>CM057467.1:30470940-40470940 GCA_030035585.1 Dugong dugon
TAAAATGGGTCATAACTTCACATAAAGCTTTCTCCTTGACAATCCCCCTTCCTCAGCCCCTTCCCCCAAGTCCCTGCGTCCCTCCGCCCTCCCTATATCCTCCCCTCCCACCATTCCAAACAAGATGCATGGATTTTGGACATTTGATTACTTTTAAGTATATATTTTTCCCTCAAATAGACTGAATACAATGGTTAGGAAATGTGACAGAAAACTATTCTGAGCCATTTATTGCCTTAATACCCACCTTTGTCCAACAGGCAGTTTTGACAACAGCGATAAATTCCAAATTTATGTCAACAGAGCATATGTTGAACACCTCATTTCTGAGCTAAAGCGGCATGCTGCCCTATAAATCACCGTTCTGTTTGAAATGAAAGTAGATTACAGGCCTGTGTTATTGAGCAGTTAGAGCTATAGTCATATAAATCAGAACTTTTAACTCTAGGCAATCCGTTGTGCAATTAACTAAAGGGTACTTTGTCATTTCAAGGCTTGTGCACAGACTTGGCAGGGCCCAGAGCTAGTGGGGAAGGGGGTGGGTAGGAAAAAAAGTTTTTAGGCAACAAGAAGGTTCATGACTGCACCATCTACCACATCCCACAGTGCCGTAGCCCCCAACCACCACCACTACGGGGACCTGCCAAGCCTACATGCCGGTGAAGGTAATCTCATAACCAGCATCTGCCACAAAGACAACATCATACTGAGCATTTGTCAGAGTCACCTCTAGCAGCCCAAGTATCTTTTCATTCATCGATGAAGCATTCTCTGAGCACAGATCATGGATGTGACATTGTCTTAAGCGGGTAAGATGATACCAGAGACACAAGAGGTGATGACCGTAATACAAACAATCATATGAAGATGATGGTGATAAAGAAGAATTAGAAGAATATTTGCATAGAATATATGTGAACATTTACTATGTACTATTCTGTGTATTATCTCATTCAATCTCTGGACAACCCTATGAGGCAGGCGTTATTTTTATTGATCTTGTTGAGAAGGAAACTGAGGCACAAAGAAGTAAGCAACTTGCAGAAGGTTATAAAGTTTGTAAGTGGCAGAGCCAGATAAAAACCTCGCTGGTAAAGCAAAGATTTTTAAGAACTCAAAACTGTGGCGCCAGCCCCGTTTGCCAATTCCAGGTCTATAACTTACTGGCTCTAAGACTTTGGGATTCTTGGAGCCTCAGTCTTCTCATCTGTCAAGTGGGATAATAATATTGTTATCTCAGAGGATAAATAAATGAGGTGGTGCATGTAAAAGCACTTAGCACAGTGTCCAGGACATAACCTAGTGAATAACTATGAGCTAGTATAAGTCTGAGGAAGAATAAAGATAGAGACCCTCATCCCCCGGTCAGTTTATAACCTCACTGATGAGAAAAAGACAGAGAAGGAACCTTCACTAAAAGGAGAATGTGTTGATATGCTCATATGTCAGGAACAAATAATTAATGTTACGAGTATGCAGACAGAGGTGGTATCGCTGGAGATGGCTTGAGGACATGGTTAGACTAAGCTGGTCTTTCCAGGGGCTTTGCAAGTGCTAAAGTGCTGTATCTACCATGTGAGGGATTATTAAGAATGCGAAGGCCTTGGAAAGAGAGAGAGAGCTCCAGGCTGGAAGGAACAAATGAGCCAAGTCTTGGAGTTAGGAACGAGAAAGCCATGTGGAGCAAGCCTTCAGGAAACAGGTCTGGCTTACACATAGACTGGTCTGGTGGGGATAAGCCTGCAGAGGTTGTAGCATGAGATGGGTTATGAGGAGTCCTAAGAGAGAGGCTGAGGACTTTGATCTCAGTACTGCAGCCACTGAGCAGCCCCTGGACTCCTTCTTGGAACAATGGAGCTGGCTAGTTGTAGGAGGTTCAGTGGACAGGAACCATGGAACAAATGAAACAGAGAGGCGTGCCCGAATTCTGTATTGAGAATGAGGACATTTCCAAGGACAGCAGTTGGGTCAACCTTCCAGAACAAAATGCCAACACAGCCTTGCTCAGAAATATCACTGCCATGTGTCTGCCAGGATAACTCTGTTCCCTAAGAAGGTACAAGAAGAGAGAGAGAGAGAGACAGAAACAGAGCAGGAGAAAGAGAGAGGGGGAGAGAGAGAGAGGAACAAATCATCATTCTCTATTGCCTAGCACAGATGCCTGGCTCCATGGACTTACAAGTTACTGTGACAGACAACTCAAAAGAGCTGTTGCTTCCGTTTGCTATCTTGCAGCAACTACTCATTGCAATGCAGATGACAGCAAGAATGCGCAGCAAAGGAGCCACACTGCTTCACTCCTTTCTCTCTGGCATCCTGAGCTGGCTACCAACTCGACACAATTGGGAAGCAAGCATACTCAGGTCCTCTTTCTCTCTCCAGCCTGGACGGGTTAAGAATCAATTGGATATTTATTTGGCATAGTGAAGGATATGACAAAAGCACAGGACAAAAATGGGCCTCCCTGAAGCGGACTAG
Source organism: Dugong dugon (assembly GCA_030035585.1). NCBI lineage: Eukaryota > Metazoa > Chordata > Mammalia > Sirenia > Dugongidae > Dugong > Dugong dugon. The sequence continues at coordinate 30,473,419 of CM057467.1, forward strand.
TTGAAGAGAGAAGACAATACACAAAATAGCATAAAGCAATTAATTGCTCATGTGCTTCATAGTCAGGCCCTGACTACAGGTGCAACCCCAGAGTCAGAGGGAACTGTAAACTCAGAGGCCTCCGTGAGGAGGTGGGCTCAAGACTGAGCTCAGAGGGCTCCAAGAATGTAGCAGGCAGAGAAGAGAAGGCATTTCAGATGAGGGAGAAGACGAGCCAGGGGAAGCCAACCTAGAGACAGGCTTAGGTAGCTATTGTGGAGTAGTATGAAATCAGTTTAAGATGGCATTGGTGGTTCAGTGACAGAATTCTCCCTTTCCACATGGGAGACCTGGATTCAATTCCTGACCAACGCACCTCAAGTGCAGCTACTACTCACCTATCAGTGGAGGCTTGTGTGTTACTATGATGCTGAACAAGTTTCAGCAAAGCTTCCAAGACTAAGACGGACTAGGACAAAAGGCCTACTACAGAACAGAACAGGTGATCTACTTCCGAAAAACAGCCAAGGAAAACCCTATGAATCACAACACTCCAATCCACAACCACAGAGATGGCCGAGGACCAGGCAGCGCTTCTTTCCACTGTGCGTGGGGTCATCATGAGTTGGAGGCTGTCAACAGCAGCTAACGACAAGAACATGAGATGACTTTAGACCAGAAAACTAATGGGGGTGGAGAGGGGCTTGAAAAGCGAGCAAAGAGGGAGCCTTTGTAGGTTCTTGAGCGGGGAGGGGAGGGGCACGAGGCTTGTGATAGTTCAAGAGCACATGTCTGACATACTCTGGAAGCCTACGACGTCTATCGTTCCTCTCATGACATATGGCGCTATAGAACATCTGGCCTTGGAGACTGGCCAGCACATTTGCTCCTCCAACCCCCTCCACAGCCTCCCATTCACAGAGAAGTGGAATCTTCATGGGAATATTGGGGTAATTGAGCCTTCCTGCTGCTCACTCTGTGTGTGGTCACTTGCCAGGGTACCCTGTCTTGCTCCACAGTTGAATGGCAACATAGTGAGAAAATGCTGGATAGAAATCGGTTTTCTGCCTAAGACACTTTGCTATACATACACACACACACGCGCACACGCGCGCGCGGATGTGCAGGCACGTACCCATAGCACATACCATACCTCACCATCTGGATGAACAAACGGCTGGTCTCTCAGGAAAAAAAATGAAAGGAAACCTCTTAGAGATATTTGTTTAATATCTGAAAAGTGGGGGAGTAGATGAAGTATTCAAGTTTCATTTAGAAAATCATTAATGAACTATTATAGTAAAATGATGCTCCAAGTTTCCAAATAAAGCTGAAACAATCACACTGAACAAACTGCCAGAGCTGGAGCAGGAAGGAAAGAAGTTTATAAAGATAATAGTTTGAGGAAAATAGAAAGTCGTCAGATGCCAGAGAATGACAGGTAGCCCCCTTCCCCTTCAACACTGGCGATCAGCTTCAAGGACAACCACAGAATCAAAAGTGATAGCTTGGAGAAGGGTCCCCTTAGGCCTTCCGAAGTGTGTTGTCCATGTTCCAGTTACCTCTCCATCCTACGAGGTCAACTGTGTCTCATGTTGTTTCAACATCCTCACAAAATTACCTCTGAAGGAGGAATAGGCTGGCCTCATACTGAGATGGAAAACTGGGCTTGGGGGACAGGTGAGGAGTGAGACAGCAGGACTAGGAGTAAGGAGGGCCCTTAAAAGAAAGGGAGCAGGCAGCAATAGTTCCATTCACTCAAAGTCAACAAACACATGTTGTTGTTGGGTGCCATGGAGTTGATTCCAACTCATAGCAAGTCCATGTGACAGAACAGAAGTGCCCCACAGAGTTTTCTTGGCTGTAATATTTATGGAAGAAGATTGCCAGGATGGGTTTGAACCACCAATCTTCCATTTAGCAGCTGAGTGCTTAACCACTGCGCCACCAGGGATCCTCAGAAAACATATAAAAACCAAAAAAAAACCAAACAAACCCATTGTTGTCTAGTCGATTCATAGGACAGAGCTGAACTGCCCCATAGCATTTCCAAGGAGCAGCTGGTGGATTTGAACTGCTGACCTTTTGGTTAGCAGCCAAACTCTTCACCACTGCACCACCAGGGCCCTCAGAAACCATGTACCCATTGCCGTCAAGTCGATTCCAACTCATAGCGACCCTACAGGACAGAGAAGAACTGCCCAATAGAGTTTCCAAGGGGCAGCTGGTAGATTCGAACGGCCAACCTTTTGGTTAACAGCTGAGCTCTTAACCATTATGCCACCAGGGCTCTGGAAAACATCTATTGCCTATTAAATGCAAGGCACAGATAGTGTTGGCTACTGTGGACAGGGTCAAAGAAATGCAATACAAAGGCCGTACCCTTTAGGAGCTTCTGATTTGGTAGGGAACACAAGACATCTGCATGTAGAAGATTAAGCAAAAATGTAAGCTAATTACACGGGATAGTAACAAGAGCACATGAGGCTAAGTGCTAGAGGAAGAGTACTAATAGTTTTGAGGCTTTATGCAGGCTCCAAGCCACACAAGTGGAAATATCATCTTCTCTTTTTAAGGGTTATTGCCATCTAGGAACGTCACATCTATCTCCAAACCCCCAATGCATTCCCCACACCCGCCCCCCACACCCACCTTTGGCTCTTACATCCTCTTCCAGCTTCCATCACAAAATTCTAAGTCTACCAAGCTTCAAACACTAATCCTACCCACTCTCAGTCACATTGGCCTATTTTTCTCTAAAATGGCGGCCCTCAGGTTTAAACTCCAGAACTGGCCCAACGAGGCTTCCCCTGCCCTCCCATGTCACCTGCTTTTTTCTCCAACTTGGGAACCAAGGCTGATGGATGCTAATGGCTCCCCCATTCTGGCCCAGACACGCTCCTCCCCAACGACCCCAGAGGCCACTCCTTGCTCACTGCCTTCTTATAACCCAGCCAGAAGAGCAGGATTTGCCTGAGCAGTGCCCTCTCCACCTCTCACCAATGCAGAAAGCAGGGCTCATATCACACTTGCCACCAGAATGAGGCAATGTGGTGGGATCAGCCAGGCGAGACCTTCCCTCAATGCTGTCCCATTCACTGGAGGAGGACGGATACTCTACTCCATCAGGGGTCTCAGAAATGCCCCTACTATCAATCGGGTAGTTCTCCATTGCCACTGATACACTGTTGTCTCCAAAGAATCCATCCATGTTCTCTCTTCCCAAAGACAAGGACACGGTCAGCCTTAATGAAATAAACTGTAATAGAGTGGGCAGGGAACTTCATCTCCCTTCCAGAAGACACAATCTAATTCATGCACTAATTGTCTTGGTGGAAGCCTCCAGGCCTCTCTGCACAAGTGGGTTGGAAGGATTTGGAAGTGTCATGGCCCGGAAATCCTCGAGTCTAGTCATATAAGCACTTAATTGCCACCTGAACATTCAAATCATGTCACCTCGATATACCCAACAAGTGTGCAGCCGAGTTCCTTCTCAAGTGAGGCTGAGAGACGGGAAGTACCACAAGCAGCCTTTTCATCTTTCTGGTTTACTCTCCACTTCCCTTTTCCAAGATATATCCATCTTGAAGAGGATAGGAGGGCTAGGGAGAGGGGGAACATCATGAGAGGGGGGAGCAAATGGCTCCTTTAACTGGCTGTTGGCTATGACCTTCATCATGACAATGAGGTTTAGTTTCTCTTCTGGTAGAGAGATGAGAGGAGCAGACTTCAAACTGTAGATAATGGCCGATCTCCTGAACAGTGTAGCCCCAAAGGTCACCCTGCATGCAGGAAACAAGAGAAGATACAGATGCAGTATCTTCTGTTTCCCTAATAGTTTAACCTTGTAAGAATCAGAGGGCTCAGAGAGACTGGGAGGTCCTTGGGCCTTTTATGGATCTAGGAACAAATACATTCAAGCATTTCAGACTGATTGCTTAGAAGATTTTTTAAAGATTTCCAGAAAACAAATGTCCCACAGAACATGGGACAACTGTGGAGATTTCAGGAGGTGGGAAGGTGGGAAAATATGACATGTTACCCAGAAAAGAAGAGCTAAGTCATAAACTCCAGAGACAGCATGACATGACTTTCAAGGTGCTGATGCTCTTCAGTTAAAACTACACCTGAATCTTAAAAATAAAACTGAAATGCCCAGGACAATGTCATTCTCAGGCGACACTATTTACATGCTCCGTGGTGGGATGGGGAGTAAAACCTCTCAAACCAAACCTTTTGGCGTGCAGTGTTGTACCCAATGATTAATTCCTTTCATCTCTTGGGGGAGCATTTTGGAAAGCGGATCACAGTACCACCTCAATTCATCTACAGCCCCTAAACAAGAAGGAGCTTAGAAAATTCTAAAGCAAACACAGAGAACTCAGACTGTCACAAACGCATTGTGATATCTCACTGTATAGATCACTGAGCTCTCAAGGCCTCAGTTTCCACATTTGTAAAACGAGAATGCTCTTCTATCTCTGACAGACTATGGACATATCTGTAATCTGTGAGCTCATGAGTCCTTCCTTGTGTGGACAACACCTGGAGCAGCTCAAGTCAGACTCCATTTCCACAAACGCTTTGTATCGCCCTACACAGAGCACTCCTACCCTCCAAACAATGGCAAATAACCTTCACAAAATACCACAGTACTTGCAGGATAATGCTACTCTTAGCACCTCTTAGGAGAATCTACTTACTTTCAAAACTTCACCCGTGTTCTTCACACAAGGAAGACAAGTTAAAGAAAGACCTGAGCAAGGGAAGATTGGGAATGACGTCGGCACCCCAGACGGCACTCTCACTAGGTCCAAGACTAGGGCTGTTCCCCAAGGTCCAAAAGAATTTCAGCTGAATTCCATGCAACCCTCCTCTCCTATTTAGTCAGAGTCACCGTGAGATTCTACATCCATAAAGTGAATCCAAGCACTGCAGAGGAGAGACAGACACTACCCATAACTGAGGGATATAGGGAAGGGATAGAGCCACCGCCCTTGAGCTGAACAAGAAGCTGGCCTGGATAAAGGCCAGTGCTGCCTGACTGCCCAGGGAGGCGTAAGATGACCTCGGAGGTCACTTCCTATTGCACAAGTGCCCAAGAACAGTAAAGGAAAAGCACTGGCTTCTTTTCCCTCTGGACTAGCCATTAAGGTTTCTTCTGCCTCACTGTATTATTTGTTTTTGCTGCTATAACAAATTAAGACACTTAAAACAGCTCAAATCTATTAACACCTTTGGAGGTCAGAAGTCCGTAATGAGTCCCACTGAGCTAAAATCAAGGTGTCAGCAGGCTACATTTATTATGTAAATGTTAGGGGCAAATCTGTTTCATCAACTTTTTCAGCTTCTAGAAGCTGCCTTCATTCCTCGGCTCATGGCCCTCTTCCTCCATCTGCAAAGCCAGGTAAGTTGGACTGAGTCCTCTTCATGCTGCCATCTCTCTGTTTCTCTGCTTCTGTCATCACATCTCCTTCCTTGGCTCTGATACATTTCTGCCTCCCTCTTCCACCCTTAGGGACTGCTGTGATTACACTGGGCCCACCTGGATAATCTAGCTAATCTCCCTAAATTAAGGTCAGCTGATTAGCAACCTTAATTTTTATCTGCAATAGTAATTGCTCTTTGCCATGTAAACTAGCATATTCACAGGTTCTGAGGATGAGGACACAGACATCCACATCCTTGGGGGACCAGTATGCTGCCTACCACACTTACTAACCATAGTATCTTTAGAAGGAGGTGTTTCTGTTCAAACCTTCTGCCTGATGCCCAGAAGTTGCCCACACCATCCATCAAGGCAGTCCACAATGCTCTTCTAAGGAGATGGAATGTTTCATGGAGGGACTCACAGTCACCTTCCTGGTACCCTAGTCCCAGTGCCCTGTGGATTTCTGGATCACTGGAACATGTAACTCACACTGGGACATTCCATCAGCTAGTCTTACCTTGGTGAGTGACCATATGTGTACACATGTACACATGTGTATATGGGTGTGTGGTCTCAACTCCTGAGAGAAGGAATTACAGTCTCTATGTCCATGGAGCACTGGAATTAGACATTCAATATTGGTGGATTGTCTAATTCTAGGACCCATGATCTCATCTATGGATTATCCCAGTCCCAGAACCAGGGAATTGCTCAATCTTAGTTTTGGAATTAACCTGAGAGGTATTTATTTAATAGCACATGGCTTTCCGCCTTTCTTCTCTCTCTGGTTCCATTTCTTTTATCCATTTTTCAATGTTTAAAAATTACTTCACAAGTCCTGATACATGCTACAAAATGGATAAATCTTAAAAACATTATGCTGTATAAAATAAGTCAGTCACAAAAGGACAAATATAGTATGATCTCATTTACACAAAACATCTAGAATATGCAAATGTATAGAGACCAAAGTTTATTAGTGGTTACCAGGGGTAGGAAGAAGGGGAAAGCTGAACTCATTAGTTGGGGCACACTGAGTTTCTGTTAATGATGGTGGAATAATTTGGTAATGGATAGTGGTGACAGTTGCACAAGATGACAGATGTAATCAATGTCATTGATTAACTGTACATGTAAACAACATTAAATTGACAAATGTTTTGTTATACACATTTCACCACAATAAAACACATTTTCCAAAGAATGACTTCACAGATGGGGCGCGGGGGGGGGGGGCAGTTAGAATATGAGTAAAGACCAATAATGAAGCATTTACAATATATGAGCATTTTCAATCCTTCAAGGCTAACCCATTAACTTGGTGGTCAGAGGACCCTACATTTCAAATGTTCAATACCCTGTGCGGTTGATCCTGGGTATAAACAGTTGTGCTCAATTTCTCCAATGAGACATCAGTTAATCTCATCCCCATTTATTAAATATGTGCTCTCTGAATCCTGTCCTCACCTTCACAACCACAGGGACAACTCAGAATCAAGGCCTCCGATACCATAAAAGCCCTCTTATTCCCCTCCTCACCTTTTGCTATTGCTGACTGTGAGGACCAAAAAGCAAAAAGGAGAAAAATAAAAAGAGGACAGAATGATCAAGCCAACCCAGGACAGAGCCGTAGTGAGGAAACTCAGCTCTGTTTGGCTGTAACGCAACTGAGTTGGGAGATCAAACCAAAGCCGCCAGAGTTTGCAAATAGATTTTTCCCTGTACCTACTTTGGCAGCCAAGACAAACACCAGGGGTGGCTCAGAAGGCAAATACAATCGAGCTGTTGAGCTTTAAGCGTCCTAATAAATTAAATGTGGAACTCATATTCAGATTATGTTAAGCATTCTTCATAGACCCACCCTTGCTAAGAAAAACTGCCCTCAGCCTGTGTTCAGGAACAACCAGCTCGCCTCCTACGTGTCTCAGAGTCCACACTTCACGCCTGCCATCCACTCCACACTGAGGCCCTCTGGGCATTGGTAGAAAGATTTAGCCCACTTAACCCATGTCCACAGGAGACCTAAGTATTCTACCAGCCTGTGGGGGCCTCTGGGGATAGCTATGTGAGCTGGTTACCTCATGTACCGTCTTCGACACTATTATCCAGCCTTAAAACGGGTCTATGCTACTGCTAAAATCAAAACAGATTTCTGAGGACCATGGGGGCAAATCTAGTTGAACACCCATGCCAATATGGTCTCATATTGCCAGAGGAGCAATTTCCACTGATAGCTTGCTAGGAGATCCATTTCCTCTATTAAAAAAAAAAAAAAAAAAAGCTGCTGTCGAGTAGAATCCAACTCATGACAACCTCAGGCATGTCAGAGTAGAGATGTGCACCACAGGGTTTTTAATAGCTGATTTTTTGGACACTGGTCACCAGGCCTTTCTTCTGAGACACCTCTGGGTGGACTCAAACCCCTAATCTTTTGTTTTTTGTTTTTTTGTTTTTTTTGTTTATTGTTGTAGTTTAAACAAAGTTTACATTTCAAGTCAGTCTCCCATACAAAAATTTATACATACATTGTTATGTGACCCTAATTGCTCTCCCCATACTGTGACAGCACACTCCTCCTTTCCACCCAATTCCCCATGTCCACTCAACCAGCTCCTAACCCCCCTGCCTTCCCATCTCACCTCCGGACAGAAGCTGCCCGTTTAGTCTCTTGTATCTCTACTTGAGCTAAGAGGCACATTCCTCACAAGTATCACTTTATGTCCCACAGTCCAGTCCAATCCCTGTCTGAAGAGTTGGCTTTGGAAACCGTTTTAGTTCTGGGCCGACACAGAATTCGGGGGCCATGCCATCTGGGGTTCTTCCAGTCTCATTCAGACTGTTTAGTCTGGTCTTTTGACTAGAATTTGAGTTCTGCACCCCACCTTTCTCCTGCTCCATCTGGACTCTCTGTTGTGTTCCCTGTCACGGCCGTCATTGGTGGTAGCCGGGCACCATCTAGTTCTTCTGGTCTCAGGCTGATGAAGTCTCTGGTTTATGTGGCCCTTTCTGTCTCTTGGGCTAATACTTTCCTTGTGTCTTTGGTGTTTTTCATTCTCCTTTACTCTAGGTGGTTGGGACCGATTGATGCATCTTAGATGGCAGCTTGCAAGCTTTTAAGACCCCAGACACCACTCACTGAGGTAGGATGCAGCACATTTTGTTAGTAAGCTTTGTTATGTGAATTGACCTAGATGTCCCCTGAAAGCATGGTCCCCAGACCCCTACCCCTGCTACTCCGTCCCTCAAAGTTCGAACCCCTAACCTTCCGGTTAGCAGCTGGGTGTGTTAACCATTTGTACCACCCAGGGACTCCATTTCTTCCACTTAAAGCCACTGAACTAGAAAACAGGAACAAGATGGCCAAGGCCTCATTTTCCTGCCTTATACATGGGGCCACTGAAGGGACCACAGTAAGAAAGCCTCAGAGGGAAATCTCATCTTCCCTGAGGGCCGCTGTATGCACGGACTTCAGCTCAAAGTTCAGTCCCTGAAAGGGAAACGCCCGTCTGGGGTCTGCTTGACCTCAAATGCACCTGTTGCTTTTTAAATCCAAGACTGGAGTGGACTTTGGAGCAATTGGGCCACCCCCTCCCAGTGGCTACTGGAAACTCAGCAAAGAGGGCCTGGCAAAAAAATGCAGATGGGGACCTTTAAAGAGTATGGCTTGGTCCCAGGGGGCATACTACCAGCAGGCCTCTCCCAGGGCTGGCCAGCAGCACCACAAGGGGCCTGGAGGGATGGGGCAGACCTGCTGCATAGCCAACTTCTCTGGTCTAGGGCCTTGATGAGGATTGAAAACTGCACCTCACACATTTTGCAAATGGACCCATTCACCAAGAGAACCTGGATACCTCACCAAGGCAGGGCATGGATGGATTTTTTTGAAGAAAGGAATAGAGAGATGGATGGGCAACAATTTTGATTTTGGTGAGATCTGGAAGGTTACCAGCCCTGTGAGTAGCTGCACTATAAAAAGAGTCACACGCTAAGTATTTCCTTTCCCATAAAATATTCATTGCCGCATGGGAGAGCCAAGAAGCCGAAACCTCATGCGTTTCTAACTTTGTACTGCAGTACTAACAGAGTTTTATAGGAATCTTCTGATTGTACTTATATCAGGCTATAAATACACTTCCATCCAAGAGAGAGATACATCTAGCCCCCCTCCGAGTTGGCATAGTTATGAGAAAGACCCCAGGTACACTTAGCATTTCAGCCAGAAAACAGTGATGGAGCGATCCCTGATACCAGTTCTTAAAGGAGGGCCTGCAGATTCACTCTGGCTCCTTTCACGGACAATACTTGGGGTATGCTCAAAACCGGGTTTACAAATGGGACTGATATTGCTGAACAATCAGTGTCTAGAGTGCCTGATCATTTACTCAGCTCTTGGCAATTTACAGAGTGCTTTCCCATCCCTTGATCCTGAAAAGAAGCCTGCAAAGGGGGGAGGACGGGTGCTTTTATTCCTAGAAGGCTCAGAGAGGTTAAGCAACTCGTCCGAAGTCAGACAGCTAGAAGGGTTCTAAAAGGGCAGCAGAACCATACAGAGAACCTAGGCCTTCTGACTCCACCCCTAATCCTCTTTCCCTACGGTGGCCCCTAATATACACTGTAAGACAAAACAGTAAAACACAATCGGAGAGATGAACTATCCTTCAGCTGCACGACTCTGCCCTTTGTGACTGGTTTGCAAAATAAGTCAGTCCTGCAGAGGTAATATTTTTCTCTTTTGGCTTATATGAAATAATGAACACCGGCCAGAGGTTTACCACAGATTGGTAACGTGCACATTAAACCAAGTGTTGAACATTCTAACTACTCACATGCATTCACGAGACACACAGAGACAGACGCATAGACTTCATTTAATTAAGCTCTTTCACAGCATCCTACTGGGTCGCTATGAGTCGGAATCGACTCTATGGCACAGGGTTTGGTTTGGTTTTTTAGACATAAAGGGTATGGGTTAAAAGAATGATGTGTTACAGTTCCAGAATATTTGACACGGAAGTTTTATTTGATATTAAATTCATAGTAAATATGGATCATGGTGATGGTGGCACAACATGGTGAATGTAATTCATGTCACAGAATTGTACACTTAAAAATGGTTAAAATGGCAAACGTGTAGGCTATGTATATTTTACCACAATTAAAAAAAAAATCATAGTAACTGCCTTTCCTTTACCCCAATAATGGAGGTCCTTCAGTCTTTCTACCTCCCTGCAACCAGTTAGATTCTGCTTAAAAGACTTTCTTCGTGTGTGAATTTATTGACTTCCAAGGATATCCTCAAAGAAAGCAGAGTATCTAAATCATCCACTGCCCTTAGGTACACCTATTACACTATTATAGACTGAATTGTGTCCCCTCAAAAACTACCTTGAAGTTCTAACCTGTACTTATAAATATGGCCCTGTTTGGAGATAGGGGCTTTCTTTTGTTATGATAATGAGCACATACAGGAGCAGGGGGAGTCCTAACCCATCTGAGTGGTGTCATAAAAAGAGCAGAATACACACAGACACACACAGAGAGAAGACAGATGTCATGTGAAGATCCCTCTACAAGCCTAGGGATGCCAAGGAACACCTGGGGTTACTGACAATGAAGGACCTTCCCCTAAAGTCAGTGCCCCAATTTGGACTTCTAGCCTCCAAAACTGTAAGACAATGAATTCTTGTTCTTTAAACCACCCACTTGTGGGATTTTTTTTTTTTTTTTTTTTTTTTTTGTTACTGTAGCCCTAGGTAACTAAGACACACACCAAGACCAGACGGATTCTGCCAAAGACTCACCTGACCCATTCAAAACCAACGAAGATGTCTATGTATTTTGAAAGCACTTTTAACTGTGTCATTGGCAGATTATCTCTGATCTGCAGAGAATTCAGTTTTGGTTGCAAAGAAAAAGAGAAAAGAGTGAACTACATCCCCCTCTGGGATTTTATTCTGCTTAGCTCAGCTTAAACCTAGCAATCCTCATGGTTTATAACAGCCCCAAATGACTCAATGAATCGGCCACTCATTGGCAGGCCATCTGCAGACAGGCCTACCTATCTGCAAAACGGCAGGCTTCCCTGTTTTCTTCCATTCCAAGACCATCCATACAACGAACGTCCAACAATACATGAATTGGAAGCTTCAGTTATTCAAGGTATTTCCAGCATCTGACTCTTAAGAGAAATCAGACCAGCATAAATAAAATATTTTGTGTGCAAGAATTTAGTTAAAGAATTTTGGTTTCTCAACCTCACCACCACTGACATCTTGGACCAAATAATTCTTTGTTGCAGGGGACTGTCCTGTACACTGTAGGACGCTTAGCAGCATCCCTGGCCTCTACTCACTACATGCCCCCAACTCAGCTGCGACAACCAAAAATGTCTCCATTGCCAAATGTTCCCTGGGGGACAAAACTGCCCTCAGTTTTGAACCACTGTCCTAGGGTAAACATTAATTCACATAAGTTCTACCCTTTCTACATATGCCATTGTGTAATTATAAGTGATAATCAAAATACCAGCCCTTATGTACAAGATCCTAAAATGACAAAGGATTCAATTACTTCACTACCTTGTACTTACAAAAGCAGGAAAATACACCACTGTTTTTGCAAAGAGTTTCAGCAGAACTTATAACCAAAAGGATTTTCCAGTTAAGCTTCAGTTAGCCAGAAAATCTAATACATGATCATAGCTTCATCCCCAAATATTCCAGTTAACTGTTTTATTCTCTTTATGTGAGCATACACATACAAGGACAGTATCACCATAAGCTATGCTTATTTACCCTCAGAAAATGGTTCAACTATCAGCTCACTTCTTGGATCGAATAGAGGGCTGAAAGCATCTATTTTATTTAGGAGTGGTTGGGAGCAGGAATCAGGAAAGCAACTGCAGAGGAGAGAAAATGAAGTTTTGATCACCTCACTGGATACTGTCCTTTCAGGTATCCACAGCTTGCTAACAACAACTGCTGCAAGACTGGAGATTGTCACCTCCCCACCTTCACATCCAGCCCATAAACCCTCCATGACTCATGCAGGTCTTCATATGCTTGTACTTGTAAGCACACATACCGGTACTTGCCCATCCACTGATGCTGACGTGTGAATGACACATAGTCAAGCACATCGCTATTATGCCCTTGGGGCACAGCATCAGTCCTGGATTCACAAGTGCCACATCTCAACTATCCTGACATGTGAAAGTGGAAGTGGCCAAGGGAGGTATGAAGATCACACGCAAACATACTTCCCCTTCTAAGATCAGCCATACTACTGGGGACACAGAAGCCTCCAATATGGCAAATGGAGAGTGTTCCAGCTCTCCAACGACCAAGTGGCTGGGGGTGTGCAGATGCACATGCTCCCCAAAGACTCAGACCATCCCTGGGATGGCACAGCCCTCTGGGGTCAGACCACACACATGTAACACTTGCTCTTCGTCCCTGAAAAGAGAGTGAGCCTACAAAGCAAAGCAGCCTCTCCACCAAGCTCACAAGCAGAAACTTTTCCTAAGTGAAAGAAAGACAAAGCCAGCGCCTCCCCAGGCACCCTGCCTCTCTCTAGGACTATCATTAAGAGACACTTCATTTCCACACACACCTTGTTCGTCCAAGGAAATCAATATGAAAATCAGTTCATCCACTGATATATTTTATCAAGATACATGTGGCAATGCCACATTTCATTTACCATGCAGCGCTCGGGGAAGCCAAGGTCACGGGATAGAAAGCGGGCTGCAGGAGGGAGGGCAGGGGAGAAGCCCATGTTCTGTACCGGCTGCAAATAGAAAAGTGAATGAAATAGGAACAGGGAGCCTGGGAATGCAACAATTACTGTTTGGAGGAGGCGCGGCATTAGTCTAGCTTGTCAGCTTGTTTAAATGTGAAATAGTTGGAAGATTTTGAATTCTAAGTATTTTTTCTTCTGACTATGGCAAATGGAAAATGGTTTCCGGAGCATGTTGGACAGTAGAATGTAAGATAATTTTGAGCAGGAAATGAGGTGGGAGAAAGAAAAAGGGGTGGGGTGGGGTGGAATGGAGGGTGAGAGACCAGACAGAATCTAGCCAAAGAACGCAAGGGAGCAGGCAGGAGGCCTAGAGGACGCATGCTGGGAGCGTGCGTAAGGCAGGAAGCAGACGGGAACTTCAACAAACCTTGGGGAGAAAAATTATGGTATCTGCATGGCTGCAAAGGGGCACATTTTTAGTAAATCTGAAAGTGATTTAGCACACACGGCAACGTCAACCTCACGGGGTTCTCCACCAGCTCCAGTAGCTGCGCCGTCGATCAAATGTACTGGGTAATTGCAGAGTCACTGCTACCCTCTCACCTCTAAACAGAGCAGATTAAAATAGCATGAACAGCTATAATAACAGGTTTGGGCTTCAGCTTTTTACAGCCAGAAAAATGCTTATGGAAATAAGGATTTTGCTGACTATTTTCAAAGTGAAGAAAGAAAGCGCAAGGTAGCCACCGGAGCTGAGGAGTCACCTGTACCAGGTACAAAATGGGGGCTGGTCTGCAGTGTGCCACCTCCAATCTAGACCCAAGGCTACAAATAAAGGTGGCCGAACAGATTCTTGACACCTGAATGCATACACGGACCTGGCCCTCTCCTCTTCCCACCTTCCCCCTGGCTGGGGCCTGTCTCTGCCCCTTCCCTTCTTGTTCCCAGGCCCAGGACGTCCTTCAGCCTCTCCTTACGGCCAACGTTTGCAGTCAGCCTCTCAATGGGATCTATGACCCCTCAGCTGCTCCAGAGCACCACTGAAGGGAGCATGGGTAGGACAAATGGCACAAGAGGAACATGGTAGGGACAAATGACAGGGGTGTACGCACTTCTAGGGAAGGCAAACTGACTGCACCAACTTAAACCAAAAACCAAACCAGTTGCTGTCCAGTTCACTCCGACTTCTGGTGACTCAATGTGTTTGACAGTAGAACTGTACTCCATAGGGTTTTCAGTGGCTAATTTTTCAGATCTCTAGGCTCTTCTTCCAAGACACCTCTGGGTGGACTTGAACAACCAACCTTTCGGTTCGTAGACTAGCACACTAAACCGTTTGTGCTCCCCAGGGGCTCCTGAACCATCTCAGACCCCTACTAAACCAGCCCAGTGCTTCACTGGCCAGAACCCAAACCAGATGGTGCTTGTCTTTGAGGGCCTAAGCCTCACTTTACAAGATTACACATCTCTTCTGAACACACTCACAATCACAACAGCAGTGAACACTTATTAAGTGCTTACTGTGCGCCAGGCACTAGTAAGTATTTTCTTGGCTTCACCTCACTGAATCCTCATAACATGCCCTATGGGCTAGTGCCGCTTTTATCCCCCATTCTGCAAGTGAGAAAACTTAAGGGTCAGAAAGTTAAGTAATTAGCCTAAGACCCTACAGCTAGACAGCATTAAGAGTTGGGATTCGAACCCAGGACTGTCTGACTCCAGAGGCTGAGATCCTCATCTCATCCACTGTGCCCATGTAGATGGCAGCCCCGTTCTCCAGAACTGTGACTCCTCTACCTTTGGGGTGGCCCCTGCAGAGGCAGCTGTGGGGCTTCCCAGTGGGTATCCAGGCTGCCCTCTGATGAAGCTAACAGCAGGCAGAGTTGCTGCCTGCCCCACCTCAGCCTGGGAGGGATTCCACCGAAGAGGAACTTCCAGGTGTTCATGGCCACGTGGCAGGAGCTCTGCAGGGCAGCTGCAGGTATGAGCTGACACGACACGCCTCGGGAGTCAGTGCCTCTCCAAATCACCAACACCTCCAGAGTCCCCAAGGCCTTCCCAAGGACGCCACACCACTCTAAGTGGTTTCTCACCTCTTACTGTAGCAGGAGGGAGCCCTGGCGGCAAAATGGTTAGGAGCTATGGCTGCTAACCAAAAAGTCAGCAGTTTGAATCCACCAGCCACTCCTTGGAAACCCTATGGGGCAGTTCTCCTCTGTCCTATATAGTCGCTAGGAGTCGGAACTGACTCAGCAGCAATGGGGTTTATTGTATCGGGGGACACCGCACTAAAGGCAGGGCCAGATGACGTGGTAGCAGGGAACCAGAGGCTTAACTCACAAAGAGGAAAAAAGAATTTCCAAAGTTCTATCAAAATGCAAGAAAGGCTTCGTTCCAGGCCAGCCTAACTCCTAGCCCTGTGCCGTCCCCACTGGGGGGCTGTTAACTTGCCTCAGGTCACAGAGATGCGATTGGGATGGCTAGGAATGGAAGGAGGGCTTCCTATTCTCAGGGCCCAGTCCCTATCCTTCCAAGGAGGAGACAGCACCAAAATCCTGCCACTCCATCCTAAGCCATGTGCTCTACCTCAGTCTCCAGGGCACAAGATTAATCACACCGCCCTCCCCAAAGCTCTGCTCTGGGCTGCCAAGGAAGCACATGTGACATCTGAGGAGACTCAGAGACCTGCATGGCCATGGGCTGGCCAACCGGAGGGCAGCTTCAGGCTCCTCCACAGATGGACAGGCCCCTCCCGGAGCCCTCTGCCTCCCCAGCAGCCTCATGAGAACCCCATTCTGAGCACCCCTCCCTGTCCTTCCCTACCCTAACTCCTGACACAGCTCCTAGCCAAGGGCCCATCCAACGCCACCACACACACCTAGAAGCCAGAGCATCCTCAGCAGCAGAAGCAGCCATTTAACAGGCTGTGTGTGCGTGGGGGGTCTGTGTGTGCCTGGGGGTTTGGGGGGGGCACTTTAGACCATTGCGGTGGTTCTGTAACTTCAGTGCGCATTCACATTATCTTGGGGAGGCTTATTTCAAACAGATATCGGGGCCCACACTAGGGATTCCAATTCCAGTCCATCCCTGTCGGTCGAGGAATTTTAACGTGCACCCAGGGATTGTGATGCAGGTGGGTCAGTGGGTCACTCTGAGAAACCCTTGATCTACGGGCTGCGGAGGAAGAAAAGAAACATCTAGTGTTACAGGAGAGGAGCTGCACCACCAGGGCATGTCACACATAAACGGCTTTTAAAATACGCACACAGCCCTCTCCTGACTTTATCCTGGGACAGGACTGTCCCCAGGGAGGCCACTGCCCTCACCAGCTGCTGTTATCCAAGGGAGTGGGAGGAATTCCTTGGGGGGGAGGGTGCAGTGTGCACGGGGGAGGGGAAGCAGGTAACAAAGGTAGTGAAACCCTGATCCAGGAGGCAGGAAGCCCTAACCCAGGGCCCAAGGGGGGGCGGGGGGGTCGAGGAGCCAGCATTCCCGAGCCTCTGCTCAACGGGAAGAAAGAAGGCAAGCGCCTCACCTCACAACCTGCTGGGGGCGATGAGACTACCACACCCCAAACAGTCAGGGAATAACACCGTATAATGTCATCAGGCCCAGACTCTGCTGTGGGCTGGAAGGTGGAAGGGGAGGGCAGAGTGGCCCCTCACAGGGCCAGGAGCTCACTGGGCCCTCAGGGCCTCCCTGCCAAGGGCATATGATCTGGACCTCTGGCTTCAGCCAAGGACACATACAGAGCCTCCCTCCAGCTGGTTAAGAGTCTCCACGGTATAAGCTTCCCAAACCTCCCTCAAGAGGCAGTAATGTCTGACCATTCTCCCAATCTCTCATCTGACTGCTGTCTCTTCAACCCATGTCCATAACCCCGTCGTTAGTGAAGACACACTGCTGTGACCACTCTCAGCAATAGTAACTCAGCTCCCTCAAAACGGATGGGGGGGACATATGACGTGGGACGTATTCCTCAGCTCCATTAGGCCATAGTTTCCTCATTTCTAAAATGGGAAAAGATAATACCACTTACCTCAAAAGGCTGCTGTATGGTTAAATTAAATCAGGAAAAAAAATCTATGGGACAAAATGTTAAAAATTGCTAAGCCCCAAATTGCTAACGGTGATATGGGAGACTTGGTATTATTCTTGCAACTTTTTTAGAAGTCCACCTTCTCCATTCTAGGCCACATCAGCCCACCTCCTTCCTGCTCAGATTTCCTTGGAGCATCCCCACAGGAGCCGGCTGAGTAGTATGGCCACAGTCACTACCACCCCAGTAACTTTACATGTCCCCTGGGTAGGAATAAGGCCAGAAGGGGAAGGTGTCAGGGAAAACCTTGATAATGAAACACGGAGAAGGAAGTCACAAGGTTCCTATCTTGTGGCTCCCTTCTAGATATTCCAATACAGAACAGCAGATTCACCTTGTTTTAAGCCCAGAGGGAACAGAGAGCTGGCATTAGATAAAAGAATTATGCTGCCTGGGCAAAAAGGATGGACTCCAATGAGAGGCTATTAAAGCACAAGTGTTCAGAGCTGGAAAGATACTGAAAACGGCAGAACCTTTGGGCACAGCTTGTTACAATCTACTCATCCAGGAGAATACATTTAGCAAGAGTAGGAGGCTGTGGGTATAACTGAAGCCTCAATTCCCAACATGCTCCAGCCCTTCCCTTGTATAAATAAGGACATGTTAGTTTCCAACAGTTTAAGCAGGCAAAGCCAGGCCTGGCTTCAAAAGGCAGTCCATGGGAAGTGTCATTTTACTTGTTTTGTTCCCTGTTGCCTCTTCACGGAAAAAAAGATGCATCTGTGGACTGGATTTCCTTTGTAGGGGGTCAGGGTTGCTCCAACAAACCTCATCTAGCTGTCCAAAGCAAAAAAGGTCTAAAGTAAGATGCCACCCCTGCAACAAGCCACACTGTGGACCTCCTCCGACCAGCCTAGGCTCTGTCTCAAAGGGAAAACCAAAGTGGATGAAGAGGAAGCTCATTAGTCTGCAGAGAGGAGAAAGGGAGGAGGAATTTTATCTTACAAACCAGCTTCCAATAAGTCAACCCTGACTCACAGTAACCCCATATGTGTCAGAGCAGAACAGGGCTCTATAGGGTTTTCGGTGGCTGATTTTTCAGAAGTAGCCAGGCCTTCCTTCCGATGAGCCTCTGGGTAGACCTGAACCTCCAACCTTCTGGTTAACAGCTGAGTGCATTAACCATTTGCACTAAGGATTCCTTTCACCTTATCCTTTCCTGTAATCATCTCCTCCTTGCAAAGGAAATGTATGCCCTCCTGCAGACTTGACTAGAAAAGAGGTCGTATGAGGAAAGACAGAAACTAAAGCTAAAATGATGTTATAAGGGGACTTGTGCTGGAATACTGGTTCTCCCATTTGCTAATCATACGGCACCGGACACATTATTCAACTCCACTGGGCCATAGTCTCTAAAATGGGGAGAGATAATACCAACTACCCCCAAAAGGCTGCTGTACGGTTAAATTAAATCAGGAGAAACATCTATGGGGCAAAATGTTAAAAAAAAAAAAATTGGTAAGACCCAAATTACTAAAGGTGATATGGACACGGGAGTCTTGGTATTATTCTTGCAATTTTTCTGTAAGTCTGAAATTATTTCATAAAAATAAAACACACATTAGCTACCATAGAGGAGGGCTGAAATGGAGAAGAAGCGAGGGACATTGCTGACTCTATGCACCTTTGTACGACTTTACTTCTTAAAATGAGTGTGAGTTCTGTCGTTAATTTTTTCAAACCTCAACAAAATGATAAAGGAAAAGAGTCTGATGGGGAAGGTAAAGGACCTAGGATCTGTGCCTCGCACAGAGAATATGGTCAGTAACAATCCCCTCCTCCCTTCTGCCTTAGCCTGTTCCCTCTGCGATGCACGAGCATGTGGTCATGAACACGTCTCCCCGATCTCTACGTAAGCTCCTTGAGGACAACAGACTGTGTCTCTCTTGCTTCAGAGCCCTATTCCTCCAAAACACCTTCATGCTCTACTCCAAACTGGAAGGTCATTCAATACCTGTGTCCCACTGACAATGACAGGAGTGAGGGGCTGAGACAGGTGTATCCTGCAGAGTCATTAAGATCAGAGAGCTCTGCATCCACCTGGCTTGGCTTAACTGTCTCCTTCTGGTGTGTCAAGCTCAAGTTTCAGGGATATGGCCAAAAGACGCTAATTTGCCAATGGCCCAAATGGTGAGACCTCTCCATGCTATGGGTCCAAGGGGTTAATGTTTGGGTTTTCTTCCCTCTCCCACCATCCCCTTTCCAAATGACTAGCTATAATCCCAGAGCTTAGCAAGGGTGGAATTCCAGAATGCCTTAGTTCCGGAACTTGTTTGGTAGGGGGATGGGGAAAGAGATGCAGGGAGAGATGCTAACAGAGTGGAAAGACGGACGAGGCATTTGGGATAAACCTGAGAACTCTGTTGCAGGCTGTTGCCTTTTCAATCATCACCGCCATGAACACGGCCACCGAAGCCCATCTTCTTCTTGTATCTCTGGTGTGAGCAGTGGTGACACTGATGTATGAAAAAATAAAGAAGGCTGCTTGCTTCCATGAGTCACCCTGACTCTGCGGCTATGTGCCTCGCATAACACAGCCACTGGTAAATGCAGTAGGCATGACACCGATGCCCTAAGAATCACAAAGAGAACTGAGCTGGTCTTTGCTCCCCATCACCCCTGGCCATCTCCCCAAAGTAATGTGACCTTATAAGCAGAATACATCTGCTGAAACCCTGTTGAGATTATTCATATGTTTTGATTCCTAATTCAGAAATAATAAGTGGTTCATGGGTTCCAAGTTTAAAAATACATTCATCATCTGGTCTCTGTAGTGGCATGTACTCCACTGGAGTGGTGTCTACGCCACACAAGGCTCCCACAACAGCCTAGCACCCATATATTCATTTAGCCATAGGTGGCAGGAGTGTGTAGTCCCACATCTTCTCTTTTCATTTTATTAAAAATCCTATTTTAGGTGATGGAAAAATTTGGAAGTGGAAAGTGGTTGACGGTTGAGCAACATGATGAATGTAAATAATGTCAATGAATTGTACACACAAAAATGTCGAAATGGCTTGTTACATTCATATTTACCACAATTAAAAAAAAAATTCTTTTAAGGACATGCCGAGAAAAGTACCTTGATTCTTCTGGAACACAGAGCTAAGAGACTGGCAAATTATAAGTCTAGCTCTTTCTCGACTGTTCCTCAGGAAGACCAAAAACACAACAAAGCAAGAAATGGGAATTTAAGGGCAATTTAGAACTCCGTGTGTAGAAATGACACGGAGCGCAACTCATTACGGTATGTTAACAGCACACAGGGACCTAAATCCATCCTCAGACATTCCTTCTCCAGGTAGCGCTTGCTGGTTATATAGACAGCAGAGCCATTCTCCCCCAACTGCAGTGCATCGACACTGAGGTTCAGATTCTAATCTGGCAGGCAGACTTGTCTTGGCAGCATGTTCGGCCCTCCCATCTGTAGTGGTCTCCTTCTGGGGGATCCTCCCAGCCCCTTCCAATCCACAAGGCCCAGCTGTGGATCCCAGGAGCCATGTTTCCAAGCTGACCCTCATCACAAAGCCAGCAGTCACTGGCCACGGCGGACACCTACCCGAGCTGCACCAGACAGATTCTCTCTCTTCCTAGAATTTGGAATACTGACTAAGGGAAAGGTGTATCAGGCCTTGTAATGTCTACACCTGGGAATCCTGGGGTGGTTATTCTAGATTCACTCTGTGGTCTGCAGAGAGACAAGGATGAAACTAGACACACGTGGACTGAAGAAGCGAGGCTGAGAGAGAGAATACCGACAGGGTTTCTGATAGCTCCTTCTCGGTTCCGGTCACTTGTCTGTCAAAGGTGGGGCTGTATGCGTGCTTCTGGGCTCCATGAAACACACCCATATTCTGACAACAAATCCTCTTGTTCGGCTTAAGCTGGTACAAATTATTTATTCATTTTGTTTTACTTACAGTCAAGAGCCCTACCTTATAAACACTAATGTAGACTTCGTGATCTTTAAGAATGAAGGCAGTGTCGCCCCCATGTTCAATAACTGCCCTACCCCCACAGTAAATGCACACAACATTCTAGAGACCAAAGTGATAAACATTCACTGAACTGAAACCAACAGGTACATCTGCCAATGAACACTCCTTGAAGAACACCACACCAAACACAGCCCAACTCAAGCTCCTGACAAAAATTAGTCTTAAGCAATAATTACTTCTTTGCTGGGCCATAGATTTTATACCGATTCTAAGGATGCCATTTTTTTCCCTCCTACGTGCCTCACACAGAGGGTGTGCTTTCAGCAAATGAAGACTAAAAGGCCGTTTCCATTTCTGATCCCACTCTCTCTGCCAACCATACCAGGCACACATCTGCTAGAATAAATGGTTGCTATAGAAATCACCATTTTTGGAACAGGCAAACCCAGTGTCTATGAAGAATGCAGCCATCTCAGTCCTTGGTGAAATTTATGGGCATGGGGCTCAGGAAGCATCTTAGAGGACAGTCTGTAGTACTGTGTAGTCAAACTTAACCAAAGACAAGGTCATGATACCTCACATCTCAGAGAATCCATCTTGACAGTTCAAAATGAAGAGCTGCCAACAGCACTGCTTTTGGGAGTAACGTCAAAATTTGGAGACATCTTTGCAATGCTAGAAGGAGCCCTAGTGACACAGTGGTTAAAGCACTCGGCTGCTAATACAAAAGTTCAGCAGTTTGAACCCACCAGCCGCTCCATGGAAGAAAGATGTGGCAGTCTGCTTCCATAAAGATTTCAGCCTTGGAAACCCTACGAGGCAGTTCTACTGTCCTATGGGGTCACTTTGAGTCAGAATCGACTCAATGGCAATGTCTTTTTAATGGGATGCAATGTTGCCAAATAAGCAGTATAACAGAGTGTCTAAGGGCTTGGGCTCTGGAACAGACAGGCCTGGTTTCAAATTCTGGTGCTATCGTTTAGAGACTCTGTAACACTGAGGAAGTTACTGACTCACTCTGTGTCTCAGCTTCCTCATCTCTAAGTAAAATGGGGTAATACTATTCCCTATTTCACAGGATTATTGTGAGGATACCATGAGATAATGGATGTAAGTCTTCAACACCACCTCCTTCACGGCCTGCTGCCCTATACCCTGTCCCCCGTCATCTCTCTCCCATCGGATCAGGATGTGTTTGCTGTCACTGTGGGTTTCCCAAGAGAAACTCAGAAACAGAGGTGTGGCATGTATGGGGTGGCTCCAACAGTCCCTTTCATCCTTTAAAAGTACAGGAAGATTCTCACTGGCCTCAGCCAACTCTCTTCTAAATGGCTGGATGTAGGGTTCCACCTTACAGACTTCCCTCCTAGAAAGGCCCCTAAGGGGTCACCTAGCTCATTCCTCCAGACAAGCCCCTCCAACTGCTGCTACAGGACACTTCCCTCCTTGTAATCATTAGAGGAAACTGCAATCTTACTTCCAGGAGGCCCCTCCTCTAAGGAGAGGTGTTTTCATTCCACAGCAGACAAGCTGCAGTGGTTAAGAACTTTCTTCACTTCCAGAGGATGCCAGACAGAGGCAGCATGCCCGAGCAGTGGGAAAAGCGTGGGCACCAGTTCCTAGCTGTTTCACCAGGCAAGGCACTGAGCCACTCTGAGCTTCAATTCATTATCTGTGCTCTGATTTAATAACACTGCAAAGTTGTGTGAGGATTACATACAACCTGTCTTAAAAGCACCTAATGTTATATCGCTGGCGTAACACAGGTCCTCATACGATGTTGCTACTGCTACTTATGTTGTTAAAACCCACGCTCCCCATCATGGCAGGGACTCAAACAGAAGTTTTATATTTATCCAAGTGAGACCAGAAGTCCTCCACCGGGCATTTCCACTCGAAACTTCTGTGATCTCACACAAAGATCCCAGCATACACAAACACACACATATACTCCCTTACACATACACACATTCTTTCTCTCACACACACACACACACCCCTCTCCCTAAATTCTTCATCACAATTGTCAACCTGATCCCAAGTCATTGTCTGAGCAACTTATGTACCCCTTATTCTTTGCTGCTTCCATCCAATATTGTTACTTTGAGATAGATAAAACCCTCAAAGCCCGAGCACTCTGCTAAATCACAGAAACACGCCCCTCCTTTTATTAGAAATGTTATTCTCTTCCTCACTCAAGCCTTCACTCAAGACAGCATCTCTCCTACCTGTTCTCCATCCCTAGGAGGGAGAGAGAAGAAATGAAACATGGCCAGGGGATCGAGGTTCCAGCCACTTTGTCTCTCTAGGCCCAAGTTTTCTCAGGTAAGATTAACTATGTGATTTCCAAGTTCTAAGATTCCATGATAAATATTTGAGAATTAGTCAAGACTATTAAAAAAAAAAAAAAAATCCTCCCCCAAACTCTAGCTCTAGATCCTGTGGATTTTATAAAGTAATCAAATATGCAATAGATTCAACACACTAATTTCAAACACACCTGGGATCCTGTGATAAAGCAGTTGCGTCTACACAGCCAAGGATCGAAATTTCACAGTGTCATGATTTCATCATTCACTAACTACAAAGGATTAATTAGGAGTGAAGGAAGAGCTCGTGGCTCGGGACTCCAGACCTCAGGAAAATATCTATCTCTGCTCTCCAGATGTCAGCATACACATGAATTAAGGTCTTTGATGAAAACCCTTCTCAGTATTCAGGGGACTCCAAAAACACTGTTTTCTGCCATGCAATGAAGATACTTCTGATTCTTATTCACTTTAAAGTATCATCAAAACTCAATGACTCAAAAAGTGAAACACAGAGCTAGCATATGACCCAGCAATCCCAATCCTAGGAATATACCCAAAAGAAGAGAAAACAGGAACACAAACAGAAACTTACACACCAATGTTCACTGCAGCACTGTTCATAATAGCCAAAAGGTAGAAAAAACAATTGAAATGTCCATCAAGAGATGAATGGAGAGGCAAAATGTAGTATATATACACTATGGAATATTACTCAGCCATAAAGAGAAACGAAGTCCCGATGCATGCCACAACATAGATGAACTTTGAAAACACTATGCTGTGTGAAGTAAGTCAAATACAAAAGAACTTATATGAAATAAGCAAATCTATGAAACCAAAAAACTCTTTGCCATCAAGTTGATTCTGACTCATGGCAACCTCGTGTGTTAAACAGAGTGGAAGTGAGCTTCATAGGGTTTTCTTAGCTGTGGTCTTTCTGGGAGAGCAGACTGCCAAGCCCTTCTTCCGTGGTGCTGTTGGGCGGGTTCAAACTGCTAACCTTTTTGTTAGTAGTCAGGCACAAATCGCTTGTGCCATTCAGGGACCCAATCAAATATACAGCAACCAAAAATTCTTAGTGGTTACCAAGGATGGGAGAGAGGAGGGAAGGGAAAGTTTTGCTTAGGGGGCACTGAATTTATGTTAATGGTGGTGAAATAATTTAGAAAAGGATGGCAACAAAGGTTGCACAACATTAAGAATGTAGTCAATGTCACTGAATCGTACATGGTGAACGTTTTATTGTACACCTTTTCATCACAGTCTAAAAAAAAAAACAAAACAAAACCTCAGTGGATACAACTGAATTAGTATACTGACAACTTCTACCTGTTAAAATAGCTTTTTCTTTAAGACTGACTGCAAATACACAGGCAATCTCTACATACAACTGAAAAGGAGAAAAAGGAAGGGTAGCCACCTGTGTGCTCCCTTCCGTAGACCCTCATGCCCCATCCAGCTGCTCCTACTCCAATTTTCTTGTGTGTCGGGCTAGGACTGGGAATCTGTCCCTTCGTCATGCCTAAATCCATATACCCTGCCTCTGATACCTCTCCACAGCCTTTCCTGGAAGGGGCAACTGAGAACAAACAACCATACCTCTGTGCCTCTGTGCTAATGCGAGTCTAGACAACTCAGGACTCGGTTTGCAGTGAGAGTAGGACCTGGAAGGGCTATAGCTGGTCTCCTAAGAGCTGCACATAGAATGTGTTGGGTCAAATGGCTTTCTTGCTTATTTGCGTATATATACACATACTTTATATATGTGTACTTTGGATACGTTATTAGGAGGGATCAGTCCCTGGAGAAGGACATCATGCTTGGTAAAGGAGAGGGTGAGCAAAGACCATCAGCAAGATGGACTGACACAGTGGCTGCAACAATGGGCTCAGGCATAATAACAATTGTGAGGATGGTGCAGGACTGGGCAGTGTCTTGTTCTGTTGTACACAGGGTCGCTATGAGTCAGAATCAACTCAACAGCACCTAACAGCAACACATTCTCCAGAAGGAGAGGATGCAAGTATTTGGTCCCATCCTCTCCCCTCATCTACCTGTTCTCCCCAGAAATCCCCTGTGGGAAAACTCATTGCCCACAGACTCCAACTTCTCCATTCAGCCTCTGGGAAAATCTATCCCTAACAGGCTTATTAGGAGATTCTCCTGCCTTCACCCTCCTCCTCCCTGCAGACTTACCGGCAGGGGCTACTGAACTGTGATCCAGAAGGCTCCTAATCTCAAGCAGGGAAGTGGCTGGGTAGAGAGGGGACTGGGAAGTAGGTCTCAAGATTGAGAGAAGCTAACCTCATGTCCTGGAAACTTCTTGAATTGCCTCGTCACTCAACCACATATTCCAAAAACTGTCTTTTTTCTTTTTCACAGTTTACAAAGTCCATTCACTTTCATAATCCCATTTAATCTTTGCAGAATCTGGTTCAATGATGCTTATTTAACAAATAAGAAAACTGATTTTAAAAGGGTAAGTATTCAAATAATGCCTAAGGTCACAGAGCAAAGGGAAGACTTCAAACTCAGGCTACCTAATCTAAATTCAGAAAACCAGTGCTCTTTCCTCTGCAGAGCAAATCACCTTGAGAAAGAACAGCCACTCACTCCTGTGTCCAAAACAGAATTTGCCACTTCTGGAATAAGGAAACAGACAAGTGTCTTGACACTTATAATAACCAAGTGGTTCTAATTAAATACTCTTAAAGAGTGCCTGGGATTCACAAACCACCCCCTAGACAGATGACTAATTGACAGCTAGGTAGGTAGGTAGGTAGGTAGATACGTAGATGGGTAGATCGACGGATGGACGGATGGACAGATGGATGGAAGGATGGATGGATGGGCAGATAGATGGATGGATGGATGGATGGACAGATGGAAGGGGAGAGGGAGAGACTGAGGGAAGGAGGATGAAAACACACACAGAAAGTCCAGGCTCACTTTCTACCACTACATTCCCCTTTAGTAACCCTAGATTTGCCTTTAGGTTTTCTTGTAACGATATCTTACTACGGATCCTCTAATTCAACATTCATTGCTACTCTGAACGCACACAAGTCATTCTCCCCATGAAGTGAGAAAAAGATAACTTGAACAGGTTCTGAGTCTAATGCCCTTGCAGAATGCCACCAGGAACTAAGTGAAGAAGAGCCATGAGTAGGGTAAGGCCACTCTGGCTGTGTGGACCCAGTGCAGAGAGAGGAATCCAAGAAGGCTAGGGTGCAGTACACTCAGGGTGAGACCTGCATCCATCTGGCTAAGCAGGACAGCTGACCTTCCTACCCTACCCTCCCATAACCTGGAAACCTGACATCACTGCCTGCCCACAGAACCTTCAATAGCCCCCACTGTCTAAGAACCAAGTATAAACTCCTTACCCTGGCATGCCACATCCTCTACCACGCGGCCTCAACCGACCTTTTAAGTCCCATTACTTACTCACACCTACTCTACATCTCCACCAAACGAAACCATTACTTTTTCTGCAAATATCCCTGACCTTCCATCTCTAGCCCTTTATTCTTCCTGTTCCTCTGACTGGGAGCCCTTCTATCTCCCAATTTCTGCTTGTTAAAATATCTTGCCTTCAAGACCCACTGCAAACACACCAACTATCTCTACATAAAGTTTTTCCAAGATCTCAAACAGCATGTTCAAAGTAGAAAACTGATTATCTTTCCCACTCAGAATTTCTATATTCCCACCATCTACCAAGTCCAAAGCCTAGGAGTCTCTCTCAACTCCTCCCTCATTACTACACCTGCTCCAATCGATAAGACCTGACTATTTTACCCCAGGAGTGTACCCGTTCGTCTCTGCCTCCTTTGCTACTGCCATCATTTAGGCCTGCGTTCTCTCGCACCCACACCACTCTGAACTGTGCCCCTGACTCCAGGCTAACTTCCACATAGCCATCTTCAGTACTACACTCAGAGCATTCTTTCTAAAACATACTTCTTATTCCCCTTCCCTGATTAAAACCTTTTAATGCTTTCCTCAAAACTTACAGAATAAAGTCCAAGTCCCTCTGCTAAGTGAGCAAGACCACCACAATGGGCTCTACGCCAACCTCACCTCCAGCCACCACCCCCACCTACCTCTTCACATATCTCAACCTCCAATGAAACCAAATAGCCTGCAGTTTCTCTGCTCTCCCCTCCTCTGGGCCTTTGCACATGCTACTTCTACCTGAAATGCCTGACCCCCTTATCTACCAGTGTTTTTTCTTTCATCTTTCAACATCAAATGTCACCTCCTCAGCAAAGTCTTCTCCACTGCTCTCTCGACCCACAGTCAATCACTGCTTCACCTTCATTTCCTCTGTATCTTGTTCTTAATTTTATCATCACTTGTAATATATTAAGGCTGCCTGGGTGGCACCGTTAAGTGCTCAGCTATGAACAGAAAGGCAAGCAGTTCCAGTCCGCCCAGAGGCACTTCAGAAGAAAGGCCTGGCAATTTATTTCCAAGAGATTAGCCATTGAAATCTCGATGGAGCACAGTCCTACTCTGATACACATGGGGTCGCCATGAGTCAGATTTGACTTGACAGCAACCAGGTTTTTTGTTTTGTTTTATACTATGATACATTGTTCTGTCCATACGTTTGCCTCCCTCTAGTAGTTTATTAGATTCTTGGAGGGCGAGGACCACGTCCTTAGCTTTCTCCATCTCCATTCTCTGGTAGGTAGTGGGATTCGATAAACGCTTGCTGAATGAATAAATCAGACATGATTATGCCCCTCTCTGAGCTTCCACTGCATTTTCTAATTTTAGTAGGGATCATGTTTGATTCTACCTTTTATTACAACCATTTGTGTACTTGTTCTAACCCCAAATTAGGAGCCTGGAAAAGGATTATGCCTCACCATTACTTCTCCAACAGAGTCAAACACTTTAAGTAGGTATTCGGTAAATATTTGACGAATTGAATAACGTGAGTTCAAAGCTACCCCCTCAGTGGAGAGCTAGCTTTAAAAAAAAAAAAAAAAAAAAAGACACAAAGCTCAATCGCCTACTTAGGAGGCACCGAGAGGTTCTCAAATGCCCAAAGATCCATCTTCTGAGCTGAGAGTTGCAGAAGGTCAGGTTCTAACCTGAGAAGGAGGAGAAGTATAGCAAAGCTGAAAAGGAAGGCGTTCCAGTTCAGGTCAGTGGCTCCCAGGCACTAACATCCCCGTCACCTCTCACTTCACCAAAAATGTCCATTAAACATACGTAAATACATACATTCATACTCTACTTTCTTCTAGAGTTTTCTGTCCCCAATTTCAGCAAGACTTAGGGCTGAAAGTCGGAATTGACACTTTTCTTGGCAAATAAAAAATGAGGACAATGTAACTCATCTCCAGTATCTGTCTTCAGTGGTTTTGATTCTCTGCTGAATGGATCAAGTGAGGAAGGGGTGTAGCCAATATTGATAGCTAACAGTCAATAATAAATAGCTAATATTGATTGAAAGAGTTCCTGGGTGGTACAAATGGTTAAGTGCTGGATTACTCACCAAAAGGTTGGCAGTTCAAAGCCACCTAGAGGCACCTTAAAAAGAAAGGCCTGGCAATCTGCTTCCGAAACGTCACAGCCCTGAAAACCCTATGGAGCACAGTCCTACCCTAACACTCATGCGATCACCGTAAGTCATGATCAATTTGACAGCAATGGGTTCGGTTTTAATATTGATTGATTTAATACTGGTTTAAAATTTCGTTTAATATTGATTGACCAGCTTTTTGTTTAATGGTTGAATGAAGGAATACACAAACGAAAGAATGAACAAAAGACGCGAAGCAGAGGACACAGTCCCCTAACGTAACGTGTAAATGCATGTATACTGCTAGGAGCCAGCATGAGGATCCTTCTGCAGAGCAAGCAGGCATCATCCGCCGGCCTCTCTCTGCTTCTCCCCTCCGTTCCTGAGGGAAAGATAAATTAGCAGGCTGTCAGCAGAGGACAGCCAAAGCAGTTGTGTTTCTGTAAAGGGGCAGTGGAAGTGTCTTTGATTAATGAAACCTTAATACGAGGCTGTTAGATAACCTCTCCTCAGCCGCTCTGAAGGAAGACAGATCCCTGCAGACAGGCTTTAAAAAGAAGGGGAGACAATCCTAGGCCACACCCACTACCCCACAGGGAGATGCCCTATGCAGGCATGAGACAGGAGCCCCAGGAGCCCAGGAAGAAGAGCTGCATGGTGGACTCCTGCTCTGACCTCCACAGAGCAGACTGGGGCTGCCCTAGGGGAAGAGCCCGGGAAGGAATGTGGCAGGTCCATTCCCCTGCCCAAGAAGAATGTGGGACTCTCGCCTGCTCACTAAAACCAACACCTGCCGATGTGTTAAGAGTCCTCTTGAAGTCTCAACAATAGACATCAAAGCTGATGTTTGGAAGTTGAGATAACAAGGAAAAGGGAGTAAAAGGTGGGGGGAGGGAGGAAAGGAGTGAAACAACACCAACAAAACGTCTGTCTCACCTCTGACCTCTGGAGAGGCGACAGACCCCAAACGCTTTAAACCAAGCCGGAAGATGTACACTGTGCGCTTGAGTCCCTCGCACGTATAAAGGTAATGGTTCCTCTCCCTGGAAGGGCCTTCCCAGAGACGGTAATGAAAGGCTTCAGCTCCTCAGGTAAAGGTAGAGAAATTAAGGGGTGTATAGGTTTGCAGCAATATCCCATCTTTAACCATCCCTCTCCTACCTCCCTCTTTATGAAAGAAGAAACAGAAGGGAAAGGGGGGGGGAAAGAAGGAAGGAAGAAAAGAAGGGAGGGAGGAAGGAATCAGTGGCCTCCAAGATCTTTATTTCTGTGCCTCTATAACCTGTCAGTGTAGGATGATCTGCAGGACCTGTGAAAATCAGCTCAGAACTAGAACATCCCAGGGAACACATTCACTTCCACCCTGACTTCCGTCCCATATGTTGGAAGGTAGCGTATGTTCGGTTCCAGGCAAGAACACTGAGAAGAACTGAAGCAAACTTTTTTTACAGACACCGAGGATGGCTTAAATTGTCTCCCGCTTCTTGATACAGCTAAGGCTAGAATTCAGCAGAAAGACACAGAGCGATCAGGTGGGAGACCAGTAAGAAATGTTTTAAATATGTCAGACATTCAAATGGTTTAAAGGATAATATGACAAACTATCCTTGTGTATATCTCCCCCAATCTGATTTCCCTCCTGCCCTCCTTACCCCAAAGTAACTTCTATCATAAATTTCCTACCTCCAGTCTTCAACCGTTATTCAATCTTTCAACAGATATTTGTTGAAAATATTTTGTGGCTGAGGTCCAGGGATATATTCTCTAAATCATCTCCAATTGGAGTATCAGGTTATTTAGATCCTTAAGAGAAGAACCTTAATTTTACCAATTATTTCCTGAAAATAAATCCCAGAGCTCAAAATAATACTATTTCTACTGAATCACCTGGAGGTTACAAGACAGCCCACGGGATGAGTTTTTCAGCAGCAATTCTATCCCTATCATCTCTACTCCGACTAATAAATCAAGCTTTCTAATAGAAAATGGAACAGGAGCTTAGCAGTCCCAAGTATGTAAAACTTGGCTAATCTAGCTAATATTGATTGAACAACTTTTTGTTGAATGGCTGAATGAATGAATGTATATACAAATGAAAGAATGAATGCCAGGTTTCAGTTCAAGACCAACTGGGCAACTAGACAAATAACGTATTATAGCGCAAATAACCTTAGTAGGGGTGATTCTGAAAAAGACAGCCCCACCATGCTTCTTGGTGATGGGTAGGAAGAGGAAGGAACAGGATGAGTAGTTTGGTTTGTTTTTTACCCCTCCTCTGAACAAATTTTCTAAATCCCAATCGAGAGAACAGCTTCACAAGGGCAAAGATCGTGTCTTACTTCTATTTGTCCTACGGCATGTCACTCAAAGCAAAGCACCTGTCAGGTACTCAATAAATACCTGTTGAATTAGCCACCACAAACTCACCTGTGGGAAAAAGTCAGGATTTCAGTGCTGGCAGCTTTGGAATTCTTTCTTCCCTGGTTCTCTCTTCTTCCCTCTTCCCCAAATTCCAACCAGCTTCCAAGTCAATACGTCAATCTCATTTATACAGAATACCTGGATTTCAAGGCCCCAGATATCTCTTTTGAAGTATGGAGCAGCCTCAGAGGAGTATACTGTAAAAAGGGCTGGATGAGAGTTGGTCTGTTTGGTAAATTACTTACTTAAAGATGGCTATTGTACACTGGCTGTTACAGACGGTGCAGAGTTCACAGATGAGTAAGACAGAATGATGGAGTCTTTGCTCTCAAGCGACCCTCTGAGAAGGAAGATGAGGTGTGCAGAAATATTTCTGCCATGAACCAGAAAGCACTAGCATCTTGAGAGGTAAATATGAAGTGCATGGAAACAGGGATGGCTCTATGGAGCCTGCATTCCAACTAGGGCCCAGGAGAACTAAAAAAACACAGGTTGGGGCTGCCTTCTGTGGACAGATAACTCTTAGGATGGGTCTCTGTAGAATATGGAAATCTTGGTGCTGCGAATACGTGCTGAAAATAGAGCCAGAACAACACTCCCCTTTAGAGAGAAGGGGTCCTCCCATGACAGTGTACTTCTTTACAGGGAAAAAAAAAAATCAACCTTTTAACGTCATTCATTCTCACCTCACTTTCTCTCTCACATTAGCTGACTATTCTTCCCAAGTTCAAATTCCAAAATGTGACTATTAAAGGCTTTATACTATCTATTCCATAGACACCACTGTGACCTTTTAAAATTAAATAATAAAAATGTTATATGATAAAAGGGACCATAATCGAAAGCACAGGACAAATGATAGACTGGGAAAAACACTTGCCATGCACCTGACAAATAAAAGATTAGCATTTCTGATGGATGTAAAAAAAAGAATCAACAAGCAGGTAAGAAAAAGACAAAAACTCAACAGAAAAACGTGCAAGAAGTTTTAATTTTTTTTAATGTCATCAGATTTATCCATCTCCTCCTCTGTATACACTGGATTTTGTATTTGACCTTTTTAAAATATATATCTACCCTCCCCCAAAGAAGTACATCTGACAAATGGGCACAAGAGTGAAATCCTTTCTTCACTGAAGTGGGTCTGGAAGCCTCAAAAAAGGAAGAGATTTAGGGTAAAAAGGGGAAAGGGAAAATGTGTCTCAACGGTAGCCAACAAAAATACCAGAGATAAATCAACTCGGCATTCTGGCATCTGAGGACCCAGAAAAACTAGACTACAGATTAAATTAATTAGGAAAACCACCCACAACAAACCAACAGCTCTAGGAGTAGAGGAAGGAAGGAGAATGAAAGCTGAAGTGCTAACAAAACAGAGGTGTCGGAATCGCTTGAGTAAAATACGTCCCAAAGGAATCTGCCACCCTCCATAGGACACGGTGGTCTCAGAATTTCATTCATAATGTTTGCCTTGGCTGAAGTTCCAAACCACAAAAACATCTGTACAGAAGGAAGCAGCAGATCTCAGTGAAATCATTCTGGAAACTTCTAACATATTTAGAGTAATTTCTTAAAAGGACAATGCTGATAATGTTACTCACTGGAAGAACAATCTTGTGGTTTAGCAGCACTGGCCAGTTTTTCTCTCTCCCTATTGGTGTGTCAGCGGAAGAGAGAGAGAGAGAAGGGGGATCAGAGATGGAGGAGGGGGGAAGAGATAAACAAGTCAAGGAGCACAGACAATTATACAGGTTGGCTTTGATTTTGAAGCTAGTGCTTAAATACCAGTGGTATTGCCTGTAGCTCTCTGGAAACTACAGTGTAATTAGGTTCACTCAACTTAACTTAAAACATATCCAGTCATTAAAATTCTTCTTGATCCTGCCAAGTTATTACACATACGCACATACACACACAAACCCAGACAGCTAAGCCAAAAGTACATCATGTCCCCAAGAAACAGCACAAACATGTCACTGCTTTTCAGAAACCATGTTCGTGCTTCGAGACCTTTCTTAAAGATAATGTCCTCACGATTAATTAATTTATGAATAGTTTTTCCCCTAACACGCACAACAGGTTCCATGCAAATTCCTGAGCTTTTAAATTATACTGTTAATGAAAGCAAATAAAGGCAGTTAAAAGGCAATTTGCTCAATTGGTGTTAATATTTAAGCACAGCATGTGTAAAAACACGATCACAGAATTCAGTTTTTACCAAGAAAACTTTAACCCAACTTCATTTCCAAAAGATCAAATGTGTTACCAAGAGTCTTTTCTTCCTCTACCCTTCAGCATCAGGTAATGAGGCTTATTAAGTAAATATTTCACATTAACCTCGTCAGTTTCTATCACTTAGAAATTCCAATCTATAAAATCAAATCAACTTAATCATGTTTAGATTAGATCCCTGCATCCTGAAGGCAAACTAAATTGTTTACATCTTCCCTCTCTTTGGCACATTCAAGCGCCAAGATTCAAAGATATTGGAATAGAAAGGTTGCCGCCACCTTCCTAATCCTGTGGTCTTCCCCTCTTGCCTGCCACTCCTTCCTTGAATCTGCATCATAGAAACAAACACAACTTGGCATCTCTGCAAATTCTTTAAAGCCGGCCTCACACAAAAGCCCGAAAAGTTTACTGACCAGGCAAGGCTGTTGGCATGGCTTTCCCTGAATTGCTCCTAAATGCCCCCACAAAAGAGAAAACTATCCAGGTTAGATTAGTGAAACAGAACTGTCCCTGGTAACCCCAGATTACTGTGTTGGGGGTCTATGCCCAGGGAGCTGAGGAAGACCACGTGAGGCGCAATCTTCCACCTGGGTCTGGGTTAAATGCCCAGAATCTCAGAAAAGCATCAGGCTCTCAGAGGGATAGGAAAAAGAGGTGGAGGCACAGTAGAGAAGGTTAGTCTCTTTAAGACATGGAGGGTCCCTGCCACCAGACTGAAGCGCCCCACAATGCACATATACACATAATGTCCCAAATTCTTCATGCCCCTTCTCAGAGTCAGATGCCATCAAGTAGACTCCAACTCATAATTCCAACCCATGTGTGTCAGAGTAGAACTGTGCTCTGTAGGGTTGTCAGTGGTTGATTTTTTGGAAGAAGATTGACAGGCCTTTCTTCTGAGGGGGCCTCTGGGTGGACTTGAACCTCCAACATTTCAGTTAGCAGCTGAGCACATTAATCATTTGCACCACCCAGGGATTCAGTCAATATACCATACTTTTTATCTAGATGATTCCAGAGAAAACATGGCTTCTTTGATATTCTAGTTCCCTCAAAACATAGTCTCGAAGTATTACAATTTTGAACATGATGCTAAAGTCCCTTAAAGTACTTGAATTAGTAGGCTCTTTCCAGAAGTCCTCCTGCGACATTACCTACTCCTTCTCCAAGTCCTAGCTTTTCTAATACACCTTGAGTTCCCTCCCTGTTCTGCCCATGCTTTCTATACTTTTGAATCATGATTTCCACACTTCCCTTCAACATTTTGCATTGCTTATGAGAATGAAGCCTCCAAGCCTTCTTCAGCTGGTCTGCAGCACAGCAACTTCACTAAGCCAGTTTCCTGCCAGGACCTGCCCTGTGTCTGCCTCTGAACCCACTGGGAGAACAGTCCCTGGACACCCTTGCCTCTGCATTCAATCTCTAAATCTCTCACCCCGTCTCCCTCCCGACTCTTGCCATTACTTCCCTCCCCCCACCCCAAGTCACTCATCCCCAAGCCATTTCTATTTGACTAAGGGGACTAGCAGCGGCAAGGATGTTTACATTAGGCTCATTTCCAGGCCATAACCCGTCCTGGGGGAACACATTCCCGATCAGGGCAATGGAAAAAACTATGTAAAACATCTGGATCTCTCTGTGCTCCCCAGCTCTGGCCTTGGGGAACTCCATCGAAGTCCTGGTTTCTCTAACAGTGACCCACACTAGAACATGGAGGAGATGGCCTGGCTCAGGGATTTGGGGTGCCAGGGAAAGGACAGACATTTTTAGTCAAGGACCTGGCTAAGTCAAATAAATCACCTGTCAAGGCACAAAGAACCGGCCTCATTCACCACAGACCAGCCCACCCAGGTAATCCTATTACTTCTGGGGAACCAGCAGTTTCCAGAAGAGCAATGAAGGCCAGTTCAGCATGGGACAAAGTTCCTTAGACAACAGCCACATTCAAATGAAAGCTACTCAAAGTCCAAAGTGAACTCGATCAGAAGAAACAGACATCTCAATGATGGGGACACACCCCATACGCTTCCCCTTCCTCTGCCTGACTCCCCGCAAAGACTCCCCCCCTTCCATAGTGCCAAGTCTCAGCTCAACTGGGCCTGTCATGGGCTAGGACTACAAATTTGTCCCATCCCAGCCCTGAAAATGGGACTGACCCACTGATGAAGCAAACACAGGAAGTAGGTATAACCACAGTTTGGTGAAGCCAAGCTTGGCTGAGTGCCTTCGTCTGTCCATCAACACTGAGGCTGGCCTATCCCAGTACTCACAGAGAAAATCCAAGAAGGCATTAAGAGCTCAGACCGAGCAATCACACAGACCTGGGTTTGATTTCCAGCAACCCAATTTATTATTTTTTTTAACTTTTTTTTTTTATTGTACTTCAGATGAAGGTTTACAGAACAAATAGTTTCTCATTAAACAGGTAGCACACATATTGTTTTATGACAATAGTTAACAACCTCATGACATGTCAGCACTGTCCCTTCTCAACCCTGGGTTCCCTATTACCAGCTTTCCGTCCCCTCCTGCCTTCTAGTCTTTGTTCCTGGACTGTTGTGCCTCATTAGTCTCGTTTTGTTTTATGGGTCCAGCAACCCAATTTAAACAAAAAAAAAAAAAAAAAAGTTGCCATTGAGTCAACTCTGATGCGTGATGACCTCGTGTGTGTTATAATAGAACTGTGCTCCATAGGGTTTTCAATGGCTGATTTTCCAGAAGCAGATCACCAGGCCTTTCTTCCAAGGCACCTCTGGGTAGACTCAAACCTCCAACCTTTCAGTTAGCAGTGGAGCATATTAACCGTTTATACCACGCAGGGGTTACCCAATTTAAAAGCATGAGCTAAATATTTAACCTCTTTGAACTTCTCGTCTGTAAAGATGAACTTTCTCATCTGTAACACCAGGATACCAATGACCCACTGGGGCTGCATGAGGTCATTATGTACCATCACTGAGCTCAGAGCCTGACACACAATAGGTGCTCAGCCCACGGCAGCCACCTCCCTTATGTCTAAGAAAGTAGCCACCACCACCACTGACCCCCATCAATTCCTACTGGCAATTTCCTATTAGCTTATGTGTCTTTTAGAGAGTTGAGTGGGGTCAGGGGGAGAAAACTTCTTCCAGAACAAGAAGGTAGAGAGCTATTCCCAAGGAGCTCTGTGAATACACAAATGGACATCAATTCCACTATAAAAGTCAAATACTGTGACCGCTGTTGCAATAATAGAAGTTGGCTCACAGATTCACATTACACCAAACCAAACCAAACTCACTGCCATCGAGTCGATTTCAACTCATAGCAACCCTACAGGACAGAGTAGAACTGCCCCAAAGGGTTTCCAAGGAGTGGCTGGTGGATTCGAACTGCCAACCTTTTGGTTAGCAGCCATAGCTCTCAACTACTACACCATCAGGGTTTCCAGATTCACTTTAGGTTTAAAAAAAGGAAAAAGACAAGAAAAGACTCCTAAGATGCTAGAGATGACAGGTGTTCTAGCTCCTGAGCCTCAAGCTCGGAAGCAGCTTTCTGATGGCTGGAAATATTTTGTACACTCAGCTGCTCTCCGTGCCCTCTTTTGTCAGGGCCTTGGGGCTCAGAGCTAAACCTGGCACCAAAAGACCATCTGTGACTGCCATTGTACACACAGAAGTTTAAAGAGCTCAATGAATGAACTCAGGAATTAATGAATGACAAAGCCGTATGGTGTCCATCAACTTCTCCTACTGACAAGTGGCATTCCCAACCATCTTCGACAATGAATGTTTCCTCATACAAAACAGTAATAATAAGGTGGGAAGTGGAAAGGGGATCCCACTACAAAGAAGGCAGACTTAAAAAATAATAATACTCTATTCCCCAATCTCCGACCATATTCTTTCTTCTCTCCAGGTTAACTTAAAACTCTCTCTCCCCAAATAGGATGGAAAATAAAAAGTGCTGTACTGCACACCATCTCTAAGCTCCACCCCGTCTCACCCCAGCGATGCTCCTCTTTGATAAATATTTGTGTCCAAAATAATTTTTAACCAACACATTGTGGAATCAAGAGTATATAATTCTCCCAAGATGTGTATGTATATATCCACATCTCATAGTTAAGAAAAAGTGTTACACACCCACTATAGAAAAGGAACAATCTTTTAGTCACTTCTAATAAGTATACAGGAGCCCTGGTAGTGCAGTGGTTAAGAGCTGGGCTGCTAATCGAAAGGCTGGCAGTTCGAATCCACCAGCCGCTCCTTGGAAACCCTACAGGGCAGTTCTACTCTGTTCTAATGGGTCACTATGAGTCAGAATCAACTCAACGGCAACAAGTTCGGTTTTGGTTTGATAGCTATACAAGGAGCCCTGGTGGCCTAACGATTAAGCACTCAGGTTGGCAGTTTAAACCAACCCAGTGGTTCTGCAGGAGAAAAGACCTGGCGGTCTGCTCCTGTGAAGATTACAGCCAAGAAAACCCTATGGGGCAGTTCTACTCTGTCACATGGGGAGTTGGAACTGACTCCACAGCACCTAACAACAACAACAGCTATATAATTGCTCTTTGGGGGGTGGAAATTTTAGCGCTGCAATGACTTTGTTAGGTGCAAACACCTTGTTTTTTGAAGAAAGGACACCATGAGAGAGAGGATGCATTTGAAAAGTGACCTGCCTGTCACTCAGGGAAACGCTTGGCAGAGTTACACGGGGTTTGTTCACACTAAATGACCAAGAGTTTCATCACCAGGGAAGTCAGAACGTAGGAAAACAAGGTTAATCACAGGCTTTTGAGAGTTACGTTAGAGCTAAATGCAAAGGTTTTTACAGTGGGTACTGCAAGGTCCAGGAGCCCTGGTGGTGCAATGGTTAAGCACTCAGCTGCTAGGCCAAAGGTTGGCAGTTCAAAACTACCAGAGGCTCTGGGGGAGAAAGACCTGGCAATCTGCTTCCGTAAAGATTACAGCCAATAAGTCCCTATGGGGCAGTTCTACTCTGTCACATGGAGTTGCCAGAAGTCAGAATCGACTTGAAGTCAGCTAACAACAACAACATTACAAGGTCTATGACATTCTCATCTTGACATCATCAGAACCAAATACACAAGCAAGCTCCAGGGTAGGTGAACGAGTCACAGGATCCCAAGATCCCTTCCCAAGACCTGGATCATGAATCCACGGCCCTGAGCAAGCAGTCACATTCAGAATATGATCTTTGCTGGAAGCGTGACCTCCACACCTCTGGGGTTCCATTTCCTTATCTCATCTAGGAAAATTAAAGAGATCGTAAAGGTCCATTCTTCATGGCTGGGATCACTCTAACAGGTAGTAGAATTCTTTCTCAAAGGCTTATGTATGTGTGTATGTCTTTATGTGTGTTCCCATCCCTCCCCAAGTCAAACTGCTGAAAATAAAGCCTGTCAAAATTACTATGGCCTAAAAAAACCAAACAAAAAAACCCCACCTACTGAAGACTGGGAGCCCCGGTGGTGCAGTGGTTAAGAGCTATGGCTGCTAACTAAAAAGCTGGTAGTTCAAATCCACCAGGCTCTTTGGAAACCCTATGGTGCAGTTCTACTCTGTCCTATAGGGTCACTGTGAGTTGGAATCGTCTTGATGGCAACAGGTTTGGGTTTTTTTGTTTGTTTGTTTGTTTAGTGAAGACTGGACTATGAGGGCTGATATGAAGGGCAAAATTCTGGCATTTGAAGAACTACTATCAGAAATGAAAATGCCAAAGACATGGGGAATTCACAACATTTCTGGTAGTAGTAAGGGAATAAGAAAGAATTAGATTTCTTCTCTTCAGTCAGAAAAGAGAAAATGGTGGAATCAGCAACTCCTGGGCCAGTTTATACGGGCTTCTAACAAAAAGTCCAAAGGAAACTAGAGTTAAGTGTTGGGTTTTTATTTTCTGTTTCATTTTCCCATATACTTCATCATAATGTGTTTCTCTTTTTCTTTCTTTTTTTTTTTTTAAGCCGGAACAGAATTAGGGGACAACATGAACCAAAAGAGACTAAACACAGGTACAAAACAGGCCAAGGGTGAAAGGATGAACCGCCTTCTCCTCATAGAGGCCACAGAACACTCCAGAAAAGAGCACCCCTGCATCACTGTTGACAGCAGTCATTCCATGGGAAGTGGAGGCAAAGACACACCGCCCAGACCAGCATTTCTCTCATAAACAACTCTCCGATGTTAAAGGTTAATACAGGCTGGAGGGGTGGTGGCTGGAGGAGGGGGAGCGTGAGGGGATAGGAAAACATTATGCAATATTAGAATGCTACTTTTATTTTAAAAGCCATCATGTGTAAAGCATTAGTGTTTTTGAAATTGCATTCTTGAGTTAATTA
Source organism: Dugong dugon (assembly GCA_030035585.1). Classification (NCBI taxonomy): domain Eukaryota; kingdom Metazoa; phylum Chordata; class Mammalia; order Sirenia; family Dugongidae; genus Dugong; species Dugong dugon. The sequence continues at coordinate 30,513,450 of CM057467.1, forward strand.
AATGGACAATCTTTTATACATAAAAGTGAAAGAAAGCAATTAAAAGCTAAATGAAGAAAAACTGCCTTCCCCAGTGATCTGGGCTATGCCAATCCCTTTGTATTCACACAAGCAAAGACAAGGATCTCCCCAGCACCACTGTCCAAATGTCTCTTTTATGGCACCCTTGGTGACAGTTTGAGTAGTATTTGACTTCTTTCTAAGTTTACCTATGAGACTGTCAGGATAAGAGGAAAGAGGAGAATGGCAGGGGGAGAGAAGAATGGGGGAAAAATCTCATTTAAGCACAGTTTACAAACAAACAAGGGAACCCAGAGAGAGGCCATGTCCCTGTCTTCAATGCACCCAAAATTGATACTCTACCTCTTCTTTGTCACCTCCATCAAAAACAACCCCACCTAGGGTTTCACCCAAGAGAATTAATTCAGAGCTTTGGACTGTGCAGCCAACCTCAGCTCACATACTAGCTTCAAATTTGGATTACAAAAGAAACTAAAGTTAGTTATCAGGAGGAACTTCCTAAACCTATTGCTATGACTACCTTTCCAGCTGCCATAGACTCCGACTCACGACAACCCCATGCGTGTCAGAGTTGAACTGTGCTCCACAGGGTTTTCAATAGCTGATTTTTTGGAAACAGATCTCCAGGCCTTTCTTCCAAGGTGCCTCTGGGTGAACTCACCTCCCTCCCACCTTTAGGTTAACAGCCAAGCGTCTTAACCATTTGCACCACCGAGGACTCCACCTAGCAGGTACCAAATCACTAAGTAGTCTAATTTTTTGCAAGTGTGTCTTTCCCAGGTAGGTGAGTAGCTGAGGGTAAAGTTGCTGCCTCCCTACAAAATGGGTCAGGAAATGGCAAGTATGATTGCCAGTGTGGCAACCAACAGTGATCTCAGAGGAAAAAAATTCCCTTTGTGATGACCAAATGGACTTAATTCTGTTACTCAAAGTGCTTACGATTACTCTGGTGACCCTACAAGAAAGTCCAGTTGACAAGAGTCACTGTCATTCTCTTTGACATGAATTAGACAATGTCTGTTCAACACAATGGTTTTCCAGTGGGAACCAGAATGCAGAAGGTAGAATGACATTCCCTATTTTGGAGGCTGGGTGGGCTGAGGTGCCATAGCAAGCTGCTCCCAGGACCAAGGCCTCCTGGCTCCCAGGCCACAGGATCTCCTACCTCTTGGCTTCCAAGAGGTCCATCCCATCACTGAATCTGACAGTCATCTCCAGAGAGATTCTGGAAAATGCACTGCCAAGTACAACAAAACAGCACCAATCCACTCTTCCCTCCCAGCTCACCCTTCACCCTGGTAATACAGGGTCCAGAGTTGACTCTTGGCTCTTCCAGGATACTTTTCCTTCCTACTATGGAAAAAGGGGTAGGAAGGAAGAAAAGGTAAAGTAAAGATGAGCTGGCTCAGCAAGAGTGAGAAATCCATGAATCTCGGGTGCTGGAAGTGAAGATCAATGTTTACCAGCTAGCTCTGTCCTTCCCTAGCTAGCAGGCAATGTCTACAGGCCAGCACATGCTTAGCGTTCACTTACAAAGCTCTGCTAGACCACTCCCTACTCTACATCTAACGTTTCTGCCTTGAAAGTAGTCATTATTGTGAGACTCAAGGGTAGAACAGGGTCAGTTCCCAGGTTTCTATATGCACATTCCATCGGGGATAAAACAGAAAACTCAAACCCTTACATAATATTACCATGTGCATCACTGCAGAAAAGAGCATGCCATTGCTGCAGAGTTGCCTAGGTTGATTTCCATTCCCATCCCTACCCACTCTTGGCTAATGAGCTCAAACCGAGCACCTTGGCCAAAATGCTAGTCTGAGAGGAAGGATACAAGGAAGCTGAGAAAAGAAAAAAACACTGGCATGGATAACCAACAAATTGAATTATTCGGCCCCCACACAAGAAAGAATCCTTTGCTAAATTTCTCTTTGATTCCTCGGTCCCCAAACCCACACACTCTGGTCAGGGAGGGGTGGTAAGTAAACCATGAAAATGATGCTCCTTTGTGGCCACCCCACCACAGGCTCCCACACCACCTTCGATGTAGAAGGCCTAGCATCTTCTGCTCCAGCCAAACCCTCCCTCTGGTCTGTGGTTGAGTTCATGTCGGGCCCCGACTCATGAAAGGAATTCAGGATGGGTTAAACGTTACCTCTATCTCCACCCCGCATCTCCTAAACCATCTGATAAGCACTAGAGAAAACATCCTGTGTGCAGAGGTTTAGATGTTGGTGCAGGGTGGGCAGCACCAACGACACAGGGGCCACAAGGAGTTAATCCCCAAGAGATAGGGGCCCACTCCTTGGGGGAGTTCAGAGAAAGCAAAGAGAAGAAAGATTCCACTGGCTGTTACATGTGGTTACCAAGAGAAATGCAAGCAGAAACTTCAATATCCCAAAGTTTAAAAAACAAAAACCAACCAGAACCTCTTCAGTCCCAGCAGACGGTACACACTAAAAAAGAAATGAGGAAAAAAAAAAAGCGAGTTTAAGCAGAATGTTCTGCCAACTTGCAGTTCTGCTGCAGTCCACTTCCCTCTGTGCCCATTATGGAGTTAAACTGTGCTTTGGTCTCAGGCTGGGGGTGGGGGCGGGGGGCCTGGGGGTCTACTTTCTTTATTCTAGTCACTATCTTAACTACCTCCAACCACAGTCCACTCTTCTTTCTCCTCCTACAACACACGACCCAGCGAAAGGTCAGGAAAACGCTTTCAATGACCTCAAGCCTTTCTCAGCCTCTACATTTTAACCTCAATAATCACCGTGTTTTGGTTCAAAGCAGAAATAATTATCAACGCAATGGACTGCCGTTTTATAGACCTACAGTTTCAACATCGTTGATACAATAATGCTTGCCTTCAAATAAGATCTTTTAATGTTCCCAGCGGCTGAGAAGACCAAGACATAATGGTTTGCAAGGGCACCCATGTTTGATTGGATTGGTTAGTCCGGGCAAATGCAAAGAAAGACCTTGAGCTGACTCTATTTCCCCGCTTGACTCATGGTTGGCTCTGGGCGCTACGATGAACGTCAGGGAGCATCAAAGGCTTCGAGGCTAAAAAGGGAGTCACTGAAAAGCTCCAGTTTGGCCTTTATTCTGGAATGTGCCCTGGGCTCTCCTGCCTATAAAGTTCTCCAGGCACCCAATAAATAAATGACTGTTCACCTCTTACTAAACCACGCCTCAGGAATATACGAGCAACCTCAGGACTATCCCTCTTTCTACATATGCCAAAATCGCCCCAGAAATGTTAGCTTGAGCATTTCCCAGGAGGTTCACTTCCCAGAAAGACAGAAAGACTTTCTTTCTTGGAAGAAAGGAAAATTTGAGCAACTGATTCCACCTGTTCTCTCTAACCACTCTCACTGCTGCTGTGATGGATGAGGATAGTGATGAAGAATGACAAACCTTTCTGCTGAAAACCCCCAAGTGAAAAATTCACCAAGGATCCAGTTCATGCGTAAGCAGGCAGGAGCAAGTGAGGAATAGCAGTTCAGCAGCCTCAAACCCCAGTGAGATCCAAACCCAAACCTGGCTGCCAACAACTCACCAGTGCCTTGGAGCCACAATGAGAAAACTTTCCCAAGGCATTTTTTAAAGACTTTTTTCCCTTAAAAGGCCAACAGCAACTGAGGTAAAGCAGCTGAGTGTGTAGGTAAAGCAGCTGAGGGCCATGTCTCAGAGGTCTCTGAATAAGGACCATCTGAGCATCACTGGTATGTTCAGTGACAACCCTAACACACTTAGACAAGACCCACCACAGAGCTGGACCAAAAAACTACATTGCTGTCAAGTCAATTCCAACTCATGGCGACCCTATGTGTTACAGAGCAGAACTACTCCATAGGGTTTTCTCGGCTATAATCTTTATGGAAGCGTATTTCCAGGCCTTTCTTCCACAGCACCACTGAATGGGCGGGTTGTAACCACCAACCTTTAGTAGTCAAGCACAAACCATTTGTAACACCCAGGGACCAGATAGGAGTCCTAGTGGCACAACGGTTAAGTGCTTGGCTGTTAATGGAAAAGTTAGTGGTTTAAACCCACCCAGAAGCTCCACAGGAGGAAGACCTGGTGACCTACTTCCAATAAGATTACAGCCAAGAAAACCTTATGGGGCAGTTCTACTCTGTCACTTGGGGTCACTATGAGTCACAACTGACTCAACAGTATCCAATAACAATAAGAACCATATACAGAGCTACACACAGACCACCAAACCAACGGAAAAAGGTCACCACTACTGAGGCCAGAAGACAAGGGAAAATGTGACTGTTTCCAAGACTTTTATTCTCTGGAGCAGCACCCAATTTCAGAAAGAAAGAAAATTAAAAACCACTGGTAAAACCTACCTGTCCACTCCCCATTTGGGGTAGCACCAGGTCCTTTATCAGCACAGCACTACCTACAATATATACATAACTAAGCAACAGACACATGAATCCCCATTGTATGAAATGACATGAAAAATATAAAGAAATAAAATCAGGTCTTCCGCTCTCAAGAAAATAAAGTCAGACAATGGAATTAACATTTACTGTTGTTAGTTGCCACAGAGTCAGCTCTGACTCATGGCGACCCCGTGTACAACAGAAGGAAACGCTGCCTAATCCTTTGCCATCTTCACGATCGTTGGTATGTTTGAGTCCACTGTTGCAGCTATTAGGTCAATCCACCTCACTGAGGTTTCCCTCATTTTCGTCGGCCTTCTACCTTACCAAATACGATGTCCTTCTCTAGCACTATAATAACAACCAGGAAATTTACATGTATTTTTTCATTTGCTCCTCGAAATAATCTTACAGGTTAGGAAATAGTATCCCCATCTTACAGGAGAGGAAACTGAGTCTCGGGGGGGTTAAGTGATTTATCTAAGGACATACAACTGAATAAATGACCAAGCTCTCAAATCTAGGCCCATCTTGACTCCCAAGTTTCAAGCTCTCTCTACCCATACCACACCATATTTCTTTCTTTCACCATAATTGCCAAGTTTCTACCGACCCCCTCAAATAAATCTGGCTAACTATACACATTAATCAGTCCTAGGGAAGTACACGGTCAGCAAAAGAGGAAGACCCTCAACGAGATGGACACAGTAGCTGCAACTATGGGCTCACGCATAACAACAACTGTGAGGATGGCGCAGGACTGGGCACTGCTTCGTTCTGTTGTACACAGGGTTGCTGTGAGTTGGAACTGACTTGACAGCACCTAACAACAATAACAACAGGAAGGCAAGCCTCTATGGCCCCAAAGAACTTCAAGCTGAGCTGGAGAATATGAGATGGATCATTACTGAGTTAATATTCTAAATTCATTTGCAGGAGATAACTGTCCAAAAGAAGCAGCAGCCAGCTTTTCCACTCCTAAGTATATATACTCAAGAGACTTGAAAGCAGGAACTCAAACAGACAACGTGTACACCAACGTTCCTTGCAATATTCACAATGGCCAAAAGGTGGAAACAACCCAAATGTCCATCAACAGATGAATGGATACATAAAATGTTGTACATAGATACAATGGAATATTATTCAGCCATAAAGAAAAATGAAGTTCTGATTCATGCTACAACATGGATTAACCTTTAAAACACTATGCTGAAATTAAGTCAGACACAAGAAGACAAATATTGTATCCCACTTACATGAAATATCTGGAATATCAAACACATACTGTTGCTGTTGTCAGTTGCTAGGCAAGGGCATAAAGACAAAAGGTTATTAATAGTTACCAGGGGCTAGGAGGAGGAGGAAATGGTAGTTATTGCTAAAGGGATACTGAGTTTCTGTTTGGAGTGACACAAAACTTTAGGAGGTGGATGGTGGTGATGGTAGCACAATATGGTGAATATAGCTAACGTCAGTGAATTAAACACTTAAAATAGTTAAAATGGCAAACTAAAATGGCAATAAAATCTTAAAATTAATTTAATTGATTTAAAAAAAATTTATAAGCCACCTTACAATGTTGCTGGCTTCAAGAGCTCTTCTGGATTCCCCAAAATGCCAGCCCATGTGAATATCTCCTCACTAAAAACTACCCTAGGGCCACTCATGATCCCATGGGTCTTTCTCATCCCAATAGGTCTTTGTAGGAAAACCAGCGTTAAGTTTTCTGAAAGCAGTAAATTACCTGATCTTTACAAGTGAGGACTCTGACCGTCCTTGCCTGGCCTCACTCTAAGTTCATAATTACCCCAGTCTTGTAAGAAGGTTAGTAATTTCATAAAGCTAGATGTGCCACATCTCACAAACGGGTCTGTCAGAAAGGTCAGAATCACTTCCGTTCTCAGACTGTTCTATGATTAAAAATCTCCCAGAAATCTGAAATAACTAGAAGGGTCCTCACTGAGCTCCACCTTTTTTTCCGTCTGTGCCTGAGTAAGCTCAAGAGGAAACAGGCCAGATTGCCAACACCCCACAACCATATTCCCCTGAGAAGCAAGATGAAATACTTGTTCAAATCAGTCTTGGCTTCAACACTCTTGACATCCAGCCAGGCCAGGAAGACACAAACAAACAGAATATCAAACACATACTGTTGTTGTCGTCAGTCGCTGTAGAGTCCGCTCTGACTCATGGTGACCCCATAATATATACTAAAAACCAAAAAAACCAAACACATTGCCGTTGAGTCGATTCCAACTCATAGCAACCCTACAGGACAGGAAAGAACTGCCCCATAGGGTTTCCAAGGAGCGGCTGGTGGATTCAAACTGCTGACCTTTTGGTTAGCAGCCTGAGCTCTTAACCACTGTACCACCAGCCTCTGACCCTATACTAGTCCCTTCAAAATAAGTCAACTACCGTGCTTACTTTGTTACTGGGGAATGAATTCTGGGATCACTACACAGCCTTTCAACCAGCTGTACGGAACTTGCTTCAGGTCCCTCAGGTTTGGACTGGTATAGACAAACTCACTAAGCTCTCTTACCCCAATCTCTTCACCACTGCGCCACCAGGGCTCCTACCCCAAGCTACCTCCACCCAATTATAAGCATCACCCTGAGCTGAACACAAGCGGAGAGAGATGACTGGAAAAGCCACTTGCCATCACATAGAAAGCAGAAGGGAAAGAGACATTTTGCCATTACTGATTAAGGAGAACCTGCCAATCTGGGTTAAAAACAAACAAAAACATCAGGTCTCAAAATATATTAGTGTCATTAAGAGATCATCTCCCCAATCCCCAGGAATCCCAGGCAGGGCAGCCGCTCAAGCCGCAGCTGCGTCTTGGTGCTAAATGAAGGCAACTCACGTTTCTTCTTAAGCCTTTAACTTTTTGGTGAAACAAACGAGAGCTGAGTGTTTACGCATAAATCCATTTGAAGTCACAGAACACAAACTGGGATGGAGGAAGCTGAACACTTAGAAAGGTGCAGAAACACTTCATGGGTGTGTGTCACTGGCACCCACAAGCACACCGAAACAATACATGTGTTCTGCCCTGACATCCAAAGGCTCCAGAGCAAGGCATTTGGAAACGCATGTTATTCTAGCAAATTCCTCAGGCAAGAAGACACGGTGTATCATCGCTGCTCTTTTCCAAAATGGAAGGCCAAATGAAAGGGGGCCCAGGCTGCGCCCCTACTCTCTCTAAAGCTGACTACCTCATACCCCCTCACCCTCCAACACACACACACACACACACACACACACACACACACACACACACACACGTTTCACTCACTTGAGTTGCCACTGCACAGCTTTAAAAACCATTGACTCACCAGCAGGCTAGGCCACAAGACAACAGTATCATCCATTAGTTAAAATAAAACTCCACTCCAGACTTGAGTAGAAATGCCTGTTTACCAGCAGCAATGTTTCCTGTTGCCTTTGATTTTATTTTTAATTTTGGAAAAGCATTGATCGGAGAAGATCAGGAGGCTGAAGAGACTGGACCTGGCAGAAGTCAGGTATCAGGAGAGGTGATAAATCTAAACAACACCTACACTTCCTTGGTATAAACTCCACGCTTTCTCTTAACTGACCAGATTATAAACATTCTAAAATAGATTTATGATATGTATGTTGAGAGTCTGAGTATCTACCTCCCCTTCTCAAGGGGAAAAAAAAAATCACAGGCATTGAGGCCACTGTTTAGAAGTGTAATTAATTCCATACTTAGAAAAACTAAAATCAATATCTGTTGTAGCACCTCTCTCTCTCCCAGTACGAGTGTGGCTGTTTTAGGAGAATACAAGCTTCTGAAATGCAGCCTTAACAAATAGAACATTGCTCAACTGTTCTACAGGCAGGTGTCATAAACAAGCAGCCACATGGCAAACATATTGATTTCCCAGCCCTTATCTCACAGCAACCAGTGCTCAGTTACCAGGCTACTTTAATATGTAATTTACTGCAGGGAGAGGAGAGCAGGGCCGAGGATGTCTGAAATATTTACTGTAGAATTGGGCAGGCAGTGGTGTGGAGGCTTCCCACAAGTAGTAGCGATTTGCAAGCAAATAAGAATTCCGTGTTGGAAATCACAAATGATCATTAGCATTTCCATACTGTTGAAGGAAACAGCCCCACCACCCTCCTTTACCCAAAGTCAAGAGCCCATTACTCAGGCACTATCTATCTTCACCGACTATGTTTATGCTAGGAAAATATGGTGGTTCCTGGCTCAACGTGGCCTTCATTTAAATACGGATGCTTAATTTCTGTCAAAACAGCCCGAGGAAATTACCTCCATCTATTACGTGCGTTGAATTAGGACTGTTCACTCAGTTCTCAGCCCACCTGACTTCAAGATAAAAACAAAGAGGACAGGGAGGTTAGGATTTCAAAGGCTCCTGTGTTGGTCTCTGCAAGACTCACGAGAATGTCAGGAGTTTGCTTCTGCTTTTGTTTTTTTTTTTAATTTAAGTCAGACTTTTCATATATCCTGAGCTGCAAAAACACCAAAAAAAGATCCAACACTAATTAAAAGCAATCAATGTATAGTTACATTAAGTGGAAAAGCAGATCTGTGTCTGGTTTTAAAGGTTGTAAGTTTAAAATAAACCTGGAAATGCCAAAGTTAAGCTTTTTCAGATCCATGCCAGCGCGCCCACACGCCTGGTACTATATATACGACGAGCCCATACCTTCAGATGCTGGCCATCAAACCCTGGGAAGCAGAGAATGAGGCTGCTGGCTCTGATGCCAGGAGTGCAGGAAACTTCCATTTCCAGAACTTTAATTTTCATCTTGAGATTCTAAACTTATTTGGGCATAGATCTTTCACTCTGAATTTCCTTGGGAGTTTTTAAATTTTAATTTAAAGGAAGAAAAGCAGGAAAAAGTTTCTGTTCCAAAGCTCATAAAATCTCCGCCTATATCTACAACCAGTTGTGGGAGGCAAGGCACTCCCCAGGTGGTAAACATAAAACCTCTAAGAACCTGACCACATAGGTACAAAGCCTAAAAACATACACACCTATTCCATAATTTTCAAAAATTTTGCAAACCTAGATTAAATTTCCTTTCTTCCTAAAATCTCCTTGGGTGTAAAGTCCATAGACGTATCTTTAATTATTTCAGTGCCAAAAAAACAAGAATCAAAGCGCAAGATTTTCCTCTGGCAAAAGGTCAACTAGAGAAAGTCTGAGAGTCAAAAACGGGGAAGACTTTTCTAGAATCATGTGAGAGATCGAACAACAGGACCATAACAAGTAGTCAACCACTTGAGAGGCAGCACCTAACGAAAATAACTCTACCTAATTAATAACAGCAGCAATGACTAAAGCTGAAAACTGGATTGTTACACAAGATTACAGGTAATATGTGTGCATGTTTTAACTAAGCAGAGGATTTTTTTGTTTTTTGCAACCATCACTACGATTTACTTCTAAAACCTTTTCATCACCCCAAACAAACACGGTACCTATTAAGCAATAACTCCCCATTTCTCCCTACCCTCAGCCACCGATAACTACTGATCTACTTTGGTCTCTATACCTTTGCCTATTCTAGATATTTCAAATAAGTGAAAGCATACAATATGGGTCCTTTTGTGTCTGACTTATTTCATTCAGGACAATGTTTTCAAGATTCAGCCACGCTGTAGCATTAATCTGGACTTTATTCCTAATACTTCACTGCCAAATAATATTCCACTGTATGTAGAGATCACATTTTGTTTATCCATTCATCTTTTCATGGACAGTTGAGTTGTTTCCACCTATTGGCTATTGTGAGATGCACAGGGTTTTTTAACAGTCTGATAGTCTAAGTATTTTCCAAGGAATTTTGTCTCAAATGCCAGGTATTGCAATTAGCACGAAATCTATTTTTGTTTCTTTAAAAGAAATGCATCATTTGCAACTTTGGCATCCAATACCTTCATAAGAACACAAAAAAAGAAAGAAAGACAGAATTAGTTCAGAAAACTAAAGTCAACAACGTTGCTGAAGCAGAAAACCACACTAATGGAACGCAGTCACGAGGGTGCTTGTGCAGTACTCGGGGGTGGAGGTTGCAGCTGAAACCCCCGGCGTCCTCACCTGGGGAGTGAAGCGGAGTTTTAGAGTTCCCCACCAGAAGTGCACCTTAAGGACTCGCAGGGTACGGGGAACGCAGCTGAACAGTTTAGAGAAAAATACATATGCCGTTACCGCCAGACACCTTAATGCGTGCCTTGAACAACAGTGTTAAAAACACAGGCATATTTTTTGACATGACCTTATATAAACCTGCTGGGAACTTACTGTACTAGACAACTCATGAAAACTAACATGCTGACATTTTAGGATATTTCAGCATACAGGGGACCACAGAGACCTGTTCTCCCAGCTCCCAACACTTCAACAACTTAAAATGCCAAGGGAAAAACAAAACAACAAAACTGCACATTATTTCTGAAAGATAGGTACATTTAGAGGTTTGTGTCTTACCACAAATCAGAAATAATACTCTAAACTCTCCAAATTTTAACGAAAACCAAGACCACATCAGCTCTCTACTATCCAAAGGCTGGCAACATATTTCAGAAGCTCAATTGAAGATAAAAAACAAAGACAAAGGAAAAGGCAATTTTAGGTTCCTCTGAGGGAATGTTGCAGGTTTGATATTAAAATGTCCCTGGGTTGCTTAGACCATGGGGAATTTACTTTTTCATAGAATAAACTTTTCTTTTAAACTCCTTTTTTTAATACAGTGTCTTAAGTAGATCTTTTGGAATTTACAAGATAAATACTGGTAATTTGACTCTTATCTTCTCTAAATCCAATTCTAAGCCAATTTTGTGTAAAGGACACTAATTATAGCCTACTGGGAAAGAAAAGGTAACCTATCAGAGAGAATACGCTTGAAACATTTAAAAGGCTATGGGACCCTGAAAAGTTAAATAGATTTCAAATCTATTGGAGTAAGAATAATAATTAGTTAAATGGAAATTATTCTCAGGGCCCGGGCAACTTAGCATGGGTACATGTCGATGCAGCACCAAAGTGAACTCAGGCTAAAGAGACCTGAAGTTTACTCTCTCCCCCTAGGCCCACTCCTAGCACTTCCTCAAAAAGATCCAGCCCTTGAAGAAGGATGTAGAACATAATTCCAAGTGACAAAAAAAAGACCAGATTTACTGGCCTAAAGGAGACTGGAGAAACCCCAAGAGTATGGCCCCCAGACACCCTTTTAGCTCAGTGGTGAAGTTATCTCCGAGGTTCACCGTTCAGCCTGGGAGTGGACAGCCCTGTAAAACCAAATGGGACTAATGAGGTACAGGAGTCCAGTGACAGGGGCCAGAAGGCAGAAGGGGTCAAGGAAGCTGGTGATAGGAAACCCAAGGTTGAGTAAGGATATTGTTGATGTTGTGAGATTGTTAACCATTGTCATAGGGCAACATTTGTAGTAACTGTTAAATGAGAAACTGTTTTGTTCTGTAAGCCTTCATCTTAAGTGAGAATAACAGCACAAGTGGAAGAGCGTAGTCAGTGTCACTGAACTGTGCATGCAGACATTTTTGAAATGGTGTATCTCTGGCTACGTGTATTTTCACCAAAAAAAAAAAAAGGTTGAGAAGTTAGAGGGTTGACATATTGTGGGGTTGTTAACCAATGTCATACAACAATATGTGTACTACTGTTCCATAAGAAAGTATTTGTTCTGTAAGCCTTCACCTGAAGTACAATAAAAAATAAAAAAAAAAGACCCAGCCCTGTAGGGACCGTGGCCTCAGGTAACATCTAGCTCAACTGGCATAACAGTTTATAAAGACAGTGTGCTACATTCTACCTCGGTGAGTAGCATCTGGGGTCTTAAAAGCCTGTGAGCGGCCATCTAAGATACTTCTCTGGTCTCACCCCTTCGGGAACAAGGGAGAATGAAGAGAACAGGATACAAGGAAAAGATAAGTCACAGAACTAATGGATCACACCTACCAAGGCCTCCACCACACTGAGTCCAGCACAGCTAGATGGTGCCCGGCTACCACCACTGACTGCTGACCAGGATCACAACAGAGGGTTCTGGACAGAGCTGGAGAAGGATGTAGAACAAACTTCTAACTCACAAAAAAAAGACCAGATTCACTGGCCTGACAGAGACTGGAGAAACCCTGAGAGTATGGCCCCCAGACACCCTTTTAGCTCAGTAGTGAAGTCACTTCCGAGCCTCACGCTTCCGAGCTTCACCGTTCAGCTGGGGATTGGACAGCCCCATAAAACAAAAAGGGACTAAGGAGGCACAACAGTCCAGGGACAAGGACTAGAGGGCAAAAGGGGACAGGAAAGCTAGTGATAAGGAACCCAAGGTTGAGTAAGGACAGTGTTGGCATGTAGTGGGGTTGTTAACCATTGTCATAGGGCAACATGTGTACTGTTTAACGAGAAACTATTTTGTTCTGTAAACCTTCATCTAAAGTGAGAACAGCAGCACAACTGAAGAATGTAATTGATGCATGAATTGTACATGTAGAAATTTTTGAAATGATACATCTTGGCTATGTACATTTTCACAAAAAAAAAAAAATGTCGTCCAAGGCTGAGAAGGGAGTGTTGACATGTCGTGGGGTTGTTAACCAATGTCATAAAACAATATGCATACTGACTGTTTAATAAGAAACTATTTGTTCTGTAAACCTTTACCTAAAGTACAATAAAAAAAATAAAAATAAAAAGACCCAGCCTTCAGGAGCAAAACTAAGAGAATCAGAGCTTCTTGCAGAAGGCTGAATTCTGTCTAGTTAACAGGTCTCTTTCTCCCTGCCCCATAGATACATGTGAGAAATTCTTATGTAAGATGCTGTGCTTTTCTAAACGAAACCCTAAAGTCTGTGATGACTGTGACTACGGGGTGCGTGCATGTACATCGCCCACTCCTACCCCCCTCTTTGTGGTATTTTTCTTGGCACTGGTCACAAGAGACAGTCATGCTAAAAGGATGCCATACGCCCCATGTGATGTTTCCAGGCAGCTTCAGGGATGCCAGAACATGCAGAGAGGCCCGGCTTCTCTGGGGCTGGGCCTCAGTCACCTCAAAACGTCTCACCACAACAGCTTTGATTTCGGGTCCACTCCAACCACTGAAGCCCCTCAGGCCAGGGGGCTGGTGAATCTGGCTAAGGAGCAAGCAAGGTTTGAATCCAGTCATGGGTCCTGGTTAGGAGCTACATCCTCCCACAGAAAAGGGCGCCATTTCTGATTCACACAAAAGCATTGTGTGGGCTCCTGGCAGCCATGCTTGAGCCCACACAGAAATTTCCTGAACAGCAATGGCTTTCTCTGGAGGCCATCACCTCCTTCCCACTGCCTGCAAACCCAAGTCTCCCACTGACCCCATGAAGCTGGGTGCCTTGTAATCCATGGGGTAGCCCATGCCCTCCATCAACCAGGAGAACAAACCTTTCCATGTAGCCTGTTTCAAAATCCCAGTGCTTGAATGAACCAAGATCTCACACTATAAGCGGACTAATGTGGCTCTTGTTTTACTGGAAAAAAATTTAAATGGCCTATATTTAAGAGCGGAGCCCTGGTGGTGCAATGCTTAAGAGTCTGGCTGCTAACAAAAAGGTGGGCACTTCGAATCCACCAGCCGCTGCTTTGGAAACCCTATGAGGCTGTTCTACTCTGTCCTATAGGATCACTATGAGTCTGAATCAACTCAACAGCAACGGGTTTGGTTTTTGGAGGGTTTACATTTAAGGGGAGGCAGTGGTGGTTCAGTGGTAGAATGCTTGTCCTTCATGATGGGCTGGATTCCCAGTCAATGAATCTCATGCACAGTAACCACCCATCTGTCAGTGGAGGCTTGTGTGTTGCTATGATGCTGAACAGGTTTTAGTGGAGCTTTCAGAGTAAGACGGACAAGGAAGAAAGGCCTGGCAATCTACTTCCAAAAATCAGCCAATGAAAACCCTACGGATCACAACAATCTGATCCAAAATCAATCGTGGGGATGGCACAAGACTGGGTGGCATCTTGCTCAGTTGTGCATGGGGTTGCCATGTGTCAGGGACCAAATCAATGAGAGCTAACAATAACATATTTAAGAGACTAGCAGGGAGGGGCTCAAAGTCTGAACCAAGGACACCATCACTATTTCAAACACATGCGAATACAGAAGGAAAAGAAGTGTCCCTTGACATTTCAGCTTAGTTCCACCCCAAATGGATCTTTGTATATGACACAGTGGCCCAAAAAGCTAGTGTGATGACTTTTCTATAAACCATCTAGGGTATGGAAATGGGTTAAGGGGCAGAAATAAGGCTCTCCATTTTTCTTACAGATTGTCTCAGAGAAACAAAGCAGCAGAGAACTCAGTGCTGGCTAAGAGGACTAACTTCCTGAATGGTGTCTTTCCAATTTTTCTGCCAGTTCCAGCTGCTTCCAGCTGCTGAGACAGGACACAGATATGGACAGAGGGGGGAGCATGTGATAAAGAGAGTTTCTGAGGCTCTTTCCCGTTCTACATCTAAAGCCAATGCCCCACCATTCTCATCCGGGCCATTCGCTCATCTACTTCTTGGTATACTTTTTCCTGCATTTGTCTTACTGTTTATTAATCATCTCTCTAGAAGATAGGCAAGGACACACACCTTTGGTAGGTGTGATAGAGGAAGAGAAGGGAGCTGGAGAACAAAAGGCCGAAAGGAGGACTGGCCTCTCTGAGGCTGCAGGACAGGCACTCCCACTCAGGAGCTGGTTTCCACCCTGGCACAGACCACCCAGGGCTCCAGCAGCCCAAGGCCCATCTCTCTGGGACGGGCTGCCATTTAGCCATTCTGTGGCACTGTTAAAACTGTGGTCTTGGTTTCTAGTTCTGAAAATCTGATCTCAAACTCATCACTAAAGAGCACAGGTGAAACACACACAGTGTCACAACATCCCATCTGGACTCAGGTACTAGAAATGGCACAGGTCCGTAAAGACAGCACCATCAGACCAACGGAGGGCAGGCACTGGGGCTTCTTATCTTCTTGCAAAGAGAAAGTTTAGGGTGTGGTTTGCAAGTGTGTGTTTTCCTAGTCATTTTTTAAATTTTACTGTGGTGAAATATATATAACCGAGAGTTCGCCATTTTACCCATTTTTAAGCGTAGAATTCAGCGACAATTACATCCATCGTGTTGTATAACCATCACCACTACCCATTTCCAAAAGTTTTACATCATCCCAAACATGTATGTTTTAATTTATTCTACCACTTCAAACCTTAATCCTTTGAATATTCTTCTGAAAAATTTCTCTTCTCTTTTTCAGGTAATACAAACCAGAAGGTGACAAGCCTGAGGTGCCCCAAGAGCCAGGGAAGGGTGGAAGAAAAACTGAGGGGACTGGAAAGCAGGGTCCTCGATGTGGCTACTCAAACTCAAAAAAGGACCATGGCCTGGTCAGTCGGAAGGGAAAGAACCCTGTGCAAGCCAACCCCATCTGTTATCTAACCTAATCCTTACAGTAATCCTACAAGGAAGGTGCCATCTCACAAACACACATCCATTTTAGAGATGCACAAACTAAGGCCCAGAGAAATAATTCTGGAAGTGGAGGAATCAAGAAATGGAAGCTACCAAGAGGAACAACAGACTCACAGAAGTTGATCACTGTTCATGAAACTGCCTTTCGGAGAGAGGAACGTGAGGGGAGGGGAGTGGAGTCCCTGTCCACTCTTTGTCCCCAACCATGGTGCATGTGAGGACAACCAGACAGTGGGGAGAAACATGAAGGGCCAGAGAAATCATTTGCTCCAGCATAACAAGAGGACCAAGACAGTGACGCATCCCTCCCTGCCACCACCTTGGACCATAAAATTAGTTTTAAGGAGCAGCTTGGAGCTGTCTAAACACATGAATACTCCCAATCCTAGAGGCAGCCCCCACACTCTCGCCCCCTCTTCTCCCCCAAGCTAAACTGCCAATGACCCTTCAGCGCTCAGGGGTGCCCCCACCTTTTGTAGCAAGCCCTGGAAGGCCTGAATGCACAAACACAGTACCCTTTCACCACAGCTTCTCGGGGCTCCTGTTTCACCCAGGCCGTGAAAGAGAGTACTGTAAATAAAAGAGGCCTGTCTGACCTGCCCGCTCTGGCCCTCAGACCTCTCTGCAGTCTACTGTAATAGAGCTGCTCGCCAACACAGCCTTCAAGGCCCTACTCAGCCCCACCACCCGGCGCCCACCGGGCACCCAGGGGCAGGAAGACAGAAGGGTGAGGGCCTGGGCTGTCAGGGGCTATCAGTGAAGAGAAAGCATTGGCCCAGCAGTCCCAATGACTTACAAGCATTTAAGCACTTTTTGAAATGGTTGCAGAGAAATCATTCCCGATCATCACTGCTAGACCATCTGAGGAGTGGGGGAGGGGAGGCCATTTGGTTGGGTTTTTTTTTTCCCCCCTCTTTGTCCAGCCAAGTGGACAAAAACAAGGAGATAGGGAGTGGCCTGGGGACTAGAGTCCACCATCTGTCTCAACCCCACATATCCAGGACACAGTCCCACCAAGTTTGAGAAACAAACAGGAACTATAGGAATTATATCACACTAGGTACAGCCATATACTTTAAAAAAATGAAAGGAGGAAGAAGAAGGAAGGAAGGGAAAGAAGTGGAAAAAGAAGAAAGTCATAAGGAAGAGCCAAAGCAGCTCTACATTTCTGAAGTTATCAAAATACATTTCTCTATATGAAGAAAAGATAAGCCAAACTCCTAGGTCCTCCCACCCAGCATGAGCATGTATTAATGTTGAAATCCACAGGCTGAGTTGAGAGTTCATGTCTATTGGGTATTCAACTGGGACTCATAGGGGAAAGGGGGAAGGCATGAGAATATAAAGAAAAGGTTCTTTATTAAACATCCATTGCTTTAGTCTACACAGCAAGGTAGAATGTCTGGGAGGATATACGGACCTTTAATCACCACTCTGACATTCTGTGATGTTCACTAATACCACCTTATGGAGGGGCAGGGGGTAGGGGTGGAAGAGAGCTGAAGCTTGGAGCAGAAAAAAAGAGTAAGCAAAAACAATAAAGTCATATAAATTCTTCCTTAATGTCCCACAAGGAAAAAATGCTGCAGAAAAGAGCAGAAACAAACTGAGGGTTTGGTAGGGATATTAATATCTTACCCAAAATGGCAGGGAGACCACAGGATACACAACTCCTTCCCTGGCCAGGAATGCTGAGCTGGGTCTCTGGATCTCAGTCCACGACAGCCCGGGATCTGCCCACACAGTATTCAACCATACGAAGTCCTGTCTTAAGTGTTAATATGGGTTTCTCAGGATTAAGAGACAAAAAGGCTGAGACTCTGAGCCAAGGATCAGGATGCCCTCTCACCCAGATCTCAGACAAGCCCCGGATAAAGCCTCAGCCACGCAGGCCTCCACAACGGCCTCTCATCACTAGAAGGCCCAGGCATTTTTACAACGTGGGATTGGTGGAGAGAAGACTGGGAACTCCTCTGGCTAGGCAGGCATCCCTACCCTGCTTCCCAAGCCACCAGCAGCCTCCCGGAGTGAGTCAGACAAGACCTCAACGCAGGAAGACCCAAGAGTTCAAGAGGCAGCCCCGTCTTCCCTTCACCTCCCTGTGTCAGCCCCTAGGAATAAAGCAAGGATGTTCTTCCTCAGATACATCAGTGATAAAATGGCCTTACCCCACAAATGTGTACCCCGTAAGCCAAGCCAAGACCCACCCACCCTCCCAACCATTCATAGCATACCCTGGCAGGGAAGAGAAGAGTAGACCACAGGGAGCCACATTTAATGACTATGAATAGCCACCGTATTACCCTGGGCCTCAGTTATTTATCCACAAAATCAGCATGGGAATAATAATGTGAGTTTTCTTGCCTGAGAGCCATGAGCTAAATCAGATGACCTCTTAATGTCCCTTCCAGATCTAAGATCTTGGTTACAGGCACAATCTCAGCAGCAAACACATGCAGCCAAATGACCCAGAATCAGCCACTTCCTGCCCTGGGCCTGGCTGGCTCTCCAGGTAGGCCCCAAGCAGAGTTACCCACGCCTACCGTCTGGGTGCCTATAAAACCCCTGGTCCTTTACATTGCAAACACTTTGGGACTGACCTGCAAAATCTGGAAGAGGGAAAAGAGAAGGAGCAGTCAAGCCTTCCTGCCCCCTCTCATCTCCAGATCTAGCTCATCCCTGTACAAATTCTTCAGAGAACACACCATTTAAGCATGTGCAGATGCAGAAAGACAATACCCCAAAGGGTCCTTTAAGACTATAGCTAGATCATCATTCCTCTCTGCCTCCCCACAACCAAGCCCCATGAGCTTACTCAGCAACCCCTCTATCCACCATCCAAGCCCATTATAGAGAGGGAAAGATTTCTAGGCAGTTAAGAGAGGAATGATTCCCTCCCAAGGTGTTTGGGATCAGAGGCCCCCTCTACAATTCAATCCACTGAATGTATCATAGATCATTACTCTGTGCAAACTGCTGGGTTGGAAACTGGGGTAAAGAAAAGAAAAAGCCACAGTTGCTGCCCTCAAAGAGCTCTCAATCTTACTGAATAGATGACGTTGTTGTTAGTTAGTTGCCAACCCCATGTGTGCAGAGTACAACTGCTCCATAGGGTTTTCAAGGCTGTGACCTTTCAGAAGCAGATTGCCAGGGCTGACTTCCAAAGTGCATCTTGGTGGGCTCGAACCACCAAACCTTTCAGCTACTAGTCCAGTGCCTGACTATTTGCACCACGCAGGGACTCCAGAGATGACAGAGTGGTACAATAACTGCACTAACGAAACAAGCAGGCACAAATAAAAAGTCCATGCTGGCCAAAGCTCAGACACATGCCTCTCATTCCAGGACCCACTCCTCTAGGGTCCCTGCATCCACGGAAAAACCCCCAAATGCACATGTGCAAATTTGCACCCCTTGATCCCTGCCTCCCCATCTCAGCAAAGCTCTCCCTGAAGGCTTTTCCTCCAGGACTATTTCTCACTGGGATGTAGCCCAGTAGGGTGGGTATGGGGCGGGGGGTATGCGGGAGAGCGAGGCAAGGGAAAGGAGAGTCTGGTTGCAGAGGCTCATGGTCCTGGGCCCCAGGTAGACTGCTCATTGTCACCTAGCAGGTAAAGAGGAGGTGGTGCATTAACACCCATGCCTGCACAATTAGGCACTGTGCATGCAGCTGCCTGGCCACCCCCCTTCACACTCCCCTAGCCATTCCCTCCTGCCAATTAGGACAGAAGAAAAAAATCCAAAGCAAAGATGGTTCTGCTTTGACAATACCTGAGCTTGGGCCTGCTTTCTGGGTGACCCTTACCACTAGCTTTACTCTGATGATTAACCCTTTAGTATAATTAGTATAACATTGCAAATATGCAGAAAGTTCGCCCACCCTTGCTTCATAGTAACAGCATTATCCATCAGACAACCTCCAATTCATTAAGTCAACGAGTTATGGAACACCTACAAACCAGGATACTGCACTTGATTCTGGGCAGGTAGGAGAGGAGAAGAGATGGCTATGTAACTGAACAGGACCCGCATCCTACCCACAAAAACTTAGGGTCCGTTAGGGGGGAACATGAAGAAATTGGCGGTTCAGTGGTAGAATTCTTGCCTTCTGTACAGAAGACCTAGGTTCGATTCCTGGCCAATACACCTCATACGCAGTCACCACCTGTCTATCAGTGGAGGCTTGCATGTTGCTATGATGTTGAAAGGTTTCAATGGAGCTTCCAGACTAAGATGGAAATCAGCCAATGAAAACCCTATGGATCACAACGGTCTGATCCATAACCGATCATGGGAATGGTGCTGGATGGACCATGTAGCGTTTCATTCTATTGCACATGAGGTCGTTATGATTCAGGGGCCGACTCTGGCAGCTAACAACAACAGGCTAAGAATCTTCTATGTTGTTCCCTAGATTTTGGAGCAGGATCAGAGCTCTGTTCAGGAGGATGTGTGTGATGAGCCACGGTGGGAGTCAAGGCAGGAAGACTGGTTAGGACACCAGGATAATCACCTGGTTGAGTGAGGAAATGGGGTAGGAGAGGCATGTGGTGGATATGAAAGGCAAAGGAAAGGTGGGAACCACAGATGACACCCAAGTGTGGCAGCTGAGTGCCTGGTAAGAGGGCAGAGCCTCCAGTGGAACCTGAGGAGATTCAAGGCAGAGGGTTGAACTCTGCTTGGGGCTCAAGATCTAGTTGCTGGCAGGACTGATGGGTCCAGCAGGCCACCAGAAAGGAATGTATGGAACACAAGATAGGAAAGGAAAAAAACAAAACAAAACTAGAGACAGAATCTGGAAGTCATCTGCAGAGAGTGGATTGTGGAAACCACAAGACTGCCAAAAACGAGACTGGAGAGAGAAGAGAAATAGCCAAGGACATCTTCTTAGGGAACATCTGTATTCTGGGGCGAGAGGGCTGCATTCAGCATCAACTGGCACATACTGAAAACCCACCATGAGCCAAACATCATACTGTCCATAAGCATGTACAGTCTAACCCTCTCACCTTGCCTGTGAAGAGGAGAAACTGCCAGCTTTTTGCAGATAAGGAAATAGACACCGAAGGTCAAAGTGCTTTGCTGCTCAGGAAGAGGCGAAGTCGGGATTCAAACACAGAACCCACAGTGCACCACCCACCAGATCACACTGCCTCTAGAGGGAGTTTCAGCAAATACCAGGGATGCGGGGATCAACAGGGCCACTGCTAGAGTCCAAGGAAGGTGCAATGCTTTAGAAAACTCTGAGGTTACAAGTGACATTTGAAAGAACAGTGTCAACGTAGTTACAATGGTGGAAGCTAGATTGTAATGGGTAGGCTTACTCTTACTGTGATGCTGAACAGGTTTCAGCAGAGCTTCTAAACTAAGACGGACTAGGAAGAAGGCCGAAAATCAGCCAATGAAAACCCTATGGATCACAGCGGTCCAATCTGCAACCAATCATGGGGATGACGCAGGACTGAGTGGCGTTTCATTCAATTATGCATGGGGTCGCCATGAGTTTGAGGGTCAACTTGACAGCATCCAATAACAACAACATGGAGTTCCTTAGGAGTAAATGAATCTAGAAGTCCAAACTAGGAGAGAGCAAATTTACATGCCCCAAGTATTCATTTTAATAGTACCCACCCCATTGGGTTGTTGCGAGAATGTTAATGCAAATAAAGAAAGGTGTTAATGCAAGTAAATCACTTACTCCCAAAACCAAACCCAATGCTGTCCACTTGATGTTGACTCATAACAACCCTGTAGGACAGAGCAGTACTGCCCTATGGGGTTTCCAAGGCTTTAAATCTTTACAGAAGCAGACTGCCACATCTTTCTCCTGCAGAGCAGCCGGTGGGTTCAAACTGCTGACCTTTTGGTTAGCAGCTGAGTACTTAACCACTGTGCCACCAGGGCTCCTAAGCACTTACGAGTACATGGTAAATGCTCAATTTGCTATTATTTATTGAGTCCTTACTATGGGTTGAACATGGTGTCAGACAGTGTAAGGATAAAGGATAAACCACAATCTTTATCCTCACAGAACTTATGTTTTAACTGGAGAGACAAAACATAATCTCAAACAGTTTAATAACACGTCAGCAGAGCTTATAGTCAAATGGTGTAGACTGTAAATGCCAAAAGAGACAAAAGAGGAGGAAGCTAATGAGAACCAAGACAGGAAGAAAAAGCCTCCCAGACGAAGCCTGACTTGAGCAGGTCCTGAAGGCTTGATGGCACTGGGGGAACCAAGGATAAAGGGAAGGGAGGGGTGGATTCCAAAAACAAAAGCACTTTCATTCCAAATCTTTCTCTCCTGGAAAGTGGTCTGACTTCTTCGATGTCTGGATCTGAGTTTGCAGGGCAGCTTGTAATGTCTGCAAAGGGTAGAGCGTGAATGTGAAAAAGGACAGGTGTGCGCCAGATCTAATGTCCAATGTCACTCATGACTGGTCTCTGCAGGGTGGTTCTCTCCCCAAAGCGAGGCTTAGGCTGCAGGCAGGAGTTAGGATAGGTAAGAACTTCAGAAAAGAGAGTAAGCACCCAACCAAGACTGTTGGCAAAGCTCTTTATCAACCCCCATCCAGCCTCCCATCCCCTGCTACTACCACCAAATACTCACAGAAGGTTGGATAACAACAGAGGGGTTTAGCCTTCTAAGCAATTACATGGTCTCACCTTCCCCCAAGTTTGTTTTCTACTAAAATCTCAATTATCCAGTCTTCAAAAAACTAAGCCTTTCAAATGCCTAGAATGTTACCGTGCCATTCAAACAGCACCATGACCTGGCCCCAGACTACCTCTCCTGCCTGACCTCTCAGCCTATTCCACCCCCAGCCCCTTCTGCTACCTTATGTATGGGCCCCCCACCCCGACTCACACACTGCCATACCTCTGCTCACCTCCTAGCTAGAAATGGCAACTTGCCACTTGTCCAAAGTCTAGGCATCCTCCAAGGACTGGCCAAATGCTACCTCCTCTGTGAAGCTCTCCTGAATCTTCAATGAGAATCATTCGAGTCCTCTCCTGTGCTCACCCAGGACCTTGCTGATATCATATAACAGTTGAGCACATGGTCTGAGACACACACACATATACGTATATACAAGGGGGCCTAGGTGGCTCAAATGGTTAAGCACTTGACTACTGGCCAAAAGGTTGGCGCCTCGGAAGAAAGGCCTGGCAATCTGCTTCTGAAAGGTCACAGCCTTGAAAACCCTATGGAGCAGTTCTACTCTGCACACATGGGGTCACTATAAGTCAGAATCGACTCAACAGCAACTAATATCAACATACGTACATACATACATTGGTGTCATTGTGTGCCGTTGAATCCATTACAACTCATATGTGTATATAGCTGTCCTTTCTGCCTCATTGTGAGTTCTTTAGGGGACTTATTTATATCTCTAGACTATTCCCACCCAGGAGCCCTGGTTGCGCAGTGGTTTAGAGCACGGCTGCTAACCAGAAGGTAGGCAGTTCAAATTTACCAGCCGCTCCTTGGAAACCCTATGTCGCTATGAGTTGGAATCAACTCGACAGCAATGGGATACTACTCCCACAGCACTTAGCAACCACCTAGCACCCACCAGGTGCTTAGTAAATGTTTTCTGATTTAAATATCCATGGCCAAGTCCTCACTGTTCTGTGGTGTTCTTCAAACCATGGAAGACTACCCACTAGTGAGTCTTGATTAGCATTTTTAAATAAAATAGGATAGAACAGAAGAGAAAATATCAGAACACATAGCATATAGTAAAAATAGAGTTCCACAAATCTCGTGTTTGAGGTATGTTTGTGTGTATCCTGGGTTGGGAAGGAAAATGTACTGCCTTACTGTTGTCCACAGCCACCATTCTATGACAAACGAGCAAATAAAAACCCAAGTTTATCAGAGGTTTCATCAAAAACCCAACATCTGAAGAATTTCCCGGCTCACTGCACATTCCGTTCAGTCAACTACACCTACTACAGCTTCAGAACAGAATCATCATGGCATGGTAGGTTTCTGGAATGAGGACCAGAGTCCTCAATCACAGAACATTACAGTACGTCCCCTAGACTCTGTTTTACCAGTTAACCAGTTGCGTTCGAGTTGATTCCAACTCATGGCTACTCCATATGAGTCAGAGCAGAACTGTGCTCTGTAAGTTTTTGAATGGCTAATTTTTCAGAAGTAGATCACCAGGTCTTTCTTGCAAGGTGCCTTCGGGTGGACTTGAACCTCTGACCTTTCCGTTAGCAGCCAAACATGTTAATCATTTGTGCAACCCAGAGACTCCAGATTCTGCTTACTAAGGTCTAAAAGCACATGGCTCCATGGTGGGAACTGGCATGTGGCTAAAAAAGATGTAAGATTTAACCCTTGGCCAATTAGACCATGAGCCTGAGCAGCAGGTAATCTAAACACAGATTGTATTCTAAACTTAGAAGTAAGGTTCCGAGATGATCCGGTGATGATGCCTGCTCCCAGGATTGCTAACTTGGAGCCCACCTCCGAGAAGGGCGTCTGCCTCCATCTTGGCTACACTGGGGTTCTTGGCTGACGCACTCATGGACTTCCCCCCCACCCCCGTGTCACCTGCCTGACGCTGGCATCAGCTCCTTCTCTCTACCTCCCATCAACCCCACCACATGCTACCTGGGAATCATGCAGCCTGGCCACAGATCTCTAAATTAGTTCAAAAGCCTCCCGCCCGAGGAGCTCTTACTCCTCTAAATAATGAATTTCTCAGCCCTAATTAAAGCAAGAAAAAAGATGATATACATTTATCTGCTGCTTTACGTTACAGTTAGTTAGACATTTTGAGGGAAGAGCAGCCTCTAGCTAAAGGGTCAGATAAGATAAAATCAATAGAAGCCACCACCTCTGAATCTTTTAAATCACCGCCTTCCCTCCCCTGACCATCTCCGACCCAGATCCCTGCAGTGGGCACAGAGCAACCTCCGAGCGTGGAAATGATCATCCACTCAAGCTAATATTAAAAGAGACATCATTCTCCCACCGAACCCCTGATTCTTGCCCCTACCACTCCCAAAAAAAATCACTGCAGTCTTTGTGAGCAATCAGACAGCTAAGAACAAGTAAAATAACCTGAGAGCATACAACGAAAACGACAGAAGGAAGACACTCAGGAGACATATTAATAGAAACATAACATCTTAAACAATGGAGGTGACAACCTGGTTCTTTTCCAACTGGTCAAATGCATCTGGTTAAAATCACTGAATATTATCACCCTGATGTGATCAGTTCAAATATCAAAATAAAATTTACAAACTTGACAGTGTCTAAAGGAGTCCTGATGGTGTAGTGGTTAAGAGTTCTGCTGCCAACCAAAAGGTCTGCAGTTCAAACCCACCAGCCACTCCATGGGAGAAAGACGTGACAGTCTGCTTCTGTAAGGATTACACAGCCTTGGAAACCCTATGCGGGCAGTTCTACTCTGCCCTATAGGGTAGCTATGAGCCAGAATCAACTCGACAGCAATGGGTTCGATTTTCTTCTTTGAGAGTGTCTAAAAGAAGATTGTTGTGTACCTTTGAGTAGATTCCAACTCATAGTAACCCTACAGAACAGAGTAAACAGGCTGTAATCTTAATGGGAGCAGATCACCAGGTCCCTTCTCCCATGCAGCAGCTGTTGGGTTTGAACGACTGACCTTTTGGTTAGCAGTCAAGAATGGGGAGAGGGATGAAAATTGTGGTATAGGGGAAACCACTGAGAGAGATGAGCTTCTCTGCCTAAGCCAGGGAAGGCACTTAGTAACCTCACAAATATGTCAAAACTGTGGCCCAGAGTCTCTGCAACTCCACACAGCAGCATTACTCGGGGACAGTAAGGACTCTCTGAAAATGGACTTAGCTGTTGGGGCTCAGTAACAACCCTCTCCTAAGGGCACAGAGAGAAGCTGGATGGCACAGAGCACACCCGAGTCTCGGGATGGAATCCCTTCCAGCCACTTCTCCCATCACAGTAGAAGAAAGCACCACCAGCAGCCAGGGTACTGGATTCTCTCACCCGAAAAAAGAGGGGGTCACTGCACTGTGGCTCATATACATACCCTGAAGGGGTGATAAGCTGCTGGGGAAGACAGAAGGAAGAAGGTAAACCTGTACCACATATTTTCTACCGCTGCTCCCTGGAACCAGACCACCAGGATGTCAGGAAAGCCCACATGACATTGAGGTTACAGGACAAGGGCTTCTGGTCAAGACCCAGTGTCCCCAAGATCCTTGTATTAAAGCTGGTCTCTGGTGACCAGTGCATTTCAAGCAGGGAAGGAGGACATGTATATTGCTGTTGAATCTTAACTTACATTAAGGAATTGTTGGTTTTATTTTGTTTTGGGTTAAGGGTGGTAGGTGCCAAGCAAGACTGTCCCCCTTTCAGCTTTTCTTTTTGAAAAGAGAAAAAGAAAGGTAGAAAAACAAAACAACCAAACACCCGTAGCCCAAGCCCATGTCTGCGCTGTGGGCGGCCTACATGAGCTTCCTTTGTCCAACCACAAAAAGGCATCAGTGGAGCCAGCGAGGGGCCCTGGAACGGCGTTTCCAAGCAAGGGCCTGCTCCTCCGTTGAGGTTAGCAGTTAACCAGGGGCCAGGAGCCACTCGCGCAAACAGATCAGGCCCCTCGTTACACAACGCCGGGGCCCTTATCTCCCTGTGCCACTGTCGGTTTGCAGACATTGCGTAGTGCTACAACCACAGCCAAGACCGGGCCGCTGGAGATAGCTGTCTCTCTGCTCGCTATCAGGGAGGGGAGCGGGGAGACTGGACCGTTAGCCTCAATTCAGACATTCAGGTTTCTATTAAAAGAGAGGCAGAGAGACGGGTAACAGTCCCAATGACCGGCTTTGTGTCACTTCCTTTGATCCTGATGGCTGAAACCCACCTCCTTCCCAGCCCCCTCTGCCTCTCCCAGGCCATGAAGAGGTGGCAAGAATCCACTTTGTGTCACTTCATCAAATCTTGGTAGAGTGCCAGGTACACGACACGGGGAAAGGTCTCCTTCAGGGCTGATGATCACCCTCTAAGTGCCTTTCCAAACTGACTCCCACATGCAGAAAAGGAACGGGGGGGTGGCTGCAGGATATGGACTAGGTGGACATAATATCAACGTGGAGTACTCTGATCGTGTCACTTTCCTTCAAAAGCCTTCAAAGGCTCCCAACTTCCCCAGAATAAAATCCATAAACTAACAACATCCACATATACTGAGCAACTACATTATTCCAGGAGTCCCTGAGTAGTATAAACGGTTAACATGCTCAGTTGCTCAGGTTAAAGTCTATCCAGAGGTGCCTCGGAAGAAAGGACTGGTGATCTACTTCCAAAAGATCAGCCACTGAAGACCTTATGAAGCACAGGTCTACAGGGATACACACAAGGTCTCCATGAGTCAGAGGCGACTTGACAGCAACTGCTGGTGGCACATTGTTCCAGGCACTGTGCAGGGTGTGTTAAGCATATTGTCTTAAATCTTCAGAATAGCCCACATGGTAACCCCACTTAGGAATGAGGAAACTATGGCTCACAGTGGTTTACGGATGTGGCCAAGATCAGTTTGCAAGTTGCAGCATGAGAATTTGAACTTGCATCTGCTCGGCTGCAAGCTTGTCTTCCCCCCATTCCTCTGTGCTGACTTCTCTACTCCCCAGCCTGGCATTTACAGCACCTCAATCTGACTCCAACCTGTCAATGCAGAATTCACCCTCCTCACTCCAGCCAAAAGAAGTTTCTCATCATTCTTTTCGCTGGCCCTGATCACGATGTTCCTTTTTTCTGTCCCTGTCTTCAAATCCTACTTATTCTTTAATACCCAGCTCAAATGGTACTTTATCCAGGATCCTAGCACTTATTCCAATCGCAACTGCATAGTTATCTGTAGGATTGCTCATTGAAACTCTTCTCCCCCCATTATGAAAACATCATGAGGGCATAGGTCTTGTATATCTTGCTCACCACTGTATTTCCAGGGACTAGCCCAATGGTTGGCACAGTAGGTGCTCGACAATTTTTTTAATTGAAAATGAATCCCTGCAGGTAGGACTCATTTCATCTCTGAATCCCCTTTGTGCTTTTTCTGCGTATTTATCATAGTCTTTCTATTTTCTACTTTCTATCAGTTATCAACATATACATTTTAAGTATTTCACTTTCTCTATTCAAATTATAAACCCATTGCCATCGAGTCGAGTCCAACTCACAGTGACCGTATAGGACAGAGGAGAACCACCCCCATAGAGTAACCAAGGCTGTAAATCTTTACAGAAGCAGACTGCCACATCTTTCCCCTTTAGAGCGGCTACTGGGTTGGAACCGCTAACCTCTTGGTAGCAGCCAAGCGCTTAACCACTGTGCCACCAGGGCTCCTTCAGATAGGGTCCCTAGGTGGTATCTATCATTTACACTCAAGTACTAACCTAAAGAAAGGCCTGGAAATCTGCTCCTGTTACGATTACAGCCAAGAAAACTCTATGAAGTAGTTCTGCTCCACAACACGTCATGTCACCAGAAGTCAGAATCGACGTAACAGCAACAGACTTTGTCTTCTGTTTTTTGTTCAAATTATAAGACTCTTAAGAGCAAATCCTACATTTTATTAATTTTTGTATTTAAAAACCCCTAATAAAGGGCATCACCCATAAATCTATAGCACTCAGTGTGTGTTAGTCTAACCTGGCTGAGCAGCAGAGGGGTTAATGAGTGCTCTAAGAGCAAGTCACCATGCCAAAATCCACCCGCCACCCTCCCCATACACAAAGATTTGAAACTGCTCTCAAATCAGATTCTATTCTCCCCTGCTTCTTGGTGGAAATAGTGAGCAGACCTGGGCAGACACAGGCAAGTTTGTGAAGGAGGAATTAAAGTAGGCTAGAAACAAGAGCTGTGGGTTCTAGTTCTGGTTTTGGCACTAGTTTGCTGTGACCTTGTGCAAATCACCGAACCTCTTTGGGCTTCCATTTATTCTCCCTAAAGTAAGCATGTCGAAATAAATGCTTTTAAGGGTCCTTCCAGCCCATTCTATAATTCTTGGTCACCCTGACAACCCACACCTGCAAAGCAGGTGGAAGGCTACAAGAACCTTCCTTAATCAGTAGCAAGAGGAGAGATGGAGATCGTTAGGGCACTTAATTCCCCCGCTGGGCTGTTTCTCAACCCTCCCAAAATAAATAAATAAACCTTAGCCAGTGAACAAGCCAGCCTCTCTTGTTAGGGAGGATGACAAGCATGATTTGAATATAGATCTGAAGTACATAAAAGGGGGAAAGCAGATACTGAAATGGATTTTCAATAAATAACTTCTCTCTAGTTAAAAACCTGAATTTTTTCCCACCTATGTATGCTTTTCACAGATCCAGTTTCGAAGCAGTCAAATTAGCACAACCTGGCCTTAAATACTGTGCAGAACACATAGTAAGCATTTTGCTTTTATTTATGTCATCAATGGTTTCAATGGGGATGACTCATCCTTCCTCTTTAACACTCTGTTCTAATATGGTTTACTATAAATAATGCAGAGAGAGAGAAAGAGAGAGTGAGCAAGCGAGCACAGGGCCACTGCACAGCCAGGTCACAAACAGCCAGGTCCCACAGACAATCCTAAGGGGACTCGGCCTCAGCAGATGGCTGAGTGACAGTTCCCACTGACAGGAAAGGCAAACATTCCTCCTTCTCCTACCCAAGTGTTCAGGGCAAGTAACATTGTTAGGAAAAGAGAATACGTGCTGAGTGTGTGCCAAGAACTAGGCTAGGATTTTAACACCCGAGCTCCTTTAACACTCCAGAGACTTCCCAAGAGGTACAGTCAGGATCTAAACTCAGGCCACTGTGCCTCCCATGCCTATTCCGTTAGGGTGTGTGAGTCAAAACTCAATCCATTCTTTCTGACCCCAGGCAACATCTACTGGTGGTGGTCCAAGTTTTTTAGCAACAGAAGTGCCTCTCGGGAGCCCAAACTCGCAGGAGGCCAAACCACAAATGCAGAAATATTACAGCCGTTAAGAGGAGTCTGCCCCAGCCCCAGCAGTCAATGGCAGCAGCTCCTTCCTTACCGGGATTCCAGCCACAGCAGTTGGAAATCACGAGCCCCTTGGTCTTGTCCACCTCCCCCCAAAGGGCTATATCATGTCTACAATCACCCTCAAAGAAGTGATGCCCACACTCACTCCAGAGCTAACAAGCCCACTCTACATCCCCTTCCCAGAATCTGTCTTCAGGGTCGGATGGAGTCATCCAATGGTGCTTATCACTCACGATATTCACCCCATTTGTCACTGAATTATTTTGGCCATTTCCAAACATTAAACAGACCCTCCCAAAGGACAAGGCAAAAGGATGATCGCACAGCCTTCGGGAAAGATTCCAAAGAATTCCAAAATGTTATGCTAGGAGCCGTAGCGGCATCTCAGGATTAAGTGATCATTTATTAAATGTGTAGGCTTCTTTAGAATAGCAGTAGCACTTCCCCATATGGAGACCTTTATATTCACAACACACTTACATTATCCACCCACTATTTTACCTGCTGGCTGCTAGCAAAGGGATAGTATGATCATCAGTTTAGCAGTGCCCAAAACAAAAGGTTGCCTTTCATAGTTTCTCCCCTGGGCCAAAATATCAGGCTTCTAAGGACCTAGCTCTATAGCTCAATAGTTCCTGTCTACTTTTACTGTGTAATGCATTTTACACATATTTTATCTTCTAGTTGCCTATAAGGCATTAGCCTCATTTCTTACAGGTCAAGGCAATGGAGGCTCAGAGAGGCTTAGAAACTTGCTCCCAACTCATGGCAAACCCATGAACCACAGAATGAAACACTGCCTAGTTCTGGACCATCCCCATGATTGGTTGTGGATCAAATCTTTGGGATCCACAGGGTTCTCACTGGATGATTTTGGGAAGTAGATCACCAGGCCTATGTTCCTAGTTCATCTTAATCTGGAAGCTCCACTGAAATCTGTACAGCATCATAGCAACACACAAGCCTCCACTGACAGATAGGTGGTGGCTGCACGAGGTTCACTGGCCAGGAATCAAAAACCCAGGTCTCCCACACAGAAAGCCAGAATTCTACCACTGAACCACCAGTGTCCCCTCCCCCCACCCAAGGCATACAGTGAGTTAATGCTAAAGCCAGGATTTTCATCCAGGGTGCCTTGCTCTAAAGCCTATGTTCTTCTCTCCACCCCACACTGTCCCTAGAAAGCACCACCTCCCGGAAAGTCCTTCCCTTGAGCAAGAAACCACTTCCCCCGCACCATGACCCCCAATCCCTGGGCTGTACTTCATTATCATCAGCATCTCCTGGACTTTGTGCTAGCCGTTTCACCTCCCCAGTAAGTCTGTCCCGGTAGATACCCCCTGCTCTAAATAGCACCCTCCATGATCTGCAAACATTACAAGGACATCAAAACAAAGCTATCAGCTGGGTGCCTAACTTTAGCAGCCAGTCCAAACTCTTCTGTTTGATTCTCAGACAGCTTATTGACTAGGTGATGGGGTCAGAAGTTGTCTTTTAGCCAACCCTGTTCCAGGACTCAGGACTCTTGTTGAAAAAGCACCATCAGGGCAAGAAGAAAAAGTCCACCTATTGAAGATTTCAGATGTACAGACTTTTAATAAGCACAACTTACTTACCTGCCTACAACCTGTGGGGGCGTGAGAGAGTTAAGACAAACTGGAACTACAGAAGCAAAGATTACCGGCACCCTTTCCCCTCTCATACGAACTGTTCTCAGTTCCGCATGTCCACATAAAGGCGGAGAAAAGTAGGTGAGGGCAGGAAGCTGATGAACCGTTGATAAATGTAGCCGCTGTAGTTTACAAAATGCCTTTTTTCTCCCATCAGATGCCTCAAGCACCTCCACGAGATCTGAAAGGGGGTCCTATCTCCCCACCCCACCCCTCCTTCCTAACACACCACTCCTCACCCTGACCCCCACAGTTTATCTTTGCATATTGGAAAAACTGGCATTTATCAAGTAATCTACTCCTCATAGATTGTTAAACAGACCACAGGGGTTATCAGTGGGCCTGATATAGGAAGATAAACAGCAACTTCTTATGCAAATAGCACTAAGAATGTGGGGCTGGCCACAGGACAAAAGTGGAATCTAGGAGAACAAGAATCTTAACACTTTTCCTCACCTCCAACTCTGGAAAGCCACAGGGGCTTGGCCAAGAGTCTCTGGGTGGATTTTCGCCTCCTTTTCTTACAGGGGGAGTCCCTAGGTTGTGCGAAAGGTTAACTCGCTGGGCTGCTAACTGAAAGGCTGAAGGTACAAGTGCACCCAGAGGTGCCTCGGAAGAATGGCCTGGAGATCGCTTCCAAAAATCAGCCACGGAAGACAGTTCTCCTCTGACACACATGGGGTGGCCACAAGTTGGAATCGACTTAACAGCAACTGGTTAACTGGTTTCTTGCAGGGAGAGACAGGTGTGTCTGTAGGTCTGAACTTCTTTGTAAAAAAGAGAGGCAGCTTCATGTCTAACTAATACAACTCCTTTCTCTGGCCAGAAGCATCTCCTCCTCACAACAGCATCTCCGGGATTTCAGACCTACTGACATGTCCTTTGTTCAGGTTTCTGAGGTGTAGGACTAACGGAGAGGCAAAGAAGAGTGTTCTCCAAGGCTGGAGGTGGAGGTCAGAGGGTGATAGGGGGAAAACAATCCATGGGAAACTAGGATGAGTTCTGAGATGCAATCCACGTCACCAGGAGGTGAAACCTGCTCGTGGGCTCTGTGCATCTGCCTTTGTGGGACAAGAAGTGACAGCAGCCTGGGGTCCAGGTGGCATCTTTTTTTTTATTATTCTAAGGGAATACTCACATAGAACCAAGAAGGGGTGAGTGGCTGCAAGTGACAAAAGAATTGCACACGGAGGGACAGAGCAAGATGCCTCTCACCCCCAGGCTGCAGGCTGTGGAGGGGGAGTCTGGGAGGAGAATGACAGAACCCAGGGCTGCCCAGAATGAAAGACTGAATGGAATCGGCTAATTTACACAGGAAGTAAGCACTTACCAGACCCTTCATCCCAACATACAAAACCCTCTGCCATATCTGGAAGCAATTACACCCAGTTAACATGATCTGCTTGCCACTAAAATTAACTGCAAACAGAAATATTTTTCACTTTTGCAACAGAAGATGCCAAGGTTTGGCCTATTCCACCCCCCACCCCCCCACCCCCACCGTCCCCAGTTGAATCTGGCTGCTGGGGAATATTTAGCAGCTACTCAGCTCAAAAAACAAAAACCACTCTTGGAGCTGTCAGGACACAAAAAAAGTAAAATAATGGATAATTATGAAGGGGGAGAGGAGGAAGGGAGGTGACAATGAAAACCGTTGTGCTAGAAATCGAGGAAAGGAGCCAGGCACACGGGCCCTAAATGGGTCTACATCGCTCACGAGTCCAGCCTGGATTTTCCGCACTGAACTTCAAGGAAAGCAAAACGTTTTTGGAGCCACTCGATTTAGCAGCCACTTCACATTGTTTTTGCGTACCATCTTCACGTCTGCTGCCAAGGGGGCGGGGGTGGGGGTATGCAGGGAGGTAGACTCACAAATGTTAGCGGATCCTTAATTTAGCAGAGCATTTAGAGGACAACTGTCACGATTTAACTTCTGCATCGAATGTTCCAGATCCCTATTCTACAAACGCCTTCAAAGCAGCTTTCACCTGCTCTAAGAGGGGCCCAAGCTGCTTTTTATTTGAGACGTGCACCCACTTTTCACGTAGAGGATGAAGAGGAGGCTAAGAGGAAGCGACAACTTGTCTCCTGTAAGTGTGTGTACCATAAATGAGCCAGGGTCCCATTCTTCAAAACTCCAGGCCCAGGTGCTTCAACTTACTGACCACGCCTG
Organism: Dugong dugon; assembly: GCA_030035585.1. Taxonomy (NCBI): domain Eukaryota; kingdom Metazoa; phylum Chordata; class Mammalia; order Sirenia; family Dugongidae; genus Dugong; species Dugong dugon. The sequence goes on from CM057467.1 coordinate 30,547,243, forward strand.
TCCCTTCTCTGTGTACCCAACCCCCACCACAGGCTACGAACATATCTTTCTTTTTCCTTGAATTGCTGTCAACAATGCCATACGTGCCAGAGGTGGACTGATTAGTTTTCAAGTTCCTAAAGGAGGCGTCATCTCTAACCTCTTCCCCCACCACCCCGTCTTTTCTGGGCAAGACTCCGGTATACCTCCCCTGAAAGTACAGTTCATTCCTTTGTCACCAGGGGCCTTTAAAACAGCGGCAGCAGCAACAGCAGCAAAAGTAACACGTCCATTTGCCAGACAATCACAAACATCTTTTCTCAAAAAGAGTCAGGCAAAAGTTTCCCTCAAGAATGAGGTCAAACGCTGCTGTTTTCTGCAGAAATCACACTTAGAAACATTTCTCGAAGAGGGGAAAGAAAGAGAAAAGAGACAACGTAAGTAGCTTTTCTTTAAAGATTTTGGACTATGATGAGGAAAAACCAAGGTCTCAATATGTTAAAAGGAAAAAGGTACTATCCATTCTTTTTGAGTTTTTAAAACATTTTTACTGTGAGAAAAATACTGAAGAAGCACGCACGTCCTTTAAAATATTATAACCTAAGGACGGGCCATGTGCTGGCATTTTATACACCATCTAACTTAGCAACACCATGACAACACTATGAAGTAGATATTATTGATCTCATCTCACATACAAGGAAGCGGAGTAGTTGGGAATCTCGCCCTAGTCACAAAGCTTCTAAGGGTTAGAGGATGAATTCAAACCCAGGTCCAACTCCAGACCCAGTGCTTCCCACAGTTCTGCCACCACCAACACAGACCGGCAGCAGAAAACGTAGAAGCTACAGGAACATAAAAAGAAAGAAAATAAACATCCCAAGAAATCCCACCTCCCAGAGACAACCGCTGGGAGCCTGTTGGGGTGTCTCCATCCCCCTACTCCACACACACCTCTAGACACACACGCGCGCACACGCACAAACTGTTCAATCATGACGCAGCCGCCCAGGCATGGAAATGGTTAAGCTGCCCTCACTGAATAAATCAAAAGTTCAAGGCTGCAACATACCACAATGATTCCCTCTTTACGTATGACAAGAACCAGAGAGGGGCTGAAATCCCAAGCATCCTGCGCGGGGTCTCCCCGGCCCGCACAGGTTATGCCGCCAGGGTCAGGGCCTAGGACCTTTAGCGGCAACGTTCATTTCCTGAACAGGACAAGTTCTCCTGACCATAAAGCTAATAGGAACTTCCTCGCATGGCGAGCTCCGGCTGACAGGGCTACTTGTCACTGGCCACGCAGGAGGAGAGCGCTGGTTCCCATTAGTGGGTTATGATGCCAGGTGCTACTAATAAGGTACATCGGCAAGAAACAAGAGCCTGCTAAGTTGCCTCTCCAACTCTGGAAGTAATCAAGCCTGGGCTTCGGGGTTGGGGAGGGGCTTTCCTTAAAGAGAGGGATGGGGGGAACGGGGTTTAACCACAGCAGACCCCAGCAGCACCTAAGCTGCTGAACAGCTTAAATAAATAAATTTCGAACAATCTCACTGCATTTCCCCCAGCTACCATAAAAGACTCCCCCAAATTAACAGTCATAATGTTTCCCCGAGCACTCCAGGTCTGATGGCTCACCCTGGGGGAAATTATGTTTGGCCACATCTGCTTCTCACTATGGCAGGGAAAGTTGTGCCAACAGACCTAATGGCATTAAGATCGAAATGTCTGGCTAATCTACTTAGAGACCATCGCAGGGCAAGGGTGGCAGTGCCCCCCCACCCCCCAAGCTCTAGGCCTCTAGGTCTAGATCTTGCCTGGTTGGGGTCACAAGAGAAAGAGGAAATAGAAAGGTGGCCTCACAGATGTGTCCATGCTGTGTGCTTTATCAGTTACCTTAAATTTACTCTTGAAGTTTAATACATTTAAAACCACATTGAGAGGTAGGGGCTAACCTCATTTCACAGAAGAGGGTCCTGGCAGTTGAGAGAGATGAAATCATTTGCCCAAATTCACCGTGTTTAATGAGGTGCAGCATCAGGATTCAAACCCAGGTCTAGCTGACTTCCATCTTTGTGTTCTTGCTCTACATACCTTGTCTCCCAGAAAGACAATGTTTTGATGGCGCATTTATCTTGTTCTCAGTGTGGCTGGTGGTAATGGTTTGTGAGCACGTATATGTCTTTAAGAGGCACTGGTGGCTCAGTGGTAGAATTCTCGCCTCCTATGCAGGAGGCCCTGGTTCAATTCCTGACCAATGCACTTTACGTGCAGACACTATCAGTCTGTCAGCGGAGGCTTGTGTGCTGCTCTGATGTTGAACAAGTTTCAGTTGAGTATCCAGACTAAGACAGAGTTGGAAGAAAGGCATGGTGATCTCCTTCTGAAAATCACCCAATAAAAACCGTATGGATCACTCACTGTCTGATTTACAACCTTCACGGGGATGGCTTGGGACCAGGTGTTTTGTTCCATTGTGCATGGGGTCACCTGAGTCGGGCTGACTCAACAGCAGCTAACAACAACTTATATCTTTACTTATTATTTCTGGGAAACCTAAATGGCCCTGAGAGAGAGAACTCTAAACACCACCTCCAACTGGCCCTTAAATTTCTCCTCTTCATCAGAATTTCTGTGACTAACTTCTAATAACTTCCGTCAGTGATGCCGCACAGTTTCCGGAAGTTCTTTCTCACATCTAACTTTGGTTCTTCCTACTGCAGTGCTAAACACAATCTGTTCATGCTGAGGAAAATCAGGTCTCGAGGACAGGGCTGAAAGCAAGATATGAATTTAGACTTAGGCGGGTTTTTGCCAGTTTTCAGCCGAACTTTCCATGCTGACGTTCTGGATCCTCTCCTCGCAGCTGCAGAGATAAGCCTCACGTAGGCAAAACCCAATCGTTTTTTCCAGACTGAGCCAGCATAATAAGGACACCGGGGCTTTTAAGGGGAAGCATAGAAAGGGGGAATTTCTGATTATGCGGGCATGAGATTAACAGGATGGAATTTTTATTTTTCTAAATGGGTTTCTTTTTCTCTCCCTTTTTCTTTTTTTGAATCAGCATAAAAGGACTACGTCCCTAGAAACTGGTCTCTCTTGGGTCCAGGAGTAGTACTCTTTGGACCCAGTGGCCTCAGCCCCCAAAACCTCAACCCTTTGCAGTAAGCTGCACCCTCATTACCTCCCTCCTCTCATGCCAGAGGAGGAAGCAAGAAGCCAGAGCTGGCAAAGTGATGAGTGAGCCTCCTGGTCACCAGGCTGCAGGGAACACACAGCTGGTCCTTCCTGCATCCCCCAGTCCCTTATGTTTCCATCAGTGGTTTAAGATCCAAGCATAGCTGTTATGATGATGTGGAAAGAACAGTGACATGGAGCCAGAAGGCTTGGGCACAAACCTTAGCACTGCCCTTTACCGTTTAACCATGCACAAGTCTACTAACCTTTCAGGTTAGCTAACCCCTATCAGCGAATTCAAAACTAACATTCACCTCACAGGGTGGCTCGCAAGTTTAAGGAGATACTATGAATGCACTTAGCACAGACCTGACAAGTATTAAGTTCTCAAAACGAAGTTTGCTGAATCTACTCTTGGAAGCACCCTGGACTTGGGGGGCCAAGAAAGGGAAGGAGTTCAGGAACGCCCAGCACCCACGAGCCCAGCCGCAAGACCTCCTTCAGTAAGGTGGTGTGTGTGCGCCTCATCTCTACCTCAACCACAATGATTTGCATGCCCGGCCACTTGCATGGGCAACAGGACACTGCATCAGTGAACTGCCTCGGCATTTGGAACTAATGACAGTGGCATGCTGCCCAGCTAAATTTAAACAAGAACTGGATGACTCACCAGGCCTCAGGTCAATGGGACAGAGAGTACCCTGGCCACCATGGTACAAGAGATCAGCTTCTCAGGAAAGACGGAGGTGCACATTGTGTATCCACCTCAAACACACGGCGCCCAAGGCAGCAGTTTTTGCAGTAAGGTATGAATCCACGCTCTTTACTGAAGAATAGCCACTGGGGGAAAGCAGGGTTTGGACTGGCACAAATCCTGGCTGGCACTTAGCGGTCCACATAGTACCCTGTACTACTAGCATGACCTACTTCACAACGACCGAAAAAACAAGACAACAGCAAGCATGTAAGGAAGTAAGGAACACTTCTCTGGTGCAACCACTCCTTGCACTTTATAAATATTTACTGGTAGACATCTTGTAACAACCCAGGGACTAGCTACTGTTATGATTCTCATTTTACGGATGACGAAACCAGGCACAGAGAGGTTAGGAAACGCAACCATAGTCCCACAGGAGGTAAACGGTGAAGCTGGGATTCTAACCCAGAATACTCTAATTTGCTCAAAATGCACAGATCCAGAAGGAATTGGGTGGTGGGGCACAGAGTGCCATGGGAAATTTTGTTTTCTACCAAAATAACCGCCATAGAGTCAAGGCTGTCTTCTAGCATGGCTCACATGGAATTTGACTAAGAAAACCTTTGGTTATCGTGAAAAACTCGGGGACCTCCAACAGGCAAAGTGAGGCACACTCGTATTTAATGAATAAAACTCAAGTTTTACACTTAGGCGCTTCAACTGGACTTGTTTTCAAGTCATTACTAAAACAAATAAACAAAGCAACATTAAAGTGATTGGAAATGTTTTTCTCCTGAATTAGCAAGAAGTCAAAGAGCTGTGAATGGAGTTTGATTTTAACAGTTTAGCGTAATCACTATTTTAAAGATTCATAAATAGTTTCCCCAGAACAAGCAAGAGGAAAAAGTGTTGCTTAACTGTAGCTTTCCCCTCCCAGCAATCAGCGGCTCCGTCCAATCGCGACCGCAAATTAAAACTGGGCTTCTCACTGAGATGAAAAGAGCAGGCAACTTTTCCCCCATTGGAAACAAAATAAAAGAAGTCATCTTCAAAAGCTCCAAGAGTTTAGTCCGGATCCCAGATAGCTCAGTGACCCTAAGCAGGTTAAAGCATAAGAAAACCAAGACGGAATAGACAGGATCGAGTCAAACGGACTTCCTACTTAGCTGGTGAATTGCCTGCCCATCTAGATTCCAAAACAGGGTAAAAATTCAATTAGCCAAAAGGAATTCATGGAAGATATAAGTGGGTGCACAAGCGGTAAAACAAGATTTTTTTTTTTTTAAGAGTTCATCATTATCTAGAGACAGCTCACCCAAGTGCCTAATTTAAACTACAAATAAAGAAATTAAGGCTCAGAGTGAAAAAGGGACCGACGACGGTGACAGAGCTGCAAACTGTAGTGCTGGGCCTAAAGGCCGGGCCTCTACAACAGCTGGGTACAACATCACAAAGTCTTCTGCCATCTTCCTATCTTCACAACCAACGACCTCTCCAAAAGACCGGGAGATTTCCAGGATCCCAAGAGGTCATGAACTTAAGTTATTTATTACCCCAAAAAGGATACTTCCTGGAAATAGACACAGATTCAGAAAGGATTTGGACAAATCTGTGAATGACAGAGCAGCCCATAAATAGCTCCTAAGAAAAGCTGGACTACACCTGACCTTTGGGATTGACGTCAAGGGAGATGGCCGCAGCCTCCAACAGAGGTATCTTAGGGATGCTGTTGGAAACCAAAGACTAGGTCAGGTGGCTCTAACCCGGAACAGCGATGCCCATGTTCTTATATGGCCTGGTGCAGAGCACCCAAGAATGGGAATTAGAAGGTGAGCTGAGCCCCTGGCTCTCTACCCATTTATAGCTGTGCACCTTGGGCAAGTCACTTATTTGCTCCAAAGTTCATTTTCCTCACCTGTAAAATGGAGCAGATAGTGGTCCACAATCCCTTATCCAAAATCCTCAGGTGCTTCAGAAATCAGAATGTTTCCGATTTGAGAAAGATACTCTGGAACCTATAGTGTTTATTACATAACAGCCCCAGCGGAGATTAGGGCAGCACTCTGTAATCAACCACATTAATATTTTTGCAGCAAAACATATGAATATTCAAAATAAGTGGGATAAATATAGTCTCACGACAGTTGAGATCAGGTTTTGTCACTAAATGAGTCTGCTGTGAACTTACGCAAAGCCTTCTAGTTTTGAGAGCTTTTCACACTTCGTAACCACAACTACGGGATTATAGACCTCCACCACCTTAGGGGAGGCTGTGAGGGTAAGGAAGATAAAGTAATTAAAGGTAGCTTTGCAAAGGAGAAAGTGCTACATTGATAAAGGCATTATTAATATGATTGTTGTTGTTATCGTTATTTTACAGCATACCCTTTTCCAAACAGAACTTGGTTTGAGATCCGAGGTGCCTAAAGCTGGCAGAAGGATGAAAGGAGATAGAGTTCAGGGCAACCGCTAGCCTCCCAAAATTGAACTAAACCAAGGTCAACAGCTGTTGGCCCTCTACATGGTCAACCACTGAAGACAGAGCAGCTGGCCATCTGGGAGAGATGGAGGCAAAGAGCCAGGCTGGACTCCAACATCGTAGCTCCATGGCATATGCACCCTAGAGCCAACCCCAAGAAGCCTCTGGGAGGGCTGCACGCAAGGGTCCTGGGAGCTGCCTGAGACCATCCCTTGTGGCTCCTGAGTATCCCATCCCTTCAAGAACCAGGCAAGAGCTCCTACTGTGTCTCTGCACAATATACACTGTAGCTGGTCCAAGGACTTGTTTGTATAACACCCAGAGGCTCCTGGGAAACCAAAACCCTACTCTGATTCTGTAGCACTAACTTCAGAAATATATTAAGGTGAGGCTATATGAGCCTGGGGAGACTGAGGGGCTACAAACAAGGACCGTGTTCACACTTAAGAGAACCTATTTAACTCTGAGAATGATAAGGAGCACCTGGCCCAGCTAAGCTGGTCCCTAGACCACACCCATACAAGCCTGCCTGCAGAACTGCTCCAGCCTTTCAGAGAGCATGGGAAAGAAGAGAGACTGCGCCCAGAGTAATATGAGCCCACTGGGGAAGTTCTCGGGGTCCAGAGCTTCCTCCTTCACCTGCCTGGAGAACGTCGCTGATCTAGCAGGTCTCCTAACTGTTCTGACTTCCTTCTGGATCATTTAGATAATTAAGCCCCATTTGATTTACCCAAGTGGTGTCTTCAGTCTTCCTATCAATCCGAGGCCACTTTTGGCATTGCTTTTACATTTCGCCATCCACCACAGAGAGCATGATCACAATTTTACTGTTTCCTTCTATCTGTGGTGCCAATACGTTCCCTACCCACTCCACACCAGCTTGGGATCATGTCATGGGGAAACCTATTGATTCCAGAACAAACTCTCCTGCCTGCATCACTTCCTAGTACTGTCCCCTTCCTTCCTCTCCATGCCCATCCACCCACAAAAAAATAAAAGAATAACTGCTGGGCATTTATCCCTCACCAACACTCTAGCCTAGTGGCCTCTCTAAAAAGCAAAGATGTCACTTTGATGACCCAGGTGGACATGACCCAAGCCATGGTCTTTTCAATCACCTCATACGCAGGTGAAAGGTGGATAATGAAAAAGGAAAATAGCTGCACAACTCAAAGAATGTAATCAGAGTCACTAACTGGCACATGTAGAAACTGTTGAACTGGTGTGTGTTTGCTATGTATATTCTCAACAACAACAACAAAGTAAGTAAAATTTAAAAAAAAAAAAAAAGGAAGACAGAAGAATCAATGTGTTCAAACTGTGATGTTGGTGAAGAATACTGAGTATTTCCTGAAGTGCCAAAAGAATGAACAAATCAGTCTTAGAAGAAATAGAATGAACAAATCAGTCTTAGAAGAAATACAACCAGAACGTTCCTTAGAAGCAAGGATGGAGAGACTTCAACTTGCTTACTTTGGACACGTCATCAGGAAAAACCAATTGCTACAAAAGGACATCACGTTTGGCAGAGAGCTAACAAAAACGAGGGGGACCCTCCATGAAGTGGATTGACACAATAGTCACAACAACAGACTCAAATAAACCAACGATCATGAAGATGGCGCAGGACCAGGCAACATTTGGTTCTGTTATACATAAGGTTGCCATGAGTTGGTGTCGACAGAACAGCTACTAACAACAAGAAGCCTATTGGCTTAAAAAAAAATTCCTGTAGCCCATTACTTCATCATGTTATATTTACAGCCAATTCCACAGTCTCCTAACATCAAAATCTCCCACTCTGAATTTTGTCTTGTCTTTTTGTTTGTATGGTAGTAGTGCTGTGTTTTCCTTCCACCCAAGCATTTTCTGGATGGCGGTGGGATTGGGGTGGGGTTAGGGGGTGAGTGAGAAGAGTACTAAATAAAAAAGTAGTACGTCGATCCTGGAGCTTTGAGGGTGAGAAAGAGGGAGAAAAACTTCCCACAAAGTCTAGTCAGGAGCAAAGAGGCTGCCTTCAGAGTAAGGGCTGGGCACACACACGAACATTTTCTCCCCTTTTTGGTTGGTGCAAATGGTTAATAAGCTCAGCTGCAAACCAAAAAGTTGGAGGTTTGAGTCAGGTTTGAGTTCAAGCCTCGGGAGAAATTCCTGAAAACCTACTTCCAGAAAATCAGCCATTGAAAACCCTATGGAGCACAGTTCTACTCTGACACACACGGGGCTGCCATGAGTCGGCGTTGACCCTACAGCAACCAGTTTTTGGATCTTCTGGGGTGTCTTTAGACCCCCACAGCTTTCCACTGAAGGCACCACCCTGGCTGTACCTTCTTGGACTAGAGCAGGTTACTTGCCATCCTGAGTCGGAAGCACATTCTCCCTGTCAGCAGCACACAGCATGACACCGAGGGTCCCAGGACCGCCACCCACCATTGCAAGCTCAGGTGAACAGAGCATTCTCTGTGCCATCTCACAGCCAACACAACCCTAGTAGGAGGTAGTGCTTAGGACACCACCCACTAGAACTCAGAGCCAACAGGGACACTGCACAGACGAGACCTAAACAAGATGGAGGATCAGAGATCAATTCTTCACCTTCACGGTTACCATGTGCCCATCACAGCTCTAATGACTTCTAGATGTCATTCCGCTAATTCCACACCACACCTGTTGATCATCTCCATTTTAAAAAGTGAACAAAACAAGGCTCAGCAAGTTTACATAACTATCACAAGCTCTCATCACTAGATATGGCTAATACCATCGCGTATGCTCTTTGTGATGTAACACGGACAACCCTCCATCTCTCCCCAGAGGCATGAGGGTCCCACAGTATGGGAACATGGAACTCCTGAGACAGTGATTTCCGCTGTGGCCCTCTTGAGTTAAGAGAAGCAATCAGAGCCCAACAAGACCCAGGGAAAAAAAATTACTTTCCACCATCCTCTATTTCTCACAGCACAAAAGTGAAATAATTCACATCCGGAGATGATGATACATCTATCTGGTCAAGTCTGGGGAGGGGGTTTCCTCTTTAGGAAAGTCTGAGCAAAAACAAACATAACCTCTTTCTATTTCTGAGTGGTGCAAGCATCAAGAAGACACAACTTGATAGCGGTTATTTTTCGCACCCACCAGAAAAAAAGAAAAAAAGCCACATTTAGCTTAGCGACACTTTTCACAGGCCCACCTATTAGGCCTAAGGTGCCCTTGACCCAAGCCATGGTATTTTCAATCACCTCATATGCATGCAAAAGCTAGACAATGAATAAGGAAGACCAAAGAAGAGCCGATGTCTTTGAATTATGGAGTTGGCGAAGAATAATGAATACACCATGGACTGCCCAAATCTGTCTTGGAAGAAGTACAGCCAGAATGCAGAATGCTCCTTAGAAGAGAGTTTGGTGAGACTTCATCTCACGTACTTTGGACATGTTACCAGGAGGGATCAGCCCCTAGACAAGGACATCATGCTTGGTAAAGTAACAGGTCAGCAAAAAAGAGGAAGACCCTCAACTGGACTGACAACAGTGGCTGCAACGATGGGCTCAAACATAGCAATTATTGTGAGGATGGCGCAGGACCAGGCAGCATTTCATTCTGTTGTACACAGGGTCACGATGAGTTGGAAATCGACTTGACGGCACCAAACAACAACGATCTATTAGGCAGTATAGGAGCCGGTTTTGGTTCAGGGCGATTAGATGGACTTCTAAAGGCCTCCACCCAACACCCTCTCACTCACAATTCACGCCCCTCCCCCCCAATACACACTTGCCTGAGCAACAGAAAACAGAGGTGGAGAGAGAGGGATACAAAAGTGAGGAATCTACCCAGATCAGCAGATAATAGGCAAGAGGGTGTACAGGAAAATGTTACATTGGTGACAACAGAAAATTGAGTTTCTTTATACCATTAATCTGACCCAGAGACTAGAAAGTAAAATGACAGACATATGGTTATGGAAAATGAATGATAAAACCAAACCCATTACTGATTCCCTCCTAGTGAGCTTCTAGTGAGCAATGCTCAAAATACTCTGTTCTGTAGGCATAATCCTCTTCAGGACTGAGTGACTCCAATGGGCAGCAAAGTACAGGGGGTTCAGACCTGAATCTGAGTCCAGCTCTGCCTCTCACTCACTGTGTGACCCTGGGAAAGGTCCTTTACATGTGACTCTTAGAACCTTCCTAAGGAAAAGAAGAACATTACCTACCTCAGAGCTGTCGTAATGAAAATGCAACTCCATGTAAAGCATTTAGCATGAACCAGGCACATCATAAGAGTTCAGTAAATGTTTATTTCACAGAGAAAGAAACGGAAGTCAGAGGGAAGCCAGTGTTAACCCAAAGCAGCATTAAATTCAGCAGGGGCAAGGATGGGATAGTAACAAGGCTCTGCAGGCTGTGAGACCAAGTCTTATATACCCATCTTTCGCCCGTGAATTTAAACCAGCTCCTCCTAAACATGCTAGCAAGTACAGAGAATAAGAAGGAAGAAGAAGCAACAAGATGAACATTCACCAGGAATGATGCTCGGAACCTACAGCTGCTCTTGTGGCCTAAGCAGCCTCCGTGCCTCCCATCCTCCTATTTTCAGGGTCCTGAGCTGCAGAGAGAGCCTGCCTTTGCAGAACCATGGGATGTGGGGGGCAAGTACCTGAAACCTGGAACCATGCTAGTTCCATGTCCAGATCCAGGCCATGAAAGACCCTCATCCTGAATCCCACTTCCCTCCCTCCACTCTCTCAGTCATGCTAGATAAAAAAGAACAAACCAACTACCAGGGTTTAAAAAAAAAACACACACAAAAAAAAAAAAAAAAACAGGGGCCCAAGCAGCAGAGGAAAGAGCCTCATAAAAAGTTGAGTTCTTACCCAATGCTTGAGAAAGACCCTAGGGCCCCTCATCTGTTTGTTGTTTTACAACCAGCAATGAGGACAGGGTAGCCAGGCCCCAGGGTTTGGGAACAGCCAGGGTATGAAGGCAGGGTGTTGGGGTATAAACGTGAGTGACAGGTGTGGGACTCGTGAGGGGCCTACCTGTGCTGCTCCACAGCCTCGTTATCAGGAAGCTCAACCCCACACACGCTGCACTGCTCGCCCATGGCCCGGCTCTCCGACTTCATGCCTACAGCCAGCTCGCCCAGCTTGCTGAACAGCTCTCTCTGGATGAAGCCCTGGGGCAGCAGCCCCCCATAGGTGCTGAAGTCCATGGAGACAGCCAGGGTAGGCTGCACGTGGAGCCCAGAGGTCACTGAGGACGGCATGCTCAACACTGCGTCAGCCTTGTGGTTGGGCAACACGGAGTAGATGCCCAGATGTTTCTCAGCTGGGGGTCCAGGGTGCTCTGGTCGGCCAAGGGGGCCCTGGCCAGCCTCAGCTGAAGGCGGCAGCTGTTCAGCACTCTCCTCTCGCCCGTAGTGCAGCTCCCTGGCACTAGTAATGACACTGCTCCGAGTCGGGGTCCCAGGCCCCTCTTTGACCCTTTCCTCGGTCTTGTCCCCCATCCCACCTGAGATGCTAGACTCGGCTGCCCCAGGGCTGTCCTGGCTGGGCACCTCATCCACCTGCATCATCTCCGTCTTCACCTCAGCCACCCCAGGGTGCCGCCCACCCCCAGCCAGAGTCGGGTCATCAGGTCCTGCAGGAGGCTGGACAGTTCCCTGCAGGAGAGACTGTCCTATGGTCATCAAACTGTCCACTGCAGCTTTGGTGGGGCTCAAGGCCGAAAGACCAAAGGAGGTGGAGACTGAAGGGCTCTGGTCCACCATGGGCCCAGGGAGGCTCTGCCCAGCCACACTGGCATACCCACTCTCCTCGCTGGAATGCTTTGAGATGAAGATGTTCTTGAGATACCGAGCCTTGCGGTCCTCTTCTTCCTCAGCCCCGCCATCCGCCATAGTAGCCTCGTTGTCATTGTCATCTGAGGCCTGGATGGTCTCCAGGATCTTCAGGCACTGCTCCTCCAGGTACTCTATCTCTAGGATCTCGGCTGCATACAGCAGGTCATCCAGGTCCTCTGCCTTGGCTTGCAGCGTGGCCGTGTATGCATATTCCAGAATCTGCTGGAAGGTCTTTGGCGAGAGGAAGTCCAGAGTATAGTGCTGGCTATTGCGGTGGAAGAGGATCTCAAACATCTTGCTGGTGCAGGCCAGCACCGTCCGGTGGGCATGAAACTCCTGGCTGTCCACCATGATGACCACATCACACAGGGTCCCGGCCAGTCGCATCTGGTTGGCCTTGCACAGAAGCCCTGTGGGGTGGCTGGGGTTCTGCAGCTGGATCATGCCCATCTTCGTCAGATCCATGGTGCTCCCTGCGGCTCAGGCATGAGGCTCTCCTTCCTTCCGGGCTCTGCGTGGCGGGACAGGGTAGGTTTCCGGGGCCAACTAAATGGACTAGAGAAGAGAGAAACAGGCAAAAGATGAGACAGTGAAAGGCCAATTAGTTACTGTCTCTAAAAGTAAGAATTCAAACAATACAACAACACCCCGCCCCTAATATTTTAACGGAGGGGAGGAGGCATCCTAGAAATCTCCAAATCTGCCTTTACAAGCCCAGGGATGATGAGAAGAGTATTATTCCACCAGTAACATGGTGAAGGTTCTGCCACACCATATGTCTAATTCACTGCTCTATGACAACTGTTATTTCAAGTGAAATGAAAATTACAGCAGCGTCCTGTGAAACCTGGGCTTTCTCTAAGTCTGAGAGTGGGGGGCATCTACGCATGGCCAACACTCATTATTGGGAGATACCCTGCACTTACTTAAAATTAACAAAGACTTAACCCCTTCCTTTAGTTATCTGAAGCACTCAACTTCACTCTCAGGCCCCTGTATAGCCAACCTTACCTTTAAAACAAAGCTTTTCTAAACCCTGCCATGCTGTGGTAGCTCCAGGAGCAAAGCCAAGCCCAGCTGAGGCTACCAGCCAGCAGCCCTCGCCCACACAAATCTATGGGCAACCGGGATCTCCTCCTTCAGGCACATCCTCTCAACATCAGCCAGTCCTTCCCTCTACCCAGGGCTGCAAAAAACTAGAAGACCCTCATCCTGGCCTCTTCCTCAGGCACTGACAGGGACACACATGCACATAACCCACGTTAGTTTGTCACTAGTTTGGGTCACTTCCACCCACTTTGTTGTTGTGTGCTGTCAAGTCAATTTTAACTCATAGCAACCCTATCAGAGAGAGTAGAACCGCCTCATAGGGTTTCAGAGGGTTTCCTAGGCTGTAATCTTTACAGGAGCAAATCACCAGCCTTCTCTCCTATGGTTCGAACTGCTGACCTTTCGGTCAGCAGCCAAGCGCTTTAGCTACTGTGCCACCAGGGCTCCTTCTTCCACACAATTTCCTTAAAGTTATGGGTTATGGTGTATGTGACCCCAAATATGCGTGTGTGTGCACACTTCGGTGCAAGTGAATGCATGCGCACACACTTATGTAAGACGCTGCACGCATCTCCTGCCCACAAGTGTCCAGCAGACATGAGGATCTAAAAAAAGAGGAACGGGTCATGAAGCCAAGTAGCGAAATCATGAGAAATATGCATCCCTACAGCCAAGACTATACATGCTGTGTGGGTGAACCGCAAGTGTGCCCCACAGGCTCCCAGGAGTGGGCAAGTCCTGATACTTGGACACGGCTGGGAGGCACCAGAAGTGATACTGGTACCAGCATCCACCCGGAAGTAGCAATCAGGAAAGGAAGACAGGGCTGGGAGACAAAGGCTTCTCCCAGAGCGCTGTTCAGGATCAGTAACAGGGCTCTGGGACTCCTGAACCCGTATTAAGAGCGTTAAGAAGACCTCACATGCCTGGGTCTCTCCCAGCCTCTGCCTTACTGGAGCCAATATCGCAGTGAACGAACTGGGAGCAAAGCCGAGCAATGTCTCTACCTCACTCTGCGAAACCTGCTTGCCTCCGCCAAGCAAAAAAAACCCGGTTGGCTCCCAAGCCACAAAGCTTACTTAGAAAGGGTTAATAGGGCGGCTAGTCAAGACACTTTTGCTGCCAGTATGGGGTGAGAAATGAGGCTTTCAATGATAGAACGACCATTAGTCTGCGCCTAACCATCCGTGGGCTTTCCTCAGACTCCGGGATTTTGGAGAACTAAGAAGAAGCAACCAAAAGAATGGAAGCTTGGCTACCCAAATTCCCTCCCAAAAGCAAGCTCCTTGGGTCCCGAGAGAAATAAGGGTGGCCCTGGGTCTGACGTCTCCCTCACTTGCCGCCCCGCGCCCCGCGCCCGGCGATCTGGCCGGCGCTGGCTGCAGCGCCTAAACCGGCGGCGCGGGGAAAAGCCGGCTCTCGCCCGCTCAAGCCCCGGGGATCGATCGCGCTCTCACACACACCCAGCTCCCAACGCCCCCACGGCGACTTGGAGACGACCTCAGCAAACTTGGGGAATCAACTTTTCCTGGGGAGCCAGACACCACAAAGAAAGAGAGGCGAGTGAGAAGGAAAAGCGAAAGAGACCAGGACGAAAAGCGAGAGTCCGGGCGGGTTGGACGCGCGGCGAGAGCAGCGAGGAGGCGGACCCGCCCCGAGGCGACGGGAAAGCACAAAAGCCCCGCAGCGAGTTGTGGGAGGAAAGCCGAGAAGGGGTCTGCGGACCCTCCCTCTCCGACCCCGGGCCGTGACCCCGGGGGAGCGATGGGCCGGGTCCCGGGGCTCGAGCTGGCGACGCCTGCAGCCGGCGTGCACCGCCCCGGCAAGTCCGAGCGTCCCGGGGAGCGGGCGAGCGTGTCGTTGGGGAGCGCGTCTGTGCGTTCAAGTGGGTCCGCAGGCCGGCGGGATCGTGCGCCTTCCGAGCGCTCGAGAGTCGCTACGTGCCTGCCTGCCTGCGGGTAAGGGAGTGAGTGTTCGAGGAGCTGTGCGAGCGAGCCGCGGAGCGCGAGGGTGAGGAAGGCATCCCGAACGCATCAGGTGCAGAGCTGAGGAGCCCACCGAGCGCGGCCAGGAGCGCACGGCGAGCTCCGGCGCCACGGCCGGTCCCGCCGAGAGCCGAGGAGGGCCCGGAGTCCTGGAGACCCTACGGAGCTCCGGCACGGCTGCCCCCTAAAAAGGAGTATCGCGTCCAATCAAGAAAAAGAGCCCACCACGTTTCTCAAAGAGAAACAAAACCCAAGCGCGTCCCAGTCCTAGTCCCCTCCGCCCCAGATCCACTCCTCGAGTCCTCGGATCCTAGCTTCCCCGCAGGCCGGCGATTAAACACACAAATAAACCACAATCCGATCTCGCGCCCGCGCACCCGTCCGCATACATACGAGCGCCCACCGGCTCCCAGCTCCAGCGCCTGCACCCGGCACTACAAGGCCTCCCGATCCCCAACCCTCCGTCGCGCCCTCAGTCCCGGCAGACCGCGCGGCCCCCCACCTCTCACCCCGACCGTGCCCAGGATGAGAGGGGCTGGGGAGACAGCTGCGCCCAAGCTGACAGCCAGGGCTGCCCCTTCTAGCAGACCCCCAGCCCCCGGCGGCGACAGCAGCAGCAGCAAGAAGGAGGAAAGCCGAATAAAATAAGACACGAGCCCAGTGGCCGAGTGGCCGAAGCGAGCGCGCCCCCCAGACCTCTCCAGCCCCGGGCGCCGTGGCGCGCTGCGCTCGCGGGGCGGGGCGCCCCTCCCCGGCCCCCCACTCACCGCTGCCGAGTCGGGCGCTGTGGGGTGGGTGTGCGTGCCTGTGGGGGGTGTGTGCTGTGTCTGGGAGGGCTGTTGCTGGGAACTGTTGCTCTCGGTATCACGGCGGCAGCGGCGGCATCGCCCCGCAGTTCGCAGTACCCGCTCTCATCGCCCTCAACTCCTGTCTGCTGCGAGGTTAGCAAATCACCACCGGCAGCGGCGCCTCCGCCGCGTCCCACGTCAACGCCGAGCCCCCTCCCCTGCGAGGCCCCGGCGCCTCTCCATCTTTAGTGCTGGCGGCCGAGCCCGGCTCCCTGCCCACAGCTGCCCCCCTTCCTTCCCCCCTCCCGCGCCGGCCCCTGCTCAGCCCGCCCACCCCCCCGCACGGGCCGAGACGGCGCGCACTCCCCGCCCCACCCCTCCCTCCTCTCCCTTCCCGGCGCTCAGCGCTCCGGGCTTCGCCTGACATCTAGCTGCTGCTGGGGCACCGGCGGCCGCGGCTTGCCCGCCGAGCCGAGAGCAAAGAAAGGGCGCGTGGAGAGGAGTACAAGGACTCGGAACCTTTATGGGGGCAATGAGGGTGCGGGGTGAGGAGCAGCCCCCACCAGGGACGGATTACCCAATAAGCAAGGTACGCATGGGCTTGTGTTTATTTACTAATTTGTAGTTCACAACTTCACACCGAAACCCAGGTGAAATTGCACTACCGATTAGTAAGTAAACACAATTAAGCCCCTGCGTACCTCGCTTACTGGTTAATCCGCCCCTGTGCAACCCCAAGCTTTTTAATTTCTACCGAACACGGATTTTATTTTCCCGTGGTGCTTGAGGCGCGGAGTTTTGTCCCCCGTTCCAGTGTTTGCCCCAATTCCGTGCGTGACACCTTGCCTTTCACTGTTTCCCTGGACTCGGGACTGCATCCCTGTACCCCCGACATCGGTTTTAAAAGCTGGCTTTCCCAGCCCAAGCCTCCCAGGCCTCCCTCCTGCAGCGCGCCTCGGGGGGCCAGTGTGCAATGGATCGAGTGAAGCTCACGGTCTCAAGGTTCGCAGTCCTTGATGAACCAGGTGCGAGAGGATTCGCGGGGATCTATCGTCAAGGGGAGATGCCCTATTTTAGCTGTCGCCATCCTAAGAGACTGAGGTCGAGGCCTGAGAGAAACTTTTCTCTCTTCCAGTCTTGAGCATCCCTTCAGCTCTGCCCCCAGGAACCTGGTCGAGAAACAGTTCCCGGACAACTGCGCCTTACCAGCGCAAAGTCCTGAAGGGGCGGTGGCGGCTTGGAGAAGCTCTGGTCCCCTCAAAAGTCCCTCCTCCTCGCAGCTGGTCCCCCGACTTTAGAGGGTAGAGTTGAGATCTCTAACCCCGGAGTAGAGCAACCAGAGGAAATACGTCCTTACTCAGGCGGCGGAGAGCGCCCCTCTCACCTTTTCCAGGAACTGGGCGAAGGTAAGGGGCGTAACGCGTGAAACACTCCTACGGGCGCAGACTATCGCGGCGATTTACATCCAGGAGCCTTAGAGTGGGGGTGGTGGCAGGAGAGCGCCATCCAGGGGTCTCCGGACACTCGGGCTTGGGGGTCATGCTGTCTTAGCAACGCGGGGCTTCAGTCACAGAGTCCTGGGACCCCATGTGCGGTTTGCCGCAGGACTCACGAATAATCGCATCCCTACGCGTGCCTCTGGCAACTGCCCCAGACCGAGAGTCAGGCCCGAAGAGCTACAGGGTAGTGGAAGGTGGCAGAAGCCGCCGACTAGAGGCAAAAATCCGCATCGGGCCGGTGAAGGCCAGGCAGCGGAGTTTACGGATCTGATCTGATGCGTGTTCTTGAGAACTGTTAATGGGGTGGTCCCAAGGACAGATCATTCCATCCCAGCAAGCATCTCTCCTGTCTCCTACTCGCAGGGAAAGTGTTCAGACCTGCAGGATTAGCACTCAAACTCAGCCAGTTGGTGGAGCGAACGCGCGCAGGGTAGCCAACTTGGGGAATGCAGGAAGGGAGCTGGTTGTCCTCTGATAATATTACAGCAACATCAAACCAATGTACAGAATAGCCCAGCCCGCGGACATTCATTCTGATAAAGAACAGTCCCTATGTAGAGATTACCTATTTTTCCAGCTCTGGTCTGTCCACGGTGTAAGAGGAAGAGGATTTAAAGGAAGTTAAGAAAGAAATGGTCTGTAAAGAGAGCAAGTGGGGAGGGAAGTGAAGGAGAGAAGACCCTCCTAATGCCTCACTGGAGCCCTAGTGGCGCAGTAGTCAAGATCCCGGCTGCTAACCAAAAGGTCAGCAGTTTGAATCCACCAGCCGCTCCTTGGAAACCCTATGGGGCAGTTCTACCCTGTCCTATAGGGTCGCTATGGATGGCAGCTGGTTTGGTTTTTGGTATAATGCCTCACAAGGGAAATAGATGTAAGAATCATTAAACTTGTTGGCATCTAGACAGTGCCACTGAAGGGGTCTCCCTGGCTGTCCACATCCACCAGCCAGCCTTCCTTTGGGGTGCAATAGCAGGAGAAGCACACAGCCCCTGGTCCTAATCTATTAATCCTCAAATCAGAAAGAGAATCTCTGGAAACAATGGGAGAGAAAGAACAATCCCTCCTCAGCACTGGACTCCCCCCACCCCCACCCCAGTGCCCTATCCACTGTATGTGAAAATCTCCCTTGCTTCATAAACTCTGCCCATTAAAAAGCCCAGCCCTTGTTAGTAAGTGTTAAAGAGAGATTAATGCCTGAATTTAAGAGGTGGAGAAGGTAACAAAAAGGAAGGCAGGCGAGGCTGTGGGCTGGGTGCCAGCTGAATGCTGGCTGCACAGCAGTTTGATAAGGTTTATTGGGCCCAGATAAAGCAGCAGCAGCTCCCCTACCAAAATTGGCACCATTTATAGCCAGAGCTCTGTGCTTGGGTCCTGGGAAGGCTGATGAGAATCCCCAGTTCAGAGATTTCATATGGCAGCACCTAAAACCAAACAGGATGGAAAATTACAACAGAGAACTGTCTCTTTTTTTGTGAATGTCCATGTATTTGTGCTACTTTTTTTTTTTTTTTTTTTTTTTTTTTTTTTACTTTTTTGCTTTGAGAGTGTGGTAGGGGAAGCTGGGACATCAGTTCTGGAGGGTCATTAAAACAGGAGAGACCTCAGTTCCCTGCGGAGGTTATGCTGGAGACGGGAGTAGATGAGTTGGCCCCTGGATGGAATTCCAGTGCTGAATCCTATTTCCTCATCTCCCCCTTTACCCATACACCTCCACGGGGGCAGCTTTCAGAGCTCAATTTGTGGAAGGCATATAGAACAAGTCTAAGGGAATTCTTTTATACTTCTAATAGGTCATAAAAGAAATGGACAGTGGGAATAAGAACTCATTCTGAGCACTGATTATGAATCCAAACACATCACCTGTATTGTTTAATTAAATTTTCATAACAGCCCTCATAATGCAGCTATTACTATTACCCAAGGAGCCCTGGTGGCACAATGGTTAAGCGCTCACCTACAAACCATAATGTTGGCAGTTTGAACCCACTCAGTAGCTCCGTGGGAGAAAAGAACTGGTGATCTTCTCCCACAAAGATTGTAAAGATTATAGCCTGGAAAGCCCTATGGGGCAGTTCTACATAGTTCATACACTGGGTTGCTATGAGTCAAAAATAGACTTGACAGCACCTAACATCAACAGCTATTATCCCTATTTCTGAGGATGAGAAAACTGAGGCTCGGAGAGGTTAACTGCCTTACCCAAGACAGTCGAGCTGTTAAATATCAGAGCTGAGACTTTCAATCAGACCATCCTGACTGCAAAGCTCATGCTCTCTTAACTTGTCTATAAAACAGCTTCTACTGAGATAGAAAAATTCAAAGTAAAACGAGAGTTTTTAATTTTGCATCTCTTCCTTCTCCACTGAGGCCAAGATCTGTGCAACAGCCAGCCAAGCTGAGGATCAGGCAGTTCTCCATTGAATCAGGCCACCAGGTAAATAGAATTAGATCTCCTAAGACCTGGGCGTTTTCCCTCCTTTCCCAAAATCTCAGGCAGAAGTTGGGGGAGAGAGTTTTGAATTACAATAAAACTTCAACAAAACAGATGCTCAGGAAGAAGGCTGTAAGAGGTGTTCTGAGTAGTCTGATTAAGTGTTGATGGAATCTTGTAAGTCTTATTGTTCCCAGCTCCTCAGTTTGAAAATATTTTTTAAATATAAAAATAAACTTTCCTATCATGAGAAAGGAGCCCTGTGGCACAGTGGTTAAGAGCTATGGCGAACTATGGCTGCTAACCGAAAAGGTCAGCAGTTCGAATCCAGTAGCCACACCTTGGAAACCCTATGAGGCAGTTCTGTTCTGTCCTATAGGGACGTTATGAGTTGGAATTGACTCCACTGCAATGGGTTTTAATGGGTACCATTATAAATAAATCGAGGATTCATCCCTTTTTGGGAAAAAACTACTTTGCACTTCCCTAAAACTTTGTGATGAGTGAGGAATGAGGCATTTTCAGGGAGGGACAGTCAGTGAAGACCCTGAATGGAGAAAAGTAGTATTCTCCCCAACTGAGAACTCCAGGTTGCCACTGGGGGATACACCAGAGATAGGTAAGGCTGTCACATCTGCTTGAAGATCTTTACTCCACTGGGGACTCTGGGGAGAAGACACAGAAAGCCCATTGTATCCTTTTCTAGAGGAAAAGGATTTTACAATGCTTCAGGGTCGTCACTCCGGACATCTAAGATACAGATGCAGATTGTCTTAGTTTTCTGTTTTTTGTTGTCGAGTCGATTCCGACTCAAGCCGATCCCATGTGTGCAGTGTAGAGCTACTCCACAGGGCTTTCAAGGTTGTGACTTTTCGAAGAAGATTGCCAGGACTGTCTTCCAGAGTGCCTCTGGGTAGGTTCAGACCACAAACTTTTCAGCTAGTAGTCGAGGGCTTAACCATGTGCGCCACCCAGGGACTCCTCTTAGACTCCTATGGCTGCCATGACAAAATACCACCAAGTGGGTGGCTTTAAAGAACAGAAATTTATTTTCCCACAGTTCTGGAGGCTCAAAGTCCAAATCAGAGTCTCAGCCACGTGGACTCCTTCTGTGAGCCTCTCACCTAACTTCTGGTGGCTGCTGCAATCCCATGGGTTCTTTGGCTACGTTATAGGTGCATTTGCCTTTGTCGTCACGTGACGTCTCTCTTCCTCCTGTGTGTCACACTCCCTTTTTCTAAAACAACATCAGAAGGAATCCGGACTAAGACTCACCCTACTCTGGTATGACCTCGTTTGACCCAACTGATAACACAAGAAGTACCCCATTTCATCAAACAAGGTCACATTCACAGGTACAGGAGTTAGGACTCCAGCATATCTTTTTGGGGGGACACAATTCAATCCATAACACAGGTGCTGTAAAAAATTAGAGAGAATGGAATTGGCCCCCAGTGCATATGTTGCCAGGTTATTTTGCTCTGTTTAGATTTGTTTTTGAAATTCATTTCCTTCATACCATTTCCTTACATGTCTCCTCAGAAAAGCAGAGGGGGAAGTAATCAGGTGATGTGTGGGTTCTGGCTAGTTGAGGCCCAGAAAACCAAATAAGAGGACTTTTTTAAACATTAATAATTGCCATCATCCCCCTTTTCCCTGTGAAGACCTGATTAGTAGCATGCACAAACTTGGGCTTCTCTTCTAGGTCCAAGTATGCCTTTCCTTGGAGAGAGTGACTGAGAGGGGTTATTTCTTTTCGCCCCTGGGGCCTTGGGTCACTGTGACCCTGAGATCTTCATGATTGAGAAAAAGAAAGCTCTTTCTTCTCTCTCTCCAGCATATTGCAGATGGTATTGGGACCTAATGTTGTCAACTCAAATAGCAAATCTGAGTTATTAGTGCAAAGATGCCCTGAGGGGGTAAGCAGTATGGATGAAATCTGCAGCGGATGTTTTGGGGAAGTGTGTTTATAATTATAATGGGATTTAATGTACACTGGGACCAGGTGATGGCAGCCATTTAAAAAAGAGATGCTTAATAAGAGAGGTCCCTTAATGACAGGCAGAAGGGCTCAGGTTATTATAGAAGAATCTCAGTGTTTCACTGGGTGTCACAAACCATGTGCCAGGTTTTACCGGGTTCCTAACAAAGCTTTGGGGTGAGACATAGCAACCATTTCTGTCAGCTATTGGGCATAATTTCTTAATGTCATTGTCTTTGAAAAAGGGCATATGGACTTAGAGAAAGGTATTTTCTCCTTTTCGCATACACAGACACACACAGGGCCCCAGGAGAATGTTGAGTCATTTTTTGGTGTTTTTGGAAATCTGCTCTGTTCTGAGAAAGCCTGCATTTCAAAGCGATAATTTTGTAGCTATCGAGGGGTGCGTTTTCCATAGAGCGTGCATGAAATGAAGCAGCGTGACTCCCATTACAGGTGATAGGAGTCCCACAGCTAAATCCCCTGACACCACGCTGAAAATTAACCCTCAAGTCCTCATTGGAAACGGGCTTTTTTTTTTTTTTTTTTAACACTTCGCTATTTGTAGGGGGCAGGACTAGGAAGCGGAGACATATGTAACATTTCCTTATGCTGTTTAACTTTAAATAGTCTTCTGTTTAACTTTTGAATGAACATTATGGATTCTAATCCATGGCAGCTGTTTTACAGCAGGAGTCCCATAGTTACTGACCAACCCGGGGAGGGCATGTGGGAGAAAGGTCACGCACCTCAGGGATGCTACCAGAGGCTCCACAGTCCGAGAATACAACACCATGTCCACTTAGCCAAGTTGCATTATCGTATGTATTTCTCCCTCGACCTGAGAGATGTATATGAAAACCACTTGGTTCATCTAATACAGGCTTCACTCACGATTGTTGCATTGTCTGTTCACAAAGCATGAAATGACCAGCCTTAGAGTTCTTAAGGAATTGTGCAAACAGTTAACATGCTCGACTGCCAACTGAGAGGTTGGAGGTTCAAGTCCACCCAGAGGTGCCTCAGAGGAAAGGTCTGGTGATCTACTTCTGAAAACTCAGCCACTGAAAATTCTATGGAGCCCAGTTCTACTCTTACATACAAGGGGTAGCCATGATTTGGGGTAGACTCAAGAGCAACCAGTAGAGCCCTTAAAGCAGAATATTTCATTTATCTTGAGATCGAGAAAAGACAAGGGAATAAGATAAGTGAAAAACACTGAACTGCCAGTTAAACACTCTCAGAAGCTGAATTTCTGGAGTAGGTGCTCTTCAAGTAGAAGTGGTAGGTCAGAGGGACACATGTCCTAGGATGAAATGATCTTATTCAATGACAGGTGATTTAAGCCAATTATATTAAAATTATTGTAGCAAAACAAATGTTGATATCCTGTGGAGTGGAATTCAAAATGTGCATGCACTTTTAAGAAGAAATTAATAACTGCCTTGGAGTTCTCCACTGAGGAAGACTATGAGTACCTGCTCACAGCTTTTTCCCTTTGGGACTGTGTGGGTGGGCGACTGGGGGACGCCCTGTGAAGGAAGGCTGTTGTGGGATGTAAGCAGACACTTCGACTCTGCCTCCCTCGCCAGGGCAGGTTCATTTGACTCTTTTGGAAGTCATCGTTGGATGTTTCATGTCATCCTCTCTGCCTCTCTGTCCAGTCAGAATTAACTTCTCCCTCCTCCATAGGTCCCTTAGCACTGTTTGAACGTTTATCTTATTATTTACCACCTCTGCCTTGGATCTGACTGAGTTGTGTACATTCTGACCACCCCCTGCATTGTGAGTTTCTGGAAAGCAAGGCCTCATCTTCCTCAGTTTAGCACCCACCCCCTCTTCCCCCAGAGCCTAGTACACCGTCTAGCACAGAGTACAAACAAAAACCAGTTGCTATCGAGTTGACCTCAACTCATAACTACTCCAATTTATGGTGATCCCACACGTATCAGAGTGGAACTGGGCTCCATAGGGTTTTCAATGGCTGATTTTTCAGGAGATAACTCAGCCTTTCCTCGGAGGCACCTCTGGTGGGCTTGAACCTCCAACCTTTTAGTTAGCAGCTGAGCGCATAAACCATTTGCACCACCCAGGGATTCCAAAAACAGAGTTGTTGTTAGTTGTCATCAAGTTGATTTTGACTAATAGCGACCCCATGTTTGCAGAGTAGAGCTGCTCCCTAGGGTTTTCAAGGCTGTGACCTTTCAGAAATAGATCACCAGGCCTGTCTTGCAAGGCACCTCTGGATGAGTTTTGAACCAACAACCTTTCGGCCAGTAGTCAAACGTTTAACTATTTGCACCACCCAGCCACCATAAGCGCAGAGTAGGCCTCAGTGGTTAAAGGAATCAACTGCTAACCGAAAAGCCAGTGATTCAAAACCACCAGTGGCTCCACGGGAGAAAGATGTGGCAGTTGGCTTCCATAGAGATTTACAGCCTTGGAAACCCTACAGGGTCGCTATGAGTCAGAATTGACTCAACGGCAGTGGGTTTAGCCCTCAAAAGTGTTTATGGATGAACTAATTGAATGTGTTGATGACATAGACACCAAATGTTTTAGGAATCTGGGAGAGGTGGGAGCATTCTATACCCAAACATTTAGGGCAGAATTCTTCGTAGCTATGAGTTTTCCACCAATTCCAAAAGATCAATGGGATTTAGATAGGGATTGAGGATCTCTGTTGAATTTAATTTTATACAACTCCTTGGGGGTATAATTGTGTTCTATTTCAGGTTTTTTTTGATGTCTCCCAAGGGATCTAGAACCAAGCTTTCTTCAACATCCTGGGAGCTCTAATAAATATCTATTAAAATGCACTGAATTGAAATGAAATGAATGATTTGAACCACGTTGCTCATTAATTATTGCTATTACATAAGGCCACAATGGCCTTGTCATCTAACCAATCCCAAATAGCTACTAGTTAACCATTCCAGGAGTGGGAGGAGAGCATTTGATCTGCTAGGGACACCAGTGGGTGTAAGACTACTGGCTAAATCCAGCACTGGCATAGGAGACATGCATTGGGCACAAATATTGACAGATTAGTTTTGCTATTACCAGATATGACAGAAACTGGCTGGCTAGTTTCCAGACTTCCTGAGCACACACCTGGACTACATTTTCCAGCTTACCGTGCAATTAGGTGTGGCCTACGTAACTGAGTTCTGGCCAATGGTCTGTGAGCAGAAGTCTGTTTTGCCACCTCCAGGATTGGCCCATACAAACTCCCACATGGAATTCTCCGTGTCCTTTCCCTTTCTGTGACTTCACCCAATGCAGATATAGAAATCTTGGAAACTGAGTGATAACGATGGGAAAGCCAAGATGGAAGAAGCCTGGATCCCTGAATCACAGCTTGGAGGACAGCTGCCTGCCTACTAATAACACCCATTTTGGACTTTTGTCAACAAGAAATAGACTTCTGATGTCTTGTATAGGGTTGCCAGATAAAATACAAGATGCCCAGTTACATCTGAATTTCAGATAAGCAACAAATAATTTTTTAGTATAAGTATGTCCCAAATATTGCATGAGACATACTTATACTTAAAAAATATATATATTGTTATTTAGCTGAAATTCAAATTTAACTGGGTGTCTTTTTTTTTTTTTTCTTCCTGGCTAAATCTGACAACCCTCGTCTTGAGCCGTTAAATATTTTGGAGTTTGTTTATTATATTAGCTAGCAGTACCTTGACTAATATACCTTGTTTCATTTGTCAGAAGCACGAGGGCCATGGCGCCTGAGCTGGGATTCTGGCTTTGACAAGGAGCTGTGCTCAAGTCCTCTTGACAGTTAGGGCACACATAGGGTGGGTGCACTTGGAGAATCGGGCACCCTATGTGGGCAGGGCCAAGGGAGAAACTAGGAGACAGGCTGACAATTCCTGATTTACCCTTTTTTCCTATGAGCCTTATTTTTCTTCAGCTGTCTCTTCCACTAGATTCTGAGTTATATGGGGGCAAGGATGACTGTGGGTTTTACTTTCGTATCTGTAGTACCTGGCACATAGTGAGTGTTGAGTTCTTATTTGTGGTGGGAATGGCATAATGTGGGTACATTCAAAGGCCTAAGGAACAAAACTGGACTGTTGAGAACACTGGTCAAGCCAATGATCTTCTCATCCTTAGATTCCTCCTTTGTATGTAAATATCCAGTGTAGCATAAGGGCTAAAAGTTTGGGCTCTGATATAGACAGATAGGTCTGTGTTCAAATACCACCTCCACCACTTAGTTCCTGTGTGATCTCAGGCAAGGTACTTCAACTCTCTGAGCTGCAGTGTTCTCATCTATAAATTGGGAACAATAATGGTACCCACCTATGGTACCTAGAGTTACTGTGAAGATGGAATCAGGCATGAGGGGTGCTTGGGCTGCAAAAAAAGTTCTGAAAATATTACATACTGTTAGCTATGATGTCAAATAATCCTTCTTTCCACCCTCCCCGTACAAAAAGCCTTTTTATAAATGTTTGTGGTAAGATCTTGTGATAGATAATTTTTAAATCTCTTTGAGACAGAAAAGCATGATCTGTGGCTTCTAGCGGGAGCTGTGTGCAGTCGTTTGAGGCCCCATTCTTCCATTCCTGACCTGTTTATTCAGTTGGGAGGGAGGCAAGCGGGCAAATGGAGAGCAAGGCAGGGTGGGGCAGGGGGTGGTGTTAATTTTGACCTTGTAGTATGATGAGTTTATTAGTGTATACATACATTAACACAGCAGCCTGGTTTCCTTGAGTTAAATAGCAGTCATGCCCAACTGGCTCTCCATGTACCATTACTCCAAGTGATTGAGCCAATTTCTCCCTCTGCTATGAGTTTAAGTTGTAAACCTCTCAGCCAGACAGGGAGGCAATGATGGGCTGCCTGTTGTGATTATTATTAACCTTTAGAATTACGCTCCCAAGACCAGGCGGTCTTCAGAAAAGCTGAGGGAAGGGTGAGGCAGGCACAGACGGGGGCTCACATCCCCCCACCGTGGCCCCATCTGCATCTCTTCTCAACAAGAAAGATAAGCATGTGAGTGTTAACTTTGGCCTTGGAAAGAGGCGCCAGCCCACCATCCTAGGCTGAGCAATGCCTTGTGCTAGGTGAATGGTGAAATGTTGCGTGTCCTGTGTTTCTTTTGGCTGGGGATAGGAAGCAGAGGTCTGGGAAAGCTAGAAAACAGACTGTCATGGATTGAATTATGTCCCCCCAAAATATCTGTCAACTTGGCTAGGTCGTGATTCCCAGTATTGTATGATTGTCCACCATTTTATCATCTGATGTGATTTCCCTATGTGTTGTAAATTCTATCACTATGATGTAATAAGATGGATTAGCAGCTGTTATATTGATGAGATCTACAAGATTAGATAGTGTCTAAAGTCAATCTCTTCTGAGATACAAAAGAGAGAAGCAAGAAGAGAGACGGGGGATCTCATACCACCAAGAAAGCAGCGCCAGGAGCAGAGTGTGGCCTTTGGACGTGAGGTTCCTGCACTGAGATGCTCCCAGACCAAGGGAAGACTGATGACAAAGACCTTCCTCCAGAGCCTATAGAGAGAGAAAGTCTTCCCCTGGAGCTGACACCCTGAATTCTGTCTTCTAGCCTACTGGACTGTGAGAGAATAAACTTCTCTTTGTTAAAGCCATCCACTTGTGGTATTTCTGTTACAGCAGCACTAGATAACTAAGACATAGACCTTCCATGTGTGTCTTGATATTCAGAAGTCATCTGCCAGCCATCATTTTATCACTTTGCCATGTATTTATTAGCCAGACACTAAGTTTTCCAGCTGAAACTTGCAGGGACAATGGCCGCTTCCTATTTGTTAGCTAGTTTACCTGGACCATGTCTATGCAGCATAATCATACTGGGGCTCAATGATGGTTCAGTGGTAGAACTCTCACCTTCCATGTGGGAGACCCAGGTTTGATTCCTGGCCAGTGCACCTCAGTGCAGCCACCACTCATCTTGTCAGTGGAGGCTTATGTGTTGCTATGATGTTGAACAGGTTTCAGCGGAGCTTTCAGACTAACACAGACTAGGAAGAAAGGCTTAGTGATCTACTTCCAAAAATCAGTCAGTGCAGACCCTATGGATCACAGCTGTCCGTTCCACAACTGATCTTGGAAATGGGGTAGGACCGGGAAGCATTTTGTCCCATTGTGCATGGGGTCTACATGAGTCAGGAGCCAACTGGACAGTAGCTAACAACAACACTGAAGGCCAAGTGTCACAGAGGGCTCCAGAGAAGGGAGAAACTGTTAAGCAAGCTCTGTCTACAAATCCGCAGCTCTCATTTCAATGTCTCCTTCAGTCCATTTTTTTTTTTTTTTTTTCCTTTTCCTTCCTTGTTGATGAATCACTGATTGGCAGGGATGGCCCCACCCTGAGTGTGGGCAGCTTGTTTCATTTTTCGAAACAGTGTGGTCTCTGCAAAAATGTTTGTGTTGCTTCCAGTGTTTCAAACTGGTTTATTCTGGTTCAAACCCCTGCTGAGAATTTGCATTTCCACCCCAGATAGGCTGAATCAGAATCTATGTGTTAACAAGATCCCCAGGTGATTCTTAATAAATTTTGAGAACCACTGCTCTGCTAGTGGTTATCAGAACTGGTCCCTAATCAGCAACATTAGTATCGCCTGGGAACTTGTTAGAAATGCAAATTCTCAGCAGGGGTTTGAACCACAACTAACGGATTGAAGCCCTGGTTGCTTCTTTGTGAAAAATCCAAGTGTGCCTGTGGTCCTGTACTGGGTAAAGTAGGCAATCAAAGAAAAAATAAGTCTGTCCTGGAGAAGGCAGAGGGAGGCTTGGTGTAATTGCTTCTTTGTTTTCCAGAATGCAAGTGGATGCGGGAGTGGTAAAGCGGTCGGGTGGGCAGGGGCAGCACAGAATTGCTTGTGATGGAATATAACAAAGTAACCAAGGAATCCCAAATCTGCCCTCTGGATTTTCTGTGATGGTGTTAAGCCCCTTCCCACAGTCATCCCACCAACAGGATATAAACTCTGTTGTTTATGTCAAATGAATATTGATTCGATAGGCTTAAACAAAGTGAATCCATGCATTCAATTTATTTTTGCTATGGCATCTATTGAATTCTGCTTACAAGGTAATAATTACGGCTGACACGTTGAGTTCTTACTCTGCTCGGGACACTGGCCCTCAACACCGACTATCTCCTTTAAGCCTCCAGATATTCCCATGACGTTAGATACTGTTATTTCCATTTTACAGCTGAAGAAACTGAGACTGAGCCAAACAACAACCTTCCTAAGGCCATGCAGAGTCCCTGGGTGGTGCACACAGTTAACATGCTGGGCCAACAGAAAGGTTGGAAGTTTAAGCCCAGCCAGAGGTGCCATGGAATAAAGGCCTGGCAATCTACTTCCAGAAGATCACAGTCATTGAAAACCGGATGGAGCAGAGCTTTCCTCTGACACACATAGGGTTGTCGTGAGTCAGAATCGACTTGACAGCAACTTGTGGTAGTGGTGGGGGGTGGGGCACACAGCTAATAGAGGGACAGCTAGTTCCCAGACTCCAGAGTCCGTGCTTGGAACCACTGTAGTGTGCATCCTTTTGGGATTCATTTCAGTTCCTGGTGGCCAGGGCATTTGGTCCTTTGTTGACAGAAGGGAAGGAGGTGGATTGAAGCAGATTTGCCAACTAGTGAGCTTTTAGACTCAAACCACCAGCCAAAAGAAGTAGGCGGGAGGGGCAGTCTTTCTCTCTGACTGAGTAGTGGGACCCTGCCAGCTTCTATGCTGGGCATGCTGGGGGTAAGGGTGCATAAACCCCTATAGACATGTCTAAGGCGGGCTTTCCATAGGGCCCTGGTTTCTTCACAATTCCCTACAAGTGAAGAAAAAGTAATTTTCCAGCTGCACGCATTGGGGAAGCAATAAAGGAAAAATTGGGGGGGGGGAGCTTTACCAAGGAACATTCTTTATAGTTAACAGAACCTGGGGGAAAATATTCACAGTGGTAGCATAACATTTCAGGAATCAAGGGAAGTGAGTCCAGGTTCTGGCAGGAAGTAGTTAAAGGCTCCTGTGTCTTGTGGGTTGAGGGGTAGGAAGTGAGGCAGTGGATTAATATGAAAAATGTATAGGCTGGTAAAGCTGTTACATTTATTTTTAAAAGAGAACCCGCCAGGCACTTGTACCCACTGGTAAGCATTAGAAGGCAACACAGTTACTTTTCCATAAACATAAAAGAATTTAGACAACCACATAAGGGTTGCCCTCTGTGAAATGCCTTCCCTACCCGACCTGAAGTTAACTCTGACTCATGGTGGTGACCCCATGTGTGTCAGAGTAGAACTGTGCTCTATGGGGTTTTCAATAGCTGATATTTCGGAAGTAGATTGCCAGGTTCTTCTTCCGAGGCACCTCTGGGTAGACTCAAACCTCTGACCGTTCAGTTAGCAGCCAAGTGTATTAACTGTTTGCAACACCCAGGAACTTCTCCAAAGGCCTTATAGACTCATAAAACTGAAAGGTACTTAAGACTTCATTTAGTCCAACCTCACTGTTGTAGAAGACAGGAAGGAGAATAGAGAGGTGGTACAACTTTTCCAAAGCCTTATTGCCAGTCAGAGGCAGGACTTAGGACCTAGAGCCCAGTTTGGGACCATCATGAGGATTTCACTGAAATAATTCAGCCTATACTTGGAAATCTAGTTATGGAATTACCATCAAAGTACATAGCTTTAATCTTTTGAAAGTCTGCAGTCATGGCAAGTGTTGCCCATAGAGGGAAGATTTGATTTTCAAAACTAACTCTAGAGGGTGATGAAGCTGGGTAATAAAATTTGGGGCCACAAACAAGTGGGATTAGAGAGCAGCAAGACTGAATTTCTCTTGTAGCTCATAAACCAGAAATAATAGTAACATAGTTGTAAGAAGTATATCATCTTTCCCATTGTGACTAGTTCAAGGCATGTAATATACATTTGGAGACATATATTATCTATCAATCTCTATATATACATGTGTATATGTTCATATATGTATACATATATATATGTACATATATTTTAATTCTGATATGTTATTTTAAAATCGATCCTGTTACTGTATAGTCATGATTGCTATACTCAAGAGTTCATGAATGTATTCCTCTGGGAGTTAGTACTGGTGACAAAGAGCCCTACTGGCTCAGTGGTTAAGCACTTGGCTGCTAGCCGAAAGATCAGCAGTTCAAACACACCAGTCTCTCCACAGGAAAAAGACCTGGCAATCCGCTTCCGTAAAGGTTTCAGCCTAGGAAACCCTATGGGGCAGTTCTCCTGTGTCCTATAAGAGTCACTGTGAGCCAGTATCAACTCAATGGACACAACAACTATGTGACAATTTTACGGAGAAGCCACGTACCATGCCAGCATTTAGGTTTTGGAATCAGACTAATGTGGGTCTCAAACAGCAAATTTCTCAACTTCAAGCCTCAGTTTTCTCACCTATATAATGAGGACACATAAGATCTACAAAGAGGGCAAGGAGCTTGGCCAAGTTCCCACAATTAGTAGGGACAGAGCTGGGATATAAACCTAGGTCTGTGGGATTCCCAAAGTTGGCTGTTTGCTGGACACCATACTACCACACCCCATGTTTAGGGAAGTAGAGAACAATTCCTTAGGAAGAAATGCAACCGTTAGGACTGGAAACGAGGACTGTACCTGCCCGGGTTTTCTTTTCTAGCTATCTTTTTGTACCCAAATTAAGATTACACATTATTCCAGTGAAATACACGTTAGATTTCAGTCAAAAAAAAAAAAAAAAAAAACCCTCCCACTCCCTCACTCGGGTCTAAAAATAAAATGCCAAAAATATTACCAGGGAGAGAAATTTGGTGAAAAGCAGGAAACACTGTAAATTGACTGCAGAGTCTACTGCAGATATGGATTTCTCTGGCTTATTAAAACCCCATTCTGTCAGAACTCTCAGTCGTAGGAGATTTTCTTTCAAGGGAAAACATTCAAATAAAGCTGCACCAATATTTGACCGTGTGGAAGCTCTTTTCAAAGTAAGGCTTAGTATCCTGTCTTCCCAGAAAGAGAATTTACCTTCTGTCGAATTTACTGCCCGGTGAGTGCCTTCAATAACAAGAAAATAAGTAATCATGGAGGGATAGTAATTTTTTTTCTTCCCTAACACGTCTTTGGAATTTTCTGGAATGTTCATTTACTGCTTTTCCATTAGCAATATTGGAGAGAGCATGGTAAAGTGATAAGATTTTCAGTCAATCAGAAGACCTGGATTCAAAGCTAGCTGTGCTAAACACCTCCTGTGTAACCCTGGGCAAAGCACATAATCTCTGTTGTGCAATTTTCTCCTCTGTAAAGCTGGAGAGACTGACTACATGGAAAATGTTGTCAACTGTTTTAAAGTACTTGTTCAGTTCTTTGCAAAGAGCCCAAAGACCTCGTCTGACCTTGGGCAAGTTACTTCCCCTTCTTGGGGCCTCAGATTCCTTGTGGGTAACGAAGATATTGAACTGGTTTTATTACTAAGTCCACTCTAGCTATGAAATGCTATGATACTCTGTGAACTCTGTCAGATACACCGAAATTAGGTGCAGGCACATTCTGATCTAGAGAAGATGTGATGAGTGTTTTTAAAGGAAGGTCTCTCTTTGTTATAGCTTAGACTTTCATCATGGGAGAAGCCAGGTGCTGGGAGCCTTCTCCTTAAGCACAGGACCAGATGAAATGGAAGAGAACAGGGAGAACAAGCTGGGCTTCAGGAAGTGGCAAGGTGCTCTGTATGTGATGGTGCTCTGTATGTGATGGCTCTCCGTGGTTCTAGAGAGGAAAGGAGATATCAGTGGTGAGGCCGTAGCAGGCCATAGAGAGAGGAGTGGGGGATGAGGACATGGCAGCTGCAGTTATGGGAGGGTTTAGTTGTGACCCAAATAAGGGAGTTTCTTTATACTGAGAGGGGGATGGAGAATTATATATGTAGAGAGGTATAGAGATAGAATTATAAATAAACCAAAAAACCAAACCCATTGCTGTCGAGTTGATTCGTACTCACAGCAACCCTATAGGACAGAGTAGAACTGCCCCACAGGGTTTCCAAGGAGCAGCTGGTAGATTTGAACCGTCAACTTCTTGGTTTGCAGCCTGAGCTCTTAACCGCTGCACCACCAGGGCTCCGAGTTTTAAATGGAGGTGAGATATATTACTTTGAATCATGTCTAGAAATACATTTGTTCCTCACTTGTTCAGAAATCATGCCTCAAACACTGTATACCTGATTCAAAGCAGATAACAAGAAGGTTGCTAGTTCCCACTTTAGGATCTTTGCACTTGGTGTCCCCCAGAATGTAAATTTCTCCTTCTAGCACACCATACTCTTGTTTCTATGGTTCCTTATCATTAAGATTTCAGCTCAAACAGCATTTCCCTAGAGACCCTCCCTATAACTACCCTATCTGGAGCTGCCCTCTGTCCCTGTAACCTGCTTTATTGTCTTCATAGCACTTGTTATTGCCTGAAATTGTTTCCTTGGTTTATATGACTGCTTGTTTACTTTCTGGCTCTCCTCTACCCTAATGTAAGCATCATAAGGGAAGAGGCCTGGACTCTTTAATTCATTTTGTACCCCAAGTGCCAGAACAATGCTTAGCGTATTAAAAAAAAAAAAAAAGCCAGTTGTTCTCGAATCATTTCTGACTCATGGCGACCCCATGTGTGTCATAGCAGAACTGTGCTCCATAAAGTTTTCAATGGCTGATTTTTTGGAAGTCGATCACCAGGCCTTTCTTCAAGGTGCTTCTAGCTGGACTCGAGCCACCACCCATTCGGTGAGCATATTAACCATTTGCACCACCCAGGGATTCCACTTGGCATATAGTAGGCTCATAATAAATATTTATTCAAAGAAGAAAAGAACAAAACAAGAAATGTGCTGCTGTTTTGTTTTGGTTTTTTTTTTTTTTTTTTTGTCTCCCCAGGAAGATTTCAACAAACAGGGAGCGTGTTCTTGAGAATGCCGGATTCAGGCCCAAGTAATTAACAGGGAAGTGTGAAGAGCCTATCCTTCCGCAGGCTCGGGGGTAGCAGTGCCGTGTGCGCTGCGGTTATTTGTACCAGTACTGCTACCAAAAGAAAGGTCCTCATGTATCCTATGTCACTGCTGTGTAAGGGTGTGCCAGACCAAAAGAAGGCAAAATGAGTGCTAATGCCTGGAATTTGTACAGCACCGGACTGCGGAAGAAACTCGTGGCGATCTGCTTTTCTAAAGATTACAGCCAAGAACACTCTGTGCAGCAGATCTACTCTGTAACACACGGGCTTGACATGAGTAGGAACTGACTTGACAACAAGTTTGTTTGTTTTTTTTTGTTTTAGACCCAGTCTTTTCACATAATCGTATCTCATTTTCCCATTTTATAAATGAAGAACCCGCAGCTCATAAAGCTATACAACTTGACTCCAATTATAAGGTACAGAGTTAGAACTTCAACACTTTGCCTTTGCCTTTAAACATTCTCTGAATGAATGCTGGCTTGCTGGCTCCCCATGCCCATCTCCCATGAAGAAGTCAGAACTGATGACCTACAGAT
The DNA here is from genome assembly GCA_030035585.1 of Dugong dugon. Lineage (NCBI taxonomy): Eukaryota > Metazoa > Chordata > Mammalia > Sirenia > Dugongidae > Dugong > Dugong dugon. Next base: position 30,581,714 of record CM057467.1, read on the forward strand.
GGCACCAGTGATAGGCTCATTGGCAGGGCCAGGACTAGGGTGAGGCAAGTGAGGCATCACTCTCAGGACACTTACAGGATTCTCAGAGTGATACCTCTTTCAATTTGCACCCTAGCCACCTAGCTCGCCTCACCTGGTGCTGGCCCTGCTCTTTGAGCTTTTTGCAAGTTTTCTATCCTTTTCTATTACATCAGATGATGCTTTGACTAGAAATATAAAAATGACTAGAGGGTGAATTGCTCTTGGGGGAGGATTTGGCCCTCTTTGCCAACCTGCTTCTAGCCACCTCCTAGCAACCTGCCTCCAAATGGCCGCTGAAATTATTTTTCTAAAGGAGAGATATGTCACTCCCCTTCTGCTCCTGGCCTGCATGAAAACAGCCCTGAACTACTTGGTGTGGCCTTTAAGGCTTTTACAACTGGGCACCATTCTCCTATCCCATGAACCACTCCTCCTGCCTGAACACAGCATGTTTTCTCACGCCTCCACGGCTTTGGGCAAGCTTGTGCCTTCTGCCAAGGTACCCTTCCCCATCTGTCTGGGCCCAAAGCATTTTCCCTTCAAAGTCTACTCCAGGTCACCCATGCCCAGCACACTATCCAGCCTTCAGAAGATCTGGAGAACATTTGGGTAGAGACAGGAAGAAGAGAGAAGTCCCCAAATCAGATGAGTGTAATGATGCCTTGACTTTTTGTAGCACATCAGATTCTAGATTTCCTTTGCCATTTTGCCACCAGAAAGGCTAGGGAAGGAAGATGGTGAACATGGCTGAGAGACATCAGGAAGAGTAGGTATAAATTCTGTGCGCATGCACTCTCTTGGGATATGGATGGACAGGTGCAGATCAGACTGTAAGAATGAAAGCCCCTTTCCTGTACTAGTTTTGCCAAGTGCACATGTGTCATGGAATTGTCAAAGGCTTGAGGATACCACATCTAGCTGAGGCTCTGGTGAGCTATTCCTTCCTTCTGAAGATTGCCTCAGGATGTGGGACAAAGCTAATACAAGCCTAGCTCACTACCGGTGGCCAGAGGGAAGCAAGATCTAAGAGGTTAGTGCTAGTGATAGGCTGGGGATCCTGGCAAGCCAGCCAGCCAGGGCCTTGCAGCGCTCCCTCCCTAAATTCTCTGCACAAAAGGGGAAATTATCAGTGCTCAGCCTGGGCAGTGCTAACTTTATAGCCGGGCTGAGTGTGAATCCGGCCTTTGAACTAACTTGTTTATATTTTCCTGTAACAATGTGGGTCTGAGTTGTTGGTAATGAAATGCAACCAGCTTCCCAAGTACCCTGTGACCTCCCCGTCTGCCCAGGGCCTATTTTTAGGCTTTGCCCTTTGGCGTTCAGGCTTTCCAAGCCAAGCAGGTCAGGGATGTGGAACTGGCTTGGTGCTTAGAGCCCAGCCTTCCCCTGGCTTTCCTCTCTCCCCACTTTGTGTTCCCATCTATTTGTTTTCCCTCCTCCCCCGCACCTTACTTTCCTGTCTTTGCATGATCTTGAGAACCAAGCCAAAGTCAGGCTGACATTTTCGCCCGGTCTCCCCTAGGAGATCAGATCTGAGATCTTTATTTCTGGAAAGAAAGTTTATGCATGTGCTGGTTTGGGAGAGGCTTTATGCATGCTGAATAACTGTTGATGATAAACCATAGTAATATCTACATTTGTTGAGCACTACCTGCATAGTGGTGCCCTGGTGGTGCAGTGGTTAAGAGCTCAGCTGCTGACCAAAAGGTCGGCAGTTCGAGTCCACCAGCCGCTCCTTGGAAGCCCTATGGGGCTGTTCTACTCTGTCCTGTAGGGTCTCTATGAGTCAGAATCGACTCTATGACAACAGGTTTGTTTTCTTTTCTTTTTTTTAATGGGACTTGATGCTCTTCAGAGTCTGGTTCTATTTGAGCCTCCTGATTTTACCTGGAGAGTCAGGTAGGACAAAAGTATCATCCCCACTTTGCAGGCAGGAAAACAAATAATAAGCGGCCGTCAGGAAATGGCTCAGCGCAGGATGTCCTGACACCCACTGTTTGCACTCCTTCATGTTCCTGTGGTAGGAACCCGGGCCCAGCCTGCTCTTGGTAACATCTTCCCTGTTTATAGATTGGTAAGGTGAGGTGGGTTTTGGGAAGAAAGTTCTGGTGGTGGGCCGTGGTGGTAGGCCCTAGACATACCTCCTTTAGAAGCCACCCCAGCTTATCAGAATGTGCAGTACACATCATTTCTATAAAACTGTGTAAGACATAAGTTGTGATTAACTGTTTGTCATAACATCATTTTTTGTCATTTAAATAATTTTTTTTTAATCTCAATTTTGTAATTTCCTGTTTGTATTTTGGAGCCAATACAATGTTTCAGGTGTCAAGCAGATTCACTTGGCCCAGAATGTCTACGCACAAAACAGCCCTGGGCAGGATAATAAGAGGCGTTATTTTTTATTTTGTTTTGTGGTGAAGCTTTGGACCTTTGGCCAGACAGTTTTGGATTCAAATCATGTCTCTGCCACTTGCTAGCTGTGCATCCTGGGCAAATTGTTTAAACTCTCTATGTCTCATCTGTAAAATGAGGATATATATGTATATATACAATATATATGTAAGGAGTCCTGGTGGCACAAAAGGTTAAGTGCTTGGCTGCTAATAGAAAGGTTGGCTGTTTGAACCTACTCAGCGGCTCTGTGGGAGAAAAGACCTGGCAATCTGCTTCCATAAAGATCACAGTCAGGAAAGCCCTATGGGACAGTTCTACTCTGTCACATGGGGTCACTATGAGCAGAATCGACTTGACAGCACCTAGCAACAACAATATATATGTGCACCTACTTTTAGCATTGGTGCAAGTCTTCACATAATATATTTGAAGGTGTCTAGCTCGATGTCTGGCACGGAGTAAATGCTCAATAATTGTAGCTATTTGTATTACGGGGATTTTTGTTTCGTTTTATTTTGTTTTCTTACTCTAGTTGGGCCCCTACAGGGCAGCCTTTTGACAGTGCCTTTGTGGGAAAGGAGAATGGGCTGTAGAACTTGTCATAATCCATGTGTCTTTGCAGAGGTTATGAAGGGGTTTAGCTGGAAGTCTAGGCAGTGGGCAGGTGGGGACCAGGCTTCTGGGTAACTCACAGAGGTTAAACTCTAGGTCCTCAGACCCTTCTCTCCTCTGGCTGCCCTTCATTTCATTTGCTCCATGAAGGGACAGGCTGAGAGCCGGAGGGTCCCAAGTTCAATCCCCAAGTCAAGTTTCAGAATGCCCCACAATTGCCTCTGGAGTGCGGCCCAGGATTACCCTGAGGAAGCTTTGCCCTGCCCCAGCTGCTGGGATTGCTAAGGGGAACCGAGGTAGGGGCAGCATAAAACAGGAGTGAGGAGAGGAGAGGAGAAAACAGAGATGTCAAGCTGGTATGAATGAACCCAACCAGGTGGAGCAAAAGAGGATCCTGACGTCCTCCCTGCTGGAAGAAGTGAGGGCAATTCACAGCTCATGCTACTAGAAGGAAGAAAGCACAGAGGCCAATGTGAGAGCATCAGAAACCACCAGAACTATCTCCCATGGACCAGGGCTGAAGGCACGGCTGGGGTAAAGAGTCCAGCCAGAAGTTTTGAGGATAGAGTTCATTTTCCCTGATAATTTTGGAATCACCTGAGGCACTCCTCAAAAATGCAAATTTTTGAACCCCACCCTAAGCCTACCAAAATCGTTATCTCTGAGTGTCGGACTCAGGAACTTGCATTTTTAACAAATTTCCCCCAAACGTTTGAGAAGTAAGAATGAGGGATCTTTGGGACTTAGTTTCTTAGTGCTGCTATAACAGAAATACCACAAGTGGGTGGCTTTAGTGAACAGATATTTATTTTCTCACAGTTTTGTAGGCTAGAGGTCTGTATTCAGGGCACCAGCTCTAGGGGAAGGCTCTCTCTGTCCACTTTGGGGACAGAAAATCCTTGTCTCCGCTTTTCTATCGTTTTTCTCAGCATTCCTTGGGGATCTCCACGTGGCATCTGTCTTTCCCTGATCTACCTATCTATCATTAACCAAAAACAAAACCCATTGCCATCAAGTCGATTCTGACTCACAGCGACCCTATAGGACAGAGTAGAACTGTCCCATAGGATTTCCATGGAGCAGCTGGTGGATTCAAACTGCTGACCTTTTGATTAGCCACTGAGCTCTTAACCACTGTGCCACCCCAAAGGTATACAGGTTAGGATTTACAACATGTACTTTGTGGGGAGACACAATTCAATCCGTAACAGGAGCTAAACTGAGAAGTGGCTAGAAAAATTTGTCTGTCGGTTGATTTTAAATACTATGCAAAACCCATTGTCATCGAGTTGATCCTGACTCATGGCTACCGCATGTGTTACAGAATAGAACTAAGCTCTGTAGGGTTTTCTGGGCTGTAATCTTTACAGAAGCAGATTGCCAGGACTTTCTTTCGAGGCACTGCTGGGTAGGTTCAAACCACCAACCTTTTGGTAAGTGGTTGAAGGCAAACTGCTTGATTCAAAACGAGGTTGGTAACAAGCATTTTGGTTTGACAGATGTTTATTGTGTACCTATATGTGCCAGGCAGTTGGCAGACGTGGGTAAGGAACACATTCAGTCATCAAGCATCCTAGTAGTTTAGGGGGAAAGGTAGACTCTGTAAAGAGGAATTACAATAAGGCATTGAGGGCGGCACTAAGAGCGTATGTGCCATATGCCAGGGACACATGGAGGAGCCTGACTGGGAAGGGCGAAAGAGATAAGGGGAGTAGGGGCGAGAGGTTATGGGTATTTTCAGTGGTAGATTAGCCTCACTTTCCTGTCTTTTAAGCTGAAATGCGGGGAAGCCTCCTTTCTCTCGACCTTTGCTGCTATGCTTCCTGGAGATGATGAAAGAAGGTTGAACCGCTGATCTACCTCTATTTGCTCATCTGAAATTTGGCTCAGTCTTAGCCAAAGTAAAGAACTTTCTGCTTTACTCTTCTCCAGCAAAAACAGCAGTGAGTCAAAATAAACAACCCTTGGAATCCAAATGCTGGCTCCTCCTACAGAAAAGGCAAAATATTTCTCTTTTATATTTATGGAAGCCCTGGTGTGCCGGGCACAGCGGCCTGTACATGTAAGTGTCCGCCCACCTGTGCACAGCAACAGGCGGTGACCAGGTCGGAAAAGCTAGAGCAGCAAGGCCCTCCCTCCAGGAGGCCTGATGGTGAAGTTTTAATTGGGAATGATTTTTTTAAATCTTGTAAGTGAAGTTAATTTTCTCTGGCTCACACGCCTTGGTCCGGCCAGTAGCCTGTCCCGGGCCCCTTGTGGTATTCCCTGTAGGCCCACAGCCCAGTCGGCTCCTGATCTCCATCTGCTGGAGGCCAGAATGGGGAGAAGGCTCCAAGGTCCTGCATGCCTGGAGCTGGGCAGGGCTCTGCCTGGTCCACCTACTGCCACTTCCTCCAAGCCCTACTGACCTCTAGTGGTCACAAGGTGAAACTGAACAGGACTCTGGGTCAAAGTGGGCAGTGAGCGTTTGAACCCTGGCTTGTATATTACCACCACTTGGGAGCTTTGACAAAGACGGTTGTCCAGGCCCGATCAAATCAGGATCTCCATGCATCTGTTTGCCTCTAATGTGGAGGTGTGAGAGTGGGTGCCTGTGCTATCAGTGTCTGAACGTGGTGGAGTATGTCATGTCTGTCCACAAGTCCCTGCAGTGAGTGTCTGAACACCAGGGTGGGCTTTTGTGCCTGTCTGACAGTATATCATGATGCTGGTGTCTGACCACGGGTATGTGTCCCTGAGCCTGAGTGGGTGGCCGTGTGGAGGTGGGCAAGCTTGGATGGAACTCATTCTCTTGGCACAGACTAACAAGCAAAGGGTCCTCCCACACGAGAGCAGTATCTTTTGTATCCTTAAGAGTCAGAGAAGATGGTTTATAGCCTCCATCACCTGTTCCCCAGAGTTCACACTCTGCTATTGGGAAGTTCTTCCTGCTGTCTTACCTCAGTCCTCTCTCCAGGGGACAAATGGATAGATTGAAACAATGTCAGCTCACCCCCTCTGCTCTGGTAACAGCCATAGAAACTACGTGCAGCAGGGGGCTGCAGTGTCCCAGGCTGCTGGCATGGCTGGGCAGTCTTCTTCAGCCTCAGTACTCCATCAGGCCTTTGATGAAATGGGTTGGAAGGGAGAAGAGCCAGAGCCAGCACAATTAAATTAATTTCCAGCAGCTGCATGGGATTAAAATTATCCACTTCTTCTCTCCGGTCTGTGTCTAATGTTCCTGAAAACAATCTCCTGATCCTCTGCTTTGATTCGTTTCTCTTCCTTGTGGTCCTAGCTTTTGTTAAAATTACTTCTGATTGCTCTACCCATCCCAAACTGCCCTTCCTCCTCCTAGGCTAGGCTGGAGGGCAAAATCCTGGTAAGATCTACTCCAGGTCTGACCCGCCTGACCCTCCCTTTCCCAGACTTGCAGAGGGAGAGGAGAGGGGCTACCAGAGTGCACAGCGTGGCCCTCCAGACTGAGACAGTCTGTGGTGGTGCCTCGGCCCTTAGGGAGGTCCCAGGGGAAGGGGAGCCCTGCATTCCCTATGCTCCGCCTTCCAGGAAGCAATGCCCTGCATTAGGATGCGCACCAGACTTAGCATCTAAGGATTTGGGTTCAAATGCCTGTGCTGCCATTAACTAACTCACCTCCACTCTGAGCCTTAGTCTCCCCATCTATAAAATGGACAAGAGAGTATCTGCTTTGCAAGGTCGTCGTGAAGACTAAATGAGATAACACGTAGGTAATGATTATACATGCCCCAGGCCCTGGCCCATGGTAGATGAGCATACACAATATTAATGATTATGGTAATATCTAGCATTTCTTCAGTGCTCACTATAGGACAAAGTTTTAAGCTTTTTATACATTATTGTTAGGTGCCGGTTTCAACTCCTAGCGACCCTACATACAACAGAGCAAAAAACTACCCGGTCCTGAGCCATCCTCACAATCATTGCAATATTTAAGCCCATTGTCAAAGCCACTGTGTCAGTCCATCTTGTTGAGGGTCTTCCTCTTTTTCATTGACCCTCTACTTTACCAAGCGTGATATCTTTCTCCAGGGACTGGTCCCTCCTGATAATATGTCCAAAGTATGTGAGAGAAAGTCTCGCCATCCTCGTTTCTAAGGAGCAGCATTCTGGCTGTATTTCTTCCAAGACAGGTCTGTTCATTCTTCTGGCAGTCCATGATACATTCAATATTCTTTGCCAACACTGCAGCTCAGATGCATCAATTCTTCTTCTGTCTTCTTTATTCATTGTCCCGCTTTCACATGCATGTGAGGCAGTTGGCAATTGAAAATAGCATGGCATGGGTCAGGCGCATCTTACTCCTGTAGATGACATTTTTGCTTGTCAACACTTTAAAGAGGTCTTTTGCAGCAGATTTGCCCAACACAATACGTCATTTGATTTCTTGACTGCTGCTTCCATGGGCGTTGATTATGGAAGCCCACATAAAATAAAATCCTTGACAACTTCAATCTTTTCTCCATTTATCATGATGTTGCTTATTGGTCCAGTTTTGAGGATTTTTGTTTTCTTTTATGTTGAGGTGTAATCCATTCTGAAGGCTGTGGTCTTTGACCTTCGTCAGTAATGCTTCAAGTTCTCTTTGCTTTCATCAGGCAAGGTTGTGTCATCTGCATAACGCAGGTTGTAATGAGTCTTCCTCCAATCTTGTTGCTGGGTTCTTCTTCATGTAGTCCAGTTTCTCGGATTATTTGCTCAGCATACAGATCGAATAGTTATGGTGAAAGGATACAACCCTGATGCACACCTTTCCTGATTTTAAACCACGCAGTATCCCCTTGTTCTATTTGAACAACTGACTCTTGGTCTATGTATAGGTTCCTCCTGAGCATAATTGAGTGTGCTGTAATTCCCATTCTTCGAAATGTTATCCATAATTTGTTATGATCCACACAGTCAAATGCCTTTCCATAGTCAGTAAAACACAGTTAAACATCTTTTTGGTATTCCCTGCTTTCAGCCAAGATCCGTCTGACATCAGCAATGATACCCCTAGTTCCATGTCCTCTTCTGAATTTGGCTTGAATTTCTGACAGTTCCCTGTCAGTGTACTGCTGCAACCATTTTGAATTTTCTTCAGTAAAATTTTTCCTTACATGTGGTATTAATGATAGTGTTTGATAATTTCCACATTCTGTTGGATCACCTTTCTTGGAATGGGTACAAGTATGGATCTCTTCCAGTCAGTTGGCCAGGTAGCTGTCTTCCAGATTTCTTGGCATAGACAAGTGAGCACCTCCAGCGCTGCATCCTTTTGTTGAAACATCTCAATTGGTATTCTGTCAATTCCTGGAGCCTTGTTTTTCACCAGTGCCTTCAGTGCAACTTGGACTTCTTCCTTCAATACCATCAATTCTTAATCATATGCTACTTCCTGAAATAGTTGAATGACGACCAATTTTTTTTTGTTACAGCGACTGTGTATTTCTTCCATCTTCTTTTGATGCTTCCTGCGTCGTTCAATATTTTCCCCATAGAATCCTTTACTATTGCAACTTGAGGTTTGAATTTTTTTGTTCAGTTCTTTCAGCTTGAGAAAAGCCGAGCGTGTTATTCTCTTTTGGTTTTCTAACTCCAGGTCTTTGCACATTTCATTATAATTCTTTACTTTGTCTTCTCCAGCCACCCTTTGAAATCTTCTGTTCAGCTCTTTTACTTCATCATTTCTTCTATTCACTTTAGCTGCTCAGCGTTTAAGAGCAAGTTTCAGAGTCTCTTCTGACATCCACTTAGTCTTTTCTTTCTTTCCTGTCTTCTTAATGACGTTTTGCTTTCTTCATGTATGATATTCTTGATGTCATTCCACAACTTGTCTGGTCTTTAGTCATTAGTGTTCAGTGTGTCAAATCTATTCTTGAGATGGTCTCTAAATGCAGGTGGGATATATTCAAGGTTGTATTTTGGCTCTCATGGACTTGTTTTAGTTTTCTTCAGCGTCAACTTGAACTTGGATATTAGCAATTGATGGTCCGTTCCGCAGTCAGCCCCGGCCTTGTTCTGACTGAAGATACTGAGCTTCTCCATCATCTCTTTCCACAGATGTAGTTGATTTGATTCCTGTGTATTCCATGTGGCGAGGTCCACGCGTATAGTAGCCATTATGTTGTTGAAAAAAAGTATTTGCAGTGAATGAGTTGTTGATCTTGCAAAATTCTATTACACCATCTCTGACATCATTTCTATCACCAAGGCCATATTTTCCAACTACTGATCCTTCTTCTTTGTTTCCAACTTTTGCATTTCAGCCACCAGTAATGATCAATGCAGCTTGATTGCACGTTTGATCAATTTTAGACTGCAGAAGTTGGTAAAAATCTTCACTTTCTTCATCTTTGGTCTTAGAGGTTTAGTGTGTAAATTTGAATAATAGTCATTTTAACTGGTCTTACTTGTAGGCTATGGATATTATTCTATCACTGACAGCATTGCACTTCAGGATAGATCTTGAAATGTTCTTTTTGACAATGAATGTGACGCCAGTCCTCTTCAATTTGTCATTCCTGGCATAGTAGACCATATGATTATCTGATTCAAAATGGCCAATACCAGTCCATTTCAGCTCTTTAATGCCTAGGATATCAATCTTCAAGCGTTCCATTTCATTTCTGACAACTTCCAATTTTCCTAGATTCATGCTTTGTACATTCCGCGTTCAGATTCTTAGTGGATGTTCGCAGCTGTTTCTTCTCATTTTGAGTCATGCCACATCAGCAAGTGGAGATCCCGAAAGCCTTACTCTATTCACGTCATTAAGGTCAACTCTATTTTGAGGAGGTAGCTTTTCCCTAGTCGTACTTTGAGTGCTTTCCCACCTGAGGAGCTTATCTTCTGGCACTATATCAGATGACATTCCGTTGCTATTCATAAGGTTTGCACTGGCCAGTTTTTAAAAAGTAGATCAGCAGGTCCTTCTTCCTAGTCTGTCTTAGTCTGGAAGCTCCACTGAAACCTGTCCACCATTGGTGACCTTGCTGGTATTTGCAATACCAGTGGCATAGCTTCCAGCATCACAGCAACCCACAGTCAACCACAGTACTTATATGTATTTAATTTGATTATCATAGCAATGCTCTGAGGTGGACCCTTTTATTGTCCCAATTTACAAATGGACAAATGGGGCAGAGGAGTATTGGGAAACTTGCCCAAGGACACATAATAAGTGGTACACCTAGAACATGAGCTCTAGAAAGCTGATTACATGTCCTGAAAGAATATATCACTGGACTGTGCACAGACTTAGGCATAATATTTGCTTGTATCTGTGCATGTGGGAACACACACACATACATACATACACCCACATAAAAGCACGTGTACATGCATACATATTAAAAAAAAAAAAAAAAAGAAAATCCCAAACCCACTGCCGTCAAGTTGATTCCAACTCATAGCGACCCTGTGGGACAGAGTAGAAGTGCCCCATAGGGTTTCCTAGGCTGTAAATCTGTATGGAAGCAAACTGCCACACCCTTCTCCTGCGGAGTGGCTGGCAGGTTCAAACTGCTGACCTTTCAGTTAGCAGCCAAGTGCTTTAACCATTCCACCACCAGGGCTCCTCACATACATATACACACGTGTAAACACACATACATACACATACAAGTCTCTGCATATTATCATAGCATAATCCCTCCCAGGAGCCCTGCATCCTTCCTCCCAGGAGAATTTCCCCAGCTGGACCATTCTCCTGAGAACCAAAGGGAAACAAACTAGTCAGCTGCACCAGTATGAGAAAACGAGCAGGAAGGGAAGCCAAGTACCTTTGAACAGAGAAAGAGATTCCTGAGGAACAAGCTGGCCCACAGGGTGGGCAGTCAGTTGTCCATACCTCCCATTGTAACACAGGCTCTTGGAAGCAGGAACAGACTTCCCTTTGACGCTGCCCTTGCCCTGATTAGCCTGATCTTTTTCTGGACACTAGTCCGAAGAGACTGGGCACAAGGGGCGCCTCTCTTGCACTCCCAGGCTGCAATTTGCTCATCTCAAAGCCTCATCCAGTAATTCCAACAATGGGGCCCATCCTTTCTGTGTTTTGCATGTAATTTACACTTAATGGAATTTGTTTAACTTTGAGTTCTCCTCTGCTGACTACTCCCGGGTCTTTTGAGTGGAGGTGGGGGATGGGGAGTTAGACTAGGGACTTTCTTCTGCTGTTGCCCAGCTGTGTGACTGTGGTTGAGTCCCCACTTCTCTGGTTATCTCTAAGGTCTTGTCCCCCCTGACAATCTGAGTCCGTGATTCCAGCCAAGTCTCCCATCAGCCGCAGCTCATCACGTTTGGGGAAGGGGTAGAGTTTGTACAGGACATTATTACAGATGTGAGCCCCGGTGACCCTTGAAACAGTGGAGGAAATGGTGTGTGAATGGGGGCAAATGTCCTGGGGTCATCCTGGCACTGCCCCTGCCCACATGCCTCGATCTCAGGGTTAGAATCAGGACTTGGAGATGATGCGATGTGGCCATACTCCCAAGTGCATCAAAGCGATAAAAGGAAAAGGGATAGCCTAATAGAACCTTTCCTAATAATTGCTAGTCCCTGCATAGCACTTACTATGTGACAGCTACTGGCCTAGGCCCTTAGAGATACCAACTCATTTAGTCCTTAGAACAGCCTTATGGAGGTAGATACTATTATTATCCCCATTTTACAGATGAGGACACTAAGCCATAAAACGTTTCATAGCTAGTAAGTGGCAATGCTAGGATTCGAAACTAGAGAATCTTGATCTAGTGCTTATAATTTTACCTGTTACGTTATATTGCTTCTCAAGAAAAGTCTCCATCCAGGGCTGAGGAATCATTTGGGAGAAGAAAAATCACCAAGTACTTTCTGGAAGTGGCCTTAAAATCCTGCCCAAGAAGACCCTCCACATCAGGGGACGCTACGGCCAGGATATGAGGAGCCTGTCCCACGTGGAGACCTGCTTATTGTGGGCTGAAGAATTAACACAGGGTTCCTCCTCAATTTAATTTTTCCTTGTAGCCCGAAGCGTATGCCTTGCTCTCCACAGCCTGGAATAAGGGCCAGAGAGATACTTTGTTCTGTTGAGATGGCTTTTTCAAATTGACGCTTTGAGGTGCACCTTCCGTCCTCCTGAGGTTCACCACGCTCTGGCCTCCCCCACGCCCACCTCTGCAGCAGGAGGATTGGCACAGCGTCGGCAGCAGAACATGTCTGCTCATCACAGCACGACTCTGGCCCCGCATCCCTTCCTAGTCTGTGCTGAAAACATGAGCTGAAGACAGAAACGAAGCCCCGAGGTGGGGTTTGCGCAGAGCGGACAGCGAGGGCTGGGGCTGAGCCGCAGTAGACCAGAGCAGGTGAACCCTGGGAGAATCCCGAGTGCAGCCCGCACTCCATCAGCTGCTCAGCCCTTAGGCCGTGGTGTGGTGCTGACTGTAGTTGGCCTCCTGCCATAGAAGTATAGAAGTAAGAGGGAGAACATGAAGGTGAAAATAACCCCAAGAGAGAGCGGCGAGGAAGATGAGTGAAAGTCCCAGCTGATGCAAATATTGACGTAACCATTACGAGGGTAAATAAAACTCGCATTTATGTTATGCAAGTGGTATATTCTTTGAGTACTTCTGTCTTGAGGAATTTTTTATTTTGCTGTGGAAGAAAAATGTTTTCATATTCTCTCCCACCACTCAGACCCAGAACCCAGTGAGGCCTTGTGCCCCCGAGAGCCATAATATTATTTGTTAACATTTTTATGATGCCAAATGGTCTGTAGGAGAACGGGCGCCATTCTTTAGCTGGGAAACCATATGGCATGACGAGTAATAAATAAGGTATTGTGATAGTTAATGAATCTAATTGCCAGCAAAGCCTTTAATACGGAGACTGTGCTGCTGAGAATTTAGCACCACATTAGGGATGCTGCAGAGCGCCCCTGACTTCTGAGGCTTAATTTAAGTTCTATATTGCAAACTCCAGAAAATAATTCCCAACCCTCCTGCTGGAACAGCAACCTGCTGGTAGACTGTGATTATACCGAATTACTAAAATCGCAATCAATTTTATACACACAGTTAACCCTTGCCAGGAAGTACTCCGGGAGAGGAGAGGGATCAAGGCTGCAGCCTGTTCTACCTGTGGCTCTGGACTATGGAGGACAACAAGAGTCAGGAAGGATGTGTTCCCCAAAGGTGGGGACCACAGAAGAGAGGAAGTGAGGGGGGCTGCTGATAAAGACCTAATCATAGTCATAGCCTGCCGGACATCTCTAAGTCTGCACGGTCCCCTTCTCTATGGGACAACAATACAGAGGGTCTTGGAGAGAGGGATCCCTACTCACCCACCACTCCCAGCAGCAGGAATCCCAGGTAGGGAAAGGAACTGAGCCATTGCTGCTATTATTCCATAAGTCAAGGTTATTAACTAGAGAAGATCAAACCGTGGCAGTCAAATAACCTTGCGCTATGTAAAATGTAAATGCCGAACAGCTGCTGCTGAACTTTCAGTGGTGTCTGGAAGGTTCCCTGGGCGAGAGGAGCACACTGCAGCAAGCGGAGAGGAGCCAGGGAGGAAGGTGTTTCCCCCCACCTTCTCTTTGGAGCTGGCAGCAAGCCTGGTTCAACCTCCAGCCCTGGTGAAAATGGAGGGGAACGGTCAGCTGTGACAGAGTCTCCTTGGGAGCAGCTGAGCCAGGTGTCGGGGGAGGGAACTCTTCAAGGCCGTGGCTGTCCTGAGGAGGTGCAGGTCCAGGCCCCTTGCATCCACAGTGATGCCCTAGGCTACGGATTGCAGAGCTCAGAAACTTCCTTTCCAAAAGAGCACCCTGAAAGAGGCAGGAAACCTCATCTGTTGCTCCCTGTCCTAGACCCTTATACATTCAGGGAGTGGCAAGTGCCTGCCTGATGAGGCCAAGGCTGAGAGACTTAAGCGGCGCAGGGTGAGAGGCAGGAGTTGTTAGTTGCTGCCAAGTTGGCTCAGACTCACGGTGACCCATAATAATAGAACAGAAACGTTGCCCAATCTTGCACCATCTTCATGATTATTGGTATTCTCTAGCCCATTGTTGTGGCCACTGTGTCTTTTGAGTGCCTTCCAACCTAATGGGTTCATCTTCCAGCTCTGTATAGGACAGTATTCTGTTGTGATCCATGGAGTTTTCATGGACTTATTTTCAGAAGTAGATCACCAGACCTTTCTTCCTAGTCCATCTTAGTATGGAAGCTCCCCTGAAATCTGTCCACCATGGGTGACCCTGATGGTATCTGAAATACAGGTGGCAGAGCTTTCAGCATCATAGCAACATGCAAGCCACCACAGTATGACAAACTGACAGATGGGTGGTGATATTGGAAATAAGGAATCTTCACAGAAGTCAAGAAGATGATGGAAGAAGCTCTGACCAGCAAAGCCAGCAAAACCAAAAATGTACAGAAGAGCTGAGCCCAAAATACCAGAAGGGAGTCAGGAAGGTTATGAGACCAGGTGGGTGGCAGAGTCAGATATGGAAGAGGGTCCTGGCCTAAGACGTGAGACCCTGCATGGGGGACTATGTGTGGCCCCAGGACTCCTCCCTGAAGAGCTCAGGACAAAGCCCGTTTTCTGCTTGGACCAGTGTATATTCAGCCTCATCTGGAGGGTGGGAGTGGATACAGGACCTTGGGTAGACTTGGGAGTCCAAGCAATAGGGTTTATAGGAGAGAGGCCTCCTAAGTTTGACATTGGGAAGTTCTGTACACACAGTGGAGTTGAGGCTTGAAGGCTGGGGCATTACTATAGATGTTAAGCTTCTTGAAGGCAGGGAACTTTTCTCATCTTGGCAGCCAGCTTGTGCACACTCAGGAACTTGAATGAGACAGATATCCATTTGGCATCAGCCCCTTGCCAGACAAGGTGGGTGACAGTTCCTTCACCCAGCACCAGCAGGGTATAGGATCACCATGGTCTTCCGGGGAGGAAAGGGTCTAGCCTCATGCTCAAACCCCTTGTGATGGTTAATGCTATGTGTCAACTTGGTTAGGCTATGATTCTCAGTGCTTTGGCAAATACTATGTAATCATCTTCCCTTTTGTGATCTGATGTGAGCAGCCAATCACTTGAAAATGGAGTTTCCTTGGGGGTGGGGCCTGCCTCCAGTATATAAATGGATTTTCTGGCAAAGCTCTTTCTGTTTTGATCCCGCACCGTTCTTAGTGCTTAACCTCTGGTTCTTAGAATGAGAAAAGCCTCCAGCCTGCCTCCTGACCTGCAGGTTTTGGATTCACCAGTCCCTGCAGCCACGTGAACCAGCACAAGCCTTCAGCCTGCCACCTGATCCACTGATTTAGGACTTGTCAGCCCCTACAATTGTGTAAGCCGTCTCCTTGAAGTAAATTTCTCTCTATCTGTATACAGTTTACTGGTTTTGCTCGAAAGAACCAAGACTAACCGAGATGGTCTTGGTGCAGGACCATCCCTGCTGCCCTGGGCATGTGCCAAGGCTCTGGTGCCCAGCCACTGCTATGGGCCTGAGGTGATGCTACCAACTGCCTTGTCTATAAATCCTGCCTCCAGAGCCCAGCAAAAGGAGAAGCTGAGACCCCCAAAGGCTTTCCTAGCCCCTGACTATGGGGGTCAGGGAAGGAGGGAAGGGTACAGGCCCCCACCCATCTCTAACCCTGCTGGAGCTTCAGAATCAACAGTAGAACTTTTATAAAACACAGATGCAGGAATGGACCCAACCCCCAGAGACTCAGATTCAGTAGATCCAAGATGTGCCCCTGACTCGTGTACGTGTTTACAGTTTCCCTGGGGATCCTGTTGGAGAACTATTTCTCCGGAGAGTTCCACATCCTGCCCTCACTAACCTCCCCGCTTAAATATCCAGACTCTGTGGAAGGAGAAATACTGGAGCTCTTCCTACTACACAATTAAGAAAATAGAGATTCTGCTTAAACTGCAGTCAAGATGGACAGACGGGAGGAAGACATGCTTAACTCCAGGATGGTTAAACCCTGAGTCAAGTGCATTGGTAAGGTTGTTGGATTTCTATCTCTGGAAGCCTTTCCAGATTAGATGGAGACACATTTGGAGGCAGAGGGATGAATCAAATCACCTCTAGATCTTTACCTTCTGTAACCTTTTAAGTATTTCCATATGAGAAAAATGATGGTGGAAAAGGCTCTGTGACTCTGGGAAGGGCAGTGTCAGGACTGGATTAGAACTCAGGTGTCTTGACTCTTTAAGTATGTGCACCTTCTAGAACAACTTCCTTCAAATTGTGTGATCTGGGCACTGTGAGGATAAAACAGGAGCCAAAGTTTCCTTGGAATATATCCTAGAGAAATAAGAGCCGTCACACAAATAGATATATGTACACCCGTGTTCATTGCAGCACTGTTCACAATAGCAAAAAGATGGAAACAACCTAGGAGCCCATCAGCAGACGAATGGATAAACAAATTATGGTATATTCACACAATGGAATACTACACAACGATAAAGAACAACGATGAATCCATGAAACATAACATGGAGGAATCTGGAAGGTATTATGCTGAGTGAATTAGGCAGTTGAAAAAGGACAAATATTGTATAAGACCACTATTATAAGAACTCAAGAAAAGGTTTAAACACAGAAGAAAACATTCTTTGATGGTTACAAGGGTGGGGAGGGAGGGGGAGGGGTATTCACTAACTAGAAAGTAGACAAGAATTAGGTGAAGGGAAGGACAGCACACACTACAGGGGAACTCAGCACAACTGGACTAAATCAAAGCTAAGAAGTTTCCTGAATACCACCAAACACTTCAAGGGACAGAGTAGCAGGGGCAGGGGTCTGGGGACCATGGTTTCAGGGGACATCTAAGTCAACTGGCATAAATTTTTTTCAGAAAATGTTCTGCATCCCACTTTGGTGAGTGGCATCTGGGGTCTTAAAAGCTAGTAAGCAGCCATCTGAGATGCTTCAGTTGATCCCAGCCCACCTGGAGTAAAGGAGAATAAAGAACACCATGGACACAAGAGAAGTATTAGCCCAAGAGACAGAAAGGGCCACATAAACCAGAGACTTCATCAGCCTGAGACCAGAAGAACTAGATGGTGCCCGGCTACCACCGATGACTGCCCTGATGGGGAACACAACAGAGAGTCCCTGATGGAACAGGAGGAAAATGGGATGCAGAACTCAAATTCTAGTAAAAAAAAACCAGACTTAATGATTTGATTGAGACTGGAGAGACCTGGAAGACATGGCCCCGGACTCTCTGTTAGCCCAAAACTAAAACGATTCCGGAGGACAACTCTTCAGACTAAGATTAGACTAGACTATGGGACATAAAATGATACTCGTGAAGAGTGTACTTCTTAGCTCAAGTAGATACATGAGACTAAATGGGCAGCTCCTGTCCAGAGGCAAGATGAGAAGGCAGAGAGGGTCAGGAGCTGGTTGAATGGACACCGGAAATCCTGGGTGGAAAGGAAGAACGTGCTGTCACAGTATAGGGAGAGCAACTATGGTCACAAAACAATGTATGTATAAATTTTTGTGTGAGAGACTAACTTGAATTGTAAACTTTCGCTTAAACCACAAAAAAACAAAACAAAACCAAGAACCAAAGGAAATCCAGGTTTCATGTTCATGCGTTGGATGTGAAGGGGTTGGAGTGACCCCTGCAGAGGCTCCTAGTTCTGAGACTAAGACACTCCAGGAGCTTGTTGTCTAGTTGGAGAGATTCTTACAAAATCCGTAAAGCCATATGTTTAATATAAGTGTGGGGGTCATGGAATGAAGGCCCTAATCAGAGAGCCCTTCGTGGAAAGGGACATGAGGCAATACGTATTTACTCCTGTGGGTTGATCTTACCCTGCTCTGTGCTGAAGATTCTGGGGAAATCAAGAGACGTAAAAGATATTCTCCCTGCCCAGAGGGAACTTCCAGTCTAGGTAGAAAAGCACTTTGCACGTGAAATGGCTAAAGAATACTGAAGCAAGCAGATCACTCAGTCCTAGAGTGGGACCCAGACTTTTAGGAGCCCTGATCTCCTAGTGAACCTTTACTTTCTCTAGTTTCTGAGAAGTGGGGAGAGTTTGACCAAGTTTGACCTCAGTCCCAAAGGGGGCTTGCTTGGGATTTTGGACTGAGGGTCCAGAGGCCCTGGGGGAAGAGCTGTTTTCTCAAGGGGAGCGTGTATTGGAGTTGGGCTGGTCTTAGTCTCCTGAGCTGGCCTCTTCAAGCTACTGGGGTCTGCGAGCAGAGCCAGCGGCCTCAATGACCCCCACTCTCCCTCTCCCAACAGAAGGTGTGGGAACCCACTGAGGGCCCAGAGCCCTGTCAAATCAGGCAGGTGCTGAGATGAAGAGCCGCTGAGTGTGGGTTTAATACTGTACATAAATACACTTTACAATCACAGAGGAGGCTTTCTACTCAGACGAGACCATTGGAATATTTTATAGTGATGCAGATCAAGTGACGAGAAGGAGAATAAATAAAAGTGAAGATAATTATTTGATGGAGTTCTCTTAGGATATGTCACAGCAGGAAATACTTACAAAGAATACATATGACTAGAGCATCACAGCTATTCCACATCGCAGTAACCTATAAATTGTCAGAAGCGAGAATGGGAGGGAAGGGATGGAAGAGATGTGGGTGCCCATCATGCCCTTAGCGCTGGGTTCCGCACACCACCTTGCTTGCAGTGGCTCCGCGCGCCAGCCACAGCATCGCCCTGCAGAAGGGAGATGCCGCCTAATAAACGTCTCCGGAAAATTACGACTCTACTGCTACAGTAAAAAGATGGCGCCGTTTATCTCGGCGCCATCTGCACAGGCTCATTTGTTGCTCCTGAGGCAGCCCACACGCAACCCAGCAAGTTTGCATCTCTCCAGCACTTGGAGTGTTTCTTCACAAGGATGCGTTGGACTTGGGGTGCTAATTTCTTTTCTGGCTCTGGTTGGTCAGCAGGAGACAAGCCGGAAAAGACCTGTAACGGAACTCCTGGTTGGTACAGCCACCCACTGTAGCGTAAGACCTGGACGTCAGGGTAGGCACCAGGAGCCCAAATCCTTGAAAAGGGACTCGGGACATTGCTCCCTGGCCATCCATTCAGTCCTCTATTCCACAAACACAACACAATTTCCTTTATGTGTCAGGCCCTGGGATGGACGTCAGAGATTATCTGCATTGCTTGCTCCCACTTTCTGCAGGTTTTCATTCAGATGTCATCTTCTCTGTGAGGCCTTCCCTGTCCCCCCACCCCCACCATCTAAAATTGCAACGGCCCCCTTTGTGTGGCAGATGCTGTCCATGCTGTGCTCATATCCTCTCAGATCCCTTTGCCATTTTCGTGTGCACGGACTCCCAGTGTGTGGTCATTCCCAACGGCCAGCAGCTGGGTCTGTTGGACAACTGCCTTCAGGCTGCTGGAACCTACTTTGCTGGCCGGGCCTGGGAACACATAACCCTACTCCCAACGCTGCTGGGAGTGGCCCTCAACCAGCGATTCATGGGTACAAACCTGCAAACACTCCAGTTCCCTTGCCTCACTGGCTACAACACTGTAATGTGTTTGGCATTGTTGCAACATAAAGTACTGACGAAAGAATAGCGGATTTTTTGGCACCGTGGAGGCTGGATGAACCCCCAAAACTACTGCCCTGAGATAATCTTTAAACCTTAAACCAAAAATATCCCCTGAAGTCTTCCTAAAACCAAACAATAGTTTAACTTAACTAGTAAAGAATGTCTGCCTTGAGCATTGTGCTCTTTTAAAACCTATCTGTATAGGATCAAATTGATAACAGCAACTTGAAAGATAAGAAACTTAGGGGGCAATGAATTTATGTTAATGGGTGAGGAACAACTCAGAAAAGGAGGATGAGAATGGCTGCACAATTTGAAGAATGTAATCAATGTCACTGAATTGTACATGTAGAAATTGTTGATGTATTCCTGCTGTGTGTATTCTCTACAACAACAACAAATAAAATTAGATAAATTATTTAAAAAAAAAAAAAAACCTAGGACTCATTCCAATGATAGGGCTAGAGGTGGCATTGCTGAAAGCTGGCAGCTGAAAAGGACATGGTGCAGGTGTGGTGGGAAGGGGCGACCGTCTCTGCTCAGATCCCAGTCTACTTTCCCACCCATCTGGGAGACGTGACTGCTTTGCCTCTTGTAGTCGCTGTGTGGCAGCCACCAAAAATCAATTGCTGTCAAGTCGACTCTGACTCCTGGCAGCCCCATGTGTCAGAGTAGAACTGTGCTCCATATGGTTTTCAATGGCTGATTTTCCAGAAGTAGATCGTCAGGCCCTTTCTTCAGAGGTGCCTCTGGGTGGACTCAAACTTCCAACCTTTCAGTTAGCAGCCTAGTGCATGAATCATTTGCACCTCCAAGGACTCCACACTCACGTTGTTGTTAGCTGCTGTCAAGTCAGCCCCCAACTCATGGCAACCCCTCCCACAACGGAATTAAATGCTGCCCGGTCCTGTGAAGCAGCTGGGACCATAAAAACCATTTTTACCAAGAAGGCTTGACGCTTCTTCAGTAGGTTCCCCCGGTCCGGAAGAAAAACCTCTCTTCTCTCTCTTTGCCTTCTTTCCTCCTCCTTTGTCCTTCATGCCCAGCCCAAGGACCCCGATTTTACATGTACAAACAGGGGCAGATTAACCAGTAAGCAAGGTACACACGGGCTTAATTGTGTTTACTTACTAATCTGTAGTGGTGAAAAACAGTTGAAATTGTGCACTACAGATTAGTGAGTAAGCACAAGTAAGCCTGTGCATGCCTTGTTTATTGGGTAATCTGTCCCTGTCTACAAACTCATCTGCCCTGATTTAGGAAGAAGAGCGCTCTTGTTTCTGTTACGTGCCCCACGTTAGACTTCGCTTTGAAACTTAACGAGTTATGCCACTGGTGGGAAGAGTTGAAGGTGGGGAAATAGGGACCAGATTATGATGAAGTTTGATTGGGCTTTTTTTTTTCTTTTACATGAACTGAGCTATAATTCACATACCATACAATTTACTCCTTTGAAGTGTACAATTCAATGCTTTTAGCATATTCACAGACTTGAGCAACCATCACCACAATCAATTTTAGGACATTTCTATCACCCCAGAGAGAAACCCCACACCCATTAGTAGTCATTCCCCATTCCCCATTCCGCCATCCTTCCCACCCAAGCCCAAAGCATTGGTTGGGCTTTTTTTGCAGTAGGTGCTGAAGAGCCAGCAGTGATGTTAGTCAGGGGAGAGACCTAGTCAGAGCTGTAGCAGTATGGAGAACAAATTAGCTGGAGCCGATACCAGAGGTGGGAAGTCCAGGAGGGAGGCTCTTGAAGTGATCCCGTGAGAGGTGATGATGGCATGAACTGGGAGCCTTGGAAGTGGGGCTGGAAAAATGGGAAGAGCTGTGAGGAATATTCAGTTTAATTAACAGAATTTGGTAACTGATTAGATATATCTTTGTGAGGAGATGAAATCTAGGAGAACAGATTTGTGGGAAGGAAAAATGAAGGACAAAATGAAGGGACATGGATAGAGAGGAGGGCCAAAGAGATATGAAAAGGATGGTAGAAAGACATACAGAATGACAGAGACCAAAAGAAATGGAAAAGGAACAGACAGACAGGCCCAAAAAGCGTCAATGAAACTCCAGTGAGATTCCCTTTTTTTTTTTTAACATCTGATGTTGATCTAAGTTTAGATTTACAGGAAACAGTTAAAACATAGTACAGAGAGTTTCTACATAGCTCTCAGCCAACTTCCCCTATTGTTAACATTGTCCATAACCGCAGCTCAGTATCAAAACCAGGAAATTAACATTGCCACAGTACTGCTCACTAAACTACAGATTTTATCTGAATCCCACCAGTTTCCTAGTGAGAGTTGGAGAGGGAGAAGCATAAACACAGCCAACCAGAGAGAGGGAATGAGGTGAGACAAAAGTATCCAAGTCCCTCTTCCTGGAGGGTTTACAGAGAGCTGTTCTATTCGAGCACAAGGGCGTGGACTATCTTCTTAGTATGTGTCATATATTAGGTGTCTTATAAGTGGTTACCTAATAAAAGAATGGTGTTCATTGCTCCAGGCACAGAACCAGAGTCATTGCAATGAGGGTCCACTTACAACCAACCCACAGTCCCTTTTCTTTTCTGAGCTTCCAGTGGGTCCAAGATCTGCCGCTTACACCTGCAGACATTTCCAAGGAGGCTAATGCCGGGTGGTGCAAACAGTTAATGCATTCAGCTGCTAAGCAAAAGGTTGGAAGTTTGAGTCCACTTGGAGGCACCTTGGAAGAAAGGGCTGGCAATCTACTTCCAAAAAATCAGCCACTGAAAACCTCATGGAGCACTGGGGTCCTGAGCAGCCTTGCCTCCGTAATTGGGAAGCCAGGTAGTTCAGGGATCAGTGGATTGTCAATCAGCAGAGGGTTCACTAACTTCTCCCCTCCTGGGCTCATCAAACATGGAGGGAAGCCAGCCCTAGCAGAGAGCAGGTGTGGGAAATAGACATCCAACTGGGGCCCACAATGCCCCCTTCTCAAGCCAACTCCAAAAGCCTATAAAGCCTCCTGGCCAAGCCAGCCTCCCTCCATAACAATAACATTGGAAGGCTTCTTTAACAAGATCCATTACTGTAGTTCTTTGTTGCATTAAGGGGGACAAGTCTGCCGTTTTGTCCCCACTTGACTTCCTTATTTTTACCTCTAGGGACTGGGCAGACCCAAGAACCTCTTGAAAGCCAACAGCAGACCCTTAGGGGGTGGTGCCAGAGGAGAGGGAATGTAAATCTTAGGTTAGCGGCAGATAGCAGGGCAAAGCTGTCTCATGCCCCAGCACCAGGCCAGTATAGATTAGCCTTGTTGGAACTCCTAGGCTTTCTCAGAACAGGCTTTTTAGTGGTGCAAGGTGGGGGAAGGGACAGGAATGGGAATGCCCATTAGTTGAGGGATATTTCGATAAACTTAGATAAAATTACGTCTTACACTCCTCCAGAAGCTATGAGTGTGCCCTGCACGATACCCTCTCATCCTAGCCCTTGAAGACCTTCCCGTGGTTCCCATCTGTTCATGGAAAACTCTTGATTTTTCTCCCAACGGGGTGGAGAGATACGTGGGAGTAACAGACAAGAGAGAATTAATGTCCTGAAATAACTTTTTTCAGATGTTTTATGTTCCCATGTTTGACTCAACCCCCCAGATAAAGGAAGAGACAAACACATTGTTCAACTTTCATCTGTTCCCCTAATAACAAGGATAAAAATAGCTGCCTTATATGGAAGCAGAAGGAGTTGAGTTTAGCTGTAGTGTCCAGCACAGTGCCTGACACATAATACCCAAAAAAAACCCCTGTTGCTTCTGAGTCAATTCCAACTCATAGCAACCCTATAGGACAGAGTAGAACTGCCCCACAGAGTTTCCAAGGAGTGCCTGGGGGATTCGAACTGCCAACCTTTTGGTTAGCAGGCAAGCTCTTAACCACTGCACCACCAGGGATCCCTAACACACAATAGGTGCTCAAAAAGATATGTTAACTGAATGAATGAGAAATAGGTGTAGGAGAAACTTTAATAGCAGGGAACTATTGTGGAAGGAACTTTGGAGCTAGAGAAAACTGGGTATAAACCCTGGACCAGCTCTTTACCATGTGCCCCGGGAAAAGTAACTTGACTTCTCTCAGCCTCAGTTTCTCTCATTTATAATAATGAAGATGAACAGCCCCACTCTTCAGTGCTACAATGAGAATTAAGTAGACAATGAGTGTGCTAGACTGTGTGCCTAACACAGTGCCTGACATGAGGTTGATAATAGCTGGAACCACTCAAACTCAGAAAATTCAGGAGAATATTAGTAAAGAGGGCAGACAGTTACGTCTGCCCAGAGACAGAAAGAAGGATAGGTGAAAAACTTAAGGCCCAAGGCTGCCTCGGGATTCTAGAATTCTGGACCTATTGGCACAGTGGTTAAGAGCTCAGCTGCTAACCAAAAGTTTGGCAGTTCGAATCCACCAGCTGCTCCTTGGAAACCATATGAGGTAATTCTACTCTGCCCTATAGGGTCACTATGAGTTGGGATCAACTGAATGGCAACGGGTTTTGTGGCATGGGTTGTTTTCTAAGGCCTGGGAAGAGCAAGGTGCTGAAGCATTAAATAAGCAGAGGTGTCATACCGTCTTCCTGGAAGTGTTGGGGTCTGCAGCCCACCAGTGTGCACAAGGCACCCACCTCTCTCTTCCTCTCATTCTCTCTTTCTCACAAACTATGTAAAAAGATAATCTCATAAGGCCACACCCATACCCAACAGACACTCAACAGCCAGTGCAGTTCCTGGTAAGAGAAATGGGTTGTCTTATGTGTCAACATACTTTTCTTCCCAAGCTACCAGAAAATGTGTGTGTGTGTGTGTGTGTGTGTGTGTGTGTGTGTGCGTGCATGCATGTGTGTGTATATGTGTATATATACTATATGTATGTATATATATGGAAACCCTGGTGGCGTAGTTGTTAAGAGCTGTGGCTGCTAACCAAAAGGTCTGCAGTTCAAATCCACTGGGCGCTCCTTGGAAACTCTATGGGGCAGTTCTACTGCGTTCTGTAGGGTTGCTTTGAGTCGGAATTGACTCGACGGCAATGGGCTTGGTTTTATTTTTATTTTTTTGGTTTATGTATATATACACAACACATATATATATATATACGTACTTACATACACACACGCACACACATATTTGGAGCCCTGGTGGTGTAGTGTTTAAGCACTCAGCTGCTAACAGGAAGTTCAGAGATTCAAACCCAGCAGCCTCTCCTCAGGAGAAAGATGTGGCAGGCTGCTTCCATAAAGATCACAGCCTCGGAAACCCTATGGGCAGTTCTACTCTGTCCTGTATGTATGAGTCGGAATCAACTCAATGGCAACGGGTATATATATATATACATATATATCTGTATATCTCTCCATCTGTGTATACACACACACATATATATACACATATATACGTATATATACACACATACATACATACATATATAGAGCTGGCACTCTGCACATAGTAGATGCCTGATAAACACTTTCTGGTATTCTCTGCTTCCGGCCAAAATTCATCTGACATCTGCAGTGATATCCTTCAGTCCATGTCCTCTTCAGAATCTGGCTTGAAATTCTGGCAGTTTCCTATCGATGTTCCCCAGCCATTTTTAAATTATTTTCAGCAAAATTTTACTAGCATGTGATATTAATGATATTGTCGATCATTTCTGCTTTCTGTTTGATCACCTTTCTTTGGAACGAGCACAAATATGGGTCTCTTCCAGTCAGTCGGCCAGGTAGAGATGTCAGATGACCGCAAGTGTCTTTGTGAGCAGGTGACCACTGGCACCACAGTCAACCATGTAATTGTCTGTGACATTTTACACTTAACACACACTCCTCTTTTTGACTCTCACCTTTTTCTGTCTTCTCTTGATCTCCCACTCTCTTTCATTTTGCCTTCTGCTTTGTTTTTGTTTCCAGCCTACAGCTTAGTTAGACCTTTGGCAGCACCTGCTTGTTCAGCCTCTCTGATAGTGAGATGGGCTCTGGCTTTAGAGTCCCTCAAAGCTAGGGCCAGATGAGAGGCGTGCCTCCCCCACAGAGAGCCCTGGACTCTCAGTTCCAATTCAAGTCAATAAACACTTTCAGAGCAACTTGTGTTACCAAACTCAATGGGTTTGCCGCTTGTACCCTCGTTAAGAATACGTTTCAGAGTCAAGCGGATTTAAAGCAAGGCATAGTTTATTGCTCGCGGGGAGTAAGGAGATGAGGAGGGATCCTCCCCGAAAGCACTCTCTCTCCAAACAAAGGGCTGGAGGGGCAGTTTTATATTCCACCGGAAAGAGTAAGTCATACATATCCATTAACTTCGTACATATTCAAAGAGGGGTGGCGGTAGGATGTTGGCATGGAAGTGACTGACGGACTTCTCGCTTCTAAAATGGGCTTTGTCAGTGCTCGATGATGTATGTCAGGTGATTTTGGTTCCTTGGCAATACTCATCGGATGGGGCCTTCTCACGATCAACCGGGTCTCTTACCGCGCATGCTCAGTATTCTAGTTTTAATTGGCTGATCTGAAAGACCGCTACAAGCGGACAGATTAGGAGGAAGCAAACAACGTTGGGACCATTCTTCTTGCAGAAAAAATTTTTAACCAACATAACTTGTCGTTTAAGGCCTTTTCTGCCCCTAGCTGGTCTCACTTCTTCGTGATGAGGTGTTGTGCCAGGCACTTTCACAGAATGTAGTCACATTTAGGAGTCCCTGGGTGGTGCAAACTCGGCTGCTGACCAGAAGATCTTTAAGCCCACTCAGGCCCTCGGAAGAAAGCCCTGATGATCTCCTTCCCAAAAATCAGTCATTGAAAACCCTATGGGGCACAGTTCTACTTTGACACACATAGGGCCGCCATGAGTCAGAGTCGACTCGGTGACAACATTTTTTTTAATCTCAATTAATGCAACAGCCCTGCAAAACAAGTATTTTACTCTCCATTTTACAGACGAGGAGTGAGTCTCAAACAAGGGAAATGACTTAAAGGCGGTGGTTTGGAACTTGGTGTGCATCAGAATCACCCAGAGGGCTTGTTAAAACAGACTGCTGGGCTCCACCCAGAGTTTCTGATTGAGTCAGTCTGGGTTGGGGCCTGAGAATTTGCATTTGAACAGGTTTCTAAGTGATAGTGCCACTACTTCAGGCCGGCCCGGCCGGGGGGGGGGGGGGGGGACCACATTTTGACAACCACTGACTTCAGGTGTTAAGGAAGGCCAGAGACTGAAACCCGAGACTTCTGATCCCAAATCTGTTGTTCTTGCCCGTCCACCCCAGCTGGCTTCCCTCTGCAGACTGCTTAGTTAGGACCTCCATCAATGCCCCAAAATCCAATCCCCTGGAAGTTGTATAGATGGGCTGGGGTCACCTGTATATCTACAAGACCCCTGGGAAATGGGATAAAACAAGCACAGAATGTCTGGGCTCCAGCACAAGGGGAAAGGATCTGAGGACGGAGGCCCCAGGTCACAAGCCTGGCTCACTGGCCCCTCGAGCTTATTTTACAGGGTGTTTTATGGGGTAGTTTTCAGTGCCAGCATGGGGTGGGTTGAGGAGCACAGCCTCGCCTGAGTAAACCGCAGCTTGAACTGGGGAGAAGTTCAGCTGGTGGGGCTTCCCACCACAGGGCAGTTTTAAATTGCTACTGTATTTAAATGTTAAGGAAGCTACTTCGTTGGTTGCCAGAATGCGGGAAGAGGGAGGTGGGGAGGCTCCTGGAATGAGCCGGGGGAAGTTTTACTTCTCTCCACTTGCAGCTTATTCGGCTTATTCGGTATTCTGTACAGGTAGCAGCCCCTCAGGGCTCTGCGCTGGAGTTTATGTCAAACCGCCCCCCCCTCCCCAGCCCCGTGCTTGATGGGTTCGAAGTTCGTTCCTCCTGGTTAGTGGGACCCAGGAGGCTGGGGAGCCCAGCTGCTCCTGCTCACGTATCGCCATTCCTGCGGGCAGGGACTGACTTTGACCTTTGAGGGTCCTGAAATAGAAGCCAGAGCTAGTGTGCGACACCATAAACCTTCCTGGCAGCCGCACGCAGTCACTGGTTCCTCAGCACCTCTTATTAGCAGAGCATCTCCAAACAGCTGTCTGGAGGCAGGGGGTGGTCGTGAAGGTCTTTCCAGGGCCCTGCCAGCCTGAAACCCCAAGGCTCTTGTCTCTTTGAGCCTCATTGCCCAAAGGTCAAGGCAGGCATCTTTCCCCTGAGATCTGGGCATAATCTGGGCACCCATCCAACTTTGCCTCTTCTTTCCCCTCTATGAGCCCCCAACAGAAACCCAGGACTACTCCTGACTCAGAACAACTTAATCCAACTCAGCAGTGAGAACATGAAACTGAGAAAACTCCACCCCTAGAGAATGATAGTGGTAATAATTACTGCTGTCATTCATTCAGGCTTACGAAGTGCTGGCCACTGTTCACATATTGATACACTTAATCACCTCAATAAGCAGTGACTTGAGCACTATTATTGTCCCCACTTTACAGATGGGAAAACCGAGGCACTAAGGGGTTGAGTAACTTGGTCAAGACCACAGAGCTAGAGAGTGAGTGAGCCAGGATGTGAACCCAGGTCGTTTGGCTCACAATATGTACCTTCACCTCTCTATGCTGCACCTCACCCCCTCCCACCTTCCAGCTGCCTAGGCAGGGTTAGGAACTCCCAATCCCCTATCCTCTCATTATGTGGCCATAATAACTGGCATGCAAAGATACAGAACTTTGCAGGAAATGAAATAGCAGGAAGCTGACAGTGGGTACAGAGAGTTGTTAGGAGCAGAGGATACGCCTGTGACCCTGGAGACAATGGGATGTAGCAGAAAATACCAGGACTCAGAATCAGAAGACGTAGCTCCTCAACCTATTGCCCGAGTATCCATGGGCAAGTTACTTAACCTCTTTGCGTCTCAGCTTCCTCATGTATAAAATGGGGATAATACCTACGTGAAAGAAATATCATGAGGACTCTTGGCTGCTAACCAAAAGGTCAGCAGTTTGGATCCACCAGCCACTCCTTGGAAACCCTATGGGGAAGTTCTACTCTGTTCTGTAGCGTTGCTATGAGTTGGAGTTGACTAGACAGCAAAGGGTTTGGTTTGGTTTTGGTTTAAATGGTAGTTATGTGAAGGCTCTTGTCACAGTGGGTGGTACGTAAATGTCAGGAATTGGAATGTATTAGGTCAAGCAAGAGAGGTTAGATAAAGGAACCGTTTTTGTCTAATGGTATCTAGAGTGGGAGTTGGGGGATCCTGTGAAAGGAATAACTCAAGAATCAGGGGAGTAGTTTCAGATGAATTCATGATTCTACTGGAGCCAGCCAAGAAGGACTTACTTTTCCAGGAGTAGTGAGGACTAATTTGATGGATCAATTATAATAGTTGTGTGTTAATACGGAACAAGGTGCACTTCTTTCATCCATTCATTCAGCCAACAATTGGTAAGTATCCACTACGTGTAGGTACGCAGCCTGGACTGAGAGCATTTTGGGGAAGACTTCCAGGAAACAGAAACTCCTGAGTGAAATCCCAAAGGAGGAGAAGGAGCAAGCCACTTGTCTTTGTCAAGGTTCTCTAGAGATTTAGAACCAGTGGTAGATGCACACGTGTATGTGTGTGTGTGTGTGTTATTGTTGTTATTGGTTGCCATCAAGTCAGTTCTGACTATCATGACCTCACGTGTGCAGAGTAGAGATGCTCCATAGGATTTTCAAGGCTGTGACCTTTCATAAGCAGATTGCCAGTCCTGTCTTCCAAGGTGCCTCTGGGCGGGTTCAAACTGCCAACCTTTTGGCTAACAATTGAGCGCTCAACCTTTTGCCCTACTCAGGGACTCTCCTCTCTCTATCTGCCTATAAGTATATACATACGCAGTATATACTTCTGCATGCTTGCATCCTGAGATCTATAGGTCAGGCAATGGAAAAAGTGCAGAGTGGAGAAGGAGAATGAATTCTGCCAAAATATCTGTTTATAAACTGGAAGCAAACAAACTCTAAGAAAAATTCCTTCTCAACGGATTGATTACATTATACTGGATTACGTTATGGAAGGTGATTACATTACGTTATATTACATTGTAATATATGTCTGCCCAAACCATTGGGAACCATAGCCTAGCCAAACTGACCCAACAAATTAACCATCACACCACGTGAAAGAAGTAGGTGCCAACTGTTCATTTAGGTTCAAATTGAGAGAAAGGCCAGGTGCCTACCACACTTGGGTAAATCAAACAGTTTTCTTACTTACTGATTAGTGAGGCAGTCATCTAAGTTAGGATCCATAGCAGAGAGATCAATGACCTTCCCCAGGGCAGTGGCCCACAGTTGCAGGTGAGGACTTCTGAATAAATTTGAGGCTCTGATTAGATTTTTGAGAAGCCTAACAGTCTCCTCCAGGTCCAGCCTAATATGCAAGGACATATCTAGGTTTTCTGAGAAGGAAGCTTGTACAGTGTGAGAGAAAGCTCATTAAGAAACATAATAAAATTGTGATACACAATTAGGTACAAAAGTAAATATTTATTTAAAATGAAATAAGAAAATTTGAGAACGTAGAGGAAATGGACAAATTTCTAGAAACACACTACCTCCCTAAAATAACACAAACTGAGATAGAAAACCTGAACAGACCCATAACAAGAAAAAACTGAACAGACCCATAACAAGAGAAGAGACTGAAGACATAATAAAAAAAAAAAAAAAACACCCTGGCCCAGGTGGCTTAACTGGAGAATTCTACCAAACATTCTGAGAAGAGCACACACCAGTACTACTCAAACTGTTTCAGAAGGTAGAAAAGGAAGCAATATTTCCAAACTCATTCTAAGAAGCCAGCATAACCCTGATGCCAAAGCCAGGCAAAGATACCACAAAAAAAAAATTACAGACCAATATTTCTCACGAATATAGATGCAAAAATTCGCGACAAACTTTTAGCCAATAGAATTCAGTATCATATCAAGAAAATAATACACCATGACCAACTGGAATTCATAGCAGGTATGCAAGAATGGTCGGTCCCACATTAGAAAATCAATCAAGGTAATGCACTACATAAATAGAACAAAAGAAAAGAATGACATGATCATCTCAATTGGTGAAGAAAAGGCATTTGATAAAGTCCAACACCCATTTCTGATAAAAACTCTCAATAAAATGGGAATAGAAGGGAAATTCCTCAACATAATAAAGGGCATCTGTACAAAACCAACAGCCAACATCATTCTCAACCGAGAGAGGCTAAAAGCATTCCCTCTGAGAATAGGAACACGACAAGGATACCCATTTTCACTACTCTCATTTAACGTAGTACTAGAAGTCCTAGCTAGAGCCATAAGGCAAGAAAAAATAAATAAAGGACATCCAAATTGAAAAGAAAGAAGTAAAACTGTTATGGATTGAACTGTGTCCCCCAAAAATGTGTGTCAACTTTGCTAGGCCATGATTTCCAGTATTGTGTGGTTGTCCTCCATTTTGTGATCTGATGTGATTACCCTGTGTGTTGTAAATCCTAACCTCTGTGATGTTAATGAGATGGAATTAGAGGCAGTTATGTTAATGAGGTAGGACTCAATCTACAGGATAAGGTTGTACCATGAGTCAATCTCTTTTGAGATATAAAAGAGAGGAACAAGCAGAGAGGAGGAGAGGGACCTCATATCATCAAGAAAGAAGAAAGAAGAGCTGGGAGCGGAGCACACTCTTTGGATCCAGGGTCCCCGCTCTGAGAAGTCCCTAGATCAGAGAAAGACTGATGATAAGGACCTTCCCCCAGAACTGACAGACTGAGAAGCAAAACGAGTAAAGCGTATAAATATATAGGGAGAGAGAGATTTACATCAAGGAAATGGCTCACGCGGTTGTAGAGGCTGGAATGTCCCAAGTCTGTGGGTCAGGCTTCTTCTGATGCACGTAGCCACAGGGGCTGGTGAACCCAAGATCAGAGGTCGGAGAGCAGGGCTCTTGTTCACAGGCTGTGAAGATCGACAAATCCCAAAGATCGGCAGGCAAGACACAGGTAAGCTGCTAGCTCAAGTCCCAAGAACCAGAGATCAGATGAACAGGAGACAGCTGCAGGATCCAGAACAAGCAAAAGCCTCCAAGCCTTGCCAGAATATCCATTTATATTCAATGCAGGCCACACACCCAAGGAAACTCCCTTTCAACAGATTGGCTACTCACAGCAGATCCCACCATGGAGGCGATCACATAATAATATCAAATCTCATTATGGAAGTGATCACACCATCATACGACTGTCAAATCACTGAAGTTCATAGCCCAGCC
Organism: Dugong dugon; assembly: GCA_030035585.1. NCBI lineage: Eukaryota > Metazoa > Chordata > Mammalia > Sirenia > Dugongidae > Dugong > Dugong dugon. Next base: position 30,613,565 of record CM057467.1, read on the forward strand.
AAGCTGACACACAACCTTAACCATTACACACTGTAAACTTTCACCTTAAGCACAATAAAATTTAAACAATAGAAAAGAAGAAGTCAGAACCAATACATTTCAAAAAGCTGTGGCAAGCATGAAGCCTTTCCTGGTCCTTGGAAAGGGCTTGTGAAAATGGTGAAGTCAAAAGAGTTTTACCTGTTATGAAAAAACACTTTGTGTTACAAGCATGGGAATGTTCCCTACATCTTGCGAATAAGAAAACAATGTACAGTTTCTCCCATTCAATTACATAAAGTCATCAGTATTTTACATTTTTCAAAGTACACATTGTGTTACAAGCATGGAAATGTTCCCTATACTTTCTGTGAATGAGAAAAAAATGTACAGTTCCTCCCATTCAAGTACATAAAGTCAAAAGAGTTTTTAATGTTTTCAAAGTACACTATATATTATTAGGGTGAGAAAGTTCCTAATACATTGTGTGAATGAGAAGTCAATACACAGTGTATCACATTCAAGCAGATGAAGTCAAAAGAGTTTTACTTATTATTAAAAAAAAAAAAACTTTTCGTTACAAGATAAGGGATATTGCCAATACATTCTGTGAATGAGAAAACATTGTAGAGCTTCTTCCATTGAAGTAAATATTGTCAGAAGTGTTTTACATGTTTTAAAAGTACACTTTATGTTACAATGACAGGAAAGATCCCAATGTATTCTGTAAATGAGAACAGAATGTAGTTTCTCCCATTCACGTACATAAAGTCAAGAGTTTTGAAAGTTTTCAAAGTACAGTTTGTGCTACAACAACAGAAAATTTCCCAGTGTATTCTGTGAATGTGAAACCAATATAGAGTTTCTCTCATTGAAGTAGATGAAGTGAAAAGAGTTGTACCTCTTATTAAAAAAAAAAAATCAACTTTGTGTTACAAGTACAGCAATGTTCCCTATTACATTCTGTCAATGAGAAAACAATGTACAATTTCTCCTATTCAAGTACATAAAATCAAGAGTTTTACATGTTTCCCAAGTGCACTTTGTGTGATGAACATGGGAAAGTTCACTAAACGTTGTGTGAAAGAGAAAAGAGTGTAGAGTTTCCCCCATTCAAATACATGAAGTCAACAGAGTTTTACATGTTTTCACAGTACACTTTGAGTTATATCAACAGGAAAGTTCAAAATACATTGTGTGAATGAGAGACCTATATACAATTTCTCTCTTTCAAGTTGGTGAAATCAAAAGTTTTACTTATTTTCAAAAAACACTTTGCTTTACAATCACAGGAATGTTAACAATACATTCTGAGAATGAGAATACAATGTAGAGTTTTTCTCATTCAAGTGCATGCAGTCGGTAGAGTTTTACATGTTTTCAAAGTACAGTTTGTGTTACGACAGAAAAGTTCCAAGTACATCGTGTGAATGAGAAACCAATATACAGATTCTCTCATTCAAGTAGACAAAGTCAAAAGAGTTTTATCTGTTATCAAAAAACACTTTGCTTTACAAGCACGGAAATGTTAACAATACATTTTGTGAATGGGAATACAACGTACAGTTTCTCTCATTCAACTACATTAAGTCAAAAGGGTTGTACATGTTGTCAAAGTATCCTTTGTATTACAGGGTTGCGAAAGTTCATAGTTCATTGTGTGAATGAGAAACCAATACACAGGATCTCTCATTTAAATAGATGAAGTCAAAAGAGTTTTACCTTTTTTCAGAAAACACTTCGTGTTACTAGAACAGGAATGTTCTCAATACATTCTGTGAATGAGATAACGATTTAGCGATTCTCCCATCCAGGTACCTGAAGTCAACAGTTTTTCATGTTTTCAAAGAAAACTTTGTGTTACAAAGAAGGGAAAATTCACAATACATTGGGTGAGTGAGAAACCAATATATAATTTCTCAAATTCAAGTAGATGAAGTCAAAAGGGTTTTACTTGTTATCAGGAAAAACTTTGTGTTACAAACACAGTAATGTTCCCAATACATTCTATGAATGAGAAAACAATATAGAGTTTCTACCATTCATGTACACGAAATCTACAGTTTTACATGTTTTAAAGTTCACTTTGTGTTACAGTGATAAGACAGGTCCCTATATATTTTGTGAATGAGGAACCAATATACAATTTCTGAAATTCAATTAGATGAAGTCAAAAGAATTTTACCCAATATCAAAAAACACTTTGTATGACAAGCATGGGATGTTCCCTATACATTACATGAGTGAGAAAACAATGAAGTGTTTCTCCCATTTAAGTACATGAAGTCAACAGAGTATTACAGGTTTTGAAAGTTCACTTTGTGTTACAGGGATGAAAAATTTCCAAATACATCCTGTGAGTGAGAAACCAATATACAGATTCTCTCATTCAAGTAGATGAAGTCAAAATAGTTTTACCTGTTTTCAAAAAACACTTTGTATTACAAGCACAGGAAAGTTCCAAATATATTCTGTGAATGAGAAAACAGTGTACAGTTTCTCTATTTCAAGTACATGAATTCAAAAGAGTTTTACTTTTTATCAAAGTACAGATTGTGTTACAAGCACAGGAAAGTTCCCAATACATTGTGTGAATAAGAAGCCAGTATAAAGTACCTCTCATTCAAGTACATGAAGGCAAAAAATTTTATATGTTTTCAAAGAACACTTTGTGTTACAAAGATGGGAAAGTTCCCAATACATTTTGTGGATGAGAAACCAATATGCCATGTCATGGATTGAATTGTGTCCCCTAAAAATATCTGTTAACTTGGCTGGGTCATAATTCCCAGTATTGTGTAATTGAGTGCCATTTTGTAGTCTGAGGTGATTTCCTTATGCGTTGTAAATTCAATCACTATGATCTAATAAGATGGATTAGCAGCAGTTATACTGATGAGGTCTACAAGACCGGCTAGTGTCTTAAGCCCATCTCTTCTGAGATATAAAAGAGAGAAGCAAGCAGTGACACTTGGGAACCTAATCCAACCAAGAAAGTGCTGGGACCAGAGCGCATCCTTTGGACCTGAAGTTCCTGCGCTGAGATGCTCCCAGACCAAGAGAAGACTGATGCATCACAAGGACCTTCCTCCAGAGCCAACAGAGAGAGAAGGACTTCTCCTGGAGATGATGCTCTGAATTTGGACTTGTAGCCTACTGGACTGTGAGAGAATAAATTTATCTTTGTTAAAACCATCCACTTGTGGTATTTCTGTTACAGCAGCACTAGATGACTAAAACATATAGTTTCCCTTATTCAAGTAGATGCAGTCAAAACAGTTTTACCTCTGATCAAAAAACAGTTTGTGTTACAAAGACAGGAATGTTTCCAGTACATTCTTTGAATGAGAAAATGACGTACAGTTTCTCACATTCACGTACATAAAGTTGAAAGGGTTTTACATTTTATCAAAGTGCACATTGTGTTACAAGAATGGGAAAGTTCCCAATACATTGTGTGAATGAGCAACCAGTATATGGATGGATTCAACATAACACCCTAGAGAGGCACATCCTTCCATTACTCTGCAGCAAAGACCTGAAAAGCTAAATAAAAGAGATACAAACATCAATCCTGGAACCCTAAGCATCAAATGAAGGGATAAAGAACTAGATTAAACACCAAATGGAAGAAGAAACTGAAGGAAAACAGAGAAAAAGACTAGATACGGGGTGGAGGTTCCCTGCCAACTAACACGGCAGAGTGTTGCCATCTTGGGACACAGTCAGCAGCAATGACCCCAGACGGGGAGTATGGGAAGACAACTTCATGGAGCTCCCAGCAGGAGACAGAATACCTGCCCTGTAAATGACCTCCTCCCCTTTCTGATGGGCCCCAGCACACTGCTGCAGCTAGAGAGCCACCAGCACACTGCCCTGCCACTGCTCTGGGTCCTCCCGGCCCTCACCCAGAGACGCCACCACGCTGCCATTTTTTTCTTTCTTTTCTTTCCCCACCCACCTAACTCAGTATGTCCCTCTCCTCCTCCCCCAGGTCTGCCCCACCCCCACTCACTGGCCCCTGCTGTGCTGCCATTGTTTTCTTTCTCTTTTTTCCATTTTTTTCTTTCTCCCTACCACCTAGCCCTGTATGCTACTTCCCCCCCTTCCTGCCATCCCCCACTGTGCCACCACAGATGGAGTGCCACTGGTTCACCAGCACACTGCTGCCCTGGGTCCACACTTACCCCACCCACTGGCCCCCATTGTGCCACCATTTATTTTATCTTTTTTTCTTTTTTTCTCTTTCTGCTTCCCACCTAGCCTGATATGCCACCTCTCCCCCTTCCCACTGACCCCCAGGCCCACCCCGTCCCCAACCAGCAGCTACATTTTTTTCTTCTTCCTCTTTTTTTTCTTTCTCCCCCCACCACCTAGCCCTGCACACCACCCCCCTTCCTGACAGCCCCCGCCATGCCACCACAGCTAGAGCATCCCCAGCACTCAGGCGCTCTGCCACACCAGGCCTGCACTTCCCCTCCCCTCCATCACTCAGTTGCTGAAAAGTGGGAAGTAAGCCTGTACCACTCCTCATCTGACACCCCCACCTATTTGACAAGGGGCTGTGAACCACTGGACCAAAATAAGGAGGCAGACAGCGCCCATCCAGTCTGCCCTCAGCCACCCCAGCAAACCAGTATAGAGCAAAGTGGGCTCACCATGCCTGCTGCTGTCCTGCCTACTCAGACAAGGTGGTGAGAGATATCATGCTCACAGATTAGCAATGAGCAAAGCATACCTGCTTGCCCTCCTTGACATATAAAAACAAAATAAAGAAGCAAGATAAAACGAATGAACATACAATCAATAAATATAGAAAATAATACCTTCGTGTCTCAGGGACAGCAGACAATTATCAAAACGAATTAAAAAAAAAAAAAAAAAAGGACGAAATGGCTCCAGCAAGTGACCAAAATAAAGAATCAGATGACCTCCTGGTAGAAAAAAAGGTAGTGGAACTACCTGATATGGAATTAAAAAGACTCATATTTAGGGCTCTCCAAGAGATTAAGAAAGAGATCAAGGAAAACACTGACAAAACCAAGGAAAAAATAGACAAAATCGAAGACAACACAGACAAAGCAACACAAGAATTCATGAAAATAATACCAGAAAAAAATTTCAAAATGAAAAAACTATTAGAAATCATACAAAAACAGCAACTAGAAATCCAAAAGATAAAATTTCAGAAATGGATAACTCAATAGAAGGTTTTAGGAGCAAATTTGAAACAATGGAAGAGAGAATCAGCAAGATTGACTACAAATCCATGGATGCCACTTTGTTTGGAGGAAGATCAGAGAAAAGAATGAAGAAAACCTAAGAATTATGTGGGACACAATCAAGAGCAAAAATTTGCACGTGATCAGAGTCCCCAAACCGGGAGAGAAAATGGAAAACACAGAGAAGATTGTTGAAGATTTTCTGGCAGAAAACTTCCCAAATATTGTAAAAGATAAAAAACTGACCATCCAAGGAGCCCAACGAAACCTATATAGGCTAGACCTCAAAAGAAAGTCAACAAGACATATCATAATCACACTTCCAAAACCAAAGACAAAGAATCCTGAAAGCAGCTTGAGAAAAATGAAAAGTCACTTACAAAGGGGAAACAATAAGAGTAATCTCTACTCTGCAGAAGCTGTGCAGGCAGGAAGGCAATGGGATGACATTTATAACACCTTGGAAGAAAAGAACTGCCAACCAAGAATAATATATCCTGCAAAATCACTCTCAAATGCGATGGTGAAATTAGACCATTTCCAGATAAAGAGAAATTAAGGAAATTCGTAAAAAACAAACCAAACTTACAAGCAACATTAAAGGGAATTCTTTGGTTAGAAAAACAACAACTGGAATCTAAGACACAGAACAACATTATCCAGATACCAACCTAGGTAAAGAATTCTCAATAATAAAACAAAGCTAAAAGACTTAAAACAAGGAAACAGAGATGTCTATCTGCAAATGACAACAATGTCAAAACAATGAGAGGGGAAATAAATGGCAGAGGTATAGAACTTTCAAATGAAGAGAAAGTCAAGATGATATCAAGTAATAAAAGACTGGTACAAACTTAGGGAGATAAGGGTAAATTTCAAGGTACCACAAAGAAAGTTAACAAACTTACTCATCAGAATAAAAAACAAGAAAAAATAAAGCCTCAGTAAACCCAAGATATATAATAGTGAAAGAAAACAAAAGGAAATCCACAAACTAAAGGAACTTACCCCAGGAAAGAAAATGTCAGCACCACAAAAAAAAAAAACAATATGACAGCAACAAACTCATATCTATCAATAATCACACTGAATGTAAATGGCTTAAATGAACTATAAAGAGACAAAGAATGGCAGAATGGATTTAAAAAACACTGCCTTTCAATATTTTGTCTACAAGAGACACAAAACTATAAATATAGTAAAAATCAAAGGATGAAAAAAATGTATCAAGCAAAAAGAAACCAAAAAAGGGCAGAAGTGAGGATACTAACCTCAGATAAAATACACTTTAAAGCAAAATCAATGATAAAAGACACAGAAGGACATTATATAATAATTAAAATGATTAAATTAAAGGAAAAATCCACCAAGAAGACATAACATTAATGAATATCTACACACCCAATGACAGGGCTCCAAAATACATAAAACAACTCTAACAGCACTAAAAAGATAAATAGACAGTTGCACAATAATAGTAGGAGACCTCAGGAAACCATTCCTGGTAACACACATGGAACATTCTCCAGAGTAGACCACATTTTAGGCCACAAAGTAATCCACAACAAAATCCAAAATATCGAAATATGACAAAGCATTCTCTCTGACCACAACACCATAAAAGCAGAAATCAATAACAGGAAGATCAAGGGAAAAAAAATCAGTTACATGGAAACTGAAAAACACCTTGCTTAAAAACAACTAGGTAATAGAAGAAATCAAAGAGAGAATAAAAAAATTCCTAGAATCAAATGAGAATGAAAACACATCATAGCAAGAACATTGGGACACAGCAAAGGCAGTGCTGAAAACTCAGTTTAGAGCAATAAACGCACACATCAAAAAGTTAGCCCTACAACTCGAACAAATGAAGCCCACAGGCACTGAAACAAAGAAATGATAAAGAGTAGAGCAGAAGTAAATGAAATAGAGAACAGAAAAACAATAGAAAGAATCAACATGACAAAAAGTTTGTTCTTTGAAAAAATCAACAAAATCAACAAACCACTGGCCAAACTGATAAATGAAAAACAGGAGAGTAAGCAAATAACCCACATAAGAAATGAGACAGGGTACATTACAACAGACCCAACTGAAATAAAAAGGATCATAACAAAATACTATGAAAAATTGTACTCCAACAAATTTGAGAACCTAGAGGAAATGGACAAATTTCTAGAAGCACACTACCTACCGAAACTAATACAAACTGAGATAGAAAATCTGAATGGACCCATAACAAGAGACGAGATTGAAGAGGTAATAATAATTTAAAAAAAAAACCTCCCAATGACAGCAACAAAAAAAAGCCATGGCTGGACAGCTTCACTGGAGAATTCTACAAACATTCTGAGAAGAGCCCACACCAATAATACTCAAACTATTTCAGAGCATAGAAAAGGAAGGAATATTTCCAAACTCATTCTATGAAGGCAGTATTACCCTGATAACAGAGCCAGGCAAAGACACCAGAAAGAAAGGAAAATTACAGACTGATATGTCTCATGAATATAGATACAAAAATTCTTGACAAACTTCTGGCCAATGGAATTTAATAGCATATCAAAAAAATAATACACCTCAATCAAGTGGAATTCATACAGCTTTGCAAGGATGGTTGCACATTAGAAAAGAAATCGAGGTAATCCACCACATAAATAGAACAAAAGAAAAGAATGACATGACCATCTCAATTGACACAGAAAAGGCATTTTATAAAGTCCAACACTCATTCCTGACTAAAACTTTCAATAAAACAGGAATAGAAGGGAAATTCCTCAGCATAATAAAGGGCATTTATACAAAACCAACAGCTAACATTATTCTCAATGAAGAGAGTCATAAAGCATTCTTCCTGAGAATGGGAACAAGTCAAGGATGCCCTTTATCACCTGTCCTATTTAACATAGTGCTGGAAGTCCTAGCTAGAGCAATAACGCAAGAAAAAAAAACAAACTGCATCCAAATTATAAAGGAAGAAGTAAAACTATCCCAGTTCACAGATGATATGATCCTGTTCATAGAGAACCACAAATATTCCACAGGAAAACTACTGGAACTAACAGATTCAGCAGAGTAGCAGGACACAAGATCAACACACAAAAATCAGATAGATTCCTATACACCAACAACGAGAACTTCAAAAAGGAAATCAGGAAAATATTACCATTTATAATAGCCCCCCAAAAGATAAAATACTTAGGAATAAATCTAACCAGGGACGTAAAAGACCTATACAAAGAAAACTACAAAACACTATTGTGAGAAACCAAAAGAGACCTACATAAATGTGAAAACATACCATGCTCATGGATAGGAACACTCAACATTGTGAAAAGGTCAATTCTACCCAAGGTGATCTACAGATGTAATGCAATCCTGATCAAAATACCAGCAGCATTCTTTAATGAGCTGAAGAACTAATCACCAACTTTATATGGAATGGAAAGAGGCCCCAGAATATTGAAGAAAAAAAACAAAGTAGGAGGCCTCACGCTACCTGATCTCAGAACCTACTATACAGCCATGGTAGTCAAAACAGCCTAGTACTGATTCAATGACAGACACATAGACCAATGGAATAGAATCAAGAACCCAGATGTAAATCCATCCACCTATGGTCAGTTCATCTTTGACAAAGGACCAAAGTCCATTAAATGGGAAAAGAAAGTCTTTTTAACAAATGATGCTGGCAAAACTGGCTGTCCATCTGTAAAAACATGAAACAGGACCCATATCTCACACCATAACTAACTCAAAATGGATCAAAGACCTAAATATAAAACCTAAAACGATAAAGATCATGGAAGAAAAAATAGGGACAACAATAGGGGCCCTAATACATGGTGTTAATACAATACAAACCATAACTAACAATGCACAAACCCCAGAATGTAAACTAGATAACTAGGGGCTCTTAAACACTTGGGCTCATCAAAAACTTCACCAAAAGACTAAAAAGAGAACCTACCTACCTAAAAAAATTTTAGCTAAGACATATCTGACAAAGTTCTAATCTCTAAAATCTATAGAATACTTCAAAACCTCAACAACAAAAAGTTGAATAATCCGTTGAAAAAATGGGCAAAGGATATGTACAGACACTTCAACAAAGAAGACATTCAAAGGGCTACATGAGGAAATGCTCACAATCATTAACCATTAGAGAAATGCAAATCAAAACTACAAAGAGATACCATCTCACCTTGACATTACTGGCACCAAACAAAAAAACAGAAAATTAACAAATGTTGGAGAGGTGGTGGGGAGATTGGAACTCTTACGCACTCCTGGTGGGAATGTAAAATGGTACAACCACTAGGGAAAACGATATGGTGCTTCCTTAGAAAGCTAGAAAAAGAAATACCATATGATCCAGCAATCCCGCTCCTAGGAATATAACCTAGAGAAATAAGAGCCATCACACGAACAGACATATGCACAGCCATGTTCATTGCAACATTATTCACAATAGCAAAAAGATGGAAACAACCTAAGTGTTCATCAACAGATGAATGGATAAACAAATTATGGTACATACACACAATGAAATATTATGCAATGATAAGAACAATAATGAATCCTCGAAACATCTCACAACATGGATGAATCTGGAGGGTATTATGCTGAGTGAAATAAGTCAACCACAAAAGAACAAGTACTGTATGAGACCACTACTATAAATACCCATGAAAAGGTTTACACATTGGAAAAAAAAACTTTGATGGTTACGAGGGAGGGGAGGGGTGGAGAGGGGAAGTCATCAACTAGATAGTAGACAAGTGTTAACTTTGGTGAAGGGAAAGACAACACGCAATATAGGGGAAGTCAGCACAACTTGACCAAGGCAAAGTCATAGAAGCTTTCTAGACACATCCAAATACCTTGAGGGACCGAGTTACTAGTGTTGAGGGCTGAGGACCATGGTCTTGGGGGACATCTATGTCAATTGGCATAACACAGTCCATAAGGAAAATGTTCTACGTCTTACTTTGGTAAGTAGTATCTGGGGTCTTAAAAAGCTGGTGAGCAGCCATCTAAGATATATCTATTGGTCCTTTTCCATCTGGAGCAAACGAGAATGAAAACCAAAGACACAAGCAACATACTAGTCCAAAGAACTAATGGACCACATGAACCACAGCTTCTTCCAGCCAAAGCCCAGAAGAACTACATGATGCCCATCTAACACCACCAACCACCCTGACAGGGATCACAGTGGAGGGTCCCAGACACAGCAGAAGAAAAATGTAGAACAAAATTCAAATTCACACATAAAGACCAGACTTATGATCTGACAGAGACTGGAAGAACACCTGAGACTATAGCCCCCGGACACCCTGTTCACTCAGAACTGAAGCTACTTCCAGTGTTTACCTTTCAGCCAAAGATTAAATAGGCCTGTAAGACAAAGATGAAAAGAATACACAGAGTCATTATACCGTTATACCAAGAAGAATTGGTTGACACTCAACCATTTCAAGAGGTAGCATATGATCAGGAACCGATGGTAGAAGGAAAAAGTCCAAGCTTCACTGAAGGCATTGGCAAAAAGCAAGGCTCCACGAATTGATGGAATATCAACTAAGATGTTTCAACAAACAAATGCAGCACTGAAGTGCTCACTCGTCTATGCCAAGAAATTTGGAAGACAGCTACCTGGCCAACTCACTGGAAGAGATCCATATTTATGCCTATTCCCAAGAAAGGTGATCCAACAAATGTGGAAATTATTGAACAATATCATTAATATCACATGCAAGTAAAATTTTGCTGAAGATCATTCAAAAGTGGCTGCAGCAGTGTATCAGCAGGGAACTGCCAGAAATTCAAGCCAGATTCAGAAGAGGACGTGGAACCAGGGATATCATTGCTAATGTCAGATGGATCCTGTCTGAAAGCAGAGACTACCAGAAAGATGTTTACCTGTGTTTTATTGACTCTGCAAATGCATTCCAAGTTATGGATAACATTGTGAAAATGGGAATTCCAGAACACTTAATTGTGCTTATGAGGAACCTGTACATAGATCAAGAGGCAGTTGTTCTAACAGAACAAGGGGATACCGAATGGTTTAAAGTCAGGAAAAGTGTGCGTCAGGGGTGTATCCTTTCACCATACCTATTCAATCTGTATGCTGAGGAAATCATCCAAGAGCCTGGACTATATGGTTTCTTGAGATGGAATCTACTCCTGGTGAAGATGCTGTGAACATTGTTGAAATGTCAACAAAGGATTTAGAATACTACATAAGCTTAGGTGATAAAGCAGCGGCAGAGTTTGAGAGGACTGACTCCAATTTTTGAAGGAAGTTCTACTGTGGGTAAAATGCTGTCAAACAGTGTCACATGCACAGAGAAATATTTCGTGAAAGGGAAGAGTCAATTGATGTGGCGAACTTCATTGTTGTCTTATTTTAAGTAATTGCCAAGCCACCTCAACCTTTGGCAACCACCACACTGATCAGTCAGCAGCCATTAACATCGAGGCAAGACCCTCCACCAGCAAAAAGATTTCAACTCAGATGATAGCATTTTTTAGCAATAAACTATTTTTAATTAAGATATATATGTTATTTTTTTAGACATAATGGTATTGCACACTTAACAGACTACAGGAGAGCGTAAGCATAAATTTTATATGCACTGGAAAACCAGAAAATTCATGTGACTCGCTTTCTTGCAATAATCACTTTATTGCGGTGGTCTGGAACTGAACCGGAAATATGTCAGAGGTATGCCTGTATAGGGAACGTTCCTATTCTTGTAACACAAAGTGCACTTTGAAACAATGTAAGACTCTTTTGAATTCATATACTTGAATGGGGGAAAGTTTACATTGTTTTCGCATTCAAAGATTGTATCGGGAACTTTCTTCTCCTTGTAGCACACAGTGTACTTTGAAAATGTGTTAAATTCATGTACTTGAATGGGAGAAACTGTACATTGTTTTCTCTATGAAAGAATGTATTCGGAAATTTCCTGTGTTGCAACAAAGTGTACTTTGAAAGCCTGTACAACTTTTTTGACTTCATGTGCTTGGATGAGAGAAACTCTACATTGTTTTCTCATTCAAAGAATGTATTGTAACCAATTGATGCATCTTAGATGGCTGCTCGCAAGCTTTTAAGACCCCAGATGGCACCACTCACCAAAGTGGGATGCAGAACATTTCCTCAATAAACTTTGTTATGCCAGTTGACCTAGATGTCCCCCAAAACTATGGTCCCCAGGCCCCAGCCCCAGTTACTCTGTCCCTCAAAGTGTTTGGATGTGTCCAGGAAACTTCTTAGCTTTTACTTTGGTACGGTTGTGCTGACTTCCCTTGTATTGTGTACTGTCCTTCCTTTCACCGAAGTTGATCATTGTCTGTTATCTAGTTAGTGAATTTCCCTCTCCCTCCCTCAAAGAATGCTTTTTTCTAATTGGTTCCATCCCACATGGAGCAAAGGAGAATGAAGAAAACCAAAGACACAAGTAAAATATTAGCCCAAGAGACTAAAGGACCACATGAACCAGAGACTCCACCAACCATCCTGAGACCAGAAGAACTAGATGGTGCCCAGCTACCACCAATGACCACCCGGACAGGGAACACAACAGAGAGTCCCGGACGGAGTGGGAGAAAAGTGTGGAGCAGAACTCAAATTCGGACTTAATGGTCTGACAGAGACTGGAGGAACCCCCAAAACTATGGCCCCCAGATGCTCTGTTAACCCAGAACTGAAACCACTCCTGAAGCCCACTCTTCAGACGAAGATTAGACAGGACTATAAAATAAAAAGTAATACATGTGAGGAGTGTTCTTCTCAGTTCAATCAGATACGTGAGACCAAATGGGCGGCTTCTGTCTGGAGGCAGGATGAGAAGGCAGGAAGGAACAGGAACTGGTTGAATGGACACAGGGAACCCAGGGTGGAAAGGATCAGTGTGCTGTCACATTGTGGGGATTGCAACTAATGTCACAAAACAATATGTGTATACATTTTTGTATGAGAAATTAACTTGAGCTGTAAACTTTCGCCTAAAGCACAATAAAAAAAAAATGTACTGGAAAGTTCCTTGTCCTTGTAGCACAAAGTGTACTTTGAAAACACTTAAAACTCTTTTGCTTCATGTACTTGAATGGGAGAAACTGTACGTTGTTTTCTTGTTCATAGAACGTATTGGAAACTTTCCTGTCCTTGTAGCACAAAGTGTACTTTGAAAACTCTTTTGACTTCATGTACTTGAATGAGAGAAACTGTACCTTGTTTTATTCATTCACGAAATGTATTGGGAACTTTCCCGTCCTCGTAAAAATAAACTGTATTTTGAAAATATGTAAAAAAAACTGTGGATTTTGCAGACTCTAATGGTAGAAACTTTATTTTCTCATTCACAGAATGTATTGGGAACATTCCCACACTTGTAACACAAAATTTTTTTTGACAACATGCAAAATTCTTTTGACTTCATCTACTTGAATGAGAGATAGTGTATATTGATTTCTCATTTACACAATGTATGGGGAACATTTCTGTTCTTTTAACACAAAATAAACTTTCAAAACCTGTAGATCACTTATGACTTTATGTACTTGAATGGAAGAAACTGAACATTGTTTTCTCATTCAAACAATGTATTGGGAACTTTCCCATCCTTATAACACAAAGAGTGCTTTGAAAACATGTAAAACTCTATTGACTTCATGCACTTTAATGGGAGAAACTGTATATCGGTTTCTCATTCACAAAATGTTTTGGGAACTTTCCCGTCCTTAAAAAAAAAGCGTACTTTGAATACATATAAAACACTTTTGACTTCATGTACTTGAATGGGGGAAACTGTACATGGTTTTTTCATTCACAGAATATATTGGGAACATTCCCAAGATTGTAACGCAAAGTGTACTTTGAAAATATGTAAAACTCTTTTGACTTCATGAACTTGAATGTGAGAAACTGTACATTGTTTTCTCATTCATGGAATGTACTGGGAACACCCTATGATTGTAACACAAAGTGTTTTTGATAACAAGTAAAACTCTTTTGGTTTATTTACTTAAACGAGAGAAATTGTATGTTGGTTTCTTCTTCACACAATGTATTGGGAACATTCCTGTTCTTGTAATACAAAGTGCACTTTGATCAAATGTAAAATTCTTTTGAATTCATATACTTGAATGGGAGAAACTGTACTTTGTTTTCTCATTCACAGAATGTATTGGTGACTCTCCCGTTCATGTAGTGCAAATTGAACTTTGAAAACATTTAAAACACTTTTGGCTTCATGTACTTGAATGGGAGAAATTATACATTATTTTCTCATTCACACAAGTATTGGGAACATTCCCACACTTGTAACAAAGTGTACTTTGAAAACAAGTAAATCCATCTGATCTTTGACAAACTACCAAAGTCTATTAATGGGGAAAAAACAGTCTTTTTAACAAATGATGCTAGCAAAACTGGATGTCCGTCTGTGTCTTACGTGGCTGTTCATGAGCTTTTAAAACCCCATATGATATTCACCAAAGTATAATGCAGAACATTTTCTTTATGAACTATGTTATGCCAATTGACCTAGCTGTTCCCCAAGACCATTGTCCCCAGCCCTCAGCCCCAGAAACTTCATCCCTCAAGGTGTTTGGATGTCTCTTGGAAGCTTCTATGACCTTGCCTTGGTGAAGCTGTGCTGACTTCCCAATATTGTATGTTGTCTTTCCTTTCACCAAAGTTAACACTTTTCTCCTATCTAGTTAGTGATTTCCCTCTCCTCATCCCTCCGTTATCCATCAAATATTGTTTGTTTTTTTTTTCCCGTGTGTGTAAACCTTTTCTTAGGTTTTAGTAATAGTGGTCTCATACAATATTTGTCCTTTTGTGATTGACTTATTTCACTCAGCATAATGCCCTCCAGATTCATCCATGTTGTGAGATGTTTCATGGGTTCATAATTGTTCTTCTTCATTGCGTAGTATTCCGTTGTGTGTATGTACCATAATTTGTTTATCCATACATCTGTTGATGGGCACTTAGGTTGTTTCCATCTTTTTGCTATTGTGAATGATGCTGCAAAGAACATGGGTGTGTAATGTGTATTTGTGTAATGGCTCTTGTTTCTGTAGAGTATATTCTTAGGAGTGGGATTGTTGGATCGTATGGTACTTCTATTCCTAGCTTTTTAAGGAGGCACCATATCATTTTCCATAGTAACGGTACCATTTTACCTTCCCACCAGCATTGCATAAGAGTTCCAATCTCGCCACAATGTCTCCAACATTTGTTATTTTCTGTGAGTTGGTATCTCATTGTAGTTTTGATTTGCATTTCTCTAATAGCTAATGATTGCGAGCATTTCTTCATGTGTCTGTTAGCTGCTTGAATATCTTCTTTGATGAAGTGTCTATTCATATTTTTTGCCCATTTTTGATTGGATTATTTGTCTGTTTGCTGTTGAGGTGTTGAAGTTTTCTATAGATTTAGAGATTAGACCTTTGTCGGATATGTCTTAGCCAAAACTTTTTCCCCAATTCATAGGTCCTCTTTTTATTCTTTTAGTGAAATTTCTGATGCATATAAGTGTTTAATTTTTAGGAACTCCCAGTTATAAGCTTACATTCTGATGTTTGTGCATAGTTAGTTATGATTTGGATTGTATTTATGCCATATATTAGGGCTCCTAGTGTTATCCATATTTTTCTTCCATGATCTTTATCGTTTTATATTTAGGTCTTTGATCCATTTTGAGTTAGTTTTTATGTATGGTGTGAGATATAGGTCCTGTTTCATGTTTTTACAAATGAACATCTAGTTTTGCCAGCATCATTTGTTAAAAAGACTTTCTTTTCCCCATTTAATGGACTTTAGTCCTTTGTCAAAGATGAACTGACCATAGGTAGATGGATTTACATCTGGGTTCTCAATTCTGTTCCATTGGTCTATCTGTCTGTCATTGAATCAGAACTAGGCTGTTTTGACTACCATGGCTGTATGGTAGGTTCTGAGATCAGGGAGTGTGAGGCCTCCTACTTTGTTCTTTTTCTTCAATTATGTTTGCTTATCTGGGGCCTCTTTCTTTTCCATATAAAGCTGGTGGTGAGTTTTCCATCTCATTAAAGAATGCTGCTGGTATTTTGATCAGGATTGCATTATATCTGTAGATCACTTTGGTAGAATTGACATTTTCACAATGTTTAGTGTTCCTATCCATGAGCATGGTATGTTTTTCCATTTATGTAGGTCTCTTTTGGTTTCTCACAATAGTGTTTTGTAGTTTTCTTTGTATAGGTCTTTTACATCCCTGGTTAGATTTATTCCTAAGTATTTTATCTTTTTAGGAACTATTACGGAGACTTGGTGGCATAGTGGCTAAAAGCTTGGCTGCTAACCAAAAAAATTGGCAGTTTAAATATACCAGCTGCTCCTCGGAAACCCTATGGGGCAGTTCTACTCTGTCCTATAGGGTCACTATGAGTCAGAACCGAACCGACAGCATCTAACAACAACTACGACAGGGGCTATTATAAATGGTAATGTTTTCCTGATTTCCTTTTCAAAGTTCTCTTTCTTGGTGTATAGAAATCCAACTGAATTTTTGTTTGTTGATCTTGTATCCTGCTACTCTGCTGAATCTTTCTATTAGTTCCAGCAGTTTTCTTGTGGAATCTTTGGAGTTCTCTATGTATAGGATCATATTATCCTATGAGGTTCCTGTGCAGAGAAGCTCCCAGACCAAGGGAAGATTGATGACACAGTCCTTCCTGCAGAGCTGACAGAGAAAGCCTTCCCCTGGAGCTGATGCCCTGAATTTGGACTTGTAGTCTACTGGACTATGAGAGAATAAACTCCTCTTTGTTAAAGCCATCCACTTGTGGTATTTCTGTTACAGCAGCACTAGATGACTAAGACAGATGCTGAAGAGTTTACCCTGAAGGCAATGGGAAGTCATTGGAGGAAGTTAGATATCTCAATGACATAACTTGTTTTGGGAAATCACTGTGAAAGCAGTGTGGAAGGTCAAGGTGGCTTAGTAAGGGGTATGTCTGGAGACAAGGAGACCATCTAGGAGGCCACTGCAGTAATCCAAGGGAGATAGGATAGGGACTTGATGAGAATCGTAACCACAGCAATGAAGAGGAAGGTGTAGATTAGAAAACTGTTAAAAAGTTTAACAGAATTTGTGATGAATTAAAACTCAGAGATAAGGGAGAGAGAGGAGTCTATATAATGTCTTAGTTTTGGTTTGGGGAGACTAAACAGAAGATAGTTCTATTTAGTATGCTAATGTCATCTGGTTGTCCCTTAGCCTTACCAGCTCATGTGGACAAATGCTACCACTTTAACAGTTAAATATCAATTTTATGAGAGCAAAGCCCCCACCTGCAGATCTTTGCAAAGTTCTCCCAAAGAATGTCTAGCATCTTAAAATTCAGGCAGCTAACAGACACATGAAAAAATGCTCACGATCATTAGCAATTAGAGAAATGCAGATCAAAACTAAAATGAGATATCATCTCATCCCAACAAGGATAGTATTAATCCAAAAAACACAAAATAATAAATGCTGGAGAGGTTGTGGAGAGACTGGAACACTTCTACACTGTTGGTGGGAATGTAAAATGGTACAATCACTTTGGAAATCGGTTTGGTGCTTCCGTAAAAAGCTAGAAGTACCGTACGATCCAGCAATCCTGCTCCTTGGAATATATCCTAGAGAAATAAGAGCCATCAGACAAATCGATATATGCACACCCATGTTCATTTCAGCACTGTTCACAATAGCAGAAAGATGGAAACAACCTAGGTGCCCATCAACGGACGAATGGATAAACAAATTATGGTGTATCCACACAATGGAATATTATGCAATGATAAAGAACAACGATGAAGCCGTGAAACATAACATGGAGAAAGCTGGAGGTCATTATGCTGAGTGAATTTAGTCAGTCATAGAAGGACAAATATTGTATAAGACCACTATTATAAGAACTGAAGAAAAGATTTAAACACAGAAGAAAACATGCTTTGATGGTTACGAGGGTGGGAAGGGAGGGTGAGGGTTATTTACTAACTAGATAGTAGATAAAATTATCTTAGGCGAAGGGAAGGACAGCACATACTACAAGGGAAGTCAGCACAACTGGACTAAACCAAAGCTAAGAAGTTTCCTGAATACAATCAAACACTTTGAGGGACAGACTAGCAGGGGTAGAGGTCTGGGAACCATGCTTTCAGGGGACATCTAGGTCAATCGGCATAACAAAGCTTATTAATAAAATGTTCTACATCCTACTTTGGTGAGTGGTGTCTGGGGTCTTAAAAGCTTGCAAGTAGCCATCTAACATGCATCAATTGGTCCCAACCACCTGGAGTAAAGGAGAATGAAGAACACCAAAGACACAAGAAATGTATTAGCCCAAGAGACAGAAAGGGCCACATAAACCAGAGACTTCATCAGCCTGGGACCAGAAGAACTAGATGGTGCCTGGCTACCACCAATGACGGCCCTGACAGGGAACACAACAGAGAGTCCCTGATGGAGCAGGAGAAAGGTGGGGTGCAGAACTCAAATTCTAGTAAGAAGACCAGACTTAGTGGTCTGACTGAGACTGGAGGAACCCTGGAAAGCATGGCCCCTGGATTCTCTATCAGCCCAGAACTAAAACAATTTCCGAAGCCAACTCTTTAGACAGGGATTGGACTGGACTGTGGGACATAAAGAGATACTCGTGAGGAGTGTGCCTCTTAGCTCAAGTAGATACAAGGGACTAAATGGGCAGCTTCTGTCCGGAGGTGAGATGGGAAGGCAGAGAGGGTTAGGAACTGGTTGAATGGACATGAGGACTCAGGGGTGGAAAGGAGAAGTGTGCTGTCACAGTATGGGGACAGCAATTAGAGTCACATAACAATGTATGTATAAATTTTTGTATGGGAAAAAATAAAAAAAAAAAAAGAACTTCTGGCACTTAAGAAGTGTCTTATCCACATTCGTGAGCCAATGTCAGAAAATTCATCCATTAAAAGTGCACAGTCCAATGGTCTTTAGTTTATTCACAGAGTTGCACAACCATTGCCACTTTTTAATTTTAGAAAATTTTTCATCATCCTGAAAAGAAACCTCGTGCCTATTAGCAGTGGTTTTCCATTCCCCTTCCCACCCTGTCAAACCTCTGCTCCAAACAACCACTGATCAACTTTCTCTCGCTATATATAAATTTGCCCATTCTAGATATTTCACTTAAATAGAATCATACCATATGTGCCTGCTATCTTTCACTCAGTATGATGTTTTCAAGGTGTATTTACATTAAAGTATGAATCAGTACTTCATTTCTTTTCATTGACAAATAATGGTCCATTGAATGGATAGGTCACATTTTGTTTGACTATTTGTCAGTTGATGGACATTTTGATTGTTTCTGCCTTTTGGTTATTGTGAATAATGCTGCAAAGATCATCGGTGTACAAGTATCTGAATCCCTGCTTTCAAGTCTTTTGAGTATATACATAGGAGTGGAATGGCTGGGTCATATGGTAATTCTGTGTTTAACAGTTTGAGCCACTGCCAGACTGTTTTCCAGAGGGACAGCACCATTTTGTATTACCACACAATGGATAAAGGTACCAATTTCTCCACATCCTCACCATTGGTTGTTGTCTGTCTTTTTTATTACAGCCATTCTGTTGTTGTTGTTGTTGTCATTATGTGCCACTGAGTTGATTTTGACTCATAGTGACCCCATGGAAGAGTAGAACTGCCCCACAGGATTGTTTAGGCTGTAATCATTAGGGGAGCAGATCTCCAGGCCTTTCTCCTGCAAAGCTGCTAGGTGAGTTCAAACCACCAACCTTTTGGTTAGCAGTTGAGCCCTGGGTATGAAATGGTATCTCATTGTAATTTTGATTTGCTTTTCTCTAATGCCCAATGCCGTTGAGCATGTTTTCATGTGCTTGTTGTTCATTGGTTTCTGGTAGATTTGACAAGCATAGAGTAATGGGAATGACAGGAGTCGAAGCCAGACTGAGTAAGTTAAAGAATGAATTGGAAGTGAGGAAATGGGGAAAGCAAATATAAAAATTATTTTAAACAGACTAAATGCCCATCAACAGACGAATAGATAAACAAAATGTGAACAACAGGAGAGGACTCCAGGGAAGGCTGTGTCTGCAGAGGACAGCAAGGTTTCAGTAACATAAGAATGTCAGAGAAGTAAGGATATAGGGAAGTGAGTGGATCATAGATTAGAAGCTCCAGAGAAAAATGGAGGGTCTGGGGAGTGCGTCGGTTTAGAAGCTGTGAACAGCAGTTTGGGGACCAGTGATCCAACAGTAATGGGTGGCCCAAGAGGCTTGGACTTCTAGTGATTACTACCGTAAGCAAAGATGTGAGGTATGATGGGATTTACTGTAAGAGCCCTAGAAGAAAGTGGGTAATAGTCCTTCCAGTCTCCTGAATCCTTAGCTTAGCTCTGGGTGATGGCTCCCCCTATAGCTGGAAATCGGCAGAGCATCACTTCTGACACATTCTACTGGTTAAATAAAGCCACAGACCCATTCCAGACTCAAGTGGAAGGGACTCTACTAAGGTGTAAATACAGGGAGGTGTGGTTCATCGAGGACCACCAATGTAACAGACTACCACGAAGGTAGTATAAGATCATGCCTAGTATAAGATCGTGGACATATTCTCCCATGTTATCTCTAAACACTTTGTTTTATGTTTCACATTTAGATCCACCAACCATCTAGAACTGATGCTTGAGACTGGAGTGAAGTAAGGGTCAAGATTCATTTTCTTCCCCATTTGGGCACCCAATGTGTTCAAACAAACAAACAAACATGCTTTTGCCACTGCTAAGCAATGTCATCTTTGTCATTAAAACAATTATCCATATATGTTGGAGTTTATTTCTGGACTTTCCATTTTGTTCCATTGGTATAATTATCTCTCCTTGTGCTAATTCCACTTGTCTTGATTACTTTAATCATTTCATAAGTCTTGATAACAATAATGTAAATCTTCCAATTTTGTTATTCTTCTTACAAGATTTTCTTTGCCTTTATCATTTTTATATAAATGCATTAAAATGTAATAAGATAATAAAAGAATAATAAGTTCTTTGTTACAACAAAGAACTTTGTGCCAATAAATTTGAAAATTTAGATGAAATAAACAAATTCCTATTACTATACAACTTACAAAAATGACATAAAAAGAAATAGAAAATTTGAAAAATTCTGTATCTATTAAGTAAATTGAATATGTAATTAGAAAATTTTCCCCACAAAGAAAACTGGAGACTTGGATGACTTCATCAATAAATTTTACCAGACATTTAAGAGAGGCATTGTTAAACCCTCAGTAATATGGGCAATTGTTTAAGGTCAGAGATAGGCTTTACAGAATCCCAGGCAAAAATGATAGGGACTTAACTTCTTTCCAAGAAAATGGGGATGGAAAAGAGGAGATGGATACAAGAGATAATAGGGAGAAAGGGTAGAATCAACAGGACTTGTGACTGACTAGATGTTCTAGTAATGAGAGATAGAAGACAGAATGGCTCCCAGATGTCTGGTTTGGACACCTGAGTTAACAGTAGTGCCATTCACTGAAATGGGGAACATGGAAAGAACGGCTTGAAGGAGGGGTTGATAGTGACTTGAATTTTGACATGTTGAGTTTGAGGTTCTTGCAGGATATCCAAGTGGGGAGGCTGGGTAGATACTGGATATGTAATTCAGGGGTGCATTCTGGATTGTGGATTTTGGGGTTAGGAGCCCACTGAATGGTATTTGAAGCAATGAGAATGAATGAGATCTCCCCAGGAGGGAATGTAAAGTCAGAAGCGAGGAGGGCCAAGGACAGAACCCTGAGGAACATTAAGACTTTAGGGTGTCAATGAGGAAGCTACTGCAAGCAGGTAATTAAAACAAAACAAAACAAAAAACTCCTACCCAAATGGCTTCAATGATAAGGAAAAGTTATTATCTTTCATAACAAGTGGTCCCAAGGTAGGGTGGCTACAGGGTTGGTTTACAGATCATAAGGACCCTTTCCATTTTTATGCTCTGCTGTCCTCAGGGTACTGGCTTGCCTTTGGGCTGCTCTCTTCATGGTCAAACCTGGCTGCAGCTGTCCCAGCCATCACATCTAGCACAATAGTGTCCATCAGAGGAAGAGAGAGTGTCTCTTCCTTGTGTCTCTTTTAAGAAGCAAAGAAATCTTTCCAAGAAGTCTCCCTCCCCCGAGCAGACTTCCTCTGATTTCTCATTAGCAAAAAATGTCATCACAATATAGGAGTCCCTGGGTGGTACAAACAGTTAGCACACTCAGTTGCTAATCCAAAGGTGCCTCGGAAGAAAGGTGTGGCAATCTACTTCCAAAAAAAAAAAACAGCCACTGAAAATAATAATAATAAAACAAGGTGAGATAATAAAGAATGATTTGAAATAAATTCATCATGTGTTCTTGCCTAATCCAGTCACTGGAATGGGGAACAAGACCACTATCATGCCTGGCTTAGCACAGTGGTTCTTAAATTTGAACATGCATCCAGATCTCCTGGAGGGCTTGTTAAAACAGAGGTGACTGGGACCCACCCCCAGAGCTTCTGATTCAGTAGGTCTGAGGTGAGGTCTGAGAATTTGAATTTTTAACAAGATCACAGGTGAGGGTGACGCTGCTGTCATGGGACCATACTTAGAGAACCAGTGGTTTAGACTAATCATAATTCATCTCAGAGGACTGGGCCCAATTCCTACTTCCTGGGAAATACATTGCCACTCAAAGGATGGAAGATACCTGAACAAAATCAGGGTTCCATCAGAAAGGAGCAAGGAGAGAAAACTGTTGGGTAGGCAACTATGATGGATCAAATTGTGTCCCCCCAAAAGTTATGATGATGTTCTAACCCCTGTACCTGTAAATATGACGCTATTTGGGAAAAGGGTTTTGCTTTTGTTTTGTTCATGCAGCCATACCAGAGTATGTGGGTTGTCATGGATCGAACTGTGTCCCCCAAAAATATCTGTTAACTTGGCTAGGTCATGATTCCCACTATTGTATGATTGTCTACCATTTTGTTATCTGATGTGAGTTCCCTATATGTTGTAAATCCTATCACTATGATGTAATAAAATGGATTAGTGGCAGTTATATTGATGAGATCTACAAGATTAGATAGTGTCTTAAGTCAATCTCTTCTGAGATATAAAAGAGAGAAGCAAGAAGAGAGACGGGGGAATCTCATACCACCAAGAAAGCAGTGCCGGGAGCAGAGTGTGTCCTTTGGACATGAGGTTCCTCCACTGAGTTGCTCCCAGACCAAGGGAAGACTGATGACAAAGACCTTCCTCCAGAGCCTCTAGAGAGAGAAAGTCTTCCCCTGGAGCTGGCACCCTGAATTCGGGCTTGTAGCTTAGTGGACTGTGAGAAAATAAACTTCTCTTTGTTAAAGCCAGCCACTTGTGGTGTTTCTGTTATAGCAGCACTAGATGACCAAGACATGGGTCCTAAACCTAATCACTTCTGAGTGTTGTCTTATAAAAAGAACAGAATAGACACAGACACACACAGAGGGAAGATGCATGTGAACACAGATAGGCATGGTAGATGCATCTACAAGGCCAGGAACACCAAGGATGCCACCAGCTATAAGAAATTGAAAGGATCAAAGAAGGACCTCTCTCTACAGCCATGCTCTGAATATGAACTAGCCTCTTGAACTGTGAGAAAATAAATTTCTGTTCTTTAAAGCCACCCATTTTTTTTGTTATGGCAGCACTAGGTAACTAAGACAGCTACCAATAGTGTCTGCTACAGAGTGGGCAAAAAACAGCTAGAAAAATGAGACTGAGAGGGGTGTGGTCAAACAGGCGAGAAGAAAGTCAGAAGGGAGTGATGCTAAGGAAGCTATGGAGAAGAGATTCTTGGAGAGAGCGGTCAACACTGTCAACATCACAGAGAGGCCCAGGAAGATGAAAGTGATTGTTGAATTGGGCAACTAAACCAAACCAAACCCATTGCCGGCTGGTTGATTCTGACTCATAGCGACCCTGTAGGACAGAGCAGAACTGCCCCATAGAGTTAATTAGGCAACTAGGAGGTCTTAGCAAGGGCAGTTTTATTTTGAAAACAAGACATGGGAACAGTTACACAAAATATAAGGTTTTTTTTATATATCATCATTGTCTTAGTCATCTAGTGCTGCTATAACAGAAATACCACAAGTGGATGGCTTTAACAAACAGAAATTTATTTTCTCACAGTTTAGGAGGCTAGAAATCATAATTCAAGGGCACCAGCTCTAGGGGAAGGCTTTCTCTCTCTGTCAGCTCGGGGGGAAGGTCCTTGTCTCTTTTCAGCTTCTGTTTATTGGCTCCTTGGTGATCTTCATATGGCTCAGCATCTATCTCTGCTTGCTTTGTTTACTTGCTTAATTGCTCCTTTTATATCTCAAAAGAGATTGACTCAAGACACACCCTACACTAATATTGTCTCAGTAACATAACAAAGAAAACCCATTCCCAAATGGGATTATAACCACAGGTTTAGGGGTTAGGATCTACAACACATATTCTGGGGGGACACAATTTAATCCCTAACAATCATATGCCACCAATGCCAAGTGCTAGAGTTAATTCCCAGAGTTGAGACTGGTTTTCCTGCAATCTAGGTAACTAGATGAGTAATGAGATGAGGCAATGGGGTTTTGATTTACTACCGAGCAGTGAAATGAGCTTGCTGAGGCAGAAATCAGTGCTCTGAGCTCAGGTCCAAATACAGCCACGTGCTGAGTCCTGAGTTACAGACAAGAGCTGTGATTGTGGAGGAAAGGTTTCCACGTTCTTATCTATCTGCCTGCCCGCACATCTGCCTCCACACATGTTCAGATATGTCTACTTACCCATCTGTTATGGATTGAATTGTGTCCCTCCAACATATGTGTGAATTCCTGACCTTTGTACCTGTGGATATGATCCTGTTTGAAAATGAGAATTTTCTTTTGTTATGTTAATGAGGTCATACTAGGCAAGGGTGGGTCCTAAACCTAATCACTTCCGAGTTATAAAAAGACTTTTTATATTTTTATAAAAAGTTATAAAAAATAGCATGGACATGGTGACACACGTGAGGAAGACAGAAGCCAAGGAACACTAAAGAAGAAAAGAGCACCACTGATTTGATTTTAGCCTTCAGAACTGTGAGAAAATATATTCCTGTTTTTTAAAGCCACCCACTTGTGGTATTTGTGTACCAGCAGCACTAGGTAAATAAGGCACCATCTATTCCCACATCCTCCTCTCTATCTGTGCACATTTATTGCCTAGCTTCACATATATACATAGCTATCTATAGACAAGCCCAGGGCCTTCTGTTTGCTAACTGGAATCCTCTCTCGGCCTCCGTTTTCACATCTGTGAGACAGAGGCAATCATTGTGCCTGTCATAGAGTGGTTGTGAAGATTACGTGAGACTATATGTATGAACAGAAATGTATATGTGTCTGTAAGTAAGATAATGAATGTAAACTATATTGTCACAGGCTTCACACCCAGTAATTGTTAGTTCGGCCACACATCCATTACTTTGTCCATGTGTAATATCTAGCCAGCTAACCAGTGATTTATCCCCCAGATTTAAATGTTGGATGAGTATAATTTTAAAAGTACATTCATGGCTATCAACTTATACTCACCTGTATATATCTATACCTAGAAATACATATACATTTGCTTGCAGTATTGCATATAAACATATACACACCTATTCTACTATCTGTCTTTCTCCACCACCCATCTGTCAGTTTGTTGTACTCTGGTGGTTTGTGTGTTGCTATGATACACAAAGCTACACCACCAGCATCTCAAATACCAGCAGGGTCACCCATGGTGAACAGGTTTCAGCAGAACTTCCAGACTAGCATAGATGAGGAAGAAAGGCTTGGTGATCAACTTCTGAAAATTAGCCAATGAAAACCTTATGGATCCAGCAGATTATTGCCCAAGATGGTGCCGGAAGATGAGCCCCCAGGTTAGAAGGCACTCAATGGACTCAAGCATACCAACGATCGTGAAGAAGGTGCAGGACCAGGTAATGTTTCGTTCGATTTTATGTAAGATTGCCGTCAGTCAGAGCCGACTTGACAGCACCAGCAACAATATCATGTCTTTCTAACTCCTGCCTACATAAGCAATATGTAGGTACATAATCTATGACAGTGGCACTCATATATACAACCTTCTTGCCTTATGTAAAAGAGAGGTGTGCTAAGAATCACGTGCCAAGAGGGGATTAAATGTGAGAGGATTTTATTAGGGAAAATGCCTGTGAGGGAAAATAGAGAGGGAGCCACGGAAGGCTGAAAGAACCATCTGACCCAGTGAAGGAGAGTCTTGCCTCATTAACATAACTTCCTCTAATCTTGCCTCATTAACATCATAGAGGTAGGATTTACAATACATAGGAAAATCACATCAGATGACAAAATAGTGGACAATCACACAATACTGGGAATCATGGCCCAGCCAAGTTGACAGATATTTTGGGGGGACACAGTTCAATCCATGACAGACCTAAACCTCAGATCAGGCACAGGGTGAGTGAGGAAAACTCCCTCTGGGATTCCCTACCACTTATCCCTGTCCCTGGCATCCATGACCTCCTGCAACCCAGCCCGGATCAGAGGGCAATGGGAGCAGCCAGCCAGGCCAGTGGCTCCATGTGAATTACCTTGTGCTCCAAGACAGAGTCCCACTGATGAAATCATGGAGCGCCACAGTGGCCCAAGTCTCGTACTGTACAGATGAAAGTCTTATTTATGTAAAAGATATATCTGCAGAGGGAGCAATAAACTGAAAAGCAAAGTATGAACGTCTGCAGCAAACACTGTAAAGTTTTATATTCCTGAAAACTACGGATAAAAGATACAACCATTTAACGCAAAGTGGATAAAAAGGGGCTTCCACACAATTGTAAAACAGCCTTATAATAGTTAATTGCTAGTTTCTTATTACAGCAAAGAGAGTCAAAACACCCTTTAAAATACCCATTGCTGGAAAGTGAGAGGAGGGAGAGCCGAGGACAGGAGGCAATGACCCACTGGAAATGGGTTGGGCCCAAGTTTCCAAGTGTTCTCAGAATAGGGCCCCTGTCATTTCTAAGACCTGCCTGTTCCCAGTACTGAGGGGCTGCTCGCTGCCCAAGCCAGTCCCTCGTGTTCGCATTCACTGTCTACAATGAAAACCCTGTGTGACTGTAGACAAGTCACCTCACCTCGATGGGCCACAGCAACTTCTGCACAATGGAAGAGTTAACAAGATGACCTTCCACGTTTTTCCAGTTCCAATATTCATTCAACATTATTCACTCTGTGCCTCCATATGCCAGGCTGTGTGCTAGGAACCCACCCACCAGTGCTGCAGAAGAAAGACCTGGTGATCTGCTTCCATAAAGGTCACAGTCAAGAAAATCTTATGGAGCAGCTCTACTCTGTACCACATGGAGTCGCCATGAGTAGGAATCGACTTGATGGCCTTGGGTTTGGTTTGGTGCTAGGAATGGGGGAGTAAAGAAGATTAAGATTCTGGGAATAGTAGGCAAGACAGACACTTAACAGATAATTGCAATTCTATGTAGTAAAGAGTAGAACAGAGGTCTATGCCAGTGTTTTAGATACCCAGAGAAAGAGGCACTGAGACTTCTCAGAGGAGATGAAATCTGGGCTGGGTCTTGTAGGTGGATTAGGAACTTGCCAGAATGACATTCTAGGTAGAGGGACTTTGTTGTTGTTGTTAGTTGCTATGGAGTCAGCTCTAACTCATGGCAACCCCACATAGAACTGCACCATCTTCACAACTGTTGGTATGCTTGAGTCTGTTGTTGCAGCCACTGTATTTTGAGTGCCTTCCAACCTAGAGGGCTCATCTTCCAGCACTATATGGACAATATTATGTTCTGATCCATAAGGTTTTGATTGGCTAATTTTTGGAAGTAGCTCACCAGGCCTTTCTTCCTAGTCTGTCTTCATCTGGAAGCTCTGCTGAAACCTGTCCATCATGGGTGCCCCTGCTGGTATCTGAGACACCAGTGGCATAGCTTCCAGCATCATAGCAACACACAAGCCACCACAGTACGACAAACTGACAAAGGGCTGCTGGTAGGTAGAGGGACTAGTGTGTATAAAGGCACATGACACGGCCCCCCAATGTAAATGGAGCCCCTGGAGTAGTGCAGTGCACCACCTGTGCGGCCAGACACAGCAGCTCCACTCGGTGGCCCTATAAAGCTGGGCCCAAGATGCTCTCTGGGCATGGTGAGGCTGATTCCAGCCCATCGAGACAGACCCTTGAGAGATGTCTCCCAGCCGCTATTTCCTACCACCTCCCTGACACGAGGCCCCTTGGGGGCTGCTGCTTAGGTATGGCCTCTCCCCAAGGGGATTTCTGTTCTGCACCTAAACTCTGGGGAACCCCCAAAGGGAGCTGTCTGAAAGTTCCTGGAGAAACCAAAATTCATTTCCTCCTTCAGCAACACAATTGCACTTTCTCTTTACTCTGCAGGGGAGCAAATGGGTTTCTCTTCACAAAAAGGATTATTAATGAAAAATAGACTTTTAACGCAACTGCTTATCTGGGCATCCCTTGTCAGTCCAGCTCCCCCTTAGCCAACTTTAAACCCCATGGAGCGTGTCCCCTTCTGCTAGCGGCACCTCCTCCACATCCACACTGCACAGCAAGGTGGGCTTTTGGGTGGAGGGAATCGTCAGAGCAGCGCCCTTTTGGCCGTGAGTGGAGTGGTTGTCCTCAGAGCCCCTCCCTGGCAGCGGCGAGGACCCTGCTGTGGACCCGCGCTGGCTGGTTTCCTGCTCCGGAATCAGCGCGTCCTTCTTCCCAGGGGTGGAGAGAGGCCAGGCTAGGACTCCACGTGGCTCCGCTGAGGACCTGTGGCGTTTGACCTGAGACCCCACAGGAAATCCTTCCGACCTCTGAGGGAACCTCAGGAGGAAAATCATGACCCCCACAAAGGACAAAGGCTGCGCTGACGCCTCCCCTCCCCTCCTCTGCCGGAGGTCTCTGACTCTAGGGGACAGATCCAAAATCTGCGCGGTATCGGGGTATCAGGTCTCAAGGAGGAAGAGGGCCCGGGAGACTCACAAGAGCTCCAGTGGCCATATGCCTGCTTGCCCCAGACATGCCCACTGTAGGGTATGTTGTCTGGGCACAATTATTAATAGCTCCTCCTTTCCCTCTCAGAAATGCCCTTGTCTGGATGATAAATTATACGGTCATCCTAACAAAAGGAGACTCAGAATCCTCATCGCCTTATGCCAGGCACAGTGTCTGGCCCTGGAGCCACATCCTGAGTAAGAACCCACCAGTCCCTGCTTCAGGTGCTCAGGGTTTTGGTAGAGACACTGCCCCATATCAGCTATGGCACGATGCGTAAGTTCCAGGGGAAAGTGATTTCTTCTGTTAAAGGATCTCAGAGAAGGTTGGCTGAAGAAGTGACATCAGGGTTTCCAAGGGCCAACCTGCCTCCTCAAGGCCACCCCCCAGGATCCCCAGTGCACTTTCGGCTGTGGGATCTCTCTCTTATGCCTCTGCTCCCTGCTCCCCACCTCCTCACTCAAACTGGCAGTGACCTTGAGCGTTGAGGAATAGATCAGAGTAGAATTTCAGGTACCTCTCCCCCTCTGGATGGTAGGTGTCTTTTCCCAACCGCAGTTCATTCTTTACTTCATTCACTAAATGCAAAGTGCGTAGTATGCATCAGACGCTGTGCCAGCAGTGATCAGGAAGGAGACATACCTGCCTTCTGGAACCCACAGGCTGGTAGCCAAGAGAAGCAAACAACTGGATGATAAATAAATGAATTTCAAATATGGTGAGAGTAAAGAAGTTGGGGACAGTGTTTAAGGAGGATATACTGGGTAAGGCTAAAGTAGTATGAAGGAGTCCCCTAAAACAAAACGAGACTACAGGGGCACACCAGCCCAGGGGCAAGGACGAGAAGATAGGAAGGGACAGGAAAGCTGGTAATGGGAAACCCAGGATTGAGAAGGGGAGAGTGCTGACATGTTGTGGGGTTGGCAATCAATGTGTGTATTAATTGTTTAATGAGAAACTAATTTGCTCTGTAAATCTTCATCTAAAGCACAATTTTAAAAAAAAGAAAAATAAAGTAGTATGAAGGCGCCCTGGTGGTGCAGCAGTTAAGCTCTGGTCTGCTAACCAAAAGGTTGGTGTTTTGAACCCACCCAGTGGCTTCACGGGAGAAAGACCTGGTGATCTGCTCTTGTACAGATTACGATGAGAAAACCCTCTGGAGCAGTTCTACTCTGTCACATGAGGTCCTTGTGAGTCGAAATCGATTCTAGGGCACCTAACAACAACAACAACAAAGTGGTATGAGAAACACTCGACACACCTTCAGAAGTTGAAGCCCAGTGGCAAAACCATATGGTAGATAGATTTGAGTTTCATGGATGAAGAAGTAGAAAACTGAAACCTTGGGTGAAAAGGGCAGAGAAGGTAAATATGTCAGCAAAGAGAAAGGGACAAAGCCTTATCCCGTGATGAAGTGTTACCTACATGGAAAGGCAGGATTTCCTGGACCTTACGCTGGGAAGGTCCTCTAGAGGTCATCCTGTCCATCCCCCTCCCTCTAGGTTGGACAGAGAAGGTGTATCAGGGAGGGGGAGAGGTGTCTCCGCTAAAGGCTTCTAAGGGAGCTAATTCCACACTCATTCTGCATTTTACGCCACTTGCCTCAAGAAGCCTTTGTTGTTATCAGCTGCCTGACTCATGGTGATCTCGTGCACAACTGAACGAAATGCTGCCTGGTCCTGCACCCTCCCTGGTGGCAGATCAGACCTTTGTGATCCATAGTGTTTTCATTGGCCGATTTTCTGAGGTAGATCATCAGGCCTTTCTTCCTTAGTCTAGAAGCTCTGCTGAAACCTGACAGATGGGTGGTGGCTTCACATGAGGTGCATTGGCCTGGAATGGAACCTGGGTCTACCACATAGAAAGGGAGAGTTCTACCACTGAACCAACAATGCCCCCACTACCTAAATACCTCTGCCTTTCCCCAGGAAGAAACTAACACACACAGTTAACATGTGGCAACAGCAGAGTGCCCCGGGATGGGTAAAAAAATCATTTCATTGACCCTATTGGGGACCAACTGCATGTCTTCAATCCTTCCCCCTGAGCCATGGGATGGATGAGCGAGTATCTCTCGGTATTCTGCCCTTTCTAACTAACCAGTGACCCCCCACCCCCCTCCTGCTCTGGGCAGCACCTCGTTCTCACCCTACTTCCCCTAGGACCACTGAGAAACTTCTTGGAGCCAGTGTGGGATGGGCAGGGGTTCAGGCGTAAGCGACGTGGGCAGAAGAGAAATGTAGAGCCCTTCATGGGTCTGTCTATGTACGCGTTCAGGTAAAACAGCTTTCATCATCAAGCATGAATATCTTCTTTGCATGAGCAGAAAAGGAGGAAAAGCTAGAGCAACTAAGTGTGTGACTGGGTGTAAGGGCCAAACCTGAGCACCCTGCAAGAGGGTCAGTTACTCAGGGATCAGTGTGGATACAATTGTATGCGTGGGCGTGTTGCTGGTGGGAGGCATAGGCCAGCCTCTTTCCAGAGCTTCAGAACAGTGTACAAGCACTCTGGGACATGATCCTTAGTGCTGGCCCAGGAAAGGGAGTCCCCTTGCAGAGAGAGGACTACAGAGGCCTGGGAAGAGAGGTGGGGACTCTTTTCCAGGGAGGGAGCAATAAAATGTTGCCTGTAGGCACCACTGTAGACCATCTGTACTTTGCTGCCACCTTGTGGACAGAACCTAGAAGGACAGGGTAGTCATTGCCCTAGGCGAAAGATTTTGTATCTCATTCCGGTACCGAGGAGTGAGGACCTCCCTTCTTTCTGAGTCTTCAGTGAGGGGTTCTCTCAGGTGAATGAGAAGCAGGTGGAAGTGGATTCTCAGGCTTCTAAGTCCAGGCTATTATAGCTTATGATGTGCCCCTCTGCCAAGAATTTAATTCTCTTTGTAGATACAGGGATACAGGAAGTGTATTGAGTAGGAGAGACCCAGGCAGGACCAGGATGGACCATCCACGTTGGATCCCAAACACATTCCCAGAGCAGGAACTCAGAGCTGTGAACGTTCAGGGGTGAGGGAGAGAGATTAGTAATGGGAGAAAAGGGCACAAAAGGATATGGGAAAAAGAAGTCGGGATATACTTGGTGGAGACAGGAATTTGAGCCCTCTGTGGGCTTGTGGCGAGAGTCCCTGGGGCAAAGGGTTAGCGAGCTCAGCTGCTAAGTGAAAAGTCGGAGGTTCAAGTCCACCCAGAGTTGCCTCAGAAGAAAGGCCTGGTGAGTTACTTCCAAAACATCAGCCAATGAAAACTGTATGGAGCACAATTTTACTCTGACACACATGGGGTAGCCACAGGGGTCAACTGGAAGGCAACTTTTTCTTTTTTTTTGCCATATGGTGAATGACCAGTTCCCTTCAAACAAGAAGGATAAAGGTCCCTGCCTGCTCTTCCCTAGGAGCTGTTCTCAGCCATTCAGAGAGAGAGTGTGTGATGTATGGGGACCCAGGAAGGGCTGGTTTTCTACTAGACGTTTCTCTATGCCTAGCCTTGTGACTTCCCTGGGCTTTTGCCCCAGATTGGGAGCATAGTGTTCCCATATAACCCATGAGACAGATACTCTTATGACCCCCATTTTACGAATGAGAAAACTGAGGCACAGAGGAGTGAAGTATAGGTCTGAGGTTTCACAGTTAGCATGCATGGGGCTGAAATTCAAATTTTGGGTCTCTCACTCCACACCAAAACCAAATCAATTGCCGTGGAGTTGACTCTGACTCATGGCAGCCCCATGTGTGTCAAAGTAGAAATGTGTTCTATAGAGTTTTCAGTGGCTGATTTTTTTTGGAGGTAGATCACCAGGAGTTTCTTCCTAGGCACCTCTGGGTAGACTTGAACTTCCAACATTTTGGTTAGCATCTAAGAGTGTTAACGTTGCACCTCTCAGTGACCCCTCAGTCTACTTGGCGTTCTTAGATTGTCCCCAACAAATGCTTTGTAAAAGGAACGTGAGTGTCTAAGCTGAGAGTGTCTTAGCTGCGGGACTCCCTCCCTGACCTGCCCCTTCTCAGCCTACAGAGATGAAGGCTTTAAAGGCTTGTAGGAAACGAGATTCCATTCCTTCCATTTTGGGCTCCCAGCCTAATTCATGGTAGGAATATCATTATCAGGAAGTTCTTTCTCCAGTCTAACCTCGTGCAGGTCGAGCCCTGGATAAGGTCCCAGATAGAAGAGAGAGAGGTGTGGAGAAGGCTTCTATTTCCGAGAAGGTATTCTTGGTCTCAAACCAGGGTTTAGTTCTCTAACCCTGGCAGTCAGGGCTGGCCAATCACAGGCCTCAATGGGAAAACTTCAATTACAGAGGACCAAGTTAGAGAAAAGGAAAGACAAAAACACTCTGCTCTCAGCCATGGGTGCTGCAGCTGATTGTTAATTATCTGCTGTTTTCGTGCACTATTAGGGCTCCCCCACCCAACAGTGGTCAGAATACACAGTGTTTGGGGGCGGGGAGAAGGCCCGTGAGTTGATGGCAAGTCAAGACAATTGTGTGGGGCCACGTCCAGACCCTTCTCAGCTTCACCGTCCACCCCTTTCCCTCCCCCCAACTCCCCTCCAATCAGGGGAGGAGCTGCCCCTTCTTGCCCACCGCCCCTCCCCGCACACTCTGAGGAGAGGGGAGTGATTAGCATGGGGCATTGTCCCCAGATAATGGGCCCCAGCTGCGGCATGAAAGAAGCGACAAAGCGCCTGGCCGCTCCACTCGCATTATCCCCTCGTTAAATCTCTGTTATTAGATTAGATTCAAAATGTATTGATTCAGAGGCTGGGGGAGGTGAGGGAGGGAGGAGAATCTGGCTTATGAATGCTGAACCTTACCCCTCCACATGCGCTGCCTCCTTTCCGGCTCAGCCCCACCAGGCTCAGCCCCACAAGGCTCACCCCACCAGGCAACTTTTCCTTCTCTCTGTGGGCTTGGAGAAATTGAGGAGGAACTCACCCAGAGCCCATATCCTGGACTCAGAGCACACTTCCTGAGCCATTGAAAGCCCCTGAATGTCTACTACGGGGTAGGACCCTTGAGGTCTTTTTTTTTTTTAATTGTGGTAAAATATATGTAACATGCTTTGGAGAGACTGTGACTATTGAACTTGAAACCTTTAAATATATATATATATATGTAAAAGAAAAAAAAAAAAAAACATAGGAAACCCTGGTGGCATAGTGGTTAAGAGCTATGTCTGCTAGCCAAAAGGTTGGCAGTTTGAATCCACCAGGCACTTCTTGGAAACTCTATGGGGCAGTTCTACTCTGTCCTATAGGGTCACTATGAGTCGGAATCAATCAACTTGATGGCAATGGGTTTGGTTTATATATATATATATATATATATATATAAACTCCATGTGTGCACAGTAGAACTGCTCCATAGGGTTTTCAAGGCTGTAATCTTTGGGAAGCAGATCACCAGGCCTGTCTTCCAAGGTGCCTCTGGGTGGGTTCAAACCGCCAACTTTTGGACTAGTAGTCAAGCACTTAACCGTTTGCACCACCTGGTGATATCTATATATAGATATACACATATCATAAAATTTGCCATTTTGACCACTTTTAAGCGTCCAATTCATTGACATTAATTATAGTCACAGTGTTGTGCCACCGTCACCATTATCTATTTCCAGAACTTCCTTGAAGTCGTGGAGCTCCAAGTCGGCAGTGTTCAGGAGGGAAGGCAGACTCCGGGGATGGCAGTGGTAGACTCCAGGGCATTAGAGCAGCTCCGTTGTTGCATCCATTTTTGACTCATAGCAACCCCATGTAACAGAGTAGAACTGCCCCGTGGTGGGAGGGGGAGGAAGATGTGGCAGTTTGTTTCTGTAAAAATTTACAGCCTTGGAAACCTGATGGGAGAATTCTACTCTGTCCTATAGGGTCGCTATGAGTCAGAATCAACTTGATGGCAATGGGTTGGTTTGGTTTAATCTTTACGGGAGCAGATCACCAGGTCTTTCTCCCACAGAGCCACTCAGTGGATTCAAACCACCAACCTTTCACTTAGCAGCTGAGTGCTTAACCATTGCACCACTAGGGCTCCTTGTTGGGGCAGTAATGGCTATGAATTCACAGAGGGCTGGAGGGGTTCAGGCTGGGCACTTTCAAAATTTGTAATGGAATAATTTTAGTAGAAATGACAGATTTGGAATGTAGGGTAGTTAAGAAAAGGGGATCAGAACTGGGCGTTTTCACTGTAGAACAGAGAAGGCTGTGGGGAAGGAGTGCAAGGAGATGGAGAATCAGCACATTCTCAGAAGTACTTACAAAGATGCGGGTGGTTTCTGGTTTTCTGTCTCTGCTTAGGACTGAATGAGGGCGGATGGGCTACGAAGGCAGGAAGTGGGAAGGAAGCAGATTCTGGGGTTCATAACAGGTGGAAGGGAAATTCTGGGTGTCCTCAGACCTCAAACCGGGTAAAAGTCTCCTTGGGAGAAAACCAAGATCAGTATGGATGGACAGGAGTTAGCACACGGGGGAGTTCTCTGGCCTTGGGCTCAGTTTCCCATCCCTGGGCAGCACAGCCTGGATGCTAGATCGATGAGTTGATTGGATGTGGCTAGTGGAGCAGAAGATGTTACATGTAGTGGCTCATTCTCGAAGTGGTTAATTGGCTGCCTCGATGCTGGGCTCTGTCGTAACATTGATTTTGGGTGAAGGGTGGAGAGGGGGAGATGGAGAATCAATAGGTTGATTAGTGTCTTACTAGCTCTCTGGTTGGACATTTTGTCAATAACCACCCACTTACTGACCAGTGGTGCATTGACAGGGCCACACTGTCCACCGCTCTGGACCAAGACATGATAGCCACCTAACAGCATGA
The DNA here is from genome assembly GCA_030035585.1 of Dugong dugon. Taxonomy (NCBI): domain Eukaryota; kingdom Metazoa; phylum Chordata; class Mammalia; order Sirenia; family Dugongidae; genus Dugong; species Dugong dugon. Next base: position 30,649,724 of record CM057467.1, read on the forward strand.
CTAGCCCAAGCAAGTCCTAGTAGAGTGGGGTAGCTTTTGTTTCCAAGACCAGACTCCAAAGCATGGGCAACTGGGGCCATCCTGAGAGCACTGACATGAGCAATCCTCTTCTTTAACCCAATCTCTTCTCATCAGAAGGCAATACTTGTGAGCAGGGCCAATCTCCAACCCCACAATCTCCTGCTCTTTGCTGGGAAACCCTGATCCCTACCCACCAACAAAGCAAAGATAAATATAAATCCCCTAACAAATATCAAAAGCACATATTCTGGGGTGGAGGCAGCAGGTGAAAACTCATTTCCAGTTCACCTGAGGAACAAGCGACTAATTAGACACAATTTAATGAGTTCCTGATACGTGCTGAGGAAGCTGGGGTGAGAAGAAGCTGAGAGAAGCTACACCTGACCAGTCCCCTTCCCTAGTCTCTAGGATCTTTCAGACATGAAGCTCCCAAAGGCCCAAGGTTCTGCCCTCTCTCCAGCCTCTGGGATGACTTGCCAGCTAAAATTGCAGAGTTTGGGATCATGGGAAGGTATAGCTTCAGGTTTTCCACACTGAACCCTTATAATTGGCCAGCCTGAAACAACTGGGAAGGCAATGGAGATATTAGAACTTATCCCCAGATATTACTGTTGGGTCCTTTTCTTTTAGCCTGGCAGTGTTCTCTTTCCTCTCCACCATGCCTTCCTCCAGGTGACAGGCGGCCCAAGACAAGGAGGGGGTAAAGGTGGAAGGAGAAAGCGGGAACCAGAGGGAGCCCCAACCACACACTGAGGATGCTGAGACAGGCAGTGCCCTTGGTGTGTTCTGGCTTTCCACTCCTCCAAAGACTTGTTAGGTGGATGTTGTGATTGAAGTCGTATTTTCCTTGGCATGTCTTAAAGTCTGATGTCTGGGAAAGGAGGCCACGACATGAGTAGTAAAATTAAAGACCATCACCCCGATTCTGCCTCCCTCATGGTCCTGCTGGCTGGTGACTGTGCCAGGGCTAGGTACTGAGCAGCAAATTCAAGCCTTGGTCTTCCAAACACTAAGCCAGCTGGTGCTGACCATGGTGCTGATGTTCTTGTCTCCATTGCAGGGTCCTTTTGGAAAACCTGGTGGCATAGTGGTTAAGAGCTACGGCTACTAACCAAAAGGTTAGCAGTTCAAATCCATCCAGGCACTCCTTGGAAACCATATGGGGCAGTTCTACTGTGTCCTATAGGATTACTATGGGTCAGAGTCGACTTGACGGCAATGGGTTTGGTTTTTTGGTTTTGAGGAGGAGCTGGGTAGTTGCTTGTAGGGAGAGAGCTGGCTCCTGGCTTCACTAAGAGACCATGAGCCCAGAGGGATAGAGAACTATGTGCCTCTACCCCGGCATCTTCCCAGGGAATCCCAGAACTGAGCTTCCCTCTTCCCCACCCCACTATTGCTAAGTTTTCATGGTCCTGACCCTCACACCTTAAATCCCACCCCCTATAGTTTCTTCTTCAAAACAGCCACCATTTAGTCACCTCCTATTCCTTGGGGCAGGAAGAACCAAACAATTGAAAACACAGATAATTCCCAAACCTATCTTCACCCATAATTTTAAACCTCCTCTTCCACCTACCCAGCCTTTTCCTAAAGCTGCTGACAAAAGGACAAGAAGAGAGTATAGGGCTTCATATCATTTTATTACACCACTCATCCCTGCCATCTAATGGAGGTGTGAGTTGTTGAGGGACATGGCCCCAGGTGAAGTGAAGAAGGAGATATTAGGGGTCTGAATAAACCAAATGCAGAGTTATCAGCTCCATGTAGTAGAGAGTTGCTTTTGCCTTCCATCTAAAAACAAGGTTGGGAGAGATGAGCAGAATTCCAAAGCACTTTATTTAGGGAAGTGCCAATGGGGAAACAGGCTTGGTAGGTAGATAAACAGAATGAAGGTCAGGGAATGCATGGGTTTCTCATGATTTAAGACGGCATGTTTTAAAGCCATAACGGGCAGTAGGGGGAGAGGATGTAAGAACCTTGAACATCAGTCTCTTCGTCAGGCCCTGGCTCGAGATTACTGAGATGAATAGGCACTGGAAATAGGGCATAAGACTGTGTATGTGTCTTAAAAATGTACCTGGACCAAAGGGTCAGAAACTATTCTAAAGCATAGATGAGAAAGTTGGGGGGCTCTGAGACTAGGTTCATGGGAACAGAACAACTAGAAAAGAAATAGTGAGAATGTTGATATGATGTGAAAAATGTAACCAATGTTGCTGAACAACGTATGTGGGAGTTGTTGAATGGGACCCTGTTTTGCTGGGTACGCTACCACTGAAAGTACAGTAAAATATTATTTAAAACAAAAAAACAGTCCCAAGCAAACTAAGGGGGGGGAGGGGAGAACGTCCCTGGAGTCCCCTGGGCCCTGAAGGACGGAGCAGAAATCCCCCCTCCCCATCCTAACTGGCCCCATACCCACCTGCCTGGGGGCTGTGCCCACTCAGGAATACTGCCAGATGGACCAGAGCGTGACCAGGGTGATGGTGTAGGCCAGCACCGCCAGCAGGTAGATGCGGAAGAGTAGCCTGTCCAGCACGGAGCCCACGCGCAGCCAGTCCCGGGCCACCTCCCGGCTCTCGTCTCGCTTCTCCAGGAAGTGCCGGATGTTGGACAGCTCCTGTAGCAGCCCGCGCACCGCCAGCGAGGCCCCCCGCGGCGGAGGGGGAGGGCTGCCTCTGCCCCACGGGATCTTCTCTAAGTCCAGGGGTCCTCCCGAATGGCTACAGTGGTTTCCCATGGCTGGACCAAGAGAGGAAACCCTGGTAGTGCAGTGGTTAAGAGCAATGGCTGCTAACCAAAAGGTCGGCAGTTCGAATCCACTAGGTGTTCCTTAGAAATCCCGTGGGCCAGTTCTACCCTGTGCTATAGGGTCACTACGAGTTGGAATCGCCTCGGTGGTAATGGGTTTGGTTTTTGGTTGGGACAAGAGCCGTGCATTGGCAAGAGAGGGGGCCCAGCAGGATGGCCTGAACACCGTCCTTGTATTTCTATGGTGTTGCTGTTAGCTGTTGTCAAGTCAGCCCCTGACTCTTGGTGACCCTGTGCACAATGGATAAAACGCTGCCCAGTCCTGTGCCATCCCATGATAGGATGTAGATCAGATCGCTGTGATCCATAGAGTTTTCATTGGCTGGTTTTTGGAAGCAGATTGCCAGGCCTTTCATCCTAGCCATCTTAATCTGGAGGCTCTGCTGATACCTATTCAGCATCATAGCAATACTCAATCCTCCACTGACAGATGGGTGGTGACTCTGCATGAGGTGTATTGGCCAGGAATCTAACACGGGTTTCCTGCGTGGAAGGGGAGAATTTTACCACTGAACCACCACTGGCTTTTAGGTTCCTATACCCCTACAGAATTTTTTATTATGAAAAATTTCTGATATAAAAAGTATAAAGAATAATATTATATACTTGCATACCCATCATCCAACTTAAACAAATAAAGCTAATGTAAATTTTTCAACTGTATACCTGTATACCTCTCCTTAGTGACATCCTCTGTCCCCTCCCCAGATCATCAATATCATGAATTTAGTGTTTATCTTTCTCACGCCTTTTTTTTTTTTTTTAACCTATGGACTTTCCCCAGAAATTTGATATTCTTTATTGCACTTGAGCTTCACAACAGCCCCATGAGAAAGGCATGGTAGGGGTGATTACTATCCCCACTTCTTTTATAAAGGTACTGAAGCTCAGAGTGGCTAAGTGACTAGCCTGTGGTCACACAGTTGGAGCATCATTTAATGGTGAGGCCATCAAGGCCCAGATATCTGAACTCCCAAGCCAGTGCTCTCTCCATTACATCAAAGTACCACAGGATGCTGGCCAGGGGTCACTGCCCTCCTCACCAGGACTCCAAGTCCTTCTGTACCAGAAAACTCATCTTCAGATCTGGCTACCTTCACCAGGTGAACAGTGAAATTAGGCATTAGGCTGTAGACTGGCTCACTCCGCTGACTAACCCATGATGAGAGGGTCTTAGATGAACCAAGAGTCTTGTGCAAAAGGCCTGGTCCTAGCCAGAAAGAAGGATGAAAAGCAGTGAAAGGTAGTGGTTAAAAGCAATAGCTTAGTCACGGGCTCTGTAACTTTAGGCAAGCTGTTTAACTTCTCCATATTTCTGCTTCTTCATCTGAAGAAATGAGAAGGAGAATCCCATTGGGTGGCCATAAGGATTGCAGAAAGTGCTTTGCCCACGCCTGGCTCCAAGTGCTCAATAAATAAACCAACAACCGACAACTAAAAATGGTAGCTATGACAATGCCTCAGGAGGCTAGAGACCCAGATGTGGTGTCGCTCTGCGCCTGTATCTTCCTGCCTTATAAACCCAAAAACAAACAAACACGTTGCGGTCAAGTCGATTCTGACTCATAGCAACCCTCACTGGTGTTTGAAATTCCATGAGGTCTGGTCTTTGAGCAGTTCAGAGTGAGAGTTTTAGAAATTCTGGCTGCAATATTTAACTATATGAGGCAAGGAAGCCAGTAACTACCTGAGGGGATCTATTTCACCCCATTTAAGGTCGCTGGGTGGTGCAAGCGGTTTGTGATGGGCTGCTAACCTAAAGATTGGTGGTTTGAACCCAGCCAGTGGCTCCCCGGGAGAAACGCCTGGTGATCTGTTTCCATAAAGATGACAGCCAAGAAAACCTTGTGGAGCAGTTCTACTCTGTAGCACATGGGGTCGCCATGAGTCGGAAATGACTTGATGGCAACAGGTTTGGTTTTTGGTTAATGGGTGCATCTCAGAGGCCATGCTCAGCCCGGACGTCTCAGCTCCTGGGACTTCTACCCTGTCTCTGTTCGCACCTGGGCTGATGAGAGGCTGTGACGATGAAGAGAGTCCAGATGGGCCCCTCGCAAGGAGGCTGGGTGTGGGGGTGCCTTGTGCAGGACAGCGTCAGATTCCAGGCTCTTTGGCATGCCACCCCCTCCAGAGACTCCACCAGGCCCTGAATCCAGGCCAGAGGTGGCCCTTCCGTAGGGGCTCTCCCCTTCCTCTCTCACCTGAGCAGTCATCAATCTTGGTGGCTTGGGAGGTGGCTGAGAGCCTTGGGGAATTCAACTGCTCCCCCAAGCAAAGCAGCACAGCGATTCTGTCGAGAACCAGGCGCCGCAGCCAGACAGGCACCGGCTGCTGCAGATCTTGCTTGTGCACCACCCGCACGATGAGGATGGTCTCGGCCAGGCTTATCACCAGCAGAGCCATGCACACGACGAAGTAGACACCTGGGCACGTCAGGGAAGAGACACACGGAAAGGTGGGAGGGGCGTCTCCTCTGCCACACTGAGCTCCGCCCCCGGGGGCGGGTCTTACCAATGAGGGGCGTGCCAATGGCGGTGGCCGGCAGCGTGTCAGATACGATGATCAGGAAGACGGAGTAGCCCAGGAGGAGTGTGATCTTGAAGGAGACTCTCTCTCCACTGTCTGGGGGCAGGTAGAAGCCCACGATGTCCATGACCATGAGGAAGACGCTGGGCAGAAGTAGGCTGACTACATAGAATAGGGGCCGCCGGCGGATGACCACCTGGGACCGGGAGAGCAGACAGGCTCTGCACCCAAGAACCAGCCGCCATCCTGGACGCCCCTGCTTCCCGGAGCTGTCAGCCTGGATTGCTCAGAGAAGGAAATGGACAGGCCCCATTGTCTGACTCTGGATCCAGACCTGTGGCTGTTTGAAAGGTCTGGAGTGGTTCAGGATAAGAAACAAATTGGCTGAGATTCCCCCATTTACTTCCTTGAAGTTTTAGGGGAATGTGTGCAACCCCAGAGTTGGAAAAAGACTAAGGAAATTACAACTCCTTGAGTCTACCTGGGAGGATCCCTGCTGGCGCAGTGGTTAAGTGCTCGGTTGCTAACCCAAAGGTCAGCGATTCAAACCCACCCGCTGCTCCGTGGGAGAAAGATGTGGCGGTCTGCTTCTGTAAAGATTATGGCCTTGGAAACACTATGTGGCAGTTCTACTCCGTCCTACAGGGCCGCTATGAGTTGGAATCTACTCCACGGCAGTGGGTGTGGTTTGGGTTGTTTTGAAGTCTACCTGGGTGTAAGGGTCTGGTAATTTTATCATCATTTTACCCACATTCACTCCCTGTCCCACTCACGTAGAACTTCATTTCTGCGTAATAACTGCTGGCTTCGATACTGAACTTCTGAAACTGGGTCAGCACCCCGAGAAGCTCCCACTCGCCCTGGTTCATGAAGATACTCCTGTCGTACTTCACCTTTTCTGGCTTGCGCCACAAGGAGATGTTGATGTCCTGGACTGAGAGAGAAGGAATCAAGCCAGTCTGGGGATCTAGTATCAGGAGCCAGCCAGACCTTGAGGTGGTGGAGTGAGGGTGGAGTGGGGTGGGGGGTGGGGCAGCAACCAAGGACATGGATGTCAGGTGATTCGAGTTCAGGTCTCAGCTCTTAATCTTCAGCCTCAGTTTCCTCAGCTATAAAATGAAGTGATACTACACATCCTACCTATCTCATGTAAAACACAAAGGACCACATAAACTGTTGATTAGAAAGCCTTCTCTCTCTCCCTGTTTCTCTTTGTCTCTCTCTGTGCCTCTGTGTCCGTCTATCTCTCTTTCTCATACATACACACACACCCCTTCCAAATGCCTTGCTAGGTTTCCCTGTTAGAATTACCCATTTAGGAAATGAACACAAACCAACAGTCTTCACCTTTGCCTTGATAGAGCTGCCTGTCTATAAAGGTGAATTAGAAATATAAGCAAACACCTCACTTACAGAATAGCAGTTCTACTTCTTCGTATTTACACTAGAGAAACAGACGTACGCACCAAGAAGGACGGGAGTATCCACTACAGCAGAACACTGGACAAGATCTAAATGTCTATCAATCAGGAAAATGCTAAACAAACTATTGTGAGATATTTTCTAGCAGATAAAATTTACGAGGGAGATCTAACATGGAAACATGTCCAGGATCTGTTGAGGAGGAAAAAGAAGCAAGTTGCAGTATATCATAGTACACACAGTATGTGTGCAGTACATTTGTGTAAAGTAAAAACCCATAAAACAATGTCCATGTAATTTCCAAGGATGTGTGTGTGTGTGTGTGTGTGTGTATGCATGTGTTTGCACACACAAATACACATGTGAATATAGATGCATAGAGAAGGATCTAGAAGGACACACTATGTGAAGTTCATATTGATAAAAGTGGTTAACTCTTGGTGTGGGCAGTTGTTGAAGAGCTTAGGATTGAGGCTAGAGGTCAAAGGGGACTTTAGCCTTATCTGTAATTATGGCTTTTGTTCAAGAAAATTATGTATTACCTTTGTAATTTAATCTAAGAATAAAATCCGAATAGAAATAGAGGTCGCCTTTTCGCAGTAGGCAAGGTCTATGTCACTAGACCAGTAGTGAGCACCTAGCATTCATTCCCTCAATCAGAATTTGCGTAGCACTTCCTTTTTGCCAGACACTGTGCTAGGGATCCAGTGGTGGGCCAGAAAATTATGTCCTTGCCTTCTCTCAGTTTATATCTAGTAGAGAAGTAGACATTGAGCAAGTGTGATAGAGGCGGGAAGAAGAACAGGGAGCTATAAAATTGGGCAGCAGGGATAGCCTAGTCTGGGGAGTAGGAGGTGGTTTCCCTGAGCCACTGTTTCTTACACTGTGACCAGAAGGGTGAACAGAGGAGTTGGTCAGGCTAAATATGGCTGAGGGAGAAGAGGGGGGGATGAGGGGAAAGAGGAGAGGGTGAAATAGTCTAGCAGAGGAAGCAGCATGTGAGAAAGGGAAACAACCAGGAGTTTTGGGGGTCTGGAAAGGCCAGCAGTTTGGCTGGAGCAGGACTGCAGATAAATCAGTAAGCAAGGTACACACGGGCTTATTTGTGCTTACTTTCTAATCTGTTGTGTACAATTTCACCTGTTTGTAGTGAAAAACCAGTGAAATTGTGCACTCTGAATTAGTAAGTAAGCACAATTAAGCCCGTGAGTACCTTGCTTACTGGGTAATCCGTCTCTGGCTGTGGGGAGTGTGTGCAGCTGAGGCTGGAGTGGTGGGCGGCAGGCAGGGCCAGGCTTTTCAGGGCCCTATTGGCCAGGTCGTGGACTTGGATTGTGTCCCAGGAGTGCTGGGAAGCCATCGAGGGTTTAACAGAGAGGGATCTGATCAGATTTGCATTTTAATAAGTTCTCTCTGGCTGGTGTGAGGGGGACAAGAATGAATAAGGGAGACCAGTTAAGAGGCTATTGCAGAAACCTAGGCAAGAGATGACAGTGGCTTGAATTACGGGGCCAGCGGTGAAGATGAAGAGAGGTGGGTGGATTTCAGAGACTTTTAGTGCCAGACCCTGTTCGTGATAGTGGAAACGGACTGTCTCGTTAAATCCTTATAACGTGAGAGAGCCAGCAAGGGCAGCAATACCAGCTCCATTTGGACGATAAGAAAACAGAGGCTCAGGGGCATTAAAATAACAAGTGGTAAATAAGTTGGCTAACCACCACCTGTCTGTCAGTTTGTTATACTGTGGTGGCTTGCATGTTGCTGTGATGCTGGAAGCTATGCCACCAGTATTTCAAACACCAGCAGGGTCACCCACGGTGAACAGGTTTCAGCAGAGCTTCCAGACAAAGACAGACTAGGAAGAAAGACCTGGCGTTCTACTTCTGAAAATTAGCCAATAAAAACCCTACTGATCATAAAAGAACATTGCCTGATATACTGCTGGAAGATGAGCCCCTTAGGTTGGAAGGCACTATACAACAGCTGAAACAATGGACTCAAACCTATCAACCATCATGAAGATGGCGCACGACTGGACAGTGTTTTGTTCTGTTGTACATGGAGATGGCTCAGTGACAACTAACAACAACAACTGGGTAAGGGAGAAGGAGGCATCCAAGATGTGCTCCTCAGCCAGGTGTCCCTGGGCCCCCCTACCCGCTCCCATACCACCACCAGCACCACCCCGAAGCCCACATACTCACTGGTATGCAGCCAGCTGGTAAAGGTCAGTGAGCAGTTCTGAACGTCGAAGGGGAAGTTATAGATGTCAAGGCTGCAGGCTGTTACCACCTGGAGGGGCTTGTAGTTCTGGACGTTACCATCTTGTTGAACATACACGTATGGGATATTTGGAGACTTCCCCACATCCACACTGGCCAGGGAAGAGAGGTCAGTTTGGGGGCTCAGGAAGCAGGTCCTAGGTCTAGCCCTGGGAGTCTGAAGGTCTCTGAGCAGCCCAGTAGGGGAAGAAATGCAGGGAGGGTGTAGGCAGCAGGCAACCCGAACGGTTCTGTCTGGCCCCAGTGTTTCCAATCTATCTATCTTTGACCTCCTTACTTGCCATCGTCAAGGCTACTTTCCAGGCAATAAAAGGCATTTCTCCTCCTTCATTCCCCTGGCATCCCAGCTACAAAAGGCAGGGAAGAAAGCCATAGGCCCAAAACCACAGGCTGTAGGATGTATGCCCAGCTACCCCCACATTATTGCCCACTGGGGCTGGGCAGCCTGGCTCCTGGGATCACCAGCCCTGGAGCCAGGGGCAGGCTTGGTGAGAGAGCAGAACCTTGGGCTCCATCCCGATTCAGGCTTCTCTTTGTTTCTCATCCCTAGAAGTCTTGTGAAATGAGAATAATCGTCTCTGGAGGAAAAGGAACTAGAGAAATCATTGATAAGAATTGGAGGAGGCCAGGAAAGTCCCAGAAGACGTAATTCCACTCTCTTCGCTGACCCCAGACTCCTACACTCTCCCAATGACCACTGTGGCTTGGAGTGGGCTAGACCTGGGGTCATGAGCCTGCCGTCTTCTGTGGAATCAGGTTCAAGGCTGAGAAGTCAAGGCTAAGGCTATTTCACAGTTTAAACTGGAGATCCAGACAGGGGTTTCCCAGAACCCCTCCAGCCTGAGTTATGCAGAGCGTGGGAGCACAGGGTCAGCTGCCTCCTCGAAAACAACGTGAGTGGTGCCCCCTGGAATTGGGCAGTGCAGTGAGTAGCGGGTGAGGGGAGATTGGCCCCTGCCACCTTCTCCATCTTCCCTGGCCTTGAATTCAGAAGCCCAGGTGGTGGAGCCTGAAGGAAACTGAAGCAGAAGTTGTGCTGGCTGGGACCAGATGAGACAGCATTTGGCTGCTGGGAATAAAGGTATGTTGGGGATACAATTTGTGGCCAGTTAGGCACGTGTAACTTGAGAGGTTTAAGAGTGTTCCCTAGCTCCAAATCTCCCCTGTGACCAGGAGCAGTGATCACCAAAATGTCCCACTTCCTTCGGTAATATCACTGTCCCTTTAAAAAATGCAGCTGCCCCTCATTAGCTTATTATAGCTCAGTGTGAATTCACTCGCTGGCTTGCTCTTCCTTGCAGCGGGGGCCCTTGGACCAAGAGCTCAACGTTTTAACATCAGGCATAGAAAATGGGGAGTTTATAAAAGAAGTGAAAGGGGGAAAATGGCAAAGGAGAATTTGGGCCAACTCTACCTGTAGTTTTGCAAGTCTAGGTAGAACAGCTCAAATGTAACAGCAGTGATCTTGTCTCCTGCCTCCTACCCCAGCCCCTTTGCCTTCTCCACCCTTAACCGACCTGGGCACCCAGCGTGGGATGACAATACTCACAACTCATTGATGAGAATGTCTGGGACCCAGATGCTGTCAGTGGGGATGGACAATTTGGTGATGTTGTCGAAGTCCTCAGGGTTCCACTGGAGAAACTCATCCGTCCAGCACTAGGGGGAGAGCAGGCACCTTATGGGCAGCCCCACCATCCCAGGTGAGGGGTAGCTTTAACTCAGGTCGATTTCACCCCTCAGTGCCCAGGCAACAGGTGGCATGCTGGGAAAACCTGGGTGGTACCCAAAGCACTCAGCAGTAACTTAGGGCTCCCCATTTCAGTACTCACATACTCCCTGACATGCACTTAGGACACAGACAGGTGGAACTTCTCCCAGAGAAGAAAGGCATTTAGTCATTCCTGGTGCTATGACACCCCCGCCCACCAACTGAGTGATTTTAGACAGATAGCTTCCTGGGTCTTGGCATACACATACGTAAATGGGAATAATAGCATCCATCTCCCAGGGTAGAACCAGCCAGTGGCACCACAGAAGAAAGGCCTGAAGATCTGCTTCCATAGAAATTACAAGCAAGAAAACCCTACGGAGCTCAGTTCCACTCTGTAACAAGTGGGGTCGCCATGAGTTGGAATTGACTCGATGACAATGGTTTTTTGGTTTTCACAGGGTCAAGATGGTTACTGCTAAATTTTGATCAATGCATTCTCCACTCTCTTGAGAGAATGGCCAGTCTAAAAGGTAAATTTGGTTATGTCACTCCCTCGTTTAAAATTCTTCACTGGTGCCCCCTTGCCCTTGTTGTTAAAACCCATTGCCATTGAGTTGATTCCAACTCCTAGCGACTCTATAGGACAGAGTAGAACTGCCCCATAGGGTTTCCAAGGCTGTAATCTTTATGGAAGCAGAATAGCACATCTTTTCTCCCACCGAACGGCTGATGGGTTTGAACCTCTGACCTTTTGGTCGGCAGCCAAGTGCTTAACGCCCATTTAATCAGCTCCAATTCATGCTGACCTTATATATAACAGAACAAAATGTGGCCTGATCCTGTGCCATCTTCATGACGGTTGCTTTGTTTGAGTCTATTGTTGTGGATATCGTGTCAATTGATCTCATTGAAAGTTTCCTTTTCATTGGTCCTCTACTTTGTCAGATATGCCTGTAAGTTTGTCATATGGTGGTAGATTGTGTGTTGCTATGATGCGGGAAGCTTTGCCACTAGTATTTCAAATACTAGCCGTGTCATCCATGGTGGACTGTTTTCAGCAGAGCTTCCAGACTAAGATGGAATAAGAAGAAAGGCCTGGCGATACTTCTGAAAAGTATCCAATGAAAACCCTATGGATCATAACCATTGTCTTAGGATAAAGTTAAACCCCATGGCCACAAAGGCCTCTATAATCTGGATTCGACCTATCTCTCTAACCTCATTTTTTTTGCCATGCCTCTCTGTGAATTCTACACTGCAGCTATATAGAATTAAACCCTGTTGAAACCTCCCTACCTTTTGCCTACAGACCTTCCTCTCCCATGCTGCGATCCCCGTCTTCTCCAGTTTTACTCATCCTTACAGACTTAGCCAAGGCGTCTGTCTGTCCTCTCTTCCAGGGAACATGCCAGGACCCACTTCCCAAGCTGGGTTAGATGTGCCTCCTCTGAGCTCCCAGGGTTAGTCTCGTGTGCTTTGCCCCATTGGCCATGCTGTCTTGTTGCATTTTACTTGTCTGTTCACATGTCTGCTGTTTGTACTAGTCTGTGTGCTCCTTGCAGGCAGGGCCTGAGTCTAATTTGCGTCTCTGATTCCTATCCCTTAGCACAGTTGCTGGTACATAGTGGATGGACATTCCCTTGATGCTGACTGTAAACAGCAGGGGCAGACGCTAATAGTTCAGAGGTGGGGCCTAGGACTGACATCCCAGAGGAAGGGAGCTCCAGCTTGCCTGTTCCTGTTCTGGTCCTTTCCATTGAGGCAGGTATACTCTGTATTAAAGGATCTCTCTGTGAGGCAGAAAGGGAGCAGGGTCTCAAGGATCAGCATCCTGGTGTCTTCCTCCACCCTTCCTTCCTGTCTCATGAGCTGGTGGTGATGGTGAAGAGTGCCCGTGAGGAGTGAGAGAGCCTCATATGCCACATGTGTCTCCAGAGCTGCTTTCAGGCTTGCCTCTGTGAACTGTCCTCATCCTCCTGCCTTCTTCTTTTCTGCCACTTGATTTCCTCTTCTGCTCTGACTTCTTCGTCACAACCCGTGGGGCTGCCAGGGTGGGATCCAGCCTCTGGACAGCAGCCTCCACTGTTTGCCCACGTACAGTGCCTACCCCTCGAACTTGAAGCCAGAGATGCTACCAGGGGTGGTTTACCCAATAAGCAAGGTATGCACGGGCTTAATCGTGTTTACTTACTAATCTGTGGTGCACAATTTCACCCAGGTTTCTTGTGGTAAAACCCAGGTGACATTGTGCACTGCAGATTAGTAAGTAAATGCAATTAAACCCATGCATACCTCGCTTACTGTAAGCTGGTACATACTGTGTTTACTGGTTAATCCACCCTTGGTTATGCTGTGAAGCCTCAGAGACACCCACAAACCAATGCCTGACCCAGGCCCAACAGAGACGGAATGAATGGAGAAGTGGCCAAGGATGTGAGGACTAAGTGGATGGAATCATCCTGTTTCAATCACCCAGTTTGGTTGTCCAATTTGGCCTAGTAGAAGGAAGAACTTTCTAGCAATTAGAGTTGCTTGAAAGTGAGGTGGCTGCCTTGTGAGTTCCCAGCCACTGGAGGTGTTCCACAGAGGTTGGACAAATACTTCTTTGGTTTGTGAAGAAATCCAGAAAGCAGAAGAGGGTTTAGAGGATTTCTCCTCCAGTGATCTTCAAGCTTCCTTCGATTTCCAGTCCTGAGATTAGAGAATTCTAGACACCTGGATCTGGTGCTGAGTGTGCCTCTGAACCTCTCCCCTCACCTTCCCTCACCAAGGCCCCTGAGATTCCTGACTCCCTGGAGATAGAGGAATCATTCCTGGAAAAATAAGCCCCCTTTCCAGGAAATGCGGGTGATTGAGGGGCTGGTCTGCTCACCTGCCGGTACCAGATATAGGTGGTCAACACTTGATTCTTCTCATCCTGTGAAGGGAAAGGGAGATGGACTCAGGTGGCCCGTGTGGGCTGGAAATCCATCACAGACACCCAGCCCCACAGAGGAGCTTCTCCTTTGTGTCCCTGTGCCCTTGGGAAGTGAGAGTGAAGAGAAGGGGCTGGGGAAGTGGATAAGCTGGAGTTCCCTGGTCAGCCAGGAAAAATTGAGTGCCCCCGGTGCTGCCCAGGGGTGACTTGGTCTCATGTGGCCTTCTCTCCACCCCCAAAAGGTACACCTCAGAGCATGGGACGGGTAGGGGCCAAGCGCTCACCACATTGAGGATAGCGTAGACAATGACATCGACGAGCACAGTGGTCGGCTTCCTCCAGTCCCGCACAGGCCGCACGCCTTTCGTGTAGTTGGACAGCAGGCAATCAGAGAGCCTCAGTAGGGCAGGCTTGGTGGTGCTGTGGGCCTGGGGGCACCCCCTCCACCTGGCTGCAAAGGAGAGCAGTACAAAGTGGACCCTGTTCTCTTGCCCTGGTTTGAAAGCTATTAAAGGACTATGTCCCCACCATTCCCACCTCAAGAAATTCCCAGACGCCCCCGCCCCCACAGACTGAAATCCCCATTGCCAGACCATTTTGTCTGCTACAATTCCTGCCAAAATTTAAGCCTGTCGTCTCTGAGAGGCGACCTACACACTCACGTACATGAGAGCAGGGAACTGTGTTGTAGGAGAAGGTGACACAGAGAGATAAGTTTTAGAGTAGGCTAAAGGCTGAGAAAGGCTGAGAGTAGGGGGCCTGCCTGAGGAGGCAGGGCTGTGGGGCTGTGGATGAGGGGCCCTGGGGAACTAAAGGGAAACTAGCCAGGGGCATGTAGTTGGGAAAGGTGGGATGGGTGCAAGAAAGCGCGGGCTCAAGTGCATGATTTCTAAGCCAAACGGTCTGCCTCAGGATTTTGCCTCAGCCAAGATCAGGTCTCAGCATCCAGGAAAGCTCATTGCCTCCCTGCTCCCAGTCCACAACCAACCAAGAAAGAAGGAAGGGTGGGTGACCAGCAAAAACTGATATCCCCCCTCCTGCAAAGTCCACCCCAGAGGATGCCCTCCTTCCTCCACTCACACACCAACAGCGAGGGAAGGGTTTTCCGGGTCTCCTTCATAGAGTCGCTATATTGGCAAACTTGGTGGGGTTAGGAAGAAGGTTTGGGAATGGGGTAGGAATGAGGACAAGCCACATTTCCTTGTTCTCTGGGTAGGAGGCCGACAACGACAAATAGTGACAAGAAGGCCTAATCCTAGGTCCTAGTCTTGCTCTGTGGTGACCTTGGTGTACACCAATTTTTCCTCTGGGAAATAGTGGGGGCATTTCCTGAAGGAGGCCATGAAATACAAAGGTGCTAGTATATGGGGCAGGAAGGGGGGCACCCTAGAGGACCAGGGTACAGACCAAAATGTGGTGATGGGTCTGGCGGGGTTAGATCAGGGCCTGACTTTCTCTAAACAAAACCCTCTCCTTTCTCAACTTGCCTGTGATGTGCACAACCTGTACAGCAAGTTGGTCCTACAGGTTCCCCCTACTTGTCTCTAACCCACCTGTACCTGCTAAGCTTTCAGCATCCCTCAGGAGGACAGAAGACAGAAGAGAGAGAAGGAAGACAAGAGACTATTTACTGAGTATCTATTTGGAAAATGTAAGTTAACTTACATTATTTACCTTAAATTTAGGACAGTCCACTGCCACCCTGGTGGTTATCATGTTGGTCATTTAACAAATAAGGATCCCCAAAGCTCACGGAGGTGAGTACCAGGCCCATTTCATTCACCCGGCAAGTGGAGGAACTGAATTCAACCCTCATCCCTGCGTCTCTTAACTACCCTAGGTGACAGACCAGATCGTATTGGCTGGGACTCTGACCAGCTCAGAGAGAACCAGATAGAGCCCAGCAGGCCCTCTGAGCAAAGGGCCATTGCTGGGAGGTAAAGGTTTCTCTCTCGCCAGGGAAGCCCTAGGTCAGTCATCACTTGCAGCCTGTGCTCGCTTGGCCCACTAAGCTGCCCCAAATTACAGCCCACAGGAAGGAAAGGCATTGTGCCCACAAGCCCTATATATCTGCCCAGCCCCAGAGTGGCATCCTTCTAATCATGCCCCAGCCTCAGCTCCTACCCAGCTCTGTACGGGGGAAACCTTCCAAGATGGTTATGGTCTGTAGCAAAAGGATCCCTCTGCGACTAAAGTTCCCCATATTCAGAGAAGGCAGGAATGCGTGGGCATGGGGAATACAGAGAGAAGTTTGGTGTCACAGGAGTTTAGCCCGGAAGGGAACTTGGGGAAACAAAGACCCAGAGAACACAAGCGTCAGAGCCAGTGGAGCTGCGGAAAGATTGCTCGATTAGCTCCCATCTCTACTCTGCTGCTGACAAGCTGTGTGACCTTGAGTGAATTACTTCCCCTCTCTGGACCATGGTGGTCCCATTTATAACAGGAAGGGTGGACTGAAAGAGCTCGAAGGTCCCTTCAGCTGCCACATGATGAGTTTAGGGGCAGGGTAAAGAAGAAAGCAGCCCCTCTCTGGGCACGTGTCTAGTGCCTCTCGGATACACCGGGAGCTGAGCAGCAAGCCCTGCTCTCACCTGGTGGTCAGCTTCTCCAACTTGCTAGCTTGATCGCGATGCCCTGAAATGCTCTCATGCTCATATAATGGTAAGATACCCACCTTTCCTGCAGCTGCACCCATTCCTAAACCCTCCTTTCCTCAGGCACCCCACACCCGCCCCAAGGAAACAAGCACCCCCCCACCCAACCCCACCCCTGCGGGTGGCTAGCCAAGTCCTGCATATTTTCCCCTTACCTTGTCCCTGTACCAGGAGCGTGGGCAGAAGCAGGGCAAGCAGCGCCTGCCAGACAGGCAGCGACATGGTGAGCTTCCCACGGTGTGGGTGGCCTGTGGAGTGGCCCTTCAGGGTGAGTACCGCCCAGGGCCAGCCTGCCCACACGCTGCCAACTGATGCCCTGGCCACCGTGCCTCTTCTGGCTGCTCCACTGCACCTTCTCACTGCCCAAGCCCCCAGGGTTGGGAAGCCGCAAGTCTCCCAGCAATCAATCAGTCCTCCCTCAGGATCAGGTTTCAGGGCGGGAGGGAAGGGGAGGGAACCACTGAGAGAGGGGCTGATGTCACAGGGCGGGAGCTCAGGCAACACCATTCAGCCAGGTGGCATGATCAAGGTTCCCGAAGACTCCTTGCGGACAGGGGGCTGCAGGAGCCTACGGGACAAGGGTGCAGCTTGTCTGCTGGGATGTGCTGCTTGCCTTCATTTATGACCCAGGGCGAGTATGTCTCGGTAGCATTGATCTGGGGTGGGGTGGATAGTCATGCAGGAGCAGGAGGGCCATTTCCTGCTCCCCACAGTGAGGTAGTCCGCCTGGGCACCTCTACAGACAGGGGAAGAAGATCTGAGGTTACCACACATCTGCCCCGTTATTCTCCTTTTAAATATTTATATTTATATATTTAATCTTCTAAATATTCAATACATAACAATTTAGTATTTAAATATATAGTAAAAAGCATGTAGAACAAAATTCTAACACACAAAAAAAGACCAGATTTACTAGCCTGAAAGAGACTGGAGAAACCCCGAGAGTATGGCCCCCAGACAACCTTTTAGCTCAGTGGTGAAGTCACTTCCGAGATTCACCGTTCAGCCGGGGAGTGGACAGCCCTATAAAAGAAAACAGGACTAATGAGGCACAGCAGTCCAGGGACAAGGACTAGAAGGCAGAAGGGCACAGGAAAGCTGGTGATAGGGAACCCAAGGTTGAGTAAGGACAATGCTGACATGTAGTGGGGTTGTTAACCATTGTCATAGGGCAACATGTGTACTAACTGCTTAATGAGAAACTATTTTGTTCTGTAAACCTTCATCTAAAGTGAGAATAGCAGCACAACTGGAAGAACGTAATCGATGTCACTGAACCGTGCAGGTAGAAATTTTTGAAATGGTGTATCTTTGGCTATGTACATTTTCACCAAAAAAAAAAAAAAAGGTCGAGAAGGGAGAGGGTTGACATGTCGTGGGGTTGTTAACCAATGCCATAAAACAATATGTGTACTGACTGTTTAATGAGAAACTATTTATTCTGTAAACTTTCACCTGAAGTACAATATAAATAAATAAATAAATAAAATATATAGTAAAATATATTTATATGTATAGTAAAAACATAATAGTAATATACGCTCATTGTAGAAAAATATTGAGAAAAATTAAAATCATCCATAGGCGTTCTGCCCAGAGACAGCCACTATTAATATTTTGGTGTATATTATTCTATGATTTACTCCTATAATATGTATACAATGATGTAAATATATTATACATATAATTTTGCATTTCCCTCTTTTTTTTTGTGCTTAATATCATTTCATAAGCATTTGACACTTTTCTTTAAATGTGTTTTTTTTTTTCCTGAAGAAGTCTTTCTTTTCTCTTTGTAAGTTAAATAGCAAGTATCTGTCCCTCACATGCCTGACTGTGTGCCCCCAAGATTGCCTGAGTAAAGAATCACTGTGACTTTCTACTGGAAGGAATTGCACCCCAATTCACCATCTGGGTAAATGTGAACTTTTCTACCTCAAAGTGTGTTGAACGGCAAGTTGCACCTGTACTGATCATGGCAAGCTTTAACAACAAAACAATTTCATTTCTTTCGATCTGTTTTCCAGTTGAATCTAAGTGTGGAATGGGCTGGGAGTACAGTAGGAAGGATGAATTTTCTGAATTGTAGTCAAGTTAAAAAACAAAGAAAGAAAGAAAGAAAAACACTTTGTTCAGGGCTGAGCCTTCCTTTGCTCTGTCTCGAGGCTCTGGCATGTTCAGTCAAGCTCAGGGATGTTGAGCTACCCTTCCCTTAATCCATGTGCTGCATCACTGCACGATGCAGAAAAACAAGGAAAAATCAGCTTCAAGACTGAATGGAGTTGAGGGCAAGTAGAACAGGAGAAAAGAGGGATTTAAAAGCAACAGAAGTAAACCTCCCCTGGATGGAATTACTCAGTCTCCAGTTGGACAACAGGACAAAGCAAGGCAAGGAGAACCAGCTGCCCCCTGGGCCTCCAGGCTGAGGTCTTGAAGGAGCCCAAGTCAAGAAGAACACTTGTGGATGGATTCCTAAATGCATCCCAAGCCCAACACCTGGAGTGATAAGCGAAGCCTCTTAGGTTCCTGCTTACCTCCATGTATGATGATTCACACTTAGGAATATGCTATAAATTTCTAGGGGAATTTTTCCTATTGTTTATGTGCATTATAAAATCTGCGTATAGCATTATGCTGTTCATTGATAGGGTCCCTTCATATAGCCTTTAGCAGTAACGCTCACACACAACTATAATGGAAATCCACCGGATTCATAATTAAAGAACAAACCAACACTTAACCTTTCTCCCCTATGCCCCTAACGATTAGCTCCAGATGCCCCCATTTTGTAGTCCTCCGGCCATGTGGCCCTCCTCTATCTCCTGTTCCACAACGAGGCAGCGTGCCCTGGGGCCCATTCCTTCCACCAAACCAAAACCAAAACCATTGCCATCGAGTCGATTCCGACTCATAATGACCCTATAGGACAGAGTAGAACTGTCCTATAGGGTTTCCAAGGGGCGCTTGGTGAATTCGAACTGCTGACCTTTTTTGGTTAGCAGCCAGCCGAGCTCTTAACCACTATGCCACCAGGGCTCCAGAGCCCAGCTATTTGGAGACAGAGAGCCAAGAAGAAAGTAGACATGTCAGGCATTGAACTTGTTCTGAACAGGGCAACAACAAAGCAGGATGAAAAAGAGCAAGAAGAAAGGAGAAGGTAAAGCAATATAAAACGGTAGACCCTAACTGATTTCAACCCAAACCTACCTTCTATTAAAAAAAAAAAAAAGAAAAAAAGACAAACCACTGCTGTCGAGTCAATTCCAACTCGTAGCAACCCTATAGGACAGAATAGAACTCCCCCAGAGGGTTTCCAAGGAGTGCCTGGTGGATTTGAACCGCCAATCTTCTGGTAACCACTGTGCCACCAGGGTTCCTTCTATAGCACATCAAGTGTTATACAGTTACTGTGAGAACTGTAGATATATGTGACTTTTTTAGTGGGGGGAGATATTGTATTATCATATATGCTTTTTTTTGCAGTAAAGATTTCTTTTCAGAATACCAAATAAATGTATCTCTATATAAAACACATATGTAATATATACATATACAAACTATATACAGAGCCTGCTTTAAAAATTAAGGTTTTATTCAGTAAGATTATCTGTTCTATTGACCAAATGTAAAATATTTTTAAATGAAGATGCATTTTAAATGTCTATAAATGGTGTTATAAATAGAGCACAGGTGTTACGTAAGCTTCTAAGAATTTAGAGGAAAAATAATAAAAGTTCCAAGATACACGAAAAGAGGGGGGTAGGTGTGAAGAAGCGAGAGACATAAAAATAAAAAGAGCAAGAAGAAAAGGAATCACCGACAGATGAACGGATAAGCAAAATGTAGTACAGACATACAATGGAATATGACTCTGCCATAAACAGACATGATGTCCTGATGCATGCCGCAACACGGATTAACTCACCTTAAAAAAAAAAAAATGATGCTGAATGAAATAAGTCCGTCACAAAGGGGCAAATATTATATGATTTCACTAATATGAAATACCTCAAAGAGGCAAATGTATAGACCAGAGTTTAATAGTGGTTACCAGGGGTGGGAGGGATAGGGAAAGGGGGGGATCACTGTTTAGGTAGCGTTGAGTTTTTGTTTATGGGGATGGAGAGTTTGGAAATGGCTTTTGGTGATGGGTGCACAACAGGACTGATGTAATTTGTTATAGTGAATTGTATATGTGAAAAAAGTTGAATTAGCAAGAGAAGAAAGAAAAACAAAAGGAAGATGAGGAATTAAGGAAAGACAGGTACGAAACTGAGGAGGAAGAGGAAGAGGATGGAAGTTAAAGGAAAAGAAAGAAGGAGGAAAATGGCAGGAGAGGAGGAAGAGGTGGAGGAAGGATGGAGCAGAAGCTGCAGGACGTGCTCAACAGTAAACCCAGATGTGGTCTGAATGTGCCCCCGACCTCCTCAACATGACACTCCCGAAAGTGGGCCCTCCACTGTGGAGTGAGGGTCGCCAGCCAAGGGGATGCGTTACAGACCCAGTCAGGGGGCAGTGAGAACGTCTGGAGCGCCCGGCCCACGGGCCCCAAGCCTTCCTCCTGCACTGAGCTCCTGGATTCTGCTGGGACCGTACAATTGGGTTAGGGAGGAAAGAGGATGTCCACTGTACAGTGTGTGCATTAGGGAATTAGCTCCTTAGGTAACAGGATTAGAGGGAGCCAGGCAGGCCGAGGGCTCCAATGGAGATGTATTGCCTGTGCATCTCTCTGATGGAGCAGCAATCAAGCTTCCCCTGAAGAAATTTCCTATTAATGGAAATGATGGCACAACAGACTGGGGGGAGTTGGAGTCGTGGCCAGTGGCCAGGGGCGGGGTGTAAATTGCCTCAGATGAAACTATGGACTCACTTTTGCCCCTTTTAAACAAGATAAGAATTAGCGTGAGGACTTGAGTAACTCGCCTTGGCTAGCGGGCATGAGGAAAAAGCAGAGGCCTGGCTAATTTGATTCTTGAACTCTGCCTGCAGACACCCAGACTCCTCCCAGGGAGTGGAGGCAGACATGCAGATGGCAGCAAGCCAGTCTGGGTGATGAAAAGCCCCAAGACTGCAGGACCCACAACCCTGAGCCTTTGTGTCCAACTGCTCCCAGCACCCTGGGGGAGGAGGACCGGCATCACGTGTGCCTGGAGCTTTTGGTCCATGGACAAATGCTCTTGCAGTTGGTCATACTCATCGCTTTTCTTGTGCCTATTTTACAGGTTAAGACATCGATCCCAGAAAGTCTCAATGACTTGCTTTAATTCTTACACTCGTTATAGATGGAGCTGGGGTTCTCCAGGCTCCTGGCTCCAGCCTCTTGCCATTACAGCTGTGTTTCCCGTCCTTGGCAGTAAATTTTTACTGGTCTGTACAACTTTTACCATCAAAGAGCCTGACCTTTGGAAGCCTATAAACTTAGAAAAACTCTGCAACTCGTAGGAACATCTGGCCCCACTAGGGGTCCACCTGCTAGGGAAGAGCTGAGGGAGGCCTATGGTTTGTCATCATGGTGCTAAATGGAAGCTGTATCTTCATTCTTTCCTACATGACCCACCTCTCTCCATATTGGGGGTCAGGTAGAAAGGACAGACAGGTGCACTGTTTCCTTCAGCCAGTTCCAGGAACCTGACACATCTGGGCATGGAGGATGAAAGATTTACGGGTTGTCTACCCATGAAGAGATAAGAAAGCCAGCAGGATGGGAAAGTGCCTGACTCAATTCCTAGTTCTTCTGCCCAAAGAGGCAGCGGCAGCCTTGATAGTGAGAGGAGAAGAACAGCATCCTCAACAGACATAGGAGGGTGTTATAGATTGAATTGTGTGCCCCCAAAAAGATATATTGAAGTCCCAACACCTGGCACCTGTCAATGTGGCCTTGTTTGGAAATAGGGTCTTTCTCTGAAGATGTTATCTGTTAACATGAGGTCATACTGGGGTAGGGTGGGACCTAATCCCTTCTAAGTGGTGTCTTATAAAAGAGAAGAACAGACACAGATGGACACGGGGGGAGGACACCATGTGAAGCTGCGTCTACAAGCCGAGGAAAGCCAAGCATTGTCAGGAGCCATCAGAAACTAGGAGAGAGGCATGGAACAATTTCTTTCCATTAGAGTCCTCAGAAGGAGTCGACGTGGCCAAGACCCTGATTTTGGACTTCCAATCTCCAGAACTGCGAAACAATACATTTCCGTTTTTTCAAGCCACTCACTTAGTGGTATTTTGTTACAGCAGCTTTAGGAAACTGAGGCAGAGGGTCTCATTGTCCTAGTCTTTCTTTCCTTGCTGTCCCATCTTATGTGACCCCCAACCTCTTCTCCACCAAGGTTCTGGGTGCTTGGATTGGCCTGATTCTACATGACTCCACAACAGTAGCTACTGTCTATCTATGGAGCATATACTGTGTGCCAGGCACTGCGGTAGGCTCCTTATCTTATTTAATCCTTATTTCCTATGAAGAAGGTATTGTTATTTCCATATTGCTGATGAGAAAATCGAGGCCGGCGGAGGTAAAGCAACCTGTGCAGAGTTACATAACTGATAAGAGGAGGGTGTGGTATTAGGTCTTACAGACTCGGAAGCTTGTGCTTAGCCACCTGGTTACACTGAGTCCCAGACCCTTCTTTTGGCTTTAAGCTCAGGCTGGTTGGACTCTGGCTAGTATAACCCCTCCAATCCTGGGTGATGGATTGGGGTCCCTACTCTACATTGATTGCTCTTATTGAGTGGGCAGATTCACTGGGATAGCCCTAGATAAGCCTGCTAATTAATGGATTTTTACTGAAGAATATCTTAAGTAATACTATACAATAACTTAATGGGCCATTAAGTATACTATTTTCCCCAGAAAAATACAGGTTCAGAGATTCTGCAATCTGGTCCCAGCAAAGCCAGTTTCAGCGAATGTCCGGTGTGAGGCTCCACAGCAATTTGGGACTAGTGGCCTCTGCAGCCCTTCCTCATGGCATGGATGTGATGCTAGGGTTCTGGAGTTTATTGTTATATGGTTATTCTGTTGAGTCTGAGAACCCTGATGGCCCAGTGGTTAAGTGCTTGGCTGCTAACTAATAGGCCGGCAGTTCAAACCCACCAGCTGCTCCATGAGAGAAAGATATGGCAGTCTGCTCCCGTAAAGATTACAGCCTTGGAAACCTATGGGGCAGTTGTACTCTGTCCCATAGGGTTACTATGAGTTGGAACTGAATCAACAGCAGTGCGTGTGTTGAGTCTGGGTGCATGGGGTGAGGCTTCATCAGAAGGATAGGGTTATTTCTTGTGCCCTATCACCTGGGGAAGAGGACTTTTCTAACCCTACAACCAGACAGGATAGAGATCCTGAAGGAAGTGGCACAGTGGGGCTTTTCTCTCAAGAATGACCCTATGTTATATGTATTTTACCACAATAAAAAAAAAAAAAAGACCCCAAAAGCAAGATGACTAAGAGCTTGTTCCCAGGAAGTGAGTGTTCATACTGCCACTTTCCACATGGAGACAGGCAAGGAGTAGGAGGTAAGAAAGCCAAGTGTCATGGGTTGAATTGTGTCCCCCAGAAGTATCTATCAACTTGGCTGGGTCATTATTCCCAGTATTGTATGACTGTGTACAATTTTGTAATCTGATGTGATTTCCTTATGTGTTGTAAACTCTGTCACTATGATATAATAAGATGGATTAGTGGCAGTTATACTGATAAAGTCTACAAGATTAGGCAGTGACTTAAGCCAATCTCTTTTGAGATATAAAAGAGAGAAGAGAGCAGAGAGACACGGGGACCTCATACCACCAAGAAAGCTGTGCCGGGAGCAGAACGCGCACTTTGGACCTGAGGTTCCTGCACTGAGATGCTCCCAGACCAAGGGAAGACTGATGCATCATAAGGACCTTCCTCCAGAGCCAACAGAGAGAGAAAGCCTTCTCCTGGAGCTGATGCCCTGAATTTCGACTTGTAGCCTACTGGACTGTGAGAGAGTAAACTTCTCTCTGTTAAAGCCATCCACGTGTGGTATTTCTGTTATAGCAGCACTAGATGACTAAGACACCAAGCAAGAAGCCTCTGAAGTTGAACTGTTTCTCTGAGGCTCTACGAAGATATTTCAGGACACTGGGAAGACTCTGACAGGCCTAGAAGAGCCGAGAACCCTGTGTTGTGCAAGACAGACTGCTTCAGTCTCCTCTTGCTTACTTCTTGTCTCTTGCCTTAGTAGGGGTTCATGTTGGAATTTCCAGCCTCCATCCTCCACACTAAGAGGCACAGAAGGAAGGGAACTTTATGTGTGTTTAGGCCAGTGTGGTAGCAGCAGCAATGGTCTAAGTGAGAGACGCACCAAAGGAACTTGAAATCCAAGGGAACTCATGGGGCTACTTGGTCCCCCTACCATTTCTGCCTGGAGGTCTTCCTTGTGCTAAACTTTGGAGGTTTGCGGACTTGTTTTCATATGGGGGGTGGTAATCCTTCATACAAACCATAAGGGAACCATGGATGTGAGACAAGCAGGAGCAGGCAGGGTCATGTAAAGCAGACCTTGTTTCTCCCCCTTCCTTTCTGATGCAAGCAGATGGTGGTCTCACTCCAGTTCTTACAGGTATCCAAGAAGGAGATGTTCTGGCCTCTTGGACATGTCTCATTCCGGTAAGATAAAACTTCCCCTTTACCCTGTTCCCCAAATGTCCATCAAGTTCTAGCTTTTTCATCCCTTAGGGTGGAAGCCTTCTTCTGTACCCCAAACAACAGAGACGACGTCACGATAGTCTCCAGCGTAGAAAGACACTTTGGTAAGTGCGTCTAGAATCAGCAAACTGGTGGCAAAGGCCAGGCCTCAATGAGGCTATTGATGGGTCATTAGCCCATCTTATCACTCCAGAGCTGATCTGGAGATGAAGGTCAGTTGGCTTAAGTATTCCCTAACTCAAGAGAATTATTAAATTCCAGGGAGTGAACATTAGTCCATCTGGTCACCCCAAAACTGGACCTGGAAGGAGAAGATAGTTTGGCTTAAATTTCTCTCTTACTTGAATTTTAATTGCTAAAGTGGAAGAGACTGAAGAGGCCCTCTTACCCACCCCCTTGCTTCCGAGAAGGATAGAATCTTAATAGTTATTAGTGTTTTCTGAGAAATTATCTAAGAAAGAGACTTCACAAACCCTTTTGGGATTCCAAAACAAAGTTTCTTCTAATATCTAACTTTAATTGCACTTGTTACAATTTAAGTCATTTCCCTTCATCCTGTAGAAATGGGCCCTATCTCCCATCCATCTTCATCACAGTCTCTAAGAGACAGTAGGGACATAGTGACCATTTATGTGCTCTTCCAGAAAGAAACAGAAGCAGACAACAGTAACATTTACCAAACTTTGTATGGAGCCGCACATTTTATGGTGCACTTTTGGGAATGTTCTCTCTTTCACCTTGAAACTCATTATATAACACTCTGAGGTAGGTGACATTTTCCCCACTTTATAGATGAAGCGCTATGGCTCTAAGACATTTGGTGACTTGTCCAGGGTCACTCAGCTAATATCTGACCAAACCAGTTTAGAACCCTAAGCTAAGCCAGGATGCATTCTGGAAAATCGGTCTTCTGCCTTTTCCATTGGGGTAAGAAGTGAGGAAGAAGGAAACATAGCAAGCTATCATGGTCCTTGCTTCTGGCGGGTTGGATGTACGTCTGGGACACAGGGGTGGGGAGGGAGGCTTGTCGTTCACTCTCTATCTTTTTATGCCTTTAAATTTTGTACCATGGAAAATACTATCTATTCAAAAAGTCAAATAATATCTTTAAAAGAAGCAATGGGAAGAATGGAATATGACCTGGATTCTGATCCTGTTTCTATCACAAACTCTCTGTGTGATCTTGGGCAAACCAGCTAAACTGCCTATTTCTTTTATCACATATCTGATGAGAATAAAGGAATAATTTTCCTGTCTACCAAATCCGTGGGACTTTCATTGAGGATAATATACATCAGCAATTATCAGGCGATATCAGCATCACCTGGTTCAAATTATGCATGTTGCTCTTTTCCAAGTATTCTGATTCCCCTCCTCTTCCCCACTACACAGTCAATTATGGAAACCAAAATACATGGTACTGTAGAAAAAGCACAGACTCAGAAGTCAAACTTGACCTGAGCTCAAATCTCAGTTGCTGAGCTTACTAGCTACATGATCCTGGTCAAGATACCTAAAGTGCCTACGCCCAGCTTTCTCATGTCTCATCTATCCTCAGAGGTGGTTGTGAGGATTAAATGAGATGATGTATGTAAAGCATGCGGAGCCCTGGTGGCGCAGTGGTTAAGGGCTCGGCTGCAAACCAAAAGGTCAGCAGTTCAAATCCACCAGCCACTCTTTGGAAACCCTATGGGGCAGTTCTACTTGTCCTATAGGGTTGCTATGAGTGGGAGCCAACCCGATGGCACCTAACAACAAAAACAGCATGTAAAACACGTAACACAGTGCTGAACACATACTATATACTCAAAAAATGTTAGTTTCATCCCTTTACAAATGAAGGTATCCATAGCATTAATAAATAAATGAGGCAACGGGTTGTGAACGCTGTAAAAGAGTAAATGCAGCAATATAACCTGTAAGGGTTTGTTCCTGAGCAACCTGTCATAAATGGCCCTAGGACGGAGCCTGGGAATAGGAGAGGGGAACCGGAAAGCAACAACTTGTCTGTGATTCAAGTGGCTGTCGTCTTAAATATCATCTAAGTGAGACTTTCTCTGACTGCCCTATCTAAAATTATACCCCCCAATATTCCCTACATTCCTTCTCCATAGCACATGTCATCGTCTGTTACGGATTGAATTGTGTCCACCCGAAAAACGTATGCTGGAGTCCTAACCCCTCTACCCGTGGATGTAATCTCATTTAGGAATAGGATTTTCTCTGTTATGTTAGTGAGGCCATATCAGCGTAGGGTGTGTCAGAAACCTACTCACTTATGAGATATAAAAGGAGCAGATTAGCCACAGAGCAGTAAACACAAACGGAGGGGAAGATACGTGCCACATGGAGATCACCAAGGAACCCAAGAATGCAGCCAGTTTCCAGAAGCTGAGACGAGGATCTTCTCCCAGAGCCAGCAAAGAGAGAGCCTTCCCCTAGAGCCAGTGCCCTGAATTCTGACTTCTAGCCTCCTGAACTGTAAGAAAATAAATTTCTGTCTGTTAAAAAACCACCCACTTGTGATATTTCTGTTATAGGAAACCAAAAAACCAAACCCATTGCTGTTGAGTTGATTCTGACTCATAGCAACCCTATAGGACAGAGTAGAACTGCCCTATAGGGTTTTCAAAGAGTGCCTGGTGGATTCAAACTGCCAATCTTTTGGTTAGCAGGCATAGCTCTTAACCTCTATGCCACCAGGGTTTCCTCTGCTATAGCAGCACTAAGAAACTAAGGCACCATCTAATATACTAATATCTTGCTTATTTATCCTGTTTATTATCTGTGTCCCCCTACTAGACATAAGCTCCACAAGGGCATGGGTTTTTCTGTTTTGTTGATTGTTGAATCCCCAGAACTGGGAAGAGTTCCTGTCACATAGTAAAAGCAAACCCAACACATTGTTGTGGAGTCAATTCCAACTCATGGTGATCCCACATATTAGAGAGTAGAATTTCTCCATAGGATTTTCTTGGCTGTATTCTTTATGGAAAAGGAGCCCTGGTTGCACAATGGTTAAGCACTTGGCTATTAACCGAAAGTTCAGCAATTCAAACCCACCAGAGGAAAAAAGATGTGGCGGTCTGCTTCCATAAAGATTACAGCCAAGAAAACCCTATGGGGTAGTTCTACTTTGCCCTCTAGGGTCGCTATGAGTTGGAACTGACTCGACGGCAATGGGTGTTTTTGGGGGGAAGGATCTTTACGGGAACAGATCACCAGGCCTTTCTTCTGCAGTGCCGCTGGGTGTGTTTGAACCACTAACTTTTAGGTTAGTAGTCGAATGCAAACCACTGGTGCCACCCAGGGACCTTTGTCACAAAATTGATGCTCATAAATATTTGCTGAATGAATGAACAAGTGAATGAATGAGTGAAAGGCATCAGCAGAAGAAGATATAAGTGGTGGGTCTAGGAAAATCCACCTATGCTCTGGGGCTCTCCTGGGCTCCTTGGGAGTCCTGTAAACAGGGTAGGAAGGATGACCCCAGCCGTGGGTCTTGGCTACCTTTTCTGGTTACAGGAATGTGCTGAGCATGCCCTCTGTTGCTTTGACCCTAGCATGCTGGTCTCCTGGGTAGTGACATGATGGGACTCAGATGGCCACAGGGTGGCCTGTGCAATAATGCATTTCTTGGAATGGAGAACATCTTGGCCACCAGAGCAGTCATTACCTGGAGATAAGAAATGCTTCAAGACACAGAGCTTGTAGTTCCAGTGAGTAGGTAGAAGGGTAGGAGGTGGGGGGAGGGCAGGCATGGGACACAGCCCATCCTCACTCCTGACGGGAGGCAGTGATGCCCCACAGAGAGAACTCAAGCTAAGGAGGGTCCTGCCCACACCACCCAGTGGAAAGTGATCTCTTTGCCCTGGGGACGCTGTCTCACTCACTTGGGCACTTACGGAAGAGCAGACTGCCCCTCAGCCTAAAGCAAGACCTCAACACATCCCAACGGATACAAACTTGCCTTTGTAACCAAGCCCTCCAAAGACAGAGGCCTTAGAGGAAACTCGTTGGGTCCTTAAAAGTCATCTAGTCCAGCCTCTGTCTGGCACTCAAATCTCTATCATGTCTGTAGCAAATGATCTTTCAGCCTTTACTTGCAGACCTCCAAGAAGAGGAGCTCACTACCTCTCAAGACAGCCCTTTTCATTTGGCAGGAAATTTTTCTTATATCAATCTCCAAATCTGTTTCTCTTCCACCCACTCAGTTCTACCCTTTGGGACCATTCAGAAAATGTCTAATTCCTTTTCCAAACACCATGCATTCTCTTCAATTCTTTCAACATGGAGGTCAGGGTGTTGGAGCTGGAAGGAGCTTGGACTGGAAGGGCAGAGACTGTGTGTCCCTCCCTTGTAGGTCTTCATTGCTGTGCTGTGCCTGGTGCCTCGTTGGTACTTGATGGAGTCTGTTGGATGAATGGATGAACAAAAGAATCAGGTGCAAATTTCTTGATTTATAAGTGAGGCAAGGGAACTTCAGAGAGGGTAAGTGACTTAAGCAAAGGTCATACAATTCCTAACATTGGAACTAGTTCCCAGTTAAGGGTTTTTCTAGAGTCCCACACCTGGGTGTTTAGAGGCCTTGTTTTGTTTTGCCTACTGACTGCTCTATTTAATCTCCTAATCTGCCCTGTCCCACCCCCGGCACACCTGATCCCCCTTGCCTGCCTGACTTTTTTTTAAAAATTGTGGTAAATATATATGTAACAAAGCATTTGCCTTGTAACTTTTTTTTACATGTACCATTCTGTGACATTAATTATGTTCATCATGTTGTTCAACCATCACTATTATTTGTTTCCAAAATTTTCCATCACCCTCAACAGAAACTCAGTGCCCCCTAAGCAATGATCCTGCCTTACTTTTTCCTTTTTCCATAGCTACATCACCTTTATACACTACATGATGACTTATTTTTTTTTTTTTTAGGTTTTCTTTTTTGGACTTTAGATGGTTTAAGAACAAATAGTTTCTCATTAAACAGTTAGAACACATATTGTTTTATGACATTGGTTAACAACCCCACGACATGTCAACACTCTCCCTTCTCCACCTTGGGT
Organism: Dugong dugon; assembly: GCA_030035585.1. NCBI lineage: Eukaryota > Metazoa > Chordata > Mammalia > Sirenia > Dugongidae > Dugong > Dugong dugon. The sequence goes on from CM057467.1 coordinate 30,679,808, forward strand.
TCCCTATTACCAGCTTCCCCGTCCCCTCGTGCCTTCTAGTCCTTGTCCTAGGCTGTTGTGTACCCCATTAGTCTCATTTTGTTTTATGGGCCTGTCTAATCTTTGGCTGAATGGAGAACCTTGGAAGTGACTTCATTACTGAGCTAAAAGGGTGTCTGGGGGCCATACTCTTGGGGTTTCTCCAGTCTCTGCATAATGACTTATCTTGACTTATGTTGATTCTTTTTTGTCTGTCTCCACCAATAAAATGTTAGCTCCATGAGGACAATGTTTTGTGTGCTTTGTTCACTGAAGTGTCCCAAGTGCCTAGAATGGTGTCTGATATGTAGTAGGGACTCAATAAGTATTTGTTGGATAAATCTCCTACTCAGAGAGCCCAGCAGTGTCTCAGGTCTGAATCACCTCCCACAGAACACAATAGGGCTGAATGCATATTTGTTAATAGATTGATACATGACACATCTTTGCTGCTCTGTGGCACTGTGCTGGGTACTGGTCACATGGTTGAAGAGCGCAAGCTTCCTTGAGGTCGCCACAGAGGTCCCATCCATGACCACGGTCCAGAGGGTGCTCCCTGCCCTAGACCTCAGTGGGAAATCTGTGAAGTGGGGTTGGCTTCATGGTTGCCCTTTTTGCTATCTAACTCATCTCAGATGCCAGACTGTTCTCCTATGTGGCAGGCTGAAAATGGCCCCAAAGATACACAGGTCCTAAAACCTGTGAGAACGTTACCTTACATGACAAAAGGGAATTTGCAGGTGTGATTAAGTTAGTGGTTTTGAGATGGGGAGGTCACCCTGGATTATCTGAGTGGGCTCTGAATGTAATCACAGGGTCTTTACAAGAAGGAAGCAGAGAGAGATTTGACAACAGAAGCAGAGCAAGAGAAGGCCATGTGACAACAGAAACAGAGACTGGAAGTGGAGGAGGGTGTCACAAACCAAGGAATACAAGTGGCCTCTAGAAGCTGAAAAGAGCAAGGAAACAGATTCTCCCCCAGAGCCTTCGGAAGAAATCAGCCCTGCTGACATCTTGACTTTAACTCAGTGAAATTGACTTTGGATTTCTGATTTCCAGAATTGTAAGAGAATAAATCTGTTTTGTTTTAAGCCACTAAATTTGTGGTAATTTGTTACAGCAGCAATAGGAAACTAATACATCCCATTCTACAGACACGGTCTACTTCTCTACCACCAGCACAAACTACAGTTCTGTTTTCTCACCTTGTACAAAACCAGACTGCTGAGCCCTCAGACCCTCAAAGACCAAAGATAGGGAGGGGAACCCTGCACTATCCCACATGACTTCAGCCCTGAGCCTCGCGTTCCTTCTTTGGAGTGTTGTTCCAAGTGGAGTCATCCTCTTCATCCTCTGCTCTGCAGCTCCTACCCCTGCAGATTGACCTTGAAATGTCTCCCTGGCCTGGAGTAGTTTCCTGAAAAGGATCCTCTCAATCTTTCTGATTCCAAGCCTTTAATTAGTCCTAAATGAAGAGCCCTCCAACATTGGATAGCACTTTGCATATTTGCTGACATAATCATATTTGCATATTTGCTGTTGCTACTGATTGTCCTCCTGGAACTTTCCTTCCCCTCTGGCTCCACTGAAGTTGCTCTCATGAGCCCTGAGAACAACAGTTCTTCCCACTTTCATGTCCTCTTGTTTCACTGGTAGTCATCTGAATTGTATAGCTTGATTTGTCATTTCACCTTTGGGCATGAACATGGATTGCTACGATTCAGTGTTCCCAGGCTTGGGCTTTTTGTATGCTATGTCATTTAATCATCACAGCAATCACGAAAGGTAGAATTATTATTCCTCCCTTGCAGATAAGGAAACTGAGGCTCAGTATACTGTGGGAATCAGTAGATTATGGTGATTAACAATTGGGTGTTGTAGCCATTTGTGCTAGTCTCCAAATATTCTAGTTCTCCTCTTTTCAGGACACATGGAAGGACTGAACGTCTTTCGTCCTGTGGTGGGTTGCATAATGGGAACAGTGAGACAATGAGTTGTGAGTGGAAGGGACTGGTGGGTCTTCCAGACCAGGTAGAACTCTTGCAAGGTCTCTTTCTCTCTGCCATGGTGGCCATCACTGTTCCAGACAGAGGCTGCTCTGTCAGCCTGGGGTCCAGAGTGAGGTCGTGGACTAGAGCTGGAGCTGACCTGCAGTGTATGGGGGTTATATGTTACCACAACACGACTTAGCCTCTCCCGACTAACCTGACTCGAATGTCAGCTCTGCCACTTTCTAGCTGTGTGGCCTTGGATGAGTCAATCAACCTCTCTGGGGCTTGGTAGGATGGTTGGATGACATTTACCGTAGGGTTTAGGGGAGGATGCGGTGAGATAATGAGTAAGATTCTTAGTGTTGTGCCTGTCACATAGTAAATTCTCAGTAAATGGAAATTGTAGTTGCTGGCATTGTTATTACTGTTATTATTATAAAGGAAATTAAGCAAATTGCCAAGAGTCACTGTCTTAGTCATCTAGTGCTGCTCTAACAGAAACACCACAAGTGGATGGTTTTAATGAAGAGAAGTTTATTTCCTCACAGTCAAAGTAGGCTGAAAGTCCAAATTCAGGGCGTCAGCTCCAGGGGAAGGCTTTCTCTCTCTGTCGGCCTTCTCATCAGTGTTCCCCTGGACTAGGAGCTTCTTGGCGCAGGGACCCTGGTCCAAAGGACGCGCTCTGCTCCCAACACTGCTTTCTTGATGGTACAAGGTCCCCCTGTCTCACTGCTCACTTCTGTCTTTTATATCTCAAGAGATTGCCTCAGGACACAACCCAGTCTTGTAGATCTAGTCTTGCCTTACTAACGCAACTGCCATTCATCCTCCGTCATTAACATCATAGAGGCAGGTTTACAACATACAGGAAAATCACATAGTACCAGGAATCATGGCCTAGGCAAATTGATACACACATTTTTTGGGGGACATAATTCAAACCATGACAGTCACCTATTTAGAAGTGAGTGACAGGGTGCAGGAAGAGGAAGAGCAACGATTATATGTTTTATACTTATTCATTGTGTGATGTTAGGCAAGTTACTTAATCTCTCTGGGTCTCGAGTTTTGTATCTGTAAATTACTCGACTGTGTAAAGCTATCATGAGGATTAAATACATGCAATATGGAAAGTCCTCACATAATGCGTGGCACTAGTGAATGATCCATAGTAATCGACAGAATTTTAATTATCTTGGGTACATCGTTATCCTCTCTCAGCCTCAGTTTCCTTATCTGCAAAATGAGAGCTGGAAGAGCTGATCTAGCTTCCTCTTCAACTTTGAGTTCCTGCCTGAGACATACACACACACACACACACACACACACACACACACACACACACACACCCCACTGCCCAAACAGGCAGAACAAGGACACAGATGAGTGCATAATAACCACCTCCCAGTCACCTAGGCCTAGTCTAGTCTCTTCCCAGGTCCCCTCTGTGGCCAGTTCAGGATGGCAAGGAGAGGGGTGTGTTTGCTGAGGGGCAAGGCCACAGGGAGTTCAGGGAAGAGGGGTTGAGTGGTGAAAAGGGTCAGCAGGCTGTGGAGAGACCCACAGGCTGGGAGTGCAGCCCCAGAGCCATGCCCGGTGGCCCTGGAAGCAGCAGCACCCATAAAGCCTAATGGTGTTTGAAATATCACCAGCAGGGGAAGGTCTGGGAGATGGAGAGAGCTTTCATTCTTCGCTGGGATCTGGCTGAGACTTGGTGGCGGGGCAGAGCAGGCCACTCAGCAGCCTTGGGGACTTGGATGGGAAGACAGAGTGTTGGCTCCCTTTGGGTGGCGTCTCTTTGCAGCCCTGGCTCCTCTGGGAGGCAAGAGAGTGAGCTTTGACAGCAGACAGCTTATTCAGCACCTGAAGTCCCTCCCCGCACCCCCACCCCTGCCCCACCCATGCTTTGATGTGAGATGAAGACAAGGCACTTCACCCACTGCAGCTTGGCTAACTGCCTTGCAGCAATAACTTTCTGTGGCCCGCTCTGGGCCAGGCTTTGTATTGGATATTGGAGATAGAATGACTAAGACCTGGTCCCTGTGGTCTCAGATCTACCTCCCCATGACATTCTGATGTCTCAAACTCTGGAGAGAGGGAGGGTTTGGATGAACAAAAGAGCTGTGTCTGGCGGAAACTCCTACAGTGAGAGGAGTGACTCACATGACCGTGGCCCTGGCAGAGGGGCCTGGAGATGCTGTGGTCAGGCAAGTGGGCAGGAGGTTCAGGGGTTAGCCCCAGGCAGCAAGTGGGCCCTTGCGGGAGGCTCTTGCCTACTGGTGCTGGCAGCCTGGTTTTCCAGAACAGAGGGTGTTTGCTGTCAGAGAAAGGAGAATGGGGCAGGGCCTTCCTCTCCCTTCATCCCCTTTCTCCTTAGATGGAGCACACAGAGCCATCTCCACCATCTGCCCACAGCCTATAATTCAGCCGCCCAGCTGCACTGAGGGCTTGACTGCCCTGATTGTGGTGAGGGCAGATCGCTGAATGAGAGTGGAGTGCCGTGATTGGCAGATGCCCGGCTGGGCAGCTGCCCTGAGAGTGAGGCTGGCCCCACGTGACCCTGTGTTGCCTCTGAACTCCCCCAGACCCTGGTGCCTCCCCACGTGGCCTCCTCCCAGAGCTCCCAGACTCACCCTTTACCTTCACGGTTCTTTAGATCCATGCTTCTCCAACTGTAGTGTGCAAATGACCTAGGGATCTGGTTAGAATTCAGATTCTGATTCAGTCAGGGAGGGCCTGAGAATCTACATTTCTAACAAGCTCCTGGTGATGCCGATGCTGCTGGTCCAGGGGCCACACTTTGAGTAGCAAATCTCTAAAGTTTACAAAGCTCTTTCATGCATATGATCTACCTGGACACTCATAACAGCCCTATAGTAAGATAAAAGCAAGAACCAAACGCACTGTCATGGAGCGAATTCCCATTCACAGTGACCCCATGTGTGTCAGAGTAGAACTGTGCTCCATAAGGTTATCAATAGCCGATTTTTTTTGGAAGTAGATCACCAGGCCTTTCTTCCAAGGCACCTCTGGGTGGATTCGAACCACCAACTTTTTGGTTAGTAGCCGAGTGCTTTACTGCTATTATTTTCAATGCCTCTAACACAAAGCACTATACTAGGCACTTCATAAATCTTAATTAGTTCTCACAACACCTCTGAAAGCTTTCTTACAATTTACAGATGAAAAAAAGAGAGATTCTGAGATAATTAAGTAACTTGCCCACGGTCACAAGCCTAATGAGTGGTGGAGTTGGAATTTGAACCCACATCTTCTAACTCTAGCCCCTTCCCCTATCCACTGATAAAGTTGGCAAATAGGGGGCTCTTCTAACAAACAATAGTCAAGGGCACAAGCTCTGGAGTCAGAAAGTACCTGAGTATAGCAGAATGTTCAAGAGCACGGAGTCTGGCTAGACCTGGACCACTTGGATTGGAATCCTGGCTTTGTTACTTGCTAGCTCACTGACCTTGCACAATTTGCTTAACCTCTCTCTGCCTCAGTTTCTTCAAGTGTGAAATGGGAATAAAAATAGTGGGATTAAATTGAGATTGTATGTATAGAGCACTTAGAAAAGTGCCTGGCACAGATATAAATGATATTGATTATTATTGGTGAAATGGGGATGTTGATAGTAACAATAATAATGTTCTTCTTGCTGTGTGCTGTCAAGTCAATTCAGACTCATGGTGAATCCATGTGACAGAGTAGAACTGCCCCATAGGATTTCCTAGGCTGTAATCTTTATGAAAGCAGATTGCCAGATCTTTCTCTGGCAGAGCCACTGGGTAGGTTCCAATCGCTAACCTTCCAGTTGTTAGCCAAGCACTTAACCATTTGTGCCACCAGGGCTCCTTAACAATAATAATAGCTAACATCTAATATGTGCCAGCCACTTTTCCTAAGCATTTTACATGTAGTAACTCTTTTAATTCCCATAATAATCCTAGAAGCTAGATTTAATATTTATCACCTTTTATATATGAGGAAACTGAGGCTCGGCGAGTTTAAATGACTTGCCCAAAGTCACATAGCTATTAAGTGGTGGAGCTGGAATTTGAACCCAGATAGTCTGGTTCATCCAACACATATCGGCGTATTGACTGAGTGCTTAGTATCTGCTCGCCACTGTGGTGGGCACTGAAAAGACAGCAAAGAACAAAACAAACTCTCTGCTCTCCTGGAGCTGACCCTTTAGAATAATACCACTAAAGCACTCAGTACCGTGCTTGGCACATGGCAAAACCCACGAAAAGGGTTAGCTCTGATTGCTCTCCCTTATCTGTCTCTCGGAGTCCTTGGGTGGTGCAGTTAACATGCTTGGAGGTGAACCAAAAGGTTGGAGGTTTGAGCCCACCCAGAGGCACGTTGGAAGAAAAGCCTGGCAATCTACTTCTGAAAAATCAGCCAGTGAAAACCGTATGGGAGCACAGTTCTACTCTAACACACATGGGGTCACTATGAGTTGGAATCGACACCAATGGCAACTGGTTCTAGTGCCCCTCTCTTACCAGTGGCAGACATTACTAATTGATCACAGTATTCTTTCCCACAGAGCCCACCTGTGGTCTGAAAATCTATCTCAAGACAACATTGCAGGCAGCTTCTGTCAAACCACAGGTATGCACTGAGATAAAATCTCTGTCAACTCTGAGTAACTGTCCTGTAGTGGAACTCGCGCATGTTTGTTTGTTTTTTTTCTTTTTTAATTGTGCTTTAGGTAAAAGTTTAGAGTTCAAGTTAATTTTCATTAAAAAATTTATACGCGTATTATTTTGTGACATTGGTTGCAATCCCCACAATGTGACAACACGTTCCCCCTTTCCGCCTGGGGTTCCCCGTGTCCATTCATCTAGTTCCTGTTCCTTTCTGCCTTCTTGTCCTGCTTTTGGACAGGAGCTGCCTGTTTGGTTGCGTATATTTGGTTGAACTAAGAAGCACATTCCTCACGTGTGCTATTTTTTGTTTTATATGCCTGTCTAATCTTGGTCTGAAAAGTGGGCTTCAGGAATGATTTTAGTTCTGGGTTAGCAGAGTGTCTGGGGGCCATAGTTTCAGGGGTTCCTCCAAACTCTGTCAGACTAGTAAGTCTGATCTTTTTATATGAATTTGAATTCTGTTCTACATTTTTCTCCTGCTCTGTCTGGGACTTTCTGTTGTGATCCCTGTCAGGGCAGTTGGTGGTGGTAGCCAGGCACCACCTAGTTCTTGTCGTAGACTGGTGGAGTCTCTGGTTCTTCTGGTCCTTCAGTCCTTTGGGCTAGTATTTTCCTTGTATCTTTGATTTTCTTCATTCTCCTTTGCTCCGGGTGGAATGAGAGCAATAGATACGTCTTAGATGGCCATTCGCAGGCTTTTAAGACCCCCAGATCACGCCCATGTTTTTGACCCCAAAGCCTATGCTCTTTCTGGTCCACCACTTCTGCTGAGTTAAAAGCTCTATGAGGCCAGAGACGGAGTGTCCTATTCAAGGCGGTATTCCAGCACCTAGTAAAGTCCATGACACAGAGATGTCAAGTTCCTATGCCTGAATGAGTGGGAGAGTGAATAAATGCGTCAGTGACTAGGTTTGTCCTAGTCATTGTCTCGCCCAGATTTTGCTCACTTCAAACATCTTTTCCCACAGGCTTGCCACAATACCCAATATCCTCACCTTGAGAGTCTATCTTTTGAGTTATGTTGTCCATTGTCACTTAAAACCAAAAAAAAAAAAAAAAAAACTCTTTGCCGTTGAGTCAATTCCCACTCATAGCAACCTTACAGGACAAAGTAGAACTGCCGTATAAGGTTTTCAAACAGCAGCTGGTGAGGTCGAACTCCGACCTTTTGGTTAGGAGCCGTAGCTCTTAACCACTGTGCCACCAGGGCTCCATTTCCAGTTAAGTACCCTGAAAAACAGAAGAAAGTGAAATCGTACTACTGGGATTCTCAGAGGGGGCGAAGGAAAGAAGACTCCCTTCCAGATAAAATTTCCTTGAAATCTAAAGTTTTGTTTTAATTCTAATGTTTTGCTTCTTCCCCACAATATATCAGTGTTTGTTTTCATGAGAAAGTGCATAATGTTGCTAACAACACATTATTGAGTAAAATTGGTGCTGTAGATGAGCCATGTTCATTCTGGAGCTTTGAGTACACCAGGCACACACTGAGCCCCCTAGGGATATACGTACCCCAGATTGAAAATTTAGCATTCACCCATTTCAGCAATTCACACTTGGGGATGAATTTGTTATAAATGATAGTCCAGGAATGGGCACCAGTGAAAGGATCTTGGCTGGCTTTGTGCATGGTGTTCTGCAAGGTAGACTGGGGAAGAACACAACAGTGAGGAGTCTTGGCAGGGCTGGGTTACCCAATAAGGAAGGTACACATCAGCCCAATTGTGCCTTCCCACCAATCTGCAGTGCACGATTTCACCAGTCCCCTACCACATCAAAGATGTGGTGAAATCCATGTGAAATTGTTCACCACAGATTAGCGAGTAAATACAGTTAAGCCTGTATGTACCTTGCTCGGTGCAAACTGGTACATACCATGCTTACTGGTTAATCCACGCACTTAAGTCCCTGGGGCAGGTGGGGGTGGGGAAGAGGAAGGAGCAAGAAGAAACTTAGATGAACTTCAACTACTGTGCAGCACTACCAAATTCAGTCTGGGTGCTCAAAGGGCCAGGTGGTGGGAGGAGGCAGCCAGAGGATGGGACTAGGGTACAAAAGGAGGTTTATATGGGGAAGAGCTGAGAGGCAAGATTAGGCAGTGGGGAGGAGAGAAGAGGGACTGCCAACAGCACCCTCTCTTGTTCTCAGCCTTGAGCTCTGTAAAGAAGGATAAGCAGGTGACAGGGAACTAGATCCCATCAGGGACTGGCCATCTGCATGCAGCCCTGGACCCTGTGGCACCCAGTAGGGTTGATAATCCCAGTAGGCCCCCGTTCTTTGGAGCCTACACTGGGCTGAGGGAGAGGGTAGAGAGGATGTGGTGAAGAGGGGACAAAGGGCCTCCCTCTCCCTCGGATCTGGAGCCTTTTGCCCTGCCCAGCAGGACCTTCCAGCCCCTGCAGAAAGCACTGCTGTAATTTCTGCTTTATGGCCTCTGCCAAATGAAGCACAAACTTAACTACATCACCTCCCCGACAGGACGAGGCGAGAGGGTGGGGTGGTGTGCCGGGATGCTTCAGCCCCTAATCTAATCACTGGCGTGGGTCATTTCAATTACGGACACCAGAGTGTGGTGGGGGAGTGGCTGCTCATAAAAGCCTCCATGCTGTTGCCCAGCTAATTATGAAGCTCTCGCTGTCTCGGCAGGTAAATAACTCAGGGCTGAGAGGTTCTGGCTGCTGAGATGGAGTCTGAGCTGGGAACAGGATAGGGTAGGCTGAACCTGACTGAGAGGTGACTGAGGTGGGGCCCTAGGGCTGCAGATGGAGCTGCAATGAGGAGGCACCGCCTTCCTGGAAGGAACTTAGGAACTGGCGTCTTTGCCCTGAGGTGAGCATCCATAAGGGATTGGCAGAGAACTCCTAACCTTAAAACCCAAATTCTGAAGTGTCCTGAAAGCCTCAGAGCCACAATATAGGGTGAAAATTTAAACTCCACCACTTTCTACTAAATTTACCTTCAGATGTGTGCTTAAAAAAAGTTGCCATTGCATCAATTCCAACTCACGGAGACTCCACGTGTGCCAGAGTGGAACTGTGCTCCATAGGGTTTTCAATGGCTGATTTTTCAGAAACAGATTGCCAGGACTTTCTTCCAAGGTACATCTGGTTGGGCTCAAACTTCCAACCTTTCAGTTGGCAGCTGAGTGCGTTAACTGTTTGTACCACCCAGGAACAGGTAGATATGTGCTTAGATCCCTGAGATGTGAGAGGATCTGGGGAACCCTGGAGGGGGGCTGAGAGGAAGACTAATTCTATCAGGGACACATTTCTCTCTGGCTCTTTTCCCAGCAGCTCTTTGATTTGCTTCCTGGTTCTGACCCATCCAGACTGAAAGTTCCACCGTGGGAGACTTGTCATGGAGGTTTAAATGGTGAGAAGCTCAGCTTCACCTTCTGTGATGGCCCCTGTTCTTCTAAGACAACTGCAAAGGTGGTGGGGACATCTTGGGAGGAGAGTGGAAAGACCCTCTTCCACCTAATTATTGGCAATACGAAAGGCTGAGGACGTTATGGGAGATCATCTTAGCAGTACTCCAAAGATATCCTAAGATCGAGTAATTAAGTGAGGGCTGCCTGGCAAGCCTGGGGCTGTGCTTAACTAACTCTATTCTAGAAGTAGAGCTGTGATTTCTTGATGAGTACTGAAGCTACCTTTCTGGGGAACAGCAGCTGATGGGAGCATTCACAGCTGGGAAAATCTCATTTTTGCTCTGTTCCTCAGTTTCCTTCCTCTATGGAACAGGAATAATGACATGTATAAACATGTGGAGGGGCTGAGCTAAAGCTGCTCTGTTAAATAAGGGCTTCTGGCGTCCCAAGATTCCTCCCACTCACTACAAAGGGACACTATTCCAGGAGGAGGTCTGCAGAGTCATTCCCTCATAGAGTCATTGGTTCAGGATGCAGACCTGACACTGGGCCTTAGGATGAGTCTGGGCTGCCATGTTAAGATCAAAGTCACTTAGTACTGGAGAGAAGGGAGTCCACACAGTGTCTAGACTTTACTTCAGAAAGAGTGCTTCTTAGTGGCTGACACAAAGAACCTGGGAGATGTTCTTTGGGAAGGGAGTGAAAATGAACTGTGTGGGAAGTGGAATGGGAAGTCCCTTTGGCAGCCTTCCTGACTCAAGTCCCTCTCAAGAAGACATGTGATGGCTTCAGTCCTTGGGACCCAGGAAGAAGTGCACTGCTAGGGAGAACCAAAGCCTGTGAGTAGATTCCAAAGAAGGCAGCTGGAAATGGAACATCACACCAAAGACCCAATACTGGAGTTCTTTTGTAGATAGCAGGCAGGCGTGAACTTTAGTACGTGATATATCATTTACTTTTCAAGGTACTTTTAAATACATCACTTCCTTTTGATTGTTATAGGTAGAGTAAATATAAACAATTCAATATCAAATAAGGTAAATTGAAGCTCTGAGAAGTCAAGGTCAAGATCCTCAGGCTAGGTAGTGATGGATCCAGGACCACAATCAGGTCTCCTGCCTGACTCTTAACCTACTGCTTTCTCCCAGACACGGTTGAGAAGTAGGGAGAACCCACTACAGTGAGTTCACTGCAGGCCTTTTCCTCCTTTAATAACGGGACAAGTGGAGGAAGCGAGGATCAATTTAGAGGCTAAGTGAGCAGGTCAAGGCAGAAGAGGCCAGTAATAGAAAGTAGAAAGTGAAGAGGGAAACAAGTGGAGGTTTGCATGGACACTTCCTGTTCACAAACTTCTTATGCTCCTCATTTCATTAACAGCAGCAGTGGAATTTCATGGACAATTGGCACTGAGCACTAACTGGGAGGTAATGAGAGAAGGAGGATGCAGGTAAGGCTGTTTGAATTTAAATTCTTTTTCTTCGGTGGGGGATGGAGGGGGACAGATTTTTTTTTAAGGCAATTTTACAGCTGAAAGAAGTTCGTAGCAAACAACTTTGGATTCTTGTGTTCTCTGCCTGCAGTGTTAGGATGGACGACTACCGCTCAGCCCGCTGTGGTCTTCTACCATCAGCCTCCTGATGGTTGCCCTGGGCTGAGGGAGGAGGGATGCAGAGGGACCTGGTGTCTAGCCTCAGGTAGATTTTTCCCTTATACTTGGGAAAACTAGAAATGTGTCCACCATTAGCAGTGAGTTAGAATGAATTGCTCTGCAATAGCTATTGCAGATTCACCATGTGCAAAACTCTGTGTGGACCTGGGCATAGCTGAAGGATCAACTAGAAAACAGCATTACTATTCTAGGAGTAGTGGTGTATTTGGGGAATCAAATGACACATATACATATATAAAAGAATGCCATGGAACATTCAAAGGGAGAATATAAGGTAACCTAAGAATAAAGACAGAGATGAGGGACAGAGTCATGGGGTGATCAGGTGAAAAAAGCTAAGTGGAAGAAGGCAGTTTTGAGCAGGTATCTGAGAGAAATTTGGCATGTAGATTGGTAAGCAAAAGAAAAGAATGTCAAATGGAAGCAGAGGCTTAGATGGAAATAAACTCCTTCCTGAGGAGGATGGCAAGCAGGTTGGCCTGGCTGGACTGAAGTCTCGGGAATAGGAAACAATGAGACGTGAAGAAAGTCAAATACAAGGGGAAGGAAATTTGTTGTAGACTTGAATTCTAATCTTAGGATTCAAGTTACAAGGCCACAGGAACTGTCATAATATAGGCTACTCAATACAGATTTTGAAAATGACTCTGGCTACTGAAAAGTATGAGTCTGAAGTTCATTTATCCAAGTGCTATATGATCAGGGCTCTCCTGTTCTGGACAAGTGACCAAGGGCATGGATGAGAAGCTAAGGAGACATGGGGACAGTAGAGGGTAAATTCCTTGAACCCTAGGACTGTGTGTTATGGCTGTCCCCCAGCTCGGTGCCCTACATGTGTTGTATGTTTTCTAAATGTTTTGTTAGATTGGGCCTGGAAGCCTTGGCACCTAGATCTCCTCCAAAAATAGTGCCTTGCTGAGCAGTCATGGAAGTGAAATGGAGACAGTGGCCTCATCTGGGATAGTGGGAGCGAGTACTTCAGGATATAATGATGGTGGGAATTTTGTGTTCTGGTTGGTACAAGGTTGATCATGAGAATCAAGTCAAGCAAAGAAGGATCTATAATTGACTTATCTTTGTATTCTCTATTGTGCCTAACGTCATGCCTAGGACTCAATCAATACTCAATGCAGGTTTTGTTGAATGACTGACTGACTGACTGAATAAATAAATGACCAGGGTGGGAATGGGAGATGGAGTGAGCTTACACTTTTTTTAAAAACTGTTTAAACATACCAATATGCTTATCATGTGTCTAGACAGGAGCCTTGGTGGCTCAGTGGTTAAGTGCTCGGCTGCCAACTGAAAGGTTGGCAGTTTGAACCCACCAGCTGCTCCACGAGACAAAGATGTGGCAGTCTGCTTTCATAACGATTACAGTCTTGGAACCCTATGGGGCAGTTCTACTCTGTCCTATAGGGTTACATGTGTCAGAATTGACTCAACAGCAAAGCGTAACATGTTTTGTGTCTAGACATTTTCTGAAAGGATACAAAAGAGATTGTCTACAGTGGTTATTTGGGGGCATAAACTGGGATAAGGAGGAAAGTTTACTTTTCACTGTATACTGTGTACTATTTATGCATTTTCATTACAAATATATTACTCCTGGGTCATTCAGTAGTTCATTAGGTGTGAATATCTAGACAGAATGAAAAGAGGCAATGGGGGTGGAAAGCTTTTTAACCCATCTTTTCTCCCCCTCTAATCTCCTCACAAAAAATTTCAGCCTTCCCCAAGTGCCACGGCGTCTCACTGATACCACCAAGTGTCAGTCTTCACAAGCTGCTCCACAGTGCCCAGAGGGAGCACAGCGTGATGATATAGAGCCCCAGCACGATGATGTAGCTTCGAAAGAGCAGCCGGTCGAAGCGGTACAGGCGGGCCAGCCTCTCAATTTCCTGTTGGTCAGCCTGCTCCTGAGCCCGGACATAGTCACTTATGGTTTGCAACTGGGACCAGACTTCTTTCAGGGTCCCTGACTGGACCTGGTGCTTTTGACGGATGGGGGACTCTGTGTGATGGAAGAAAACACCCTACATGAGTCAAGGGCTACCAAGGCCCACCTGGACTTTCCATTGAAGCCGAAGGCCTTATCCTTCAATGAAGGTTGTGGGGAAAACTGGGCAGTGGGTTGGGATTGGGTTGGGGACTCTCTCCCTTCCTGCCAAGGGAAGGCAAGGCTGTGCTGAGGGATGGCAGAGCTGTATTGTATAAAGGCCAGATCCATCTAGGAATTTTTGTTTTTTAGCTAGAGCCAACCCCATTTGCCTCAGTTGGAGCTTTATGGGCTGGGATAAATTCTTCTACTTTTTTACATTAAGCCACTAGAACATAAATATATACAAATATCTCTACATCTATACCTCTATGCCTCTATATCTATCCATCCATCCATCCATCCATCCATCCATCCATCCATCCATCCATCTATACATCTACCTACCTTTCTATCCATGTCAGCAATCTACTATTCTGGAGTCAATGGCTAAGTTACTTTGGGTGATTGGTTGTAACTGGAAAATCAAACAAGCTAAGGGTGATGGAGGGCCTTACCTGGAAGCCAGTATTAGACTTTCTAGAAAATCAGAGGGTGCAGTCTTTAGGTGCAAAAGAGTAATGAAAAATTCAGCACAGAGGCTAAGAAACAAGTCTTTCAAATTTTTCACACAGCCCAACCCATGGTCTGGTGCTCCACCCATGGGAACTGATACTGAAGATGATAAGACAAGACAGGAAGAGACCTCCAGGCTCCTCACAAACCTGTTATCTCAGCAAGCTGAACCTTGGGATCCATTCTAGTCCCATCAGCATCGGTGTCCCCTTGAAGGCACAAGAGGGGCCGCGCCTGCCCACTGCGCCGCTCATCATGGAGGAATTTGATCAGCAGAATGGACTTAGACAAGCTGAGGACCAAGAAGGCCATGCAGACCGTGAAGAAGATCCCTGGGAGAAGGAACCCAGAGAAGGGGGATTAGCTGGAGTCTCCTCCTCCAACTGGAAGTGCAATGTCAGATCTTTGACAACAGTAATGGAAGATGGTTATCTGGTGACCTGAAGGCTGCTTACCGATCAGAGGAGTGCTCACTGCACTCCTTGGTATTTCATCAGACATGTTGACCCTGAAGACAGTATAGCCCACCAGCACACCGGTCTTGAACACAATCCTGGCACGGCAGTTGGGTGGTAGGTAGAAGCTCCCAAGGTCCACAAGCATTAGGAAGATGCTGGGAATCAGCAGGCTTACTACGTAGACCAATGGGCGCCTGCGAATCACCACCTGGTCAGGGACAAGGAATCTGTTGAAAAGAGGGACCAAGCCAACTGACTAATGTTTGGCCAAACAAATAGCCAACAACGCTCCCTGAAGTCCCCACATTTCTGCATCATGTGACAAATCTACGTAGTTTACTTTAGTAATGTGTTTGAGGTTATCCTGTGGTTTAGAAAATGGAAAAAAAATATTTTAAGCCTTTACATACAGCTAATAAAAATGTTAATAATTATAATAACGGAAGTTACTATGTATTCACCACTTGCTGTGTGCCAGGCACTGGACTAAGTGTTTCAGGTGCTTTATCTCACTCAATCCTCACAATTCTAAGGGCTGGATATTTGTATTTCATTTTATAGAAAAGGAAACTGAGGTTTAAAGAGGTTACATTACTTATCCACTCTCACATAGCTGATAAGAAACTGTTTAAAACCAGAGCTTAACCAAAATCTTTCTTCTTAAACTGCTTATTATGCAGCATGTTTTACTGTATATTGTTTTTTGATTATTTCATTGAGTTAGTCTATCTCTCTACTTGGAACGTGAGCTTCTTACCAAAACCAGAACAAAACCTGTTGCCATCGAGTTGATTCTGATTCATAGTGACCCTACAGGACAGAAAAGAACTGCCCCACAGGATTTCTAAGGAGTGGCTGATGGACTGGAACTGCCAACTTTTGGTTAGCAGCTAAGCTCTTAACCACTGCCCTACCAGGGGTCCATGAGCTCCTTAGCATCTGTTTATCTGTCAGGGTCTGTGTGGAAACAAACGGAATAATTCAACTGGGAAAATTGAGAAGGGTTTAATAAGGAGACTATTTACAAGGTGTAGGCAGGGGGTAGGGAAACCACAAGAAGTAGTGCTGTACCTCAGGGCTATTATGAGACTGGGTGGAGGCCTGACCTGGAAGCCAAAATTAGGCTTTCTGAAGCGTCAGAGGGTGCGATCTCCAGTTGCAAAAGAGGTAATGAAAAATTTAGCACAGGGACTGGGTGACTAGCCTTAGGCCTGAAGTAGCCAAGGGGTGGGTGTATTTACTAGAACCTGAGGAGAGAGAAAGCTGTGTGGAGAGGGCTGCCAGGCTTGAGCTGTGGCTTTCTCTCAGGGACACAGCCAGCCTGGCAGTGACTCCACAGGGAGGGAAATGGAGAGATAAATAAACACCCACTTGCTCTCTTCACTCTCTCCCATGTCCTGCTATTCCCCTCCCCCACATTGGCCAATGACCAGGGATCCCATCTCCATAGGCCACACAGCTTAGTCTCCTGGAATGCAGACCAGAGAGAAGAAAGTGGAAAGTGTGTTTGAGTGGGGGGCCAACTAAAGATAACCAGCTCACCCTGCAGTATGTCTGAGCCTACAGAACTGCTGAGTGGGCTTTGTGGCTTGGATTTTGAGTCTCATAAAATTACTACTATTGTTGTTGCCCTTTTTTATGCATAGCTTCTCTGGAATATGACGGGAGAAACTAGGAGGGAAGAAACTAGGAAATGACAGATCTGCTTCCCCCACTAGACTGTGGACCCCTTATGCATGAGAGAAGCAACTTTTTTTTTAATCCCCCACAGGGCCAAAAATACCACCTGCCTTATAGTGGGTGTTCAATAAACAAACAAATGTTCTGGGCCCTTTGCTGTGCTGTAGGATTTGGAAAAAAGTAATGTCTGAAATCTCTCATTCCTCTGTTTCAACAAATGAATGCTTTCTACATGTCAAATAGTGCTAGGGGCTTTTACACACGTGATGTTATTTATTTAACCCTCAATACAACCTTATTGGTAGGTAATAGCTCCATTTTAGAGTTTAAAAATATAAAGCTCAGCCCCCTTAAGTGGGTAAGTTGAATAAGTGGCAGAACTAGGATGAGCCCCTGCATCTGATTCCAAGCCTGGTGTTCTTTTCCACTGCAGCATAGCTACAACTCTTGACCTGACTGGCCCTCTGAGTTCAGTGCAAGTTTCTTCTCGCTCATGTCTGCCTCCTGTTCCGGAAGAGAACGAAGTAGAGGTGGAGCCAAGGCAGAGACTAAGTGCAGAGGCCAGGGTGAGATACAATGGAGCAGAAGGTGGTGGGGAAGAGCTTGGCTGGGTAAGACCAGATATCTCCTTGCTGATGAGAGCTGTGGCTCCCCGGCCATTGGGTCTGGGAGCACATCCCAACTCAGTGGAGCTTGGCAGGTCAGTGCTGTTTGGTGGATTGTAGCAGCTATTGTCTTTCACATTAAATGTAATTATTACAAATAACTAAACCAGAGCCACACTCACTGCTTTTGCAATAATTTGGTTAAAACACATTTCTACCAAAGTGCAGTCAACAAGAAAAACAACAACAAAAGTAACCATCATCAACCTGCACCTCTCTAACTCCTGTCATCACATTGGGGCTGAGATGACTGTGGTT
This sequence comes from Dugong dugon, assembly GCA_030035585.1. Taxonomy (NCBI): domain Eukaryota; kingdom Metazoa; phylum Chordata; class Mammalia; order Sirenia; family Dugongidae; genus Dugong; species Dugong dugon. The sequence continues at coordinate 30,697,189 of CM057467.1, forward strand.
AGGTGGGGACAGTGAGAAGGGAGCCAAGAGGTTAAAATCCATGGAGAGTTTGGTGTTGAAAGCCTAGCCTGGACTGTAGGTGATCAGGCCAGATAGGGTGGTGAGGGTGGCTAAGCCTGCTATTTCTAGAAGTTTTAAGTGGGAAGACCCCTTAGAGACTTCACAGTGGATATTACAAGAAAGGAAAGAAAAAGTATAAGAATACCACCTGTCATGTATTGAAACGTGTCCCCCCAAAATACCTGTCAACTAGGCTAGGTCATGATTCCCAGTATTGTATGATTGTGTACCATTTTGTACTCTGATGTGATTTCCTGATGTGTTGTAAACTCTATTGCTATGATGTAATAAAATGGATTAGTGGCAGTTATACTGATGAGGTCTACAAGATTAGGTAGTGTCTTAAGTCAATCTCTTTTGAGATATAAAAGAGAGAAGCGAGCAGAGAGACATGGGAACCTCACACCACTAAGAAAGCAGTGCTGGGAGCAGAGTGCATCCTTTGGACCTGAGGTTCCTATGCAGAGAAGCTCCCAGACCAAGGGAAGATTGATGACAAGGACCTTCTTCCAGAGCTTACAGAAAAAGCTTTCCCCTGGAGCTGACGCCCTGAATTTGGACTTGTAGCCTACTAGACTGTAAGAGAATAAACTTCTCTTTGTTAAAGCCATCCACTTGTATTTCTGTTATAGCAGCACTAGATGACTAAGTCACCACCCTAAACAAAGTACAAGTAGGCATGTTGGGTAAAGGGAAAGAGCTCAAACTTGAAGTCAAGGGAACCGAGGTCTAGAGCCCCTCAATTCTAAGTGCGTATATCAGCCAGTTTAAGTGATCCTGGATAAGGGACTCAACCTCTCCATGCCTCAATTTTCCCTTTTATTGAAAGCGATTTACGTTTGTCTCGCCAAACATCTTGGGTACAATCAAGATGAGTTGTGCTCTTTAAATAAAGATCCTGCGTAAATAGCACGGGCTGAAATGCTTCCTCTCAGAAGCTGATGCAGAATGTGTTTAGGGAGTGCATGGCCAATAAGACACAAAGCTAGAAGAGTGAACGTAAATCTGGGCCAGAACCAAAGATGGGCAATGTGACACCTCAGGGTCCCTAATTTTAGAGAAAATGCAGTTTTATCAGAACAAATTTTTCCCAAGGAGCCAGCAGAGAGGTGGAGGGAGAGCTAAGGGATTGGGAAGCAGGGCTAGCTTCGTGGGCCTGCAACCTGTGCAGTTGCACAGGACCCTGTACTTAGAAGGGCCCTGTGCTTGGTTTAATGCTATGCTGGCGCCGTTTTGAAATTCTTCATACTTTTTGAATATGGGGTAGTGCATTTTCTTTTTGGACTAGGCCCTGCAAATTATGTAGCTGGTCCTGTCTAGAGAATATTCCTCACTGGATATTAACAGTAGAAGGATATAGAGGGGAAAGAAGTAGGTACAAGAATAGACAATTAGCTTCTGCTGTAACTAAAAGATGGTATCTCCCTTTTCTATGTTTGGCTTATAAATTCATAAAGTTAGATAGGCCCTCCAAAACTACCTCACCCTTTCTCTTACCTTTAGCAAGGATGTCCCCATTCCTAATATAGACCAAACAGTACCTATAGTTTTGGCTTCTTCGATAACAAAATAACTCAACTTTTTCTTTAGATTGATTAAGGGGCAATGTTACCTATAAGACCAAAAAAAAAAAAAAAAAAAAACAGTTGCCATCAAATCTATTCCAACTCATAGTGATCCCATGTATGTCAGAGTAGAACTGTGCTCCACAGGGTTTTCAATGGCTGATTTTTCAGAAGTAGATTGCCATACCTTTCTTCTGAGTTGCCTCTGGGCAGACTTGAACTGCCAACCTTTTGGTTAGCAGCTGAGCACATTAACTGTTTGCACCACCCAGGGACTAACGTATCTATGGACTAGACTTAATTACTCCACAAGCCCAGTGCAGCCTAAAGAAACTAATTTTATCACATAGTTTTCAGAAATTTTTTTTTTTCCACAGTCTCATTTGATCCTCACAGCCCTTTATTGCCTTGTTCAACAAACATTAACTGAGCATTAATTGAACAGGGTATCAGGCGCTATCCTAGATACTAGAGTTAGAACTGTTAACACGACAGATAGGCTCTCTGCCCTTGTCCCTGTTTTATGGAATCAGGGACCAGACTAGTGGTTGGATGACCTGCCTATTAACACACTGGTGGATGACAAAGAACAGAGTGGAACCCGGTACATTACCTTTAGTTGTGTGGCAGCATGATACGGGATTCTGGAGACAAGTTGCTTAGATTCATGGTTTCGGGAGTTAAATTGCCTGGATTCAAATCGAGCCTTCACCAGTCACCCTGCAACCTCAGGTAAGTTACTGAACCTCTCTGTACCTCCAATCTTTTGTAAAAATGCCTATACTTAGAGCACCCATATGTGACGATCACATGTACAAACTTTTAAAATGGTGCCTCATGTACAGCAAGTACTTAATTCATTTTGTGGTTATTGTTATTGTGTCTCCCTGGGCAGATCTTAAGGTCCATGATAGATATCAGGAACTTTGTCTTACTCATCTTTGTGACCTCAGTGTTTACCATTGAGCCTGGCGCATGATAAGAGCTCAAAAGATGTTTGTTGAGTTGTATTTGAATCTGTTAATAATGCTACTTTTGGTTTCAATGGGATGGGAGTGTGGAGTTAGCCCAAATGGGGACTACCTTACTGAGGCCAGCCCTTCCAAAGGCTACCCCTCCGCAGGTCATGCTCGAAGCAGTAATCCCTGCTTTTCCTGAGGGGAAAAGACGTCACCAACGCAGTGAGAAACTGCTGTCTGCAGAACTGCCCCTACCTCGAGCCCACATTTCTAATGGACTAAGGAGCTGCTGCCTTTAAATTCCACAGAAAGAGAAGAAAAGGCACTTTAGTTTCAGTCCGTGTTCTCCATTAGACACCCTTCAGGTGTTAGCAATATTGTGCCACAATTTCATTATCCATTAAAGCCAGGTAATAATAAGTACACAAAGGTATTTGGAGCCTATTGATGTTAATGAAAGAGATCAATCTAATTTGGAATGTGTGTGGAGAGCTCCTTGGAGATGGAATAGGACTGAAGGTTAGCCTCTAATTGCCTCCTTGATGGTAGACCCCACCAGTACTCAATTTTGCATGGCCGTCTTTATGACATGGTTGGAATTTTGACGCCCAGACTCACACTTCATACAGAAGCTCGTTTTTCTCCTCTCCCAAACCCCTCCCAACATTCCCAATTCGGAAAGGATGGGAAAGTTGCTGCCAATTAAGTAAGATCCTTGCACCCGAGTGAGCACTTCTTAGATCTTGACTGTGGGTTGGGCTGGATTAGCAGAAAGTCCATGATTCCAGGATTATCTGAGTGACCCTAGAAAGATTTCTAAAGCTCTCTCTCTTCTCTTCTCTCTTTTCTTCCCTTCCCTTTCTTTCCTTTTCCTTCTCTTCTTCTTTTTCTCTCTCGATCTGGCGGTGCTCAGAACGATCGCTATCAAGTTTACGAGCTGCATTCACTGGGTGTCTCAACAAAATTGCTCTTCCCTAATCTAGAAAGGAAAAGTATGACATAAAAAGATAGATGTGGTGTCTTTCTTTCCCAGATGCCCCTTTACATCCTTCTAGCAGTCCCCTGTAGACACCTCAGTTCTTGCCTGAATGAATACTTCAGTCAGCTTGAGGATTTCTGTGATTGAGTTCAGCTCAGTTATTATAGCTGTCTAACTTTTTCCATACAACATGAGTTCCTAAATTTTATTTCTACCTCCCTCCCACGTCTATCTTCATTCTTTTTTAAAAAAACAAAACACTGCCCTACCGAAGTCGAATGCTCACCCTGCTGTTTCTGGGAACCAGCACCTCCGATAATGTATTGGAGGAAACCTCCCCTCCCATGGCTGCTGGATCGGGTCCCAGGCTGCACACACATATCCTCATAGGGAGAATTGTCTGTGCTTGGGGCCCCATGTGGAATGCAGCCCAAAGCACCAGCTGAGCCCTCAGATAAACAATACATGTCCTAGAGCAGGCAGATATGATTGCACATTAGTTGGAGCTAACGGGGCATCTGGAGCATCTGATTTAGTAGAAATGGCAGCAGTGTACATCAGGGCCAGGGTGACAATGTACTTAGAATAGATCATTGTTCCCCCTGCCTGCTCCACCAATCCCCATTTCCCTACTGGATAGCCTGGACTGGAACACTGGGGGTGATTAGATTAGGAGGGAGCTGGCCCTTTGCTGGCAGGCCCAGTGTTGGCATAGGACTGGCTCTGAATTTCATGTCACTGGCCAAGGGCTGTTGAAGGACACCTGAGTGCCTCAGTTGCTATTTCAGAGTGGTATGTCTGGTATGGAGTAAGAGAACATGATGAGCCTAACTAAGCTGTACATAGCAGAAATGGGGAGGCATGCAGGCTGAGAGAGGCTGAGGGAGACAGAGAACTGTGATTGTCACCGACTCTACTTGAAGTCTTTCTAAAGTTGCAGAATCCCTTCTGAGCTGCCTCCCTGCCCTGCCAAATACAATCTGTGGCTCTACTCAGCATTATGTCCCTATTCTGTTCCAGAGGGCCAGAGTGGAAGTCTGCTGGATAGCCCACCTTAGCCCCCAGGGCAAAGGGACCCGAGGAAAAGTTCTAAGAGCACACAGTCGTGTCTCCCCCTGCCTCCAGCACCCTCAATGTACACACTGAAAGTGGGGAAGAAGCATGACAGTGAAGACAGCAAAGGAACTGGATCTTGGTTCCTGAGATCCAGGGAAGCCTTAATCTTTAACCAGCCCTGTTCATCATATTTAAAATAGAGATAGTGCACAGAAAACCTCGCACTGCTGTTGAGAAGACAAATTAATACTTGTGGTAAAGGATGACATATAAATAATGGCTGCTTGCATGGAGAGAGAGAGACAGAGATCTTGAGCGTGTGTGAGCATGTGCACACAGATGCACGTGCGTGTGTGTGTACATGTGCATGTGTGAGCATCCCTATTTACCTGCCCCTTCTCTTGCCTTTGTTTGTCTCCTCCGTGCGGTGTAGGTAATGGGGTGTGCAGCGTTCTCTGGAGTGCTTGGTAGGTGACTATGTTCCACCTTGCACGTGCTACTCCTTCACATTTCCCTTTAATGCTCTCCATTATTTGGGCTGCATTAATAATGTTTGCAGGCTGATTATCTTTAAAATTAATGAGGTGTTTACTCTTAGCCAAGAAACTCATTGAAATTAAAAATGTTTTCTTTTTTCCCTCTCTTTCCCTGTTTAAAAAAAAAAAGTGGACAAACAAGCCACAATGCAAGCTTTGCTGAAAACCAAGCAGAATTCTAGGCAAGAACCCAAACCCCACCGCTAGCCTGGAAGGTAGGAGTCGTGATTACTTAGTACTCAGCCCTATGCATTAGTCAGCTTCAGATCACAACTATGTCTGAGTGGTCCCTGATTTAACAGGAGCTTTGCTAAGCTTGGCTGGAAAACTGCATAAAACAAACCTCTTTTAACCAATGGAGGGGCAACTCTGCCCTCAATAATAGATTATGCCACTTCCCATTAGACGGAATTATCTGCAGTAACCATAGTGCCTTGGTCTAAATTTTTTTATTATGATTTAAAAGGTTTGATTTCTAGAAGAATGCATCTCTCGTGCAATCCTGGCCTGCCTGTAGTCTCTATTTTTCGATCGGATCCTTTACCGGGTTATTAAAGACCCCACCACCACTACCGCTAGTCAACTTTGTGCAGAAAAGCAGAGTGCACAGCTGAATTCTAATGATGTTAGTCTACCAGTTGCATGAACTTGCTGCTGACTGCGTGTCAGGATGGTTTGTCAGGAGGGCCAGGGAAGGCAGATCGACTGCCTCTGGAGTTCAGAGCACCTGGCTGTACTGTCACGTAACCCACCACCCTCCAGGCCCCTGCTGGGCACATTTCCCTGTCAGCAGTGCACTCAAGAACATTCCCAATGGCGTATCTGAGAAGTGCAGGCTCTCTTTACTTCCTTTTAGGGCACTTGTTCTCTCTGATCCAGAAACCACCAGTGGTCTCTGAGGGTCCCAAAGGCAATTTGTCGGCTAATCCCTCAAGGTGTTCCGGTTCAAGCTATAATAATTTTATGCACCTGCATCTGGAATTAATAATTAACAGTAAAAATGAGACAATAGTGTTAATGAGATACTCTTCCTCCCAGCCCCCCCTTTTTTGGTGAGATATGTGGGTTGTTTGTTCCCTTGTTTTCCTCAGTAGCAACTAGAAGTGAGGATGTTAGTGTGTATTGAAAAGGTTTGAGGATTCCTGCTGTGGTGGGAGGTCTGGGGCTTGGCTTTTAGTCCTCTGGGTGTCTGGAAGCCATTCTCTCTATGTTCACTTGTGGAATATCTACAGCACAAGACCAGATCTGTGACTGAAGTGCTGGAGTGCAGGTGCATGTCCAGAGTTATATGAATCAACTGCACTTGGGCACTAACGAATATGCATATGCAACAGAGCAGAGATTCCTCAGCCCAAAGACTGCAGAGAAGTGGGCCATTGGACCAGGAAGGGGAAGAACCTACATTAAACTGAATCTGGGCAAAATCTCCAGCGCTGTTCTGCAGGATGTGATATGTTGAGGGCACAGAAAGAAGTTCCCATTCACTGTCATTCAAAAATGTCTTTTTGTCATGCTTAATGTCTTCTTGGCTCCTCAGGAAGGCCAGGTCTATATCTTCCACTGGAAACAATAGAAACAATTGACTATGTAGAGAAAGAGGCTCCAACATCAACACATTTTTCCAACTCACCAATATGAACCTTTCCTTTTACTCCCGCCCCACGTGCAGTCTTACTTGGATTGGGTTCAATATAACCATTTGGAATGGAGGTAGGGGCAGGGGTATAAATTGTTCTAGCCATTAAAAAAAAAAAAAAACACTCTGAATTTAGGGTTTGGATTCAACTATCCATAAAATGATGGAATCAGTCCTATGACTTCTGTAACATTCTCAATGGCAGTGGAAGCCTAATGTATTCCCAAATCAACAGCAGTAATGGGCTATATATCTGCACTCAACATTCTCCTTGGTCTGATTTATGGCAGGAACTGAACAGCTGCAACAAGAGCTTTGAATTTTTTAAAAAGTCAATCATGGCCAAGAATAAAATATACCTGATGGACGACATAATATAATTTCACCTACGTGCAACAACCCTGCATAAGTGTGTTTTCCAATTAAGGGCCTGCATCACTCAAGGTTTACCTGTGTGCAGAATGCTATTGAAGGTTAGGCTGCAATTCTGGATATCAAATGGGAAAGCGTATGTCTCTAAACTGCATGCAGACACCACCTGGATGGGCTTAGTGTTCTTAATGGTCCCAGATGAGTTCACGTAAACATAGGGAAGGTCAGGTGATCTTTCAATGTCCACACTACATGAAAAATAAGAAACTTGTTACAGAGGGGGCTTTAGTCATTTCAAAACATAAACAGAACTGACTCTGAGATGGTAGTGACCTTGACACCTAGGACTAATCTAACACTCCAAAGACAATCACATTTCCCGTTAGATGATTAGCCATGGCAAAGATGGGCTCAGCAATGACGGCAAATTTACATACTTACTACTGTTACAACACAGATATAATCCACGAGTAACCTCACGCATTAGTAATCAAATCTGTATCTCAAACGATGTCAGCTCATGGTATTCCACCCCTGCATATTCCCCCAAAATATGCTCCCTTTGTGGTTCAGAAACAAAAACTTATTTCAGAAATGAGTTCAGAAATTAAAAAAAAAAAAAGCGACATTGACTCCATACAAGTAGCTAGCAATTGGCGACTTGAATATTCTAAGCACTCTAAGCAGTGTAAACCCCACAGAAATACACCCAGCACACTTACAACTCATTAATGACGATATCAGGGGCCCAGACGGCACTTAGAGGTAGGGAGAGCTCTCTAATATCATCAAACATGCTGGTGTTCCAGGATAAAAACTCGTCATCCCAAACCTGTCAGGAGCAGCCAAAAAGGAAGGGTATCATAATGGGGCAATGTCAACCTCACCAAAGAACTGAGGAGAAATTTGGATTAATAACCCAACTGATCAGCCCCTTGGTACTATGTTAGCTAGGGGAGAAGACTTTTCATCCAGCTCCTGAAGATGGTAGCCCCAACCAGAAACCATGGTCACACATTATAATAAATTTATTAGAATCCATGTAAGATGTGTGGAGCTACAGACAAATAAATGATATCTGTTCCTCAGAATAATACATTTTTAACTGATTCAGATCAGGAGTCCAACATGTACAAAGCAAGTATAATTACTTACCTCTCGGTACCAGACACTTGTCTTTAATTTTTGATTCTGTACATCCTGCAAAGCAAAAAGAAAATCTACATCAAATCTTAGAATGTCAACAAATCAAAGGTCAGTTCAACAGTATGACAATTCAGGGAAGAAAATCAAATCTGCCCAGATAATCCTGATTTTAAAATCATTACCTTACCTCTTCCTGGGTATTCTCAGTTCTTATTTATTATTCACACCTGTCGCTCTGAGCTCTACTTTATTATCTATGACAAAATAGCACTTTGACTACACTTGACATTTGGAATGATTTGCTAGTCTCTTACCACTTCAATTAGTTACTCTGCCATTAATCAGACTAAAAAATGATATGTAGTCTTAGCCAATTCTAAGCTAAAAAGATGAGACCACGTTTTTATTTGTAATCAAGGTATTATTCATAATCTTTCAATGAGTGTTATCTCAACTACCGTTGGCAGCCATTTCTGGTAAGTTACACTATGCTTGGTTTTCTCTGCTTATCAAATAGACTGAATAAGCTTAATGCAAATGAGGTCTATTTTTGATGATATAATAGATGCACTTTTCCATGTCTGTAATGAGTCAGTTATTTTTTTAAAAGCCTCTAAAACAACAACCAAAACAAAACAAAACAAAAACTTCCTTACCAGTTTTTTTCATATTGAACCTAGCGAAGACCATTCTAACTGCCATGTTCTTAGGTATTAAAAGAAAAGGGATACCTCACACCATTTACAGACATTAACTCAAAATGGATCATAAACCTAAGTGTAAGAGCTAAAACTATAATAGTCTTAGAAGAAAACATAGGAGTAAATCTTTATGACTTTGAATCACATAATGGTTTCTTAGATATGACAACAAAAGCTTGAGCAACAAAAAACAAAATAAATGGGACTTAATCAAAATCAAGATCTTAACGTGTTTCAAAGACACCATCAAGAAAGTGAAAAGACAGCCAACAGAATGGGAGAATATATTTGCAAGTCATATATCTGACAAGGAGCTCGTATCCAGAACGTATAAAGAACTCTTACAACACAACAATAAAAAGACAAGTCATCCAATTTAAATACGAGCAAAGGACTTGAAAAGACATTTTTCCAAAGATATACAAATGACCAATCGCACATGTAAACATGCTCAACATCATTAGTTATTAGAGAAATGAAACTCAAAACCACAATGAGCTATCACTTCATTCCCGCTATGATGGCTAAAATTAAAAAAGACAGAAAATGACAAGTGTTCACAGGTTTGTAGAGAAATTGGAACCCTCACACACTGCTGCACAATATGGTGTAGTCACTTTGTAACAGTCTGATATCTCCTCAAAACGTTAAATATAGAGTTACCATATGATCCAGCAATTCCACTCCTAAGCACATACCCAAGAGAGGTGAATAGACATGCCCACACAAACACCTGTACAGGACTGTCCATTGCAGCATTATACATAATAGCCAAACAGCAGAAACAACTCAAATGTCCACCAGCTGATGAATGGGTAAACATCATGTGGTATATCCATTCACTAGATATTATTAGCAATAAAAAGTAATAAAATACTGATACATGCTAAAAGGTGGATAAACTGTGAAAACACTATACTAAGCAAAAAAAAAAAAAAAAACCAGTTACAAAGGCCACATATTATATGATTCCATTTATATGAAAGTTCAAAACAGGTAAATCCATAGAAATAGAAAATATATTACTGGTTGCCTAGGACTGGCGAGGGGGAGAAAAGAGGGAATGGGACCGACTGCTAATGGGTATGGGGTTTCTTTTGGCAGTGGTGAAAATGTCCTAAAATTAGATAGTGGTGAAGGTCCCATGACTATGAATATACTAAAAACCATTGAAATTAATAGTTTAAATGGGTGAATTTTGTGGTTGAATTATATCTCGCTGAAGTGGCTATTTTAAAAATGCTTTAATAAAAACACAACCATCGTTGAAGACTTTTCTAGGGAATTTATAAGAAGGCTGATAAAAACGATTTTAAAAGTCTCCTTAAGATCATGTTCTTCACTCCTTTTTATGGATAATCTGTCACTAAAAACCTCATCCTTAGAAGAAAGTAAGAGGAATGGAAAATTCAAAATAAATGTGAAGTAAAATGTGTACAATATCTCTCCTGCCTGATTTAGGTTCAAAGCTAAGGAGCCACTTAGATAATCTTTGTATTTCTGTAACGTTTAGTACAATACCAAATTTCAGTAAATATCAGTCTTTGGAGTGCCGATAACATGAAAACCAACATCTCTGTTTTCTTCCCCAAAACTGAATATATTAAATTAATTATCCAGTCAATTATCAGCCATCTTAAAAATATGTATTCTTTGTGCACAGGGTCAGATCACCACTCTGAAGAATCCAGGCTGGGCAGGGGCAGGGAGGCACCATTAATGTTGCAGTCCATGTCAACGGTGCACCTGGAATTGTGCTGTACATAGACTACACACGTGTACACGGTGACTCTATAGACTGGCGTCATTTGAAAGAGAAACAATAAGCCTTTTAGGTTAAAGTTTCCTCCTCTTGCAATCAGGAAAGCAAACTGCTATTGATTAAGCATGTTTCGCTACCTGGAAAAAGAAAAGAGCGTGTGAGCAGATATGGGGTGACCCTATTTTAGTGGCTCAACAAAGGCTGGTCTGTGTAAACTTGTTCTATAGATATTGATGGTCTTCGAGTTGATACTTGGGAAAGACAGGTTTCAAAGTGATATACTAAGCGAAAACACTGAATTCACAAGAATTTCCCCTAAGGAACAGCTTCTAGGAGCTACAGACAGGACTCCCAGCCAAGATCAGCTCCACAGGGGTCCTGGCCGTTGAAATAAAACACCTCTATTGAGAATTCAAGATTAGGTGACACCACTTCATTGCAAATTTTACCAGCTAGAGATCATGAAATATAGCATGTCTCACCCACTAAAGCACAAAACTCTCAGTTCAAGTCTTAGCGGCAATCAGTGAGGGTTCCCCCCAAACAGGAAAGAAACAAATCCAAAATGCAGTTTGTATTACTGGAAAATACAGCCGTTAACTACTCTTTCACAAGAAATATACTTGTTCCAACTATTAAACGTACAGTTTCTTAATCATTGTCATTCCAAGCTGTGAGTGTATCTCAGTGACTCAGTCCTGTGGCTGGGGACAGGGTCTTTCTCTTTTAACATTTCATTTTCATATCATTGTATCCAGTTGATTTTTGTTAAGTGCCATGATGACGCCTCAGCTCATTTTTCTCGTTCCTGCCCAGTGCTCTGTTGTATTACATGTAATGATAATGTTAAGATTTTTTTCTCTAACATCTTATGAGGGCGGCTGGGAGGATTCGTCAGTCATTCAGCCCTAAAGAACACAATGTCAGAAAGGAGTTTGAGGCTAAAACTAGTCTTTTTTGTCAAAGGAATCAAGTTTCTCAATGCCAGCTGGTGAACATAATTGGTTCTCTGGTGGCATTATTCACAGCTTTTCCCTCTGTGTATCTCTCTCTCTCTCTCTTTTTTTTTCCAGATACCTTCCATTTTGCTTGTTAAAGGCAAAGATATTTCAGAGAATTGGAATTCATTAGTCTTCCTGACAGAGGGAGTCTATTTAGATCTAAATTGGTGGTTAGCAAATATACAGATAATTCCCCCACATTCTTATTTATCTTTCCCGGTTCCAGAGACTATAGAAACAGATGCCTCAACGTCTGGCTGGGAGGCTCTAGTCAGTGGACTGGAATACAAAGGTATCTGGGATTCAGAATTGACAAAACTCAATAGAAACAAATTGAAACTCCTCACTGTTGAATAGATTATCTCTATAATCAGATTTCCCTAAGGTAATCATAATACCCAGAAATTCTAAGACAAGACTGCAGTCTTTTATATAAACAAAACAGGAGGCAAAAACATTATCATGAAAGCGAGGTGCAGTGATGAGAGCTGGGCTGAAAGCTCTTCATTCCAAACAAAAGTTGCCAGCAGTGCAGTGGCTGGCAGATGCGACCAACAAGTTATGTATTCACATTGGGAGTGGCCTGACACGAGCAGAATCTGTGAGCAGTTTTATTAAGTGCTTTGAAACTGTCCCTACCTCTGAAATCAACTTTCAGAGCCCATCCAAATGTAACAGAGGCATTCTCAAAGCATATTCAGTGTCGCCAAGTCATTCATAAAGGCAATCCCAAAATTGGTACTTCCATATTTTAATTGATCGGTTACTTTGGCAAGTATCTATAAAGTATCTTTGAAGTGAGATATGCTGCACTGCATATTGTGGAAAACACAAAGAAGATATCCTTCCCTCAATAATTATAATAAACTAGATTATACATTATAATTGTCTAACTATGTGTGTTAAGAAACATACAGACTGCAGTTATCTGTATTTTTGCAACAATAAAAAAAAGGAATATACAGACTGCTAAGTGAACTTAGAGGAAGGAGACATTATTGTCAGCTTGGAGGATGAGGAAAACTTCTTTTAGGAGCTGAGATTTGAAGGACTATAATATTTTGCAGATGGAGAATGAAGAGGAAGACATTCAGTGGAATAAATAGCAAAATGAATGGTAAAGAGGCAGGAAACAAGGGGTTCAGGTTGGCTGTAGTATTGAGTACATGTAGAAGGCAAGATAAAGACAGTAGATAGGGATTGAAAAAAAAAACACTAGAGAGATGGAATTCAAGAATTTTCCAGAATTCTGAAGGAAAGTTTGTCATACTCAATAATATGATAGGTCTAACATATTCTTGTAAAAAATGAGTATATCTAAACACTAACCCATGCTTGAAAAAAATAATGGTGTTTCCCTTACCCAGCATAAGGAATGTGATTTTATTTTCATTTATTGAGATAGAAAGAGATAAAAATGTTCGGCTTGATACAATTGTTCGAAGGGAAAATACCGATATTAAGACTACTCTTTTCCGATTATTCCAAAGGACTAATGGACCACAACTACCACAGCCTCTACCAGACTGAGTCCAGTATAGCTGGATAGTGCCCAGCTACCACCACTGACTGCTCTGACCTGGATCACAATAGAGGGTCCTCAACAGAGCTGAAAGAGGATGTAGAACAAAATTCTAACTCACAAAAAAAAAGACCAGATTTATTGGCCTGACAGACTGGAGAAACCCCAAGAGTATGGCCCCCAGACACCCTTTTAGCTTGGTGGTGAAGTCACTACCGAAGTTCACCGGGAAGCTGAAGCTGGGGATTGGACAACCTCATAAAACAAAACGGGACTGATGAGGCACAGCAGTCCAGGAACAAGGACTAGAAGGCAGGAGGGGACAGGAAAGCTGGTAACAGGGAACCCAAGGTTGAGAAGAGACAGTGTTGACATGTCATGGGGTTGTTAACCATTGTCATAGGGCAATATGTGTACTAACTGTTTAATGAGATACTATTTGTTCTGCAAACCTTCATCTAAGGTACCAAAAAAAAAAAAAAAAAGAATTATCTATGTGAGATCAAATTGACAACAACAACTCAAAAGGTTTGATGGGAAGCCTAGGGGGCAGTGAGTTGAAGATAATGGTGATGGAATAATTTGGAAAAAGATAGTGAGAATAGCAGCACAACTGGACGAATGTAATCGATGTCACTGAATTGTACATGTAGAAACTTTCAAAATGGTGTAACTTTGGCTATGTATATTCTCACCAAAAAAAAAGTTCCTCCAAGGTCGAGAAGGGAGAGTGTTGACATGTTGTGGGGCTGTTAAGCAATGTCATAAAACAATATGTGTATTGACTGTTTAATGAGAAACTATTTGTTCTGTAAACCTTCATCTAAAGTACAATAAAAAAAAAAATTTTTTTTTAAAGACTACTCTTTTTCTCTATTTATCTCCAGAGAAGTCTCTAAAGGAAAGTGTGAGTAATTCTACTTCATCTTTTAAAAAGAAAAAAAAACCCATTTTATTCTGTTTTAGGTGAAAGTGTACACAGCCTATCAGTTTCCCATTCAACAATTTATGCACAACTTGTTTCGTGTCATTGGTTGCTATCCCTGCTATGTGTCAGCCCTCTCCCCATTTCCACCCTGCCTTCCCGTTTCAGTCCTTCCAGTTTCCTTGCCTCCTCATCTTTGCTTTTGGACAAATGTTGCCCGTTTGATCTTGTATAGCTGATTGCTCTAAGGAGAACATTCCTTATGGGTGTTACTGTTTATTTTATAGGTCAATCTGTTATTTGGCTAAAAGGTGACCTCTGGGAGTGGCTTCAGTTCCAGGTTAAAAGGATGTCTTAGGGAGATGGTCTTGAAGGTTCCTCCAGTCTCTATCAGTCCAGTAAGCCTGGTCTTTTTTATGAATTTGAGTTTTGTTCTACATTTTTCTCCCATTCTAACTGAGATCTTCTATTGTGTCCCTGATCAGAACAGTCATCATCTATTTCTTCCGGTCTCAGTCTAGAGGAGGATGTGGTTTGTGTAGGCCATTAGTCCTCTGGACTAACTGCTTCCTTAAGTCTTTGGTTTCCTTCACTCTCCTTTTCTCCAGACAGGAAGAGACCAATAATTGTATCTTAGATGGCCGCTTGCAAGCTTTTAAGACCCCAGACGCTACTCACCAAACTAGAATGTAGAAAATTATCTTTATGAACTGTGTTATACCAATTGACCTAGATGTCCCCCTAGACTATGGTTCTTAGCCTTCAAGCACAGTAACTCAGTCCCACAAGGTGTTTGTATATGTCTAAGAAATTTCCATAACTGTGCCCTCTATCTGCTCTATTATATGTATGAATACATATGCAGCACATACAATACACATATAAAAATGTCCACAACTATACCTATATATGCACGTGCATGTACTCCCATATGCCCTCCCACACCTATATAGCATACATATCTACCTATGTAACCACACGCAAAGTTTTGGTTGTTATTACTGTTCCAGAATTGTATTTGTTATAGTGTGCCTCTCAATGTCTTCATTTACTTTGGTCGTGTTGTGCTGACCTCCCCCATATCGTGTATTGCCTTTCCCTTCACCAGAATTAATACTTGTCTACTATCTAGTAAGTGATTCTCCCCCCCACCCCATTCCTGATAACCGTCAAAGAATGTTGCTTTTTGTACGTAAACCTATTCTTGACTTTTTATAAAACTGGCATCATACAATATTTGTCCTTTTGTGATTGAATTATTTCACTCAGCATAATGTCCTCCAGATTCAGCCGTGCTATAAGACGTTTCGAAGACTCATCATTATTCTTTATCGTTGCATAGTATTCTATTGTACATATGTACCCCATTTTGTTTATCCATTCATCCGTTGATGGACACTTAGGTTGTTTCCATCTTTTTGCTATTGTGAATAATGCTGCGACGGACATGGGTGTACATTTGTCTTTTTGTGTCACTGATTTTATTTCTCTAGGGTATATACTTAGGAGTGGAATTACTGGATCATATGGTATTTCTATTTCTAGCTTTTTGAGGAAGCGCCATACCATTTTCCACAGTGGTTGTACCATTTTACAATCCCACCAGTAGTGTAAAAGAATTCCAATCTCCCCACAACCTTGCCAGTGTTTGTTGTTTTCTGGTTTTGTTTGTTTTTTTTTTTTTTATCAGTGCCATTTTTGCAGGGTGAGATGTTATCTCCTTGTACTTCTTATTTACATCTCTCTAATGGCTGGAGCCTTAGTAGTGCAGTGGTTAAGAACTGAGCTGTTAACCGGAAGGTTGACAGTTTGAATCCACCAGCCACTCCTTGGAAACCCTATGGGGCAAGTTCTACCCTCTCCTATAGGGTTGCTATGAGTCAGAATCAACTTCATGGCAACAGGTTTGGTTTTTGGTTTTTTGTGAGCATCTTTACGTGCATGTGAGCCGCCTGAATGTCTGCTTTAGTGAAGTGTCTGTTCATGGTCTTTGACCATTTTTTATTGGATTGTTTGTCTTTTTTGTTACTGAGGTGTTGAAGTTTTCTATAAATTTTAGAGATTAGACTCTTGTCAGATATGTCACTGGCAAATTCTTTTTCCCAGTCTGTAGGTTCTCTCTTTGCTCTTTTGGTAAAGTCTTTTGATGAGCATAAGTATTTAATTTTTAGGAGGTACCAGTAATCAAATTTATCTTTTGTTGTTTGTGCATTTTTAGTTATGTTTGATAGTGTATTTATGCCATAGATTAGGACCCCTAGCTTTGTCACTATGTTATTGTCCAGGAACTTTATAGTTTAGGTTTAACATTTAGGTCTGTGATCCATTTTGAGTTAGTTTTTGTGTATGGTGTGAGGTATGGGTCTTGTTTCATTTTTTGCAAATGGATACCCAGTTTTGCCAGCACCATTTGTTAAAGAGACTATCTCTTCCCCAGTGAATAGACTTTGACACTTTGTCAAAGATCAGCTGTCCATAGCTGGATGGATTTACTTCTGGTTTCTCAATTCTGATCCATTGGTCTATGTGTCTGTCATTGTACCAGTATCTGCTTCATCTTAATCAATATGAAATTAGAAAGCAGAAGAATGAGGAGAAACCTAGAAAGTAGTCTTAATCTCTTACTCAAGGCTGATTACACCTCTGTCCTGGGGTTTCTCATGACATGCTTCATGTCACGTGTCTTTATTCAAATCATTTTCCCATTGGACAATGTCTAGTGGACAATACAGTCATAATACAGTCATAATAACGCAATGACAACTACATGGCAAGGAATAGTATCTCTTTTAGCCAAGTGAAGAACCAGTCCCTGAAAACTAAGTCTCCAAAATTCCAGTTCAATATTCAATTATAAAAGACATTCAAAGGAGTTTTCTACTGGAACTTTGCTCATGACTAGGCTTTTTGGGGTGGGGTGGGTATTTCCTGGCATTTAATTAAACAATATTTTCTAGAATCTTAGGTCTACTATTTTTACTAGTAAATCAAAAAACCAAACCCAATGCCATTGAGTTAATTCCAACTCATAGTGACCTTACAGGGTAGAGTAGAACTGTCCCGTAGGGTTTCCAAGATGGTAATCTTTATGGTCAGATGGATCACAGCTGAAAGCATAGAATACCCGAAAGATGTTTACATGTGTTTTACTGACTGTGCAAAGGCATTTGACTGTGTAGCTCATAACAATTTATGAATAACATTGTGAAGGATGAGAATTCCAAAACACTTAATTGTGCTCATGAGGAAACTGTACAAAGACCAAGAAGCAGCCATTCAAACAGAACAAGAGGATACTGTGTAGTTTAAAGTCAGGAAAGGTGTGCACCAGGATTTTATCCTTTCACTGTACCTATTCAATCTGTATGCTGAGCAAATAATCCGAGAAGCTGGACTATATGAAGAAGAATGCGGCATCAGGATGGGAGTAAGGCTCATTAACAACCTGCAACATGCAGATGATACAACATTGCTTGCTGAAAGTGAAGAGAACTTGAAGCACTTACTGTGAAGATCAAAGACCACAGCCTTCAGTATGAACTACACTTCAACATAAAGAAAACAAAAATTCTCACAACTGAACCAACAAGAAACATCATGATAAATGGAGAAAATATTGAAGTTGTCAAGGATTTCATTTTGCTTGGATCCACAATCAACGCCCATGGAAGCAGCAGTCAAGAAATCAAATGACGCATTGCATTGGACAAATCTGCTGCAAGAGATCTCTTTAAAGTGTTAAAAAGAAAAGATGTTACTTTGAGGAGTAAGGTGCACCTGACCCAAGCCATAGTGTTTTTAATCACCTCATATGCTTGTGAAAGCTGAACAATGAATAAGGAAGACTGAAGAAGAATTGACGCCTTTGAATTGTGGTGTTGGTGAAGAATATTGAATATATCATGGACCACCAGAAGAATGAGTAAATCTGTCTTGGAAAAAGTACAGCCAGAATGCTCCTAAGAGCAAAGATGGCGAGACTTCGTCTCACATACTTTGGACTTGTTATCAGGAGAGACCAGTCCCTTGAGAAGGACATCATGCTTTGTAAAATAGAGGGTCAGCGAAACAGAGGAAGACCCTCTGTGAGATGGATTGACACAGTGGCTGCAACAATGGGCTCAAAAATAGCAATGATTGTGAGGATGGTGCAGGACCAGGCAGTGTTTTGTTATGTTGTACATAATGTCGCTATGAGCCAGATTTGACTTGACGGCACCTAACAACAACAACAATCTTTACAGAAGCAATCTGTCACATCTTTCTCCAGTGGAGCCTCTGGGTGGGTTTGAACCACTGACCTTCCGGTTAGCAGCCAAGCCCTTAACCACTGTGCCACTAGGGCTTCTCTTTTACTAGTATGAGTGTGAAAATAAAGCTGGGAAAAGTGCAACTGGTTGCTAAAAGGAGTATTTTGGGTACCATTTAAATATTCCTGATGACTGAGAAACGATTAGGGGTTTATCTGAAATTGCACTAAGATGACCTGAATCAGACCAAAAAATAATAATAATTGAAACCTATTATAACATATCAATAAGTTTCAAGTTTATTTTCTCATCAACTTTAATGCCTAATTTAAAAAAAAAAAAAAAAAATCAGAGATTTTATGATTCATAGCATTAAGACCTTAATGTAGAAAAACATCTCCATTAAAATAAAGAGTAACCATTAAATTCCTTTAACAAAGAAAGTTAAAATAACAACATTGCATTATGAGGTATATTAGGTATGTAAATGTAAAATTGAACACAAAAGTAACACAAAAAGCAGATGAGAATGTAGATGGAATTTTACCACTATAAGGTTTGTAGCTCAGTGGTAGAATTCTTGCCTCCCAACTGGGAGAACTGGGTTCGATTCCCAATGCACCTCATGTGCAGCCACCCCCTCCCCCACCCCCCATCAGTGGAGGCTTTCGTGTTGCTATGATGCTGAATAGGTTTTAGCGGAGCTTCCAGACTAAAATGAACTAAGAAGTCCTGGCAATCTGCTTCTGAAAATCAGTCAATGAAAGCCCTATGGATCACAACAGTCTGATCCCCAGTTCATCGCGGGGATGGCGCAGTACGTTCCATTGTGTGTGGTGTCACCACGAGTTGTGGGTTGACTTGGCGGCAGCTAACAACAACAACAAATCTTTGTACATTTTATGTGAAGTGTCATGGTTTGAATTATGTCGCCCCCAAAATGTGTGTATCAATTTGGCTGGGCCATGATTCGCAGAATTGTGTGGTTGGCCTCCATTTTGTGATTGTAATTTTATGTTAAAGAGGATTAGGGTGGGATGGTAACATCACCTTTACCCAGGTCACGTCCCTGATCCAACGCAAACGGAGTTTCCCTGGGGTGTGGCCTGCACCACCTTTTATCTCTCAAAAGATAAAAGGAAAGGGAAGCAAGCAGAGAGTTGGGGACCTCATACCATCAAGAAAGCAGTGCCGGGAGCAGAGCTCATCCTTTGGACTGGGGTCCCTGTGCCCAGAAGCTCCTAGTCCAGGAGAACACTGATGAGAAGGCCGAGAGAGAGAAAGCCTTCCCCTGGAGCTGACACCCTGAATTTGGACTTTTAGCCTACTTGATTGTGAAGAAATAAATTTCTCTTTGTTAAAGCCATCCACTTGTGGTATTTCTGTTACAGCAGCAGTAGATGACTAAAACATGAAGTGTCATAATATTAATTCTTAAGTACATTGAATAAGTTAATGATGAATACGGCAATCCCTAAAGCACCGTCTAAAAAATAATGTAAAAAGGTGTCTAAACAGTCAATCAAACCCATTGCTGTCGAGTCGATTCCTACTCACAGTGACCCTATAGGACAGAGTAAAACTGCCCCATAGGGCTTCCAAGGAGCACCTGGGGGATTTGAACTGCCTACCTTTTGGTTAGAAGCCATAGCACTTAACTACTACACCACCAGGGTTTCCAAAACAGTCAATAGAGGAACTAAAAATCAAAAGGTATATAATTCACCTAAAATAAGGCAGGATAAGAAGAACAGAATAAAAAGAGATGAGACAACTAGAAAACAAGTAGCAAGATGGTATTGGCAAGTGGACTAAACACCTCGGTTAAAATGCATAGATTGTCAGACTAGTTAAAAACGTAAGACCCGAGAATACTACTCAGCAATAAAAAGGAAAGAATTATTGATACAGAAAACAATGTAGATGAATTCTAAGGGAATTATGCTGAATGTAAAAAGTGATCTCAAAGGTTACATGCTGTATGATTCCATTTATATCATTATCTTGAAATAAGAGTTATAAAGCTGGAGATGAGATTAGTGGTTGCCAGGGGTGAGGGTTTAGGGAGGGGAAGGAGGTGTAGCTAGAAAGGAGCCCTGTAGTGATGGTACAGTTCTGTATCTTGATTGCGTTAGTAGTCACCCAAAGTTACAGATGTGATAAAATCACATACAACTACACACACACACAAATAAGAGTATGTAAAACTGGAGATATTTGAAAAGCTCTGGGGATTGTATCCATGTCAATTTTCTAATATCGATATCATACTATAGTTATATAAGTTGTTAACACTGAGGCAGGTTGGGTAAAGGATGCATAGGACCTCCCTGTATATTTCTGTGCAACTTCCTGCAAATTTATGATTGTTCTAAAATAAAAAGCTGGAAAAAAAGAAAGAAAGCTCCAGCTACATGCTGCCTACAAGGAAGGAATGACTCCAACTGCAATGTTACAAATAGATTGAAAATAAAAGAATGGGAAAGATATACTATCAAAAAATAATTGTAAGAAGAACTTCAAGAAAAGAATATTACCAGCGATAAAGAGTGACATTTCATAATGATAAAAGGATCCATTCATCAAGAAGACATAGAATCCTGCATGGATACGCAGCTAATACCAGAGCTTCAA
Source organism: Dugong dugon (assembly GCA_030035585.1). Classification (NCBI taxonomy): domain Eukaryota; kingdom Metazoa; phylum Chordata; class Mammalia; order Sirenia; family Dugongidae; genus Dugong; species Dugong dugon. The sequence continues at coordinate 30,718,293 of CM057467.1, forward strand.
AACACAAGAAGCAAAAATTGACAGAACCAAAGAGAGAAATAGACAAACCACAATCATAGTTGGAGATTTTCATACACTTATCCATGAAATTAATAGAACTACTGGACAAAAAATTATAAAAAGGATATAGAAAATTTTAGCAACACTATCGACCACATTTATCGAATTGATATTTAAAGAATCGTATATCCTTCTAAGGAAGCCCTGGTGGTACAGTGGTTAAGCACTTGGCTGCTAACCAAAAGGTCAGCGGTTTGAACCCGTCAGCCACTCTGTGGGAGAAGATGTGTCCCTCTGCTTGCATAAAGATTACAGCCTTGGAAATCTTATGGTACAATTCTACTCTGCCCTATGGGGTCAATATGAGTCTGAATAGACTGGATGGTGGTGGGTTTAGTTTTCTTTCTTTACTTTGGTTATACCCTTCTATTTAACATTGTACTGGAGGGCCTAGCCAGCACACAAGGGCAAGACAAGGAAATAAAATGTGTAAGATTGGAAAGAAAGAAGTAAAACTGTCTTTACGCACAGACAACATGATCTTCTTCATAGAAAATCTGAAAGAATATATTAAAAACTCTGTAAAAGTGAGATAGCTAACTGGGTCATAGGATCCAAGGCCAATATATACAAATCAATTGTATTTTTGTATGCAAGCAACAAAAAATTGGAAATTAAAATTTAAAACACTGTTTACATTAGCATCAAAAGATATGATACACCTAGGGGTGAATTTAACCAAATAAGTGCAAAATATTGAGAACTACAAAACATTACTTATAGAAATTAAAAAAGAACTAGTGGTTTCCCTTCCCCACCCCTCCTCTCATAACCGTCAAAAATTGTTTCTTTCTGTGTGGAAACATTTTCATGCGTGTTTTTTAAATATTTTTATTGCACTTTAGACAAAGGTTTATAGAACAAACTAGCTTCTCATTAAACAATTAGTACACATATTGTTTTGTGACACTGGTTACCAACCCCATGACATGTCAACATTCTACCTTCTCGACCTTGGTTCCCTATTACTAGCTTTTCTGTCGCCTCTTGCCTTTTAGTCCTTGCCGCTTTAGTGTTTTTTTGGTTTATGGGCCTGTCTAATCTTTGGCTGAAGGGTGAACCTGAGGAGTAACTTCATTATTGAGCTAAAAGGGTGTCCAGGGGCCACACTCTCGGGGTTTCTCCAATCTCTGTCAGGCCAGTAAATCTGGCCTTTTTATGTGAGTTAGAATTTTGTTCTACATTTTTCTTCAGCTCTGTCGAGGACCCTCTATTGTGATCCCTGTTAGAGCAGTTGGTGGTGGTAGCCGGGCACCATCTAGTTGTGCTGGACTCAGTCTGGTGGAGACTGTGGTAGTTGTGCTCTACTACTCCTTTGGACTAATCTTTCCCTTGTGTCTTTGGTTTTCTTCATTCTCACGTGTTCTTATAACAGTGGTCTCATACAGTATTTGTCCTTTTGTGATTGATTTATTTCACTCAGCATAATGCCCTCCATGTTCATCCATGTTGTTAGATGTTTCACAGATTCATCATTGTTCTTTATTGTTGTGTAGTATTCCACTGTGCGTATGTACCATAGTTTATTTCCCTTTTAACTTAGTACTAAAGTCACTGTTGAAATTCACCCTTCAACCAAAGATTAGACAGGTCTGTAGGACCAACAATAACACACATGAGGGATGTGCTTAATAGTTCAATCATGTATACGAGACTAATGGGCACACCAGCCTGAAAGCAAAGATGAGAAGGCAAGAAGGGACAGGAAAACTGGTCAAATGGAAACAGGGAAACTGGAGTGGAGAAGAGCAGAGTGTTGACACATTGCAGGGTTGGCAACCAATGACACAAAACAATTTGTGTATTAACTGTTTAATGAGAAACTAATTTGCTACGTAAACTTTCACCTAAATCACAATAAATAAAGAAAAAGAAAAAGAGAATATTATGAACAACTTTAAGCCAATAAATTCAAAAACTTGGATGAAACAGACAAATTCTTTGAAAAATACAAATTACCAAAACTGACACAAGAAGAAATAAAAAATATGAGTATTCTCACATAGGCTAATGAAATTGAGTTCATATTTGGAAACTTTCCCACAAAGAAAATTCCAAGGCTAGATAATTTCACTGGTGAGTTCTATCAAACATGAACAAAGGAAAAAAAATCAATATTATATAAATCCTTTAGAAAATTGAGGAGGGAGCACTTCTTAGCTAGTTTTATAAGGCCAATATAACCCTGATACCAAACCAGACAAATTCATTACAAGAAAAGAAAACTATAGCACAATACCCTTCATTAGCATACATGCAATCTGTATTAGTTAGGAAATTAAATCTAGAAATATATAAAAAAAAAAGTCCAGATGAAGTGGGCTTTATCCCAGGAATGCAGGGGTGGCTTACCACTTGAAATGATGTAATTTACCATTTTAACTGATGAAGGAGAAAAAAATCATAAGATCATCCAAACAGATGCAGGTAAAGCATTTGACATAATTCAGTATGCATTTATGATAAAAAGAAAAAAAAAAACTCTCAGCACACAAGAAATAGAAGGGAACTTCCTCAACCTGATAAAGAATATCCATGAAAAACCTATAGCTAACATTATACTTAATGGGAACAAGCAAAGATGTCTGTTCTCACTGCTTTTATTCTTGGGCAGTGCAATAAGATAAGGAAAACAAAAAGAATAAAGGGTCTACAGATAGAAAGAAGTAAAACTCTTTAGTTGCAAATGACTTGGTTATATATTTATAAAATATTAATCTACATTAAAAAAAAAACCCTACTATAATTAGTAAATGAATTTAGCAAGGTCACAGGATACAAGATCAACGTACAAAAATCAATCATATTTCTATATTCTAGCAACACGTAATTAGAAAAATTTAAATAGTATTTATAATAGCATCAGAATTACTTTGGGATAAGTTTTATAAAATACGTGTAAAACTTCTACACTGAAAACCAGAAAACGCTGCTGAAGGCCCAAATAAATGGAGAGATATACCATGTTAAAGAATTAGAAAACTCAATATTGTTGTCAATTCTCCACCCAATTGATCTCTATAGATTCCATTCCATTCCAAACAAACTCGCAGTGGGTTGTTTTAAAAATTAGAACTGACAAACTGATTCTAAAATTTATACAGAAATGCCAAGAACCTGAAAAAGCCAAACAACCTTAAAAAAGGAACAAGAAAGTTGGGAGGACTTTACACTACCTTATTTCCAGAGAAATAGACCCACATGTAGTCAATTTAATTTTCTACCAAGATACCAAAGCAATTCAATGAGGAAAGGAAAGGCTTTTCAAGAAACAATGCTGAAATAGCTGTTACCTAATGCAAAAACAAACAAAAAACCTTGGCCCTTACCTCACACCATCACAAAAATTAATTCTTAACAGATCATAGAGTTACATCTAAGAGCTACAAACTATAAAACTTCTAGCAGAAAACACAGAAGAATATCTTTGTGACCTTGGAGTAGTAAAAATTTCTTAGACAGAACCCAGAAAGCACTAACCCTAAATAAAGAGTTGATAAAAGTGTACTTTCTCATACAGCGCATTAAGAAAGTGAATAGGTAAGACAGATTGGAATAAACATTCACAATTGGTGATAGTTTGACCAGTTGTTTGGTCAAACACTAAGTCTAGACGCTGTTTTGAAATATTACAAAAATAACAACTAAACCCATTGTCGACGAGTCGATTCCTACTCATGGCGACCCCATGTGTGACAGAGTAGAATTGCCCCATAGCCAGGCCTTTCTTCTGTGGCATCACTGGGCAGGTTTCAACCGCCAGCTTATTGGTTAGTTGCCAAGCACAAACTGTGCCACCCAGGGACCTATAACCTCTCCTAGTTCCTTGCATAAACAACAGGTAGTTTTATAGGAAAGGGTGAGATGGTTCTTACCACATCCAATACTGCATGGACAAATAGATCAAGGTATACAGTAGTGGCCTCACTCCTGTTGTGAACTGGTCTCACTTCCTTGTGGTACTTCTGTAATAGCTTCCTGGTGAGATGATGTAGAGCGGAGCTCCTGGGATGAGATGTATCTGTGACTTGGATTCCTGGAAAAGAAACTTAACACTGTAAGGATAAAAATGAGAGGAATCGAACGTCTTTAGGACGTTTCAGATGATTCAGGACTCATTGGCTCTTAGTGGAATAAGATTTTCAGCTCTTCCCAATCTGCATAAGTTCATGGTCAGCTAGCGGAGTTTTTTAGCTGATACCTCTTTAACGTGAGCTAATGGCCTAAGTGCCCAGTAGGGATATCTCATCGTAAAGATAAATCAATCAAGCCCATTTCCAAGGATGTAAACTATACCTGTAATTCCATTTTTACAGCAATCATGGATCTTGAAGAGACAATCTTTTATGTATTCTTGTATCACCACCTCCTGGTACATAGAAGAAACCCACCTACACACTTAGCTAAAAGTTAACTTCACCCTTGATTTTCCACTTGTAATTAAAAAGTAAATAGAAAGAAAGAAAAAAACATGGACAAATGAGTGAACTCAAAGACTGTGTGGATTTTTAAACAGTGAGATGAATGAGAATCCAGTTCACACATTTCTCCTCAAAAAATCTTTTTTCTCACTCAATCTGTCTTTCACTAAAATGCACTTGTCAGAAAATGAGATCTTTGCTTTGGGAAAATTCTCTCTAGTTGCAGGGAACCACCATTTCCTATGGTCCAGGAATCTTGATCTGCAGAAGAGTGGTGATTGGCGTCAAGGCAGGGTAGGCCAGGGGAAAGGAAGCAAGAGAAATGAGCACCAACAACTGGAAGTGACAAATTTGTGAGAGCTTTCTCTGAATTGCAAAAAGATATTTTGTTCACAAGCTTTGCCAGCCCTTAGGGAACTCAAAGCTTCGCTAAGTCGTTGGACTGAAGCAAATTGCACACCTCCTGCCACAGTGCATGAGTGAAATCTAATCTGTAGTGTCCTGTGCGTGAATTCGCCAGGGCTCTCAGTGGTTTTGATGGTTATTTTGATGAGCTGCTGAAGGCATGAGGGATCCAGCAGGAAACTGTAAATGAGATGTCTGCTCTCTGTGTGACAATCCTGTTTATACCCATTTCTTTATGAATGATGTCATGTCACTTGCCGCCACAGGCAGCAATTTCTATGATTTATCAATGTCAGTGTGACCGAAATGTTAACAACCATGCTGGAGGTATAATTTCAGACTCATTGTGGGCAGTGGAATATTATCATCAGTACTGGGAATCTAATGAGCATCTTAACTAACTATTCACCCATGAAGATACCTAAGTGGCATCAGCTACTCAGGTATGTAGGGCTTGGGTGGGCGGCTTGCACCAGGCATCATTTTTAGGGTTTTTTCTTTTCTTTTCTTTTTTTACTGTGATTGTCAAAAGTGTGCTATGACTCTCTCTACCTGAGACCCTTTCTTGCTGGCATAGCCCAGGGGAGGGGAGTCAGGAGAACAAAGTGAAGCTGGTCCACTGCTTTTTCTGCTAACTTCGCTTTGGGCAACTTCACGTCCTACCTCGCTTGGAAGCCCCCAATTCAAGTCTCAGTTGGGGAAACACTGAAATGTGCATGTTTCAGTACAGGAAACTAACTACCTGAGACAGAATTAAAACATAATTCTGAGAAATGAATGTGTGTTCTCTGCACCCTCTGCCTATAAAAGCTCAAATTCCCCGTTATCCTTTCTAGGAAACAATCCCCCAGTTCCTTGTGTATAAACACATATTTCCTAGAACATTTTGATGTCCTTGTCTGTGTCAAAGTCTTTGAGTGAAAAAGAGAAAGTTCTAGAAGCTACAACTAGGAACAAAAGAAAAACCAGCAATGGTAGAAGAAAAGTAATAAGCAAATGGAATGTGTTTAAAGAAACCAAAAAGGGAAAGAGTTCTTTGTTTAAAATGGGAAGAAATAATAAATTACATTTTCTACTATGAATGCAAATCTGCCTGAGGAGAAAGATCAATTACAGAAGAGAGATTAAGGATTTAAGTGACCATAAATTAACAGTAAATTATGCCCCTTGAAAGCTAATGTGACATTCACACAAGCACTAAATGACTCACAGTTCGGTGATGTTTCAACAGACATTGATGGGAGCTCTCAACAAACCCAGAAAAGATTCCTCACTAACATTGCCTCCTTGAATGCTAGTAATCAGCTGCAAATAATTCACTGGTAAGATTTCCAGAAAGGAGGAATGCGTTAGTAACTGAGCTATGAAGCACTTTTAGGTGAAAATAGATATTTAAAAAAAAGATAAGAATACAATAGAATTATTACTTTGTTTTCCCTGTTTTAATGAATTGCTCTCTCACAAGTCTGTCTCAAAGTGTTCAGGGCACTTTGATAAAAAGCTATTCTTTCTTTGGTGAGTATGCTATCTTCAAGATTCTAAGAGAACAATACATACACTGGACTCCCTGGATGGCAAAAATGGGTAAGCGTTGGACTACTAACAGAAAGGTTGGTGATTTAGACCCATCCAGAGGCACCTTGGAAGAAAGGCCTGGAGGTCTGCTTCCAAAAGGTCATAGCCTTGAAAACTCTAAGGAGCGCAGTTCTACTCTGCACACTTGGGGTTGCCATGAATCGGAATCAGCTTGACAGCAACCACCACCAACAACAACATACAGATATTTGAGAGATTATAGGAAATAGAGGTTTAGGTGTGTGGTAACAACACTTAGTACTAAATGAATACCTACTGTATGCCAGGAAGTATGCTAAGCCCTGTACATTAATTATCTCATTTAACTTTCACACCAATATTACGAGACACGTTCTCTACAACCCTACAAGGAGTGCATGATTACTACAGAGGAGGAACTATAGACTTAGGTTAGTACTTACCACAGTCACACAGTTTGTAAATGATGGGGCTGGAATTGAAACACAACCGGTCTGGATCCGAAGCCCATGCTCTTAAATATGACACTACATTGACCTGGCTCCCTGAGAATATTATGAACAGCCATGGGTCACCCTTCAAAAAGAAGACTGACATGTTGCATGGAGTACTGTCATGGGTTGAACTGTGTCCCCCAAAAATATGTATCAGTTTGGCTAGGCCATGATTCCCAGTACTGCGTCAATGTCCACCATTTTGTCATCTGATGTGATTTTCCTATGTGTTGTGAATCCTGTCTCTCTGATGTTAATGAGATAGGATTAGGGGCAGTTATGTTAATGAGGCAGGACTCAATCTACAAGATTAGATTTTGTCTTAAATCAACCTCTTTTGAGATATAAAAGAGAGAAGTGAGCAGAGAGGCACGGGGACCTCATACCACCAAGAAACAAGAGCCAGGAGAATAGCGTGTCCTTTGGACCTGGGGTCCCTGCACTGAAGAAGCTCCTCGATCCGAGGAAGATTGACGATAAGGACCTTCCTCCAGAGCTGACAGAGACAGAAAGGCTTCCCCTGGAGCTGACACCCTGAATTTGGATTTGTAGCCTACTAGACTGGGAAAGAATAAATTTCTCTTTTTTAAAGTCATTCACTTGTGGTTTTTCTGTTATAGCAGCACTAGATAACTAAGACAAGTACATTATTGGGCAAAAATACCTTGATGTTATTTTCTGAGTATTTCTTCAGGTTAATAATATCTTAAGTTTGTGTTGCACCTTATGATTTCACAATGCCATCTTATCCGATCTTCATAAATATCTGAAATAAACAGTTAATTACAGGGAACTGAATCTCTAACAGATTAATTGACCTGTCAAGGTCACAAGGTTGGTGAGTGGAGGAGCAGAAACTAAATTGTTCTCCTAATCCAGGTCTCTTTCTACCCCAGCACACTCCTTCCAGGTAGCAGCCATGTATTGGTGAACTGTTCAGTGCTCTTATATTTACAAATTGTCTTGATATTAATGAAGTAAAATTCCAAAGGGTGGGTTTTTCTTCAGTAAATGTTCTCTATATGATTTATGGTCACACACTGATTACTAGGTATTATTAAAATACTTTTTCTACCAGATTTGAGACAAAAATCAACCATAACACAAAACATTAGAAAGATATTGTTAAGAAGAATTTCTTCTGTTTTCTTACCTTCATTTTCCTATTTCATCTTACTTAGTTTAATGCTTACAGTTATTTCCTGCTCAGAAACCCATTTGACATTTAATGAAATTTTCTCTGTTTTCCTTTTTGTAGTGAAGATATACTCTTACCCTTTAAGTTCAAAATCCAAGATTTTTATGCTATAATGATAAGTGGTCGTTTTTCTTCTCTACACAATAAAAACTCATTTCCAGCTCCTTGGCTACGAAGTTCCTTACTCATCTCCTTGGTTGGCTCATTCGACTTCCAGTTGCATTTTAAAAACTTGAAAATTCAGATATGAGCTCTAGGAAGTAGGGTGTTGGAAAACATCAGCAAAAATATAAATTCTTGATTTGTGCACATTTACTAAGAATCAATTGCATCCTAAATGACATGATTTAATTCAGTAGCATTAATACTGGTAGTCTGGAGGTATAGTTCCAGAAATTTAGAAAAAAAAGTATTAGTTTCCAAAGTATTTCGAATGAGAATTGTACACTCAAAACTTGCAAGCTTATAGTATCTGTCTTTAGAGACATACTCATTACCTGTAGAAACTTTGGTTTAAGACTAGGCATAAAATTTCTAATGCCAAAATGATATCCAGGTGTCTGGAGCCATGATGTATGCAAGAGATTCCTTCTGTAGGTGTCTAAAAGCTTATAATAAAGAGAAGACTAATTTGAATCATAAAAATATATTATGCAGACATAAAAGCAAATCTGAAAAAAAAAAAAAAAAAGCCCTAAACTCTCAATGTAAATTGCTGCAAAGGGATCTTAAATTTCTAGAGAAGACACTTACTGAAGAATTATAACATTTAAAAGCATATTTTTCAGCTACGTGTAAAAATCTCCACTGTGCGTCTCTGTATGTGTGTGTATCTCTAATTGTAGGACTAAAGTCGTAAACAAGTCTCCATGTAGCTTCACATGATTGGCATTTTTCAGACCATAAATGAAAACAAACACTCGCGAGGGGTTATATAGCACAGTATATAAAAATATTGTTTCTAACTTCTAATAATTAATACTCAGTGCCTATTAAAAGGACTTACCTGAGGCAGCCACCAGGATGAGGGACCACAGAGGAGCCATTATACATGCCAATGTTCCTGGGAAGATTCCAAAGAGGAGGAAGGCAAAGTTGCTTATCGGATAGAATGCCGCCAATCTTTCCTAAAAGGGTTCCTCTCCACTTCGTTCTTCTCTGTTTTCTAGTTTGTGCTATCCTTGCTGGTGCTATTTTGTAAACAGTAAATGAGTCCAAAGGCAAAACTTGCACCACAGAAATGTTTTGGAATGAATGCTATCACGATACTGCTTAACTTCTCTATTTGGTTCTGCCCCTAGATCAAATCATGGCCAACATTTCAATTTCCCTGACAGGAGATAGCTAAGTGAATAATGTAATCTAAGAGGAGCCCCTAAGGAGAGGAAATTCCACACTAATATGATTTCCTTTATAGCCTTTACCTAAGGCAATGCTCTTGCTGACATCCAGGACCCTAATTTCATTAAGAATTGAGATCCAAATAGCTGTTCTAAATCAGGCTTATGCGGTAACATCTTCAGCATTTCACAATGGTTATTGGACTCTTGAGTTACACAAAGCTAATGGAAACCTGGTATTGTCTAATGAAGAACAACTACTAGCAATACAATGGGAAAAGTGCTTTTTGTGTTTCCTCAGCCCCTTTAATTAAAAGAAACATTGGTTTTTGATAAATAGGAGTGCTTCTTAAATTTTCACTGTCAACAGTTTAGAAAGTAACTACCTAAGAGAGACTGCTTCTAGGCCTATTGAAGAAGAGAACTATTAAAGTTTAGCATTACTCGATTAAAAATGTTGGTGTCTTTTTATTTTTTGATTGAGTACCCATTAACTTTTTGTTATGAAGGAAAAGAATTCATAATTCTATATAATAACTCTATCCTCCGTAGGTAGACCCCTAGATGCTCTAGAAATAAAAACTTTCATACCATTTCCAATATATCTGCCTGGTTTTGATTATAAATGGGATTGTAGAGGCATAGGTTTGAGATAAGTTTTAACAGAGCAAATTAAAGGAAAGAAATACGTATCTGATTCCTGTTTGCCTAATTATTCAGCCTCTTTCTTTAGAATCTTCTCCTAATTTTCATGTCCCAGTAAAATGTGGCTGGATTGGTTTCCTACTGTTGGTAAAGGGAGTTACAAATATGGAAAGGGAGAAAACAAGAAGGACCCCTGTGGGGGTGAGTTGGTTCTAGAGGTATCGGTGTGAACTCAAGGTTTTATATCTATATATAGCTTAATATAGAAATAAGTACAAAAGTAAATGAGTGTATGCATGTTTATACATGCATACATTCCCTGGCTTTGTCTACTAGAGCAACGAGGGAGCAGTGACACCTAGGTAGCAATAAGTACACCTAGCACCCAGATCTTGCTTTCTAAATACCATATCCACCTACAATGGCTAAATGGAGAAATGGCCATCTCCAGGGCTGGGTCAGGGAAAACACAAAAGGAACCTAGAACATCTTGTACCGAAAAGTAAAGGAGTGCTAAAAGAATGATGGGGTGTTGAATTAGCATATGTTTTGTTGTGTATATTTTCACCACAATAATTTTTTTTTTAATTAAATACTCAGCTGAAAAAAAAAAAAAAACGAGAATGATCAGGATGTGATAAAAGGAGTTGGCTTAAATGGGCTCACCCTGGTCAATCTGGGACAACTTGAGCATCAGAATCAATAATGATGGTAATGAATTATTAACCCATTAAATAAAATAGTAACCCACAAGTCCATACTTATTTAAATAAATAAATGAATGGGAAGGAGGAAAAGCTTTTCCTTAAATTAGAATGTCAACTAATACGTGTAGAAGGAATGATGAACTCTTCATAGTAATAATTAATTCACCCAAGAAACATCAATGAGGGAAAAATACTAACAATAGATAAGTGGTACCTTTGGTGAAAGGTAAGAGAATACACAATTCTCATGAGGTCAACACCACTTGACCAAGCCAAGGTCATGGAAGCTTCATAGATACATCCAAATTCCTTTAGGGACCAAATTACTGGGCTGAGGGCTAGGGACCATGGTCTTAGGGGACATCTAGCTCAATTGACATAACATAGTACATAAAGAAAATGTTCTACATCCTGCTTTGGTGAGTAGTGTCTGGGGTCTTAAAAGCCTGTGAGTGGCAATCTAAGATGTTCCACTGGTCCTACCTCATCTGGAGCAAAGGAGAATGGAGAAAACCAAAGATATAGGGGAAAGATTAGTCCAAAGGACTAATGGACTACAACTACCACAGCCTCCACCAGACTGAGTCCAGCACAACTAGATGGTGCCCGGCTACGACCACCGATTGCTCTGACAGTGATCACAATACAGGGTCCTGGACAGAGACTGAAGAAACACCCTTTTAACTCAGTACTGAAGACACTCCTGAGGTTCACCCATCAGTCAAAGACTAGACAGGCCCATAAAACAAAACAAGACTAAATGGGCACACTAGCTCAGGGGCAGGGACAAGAAGTCAGGAGGGAACAGGAAAGCTGGTAATGGGGAACCCAAGGTCGAGAGGGGGAGAGTGTTGACATGTTGTGGGGTTGGCAACCAATGTCACAAAACAATATGTGTATTAATTGTTTAATGAGAAACTAGTTTGCTCTGTAAACCTTCTTCTAAAGTACAATTAAAAAAAGAAACATCAATGGATGCTAAAACTAGTTAGTGAAAGTTTGATGAGGAATGGGATATTATACAAAACATTTATTAATCACAAAGAGGAAAAAAAACTATTCAGTGAAGAGACCTAGCAGATGACATGTTAATCAAGTGATGAAAGTCAACATCACCAGTAATGGGAGTTGTATGCCACCAGATAGGATGAATAGAGAAGCCACAGTAGCACTTCTGTGATCCGTAGGAACCAGTTGCCCTAAGTCCATTCCGACTCATGGCGACCCTATGTGTTGCAGAGTAGAACTGCACTTCGTAGGGGTTTCAAGGCCAGGACCTTTCAGAAGCAGATTGGCAGGCCTTTCTTCAGAGGTGCCTCTAGATAGTATCAAACTGCCAACCTTTTGGTTAGTAGTCAAGCAATTAACTGCATCACTCAAGGACTCCCACTTCTGTGATAGTCCTGCCAAAAATTCATAACCTCATCTATTTAGGAGGAAACATCAGATGACCTCATATTGTAGGACATTCTACAAAATCACAGGCGTGTACTCTTCAAAATTGTCAAGGTCATGAAAGTTAAGATAGAGAAACTGTAGCAAACTGAAAAAAATAAAAAATAACCAGTTCTCCTCTGGTCATAACAATTTCATGGGTGTCATAGCAGAACTACGCTCCAAGGGGTTTTCAATGGCTGATTTTTTTGGAAATAGATCACCAGACCTTTCTTCCAAGAAGCCTCTGGCTAGACTCAAACCTCCAACCTTTTAGTTAGCAGCTGAGCACGTTAACTGTTTGTACCACCCAGGGTCTCCCCAGCAAACTAAAGATTAAGGAGTCATAACAGTGAAGTTCAGTGTGTGATCCTGGATTGGATTCTTTTGTTATAAAAGGATATTTTGGGAAGAACTGGTGAAATGCAAATGGCATCCGTGGATAAGACGGTAGTAATGTATCAATGTTTATTTCCTGATTTTAATTGTATTGAGATTATGTAAAATAACGTCCTTATTTATAAGAACAACACGTAAGTAAGTATTTCATGGTGAAGGGGCATCATGTTGACAACTTACTCTCCAATGGTTGGTGGGGAGTTCTTTCTACTGTTCTTCCAATTTTACTGAAAGTTTGGAAATATTTCAGAATAAAAAGAAAAAAATTAAACATAAGCTGGGGGAGGAAATTTGATACAAAGTTATGGAAATTACACTTGAAAAATACTCTGTTATAGATTAAATTTATCTCCCCAAAATATGTGTTGAAGTCCTAACCCCTGTGCCTGTAACTATGACCCTGTTTGTAAGTGGGGGTTTTCTTTTTTTATGTTAACATGGTCATACCAGAGTAGAATGGGTCGTAAACTTAATCACTTCTAAGTGGTGTCTTGTAAAATAGAGCAGAATAGGCAAACACACACACACAGAGAAGACAGATGCCATGTGACGGCCCATCTACAAGCAGAGGAACTCCAAGGATTGCTGGCAGACTCCAGAAATGATGAGAAAGGCCCACAGAATGAATCCACGTGGCCAAGATCCTGATTTGGACTTTTAGCCTCCAGAACTGTGAGAAGATAAATTCCTGTTCTTTAAAACTACCCACTTGTGGGTTTTTGTTTTGTTTTTTTTTTTCTTTTGCTATGGCAGCACTTAGTAACTAAGTGCTTTAGAGAGCGTGGGACCTCATCAAGAGGTGAACTCACAAAGGATTGATGTGGTCCTCAAAGTCCTAGCACTTGCCATCACTTCTGAGAATTGTCAGCTTCTACCTCTGAGATGAATTAGGACCAGAGAAAGAAAAGCTGCAGACAGCAGAACCATGTAGGCAGCACTTTTTATGGGGAGGAAACACAGAAGCTTCCCTTTTTGCAGAGGCTTAATTGAGATGAGGATTGACATTGTATTCTTACCGTGAATTTTAGTAAGCCACAACTCTAAGCCAGACCTCCTGGGGCACACTTGCCCTCCCTTTTCCTTGCACTTTCTCATATACCCATCTGTTACTGGAAGGCCATTACTAATGATGTGTAATACAGGTACATTACGACCCTCATTAGCTAATTTAACAACAGTCTGGTGATCTTGCCCATTACAGCTCTTTATTGACTGACGAATTCTGCCAGAAGATGGGAATGGTTTTGAGCAACTTGTCTTCAAAGTCGTTTATATACAGATGCTTTCTGATCTTTCCTTGATCACCCCACTCTGGCTCTGTATCATCCAGTGGCTAAGATCTTTCTTTTTTGAACCTTACTATCTTGTTCCGTCTGTGTTAAATTTGTTTACTGATTGTATTGCCCCCACCTGTAATTTTTCATGAAAACTATCTTCTCTCTCTCCTTAAACACAGCACTTCTCATCCAGAGAAAGTTTTACACCTACATATTTTTTCTCATAATTCATTAGTCAAGGATTTCACTCCCCTCCGGCATCTCCTTATGAAGGATGAGTATGGGGTCAAACTGCATTCAGACTTTTCAAGCAGACCAGTATTTTAAAATCTAGAATTGGATTCATTAGGAGCTATGCATTCAGGCTCCTTAAGTAGCATCACTGGGGCAGAAGAAACAAAGACTTAATCTGAGGTTAGAATCTGCCATTCGCTGACAGCAGGTCAGGTCAGGCCTGTCACTAAGAGAGTACTTAGAAATACTTTTATTTCTGAAGACCCCTCTCTACGTTCCCATGAACCTCTGCACTCTGTTTCTCCATTATTTCCAAGTAAGATATGGCACCTCTTACATCCACCAATGTCTTTTGGAAGAAGCAGGGGGAGAGGGCTTATTATGCAAACATAATAAGGAAGTGTTTATTATGCAAACAGCAACTGAGTTATGTGTCCTTTAAGACTACTAAATAGTTTTTAATTACTGCTATATCAGGAAATCCCATAAATATGCAAATGCAATTAGTTCACAAAATAGGCCTTAAATATCTTTATTCCTCTCCAACAAAGTTCTTTGAAGTTAATCGCTAACTCCTTTTGTTCACTCCCTTAGCAGTCCTGCTAAAATTGATGGGAATTTTGACAGATGTACATATTCAAGGGGAACCAAATTTTCTGAGCACATCTGGTCAAGCTGGAGGAGAGAATGAGGAAAGGACACTCTAGCCGAATTCAAGCACTTAATGAGTAAAGTCCCACATGAAATTTCTTTAACTCCATAGCACTGGCCTCTGAAACAAATATCAAGGTAATCATTGGGATGCCACTTCAAGTCCAAAGTCAACTCAATATATGATTTTCCTCTGGCTCAGAATTTCATTGTTATATGCACACCCATACTCATTGCAGCACAATGAGTAATATTCACAATATTTTTTACTATTTCACAATAGTAAAAAGATGGAAACTTAAGTGCCCATCAACAGTTGAACAGATAAACAAGTTATGGTACATACACACAATGGAATACTACAAAACGATAAAGAACAATGATAAATCTGGGAAACATCTCACAACATGGATGAACCTGGAGGGCATTATGCTAAGTGAAATAAGTCAATCACAAAAGGACAAATATTGTATGAGACCACTATTATAAGAACTCATCAAAAGGTTTACACAGGAAGAAACAATCTTTGATGGTTACAAAGGAGGGGAGGAGTGGGGAAGGGAAACCACTAACTCCACAGCAGACTTGTATTAACTAAGGTGAAGGAAAGGGCAATACAGCAGGGGGGAGGTGGAGGGGAGTGCTGACATTGGAGGAACTGCAACTAATGTCATGAGACAATATGTGTATTAATTTTTTGAATGGGAAACTAATATGCCCTGTAAACTTCCACCTAAAGCACAATAAAATGCTCAAAATAAAAAGAATTTCATTGTTAACAGGAATGCACATGTTTTTGGTACCTAATACAGAGAAAGTCTCCTGTGCTCTGGCCCTTTGTGGTTTATGTGACATGACTTCTATGGGAAGTCATAGGGGATAAAAGTTAAGGACTCGGGCCTTAGAGTCAGACACACTTCATTTTGCCTCCCAGCTCCATCATTTCCTAGAGATGCTCATTGCCTTGGTTAAATTGCTTACTATTTCTAAGCCTTAGTTTTCACATCTGTGGAAAAGGGGATAATCAGCCCTGTCTTAGTTTTTTACAGCTGTGTGACAAATAACCACAAACTTAGTGGCTTACAACAACACTCATTTATTAGCTCACAGTTCTACAGAGCAGAAGTCCGGGCTTAGTGTGGCAGGATTCTCTGCCCAGGGTCTCACAAGGCCCAGATCGAGGCGGTATGCTGGAGTTGGCTCTTACCACCTCAGAAGAGCCACTTGAACACAGTGCTTCCCAGCTCTGTTCAGTGACATCAGGTTCGTAGCTTGAAACCAGAAATGATGGGACAATTTACCACATGGAAATCAGCAAACGCTACTGTCATGGATTGAATTGTGTCCCCCCAAAATATCTGTCAACTTGGCTAGGTCATGATTCCCAGTATTGTACGATTGTCTACCATTTTATCATCTGATGTGATTTCTCTATGTGTTGCAAATGCTATCACTGTGATGTAATAAGATGGATTAGTGGCAGTTGTATCGATGAGGTCTACAAGACTAGGGAGTGTCTTAAGCCAATCTCTTCTGAGATACAAAAGAGAGAAGCAAGCAGAGAGACATGGGAACCTCACACCACTAAGAAAGCAGTGCTGGGAGCAGAGTGCATCCTTTGGACCTGAGGTTCCTATGCAGAGAAGCTCCCAGACCAAGGGAAGATGGATGACAAGGACCTTTCTCCAGAGCTGACAGAGAAAGAAAGCCTTCCCCTAGAGCTAATGCCCTGAATTTGGACTTGTAGCCTACTAGACTGCAAGAGAATAAATTTATCTTTGTTAAAGCCATCCACTTGTGGTATTTCTGTTACAGCAGCACTAGATAACTAAGACAACTACAAATCAGGACTCCTCTCACTAGCTGGTTACTAAACATCTTATAGCACACCATGGCGCATTCCCTCGATCTCACGGGGCCTTGTGTGTGCCTTCATTATGGTACTTATTCAAGTGTGTTATGAGCTTTTGCTTAGTACTTTTCTATCTCTTTCAGAATTCAGAATTCAGAGATTTCTGGAAGGTAGAGAACCGTGTCTTACTCATCTTTGTATCTCCAGCACAGAACTTGACACCTGGTAAGTGCTCATGAAATATTTGAGAAGGAAGGAAGTGAGGCAGGGAAGAATTAACAAACAGTCAGGAAAGAATTTTGGCTTATACAAGGAAGACGACACTAACAGGGGCCAAGCTTTTTCACCAAAAAATTCAGTATGCTCTCCGTTCCCCACCCATCTCACAAAGAATGCATGAGAGCTTGGTTTCAGAGCAAGATTGCTTTTATGAGATTGCTGCAGAACCAGCTAACAAGCAGTGCAAAGGGTAAACATGAGAAACAGATGCAGGTGGACTAGGCCTCCCTTTGGTTCTGTGGGAGGAGGGATGGATTACCCAATAGGCCAGGTACGCACGGGCTTACTTGTGCTTACTAACCTGTAGTGCACAGTTTTACCTGGTTTTCACCACCTCAGCACATCACAGCATGGCAGCTTCCACGGGGCATGTAAGCCTTTTTTGCAAAATGGGGCTGATAATTCCAAACTCACATGAACTGAATGGATTAATAAGTTCACGATACAAAGTATTGAAGGGGAATAAAACAGGAAAGCAAAATATTGTATAAGTCTGTATAAGTGCTGTTATTATTAAGCTGTCTCCCAAATGGCCTGTAGCAATTATTCTAAAATGCACAACAGCTGTATTTGTCCCCTTTCTGCCATTGCTGAAATTTACACTGTCATGGCTCCAGGAGGAAGGCTTGGCACTAATAACAGGCTGGCTGACTATGGCTGGAGTGTGACAGACCTCTAGTTAGAGCCCTTAAAGACTGAGAGCAGAGAGTGGGAAAATGAACGGAGCCGTGAAAACCAAAGGCTTGTGGGTTGGTGCTCTAGCACAGTGAATACAGTCAGAGCACCACCTTGTGGCCACCATCGCGCCTGCCTTAACAAATTCTACGCAGCCACAGAAAATGCCATAAACCGATTTTAAATTTTATTATTTTGTGCACTTTTGAGGAGCCCTGGTGGCGCAGTGGTTAAGCACTCAACTGCTGATCAAAAGGTCGGTGGCTCAAACCACTAGCCCCTCAACAGGAGATAGATGCGGCAGTTGCTCCCGTAAAGATTTGCAGCCTTGGAAACCCTATGGGGCAGTTCTACTCTGTCCTATAGGGTTTTGAGTTGGAATTGACTCGATGGCAGTGGGTTTTTCGGTGAGTTCTTTCGGATGACCTAAAAGTCAGGTCATGCCTCTATTCACGTGACTACTTTTTTTTCTTTGCTCTTACTATCCCCTTTAAAAGTTCCTGAATACCAACCTGTCCAATCTGTTTCCACTCTGCTTACAGCTGTCAACCAATTCCTCCCTGCCTACTTCCTTACTCTTGCTCCTCCAAACTCTGCCCCTAGGAGCTACCAAGTTCTCCAGGAGACAAGGATTCAGTTGAGCTGACTCAGTGGCTTTTAAGGGGTAACTTCCCTGCTTGTCTTCATGTTATTGTTGTTGTTGCTAGCTGTCCTCAACTCACGGGGATCCAATGCACAATGGAATGAAACACTGCCCTGGTCCTGTGCCATCCCCATGACTGTTGTGATCCATAGCGTTTTCACTGGCTGATTTTCAGGCCTTTCTTCCTAGCCCATCTTAGTCTGGAAGCTCTGCTGGAACTTGTTCAGCATCAGAGCCACACCCAAGCCTCTACAGACATAGGAGTGGTGGTGGCTGCACTGGACGTGCACTGGCTGGAAATCAAACCCAGGTTTCCAGAAAAGAAGGTGAGAATTCTACCACTGAACTACTTTCTTCCTAACAGGGAATAAATAGTGTAAGAGAGAGTGTAAGCCAACAGTGCATATACAGAGGGTCTTCACCTCTGAAAAGCTATAAGAAGTATCATTAAAAGCCATATAGAATTTTAACACAGACGAAAGTGACAAAACTCCATAAAATTTACTCTCTTAGATTGGGTTTCCTGAAGCTGACCCTGAGATAAGGATTTGTGCACAAGTGATTTATTATGAAAGTACTCACAACAGAAATTGGTAAGGGAGTGAGGGAAGCAGGAAAGGAAAAAGGGCGACTCCAGCCTGTCCCACAAAGAAACTCGAGTTACACTGGGAGTACAATTATCGGAAAGAAGGGAGCTGGGCTTCCATGCTTGCATGCACACCTGTCAGTCACTGGCTACGGGCCTGGAGAATGGGTGGCAGGGAGTGAATTCCCAGGCATTTCTGGCTCTTTCTGTGTGCAGGAAAGACCCCTGGTGGTGCAGTGGTTAAAGCACTCAGCTGCTAACCAAAAAGCTGGCAGTTTGAACCCACCAGCTGCTCCATGGGAGAAAGATGTGACAGTCTGCTTCCCTAGAGATTTACAGCCTTGGAAAACTTATGGGGCAGTTCCATTCTGTCTTATAAGGTTGCTATGAGTCAGAATTGACTCATCTGCAGTTGGTTTGGGTTTTTTTTGTTTTACGTGTGCAGGCAAAGTTTTAGTACCTCAAGGGCAGTCCTCCAACTATTGCTTTGGAAGCAACAGCATATAGAAGCCAAGGGAGGGGAATACAGAAACAGTAGAAAGAGATCTGAGATGATCTAGGACGAGCACTGAAGATGTCCACTCTAGAGACTACGAAGATATATAGAAGGCATTCAGTTTCTTATTCCTCCAGGAGACAGTTCCAAGGTACTTGATGATCAACATTTTCAGAACCTAATCGTACTTAAATTTATTTGTTATTGTTGTTAGTTGCTGTTGAGTCAATTCCAACTCATGGCAACTCCACGTGTGCAAAGTAGAACTGTGCCATAGAATTTTCAAGGCTGTGAACTTTTGTCTGTATTTTCCTTGAATTTGTCTCTTTTTTTTCCTCATTTTTGTCTGCTTTTTACTTCAACCCTTGGATAATTCTGAATATTAGAGATTTGAATTCCCTGTCAGGTAGTTCTAGTGCCTTTTCTTCTACTGGAAAGTCATCTGGTGTTTTATTTTGGATGCCTACTGGAAGCATTCTGTCCTGTTTTTGCATATGTTTTGATATTGTCTGCTGTCTTTGGGGCATTCAGTAGTTATTTTCCTCATTTTTTTAATTGTAGATTTGTTTGTTTCTTCCTGCTTTTTTGTTTTATTTGGTTATGTCTGAGCAGGCAGGCTGGGTGTTCTTTGTTGTTTGCTCATCTGTGGGCATGATACTTCTCACCTCCTTCTCCAATGGGCAGGGTCAGTCACTCAGGTATGGTACAGCAGGGCGGGTCCAGCTGAAGGGGAGTCGCTGGGATGGATTGTGGCACATACTAGGGCCGACAGGGCGGACCGGGAATCAGTGCAGGGCAGGTTCCGGTAGGCTGTGCCTGTGCTGCTTGGGAGTGTGATGTTCAGCACACAGTGTAGGTAGGCAGGAAGGAGGGTGGAGATTGTGATGTGTGGAGCTAAGATGGGTATGGGAAAGAGGAGAGAGAGGAGAGATGAACAGAAGCCAAAAACATACACACAAACAAACAGAAAAGAGTGCTAAGGGAGCTTGCTGTTTGAGTGGAGAGATGAGAGATTGAGAAATGGAGAAAAACAAAAAGGAAAAAAAGAAAAAGGGTAAAAGAAAAAAATGAATAAATAAAAATTAGAGGAGAAAGAAAAGCCCCCAGGGATCCCACCAGTGCAGCTGCTAGGACTGGGGAAGTTGCTTCCAGGCCGTGAAGCACAGTCTGGCTAGAAAGGGTAGAGGTGTCACACAGCACCAGGTATTCAGCAGCAAGGGAGAGAAGGTAAGTATAGACACAAGAGAAACTGGAAATGAAGAAAGACAAAAAGGGAAAAAGAGAGAGAAGAAAACAAAACAAAGAAACAAAAAATAAATAAATAAAAATTAAAAAACAAACCAAAAAAAGCCCCAAGAAATAAGAAATGCCTCCAGGGATGCACTGTGCATCTGCACAGAGTAAGGAAGTAGCTCCCAAGCCACGTGGTACTGCC
This sequence comes from Dugong dugon, assembly GCA_030035585.1. Lineage (NCBI taxonomy): Eukaryota > Metazoa > Chordata > Mammalia > Sirenia > Dugongidae > Dugong > Dugong dugon. Next base: position 30,739,078 of record CM057467.1, read on the forward strand.
CAGCTAGAAGGGGATCCCAAGCTGAGAAAAGAAAATGAAAACAAACAAACAAATCAAATCAGAACAAACAAACAAAAAAAGCCCCGGGGGTCACACCAGTGTGGAGGCACACGCTAGGAAGCAGTTTCACAGCCGAGTGGTGTTTCACAGCTGAGTGGTGTTTCCCAGCCTTTCAGGAAGAAGCTAAGATGGCACATGGAGCCAGGTATTTGAAAGAAAGGAGGCAGAGGTGGTGAGAGGTAAGGAAGAAATCTAAAGAAGCAGAAAAAAGCAACACCAGCAACCAACAAATGGCACTCAGGGAGACGGCCAGTGCAGGCAGGTGGAATCCAAGCGGCTCCAGGGTGAAGCCAGTGCTTCCTAGCCAAGAGACTGTGGCCCGCAGGAAGTAGAGGAGGCCAAGTCGGGGTGAAGAACGGTGGGGGGGCGGGAAAGCATATATCACTGGTTACCGGTTGTTCTGTCTCCTGCTGGAAGCTCCGTGAAGTTGCTTTCTTGTACCCCCTGTTCACTGACCTCCGATAGGAGTCCACGATGGCAGATCCATGCTGTGGTAGCTGATAGTGGATCTCCACGTGTATCTCTCCTCGTGCTCTGTTCTCAGTCAGTTTCTTATTCCATTTGGTGCTGGCTGAGTCCTTTATCTCTTCATTTGATGCTTAGGGTTTCAGCGTTGACTTGTGACTCTGTTTGACTTAGTTTTTTGGATCTTTGCCTTGGAGGGACGGCGTGGTTCTTCTGTCTATAGCACCATGTTGCCCGGAAGTCAAGGCTATGACCTTTTGGAAGCAGATTGCCAGGCCCGTCTTCCGAGGTACTTTGGGTGGGTTTGAACTGCCAACCTCTTGGCTAGTAGTCAAGTGCTTAATTGAGTGCTTACCTATCTAGGTAGGGGTAAACCCTGGTGGTGTAGTGGTTAAAAGCTATGACTGTTAATCAAAAGGTCAGCAGTTCAAATCCACCAGGTGCTCCTTGGAAACCCTGTACAGCAGTTCTATTCTGTCCTATAGGGTCACTATGAGTCAGAATCGACTGGACGGCAGCGGGTTTGGTTCTTTTTTTAAATCTGGATAAGGATAGGTAGTATTAATTTGAAAATAGCTAAATATAGTTAGGCTGCTTTGGTAGTGCCAATGATTAAGCACTTGACTACCAGCTATCCAGTTAGGGGGAAACCCTGGTGGCATAGTGGTTAAGTGCTGTGGCTGCCAACCAAAAGGTCAGCAGTTTGAATCTACCAGGTGCTCCTTGGAAACTCTATGGGGCAGTTCTACTCTGTCCTATAGGGTTGCTATGACTTGGAATTGACTTGACTGGATAGCAACGGGTTTAGGTTTTTTTTTTTTTTTTTTTTTTTTTTGGTTTATCCGGGTAGGGGAGACTTGGTGGTGCAATGGTTAAGAGCTCAGGTTGCTAATTAAAAGTTCGGCAGCTCAAATCCTTCAGCCGCTCCTTGGAAACCCTATGGGGCAGTTCTACTCTGTCCTATAGGGTCCTTTGAGTAGGAATTGACTCGATGGCAACAGGTTTTTTTTTTTTTTTGGATCCTGGTAGGAGGGAGCCCTGGTGGCACAATGATTAAGTGCTGCTAACCGAAAGGTCAGCGGTTTGAATTTACTAGTTGCTCCGCTGGAGAAAGATGTGGCAGTGTGCTTTCAAAAAAAAAGTACAGCCTTGGAAACCCTATGGGGCAGTTCTACTCTGTCCTATAGGGTCACTATGAGTCCGAATTTACTCAACAGCAATGGGTTTTTGTTGGTATACTGGTAAGAGGAGTCCTTACAGGGTGCAATTAACAAGCTCAACAACTAACCAAGAGGTTGGAGGTTCAAGTCCACCCAGAGGTGCCTTGGAAGGAAGGCCTGGTGATCTACTTCCGAAAAATCAGCCATTGAACAACCTACTAACAGTTCTACTCTGAAACACACATGGCCACCATGAGTTGGAATCGACACCAAGGCAGCTGGTCTGGTGGATCCTGGTAGGAAACTCTGCTCTCCCCAAAATACTCAACGATTATTTCCCCATAAATTTTAGCAGAGAGGTACAGGGCTCTTGACTTGACCACATATTTTAAGAATAAAATATAAAATCGTAAAGACTGAAATCTAAGTTATACTGATATGAAGTCTAAACAAGTAATTTGTAATCCTGGTAGCACATTAGAATCATCTAGGGTACTTTAAAAATTTTTGTTTAGTTACTTGGACCCCACCTCGACAGATTCTGAAGTTATTGGCATAGGGTACAGACCAGGCACTGACATAGTTTTAAAACACACAGGCAATTCTATGTGCAGTCACGTCTGAAAACCACAAGTTTAAATAAATGTAAATAGATTCACTTGTAGCTTTATGGAATTAATTTCTCTTTATCAATTATTGAATTCTATTTTGAATCTTGTAAAAAGGAACCTTTCAGGGCAGCTGCCCTGTCTACACTTTCCTTCCCTGAGAATAGCTGTTTTCTCCAGCTACTGTGGCCATATGTATACTGTTATTCCACCCTCTCTGACCGAAGTCAGTTGGACCGGGGTGGACACCTGGTCCAAGTGGACTGCTGAGACTCTCTCCTAGAACTTGGAACCAAGACAATAAGTCACAAGTCAGTTGGTTAGTGGTGTTGGGGCTGGGAAATAAGAAGTGTTGGGAACCCAGGGCTGAGGTGATGCCAGTTTCTGCCATTTTCATAGAGAAGCAAAGAATGCTGGACTACAGAGAATGAGAAGAAATGTTGAGAAGAGCAAGGATGAGAAACCACACGTGGCAGCAGTCAAAGAGAGAATTTTTATTACTGATGACTTTCCAGGAATTGGTTTCAGTGCTTGTGCGGTCCAGCTATACTCCCAAGGGATTGCTCTGTGACCTCTGACAATTTCACCATTTCTTTCCCCTTTTATTTAGAGCTTCTTTGTGCTAGTTTCTGTTAATTGTAATCAAAAAGCCTTGATTAAAACAATGGTAGGTATGCCAGGTGCTAAGTTTGTGCCAAAAAATGTCTTTCTGTTTGGGTAACATACAGAGAGGAATATAAGCCAATAATGCATATACATTTCTGAGGCTGTATAGAATCATTCCTCAACATCATGTTTGCCTCATTCACTAAACCAGAGGTCATTAAAGAGCAAGAGGTGATGCCTTAACCATCCACCCAGTATCTAGTACAGTAAAGTGGTGTCTTAGTGTCCTATAGCTGCCTAACAAAAAATGCCACAAGTAGGTGGCTTTACAGAACAGAAATTTATTTTCTCACAGTTCGAGAGGCTAGAAGTCCAAATTCAGGGTGTAGCTTTAGGGGAAGGTCCTTTCATGTCTATTGTAGGTTCTAGTAGTTGCCACCAATTCTTGGGATTTCTGGACTTGTAAATGCATCTGCCGTGTATGTCTGTCTTCATATGGTGTCTTTCCCCTGTCTGTGTCTCTGTGTCTATTCTGATCTTTTTATAACTCAGAAATGATTAGATTGAGGATCCATTCTACACTGGTACCTGGTGGCGTAGTGGTTAAGAGCTCAGCTGCTAACCAAAAGGTCGACAGTTCCAATCCACCAGACGTTCCTTGGAAACCCTATGGGGCAGTTCTCCTCTGTCTTTTAGGGTCGCTATGAGTTGGAATTGACTCAACAGTAATGGGTTATTTTTATGGGTTCTACACTGGTATGATTTCATTAACATAATAAAAGCAAACTCCGATTTCCAAACAGGGTCACATACACAAATATAAAACAACAGAATGAAACACTGCCCAGTCCTGCGCCATCCTTACAAATCATTGCTATGCTTGAGCCCATCGTTGCAGCCACTGTGTCAGTCCATCTTGTTTAAGGTCTTCCTCTCTTTCACTGACCCTCTACTTTACCAAGTATGATGTCCTTCTCTAGGGATTCGTCTCTCCTGATAACATATCCAAAGTATGTGAGATGAAGTTAGACATATCTGATAGAATATATATAAATATGTCCGTTCATAGGTCCCTAGGTGGTGCAAACGGTTTGCACTCCACTGCTAACATAAAGGTTGGCAGTTTGAACCCACCCAGCAGTTCTGTGGAAGATAGGCCTGGTGATTTGTTTCCATTAAGATTACAGCCAAGAAAATCCTATGGAGCAGTTCCACTCTGTAACACATGGGGTCGCCATGCGTCTGAATCAACTAGGTGGTAACCTACAACAACAACAAACAAGTTCGTTCATTTATTTATTCAACACACTTTTATTGATTGTAATGAGACAGGCCTAGTGCAGTCCCCCCTACCAAAGACTTTTGGATGCTTCATCACTGGTAAACATACTATGGGATAAAGAACCAAGTTTGGCTTTTTGTATCTGGTTTCTGAAAATAGCCTGAACAATTAAGTGACTTTTTGTCTTTCTGAAATAGCCAGGCCAAACTTTAACATATGTAAATAAATTGAGAGTGCCCAATTCATCACCTTGGCAACAGGTTCAGGAAGGGAGGGGGTATAATGAGGCCTCCACCCCCACACCTTCTGAGGCCAGAGACTTGCCCTCATAGCACACCACATGGGCTTTGGAGTTAAAATGGCTGTCTTGGGGAACCTCATGATCTCCTCAGCTGTGGTGCTAGTGGGGCATGTGTAGCGTTAAACTTATAGCCTACCTAAGTGGACCCTCCTGGCCGGAAGGAGACTGGCAGAAGACAGGCTCCCATTGTGTCCCTCAGCCATTGATGCCAGGTAGAGGGCTTGTGTGAAAGAGTTCCACAGGGACAGTTTCTAGACGCCAGGGAAGATGGTGTGTCATATAACTGTTCCATTTAAGTTTCTTACCCTTGACACAAAGTGGGGTGTGCATGGAAGCCATTATCTTTACCCGGACAGCTTTTGAACCAAGTGGTACTATTCATCTGTTGTGGACTGTCCACTTCTTATTCTGCTGCATTGGTGTATTTGTCTATCCTAGGGCTTCTCATCCTCAGCACTGTTGACATTTGGGGTCCGAATTTTTTGTTGTGGGGGCTATCCTGTGCATCATAGGATGTTTAGCAGCATCTCTTATCTCTATAGATGCTGGTCGTACCCACCCATTATTCCAGTTCTGACAACCAAGAATGTCTCCCAAAAACCTAAACCAAAACTGTTGCCGTCGTGTTGATTCCGACTCATAGCAGAGTAGAACTGCTCCATAGGGTTTCCGAGGAGCGTCTGGTGGCTTCAGACTGCTGACCTTTTGGTATGCAGCTGAGCTCTTAACCACAAATGTCTCCAGGGGACATAAATGTCTCCTGGGGGACAAAATTGTCCCTGGGAAGAATCACTGATCTATCCTTTTGTCAATACAATCTGAATTGAAATCATATAGTGTAAGGTCTCCAAATTTGCTTTTTTTAAAAGATTGTATTAGCCATTCTAGCTCCTCTGCATTTTTACATGAATTTTAGAATCAATGTATCAATTTTTACAATAAAAAGGCTTTCTGAGATTATGGTGAAATTACGTTGAATCTGTAGATCAATTTGGGAAGAACTATCTTAACTATTAAATCTTCTGATCCATGAACATGACACATCTACTAATTATAACCCAAAATCCAAACCCACTGCAGTATAGTCGATTCCAACCCATAGCGACCTTGTAGGACAGGGTAGAACTGCCCCATAGGGTTTCCAAGGCTATAAATCTTTACAGAAGCAGACTGCCACATCTTTCTCCCACAGAGTGGCTGGTGGGTTCGAAACTGCCGACCTTCTGCTTAGCAACTGAGTGCTTAACTTCTGTGCCCCTAGAGCTCCTCTATTTATTAAACCAAAAGAACCAAATCAAACCTGTTGGCAGTCGAGTCGATTCTGACTCACAACCCAATAGTGACCCTATTTATAGGTCTCTTAATTTCACTGGGCAATGTTTCGTAATTTTTCGTGAAGAAGTCTTCTTAAGTATTCTTAAGTATTTGTTTTCTGATGTTATTGCAAATGATAATTTTTATTTCATCTTCAAATTATAACTAGTATATGGAAATAAAATTAATTTTTGTATATTGACTTTGTAAGTATCCTATAACCTTGCTAAATCACATTAATTTCAGTAGTTACCTTGTAGCTTCCTTAAGATTTTCTACATATAGAAAATTTCTACAGTCACATTATCTGTAAATACAGATTTATTGTACGCCTTTTATTTTTCTTGCTTTATTGCACTAGCTAGGTGCACCAGTATCATACTAAAAGTAGTGAGAACAGACATTTTTGTCTTGCTCTCAATCTTTAAGGGAAAGCATTTTAATATTTCATAAGCATGATATTACCTACACGTTTTTCACAGATGCCCTTTCTCAAGTTTCAGAAATTTCTTTCTATTCCTAGCTTCCTGCAAGTTTTTTGTAGTTGAGTTCTGAAGTTTGTCAACGTTTTTTCTGCACTCATTGAGAAGATCATACAGTTTTTCCTCTTTATTCTAGTGATGTTATTGTAAAGAATTTAACTTTGCCCAAAGAGAGGTCTGACTTTTGCCCTTGGCTTCTGGGTCTGGCTTTTGCCCTTGGCTTCTGGGAAGTAAACTCTCACAGTGGTGAATTATACTGTTTTTCAGAGATTAGCCAGTCTTGCATTCTTGGGTGTGGTGGATGCTGCGATGTGCCATCAAGACCTCTGTTCAGGAATAAAAGATTTATTCCCCTCACTGCTGCAATGGTGTCAGCACAAACGCCTTAACTGTCAGCCACTTTGCAGAATGCCTCAGCTGAAGAGAACTGCTTTTCTCAAGGTAATATCCCCTTTCTGGAGTGAATACTATCCAATGGTTGATTGATGTGGTGGTATAAAGGCCTACTCCCACTCTCCCTCCCCAACTCAGGACAACTCAGAAGGGCCATTACAGCTCCAGAGATTCCTGCAGGATTGACAGAGACCTTTGTTGTGGCTCCACTGTGGCTCAAGTACGCCCTCTGCGAATCTTGCTTCCTCTTGATCCCTAGAGCATGCCCTGGTAAAACGTTCTACACATCTGGAAAACAATTTGACATTAACTACTAAGACTGAAGTTGCGCTGGCCTCACACCCAGCAAGTCCTTTCTTAAGTATTCCAGAAAAACTCTTGCACATTTGTACCAGGATATATGTGAAAAAATGTTCATTCAACTTTTAACAGTGAACAAAACAGGAAACAACCTAAATGTTAACAGTAAAATTGATAAATTTTGGTGTAGTTATCTAATGGAACACTATATAGCAGTGAAAATGGATTGTAGCTATGCAATATTATGGCTAAATCTCAGCAACACAGTGTTGTGAAGGGAAAAAGCATTCAGAGAAGATGACATTCAATATGATTCCATTTATACAAAAAAGATCTAAAACTAAACAATATATTGCTTAGGGATATAAACATATGGTTAAACTACAAATAAAAACAAGGACATTATAAACAAAAAGTTCAGGATAGTAGTTTTGAGGGAAAGAAAAGAATGAGGTGGAGAAGGGCATGTGGTTGCTTCACAGATAATGACAATGTTCTATTTCATAAGTCTGGTGGTAGATACATGGTAGATAATGATCATTATGTCATTATTACATTTTACATTTTATATGTACTTGATAGTTAATAAAAACAAACGATCAAAAAGAACACTCCCGAATAGTATATAAGAGTTCCTCCTTTGTTCCACGTTCTCTCCAACCCTCGTTACTGTGATTTTTTTAAATTTTATTTTAAATTTTTGGCAATTGTAGCCATGTAGTAGTAACTTTTTAATTCACATGTTACTGATTACCAGTGAGTTAATCATCTTTTCATATACTTGGGTTTCCTATTCCATGAAGCATCTGCTTAAGCCTCTGGCCCTTTTTCCTATTGCATTGCTTTTTTTTTTTAATCAAAAAAAAATTTTCATATATTTTAGGTCAACGGTTCTCAACTAGGGAAGAACTTGTCCATCAGAAAACATCTGGCAGCATCTGGAGACATTTCTGATCGTCACAACTGGATGGAGGAGAGTTACTGACATCTAGTAAGTAGAGGCCAGGGATGCTGCGAAACATCCTACAATGCACAGGACAACACCCCACAACAAAGAATTACCTGGCCCAATATCTCAATAGTGGCAAGGTTGAAGAACTTTATTCAAGATACTAATATTTTATCAGCTATATGTGCTGCAAATATTTTATTCCAGTTTGTGGATATTTTCATTTTCTTTGTAGTATCTTTTGATGAAGAGAAAATTCTTAATTTTAACATAATTGAATTTATTAACTTTTTCTTTTATGAATGGTACTTTTTGTGTCTTATTTAAGAAAGTCTTTCCTCCTGGCTACCATTACTGAACAGAATTTCAAATTCTCAGGCACTTCAGACTTTCTGGAGTCATGGGGGCTGAATGAACCCCAGAATCTATTTCCCTGAGATAATCTTTAAAACTTAAACCAAAAACATCCCCTGAAGTCTTCTTAAAACCAAACAATAGTTTAGCTTAACTAGTAAAAAAGTGTCCACCTTGAGCATTATGCTCTTTCAAGAACTATATGGGATCAAGAAGTCCCAGTGGTACAGTGGTTAAGAGCTCAGGCTGCTAACCAAAAGGTCAGCAGTTTGAATCCACTAGCTACTCCTTGGAAACCCTATGTGGCACTTCTACTCTGTCCTATAGGGTCACTGACTCAGAATCAACCCTACGGCTACCGGTTTGGATTTTTTTTTTGTTTGTTTATGGGGTCAAATTGACAATTGCAACTGAAAGACTAGATAGGAACCTTAGGGGCAGTGAATATCTGCTAATAGAGGAGACACAACTCAGAGAAGGAGGGTGAGAATGGTTGTACAACTCGAAGAATGTAATCAATGTCACTGAATTGTACATGTAGAAACTGTTGAATTGGTGTATGTTTTGCTGTGTATATTCTCAACAAAATTTAAAAAAAAAAGCCTCTCCAACCCTCAAATGATATTCTCCAATAAATAAAGTCTGCTAAAAGTTTTAAATTTTGCTTTTTTACATTTATATCTTCAATGCATCTAATATTGACTTCTGTTTATGATGTAAGGTATTGTTAGTTGCCATAGAGTTGGTTTTGACTCATGGCGACCTCACATACAACAGAACAAAATGTTGCCCGGTCCTGCACCATCCTCATGATCATTGGCATGCTTGAATCCATTGTTGTGGCCAGTGTGTATTGAGTGCCTTCTAACCTAGAGGAATATACAAACTATATGTTCAGTTGAGGTCAACCAGAAAGAGAAAGACCAATTCATTAACCCAGAAAATAACTTACCATTGGGACAAAAAGTTTTCCAGGAAGGGGGTTCTAGCACTGTATCGAGCAATATATTCTGTTGTGATCCATAGGGTTTTCATTAGCTTATTTTTGAAAGTAGATCACCAGGCCTTTTTTCCTAGTCTGACTTAGTCTAGAAGCTCCATTGAAACCCGCCCACCCTGAGTGACCCTGTTGATATTTGAAATAACCAGTGGCATAGCTTACATTATAGCAACATGCAAGCCACCACAGTACGACAGACTAACAGATGGGTGGTAGATGATACAAGGTAGGAGTCCAAAATCAATATTTTTAAATATTAGTAACCAATTGCCTGAGCACTTGGTGGCCAAGTGGTTAAGGGCTTGGCTGCTAAACAAATGTTGGCAGTTTGAATTCACCAGCTGTTCCTTGGAAACCCTATGGGGCACTTCTATTCTGTCCTACAAGGTTGCTATGAGTTGGAATCAACCTGACAGCAACATTTTGTTGGGTTTGAGCACCACTGATTGAAAAGTCCATCCTATCCTCACCGGTCTACAATGTCAGCTTTGTCAAAAATCACTTTCCAGAAATGTATGGGCCTATTTCTAGTTCTTTATTTTATTGTTACCTCTTTATGTGGAAGCCGTAGTTATTTTTACCTTCTTGTAAAAGGAAAATTGGATTCTAAGATAAATTCCTAAGAATTAATGAAAACAGTAAATTTTAAAGGCTTTTTTTTTTTTTTTTTTTTTTTACTGTCTCTCAATATTTTCCAGAAAAACAAAAAGAAGGGCACATGAGTTTATTATTTTGAATACCAAGGCTAAATACTTCTTAAATGAACTCATTAACTTTACAGAAAGTTCTTCCAATTCCCCACCAACTACACTTACCTACAGTACATGTTTTAGGAAGATCAGAAATCCATTTTTCAACTAAAAAAAAGAAAGCCTTTTCAGAAACACTCCGTTAATACCTGTAATTTAACCTTATACCTGAACTAATTCTTTAATTTAGGGATTATGACAGAAATATCCATATTCTTTACTCCATAGTAAGAAAGGCCATTTTCCTAGCTGCTGAAGGGCCAACTCTTAGAGACATTTCTGACTAGATCATTCCTGGAAAGGAATCCATAGCTCAAAGACCAGTCACACCTGTCAATCAGCCTCACCCTTCAGCTTTGAAATACAGCTGTTCAGAAGCCAGTGGCAAAAACTATTTCTAGAGTGAAGTAGAGACAAAATATGTTTCTTTCTTGCCTTCTTCTCTCTCTCTCTCTCTCTTTTTTTTTTTATTGTATTCCAGGTGAAGGTTTACAGAACAAATAGTTTCTCGTGAAACAGTTGTACACATATTGTTTTATCACATTGGTTAACAACCCCACGACATGTCAACCCTCTCTCTTCTCAACCTTTTTTTTTGGTGAAAATATACGTAGCCAAAGATACATCATTTCAAAGATTTCTACATGCACAGTTCAGTGACATCAACTATGCTCTTCCAGTTGTGCTGCTATTCTCACTTTAGATGAAGGTTTACAAAACAAAATAGTTTCTCATTAAACAGTACACACGTTGCCCTGTGGCAGTGGTTAACAACCTCACAACACATCAACACTATCCCTACTCAACTTTGGGTTCCCTATCACCAGCTTTCCTGTTCCCTTCTGCCTTCTGGACGTTGTCCCTGGACTGCTGTGCCTCATTCGTCCCATTTGGTTTTATGGGGCTGTCCACTCCCCGGCTGAACGGTGAAACTCGGAAGTGACTTCACCACTGAGCTAAAAGGGTGTCTGGGGGCCATATTCTTGGGGTTTCTCCAGTCTCCTTTAGGCCAGTAAATCTAGTCTTTTTTTTGTGAGTTAGAATTTTGTTCTACATCCTTCTCCAGCTCTGTCTAGAACCCTCTGCTGTGATCCTGGTCAGAGCAGTCAGTGGTGGTAGCCGGGCACCATCTAGCTGTACTGGACTCAGTCTGGTGGAGGCCTTGGTAGCTGTGGTCCATTAGTCCTTCGGACTAATCTTTCCCTTGTATCCTGTTCTCTTCACATTCCCTTGCTCCCGAAGGGATGAGACCAGTGGAGTATCTTAGATGGCGGCTCACAGGCTTTTAAGACACCAGACACTACTCACCAAGGTAGAATGTAGAACATTGCCTTTATAAACTGTGTTATTCCAATTGAGCTAGATGTTCCCCGAGACCATGGTCCCCACAGCCCTCCGCCCAGCAATTCAGTCCCTCAGGGAGTTTGGATGTGTCTATGGAGCTTCCATGACCTTTCCTTGTAGAAGTTGTGCTGGTTTCCCCTGTATTGTGTACTCTCACCCTTCACCCAAGATACCACTTATCTATTGCCTATTTAGTGTCCCCCCCCCCCACCCCTCCCATCCCTAGTAACCAACAAAGATTTTTACTTTTTGTGTGTGAACTTTTTCATGGGTTTTTACAATAGAGGTCTCATACAATATTTGTCCTTTTGTGACTGACTTATTTCACTCAGCATAATGTCCTCCAGTTTCATCCATGTTATGAGATGCTTCACGGATTCATCATTGTTCTTTCTCGTTGCATAGTACGCCATTGTGTGCATGTACCATAGTTTGTTTATCCATTCATCTGTTGATGGGCATCTAGGTTGTTTCCATCTTTTTGCTACTGTGAACAATGCTGCCATGAACACAGGAGTGCATATGTCTATTCGAGTGACGACTCTTATTTCTCTAGGATATATTCCTAGGAGTGGGATTGCTGGATCATATGGTATGTCTATTTCTAGCTTTCTAAGGAAGCCCCATATCATTTTCCAAAATGGTTGTATCATTTTGCATTCCCACCAGCAGTGCGTAAGTGTTCTGATCTCCCCGCAGCCCCTCCAACATTTGCTATTTCCGGTGTTTTTGATTTGTGCCAGTAATGCCAGGGTGAGATGGTATCCCACTGTGGTTTTAATTTGCATTTCTCTAATGGCTAGTGATTGTGAGCATTTCCTCATGTGTTTGTTGGCCACTTGAATGTCTTCTTTGGTGAAGTGTCTGTTCATTTCCTTTCTTCTCTCTATTCTTAACATCTTCCCTTCATTGTGACTTATCCCCTCACTCCACACAAGCATTCAGTAATGTTGAAATAGGATCATTTTATTATAATAATACAAACAATATTTTTGGTTTGAGGTTAACCAGAAACAGAAAGATAAATTCACTGACCCAGAAAATAACTTACCATTGGGACAAAAAGTTTTCCAGGAAATGAAAAAACAAATACAGCATTTCAACTTCTTCTCTAGGACAATACTCTGGAAACTATTCCCTTTTTAAACATGTCAGGTATTAGTTATTACTTTTTATTCATAATATTTTTCCCTGAATACTCTTGAAATAATTATCAACCAATAACGTACTTTTATTCTGGAGACTTCGTGTATGAGCTTTTAAGAGAATGAGAAGGGATTTTCTGTGATGACAGCACATGTCCTGTGATATCCACTTCTGATATTTGATCACCATGAGGCTTGCCAACTGATGGCCAAGCACTGGCATAGAGTTATTCATTAAATATTATGGTCAGACAGGGCGTCTCTTGTTGATTACTATGCCCAGGACCAGGTGGAAGTTAAACCCAAAGGGCTAAGAGGATTTTTCAGATCTGGAGCCCTTAAATATACTAGATCGAATATATCAGATCTGGAGCCCTGTTTAGTACCATGTTGCAGAAAGAGGCTTAAGCAAATCTCCAAACCAAAACTCGTTGCCGTCAAGTGGATTTTGACTCACCGTGACCCTATAGGACAGAGCAGAACTGTCCCATAGGGTTTTCCAAGGAGGGGCTGGTGGATTCAAACTGCAGGCCTTTTTTAGTTAGCAGCCAAGTTCTTGACCACTGTGCCACCAGGGCTTCTCAGGAGCCTATATTTACCAAATGGCCTGTATATATTTCTTTCAGAGGTGATGTTTTAAGAAAAATTTCATAAATAACTGTTATAGGTTTTGACACTCCTTCCAAACCCAAACCAAACCCACTGTCGTTGAGTCAATTCCCACTCATAGGGACCCCATAGGGTTTCCAAGGCTGCAAATCCTTATGGAAGCAGACTGTCCATCTTTCTCCCAAGGAGCAGCTGGTGGTTTCGAATCACCGACCTTTTGGTTAGCAGTTGGACCGCTTTAACCACTAAGCACCAGGGCTCCATTGATACCCCTTATACACAGTAAAGAAGCAATTTCCTAAAATGAACGTGCAAAGACAAAGGTTGCACCAGATATAATGAAGAGAGACAGAAATAGAGCTTTTTAACAAAGCAGATGTATGCAACACTGCAAATATACTGGATTCAGAAATCAACCTGTTCTGCAGTGACCTGCAGGTTCAGCCCATGAACACAGGTTTTAATTACTCATGAGAAAAAAAAAGGCAAAGCCACAAACATAAGTCTTACAACCATCAGACATAAGCACAGAGTCAGCCTGTTGAATGTGGAAGATTTTGAGGCAGTATCAATCACTGCAACCAATGCAGTTTATCTGCCAGCAAAACGGGTATCCCTGTATCTCAAGGGTGATAGATGTAGCAGCAGTAATTAGGTCTCCCCATGTGAGCTGCACCCAGTGCAAACCTGTTTCCTCATGCCACAAGCTGCACTCACAGGCATACTGGAAAGGCCTGCAGGTAAAGCATAACAATCACATCAGTAACAATGCCAAGTGCACAGGAAGGTCACCATGCATATAAAATTCACACCCAAGTACTGCCTGAAGGCCAGACCAGGCCAATGGTATAAACAGAGGACCTTTACACCCAACCTCATGTAGTTAAGGGAAGGCCTAAATGTGCTGTGTGATCCATTTGTATCTGAAGTCTGAAATGAGGTTTTGTTGTTAGGTGCCATCAAGTTGATTTCTACTCACAGGGACCCCATGTGACAGAGTAGAACTGCCCCATAGGGTTTTCTAGGCTGTAAGCTTTACAGACTCATAGTGACCCTATACTACAGAATACAACTGCCCCATAGGGTTTCCAAGGAGCTGCGGTGGATTCCAACCGCTGACCTTTTGGTTAGCAGTCGAGCTCTTAACCAGTCAGAACTGACTCAACAGCAATGGGTTTTTTTGTTTGTTTAATCTTTACGGGAGCAGAGCATCAGGTCTTTCTTCCACAGAGCTGCTGGGTGAGTTTGGACTGCCAACCTTTTGGTTAGCAGCTGAGCTCTTCAACCATTGCACCACCAAAAACCCGATGTCATGGAGTCATTTCTGACTCATAGCAACCTTACAGGACAGAACTGCCTCATAAGGATCCAAGGAGTGGCTGGTGGATTCAAACTGCCGACCTTTTGGTTAGCAACCATAGCTAACCATAGACCACCAGGGCTCCTTAAATGTGGTTTAGCCGTTACAATTTCCATCATGTTGAAAATGCAATTCAACTGGGGCACCTTAGCTCTTAATACGATATCAAAAGCACCTGGCTCAAATTTAACACAATACAGCAAAATTTCAGTTTGAAGTCATGAAAATCCAAGATTGAAAACTTGGCAATTGTTTTTGATCCTCATGACCAGGTATGGTTAGCTTTAGACCACTCCATTCAGCCTCCGCCTCTCCTCTTCTTGAGAACAGTGAATAGCTTCTTGAGTCACTGGGCTTCAAAGCAGCTACGTGCCTACATAATCCCTAGGCACTTGGGTGGGTGGCACAAACGGTTTTTTGCTTGACTACCAACCGACAGGTTGTTGGTTGAAATCTATCCAGCGGTGCCAAAGAAGAAAGGCCTGGTAATCAGATTATAAGGTTGTTGTTATGTGCCATCAAGTTGGTTTTGATTCACAGTGACCCTATGTACAACAGAACAAAACACTGCTCAATCCTGCACCATCCTCACAATTGTTGCTATGCTTGAGCCCCTTTTTGCAGCTGCTGTGTCAACACATTTCATTGAGTGGCTTACTCTCTTTTACTGACCCTCTACTTTACCAATTATGATGTCCTTCTCCAGGGACTGGTCCCTCCTGATAACATGTCCAAAGTATGTGAGATGACGTCTTGCCACCCTTGCTTACAAGAAGCGTTCCAGCTGTACTTCTTCCAATACATATGTTTGTCCTGGCAGTCCATGGTATATTCAATATTCTTCGCCAACGCCGTAATTCAAACCCATCAATTCTTCTTCGGTCTTCCTCATTCATTGTCCAACTTTCGCATGCACATGAGCTGATTGAAAATATCATGGGTTGGGCACACCTTAGTCCTCAAAGTGACATCTTTGCTTAACACCTTGAAGAGGTCTTTTGCAGCAGATTTGCCCAATGCAATGTGTTGATTTCTTGACTGCTGCTTCCATGGGTGTTATGGATCCAAGTAAGATGAAATCCTTGACAGCTTCAATCTTTTCTCTGTTTATCAGAATGTTGCTTATTGGTCTAGTTGTGAGGATCATAAGATTAGACCCATCAAAAAACTCGTGGCGCACAGTTCTACTCTGACACACATCGGGTCGCTATGAGTTGGAGTGGACTCCACCACAGTTTTTTTTTTTTTTTTTTAACACTTGGAGCAGCTTTAACTTGTCTGTGGTTGGCTTGAGCCAGAGTTTACTCTTTAAAATGAGTAGGTTTTGAGGTGGAGAAGGAGGGTCAATTCTGACTCATTGCGACCCAATAGAACAGAGCAGAACTGTCCCATAGGGTTTCCAAGGCTATAATCTTTACGGAAGCAGACTGCCACATCTTTCTCCCGCAGAACGGCTTGATGGCTTCAAATCGCCGTTTGGTTAACAGCTTAACCACTGCACAACCAGGGCTTCTTGGGCAGAGTACACACTTAGCAAAAACACTTCCCCGCCGGCAACCGCCCAGAGCCTAAACTAACCGCCCGAGGCTGTAACCAGTAACCGTTAGCAGTGGGCGGGGCTAGAGTCACGTGGCCGGCGCCGGGGTCAGCGCCCGGCGTGCGCGGGACCAAGCAGAGCGGCTCGCCCCTTGGCCGCGCGCCTTGCGTGCGCGCGCAGGCCGGTGGCGGGGCGTGTGGGTGGGGCCTCCAGCGCGCGCCTCGGGGGCGGAGGCGGGGACTGAGGGAGTCGGGGTGGAAGGCAAAGGCGGGGGCGGGGTCTTCTTCTATCAGGCTACAGAGTCGGCGGCGGCGTGAGGCCGGTGACCCGCACAGGGGCGCCTCGGCCATGACTGCAGAACTGCAACAGGACGAAGCGGCCGGCGCAGCCGACAGCCACGCCTCGGTGGGTCCCGCGGCAGCGAGCAGGAGTCCGGGGGCGGTCTCCGGTCCCAGAGGGGAGGGGTGCGGGGCCCGGGCGGGAGCGGCGCGGGTCGCGGGCGGCCGGGTCCGGCGGGCGTAGCTTCCGGGGCTGCGGGGCGCGGGGCGGGAGGCGGGAGGGGGCTGCGGATGCCGGCAGGCGGGGCTGCGGTCAAGAGAAGGCGCCCGGGTGGGCGAAGATGGAAAGTACGGAAGGAGGCTGAAGTCTTTGCGAGGCTCGGGGCGCAGAGATTGAGGACTTTATCTTGGGGTCCGTGGACGAGCTGAAGTTCGAGGGCGACTAGGTGTTTCGGAATAACAAATACGAAGGACTGCCCGTGAGGTTGTTTGCTGCAGGGCTCCCCTGAGGAGAGCGACCCTCGTCCTGACCGGGGATGAAAAAGTTACGCAAGAGCAGTATTGGTTGTGTTTGTTTTTAAATCATTTTTTCGACAGTGTTGTCTTGAAGAGAATAAAACAGCCCGAAGTTATCTTACTTAGAGCCAGGATTTACCAACCTTGTGAAAGACCGGGGTTCTAGTTACTACCACATAACTATCCTCCCCCCACGTTTTCTTTTAAAAAAGCAGAGAGCTGTCTCCCCAGTTATTGAATTCATTCTAAGATTTTTAAGGAGGAGGGGAGAGGAACAGCCCAATGAATAGAAGGTATGCGGATAATGCTTTCCTATTCCTATTATTTAAGAAGATTGAAATCAATACAAAGAAATCTGGGCTAAGATGAGAGTAAAAGAACATGGGAAAACCACGGTTTGGTAGAAAATGAAAACTGTGTGAAGGAACTTGGGAAATAGGCAATTTGAGAATGTCTTCTAATGTTACCTTGGTGTGTTACAACTTAACACTACTTCCTTACCCTTCAGTTACTGCACTTTTCCAAGACAGAACGGGAAAACTGTGCCCTGTATTCAAACACGAGTTCGAAAATATGAATTTCATAAAATATTTAAAATACAAAGCTGTCAAAATATCTCCAAGTGAGAAACCTTTTATACCTTATTATTGTTTTAATGCATTCAAAAGAAGACCAATAGTGACAGTGAACACCATTTCCTTTTTAAACTCCTGTAGAAAAAGATACCTCAGGTCCTGGGCTCCAAAATGAAAGTGGTGTGAATGGCATGGCATATGCTTGTTCCTGATGGAAATATTATTGTTCACAAATGCCTGTTGGAATTTGAGTCAGGATTTTCTCTGTTTGGTTTCAGAGATCAGTTCTATTTGTTTTCAGGACAGTGACTAAAAATCAGGTGAAAAATCTTAGTTTTGAGACTATGTTGATTTAGAGAAGAGACTATTTTAAGGGAGAGCAAGTCATATTTAAATTTGTTGGGGCTCTGTCAGTTGAGACCACGTGCCTATTAATCAGTGGCATCTTCATTAACCTCTGCCACAGTCTGAGCAGTGACCACTATCTCAGCACTCCATTTGAGAGTTCCTATGTGATGTGTTTGATGAGCACTTGTATGTAAGTCATAGTTATTTTTGGACGGCTTGGAACTCCAGTGGCTTGTGGCTTGCTGGAATACCCTGACGCCTGGCAGCCTGCACAGCGATGACATTTACTGTTCTTCCCAGCGATTTGCCCTATACAGACAGATGATAAGTTTGGAATGCTTGATAGTGTTTGCCCTTATTGTTTTTCTGATGTAAAATAGTTGGAGTTAGCGGGCTAAATTGAGGGAATCTTAGGGAAAGTACCTTTTCAGATCTGAGGAAAGATGTTAATTTCTTCCTCATCTTAATAAGTTATGTGCTAGAATGAACTCTGAAACAGTTAAGTGTTTGGCTACTAGCTGAAAGGTTGGTTGGTTGGTTGTTTGAAACCACCCAGAGGTACCTTGGAAGAAAGGCCTGGCGATCTGCTTCTGAAAGGTCACAACTTTGAAAACCCTGTGGAGCAGTTCTACTCTGCACACATGGGGTTGCCGTGAGTCAGAATTAACTTGATGGCAACTAACAACAGGAAGAACTTTTGTCTATTTTGAATTTTATGAGGCATTCTATCTTTCCCTTAAAGGATACTTAATTGTTCTAGTTGAGAATAGCTGTCCATCCTCACCTGACACTCAGAAGCTATTTAAAACCTAGAATGCTTCCTTTCCCTTATTGGTCAGTTGTACATGGGACAGACAGAACCCTTTATAGCCTCCCAAGAATTTTAGTGAGAGAAGAATGTAATACTTTTGAAATGTATTCTCAGTATGTACTCAAATCTAAAGAGATGTAACTTTGTGTTATCCTTAAATTCCTCAGACAGCAGACTGATATTCAGATATCTAGAGATTACTTCCTGACAGACTCCTGTATTTTAATCACTTCCTGACTTAAAAAGCAAAGTTTACCTTTGTTGTTGTTAAGTGCCATCAAGTCATTTTCGACTCATAGTGACCCTTTGTACAACAGAACGAAACACTGCCCTGTCCTGCATCATCCTCACAGCCCTTGCTATGTTTGAGCCTATGGTTACAGCAACTGTGTCAGTCCATCTTGTTGAGGGTCTTCCAATTTTTCACTGACCCCCTAATTTACCAAGTGTAATGTCGTTCTCCAGGGACTGGTCTCTCTTCATAACATGTCTAAAGTACTGGAGACGAAGTCTCGCCATCCTTGCTTCTAAGGAGCATTCTGACTGTACTTCTTTCAATACATACTTGTTTGTTCTTCTGGCAGTCCATGGTGTATTGAATATTCTTTGCCAATAATTTAATTCAAATGCATGAATTCTTCTTTGATCTTCCTTATTAATTAATTGTCCAGCTTTTGCATGCATATGAGACGATTGAAAACACCATGGCTGGTCAGGAGCACCTTAGTCCTCAAAGTGACATCTTTTCTTTTTAACACTTTCAAGAGGTCTTTTGCAGAGTATTTACCCAACGCAGTGCATTGTTTGATTTCTTGACTGTTGCTTCCATGAGTGTTGATGTGGATCCAAGTAAAATGAAATCCTTGACAACTTCAGTCTCTTCTCCGTTTATCATGATGTTGCTTATTGGTCCCGTTGTGAGAATTTTTTTTTTCTTTGTTGAGGTGTAATCCATACTGATGGCTGTAGTCTTCGATCTTCATCAGGAAGCGCCTCAAATCCTCTTCGCTTTCAGCAAGCATATCACAGGTTAATGAATCTTCTGCCAATCCTGCCACGTTTTTCTTCATATAGTCTAGCTTCTGGGATTATTTGCTGAGCGGATTGACTTAGATAAAAGCAGAGTTTCCTTTTACTGTAGGATAAACAACTTGAAGTCTGTTTGGTTCTTATAAACCTGTCCCTTGGAAGCTGTACACGTCACACATTCTTTGTGCTAACTGAAGCCCTTTAACAACCTTGCAAATTTCAGTGAAAATTTAATGCTCTTTTGCTTTCTCTTGTTTTATTGACTTTTCATTCCCTTTTACTTTGTCTCACTAATTGTGATTTCGAGCACATCATTTAGTCAGTGTTTGGTTGACTTCCACAACTCTCATGCCACCTCAGCCACAAAAGGCTACTGTTCACACAATGAGTAAAGTTATTTATAAAGCTTATCGAGAAATAGCATTTCACCATGAAAGCTCTTTCCATGTGTTCTGTTTATTTATGAATATTTTCATCAAAGAAGTTTAAACCAATAGCTAAGTAAAGCAGATAACTCTCCAAGGGAAAAAAAAATGATGCTGATAATAGTAATCTGCCATAACCAGCAGTTGCTGTCGAGCCAGTTCCTACTCATGGTGACCCCATGTATGTCAGAGTAGAACTGTGCTCCTTAGGATTTTCAGTGACTGATTTTTCAGAAACAGATTATCAGGACTTTCTTCCGATGTGCCTCTGGGTGGACTTGAACCTCCAACCCTTTGATTAACAGCCAAGTGCGTTAACCCTTGGCAAAACCCAGGGACTCTGATGAGAGTAATAGCTAACATTAATTGATCATGTACTCTGCCAGATCCTGTGCTCAAAATTAAATGTATATTATTTCAAAACTTCCAAAACTCTGTGACATTTTCTGATGAGGAGGCTTATACTTGTTAGATAATTTGGCTAAGGCTGAACCCAGGTAATTCTGACTCTTAACATCTCAAACTATCCCTGGTCTTATATCTTAGTTGAGGGACCCATTGTCCTTGGTCAGAACCTTTTCATTACTGTTTTAATGCCTTCTGTAGGACTCTCTTCCTGATGTTTTAAACTTCTAAGCCTCTCTGCCCTCTTTCTAAATAGATAATTTCCCTTTCTATTTGACTGAGCTTGTTGATATCTAAAGAGAGCTTCCTGTCCCCTCTTTTCTCCTATCTCAGTCAAGAGATACCCTTCTTCCCCTGCCCTCCTTCATTTTTTAGAGATAAATCTAGATCAGTCTTTATCATCCAGGAACGATTTTGCCCTCGAGAAGGCATTTGCCAATGTTTGGAGCCCTAGTGGTACAGTGGTTAAGAGTTCAGCTGCTAACCAGAAGATGGGCAGTTTGAATCCACCAGCCACTCCGTGGAAATCCTATGGGGCAGTTCTACTCTGTCCTGTAGGGTTGCTGTGAGTAGGAATTGCCTTGATGGCAGTGAGTTTGGTTTTTGGTTTGGAGACCTTTTTGATTGTGACTCCTGGGAGATGGGTGCTACTGGCATCTCACAGGTAGAAGGCAGGAGTGCTGCTAAACATCCTACAATTTGCAGGGTAGTAGCACTCCTCAACAAAGAAATTATGCAGCCCAGAGTGTCAGTAGTTCCCAGATTGAGAAATCCTGTAGATGATTTGTGTCCTCACTGTCCTAAATTATCTCACTCCTTTGTCCTACCCTAACCCGCCAACACTTTCGCTGTCTTCTACTTCCTTGCTACTGAAGGACCAGCAACATCCACATCACCTAGGAGCTTGTTAGAAATGCAGAAACTTGAGTGTGTTGGAACCAGCTTTTACTGGCTCTCCAGCTGATTGTGTACATCTTCCCAACCCTGTGCCTGGTGACCTCATGTCAGTAGCTTGAAATGACCACTAAAACCAAACCCACTGCTGTTGAGTCAATTCCGACTCATAGCGACTCTGTAGGACAGAGTAGAACTGCCCCATAGGATTTCCAAGGCTGAAAATCTGCAGAAGCACACTGCCACGTCTTTCTCTTGCAGAGTGACTAGTGGGTTTGAACCACGGACCTTTCAGTTAGCAGCTGAGTGCTTAACCACTGCACCACCAGGGCTCCTATAGTCATCCTACTGGATGTGAAATGTATCTCATTGTGCTTTTGATTTGCATTTCCCTGATTAGTGTCTGTAGGTTTGCTGTGAGCAGGAATCGTCTCCACAGATCGTAATGATTAGTGTTGAACTTCTCTTCATGTGCTTAATGACCATTTGTTTGGAGACAGTCTTTGGAGAAATGTCTATTCAGATTCCTTTGCATGGTTTTTAATTACTTTGTGGTTGTTGTAAGAGTTTTTTTATATGTATAATCAGGATACTAGACCCTTATATATGATTTGCAAATATTTTCTCCCATTCCTTACGATGTCGTTTTGATAATGTCCTTTTTATGTGCAAAAGTTTTAGTTTTGATGAAGTCTAATTTTTTCTTTGCTCATGCGCTTGGTATCATATCTAAGAATTCATTGCCAGATCCAAGGTCGTGGAGATTTACTTCCGTTTCTTCTAAGAGTTTTATAGTTTTAGCTCTTATATTTAGGTTTTTTCATCCATTTTGCGTTAATTTTTGTATATGGTGTAAGGTAAGGGTCTAACTTCATTCTTTGGCATATGGATATCCAGTTGTTCAAGGACTGTTTGTTGAATAGACTGTTTCTCCTTCAAATGATCCTGGCATTCGTGTCAAAAATCAGTTGACCATAGATGTATGGTGTTATTTCTGGACTCTCATTTCTATTCCATTAGTCTATTTGTCTGTCCTTGTGCCAGTACCACACTGTTGTGATTACTGTAGCTTTGTAGTAAGTTTTGAAATCGGGAAGTGTGTGTCCTCCAATGGTTTTCTTTTTATTCAAAATGGTTTTAGCTGTTTGGGGCCCCTTGCACTTCCATATGAATTTGAGGATCAGTTTTTCCAGTTCCGCCAAAAAGGCTGTTGGAATTCTGATAGGGATTACATTGACTCTGTAGCTTGCTTTAGCTAGAATT
Source organism: Dugong dugon (assembly GCA_030035585.1). Taxonomy (NCBI): domain Eukaryota; kingdom Metazoa; phylum Chordata; class Mammalia; order Sirenia; family Dugongidae; genus Dugong; species Dugong dugon. The sequence continues at coordinate 30,761,640 of CM057467.1, forward strand.
GCCATCTTAACAATATTAAGTCTTCCAGTCCATGAACACAGAATGTCTTTCCGTTTGTTTAGGTTTTTAACTTCTTTCAGCAGTGTTTTGTAGTTTCAGTGTACAAGTCTTTCCACCCTCTTGGTTAAATTTATTCCTAGGTGTTTTATTTTTTTGGATGTGATTGTAAATGCAATTGTTTTCTTAATTTCCTTTTCAGATTGTTCAGTATTGATGCACAGAAACACAGCTGATTTTTGTGTGTTGATCTTGTACCATGCAACTTTGCTGAATTAGTTTATTAACTCTAGTAGCTTTTTTGTGGATTCTTTGAGCGTTTCTATATGTAGGATCATGTCATCTGCGAATACAGATAGTCTTACTTCTTCCTTTTTGATTTGGATGCCTGTTACTCCTTTTTCTTGCCTAAGTGGTCTGGCTACAACTTCCAGTACAGCGTTGGATAGCAGTGATGAAAGTGGGCGCCTTTGTCTTATTTTTAATCTTAGGAAAAAAGCTCCAGTCTTTCTCCATTGAGTATGATATTAGCTGTGAGTTATCTCATTAATGTACTTTATCATGTTGAAGAAGTTGCCTTCTATTCCTAGTTTTCTGATTGTTTTTATCATGAAAGGGTGTTGGATTATGTGAAATACTTTTTGTGTGTCAATTGAGATGATCATGTGATCATTTTTCTTTGTTTTATTAATGTAGCATATTCCATTGATTTTCTTAGTGATTTCTTTTGTTGTCATAGGCAATAGTACTCTTAGGCATCCATTTTCAGATATTTGACTTAAGTTTTTTACCTTTTCATTCTTCGAGATGTTTAGAATATATCCTACCTTACCATTTCTCCTACCAGCATCCTAGCTGTTATCACACCTGAGTTATTTAATAGCCCTGTAACTCCTAGTTAAGCTTTCTCACCCTAGTCTAGTCCCGTTTTGAATCAGTAGTTCACATCTTCTAGGTTAATCCTCTTAAAGTATCTTTTTTCCTCATGTCTCTTCCCTGCTGAGGAACCTGTAATGACTTTCCATTGTTCATCAGGTCAAATCTAAATTCATTCTGACTTTTTGAATTCTTAATAATCCAATTCTGCATCACCTCTTTGATCTCAATTATTTATCAAAAATAGAAACTACACACCTCCTACCTAATAATAACTTAAAATTTTATTGTTGTTAGATTTCTGAAACTACAAGTACGACCGTTTGATTTATCTTTTCCTGACATCTTCTGAGTTTCTCGATTAACCTTAGCAATTTATTGCTAAAAATGGCATTTTCCTTAATTTCTGGAGGTACATTCCCTATATCCTTATTGTAGAGGCCTTCCAGCCTCAGTTTTCTTGTATTTGGTTGGGCATTTATTCAAAGAAATGAAACAATATTTTATTTTTTTAAATTTTATTTTATTGTACTTTAAAAGTTTACAATTCGTTAATCTCTCATACAAAAATTTATAGACACATTGTTATGTGACCCCAATCGCTCTCCCTACACTGTGACAGCACACTCCTCCCTTCCACCCCTGGTATCCCGTATCCATTCAGCCGGCTCCTGACCCTCTCTGCCTTCTCATCACCCCCCCCCCCCCCCCCCCCCCCCGGACAGGAGCTGTCCATCCAGTCTCATGTATCTACCTGAGCCAAGAAGCACACCCTTCACAAATATCATTTCATGTCCCATAGTCCAGTATAATCCTTGTCTGAAGAGTTGGCCTCTGTAGTGGTTCTGGTGCTGGGTTGGCAGAGGGCCCGGGGGCCATGCTGTCTGGCGTTCCTCCAGTCTCAGTCAGACTGTTAAGTCTGGTCTCTTCACTAGAATTTGAGTTCTGCACCCCACTCTTCTCCTCCAGCAGGGACTCTCTGTTGTGTTCCCCATCAGGGCAGTCATTGGTGGTAGCCAGGCACCATCTAGTTCTTCTGGTCTCAGGCAGTTGTCTCCAGTTTATGTGGCCCTTTCTGTCTCTTGGGCTAATGCTTTCCTTGTGACTTTGGTGTTCTTCATTCTACTTTACTCCAGGTGGGTTGGGACCAATTGATGCATCTTAGATGGCTGCTCGCTAGCGAAAAAATATTTTCTTAATGTGTTCTAAAGTAAGAAAAAAGCAAGGTGCAGGACATTTTGTTTAGCATGAAGAAGATACCAGGTACATAGAAAATTTCTGGAAAGATATATTAAAAAAAACTATTAATGGTGATTACTCCTGATAAATGGGACTGAGATAGGAGGAAAGGGAGATTTCCGTTCGTTTTATCACCTTTTGTACTATTAGAATTTCTTACCCTGTGCATGTGAAAAAAAGAGGTTAAAGAAAAAAGCAGATAAGATTTCAGTTCCTTATTTTCTCTTACTTGTAAGCTTCAACTTAAACTCTTCTACACCATATAATACCAGTGAAATTTAAAAACTATTTAATACTTTTTAAAGTCTTTAAGCCAGTTGATAAACTGAAACAGTGTCATCACGTACCTACGTTTTACATCATTATCAAATAGCCCATTTCAGGAGATTTAGTTATATCCACAAAAAGCTGCTATGTGCCATTTTTAGAGAGTCACATCCTTATGCTACTTTAAGTTTCTGCTTCATGAGTAAATTGGACCAACATGGAGTTGTTGCTGGAAGAAAAACTGGAAAAATACCAGGTTTTGTGGGGATTGGTAAGTTTAGTGACAATCTCAGATGGTATTTTAAAACCTTATTGTCCAGACTAGGTTTCTGGAGTTGAAACTGTATATGTATTCTTTGACTCCTACTTATTCTTCTGCTTTCCTTGCATACTTTTAATTTTATTTTAAAATTGGAAAACCAGATCTTTAACTTTGGAAGAAATTTTGGAGGCACATCTTGGTAGTTCTGTGCAGTAAATGAAAGGACCATTTACCAATTATTTATTTAGTTTTAAATTTAGAAATGTCTTTATAAGAATAGACAACTGAGACCAGGAAGGAAGTGTGTACATCAGAGTAATAAAAATACCATCCTTATTTGAAGAAATGGAATAATCTAGAAAGCTCATTGTCACATTGCTAACTTGGGTGTTTTAAAGAGAAAACTATTCCTTAGTAATCTCACAAATTTGTCTTATTCAAACAAAGACAGTTTTAATTTAATTGTAGTAGGATTAGGCCAATTACTGTTTGTTACAAAAACTTGATTGCTTAATGTTTTTATTATCTGAATGATCCTGTTTATTGTGTATTGTGATGTGGGTTATTGCCTTTGCTTTAGACAACCTCAGTCCTGAGAAGTGGACTGGATTGCACCAAAACCACAGAGTAGCTGAGATTGGAAAGCTTGAGGTCCTTCTTTCTAGAGATTTGTGTGTGTCATTCTTTCTTCACTGCCTCTGGGCAAGAAAAGGGAGTACTTTTTGTTTTATGACAGCAGGATGAATATACCTAAGGACATGCAAACCTATTGGCTCTTGCCCGTTACTTCATTGTGACTGGAGCACAGGTTTTGACTTGTCTCAGCTTGATTGTGTGCTTTATATATAGCAGTGTAGTTTAGGATGAAGTTAATATTTCAGTCACCTGTGAAGTTCAAGAGAAACCCTGAGTCAGTATTACAGTAGAATACTAATTAGTTTGTCTGTTACTGTAAAATTGACATTTAGTATATAGTATTGATTAGGATTTGCGGTATGGATGCTGTTGAGAACTTATATATTATACATACAATAAGTATATTTGCATATACTTACATATAATACATATTTATATATTATATGTCTTGTCATAGCAGTTGTATATGTGTGTCAATAGCATAGTTTAATCGTTGTGAAATTTGTTGTTTAAACTTTTAATAGCTATCTTTGACTTTTTAAAAAAGTTTATTGTGGTAAAATATGTATTTAAAAAGTTGCCATTTTAGCTATTTTTAAGGGTAAAATTTAGTGACGTTAGTTACATTCATCATGTTGTACAACCATCACCACTATCCGTTTCCAAACTTTTTCATCACTCCAAACAAACTCTAGCACTGCTTCTTAAGCAATAAAACTCCGCCTTCCACCTCCTTCTACCCCCCAGCCCAGTAACCACTAAGAAACTTTTGTCTCTATGCATTCGCATTGTTTAGGTGTTTCATGTAAGTGAGATCATACGGTATCTGTCCTTTTGTGTCTGACTTAATTCACCCAGCATAATGTATTCAAGGTTCATCCATGTTGTAGCATGCATCAGAACTTCATTTCTCTTTATGACTGAATAATATTCCGTTGTATGGATATATACCACATTTTGTGTATCCATTCATCTGTTGATAGACATTTGGGTTGTTTCTACTTTTTGGCTCTTGTGAATAACGCTGCAGTGAACATTGGTGTACAAATATCTGTTTGAGTCCCCACTTTCAAGTCTTTTGGGTATATACCTAGGCAAGGAATTGCAGGTTTATATGGTAATTCTACATCTAACTTTTTGAGGAACTGCCAAACAGTTTTCCACAGGCTGCACTGTTTTACATTCCCACCGACAATGCACAGGGGTTCCAATTTCTCCACATCATCGCCACACTTGTTATTTTCTGTTTTTCTGATAGTATCCATCCTAGTGGATGTGAAGTAGTATCTCACTGTGGTTTTAATTTGCATCTTCCTAATGACTAATGTGGTCGAACATCTTTTCACATGTTTATTGGCCGTTTGTATATCTTCTCTGGTAAAATGTCTATTCACGTCCTTTGCCCATTTTTTAATTGGGTTGTTTGTCTTTTGTTTTTCAGTTGTAAGAGTTCTTAATATTTTCTGGATATTAAACCATTATCAGGCATACAGTTACCAAATATTTTCTCCCATTCTATAGGTTGTTGCTTCACTTTCTTGATAAAGTCCTCTGATGCACAAAATTTTTAGTTTTGATGAAGTCCCATTTTTTTTTTTTCTTTTGTTGTTTGTGCATTTGGTGTCGTATCTAAGAATCCATTGTCAATAACAAGGTCTTGAAGCTTTACTGTTTCGTCTTTTAATTCAAGACATTTGGTGGCAAATAGGCTTTTGTAAACTTTAGTTTCCTAATTTACACAGTGGGGATAATGATTCTCACCTTTAGGGCCCACATGTTAAAGTAAGACACCTACAGTTCCTGACGTAAGCTAGATATTCAGTAAATGTTAGTTGTAAGTATTATCAGCACTGTCCTGTGGGTAATTCAAAATAGACAGCCATATATTGTATGATTCTTTTAGGGAAGCAAGACTTTCATAGTTAAAACAATTAGCGAATGAATTCTCAATAGAATCCAGAATTTCTGGAGCCATAGAAGCTGGATGAACCACTGAAACTATTGCCTTGAGATAATCTTTAAACCTTAAACATTAAATCAAAAATATTACCTGAAGTCTTCTTAAAACCAAATAATAGTTTAGCTTAACTAGTAAAAAATGTCTGCCTTGAGCACTGTGCTCTTTTAAGATCTATCTATATAGGATGAAATTGACAACAGTAACTCAAAAGATTAAATAGGAAATTTAGGGGGCAGTGAGTTTATGTTAATGGGGGAGGAACAACTCGGAAAAGGAGGGTGAGTATGGTCGCACAACTTGAAGAATAATCAATGTCACTGAATTGTACATGTGGAAATTCTTGAATTGGTGTATGCTCTGCTGTGTATTTTCTCAACAACAACAACAGATTAGAGAAGCATATGATGTGAAATACGGAGTGAAGACAGCAAGTTCCATTCATTCAGAAAATTTTGTGAGGTAAGATAGTAGAAAAGGTTGAACAACTTATAATCTTTGAATGGCAAGGTAAGGAATTTAGATATGAATTAAATATGTAGAATATTGTTCTTGGAGCTGTACAAAATAGTTTTACATAGATGTAGTCTCTATCCAATAGTGTTTCAAAAAGGGAAACTGAAGAGTTTTTCTTTTTCTTTTTTCCCCACTGTGTGTGTTTTTCTAGATGTATTAATTTCCACTGCTACTTGGAGAAGGGGAGGGGAAATACTAAAGTTTATCTGACTTTAATCCAAGGTCAAATATAAATGATTAGTAAATTATTTAATTTTTGAATACCATATTGCATTGATTTGCACATTTATTTGACATCAAGATGCTCCTTGTATTTGCCATCATCCAAGTAGCAGATATGATGTAGTTGTCATTGTCTGCCCATGTTTGAACTTGTTCATAACTATTCCTACTGTCTTAACCACAGTCGAGCTTTATGCACTTTTGGTACCACCCAGCTGAGTTTCTTTGCCATTTAAAATGTATTTAGAAAGATTATAATGTGATTTAGCATTGAAACAAGAAAGCCATGTAGGAAGAGAAACATGGAAACAGAACCACCAAACCAAAACCAAAGCCACTGCTATCAAGTCGATTCTAACTCATAGTAACCCTGTAGGACAGAACGTCCCCATAGGGTTTCCAAGGCTATAAATCTTTATGGAAGCAGACTGTCACATCTTTCTCCTGTGGAGTGGCTGGTGGGCTTAAACCGCTGATCTTCTGGTTAGCAGCTGGGTGAGTTTGAGCCACCTAACCATGCGTCACCAGGGCTCCTTGGAAACAGAACAGCAGGGCATAAATTTGATTTTATATAAAACAAAATGTTTGTCATTAGAGAAATGATTGCAGTTTCAAATTTTCTTGCAGAGCTACAAGTGCTTTATGGGACCTAAGAAAGGAAGATAACCACAAGTGTATTAAGTTTTGTTACTGAGAAATATGCGAAAGAATTGCCTATCACGTGCCAGCAGTATACCTGGAAGCAGAGGAAATTGCTATATTCTATAACATAAATGAGAAATTTCAGAGTTACAAGAAGTAGGTGTGACCAATTCTTGTGTCTCTTAGGACTGTCATTAAGACGTTGTGTCATAATTTCGGCGACAGCATTTTTTCTTTCTTAGAGGTGTATAAAATAACGATGCTTTTTATAACTGATGACCTTAGAGTCAGTCAAATATAGTATTTACTTCTCTACTTCCTAATGATAGCACGTTTAGAACAAACTACTACTAAGTAAACAAACCCATTCTTGTACAAGGCAGAGCAAAAGAGATGGAAACTTTCATCGTGATTTTCTACCCCTTCCTGCCTTCTTGTCTTTGCTTTTGGGTAGACATTGCCCTTTTGATCTCGTATAATTGATTGTTCTAAGGAGTACGCTCCTCTCGAGTGTTTATTTTATGGGCGTGTCTATTTGGCTGGGAAGTGGTCTCCAGGAATGGCTTCAGTTCCAGGTCAGAAGAGTGTCTTAGGGCCATAGTCTCTGGGATTGCTCCAGTCTCTGTTAGATGAGTAAGTCTCGTCTTTTTTGTGAATTTGATTTTTTGTTCTACGTTTTCATCCCGCTCTGCCCAGGACCCTCTGTTGTGATCCCAGTCAGAGCAGTTGATAGTGGTAGCTGGGCACCATCTAGTTCTTCTAGTCTCAGGTCGTGTAAGCTGTAGTTCATGTGGTCCATTAGTCCTTTGGACTAATTGCTCCCTTGAGTCTTTGGTTTTCTTCACTCTCCTTTGTTCTGAATAGGAAGAGACCAATAGATATATCTTAGATAGCTGCTGGCAAGCTTTTAAGACCCCAGATGTTGCTTACCAAAGTAGGATGCAGAACAATGTCTTTATGAACTATGTTGTGGCAATTGACGTAGGTGTCCCCTGAGTCTATGGTCCTTTGTCTTCTAGCCTAGGAACTTCATGCCATGAGGTGTTTGGTTATGTCTAAGATGTTTTCCTGAGTATACCCTTTGTGTGCTGTATATGAGCCCCACCTACAGTCACGTATGTAGAAATATCCACCGCCAAACCTGTATTTGCTGGTGGGTGTGTTCCCTTACACCCTCCCACACCTCTTGGTGTATCTATCTACCTATTTATCCATTTGTAAATTAATGTTTGTTAATACTATTGTTGCAGGATTGTCTAAGCTGTAGTAGTTACTGTAGTTGCCCTTTATTCTTGCTTTCCTCTCTCTGTCCTCTCTTGCCTTGGCTGTGTTGTGCTGACTTCCCCCATATTATGTATTGCCTTTCCCTTCACCAGTATTAACTCATGTTTTCTAATTGGTAGTTTTCCCTTCCTTCCCTTCCCATCCCTGGTAACCATCAAAGAATGTTTTTTTTTTTTTCTTTTTTTCCTGTGTGTAAACCTTTTGTTGTTAGTTTATAGTAGTGGTTTCATACTGTATTTGCCCTTTTGTGATTAACTTATTTCACTCAGCATAATGCCCTCCACATTCATCCCATGTTATAAAGATGTTTTTGCGGATTCTTTATCATTCTTTATTGTTGCATAGTATTGTGTGTATTTGCCACAGTTTGCTAATAGATTCGTCTGTTGACGGACACTGAGGTTGTTCCATCTTTTTGCTATTGTGAATAATGTTGCAATGAACATGGGTGTGTATATGTTTGTTTGTGTCATGAGTCTTATTTCTTTAAGGTATATACCTAGGAGTAGGATGGCTAGATCATACATTTCTATTTCTAGCTTTTTGAGGAAGCGTCAAACTGTTTTCCATAGTGTTTGTACCATTTTACATTCCCACAAACAGTGTTTAAGAGTTCCAGTCTCCACAGAACCTCACCAACATTTGTTATTTTCATTTTTAGTTATTATTAATTATTGCCAGTAATGTCAAGGTGAGATGGTATTTCATTGTAGTTTGGATTTGCACTTCTCTTAATTGCTAATGGTAGCGAGCTTGTTAGCTGCCTGAATGTCTTCTTTGGTGAAGTGTCTCTTGATGTCTTTTGCCCATTCTTTAATTGGATTGTTTGTCTTTTCGTTGTAGAGATGTTGGAAGTTTTCTATAAATTTTAGAGATTAGTCCCATGTCAGATAATGTCATAGCCAAGTTTTTTTTCCCAGTCTGTAGGTTCTGTTTTGACTCTTCTAGAGAAGTCTTTTGTTGAGCGTAAGTGTTTAATTTTTAGGTGGTCTCATTTAGATAGTTCATCTTCTGTTGTGTGTGTATTTTTCGTTATGTTTTATATTCTATTTATGCCAGATATTAGGGCCACTAATGTCCCTATTTTTTCCTCAGTGATATTTATGGTTTTAGGTTTTATATTTAGGTCTTTGATCCATTTTGAGTTAATTTTTGTATATGGTGTGAGGTATAGGTCCTGTTTCATTTTTCTATATATAGATGTCCAATTTTGCCAGCACCATTTGTTGAAGAGACTGTCTCTTCCCCATTTAATGGTCTTTGTCGAAGACCAGCTGACCATAGGTGGATGGATTTATGTCTGGGTTCTCAATTTTGTTCCGTTGGTCTATGTGTCTGTCATCATACCAGTACAAGGCTGTTTTGACTACCGTGGCTGTATAGTAGGTGCCGAGATCAAGTTATAGCTGTAGATCGCTTTGGATAGTATTGACATTTTCACAATGTTGAGTCTTCCTGTCCATGAGCATGGTGTATTTTTCCATTTATGTAGGTCTCTTGGTTTCTTGCGGTAGTGTTTTGTACTTTTCTTTGTATGGGTCTTTTACGTCACTGGTTAGATTTATTCCTAAGTATTTTATCTTTTTAGGGGCTATTATAAATGGTATCATTTTCCAGATTTCCTTTTTGAAATTCACTTTGTGTAGAGGAATCCACCTAATTTTTGTACGTTTGTCTGGTATCCTGCTACTTTGCTGAATCTATCTCTTGGTTCTAGCAGCTTTCTTTCTTTTTTTAGTCAACGAGCTTCTTTCCTTTAATTGTTGGGAAGGGATAAATGATGACTTCAAAACAAAGGGATGAACTTGTGACACACTTATTCAAGCCAGATTTCTAATTCTTTTTTTGTGTGTGTGATTTTTTTTGTTGTTGTATTTAAATGAAATTTACATTTCAAGTTAGTCTCCCATACAAAAAAAAAATTTTTTTTTTTACATACATTGTAATGAGACCTCAACCGCTCACCCCATTCTGTGACAGCACACTCCTCCCCTTCGCCCCTGATTCCCCATGAACATTTAACCAGCACCTAACTCTCTCTGCCTTCCCATCTCACCTCTGGACAGAAGCTGCCCCTTTGGCCACTTGTATCTACTTGACTAAGAGGCACATTCTTCACGAGTATCACTTTATGTCCCACAGTCCAGTCCAATCTCTGTCTGAAGAGTTGGCCCCAGAAATTGTTTTAGTTCTGGGGTGATAGAGAGTCCAGGGGCCATGCTTTCCAAGGCGCCTCCAGTCTCAGACCATTAAGTCTGGTCTTCTTACTAGAATTTGAGTTCTACATCCCATCGTTCTACTGCTCCATCAGGGACCCTCTGTTGTGTTCCCTGTCAGGATGTTCATTGGTGGTAGCCGGGCACCATCTAGTTCTTCTGGTCTCAGGCTGATGAAGTCTCTGGTTTACGTGGCCCATTCTGTCTCTTGGGCTAATACTTTCCTTGTGTCTTTGGTGTTCTTCATTCTCCTTAACTCCACAGATTTCTAATTCTTGTGTTATAATAGGTAGACTAATGATTTCAATATACTTTACATTTAACTCAACAGTTTTTTCTTCAGTAGTTACTGTGTGCAAGGCAGGGAAGAAGGTGGAAGGTGAGGTATGTGGTGATAAATGAATCATGGACCCTCTCTGCAAAGAGCTGGTAGATTTGGTACTCACTTGTTTAAAGGCTATATGGAAGATTTGGTTGGTAATTAAATTTCTCAAAGAGCATAGTGAGGAGAGAAGAGGCCTCATGTTGCAGTCAAGCTATTCCTGCGAAAGGAGGCTTCTTAGACAAGACGTTTGGGACAGTAGAGTTGGTTAAACCTGGGAAGCAAGAAAGTGATGCACAGATACCTTAAAACATGTACACATAACATCTTTTAACTAAAAATATAAATGTACTTCCATCGAATTCTCTTTTGATGTGAGGCCAAGGCTTTTTCTTTGTGTGGACATTCTGTTGATTGGTGCTCAGTTTTGTCTTCTAAGCCGTGAAGCATGATCCACAGATTCCAGTTGCAGGTTTGTTTTTCCTCCCTCATGGCTCTGTAATTTTTTTTTATTTTAATTGTACTTTAAATGAAGGTTTACGAAACAAACTAGCTTCTCATTAAACATTTAGTACATATACTGTTTTGTGACATTGGCTACCAACCCCATGACATGTCAACACTCCCTTCTCAACCTTGGGTTCCCTATTACCAGCTTTCCTGTCCCCTCCTGCCTTCTAGTCCTTGCCCCTGGGCTGGCATGCCCCTTTAGTCTTGTTTTGTTTTATGGGCCTGTCTAATCTTTGACTGAAGGGTAAACCTCAGGAGTGACTTCATTACTGAGCTATAACGGTGTCTGGGGACCAGACTCACGGGGTTTCTCCAGTCTCTGTCGGACCAGTAAGTCTGGTCTTTTTTTCTTGGTGAGTTAGAATTTTGTTCTACATTTTTCTCCAGCTCTGTCTGGGACCCTCCACTGTGATCTCTGCTAGAGCAGTCCATGGTGGCAGCCAGGCATCATCCAGTTGTGCTGGACTCAGTCTAGTGAAGGCTGCAGGAGTTGTGGTCCACTAGTCCCTTGGACTAATCCTTCCCTTGTGTCTTTAGTTTTCTTCATTCTCTCCTGCTCCATATGGGATGGGACCACTGGAGTATCTTTGGTCTTTGGTCCCCACAGCCCTCAGCCCAGCAATTTGGTCCCTCAGGGAGTTTGGATGTGGCCACGGAGCCTCCACAACCCTGCCCCAGACAAGCCGTGCTGGCCTCCCCAGTATTGTGCACTGTCCCACCATTCACCAAAGTTACCACTTACCTATTGTCTATTTAGTGTTTTTCCATCCCTGTCCCTCCCCTCCTTGGTAACCATCAAAGATTGTTTCTTTTTGTGTGTAAACCTTTTCATGAGTTTTTATTGTAGTAGTTTCATATAATATTTGTTTTTTTGTGATTGACTTATTTCACTCTCCAGAGTCAACCATGTTGTGCGATGCTTCACAGATTCATCATTGTTCTTTATTGTTCCATAGTACTCCATTGTGTGTATGTACCACAGTTTGTTTATCCATTCATCCGTTGATGGGCATCTAGGTTTTTTCCTTTTTTTTGCTATTGTGAACAATGCTGCAGTGAACATGGGTGTTCATATGTCTATTTGTGTGACGGGACTTATTTCTCTAGGATACATTCCTAGGAGTGGGATAGCTGAATCATATAGTATTTCTATTTCTAGCTTTCTAAGCAAGCGCCATATCATTTTCCAAAATGGTCGTACCATTTTGCATTCCTACCAGCAGTGCATAAGGTTCCATTCTCCCCACAGCCTCTCCAACATCTGTTATTTTGTTTTTTTGATTCGTTGCCAGTAATGCCAGGGTGAGATGGTATCTCATTGTGGTTTTGATTTGCATTTCTCTAGTGGCTAGTGATCACGAGCATTTCCTCATCTGTCTGTTAGCCACCTGAATGTCAGTTCCAGTAGCTTTCTTGTGGAGTCTTTGGGATTTTTTATGTATAGGATCATGTTGTCTGCAAATAGGTATAGTTTTACTTCTTCCTTTCCAGTTTGTATGCCATTTATTTCCTTTTCTTGCCTTATTGCTCTAATTAGGACTTCCAATACAATGTTGAATAAGAGTGGTGATAAAGAGCATCCTTGTCTGATGCCCGTTTTCAAGAGGAGTGCTTTCAGTCTCTCCACTGAGAATGATGTTGTCCATTGGTTTTATATAAGTGCCCTTTATTATGTTGAGAATTTTCCCATCTCTTCCTATTTGCTGAGAATTTTTATCAGAAACGGGTGTTGGACTTTATCACATGCCTTCTCTGTGTCGATTGATATGATCATGTTTTTGTTTTATTTATTTGGTGGATTGCATTGATTACTTTTCTAGTGTTGAACTATCCTTGCATACCTGGTATGAATCCCACTTGGTCATGATGCATTATTTTTTTAATATCCTGTTGAATTCTATGGGCTAAAATTTTTTGAGAATTTTTGCATCTAGGTTCATGAGGGATATTGGTATGTAATTTTTTTTGTGGTGTCTTTGCCTGGCTTTGGTATCAGGGTTATGCTGGCTTCTTATAATGAATTCAGGAGTATTCTTTCCTTTCCTGTGCTCTGAAATAGTTTGAATAGTGTTGGTGTGAGCTCTTCTCTGAATGTTTGGTAGAATTCTCCAGTGAGGCTGTCCTGTCCAGGCCAGGGCTTTTTTTTGTTGGGAGGTTTTTTTTTTTTTTTTTTTTTTAATAATTACCTCTTCAGTCTCTTTTTTATGGGTCTGTTCACTTGCTCTGCCTCATTTTAGTTTATGTAGGCAGTTTGTTTCTAGAAATTTGTCCATTTTCTCTAGGTTTTCAAATATGTTGGAGTACAATTTTTCATAGTATTCTGTTATGATCCTTTTCATTTCAGTTGGTTCTGTTATGTCACCCATCTCATTTCTTATTTAGGTTATTTGCTTCCTCTCCTGATTTTCTTTTTTCAGTTTGGCCAAAGATTTGCCGATTTTGTTGATACTTTCAAAGAATAAGCTTCTGGTCTTGTTGATTCTGTAATTTTTGTGTTCTCTATTTCATTTATTTCTGCTCTAACCTTCATCATTTTCCATCTTCTGGTGACTGTGGGTTTCTTTTGCTGCTCTCTTTCTATTTGTTTGAGTTGTAGGGCTAGTGTTTTGATTTTGTCCTATTCTTTTTTGATGTATGCGTTTATTGCTATAAATTGTTCTCTGACCACTGCTTTTGCTGTGTCCCAAAAGTTTTGGTAAGATGCGTTTTCATTCTTACGTGATTCTAGGGATATTTTATTTCATCTTTGACTTCTTCTGTTACCCATTGATTTTTAAGTAAGGTGTTATTCAGTTTCCATGATTTGATTTTTTTTTTTCCTTGCTCTTCTTCTTATTGATTTCAGCTTTTATAGCACTGTGATCAGAGAGCCTGCCTTGTATTATTTTGATGTTTTGGATTTTGTTGAGGCTTGCTTTGTGGCCTAAAATGTGGTCTGTTCTGGAGAATGTTCCATGTGCATTGGAAAAGAATGTTTTCTGTGCTGCTGCTGATTGGGTGGAGTGTTCTGTAAATGTCTATGAGGTCAAGTTGGCTGATTGTGGCAATTAGATCCGTATCTTTGCTGAGTTTGTTTCTAATTGTTCTGTCCTCCATGGAAAGTGGTATGTTGAAGGCTCTTACTATTGTTGTGGAACTGTCATTTCTGTCTTCAATGCTGTTAAAGTTTGTTTTATGTATTTTGGAGCCCTGTCATTGGGTGTGTATATATTTATTATGGTTCTATTCTCTTGGTGGATTGATACTTTAATCATTATATAATACCCTTCCTTATCTTTTATGGTGGATTTTGCCTTAAAGTCTATTTTATCAGAGATTGATATTGCCATTTCTGCTTTTTTGGTTATTGTTTGCTTGATATGTATTTTTTCTATCCTTTGAGTTTAGTTTATTAATGTCATGAGTCTAAAGTGTTTTTCATGTAGACAGCATATGATGGGTCTTTTTTTTTAATCCATTCTGCCACTCTCTGTCTCTTTACTTTTGCATTTAAGCCATTTACATTTGGTGTTGAGTGTCAACAGGTATGTGTTTACTGCTGTCATTTTGTTGTGTGGTTTTGTGTGCATGTGGGTGTGCGCGTGTGTGTGGTGTTGAAGATTTCTTTGTTCTCCTTAATTTTCTGTGCTGATTTCTTTTTGCTTGTGGGCGTTCTTTTCATTTCTTTCACTGTTGATTTTGTGAATAATAAGACTTTTTTTTTTCTTTCTTATTTTGATGGGTAGGTTTGTTAACTTTCTTTGTGGGTACCTTGAAAGTTACTATTATCTTCCTAAGTTTAAAACAGTCTTTTATTTATTCTATCTCCTTGACTTCCTCTCTGTATGAAAGTTCTATATATCATTTATTCCCCCCCCCCCTTTTTTTGATGTTGTCATCATCTACAGATTAACGTCTCTGGTTCCTTGTTTTCAGTCTTTTATCTTTGTTTTATTTTTGAAAATTCTGTATCTGAATTACTGTCTGGCTGATGCTGACCTGTCCTAATCTGAGGTTGTTGTCTGACTTTGTTGTTTCTCTATGCGAAGGACTCTCTTTAATATTTCTTATAAGTTTGATCTGGTATTTACAAATTCCCTTAATTTCTGTTTATCTGAAAATGTCCTAATTGTGCTATCTTATTTGAGAGACAGTTTTGCTGGATGTATAATTCTTGACTGGCAATTTTTTTTCTTTCAAGGTTATTTGTATTTCATCCCATTGTTTTTTGTCTGCATGGTTTCTGCCAAGTAATCAGAGCTTAGTCTTATTGGTTTCCCTTTGTAAATTACACCTTGTTTTTCCCAAACTGCTTTCGGATTCTTTCTTTGTCTTTGGTTTTGGCAAATTTTGTTATATGTCTTGGTGATTTTCTTTTGTGGTCTGTCCTGTAAGGGGTTTGCGGAGCTTCTTGAATGAGTATCTTCTCGTCTTCCATGATATAAGGGAATTTTCTTTCAGCAAATCTTAAACAGTTCTCTCTGTGTTTTCCATTGCCTCCTCCTTTTCTGGAACTCCGATCACACCCAGATTTTTCCTGTTGATACTGTCCCAAATAATTCTTAGGCTTTCTGCATTTTTCTTCTGATTTTTCCTCAAATTAGTGTCAAGGGACTTTTCCTCAATTTTGCTAAGTCTGTCTTCCGGTAATTCAGTTCTGTTTCTATATCCTTCTATTACATTGTCTATTTCTGAAAATTTACTGTTAAACTTTTGGATTTCCAGTTCCTGTTTTTGTTTGGTTTCTAATTGTTTATTTTATCATTTTGTTTTCGTGAATTCTTTTATTGTGTTTTGTCTGTGTTTTCCTTGATTTTTTCTGTGTTTTCGTTATCTCTTGGAGAACCCTGTATGTTAGTCTTTTGAATTTCTTTTCAGGTAGATCCGTTATCATTTCTTCCTCCAGAAGATTTTCTAGTTCTTTATTTTGGTCACTTACTGGAACCATCTTGACCTGCTTCTTTATTTGATTTGATATTGTCTGTTGTCTCCATGGCATCGAGGTGGTATTATTTTTATTGATTTATTGTATATATGTTTGCTGTGTCCTGGTTTATGTTCTATTTTGATATATCGAAGTAGGCAGGGGGTGTGTGCTACCCTGGCTGCTAGTCTGGCTGCACTGGAGCTCTCACCTCCTGTCTCCGCGAGGGTGGCACAGTGACTGGGTGTGTGATCGCAGTCCTCTGTTTGCTGGTGTGGCGCATCAGAGGATATAACTGGTGTTTCTGGTGAGATGCTGTGTCTGTCTGGTCAGTTAGCTGGGCGTGGGTGCAGGGAGCATTCTCACTGGTCACTGGGTTGAGTGTTGTGTGTGCTCAGTGTCTGTTGCTGGGTGTTCTGGGTGAGGGTGCCCGGGTCACCAGTCACTTGGTAGGTGGCATGGAAATTCTCACCTATGGTCCTGGACAGGCCAGTCGGGGCAGAGGTGGTTGAAGTGGGCTTAAGCCTCTTATTATAGAGGGGGATGATATTGGGGGCAAGGTGGGTGAGATGCCACCAATACATGGGTGCCTGGTGGGAGGGTGTGCCCTGTCCACCAGATCGTGCTTCGGGGAGAGTGTGCTACTGGTCTTTGTGCTCCACAGGTGACTGGAGGGAGTAGAAGGTGCCACTGGACCACAGGCACCTCCACTTGCTGAGTCAGGGAGGAAAGGGCGGTGGGTTGCAGGTGTGTGAGCACGTGGGCACACAGTTGCTGGTGCTTGCCTAGTGAGGGTGGTAAGTAATGGACAGGCTAGCTTGTGCGCATGATTGAACACGCGGAAAATGAGAGGCAGGCTGCCAAGTCTGCCTGGAGTAGCCTGCAATACTTGACTCAGAGGGGTGGGAAAGGTGGGGGGTTGGGGGGGCAATGCCGCACCAGTGCTGCCTGCCGGCGTTTGGCTTGCTCACACAAGCAGGAAGGGCTGGGTGGGCGGCTGAAGCTGTGCTGAATCTGCCTGCCAGCACTCGGTTTGCTTGGGTGGAGGGAAAGTTGGGTGTTGGCTGAGTGGGGGAGGGAGATAGAAGAAAAAAAATAAAAAGAAAGGGGGGCGCGCACTCGTACTGTAGTCCCTGGCGGTCTGGGCTACAGGAATGGGCGCTTTGTGCTGCTGTTCACCTTGTTTCACTTTGGGTGTGTCTTCTCAGTTTCTGTGTGTCCTGATGGTAATTCCATGAAGTTTTTCTCCTGTGATACCCAGGTTCACTGCTGTCTTTGTCTCAAGGTGGCTCTGTTGTGCTGGTCCAGTTGGCTAGGCACCTCTGCTTCGTCCTTTCTTGTTCGATGTCTTCAGTCAGTTTCTTCTTCCATTTGGTGTGCAATCTAGTTCTTTATCCCTTGATTTGATGTGCAGGGTTCCAGCATTGACATCTGTATGTGTTTTATTTGGTTTTTTGGATCTTTGCTGCAGAGGGACAGTGTATTGCATCTTACTAGTTTGCTATCTTGGCTCCCTGCTCCTTGGGATTATGTTCTTTGAATCATAAATGTTGATCACTATACAAAGAATAAGAGCCCTGCTGGTGCAGTGGTTAAGCACTCAGCTGCTAACCAAAAGGTCGGTGGTTTGAACCTACCGGCCACTGTGCAGGAGAAAGATGTGGCAGTGTGCTCCCGTAAAGATTTAGTCTTGCAAACCATAAGGGATAGTTCTACTCTGTCCTGTAGGGTCAGTATAAGTCAGAATTGACTCAAAAGCAGTGGGTTTGTTGTGGTTTGGATTGGTTTATACAGAGAGTAAAGGAGACCTGGCGTTGCGGTGGTTAAGCACTCAGCTGCTAACTGAAAGGTCAGCGGTTCGAACCCACTCAGTGGCTCTGCAAGAGAAAAGCCCTGGCAGTCTGCTCCTATAAAGACTTAAGAAAAAAAAAAAGTTGCCTTCGAGTTGATTCCAACTCATAGCGACCCTATAGGACAGAATAGAACTACTCTGTAGGGTTTCCAAGGCTGTAATCTTTACGGAAGCAGATTGCCACATCTTTTCTCTTGCGGTGCGGCTGGTGTGTTCACCTGCCAGCCTTTCAGTAGCAGCCAAGTGCTTAACCACTGAGCAACCAGGCTTCCATGAAGATTACAGCCTAGGAAACTTTATGGGGCAGTTCTGCTCTGACCTGTAAGGTTGCTATGAGTTGGAATGACTCGACAGCACACAACAACAACATACAGGGTAATTTGAGGTGAAGATTTATCTGTTCCATTGTTCCTTCTACTTATATCCACCCCCCGCCCCAGATTATCAAACAATACCATTAATATCACACACAAGTAAAATTTTGCTGAAAATTGTTCGAAAGCGGTTGGAGCAGTACATCGACACGGAACTGCCAGAAATTCACGCTGGATTAAGAAGAGGGCATGGAAGAAGGTATATCATTGCTGATGTCAGATGGATCCTGGTTGAAAGCAGAGAATACCAGAAAGATGTTTCCCTGTGTTTTTTTGACTATGCGAAGGCATTCACCTGTGTGGACCATAACAAATTACAGATAACATTGTGAAGAATGGGAATTCCAGAATACTTAATTGTGATCATGAGGAACCTGTATATAGATCAAGAGGCAGTCGTTTGAACAGAACAAGGGGATACTCTATGGTTTAAAGCCAGGAAAGGTGTGCATCAAGGTTGTATCCTTTCACCATACTTACTTAATTTGTATGCCGAACAAATAATCTGAGAAGCTGGACTATATGAAAAAGAACGTGGCATCAGGATTGGATGCTGCGATATGCAGATGACACGGCCTTGCTTGCTGGTAGTGAAGAGGACTTGAAGCACTTACTGATGAAGATCAAAGACCACAGCCTTCAGTATGGATTACACCTCAACATAAAGAAAACAAAAGTCCCAACAACTGGAGCAGTAAGCAACATCATGATAAACAGAGAAAAGATTGAAGTTGTAAAGGATTTCATTTTACTTGGATCCACAGTCAACATCCATGGAAGCAGCAGTCAAGATATCAAATGATGCATTGCATTGGTCAAGTCTGCTACAGGAGATCTCTCTTTAAAGTGTTAAAAAGCAAAGATATTACTTTAAGGACTAAGGTGCGCTTGACCCAAGTCTTGGTATTTTCAGTCGCCTCATATGCATGTGAAGCTGGACAATGAATAAGGAAGACCAAAGAAGAATTGATATATTTGAATTATGGTGTTGGCTGAAGAACATTGAATATACCATGAATTGCAAGAAAACAAACAAATCTGTCTTGGAAGAAGACAGCCAGAATGCTCATTAGAAGCACGGATGGCGAGATGAAGTCTCTCTCACATACTTCAGACTTGTTATCAGGAGGGACCAGTCCCTGGAAAAGGATCTCATGCTTGATGAAGTAGAAGATCAGCGAAAAAGGGGAAGACCCTTGACGAGACAGATTAACACAGTGGCTGCAACAGTGGGCTCAAGCATAACGATTGTGAGGCTGGCACAGGACTGGGCAGTGAATCGATCTATTGTATATAGAGTCACTATGAGTTGGAACCTACTTGCCGGCACCTAACAATAACTATATTCCACCACTTTTTGGGTATATTGATTGTGGTGTTTTTGAAAATTTTGTATGATTGAGATATATAGATTCACACACTTAAAATTTTTTTTATTGTGAAATATGTATAGGAAATTATTTGCCATTTCAACTATTTTTATGGATCAGCATACTTTTGCACAGTAAAATTAAATGGAATTAGAATTCATTTGGAAAACAAATTCCAAATGCTTTATTTTTCTAAGAATCACTGCTTGTGTTTTCAGCTCTTGCTAAGGCTACATCTGGACACCTTTTAGTTTGACAGCTACCCTCCCAGTGCACAGGCAGTCACTGCCTTTGACAACTCAACCTCTAAGACTGCTGGTCTCAGCAGGGTAGGGTTCCATTCCTAGCCTATGACTGTAGCCTGTGACTAGAACAGAAAGACTGTTGATGCATTTCTGAGGACTGTAGGGGGATGTTTTCGTTTGTGCCAATGCCTCCCAAGTTAATTCTAGTTGTGTGATACTTTAAGTGTTTCATGGGTGCTCAGCTGTTGAAGAACATAGGGTGTGGTTTCTATTACATCTGGCAGTAAGTGTAGACTATGTCTGAGGCATATTACTAACTTAAAGATAGTTAATGGGTATTTTACTGATATGGTAAAACATCAAATGTTGAAGCAGGATTTAATTTTAGGATAACATTAGAAGGGTATAAGTTAAATTTCTTTCTTCTCACTGAATTAATTTTGAACTATTTTGCTCACGGTGTTCATGTAACAGGTCATTGTGCCTTAAATTGGGCTAGCCACTTGTTTAAATTGAGCCGTATTTATAAATAGGTTTTTGTGTTTACTTTTGTCTTTGTGTAAAACAGTATAAAGTGGTCCCTCAAAGACTTTTAAGACTGAAAAGGGGTTATAAACAGATCTTGTGGTAGCTGGAAATTAATAAGATGGGTTTTTCCATGATTCCAATTAATAAAAAGAAAGCATTCCATAGTTCATTCCTTCTGGAATTACACATTTTATTTAATAATTCAGAAAATTCTAGCTTCAGCTATACTTTTCTCTTTTAGGCGATCGATCCTAGAGTTTTAAAAATGAGAGTGGTGGTATCATTTGTTAACTACATGATCGGAAAGTTATTGTCAGTGAAAAATGATGCACACAAATGGCATGTCTAGTGATTCTTAAAATAGCACCTCATCACATCCACACAAATACCCTGGACTCCTTATATGACCTACTTAAGCACTGCTTAGAGAAAGAAGTACCTGGGGCACTTTACGTGTCCATTAGGGATATGGAATATTGCATTTAAATGTTTTATTTATTCATAGTGTTACTGTTTACTCATATTTCTCTCATAAGCGCCAAAAGCACTTTTCCTGACTAAACTTTTAAAGGAGTAATAGATTTGGCATTTCAGAATGTTTCTGATGATCAATACCTTGTTAACGTGTAGCTTGTCAGTTTTTTTTAAGTAAAAAATGCAAGTCTCAGGCCTGTTTATCCAAGATGCTTTTACTTATTCCTTGAACATATCCAGGTTTATTTTCTAACTGGTATGTATCTGTGGCTTTTTTTGTCTCTCAAATGTAGAGCTGCCAAATGCTGTTAAATCAACTGAGAGAAATCACAGGCATTCAGGACCCTTCCTTTCTTCATGAAGCTTTGAAGGTTAGTTTCAAGAGCCCAATTAGTCAACAAGCTTTAGGATAGTCCATATTATAGTTAAGTCAGTTGAAACTATTTTTATGTCAAAATGAAAGTGCATATAGGGACAGACGCTTTACAACTGTATCTTCAATGTGTAAATTGTAAGGACAAGTGGGTGGGTGAGGGAAAACCTGCAGTGGGGTGAACCCTATAGTTTAAGAGATTTAAGAGACATATCGACCAGTTGCATTTTATGGAGTTTATATGGATCCTGATTCAAACCAACAAACTAATAAATATTTGCGCCAGGAAAGTTTGAACTAGTTATTTGATATTAGAAGGCTGTGTTACTCTTAAGGTATGATAATAGCATTGTGGGTTATATTTTAAAAAGATACATTCTGAAATGTTGACTGATGAAATGATCAGATGGTAAGGAGTTGGTTCAAAAACATCTGGGGAGAAGGTACGCAATAGAGATACTAGAAGATTGACCATGGCTCAATAATTGCTGAAGCTGAGTGATGGGTACATAGGGTTCCATTATACATTCTGTTGTACATATTCTGTTGTATATGTTAGAAATTTTTCATAATAAAAAGGCTAAAAACAGAAGTGTGGTCACTATTACAGAATATGGTAATTTCTTGATGCTTTTATTACAATAAGAGAGTGACTTCATTTAGAATCTCTGTGTTCATTGCCAGTCCCCTTTTTTTCACATCGAGCGTAGTTATTTTGTGAAATCAGGAGGAATAGTATTCAGAAGCAGTGAGAACAAATCTCAAGCAAAATTTCTTGTTCGCATGTTGTGGAAGATCAGAGCATGACAACTCCCTTCCTACAAGTAGGTGCTTGATGTATGCTTCAAGCATGCTTGACTTAATTGCCCTCTACTGTACTACCTTTTTTTCTGACTTCTACCTTAGAATTATGCCTAGACTTATTCATTATGTCACCAGGGTAGTAAAGAGTTATAACCAGCAAACTTTCAACTTATTATTTATTCTAAATTCTGTGATGCTTCACTTTTGAAGTTTGTTTTTTGTCTTCTTAGGCCAGTAATGGTGACATTACCCAGGCCGTCAGTCTTCTCACAGATGAAAGAGTTAAGGAACCCAGTCAAGACAGTGTTGCTACAGAACCATCTGAAGTAGAGGGGAGTGCTGCCAACAAAGAAGTATTAGCAAGTAGGTATATCCTGTCTTGTTCCTGCTTTGAGCTAGCAGAAAATAAGCGATGGGTGTATGTGAATTCCCTATCAATCACATTAACCTTTTGGAAATAATAATAATAGTTAATTATTGGGCCAGGCACAGTTCTAAGCACTTAAATGCCTTCTTGTATTCATTAATTTAACAACTATTTAATGAGCACCTACTATGTGCCAAGCACTCTTTTAGGCGCCGGAGATAGAGTAATAAATAAAAGAGACAAAAATCCCTGCCTTTTGTGTAGTTTGTTTTTTTAGTGGGTGAGATCAACAAGTAAATAAGTAAATTACATAGCATATTAGAAGATAATAAAGTACCAGGGAGAAAAATAAAGGAAGGCTGGCGACCTTTTGAGAATGGACCTTTTAAGAATTTGCAAAGGAAGTGAGGGACTGAATCACAAGTACCTAATGTGAGCATTACATTGGCTTGCTTAAGGAGCAGCAAGGAGGCCAGAGCTGAGGCTTCGTGAGTGAGGAGTGCAGTAAGAGATGGGCATAGAGGGGATCGGAAGGGGGTCAGGCAGAGCCTTCATAAGTGCTTAGCTTCTACTCTGAGTTAAATGGGGAGCTGTTGGAGAGTTTTGAGCAAAGGAATGAGATAAAGATCTAAAGACCACTCTGATAATCAGAATTTGGAAGAGGGGCTAATGAGGAGCATAGGTCTGAGTAGGGATCCCAGGACCAGTCAGGAGATTATTGCAGATGATGGTGGCTAGGGCCAGGATGTAGTGGTGGAAAGGTGAGAACTCTGGTTGGATTCTGGATATGTAGTGTTTTTAAAGTAAAGGCAGTAGGATTTGCTTACAGAGGAGGAGATAACGGTTGTGAGAGAGAGGAGTTGAAGGGTGACTCCATGTTTTTTGGCCTGAGCAGCTGAAAGGATGGAGTTGTGCTTAACTGAGATGAGAATAACTGCAGGTGGAGCAGATTTGGGATGGAAGATGAGGAAACCCGTTTGGGCAATATTAAGTTTGAGACGCCTGTTTTTAAGACATCCAGGTAGAGATGTCAGAAAAGCGGTGGAGATCCACCTGTGCAGCTCAGGGAAAAGATCTGGGCTGGAGATAATATAAACTTGTAATCATAAGCCACGCGACTAGGTGAGCTCTCCAGGTGAACTGGTGTAGCTGAAGAGAAAAGGTTCAGTGACGAAGCATTAGGTACTCCCAGTTAGCGGTCTGGGGAGGTGAAGAGTGTCCTGGGAGGTTGGAAGAAAACCAGGAAGTGGTGCTCTGGAAGCCAGGTGGAGAAGGTGATTCCATGACAAGGGAACCATCAGCTGGCAAAGACGGAGTTAATGAACACTGGAGCTGTTTGTAGTTTGCGCTGTTCTGAATAATGCTGCTACGTATATTCTTACATGTGTATTCCGGTACACATTGTGACTTTTTTCCAATCAACTTTTTTTTTTTATTGTTGTAATTAAATGAAGTTTACAGTTCAAGTTAGTCTCCCATACAAAAAGAAAAATTTTTTTTAACATACATTGTAATGAGACCCCAACCGCTCACCCCATTCTGCGACAGCACACTCCTCCCCTCCACCCTGATTCCCCATGAACATTCAACCAGCTCCTGATGCTCTCTGCCTTCCCATCTCACCTCTGGACAGAAGCTGCCCCTTGGGTCTCTTGTATCTCCTTGTCTAAGAGGCACATTCTTCACAAGTATCACTTTATGTCCCATGGTCCAGTCCAATCCCTGTCTGAAGAGTTGGCCCCAGAAATTGTTTTAGTTCTGGGGTGATGAACAGACCAGGGGCCATGCTTTCTGGGGCGCCTTCAGTCTTAGTCAGACGATTAAGTCTGGTCTTCTTACTAGAATTTGAGTTCTGCATCCCATCGTTCTACTGCTCCATCAGGGACCCTCTGTTGTGTTCCCTGTCAGGACGTTCATTGGTGGTAACTGGGCACCATCTAGTTCTTCTGGTCTCAGGCTGATGAAGTCTCTGGTTTATGTGGCCCATTCTGTCTCTTGGGCCAATACTTTCCTTGTGTCTTTGGTGTTCTTCATTCTCCTTTACTCCAAGTGGTTGGGACCAATTGATGCATCTTAGATGGCCGCTTGCAAGCTTTAAAGACCCCAGATGCCACTCCCCAAAGTAGGGTGCAGAACATTTTCTTAATAAGCTTTGCTATGCCAGTTGACCTAGATGTCCCTTGAAAGCATGGTCCCCAGACCCTGCATCCCTGCTACTGTCTCTCAAAGTATTTGATTGTATTGAGGAAACTTCTTAGCTTTGGTTTAGTCCAGTTGTGCTGGCTTCCCATGTAGTGTGTGGTAGTGTGTGCTGTCCTTCCCTTCACCTAAGATGATTCTTATCTACTGTCTAGTCAGTGAATAACCCTCACCCTCCCTTCCCACCCCCGTAACCATCAAAGAATGTTTTCTTTTGTGTTTAAACCTTTTCTTGAGTTCTTATAATAGTGGTCTTATACGGTATTTTTCCTTCTGTGACTGACTAAATTCACTCAGCATAATAAGTTCTAGCTTCCACCAAATTATACGATGTTTCACAGCTTCATCATTTTTCTTTATCATTGTGCAATATTCCATTGTATGGATATACCATAGTTCGTTTATCCATTTGTCCGTCGATGGGCACTTAGGTTGCTTCCATCTTTTGGCTATTGTGAACAGTGCTGCAGTGAACATGGGTGTGCATATATCTATTCGTGTGATGGCTCTTGTTTCTCTGGGATATATTCCAAGGAGTGGGGTAGCTGGATCGTATGGTACTATTTCTAGCTTTTTAAGGAAGTGCCAAATCGATTTCCAAAGTGGTTGTACCATTTTACATTCCCACCAACAGTGTGTAAGTGTTCCAGTCTCTCCACAACCTCTCCAGCATTTATTGTTTTGTGTTTTTTGGATGAATGCTAGCCTTGTTGGGGTGAGATGATATCTCATTGTAGTTTTGATCTGCATTTCTCTAATGGCTAATGATCGTGAGCATTTCTTCGTGTTTCTGTTAGCTGCCCGAATATCTTCTTTGGTGAAGTGCCTGTTCATATCCTTTGCCCATTTTTTAATTGGGTTATTTGTCTTTTTGTTGTTGAGGTTTTGCAGTATCTTGTAGATTTTAGAGATTAAACACTGATTGGATTTGTTGTAGCCAAATTTTTTTTCCCAGTCTGTAGGTTGTCTTTTTACTCTTTTGGTGAAGTCCTTGGATGAGCATAAGTGCTTGATTTTTAGGAGCTCCCATTTATCTAGTCTCTCTTCTGGTTCTTGTGCATTGTTACTTATGTATTGTGTTTATGCCATGTATTAGGGCTCCTAGTGTTGTCCCTATTTTTTCTTCCATGATCTTTATTGTTTTCGATTTTATATTTAAGTCTTTGATCCATTTTGAGTTAGTTTTTGTACATGGTGTGAGATATGGGTCTTGTTTCAGTTTTTTGCATATAGCTATTCAGTTATGCCAGCACCCTTTGTTAAGGAGACTGTCTTTTCCCCACTTAATGGACTTTGGGACTTTGTCAAATGTTAGCTGCTCGTAGGTGGATGAGCTTGTATCTGGATTCTCAACGCTGTTCCATTGGTCTATGTATCTGTTGTTGTACTAGTACCAGGCTGTCTTGACTACTGTGGCAGTATAATAGGTCCTAAAATCAGGTAGTGTAAGGTCTCCCACTTTGTTCTTCTTCTTGAGTAGTGCTTTATTTATTCGGGGCCTCTTCCCTTTCCATATGAAGTTGGTGATTTGTTTCTCCATCTCATTAAAAAATGCTGCTGGAATTTGGATTGGGATTGCATTGTATTTGTAGATTGCTTTGGGTAGAATTGACATTTTCACTATGTTGAGTCTGCCTATCCATGAGCAAGGTGTATTTTTCCACTTATGTAGGTCTCTTGGTTTCTTGCAGTAGTGTCTTGTAGTTTTCTATGTAAAGATGTTTTACATCTCTGGTTAGATTTATTCCTAAGTATTTTATCTTCTTGGGGGCTATTGTAAATGGTATTGATTTGGTGATTTCCTCTTCAAGGTTCTCTTTGTTGGTGTAAGGGAGTCCGATTGATTTTTGTATGTTTATCTTGTATCCTAAACTTTGCTGAAATCTTCTATTAGTTCCAGTAGTTTTCTTGTGGATTCCTTGGGGTTTTCTGTGTATAAGATCATATCATCTGCGAATAGAGATCCTCTGACTTCTTCCCTACCTATTTGGATGCCCTTTATTTCTTTCTGTAGACCAACTGCTCTGGCTAGGACCTCCAGCACAATGTTGAATAATTATGGTGATAAGGGCATCCTTGCCTGGTTCCTGTTCTCAAGGGGAATGCTCTCAAAGTCTCTCCATTCAGGATGATGTTGGCTGTTGGTTTTGTATAAATGCCCTTAATTATGCTGAGGAATTTCCCTTCTATTCCTATTTTTTTGAGAGTTTTTATCATGAATGGGTGTTGGACTTTGTCAAACGCGTTTTCTGCATCGATTGATGAGATCGTGTGGTTCTTGTCTTTTGTTTTATTTATGTGATGGATTACATTGATTGTTTTTCTAATGTTGAATCATCCTTGCATAGCTGGTATAAATCCCCCTTGGTCATGGTGAATTATTTTTTTGATATACTGCTGAATTCTATTGGCTAAAATTTTGTTGAGGATTTTTGCATCAATGTTCATGAGGGATATTGGTCTGTAATTTTCTGTTTCTGTGGTGTCTTTACCTGGTTTTGGTATCAGGGTTATGCTGGCTTCATAGAATGAGTTTGGGAGTATTCCGTCCTTTTCTATGCTCTGAAATACCTTTAGTAGAAGTGGTGTTATCTCTTCTCTGAAAGTTTGGTAGAATTCTCCAGTGAAGCCATCCGGGCTGGGGCTTTTTTTGTTGGCAATTTTTTAATAACCTTTTCAACCTCTTCTTTTGTCATGGGTTTATTTAGTTGTTCTACCTCTGTTTGTGTTAATTTAGGTAGGTAGTGAGTTTCTAGAAATTTGTCCATTTCCTCTAGGTTTTCAAATTTGTCAGAGTACAGTTTTTCATACTATTCTGTTATGTTACTATTCTGTTAACAGTTGAGTCTGTTGTGATATCACCCATCTCATTTCTTATATGGGTTATCTGCTTTCTCTCCAATTTTTCTTTTGTCACTTTGGCCAATGGTTTATCAATTTTGTTGATCCAGTCAACATTTTTATTTTTGAGACTCATCCATGTTGAAGGTTTTCATTATAGTTAATTCATATTCACTGTGTGTAGTATTCCATGGTATGAGTATACCACAGTGTATTCATTGATTGACTTTGGAGTTGTTTCCAGTTTTTTGCTATTATAAATAAAGACTTCTATGAGCTGTTTTTGTTCCTGTTTCTTGTGCATATATGGAAGTTTCTTTAGTGGGTATATCTAGCAGTGCAATTGATAGGTTTTGAGATAAGCTTATCTTTGACTTTAAAGGTAATGGCATTATATTCCAAAATGATTTTTTATCTGTTTATACTCCCACTAAGCGAGGTTTGAGAGTAACCATTGCTCTCAGACTTGTTATATCAGATTGTAAAATTGTTGCCCATCTTTTTTGTGTGAAATGGTATCTCATTTTTAATTTGAATTTTTTCTAATTAGTAATAAGGTTGGGCATCTTTTCATTTTTGGTCATTCATATTTCCTCTTATGTGAAATTTCTCTTTGTGTCTTCTGCTGATTTTTCTGTTTGTTTGCATTTTTTTTTATTGATTGGTAGGGGGGCCTTTCATGTCCTTGACATTAATCCTTTTTTTTTTTTTTTTTTGTATTTATGTGTTGCAGATAGCTTCTCTCTGTCAGTGACTTGTGGTTTTACACTCTGGTGATAAACTGAAGAGCTCAGTTTTATTGCAGTTGCATTTATCAGTCTTTTTCTTATGGTTTGTGCTTTTTGTTTAAGAACTCCTTCTGTACCCTGAAGTAATAGGATATTCTGTTTCCTTCTAAAATAGTAATATTTTGTTTTTTTCACATTTATGTCCTCAATTCATCTGAAGTTGATTTTTCGTTTTTTTTTTGGTATGCCATAAAGTAGGGGTACAATTAGTTTTTTTCCCAATACAGCTACCCAGTTGTCCCAGTACCTTTTATTGAAGGGCTGTCCTTTCCCACTGATCTGCAGTTTCAGCTCTGTGCTCCATCCAATTTTCATCTGTTCCATTCTGTTTCATACAATACATATACTTTAATTATTATAACTTTATAATAAGTCTTGCTGTCCATATGGGCTTTCCACCATGTCCATCTTCATGAGTACCTTAGCTATTTTTTGCCCTTTTGCTCTTCTGTGTAAGCTTTAAGAATGACTTGTCAGGGTCTGTATGTAATTCCTGTTGGAGCTTTATGGGGATTGCATTTAATGTATAGGAGCCCTAGTGGAACAGTGGTTAAGCACTCATCTGTTAGCTGGAAGGTTGGCAGTTTGAACCCACCAGCCGCTCCACAGGAGAAAGATGTGGCAGTCTGCTGCTGTAAAGATTACCGCCTTGGAACCCCTATGGGGCAGTTCTCCTCTGTCCTGTAGGGTCACTGTGAGTTGGGATCAATTTGATGACAATGGGTAATTGAATCTATAAATAAATTTAGGGTGATTTGGTAGCTTTATAATAATTGAGTCTTGCTGGCCATGTCTGTTTGTCTTGTACATCTTTATTTGTAGATACCTAATATTTTTGTTGCTATGGTATGTTTTTTAAGTTAAAAAAATTTAAGAATATGTAGTCTGTATTAAGAGTCTGGGTGATGCAAATGGTTTAGCCCTCAACTACTAACCAAAAGGTTGGCAGTTAGAACTCACCCAGAAGTGCCACAGAAGAAAGTCCTGGCAATCCTCTCTGGAAAGGTCACAGCCTTGAAAACCCTTTGGAGCAGTTCTGCTCTGCACACGTGGGTCGCCATGAGTTGGAATTGACTTTAAGGCAACTATTTTAGTTTTTATTTTTGGCAGTCTATATTTACATCCTCCCAATTTTTTAATTTTTTTTTTTTTTTAATGTCTAGACTCTAATCAAGGAGCATGTATTCTACTTGTTATATCTCTCTGTTGTTTGTTGTTGTTAGGTCCGTTGAGTCATTTCCAACTCATAGCGAGACTATAGGACAGAGTTAGAACTGCCCCATAGGGTTTCCAAGGAGTGGCTGGTGGATTTGAACTGCTGACCTTTTGGTTAGCGGCTGAACTCTTAACCACTACGCTATTAGTCTTCCTTATTCTACAATCATCTCCCTGTCCTTGGGGACGGAACATGCCAGAGTCTAGTTCAATCGTATTACAAAATGCCCTATAATCTGGACTTATTTTATTGTTTTCTCAAAATTAGATTTAAGTTAAACATTTTGGCAAGAATATTTAGTATTTCCAGTTATGTCATGTAGGAGGCACAGGATGTCACTTTGTCCCATTATTCATAATGCTAAGTTTGATTACTTGGAATAGCTTTATTGAGATATAATTCACATAGTGTACAATTCACGCATTTAAAGTGTACAGTTTTATGGTTTTTAATTTATTCATAGAGTTGTGCGGTCATCACCATGATCAGTTTTAGAACATTTTCATTACTAGAGAAAGAAACCCTGAACCCATTAGCAGTCATTCCCCAATTCCAATGGCCACCAAATTCCAGTTCAGGCAACTTTTAATCTACTTTTTGCGTCTACAGATTTACCTTTTCTGGATATATCATATAATTGGTGTGCTTTTGTGACTGACTTATTTCACTCAGCATGATGCTTTCAAGATTCATCCATGTTGTAGCATCTATCAGTACAGCTTTCCTTTTTATTGACAAATAATATTCCATTGTGTGGATATGCCATATCTTGACTTACCGTGTCATTGATTAAGGGACATTTGAGTATCTGCTTTTCACCTGTTAATGAGTAATGCTGCTTTGAACATTCATGTACAAGTTTTTGTGTGGACATATGTTTTCATTTCTCTTAGGTGTATACCTAGGAGTGGAATTGTTGGGTTGTGTGGTAATTCTGTTACTAACTTTTGAGGAACTGCCAGATTATTTTCCAAAGTGTCTCCACCATTTTACATTCCCACTAACAGTGTATGAAGGTTCCACTTTCTCCACACCATCACTAGCGCTTCTTACGTTCTGTCTTTTTTATTCTAGCCACTGTAAGGGGTGTAAAGTGGCATCGCATTGTGATTTAGATTTACATTTCCCTAACAGTTGATGATGAGCATCTTTTCATGTGCTTCTTGTCCATTTGTATATCTTCCTAAAGAAGTATCTATTCAGATCCTTTGCCCGTTTTAAAAATTGGGATATTTATCTTATTATTGAGTTGTGGGAGTTCTTTATATATTCTGTATGTATGTATATAGGCTTCTTTTTTTTGCTTTTTAAAAAGATAATATTGTATTTTCAGTTGAAGTGTACACAGCAAAACAGGTTCCCATTCAATTTCTACACATATTGTTCAGTGATGTTGGTTACATTCTTTACAGTTTATCAGCATTCCCACTGTTTCTGTTCTAGTTGTTCTGTTCCCATGAACCTAGTCTCACGTCCCCCCAGGCTTGTTATCTGTGCTTTAGAGCATTTGTTGACCATTTGGTCTCATATAGATGGTTTTTTAAGAGTGCACTACTCAAGGATGATATTCATTTTTTTATGAGCTAACCTGTTGTTTAGCTAAAAGGTGACTTGAGGGGATAGTTTTGGTTCAAGGCTTAAAAAATATCTCAGGACAGTAGTCTCAGGGATTCTTCCTGACTCAGTGGGTCCAGTAAGTCTGGATTTTTTTTCTTTCTTTCTGTTAGAATCCATCTGTTATTGTCCTGATCAGAACCTGTATATAGATTTCTTATCAGCTACGTGATTGCAAATATTTTCTCCCATTCTCTGGGTTGTCTTCTCACTTTCTCAGTGGTGTCCTTTGAAGCCCAAAAGTTTTTTAATTTTGATGATATCCAGTATATCTGTTTTTTTCTTTTGTTGTTTGTACTTTACATGTCATAACTAAGATATCATTGTCTAATCCAAGGTCACAAGGATTTATGACTATGTTTTCTTCTAAGAGTTTTATAGTTTTAGTTCTTACCTTGAGGTGTCTTGATCCACTTTGAGTTAATTTTTGTATATGATAAGAGGTAGGAGTCCAACTTCATTCTTTTGCACATGGATATCTGGTTGTTCCAGCACCATCTGTTGAAAGATACTGTTTCCCAATGGAATTTTCTTGGCACACTTGTCAAAAATTAGTTGACCATAGACATGTATGGGTTTATTTCTGGACTGAATTCTATTCCATTTATCTATGTGTATATCCTTATGCCAGTAGCATACAGTCTTGATTATGGTAGCTTTGTGATATCTTTTTTTTTTTTTTAATTAAATGTTTGTGTATAGAAATTTATTTAACTTTTATATACTGATCCTTTATCAAACTGCCTCTTATAATTATTTTTGATAGCTTATTTTGGTTTTTCCACATAGCTGATTATTATCTGTGACTTATGACAACTTTGTTTCTTATTTTCCAATCCTTATTTTTTTTTGTATCTTTCATTGTCTTATGCACTGGCCAATACTTCCAGAACAATGGTGAAGAAAAGCAGTTATAGTAGACATCTTTGTCTTACTACTGTTTTAAAAAGAAATTTATTTAACATTTCATCAGTAAGTATAAAGCACTGTGGGCTTTTCCTGGATACTCTTTCTCAGCCTAAGAATATTCTTCTCTATTCCTAATTGGCTTGGAGCTTTTATCCTGAATGGTGGTTGAATGTTATCAAATACTTTGTCTGTATCCATTGAGCTGATTGCTTTTTCCTTTAATCTGTTCGAGATAGTAATCTTTATTGATTTTTCTAATGTTGACTTAGTATTTCATTCCACAATAAACTCAGCGGTTCTTAATATGTAATCTTTTTTAATACAGTATTGGATCCCATTTGCTAATATTTTGTTTAGGTTTTTTGCATCTGTGATCATGTGTGAGTTTGTCATTTTTCCTCTTACTGTTCTTGAATGGTTTGGCACATAACGAGATTATGCTGATCTCATAAAATGAGTTGAGGAGGATGTCCTCTTATATCTAGAATAGTTTGTGTGAGATTGAAAATGTCTCTTGCTTGAATGTTTGATATTTAGCTGATGTTTTACGATGATGAATAAGGAGGCTATTTCACCTATAGGTATGGGATATATACAGTTGGCCCTCCATATCTGTGGTTCCACATCTGTGGATTCAACCAAGTGAAAATCAAAAATATTTAGGGGAAAAAAGAAGTTCCAAAAAGCAAAACTTGCATTTGCCGCAGCCGAGTACTATGCTGAATCCATGCGAATGAAGGGCTGTGTAGGCATCCCCTCCGCCTCCTGCCGTATCACAGATCCTCAGTGTCTCCAGCACTGGTGGTTTGAGCGTTGCCCGCTTTGTTTCTATGAAAAAATGGCCCCTAAAAAGCAGTGAAGTGGTGGTCAAAGCAATCCCTCAAAGGGTAGGAGGGAGCATAAAGTGCTATTTATATAGTACTTCACAGCTGTAGGGTTGCAGTGAGTGCTATGAGTCGGAATCGACTGCTCGGCACCAGGGTTTTACAACTATTTACATTGCATTTACATTGTATTAGATATTACGAGTAATCTAGAGATGATTTAAGGTATGCAGGAGGATGTGCGTAGGTTATAAACGAATAACTACATCATTTTATATAAGAGACTTGAGCATCTGCAGATAATTGGTATTGAGCATCCACAGATATTGGTATCCAGTCCCCCGTGGCTACCTAGGGAAGACTGTATTTTATTTTGTAGAATTAGACTGCAGAAGGAGATACTTGATTCGTTGCATTTTAGCTGCTTGTTGTTTTTGGACATTGGCCAGTCTAAAGTTACAGTGTAGCGGTAAGTTCTTTATTTGACCCTGGCATAGGGTAATAAAGTTGTTAAACAGATGAGCCATTGTAGGGAGAGCTAGGGAGGATATCTAGTTTTGGGAATTTCTTTGCCCTTTTTCCTACACTATAGACAGAAAGCTAGTACTTCTTGGATGTGTAGACTAAATTTCTATTTGTCTTACAGAAGTGATAGACCTTACTCATGATAACAAGGATGATCTTCAGGCTGCCATTGCTTTGAGTCTTCTGGAATCCCCCAAAATTCAAGCTGATGGAAGAGATCTTAACAGGTTACTGATTTAATTTATAATCTTTGCCTCCCATATTAGGGTGTAGGTCAAAGGTAGTATCTGCACAAATGTCACTCAGAAACAATTCTGCAAAGCTCCTTTAATTTTAATTGAACCTGAATGAACTTTCTTTTAGGAGAAAATTTGAAATCACATTAGTTTATTCAGTCCTTGCACAACTTTTGAAAAAATGTGACGAAGGTCTTATCAGACAACCTGTGAACTTTTGAATAGAAGCCCGAAAGGTTTTGTACTTCACAATTGCTAGGAAGAAAAAGAATCAAACAAAAACCTAGCCCAAGTATCTGATAAATTTATATTCCCTTTATTATTTTTGAGAGTTATATTGTTGACTGTTTGAAAATGAAAGTTATCACTCGACTACCCTGCCTCAGAAGGGACCAGGAGATATCTTTTTTAAAATTGGTACTAAGTTGGTGATTGATATTATTCACAAACATCCAGTTCTAATGGTGGTCAGTTTCTGGACATGTTTATTCCCTCACACTGCTGACTTATTTTTATCAAGGAAACAGAGGGCTGGATTTTGTGTTCTAGGCAGTTTGGGGCTCTTATCCTTAGCAGAGCTTCTCTCTTGCCTTTTTAATGGCAAGGTCTCAGATAAGGCACTGTAGCTGAAATCTAAAACTTTTCATACAGCAGCCATAAATAGTCTTAAGTCTCAACTCCATCATGGACTTTATTAATAGTAATCGCTGTTATGGAAAGTTTAACATCTCCCTGTTGAAACTTTGCTTTTCACGTATGTTATGATCTTATAACTATTATATAGCCAGTAATTACCCAGTAAATAGCTTATCCAGCATTTCGAATTATCTATGAAAGATTACCCACATCCTCCATACAGTGTATTGTTCTTTAACTTTTTTTTTTTTTTTGGACATGTGGTATGTTGACACAATATAGGATGCACGAAGCCACCTCTGCAGAAACTAAACGCTCAAAGAGAAAACGTTGTGAAGTCTGGGGAGAAAGTCCCAATCCCAACGACTGGAGGAGAGTTGATGGTTGGCCAGTTGGGCTGAAAAATGTTGGCAATACATGTTGGTTTAATGCTGTTATTCAGGTATGACATTTTTAAGGGACACCTGTGTCTTCTGGAAATAATTTTGTAATGTATTAAACCGAAACACAAGAAGCATGACTTTTAAAAAATGGAAACAGATACATAAAAGTGGGTATTTTTTTCAATGATTTTACTGTGTTTTGGTTGCTTTTTTGTATTTTGTATTTAGATGCTCTGATGTCTAAATTGGGCAGTACTAAAGAAAAACAATCTTCTGTGGTTGCAAATATGCTGAATAGGTACTTCAGATTAGCATTTAGCAAATGCAGTATTATAGCCAAGCAAGAGTGCATAAGGAGAAATCAGTTGTTGAAAGCGTATCATAGGTATCCAGGCAGGAGATGATACCTGAAATAGAGAGGTAGCAAAAGTCATGGAAAGAAAGAAAAATGTTCTGTAGGTATTTAGGAGATCAAAGCTACAGGATTTGGTGAGTGATTGGATATGGAATATGTGCAGGGGAGAGTTAAGAAAGACTCTAAAGGACTCCTATCAGAGACCAGCAAATGGGGTACAGGAAAACAGCCCCATGGAGTGTCCGGCAGGAGACAAAACACCCGGTAATTTGCGATATACACTTTCCCACCCCCCACCCTTCTTCACCCCAACTCAGCCTCCTCTGCTTCCCGTGGCCGCAGTCTCTTTGCCCGGGAAACACCGGCTGCTTGGATTCCACACACCTGAATGGGCCGGCTCTCTGAGTGCCATTTGTTGGCTGCTGGTGTTGCTTTTTTCCGCTTCTTTTGATTTCTTCCTTACCTCTCGCCACCTCCCACTCCTTTCGCTCAAATACCTGGCTCCGTGCGCCATCTTTGCTTCTTCCTGAGGGGCTGTGGAGCTCTGTTCGTGTGTGGAGCTGCTGCCTGGTCTGGGCTACTGCGCTGGTGGGATCCTGGGGCTTTTGTTCATTGGTTTGTTTTGAATTGTTTGTTTGTTTTCTTTTCCTTTTCTTGCGATGGGAGCCCTTTCTGGCCAGGCGGTGCTGCGGGGCAAGGAGACCTCCCCCTTGGCTTCCACAGACGTGCAGAGGGATCTCTGAGGGCATTTCTTTTTCCATTGGTTTTTATTTTCTGTATTTTGGGGGGACTTTCTTGGTTTTTTTTTTAATTTGTTTTCTTTTCCCTCTTTTTCCCTTTTTGTCTTTCTTCATTGCTCAGT
The DNA here is from genome assembly GCA_030035585.1 of Dugong dugon. Lineage (NCBI taxonomy): Eukaryota > Metazoa > Chordata > Mammalia > Sirenia > Dugongidae > Dugong > Dugong dugon. Next base: position 30,797,264 of record CM057467.1, read on the forward strand.
TTCTCGTCTCTCTATATCTTCCTTGTCTTTCTGTTCCCTGAATACCTGGCGTTGTATACCTCAATGCCTTCTAGCCAGGCTATACTGCAACACCTAAGAGCGGCTTCCCCCAGACCTCGTAGCTGCACCAGTGGGGTCCTTGGGAACTTTGCGGTTCTTTAACCTTTCCAATTTTTATTTATTCATTCTTTTCTTTTCTTCTTCTCCCCCTTTCAGTTTTTCTCCATTTCATAGTCTCTCATCTCTCCACTCCAACAGCAAGCCCCCAGCATTCTTTTTTGTTTGTATGTTTTTGGCTCCTGTTCCTCTCTCCTCTCTCCCATATCCATCTTAGCTCCACACATAACAATCACCCCGCTGCATCCTGCCTACCTGCACCATGCGCTTGACATCACACCACCAAGCAGCACAGGCACGGCCTACTGGAACCTGCCCTACACTGATTACCAGCCCGCTCTGGTGGCTGTAGTAAGTGCCACAAACAACCCGTCCCAGTAACTCCTCTTCAGTTAGCCCTATCCTGCCGTACCATATCTGAGTGACTGACCCTGCCAATTGGAGAAGGAAGGAAAAAGTATTGTGCCCACAGATGAGCAAACAACAAAGAACACACAGTTCGCCTGCTCAGACATAGTCAAATTTTTTTTTAAAAAAAGGGATGAAACAAACAAATCTACCATCAACAAATGAGAAAAATAACTACTGAATGCCCCGAAAACAGCGGACAATATCAAAACATTTGCAAAAACAGGACAGGATGGTTCTAGTAGGCATCCAAAATAAAATACCAGGTGACTCTCCAGTGGAAGAAAATGCACTAGAACTACCTAATAGGGAATTCAAATCTCTAATACTCAGAAATGTCCAAGAGCTGAAGCAAAAAGCAGAAAAAAATGAGGAAAAAAATAGACAAATTCATGGAAAATACGGACAAAAAATTGGAAGAATTCAGGAAAATAATGCAGGTACAAAATGCCAAAATAAATTCACAAGTAGGAATTATACAAAGACAGCAATTAGAAATCCAAAAGATAAACAACAAGATTTCAGAAATGGATGGTGTCATAGAAGGGCTGAGAAGCAGATTTGAAACTGTGGAAGACAGGATCAGTGGAATTGAAGACAAACAGTTGGATACAACTCTGTTTCAGGAAAACTCAGAAAAAAGAACAAAGAAAAATGAAGCGACCCTGAGAGTTATGTGGGATACAATCAAAAGCAAAAATTTTCGAGTGATTGGAGTTCCAGAATGGGGAGAAAACAGAAAACACAGAGAGGATAATTGAAGAACTCCTGACAGAAAACTTCCCCAATATCATGAAAGATGAAAAGCTGGCCATCCAAGAAGCTGAACGAAGCCCATATACGAGAGACCCCAAAAGAAAATCACCAAGGCATACCATAATCACACTCGACAAAACCAAAGACAGACAAACCTGAGAGCAGCTGTGAAAAACAAGAAGTCACATCAGAGGAGAAACAATAAGACTAAGCTCAGATTATTCGGCAGAAACCATGCAGGCAAGAAGGCAGTGGGATGACATATATAAAATCTTGAAAGAAAAAAATTGCCAGCGAAGAATAATATATCCTGCAAAACTCTCGTTCAAATTTGATGGTGAAATTAGGTCATTTCCAGATAAACAGAAATTAAGGGAATATGTAAAAGTCAAACCAAACTTAGAAGAATTATTAAAGGGAGTTCTTCGATCTGAGGACAAACAGCTTCAGCTCACAGACATAATCTAGGACGCAGGATCGTACCAGCCAGATACCAACCTAGGAAATGAATTCTCGAGGACTATCCAAAACCAAAAGAAATACAACAGGGAATCAGAGCAGTTAATCAGTAAATAACAACAACATCAACACAGTAAAAGAGGGAATAAACGGTATAGGTATAGAACCTTCTAATGGAGAGGAAGGCAAGGCGATACCAGGTAATGGTAGACTGCTTCAAACTTAGAAAGATAAGGGTAAAATTCATGATAACCACAAAGAAAGTTAACAAACATACTCATAAAATAAAAGAGGAAAAACATAGTCTCAGCAAAAACAAAACCTACAAAAACAAAAGAAATGAAAAAAAATCCACAAACAGAAGTAACTCAGCACAAGAGAGTAAGAAGAACAAAGAAAACTTCAGCACCACAAAAAAAGCGCTACAAAATGACAGCAACAAACTCACATCTATCAATAATTACACTGAATGTAAATGGAATCAATGCACCCATAAAGAGACAGAGAGTGACAGAATGGATAAGAAAACAGGATCCATCAATATGCTGTCTACAAGAGACACACCTTAGAAACAAAGATGTGAATTTATTAAAAGTTAAAGGTTAGCAAAGAAATATATCAAGCTAACAACTACCAAAAAAGAGCCAGAGTGGCAATTCTAATCTCAGATAAAATAGACTTTAAAACAAAATCGACCATAAAAGACAAAGAAGGAGACTATATAATGATTAAGGGGATGATCCATCATGAAGACATAACCATAATAAACATCTACGCACCCAGTGACAGGGCTCCAAAATACGTAAAACAAACTCTAATAACACTGAAAAGAGAAATTGACAGTTCCACAATAACAGTAGGAGACATCAACACACCACTCTCAGTACAGGACAGAACAACTAAGAAGAAACTCAGCAAACATACAGAAGACCTGAAGGGCACAGTCAGCCAACTGGACCTCATAGACATATATAGAACACTCCATCCAACCGCTGCAAAGTACACATTCTTTTCCAATGCACATGGAACGTTCTCCAGAATAAACCACATCTTAGGCCACAGAGCAATCCTCAGCAAGATCCAAAACACTGAGATAATTCAAAGTATCTTCTCTGACCACAATGCCATCAAGGTAGAAATTAACAATAGAAAGAGCAAGGAAAAAAAATCACCTACATGGAAACTGAATAATACCCTGCTTACACATCAGTGGGTAATAGAAGAAATCAGAGATGGAATCAAAAAATTCCTAGAATCAAATGAGAATGAAAACACATCATACCAAAACCTTTGGGACACAGCAAAGGCAGTCTTCAGAGGACAGTTTATAGCAATAGATGCACATATCAAAAAAGAAGAAAGGGACAGAATCAAAACATTAACTACAGAACTCAAACAAATAGAAAGAGAACAGCAAAACCACCGGAAGAAAGGAAATAGTAAAGATCAGAGCAGAAATAAATGAAATAGAGAACAGAAAAACAATAGTAAGAATCAGCAAAACCAAACATTGGTTCTTTGAAAGAATCAACAAAATTGACAAACCACTGGCCAGACTGACAAAAGAAAAACAGGAGAGGACACAAATAATCCAAATAAGAAATGAAATGGGGGACATTACAACAGACCCAACTGAAATAAAAAGGATTATAACAGAATATTATGAAAAACCATACTCCAACAAATTTGAAAACCTAGAGGAAATGGATGAATTTCTAGAAACACACGGCCTACCCAAACTACAACAAAGTGATGTTGAAAATGTGAACAGACCCATAACAAGAGAAGAGATTGAAAAGGTAATAAAAAAAAAACTCCCAACCGAAAAAAGCCCTGGCCCAGATGGCTTCATTGGAGAATTCTACAAAACATTTACAGAAGAGCTTGTACCAGTACTACTCAAGCTATTTCAGAGCACAGAAGAGGAAGCAACACTTCCATATTCATTCTATGAAGCCAGCATAACGCTGATACCAAAACCAGGCAAAGACGTCACAAAAAAAGAAAATTACAGACCAATATCTCTCATGAATATAGATGCAAAAATTCTCAACAAAATTCTAGCCAGTAGAATTCAGCATCATATCAAAAAAATAATACACCACGACCAAGTAGGATTCATACCAGGTATGCAAGGATGGTTCAACATTAGGAAATCAATCAACGTAATCCACCACATAAATAAAAGAAAAGAATCACATGATCATCTCAATTGACGCAGAAAAGGCATTTGACAAAGTCCAACACCCATTCCTCATAAAAACTCTCAATCAAATAGGTATAGAAGGGAAATTTCTCAACATAATAAAGGGCATCTATGCAAAACCAACGGCCAACATCATTCTTAATGGAGAGGGGCTGAAAACATTCCCCTTGAAAACAGGAACAAGACAAGGATGCCCTTTATCACCACTCCTATTTAACATTGTGCTGGAAGTTCTAGCTAGAGCAGTAAGGCAAGAGGAAATAAAGGGCATCCAAATTGGTAATGAAGAAGTTAAACTGTCCCTGTTTGCAGATGATGAGATTCTATACACAGAAAACCCTAAAGACTACATGAGAAATCTACTGGAACTAATAGAAAGATTCAGCAGAGTAGCAAGATACAAGATAAACATACAAACATCAGTTGGATTCCTATACACCAGTAAGGAGAACGATGAAAAGGAAACCAGGAACACAGTACCATTTTCAGTAGACCCTAAAAAGATAAAATACTTAGGAATAAATCTGACCAGGGATGTAAAAGACCTATACAAAGAAAACTACAAAACAGTACTGCAAGAAACCCAAAGGGATCTACATAAATGGAAAAACATACCATGCTCATGGATAGGCAGACTCGACATTGTGAAAATGACAATTCTACCCAAAGCAGTTTACAAATACAAGGCAATCCCGTTCCAAATACCAACAATATTCTTCAAAGAGATGGAAACACTAATCATTAACTTTAGGTGGAAAGGGAAGAAGCCCCAAATAAGTAAAGCACTACTGAAGAAGAAGAATAAAGTTGGAGGACTCACACTACCTGACTTCAGAACCTACTATACAGCTACAGTAGTCAAAACAGCCTGGTACTGGTACAATGACAGATACATTGACCAATGGAACAGAATTGAGAACCCATCCACCTACAGTCACCTGATCGTCGACAAGGGCCCAGAGTCCATCAGATGGGGAAAAGACAGTCTTTTTAACAAATGGTGCTGGCAAAACTGAATATCCATTTGCAAAAAAATGAAACAGGACCCATACCTCACACTATATACAAAAACTACTTCAAAATGGATCAAAGATCTGAATATAAAGCCTAAAACTATAAAGTTCATAGAGGAAAAAAATAGGACCAACACTACAGGCCTTAATACACGGCATTAACAGGATACCAGCCATAACCATCAATGCACAAAACCCAACAGATAAGCTAGATAACTGGGATCTTCTAAAAATCAAACACCTATGCTCTTCAAAAGACTTCACCAAAAGAGTCAAAAGAGAACCTACAGACTGGGAAAAAATTTTTGGACAGTACAAGTCAGACAAAGGTCTAATCTCCATAATCTACAAGAAAATCCAACACCTCTACAACCAAAAGACAAATAATCCTATTAAAAAATGGGCAAAGGAAATGAACAGACACTTCACCAAAGAAGACATTCAAATGGCCAACAGACACATGAGGAAATGCTCACGATCACTAGCCATTAGAGAAATGCAAATTAAAACCACAATGAGATACCATCTCACCCCGGCATTACTGGCACGAATTAAAAACACTGGGAAGAACAAATGTTGGAGGGGCTGCGGGGAGATCGGAACTCTTATGCACTGCTGGTGGGAATGCAAAATGATACAACCATTTTGGAAAATGATACGGTGCTTCCTCAGAAAGCTAGAAATAGTCATACCATTCAATCCAGCAATTCCACTCCTAGGAATATATCCTAGAGAAATAAGAGTTGTCACTCGAATAGACATATGCACTCCTGTGTTCATGGTAGCATTGTTCACAATAGCAAAACGATGGAAACAACCTAGATGCCCATCAACAGATGAATGGATAAACAAACTATGGTACATACACACAATGGAGTACTGTGCATCGAGAAAGAACAACAATGAATCTGTGAAGCATCTCATAACATGGATGAAACTGGAGGACATTATGCTGAGTGAAATAAGTCAATCACAAAAGGACAAATATTGTATGAGACCTCTGTTGTAAAAACCCATGAGAAAGTTCACACACAAAATGTAACAATCTTTGTTGGTTACCAGGGATGGGAGGGGTGGAGGGGGGAATACTAAATAGGCAATAGATAAGTGGTATCTTGGGTGAAGGGTGAGACAGTACACAATACAGGGGAAACTAGCACTACTTGTGCAAGGAAAGGTCATGGAAGCCCCATGGACACAGCCAAACTCCCTGAGGGACTGAATTGCTGGACAGAGGGCTGTGGGGACCATGGTCTCGGGGAACATCTAGCTCAATTGGAATAACACAGTTTATAAAGACAATGTTCTACATTCTACCTTGGTGAGTAGTGTCTGGTGTCTTTAAAGCCTGTGAGCAGCCATCTATGATACTCCACTGGTCTCATCCCTTTGGGAGCAAGGGAGAATGAAGAGAACAGGATACAAGGAAAAGATTAGTCCGAAGGACTAATTGTCCACAGCTACCAAGGTCTCCACCAGACTGAGTCCAGTACAGCTAGATGGTTCCTGGGTACCACCACTGACTGCTCTGACCGGGATCACAACAGAGGGTTCTGGACAGAGCTGGAGAAGGATGTAGAACAGAATTCTAACTCACAGAAAAAAGACTGGATTTACCGGCCTAAAGGAGGCTGGAGAAACACCGAGAGTTGGCCCCCCGACACCCTTTTTGCTCAGTGGTGAAGTTATCTCCAAGGTTGACCGTTCAGCCTGGTGGTGGACAGGCCCATAAAACCAAATGAGACTAATGAGGTACAGGAGTCCAGTGACAAGGGCCAGAAAGCAGAAGGGGACAAGGAAGCTGGTGATAGGGAACCCAAGGTTGAGTAAGGATATTGTTGATGTGTTGTGAGATTGTTAACCATTGTCATAGGGCAACATTTGTAGTAACTGTTAAATGAGAAACTGTTTTGTTCTGTAAGCCTTCATCTTAAGTGAGAATAACAGCACAATTGGAAGAGCGTAGTCAATGTCACTGAACTATGCATGTAGAAATTTTTGAAATGGTGTATCTTTGGCTATATGTATTTTCACCCAAAAAAAAGGTCAAGAAGGGAGAGGGTTGACATGTCTTTGGGTTGTTAACCAATATCATAAAACAGTACGTGTACTAGTGTTTCATGAGAGTATTTGTTCTGTAAGCCTTCTTCTGAAGTACAATAAAAAAAAAAAAAGAAAGTCCAAAGTTTCTATCCTGAGTAACCGGGTGGATGATAGTACCATTTGACACTGGAGGAGGAACAGTTTGGGTGTGTGTTAAGAGTGGGACTTCAGTTCAGTTTTAGAGCTTCTGAGTTTGAGGTGACTGTGTAAGACGTCACATGGAGATACCATGTAGACAGTTAAGTATATGAATTTATAGTTCAGAAAAAAGATCTGAGTTACAGGTATACTTTTGGGAATCAGTAGTAATAAAGCCAGGGGAATGAGTGAATTCACCCAAACAGAGTATTGCCTGGGAAATATCTCCTAGGCACCTTAAACTTCACATATCCACAATACAGCGCTTGATTCCTGCCCCTGCAGTCTTCTCCAACATGGTACATGACATCTACCCAGCTACTCAAGCCAAAAAAAGGAATCCTCCCTTTCTCTTACTACCATGTACAATCCATTCATTCATTCAAGTTAATCTATGTGCCTGGCACTATTTCAGGCCCTGGGGAAACAGCAGCAAATAAAACAAAGCCCCTGCTTTCATGGAGTTTACTTTGAAAAGAGTGGGAAAGCAGTAAACCAAATATCTTATCAGGTGGTTGAGTGCCATAAAGACAAATGGGTGAGGGTAAGGGGGCTGGGCTAGAGAGGGTCCAACTAGAGAGGGAAGGGGTTCTATTTACATAGGATGGTCAGGAATGGCGTTGCTGGTGGATATTTGAGCGGAAGTCTGAAGGAGGCAAGTGAACGACCTATTTAATTACGTAAAGAACATTCCAGACGAAAGGAACAGCAAGTAAAAAGGCCCCGGTTTGGGAGCTTGATTAGTGTGTTTGAGAAGTAGCAAGAAGGCCGGTGTGACTAGAACTGAGTGATTAAAGTGGAGAAGAGACAGTGCCAAGTTCCGAGAGGTGTAGCAGGGTGGGGTGGGGATTTTAATTGTATGTGAAATGGGAAAACATCGGAAGGTTTGTAGCAGACAAGTGACATGATTTTACTTCCATTCTTTAAATTTTATTGTGCTTTAGATGGAAGTTTCCAGAGCAAATTAGTTTCTCATTAAACAGTACACATATTGTTTTGTCACATTAGTTGCCAACCTTGCGACGTGTCAACAGTCTCCCCTTCTCAACTTTGGGTTCCCAATTTCCATTCATCCTGTACACTCCTGCCTTCTTGTCCTTTTCCCAGGGCTGGCGTGCCCATTTAGTCTCATATACGTGGTTGAGCTATGTATATTGTTTTGTGGGCCTGTCTAATCTTTGGCTGAAGGGTGAACCTCAGGAGTGACTTCAGTAGTGATTTAAAAGGGTGTCCAGGGGCCATACTTTCGGGGTTTCTCCAGTCTCTTGTCAGGCCAGTAAGTCTGGTCTTTTTTTGTGAGTCTGAATTCTATTCTACATTTTTCTCCAGCTCTGTTATGATCCTTGTTAGAGCATTTGGTGGTGGTAGCCAGGCACCATCTAGTTGTGCTGGACTCAGTCTGGTGGAGGCTGTAGTATTTGTAGTCCATTAGTCCTTTGGACTAATCTTCTCCTTGTGTCTTTGGTTTTCTTCATTCTTCCTTGCTCCAGACAGGATGGGACCAGAGGGGTATCTTAGATGGCCACTCACAAGCTTTTAAGAACCCAGATGCTACTCACTGAAGCAGGGTAGAACATTTTCTTTATAAACTATGTTATGCCAGTTGAGTTAGATGTCCCCCAAGTCTACTTCCATTTTAAAAGGATCACTGGCATCTGTTGAGCATAGAAGATTGGGAGGTAATGTGGAATTAGGGATGTCAGTTTTATCCTATCTGTGAGGAAAATAAAATGGAGGGGCCAAGGATACAAATGGAGAAACCTATTAAGGAGGCTATTACAGTAGTCCATGTCAGAGAGATGGTGGCTTGGACTAGGCTTGTAGTAGTGGAAGAAGAGAAGTGGTTGGATTATTGATAATATTTTCAAGGTAGGGCTAACAAGATGTTCTTGTGGATTGGATGTTGACTGAAGTCACCTAGAATGGTGGCAGGACGTGGGATAGTGAGGAGAACTATTAACGAGATGATCGTCTCCAATGACTCAGGGGTTTTATTTTGATCATGTTAGAAAGGTAGTTTGAAGAATCCGTGTGGCAAGTAAATTGATGGAGGGAAAGTTCTGGAGGCAGGAGACCATGAGCAGTGATGGGAGTCTGAGTAGAGCTGTTGATGGGGGACTGGTAGGGAGGAAGTGGCTATAAATACTACCTTAGAGGCAGAGTCCAACGGATTTGTTACTCATTGGATGTGGATGGTTAGTTAAGAAATGGAAGGGACTCAAAGATTATTCTTAAATTCTAACCTTTGATACAGAAAACACAGAAGAAGCAGATATTGGTGAAAGAATCATATTGATATTGGGTTGGGAAATGCGAGAAGTATTAACTCACACTTTTGTGGTTTTTAAGAGTAATGGCGTCATTGGGGAAAGCCAGGTTTTGATGAAGGCAGAGATGGGAGAAAATGATTAAGAATGTAATGCCGGTTTTCTCATGGTAAAACAGAAGTCCTAGAAACTGCTGATGGGGTAGTCAGCAGAGTAAGAATGACACTAGGGGAATTCAGATGTGCCAGGTAGACAGGTAAGGTAGAAGGAGAAAGAGAGTGGGCTGAAGATAGAGGAACCAATCTACCTACAATTTGTAGATAGAACTTTGGTATAATAGCAGGACCTGATTTTAAATTCCTAGCCCATTGTAAAAACTCACGCTGTTGGTTGATTCCCACCAGGGCTTGTGATAGTCAGGGAAGTTGGAGAGGGGGTGGCACATAGCCTCTGGCCAGGAATAAACTTTTTTTTTTTAATTGTTGTGCTTTAAGTGAAAGTTTACAATTCAAGTTAGTCTTTCGTGCAAAAATTTATACATACATTGTTATGTGACCATAGTTGCTCTCCCTATGCTGTGACAGCATACTCCTCCTTTTTACCCCGGATTTCGCATGTCCATTCAACCAGCTCCAGACCCTCTCTGCATTCTCATCTCACCTCTGGACAGGAGCTGCCCATTAGTCTCATGTATCTGCTTGAGCTAAGAACCACACTCTTCACGGGTATCATTTTATGTCCCATAGTCCAGTCTATGTCTGAAGAGTTGGCCTGGGGAATGGTTTTAGTTTTGGGCTAACAGAGAGTCCGGGGACCATGTCTTACAAGGTCCCTCCAGTCTCAGTGAAACCACTAACTCTGATCTTTTTACTAGAATTTGAGTTCTGCATGCCACTTTTCTCCTCTTTCATCAGGGACTGTCTGTTGTGTTCCCTGTCAGGGCAGTCATTGATGGTAGCTGGGCACCATCTAGTTCTTCTGGTCTCAGGCTGATGAAGTTTCTGATTTATATGGCACTTTCTGTCTCTTGGGCTAATACTTTCCTCGTGCCTTTGGCGTTCTTCATTCTTCTTTGCTTCAGGTGGGCTGGGACCAGTTGATGCATCTTAGATGGCCGCTCACTAGCTTTTAAGACCCCAGACACCACTCACCAAAGTGGCATGTAGAACATTTTCTTAAACTTTATTATGCCAGTTGACCTAGATGTCCCCTGAAGGAATGGTCCCCAGACCCCTACCCCTGCTACTCTGTCCCTCAAAGTGTTTTTTTGTATTCAGGAAACCTCTTAGCTTTGGTTTAGTCCAGTTGTACTGACTTCTCCTGTAGTGTGTGTTGTCCTTCCCTTCACCTAAGATAATTCTTGTCTACTGTCTAATTAGTGAATACCTCTCTCCCTCCCTACCCACCCTCATAACCATCAAAGAATGTTTTCTTCTGTGTTTAAACCTTTTCTTCAGTTCTTATAATAGAGGTCTTATACAATATTTGTCCTTTTGCAAGTGACTAAATTCACTCATCATAATGCCTTCAAGATTCCTCCATGTTATGTTTCAGGGATTCATCGTTGTTCTTTATGGTTGTGTAGTATTCCGTTATGTGAACATATCATAATTTATCCATTCATCTGTAGTTGGGCACCTATGCTGTTTACATCTTTTTGCTATCGTAAACAGTGCTGCAGTGAACATGGGTGTGCATATATCTATTCATATGACGGCTCTTACTTCTGTAGGGTATATTCCAAGGAGCGGGATTGCTGGCTCGTATGGTACTTCTATTTCTAGCTTTTTAAGGAAGCGCCAAATCGATTTCCAAAGTGGTGGTTTTTTGGATTAATGCTGGCCTTGTTGGGGTGAGATGGTATTTCATTGTAGTTTTTGATTTGCATTTCTCTGATGCCTAATGATGATGAGGATTTCCTCATGTGTCTGTTAGCTGCCTGAATGTCCTCTTTGGCAAAGAGCCTGTTCATATCCTTTGTCCATTTTTTAATTGTCTTTTTGCTGTTGAGGTTTTGCAGTATCTTGTAGATTTTGGAGATGAGTCGCTGATCGGATTTGTCGTTGCCAAAAATCTTTTCCCAGTCCGTAGTTTGTCTTTTTATTCTTTTGGTGAAGTCTTTTTGATAAGCGTAAGTGTTTGATTTTTAGGAGCTCCCAGTTATCTAGTCTCTCTTCTGGTGTTTGTGCATTGTTACTTACGGCTCCTGTTGTGTTTAAGCCATGTATTAGGGCTCCTAGCATTGTCCCTGTTTTTTCTTCCATGATCTTTATCGTTTTGGATTTTATATTTAGGTCTTTGATCCATTTTAAGTTAGTTTTTGTTCATGGTGTGAGGTATGGGTCTTGTTTCCGATTTTTGCAGATGGATATCCAGTTATGCCAACACTGTTTGTTAAAGAGACCGTCTTTTCCCCAGTTAATGGACTTTGGGCCTTTGTCAGATATCAGCTGCTCACAGATAGATGAGTTTACGTCTGGATTCTCAATTCTGTTCCATTGGTCTACGTATCTGTTGTTGTACCAGTACCAGGCTGTTTTGACTACCGTGGCTGAATAATAGGTTATAAATCAGATAGTTTGAGGCCTCCCACTTTGTTCTTCTTTTGAGTAGTGCTTTATTTATTCGGGGCCTCTTCCCTTTCCATATGAAGTTGGTGATTTGTTTCTCCATCTCATTAAAAAATGCCATTGGATTTGGATCAGGATTGCATTGTATCTGTAGATCACTTTGGGTAGAACTGACATTTTCACAGTGTTGAGTCTTCCTATCCATGAGCAAGGTATGTTTTCCCAGTTGTGCAGGTCTCTTGGTTTCTTGCAGTAGTGTCTTGTAGTTTTCATTGTGTAGGTAGGTCTTTTATGTCTCTGGTTAGATTTATTCCTAAGTATTTTATCTTCTTGGGGGTTATCGTAAATGGTATTGATTTGGTGATTTCCTCTTCAAAGTTCTCTTTGTTGGTGTAGAGGAATCCAACTGATTTTTGTATGTTTATCTTGTATCTTGATACTTTGCTGAAATCTTCTATTAGTTCCAGTAGTTTTCTTGTGGATTCTTTGGGGTTTTCTGTGTATAAGGTCATATCATCAGCAAATAGAGACAGTTTGAGTTCTTCCCTACCAATCTAGATGCCCTTTATTTCTTTTTCTAGCCTAATTGCTCTGGCTAGGACCTCCAGCGCAATGTTGAATAAGAGTGGTGTTAAAGAGCATCCTTGTCTGGTTCTCATTCTCGAGGGGAATGCTTTCAGACTCTCTCCATTTAGGATGATGTTGCTATTGGCTTTGTATAATGCCCTTAATTATGTTGAGGGATTTCCCTTCCATTCCTATTTTATTGAGAGTTTTTATCATAAATAGGTGTTGGACTTTGTCAAATGCCTTTTCTGCATCGGTTGATAAGATCATGTGGTTCTTGTCTTTTTTATTTATTTGATGGATTACATTGATTGTTTTTCTAATGTTGAACCACACATACCTGGTATAAATCCTACTTGGTCATAGTGAATTTTTTTTTTTTTTTTGGATATATTGTCGAATTCTGTTGGCTAGAATTTTGTTGAGAATTTTTGCATCAGTATTCATGAGGGATATTGGTCTGTAATTTTCTTTTTTTGTGGTGTCTTTACCTGGTTTTGGTATCAAGGTTATGCTGGCTTCATAGAATGAGTTTAGGAGTATTCCATCCTTTTCTGTGCTCTGAAATACCTTTAGTAGCAGTGGTGTTAACTCTTCTCTGGAAGTTTGATAGAATTCTCCAGTGAAACCATCTGGGCCAGGGCTTTTTTTGTTGGGAGTTTTTTAATTACCTTTTCAGTCTCTTCTTTTGTTACAGGTTTATTTAGTTGTTCTACCTCTGTTTGTGTTAGTTTAGGTAGGTAATGAGTTTCTAGAAATTTGTCCATTTCCTCTAGGTTTTCAAATTTGTTACAGTACAATTTTTCATAGTATTCTGTTATGATTCTTTTAATTTCAGTTGGGTCTGTTGTGATATCACCCATTTTGTTTCTTATGTGGGTTATTTGCTCCCTCTCCTGTTTTTCTTTTGTCAGTTTGGCCAGTGGTTTATCAATTTTGTTGATCTTTTCAAAGAACCAGCTTTTGGTCTTAATGCTTTCAGTTGTTTTTCTATGCTCTATTTCTTTTAATTCTGCTCTAATTCTTATTATTTCCTTTCTTCTGGCACCCAGGGCTTGTTTTGTTGCTGTCTTTCTACTTGTTCCAGTTGTAGGGTTAATGTTTTGATTCTGCCTTTCTTCTTTTTGGATGTGTGCATTTATTGCTATAAACTGACCTCTGAGCACTGCTTTTGTTGTGTCCCAAATGTTCTGTTAGGATGTGTTTTCCTTCTCATTTGATTCTATGAATTTATTTATTCCATCCTTAATTTCTTCTATAACACAGTAGTTTTTGAGCAAGGTGTTGTTCAGTTTGCATGTGTTCGATTTTTTTTCCTTGCTTTTTCTGTTACTGATTTCTACTTTTATGGCTTTTTGGTCAGAAAAGATGCTGTGTAATATTTTGATGCTTTGGATTTGTTTAAGGCTTGCTTTATGGCCTAATATATGGTCTGTTCTGGAGAATGTTCCATGTGCGTTGGAAAAGAAAGTATACTTGGCTGCCGTTGAGTGGAGTGTTAGGTGTATGTCCATGAGATCAAGTTCATTGTGGCATTTAGATCTTCCATGTCTTCATTGAGCTTCTTTCTGGATGTTCTGTCCTTCACCAAATGTGGTGCATTGAAGTCTCCTACTATTATTGTGGAGCTGTCTATCTCTCTTTTCAATGGTGTTAGAGTTTATGTATTTTGGAGCCCTAGTGTTGGGTGCGTAAATATTTATTATGGTTATGTCCTCCTGGTGTATTGACCCTTTAATCATTATATATTGTCCTTCCTTATCCTTTGTGGTGGATTTTACTTTAAATTCTATTTTGTCAGAGATTAATATTGCTACTCCTGCTCTTTTTTGAATGTTATTTGCTTGATATTTTTTTTATGTCCTTTGAGTTTTTGTTTGTGTCTTTCAGTCAAGGTGTGTCTCTTGTAGGCAGCATATAGATGGATCGTGTTTTTTTATCCAATCTTCCACTCTTTGTCTCTTTATTGGTGCATTTAGTCTATTTACATTCAGCGTAATTATTGATAGGTATGAGTTTAGTGCTGTCATTTTGATGTCTTTTTTTGTGTGTTGTTCAGTTTCTTTGTTCCCCTTAATTTTCTGTGCTGAGTCGTTTTTCTTTATGTATTTTCTTTTCATCTTTTTCATTGTTGATTTTGTATTTTCTGACTCTTTGTATTTTTCTTGTTTTTTATTTTGATGTGTCATATTGTTAGTTTCCTTTGTGGTTACCTTAATATTTGCCTGTATTTTTCTAATTTTGAACCAGTGTTTTATTTCTTTATGTTGCCTTGACTTCCTCTCCATATGAAAAATCTATGTCTACATTTTTTAGTCCCTCTTTTTTGTTTTAATGTTGTCATCTTTTACATATTGTGTTTATATATTCTGTTTCCCTATTTTCAGTGTTTTAGCTTTGATTTATTTTTGTGACTTACCTATCTGGATTGATACCTGGTCGCTCTGTCCTGTGTTCTGGTCTTCGGTTGTTATCTGATGTTATTGATTTTCTAACCAGAGGACTCCCGTTGGTATTTCTTGTAATTTTGGTTTGGTTTTTGCAAATTACCTAAACTTCTGTTTATATGGAAAAGCCCTAATTTCACCATCATATTTGAGAGACACTTTTGCTGGATATGTAATTATTGGCTTGCAATTTTTTTCCTTCAAGGCTTTATGTATGTCATTCCTTTGCCTTCTTGCCTGCGTGGTTTCTGCTGAGCAGTCCGAGCTTAGTCTTACTGACTCTTCTTTGTAGATGACCTTTCATTTATCCTTAGCTGCTTTTAAAATTCTTTATCTTTGGTTTTGGCAAGTTTGATTATAATGTCTTGGTGACTTTCTTTTGCGATCTACCTTATATGGAGTTTGATGAGCATCTTACATAGATGTCTTCTTATCTTTCATGATATCAGGGAGGTTTTCTATCAACAAATCTTCAACAATTGTCTGTGTATTTTCTGTTATCCGCGCCCCCCCCCCCCCCCACCTATTCTGGTACTCCAATGACTCATAGGTTATTCCTCTTGATAGAGTCCCACATAATTCTTAGAGTTTCTTCATTTTTTTTAAATTCTTTTTTCTCATTTTTCCTCAAATAAGTTAGTGTGAAGTGCTTTGTCTTCAGTCTCACTAATTCTGACTTCTATTGCCTGAATTCTGCTTCTATGACTTTGTATTGAGTTGTCTAATTCTGAAATTTTATTGTTAATCTTCTGGATTTCTGAATGCTTTGTCTCTGTGGATTCTTGCAGCATATTAAATTTGTCATTATGCTCTTGAATGATGTTCTTAAGGTCCTCTATTGCTTTGTCTGTGTGTTCCTTAACTTCCTCTGAGTTTTGCCTGATTTCTTTCCTGATCTCTTGAATAGTTATGTATATTAATCTTTTGTATTCTACCTCTGGTAATTTCAAGAAATTCTCTTCCTCTGGAAAATTTCTTGATTCTTTTTTTTGGGAGCTTGCTGAAGCTATCATGGTCTGCCTCTTTATGTGATTTGATATTAACTGTTATCTCCAAGGCATCAATAAGTTATTATATTTATTTATTTTATGTTTGCTTACTGTATACTAGCTTTTTGTTTTGTTTTGCTGTATCCAAATAGGCTGCTCGTGTGAGCTAGTTTGCTTATTGGCACCTTTGAAGCTCTAATATCCTGTGACCATGTGGTTAGATCTGTTACTAGGTATGTGAGCCAAGGAGTCTGTTTACTTTCCTTTATGAATTTAGTTCAGGTGTCCAGGTAGTCGGTCACAAAGTGCATGGTGCAGGCTCTCACCTATAGTCCTAGACAGGCACGGATAATTGGTTTAGGTACAGGTATCTGGCTGCAGTAGGGGGTCACGTGCTGAGCAAGGCAGGGGGCTGACGGCTGCCCGTGTCTGGGAGGAAAGCATGTCCCTGTTCCCTAGAGTGCGTAAGTGGGTGGGTTTTGCAGCCAGACTATGAGCACCCAATGCTGTTGGCTGTAAGGACTGGGGGGACCACTTATTCTTGGACCCCTGTCACGGATGGCTATGTGGCAAGGTAGTAACATTTTGATTCTTTGTTTGACATTAGAAGGTATACCTGGGGTTTTTTGAATGCCCGTAAAATATTTACTTAGTTATTATTCCAGAGTTTTGCCTATTGTATACCTAAGATGCTGCTTCAAGAGTTCTAGTATACAGAGGGGTTTTTTGAGTATACTGGGGTAAGGAGTCACTTTCATATAAGGATTTTTTAAAAAATTAACTTTCAAAAGATACTCCTTGCAGAAGAATGTATGATTTACAGACAATGAAAAGAATTCCTCTCCCAAGTCCTGCCAGCCAGAGATACCTGTTCAGCTTCTTAAAAATGCAATATTTAAAACAAAGAGCAAGGAGAATAGTAAATACTGCTCTACTCACCACCCAGCTTAAGGAACAAAATGTTACAAGTTCCTATATTATTGAGTCTGTTTGCCTGTCCCCAATCACATCCTCCCTCCCCTACAGGTATAACTGCATGCATGTAATCCAAAACAGTATATCATATTATTAAACTTAATGTAAACAACATAATACTGTATTTTCTTGCAACTTTTTCGCTCAAAATATATTTCTGAGATTTATCCATGTTGATATACGTAGCTCCTGTTCATTCGTTTTCACTGCTGTATAGTAGTCCATTTTGTGAAAACAGTTTTATGTAAATTATTTTAATGACTATGTAATATTCTATATCATTTATTTAATATGTTGCTCTTGTTAACCATTAGATTGTTTCAAAGAGGTTAACATTCTTTCAGCTAAATTTTTGTGCATAGCCATAATTATTTCCTTAGAAATAGTAGAAGTAAAATTGCTGGGTTGACAGTTGTACATCCTGTTAAGGTGAAAGAAGAATATTTTTTGCTGCAGTTATTTTGAAAGAAAGACTGTGAATGCATTTCTTTCTTATTTCAGTCTCTCTTTCAATTGCCTGAATTTCGAAGACTTGTTCTCAGCTATAGTCTGCCACAAAATGTACTTGAAAATTGTCGAAGTCACACGGTAAGTTGGTTTTGAGGAATTTCTTCATTGTTGTTTATAGTCTTTTCATCCCGAAAGCTTTTAAATTTTTAGCTGAAGTTGGTAACTCTGATACTCTTTGTCTTGTGCTAGTATTTATTTTCATTTCTAAATGACTCTTTTTCCTTGTTTGTGACAAGAAATAAGGGTTTGCAAAAATATGGAGTAGGAATAACCTTAGAAAAACTTCCCAAAAAGTGTGGTCAGTCGCTGTGACAGCCTCAGTTTTCTATCTCTGGGTAGGGAGATTCAGAGATCCCTGTTTTGTTTATGGTGTCTTTTACGGTTCCATTAGCTGCTCGGCCCTTGTGATGCAGAATAGATGACCTGATGCCAGATGCTGAATAGATGACCTGATGCCAGAGGAGTGGTTGGACCTTCTTAGAAGAGACTTTTGTCTGTTCTTCTCAAAGGATGTAGCCTCCTGCCAGCCATCTAACCCTTGCCAGGATTTCACCTTGACAATGCATTTTCCTAAAAGGAGGGAGTGTAACAGCATGAGAAAATGAACATTTTGCTTTTCTGACAGTATTACCTCTCTGGCTTCTACATGTTCTTCAGTTTAGAGTAATCCATTTTACGTGGGTCTACCAGAGTTCCTATAACATAGTTTGGGATCAGACGCTAATCTAGATCTAGATAAATATAAATTAGGGAGTAATCATTGACAACTTTTCTCATTATGTGCTTTAATTTTCCAAAAATGATGTTGTGAGAGTACTCATTGCTGTGTTTTCTACAGGAAAAGAGAAATGTCGTATTTATGCAGGAGCTTCAGTATCTGTTTGCTCTGATGATAGGATCAAATCGCAAGTTTGTAGACCCTTCAGCAGCCCTAGATCTCTTAAAGGGAGCATTCCGATCATCTGAGGAACAGCAGGTACAAAAGAAAAGGCCTTGTTCTTATCTTGTTTTCTTCAAACTTTGTAGAGGGTTCCGATTATGCCTTGTTTATATTACTGTGATACTGCTTTATTTCAACTGAACATGACTAGGCAAGGCCATGGGTGCCTGTTTTTGCCCTTTATAATGCCCAAGAAACGGATGGTAAAAGTGTGTATGTATGTATATCTGTCTGTCTGTGGTAAGAGGCAGGAGTTGGCAGTTCTACCAGGAGGAAGAAAGAGTAGAAAGAATAGAATTGTATAGGGACTTTTGAAGTAGAAAGGAGCCCTGGCGGTGCAGTGAGTAAGCACTTGGCTGTTAACCAAAGGGTCAGCAGTTGGAACCCACCACCTGCTTCATGGGAGAAAGATGTGGCAGTCCGCTTCAATAAAGATTTACAGCCTTAGAAACCTTATGGGGCAATTGTACTCTGTCCTAGGGTCACAATTAATCAGAATAGACTCTGTGGCAGTGGAAGATTGAAGTAGAAGGGAGGGAGTTGGAAAATATCCCAGTGAACCATAGCAGAGAGTCACTGAGAAAAGTAAAGTCCTTTGTCTGTGCCTTTGTCTTGGGATTAAAAATAGAAATCATATTTTTAAAACTATCTAAACCTGAGTTCAGCTATTCTGAGGAATTTTCTTCTTCTAGACTTAGTACTTTCCTTTCCTTTCCCTACCTCCTATTAAAAAACAAAGCTGTCACTATTAGAACAGCTTCTTCCCCATATAAATTTTATTTATTTTTTCTCTATTTAGATAAAGGTCCTATGGTTCTACAAAATTGTCAAAGCATTTTCATAAACGTTTCCATTCTCCATTCAGATCTCTACCTGTACATTGTTCTAGAGGACTATTGTCTCTTCTTTGGACTTTTTATTGTTTAAGGCCTGATTGGAAGACTTTATTTCCTTGTTGTTCTCTGCCACGCAGATAGATGTGGCTGGAAGTGGTGGAGTTTCAGTTTCCTTCTAGCCACAATATACTTAGAGATTCCCTAACTCACCTTCTGTTTTACCTGTGGTCACTGGGTTCCAGTGTCCATTGTATCTTATTTGGCCCTAAAAAAGATATCCTCTCATAGTAGTAGAATCTTAGTGATTGGCGGGATAAAAACAAATTTTAATTTCCCTAAGTATAGTGTTGAGTCTAACTCTTATGCAATTTATGCCTCTCTTACAGCAAGATGTAAGTGAATTCACACACAAGCTCCTGGATTGGCTAGAGGACGCATTCCAGCTAGCTGTTAATGTTAAGTGAGTGTTGAGGATTTGCTTGTACCATACTTCGTACACAGTGGTCCAGTGTGAATTATGACATGGGAGAAAGCTACTGTTCTCAAGTAGAAATAGCTGGTTTTTACCAGACTTCATTGGGTAACCACTGAGATATTCCTCATTGTGTATTCCCCTTGCCTTTGGTTTTCCCCTCTGAGGATATAATCATCTTAACCTACCATTTTTTTATTAAAAGGGTCATAATTCTTATTTTGGTTAATTGCATACCCTGTGTTGTAAAAAGCAAATAAATCCTAGATGTGGACGTGATGGTATAATATGAATATATTAAATTTAAGAACAGTTTGTGTGGAGGATTTTAGTCATTTTATTGACTGTCAAGTGAAATTCAGGGCCAACAATTCATGTGTTCTTTGTCTAGTACAGATGCTGAGAAATTCATTTTCTAAATTGTTTTAACTCCAGGTAGAAGACTTATATATCATAAGAGAGTTTTACAAGTAGCAACTGACATAGTTAATAACAATTTAAGGTGGGCTTGTACGAAAAAAACTACTTTCATTTCATTTCTATTGTGCCATTGGGAAAACCCTTGTGTTTTTATTTGTAACACTGCACAGAGGGTTCATTCTTACCTTTATGCTACTTCTGTACCTTGTATACAGCTGTCATTGGATATAGATGTATATGTTGAATGTATACAGATACATGTGTTTGTCTGCATGTGTGGCTCCCCTATTGGACTTTAAGCTCCTTAAGGCCAAGGTCATGCCATATTGTCTGTGCTTCCAGAACTCAGCACATGCAGGCATATACTTGTTCAGTAAGTATTTGAACTGAACATATCCAATACTTTAGAACATAATCTGGCTCTTTGGGAGTTGATGATAGTGCACTACTTGTTACTTTTGAATGATGGCTGAGCTTAGCATAGTACATATCTGATCAGAATGACATAGAATTGTCTCCTTTAAAAGCAGCAATTCCGGCAACAAATGTGAAAATCCAATGGTGCAGCTCTTCTACGGTACTTTCCTGACTGAAGGGGTTCGTGAAGGTAATTCTAGACCTGTGACTTGTGACCAGATCTTTCTTACTGTGTCTAGGAGGCAGTGCTTATTAAATTTTCTCTGGGGAAGCAATAAAATGAAACGGCTTTGGAGTCAGAAAAACCCAAATCTGAGCATTGGTTCTGCCTCTTAGTGTCTGTGTAATTGGGGACATACTGTGTGAGCTCTTGGAGCCTCAATCTGTTCCTCTGTTAAAACAGGAACAATCTTTATCTCAGAGTTGTTATATTAACTCATATAGTATTTACACAGCCCAAGTCTAGCAGTAATGTCAGATGAATAGTGATGTTACTCAAATTTCTGTTTTGATTTTTCTAATGTAATAATTAGTCTCAAAAGGTTTTATTGAGTTAGATTGCCAAAAATGTCTGTCTACTATAGAGGCTTATCGAAGCTACATACATGACAGACTTTCTTTTTTTTTTAATTATGGACAATTTCAAACATATACGAATAGAGCAATATAAAAATCCTATGTTCACAGCAACCATTAGCCCCTGCCAATCATTCCCCACCTAACAACTGTCTACTTTTACCTCTCCCATGTTCTTTTAAAAACATAATCCAATACTACTATTGCTCAAAAAAAAATTAGCATTTCTTAAAATCAAGTACGTTGTCAGTGTTCAAATATGATTGGTTGATAGATCTTTCAAGTCTCTTTTAAAAATCTGTAGGCTCCCCCTCCATCCTTTTTTCCTTGAAATGTCTGATTTGAAGAAACTGGGTTTTTTTTTCTATAGTAATTCTCAGTCTGAATTTTACTGGTTGCATGCCCATGATACAGTTTAACATGACCCACTGTACTCCTACTGCTAAAAATTAGTTGGATCTAGAGGTTTGACCAGATTCAGGTAAGATTCTTTTTTGGCAAGTCAAATTCACAGGTGGTGGGATGCTCTTGGATCAGGAGGCACATAATGTCTGGCTGTCCTCTGTGATGTTAGCAGCTATTAATGAGGAATGCCTGGACCTGCTGGTTCATGAGAGGTTATCACTGGCTTAAGAGCACTTGCAATGAGTTTTCAGGAAGTTGTGAATTTAGGAAGCTTCTGTCTCCGTGGAGCTTTGGTAGCATAGTGGTTAAGAACTTGGCTGCTAACCTAAAGGTCGGCAGTTCAGATCCACCAGCCGCTCCTTGGAAACCCACCCTATGGGGCAGTTCTACTTTATCCTATGAGTCGGAACTGACTCTTCGGCACCTAACAACAGCAACTGTCTCTGTGGTGCCAGAAAAGAGGCTATAGATAGATGTGATGGTCTCTCTTATAAAATTAATCTTTCTCTTTGCCTAGGAAAGCCCTTTTGTAACAGCGAGACCTTCGGCCAGTATCCCCTTCAGGTAAACGGTTATCGCAACTTAGACGAATGCTTGGAAGGGGCCATGGTGGAGGGTGACATTGAGCTGCTTCCTTCCGATCATTCAGTGAAGTATGGACAAGAGGTAAGTTAGACATTTTTATTTGTTGTGCAAGTGACGAAGCCAGTTAAGTAGGACTGAGCTTTCAGGCAAACTAGTTTCCATCACATATCACATAACTTTACACTTAACAAAACTTGAATTTCTTAAGTCTCTCGTGAGTTGGTATGAGTCAGTAAGTCTTAGTGCTTTAATAAATAAATTCTTTACTAAAACTGAATTTAAGTTAATCATTTAAAGGTTGTATGCTGCTTCTGATGTTTTAAGTATGATCAAGTTTCTCTCTTTCTGTTGAAGCCTACCTGTACCTGAGTAGGGAGAACCCACTGCCTCCATATTTTCGGAGGGTAAAAGTACAGTGCTTAAGACCTATGGTATGCCATTTAGAATATTTTCCCTATTATAGTATTTACTGTTCTCAGTTGTAAATTCTTCTGCCTTTGCTTTTGACATTTTTTTAAATTTAATTTTTATTCATTCATTTTATTTCGGGGGGTTGGAAAGAAAGGGGGAAGTAAAACGAGAGCAAGGGTAATTAATATCTTAAAATTCCAGTTTGGTTAAGATTTAGTAAGTAGTATTTGTAGCATAATTGTCAACACTACACAGCTTGGATTATTTTCCTCTCATCGTACTTTGAGGCAAAATTGAGACTTATGAGTTTATCTCAGCAGTTACTATAGGAGAAAGGAAGGGTTTTTTTGAGTTAAAATAGGGAGCCTAACTGAGCCTTGTGAAAGTACCGTGGCTGTAGAGCAGTGTTGGAAGGTAGATAGAGCTACTGCCTCCCTAGCTTTTCTAGAAAAGAACTAATTCCTGATGGGGCACATATCATGTGTACATCTGCAAACCGGATGTATTCACTTACAAAAGAGAAGAGACCTTTGTTGTAGGATGGGAGCTTTTTATTAAAAAAAAAAAGAGAGAGAGAGAGAGAAAAAATCATTATGCCTGTTTAGGTTTAGCCCTGGGGTAATGGAAGCAGTCCTCTGGCTGTCTGGATTCACGTTTAGTGCCTACAGGGTATATTGAAGGGAATATAGCTGTTTGCACCTTTGGTAAAGGGAACATTTTACAGCTATTCACATGAACCTCTGGCATACAGGTGAATTGAACAGAAATACCCTTCCTGGTTTAGCTTTTCCCAATCTGTGAGTTACAGTTGGAATCTTTTATAAAAGTCGGTGTTTTCTTCTCTTGAAATTCAAGGCAGCATTATAGGTTGGTTTGACTGGGTTCCTTATGAGACATTTGTAAATTCTTGGAATTTAAAGATTTTCACAGAAACTTGAAAAATCATAATCATGAGGCTGTTTCAAGTTTCTTTTTTAGATATAAGGGGGATGTAAATTATGGTTAATAGACTGAGTAAATTGTACATAATACATGTACATATATTAGTCATTTTAGCTAATTCATGGAGACAGTTGTTTCCTTTCTTAGTTATATGTTGCTTAGATCAATATTTCTAATTATTTGATTTGGCTAACTGTTTTCTTCAGATTTCGAACTTCTTTTGAATGCTGATGATTTAATGATTTGTATAGATTCTTGGTGCAACTCACATATTTGGGGGTGGTTATTTTTGAGGATGATGGTTGGGTAAAACGCTGTTGACTGGCTAGTAAATTTGGGGTTTTGAAGAATGTTTAATGATATTTTTAAGAGGGCATGATTTTAAGTGGTCATTTCCTTTAATATTTGGGGTGAAAAATGCTTTCGTATGCGTTTGATTTAAATAGAAATCCTATAATCCTAAAGAAGAAAGCTTGATGAGGGATACTTTAAATCTGGCTATTGCTATTTCCTGAAAGTAATTTTTTTTCTTCCACATTTCTACTTCTGACATAGTGTTGGTTTACAAAGCTACCTCCAGTGTTGACCTTTGAACTCTCAAGATTTGAGTTCAATCAGTCTCTTGGTCAGCCAGAGAAAATTCACAATAAGCTGGAATTTCCTCAGATTATTTATATAGACAGGTGAGTTCTTTGGTTGATTGTCTTTGTGATATATATAACAACGGTAGAAGTGAGCTTGTGCTAAGTAATGTGCATAGGAATCATTTGGAGTTCTAGATAATATGCAGATTTGGATTCAGTGGATCCTAGGGTGGGGCTCAAGAGTTTGCACTTCTAAGAAGCTCCCCGGATAATGGTGATGATGCTTCTGATCTCTGGACCACAGTTGGAGTAGCTAGAGTTTAGGTGAGAACCTTGCTACTTTTGGGGTGAAGAACAGTATGTGGAGTAGCCATAGTGTTTGCTTTTCTAGTATGAATACCGTTTGTATTCCTGAAAAAAAATTCTAGATAGAGCTTGCATTATAGAATTTCAGTTGTTTTAAAGTCTAGTTGATTGAGATATAGTACAAAAAATTAAAGCATTCTGAGGTATGTGGCCGATGAATTTTGACAAATGTAGTCAAGTAACCACCATCACTGTCAAGATAGAGTCTGTTTCCATCACTCAGAAGCTTCCCTTGTGCCCCTTTGCAGTCAGTTCCTTTTGCCCTCCCACAGGCCGGGCATCTACTTGGTACTTGTTTTCTAGCCTTATAATTTTGTCATTTTTAGAATGTCATATTTATGACATTAATAGTCACTATGTACTCTTTTCTGGCTGGCTTCTTTTGCTTGGAATAATGTTTTTGGGATTCATCCATGTTGTACGTATCAGTACTTCGTTCCTTATTAGGGTTAGAATCGACTCGAGGGCAACTGGTGGTAGTATTCCATTGAATGGATGTACTGTAGTATTCCATTCACCAGTTGATGGACATTTCACATATTTCCAGTTCTAGGCTATTATAAATAAAACTGTCATGAAAATTTACATATAGGTGTTAGTGTGGTTTTTAGTTCTTTTTTTTTTTTTTTTGTAATACTTAGTTAGCAAAATTTAATTTTCTTTTTTAACCATATACTTTTTGCCTTTTTTTTTTTGAGTCACTGACCTTTTTTTTTTTATTGTACTTCAGGTGAAGGCTTACAGAACAAATAGTTTTTCATGAAACAGTAGTACACATGTTGTTTTATGACATTGGTTAACAACCCCACAACACATCAACCTTCTCCCTTCTCGACCTTTTTTTGTTTTGGTGAAAATATACATAGCCAAAGATACACCATTTCAAAAATTTCTGCATGCATAGTTCAGTGACATCGACCACACTCTTCCAGTTGTGCTGCTATTGTCACTTTAGGTGAAGGCTTACAGAACAAAATAGTTTCCCATTTAACAGTTAGTACACATGTTGCCCTGTGACAATGGTTAACAACCTCACAACACATCAACACTATCCTTACTCAACCTTGGGTTCCCTACCACCAGCTTCCTTGTCCCCTTCTGCCTTCTGGCCCTTGTTGCTGGACTGCTGTACGTCACCAGTCCCATTTGGTTTTATGGGGCTGTCCACTCCCAGGCTGAACAGTGAACATCGGAGATGACTTTCACCACTGAGCTAAAAGGGTGTCTGAGGGCCATACTCTGAGCGTTTCTCCAGTCTCCTTTAGGCCAGTAAATCTGGTCTTTTTTTTGTGAGTTAGAATTTTGTTCTCCATCCTTCTCCAGCCCTGTCCAGAACCCTGCTCTGTGATCCTGGTCAGAGCAGTCAGTGGTGGTAGCCGGGCACCATCCAGCTGTGTGGTTTTTAGTTCCTTTGAGTGAATACCTAGGAGTGGAATTGGTGGCTTGTATGAAAAGTGTATGCTTAACTTTATAAGAAATTTCCAAACTGTCCCCTAAAGTGGCTGTACAATTTTGCATTCACACCAGCACTATATGAGAGCTCCATTTGCTCCGAAGTCTCATCAATGCTTTGGATAATCAGTCTTTAATTTTAGCCATTCTGGTGAGCGTGTTGTGTCTGTCAGTTTGTCATACTGTGGTGGCTTGTGTGTTGCTGTGATATCGGAAGCATTGCCACTGGTATTTCAAATACCAGCAGGGTCACCCTTGGTGGACAGGTTTCAGCAGAGCTTTCAGACTAAGATAGACTAGGAAGAAGGAACTGTTAGCCTACTTCTGAAAAAATTGGCCAGTGAAAACCTTATGAATAGCAGCAGAACATTGTCTGATACAGTGCCAGAAGATGAGCCTCTCAGGTTGGAAGGTACTCGAAATACAACTGGGGAAGAGCTGCCTCTTCAAAGTAGAGTTGACCTTAATGATGTGGATGGAGTCAAGCTTTTGAGACCTTCATTTGCTAATGTGGCATGACTCCAAATGAGAAGAAAAAGCTGTAAACATCCATTAATAATCGGAATGTGGAACATCGTAAGTATGAATCTCGGAAAATTGGAAGTTGTCAGAAATGAAACTGAACTCATAAAGATCGATATCCTAGGCATTAGTGAGCTGAAATGGACTGGTATTGGCCGTTTTGAATTAGACAGTCATATGGTCTACTATACTGGGAATGACAAATTGAAGAGGAATGGCATCATGTTCATCATCACAAAGAACATTTCAAGATCTATCCTGAAGTACAGTGCTGTCAGTGATAGAATAATATCCATACACCTACAAGGAAGACCAGTTAATACAACTATTATTCAAATTTATGCACCAACCACTAAGGCCAAAGGTGAAGAAATTGAAGATTTTTACTGACTTCTGCAGTCTGAAATTGATCAAACGTAATCAAGACACATTGATAATTACTTGTGATTGGAAAATGAAAGTTGGAGACAAAGAAGAAGGATTGGTAATTGGAAGATATGGCCTTGGTGATAGAAACGACACCAGAGATCTCATGATAGTTTTACAAGACCAATCACTTCTTTATTGCAAATACCTTTTTTCAACAAAATAAATGGCAGCTACACATGTGGACCTCACTGGATGGAATGTACAGGAATCAAATTGGCTACATCTGTGGAGACGATGGAAAAGCCCAATATCATCAGTCCAAACAAGGCCAGGGGCCAACTGTGGAACAGACCATCAGTTGCTTATATACAAGTTCAAGTTGAAGTTGAAGAAAATTAGAATAAAGTCCATGAGAGCCAGAGTATGACCTTGAGTGTATCCCACCTGAATTTAGAGACTATCTCAAGAATAGATTTGACACATTGAACACTATTGACTGACCGGACGAGTTGTGGAATGACATTGAGGAAATCATGTATGAAGAAAGCAAGAAGCTATTAAAAAGACAGGAAAGAAAAAAAAATTTGAATGTCAGAAGAGACTCAGAAAATTGCTCTTAAAAGTAGAGTCACTGAAGCGAAAGGAAGAAATGGTGAAGTAAAAGAGCTGAACAGAAGATTTTTAAAGGGCAGCTTGAGAAGACTAAGTAAAGTATTATAACGAAACGTGCGAAGACTTGGAGATAGAATACCAAGAGGGAAGAACGTGCTCGACATTTCTCAAGCCGAAAGAACTGAAGAAAAAATTCAAGCTTCAAGTTGCAATTTTGAAGGATTCTATGATCAAAATATTAAGTAACGCAGAAAGCATCAAAAGCAGGTGAAAGGAATACACAGAGTCACTGTACCAAAAAGAATTGATCGATGTTCAACCATTTCAGGAGGTAGCATATGATCAAGAACCGATGGTACTGAAGGAAGAAGTCTAAGCTGCACTGAAGGCATTGGTGAAAAACAAAGGCTCCAGGTATTGATGGAATACGAATTGAGATGTTTCAACAAACGGATGCAGTGCCAGAGGTGCTTACTTGTCTATGCCAAGACATTTGGATGACAGATACCTGACCATCTGACTTGAAGAGATCCATATTTGTGCCCATTCTAAAGAAAGGTAATCCTACAGAATGCAGAAATTATTGAACAATATCAATAATATCACACACAAATAAAATTTTTGCTGAAGATCTTTCAAAAGCAATTATAGCAGTACATCAGCAGGAAACTGCCAGAAATTCAAACCGGATTCAGAAGAGGATGTGGAACCAGGGATATCACTGGTGATGTCAGATGGATATTGGCTGAAAGCAGAGAATATGAGAAAGATGTTTACCTCTGTTTTATTGACTGTACAAAGGCACTTGACTATGTGGATCATAACAAATTATGGATAACATTGCAAAGAATGGGAATTCCAGAACATTTAATTCTGCTCATTAGAAGCCTGAACGTAGACCAAGAGGCAGTCCTTTGAACAGGACAGGGGTATACTGCGTGGTTTAAAGTCAAGAAGGATGTGCATCAGGGCTGTATTCTTTCACCATACTTATTCAATCTGTATACTGAGCAAATAGTCTGAGAAGCTGGACTATATGAAGAAGAACAAGGCATCAGGATTGGAGGATGACTCATTAACAATCTGTGTTATGCAGATAACACAACCTTGCTTGCTGAAAATGAAGAGGACTTGAAGCACTTGCTGATGAAGATCAAATACTACATCCTTCAGTATGGACTGCACCTCAACATAAAGAAAACAAAAATCCTCACAACTGGACCAGTAAGCAACGTCATGATAAATGGAGAAAAGATTGAATTTGTCAAGGATTTCATTTTACTTGGATCCACAATCACCGTCCATAGAAGCAGCAGTCAAGTAATCTAAAAACACATCACATTGGGCAGATCTGCAGCAGAAGACCACTTTAGGTGTTAAAAAGCAAAAATGTCACTTTGAGTACTAAGGCGCACCTGACCCAAGCCATGGTGTTTTCAGTCACCTAATATGCACGTGAAAGCTGGACAGTGAATAAGGCAGATTGAAAAAGAATTGATGCCTTTGAATGAACGTGTTGATGAAGAATATTGAATATACCGTGACTGCCAGAAGAATGAACAAATCTGCCTTGAAAGAAGTGCAGCCAGAATGCACCTTAGAAGCAAGAATGGCAAGACTCATCTCTCTTATTGTGGACATGTTATGAGGAGGGACTGATCCCTGGAGAAGGACATCATGCTTGGTAAAGTAGAAAGTCATTGAAAAGAGGAAGACCTTCAAGGAGATGGATTGACATAGTGGCTGTAGCAATGGACTCAAATATAGCAATGACTGTGAGGATGGCACAGGATGTGGAAGTATTTTGTTCATAGGGTCGCTATGAGTCAGAACCGACTCTGCTGGCACCTAATGACAACAACAGTGAGTGTGTAACAGTCTATCATTTTAATTTGCATTTCCTTGATAACTATTGATGTTGAACCTCTTTCCACATACTTAATGAACATTCATACATTTTCCTTGGTGAAGTGTCTGTTCAAATCTTTTGTTTCACTTTTTAATTGGGTTGGTTGTCTTCATACTGAGTTGTAAGAATTCTTTATGTAATTTATATGCAAGTCTTTTATCAGATATGTGTTTTGCAGATATTTTCTCTGTGGTTTGTCTCACTTCCTTACCAGTGTCTTTAGAAGAGCATATACTTTTAGTTTTAATGAAATCTAGTGTCATTTTTTTTATGATTTGTCCTTTTTCTAATCTAGTTGAGAAGTCTTTGCCAACCCAAGAGCATAAAGATTTTCTCATTTATTTTTCTAGAAACTTTGTGGTTTTAGCTCATAGTTAGGTTTGTGACCCATTTAGAATTTATTTTTACATATGATGGAGATAAAGGTTTTTTTTGTGTGTGAGGGGTGGGGGTACATGGAATTCCAGTTTCTCTAGTGCTGTTTGTTGCAAAGACACTTCTTTCTCCTTTTGAATTACCTTGGCACTTTTGTCAAAAATTAATTGAATGTATATTTGTGGGTCTGTCTCTGGACTGTTTTCTTCAGTTGTTCTTTATGTCTATTCTTATGCCAGTGCTACATTGTCTTGATTACTGTAGCTTTATTGTAAACTTTGAAATCAGATAGTGTGAATCCTCTAACTTTGTTCTATTTCCAAATTGGTTTGGCTGTTCTAGGTTCTTTGCATATCTATATAACTTGTTAGTTTTCTACGAAACAGCTGTTGGGATTTTTGTTGGGATTACATTGAACCTATAGATCAGTTTGGGGAGAGTTGACATCTTAACAGTAGTGAGTCCTTCAATCCATGGACATAATATAGCTCCGTTTATTTAAGTATTATTGTAATTTTTGGTGTACATGTCTTTTGCATATTTAATTAAATTTATCCCTAAATAATTCATATTTTTGTTGTTAAATTATAATGGTATGTTTTTAATTTCACTTTCCGGTTGCTTGTTAAGAATATGTAGAAATGCAGTTCATTTTTTCTTTATCTCCTTTTTTTTGTTGACTTCATATTTTTTGACCTCGCTAAATGTATTTATTAGTTCTTTGACTTTTTGTAGATTCCTTGGGAATCTCTATATAGATGATGATGCCATCTGTATCTAAAGGCAGTTTTACTTCTTCCTTTACAATCTGTATGCTTTCATTTCTTTTTCTCACCTATTGCACTGGCTGTACCTTCAGTTCAGTGGACATGGTGAGAGCCAGCATCCTTGCCTGATCCTGATCTTAGGGGTCATCTTTCACCATTAAGTGTTGTTGTTAGCTGTAACTTTTTCATAAATGTCCTTTATTTGGTTGAGGAACTTTCCTTGTATTCCTAGTTTTCTGAGACATTTTGCCATTAATAGTCTTAAATATAAATTGTGCGTTTGGGATTATTATTTGCCTAGGTACATGTATAGGAGCAAAGAGCTTATCCGAAATAAGAGAGAGTGTATTCGAAAGTTGAAGGAGGAAATAAAAGTTCTGCAGCAAAAACTGGACAGGTGAGTCATCATTGACACTTTTGTGCCTAGAAATGTAAAAGAGTGGAGTATTAAAATCAGATAATTTTATTATATTTTATAATTAATTCAGAGTTCCAGTATTAAATGAAAAAAATTTCTAAGAATGAAGCAGTCTTCAAGATCAGCTAATATTGTCCATGGGCAAACATTAGTCTCAGGGAACGTATGACCCAAAGTCACACAGGTAGTTATTGGCAGTACTCTGGAAAACCCAAGTTCTGATTTCATAGCTCTTTACTTTTTCTACTCTTGTCATCTTTTTCACAAATACAAGTAGTAACTGTTACATTGCCCCAATCCATTTCTCCTGGAAAAGCTGGTTCTGAAGTGTCTGGGAGAGATAAAAAGCAAAATTGTTCAACTGAGAACAGTGCTAACTGATTGAAAGGGCTAATAACTGATTGGGATACACACAAAGTCCTTTCTCTTACAAAGAAATCTTTGTGCCTTTTTTTTTAAACTGACTATTTCTGCAGAATCACACTGACTTCCTAAGGAGGAATCCATGTGATTTCCTTCTAGTCTAGGTAGAGTCCAGTAATTTAGCAGGTAAGGAAATCCTAAATACTGTCAATGCCTTTTTCTCCCTTAACAGTTTTGCTGCCACAACCCCCTTCCACCCACTGCATTGCTAGGTCATTATTTTCCCTGAGAGACAACACTTTCCAAAGCAGGCCCACCACAGATCAGTTGCTTTTTCTTTTTTTTTTCTCCTCAGCATCCTCTCACTCAGTAAGAACTTAACAAGATATATTGTGACCATTTATCCATTTGTCTTATTATAGATTTAAGCTGAGGAGTGATTCCTCAAATACTGTTCTGCAAGTGATATGCAGGATTCCAAATGGGACAGTATTTTAAGGTTTTTGTTACAGTTTGTAAGGCTGGAAATTGTCAGTTGTTTCTATAGAATCAAACATACCTGATGTTTCATAGCTCAGAAATACTTAGTTCACCAGTAACTAACAAGGCATTCTGGGTTAGTTGGATTTTAAAATGGATATAAAAGCATTTCCTATAGCATGATATTATTTTTGTTTTTAAAATAAAGTGACTTAAAATTTCAGATAATTTTATTTGTGTATTTTTGTAAAAGGGTACATGTATCTGCTTGTATATGTGTGACACACTTCTGGGAAAATATGTAAGAAACTGCTACTGGATACCATTAGGTAGTAGAACCGAGGTGGGAGGTAGATAACTTTTATGGTTTGCTGTATACTTTTTGTGTTGTTTGAATTTTCTTACCAGATGGATGCATTACTTTTAATCATTTTAAAAATAAAGATATTACTGTTTCTTCTCTAAGATACCTTGATATAATACTGAAAATAAGATTTCCTATTTACCATGTAGACATCTTTTTTGAAACCTTTTTTGCTCTGAACTACTAACTAATACAGGTACTACACTGTATGAAGTAGTTGCTTCTAAAAGTT
Source organism: Dugong dugon (assembly GCA_030035585.1). Taxonomy (NCBI): domain Eukaryota; kingdom Metazoa; phylum Chordata; class Mammalia; order Sirenia; family Dugongidae; genus Dugong; species Dugong dugon. The sequence goes on from CM057467.1 coordinate 30,829,606, forward strand.
GTCTAAAGGAATTCAAGTTAATACAAGAACGGGAAAATGATGTCATAAAATTGAAGCGAAGTTTCTCAGAGAAAAATTTTTCCTGAGAAGTAATTTAAGTATCATATTAAAATGCAACAAATCTGGGCATAATTACAGTTGTAAAATGATGACTTAAAATCTGTGGCATTATAAATACTGCGTTGCATATGAAATTACTGCAGTAAGAGAATGTTTCCTTTGGTCCAGGCTAGTCATGTATTAGTTCATTTAACAAACACCGAGTGCTTAAAAAGATATATCAACTGTGTGCTATGGCATAGACAGGAAGGGTTCATTTCTATATTCAGGTGGGGAGATGTTCTTGTCGACATTTGGAGGATGAGATATTAAGGAAGATGTCGTAGAGGAAGTAGATCTAGAAGGATAAGTAGAGTTTGTAAGCAGATAATTGCTGAAATGAAGGCGAGAAATACATTCAAGGAATAGAACATTTCTCTAAGGTTCCTCTGTCTTTACATATTCAAGATCTTTTTAAATAAAGTCTGTAGCTTTCTGTGGCATGCAAATTCTATTTCCCCTTTAAATTTGCACACTGAAGTGCCTTTGCTATATATCCTTTAACGTGTGGTTGACTTTGTGTTGCATTATACTTTATTTTTCACTAATATTTTCATTTCATAATGTCCTCTCATATAGAAACAGATGATTTTCCTTAGTTCTGTACTTATTGCTTTTTTCCACTTTATTCAGAGAAGAAAAATATGAAATGACTCCATTTTTTAAAATAAAATGGAATCCCAGAATTATGGGGATTATTGTACAGTCAGTTTGATGATTGTACAATTTAAACTCTGTGTATATATTATAGTGAACTATAAAATTCATTAAAGTAAATCTCTTATTGAGTCTAACATGTGCTAGTAATAGCAGAATATTGGATATTTTTAAGGTAATTTGTTAATTATTTTGGTCACATACTTGAAGATATTATTTACTAATCCCAAAGAAATCTTCAATCACTTATGCCCGGCTTTTGTTATTGAATGAATGTGTGACTAAATAAGGTACTGAGGACCCTAAAGAAGAAAAATCTTCCAATTTTCTTAAACTTTGACCTTTACCAACACCTAATTCCCATTTCTAGCTTTTTCTAATTTATCTAAATTGCAAAATAGTTGGTCTAAAGGGCAGCAAAGAAAAACCCCTTGGATACTAGGATACCCAGTGTTATTTTCAGGTCTGGGTACTTGTATCTGTTTTTCTTCAAAAAACAGAATTTATTTTTAGGGCCAGAAACTAAATGTGATATCAGGCATAACTGGCATGACTTTGATTAGGAGCCTGTTTGAAATGTTTTCTGCTAGCTATAACGATTGTTATCAGTTTTTACTTCTGTAGTTAGAGAAGTTTTTACCTTGTAGATTATTTGAGTAACCTATTAAGTATTGATCATCCTTTAGGAATGAGCCTTTTAATAGACTCTCCATGGATAACAGATCTTTGTCAGCACGCCTCACAATACAAACAGACTTGGCCAGTAAAGGACCACTGTCCTTACTTCTTAGGTATGTGAAGTACGGGTCGGGTCCAGCTCGGTTCCCACTCCCGGACATGTTGAAATATGTTATTGAATTTGCTAGTACAAAACCTGCCTCAGAAAGCTCTCCATCTCCAAGTGACGCGCGGGTGACATTACCACCTTCTTCTGTGCACTGTCCAGTTTCTGATCTGACATCCAAGGAAAGGTAATGAATAAAAATGTTTTCATATGTTAAGAAACCTAGCCATTCTCCCTGCCCCCATCCCTACATGTTAATATTTTATTCATTCATGGGTACATTCTGGGTTGTTGTTAATTGCTGTGGAGTCGATTCCAACTCATGGGGATCCCATGTGTTACAGAGTAGAACTGCTTCATAGTGTTTTCTTGGCTGCAATCTAAAAGGAAGCAGATCCCAGGCCTTTTTTTCCAAGGTACTGCAGGGTGGATTCAAATCACCAACCTGTAGGTTAGCAGTCAGCACAAAATGACATCTAGGGACCACATATCTGGGTGGAACATACTAAATGTTAAGAACAATTATCTCTAGGGAGTGGCATGAGTCTGGGAGTGGGGGTGGGGGGATTCTTTGACTTTTTTGAAATGGTGATATAATGTATTTTGTGAAAAATAAATGTTTTTAATTTTGGGGGGCAGGCTATTTAATTGCATAAAATAGAACTGCCTGACATTATTAGACTTTTAAAGTTACGGTGTGTATGTGTGGGTGCTGTGCAGTCCCTTCTGAGATTGAGGTGTCCTCTCTACTGCATATATTGGGTTTATTCGTTCTTGGAGAAAAGAGGTGTGTGTGTGTGTGTGTGTGTGTGTGTGTGTGTGTGTGTGTGTGTGTGTGTGTGTGTGTGTGTGTGTGTGTGTGTGTGTGTGTGTGTGTGTGTGTGTGTGTGTGTGTGTGTGTGTGTGTGTGTGTGTGTGTGTGTGTGTGTGTGTGTGTGTGTGTGTGTGTGTGTGTTAGAAAGCTTATTTTATATTCCTGCTAGTTTGTCTGTGTGCTGTTTGTACTCTGTTTGACATTAGTTAATTAGTAAGTAATTAACATTTACTGAATAGCTGTTTTACCTACTTTATTCTCAGTTAGTTTACAACAAAGATGGAGATTTTGTGGATAAGATATCAGATCACCTACCTGAGGCTAATAACTTTTCCCTGTTTTTCTCTGTATTTAGCTAGGAGTGGTGGAGCCTGGTTGGGGGGTAGGGGAGGAGAGTCCTGGTTGCACAGTGGTTAAGGGCTCACCTGCTAACCAATAGGTGGGCGGTTCGAACCTACCATCTGCTCCACCAGAGAAAGATGTGGCAGTCTGCTTCCATAAAGATTACAACCTTGGAAACCCTGTGGGGCAGTTCTACTCTGTCCGGTAGGGTAGCTATGAGCCGGAATCAACTCCACAGCAACAGGTTTGGGTAGAGCTGGGACTTTCTGACTTCTAAATCATGCTCTCTGTTCTCTTCCAAGGTGCCACCTAGTTTTTACTGCTGAGTTGGATAGTCAGCTGATACTTCATTTTTCTGCTTGTGTATACTTTGTTCCTGGATAGATAGTTTTACTTCAGTCAGTTGCATTTTGGGAACTCTGTAGTTGATTCCTTGATTGTTCCAGTCCCAGTTTCCCCTTTTTTATCTGCCTTCTTGTCCTCTCTTTGTGAGAAGGTGGTATAGCAAGTGGTTGGAAAACACGAAGCATAGAGTCAGGCAGATCTGAGTTTAAATTCTTCTGTGTCAGGTTCTTACTTTTTACAAACCTCAGGTTTATAGTTGGTAAAGTGGGGATAGTAACAGTGTCTACCTCATAAGCAAGTTGAGTTAAATGAGATGATGCATATAAAGATGAAGTTTTGCTCAGTACTTTACAGAGTAAATACTGAATAATAGCTGTACTTTTTGATAGAACAGCTAGTTTTCCAAAGTACATTAATTTAAGCCAAAGCTATCCCTTATCATATGAGCATGGTTTTTGTCTTCCTTCAGTACAAGTACAGAAAGCTCTTCTCAGGATGTTGAAAGTACCTTTTCTTCTCCTGAAGATTCTCTACACAAGTCTAAGAGTAAGCCGCTCACATCTTCTCGGTCTTCCATGGAAATGCCTGCACACCCAGCTCCTCGAACAGTCACAGATGAGGAGATAAACTTTGTTAAGACCTGCCTTCAGAGGTGGAGGAGTGAGATCGAACAAGATATACAAGGTTGGCTCTTTTAAAACATGTCAAGTAGTTACTCTTTGCCTCTTTTTTTGTTTGTTTGACTATCTGGAGGTCAGCACCTTGGGCATACTTCCTGCCATTGCCTTAAGGGTAATTATGACTGCTTTTGTACTTTTCATAAGATTGGTTCACACCCTCATTGTACAGCTGTGGAAAGAAAGGCCCTCAAGATTTCTGGGGATTCATGGGAAGCTCAGGCTCTCAAGGTCACCTTTGGCTAGGATTTTTCAGCCTTTGCTGATTTCTGTTCAGTTAGCTGTTTATCTCAACCCTGACTTCACTTGACCCAGCCTTAAAATTTAGCTTTCCTGTATTTCTATTTTTAAGGTTGTTTCTATATAAAGCGTGCTTTACTGAAGGTTCATGAGGCAGAGGATGTTTGAGCAATACAAACAATGTAAAATTAAATTAGTCAGCATTTTATTCCTAAAAGTCCTTTGCATCATTGCCATATTGCTCAGACTAAACCTCTCCTTCCTTACTCCTTTTGTCTATGGAGAAAAAAATGAATAAAAATCCAGATTCCTCCCACATTCTTACTCAGAAATTTTGCCCACTTCTTGCTCTTCTCCCTTCACATCCTGTCTCTGGGCCATATATTTTATACCCACGTGACCCATTAAGGTCTTTTGGAATAGTTTCCTGTTTAAGAAATTTTGGTGCTAGATGTAAAAGATAATTTTTTTTTTTTTTAAACCTCAGTGTAATTATCTTGAACTAAAAGCCTTCTTAACCTGAAGGACTAGCTGCTTTAAAACTATCAAGGCCTTCTTGGTTCATACAGTGAAACTGAAATCATCAGAAGCCTGGGTACAGATAAGCAACTTACTCTTTGCTTAATTGAAGTTGCCGATATGACAGGGAATGAACTAATTCTAACTTTAAGTATTCTTTTTTAACAGACTTAAAGAATTGTATTGCAAGCAGTACCCAGACTATTGAGCAGATGTATTGTGATCCTCTCCTTCGTCAGGTAGAATGCAAATTGATGGGAAAGTAGTCAAGGCATGTTCGAATGGTGCTAATAGTAGTAGATACCAAAAAAAAAAAAAAAAAAAATGATAATTTTTCTGTGAAACTATTGGGAATCTCCCTGTGATATAAGAATAAGCTTAAATAGAATGGATGTTGTTTAGTTTCTTTATTTTAGGCCAAAGAAAGCAATATATCTTTTACCAACAATAGAACCTAAAATATAATTCTGTCACACAGTGTTTTTTCATACAGTAGAAAGGTATGCTGTCAAATGTTAATAAAAATTTCTCACAGAATGGTAATTTAAGTGGTGCAGTGGGGAAAACTAGAACTAGTTTGCTCATCTTTTCCAAAGGACCATGATCCTTCTTAATCCATCATTTAGCAACATGCTTTCAAGCTTTATTTCTCGAATAACTTATGACTTCACAAGAGACGTAGCCAGGGCGGAAGTTCTTATTATCCACATAAATTTTTGTTTAGATTAACATGTGGGTATGGAGGGAAAAAGCCTCTGCCCCAGGATACGACTTAGTCACTGACTTTTGTGTGGATGGAGAGAATCGCTGTAGGAGTAGAGCTTTGCTTCTAGAATGGCAGTGAGGCACGATTCTGGTGTAGAGCACGAACCCACCATATGTATCCTGGATTTTTCCATTTTCTTTTATGTGTTACATTTCAGAAATCTTCACCACCAGTAAAAATGTGCCAAGGTACTGATTAAGTTTAATTTGATTTTATGATGAGTTTTCTTCTTTCACCAATATTTACTGAGCACTTAAGCATAACTCTGTTTTCTCCATATTGAAAATATGTATATACTTTTCAAATATTAAAACAAACAATATGTAGTTAAAAGGGTCTTCACCCCAGATAGGTAAATGAACACTCACAAGAAGAAATATAGGGAGCATGTGACTGATTCATAATGAAATATGCTAACTTAAATTTTAGTATCAAATATAATAGGCATAGAACAAGATAGCTGCTAAACATGTCGGTCCCAAATATGGTAAACATTTTCTCAAAGTGAGTGGTCAAGGTATTCTGTTTTTGAAATAAACTGAGTTTGGAATTGAGGGTAGGGAGCAGTAAATAGGTCGGTTAGCTTCTTTTTTATATGTATAATCGTAGGAGTTTAGAATTGGAAGAGTCCTCGAAGAGGTCATCTAGTTCAACTGTATGGTTTTAAAGATTCGGGAACTGAGACATAGTGATAGATTCCAGTAGCCTAGATTGCTTTGTTTTTATTAGTTAGTTCATCTTGAATCAATAAGGTATTTTGATGTGAACCTTATATCCAACACTTGTAAATAGTCAGTTTTCCTATATCTGATGGTTGGGAATAATTTTGACTTTAATAACCTAAACTCTATCAGATACTTGCTTACTTAGGAATATACCTTTTGATTTGCAGGTGCCTTACCGCTTGCATGCAGTTCTTGTTCATGAAGGACAAGCGAATGCTGGACACTACTGGGCCTATATCTATAATCAACCCCGACAAATCTGGCTCAAGTACAATGACATCTCTGTAACCGAATCTTCCTGGGAAGAACTTGAAAGAGATTCTTATGGAGGTCTGAGAAATGTTAGTGCTTACTGTCTGATGTACATTAATGACAAGCTACCCCACTTCAGTGCAGGTAAATATCTTAGTAGAACCCTGAATGTGGGAAAATGTAAACTATACTTATTATTATTGTAAAGAAATATTGCATTTCAGAAACACTAATAGTACAAAGGGGAATTAAAAGGAAAATTCAGTTTGCCTTTCTTCCATCCCTGATCCCTGGTCCCACTCTCCACAAGTATTTACTGTTAGGTGTCTTACGTCGTCTTCAAGAGCTATCCTATGCAGATAGTAGATTTTATTTATTTTTATCTCCCTCCCCTTATTTTTTGCCCATATGGGATATTTTTACCTTCTGTTCTGCATCTAATTTTTTCCCATTAATCACATATCTTAGCAATCTCTGTATTTTCATAAATGGAACTGACTCATTCTTTTTAATAACGGTATAATAATTCCATTGCATGGATATACTATCATTTATTTAACTCGCCTCCCATTGATAGACATTTAAATTGTCTCTAGTTTTTTGCTTTCTTGTTGACATCCTTTTTCACACACTTTTGCTCACTTTGGAGACTAGCCAGATTTTAAAAGTGGATTTGTCTGAATGATTCCGTACTCCTCATAGTACTACTATTAATGCTAAGAACAATTATAAGTATCATCTGTATCTATACTTTACTCCTTACAGCATGCTTTCACACTTTGGTTCTCTAATAACTTATAACTCCCAAAGGAGGTAGGCAGGGCAGAAATTCTTATTATCTACACTTTCTAGCTGGGCAGTAGGCTCTGAGAGATTCTCCAGTTGTGCAGAGTCACAGAGCAGGCAGGCCCAAGATTCAGACTCAGTTCTGACTCAAAATTCTATGCTGTTTTCAGTTTCCATTTTTCTGTCTCTTCCTTTCTCATCTTCTGTGAGAAGTGTTATGACTGACCAGCGTTTCACATTTAAGATCCTAGAAAGCTTTTTTTCCAGTATTCAAGTATTACTGTGTTGCCTAAGTAAGAAAACAATCCCATATTACCCACCTAAGGCATTTTTCTTTCTGATTTGCTCGTGTAGTTGACAGGTGCAGGTTGAAGAGAATGATCACTTAACAGTAATTCATCCTCATTTTTGTTTTGATCACAGGGTTAGAAATGAAATTTAATATCCCCTTGATATCTTTGTCATTTTCCATCATAGCTTTTTAAAAAAAAACTACTGTGGTAAGCGTATCTATAACAAAACATTTGTCATGTCAACATTTTTTACATGTACAATTTAGTGACAGTAATTATATTCACCATGTGCAGCCATCACCACTATCCATTTCCATATTTTTCCGTCATCCTTGACAGATGCTCAGTGCTCTCTAAGCAAAGTCTTCCCCTCCCTCCCCTTCCTCTAGCCCTTGATAACCACTAATAAACTTTAGTCTCCCTACATTTACCTAGTCTAGATATTTCATGTAAGTGGGATCACACAGTATTTGGCCTTTTGTGACTTATTTCACTCATCATAATGTTTTCACGGTTCACCCATGTTGTAGTGTGTATCAGGAATTTGTTTCTCTTTATGGCTGAGTAATATTGCATTGTATGTATGTACAGCATCGTATTCATCCGTTTATTTGCTGGTGGACGTTTAGGTTGTTTCAATTGGCTATTGTGAATAGTGCTGCAATGAACATTGGCATACATGTATCTGTACATGTACTTGTTCTGTTTTCAGTTCTTTTGGGAATATACCTAGGATTGGAATTACTGGATTATATTCCATTATAGCTTTTAATAAAGAAGTATTATTGACCAGATGGGGCCCTGGTGGCGCAGTGGTTAAACATTTGGCTTCTAACCAAAAGATCAGCAGTTCAGATCTACCAGCATCTCTTTGGAAACCCTATGAGAAAGTTTCACTCTGTCCTGTAGGGTCGCTATGAGTCAGAATCGACTCGATGGCAACGGGTTTGGTTTTTTTGGTTTGGTATTGACCATATAATCATTGCATTAAATTGTTTTCTGATGGCACTAAGTTGTGTGAAATTTGAGGTAGTCACATTTTCCTAGGAGTTCCTGGGTGGTGCAAACAGTTAATGTGCTCGGTTGCTAACTAAAGGGTTGGAGGTTGGAGTCCACCCAGAGGTACCTGGTGATCTACTTCCAAAAAATTAGCCATTGAAAACCCTAGGGAGCACAGTTCTACCTGACATACACAGGGTCACCATGAATCGGAGTTGACTTGACAGCAACTAGGTTTTGTTTTTTGTTTTTGTTTTTTAAATAAATGTCTTGGAATTCATCTCTAACCCTTATGAAGTGGACATTAATAGGTGCAGTGGTTAAATTGATTAAACTGTTTAGCTTGAAATTCCCTTTGAATGTGATGATTTTCTGAATTTCCCAGAAATGTTTGATGTGTCCTTGCTACTTTTGTCAGTGATTGGTCTCTATTCCATGTCTTTACACTCTGTCATGTATTCATTTTTCATTCATTCTTCATTTATTTAATGGATGTTTAATGAGTGCCTGCCTAGTGATATGCCAGGCAGGCACTCTTATTGGTGTGTTGTGACTACTGGCATTATGCTGTTAATAATTCTAATGTCTTATGTATGTATGTATTTTTGGTTAGAAGGATGAAAAATGACAAAATGTCTTTTGTTCTTCCTTTTTAGAAAGGATCTTTTGCTGGATGATATGCCGTTTTAACTATGTCTTTGTTGTTTTTCAGAGACGGCCACAAATGAATCAGATCAAATGTTAGAAGAATTGGAAGCCCTGTCTGTTGAACTTAAGCATTACATTCAGGAAGATAACTGGAGGTTTGAGCAGGAAGTAGAGGAGTGGGAAGAAGAGCAGTCTTGCAAAATCCCTCAAATGGAATCCTCCACCACCTCAACATCACAGGATTTCTCTACATCACCAGGTATCTGAGAAGAGTATGTTTACCAGTGATCTGTGGACATTCATGATGTGCTCCCTAAGCAAACAGTATATACTTCAGCTGACTAACTGATGCCACAGTCTTTACATAAAGTCAGTATTGTACAAGCTGATGGAATAACTTGTGATTTTAGAATATGATTTTTGATGAGCAGAAGTTACATCAGAAAGACTAGCTACCTGTACTTTCACTGTGTATATAGTTTTTGCTTGTGTCCTAGGTTTGCAGGAGAAACTATCATAAGATTAATAGGTAGACTTTATGGTACAAGTAGTCCCCAACTTGTGATGGGGTTACATTCCAACAACTCCTTTGTAAGTCAGTTCTGATGTAAGTTGAATGCCTCATTTTTTTTTTAAGTTTTCATTATTATTGCCTTTTATTATCAGTACCTTTATAAATCATAACATTGAACATCTACAAGTGAACATCTGAGAATAACATCAGCAAATTACACACTGCAACATTGTATATACTGCATATTACTAACGATACAATATACCCCCCCAAAAAAAGAACAGCACAGACTGTCATAAGTGAGGTTCATCATAACTTGAATACGTCGTAAGTTGGACACTTCCTGTACTGTTCCCCAAAGATGATCCTTTGTTGGTAGGAAGACTTCTTGGCATAAAGGAATATGATGAAATCAGGGTGCACATTAAATTTTAAAAAATTATCAGTGAGTTCTTGCTGAAGTAGCCATTTCTTGTAGTCATTAGTTTCTAGGAGTAATTTGTGTAGTTTTTTTTTTAAAGGTTTGGTTAGGAGGGTTTGTATTAAACTGTATTTATCCTGCTTGTCTTTTATCAGAGTGTGCTAGACATTTTTTTATCATCAGATGCTAATACCTTTATACCATTCTTCATCAGAGCCTTCAGTAGCCTCTTGTCATGGGGTTCGCTGTCTGTCATCTGAGCATGCTGTGATTGCCAAGGAGCAGACTGCCCAGGCTATTGCCAACACAGCACATGCCTACGAGAACAGTGGTGTAGAAGCCGCATTGAGTGAGGTGAGAATGACTTGGAAGCCCAAATTGAAGAGGCTCAGGCTTTCAGCAGTAATTGCCACAGTTTTCTCACGTTTCTATTATTCTGTATCTCTGCTACATGTAACCAACCCCTCTTCATTTCTCCTTTTTTTCCTTACTCTTTCTCTCCATTCTGCTGCCACAGCTTAAGGAAGCTGAACCCAAGAAGTCCATGCCCCAGGAAACAAACCTTGCAGAGCAGTCAGAACAGCCCCAAAAGGCTAATGAAGCAGAGTCTGCTGCCCAGCCTAACTCTGAGGTCTCTGAAGTCGAGATTCCCAGTGTGGGAAGGATTCTGGTTAGATCTGATGCATATGGATATGATGAGGAGGTACAGAGACAAGTGCAGGGCATAGCTGTTTGTTGTCAGTCTGTATATCCTTCTCATGTGGTTGAATATACTTTTTTAAGGTGTTTGGCAGTAGTTAATCTTTTTGTTTTTAATCATTGAAAGGTTTTGATTTCATTTTATAAAGTTATTTGTGTAGCCTTTAGTTTTCAGATTGCTGTAAAGGTACTATTCATCTCAGTGAAACTAAAATGTTGGTGTATTCAGGATATACACCCAACCTACCGTACTGCATTAGAATTCTCACCTCAGATACTTTCCCTCTGAGAACTATAATTTAACTTGATTCTTCAGCAGTGCCATATTGGAGCTGTTTTTAGATATACATCCTTATTCATCCTGCTAAATTAGAGAGAATGTATAGGAATAGCTTGTTGTGAATAAGGTCTTAACATGATGTAGAGGGCTGTAAGTGCGTACAGGTATGTGTGTATGAACTTGACTTGTAATAGAGGCTGATCAGGGAGCACACAGCTATGCGTCCTGTCAGCAACCTGTTCACCTCTCTTTCATAGTGTTCTTTTGAATCTTTCTTCTGTCCTGTCTCTCTGTATGTTTTGTGCCTTCCTGTGGTAGGTGATGCTGAGCCCTGCCATGCAAGGGGTCATCCTGGCCATAGCTAAAGCCCGTCAGACCTTTGACCGGGATGGGTCTGAAGCAGGGCTTATCAAGGTATCACTGTTTTTCAAATTCTAATCCTTATAACACAAGTAGCATAACATCAGGGCGATAATTCTGTAAGATGGGAAAAAATGGGATTAAAAATGTTGTTCATTGAAGTGAAACAAAAAAATTGACTTTCTCCCTTTCCTGTCCAGCCAGTGAGCAAGCTATCCTACAATCCTGAGCGGTCCTCCTCTCCTGCACCAAGGCAGCCTTGGCTAGCAGTGCGATTCTGTGTCACACCTAGCTGGCAGGGTTCTGTTACTGTTGTTATTGTTAGGAGATATTTATTAATAAAGCTGTGATGAGATTTTGCCTTTGTAGTTTCAGGGCCATAATACAAGGAAGTAGACCAGACTTTTCAAGGTACTTGGATAAAATTGTATTTATGTGAATATTTAAAATTTCAGGCCAGTGAGACTGAAGATACACCTGAAACAATTAAAACTAAATAAAAAAATGAGTTTCTTATGAGTACAGTATGTCTTTGTTACCAGAACGCTAGAGGAGCTTCACCTCCTCTGAAATGCAGACAACTTAAAAATTCCATAGTTGCCTTGTGATTGCTCATGGCTTATTCCTTAGAGGTCTCAGAGTCGTGAGAACCTGTCACCCTAGGGCATCAATTTCTTTGTGCAAAAGCCCTCTTCAGTGTACTCTTTTCTAACTATCAGTTCTGTCTTTAATAGGCATTCCATGAAGAATACTCCAGGCTGTATCAGCTTGCCAAGGAGACCCCCACCTCTCACAGTGATCCTCGACTTCAGCATGTCCTTGTCTACTTTTTCCAAAATGAAGCACCCAAAAGGGTAGTAGAACGGACCCTTTTGGAACAGTTTGCAGATAAAAATCTTAGCTATGATGAAAGGTGAGAAGGGGATACCCAGGTGTTTCACCCCTTTCTCGTGGTCGGCTATGCTGACTGCTCTGTCTGGTGGGGAAGTTCTGCACTGCACTCTTTCATTGCTTTCTGAAATTTGCCTCCCACAGATCAATCAGTATTATGAAGGTGGCGCAAGCTAAACTGAAGGAAATTGGTCCAGATGATATGAATATGGATGAGTACAAGGTGAAGTCTTTTCTTTAACTCTCTGGAGAGTTTATGAGCATAAACATTAATTCCTGAGGCACATGGCACCTGAGACAAAACTAATTAGTTTGTGTTGTCACAGACTGATTTATTTTTCTTGCAAACCACACCCCTCCCCCCGCTGCCCACAAAAAAAACAAAACAACAACACTGGGATGAACAATCTTTTCTTAAGCTCACAATAGGAGACTTCTTTGTTTCTGTTAGAATGAATCAATATTTTATTCCCCATAAATACTCACTTTAGCCTTATCCCAGGCAATAAAATTCTTGAAACCATGGTTTTGGGTTGTTTTAAATATTATAGTTTGCTAATATGTGTTGAAATACATGTATAACTATGAATTTTTTAAAAAATCACTACATTTTACCTAAAATAATCTAATGTACTCCCTGTGACATGCCAGGGAGCCCTGGTGATGCAGTGGTTAACCACTCAGCTGCTAATTGAAAGATTTGTTCAAACCCACCAGCCACTCCATGGGAGAAAGATGTGGTAGTATGCTTTGTAAAGATTACAGCCGTGGAAACCCTATGGGGTGGTTCTCCTCTGTCCTGTAGGGTCAATATGAGTTGGAGTCAACTCGATGACAATGGGTACAGGTATGGTATGCCTGGCACACTTCTTGTTCTGTGTGACTTGGAACTGCCTTGTCCTTCCATCTTACTCACATGTGGATGGCTTTGTCAGAACCTGAGAGGCCGTTCTTTTAAGCCAGGGCTGAATGCCTTCGACTTGGAAATTAAGATAATAAATTCTGAAGCTCATGTGAAATAATATTTCTGGACCTCTGTAGAAGGAACAGGGCATGGAAATTAAGATCAGAGGTAGACTTTTATTCTAAATTGTGGATAGGTTTTTTTTCTGAAAGCTTTTGCCTTTGTTGTTTTATGTGCTCAATAAATATTTGTGTTGAATTTAAAACTTACTGCAGTGGAAGGTATAGAAATAGTTCTTTGTGGTCATAATCATTAATAGTAGTCATTCCTTTCCAGAAGTGGCATGAAGATTATAGTTTGTTTCGAAAGGTGTCTGTGTATCTTCTAACAGGCCTGGAACTCTATCAAAAAGGAAAGTATGTTGGTCTTTTATTTCACTAAGATTATTGGTCAGGGTGCTCTGTTTATCGAATACCAAGAATCACAGCAGTATGCCACCTCCCTTGTCACAAAAGCCAGTGTGCACCTGCCCTTCTCAGTGCTTCTCTTCAGTTCTGCTCTAAACACCACACAAGCTTCTTCCTCCTTCCCATAATGATAGGTTTATTATTATAGAGGTATACTGCACCACATTGTCTTTGTGATAAATGAAGATGAACTCAGAGTAAATTGTAGAGTTGGCATGGACCTTAGTCAGCACCTAGTTCACTTGCTTGTTTTCGACATGAGGAAATCAGGCTCAGGGAAATTTCATGATTTGCCTTGGTTTCTCGGCCAGTTTGTAGCAGAGTGGGCACTGGCTGCAGTCTTTGGCCCTCAGGCTTTTCCCAGTGCACCTTGCTGCTTCCACTTTTAAGACTTTCCCATGGTTGCAGCCAAGTAGATTCGTATATTGGGGAGAGTGAGGTCTAAACCCTAGATTTTGAGGAACGAGCACTCAACTGTTGTTTATTTTCCATTTTCTCAGGTACCAAGAGGCACTTTCATACCTGGTATATGCCTACCAGAGCAATGCCGCTCTGCTAATGAAGGGGCCCCGCCGGGGGGTGAAGGAATCTGTGATTGCTCTGTACCGAAGAAAATGCCTTCTGGTTTGTATTGTTGGCTAAGCCTTAAGATTATTTTTTTTTCTTTTGTTGTCTTTACCTCTGTTCCTTGAAGCCATGAAAAGATGTAACTTAAAAAATGAAATAATTATCTCCAACAGGTTTTAGACTTCTTCCAAACTATCAAGAGTAATTTTACCATAGAAATGTGTTTTTTTAAGTTACTTTAAGTGCATATCATTCTTCAGTTTATGATAGAAGTTAGGATGTGAAATCAGTCACCCCGTTCTCTCTATCCTTTATGTATGCTTGCATTATAGCATTTATCCTGTTGCTTCCCTGCCAGACTGTGAGTTCCTTGAGCACAGATTTGTTTTCTTATTCAGCTCTGTCCTCAGTGCCTGGCATGCAGTAAGCATGCAAATAAATGAGTTTTGAAGGAATGCAGTATTTTTTTAGTAGATGAGAGTTTTAGTGACTTCTAAGAAGTTCCAATTTTTTTTAAAAGGAATGAACCATAATAATTGGTCCTGCTGTTCTGTTACTATTGTTGTCATATACCAATGAAGACTTAATATCTACCTTGACCTGTTTGGCTTTTGGCAGCAATGTGGAAATGCTGTCCCATAGTCCCTCTGCCTGCCCAAGGGTTTATACAGGTGCTTGTCCTTCAGACAACTGTATAGAGGTGATTTGCCTTCAGAGTGTGTGCTTGTGTGTCTTTTCCCTAATACTCAGCAGATTTATTCTCCATAGGAGAGGTCAGGCCAGAATTTCTACCACTGCCTTGGTCTTGGTAATACCAGGTGGAGGAGATAAAATCATGACATATATTCAGCTCACGAACTTCATTTTCTTATTTGTACTTTTGATTTCTGTATCGGTAGGTGTGCGGGGCCACTTTGAAGTTGAAAAAGGACCTTCGTTGTAGATTTGATGGATCTGAATTTTATTAGAGCCATGTTTTTGTTTTTAATCACCAAACACATATTTACATTTTGAATGTCCCACTTAGCTTCCACAGTAACACAGTAATAGGGATTTAAATTCTTTAAATCACCACATCAGAATCACCACTGGAGCTGTCAGTCAGTAGCTATTCAGGCCCCTCCCCAGACAATTAACCAGAATCTTTCTGGGGAGAAGCCTGGGCAGCAGTGTTTCCTCTGCAGGTGATTCTGATATTGAATCAGTGTTTTGGTAGAAATAGGTATTAAACATGACCTTGACTTTTGAGTAATGGCTTTGGCCAGTGGGTCCCAGCCTTTGTTGCATTCAAATCACCTTGGAAGCTTTTAAAGATCTCGATACCCAGGTCAACCCCATACCAATTAAATCAGCATGTCTAGTGGTGGGAACCAGGCATCAGTAGTTTTTAAAGATCCCCAGGTACTTCCATTGTGCAGTAAAGTTTAGGAACTGCTTGTTGAGGCTCTTTTTAAATAGATACTTGTCTTGTTCAGACTTTTTTTTCACTCTGCCATTTTTCCGTAGGAGCTGAATGCCAAAGCAGCTTCTCTCTTTGAAACAAATGATGACCACTCTGTAACAGAGGGCATTAGTGTTATGAATGAGTTGATCATTCCCTGCATTCACCTTATCATTAATAACGACATCTCCAAGGATGACCTGGATGCCATTGAGGTCATGAGAAACCATTGGTGCTCTTACCTTGGGCAAGATATTGCAGGTATGTTGTTAGCACTTCTATTAATTTCTAAGACTCTTGAGAATTCTAGATTTTACAGAGGGTCTCATTCCATAGCACTGGTTGCCAAACCCTTTTAAGGCATTAGGACCCCCTAGTATATAAGTGAGTTAAAAGTGGATCTGCTCTTGAAGCTACGGTTTAGACCTGGACCACTGTCCCTCTCAGCTGCCCTTCACCTCCGCTTTTGCTGCTGACGTACCTCCACAGATAATCAACAAGCCCTATTGGAAAAAAAAAATCACTGCTTTCCAGGAATGTCAAACTTCTATTACTTTTTCATCTGCCAAAATCTGAACTTCCTTAGAGTTTAAAAATTCAAATCTACTTATGCAGAGTAGGTTACCTGATAATGCCATAACTAAATTTTCCTGTGACTTCAGGTTGTAAGACATAAAAATATATTTTTAACTATGATAGCGTCAAGGTTAATAAATTACTACATGGAATATCCTTGTTTGTCCAAAGCATCTCAGGGAGGGAGCCTAAAACTAGTTGTTACCTTTAGGTGAGTTAGGTAGACTTAGAAAGATGGCGTATTGAGATAAAATACTCTAATATGAATTTTCCTTGTTAGTCTCTCCCTGATATAAACATACTCCATTGACTTGTTCAAGTATTTGAGTTTATTTGTTGAACAATTCTCTAATAACAAGTAGTTACTTCTTTTTAATGTCTTCAATTTTAATTTAGACCATGTATGGTCATAGCATTACTTTATACCACATGGACAGTGATATATTTTGGTCGCTTGACAGAAAATAGCACTATTATACTTACGTTATAGAGTATCATGTCTATTTTATGCAATTTTAAAAGGATGGTTGATTAGAATACCTGTCCATAAAGAAGTGAATATATAGTGTTATTCTGCCACACATCAGATCACTTAAAGCAGTGACTTAAAGCTTTGGTATATTTGTCAAGTAGGTCTTTGCTCTTGGTTTGGCTTGAAGGGATTATTATATCTTGCTGGCTGGCTAGTTAATGCTTTGACATCTGAGGTTGAGTAATGGTCTATTTTGAATGCCTTCTGGGAGAGTTGCAGGCTTACTGTTTTTTACCTGGAGATCTTTTTAGCTGTAGATGTAATCATCCACTTTCTCTCCACAGAAAATCTGCAGCTGTGCTTAGGGGAGTTTCTGCCAAGACTTCTTGATCCCTCTGCAGAGATCATTGTCCTGAAGGAGCCTCCAACTATTCGGCCTAATTCTCCCTATGACCTCTGTAGCCGATTTGCAGCTGTCATGGAGTCAATTCAAGGGGTTTCAACTGTGGCAGTGAAGTAAACCCCCACGTGTTCAAGGCCAATCCTGGTCTCTGGTTGCCTACCTGTTGCACAGAATTCCGTTGTCATAGTATTCACCTTGGGAAAGGGATTAGGTGGACACGCAAGATTCAGATCAAGCCCTCAGTCATGCTGTGTGTATATAGAAGGATTAAAAATAAAATTGCACTTTTTAGGTACAGAATTGTAAAAACTATTTTACTAGAAAAGGCAGGAACCAGTGTATTAAGATATTGAATTACATCAGAAGACCTAAAATGCCTTTTGTACCTACAAGAATGCTTGGGCTTTTCTAAGTCCCTTGCCACTTTTTAAATTATCCTTCAGGTCTAAGTATTTTTGACAGCAGAATGGAAAAGTGATTCATCAGAACCTGAATCAGATGAACAGCTACTAGTTATTTTATCAAATACTAATGACATTTAAAAACTCTTAACTGCAAGAGATTAGAAGTGTAGACTTGGCCTGACTCTTAACAGGAGATGACAAAAGTGGATTGCTGATGAACTGCTGCCCTTTTACACGTGGGTGGAAAATAGGCCTACATGGCAGTGAGATGCTGAAAAGTCAAGAGAATACTGCCTCTCCTTCGTTTCTCTCTTTCTTTCCTCTCCCTCTTTTATTTTACATTTTTAAATAAACCAGAAAACCTCATACTCAGTCTTGAGTTATAAAGAAAGGAAAGCGTAAGGACTTTATATAGGATAGCCTTGTGAAACTTGACTCAAGATAGTGTTTTGGTAGTTGTTAACCATTTAGGTAAATTTTTCTAGCATCTGATAATTGTCAAAAATGGATCTAAGGCTTCTGCTGGCCCAAAAGAACATTTAGATCCCTTCTCTCCTTTAAAAAATATGGGATGTGGATTTGTAGAAAGAAAAAAAATATATATATGTGTGTATATGTAGAGAGAGAAATATCCCCTGGTAACCATTTTTAAAAGCCTCCTGATTGGGTACTCTGTTTTAACCAAATTTTAAGGATTAATGGAGGATTGGTGGGAGGGAAGAACAACTGATGTAACTATGCAGGTTTTATAAATGTGCAATAAAAGCATTTGTTTTACCTTTAGTGTTTTTGTTTTTAAATATGTTTTTACCATTTTGGAAATAGCTGGACTCAGTAATTATGTAAACTAATAATTTCTTTTATAAGGATCAGCAAGCTGGTTCCTATGAGGTGGAGGTTAAAAATGTCCCAAATGTCTAACTTTTCCAAGCTGCTGTCCCACTCCATCATCTCTAACATCATCTGCTCCCTCTCACCTCAGTACTCTCCCTTCTGTCTTTGGAGTCCCTAATTTGCTGCAGTGTCTCACAGAACTCATGAACTGTATAAAGGAAATGGTTCATGCGGTTGGAGAGGCTGACAAGTCCCAAATTCGTGGGTCAGGCGTAGACTTCTCCCTGGCCCTCAGTCTCTGCCCAGAGGGCACTCAGCTCTCTTGCTCCATGGGCCGGGAAGCCCACTGTGCAGGCTTCTGTGGGACTCTCCTTCTTTGGTTATGGTGGGCTCTCCTCTCTGCTCTGGAATTGGCTCTTTTTTAAGGCAAAACTGACCAATCCCCTCGGTGGGCCACAGTTACCTTATTTGCACAGCTCCACCCAGTCATCTGTGTGGGAGTCACAGAACCATGGCTAGAAAGGCCACACACAAAAGTAATTAATTGCACCTCATTATGTGTCTTTTTTAAATTTTTCTCCTGTGAAAGAAAAAGCAGACAAAAGGGTTGAGAAGCTTGATGGGGATGTAGGTGTCCGGATTTGGAATAAAAGCAAGGAAAACTCAATTCTAGAGCAGCACCTAGTGGTAGCTGATAGCTTTGCATCTCATTTGCTAGTTGTATTGCATGCAACTATCTCCACTTAATAACTTATCAAATTTTAGAATGCAAAAAATTATTTTCCAAAAGTGAATTTCTTATATTTTGATTAAATTGATAGTAGGCCATCTTTTACAAATACACAGAGGTGCTTTTGTGTTTGAAAGCCCATTGCATTTGTTTTATGGGGATTTGATCCATTTTCTCACACATTTTGATTACCTTTTACTGTTTAAAATTCTATGTATCACCACTTGCCTTTCACTTCAGAATGCCTGCAATTATTGAGTACTGTGCACAGTGCTTCAGCTATATTATTTCACTTAATATAACATCCTGGGATGATGATGGGAGACCCAGGCTTGCCCAAGGTCAAAGACCTCATAAGTAGTAGAACCAGAACACTAACCCTTGATGTGTCTAACGTCAAAGCATGTGCTTTAACAACTGCACAACTGTCCTTGGTATTCTTAGAAAATATTCTGCAGTGTACCTTTTTCACCTTATTCTCTGGTCAGCTCTTGGGAACGCTTAGGGGCCTATGCTTGGGCTGAGAAAGGATTCCAGGGAAGTCTGGAGTGTACAGTGATGTTTGTATCCTTTGGGTCCACTCAGACCAGCAGAGGGAGTGCTGAGAACTAAGTTCCTTTTTCCTCACCTTAGCTGCCTTTAGGGAGCCCGGGTGGTGCAGTGGTTAAGCACTCAGATGCTAACCAAAAGGTAAGCTGTTTGAACCCACCAGCCGCTCTATGGGAGAAAGATGTGACAATTTGCTTCTGTAAAAATTACAAACCCTATGGGGCACTTCTCTGTCCTGTATAGTCACTGTGAGTCAGAATTAACTCCACGGCGTACAGTAACAGCTGCCTGTAGGTCCAGCCCTCTTTCAGACCCCTCAGACCCCAGCCTTCAGACTAAGAATGGGTTTTACATTTTTAAGGATTATAAGGAAGGATGAGGGGAAGGTGAAGGAAGAGGAAGAAGAAACCTATGTGATGTAAAATGGGTTATATTTATTCAAGTCTTAAATTTCTATATAAAAGTCTTGCACATCTTCTATAAAATATATGCTTGGATTTTTGACATTTTTGAAGCTTGTAATTATTTAAATTCCATTTTTATTGTTTGTTGCTGATATATAGAGATAAATTGATGATTTTATATCAACCCTGTATCCAGTGACCATGTTAAATTCACCTATTCTAATAGTTTATCTGAAAATGCTTGAATTTTCTACATTCACAATTTATGTTATCTGTGAATGGTGACTGTTTTAGTGCTTTATTTCCAATTCCTACACCTTTTACTTATTTTTCTTGAGTGACCACACTCAGGACCTTTGGTACAAGGCTGAATAGATGTGATGATAGTGGGCATCCTATCCCCCAGTATCAGGAGGCATGTTTTCAATATATCATCATTAAGTATACTATATAGGCTTTTTGTAGATTCCATTTATTATATAAAGAAAGATCCCTTCTGTTCACTGGTTAGCTGAGAGTTTTTTTTTAATTAACCATGAATATATGTTGAATTTTCTCAAATGACTTTTCTGTATCTAATGAAATGATCATCACTTCCTTTATTCTATTAATGTGTGAATTATGGTTATTGATTTCAAATGTTGAATGAATCATGCATTGCCAGAATAAATTGAATTTGATCATGAGGTATTTTTTATATGTAGCTGGATTTTTTTCGTATTTTGTTTAGAATTTTTGCATCTATATTCATGGGAGAAATTGACCTTTAATTTTCTTTTCTTGTAATGTTTTTGCCAGGGGTTTGTTATCAAGATTATTCTGGTCTTATCAAATGAGTTGGGAAATGTTCTGTTGTTTTCTATGCTCTGGGAGAGTTTGGGTGACATAGGGTTATTTATTCCTTAATGTTTGGAAGAATTTATTGATGAAGCCATCTGAAGTCTGGAATTTTTATTGTTTTTCTTGTTTATTTGGTGGGAATGTTTTTAATCATGGATTCAGTTACTTTTCAGATTTTTTGGGTTACTTCCTTTTGTGTTTTGGAAAATTATTAAAAATTTGTTCATTTCACCAAAATTTCAAATTTATTGGCATAAAGTTCATAATAGCCGTGTGTGTTTTAATGACTTAGGACTGTATTGATGTCTCTGTTCTCATTACTGATATTGGATAAATTGTATCTTTTTAATTTTATTTTTGGGTAGTATTGCCAGGGATTTATTAATTTAGTCTTTTCTAAGAACCTTCTTTTACCTTTATTTTTCTCTGCTTTTTTCCCCAAAGCTCTTCAGCAGTGGTTCTTAACTTTCCTGCCAATCCAAAATCAGCTGTGTCACTTTAAAAAAGCACAGCCGCACAGGCCCTAACCATAAACATGGTGATTTGTAAGATTTGAGCTGGGACTTTGACACATTCATGTTTAAAAAGCATCATAGGTGATTCTGATACACAGTCACAATTGAGAACCACTCCTTCTTAGAACTTCTATGTCTGTTAAGAAAGTCACTTTTACTTTGTCATCAACACTCTGAATATTATGGTTTTGTAAAAGTCTCTAGAACTTCCCTGAACAATAGTTTACAGGCTTTCATACTTTCTGAATAAATGTATCTTCTGCACATTCCTCATGTTATAAGTTAAACGCAATTTTCATGGAGATGCAGAAAAATTTATTATTTTATAGATAATTAAGCTTTCATTTAATTACCATGTTATTTGATGCTGTTGAGTAGGTTCTGACTCAGGGACCTGACGTACAACAGAATGAAACGCTACTTGGTCCTGCACCTCCCTCAGAATCGTTGCTATGCTTGAGCCCATCATTGCAGCCACTGTGTCAATCCATCTTCCTGAGGGTCTTCCTTTTCTTTCACTGACCTTCTACTTTACCAAGCGCGATGTCCTTCAGGGACTGGTCTTTCCTGATAACATACCCAAAGTACATGAGATGAAATCTCACCATCCTTGCTTCCAAGGAGTCCTCTTGGCTGTACATCTTCAAGACAGCCTTCATTCTGGCAATCCATAGTATATTCAGTATTCTTCACCAGCACCATAATTTGAAGGCATCAGTTCTTCAGTCATCCTTATTCATTGTCCAGCTTTCACATGCATATGAGACGATGATGGAAAATACCATGGCTTGGGTAAGGTGCACCTTAGTCCTTAAAGTGACATCTCTGCTTTTCAACAGTTTAAAGTGATCTTTTGCAGCAGATTTGCCCAATGCAGTGCGTCTTGATTTCTTGACTGCTGCTTCCATGAGTGTTGATCGTGGATCCAAGTAAAATGAAATCCTTGACAACTTCAATCTTTTCTCCATTTATCATGATGTTGCTTATTGGTCCAGTTGTGAGGATTTCTGTTTTCTTTATGTTGAGGTGTAACCCATACTGAAGGCTGTGGTCTTTGATCTTCATCAGTAAGTGCTTCAAGTCCTCTTCTCTTTTAGCAAGCAAGGTTGTGTCATCTGCATATCACAGGTGGTTAATGTGTCTTCCTCCAATCCCGATGCCTCGTTCTTCCGCATGTAGTCCAGCTTCTCAGATTATTTGCTCAGAATCCAACTTGAATAAGTATGGTGAAAGGATACAACCCTGATGCACACCTTTCCTGATTTTAAACCACACGGTGTACCCTTGTTCTGTTTGAATGACTGCCTGTTGGTCTAAGTACAGGTTCTTCACGATTCTTCACAATGTTATACATAATTTGTTATGATCCACACAGTCAAATGCCTTAGTATAGTCAATAAAACAGGTAACATCTTTCTGATACTCTCTGCTTTCAGCCAAGATCCATCTGATATCAACAATGATATCCCTCATTCCTTGTCCCCTTCTAAACATGGCTTGAATTTCTGGCAGATCCCTGTCGATATACTGCTGCACCTGTTCTTGATATGAATGTGTAATGTTAATGATATTGTTCAATAATTTCTGCATTTTGTTAGATCACCTTTCTTTAGAATGGGCACAAATACAGATCTCTTCCAGTCGATTGGCCAGGTAGCTGTCTTCCAGATTTCTTGGCATAGACGAATGAACACTTCCAGTGCTGCATCTGTTTTTTGAAACATCTCAGTTGGTATTCCATCAGTTCCTGGAGCCTTGTTTTTCGCCAGTGCCTTCAGTGCAGTTTGGATTTCTTCCGTCAGTACCATCGGTTCTTGATTATATGGTACCTTCTGAAATGATTGAGTGTCAACCAATTCTTTTTGGTATAGTGACTGTGTATTCCTTTAATCTTTCTCGATGCTTCCTGCTTTATTCAATATTTTGCCCCATAGAATCTTTCAGTATTGTAACTCGAGGCTTAAATTTTTTTCCTTCAGTTCTTTCAGCCCGAGAAATGCCAAGCGTGTTCTTCCCTTTTGGTTTTCTAATGCCAGATCTTTGCACATTTCATTATAATACTTTGTCTTTTTGAGCTTCCCTTTGAAATCTGTTCAGCTCTTTACTTCATCATTTCTTCTATTCACTTTAGCTACTGTACGTTCAAGGACAAGTTTCAGAGTCTCTTCTGGCATCTCTTTTGGTATTTTCTTTCTTCCCTGTCTTTTTAATGACCTTTTGCTTTCTTCATGTATGATGTCCTTGATGTCATCCCACTACTCATCTGGTTGTCCGTCATTAGTGCCCAGTGCGTCAAATCTATTCTTGAGACAGTTTCTAAATTCAGGTGGAATATACTTAAGGTCATACTTTGACTCTCGTGGACTTTTTAAAATTTTCTTCAGCTTCAACTTGAACTTGCATATGAGCAATTGATGGTCTGTTTTGCAATAGACCCCTGGCCTTGTTCTGAGTGATGATGTTGAGCTTTTCGATCATCTCTTGCCACAGACATAGTTGATTTGACTCCTGTGTATTCTGTCTGGCAAGGGCCATGTGTATAGGCACCGTTTTTTGTTGAAAAAGGTATCTGCAATGAGTAAGTTGTTGGTCTTGCAAAATTCTGTCCCGTGTCATTTCTATCAGGGCCTTATTTTCCAACAACCAATCCTCCTTTGTTTCTAACTTTTGCATTCAAATCACCAGTAATCATCAATGTATCTTGATTACATGTATGATCAATTTCATACTGCAGAAGTTAGTAAAAATCTTCAATTTCCTCATCATTGGCATTAGTGGTTGATGTGTAAATTTCAATAATAGCCTTATTAACTGGTCTTCCTTTTAAGTGTATGGATGTTATCCTATCACTGACAGTGTTGTACTTCAGGTTAGGTCTTGAAATGTTTTTTTTTTTGATGATGAATGCAATGCCATTCCTCTTCAATTTGTCATTCTCTGCATAGTAGACCTTATGATTGTCCCATTCAGAATGGCCAATACCAGTCTGTTGCAGCTCACTAATGCCAAGAATATCAATCTTCGTGTGTTCCATTTCATTTTTGATGACTTCCAATTTTCCTAGATTCATACTTCATATAGTCCACGTTCTGATTATTAATGGACGTTTCCACTTGTTCTTATTTTGAGTCTTGCCACATCAGCAAATGAAGGTCCCAAACACTTTACTCCATCCATGTAATTACGGTTGACTTTACTTTGAGGAGACAGCTCTTCCCCAGTTGTATTTTGAGTGCCTTCCAACCTGAGGGGCTCATCTTCCAGCGCTATATCAAACAATGTTCTGCTGCTATTTATAAGGTTTTCACTGGCCAATTTTTTCAGAAGTAGCCCGCCAGGTCCTTCTCCCTAGTATATCTTAGTCTGGAAGCTCCACTGAAACCTGTCCACCATGGGTAACCCTGCTAGTCTTTTAAAAATGGGTGGCATAGCTTCCAGCATCACAGCAACACACAAGCCACCACAGTATAACAAACCGATAGAGAAATGAAGTTGTGGTTAATTACCATAAACACTACTAATTGCTTTAGATTTTTTCATAGGTTCGATTTTTCAGCTATTCACTCATCACCCATTACTCTTCCTGAATCTTTCTAAAAACTTTCTCCACATTCTCTTTAAGTTATTAAACATTAAATTGACACGTTAATCAACTAACTACAAGTCAGAGTGGAGCTGACTTGAGATACCTTGTAGGTTTTCCTGTGTCTCGCCCATCTTAGCATACTTGCTTTGATTGTCCAAGTGCTGCAGTGCCCATTAGGTTGTTGGCTAGTTACGATGAGCTCTCAGCCTCCTTATTGCGTTAGCTGATTGGCAGTTTGTAGACAGGTGAATAGCATCTGCTCAAGGAATGGATCAGGCAGGGCAGAGACTTGGTCTCCTTTCTCAAAATAAATCAACCTGGGTTGTTCTGCTGCACCCGGAGGATGGGAATATGTGATAATAAGCAATGAACAATAGTAATTTCGAGTAAAAGCAGAGTATAGAAACCACCTAAAGAATTTAGGTAACTTGGGAATTGATAAACTTATAAAAGTGATAGCTAGGAATGGCCAGTAGTGTGCTTTGAAAATTAAATGTGTGCTGGTTATGGTATTAGTAAGTATTCATGGAGGGATGGCCAATTTTCTATCTAGAGTCCTGATGGTGGGCTGCAGGTATCACTGCATGCTGAAGATGGTCTTCCTACATTAGCATTTCAATTTTAACAGCAAGGACAGAATTCCCAGTGGTGACCTAAAAGCAGCAGAGTCATTCACTAAATCATCCTGGCTGTCCCTGCTTAATGAATAGCCAGAACTCATTTAACAGTTCTACAACTTTCCTGATTTATAAATCACTGCTCAATCAGTATGTTTCTTAAGAGATGTGGCTCCATGGAAAGAATATTGTCATTGGAATCTGAAACATCTGAGTTCAAACACTGGGTGAACCTGTTTTCCTGGTCTATAAAACAGGGAAGTACTTACCTAGTGACATTTTAGAAGCCCTAGTGGTGCAGTGGTTAAGAGTTCAGCTGCTAACCAAAAGGTCGGCAGTTCGAATCCACCAGCTGCTCCTTGGAAACCCTATGGGGCAGTTCTATTCTGTCCTATAGGGTTGCTTTGAATCGGAATCTATTTGATGGCAATGGGTTTGGTTTTCTTTAGTGACATTTTAAGGGTTAAAGGAGACTATGTGTAGCAGTGACTCAGTGTAGATAAAGTTCCAGATGGCAGTTCACATCTAAGACACATCTCCTGGCCAGGAGCCCACGTAACTGTTTCAAACTTTACTCCCAAAATGTGTCTAGCCCATGTTGCATTCCCTTAAGAGTTTTGCCCTAGTCTCAAAGGCTATGTATACCAGAGGAGTAACATGAATATTTTCATAGAGACCTCCTGAAATGTCTCAACCCCTAATGGTGACATTGTCAAGCAAAGTTCTGACTTGGAATCACTGAGAACTGAAACCTGACTACAACGATCTTTGCCAACACTCTTATCTTGCAGCAGGTTCTTTAAGGCCTGATGATCTGAGATGTACTTCAAAGGACTCATCACCATAGCAGACCATGAATGGGCCGAATTCCCCTCTGGACAAGTTACTAAGAAAGTCTGGCCATTTATGCCCTCATGAGAGTTTTAACCAGGGCTGGACAACATCGCCAAGAGCATCTACATCCGAGTTCAAGAAACTCAATGGGTAGTGCTGCATAATCAAAAGATTTTTGTCCACCAAACTCTTCAAGTGTAATACAAACTTTTGTATGAATATTTTTCATTTTAGACATCCCTCTGTTAAGATGCCCAACACTAAAGCAACTGACCTTTGCCACCACGTCAGCAGATGGTTCAGCTGATTTAGCAGACACAATGCCAACGAGTCCTTAAGAGACTATTTCTTAACCCCTGCTTTGCCGCAGTCAAGGGATCTGTAATCCCTCTAGGTTGTTCATGATGAAGAGGGGCTGCGGGCTGATAAAGCTGAATTTTACTCAAACACTTTGTTAAGGAGGAACCCTGGTGTGAAGTGGTTAAGTATTCAGCTGCTCACCAAAAGGTTGGCAGTTCGAATCTACCATCTGCTCCTTGGAAACCCTATGGAGCAGTTCTACTTTGTCCTATAGGGTCCCTATGAGTCAGAATCAACTCAACAGCAATGGGTTTTTTTCTTTGGTTTTGTTACGAAAATTCCCCCAACCTGTTATGTTCTGGAAAACCACAGGGCTTATTGCAAGGCAATGACCAAGACTTAATGATTGACTCTAAATACCTAGTTTCCCCTTCCCTATCTTCCTCTCTACTTCTTCTGGCTCTCCCAGGGTTGGGGTGGCCTTATCATAAGAAAACATTCCTAGCAACCTGGCCCTGATTGCAACCTCAGTACATCACTCATCCAGCCTACCCTTAACTGTCTTTAAAAAGCTCACAGTCCTGTGTCTCAGGAGTGGTGTTCAGACACAGTTCTGGTGTCTCTCTTCCCACTGTAGTGGTCCCTCTACCTGCTTACGGTACACCTTCCTTCCCTTATTCCTTTCCCCCTTCCTTGTAACTTCCTATTGAATAAAAGTCATCCTTGCTGGTTAACATCCCTAGGTGGTGCAAGCAGCTAATGTGCTTGGCTGCTAACTGAAAGGTTGGAGGTTTAAGTCCACCCAAAGGGGCCTGGGAAGAAAGGCCTGGCTAGCTACTTCCAAAAAATCAGTCACTGATGAAGGGTAAGACAGTATACAATACTAGGGAATCCAGCACAACTTTATGAAGGCAAGGTCATGGAAGCTCCATAGACACATCCAAACTCCATGGGGGACCAAATTACTGGGCTGAAGGCTATGGGGACCATGGTCTCGGGGAGCATCTAACTCAATTGGCGTAACATAGTTTATAAAGGAAATATTCTACATTCTACCTTGGTGAGTAGTGTCTGGCGTCTTAAAAGCTTGTGAGCAGCCATCTAAGATACTCCACTGGTGCCACACTGGCTGAAGCAAGGGAAAATGAAGAAAACCAAAGACACAAGGGAAAGATTAATCCAAACTAATGGACGACAACTATCACAGCCTCCACCAGACTGAGTCCAGCACAACTATATGGTGCCCAGCTACCACCACCAGCTGCTCTGACTGATATCACAATAGAGGGTTCCAGACAGAGCTGGAGAAAAATGTAGAACAAAATTCTAACTCAAAAAAAAAAAAAGACCAGACTTAATGGTCTGACAGACACTAGAGAAACCCCGAGAGTATGGTCCCCAGACACCCTTTTAGCTCAGTAATGAAGGATGAGTGAACATGACCTCAGTCACTCCTGAGGTTCACCCTCAGCCAAAGATTAGACAGGCCCATAAAACAAAACAAGACTAAATGGGCACACCAGCCCAGGGGCAAGGATGAGAGGGCAGGAGGGGACAGGAAAGCTGGTAATGGGGAACCTAAGGTCGAGAAGGGGAGTGATGACATGTCATGGGGTTGGCAACCAATATCACAAAAAAAATGTACTAATTGTTTAATGAGAAGCTAGTTTACCCTGTAAACCTTCATCTAAAATCTAAAGTGCAACTAAAAAAACAAAAACAAAAAATCAGCCACTGAAACCCCTATAGAGCAAAGTTCTGCTTTGACATACATGGAATTGCCACAAGTCAGAATCAACTCCACAGCAACTGCTCGTTGTTGTTGTTGTTTTTGCCATACTTTAACATTTAAACAAAAAAAATGATGCAGGTCAGTGGAGATGACAGTACTGAGCCACATCAAATTTTAACTGCATCAAATTAAGTGAGTCCAATGCTTTGTGCATAATAAAAGCTTTTGATTTGAAGTATTGATGGATTTATGTCTCTTTCTGTTCCTAGTACACGTGACTACGCACCTCTCCACGTGGAACCACAATAAAGAACTGTTTTTAATGTTAGAATAAATTGCCACAAGTCTATAGGAGAAAAAACTCTGAGTTGAAGCTGAAATTCATTTTATTTCTCATCATCTTCCCCCTGCAAAGCAGGTGGATACAAACAGTGGCAGTTTTAGGTGAGCAGCATCTCCCTCCTCAGACTATAAAAGCGGATTCTCACTAGAATGCAGATTCCCTCCTGGAGAAGAGAGGCCATTTGCTACATGAAATCAACAGTCCCTACCCTACCCCAGTTTTTAAAAAAATTGCCTTTGGGCCCTTTATAAGGAGAGTTAGGAAGACAGGATATTTTCTCAACAAATCTTTAGTTTGTTGTGTCCATTACTTTGCAGAGGAAGTCATAATCTTATGCCGATGAAAAAATATCACCAGTGCCTGCAAACATGGGATTAGGATGAGGGCTGCAAGCTGTCAGCAGGAGCTGGTGAACCATCGGGCAACAAAGACTGTTTGGACTTCAACATAAGCACAGAGGAGGTTTTCCTTGGTAGGTCTTCATTTTTGTCTTGTTTGATTTGGTGCTAGTTTTTCCTCTGGTCTGGTGGATGGTTGAGCCAACCCATCCCCATGAAGCAGCAGGATAGGGGTAAAAACTCTGGCATCAAAACCATAGGTTCAAGTCCTGGCTCAGCTAATTAGTCCCAGATATACATGGCCATGTTACCTAAACTCTCTGAACTCAAGTTTCCTTATTAGCAAAGCATACATCTGCTCTTCTAACCTCAAAAAGCTTTCAGGACATGTAGAAGAAACTATCAAGATATGTGAAAGTGCTTTGTAAACTCTTAAACCCAACACAACTGTGTGATAGGGAAACTGCACAGGGACAAGGTGTTAGAATAAGGGGAGGAGCTACTACTGCAATCAGCTAGGGCTGAGTTCTTATCCCTAGGCCATATGCTTGGCTTCTGGTGGCCCTAAGAATAGAGGCAATACTCCTTAACGTGGTCTATAAAGCCCTGCAAAGTCTGGCCCCAGCCTATTTTGCCAGCTTCATTTTATACATATTCTCTTCTCTCCATTTATAACTGCTATCCATCCTTTAGGTTTTAGTCAACCATTACTTCCCTAGGGTACACATAGGAGTCCCTGGGTGATGCAAATAGTTAACACACTTGGCTGCTAACTGAAAGGTTGGTGTTCAAGTCCACCCAGGGACACCTTGGAAGAAAAGCCTGGTGATCTACTTCCAAAAAATCAGCTGTTGAAAACCCAGTGGAGCACAAGTTCTACTCTGACACACATGGGATTGCCATGAGTTGGCATTGACTCAATGACAACTGGCTTGGTTTTAGGGTACTGTCTTAGGCTGGGTTATCAAGAGGAACAAAACCAGGAAGCATATATATAAGTATAGAGAGAGATTTATTTCAAGGGAATGGCTCATGCAGTTGTGGAGGCTGACAAGTCCCAAGTCCGTGGGTCAGATGTCAGGCTGGAGGCTTCTCCTGACTTACATAGATGCAAAGGCTGACAAATCCAAAAACAGTAGGTCAGGGTTGTGGGAACTGGCAAATCCTAAAATCTCCAAGTTAGGTGGCAGGCTGCTGGCTCACGTCCCAAGAGCCAGAGGTCTGAGGATGACAAGTTGGATGCAGGATCGAGTGAGCTTTGCCAAAACATTCATATATATTGGATGCAGGCCAAATCTCCAAGGAAATTCCCCTTTCAAATGATTGGCTGCTCACATCAGATCACAAAATGGAGGATGATTACATAATATCTGTCAAACCACTGAGAATCATGGCCAAGCCAAGTTGACACATAACATTAACCATCACAGTCTGCCCCTTGTCAACTTGGCACCTGTACACATCTCCTTAAACCATACATAATCTCTAAATAAGGACAATTATGAAGTCATACTTGCACCTAACATGATACAAATAACATGTGTACAACCAAAAAAGCACTCAGCACAGCCCTGTTTACGTCTTATATTTTATAAGTAATGGAATAAGGGAGGGAAGAAAACAAAGATACGCACACACACACATACACATATAACAAAACAAGGAAGAAATACTCGTGACAATTAACAGTCCTCATTTCTGCAGCTGGTAACATGGTCATAGCTGGTATTTAAAACTACCTTCTTCCACCACCCATTCCATATTCCCTTTGCACTCAGCAAGCACCTCAGCTGATAGTGGTTCTTTGCCTGGTAGGATGACCCAACCTTCTTTCCTGAAGAGTCTGGGTCATTAGTAGTCATGTCAGAATTAGGTTGCTGTAGTTTTCCATTGACTTTAATCACAGGGCATGGTAGTACTGAGAGACATCCTAAGGGATCTCCTGTATTCCAGACATACTGTCCTTTACCTCCATTACGTAGTATCAGTCTGATTTCCCCTTGATAATCAGAATCAATCACACCAGCCAATATGGTAACTCCTTTCTTTGCCTGTTGATCCAGAGGCATTAGAAGCCCAAAGTGGCTGGGTGGCATTCTTAACTTCCAGTTCAGTAGAATCCGTGATGTGTCTCCTGGTGGGAGCATTCCTCCTTTTGAAACTAAGACCTCTAGAGCTGCACAACATAGGGTAGTGGGGACAGGAAGCAAAAATTTTATGAGTAGATCACTAGAGGTAATAGTGAGTGGTGCCACTCCCATTTTTACCTTTTGATTTCCAGACCCATGAATCCTGGCTATGGGAAAAACAGCACCATGTGTTGGATGTTGGTTTAGAGCATCTACAGCATCCTGGAGAACATTGCCCCAAACTTGCAAGGTATTGCCACGTAGCAGGTGCCATAATTCTGTTTTTAGAAGGTCATTCCATTATTCTATCAAGCCAGCTGCTTCAGTATAATGGGGAACATGGTAAGACCAGTAAATTCCATGAGCATGGACCCATGGAATATCTCCACATGCCCATGGTTAAGCACACTTCTTTGCTGTGAAGTGAGTTTCTTGATCTGAGGCCATGCTGTGTGGGATACCATGATAGTGGATAAGGCATACTGTAAGTCCACAGATGATAGTTTTGGCAGAAGCGTTGTGTTCAGGGAGGGAAAATCCATATCCAGAGTAAGAGTCTATCCCAGTAAGAACAAAATGCTGCCCTTTCCATGATGGAAGTGGTCCAGTATAATCAACCTGCCATCAGGTTGCTGGCTGATCACCACTTAGGAATGGTGCCATATTGGGTACTCAGTGTTGGTCTCTGTTGCTGGCAGATTGGGCACTCAGCAGTGGCTGTAGTCAAGTCAGCCTTGGTGAGTGGAAGTCCATGTTGCTGTACCCATGAATAACCTCCATCCCTGCCACCATGACCACATTGTTCATGAGCCTACTGGACAATGACAGGAGTGGCTGGGGAAAGAGTCTTACTGATATCCATAGAATGCGTCATCCCATCCACTTGACTGTTAAAATCCTCCTCTGCAAATGTCATCCTTTGGTGAGCATTCACATGAGACACAAATATCTCCACTTTTTGGCCCATTCAGAGAGGTCTATCCACTTTCTTCCCCATACCTCCTTGTCACCAACTTTCCAATCATGTTCCTTCTAAGTCCCTGACCATACAGACACAAACCAGTGGCCACAGCCCATGAATCAGTATACAATCACACATCTGGCCATTTCGCCTTCCCAGCAAAATGAAACAACCAGGTGCACTACTTGAAGTTCTGCCCACTGGGAGAATTTCTCTTCACCACTGTCTTTCAGGGAGGTCCCAGAAAGGGGCTGCAGTGCTGCTGCTGTCCACTTCCAAGTGGTACCTGCATGTCACATAGAGCCAACTGTAAACCAGGGGCGAGTTTTCTCTTCCTCAATCAACTGATCATAAAGAACTCCCCATGAGACCATAGATGCAAATCGGGAGAAGGAAGGTAAGGTGACAGAAGTGGGGGCCATGAACATTTGGACAACTTCCTCATGTGACTTCTTTCAGGGCCTACTCGAGCCCAATCTCACATATACTATTCCATTTAATGATGGAGTGCTGCTGTGCACGTCTGACTTTATGACCCTGCAGGTCAGGCAACACTGAGTTCGTAATGGGTAGCTAAGGCCTTATGGTGACTTGGTGGCCCATAGATAAGCGTTCAGTCTTTACTAAGGCTCAGTAACAAGCCAAAAGCTGTTTCTCAAAAGACTAGTTATCTGCAGGGGATGGCAGAGCTTTGCTCCCAAATCCTAGGGGTCTGCACTGTGATTCACAAATAGGGGCCTGTCAAAGACTCCAAACAGCAGCTCTGTCTGTTACTGACATTTCAAGAATCATTGTATCAGCTGGATCATATGGCCCAAGTGGCAGAGTGGCTTGCACAGCAGTCTGAACTTGTTGCAGAGTCTTTTCTTGCTCTAAACCCCACTGAAAACTAGAAGCTTTTTGAGTCACTTGTTAAACAGGCCAGAGTAGCACACCCACATGTGGGATATGTTGCTTCCAAAACCCAAAGGGGCCCACTAGATGTCATGCCTCCTTTTTAGTTGTAGGAGGGGCCGGCTGTAACAACTTGTCCTTCACTTTAGAAGGAATACCTTGACATGCCCCACACCACCGGAGCCCTAGAAATTTCACTTTTCACTGACGTGAAATGTGCCTGAATTTTGTCGGATTAATTTCCCACCCTCTAGCATGCAAATGTCGTGCCAATAAGTCTGGAGTTATTGATACCTCTTCTTTACTAGGTCCACTCAGCATAATGTTATCAATGTAATAACCAATGTGACATCTTGAGCAAGGTCCTTGCAGACTAAATTATGACATAGGACTGGAGAATTGATATAACCCTAAGGTAGGACAGTAAAAATGTATTGGTGGCCTTGCCAGATGAAGGCAAACTATGTCTGGTGATCCTTTGAAACTGGAACTGAGAAAAAGGCATTGGCCAGGTCAATAGCTGTATATCAGATACCATGAGATGTATTAATTTGCTCAAGCAATGAAACCACATCTGGAACAGCAGCTCAGTTGGCGTTACCACCTGGTTAAGTTTACAATAATCCACTGTTATTCTCCAAGATCCATCTGTTTTTTGCACAGGGCACATAGGCCAGTTGAATGCGGATGTGGTGGGAATCACCACACCTGCATCCTTCCAGTGTTTGATGGTGGCAGTAATCTCAGCAAGCCTTCCAGGAATGTAGTATTGCTTTTAGTGTACTATTTCCTTAGAAAACTCTGGTGGCGTAGTGGTTAAGAGTTTGCCTGCTGTCATGGTTTGCATTATGTCCCCCCAAAAATGTGTGTATCAATTTGGCTAGGCCATGATTCCCGGTACTGTGTGATTTTCCTGTATGTTGTAAACCTGCCTCTATGATGTTAATGAGGGAGAATGGGTGGCAGTTGTGTTAGTAAGGCAGGACCTGATCTACAAGACTGGATTGTGTCCTGAGGCAATCTCTTGAGATAGAAAAGACAGAAGTGAGCAGTGAGACAGGGGACCTCATACCATCAAGAAAGCAGTGCCGGCAGCAGAGCACGTCCTTTGGACTGGGGTCCCTGAGCAGAGAAGCTCCTAGTCCAGGGGAACACTGAAGAGAAGAAGGCCCACAGAGAGAAAAAGCCTTCCCCTGGAGATGATGCGCTGAATTTAGACTTTTAGCCTACTTTAACTGTGGGGAAATAAACTTCTCTTCGTTAAAACCACCCACTTGTGGTATTTCTGTTGTAGCAGCACTAGATGACTAAGACAGCTGCTAACAGAAAGGTCAGCAGTTTAAATCCACCAGGTGCTCCTTGGAAACCCTATGGAGCAGTTCTACTCTGCCCTATAGGGTCGCTATGAGTCAGAATCGACTCAACGTCAACAGGTTTGGTTTTCGTTTGTTTGTTTGTTTGTTTGTTTAGGGAGAGGCAGTTCTAATGGCTTCTGCTTGGATTTTTGTACCATAATAGTCCTTACTCCACATTTCAAGGATCCAATGTGGTGGTTCTGCCAGTTTCTGAGTGTGTCCGTTTCAGTTATGCATTCTGGAACTGGGGAAATCACTACAGGATGGGTTCAGGGATCCACTGTGAAACGAGCCTGAGCTAAGACTCCATTAATAACCTGGCCTCCATACATCCCCACTCTAACTGGTGGGCCACAGTGACATTTGGTTCTCCTGGAATTAGTGTCATTTCAGAGCCCGTGTCCTGTAATCTCCGAAATGTCTGATTATTTCCTTTTCCCCAGTGAATAGTCACTTCTGTAAAAGGCCGAAGATCCCTTTGGGGAAGGCTGGGAGAAAGATTAACAGTATAAATCTTTGACATTGTAGTGGGGTCCTTCCTCAAGGGGATCTGACCTCCCCTTCATTCAAGGAATTGTGGGTCTGTAAACTGGCTGAAGGGTGGGAATTGATTGAGGGGCTGTGACTTTCTATTCTGGCAATTCAAGTTAGACTGCCACTCAGTTGACCTAGAATTCTTCCTCTTGTACAGATGAAGTAAATATTTAATATATTTTCCATCTATTTCACCCCTAGTGATGCCATGACTAAGTAGCCGACACCATAAGTCCATACAAGTCAGACTATTCTGATTACTGCTTTGACTCTGCTGTCCATTACTGTAATACATTACTGCCAACCTTGTCTTTGGTGATTAAGTGCCGCCACTTGGCCCCTACCACCCTGGAGTCCAATCAGCCCCATTGTAGTTAGGTGTCTTAATTCATTTAGGGCAGTTCCTGCTATCAAATCTGGCTTACATAAAATAGCAATTACAATAGACTTCAAGGATACTGGGGCTCCCTTCACAAATTTGTTCCTCACCATTGTGGTGAAAGGTGTGTCCTCTGACCACTCCATGGATGAGTCTGTGGGTCCAACTTGATAAATCCAGTCTAATATGCCAATATCCCTAAGCTTTTGGATACATTCTTCTACAGTATACCAAGGCAGTTCTGGCATTTCAACTTGATTTAGCATAGGCCACCACTTAATTCATATTTCAGTGAACAAACCAAGTAAAGTATTAGATCCTTTTCTAACCTCTCAGGCTGAAATATTGAATGAAGTATCTGTGCTTAGTGTGCCCAAAGCAATAAACTGAGAGTGATTCAACTTTATATTCTTTGCACCATTATCCCACATCCTTATAGCCATTTCCACACATATTCCCCAGGTTTCTGTTTGTATATATTAGAAAAACCAAGGAATTCTTTTGGAGTGTAGTGTACCTCCTCATGGGTCACACTTTATACTTCATCTCTTGAGACTCACTGGGATTTAAGTCTAGTTATAGATCTAGATGCAAAAATGGGTGGTGGTGGTGGGTCCTAGGGACATTCAGCAATGTTTTATAAGACATCTGCCCAGGCGAAGCCCCAGGCAATGCCCTAGGAGCTGCCCCAGGCGATATCTCAGACAACGAGTCTTCAGACACAGCTGGCTTAATCTCATCAGATGGGGGTGGAGGGAATAACAGCTTTACTGGGGTTGGTGGCTTAGCTGACAAAAATGGAGTAATCTCTTCAGATGGGAGCCAGTGGGCTAGTTCTGTTGGCAAGAGTGATTCAGTGGAATTTAGGGGCTCAATGTCCCTAGCTTCCTGATTATTTGCCCTATGTCCCCATCCCAAGTTTCAGGATCCCATTTCTTTCCAATCAATGGCCTCACTTTACTTCAGACATTGTTCAAGGTTTGGAATTCAATCAATGTAGTTCAGCCACTCTTCTGATAAGACTCTGGGTTTGGTTTTCAGTAATATCAGCTCTGTTACTACAAGAAATAAGGCTTTCTTTCAGGGCATGAGTGACCACTTCCAGATCTTGTATGTGGTGCTTGAGCTGTGACTGTGAAGCTTTGAGCTCATCTCTTTCTTTCACCAATTTGTCTAACAAAAGTAGGCTTAATCAACTAGCTTCCTTATACCTCTCATTCTGAACAAAATTGTAGAAAAATATCAAATATGCAATCACCCAGAGCCTTGTCTTTCATAAATATTTGATCCAATGGTGGTGATATTTTGTGTATTTCTATTGCCATACTGATGGTATGGCTTAGTAGTGAGTGTTGTCTTTACTACTAGAGCCTGAATCATCAGCACCTTTAAGACTAGCCAGACTTGAGAAACAATTCAGAAAACTCATCCTTACAATTTTGTTCCTCTAGAACCACTCTTGGGGCCCTGGTGGCAAGTGGGCAAGTAGTTAAGAGTTTGGCTGCTAACCAAAAGGTCAGCAGTTCGAATCCACCAGCCTCTCCTTGGAAACCCTATGGGGCAGTTCTACTCTGTCTTATAGGGTTGCTATGAGTCAGAATCGGCTCAACAGCAACAGGTTTGGTTTTTGGTTGAGAACCACTCCTGGTACCAAATGTCTTAGGCTGTGTTCTCTAGAGGAGCAAAATAAGTGAAACATATATGTAAATATACATACCAAAAAACCAAACCCATTGCCGTTGAGTTGATTCCAACTCATAGCGATTCTGTTGGACAGAGTAGAACTATCCCATAGGGTTTCGAAGGAGTGGCTAGTGGATTGGAACTGCTGACCTTTTGGTTAGCAGCCGAGCTCTTAACCTTACTGTGCCACTAGGGCTCCTAAATATATTTAGAGAGATTTATTTCAAGGGAATGGCTCAGCAGTTGTGGAGGCCAGCAAGTCCCAAATCCGTGGGTCAGGCATCAGGCTAGAGGCATCTCCTGACTCATGTGGTTGCAGGGGTTGACAAACCCAAAAACAGCAAGTCAGGCAAAAGGCTTCTGGTTCACGGGATTGCGGGAACTGGTGAACCACAAAATCTGTAGGTCAGGTGGCAGGCTGCTGGCTCAAGTCCCAATAACTGGAGGTCAGAGGATGACGAGTTAGATGCAGGATTGAGAGAGAGGGATAGCTTTACCAGAATATCCATATATATTGGATGCAGGCCACACCCCCGAGGAAATTCCACTTTCAACTGATTGGCTGCTCACATCAGATCACAAGTTAGGGAATGATTAGATAATATCTGCCCAACCACTGAGATTCATGGCCTAGCCAAGTTGACACATAACATTAACTGTCATAGGTACTCCATCCATCACTCTCTGACTTGATTAAATTTCTCCTATTGCATGATTTTATGGAACCAAGTACCTTTCCTTTCGTAAAGTTTGTCATAGTCACAATTTACATTTATCTAAGTGATTTTCACATTGATATTCACTTTCCCTGCTTGCCTGAATGAAGGACAGGGATAAATTCTGTCTTGTTTACCATTTGTATCCCTGGTTCTAAGCACAATGGTTGGCATGTGGTAGGTGCTTGAATATTTGCTAAATGAGTGAATAAATGATTTACAGATGAATGATGAAATGATTCCTTCTTGTAGATATTGTGGGACCAGGGAAAACATTTGGAAATTTGAGTCTCATCCCTGACTGAAGTTTGACCCAAATTTTACTCAACTTTGTTGTGAAGGAGCAGCTGAAAAAAACAGACGTTGAAAGCAGTTTTGTGATTTAAGAGAGAAGACCAGAACACAACTTTGATGCAATCTGTCCCTTTGTACTCAGAAATTTATTTACCTAACGGCCATTTGGATTTGTGAACGTAAAGTCAAGTCCACAAAAGGAAAGTTTCTGGAGAAACTGGCTCCTAGAGAAACCTGCTCTGTGTGAGAAGACAAAAGTTGCTCAAGAGAAATTTGCACCCTTTCCTCAAAAAAAAAAAGTTACTTGTCAAAGGAGGGATTTGGACTGTACTGCCTTGGCATACTCGTTTACTCTTGTGGAGATGTGTGTATTCTTGCTTAAGTAGTGGCTAACTGAAGACACCAGGGCTATTTTACCAAGAGGCGAGAGGCATTGTGGGGCTTTAAGCACAACAGAGCAGCCTCAGAGCTCAGCTGGCCAAGTGCAGCACCAGCTTGCGGAAGGAGGAGTCTCCCCAGTTCTTTAGGGAATCCAGCTGTTCCCTGAAGCTGGAGAAGTGACCTATTTGGGAACATTGTGAGCCATCACCCTTAGCTGTTCTCCTGTGGGAACTGTCGGCAGGCCCAATGGTGACTCTTCTTCAAATACTTAAGTGGGCGGGGGAGAGGTCGTGGTGAGAGGAACAGGGTGAATACTGTGGGCGACACCAGCCGGCAGACAGCTTTATGAGGAAGCTTGAGGCTCCTCCTTAAGATCTTACAGAAATGCCCCAGGAAGACCTGGCATAGGGTAGTCAGGCACTTGCTGGTGAAGGTAGGGCAAGAAAAGGAAATCGGGTTATTGTTATTAGAAACTTTGTTTGTAGCCACAGCCTTGTAGTTCTGCTGAAATTTGAGTAAAAAATTAAGGGGTTTATATGCACATGATAAAAGATATTTCTGAGAAGCTGATATTTCTCTTCACATGCACATCCACATCAGGCAGGACTTGGGCATAGCTACTCTAGAATGATCAATTCATCCTAGTTTGCCTGGGACTTTCCTATTAGCACTAAAAGTTCTGTGTCCCAGGAATCCCTCAGTCCCAGAAAACTGGAACATTAAGTCACCCTACCACTTACTTTCACTGCTACTATTACCTTCAAGCTGGGAAGACAGAGCAGACCCTTCACAGCCTCACAATGTAGCAGAAGCAAAAATGCATCTCTCCTCGTGATAGTAAGAATCTACAAAACAGCAAAGGTATATTGCAAAGCTCCCTTTCAAATTGTGCACTGAGGCTGAAAATGGACACAATGAGAGTTCCTATTCTGAGCTTCAATAAGGGGCTGTTCTGGGCCAACAATTCATTTTCATTTGCCAAGGTGTCTTCTTCAGTTCTTCTATCTGTACATTCAGTGACTATTCACACTAGATTCTCCATGAAGGCTGCAGTTTTGTAAAATATCTTCTTTTCCCTAGTAATAAAAGGATCAAGTATGTAATCAATGTTAGAGTTTAAATACATTTTTATATAAATAAGTATTCAAATCACAAAAACATCTTTGTAAGACACTGTGCCCTGTTTTTTCATTTGAAATTAGAATCACCATATCACCAGAGCCCAAGACAGTCAAATCATTAACAAGTGGGACAGTAACCACCACCCCTCCAATGAAACAAACAAATATAGAGTGATAAAAGGTAAGGAAGAGAAAGGATTCTACTGGCACTCACTGTTTCAAAGACTCCTTGGCCGAGGTTGGTCCTAGATGATCAAGCTCCTAGGTCCTGGTGTTAGGTGGAAGGTGACGTCTGAGTCATCTGCTGGATCGCTGGATGGTGAGACTGTGAGATCAGCCATCTGGGAAGAGGATACAGCTTCTTTCCTCAGACAGGCGGAGAAGATGAGGAATAGCCCACCAAGAGCCAGGAAAATACCAGCAGCCCAGCCTATGTTAAGGGCCTCTCCAAACTCCCGTCAAGGCACAATCTCAGGGATGCTGTCATCCAAGAAGTCTTGAATCGTGATGTGGACCACCAAGGAGACTGGAAAGAGGGTAGTGGCTGAAGCTGATGCCTCCAAAGCCCCTCCCAGGAGGCAAAACTACCTCTTGACTACCCCTCCGATTCTGTGAAATTGGAGGCATTTGGACCCAAAGCCAGAGAGCAGAAGCCCCAGTAGTCCCAGCCCATTGGAGGCTACCATGAATATCCTGGATACCTGGAGCTCCTGGGGCAGAGACAAGAAGGACTCAAAGGCCTTGCACACAGTGGCAACTTCTTCCTGATTCACACAGACCTCCCAAAACCCCAGCATCTGGGTCTCCATTTC
The DNA here is from genome assembly GCA_030035585.1 of Dugong dugon. Taxonomy (NCBI): domain Eukaryota; kingdom Metazoa; phylum Chordata; class Mammalia; order Sirenia; family Dugongidae; genus Dugong; species Dugong dugon. The sequence goes on from CM057467.1 coordinate 30,869,832, forward strand.
TTTCAGTTCCAGATTTTGAGTCTTCCACTGCGGCAGCACAGTAGTGACACATGAGCAGACCCATCTAAGGAGGGAGAGGAGCAGTCCCCCGAGCTGGGCTTGCCCATGGAAATGCAAGGCCATAGCTGTTTTCACCAGAGAGGCATAAGGAAACGGAGGATGGGGTGGCTCCATGACTGGTTAGCAGGGAGTGCTTTTGGGAATGTTTGAGTGGAGGGTCTTTCACATTTGGAGAGGGTTCTTACTTCAGTTTTCCAGACAGCAGCTGAGGCAGGTGCCAGGAATTTGGTAATGTTTGGGTACAGGGTGTGCCCAAGGTCAGAAGCGGGTGTGGATTCTTGGTGGAGGGTCCCCTCAGAGGCAAACAACCATACAGTAAGCCATCAATATATATTTGATGAATAACTTAATAAAGTTAAAAATCACTCCCTAGCTCTGAGATTGTCAACAATAATGTTGTTGGGAATATACATTGATATAATCTTTCTGTAGGACAATATGACTACCTGTTTCATACTTTTTAATGTATGCATACTTTGACACAGCACCTTACCTCCAGGAATTTGCCCTAGTTCATTTTGAATATACGTAGATTTATGAAAATGTCCATTGAAATATTAGTAATTGTTAAATTTTGGTTAATACTAGGCAGGCATTTTAAAGTGATGCTGTAGAAGAAATTATAATGACATGAAAAATATTTTTGATATGTTCTTATGTGAGAAAAAGCAGGTGACCAAACAGTATATTGAGAGCGTGGAATACAAATTCATTTTCATTAAAAGAAGTGTGTATATACATATATACGTATACATTGAGAAAGATGTGGCAGTCAGCTTCTATAGAGATTTATAGCCTTGGAAACTCTATAGGGTTGCTATGAACTGGAATCAACTTGACGGCAGTGGGTTTGGTTTTTGGGTTTTATGCATACACACACACACACACATACATACCAGTTGTTGGCCAGTCCATTCTAAGACATGGTGACTCCATTTGTTTCAGAGTAGAACTGTGCTTCACAGGATTTTCAGTGGCTGATTTTTTGGCAGTAGATCGCCAGGACTTTCTTCCAAGATATGACTAGGTGGATTTAAACCTCTAACATTTTTGTTAACAGACTAGTGTTAGTTGTTTGCGTCACCCAGGGATTGACCCTCTCTCTCTCTATATATATATATGTATATACATAAATACATACACAATATTTCACCATGGTTATATCTGTTGGTAGGAATATGGATGGTTTTTAATTTCATTATATGTGCTTATCTGTATATTTTACAAATTTTCTAAAGTCATCATTTAGTATTTTCGTAAGCAGAAAAAACACAAATATTATTTTTTAAAAATTAAACATCTCCCAACTCAAGGAATGCAGACTCAGGCCCAGAATACACCAAGAGGGAAATTCCCCCTCCTCAGGCTCATGTGGCTGCTAGGACAGCAGCTATAAATAGATGGTAATCACACCAGCTTCACATTCCTGTTTGCTGCTGCTGCCAAAAAGCAGGTTCTGACAGGAAAGGAAATAATTTGCACTTACTGAGCACTGCTAAATGCTAGACTTTGGGCTAGTTACTTATCCTTACTTAATTTTCATACCACCACCGTGAGGTGCATGTTAGGTAACTTGCCAGGGTCCCCTAGCTGGTCTGCAACTGATCCAAGACTTGAGTCAGGTGGCTTGGGCTTTGACATTTCATGTTCTTGCCCACCCAGGCTGCAGCAGTGATTACTCCTGTCTTGCTCCAGCACGCTGGTGACACAGCATGAGGATGAAGATTAGACTTCATGGCAAGAAAAGAAAATCTGGATTTATTATAATGAAGACATAAATGTTTGGCCAATATGCTCACCTATTCATATTTTAACCTACTGCATACCCCATGTGAAATCAAAGGTGTGGGCTAGCCAGCAAGGAGGAGTATCTGAGAAGAGAAAGAAGTATCTTGACTTTATCTGGCTGATGTCTCAGCATCTAAGCAGCTTGGTATACCACTGAATATCATATGGTATGGGGGTGGAGGGAGGCAAGCAGAATCATCTGGAATGCTCTTCTTTCCTTTTCCTTTTTATTACAGAAAATTTCAAACATATATACCGTATTTTTATGCAAATAATGCATGCCTTCTGCATTTGTTTGCGGGCCGCTTCCTCCCCACTTCGAGGCACCATCAAAAGTGCGGCCATGCCAATCCTCTTCCACATGTTGCTGTAAAGAAAAAAAAAATAGCACAGCTTGCTTACAAAAATACCTGGGGTGGGGGCTGTGGGGGAGAAGGGCGGGCCAGCAAACAAACACAAAAGGTGCAAGTTATTTGCGTAAAAATATGGTACCTGTAGAGCAAATGGTATAAAGGAATCCCATGTCCCATGACCCAGCTTCAAAAATTAGGCACTCATACCAATCTGGTTTCATTCATATCCCTACCCCACTCCTCCATCCTACCTTCATAGTATTTTGAAGCAAATGGGATGCTCTTTCAAATTGTTGACGCCTTCTGCTGCTTTTATAACAACCAAATGTACTAATCAACACAATGGCAAAATATTATGCATTCTTGGAAAAACTGTCTGCCTGTACTATACCTATACAGATTCGTGTGCTTCGTACTTTACTTCCTGTGTACAGATATGCCTACATGTGTGTGAGCCATGATAGGTCAGAAAGAATCCTTTCAGACATCGCTCCTTATTTCCTTATCTTTTCTGCAGAGCCCTTTCCTGATGATTTGTGAAAATCTGGGAATTTGGGAGAAATATAAGCCAAGACAAGAGTGTCATGGATTGAATTGTGTCCCCCCAAAATATCTGTCAACTTGGCTGGGTCATGATTCCCAGTATTGTATGATTGTGTAATCTGATGTGATTTCCTTATGTGTTCTAAATGCGATCACTATGATCTAATAAGATGGATTAGTGGCAGTTATACTGATGAGGTCTACAAGATTGGATAGTGTCTTAAGTCAATCTCTTTTGAGATATAAAAGACAGAAGCGAGCAGAGACACATAGGAACCTCATACCACCAAGAAAGCAGTGCCAGGAGCAGAGCGTGTCCTTTGGACCTGAGGTTCCTGCACTGAGATGCTCCCAGACCAAGGGAAGACTGATGCTTCACAAGGACCTTCCTCCAGAGCCGACAGAGAGAGAAAGCCTTCTCCTGGAGCTGATGCCCTGAATTTGGACTAGTAGCCTACTAGACTGTGAGAGAATAAACTTCTCTTTGTTAAAGCCATCCATTTGTGGTATTTCTGTTATATCATGTCTTAGTCTAGATGATGAAGACAAAGGGTGAACTACAAAGGAGATTGGCTTAGAGGGGGAAAGCAGAACCCACTTATTTACTCATTTATTTTCATCATTCAAGTATTCATTCATTCCTGTACGCACTGAATGTTGATGCATGGCAATCCCACTCCATTCTGTGCTCTCTTTCCTCTTCCTCAGTCTAACTCTTGTTCTTTCCTATCTTTTCCTTGAAACTTAGGAATGGTTTACACTTTATCCAGTGGTCTCTCTGCCCCGGGGGTGGTAATTTATGCAGTTGTGTTTGTGGGGATGTATGAATCAGTTTCTTGGAAGATGATCCCAGAATTTCAACCTCAGAATGTCACCTCTGATTCTCAGTACAGATCCAGGCTTACTGTTGAAGCCTCTCTGATTCAGTCAGAGACCTGGTGCTTCTCTTCCAATATTTTCTCTGTCCTTTGTACTTTCCTCAGAGATAGATTAAGCTTCAGGTTCCCACACCTGCACAGGTCCTTCCAAGGCCTGTACCTAATTTTGTTTTTGTTCCTATTTTTATTAAAGAGTGTCCCCACCAATTATATAAGCTTTAGGCGCCACAAGATCTGCACCCATCCCTCATCTATCTCCCAAATAGTAATTATCATATTTTCCTGTGATTACTTATTCACATATTTTGGACCTCCAGGCCTGGCACAGTGTCTGCCACATAGTAGGTGCTTAATAAATATGTGAAACAAGTTTTCAGGAATTTCATCTGCAGGTCTATCTTTTTCACTGGACATTTATTATTAGTGGCAATGAGATTCAAAGTGAGGTGGACAGGACTTCCTGTCTCAACCCCAGTTTCACTTCCTTTGCTTGAGGCACGGGATGCTGCCCTTGCCTCTCTAGGATAAGTAAATTGTCCCCACAGACATTTAAGATTGGCAGGGATCTTAGGGCCAACATCTATTTGAGGTCAACCCTCACAAAATGCCTTTTAAAAAAAAAACTGAAAGATAACCTTTTAGTTATTAACAAAAGCAGTACCTGTTTGTTGCAGAAAAATAGAAAATACAGGCAGGGAAAGAGAAGAGAATAAGCACCGTAAATCCATCACTCAGAGATATAATTTGGTGTACATTCTTCTTATCTCTGCATACATATCGGCATCTATTTATTTTCAACTCTGGAATCGTACTATACACAGTACACTGTGAACATCTCTCAGTATGTAATACATTTAAATAATGAAACTTAATTTTAAAAAGCTTTTAATAATACTGGTTTGTAATCTCTGAGGAAAAGTGCTAAGTATCTTCTTCTAGTCCACACAGGGCTGATGGATTTGGACTGGCAACCTTCTGTTTAGCAACAGAGCTCTTAATCACTGTGCCACCAGGGTGCCTATTTATACCTAAAAAACCAAGCCAAACCGTTGCCCTCAACTGGATTCCGACTCCTAGCGACCCTATAGGACAGGGTAGAACTTCCCAATAGGGTTTCCAAGGGGCAGCTGGTGAATTCGAACTACCGACCTTTTGGTTAGCAGCCGTAGCTCTTTACCACTGTGCCACCAAGAAGCCCTGGTGGTGCAGTGGTTAAAGCGCTTGGCTGCTTTAACTACTCACCAGCCACTTTGTGGGAGAAAGATGGGGCAGTCTGTTTCTGTAAGGATTACAGCCTTGGAAACACTATGGGGCAGTTCTACTCTCTCCTAGGGGGTCGCTGGGGGTCGGAATTGACTCAACAGCAGTTGGTTTGGTTTTTAATATAAAAAAGGAGTTCCTGGGCGGCAAAACTGGTTAAGTGCTCAGCTACTGACAAAATTGTTGGTGGTTAGAATCCACCCAGAGGAGCCTCGGAAGAAAGATTGGGAAAAAGGCCTGGTGATCTACTTCTGAAAGGTCATAACCATTGAAACCCTATGGAGTGCAGTTCTACTCTGAAATGCATGGGGTCACCTTGAGTCAGAATCGACTTTACAGAAACTGGTTTGTCTTTTTTTGGGGGGGGGTTAATATAAATAAATATGTATTACACAGTCGTAATGTATTTATGTGTGTAGTATATATAAAGATCCCTGGTGGGCCAACAGTAAACACTTGGCTGCTAACTGAAATGTTGGTAGTTGGAACCTACCCAGCTGCTCTGTGGAAGCAAGACCTGGCGATCAGCTATAGTAAAGATTACAGGCTAGAAAACCCTATGGGGCAGTTCTACTCTGTCACATGGGGTCGCTATGAGTAGGAATTGTATTGACTGCACCTAATAACAACAATATATGTACACAGATATAAACTATATGAGTGTAATTATAGGTAGCCTTTAATTTATAATGGGTTGACGCCACTTCATTGCACAACTCCAGAGGGCACACTTCATATACAGTCTAACAGCCCCTGCGGCTCAATGAGTGAATGAATATTTAAGAAAAAAAATGGAGATGGACTCAGTGGGTCTTCCAGCTAGATAATTTCATAGGGAAGCATCCTGAAGTTGAGAAAGGTTCAGCTAGGACTGTTTATTAGATAAAAATATTTAATTTCTTCCAGTGAAAAACGGGCGGGAATCCGCAAGCTATTTGAAAACTGCTGGGGAGTAAAACGCGTCTCCGCACGGTTTGCAACTACGGGACACCGTGGAAATCTCACACTAGGATTCACGCAGGGCCTGCTGGGAGTTGTAGTGCGGATCTCTCCTTCCGTGCCGCGAGACTGGGCCCTGCGAGACTCCGTTTCCCGGCAGGCCGCGCGCGAAGGCCGCCGGCGGGACTGGAGTTGACGCGCTGGCGACTAGACAGCGACCCTGAAAAGGTTGGTGCTGGTTGTGGCAATGGCCTCGTTCGTGACGGAAGTTCTGGCACACTCGGGGAGGCTGGAGAAGGAGGATCTGGGGACTCGGATCAGCCGCCTGACCCGGCAAGTGGAGGAGATCAAGGTGAGGGCGGGGCAGTTAGGCGGCTAACTAGAAAAAGACTCCGGGTGCGTGTGTGAGTGGGCTGGAGAGAGGAAGGGGAGGGTGGCGAGGGCAGACAGCGTCTGGGTACCACCGGAGTCGGGCCTGTTGGAAAGATTCAGGTGTAAGGTCGAGTGGGGGAGAATGAGGAGGGGGGAGAGCTGAGGAGTGTGAGTATTGAGGACGGAGATTGGAACGAGTGGCCAAACTGCGGTTGGGGACAGCGAGGGCGAAGAGGTGTGGAAGAGGTGGTGGCTGGAGGAGTGTTGTGGAGGAATGGAGTAGGGGGAGGAGGAATACTGACGAAACCAGCAGAGCAGGGGAAGTGGGACCGGAAGGACAGAGGTGTGTAGGGATTATCTCCTGCACCCACTCCTCTTCTCTGTTTGTACTATTGGTTGAATATAATAACTCTGGGAGGATTGTGCCATCCTCCTCGTGGACATTTTTGTTATTAAAACCTGTAAATATGTTTATTAAACTCTCTTCTCCATCCCCAAGCCCTTTAGACTATGCCGAGTGTTACAAAAAATGTGAATGGCACTTACGTGGACCCTGCTGCCTTGAATTAATACAAAAAAAGTTCACATAGCCACGCATAGCTTCACTTTGTACTAATATTGATACCTTGTCAAAGATGCCCACATTTTTGTTGCTTTGGTTTAAAATTATGCATACCCACATAAATCTGGATTGTAGGGAGCAAGTTTGGGACCATACCATAAAGGCACAGGATTTAGCTCTAACTAACAAACCTTTCTGGTTTCCTAACTTTTAAGTATTCATGTAACTGGCATCTTTTCTTTAACATGGCTTTAGGATTTTTCACCACTTTTTTAATATGGTGGAAAGATGACGCTCAAGGCTCCTTAAATGTTCTGGACCTAATTTACCTTTTTTTCCACTAGTTTCCCTTACCAACCTGAATCTTTAGCCAATTGAGAATTACTTTCTATGCTCCAAACAGTCCCACTTTTTTTCTACCTCCCAGATTTTACTTATATGGTGCTCCTTTGCCTAGATTGCCATTTCTCCATTTTTACCTGTTGTATTTCTACCCATTTTTCAAGTTCCATCTCAAATGTAGTCTCCTGCATGAAAAAAACTTCCATTTTCCCTCAGGCAGAGACTGATGTCTTTCTCAGTTGTGCTGCTGAAGAACTGTGTAACTCTTTTGGCACTATCACATTTCAGCCCTGTATTTTGGTTACTTAAGAGTATATAGTATCTTTCCTACCTAAAAGGAATTTTTTGTGGGCAAGCATAGTTTTATTCTTGTTTCTTCCAAAACACCGAATGCATAGTAACTATTCCATAATTTATTCATTAAATTAATCTGAATTAAAGGAGATGATGAAACTCAAATCAACTTACCCTTTTAAGAATAGGCCTTAAAATTTTGTAGGTAAAAAGATAGAAATTAATAAATTGATTGAGGGATACAGACTGAATTTAATTTGTCCATTTACTTTCTTTCTAATTAGGTACATGATTAACATTGATGGCTACAATCTGAGCTGATGTAGTTAAATATGAGACCTTCTGGCTCCAGTGCTGTATTTTTTTTTAGTATTTGTATAACTCTTGGTCACTGTTGGGGCTTGACAATTATGTCTTCTTGCACCCTCATAATATATTATGGGACCCTTAAGTGTGGGAGAAATGTGTTTTTCAAAGAAGCCCAGTGACTGGGAGGGAAAAGTAAATGGGTACGAGTAACTGGCAAAAAGGCTCCAATATGAAAGATGCTATATTATGGAGGACAAGCTATCTGTTTTTAACAGGGCTTCCTACTCATCTCTTTTTCTGTCTTATATTTTAGGGTGAAGTGTGCAGTATGATCAGCAAGAAGTACAGTGAATTCCTGCCTAGCATGCAAAGTGCACAGGACCTGGTTACCCAGGTGGATAAGCTGTCTGATGACATTGACCAGCTGAAATCCAGGATAGAGAGCGAGGTAAGAGTAGTTTGTTATATTGCGTAGGTTTATAGGGAGGCAGTTCAGCTTCCTGACTCCTTAGACAACTCAGTTCTGTTTAACTTTTCAAGACTCACTTTCCTTATAGGTAAATGTAAGAGGTTGGACTAAGTGACTTTAGGATGACTTCCAACTTTAAAATAGAAATATTTCCCAAACTACAGTTTAAACAGCTTTTTAATGATAGAATTTCTTTTAGCTATAATAATAATAATAATGTCTTGTATTTGATTAGCACTTTATACATTTTTAAAAAATAATCTCAGGATTATATTATTTTCATAACAAACAAGGTGGAAGCTTAGAATTAGATCATTTGGCCTTTTATCTCCTCAGAGTGTGAAATGCCTGCATCTCTTAATAGCCACCATTTTCTTATATCTGCCTCTGGCCTTGACACATTCAAGCCTCAGCCCAGTCTTCTTTTTTCTTCTTTGACTGTCTTCTGGAAAACTGGCTTGGGTGGCCCACCACAAGCACTCTACTTCCTGTCATCAAGCTAGTTTCCCTAGGCAAACCGAGACTCATTGCCCTTCTTGTACTGTATCACTGTGTGTGGATAGTGCTTGCTTTACTTCTTATGGAAAGTCTAGCAGGTTTTAAAACTATTTAGCATGTTTGCAGAAGCACTATCATCACAAAAATAAGGAAGCCAGTCTGGAAGTAGAAATGTCCATCTTATAGTTTTAAAAACATTTTCACATATATTATCTCACTAGGATTTTTCTCCTATAGTTTTCTTTTAGGAAGAAGAGGCAGTTGAAAGACTGCAAGCCGATATCAGAGGTTTAAACAAATTCCAATCTTAGGTGTCCTTTACGTCTATTTCTGTATTATTACTCAGGACTCATTGATACCCAAAATGATGATGTTGAGGTATTCTCAAGGTCCTTCCTACCAAGAAAAGGCATCAAGTCTGTTCTCTATGTGAGTTATTAAAGAAGGAAAATGCACAGATGTGTTTTTCAAAAGTTTTTTGTAAAACTTGAATCACAAGTAAGGGAACTACTAGTTACCTAGAAAATTCATTTGACAGCATGTTCACCAATCACCCTGATTAGAGATTTTAATAAAAATCAACCTATTACTCTACAGAACCCTGGTGGCATAGTGGTTAAGAGCTTGGCTGTTAACCAAATGATTGGCAGTTCGAATCCACCAGGTGCTCCTTGGAAGCCTTAAGGGGCAGTTCTGTTCTGTCCTATAGGGTCGCTATGAGTCGGAATCAACTTGACAGCAGTTGGTTTGGTTTTTGGAGCCCTGCTGGTGCAGTGGTTAAGAGCTTGACTACTAACCAAAAGGTCAGCAGTTCGAATCCACCAGCTGCTCCTTGGAAACCTTATGGGACAGTTCTGCTCTGTCCTGTAGGGTCATTATGAGTTGCAATCAACTTGATGGCAATGGGTTTGGTGTTTTTTTTTTTTTTTTTTTTTTAATTACTGTATAACCCTCGCACAGTTCAAGTAATATTCCCAGAGTGTATTTGTACTTAGCTGATTGTTTGGTCAATGAGTCAATAATGCAATCTTAAGACTGTACTATTACAAATGAAGTATCTGAAAGAAGAAAAGTAATGAGCTCCCTGTACCTTATGCTGGCCAGGTGATAGCTGGTGAAATTTATTCAGTTCTGGTTGTTGTGTTTTGAGAGATGGCTGGTCCAGATGAGAAAATCCAGGCCTGACCATTGTACCATCTGAAGACCAGTGAAAGAAACTGAGGGTCTTTAGCATTGAAAATTAACATCTTCAAGATTTGAAGACCTGTCATATGGGTGAAAGATTTCAAATTTATGGCTCAAGAGAAATTAAATTCAATAGGTGGATGTTATAAGGAGGTTTAATTAGACATTTGGTATATTTTTTGAGCACTTCCAAAGGCTATATACTGTGGTAGTTGCTGAATAGGACACGTATTTTTATTTCAAAGTGTGACTCTCATGACTGATGTAGATGAGTAAAATAGTGTGATACAACACTAAATAAGAGTAATCCAGTTGGAGAGAGGAGATGTAGCTAAGGTTGGCTTCCTGTAGGAAATAACATCCAAACCAAGACCTGAAATAATTGGTAATTAGGTAAAAGGGGAAGGTAAGTGTTTTAGGGGACAGCGTTGCAGAGGCATGGAGGTAATTGAGGGATGTCACTTTCAGGGATCTGCAAGTATTCCATGTGGGACACGATGGGAGGTGGGTTCTGATTCAACATAAAAAATAACTTTCTAATAGAACTATCCAACTGTAGAATGAGTTATCAGTTGGCAGTGGGGATATCCTTCTAGTAATCCAGGTGGATGAGCTCGCTGATAAAAGATAACTACTTACATTTAGAATGGATAGTGACACAGGGACAGTATATTGGTGGGTACATGTATTCCTGCATAGGATAAGGTTTTGGACTAGGTAGACCTGTCAGGTCTCTTCCTACTACATTCTATGATTTTTATTTCTCAGCCAGCATTTGAATTTCAATCTGTATTATATTGAGTTAATAATATTTATTGATCAGCTGAAAATGTTTTATTTTATAGGTATGGTATAGTTTAAAAGTACTTGTTTTTGATATGTGAATTAGGTCCGCCGAGATCTTCATGTATCAACTGCTGAATTTACAGAATTGAAGCAACAGTTGGAAAGAGACTCAGTAGTTCTAAGTTTGCTTAAACAGCTACAAGAGGTCAGTAAACTCAACTCAAACTTTAGTGTTTTGGTTACGAGGAAGTTATTTTTTCAGTTGGTGCCATTATTCAGTGGGTATCCCCTGACTATATGGTGTTTTCTTCATATTTGAAATACAAACAAACAGTAAGACAGACTTGAAATAATAGGATGTGTAAAGTAAAATACCTAACAACTTATACTTATCTTTTCAGTTTTCTACTGCTATCGAAGAATATAATTGTGCATTAGCAGAGAAGAAGTATGTCACTGCTGCTCAGCGTCTGGAAGAGGTACTAAATGCTTTCTCCAAAGTATGAGTAATTAGTACTGTTCTTGTTATTAGTAAATTTTGTGTCCCGTATATTCCTTATCATCATACAGATATGTCTGAATTGCCCTGAGTCCAGATGGAATGTTTAACGATGGTTCCATTTCACTACCAGGCACAGAAATGTTTGAAGTTATTAAAATCCAGAAAATGCTTTGATTTGAAAATGTTGAAATCTCTCAGCATGGAGCTCACAATACAGAAACAGAACATACTTTATCACCTTGGAGAAGAGTGGCAGAAGCTGATTGTATGGAAGTTCCCACCATCAAAAGGTGCTGTTCCCCGGACTCTCTGTTAGCCCAAAACTAAAACCATTCCTGAAGCCGACTCTTCAGACAAAGATTAGACTGGACTGTAAGATATAAAATGATACTCGTGAAGAATGTGCTTCTTAGCGCAAGTAGATACATGAGTCTAAATGGGCAGCTCCTGTTTGGCGGCGAGATGGGAAGGCAGAAAGGGACAGGAGCTGGTTGAATGGACACAGGAAAGCCGTGGTGGAAAGGAGGAGTGTGCTGTCACAGTATGGGGAGTGCAACTAGGGTCACACAGCAGTGTGTAGAAAGTTTTGTATGAGAAACTAACTTGAACTGTAAACTTTCATTTAAAGCACAATTAAAAAAAAAAAAAAAGTGCTGCTGACCTCAGGTGGATGCTTTGCTTAATCTGCCTGAACCAGTTTGGCCTCTGAATATATTCTAAATATTGTATACTGGCAGATGAGAAGGTTTCATTCATTAATCTCCCAGTTCTGTATTGAGTTATCACATTAAGCAACATGCTTTGTTAGGATCAACTCATCTGAGTCCCCAGAATGTCCTCACTGTACTTCCCTTGTGTCCCTCTTTCTGTCCCCTTTCCTAGGAAAGTGAGGAAAGATGATTAGGTGGGAGCGGTCCATGTGGTGAGGGTGTGGTAGAGGAGGTGGTAGCAGTTTAAGACCACGCTCAGTTTCTTCTGCATTGTAGGGTGTAGCCATTCCCAACAGCCCAAATCCCAGTGTTTATCTTGGCTAGAAAACTTAAAGAAGCTATTTGGCCATTCTTTCTCCTACTGAGGAAAGAAGGCAGGCACAGAAATACTTGAAGTTATTAGAATCCAGAAAATGATTTAATATAAACGTGTTGATTTTTTTTATAACCTAATTTACATGGAATCTCTGAAAGCCCAATGTCAGTGTGCCTGTGGGTAGAGGAGGGATTTGGCCTAATTTCTTTCAGTCTTTGGGGAAAAAATAGTGAAAAAATCCTGGGATAAGGGGTGCATTACAAGGTGAAGAAATAATATTACTCTGGCCTTGACTTTGATGCTTCTTGGCTCTCAGCCCCTCTGCCCATCGCTGGGTGTGAGCCCCCTTTGATGTCTTGGTTGCACTTGGAGTGAAACCTTGGGGAGTATATGTAAAGGAATGCATTAACCTTGGTATATTTTCTAACGTTGAATCTTAAAATTTTGCCCGTTTCAGGGGAAATCTCACAGTCTTCCCCATGTTCCACTTCCTATATCCACTTTGGCCTCCAAATACGTTATGTATGTATGTGTATATGTGTATCAGGTATTTTGAAGGATGTAATCTAGAAAATTTTAGATTCTATCCCAAGCAGACTTTAAAATTAAGAGAAGATGGCAGATGTGTTGAACTCTTTGTTGTAACACACCATACCTGTAAATTTGTTTGGAAGGCTATTCTCATTACTTGGTAAAAAAGAACATAGAAGAGGAGATCTTATGTGAAACCAAGCCTCACTTTTCATTCCTTGCCTCCATTCAGTCATTGAGTACACATTTAATAAGCATTTATTGTGGGCACATCATCTTGCTTTTGCACTTAGTTTGATTCTTTGAACATACCAAAAAAAAAAGTCATTACCTGTTTTAAAGTGATGCCAAGGACATGTATGTCATCATTAATATTTGGTTGCGTTAGAAGTATATTGTAATAAAATTATATGTTTAGGAATCTCAGTAGAGAATGAGCTCTTACAAGTAGAAGTGGGCACATCTTGTATTGCTGAGATAGCTGATACTCCCCACCTCCTTTTTCTTAGATACCAACAGCTTGGAATCTTGCCTACAGACGGAACTTCATTTATGTTCTGAACAGTCCCATAAAGAAGAGAAGACCCCTGTGCCACCCATCAGTTCTGTTTTCTTGGCATTTTCTATTCTTGGGGAGCTATACACAAAGCTTAAATCATTTGGTAAGACATACTACTTGTTTCATTTACACAAAATCTCAGAAGGCCCATTGTTAAAGGGATGACAAAACAGATTCTAAAGCATTCTCTGGAGAGTAACAATGATACATCATAGGGTTGGGTCTCATGATTCATCAAGTGAAATTGTCATAAATACTGCCCTTTTTAGGGCTTGGATCCTTTCTTCTCTTCCTTTCCTTACTAGTTGCTGCTATTTATTTTATTTCTTTTTTTGAATTATTTAAATAAACAATCTGGGAAACTTCATTGGGAAAACCTGAAGTGCTTAGTGGTGTTCGGTTTGTAATGTCATGGTATGTGTATTTTTGTTGTTAGGCCCTAAGATCCAATTTTTTTTTTACATGCTTGTTTTTTAGAAGTTTCTTCTCGTGATTTTTGATGAGTGTTCATATTATTTTTCAGGTAAGATGCTGCTGAAGTATATCTTTAGGCCTCTGGCATCTTGTCCATCCCTTTATGCTGTGATAGAAAGCCAGCCGAGCATAGTTATCTTTCGTTTTGAATCTGTGATGACTGACTTGGAACATCCGTCACCATCTGAAGTTTTTGCAAAGATCAGACTGGTTCTGGAAGTGCTCCAGAAACACCTGCTAGGTATGTGTCCCCAAGGCAGTGTTTTTATATTTTGGAAGAGTAAATATTGTTTTTAAAAGTAAATATTAAAGAAGATAAAAATGCCCATGATTTGAGTGAATGGGGATTTTGTTATTGTTATGTGCTGTCGAGTCGGTTCCAACTCAGGGTGAGTAAATTTATGCCATGGGAGAAAAATTGTTACCTCCTAATTTCTTGTTCTACTTTGCTTTTCTTCTCTGCTCCATATTGACAAGATCATCAGTGGTGCTCTGGATTCTTTACTTGTGATATTATTTTAGTTGAATTCTAGGATGCACTTATCTCACTGGACTTTTAGTAATACCATATTTTGAGACTCTTTAATTATTGGAGAATCAGAAATAAACCAAGTGTGGTTTTACATATTCATTGGGACAACACCCATTTACCTGATATAAACAAACTAGGTTTAATATAGGAAATAAATTACATTTCAACTCAGCCTACTAGTTAGATATTTATATATTCATACTTGAAATGGCCAGTTTCTATCTATGTTGCTTGAATCATTTTGTTTTGGTTGTCATACATTTCTTCTAATGTTTTATTTTAATACTGTTGTTTATTTTAGTCTACCTGAGTTACCTTTTTTTTTGCTTTTCTCAGTTGTCTGCTTGAATAGTTAAACCAAGCATTCTTACTGTGAAGAAAATAAAACAGAAATGCTGCTGTTGTTTGTATGTATTTCTGGCAGGCATATGCTGTTTATTTATATATAAATAATTTATATGTAAATGCAAGGAACTCTTTCTAGTTTTGACAGGAGCAAGAGAAGAAAAAATCTTAAGACTTACATAAAGTGTAGAAATTCCAGATAGTTTTTCTAGTTTCCAGATCCTTCACTTAGGAAGAAATGCATTTTTATTTTGATGGGTAGAAACAAAGTTGTAAACACAATGTTCAAGGATTAGAAGGAATCAAAGAGATAACTCAGTCCAAACATCTCTCTAATACTCGAATCTTCTCTGTAATGTTCCTGTCAATTGGTCATATAGCCAACCTGAGCACCTTTAGTGAGAGGGAACTCATTCCCCTTTGAGGCGTTCCATCCTATCTCTGGGCAACTCTGAACAGTAGGAAGGTTTTTTTTTGTTGTTGTTTACTTTTAAAAAATTGTATCCCCTATCTGTACTGAATTACCAAAATGTCCATTTTGCAAATTAGGGCAGTTTTAAAAGTATCTTCAAAATATATTACCCTGTGATCGCCACTTATTGATGTTAGTTCTACTTTGTGGAGCCATGCAGAACAATTCTAATTCGTGTTACACACGATGGACTTTCAAATTCTTTGTAGTAGCTTATTATTTCTCCTAAGTTTTATCATCAATAGCCTTATACATCCTTAGGGTTTTTTTTTTGGTATGGCATAATTTTGAGTTCCCTTTATCTTCATTGCTCTCTTCTGAATATATTCCATTTCTTCTGTATTTTTCTTACAGTATGTTGTATTCTGCTGTATTTTAGCTATAGTCTGAGCCAGTTCAGAACAGTATGGGAGCATTCGTGCCCTCATTCTAAGTTCTGTGCTGCTATTAGTATAGTTTACAGTTAACTCATTTAGCT
The DNA here is from genome assembly GCA_030035585.1 of Dugong dugon. Taxonomy (NCBI): domain Eukaryota; kingdom Metazoa; phylum Chordata; class Mammalia; order Sirenia; family Dugongidae; genus Dugong; species Dugong dugon. Next base: position 30,885,389 of record CM057467.1, read on the forward strand.
TAACGTGCATGAAAATCCTGTGTCATACTCAGTGCAAGCTGCTGCTCTCCAAAGTTATACTTAATTTTTTTGGAACTGAAATTAATCTTTATTAAATATACTATCCTTTCTACTTCATATTGCATGCATAATTAGTAACCACGTCTTAATATTTTAGTGTAAGTCAGTGATGATACTGTTACCTAGGATAAGGTCAAAGTCAGAAGGTGTTCTGGGACATTCCAATTGAAACATCTTTCCAGTTTCACATTGGTCTGTTGATCAGTACTCAACTTATTATTTTATTTGTAGTTTTCTTAGTACCTAGGATATAATACATTCAAAGCAGAAAACAGCTCAGTTAGTGTAGCTGGGTGCTTTTCTAATCTCTTTCATCCTTTTTAAAGGATGAAAAAACTTATTTGCATTAAAATCAGTTATAGATCAGGAATACCCACTATCACTGTTATTCTTTGACGTTGCTTTTTGGGGTTATGACTGATGCAATAAAAAGAGAAAAATAAAATAAATATGGGTATTAAAGAGAAGAAGTGCTCTTCCTTTGCAGTGATGTAATTGTGTACCTAGAAAACCAAAAGACTCTACTAAAATTTTTATAATTAATAAGATAATTTACTAAGTTGTCTAGATACAATATAAATATACAAAAATTGATAACTTCACCATAAACTAGCAATAATCAATTATAAATTAAAATATAAAAATATTTTTAATGGCAACTGAATCTATAAAATACTCGAAACTAAATGTAACAACTTTCACCAAAAGCACAATAAAATATTTAAAGAAAGAAAACAAACAAAATGTAATAAGAAAGGAGAGGGCGTATGTGAAGAAAACGATAAAACATATTGAGGGCACAAAGTAAGGCCTGAATAAAAGGGAGGCTGTCCTGGATTAGAATTCAGTTTCATAAAATTGTCAGGTCATTCCAAAATAATAGTTAATATATTTCCAGTCACATTCCCAATATATGTATTTTTTAAACTGGACAAAATTTAGCTCACATAAAATTTATGAGGATTGGTAAGAAAGATTTGAAAACACGAGTGGGGGGATTTTATAATTAAAACTGTATGCTCTTGGCATAAGAAGATCAGTGGAATAAAAGAGTCCAGAAGTAGAGCCAAGTATAAATGAGAACTTACTGTTTGATAACAGTCACATTTCAGTGTAGTTTATTTAATAATGGTACTAGCAAAACTGGCTGTCTCTATGGAATAAAACAAAGTTAGATTCCTGCTTCATATTTCATACAGAGACAAATTCCACATGAATTAAAGCCCCCTAAATATAAAAAAGCAACAAAATAGAAATATTAGAAGAAAATTTTGGAGATGATTTGAATAGTCTCAGGAAGCTCAGAATTCCTAAAGGAAAAGACTGAGAAATTTGACTGCATGTAAATGTTAAGTTTTATATGGTAAACAATACCATAAACAAAGTCAAAAGACATGTAGTATACTGGGAGAAAATAATTGCAATAAAGTGAAAGACAAGAGTTAATGTAATAATATTTCTTTCAAAGAAAAAGAGAACATAATAGGAAGATGGGTAAAGAATATCACCATGCAATTCATGGAAGAATAAGTGCAAATTGTTAATAAACATAAAAATATGTGTTGCTTTACTAGGGGAGTGGAAATTACACCATCAAGATAGAACTTTTGACCGTTAGGATTGGCAAAATTAGAAGATCTATCATTTTTGGTGAGAAGGTAGAAAGGTAGCCTTCTACATTGCTTTGGTGAGCCTTTTGTTAGAAAGTAATCTGAAGATATGTAATAAAATCTAAAATGTGCATCCCTTTTACCCAGTTATCCTATTGAATGCTTTACAGAAGTAATGTCAACAGTATATATGTATGTATGGGTGAATAGTTTATGTACATACACACTGGACACAACCTGAAATATGCATCATTTGAGGAATGTTTGTGTAACTTAACAGTTCAGCTATATAATGGAATATTATGTAGATATTAAAAAGAAATGAAATAGAGCTAGATGTGTTGACATAAGGGATGGTCATGACCTATTTTTAAGTGATAAAAAAGTTAAGAGGAAGATCTATGTCATGAGCCCATTTTTAGAAAAATGAAAGAAAGAAGCCCCTTATACGAATATGTATGTGTGTATGTTATATGAATGTAAGAGAGGAGGAATCTAAACCAAACACTTAACGTTGGTCACTTGGGCAAGGGGAGAGATGAGTTAGAGGGGAAAACTGGCTTTTTCTTTATAAACTTTAGTGGGTTTTGGGTTTGTCACAGCAAGCTTGTTTTGCTTCTGCCATGGATGATTTCCTAGAAAGTATAAGTTACTAAAACTTACACTGTGAAGCAGAAATTTTGAACATATAGATAATTGAGGAGAAAAGTTGAAAGGATGTTTGAAGATTTACCACTAAAATGGGTACCAGTGAACACAGAAGGTTTACGGCTAAATTCTACTTTTCAAATTACAGATAGTTGTTTTGTTAATCAAGCTCTTTTAGTCTATAGAAAAAGATCCTAAATAATTTTCTAAAAACTAGCATCACCTTAATACTAAAGCACAGTAATGATAGCATACATATGCAGAAAACACTAAAGAACAATTTTACCTATGGCTTATAAAATGCAAACATTTTAAACAGAATAGTAGTAAATTAAATATAACAATATCTTTAAGAAGACACATTATGACCTAGGGTTTATTCTAGGAGTGGAAGGATGGCTCAACAAAAGAAAACTATCAGACAGTTCATAATGCCAGCATATTAAAGCGGGAAACTAGTTCCATCATTACCCGTTGCCATTGAGTTGATTCCAGCTCATGATGACCCCATGTGTTACAGAGTAGAACTGCTCCATAGGGTTTTCTTGGCTGTAATCTTTATGGAAGCAGATTGCCAGGCCTTTCTTCCATGACACTGCTGGATGGGCTCAATCTGCCAACCTTTAGGTGAAAAATCGAGTGCAAAACTTTTGCACCACCTAGGGATTTGGTTACATAATAAGATGTGAAAAATATAACAAAATACAGCACCCTTTCATAATAAAAATAAAGCAAAATAGGAATAGAATAATTTTTAATAGTTTGATGAAATGTTTATGATATGATCTTATGGAGAAAAGGATACAAAATGGTGTATACAGTCTAATTGCACTAGCTTTTCCTTCTCTGGTATGTATGGTTATATCCATTCAACAGATCTTTATAGAGCTAGGCACTGTACTAGCTGCTTATACCACCTGACTAAGATGGTACCTACCTATATTTAGGTAACCCATACCCTTTGCCGTCGAGTTGATTCCGACTCATAGTGACCCTATAGGACAGAGTAGAGCTGCTCCATGGAGTTTCCAAGGAGCAGCTGGTGGATTTGAACTGCCGACCTTTTGGTTAGCAGCTGAGCTCTGAACCGCTGTGCCACCAGGGTTTTCTATATTAGCTACCATGGTCTAAATCAGTACTGTCTAGTAGAAATACAGTGTGAATAAAATAATGTAATTTAAAATTTTCTAATAGCCACATTAAGAAACAAGTGCATTTATTTATTTATTTACTTATTTTTTTATATTTTATTGTACTTCAGGTGAAGGCTTACAGAACAAATAGTTTCTCATGAAACAGTAGTACACATGCTGTTTTATGACATTGGTTAACAACCCCACAACATATCAACCCTCTAACTTCTCAACCTTTTTTTTTTGGTGAAAATACGCATAGCCAAAGATACACCGTTTCAAAAATTCCTACGTACACAGTTCAGTGACATTGACTACGCTCTTCCAATTGTGCTGTTATTCTCACATAAGATGAAGGTTTACAGAACAAAATAGTTTCTCATGTAACAGTTACTACAAATGTTGCCCTATGACAATGGTTAACAATCTCACAACACATCAACAATATCCTTACTCAACCTTGGGTTCCCTATCACCAGCTTCCTTGTCCCCTTCTGTCTTCTGGCCCTTGTCACTGGACTCCTGTACCTTGTCAGTCTCATTTGGTTTTATGGGGCTGTCCACTCCCAGGCTGAACAGTGAACCTTGGAGGTAACTTCACCACTGAGCTAAAAGGGTGTCTGGGGGCCATACTCTCGAGGTTTCTCCAGTCTCCTTTAGGCCAGTAAATCTGGTGTGTTTTTTTTTGTGAGTTAGAATAATGCTCTACATCCTTCTCCAGCTCTGTCCAGAACCCTCTGTTGTGATCCTGGTCAGAGCAGTCAATGGTGGTAGCCGGGCACAATCTAGCTGTATGGGACTCAGTCCGGTGGAGGCTTTGGTAGCTGCGGCCAAATAGTCCTTTGGACTAATCTTTTCCTTGTATCCTGTTCTCTTCATTCTCCCTTGCTCCCGAAGGGATGAGACCAGTAGAGTATCTTAGATGGCCGCTCACAGGCTTTTAAGACCCCAGACACTACTCACCGAGGTAGAATGTAGAGCATTGTCTTTATAAGCTGTGTCATGCCAATTGAGCTAGATGTTCCCCGAGACCATGGTCCCCAGAGCCCTCCGCCCAGCAATTCAGTCCCTCAGGGAGTTTGGATGTGTCTGGGGTTTCCATGACCTTTTCCTTGTACAGGTTGTGCTAGTTTCCCCTGTACTGTGTACTGTCTCACCCTTCACCCAAGATACCACTTATCTATTGCCTATTTAGTATTTCCCCCCCACCCCTCCCATCCCTGGTAACCAACAAATATTGTTACATTTTGTGTGTGAACTTTTTCATGGGTTTTACAACAGAGGTCTCATACAATATTTGTCCTTTTGTGATTGACTTATTTCACTCAGCATAATGTCCTCCAGTTTCATCCATGTTATGAGATGCTTCACAGATTCATTGTTGTTCTTTCTCGTTGCATAGTACTCCATTGTGTGTATGTACCATAGTTTGTTAATCCATTCATCTGTTGATGGGCATCTAGGTTGTTTCCATCTTTTTGCTATTGTGAACAATGCTGCCAGGAACATAGGTGTGCATATGTCTATTCGAGTGATGACTCTTATTTCTCTAGGATATATTCCTAGGAGTGGGATTGCTGGATCGAATGGTATGTCTATTTCTAGCTTTCTGAGGAAGCGCTATATCATTTTCCAAAATGGTTGTATCATTTTGCATTCCCACCAGCAGTGCATAAGAGGTCCGATCTCCCCGCAGCCACTCCAACATTTGTTATTTCCAGTGTTTTTGATTCGAATTGCCAGGGTGAGATGGTATCTCATTGTGGTTTTAATTTGCATTTCTCTAATGGCTAGTGATCGTGAGCATTTCCTCATGTGTCTGTTGGCCATTTGAATGTCTTCTTTGGTGAAGTGTCTGTTCATTTCCTTTGCCCATTTTTTAATAGGATTATTTGTCTTTTGGTTGTAGAGGTGTTGGATTTTCTTGTAGATTATGGAGATTAGACCTTTGTCTGACTTGTACTGTCCAAAAATTTTTTCCCAGTCTGTAGGTTCTCTTTTGACTCTTTTGGTGAAGTCTTTTGAAGAGCATAGGTGTTTGATTTTTAGAAGATCCCAGTTATCTAGCTTATCTGTTGGGTTTTGTGCATTGATGGTTATGGTTGGTATCCTGTTAATGCCGTGTATTAAGGCCTGTAGTGTTGGTCCTATTTTTTTCTTCTATGAACTTTATAGTTTTAGGCTTTATATTCAGGTCTTTGATCCATTTTGAAGTAGTTTTTGTATATAGTGTGAGGTATGGGTCCTGTTTCATTTTTTTGCAAATGGATATTCAGTTTTGCCAGCACCATTTGTTAAAAAGACTGTCTTTTCCCCATCTGATGGACTTTGGGCCCTTGTCGACGATCAGGTGACTGTAGGTGGATGGGTTCTCAATTCTGTTCCATTGGTCAGTGTATCTGTCATTGTACCAGTACCAGGCTGTTTTGACTACTGTAGCTGTATAGTAAGTTCTGAAGTCAAGTAGTGTGAGTCCTCCAACTTTCTTCTTCTTCTTCAGTAGTGCTTTACTTATTCGGGGCCTCTTCCCTTTCCATATAAAGTTAATGATTAGTTTTTCCATCTCTTTGAAGAATGTTGTTGGTATTTGGATTGGGATTGCGTTGTATTTGTAAATTGCTTTGTGTAGAATTGACATTTTCACAATGTTGAGTCTGCCTATCCATGAGCATGGTAAGTTTTTCCATTTATGTAGATCCCTTTGGGTTTCATGCAGTAGTGTTTTGTAGTTTTCTTTGTATAGGTCTTTTACATCCCTGGTCAGATTTATTCCTAAGTATTTTATCTTTTTAGGGGCTATTGAAAATGGTATTGTTTTCCTGATTTCCTTTTCATCATTCTCCTTACTGGTGTATAGGAATCCAACTGATTTTTGAATGTTTATCTTGTATCCTGCTACTCTGCTGAATCTTTCTATTAGTTCCAGTAGATTTCTTGTGGAGTCTTTAGGGTTTTCTATGGATAGTATCATATCATCTGCAAACAGGGATGGTTTAACTTCTTCATTACCAATTTGGATGCCCTTTATTATTTTTTTTCTTGCTTTATTGCTCTAGCTAGAACTTCCAGCACAATGTTAAATAGGAGTGGTGATAAAGGGCATCCTTGTCTTGTTCCTGTTTTCAAGGGGAATGTTTTCAGCCTCTCGCCATTAAGAATGATGTTGGCCATTGGTTTTGCATAGATGCCCGTTATTATGTTGAGAAATTTCCCTTCTATACCTATTTGATTGAGAGTTTTTATGAGGAATGGGTGTTGGACTTTGTCAAATGCCTTTTCTGCGTCAATTGAGATGATCATGTGATTCTTTTCTTTCCTTTTATTTATGTGGTGGATTACGTTGATTGATTTTCTAATGTTGAACCATCCTTGCATACCTGGTATGAATCCTACTTGGTCGTGGTGTATTATTTTTTTGATATGATGCTGAATTCTATTGGCTAGAATTTTGTTGAGAATTTTTGCAGCTATATTCATGAGAGATATTGGTCTATAATTTTCTTTTTTTGTGACGTCTTTGCCTGGTTTTGGTGTCAGCGTTATGCTTGCTTCATAGAATGAATATGGAAGTGTTGCTTCCTCTTCTGTGCTCTGAAATAGCTTGAGTAGTACTGGTACAAGCTCTTTTGTAAATGTTTTGTAGAATTCTCCAGTGAAGCCATCTGGGCCAGGGCTTTTTTTGGTTGGGAGTTTTTTTTATTACCTTTTCAATCTCTTCACTTGTTATGGGTCTGTTCAGATTTTCAACATCACTTTGTTGTAGTTTGGGTAGGCCGTGTGTTTCTAGAAATTTATCCATTTCCTCTAGGTTTTCAAATTTGTTGGAGTATAGTTTTTCATAATATTCTTGTTATAATCCTTTTTATTTCAGTTGGGTCTGTTGTAATGTCCCCCATTTCATTTCTTATTTGGGTTATTTGTGTCCTCTCCTGTTTTTCTTTTGTCAGTCTGGCCACTGGTTTGTCAATTTTGTTGATTCTTTCAAAGAACCAATGTTTGGTTTTGCTGATTCTTACTATTGTTTTTCTGTTCTCTATTTCATTTATTTCTGCTCTGATCTTTACTATTTCCTTTCTTCTGGTGGTTGTGGGCTTTTTTTGCTGTTCTCTTTCTGTTTGTTTGAGTTCTGTGGTTAATGTTTTGATTTTGTCCCTTTCTTCTTTTTTGATGTGTGCATCTATTGTTATAAATTGTCCCCTGAGGACTGCCTTTGCTGTGTCCCAAAGGTTTTGGTATGATGTGTTTTCATTCTCATTTGATTCTAGGAATTTTTTGATTCCATCTCTTTTTCTTCTATTACCCACTGATGTGTAAGCAGGGTATTATTCAGTTTCCATGTAACTGATTTTTTTTTCCTTGCTCTTTCTATTGTTAATTTCTACCTTGATGGCATTGTGGTCAGAGAAGATACTTTGAATTATCTCAGTGTTTTGGATCTTGTTGAGGATTGCTCTGTGGCCTAAGATGTGGTTTATTCTGGAGAACGTTCCATGTGCATTGGAAAAGAATGTGTACTTTGCAGCGGTTGGATGGAGTGTTCTATATATGTATATGAGGTCCAGTTGGCTGATTGTGCCCTTTAGGTCTTCTGTATCTTTGCTGAGTTTCTTCTTAGTTGTTCTGTCCTTTACTGAGAGTGGTGTGTTGATGTCTTCTACTATTATTGTGGAACTGTCAATTTCTCTTTTCAGTGTTATTAGAGTTTGTTTTATGTATTTTGGAGCCCTGTCATTGGGTGCGTAGGTGTTTATTATGGTTATGTCTTCATGATGGATCATCCCCTTAATCATTATATAGTCTCCTTCTTTGTCTTTTATGGTGGATTTTGTTTTAAAGTCTATTTTATCTGAGATTAGAATTGCCACTCCTGCTCTTTTTTGGTAGTTGTTAGCTTGATATATTTTTTTCCAACCTTTGACTTTTAATAAATTCACATCTTTGTTTCTAAGGTGTGTCTCTTGTAGACAGCCTATTGATGGAACCTGTTTTCTTATCCATTCTATCACTCTCCGTCTCTTTATGGGTGCATTGAGTCCATTTACATTCAGTGTAATTATTGATAGATGTGAGTTTGTTGCTGTCATTTTATAGTGCTTTTTTTGTAGTGCTGAAGTTTTGTTTGTTCTTCTTACTCTCTTGTGCTGAGTTACTTTTGTTTGTGGATTTTTTTTTCATTTCTTTTGTTTTTGCCGAGACTTTATGTTTTTCGTCTTTATTTTTATGAGTTGGTTTGTTAACTTTCTTTGTGGTTACCATGAATTTTACCCTTATCTTTCTAAGTTTGAAGCAGTCTACCATTACTTGGTATTGCCTTGCCTTCCTCTCCATTAGAATGTTCTATACCTATGCCGTTTATTCTCTCTTTCATTGTTTTGATGTTGTTGTCATCCATCGCTTGGCTGCTCTGATTCCCTGTTGTATTTCTTTTGGTTTTGGATAGTCCTCGAGAGTTCATGTCTTAGATTTTTATCTGGTTCGTACGATCCTGCGTCCTGGGTTCTCCCTGTGAGCTGAAGCTGTTTGTCCTCAGATCGAAGAACTCCCTTTAATAATTCTTGTAAGTTTGGTTTGACTTTTACATATTCCCTTAGTTTTTGTTTATCTGGAAATGACCTAATTTCACCATCGGATTTGAGCAAGAGTTTTGCAGGATATATTATTCTTGGCTGACAATTTTTTTCTTTTAAGATTTTATATATGTCATCCCATTGCCTTCTTGCCTGCATGGTTTCTGCCGAATAATCTGAACTTAGTCTTATTGTTTCTCCTCTGTATGTGATTTCTTGTTTTTCACGTGCTGCTCTCAGGATTCTTTGTTTGTCTTTGGTTTTGTTGAGTGTAAATATGATATGCCTTGGTTATTTTCTTTTGGGATCTCTTCTATATTGGGTTCGTTGAGCTTCTTGGATGGCCAGCTTTTCATCTTTCATGATATTGGGGAAGTTTTTGTCAGCAGTTCCTCAGTGATCCTCTCTGTGTTTTCTGTTTTATCCCTCTGTTCTGGAATGCCAATCACTCGTAAATTTTTGCTTTTAATTGTGTCCCACATAACTCTCAGGGTCTCTTCATTTTTGTTTGTTCTTTTTTCTGAGTTTTCCTGAAACAGAGTTGTATCCAAGTGTTTGTCTTCAGTTCCACTGATCCTGTTTTCCACGTTTTCAAATCTGCTTCTCAGCCCTTCTATGACATCATCCATTTCTGAAATCTTGTTGTTTATCTTTTGGATTTCTAATTGTTGTTTTTGTATAATTTCTAGTTGTGAATTTATTTTGGCATTTTGTTCCTGCATCATCTTCCTGAATTCTTATAATTTTTTGTCTGTATTTTCCATGAATTTGTCTATTTTTTCCTCATGTTTGTCAGTTTTTTGCCTCAGTTCTTGGAAAATTCCGAGTATTAGAGATTTGAATTCCCTATCAGGTACTTCTAGTGCATTTTATTCCACAGGAGAGTCATCTGGTGTTTTAATTTGGAAGCCTACTCGGACCATCCTGTCCTGTTTTTGTAAATGTTTGATATTGTCTGCTGTTTTCGGGGCATTCAGTAGTTATTTCTCTCGTTTATTGATTGTAGATTTGTTTGTTTTGTCCCTTTAAAAAAAGAAAAAAATTGAGCAGGCAGACTGTGTGCTCTTTGTTGTTTGCTCGTCTGTGTGCTCAGTACTTTTCACCTCTGTCTCCAACTGGCAGCTTCAGTCACTCAGATATGGTACAGCAGAGCAGGTCTGACTGAAGAGGAGTTACTGGGACGGGTTGTTTGTGGCACTCACTACAGCCACCAGGGCGGGTCGGTAATCAGTGCTGGGCAGGTTCCAGTAGGCCGTGCCTGCACTGCTTGGTGGTGTGATGTCAAGCGCACGGTGCAGGTAGGCAGGATGCAGTGGGGAGATAGTTATGTGTGGAGCTAAGATGGATATGGGAGAGAGGAGAGAGGAACAGTAGCCAAAAAACATACAAACAAACAAAAAAGAATGCTAGGGGAGCTTGCTGTTGGAATGGGGAGATGAGAGACTATGAAATGGAGAAAAACAGAAGGGGGAAGAGGAAGAAAAGAAAAGAATGAACAAGTAAAAATCAGAAAGGTTAAAGAACCACAAAGTTCCCAGGGATCCCACCAATGTAGCTATGAGGTCTAGGGAAGTCGCTCTCAGGTGTCGCAGCACAGCGTGGCCAGAAGGCTCAAGGCATACAGCGCCTGGTGTTCAGGGATCATAAAGAGAAGCAAGATACAGAAAGACGAGAAACTGAGCAATGAAGAAAGACAAAAAGGGAAGAAGAGGGAAAAGAAAACAAAACAAGTCGAAAAAAAGAACAAGAAAGGCCCCCCAAAAAAACAGGAAAAAAAAAAATCAACCAAAAAAGAAATGTCCTCAGGGATCTCTCCACACGTCTGTGGAAGACGAAGGGGAGTTCTTTGCCACGCAGCTCAGCCTGGCCAGAAAGGGCTCCCAACTCAAGAAAAGGAAAAGAAAACAAACAATTCAAAATGAACAAACGAACAAAAGGCCTGGGATCCCACCAGCGCGGCATCCCAGACCGGGAAGCAGCTGCACACTCGAATGGAGCCCTGCAGTCCCTCAGGAAGAGGGAAGGATGGCGCTCGGAGCCAGGCACTCGAGCAAAAGGAGGGGGAGGTGGCAAGAGGGAAGTGAGAAATCAAAAGAAGCAGGAAAAAAAAGGCAACACTAGCAGTCAACAAATGGCACTCAGAGAGCCAGCCAGTGCGGGCTGGTGTTTCTGGACAAGAGACGGTCTGCGGGAAGCAGAGGAGGGCGAGTGTGGGTGAAGAAGTGTGGAGAGTGGGAAAGCGTATATCACAAATTGCCGGCGCTCTGGAGCCCCTCAGGAAGAAGCAAAGATGGCGCACGGAGCCAGGCACTTGAGTAAAAGGAGGGGGAGGTGGCGAGAGGCAAGTGAGAAATCAAAAGAAGCAGAAAAAAAAAGCAACTCTAACAGCCAACAGATGGCACCCAGAGAGCTGGGTGTGTGGAATCCAAGCAGCTGGCGCCTCTCGGTCAAGAGACCATAGCCGTGGGAAGCAGAGGAACAAACGAACAAAAGCCACGGGATCCCACCAGCTCGGCAGCCCAGACCGGGAAGTAGCTGCACACTTGAATGGAGCCCCGCAGCCCCTCAGGAAGAAGCAAAAATGGCACTCAGAGCCAGGCACTCAAGTAAAAGGAGGGGGAGGCAGTGAGAGGCAAGCAAAACATCAAAATAAGCAGGAAGAAAAAAAAAAAACACCAGCGGCCAACAAATGGCACTCAGAGAGCTGCCCGCCTGGGTGTTTGGAATCCAAGCAGCCGGTACCTCCCGGTCAAGAGACTGTGGCCGCGGGAAGCAGAGGAACAAATGAACAAAAGCCCCGGGATCCCACCAGCGCGGCATCCCAGACTAGGAAGCAGCTGCACACTCGAATGGAGCCCCGCAGCCCCTCAGGAAGAGGGAAAGGTGGCGCTTGGAGCCAGGCACTCGAGCAAAAGGAGGGGGAGGTGGCGAGAGGGAAGTGAGAAATCAAAAGAAGCAGAAAAAAAAAAGCAACACTAGCAGCCAACAAATGGCACCCAGAGAGCCGCCTGCTTGGGTGTGTGGAATCCAAGCAGCCGGCGCTTCCCAGTCAAGAGACCGTGGCCGCGGGAAGCAGAGGAGGCTCGGAAGCAGAGGAGGCCGAGCCGGGCTGAAGAGGGGTGGGGGGTGGGAAAGTGCACAGCACGAATTACTGGCTTTTTTGTCTCGTGCTGGACGCTCCGTGAGGCTGCTTTCTCGTACCCCATTTGCTGGTCTCCAGTAGGAGTCCAAGATGGTGGATCTGCGCTGCGTTAGCTGGTAGGGGACCTCTGCATGAATCTCTCCTCACTCTCCGTTCTCTGTCAGTTTTCTCACTCCATTTGGTGCTTGGCTGAGTTCTTTATCTCTTCATTTAGGGTTTCAGGATTGTTGTTTTCTCTGTTCAGCTTAGTTTTTCAGATCTTTGCTGCGGAGGGACGGTGTGGTACTTCTGCCTAGAGCACCATTTTGCCGGAACTCAAGTGCATTTATTTTTAATAATATATTTTCTTTAACCCAATATATCTAAAATATTACAATTTTAATATATAATCAATATTAACGTTAATAACATATTTTATGCTCTTTTTTAATACAAACTTTGAAATTCTGCGTGTAATTTACACTTACTCGTTACCATGAATTTGATTCCAACTCATAGCGACCCTATAGGACAGAGTAGAACTGCCCCATAGGGTTTCCAAGGAGCAGCGGGTGGATTCGAACTGCCAACCTTTTGGTTAGCAGCTGAGCTCACTGTGCCACCAGGGCTCCAGTTTACACTTACAGTACATCTCAATTCAGATGCAGATTTTCCTCAGAAATACTTGATTTACATTTAAATTTATAAAATTTACAGTTGAAAAAGTAGATTCCATACCCCAGATGTTCTAAACATACTTGAAAACTTCCCAGTAACTAAATTGACTACCAAAAAGTCATTTTTCTTTGATATTCACGCCCACAGTGACAAGCCTGGTTCATCTCTTCTAGAAGAATCGATTTGTCTTTGAAGCAAAAGCATATCAATTTCAAAACTATGACTAAGTTAATTCACTAACTCATGTATCAACATTAGCATTGTATTCAAAGTGGTATTGTATAAGTTAAAAAGCTCTAAATTTATCAATATTAACAAAGCATTTTTAAAATTTTTTTAGTATTTTTTTGCAGCCAGTTTACATCACTGATCATAATTAAAACCTTCTGCATAATGTTAGAAAAATGGATAAAATTATTATATTGATTTGTATTATGAAAAGATTTAATTTCCATATAAATTCTTGTACCTGTCTAGCTCGGTCACAAATAAGAGTTTTCTTTCCTTGGAGCTTCACATTTAGCTTGTTTTGGGATGTCAGTAAGAAAACAAATTACATTACTGTTTTTTATCTTTGATTATTGAATATTTGGCAAGTATTCCTTTAGATTCAAGAAAATCTTGAAGTTAACAGTTCAGTATATCTTTGTACAACTCTTCCAGACTCAACTAATGAGCATTGGCAAAGAACACAAGATCATTATATTCATTATCTTTTCTTTCTGTAAATTAGTAATAATTTATAGTATTTGAATATATACAGTTTTAACAATATGACATTTTTCATAGAGTCTGCTTCAGAAAACTGAACGTAAATATATATCATGCAATGGGGTGAAGTAATAAGGGTTTCTTGTTTTAAAATTCCCATCAATCTGGATTTTTGACTTAAAGTAGCTAGAGCACTCTCTGTTGTAATAAAAGCTGATTTTTTTTCCATATCTACTTGAAATTCTTCTTTGACAAATGTAGAAGACAAAAAAATACCTATGCCGCAAGTTTGATGTTTTAGTGTGTGAATAAACAATATTTCTTTGTAAAGTTGGAAGTTTTAGATAAAATGTACCCAAAGTATTATCTAAAGTTAAAGAAAAGTATTTGTGATTTTTCAGAAGTTGAATCAATTGATCTTTGATATTGTTAGAAAGGCCTTATATTCTATGGGCAGCTATGTGGTGGCTTAATTGAAAATCTTTTATGTTTTGTAAATTGTGTTTTTTAGTCTTCATAGTTTTCTAACAAAATTTTCATAACTAAAATAGTAATTTCTTTACCATCATCCGATCTAAAAATGGTTTTCTTTTTTGCACAAGAATCCAAGTCATTTTATCACTGACTAAAGTTACAAGCTCAGATCCTGTAAAAAAGTCACATTTTTTATTGGCCATTTAATTGTGATTTCAGATGACTAATTTGGTCAGTTCTTTTTGGAGAGGAAACATCAAATTCACAGTGTATTTACTGAAAATGTCTCTTAATATTGTCACTTTATTATTTAAAAGAAATTTTTACACAGCAAGCAAGCAGCCTTTTTGTTTTGCTCTGTTTGTAGCAAATTGCATTTGCCATTGGTTGTGAAATTTGTGCCATACTTTCTCCAGGATCTTTCTTTTTCTTCACTAGTGTTCTACAGGTATTGTTAGCTTCTGCATCTTCACTTGATTATGCATCAGTAGTATGCCTTTTTTTGAATTTAAAAATCTGTCCATAGTTATTGTCATAAACTAGAAAAATAATTTAATTCTGTCATAACTAAAATAGCAATAATGTTAGTTTAACTACTGATGATCATTTATGTAGGTATCATGATAACTGATGCTATATGCATAAAATATTCAAATAAACACATTATAGTGATACCTTGGTACATAGAAAAGAAATCATTCGGGTGGAACCTTTCTGTTTAACCAACTAGATCAGTGATATGTTTATGTGAAATACTAGAAATGACAAAAGTATGTGTGTGTGCATAGTGCTGTGCAATTTTATTACATGTGTAGGTTTATATAACCACCACCACAATCAATATACAGAACTGTTCCATTACCAGAGGTTCCCTTGTGCTACCCCTTTATAGCCACACAACCTTGCTTCCATTTCTAAACTTATGTTTAAATTAATTAAAATTAAAAAAAAAAAAGTTCTTCAGCCACATTAGCCACATTTTAAGTGCTCAGTAGCCATATGTGACTAGTGACTGCCATGCTGGGCAGTACAGGCCTAGACTTTAGACGCCATAAGGTATCTCAAAGCTCTGAGATAATACCATTCCCTTCTGCGGGTCTTATTTCCTAAGATCTTCCTTGGTGAAGAAGAACTAGTTTCAAAATAGCTAGTGCCTTTTATGATTCCTCTTCTCTCTAGTTTGGCCACTAACTAGTACTTAACTGTTATTTAATTGATTAATAGAATATTCTCCAGTACTTGGTGAAGGACATCATGCTTGGTAAAGTAGATGGTCAATGAAAAAGAGGAAGACCCTCAATGAAATGGATTGACACAGTGGCTGCAACAATGGGCTCAAGCATAACAATTGTGAGAATGGCTCAGGACTGGTCAGTGTTTTGTTCTGTTGTACATAAGGTTGCTATGAGTCGGAACTGACTCGACAGCACCTAACAACAACAGAGATATTCTAAATTTATCTACCTATCTGTCTATAAAGAAAAACCGTTTCCATTGAGGTGATTGTGATTCATGGCAATCCTATGTGTTTCAGAGTAGAACTGTGCTCTGTAGGGTTTTCAATGGCTGTGATCTTTCAAAAGTATATTGCCAGGTCTTTCTACCTAGGCCTCTCTGGGTGTATTAGAAACGCCAGCTTTTCAGTTAGTAGCCAAGTATTTAACCATTTGCGCCACCCAGGGACTCCATTCTAAATATAACCCGCACAAAATATGTTGGACGAAACCACCATAAGATACAGAAGAGGTATTGAAGTATTGTTAGGCTAGATATTACACTTTTTTGTAAGATATACATTGATGTTTTACTTAGGATAAACACTTAGAACCTATGTGGAGATGAAAAAATTATGTTCTTTATTAAAGAACTTGGATTTTATTCTAAACTAATTTCAACTTGGAATGCAGAACTTCTGAGTACTTGTCATATAATCAGATCAGTAGATGATCATAATGTACATGGCTTAATATCTTATTGTTACAGAGTACAGAGAGTCATACAGTGCAGACAATTCATTAGAGCAGTGAATATAAAATAATTGTGTGTCATGCATGCTTTGTCCCACGCAGTCAGTTGAGATGGCTGAAGAATGATCTGTGCTGTTTTCTTCCCTATTATCTTAAAATTAAAGAATTCTAGAAAACTAGGAAACTTGAGAATATATCACGACTGTTAATGGTTTCTTGTTTCAAACCTTTTCTTTTGAATTCAGATTTGCCTCTTGAGGCTGATCTAGAAAATGAAAAAACATCTAAGATCATATTGGCTGAGATGCTTGGTAACATCATCTGGGAGGACTTGTCTGAGTGCCTTATTAAAAACTGTTTGGTTTATTCTATTCCAACAAATAGCAGCAAGTTACAGCAGTATGAAGAGGTAAGAGCAGAGATATCACGAAGTTTTATGAGACTATAGATTTCTATTGATGTCATTTGTTTTTCTTTAGAGATCTTTTGTTTTTATTTTGACTTGTAGGATTGTTAATTTCCTTTGTGGTTACCTTAATATTTACCCCTATTTTCTAAGTTTATACCGGTCTTTTGTTTCTTTATATCGCCTTGACTTCCTCTCCATATGAAAAATCTATGTGTACATTTTTTAAGTCCTCTTTTTTGTTTTAATGTTGTCATCTTTTACATATTGACATCTGTTTCCCTATTTTCAGTGTTTTAGCTTGATTTACTTTTGTGACTTCCCTATCTGGGTTGCTATCTGGTTGCTCTGCCCTGTGTTCTAGTCTTGGGTTGTTATCTGATGTTACTGATTTTCTAGCCAGAGGACTCCGTTTAGTATTTCTTGTACTTTTGGTTTGGTTTTTGCAAATTCCCTAAACTTCTGTTTATCTGGAAATGCCCTAATTTTGCCATCATATTTGAGAGACAGTTTTGCTGGATATATATTTCTTAGCTGGCAGTTTTTTTCCTTCAAGGCTTTATATATGTCATCCCATTGCCTTCTTGCCTGCATGGTTTCTGCTGAGTAGTCCAAGCTTATTCTTATTGACTCTCCTTTGTAGATGACCTTTCATTTATCCCTAGCCGCTCTTAAAATTCTCTCTTTATCTTTGGTTTTGGCAAGTTTGATTATATTATGTCTTGGTGACTTTCTTTTGGGATCTACCTTATGTGGGGTTCGATGAGCATCTTGGATAGATATCTTCTCATCTTTCATGATATCAGGGAAGTTTTCTGCCAACAAATCTTCAACAATTCTCTCTGTATTTTCTGTTATCCACCCACCTGTTCTGGTACTCCAGTCACTCGTAGGTTATTCCTCTTGATAGAGTCCCACATAATTCTTAGGGTTTCTTCATGTTTTTCAATCCTTTTATCTGATTTTTCCTCAAATAAGTTGGTGTCAAGTGCTTTATCTTCAGTCTCACTAATTCTGACTTCCATTGCCTAAATTCTGCTCCTATGACTTTGTACTGAGTTGTCTAATTCTGAAATTTTATTGTTAATCTTCTGGATTTCTGATTGCTGTCTCTCTGGATTCTGGCAGCCTGTTAAATTTGTCATTGTGCTCTTCTTTTCTCTAATCTTTTTAATTTCTTCTATCGTCTGTCCTGTGTTTTGCTTAATTTCCTTCTTAATCTCTTCAAGAGTTCTGTATATTAATCTTTTGTATTCTGCCTCTGGTAATTCCAAGAAATTTTCCTCCTCTGGAAAATTTCTAGATTCTTTATTTTGGGAGCATACTGCCTCTTTATGTGATTTGATATTGACTGTTGTCTCCGAGTCATCAATAAGTTATTTATTTATTTTATGTTTGCTTACTGTGTCCTAGCTTCTTGTTTTGTTTTGATATGCCCAAATAGGCTGCTCATGTGAGCTAGTTTGATTAGTGGCACCTTTGAAGCTCTAATATCCTGTTACCAGGTGGTTAGATCTGTTACTAGGTGTGTGAGCCCCGCCCACTCCTCCTGTATGGATTCAGCTCAGGTGCCCAGGTAGATAGCCACCAAGTGTGTGGTATAGGCTCTCACTTACAGTCCTGGACAGGCATGGGTGATTGGTGTAGGTACAGGCATCTGGCTACATCAGGGGGACACGCTCTGAGCAAGGCAGGGGGCTGACAGCCACCCCCGCGTGTCCAGGAGAAAGGCGTGTCCCTGTTCCCTAGAGCGTGTAGGTGGGTGGGTTTTGCAGCTGGACTATGAGCACCTAATGCTCTTGGCTGTAAGGACTGGGGGGCACCTCTTATTCATGGGCCCCTATCGCAGGTGAGTAGGTGGTGTGGGTGGAGCCACCAGTCCTCAGGCCCCTGATGTAGGTAGGTGAAGACCCTGCTTAATGGGCAGAGCAGTGGCAAATGTCAAGAACCTGCCACTTCACAGCTGAAACAGCTGAGGTTAGAGTTCTGGTATATACCCTGTTGTACTGCTGTAATGAGGGCCTGCACTGTTGAGATGGGCCCATACAAGTCTATGCAGGGGAAAAGGCACTCAAAGTCCATGGATCCCTTATGCCTGTGCTTAGGCAAAGGAGCTGTGCCTACCCTGGGTTCCTGGCTTAGGGGAGCTGGCAGTTTATTTTTTCCTTCTGTTTGTTAATTTGTTCACTCTTCAAGGCAAGGAGAATGGCTCTGAGTGTGTGATGGATCCTACTTCTGGCTCAGGGGACCAGCAATTGCTGAAGCTGGTCCAGGACCCAGTGCAGAGCAGGGAGCGGGCAGGTAAATGGGAGAGAGGTTTTTCTCTAACGGGGGTGTTTTTGATCCATGTGGTAAGCTGTAGGCAAGTACTTACCTTTCGTCGAAGGCTGCTTCTCACTGGTTCTGGGTGGCCACGTAGACTCTCTGGCGTTGGGTCTTTTCCGGTGCGGAAGACATGCCTCCTGAGCACCTCCGCTTGCCTGCCTCACCGCTCACCCCTGAGCTGATCAGGCTTGAAGGGCTCAGGCTCTCGCCAGGTCAGGTCTGGCAACTTCTTGCTGCTTCCAAACCATCTCTCCCTCCCCGTGCCACTTGGTCCGGTTCCTCGTCTCTGCCTTTATGTTCAGGGCTCCCAGATTGCCATATATAATCTAATTACTTATTTTTTCAGGTCTTTGTTGTAAGAGGCCCACCAGAAGCATCTGACTACTTCTCTATCTTGGCCCCCCCTCTGGAGACCTTTTGTTCTTTAGTTACATCTTTAAGAAAATTATGAATAAGGAATAGGGCAGTTTCTCTATAACTTCTTTTCTCTCCTGGCTTCCCACCTCTTTGGGGAGCTTTGTTTTCTTATTAAGTATATTGTCTTTGGTGAGATACTTTTGAAAAACAATTGCTCTTTTATATCTGTACCAGCAACTGGCTACTATGTAACAGTTTGCATTTTCACATCTTTTTAATGTTTCCTAGAATGCTAAAATAAGTATATTTATTTTAAAGATCTTTGCACCTTTACTAAGGAGAGTCAGAAATTTCTATTGAATAGTCTTCCTAATGAATTTAAGACTGGAGAACGAGTAACATTTTTATACCTAGTAATTGATGTCTGTCCTAAAACTTAAATGACCAGCTGGTCCTTGTTCTTTTCTATACACTGGATTTGAAATGTTAATATTAAAATGAAATATGTATATGTCATTGGTAATTTTTTTCGTTTTGTGTGTTTCTGTCTCAGATCATACAATCCACTGAAGAATTTGAAAATGCCTTAAAGGAGATGAGATTTTTAAAAGGAGACACTACTGATTTGCTGAAATATGCCCGTAACATCAATTCTCATTTTGCTAACAAGAAGTGCCAGGATGTGATTGTGGCAGCCAGAAACCTCATGACCTCTGAAATTCACAACACTGTGAAGGTACCAGGGTTATGGTTTGTTATACTGTACTTAAGAAGCAGCTCATTTTTTTTTTTTTTTAATTATACTTCAAGTGAAGGCTTACAGAACAAATAGTTCCTCATGAAACAGTAGTACACATATTGTTTTATGACATTGGTTAACAACCCCACAACATGTCAACCCTCTCCCTTCTCAGCCTTTTCTTTTTGGTAAAAATATACATAGCCAAAGATACACCATTTCAAAAATTTCTACCTACACAGTTCAGTGACATCGACTGTGCTCTTCCAGTTGTGCTGCTATTGTCACTTTAGATGAAGGCTTACAGAACGAAATAGTTTCTCATTTAACAGTTAGTACACATGTTGCCCTATGACAATGGTTAACAACCTCACAACACATCAACACTATCCTTACTCAACCTTGGGTTCCCTATCACCAGCTTTCCTGTCTCCTTCTGCCTTATGAATGTTGTCCCTGGACTGCTGTGCCTCATTAGTCCCATTTGGTTTTATGGGGCTGTCCACTCCCTGGCTGAACGGTGAACCTCGGAGATAACTTCACCACTGAGCTAAAAGGGTTTCTGGGGGCCATACTCTTGGGGTTTCTCCAGTCGCCTTTAGGCCAGTAAATCTGGTCTTCTTTTTGTGAGTTAGAATTTTGTTCTACATCCTTCTCCAGCTCTGTCCAGAACCCTCTGTTGTGATCCTGGTCAGAGCAGTCAGCGGTGGTAGCCGGGCACCGTCTAGCTGTACCGGACTCAGTCTGGTGGAGGCCTTGGTAGCTGTGGTCCATTAGTCCTTTGGACTAATCTTTTCCTTGTATCCTGTTCTCTTCATTCACCCTTGCTCCGGAAGGGGTGAGACCAGTGGAGTATCTCAGATGGCTGCTCACAGGCTTTTAAGACCCCAGATGCTACTCACCAAGGTAGAATGTAGAACATTGTCTTTATAAACTGTGTTATGCCAATTGAGCTCGATGTTCCCCGAGACCATGGTCCCCACAGCCCTCCACCCAGCATTTCAGTCCCTCATGGAGTTTGGATTTGTCTATGGAGAGAAGCAGCTCATTCTTGAGTCACGCGTAGTAGAGTGGAAGAGACTATAACAGTTGCTGAATTCACTGAGGCAAGTTATTAATCTTCTGAACCTTAATTTTCTACCTTTAAAGTGGTCCTAATACCTTCTTCTTTCACAGTGTTATTGTGAGGTCCAGGTACGATAATGTATATGAAAGCATTATATAAATAGAAAAAGACTATGTAAATCTAATGGATTACTCTCATCCTCACTAGATAGTATATCATTCTATAGGTTACCCTCAGATTTATTACTTGAGTGTTTAGTACACAAATTTTGTGATGGGTATACTTGGGCTTCACTATGTCCAGAGATTATACCCTGCTGTGAAAATGCTGACTTCATCTGCTAGGCTTATGTAGGGAATAGTTTTGAGGTTAAATTAATAAAACAAGTAAACAAAAAGATGTAGTCTGTGTAGGGTATAAACAGTTTATCTGCAAAGGCAGTGAACTACGTTAATTTTCACTGGAGATAATTTACTCCCTTGACCTTAGATAATCCTGTGCATTTTTAAATAATGTTTGGAAATACAAGGTATTACTTAGTTTAAAGCAAAACATAGACTAACACAGCCCCTTAATGGAAGGTTCCTTAGCCATTTTTCTATACCCATCAAAGGGATCAGGATCTTCCTCCCTTAGTCCCCTTCCTCTGTCATCCCCTATTTTCCTTTGGGATGACATGTAACCATGTCCACTTCAGCAAAGTATTTAATTAGCCATCTGAGGTGTACAGATATGAACACATTTTAAGGTAATTTTAGATTGTTAACAGAACTGGAATTCACTCACTACCAGTAACTGTGCTGTATACTATCGTTTTTAAAAATTTTTTTACCCAAGTATCATTTGATCATGTCACTCCTCTGCTCAGAATCCAGTGGTTTCCTACTTAGAGAAAGACCCACAAAAGCCTTATAGTGGCCTACAAGGTTTTATATGATCTGACCCTCCATTGCCTCTCTGACTCCATCTCCTACTGCATTCTTTTTTAGTCACTCTGCTCCACTCACCTTGGACTCATTGGTGTTCCCTGACTTTTCTTTGTGGGCCTCTTGTTCCCTCTGCATGGAACTTTCTTACTGCAAATATCCACATGACTTACTCCCTTTCCAGACCACTCTTTTTAAATTGTGAACTCCAACTACTTCTTGTTTCCCTTCCTTGCTTTATTTTTCTTCATATCACTGATCATCAACCATCATTCTCAATGAATTATTTATGTATTGTTTCTCCATCTCTAGCAAATAAGCTCCACGAGGGCAGGGATTTTTTTTGGTTATGTCTGAATTTATTCTACATCTGTTTCATATACATAAGATTGATAGGTTTCAAACATTTAAATAATTCTCCTCTGGTTTATCTAATATAAGCCCTGTCTGTGTGGATGACAGATGAAGAGTAGTCCACACTACGTATAGCTATTTCTATATCTCCATTCACTTCTAAACTCATAACAATGTTGTTTTCATCTACATTATTATTCAGAAATTATTTCTTTTTTCCTAAATTTTACTTATTTTGTTTTTGTTGTTGGGAATATATACAGCAAAACATACAAAAATTCAACAGTTTCTACACATACAATTTAGTGACATTGATTACATTCTTTGAGTTGTGCAGCGGTTCTCACCCTCCTTTTCTGAATTGTTTCTCCCTCATTAACATAAATTCATTGCCCCCTAAGGTTCCTATCTAATCTTTCGAGTTGCTGTTGTCAATTTGATCCGTATAGATAGTTCTGAAAAGAGCATAATACTCAAGGCAGACATTCTTTACTAGTTAAGCTAAACTATTGTTCGGTTTTAAGGGATATGTTTGGTTTAAGGTTTAAAAATTATCTCAGGGCAATAGTTTCAGGAGTTCATCCATCCTCCATGGCTCCAGAAAATCTGGAGTCCATGAGAATTTGAAATTCTGTTCTGCATTTTCTTCCTTTTGATCAGGATTCTTCTGTGGAATCTTTGATCAAAATGTTCAGTGACAGTAGCCTAGTGCCATCCACTTCTGGTCTCATGACAAAGGAGGCAGTTGTTCATGGAAGTAATTAGCCACGCATTCCCTATCCTCCGCCTGTTCCTAGGGCAGGGATTTTTGTTTTGTTTCTGTTGTCTCTCTAGCACAAAGAAGTGCCTGGTACATACTACTTATACTCAGTGCTCAGGCACTCAGTAAATATTTGTTAAATGAATAAATATATATCTCACTTATCTCTGTCACAACCCCTTGAAGTAAACAGGGTTATTACAGGGTTGCTTCATGATTCTGGGCTAAATCCTTTAACGTTTCTGAACCTCGTTTTTCTTTTCTATAATGTCAGAGAATTGAACTAGATAATCTCTGAGTTCTCTACTCAAGTAGTTCTGACATTCTGTAAAACTGCATTTCTCCCAAGTACCCAAGTCCTAATAATGTAGCTTCCTCTAGATCAGAGTTTCTTGACAGCAACACTATGCAAATATAGGCTAGATAATTCTTTGCTGAGGGGGCTGTCCTGTAGGATGTTCAGCAGCATCCCTGACCTCTACTCCTCACTAGATGCCAGTAGCACCTCTCCAGTTAGGACAACGGAAAATGTCTCCAGACGTTGCCAAATGCCTCCTAAAACCAAACCAATCCCCCTGCTGTCGAGTTGATTCTGACTCATAGTGACCCTATAGGACTGAGTAGAACTGTCATATAGGGTTTCCAGGGAGTGGCTGGTGGATGCAAATTGACCACCAGCCATAGCTTGCTGTAACTCTTAACCACTGTGCCACCAGGACTCCAAATGCCCCCTAGGGGGTAAAATTGTCCCTAGTTGAGAATGACTGCCCTAGATTCTCACCTGGTTCTTTCTCTTGGCATTTAGGCCCTGGAATTAAAAAACAAAACAAGAAACAGTTGCCATTGAGTTGACCCTGACTTATGGTGACCCTATGTGTGTCAGAGTAGAACTGTGCTTCATAGGGTTTTCAGTGGCTGATTTTTTTCAGAAGTAGATCTCCAGGACTTTCTTCTGAGGCACCTCTGTATGGATTTGAACCACCAACCTTTTGGTTAGCAACTGAGTGGGTTAACTGTTTGCACCACCTAGGACTTGTGGAATTAGATCTCCTAAACTGCCCAAGTTCAAACAGCTCTTTATTTCCTCTAAAAACCATTTTCAGCTTGATTGTCTTTCATGGTCTTCATCTAAATCCTCTCTAAAACAATCCCCTGTATGTACCCACTGTTTCCCAAAAGATTTAAAGTTGTGTTTTTGTTGTTGTTGGTTTTGGTTTCACATTTTGACCTAACAGATACCTTTATTAAGTCTTAAATTCTTCCATCTTAGATTCCGTTGTCTTCCTTACAAAGTCACATTTTGAGTCATATGTATTCTGAGCGTGCTGTTTTTCAGACAGACATTGACATTTTCCAAATCATTTCTGTAATTATATTTCTTCATCAGCGTTATAATCTTAGCTATATAATTTTTGACTACCAGATGCTTGACAACATTTTTATTCTCATTTAATCTTTATTAATAAGTAGCCCTTATACCATTTTACAGATTGGGAAACCAGCCTGGTGACTGAAACATTTTTATTAGACTTGGAACTTTTTCTATCATAAATTTTCTGGGGAGGTACAGTAAGTGCAGAGCAGAGCTGCTCTTGCAACGGGTGTGGGGAGCCTGTTGCCTTACCTGCTTAATCCTCTTTCTTGGCCCCTGAGGCATCTTTGAAAAACAAGATTTGAAAACCATTGTTGTACTCCAATTTCTTCATTTTACAATGAGAAAATTGAGAGATTAAATGACCTTTTTAAAAGTTACGATAAAAATATCACTCATGTTTTCAGACTTGCAGCCTAGTGTGTTTTCATTTACTTCTGACCAAGCCTGAGAATTTTCATTTAGTGTAAGCTTTTGGGAGGCTTTTCTGGTTTTGTCTGGAGTTTTTTTTTTCTTTTTTCTTTTTTTCTTTTTTAGGAAAGGAATGAGTTATTTGACTAACTGAGTGAGTTCTTTCTTCGACTCAGCCAGCACATGTGCCTGATGAGAAATAATTTGTTTAATAATGTGGACAATGAAACACAAAATTATACTGGTCTGTAATAATCTAGGAACCCTGGTGGCGCAGTGGTTAAGAGCTTGGCTGCTAACTAAAAGGTTGGCAGTTCGAATCCACCAGCTGCTCCTTGGAAACCCTATGGGGCAGTTCTGCTCTGTCCCGTAGGGTTGCTTTGAGTTGGAATTGACTCGACAGCAACAGGTATGGGTAATAATCTACTAGTTTAGTCTAAGAAGGAGGATTTTGAAGGTCCTTTCATTTACCTGGAATCTTAGGCCAGTTTCACAGCTTTGCAGTTTCAGTGAGGTTTAAGAGTGCTTTGAAGAATTGTACAGTAAAGGGGATTGCTTATTTCTTGTGCTCTCACCCAAGATTAAGCAGTCTTTAAAATACTGCCATATTGACTCAGATCTTTACTCTGTAGAACCACAGCTTAATCATCATGGAAGCAACCAGTATCTTATTCCTGTCTGTATGCTTGCATTTGAATTATTCTGAAGACCATGCGTTTTCTATGTTTGCATCTTAGATTACTTCTGATTCTAAGATAAGTTTGCCAGCCTTACCCAGTCCTGATAAGGATGACAAGCTAGATATACAGAAAGTGGCCAAAGCTCAGTACAATGAAGTGGGGAATTTAGAGCCTGAAAATACACTGGACCAACATTCCTTTTCTTTGCCAACATGCCGCATCAGTGAATCTGTGAAGAAATTAATGGAACTCGCCTATCAGACTTTATTAGAGGCAACGACCAGTAGCGATCAATGGTATGAATTCTGAGTGGTCTGAAAATGGCAGTGACTTTGTTAAGTGCATATCTAAACTAGACATTTATTAAGAAAATTAGCTGGAATTCTTTGGGTTTTCTTATCCCGTTAGTTCTTTTTTTTTTTCCCTAGAAAAACACAGCACAGCATACAAACTTATATTAATCTCTAGCTTTTATTTACAATAACATATACGTGTCAGAGCATGGTATAAGAAATACATGCATGGAGGGACAGTTGGGTTTCTTTGACATTAAAAATTGTTGTTTATCACTTTTTAACAAAAAGCTCTTTAATTTAAACAAATTTGTTGGGCAGCTTAGATTTTTTAACAATTGAGATGTTTTTAACTAGGCCCACCTGTTGTTTCTGTTATAAAAGCTTATTTATTGTAAACCTAATTATTTTCATTTGTATTCTCTTTATTTGAATTGAATGATACTACATGAGAAAGCACATGTAAAGTACTTAGAATACTACCTGGAAAATCAATAATTAATTAATTGTTTATTATTATTGGTAGTGGTGGTAATATTAATAGTTGCACCATCTGCTTCAGCCTTCCCTGGTGCTTTAGCCTAAGATTCTTTCAAATCCAGGCTTTAGTTAATTTACATTTTAAATGTCTATTTTTTAGAGCAGTAATAATTTGTTGGGCAGCCAAAGGTAGAAAGAAAAGATTAGACCATACCAGAGATCTAGCTTCACCCTTTCAAGATGATTTCTTCTAATTTACATTGTATCTGGGTACCTAAACTCTATTCTGCATCTCCTGCTGAACTTGTTTTTATTTAATAAGCAACCTCCCTACTCCTAGACTAAATTGAGAAGAAAATGGCAGACTGTGGCCCAAGATGATTATAGAGCAGGTTTACATCTATACCTCTTTAGTTTGCATCTCTGTGTAGCAGTTTTTCATTTCTCATCCTCGTAATAGAAAACCATTTCAGTTAGGATTTGACTTAATCATGTTGCATGTTCAGATGGGCTTCTAGAGTTTCAGTTTTTGTTTCCACATGCAAACAAACCCCTTAATTTACTCTGCTCTAGAAAGCACATATCTACTAAGATACTTATGTGGCATTAATCATTATAAATCCGTCCAGTTTTAATTATCCGTGGGAAGGAAAATACATGTAAAAAGAAATGTATACTCATTTGGCAAAGTAAATATAGGAGTGACTGTTTCTTCACTAGGCGTACTTCCAGAATATACCAGACCATTCTGGCTGGGAAGTTAGGGACACTGGGCAGTATTTCTTATAATTTTGGAGAACATAGAACACCAAACAGTATTTTTTAATACCGAATGCCAATGGGGATTCTTTCCACTAAATAGTTTTTAACAGGACAAACAAAAATACAATTACAGTACAACTTCCTTCTCTATTATTAAACCTTAAACAGCGACCTATATGTAGCAAAAAATAGAATGAAATAATCAGGTATCACAGTAATCAAGTCATAACAGTGTTCTAGGGTATAGTAACCATGACTTGTTTTTCTAAATATTTGTGGCGTTCCAGTGAATTATTCAGGGTACCTAGTTTAAGATATTTTTACATAGAGGTAGGCTACACAAGCCTTATATTTGCTCTTTCTAAGTGCATTTTAATAATAATCTTTAGGTGTTCTAAAGCCAGATTTAAAGGGCAAAAAACTTGAGGGCTAGATTCTACCCTAGAAATGTTGATTCATCTCATTGCATTGAGGGTACGAAGGAGAAAGGTGAAAGCTGAAAGTCAGACTGATTCTAAAAGAACCAAGTGAGTGCCTTTACTGATACTTTGCCCTTTGCAGAGCGCGCGGGTGAGTAGGTGACATTTGCTTGAGGCTTAGCTTCGTTTGTTACTAAAGGGATACTCTGCGTACTTGTGGAACACACGTTGATAAATTGAAAAAAGGCTTTGGGTTGAGTGCTGCTATTCTTAAATTTATTAATGGATCTAGGTTTTTAGAAGGGTAAAGTAGTTAGTAAATACTGGTTGAAAATGTATTTCCATCTAGATTAACTGTTTTCCAGCAATAACCAAGGCAAATGTTCTCTGCAACTGTAGGTTCAGCTGTAGTTTTGGTTTATTAAAGGTGCACTTAGTTTGAATTTGTTTTTCATTTTCAATACATCGTTATGCATTTCTGTTAAATCTGTGTTTTCCTCTTAGTGCTGTTCAGCTTTTCTACTCAGTGAGGAATATCTTCCATTTGTTCCATGATGTTGTACCAACATATCACAAGTAAGTGCCACTGTATCTCATTCCTGTATAACTGTATATCTAAATTGTTTGTAAGTCAAGTTTAAACCAGTAATTTTATATTCTCACCAAAGATATTTTGGTTATTAAAATTCACAATATAATGCAGTAAGCCATTTTAAAGCACATGTTTAAAGAACAATGGCATTTATTAGTAAATTCATATGGGTACTATGATCTTGCAATATAGTGGGCGAAGCAAATTTAAAAACTCAGAAGAACTTTACCCTGTTTTTGATGCTAGATATTTTCAGAATTGCTTCACTCTACTTGGTTAAAAAATAAAAAAGCAGTCACTCCATATTGCTATCCAGTAAACATACCATATTTTTCTTTGGCATTCACAGTTCTGCAGACTTAATACCATAAGAGAATGCTATTTAACTGTCAGGTATGATCAGCCATTCTTCCTAGCTGTCTTAAGTTGTATTTACCTAATGTCTTGGGTTTTAGAAGTTTTTTTAATATAAGTCTTAAAAGTTATTTGAACTGTAAGCCTCTAGGAGCTCTTTCTGTCATCCTAATTAAGTGCTTTGGATACTTTTTAGAAATGTTTTTAATAATATGCCAACAAAGCTATCCCATTGCTAAACACTCTGCTCACAAAGAAGAAAACAGCTTATTATTTGAAGTATTTTTTAGCTTAGATTTTTGAACAATTGAGATGTTTTTAACTAGGCCCACCTGTTGTTTCTGTTATAAAAGAGAGCTTATTTATTGTAAACCTAATTATTTTTATTTGTATTCTCTTTACTGTGGTTTAAAATTCATATTTCACTTTTTACTTAGTCAAGTAAAGGAAACGAGAATAACATATTTGGGTCAGCTGACAGCCGTGTCCTTGGGGATTCCAAGATAGTTGGCTCAGGAGCTGCTGGGCTTTAAAACATTTTTCACACTGGTGTGGAGTTGGATTTCCCTCTCTTTCCCCTTTGTGTGATCTTTGAACTGTGTCCTGGACCAGTGTTTCACAAACTTCTAGTGTACATCAGAATCACCTGGATGCCTTGGTAAAACACAGATTGCTCGACCCTGTGTCCAAAGTTTCTGATTCAGTAGGTCTGGGATGAGTCCTATATTTTTAACAAATTTCTGGGTGACACTGATGTTCTTTGTCAGGAGACCACACTTTAGGAACCACTGTCCTAGATTATGGTTCTCAGCTTTGGCACTATGTTAGAATCACTTATGGAGTTTTAAAAATATGTATCTTTGCCTAGGCCTCATCCCTAGAGATTTTAGTGGATAGGTCTGCTGTAAGACCCAGGCGTCGGCGTTTTTTTAAAGCCCTGCAAATGATTCTGACGTGTAGCCAGGAATGAGGACAACTGTCTTAGATTGCTGGTTCCTAACTGTATATATCCTAGCCTGACACTGAATCAGCAAAGTAGAGAAAAAAAAAGTATTACTCGATTGCCTGCTGGTGGATATATAACAGAAATATAAGATCTCTTTCTTCTAAAGCTGGGTAGACTAATTATGTGTAGAAGAATTAGAGCAGTGGTTTTTAATCCTGGATGTAAATTAAAATTACCTGGGATGATTTTAAAAACTATAAATGCCCTGACTTTACTCCTAGAGGTTGTGATTTAATTTGTTTAGGGTGAAGCCCAAACATCTGTATATTTTAAAATTCCTCAGGAGACTAATCTGTAGCCAGCATTGACAACTAGTGAATTTGGAAGTAACTAAGTGCTTCATATTATATATCAGTGAAATAGGAATTTGAAGAAAGGGGAAGTCCTGTATTTCTACAGACTTAACAGTGTTAAATTTTAAAGGAATTATTATGTACAGCTATGCTAGATAAGCAGTACAAAGAGATAACCCAGGTAAACATTTTATAATTCCCTGACTCTTTCTTTTTTTTGTTGATCAGTGAATGGTTTTATAGGATAAGGCCATATTCTGGCAGAACAGCCTCACTCTGATTGAGTGGGAGTGGGAGTGATGAGATTTTATCTTGTTGTGTACAGCATCTGTATAGTATATAATTATTAAAGCCTAGAAATACATTAGAGGAATAGTAACTTTTCATCAATCCCAACTTCAGTAACAGGTAATATCTTTTCTTTCCTTTCCTACCCATCCTCCTGACTTAGGGAGAACCTTCAGAAACTGCCCCAATTGGCTGCCATTCACCACAACAACTGTATGTTCCTTGCTCACCACTTGCTGACCCTTGGACATCAATTTGCATCACGTCTTGCCCCCATTCTTTGTGATGGCACTACTACCTTTGTGGATCTTGTACCTGGCTTCAGGAGACTTGGTAACTGATACTTTTAGGAAAATACGTTGATTATACAATCTCTCAGCCTAGTATCTTTGTAATTTATGAGTGAGGAGGTTAGAAATGTGGTGGTCCTGAGCTGTACCAGAGGAGGGGAGGGCGTTTAGTTTGTAGGGTTCCCAGTTATTTAATTTTATACCGTGCATGCAGTCTTTGTGGAAGCATTACTTTTTCATGACGTGATCTCATGGTACATTATGGTTCCAGACTGCATTGCCGGTGTGCAGTGACTTCAGCAGAGCAGAGTTATGTTAGTGGAATAACATACGATAAGATTTGTATCTTGTGACAGCTGTGTTAGCATAGTTGGTAAGAGCACACTGATACCCGTGCTTGTTCTTTTGCAAAACCCTAAGACAGCACCTGCTGCCCCAGCTTTACTTGGGATTATCAAAATCAAAAGAAACAAAATGTGGGTTAAATCATTATGTTTACTATAATGATAGCCTAAGAAAAGCAGAGGATCTATATGGTTCACTTAGCTTTTCAATTCCTCACTTTTCTCTTAGGTGGTGCAGATATATCAGAACAATAAGTAGCTGCTTCTATATAAGTAGTTTTTCTTAGCTAACGACTCTGGGAAAGAGTTACTTATTATCCTGAGGCTGAGGATGGAGGGACTGGCTAATGTATTAGAAGGGATTGTTTCTAGTAACCTAAAGGGCAGCTTTATGATGTTACCTAGCAGTTGTTTTCTTAATGTTCGTCTCTCCTCTTCCATCCTGGTTTTGCAATATGTAATTGAACAGCTTTTAGAATTCTTTATTCTGTTTTCCCATCATAGGAACAGAGTGTTTTTTGGCCCAAATGCGGGCACAGAAAGGAGAACTTCTGGAGAGATTATCAAGTGCTAGGAACTTTTTAAACATGGACGATGAAGAGAATTATTCTGCAGCAAGCAAAGCAATCCGGCAGGTGGGAGGCTGTTGCTAGCTCTGGAATTTGTACTCTATCCTTAAATACCCTTTTTTTTTTTTTTAAAGCAACAAAGAGTATGTAAAAGGTAACTCAGTTGATTCCCCACAACCCCCACTGGAAATCTGGATTCCTTTTACAGTCATGTAATAGACTTTTCTTTTCCCTTTCCCACCAAGTCAACAGAAGCTATCTTTCCATCTACCCAATAGTATGACTAGTTATCTAGTAAGTTTGTCATAGCAAGTAATTTACTCACGAACTTGGGCTTGGGAAATTTAAAATATTAGCTTTCACCTTAATGCCCTTCTCTCGTAAGTACTTTATCTTTTCCTGTCCCCAGGGTGAGTCTAGTTTTCAGCTAGCAGGGATATCACTAAAATTAGATATTCAAGAAGCATATCATCCTGATTACTTACTTTAGATTATTCCACAGAATGCCTCGTCCCCTAACACGCAAACGAATGATAAATGTAAATCTGCAATATACAGGTTACAACTATCTCTTTCTCATGTAAATATCCACATTCTTCTAACAGGTACTGCACCAACTAAAGAGACTTGGAATTGTGTGGCAGGATGTCCTGCCGGTGAATATATATTGCAAGGCTATGGGAACCTTACTCAATACAGCAATATCTGAGATCATTGGCAGAATCACTGCCCTAGAGGTAAGGGCCATTAGGTGCCTCATCAGACTTCAGATGCAATTCTTGTGTCTGATTATTACTTCAGTTAGAGAGTGAAGTTAAAGGCTCACTTTTAGTCAAAACAGATGGTGGAAGTTGTACATGTTCATGCATAGCTTATCTTGTTGTTGTTATTTTTTTTCAGTTTTGTTTTAATTCTATTTTGCTGGAATCATGGCAGTCTCTACCTTTTATACCTATATAAGAAAGTGAGATTGATTGTCCTGTTTCTCAGCCTAGCATCTTTGTAAATTATGAAGGAAGAGGTTGGAAGCTGGGCAGTGGTCTGAGATGTATTGTAAAGTATGAAGTCATTTAATTTGCAAGTGAATGCAGCCATTTAATTTAGTAAGGTGAATGTGGCCTTGTGCAGGTACCCCTTTTCCAACACACTGTTGCAGTTGGGGTTATATGTGTGATCCTATGGGAAAATTGCCTGGACTCTGCCAGCTGATGCCTTTAAAGCACAGATTGCCTAAACCCTTATTTGTAATAACATCCCCTGCCTTGCAGCAAGTTGTGCTGCATTCTACTGGAGAAATGGGCTCTTTGAAGCAGGCAAACTAAATTACCGACAATCTGTTGGAACATATTTTGTGTCATTCTAGCTTTAGGAGTATTGTCAGAGAGCTGATGAAATCTAGTGTCTAGAAAGGTGTGCTAAATTGTTTGGAAACATATTGCTTTAGATGACCTACCTGGACAGCATGCACCAAAGGTTTCCCCTTTCCCTACCACTAAGCTGGCCTGTTTCTCCTCTGCTATGTTCTGTTTATGCAAAACCAGGACATCTCCACGGAAGATGCGGATAGATTGTATTCCTTATGCAAAATAGTTATGGATGAAGGACCTCAAGTGTTTTCCCCTTTATCTGAAGAAAGCAAGAACAAAAAATACCAAGAAGAGGTTCCAGTCTTTGTGCCCAAATGGATGTCTTTCAAAGAACTGATGATGATGCTACAAGCCAGCCTGCAAGAAATTGGGGATCGGTGCGTATGTAATCCCTTTGTAGAGGTGTGTCTCTCTCCACAGCTACGAAAGAGGGGCAGTGCTGTTGGTGGCCATGCTTTCCTCTGTTTCTTAATATTACTCAGGAAAAAGTTTCTTATTAAGTAGCAGTAGTTGGGGCCTTTGCATGGTCTGTCATGGTGAGGATCTCATTACCATTTTCTCACATCTGTTTACATGAAGACTTCTCGTTTTATGTTATCTTGGTCTGGAACATGTTTTGGGATGCTGTACACATGATCTGACATTTGTGAGAAGTACAGCCTTCTGACCCCT
This sequence comes from Dugong dugon, assembly GCA_030035585.1. Classification (NCBI taxonomy): domain Eukaryota; kingdom Metazoa; phylum Chordata; class Mammalia; order Sirenia; family Dugongidae; genus Dugong; species Dugong dugon. The sequence goes on from CM057467.1 coordinate 30,918,483, forward strand.
GGATGGAAATTGTTGCCCACTTTTTAGAATGGCCTTGAGATGTTCACAGAGAAGTTAGTTGTGCTGTATGAAGTGATAACCATCTGCTGTTGTTTGATTGAGCAGCTGTTTTTCTACAAGGAGTGAATGGCTTTAGAGATTAAGCACTATTCACCGAGAAAGGGTTCATCTTTTCTTAAATACAGTGGATGATGTTTCCTCCTGGTACCATCAGTTAACGTTACTGTGGTCAGTCAGTGTATGCTGTATCATATCATACTGAGTATCAGGAGGTCATTGATATTGCACAAAACAGAACAGATGTGGGTTAGTTACACATCCATGAACACTTTCATTATTGCCTTGGTAGATTATTGACGAGTATGTATACCTTGCATAGGGACTTCTGTCATCAGAGCACAGTGTATATGTTGAGAAAAGTCAATTTTATTTTGCATAGGCCCTTAAGGCCCATCTCCATTGCTGCAGCTACTTGTCTATTTGCTTTAGCTTGGTTTAGTACAGGTGCCAATCAGCCTAGATGTGTCTGAGTTGTTCTCATCAAATATTGTCCATTTTTTTCTCAAAACAATGCAAATGAGATTTCTACTTGAAAAAAAACCCATCAAAATATCTCTAATGACATTTAGTGCAAAGTTTTAGTTTAGTCATTTGTTATTTACAAGTTCTTAGTGGGTAAGAGAGATATGTTTAGGTAACAGGCTCCAGAGGACTGAACATAAGAATTTTTCTTTCTGCTTAAAGGGTCATCTTAGCAGCCTAAGAATGATCTGAAAGATTTATAAAGTGGCTATGCCCTCAGCTTCTTCTTCCTGCTTAGGAAGATTCCCCCCCCCCACCCTGAGATTTCAATAAATATAAGTAAATAAATAAATAAAATATTTTACTGAAGAAATGACCTCCAGCTGTGTGTAGTTTAAATATTTTAAAACTGTCAAATATATGTATGAAAGAGTACAGTATGTATAGTATATATACACAGTTTAAAGAAGAATAAAATAAATGTCCATGTACCTACTACTAGCTTAAGAAACAGTATTACCAGGACCTTTGAAGATGCCTATGTGTCCCTCTCCTAATGCTCCCCACCAGAGGTAACCACTATCTTGAATTTTGTGGTATTTATTTCCTTGCGTTTCTTTATAATTTTACCACGTTTACAGGTAAATAAATGTACATATGATAATGTACATACATGTCCGTAAACAATATAAAGTTTAGACTTGCCTGTTTTTGAACATTCTATAAATAAACTCTTTTGTAACTTGCTTCTTTTGTTCAATATTATGTTTTTGAAACTCGTTTATAATGATTTATGTAGCTGTGGTTCATTTTCATGGCTGCATTATATTCCATTGTACAAATATTTCATAGTTTATCCTGTGGCATCACATTCTCACCAGTATTTGGTATTATTAGACTAAAATTTTTGCTAATGTAGTTGGTGTGAAATGGTAGCTTGTTGTAATTTTAACTTGCATTTCCTCAAATTCGAAAAAGGTTGAGTATTTTTTTGGTGGTCATTCATGTTTCTTCTTTTGTAAAATGCCTGTTCATATTTTTTGCCCTTTATTCTACTGGATTGTTTGTTGTTTCATTATTGATTTATGGGAGTTATTTATGTATTTTTTTACCAATCCTTTTTCAGTTATAAGTGTTTCCTGTGGTTCGGTTTTTAAAGTAGTTATAGAGCCCAAGGCATGAGGATGTGGTCATACTTATCAGGCTCAGACAGGGCTTAGTGAGTATAGAATTGAGGGAGAACAGTTTCATCTTCCTAACCAGGTCTCCTCCTCTATCTGTGCTGATACCAATGCAGTCTATAAGCAGAAGAGATCAAAGGTATTGAAGGGAGGCCCATGAGGATTAAGGATGCCCTGACTTCCTATTACCATTTAAAACAAATAAACATTTGGGATCAAATAAGCAATTTTTAAATCTTGTTTATACTTCAGACACGTAATAGGAAATAAAATTTTATCTTTTGTTTTGCAGGTGGGCAGATGGAAAAGGGCCCCTAGCAGCTGCATTCTCCTCTAGTGAAGTAAAAGCTTTAATTCGTTCCTTGTTCCAGAATACAGAAAGAAGAGCAGCTGCCCTTGCTAAGATTAAATAGTTTCATCTGCGAAAGCCATGTCTCGACTATGTGGATTCCTCTTTTGGGATATTCACTTCTTTAAAGACTTCTTGGTTTGGTTAACCAGTATATCATGGGAAGTTTGACTTCATATAAGAACACCTTACCTCCTGGCCTGCACGAGGCTTTATTACAGAACTGGATGTTGAGATAAGATGTGGAGTGAAGCACCTCAATTTGTTGACTTTGTAGCCAGCCTCCGTTAAAAAGAAACTGTACAGCAGCAATATTTCATGCTGCTTCCATGGCCATTTGGGAAATGTATACCTTGTAAAATGTAGGCCCTGGCCTCGAACGAAGGAATCCAGGAGATTTCAAGAGTCAGGGTAAAGAATTTGTGAGCAAATGTGAGATATTTTTGGTGGAGTAGGAGCACCATATTTTGCCTTGCAGGAATCAAGGAGACTTCCTGTAATATTTCTTTGTAATAAATAATGCTTTTCAGAGTTAAGAGGTGAGTGTCTTTAATAACATGGGAGCTTTGACAAAAGAGACCAACACATTTTCTTAGGTATCATGTCATTCTTTTTATTGAAGTCTTTGACCCTCACAGATTACTCACTGACTTGTCATCTTCTTTCTTCATAACACTACCCGATAATTTCTCAGAATTCTTAGGATTCCTGGGACTTTAAGTATACTTTTTGGACCTTTTTGCTATTTCAACTAAAACCAATTTTTTTTTGGTTGGATGTTTTCCCTTCCCAAGCTCCACTGTTTCTGCACCTTGTCAAATGGCAAAGGTTTTAAATTGGCAGTGTTCCTCCGGAATGTATGTGCCATGAGATGCTAACTCTGGGCTATATAGCCTGGTGGCTGTAGGTCATCCTTCACCTTAACTCTTTGTATTTTTAACTCTTTGCAGCCTTTAGAGGTATGTATTATGTTAAGGTTGTCCTGGATGGCTTTAGGATTCTGGATCATATCTCTTCTTAGTAAAATATGGTTTCCTCTCATGAATACAGGGTAAGGGGTGTGTGATCTTTATGTGCTTTTGAGGCAAGTGATACCCAGAGGGAGTTTTCAGTGAAGTGGGCATGCTTCATTAGTCCTCAGTTTCCTAACCCGTTGCACACACAGAACAAATTGTTTTTCCTCCTGCATTCAAATGTTCTTTTGCCTTCACCCTCTCCTTCTTAGTTCTGTCTCAGCCCCTTTAATCAAGTCCTTCTGCTTGGTTTTTTCCTATTTAGGTGTCATAGGAGAACCAATAAAAAAGAAGACTGTTTTCTTATAACAGAAATCAGCTGTGGTTAATGATAAGCTATTTGTCTATATGCAGCATGTCTTGTGAGAACTCAGAAAAGAGAATTGTTTGAACCAACTTTGCTTTTTTGAGAACAAAGAGATTGTCTTTCTTAGAGGAAGAAGGGACCATTTTCACTGGTGAAGAACATGTCTGTTTTTCGGAATTCACAGTTTCAGGTGGCATTCTTAGCAATTGAGAAAGTGGGGAAGAAAGGGCAGAACTAAAATAAATGCATCACAGGACTATTACAGAGAAGAGCAGATTTCTTTTGTTCATAGAAGCTATTCCTGTTGCTTGACAGATACAGCAATTTGGGGGAGGGATCTCGTGTAACTGAAAAGCACACTCCCCACTTCTTCCCACTCCCCATTAACACAGAAAATACAGCATTACAGTTCTCAGGCTGTGTAGACCCAATCCCTTGGGACTGTGCCCCCCTAGTGACTAGTTTGTATGCCATGGCACACTGAGTGGGCAGACTCCATCTTCTTTCCTGGCCAAGGCAATTGATAGCATTAAGTGGATATTCGTCTGGTTGGGGATGAATCATCTGACTGAGCACATAAGAGTTGGGTCTAGCAGTTCTTAAAGCGACCTTGAGGGTACCTATTCTTATTGGAAACCTGAGTTGGAATGGGATTAGAACTTTTTCTTTTAGAAAGAGCATGTAGATTATGAGAGGAAGGGAACTTTAAGAGGCTTGACTCATTCAGTAGATCTATGGGCCAAGTAGAAGAAATCCCTTCCCAAATAGCAACCAGAACTATACAATAACCTTTAGAAATGAAATTCAAGTAAGGTTTCCCAAGACTGTCGTAAAAAGGAAGTTAAAGTTTTTTGTTTTTTAAAGGCATTTGCAAACACCTTAAATCCATAAAGTGACTTGATAGTGGCCCCTATTTCTCTGTGGATCTTGATTTGTTGGTGACCTGTTCTGTGGTCACAGTTTTACAAGAAGGTTTCTCTTGGAAGCAAAAATCCTCCAGATGGCACTCTTTCCTCAGGCCTAGGAGCATTATAAGCCATGTAAGCCTGGTCTGTGGAAGCGGAAGCCAAGGAACCTGTCCATGTTATTCTGGGTTTATATTCTGGGCTCAGCTCAGGAAAGGTCATCCAGACTCTGAATAGCATCTACGCTATAAACTGCACTATGTTGCTGAACAATCACTCATGAGTGGATCAAACAGTATTTTCTTTGGTTAATAACATTGTTAAAGGAGTTGTGGATAATCCCCTTCCCACTCTTGCAAATACTTAATGCTATCTCTTAAGGAAATGATTCCCAGTCTTTTGTGGGTTTTCATTCTATTGTTTATCTGATTTCCCAAGATTTTGTTTCTCATCTGAAAGTACGAGTGGTTCACACACACCCCCCCTAAGATATTTTTGTAATTGTAAGAAACCAGGCCCAAAGAAGTAGTTTGTCTTAAGTTTCATAGCTAGTCTGTGCCACAGATAAATGAAGATGTGTATAGGAGTAACTTCTTAGCAAGGGGAGATAGCTATAAATGCAGTAAGGAGTAAACCCATGGGAAATTGCCTCGTACAAAAAGTCTTGGCACAAAGTAGTCTTTCTAAATTAGGTTTTGATGCCCACATTCTTCCAGGGCTTCAAACCAGTTCTTCTCAGTTCAATCATGGCCAAGGGAGCAACACAGAAACAGACCTGAATTTTTTAAATTTGGGTGATCTGGAGCATTACCAGAATGGGAAAAATTATGGGTCGAAGCCTCGGAATGGGAGACTTGGAAGAGGCATAGCAAGTCCTTTCAGGAGCTTAATGCGTGAGATTGGATTATTGCCATGACTGAGGACAGTGGCACACATTCAAAGTGGCATGGTCAGCTGCCATCTTTAAGTGGGGCACCACTGGTTCTGACTGTCCAAAATCCGACCGGCAAGAGATTGGTTGCTATGCAACATGTACGTTGCCCTTGTTTTCTAAGGAGGAGATTAAGTTTCTAGCAGGGCTTCAACTCATAATTTTTCCCGTTCAGGTTATGGTTCCGGTTCACTCAAATTTTAAAAATTTGGGTCTGTTCTAGTTTTGTTGGCCGTAATTGAACAGGTTCGAACTGGTTGAAAGCCCTGCATTCTTCCTAATCATAGAACTGATTCTGGACATTTGTTTTGCGATAACTTCCCCCCCAAAAGAAGTATTTTTGCCAAAGTCTAAAATTTCCTAAAACTACTGGATAACTAAGTCCCAATTTTGAGAAGTTTTTCAGTTTGACAGAAATTCCTCATTTTGTCATGAGGAGTTTGGTTGAGAATTTTGTGATATTACATGAATAACTAGAGATAGCCTTAGATGTCCCAAATCCAAGTTATGAAATCTCTGCCTGGAGGCTGGGGAGGAGGGCAATAATTCTGATGAGCTATGTATAAATTCTTCACTCCTCCTCAGAAATCTGGTGCCCTAGATTTCTTGTTTAGTGCAAGAGAGTGGAGTGGGAGTAGATGGGTCTTAGCTACTCTAGCTACTGAAGAAAAGACTAGTACCAAGGCCAAGGACATCTATTCCCTCCCTTGCCTTAGGTTTATAGGTAGTTCTAAAACTTCCTACATTCATTCTACTTAGATTTATTGGGTGCTCATTGTGTGCCAGGTATTACTCTAGTCATTGAACAAAAAGTCCTCCCAAAATAAAAACTCCCTGTCCCTTCGGTAATTTAAATTTTAGTGGCAAGAGAAAGACAAATAATAAACATAGAATAAGAAAATTATATATTATGTTTGAAGATAATAAGTGCCTGGATAAAAATAAACATAAGGTGCTAAGGATTGGGCGTTCCAGAGAAGGGAGGAAGCAGGGTGAGCTGCAAATTCTTAAGTAGGATGGTGAAAGTGCACCTCATTGAGAAGGTGAGTAAGCTATATGGATATCTGGTTGGAGACAACTCTAAGCAGAGACACCAGCCATTGCAAAGCTCTAAGGCAGGAGGAGTGTGCCTGGTGAACTCAAGGAATAGCAAAGAATGAGGGAGACAGGCTTAGTAGGAAAGCAGGTTAGAGAAGGAATAGGAGAGGAGGGGGCAAGATTGTATAGGACTTTGTTGACCATTATAAGGATTTTTTTTTTCTTTGAGTCTAAAGGGAATCCCAGGGTGGTACAAACAGTTAACCCGCTCAGCTGTTAACCAAAAGGTTGAATGTTCAAGTCCACCCAGAGATGCCCTGAAGAAAAAATTAAAAAAAAATGGAAAGAAATCTAAGAGAGAATAGTATAGTGAACCCCATTGTATTCATCACCCTTTGTTGAGAACAGAGGAACATATATGGAAGCAGGGAGAACAGTTAGGAGATTTTTAGCTATAGTAAAGATGGGAAATGATGTTGACTTGGACCAGGGTGGTAACAGTGGAGGTTGTAGGAAGTGGTCAGATTCTTGATATATTTTAAAGCTAGAGCCAACAGGATTTTTAATATTTAGGGTAACACTAACTGGTGGACTAGATAAGCCCTGAATTCACAATGGTCTAAGCCAGTAAAAGTATATTTCTCATTTGTGTCACAATCCAATCTGTGACTCTGTTCTTGGTCTGGTGGCCTGCCACATGGTCATTGAAGACCCAAGATCCTCCCATCTTCTTATGGCTCTCCCCTCTTCTCAGGACTTGGAATTCCCTGCATTCAGCTGGCAGAGAGTGGAAGATCATGCAGGGGTGGTTTTAATAGGCCAGGCGACCACATTCCATGGGCTAGATGCAGTCACATGACCATACGTGGCTATAAGAGGGGCTGGGAATCCTATATGCTCAGGAAGAAGAAAAAGGTTTGGTGAACATCTAGCTAGTCTCCACCTCAGGATGTTCTGATGAACTGGCTCTGTAATATGAAAGAAAATGAAGTGTGAGGGATGATTCCAAGGATTTTGGCCTAAAGCAGTGGAAAGACTGGAGTTGCTATAGAATGGGATGGGGAAGACCATGTAGGTAGAGCAGGTTTGGAGGGAGAGATTAGTAGTTCAGCAATTTTGGATGTGGTAAAATTGGGATAGCCATTGGGTATCCAAGTGGAGATTTTGAATCAACAATTGAATATAATAGTGGCTTCAGGAGAGAAGTCTGGGCTACAGACATAAATTTGGGAGTTACCAGCAAATAGATGGTATTTAAAGCCATGAGATTGGATGAGATCATGAAAGGAGTATAAAAGAAGAGGACCCACGAGTCCTGGACACCCAGAACTCCAGTGTTAAGAGGTTGAAGAGAAGAGGAGTAAGTAGTAAGGGACTGAGGAGTGGCCAATGTGGTAGGACTTACGACAAATATCTGGCAGCAGAGTCCTCTCATTAGAGCAGTCCAGTGTGGCCCACTATGTTATCTTGGAAGTAGAAGGGCAGCATCTAGTACAGTAGTTTTCAAATGTTTTTTCTGGAACTCTTAAATATATTTTCTATCACAAACCCGTTCACACACACACATTCCCCCAAACAGAACAAAACTCCCATAAATATGTGTATATACATAAGTATCTGAAATAAAAGTCCACGTGTGATATGTTTTCTGTTTATTTTTCTTTCTTTCTTTTTAAATGCTGGCTTCAAACCACTAACTTGGTTTCATAATCCATAGTGACTGATGACCTGTTGTTTGAAAACAATGATCTGTAAGACTTAGGGTTTTCTTTGAAGAGATTCATAGCCTCTCAGAGTTGGGAAGCATCTTCTCACCCAAGGTAAGCTTTCTCCCCACAACATTTCCGATAGAGTCGTCCAACAAGAAAATAGTCTTGTGAGGTGGAGAACCCTTTCTTGTCCAAGAGGTAAGCTCCATAACCTTTAAATTGCTAAAGAAGAAAAGTTAAGACAAAAACGTATTGCTCTGTAACTTCTCACTTGTCCTAGTTCTGGCCTCTAGAGTGACTCCAAATGTCTGTCTGTACCTTCGCCTCCGTAATAGCCTTTCAGATAGCTGTCAGATTACTCCTTCAAGTCTCTTCTTTTCCACCCTAAACAGCTGCAGTTTCTTTAGGTTTTTTTTTTTTTTAAAGCTCTTTCGCTTGTTGATGTCTGTTTTTAAAGATCTCATCCAGAGGTGAATTTTGGTTGCAGCTGTGGTATAACTAGGGCTTCATGGGAGCCATTGCCTTTCCTGATTTGGAGATATTTTTGCCTCATGTCTGCATGCAGTTAGTTAAAACACCCAGGCCTTTTATTTTTACATAAATTGTTGTGATGTCAGCAATCTTAATTAATAATAATAAAAAAACCCAACAAAACCCCTTACTGTACATGTATCTATGTTGCCTTCCATCTTGCTAATTTCAGCACATACTTTTAGTGTTTGAGTTTCTCTTTAGATTTTTGACTCAGAAACACTAATTATTCTTTCAAATTTTGTTTTCTTTGCAAATTAGATGAGTCACTGTTCATTCAAATTGGTTAGCAAGATGTTGAAGAGGACAGAGCCTGAAAACATTGTGGCTAGTTACTAGAAGTCTCCCTATCATGATACTCATGAAAAGTGTGCTTCTTAGCTCAGGTAGATACATGGGACTAAATGGGCAGCTTCTGTTCAGAGGTGAGGTGAGAAGGCAGAGAGGGGTCAGGAGATGGTTGAATGGACACGAGAAATCCGGGGTGGAAAGGAGGAGTGTGCTGTCACAGTACAGGGAGAGCAACTAGGGTCATATAACAATGTGTGTATAAATTTTTATATGAGAGACTAACTTTAATTGTAAACTTTCACTTAAAGCACAACAACAACAACAAAAAGTTATAGAACTCTTCCTATGACTTACCATTGAGCTGTTATTCAAGTAGCTATAATCTATCTGGAGTCCTGGTGGCACAGCGTTAAGAGCTCAGGCTGCTAACCAGAAGGTCAGCAGTTGAAATCCAGCAACCACTCCTTGGAAGCCCTGTGGGGGCAGTTCTGCTCTGTCCCACAGGGTTGCTATGAGTCGGAATAGACTCGACGGCAACAAGTTAGGATTTTTTTCTTTTGTTATAGTCTATCTAAAAACGATCATCCAACTACATTTCTCCATTTAATTCTCAGAAATATTTTCAGAGATTTGTCACATGCCCTGCCGTAATCCAGCTTTGTTATGCCTATGGCAATCCCGTGATCCATTGGTCTATTGACACTAGAAAACAAATGAGGTTGGCTTGACATAACTTTTTCTTAGTTACTCAATACTGACTACTATTGATCACCTCTTTATTTCCTAAATGCAACAAACATTGTTTCCACTTAGCTGTGTGTTTGCGTCACCTTAAAGAGTACATGACATCCCTTAGGCAGCTTCTTTTCTAGGACAAGGCAATTGCTGCAAAGTCACTATGGTTCCTGCACATAAGTACAGAGCATCCCAAAAACACTGTGCCTTGAAAAAACACCTTCTTAGTTTCGTTACTGTGAAAAGAGGAGAGCAATATTTAATAAGAATTGCAGATATAATTTTTGAATGCGTACTGTATGCTAGGTACTTTATGCACCTATCTCATTTAATTCTTATAAGCCTGCAAGCTAATGTTTTATCATTTCCCTTTTACAGATGAGCGAACAGAAGCTCACGAGGCTAAGCATGGTAAAGAAGCCTCTAAATTGGCTTTCGATGATCCCCACCTCCTTGTAACCATGCCCCTGTGTAATCCTCTCCCCTTGAATGTGGTCTGGAACTAGTGACTTGCTTCTCATCAATAGAAAAAAATGATGGAATGTCACTTCTGAGATCAGAGTATAAAAAACTGTGACTGCTATTTTGCTCATACTTTCTTGCTCTGAGGAAAGCCAGCCTCCATATTGTAAACTGCCCCAGGGAGAGGTCCATGTAGCAATGAGGTGATGGAGGTCTATGGTCAACAGCCAGCCAGGAAATGAGGGCCTCAGTCAAATAGACCACGAAGAACTGGATCCTGTTAAATAATCATGTGAGTGAGCTTGGAAGTGGATCCTTCCTCAGGTGAGTCTGAAGCTAACTTCAGTGCTGGCTGACACCTTGATGGCGGCCCCTGAGTAGACTCCAAAGCAAAGGACCCAGTTAGGACACACCCTAATTCTTGACCTACAGAAACTGTGAGATCATATATGTTGTCTTAAGCCTCTAAGTTTTGGCGTAAATTGTTTCATAGCAATAGACACCTAATAAGTAAACCACCCAAGGTCATATAGTTAGAAAGTGCTGGAGCCTGGATTTGACTCCAAATTCCATGCTCTTTTACTACAACTACCACCCTTGCTAAGAATCAGATATAAACTTTTCTGCCTTGGCCTCTAGGAGGGAGAATAAAGGCCTGGTCCAAAACAGCATTTTGAAAAAATATTAGTAATAGACACCATTTATTGCGAATCTTCTGTGTGTAAGGTAGGGCTTATTGTTTTCATATATGATCTAAGTTAATCTTCCCAACAGCATTATGGAGTGGGTATTATAAATTACTTTATACTTGGGGAAACTGAGACTCAGAGAAGTTATGTAATTTAGCCCTAGCCACGGAGCTAATGAGAGACAGAGTTAGGATTCAAACCCACAGCTCATTTCACAGTCTCTGAATTTTGTTTTTAAGCTTTCTCTCATACTTCTTTCAGTTTTTGTCGCTCCCTCTCTCCTCTGTCCTCCAGGAATTGTCCTCTAGCTGCCCTCCTCCCGCCCTCTTCCCTCTGAACTCAATTCTCCCCTTGGCTGCCCCTATATCCACTCCACTCCCATCCCCTTGAACACTGGGTATGAAATAACCAACACCTAATGTGCAGCTGACGTTTGCTCATGCCTCCACTTCCCCTTTGACTCCTTCCCTCTGCCCCAGATGCTCCCTCCAGCTAACCCAATGCCATGGTTTCTGGATGTTCAAAAATTGCCTGGGAAAAGACTCTACAATTGTTTCATCAGAGAGGATATCCTTTCCCCCCTTAGAATCAGATTCTCCTGGGTCACTGTCACAGGGAATCCCAGAAGATACGGTTACCCAGCTCCAGCTACTGGGTACTGGGACTGTGTATCAGCTAGAGTCCTCAAACTGTTGGTTTAAGGCAGGGCAAACCCCTTTCCCTAAGATCCGCCTGGGAGGAGTGACGTGGGAAATGTAGCACCCATTGGCTGGCTTTTCTCTCCCACTCCCATCCCCCACTTTAGAAATGCAACTTTAAAAGAATATGAATGGTTTTAATTTGCATGAAGGCCTCCATTTGGGCTTGATCACCATGCAGTATGATAAAAATGATGCATAACATTAAATATGTCAGATTAACTTTGTTATACATTTCATTTAATTTCACTACTAAGCCCTGTTCCTAAATGCATAGTTTAAATAGTTGACCATTTCTGTAGCTACATTATCATTCCTTACCACTAAAAAATTAGGACTCTTTGCTCACCAACTATGTGTTTAGTAATCTGTTCTAGAATTTTTGTAAAATTGACATCGATCACATTGGTCTGAAGTAGCAGTAGATTTTTTTGTCCCCTTTTTGAAAACTGAGACCCTTGTTCATCTCAGGGACTATGTTTTTGTGATGACATCTGTGGTTTCTTTTATTTGCAAGTCCCACATGATAGAATTCATCTGGGTCTGGAACTGTGAACTCATTTGAAACCCAGGTTTTCTTTTCGTATCTTTTCACCTATCTTAGACTTTATTTCCTTCTCAGCTATGTTTGGTCTACCCTTTCCAGGGTGAAGATAATTCCCCTTGATAGGGAGTATGGAAGCAAACAGCATTTGAGCTGTTCAGCTTTCTTACTACCATTTAAAAAATATAATGCCATCAACTCCAAGCATAGCCTAACTCTTTCTTCTTCCTTTCCCTTCACTGACCATCACCCATCCCACCCCCTGCCCGCCCCCCAAAATCCCTTTAAATAATGTTTTTCCTAAACTTCCGTATTGTATTCTGGGCTTTGATCTTCTACTCCCTTCTGTGTGTTGTTGTTTTGTAGAACTCTTTGCTGGTTTCCATTTGCAGCTACGCTCCTGTTTTTTATTGTATCTTCATATTTGATTGTATGGCCAGATTTTTAGTTTTGAAAGCTCTTCCTCCACCCCCAAACTTTCATCAATAGTTTGGTGTCTTTCTTTAAAAGTCTATGGCTGTGAGATCATTTCTGACGTGTTTCTGTGCTCTTGGCAATACGCTTTCTTAAATCTAGGGCCTGTGCCTAAGCCCAACCATTTCTTCCTTGCCTATTGTGAAATTTGCAATTGTTCTCTAACAGATGCTTCGGGTAAAAATTTACCCTCTTTGCTTCCTTGACTTTCTGAAGAGCAATTATTAGCAAGGCAATTAAAAAACACATTGAACTTAACAATAACAAAATGCATAAAATTTAGGAAAAAGAAGTCAAATGGAATACCACCTTACCCCTATTAGAATGGCAATGATCAACCAAACAAAACAGAACAAAAAAAATGGAAAACAACAGGTGTTAGTACGGATGTAGAGAAACCGGAACCCTCATCCACTGCAAGTGGGAATGTAAAATGGTTCAGCCACTGTGGAAAACAGTTTGGTGGTTCCTCAAAATGTTAAACATAGAACTATCATATGACCCAACAATTCCAATCCTAGGTATATACCCAAAAGGATTGAAAGTAGGAAAGCAAACAGAAACCTGTACACCAATGTTCACTGCAGCACTATTCACAATAGGCAAAAGATGGAAACAACCGAAATGTTTATCAACAGACGAATGTAGAAACAAAATGTGGAATACAATGGAATAAAGCTGTAAAGAGAAATGAAGCCCCGATTCATGCCACAACACGGATGAACCTTGAAAGCATCATGCTGAGCAAAATAAGTCCGTTGCAAAAGAGCAAATATTGTATGATCTCACTTATATGAAATAAGCAAATATATAGAAACCGAGATTATTGTGGTTACCAGGGGTGGGAAGGAGGAGGAAAGAGGGACTTTTTGCTTAGGGGGCGCTGAGTTTACGTTAATGGTGGTAAAGTGATTTGGAAAAGGTAGCAAGAATGATTGTACAACTTAAAGAATGTAATCCATGTCACTAAATTGTACATGTAGAAATTGTTGAGATGACATATGTTTTGTTGTATACATTTTTACCACTATGAAAAAAAGAAAGCAAAAAAAAAAAAAAGCACATTGGATATGGGGTGATAAAAGACTTTTGGGAGTAGATAGTGGAGATAGTCGTACAACATAGTGAATGTAATTAATGTCACCGAATTGTACACATAAAAATGATTAAAATGGCAAATTTTTGGTTATATATATTTTACCATAAAAAAGTTATTAAAAAAAAAACAACAACAAAACAACCCACATTGGACATTCTGAGTTTTAGCAGAGTGAGACTTTCAGCACACTTATGGCGAGCTGGAATCCCCTACACCCATGTGTCAACTTCTTGTTTATTTTAGAAAAATATCAACCACTTCTTCGACCTGGCTGGGCAGTTCTGTGGCACATGCACATGGCAGTAGTATTCTTAATTATTTTTCTGCATCTCCTCACCCCAGGTGCCCGTTTGTTTAACATTCACTTTCTTATCAACCTATGAGAATTTAACTCAAGGGAATCTTACCTTTCTGGTTTTTGTTGGTTTGTCTTTTACTAGCTTCTGTCAGAAAAGCTGTAAGAAGGAAAGAGTAGTTCTGTCAGAGGAGAAGCAGATATGACAGCTCTCTCTCTCTCTTTTTTTTAATAAAGTCAAAGTCACCATCTCATTGAGAGGGTAATATTATTTTTCCATGAAGCAAAGCAGTAAACAGCTCATTTTTAAATTTTCACAGAAGTATAATTTGCTTCAGAGCAGAAGAAAAGGGCTCCTGAGAAGCCCCTGTTCTCAGTTCTCTGTTTTGTTATTTTGTCTTGTGAGAGATTGGTAGGAGGTGTGGGTGGAATATGTGAGGATGAAAAGGGAAAGTAAAAAAAGGGTGGAAGGGAGCTAGTTCTCATCCTTTTCAGAATCCTTGCTGTGGCCAACTGCTCTCCAGGGACTTGGGTAAGAGGGACGGTGTAGAAGGCAGGGTTGGAGAAGCAAAGTGGCGGCATGGGCTCTGGAGTCACACTGACCTTGGCTTACTAACCAAGCCTGCGTTTACTTAGCTCTGTGAACTTGGGCAAGTTATTCTCTCTCTGGCTTGGAATCTTCATCTGTAAAGTGGGGATAATAATATGACCAACTTCATGCTAAGAAGATGAAGTGAGGTAACCTATGTAAAATACACAGCACAGGGCCTGTCACATAGAAGTGATCATAGACATGTCCACCCTTAGTGTTCAGCACTTCTAGCTCTTTGCACACAGTTTACAGTTTAATTACATAGGCAGTTCTCCCGCTAAACTGAAACACCTTTGAAAGCAGGAATGATGTCTAACGCTTCTCTGGTTATGGAGCTGGGCTCAGTAAGCTTAATAAATACTATGGGCTATGTAGCAATGTGGCTCAAATAAAGAGAGAAAAGGAAGCACCGTTGGGGAGGGAGCTGGAATATTCTTTTAAGTAACCCATGAGACCTCCAACATAGGAAGGATTTCATTTTGGGTCCCAGGAGAGCTTCTTGCCTTGGATGTGTGTGGATATTTTCGTATGTGGGTGTGTATATATATACCTGCTTATTTAGAATTTTTACCACCTGGAGACACAACTCATTTCCAGTTTTCGTCATCTGGACTCTTCAGCAGTTAATGGAAGCCTAGACAGTCTCCCTGAAACACTGCCAAATTCTGCAAGGCTTCTGAACCAGTCAAGATCGAATCATCCCAGTGCACTTGCAGCTTGGCCTGTTTGATTTACACTCTAATTCTCTGAAAGCTGATCTTCAGTATCAGTAGGGTAACTTTTATATAACAAGTAGTTAACCAAACAGCCAATTTCACAATAATCTTGCACAAATAGGGCTTTATTGTATTACTTTATTGTTATTATTGTTACTGGAAGTGGTTTTCCATTTGGTTTTATTATGACTATGATTATTTTTGGGCAGAAGTGGAAGGGTTTAAGTAACACACATTTTTTCACCAGGCAACAAAAAAGACAAATAAAGGTGTAATTTTTTCCTCGAAGAACATATTCCTATCTACAGGATTAAGCATGAGAGTGAGGTGGGGAGATGCAGGCCCTGAGGTCTGCTGAATGGACCCCTCCCTCCCACTCAAAGACTGATGGGACAAATGAAGGAGAGAAACTTCCAAGCATAAAGCTGAGATCTGCAGTGAGAGAGAGAGAAACAGAGAGAAAGAGCAAGTGTGTGTTAAATTCAGCGGGACAGAAAGAACTTAAGATGGAAGCATTCATTATAACGTTCACAGGCTCCTGTAGCCACTGTGGCAATATTATGGCAGTAAATGTGCATTTTGTCGTTGTTTTACAAAAGTGACTTATGCTCACCCTCAGCAGTATTTGGTGGGTGGTCAGGTACCTGGTTGCTCTGTGTGGTACCTGAATCTGTATAAGCCAAACACTACATGTTTTCACATTTAATCCCAAAAACAACACCTCAGTGAAGAAGATATTATTGTCCCTATTTTACAGATGAGAAATTTAGGTGCAGAGAGGTTATGTGTCTTTCCCAAGGACACATAGCAGGTAATAGCCAAGTCAGTGTCCCAACCCAGTTCTGTTTGATTTCAGAACTGGTGCTCTTTTCGTTGTTCTCACAGAAAGTCCTCTTCACCCAAGGAGGACTCATACCTCTCCAGACAAATCTCCTGCAGTTCACACACCATAGCATCTGTGCTGTAGACACTTGATTTGCATTGATGAGACTCTTCTCATTACCCCTTATTATCTTTGTCTATTTCATTTAGTCTGCTAACTAACAGCCGTGAACATGGTCACCTTCAAAGTGGGCCTGCTCACTGGAGTGAGCTTCAGGTCAATAAAGCATTCAATGGACTCTAATTTAATTAGCCAAGTTACTGCGACAGCTGCTTAGTGACTCTTTCATAGACTGTATCAGGGAAGAGAAGAGACTGGCAGGGCCCATCGTAATTCTGGACATCCCTTACGCAACCCCAGGTCCTGGGAACCTTGCTCCTGTTCTGGTAGGGAAAGAGAAGGAGGCGGAAGGAGCATTTGGGATTTTCTACCCTGGGAGTGTCTTCTGAAATCAGATGGTAACTAGAGTAAAAGCTAAAACTCTGCCGTTTCATTCCCCTCTTTTGTCATCTTGCCACAGATCAAATCAGCCTTCTCCCATAATTTAAATGGTTCTTGAAAATTTCCTTCACTATAAAACCATCATGATCTGATTACTGGCTTTGTCGACTGGTTCCACCCTACCCATCCAAGGTGGTCACGGTTCCTCAAACCTCTCTCTGACTCCCCCACCTTTAGTTGTTGTTGTCGTTAGGTGACACATAGTCAGCCCCAACTCATGGTGACCTTATGTTTAACAGAATGAAACACTGCCCTGACCTGTGCCATCTTCATGATCATTGCTGTGTTTGAGTTCTTTGTTTTGGCTATTGTGTCAATCCATTTCCTTGAGGGTTTCCCTTGTTTTTGTTGATCCTCTACTTTACCAAACATGATGCCCTTTCCTAGCCATCGGTCTTTTCTGATGACATGCTCTAAGTAAGAAAGCTGAAGTCTTGCCATCCTTGCTTCTAAGGAGTATTCAGGTGGTATTTCTTCTAAGACTGATTTGTTTATTCTTCTAGAAGTCCATGGTATATTCAGTATTATTCGCCAACACCACTATTTGAAGGCATCAATTCTTTTTCTGTCTTCCTTTTTTACTGTCCAGCTTTTGCACGAGTGTGAGGTGATTGGAAAGACAATGGATTGGGTCAGGTGCACCTTAGTCATCAATGTGATATCCTTGCCTTTTAAAACTTTAAAGAGGTCTTTTACCCAGTTATAAATCTGCCTGTCGCTGCAAGGAGCACTGACCTGGTACACTTCTCACTGTTTTTCCCAGATCTGTGGAGGTCAGCCATGGAGAAAAGAGAGCTCTAGACTTGAAGTCCCAAGACCTGGGCTTCAATTTTGCCCGTCATTCACTGACCAGTGTGAACTTGGGCAAATCATCTAGCCCTTCTTCTCTCAGTATGGTCATCATCAAATGGAGGTAGAAATCCCTGCCTTGCTTACCTCTCAGGATGATTGTGAAGACAATAAATTTCAAAGGAGCTGTGCCCAGATAAGCTGGTATAAAAATGAAAATTATGATTTTGTTTATGCTCTATTTACCGTGCACATGTTACTGGGATTGTTCTGTTGTCTCTGTGTTCTCTGTGTGTGTATGCGTTAGACTGTGAATTCAAGTGAACAGAGAGTGGTTTACGTACTTTGCTCTATACAACACCCAACCCTGCACTGTATGCAACCAGCCATTTAATAAGACTTTGGATGATTGATGAAAACCAGTTTTGAAGAATAAACAAAACACAGGTGGGTGAAAAAGTCGGTATCAAAGAAGGTTGCACGTGGGAACAGCAACTTTTTTTCTCTGAATCACAAAGGTTTTACACGCATGTCAGTCATTAAGCCTTGATTTAAAGTGTTAGATATTACTTACCTAGAGCAGATGTTTAGGAAGTTATTATTATTTTTAGGAAGTCATTTTTAATCTACCACATGATTGATATTTTTTGCTACTCCTTTGTGTCTTAAAGATGAAAAATGCTCTTTATATCCAATATTGACACCACTGACTTACCACGTGGTTCTCACAGTCCATTTTCGGCTGAGTATTTAAGTCTTTAGATACGAATTAGAATGACTCCAAAAGTAAATGGTTTTAAAACAAAGTGAAAACACTGCTTAATAATGAGCAATTTTGTTGGGCACTTTTATTTACAGTATGTAAAGTATAACTTCATGTTTTATCTCTGAGCTTGAGAAAAAGTCCAGAAACAATGGACAGTTCTTTGTAGGTTTAGAAATAATTTCCTAGAATACAGCTTGGGTCATTTTTAGTCTGACTGTTTGAACAAGGAAGGCCTTGTCTTCCCTTTTCTCCTGCAAATGCATGCCTCCTGCCTGTGGAGGAGAGAGCTGCTTTTCCCATTCCCCCCCCCTCTTTATTGGTGTCACGGTGCCTGGTGGGTACAGGGAGAGTACAATGCAAGGATAGAATGTGGCTGAGTCTTTGATTCAGGACTATCATGTGCCAGTTACTGGGCAAGGTGCTCGGAATACCTATATCTATATAAAAAGAAGCTACTAATTCTGGATTTAGGAGATGAGGGGAAAGGTTTTGGGATGGCTTGTGAGTTGAGCTATATATTGAAGCACCAATGGTTTTCAAATTAGGAAAACATAAGGGAAGGACATTTTAGCCTGCAAGCACAGTCTAAGCAAAGGCATGGAGGTGGGAGTGGATGGTCTATTTGAGGAATATTCTAGGACTTTGATTGTAGTTGGAACATAGGCTACAGAGAAGACAGGCTGCAACAGGGATGGGTTAGCCAATAAGCAAGGTACATGTGGGCTTAGTTGTGCTTACTTACTAACCTGTGGAGCCCTGGTGGCAAAGTGGTTAAGAGCTCGGCTGCTAATCAAAAGGTCAGCAGTTCAAATCCACCAGCTGCTCCTTGGAAACACTATGGGGCAGTTCTACTCTGTCCTATAGGGTTGCTATTAGTTGGAATTGACTCAACAGCAACGGGTTTGGTTTATTTTGGTTACTAACCTGTAGTGCACTATTTCATCTGGTTTTCACCACATCAAAGACTTGGGGCAGAATTTTTCTGACTGGAATGGTGGTTGTTGTGTGCCATTGAGTCGATTCCAAGTTATAGGGACTCCATATGACAGAGTAGAACTGCCCTGTAGGGTTTTCTTAGCTGTAATCTTTACAGAAGCAGATCATTAATCTTTACAGAAGCAGATCATTAATCTTTCCAGAAACAGATCACCAGATTTGTCTTCTGTGAAGCCACTGAGTGGGTTTGAACTGCCAGCCTTTTGGTTAGCAGCTGAGCATTTAACCACTGTGCCACTAGGATGGTAGAGGGGATGGTGGAGGGGATGGTGAGGGGGAGGACATAAAATAGTTTGGCATCAGCACATGTTAATTCATTGCTTGACTAATTAATTGATCCAGCAAACCTTTACAGAGCACTTACCTCATGCCAGACCCTGTGTGCAACTCTGAGGGTAGAAAGATGAAGAGTACAGGGTCTCTGCTCTTGAGGATTTACCACTGAGTGAGGAGCCAGAGATAGATTAAACCTCTCCATGTGCCATGATGTGTCGTGGTGCTTGTTCTATGGGGGAGGGGCTCTACAGTGCTGGGGTTGCCTGAAGCATTAAGGAAGATGGAGGGACATTTATCCTGGGTCTTAAAAGATGGTGACAAGCTCATCCTGTCCCTGGGCCACTTTTTAAAAATGCTCACCATTGCTCTGGAGATAAGGATGAATCTTTAACATGGCTCTAAAGGCTCTGCACTATCTGACCCACCTGGTGCTCCAGCCTCTGCTCACATCACCTCCTTTTGGCTCTCCTGCTGTAGCCTCCGTGGCTTCTTCTGGTCCCTGGGAGGCACCAGGCTCTGACCTGCCACAGGGCATTTCCTGTAGTCCCTGCTTGGACCACTCTCAACTCTCTCAGATCCCAGCTAAATTGTTCCTTCCTTGGGGAAGTCTTTCCTGTGTCTCTAGACTCAGTCATCTCTGTTACTTGCCTTCATTAGCACCTTGTACCTCTCTTTCACAGCATTTAATCAGAGTTATATAGTTGCATTTTTTATGTGGTCATTTGATTCATGTATGATTCCTGCTACTAGACAGTAAGAACTTTAGGGCAGAGAGTGTGTCTGGTTTTGCTTACCATTGTATCTGCAGTGTTTCCACAGTGTCTAGCACATAGTACATCCTCAATAAATACATGTTGACTGATGGACTAAAATAATTGTTTAAAAGGTAAAGGACATTTCAGGAACAGGGAAAACATGAGCAAGGGTGTAGTGGTTTATTCTGGGAATATTTTAGGAATAACAAGTGTCTGGCTTATGTTATTGTTGTGTGCCATTGAGTCAATTCCAACTCATAGCAACCCTATAGGACAGAGTAGAACTGCTCAACAGGGTTTACAAGGAGTGGCTGCTGGATTCAAACTGCCAGCCTTCTGGTTAGCAGCCTGAGCTCTTAACCGCTTCACCACCAGGGCTGGCTTATGGAGAGGTAAAAAAATGAAGCTAAAGAGGTATGTTGGATAAACTTGGAAAGAACTTTCTGTGCCATGCTAAGGACCCCCTGAGTCCAAGGTAGCTGCTGTCATCATACTCTGTTCTTTCCCCATGGGAAACTGCACTCCAATTGCTGGCTTGACTGAAATAGATGGTAAGCTCTTTGAGGACAGGGGCTCAGCCTGTCTGACCCATTACTACAACTCTAGCATCTACAACAGTGCCTAGAACTTGGTAGGAGCCAACAAACACTTGCTGAATGAATGAATGAACAAGTGAGGGAATGTGTTTACTATGGAGGGTATAGAAAGACATGGACGGTTTTTAATATATTTAGATTTGCTCTTGGAAATGTTTCTTTGGCAGCTGAGTGAGAAAGATAATGGTCTATTTTCATTTACTTTATCCTTCTGTATTGAGAGTTGAACTGGTTTTACCTAAAAAGGAAGTGTAGGTACAGACAGATCAGAATGGAATAGAATGGAGGAAGGAGATCAGTCATGGAGGCAGGAGAACAGCAGAATTACTGTTGCAGGAATTCTGGAGAAGATGTTAATGGAAGGCTGGGATGGTGGCCATAGGGCTGGAAGAGAGGGAGTAGGTTTGAAAAATATCCAATTTGAATGAGATGGGGAATTGGGAGCAGATAAAGATGACCCCAAGATACTAATGATTTTTATTTGCCAAAGAAAGGTTAGACTTCTTGCCAATAGGGTTTTGTTGGTGACAGAGAGAGGAAGTGAGGGGAGAAGACTGAGTGGGAGCCACTCCCAGGCCCTTCAGGACCCCTTCTGGGGAAGCTGCCCTCCATGCTGACTTAGTTGTCCCCTATTCTAGACTTTGGTCAGAATAACAAGGCAGAAGTGAATGCATAAAATGCAATATGCTAATGGATAAGCAGCTGATTACCATATGGGAACACACAAGTTTTCTTTCCCTTCTAAACACACTTTTATCCATTTCTTTGCATTCAAAGAAGCAAGATGGCAATAGTCACTTGGGGTTTGTTCACTGCCTGTTGGTATGTAGTAATGGTCTGGAATAAGTTAACTGGATCTAACATGTTCCCAGTTTTTACCCATTAAAACTTCTGTCTTATTAGTCTTAAAAACCATTCATTCCTTCATTGAGAAAACCACTCTCCAGAGGACTGGGTGGAGAGGTGTGTGGTTGGAACTTATTAGGCTGCAGGATAGCCTGGAATATTAGCAGGTCTGGAAGCTTGAACTAACACCAGAGAGACGACCCAAAGCAAATTTGGAGCGGATGGAGTCTTGTTTAAGGAGATAAGGGGATACTGTAGATGCAGATGGACCATGTTAGAGATAGGGACTAGATGATAATGAGGGATGCATTCCTGATAGAGACTAAGCCAAATAGGTGAATGGGCTGGGTCTGAGGGGGATTCACAGAGCTGTCAGATTCTCAGTCCTGCACTTTAGGTGGTGCCAGGCCTCAGATTCAGATACACGGTAATTCTTGTTAGCTGTGGTCAAGTTGACTCCAACTCATGGTGACCCTATGTACAACAGAACAAAATGCTACTCTGTCTGGTGTCATCCTCACAATGACCATCATGTTTGAGTCCATCCTTGTGGCCACTGTGCCAATGTATCTCACTGAAGGTCTCCCTCACCCTCGTTCACCACTCCTTCACCAAACACGATGTCTTTCTCCAGCTATTGATCCTTCCTGATGATGTGTCCAAAGCAAGTGAGTTAGACAATGTTCTGTTGTGATTCATTGGCTATTTTTTGGAAGTAGATGGCCAGGCCTTTCTTCCCAGTCTGTCTTAGTCTGGAGGCTCTGCTGAAACCTGTCTACCATGGGTGATCCTGCTGGTATTTGAAATACTGGTAGCAACAATTCCAGCGTTATAACAACAAGCAAGTCCCCACAGTATGACAAACCGACAGATGAATGATGGAGATTCAGATATAGGGAATTCTATTATGAAATGCTCCCAAGGGCAGGATTTCAAGGGGATCACTGCACTCTTTGACCTCAGCAGACATTGTTTAGCTATTTTCTCTGATATTAGTATAGGCAAAACCCTGTTTTGGTTTCTGTTTACCTAGTATATCTTTTTCTGTCCAAATGTTTTTAACCTATTTGTGTCTTTAAATCTAAATTTTGTTTCTTATAGACAGCATATATTTGAATCATGTTTATTTATTTACTTTTTTAACCCATCCTTCCAATCTTTGCCTTTCAATTGGAGTGTCTAACCATTTACCTTTAGTGTAATTACTGATCAGATAGGATTTACTCCTGCTGGTTTGCTATTTATTTTCTATACATAGTATCTCTGGGATTTATTCACACCCTTTGCCCAGACTTCTGTCAGTTTGTCATACTGTGGTGGCTTGCATGTTGCTGTGATGCTGGAAGCTTTTCCATCTGTATTTCAAATGCCAGTAGGGTCACCCATGGTGGACAGGTTTCAGTGGAACTTCCAGACTAAGACAGACTAGGAAGAAGGATCTGGCAAAGTACTTCAGAAAAAATTGGCCAGTGAAACCCTTATGAATAGCAGAAGAACATTGTCTGATATAGTGCTGGAAGATGAGCCCCTCAGATTGGAAGGCATTCAAATTATGACTGGGGAAGAGCTGCCTCCTCAAAGTAGAGTCGACCTTAATGAAGTGGATGGAGTCAAGCTTTCGAGATCTTCATTTGCTAATGTGGCAAGACCAAAATGAGAAGAAACAGCTGCAAACCTCCATTAATAATCAGAACATGGAATGTATGAAGTATGAATCTAGGAAAATTATAAGTCATCAAAAATGAAATGGAACACTTAAGGATCCTTATACCCTAGGCATTAGTGAGCTAGAATGGACTGATATTGGCCATTTTGAATCAGAAAATCATATGATTTACAATGCCAGGAATAACAAATCGAAGAGAAATGACATTGCATTCATTGTCAAAAAGAACTTTTCAAGATCTAGCCTGAAGTACAATGTTGTCAGTTATAGGATAATATCCACACCAGTTAATTACCAGAATATTATTCAAATTTACACACCAACCACTAAGGCCAAAGATGAGGAAACTGAGGATTTTTACCAACTTCTGCAGTTTGAAATTGACCAAACATGCAATCAAGATGCGTTGGTAATTACTGGTGATTGGAATGCAAAAGTTGGAAACAAAAAACAAAGATCTGTAGTTGGAAAATATGGCCTTGGTGATAGAAACAATGCCTGAGATCGCATGATAGAATTTTGCAACACCAATGATTTACTCATTGCAAATACCATTTTCACCAATATAAACAGTGACTATACACGTGACTTCACTGGATGGAAAACACAGGAATCAAATTGACTACATCTGTGGAAAGAGACAATGGAAAAGCTCAATATCATCAGTCAGAATAAGGCCACGGGCTGACTTCAGAACAGACCATCAATTGCTCATATACAAGTTCAAGCCAAAGCTGAAGAAAATTAAAACAAGTCCAGGAGAACCAAAATATGACCTTGAGTATAGCCCACTTGAATTTGGAAACCACCTCAAGAATAGATTTGACGCATTGAATACTAATGACCACAGGCCAGATGAGCTGTGGAATGTCATCAAGAACATCATGCATGAAGAAAGCATGCTGTCATTAAAAAGACAGGAAAAAAAGAAAAGATCAAAATGAACGTCAGAAGAGACTCTGAAACTTGCTCTTGAATGTAGAACAGCTAAAGAGAATGGAAGAAATGACGAAGTAAAAGGACCGAACAGAAGATTTCAAAGGGCGGCTGGAGAAGAAAAAGGAAAGTATGAAATGTGCAAAGACTTGGAGTTAGAAAAGTGAAAGGGAAGAACACGCTCAGCATTTCTCAAGCTGAAAAAACTGAAGAAAAAATTCAAGCCTCGAGTTGCAATTTTGAAGGACTCTATGGGCAAAATATTGAATGATGCAAAAAGCATCAAAAGAAGGTGGAAGGAATACACAGTCACTGTACCAAAGAGAATTGGCTGGTGTTCAGCCATTTCAGAAGGTAGCATATGATCAAGAACTGACGGTATTGAAGGAAGAAGTCTGAGCTGCACTGAAGGCTTTGGTGAAAAACAAAGCTCCAGGAATTGACGGAGTACCAAATGAGATGTTTCAACAAACAGATGCAGTGCTGGAGGTGCTCACTCATCTACGTCAAGAAATTTGGAAGACAGCTACCTGGCCAACCGACTGAAAGAGATCCAAGAAAGGTGGTCCAGCAGAATGTGAAAATTATCAAACAATATCATTAATATCACACGTAAGTAAAATTTTGCTGAATATAATAAAAAAAATGGTTGCAACAGTACATTGACAGGGAACTGCCAGAAGTTCAAGCCAGATTCAGAACAGGACATGGAATGAGGGATATCATTGCTGATGTCAGATAGATCTTGGCTGAAAGCAGAGAATGCCAGAAAGATGTTTACCTGTGTTTTATTGACTAGGCAAAGACATTCGACTATGTGGATCATAACAGATTACAGATAATATTTTCAAGAATGGAAATTCCAGAATACTTAATTGTGCTCATGCAAAACCTGTACATAGACCAAGAGGCAATTGTTTGAACAGAACAAGGGATAGTATGTGGTTTAAAATCAGGAAAGGTGAGTGTCAGAGTTGTATCCTTTCACCATACTTATTCAATCTGTATGCTGAGCAAATAATCTGAGAAGCTGGACTATATGGAAAAAAATGAAGCATCAAGATTGGAGGAAGATTCATTAACAACCTGCAATATGCAGAAGACACAACCTTACTTGCTGAAAGTGAAGAGGACTTAAAGCAATTACTGATGAAGAGCAAAGACTACAGTGTTCAGTATGGATTACACCTTAAACATAAAGAAATAAAAAATCCTCACAACTGGACTGATAAGCAACATCATAATAAATGGAGAAAACATTAAAGTTGTCAACGATTTCATTTTACTTGGATCCACAGTCAATGCCCATGCAAGCAGCAGTCAAGAAATCAAATAACGTATTACAATGGGCAAATCTGCTGCAAAAGACCTCCTTAAAGTGTTGGAAGATAAAGATATCACTTGTAGGACTAAGGTATGCCTGACGCAAGCCATGATATTTTCAATTGTCTCATATGCATTCAAAAACTGGACATTGAATAAGGAAGACCGAAGAGGGATTGATGCCTTCGACTTATGGTATTGGCGAAGAATATTGAATATACCATGGACTGCCAGAAGAAGAAAAAAAATCTGTCTTGGAAGATGTACAACCAGAGTGCTCCTTGGAAGTGAGCATGGTGAAATTTCATCTCATGTGCTTTGGACATGTTATCAGGAGTGACCAGTCCCTGGAGAAGGACATCATGCTTGGTGGAGGGTCAGTGAAAAAGAGGAAGACCCTCACTCAACAAGATGGATTGACACAGTGGCTGCAACAATGGGCTCAAACGTAACAATGATTGTGAGGATGGCCCAGGACTGGGCAGTGTTTCGTTCCATTGTACATTGTGCCACCATTAGTCGAAACCTACTTGACGACACTGAACAACAAAAACACACCAGGCTACTTTGTGACACACAGTACATGTCTTAGGTATCTAGTGCTTATAACAGAAATCCTACAAATGGGTGGCTTTAACAAACAGAAGTACATTTTCTCACAGTTCAGGAGGCTAGAAGTCCAAATTCAAGGTGCCAGCTCTAGGGGAACGCTTTCTATCTGTCAGTTCTGGAGGAAGGTCCTTGTCTCTTTTGAGCTTCTGCTCCTGGGCAATCTTCATATGGCTTGTCATCTCGTCCCCTATCTCTGTTTGCTAGCTTTTATTTAACCTCTTTTACATCTCAAAATAGATTGACTCAAGATACACTCTACATTAATCCTGCCTCGTTAACAAAGACAACCCATTCCTAAATTGGATTATAACCACAGGCATAGAGGTTAGGATTTACAACACATATATTTTGGGGATACAATTCAGTCCATAACAATAAGTATTCGTGTTTATTGCCTGCAGAGCATTGTTCCAGGAGACCTCATAACCTCCTCAGGGATTCTTAGCTCTAGCCAGCATTTCTCTCCTCCTGCCTCTCCCTAATTTATAGCTGATCCATGTTTCTTCATTGTATTGTTTGTGGAGAGCTCTGTGTGATGACCATAAGCTCTGAGGCAACACACTGAGTGTATGAGGAAAATAGGGAGCAAAAAGTAAAAATAAAGCTTGTGTGGGTAAAGTTCAATGATAATAATGATGATAATAATAATAATAGCGGCTGCTACTTACTGAACACTGCTAAACACCAGGCTAAGAGCTTTATATTCAATATCTCAGTTAATTCTAACATCAACCCTATGAGATAGTGTTATAGATTGAATTATGTGCCCCCAAAAGATATGTTGAAGTCCCAACCCCTGTACCTGTGAATGTGACCTTTTTTGGAAATAGGGATTTTCTTTTGTTATCATTAAGTCAAAAAGATCATACTGGAGTAGGGTGGGTCCTAGTCCTAATTCCTTCTGAGTGTTGTCTTATAAAAAGAGAGAACAGACACATAAACAGGGTCATACACCATAGGGGAATGACATGCTATGTGACAACGGAGGTAGATGCATCTATAAGCAGCAAAAGAATATCAAGCATTGCCAGCAGCCACCAGACACAAGGAGAGAGGCATGGAACAGACCATCTCTCAAATCCCTCAGGCTGATACCCTGATTTGGACTTCTAGCCTCTAGAACTGTTAGAAAATAAATTTCTGTTCTTTAAAGCCCCCACTTTGTGGTATTTTTGATATGGCAACCAGAGGAAAGTAAGGCAGGTAGGTACTATTATCCTCATTTTACAGGTGAGGCTAATAAGGTAAATGGCAGAACTAGAGTTGAAAGGAGGCCTGTTGATTCCAAAGCCCATACTTGTAACTCTCCCATCTGAGGAATCTATGATTGGAGGAGGAGAAGCCACACCAACCTTTCCTTTCCCTGGGGCCTATTCTGTCTCCTTGACTAAACAGATGTGGCCCCTGGGTGTGCTCAGCCCAGCCTGGGCTTAGCTGGGTCACCTTATGCTTTGAAGTAAGATAGAACTGAGAGTTACTGTAGTGACTGGCAGACACGGCCCTATAGCCTCTGCATTGGGGTGACAGGCACAGCCCTGGGGAGAGAGGTGACAATGACCCTTCATCATCACCCCAACAACTCCAACATGATTACAGACAGACCCAAGATTTCTGGGAAAGCCAAACCACACAAAGGTGAGATGTAATCCAAAGAGCTCAGAAACATTTCCACAAATGCTAATATCACTCTCTCCAACACCACACCCTGTCAGCTGGAAGGGGGAATTGTGCTGGCATGCATGCATGGGGCACACTTTTTGGCACAAGGGACTTGGTTACTAGGCAACAGCGCTGGCATCCCCTCCTCCCAGTAACCTTTTTCTGTTTTTAAGCTTCCAGTTAGCACATGGGAGGGGCTGGTGCTGCTCAGCCCAGCCCAGCCCAGCCCAGCCCAGCCTTGGGGCCCCTTGCCTGCAACAAGAGGCCTATTCATGGTTCCTGAGCAGATTTCATTGTCTCTCTGGTGTGTGTCTGTGTGTGTGTGTGTGTGTGGAGGGGGGACAAGGGGAGGGGCCATGTGTGAACCAGGGAGACCTCATCCTCCAGCCAGGCTGGCTGGGCTATTTAATCAGTGCTGACGCTGAGAACAAGAGCAGAACTCTGCCTAGCGGACCTTGAAGCTTTACATCGGTTGTCACTGACCCACATGGTAAGGCGAGATCCCTGTGCCATCCTTGCTCTTGTCTCTCTTTCCTCTCTTTCTCTCTCTCTTTCTTCTGCTCTTGGAATTCTAGGCAGGTGGAAAGAGTCTCCTCAGGCATCTGTAATCCAGGGGCTGGATCCTAGAGGGGGCACAGTGTGGCAACTCCCTGTTTTCTCCCCAGGAACTACCTTTCATCCTCCTCTTTTATGGCTAACCAAGTGCTTTGCCCATAGGTGGTGCTTAGCAAATCTTTGTTTCAGTGAATTCCCACTCAAAAGGAAGACCAAGAGGTCCTGTACCATAAAGGCCATTTTTTAAGGCTACTACATGAGCTTGGGCAGGTGAGTTTTGATGGCAGGGCAGTGTCTGAGGTGAGGCCAGTTTGTCCAGAGACTGAGCTTAAAGCCCTGATACTGAGACAGGAGGAAGGGCTGGGCATGCTCAGGAATTCTCTCTAGACCAGTTCTGCACAGAAGGACATCAGCTCAAGGGAGACCATGTCCCCAGGGGAAAAATGCAAGTCTCAGCCCCTGTTGCCACTTCTCTGCTTTCTTCCTGGTGCTTGACTGGCTCTCCCAAGCCTACTGTTCTTTAGCCCTCACTGCCCTTGCCCTGTGAGCCTCATCTCTAGGCACTAGAAGGAGTATGTGTGGTGAAATGAAAGCTATCATCCCTGTTTCTCCTGCAGAAGCAAGGTCTGCTGGAGGTGGGAAGTCCAGTGCTACAAACCCCAGACTGTGACTGGTGTAGGGATCCAAGAAGAAGGAGTGGTATCTTGCTCCATAGAGAAGGTGTTGGTATTGACCCATTGGTAAGCTGAACTGGCATAGGTGCTCATGGGTCCAGTGGAATGATTTACAGGGCAATTTAAGGTAACTGACCTAGGTGAATCTGAGGGTCAAGAAAGCCAGTTTTATGGAGCACGAAGGCAGGACAGGGGAGGGTTTTAGTATGAAAAGAACATTCCATATAACACATGAGAATCATATCTAAGCCAACCTTGTTTTAGAGTCAGTGTTTTAGGCTTTTATGATATTGGGCACCACTCTGTGTGCTGAGCTCTGGTAGCGCCATGGTTAAGAGCTTGGCTGCTAAACAAGAGGTTGATAGTTCAAATCCACCAGCAGCTCCTTGGAAACCCTACTCTGTCCTATAGGGTTGCTATGAGTTGGAATCAACTCAACAGCAACAGGACTATGTGTTGACAGGAAAAGATGGTCTTCAGGAGAGATGGGAATTGTTTCAAACTTAAGGGGTTGTCTATTGGATTTAAAGTTTCTTGAAGATAGGATCTATAGCTTTTACATATTTTTTAGTAGTAGTATTATTATACCTAATATTTGCATTGTACTTTATAATTTATAAAGTCCTTTCAATCGCATTATCTTGTTTAGCCCTCATTTCAGTCATTCAAATTATTCCTTCATTCAATGTACATTAATTAAATTCCCACTTCATACCAGGCCCTGGGCTAGACCCTGGGCTGCAGAGATAAATTAAATATAGACCTGCTCCTAAGGACTCATAGACCAGCGAGGGAGAAGAGAGAGTTAAAGGAGAACTATATAGGGCCACAGTAGGTGCCATGTGAGTCAGAGAAAGCTTCCTGGAGAAGTGACATCTAAGTTTAGACAAAGGGTCAGCAGTTGTCAGCTAAGTAAGGAAGGGGGTCAGCAGGTGCAGTGTGTCTGTCATGTGAAAGTGTGTAAAGGTGTTGAGAGATGCACGTGTGTCAGTACGACCCTGAGTTCTACTGAGGAGGGTGATAGTGCTGGCAGGTGAAGCTGGAGAGGTGAGGAAGGGCAAGATCATGGAGGACCTTGTGGGTCACGCAATGGAGTTTTGGATTTAACCTGAAGGCTATAAACATTCACTGGACACTTTTAAGATGGGGTTAACTTGCTCAGATTTTCATTTTAGAAAGATAGCTCTGTCTTTGTATCATGGAGAATTAATGAAGGGGAACAAGACACTAGAGGAGGGAAGTTATTCATTGGGAAGTAGGAGTTATCACTCTTATTTTATAAATGATAACACTGAAGTTTGAAGGGATGGCCTGAGTTGTCCAAGTTCACATAATCAGTTGTAGTCAGCCTTGAACTGCTCATCCAGTGGTTTTTCCAAGATCTTATTTTTCATTACTCTTTTTTATGGCTCATGAACTTCAGGCAAATGGCTGACTTATTTCACGCTGTGCTTTCTTAATTCCATGCCTTTGTGTATTCTATCCTCTTTGCCTGGAACACGCAAAACTAATATAAGATGGTCCAACACTATTCATCCATGAGGGCCTGTCTCAGAGGCTGCCTCTTCCAGGAAGCCTTCTTTGATCTCCCCAATGAGACATAAGCTCTCCTTCTTTTGAATGTTAATGGTAGTTTAACTGAACTTTTCTTTTCTCATTTAGCATGTTCTGTTTTGTTTATATGACTTATCCTTAGGACTAGACTGTAAATTGTTTGAGACTGGGGTCCAAGTTGATTCATCTTGAACTCCCTCCACCACAGTGGCTTGTGCACTTGGACTAAATAATATTTACTGAGTGAATGAATGTGTGGGTGTATGCGTGGGAGGAGGCCACTTTTTCCTCTGAGATGGGGGGGCGGTGGTTGAAGAAGGGTGGGATCTAGATGCTTGAGAAGGGACACTGAAGAACTTAAAAAGATGCCATCAGTGCTGATGGGAGGCAGGATGAGAGCATGGTTAAGAGTGTGGACTTTGGAGTCGGCCAAATCTGGAATCAAGTCCTTGCTCTGACACTTACCTGCTGGGTGAGAGTGAGGTGGGTGGGGTTTGGGTTTCCAGGAGAGCAGAGAGGGCCTGGAGAGACATTTATGGAAACACAAGATAAATAAATGCTTGTAAGTGCCAGTGAAGGCAGGGCCAAAGTCAAAGAGTGGGAACTTAAACAGGGCTGGGACATGCAATTCTGTGACCTCTCTCGACAGTCCTTGATGTGGGGATGGCAGGGATCCTGATGTCTGACAACTATTTTCCTAGAGCCTGATGTTAGATGACCAAGCCCCTGTGGAAGCCCAGTATGCAGAGGAGGGCCCAGGACCTGGGATCATCAGCACAGAGCCAGGAGACCAACTGTGGAGCCCTGAGGCCCAGCAGCAACCCAGTAGGCCAGACTGGGCTGTAGGGGGGTCATTGGGGTGGGGGCAGTGAAAGTGTAAACTTCCTACATTCCCAGATTCTCCTGAGGTCAGCCCCAAATTGTTGAAGGTGGGAGGCTGTCTCACTATTTATCCCCAGCCCTGCTTTCACTCCCTGCTTCCCATTTTGGGGCTTCAGTGGGACACAGGCTTTCAGGAAGGGTTCAGGCTCTGCGGGCTTAGTGATGATGGGACAGGGGGAAGTGGGCAGGATGCAGGGGAGGCAGTCTCCTGCCGTGGCACAGCGGGTGCTGAGCCACATAGCGGCGCCTCAGTGTGGAGTCAGGTTGGTAGGCAAGAGCAGGAACTCAAGCACTACTCTGCCCTCCTGCAGTTTCTCAGGTGGGGCGCTGGTGCTCTGTGCGACGTGGCTGTGCAGCGCTGGGAGCTCTCGGGCTGCTGGCTGGTGTGGGCATCGGCTCCTGGCTTCTAGGTCAGTGCTCGGGATCCTTCGGTGGTCTGAGGAGGGTCAAAAAACAAGATCTGGGGGAGGTTGGAAGAGAGAAGCAGGTGCTGGGCAGGTGTTAAAGGTAGACAATGGGATGAGAGTCTTCCTCATCTACCCTGAGTAGACTGCAAGGGTGAAGGGATGATATTGCACCAGGAGGGCTGTAGGCGCTTCATAAAGAAGAACTTTTTAGTCCTGCAGTGAGAAGTGTAAGTTACTTGAATGGACGACCCAGAAAGGCTTTAGCCACACTTTTTCTAGAAATATTTCCCAATGACAGAGAGCTGTGCCTTTCCTCAGCAAGTTAGTGGGGGACCTGCCTATAGGTGGCTACTTTTGCCTCTACCTGAGAGTGTCTTGTTTTGTATCTTGTCCCCCTCCTTTGGAATTCCTCCTCCCAACCTCTCCTCTGTGACTAGCTGTTTGTCCTTCTCCTCTCAAGTGCTGTATCTGTGGCCAGCTACCTCTCAGCCGCCTTCTGGGACCTTGAAGGATGAGGAGATGGCTTTGAACTGCTCGGAGGCCAGCAGTGAGGAAGCCCTGCTCCCCTCACCTCCCAAATCAGGTGGGCCAGACCCCCAAGGCTTTGAGCCTCCTTCCCCAGCCCAGGGCCTCTTCACGGCTCTAGGACACCCTGCCTCTGGCGGAGGACAAGAGGACCAAAATGAAGGGCCATCGATTTGCTGCCTTCCATCTGTCTCTCCCTCTTCTGGTGTGAGGGTAGTGACAAGGTCCAGTCTCAGAGTTATCTCTGAGTTGGAGTTTTAGTACTCCCTGGGGACTTTCCTGACACTAGCTGGGGCATGACCAGGAACCCAGGCTGGCAGAAGGGATGGAGACTTGCCTTTTGAGGCAGAGTGAGCCAGTAGCTATGGGGGAGGAGGAGCCAGATAGGTGTGGGGTGAGCCAGGGTGCGACCAGCAGGGATCTTTGTCTTATGATCACATAGGGGGCTGGGAACATCACTCCACACACCCCTTCATCATCCTTTCCTTCCAGCTAAGAGTTGGGGACCAGGGTATGATGCTGCCCAGAGGCTGGAGGTTAGAATATATTACACAGGACAGTAGTTAAGAGCACAGGTTTGGAGTTTGCCTTTTCTAGCTCTGCAATCTTGGGCACATTATTTCTTTGAGTTCCATTTCCTTCTCTATAACATGGAAATAAAAATATTTACTGCATAAAATTGTTATAAGGATAAAATGAACCAATATATGAAAAGAACTTAGTGCAGAGCCTGGGAAAAGCAGACACTCAATCAGTGGTAACGATTACTATGACTGGGACAAGATTTGAAATCAAGACCTGGACTTAAGTCCTGGATCTGTCACTTACTGATTCTGTGATCTTGGGCAAGTCACTTAACATCTGTGCCTTAGTTTTCCACCTGGAGAGTGAGGAGGATGGTGATACTGCAGTGAAGACCAGTGACAGAGCATGCTTAAAAGCACCTGGTTAGACAACAAAACCAAGATGCTCCACAAATAGGAGTGATTTTGTTGTCAGTTTGCCTGAAACCCTGGGGAACAGTGTGCCTGACACTGGTGACCCAGATGTTATCATTAAGCTCTCCTCAGGTCCCCCAGTGCCCCAGCTCCAGCTCCTCCTGCTTCTGCACTTCCCACTTCCCTGCCCCGTAGCAGGTGGGATGGAGTTTTCATGCTGTGGTTTCAGTATCTTTCAGAATAAACACCGAGGACTTCTTGTTGGAAGTGCAGGTGAAGGCCCGGCCAGACTGGCTCCTGGTGTGCCATGAGGGCTGGAGCTCAGCCCTGGGGAGGCGGGTCTGCCGGAGCCTTGGGCATCTCAGGTAACTGGAGCCAGACCTCGGTGCTAAGGAGGATGGAGGGCTGGTGCGCAGGGGAGGAGGTGCTGGTGACCTTTATCTGCCTGTCACCATCAAAGTGCTCGGGGAATGGCAAGTGGTCATTTGGGCTATGGTGCCCCAGCCTATTTCTTTCCTTTGACCATCCTTGTTCTTTAACAAAGATAAATCTCCAAAGAAGCCATTTTCCCAGTCTTGCTCCGTCACTAGACTGGTATAGTATCTCATGCACATTCCAGGTATGATTTACCACTATCTCTCATATTGCTGTTAAGGCCAGTTTCCTCCTGTTTCTGTTTCCCTTCTTCTGCCCAGACTCACTCACCACAAGGGTGTGAACCTGTCTGACATTAAGCTCAACAGCTCCCAGGGGTTTGTTCAGCTGTCTGCTACACTGGGAGGCCTCCTGGATGAGTCATGGCAACACAGGTAGGGCTCCTGAGGAGGCTAGGTGTATGTGGTTCCTTACTTCCTCCACGGGAGCATAGTGGTGAGAATGTTAGCAGTGCAAGAGGGGATAAAGAGGAAAAATTCCCAACCAGAAGACAGAAACTCAGATCTCAGGAGCCCTGCCTGTCACCACTTGATATGCATTATATTATTTGCCCCTCACAAGGAGTACAGGTTGGTTGGTATTGTCATGGGATTTGAAATAGCACCCTTAATCCCCATTTTACAGGTGGGGAAACAGAGGCTCAGTGAGGTAAAGGGCCTTTTCCAAGACCCTAATCATCCACATAATTAACAATCAGTCAAACCAAGTCTTGAAACCAGGCTCCTGTCTCCAAACTAAGTGCTCTTTCACCCTGCCACACTTTATGTGGGTGATTCTCGCATCTCAGGAGAGAGATGGTTGAGTCGTTCTGGCTATGAGCCTTCCAGAGAAGATAGCTCTGGGGTGGAGTAGGCCCTTCCTCAAATCCTGGGGGTGGGTCTGGAGTGACTCATCCAGGAGCTGAGAGGCCTTTGCTCTCTGCTTGGGGTTCCTCAAGTTGCCAGCAGCCTCCTGGGCTGGATGGGTGGGCTTCCTATCTACCTTGCTAAAAAGACTTCCCATCTTTGCTTCTCCGATCTGAACCATTCTCTCTGGGCCCTCCTGCCTGGCCCCTGTCCTCTGAGGATCCATCCAAGGAAACACGGGAAACAGGCGAGATGGGGGAGGCCCTGAATAGCACCTGTCTTAGATACTTGAACAGGAAAATGGAAGCAGGGGTAGGACTGTCTCCTCCAGGACAATCTGAGAGCTGTGGGTTTGGGAAACCAGAAGAAACTGAGAGGATACAGGCATTGGGCTGGGCTGGGGGAAGCAAGAGATGAGTAAGGACAGAGAAGAGAGTTTTGATCGAAAAGGAATTGAGGCTGCTAGGAGAGGGGAAGGGAGAGAGGAGAGCAAGAATATGAGAATGCAGGGTCCAGGTAAAGGACTTGGGACAGAGAATAGAGTAAGCCTAGGAAGAAGCCTGGGGTGAGGAGCCCTGTTCATTCATTCACTCACTTGGAGGCGTGGCAGCCCAGGTAGGGCTTCTGAGGCAGTTAGGTGAGTGGAGTTTCTTACTTCCTTCATTGATGCATCCATTGCACATGTATTTATTCAGGATCAATTAGAGGGAACAGCTGTGGTTTCTCATCTATAAATGCTCTGTTTGTAAATTTGAGTCCTGTACAAATTGCCCCTCAAGGACTGTGAAGTCCTGCTGTTACCCTCCTGGAAGACGTGTTGCTGTCTTGTAGACCTGTTGTGAGGAGGTGACTAGGGGTTTTGGGTGGGGGGGTGAGGGTAGGGATAGAAGGGTGGAGTGGAGAGGGGAAGAGAAAATGGTGGTATTTTTAAGGCTGTGACTACATGAGAAATGCTCACTCCACCCCAGCCAACTACCCCCATTCTCCATGCCTTGGGTGGATGTGCGTGGTCTCAGAGTGGGTCTTGCCCAGCTTCTTGCTGGCACCTCTGTTTTGCAGGGACAACTGCACTTCCAGCCGAATTGTTTCCCTCAAGTGCTCTGGTGAGTTCTGTCTTGGGCCTGGGAAGGTGGTACTGGGAGTAAGGATCCCCCAAACCTGCCCTGGGGCATATGGAAGAGTCCTATATTGAGGCTCAGCTGTGTCTGGGGTGGAGTTTCCTGCCCACCGCTCCATCTGCCTGCCCGGCCCCTTCTTGCAGACACAGTTCTGCCAAAACAAAGGCCTGCCTAAGTCATGTCCCCCATCTAGCCACTGGTCTGGGCTGAAGATCTTCTTGCTTCACTAACTGCCACTCTCTGCCTTGGCCACTGACCCTCATTTCCTCTTTCTTCTGGAAAGCCCCAGTCAAAGGTGAAATTATTATTGGTTATTGAGTAACCTGAGGAGCCCTGGTGGCACAGTGGTTAGGCATGCTGCTGCTAACTGAAAGGCCAGTGGTTTGAATCCACCAACCAGTCTGCAGGAGAAAGATGTGGCAGTCTGCTTCCGTAAAGATTTACAGCTTTGGAAACCGTATAGGGCAGTTCTACTCTGTCCTACGGGGTTGCTATGAGTTGGAATCGACTCTATGGCAGCAGGTTTGGTTTCTGGGTTTATTAAATAACCTGTTAGCAGCTTCAGAGGACTGCTGTTGTTAGGTGCTGTCGAGGCAATTTCGACCTGTAGTGACCCCATGTGACAAAGTAGAACTGCCCCATAGGGTTTTCTAGGTTGTAATTTTTATGGAAGCAGATCATCAGGTCTTTCTCCTGTGGAGCTACTTGCTGGGTTCTAACCACCAATTTTCAGTTAGCAGCTGAGTGCTTAATCATTTGAGCCACGAGGGCCCCTTATGGAGGTTAAATTAGGGATAAAATGAGAGACAGTTATTGGAGGTCCTTTCATCTGTCTTCCCATTCATCCATTCACCTATTCATCTGTCTATCCACACATCCATCCACACAACCAACAGTTTTGACACCTACTACTGGACAAGCATTATATTAGACATGGAAGCTATGTAGATAATGCAGACATAGTCTTTATTCTCAGGGAGCTCACAGCCTGATGGAGCAGACAGATATATTTAATCAGCATTTCTACCCTCCAGTCCTCCATACCTAGGATCCCAAATAATAAATGAGAGCTGCCCACCCTGGCTCTCTGGGGCTTGGCATTGGGTCATGCTCCCTGAGAGTTAGGACCGTGCTGATACCCACCTCCTTTTCTCTCTCTGTGTTTTGTTCTCACTTTCTCTGTTGACAGAGTGTGGGGCAAGACCACTGGCTTCCAGGATAGTTGGAGGGCAGGCCGTGGCTCCTGGGCGCTGGCCGTGGCAGGCCAGTGTGGCCCTGGGCTCCCGGCACACATGCGGGGGCTCTGTGCTGGCGCCACACTGGGTGGTAACTGCTGCACATTGCCTGCACAGGCAAGTCCTTGGGGACCACTGGTGGGTGGTGGGGGGAGAATGCCTAACCACCTTCCCTATGTAGCTGCATCCAATGGTCTGTTTCCAGGTGTCCGCTGTAAGTGGGCATGTGTGGCATTTGTGACGTTCTGCCTGTTCAGTGCATGAATAGTAGTAATAATACAAAGATTGGGTCTTTGTATTTGTTTAGTTTTTAATTTTTTAGGATGCTTGCACATTCATGGCACTCTACTTCTTAACGTGCATCACCACGGTAATTAAACAATTTTCCGTGTAATTATTTGTTTAACGTCTTTCTTCCATGGGAGCAGGGGCTGTCAGTCTTGTTCACCATTGATCCCTTGATCCATTTTCCCACCGTTATGTCCCCAGGGCCTAGAACAGACCCTGGAATATAGTAGGTGCTAAAAAAAAGACGCTTGTTGCGTGAATGAATGAATGAATGAACTCTTTGATCCTCTTCTCTTGGTGGCAGGAAGGGCAGGTAGTGTAATCTCCATTTTACAATGAGGAAACTGAGGCTGAGAGAGGTGAAGTGACTTCCCACAGTAAGTGGAGAGACAGGGCTGACTGACGCTTTTCTGACTTGGCTTAGAGTTATGATATTGCACAATGAGGTCTATTAATGTTAGTTGTAAAACTTGGAGGGGTTATGCAGGAAAGAGGGCATGGTGGTTGCAGATGACCCAGAGTGTCTCACTTCTCCATCTGTCAAACCTTGAGCACTTATTAAGCACTTATTGCATGCACAGTCTCTTGCTAGCTGCTGAGGGGGACGATAAAAGGCGTAGTCCTTGTATTCCGGGAGCTTACAACCTCGTGAGGGAGGACCCCACTAATGGCCTCTCTGCTAGCTTTTTCCACCTGCCTCCTCCCTTATGTCAACCTCTTCCGCCCCATCCTTCCCTGGGCTCAGCGTGGCCCCTGTGTGTAGTTTCAGGCTGTCCCGCCTGTCCAGCTGGCGGGTTCATGCTGGGCTAGTCAGTCACAGTGCTGTCAGACCACACCAGGGGGCTGTCGTGGAGAGAATCATCCCCCATCCACTCTATAGCGCCCAGAACCATGACTACGACGTCGCCCTCCTGCGGCTGCAGACCCCGCTCAACTTCTCCGGTGAGGTGCTGACCAGGGGGACGGGCAGGCTGGGGCTGTGGGGAGAGAGGAGCAGGGGCTGGGTGGGTTTCCTCCCACCCAGGTTTCCTCCTGGCTCTGTAAAAATCAAAACATTCCATTCATTTCGGTGACTGTAATGAATTTGGGCATAACCTGGATCTGAAGTTGCGCCACTCTTGCGTGGGCTCTTTTGGAGACAGCGGTTCCAGCTCTTTTCACAGCCAGACTGCAGGTAGGATTTGCCTTGTGTTCACAAGCAGAGCGTCACAGCTGCTCCATCTGCAGCAGGTCGCTCCACTCCTCTCCCCAGGGTGGCCCCCGTTCCTAGCCATTTTTATGGAACACTGCGGCTAACAAACTTCCTTTTATTTTTGCAAATATCTTTTCATTCAGCCTCATAACAACCTGACAGGTAGATAAAGCAGGTGCATACAGATAAGGACACTGCAGTTTAGGGAAGGAAGGGACTCTCTTCCAGGTTACGCAGCAAACAGTTCCTGAACCTAGTGGCCTGACTAGCAACTGCCCTATAAGGGCAAGCCCAGCAACAGCCCCCCCTGCCAACACACACATGCAAACATGCACTCACACACACTGACGTGCACACTCACAGACTCACAGTGCATTCACACACATGTGCGCACATACGCCACATACACACCCCACACGTACAGATGTACACATGTACTCGTACACACATGCACACTCACAAATTCACACACACTCCACATACCCCCCACATGCAAATGTACGCATACACTCATACAAACTCACATGCACACTCATGCATTCACACACATGCACGCACACACACGCTCCACACACAGAGTCCATACATCCACACATACTCATGCCCACTCACTCACACACATGCCCACACAGATACTCGCACACACCATACACACTCATGCACACGCATATGCATACCTGGCTTCATGCCCACGCACACTCACAAGCACACGCACTTCCACACACGCACACATACTCAGCCCTCCTCCTTCCCTCCGCACCTGTAGCCTTGGTTTCTCCAAACATTAGTCGTTGTTATACTCTAGTCACACAATTTATCCTAAAGTATATTCTCTGAACTATTGTTCAACAGCTAACATTTTTAAATTGACTTAAATAAATATATTTAAAAGGTGTCTTAGTCATCTACTGCTGCTATAACAGAAATACCATAAGTGGATGGCTTTAACAAAGAGAAATTTATTCTCTCACAGTCTAGTAGGCTAGAAGTCTGAATTCAGGGCAGCAGCTCCAAGGGAAGACTTTCTCTCTCTGTCGGCCCTGGAGGAAGGTCGTTGTCATCAATCTTCCCCTGGTCGAGGAGCTTCTCAGCACAGGGACCCTGGGTCCAAAGGATGCGCTATTCTCCTAGCTCTTGTTTCCTGGTGGTATGAGGTCCCCAACTCTCTGCTCACTTCCTTTTCCTTCTATCTCTTGTAAGATAAAAGGTGATGCAGGAAGCTCCCTTTACATTGGATCAGGGATGTGACCTGAGTAAGGTTGTTACATCCTACCCTAATCCTCTTTCACATAATCCAATCTTGCCTCATTAACCACAGGCAGAGATTAGGATTTACAACACATGGGAAAATTATATCAATCACAAAATAGAGGACAACCACACAGTACTGGGAATCATGGCCTAATCAAGTTGACAGATATTTCTGGGGAACATGATTCAATCCATAACAAAAGGGAAGTTTTATGTTACTACCTAGCTGGAGAACCTCTATTATAGTAAATCAGTGGTAACCACAGACACACATGGAGTGGAAAACAAAACAATGTTTAAGTTCTAGCTGGACACAGTTGTCTGCAGAAGGACCTGGGCCTGGGCCTGCTCTCCCCTGGTTAAAGGGGAGGCTGATTGTGTTAGGGACGTGCAGAGTAGCACTTAACAGAGTCTTTCTCCTCGATGCAGTAAGAGGGAGTGAAAAAGAATTGAAAAGAAAATAACATTCTCCCCATGTGAATCAATGTTTATTCCATGGCATGTCCACGTACTACCTAAATTTATGCTTGGGCTCCACTGGTAGGACAAGTCACACACTTTTGGAAACACTGCCAAGAAAAATCTAACACCCTGGGGAAAATCCCACTTTGGTCTTCATTAGAAGCTAGGTTCCTGTGCCCATCAATTCTTCTTCTTTGGTCTTCCTTATTCATACCAGGAAGGACCAGTCCCTGGAGAAGGACATCCTGCTTGGTAATGTAGAGGGTGGGCAAAAAAGAGGAATCTAACAAGATGGATTGACACAGTGGCTGCAACAATAGGCTCAAACATAGCAACTATTGTGAGGATGGTGCCGGACCGGGCAGTGAGTGTTTTGTTCGTTGTACATAGGGTCGGTATGAGTCAGAACCCACTGAATGGCACCTAACAACAACAACACGTGTGCCCAGAAGGAATTTTCATCCTTTTCCTCCCACCGCATAGAGCCATGTTACACAGGTGGTGGGTGGGCGAGGAGCAGGTGCACTGCCCACCCCTAGGGGGCGCCATGCACATTGTAGTCTACACACTGTCCTCTAAGGTGAATTGTGTTGCTATGAGTCGGAATCGACTTGACTGCAACAGGTTTGGTTTTGGTTTAAAGTGGTACAGTGCAGGACTTGCACAGTGGTATGAGGCCCCTGGCTCGTGGTGGCGGGAAGTCAGGACTGTTTGAGAAGAGGGGGAGTATCTGCTCGCCCTGTGTCCTCCCGCTCAGACTCAAGGGAGGGAAACCGAGCCTGAGTGGGACCAGGACCTCATGCCTCTCCACAGACACCGTGGGCGCCGTGTGCCTGCCAGCCAAGGAACAGCATTTCCCGACGGGCTCACACTGCTGGGTGTCTGGATGGGGCCACACCAACCCCAGCCATAGTGAGTCAGCTTCCAGGGTCTTTGGGGCAAAAGGGGTGCGGGAGGAGAGGCATCCTTCCCCAGGGTGAGGCACCTCCACCTCCCACCTCGACCTCCCATAGCCACATGGTACTGCCAGTCCCCTTTCCCTGGCATCAGCCTTGGCCAGGACTGGGGCCCACAGTCTCCCCTGCCTGGGTCTTTCTTGGAAGAACAACACCTAGTTTCCCTAAATCCAGGCCCTTTGACTCCCTCCCCTCGTCCCAGGCTTGTCCTGCCCTCCGCGTTTGGAGTGCGTGTGAGTCCGACTCCTCCTCCTTCCACTCCTGGCCCCCACGTTTGACCAGACCACCGCCTCCTTGCCCAGGGTCCACCGCTCGCACTCTGGGCTCCCCTCTTTGGGTCTGTGTGTCTTCGGTACCTCTAACTATCTCCCCTCTTGCTGCTCTGCGTCCCTGGGCCTCGCTCTCTGCATCCCTCCCTATTGGCGTCACCGTCACCCGCAGCGCACAGCTCCGACATGCTCCAGGACACAGCGGTGCCCCTGCTCAGCACTCAGCTCTGCAACAGCTCTTGCATGTACAGTGGGGCCCTCACTCCCCGTATGCTGTGTGCCGGCTACCTGGATGGGAGGGCAGATGCTTGCCAGGTGTGGCTCCCCTGCCAGGGACCCTGTGGTGTATGGAGGGCAGGAAGGCCTGCTGCGGCCGGGCACCCTGGTCCGAGCATGTCAGCGTGAGAAAGCGTCTCAAGGAGGAGGGCCCCTGGGCAAGACCAGCGGTGCCCACTGAGGGTTCACATAAGGGAGAGGCAAGCAGGCATCCGTGCAAGAGCCAGGAAAGGCCCCGGAAGGAGAGTCCGGGTTCCTCCCCATGAGGGCCTGATGCTCCTTCTCTAGGCAGGACTAACTGTTCCTTGTGTCTCTGTACCTGGATCCCTCAGGGGGATAGCGGGGGTCCCCTGGTGTGCCCAGATCGGGGCACGTGGCGCCTGGTGGGAGTGGTTAGCTGGGGCCGCGGCTGCGCAGAGCCCAACCACCCAGGCGTGTACGCCAAGGTAGCCGCCTTCCTGGACTGGATCCACGATACTGCACAGGTGAGTTTAGAGATGGGGATCGGGGGTGAGGGGGGATTTTCAAAGGACCTGCTCCTTGGAAACTGTGAACTGCACCCATAGCCTGGGACTTGTTGGGAACTGGAGAGGGGACTAGGGAATGTCCCTCAGAATGGGCGGAGGACCTTATAAAGTAGATCTATTGGATTTCTATCAGTTTAAGAATTAACTGGGAAAGACTAGACCTGAGTTTACAGCCCAGGTCCACCACTTCCTGTGTAACCTCTGGTGCAAGTTCCTAACCTTGTCAAACCTCAGCTTCCCCGGGAATAACGTCGTGCCCTACCATATATGCTGCTGTGACCAATGAACGAGTTAAGACCTGTAAAATACTTAGCACAGTGTGAAGCTTACAGTGAGTGGTCACACTAAGTGTTGTTTATGTATTTATTTATTGCCATCATTCATCCCTGGGTGGTAAGGCAGTTGTCTGTGCCCATATGCCCTACACAATGGAAAGAGCTCAGCATTTAGCAGTTTGGGTTCTGCAACGAATTAATTCTAGTGTGACACTGAGCAAGCCATTCACTGTCGTCTGCTCAATGGGAGGGCCAATGAGATACTGTGTATCAGCACACTTTACTGGTTTTAAGTACTTAACAAATGCAGGGCCTGAGAATGAAAAGCACCTTTCTCCAAGGGTGGGCATGGGGCTGGCCAGGGGGTACTAGATAATAAATGTTAGCGTTTATAGAAGATGCATGCATCCATCTTCTCGTTCAAGTCTTATGAAAAACCCAGAGAAACAGACGTTTTAGCCCCATTTGATAGATGTGGAAATCAAGTTTCTGAATGGTTAAGTGATTTACTTAAAGTAAAAGTTGCTCAGCTAGTACATGGTAGAGCCAGATGGTGAATTCAGCTCCTTCATGTTTACATCCCCTTGTTTCCTCCAATTTCACTGCATGGCAGCCTCACGTTTCCTGGGGTTTCTGCAGGTCCACTAGATGGAGGAGAAGCAGCAGCACCCGGATGCAGAAGGCGTGGATTTGCTACCACTCCACCAGAGACAGTCACCACTCACAGGCTGGATACCTCCTCGCTTAGGCCCTGATTTCAGTCCGTCTTTCTCACCAGAGAAGCTCTTTGACAGAAGAGATACTGAGGCTGGGTTGGGAGGGTGGGGATGCTGAGGGATGTGAGGAGAAGGAGAGAGGCAGAAGCTGGAGACAAACAGATGGCAGGAAGCGGCTGTCCACATCTTTTGGGAGAATGCTCAGAGATGACCCCCAGACCTGGCTTCTCCCTGTGTCCTCAGGAGGGCTAAGGGCCTCCCTAGAGGAGCCCGTGGCTGGGAGGCTCCTGGGCTGTGGGTCAAGGCTGGGCCAACCCAGACCAAGTTTATGGGAGCCACTTTCCTCCCCACTCTCCTGTTGGTCTCACCCACTTCCTGTACTCACCTGAAGACCCACTTCCTGTTCTTACTTCAAGACCCACTTCCTGTTTCCACCTCAGCTCTGGCTGGCCCTGCCTGGGGTGGGACTATTTTAAAACAGGAAATTGGAATAGGAATAGGGTGTTTGTTTTAAAATTAGGGTTCTGTGAACTGGTCCAAAGAGTTCGGTTGTTAAAATTGAAACAATGTATATAGTCTTGGTCCAGTTTTCACACACATGTTAAGGGATAAAATTATAATTTCCCTCCTATACATGTTTCTTAAAGCTTTGGTGCTTAAAAACTTTTGAGCTTTAGAATTTTGGCATATATTTGTTTATTTATTTAAATTATCTAAATTTCTTAAGTCTACATGTCATGATATGCAACAAAAAGCCTCAGCCATCCAGGTGCTTGGATGCCTCGAGTTTGAAAAACCACTGAAGATAATGATCTCTTAGGAAAGGTCTGGCTTCCTCATAAGAACCATCTCTTCTCCTTAGCATTTGTTTCAGAACTGGGCCTTTTGGCTTGGGGAGATTTTTTTCTTGTTTATGCCCAGTTAGCATTTTCCCGGTTAAGCTGCTCCCCCACTCTCTCCTCTCTAGCAATTAAAATGCAATTGGCATCTTGTTTCTAAAAATTGCAATGAATTTTTTATGGTGCTTACCCAAGGAAATGCAATTAGCATTTAGCAATAATACAACTTTGTGA
The DNA here is from genome assembly GCA_030035585.1 of Dugong dugon. Lineage (NCBI taxonomy): Eukaryota > Metazoa > Chordata > Mammalia > Sirenia > Dugongidae > Dugong > Dugong dugon. Next base: position 30,962,621 of record CM057467.1, read on the forward strand.
TTTTATCAGCATATTTTTTATTTTTTTGAGGGGTAGTACAAATGAATATTCATTCCTGGAGGGTCTGCTTCCTTTGCATGAAGCACTAAAAACAGAAGTGCCCCAATTTACTGTCAGTTTATTACCTGGGAAGAGGTTGCTGGGCATGTGCAGTCAAACTGCAGAAGCAATGTGGGAGAGGCCCTGAAGGGTGGCACTAGCCTCTTCCTGTGTCCTTAGAGCTCACACCCCCGCCTTGACCCTGAGATCAGCACATATCTCAGGAGGCAGTGATGGAGCAGCTGGTCACCTTGGGGAGGGAAGAGTTAACAGCACATCCATTAACTATGATTATTTTTGTGTTTCTGATGTCAAAAAAGAAAAGAAAAAATTCATTCCTATCGAGTCAATTTCGACGACCCTATAGGACAGAACAGAACTGCCCCATAGAGTTTCCAAGGAGCAGCTGGTGGATTTGAACTGCTGACCTTTTGGTTAGCAGCCAGGTTCCTAGCCACTGCACCACCAGGGTTTCTTCGATGTCAACCTCATGCATTTTCTTATTTAAAGGGAGGTTTTTATTCATTGCCGTCCTTATGACTTGTTAATAATAATTAGTAACATTTGAATAAAACTCTATAGTTTAGAAAACCTGCTCATATGCAGTATCTCATTTAAATCTCATGACATCTATGTGGTGAAAATATTGTTATTATCTCCACTCTAAAACCAGTTGCCGTTGAGTCAGTTCCAACTTATGGAGACCCCACATGTGTCAGAGTAGAACTGTGCTCCATAGTTTTCACTGGATGATTTTTCGGAAGTAGATTGCCAGACCTTTCTTCCAAGGCACCTCTGGGTGGACTCCAACCTCCAACCTTTTGTTTAGCAGCTGAGTGTGTTAACCGTTTGTACCACCCAGACACTCCTATCCCTACTTTACAGACATGATAACTAGTTCGGAGAGATTAAGTGACTTCCCCAAGACCAACCAGCTAGCAAGTGCCAGAGCCAGGGTGTGACTTCTGGGTTCTTTTTATTCCAAATCCATGTCACTACCCTGTGCATGGATGAACGAGGTTGTCCAATATTCACAGAAGTATAGAATTGGAAGGTATCTTTATAAGGTCATTTGATCTAGTCACCTGTCTACAGTAATGCATTGCCATCCCTACTTTCTATAGGTGACGTAACTGATAACCCAGGGAAGTTTCATGAATCCTGTCCAAGACTCTTCTCAGGCAATGTTCTTACAGATTTCCAGTTCTCACTGAGATTCATGGTCTGACTTAAAATGACTTAAAATGAATATCCTCCACAGGAGAGCTATAAAGAGTATCCTAATTAGAGAATTTGTTAATAGCTAGCCCCTGTTTACCTATAGAAGCTCTCGGCATATTTTGCTAGGCTAGCAATCACATCTACAGACTCAAGAGCTCCCATCTGCCATTTCTTTGTCAGCATCTGCTAGACCAGCCCTTAGCAAAGCAAAGAGAAGTGAGTGGTCTAGGCCAGCTCCATTCCCCTGGGCCAGCTGCTGGAATGCAGGGGTGGAGGTGGGGGCAAGGAAGGGTGGGAAGATTCAGGTCCAGAAGGATTTTAATAAGGACCAGCTGGTGCCCAGCTGTGTTAAGCTTTGTAGAGAATTCAGGGGTAGAGAAGCCAACTGTTTTATTGGAGTGATGAGACTTATTTGCAATAAATTATTAGTAGCCATCCAGGCATGAAGCTGAGTGGTGAGGCAGTAATTACTATGGAAACTCCAAGAGACTGTTGTTGAGTAAGTCAGGACACTTCCCCGTGCAGGAAACCTGTGCCCTGTCCCCATAGGATTCAGCTTCCCACCTGCCTGGGCAGAGCTGTCAAGCCTTCTGAGGCTTCCCAAGAGGGTCGCTCCTGGCTGCCATACCCAGCTCTAGGGGAAGGCTGACCCTCTCTGTCCGCTCTGGCGGAAGGTCCTTGTCTTTCTGCAGCTTCTATTCCTAGGTTCCTCAGTGATCATGTGGCATTTATTTTGCCCTCTGTGTTTGCTTGCTGGCTTAATCTGCTCTTTTGTATCTCAAAAGACATTGATTTAAGACACGCCCTACACTAATGCTGCCTCGTTAACATAACAAAGAAAACCCATTCCCAAATGGGATTAAAACCACAGGTATAAATCAAACCAAACTTGTTGCCTTGGGGTTGATTCTGACTCATAGTGACCCTATAGGACAGAGTAGAACTGCCCCATAGGGTTTCCAAGGAGCAGCTGGTGGATTTGAATTGCTGACCCTTCTGTTAGCAGCTCTTTACCACTGCACCACCAGGGCTCCAATCACAGGTATAAGGGTTAGAATTTACAACCCATATCCTTGGGTGACACAATTCGATCCATAATGACCCTCATGAAAGAATAACCCAGTTACCTCTGCCCTACTCTTCCACCTCCCTCAGCACCCTGGCTCCGGATTCTTCCCCACCTCTGTGCTCCAACACACCAAAATGTACTCTTTTGGTTTGCCTCACCTCACTCTCAGGACTCTGCTTTCTGTTAAACTGACTGGAGCCCAGTGTTGCTGTCTTAGTCATCTAGTGCTGCTCTAACAGAAATACCACAAGTGGATGGCTTTAACAAAGAGAAGTTTATTCTCTCACAGTCTAGTAGGCTACAAGTCCAAATTCAAGGCATCAACTCCAAGGGAATGCTTTCTCTTTTGGCTCTGGAGGAAGGTCCGTGTCATCAATCTTCCCTTGGTGTGGGAGCTTCTCTGCGCAGGAACCTCAGGTCCAAAGGACGCGCTCTGCTCCCGGCACTGCTTTCTTGGTGGTATGAGGTTCTCATGTGTCTCTGCTCGCTTCTCTCTTTTATACCTCAAAAGAGATTGGCTTAAGACACTATCCAATCTTGTATACCTTATCAGGATAACTGCTGCTAATCCATTTTATTACATCATAGTGATAGAGTTTACAACACATAAGGAAATCACATCAGATTACAAAATGGTACACAATCATACGGTACTGGGATTCATGACCTAGCCACATTGATACACACACATTTTTGGGGGGACATAATTCAATCTACGACAGTTGCTAATGCATAACCATCTTTAAATAGTGTCTGAAATACCTCCGCCTCTAGGAAGTTTCGTGGGAAGTTGATAGGGAGTGGGGGCAGTGGTGGTTCAGTGGTAGAATTCTCACCTTCCATGTGGGAGAGCTGAGTTCAATTTCTGGCCAATGCGTCACATGTGCAGCCATCACCTATCTGTTAGTGGAGGCTTGCATGTTGCTATGATGCTGAACAGGTTTCAGTGGAGCTTCCAGACTAAAACAGACTAGGAAGAAAGGCCCAGTGATCTACTTCTGAAAATCAGCCAATGAAAACCACGTGGATCATGACGGTTCAATCCTGTTGTGCATGGGGTTGCCATGAGTCAGGCAGACTTGAAGGCAACTAACAACAACACCAGGTAGGGGTAGCGTCCTACTCCTGAGAGGTGAGGCTGGTCTTTCTTCTACGTTCCAAGGCTGGAAAGAGAGAGGTGGAGCAGGCAGGCATCCTCTGCTGATTTCTGGTGCCCCGAGGTCCCAGGGCAGAGCACTCTAGGTCCAGGGGAACCTGCTGGAGACGTTTCTCCAGCAACTGGTGCTGGAGTGGACCAAGCTAGGGGATCAAACAGAACAGAGAGAGCAGTCCTGGCCTAGGAAGGCACAGGTCCACCATTCGTGTGCTTCTCCCATAATAGTAAGTGGGCTCCAAGAAGGCAGAGGCTTCCACAGGGCAGGCTTTACCTTCTGAACTGCAGACTTGTGCCCTCTTCCTCCCTTCCAAGGAACCTCTGACTGGGCCATCTGATAGTAGGAAGCAGTGTCCCAGCTGCTGTGTTCTAACCGTGGTGGCCCGTTTACCTGGGACTGTACTGTCCTGAGCTAGTGACTCAGCCTCTCTGGATTTTGGGTTCTCACCTGCCAAATAAGAGGTCTGGACCAGGTGGGCTCTATGGAATCTGCGGAGTCAGACCAGCTTTATCTCAAACTTCCTTTGCTTCTTGGCACATCTCTCCACAACTTCCAGTCTGGACCCTGGAGAGGAGCCAGTTCCCTGGGACAGATCAAAAGAAACAAATTTGCATCTGGCTTCTCAGACTTCACACCAGGACAGCCCTGGAAGGTTGCTCTCCCTGAGATCTGCCCAATGGGTCCCTGGGAGGAGTACGCACCAGGCAAAAGATTAAAAGTCATTCCCCATGTTTGTCGACATTTGTATCCTGGGAGCAGCTGCTGCCTAATGCCTCAGGCTTCAAGGACGTGTCAGCACCCCTTGTGCCCTGCAGCACACTTCCCTGACATCCAGGCTCAGTGTGGAGCCTCCTGGGCTCCCTCAGACAGCTGAGGGAATCTCCACTCTACCACATGAAGATCATAAACACCTCCCTTTCTCCTGTCTTCCTGTGACAGCTCCTAAGTTGGCTACAAGGCCCCTTCCACTCTCCAGCCTCTCCCCTTGCCTGAGGTGGAATAGTGAGGGAAGTTTGGGGCTAGCAGAGTGCGACAGAACCCCTAGCTGGCAGCTTGCGTCCAAGCCCCTCTCTGAGCTAGCCATTTCTAGGCTCAGGGAGGAAAGATCCTTTTCCACAGCCCCTTAGTTAGGGTGTCCCAGTTTGCCCAGGATTGTCCTGGTTTTAAACTGAAAGTCCCATGTCCCAGGAAACCCCTCAGTCCCAGGTAAACAGGGCAGTGGGTCACCACCCTAAGTCCCAGTGCCTTTCTTCTGTATCAAAGGAGTTTTGCCAAATCTAGTGCTTCTCGGCCTCCCCCTTTCCTCCTTCCCCCTGAGCTTAATAGAAGGCTTCCCTGATGACCCAGAGTTGGAGGAGGAGGTTTCTGGGAGTCCTTAAAGTCTGCACTCTTGCAAAGGCTGCCACATCAGCAGATGCTGCCTTGGCCCCAAGGCCCTCACAGGGAGGTCACTCCTTCAGCAAGCCCTGCAGCTGTCCTGGCTGCCCCATCTTTCCCACAGTGGCACCTCAAACAGAAGCCGGGGCAGCCCTGCCTCACCTCACCTAATGTTTTGAGCGAACAACCTGGCTTTCCCAGACCCAGAAGCTCCCCAGCAATTCGGAGGAGACCAGGAAGGTGTGTTGGGTCACTGTGAGTTGGAATCAAATCCACAGCAACAGGTTTGGTTTTCTCTTCTTTTGGTTTGAGGCAGGTGAGGTCCCTGGGTTGTGCAAATAGTTAATGTTCTTGATGGCTAACCAAAAGGTTGTAGGTTCAGGTCCACCCAGAGGCACCTCAGAAGAAAGACTTGGGGATCTACTTCTGAAAAATCAGCCATTAAAAATCCTATGGAGCACAGTTCTACTCAGACACACGTGGGGTTGCCATGAGTCAGAGTCAACTCAGTGATAGGAAGATGAGGCAGATATACTCATAGCTTCCTCCTGGAAGGAAGCTATGAATATTGATTTCCCCAGGTCCCACTGGTTTCTGATCCCCAGAGTGTGATCCAGGGCTCAGCCTGTGGTAGGTGCTTGCTGAGAGTGGTGGAACTCTGCTCAGGAGGAGAAGGAGGGGGCTGCCACCTCCAGGGGAGCAGGGTGGGCCTCTTCTGGCCTCTGCGTTCTGGAGGTGATCAGAGAAGAGCGAAGAAGAGACTGATAGACTGCCAGAGCCCACAGGGATTTCATGGATTTTGTTTTTCCTCAGCAGCATCTGCAGAGGTGAGGCCGTGAATAAAAGAATGAGGGAAGATTTATTGTTCCCACAACTTGGCAGTGACCCCGTATTTGTACAGCAGATCAGGGAGAGGAGGGGCTAGATCAGGTGAGTTTATGCTGGGACTCAGGGAGAAAGTCAGGTCCTGGCACTGTCTTTCCTTCAGGGGCCCTGGGTGGAGTGGAAGGTGAGGCTGGGAGGGTTTTTTCAGGCCAGCTCCTCAACCTAGCAGGCAGCTTGTGTCCAAGCCCCTCTCTGAGCTAGCCATGTCCAGACTCAGGGAGGGAAGATCCTTTTTCACAGCCCCACCAGGGGTTGAGAGCGCCCCTCCACTCTCCAGCCTCACCCCATGCATGGTGTGGAGTAGACGGGAGCTTTGGGCTAGCAGAGCCATTAGTAGGCAGCTTGGGCCTGACAATCTCTAAACCCAGGTGCGTGTGGTAGACGCAACAAGGTGTGCTGCCAATGGGCACCAAAAGAAGGGGTACCAGTTTGGACGTGCCTGTCATTCATAGTCCTGACCATGGACACAATCCAAAAATGACTTTTATCACGGTCTACCCTGGCCTGGGGCTAGGACTCCATAGGAACTTGGAACCTCTCAGCTGAAAGTGACCTAGAAGAGGGTCTAATGTTACCTCCTCATGCATGTCCAAGGCTATACATACAACCCATGTTTGGGTGACATTGTACTTCTCCTAGGGCCATCAAAATTATACAAAGTCAATCCTATTGGGTCAAAATGGGTAGTGGGAAGCGGCAGAAGAGTAAAAAGCCAAGGGGGCAAGGGAAAGCCCTTGGGAAATGGTATGGTCCATGTGGTATGTGTGTGTGTCTTTCTACCTATGTGTGTCTGTGTGTGTGTCTGTGTCTCTATGTGTACTTGTGTGTCCGTCTGTGTATATCTCTGTGTGTCTGTGTATCTCTGTGTGTCTGTGTATTTCTGTGTATTCTGTAGGAAACTTGAAGTCCCTGAAGGAAGAGGAAAGAGCTGGAGAAATTTAAGGAGTCTCTGGGGTAAGGCTGTACAAGAATTTCTCCCCAAACCCTGAAGAGGCAGATTTGATTCCGACCAGTTTCTGTGTTGTGGGGCCCCCACCTCCTTTAGCTGCCCCCTTCATGGACAGTGTCAGGAAAATTCTCATGCAGAGTGCCATACTTCTTCCTCACCAAAAATGTCCTCGTCCTTAGGACTGACTGTGCTAATCCTCCCCGCCACACACACATACACACACACAGACACACACACACACACACAGACACACACACACATGCACAGAGATGCACACACATACACACATACACACACAATACTCATTCAGTCACACACCACCTCAACACTTTCCCCAACATGCACAATCGCAGATTAGTAGAAAGAATCCATTTCAGTGGTCATACACAAGAAGCACATACCTCTAGTAAGGGATAGCGGTGTCATTTCCCCCTAGGGGCTTCTGAATTTTAAGTCGTCATCTCATGAGACTGTTTCCCCCAGGCGTACATTTAACACTTGTGGAGCCTGGGTCAAGTGTGTGGATGGAGGCCCAGACACCATATATCTAAATTGTTAAAAGTTATAATCAAATGAACACATTGTTAAATAAAAAATGTTCTGTCCTTTTACCCTGACATATATACCTTCTTAAGGATGTGGAATCCCTGGGTGGTACTAATGGTTAAGCGCTCAGCTGGTAGCAGAAAGGTTTTTGGTATGAACTCACCCAGAAGTGCCTTGGAAGATAGGCCTGCTGATCTCCTTCCAAAAACTCACAGCCTTGAAAACTCTATGGAACACAGTTCTACTCTGCACATGTAGGGTAGCTAAGAGTGGAATCGACTCAGTGGCAACTAACAACAAACAAGGATATGGATGGCCAGATTCAAATTTAGAATCCTCAAACCTTGAATTTCTGACCTGGAGCACGGCAAGATGGAGAGAGTTAGTTCTTGGTCACCTTTTCTTCCCATCCTCAGATTTGTCCCCTACTACAAAGTGCCCTGCATGTGGGCATGTGGACACTCCTCCTGCTCAAGTGTGTACTCCCAGTGGGGTCTACCCTCAGGGGAGGAGGACTGTGCAACCTCTAGAAAAGGCCACAAGCGACTGGAATTCCAGGGCTCTAAGTGGGCACATTAGCTCGGCCCTGAGAACTTCCTACCCCTTAGAGAGGGGCTGAACACAGAAAGGCCAGGACAGCAGGGCCAGGACTAGGGTGGGGCAAGTGAGGCACCCTCGGTGCCCAATTTAAGGAGGCATTACTCTCAGGGTCACGGAAGGGCAGGGTCAGTTCTCGCCTCACCCTAGTCTTGGCCCTGCAGGACAGGGTCCTCTAAATGAGTGCCCAGAGAAGGCTTGTCTTGTCTGGTCTCCACAGGTGTTGAAATTTCTCCTGCCCATGAAAACAAGACAGGAAGGAAAGATAATAGAAATATACCCTCTCTCCTATGAACCCCCACTCTCCTAAGGTACTATAGTGTATCCCCGGCCATATTTCAGGGAGCTCTACCTCCACATCAGGCTAGCCTTCCTGGGCAGCCTCTGGGCTTGTTCTCGGTAGAAAAATACCCAGAGTGATTCATTATCATCCCCACTTATATCTTCTCCCAGAAATTGAGATAAACTCTAGTGTACAAAGAGATTGTTGTCCAGAACTCTCTCCCAGAGTAGACTTTGATAAAAATGGAGATGAGTCAAAGCTAGTTAGAAAAAATGGATGCATGGGGTCAAGGAAAGGCTATAGGAGAGAAGCTGGGGTACAAACTCATGTGAGATTTGGAGAAATCTGGATTGGACTCAATTACCATTGAGGATATTCATCAAACAGTGGAATAAATACAATGGCAAGCCCAGAGTGTTCAGGTCATATGTGGGGTCTGCCTGCTCAAGTGCTAGGTGCAACACATGTGGGAAGCTTTAAGAGAGGCTAGGTGGGGGCAGAGAAGAACATTGGCCCAGGAACCAGAAGCCTAGGTTCTAATCTAGTCTCCGTTGCTTGTGAACCAGCTCAGCTAGGTGACTAGACTTGGCTGAGTTTCTATTTTCTCCTCCATTATTGTTGTTGTTATATGCTGTTGAGTTGATTCCGACTCATAGCAACCCTGTATGACAGAGTAGAACCTCCCCATAGGGTTTCCTAGGCTGTAGTCTTTATGGGAGCACATTGCCAAGTCTTTTCTTTTTTGGAGCTGCTGGTCGGTTCAGGGATGCATTACCCAATAAGCAAGGTAAGCACATGCTTAAGACATCAACAGAACAGTGACACCAGTTGTCCAACGCAAAGACGCATAGATGCAAAGCAGACAGGACACATGGAAAACCAAGCACTTCAGTGGAAGGGAACTGGCAGGGCACTAAATGAAATACCATTTCCAGTGCGTGAGAATGTGTTGGCCAGAAATAAAGTTCACGCAGGGTCACAAGGGTACCAATGCGCAAGATTGTTTAATCTATGAGGCCCCTACCACTTCAACACTTTGTTGACATCTGTCTCCCATGATTCCCTTCCATGTAATTGAAACTCCTTATCCGGGTGGGTCTCTTGGGATTATACTATTTCTTTCTAATACACAAGAGGTAGGGGTGGGCTGTCATGTCTAACTTTTGCTACATTCATCCAATATGCAACTGAATTCAACACGAGCAATTACTGGGCAATGACAGCTTATTAATAGATAACAGTTCTCTGATCTACTTTGAGAGAACTGTCTTGTACCTCCAAGCCTGCTGATCCAGCAACTCCAACCAAGAGGGCCAGCAGTGCTCTTTGCCATGATATAAACAAAAGAGTTTGCTCTTGCGCACTTCCTGGTAAAACACAAATGGGAACTCCAGTCTCAGATGGCGCGCAAAAGCAAGGGAACTCGAATAAGTCGACCATTGCAGTGAAGTTACTTTTTAACTGTATAGCATTTAGATACAGAGTTATGTCCTAAGTTTTGAAAAACAATAATATATAAAGCTTTAACTTTAAAATATGTTTAGCATACACACTGATGCAATGCAGGACTTTGTTGTTGTTGTTGTTAGATGCCGTCAGTTCCAACTCATAGCGAGCCTATGTACAACAGAATGAAACACTGCCCGGTCCTGCACCATCCTCACAGTCTTTGTTATGTTTGAAGCCATTGTTGCAGCTACTTTGTCAATCTACCTCATCAAGGGTTTTCCTCTTTTTCGCTGACCAAACATGTCTTTTTCCAGGGACTGGTCCCTCCTGATAACATATCCAAAGTAAGTGAGATGAAGTCTCGCCATCCTCGCTTCCAAGGAGCACTCTGGATGTACTTCTTTCAAGACAGACTTGTTTGTTCTACTGGCAGTCCATGGTATCCTGAACATTCTTCACCAACACCATAATTCAAAGGCATCAATTTTTCTTCGGTCTTCTTTGTTCATTGTCCAGCTTTTGCATACATATGAGGTGATTGACAATATCATGGCATGGGTCAGGCACAAGTCAGTGCTCAAAGTGGTATCTTTACTTTTGAACACTTCAAAAAAGTCTTTTGCAGCAGATTTTCCCAATGTATTTTCTTGACTGCTGTTTCCAAGTAAAATGAAATCACTGACAATTTTAATATTTTCTCCATTTATCATGATATTGTTTTTTGTTTTCTTTATGTTGAGGTATAATCCATACGGAAACCTGTAGTCTTTGATCTTCATTAGTAAGTGCTTCAAGTCCTCTTAGCTTTCACTATCAAGGCTGTGTCTTCTGAAATAGTTACTGAGTCTTCCTCCAATCCTGATCCCTTGTTCTTCTTCATATAGTCCAGCTTCTCAGATTATTTGCTCAGCATACAGACTGAATAAGTATGATGAAAGGATACAACCTTGACACACACCTTTCCTGCTTTTAAGCAATGCAGTATTCTGTTCAAATGACTGCCTCTTGGTCTTTGTACAAGTTCTTCATGAGCACAATTAAGTGTTCTGGAATTCCCATTCTTTGCAATGTTATCCATAATTTGTTATGATTCCCACAGTCGAATGTTTTTACATAGTCAGTAAAACAATCCAGCATACATTAAATATAATACTCATAGCAAAGTCCAAAAATACTGGAAATATTGATATTTATCTAATACAAAAAGTGTTCATTTAGGTATCAACTGAGTTTCATTTTTTATTGTCTGTTGTCCAGGACACAGTGCTTGATATTACTCTATGTGCTAAAAAACAAGTATTAGGCACATTAAGAGGACACAAAATTCAATATTTATCTTGCAAAATATATTTCTATTTGGAACGAGTGTGTTTCTAAATTTGTCTTCCAAGAAAGCAACAAAGGGCGTTTATCAGAACATTACATTTATATTTTATCAGAATACTTACATATCTCCACGTAAGGAAATCAAACAATTTTCGAGGAAAAAATTAAATGAATACTTATATAATAAAAATTATATAAATGTATTTTATTTTCCATTTCCTTTCAGACTGACTTTCTTTTGAGAAATTGATTGATATTGTTATGACTCGCAAAACAAACTTGCTCATTGAGAAGTGGTGTTATTGTTACATCAATTATGTACGTATCTCTGAATATTGGAGTTGAACAATTTCACAAAGAAATAAAATGTACATTTTATAAATTTTGTATACAATACCAGTTATATTTTCCTTTTCATTTCAGAACGATCAGATATAAAACCTCGTGTTCAGCTCTCTCTTGACGACCACATAAGAACATGCCGGTTGCACTGTAATCACGTGATGCGTGACGTATCCAGTCCTGCGCAGATCGGACCCAAACACTTCTTTAGATTGAGCATAGTGTTGGATTTGTATCATGGTCTTTGCGATCGCTCTTACCTTTGTCAGGTATCAGCAGTAGTTCAATGAACTGTGAGGATGCATCATCAATGATAGAAGGTGAGTGAGAAAGTTTTTAAGTATTATTTCAAGACAAAAACCCTCGCTGAGATCTGCGAAGGGCCTGCCAACAAACTTCATACGACAAAAGAATGAAATTATTTCAAACTGCCTCGTAAGTACTATTTCTTTTGACTATCTCAGACCTGAAGAACACAGTTACGTGTTCCAAATCAATTTTTTTACTTGCTGATTTTCAATGATAAAATTTTGTGTTAACATCCAAATTCAAATATAAACTTTATTTTATAAATTTTATTATCAATTATTCAAATTTATTTGCTATGATAGAACCAAATTTAAACAATGGCATGATTTTATATCCAGATAAAATGAAACAGCAACAACAAAGTAGAGCACAAAAATGAAAGCTCACAGAAGACAAAAAGAAAAAGATTTGTGAATCCCTAAAGATAATTCCAAAATTAACTTCCTTTTTAAAATGTAATGAATCAGAAGAGGCTGCTCCCGTTGAATGCTTGAGTTTAATGGATGTAAACTGTTGTACTAATACCACTGGTGCTACCATCTTGATGGGGGAGCCCTGGTGGCGCAGTGGTTAAGAGCTAGGCTGCTAACCAAAAGGTCTGCAGGTCGAATCCACCAGCCACTCCTAGGAAACCCTATGGGGCAGTTCTACTCTGTCCTAAAGGGTTGCTATGAGTCGGAATTGACTTGACGGGAACAGGTTTAATTTTTTTGTTTTTAAGGATAATTCCAAAATTAATTTTTTTAAAAAAATGTAACGAATCAGAAGAGACTTCTTCCACTGAACTCTCGAGTTTAATGGATGCAAATCGTTGTTCTAGTACCGAGAGTGCTGAAATTACTAACAGCAATACAGATATAACAATTTGTTCCAAATACTGCATCCATTCCTTGCTGTAGTAAAACAATTAGTAATGGTGTAGAAAGTGAAGCTATCTTAGAGTCTAAAATTGTTGCATCTGCAAACTCCATAAACAACAGAAATATAGATTCTGCTTTGTGGAATAATTTTTCTTCTAATGATGTAAATTATTGGATTGAAAGAGGGCCAAGTGATTGTCAACATCACTGTGGAATGTTTGAAAATTCATGCCGAAAATTTCTGTATGGTAAACAAACGAGGTTCTGTAGCCAGAATATATTTCTAAGGTGCAAAGCTAATGGTGAAAATTATAAGAGGGAATAGCTTACTGAATTCTCCATCAGGCAGCTCTTTATTTTGTTTTGTTTGCAAACTATTCAGTCCTAAATCATTTAATTCTCAATTTGCTACGGATGGATTTAGCGATTGGCATAACTGGAATATGATTGATAAACATGAAAACAGTTCAATTCACAGAGATTGTATGTTGCCATATTTAAACTGAACTCATAGTTTTGGCTTAACTCATGAACTGGAAACACAAATCAATGAAGAACCTCAGTACTGGAAAGCCATTTATAATGTATTGTTGCTGTCATTATAACAATTGCTGAACGTGGATTATCTTTTTGAGAAGAAATGAGATATTTGGGTCCCCACAAAATGGAAATTTTGGGGTTTTCTTGAACTTGTTGCTCACTTTGATCTATTTTTAGCAGGTCACATCTGCAAATACGGTAACACAGGAAAAGGTAACCCATCGCATGCGTCTAAAACAATGTGTGAAGAATCAATAAACTTAATAAGTGATAAAGCTTGATCAACTGTTTTCAGTGAAATAAGTATAGCTCAATATTTCAGTTTGTCTGTAGATTCCACCCCTGATCTTTCTCATACAGATCAGCTAAGTATTGTTTTAAGACATCTCTCCAACAGATGGAAAACCTGTGGAGTGATTTTCACATTTACTACCTTAAAAAGTCATACCGGTGAAGAAATTGCAACTCAAGTACTTCCCTATTTATGTGAAGTTTGCAAAATTGATTTTTCTAAGTGCAGAGACCAGTCCTATGACAATGCTGCCAGTATGTCAGGATGTTATAAAGACAAGCAACAGAAAATTTTAGAGTGTAATGAATATGCCTTTTTCATACCATGTGCTGCACATTCACTTGATCTTGGAGGATGTAGCGCAGTAGACGGTTGTCTGGAAGTAGCTGATTTTTTTTTGTACTGTTCAGTTAGTCTAGACATTTTTTTTGCCTCCTCTACTCACTGACAGGCAGTTTTTAAAACATATTTAGGCAATGGTCAAATATTGAAATGTCTTGCTAATACATGTTGGGAAGCGCATGCTTTAGCAAGGAGTGCAATTCTGGAATCCTATACTTAGATTCTAGGTGCCTTAGAAAATATTGCTGAAGACCAGACACAAAAAGATAGCAAAAGGAAAGCTGAAAATATTACCAACAAAACACAAACAACAAGAGTATGTATTTATGCAGGGGAAGTCAGCACAACTGGACTAAATCAAAAGCTAAGAAGTTTCCGGAACACAACCAAACACTTCGAGGGATAGAGTAGCAGGGGCTGGGGTCTGGGGACCATGGTTTCGGGGAACATCTAGTCAGTTGGCATGACAAAGTTTATTAAGAAAATGTTCTGCATTCCCACTTTGGTGAGTGGCATCTTGGTTCTTAAAAAGCTTGCGAGCAGCCATTGAAGATGCATCAATTGGTCCCAACCACCTGGAGCAAAGGAGGATGAAGAACACCAAAGACACATGGAAAATATTAGCCCAAGAGATAAGAGGGCCACATAAACCAGAGACTCCATCAGCCTGAGACCAGAAGAACTAGATGGTGCCTGGCTACCACCAATGACCACCCTTACAGGGAACACAACAGAGAGCCCCTGACGGAGCAGGAGAGAAGCAAGGTGCAGAACTCAAATTCTAGTAAGAAGACCAGACTTAATGGTCTGACTGAGATTGGAGGGACCCCGGAGGACATGGCCCTCGGACTCTCTGTTAACCCCAAACTAAAACCATTCCCAAAGCCATCTCTTCAGACAAAGATTAGACTGGACTATAAGACATACAATGATACTCGTGAAGAGTATGTGTCTTAGCTCAAGTAGATACATGAGTCTAAATGGGCAGCTCCAGTCTGGAGGTGAGATGAAAAATAACAATTGTTATTGTTAGGAGCTGTCGAGTCAGCTCCACCTCATAGCAACCCTATAGGACAGAATAGAACTGCCCCATAGGGCTTCCAAGGAGCAGCTGGTAGATTTGAACTGCCAGCCTTTTGGTTTGCAGACGTGGCTCTTAACCATTGCACCACCAGGGCTTCTGGGACTGTGTAGAACTAGACAAATGTAAAAGGTTATTCTTTTTAACCCATATCGCAAAACTCCCAATTGTCACATTTATCTAGACAAACCGCATATATTCAATGTCTCCTTGGTGCCAAGCCCTGTCTAAGCCCTGTGTATACAGAGCTGAACGAAACAGCACTGCCTTCGAGGGGCTCCCGATCCATCTGGGAGACAGACACTGAAAACTGGCTAGATTTATTATCTGCTCTAAGTACAAATATGTAATATTTTGAAAGAATTTGCTACAATTACTTTACAACCATTTGCTGATGCTTGTTGACAAGGAAGAATTGATGTGGTAAATGCAGAAATTTCCCACCTACTATCAGCATGTACGGTTTTAAGAAAACCAATAGAGGCAAATGATGTTTCGATCGCAGCCTCAGAAATGTGGTTTCCATACCAACATATTTGCAAGGAATAAAAAGCTAAGACAAAAATTCTGCCTCTAATTCACAATAGTCTGGCCTTGGTTGAATAATTTTTTACAGAAAAGACAAAGCTCCCCCACCTCCACCCTGTGTCCTGTCAAAGTGTGCAAGTGAGCACCCACAAACACAATTATAGGTAGACTGGAGCCCTAAGAGGGGTCGGATTCAGCCCTTCCTGGAATCTTGGGTTCTAAACCTGGCTGGCTCTTTATGTCACTGGTGCCAGTTTCCTCATCTGTAAGAATAGGACTAATACTGCCTCATAAGTTTTTATTATCATGAAACTAAAGCGAGATAAAAAGCATCATTATCTTGAGAGGGAAAGGGACCGAGTAGTCGCCCAAGCAGTCCAGGAAGACAGATTAATCTGGAAGGGCTACTTCCATGCTTTTTTGAGGTGGGCAGGTCTGGCATGAGAAGCTGCATTTAGCTTTGTGTCTGCCTTGTCTGTGCAGTCATGGGGACACCCTAGTCCTGCCAGCTTTCTCTTTCCAGCCTCTGACTTCCCTCCCTCCATCCCTCCAACCCTTCCTTCCTCTGACCTCCCCTCCTCCCCTCTCCCATCCTCCTTCTTCGACTTCCATGTTATTGAACACCTGCTGTGTGCCAGGGTAGAAACATAAATAACTCACTATTTCAGTAGAATCTCTCAGTCAGGTGGGGAACTGGGATCGTATCCCAATAATTTCAATGCAGGGTCAGGTATAAGATCTATAGGAGTGCCGATGAGGCATGGGCTGATTAGGGAGATTCTACTTGAGTTGGGCGGTAACTGATGAATGTCAGAGCTGAATGAGGTGTGTGGCTGGGAGGGGAATAGAGAAGGAGGGCATTTTGGGCCAAGGGTGGTGGTTGTTAGCTGCCATCGAGACAGATCCAACTCATGGCAACCTTACGTTGCTTGGTCCTGTGCCATCTTCATGAGCCCATTGTTTTGGCCGCTGTGACAGTCTATCTTATTGATGGTTTCCGTTGCTTTTGCTGACCCTCTACTTTACCAAACATGATGTCCTTTTCTAGCGATTGGTCTTCTTGATGATATGTCCAAATTAAGTGAGCTGAAGTCTCACCATCCTTGCTTCTAAGGAGCATTCCGGTTGTATTTCTTCTAAGACTGACTTGTTCCTTCTTCTGGCCAAAGGAACAGCATGAAAATACCTAACATTTCCTGGCAAATAGCAAGCAGCCTGTGTGACTGGAGCAGAGTCTGATAGCAGTAAACCTGAGATGCCAGTGAGCAACATGTGGGAGTGAGACTGTCATAACCCTTGCCTTCCAAGCTAAGGAGGCCTCACCTTGTCTTATGGGAAATGGGGAGAAGCCACTGAGCATTCTAAAGTAGGTGGATGTCACAGGTGTATAATGGAGAGATTACTCTGGGAGAGGTGTGAAGGTGGGCTTAGAGGGTCACTGATTTGCTGTCATAACAATTATAGTGGAGTTTCAAACTTTTCCACCACTTATCTGTCGGTTTGTCATACTATGGTAGCTTCTTGTTGCTATGATGCTGGAAGCTATGCCACCAGTATTTCAAACACCAGCAGGGTCACGTATGGTGAACAGGTTTCAATGTTGGTTCCGACTCATAGTGATCCTGTGTAAAACAGAAAGAAACACTGGCCAGTCCTGTGCCATCCTCACAATTGTTGCTGTTTGAGCCCCTTCTTGCAGCTACTGTGTCAGTCCATCTTGTTGAGGGTTTTCCTCTTTTTTTGCTGATCCTTTACTTTACCAAGCATGATGTCCTTTTCCAGGGACTGATCCCTCCTGATAACTTGTCCAAAGTAAGTGAGCTGAAGTCTCTCCATCCTCACTTTTAAGGAGCATTCCGATTGTACTTCTTCCAAGACAGACTTGTTCGTTCTTCTGGCAGTCCATGGTATATTCAGTATTCTTTGCCAACACCGTAATTCAAATGCGTCGATTCTTCTTTAGTCTTTCATATTCATTGTCTAGCTTTCACATGCATCTGAGGTGATTGAAAATACAATGGCTTGGGTCAGGCTCACCTTAATCCTCAAATTGACATCTTTGCTTTTCAACGCTTTAAAGAGGTCTTTTGCAGCAGATTTGCCTGGTGCAATTCATCCTTTGATTTCTCGACTGCTGCTTCCATGGGTGTTGATTGTAGATCCAAGTAAAATGAAATCATTGACAACTTCAGTCTTTTCTCCGTTTATCATGATGTTGCTTGTTGGTCCAATTGTGAGGATTTTTTTTTTCTATTTCTTTTCAAATTAATTAATTTATTTTTATTGTACTTTAGATGAAGGTTTACAGAGCAAATTAGTTTCTCATTAAACAATTAATACACATATTGTTCTGTGACATTGATTGCCAACCTCGTGACATGTCAACACTCTCCCGTTTTTGACCTTGGGTTCCCCATTTCCATTTGTCCAGCTTTCCTGTTCCCTCTTGCCTTTTCATCTTGCCCCTGGGCTAATGTGCCTATTTAGTCTCATATACGTGGTTGAGCTATGTGTATTATTGTTTGTTTTATGGGCCCGTCTAATCTTTGGCAGTTGTGAGGATTTTTGTTTTCTTTACGTTAATGTGTAATCCATGCTGAAGGCTGTAGTCTTTGATCTTCCTCAGTAGGTGCTTCAAGTTCTCTTCACGTTCAGCAAGCAAGGTTGTATCATATGCATATCACAGGTTATTAGTGAGTCTTCCTCCGATCCTGAAGCCACGTTCTTCTTCATATAGTCCAGCTTCTCAGTTTATTTGCTCAGCATACAGGTTGAATAACTATGGTGAAAAGATACAACCCTGATGTACACGTTTCCTGATTTTTAACAACACAGTATCCCTTGTTCTGTTCAAACAACTGCCTTTTGGTCTATGTACAGGTTCCTCATGAGCACAATTAAGTATTTTGGAGTTCCCATTCTTCGAAATATTATCCATAATTTGTTATGATCCACATAGTCGAATGCCTTTGCATAGTCAGTAAAACATAGGTAAACATCTTTCTGGTATTCTCTGCTTTCAGCCAAGATCCATCTGGCATCAGCAATGATATCCCTCGTTCCGTATCCTCTTCTGAATCCAGCTTGAATTTCTGGCAGTTCCCTGTCGATGTACTGCTGCAACTGTTTTTGAATTATCTTCAGCAAAATTTTACTTGCATGTGATATTAATGATATTGTCTAATAATTCTCACATTCTGTTGGATCACCTTTCTTTGGAATGTGCACAAATATGGATCTCTTCCAGTCGGTTGGTGAGGTAGGCATCTTCCAAATTTCTTCGCATAGATGAGTGAGTACTTTCAGACTTGCATCTGTTTGTTGAAACATCTCAATTGGTATTCCATCAGTTCGTGGAGCCTTGTGTTTTGCCAGTGCCGTCAGTGCAGCTTGACCTTGTTTCTTCTATACTGTTGGTTTTTGATCATATGCTACCTCCTGAAATGGTTGAATGTCGACCATTTTTTGGTAAAGTGATTCTGTATTCCTTCCATCTTCCTTTGTTGCTTCCTATGTCATTCAGTATTTTGTCCATACCAAAAAAAACAAAAGCAAAAAACCGTTGCCGTTGAGTAGATTCCAACTAATAGTGGCCCTATAGGACAGAGTAGAACTCTCCCATAAGCTTTCCGAGGAGCAGCTGGTGGATTTGAACTGCACACCTTTTGGTTAGCAGTCAAATGCTTAACCACTGTGCCACCAGATCCCCCAAATTTTGCTCATAGAATACTTCGGTATTGCAACTGGAGGCTTGAATTTTTTCTTCAGTTCTTTCAGCTTGAGAAATGCTGAGTGTGTTCTTCCATTTTGGTTTTCTAACCCCAGGTCTTTGCACCTATTATTATAATAATTTACTTGTCTTCTTGAGCTGCCTTTTGAAATCTTCTGTTCAGCTATTTACTTCATCATTTCTTCCATTCGTTTTAGCTACTCGATGTTCAAGAGCAAGTTTGAGAGTCTCTTCTGACATTCATTTTGGCCTTTCCTTTCTTTCCTGTCTTTTTAATGACTGTTTGCTTTCTTCATGTATGATGTCCTTGATGTCATCCCACGATTCATCTTGTCTTCAGTCATTAGTGTTCAATGTGTCAAATCTATTCTTGAGATGGTCTCCAAATTCAGGTGGGATATACTCAGGGTTGTATTTTGGCTCTTGGGGACTTGTTTTAATTTTCTTCAGTTTCAACTTGAACTTGCAAAGGAGCAATTGATGGTTCCACAATCAGCCCCTGGACTTGTTCTGACTGATGATATTGAGCTCTCCTTCATCTCTTTCCACAGATGTAGTTGATTTGATTCCTGTGTATTCCATCTGTCAGGGTCTATGTGTATAGTTGCTGTTCATATTGTTGTGAAAAGGTATTTCCAATGAGTAGGTCGTTGGTCTTGCAAAGTTCTATCGTGTGATCTCTGGTGTTGTTTCTATCACCAAGGCCATATTTTCCAGTTACTGATCCTTTGTCTTTGTTTCCAGCTTTTGCAATTAAATTACCAGTAATTATCAATGCATCTTAATTGTATGTTTGATCAATTTCAGACTTCAGAAGTTGGTAAAAATCTTCAATTTCCTCATCGTTGGCATTAGTGGTTGGTTTGTAAATTTAAATAGTCGTCATATTAACTGGTTTTCCTTGTAGGCGTTTAGATATTATCCTATCACTGACAGTGTTGTACTTCAGGATAGATCTTGAGATTGTTCTCTTGGACAATGAATGTGACGCTGTTCCTCTTCAATTTCTCATTCCTTGTGTCATGGATTGAATTGTGTCCCTCCAGAATATCTGTCAACTTGGCTAGGTCATGATTCCCAGTATTGTATGATTGTCTACCATTTTATCATCTAATGTGATTTCCCTATGTGTTGTAAGTACAATCACTATGATGTAATAAGATGAATTAGCAGCAGGTATATTGATGAGGTCTGCAAGACTAGATAGTGTCTTAAGCCATTCTCTTTTGATATATAAAAGAGAGAAGTGAGCAGAGAGACATGGGGACCTTGTACTGCCAAGAAAGCAGCACCGAGAGCACAGTGCATCCTTTGGACCTGAGGTTCCTGAGCTGAGATGCTCCCAGACCAAGGCAAGACTGATGACGAGGACCTTCCTCTGGAGCCGACAGAGAGAGAAGGCCTTCCCCTGGAGCCGGCACCCTGACTTTGGACTTGTAGCGTACTAGACTGTGAGAGAATAAATTTCTCTTTGTTAAAGCTATCCACTTGTGATATTTCTGTTATAGCAGCACTAGCTGACTAATTCACCTGGCATAGTAGACCATATGATTGTCTAATTCAAAATGGTCAGTACCAGTCCACTCAGCTCACTAATACCTAGGATATCTATTTTCAAGTTGTCCATTTCTTTTTGACAACTTCCAATTTTCCTAGATTCATATGTCATACATTCCACATTTCAATTATTAATGGATTTTTGCAGCTGTTTCTTCTCATTTTGAGTCATGCCACATAGCAAATGAAGGTCCTGAAAGCTTGACTCCATCTACTTCATAAGGTCGACTCTGCTTTGAGGAAGCAGCTCTTCACTAGTCATATTTTGAGTGGCTTCCAACCTGAGGGCCTCATTTTCCAGCACTAAATCATACAGTGTTCCACTGCTATTCATAAAGTTTTCATCGGCCAATTTTTTAGAAGCAGATCACCAAGTCCTACTTCCTAGTCTGTCTAAACCTGTAAGCTCCACTGAAACCTGTCCACTGTGGGTGACCCTGCTGGTATTTGAGATACTGGTGGCATAGCTTCCAGCATCACATCAACATGCAAGTCAACACAGTATGACAAAATGACAAATGAGTGGTGGTTCTGAAAATTAGCCAGTGAAACCCTGTGGATCACTATAGAATATTATTTAATATAGTGCTGGACGATGAGCCCCCCCTAGGTTGTTAGGCTCTCAGAATACCCAGTGGTTGTGACAATGGACTGGAGCACATCACTGATAGTGAAAATAGCACAGGACTGGCAACATTTTGTTCTGTTGTACGTGGACTCACCATGAGTCAGAGCCGACTCAATGGCAGCTAACAACAACATCCCAACTTTAAAAAAAATCAAGTCTTTATTTGGAACTCTTAAATATATAAGAGATAAAAGTAATATTTTATTAGTATGCATTTATTTTATAATTCCAAATTGGCAGTACTTACTGTCTTAGTCATCTAGCGCTGCTGTAACAGAAATACCATAAGTGGATGGCTTTAATAAAGAGAAATTTATTTCTTCACAGAAAGTAGGCTAAAAGTCCAAATTCAGGGCGTCAGCTCCAGGGGAAGTCTTTCTCTCTGTGTTGGCCTTCTCATCAATCTTCCCCCGGACTAGGAGCTTCTCTGCACAGGGACCCCGGGTCCAAAGGACATGCTCTGCTCCCGGCACTGCTTTCTTGGTGGTATCAGGTTCCCATGTGTCTCTGCTCGTGTCTCTCTTTTATATCCCAGAAGAGATTGCATTAAGACACTATCTAATCTTGTAAACCTCATCAGTATAACCTCATCACAGTGACAGAATTTACAACACATAAGGAGATCACATATAACCTCATCATAGTGATAGAGTTTACAACACATAAGGAAATCACATCAGATTTGCAAAATGGTACACAATCATACAAAACTGGGAATCATGACCCAGCCAAGCTGACAGATATTTTTGGCGGACACAATTTAATCCATGACAGCAGTTAAATTGATAGGAATGAACAGGTTTGGGGCAGCCATTGAAAAACCAGTCTATGAATGAAAGGTCCCAAGAGGACGTGCTGGATTTTCTCTAGAATGAATACTAAGCTGAGCAGACTAGGTAAATGAAGACGCATTAGTCAGGTCTGCACTGATCAGCAAGAGAAACCTACTGGAGAAGCAGGTCATGGTCCCCGTGGAAGCACACTTGTTTGCTGGGTTTCAGAGTGGCCACCCTACCCATTGAAGTTGAAATTGGAGAGTTTATTTCAGGATTAACAAAAGGAGCCTCCTGCTGGGAACAATTTTATGGAGCTTGTTACCTCTGGTGTGCAAACCATGGAATGAAAATAGCATCAAGAAAGGATTTAATGAGTTCTTGTAGACTGGAGAGAGAAAGGGCTATTAAGGGAAGTCAGGGAGGTTAGGGAAGTGGCCTGACCTCTGGGATCGCTGCTGTGACATACAGTCTGCCTTCCCCCAGCCCCACCTCCAGCCCCTGAAACCACTCAAACATTTTTAAGTCATGATTTCCAAGTGACCCTGGAGGGCTTCAGCTCAGGTTCCAGCACAGGGTACCCACTCCTATACCTGGGAGTTTAGTCTGAGCATCATGCCCAGAAAATTTGTACCCCTTACTCATAGCCCACAAAACCTCAAGCCATCAGCTCCCGGGGATCCTACCAAGCTTGGGCCTCTCCATGAGCAAGGAGCTGTCTCTGACCTGACCATGGCTCTGAGAATAAGTGTGTGGCCGCTTTCTGTGTGACCAAACTGTCACCCACAGCACAGAGGAGCAGGGAGGAAACCATTTCAAGCCTCCATTTCCAATGTGGGTAAAATGGAAATAAAACACTTCCCTTGAACACCTTGTGGTGCAGTGGTTAAGAACTCAGCTGCTAAACAAAAAGATCGGCAGTTTGAATCCACCAGCAGCTCCTTGGAAACCCTATGGGGCGTAGGGTCGCTATGAGTCAGAATCAACTGGATGGCAGCGGATGGGGTTCCCGTTTTATAAAACGGAAGGAAATGTGTAGCACTTTGCAATTAGTCAAGTGCCTGTCTGGTGGTTGAATAAACCAGGCAACCCCATGTATGTCAGAGTAGAACTGTGCTCTATAGGGTTTTCAATGGCTGTTTTATCGGAAGTAGACTGCCAGGACTTTCTTCTGAGGTACCCCTGGGTGTACTTGAACAGCTAACCTTTTTGTTAGCAGCTTCACATGTTAACCATTTGCACCACCCAGGGACTTTCATGGTAGAATAACCAGCTCTAAAGTCCTTGATGAGTTCACTCTCCTCTTCCCATCATGCCCCACCATGGCTCCCTGGGAGAATGTTGAGCCCCAAAAATTCTGGGCTTAAACTGAAGATCTCACTATTCAGCTAAGAGCAAAGCAATTTACAATTTCTTTCAGAGTCTGGTCCTTGTAGGGAAGAATGGGAAAAAAATCCATCTAAGGGACCAGACTTTCTTTTGTGACAGCAAATGAAAGGAAGAAATTTTTTGATTAAGGCCTGGGCAGCTGGCCAGGCCACAAGGAACAATGGAAGCTGCTTAGGCTGGAGGGAGGGCAGGTGTTGAGTCAGTTACCTGGGAGGGTGGTAGCACCAGCCAGAATCTGAGGTATTTCAAGTCTTTTAAGAGTCAGATGCGGGAGGGGGAGTGATGACATCACAGACCCCTGGGGAGGAAGGACCTTTGGGGCTCAGCACCACAGGGAAGGAGGCCTCATGACTTGGGAGCCCTCCTAGGGAGTCCTCCTTCCCCAGCCATCTCACTCCTCTTTTATTGGGGGTCCCCACTGAAACTGCCCCTCTCTTAAAGCACTCCCTGCTCTGAAGAACCCCCATTCCTCATCAGAACACACCTTTCCTGTTACCTGTCCCCCAGCTCTTGTTCCCAACTGTCTGGTAGGGATGGAAAACAGTCTGCACCCCACCACCCACTCCTGCCCTGTGTCCCTCCGAGACTGTGACCACTGCTCTTTCTGGGCTGCTCCTCTTAGCCTTTGCTGGGAGCCTCCACTGAACACGTGTGCCCCCAGCTGTGTTAGGCACCCAGCTGGAGGCAGTTGTTGTTGTTAGTTACCTAAAAGTCGATTCCGACTCACAGTGACCCCATGTGTGCAAAGTAGAACTGCTCCATAGGGTTTTCAGGAGCCCTGGTAGCGCAGTGGTTAAGAGCTCAGGTTGCTAACCAAGAGGTCAGCAATTCAAACTCACCAGCTGCTCCTCAGA
The DNA here is from genome assembly GCA_030035585.1 of Dugong dugon. NCBI lineage: Eukaryota > Metazoa > Chordata > Mammalia > Sirenia > Dugongidae > Dugong > Dugong dugon. The sequence goes on from CM057467.1 coordinate 30,986,741, forward strand.
AACCCTATGGGGCAGTTCTACTCTGTCCTATATGTTTGCTGTGAATCGAAATCAACTTGACAGCAGTGGGTTTGTTTGTTTTTTTATAGGGTTTTCAAGACTGACCTTTCAGAAGCAGATCGCCAGGCCTATGTTCTGAGGTGCCTCTGGCTGGGTTCGAACTGCCAACCTTTCAGTTCATAGTCAAGTGCTGAAAGCAGTATGAGATGGATAAGTGAATGGGCACCGAGCCTGCCCTCAGAGGCTCCCACCCTCCAGCAGGGAGACAGATACATAAACAGCTTGGACTCTATTGAGTCTTTTTTTTTGAGTTGAAATTCGTATAACATAAAATTAACTATTTCAAAGTAAGCAATTTTGTGGCACTTGGTACCTTCACAGTGTTGTGCAACCACCGCATCTATCTAGTTCAAAATATTTTTATTACTGCCAAAGGAAACCTTGGACCCAATTTAGCAGTTGCTTCCAATCTCTCCCTCCCCTCAGCCTCTGACAGCTGCCAGTCTGCTCTCTGTTTCTATGGATTTACCTACTCTGGATATTTCAAATAAATGGACCTTGTGTTTCTGACTTCTTTCACTTACATAATGTTTCCAAGTTTCATCCAGGTTGGAGCATGTGTTAGTGTTTCATTCCTTAATATTTCATTGTATATATGGGCCACATTTTGTTTAGCCATTCACCTGCTGATGGACATTTAGGTTGCTTCCATCTTTTGGTTATTGTGAATAATGCTGCTGTGAAGATGTATGTACATGTATTTGTTTGAGTACCTGTTTTCAGTTCTTTTGGGTATACACCTAGGAGTGGAATTGCTGGGTTGTATGGTAGTCACATGTTTACATTTTTGAAGAACTGCCAAACCCTTTTCTATTGCCCCTACACAATTTTACTTTCCCACTAGAAGTGTATGAGGGTTCCAATTTCTCCAGGTTGGCGCTAACACTTGTCATTTTCCATTTTTTTGGTAATAAACATCCTAGTGGGTGTGAAGTGGTATCTCGTGGTTTGGATTTGCATTTTCCTAATGACTAATGGGAGTCCCTGTGTGGTGCAAACAGTTAATGAGCTTGGCTGCTAACTTAGGTTGGCTCTTCCAATCTACCCAGAGGCAACTTGGAAAAAAAGCCTGGCTATCTGCTTCCAAAACTTGGCCATTGAAAACTCTATGGAGCATGGTTCTACTCTGACACACATGGGGTCGTCATGAGTTGGAATCAACTCCACAGCAACTGGTTTACTGGTTAATGACTTGCACATCTTTCCATGTGCTTCTTGGCCATTTGTATATCTTCTTTGAAGAAATGCTTATTCAAGTCCTTTGCCCATTTTTAATTGGGTTGTCTTTTTGTTGTTGACTTAAAGAGTTATCTATAAGTAGTCCCCAACTTACAATGTATTTGAGTTGCAATGAACCACACTAACGACCATCTGAATGATAATTATGTTACTCGAAGACTGGATTTTAAATTGTTTTATCCCAGAAGTGCATGTCTATTGCCTTGAAAAGAGCATTCTTTTCAAGATTCTGCTGCTACTTGATAATGCCCCAAGACATCCTGCTCATGCAGATGATGTAAACCAAGATGTGATAGTGATGTATCTACTTCCCGGTACAACAGCTGTGATTCAGCCTATGGATCCAGGTGCAATTGCCACCTTCAAGGTATAACTACCTACAGACTACATTTGCTCAAGCAATAGCAGCAACAGATGGAGGTATGGTAACATTACATGATTTCTGGAAGAATTGTAGTATTCTTCAGTGTATTCAGAACATTGCATCTTCCTGGGAGGATGTTATGGGAAAATACATGGAGGGGATGTGGAAAAAATTGCTGAGTTATATGAACACACTCCAAGCGTTTGATCAGGATAATATGATGGAAGAGATCATGGAAAAATCCTCCATATGGCAAGGATGCTGAATTTAGAACTTGATATCGCTGATGTGGAACAGCTCATAGATCATGAAGAAGGGGAATTGACAGATCAGTACTTAGTGGATTTTCAAGAGGAAAGAAATGTTGAAGAAAGAAATAATGGGGAAGAGGAAGGAGAGAAGTTGTCAAAAAAATTTTATAGAGAAAGGATTAGCTAAAGTTTTTTCTAAACTAAATCAGGGATTCAGTTGCACGAAAACATGGGTGCAAATGCTGATCACTTTGCTAAAGTTGGTAGGCAGATTTGGGAAGCAGTGAGAAATATATGAAGAAAATACCTGAAATATATGAAGAAAAAATAAAAGGACGATACCGCCAACTTTCACTAATTTTCCAACTAGAAATGCCATCTCCATTCCCAGGGATAATCCAGATGATCCAGAACTTTCCACAAGTGGAGTTATTACTGCAGCTGACAAAATGCCAACGTTGTTTAACTTGTCTTCATTATTGGAGTAAATTTTTATAATTTATGTATTTTTTTATGTATGTATGTATTAAGATACATCTGTTAGTTTGCATGTAATGTTTCCAACCCCCGAAAACAAATAAAGATCATTATTTGTAAAGATACTGATAATAAAAGCCAATAATAATGAAAACTAAAAAAAAAAAAATGAGGTATTCAACTTACATCAGAACTGACTAGTTGTTGGAACTGAACCTTGTCATAAGTCAGGGACTACCTGTATATATATTCTGGATACTAGACCTTTGTCAGATATATGATTTGCAAGTATTTTCTCCTATTCTGTAGCTTGTCTTTTCAATTTCTTGATAATGTCCTTCGATACACAAAAGTTTTCAGTTTTGTTATCTATTTTTTCTTTTGTTGCTTATGTTTTTGGTGTCATATCTTAATAATTCGTTGCCAAATCCAAGGTCTTAAATATTTACTCCTCTGTTTTCTTCTAAGAATTTTATGCTTTTAGCATTTATATTTAGGTTGTTTCTATTGACTCTGGGACCACAGGGGAAGAACTGATTTACTCTACCTGACCTGGAGAAAGGGCAGAGTCTAGGAGAGTTGGCTGAGGAAGTGATATTTATCTGGGACCTGAAGGATTTCACTGGGCAGAGAAAGATTTCACCAGGCAGATAAAAAAGGCATTTTACAAAGAGGGAAGACCATGTACGAAGGCTCAGATCATAAAAGTTCATGGCATGGAAACAGAGAAGAGCTGGAACATGCGAGGTGTGAAAAAGTAGTTGCTGGGAGATAAGGCTGGAAAGAGGCATTGGATCAGTGAGCACCAGGAGTTGACATTGTATCTTGAGGGCAATAGGGAGCCATTGAAAGGTTTCAAGCAAGAGAGTGGCATGACCAGAATGTTTGGAAGGAGAACTTCTGTGGCTTCTGTTGGAGACTTGCGTGGACCAGCTGAATCTGTCTATGAACATCCTACATGGACCCTGGGCAGGGCCACTCAGGACACACAGGACTGTTAAGGACAATTTGAAGCACTCAAAGGCTCTCAAACTCTGACCACCATGATCTGGATACATGGGTAAGTATTGACGGGAGGCAGCAAGCCCAGGTGCAGACGCCTGCCTTGCTCCAGGGATCCAGAGGGTTGAACCAGGACCCTCTTAAGAGGAGGGGCAGCCTGGAGATACTTATCATAGATAGAATCAACTGATGTGCCAATCATTGGAGGTGGTAAAAGGGAAAGAAAGGAGAGAAAATAACAGTACACATAGAGTCAGCGTACAAGGGCATTCCATAAGTATTGGTTGAATAAATGAACGAGAAGATTCTAGCTTTGTTGATGGATTGATGATGGATGATGGATGGTGGCGGTGCTCATTAACATTAATCGAAGCAAGTTTTGGGTGAGAAAGGGGAAGATAATCACTGTATTTACTATCTCTGATTTGAACATGCCAGCACTGCTAAAAGGCATCATGTATTTAAATAATAACTTTTGGGGACACAGAAAATACTGTCACATTACATGTACACATCGATCGTAAAACACATTCTGATTTCTGAGAAGTTCAAGTGTGGGAAATGGAAGCTCTGTCGTAGTTCAGGAACAGGCTGAGTTTTAGATGGCAGAGGGAGATGCAAGGGGAGAGACATGGGGATTGAAGATAAATGTTTGGGTATCATCTGCTTATGGATGGTGCTGTAGCCCTGAGTGGGATAAGATCATTTAGGGGTCTCTTGAGGACAGAAAAGGGAACAAGGCAGAGGAACATCAGCCTGTAAGGAGCAGCATATGGCAGGAAGCCCAGAAGTCCAAACTTCAGCCTTTTGAGGTAGGAGCCAGCCTTTGTAGCCTAATTTCAGAGGCCTGGGATGTATTCCTCAACTTAGTGAATGGAATCATCATCGGGTTATCCCTCACCTGGCTCCTCCCTCCACCTGCTTGTCCAGTCATCACAAAGTCCTACAAATCCCATCTCTGTGAGTTCTTGAGTCACTCTTTTTTCTCATGGCCCCCTAGTTGAGACTCGCATCCTCTCTCACCAGGCCTTTGATTTCAGTGTCCTACCTGGTCTGCCTGCCTCCACTTTGCCCTGACTCTACATCACTACAAGTTGATCTTTCTAAAATATAAATGGGATCATGTCACTCCTCTGTCTCAAGTCTTTCTACAGCTTTCCAATGTCCTCATAATAATGTTAGAACTCCTGAGTTAAATACACGAATTCCTGTAAAATTGGGGTCCTACCTACCTCTCTAGTCCCATTTCCCCCATTCCTTCTCTGGAACTCCGTGAGATACTGAACTACCTGCAGACTTTCAAATATTCTCTCACAGCTGCTATTCCATGCCTCCCACATGGTGCTCCTTCTGCCCTGATAGCTGTCATACCTGTCTGCCTTTGCTGGGCTTACTCCTACTGATCATCAGAACGCATTCAAGGATTGCCTCCTCCACGAAGCTTTCTCTGACTCCCTCCCTTCCCTTACCTGGTGCTTCATCCTAGATGTCATAACCCCTCAGCATGCATTCCTCAGACACAGCATGGGTGTCACAATAATTTGTCACCTCTGAGGTGAGATTAAGGTACCTGGTGGCGCAAATGGTTTGTGCTCAACTACTGACCTAAATGTTGGACATTTGAACCCACCCAGAGGCACCATGAAAGGACTCCTGTTGATCTGCTTCCATAAAGATTACAGCCAACAAAACCTTGTGGAGCAGTTCTACTTTGCACACCTGGAGTTGCCATGAGTCAGAATTGACTCAATAGCAACTAACAATAGCAACTACGTGAGGTTGTTGGTTTTCCCTCCCATACTGACAGCTCCCTGAGCACAAGGACTTTGCCTTGTAGGACATTGTCTTCCCAGTGCCTAGTATTGCGAAGGACCGACCAAGTCAGTCCTTGGTAAATATTTGTTGAATGAGTGGACTGGAGGACCTGTGAGGAACCTGCTTCCCTTAAGCACCTGCGACCCGTGGAAGAAGGTTGGATTTGCACAGAAACTTTAACCATGGTTGTTTCTCTACCCTGGCTGTATGTTAGAATCACCTGGGTAGCATTCTAAAAACAACACTGATGTACTCACTCCCAGAAATTCTGATTTAATTGGTCTGGGATGGAGCTCAGCCTTGAAATTTCTCTGCAAGCTCCCCTGCTGATTGTAATGTTGAGGCTCATTGAACTATTTGGCCAAAGCTACTGAAGGCTGGAGAATGAGCTGATCCTGCACAAGGGTATATAACTGAAGATAGAGGAGATGCAGAACAGTCTCGATTGACAAAGGTCTCTCAGCCTTTAACTAAGAGAGGATTGAACATTCTAGTCCCCAAGTTACGAGGGTAGGGGACAAAGCCTGGGGGAGGAGGACTCACTCTCCTACATCTGTAAATTTGAGTTTAGGGTTGAAATCAGTACAGCCAAGTTCCACTATTGTGAATATGAGTGAACAATGTGAATATAAGCCTAACACACTCTGGATCCCTCTGCTCACTGAAGTGGCCTGAGGTCGCTGCTTTTATTGCATACCGATGCTCCCCTCTTCTGTCTCTTTCTCTACACTTCTGCACTTACCCAGTGAGGAAGATGCTACTTCCAGAGTAGTGGTTCTTAAACCTTATCATGCAACAGAATCATCTGGAGGGCTTGGTAAACACAGACTGGTGAATCCCACCACCAGAGTTTCTGATACTGTAGGTCTGGAGTGGGACCTGAGAATTTGCATTTCTAACAAGCTGAGAATCTCAGCTCTAAAGAAACAGGGTCCTTTCAGTCTATATTCTCTGGGTGTTAACCCAATTTTGGGAGAATCAAATCCTGGCACACTCCTGGCAACTCAGGACATAAGGCTGTGCACCTTGTCCTCTCTTCATAAAACCTTCTCAAGCAACATATTTTTAGGCTCCTCCAGTGTCTCCTTTTGCCTCTGCCAAATATGTTCCTTGTTCTTCTGACCATTCCTTTTCTCCTTTCATTCAGCTTCTCTTCTGGGTCTTATTTGTCATCTTTTCAAACATTTCAGCCTCTTTTATGACTTGACTGTGCCATTGAACAGACTGAATTCTGTTCCTGGAATGCCTTCCCTCTTCTCTGTTTGGCTGTTGTGTTTATATCTCTTGGTTATAAGGAACAGATACTCAGATCGCTTCATTGAATATGGAGTTTGTTTTACAGATCCCAAGGGAAGCTGGACAGATCTCAGGAAGAGCAGAAGTAGGTGGGCGTTTCTGATTTCAGGGTGGCTGAAGGGACATCAGCAGCAGAATCTGTGTTTTTTCTTGACAGCTTGGCCACTAAAGTGATTCAGTAGCTGTGTTTCTGCTTCTTTCTCCACTCTCTACTGACTGACTTATGCTTCCCCAATACTGTATCTATTATTTGTCTACTTTATAACATCTGCTAAGTCTTCCTAGTATTATTCACAGTTTTTGTTTTTCAAATCTTTGCCTCGCTCAAGTTCTATCTATCATTGGCATTCTTTCAGATAGGGACACGGTTATGGTGTTCAGGGCCCCTAATTATATGTTGTTGTTGTCAGGTGCTGTCGGGTTGGTTCTGACTCATAGCGACCCTACGTACAATGGAATGAAACACTGCCTGGTCCTGTGCTATCTTCACAATCGTTATGCTTGAGCACACTGTTACAGCCACTGTGTCAGTCCGTCTCATTGAAGGTCTTCCTCTTTTTTGCTGACCCTCTACTTTACCTATCTGATGTCCTCCTCCAGGGACTGGTCCCTTCTGATAACATGTCCAAAGTACATGAGATGAAGTCTCACCATCCTTGCTTCCAAGGAGCATTCTGGCTGTACTTCTTCTAAGACAGATTTGTTCATTCTTCTGACAGTCCATAGTATATTCAATATTCTTTGGCAACATCATAATTCAAAGGCGTCAATTCTTTGATCTTCCTTATTCATTGTCCAGCTTTCGCATGCATATGAGGCAATTGAAAATATCATGGCTTTGATCAGGTGCACATTAGTCCTCAAAGTGACATTCTTTGCTTTTTAACACTTTAAAGAGGTTTTTTGCAGCAAATTTGTCCAATGGAATACGTCGTTTTAATTCTTGACTGCTGCTTCCATGGGTGTTGATTGTGGATCCAAGTAAAATGAAATCCTAAACAACTTCAGTCTTTTCTCCGTTTATCATGATGCTGCTTATTGGTCCAGTTGTGAGGATTTTTTTCTTTGTGTTGAGGTGTAATCTATACCGAAGTCTGTGATCTTTGATCTGCATCAGTAAGTGCTTCAACTCCTCTTCACTTTCAGCAAGCAAAGTTGTGTCATCTGCATATAGCAGGTTGTTTATGAACCTTTCTCCAGCCTTCACATAGTCCAGCTTCTCGGATTATTTGCTCAGCATACAGATTGATTAAGTATGGTGAAAGGATACAACCCTGACACACACCTTTCCTGATTTTAAACCATGCAGTATTCTCTTGTTCTGTTTGAATGATTGCCAGTTAGTCTATGTACAGTTTTGCATGAACACAGTTAAGTGTTCTGGAATTCCCATTCTTCACAATGTTCTGCATAATTTGTTACGCTCCATACTGTCAAATGATTTTGCTTAGTCAACAAAACACAGGTAAACATCTTTCTAGTATTCTCTGCTTTTAGCCAAGATTCATCTGACATCAGCAATGATATCCCTCATTCCATGTCTTCTTCTGAATTTGGCTTGAATTTCTGGTAGTTCCCTGCTGATGTACCGCTGCAACCGCTTTTGAATGAATTTCAGTGTAATTTTACTTTTGGGTGATATTAATGATATTGTTCGATAATTTCCACATTCTGTTGGGTCACATTTCTTTGGAGTGGGCACAAATACGAATATCTTCTAGTCAGTTGGCCAGGCAGCTGTCCTCCAAATTTCTTGACATAGACAAATGAGCACCTCTAGAACTGCATCTGTTCATTGAAACATCTCAATTGGTATTCTGTCAATTCATGGAGCCTTTCTTTTCACCAATGCCTTCAATACAGCTTGAACTTCTTCCTTCAGTACCATTGGTTCTTGATCATATGTTACCTCCTGAAATGGTTGGACATTGGCCAATTCTACTGGGTACAGTGACTCTGTGTATTCCTTCCATCTTCTTTTGGTGCTTCCTGATTTGGTCAATATTTTCCCCATAGAATCTTTTAATATTGTGACTTGAGGCTTGAATTTTTTCTTCATTCTTTCAGAATGGTGGAATAAGGACCTCTGAAAATCTCCTCCTTTATAAAAGCAATGATAGCACTGGCAAAAAATGTTCAAATAAACTCTTTTAGACTCTATAAATTAGCTAAAGGTTTGCAACAATTTGAGAAATGTTTTTTCAAGAAAAATGACTGAATTTCAGTAAGAATAGCAATAGCAAGTTTTGCAGCATTTTAACTTGCCCTACTCCCATCTTCCCACTCCCCCAGTCTACAGTAGCCTTGACATTATGGTTGCTGTGAAAATTAGCAGCCAAATAGCCACTAGAGTCCCTGGGTGGTGCCAATGGTTAACACTCTTGGCTTCCAACTGCAAGATTGTAGGTTTAAGTTCACTCACTTCCTTTTGGAAGAAAGCCTGGAAATCTACTTCATAAAAACCAGCCATTGAAAACCCTATGAGCACAGTTCTACTCTAACACACATGAGGTCACCATGAGTTGGAATTGACCCTATGGCAGGGGGAAGAACAGGTTTGGAGCTCTCCAAAAAGACCTTCTTCAGAAAATTTCCACAATTTGACTTTTCTGGGAGCTCCTTGGAAAATCTCTATTCTCAAGGCTTGTCTTTGTTTAGCCTGACTCAGAGCTCAGACCTTTGGGACACCATCAAGTGTACCAGCATATGCATAATGGGAGTACCTGAAGGGAGGGGAGAGAGAAAGGAGAAGAAAAGATATTTGAAGGAATAATGGTGAAAAACATCCCAAACTTGATGAATAACATTAATCTAAACATTGAACAAGCTCAACAAAATCCAAGCAGAATAAGCTCAAAGAGATCTACAACCAACCAGACACATCATAGTCAAACTGACAAAAGTAAAGACAAAGAAAAATCTTGAAAGCAGCAAGGGAGAATCAACTCATCAGCTACAAGGGATCCTCAGTGAGATTAACAACTAATTTCTAATCAGAAACCGTGGAGGCCAGAAAGCAGTGGGATGACGTATTTAAAGTCCTGAAAGAAAAAGATGGTCGACCCCAAATTCTATATCCAGCAAAATTATCCTTAAAAAAAAAAGGAAGGAGAAATTACTAGGTAAAGAAAAACAGAGAATGCCTTGCTAGCCAACCTGCCCTACAGAAAATACTAAAAGGAGTCCTTCAGGCTCAAATGAAAGGACAGTAGACAGTGACTCAAACCCACATGAAGAAATAAAAAGCACTGCTAAAGGCAACTATAAAGGTAAATATAATAGACAATATAAAATATTTTATGTTTGTAACTTTTTTTTCTCCTATCTTATTTAAAAGGCAACTGCGTAAAGCAATAATGATAAAAGTGTGTTGATAGGCTTACAGTATATAAATTGCTATGACATAAAGAATGGGGGAGGCAACAGAGCTATATTAAAGAAAAGTTTTTGTTTTTAATTACAGTAATTACTATCATAATTAAATTGGTTTTAATCCAGACTAGACTGTTTTAAGTTAAGATTTTAATTGTAATCCTGAGGGCAACCTGTGAGAAAGTAACTCAAAAATATAGTAATAGAGACAAGAGAATTAAAATAATGTACTAGAAAATATTTATTTAGTACAGAAGATGGCGGTAATGCAGGAATAGAGGAACACAAAAGGCATAAGCCATATAGAAAACAAATGGCAAAATGGCAGACATAAATCTTACTTTATCAGTAATTACATTAAGTGTAAGTAGACTCAACACTCCAATTAAAAGGCAGAAATTGGCAGAGTGGGTACAAAAACATGATCCATTTATGTGCTGTCTAGAATAGACACACTTTAGATTTAAAGAAACAAATAGGTTGAAGGTAGAAGAATGGAAAATGATATACCATGTAAACATAAACCAAAAGAATGCTGGAGTGGCTATACTAATATCAGAAAAAATAGACTTTAAGACCCAACTTGTTACTAGAGACAATAGACATTTTATAATGATCAAAGAGCCAATCCATCAAGAAGATGTAATAATTATAAGCATATCTGCACTTAACAAGAGAGGCTGAAAATACATGAAGCAAAAACTGACAGAATTAAAGGAAGAAAGAGACAATTCAACAATAATAGTTGGAGACTTCAATACCTCATGTTCAATAATAGGTAGAAGAACTAGACAGAAAACCAACAAGGTAATAAGGACACTATCAACCAACTAGACCTAACAGACATCTGTAGAACACTCTACCCAACAACAGCAGAAAACACACTCTTCTCAAGAGCACATGGAGCATTCTCCAGGTTAGACCATATGTCAAGCCATAAAACAAGTTATTGAATTGGTGCACGTTCTGCTGTGTATATTGTCAACAACAACAACGAAAATACAAGTTATTGTCAAAAAGACAGACAATAACAAGTTTTGGTTAGAATCTAATGAAATTGGAATCTTCAGACATTGTTAGTGGTAGTGTAAAATGGTGCAGCCAATTTGGAAAACAGTTTGGCAGTTTCTCAAAAGGCTAAGCATAGAGTCACCATATGATCCAGCAATTCCACTCCTAGGTATGTACCCAAGAGAATTAAAAAATATATCTCTACACAAACAGTTGTACATGAATATTCATAGTAGTATTACTCATAATAGTAAAAAAAGTGGAAACAACCCAAATGTCCGACATCTGATGACTGGATAAATACAATGTGGTATAGCCATATTCCATTGAATATTATTTGGTGATAAAGAGGAATGAAATATTAATACATGCTATAACTTAGATGAAACTTGAAAACATTATGCTAAGTAAAAAAAAGTTAGAAACAAAAGGCCACACATATTGTGTCTATTTATATGAAATGTTCTGAGTAGGCGAATTCATATTGGTAGAAAGTAGATTAGTGGTTGCTAGGAACTGGAAGGGGTTGGGGGGAGAATGGGAAGTGACTGCGGATGGGTACAGGGTTTATTTTTGGTAAGATGAAAATGTTTAAAATTAGATAGTGGTGATGGTTGCACAATTTGTGAATATACTAAAAACTACTGAAATGCATATTGTAAACGTGAATTTTATGGCAAGTGAATTATATCTCAACAAAACTATCATAAAATATAAAATTCATGAGGTATAGTAATTTATTGATGACGATTTAGAATAATGAGTAGAGAAGAGGTACTTACATATTTGTTTATTATTCAGTCTGGTGATTCAGGCACCAGCTGTTCTTATTCAGGCCCAGGAATCATCTCTTCACATTCTTTATTGTCGAGTTTGCCATTACTAGCTAATTTTATGTCCCTCACTGAGAAAAAGGTAGCAAGGATGTTATTACTCACAATGCCATTGCTCTTAGAAATGTGTTTTTATTGAAATAGTATAATCTGCTTGCCTCTGCAGTTCCCTAATACCAGGTAGTTAATGCTGGTTACATCATTACTCATACCTGTGTCATCCGTCATATCATCAGTGAGCACTGGCTTCTAGTGACTGTCTCAGAGGTTGTCACTGTGCTTCCTTGTTGATGATGGCCACAAAGGCAAGTCTTACCCAGAGTATACCAAAAAAAAAAAAAAAAAAAATGTGAACAGTGCTTTGTATTACTGGTCACACTAATTTCATCTTTTGGAATTTGATAGTGTAAACATTGAACCACACGTCTTACAACCATGTTCTTTTGACTCATTTAGGCACTATAGAATGTGATTTCTTTCCTTGTTGAATGCATCCGTCTTCACACATTGCCACCTGCAGGGAGGAAAGATGAGAGGCACGTGTGGGAGGGAGAAGGGCAGCTTCTCCACATGACCAGCATAGTGAACAGCTTCTGCTCATCCTTTAAGTCTCAGTTTAGACCCTAACTAGTACTGTGAAGGAGTCACCGGGGGTTGTAAATAGTTATGGCACTTGGCTGCTAACTGAAAGGTTGGTTGTTTGGGTCCACCCGTAGACATCTTGGAAGAAATGCCTGGTGCTCTACTGCTGAAAAACCAGCCATGGATAACCCTATGGGGCACAGTTCTGCTCTGACACACATGGGGTCGCCATGAGTTGAAGCCAACTGGATGGCAACTGGTATCTCTGTGAAGCTGCACTGAACTCTCGGGCTAACTTGACCATTTTGTAACACCTTACCAAACCTCAAAGCGTTGAGAACTCAGATGTCTAGTTAGAATATCCCGTTCATGTGTGTGTCTTCCCCATGAGAGTGTGAGTTCCTTGAGGGTAAGGACTTATTCGTATTTGTGCACCCAAGTTAGGAATACAAGAGTAAAGAAACAGATGTGGGCCCTGCCCTCACTGAGCCTAGACTCTGTTGAGGAAATAGAACTACATACAAAATGATATAATTAGAAACCGTGAAGGAAAAGTACAGGGTATCCTGAGAGAATAAACTGGAGAAACCTGATTAAGATTACGGTGGTCAGGAAGGACCTCTGATGATGTGAATTTTAAGCTAAGGCTTAACGGATAACTAGAGTTAGGCAGGCAAGGAATGATCACAGGAATACCTGTGTCAGTGTTCTCTTCTAGGACAAGGGACATCATGTGCCAGTGGACTTGGTATGTGTGAGGACTGTGATTGGTGAGGAGGGGTAAAAGGGTAGCATGGCCTCGAATGAAGTTTAAGAGGTGGCTGGGGGCCAGGTCATGCTAAGGGATTTGGGATTTTTCCCCCAGTGCAACTGGAAAATTTTAAGCAGGAGAGTGATGCGATCAGAGTTGGTTTGGGATGGTTCATTCTGGCTCTTGTGTGGAGAATAGGCTGAAAGGGGACCAGTATGGGAGCTGAGAGGCCAGCTAGGTGTCCAGGTGAGAGATGATAGTGGCCTTGGCCTGGGCTGTGGCAGTAAAGAAGGAGAGAAATGGATAGATTGAGATATATTTTGGAGATAGAACATTCCGGGCTTGGTGAAAGAATGCATGGGGAGTGAGGGATGTGAGGAGAGGAAAATGCCAAAGATGTATCCTGGGTTTCTTGCTTGAGCACCTGGAGGATGAGAGCATCATTCTTAAGATGGGAGGATTGTGGGAAGGGCAGATCTGCAAGAAAGATCAAGCTTTCTGTTTTCACTTGTTAGAAGGGGCTGAAACTCAGACTCTAAGAGCCTGAACAGGTCATGCTGAGATGTTCCTGGTATGGGGTGGGCACTGCCTGAGTACATGCTTGTGTTCTGTACCCTTTGCAGTACTTCGTGGGCTGTTTCCTCACGTGTTTCTCTAGTGTATTTGTGTCATCCGGCAACTCCAGAGTGACAATGAGGAAGGATGGGGATTGGCTGGCAGCTGGGGCTAGCCTCAACTACCTCCCCCTAGGTGGACCACACTCCTCTTGGAGGCTTGGGCATCCTGGAAGGTGACCTTTGGGACCCAAAGGGGGAGAAGGAGCTTAGATAGACACACTTAACAGCACTGTAATGATGCTAAAAATAAACAGATTGTGGAGAGCTGGGCATCTCACGCCATGCTTAGAAGTCAGGTAGAGAGCCCCAATCTTCTGCAACATTTCAGATACTGTTTTCTTCAGAAATCCCAACCGAATCCCGAGTGTTGCTGCGCAAACACCCCAAGCACAAATGCAAAGGAAGACAAATAACTCTGCCACTCTGGCAAAGTAGCTGAGGCAAATAGAGCAGGAGAGAGAGATCTGGCAAAACATCAAAGTAAAGCCACTTTTCATCTGAGACTCCAGGCAAGTTCCAAATGCCGTAGTCAAATACCTGGAGGAGCAGAGGATTTGTACTTGGCTGGGGTTGGGATGAGAAGGTCACCTTTGATAGAGGTGCTTTTGTTTACCCTTTTCTACATGTTACTGCCACTGGGTGAGGCGGTGCAGAGCACAGGCAGGTCTTCACAAGCCCCATCCCCACAGCAGCACCAAAGAGAAGGCAATGGGGAGGGGGCATGGAGTGTGTATGGAAGGGTTCAGCTGAAACGGGGATGCTGGTTCAGGGTACTTTGAAGTCTTTTATGGACTTGCTTGTAAATGGGTCTTATCTGTCTCTATATACTCAGCCTAATGCTGTCTGGCGTAGACAGCTAGTACATATTTAGTAAATATTTGTGTTGTTGTACCGTGAACTGCTTTGTAAGGATAATGCAGAGGGAATAAAACATTCCAGGCTGGGTGCAGGAAGATTCTTCAAGAGGCCCTCGGCAGAGGAGGCTGGGAAGTCCCCCAGAGGGCTTGTTGAGGAAGATGAGGCTGTTAGAGAAAGAAAAGGGAGAGAAGGATAGGAGAACAAGGGCTAATGAAAGAGAGCAGAGAGAGAGGAGAGATAGAAGGTCCTTGAGTGGGAGTGGAGGTAGGGTTAAAAATGCAAGAGCAGAGGGATGTCCTGGTTTCATCAGACCAGAAGGAGAAATAGAGATGGCAGTTCCCAAGCCTAGGCTCCTCCAGCTGCCAAGGCTTTGGATAGAGGCATTGAACACTAGAGTGGACAGTGCATCCTGAGGTGGGAATCTTGCCAGTGGTCCACTCAGCAAATCATTCTTCTATAGACCTTTCTTATTAAGTGTCTCAAATACTTCTGACATCATGTTATATCTCAACTCAATGTCTCTCCAATACCCTTAGCTTTAAGTCTAAGCTTCACTCATTCATTCACTCATCCATTTGCTCATTAATTAAAAAGAAAATTATCGAGTGCCTCCTGTATACCAGGCACATGCTTAAATATAAGAGTTGAGATACTGTAGTTGTCCTCCAAGTGTGGTTTCTGGACCAGCCGCATCAGCATCATCTGGTGTGTTCGTTATCTATTGCTGTATAGCAAATCATCCCAAAACTTAGTGGCTTAAAAATAACCATTTATTATCTCTCATAGTTTCTATAGGGCAGGATTTTGGGAGCTGCTCAGCTGGGTGGTTCTGACTCATGGTAGCAGTCAAAATATTGCCTGCGGTTACACTCATCGAAGGCTTGACTGGGGCTGGACGATCTGCTTCCAAGCTTGCTCATTCTCATGGCTGGCAAGTTGGTGTTGGTTGTTGGTGGGAGGCTTCAGTTCTTCTCCATATGTGCCTCTTTACAGTGCTGCTTGAATGTCCTCACAACATGGTGGCTGGTGTCCCCCTGAGTGAACTATCTAACAGAACCAGCCACAAATTGTAATTTCTTTTGTAACTTAATCTCAGAAGTCACACACATCACTTCCACAATACCTTATTGGTCACATAAGTTAACCCGATTCAATGTGGGAGGAAGATCCCACAAGGGTATGAATACAAGGAAGTGAGAATCACCAGGGCCATCTGTGGGACTGGCTACCACTCCTGGGAACTCATTACAAATGCAAATTCTCAGGTCTCACCTAAGACCTGCTGAATCAGAAATTTCAGGGGTGTTGTTGTTGCTGTGTGTTGTCAAGTCGACTCCAATTCATAGCGACCATATAGGACAGAGTAGAGCTGCCCCATAGGATTTCTATGCTGTAATTTTTATGGGAGCAGATCTCCAGGTCTTTTCTCGAAAGGAGCTGCTGGTGGGTTAGAACCTTTCGGTTAGCAGCCAAGCGCTTAACCATTGTGTTACCGGGGCTCCTTTTAGGAGTGAGGTCCCACAATTAGTGTCTTAACAGGCCCTCCAGGTTATTCTGATGAATGCTAAAGTTTGAGAATTATTGCACTGAGGTAAGAAACAGTCTCAGCTTTCTAGTCGCTTACAGCGTAGCTTGTATTACTAAGCAACCGTGTTGCAGTGCTGTAGGAAGCACATGGGGAGAGGTCATGGAAGGTTTTTGTAGCCTGGCATTTAATGTCTGCCTAACCTGAGTTCCTCAAACCCAGCCTTTTCTTCTCCTGCCTGGGCCTGATCTTGTTGCTGTCCTGACCCCCACATTGTGCTCATTTCCTCTTCTGGAGGAATGAGCTGCTGATGGACGTGAGAGCATATGGCATGGAACGTGACACATGATGGTTGTTCAGTAAATGCTTCCTCTCTTCCATTTCCCTTGTTCTGGACCTCACATTTGGAAGACCCAGCTCCCACCTAACCAAATTCTGATCTTTCTTCCAGGGCCAATGCAGGACCCACTTCCGCAAAGCATCTCAGATTCCTTCATCTACCTGCTCTCTCCTTGCCCTGAATCTCTTCCTGCCCTGACTCACTCACTTTAGCCCTTGAGTCCACTTATGCGTTTTGTCCTGTAGTTATCTCTAAGATTTTTTGAAATCTTTGCAGCACTTATCAGTATCTGAAATTGCCTTGCTTATTGTTGTATTTTCTTATCTTGTGTTATCACTCCTTCTAAGAAGGGGTTCTATTTGGTCCTCTCTTTTTAAGTGACCAATCCCTCTCCCTATCACTACGACCTCTGCTACAGCCCCTACTTCCACCATTAGGCTAAGTCACCACCCCTCCAGCCCAGAGCCCTGTGAGAGAACAGCCTCTAAGTTGGTTTGTCTTAGATAATGAGCCTCTACAGTGGGCATAGCCTTAAGGTAGGTCCTGGACTAGGAGAACAGCCTTCCCTTCTCAGTGCTACTACGTGCAGGGCATTCACATTCAATGTAGTCACCTAGTGTAGCTGATGGAGTGTGAGATGCCAGGATGAAAGACGTTGTCTGGATTCCTAGCTTTTCTGGCTACCAAATTCTGGGCAACTCTTTCTCATCAATTTGAACTTCAGTTTTCTCATCTTAGAAATGGGAATCATATCTACCCACATCTGAAGGGTCATAAATACCTAAGTAAATCATGGATATGATGGCATCCAACTATAAAATTGCCATGAAAAGGAATGCTAATGCTTGAGAGTTATTGGTTATTTAACACTTAATTGTATCAGGCCCTGGATATAGAATGGAGAAAGAGATCAATAATTATCACTTGAGACTTTGCAGCGATCATCAGGGAGAACAAGGCAGTGCTAGGTAGATGTGTTTGAAGAAGGGGGTGGGGGCTCTGTGTGGGAGAATGGGAGGAGGTTTAGGACACTGAGGAGGTGGTGGGAGACGACAGGCAAAATCCAGTGGTGTCAATCCACAGGTAGTTTCCTAACTCCATCAACTTCCTTCTGTTCACCTCCCAAGGACCCCAGTGTGGTCCTCACTTTTGCTGCAGCACGTTGCAGGCTTGTGTCTTCCTGAGCTGGGGTGGGGATGAGAGGTGAGATGAGGTCTCTGTGGACCCCTGAGAGTTTGGCTTCGTCTGAAAGAGGCCCCCTGGAGATGGGCCCAAGCTTAAACTGCTGCCTCTCTAGCTACTCCAGAGGCTACTATGCCTTCAGCCCTTCCCTCTCCTAAGACGCTCCCCCAAGCTCATCCTCCTTTTTTGTTTCATGGCAGCTGAACCATGACACTTAAATATTCCTCAAATTGTTTTCATTATTAAAAGCAAGTGTCAGTTCTAATTGTCTCTAGGACTAATTTCCCTGTAGACCAGCTTAATTGCAGACATAAACATGGTTAACAACATCACTCCATTTGAACTTGAAAAGTCAACTTAGAGAGGGGTGTGTCTCAGGGGGGCAAAAAGGAGTTGCTTTTTGCAGGGAACCATCTGAAGGCGGCCACGTCCTGGTGGTTGGCTGCTAATAAGGGGTTATATTTGGCCCTCTCTTGCTAAGAGATGCTCTTCCAGTCCCTCTGGCCTGCTTGGGAAGCAAAGCCAGTCATCTGTTTGCTGCTGCTGAATTGATGTTCAGAGCAGAAGACAAGGTGTGGTAGAAAGATCATTGAAGAGGATCAGGAGACCACGGTGTGTTCCAACTCTGTCACTGGCTAGCCGGTAGCCTAGCTAAGTCACATAGCCTCCTTAGACCTTGTATCCACATCTGTCAGATGAGTAAGAAGGACGAGGGTGATCCCTAAAGTCCCTTCTTGCTCTCACAGTCTTGGATTATAGGAAGAGACTCCACACTGGTTTCACGTCCTGTGATTTTTATGAATTCTGCCTGACTCCGCCTCAATACCTCTCCTTTTCCTCCTCACATGCTGGAATTTCTTTGCATGTCAGCATCCTCCAGAGAGGATTCACTAATGCATAAAAGATATGAGAGGAACATTGTAATACTAACACCTTGCAGCCTGTGTGTAATGCTATAGGTCCTGTATCTTTAAGGAAAATTCATATGAAGTGCTATAAAGGCAACCTCTGGGGACTATACCTGTTGCTGTCGAGTCGATTCCAACTCATAGCCACCCTACAGGACAGCATAGAACTGCCTTATAACGTTTCCAAGGAGCAGCTGGTGGATTTGAACTGCCAACCTTTTGATTAGCAGCCTGAGCTCTTAACCACTGTACCACCAGGGCCCCTTCTGGAGACTATATGATCCTAGATTTCAGGGCTAGGTTAAATTTGTGTCTGCGTCAATGCCCATGTTTAAATTGCCACTTCTCCAGTCCAATGCCAGTTTTGGTTGTGGCAAAACCAAAGTCGTACTGAGTAAGGTAATAGCTTCCAATTATCACTGAAATGGTTTATTTTGGTCATTAAGAAGAACTCCACTTATTAAATAGCTACTGAACTCCGATAACGTACAAACTCTATGATGGATGCTGCAGGCAAAAAAAAGGATGGAACACTCACTCCTTTGGGGATATATTTTTGTATAAAGTGTATTTTATGCACTAATTATCCAAGGGGATAGTCATATGTTTTGAGGACCTTCAGGTCTTGGCACATTGCCTTAATAATGATAACAATAATGAATTTTCTAGTTAGCGCAAAACTGTGCTAGCCAACATGAAAAGCACATTGTAGGTATTTTCTCATTTTGTCTTCACAACAATCCTATTCTAGAAATGTGGAAACAGAGACCTGGAGATCTTTGGTAAGTTGCCAAAGTCATATAACCAATAATGACAGAGAAGGGACTACTACCAGGTCTGTTTGCCACTAAAACCCATGACGTTTATCATGGGAACAGTCTGCTTTGTGTAAAGTTGACAGTCCATAAATACTGGTATAGTAATTGAGTAAGTGAAGAGTGAGTGCTTGAAAGAGCAGATAAACGGAAGAACTTTGAAGAGACCTGGAGTGGTGTGAAAGAGTTACATGCCGCCTTCCTTCCTCACTCCATTGAATCAAGCGCAGGCCCTATTGCTGGGAAATGTTTCTTGGGTCCATTCTAGTCCTAGTTTGATGTTGCTTCATAAAGGACCCCACCCCGCTCTCAGCATATATGCACCCATATCTATTTTTGATTTAAGTGGGGCCTCTGCTTTGAGTCAACCAGATAATTTCTTTTCCGTTTGTCTTCACAGCACCTGCACCCCAGGCCTACTTCCAGCTTAGCTATTATGCAGACCATTTCCTGGCCTGAGATCCCGAGATACCTGGTGATACGTTCTCAGAGTTATATGGTTATCTCCCTTCCAGATGCCCAGAATGGAGACCAGCCAGAGGAGCAGGAAGTCAACCTGATTGATTGCTGCCCTCAGCCTCCTCTTAGCACCCACATCCACACTCAGAGGCTCTGCTAAACTGTGTGAGCCAGAGACTCCCTTGGGAGAGGCCGGGAGCTGGGAGCACGGGTCCCCATGACAGACCTTCCATTGTGCCCTCCAAATCCATGGCAATAGAGAGGAGAGCCCAGGTTGAGGCTCCCTGGTGTCAGGTCCATGAAGATTCTATGTGGTGAGAATACCTGTGAGTGCAAACCAGGCAGTTTATGAGCTCAGACCATGCCGCAGGTGTGACAGTGGCTTTTTCTACCACCCCTCACTGGTGAAGCGAGCTTTGTGTTTGTGTCAGGAGCCCAGTTTCCTTATGACCTCTCCCCTGCCAAAAAAAAAAAAAAAAACTCATTGCCGTAACATAACAGGACAGAGTAGAACTGCCCCATAGTGTTTCCAAGGAGCTGCTGGTGGATTCAAACTGCTGACCTTCTGGTTAGCTGCTGAGCTCTTTAACCACTGTACCACCAGGGTTCCTGCAAATCACAGCCTTGCCTTGAGAAAGGCTGAACGACTCATTTCCAAGTAAGTGGGAATGACTGATGCATCCTAGAGATGGGGTGGAGGGAGGGGAAGGTGGAAGGGAATGTGCCAGCTAGTCCATGCCCTCTATAGAGGTGGGATCAATTGGGGGCATCCCTCAAAGGGTGAGTGGCTCCTCCTGTGGCCCTGGAATTCCACATTGACTCAGGAACAAAGGGCCCTTAGTGCCAACGGAGGGAGAGAAGGGCAAGAGGGAATCATATTAATTGAGTGCTTATGGTGAGCCAGGGCTGTACCTTTACTTATGTCTGTGGTTTACCTGGAGACCCTGAGTGGTGCAAATGGTTAAGTGCTTGGCTACTAACCAAAAGTCTGGTGGTTCGAATGCATCCAGAGGTGCCTTGGAAGAAAGGCCTGGTGATCTACTTCCAAAAGGTCACAGTCACTGAAAAAACCCTGTGGAGAACTGTTCTACTGTGACACAGATGGTGTGGCCATGACTTGGAATAGACCTGATGGCAACTGGTTTGGTTTATTTATTCTTGTTACAACATCTTTTGAAGGTGGTTTGATCATTCCTATTATACACATGAGGAAACTGAGGCTCAGAAAGGCTAAGTCATTCAACTATATTCTCTCAGTAGCCGGTAGAACTTGAATTTGAATCCAAGTGTATCTGCCTTCATAGCCCGTGCTGCTTCTGCAAGAGTGGATATTTCATGCCTGGCCCCTGTCATTGCTTGTGTGGCATGGAGCCCTTGTCTTTCCTCCTGCTACCTGGCTGCCTCCCTGCAGCTGGCTCAGACAGATGCTTCTGGAGTGAGAAGGTGAAGCTGGTGCTTGTTTGTATGTGTGTGTGTGTGTACGTGTGGGTGTGTACTCACACACAGCATGTATGAACAGGGTGGGGGTCTGGGAAGCAGAAGAGGAGGAAGACTTGTCATCCTCAGATTGGTGGCAGAGACTGCAGAGACAACTCCTTCCCACCACAACACTTGCTCCTGCTCCTGCCCATCCTCTCTTCTCAGGTCCCCAGGCTCAGACTCCTGGGCAGCCTTCCCTGGCTGCCCCTGGGTGTTGGTGGGCTTGGTGTGATGTTGCAGGTGCTTCTTCCCTGTCCTCTGCGGCAGCGGTGGGGGGGAATAGTAATTGCAGGCTGACTCACATGTGGAGCAGTATCAGAACCAAGTTTATTTTACTCAATTCCCTCTTCTTCTACTTGCTGAAAAGCTTTAGTTTAAAAAAAAAAAAAAAAAAGGCTTTTCCAGAAAATTACACCCTGCATCTCCCTTTCTGCTGCTCCTGGGAAGTCATTTAAGATGGAAATTAGAGCCCATTATTGCACATTTAATTACCCACCAAATGAATGGCATATTTAATGGAAAATGGCAAAATCCTCCAACATGTGTAAGATTTCTAGTTCATGCATCTCCAGACATGTTGCAAAATAATTCATTAACTAGAGATGTGAGTGGCTGGGGCTGCCTCAGGGGAAAAGCTGGGCCAGGGAATGGGGCTAAGGATGTACGAGCCAATTAGCAGACTTCCCTGTCCCTTGGGACAGAGGTAATACAGAACATGCTCTGAGGTGAAGGCCTCCTTTCTTGAGGGGGCGGTGGAGATGAGCCTGTACTGGGGCCCCAGGGGCCTGGCCAGGCTGGTCCTTTGCTGAATGGGGTGGAGGAAGGTTGAAAGCTAGCCTAACTCCATCCCATCCCCCACTCCATCACCAGGTTCCCGCAGCACCAGGCCATCTGGAGAAGCAGGTGTTGGGTGGAGGAGAACTTCGGAGATGACGAGGACAAGGGAACAGTATCTGAAGCAGTTACTGAGGGACAGACTCTGTCACCTGTTCTTCCCACCAGTGCCCTAGCTGTGTCTTCTCAGGCTTTGGCTCCAGGTTATTGTTGCCTTTTGGGGCTGTTTGTTCATTCACTCAGCCAGCCAACATTTATGGAACATCTGCTATTTGTGGAAAATCTGCTTGCTAATTCAACTGTGTAACCAACCAACCTTCTTATTATGTACCTATTGTTCATTTATTTCCTCATCCACTCATTCATTTTAAGCAATGAACTAACCAGTCAACATATACTTACTCATTTATGAAACCAATCAGCATTTACAGACTGCCTACTATTTGACCTTAACTGTGCTCATGAGGAACCGGTACATAGATCAAGAGGCAGTTGTTCGAAAAGAACAAGGGGATACTGTGTGGTTTAAATTCAGGAAATATGTGCATCAGGGTTGTATCCTTTCACCATACTTATTCAGTCTGTATGCTGAGCAACTAGTCTGAGAAGCTGGACTTTATGAAGAAGAATGGGGCATCAGGACTGGAGGGAGACTCAGTAACAACCTGCGTAACGCAGATGACCCAACCTTGCTTGCCGAAATCAAAGACGAAGCACTTACTGATGCAGTTCAAAGACTACAGCCTTCAGTATGGATTACACCTCAACGTAAAGAAAACAAAAATCCACACAACCGGAACAATAAGCAACATCACAATAAACGGAGAAAATACTGAAGTTGTCAAGGATTTCATTTTCCTTGGATCCACAATCAACAGCCATGGAAGCAGCAGTCAAGAAATCAAATGATGCATTACACTGGGCAAATCTTCTGCAAAAGACCTGTTTAAAGTATTCAAAAGCAAAGATTTCACTTTGAGGACTAACGTACGCCTGACCCAAGCCATGGTATTTTTAATTGCCTCATATGCATGCGAAAGCTGAACAATGCATAAGAAAGACTAAAGAAGAATTGATTCCTTTGAATTATGGTGTTGGCAAAGAATACTGAATATACCATTTACTGCCAAAAAAACAAACAAATCTGTCTTGGAAGAAGTATAGCCAGAATGCTCCTTAGAAACGCAGATGGCGAAACTTTGTCTCACTTACTTTGGATTTGTTATCAGGAGGGACCAGTCCCTGGAGAAGGACATCATGCTTGGTAGAGTAGAGGATAAGTGAAAAAAAGGATGACCCTCAAGGAGATGGACTAACACAGTGTCTGCAACAGTGGGCTCAAGCACAGCAATGGTTATGAGGATGGCACAGGACTGGGCAGTGTTTCATTCTGTTGTACGTAGGGTAGCTATAACTCAGAACTGACTCGACGACACCTAACAACAGTACTGTTTGACCACTCATCCATCTATCCACCCATCTAACCAACCAACCAATCAACAAACCAATATTCACCGAATACTAAATGCCTACTAATATTCATTCATGCAATCAATAAACATATATTTAACACCTACTATAAACCAGGCATTGTGTAGACACTAGGGAAACAAAACTCAAGACACAGTTCCTGCCCTGCTGGTATTTGAAATACCAGTGGTGTAGCTTCCAGCATCACAGCAACATGCAAGCCACCACAGTATGACAAACTAACAGACGCAAGGTGGAAATAAGTTGTACAGCTGTAAAAAGCTGAATTGACAGAAGTTGTGTGACAGGTATACATACTTACAACAATGACCAAAAAAAAAAAAAAATTAAGCTGCTGAGGCTGCTTATGTACAATCAGAAACCTCCTGGGACTTGGTTCCTTGCTTTGGAGGTTTAGGGTCATGGTTTCATGGGACATCCCAGTTAATTGGCCTAATAATGTGTTTGGTGCCTCTGTTATACCTCCTAGTTCATTGCGTAGTGTGTGGAGTCTTAAAAGGTTGCAAGCGGCTATCCAAGGCACAACAATTGGTCTCTATCACCTGGAACGAGAGGAAGCAGAGTCAGGAATAGGAGGGGGATACGGCTAATTGCCTCCATGAACAACTGCCTCCTTTGCCATGAGACCTGAAAAACTGGATGGTGCCTGGCTACGATGACTGAACATTTTGATCAAAGATTCTATAGAAGAATCCTGATCAAAAGGGGAAAATGTAGAACAAAATTTCTAATTCTCATGGACCCCAGACTTTCTGGAGCCATGGGGACTGGATGAACTCCTGAAACTATTGCCCTGAGATAATCTTTAAACATTAAATTAAAAATATCCCGTGAAGTCTTCTTACAACCAAACAATAGTTTAGCTTAGCTAGAAAATAAAGGATGTCTGCCTGGAGCATTATGCTCTTTTAAGAACTATCTATATGGACTCAAATTGACAATAGCAACTCGAAAGAGTAGATAAGAACCTTAGGGGACATTGAGCTTATGTTAATGGGGGAGAAATAAGTCAGAAGAGGAGGGTGAGAATGGTTGCACAACTCAAAGAATATAATCATTGTCACTGAACTGTACGTGTAGAAACCATTGAATTGGTGTATGTTTTGCTGTGCATAATCTCAAGAAGAAGAAGGACGACAACAACAAAAACCCAGTTGCCATCGAGTTGATTCCAACTCATGGAGACCCCATGTATGTCAGAATAGAACTGTTGTCCTTAGGGTGTTCAATAGCTGATTTTTCATAAGTAGATTAACACGCCTTTCTTCTGAAGAGCTTCTGAGTGGACTCAAACCTCCAACCTTTCAGTTAGCAGCTTGGTACATTAACCGTTTGCACTGCCTGGAGACTCCTGAACAACCATTACCACTATTCTCTTCCAAATGTTTTTTATCACCTTAAACTCTAGCTGGAGCCCTGGTGGCAAAATGGGTAAGCGCTTGGCTGCTAACCGAAAGGTTGGCAGTTTGAATCCACCAGCCACTTCTTGGAAATCCTGTGGGGCAGTTCTACTCTGTCCTATAGGGTCACTATGAGTCAAAATTGACTTGATGGCACTGGGTTTTTAAAACTCTAGCTATTTTTTTATTAGGGTAAGAGGAAGATGAGCCAATCAAGTAAACAGAGATAATATCTGGGGCGAGGAAAGAACCTTGAGGGTAGGGTTCATTATATCTTATGTCAAATAGAGGCCAGGAAAGATCATTATTGCATACCTATCATGTGTCATGCACTTAATGAAACTAATTTAATCTTCACAAGAACCCTATGCATTGATATTTTTATTTTTACTTTACTGAAACTGAAGTTCAGAGAGGTAAAGTAAATTTCTCTAGGTCACTCAACTCGTGATGGCAAAGCCAAGATTTGAACTCACAACTCTGTGCTTGGGAATCCATGGTCTATCTACCACACCTGGTGGCCTCTAGCATAGCAGTGCTAAGAAAGAAGAACCCAAGTCACAGAGACCACAATGGAACAACAAGACCTCACCTCTCAAACTATGCTGAAAGACTTCAGAACCACTTTCCAGGTTCCTTATGATTTCCCTCTCCCCTCTCTGCTCCTGCCTATCCACTGATTTCTACAAAGAGGCCCTGGATAGTGACTCCCCTGGGAGTTGTCCAGCCCCATCTTCCATACATAGGAGGAGAGACTTCTAAGGTAGATAATGGTTTTCACAATGTAATTTAACTGAATACACTGCTGTATTGTTACTAACGTAAGTCCCATTGTGTGTGTCTCAGGCAACCCATTACAGAAACTCTCATAAAGAAAATGTCTACACTGAGGCAACTATTACTTTTCTGTACAAATGGGATGGGATTTAAACTTTCTGGCCAGGGGCTGGCATTTGAGGTCTCAGCAACCGTAGAGCTTCTATCTTCCAAGAAAATATCAGGAAGAAAATCCCATTATCCCTTCAGGAGTGGCCCAGAAGACCTTCTGTTGCCATTCTTCCCCCCACCCCACAGTTCCATCATAGTGGAACAAGGCTGCCAACATCTGCAAGGGAATTTCTGTGTGCATGTTGGTTGAATTTTTTTCATTAATAAAAACATATCTGAGAAAAAACAACTTGCAATAAGTATTTTTCCAGGTAAGTGGTTGGAGGGGATCTTGCAACAGATTGCTGGCGTCTGGGGACACTGGGTCAAGTCATAACTCAAACCTCATCTGATGCTATACAGAAAAAATGCTGAAAATATACCCAGGTAGGGGCTCCACTTACGTTCCTTCCAATTTCTGACATGACTCTCCCCTCCCATTTCCTCCCACACCAGAGCTGTCACTGAGGGGTTCCACTGGGTTCCCTGCAGGGAGCCACCCTCCCTCCTCCTCTCTGTCACTCAAGCCACTCTTCAATTTTCCTTCTCCAGAGGCAGGGTTCATGCAAGTGTGTGATCCATCTCCCAGGGAAGTGTCTGCCTTGCCACATCTGGGCTATAGCCCTGTGTGTGCACTTCTGAGGTTTCTGAGGGCCGCAAGCTGAATCTCAAAGCAGCTTGCTTGAAATCCTCATTTTTTATATGATGATGGAGGGTCAGGGAATCAATCTGTGTATCCAATCTTAGGAAATTCTCTTTCAGTGTATCAGCTTGGAGAGGTCTCTCCTTGGGCACTTGGAGGTAAAGGGCCTTTATTGTTGTTGTACGTGTGATGTGAGGCATTTGTAGTGTGTGTGTCCATGTGCAGCAACTAGAACAGATAAGAAGTGTTACACGGACAAGGGGGAAGCTCTCTGTATTCCCAAGATGGACATGCAGAGTGGAGAGATCAATGAGTCATGGGTTCTACTCTCTGCCTTGCCAAACTTGGTATTGGTGGGACTGGAAAATTGGAAGTCAACTAAATATCATAGTCCTGGAGGAGCCCAGGTTACAGTTTTGCCTCAGGTCCAGCTGTGACATCCAGGACTTCTCATCTATCACCAACCCACCAATCCATTAATTTGTCCATTTTCCCACCCACCCATCCATTTACTTTTTCTAAATTAGCCAAAGACATCATCTTCAGAAGAGTCCTGATGAAGGTTACAAGTTGCTTCAGCTCAGTCCCCTATCTACTGTCCAGTCTTGTTTCTCGTGACCTCTGCTTCATGGTCTACACGCTGTTGGACAGGTCATGGTCTCATCTCCCAGCAGTGGTACATGTTGTCCCCTCTGTCTCAGATTCTTTTCTCCTTTGACTTCTGTACCATGGCCATCTTCCACTCATTCTTCAAGCTTGAGTTGAGATGTCATTTCCTTCAGGAAACCTCTCCTGATGTATGCCCTATCCCCATTGCCTATGCCTGGGTAAATGTACCTCCTCATCTGTGCTTCCTTAGCATCTTGAATTTGCCCCATTAGGACACCTATCACTCTATAAGGCAGCCCATGAGTGTCATCTCAGATAGGACAGGTCTGCCCATGGTCCATGTCCCTGAGTTTTAGCTCAGGGAAGGAAGCAGGTAGCTGTAAGCAGATGCTGGTCCTCTGCCTCCATCTTGGAGCTGACTAGGTGGCTGAAATCTCTTTCGCGGTGATCCTGACCATGGGTCTCCCTAAAGGATGCAGCCTCTAGCCACAAAGGAAGCCGCAGATATTGATCTATGGTTGACTCTGGGTCCCACAGCTGCTTCGGTGCTGGGAAGTGGTATCTCTTTTTCTTCTTGTGCATTGATTTGATCTGGAGTCAGACTAACTTACCCCTCTCAGGTGGGGTGGGGCAAGTTATCATCCTATCTTCAGTCATTCTGCAACTCTTGGCTTCCTTCCTGAAGGGCAGGAGTGTGAAAGTGGGAAACCTCAGTGAGATATTCTTGGTAGGACTGTGGGGAGGGAGGGGGTAGCTGTGTTTGCAGGCTATCTTGCTGTCTGATGGCCTGTGTTTGTTGGAAAATGTGCTGTTTTATTACATGTTCCCCAGGCTTGGAGCTTATCTCCCTGCCCAGGTGGGATTTCCAAGCCTACTGGCGCAGAGAATCCTGGAACAGACGCAGGAACATGTCACAGGTTTTTATGGCAGAGTCATGCTTGGAATTTTAATTAACTTATCTTCACACTATTATATATTTACATATCCTAATGACGAGATTACATGTTTCAATTAGTATGTAATTACGAGTTCTATTACTTAAAGAAAAATACTTGGAGATAATTACACAATTATGAGATACAATTAGAAATGACATATAATTAAATTTAGAAAAGCTTTTGAAACACTCCTCCTACCCTCCCACCCCGCCCCCTGTACAAATGATTTCTTGTATTTATTCTCTCTCCTCTTTCTCGTCTTCAAGTATAAGTGCAGCCCAATCCAGTGCAGCCAGAACAAGGGGTGAGCATTCCCCTGGAGGACCCAGGGGAATTACATCTTGGTGAGCAGTTTATCCCTTATGACCTGTCGGGGGTTTAAGAGCATCTGTTGGCTTTGGAAACTTTGCCTGAGGGTCTGGAATTATGGGACATAATGCTGTGAGTGGAGAAAGGGAGGGAGTAGGGTAGGACCTAGCAATTTCAGAGGCTGAATGTTGCAGGCTGGGCTCCTGACTGGGGCAAGAGGTGGTCAGATTATCAGAGGTCATGTACAGAGGTTTAGCAGTTTACCACTTTGAAAACACTTTCACACTTCCCAGCTCACTCAATCCTCAGCACAATCTGATGAGGCAGGAAGTTGGGTTAACTGTTCTTGTTGCCTTTCTTGGAACCTCCTCTTCGTTTGATCTCTGTGGCTCCACTCTCCTCATTTTTTTTTTTTCCCCATACAAAAATTTATACGTAGTTATGTGACTCTAATTGCTCTCCCCATACTGTGACAGCACACTCCTTCTTTACACCCCTGATTCCCCATGTCCATTCAACCAGCTCCTAACCCTCTCTGCCTTTCCATCTCACCTCCGGACAGAAGCTGCCCGTTTAGTCTCTTGTATCTACTTGAGCTAAGAGGCACACTCCTCGTGAGTATCACTTTATGTCCCACAGTCCAGTCCAATCCGTGTCTGAAGAGTTGGCCTTGGAAATTGTTTTAGTTCTGGGCTGATAGAGAATCCAGGGGCCATGCTTTCCGGGGTTCCTCCCATCTCAGTCAGACCATTAAGTCTGGTCTTCTTACTAGAATTTGAGTTCTGCACCCCATCTTTCTCCTGCTCCATCTGGGACTCTCTGTTGTGTTCCCTGTCAGGGTGGTCATTGGTGGTAGCTGGGTACCATTTAGTTCTTCTGGTCTCAGGCTAACGAAGTCTCTGGTTTATGTGGCCCTTTCTGTCTCTCGGGCTAATGCTTTCCTTGTGTCTTTGGTGTTCTTCATTCTCCTTTACTCCAGGTGGTTGGGACCAATTGACGCATCTTGAACGGCTGCTTGCAAGCTTTTAAGACCAGAGACTCCACTCGCCAAGGTAGGATGCAGAATATTTTCTTAATAAGCTTTGTTATGCCAGTTGACCTCAATGTCCCCCGAAAGCATAGTCCCCAGACCCCTACCCCTGTTATTCTGTCCCTCAAAGTGTTTGATTGTATTCAGGAAACTTCTTAGCTTTGGTTTAGTCCAGCTGTGTTGACTTCCCCTGTAGTGAGTGCTGTCCTTCCTTTCACCTAAGATAATTTGTCTAGTTAGTAAATAACCCTTACCCTCCCTCCCCACCCTTGTAACCATCAAAGAATGTTTTCTTCAGTGTTTAAACATTTTCTTGAGTTTTTATAATAGTGGTATTATACAATATTTGTCCTTCTGCGACTGACTAAATTCACTCAGCATAATGACCTCCAGCTTCCTTCATGTTATAAGATGTTTCACGGCTTCATCATTGTTCTGTATCATTGCGTAGTATTCCATTGTGTGGATATACCATGATTTGTTTATCCATTTGTCTGTTGATGGGCGCCTCGGTTGTTTCCATCTTTTTGCTATTGTGAACAGTGCTGCAGTGAACATGAGTGTGCATATTATCTATTCGTGTGATGGCTCTTATTTCTCTAGGATATATTCTAAGGAGCAGGATAGCTGGATCATATGGTACATCCATTTCTAGCTTTTTAAGGACGCGCCAAATCGATTTCCAAAGTGGTTGTACCATTTTACATTCCCGCCAACAGTGTATAAGTATTCCAGTCTCTCCACAACCTCTCCAGCATTTATTATTTTGTGTTTTTTGGATTAATGTAGCCTATTTGGGGTGAGATGGTATCTCATTGTAGTTTTGATTTGCATTTCTCTTATGGCTAATGATCGTGAGCATTTCTTCATGTGTCTGTTACCCACCTGAATATCTTCTTTGGCGAAGTGCCTATTCATATCCTTTGCCCATTTTTTAATTGGGTTATTTGTCTTTTTGTTGTTGTTTACTCTCCTGGTTTTTGTCTTTAGTTCTCTATTTCCCTTTTTAGTCTTCTTCCATGCTTCTTTTTCTCTTTGGCTCATGGATTAAATTTTATTCTCCAGAGTTCCATCTTCTCTTCTATTCTTTTCTCTCTTCCAGAATTCACATCGGGGTTGAAGGGGCAGGTAGGGTGAGGTTGCGGTGGCAGCAGGGAAGGTACCCAGATGGTGCCAAGAAGCTACTATGAGCAGAGACAGACCACTGTTTACACGTCCATTTCTCTTTTCTCCAGGGCACATAGTACCTTTCTCAGACTTCCCTGTAGTCACATGTGGCGTGTGACTGTGGGTAGAACTAAGGTACCCCACTTCCAGGTTTGACCCATAAAACTTCCCTCCACCTTCTCTTCCTCCATCTTCTGGCCATATGCTGATGTCCAGGATAACCTTTGAAGCCACTGTTGAAGAAGACAGGGACTCCCCTCAACTTTAAAGCAGAACACTCACTGTCAGCCTCCCCTTGTCACTATTTAGAGTTTGTGTGAGCAAAAAACTTTTGTGTTAAGCCTCTGAGATTTCTAGGTTTATCTGTTATAGCAGCTGCTTAAAAACTAAAAAAAGCTTTACAAATATGAAATATAATTGGACATTAATATTCACATTGGCAAAAATTTCTATACTCTCATCTGTGTAGGTCAAAAGGGGAAGACAAATTGTATTTGAAGTTGATTAATCTACTGGACAATGTAGTTGCGTCCCTGACATCCATTTCCCTTTGACTGAGTAATTGCCCCATTTTGTTCTGGTACCAACACCTTGTCCACGCAGCCCATGTACTTAATTAAGGCAAAGCTGTCCCCATTTTAGGTCCAAGGTTAGGCCTAATGGGCCTAAGAGTAGTCCCCTTCCCTTGGGCCCAGAAATCCAGGTGAATGTGAATCAGACATACCATTAGCTCAGAAATGTTTGTGACCCAGTTTGGTCCCATAAGATATAAGGGCAAGTTTACTTACAGGAGTCTGCTTGGAAAGATATTTCTTTACTCTAGAGAGAGAGTCATAGAAGATTGTGTGAACTGAGGGTCACTGATGATTTGAGAGTTCTGAGAACAAAAAAGCAAAGAACCAGACCCTGTCCAAGCAGTAAGTTTAGGGGAGCATGTTCTGTCCCTCTGAGCTAAGTGCCCTGGTCTGGGCAGGTGTGTCCCTATTGGGACTCATTCACTATCTTCTCTTGCTATGCTTCCAAGCTCACCGAGGGCTCCAGCTCAGGATGGTTTTGACTACAAGCATAAAGAAACCAAACTCAAACCAGCTTAAAACAATGCTGTTGTTGTTGTTACCTGACTCATGGCAACTCCATGTACAATAGATGAAACATTGCCCAGTCTCGCACTATCCCCATGTTCAGTTGTGGATCGGACAACGTTTCATTGTGATCCATACAGTTTTCATTGCCTGATTTTCAGGAGAAGACCACCAGGCCTTTCTTCCTAGTCCATCTTAGTCTGGAAGTTCCACTAAAACCTGTTCAACATCATAGCAACATGCAAGCCTCCACTGACAGATGGATGGTGGCTGCACATGAGGTGCATTGGCCAGGAATCGAACCTGGGTCTCCCGCATGGGAGGTGAGACTTTTACCATTGAACCACCAACAGCTAATGCCTGAGGCATAGATAATTTATAATTATGTGGCTTGTTTGGGCCTGCCTTCATGTAGTGTCTTCTTTACTCTTCTCTTACCACTATATGCACCCCTAAACCTTTCCATCTCTCCTTCAGGCTAAATGATCCCAAACCCCCAATTCCCAGTTCTTTCCATGAGAGCAGGAAGACTCACAGGAGAGGCCTAGACCTGCTGAGGTTGCCCAGAATGTTTTTACTAGGCCCTGACCTGGAGCTGGCTCCTCATGACTTCTACTCACACCCTCAGCACCAGGGTAGAAAGCTCTCTATGTTCAGAGGTCAGGACTCTATCTTTCCAGGTGGGCAGAGCAAGGCAGCAGGCAGGTCTGTGGGGTCCTGGCCCTGCAGGAAAAGCATCTTACTGCATTTACAGCAAAGTTGCTCTCTGGGGAGTCTCCAAGAGTAACCGAGCAGCCTCACTCTGGCTGCAAGCTGACTGAGGACCGGAAGGGGTGGGCTTGCCTATCTTGGGATGGAGGACTGCAGTGTGGAGAGAGTCTAGTGCTGCTATAACAGAAATACCACAAGTGGATGGCTTTAACAAGCAGACATTTATTCTCTCACAGTCTAGTAGTCTAGAAGTTCGAATTCAGGGTGCCAGCTCCAGGGGAAGGCTTTCTCTCTCTGTCGGCTCTGGAGGAAGGTTCTTGTCATCAATCTTGCCCTGGTCTAAGAGCTTCTTAGCTCAGGAACCCCAGGTCCAAAGGACATGCTCTGCCCTTGGGACTGATTTCTTAGTGGTATGAGGTCTCATTTTTGTATACACAGACTCGGCCTTGTCTGATGGGGTTCAGTCAGCTGGAAAAGGATTGAAAGTTTAACACAGGCTCAAGCTGGGGGCATTGGAGAGGGAGCTGCTCTGGGTGTCTTTCCTTGTCATTGAGGTGGAGACGGGGGGGTACCCTTCAGCTGTGGATTCTAGAGATCTCTGGATCCCACAGTCCTTAAACTGACTTCCTATCAGACACTCAGGAATACCAAAGGGGTTTGCCCACCTTCCATCTACTACCTTCTGTTTTTTTTTATGTTTTATTTTTCACCACTTGCCATGACACTAGTTCTGAGTGCGTCAAAGATAACAAAGAGCCCAAGGTCAAGGTGCTGCTTCTGAGAGAAATCACTGTAAAATTACAGGTCTAATCATATCATGTACTCTCCACCTCCATTTTGTTCCTTTCTTCCACTGAAGACTATGCAGATCCCTTTAGGAGAATGTCAAAACTTCTTATAGTGCTCCCTCTCACTCTCTGTTCCAACTAAACTGAACTTTAAAAAAAATTTTATTGTGGTGAAATATATATAATAAAACATTTGCCATTCCAGTCTTTTTTGTGTGTATGACTCGGTGGCATTTCTTATGTTCTCATGTTGTGTGCAACCATCACCACTATCCATTTCCAAATTTTTTCATCACCTTTAACAGATACTCTGTACTCCTTAAGCCATACCTCCTCATTTGCCCCTCTCACCTGTGCCTGGTAACCTAATAAACTTTGATCTCCACTCATTTGCTGTTCTGGACATTTTACATAAATGAGACCATACAATATTTCTCCTTCTGCGTCTCAGCATAATGTTTCCAACCAAACTTCTTTTAGTGCCATCGACTATGGTCACTTTCTTTTTTGCTCCCAGGACTTTGGGCAAGCTGTCTGGAATACCTATTCCTACCCCTTCAGCCCACTTCCTTCTCTTCCTTCAGTTCTCAGTTTAGACACGGAACTCTTTCCTGCCTTGGGCATTAAGTCTTCGTACCTCTTCAACCCCTCAACTTGCATATCTCAGAGATAACTTATCGGGTGTTTTATGATCACAAATTTGCTTGCTCATCTCCCCACTAAAATATTTCTAATAGGACTGGTGCTATCTCTTGTCTGCTGCTGTAGCCCTGGCACGTACTAGTGCTGAATGAATGAACGGAAACCTGTCCAGTTTGGAGTTATCTGGGCTTTTGGGAGACCCAAGAGGTGGTAACTGCTAACACCCTATATTTCCCAGTTCTTAGACTTCACCCTCCTTTCCTCTGCCACCACCACTTGCCTGTCAGTTTGTCATTCTGTGATGACTTGCATGTTGCTGTGATGCTGGAAGCTATGCTACAGGTATTTCAAATACCAGCAGGGTCTCCCATGGTGAGCAGGTTTCAGTGGAGCTTCTAGGCTAAGACAGACTAGGAAAAAAGAACTGGCAATCTACGTCTGAAAATTAGCCAGTGAAAACCATATGGATCACAGAATATTATCCAAGATTTTGACTCGCTGGAGAAGGCCATCATGTTTGGTAAGGTGGAGGGCCAATGAAGGCGAGGGGAACTCTCCATGGGTTGGACTGACACAACAGCCACAACAACGGACTCAAACGTACCGACGATCATGGGATGGCACGGGACTGGGCAATGTCCCTTCTGTTGTATGTGGGGTTGCCGTGAGTCAGAGCCAACTCCACGGCCACTAACAAGAACAACACCCTCAGCCGTGGGCCTCCTACCGTCACTCCTCGTACAGAGTCATTGCGCAGCTGGAGGAACACCAGCCTCTTCAGGGTTCTTGGAAGCTCTGGAATTGAAAGTTTTGTTTGATCTCTCAGTGTTGGTGAAAGCAAGGAACCCCTGGGGAGGGCACTGCTTCTAGGCTTTAAAATAATGGCTTGCAGAGAGTCCCTGGGGCAGGCTTGAAACAGAACAACTCACTTCACAGCAGTTGATGAAACCTTCTGAGTTCTGTGGCCAGCTCTTAGGGGAAAGTGGCCTGCAGTTCCCTAAGTACCTCGCTGGCTGAGCTGCTGAGCAGGAAGGACAGTCCAGGCTGGCTCTGCAGCTCACAGCCCTCTGTTGGGGTGGTGATGGGGCAAGGGTGGGGTGAAGGCAGCTGCTCCCCCAAGCATGCATGAAAAATAAAACACGGCTGACCTTCAGGGGAAAACTAAGATGAGAGGCCAATGAGGAAGTTTCAAAGCCAGCCCATGAGAGAGGGCGGGAAAATAGTCGCAAGATGGGAACCATTTGTAGCAATTGATCCCCGAAACTCACGGTGATGACTTCACTCCCTGACTTGCTCCTCAGGATGTCAAAAACCTTGCTATGTTTTGGCCTCAGACTCCCACAGGCACAATGCTTCGTTTGAACGGAACAGTCTGGTATTTGAGCTTTATGTCTGGTGGGAAAAATCCTGACTGAACGTATTAAGGTTTTTCTGCCTTTCTTTTCAAATTAAGCAAGTGGTTTTATTATGGTATGTGGTGACTTCTATGCACATAAGCAGTGCCTCTGAATACAAAATGTAAACTGTAGTAATAATGGTTGTCAAATTGCTCTTCACTGCTGTCTTTTTGGTTGGGTGTGCACATTTTTTATCAAGTGTGCCTGGTATTTTTGTTCAGGACCATCTGTCAACTCTAATGGAGGAGGCATAGAAAGCCTGCAGCAAGTTCTTTCTCCTTATTTTCACTTCCTGGCTGGTAATGGGATGTGATGAATTCCAAATGTTAATATTTGGAGCCAGACCTTTGTGGTGCTTTGCAAAGAATGCTGGAACACCTGATGCATTTTCACTGAATAATAATAACGTTAATTGTTGATGAGGACACAGGAGCTGAATAAAGAAGTTAACGCTTCTGCTCTGTCTCCTTCAAGGGAGATAGAAGCGGTCTGGGGTTGGGAATAAGAAGAACCGAGGTGTCCTCCCTAGAGGCAGAGGTCTGCAAGGGGTAGCAAAGACTTTTGGTTTAGAAGATGAGCGAGATCAGCCTTGGAGAGAACTCTTGCGAGTCAGGAGAATAGGGCAGACTCTGCTTGCACTGAGAGATGGAGAAGATGAAATACTCCCTGAGCAGGCAGGTGAGGACTGGATGGAGGTCTTGAAAAAAAAATGGTGGTGCCAGGCTGAACAACGCCCACTTTATGGCTAGAATATTAAGGGATTCCAAGGTCAAAATGTCGGCTTTCTTTTTCCCTTCCCCTGTTTTCTCTTCCCTTCCCTTCTTTTCCCTTTTAACCAAGGAGGAAACAGGCCTAGAGAGTTAAAGGGAGCAGCCTGAAGCTGCACAGGTAATCAGTGGAGGTTATAGAGAGCTGACTATATCTCAGGTAGGGTTGCAAGTAGGGATGGGAGAGGGAATGGTTTGAGGAAAGCCTCAAAGTGACATTTGGGTTCAGAGAGGCAGAAGGGCAGTAGGGTTTTTAGGACGAGGAAGTGTTGCTTCCTTTCAACATCGTGGCCTCCTTTAAGTTCTGGAGGTTTTCTAGAAATGATGAAGACATTTTTGCTGGTGGTAAGAAGAAGAAGGAAGCTCTGGTGGTGCAATGGTTAAGTGCTCGGCTGCTAACCGAAAGATTGGTGGTTCGAACCCACCAGAAGCTCTGCAGGAGAAAACAACCTGGTGATCTCCTCCAGCAAAGATTACAGCCTAGGAAACCCTGTGGAGCAGTTCTCCTTTGTCCTATAGGGTCACTAAGAGTCGGAATCAACTTGACAACACACAACAACTTGGGAAGTTTTCCTAAGGTAAAATTAAGGAACTTTGTAAGAAAGGGTAATATGAGTTCATATGGAGTCAAAGTGAAATAATTTTGCCCAAGATCTTATCACGGAGCACATGCATCCAGATAAGCTGATGGTAAAATAATTGGATCTTAGTGTGTGTTGCAAATCATGGTTTATGGTTTTTATTTATAAACAATTTATCTATTTAGCAAGTCATGGGTTTGTGGTTTCAATTTTTATTTCTTATCCAAGAGGACAGGAGATTTTGATCTCCAAACAGCTGCCTGTCCTCTGATTGAGTCCAGGAACAAATCCCTAATGGAAGCAAGAAAGAACACCTGTTCCTATTGGGAACATTCCATTCTTAGCCTTCTCATATTCACCAGAAAACGTCTAACTCCCCTTGCTGAATCAGCAACCTCTGAGGAGCTAGTCTGCACCATTCATCACCCACTAGCACCACTCACCACCTCCACCAGCACTACCGACAAGCCATCACCATCACCCATCCCACCCTGCCCCACCCCTATTATCCAACCCCATCCCCACTTTGCCCACCCCACCACCATCCCTTCACTCACAACCAGTACCATTTATTAAGTATGTACTATGTGTCAGCGACTGTGCTACATGTATTTGCAACCCTGGTTTTATTTGATCTTCACTGCGGCTTTATGATACGGACTAGTGGTTCTCATCTAGAAAGACATTGACGCCTGGATTCCAGCCCAGAAGTACTGAATCAGAAGTTCTTGGATTGAGGGCTCAGGAATCCGTATTTCAAAATGATTCCATAAGTGATTTTGATGCATAGACAACATTCAAGAACCACAGATGTAAACAATGTTATTCCTGTTTTACAGATGGGCCCAGGGAGTGAAGTTAAGAAATGATTTCTCTTGATTCCAAGATAAGCTCGAGGAAATAGTGTCCAAGAATCAAGAAAACATAATTACTTCTACTGTTTAGTGAAGACCTAACCTAATCTATTATTTATCCTGTTTTTCAGATGAGGACAGTGAAGCCCAGAGAGGTTAAGTAAATGGCTCAAGGTCACACAGCTCATAAGGAATGGAACCAGGATTCAAAACCAGATCTTCCTGGTTCTACTTGCTGTGCTCCTTCCTGAACACCATGGTTGCCTGCAGGAAGCCTCTCTCAGGCTGGCCTAGGTATTTCTTTGTTTTACAGACATATTGCTTGTGTTTTTGTATCTGTTGTTAGGTGCCATTGAGTCAGTTCCAAATGCATAGCAACCCTATAGGACAGAGTAGAACTGCCCCATAGAGTTTGCAAGGAGCGGCTGGTGGATTTGAACTGCTGACCTTTGGGTTAGCAGCCGAGCTCTTAACCACTATGCCACCAGGGCTCCTTTTTGCATCTACAGCCATGGAAATATAGCTTCCCGACAAAGATTGAGCTCCCTGCTGTCCTAGCCTTTTGTGCATGGCATCTCATCAACCCCTTCATTCTTCCCCCAGCAGCTCCTCCCAACCCTCCTGTCAGGCCTCCATCGTTCTCCCTGGTACCCAGGTTTCAGTTTTCAATATCCTTTCTCCTTCTTTCCATCTATGCAGTTATCACTTCTGGTCTATTTTTTTTTTTTCCAATTTATCTCTTCTTCTGACTTTCTCCAATTCCACTGCTGTTGCTCTAGGTCTTCATGTACTGTGAATCTTTGTAAAACTCTAACTGGCCTCATTGACGCTTCCAGTTTCTTCACCATGCCATCCACCCCGAGCACAGTAAAAGCTTAATCCTCCAAAAATAATTTTACTGTCATGCTCGACTTTAAAACCCATTGAAGCCCACACTGCTCATCCAAGGCCCTCCCCAGTGGAGCCTCTGGAGTCTCTGGGTGGTGAGAATGGTTAACATAATTAGCTGCTAATGGAAAGGTTAGAGGTTCTCGAATCTACCCTGAGCTGCCATGGAGGAAAGGCCTGGTGATTTACTCTGAAGAATCAGCCATTGAAAACCCCACGGAGCACAGTTCTACTCTGATGCAAGCGAGGTTGCCATAAGTCAGAATTGACTAGACAGTAACTACTGGAATGGAGTCCCACCGAGTCTACTGATTTATTAAAAAATAACAAATTAAATGATAATAAATTCTTATTTATTTAAATTAATTTAAAAATTGCTGTGAAAACAAACAGTTAAGCAACTCTGATATTCCACCCAATGTTTGGACTCTTACTGAAGCAGTAAGGGATTGCCTTGAACATAACGTCTGTGTTGATAAAAATCAGAGAATGAATTTGGACAAAAACACTTGCTCTAATTTCATATAACACAACACTTCTAACATTTATTCAGTTTCCTTCTGAGAAGTCAATCTCTTTCTGTGCAATTATGATTTTTCTAATGTTCAATATCCAGCTCTTAAAAGTATCTTTTATATGTGTTCCATGCTGTTTCAAGAAATAGTTGCTTTTTACTTTATATTCCACTTGAGATAAGATTTCTAACCTAGTATAATCATACCCGGTAAGTATATAAGACCATTAATTTAACAACAAATCTATAACTGGCATTTACACAAAAAAGAATATTTGACTGTTTCGGGAAGTTATCTAGATACCGAATATATCTCTACTCTTCCACCCCTCTGCAAATAATTACTTGTTGGTTTACATTGACAATTCTTTTACCTCAGATGTGATTTTTTACATACATTTTATTTTTACTTCTGGTGAAAATACACATAACAAAACATACACCCTTTCAACAGTTTTTACACGCCCAGCTCACTAACGGTGGTTACATACTTCACACTGTGTCATCGTCCTAGCTAGCCGTCTCTGTCCCTATTGTTACATTACTGTTAACTTAGACTCTCTGACCCTTAAAATTCTCATCAGATGGGATTTTTAACTTTGTTGTAATGTGGAACTCTGATTTGTGAAACTAGTTTATACACATGGCACAAAAACCACCATAACGTTAAACACTCTTTTCTGGCAAAAGGCCATTCTGTGTGTCTGAGCAACTCTGAGTAATATCCAAGCAATGGCTTTTACTTGCTCTTTCTCAAGTGGGCTGAATTCCAGTTAGGAGCATGTGTTAATCAGGGTTATCTGGCCACTGTAAGGAACATTAGTCACAGGAACTAACAGCCCTCAGATCTCAGTGGCTCGTCAAGATAAACATTTATTCCTTACTCACAAAAGTCTGACGGAGGTTGGATTATTCTTCTGGGCAGCTCCCCCTCCAAGTGGTGACTCAGGGACCCAGCCAGGCTCCCTCAACTTTATGGTTCTGTCAGGCTCTCAGGTGGGACATTTGGTATGGAAAATGTTAGGGATCAGGCCTGGAAGTGGCACACAGCACTTCCATCTACATCCTATTGACTGAAACTCTGTCACTTGGCCAACCTACATCAAGGAGTTTGGGAAATGTTGAGGAGCACACAGATTTGGGTAAAGAATACTTGCTTCTAAAATAGGCAGATAAGTTCACCTTGTTGTCATGTGAACTTACACCAAGTTACACCCAGTAGGTGGGATGAAAGAGCTAGAATAATAGGAAAGCTTGGGAGTGAAAATGGGAAGGATTTCACCTTCTAAGTCTTAGCTAGAAGGTTGAATTCCCTGGAGGCTCAAATAGGAGGCCAGAAACCTAAATTTCCTGTCCAACCTGCAGCCCATAGTCCAGATGAGACCTATCCAAAAGTTTTTTGCAAAACTTTATTTTATAATTAACTGATAAAATACTCATGAACAGGAAGAATAGTAAGGTACAACATTTATGTTAAGAGGCTTGGATCAATTAATAATTGGATTTAAAATTGAATATAATCAATTATATAATTTTGAACTCCTCATGTTTAAACTCACTAAATTAGTCCTTCTCAAACTTTAACGTGCATGGGAATCACCTGGGGGATCTTGTTAAAGTGTAGATTCTGATTCAGTGGTGTAGGGTGGGGCCTGAGATTCTGCATTTTTTCCTTTGGCAGTGATTTTTTTATTGCTGTAAAAATATGTATAACACAATATTTGCCAATTCAACAAGATTCTGCATTTTTAGCATACTCCCAGATAATATCCATATTGCTTGTCTGAAGACCACGCTGAGTAGCAAGTCACCAAAGAAGAACATAAAGTGGAGCATTATAAAAGATCATTGAGAAACAAAAAACAGTTATGAATAGTCTTGACTGACTTGTAAGTCCTGTCCAATTTTATTATATAAACCAAAAAAAAAAAAAAAAAAACAACAAAAAAAAACAAACCCATTGCCATAGTTGTTTCCGACTCATAGCAACCCTATAGGACAGAGTAGAACTGCCCCATAAGGTTTCCATGGAGTGTCTGGCAGATTCAAACTGCCGACCTGTTGGTTAGTAGTCGAGCTCTTAACCACTGCACCACTAGGGCTCCATTTTAGTATATAGCTCAATGCTGCTAGAGATACAGGAGTTCCTGGGTGGTGCAAATAGTTAATGTGCTTGGCTGCTAACCCAATGATTGGTGGTTTGAGGCCACCCAGAGGTGCCTTGGAAGAAAGGCCTGGTGATCTACATCCAAAAAATTAGCCATTGAAAACCCTATGGAGCACCGTTCTGCTCTGACACTCATGGGGTCACCATGAGTCAGAATCCACTTGACAGCAACCGGTTAACTGGTTATTAGAGATACAACATAACATAATGTATAGAAGTGAAGATGTTGGAGTTAGTAGGAGTTGGGTTTGAATCCTTGAACTGGCAATATTGTTTGTGTGACCTGGAGTAAATAACTAAACCTTCTGAGTCTCTGATTGCTCCTTTGTGAAGAGGGATGAACAATACTGCCTCAAACGGTTGTTGTGAGAATTAAATCAAAGTGCACTGAACACACTGAACAAGTGGAGCTTATTATTCTCAGCTCGGCGTTGACATCAACAAAACAGTCATATGACTTACATGCAGAACAATTTCTGATTCTGGCCTATTATTGAAAAAAATAAAACCCATGATGTGTCTGACCAGGGTGTTGCCTGTCCCATAAAAACTTAGGCACCAGAGTCAACTCTTGTATCACCAGAATACAGGAATCTATCTTGAGTTCTGAAGGATGTTTTAATGGAGATATCTGGAACCTTTGGGCTTTGTCTTTTTCCGCCTGGGTGCTGCATTTGTCTTTCATACACTGTATTTGACCGAAGGCTATATTTGACTCCTTGCTGTGGGCCACATCAAATAAGCTTATTGATTTGTATGTAAGAGCCCATATGCTCACCCCTTGAGAAGTATAATCCACTTGTACAATTTTAAAATTTCATTTTTGGTGTTCTAAGTAATATGAAAATATGTTTTCCTTAAAAAAAAAAAAAAGAAGACGAACATTGCTGGAAAAGCTAAAGTCTCCTCATCCCAGTTTTTTCTCCCCTTTCTCCTTTCTCTTAAAGTAACCATGGTCATGAGTCTGACCTGCCTCTCTCTTCAGTTATGAAGGTGAGTTTTTGCAGTCTGAAATTTTGTAAACCCTTAAATGTGTTTGTTATGAATATGGAAGCTTGGCCTTTTGTCTGCTTCTCTTCAATCTATATATATTTTGTAGACAATCTCATCTAGACTCCATGGCCAGTATCCGCTGCTACCAATGATAACTTCAGAATTTATATTTTTAGCCCAGATCTCGTTCTTGGTGGCGTTCTAGAATTGTATGTCCAAGTCTCCTCTGGACATTACTATCTAGAAATTTAGACAAGTCCAACTTGTCTAAATCTGAACTTACAAGCTTCCTCCTAAATGTGTTCCTCCTTCTGGCTTTTCTATCACAGCTAGACACCATGACGCACCCAATCACCCAAGCCAAAAGGAAATTGAAGCAAAAAATACAATATTGATTGCATGTAAATTGAGTGTTCCTATGAATCTGACAGTGATTTAAAAAAAGTCCTAAAATACAAAGGACTTCTAGTAACTTCTCATTAAAATTATCATACCTAATGCTGGCATGGGTGGTGAAACAAATGGCGTTGAAAATTGGCACGATCTTTTTGGAAAGCGATTGGCAAGTGTGACAGGTGCTATAGAAGAGCTCATTTATTTTGTTTCGTCTAGTAATTTCTAGGATTTTAGTCTAAGGAAATAATCTAAAATATAGGAGAAGCAGTGTTCATCTAGATGTTTGCCTTGGTGTTATTAATAAGAGAGAATAAAAAGAAACAGCTTTATCAATAATGTTACTGTTGTTAGTTCAGCTCTGACTCATGGCCACCCCATGCACAAGGAATGAAACCATGCCAGGTCCTGTGCCATCTTCCTGATCACCGGTATGTTTGAGTCCAGTCAGACAATATTCGGTTCTAATCCATAAGGTATTCACTGGCTAATTTTCCAAAGTAGATCACCAGGCCTTTCTTCCTAGTCTGTCTTAATCTGGAAGCTCCACTGAAACCTGTCTACCATGGGTGACCCTGCTGGTATTTGAAATACTGGTGGTATAGCTTCCAGTTTCATAGCAACACAAGCAAGCCACCCACAGTATGACAAACTGACAAAGGGGTAGTGGTTATCAATACTAGACAACATTTATTGAGTGCTTACTGTTTCTCAGGCTTAGGGTTAAATGCTTTACATATATCATCTCATTTTCTACTTGCAACAGTTTTTTGAGTTAAGTTCTATTCTTATCTCCACATTAGAAAATAGGAAACTAACGTTTAGTAAGTTTAAGTATCTTGTGGAAGTAAATCAAAGAGCTGGAATCTGAACCCAGGTGTGCCTTCACAGCCTGAGCTCTTAATTAGTAGACTAAAGTGAGTAAGGGTTCACTTGAATAAATTAAGTAATCCACTTTAATCCACTCAATGAAGCATTATGCAGCTGTTAAAGAAGATGGATGTAAAAATTACAAAGCAGCATGAAAAATGTAATTTATTCAACAAATATTTATTGCTGAATACATTCATTTTCTGAATAAAAAAACAAAATAAGCACACAAAACAGGATAGAAAATTGTGTATATATATATATATATATATATATACACATCGTACACACATATAAACATATACAGGAGAAAATCCCAGAAGAAAATACAACAAATCATTAACCCGGTTCATATTAGAATGGTGGAATTATTGATTATTTTCTCTATTCTACTTTTAATAATTTATATTATTTTAAAAATTGTTTTTACCTTTTTATTATGAGAAATTTCAAACACATATAAAAGTAGATAAAATAATATAATGAACACCCATGTACCCATCACTCAGGTTCATCAATAATTAACCCATGTTGTTGTGGTTGGGTGCCATCAAGTCGATTATGACTCATATCAACCCTATGTGACAGGATAGAACTGTCCCATAGAGTTTTCTTGGCTGTAATTTTATGGAAACAGATTGCCAGATCTTTCTCCAACAGAGCTGCTGGATGGGTTCGAACCGCCAACCTTTGGGTTAACGGCTGAGTGCTTAATCATAGCACCACCAGGACTCCTAATTAACTCATAGCTAATCTTATTTCATAATATGAGACTCTTGTCTCCCTCACCACATAGATTGTTTTGAAGCAAATCTTAGGGCTTTTATCATTTTATCTATAAACACTTCAGGATGCATCTTTAAAAGATAAGTAATCTTTAAAAATAACTACAATACCACCACCTAACACGATTAATTAAGTCCTTAATATAATCATATATCCAATTGGTTTTCAAACTGATACTATTATCTCCTAATGTTTTTCTTTTTACGGTTCTTTTGAATCAAGATCCAAATAATGAAAGGGGCTGCGTGGGAATTTCACATTTATCGTCAGCTAGTGTCCTGGGTATTGTGGTATTGTTAATGCATAGCTTGCATGGTTCACTTCTGCATGTTCCTATGATTCTGATTTATGTTCCTTCTCTCTTCCCTCCTGTTTTCCCATGATTTTATAAAAGTTTAAAAATTAACCCAAGTTCCTCTTTGGGAGGTAGAACAAGTGGTAAAATCTGAAGGCGAGACAACTCAACAAAGGAACCGTCTTGTGACTGAAACCAGGATGGTGTCAGAGGATCTGCAAGAATGCGCGCAGAAGGTCAACATGTCTGGAAGCAGGTCATTGTGCCCACCTCAAAGGGGAACTAACATTCCACAGCTTCTTCAGACCCTGACCCTGTACCGATAAAATCTTCTGATGGGCCTCCAGACAGGGAGGCAGATTTTGGAGGAGCTCATTCC
This sequence comes from Dugong dugon, assembly GCA_030035585.1. Classification (NCBI taxonomy): domain Eukaryota; kingdom Metazoa; phylum Chordata; class Mammalia; order Sirenia; family Dugongidae; genus Dugong; species Dugong dugon. The sequence continues at coordinate 31,031,432 of CM057467.1, forward strand.
CCTCTGTCTCCTGTATATCGATATACAACAAAACGCTCTTGCTGCTCACCTCACCGCTGTCTCAGTATTGGCTTTTGCGGCAGGTGGCTCAGACCTGGGTTTTGCGGTAACAATACGGTCCATACGTTGCAACTGGTTGATATGTTTGTTTTGTTTTTTTAATTTCTTTCCATCACCAGCTTTCTTCTTCCTCTTTTTTTCCCCTTTATAATTTATTTGTTGTACAAACAGGGTCATTTTCCTGTGGACTTTCCTGTTTGCTGGATTTTGCTGATTGCACGTCCGTGGTGTCATTTACCATGTTCCTCTGTCGCTGATATTTACTGCAATTTGGTAGCTAGATAAAATGTCTTTATCAGATTCAGGATCAACTTTTTTGGTAAGGATGGTTCCTAGTAGATGATGTTGCAGACTTCTATCAGAAGGTATATAATATTTGGTTGGCTCTTATTCTGTGTGCTTATCACCTAGAGCAACACTGTTCCATAGAAATATGTGAGCCATATATGTAATTTAAAATGTTTTACTTTAAAAAGTAAAAAGAAATAAGTAAAACTAATTTTAATAATATATTTTATTTAATCAAATATACTGGTAGTCCCTGACTTACGACCTATGCGATGATGGTCAATGTATCTGGAACATTGCATCTTCCTGGGAGGAAGTTACAGGAAAATGCATGCAGGGAATATGGGAAAAACTGCTGAGTTATGTGAACACACTCCAAGCATTTGATCAGGATAATATGATGGAAGGGATTGGTGGAAAAATTGTCCACATGGTAAGAACACTGAATTTAGAACTTGGTATCGCCAATGTGGACCAGCTCATAGATCACAAAGAAGGGGAATTGGCAGATCAGGACTTAATGGATTTTGAAGAAGAAAGAAGTGCTGAAGAAGAAAGGAATAATGAGGAAGGTGGAGAAGAGAAGTTGTCAAAAAATCTTACAGTGAGAAGATTAGCTGGAGTTTTTTCTAAACTAAATTAGGGGCTTCAGTTGCTTGAAAACATGGACTCAAATGCTGATGGCTCTGCTGAAGTTGATAGGCAGATTCGGGAAGAAGTGAGATGTTGCCATGAGATACATGAAGAAAAGGGCCATACAGACAACTGTCACTAATTTTCTAACTAGAAATGCCATCTCCATTCCCAGGGATAATCCAGATGATCCAGAACTTTCCACAAGTGGAGTTATTACTGCAGCTGACAAAATGCCAATGTCCAACTCTTCTTTGTTGGAGTAAATTTTTATGATTTAAGTATTTTTTATGCATGTATGTATTAAAATATATCTGTAAGTTTATATGTAGTGTTTCCAACCTCCAAAGACAAATAAAGATTGGATTTATAAAGATATTGATAATAAAAGGCAATAACAATGAAAACTTAAAAAAAAATGAGGTATTAGGTTTATGTCAGAACTGACTTATGATGGAGTCATTGGAACGGAAACCAGTTGTAAGTTGGGGACTACCTGTATTCCACATATTATTATTTCAACATGTAATCAATGTAAACATTATGAGTGAGATATTTTACATTTTTTTTAATACTATGTCTTCAAAATTCAAAGTGCATTTTATACTTACAGCACATCTCAATTTGAACTTACCACATTTCAAGTGCTCAATAGCCACATGTGGCTAGTGGCTACCATATTGGACAGAGCAGACCCAGATCCATTGTGTCATTGGGGGCTACAAAATGGTGATATTCTAATTATATCATTCCTTCTTTATTCATTAGCTGACATCCCTCTATAAAAAGAAGCTCCCCTCATCAACTATTTGCTTATTTTGAGAGCTCATAGAAGAAAAGCAAGATAAACCTTGATTCTTTTCCTTATTTGCCAGTTTTCAAAGGATGAGTTGCTTGCTTAGCATGCCCCAAAGATGAGCCATGAGTTTTTAATTTTTAAAGTAGCATTATGAATTCACAGACTTAAGCATATTTGATGTGTTTAAATTCATTGTAGTTATTCTTCTTAGTGATGCTCAGATCACCCCATCTTTGGTCAGTAGGAGACTCTCTGTGATGGTTAAGATTGTGTGTCAGCTTGGCGGGGCCATGATTCTCAGTGTTTATATATGATTATTCCCATGATTGAATATGCTGTGAGTAGCCAATCAGATGAAAGGGAGTTTCCTTGGGGGTGTGGCCTGTATCTGAATATAAGCAGAAGTTCTGGCTTTTTGCTCACTCTAGATCCTGCGGCTGCCTCCTGTTGTCTCACCTCTGGTTCTTGGGACTTGAGCTGTCAGCTTATCTGCCAAACTTGGGATTCGTCAATCTTCACAGCCTGTGAGCAGAGCCGTGCTCTCTGACTTGCCGATCTTGGGTTTGCCAGCCCCTGCAGCTACGTGAACTGAATCAGGAGAAACCTTGCAGGCTTGCCTGCTGATCTTGGAATTCGTTGGCCTTCACAGCCTGTGAGCAGGAGCCCTGCTCTCCGACCTGCCAATCTTGGGCTTGCCAGCTTCTGCAGCTGCATGAATTGACAGAGACCTTTACCCTGAACCACAGACTTGGGACATTCTAGCCTCTACAATCATGTGAGCTGTTTCCTTGACATAAATCTGTCTCTTTATATATTTATACACTTTACAGGTTTTGCTTCTCTAGAGAACCCAGCCTAAAACACTCTCTAAGTTGGCTCCCCTGTTCTCTTGACATGATCCTTGTTGTCTTTAATAGATTTCTGGTAAGACAAGATTGTCTATGCTTATCTTGCTAATTTTCTGGCTAATACCTGAAATTAACCATTTCTCCTCGAAGCCCTGGTTCATTTTAGTGGGAAATGACATTTAAAGATCACAGCTTGGTGGTGCTCATTTTTGCTGGCTTGGTCATTGTTTCTAGGCCTTTTCAGTGGGCAGAGCTAGTAAACATTTCTAAAAATTATCATTAGTTCATACTGATTCTTCCAATTAAAATTCAGGATTACAAGATTTTACTTTCAGTGTGTCGATGTTACACCTCTATCTCCTTTTTCTACACTGAAAATCCTAGTTCCCAATGACATCAACAAAATCATTCATTTGCTTTGTTTGTAATAGTCTCAGAATAACAGTGCCAACACTTCTACAAACAATAAGATTATTGAAAACATTAAGTTTATTTTTTGCCGTTCTTTTTGCCCTTAGGGTATATTCTTGTTCTTGGGTATATTTTAGAGTGTATTTTAAATTAAATTTAAAAAGGAAACAAGAAACTAGGAGTTTTAATGGATTTTGAAGGTAAAATTTTTTTCTGAGTTTCAGATTTTGCCTTTAAGTTAAAATCAGTTTAATGTAAGTTGAAGATTTATTTTTGTTACCTTTGAGATAGAACATGAAAACATTTGAAGTATAAATTCCTTGTAAGATTGTAGCTTACAAAATAAATTGTCAAGAATGTTCCCAAATTACTTTCATCATCTGAGTCAGATAATCACTGAGATAAAAAGAGTAGGTAAAATTTAGACCAATTTACTAAAAGACCTTTAATTTTTCAAAGTATCCACAAGCATTGGCATGGATGTTCAGTTAAGTGATGTGTGTGTGTGTGTGTGTGTGTGTGTGTGTGTGTGTGTGAGACAGAGGGAAGTATATGAAAATGTCTGCATAAACATATGAAAATAGATATTAGCCTAGTCTCTAAGGAGTAACCATATCATTGGTGTAGATTACTATAACTGAAGAATGAGAGTAATTTAACTAAAGTGATTTATTTGCACATAATTCTTTCATTGTGAAGCAGTTTCAGTGGTTGATAGTCTAGCTAAAACATTTAGGCCTCTAAAAAACTCAGTGAATTTTGTGTTCTTACGGTTAAGGGTTCGGCTGCTAATCAGAAGGTTGGCAGCTTGAACCTACCTAGTGGCTTCATGGGAGAAAGCCCTGGCAATCTGCTTCTGTAACATTACAGCTAAGAAAACACTACTCTGTCACATGGGGTCTCTATGAGTTGGAATGGACTTAATGGCACCTAACAACAACAGCAATAACAAATCTGAAGAGAGATCTAAATGAAAGAAATCTAGAATTAAGTTATTTGTAGATACCCAAATCGTTTTAAAAAATCCAAAGAATATTTCCACCAACAATGTTTGTCATTTCATTTTAATTTATCTTTGAGCCACATAGTATACATCAAGAAGCAAACTACATGACAATGTTTCAATGAGTGAACTCTGGAAATTTTGTGAATTTTAGTTTTCTTTTTGTTTTGTAAATAGCAATACTCTAAAAATTGCATATTTCCAGTTCAGCCTATATCTACCAGTGTTTTAAATTTGTTCATTTATTGCAACTCTAGAAAAGAGCAAAGAGGTCAAGATTCTGTTGCCAAAGATGTTGGCGTTGAGTTGATATCAACTTATAGCAACCCTATAGGACAGAGTAGAACTGCCCCAAGGCTGTAAATCTTTACAAAAGCAGACTGCCACATCTTTCCACTGACCTTTTGGTTAGCAGCCAAGCACTTAACCACTGTGTGACCAGGGCTTCTTGAGGCCCAGGTAATCAGACTATAAACTCATGTGAGAAGGGCAGAATTAAACACATCTTGCCACTCTCTAGGACACAAAACATCCCTCTGAGGTAAATCTGAGGAGAACACACTCATTCACAGCTCCAGGACAGGGTGTGTTCCCTTTTTATCTTTTCTCATGGAACACTGCTTAAAGGCTTGACACTCACACCCATAGGCTGTGGGCCTGAAGGTCACTTAGAGCTATAGTCCAAACTCTCTTCTTGAAAGATGAGGAAACTGAGTCCTCAGAGCAATGAGGAAAATTTCCATAGATTATAAAGGTAGATACTTTCAGAACTCAGAGATATATCATTAGCAACAGAGTATATAAAATCAAAAAAATGTCAATATCCATGTCTTCTCTGAAAGAATTAATACAGGTCCCATAGAGTTGGAACTGACTGGCTTCATTGTTGGGATGTGGTGAAGTAAAATGAGACTTATGATTTATGGAGAAAAACCTAGAGAATAGCTCTCTCTTGCTTCTGAGATATCACTAGAATTCTACTGATGGGATGAAGCGATACTGTTTTGCAACCTGTATTCAGATCAGCGAAGTCAATTCAATTTCCTTCGTTGTACAAAAGCTAAGACTCACTTCTGGTAGTGGGAATGGCTTCTCATACAAGGAGTCCAAAATGAATTGGAAATTCAGTACATGTGAGGTAACTCATTTCTATAGAACTGTCACAATACATAGGAGCTGCTGTTTTCCTTTTAAAAAACAGGAAACTTAATACCTGAAATGTCTGGTATAACTAGGCTAAGGGACAGGGGTTGGGATCTGTGGATATTATTTGCAAATAAGTAGACCTTTTACAGGAAAGACCACTGAAGAGGCTTGCAGATACTTTATTTCTGAGAGTGATATAGCTTTAATTTTTTCATATTGAAAGTGATCACCCTGTATTAGTTGCCTCGGGCATAACGAGGTCCCACTAACTGGATGGCTTAAAACAACAGAAGTATATTCTCTCCCAGTGCTAGAAGCTAGAAGGCTGAAATCAAGGTGTCAGCAGGGCCATGCTTCCTCTGAAAGCTCTAGGGAAGAATCCTTTCTTGCTTCTTCCTAGCTTCTGTTGTTGCTGGAAGCCCTTGGTGTTCCTTGTCTTGTAGCTGCATCACTCTAATTTCTGCCTGTGTCTTCACATGGCCATCTTCCCTCTGTGTGTGTGTGTGTGTGTGTGTGTGTGTGTGTCTGACTCTACCCTTTTAAGGACACGAATCATTGGATTTAGGGTCCAGCCTAGTTCAGTATGACTTTGTCTTAACTTGATTACATCTGCAAAGACTTTATTTCCAGATAGTCATATTCACAGGTACTGGGGGTTAAGACTTCAACATATCTTTTTGGGGGCCACAATTCAACCTACACCATCACCCTAAATATAAAACCTATAGTAAATTTGGAAATTGTCATGTGTCTTGGACAGTTACAGCTCTGCAACTTTTGTGGCTGAGTCAGCCATCCAAGTAGCTTTAGTGCCCTTACCCCTGAAACCTGAACATGGAGGGGCCCTTAGAAGAAGGGACACGTGAGGGCACAGAGTTCAGTGTTATTGGTGAGACTGGGCCTAAGTCAGGATGATTTCATCTTGAGACACTTAATTAATTCCATCTGCAAAGGCCCTATTTCCAAAGAAGGTCACATTCTGAAGTGTCAGGTGGACATGAATTTTTGGGGGTCACTATTCATCTACTCCATGGAGAAAGATGTGGCAGTCTACTTCTGTAAAGATTAAAGCCTTAGAAACCCTATGGAGCAGGTCTACTCTGTAACATGGGGTCCCCATGAGTGTTAACTGACTGGACAGCGGTGGGTTTGTTTGTTTGCTTGTTTTTTGGTATTCATCCACTACATTCTTTATTCCAGAACCAGGTGTTCTAATAGTTACTCAGAGTTCTGATCCCGGGTAATGGTGGGCTGTCAGAGACCGCAGGACCTGACATGAGACGTGTCTCTGGACTCCCACCTCTCCAGATGCAGCTTACAAAGAGGCATGCCTTTGGGCAGCATTTGTCAGTAACATTTTCTATCCTCCTTTTTCCACCTGAGAGAGGGGTAGGGTTAGGAAGCGGGGTGGGAAAAACTCCAGGCTCCAGTCCCTGTTTTGTGTGAACTATTTTAAGTTCCTTCGCTCCCTAGGAGCTCAACTCTCAGAGCTATTCTCTGCTCCAGAGCCCAAAGTCCAAAAAGGTCACAGCTCCAGTCAGCCTCACTTTTTATGTTTGTGTTCTGTTTCTTATCAACAGAAATGCTTATCTCATATTTGAGCCTCGCTAGGTATTTAGTTTTCACTTTGTACTTCATTGCTATGTGTTTGGAGTAAAGGGAGTTATCAAGCATGAACTCACTGCCTCATCTTGAATAGAGCTACTTCATTAGTTTTCTCTGAGAATAAAGGGAAGGAGAGGATTAGAAAAGATGAATTATTTGTCTAAGTGGTTACTGATTAACATTTCACGTATAAGTCCATTTAAAAAATTCCATTGGGAAATGGAAAGCATGGAAGTGAAGGGCAGACCCAGAAGGAATGAGGGAGTGAGAGGCTTGGGATCTTGGGAGACGGGTAAGGAACTGAGGAAGAAGAAGCCTTGCTCCAGAGAGCCTGCTCCTCTTTTCAAAATTCTGTCCCTTTACTTCATGATGGGCATGAGTTCTTCTGATCTGCACACTCTTCCTACCTGCTCATTCACTTCTTCCTTTTCTTCCAAGAAAGGAAGGTAGAAGGAAATTGTGGTTTCTTGTCCCTCCATCCCTCCCGACTTTACACTAACAAGAGGTATAAAGATGCTCCAGTCTGGGAAGCTGATCAGAAATCAAATTCTCTTCAGAGCCCAGTTCAAGGGCTTGCACTGATAAACCCTCACTCTCTTTCTTGCATAATTTTGAATACCTATGATGTGCCAGGCGGCAAAGGAAAATCCATAGATAAGAAATGAACAATGACTCTGAGCAGTCATTGAAGCCATTCTTGATAGTGGAGACTCCCTCTGACTTCTGAACTCCTTTTCTAGTCTTCTACTTTCCTTTCCCCAGGGTGCTGCCTGTTCCTGAACCCAAAAGCAAGAGGCAGCTCTTGGGTTAAAGAGCTAAGACCCCAGCTTACCCCAGGTTCTCATGGCTTTGCTACGAGGACCTGGCTTTGGAAACATCTCTGCTTTGGCTCCTGGCCATTATCTGCTGAGGTCACCTGAGGAAGCCAGTGCTGTCATCAAGGCCACCAGTTTGTCAGGGCCTGTCCTGGGGCTTTTCAAAGCTCCACCTCTGGGAGGCAAACTGCAGATGGTTCTTCTATTTTTAGATCCTAGAATGTAGCCCATGAACAAGCCAGTGACCTGGAAGAGCCAATTCTCCCTCCCAGTCTTTATTTCTGACTCCCTCTTTTCCCTTCATTGTTCTACCAGAATATCCCTCTGTCTATGGGACTGGGATGAAATGACCCAGAGTTAACTAAGCAGGACCTTCTCTGGGGGCACAGACCCTGAAGTCCTATGTACCTGCTGAGACTGTAGCCACCAAGAGTGGTCTTAGGCATAGCAAACTAGGGTCTCCAAAATTTTCATCATACTTTCCTATTAGTAAAATATTTTTGAGCATATACTCCAGTGTTTGCTTATGTATTTATTCATAAATTCTATACATGTACATTTGTATTAATGTATGCTATAAAGTTTATACAGAAAATGGAAAATTTAAAGGCTGAGATAGTTCTAAAGGTTTATAAGTTCTAATATTCTCTTCTTGTACTTCATAGATCTTCTGGCATCTCCCACTGTGGACATTACTGCTCTACATGGTTAAATGAGAAAATGGGAAACATTTTTTTTTTCAGCTGCTGCTAGCATTTGTTAGTTCTGGGATTAATGGAAAGATTGTTAATAAAATAATGGCTAAGATAAATAGCAAAATCTGTAATTTCTCTGTTAGAGAACTGATTGCCTTCTCTGCAGGAAGGGACAAGAAAACTGGACCAATGGACATGGGGAATCCAGGGTGTAAAAGGAAAGGGAGAGAATGCTGACATATTGCGGGGATTTCAACCAATGTCACGAAACAGTTTGTGTATAAATTTTTGAATGATAAACTAATTTGCAGTGTAAACTTTCACCTAAAGCACAATAAAAAAAAAAATTGCCTTCTCTCTGAGGTCTCTTAAAATAAAAATTATCCTGAAAGAAACTGGGAGAAGAAGCATGTTTCATCTCCATACCTTTGGGTTGGTACCTAAATCAGGCTGCTTTCCTCAGAGCCCTGGATGCCTAACAGTGTCTGGCACATAGTAAGTGCTCAATAAATATTTGTTGAAGGAGTTTGGAAAACACGTAGAAGGAAAAGGCCTAGAAGAGCAAGAAGAAGAAAGGAGATGGAGTGAAGTGAAGTTCCCTCCTCTTCCTAGTTTGCCCAGGGCTGCCTGGAAGCAGGAGAGGTTTCTTCTCTTCCTGGAAGCAACCATTTAGCTGAGAATCAGGAGAAGCCCCTATCCTGACCCGTGGACTTGGGAGGTTCCAGCCTCTACAACCACGTGAGCCATTTTCTTGATAGAAATCTCTCTATATATTTATACACTTGACTGGTTTTGCTTCTCTAGAGAACCCAGCATAAGACAGGTACCATGTTTGGTAGAGGGTCAGTGACAATGAACAAATCATCCATGAGATGGATTGACAAATTAGCCACAATAGACTCAAACATACCAACAATCATGAAGGTGGCACAGGACTGGGTAACGTTTTGTTCTGTCATACATAAGGTTGCTATGAGTCAGAGCTGACTTGACCACAACTAATAACAAGAAGTCAGCTTTGGGCAAGTAACTGCTTGTTTGTTTTTTGACCTTTTCCCCAGAACTAAAAGAGAAATGCACAGATTGCGTGGAGACGATAGACTGAACAAGATTATCTTTTCCCCTTCTGTCTCTCAACGTACCTAGAAATATATTTATAATTTGAAAATACATGTATCCATGTGTATGTCTTCATAAGCAGCACCAATTTAATGTAAATTGCATAAAATTCATAGATGTGTTTGGTGAGAATTGACATCTTTGCCACATTGACTGTCCACATTCAGGAAAATAATATGTTGCTATGTTTCTCCATTCATTCAGACATTTACTGTATTTTAATCATGTTTTACAGCTACCATCATATAGGTCAGTTGAAATTTTATTTGTTTAATCCTAGGAATTTTACATTTTGTTTAATTGTGTATAAGGAAATTTTAAAATTTGAGGTACCTGAGAAAATCTGAAATGGCCTACTTGAGGTTTGAGTAGGACTCCTCTTGGCTAGGGCTAGTTCCGCTTCCACACTAGCAACAGTCATGTTCTGTGCAGATATAAGCGTGAAATTAAGAAAAGTCCAGTAATGATGATGTAACTATACTGTGACACCCCCTGCATCACATACTCTTGTAACTACCACACTGTAACCAATCTAATAAAGATAGGTATATCCTTTTAAGCCAATTGCCTTACGAGCTTCTGTTACAGGAAGTCCTGCCTTAAAATGATCTACTACAAATCGAGTAATGTCTTTTGATGATCTAAGTTTGTAAATACCAATCAAGTAATGTGCTTCATATCCTTTTTTCCCTCCGTATAAAACGTCACTGCTGAATTGCCATATTGGATTATTGGGTTCTACCACATGGAATTCAGTCTATCTCTGGCTTGAGCCCCCCTCAAGTCTGTCAGTTTGTTGTACTGTGGGGGCTTTTGTATTGCTGTGATCCCGGAAGCTATGCCACCGGTATTCAGATACCAGCAAGGCCACCCATGGCAGACAGGTTTCAGCTGAGCTTCCAAACTAAGACAGACTAGGAAGAAGAACCTGGCAGTGTACTTCTGAAAAGAATTAGCCGGTAAAAACCTTGTGAATAGCAGCAGAACATTGTCTGATATAGTGCTGGAAGATGAGCTTCCCAGGTTGGAAGGCACTCAAAAGACAACTGGGGAAGAGCTGCCTCCTCAAAGTAGAGTCGATCTTAATGATGTGGATGGAGTCAAGCTTTCGGGACCTTCATTTGCTGATGTGGCAAGACTCAAAATGGGAAGAAACAGCTGCAAACATCCATTAATAATCAGAACATGGAATGTATGAAGTATGAATCTAGGAAAAATGAAATGAAACACATAAACATCAATATCCTAGGCATTAGTGAGCTGAAATGGACTGGTACTGGCCATTTTGAATCAGAAAATCATATGGTCTACTATGCTGGGAATGACAACTTGAAGAGGAATGGCGTTGCATTCATCATCAAAAAGAACATTTCAAGATTTATCCTGAAGTACAATGCTGTCAGTGGTAGGATAATATCCATATGTCTACAAGGAAGACCAGTTAATATGACCATTATTTAAATTTACGCACCAACCACTAAGGCGAAAGATGAAGAAATTAAAGATTTTCACCAGCTTCTGCAGTCGGAAATTGATCGAACATGCAGTCAGGATGCATTGATAATTACTGGTGATTGGAATGTGAAAGTTGGAAACAAAGAAGAAGGCTCAGTAGTTGGAAAATATGGCCTTGGTGATAGAAACGATGCTGGAGATCGCATGACAGAATTTTGCAAAACCAACGACTTCTTCATTCCAAATACCTTTTTACACCAATGTAAACAGTGACTATACACATGGATCCCACCAGATAGAATACACATAAGTCAAATCGACTACATCTATGGAAAGAGACAATGGAAAAACTCAATATCATCAGTCAGAACAAGGCTGGGGCCGACTGCTGAACAGACCATCAATTGCTCATATGCAAGTTCAAGTTGAAACAAGAAAATTAGAACAAGTCCACGAGAGCCAAAGTACAATCTTGAGTATATCCCACCTGAAGTTAGAGACCATCTCAAGAATAGATTTGATGCTTTGAACACTAATGACTGAAGACCAGACAAGTTGCAGAATGACATCAAGGACATCATAATGAAGAAAGCAAGAGGTCATTAAAAAGACAGGAAAGAAAGAAAAGACCAACATGGATGTCAGAAGAGACTGAAACTTGCTCTTGAACATCAAGTAGCTAAAACAAAAGGAAGAAATGATGAAGTAAAAGAACTGAACAGAAGATTTCAAAGGGCAGCTTGAGAAGACAAAGTAAAGTATTATAATGACATGTGCAAAGAGCTGGAGATAGAAAACCAAAATGGAAAAGCACACTCGGCACTTCTCAACCTGAAAGAATTGAAGAAAAAATTCAAGCCTCAAGTTGCAATAGTGAAGGATTCTGTGGGGAAAATATTAAATGACACAGGAAGCATCAAAAAAAGACAGAAGGAATACACAGAGTCATTATGCCAAAAAGAACTGGTCGACATTCAACCATTTCAAGAGGTAGCATGTGATCAGGAACCAATGGTATTGAAGGAAGAAGTCCAAGCTGCACTGAAGGCATTGGCAAAAACAAGGCTCCAAGAATTGATGGAATATCAATGGAGACGTTTCAACAAAAGGATGCAGTGCTAGAAGTGCTCACTCATCTATGACAAGAAATTTGGAAGACAGCTACCTGACCAACCGACTGAAAGAGATCCATATTTATGCTTATTCCCAAGAAAGGTGATGCAACCGAATGAGGAAATTATCAAACAATATCATTAATATCACACGCAAGTAAAATTTTGCTGAAGATCATTCAAAAGTGGCTGCAGTAGTCTATCGACAGGGAACTACCAGAAATTCAGGCTGGATTCAGAAGAGGACGTGGAACCAGGGATATCATTGCTGATGTCTGATGGATCCTGGCTGTAAGCAGAGAGTACCAGAAAGATGTTTACCTGTGCTTTATTGACTATGCAAAGACATTCAACTGTGTGGATCACAACAAATCATGGATAACATTATGAAGAATGGGAATTCCAGAACACTTAATTGTGCTCATGAAGAACCTGTACTTAGATCAAGAGGCAGTTGTTCGAACAGAACAAGGGGATACTGTGTGGTTTAAAGTCAGGAAAGGTGTGCATCAGGGTTGTATCCTTTCACCCATACCTATTCAGTCTGAATGCTGAGAAGCTGGACTATATGAAGAACAGTGCATCAGGATTGGAGGAAGACTCATTAACAGCCTGTGTTATGCAGATGACACAACCTTGCTTGCTGAAAGTGAAGAGGACTCAAAGCATTTACTGATGAAGATCAAAGACCACAGCCTTCAATATGGATTACACCTCAATATAAAGAAAACAGAAATCCTCACAACTGGACCAATAAGCAACATCATGATAAATGGAGAAAAGATTGAAGTTGTCAAGTATTTCATTTTACTTGGATCCACAATCAACACCCATGGAAGCAGCAGTCAGGAAATCAAAAGACACATTGCATTGGGCAAAGCTGCTGCAAAAGACCTCTTTAAAGTGCTGAAAAGCAAAGCTGTCACCTCAAAGACTAAGGTGCTCCTGACCCAAGCCATGGTATTTTCAATTGCATCATATGCATGTGAAAGCTGTACAATGAATAAAGAAGATCGAAGAAGAATTGACACCTTTGAATTGTGGTGTTGGCGAAGAATATTGAATATACTATGGCCTGCCAAAAGAACAAACAAATCTATCTTGGAAGAAATACAACCAGAATGTTCCTTAGGAGCAAGGATGACAAGACTACATCTTAACATACTTTGGTCCTGTTGTCAGGAGGGATCAGTCCCTGGAGAAGGACATCATGCTTGGTAAAGTATAGGGTTGGTGAAAAAGAGGAAGACTCTCAACGAGATGGATTGACACAGTGGCTGCAACAATGGGCTCAAACATAACCATGGCTGTGAGCATGGTGCAGGACTGGGCAGTGTTTCGTTCTGTAGTACACAGGGTCTTTACGAGTCAGAACTGACTGGATGGCACCTAACAACAACAACCGGCTTCAACTGTCTCTTTACTTTCAATAAATCTCTCAATTTTACATTAGTCAGAGTACAGATGGTTACTCTACGACAACTGGTTTTTTTTTCTACTAATTTATTTTTAATTTACTTTTTTATTGTGGTAACTATATATGTGACAAAACATTTGCCATTTCAACAATCTTCACATGAACAGTTCGGTGACAGTAATCATATTAATCATGTTGCTCCACCATCACCCTTATTGGTTCCCAAATTTTTGTATCACCCTGAACAGAAGTACAGTGTCTCCTAAGCATTCTCTACTGTATTTTTTAAATTAATTGGTGGTTGGCATCCTTATTTTTCCAAATAAATTGCAAATGTTTTTCTCAATGGGATTGCATTGATTCTATAGATTAATTTGAGAAAAATTAGACTCTCTATTTACTCTTCTTTTATGTCTTCTAAATAAGCTTTCAAAAATTTAATAGAGTTTTAAACTTCTTTCTATAGAAGCATGTGCATTTTTTTTATTAACATGTTTCCTAGATATGTTATAAACTTTGTTGTTAACTGTGATAGTATTTTATTTTTTAAATAGTTATTGCAGGTCTTCAGAAATGCTACTAATTTTTGTAGATTCATATTGTACCCAGCCCCCTTCTGAACTCTTATTAGATCTGTACAGTTTTCTTTGAACCTGTTGGCTGTTTTATCACTTTTCGTTCCATTCTGAAAATAACTTTCTTTTTTCTTCCTCCTTTGTCTTTGTCTTTATCTTATTTAGCATTAGCCAGGATATTTGGAACTGGCAATAGTATGTATGGCTTATATCTGATTCCTCCATTGAGTATAATGTTTACCGTATATTTTAGGTAATGTTCCTTTATAAATTAAGGGAGCTCCTTCTGTTCCTATTTTTTTGAGAGTTTCTTAAAAATCATAAATACATGTAGAATGTCTATCAAATGCTTTTTTTCTGAATCTATTGAGAAATCATTTGATTTTTCTGCTTTGATCTACTGTATGAATTATATTCATAGATTTCTGTTGTCAAATGATCTTTACCTTACTGGGATAAACTACTTAATCATGATATATTACTTTTTGAAATGCTGCTGAATTTGGTTGGCTTATATTTTATTTAAGATTTTGGGATTAATGTTTATAAGTGAAAAAGGACTGTTCTTTTCTTCTCCTGTTCTTATTAGGCTTTGGAATGAATCTAATACTAATCTAATAGAGTGAGTTGGGTAGCTTTTACTCATTTTCTGTTTTCTGGAACAAATTGTTCCTGATATGAGTACTTTGTTATTTTGAAAGTTCATCTGTAAAACTGCCTGACCTAGGGCCTTTTTCCCCTCCTTAGGGATGGGGGAAGGTGTCTTTTTCTGTTGTGTTAACTATCACAATTTCTTTGGTATTGCTTTGTTCAAATTTCCTATTTTTTTCTTGGGCCAATTTTATATTTTTCTATAAATGTATCTATTTTGTGTTGATTTTATGAGTGAAGTTATTAAAAATATTCTTTTATGATTATTTTAATCTCTTTGACATCTATAGATGTTTTCCTTTCTTCATTCTGAATCTTACATGTTTGTATATATATATATATATTCTTTCCCTTGATCAGCTTTTTGCTGGAAGTAGGTGCATCTTAACAATCTTTTTAAAGGACCAGCTTTTCGTTTGGCTACTGTTGTCTGTTTTGTAGTTGATATGGCTGCTATTCCCTTTTATTGAATTCTGCCCTTATCTTTTAGTATTTTCTTTCTTTGCATTTGGTCTACTACTTCTTCTTTAACCTTTGAGGTAAAAACAGCTCATTTGTTTTCAATTGTACTTTTTTTTCTGACAAATGTATTCAGAGCAGTACATTTCCTATAAATTTCCTCCTTAGGGCTGCTCTAGCAAGTCCCATGTTCTGGCATGTACTTCTCTCATTATCATTCAGTTCTAAGTGTTTTATAATTTCCTGTATATTTTCTTATTAATTCAAGGATTATTTAGTATTCTATTTTCTTTCCAGATGCACAAGGTTTTTAAGTTATTGTTTATTGATAATTCATAATTTTAATCCATGTGTTAAGATAATAATGTGCATTATGTTGATTTTTCTTTGGAATATTTTGATCCTTTGTGATGTGGTAAATGGTGATTATTTTGAAAGTTCTATGCTTGCTCAAAAATGTGTTTTCTTTGCTTGGTGGTTGATGGTTGTAATGTTATTTTTGTGTAATTAGTATATTATTTTAAGTTTATGAATTGTGCTACTTGAATCTTCCCCATCATTGCTTATTTTTTGTCTGCTTGTTCTATCACTTTTTAAGAAGGGTGCAAAAAGGTTTCTAACCACTTTGTTATATGTTTCTCTCTGTTGTTGTTACATTTTATATTTTGAATTTATATTTTTAAGTGCATGCATGTTCACAATTGTTATACCTTTCTGATCTACTTTATGTTTAAGAAACATCATTCTTTATCATTTTTGAATTCTTTGCTTTGAATTTAATTTTATTTGATATTAAATTTGCTTCCCAGCTTTATTTGATTCACAGTTGCCTCATATACCATTTCCTGTCCTTTTATTTATAACATTTCTTTTGAGAATATTCCTTTTAGAAAACATATTGTTAAACTTTTTTTTAATCCAATCTGTGACCCTCTGTCTTTTGATTGGTGAGTTTAATCCATTTACAAATTATATAATTATGTTACATTAGGGCTTATTTCAGTCATCTTATTTCTAGTTTCTATTTACCATATTTTACTTTTCTCTCTTTTTCCCTTTCTTATTTTTCATTGGATAGAATTTTCTCCTATTCTATCCAAAATCCTACTAGATAGGATTTTCAGGTTTGAAAATTCTGAATTTTATTTTATGCTCCTAGTAGTTATTCTTTATTTTTATTTTTTATTGTTGTTAAGTGAAAGTTTACAATTCAAGTGAGTCTCTCATACAAAAATTTATACATACATTATTATGTGACCCCAATTGCTCTCCCTGTACTGTGACAGCACACTCCTCCTTTCCACTCCTGATTTCCCATGTCCATTCAACAAGCTCCTAACCCCCTCTGCCTTCTCATTTCACCTCCAGACAGAAGCTGCCCATTTAATCTCATGTATCTACTTGAGCTAAGAAGCCCACTCTTCATGAGTATCATTTGATGTCCCACAGTCCAGTCCAATCTTTGTCTGAAGAGTTGGCCTTGGGAATTATTTTAGTTCTGGGAGTTATTCTCATAAAAAAATCATATCCATGTTTATTTTTTCTCATCAATTCCTTATCAATCTTTATAACTTTTTCTATAACAAAATAAATACACACTCACCTTCCTCTGGTCCTATTTTCTATCCATTGCCCACTAGTCACATAGGTGTTGTCCAAAGTTTTAGTTCCAGGTATTTACGAATGTTTTGGATATTCTCCCACTCCCCTATTTAGTACTGAAATTAACTTTGTCAAGTTATTTACCCAAACTTACTTCCTTTTTATCTTATAGCAGTCTCGTGGATTTATTTCTCTTCTAACTGGAGTACATCCTCTAAGAGTGTTTTCCAAGAGAGATTTTTCTGTTAACTTCCTTAGTCCTTTTATGCCTGAAATTATGTTTATAGCATCTTCTTAATTTAATTTTTTTTTCTTTTTTTTGCTGAGTGTAGATTCTAGGTTTGAAGTTCTTTAACACTTTGAAAAGGTAAGCACCTATCTTTTTGCCTCTGTTGAATAGAAGTTAGATGTCAATTAGATTCTTATTCCTTTGTGGATAATCATCTCTTTTTCTCTAGCAGCTTTTAGACTTTTGCCTTTGTCTTTGTGTTTTTAAATTTCCCTATATGCTCATCAACCTATCATCCAGCTCACTTATCCCTCTTCTAATGGAATCTGTTGTTATTATTTATTTCACCAATTGAAATATTTATTTCAGTGATTAAATTTTTCATGCCCAGTTTTTCTATTTGGCTCTCTTTTATAACTGTATTTTTCTCGCATCATTTTACCATTATCCTTTTCTTTTTGAAGATAAGCTTATTATAAATTATTAATCTTTTTGTTCTATTAGTTATCATTTATCTTGTATAGATTGTACAGTTTGCTGTCTTTCTTTTACAGTGGTAATGCTTCTCAGATGTCTGGTAATTTTTGCTTGTGAGTTCATTTTCCCTTGGGGATATTAGCTATCTTGTCTTAAAAACCCTTTGGAGACCCAATTATTTTCTCCTTTGAAATTTTGTTGATACCATGTGTTCTCACCAATGGAAGGCATGCTGATTAAAGGACCAATTTAGAATTTGTGTTATGATGTATGGATTTTGATACCTATTATCTGGATCACGTATGTCCCAGTGGACACTAGACATAGTAAATCCTACTGATATGAGTCAGTAATAAAATCTTAAAAATTTTTTCTTTTTATTTCTTGAAAATTTGCAAAACATGACGTAAAACATGAAGGCACCTGGCAATGGCTACGCATACATTTTATTCTAGCCTCCTTCTTCTTAGTCTTATTATTTTTCATGAAACTTTTCAAAACAAGGTACAATGCATTCTTCCTTACTGCAAAAGCAGTACTTACAGCCTAAATAAATAAAGCCAAAAGATTTTTTATCTTGGGAAAATTACCACTGCAACACATCCTTCATTTACTGCAAAAGTAGTAGTTACAGCCCGAATAAATAAAACTGAAGGAATTTGAGTTTCAGAAAAATTATCCCTACTATGTGTTCTTCCTTATAACAAAAGCAGTTCTAACAGCTAAGAAGCAGAAACAGCTGGCCTGGAATATTGCAGACCCACTTACAGTGGTGCATTCTGCCTGCTACATGTGGAAGCAATGATTGGACCCTAAGATCGAATGTAGGGTAAGAATAACATGGGAATTCGAGCCTCTTGAAAAGTACTATTGCAATGCATTATTCTTTATTGCAAAGACATTACTTACTGTTCAGCAGCTAGAAAAGTAGTCTTGAAAGATTGCTGAGCAAAGACTCAAAGCAGAGCAGGGAGCCAGTGACAACTGGAAACAGCGAATGTTGTCAGGGAGAAAACGGCCACTATGAATGAAGACTAACCCACTGAAAAGTGGATTCTGACTCATAGCAACCCTCTAGGACAGAGTAGAACTGCCCCATAGGGTTTCCAAGGAATGCCTGGTGGATTCATATTGCTGACTGCCCTTTTAGCAGCCAAGTTCTTAACCACTACACCACCAGGTTCTGAATGAAGACTTGAAAAAAACAAACAAACCCAAACGCATTGCCCTTGAGTTGATTCTAACTTATAGTGACCCTATAAGACAGAGTAGAACTGCCCCATAGAGTTTCCAAGAGCAGCTGGTGGATTCGAACTACCAGTCTTTTGGTTAGCATCCGAGCTCTTAACCACTGAGCCTTTCTTGTGATAAGTACATTCTCAGGAGAACATTGTAACTGGGAAACATAGCTACGAGGCTTATCTCACAGAAACAAAGGTAAACCTATCAAAAGTTTACAAAATTCACACACCCAGCAGACATCCCCTAACATAATGCACATTCTACACAGTAATGAGGCTCCAACTCAGTGTTCTTCAGTTTCACGCATTTCAAAAGGTTTCTATCTTGAAGGTAAACATGTTATAATTGAACTACTGCCTTGGCAAAGAAATCCAGAGGCATAAAAAGTGGTTGGGATACCGTACATTCCACAAGTCACCAAGGGTTAAGTTGTTACAGGGGAAGGGGCCAAAATCCAAGCCCCAGCATGCACTGCTCCTGTTGGGTTTATGAAGGTGATGGGGTAATGAGAGGTGCTCACAGCCTGGGCTTGACTCGTCCCATTTGCTAAACTCTCACCAGACACTCTGCTTGCACAAGGCAAGGGGGCTTCCTGAGCATTCCTATTTTCTGAGCAATGTGTCTTCCTTATTAATAATTGACCCTGGTGGTGTAGTGGTTAAGAGCTCAGGCTGCTAACCAAAAAGGTTGGCAGTTTGAATCCACCAGGCGCTCTTTGTAAACTCTATGGGGCAGTTTGGTTCTGTCCTACCGGGTCGCTATGAGTCGGGTGGGGAGGAGAGAACTCTCAAGGGCTTGCGTTATGGATTAAATTGTTTCCCCAAAAAATATTTGTTGTAAATCCTAACCCCCATATGAGTCGGAATCCACTCGACAGCAAGGGATTTGAGCTCTTTTGGATACCTATGCGCAGTGGCTAAGTGTTCTGCAGTCTGCTTCCGTAAAGATTACAGCCTTGGAAACCCTATGGGGCAGTTCTACTCTGTCCTATAGGGTCACTATGAGTCAGAATCGACTCAACAGGTTTTTAAAAACTGTGAGGAAATAAATTTCTGTTAAAGTCACTTACTTGTATTTCTGTTAGTAGCACTAAGAAATTAAGACAGCTTGCTAGTCTCCTGCACCTTATTTCCTGCTCTTCACTTCAGTTGAGTGCAGTGCTTCCTTGACTTTTCTCCCATTCACCCTCTGGAGCTGCTACAGGGGATGGCGATCCACCCAGGCCAGTGTGGTGGAAGCATAGGGCACAGCTCGGAGGCCCTGATCCCACAGTGGCAGCTGGCCTTTTAAATCGGCTCTGAGCTGCTCTTTCCTCCCCAAATCAGGTCCTGACCACCCTCTGTCTCCCCGGGACTCCACACGGTCTTCTCTTTGGTTCTTCAAATTTGTACTCTTCGTTTTACTTCTGAGGTTTCCCCAGGGTTCAAATAGCGGAGGAAACTGGCAGCCACTTGTCAGCTCCACACCTCTCTGAGGTTTCTGTCCCCGACTCCCACCCCACCTCCCGGGAGATGTTGCTTACTTCTCACAGTTGGCTCTTCAGGTAGCAAGGCTGCCCCGCTCTGCCAAATTCTCTGCTTTTTCATCTGCTTTCCTCTTCAAAATTTTTCTAAAACCTCTCGTCTACTATTGACAACTCTCTAGATCATATTGTCCAGCTGCGTTTATACTTCTTTTCTTTTGCTTTGCTTCTGTATCTGTAGAGTTTCAGGAAGTAGAGGAATAGAAGCATTTGGTCAATTGACCATGTTTAAATAGAAGTCTTCCAACAGGAAATTCTTAGAGAACTAAACAAACTGATTCTCAAGTACATCTGGAGGAAGAAAATTTTGAAAAAGACAGGTGACTTGCTCTATTACAACATACATTAGAACTATAAGAGATGAAACAGTATTGTATTGGCACGAGAAAAGACAAAATAGATTATTAGAATAGAATACAGATCTGAGAAGCAGATAAAGTGTGTGTGTGCATAATTTAACTCATGAATATAAGTAAGCATTTCAAATTAGTGTCAAAAGAATGAACTATTCAATATTTACTGCTAGGGCAACTAGCTATGTGCTTAAAAAAATTGATGTGGACCCCTTATCTAATGCCCATTCCAGATGGATTAAACAGATATGTGAAAAAAACTATAACATTATTTGAATAACAAGACTAATAACTAAAATGTCAATCATTTAGCAATGCCAGGCATGGTTCTAAGTGCCTTCCATGGCATGTATTATTATTGTCTCTGTTTTGTAGGGAAGCAAACAGGCATGGAGCCAGCAAGAGGCAGAGTTGAGATTTGAGCCCACAAAGCCTGAATCTATAAACTATAGGTGGAAAAAAAAAAAAAAAAGTTGGGAAGGTGACAGCTCTGCTGTCATCAATTTTTTTAAGCACATAGCTAGTTGCCCTAGCAGTAAATATTGAATAGTTCATTCTTTTGACACTAATTTGAAATGCTTACTTATATTCATGAGTTAAGAAGACCAAAGCCAAAAGGAAGAAAAATTGACAGGTTAACAAACATGAACATTTGACAAGTCAGTATGACAAACGGCATCGTAAACAAAGTTTAAGACAAGAGACTGGGAGAAAATATTTTCAATATATCTACTAGACAAAAAAAAGAGCCACTATAAATCAAAGAAGAGAAAATAAAATAACCTAATAAACAATGACAAAGAACATAAATAGACAATAAAGTGAATAAAAGCAGAAATGTTAAAAAAAAAAAACACATAAAAGATGTTTAAAAACAAAACAAAATGAAACCCAATGCCATCGAGTCAATTCTGACTCAGGGCAATCCCACAGAGTTACAGAGTAGAACTGTTACAGTAGAACTGTTCCATAAAGTGTCCTTGGCTGTAGAGTTGATGTCCTTGATCATTAATACTTTCTACTTGAACAAAGAGATCTTCCTCAGGAAGCTGATTTCAAATTCATCAGATGCTCTGGACAAAATCAGATATGAAAGCTTAACACACTCCAGTAAGCTAGACTCTGGGAAAGAGCTGCATATTAACCTCATAACAAACAAGCAGGACTGAACCCTCACTATTGTGGACACTGAAATTGGGATGACCAAGGCCGACTTGATCAATAACTTTGGTACCATCATCAAGTTGGAGACCAAAGCGTTCATGGAAGATTTGCAGGCTGGCACAGACATCTCCATGGTTGGCCAGTTTAGTGTGGGGTTTTATTCTGCGTGTTTGGTTGCTGAGAAAGTGACTGTGATCCCCAAACATAACGATGATGATCAGTATGCGTGGGAGTCTTCAGCAGGAGGGTCATTCACAGTTAGGATGGACATAGGTGAACCTATGTGTTGTGGAACAGAGAAGACCAAACTGAGCACTTGGAGCAAAGAAGAATGAAGGAAACAGTGAAGGAACATTCTCAATTTATTGACTATCCACTTACTCTTTTTGTGGAGAAAGAACGAGATAAAGAAGTGAGTAACGATGAGGCTAAAGAAAAGGAAGATAAAGAGGAAGAAAAAGAAAAAGAAGAAAAGGAGTCCAATAGTAAGCCTGAAATAGAATGTTGGTTCTGATGAAGAAGAAGAAGAAAAGAAGGATGGTGACAAGAAAAAGAAGATTAAGGAAAAGCACACTGACCAGGAGGTTCTCAACAAAACAAAGCCCATTTGGACCAGAAATCCTGACAACGTTACTGATGAAGAATATGGAGGATTCTATAAGAGCTTGACCACTGACTGGGAAGACCACTTGGCCATGAAGTATTTCTCAGTTGAAGGACAGTTAGAGTTCAGAGCCTTTCTCTTTGTCACAAGACGTGCTCCCTTTAACCCGTTTGAAAACAGATAACACTATTAAATTGTACGTATGCAGATTTTTCATCGTGGAGAACTGTGAGAAGCTAATTCCTGAATATCTGAATTTCATTTGAGGCGTGGTGGACTCTGAGGATCTCTTTCTAAATACTTCCTGTGAGATGTTGCAACAAGGCAAAAATTTGAAAGTTATCAAGAAGAATTTAGTCAGAAAGTGCTTAGAACTCTTCACTGAACTGGCGGAAGATAAAGCTAACTACAAAAAGTTTTATGAGCAGTTCTCTAAAAACATTAAGCTTGGAATACATGAAGACTCTCAGAATCAGAAGAAGGTTTCAGAGCTGTTAAGATATTACATATCCGCTTTGGGTGATGAGATGGTTTCTCTCAAGGACTATTGCACCAGAATGAAGGAAAACCAGAAGCACATCTACTATATCATTGGTGAAACCAAGAACCAAGTCGCTAACTTGGCCTTTGTGGAACATCTCCGAAAGCATAGCTTAGAAGACATCTACATGATCGAATCCGTTGATGAGTACTGTGTCCAACAGCTGAAGGAATTTGAGGGGAAGACTTTGGTGTTGGTCACCAAAGAGGGCTTGGAACTTCCAGAAGATGAAGAAAAGAAAAACAAACACGAAGATAAAAAAACAAAGTTTGAAATGTCTGCAAAATCATGAAAGATGTCTTGGAGGAAAAAGTTGAAAAAGGTGTGGTGTCAGACCAGTTGGCCAGGTCCCCGTCTTCCTCGTCACAAGCACATATGGCTGGATGGCAAACATGGAAAGAATCATGAAGACTCAAACCCTAATAGGCAACTCAACAATGAGCTACAGGGCAGCAAAAAATACCTTGAGATAAACCCCAACCATTCCATTGTTGAGACTTTACGGCGAAAGGCAGAGGCTGACAAGAATAAGTCTGTGAAGGATCTGGTCATCTTACTCTACGAAAGCACACTCCTCCTGTCTTTTGGTTCTAGTCTAGAAGATTCCTAGACACGTGCTAACAGGATCTACAGGATGATCAGACTTGTTCTGGGTATTGATGAAGATGACCCTACTGCTGACGATACCAGCGTTGCTGTCACTGAAGAAATGCCGTCCCTCGGAGATGATGTCACGTCGCGCATGGAAGAAGTCTACTGAGCTCTGCCTGAGGAATCACTTGTACGTGTGTTCAATACTTTATCCTCATTCCCTCTGATAATATATTTTCAAGGTTTTTCTTTATTTTTGTTAACATTTAAAAAATCTGTATGGTATGACAATAACTAAGGGGAAGATAAGATTTATTTCTACTTCTAAGCGTAATATCGTGATACTTTAGGCACTAAAGCAGAACTAGTAATTTTTTTCTATTTTCACAAGGGCTTATTTAACAGATGGAGGTAATGTCTGTTGTAAAGTGTATGTAATCTAATGTTAACTCAGTGGTCTAAAGTGTTTAGCTATTACGTGTATTCCTTAGGAAGCCAAATTTTTTGTCACTGAAGTGCTGAGATGTACTTCGATGTTTACAAGAAAAATCTTTGTTAAAGTAACTGAGTTTCATCTTCTCGTATCTATGTTTGAAAACTTTCACCCCCTGTAGTCACCAGCTCTGCATGTATTAGGCCTCTAGAAGTTAGTATGTTAAACTGAACCAACTCAATGGGACCTAAGTATCCATACGGCTTGCTTTCCAAAGAAAAAAGTGTTGATTAGAGTAGCAAAATTATACACCTACCTAGGCTATTATAAAGTCAGTTTGAAAAGTAACTCTGCTGAGTTTGTAAGTGGAAGTGTAGTGCCCGGATCACCTGCTGCATCAAAAGGTTGTAACAAATACAGTTAAATTAAAAAGGGGGGGGGGGGGGAGGGAGTACTCTTGGCTGTAATCTTTACAGAAGCAGATTGCCAGGCCTTTCTTCTGTAGCACTGCTGGGTGGGTTTGACCCACCAATCTTTTGGTTAGTAGACCAGTGCAAACTGTTTGCACCACTCAGGGATCTTAAAAGGTGTTTAACCTCACTAATAATCCAGGCAACGCAAATGAAAATGACACGTCACTTTTTGCCTTTTAATTTGGCAAAGAGTGACATGGTTGATAATGCTCAGTTTTATGGAGGGAATGCCCACCTACACTACTGGTAGGTATAACTTGACTTTACATAATGACAGTCTCTTTATAAAATTAAAACAAATATAAATTTAAAAAACCATATTTAAAAGAATACTTATTGAGGCAATAAAATTGCGTTAAAAAAAAGGCACGATGAACGTAGGATTCAAAATGGTGGTTGCAGGTAAGAGGAGGCAAAGGAGTGGAATGGTGTTTACTGTGTGGTTATAGATAAGTTATTGTCAAAGTGTTAATTTTAATTTTAGTTTTAGGTGGCGAGTTTTAATTTTAGTTTAGTGGTTGGGGGACAAGGAAACACTGAGCTGGCAGGATGGTGAAACTGTACAATGTTAGCTTGACTCAGCCCCAGATGTGGCTTCCTTATGTGGCTCCACATGAAGTGGTCCACATGTGTAGGAAGTGAGGACTTTGGGAGCCCGGTCAACTGATAGCAGAAATATTGTACATGGAAGAAGATGCAGTGGAGAGAGGGCTCAGTCTGAGTTCAAAGTATTCAAGCAGGGTGGCTGTCTGAGAAGCTGGAGATGAAGTTGTGGAGCTGCAATGTGGCCCAACCCTCCCATTTTTTTCTACCTGATGCCACTCCTCTGTGAGGAGTTTATTTGGCTGAAAGATTGAGAGAGAGGTTAAGTACCTGACACATAGTGTCCCCTCCACGGGGCTGACCTCACCTTCTCTAGCCAAGAACAGGAGAAAAGGGAAGAGTATACAAGGGTTATACACATTAAAAACAAAACAACAATATTGGGTCATTCCACAGCTCAATTAAGGGACCAAAGTCAGTTTGAGGCTCATATTTCATTTGGGATTGGTGGGTGTGGAAAACTTGGAGACTCTCTTTTGACATTTCAAAGAATTGAGATATAATTCACTTACTATATAAAATTCATTCTTTTAAAGTTTACAATTAACTGGTTTTTAGTATACTCACAGAGCTACGCAACTGTCACCACTAATTCCAGAACATTTTCATCATTCTATAAAGAAACCTTGTACTCAATGAGCAGTCATTCTCCAACCCACCCAACCACCAGCCCGTGGTAACCACTAATCTACTTTCTGTCTCTGTGGATTTGCCTATTCTGGACATTTCATATAAGTGAAATCAGATAATATATGGCCTTTTGTGTCTAAATTTTTTGACTTAACATAATGTTTTCAGGGTTCACCCATGCTGTAACATGTATCGGCACTTTCTTTTTATGGCTAAATACTATTCCATAGTATAGATATGCCACATTTTGTTTATCTGTTCATCAGCTGATGAACATTTAGGTTGTTCCCAATTTTTGGCTATTATGAACTGTGCTGCTATGAACATTCATGTACAAATTTTGGTGTGGACATATATTTTCAATTCTCTTGCTTATATACCTAAGAGTGAAATTGCTGAGTCTTATGATAACTATATTTTTTAGCCTTTTGAGGAACTGCCAGATTGCTTTCCAAAGTGCCTGCACCAGCAGTATAGAAAGATTCTAATTTCTCTGCATCCTCACTAACACGTTATTGCATGACTTTTTGATTATAACTATCCTAGTGGGTATGAAGTGATATTTCATTGTGGTTTTGATTTGCATTTCTCTAATGACTAATGATGTTGAGCATCTTTGCATGTGCTTAATGGCCATTTGTGTATCTTGTTTGGAGAAATGACTAGTCACAGTCTTTGCCCATTTTTAAATTAGATCATTTGTCTTTTTATTGTTGAGTTGTGAGAGTTCTTTTTACATTCTGGATACCAGACTCTCATCTGATAAATGATTTGCAAATGTTTTCTCCTATACTGTGTGTTGTCTTTTCACTTTCTTGACTCCTTGGCGTTTTGCCTTATCCTCTTTGAGGTTTGAGCTAGGACTCTCCCTGGAGGCAGATTCATCCTTTAGTATAAGGTTCAGAGCTCAGGGGAAGCCAAGAGTCTCAGAAGGGAGGAAACAGTTAACTACTTAGTCAGAGGAAAGTGGCAGTTTTCAGGTGAATGATAATTAATTAAACAAAAGTTCTGAATTCAATCAAGACCCAATTTTGGCATCAGCAGAGATTCAATTAGCTGTGATTACAGCCAGAGACTGGAAGTGCTGTGCCCTCAGGCCCTTCTACCCCCTGCACGTTCAGATCCAAGGGCAGTGTCTGGAGTGCCTGGTGTGGGCAGAGTGCTCCAGACAGCTCATGCTAAGTGGTGTTGCGGCCGCAGCAGAAGTCCCTGCGTCGTGGCAGCAATGCTGCAGGTGGCATTTCCACCCTGGGAAACAAAACAAAAAGCAAAACAGTTGCCACTGGGTTGACTTTGACTCGTGGTGATCCCATGTGGGTCAGAGTAGAACTGCACTCCATAGGGTTTTCAATGGCTCTTTTTTTCGGAAGTAGGTCGCCAGGCCTTTCTTCTGAGGCACCTCAGGGTGAACTCAAACCTCCAACCTTTTTGTTAGCAGTTGAGTGCTTAACCGTTTGTACCACCGAGGGACCCCAACCCTGAAAAGGGGGCCGACTTTTCTCTGACCAAGCCTCTGAATGATCTGGGGCCAAGGCTTTTCCTGTGGTTTTGCTAAAGAGCTTGGCTGCTAAACGGAATCAGCCTATTTCCCTTTGGCGGACTGTGTGTCTTTAGAGCCTGCCAACTTCCCCTAGGCAGGCACAGGTTTCAGGAGGGCCTCTTCCCACACCCAGAAAAGGCTGAGCAGAGCTGGAGAATGGCAGAGTGCTGGAGGCTGCCCTGAACAGGGGGCTGGGACTTCTTTTTTTCTGGCCATGCTTTTGTTTTTTAAATATGCATTGAGCTCCACGTTCCATGGTATCTTACATGTAGATAGACATTCACTGAACAAAGGAATGACTCCTGGGTTGGTCAATATTGTATTCCCTATTTTCTACGAAGACACTGAGGTTCAGAAAAGTTAAAATTATGTGGGCACTAAGTGAAAAGCTAGGACTGTTGGACTCTTTGCACGGAAAGCCTCACCTTCTAATAGGGTGAGTGAGCTTGTGAGGTTCATGTAGGAATCATGCCGGGAGCATAAAGACTGCTCACCAAAGACTAGTTCCCTTGTCTCTTCCTTGATCTCCCCGATAATTCAATGCATACCTCCTCCACCCCCCAATACGAAACTAGTTGCTGTAGAGTTGATTTTGACTCATGGCAACCCCATGCGTATCAGAGTAGAACTGTGCTCCTTAGGGTTTTCAATGGCTGAGTTTTTGGAAGTGGATCACCAGGCCTTTCTTCTGAGGCAACTCCAGATGGGCTCAAATCACCAACCTTTCAGTTAGCAGCTGAACGCTTAACCATTTGCGCTATCCAGGGACTCCAATCTATACTGAAACTTCTGCAAAGGAAATCTGCTCTTTCTCAGTCTGCCTGAAAGACTTTCTCCTTACCTCTTATGTCTCCCCATTAGCCCACCTCACCCAGTCCTTTCTTCTCTCTGTATCAAAATAAGGCTTTTAAGAGATGGTTTTTTTGAGGAATCTATTCCCCTCTGTCTCATACATATCGATATATAATAAACATCTTGCTGCTCACCTTACCCCTGTCTCACAATTGGCTATTGCGGCAGGCGGCTCCAATCCACGTTATTGCAGTAACAAATTTGGTGGCCTGTACAGGGAACTCAAGCGGCTTGAAACACAGCGGCCCCGGGGCAGGGCCTGGGACTGATCGACAGCTTTCCTGACAAGCGGCGGTGAGAGGTTTCATTTGCAAGACCTGTATAGGAGGGCTCCCAAGATGAGTCCGCGACTCCTCTCCCTGTGGCGCTCAGGGCCGGGGCGGATGGGGCAGGCCCGAGGTTTCCGGAGCAGGACCTGAGCCGTTGGTTTCTGGGGTGACAGGCAGCCCCAGATGACCATCTCTGAAACCTAGACAGAAAAGGTGACGGTGATCCTACAGGCAAAGGGGGCATTGACCCCGCAAGCTGGGGATGCACATCATCTAATTCACCGAGACGCACTAATTTCCACTGTAACTCACCCCCTGCCTATAGCCCCTAGTCGACATCGGGAGGTTTCTCACCCCAGCGACGCCCCTAACCAGCAAGAAGTAGCCAGAAAAGAAGCGACGCCCTGTTTCCCAAGATTGAGAAACTTCCAATAAAAAGGGGGAATTGGAAGAGGCTGCATAGGCCCGGCTCACTATTGTTTACTCCCCCATTGCTAACTGCCACATTGTCTCATGATCTTTTTTTTCCCAGTCTCTACAAAAAGGTTTAAGATTAAAAAGATTTAAGATTTTCTACCCTGGAGGGTAGAAAACAAGTGATAATGATCTAAGAATGAAAAACCAAACAAAGCATCCATCTTGTGGCAAGTATAAGCAGGATGTCGCCAGATAATCCCCAAAGATGTTGTCAGATAACCTCTAAGAATACCAGTAGAAGGTTCATCTAAGACATCACCACCTCAAGGAGAAACTACTACAAAAGATCCACAATCCTGTCCCTATAAAAGACTTCCGCCTATCTCCAGTGGGGGAGACGGGTTTTTTTGAAGGAATCTATTCCCCTCTGTCTTCTATATATCGATATATAATAAACATCTTGCTGCTTACCTCAAAAAAAAGAAAAAAAAAAAATAAAGCTTTTAAAAGCAGCTCAAAAGTTGCTTCCTCCAGGTAGTCTTCCTAGACTGAGTCTACCAAACTCTCCAGTCACCCCAGCTGCTTGTCAGCCTGTATGCCTGTTGCAGGGCTGTAATATGAGGCTCTGTGTTCTGTCATATGCAGTCCTATGCACACCACCACTTGTGTGTGAATGTTCATAGCAGTGTTATTTATAACACCCCAAAAGTTGAAACAACCCAAATGTCCATCAACTGAAGGATGGATACACAAAACGTGGCATATCCATACAATGGAATATTATTCAGCCACAAAAAGGAATGAAGTACTGATTCGTGTGTAGGGTTCTTGTATTCCCACCATGTTGTGAGTGCCCCAAGAGCTCCTTCATCTGTATCTCCCTTCTATTCCTGGCTCTGCCTGTCCATGGCATCTGGGATACAAGACCCAGATAACATGGAAGTCTCTCCTGACTTGGCCACCTGCAAGACCCACCACAGTATGGTGGATATGGCAAGATAAGGGCCCCTCCTAAAACAGTACTTTGATCTGGGAAGGGGTTTAGCAATTATGTCCATAAAATAACCCAGGAAGGGTAATATAATGTGATCACCTCCATAATGGGGTCTGCTGTGAATACCCAATCAGTTGAAAGGGAGTTTCCTTGGGCGTGGGGACTGTATCCAAACATAAGCAGACAGTGTGGCAAGGCTCAGGGACTTTTGCTCATTCTGGCTCCTGCAGCTGGCTGTTGTTCATCTGACCTCCGGTTCTTGGGACTTGAGCTGGCAGCTTACCTGAGGTCTTACCTGCCAATCTTAGGATTCATTGATCTTTGCAACTTTTAGTACCTTGTCGATGAGGACACCACCCAGAGTCAGTTCCCGGGCTAACGACAAAGTTAAACCTCATTTAAGGCCTGCTGAGTTCCCATAGCTCTCAAATCCTTTCTCCGTCTGTTGCTTAGTTTTGCTAACATCCTTCTGGGTTACCAGTCACATTCTCCTGCAGAGGAAAATAACACAACAGCTTCAACAATCTCCAACAATACAGAGACCTTGGGAACCCTCCGAATGCACTTGCAGAGACAAGATCATGTTTACCCTCCCACCAGGGGCAGTGATGGTTCAGTGGTAGAATTCTTGCCTTCCATGAGGAAGACCCAGTTCAATTCTCATCCAATACACCTCACAGATAGCCACCACCTATCTATCAGTGGTGGCGTGCTTGTTGCTATGATGTTGAACAGGTTTCAGTGGAGCTTTCAGACTAAGATGGACTAGGAAGAAAGGCCTGGTGATCTACTTCTGAAAATCAGCCAATGAAAACCCTGTGGATCACAATAGTCCTATCTGCAATTGTTCATGGGGATGGCACAGAGTCTAGCAGTGTTTTGTTCTATTGTGCATGAGGTCACCATGAATTGGAGGCCGACTTGATGGCAGCTCAAAACAACAATCCTCACATCAAACTAAGAAGACAGGAATGGGTACCTGTCTTGGGCTGGGTTCTCTAGAGAAGCAAAACCAGTAAAGTGTATAAGTGTATATATATAGAGAGATTTATATCATGGAAATGGCTCACACACTTGTAGAGACTGAAATGTCCCAAGTCCGTGGGTCAGGATAGAGGGTTCTCCTGATTCACATAGCTGCAGGGTCTGGCAAACCCAAGATCAGCAGGTCAGAGAGCAGGGCCCTTGCTCACAGGCTGGGAAGACTGACAATCCCACGATCGGCAGGCAAGACTGCAGGAAAGCTGCTAGCTCAAGTCCCAAGAATCCGAGATCAGATGAACAGGAGCCAGCTGCAGGATGCAGAATGAGCAAAAGTCCCCAAGCCTTACCAGAACATCCGCTTATACTCAGATTCAGGCTCCACGCCCAAGGAAACTTCCTTTCAACTAATAGTCTACTCGTAGCAGATCCCATTATGGAGGTGATCACATTATATCAAATCTCATCATGGAAGTGATCACAACATCATACAACTGCCAAACTACATCCTAACTGCCAAACCACTGAGAATCACAGCCCAGCCAAGTTGACATACAACCTTAACCATCACAGTAGCTTGTTTAGCCAATGAGGACATTGAGACCAGAGGGGTGAGTGACTTGGTCAATATCCTGTAGAAGAGACAAGATGAGAGTTTAGGTCATTTGTCTCCCATGTTGGGGCTTTCTCCTCTAGTCTGCTGGCTTTTGCTGAGCATGGAGGCTGGGAAAGGGCAGGGAGCTGGCAGTAATGAGGCATCTGCTTCTGACCCAAGCTGATCTGAGCCAAGATAAGAGGCTGAAGTCCACGCTTCCTTGATCTACTTAGTCCAATGACTGGTGCCTCAGGCCACCAACCTGCTTCAAACACCACTTTAGCTTCCAGGAGCTGACCCTGCCTTCCCCCACCTCTTAAAAAGGGATCCTGATATTTTGTGTTATTTTTGCATAGACTTCCCTCTACCCTTCCTGGATAATGGATAAAGGCCCCCGCCCCGCCCTCCCCAGCCCCCCCCACCAAATACCAAACCGTTGCTGCCCAGTTAATTCTGACTCAAAGTGACCCTCTAGGGCAGAGTAGAACTGCCCCCATAGGGTTTCCGAGGCTGTAAATCTTTATGGGAGCAGACTGCCACATGGTTCTCCCACAGAGCAGCTGGTGGGTTCAAACCACCACCATTTTGGTGCGAGTATTAACTACTGTACCACCAGGGCTCCTTGAATAAATGGCAGGGCAAGATAAATTAAGAAGGTAGGGAGAACTCACAGCAACAGCTGCATCTGCCTGTGTAAGTATGTCCTAGCTGGTCTCTCACCCATGCGAGGCCCTTAGTAGATCATTCTCCCCAGAAAAGCACAAAGTCCCAGTTGGATGGACAGGGGTCTGCTTCCTACACTAGACATTCTGGGCATGTGCCCTCAGTGAGACCATGTCCTCCAGACCCTGGCCCTGCCCTCAGAGTGACAGCTAGGACTAACCAGTGAGTGTGAGCCTCCTGTCCCATAGGGGACCCATGCCTAGATTTTCCTGAGGCCTTGCCTAGCAGAATTCTGACTCAGTGTAGCACACAGGTCCCAGTTCTCGCCTCTTACCTGTTTCTGTCTTTTTGAAAACTTGCCCTCAGATAATAATAAAATAACAATAACGGATAACATTTATTAAAGCTGACTATGTGCTAGACCTTATGTTTACATATATTTTTATCCCCATTATACAGATGTGAAAACTGAGACTTTTTGAGAGTCACTTTCCAAGGCCACACAGCTAGTTTAAGTGACCTTGGTAATCACATTCTCCATGCTATGGATGAGGACTCAGGAGCCTCAAAAGGTCTGTGCAGAAAGGGCCAGGCGCCATCTTGAACAAGGGGGTCCGGATGCTCACAGAGGCAGGTAGGTATGGAGGGGACTGTAGAGGAGGTTGGAGCTTGAAGAGTCCTGAGTTTCACACAAGAATTGACTATGCAGATCTCTGTGGTTTTATGATATGTTATGTGAGCTTAACCAGAGCGGGGCTAATTCCAGGGCTGACAACTCTGGGGCTGAGAAATGAGTGAGATGAATGGCAAGCTCTTTTCCAGACAGGGAGACTGGGTGGAATTTGGGCAACTACATCCTAAAAAGACATCACAGATAGGAAAGAGGTAGAGGAAGACCTCTGAGATGTTTCAGAGATGAGGGAGTTCCCATTTTGGAACAGAGTCTATCCAGAGAGCTGGACATAGTGGAGAGATTTTTGCTGTTGTTGAAAATATATTGTTATGGATTGAATTATGACCTCCCAAAATATGCATTGTAAATTCTAACCTTTATGCCTGTGGTTTTAATCTCATTTGGAAATAGGTTGTCTTTGTTACGTTAATGAGGTAGGATTAGTGTAGGGTGTATCTTGAGTCAATCTCTTTTGTGATATAAAAGAGATTAAACGAGTGAGCAAAGCAGAGATGGGGGAAGAGAGAGATGCCAAGCCACATGAACACTGCCCAGGAGCAGAAGCTCAGACGAGACAAGGACCTTCCTCCAGAGCCAACAGAGACAGAAAGCCCTCCCCTAGAGCCAGCACCCTGAATTCAGACTTCTAGCCTCCAAAACTGTGAGAAAATAAATTTCTGTTTCTTAAAGTCACTAGCAGTTACTGCAGCACTAAATAACTAAGACACATACACAGCAAAACAGACACTAATTTAACAATTTCTACATGTATAATTCACTGGCATTGATTACATTCTTCAAGTTGTGCAACCATTCTCACCCTCCTTTTCTGAATTGTTGCTTCCTCATTAACATAAACTCACTTCCCCTGTGCTTCCTCTCTAACCTTCCACATTGCTATTGTCAGCTTGATTCCACATAGATAGTTCTCTAAAAGATCATAATGCTCAAGGCAGACATTCTTTACTAATTAAGCTAACCTACTGTTCGGTTTAGAGAAGACTTCAGGGGATATTTTTAGTCTAAAGTTTAAGGTTTAAAGATTATCTCAGGGCAATAATTTTGGGGATTCATCCAGCCTCAATGGAGCCAGAAAGTCTGGATTCTAGGAAAATTTGAAATTCTGTTCCACATCCTCCCCCCGCCCCCCACTTTTGATCAGGATTCTTTCATTTACTCTTTGATCGTTCAGTAATGGTAACTGGGCACCATCCAGTTCTTCTGTTCTGGCGGCAAAGGAGGCATTTATTCATGGAGGCAATTAGCCATGCCTTCCATTTCCTGATAGTGGAGAGATTTGATCACAGACCTGGGAGGTGCTCTTTGAAACTTGATGGAGGGACAAGAAGAAGAAATGCTATTTTGCGTGGAAGATCCAAACAAGTGGAACTTGTCACTTTGAGGATTGTGCAGCTGAAAATATAGTCAAAGCCACAGTATTTTAGACCTGAAATGGGACTTCTGGACCCAATGGGAGGCAATGCAGTTGAGGTCAAAATGCTCTGAATGGGGTAATAGGGTATGGGCCCTGTTAATTCAACAAAAATAATCAGGTCTAGATATGAGATCCTGTTTTGATCTTAACTAGCTGGGTGATCTCAGTCAAGTAGCTTAAGTCTCTTCTGTGCCTCTGTTTCCTTCTGTGCAAAATGAAGATGTTAGACTAAATATTGTTCAAGGCTCCTCCCAACTCTACCACTCTAAGATTCCATGCTCCTTGGGCAGGGAGAGAAGGACAGGGTGGTGAGGATTGTTGACGAGGGAGGTGGGTGGTGCCAGAAGCAGGCTGCATGTATTTTTATTAGACAGCACCTACCTACCAAGGATAGAAGGGCAGTGGTGGCTCAGTGGCAGAATTCTGGTCTTCCATTTGGAAGACCTGGGTTTGATTCCTGGCCAATGCACCTCATGCACAGCTGCCACTCATCTGTCAATGAAGGCCTGATGCTGAACAGGTTTCAGCAGAGCTTCCAGACCCTGATGGACTAGGAAGAAAGGCCTGGTGATCTACTTCCAAAAATCATCCAATGAGGACCCGATAGATCAAAATGGAACATTGTCACGCTGCAACTGCTCGTGGACTTGTCCACATTTCATTCTATTGTGCATGCGGTGGCCATAAGCTGGGGCTGACTCAATAGCAGCTAACAACAACAATATACACCACAGGGTTCTTTTAAGGATTAAATGAAAACACGTGTAGAGAACATTGCAACCAATCAAGGGGATAGTGCAGGGCTGGGCAGCGTTTTGTTCCGTTGTGTGTGGGGTTGCCATGAGTTGGAGGCTGACATGACAACAGCTAACAACAATAACCAGGGAGAGCGCCTTCTCCAGGGAATAACCTTCGGAGAGCATCAGAGACATGAAGCTATTTGGGAAGGACCATGTCTGACCCAAGGCGCCATCCCTTATAGGCCAATTTAAGTGGTACAGATGGGAAGGCAGGATGGTCACTGATTAAGTAAATGAACTTTGGAGCCAGACAAACCTGGATTTGAATCCCAGCTCTGCCCTTTAATATCTATATATTGCTAGGCAAATCACATAATCTTTTTTGTGCTCAGATTCCTCACCAGTAAAATTAGAATAATAATGCGTTTCTCTCAGTGTCGTTACAAGAAATATATTAAATAATGTATCTAAAGTACTCAGCATAATTCCTGGTAAGTTATAAATCCTCATTACATGGCTATTTGATAATATGATTACTATTAGTGGGCATCAGATTTGATGGGAAGAGGAGACAGTCCAATTCAGCCAGGAAGAGCTGGGTAACGCTCCCTTTCAGGCTTGGCCTGTCTCCATGGACATTGCAGGTCTCCAGGAAACTAGAATCTGAAGCCTGACAAGTAGCAATATGGTTATTTGGCTAATCAACGGGGCGAAGAAAGAGCTGAGAAGCTGAGACAGGCATTCCATGACAGGAGGACTTCCCAACAAATGTAAATAAATCCACAGAGCGATTGAAGTGTAATTACATTTTTTACTCATTTTGTTTTAAATGCTCGGTAGTTACATTTAAGCTCAAATGACTTCAAAGAACAGTTGGGGGAATATTAAATGTTCTAACTAATTAAATAATGCAACTAATTCTAATTATGCAATTGACATCCACTGAGTTACAGAAGATGTAGCTTGCAAAAAAATAAATAAACAAATAAAACCACCAAAAAACAATTAACGTGGTAAGCGCCACTGTCATTTATGATTTCCTTAAGTTGGCAGTCTCCATGGATCCAGAAAAAAGAGAACGGTACAGCTGGAAGGGAGTATATCAGCATCCTCTTCAGTTTATTATTGAGAACATAAAGGCTTAGAGAGGGGTCCCCAGTGGTTCAATGTCTCACAGCAAGGAAATGGTGATTTCAGATCCAGGTTCCTTCTTAGCTCACTGACCTTGGTGTTGCTCATTAAGACGTACGCTGTCCCTTGAACCTGACTGAGGTCTGGCATCCCTAGCTGTTCTTCTGATCCAGTTTGGACAGAATCACTAGCCTCCCAAAGGCCTCCAGAGAAGGGATGTCCAGTGACTCTTTCTGGCATATTCTAGAACCTCACACCCTGTGCAGCATGCAGGTCTCCCTTAGCTTTGACAGAATGTTGTATGCTACGGAACCCTACTGGGGAGTACGAGACACCCCTGGTCCCTGTGTGCAGCCTCCTGGGATGTGCTCCCTTGCCCTTCCTCAGTCTCCCCATTTGGGCTGTCCTGGCACCTCCCATTGAGGGTGTGAGGTGGCTGCTGAGGCTGTGATGCAAATTCTTTGAAGTTCACTTTTAAAGCAAGGACATGAAGTTACATGAAACTTTGGGCTCTCAGCTTGCTGAGCCCTGCACCTCTTTGTGGGACTGGCTGCTGCTGTCAAAAAGAACAGAGCCATCATTCTGCAGGAGGGTTTATATGATAATAGGGTTTTTGCCTCCCAGTAATTGGAAAGGTGCTAATCTAGTGACTCATGAGCTTCATATGAGAAAAAATCCACCCTGGAAAAGAAATTGCATCGTATTTTCTGAGCACCTTATCTCCTTATTCAGTGGGGAGGGCAACTGGGGTTTAGTATATGGAGCAGAGCCTTGTCTTCCTGGCAACTCTGCTAGAGTGATCGTATACCCCTGACCCCCTCCATGTAGTCCAGTGATACAGAAAGCAGAAAGTGACCCACACCAATCAGACGGCTGGGGCAGCAATCCCTGTTGGCTCCAGGCCACTGGGAAGGGGAGCTGGCATGTAAGTAGGTTTGCAAAGGAGACAGTCGTTACTAAATTAATGGCAGGACCTTCAAGATAGGTCTGGTGAATGTGCATGTGTGTGCATGTATGCATACGAGTTGGATGTAAGTGGACATGCAGGTTGGGTTGAGTGTCTGGACTGAGTGGACCTGTAATGAGCATGTGAGAGAATGTGTGCGTGTGTGTGTGAGTGTGTATGTGTGCAGATGTGCCCTGACCTGAATGTTGCTTCTCTTTCCTTGGCTTGTTATCTAAATATTTTTACTTTTTCCATCTGCTTTGTATCTTTTGAGCTTTCCAGACCCTGAGCTGAATCCTCAGGTCTGGCTCTCTGGATAGGTACCTTGAGTAGCGGACTGGGCTGGGGCTTGCTGCTGGAGAGGAGTCGAAGTTTCAGTTGGGTTCCCTTTGGAGAAATGCAACCCCTTTACCAGACCCTAAAGGGGCAGACAACTGGACCTTAACTGCACCTGGAGGGCATCTGGGATTGCCTCACACCTGGACCTCCTCTCCCAGGACTCAGGGATACGGTAGCTCCTCCACACCCATCTCTGCTTCCCCTCTGCCATCCTGCCATGCTCCCTTTGCTAGGGGAAGTCCTCCACACTTCTCCCACCCCCACCCCAACTCCTGGCCACTTCTCACTGGATTCTGCCTTTTAGGAAGCCCCTGACCTTGGTGTGCCCCCAGGAACGACAGAGCTCAAAAGACAGAGAGCCCTTCATGCCACGATTCTCCCCTCCTTCCTGCTGACAGCTTCCAGCCTGAGTCACAGTCCCCTGAGGCTCTCCTCTCCTCCCTCCTCCCACTCCTTTCATTAGCTTCATTGAAGCTAATAATCCTGCTGGCAATTCCATTGTCTCCTCTTAATTCCAATTTCCTTCTGTCCCAAGGGGCAAATCAGCAGAATGAAAATAGTGAAGTGGCAGGCACAGCCTCCCCGTGTATTAATTAGGGGAGCATTAACGAGGTGATAAAAACATGCCTTCAGCGTCAAGGTGCTGCTTACCCTCCGCCTACTCCCTCCCACCCCCACCGTTTACCTCTCCCATTCTTCCACTCCTTACCTCCAATGGTACCTGGAAGGGCAGATTCAAGCCAAGGACAAGGGTGTCTGAGGGATGGAGTACCACTGGGTCCCTGCCCACATTCCTGGTGGGCAGCCCTCCAGAGGTGCCTGGCCATCCACTCCCTGGCCTAGAGCCAAATCCTCAAGGAGGAATGTGTCCTGCCACCATGCTGTGTACCAGGTTGGAAACCTGCCAGTTGTCCCACCTCCATTCACTCCTTCACTCCCTCATCAAATCAGTCACTGAGTCACATAGATTTACCTCCTAAAGATGTCCCCATACTTCCACAACTCTCCCCTCCCCGTGGCCACCACCCCAGTTCACTCCACCATCGGCTCCCACCAGGTGATCATGTCAGCGTCCTAACTGGCCCCCCTGCCTCCAGGCTTGCCCTTTTCAATCCTTCTGGGAACATACTCCTTCTGGGAACCCACCCCTGGCCTCTTTGTCTCCAGCTTGTCCTAGTCCTCCTTCATTCAGTCTCTTGGACATCCTGCCTCTAGGAAGCCTTCTCTGAGCTGTGGGACTGGGCTGGGAGAGGCTTCTGTGTGTTCCCAAAGCAGTGTGGGTTGACCCCTAACATCAGATTACAACCATCTGTGGCTGGTCTGCCTTTCCCACCAGCCTGCATTCCAGGAGAAGGGAGGCTTTTGGAATGGAGGAGTGATTATAATGAATCATGCCCTCTAACGTTGCATTATGAACGAATTGGGAAAGAAGCACAGAGGTCAGATAGGATCAACATGCCAGTTTCATTGCTAGTAAAGCTGGACTGGGGAGAGTGACTAGGCCCAAGCACAAAATGAACTCCCTACTCCTTCCCTCCTGGATTGAGTTTAACCTTCCAGGCACAGGCAGCACCTGGATGCCTGGAGTCTTTGGCCTCTGAAATGTTACTAAATGGGGGAAGGAAGGAAGCGTGTGCGT
Source organism: Dugong dugon (assembly GCA_030035585.1). Lineage (NCBI taxonomy): Eukaryota > Metazoa > Chordata > Mammalia > Sirenia > Dugongidae > Dugong > Dugong dugon. Next base: position 31,070,201 of record CM057467.1, read on the forward strand.
GAACTGCAGCAGGCATCTCCAAAAAACCAAAGCAAGATGGGCGGTCACATGCCTGCTTGAACCTTTCCCCCAATTTCAACAATCATGTGGTCACTGCTTATTCTGAGGGCAGAATCAACGAGAGGAGATGGAGAGGAAGCAGCGGTTTCTGCCCAGTGCTTATAAACGAGTATAAGTTCCTAGTTTATGGGCTGGCCAGAGTGTGGGGAGAGGTCAAGAATATTCCCGCTAATAAACTATCTCTGACTTTCCATCAAATCCCAGTCCCTAGCACAGAGCCTGGCAAGTTGCATATGATCAATAACAGTTTGTCAGATACGGGAAAGGTCTTACATTTATTGGCTTCATAAAACCTTAGAAATAGAAGGGATCTTAATGATGAGGAAATTGAGTCTTGAGAGTGAAGTGACTTACCCAAGGTCACAGAAGTAAGGTCACAGTGTCTTGTGTCTCCCATCAAGCCTTCTTACTACAGTGTCAGCTTCCTGGCTCAGCTTTAGTTGAAGGTTGAGGTCCCTAGGTGGGGTGGCCATGGGAATGTTGTATATAGAGGGAGCCTGGACTGCAGCAAGACACGAACAATGTCCCATGTGCACTAGGTGGGGACACATGCATGGATGATTATGTGGTTTGAGATGGGGGTAGATCAGGAGGGGAGGAAGACTTGAAGGCAGAGTTGAAGAAATAGGGACTGGTTAGCTTGGAGAGAAAGTACATTCTCTGTAGGACTACTGGGTGGGAGAAGAATCAAGTTTGTGCCAGATAATCTCAGAAGGCGTAACTTGGGCCAATGTGTTTAGTTCACCTAATCCTACAGATATTTACAAGGCACTGGGCTGTGTGCACAACGGTAACAAGTCCCTGCTGTTAAGGAACACTTGGTCTAGTTGAGCCACAAGCAACACAGTCCAAGAAATGCCCCAGTGTTGTATTCATGTAGGGTATGAAAGCACAGATGAAGGCTCTCTTGGACTTTGCCTTAGGCCAAGTGAAGGATCGAGTGGTCAGAGAAGGCTCAAGGAGGCATTTGGGTTCAATTCGGAGAATTTACTAGTAAGTAAAGCTAACCCAAAGGGAAAGGTCAACCTGAAAGGATAGCAGGTAACCCACTGACAGATCCCTTCCAACTCTGTACAACCATGACTCTTAGCACGGTGGTGGAGCCAAAAGATTGTTGATAGGGATGGGTGGTGGAGGTGGTGAAAACCAGAGGAGCTTCCAGTCTGATTAGCCCAGGCCCCACCCCCAAACCAGATGGAATGCTTCCAGGAGCTTGGTCTTCTTCTGCTTTCTCTGCTTCAATACTGCAAGGGCAGACTGGACGGCCAAGTTGACCCAGCCACGCTCACCTAAACTCTGGTTTGTAACTTGGCCTTACTGCTATTATTCCCTCTTACAGATGAGGAAACTGAGGCTCCTTAAAGTCACAGACTTTGTTAGAAGCAAAACTGGGGTTTGGGACTAGATCTAATTGCTTCAAGAGAAGGTTAGGCTGATCTGATTTTTTAAAAACTGCAGTTTAGCTTTCAGTTCTCTACCTTATTTCTGTAAGGTCTCTGCTAATTTATATAAAGCTGCTCTAGAGGGGCTTTTTAAAAAATGGCTTAAAATTCCTAGACATGCCTCTCATCAAAGATGGCATCTATGTCCTCTCCCTTTGAAGCTGTGTAGAGTTCGACTGCTTTGACCAGTAGAATATAGAGGAAACGCCACTTTGAGCTTTCTGAGACTAGGTCATAAAACGGCAAGTAGCTTCCGCCCAGCTCTCTTGGAACACCCAAGCTCTTGAGGCTCCATCTTGGGACACTCCCTCTTGGAATCCAGCTGCATTGCTGTGGGAAGCCAAAGCCAGATGGAGAAGCCACAAGTAGGCAGCTGGTTGGTCATCCTACCTGATCTCGGCCTTCAAGTGATCCCAGCCAAGGTGCCAGACATGTGCGTGAAGAAGCCTCCAGATAATTCCAACCCCCCGCTGTTCATGTCACCCCTAGATTCTTTTTTTTTAATTGTAGTTTAAATGAAGTTTACATTTCAAGTTAGTATCCCGTACAATAATTTATACAGATAGTGTTATGTGGCCCTAATTGCTCTCCCCTTAGCGTGACAGCAGACTCCTCCTTTCCACCCATTATTCCCCATCTCCATTCAACCAGCTCCTAACCCTCTCTGCCTTCCTATCTCACCTCCGGACAGAAGCTGCCCGTTTAGTCTCTTGTATCTACTTGAGCTAAGAGGCACACTCCTCACGAGTATCACTTTATTTCCCACAGTCCAGTCCAATCTCTGTCTGAAGAGTTGGCCTCAGAAATTGTTTTAGTTTTGGGCTGATAGAGAATCCGGCGGCCATGTTTTCTGGGGTACCTCCAGTCTCAGTCAGACCATTAAGTCTGGTCTTCTTACTAGAATTTGAGTTCTGCACCCCACCTTTCTCCTGCTCCATCTGGGACTCTCTGTTGTGTTCCCTGTCAGGGCAGTCATTGATGGTAGCCAGGTACCATCTAGTTCTTCTGGTCTCAGTCTGATGAAGTCTTTGGTTTATGTGGCCCTTTCTGTCTCTTGGGCTAATACTTTCCTTGTGTCTTTGGTGTTCTTCATTGTCTTTTACTCCAGGTGGCTGGGACCAATTGATGCATCTTAAACGGCTGCTTGCAAGCTTTTAAGACCTGAGACACCACTCACCAAAGTAGAATGCAGAACATTTTCTTAATAAAATTTGTTATGCCAATTGACCTCAAAGTCCCCTGAAAGCATGGTCCCCAGACCCCTACCCCTGCTACTCTGTCCCTCAAAGTGTTTGATTGTATTCAGGAAACTTCTTAGCTTTGATTTAGTCCAGTTGTGCTGACTTCTTCTGTAGTGAGTGCTGTCCTTCCTTTCACCTAAGATAATTCTTATCTATTATCTTGTTAGTAAGTAAACCTCACCCTCCCTCCCCACCCCTGTAACCATCAAAGAATATTTTCTTCTATGTTCAAACCTTTTCTTGAGTTTTTATAATAGTGGTCTTATACAATATTTGTCCTTCTGTGACTGACTAAATTCACTCAGCATAATGACCTCCAGCTTCCTCCATGTTATAAGATGTTTCACGGCTTCATCATTGTTCTTTATCATTGCATAGTATTCCATTGTGTGGATATACCATGATTTGTTTATCCATTTGTCCGTTGATGGGCACCTCGGTTGTTTCCATCTTTTTGCTATTGTGAACAGTGCTGCAGTGAACATGGGTGTGGATATATCTATTCGTGTGATGGCTCTTATTTATCTAGGATATATTCCAAGGAGCAGGATAGCTCGATCATATGGTACTTCTATTTCTAGCTTTTTAAGGAAGCGCCAAATTGATTTCCAAACTGGTTGTACCATTCTACATTCCCACCAACAGTGTAGAAGTGTTCCAGTCTCTCCACAACCTCTCCAGCATTTATTATTTTGTGTTTTTTGGATTAATGCTAGCCTTCTTGGGGTGAGATGATATCTCATTGTAGTTTTGATCTGCATTTCTCTAATGGCTAATGATCATGAGCATTTCTTCATGTGTCTGTTAGCCGCCTGAATGTCTTCTTTGGTGACGTGCCTGTTCATCTCCTTTGCCCATTTTTTAACTGGGTTATTTGTCTTTTTGTTGTTGAGGTTTTGAAGCATCTTGTAGATTTTAGAGATTAAACACTGATCGGATTTGTTGTAGCCAAAAATATTTTCCCAGTCTGTAGGTTGTCTTTTGACTCTTTTGGTGAAGTATTTTGATAAGCATAAGTGTTTGATTTTTAGAAGCTCCCAGTTATCTAGTTTCTCTTCTGGTGCTTGTGCATTGTTACTTATAGTTCGTATTGTGTTTATGTCATGTATTAGGGCTCCTAGTGTTGTCCTTATTTTTTCTTCCATGATCTTTATCTTTTATGGTTTTTATATTTAGGTCTTTGATCCATTTTGAGTTAGTTTTTGTGCATGGTGTGAGGTATGGGTCTTGTTTCAGTTTTTTGCAGATGGACATCCAGTTATGCCAACACCGTTTGTTAAAGAGACTGTCTTTTCCCCACTTAACAGACTCTGGGCCTTTGCCAAATATCAGCTGCTCATAGGTGGATGAATTTATTTCTGGATTCTCAATTCTGTTCCGTTGGTCTATGGATCTGTCCTTGTACCAGCACCAAGCTGTTTTGACTACCGTGGTGATATAATAGGTTCTAAAATAAAGCAGTGTGAGGCCTCCCACTTTGTTCTTCGTCTTCAGTAATGCTTTACTTATTCGGGGCTTCTTCCCTTTCCATATGAAGTTGGTGACTTGTTTCTCCATCTCATTAAAAAATGCCGTTGGAATTTGGATTGGGATTGCATTGTATTTGTAGATCGCTTTGGGTAGAATTGACATTTTCACAATGTTGAGTCTTCCTATCCATGAGCAAGGTAGATTTTTCCACTTATGCAGGTCTCTTTTTGTTTCTTGCAGTAGTGTCTTGTAGTTTTCACTGTATTGATCTTTTATGTCTCTGGTTAGATTTATTCCTAAGTATTTTATCTTCTTGGGGGCTATTGTAAATGGTATTGATTTGGTGATTTCCTCTTTGAGATTCTCTTTGTTGGTGTAAAGGAATCCAACTGATTTTCATATGTTTGTCTTGCATCCTGAAACTTTGTTGAAATCTTCTATTAGTTCCAGTAGTTTTTTTGTGGATTCTTTGGGGTTTTCTGTGTATAAGATCGTATCATCTGCAAATAGAGATACTTTGACTTCTTCCCTACCAATTTGGATGGCCTTGATTTCTTTTTGTAGCCTAATTGCTCTGGCTAGGACCTCCAGCACAATGTTGAATAAGAGTGGTGATAAAGGGCATCCTTGTCTGGTTCCCACCCCTAGATTCTTGACTTTTCTCAGATAAGGTCCCAGACATCATAGAGCAGAGAGAAGCCATTCCTGCTGTTCAGGAATATGGGTCCAAATTCCTGACCCACAGAATCTGCTAACAGAATAAAATGATGTTTGCTTTATGCCACTTAGTTTGGAGTGGTTTTTTACATAGCAACGGATAACCAGAACATCACTCCAGACCAAAATGTTATGGAAATTCACTTTCTCAGATGCTCAATATTAAGTTTCTAATCACACGCAGGCAAGGTGTGGGCTGTGGGGCAGTGGGCACAGAGTGGCCCTGGGATCGATTGCCAGGCCTGGATGTGACAGCCGGGACACTTTGCCTTGCCTTCCTGCCAGTTGCTTGGCTAAAATGGGAAGTAAATTGTGCTATTAATCACCCTTTACTCACCCACCTCCCCACTTCTGTCTGAACGGGGCTGCTCACAGGTCTCAGAGTTCAGCTATGAGCCAGTTTGAGGGGCCCTGCCCCCCCCGGGCCTAATCAATACCTGCGTCCGAGCCAGCTCTTAGGGGCTCTTAGTGCATTATTTGCAAAATGACTCTATCAACCACAGGAGAAGATAGTTACGAGTGACAAATGCCCACTTTGACACCCAGCTCTCTCTGGGCCCTGGCAGGGCAGCAGAGCATCCTGTGTATATGTAGTGTGCCTGGGTGTGTGTGTGGGTGGGAGGGGAAGCTTGGTGCACAACAGTGGGACTGGACTGGGGGGTGCCAAAAGGAAGGTGTGAAAGTGTGCATATGTGTGTGTGAGTTTGGGGAGGGCTCTGACTTATTAGACTATACTGTCTCTCAGTCTTGTGTGGCCTCAGCCAAGGCTATGGACAGGGTCAGGCTGCTTTGGGCTGCTGTTGCTGCTGTTTCTTTTTAATTTGGCATTTTTCAGGGAGCCTAAGGAAGATAGTGCCGAAGATGAGCCCCCTAGGTTAAAAGGCACTATACAATGACCACAACAGTGGACTCAAACTTGCCAATGATCATGAACGTGGCACAGAACCAGGCAACTTTTCATTTGTTGTACATGAGGCGCCGTGAGTGGGAGCTGACTTGACAGCAGCTAACAACAAGGAAGATGGAGCTACTTCCTTCCAGATTCCTTTATCTAACCACCTCCCCTAGGAGCTGAGTGAGATGAAAATGGATGGTTAGGGCTGACCAAGATCACCAGGGAGTGAAAAGGAGGAAAAACTCTGACCTAATTGGAGCAAGAATCGAATCCAGGCGACCAATTAGGTCACAAATTATGTCATGGATACATAATTCATAAAGAAAATTTTTTTCCCTACAAATGGTAAGATATCACTGTGCTATTCTAGCCCATACTTTTTTTTTTTCTTTTTCACTTTACAGTATATCTTGGAGACTGTTCTGTATTAGTTCATACAGAGGTTCCTTATTTTTTTAACAACTGCATCTAAAATTTGATTTTATGGATGCACTTTGATTTTATTTAAGAAGCCCTTGTGGCACAGTGGTTAAAGTGCTTGGCTGCTAACTGAGAGGTTGTCAGTTCGAACCCACCAGATGCTCTGCGAGAGAAAGATGTGACAGTCTACTTCCGTAAAGATTACAGCCTTGGAAACTCTACGGGGCAGTTCCTATAGGGTTGCTATGAGTTGGAATGGACTCGGTAGGATGGGATAGTTTATTTAATCAGCTTCCTACTGATGGATACTTAGACAAGTACTTCTCAAATTGAAAGTGCGTATGAATCATCTGGTGATCTTGTTGAAATGCAGATTCTGCTCCAATAGGTCTAAGGTGGGGCCTGAGATTCTGCATCAGCAAGCTCCCGGGTGATTCTGATGCTTTTGGTCCATTGACCATCCTCTGAGTAGAGAGGATTCAGACTATTTTCAATATTTTGTCATTATAAATAGTGTTGTAATAAATATTTTTGTACGTGTCTTTCACATATGAGTAAGTCTATCCATAGGAAAAATTTATAGAAGTAGAATTTCTGGGCCAAAGATTTACCCTGGTGAATTTAACTGATACTGCAAATTGTCAGTCATGGAAAGTCCACTGTATCATCCCTGTATATAAGTGCCTACTTCCCTCATGCTCTTGCTAATACAGAGTTTTGTTAAACGTGTATCCATTTCTCCTTAACATTTTTTTGATTTTATTTTATGAATTTGGATGTCATATTATTGGTGCACAGATCTTCAGGACTGTTAGACTTTCATTGTAGGTTGTACCCCTTTTACAAAATACCTTTTTTTGGCCTTGTTTAATACTTTTTGCCCTACATTCCAACTTTAAATATGCACCTGGCTGATATGCTTCTGCCCATGCTTTCTTTTATATTTTATATATTTTTCAAGCTTATGGTTAGTTCATCAATTAGTTTAGCTACGTATGCATGTACAAATGATATATAAAAATCACATACTACTTTAGAAATGCAGTTTTTTTTCTCCACACTAGTATTACATGAAACCATTTGGCTCAAACTCTTCACATACATTTTCAACACTAGGGTTTTCTTCTCTATCATGAGATATAGTTTTCTGAGTAAATTTTGAAGAGCACATCATCTTCACTTCCTTCAAAAATTGAGATACCACAATTTTTTTTTAAATTGTACTTTAGATGAAGGTTTATAGAACAAATAGTTTCTCATTAAACAGTTAGCACACATATTGTTTTACGACAATGGTTAACAACCCCACGACATGTCAGCACTGTCCCTTCTCAACCTTGGGTTCCCTATTACCAGCTTTCCTGTGCCCTCCTGCCTTCTAGTCCTTGTCGCAGGACTGTTGTGTCCCATTACTCTCGTTTGTTTTATGGCGCTGTCTAATCTTTGGCTGAAGGGTGAACCTTGGGAGTGACTTCACCACTGAGCTAAAAGGGTGTCCAGGAGCCATACTCATGGGGTTTCTCCAGTCTCTGTCAGGCCAGTAAGTCTGGTCTTTTTTTGTGAGTTAGAATTTTGTTCTACGTTTTTCTCCAGCTCTGTCCAGGACCCTCTGTTGTGATCCCTGTCAGAGCAGTTAGTGGTGGTAGCCGGGCACCACCTAATTGTACTGGACTCAGTCTGGTAGAGGCCGTGGTAGTTGTGGTCCATTAGTCCTTTCGATTAATCTTTCCCTTCTATCTTGTTTTCTTCATTCTCCCTTGCTCCTGAAGGGGTGAGACCAGTGGTGTGTCTTTGATGGCTACTCACTGGCTTTTAAGCCCCCAGACGTTACTCACCACAGTAGAATGTAAAACATTTTCTTTATAAACTATGTTATGCCAGTTGAGCTAGATGTTCCCTGAGATCATGGTCCCCACAGCCCTCTGCCCAGCAATTCAGTCCCTCAGGGAGTTTGGATGTGACTATGGAGCTTCCATGACCTTTCCTTATACAGGTTGTGCTGGCTTCCCGAGTATTATGTACAGTCTTACCCTTCACCAAAGTTACTACTACTATTTAGTATTCCCCCCCTCTTCCCATCCGTCATGACCAACAAAGATTGTTTCTTTTTGTGTGTAAACATTTTCATGAGTTTTTACAATAGAGGTCTCATACAATATTTGTCCTTTTGCGATTGACTTATTTCACTCAGCATGATGCCCTCCAGTTTCATTCATGTTATGAGATGCTTCACAGATTCATCATTGTTCTTTATTGTTGCATAATACTCCATCGTGTGTATGAACCATAGTTTGTTTATCCGTTCTTCTGTTGATGGGCATCTAGATTGTTTGCATCTTTTTGCTATTGTGAACAGTGCTGCAATGAACATGGATGTGCATATGTCTATTTGTGTGACGGCTCTGATTTCTCTAGGATATATTCCTAGGAGTGGGATAGCTGAATCATACGGTATTTCTATTTCTAGCTTTCTAGGGAAGCACCGTATCATTTTCCAAAATGGTTGTATCATTTTGCATTCCCACCAGCAGTGCATAAGAGTTCCGATCTCCCCACAGCCTCTCCAATGATTGTTATTTCCAGTTTTTTTGATTTGTGCCGGTAATGCCAGGGTGAGATGGTATGTCACTGTGGTTTTAATTTGCATTTCTCTAATGGCTAGTGATCGTGAGCATTTCCTCATGTGTCTGTTGGCCGCTTGAATGTCTTCTTTGAGATACCACAATTTTTGTGTCCATGTGTAACGATGTCAGTGCAAAACTTATTTCAAGTCACAAGTTCTTTTAACATTCAGTTGTTTTATCCATTTGTCCTGTAGGTGTCTATTTATGATAGACATATTTAACATGTTTAAATATTCAGCTATTTAACATAGCTACCTGCTATGATTGCTTTTTTTCCTTCTGACTTAATTTATGCTTATATGAAGGAGCCCTGGTGGTGCCATGGGTAAAGCACTTGGCTGCTAACCAAAAGGTCAGCAGTTTGAACCTGCCAGCCACTCGTGGGAGAAAGATGTGGCACTCTGCTTCTGTACAGCCTCGGAAATCCCATGGGGCAGTTCTACTGTGTCCTATAGCGTTGCTATGAGTTGGAATCAATTTGATGGCAGTGGGTTTGGTTTTTGGTTTGGTTTATGCTTGTATGAAAAACATGAGTCCATGGCAATGGGTTTAATTTTTTGGTTTATACATATAGGAGGAGCCCTGGTATCACAGTAGTTAAGAGCTAGACAACTAACCTAAAGATCAGCAGTTCGAATCCACCAGCTGCTCCTTGGAAACCCTGTGAGGCAGTTCTAGTCTGTCCTATAGGATTGCTATGAGTTGGAATCGACTCTATGGCAATGCATTTGGTTTTCAGTATACATATAGGAAGAAGTGACTAGCAAGAAAGGCCTGGAGATCTACTTCCAAAAATTAGCTAATAAAAATCCTATGGATGACAACAAAATATTATCTGAAATAGTGCTGAAACATGAGCCTCCTAAGTTGGAAGGCACTCAAAATACACAGTGGCCACAACCATGGACTCCATCATACCAACAAATGCGAAGATGATGCAGGACTGGGGAACGTTGTACATGGAGTTCCCATGAGTTGGGACTGACTCAACAGCAACTAACCACAACACAGATATAAATGTCAAATGTCTTCTGAGGCTCATATTTAAAAATAGGCCCCCCCTTTCCCAGCCCTCTCTCTCCTCAAATTCTCCACTTAGATAAGGCAATAACTTTGAACTATTTTAGCTTTCCACCATTTTTCTACATGTCTAAATAACACGTTTATATAACTCACATAGTATTTTTTAATGTCTTAAAGATTCAGATGTTATCTACTGACTTCCTACAATGGAAAATATGGACTTAGCTCTTTCATTGTGCTCCTCTTTCCTCCCCTCTCAATTCTCCTAGTACGCTTATATCACAATTTCTTGGATTAAATAAATATTCAGTGTTTACTTCATTATGATTCTATAAGTATTATTTAGAGTTGAGTCATGTGGTGAATCATAGCTACATTTCCTTTCTGGTATAACTTTCTTTTTCTTTTTTTCCAGAGTTACTATTTATTTTGATTCTTCTTCTTATTTTTCATTTGCCTAGTTTTCTCTGTATTTACTGTTAATTTACCTCCAACTCTCTGGTAGAATAAACTTCTTCTCTCAGTTTGTTCAAAAACTCCAGTAAACTATCCTTCTGGAACCCTCTGATCTCTTGCTCCCATCCAGACTGGCCACCTTCTCAGCCTGTTGCTCTGAATGTTGGATTGAGAGTTCCCTTCACCACCTCTGGCAACACCCTTTGCTGTTTCCTGTGTTGGGGCCCTGTCTTCTGTGTCCCATGGTGTCATAGATTGAATTGTGTCCTTCGAAAATATCTGTCAACTTGCTGGGTCATGATTCCCAGTGTTGTACGATTGAGTAACATTCTGTAATCTGATGTGATTTCCTAATGTGTTGTAAACTTTATCACTGTGATGTAATAAGATGGATTAGCAGCAGTTATACTGATGAGGTATACAAGATTAGATAGTGTCTTAAGCCAATCTTTTTGGAGATAAAAAAGAGAGAAGCGAGCAGAGACACATGGGAACCTTATGCCACCAAGAAAGCAGTGCCAGGAGCAGAGCGCATCCTTTGGACCTGAGATTCCTGTGCTGTGATGCTCCCAGACCAAGGGAAGACTGATGCATCACCAGGACCTTCCCCCAGAGCAGACAGAGAGAGAAAACCTTCCGCTAGAGCTGATGCCCTGAATTTGGACTCGTAGCCTACTAGACTGTGAGAGAATAAACTTCTCTTTGTTAAAACCATCCACTCGTGGTATTTCTGTTAGAGCAGCACTAGATGACTAAGATATGTAGCTCTCTTTTCATTTACTCTCATTTTGGTGGCACCCTCTCCCAGTAGCTTTCTGAGAAAGGACTTGTGGAGGATCAAAGTGTTGAGACTCTTTGTCTCCAAAATGGTTTTGTTCTACCTCCATAGTTGAATGATAGTTTGACTAGATATAGAATTCTTGGTTTGCTGTAATTTTCCCTCAGAATTTGAAGACCTCAACTCTAGTATCACTGAGAAATCATTCTGTTTCCAGTTATTTCAGATGTAACACCCCCACTTCCGTTCCCTCATACGTACACACCTCTCTGGCGGTGTTTAAGATCACTGCTTTACAACTAGCATTCTGAGGTTTTATGATAATGTGCTTGGGTGTGGGTCATTTTCTTTCATTGTGTTGTACTCTTGATGGTAGGGCCTTTCAATCTGGAAACTTTCATGTCTTTAAGATCTAGAAAATTCTCTTACATAATGTTAATTTAGAGGGAGAAGCTCTTTCATTTTTTCTTTCTCTTCTCTCTTTCTGAAACTCATATTATTGTTGGACATTGGACTGCCTGGAAATTCCCTTTTACTATTTTTCCATCTCTTCAACCTTTTATTCTTCCTAGAGATATTCTTATCTTTACCATCTAACCCTTCTATTTATATTTTAATTCATATTTTTATATATTTTTTGTTTCCTGAATTCCTTCACTCACTTTTTTGGGGGGTTCCCTGTTTTAATTCCCATGATGCAATACCTTCTTTTTTCTCTCTGAGGGTATTAACTCTAGTGTTTTAGAGGTTTTCCTAAGCTGCCTTGACTCACTTACCTTTAAGTTGTTTTCCTATTTGTTTTGTGTCTGTTTTTTACATTAGAATCTTTCTTCAATCTGTCTGATCTTTGGCTGGCTGTTGATGTTTAAAAGTGAAGCATTACAATACGATTGAAAGGCTTGGCACATGGGCCAGATTTTTGAGTGATGGGTTTCATTGCGGGGTTCCTGGGCACGGACCAGGCTGCTTTATTGAGGAATCACCCCACCCCCATGCAATTATCTTTTCTCTTGACCAATGAACTGCCTCAGAGAGGAACCTGCCAGTCTCTAGCCTTGGATGATGGAGTTACCAGTAACCAGTTGTCATCGAGTCAGCTCTAACTCATGGTGACTTCATGTGTGTCAGAGTGGAACTGTGCTCCATAGGATTTTCAATGGCTGATTTTTTGGAAGTAGATCACCAGGCCTTTCTTTTGAGGCACCTCTGGGTGAATTGAAACCTCCAGCCTTTCTGTTATCAGCCAGACGTATTAACCATTTGCACCACCCAGGGACTCCAGATGGCGGTGTAGAGGTAGGGAATACACCTGGATGCTGATTCTGGTTGCTGAATGGAGGTCTGGGGAAGAAGGGGGAGAGGAGGTGCTTACCATTTAACGTGTAAATTTTCACTTCATGCCATTGTTTGCAGGCACTTTCAGAGCTCCTCTGGGGCTCCCAATGCAGAAAGTGTGCTTCTGATCTGCTGGTTGTGTGGGGTGGAGAAGAGGGCCTAGGTGGTGGGGGTGGGGGGGCCTCTTATACAGACTTTAAACCAATCTGCCTGTTTTCAGCTTTGTGTACAACCTCTGCCTTGCAGGTCCTCAGTGCCTCCAAAGGACCTGAGCCTTTCTGGGACCCTGTGTGGCCAGCAGCCTTGCCTCTCACGTTTCCCACTCTGGTGCCCTTCATGTGAGCAGTTAGGGCCCGCTCTTCTAGTCCATTAAGTTTCTTCCAGCTCTGTCATGGATAGAATTGTGTCCCCCCAAAATATCTGTCAACTTGACTAGGCCGTGATTCCCAGTATTGTGTGATTGTCTACCATTTTGTCATCTCATGTGATTTTCCTTTGTGTATGATGTTAATGAGGCAGGATTAGTGGCAGTTATGTTAATGAGGCAGGACTCATTCTACAAGATTAGGTTGTGTCTTAAGTCAATCTTTTTTGAGATACAAAACAGAAGCAAGAAGAGAGACAGGGGGACCTTATACCACCAAGAAAGCAGTGCCGGGAGCAGAGCCCGTCCTTTGGACCGGGGGTCCCTGTGCCTGAGAAGCTCCTAGACCAGGGGAAGATTGATGACAAGGGCCTTCCTCCAGAGCTAACAAAGAGAGAAAGCCTTCCCCTGGAGCTGGCACCCTGAATTCGGACTTGTAGCCTTCCAGACTGTGAGAGAATAAATTTCTGTTTTATAAAGCCATCTACTTGTGGTATTTCTGTTATAGCAGCATTTGATAACTAAAACAAGCTCCTTCCACTTTTTTTTCTAAATTCCAAAATTTTGTTTACATCTCTTGCCTGCTTTTATTGCCTCTCTTTATTGTGGTTTTATGGTTTTTTTTCATTCTTTTTCTGTCATCTTTTTAGTCACATCTGGGAGGAAACAGATAAATATGTTTAAAATCCCATGTTTAGCTGGAGCCAGTCTAGCCTTTCATTTTTTTCACCCTTTTGGAATCACTTTATTTTAGGTGTGTCAGAGTGATTTTAGCAATCCTGATCTTATCTCCCTTTGGCTTAAAATCCTCAAGGCTCTGCTCCCGGTGTTTTCTTAAGATGAAAGTCCAAAATCTCTAACATGGCTGACAGGCCTGCATGCTCTGCCTCTTCCCCAGACTCTCCCAAGACAAAGCTCCCTTAATTTACTCTTTCCCAGCCATGCTGGCTTATTATTATTATTATATACATAACAAAACATACACCATCTCAACTATTTCTACATGTACAATTCAGCGACATGGATCACATTCTTCAAGTTGTGCAACCATTCTTGCTATCCTTTTCCAAATCATTCAACCACCATTAACATAAACTCAATGCCCCCTGAGCAGGAACCCCCACCCCCTCCTCCTCCCTCTCACACCTGTTGTTGTTATGTGCCCTCGAGTCGGTTCTGATTCACAGTGACCCTACAGGACAGAGCAGAACTGCCCCACAGAGTTTCCAGGGGGTGGCTGGTGGTTTCGAATTGCCCACCTTCTGGATAGCAGCTGAGCTCTTAACCATGGTGCCACCAGGGCTCCCATACCTGGTAACCACTAATAATCTTTAGTTTCTATATATTTATTTCATGTAACTGAGATCATACAGTATTTGTCCTTTTGTGACTGACTTATTTTGCTCAGCCTGATGTTGTCAAAGTTCGTCCATATTGTGATATGTATCAGAGCTTCATTTCTCTTTAAGGCTGAGTAATATGCCATTGTGTGTAGATACCACATTTTGTTTATCCATTCATCTGTTGATGGACATTTCAGTTGTTTCCACATTTTGGCTATTGTGAAAAGTGCTGCAATGAACTTTGGTGCACAGGTTTCTGTTTGTGTTCCAACTTTCATTTCTTCCGAGTGTATATACTAGGATTGGGATTGCTGGGTCATGCCATGCTGAGTTTTGAACATGATGTTCTTCTCTGCCTGCCTTCTGTGGTTAATCTGTTATCCCTCAGAGCTCGTCTCAAAGATCCCTTCTTTAGGGAAGCCTCTCCTGACTCTAGACCTGGTCAGGTTCCCCGTTCTGAGCTTCAAAAGCCCTCAGTAAGTACATTTAAATACCTAATTAGATACTCAATGTCTGTGTCCTCTACTAATGTGTAAGCTCTCAGCTTCGATAGTGAGTTTAGCCTGGAGGTGGAGAGAGAGCTGGGTTCTATGAGGCCACAGAGCATGTCTGTCTTCTTCAGTGCTGTGTCCCCAGGGTCTCTAGCGTGGTGCTTGCACGGAAAGACTCCTCAAAATACAGCTGTTGAATGAATGAATGAACAAATGAATGAATGAAGATGCATCTGGACTCACAGAGGGTTAGAACATGGGGAGATCAGTTGTAAGATTGTCTGGTCCAATATCCTACTTGTTACAGCTGAAGATAATGAGGCTCAAAGACATAAGGGAAGGAGAAGTTCCCCCTAAATGCACTCGTGCACACTCATGCATGCACACACGCACGCACACTTTTATACGTCATGCTAGTAACAATCCTCTGAGGTGGATTCCACCCCTCTAATTTCACAGAAGAAATTGAGGTCCAGAGGGTTAAAATACCTTGCCTCCCGTTTTATAGATACCTTTAAATGGCAGGTACCCTGTGGGTATCTGGATAAGGGGAGGGTATAACATTGCACAATCTATGGCAGGGGCTGCAACAAGTATGCTTTCTATCTCATGGAATGTTAGACTCTGATGGACCTTAGGGAGCTTGTGGACCAACCCTTTCTGACAGAGAGAATGTCTAGGTCACCCATTTAATAGAGTGACAGAGCTGGGACTAGATCGCATGCAGAGGCATAGTGAGGGGGGTTAGAGGGGGGCATCTGCCCCCGGGCGCAAATCCAAGGGGGCACCAGACAAGGCCGGCCAGCGAATAACCCCCTCCCTCCTCCCCCTCTTCCCCCCACCCCAATCAACGAGGCTGGCGTGGGCGGGGGGGGGGCGGGGGGGAGTTGGGGGAGAGGCAAACTTAGAGACTGTCCCTGGTCACTCATTCCCCTTGCTACACCCCTGATTGCAAGCCCTCTAATGCCTGGCTAAGTAAGTGTTCTTCACTGTCTTCAGAGAACACAGAAAACCAATTTTGAGAGAGAACTCCTGGGTAGTGAGATGACAGAGGGCTGGGCTGGGCGTCACCACTGACTTTACTGGCTGCTCTGCAGACAGCGTTATCTGTCCCTGGTCAGCCTAGTGTGAGCTGGGCTTTCCTGGGGCTTGGAGCCCTGTCTAGAGGCTGCTGTTCCCCGGGACCCACCTCCAGCCCCCGTTTAACGCCCCAGAGCTTGGGAGCCTGGCGGTGGGGTGAGGGGCTAGCAGCCTCTGCGGCTGATTTAAGGAGTGTGTGGGAGCCCATGTTCCTTCTCCCTGCTTAATCCAAACCATATTAAAAACAATCCCTTGGGGCCTCTGTTAATAATAAGTGGTTTATGCTGCTGCCTCGAGTGGGGGGATTTGTTGGCCTTTCATTCATTCCTCATCCTCATTTCTCCTCCCTCCTCCTCCTGCGCCTGTGGATGGCAGGAGGAGGAAATAGAAAGATGGTTAAAATACGTTAAAATGGATGGCTAAAAGAAAGTTTTTTTTTTAAGAGCTCTACGTCTGGGTTTCTTTATGACTTCAACCTGACTTCTAAGCCCCAGCCTGCCTCAACTTCCCCCGGAAGAGGAGGGATTTGCAGGTCTGGTGAGCAATTCTTGGTGTGGACTCACGTGCCTTGGCTGGTCTGACTGCCTGCAGGGTTCGGTGTGCAGGCAGTGCAAATTCCTCCACCTGCAAGGCAGGCTCAGGCAGCTCTGGAGGCCTGATGCCAAAGGGAGCACTGCACGAGGAGTCCCAGCTCTGCCCTTTTTTTGCCGTTTGAACTGAATCAAGTCATGTGTTGCCTCTGAGCCTGCATTTTCTTAGATGCACAACAGGGGTGTAGATCTGTATTCATAGGGCAGTAACGAAGATTAAAGAGGTAAGGGTTGGGAAAGCGCTGTGAAAACTGCTAAGAAGGGAACCGGCGTTGGGGATGCGGATGAACATTATTATTGCAGTCCTGCTCCTCTGTGGATGACAGCGTGTCTGCTTCCAGTCCAGGTCCTACCGGCCAGGGTGGGGGCACGTGGAGTGGGCCCCCTCTTCCTTTCCGCGTGGCAGTGAGGTAATGTAGGATGCTGCGTGCAAACAGGAAGAGAACAGGACCCTGGCCCGCACCCTGCAGGAGTGGCGGTGCGGGCTTTGCACCGCCTGTCTAACGGCCTTGGCAGCCAGATCACATTAGTAAAACCTCTGCATGGCGTCTGCTCTCTCTGCGGTCCCCTGATTAGGCTTTGTCTCTGGGACAGGAATGTAAATGGGCAGTATAAAGAGCTAGGTCTGGGCTCCCAGGCCAGGGGAGGCCAGACACTCAGAGTCATCTGATGCCAGGGTCAGATGGTGTTGCCCGCCTCCGCCTCAAGCCGTGCTGGGCCCGCACTTCGGAGCCTCCAAACATCCTCCCTCAGATGGAATTTCAAGACAGACCCCTTCTCCCACAAGCGCCTTTCCTCTCCCGCCCTTCGTTTCTGTCCTCTGGACATGACCAGGATGACTCTGTGACACTTTGTGGTGCAAGGTCTTTGGAGGTCAGGCTTTCCCGTTTCACAGACCCCAAGTGCCCCCTCAGATTGTCAGAATTTTTCAATTGTGGGTGAGAAGGAAGACCAGAGAGGTCAGCCAGTCCAGTCCCCTGTGCTAGCCCTCACCTGCCACCTGGGTTCCTGTTGTATGCTTTTAAACCAGGCTAGGTGCTTCAGAGCCCCGGCTTGTGAAAGAGAAACTCAGGGACTCCAGAATAGAAACACCACATTCAAGTGGGTTAAACTCCAGCCCTGACATTTAATTAGCATCTTTTTCAGCTCCCACACTTGAAGAGTACCTGTTATTTCTTTTCTTTTACTCACAATACACTGAAAGCCAGGAGCATTTTCCCGAGCTCCGGAACCCCTCATCAGAAGTCAATCACTTTGGAAGCATGATAAATACTTCTGCAAGTCTGCCTCAGATTGGGAAGTGATGAGCTCCCGGAAAGATGATTAGGAGACCAGGGTGATGGCAGGGGCACTGCAGAAGCTCCCAGCTTTTAATCTGCCCACCTCCCTCCTCATAACCTTAAAAAGGCCACCTCTCCAAGTAAGTACAAGCATCTAATGAGCCCCTGGACCATTTGATTTTGTAAAAAGCAAGGAGGGAACCCACTGCAGCTGTTGGTGTTACAGCCCAAGCTTGATTGCTGCCTGCCTGGGCTGCCCTGGGAGCTGCTGGGAGTACAGTGGAGAACGTGGGCATGGCTGATGAGATGGCCATCTGCAGCTAGTCTCACTCATGAACAGTAAATGCAGTGGCCAGTAAGTGCTTTGAACAAGGGCATTGGTGGTTCAAGGGTAGAATTCTCACCTTCCATGGGGGAGACCCAGGCTCAATTCTCAGCCAGTACACCTCATATGCTGTCAGTGGAGGCTGGCATGTCGTTATGATGCTGAATAGGTTTCAGCGAAGCTTCCAGACTAAAATGGACTAGGAAGAAAGGACTGACGATCTACTTCTGAAAATCAGCCAATGAAAACCCTATGGATCGCAATAGAACACTGATCCACAACCAATCACGGGGATGGTGCAGGACCAGGCAGCATTTTGTTCTGTTTTACGTGGGGTTGCCATTGAGTCAGGGCCGACTCAATGTCAACTAAAAACAACAAGAAGTGATATGAAGGAGAGTATAAAACCAGGGCCTGGATTAGTTTGGGAGGCCAGGGAATGACTTGTAGGCAGAGACCATGCGTGTGGAGTACGGCAGGGTGAGGCATAGGTAGAAAGTTCTGGGCAGAGAGAACTGTATGCTACTGCAGGAAGGAGCTGGGAGCCTCCAGGAAATCCAACAGTGTTCCTCATTCCGTCCCTCTCTCTCTACCTCTGCTGCCTCAATCCTGCTTCAGGCCTGGCTGTTAGCCTCCTATCTAGTCTGCTGGCTCCTGTCCTCAATCCGTTTCAATCTACTTTACTGGTTGCCACCAGGTTAATCTCAGAAAAATATAGCTTTGATCATGTTGTTGTTGTTGTTAGCTGCCTTGGAGTCGGCCCCTGACTCATGGCAACCCCATGCACAACAGAACAAGTCACTGCTTGGTCCTGCACCATCCTCATGATTGGTTGCAGATTAGACCTTTGTGCTCCACAGAGTTTTCATTAGCTAATTTTTGGAAGTAGATAGCCAGGCCTTTCTTCCCAGTCCATCTTAGTCTGGAAGTTCCACTGAAACCTGTTCAGCATCATAGAAACATGCAAGCTTCCACTGACAGATGGTGGTGGCTGTGCATGGGGTGCATTGACGGGGAATTGAACTCAGGTCTCCCGTGTGGAAGGTGAGAATTCTACCACAGAACCACCAGTGCCTCTGCTTTGATTGTCATACTCAACTTATTTGTGGGCCAGTGGTTAAGAGCTTGGCTGCTAACCAAAAGATCTGCAGTTCAAATCCACCAGCCACTCCTTGGAAACCCATATGGGGCAGTTCTACTCTGTCTAATAGGGTCGCTATGAGTTGGAATCGACTCGACGGCAACAGGTTTTTTTTAATACAAGTGTCTCCCAGGAGCCCTGGTGGTGAAGTGGTGAAGAGATTAGGCTGCTAACCAAAAGGTCAGCAGTTTGAATCCATTAGCTACTCCTTGGAAACCCTATGGGGCATTTCTCCTCTGTCCTATAGGGTCACTATGAGTTGGAATCGACTCGACTGCATCAGGTTTGGTTTTTTTGTTTACTGTCTCCCAATGGCCGGCTTGTTCCCTTAATTCCCACCATCTTCCTACTCTAGGCCTCAATTTAGCCACACTGGGCCACTCACCTTCCTGCAAAGACAACCTGACACATATACTCTTGCCTGAAATTGCCCCCTTGCTTTTTCACTTAGGCCTATAAACATCCTACCCATACTTCAGGATGATTCCCAAATGCTGCTCCTCCGCAAGCCTTTGACATGAACACTCCCCTATTATAATATGTACCCACATGGGGCATCAGCCATCCTGCAGTTGTCATAACCAATGCCCCATAGATGACAGGCTGTAAGCCAAGAGTGGCAGGGATTGGAGGCTGGGGGGATCTAGCTGAGTTACAGGGCAGACTCCCTCCAGGGAAGTCTGAGAGGGCTAGCCTTAGTAGCACAAGTACATAAGACTTTCATCCTACCCCATCATCAGGGCCGGATTAAGGCCTTAAACACTGTCAAACTGTGGTGCCCCCTCCTCTGCTTACTCACACATTGGAATAGGATATGTGAGTTATATATATGTATACGTACGTGTTTGTGTTTTAGCTATCCATGATGTAACTTCTTCTTAAGTGCATCTATAATATTAGTGATTGAACACAAAAGTGGCTTGTGCCATTTTAGCAGAATGAGATGAACTGGATTATAAAATTTCCAGTGGATGCAGGGTACTCAGATTTTTACCATATACCGTATTTTCTCCAAAAAGAATAGTCCACATATTCTACAACAGAGAAAATGAGGCAGTGAACTTAGTTGTTTGAACAATCAATGTAAAATTCTGTTGATCCCCCACAACAAAAAATTGACTTTCACCAATTTTGTTTGAAATGGCTCATACTTCAACTCTGATGCTTCTTTCATAATAAATGCTATAATTATAAATGAACAAATGAAAAGATGTCATAAAGAAAATTTAATGATCAGAAAAGATATTGCAACAAATTACTATATTTTATTTTTAGATAGATCTTTAATTTCTAACATGTTACAATTAAAGAATTTCTATTCTTTGCTGTTTCAAATTCTTCAATGATGTCATCACAATTAAGCTGCTGAACAATATCTACTTCCATACATAATAAAGATAATGATTCGAGTCTTTCCTGAATCATTGTTGTATGCTGAGGGGTTTTGACTCTTTTTTAGGGACAAAAATGAGGGTTCTGCTGTGTAACTTGTGAAAATTAAAGTTAGGAATATGTGTAAAGCAACTTCAAAATTGGGAAATATGCATTGTATCTTATCTTGTATTATGGAGTCATACATGCCTACGTGAGTAAAATTTGTGTGTCTTGAAACTGTCGCACTTCTCCATAAAGGTTTGTACTTAAGTCATCAGGATAAGCTGGCACTAATTTCTTGGTTGCCTTCATGCATGCTTCATCACGTATATCCGTATTAAGAAGGAAAATCTATCTGAAAGAACTTTACCACACTTTCGCCCTTTTCACGCAAGATTCAAGAGTGTTAATGATGGTGTAGTAGTATGTGGTTATGCAAAATTGATCTCTGGTACTCAGTACTTCTGGAGCACTTTGGTCATTTACGTTTCTTTCTAAAGCTTCTGTGATGGTGAACTGATTGATAATCAGTATTTGGCAGTATTTCATTGTGTTTTCGAATTTTTCAAAATCTTCTCTTAAATTATGTAAAGAGCCTGTTAATGACTTGTAGAGTTCTGTGCATGTCTTTAAATTGACTTCTGAATCTTGGAGAGCTTGACTCCTCTGTTGAAAATGCTGCAATCTATTGTTCCGCATAACCAACATAAATGCATAGTCCTAGCGTGTGCATTTTGTTGGCGATGTTTTCGGCTTTCTTTCTGGTGTTTCCTTTTTGTGTCTGGTCTTCAGCAATCTTTTCTAAGGCGTCTAGAATCCGAGTATAGGATTCTAGGATTGCACTCCTTGCTATAACATGAACTTCCCGACGTGTATTAGAAAGACATTTTAATACTTGATCATTGCCTAAATGTTTTAGAACTGCCCATTAGCGAGTAGAGGAGGTAAAAAAATATGTAGAGTAACTAAACAGTAGAAAAAAAATCAGCTGCGTCCAGACAACAATCTACTGCACTACAGATTAAATGAATGCGAAGCACCTGGTATGAAAATGACATATTTATTATGTTCTAAAATTTTCTGTTGCATGCCTTTATAATGCCCTGACACACTGGCCTCTGCGCTTAGAGAAAGCAGTTTTGCAAACTTCACGTAAGTAGCGAAGTACTTGATTTGCAATTTCTTCACTGGTATGGCTTTTTAAGGTAGTAAATGTGATAAATCATTCAACAGGTTTTCCATGTGTTGGAAATACGTATCTTAAAACAATACTTAGCTGATCTATATGAGAAAGATCAGGAGTGGAATCTGCAGACAAACTGAAGTATGGAGCTATTCTTATTTCACTGAAAATAGTTGATCAAACTTTATCACTTATTAAGTTTATTAATTCTTCACGTTATTTTAGACATATACGATGGGTTGCATTTTCTTGTGTCACCATATTTTAAGATGTGACCTGCTATAAATGGATCAAACTGAGCAACAAGTTCAAGTGAACCCCCAAAATTTCCATTTTGTGGGGACCCAAACACTTCATTTTTTCCTCAAAAAGGTAGTCCACGTTCAGCAAGTGTTATAATGACAGCAGCAATGCATTGCAAAAAGGCTTTCCAGTACTGAGGTTCTTCATTAATTTGTGTTTCCAGTGCATGAGTTAAGCCAAAACCATATCTTCAGTTTTAATATGACAACATACAGTCTCTGAGAATTGAACTGTTTTCATGTTTATCAATCATATTTGAGTTGCACCAATTGCTAAATCCACCCACAGCAAATCAAGAATTAAATGATTTAGGACTGAGTAGTTTGCAAACAAAACAATATACAGAAGTGACGGATGGAGAATACAGTAGCCACTCCCTCTTATAATTTTCACCAATAGCTTTGCATCCTAGAAATATATTCTGGCTACAGAACCTTTTTTGTTTACCATCCAGAAATTTTTGACATGAATTTTCAAATTATCCACTGTGATGCTGACAGTCTTTTGACCCTCTTTTGAGCCGATAGTTTAAATCATTAGAAGAAAAATTATTCCACAAAGCAGGATCTGTATTTCCGACATTTATGGGGTCTGCAACAATTTCAGGTTCTAAAATAGTGTCACTTCCAACACCACTATTAATTTTTTTACTACAGCAAAGGAATGGATGCAGAATTTGGAACAAATTCTGTTCTGTTTGTATTGCTATTAGTAATTTCAGAACTAGCAGTATTAGTACAACAATTTACACCCACTAAATGTGAGAGTTCAATGGGAAAAGTCTCTTCTGATTCACTGTGTTTTTAAAAAGGAAGTTGATTTTGGAATTGTTTTTCGGGATTCACAAATCCTTTTCATTTTATCTTCTGAGGGCTTTCGTTTTTGCGCTCCGCTTAGTTGTTGTCGCTTCATTTTACCTGGATGTAAAATTACTGCACTTTGTAAATTTGTTTCTACTGTAGCAAATTCTAATAATTGAAAATAAATAAAATTTATAAAATAAAATTTGCATCGAATTTGGACTTTAGCACAAAAATTTATATTTGAAAATCAGTAAGTAAAAAAATTGATTTGGACCGTGTAATTTTGTTCTTCAGTTCTAAGAGAGTCAAAAAGAAGTACTTATGAGGCTGTCGGGAATAATTTCATTTGTTTGTCGTACACTCTTTGTCGGCAGGCCCTTCCCAGATCTCCACAAGTGTTTTACTTGAATACTTGTGCACTTACTTTCCGTCCTTTGATGCTGCATCTTCACAGTTCATTGAACTACTGTTGATACCTGATGGGGGCGAGAGAGATCGCAAAGAGTAAGGTACAAATACAAGGGTGTGTTCAATCTAAAGACGTGTGTTGGTTCACTTTTCACAAGGCAGGACTAGGTACATCATGAGTCACGTGATTATAGTGCCACTGGATTGTTCTTATGTGGTCAAGGAGAGGGAACTGAATGTGAAGTTATACTTGATCTGTCCAGAGTGAAAAGGAAAATATAATTGTTATCATATACAAAATTCACAAAATGTGCATTTTATTCCTTTCTGGAATTGTTCAACTCTCATATTCGGAGATGTGTACATAATTGATGTAACAATAGCACCCCTTCTTGATGAGCAGGTTTGTTTTGTGAGTCATAATAATATAATCAATTTCTTAAAAGAAAGTCAGTCTGAATGGAAAAGGAAAATCAAATACATTTATATAATTTTTATTACCTAAATATTTACTTATTTCCTTGAGGAATTGTTCGATTTCCTTACACGGAGATAGGTGAATATTCTGATAAAATATAAATGTAATGTTCTGATAAATGCCCTTTGTTGCTTTCTTGGAAGATGAATTTAGAAGCACACTCATTGTTACAAAACAGAAACATATTTTGCATGATAAATAAATACTGAATTTTGCATTCTCGTAATGTGCCAAAAAAAAAAACCCACAAAAAACCAAACCGATTGCTGTTAAGTTGATTCTGACTGATAGCTACCCTACAGGACAGAGTAGAACTGTCCCATAGGGTTTCCAAGAAGTGGCTGGTGGATTCCAACTACAAACCTTGTGGTTAGCAGCTGAGCTCTTAACCACTGCGCCACCAGGGCTCCCTTAATGTGCCTAATACTTCATTTATTAGCATATATAGAGTAATATCAAACGCTGTGTGCCTGACAACAGACAGTAAAAAATTAAACTCACTTGATACATGAATTAAAAAATTTCCTGTTAGATAAGTATTAATATTTCTGGTATTTTTTGGACGTTTGCTTTGTTAGTACTATATTAAATTATTACCCATGTTAGTATTATATTAAATGTATGTAGACTGCGTCTGTTTGTATGCCAAACATATTTTAAAGTTAAAGTTATAAATATTATTGTTTACAAAACTTGGGACATAATTCTGTATGTAAATGCTATGCAGTTAAAAAGTAACTTGATTGAATTCATTGCAGTGGTCGGCTTATTCGAGTTCCCTTGCTTTTGTGTATCAGCTGGGACTGGAGTTCCCATTGGTTATTCACCAGGTTATGGGCAAGAGCATACCTTTGTGTTTGTATCATGTCAAAGAGCATTGCTGGCCCTCCTGGCTGGAGTTGCTGGGTTAGCAGATGTGGATGTACAAGCCGGTTCTCTCAAAATAGATCAGAGACCTGTTATCTATTAATATAATCTGTCCTTGCCCACTACCTGCTCATGTCGGATCCAGTTGCATATTGGGTGAATATAGCAAAAGTTAGACTTGACAGCCCATCCCCACCTCTTGGTTAGAAAGAAATGGTATACTCCCAGGAGACCTACTGAGGTAAGGAGTTTCAATTACATGGGAGGGGACCATAGGAGACAGATGTATTCTTACTTACCTAGTGTTGCTATAATAGAAATACTTCAAGTGGATGGCTTTAACAAACAGAAGTTTATTCTCTCACATTCCAGTAGGTGGTAAGTCTGAATTCAGGGGAATTCTTTCTCTCTCTGTGGGCTCTGGAGGAAGGTCCTTGTCATCAATCTTTCTCTGGTCTCGGAGCTTCTCAGAGCAGGGACCCTGAGTCCAAAGGATGTGCACTGCTCCTGGCACTACTTTCTTGGGGGTATGAGGTCTCCTGTCTTTCTACTCGATTCTCTCCTTTATATCTCAGAGGAGATTGACTCAAGAAACAATCTAATCTGGTAGATTGAGTCCTGCCTCATTAACATAACTGCCTCTAATTCTGCCTCATGAACATTATAGAGGTAGAATTTACAACATATAGGAAAATCAGCATCAGATGACAAGATGGTGGACAATCACACAACACTGGGAATCATGGCTTAGCCAAGTTGACACACATTTTTTGGTGGACACAATTCAATCCATAACAGATGTCAGTGAAGGTGTTGAAGTGGTAGGGATCTGCCTCATAGCTTAAACAACCTTTAGCGTGGTGCCTTTGTGACCCTGCATAAACTTTATTTCCGGCTGGCACATTCTCATGCACTGGAGCTGGTATCAGTTGCATTTAGTGCCCTGCCAGTTCCCTTCCACTGGCACTTGCTTTTTATTGTGTCTTGTCTGCTTGACACCTAAGAGTCTTTGCTTTGGACAACTGCTGCACCTGTTTTGTTGATGCCCTAAGCATGTGCTTACCTTGCTTATTAGATAATCTATCCCTGCCCATCCTGAGCCTCTTCCCCTATGCTTTGGAGAGGGATCGAGGATTGGTCTTGCTTCTCTGAGCTGCATGAGTTCCAGGACAGCCTCCATGCCCATCGCTGACACATTTACATCTTTTCCCCTGTCTTAGTCATCTAGTACTGCTCTATCAGAAATACCACAAGTGGATGGCTTTAACAAAGAGAAGTTTATTCTCTCACAGTTCAGTAGGCTACAAGTCGAACCTCAGAGCCTCAGCTCCAGGAGAAGGCTTTCTCTCGCTGTCAACTCTGGAGAAAGGTCCTTGTGATGCATCAGTCTTTCCTTGGTCTGGGAGCTTCTTTGTGCAGGAACCTCAGGTCCAAAGGATGCGCTCTGCTCCCAGCACTGCCTTCTTGGTGGTATGAGGTTTCCATTTGTCTCTGCTCGCTTCTGTCTTTTATATCTCAAAAGAGATTGGATTAAGACACTATCCAATCTTGTAAACTGCATCAGTATAACCTCATCACAGTGATAGAATCTACAATACCTAAGGAGATCACATATAACCTCATCATAGTGATAGAGTTTACAACATATAAGGAAATCACATCAGATTACACAATCATACAATACTGGGAATCATGACCCAGCCAAGCTGACAGATAATTTTGGGGGACACAATTCAGTCCATGACATCCCCTTAACTGCCCAGGATGAAAGGTAGAGTCAGATGTACAATGTGGAATAGTGGGAAGAGCATGGACTTCATGTTCTGAGAGACCTGGGTTCAAATCTTAGTTCTACCATCTATTAGATGTCTATTTTTAGGTATGTTATTTAACCTTTCTGAACCTCTATTTTTACAGAGACAGTAAGATCCTCTTTTAGATTGGTTTTGAAGATTACATGAGTTAAGCTCAATAATGTAATGAGCTTGAAACCTAGTACAGTTAGTCCTCCTTATTTGCAGATTCTCTACCTGCAAATTCGTCTACTCCTAAAATTTATTTGTAACCCCCAAATCAATGCTTTATCTCCACCTCTTTGCACATGTCATTATAATACTTTGTTTTCTCGAGTTGCGCTTTGAAATCTCCCGTTCAGTTCTTTTACTTCATCATTTCTTCCTTTTGCTTTAGCTACTCGACGTACAAGAGCAAGTTTCAGAGTCTCTTCTGACATCCATTTTGGTCTTTTCTTTCTTTCCTGTCTTTTAAATGACCTCTTGCTTTCTTCATGTATGATGTCCTTCCACAGCTTGTCTGGTCTTTGGTAATCTATTCTTGGATGGTCTCTAAATTCAGGTGGGATATACTCAAGATTGTACTTTGGCTCTCGTGGAGATAGAAGACCAAAAGGGAAAAACACGCTCAACATTTCTCAAGCCGAAAGAACTGAAGAAAAATTCAAGGCTTGAATTGCAATAGTGAAAGATTCTATGGGGAAAATATTAAACAACACAAGAAGCATCAAAAGAAGATGGAAGGAATATATAGAGTCATTATACCAAAAAGAATTGGTCGACGTTCAACCATTTCAAGAGGTAGTGTATGATCAGGAACCAGTGGTACTGAAGGAAGAAGTCTAAGCTGCACTGAAGGCATTGGCGAAAAACAAGGCTCCAGGAACTGATGGGATATCAATTGAGATGTTTCAACAAACAAATGCAGCGTTGGAAGTGCTCACTCGTCTATGCCAAGAAATTTGGAAGCAGCAGTCAAGAAATCAAAAGATGCATTGCATTGTGCAAATCTGCTGCAAAAGATCACTTTAAAGTGTTGAAAAGCGGAGATGTCACTTCAAAGACTAAGGTTATCCTGACCCAAGCCATGGTATTTTCAATTGCATCCTATGCATGCGAAAGCTGTACAATGAATAAAGAAGACCGAAGAAGAATATTGAACATACTACGGACAGCCAAAAGAACAAACAAATCTGTCTTGGAAGAAATACAAGCAGCATGTTCCTTAGGAGCAAGGATGACAAGATAATTCCACATTTGGTTGGATCACTTTTCTTGGGAATAGGCATAAATATGGATCTCTTCCAGTCAGTTGGCCAGGTAGCTGTCTTCCAAACTTCTTGGCATAGACGAGTGAGCCTGACCCAAGCCACAGTATTTTCAATGGCATCATACGCATGTGAAAGCTGGACAATGAATAAGAAAGACTGGAGAAGAACTGATGCCTTTAAATTGTGGTGTTGGCAAAGAATATTGAATATACCACGGACAGCCAAAAGAAGGAACAAATCTATCTTGGAAGAAGTACAACCAGAAGCCTCCTTAGAAGCAAGGATGGCGAGACTACGTCTTACATGCTTTGGACATGTTGTCAGGCGGGATCAGTCCCTGGAGAAGGACATCATGCTTGGTGAAACACAGGGACAGCGAAAAAGAGAAGACCCTCAATGAGATGGACTGACACAGTGGCTGCAATGATGGGCTCAAGCATAACAATGATTGTGGACATGGCGCAGGACCAGGCAGTGTTTCGTTCTGTTGTACATAGGGTTGCTATGAGTTGGAACAGACTTGAGGGCACCTAACAACAACAATGACAATCAATACTCACTGCCCTTTTGTGGTCATTTGCAGACATGGGTGGAGCTGCAAAAAAACTGAGCTGCCGCATGCACATGTTCCCAGCTGAAAATGATCACGGCAATGCTCTATCTTCTTGCTTCAGCTCTCATGTTGTACATGAGTTCTTTTTGCGGTCTACTTGATGCCACATTTTTTGCATTTTTGTGCTTCTTGTTGTTGATTTCACTGTTTAAAATAGGCCCCAAGCAGAGTGCTGAAGTGATGTCTAGTGTTCCTAAGTGCAAGAAGGCTGTGATGTGCCTTACCAACGTGTATTAGATAAGTGTAGTTCAGGCATGCATTACAGTGCTGTTGGCCATGACTTCAATGTTAATGAATTAACAATATGTATTAAATGAGGTGTCTTTAAACAGAAACACACATAAAACAAGGTTATGTATTAATCAGGTGATAAAAATGTTGTGCTCAGAGGCTTGCAGGAACCTAACCCTGTATTTCCCCTGGGAGAAAAGGTTCAGTTTTCCCTAATTCAGTGTTCACAGTGACTTTATAGAACACAGTTACCGAAAACAGTGAGAATTTACTATAGAATTTACTTTAGGACCTGCCAAGATAGGTGACTCTTCTCTCTGGAATAAACCTTGATTTAATTGTTTTAGTCAAACCAAGAGCTATGGATTGAATTGTGCGCCCCTAAAATATGTGTTGGCAAAGTGGTTAAAGAGCTCAGCTGCTAACCGAAAGGTTGGCAGTTCGAACTCACCAGCCACTCTGCAAGGGAAAGATGTGGCAGTCTGCTTCCATAAAGATTGTTGTTGTTGTTGTTAGGTACTGTCAAGTTGGTTCTAACTCATAGCAATGCTATGTACCACAGAACAAAACACTGCGCCATCCTCACAATCGTTGCTGTGTTTGAGCCCATTGTTGCAGCCACTGTGTTAATCCATCTCTTTGAGGGTCTTCCTCTTTTTTGCTCACCTTCTACTTTGCCAAGCATGATATACTTCTCCAGGAACTGGCCCCTCCTGATAACTCTGTAAAGATTACAGCCTTGGAAACTCTATGAGGCAGTCTACTCTGTCCTATAAGGTCACTATGAGTTAGAATCGACTTGAGGGCAACAGATTAAAATATGTGTTAAGGAACCCTGGTTATGCAATGGTTATATGCTCAGCTGTTAACTCAAAAGTCGGCAGTTTGAATCCACCCAGTGACTCTGAGGGAGAGAGACCTGACGATCTTCTCCGGTAGAGATTACAACCTAGAAAATCCTATAGCGTAGTTCTATTCTGTCACGTGGGGTCGCTATGGGTCAAAATCGACTCCATGGCACCTAATAATAACAATAACAAAATATGTGTTGGAATCCTAACCCCTATTCCTGTGAATGTAATCCCATTTGGAAATAGAATTTTCTTCCTTATGTTAACAAGGCCATACCAATGTAAGTGGGCCTTAAACCTAAGCACTTTTGAGTTATCAAAAAGCGGATTAGACACTGGAAACTAGAAGAGAAGCCCACAGAAGGAATTGACATGGCTGAAACCTAAATTTGCACTTTTAGCCTCCAGAACTGTAAGAAAATAAATTTCTGTTCTTTAAAGTCACCCCCTTGTGGTATTTCTGTTACAGCAGGAGTGACTAAGACACCAGGATAGAAGTTTGGGACCCTGATAGAGCCCTGCCATTCAGAGTCTTCCCCTTACTCCTTTATTCTCTACCCATGACAATTAAGCAGCATTTAGAGATTACTTACACTGCCACATTCCTCTGCTGTAGGTGAGGTTATTTCATGTTTGAGCTGTTATTGGAGCCTGAGCTGGCATAGCTCACCTGATGAAGGGGCAGTCCCAAACGGGGAGCCCACCACCCACAGCCAAGCTCCCTGGGCCCAGCTTGGAGAGAAGAGGTGCTTGATCCCAGAACTGTGGGCTCTAGGTAACTTCTCCTCACTAAGGCCTGTGAAGTTTCTGAGAAAAGTCTCTTTTGTCCAGAAATTATGCTTGTTATTTGATATGCTAGAGTCAGACATGCCTACATGCAGATTCTGCCTCTATGACTTCTTAACTATGAAACCCTGGGCTAGTTACTTAATCTCAAAGTCTTACTTTCCTCATCAGTAAAACAGGGATAGAGTTATTGTGAGGATTAAAAACAATAATATATTTAAAACAATTAGGACATGGCCTGGATCACTGAAGTATAATTTATTTTTTCAGCATATATTTTTTTGAATGCTTGTTAAGTATTAAGCACAGTTCTAGGTGCTGGGGAGTCCCTAGGTGGTGCAAATGGTTAAGCACTCAATAGCTAACCAAAAGGATGGAGGTTCAAGTCCATCCAGAAGTGTCTCAGAAGAAAGGCCTAGCGATCTACTTCTGAAAAATTAGCCACTGAAAACCCAATGGAGCACAGTTCTACTCTGACACAAATGGGGTCACCATGAGTTAGAACTGACTCAGTGGCAACTGGCTTTGGTTTTCTAAGGTGCTGGGGATCATGGACAATAATTCCTGCCTTTGTGGCACTTACATTCTATTGGAAGTGGGACACAGACAATAAACAATGGAAATAAAACAAAGCAGAGCAAGGAGGCTGAGAAGTGCTGGCAGGGGTGGAGGTTGCAGTTTCAATAGATGTCAGGGCAAGATAGATGAGAAGGTGGCATTTAAGTAAAGACCTAAAAGACGTGTCTGAGTCATCTAGTGCTGCTGTAACAGAAATAACACAAGTGGATGGCTTTAACAAACAGAAGTTTATTCTCTCAGAGTCTAGTTGGCTAGAAGTCTAAATTCAGGGTGCCATCTCCAAGGGAAGCCTTTCTCTCTGTTGGCTCTGGAGGAAGGTCCTTGTCATCTGTCTTTCCCTGGTCTAGGAGCTTCTCCACACAAGAAGCCCGGGTTCAAAGGACCCGCTCTGCTCTTGGCATTGCTTTCTTAGTGGTATGAGGTCCCCCTATGTCTCTCTGCTGGCTTCTCTCTTTTATATCTCAAAAGATTGACTTAAGACATAACCTAATCTTGTAGATATAGTCCTGCCTCATTAACATAACTGCCACTAATCCCACCTCATTAACATCATAGAGGTAGGATTTAAAACACATAGGAAAATCACATCAGATGACAGAATTGTGGACAATCACACAATACTGGGAATAATGGCCTAGCCAAGTTGACACACATTTTTGGGGGACACAATTCAATCCATGACAGAAGATGAGGAAGTGAGGGAGGGAGCTAGGTGCATAAAGAGGGTAGAGTGTTCTGACAGAAGGAAGAGCCAGTGCAAAGACTCTGAGGCAGGAACGTGCCTGGTGTATCTGAGGAGCAACCAGGAGCCAGTAGCACTGGAGCAGAGTGAACAAAAGGGAGGAGTAGTGGAAGGTCACGAATAGCAGGAGGCAAGAGGTGAGCACAGATTGGGTGGGGCTTTACAGGCCATTGTAAGGAGCCTGGCTTTTTCTTTGAGAGGAAGAGGGCACCTCTGGAAGGTTTTGAGCAAAAGGGTGATACAATCTGACCACTCTGGATGCTCTGTTGAGAATATACTCTACAGGAACATGGGCGGGAACAGTGACACCAGTTGGAAGCATCTGCAATAATCTGGGTGAGAGATGATGGTGGCTTGGTCCAGGCTGCAGGCCGTGGAATTGGTGAAGAGTAGTCGGATTCTGGATATATTATAAAGCTAGAGCCAACAGGATTTCCTGACCAATTAGATGTGGGGAGTGAGAGAAAGTGAGAAGTTGTGGGTGATACCAAAGTCTGTGGCCTGAACAATTGGAAGGCTGAGGGAGGAGGAGGTTTGTGGGGTGAGATCTGGAGTTCTGTTTTGGACATGTTACCTTTGAGAGGCCATCCAAGTGGAGATGCTAAGAGGCAGCTGGCTGTGTGATTCTGCAGCTCAGAAGAGTGAGCTGGGCTGGGGATATAAATTTGGAAGTCATAATCATATAGATAGGATTGAAGGTTGTGAGAAGGAATGAGATGCCCAAGGAATTCAGCATAGGTTGAGTAGAAATGAAGATCAAGAAGCATGCCCTGGGTTCTCCAGCTAGGACTTGACTTATCAGCATCCTCTCCTGTATAGGCTTCCCCAACTTTCCATGTAGAATTCAGGGTCCAAGGAGGGAACTCTGAGTTTCCCCAGGCACGAATCACCCTACCTCCTTCTCTAGGATGTCTTCATGCATAAGTTGACGACTCCAAACTGGAACTTTACAAGTCTTTGTTAGGGAGCTCAGATAATCTGGAGGCAGGGGCAGATTATCCAATAAGCAAGGTAAGCACAGTGCTTACCTTGCTTACCAGACCATCTGTAGTGAACAATTTCACATCTTTGATGTGATGAAACTCGTGTGAAATTGTTCACTACAGATTAGTAAGTAAGTACAAGTAAGCCTGTGCTTTCCTTGCTTACTGGGTCATCCACCCCTGTCAGGGATTATAAATTTAAAACAAGGCTTTGATTCAGTAGCAAAGTGCTGTGGGGTTGGGAGAGAGACAGCACCAGCCATACCTAGAAGCAGAATCTTTGATGTGGTGAAAAAATGTGAAATTGTTCGCTACAGATGATCTGGTAGGAAAGGTAAGCACTGTGTTTACCTTGCCAATTGAATAATCCACGCTTGCCTGGAGGGCATCTTCTGATCCTGGACATGTTAGAACCTTAGACACAGAAGCTTGTCACCCTGTCCCCCACAACAGTTAATGCATTAGGACAAGTGCAACAAGCTGAAAGGGTGTCCAACAAGCTTAGAGTAACACGAAAGCTCTACTTTGGGTAATGACACCATCTGCCTCCCAGTCACCAGACCTTTATGTCGCATATTCTAAAAGTTAAAAGCTCAAGTAACAAATATCTTAAGGTTTTACTTGCTCAGTGTCAAACTCCCCTTTGTTCCATCTACCTATCTGTCTGTCTGTCTATCTACCTACCTACTGACCCACCTGTCTAGACCTACTTTCAATTTTATTTTTAACTTTGTTTTTTAAGACTCCCCTTGTTTTAAAAATATAGATTTGAATCTCCTTTTAAGTATACATTTTACCTCGTTCATTATTGCACCAGATGTACCAAATGTGTATTAGCAGTCTTTTTGGAGGTTGTTTACTTGGAATACAAGGCCTAGCTCCCCTGTTGAGCCTACAACAATTCCTAGAAAAGTGTGTGTGTGTGTGTGTGTGTGTGATTGTTAAGTTGTTCTCATGAATGAAAGTAAACTCACACAATTGATGCGTTAAGAACTTAGGTTTAGTCCCTGGCTTCAGGCTGGTGAGCAATCCTCATTTCTTTCTGCAGATGGATCTTGAGTAAGTGATAAGAAGCACATTTCAAGATTGTGAGTCTGGGCTCTTATTTCCACCACAGTGAGTGAGGGCAGCCAGAATATATGAGATCTCACCCCAGCCTCTGAGGCTCCCTCTGCCAGCTCTTCCTCTTACTATGTGTTCCTGGAATACATCCAGGAGAGAAGTCAGCTGATTGCTTCACGTCTGGGTGAAATGTGTTTTACAAAGTTATGTTCTCTGAAAAGACTTTATCAGAAACTGGGCTGTCAAGAGGTACTTTGGCTTTTTGAGTTTAATGAGGAAATTTAAATGTTTGATGCAAAGTAGGCATAATGTGAATTCTGGCTTCACCGAGCAAAGAGCAAAGGAGATAGTTATATAGCTGTGAAGCTTTCTTCGATTCGACAAGCCTGGGAATTCTATTGCCAACATGTGGACATAATGTGGTCTTTTTTCGATGGTTCTGCCTGGTCACATGGAAGTAACAATATAATGGTGTAAAGAGAAAGGAGCTGTCTCCATGCAGACCTAGGCTGGGACAGCTAGGCTCTATCCAAGAACTCACCTTCAGCTGTGCTCACCTGGCTCAGGCTGGGCTGGGGACTGTACCGTGGCCTCAGGTGACAGCCAGTGTAAATTTTTGAAGGATAGGAGACAAGGTGTTGTGGCTGTTGCTGCTCCCACCTGCCTGGGATAATCCCACCTGCCATTCTGCTCGCTGCTTCCGGAAGTGCCAAATTCTATTAGCTGGAGAAAGCAGTATTTCCATGCCTACCCCTCTAATCACCATCCCCCTGTAAGTGGATTAATTAAAATGCGCATGCAAATACATTAGTTACGAACACAGTGTCCCTCTTCACATGCAAATGCAATCAGTAGACACCAAGAAGATTTGCATAATGAAAAAAA
The DNA here is from genome assembly GCA_030035585.1 of Dugong dugon. Classification (NCBI taxonomy): domain Eukaryota; kingdom Metazoa; phylum Chordata; class Mammalia; order Sirenia; family Dugongidae; genus Dugong; species Dugong dugon. The sequence goes on from CM057467.1 coordinate 31,104,488, forward strand.
GGAGTTCTTTGTAATGGGGCTTTTGGGGTGAAAACTTAAAAACCTAACGTGCGTCATATATAATCGGAGCCTGTCTGGGAGTCAGGCACAACATGCACTATATTCTGCTGCTCGGCAAACAATTGCTCTCAGGTCCAGGGCACTTCTCCCAGGAAGCCTTCTTCGTTCAATACCACCCTGTATTGTCTGCCCCTTACTCCTGCTCCTGAGTACTTACATATATCTCTTGTCAGAGCCAGGGTGCTGTTTGGCATTTGTCTATGCTTGGAGAGTACGTTCCTTGTAAACTTGAGACCAGCAAAGCATCCCCCCTCCTTGCTTTGTTGTTAGCTGCCTTCGAGTTGGCCGATGACTCATGGAGACCCCCAAGCGCAACGGAACAAAACGCTGCCTGCCAGTCCTGCGCCATCCTCATGATCGGTTATGGCTCAGACTGTTGTGATCCATGGGGTTTCCATTGGCTGATTTTTGGAAGTAGATTGCCAGACCTTTCTTCTTAACCTATCTTAGTCTGGAAGGTCTGCTGCAACCAGTTCAGCATCACAGCAACACGCAAGCCCTACTGACAGTCGGGTAGTGGCTACAGAAGAGGTGCATTGGCCAGGAATCAAACCAGGGTCTTCTGCATGGAAGGCAAGAATCTCCCACTGAACCACCGATGCCCTACACCCATACTTAGCACCTTAGAATCTCAACACCAGAAAAGACTTCAGAGACCATCTAATGACACTCTCCATTGTTCAGCTGGGAAGACTGGGACCCTGAGAGGAGAGATGAGTTGTCTAAGGCTACACAGATATTAGCCGCCCGGCTAGACCTGCAATTAAGCCAACTGCAGAAATGCACAGAGACTGTTTGGAGGTAGCGTCAATCAGGGATTTTTCCTTCCCTCAGGCCATCACTGTTATACCATGTCACTTGGCCTCAAAGTACAGTGAGTCTCTTGAGACATGTTTGGTATTAAACAACTCACAGAACAAAACTCAAATGCTATTTGCCAGGTGAGAGTTGGACAGTTCCAGAACCTAGGGAAGGTACGGCTCTTGCCCTAAGGGAATCTATATCAGAGATTACCAACATTTTTTGCTTTATAAAGAACCCTTTTTACATCAGAAAGATTTTAGGGCCTTTTCTTCACATAATTGTAATTGTGTGGAAGTATATATTACTTGAGAAGATAGAAAATGACAAAGTACTATGAATATAGTAGCAGTACATACATTATGAAAATTTATGTGTGATAACATACTATTTTTTCATCCCATAGACAATACCTGGAGGGCCTTTGGGTTTGTATATTCTTCAATGACTCTACTGTCCCCAGGAGTATATGATTAGAGCTATTAGGGTAGAAAGATATTTTGTCTTGGAGTTATAGTCCCTGGAATAGAGACCGCTGTCTGGTCACTTCAGGAGGCTAAGACAGGTGGTAATCAGCCAAGATGGTCCTTCCTCCAGTCATCTTGAAACAAATTTCCTGTAGGTGAGTCTTGAGGGAGATGGGGACTAGGGAGAGGAGAACTAGAGAGATGGGGGAGGGAGAATTCCAAAACATCAAGTCATTTCTCAGAAGGATATGGATCTTGACACCAGAGCGTAAGTAAGGCAGATGGCTAATAATAATAACAATAAGCTGTCATTTATTAAGTAGCTACTAAGTGGCAGAAATAATGCAAAAAGATGATATATATTGATTCAGTGGTAGAATTCTCACCTTCCATGGTGAAGACCTGGGTTTGATTACCAGCCAATGCATCCCATGCATAACCAGTGGAGGCTTGTATGTTGCTATGATGTTGAACAGGTTTCAGAGGAGCTTCTGGAGTAAGAAGGACTAAGAAGAAAGGCCCGGTGATCTACTTCTGAAAATCAGCCAATGAAAATCTTATGGATAGTAGTAGTCCTATCTGCAATTGATCATAGGGATGGCGAAGGATCTGACACTGTTCGGTTCTGTTGTGCATGGGGTCACCATGAATTGGGGGCCGATTCGATGGCCACTAATAACAACAGAAGTAGATATATGTGTGTGTACATATATGTTAGGAGCCCTGGTGGCGAAGTGGTGAAGTGCTTGGCTGCTAACCAAAAGTTCAGTGGTTCGAACCCACCAGCTGCTCTGCGGGAGAAAGATGTGGCAGTCTGATTCCATAAAGATTTACAGCCTTGGAAACCCTATGTGGCAGTTCTACTCTGTCCTATAGGATTGCTATGAGTTGGAATTGACTCCATGGCAGTGGGTTTGGTTTTTTTTTGGTATGTATATGTATGAATGTATGTAATTACCCATGTAAAACCCAGGGCCTCATGTTCACCGCTGTCTGCAATGAGTCCTGTTTTAAGAAGCAAATTTTAGCAACCATAAGTAATTAAATAGGAACCACAGTCTTTACGGGCATCTCTCAAAGAACATTACAGAGACTGAATTGAAGCCTCCCAGAAAAACTTCTCAGAGTTACCTTTCCTTACTCCGTTCTCCCCCATGCTGCCGTCTACTTCAGAACCTCTCACTTGGCAAATACTCCAGAATGCTCCCTGGGCCCCAGATGCAGTGTTTTGCTGCTGTTTGTTCTCCTCTCCTGGAGATCTTCACTGGGCAGAAGGACCTAACTTCTCTCTTTATCATTCTCTTCCCGTTACCCAGACTCTGCAAACATAAGTGGAGTCCTCCTGGGACTGACCCAAAAGGAAAGAACCCTGCCTTCTTGCCTCCTGCCTCTCTAGTAATGTCTTGCTCCCCACCTCCCTCCTTTCTTCTTAATTTGCACCATAAAAAGCCAGACAACTGGGCTAGCAGAGGTAGAACTCTCCTTAAAGATCCCAAACCAAACCAAACCTGTTGCCGTAGAGTTGATTGCGACTCATAGTGACCCTATAGGACAGGGTAGAACTGCCCCAAAGGGTTTTCAAGGAGCGGCTGGTGGATTTGGACTGCTGACCTTTTGGTCAGCAGCCACGCTCTTAACCACTGCGCCACCAGGGCTCCCCTTAAAGATCAAGGGTGAGGAAAAGCTGAGCAAGATTCTCAGGGCAAGATGGGATGTGGTGGGGTGGTGGAGAAGGAAGGATGGAGACCGGGAATATTGACACCTTGATAAATCTGGTTCGTATCACATACATTTAATGATTTAATCTTCACAACAAACCCTATAGGGAAGGTCTAATTAACCTCGTGTTACAGATGAGGAAACTGAGGCTCAGAGATGTTAACTAGATCAGTAAGAATTTAAGAAAACAAAGCATCAAGGTGCTGAGCCGCCTCTCAAGGAAGTTCCGCACCCACCTCTGCAGACCTTGGCAGCATTTTGATCCTGGGGCCCTGTTGCAAATAGCTCTGTGGTTCCCTGGTGCGGTCTTGGTATTTTCTGATCACCTCTTGGCCATTTTCCCAGTCCAAATCAATTTTCATTCCAGTCTTTTGGTTTGCCTAGCACACTGGCTTTTTATATTGTGAAGCTATACTACAGTATGGTTGTTCTGGAGAGAAAATACCGTTTTCTCTTTATATATTCTGTATACATTCTGGCCGCACCAGCTTCTTCTCCCCTTTCAAACAAGGCTTTACTGTGTCGTCCTTCTTCCTGTGAAAGTTCCTCACAGTCCTGCAACCTGCGTCCCACCTCTGCTTTGCTAGGTGGGACTGCAGGCGTGTCATGATGGCCACGTTACTGGCTCCACGCAGGAGGGAAGAGAAAAACAAGTGCCCACCTCTCTGGATCTGACAGACCCTCCTGTCCAAGAATCAATCCATGGGAGTCTGAAATAGCCAAGAGGAGCCCCAGGGCCTGCGCCAACCCTGGGAACCTTTCTGGAGATCACTCTCCTCCAGCCAAGACAGTAGTATTGAGAAAGCTCAGCTCATAGGAGGCTGTGGGCTTTTCTGAAGGTTGGTGGGAAGAAATGAGTCTGAGGAAAATCCCGGAGACCCTGCTAATTAAAGTGGACCAGCAGCATCGGCATCACCTGGGAACCTGTTAGAGAGGCAGAATCTCAAGCCCTACCCCAGATCTGTCGAGCGAGAGTCGTCTTCCTTTTTATTAAAATATTTTTTCTCACCGAATTTGCTAATCAATCTTTTTTTACTGTGATAAATATGTATGTAACAGAACATGTGCTGTTTCAACGTTCTTCCCATGTACAGTTCAGTGACATTAACTTGTGTTCATCATGTTGTTCAACCATCATCTTAACCGGGTCCCCAATTTTTCCATCACCTTTCATTTTAATAAGAGCTTTCAGTGATTAATATGCGCACTGTGTTTGAGACGCACTGCCATAGGCTCTTGGGGCTGGTGGAAGCTCTGCCCTGTGACCTCCCACATACCTTCTACACACCTGGAGAGTCCAACCATGCTGCCTCAGGATGGCCCAGACCAGAGTCCTAGGGCAGTAGTTCTCAACCTTGGCTACCCATGAGAATTACCTTATGAGACTTCTGATGCTGGAGTTCCACTCCAGGCCAAATAAATGAGACTCTGCAAGGAGTGGAAGGAAGGCTCAGCATTAATCTTTTCATGGCTCCTCAAGTGATTCTAATTTGTGGACAAGTTTGAAAATGTACCAGTTATCTATTATCTCCTAACAAACAAACCCAAAACTTCATATCTTAAAACAATAACCATTTATTTAGCTCAAGGTTCTACAGGTTAGCAGTTTGAGTGGGGATCTGCGAGGCAGATCCTCTAGTATCTGCTCGACTCACTCGTATCTATAACCAGCTGTAGGTTGTACGGTGGCTCTGTTTCCGAGGCTGTTTCTGGGGCAAGGGGGTTGCGTGGGTTGGGCCACATGTTCTTCACCATCCATCATGTTGTCGTTGTTAGTTACTGTCCAGTTGGCCCCATGACCACCTCATGCACAACAGAATGGAATACAACACCGCTGGGTCCTGTGCCATCCCCATGATTGCTTACTGACTGAACACCAGGCCTTTCTTCTTAGTCTCTCTTAGTCGGGGAGCTCAGCTGAAACCTGTTCATCATAGCAACATGCAACATGCAAGCCTCCACTGACAGATGGGTGGTGGCTGCTCATGAAGTGCATTGGTGGGAAACTGAACCTGGGCCTTCTGTATGGGAGGCAAGAATTCTACCACCGAACCATCAATGCCTTTCCATAACGCTAGCCTAGACTTTTTTATGAGGCACCTTGGCAGGGTTTTGAGAGACAGAGCAAAAGCAGGCCTTCTGAAGATCTAGACTCATACCTGGCACGATGTTGCTTCTACCATTTTCTATTGGCTGAAGCAAGTCATAAGGCTCACCCAGATTCAGGGGGTGGGGAAATAGGCTCCACCCCTTAACAGGAGAAAGTGCAAAGTCACAGCGCATGGATACAGGGAGAAGTGGAGATTTGTGGCCATTCTTGCAACCTGCTGCACAGCCTCCTCACATAAGTGCCATGAGCTGGCTCGGACTCACTCTGGCTGTTACTGGTGCTTTGGAGGTTGAAGTCGTCTTTCTGAGGAAAACAGACACAGTTTACTGAATGGTGCATCATAATGACTTGTATTTAAATCCCAGAGGTCTATTTGGGATCTCAAACAAAGAAAGCATTCCCTTGACCTAATTTAAGCTGAAATTGCTCACCTTACCTAGCAGGGTTGTGACGCTTACATGAAATAGCCATGAAAGCCTTTAGCTCACAGGTGTCCAGTCAGTTGGGTTTCTTTCCTTACAGAAAAATCTCACTTGTTAGGATCAACTTGGGCAAAGCCCAGTCTGAATGAATAAAAAGACTATAGAATATTTTCCCTAAAAGTTGTATTCTCTAAACCACATAGAGAAACTCTACCAAAATTTCCCTGCAGAAGGGAAGCCTTTAGAGGTCTGCAATAACAAACAGCATCACAACAACTGGTGGTAAATGCAGGTGCTAATTGTCTGAAAATGGTGTCTTCTCCTTTTGATCTTTTGTGCACCTCATTGCCTATGTGATGGTTAATTTTATGTGTCAACTTGGCTAGGCTATGGTGCCCAGTAGTTTGGTCTAACACTAGGCTGGACGCTGTTATGATGTGGCTACATGCGATTAAATCAGCTGGCCTTAAGTAAAGCAGATTGCCCTCTATAATGTGGGTGGGCCTCATCTAATCAGTTGAAGGCCTTAAGAGCACAAAAGGAGTTTTCCCTAGGGTATGTTCTGCCTCCAGACTACAAACAGGCATTTTGCCAGAACTTTTTCACTCTTTACTCTTCCAGTTGCCTGATCTATGGATTTTGGAACACAAGGCTGCAGGAACCTCCAGCCTGTCACCTGAACTACAGATTTTGGACTTGACAGCCCTCCATAATTTCATGAGCCAATTCCTTAAAAACAAATCTCTCTCTGTGTATATATATGTATTTGGTGGTGGTGGTGGTTGCAGTCAAGTTGATTCCAACTCATGGCGACCCCATGTGTGCAGAGTAGAACTGCTTCATAGAGTTTTCAAGGCTGTGAACTTTCAGAAGCAGATTGTCAAGCCTTTCTCCGGAGGTACCTGTGGGTGGGGTTGAACTGCCAGCCTTTTGGCTAGTAGTCGAGTGCTTAACTGTTTATACCACCCAGGGACTCTCTGTCTTTCTTTTTCTATATATATATGTATATGTATTCATATCTACCACTTGTCTGTCAGTTTGTCGTACTGTGGTGGCTTGCGGGTTGCTGTGATGCTGGAAGCTATGCCACCCATATTTCAAATACCGGCAGGGTCACCCATGGTGGATAGGTTTCATCTGAACTTCCAGACCAAGACAAACTAGGAAGAAGGACTTGGGAGTCTACTTCTGAAAAAATTGGCCAGTGAAAACCTTATGAATAGCAGTGGAACATTGTCTGATATAGTGCTGGAAGATGAGCCCCTGAGGTTGGAAGACACTCAAAATACAAGTGGGAAGAGCTGTCATCTCAAAGTAGAGTTGACCTGAATGACGTGGATGGAGACAAGCTTTTGGAACCTTCATTTGCTGATGTGGCATGACTTAAAATGAGAAGAAACAGCTGTAAACACCCATTAATAATAGGAACGTGAATGGATTGACACAGTGGCTGCAACAATGGGCTCAAGCATAACGATGATTGTGAGGGTGGCGCAAGACCGGCAGTGTTTTGTTCTGTTGTACCTAGGGTCTCTATGAGTTGGAACTGACTCTATGGCACCTACCAACAACAATATATTCATATATATATATGTGTGCGTGTGTGTGTGTGTATACATGTTGTTGCTGTGTGCCATCGCATTGATTCTAATTTATAGTGACCCTATAGGACAGAGTAAAACTGCCCCATAGGATTTCCTAGGCTGAGATCTTTATGAGAGCAGTTCGTCAGGTGAGTTGAACTGCCAACCTTTCGATTAGCAGCTGAGCACTTTAACCATTGCACCACCAGAACTCCTTATCTATTTTATATGTATATATATATCTTACTGGTTCTGTTTCTCTAGCGAATCCTAAGACATCCTATTACAACTGCATATAGTAGACTTTTAATGCATGCTTAGTGAAATGGGAATATTTGTGTGATCCCCTTTTCCCACGAGTAATACTAGTAACGGTAATAATGCCAGCTATCATTTACTGAGGACTTACTATACTCCAGGCTCTTTACATGCATTGCCTCATTTAATGCTCAACCCAACCATAGGAAATAGGATTTATTCACGTTTTATGGATGAGGAAACTCAGGCTCAGAAAGGTTAAGTGACCCCCCAAGGTCTGCAAAATGCAGCGGCTGAGGAACTGGGACGCCAATCTGGGCATCTGTCACACTTCAATCACCTCTCCTAGGTGGTGCTAGGGGACCCTTCAGCGGGACCCCCCGCCTGAACCGATATGGCTAATCCACAAAAAACCAAATCCGTTGCCGTAGAGTCGATTCCAACCCAGAGCGACCCTGGAGGGCCCCAGATGAGTGAGTTTCACTGGAGATAGTAATAGCTTACTTTCAACCATCTCTTTGTGTGCTTAAGGGATGTGGATTGTACCATTAAGGTTCTGCCGGCAGGGGGAGCATTGGCGCGCGAGAAGACTTTTTAGACCTGTTCGTTGGGGTCTTTGAAAAATCATCAAGGGGGCCTATGATTACAAGCCCCCGGGTGTCCTCTCCGCCAGTCCCGATATTTGCTGCCTCTGACTCGGCTTTCTCCCTTTGGTGCTGTTGATGCCTCTTAGCTGAGAAAGATTTCCAATAAACTGGGCCTGACATTTTGAAAGTCTGAGGCTGGTAATTGGGCCTTTGTTCTGCCAGACTCAGTCTGTGCTGAGTGCATTTCTCCTCAGCTTGATTGTTTCTGCCCAAATTCTAAGTTCCTCCAAGGTCGCTGGGCCTGCCTGCCCGTCAGTAATTTGCACCTGAAGTCACCTCAGGGCAGGCTGCCCTCAGAAACCAAATAAAATGCCAGAGGAGCTGCTTGTGGGGTGCTGCCGGCCAGTGGTAGGGGGCAGAAGGGGGATTCTCAAAACCGAGGTTCTCAGCTTGGGTCTGTGGACTCGCTGGGGGGCTTGCGGATGGGCTTCAGAAGGTTCCAGAACCTCTTGAACTTGTGTACAAAATTTTGCATGTGAACTTTTCTGTGGAGGGGGTCTGAAATTTTCATCAGATTCTTAATAAGGATGAGAACCCCCTCAAAAGCTCGGGAATCAGTAATTTAAAAGACAGCAGTTAGAGAATTGAGAATAGGAGCGTTGATGGTGGAGAAGACAGAGGATGAAATGGATCATTAGTAAATCCAAAGTTTTGTTTTGGTAATAAAACTATTTGTTAACATCACTATTTCTTCATATTTACAATGTGCCATGCACTCTACATGCATTATTTCATTTAACTCTTATAAAGGCCCTTTGGGGATAGATACAGCATTCTCTTTTTACAGATAATAGGTACTCAGAAAGGTTAAGTAAATCATCTAAGGACACACAGCTAATAATCAAGGAGTTGAACATGGTTTCATTTAACTTTAGAGCACAAATAAAATGGACAGTGGTGCTAATGTTGTTAGCTGCCATTGAGTTGGCCCCCAACTCGGCTCTAAATCATGGCAACCCCATGCGTAATAGAACAAAATGCTGCCAGATCCTGCCCCTTCCCTGAGATCAGCTGCAGATTGGACTGTTGTGATCCATAGGGGCTTCACTGGCTCACTTTCGGAAAGTAGATCCCTAGGCCTTTTCTGTCTTAGTCTGGAAGCTCTGCTGAGGCTTCTTCAGCATCATAGCAACACCCAAGCCTCCACTGACAGATGGGTGGTGTCTGCACATGAGGTGCATTGGCCAGTAATCAGACCCGGGTCTCTTGCATGGAAAGTGAGAATTCTACCGCTGAACCACCACTGCCTCCAAGATGGACACTAGAAGAACTTCCTTAGAAGTGAAAACAAACAAACAAACAAAAAAACCTACTGCCACAAGGTTGGCTAGATGGTAAGATATATTTTTATCTAATTTCTTTTGTTTTTATAGTGCTTAGTGCTTTAAAACAATACTATCATATAAATGAATTCATTCAGGTTTTCCCAACATTCTGAAAATTAAATAGGGTAGATATTATTCTTCCATTTTGAAGTGATGCAGATTTACCGATATTCTGTAATAAGGTAGCAGGAGCACTAGGTTCTGCAAGCATGGCCTCCCAGCTTGGTCTGCAGGGCTACCTGCTGCCCAACCCAAGGATGAAATTGTTCAGCTTTGATTGGCTGGAGGCGGGAGGCTGGACCAGAGAAGCTCTGGGAATCCCTTCTGGATCAAGGGCTCCAAAATGTAGAAGCTGGTTGCAGTCAGTGGGAAGTTTCAGTAATCAGGGATATCTGTTGTTTTCTGTTTTCCTTCGAGTCCTTTCCCTTCCGACAGAAGAAGGGGAAGAAAGAGAATTTCACCAAAAAGAAAATGTTTTTATTATAACCCAGGTATGATAAAAACAGACACACTCAGACCCAACATCAGAAAGACACAGATAGAAATGAGGAACAGGAACAAACCCAAGCTGAGCCGCACCACTGCTCATTTGTGCATGCCGCCACCACCACAGGCCCAGTAAGTCTAAATTCAGCCATAGCTGGGGAGGTTTCAGGAGCAAGAAGCTGAGGAACAGTGTTTCCTAATTGCTGGTTCACAGAGAGGTTGAGGGTGCTCTCTCTCTCTGTAGAGGTGTATGACAGGGCCAGGTCTAGGGTGAGGCGAGTGAAGGGCCTATTGCACAAAATGTAAGCAGGCATCACTCTTAGGATTGTGCAGATGTAGTGTCGGCCCTGAGAGTGGGTGCTTGTCCAATGACTGCAACTAGTTTTTAAATTATGGCGATCTCGAGCCTGATATTTTTACCCTGGACCCCTCACTGGCCACACCCGAGGTGCCTCACTTCCCTCACTCTAATCCTAGGTCTGAGTGATGGGGATGGGCATTGCCATTAAAGCATTAGAGGTTTCTGTTTCCATTTCTAGTTCACAAAAGTCAATGAACAGAATGATTATTTAAACATTGTTTTCCTTCTGAAAAGAACAGTTGGAGAGCTCCGAGTGCATATGGAGCTAGCATATGCAGCGATCTGTCCTTCGGCTCTGGTGGGCAGAAACACTCTACGATGGATGAAGCTCTTCCTATGATTAGTCATATTCTGTTTAGTTTTTACTCCTAACGGACCACTGGTTAAAGATAGGAACCATAAGGAACACTTGCATTGAATTTCAAAGAGACAGTGAGAATTGTTTGCCTCATAACCATCTTGATCAAACCAGCAAGCTGCATTTAGCTAATCAAAATTCTGAGATCTCACATTGAGGTGTCTCTAAATTAAAAACAAACAAACAAACAAAAAAGTAGCCAAACCCACTGCCATCGAGTCCATTCCGACTCATAGCGACCCTATAGGACAGAGTAGAACTGCCCCATAGGGTTTTGAAGAGCACCTGGTGGATTCGAACTGCCAAACTTTTGGTTAGCAGCCACAGCTCTTAACCACTATGCCACCAGGGTTTCCGTGGTGCCTCTAGTACTTCAGAAACTGAAACAAAACCTTCATGAATAATATTTATTCCCAACAAAATGAAAAGTCCAAATGAAATGCATATTTTTAACATTGGTTTTTGAGGTGTTTCTAGTACTTCAGAAATTAATGTTAAAAATACATATTTCATCTGGAATTTTCATTTGTTGAGAATGAATATTATTCATGAAGGTTTTGTTTGCCAAGAGAGGTTTGAAAGTAGCAGCCTGAGACCTTCTCCACTATCTTGTTTAGACACAAAATATGAATTATTTTTTAAAAAAAGTTTATTTTTTACAGGGTAAAATGTAATAATTTCAAGAATTGGGTCATCAAAGCAATTTTTGATGCTGTAATACCTAGTTAAAATTTAATCTGCATTTCAATGTCATTCAGGCCCCAAACCAAACAGCTTAGACTGAAATGGTGTTTTACATTCCTGAAGGGAATCCTAAGTCATCATAATGCGAAATGGCTGGGAAACACTGCTGTGAAAGAGAGTCCAAGCTTCAGAGCCAAACAGATCTGCCTTGGAATCCTTCTGGGTCTCTCACTGGCTTGGTGGCTGTGAGCAAACTCCTCAACTCCTTCAGCTGCAACTTTCCTATCTGTGACAAGGACTGTGAAGATTGTTGTTGTTATTAGTTGCCCTTGAGTCAGCTCTGACCCATGGTGACCCCATGTACAATAGAACGAATCGTTGCCCAAAGATGGCAGAAGATGGTTCTGCACCATCTTCATGATCATTGGTATGTTTGAATCCATTTTTTTTGGCTACCATGTCAGACCATCACACTGAGGGTTTCCCACAGTTTCACTGACCCTCTGCATTACCAAACATGATATCCTTTTCTAGCAATTGGTCTTTCCTGATGATGTGTCCAAAGTAAGCAAAAGGAAGTCTTACTATCCTCTCTTCTAAGGAGCATTCTGGTTGTATTTCTTCTAAGACTGCTTTGTTCATTGTTTTGGCAGTCCACGGTATGCTCAATAATCTTCGCCAACACCACAATTTGAATGCATCAGTTCTTCTTCTGTCTTCCTTTTTTATTGTCCAGATTTCACATGTGTATGAGACAACCTGAAAAGACCATGGCCTGAGTCAGGCTCATCTTAGTTATCAAAGTGACTTCTTTGCTTTTTTAAGGAGGTCTTTTGCAGCAGAGTTGACCAATGCAACATGCTGTTTGATTTCTTGACTGCTGCTTAGGTGGACATTGATTATTGATCCAAGTAGAATGAAATTGTTGTCAACTTCAATTTTTTCTCCATTTACCAGGATACTGTTGATTGATGAGTGTATATGTAAAGTGGATTCTTAATAGATGTGATTTTTTCCATGGATGGCAATTTCTTGTCATTCCGGTTTTGACTCGGCTGTCACCAACTCAGGGAGTGCTTTCTTTTTTTAAAAACTTTTTTGTTTGGAAATAATTTCAAACTTAGAGAAGAGTTGCAAGACTGGAACAAAGAAATCCCATATACCCTTCTCCCATATTTACTGTTAACATTTTTCTGGGTTTGCTTTCTCATTTCTTCTATCATATATGTATATCACACATATATGTATATATGTGTGTGTGTATATTTTTGACTGTTTGAGAGTTGCAGACATCATACCCCTTTACCTCTAAATACTTCAGCATGTATTTCCTAAGAAAAAGACATTCTCATTCATAACTGCAGTAGAATTATCAGATTCAGAAAATTTAGCATTCTCATATTACTATTATCTAATACACAATCCATATAGGGAGACCTTTCTTGACAACCAAATTGATTGCCCCTCTGTCACCCACTCACATACCCCAGGTGGCCTCCTGCCACATTTTCCTGTTTTCATTGTATGCATACCTCTGTCTGAAATTATCTCGTTCATTTATTTGTTTTACTAACTGCTGTCTTCATTGGAATGTAAGGTGTGGGAGAGCAGTGACCTCTTCTGTTTCCTTCGACATTGTCTCTCCTGCACTTAGAGTAGCCTGGTATATGATAGATGCACAATGCATATTTGTTGAATAATTTTCTATCTATTTTCACTCTTTCATAACTGGTTGTGACAGTCATTTCATCTTTCCACGTCTTAGTTTCTTCATTTGCTTCATGAACACATTGGTCTAGATTAGCGATCGGCAAACTGGCCCACTGCCAGTTTTTGTAAATAAAGTTTTATTGGAACACAGCCCCCATTCGTTTGCATACTGTTAATGGCTGCCTTCACCCTACAACAGCAGAGTTGATTAGTTGAGTAGATCATGAGCCTAAAATGTTTACTTTCTGGCCTTTTATGGAAAAGTTTGCCAACTCCTGATCTGGATGGACTCTGAGATCCTTATACTCCTGATACTCTTAATCTTCTGTGAAATACTCACATGATGTTCCCTGCTTTGTGTAGTAACAAATAGCTGGTTGGTTCTCTGGAACCTCTTTGAAGCTTTGTATTAGGCCATGAATTGACTTATTTGTTTGTGGAGTTTACACTAAATGGTTTGTTCATTTCTTCATTACTTTCCGTCTTCTTCCAAAAAGGATTTAAGCCCTAAATAGTATAATTGCTGTCACCTTTAGATTTCCTGTAACTTTTTCTTGCCACTAGCAACTTCAGTTCTAAGATAGGATTGTCTTAATTACTGCACTTTGAGTGTGCTTGGCTTTGGAATTGATAAATGTTTCTAGCTGGTATTGCCCCAGCTTTAATGTCACAAAACAGCAGCTGAGAACTGGGGGTGGAGAAGGAGGGCGGCAGGTTCCTTGTTTCTCCAAGGAGTCTATTCCCTTTTTTAAGCTCCCTACCCACGCAGTTCCACAAAGGACTGTGTTTCAGAAGTGAGGCAATGTGGTATAATTGAAAGAACATAGAGTTTGGCATTAGAGAGATTTTGGTTCATGTTCCGTACCTGCCACTTACTAGTTCCATGAGTTAGGACAAGCAACATAACCTTTCTAAGGCTCAATTTCCTTATCTATAAAGTGGAGATAGATTGATTAGCACCTCATAAAGGATAGTGTATAACAATGCTCATTTAATAAATATTATTTGAGAACCTGTGATATAAAAAGACTAGGTGCCATTGAGTCAGTTCTGACTCATGGTGACCCAATGTGTGTGAGAGTAGAACTGTGCTCTATAGGGTTTTCAGTGGCTGATCTTTTGAAAGTATATCACCAGGCCTTTCTTCTGAGGCACCTCTGAGTGGACTTGAACCTCCAACCATCTGTGTGATGGTTAAGGTTGTGTATCAGCTTGGCTGGGCCATGATTCCCAGTGGTTTGGCAGCTATGTAATGATGTAGACTGGCAGTTGTGTAATGATATAACTTGGCAGTTATGTAATTATGTAGTTATTCTCCATGATGTGATCTGATGTGGTCAGCCAATCAGTTGTAAGAGGAGTTTGCTGAGGTTTTGGCCTGCATCCAGTATATATATATGGATATTCTGGCAAAGTTTGCTTGCTTGCTCTGGATCCTGCAACTGGCTTGTCATCAGCTGACCTCTTGGGACTTGAGATTTGAGGCTTGAGCCAGTTCTTGAGACTTGAGTCAACAGCTGCCTGCCATATTGCCTGTTGATCCTGGGATTTGTTAACATCCACAGGCTGTGGGACAGCAGCCTGCTGTCTTACCTGCTGATCTTGGGTTTTTAGCTCCTGCAGCTACATGAGTCAGGAGAAGCCTGCAGCCTGACACCTGACCCATGGACTTGGAACTTGTCAGAGTCTACAACCACATGCACCATTTCCTTGAGATAAATCTCTCTCTATATATATGTGTCTTGGTCATCTAGTGCTGCTATAACAGAAATATCACAAGTGAATGGCTTTAACAAAGAGAAGTTTATTCTCTCACAGTCCAGTAGGCTAGAAGTCCGAATTCAAGGCACTTGCTCCAGGGGAAGGCTTTGTCTCTCTGTTAGCTCTGGAGGAAAGTCATTGTCATCAATCTTCCCTTGGTCTGGGAGCATCTCAGTGCAGGAACCTCAGGTCCAAAGGACACGCTCTGCTCCTGGCACTGCTTTCTTGGTGGTATGAGGTCCCCATGTCTCTCTGCTCGCTTTTCTCTTTTATGTCTCAAAAGAGATTGACTTAAGACACTATCTAATCTTGTAGATCTCATCAATATAACTGCCACTAATCCATCTCATTACATCATTTTGATAGGATTTACAACACAGGGAAATTACATCAGATGACAAAATGGTAGACAATCATACAATACTGGGAATCATAACCTAGCCAAGTTGACAGATATTTTTGGGGGACACAATTCAATCCATGACAATATGTTTATATATGCTTCACTGGTTTTGCTTTTCTAGAGAGCCCAGCCTAAGACAGTCTGGTTAGTAACCAAGTGCACTAACCGTTTGCACTACCCAGACTCTTACCTGTGATGTACCAAAAACTCGTTGCTGTCAAGTTGATTCTAACTCATAGCAACCCTATAGGACAGAGTAGAACAGCCCCAAAGGGTTTCCAAGGCTATAATCTTTATGGAAGCAGACTGTCACTTCTTTATCCCGTGGCGTGCTGGTGGGTTCCAACTGCCAACCTTTCGGTTAGCAGCTGAGAACTTAACCACTGTGCCACTAGGGCTCCTTACCTGTGATATACCAAGCATTATCTTAGGTTCTGGAGATACAGCAGTAAACAAAACAGACAATGGTCCTGTTCTCATGGAGCTTATGTTCTAGTGGGGAAGGTAGACAAGTTAGCACAAAAAAAATCAATATACTGATGGGTGCAATGAAAAAAAATAAAGCAGGGTAAGGGATAGAGTAATGGAAAGGTGTCAGTTTATTTAATAGGATGGTCAGGAAAGCTCTCTTTGAGAAGATGACATTTGAGTAGAGATCTGAAAGAAGTGAGGGAGAAAGACAAGGGAATATCTGGGGGAATAATCTTCCAGGTTAAAGAAACAACATGTGCAAAGGTCCTGAAACATAAGCATGTTTGGAAAGAATTCAAAGAAGAGCACCCAGGTCAGGGTGACTGGAACTGAGGCGGGGAGGCAAGGTGGTAGGACATGAGGGTGGAGGAACAGCCAGAATTCAGATCATGCAGGACCATGGAAAGGACTTTGGATTCTATTCAAAAGGCAACAGGAAGCAAATGGAGGGTTTTGAGCAAGGATTTCTTACCCCTATCAAACCTGCAATAAATGTTATTTACTCACTGTGGCACCAGGGCCTATTTAGAGGGAATTGCCTGTAGATGTAGCAAGCAAGACAAGTTAAGGTTAGTTGTGAAAACCCTTTTATTGCCGAAGGGTGACGGAAGGAGAGCAATATCCCTGTTATGGGTTGAACTGTGTCCCTAAAAATAAGATACATTTAAGTCCTAACCTCTGGTACCTGTGAATGTGATCTTATTTTTTGGAAATAACATCTTTGCAGACGCAATTAGTTAACTTAATGTGAGGCCATACTGGAGAAATTGTTATTGTTAGGTGCCCCTGAGTCAGTTCCGACTCATAGCAACCCTATAGGACAGTGTAGAACTGCCCCATAAGGTTTCGAAGGAGCAACTGGTGGATTTGAACTGCTGATCTTTTGTTTAGCAGCTGAGCTCTTAACCACTGTGCCACCAGGGCTCCAGGGCTACTGGAGGAAGGTGGGCCCTAATTCAATACGACCGGTTTCCTTATAAAAAGAGGAGAAGAGACAGATGTAGACAGATACAGAAGGAAGCCCACCTTGTGAAGACAGAGGCAGAGGTTGGAGTGATGCTGCCACAAGCCAAGGAATACCTGGGAACCACCAGAAGCTGGAGGAGGTGAGAAAGCATCTTGCCTTAGAGCCCTGCCAACACTCGGAATTTGGAATGCTACTCTCCAGAACTGTGTGAGTATAAATTTCTGTTGTTTAGAGCTACATGGTTTGTGGTAGTTCATTATGGTAGCCCTGGGAGACTCACAACCCCCCCCCCCCCCGGAAAAGCTATTCCCGTCCTAGCAGGTTCTGGCTCGCTGTCAGTTCAGGCCTGCTTGGATCAGGGCACAGACACCTTGACCATGGCCAGTGCTGACTCCTGGAATCGATGACACTACCCAGTCTTCCCCTGTCAGCCTTCAGTGCAATTAGAGGCACTCTAGGCTGGGCTGGACTGTATTTTCCACGTTTGGAATTGGATTATGGAAGTGGGAGGCAATTACAAGTGCTTTAGAAAGACCAACACCATTAAGCCTCCCAGATCTGCTCTCTGGAAAGTCCTCTGCTCAGGCAGCTTAGCTGAGCCACTTGGAGTCACAGAGTGGCACTGGCAGCACTTTGATCAGATGGGAGGGGAGTTGTCGCATCCATGGCTGGAGGAGATGACATGGTGTGGGATTTAAACAGTTGTATGGGTTTAAAAAATCGGGACCCAGACTGCAGGGCCAGTTGCCCTGGGCCCTGAGGAAGACAACTCTTAAGGAGGAAATATGGAAGGGGGCTTACTATCTGGCCACAAGCTACTTTTAAGGGGCCAGCTCTCAGCCTAGATATGGAGGGGTCATCTCCCACTTCTCCCTGAGAGAACTGCATGCCCAGACTCTCCCTCCCTTTAGTTTTTTTTTAAATTGTGGTAAGAATATATATATATATATATATATGTACATATATATATATATATGTACATATATATATATATATATATATATATATATTTATATAGGAGTCCCTGGGTGGTGCAAATGGTTAATGGGCTTGGTTGCTAACCAAAAGGTTGAAGGTACGAGGCCACCCAGAGGTGCCTCAGCAGAAAGAACTGGTGATCTACTTCCAAAAAATCAGCCATCGAAAGCCCTATGGAGTACAGTTCTCCTCTGACACATATGGGGTCGCTATGAGTCAGAGTCAACTCCATGGCAACTGGTTTTTGATTTAAGTATATATAGAACAGGGGCCCTGGTGGCACAGTTGTTAAGAGCTCGACTGCTAACCAAAAGGTCAGCAGTTCGAATCCACCAGCTGCTCCTTGGAAACCCCATGGGGCAGTTCTACTCTGTCCCATATGGTCTCTATGAGTCAGAACCGACTCGACAGCAACGGGTTTTCTTTTTGGTATGTACATAACAAAACATTTGCCATTTCGGTGTTTTTCACAGGTACGATTCAGTGGCATTAATTATGTTTATCATGTTGTACAAACATCACCACTATTGGCTTCCAAACCACTTCCTCTTGTAGGGATCATTTATACTTTCTGACCTCAGAGTGCCAGGACCTACTCGTGGGGAGTTTGCTCTCTCTTCTACTGTGGAGTCTCTGTTGGGATGGGAGTGAGGAGGGGGCCCCAGTAGGGTGACCAACCACCCTGTTTTGCCTGGGATAGAAGGGTTGCTTTCAACATGGGATTTTCTAATACTGGGAAAGTCCCAGTAACCAGGACAAGTTGATCATGCCAGGGGACTGCCTAGACTAAGGTCTTATTGAGAACTGGGCTGTATGTTATTGGTGTTTTTTTTTTAATAATCCCTTTATTAAGATACAAACCACATACCATGCAATTCATCCATTTAATGTGTAAAATTCAATAACGTTTTGTATATTCAGAATTGTGCAACAATTAACATGATCGATTTTAGAACATTTTCATCCCCCCACCAAAAGAAACCTTGAACCCATTAGCAGTCACTCTACATTTGTACCCTACAACCCCTCCGCCCAGCCCTAGGCCATTGTCTTCGTTACCCAATGCTGCTGTAACAAAAAGTACCGCGAGTGGGTGGCTTTAAAGAATAAGAATTTATTTTTTCACAGTTCTGGAGGCTAGAAGTCCCAATCGGGGTCTCAGCCCTGTCAGTTCTTTCTGTGGGCCTTTCTCCTGGTTTCTGGTGACTCCTGTCAATCCTTGGCATTTCTCAATGCCTGTCTTCCTCCTGTGTGCCTGTGTTTATTCTGCTCTTTTTAATAAAACACCATGCAAAAGTGATTAAGTTTAAGACCCATTCTACCCAGGTGAAAGAACCCTCATGGCACAATGGTTAAGCGCTCTGCTGCTAACTGAAAGGTTGGTGGTTAGAACCCACCCAGAAACTACGTGGGAAAAAGACCTGGAGATTTGCTTCCATAAAGATCACAGCCAAGAATACTCTGTGGAGAAGTTCTTCTCTGTCACATGGGGTAGCTATGAGTCAGAATCTACTGGAAGACGCCTTGCACCACCACCAACAACTACCCTGGTATGATCTCATTAACATAACAAAAGAAAAACCCTATTTCCAAACAAGGTCATATTTACAGGTACAGGGGGTAGGACTTTCACATATATTTTTGAGGGACACAATTGAGTCTATAACAGCCAGCATTAATCATCTTTCTATGTTATTGTTATGTTGTTAGGTGCTGTTGAGTCAATTCTAACTCATAGAGGCTCAGTTAACAGAGTAGAACTACCCCATGGGTTTCCTAGACTGTAATCTTTACAGGAGCAGATTGCCAGGTCTTTTCTCTCTCAGAGCCACTGGGTGGGTTTGACCCACCAACCTTTCAGTTAGCAGCCAAGAGCTTAACCAATTGCACCAGCAGGGCTCGTTTTTCTCTATATAGATTTGCCTCTTCTGGACATTTAATATAAATGGAATCATGCAATATGTGGCCTTTTGTATCTGGGTTCTTTCACTTAACATAATGTTTTCAAGGTTCATCCAGGTTGTAACATGTGTCAATACTTCCTTCCTTTTTATTGCTGAATACTATCCCATAATATGGATACGTCACGTTATTTATCCATTCATCAGTTGATGGGCATTTGAATTGCTTCCACTTTTTGGTTCCTATGCATAATGCACATAAGTTTCTATCTCTCAGAGTAGAATTGTGGGTCATCTGAAAACGCTATGTTTAACCTTTTGAGGAACTGCCAGAATGTTTTTTGAAGCAGCTGTACCAGTCTACATTTCCACCAGCAGAGTAGGAGGGTTTCAATTTCTCCATATCATTGCCAACAGTTGTTATTATTTGGTTTTGGTTATAGCCATCTTAATGCATGTGAAGTAGTAACTCAGTGTGGTTTTGACTTGCATTTCTCTAATGCCTAATAATTAAGGCTGTGCTTTATTCCTCTTTATATTTGAGCACTTGCACATTGTCTGGAGCGAAATTGGTGTTTAATACATGACAGTTGCATTCTAAGTTCTAGAATATATCACACTAGACTCACATTTTTAGAGGAAGCTTGTATATATGGCCCAAGGGGCTGGGCCCTCAGTGGGTTTAAGAAAGCTCCCAAGAGTATATATGGAGGTTCAGAGATGCAAGGGCATTCTTCATGGGTATGGGGCAAGGTTTTGGGATCCAAAGACTGTGTTTTTGATGTCAGACAGACACAGTCTCAAATCTGTCTGCTCAGGCCCCAGTCTTCACTCTGGATGGAAAAGCAGGAAAACAGTGAGTTGTAGGCTGGAGAAGCAGAAAAGGACCTGATTATTGAGGCCCTTGTGTGATATATTCAGTTTTGATTTTTACCTGAATGGTTCTTGGGAACCACTCAGTCCTACAGGCGGGACAGTGATACAGGCAGATTTGCATATTAGAAACAGCCTCTGGCAGCACATGGAAGACAAATCCCACCTAAGGCCTTGGAGGCAGGCAGGAGGTGATGGAGGCTGGGCAGAGGTGGTGTCAGAGGACAGGGCTTCATGAGGCGGAGGGGAGTTAGACACTTCTTAACAATCTGGAGGTCAAGGGCCCCTTTGAAAATCTGATGAAATCCAAAGACCTTTTCCCTAGAGAAGAAATGCACAAAGTTTAGCATGCAATAAGTGCAGCAAGAGTACTCTACTCAGAACACAAGACCGTTCTTATCTCAGCTAGCCTCTGCATTGCTGGGCTATACTTTTCTTCTCTGTGAAATAAGGAGGCCACATCAGATGACCCACAACTTCCTTTCCTGTTCCGAGGGTCTATGCCCCCAAGAAGCATTTGGGAATGTTCCCTGGGTGGCCAGGTCTGGCAGACTTCTGCCTCTGGGAGGATGTAGAGACGTGAGTCAGGATGTGACGTTAGGAAATGCTTTAAGTTGTGGTTTTTATTGAACATCTAGGAAGAAAAACACACAAAATCTATTTCCTGCCTGATAAATTATGCATCTGACAGAGGTGGCCCAGAGACTTACTGCTTGTTGTCTGGCTTGGTGTTTGTTTATAACTTTCTCAAGAGTTTGAGTTATTTCAGAACTCAGATCCAAGCACTGGGTTGAAAAAATTTGGTTTGGTTTATAGTCATCCTTTCCCTCTCAAAGTAATTATTGTCAACATGCTTCCCTGGCTGTCCCTGTTGCTAACTGCTACATATCCTCGGGCTAGGATAGCTTAAAGTCTTCCAACATCCTTAGATATTCATTTTTGCCAAGGGCAGGGTACAGTTCCTAGGTGGTGCTGCAGACACAGATCCTGTGGGTTCTAAGACTAACTAGGGTGACCTAAAGTGCTTTAGACAAAACACTTTACCTTTCAGAGCTATTACCTGCTGAAAAATGCAGTGCTGGAATCAATCTTTAGATTGCCTTTGGCATCAGCATTTTATAATATAAGGGGACTTTGCTTCCAGGTTGTCTTTTTTTTTTTTTTTTTTTGCTTTGGGACAGTAATTCTCCAAATTGATCATCAGCGCATGCCACACTGGCTGAGTAAGGGTTATCTGGTAACTTGATAAAAATACAGATTCCAGGCTTCCAGGACCAGAGATTCTAATTTAAGCAGTCTGTAATGGGAACTGGGAAACTGTACCATTAGTTTTTTTCATTCATTTACTAATCTAAAAACATCTTTAGGAAAATAATTTATTTTTTGCCTTCCTTCCTGGCTACCGAATAGACTTGACGGCAATGGGTTTCCCAGCTACTAATTTATTAAGGTGCGTTTAGTGTGTATCCAGGTTCAGGAACCATGTTTTCAGATAAACATTAGTGTATTTTAATTCAATTTAATAAACATTTATGAAGTAACTAGTATGCACAAGCCCCTGGGTCGTAGAAATAGCTAATGCCCTTGACAGCTAACTGAAAAGTTGGAGGTTCAAGTCTTCCCAGGAGAAAAGTCTTGGAAATCACTTCTGAAAAATCAGCCACGCGTGGGGTCTCCATGAGTCGGAATTGACTCAACGGCAAAGGCAAGTGTATGCAAAATGTTTTGCTCAGTAAGGTGCAAAAATACACTTTCTACTTTAGTTCACACTTTGATAGTGGGGAAAGACGGGTAGAAACTAGTTAAGCTCTAGTGTGAGAGGTGTCATAATAAATATATGTGCCAGATACAGAGGAGGGAATGACTGAAGCAGGCTGGAAGTGACAGGAGAAGGGGCTAGTGAGTGGACAGATCCAGAGTTGAAAGAAACACTCTACCTGTTCCCAGAACTAGCTGTGTTTCAAGGCTTGGTTCTTGATTGTGATGATTTCCATTAAAACAATACCAACAATTTAACCGACAACTGGAGTCATTCTAATTAAAATCAGGATGACAGGAGGATCACTGTAGTTATTTAACATCGTTTTGGAAATTCTTGCATGAACAAGAGTTAGTTACTATAAATGTGAAAAGGAGGAAACAAATTATTATTATATATTCTTAATGTGTTTGTGTACTAGAAAACAAAAAAAATTGAAAAACTATGAAAAATAAAATGACAATTTAGTAGCCGAAAATAACATACAAAACGAAAGTCTATAGTGATGGAAAGCAGATCAGTGTTTGCCTGGGTACGGGATGGGGAGGGCTGGGAGGGAGGATAACAAATGGGCATGAGGAAATTCTGGGCATGATAGACGTGTTCACTACCTTAATTGTGGTGATGATTTGATGGGTGTACATATATGTCAAAACTTGTCAAATTCTTACCTTAAATATGTGTGATAAATTGTATCACAATTATACCTTAATAAAAATAAAAAATTAACACAGTTCCTATATACCAGCAATAACTAATTAGAAAATATAGTAAAAAAGCCCATTTATTATAGCAATAAAACCTGTAAAATTCCTGAAATAACCATAACAAAAAATGTGGAGAACTTATATAAAGAAAAGTACAAAATTTCTCTGAGAGTTATAAAAGAAGACTCGAATAAATGAAGAGGTATACTATATTCCTGGTTAGGAAGACTATCATAAATGTCTCAGTTCTTCCTAAATTACTGTGCAAATTTAAAACAATGTCGATCGAAATGACAGTATTTTTTTTTTTAAATGGGTAATGAGGGAAAGAGATGGATAATTTGACTAATTGAGGCACCTGTGATAGGCTGAACTCTAAAGATGCCTCCCCAAAGATCCCTGCTCCTGGATATTCACTAATCTAGGTACAGCTATGAAGATACAATTAAAGATTCAGAGGTACTTAAAGATGTAGATGTAATGAAGATGCAAGTGTAATTAAAGTCCCAAGTCAGTAGACCTTAAAATATAGAGATTATGCTGGTGGGCCTGACCCAATCACTGAAGCCCTTTAAAAAACAATTTTTTTCAAACTAGTAGCAGAAGACGAAATCAGAGAGATGTGTGCTCCTGTTGGCTTCAAAGAAGACGTGAACTTCTGTGCTGTGAGTGACTATAGGAGCCACATGGCAAGGAACCAGTGAACTTGAAATGTGTGCATGGAATATGCATGTCTGACTGACACTTTGATTTCAGCCAGTGAGGCCAGAACAGAAGAGTCAACTGACATATACCCAGACTCCTGACTCATGGAACTGTGAGATAATAAATGTATGTTGTTTTATGGTTGCTGAGTTTGTCGTAATTTGTTATAGTAGCAATAGGAAACTATGGTGGCATAGAATGGTGGTTCAGAGGTTAAACCCTGAAGCTAGACTGGGTTCAAGTAACAGCTCTGCCATGTACTAGCTGTGTAACCTGGAGGAAGTCATTTATGCCCCATTTTCCTCATCGTGGAAAATGAAGATAAATACAGTACCTACTTCAAAGAGTTGTTATAAAGATTATATGAGTTAATGCACAGAAAGGGTTTAGAAGATGCCTAGCAGATGTAAATGCTCTACAATTATTTGCCATTTTTACGCCTCTAAATTTTACTGAAAGAATAATCAATAGAAAATGACCAAGGAGAAAACAAATAATGATTAATAAGAGGGCTAGCTATATCAGCTATTACATAAATACTTATGAAGCTACAGTAATTAAATCAGTATGGTTCAAGAACAGAATAATGGCTCAATGGAATAGAATTGATAATTAAATACACATGTATCCATTCATTTAACAAATACTTGTTGAGTGTTTACTATGTGTTGGGTACTGTTCTTCACACGGGGGCTATGGTAGTAAAATAAAGCAAAAACCAAAGCAAAAAAAGATCAAGTCTTTACTCTCATGAGCCTTACATCCTACCAGGTAGAGCCAGACAATAAAAAATTAAATATATAATGTTACATGGAGAATAAACACTATGAAGAAAATAGGTCGGGCGGGAAGGATGGAGAGAGGTGGACAGTGTTATTTTATGTAGGGTGGCCAGAGGAGGTCTCTTGTTAAGTTGACACTTGATCAGAGCCCTGAAGGAAGTGAATAGGGGGTCACTCAAATGTCAAAGGGATGAGGGTCCAGGTGAAAGGAGGAGCATACGCAGAGGCTCTGTGGCTGGTGCAGGTGCGAGCTGTTCAAGGTTGAAATATTTGGATCAAAATGAGGGAAGGCGGTTAGTGGTAGAGATGAGGTCAGAGAGGTGGCCTTCTCTGAGTTTTTAACCAGGTTTATCTCAGGAAAAGACAACTTTCACTGCGGTCAGTGAGACAGAGGCATAATATGCTGACCATGCTAATTTTAATCTGGATTTCTAGACTAACAGCTATGTTTTTTTTGAGAAAAACATGCTTTTCCTCAGTGGTCAAAACCAAGATGTGAAACCACATGCCCTGAGGGGTCTTAACCAAGTGACCATATGCACCCCTCAAAATACATGTACTCAGGAAGAGTGCTATTTGCCTGCTGTTGCCAACAAGATATTTTTGCAAGATAGACAAAACACATGTAAACATCTTGTGACCATGATCTAAGCATCCTGTGAAACTATTTTTAATCACTAACTATACTGTTAATAATCACTAACCGATCAGAGTGTGATTATTACAATATTTATTGATTTTCTTGTAATTGCCCCCCCTATGGTTTGGTTCCTCTTTTTACCCCATAAGAGTACTTGTATAACGAAACTGCCCTGGGACTACCTGGTTCCGTTTTCAATGGGCTACGTAGTTCCCCAATTGCAATTGTTTTAAACCCTTAACAGACCTCTCTGTTTTAACTCAAAACAGCATTCAAGTTTTTCTCTACAACAGGTTGCTAGATAACATACAGGACACCGGCTAAATTTGAATTTCAGAGAAACCACAAATAGTTTTTTGGTATAAGTGAGTCCCGTTGGATAATCTAGCATCTACTGAGACGTACTTATACTAAAAATTGATTAGTTTTTTTCTTTGAAATTCAAATTTAACTGGATGTTCTGCATTTTTATTTGCTAAATGTGGTTGAGAGGGTTATGATGTAAGTTTAAATTTAAAGATCATGATATAAAGTTAGGTTTGCAGTATGACCTCAACTCTATTAAAAATGTGTAGAACAATGTCTGGAAAGGAATACAGTAAACTGTTAGCCTTGCTGCTCCAAGATGATAGGCTAATGGGTAATATTTTATTTTTTGCTTCTTTGTAGGTTTCTGTAATTTCCACGTTCTACAAGTTTGTCCAATTTTTTAAAAATCAGTATTCCATGTGCCCAGAAGAGTGCCCTTGAGTGATAATTGAATAATTGTTTATTATTGAATAAATAGTACATATGTTACTTTTAAATCAGGAAGTCTTAAGTTCAAATGAGAGGAGCAGAGCCATATGAGCCATATATAAGTTCACCATATATGGCAATCTGAAAGGGAAAGGAGGAGAGAGTTTAAAGGGGGAACCCAGGGTGCCACTGTTGTGCCCATCCCAGGAGAAAGAGGCTGGATTCCTCTGTCTGAGGCTTCCACCTGGTGTCTATAGGTTCCATGAGATATGGTCGATGGTGTAATCTTGAGATCACAAGTTGTAAGGGGCCATGGAGACAGGAATGGATGACTATGAACCCTGTGAGGTTAATCCAACCAACCAACCAGTTGCTATCAAGTTAATTTCAACTCATGGCGACCCTATGTGTTCCAGAGTAGAACTGTGCTCTGTAGGGTTTTCAATGACTGATTTGTCAGGAGTAGATCACCAGGCCCTTCTTCCAAGGCATCTCTAGGTGGGCTGGAACCTTCAACCTTTTGGTTATCTTCCGAGCACGTTAACCATTTACACCACCCAGGGACTCCTGCGAGGCTAATGCCGGCCTCTGAAACTAGGTAGGTTCTGCTTGACTTTGTGTGAGCCTGCCTGCTGGGGCCTCACAGTGCTTTGGGAACAGACTGAGCCAAGCTCTATTCTCTCCTTGCCCCTGGGCTAAGTGTTTGGGGGAAGTGGGACATGTCTTTTCTTCCAAAGGCAACCCTAATGAATTCTAGGTCAGTCCCTGAGAAGTATTTGGCTTGATCGGACTAACCCCCTAGTGGTCTGCAGCCTTCCACCTTCTAAAAAACCAGGGAGTTGGAGTGTACTGTTAACAAGCATTACTCTTCAATAATTCATCCTCCTGTTGACAACCCCAAGTTTCTACAATTCTAAGCCTCAATGTCCATGTGTTCTGGTCTGTGTTAAAAAAAAAAAAACAAATGGCAAGGTCGAGAAGGGAGAGGGTTGACATGTTGTGGGGTTCTTAACCAATGTCATAAAACAATATGTGTACTGTTTAATGAGAAACTATTTCTTCTGTAAACCTTCATCTAAAGTACAATTAAAAAAATTTTAAAAAATGAGCAAGAAACAAGGGTGGGAGAACAGGAGTGAAATGCTCTTTGATGTCCTGCTCTGTGGCTCTGTGGGAGAAAAAGCTCAGGCATTTTTTGATCTATCTAGCTGTGTTGAAAGAACTTTTAATGTTTCAGTTTCTATGGCTGTCTTCTCCTCTAGACGCTCCTCTTTCATCCTCGTACCCCTAAACTAGTCCAGTGCCTAGACTCTAGTAGGCTGGCCTGCTTGGGTTTACTGATCCCAGCTGAACTATCCTGTTTTGTCCTGCTGCCAGACAAGTGGAAACAAGGCTAAAGAACTTCTTCTTAAAAAACAGAACCCCCTGCCCAACACAGTCAACCATTACCTGCATCTATAGTAGTCCAGTAACTTGCAAGCCAAGTCTAGGTGTTTGGGGGTAAAACTCAGGGGAAGCTGCAGGCAGTGAGTGACAGGGCCTGTGGGTCGTTGGGTGCCAAAGGGATTGTTATAGGGAAGGAGATCTGGCTGGTGGCTTAAATGGATACCTGCCATTTTGCTGTATAAGTGTTGGCCCTGGCATCCCATAGGCATGATTTTTTTTTTTTCCTGCAAGGAAGAGGTATTGAAATCAGCTTTAGGGTCCTCCAACTCAGGGACCCTCATTTTGCTGTCTCCTTTTGCTCTAGTTCTGAATTCAGGAGAACTATGTTGGGGAGCATATATGGACCTGGAGAACTGGAGGAGGAAAACCATCAGCAATCACTTTTCATTCCATCAGTCCATTCATCAGTAATGAATCCAGGCATTCTCTTATTTATTTATTCAGCAAATGTTTATTAAGCACATATTCTGTGGCAGGAACTCTGTTATGTATTGGGGTCCACTTCAAACAGATGAGGTCTTTCTGGGGCCCACTTTGCCAGCTGAACCTGCCTGTCCTCATCTTACACTCTGCCCCATCCCATCCTCCACGTTCACTAGGTGCCAACCACACCTCTCGACTATTCCTCCAACACGCCAAGCACAGTCCTATCTCAGAGCTTCTGTATGTGTGCTTTCCTGGAATGCTATAGCCTAGATCTTCGCAGACTGGCTCCTTCTCATTGTGCTGCTCAAAGGTTACTCCATTACCTCCCTAGAGAGGTGTTTTAGTTATCTAGGGCTGCTACAATGGAAATACCACCAGTGGATGGCTTTCTCTCACAGTTTAGGATGCTGGAAGTCCGAATTCAGGGTGCCAGCTCCAGGGGAAGGCTTTCTCTCTCTGTCAGTTCTAGGGGAAAGCCCTTGACATCAATCTTCCCCTCGTCTAGGAGCTTCTCAGGGCAGAAACTTCAGGTCCAAAGGATGCACTCTACTCCTGTCACTGCTTCCTTGGTGGTATGAGGTCCTCCTGTCTCTCTGCCCATTTCTCTCTTTTGTATCTCAAAAGAGATTGGCTTAAGACATAATCTAATTTTGTAGATTGAGTCCTGCCTCATTAACATAACCATCACTAATCCTATCTCGTTAACATCACAGAGTTGGGATTTACAACACATAGGAAAATCACATCAAGAGACCACAGATGATACTTAGGAATAAATCTAACCAGAGACATAAAAGACCTATACAATGAAAACTACAAGACACTACTGCAAGAAACAAAAAGAGGCCTGCATAAGTGGAAAAACATACCTTGCTCATGGATAGGAAGACTCAACGTAGTGAAAATGTCAGTTCTACCCAAAGTGATCTACAGATACAATGTAATTCCAATCCAGATTCCAATGGCATTTGTTAATGAGATGGAGAAACAAATCACCAACTTCATATGGAAAGGGAAGAGGCCCTGGAGAAATAAAGCATTACTGAAGAAGAAGAACAAAGTGGGAGGCCTCACACTACCTGATTTTAGAACCTATTATATACCACCAAGATAGTCAAAACAGCCTGGTACAGGTACAACAACAGATACATAGACCAATGAAACAGTACTGAGAATCCAGACATAAATTCTTCCACCTATGACAAAGGCCCAAAGTCCATTAAGTGGGGAAAAGACAGTCTCTTTAACAAATGGTGCTGGCATAACTGGATATCCATCTGCAAAAAAATGAAACAAGACCCATACCTCACACCGTGCACAAAAACTAACTCAAAATGGATCAGAGACCTAAATATAAAACCAAAAGTGATAAAGATCATGGAAGAAAAAATAGGGACAAAGTTAAGAGCCCTAATACATGGCATAAACAGAATATGAACAATAAGTAACAATGCATAAGCACCAGAAGAGAGACTAGGTAACTCGGAGCTCCTAAAAATCAAACACTTATGCTCATCAAAATACTTCACCAAAAGAGTCAAAAGACAACCTACAGACTGGGAAAAAAATTTTGGCTACGACAAATCCGATCAACATCTAATCTCTAAAATCTACAAGATACTGCAAAACTTCAACAACAAAAAGACAAATAACCCAATTAAAAAATGGGCAAAGGATATTAACAGGCACTTCACCAAAGAAGACATTCAGGCGGTGAACAGACACATGAGGAAATCATCATCATCAGCCATTAGAGAAATGCAAATAAAAACTACAATGAGATGCCATCTCACCCCAACAAGGCTAGCATTCATCCAAAAAACACAAAATAATAAATGTTGGAGAGGTTGTGGAGAGACTGGAACACTTCTACACTGTTGGTGGGAATGTAAAATGGTACAACCACTTTGGAAATCGATTTGGCGCTTCCTTAAAAAGCTAGAAATAGAAGTACCATACAATTCAGCAATCCTGCTCCTTGGAATATATCCTAGAGAAATAAGAGCCGTCACATGAATAGATATATGCACACCCATGTTCACTGCAGCACTGTTCATGATAGCAAAAAGATGGAAACAGCCTAGGTGCCCATCAATGGACAAATGGATAAACAAATTATGGTATGTCCTCACAGTGGAATACTATGCAACGATAAGGAACAACCATGAAGCTGTGAAACATCTTATAACACAGAAGAATTTGGAGGGCTTATGCTGAGTGAATTTAGTCAGTCACAGAAGGACAAATATTGTATAAGACCACTATTATAAGAACTCAAGAAAAGGATTAAACACAGAAGAAAACATTCTTTGATGGTTACGAGGGTGGGGAGGGAGGGTGAGGTTATTCAATAACTAGATAGTAGACAAGAATTATCTTAGGTGAAGGGAAGGACAACACACACTACAGGGGAAGTCAGCACAACTGGACTAAACCAAAGCTAAGAAGTTTCCTGAATACAAACACTTGGAGGGACAGAGTAGCAGGGGTGGGTATCTGGGGACATGCTTTCAGGGGACATCTAGGTCAATTGGCATAACAAAATTTATTAAGAAAATCTTCTGCATCCTACTTCGGTGAGTGGCGTCTGGGGTCTTAAAAGCTAGTAAACAGCCATCTAAGATGCATCAATTGGTCCCAAACCACCTGGAGTAAAGGAGGATGAAGAACACCAAAGACACAAGGAAAGTAATAGCCCAAGAGACAGAAAGGGCCACATAGACCAAAGACTTCATCAGCCTGAGACCAGAAGAACTAGATGGTGCCCGGCTACCACCAATAACCACCCTGACAGGGAATACAACAGAGAGTCCCTGATGGAGCAGGAGAAAGGTGGGGTGCAGGACTCAAATTCTAGTACAAAGGCCAGACTTAATGGTCTGACAGAGTGGAAGAACCCCAGAAAGCATGGCCCCCAGACTCTCTGTCAACCCAGAACTAAAATAATTCCAGAGGCCAACTCTTCAGACAAAGAGTGGACTGGACTGTAGGACATAAAATGATACTCGTGAAGACTGTGCTTCTTAGCTCAAGTAGATATATGAGACTAAATGGGAAGCTTATGTCTGGAGGTGAGATGAGAAGGCAGAGAGGGTTAGGAGCTGGTTAAATGGATATGGGAAATCAGGGGTGGAAAAGAGGAGTGTGCTGTCACAGTATAGGGAGAGCAATTGGGGTCACGTAACAGTGTATGTATAAATTTTTGTATGAGAGACTGACTTGCAGTGTATGTATAAATTTTTGTATGAGAGACTGACTTGAATTGTAAACTTTCACTTAAACTACCACATTAAAAAAAAAAGAGAGAGACCACAGATGTTCATCCTTGGATGCCCTTATTACACTCTGAATTTGCTTTATGGTGTTTGTTTTGCACTGTATGATTGCCTCACTCTTTGTGGAATGTTATCTCCGTGACAGCAGGGTCCTTTCTGCTTTGCTCACAGCCTCATGCTAGCACTCTGAATGGTGCTTGGTGCACAGTTGGTGCTCAGGAAGTATTGGCTAAACAAATCGCCAGCTGGGCTAACATGACCTCATCTGGTCTCTAAAAGAAAGAAAAAAAAAAAAGCCCATTGCCATTGAGTTCTTTCTGATTCATAGCAACCCTATAGGACAGAGTAGAACCACCACATAGGGTTTCCAAGGAGTGGCTGGTGGATTCAAACTGCCAACTTCTTGGTTGACAGTCAAGCTCTTAACCACTGTGCCACCACAGCAGGGCTGCTGTCTGGCCCTGGGTTGCCATTTGCATCTCCTCTACAGCTGCCCTGGCCGTCGAGGGTCGATCTAGGCCTTTGCTGAGCTTTATAGAAACAAGCCTTGGGCTGTCAACCATCCTACTGACTAGGGAGACATCACCACTGTTTCTTCTTGAGGAGTCTTTGATACTGTTCCCTCTATCCTTCCTGTCTGAAGCATGTCCACTAGCTGGCTTATGGATGGTTTTTTCTTCTTTTCATTTGGATGAAGTCTGACTTCTTCATCTACCTGGCCAGTGCCTGGCCCAGCCACACCTGTGGTCTTGTGGCCCTGAAATAGAAGATGGCCACTTCCTATCTGTGTGACCTTGGGGAGGCTACTTAACATTTCTAAGTTTCACTGTCATCATCTGTAAAATGAAGGTGATAATATCTGCCTCATAAATTTTGTGAAGTCTGAAAAGATAATGAATATATAGGACGTGGCAAAAAGTGAAGGAAAAGTAGATATTATTAGAGGTAGATTATCATTAGTAAAAACTTGAGTTCTTCATTCAGCCCCATTAACTGTTGAACTCCTGACCTGGCTGGTAAGTGTTTTAGGACTCTTAAAAACGGACCTGAGTTTCTGCCTGTCCTCATGGGGAGGAACTACCTGGTGTCATCCCAGGCACACAATGGTACAGGGAGAGGACAATAGACTGAGAGCCAGGGGGCCTGGGTTTGAGTCTGATCCTTGGCGATCTTGACCATGTGTTTCCCTACATGACCTACTGTTTCTTATTTCAGCCCTGCCATGCCCTGTTTTCCAGTCTGTGCAGTCTGAAAAACAACGGGGAGCTGGAGGTCTGCTTTCAAGGAGTGAGAAAGAAGATGCCCAGCCTCTCTTAGAGCGTAAGGGCGGCAGGCAATCCACACACAGACCTCAATGTGATTTTAGCAATGAGAAGATAAGGGGTTTACTTGATCCATGAAACCTACTTCAGGAAAATCTCTGAGGCTAAATCTCTGTTGACTGAACCGTCCGCACTGCCTTTCAACGCTCCTGGTTAAGTGGAGACGGCTCTTGCATTGGTCATGATACACGTAGCAGCCTGGGTGCAGAGACAGCTGCGGAATGTCCTACAGGCACAAGGAAGAGAGGCCTGGCTGGTTTTCTGAGGATGCTGCTGCTGCCCCCTCTGCTGTCACCAGCATTAAGCAATCTTTTTTGGCTGCTTCACACAGCTATCCAGGTCCAGAGGAAGCAGAGTGTAAGCAAGTAGGTTGTTGTTGTTCGATGCCATCGAGTCAGCTCCAACTCATGGAACGATGGAATGAAAAGTGATTGCTGGTGGCTTTCCTCTGAAACCGTCCCATAATGGACCTCCTCCAGTTCTCCAGGTCCATATATGCTCCCCAAGGTGGTTTTCCTGAACCCAGAGCTAATACATTCAGCCAATAATTCCTGAGCACTGCCTGTGTGCCAAGCACCATTCAGAGTGCTAGCGTGAGACTGTGAGCAAAGCAGGAAAGGCCCTGCTGTCACGGAGCTAACATTCCAGAGAGAGGGAGGCAACCTTACAGTGCTAAGCAAATACCATAAAGCAAACGTATTTCAGGATGAAACGTTGCTAGTCCTGTGCCATCTTCATGATCATTGGTATGTTTGAGTCCATTGCTGTGGCTATCATGTCAATCCATCTCACTGAGGGTTTCCCTCATTTTCACTGACCCTTTACTTTACCAAACATGATGTCCTTTTCCGGCAATTGGTCTTTTCTGATGACATGTTCAAAGTAAGTAAGCCGAAGTCTCGCCATCCTCTTATAAGAATACAGATGGGTTAAATCTCACTTAAAGTCAGGTGCTGCTGGTGACAGGCTGGGACATCTTGGGGGACATATTTAACCTTCAAGTCCCATCTCCTTCCTCCTTTTGTGAGCCAGAGATAAAAATGGTGTGATAATCTTTGCCTTGCCAGAATGCAGAGAAATCAATGAGATAGAGAAAGTGACTTCCTCACTTGGAAGAAAAGATGAGCAACTCTTGGTAGAACCCCTGGCCAAACGGTGGCTACATTAGTCGTGAGGAGAGAGGAGCCCTAGATATTCACATATTTTGTATTTCTTTCTTCACTTCCATTTAGCAAGCATTGATTGTCTCTTATGAGCAAAGCACTATGATACTTGCTTGGCAACCTGAAAATGAATAGAACTTGCCTTCTGGCCTCTGCAGCTCACATTCCAAGTCTCCACTCTCTTCTCTTGTATAGTAGGAGCTCTGCCTACCATTCTTAACACGAAAGGTTCTGAGCCCCTCTCGGCATTCCGGTTGAATTCCATTCTCCTAGAAATGTTATGTGTTTTGTCTCACTTAATCCTCGTGGATGACGTCCCCTGGAGTTTGTATTTTAAGTACCATTTTGCAGATGAAGGCACTGAGGTTTCAAGATGTCTATAATAGGGTGTTGGGGTGGTGCACCTTGAGAGGAGCTGGAAGGCTTCATAGAGGAGTTGACACCTGACCTGGATTGTCCTGAGTCAGTTGGAACTCACTGGAAGCACAAGAGGAGAAAGAACATTCCAGGTAGAAGGAAAAGCTCACTCAAAAGCTTTGAGTTAGAAGACAACCTCCTGAGCTATGGAAGCAGCTGGCAGTTATGGTTGATGTATAGAAAAATCAGAAAGGTCCTTACATACTAGACTAAGGAGTTGGGGCTTTACGCTGGGGGCAATGCAGTGTATATGCTAGTGTGTCTGTGTGTGTGTGCGTGTGTGGTGTCATTTACTCTGGGAAGAATCACTGTTGGGTTGTGGATTTGGTCACCTCTCTGATGAGAGGTAGATAGTGCAGAGGGAAGTGGGACTGGAGGTAGACAGACCAGTTGGGAAGTTATCACAACTGTCCAGTAATGTTGTTGTTGTTGTGTGCCGTCATGCTAATTCCGACTCATAGCAATCCCATGTGACAAAGTAAAACTTCCCCATAGGGTTTTCTTGGCTATAATCTTTAAAGAAGCAGATCATCAGGCCTTTCTCCCACAGAGCCGTTAGGTGGGTTTGGACTGCCAGCCTTTCAGTTAGCAGCCAAATGCTTAACCGTTGCACTGGTAATATTACCTAATGTTTATGGATTACGTTTCTCACACGTGGCACAGTGCTAAGCACTTTACAAGCATTGTCTCATAAATCCTGCAACAACTCCTGAGGTAGGTATTATTATTATCCCTGTAGCACATCGGAGGAAGCTGAAATTTCAACAGGTTCGATAACTTGCCCAAGATCACAGAGCTACCAACATAAACTGGGATTTGAAAACAACTCTCTCTGAACAGATTCTAAACCCTTGGCTACTATTACGTAGTATGATGAGGGCCTAAATTTGGGCAGTAACAGTGGGATTGAAAGCAGAGGAAAGATCTGAGAAATATTTAGGAGGCAATACCAATAAATTTGGAAGTACATGGATTTAGGGAAATGAGCGAGAGGGAGAAACTTCTAGCTCGGGTAATTCTGGAGCCTGGAGAGAGAATAAGTTTTATAGAAAAGATACTGCTTTTTTTTACTCCAAATTCAGCTGGCATAGATGTATCTGGATCCCGACTTTGCCCTCCAACACATGAACTGTCTCTCCTTGTTTTATTTTTAATTGATCAGCAATTCGTCTAGACCCTCACCTGGTCTATTATAAAAATGTTGACAGGTCAAAGTGACAGCTCTGCCTTAGTATTTCAGGGATCTCTTGCCAGGTTGGTATGGATCCAGTTAATCTGCTCTCTTTTTTTCATGTGGTCATCCTGTCAGTTACCACGCCCCTAACTGCATTATCATCCGAGTCACATTTCTCCATCTGGAATCATGAACCCAAAGATACTGCACTTTTCAACTATTCATCTCATAACACTATCACAAAAGGAAATGAGATATGTCAGGCATGACTGAACCTTGATGGACCCTTATCGACTCCGGGGGATCACAGTGTCTCTTCCTGAGGGTTCTTAAGCCACCTGTTTAGTGAGCATTTCTGGAATTTTACATGGGATGGACCTCAGGCACACCTTCTATCCTTTTTGGAAAATCAAGGTATTTGCTTGTTTCTAGCCCTTTTTCAAAGGAGCCCTGGTGGTGCAATGGTTAAGCACTTGGCTGCTAACTAAAAGGTTGACAGTTCGAACCCATCCAGTGGCTCCACAGGAGAAAGACCTGGTGATTTGCTGCCATAAAGATTACAGCTCTATGGGGAAGTTCTCCTCTGTCACATGGGGTGGCTATGAGTTGAAATCAATTTGATGGTACTTAACAACAACAGCAATAAGTTCTTTTTCAAAGACATTCAACAAATCTGAGCCGAATGCTTGCTATGTGCTAGGCATGTCTTTTGCTTCTTCCTATTCTATGATATTCTTCAAGGATTGACAACAGCAAGTTGTCCTCAAACCCCAGAATATAAGTAATCTGGGTCAAGAAGCTTGGCCTCAATTTAAGAATCCAAGTGCTGTCTGGATTTGCAATCACCTTATCAATGTTCGTTCCAAAATTTCTAGTCTGAGGATCATTGTCCTTGACAGAAAGATGGAAGCAAAATAGGAGCGGAAGAGTGCTGCTTTTTGTTAA
This sequence comes from Dugong dugon, assembly GCA_030035585.1. Taxonomy (NCBI): domain Eukaryota; kingdom Metazoa; phylum Chordata; class Mammalia; order Sirenia; family Dugongidae; genus Dugong; species Dugong dugon. The sequence continues at coordinate 31,140,332 of CM057467.1, forward strand.
CTTTAAACCACTAGTCCTAGGAGGACAGGAGGGAACTGACAATGATATTTTTTAAGAGCTTTCCTCTGTGCCAGGTTTCTTGTTTTCAATGCATTGTCAGATGTAATCCTCACAATGAACCTGCAACGTAAGAACTATTATTTCCATATTACAGAAGAAGAAACTGACGTTCAGAGAGGTCAAGAAAATTGCCTGCGGTCATACAGCTGGTAGGTGGAGGGGTGGATCTAGCCCTTCTTTGTTCTCATTGCTCTCACTATATCCAAGAGAGCCTTTTGTGTGGTTGTCCTTGGCTGATGCTGAGCTTCAGCCTTCCTGACATTATACTTAAAGGTCTGTGTCATTCTTTTGTATTCATCCTGTGCAACCACGCTTCTTCCATATCAGAGTCATTTGCAATTGTATTGTCAGAATTTCATTTTTGAAAGTCATCCCTTCAGAGCTGTCTTCTTTTAGAGTATCGGGTCATGGGATCAGTCTGTCTTTTCTCCTAAGGTTTTGCAACTTACCTTCATAAAGACGAAGGTACATGTCAGACCATGCCCAGTCCTTTTCTCCATGAACAGCATGAACTTTGAGATGACCTGGCTATAGTTTATTGGGATTTCTCCCCCTGTTCCTTCTCCAAGCAGCTCACCCTTGTTAGATTAGAATTCGGTTCAAAATAGACATCCTCATCACTGCCCCACCCTCTGCCTGCTTGCTTGCTCTGCTTTCTGAGAGATTAAATCCCTGAGGCAAACCAGGAATGTATTGGATGCTCATTGCTTTTACCTGAATGCTAGTTCCTGCAATGGAAAGCAGATGTAAATAAAATTGATTAAGTAAGTTAGACTGGCCCATGAAGCTATTTCTGTGGGTTTTTTAAAATAGGAATTTCAATTTGACTATATGACACCTTAAAGGGCGGTGGGGGTTCAGTGGCAGAATTCTCACCTTCCATGTAGGAGACCTGGGTTTGATTCCCAGCCAGTGCACCTCATCTGCAGCCACCACCTGTCAGTGGGGGCTTACGTGTTGCTATGACGTTTAACAGGTTTCAGTGGAGCTTTCAGACTAAGACAGGAAGAAAGACCTGGTGATCTACAGTCATATCTTCAACCGGTCATGAGGATGGCATAGGACTGGGCAGCATTTCGTTCTGTTGTGCATGGGGTTGCCAGGAGTCGGAGGCGACTAGACAGCTAACAACAATAACAACGTATGACAACTTCGAGGATCTTGGATCGCTATCGGTGCATGCTTATGTAATTATGAACGTGTGTGATTCTAAGCAGAGCAACACTGGAGTGTTTGTGTAGATTTAGCTTTATGTAAAACAACATTAAGTGTCTTTGTATGAGGCAGACAATATAGAGGATGGTTAAGAGCATAAATTTTGGGAGTCAAACGGATATGAATTTCAGTGCCTCTTCAACTCATCTATTTCCTCTGAGATTTGGGTAGATTCCTAACTTCTTTAAGATTTAGTTTTCTTATCCATGATATAATGGCGATATAGTATCTATCTCATAAGGGTTATGTGACAATTAAAGGAGATAATATACATAAATGCTTAGCACAATTCTTGGCAGGTAGTAAAATACTCGATTGACATTAGCTATTATTATTATGGAGCCCTGGTGGCACAGTGGATAAGAGCTCAGCTGCTAACCAAAACGTCCGCAGTTGGAACTCACCAGCCACTCCTCGGAAACCCTGTGGGGCAATTTTACTCTGTCCTGTAGGGCCGTTATGAGTGGGAATCTACTCAATGGCAATGGGTTTGGTTTTTTTTTTTTTTTAGGTTATTATTATTATAGTGCCCCTACCTCCCTCTCTGGGTGGTGCAATGGTTAACACACTCAGCTGCTAAGCAAAAGGTTGGAGGCCTGAGTTCCCATGAGACACCTCAGAAGAAAGGCCTGACTGTCCACTTCCAAAAAAAAAACCAGAAAGAGCCATGGGAAACCCTATGGGCCACAGTTCTTCTCTGACACACATGGGATTACCATGAGTCAGAGTCGGCTTGAAGATAACTGGTTGGGTGGTTATTACTATTATGCATAACTATGTCTGTTCTTATGGGAAATTGCTTTGATTTGTTTCAGTGTGTGCAAATCTGAATGTGAAAATCTGAGTATATGTTTCTGGGATATTTTAGTCGACTCGTGTTGCTACTTTTTAACCCAAACATTCACAGATACATTATAATGAGTCCTGAGGATGGGGAGACCTTGAGAAAGCACAGGCTGGAATCCTTGTAAATCAAGGGTTAAAAGAGCTGGGGAACACTGAAGTTGGAGAAGACAGTTGGCTTCAGAGATGCAGGTAGGCAGACTATGAAAGCTTCCTCCAAATGCCTGAAAAGCCATCGAAGTTGAGTCTTCTGGTGTGTTTTCTCCGAAGAGCAGAGCTGAGGTCTGTAGGTGAAGGTATTCTTTTTAATTCAGTGAAAGACGGAGTGCCGACACGCCAGGCTGTCTGTGGGATGGAATGCATCCACTGGGAGGAGTGTGCCTTGTCTGGGCAGTACTCACCCAGAGGCTGGGCGGAAGCCTCCTCAGACGTCTTGCTCGGACTCTTTCCTCTGACAGGAGGTCAAACAGATCTCCAAGGTGTTTTCCAACCTGGACTTCCTACCTCTGCTCCATGGGGCACAGCAGCAGCCTGCATGTGTGTATTTCCACAACTGAAACTCAAACTTCGATTTCCAGGCAGCACAACATTTGTTTTTAGAAAAAACCAGCCAGCTCAGAGGTGATGAGGGTGACAGGGCTGCAATTATCATCTGCTCCTCAGCACCTAGTGTATTGTGAGAAAGGTGCTGACAGCTCTGAACTCTCTGTGTGGGGAGCTGAAGTCCCCAACCTCTGTTCAGAACATTTGACACAGACAGACAGCTGTGGGACCGGCGTGGGGTTGGGGGTGGGAGTGGAGGGGGCCTGTCACCTCCTCCTCCAACCTCCCTCCTCCTCAGGCTGTGGGAGTGGGCTGAGAGGTCCTCTACGTGTTTCCACTCTTAAAAAAACTTTTTATGACTCAGGTAGACCTTACTTAAGACTCTCCTCAGGGTGTTCAATGCCAGACCTTAAGGAGAAGAATCATTATTAATTTGAGATTAAGTGACCACTATTGGTCTGAAAGGGGCCCTGGTGGAGCAGTAGTTAAAACGCTCGACTTCTAACCAAAAGGTCAGCAGTTTGGATTCACCAGCAGCTCCTTGGAATCCCTATAGGGCAGTTTTACTCTGTCCCGTAGGGTCACTATGAGTCGGAATTGACTTGATGGCAATGGATTTGGTTTTTGGTTTTAGGAGCCCTGGTGGAACAGTGGTTAAAGCCCTTGGCTGCTAACCAAAAGATTGGTGATTTGAACCCCCAGCCACTTTGTCGGAGACAGATGTGGCAGTCTGCTTCCGTAAAGATTAACAGCTTTGGAAACCCTACGGGGCAGTTCTACTCTGTCCTATAGGGTTGCTGTAAGTTGGAATCAACTTGATGGCAGGGAATTTGGTTTTGGTTATTAGTCTAAAGAGGGGGCGGCGGTGGTTCTGTGGTCGAATTTTCACCTTCCAAGTGGGAGACCTTGTTCTATTCCCAGCCTATGCGCCTCATGAGCAGCCACCACCCGTCTGTCAGTAGAGGCTTGGGTGTTGCCATGATGCTGAACAGGTTTCAGTGGAGCCTCCAGATTAAGATGGACTAGGAAGAAATGTCTGGGATCTACCTCTGAAAATGATCCAGTGAAAACCCTATGGATCACAACGATCTTATCCACAAATGTTCACTGGGATGGCGCAGGACCAGGCAGTGTTTTGTTCTGTTGTGCATGGGAACCTGAAACCAAGGGGGGGGGGGGGGGGTAGGATGGAGGAGAAACCTCTAGAGGGCGCCAGAGCAATTTAATGTTAAGTAGCTGCTAAGCCAGTCCCATGGCATGGAGTTGAAAGAGGTAGGGCTTTTGTGTCTAAAAGATTTGGATTAAAAACCTGATTCTATTTCTCACTAGACATGTGGCCCTGGGAAACGCATTTGATCTGTCAGAGCTTCAGCTTGCTCTTGTCTAAAACGGGGATAGCAATACCTACCTTGAAGGGTTGTTGTGAAGACTAAATGAAATATAGTAGGATTAAATGAGATAATGTGGAGATTGGGGCAAAGAAATATTTCAAAAGATCTGGGTCTCCATGATCACATCAAGTCCATTATCTGCACACTGAATTCAGGCTGCCTGCCCATATATGTTGAACCATGCTTCATATGTACATCAATACTTTTATAATAAACAAAACACAAATTCAGTGAGAAGTGTCCAGAATTCCTAGTAGCCTTTGGGGTTGCGTATTTTTCAAACAACAGGTCTAAATACCGTCACTGTCATGTGGGGGGTCTGTAGATTGGTTTACCATGAAATGAGAGTCCTCAAAGTTCCCCGGGAAGTCTGGAAACCATGAGATAATACATGTAGAGCCTTATCTCCCCCTTCTCCTGAGCCCAGAAGAGAAGAAGGGCCTTTCTGGCCTGGGTAGGGCTCTGATTATGGGGCCTCTCTCCTCCGCGGCTGTCAGAAGGTCACAAGGAATGTACCAGGAGCCTACTGGCAGGCCTGGCCAACTTGACTGAGCTCCTTAAAAAGTCTAGCCTCGGTTTCCCCATTCTTTCTTATATACCTAGCTCAAAATTAGAATTATTCAGGGAAGACTTCCAGTTCATCAGACTACCTCTTGTCATTTCGCCTCCTGTGATTAGTATTTTTCTCTGACTGCCCTCTAGTACTGGGGAAGGGCAGAAGAGGCTCAGAGGTTTGCAGCTGGGAAAATATACCCTTCAGGCACTAATCCTTACAGCAAACTCCCCAGGAGAAAACTCACCTGCTCTATCCTACCTCCACCACCTGGGAATGACATGTCCTAGGCATTCTCCGCAGTTCAGCTGTTTGGCCTCCCGGAAAGAGCCCTAGAGCTACTTGTGTCAGGTCCTACTACCTGCTAGCCAGGGGGACCCTTTCACCAAAGCAGCCTGAACCATGGCCACCCCACTGCCCAACCCTGATTCCAGTGACCACTTCCACTGCCGCCCCAGGGCTCTCTCCTGACTCATCTCATGGCTGATGTTGTAGCCTCTTGCTTCTGACAGAGTGCTGCCTGGTCCAAGAACACTTCATCATTTGAGTGCACGTTAGAAATGCAGAATCTCAGCCCCTCCCCAGACCCATTGAATCAGAATCTGCATTTTAACAGGATCTCCAGGTGATTTGTACACATTAAAATCTGCAATGCATGGATCTAGCTCACCCATGGGCTCCCATCACCGTCCAACTCCTTTACGGCAAAGATAAACTGTAAGGATTACTTCTGGTTGCTCAGAGCAGGGGGCTGAGAAAACGGTGTAGAGCAATGATCATAGGTGTCTTTGGAGAGAGACAGCTAGCATCTACTGAGTCGTGGCTATGTGCCAGGCATGTTATAGACATGATCTCACTTAATCCCTAAACTCCCTCTCTAAGGCAAGTATTATCCGCCATATACGGTGGAGCAAACTGAGGCTCAAAGAGGTTGCAACTAGATCATGATTCTAGAGTAGAAAGGAGGCTGTGTGCTAGATAGACAAGGAAAGAAAGGGAATTCTGGGCACAGGGACAACATATATATAAAGACATGGAAGTGTGAAATAGCATCATCATCATCATTGTTAAGAAGCCCTATGTACATGGCACTGGGCTGGGTATTCATTCACTTATTTATTCCTTCACTCCACAGGTACTTACTGAGAACCTGTTATCTACTGTGCCCTGTGCTAGGCAAGGTGGTTATAATGTGGAATAAGATGGACATAATCCCTGCTCTTAAAGAATTTTCTACTCGGGAAGAAAGATATTCACTAAAAATGACACTGACTTAATTCTAATTGAAATAAGAGCCTCATGAGAAAGACACTAGCTTAGTCCTGGAGGAGAGGATCCTGTAGCTAAATCAACAGAAAGATATCCCTTCTTTAGGGCTCCCCAACCCTAGGGGCTTCCCACAACGGTCTGCTCTGTGGCCTGGCTCCCAGGGCTGCTGTGTTCTCTCTCAGTTGGTGCTCCATCTCTTCTTGCCTGGAAGTTCCCACAGCTGCTTCTGATCTGCTCTACAGCAGAAATCCTGGGTCTGTCCACGGTGCCAGACACATGGGGATGCAGGACAAAGGGACCAGGAGCAAGGGACCCACCCTGCCAGAGAAGGGGGCCAGAGCACAGAATCCCCCTTGGGCCCAACATCCCTCAGTGTGCAAAGAGGGTGGTAGTGCTGAACATGACCTTTTCTTTTCTAACATCAAAACCCTGGGAGGCTAGGTTTCATGTGATTTTGCTGCCAGGTGTGCTTGTAAGGAGGCTCCAGAGAAAGGCAGCATCAAAGCACAGCCTGAACTTCCTTTCTTCTCCCTGACAAAGGCTGCTCACATCCATACACAGCTGTGGCTCTTCCTGGGATGTTTTTATTTTATGGCTGTGCTTTGATTTGGGGGCTCCAATTCTCTCACTTAGGTCTTAATTTTGTTGGCAGTGAATGACCTGGACACATAGGACAGCTGCATGACCACCCAGGCTTGCCAGGGAGGCTGTGTGGATGCACCAGGAGTCAGAGACATGGGAGTTTCCCTGCTTGCCTGTCTCAGTTATCTATTGCTGCATAACAATTTGCCCCTAAACTTAGTGGCTTAAATGAACAGTGACTTATTATTTCTCACAATTCTACAGGTTGGCTGGGCTCAGCTGGGTGGTTCTTCTATTCTACAAGGTGTAGCTGAGCCCACTCAAGAGGCTACATTCAGCTGAGAGCTCAGTAGGGGCTGGAACATCCAAGATAACCTCTCATACTCCAGGTTCCCTCACTATAGGGCATCTCATAATTCATTAGTCTACCAAATATTCTGCTAATAAGTTTCTTTACAACATGGCAGCTGGCTTCCAAGAGGGAGTGTTCCAGGAGGTCTGGTCTTAGTATACTTGCACTTATCCAGCCTCTACTTACGTCATGCTTATTAATGTGCCACTGACCAAAGAAAGTCACAAAGCTGAGTCACTGTGGGAGGGGACTACATACGGATGTACATACTGGGAGATGTGCTTTATTGAAGAACACCAAGGTAACAGTGTAACATGTGGTCTTTGGAAGTAGAGCTGCCAGTAGATGCTCAAGAAAGCAGTACAGGGCTCAATGGGGCAAGTCTAAAAGGTAGAAAGGCAGTCCCGGGAGGCACATGATGGCTTCAACATATTTCATTCAATCAGTCACTCAATAAGAACTAGGTCATTCAAACAAATACAAGGCTCTGACTAGACACTGGGGATAGCAAGATGGCCAAGACACCATTCTCGCTCTCATGGAGCTCCTAGATCATTGGATACAGACAGACAAACAGTACTATAGTGTGTAATATGTACTAGGATTGAGTTTTGCATTGGCTAATATAGTCAGAGGGACAAGAGATTTAAATCAGACAGCAACAGGGAAGAATTCTTTGTTTCTTAGTGCTGCTGTAACTTCTGGGGTGGCTTTAACAAACAGAAATGTATTACTTCACAATTTAGGAGGTTGTTTTTGTTAGTTACCATCGGGTCAATTTTTGACTCATAGCAACCCCATGTGACAGAGTAAAGCTGTTTTCTAGGTTTTCTAGGCTGTAAACTTTACAAGAGCAGATTGCCAGGTCTTTCTCTTGAAGAGCCACTGGTTGGGTTTGAACCACTAACCTTTCAGTTAGCAGCGGAGCACTTAATGATTAGGAGGCTAGAAGTCTGACTTCTGGGTGCAGGCTGTAGTGGAAAGTTCTGTTTGTAAGCTCTGGGAGAAAATCTTTGTCTCATCTTCTCTAGAATTCTTCTCAGCTTTCATTGGAGATCTCCGCATGACATCTACCTTTCCCCCATTCTTGCTTGTTTGTTTCTATGTTCTATGTTGGATCTGCTCTTTTTATAACTCAGAAGTGGTAGGCTTAAGACACACTCTACACTGATACACCCTTCCCTGATATAACAAAGAAAGCCCTATTCCCAATAGGACTACATCTCCAGACATAGGGGTTAGGTTTTACAATACTTATTTTTTGGGGGACACCATTCTGTCAATAACTTCCCATTCTTGAACTGAGTTTTGGAGCAGGAACAGGAGTTGGCCAGCTAGATTTGCAGCTGGGCACCCCAAGCACAGGAGGTAGTATGGGTGGAGGCCCAGGAAAGAGAAATACCTTGAAGCAACCAGAAAATTGAATGCAGTTCCTCATTCCACACGCCTGAGGGAAGTAATTGAGTGGGAGATGAGACAAGAAAGCCTAGGACATGAAGGTTCTTGTACTTTACCCTGCCCCAACCCTCTGAAGCCAAGGGAGAACATTATAAAGGCATCTTCTTTTTGCATAATGGTATTTAAACTGTTTCCTATAATAAACATGTTTATTTGTGTAAAGTATAATATAAGGAGGAAAACATTATTCTGACAGCCTTCCACTGAATGAAGAGGCTGTGACCAAGATGTAGTTATGATATGATGGCAGCCCGAAGGAAATCAAAGGCAGTGGAATAGGAGGAGGTGAGGCATATGAGAGACATTGTTGAGGTTATGTATGTGAAATTTGGTGCAGAGTGACTATGAGGGCTGAGGAAGGAGGGGGAGATATGGATAATGCCATCTCCTTCTGCCCTCCCTCCATGCAACAATGACCAAAGGAAGTGCTTGGCAGTCTGGGTGCCCTTATGGGAACTGCCTTTCAAAGGAGGAGAGGGCTGATCTTGATCTGTATTAATGCATTGGCCACCTTACAGGCACTCAGCAAATAGGTGTGGTCCACAACAGTATATCTGAGAGGAAACCTACTTGGGCTCTGGGGTAAGTCTGCTGGGATTTGATCCTGGATCATGTGCTCCTAGCTCTACGACCTGAGACAAGTTACCTAAACTTTCTAGGCCTCAGTTCCCTCACCCATGGAAAGAAGGATACTTCATTGGATTAGTGTAAGGATTACGTAAAACCGTGCTTGCAAAGTCTCAGAAGAGTTCTAGAACGCAGAAAGCAGTCAATAAATCGTTGTTGTTGTAAGGTGCCATGGAGTCAGTTCTGACTCATTGTTGACTGTATGTACAACAGAATGAAGAACTTCCCGGTCCTGCATCATCCTCAGAATCGTTGCTATGCTTGAGCCCATTGTTGCAGCTGCTGTGTCAATCTATCTCATCTAGGGCCTTCCTCTTTTTCACTGACCCTCTATTTTACCAAGCTTAATGTCCTTCTCTGGGGACTGGTCCCTCTTGATAACATGTCCAAAGTACATGAGACCAAGTCTCACCATCCTCACTGTACTTCTGGCTGTACTTCTTCAAGGAGCACTCTGGCTGTATTTCTTGCAAGACAGGTATGTTCATTCTTCCAGCAGTCCATGGTATATTCAATATTCTTCATCAACACCATGATTCAAAGACATAATTCTTCTTTAGTCTTCCTGATTCATTGTCCAGCTTTCACATGCATATGACGTGACTGAAAATACCATGGCTTGGGTCAGGCGCACCTTAGTCCTCAAAGTGATATCTTTGCTTTTGAACACTTTAAAGAGGTCTTTTGCAGCAGATTTGCCGAATGCAATATGTCGTTTGATTTCTTACTGCTGCTTCCATGGGCATTGATTGTGGATCCAAATAAAATGAAATCCTTGACAACTTCAATCTTTTCTCCATTTATCATGATGTTGCTTATTGGTCCAGTTGTGAGGGTTTTTGTTTTCTTTATGTTGACGTATAATCCATACCGAAGGCTGTGGTCTTCCCTTTCTGCAAGCAAAGCTGTGTCATCTGTATATCACAGGTTGTTAATGAGTCTTCCACCAATCCCAATGCCGCCTTCTTCTTCATATAGTCCAGTTTCTCAGATTATTTGCCCAGCACACAGATTGAATAAGTATGATGAAAGGATACAACCCCTACGCACACCTTTCCTGATTTTAAACCAAGCAGTATTCCCTTGTTCTCTTCAAACAACTGCCTCTTGGTCTATGTAGAGGTTCCTCATGAGCACAATTAAGTGTTCTGGAATTCCCATTTTTTGTAATGTTATCCATAATTTTTTATGCTCCACACAGTGAATTGCCTTTGCATAGTCAATAAAACACAGGTAAACATCTTTCTGGTATGCTATGCTTTCAGCCAAGAGCCATCTGACATCAGCAATGATATTCCTCGTTCCACATCCACTTTTGAATCCATCTTGAATTTCTGGAAGTTCCTTGTGGATGTACTGCTGCAACACCTTTTGAATGATCTTCAGCAAAATTTTACTTGCAAGTGATATTAATAATATTGTTTGATGATTTCTGCATTCTGTTGGATTGCTTTTCTTTGGAATGGGTGCAAATATGGATCTCTTCCAGTCGGTTGGCCAGGGAGCTGTCTTCCAAATTTCTTGGCATAGACAAGCGAGCACCTCCAGTGCTGCATCTGTTTGTTGAAACTTCTCAACTGGTAGTCTGTCAATTCCTGGAGCCTGTTTTTTGCTAATGCCTTCAGTGCAGCTTAGTTTTTTTCCTTCAATACCATTGGTTCTTGATCATATGTTACCTCTTGAAATGGTTGCACACCAACCAGTTCCTTTTGGTACAATGACTCTGTGTATTCCTTCCATCTTCTTTTGATATTTTCTGCATCGTTCAATATTTTCCACATAAACTCCTTCAAAATTGCAACTTGAAGCTTGAGTTTTTTCTCTAGTTCTTTTAGCTTGAGTTTTGTAACTCCAGGCCTTTGCACATTTCATTATAGTACTTTACTTTGTCTTCTCAAGCTGCCCTTTGAAATCTTCTGTTCAGCTCTTTTACTTCATCATTTCTTCCATTTGCTTTAGCTACTCTACGTTCAAGAGCAAAATTCAGTCTTCTGACATCCATTTGATCTTCACTTTCTTTCCCGTCTTTTTAATGATGTTTTTGCTTTCTTCATGTATGATGTCCTTGATGTTATCCCACAACTTGCCTGGTCTTCCGTCATTAGTGTTCAATGCATCAAATCTTTTCTTGAGATGGCGGGATATGCATGAGGTCATATTTTAGTTCTCATGGACTTGTTTTAATTTTCTTCAGCTTCAGCTTGAACTTATATATGAGCAGTTGATGGTCTGTTCCAATGTCAGCCTCTGGCCTTGTTCTGGCTGATGATATTGAGCTTTTCCATTGTCTCTTTCCACTGATGTAGTCAATTTTTTTTTTCCATCCAGTGAGGTCTATGTATATAATCTCTGTTTATGTTTTCAGATCATCTGTTTTCATATAACACTGATTTTTGCATAAAGACCTGGTCTTTGGAACCTAACCATGTGGATAAGTGAGGAGTGGGTGTATTAAGTAGTCCTGGTGACAAAATGGTTAAGCTCTTAGCTACTAACCAAAAAGCCGCCAGCTCAAACCCACCATCAGCTCCGAGGGAGAAAAGACCTGGTGATCTGCTCCTGTAAAGATTACCAACAAAACCAGATCTGTTGCCGTTGACTCTATTTCGACTCATAGCAGTTCTATAGGACAGAGTAGAATTGCCCCAGAGGGTTTCCAGGGAATGCCTGGTGGATTTGAACTGCCAACCTTATGGTTAGCAGCTGTAGCTCTTAACCACTACACTACCAGCATTTCTCTGTAAGGATTACAGCCTAGGAAACCCTATGGGACAATTCTACTCTGTAATATAGGGTTTCTATGAGTTGGAATCAACTCAACAGCACACAACAACATAATAATAACTAGTATTAAAGAAGTTTTTGTCTTTTTGTGGAATAGACAAAGCTTTCCAATGGTTCAGAATTCAAAAAGTACAAAATTATGTGTACAGTTAAAAGTCTCTGTCTCCATCTCACTACTGTCCCCTAGACAGTTCTCTCTGGAGAGAAAAATGTTACTAGCATCTTCTTAAGATAGCTTAAGCATAACCAAGAAAGTACATATTTAGCTCCCTCTCCCTTTTTATTACACAAGTGGTGATATACTTCAAAACACAATGTTGTGCTTATTTTCCCACTTTTAGGATATAATTGATTATGAATAGATAAACTCTCTTTATTTTTTATGGCTACATATTGTTCCATTGAATTGGTGTGTTATATGTTTTTAACTAGTCTCCTATTGTCCAGCATTTTGTTATTATAAACAATGGTGCACTGAAGAACAAATGACATTATTTCACTCATGTTGAAGTATAGTTATAGAATAAATTCCTGAAGTAGAATTTCTGGATTGAAAGTGTACATACGTTTTTAATTTTGTTGTTGTTGTTAGTTGCTGTCAAGTCAGTTCTGACTTATGGTGACCTTTAGTATAACAGAACAAAACTGTGCCTGGTCCTGTGCCATCGTCTTGATTCTCGGTATGTTTGAGTCCATTGTTGTGGCTATTGTGTTGTTAAAAACAATAAGACTCTGACAATTAAAGAGATCAACTATTTATTGAGAGAGAGAGAGAAAGAGAGAGAGAGAGAGATGTTTACAAACAGGTAGTCAGTTCTAGAAAAACTGCTGTGGCTACTGTGAAACAGTTTTTTGCTTATATGCCATTTACAGAATGTGCAGTTGGTTCTTTGAAGGTTATATAGTAGTGTGGAGGAACAAGTCACATGGAATACACAAAGTCTCAGAGTTGCAGGTCTTGGGAAAAAAGAAACTTTTAGGGTAAACATCTACCATCTATTGCTTGAAAGTAAGCAAGTTCTTTGGGAAAACAAGAAGGGGCATTCTTGAGGAATTAATGAGGTTGGTTCGCAGAGGTGTATTTAATGTAAGACACCCAGAAGTCTTGGAGTGTTGTCCAGGGTTCTGGGGAGTTATTTAATTTTAACAGTGTCAATCTATCTCATTGAGGATTTCCCCCACTTTTCATCGGACCTCTACTTCACCAAACATGATGTTCTTTTCTAGTGATTGGTCTTTCCTGGTGACGTGTCCAAAAAAAGCGAGTCAAAGTCTTGCCATTGTGTCTAAGGAACATTTTGGTTGTGTTTCTTCTTAAGACTGATTTGGTCGTGTTGAGTGATGTCTTATTTTGATAGATACTGCTAAGCTACTCTCCATAGAAGTATCTCAATTTACACTTCCACCGATAATGTAGGACATGGTGAGCATTCTTATGGCAAGTACTCTCTATGGAGAGTAATTTGACAATATTAAACAAAATGTATTATCAAACATTTTAATGTTTGCCAATCTAATAGGTGATAAATGATGTTTCAGAACAGTTTTATTTTGCAATTCTCTTGTCGTGTGTGGAACTAAGGATTTTTTATATGCCTAGAATTCATTTACGTTTCTCTTTTAGTAAACTCTTCCATATCCTTTTGCTCATTTTTCTATTGTGCTGTTTGTTTTTTCATGTGGATCTGTGAGCTGTTTATACATTAAAGAAATTGTGCTGTGATTTGCAAATATTTTCTCAGTTTTTAGTTTGTTTTTTATCCTACTCATAATGGTTTTTGCCATGCAGATATATAAAAATGTTTATGTTGATGAGCTTATCAAAATTTCTTTTATGGCTTCTGAGTTTTGCATCATACTTAGGCAGTTTACACTCTGACATGATACAATAAATTTTTTCATATTTTCTTCTGATATTTTTATGGTGCAATTTTACATTTAAAACTTTGATTCATTTGGAATTTATTCTTGTATAAGGTATTGTATGACTAAAACTTAATTCCTTTTTCAGATTTCCATTCTATTTTCCATCATCATTTTTAAAACATTTATTCCTTCCTTTATAGTGTACAAATTTCCCAAGTGATCTGGATTTATTTCTGGTCTTTTTACCCTGTTCCATAGATCTGTCAGTCTAATCATATGCCGCAATGCTTTAATTTTTCTAGTTTAAGAGTGTGTTTTAATATATAAAAAAGCTAGTGCTTTTTTGTTTGTGCATTTTTCCATATGAACTTCAAAACAGCTGGACAGTGCTTTGAAAAATTAACATTAAATTCATAGATTGAGGAGAATTTACATCTTTAAGATGCTGAGTGTTGCTAAAACCATGGGATGCCTTTTCAATTGTTCATCTTTTGTGTTTTTATAGTTTCTTTATATCACTCTTACATATTTATCATTAATTTTCATTGATAGGTATTTCATCTTTATTTGTACGTGTGTCTTTTTTGCTATTGTAAATGGAGTATTTTCTTCTATTATGCCTTCAAATGGGCTACTGCTTACTCATATGGAGGCTCTTAAGTTCTGTATACTAATTTTCTATCCAGACCACTTACTGAATTCTCTTATTATAGTAGTTTGTTTGCTGTTGTCATTGTTGAATTTTTTTGGTTTCCTGTATGAAAATAATAACAATTTTACCTCTTTCTTTTCAGTGTTTATAAGTCTAATTTCTTTGTATATCTAATTGTTTTGGTCAGTATTTCTAGAACAGTGCTAAATAATAGTGAAGACAGTGGACATCCTTTCTATATTCCTATTATTAATGGAAATGCTTCTAATATTTACTCATTAAGCTTTGAGGTTCAGAGATATGTATATTATCATGTTAAAAGAATAGCCATCTATTCTTACTTAACTAAAAGGTTTTAATAAATGAATATGGCAAAAGATGTGTACTCTATGATTCCATGTGTATGGAGTGCATGAACAGACAAAAAGCCAATCTATAGTTATAAAAGTGAGACTAGTGGTTACTTTGGTGGAAGGATTATTGACTGGAAAGGCACATGAGGGAATTTTCTGGAGTGCTGCAAATATGCTATGCCTTTATCTAGGTTCTTGTTGTTAGTTGCCGTTGAGTCGGCTCTGACTTACGGTGACCTTATGTATAAGAGAGTAAAACACTGCCCAGTCCTGCACCATCCTCACACTTGTTCATATGTTTGAGCTACTGTGTCAATCCATTGCATGGAAGATTTCCCTTGTTTTCACTTTATATAAATGCATATGCATATATAAACGTAAAAAGCTTTTAAGTTCTATACTTAAGATTTGGGCTCTTCACTGTATATTTTTTTACACCTAAATAAAAAGTAAAAAAGAAAAGGATGATTATTGAGCTCTATCATATGCTGTTTTGGCATCTATGGAGATAATCATGTCATTTTTTTTCTCCTTGTATATATGCATATAGTGAATATATTAATAGATTTCTAATATGGACTCTTGCTTGCACTACTGGAAGAAAATATTACTTGGTCTTGGTCTGTCCTTTTCTTTAGATTTTTGCAGTGATATTTATCAGGGTGCTAGTCTGTCATTGGGTTTTGTAAGCAATATTATGCTTGCTTCCTTCAAAAAATTTGGAAGATATCTTTTTTTTCTATGCACTAGAAAAGTTTAAATACTTATAGAAATTGTTATTTTTCTTTTCTTTTTTTTTAATGTAGATTTAGAATATTACCTTGTAAAAATTTCTGACCTGGTAGTTTTATGGAAAGAAAATTTGCCAACTTTTCCTCTTTATTCTTTTGTAATTGATGTCTTTAGATTTTCTCTTTTCTAAAGTCAGTTTATTAAATTATAGACTTATGCAATTTATTTATTTCCTTGAAATTATCAAATACGTTACACAAAGTTGAGTCGTCTTTTAATATTCTGTATATCTGTACCTCCCTTATCCTTCTTATTTTATGGATTCTTGCTTTTTCTCTCTTTATTAAGTAGATTGCTTATTAGTCAGCTCTTGGATATACTAGTTCTACCATTTTCTTCTTTACAAATTAATGTATATCAATATCTGCTCTTAGCTGTTAAATCCTTCCGTTTGTTTTCCTAAGGTTTGTTTTGTTATTTTTATAACTTCTAGAAATGGATGCTTAACTCATTCATTTTGTTGCACTCTTGATTGTTAATATTAGTATTTCATTCATTAAGTTTTTCTTTTGTTGTTACTTGAACTGTATCCCATAGGATTTATATACATTGTTTTAATTATCATAATTTTCTAGCTATTCTGCCGTAATTATTTGCATTTCTTTTTTGACTTAATAGTTATTTTAAAAGACTGAAAAAATTCAGGTAGTGAGGACTTTTTATTTTTGGTTTTATTATTCATTTCTAATTTTCTGTGCAGAATGGTCAGGGAATAAATTTTATGTATTTTTTGCTTTAAGTGCATTTTAAATCAAGATATTTTCTTTATTTTGAGGGCATTGGAGCCCTGGTGGTGCAGTGGTTAACAGTTATGGCTGCCAACCAATAGGTTGGCAGTTTGAATCCACCAGCAGCTCCTCGGGAACCCTATAGGGCAGTTCTCCTCTGTCCTATAGGGTCACTATGGGTCGGAATCAACTCGACAGCAACGGGGTTTCTTTTTTTTGGTCTTCTGTGAACTCAGTATTTATTCACTTGATCTTTGATCTTAAAGGGTTGAATTAAAGCCTTTTACTGCTGATGTGTTTTTTCCTATTTCTCCTTGTATCTTTGATTATGTTTGCTTTGTAAATATTAATGCTATGTTATTTTCTGCTTAATTGTGAATTGTACCTCTCAGCATTAAAAATTGTCATTCTTTGTCTCAGTTAATGCTTTTCATCCCAGTTCAGCCTTTCTGATATTAAGATCAGGACTTGTTTTATTTTTCTGTGCATGCATCTGGTATACTATTGTCCATCCTTCTATTTTCAATCTTTCTAAATTCCTTTGTTTTAGATGTGACTATTTTTATATGCAGCAGAGTTGGTTTTGCTTTGTTATACAATCTGAAGTCTTTTTCTTTTAATAAGTAAGCTTAGCTCATTAACATTTGATGATATGACATGTATGTTTGGTCTTAATTTTTTTTCATTGTTTTATGTTATATTTTCCATTTTTATATTAAAAAAATTCTCTATATGCATGTTTCTTCTGATGATTTGGAAGGTTTGTATTTGTTTCTGGTAGTTACCGTCATAATTATAACTATTTATTACTCTTAATCCCCTGTTTTTTTTAGACAGTATCTGTTCTCTATATAACACATTTAATCCTTAATTTTTTTCAGATAATAGACATTAATTTCTCTTATATCTTTGTTCAGTACTTAACTACTTAAAAAAATCATGGTGAAATATTTAGTCACATTTTTTTCTTCTCTGTGAAAACATTCTCTTGATGACTCTTCTTCGCCTATTACTTTTCCTATTTCTTTCTTTCTTTTCTTTCTATAAATCCTGTGCTGTTTCCTTTTTGAATACTCATTTTTGAAGAAGGTTAATTTGTTTTTCATTGTGTTTTTCCCCTGAAGCAACTGTTTGCCATTGGTTTGTGTGTGGGAAGGGTTGGGACACATTTCAGGCTATCAGAACTTCTCAGTAGGACTCAAGGCTTTCTGTGTGATTTTGTTTAAGTTTTACTTCTCTCCAACCTGTGAGGACAGGTGATTGTGCGGCTGGTCACAAGGCAAAGCCTCTCTTCTCTCCACTGTCACAAAAATAGACCGTTTTCTTGAAACTATGGCTTGATGGTGTAATACCATGTTTCATCCCACCTTTTCTTCTTCATGGAATTGGCTCCAAGGAATCTCCTGCTCCATGCACTATCAGGCCCCTGGGCCTTTGCACAGCTATTCACTATGTTTAGACTTCTCCTACCACCTCCACTTCCAATCACTGCTAGGCAAAATTGTCTTATGCGTCCCTCAGAGGTCAACTCAGATGTCTTCCATACTCCATTCTTGCTTTTTTTGAAAGCAAAGGATTTAGGTTTTACATCTCCAGGACTTCTCAACTTCCAGAAATATATATATATTTTAATTTTTTTTGTTGTACTTCAGGTGAAGGCTTACAGAACTAATAATTTCACATGAAACAGTAGTACACATATTGTTTTACGACATTGGTTAACAACCCCACAACATGTCAACCCTTTCCCTTCTCGACCTTTATTTTTGGTGAAAATATACATAGCCAAAGATACACCATTTTGAAAATTTCTACATGCACAGTTCAGTGACATCGACTACGCTCTTCCAATTGTGCGGCTATTCTCACTTTAGATTGAAGCTTACAGAACAAAATAGTTTCTCATTTAACAGTTAGTACACATGTTGCCCTATGACAATGGTTAGCAACGTCACAACACATCAACACTATCCTTACACAGCCTTGGGTTCCCTATAACCAGCTTCCTTGTCCCCTTCTGCCTTCTGGCCCTTGTCCCTGGACTGCTGTACCTCATTAGTTCCATTTGGTTTTATGGGGCTGTCCACTACCAGGCTGAATGGTGAACCTCGGAGATGACTTCACCACTGAGCTAAAGGGGTGTCTGGGGGCCATACTCGTGGGGCTTTTCTGGTCTCCTTTAGACCAGTAAATCTGGTCTTGTTTTTTGAGTTAGAATTTTGTTCTATATCGTTCTCCAGCTCTGTCCAGAAACCTCTGTTGTGATCTTGGTCAGAGCAGTCAGTGATGGTAGCTGGGCACCATCTAACTGTACTGGATTCAGTCCAGTGGAGGCCTTGGTAGCTGTGGCCCATTAGTCGTTTGGACTAATCTTTTCCTTGTATCCTGTTCTCTTCATTCTCCCTTGCTCCCGAAGGGATGAGACCAGAGGAGTGCCTTCGATGGCCGCTCACAGGCTTTTAAGATCCCAGACATTACTCACCAAGGTAGAATGTAGAACATTGTCTTTATAAACAGTGTTATGCCAATTGAGCTAGATGTTCCCCGAGACCATGGTACCAACAGCCCTCCACCCAGCAATTCAGTCCCTCAGGGAGTTTGGATGTGTCTATGGAGCTTCCATGACCTTTCCTTGTACAAGTTGTGCTGGTTTCCCCTACATTGTGCACTGTCTCACCCTTCACCCAAGACACCACTTATCTATTGCCTATTTAGTATTTCCCCCCCAACCCTCCCATCCCTGGTAACCAACAAAGATTGTTACATTTTGTGTGTGAACTTTTTCATGGGTTTTTACAAGACAGGTCTCATACAATATTTGTCCTTTTGTGATTGACTTATTTCACTCAGCATAATGTCCTCCAGTTTCATCCATGTTATGAGATGGTTCACAGATTCATTGTTGTTCTTTCTTGTTGCATAGTACTCCATTGTGTGTACGTACCATAGTTTGTTTATCCATTCATCTGTTGATGGGTATCTAGGTTGTTTCCATCGTTTTGCTATTGTGAACAATGCTGCCATGAACATAGGTGTGCATATGTCTATTCGAGCAACGACTCTTATTTCTCTAGGATATATTCCTAGGAGTGGGATTGCTGGATCAAATGGTATGTCTATTTCTAGCTTTCTGAGGAAGCGTCATATCATTTTCCAAAATGGTTGTATCATTTTGCATTCCCACCAGCAGTGCATAAGAGTTCCCATCTCCCTGCAGCCCATCCAACATTTGTTATTTCCAGTGTTTTTGATTTGTGCCAGTAATGCCAGGGTGAGATGGTATCCAACTGTGGTTTTAATTTGCATTTCTCTAATGGTTAGTGATTGTGAGCATTTCCTCATGTGTCTGTTGGCCATTTGAATGTCTTCTCTGGTGAAGTGTCTGTTCATTTCCTTTGCACATTTTTTAATAAGATTATTTGTCTTTTTATTGTAAAGGTGTTGGATTTTCTTGTAGATTATGGAGATTAGACCTTTGTCTGACTTGTACTGTCCAAAGATTTTTTCCCAGTCTGTAGGTTCTCTTTTTACTCTTTTTGGTGAAGTCTTTTGAAGAGCATAGGTGTTTGATTTTTAGAAGATCCCACTTATCTAACTCATCTTTTGGGTTTTGTGCATTGATGGTTATGGTTTGTATCCTGTTAATGCCATGTATTAAGGCCTGAAGTGTTGGTCCTATTTTTTCTTCTATGCACTTTATAGTTTTAGGCTTTATATTCAGGTCTTTGATCCATTTTGAAGTAGTTTTTGTATACCACATGAGGTACGGGTCCTGTTTCATTTTTCTGCAGATGGATATCCAGTTTTGCCAGCACCATTTGTTAAAAAGACTGTCTTTTCCCCATTTGATGGACTTTGGGCCCTTGTCAAAGATCAGGTGACCGTAGGTGGATGGATTTACATCTGGGTTGTCAATTCTGTTCCATTGGTCAGTGTATCTGTCGTTGTACCAGTACCAGGCTGTTTTGACTACAGTAGCTGTATAGTAGGTTCTGAAGTCAGGTAGTGTGAGTTCTCCAACTTTCTTCTTCTTCTTCTTCAGTAACGCTTTGCTTATTTGGGGCTTCTTCCCTTTCCATATAAAGTTAATGATTAGTTTTTCCATCTCTTTGAAGAATGTTGTTGGTATTTGGATAGGGATTGCGTTGTATTTGTAAATTGCTTTGGGTAGAATTGTCATTTTCACAATGTTGAGTCTGCCTATCCATGAGCATGGTATGTTTTTCCATTTATGTAGATGCTTTTAGTTTTCTTGCAGTAGTGTTTTGTAGTTTTCTTTGTATAGGTCTTTTACATCCCTGGTTAGATTTATTGCTAAGTATTTTATCTTTTTAGGGGCTATTGAAAATGGTATTGTTTTCCTGATTTCCTTTTCATCGTTCTCCTTATTGGTGTATAGGAATTCAACTGATTTTTGAATGTTTATCTTGTATCCTGCTACTCTGCTGAATCTTTCTATTAGTTCCAGTAGATTTCTCATGGAGTCTTTAGGGTTTTCTGTGTATAGTATCATATCATCTGCAAACAGGGACAGTTTAACTTCTTCATTACCAATTTGGATGCCATTTATTTCTTTTTCTTAACTTATTGATCTAGCTAGAACTTCCAGCACAATGTTAAATAGGAGTGGTGATAAAGGGCATCCTTGTCTTGTTCCTGTTTTCAAGGGGAAAGTTTTCAGCCTCTCTCCATTAAGAATGATGTTGGCCATTGGTTTTGCATAGATGCCCTTTATTATGTTGAGAAATTTCCCTTCTATACCTATTTGTTTGAGAGTTTTTATCAGGAATGGGTGTTGGACTTTGCTGAATGTCTTTTCTGCATCGATTGAGATGATCATGTGATTCTTTTCTTTCCTTTTATTTATGTGGTGGATTGTGTTGATTGATTTTCTAATGTTGAACCATCCTTGCATACCTGGTATGAATCCTACTTGGTCGTGGTATATTATTTTTTTGATATGATTCTGAATTCTATTGGCTAGAATTTTGTTGAGAATTTTTGCATCTATATTCATGAGAGATATTGGTCTGTAATTTTCTTTTTTTGTGACATCTTTGCCTGGTTTTGGTATCAGCGTTATGCTGGTTTCATAGAACAAATTTGAAAGTGTTGCTTCCTCTTCTATGCTCTGAAACAGCTTGAGTAGTCCTGGTACAAGCTCTTCTGTAAATGTTTTGTAGAATTCTCCAGTGAAGCCATCTGGGCCAGGGCTTTTTTTAGTTGGGAGTTTTTTTTATTACCTTTTCAATCTCTTCTCTTGTTATGGGTCTGTTCAGATTTTCAACATCACTTTGTTGTAGTTTGGGTAGGCCGTGTGTTTCTAGAAATTTATCCATTTTCTCTAGGTTTTCAAATTTGTTGGAGTATAGTTTTTCATAATATTCTGTTATAATCCTTTTCATTTCAGTTGGGTCTGTTGTAATGTCCCCGATTTCATTTCTTATTTGGGTTATTTGTGTCCTCTCCTGTTTTTCTTTTGTCAGTCTGGCCAGTGGTTTGTCGATTTTGTTGATTCTTTCAAAGAACCAACTTTTGGTTTGGTTGATTATTTCTATTGTTTTTCTGTTCTCTATTTCATTTATTTCTGCTCTGATCTTTACTATTTCCTGTCTTCCGGTGGTTGTGGGCTTTTTTTGTTGTTCTCTTTCTATTTGTTTGAGTTCTGTAGTTAATGTTTTGGTTTTGTCCCTTTCTTCTTTTTTAGATCTGTGCATCTATTTCTATAAATTGTCCTCTGAGGACTGCCTTTGCTGTGTCCCAAATGTTTTGGTATGATGTGTTTTCATTCTCATTTGATTCTAGGAATTTTTTGATTCCATCTCTGCTTTCTCCTATTACCTATTGATGTGTAAGCAGGGTATTATTCAGTTTCCATGTAATTGATTTTTTCCTTGCTCTTTCTGTTGTTAATTTCTACCTTGATGGCATTGTGGTCAGAGAAGATACTTTGAATTATCTCAGCGTTTTGGATCTTGTTGAGGATTGCTCTGTGGCCTAAGATGTGGTCTATTCTGGAGAACGTTCCATGTGCATTCGAAAAGAATGTGTACTTGCAGCCGTTGGATGGAGTGTTCTATATATGTCCATGAGGTCAGGTTGGCTGATTGTGCCCTTTAAGACTTCTGTATCTTGGTTGAGTTTCTTCTTAGTTGTTCTGTCCTTTACTGAGAGTGGTGTGTTGAAGTCTCCTACTATTATTGTGGAACTGTCAATTTCTCTTTTCAGTGTTGTTAGAGTTTGTTTTATGTATTTTGGAGCCCTGTCATTGGGTGTGTAGATGTTTATTATGGTTATGTCTTCATGATTGATCATCCCCTTAATCGTTATACAGTGTCCTTCTTTGTCTTTTATGGTGGATTTTGTTTTAAAGTCTATTTTATCTGAGATTAGTATTGCTACTCCTGCTCTTTTATGGTAGTTGTTAGCTTGATATTTTTTTCCAACCTTTAACTTTTAATAAATTCACATCTTTGTTTCTAAGGTGTGTCTGTTTAGACAGCATATTGATGGATCCTGTTTTCTTATCCATTCTGTCACTCTCTGTCTCTTTATGGGTGTATTGAGTCTATTTACATTCAGTGTAATTATTGATAGATGTGAGTTTGCTGCTGTCATTTTGTAATGTTTTTTTTTTTTTTGTTTGTGGTGCTGACGTTTTCTTTGTTCTTCTTACTCTCTTGTGCTGAGTTACTTTTGTTTGTGGGGTTTTTTTTCTTTTTTTTTTTTGTTTTTGTAGGTTTTGTTTTTGCTGAGACTTTATCTTTTTCCTCTTTATTTTTATGAGTTGGTTTGTTAACTTTCTTTGTGGTTACCATGAATTTTACCCTTATCTTTCTAAGTTTGAAGCAGTCTACCGTTACTTGGTATCGCCTTGCCTTCCTTTCCATTAGAAGGTTCTATACCTATGCGGTTTATTCCCTCTTTTATTGTTTTGATGTTGTTGTCATTTACTGATTAACTGCTTTGATTCCTTGTTGTATTGCTTTTGGTTTTGGATAGTCCTTGAGATGTCATTTCCTAGATTGGTGTCTGGCTGGTACAATCTTGCATCCTAGATCCTGCCTGTGAGCTGAATCTGTTTGTTCTCAGATCAAAGAACTTCCTTTAATAATTCTTGTAAGTTTGGTGTGTCTTTTACTTAGTCCCTTAATTTCTGTTTATCCAGAAATGACCTAATTTCACCATCGTGTTTGAACGAGAGTTTGGCAGGATATATTATTCTTGGCTGGCAATTTTTTTTTCATTCAAAATTTTATATATATCATCCCATTACCTTCTTGCCTGCATGGTTTCTCCTGAATAATCTGAGCTTAGTCTTATTATTTCTCCTCTGTATGTGACTTCATGTTTTTCATGAGCTGCTCTCAGGATTCTTTGTTTGTCTTTGGTTTTGGTGAGTGTGATTATGATATGCCTTGGTGATTTTCTGTTGGGATCTCTCCTATATTAGGTTTGTTGAGCTTCTTGGATGGCCGCTTTTCATCTTTCATGATATTGGGGAGGTTTTCTGTCAGCAGTTCCTCAATGATCCTCTCTGTGTTTTATGTTTTCTCCCCCTGTTCTGGAACTCCAATCACACGCAAATTTTTGCTTTTCATTGTGTCCTACATAACTATCAGGGTCTCTTCATTTTTCTTTGTTCTTTTCTGAGTTTTCCTCAAACAAAGTTGTATCCAAGTATTTGTCTTCATTTCCACTGACCCTGTCTTCCACTGTTTCAAATCTGCTTCTCAGCCCTTTTATGACACCGTCCATTTCTGAAATCTTGTTGTTTATCTTTTGGATTTCTAATTGTTGTCTTTGTATAATTTCTACTTGTGAATTTATTTTGGCATTTTTTCCTACATTATTTTCCTGAATTCTTCCAATTTTTTGTCTGTATTTTCCATGAATTTGTCTTTTTTTCCCTCATTTTTGTCTGCTTTTTGCTTCAGCTCTTGGAGAATTCTGAGTATTAGAGATTTGAATTCCCTATCAGGTAGTTCTAGTGGTTTTTCTTGCACTGCAAAGTCATCTGGTGTTTTATTTTGGACACCTACTGGAACCATCCTGTCCTGTTTTTGTAAATGTTTTGATATTGTCTGCTGTCTTCAGGGCATTCAGTAGTTATTTTTCTCATTTATTGATTGCAGATTTGTTTGTTTCATCCCCCCCCCACCTTTTTTTTAGATTTGACTATGTCTGAGCAGGTATAGTGTGTGTTTTTTGTTGTTTGCTGGTCTGTGGGCACAGTACTTGTTGCCTCCTTCTCCAGTTGGCAGGGTCAGTCACTCAGATATGGTATGGCAGGGCAGGTCTAGCTGACGAGGGGTTACTGGGACAGATTGTTTGCGGCACTTACTGCAGCCACCAGGGCGGGTCATAATCAGTGTAGGGCAGGTTCCAGTAGGCCGTGCCTGTGCTGTTTGGTGGTGTGATGTTAAGCGCACAGTGCAGGTAGGCAGGATGTAGCGGGGAGATTGTTATGTGTGGACCTAAGATGGATATGGGAGAGAGGAGAGAGGAACAGAAGCCAAAAACATACAAACAAACAGAAAAGAATGCTAGGGGACCTTGCTGTTGGAGTGGAGAGATGAGAGACTATGAAATGGAGAAAAACAAAAAAGGGAAGAGGAAGAAAAAAAAAGAAAAGAAAATGTGAATAAATAAATATGGGAAAGGTTAAAGAAAAGCAAAGTTTCCAGGGATCCCACCTGTGCAGCTATGAGTTCTGTGGAAGCTGTTCTCAGGTGTTGCAGTACAGCCTGGCTAGAAGGCATAGAGGTATACAATGCCAGGTATTCAGGGAACAGAAAGAGAAGGAAGATATAGAGAGATGAGAAACTGAGTAATGAAGAAAGACAAAAAGGGAAAAAGAGGGAAAAGAAAACAAAACAAATTAAAAAAAAAGAACAAGAAAAGCCCCCCCCAAAACAGAAAGCAAACAAACAAACAAACAAAAAAAAAAAACAGTGGAAAAAGAAATGTCCTCAGGGATCCCTCCGCACATCTGTGGAAGCCGAGTTCCTCGCCATGCAGCCTGGCCAGAAAGGGCTCCCAACTCAAGAAAAGGAAAACAAACAAACAATTCAAAAACAAACAAGCAAACAAAAGCCCCGGGATCCCACCAGCACAGCAGCCCAGACCGGGAAGCAGTTCCACACTCGAATGGAGCTCTGCAGCCCCTCAGGAAGAAGCAAAGATGGCACACGGAGCCAGGTATTTGAGCGAAAGGAGTGGGAGGTGGTGAGAGGTAAGGAAGAAATCAAAAGAAGCAGAAAAAAGCAACACCAGCAGCCAACAAATGGCACTCAGAGATCCGGCCCATTCGGGTGGGTGGAATCCAAGCAGCCAGTGCTTCCCGGACAAGAGATTGTGGCCATGGGAAGCAGAGGAGGCCGAGTGGGGGTGAAGAAGGGTGGGGGGTGGGAAAGCATATATCACAAATTACCTGTTGTTTTGTCTCCCGCTGGAAGCTCCGTGAAGCTGCTTTCTCGTACCCCATTTCCTGGTCTCTGATAGGAGTCCAAGATGGCAGATCCAAGCTGCATTAGCTGATAAGGGACCTCTGCATGAATCTCTCCTCGCTCTGTGTTCTCTGTCAGTTTTCTCACTCCATTTGGTGCTTGGCTGAGTTCTTTATCTCTTCATTTGATGTTTTAGGGTTTCAGGATTGTTGTTTTCTCTGTTCGGCTTAGTTTTTCGGATCTTTGCTGTGGAGGGACGGCATGGTGCTTCTGCCTACAGCACCATTTTGCCAGAAGTCCTCTGTTTCTCTATATCCCAGAAATATATTTTGAGAGTTCTTTCTTATCTCTGCTGCTGGGACTTTCTTTCTTTTCTTCTAACTTGATGTTTATTATTTTGATTGTGCCTTCATCTATCTGTGGTTCCAAGTTTTATGTCTCTCCTACTTTGTGAAGATGGAGTTTGTTTTCCTACCTCTCAGTCTCTTTGTTGCTTTGAGGTGATTTCTAAGAGGAGAAGGAAGAGATGCTAACCATACGTTGCTCTATTCAAACTGGAAGTTTACTGTTCTAGCTGTTGTTATCATTAAAACTGTATTGTGGGGCAGAGGGTCACAGTAAGGGGTGGGCCTGCCTCTAGACAGATGTAAGGAGGGTCTGAGTTTTAGGGTTTATAGAGATGGGAGACCAAGTGAAGGATAAGAATGGTCCCACTCACAAGTGAACCCTCAACTCCTGAGGACTATCCACAGGGGAGGGGGCCGAGAAGCAGATGGGCCCCACCTCCTAAGAATCCAGAATTCCTTCCGTGTGAGGCAGGGATTCCATGAAGTTCCATAAGTTTAGGTGAACAGAAAGGAGCAAGGGTGCTCATCTTACATTTATGGATGGGGAAACTAAAGGTCAAAGATGTGTTCTCTCTGCTTGAATGTTCTGCCACACAAGACCATCCAGGGTCCCTAAGAGCCTTTGGTCTTAAGCACTTGCTCTTGGGAAGTGAACACTTGCAGTTCCCTGAAGGTTCCCTGCACTCTTAGGCCCCTGGGCCTTTGCACATGCAGTTCTCTGCATGTGGACTACTTCCATCACCTCTACTTCCTACCCCTGTTAGCAGTTCAGATGTTACCCTTTGGTGAAGCCCTCCTTGACCCTTCCCCCATTCTCTCTTACACTGGTCTAATTTAGATAGCTCAGACTCTCTTTGTACCTCTTATTTTTCCCATTATTTTGAAAAATTCCATACTTGTTCTTTTGCCTTGCTGTTCCTATGCTTAGAACCCTCCTTACTGTTATTTTCCAATAGCTCATTCCTTCAGATCTTGGGTTGAAAATCATCTGCTCAGAAAGGCTATCCCTCACTACCCTATATAAAATGACACCTCCAATTAAAGTCTAACCAGTTCACTATTTTTCATAGCAAGTTACTTGTAGATGTGTTAGTTTGTTAATTGTCTACCTTTATCACTAGAATGCTAGCTTCATGAGAGCAAAAATTTTATTTCTTTTATACACCACTATATCCCCAGTAACTAGGAAAGTGATGGTAAATAACTGTTGCTGTTAACTGCCATCAAGTCGACCCCCAACTCATGGTGACCCCATGCATAATGGAACAAAATGCTGCCCAGTCCTGCACCATCCCCACGATTCGTTGCATACTGGACCATTTTGATCCACACGGTTTTCATTTGCTGATTTTTCAGAAGTGGATGCCAGGCCTTTCTTCCTAGTCCATCTTAGTCTGGAAGCTCTGCTGAAACCTGTTCAGCATCATAGCAACACACAAGCCTCCAATGACAGATGGACAGTGACTGTGCATCATGTGCACTGGCCGGGAATTGAACAAGGTCTCCCATACTGAAGGCAACAATTCTACCACTGAGTCATCACCAATGCCTCTGGGACATAATAGGCATGACGTAAATAACACAGGAAGGAAGAAAGGGCTACTGTAGTTGCACATCACACTGAACTAGCATTTATGTTTTATTCATCTATTTTGGCCTTTATACTGCCGTGTCTTTGAGGGTGGTGTATCCCAGGACCTTAGACAGTGGCTGGCTTCACATAGTAGAGGCTCAATACAAATTTATTAAATTGAATCAAATACAGCATCTCTGTCCCTGAATGATCTCAGAGTGAAGAAGTTTGTCATGAAAACCTTGGGGAATGGGCACTAACTCTATTCTGACACCACCATTACCTACTCCCTCCCACCCTCAGGCTTTCTTTATTTGCTATCAGTTGAGATATGGAAATTTATTTTATAAGCAATATTCCATTTGATCAGGGATAAAAATGTTTCCAGGAGAGCTAGGACCTGCTTCTACCTACCTCTCTGCCTATAAGTGGGTGGGGTTGGCTCTACCCATCCACCTGTCCTCTGACTGATTACCCTTCCTCTCTCTCTCTCTCTCTCTCTCTCACACACACACACACACACACACACACACACAGGCAGGCAGGCAGTTAGTGAAGGGGTTGGGAAAGGGATGCACCAGCCAATTGTCAGTGCTCTAGGAGCTCTCTGACAGAACAGAGGCGCTCATGGAAGGGCTGGTTGGGGTCAGGAGTGCCTTATTTTTCCACTCTTTACAGGAAATTGGTTGAGCTCCTTCATGGCCCCTTTACTCAGTTTCAGCTTCCCAAAGAGAAATCACCACTTTGAAGCCATGTTCTGAAAGCATTTCTATATGGAGGCTCCATCTGATGCTATCCAGCTGCTACCCACCTCTAGGAGATCGCTGTGCTCAAAACCTCAACTGTTCAGGCTCAAATAATTAATTGTGATGTTTACTTCAAATGGATGAGTATAAAATCACTCAACATGCCAAGTAATTTGCCAGGAGAAGACGAGGATGGGAAACCAGGTCCCGTACATAGCACCCTGGCCTGAACATCCGTTCTAGTGAGAATGTGGGCAGATCTCTCAGAAGTCTTCTGGCCCTGAAGTTTCCAATCAAGGGGTCAGGACAGCTGGTGTGTTACCAGGAGTTAGGGTGTGTGCTACACACTGTTGAGGGCGAAAGCCCAAGTGACCAAAGTTACAAATGATTCATTCCATTTTAAAAAAAGTACATAAGATGGAATGACATAATGACTACAATAGTGGGCTCAAACATCAACATTTGTGAGGATAGTACAGGACTGGGTAATGTCAGTTTGTCTGACTGGGTGGCTTGCATGTTGCTATGATGCTGGAAGCTATGTCACCAAAATTTCAAATGCCAGCAGGGTCAGCCATGGTGGGCAGGCCTCAGTGGAACTTCCAGATCAAGACAGACTAGGAAGAAAGGCTTGGTGATCTACTTCTGAACATTAGCTAATGAAAACCTTATGGATCGCAGCAGAACACTGTCTGGCTCACTTGCTTTGGACACATCATCAGAAAGAATCAATTGCTGGAGGAGGACATCATGTTAGGTGACATAGAGGGCCAGCAAGGGTGTGGGAGGCCCTTGGTGAGAGGGATTGGCACAGTAGCTGCAATGATAGACTCGAACATGCTGGTGATCGTGAGAATGACGTGGGACTGGGCATCGTTTTGTTCTGTTGTACATAAGGTTGCCGTGGGTTGGAGTTGACTGGGCTGCCGCTAATAACAAAAGCAAAGTTACAATTTATAACTTAATTGCATTCTGACAGCCTTCTTGGAGGAGAGAGAGAGAGATGGAAATTGTCCTAGTATGACTGTTTCATATTAATATCATCAGCCATAAGTATCTCTGTAGAAGAAAGGTTGAAAATTTCTGCTCTAGTGCAAACACTTCGTTAACAATGGTGTATCTTGTACACATCCCTGACAGATGTCCATCCACCCTCTGCTTGAAAACTGCCAGTGTGGTGGGACTGTGCCTCAGACAGCTGCTTGGCTAGGTATAAAGCTCTTATTGTTATTGAGCTGCCTGTGGTTTCCATCCATCACCCAGTTTTGCCTCCCACGTAAATAATCTCTCCTACAAGCTGCCTAAAGCAGCTTAGTGGTTTTTATTTGTTTGTTTTTTTAATTTTATTGTGCTTTAGGTGAAAGCTTACAGTGAAAATTAGTTTTACATGCAAAAATTTATGCACAAACCATTTTGTGACATTGGTTGCAATTGCCACAAATTGTCAGCACTCTTCCCCTTTCCTTTTCCGCCCTGGGTTCCCCGTGTCCATTTGTCCAGTTTTCCTATCCCTTCCTGTCATTGCTTTTGGGCCGGTGTTGCCCATTTGATCTCGTATTAAACTAAGAAGGACATTCCTTACGTGTGTTATTGCTTGTTTTATAGGCCTGTCTAATCTTTAGCTGAAAGGTGGGCTTTAGGAGTGGCTTCGGTTCTGAGTTAGCAGGGTGTCTGGGGGCTATAGACTCAGGTTCCTCCAGTCTCTGTCAGACCCATAAGTCTCATCTTTTTTTTTTTGTGAATTTCAATTTTGTTTTACATTTTTCTCCCTCTCTGTCCGAGACCTTCTATTGTGACCCCTGTCAGAGTGGTCGGTTAGTGGAGGTTTTCCATGTCGATGCTATGCTCCTATGCGCTTGGAAGCCCTCACCATTTCTTTGCAATGCCAGCTCTGACATCTTTATCTCAAGGCTGTGGAACCCATTTGCCTGCATGCCCTGCAGAGAAGTGCCTGGGAAGTATCTCAGCCAAGGAGCAAGTGAGCTCGGTTATCTATACCCCTACATCCATTGGTCACTGGGTCTTCCCAAGGGGAGCCCTTAATCAATGACTAATGGATGTAAGGGTATAAATATCCCAGGTCCCTCGCTCCTTGGCTAGCATGATTCACAGGCATGTGTATTGCACTGTTTTCCAAAGCATTCCTGCAAAATTAAGCTTCAATCACCTATTGGGTACCTAACTTACTAATATACCTTTTATCGGCTGCCTTGCTCTAAGGTATTTCTTACATGTCTCAATAATCTGTTTGCACCTGGACCCTTGTTTCAGAGGCTGCTTCTGGTGGAACCCAACCCAATAAACATAATCACAAAAGTACAAGTCCTTTCTTGGAGGAAAAACTATTAAAACAAACAAATGGAAAGATGTAACATTCACGAATGTGACTACTTGGCATTGTAAAGCTACCATTTCTCCACAATTAATCCTCAAGGTAATTTTAATTGGAATCCCAGTAGGGTATTTCAGAAATTTGGCAAAATGATTTCCCAATTCATGTAAGGGTAGGTATCATTATTTTTTGAGAAAGAAGAACAAAGATGAGAAGCTTACTTGGCCACATATCAAGATAAATTCAAAACTATAGAAGTAAAACCAGCATGTGCTGCCCAGGAATGGGCAAATAGAACCATGGGAAAGATAGGTCAGAAACAGGAACATGGGTGTGGTAGAGGTGGGTTCTTAATTTCTTAGGATTGCCGTAACACAATACCACAAAGTTGAGTGGCTTTAAAGAACAAAGATTTATTGTTTTATGGTTCTGGAGGCTAGAAGTCCAAATTAGGGTCTTGGTCATGTCAATTCCTCCTGGGGCTTTGAGAGAGGAACTGTTCCATGCCTCTCTCCTAGTTATTGACGGCTGCAAGCAACCCTTGGCGTGCATTTGTTGCTTATAGATGCATCTGCCTCTGTCATCACATGGCTTGTCTTCCCCCCTGGGTGCGTGACTTTGTTTCTGTGTTAGTCCTTCTCTTTTATAAGGAGCCACTCAGAAGGGATTAGAATTAGGCCCCACCCACTCTGACATAACTTTGTTAACTGATAACATCTGCAAAGAAATACTCTATCTCCCCAAACAAGTCACATTCACTGGTGCCAGGGTTAGGACTTCAACATCTTTGTGAAGGGAGGGGGACACACAATTTAATCCATAACAGGGGCATCCCAAGTCAGAGAGGAGATGAAACTCCTTGCACATTGGAGGCCAGCTGTTTGCCATTTCTACAGAAAGTGGAGCAAAGCGAATGGGTTTGAATTCTAACAGGAGGGGTGCAGTCAAGTAAAATCAAGGACTGACAGGTAGGTGTCAGGTAGTGGGCCAGCTGACTGACGGAAACAGTGGCATTTCTCATGGGATTATTAGGAGCTCCTGTTTTGAGACTGGCAGGGTTTGCCCAGCTCTCTGCACTGTGTGATGTTTCTTGGTTTGATAAACATACACCACTTGCTTCTTGGGGGCAGGCAGTGCCGCCAGGCCCCTAATCACTGTATCAGGCTGACGCTGCGTTTTTTAACACAGTATTTTCCACTTAGCACTTGTGTGATCTCACAAAGACGGTCCTGCACAGCAGGATAATGGGGACCATTCTGGACAGTGATGTGTCATTAGCTCCAGAAAAGTGATAGTCAATGTGGATGCAAGGAACAGGTGCTCCTTTCCTTGGACAGCGTGGAGGGAGCCACAGGCTTCCTGTGACTAGGTTCTGGGCACACCACTCCCTGACACCCTGACATGAACTGTCTAGTGTTGCTGTAACAGAAATACAACAAGTGAGTGGCTTTAAAGAACAGAAATTTATTTTCTCACAGTTCGGGAGGCTAAATATCCAAACGAGGGTTGTGGCACGTGGATTCCTTCTGTGAGCCTCTATCTTGGTTTCTGGCGTCTGTTGCCAATCTTTGACAATCCTTGGTGTTCCATGGCATCTATCTCCCCCGGCCCCTTACTCCCTGTGTGTGTCTGTATCTAATCTGCTCTTATTATAACTCAGAAGTGATTAGGTTTAGGACCTACCCAGCACAAGTATGACCTCATTAGCACAACAAAAGAAAACCTCCGTTTCCAAACAGGATTACATACACAGGTACAGGGGCCAGGAATTCAGCACATATACTTATATTCAGCACAATTCAATCCGTAACAAGGACAAAGAGTGACACCCTCAAGACTCACACATGCAGGCACCCCTACAAGGAGGCACATACTTGCACACTGGCGTGGAAACACGCTCACACCCATAGGCTTGTGCAGGATCTTCCCAGACTTCCCTTGAGGACATTTGGGTGAGACTTGCTTTCTTGCCACCAAATGCTGTGGCAGGGACATTTCCTACTGCTGGGAGTTGGCTTGGGTGTAGGAGACACTATGCCTTCCATCTCTCCACAAAGTACTGCATACACATGCACACATGCATACACACACGTGCATACACATACACACGCATGCATGGACACATACACAGAGTTTGCCCCTGAGACTGTAGTTGCACAGTGGTTAAGAGCTCAGGCTGCTAACCAAAAGATTGGCAGTTCGAATCCACCAGCGGCTCCTTGGAAGCCCTATGGGGCAGTTCTAGTCCGTCCTATAAGTTTGCTATGAGTCAGAATCAACTCGACAGCAACAGGTTTGGTTTTGGTTTGGTTCTGTTCTTTTCTGTGCAAAAAAAAAAAAAAGTACTAGTCCATATGTCTAGAAAGGATCTTTCCCCCTGAAATTGGTCTCGTTTCTTACTTTGGGTACAATCCTTCCGTAAGAACTTATGCTTCTTAGGGCCATATTTTCTCAAGAATTTCCCAACATTTCCTGAAGGTCAGACATTGTACTAGATTCATAGCTAGTATATTTAATCATCTCAACAATTCTATTTTTTGTGAAATGATTTTACACCAAATATCCATGCATCTGTCTCCCAGTCACCAGCCTGTGGGATGCTACCAGGCACAGATCTCAGGGCTCAGTACAGGGGCCGTGCACACAGTTTGTGCTTAATGAATATTTGCTGAGTTAATGAATGAACACAGAGCTGAGTGAACATTCCTCAGTGGGGGGAGGGGAGAGCTTAGTGTCAACCCTGGAGGCTGGGCTTTGAGTCATATGCACCTTATCCAGCCACCTCTTCCAGATGGGTGGCAGCCGCTCACCATTGCTTGGGCACCCTGCTCACACAGCCTCCACCTCCCCTTTCAGGTCCATAATGAATGCGGCACCTTCAGTAATAAACATTCATCTTGTGGACTCCAATCTTTCTCATTAGAGGCCAAAGCAGATTGCTCATTTTCTTTTCCTAGTGCTAATGAATAAATCACGCTGCCAGCATATGGCCCTGTCCCATCCAGGGGTAAAATGGTGCTCCCATCTTTCAGGATCTGGTACTAGTGGCTGACACGGGATGGACATAGACCCTGAGTTGTGTCCTTGTGTGGAAGGTGGTCCAGCCAGGACCCTAGCCCTAATGGGTTTCAGGATAAAGCCTCAGCCTTTAGTCTCGCATTCAAGGCCCTCGGGGGCCTGCTCCCAGCCTGCTGACTTGAACACTTTGTTCAAGTTCTCCTGCAGGGCTTCACTCATGCAGTTCCCCCTCATTGTTCCCTCTTTCTTCTGTGCCTCTTTGAAGCCCATTATGAAAAAGCCTATTCAAGTGACACTTCTTCCAGGAAGACTTCCCTGATCACCCTCAGTTCAGAATTGCCATGCCCTCCCTTTTCACTTGGCATAGGATGACTTCTAGCCACAGCTCTATCACTAACTGTGTCACTTAACCTACCTGCCTCAGAGTCTTTGTCTTTAAAGGAAATAAAATACCTCCACAGAATTTTAGGGAAGTTTAAATGACCTTCATTCATTCGACATCCACGAACCTTCATCCTGTATTCATTCATTTCAAGACATGCAGGATTGGGTAGAGGACAACAGATGAATAAGATATAGTGTCACCTTCACAGAGTATGTAGTCCAGTGGAAAATAATAATAATAATAATGGCTTCCAATGTATGATTTCTATGCCCAGGGCACACTGGGCCAAATGCTTTAAATACAGATAAATATAGAGGAGATTATAGTAACTAGTAATAACTTGCTTTGGAATTAGATAAAGTCTCAAATAAATAGAAGGTGATGTTGTTATCACTACTTAGCTTTAAATGTCTGTCTGTCTTGACTGCCTATTTAGGCTGAAAGCTCTATGAATCAGAACTGGAATCCTTTGTGACCTCCATGGTGCCCTCTGTGAAGTATGTCTCAATCCTTTATTGTTTGCTGATTGGTCAATCTCCCCCAGAACCAAGAGCATCATGAAAATGCTGCACAGTCAGAGGTCAAGGTCACTGGATGTCCTCTCATCAGGGCCTTCCAGAGATCACCTTGTCCAGCCCTGGCCATCAGTTGGACCCAGCAGAGTCCCTTCCTAGAGGGGTCTTAGGGTAAGAGGGGCTGCTTTTCCCAGGAGAGCCTGAGTTTCTGACTCTTGTTTATTGAAAAGTCTTCTCTTGGTCTTACTCCCTTTTCCCAGATCTTTCTCCCTAAACATCCTTTGGCTCTAATGGCTGGTGGTCTGTGAGCAAGTATCCTTCTGTCCTCACTCCTCCATCCCTCATCCCCACCTGTGGCTCAACAGCATCTCCTCCCCTCCCAACTCAACAGGGGCCCAAAGCTTCCAGCCTCTCCAGGTTCTATCTACCAAGAAACATATTCCCACTAAATTGGTGGGAAAGGTATTGAACCTGGAAGAAGACGTGGATTCAGGTGTCCACTCTGGAGCTATCTTCAAACCTCAACCTTTGCCTTTGTAAACAATGAACAGTATCTCCTGCCTTTCCTTACTTTGTTGTTGTTGTTAGCTGCCATTGAGTTGGCCCCAACTCATGGCGACCCCATGCACATAGGAACAAAATATTGCCTGGTCCTGTGCCATCCCCATGACTGGTTGTGGATCAGACCATTGTGATCCACAGGGTTTTCAATGGCTGATTTTTCAGAAGTAGATCTTCAGGCTTTTCATCCTAGTCTGTTTTAGTCCGGAAGCTCCACTGAAACCTGTTCAGCATCGTAGCAACTTGCATCCTCCACTGACAAATGAATGGTGGCTGCTGATGAGTTGCATCGGCCGGCAATTAAACCTGGATCTCCTTCACGGAAGGCGAGAATCCTACCGCTGAACTCACTTCCAGGATCATGATGAGACTCGGATAAGACAATGTGTTAATGTACTTTACAACCTGTATCGTGTGAGACAGAGCCAAAGGGTCATTATTTTTTGCACTTTAAGGAGAAACTTTTAGATTTTGAGTGTTAAAGAGGTTTTACTAAACCTAAGATAGAAGTTCAGACCATATGGGCTCTGGGCAGAAAAGAAGTATGAGAGCACCAGGCTCTTGCAGACCCCATCAAATGGCACTATAAGGCACAAGTCTTTGGACAGTGGGTCTCCTTTCTCTGTCACTTGAGGTAGGCACTGCAAGAGGGTGGGGAAGAGAGGGACAGGCTTACATCATGCTATGCAGGAGCAGCGTCAGGTGAGAGGTCCCCAGTGTCTATCTGGGGCAGGATGCTCCCTGGGGCCCAGCCAGCCTCCAGGTCACTTTACTAAAGGTCACTACACCTGCGTGGAGAATCTTCCAGCTCTTAATGAGGCCACTGAGGCAGTGCGTTGGTAAAGTTAAGCCTCTAATCCCCAATTAAGGCAAGGGCCTTAGCTGCATCCGGCATCTGGTTGCCAATGGCTTCGGTAATTGCATTTCTCACTCTCTCTCTCTCTCTCACTTTCCTGTAAAATTTCCAGTGGAAGGAGATCCTCCCCCCAGGCTCCAGAAAACCAGAAACCTCTTCCCTGGGTGATGCCGTACAGTGTGTGTGTGGGGGGGGGGGGGGAACCTCTGGGCTGAGACTAGCTTCCAACCCATCTCATTTCCCTGTCCTCCCTGACCCCTCCCAAGCTTCCTTCAGGGTCCCCTCCCATTACCCCTTGAGGCCTTAGGCCATTTATAGGAACCTGCTTTGTTCCAGGTGTCCCTGGGTGGAGCAAACAATTAAGCCCTTGACTACTAACCAAAAGATTGGTGGTTCGAACCTACCCACAGGTGCCTCAGAAGAAAGTCACAAAGTGCTGCCTGGTCACAACCTTGAGAACCTGTGGAGCAGTTCTACTCTTCACACATGGGGTCACCACGAGTTGGAATTGATTCAGTGGCAACTCGTAACTGGTAACTCTGTGCCAAGCACTTTAAACACATTCTCCTTTCCTTCTCAAAATCAGTTTTGGAGTAAGAGTGACTGCCCTTTTTTTCACAGAAGTGAAACTGAGGATCTTAGAAAGGCATGACTTGCTTCTGCCCCAAAGATGGAAAGGGCAGAGGTTGAACTTGAGGGCTGGGTCAGTCTGAGCCCAAACCCTTTGCCCGTCAGTGCCCACTCCTCTCTTGATGTGACATGGGCTCTGCAGGGGCCTGAGGCTTATAACAAAGAGGGATGACCAGGTTGTTAAATCAGATAACTTAGGACAATAAGGATGGCTACCATTTTTGAGTCAGTGGCCTGACACTGAGTAGAGGCTGAATACTCAGATTTTATATGAAGGGCTATGTCCAGGTGCTGTCTAGGCACATTACTACACATCTCATTTGATCTTCGCAACAATCCTTCTAGATAGGTAACGTTACTCTCATTTTACAAATGAAGAAATTGAGACATGAAGGCATTAATTTATCTAAGGCCATATTGGGTTGAACCATATGAAACTGCCATCTTCATGGATTAAAAAATGAAAAACTATCCTAAATTTTATGCAGCTTAACCAGTAAAGTAGTCAGGATTGAACCAATTCTGTCTTTTTTAAATTATTTCATTGTAGTAAAAATACATATAACAAAACACTTGCCAATTCAACGTCTTTTACATGTACAATCCAATGACAATGATTATGCTCACCCTATTGTACATAATCATCATCATATAACTACTAACTGCTTCCAAATTATTCCATCATCATTAACAGAAACTCAGTGCCCCCTAAGCTAGGTGCCCCCTCCTCCTACTCCTGGTAACCACTAATAAACTTTAGTCTCTATACATTTGCCTATTTCATAAAAGTGAGGTTATACAATGTTTGTCCATTTGTGACTGAGCACAGTTCTTACATAATTCCAAAATTCCTTCCCTCCCTACTATACCATAGCCTTCATTTTGCAGCATTTTGAAATTGTATGGTAAACAGAAGGGAATTGGTACATGCAGAATAGAACATGAACTCCGCTCACCTTTTCCCTCAACTTTGGAAGGTCCGTTTTCTCCTCTAAGAAGCAGTGACCTGGTGACAATTTCCTGAGCAGGAACTATCTATAAGGGTTGCCAAGCAGAAGCAAACTGGCTGGGTCTTGGGCTTGGAACACCACCACAAATAATTCCCTAAACATAAATACACAGGGCAATTGTCAGGTAAGCAGAAGTTCTTGCATAGTGTTGTCCTTGAGATGGGGCAGACCAGAGAGAGGGACCCTGAAGAATGAAAGAGGATGGGCTGGGGTCTCACCACACACCTACCCTGTCCTTGGCAGAACCCACACCTCTCATTAGAGATTCCTGGTTGTAGACATGCAATTTGGATTTACTTTGATTTCCAAAAGTGGACAGCTGGGTCAGCCTCACACCACCACAAAAATGTGTTCATTATTCACCAGCCACCTGAACAAGTAAATTTAAGAGGCAAAGAGCATCCTCCCTTTTTAGCCCCATCAGAATCTCATAGAAGCATGAGACATTAGAGCTTTTTGGAACCTCAGAGATTTTTCCTCATCAGACCAGGGATCCCAGCAGCATGGCTATGAGCACCAGGGAAGCAGTTCCCCAGCTGAGTGGCATTTCACAGCCAGTCAAGAAGAAGCAAAGTTAGTACACCGAGTCAGGTGTTCGAAAGAAAGGAGGTGGAGGAGGTGAGAGGCAGGGAAGAAACCAAAAGAGGCTGAAAAAAGTAACATCAGCAACAAGAAATGGCATTGAAGAGGCAGGCCAGTGTGGGCAGGCGAATCCCCATGGCATGGAACCAGCCCCTCCTGTACGGTGGACGCAGCCCGCTGAGAAGCAGTGGATTGGCCCGCCGGGAAGTGGCGAAGGCCAAGCAGGAGGAGGCAGGGTGAGGGGTAGAAAAGTGTGTTTCAGTCATTACCAGGTGCTTTGTCTCCTGCTGGGAGCTCCGTGAATCTGCCTTTCCATACTCCCTGTCTGCCGATCTCTGACAGGAGTCCAAAATGGTGGATCCGTGCCGCATTAGCGGATAAGGGACCTTTGCTCATAACTCTGCTCACTCTCTGTTCTCTGTCAGTTTCTTATTCCATTTAGTGCTTGGTTGAGTTCTTTATCTCTTCATTTGACACTTAGGGTTCCAGGACTGACATTTGTCTCTGTTTTACTTAGTTTCTCAGGTCTTTGCTGTGGAGGGATAACATGGTGCTTCAGTCTATAGTATCATGCTGGCTCCACCTCGAATGCTCAGTATTGAGTGAACCAATGAATGACTTCAGTTTTCCAGGAACCCCTTGTACATCAACTCAAGAACACATTTGTTTTTCTTTTTTTACCTAACCATATCCTTGGTGTAGAATATAGACTTGCACAGTAGCTCTTTGTTATAGATTGAATTGTACCTGTGAACGTGAGTTTGTGTGGAGATAGAGTCTTTGAAGATGTAATCTGTTAACATGAGGTCATACTTATAGGGTGAGTCCTAATCCAGTCTGAGAGGTGTCCTTATGAAAGAGGAGAAGAGACAGCCAGACACACAAGAGAAGATAGTACTGTGAAGATACAACTACAAGGCAAGGAGTGCCAAGAAATGCCTGGGGCTACCAGAAGCTGGAAAAGACAAGGAAGGATCTTCCCCTGGAGTCTTTAGAGAGCATGGCCCTGCTGACAGCCTGAATTCAGACTCTCAGCCCAAAACTGTGAGACAATACATTTCTGTTCATATAAGCCACCCGGTTTCTGGTACTTTGTTATGGCAGCCCTAGGAAGCTAATTCACTCTTACTCCACTGCACTCCATTTCTGCTTCCCTATCTGTCCCTTGCCCAAGACCATGAGCTCACTGAGGGCTAGGATTATGTCTTTTTCATTCTTAGGTTTCCAGTGTCTGGTCGAGTGCTTGACTCATAGTAGGTGCTCAAAAAATGTTCATGAATGAATCCTGGGAAAAAAGACTAAAACTAGTGGAATGTGATGAGACATGGCTGCCCCTGCCTCTGTCCTATGGCCACTCCCCTTAGAAATGGTGACGTCTCCCTGAGCCCAGGAACACCTTGCTTCAAAATAGATTTCACGTTGTGAGTGGGGCGAGGCCATTCGAGTTTGTTTGGTGGTCTGACCAAATTGAGGGACTGAAGTAGGCATCTTCCTTTGTGGGGGGCAGCACTGAGATCTATGTCCTTTGAACTGGGCCAGTCCTCTCCCTCTTATCCACCCTATTCACTGCCTGATGAAGGATACTCAGGGTATTAAACTGACTAGGATGCCCACTGGGATTGTGTCCATCTATAAGAAGACTTTGTTGATTCTCCCAGCAAGGCTAAATGACAACCCTCTCACACCCACACCCTCCTCATGCTTTCATAGAATTGTTTTACCCCTAAGTTGCAATATTGGAATCACCTGGAACACTAAAAAATCCTGATGCCTGGGTCCCTCCTCAAGAGATTCTGATTAATCGCTCTGGAGCACAGCCTGGGCATCAGGATTTTCAGAAGTTCTCCAGGTGTTCCTAATGTGCAGTCAAGCCTGAGAACCTCTGCATTAGATCATAAGCTCCCTTGTCTGCCCATCACCTAACATAGTCCCTGGTGTTCAAGGAATTTTTGTTGAATGAATGAATGAATGAATACAAGGCTTCCTAGCCAAGAATGAACAGCAGAATAACAAGGGAATGTTTTGCAAAATATGAGTCCAGACCCAACACCCCTTCCACTTCCATGCCCCTCCATCGTCCCTCTCCATCCTTTGCTAATTTTTTTATTCAATACATCTGGACTATAATTTGGTTCTGTGTGCTTTGTAAAAAACTCTGCAGGGATTCTGATATGCAAATCTGCTTAAGAAAAATGAGTGAGTGAGTGAATGAATGAATGAGACATCTGAAGTAACAGAAGGCGTTTTAGTTGTGACGAAGAAACTGAAGAAGCAAAGACAAATGAGCATTCTAAGTGCTTTAGGAAATTGGTGGGTCTGACCTTCCACTAGTCTTGCTTCCTTTCACTCAACTGGCAAAATAAACAGCACTTGCTGGGGAAGCAAGAGGTAGTTCTTTCCTATGCTCTGTTCTTCCTTCCCATCTTTCTAGGAGAAGCCAATAATTGCCCAGAAATGTGAATCTGGTCTTTTCTCTTTGGATTACAATTTGCAGGATGAAATGGTTGCTGTGTTGTTATTAGCACATATACAGGCAGTCCCTGGATTACGAACGAGTTCTGTTCCTAACTGTGTCTTTAAGTTGAATTTGTACGCAAGTAGGAACAGTTAGGTACAGTTCGTATCTAACATCAGTTAGTCAAATTGTCTTAGAGTACGGTATATGGTGTACCTTTCTATGCATAAAAAACATTAAAGAAATACTTGCAGATACACTAATATATCTTTAACATAATGAACAGGAAGAATAATAATAATGTTTTGATGCACATCACAAATTAGTGCCTGTTTGTTGTTAGAAACCATTGTATGTACCTCGAATTTTTAATATAATAGGCTTTACAGGGCTCCGTTCATAACTATGGATTGTACATAAATCGGACTTTCATAACCCGGCACTGCCTGTATTGGGGTGGAAATTGAGGTCATGATGAGTAGGGGGAGGAGGCATGAGTCAATTCAGAATCTGATGATTAATTCCCCATGCTCAGCTTAACCTGCGGGACCCTGGAGCCAGAAGAGCTATTCAAGCCATTTAACCTGCAGACACCAGGGACAGCAGGGAGTAACAGGAAAAGTCAGGGATGAGGATGAAGTAAGGAAGAAAGCAGCAAGTCAGCACCATGCAGGCAGTGTGGAGTGATTCCTTTCAACTCATCCGCTGCTCTGGAAGGAGGCACATAACATGCTCGTTGGGCGCACACCCTGTCCTCAGACTGTTGAACTCTCGAAAGACAACTAGGGAGAACTAAGGCAGGGACATGAGTAGATGTGATCCTCAAGCTCAGGGATCTGCCAACCAGCCAACTGTTGGGCTGCCAGCAATTTTACTGAAAATGGTAAGATAAACACGCAAGAAAGAACGAAACTACAAAAATGGATTTATACCAGCAATTTCTAATATTATTTTCTGTGATGATGTAAATATTCTATAATGTGCTGTCTAATATGGTAGCCACATGTGGCAACCGAGCAGCTGAAGTGTGACTAGTACAGGGAACTGAATTTTAAATTTCATTAATTTCAATGAATTTAAATTTAAATAGCCACATTAGCTAGTGGCTAGCTAGGAAATTGGGAGTCCTTGGTGGCACAAACTGTTAAGCGCTCAGCTGCTAACCAAAAGGCTGACAGTTCGAATTCACCCAGATGCACCTTGGAAGAAAGGCCTGGTGATCTACTTCCAAAAAACCAGCCATTGAAAACTCTATGGAGAACAGTTCTACTCTGATACATATGGGGTCACTATGAGTTGTAATTGACTCGATGGCATACTGGACAGCATAGTTTTATACTGGCACGAGTGAATGTCATGGGAAAGAAGGAGGATGACCCTGGGATAGAGCCAGAAAAGGAAAACACTGATATAGCTCCATTTAACTTGGGTGAAAACCTCAAGTCCCAATGGTGTGGGGTGGAACACTTTATAAAAAATACTCCCACATTGTGAGAGCCAGGATGCTCCTCTGAACTGTGACTTCCTGGGATCCTGGACTAATGTAGACAATTCTTATCCTCATAATGCCTCCAAAACCCTGAGGGGAGGCAATGGCTAAATCCTGATACAGTCAGGAGAGTATATTTTTGAACTCGGCTGAAATGCATCATGCTTGGTAGAGTAGAGAGTCCGTGAAAAAGAGGAAGACCCTCAAGAAGATGGACTGACACAGAGGCTGCAACAATGGGCTGAAGCATAACAATGATTGTGAGGATGGCGCAGGACTGGGCAGTGTTTGGTTCTATTGTACATAGGGTCACTAAGGGTTGGAACTGACTTGATGGCACCTAACAACAACAACAAGTACAAAAAGAGGAATGATTCTGTTCTTCCACTGCAACACTTCTCAAAACTCTTCTCATAGAGGAGCCTAAACAAATGAGCCTTCTTTTCCTGGACCAGCGGGGCAGATCTGGGATTCAAACTCAGAGCTGTCTCGCTTCAAAGCCCTAGCCTCTCAAGTATAGAAAGTTGCCTCTCAAATTGGGTGTTGAGACTTCCCTGGATCAGGTTCTGTTATTAATTTGCTGAGTGGTGTTGAGAAAAATCACTTAATTTCTCTGAGCTTTATCTGTAAAATGAAAGGGTTAAACATCCCCTGAGATGACCAAGGTTTCTCCTGGCTTTAAAATACCGTGCTTCCAAGGCATTTACAATTCCCCCACCAGACATGAATTGAAGTCAAACAGGAAGTCGAATGGCTTCTCCCTCACTGCAGTGAGATTTTCTTTCAATCCTAATTACCCTCAACATTAGCTGCTTTATTTATTAGTATTATCATTACTATTAGAATAGCTTGTATTTTCTGCTGCTTAGCCTGACACCCCCCAGGAAAACCACTGTCAGCTTCAGCCAGGCCTGAGTGAGCCATGGACCAGAAGCTCATACAATTTGGCCCTGAACAAACGGGATTCACATAGAGAGCATGCATCTTTATTGCCCTGTCCTTCTTGCCCCTTCCATTTCTTCCTAGCTCAATCATTCCTTCTCCTTCTCTCTTTTCCCTTTTCTCTGCCTTCCCACTCTTTCCTCTAGCTCCTTTTTTCCACTTTTACCCCTTCTCTATCTCCCTCCTTCCTTTCTTCCACCACCCTGTTCCCAAGTATTCACTCCCCTTTCCACTCTTGCCTATCATCTCTCTGGAGTCCCTAGGTGGCACAAACAGTTAAGCACTCGGCTACTCACCAGAAGGATG
The DNA here is from genome assembly GCA_030035585.1 of Dugong dugon. Lineage (NCBI taxonomy): Eukaryota > Metazoa > Chordata > Mammalia > Sirenia > Dugongidae > Dugong > Dugong dugon. The sequence goes on from CM057467.1 coordinate 31,183,596, forward strand.
ATGGTTCAAGTCCACCCAGAAGTGGCTGGAAAGAAAGTCCTAGCACTCTACTTCCGAAAAATCAGCCACTGAAAACTCTACAGAGCACAGTTCTACTCTAACACACACGGGTCACCGTGAGTTGGAATCAACTCAATGGCAACTGGTTTGTTGTTTCGGTTTATCCCTCCTCTTTCTTGAATCATGGGAGCCCAGGAAGACCTTTGGTTTTCTGCTCTTCCCAAGCCATAGAATAAGTCAGCGCTTTGGTGAAGGTGGGATGGGGAGAGGCTGGAGGGGCTGGAGGCTCTACCTCCGATGCTTTTCTGATGTTACCTCTCCAAATGCATGGGGAGAGAGCTTGGCTATGGGAGCAGCTTTTGTTGCTAATAGAAAACATAAAAGGAAAAAAAGTCCTTTTAGCCCAACCACCTCCCAAACCCAAACACTCCACAAAGGCATCAGCAGTGAGTTGGGGATCAGAATGGGGGAGGAGACACCCCTGTCCTCCAGGTCAGGGAGTGGAGCCTGCTTCCCAAACTCAGGGCACCTGATCTCACTGGGAGAGGCAGGTTAGTGGGGGCTGCACACCTGCAGGACACCAGCAACTCCAGTAAAAGCAAAAAAACCCAGTTGCTGTCAAGTCGATTCCACTCATGGCGACCCCATGTGTGTCAGAGTAGAAATGTGCTCCATCGGGTTTTCAGTGGCTGATTTTTTGGAAGCAGATCACCAGGTCTTTCTTCCAAGGCACCTCTGGGTGGACTCAAACAGCCAACCTTTCAGTTAGCATCCAAGCACCTTAACTGTTTGTAAGACCCAGGGACTCCAACTTCAGCAAGGGAGACCTATCTTCCACCTGCAATTCCAGGCTCCTCATCCCGGCTGCCCCTCTGTCTGGAAGACTCATTGGGCAGCTGAGCTTGGGCTGGAGACCTGTGTCTGCATTTTCCACACGTCTCTATTCTCCTTCCCTCATGCTGGGATATTGAGAGAAAAGCCCTGGCTTACTGGGGCTGTGCTCTCAGCAAAGTCTTGGGGATTTGCTGCTCACTCAACTCAGTCATGCTGGCTTGCTACCCACCCCTGATGTCCCTTCCTACAAGGAACCCTGCTTCAAAGAGTTAAGACTTGGTATTTTGGTTACATCTGGGACAAGGGCTCCCTCCTCAAGCCTCTTTCCTCTTTGTCGGGGTAGCTGAGAAACAAGGGAGGGGAAGATGATATGAACTGTCTTTGGAAGTGAAGTAAGCCCTAAGTCTGGGTTGGTGGCCAGTGCCACCACTACTAGCCTTGTGTCCCCTCCAAGCTCCATTTTGCTCATTTGTGAAATGGGAATAGAATCCTTCCTTCACTGGGCATCTTACGCGGATTGAAGAGGCAGTTAGACAACCCTTCGTCTCTAACAGTGGGCAGGAGTTTGGGTTTGTCTGGAAGCTGGAGGATGGACCCAACAACCTCTTCAGGTCACTGCCTTGCTTGGGTGTCTATAACTCCAGAGAAACTTAGATGAGTCTAGAAATGACCATGCACCGCTCATTACTCTGTGTGATTGACAGAGCAGTAGGGCTCCCAAGCAATTTTGAGACAGCTGAGAGAAGGTGCCAATAAGGGGCATCTCTTTAGCATCTGGAGCTAAGCGTTTCTCAGGCATCACGCATCAATTTAGTGCGGGCTTCTGCTGATTTGGTTTTCATGGTGATGTGAGGTGGAACGGCTGATGCTGATGTGCTGGGAGGAGGAGAACAAAAGGAGCATTGTCACATTTGAGTAATGTTGACACTCAGCCAGGAACAAAGGCACTTGTTATGCAACAGACTTAATGGGAAGGGCCAACCCAGGGCAGTAGCCTTGAATTGTGGAGCAGGGTCTACAATTTAGCCAAGGGAGATCAAACCAAACTAACTCCAGCTCCCAGTCTCAGGTAATGGGAGGGAAGTGGCTAAGCCTAAAGTGCTGGCCAGCCTCCAAGGAGGGAGATGTTTTCAATCACCACTGCTCACCAGGACCATTGTGGCTAGTAACACAGGGTCATAGGTGATAAGATTACAGGGATATCAAGGAAAGGCTGGTGATAGGCAGGCAAGAGAGTGTTCTGGAAGCCAGTTGGGACAAAAGAATCATGTAAGACTCAAAGGCCAAGGCCGAAGTGGATATCAGGAGAGCCAAAGCTTGTGGCACCAGAGAACAGGAGATGCCAGTCAAAACTCTAAACCTGCAGCAGAAACTATTTGCTCTCCACTGTCCTTTACCATCTCTGCAGTATTAGTCGAATTGCAGGTGGTAGAGGGCAGGCAGACAGGATGGAGTGGCTTGTTCGTGATTAGGGCAGAGTTGTGATATTTTTCATGGAAGGCAGAAAAGATGTTCTGTGAGGAGAGGTTGATTCAAAGAAGGTGCTCTCCTGTTTTCTGCTTCTATCAAGGAAAGGGGGTTTAACCTTGGCAGTAAAATTGCAAGTGGAATACGGGAAAGTTTCCTGACCATGTTGTTGATATTGGGTGCTGTCGAGTCGATTCCAACTCATAGCAACCCCATATAACAGAGTAGAACTGCTCGACAGAGTTTCGTAGGCGTAATCTTTACGAAATGAGACCTGTGGTGCAGTGGTTAAAGAGATCAACTGCTAACCAAAAGGTTGGCCGTTCGAAACCACCAGCGGCTCCGCAGGAGAAAGATGTGGCAGTCTGCTTCTGTAGAGACTTACAGCCTTGGAAACCCTGTGGGGTTGCTGTGAGTTCGAATCAATTCGATTGCCAGTGGGTTGGGTTTGGCTGGGAATCTTTCCAGGAGCGGATCTCCAGATGTTTCTCCCACAGACTCACTGGGTGGGTTCAGACGACTGACCTTTCAGTTAACAGCTGAACATTTAACCGTTGTGGAGCATTTAACCTGATTTTGAGGGCTGTTAAATGTGAGCAAGAAAGTTGGGTGGTTTCTTTTTTTTAAATAAAAGAGACATAGTGGTGGCAGAATGGAAGGACTTTCAAGGGTGTTTAAAAACTGGAGGCTTGCTTTCTGTCTGGGATGGTTAGGGGTGTCTTGCCCTGTACATGAGGGGATGGGCAAGTAATCACTCTAATTCAAGGATTCTACAGTTTTATGATCCACCTATAGGTCTTCTACCTCCCTGGATGCTCAACTCATCCAACAGATTCAGCCTATATGGCAGAGTTGGGTGAGTTATCAGCCATACATCTTGTCAGAGCAGATCATTTTCTATCTAAATACCTCCAGGGCTGATCTTCCTGAACATCAGGGTAATCACTTGATGATTTTCATAAATAACACTTCCAACACTATGATATTGGCCCCCTCTTCATTCCTCTCTGGTGTGTCAAACAAGCCAGGTTTTACCCCTCCCTCCTCTTCTCTCTCTCTCTGTTACATACACACAGAGAGAGAGAGCAATCAGATAATCAACTTAGCCCTGGACCAGATACCTAAACTTGGTCCCCAACTCCTGATGTCTTCATTGGCTCATCATATATACCAAGGCCAGTCTTATTACCAGGACCCTGTTGTGATGGGTTCTTCCATTGGCTTCCTGCCATTTGAGCTGTTTAATGGCTGCATTCCTCAGCTGCATCCAGAGATAAAAAAAGAGAAAACAGAAGGAGATTCCTGGGTTGGGGAGCAGGAAGCAAGAAGGGCAGAAGAGTTTCTCTTTCTCTTTTTGTCTCCAGGAAAAGCTAGGAAATCCCTGTGGTGATGATGACGATGGTCACTATTGCTGAGTACCTGTTATGAAGGGTGCGGGCACAGAGATACTGATAACGAGAGCTGTTACTGTTATTGTTATTGGTATGTATTTTACATATACCTTTGCCGTTTCTCCTCTCAGCAAACCAAGGAAGTAAATGTCATTATTCCCATTTTACAAAACACAAAAGAGGTTGAGGAATCTGTTCAGCGTCACAGATAGTAGAAGAGTCAGAATTCCCAAACCAAGGTTACCCTGGCTCTAGACGTCTTCCTATGTTTGTAACCACCTGTGTATCCTTCTTCTGCTGGTCCTCTATGTCCTGAATTTTCAAGGAACAAACCCCAGTTTCTTTACAGACCCAAACCCCAGTCCTGTTCTCATTCCAACCATTGTTGAGCTGTCAGGAGGAGCTGATGAGCTCATTTCTAACCATCCATCAATTCATCTTTTGATAAATTTCCAAGTAAATTTCAGACACCAGTACATGTCACCCTAAATACTTCAGTGAGCATGTCATTAAGTAGAGTTCCATATTTGTTTATAGTTTTTTTGTTTTTGTTTTTGCCTTTGATATATCATTTACATACAATAACATGCTCAAACCTTAAATATACTTTGGGAGTTACGGCAAATACAAACACTGGCATAATGCAAATTTCGATCAAGATTTAGAACATTACCATCATTCCAGAAAGTTCCCTCATGCCCCCTCCCAGATACTCTCTGCCGTTACTCCCCATGTAAATGCATTTTGATCTTTTAACATATATTTCCAGTTGACTTTCTAAAATGCTGGCAGAAATATACAGCTGACCAGTAACAAATGAGAATGCTCATTATTCCACTTCTTCACTTATTATTAGTAATGACAAGAGCTAACATTTATTACTATCTATCCCGTGCAAATGAAGCCCTAGTGACACAGTGGTTAAAATGCTCGGCTGCTAATCAGAAGGTTGGTGGTTCCAACCTACCAGTGGCTCCACAGGAGAAAGACGTGGCAGTCTGCTTCTGTAAAGATTTACAGCCTTAGAAACCCTATGGAGCAGTTCTACTCTGTCGTATAGGGTCTCTATGAGTCCAAATCGACTCAAAGGCAATGGGTTTGGTTTTTTTTGTTTATTCTGTGCAAGGAGCCCTGGTGTATCAATGGTTAAGTGCTCACTGCTAACAGAAATGTTGGCAGTTCGAACCCACCAGTCATTCTGTGGGAGAAAGATTTGATGGTCTGCTTCCGTAAAGATTACAGCCTTGGAAACTCTACGGGGCATTTCTACTCTGTTCTATGGGGTCACTATGAGTTGGAATTGACTCGACGGCAACGGGTTGGGTTTTTGGTTTTATTCTGTGCGAAGGAGTCCCTGGATGATGCAAATAGTTAACATGCTTGGCTGCTAATTAAAAGGTTAGAGGTTCAAGTTCACCTAGTGGAGCCTTGGAAGAAAGACCTGGTGATCTATTTCCACAAAAATCAGCCATTGAAAATCCTATGACACACAGTTTTACTCTGACACACATGAGGTTGGTTACCATGAGTTGGAGTCTACCCGAAGGCAACTGGTTTACTGTGTGCAACGCACTGTTGTTAGCGCTTTAAGTATTGTTGTTAGTTCCGTGGAGTCTGCCCTTGTCTCATGGGGGCTCAACACAGTGGAACAAAACTGCCCTCCTGTGATCATAGTGTTTTCACTGGCTGATTTTTGGAAGTAGATAAGCAGGACTTTCTTCCCAGGAAATCTTAGTCTGGAAGCTCCGCTGAAACCTGTTCAGCATCATAGCAACACACAAACCACCACTGACAGATGGACAATGGCTGTGAGTGAGGTACACTGGCCAGGAATTGAAACTAGGTCTCCAGCATGGAAGGAGAATTCTACCACTGAGCCACCACTGCCCTTACACTTCACAAGTTCTAGTTCATTTATTTCTCACAGCAATCTTGTGAAGTGGTATGATCATTACCCTCCTTTTACAGACACAGAAAGGCTAAGTAACTTGCCCAAGATTACACAGCTTATAACTTGAGATCTGAACCCAGGCTGTTTGTGTCAGAATCAATATTCTTAAAAAATACACACACACAGGCATCTACAGTCTAATGCATGGAAATAGTACCGCATACCTACTGTAATTTACAGTAGATTGAAAGTTTAATGGTCATTCGGATTTTCTCTTTTGTGAACTACCAGTACTTATCATTTGCCCAAGGAGCCCTGGTGGTGCAGTAGTTAAGCATTATCTCTTTAACAAATAGGTTCTAGATATTTTTCCTGTATTATTGTTTTTCTTTTCACTTTTTTTATGGTGTCTTTGGTCATAAACTCAAAAAAAAACTATGTAAGTAAATATGTCTGTCTTTTCCTATTTCCATATATGACCACTGGGTTTCCTGATTGCTTAGGAAGATTTCCCTTACTCCAAGTTTATACACCCTCTCCTCACTTATCGACATAGTTAGGTTCCAAAGACCAGGCTGTTATGTGAAATCAGCATTATGTGAAAATGGAGGTTGACCCCATTGGATCACAAAATAGAGGATGACTACATCATTATACAACTACCAAATTACATCATTACAGAACTGCCAAACCACTAAGAATCATGACTCAGCCAAGCTGACACACAACCATCACAGCCAGTGTTACCCCCACCTTGCACCTTGGCTTTTGTTACTGCCAGACACATATTGTTAATATGCAAAATAGTTGTTAGTAGATTTTTTTACTATTGTCGTAAATGCAAAATATCAGATGATGAGATAGTCGATAGGTGAAGAGAAAGTATATTCTTATATTTTTGTTTAACATATTTATTACTTTATTTTTTCTATTTAAATTTTTAATACATCTGAAATTGCAAGTAGGGTAATTAACTTTGTTTTCTTTCCAGATGATCAATTTTGTGCAGAATTATTTACTAAACAAACTATCCTTTTCCCAGGGTATTAATCAGCATTTTTGTAATGTATTAAATTTCTACCTATGTTTTGTTTAGATTTTGTTATACACCTTTCAGTATGTTTTTAGTATTTTCTTTATAATGATTCTGTTACTTTTCTTGTAAATTGTATTCCTCAGTACTTTACAGTTTTGTCCCTCTTGAGAATGGGACTTTTGTTTCCATTTCCATTTCTAACTGATTATTGTTGTGTACAAAGAAAGTAAAATGAGTTTTATATTTTTATCTTTTATCTAGCCACCATACCAAGTTATCTCGTCAATTATAGAAGATTTTAATATTCAAAAAAACTAGGTTTCTTGAACCTTCTAGCTTTAAAAGCATTGTTGTTGTTGTTAGGTGCTGTTGAGTCAGTTCCAGCTCATAGCAACCCTATGTACAATAAAACGAAATGCTGCCTGGTTCTGTGCCATCCTCACAATTATTGCTATGCTTGTATGTTAAAAGCAAAGCAATATCAAATAAAGATAATATCATCTCTTATTATTATTATTATTTTGTACATCAGCAAGTGGTAGAACACACAATGTTTTCTGCTTTTTGGGATCAGAAATTACTGAACTGGCAAGCTGTTACCCTTTTGTTGAGGTTTGAGGAGACTATCTCCCTGCTCCTAGGTCTACCAATAGAAAGAACTTAGAGAAATTTGACCAGTGCAGTGGACTACCAGGAGCAGCAGGAGCAGGTAGTTCCTCCTTTCTAGAGCTATATGAAGTAAGCAGGTACAGCCCTTCTCCAAGCAGATCACAGCCTTCTGCTAGCTAAGCTCTCCACCCCCTGAAAACCACAAAAAAATCCTCTTTTCCCCAGTTCCAAGGAGAGGAAAGCCTGGTCTTCTTTGCTTTTACCTGGATCTAAAAAGAATAAAGCTCTTCTTTCTCCTTGCAATCCTCAGGAACACCTGAGGCCTCAGCTGTACCCTCCAGGTGACACCAGCTTGGCTGTCTGGTGTAGTATTATTTCATACTGTTTCATGAAGCTGTAGCCATTCCATTTTCCTTGCTATATAGTATTCTATTAACGTATATACTATAATTTATTCATTCTGCAGCTTAATTTTGGGTTATTTCTAATTTGGGGATATTATAAGCACTGCTCTGCAAATGTTCGTATAGATGTTTCTTGTGCACATGGGCATACATTTCTTTAGAGCCAGTCTGTTACTTCTAAGAATTCCTAAAACACTTTCAGGGGTGTGTGAGGTTAAAACTTTCCATAAAACATTGTATTATTCAGGACTCTCTAGAGAAACAGAACCAATAAGGTATCTATGAATCTATCTATCTATCCATCTATCCATTTATCTGTTATGAATTGAAGTGTGTCCTCCAAAAATGTGTGTCAACTTGGCTAGGCCATGATTCTCCATATTGTGTGGTTGTCCACCATTTTGTGATCTGATGTCATTATCCTATATGTTGTGAGTCCTAACCTCTGTGATGTTAATGAGGCAGGATTAGAAGCAGTTACGTTAACGAGGCAAGACTCAATCTACAGGATTAGGTTGTATCTTGAGTCAATCTCTTTTGAGATATAAAAGAAAGACTCCAGCAGAGAGGAGGGGGACCTCATGCCAACAAGAATGAAGAACCAGGAGGTGAGCATGTCCTTTGGACTTGGGGTCCCTGTGCTGTAAAGCTCCAAGATCAGGGAAAGATTGATATAGCAAGGACCTTCCCCCAGAGCTGATGAAGAGAGAAATTCTTCCTCTGGAGCTGGCACCCTGAATTCGGACTTCTAGCCTCCTAGACTGTGAGAAAATAAATTTCCGTTTGTTAAAGCCATCCACTTGTGATATTTCTGTTATAGCAGCACTAGATAATTAAGACACTATCTATCTAGATTTATTTTAAGGAATTGTCTTACATGAGTGTGGGGCCTGACAACTTCAAAATCTGTAGTCAGGTGACAGGCTGGAAACTCTGGCAGTTTTGTGTCCAAAATCGGTAAGCCAGGTGACAGGCTGGAATCTACAGCAGGATGTCTGTTACAGTCTTGAGGCAGACTCTTTCTCCCTTAGGAAACCTCAGTTTCTGCTTAAGACTTTTAACTGATTGGATAAGTCCCACCCACATCAAGGAGGGTAACCTTCTTTACTTAAGGTCATTTGTTTTAAATGTTAAATCGTATGTAATACCTTCATAGCAACATCTAGACTAGTGTTAGACCAAACAACCAGAACCCATAGCCTAGTCAAGTTAACACATAAATGTAACCATCACAGATACTATTTGCTTTTTTCACTGAATGGTCAATTGCATTGATGTTAAAAAAAATCAGTGGTGGTAAAACTGCTGGTATCTTAGCATGAATGAAGGTAGTGGCACCAGACTGCACTGATAGTCATTGTATTATTCACCACAATACACCAGAGTTAAAAAAAAAAAAAAGTCATGTCAATTAAGAATGTCCTGAATAGCAGGAAAACTGATTAATTTTATTAAATCTTGATCCTTGAACACATCCCTTTTCAATATTCTATGTGGCATCAAAAAATATCAAGTACCTAGGAAATATCTAAGAAGGGTAAGACTTCTTAAAGGAAAATTCTTCAACTTCATAGAAGGACGAATAAATGGAGAGATATACCACATTCATAGATTAGAACACTCGGTATTCTAAAGATGTTAATTCTCCCAAAGTTGATTTGTAGATTTAACGCTCAGGGATTGCTGGTATTGTTTTACATTTCTGCAAAACTCTTTAATGTCTGGCTTAATAGAGGACAACTGCATGCCAAGATGTTTGATATTTTTTGATGCAATAATGAAAGGTAACGTTCATAAATTTCATTTCCTGTTAGTGGCTGATATACAAAAATACAATTGTTTTTTAAAAACATTAAATTTGTACCGAGTAAACTTACTAAACTAATTAATTGCTTAATTGTAGATTTTTTCAGATGTTCTACATGCACCATAATTTCACAAGTGAATAGTGGCAGTTTTATTTCTTCATTTCCAATTTTTATACCTGCTATCTATTTTTCTTGCCTTAATGCACCGGAGAGGATCTCCTGGACAATGCTGGACTGCCATGGTTGTATCAGATAACCATGTCTTGTTCACCATTTTGTAAATACTCTTTACCACATTAAGAAAGCACCCCTCTATTTCTATTCAGCTAAACAATTCTTTTTTAAATGTGTAAGTGGACGGTGCATTTTATCAAATGATTTTTTCTGCATCTATTGTGAGAATCATATTATTTTTTTCTTATCCTATTAATAAGGTTTAATCATCCTTGCATTCCTGCATTAAACCCAATTTATTAATGATGCATACTTTTTTCCGTAAATTGTTGGACTTGGTTTCTAAAATCTTATTTAAGATTTTTGCATCTATGTTCATGAGCGAGATATGCTTATAATTTTCTTTAATATTTCTGTCAGGTTTTGGTATTAAAGCTGGAGTTATGAAGTGTTCTCTCATTTGTCTATTCCCTGTGATTTTTGTATAAAGATTTGAATATTTCTTCCATAAATTGCTGGCATACCCACTGGTAAAGCCATCTGGCCTGCAGTTTTACATACAAGAATATGTTTTACCATTAATTCCATTTCTTTAATGTTACATAGAATTATTCCACTTTTCTCCATAATATGTTTAACTGAGTGCTATTGATGGAAATGTAAATTTCTTTCAGTTTTCACCATTACAAGGGATGCTGCAATGAATACATTTATATAATTATCTTTGCAAAGTTGTATGTGTGTTTACATTTTTAATATCTTCTTAATAGACAAATTCTTACAAGAGGAATTGATGGGTATTATGGATTGAATTGTGTTCCCCCAAAATATGTGTTGGATTCCTGGCCCTTGCACTTGTGGATGTAATCCTGTTTAGAAATAAGATTTTCTTTATTATATTAATTAGACCATAACCAGATTGAGTGGATTTTAAATCTCATCACTTCCGAGTTACAAGAAGAGCAGACTAGATCCAGATATAAGCACTCACAGAGGAAGACAGATGCTATGGGAGGATTGTCAAGGAACCAAGGGGTGCCTGGGGCTCCTGACAAGGAGAGAATTGACAGGGCTGAGACCCTGATTTGGACTTTTAGCCTCCAGAACTGTGAGGAAATAAATTCCTGTTCTTTAAAGTCACCCACTTATGACATTTCTGTTACAGCAGTGCTAGCTAACTAACACACTGGGTCAAGAAGTATGACTAGTTTTGAAGTTGTCTTGGTCTTGATACCATACCGTTTCTTTTCTGAAGACAGCATTGATAAGAGAAATGTCTTCCTTATTAGCTATATATTGTTGTGTTACAAATTACCCCAAAACTTAGTGGTTGAAAACAACAACAAACATTTATTATCCTTACAATTTCTGTGGCTTAGCTGGGCAGTTCTGGCTTGGGAAATCTCATGAGGTGATAACCAAGATGTCAGCCAGGGCTGCAGCCATCTGAAAGCTTGCCTGAGACTGGAGGATCCACTTTTAATGGGGCTCACTCATGTTGCCAGCTAGTTAGTGCTAGTTGTTGACAGGAAGCCTCAGTTTCTCCCCCTACATGGCCTCTCTACAGTCTGCTTGAGTATCCTCACTATATGGCAACTGACTTCTCCAGGACAAGAGCTGAAAGGAAGGGGGCGGGGAGTGTGGGGTGTGGGTAGAAACAGAGAAGGGAGGAGGGAAACAGAGATGGAAGCAGTAATGCCTTTGTGAACTAGTTTTGGAAATCACACACTGTCACTTCTGACACATTCCATTCTTTAGAAGCAAGTCACTGACTATGGCCCACATTGAAGGGAAGGGGAATTAGATTCTACCTTTTGAAGGAACAAATGTCAAAGAAATTGTGAGCACATTTTAAAATCATCACAGTCTCTCTGTAAGCCTGGTTTAAGTGGATTGATCTCCTTGGCATAAGCCTTCAAAAATATGTTTTTAACTAGAAATTCTCAGTCCACTGAAGCCACTGAGGCAAATGGGATCAGCTGGTGAGAATGCAGTACTTGGGCTACAAGCTGTCAAGCACCTGCTGCCCACAGTGTCCAGTCCCCAGTGCCCTGGCTACTATCCAGGCTCAAGATTTATGACTTAATTATGTAAATGGAAAGATTATGCCATCAGGAGTGCTGGTAAGCTAATTACTAAACAAGAAATCAATACCACTAAAGTCAAAACTAATGAATCCCAAGGCTCTCAAAACTCTGACTGTAATTGCAATAGTGAAGATCTAATTTCAAAAGACCATGCCAGAGTCCTGGGAGGGAAGGGGGCCTTTCTCATGTGATGATTCACTGAGATTCTATCCAAGCTTCCTTTTGTAGTGGATTCTGGGGGCTGAAAAAATTCCTGGCAACCCCACCCCATCCCATGGCTGCCTCTGCATCTGCCGAATCAGACTGTAATAGATCAGACCAGTCACTTTGGAAAGCATATGGGTTATTACATATGGGCTATTACAGCCAGCACCAGTGGGGAGGGTGGGGCTTTAGTCAGAGCATCAGCTCAATTGGATGTGACATTTGCATTTGGAAGACTAAGGCAGGGTGAGAGGGTTTCACTGGATCCCTTTCTCCCCCTCTACTAGGCATGAAATGTCCAATTATCCCTGACAACAGACAAGACTGGACAGAGGGGTCTTCTGACCCTAAAGTCCCCTGGAGGCACAAGAGCGCCGATTCTCATCTTCCACTCTTCACCCTCCTCCATTCCCACTGCAAAGCCCTGGGCTCTGGTTCTGGCTCTGTCTCTTTTATTTTTTGTTGCTATATTTCCTTTAGTTCTGAAATGCCTGAGCTAGTTCTCTGCTTTTATCTAGTGCTGCTATAAGAAATAGCCATGTGCAATCTATTTCTGTAATCATAAAATTACTGTTGAGGACCGTGATTGTACATGTGCAACAATATGATGAGGGGGATTTTTGTTGTGACTAAGGCTCAAACCAAAGCAAAGGGCAAGACATAATGAGGAACCCTGCATTCTAAAGAGAACTGCCCGGGTGCACAACCTCCGCACCCTGGTGATGTGGCAAGTTGTTCTGTAGACCACAGGTTGCAGAACCGACCTGCCATGTTCAACCCACACCCCATCCCTGACCCCTGTTTCCCAACTCCCATTGATATAAGGAGAGAACTGGGAAGTGGTGTGGGGAGATGGCGTCAGAACTGTCCATCTTACAGTGTTTGTGATGAGGGGAAGTTCCCTTTACTTCCACTGAAAAATGCAAGTGATCACAGAGACCACTGGCACTTTTGGTTTAGAGATTTTTGTAAGAGATCTATGGAGGCGGCCCATGCCAGCCAAGGGAGAAGGGACTGTAGAGAGTATGGGAAGCAAGGAATTGGGGCACTGCATCCCAGTTCCCTTAAGCCTTTGGAGAACACAGAGGAAGTCTGCAGTCTTTCCTGTGGCTCCACATAAAGGGCATCGAATTGGGATGGGCAGAGATATGGGGCTGCCCAGATAGTTGCCAGAATAAATGAAGAGTATCTCTAGCCAGAGTTGGATTGGGGGTGTAGTTTGCTGCATGAGTTGAAGGGGGGCATTACCACCTCCTCTCTGAATGCATCCTTGAATGGGAGGAGACTGGGATTAAGTTGAACATTGCTCCAAAAAGCCATGAGCCAACTGCCACCTCACTAGAGACCACTAGCCTCACACAGAAAAGGGCTGAACCCGAACAAGACTGGAGACACCTCCACCATCACCACCTCACCATGGCTCCTGCCTCCCCTCCCTGCTTCCTACCCCTGAGCCTAGAACAGCTAGACCCAGAAGAGGAAGGAGGAGAAGTGAAGAAACAGACCACACTGCTCCTCCTGCCTCCAGATCCCTAGAACTACAGTCTTCCTGGGGCTGGGAGGAGGAAAAACTTTGAATCAGATACAAATTGGGGGTTTTAAACTGACTGTACTGAGTCTTTAGTAACTGAAAGTGACAGGAACATTCACTTTCTGCCCAAAATATCATTAACTGATAGGGAAAAGAGATTTAGCAGAACACAGCAGAAAGCAGTGACTGGAAAAAATTAACTTTCGTGTTTATATCCCACTGAGTTGAGACTCGTCAATAATCCACTGCACATCATTCCAGTCAATGCTCCCTAGATAAAGCCCTGTGGAGAGAAATTATCTTCAGAATTTTCTTCAAGACTATTCAGGGACATGGGGCAATAAGCACCCTCACACCCTAGGGGAGTAAAGGTAAATTGGTGGGCCTTTTCTAGGGAGCAGTTTGGCAATATGTATCAGAAGCCTTTAAATGTACATACCTGTGACCTAGCACCTTTATTCCTAGGAATTTATTTATTGTTCAACAGATTTTTATTTGTCATATTGATTTATACTGATTATGTGGTGGGTATTGTGCTAGGTGTGTTGACCACAACAGACATGGTCCCTAACTTTATGAACCTTACAATTTAGTGGGAGAGAAACAGGTAAGTAGGATATTACAATACAGCCTGATCCTGTTCTAACAGAATGAAGAGCAAGTGACTGTGGCCTGACATAAGAGAGACACCTGGACCAGTCTGTGGTGGTGGTGCTGTGTTAGAGGAGGTCGTCTGAGGAAGCGATGTCTCAGCTGAGATCTGAAAGGTGAATAGGACTTAGCTAGGCAAAGGATTATAGGTGGAGGAAGAATGTTCCAGGCAGTGGGAACAGGAAGTACAATAGCACAGAGGCAGAGGGAGCATGGCACGTCTAAGGAACCAGAAGAATTTCAGTTTGGCTAGAAAGAAGAGCAAGAGTGAGGGGATGATAACAAGGGTGGCTGGAAAGGGAGACAAGGAACCCTAAGAAAATTATTCAGGATAAGTACAAAGACTCACCAAAGCATTATTTATGATTATGATATCTGAAGCTGGGAAACAACTTAAATGTCAAATAACAGGTCACTAGTGACATTTGTACAGTAGAACATTCCACAGCTATAAAGATGATGCTGTGGAAGAACATTCATTGACATAAGAAGATGTCCAATGCTATACTGTCAAATAAAAATTAGGATATGAAACAGTATGTACAGTATGATCTTATTTTGTTTTAAAAAAATTATACAAAGACTCTGGAAAAATGTGTACCAATCAAGTTAACAATAGTTATTCTGGGTGCTGAGATTGTAAGTGATTTTCATTCTTTTTTTTTCCCCTCAACTGTAGTTTCTCCTGTAGTTTATCTGTGTGCAATTACTGCTTGAGTAATAAAGGAGAAGGGAAAATTGTAAGACATAAAATCACTGACATGTAAGCTTGAAAAATTTAGTGCCAGGAAAATCTTGGTCTCTCTGTTAAGCATGAGGAAATTATTCAAATTGAGAAGGGGAAGTTGATGTAAATGCAACTGACACAGAATATCAATTGTAGGGTTTGTGAACTTCAACAAACTGCATGCTCATTCAGACTGTGTCCTCCCCACACACATGCTACCATTCCCAGTCACATGCAGGAGTGCTGAGCCCCAGGTACCACCAGGTTCTCATGGGGTCTCCAATTCTGGATCCACCTCCCTCTTGGTCTTTGTATAATATAGCTACATTCTCTGGCTTTATCTCAGATGATTCTTGACCCATTAGGAATGGCAGATGGGTAATCTGACAACTTTACATTAAGTTCTATTCAAGGTGATATGAATTCCGGTGAATTCTAGTGGGCTCAGCTTTGTCTCTAATAAGTAGACATCTTCTGCTGGACTTACGAGTGTTGCACATTTGGGACTTGCACACACACATCTAGTATTGTGAATATACACCATTGTCCTACAGAGGTTTGTACAGTAGAAGGTAGAGAAGATGGTGATGTACTTTCTCCTGTCTGATAACAAGGCTTGTGTTACTTACCATGTTTCCTTTTCGCCTTGGATGCCTGTAATGAGAATTAATTTGATGCTCAATTCTTATAGTGAAAGAAGGAACTTTCAGATTCAGCACTTTATTTTATTATTATTTTTTATTGTGCTTTAGGTGAAAGTTTACAAAGCAAATTACTTTCTCATTAAACAGTTAATACACAAATTGTTTTGTGACATTGGTTGCCAGCCCTGCTATGTGTCGACGCTCTCCCCTTCTCCACCCTGGTTTCCTGTTTCCATTCTTCCAGTTTACTTGTCCCTTCCTGCCTTCTCGTCTTTGCTTTTGGGCTGGTGTGCCCGTTAGTCTTGTACACATGATTGAACTAGGAAGCACGTCGCTTGTGTGTGTTATTGTTGGCCCTATAGACCTGTCTAATCTTTGGCTGAAGGGTGAACCTCAGTACTGAGTTAAAAGAGTGTCTTGGGCCCATGCTCTCGGGGTTTCTTCAGTCTCTGTCAAACCAGCAAGGCTGTTTTTGTATTCTTTTTTTTTTTGTGAATTTGAATTTGTTCTACATTTTTCTCTTGGTCTGTCCAAGACCCTCTATTGTGATCCCTGCTAGAGCAGTTGGTGGAAGATTCAGCACTTTAAATTCGATATGATCCTAGGATATGAAGCAGCTTTAGCCATGCAGACCCTCTGCTTAAAGCAGATCGATCATGAGAGCTCTACCCTTTGAATGTAGAATATTGTCCCATTTCCCATTCCTGTGTTCATACTGGTCTTCTCACCAGGAATTCTTTTTCTACACTGCTTTTGGTCTATCAAAATACTATTGACCTGTCATAGCCCATTTCAAGTTTCAACTGTGTGAAAGCTTACCCAATGCTACAATTTACAGGTATCTGAACTCTACATGGAGCCCTAGTGTTGCATTGGTTAAGAGCGCAGCTGTTAACCCTAAAGGTTGGCAGTTTGAATCCACTAGCCCCTCCTCGGAAACACTATGGGGCAGTTCTACTCTGTCCTATAGGTTCCCTATGAGTCGGAATTGACTCTACATGGGAGTCCTGGGTGGTGCAAAGAGTTAACATGCTCAGCTGCTAACTGGTTGGAGGTTCAAGTACATCCAGAGGTGCATCAAAAGAAAGGCCTGGAGACCTACCATGGAAAAATCAGCCACTGAAAATCCGACTGAGCACAGTTCTACTTTGATACACACGAATTATCATGAGTTGGAATCAACTCGACAGCGACTTGTTTGTTTATTTATTTATTTTAGGGAGAAGGACTCTACATGAGCATAGATTTTGCCACTGGAAGACCTAAGATTCAATTGTCACTTCACTACTTCCTAGTTGGACAATCTTGGCAAATTCACTTAATCTTTATGAACTTCAGTTTTTTTCACTTAGATGTTGTGAGGATTACAGGAGATTATAAAATTTAAGTGCTTTAAATTACCAAACACTACATGTATTCAATAAATATTTATTAAGCACAAACTATGCAACAGACACTGTGCAAGACTTCATACAAATATTAGTTTTGTTGTAACACCTAATAATAATAGCTTTCCAGGGAATTTAGCAAACAAGATTCTGTTTTGTGCTTAATGTCTCATCTGTGAATGTTTCTTTAATTCTTTTGTAGCTAGCATGTTAATTCTTTTGTGTTCCCAACTATTTATCAAATTCATATTATGAATCTCAGAATCCCTGGTGGCAAAGCTGTTAAAGCGCTCTGCTGCTAACCAAAATGTCTGTGGTTAGCCGAAAGGTCAGAGGTTCGAAACCACTAGGTGCTCCGAGGGAGAAAGATGTGGCAGTCTGCTTCCGTAAAGATTTACAACCTTGGAAACCCTATCGGGCAGTTCTACTCTGTCTTACAGGGTCACTATGAGTAGGAATTGACTTGATGGCAATGTTTTTTTTATTATTATTATTATTATGAACCTCGCATTTCTAAACAAAAAACACCAGACCTACTGGTTTGGTTGAGACTGGAGGATTCCCAGAGACTATTGCCCTGAACAGTCTTCAAACCTTGAACTGAAACTAACCCCTGAGGTCACCTCGTAGCTAAATAACAAATTGGCTAAAAAAAAAAAAAAAAAAAAAGATTATCACCTGTAAGTACTGTGGTTCTTCAAAAAATTATCTATATGAGACCAAACTGTCAACAATTACTTTAAAACAATGATAAGAATGTAAGGGGGCAGGGAAACTAGATTAATGGAAATGGAACAACCGGAATGGAAATAATTAGAGTGTTCACACGTTGTGAAGAATGTAACCAATGTCACTGAACAACTTGTGTAGGAATTGTTGAATGGGAACCTAAACTGCTATGTAAATCTTCACTGAAAACATAATAAAGTATTATTTAAAAAAAAAAAAACCCTGTTATGAACCTAGTGAGGATAAGATGGTGAACAAGAACCTGCTTTTCTGTAACTTCGTGGATATAAAAGGAAGCTTCTGAAGGTTACATGTCTATATCCCCCTAGACCTGAGCTCCATGAAGACAGAGAGCATGCACGTCTTTTCATATTTGCATCCTTAATGCCTACCAGAGCACACAGCTCAGTAAGAACTGGTTGAGTAAATGGTAACCCTGGCAAGAGAAGTTTTAGAGATGTAATGGAATCAAAGGAGGGTTGTAGAAAGAAGAGACAAGAGTGAGAGGTGAGACCTGGAGACAGTGAGAACAGACACTTCTTTTAAGAATCTTACCTAAGAGTATGAATGAGAAGAACAACAGCTAAGGAGGACAAAGGGGAAATGGAGAGTTTTGTTTCGTAAGATGGGAGAGACTCAAACTTGTTTAAATATTAATGAAAGGAAGAGGATTAAGATATAGGAGACTGTATTAGTTAGGCATTATTGCAATAATGCTGCATAATATACAACCTCCAAATCTCTGTGGCCTACACTAACAATAAACATTTATTCTGTTCACTCATGTGTCTGCAGATTGGCTGGACATCTCTGCATCATGTTGCAAGTCTGTGGATCTGCATCTGCTCCACATGTCTTCCATCTTCCTTGGACCAGTGAGCTAGCCAGAGAATGTTCTTCTTATGGTGTTGGCAAGAGAGGAAGGATCAGAACCATGCAAGGTCTTTTAAGGTTTTGGCTCAAAACTGGCACGTTATCACTTCTGCCCACATCCTACTGTCCAAAACAAGTCACATGACAATCTCAATGTGAACATCAACAGGGCAGGGAAGAATACTCAGCCCACAGTGAGCCAGGGCACAGATGGGGAAGAAGGAAGAGTTGTGAGCTAGTACTACAGATACCAGAGAAAGGGGTAATAATTGATACGACGGGTAATGTGAGGATTGGGGTGGGAAGATCAGTGAAATATTATTCAAATACAGTTCAAATGATAAACCCTGAGGTTCAGCCTAGATAGAGAAGAATAAAAAGAAAGTGGAGGCTGATAGATAGGATATTAGTGAATACAGGGAACAAGAGGTATTGACGAGGCTGAAGACAAGATGGAGTAGAAGTAACTGAGTAAGAGGATGGTATGATAAGGGGTTGAAATCAGAGAACGAAGCAGTTGAGTTTAAGATTTCTGAAGTGGAGCAGTTCATGGTTTTGACCAGACTCAGGCTGTGCCTGTGAGTAGGTGAAGCAGAGAGAATGTGAAGATAACAACAGCTAAGGAGATTAAGGAACTGAGAGGTCCAGGTGTTGGACGAGTGGTACACAGACAGTAAAATCACCCAGGGTGACATCAGGACTAGGGATAGAAAAGATGGAAAAGGAGACTGTATTGCCTGATGGGAGTCCCTAGTGAATGAGAGGATTTCGCTAGAGGATAAGGAGAAAATAGAGACGAAGTGGCACATGAACTGCAGAGAGGCAATGCCTGACATGATGGTAGAGGTAAAATGTTCTGAAGGCAGCTTTGGGGAACATGGAGGATGTCATCCCCAACCCCTGATGGATGTTTTTGGATTGTGGGAGAAAGAGCAGTTCCTACCTGAGAAACCTGCAGAGGTGCCAACATCCTTGGGAAAGAGCCAAGTTTCAGTTAAGCCGGGAAAAGAAGAAGCCATTCAGTTGAAGAGTCTGAGGAAATGGAGAGTTTTTTTTTTTTTTTTTTTTTTTTTACCACAAAGTAGGTTCTAAGGGAAACTGTGAGATCTCACATTGCAATGGAGGAAGCCCAAAGCAGGGGAAGAGGAGAGGTGACCCAATGGGGAAAGACAGCATGGATGTGAGGCATGACTGGGTCAATCCAGGAATAAGGGGTCTCAGGTCTTTCTGGAAAGAGGGCATCTCAGGCCAAGAGAGCATATTGACAATGGCATTGTTGTTGTTGTTAGGTGCCATCAAGTTGGTTCTGACTCATAGGGACCTTATATATACAAGAGAACGAAACACTGCCCAGTCCTGCACCATCCTCACAATCCTTGCTATGCTTGAGCTTATCCTTAAAGCCCCAGTGTCAGTCCATCTCATTGAGGGTCTTCATCTCTTTCACTGACCCTCTACCTTACCAAGCATGATGTCCTTCTCCAGGTACCAGTCCCTCCTGATAACATATTCAAAGTACATGAGACAAAGTCTTACCATCCTTGCTTCTAAAGAGCATTCTGGCTGTACTTCTTCCAAGACAGATTTGTTCGTTCTTCTGGCAGTCCATGGTATATTCAGTATTCTTCACCAACACCATAACTCAAAGGCATCAATTCTTCAGTCTTCCTTATTCATTGTCCAGTTTTCACTTGCATATGAGGCGATTGAAAATACCATGGCTTGGGTCAGGCACACTTAAGTTCTCAAAGTGGCATCTTTAACACTTTAAAGAAGTGTTTAGCAGCAGATTTGCCCAATGCAATACGTAGTTTGATTTCTTGTCTGCTGCTTCCATGGGCGTTGATTGTGGATCCAAGTAAAATGAAATCCTTGACAACTTCGGTCTATTCTCCGTTTATCATGATGTTCCTTGTTGGTCCAGTTGTGAAGATTTTTGTTTATGCTGAGGTATAATCCATACTGAAGGCTGTAGTCTTTGATCTTCATCAGTAAGTGCTTCAAGTTCTCTTCACTTTCAGCAAGCAAGGTTGTATCATATGCATACCACAGGTTGTTAATGAGTCTTCCTCCAATCCTGATGTCTTCATACAGTCCAGCCTCTCGGATTATTTGCTCAGCATACAGACTGAATAAGTATGGTGAAATGATACAGCCCTGAGGCATACGTTTTCTGATTTTAAACCACCCAGTATCCCCAGTTTAAATAACTGACTCTTGGTCTAAGTACAGGTTCCTTATGGGCACAATTAAGTGTTCTGGAATTTCCATTCTTCACAATGTTATTCATAATTTGATCATCCATACAGTCGACTGCCTTTGCATAATCAATAAAACACAGATAAACATCTTTCTGGTATTCTCTGCTTTCAGCCAAGATCCATCTGACATCAGGAATGATATCCCTCATTCCACGTCCTCTTCTGAATCCGGCTTGAATTTCTACCAGTTCCCTGTCTATGTACTACTGCAACCTTTTATGAATTATCTTCAGCACAGTTTTAGTTCTGTGTGATATTAACGACATTATTTGATAATTTCTGCATTCTGTTGAATCACCTTTCTTTGGAATGGGCACAAACATAGATCTGTTCCTGTCAGGGAGCTGTCTTCCAAATTTCTTGGCATAGACTGCGAACACTTCCAACGTTGCACCCGTTTGTTGAAACATCTCACTTGGTATTCCATCAGTTCCTGGAGCCTTGTTTTTCACCACTGCCTTCAGTACAGCACCGTCAGTGATAGGATAATAGCCATACGCCTACAAGGAAGACCAGTTAATGTCACTATTATTCGAACTTATGCAACAACTACTAATACCAAAGATGAGGAAATTGAAGATTTTTACCAACTTCTGCAGTCTGAAATTGATCAAACATGCAATCAATATATGTTGATAATTACTGGTGAATGGAATGCGAAAGTTGGAAACAAAGAGGAAAGGTTCAGTAGTTGAAAAATATGGCCTTGGCGACAGAAATGACACCGGAGATCACGTGATAGAATTCTGCAAGACCAACAAAGTATTCATTGTAATACCTTTTTTCAACGACATAAACGGCTACTATACACGTGGACCTCACTGGATGGAATACATAGGAATCAAATCTACTACATCTATGGAAAGAGATGATGGAGAAGCTCAGTATCATCAGTCAGAACAAGATCAGGGGCCAACTGTGGAACAGACCATCAGTTGCTCATATGCAAGTTCAAGTTAAGGTGGAAGAAAATTAAAACAAGCCCACAAGAGCCAAAGTATGACTTTCAGTACATCCTAACTGAATTCAGAGACCATCTCAAGGATAGATTTAACACATTGAACATTAATGATGAAAGACCAGACCAGTTGTGGGATGACATCAAGGGACATCATACATTAAGAAAGCAAAAGGTCATTAAGAAGATAGGGAAGAAAGAAAAGAACAAAATGGATGTCAGAAGAGACTCTGAAACTTGCTTTTGAATATAGAGTAGCTAAAGCAAGCTGAAGAAATGACGAAGTAAAAGACATGAACAGAAGATTTTAAGGGGCAGCTCGAGAAGATAAAGTACTATAATGAAATGTGCAAAGACCTGGAGTTAGAAAACCAAAAGGGAAGACTACTATAGACATTTCTCAAACTGAAAGACTGAAAAAAAGATTCAAGTTGCAATATTGAAGGATTCTTCTGGGAAAATATTGAACAATGCAGGAAGCATCAAAAGAAGATGAAAGGAATACAGAGTCAGTGTACCAAAAAGAGTTGGTTGAGGTCCAGCCATTTCAGGAGGTAGCATATGATCAAGAATCCATGGTATTGAAGGAAGAATACTGGCAATAGATTTAGTTAATTCCTAAATCTCTCACCATTTCTAGAAAGCAATGGAAATTTTTAGAGAATGAGGCAGCCCTAACTCACTTGAAAAGTACAATGTCCTTAAGAAATGCTAAATAAAATGAATAAATGTCCAAAGAAAATACTGGATCCATGGGTCACTTCTCCTATATTGGAAAGTGGAATGGTACTAATCTTCTGGACCAGGCAAGGGAAAGAGTCGGCAGCAGTAACCTGACCCCTATTGCTTCCCACGCTCTGGAAGTACCTGCCCAGGAATTTTAAAACCTTAGGTTGTGGGTTTTACGTTCTCATTAACCTTTATGAAGTTTACCCTGATGATTAAATTACACGTATTATTTACCAGGTCATCTTCTCTAATTAAGATGAGAATTTGTTTCCAATGTTCTATCAGGTATTTACCAACCACTGTACGAAAAAGAGCTTAATGAAACAATCAGGACATGTAATTACATTAAAAAGGGGGAAGCTCGTGGGGAGGATTTGAAATGTCTATCAGCAGAATGATGAGTAATGGGACTTCATGGTAAACACAGACCTGGTCTTGGCTGTCCAGATCCAATGGCATTTGAAGGAGAGTATGGGACAGTTGGAAAGATGAATACTTTTTACCTTGGCAGGACATAAAAATAGGAATCCTGTGCACACATCTGTATGAGCGTAAGCTCTGATAGAATAATGGCTAATAACAACAACAAAAACAACAATTAGTATTTATTAAGTTCCTGCAGTGTGTAAGGCAATAGGTGCTTTAAAAGCATTATGTCAATTCGTACTGAAATCTTATGAGGTAAGTATTATACTTACCTATATTTTATCGAAGGAGCCCTGGTACTGCAATGTTAAGCAATCAGCTTGTAACCAAAAGGTTGTGATTCAAACCCACCAGCAGCTCTGCTGGAGAAAAGACCTGGTGATCTGCTCCTGTAAAAACTATAACCTAGAAAACTCTATGGGGCAGTTGTACTCTGTCCTGTAGGGTTTCTATGAGTGGAAATTGACTCAACAGCACACAAAAACGTATTTTAAAGAGTCCCTGAATAGTGCAAACCCTGGGTGGTGCAAATGTTGGAGGTTTGAATCCACCGAGAGGAGCCTCAGAAGAAAGGTCTGGTTATCTACTTCTGAAAAATCAGCCATTGAAAACCCCATGGAGCAGTTTTACTCTGACATACCTGGGGTCACCATGAGTTGGAGTCAACTCTGTGACAACTGGAATATTTTACTAATGAGCCAACTGAGACTCAAAAAGATTAACTGACTGTCCTAAGGCTATATGGCTAGTAAGTAGCAAAGCTGGGACTAGAATCCTGGTTGTGAAGAAGCATGCTCCTCTATGGGCTAATGGAAAGCAGAGCAGCTCTGGAAATAATGGTGCCTGCCACTAAGACAATGCAGCTACCACAAAAATGGCTTGGACCCAGGGTGGAAAATCTATGGCATATGTACTGCCTGTCACTCCCTCCAGGTACCCTCTTGCCAGCCATCTCTCCTTCATTGTGAAACTCTCTCCCACTGAGCACAAATGTGGCCTTATAATCCTCCTCACCGCAGCACTCCAGGCAGCCACTCAGTCAATCAGAGTTGACATGTGAGATGAAACCTCTTTGCCATCCTTGGCTTACATGCTCCATGAAAACATTAACGGGAAAAGCAGCATATTTGGCATTTGAGGGAACCAGGTTTGAATCGTAGTTCTCCCTTTTCAAATAATTTCCTGAGCCTCTTTCACCATCTGTGAAATCTGAAGGACTGTGAGGATTAAATGGAATAATATCTGCTAAGGTGCTATTGCAGGGTAAGTCCCAGGAAAGTGTTTGTTTCCTTCTTTCACCAATGGTGACCAGCACATTCAGAGTTGGATCAGGGGCAGGGTAGGTTTCTCAAAGTCTTAGAAACCTCCCTGGTGGAGAAAGGCAATGACAGAATAACCTGGATCCCAGAGAATCATGGAGAGTCCTAAGGTCCTGGAGCAAGGACCCACAGTGACTAGGGTGACTAATGTGCAAAAGAGCAACCCAACCAGGTTTGGAGGGAGGCACCCAGGAAGAGAGTCAAGGAAGCTAATATTGGCAGGGATGGAGAATCCCTGGGCCAGAACTAACCTTGATACAAATGCAAACCTCCACCAGCCAAGGTGAGCCAGTCAGGACAGCTTGAGGTGAAGCTTCAGTAACCCTGGGATAAAGAATGTGTACTAGATAGATGGGACGTGTCTTGGTCTTTTCATTTTTCTCCATTTGGACTATGCTTGGTTTTCCTTTAGTTTTCCAAGCTTGAAAAATGTCAAATTTTTCTTCATTGATCTAAGTAGAGGGGAAATTTTCACACCAAAGAAGGAAGGTGGGGTTTCTGAGTGGCCTGGATGCCAGGAGTTCTGAGGGCAATGGATGTCTCTAAGGAGAATAGGGAGGAGCCACGGAGCTGGAGAAGGAGAGAAAGGACAGCTCAGGGGCCTGGAGTCAATGAGATCAGGAAGCAGTTAGTGGTGGACTTCAAGGTCTTCTCCTGGCCTTCTGTCAGATTTATGTAGACCACTGCATGTCCCTCTTGAGTCCCAGTGTCCTGCCACCTCATTTACCCCTTCAAAGTCTTGACTTTCAGTAGATGGAGGTAGGGGAGATCTAGAAAGAGCCCCTAGTGGATGATGTCTTAGCTGCCTGGGGATGCCATAACAAAGTGCCAGAAAGAGGGTGGCTTTAAAGAACAGAAATCTATTGCAAGTTTCTGGAAGCTAGAAGTCCAAACCAGAGTACGGTCATAGCGATTTCCTCCGAGGGCTCTGAGAAAAGAACTATCCCATGCTTCTCTCCGAGCATCTAGTGGCTGCCAGGAATACTTGGTGTTCCTTTGCTGCCTTGCAGATGCATCTTCACATGATGTCTTTCCCCTGTGTGTGATTCTTTCGCTATTTTCCCCTTTTATAAAACACCACCCAGAAGGGACTAGGACTAGGACCCACCCTACTGTGATATGACTTAACTGATAATATTATCAAAGAAAAGAGCCTGTTTCCCCAGACAAGTTCACTTTCACAGGTACAGGGGTTAGATTTCAATATGTCTTGTTGGGAAACACAATTTAACCCATAACAGATGAAGTCAGGGACCTCAGCTCAGAGCAACACATCTGAGGCACCATGGTAGGTCCTGGGTTTTAGGAAGAAGGAAGGAAGGTAGATCCCAGTTTAGGGTGGGTGCATTAGGCTCTTTTGATGGAAAGGACTAGAGGCTGACTTGAGTCACCTCGAGTAAGTGTATGTTTCTAATGAGGGAAGGAGTGTTGTAAGGAAGATTTTGGAAATGAGATAATTTGACATCTCAACCACATGGTGGGGCCTCATGGGTACCCAGGAAGGTACCAAGCATGCAACAAGAAAAGGAACTGTGGAAAACAGTTTGGGGGTTCCTCAAAAAGTTGAACATAGAATTACCATATGACCCAGCAATTCTTTTCCTAGATATATATCCAAAGGAAGCAAAAGCAAGGATTCAAACAGATACTTGTACACCAGTGTTCATTGCAGCACTATCTAGAGTAGCCAAAAGGTGAAAACAACCTAAATGCTCATCAGCAAATGAATGGATAAACAAAATGTGGTGTATATATACATATGCAATGGAATATCACTCAGGTATAAACATATCACTCAGGTATAAACAGAGATACGAAGCTGTATGTGCTACAGCATGGATGAACCTTGAAAACATCATGCTGAGCAGTGGTGTCGCTAGAGGGTTGCAGGGGGTGCAGACCACACTGGTTGACACTGTGAGAGGGTGACACCAAAATGACTGTCTATGAAGTTTTTGTGCAGTGTTTCAGCAGAAACATATTATTTTTTATAAAAATATCCCTATAGTTAGTTATAACAACAAAAAATTTTTTCATAATCCCAGCTTACATGTATCAGTATACATACAAGGCTAAAACCCTATGCTAATTTACTTTTTGAACCTTCTAATGTGCTCTGGTCAGAGCTGTCATTACTATCCAATTACAATTATGCTTCAAATCCCGTGGTTTCCTCTGCACGTGCTACCAGCAGGCACTGTTGTTTTCGTAACTGTGGTGTTTCTATAATCGATGACTTTTTTCAAATTTTCTGGTGTTTTACCTACAACATTGTGGTAATTAGTATATGTGAACCTGTATCAATAACTTTTTTGAAACTGAAGTAGTAATTAATGGAAAAGAAGGAGAAAAACGAAAAAAAATCTTCTGCTCAGTTATTAACAATGTTGTAATTCAACGTAGAAAGATTTTACAATTGTTAGTATTCATATAATCTAAGAGATATTACATTTAAGCAATTTTCAACTATATTTATCACATGTTATTCTATGATTAAAATTGATACTAAACATTACTAAGGATTCTCTATGGTCTGTTATGGGAGGAGGTCTATGTATGGGGGGGTGTTGTTAACACCATGAATTACCACATTGTGTGACACCAACCTTAGTGATGCCACTGATGCTAAGTGAAATAAGTCAGTAACGACAGGACAGCTAGTGTATAATTCCACTTACGTGAAATGTCTAGAACAAGCAAATGTATACAGACCTAAGGTTACTAGTAGGGTGGGTGGGAGGGAGAGGGATAAGGGGACTCACTGCTTAGGAGACAATGAGCTTCTCTTAAGGGTGATAGAAACAGTTGGAAACAGATAATGGTGATGGTTGTACAACATGATGAATATAATGGCACCAACCTGTCCATGTGAAGATTGTTGAAACGGCAAATGTTTTGTTATAAACATTGCTGTTGTTGTTAGGTGCCGTTGTTGGAAACAGATAATGGTGATGGTTGTACAACATGATGAATATAATGGCACCAACCTGTCCATGTGAAGATTGTTGAAACGGCAAATGTTTTGTTATAAACATTGCTGTTGTTGTTAGGTGCCGTTGAGTCGGTTCTGACTCTTAGCAACGCCATGTACAGCAGAACAAAACACTGCCTGGTCCTGTGCCATCCTCACAATCGCTGTTATGCTTGAGCCCATTGTTGCAGCCACTGTGTCAATCCATCTCATTGAGGGTCTTCCTCTTTTTCCCTGATCCTCTACTTTACCAAGCATGATGTCCTTCTCCAGGGACTGATCCTTCCTTATAACAGGCCCAAAGTATGTGAGATGTAATCTTGCCATCCTTGCTTCTAAGGAGCATTCTGGTTGTACTTCTTCCAAGACAGATTTGTTCATTCATCTGGCAGTCCATGGTATATTCTATATTCTTCGCCAACAACACAATTCAAAGGCGTCAATTCTTCTTCCTTATTCATTTTCCAGGTTTGCATGCATATGAAGTGATTGAAAACACCATGGCTTGGGTCAGGCACACCTTAGTCTTCAAAGTGACATCTTTGCTTCTTAACACTTTAAAGAGTTCTTTTGCAGCAGCTTTGCCCAATACAATACTTTGTTTGATTTCTCGACTGCTGCTGTTGGTTTTGGATCCAAGTAAAATGAAATCCTTGGCAACTTCAATTTTTTCTTTGTTTATCATGATGTTGCTTACTGGTCCAGTTGTGAGAATATTTGTTTTCTTTGTGTTGAGGTATAATCCATGTTACAAACATATTTACTACACACACACACATACACACACACACACACACACACACACACACACAAAAGGAACAGAATCCGGAGCCCTGTTGGATTTCACAGAGATAAGTACTGGAAGATGGTGTCAAATCAAAAGTAGATCTAAGGTCCAGGACAGATCATCACCCACAGCAGTTTTCATCTTCACTGAAGTGTTTCATACTCTTTATGTCAGGTTTGTGTATATCTACATCTCAGGTCATGGACCAACCCCTCACCCTGCTCATGTCTTTGGCTTAGAGTTACAGATTACTCATAAATGTAACTTACTCATGGTTGTTCACGGCCTTTACTTCCTCCTGACCTCTTTCTGCATTATTTCTGCCCCCAACGTCAACTGAACAATTCTCTCTTGAGAGTCTCATAGTTTGAAAAGGAATTTGAAATAGAGAAAATCTAATTGATCTAGCTAATCATAATGGTCGTGGTTAATAAAGAAATTTTCAAACCAGACCACCTCATGGATTGGCTGCCCTGGGCTGTCCAACTTTAAGGGGAGTAGTTTCTTATTGAAGGGACTGAGAGAGAGGCAGCATGCGATTGCTTGCAACTGTGCACCTTGTCTGTGTCTGATCTCTGTCCAGATTGGAAGTCCCAAAGGGCCAGGCCTGGACACTGAGCAGTGCTCTGGCCTGAGACTCTGTTACTCCCTCCTATGTTAGTCAGTGATGGTCCTGAGGATTCAGGGTGGGAGCTGAATCCAATGGTGGGAGTCAAATGGCCCCATGTATGGAGAGGGAAGGGAAAGAAGCAGAGCCTGAGATGCAGGTAGAATCAGGCAGCATGAATCAGGCCATGTCAACTCTGGTCTTTATATGTGACTAGGTGTTTAGTTTACAGAGACTGGGTGCCACTGGATAGTATCTTAACAAACTTCACTTTACACAGTGGTAGGAGAGATTTTTCCTCGTGTAAGAGGTCCAAATAATATCTTAGAGCCATTAGGTAGAGTCCTTGGGTAGTGCAAACGATTAATGTGCTTGGCTGCTAACTGAAAGGTTGGTGATTCGAGTCCACCCAGAGACACCTGGAAGAAGGTCCTGGAAATCTACTTTCAAAAATCAGCTGCTGAAAACCCTATGGAGCACAGTTCTACTCTGACATGCATGGGGTCACCATGAGTTGTAGTCAACTTGATGATGTGGTGCAACAAATTGCTTTTATATGGCCTTTCTAGCCATGGTTTTGTAACTCCCACAAAATGATTGGGTGGGACTATGCAAATAAGGTGCTAGTGGCCCACCAAAGGGATTAGACAGCTTGCTAATAATGCAAATAATGTGCATGGCACCCTTGTGGGGGTGGGACCATGCTAATAAGATGTACAGAACCCTAACAAAGGAATTGGTTAGTTTTGTTATCCACTAGGCTTAAAAGAGAGTCAATCCCAGAGCAGAAGGGAGACCTCACTAGCACCAAGAAGAAGAGATGGGAGTTGAGAGCATCCTCGGGACCCATGGTACCTATGCTGAGAACTTCCTAGATCCAGAAGACAGAGAGAGAGCTATAACAATGGAGATGGCACAAGATGGTGAGAAGTGGCAGAACCAGAAGAACAAGGAGACCAGTGTGAGACAGCACAGTGGGCTTCATGGCCCATTGTCATGGTTTGAATTATGTCCCCCCAAAAATGTGTATATCAGTTTGGCTGGGCCATGATTCCTGGTACTGTGTGATTTTCCTTTATGTTGTAAATCCTGCCTCTATGATGTTAATGAGGGAGGATGGGTGGCAGTTGTGTTAGTAAGGCAAGACTGGATCTACAAGACTGGATTGTGTCCTGAGGCAATCTCTTGAGATATAAAAGACAGAAGTGAGCAGTGAGACAGGGGGACCTCATACCATCAAGAAAGCAGTGCCGGGAGCAGAGCACATCCTTTGGATCAGGGTCCCTGTGCTGAGAAGCTCCTAGTCCAAGGGAACACTGATGAGAAGGCCAACAGAGAGAGAAAGACTTCCCCTGGAGCTGACACCCTGAATTTGGACTTTTAGCCTATTTTGACTATGAGGAAATAAACTTCTCTTCATTAAAACCACCCACTTGTGGTATTTCTTTTGTAGCAGCGCTAGATAACTAAGACACCCATGGAGTAAGGCAGTTACAGTGGGTGTGCTGACCCACTGAGTGAGAGAGCTGAGTGCCTTCAGACCGAGGCTTACTGGCAGACTAGGGTGCCTCTAGGCACTTCTCAGTGTAGCTAAAGAACTCTGTAACACCTGCCCAAGTAGGACAGAGGCTGGGCTGACCCAAGAGGTCCAAGAGGCCAGAGGGGCTGAGGGGCTGATGAGCTGAGGGCCAAGAGGCTGAGGGCTAGGGAGTCGCCTGTCTGTGTGCACGGCCAAGAAGCTATCCTGAAAGAAGACCTGTATCCTGAGTCATTCCTGATCCTAAATTGTAACCTGTTACTTTCCTAATAAACCCCATAATTGTGAATATTGTCTGTGAGTTCTATGTGGTCATTGCAATGAATTATCAATGCAGAGAAGTAGAGAGTCCAGTGAGAGGGACCGCTAGTGTTGGAATTGGTAAAAAGTTTGGGAAGAGGAGGTATGTCTGACCTCCACTTCATAGGAATCAGCCAAGGACTGATACTCTTGATTCTTCTCCCTTGTGAAGTTAGATGAAGAGGCCAGACAATGAAGCTGTCACCAAGCCATTTTTACATATGTCAAATGGTAACTGGTATTAGTCAGGCAGCAAAATTTTTCCTCCACATTGTGTTATGTTGTCTTTCAGTTATACACAGTATTATGTTGCCTTTCAATTGTACATTTGGTCTATGTTTTATCTCTGTCCAGATTGGAAGCTTCCAAATGGCGAGGTAAAGATACTGAACAGTGCTCAGTCCAAACATGAATGCCCCCATGCCTCCAGACTATCCATCTGTTTCCCATAAAGGCACTGTACTCTGAGAGGGTGAGATAGGTGGTTGTTACATGATGACACAATTGGGCCCAGGAGGTTAATGCAACAGAAGAAAATAACCTGAGTGAAGTCGCCTGGCATGAGCCAAAAGATGCAGATTAGCTTGGGCTGGTGTTGGAACCTGAGGTGCCCCTTTAAGGCCATCCTTGGCTCAGCCCACGGCATCTCCTCTGAGCCCTTTCAGGGAACTCTGTACCAGTGTCAGGGTCCTGGGTTGCAGGCAACAGAAATTGATCCTGGCTAGCTTAAACAAGTAAGGAAATTTAGCAGAAGGGTATAGTGGGCTCACAGAACAAAGACCTTGACTTAGAGACGAGCAGTCACCAAAGCAGCTGTGGGAAGTGAGAGAAAGGGGGCACAAGTATCTTTTAGCAGAAGCACCCTTTCCAGGGCATCCTCACAGCAACTGCAGGGCACCAAGACCATCAAGTGAGACTCCTCATGACCTTTCACTGTAGGGTGTCAGCTCCAGATCGAAGTTGAGACGAGAACATTCAATTATGTGATCCTAGGTCACATGCTCATGCCCTGCCTATCATGGGATGGAGAAAGGAAAGTCCCCTCCTTCAACCTATGGAGTGGAGGGTAGGGCAGTGAGACCCACCAAGGTCAATCCCAGTGGAGGGTTCTGGCCAAATATGAAGGGGGATTGGATGGTGGACAGCTGAAAATAAAGCTAAATTCTACTACTGCCTAAAAATTCTTCACTTGAATTCGCTTGAACTGCTTTTCATTCTACTCAGCTTTCCACCTGTGGCTTCCTTTGGTCCTGTGGTGTCCTGCCCTTGGTTCTGTTTCATAACTATGACTTGATTCATTTACTCCACCTCGTTCTCAGCAGCCCTACCCTTATATTTGGCATTTTACTTTGGGCGTTCTGTCAGTCCAGGTCCCAGCAAGAAACAGATGGCACACTCAAATGGGATAATTTAGGAAAGGTTTAGTAAAAACATCTGTTTACAAACGTGTAAACAGAGTGTCGGGAAACCAGATAGACAACGTGTATTCCAGGATAGCGATAGTGAGGCTCTATTACCTCTTGAAGGGCCTGAAGGGGCTGAGGAGGGTGCTGTTACTGAGAGAGAGAGAGAGAGAGAGAGAGAGAGAGAGAGAAAGAGAGAGGCACAGAGAGACAGAGAGAGAAGGGGAGGAGAGGGGAGGGGAGAGGAGAAGAGGCAAGGGAAGGGGGAGAAAAGATGACAGAAGGCTGCTTAGCAGAGCAGTAACCTATAGTCGAAGGTGCACCCAGGCCCCAGGAGTTACCTGGGGGCTGACCCTGACCTCACTTTCATTCTCCTCCCTCCTTCTGATTTATTCCAATGGCCCAACCTGACAGGAAGCCAGAGGGCCTTAATGCAGTCCATATAGGTCAGGCTCCCAGGCCACACATCAAGGTAGAGAAGGGTAGAGGGTCGATTTGGAGGAACAAATACAAGATACCCAGCACAGAGGCTTTTCTCCTTGGCAGTGGTCTTGAATCCCATTATTGTGCTGTTACCTGCATTTCCTGGTTTGAAGTTTGCTAATCCACACTCATGGTGGCACAGAGCCAGGAAGAGGAGATGGAAGCCAAGCAGCAGCAAAGATGACCTGATGTTGAGGGAATAGGCCCTAGGGGACAGACAGTTTGGCAAAGGGAGGGCTGGCTAGTCTGGCAGGCTAGTTGATGTCTGGAGGACTGGGCACACACAGCAGGCAGTGGTGCAATCATAGGCACAGGGAGGGTAACTATGGAGGAACACTTACAGCCAGCTAGTTGGTTGGACACAGCCAGGAGGATTCTCAGAGCAGGCAGGATTCAGAAACCTCAGCAGATGTGTTCAGCTCAACATACATTGAGTAATCTTCTCTATTTCTGGAACTGCAGTAGGAAACTAAAGAAGGATAAAATAATCCTTTTCCACTGAGGAACTTCCATTCTACATTGGTCTCTTAGTTTGCTAGTGCTGCTGTAACAGAAATACCACAAGTGGGTGGCTTTAAAAAAGATAAATTTGTTCTCACACAGTTCAGGAAGCTGGAAGTCCAAATTCAAGGCCTTCTCTCTGTCAGCGCTGAGAGAAGATTCTTTCAGCTTCTGTTGCTTGGTTCCTGGGTGATCTTCGTGCAGCCATCTTTCTTCCTGCTTTGTGCTTGCTTGTCTCTGTGTGTATGCTGCTTCTTAGAAGTCAGAAGTGATTAGATTTAGGACATATCCTACACTGATATGGCCTCATTAACGTAACAAAGATAACCATATTTCCAAATGAGAGTACATCCACAGGTATAGAGGTTAGAACTTTAACACGTACAATTCAATTCATAACATTGGGGAAACAGAAACCAGCTGATCTAAGGTGGACTGTGAATAGATAAAGGTGTGCCAAAGTGCTCTGGGAGCCTCCACCTGAGGCTTGCTGGAGAGGGTGACACCTGGGCCCCTCCAGCAGGATGAATGAGAGTCTGGCCGAGAAAAGAGGGAAGAACATTCCAGGGAGAGGCAATGGCATAAGCAAAAGCCTGTGGGTGTTAGGAGGTCCACAGCAAGGACAGGCATTACTGCAGAGTCAAATGGAAGTGAGCAGTGGCAGACTTGGGGCTGGAGATGTGGATGGAGACAGGTCATGGCAGACCTTGGATGCCCGTGCTGAAGAGCAGACAAAGGGGAGCACACTTCACGTCGTGGCCAATGGGCAGGCCCTGAGGCATCTGAGGAAAAGGTCAATCTACATTTTGGATGGCCCTCTCTGGAGGCTGGGCAGAAGTTGGATGTAAGCGGTAAAGCCGGAAGCAGAGAGAGCAGTGAGGATGCAGCTGCAGTAGTCCAGATGGGAGGTGGTGAGGATTTGAGCTAGGCAGTAATGCTAGCCTCCTGCTCCTTAATGTCCGATGCCCAAGGCTACAACTTGTCCTGCAATATAAACTGTGGAGTCTGAGGCAGAGCCTACGGTTCTGGGTGTGGGATGAAGAATGCAGTAGTGGCCTAGAGTCCAATAGGGGAACAGCCATGCTCAGAGCTCCCTGTCCCTGCTCCCACCATACCTGGCATCATGCTGAGAACTCTCCTTGGAAAGGGCTGAGTGTATTGCTGCTGGGCAGTAATGTACCCTAAACTGTACTTATGACTGTCATGGTTTTAAGCAAATGATATTACCCATAGGTGACTATAAGATTGCCTAACGAGCTCAATGAGATCTGGGTAGTTCTCAGGTTTCCAACCTGAATTGCAAGGAGATAAGCAACAGCTGTCTGGGAGGGCTTGCCGAATACTGCAGGGAGTTGGGCAGGGTTGAGAAGGATGAGGAAGGATGGCCATCTTCCTAGCTGGAGAGCCTCACATGTCCCCATGAGAGAGAAGGGGGTGCTCTCCTTGGCCCATTGAAACAGGTGGCCTTACTCCATACTTCCCACCAAATCGCCTGCCTGAGACGTCAAGCACATCACTAAAAATAGCAACCCCAGTTACAGAGCACTTTCTATGGTTCAGGCGCTCTCTCTCAAGGTGCTCTCATATACAGGATCATATTGAATCCTCACAACAACTTTTTAAAATAGGGTTTTATCATATCCATTTTACAGACAAGGTAACTGAGACTCAGTTAAGTAAGGAGTTCAAAATCAACAAAACTAGGTGATGACACACACCTTTTGAAGCCATCCATGGGCTTGGCCCTCCTGGCACAGGTCCCTGTAGCAGTGTGCTATAGATCTAGGGGAGGATGGATTCAATGGGAAAGCCAGTCCCCTAGCTCTGAGGGAAGCTTAGAAACATGGGCAGGGGGTTTCTGCTTCTGCCCCTCTACTCAAGCTGACCTAGAGCTCAGTCAGGGCTGGGGTGACTGGTGGGGTGGCTCATTTCTCTCCTATCTCTTTGAGGAGGAGAAGGGGCTGCACCCAAAACAAGAGTGTGTCAATGGACAATAAGGGTCAGTTATGCCTTTGGTCCATCACTACCTCCTCCTCCTTGTCTCCTCTTTCTCCCTTTCTTTCTCTCTTCCATCTTTTCCTACTTCTCTTCCTCCCCTCTTCCTCTTCCCTATCCTTCTCTCTCTCTTTCTCTCTCCCTTCTTCTCTTTGCTCTTCCTCCTTTTCTCTTCCTTCTCCTTCCTCTTTCTCTTTTCCTCTCTTCTCATTCTCTTCCTCCGTCTCTCTTCCTTTTCCCAGTGCCTCAAGACATCTGACAACATCCAGCTGCTTTCAGAAGCACCCACAGCTGGACCCATCCTGTCCATCTCCCTTCTATACAGGTTCTCAGCAGAAGTATCTCTCTTGCCCTGCTTCCAACTCGCCCCATCCTTGCCTCCAATTCTTCCCATTCCTACCCCCATATTAAAACTCTCAGCTAGGATGTCAGCAAGCAATCTAAATAAACCCATCCCCACAAAGGTGAGCATAACAGAAAACTCACCCTGAGATGTTTGTTCACTGAGCCAAATGAATTGTTAATTGGGGAAATTTATTTCAATAAACGTGTTCAGAGTCTACTGTGTGACAAGTTCTGTTCTGGGGGCAGTGGGGGATGCAGGTAAGTCAGAGGATCTCACTCTTCAGTCAAGAAGCAAGATAGGAACACAAATAATGCTGTAAATGGCACAAAGAGGTACCCATCTATCTTAGTCATCTAGTGCTGCTATAGCAGAAATATCACAAGTGGATGGCTTTAACAAAGAGAAATTTATTTTTTCACAGTCTAGTAGGCTAGAAGTCCAAATTCAGGGCATCAACTTCAGGGTAAGGCTTTCTCTCTCTGTCGGCTCTGGAGGAAGGTCCTTCTCGTCAATCTTCCTCTGGACTAGGAGCTTCTCCATGAAGGAACCTCGGGTCCAAAGGATGCGCTTTGCTCCTGGTGCTTCTTTCTTGGTGGTATTAAGTCCCCACTCTCTGCTTGCTTCCTTTTCCTTTTATCTGTTGCAAGATAGAAGGTAGTGCAGGCCACACTCCAGGGAAACTCTCTTTATATTGGATCAGGGATGTGACCTTAGTAAGGATGTTACAATCCCATCCTAATACTCTTTAACATAAAATTGCAATCACAGAATGGAGCACAACCACACAATACTGGGAATCATCACCTAAGCAAGTTGACACACATTTTTTGGGGGACACAATTCAATCCATTACACTCCACCCTTTGGCTCCCAGAAATTCGTTGTCCTTGCTATGTGTAAGACACATTCACCCCATTATTTCACAGCAAAAGTACTAAATCAACTCCAAGTCCAAAATCCAAAAATTCCTCTTCATCTGTGAAATCTAGAATATAAGTTATCTGCTTCCAAAGTACAATGGCAGAACAGGCACAAGCTAGACACTTCCATTACGAATAGAAGAAATTGGAGGGAAAGAAGGCATAACAGGAACTAAGCAAGTCAGCAGAACACATTACATTAGCCCTCGAGCTTTGAAAATAATTCTCTGTGCTCTGAGACCATTTACATAATAGCCCTGCCCTCCAGACTCTAGGTATTAGCCACACTCCAGATTCTGAGTGGGGGCTCCTCGGCCCTGGGCTTCACCTCCACCTTCCAGGCCCGCTGGGATGGCAACTCTCCTCCCTTGACTTTAGGTGCACCATTCTCCTAGTCCATCTGAGAAGTGACTCCACCCTTAGAAACACCAGAGGCCATGGCTCCACCCTTTGAAACCGCAGTGATTGTGGCCATACCTTTTGAGACTGAGGCAGCTCGGCTTCCTGTGTTCCTTGGCTGCTGGGCCCTTGGGCCTCACGCTAGCATCTGCCCTGCTAGCGCAAGTGCTCCAAAGCTCAGTAGCTCCACCCATAAGTGCCTGGAGGCACCCCACTCCGCCAGTAAACTTTGGCCAGAAGGCACTCAGCTCTCTCGCTCTGTGGGTTGCAAGCCTACCTCCACCGATAAGTACCCCGAAGCACCCCACTCCACCAGGAAGCCTCCTGCACACAGGCACTCTGATCTCTTGCTCTGTGAGTCAGCTCTAGCGGCATCTGGTGCTGGTATCCTGGTTCTGCTGCTGCTGATTGGCTGCTACTGCCAGTCCTCTGCTGCTGTTTCTCACCATCTAGGCTTTCTTCAGTGTTAACAGTTCTCCTTACTTCCTTCTGAGTCTTCTATCCGTTCTCAGTTTCAACACCCCCTCCCACATTTTAGGTATCTGTTAGAGCAGCACTCCAGTCTCTCGGTACCAGATTCTGTATTGGTCATCTAGTGCTGCTATAACAGAAATACCACAAGTGGATGGCTTTAGCAAAGAAAAGTTATTTTCTCACAGTCTAGTAGGCTAGATTAATGGCTGCATAGCCTAGGAAATGTATTAATTTGCAGGCCACTCCCTAAGGAAACTCCTCTTCCAACTGATTGGCTGCTCTTATCAGCTCACAAAATGAAGGATGATTACATAATGTTTGCAAAATCCTGAGAATCACGGCCTACCCAAGTTGATGCATAACATTCACACTCACAGTGGTGATGAAAATGTTCTGAAGTAGATACTGGTCATGGTGAATAGGACTGAAAGTACATAGAGCCACTATATTACATACTTTAAAACTATTAAAATAAGTTTTATTTTATGAGAAATCTACCAGTTAAAATAGTATAAAGTATAAATTGAGCTGGAAAAATACTACAACAAAACCAAAAAATACCCACTCAGGTGTGGAGAAGAAAGGGTCTGGTTCTGAGATGGATGTTCCCTGGCTGCGGATGAGGAGCTGTTGTGGAGGAGGTGCAGCAACTAGGCAGAGCTGGAGATGGAGGTTTAACAGTCTATGGGGCTCCAGTGTTGGAGCAGGAGCAGGAGCAGGATCAATATCAGCTGTTCATCTGGGAGCTAGCTGGAGGTGGCCTGGATGGAAATCCACCCCTCCAGCTGGCCCTTCTTCTGATGTCGGTGATGAAGCTGGCGAGGGAAGATCTGTGTCTGCAATAAGCTCCAGTGTTGGTGCAGAATCAGGATTGACATCAGCAGGTGGTAGAGGAACCATTTCTGGAGGAGGACCAGGATAGGAATCTGACCCTCCAACTAGCTCTTCATCTAGTGCCACTGCTGGACTTGGTGATGGAATAGCTGGTGCTCTAAGGAGCTCTGGTGTTGGTGCAGGAGCAGGATCAACAACAGCAGGTGATTGAGGAACCATTTTTGGAGGTGGCTCAGGATGGGAATCCAGCCTTCCAGCAGGCTCTTCTCCTTGGCCAGAGCTGGAGATGGAGGTCTATGGGCTACATCAACTTCCAATGTTGGTGCAGGAGCAGGAGCAGGAGCAGGATCGACATCACCTGGTGGTCCATGAGCCAGTTCTGGATGTAGCCCAGGATAAGAATCTGACCCTCCAGCTGGCTGTCCATCTGGTGCCAGTGCTGGACCTGGTGATGGAATACCTGGTACTCTATAAAGTTCCAGTTTTGGTGCAAGAGCAGGTTCAACATCAGTAGGTGGTACGGGAGCCAGTTCTGGATGTAGACCAGGATAAGAATCTGACCCTTCAGCTGGCTCTTCATCTGGTGTCAGTGCTGGAGTTGGTGACGGTGCTCTATGGAGCTCTGGTGTTAGTCCAGGAGCATGATCGACCTCAACAGGCGGTCCAGGAGCTGGTTATGGTGTTGTCCCAGGAAGAGAATCTAATCTTCCAGCAGGCTGTCTGTCAGGTGCCAGTGCTCGACTTGGTATTGGAGGACCTCTTGTTGTACCCAGCTCCAATGTTGCTGCAAGAGCAGGATATGACTCAGGAAACGGTCCTGGAGTCTGCTCTGGAAGTTGCACAGGGTAAAAATCCAGCTCTCATGCGGGCTGTCCATCTGGTGCGAGTGCTGAAGCTGGTGATGGGATAGATGGTGCTCCACTGAGCTTCGGTGTCGGTGCAGGACTAGGATCGACATCACCAGGTGGTCCAAGCACTGGCTCTGGATGTGGCCCAGGTTCAAAATCTGAACCTCCAGCAGGCTATCCATCTGCTGCCAGAGTTGAAGCTGGTGATGGAATAGCTGGTGCTCTGCTGAGCTCTTGTGTTGGAGCAAGAGCAGGATTGACATCAGCTGGTGATCCAGGATCCGGTTCTGGAGGCGGCCCAGGATGGGAATCCACCTCTCCATCTGGCTCTCCATCTGAAGCTGGTGATAGAGCTGGAGGAGGACCTGGGCTACATCAAGCTCCGGTGTTGGAGCAGGAGCAGGAGCAGGATTGACATCAGCCAGTGGTCTGGGAGCCGGTTCCAGAGGTGGCCTAGGATAAGAATCTGACCCTCCAGCTGGGTCTTCTTCAGGTGCCAGTGCAGGAGCTGATGATGGAATATCTGGTGCTCTACAGAGCTCTGGTGTTGCAGCAGGAGCAGGATCAACCTCAACAGGTGGTACAGGAGTCAGTTCTGGAGATGGCCCAGGATAAGAGTCCAGCCCTCCAGCCAGCTCTTCCCGTCTGGTGCCAGCGGTGGAGCTAGTGATGGAATAGCTGGTGTTCTATGGAGCCCCAGTGTTGCAGCAGGAGCAGGATCTACATCAGCCAGTGGTCCGGGAGCTAGTTCTGGAGGTGACCTTGAATGGGGATCCACCCTTCCAGCCAGCTCTCCATCTGGTGCTGGTGCCGGAGCTGGCAATGTAATAGGTGGTGTGCTATGGAGCTCTGGTGCTGGTATAGGAGAAGAATGTACCTCAGAAGATGGTCTGGGAGCCAGTTCTTGGGGCAAAGGTAGATTCTGAGCTACTTTTACAACTGGTGCTGGCCCTGGCTCTGGAACTGCAAGAGGAGAAATGTTCACCAATATGACTGCCTTTCCTCGTGCCTTTCCAATGATGCAAAATATCCCACTGCCAAGACAAGAAGCCCATTCCCAAGATTTCCACCCCAAGAAGTCTTCCCAGACTGTGGTCCACCAGAGGAGGAAGGTTACTCTGAGCTTTGGCTCAACCCCAGCCTCTGGGGGTCTTCCCATGTCCCCCTCACAAGCTCACATGTGTGCATGCCCAGTCCTCCTCACCATGTGGCTCTGCCTCAGTGACTTCCATTTGATCCAGCTGGCCAAGAGAAGTTGGGCATGACGCTCCAGATGTGAGCCTGGCATAGTCACCTGCACATACTCCACCACGAGCTTTAGGGGATGATGGAAATCCTCCAAATACTCCTTCAGCCATATGCCCAGGATAAAAGAGATGGCACTGGGGGTGGGTGGTGAAGAGCAGAGTCAGAGGCCTGGCTTTTCCCACCACAATACCCTCCCAGGGCATCCCTGCAAAGGGACAGGTGCCCCTGTCTGTCCCCGTCCTTCCAAAGGTCAGCACCACCCTGCATCATGCCCTCTGGCTGTCCTGGCAGTGGCAGGCCTGGTCACTGAGCACTGGGCTAACACAGAGCCTTGGTCCCAGGGAACTCCCCATCAACCGTCTGACCAACTCTCCCTCCTCAGAGAGCCTGAATTACATCACTTTCTGTCCCCTGGCCATCTCCCCACTGGACAGTAACCCTCTGAGGGCACGGAGGAATGTGTTTGCATGTTCATCTCACAGCCTGGCACACAGTAGTGCTCCAGGATTATCTGATGATGAGCAACACACAGAGTACGTCCCCTGCCCCAGATACTCAGGCCCTTGGGCCCCTCCTTTAGAGTGCGTGCACCAGAATGCTGCCTGGTTCTCTGCACACATGTGAGGGTCTCTTCTCCCATGTACACTGTTCTCCTGTGGGACAGGGTCCCCACATGCACCTGAGCACCCACAACTGGGATTGGGATTCTGGAGCAGGTTTCTCCTCCACCCCCATCCCCGCCCTGCACCTCCTGTTTTGGGCCCCAAATAGGGGAGGGGGAAAACGGTGATGTGAGGGGATTGCGGGGGGATGGATTCTCTCAGGGGCCTCTCTGAGCCCCCAGCCTCCCCTCTGCTCCCCAGGATGCCCAGTTTCCACCTCCAGCTATGACTGCTTCCTTCCTGCAGTGGGAGCCCCTGAACTCATTCCTTTAGTGGAATCTAGATGTTTGGGGCCCAGGGACTGCCCAGCCCCAATCCAGACACAGGACCCTACAATCTCCACACTTTTGTAGAGACAGGAGCCCCTCCTTCTGCATCCAAAGTCCACTCACCCTTTCAGCTGGTCCTGGGGTTCACCATCCCCAGCAGAATAGGGGTGATTACATCCATACCTAGAGATGGCCTGAAGGTGTCACATCTAATGCACTGTGGATACTACCTGCTTAAGATGTCTAGTGTTCCTGTCTGACTCCCCAACTAGAATGGAGGCCCAGGAGGGCAGGGCTTCCTATCTGCTTTGTCCTGTGAATGATGCTATGTGCCTAGAACAGTGTATGCAACAGTATGGGCTTCACGGATAATTGGTGAATGAGTGACACAATCAACACGCTCCCAGGTATCTGAGAGTCCTGGGGCCCCTCTACCAGCCTCCAGGGATCCCTGTTCTGGCTGCACCAAGGACAAAGACCCACTAAATGGAATCTCAACCCCGCTTTACAAACGGGAAATAGGTTTGCTCGAGGGCACATAGTCAGTGAAGGTTGAGGCAGACAGCTTCTTCATTGGGGAGAGGAAAATAGTAAATGTGAACATCCCAGCCCCTCCAGCACACTTTACCATGGAGCTGGGCTCCAGGTACACACTTTCCATGGCTTGTCCCATGTGGTCCTGACAGTAATCCTAGCTGATTGGTCCTTTACCACCTCACTTCTCAGGAGAGCAAACTGAGGCTCTGAGTGGTGAAGTGACATTCCCCAGACTCACAACTGGTAGGGGGCAGAGTCCCCACTGGGCTGTGGCAGGTGGGGCACCCACCTTTCGAACAGTTGGTCTAGGACCTGCTGGGTGGCAAAGTAGGTTCTGTAGGTTTCCAGGAAGATTTTAATGTAGGAGAAGTTACCCTTTAGGAAGGCAAGCACCAGGTGCTCCAGCAGCTTTTCCAGTGGGCCTGCCTGATGGTTTTCACCATCCAGGCCTCCTCCAGGTCCTGGTCTGACCCACAGACACACTGCGGTGGGACAGAGGAGGGACATATTGTCAGAGGCAGCCTCATGAACCACCAGAAAGGTTGGGGGCCCAGAGCTCAGACCAGGCACTCCCTCGCCCTCAGTGACCCATGGCAGGAGGTGGGACACGAGTGCCTCCAGCAGAAAACAGGACTTGGCTTTCAAAGCAGAATTTGAGGTGGGGGATGATTTAAAAACATTAGGAACCTGAAGTCATTTTGTTAACTAAGTAGCATGGTATCTCCCTTTAGGAACAGCAGTATCCCAGTGAGTCCTCACAAAACACCCCATTCCAGAGATAAGAAAACAGGCTTGGCAATGTCCAGTATCTGCTCGAAGTCACCTGGTCGGAGCCCAGAACTATCTGACACTAAGGCTCTGTGATGTTCCCTCTGTGCTACGTGAGACCTGCTCTGCTCCTGACTCAGAGGGGAAGGTCTGGTGTAAGCTCACTCCCTGTCAGCTGGAGACAGTGCACAGAGCAGACACACCCCATGAGATACCCTCTGATTGCCAAGCAAGACACAGATTTTTCTTTCTGTACATTAAAGGGGGTTTTGAGAACCTGAAGCTATGGAGCACCCAGATCCAGCCAAAGGGGAGAGGCTGGAGATCCTGGGGTGGGAGAAAGACTCCCACAGGACCCAGGATCCCAACAAATGACTCAGGAAGAGTGAATTCAAATGGTCAATAAAGGACCAAGATGGAGCTTGTCTTCTCAGGGCCAACAAGCACCTCAGAGCCAACCTGTGGTTCCATTGGCCACCCTGACAACGGATTGGCAAGATGGAAAAGAACCATAACACCTGGAACCGGTTCAATGCAGGGATGCAGCCAGTGTCACAGACTGCTGGGCCACATGACCGCGACAGCTGCTTTGGGAAGGAGTTTGGCTCTAGGGATCTTAACTTGAAAAGTGCACATCCTTCCCCGCAGCATGCCACTCCTGGGAGTTTGTCCTGGGTAGGTTAGTGTATGAGGACGCACGTAAGTGTTCCTGCAGCTCTGCTGAAAGGGCAGCAGAAGGAATCAGTCCAGGGCCAGCAGCAGTGAGAGGCTCAATCACTGTGGGAACCGGTCTCCCTTCTAGAACGTTCTGCACTGAATCAGGACACAGCTCCTGACCTGGAAGGATCACATGATGTGTTCCTTGAGATTGCAGATGGCAAAAAAAGTTGTATCATAGCCTGAACCCTGCTCTTTAGGGTAGAAGAAGAAGCCTGCTAAGCGTGACGATGTGTGAGGCTGGGAAAAGGTGTGCAAGGACAGTCCAGCCACTGCTGCCCAGGGCCCTGGGGTTGGAAGTTAAACACTAAAACAGGAGCAAAATGCAAAAAGACACATAGGCTGATGTGAATGTGAAAACAGTATAAAAAATTCATTTCTGATATCCCTACGAATATGGGAAAAGTGACTTTGTAGCTGGCCAGAGCGGGGAGGGCAGTGGAGGGGGGAGACGGAAGGGTGGTGGTCAATTTCTTTGGGAGAGGACTGGCAGTCCTCAAGAAGGAAAGTCCTGGGAGGGAGCTGGGGGTCTCCAGGGCAGTGTCTGGGCCCTAGGCCCCTCTGGTCATCTCGGGTCCCTGGGTGGTGGCTCCACTCCCCTCCCCTTGCACTCACCCAGAGCCTGCGCCAGCCCTTCCTGGCCCTTTTCTTGGGGTAGACCGAGTAGATGATGCCCTTCTCCTTCTCCTTGGGGATCTCCTTCAGGGGGTTTTGCAGAGACAGTACTGGCAGCTGCCAGGGAGGCATCAAGGTCCCCTCCGAGTAGCCTCCTTCCTTCTCTGCCCCTCAAGCCCTAGTGCTTCCTGGGCCTCCGAGGATCTCCCAGTTCCCTGTATATACCACTGGGTGGGTCGGCCTGGGGGCTGCACCATCCAGCCCCGGCCAAGTCCACAGATAGAAAAATCAACCTCTGAGTATTGCAGCAGGATCTGGAAGAAGCTGGGCTGCCACAGGGTCAGCAGTGGCCCAGGCAATGCCAACAGCTAGGACTGTGTGTTGACTGCCCCACTCCAGGTGAGCTGGATCTCAGAGAAGGCTAGGTAAGAGTGCGACTCAACCTGTGACCCCAACAGCCCCTCCCTAAGGCCCTTGTCTGAACTGGGAACCCTAGGTAGTTGAAAGTCCCAGAGTTCTATGCAATCTGGGTGGTTGGGGCAGGGACATGAAAGAGGTCTCTACCTTTGTCACCTCAGCCCCCAGTCTCCAATACAGCCAACCTGATGGACTAGGCCCACCCGCCACCCCATTCCAGGTCAGACCCAGCCCCATGAACCCAGTGATAGTGAGGGGCCGTGGGGATGGACCTTTGGGTTGCCCTCAGTAAGTGCTAGTCCTGAAGCAGCAATCCCATTTTCATCATCCT
Source organism: Dugong dugon (assembly GCA_030035585.1). Lineage (NCBI taxonomy): Eukaryota > Metazoa > Chordata > Mammalia > Sirenia > Dugongidae > Dugong > Dugong dugon. Next base: position 31,227,706 of record CM057467.1, read on the forward strand.
CATCATTACTTCTCTTCTCCTAAATCTCCCCAGATCACATGGCCCCTCCTTCCTTGACCCCCACCCATCTGTCTCCCAAATGTACACTGCCTCATCCAACAACTTTCTGCCTCATCAGTTCTGTCCTCATTTGCTCCCTCTACCCATTACCAGGGACCCCACAAGGATAAGGGCTGGCATGGCCTGGGGGCTGGTATGACCTGGGGGAGGGGTGTAGGGCTGCCCAGGTGGGATCACAGTGGTGGCCTGGCTTAGACTGGCAGTCCTGGGCCACCCTGTGTTACCTTCGGTTCTTTTTGGTAAATGGCCAGAGCCTTTGGGGCTGGGGGATGAGACCATGTCTCAGCCTCAGTGAAAGGGTCGAACTCCTGGATTTCTCAAGTTTTGATGCAAGGGAAGATGACAGACAACAAAAAAACATGTTTCTAGTTCAAGTGCCTCCACTCAGATGAGCTGGGTAGGGGACTGCGTCTAGAATGTGGGTGCTTGGTTACTAGGAATCCAAGTTCTATGTACTCTGTCGTCAAGAAAGTGAGGTCAGGTCCTGAGTCTCCTGACCCGGGCCCACCTCAGATAAGAACTCCCCAAAGTCCCCTCTGGGCTGCTGAATGCTCACCTCTTGCCATTCCATCTCAATAATTGTACACGGTGACACCAACACAGCCCTTCCTTCCACCCAGAACCCGGGGAAGGCCTGGGTGCAGCCAGGGCCCCCAGCTTCAAGCAAACACACCTGGATTCAGACACAGCACATCGTTCTTAATCAGTTTGCGACCCTGGACGTGTCTTTGTGCTTCTCAGAGCCTCCCTAGTCCCCTCACCCACACAGTAGGGATCATTCTAGTATCTTCTTCCTAGGGACGTCAGCAGGTATATGTGAGATAACACATGTAGAACCCATGGGCTGGTGTTACATGTAGCTAATCAGGGGTGGATTATCCAATAGGCAAGGTAAGCACAGGGCTTAACGACTTACCAGATCATCTGTAGTGAACATTTTCACATTTTTTCACCACATCAAAGACTCTGCTTCTAGGTGTGGCTGGTATCTGTCTCTCTCTCAACCCCACAGCACCTTCCTACAGAATCAAAGCCTCTTTTCAAATTCACAGTCTCTGACAGGAGTAGATGACACTTGTAAGCAAGGTAAGCACAGGTTTACTTGTGCTTACTTACTAATCTGTAGTGAACAATTTCATATGGGTTTCACCACATCAGAGATGTGGTGTTTACCATGCTTACCTTGCCTATTGGATAACCTACCCCTGTAGCTAATGCACAAACTCAGAGGTGGAAGAATTTCAAGAAGGGGTGGGAAGCAGCATGGAGTATACCTCAAAACAGGGCTGGGTTCTGGTGGTGTGATCTTGAGAAAGGCATTTCACTTCTCCTCTTGGCCTCATTTCCTAGTCTGCACCAGGAGGGGGTTGGAATTAAATGAACATCAGATATTGTCACCCTCTGCATAAAACCCTCCAATAACTTCCATTATATTTAGAATCTGACCCAGTTCCTTGTCTCAGACTAGGGGGTGGGCAGCCTGCACAATGGCTCCCAACGATCCTACCTCCTGGTCTCCAATCCTGTGTTGCCCCCTCCCCTCAGTGTGGACTAGGGACTCGCTTCTCAAGAATGTTGTTGTTGTTGTTGTTAGGTGCTACTGAGTCAATTTAAACTCATATTGGCCCCATTTGGGGCAATGTGTCTTGGCTCTCTTTTATTCTCTATCAGTCATCTCTCTCTGTCTGTCATTTATTTCTCTCTCTCCCCCCGGGAAGCAGCTGTGTTGTATGACCTGCCTATGGAGAGGCCCATGTGACAAAGACTTGAAGAAGGGTTCTGATCAACAGACAGAGAGGAACAGAGGCCCCCTAGTCCAACAGTTCACAGAGTCCTGCTCATAACATTGGAGGAGATCCTAGCCAGTCAAGACTCAGTTGAGACCACAGCCCCAGACTCCTGAGAACTTGGGGCAGTCACCAGGTAAGCCATGCCCAGATTCCTGGCCCACAGAGAATGTGTGCTGTATGCTGTAGTGAGTCATTAGTTCTGGGGTGTTGCTGTCACAGAGCAGGAGATAACTCCTCTAGCCCACTAGGTCCTGTGTCCCAGACCTGTCCTCCTCCTCCTTGCCTCCTCTCCTCCCCAGCTTGCTCCAGCCACACTGGCTGCTTTTCCACCCCCTCTCTGGACAAACTCATGACTTCTTCCCAGTCTCTGCACCAGCTGTGTCTTCTCCCTGGCACGCTGCCCCAGACTCGTGCAGGGCTGGTCTCTTCTGTCATTCTGGACACACATAAATGTCACCTTAGTGAGGCCTCTTGGACCACACCACACCTCTTCTCACAGTGTCCTGCTTTATTTTCTCTATAAAATATACTCTTTTCTTTGCATGTTTTTTTTTTATGCTTTTATCCATCTTCAGGTCTCTCTTACAGATTGTGAGCTCCTGGAATCAGGGACCACGTGGGTCATTTTCAGAACCAGGTCCCAGACCACCTGCTGATGTCAATCCTGCTCTTGCGCTAACACTGGAGCTCCAGAGTGCACCAGCTATTCCATCACCTGCTCCATCATCGTCATCAGATGGACAGCCAACTGGAGGGGTAGATTGCCATCCTGGGCCACCTCCAGAACTGGCTCCCAGACCACCTGCTGATGTCGATCCTGCTCCTGCTCAACACTGAAGCCCCATAAAGCACCAAGTCTTCCATCTCCAGCTCTGCCTCGGGCACCAGAGGCTGAGCCAGTGACCACACCTCCTCCACAGTCACTGCTCATTCATAGCCAGGGAACATTGGCTCCAGAACCAGACCCTTTCTTCTCCTTACCGAGTGGGAATTTTTTTGTTTTTGTCATAGTATTTTTCCAGATCACTTTATAGTTCATACTATTTTAACTGGTAGATTTCTCACAAAATAAAACTTGTTTTAATAGTTTTAAAGTGTGTAATATAGTGGCTGTATGTACTTTCACAATCCTGTTCACCATCACAAGTATCTACTTCAGAACATTTTCATCACCTCTGTGATGGTAAATGTTATGCGTCAACTTGGGTAGTCCATGATTCTCAGTGGTTGGGCAGAAATTATGTACTCATCCTCCATTTTGTGATCTGATGTGAGCAGCCAATCAGTTGGAAGAGAAGTTTCCTTGGAGGTGTGGACTGCAAATTAACACACCTCCTGGTACCTGGTATGCAGGCATTAACCTGGCCAGTGCCTTTTTCTCCATCCTTGTTTTGGAGGACCACCAGAAGCAGTCTGCTTTTAGCTGGTAAAGTCAGCAATATACCTTCACTGTCTTATCTCAGGGGTATATCAACTCTCCAGTCCTATATCATAGTTTAGTCCATAGGGACTTGATTGTCTTTCCCTTCCACAATATGTCACACCGGTCCATTACACTGATGATATTATGCTATTTGGACCTAGTAAGAAAGAAGTATCAATGACTCTAGACTTATTGGCAAGATATTTGCATGCTAGATAGTGGGAGGTTAGGAAATTATTCTAACAAAATTTCAGTTGCCTTCCACCTCAATGAAACTTCTAGGGGTCCAGTGGTGTGGGACATGTCGAGATATTCCTTTCAAAGTGAAGGAAAAGTGGATGCATCTGGCCCCTCCTACAACTAAAAAGGAGCTACAACACCTGGCAGGCCTCTTGGGATTTTGGAGGCAACATATCCTCCATTTTGAGTATGCTACTTCAGCCTATTTATCAAGTGACTCAAAAACCTGCTAGTTTTGTGCAGCCCAGAACAAGAGAAGACCCTGCAACAGGTTCAGGCTGATATGCAAGCTGCTCTGCCACTTGGGCCATATGATCCAGCTGATCCAATAGTGCTTTAAGTGTCAGTGGCAGATAGAGATGCTATTTGGAGTCTTTGGCAGGCCCCTATTGGTGAATCACAGTGTAGACCCTTAGGATTTTGGAGTTAACTTCTACCATACTCTGCAGATAACTACTCTCCTTTTGAGAAATAACTTTTGGGTTGTTACTGGGCCTTAGTAGAGAGTGAATGTTTAATCATGGGCCACCAAGTCACCATGCAGCCTGAGCTGCTCATCATGAACTGAGTGTTGTCTGACCCACAGTCGGATGTGCCCAGCAACTTCATCATTAAATAAAAGTGGTATATACAAGATCAGGCTTGATCAGGAGCTGAAAGCAAACGTAAATTACATGAGGAAGTGGCCCAAATGCCCATAGTCCCCACTCCTGTCACATTACCTTCTATGATGGTTAAGGTTGTGTGTCGACTTAGCTAGGCCATGATTCTCAGTGATTTGGCAGTTATGTCATGATGTAGTTATCCTCCATTTTGTGATATAATGTAATCATCTCCATGACGTGTTCTGATGTGATCAGCCAAGTCCCAAGTCTATGGGTCAGGCATCAGGCTGGAGGCTTCTCCAGAGTTACGTTGCTACAGGAGCCAATGAACCCAAGTTCAGCAGACAATACAGCAGGCCACCAGCTCAAGTACCAAGAACCAGATGTCAGATGAGGACGAGCCAGATGTAGGATCCAAAGCAAGCAAAAGCCAGTGAGCTTTGCCAGAATGTCCGTATGTACTGGATGAAGGCCACATCCCCGAGGAAACGCCCCTTACAACTGACTGGCTGATCACATCAGATCACACCATGGATGTCACAACTACATCATTGCATAACTGCCAAATTACATCATTACATAATTGCCAAACCACTGAGAATCATGGCCCAGCAAAGTTGACACACAACCTTAACCATCACAATAGGTATGGCAGCCTTTTTCAGTTTCTTATCTAATATTCACTATTCCTCTCTTTATTAACAGGACCCTGATTTTTTTTTTTTCGTGGTGGCAAGGTGATCAGTAATACCTTCCTCCTCAGGCTCCCTCTCAGCTAGCAGTGGGCCATGTGACCATTTCTAGCCAATAAGATGTAAGTAGAAATTCACTGGTTGGGGTTTCTAAAAAAAAGCACTTATTTTCCTGATATAGAGAGACCATTCAGCAGGCACATATCTTTTGCCTTTGACAATTGCCCCTTTTCTGGACTGGAATATGAATGGGATGCCTAGAGGTGCAGCAGTCACCCTGTGAGCATGAAGAGGAAGGCTATATACTATAGACAGCAAAGTAGAAAAGCAAAAGGAGATGCTGGACCAGCTGTGGAGTGCCTTTCTACGGGCTTCTTGTTATGAGAGAAAAGTAAACCTACTACTTGTTTTAGTCACTGTAGTGAGGTTTCTGTAACACACAACCAGACACAGCCCTGACTGATAGAATGGGAGGATGGATCCTGAGAGACAGGAAGAAGATAGGAAGGGTATGGTTAGAGAGGATGGGTCAATCTATTCAATAAAGAACTAGACAAAAGAAAAGAAGAAGAAAGAGAAGAATCAGCTCCAGACTGGGTTACATAAGCTCCAGGTTGGGGGTTGGCACAAGAGACACTCTGCAGCAGCTGAAAAAACAAAACAAGTTTATCTCATTGAGGAAAGGGCCTTTGAAGGTGGCTGTGTGACTCATGAATCATATCCTCTTAAAGTTCTTCAACAGAGGCACATTAACAAACCAATTTCGTTTTAAATTGCTTCTGACTGCTGGATTTTACATTTTTTGTATGGGGCTCTCTGCAGAGACTGGGCCATGTGGAGCCCCAGAATTTACTAGGGTTATAAAAGCTTTACTTTAGGAAAGTTCTCAATGACTAGTACAAGTACTGATGTAGTGGAAAGAAGAGTAGAGACAAGGAAACAGGAGATGTGAGCTCAAGTCCTCATTCTTTCACAATTTTTGGTGGAGCCTTAAGCAAGTCTTTGGCCATGTCTGGCTTCAGATCCTCCTTTGTAAAAGGAGAGAGGCAGACCAAATCCTCCATAAGAACCCTTTTGGCTCTGAGACCACTGTCTTCCAAAAGTTACTTAAGAGAAGTACATCTGGTCTCCTGGAAGGATGTCCTTCCTTCATGTAGGTTTCCTTTTTGGTTTTCATGGCAATAAATGGGTTAGAAGAGGGAAGAGTATGCAAAGAAAATGAAATCCATCCCAATGCAATAAATATCTATTGGTCAGCTGCTCTGACTTAAGCATTCAGATGAAGGTGTCCTAAGGATACAGTCTAAGCTCCTTAGCCATACCTACAAGCCCTCCACCATCTGACTCTCTCTGACTCTTCAGCCTTATGCCCCCTGGTTTTTTGCACATACCCTCACTTTTTGCCTTCCTGAGCTACTCGGTGACATTAAAAACAAAAACCAAACCAGTTGCTGTTGAGTTGATTCCAACTCATGGGGACCCCATATGTGTCAGAGTAGAACTGTGATCTATAGGGTTTTCAATGGCTGGTTTTCCAGAAGTAGATCACCAGGCCTTTCTTCTGAGGCACTTCTGGGTGCACATGTACCTCCAACCTTTTGGTTAGCAGCTGAGAACATTAACCACTTGCCATACCCAGGGACTCCTAGTGTCCTCAGCCTCCTGTGACAGTCAATACCTCCCTCTCTCTACTTCAGCTATATCCTCCTTCTGCCTGGGATGCTTTCTCCTTCTTGATCTTGGAAACCTCTACTCATTCTTTAGCATCCAGATCAAACATTTTGAGAAAAATAAAAGCTGCCCTGAGCACTGTCAGCTGATAGCTGGCCTAGTTGTTACCAGCTAGGCTGTGATGTGCCCCTAATGGATGTGAACAATTTCACAGAGTATGAACATCAGTTAAGAATGCCAGTAAGGGCCAAAGAGGTCATAACAGACACACGAAGAAATGCTCACGATCATTAGCCATTAGAGAAATGCAAATCAAAACTACAATGAGATACCATCTCACCCCAACAAGGATAGCATTCATCCAAAAAACACAAAATAATAAATGCTGGAGAGGTTGTGGAGAGACTGGAACACTTCTACACTGTTGGTGGGAATGTAGAATGGTACAACCACTTTGGAAATCAATTTGGCACTTCTTTAAAAACCTAGAAATAGAAGTACTATACAGTTCAGCAATCTTGCTCCTTGGAATATATCCTAGAGAAATAAGAGCCATCACACAAATAGATAGATATATGCACACCCATGTCCATTGCAGCATTGTTCACAATAGCAAAAAGATGGAAACAACCTAGGTGCCCATCAATGGACAAAAGGATAAACAAATTATGATATATTCACACAATGGAATACTACACAATGATAAAGAACAATGATGAATCCGTGAAACATAACATGGAGGAAACTGGAGGGCATTATGCTGAGTGAATTTAGTCAGTCACAGAAGGACAAATATTGTATAAGACTATTATTATAAGAACTCAAGAAAATGTTTAAATACAAAAGAAAACATTCTTTGATGGTTACGAGGGTGGGGAGGGAGGGTGAGGTTATTCAATAACTAGATAGTAGACAAGAATTATCTTAGGTGAAGGGAAAGACAGCACACACTACAGGGGAAGTCAGCACAACTGGACTAAACCAAAGCTAAGAAATTTCCTAAATACAAGCAAACACTTCGAGGGATAGAGTAGCAGGGGCAAGGGTCTGGGGACCGTGCCTTCACGGGACATCTAGGTCAACTGGCATAACAAAGTTTATTAAGAAAATGTTCTGCATCCTACTTTGGTGAATGGCATCTGGGGTCTTAAAAGCTAGCAAATGACCATCTAAGATGCATCAGTTGGTCCCAACCACCTGGAGTAAAGGAGAATGAAGAACACCAAAGACACAAGAAAGTATTATCCCAAGAGACAGAAAGAGCCACATAAACCAGAGACTTCATCAGCCTGAGACCAGAAGAACTAGATGGTGCCCGGCTACCACCAGTGATCGTCCTGATAGGGAATACAACAGAGAGTCCCTGATGGAGCAGGAGAAAGGTGGGGTGCAGAACTCAAATTCTAATAAAAAGACCAGGCTTAATGATCTGAGACTGGAGGAACCACAGAAAGCATAGTCCCCTGACTCTGTCAACACAGAACTAAAACAATGCCCGAGGCCAGCTCTTCAAAGATTTGGACGGGACTGTGGGACATAAAATGATACTCATGAAGAGTGTGCTTCTTAGCTCAAGTAGACACATGACCCTAAATGGGCAGTTCCTGTCCGGAGGTAAGATGAAGAGGCACGGAGGATCAGGAGCTGGTTGAATGGACGTGGGAAATCAGGGTGGAAAGGTGGAGTGTGCTATCACAGTATAGGGAGAGTAATCGGGGTCACGTAACAGTATATGTATAAATTTTTGTATGAGAGACTGACTTGAATTGTAAACTTTCACTTAAACTACAACAATAAAAAAAAAAAAATGGAATCACACAATTAAAAAGAGAAAGAGAATTCCAGTAAGGGAAAAACAAGACCACTCCATAATCATACCTGAACAAAGATTAATAACAAAGACACTGTGAAACCACAAGAATGACCAAACAGCCTCCTCCCCAGGCTAACATGAGTGGCTATTGCTTTTTCCCCAATATTATTTCTACTTCACTCCATTCCTCCCACCTTCTAGATAAAAAAATATTTGCCACCAAACTGCCCCGCTTTCTGACAGCATCAATCCAGAACAGACCCTCACTTCCTTATACTTTCTCCCAAATAACCAAACAGAAGCCCAAATCCTTATGGTGTTGGCAAAGAATACTGAATATACCATGGACTTCCAAAAGAATGAAAAAATCAGTTTTGGAGGAAGTACAACTAGAATGCTCCTTAGAAGTGAGGATGGTGAGACTTCAACTTACTTACTTTGGACAGGTCATCGGGAAAGACCAATCACTAGAAAAGGACATCATGTTTGGTAAAGCAGAGGGTCAACAAAAACAAGGGAACTCTTCAATGAGATAGATTGACAGAATGGCTGCAACAATGAATTCAAACCTACCAATGATCATGAAGATTGCTCAAGACCAGGCAATGCTTTGTTCTGTTCTACATAAGGTCATCCTGAGTCAGAGGTGACTCAGCAGCAACTAACAACAACAACAACAACTCTGTCTTACCCAGACACTCCACAGTTCTCCATAGTGTGTGTTCTCCTTTGGTGCAGCAAGTTCTGAACCCAACTTTATCTGTGGGTGCATTTCTGATGGCCTTTGGCCAGTGGTCACTGACAGTCTCCTTCTCTGTGAAGCCTTCTTCAATGCTGCGTAGCAAGGCTTGTCTCTCATGTGTTTCTACGTTACCTACGTGTCTCAGTCATCTAGTGCTGCTGTAACAGAAATAACCACAAGTGGATGGTTTTAACAAACAGAAATTTATTCTTTCACAGTCTAGTAGGCTAGAAGTCCAAATTCAGGGCATCAGCTCCAGGAGAAGGCTTTCTCTATCAGCTCTGGAGGAAGGTCCTTATCATCAATCTTCCCCTGGACTAGCAGCTTTTCTGTGCAGAAGCCCCAGGTCCAAAGGATGCACTCTGCTCCTGGTGTTGCTTTCTTAGCGGTATGAGGTCCCCAACTCTCTGCTTGCTTCCCTTTCCTTTTATCTCTTGCAAGATAAAAGGTGGTGCAGGCCACACCCCAGGGAAACTCCCTTCACATTGGATCAGGGATGTGACCTGAGTAAGGGTGTTAAATCCCACTCTAATCCTGTATAACCAAAGACAGAGATTATGATTTATAACACATAGGAAAATCACAAAGTGGAGGGCAACCACACAGTACTGGGAATCATGACCTAACCAAGTTGACACATATTTTGGGGGGACATAATTCAATCCATTATACCATCTTTATTAAGACTAAGCAGGAGGCATTATGTCTGGATGGGGTGTCAGAGAACAGGAAATGTCTTACGGAACACACCTATTTGAGTTGGGCCTGGAAGAACCAGTAGGAATCAGATGTGTAGATACTGGGGGAGGGGGATGTGAGGCATTTCAGACAAAGGGAACATGTGGGCAAAGGCCTGGAGGTGGGACAGTGTGGAACATGTATCCAGAAAACAATGGACAATTCCAGTGTGTCAGGAAGATGTTCCAGCCTGAAAGTAGGCAGAGAAAGGGACTTCTTTAAATCTCATCCGTCAATTTCTTCTTACAGAGAATAAAGACTTGAGCTCTGCAATTATTTTTCCTCCCTCTCTCACTGGAAGGAGGGGCTAGATGCTGTTTTGTGTTCCCATAATCTTCTCTGAGGGCTTGCTTTGAGCCACTTCCTGACAACCTGCTCCTACCTGACTCTTCAAATCAGTGGGCAGACCCACCTGTCATCATACCTGTCACATCCCAGGTGACAGACCTACGGGCCCTCTCTGGGGCCTCAGAGCAGCACCCCAATCTTTCCCAACGGTCCTTTTCCCTCCTCTCAGACTGACCTCCCAAATACTTGGTTTCTATAACTGTAATAATATTCCTCCCTCTGAATGGCTTACCCACTGTTTATGCCTAATACCATGTGGCACCATAATGATTATGTATAGCACTAAATGTGTCAGATTAACTTTGCACAAAGTTTTTGCTTCATTACAACACCAAACTCAATTCATATACATTGAGTATTTACCCTCTTTGAGCCTCAGCTCCCTCATATGTAAAATGAGGGTGGGGTTAGATTAGTGCTTACTCCACTTGGATGGTCCTCAGAATCACTGGTTGGCTTTTAGAAATACAGAACACCAACCCCAGATCCATAAATTCTGATCTAGTCAGTCTGGGGTCTGCTATTCATCTATCAGTTTGTCATATTGTGGTGGCTTGCATATTTCTGTGATGCTGGAAGCTATGCCACCATTATTTCAAATATCAGCAGGGTCATCCATGGTGGACAGGTTTCACTGGGGCTTCCAGACTAAGACAGACTCGGAAGAAAGGCCTAGTGATCACTCCCCAAAATTTGCCAATGAAAACTCTATGGAACATGACAGAATATTGCCTGATATAGTGCTAGAAAATGAGCTCCCTAAGTTAGAAGGCACTGAAAATACACAGTGGCCATTAAAATAGATTTGAGCATGCCAACGATCATGAAGATGGCATAGGATCAGGAAATACTGTTGTCCATGGGGCTGCCGTGAGCTGGAGTCGACTCGACAGCAGCTAATAACAACAATAACAGATCTGGGCTTGTTGTTGTTAGGTGCCATTGAGTCGGTTCCAACTCATAGCGCCCCTGTGTACAACAGAAAGAAACACTGCCCAGTCCTGCGCCATGCCCACAATCGTTGTTATGCTTGAGCCCATTGTTGCAGCCACTGTGTCGATCCATCTCCTTGGGGGTCTTCCTCTTTTTCGATCACCCTCTACTTTACCAAGCATGACGTCCTTCTCCAGGGACTGATCTCTCCTGAAAACATGTCCAAAGAATGTAAGACATAGTCTCACCATCCTTGCTTCCAAGGAGCACTCTGGCTATACTTCTTCTAATACAGATTTGGCAGTCCATGGTATATTCAATATTCTTCCACCAACACCACAATTCAAAGGTATCAGTTCTTCTTCTGTCTTCCTTATTCATTGTCCAGACCTCCAAAATTGTATTTTTCTCTTAGTTTCCCAGGTGTTTCTACTGCACACAGTCTAAGGACTGACATTTAGGAAACTCTGGAGTAGATAATCTCTGGACCCTTTTCAAAACTCATTTATTCATAAATTGATTAATTCACTCAGAGGGGAAAGTACCAGGGAAGAGGCTGGAGAGAGGCAGGGAAGAGATGTGACAGACTTTTAATCTATTTTAACAAGATTAGAGTTTATCCTGAAGGCAATGAAAAGACTTTGAAGGGTTTTACGCAGAGGGTGACACGATCAGATTTATGTTTTAGAAACAGCATTCTTAAGCAGTGTGGAAGATGGGCTGGAGGTGGAGACCAGCTAGAAGGCTTTGTAAATAATCTGCATGGGAGAGGATGATGCCCAGGATGGGAGTGGCGGCAGTGAGGGTAGAAACAGGGGATAGATCGATGTGGCATTCAGAACATAGAATGGACAGGACTAGGTGATTTCTTTAGGATCTGGGAAACAGTGGCCATATGTTGTTGTTGTTTGGCTCCTCAGCCTTCCTGTGTTCCCTTCTCTGCTGGAGAACCCTCCACTGTGTGTTTCTTGGTTGGAGCCAGAATCTTCATCCCACTGAAGGACGCTGTCTTAGTCATCTAGTGCTGCTATAACAGAAATCCCATAAGTGGATGGCTTTAACAAAGAGAAATTTATTTCTTCACAGTAAAGTAGGCTAAAAGTCCAAATTCAGGGTGTCAGCTCCAGGGGAAAAGGCTTTTTCTCTCTGTCGGCCTTCTCATCAGTGTTCCCCTGGAAAAGGAGCTTCTCCGTGCAGGGACCGGGGGTCCAAAGGACAGGCTCTGCTCCTGGCACTGCTTTCTTGGTGGTATGAGGTATCCATGTCTCTCTTCTCACTTCTCTTTTATATCTCAAGAGATTACCTCAGGACACAATCCAATCTTGTAGATTGAGTCCTGCCTCACTAACACAACTGCTGTCCATCCTCCCTCATTAATATCATAGAGACAGGATTTACAACATATAGGAAAATCATACAATACCAGGAATCATGGCGCAGCCAAATATATACATCCCTTTTGGGGGGACATAATTCAGTCCATGACAGGTGCAGTTCATGATCCAGGCTCAACCAATCAGAGGCAGCTGCCTCAGATTTTGCCTTAGGAGCTGGTGACTCAGGGAAGCAGAGACTGTGGAAAATCCATTCTAGAGGCAGCACGAGTAGCAGCCACTTTCAGTTCCAGGCGCAGCATAGCAGAGTGCCAGGCGGATGCCAGTGTCTAATGCCAGCAGCAGTGGAGGTGCCATCTGATGCCCTTTGTGTAGCTACAAGAGTGGAGCTCTCACTGAGCACATGATTGGGCTTGATTTGGGTTGGAAACCTAACAGTGTCTGGTACTTTTGTTTCTGTCTGTTTTACAAGCTTGGTTCCCTAATCTTTCCTGTGATTCTGTGAGCTACTACACTATTTTCAACGAATTTCCTTTCTGTTTCAGCTGCCCAGAGTTGTTTCTTACATCCTTCTTCCCTGGCTAATACACTGACTGTGTTGGAGGAAGTGGGAACTTGAGCAGCTGGGTGCTGTAGTCTTTAGAGATGAGCAACGTGTGCAGAGGAGCAGGTTGTGAGGGGAAAAAATGTCATATTCTACTGGTGAGTTTATAGACTAAAGTCACCTCTGCTCTTTATTGGCTCATCCTCGATAAAGAACATTTGGATTGAGAATGACACAATTGAGAGCTATCTCAGTCATCTGGTGCTGCTCCAATAGAAATACCACAAGTGGATAGTTTTAACAAAGAGAAATTTATTCTCTCGCAGTTCAGTAGGCTACAAGACCAAATTCAGGGCGTCAGCTCCAGGAAAAAGCTTTCTCTCTCTGTCATCTCTGGAGGAAGGTCCTTGTGATCTATCAGTCTTGCTTTGGTCTGGAAGCATCTCAGCGCAGGAACCTCAGGTCCAAAGGACACGGTCCACTCCCAGCACTGCTTTCTTGGTGGTAGAAGGTTCCTGTGTGTCTCTGCTTGCTTCTCTCCTTTATATCTCAAAAGAGATTGCATTAAGACACTATCTAATCTTGTCAACCTCATCAGTATAACCTCACAACAGTGATAGAATTTACAACACATAAGGAGATCACATATGATCTCATCATAGTGATAGAGTTCACAACACATAAGGAAATCACATCAGATTACACAATCATACAACACTGGGAATCATGACCAGCCAAGCTGACAGATATTTTTCAGGGACACAACTCAATCCATGACAAGAGCTTTCTCTGAACTGCTCAACTCCATCTAGAAGCTGAGTTGGTTGAATGGTCCTAGCATCTGCAGACAACTTAAAAATTTTAATGCTAGTTTCATTGCCTATTCCCATCCTCTGGAAGGGGAAAGCCTTTAGTAACCTTCCCAGTGCTCTCCCGAATTAGTGACATTCTTGACATCACACAGCTATTGGAAGGTAAATGAGATTGCAGATGAGAGAAAGTGCTTTTTTATCTATAGAAACCAAAAACCAAACCAGTTGCTGTCAAGTAGATTCTGACTCATGGCAACCCCATGTGTGTCAGAGTAGAACTATGCTCCACAGGATATTCAATGGCTGATTTTTCAGGAGTACATTGCCAGGCCTTTTAGCTGAGGTGTCTCTGGGTGGACCCAAACCTCCATCCTTTGGTTAGCAGCTGAGTGCATTAACATTTGGACCACCTAGGGATTCCATTATCTATAGAAATAGAAGGCAGTACTGATTTTACTTCCCTAAACACCACTGGGAAACCATGGTGGTGTAGTTGTTAAGTGCTACGGCTGCTAACCAAAAGGTTGGCAGTTCAAATCCACCACTGAAGAAGTTATATATAAATTGATTCTTTCTAAATTCAATCACTTTCCCACCTACTTACCTGGTATTTCTGAGGTGTTTTGTTTTGTTTTCATCTATATTGGCAACTGCGGTGGCCACTGAAGTACAATGTGTATATTTCTATGATCACTTCCCATGGGAAAAAAAAAAAAAGAACTGAAGAGGAAATACAAGCTTTGAGTTGCAATACTGAAGGATTCTATGGGCAAAATATTGAATGATTCAGGAAGCATCAAAAGAAGATGGAAGGAATATACAGAGTCACTGTACCAAAAAGAATTGATCAACTTTCAATCATCTCAGGAGGTAGCATAAGATCAAGAACCTATGGTACTGAAGGAAGAGGTCCAAGCAGCACTGAAGGCATTGGTGAAAAACAAGGCTCTGCAAACTGACGGAATACCAATTGAGATGTTTCAACAAATGGATGCAATGCTGGAAGCACTCACTTGTCTGTGCCAAGAAATCTGGAAGGCAGTTACTTGGCCACTGACTCGAACAGATCCACATTTGTGCCCATTTCAAAGAAAGATGATCCAATGGAATGTGTAAATTATCAAACAATATCATTAATATGACATGAAAATAAAAATTTGCTGAAGATCATCAATAGGGAACTTCGAGAAATTCAAACCAGATTCAGAAGAGGATGTGGAACCAGGGATATTATTGCTGATGTCAGATGGATCTTGCCTGAAAATACCAGAAAGATGTTTACCTGTGTTTTATTGACGATACAAAAGCATTCGACTGTGTGGACCATAACAAATTATGGATAACATTGCCAAGAATGGGAATTCCAAAGCACTTAATTGTGGTCTTGAGGAACCTGTACATAGACCAAGAGGCAGTCGTTTGAACAGAACAAGGGGATATCATGTGGTTTAAAACAAGGAAAGATGTGGGTCAGGGTTACATCCTTTCACCATACTTATTCAATCTGCATGCTGAGCAAATAATCTGAGAAGCTGGACTATATGAAAAAGAATGCAGCATTAGAATTGAAGGACGACTCATTAACAACCTGTGATATGCAGATGCTGTAACCTTGCTTACTGAAAGCAAAGAGGACTTGAAGCAATTACTGATGAAGATCAAAGACCACAGCCTTCAGTATGGATTACACCTCAGCATAAAGAAAATAAAAATCCTCACAAGAGGACCAATAAGCAACTTCATGATAAACGGAGAAAAGATAGAAGTTGTCAACAATTTCATTTTACTTGGATCCAAAATTAACACCCATGGAAGCAGCATTCAAGGAATGAAACAACACATTGTGCCGGGAAAATCTTCTGCAAAAGACATCTTTAGCGTGTTAAAAAGCAAAGATGTCACTCTGAAGACTAAGGTGTGCCTGACCCAAGCCATGGTATTTTCAACAGCCTCATATGCATGCAAAAGCTGTACAATGAATAAGTAAGCCCAAAGAAGAATTGACACTTTTGAATAATGGTGTTGGCGAAGAATATTGAATATACCATGGACTGCCAAAAGAACGAACAAATCTGCACTGAAAGAAGTACAGCCAGAATGCTCCTTAAAAGTGAGGATGGAGAGACTTGGTCTCATATACTTTGGACATATTATCAGGAGCGACCAGTCCCTAGAGAAGGACATCATGCTTGGTAAAGTAGAGGATCAGCAAAAAAGAGGAAGACCCTCAATGAGATGGATTGACACAGTGGCTGCAACGATGTGCTCAAGCATGGCAAGGATTGTGAGGATGGCACAAGACTGGGGAGTGCTTTGTCATTCTGTTGTACATAGGATGGCTATGAGCCAGAACTGACTAGATGGCACCTAGCAACAACAACTTCCCATCGAGGAAATAAATAAATTTGTAATATGAATAATTCCACTCTAATTTGTCTGTTTTTTAACTCTGAAGAATTCTATAACAGAATTTCTTAAAGTGGGTCACAGCTGCATTCTCCATGGTTCCAAATTACAAATGTCCATTTCACACTGATGTGAGGAAGCCCACTGCATTCTACTGGTGAGGAAATCATTCCCTAAGGGCGAATTACGCATGCAAATGTCAAAACTCTCAGGTAACCCTCTCTGTTCTCCTGCCTTAGTCAGAGAGAGCACTCTGCACCTTTGTCCTTTGAAAAGGATCCCCTTCTCCCCGCCTCCTTCAGGACGGCCATTCTAGACTGTCTTTGGTCCCTTAACTAGATTACTCTGGCATGGGACTGTGGCTCTCTCAGCAATACAAGTAACCAAGAAATCTGCACCTCGCTAAGGTGTTCTGCACTTTGAAAGAAATCATAACAGTATAAAAGGAAGAATTCATTTCCTTTTGTCCCACACCTCCTCTGACCCTGATGGATCCCCACCCTGGTGTTCCCAGAGTCATCTGCAAATGGGAAGGAAAGAAATGACTGGAGAGAAGAGAATGAGAAAGAAAGATTCCCAGACCTTGAAAACAGGGGCTCAGTTTTGATCTGCAAAGTAGGTTATGAACTCCAGAGTGAGACACCGCATAGAGGGATCTGCATTTCCTTCAGTGCTTCTAGGTGAAGTTTCCTGTAAGAAGGGAAACAGGTAAAACATATCGAACACCAGTATATGTCAGTTGCCATTCCTCATTAATCTTTGCTATGATAAAACTCTGATTTGGATCTCTATGCTCATTTTACAGTTGAGAAAACTGAGTCTCAGAGACATTCAGAACTTCCCCAAGGTCATGGAACAGGGATCTGAACAAAGTCTCACGTAATTCCAACAGTGCTGCTTACACCACCCTGGTCTGCCTTCCGACTCCTCAGAGGAGGGCCTTTCCCTTGTTTTCTGCAGAATAATTTCCAGAGATGGGGCTGTGACAGTCTGTGCCTCCCTATAGGTGGTTCGATGGTGACCAGAGAGGAGGTCTTGCTTTCTGTGTCCCAGCCATCTCTCATTCTCCACTTGGATGGCAGTCCTTGGAGCTGAGGCAGAACTTATAATTCCCCTTCCTTATTCCCTGTTTGGAACCCTAGTGGTGCGAATGGTTAAGTGCTTGGCTGCTACCCAAACGGTTGGCGGTTCAAACCCACCAGCCACTTCATGGGAGAAAGACCTAGTGATTAGCTTCCATAAAGATCACAGACAAGAAAACTCTATGGCGTAGTTCTCTGTCACACAAGGTCACTGTAAGTCAGAGTTGACATGATGGCACCTAACCAACAAAATTCCCTGTTTGCTCAGTTCTTTCTTTCCTCATTACAATGGCTCAACAAAACCCCCAGCGGCCCCTAAACCCATCTTCTACCCCTACTACCCATGACTATGCATTTGCTTACCATCTTCAACAATGTAAAGGGTAGACATAAATTAAAGATATAGGCAGGATATCAGGAAGAACTTCCTGACTATGAGGCTCTGGAACATATACATGAGGAACTCAAGGAGGCTGTTGCGGCCCCTGTTCCAGGAAGCCATACAGGAAGAGGACACCCTGCCCCCAACCGGGCCTACTGGGACTGGGTACAGTTCTGCCTGGAGGCTGGGGGAGGCACCAAATGACCTCCAGAGGGCCCTGGCAGCCCGGGAGGCAAGGAGACTCTGGAGCAGCCACAGCTTAGCTTCAGATGTTCCCTGTCATCAATCACTCGGTACATCTGTTTGCTGTGCCATTTGTTTAAAGAGCGAGGAGTTTGCTAATTGAAAACTAAAAGCTCTATCCGTCTTACTTACAGCCGGCATGCAATCCACTCAGCCATTCAAGATCAGGGTAAAGGAGGCAGCGCAGAGCTACAGCGTCCTTGGGTTAGTGCATCCCTGGGGAGGTCATCCTGATTCCCCTTCTGCCTCCTGACTGAGCAAGACTACACCCTCCCCACCTTGGAGCAGCCAGAGGTCATGCGTATTACGGTTTGTCTAACACAATGACAGCTATTATTCCACATTTATTATACTCAATGCTGCCCAGAGAAATAGGTGTTATTAGCCTCAATTTAAAGATGGGGAAACTGAGGCTCAGAGAAATTAAACAACGTAGAAAAGGTCACAGAAATGGTAGGTGACAGAGGCGGGACACTAGGTTATCTGATTAGTCAGCAAAGGGATAACCTATCCACCCTATCCCTGAACCAACACAGAGGCCCTGAGCTGGGAGACACCAAGTCTCTCCTTTAACAGATTAAACCACGAAAAGAATGGCCCAAAGGTATACGAGGGGAACACCGCGTTTTCAGCCACATCTGTAATGCTTTATTACTTTAAAAGCAAATATGGCAAAATGTGAGGACTCCTGATTGTTGTAACATCGCTCTGTCAAGCTCATAAGGGGGTACAAGATAGTCTGGAATCCATTCGACAGAGCCAAAGGCAGGGAGCAGGGGAAGAGGCATGCTGTGCCCACTCACAGCTGCTCCCTCTGTTCGGAGCACCTCCACAGATGGCTGTATTTGAGAGAAGTTCTTGCCTTCGCCTCAGGAGACAAGACTGACTCACTGTGGGGTACGGATGGGCACGCCATCTATTCTGGCTTCAGTTTCCCCCCTGAAGCAATGATGGTGGCGTGTGGTAAGACAAATGCTAAGCGCCTTTCCATCTCTAATTCTCTATAGATGTGTGGGTTACTGGAGGAAATGCGTAGACCAATTTAATCTCTGTGGCCCAGAGTGGTTGGACTGACTCTGCTATGCATGGTCAGGCCTTTGATCATGCTGTTCTCTCTGCCTGGAATAGTGTGAACTGGGAAACGTCTCCCTTTGTTTGTGCTTCACACTTATTTAAGCCAGAGGTGCTGAGATCTGTTACCGGTATTGCCCTGTCGATCTCTACCTTGGATTGGCAGAACACAGAGAAGGAACCTGGTTGTAGCCGTCTCTGTGTTCTCTGAGGAATCCCTGGGTGCTGTGAATGGTTAACAGGCATGGCTGCTAACAGAAAGGTTGGAGGTTCGAGTCCACCCAGAGGTGCCTCGGAAGAAAGGCCTGGTGATCTACTTCAGCCATTGAAAAACTAGTCCTACTCTGATGCACATGAGGTCACTGTGAGTTGGAGTCTAAGGTGACTGGCACCGGTTACGTTGTCTGAATCTGACATAAAACCCAGCGAAGGGAAGACCGTCAAGACAGTCCGTAACTAATTGTTGGAGAAGAAAGAAAGGGAGGGAGAAAGGGAGGAAAGGGGAGAGGAAGGATGGTTCCTCTGCAGCCCCTATGACCCTAAAGTGGAAAACGGCAGAGGAACTACACTCACCGTCTCCCCTGAGGCACACACCTCTACGCAGAGTCAAAGGTGAGCTGGAACCCTGGAGACCGCCATTTGAATTTCCACCCCCGGTCAACTCCAAGCAGGCTTTTCCTCTGAAAGAAGCAACAGAACTGACCACAGCGATTCCAAGGTCGCAGGCCAGAAAACGGTCCTGGATCTCTCCAGCTCTCCCCTTCAACGCCACCTCCCCCTTCTCACAATTTGGATGGACTCGTTGGATGGACAGTGCCTCCCCCACATTTGTCCTCTGATTCCTCAATGGTGACAACAGACAAGCAGGAGAGTGAGGACGCTTGACCAAGGGTGCCCTGCGTATACAGTGTGTTACGTTTTGGGGGCGGGCGGGAGAGCGGAGTGGGCAGTTCAGGGCTTAGTTCAGGCCTCGGCCTCGACTCGCCTCAAACGCGGGGATGAACGGGTCCCAGCTGCGCGCTCCAGGTCAGGGGCGCAGAGGGAACCTACAAGCGCCCGCGCGGCGGGGCGGCGCCTGGCCCCGGGGCGGGGCCTCGGGGCACCTCGTGGCCCCGGCGGCCCCGCCCCCTTCCCGCGCTCCCCGCGCTCTCGGCGCCGTGGAGCTGTCCAGCCTCAGTGCGGGAGCCGGCCGCCGCCCGCGCGCACCGCGCCGCCTCCGCGCCCTGTCCCCGCGCTGCCCTCCAGCCGGCGCAACCCGGCGCCCGGCCCCGCCCCGCCTTGCCCCGCCGTGGCCAGTCCACTGCGCCCCGCGGGCCGGAGGCGGCCAAGCGGCTGCCCGCCAGGGCTCTGAGCAGCGCGGCGGGGCCAGGTGGCCTGGGGCCCGGAGCCAGGGACCCGCCAAGGAGAGCGGCGGCCCCGGACGGCTGCCGGAGGGAGGGCCGCGCGTGGATGCGGCGGGAGCTGAAAGCCTCGAGCAGCCGGC
Source organism: Dugong dugon (assembly GCA_030035585.1). NCBI lineage: Eukaryota > Metazoa > Chordata > Mammalia > Sirenia > Dugongidae > Dugong > Dugong dugon. The sequence continues at coordinate 31,248,118 of CM057467.1, forward strand.
GCCGTCTCTGCCCCCGGGCTCCTTATGGCTTGAAGGTAAGCGCCGGCGGGATGGGAGAGAGAGGCGGCCTGGGGCCAGGGCAGGGTCCGCAGGGAGAGAAGGAGCGAGCTCCGAGGGCGCGCAGCCAGGACCAGAAGTTTGTCCGATCACTCCAGTGCCGTCTGCCTGGGAGCGCCCCTCTACGGACTTTCCACAGACTCTCCCTCGGGCCGCTTCCCAAAGGAGTCCTACCCCGGCGGCTGCCATCACCCCCTTCGTCCTTCGGTCAGTCCTTTACGCTGCGCGGGCGGAAACCCTCGCCCCGGGGACCAGCGGGCGAGGCCGGGACAGCCTCCCCGCGGAGCGGGAGCGCGAGCTCCGCCGAGCCTCAGCTCCCAATCATCTCGGAGGAAAGGCACTTCCCGCTAGCACCCGAGCCCAGGACCCCAGGGCGCAAAGCCAGAGTTTCCGGCCGCCCCGGAGGAGGAAGCATTGTTCTTGATAACTCCGCATTCTGTGCGACCAGACTTCTCAGTTTCTAAGGGCAGAAGCCAAGGACGGCGAAAGTCCGGTTTTAGCTCCACGCTCCCCACTCCCTTGCTTGTCCGCTGTCCTTGGTCCTGATATTTTGCTCTTCTTACCCATGTCTCCATTTGAGATCCAGTCGGAGAGGGAGGCCGTGTTTCAGAACCATTCGTCCTGGGGGCTGGGGGTGACGATGGGGGCAGTAGTACAGGGTGACCTTCCAGCTCGTAAAATATATCAAGAGCCCGAATAGGGTGATGTACGGAGACAAGCGGCAGCTCTAAGGGCCAGAAAGAGTGCGTCCCCCATGCTGTCTGTGCAGGCAGTCTGTGAGCAGTTCCTCTTCAAGAGGTACGAGGGTGCGTGTGTGTCTACACAACATGCTTCACCATGGACACAAGCCACAGCACTACAGCTCCATAGGGACAGGCCCTTGCTCTCCGCCACAGGGAAGCTGAGTGAGCCACTGTTGACTCACCTGACACCACACTACTTGTATCGCTGGGGGCTCCTGAGGTTGGGTGAGGTACAAGGCACTTTGTGGATCCCTCTCCAGATCCTCTCCCAAATCCTATAATTTCTGGATTTTAAGCAGGCTATAAATGTTTCCGACTAATCCTTGTTCTTTCCAGGGAACTAGATGTTCAGTGAGCCACCCCTCCTTTGGATGCAAATACTAGTGCTTATCCCTGATTCATCCTGTAGCACTGGGACCACTTGAAAAAAATTCATTCTTCTCATCTTTCCTTCTGTTAATGCTGTTTGATGAGGGTGGGCAGATAGAGAGGCAGTGGTGAGTGTGACCGATTCCAAGACAATCAGCAAGCTGGTTTGAGGTCAGCCCCCTGCCTTTGACTTTTCTACTTAGTGTTCAACATACCTGGCACATTTGTTTCCAGGAGATTTTCATGCTATCTCTGAACTCAGGCTTCCAACTGGGGAGAAATCTGGGAAGGTTAGACCTAGATCCAAGTGGGGACATGGTAACTACAGCCTTGTTCTTTTGAAGAACATTCTGAGTTCTTTTTACCTTCCTTGTAGGGTCTGGGGATTAAAGGTGCCTGGAAAATAGGGACATTCTGATTTATTGAAAAGGTGTCTGAGGTTTTTTTTTATGTTATTATTTAATTTTTATGAACTCTCTGCATCCGAATCACCTGGGAAGCTTGTTAAGATGCATATTTTTGGTTATTGCCTAAATCTATTGGATGCAAATCTCAGGCTGAGCCCCAGGAATTTATATTTCAACAAGATTTCTGGGTGATTCATACGTACAGTGGGTTAAGGAATCAAGTCTCTTAAAAGTTCAGACTCTTAGCCTAGAGGGAGCATGATTAAGGTCTTTAATGGACCCCTTGCCTCCTACAGTTCTACATGCTAAAGTCTTCAAGTGTAGGACTGTTGATGGAAGGACCGCCACCCAATTCAATCCCTTTGCTGTAATGAGGGATGCAACCCAATCCCTTCTCTCCCCTAAGATCCTCCTGGACTTTTCTTCTTTCAAAAACAGACTTTTTTGAGGGGGAGGGAGGAGGGATCTTTAAGAATCACCAACATGGCTTCAGACTGACTTGTGTAAATACTAACTGTCCCCCTTTGGACGCCAACCCAGTGTGTTCCTTCTACCCTCCCCTTCTGAATTATTGTCTTTCATTATGCGTGTGCTGTGATCTGCTAACCCAACTGCTCCAGAAATGCCAAGGAGTGATTAGTTCAGCCTGGTAGCACGTCATGTTCCCCAAGGCTGGTTGCCACTCGTGCCCTGCTGGCAGTGACATATTGACTGTATTGATTTGGTTCTTTGCTTTCTATGAGCTAGGAAGCTTGTCGGGGTGAATAGGCCAGTGATATTGCTTGTGGGCTAGTCAATCTTCTACACTCACCTGCAAGGCTGGGTTATTTTTCTCTAGAACATGTAAATTATCGTGTTGAGAATGATGGAGGAGAACCTGAATTTGAGATAAACCCTTCTGTTCCTCATCCTATACCATGAGAATCAAAGGGGAGCTCAGGGTCTCATCAGAAATCTGACCTCACATACTCCTGGGCTTGCCCTGCTGAAGACAGACTGGTCACTGTTCTCCGGGTAAACCAGTATTAAGGAGAAAGGCAGGTGGACTCTAGGCATGGACTGTTGTCTCTGTCTTACCTGTAAGTGAAAGTTGCTTTTGGTGTTGAGGAAAAAGGGTGACTGTGAAGGTATCACAGTGTGTGTGTGTGTGTGTGTGTGTGTGTATGAAAGGGACTATGATGAAAACTCCTTGAGCCAACCCTATCCTTTCCAGTGACTCACACTCTTCTCACCTGCCACCCTTCATTACTTCCTCCCTTGTGGCTTAATACCTATGACTCTCCAGTAGTGAGGGTGCTTCAGCACCTAGGAAGGGAGAGGAGAATCAAAGCTGAGGTTTTATAATGCCAGGATCCCAAACCATATTGGCAATATTTTCAGGATCAGGCTGTATATCAGCAGGGCCACAGCAACTTAAGATCAGAGGTCTTGACAGAATAGCTGCCCAGTCAGGTGCATTTCCCCTGGGACATAATTTGCAGAATTTCAGATCCTTGGATTATCTGGACACCGCAGAGGTCATCCTAGATGCCCTTGACCCCAAACAGGACAGCCGTTCCCTTAGTTCCAAAATATGGTGGTCTCACTCCTGTTATGAATGTTCTCCCAAAAAGGAGCAGTATAAGCTTTTTAGTTCTAGGGAACCAGGGTTAGCCTTCTAGTTCCAGGGCACCAGGATTGGATTCAGCAACCACAGCTTCTCCATCCTACCAGGAGCTCTGCTTAGCAGGGGAGCATCTTGCATATAGGGAATGCTAGGAAACCACAGACAGCAGGAAAGGCTCGGCTTGGTTCAGCATCTCAGCAGGGATCCTTCCCTATAGGTGACCTGTTGTTTAGCTGAACCCCAGTTACCATTTGTTGCCCCCTCCCCAAACAGGGCATCTTGTGGCCCTGGAAGAACACCAAGATTTGGCTTTGAGATTCTATGTAAGTACTCCAGCTCTCCAGGATACTAAATAGAGCCACTAAAAGTTTACAAGTTGCTCATTTACCAGTTCTGGGTGGTAGATAGACATTAATTATCTCCAGCCTTTTTAATTACTCTAATAGTGTTGGAATCCAACATTAACACACCCCTGCTTCTCTCACCTGCCCCCATCAGCATGGTAATTGAAGATTTCTTTCTTTTTTTTTTTTAGCAATAGAATCATATTATTTAAATGCATAGGCTTGGAAAATAGCTTGATTATAGTGTCAGTGCATGTAGGTGGAGGAGTGAAACTACAAGATTCAGCCACTTGGTTTGCTTCTGTTTGGGTCCAGGATAAAGAGGGAAACTTGCCCTTCTGGACTGCATATTTCCCTTCTTCTTATCTCTTTCACCTCAATCTGATAAATAGGTCAAATCAACACCCTTGGCAGCCAGGATGCCCCCCGGGGAGGGTGGAGCCTCTTCTCTCCCTGGGAAACCTGGGAACTGTTTCTCTGCCCAGATGCAGAGGCCCCTGCTGGCTCCAATGTATGGGGGAGGAGCCAGAGATGACGCACTTGGGCCCGGGGACTGCCCCCTCCCCTGGATAGAAGAGGCTGTGCTGCTGCACTGTCCCAAACTCAAACATCCTGGGGATTTGGGAGAGGATGGACCAGTGCCTGGCGGTGGGAGCCGAGACGTAGACTCGCTGGAGCCCCTGGAAGCAGCTGACGTCAAATATCATTGTGTATAGGCATCAGCTTAGTGCACTGTTTGGATGATTTTATTTTAATCTGATGGTACCTGCAGGGATTTTCACTTTTTCCAGGAGGAGAAGGGGGAATTCTTTGCTGTCTTCAGGGATGAGAGGGAAGAAGGGAGGACCCCTGGCTTTCCCTGGAGCCTTCTGGGTGATGTCAGCCAGTTCCCAGACAGAGGATGTAGGTGAAGTCAGGCAGACCTGTCCCCCATGGGTCCTGTCAGTATACCCGAAGCTGGCCTGGGCAAGCCTGCCTTCCAGGGTACTGCTGCTTGGCACAGAGCCCCAGCTGCAGCCCAGCGACAGTCCCCTGCAGATGTCTGGGAGCCAAAGTGAGTCCTGGGGCCCGACCATTTGTCATCCAGCTTCTTCAGAACGTGCCTGCCCTTCTCATTTCCACCCCCGCCTTGTTGTTATTGTTTGGGTTCTAAGGGACCCAGCAGGGGAAAGGCATTAGAAATGAAATTATTTTTGTTACACGCTGTATAATTGCCTCCTCCTCCTTCCTGTTACCCCAGGCAGCAACATCACTAGCAATTCCCCGGGAACCCTCGGTCTGGGAAAGTGGCTGGCTCACAGACTGCCTTCGCAAGGGCTGCTTTTGACAAGTGGCCCTGCTCACCAGTTCCTCCATCGCCTGGCCTAATCATAGTAACAGCCACCGTTTAATGTACACTTGCTGTGTGCAGGCCGCTGTGAGGAGAACCTCACTTGTATTTTTCATCTCAAACCCTAGTCCTCCAACCACTCTATGAAATAGGCACTATTATTATTCCCATTTTACAGAGGGAGGGAGCCTGAGTCCCTGTCCTTGTGTAATCCTTGTTTTGGAGTCCTGGTGGTGCAGTGGTTAAGAGCTCAGGCTGCTAACCAAAAGGTTGGTAGTTCAAATCCACCAGCTGCTCCTCAGAAACCCTCTGGGACAGTTCTGTTCTGTCCTATAGGGTCGCTATGAGTCGGAATCGACTCGATGGCAATGGGTTTGTTTCTTTGTTTTTAACAGAGGGAGCAGCACAGGCCTAGAGAGATAAGTGACTTGGACAAAGTCACACGAATAATATGTGGGGTGGAGATTTAAACTCTTAACTATTTTGCACATTTCCTCTGGCCTATGTGAGTGGAAGAAACGATAAGAAAGGGGGGAGAATAGGGATAAGAAGGGACATTCTTTAATAAACTGAGGTGACAGTGAGCTTTGCATGTGCCAGGAAAGTGAGGAGGGGAGAGATGGCAGAGGAAGATGGAGAGATGAAATAGCTTCTTGAGATTCTTAAATTTGAGGAGCGTCTTAGTTACCTAGTGCTGCTTTAACAAAAATTAACACGCTAGGAGGAGGTCCTTCCTTGTCAGTAGCCCTGTGAGGCGCTTGGCACTCCTTGGTGTTCCTGGTATTCCTTGGTGTTCTATAGGGTTCCTTTGCATCTGTCTTCCCACTATGTGTGTCTCTGTGTCTATTCTGTTCTTTTTTAACTCAGAAATAATTAGGTTTAGGACCTGCCCTACTCTGGCATAGCCTCATTAACATAGCAAAAGAAAACCCCTATTTCCAAATAGGGTCACGTTTATAGGTGGAGGGCTTTGAACTGCAATGTGTATTTTCTGGGGGAGGACACAATTCAGTCCATAACAAGAGCGATCTAAGAAGGATTGTTCTGTACCTGGCTCTGGGCCCCTTGGGAGGAAGTGCATTGGGAATGCACCTCAGCAGTGCCGAGAGCAGAGGAAAGGTGGGAGCAGAAGGAAGGCAGATCAACAAAACCTTCTAGCCTGAGAGGATGGGTAGGGCAAGAGGTGTGGACTGGTAAATGTTGTGGTTTAGCTATAGAGCTAGTCAGGAACTGTGACCACCGTCACCTTCTCTCCAACACCTCTTTGAGGTGAAGAGGGCTGTCCAAAGAATTAAACCCAAACTTCTGCCAACATTTAGACTGTTGGTGTTGCTTTCTTATTACCGTAGGATGGAAACTTGCCATGTCTCTAAGACTAAGCACCTCGATTTTGTAGAGAGGTTAGGGAGGGGTGGCATGGCTTGGGACCCTGTACAACACAGGAATGGCTCGTGAGAGCTGTCTTCAAGGATTAGTTTGATTGGTGCCTACCTGGAGAACAGAGACAGGAAAGGCTTGGGTGTCTCTGGGCAGGTCACTTAAGCTGAGCATCAGTTTCTTCATGTACAAAGGAAAGGAACTGTTTAGATGCTGCCTCATGAATTGTAATTTCTAAGATCTGAAGCACTGAAGACTCCACCAAAATGACTGGCTAATGGTGTTAGCCTTGTAACAAGTTTTAAGACTTCTAGCCTGTGTTGTTGAACCTCACCCTGAGTTTTAGGAATAATAGATATTCATAAAACCAATAGATATAAGACATTTGAAAGAGTCCCTGGCAAAAGTAAGCACTCCATAAGTGTTAACTGTAATGATTGTTATTGTTATTATTAAGAAACTTGAGGGGAGATGTTTTCAGCTATAGTCCTTTTATGCTAATTCTGCTTCTAATTTTGTTGTTGTTAAGTACTGTCGAGTGGGTTCTGACTCTTAGAGACCTTGTGTATAACAGAACGAATGTTGCCCAGTTCTACGCCATCCTCACAGTTGTTGCTGTGTTTGAGCCCATTGTTGCAGCCACTGTGTCAATCCATCTAGTTGAGGGTCTTCCTCTTTTTTGCTGACCCTGATATTTTACCAAGCATGATATCCTTCTCCAGTGAACAGTTAAGCCCTCAGCTGCTAACTGAAAGGTTGGCAGTTCAAACCCACCCAAAAGCTCTGTGGGAGAAAAGACCTGGTGATCTGCTCCCATACAGCCTAGAAAACCCTATGGGGCAGTTCTGCTCTGCCACATGGGGTCGCTGTGAGTCAGAATTGACTCAACGTCACCTAATAACAACAATAACATTAGTTGAGTACTGATCTCGTGCTGTGCGAAATTCCCCCTTTTGATTTTATATCTCTGAAATTAAGCACATTTCTAAAACTTTCACAAAAATTTAAGCTAACACTTCTTTCTTATGTTCTCCACTTATCTGGCTCCAAAATTCCCTGGCACTCACCTGTCAGAGCTGTTTCTCATCTTGGGTGAGAGGGGTTTGAATTGCTTGTCATCCCTTTGAATGAGTGCAGTTGAACTCCCATCTCACCACACGCAAGCCAGGAAGAGGCATTTGTCTTCAGGTGCCGCCTTTCGTGGACTCCTTCTTCTTCCTGGCTCCCTGAATCATTCATCAACTTCCTCATGTAGAGCCTCCCTGATTAGCACTGTCACATGGTGTGGTGCATTCTGGCACAGATCACTCTATTAGAAATGAAAAATAAGGAGGAAGCACATCAGGGGCTCAAAGACAAGGAAACGTTTAGGTTTTGTTTTCTCCAAGACTGAGAGGGTCAAAGAATATCACACTTTGAGGAGTGAATACCCAACACTGACTGAAATATGTGCTCTCCATATCTTGAGGTTATTAATAGCAGGATCAAATGCTAACTATTTTTTTGATGTAGTGTGGCGCTGTCTGAGAGAGGAGGATGGAACACAATAGCTTCTGACCCTGGGACTCTCCAATCCAGGAAGCTACTGTCTCTCTTTTTGGCTTTTTTTTTTTTTTTTTTTCTAGGAATACTTCCTTGAGGAAGATTCTTTCCTAATGGACACATTTATTCCTGGCCAATTAAAACAGCTTGCTGTTTATTGACAGTACTGGATTTCCAAGGACATGCAGGTGTTCTACTCCTAGGACATCTTCCTTGGATAATATGGTCACAACTTTTCTTGGATCCTGAGCTCCCTCAGCTATTTCATTCATTTATGGCAGGGTCAACAAGAGAAGTATGTTGATAGGGGGAAACTCACATCCTGGATCCCAAGCAGATGATACCAGAGCCCCCAAAGTGGATCCATGCACATCTTTCCTTGAGCAATGTGGATAGCTGAAGTCCTGGGATCACTCTGGATGACTAATGGCACCAAAATCTGCCCTGTGGCCAGTCTGCTCTGGGGAGTTGGAGGGAAGTGGGGTAGGGGGATGATTGGTCTCCATTGACCCATGCTACCCTTCAAACATCCTGGGTCCTTCCTTAGTTACATTCGGTGATAGTCAGCCTTCATGATGGCCCTCAATACTTCTCTGCCTCCTAGTATTTATGTTATTGTTTAATCCTCTCCTACATTAAATAGGGCTGACCTGAGTACCAATAAGATAATGCCTAAATGACAGAGTATGACTTCTGAGAATAGGTCATAGAAGATATCACAGCTTCTGCCTTGTTCTCTCTTGGGTCACTCATTCTGGGGAAAGCCAGCTGCCATGTCATGAGGATACTCAAGCAGCCTATTGAAAGGTCTACATGGTGAGGAACTGATGCCTCCTGCCAACAGCCATGTGAGTGCACCATCTTGGAAGCAGATCTTCTAACCCTGGACAAGCCTTCAAATGACTGCAGCCACAGCCAAGTTCTTAACTGCAACCTCTTGAGAGACCCTCAGCCAGAACCACCCAACTAAGTTGGCTGAATTCCTGGCCCACAGAAACTGTGAGATAATAAATGCTAGCTGTTTTAAGCTGCTAAGTTTTGGGGTAATTTATTATACATTCTGAAATTATTCTCCATGAAGTTATTCAAATTTGTCTTCTGCAATGACATGGAGTCTGTTTACGACCACGGTAGCAAGATGGATTTCCTCGTGAGCTTCAAGGGGTGCCCTCTGGTTCTACTAATCTGAGATTTGGAGGCACTCATGTTTCACACACTATAATCATGCACTCTCTGAGCAGTTGTCTTTCCAAACCAGACTGTGGAGTTCTGTATTCTGCCTTCCAATACTCACTCTTTCCTGAATGTCTTCTGGTATGATGGCCATTCAACATGCATTTCCTTTTTTTATTTTTTCATTGAACAAATATTTACTGAGAACTGAATATGAACTAGGCACTCATCTTGGTTGCAGATATGTCAGTGAACAAAATAAAGATGCCTGCTCCCCCTCCCCTCCAACAGCTTATGTTCTGTTGGAGGGAGAAAGATGGTAAACAATAAATATAAAGTAAATTACAAGGCACAACAATTGATCTTTATTTGCCTGGAACAATGGAGGAAGAAGGAGATTCAGGAACAGTAGAAAGATATGGAATGTGTGGCTAAATGCCTCCATGAACAACTGCCTCCTTTGCCACGAGACCAGAAGAACTGGATGGTGCCTGGCTACCATTACTAAACATTTTGATCAAAGATTCTATGGAAGAATCCTGTTCAAAAAGGGAAAAATGCAGAATAGAATTTCAAATTCTCATGGACTCCAGGCTTTATGGAGCGATGAAGGCTGGATGAACCCATGAAACTATTGCCCTGAAACTATCTTTAAACCTTAAACCAAAAATATCCCCTGAAGTCTTCTTAAAACCAAATAATATTTTAGTTTCTCTTGTAAAAAACAACTGCCTTGAACATTATGCTCTCTTAAGAACTATCTATATGAGAGCAAATTGACAATAGGAACGCAAAAGATTAGATAGGAACCTTAAGGGGCAGTGAGTTTATGTTAATGAGGGAGGAACAACTCAGAAAAGGAGGGTGAGAATGGTTGCACAACTCGAAGAATGTAATTAATGTCACTGAATTGTACATGTAGAAACTGTTGAATTGGTGTATGTTTGCTGTGTATATTCTCAACAACAATAACAAAATAAATAAAAAATTTTTAATAAATTACCAGGTATGTTAAAAGGTAATAATTACTTGGGAAAAGAAAAACTAGACCAAGATAAGGGTGATCTGGAGTGCTGAGGGGTGGGAGGAGAGGGAAGTTTGCATTATTAAATATGGTGGCCAGGGTGGGACTCACTGAGAAAGTGACATTTGCGCAAAGACTTAAAGGATGTGGGGGAAGAGCATACTGTACAGAATCAGTCAGTCAGCATGCATGTTTAAGCATTTTTAATAATTGTCTAATTCCCCATGGAGCAATGGTAATTGTGATAATACTCTGCATTTGTAACTTCCCATTAATTTTTCAAAACCCACGGGGCAATAATAATCTCATATTTGTAAAGCCTGTTCATGCTCACTATCTCTGTTGATCCTTACAGCCCACTTAGATAGGTATTATAACCCCCATTTGCAGATGTAGCCACTCAGGGAGGTTCAGAGATGTTAAGTAAAACCTGCTCAGAATCACAGAGCTAAGAAGTACTGGAGCTACAGCCTTGTGCCGTATCTTGTACGCCTTTCTTATATTTCGTATATTGCCATCTTAATGCTTAACGCTAACCTTTCAGTTGGGTGTTTCTTGTTTTCCCCACTAGACTATGAGTGAGCTCCTTGAAGCAGAGAATATGTCTCATGCTTCTCCCAATGGTAACCTATTTTAATCACCATTATGACCTAAAATGGTGCTAAGCTCTTGGCAGTCACTTAAATTATTGAATAAATGAATGAGTAAGTGAGTGGTGGCTTACTTCTCCAAAGCCACACTCTTTCTCCACTTCCCTTGAAGTCCAACAAGAATGAGTGGTAGTATCTGAGATACCCCCCACAGGTCTAGTGGCTCAACAAGCAAATTCATGTTGTTGTTAGTTGCCGTCTAGTTGCCTCTGATCCATGGCAACCCAGCGTACAACAGAACAAGACATTGTCTGGTCCTGCTCCATCTTCATGATCATTGGTCTGCTCAAGTCCATTGTTGTGGGCACCGTTTATTTTGAGTGCCTTCCAACGTAGGGGGCTCATCTTCCAGAATTATATCAAACATTTTTCTGTTGTGATCCATAGGCTAATTTTTTGGTAGTAGATAGCCAAGCCTTTTTTCTTAGTCTGTCTTAGTCTGGAAGCTCTGCTGAAACCTGTCCACCATGGGTGACACTGCTGGTATTTGAAATACTGACAGTATAGCTTCTAGCATCATAACAACACGTAGGCCACCACAGTCTGACAAACTGACAAACAGGTGGTAGAATCTGTTTCCTATCCCCCTCTCTTTCTGCTCAACCAGCGCTGACTACCCTTAGCCATGACTACATTATGGGTAGACTGGAGATTTTCAACAGTCGTCATGGGGCATGGAAGTGGGGAGATGTTGAATAGTGGGAGCCCACGTCAATCAGACACACACATAGAGAAAAGGTACTGGGTGAGCTGTCAAGGAAGCCCATGCTGATGTGTTGGCTTTGGTCAGCCTGGGAACCTGAAGACAGGCAGGATAGAGAAGTTGTTGGCAGTTGTCTTTGGAGCTCTGGTTGATGTCTGTGTTTTCAAGCTAGGATTTAGAGGTTGGGGAATTGGACTGATCCTTAAATTAAAAGGTAGCGATAAGCATCATTCTACCTGATAGTCTCCAAAAGCAGTATCAGTTTAGATCTAGTATCTTTCCCAAAAGCTCTTCTAAAATCTGGGATACCTACCCCCTGCCCATCCAGCTTTTCAGTTCACCAAAGGGATTCAGGGCATGAACTTGGAAACCACACTGACATAGGTTCAGCTCATTGTCCAGCCAATAACCAGCTGTGTGACCTTGATCAAATGACTTCAAGAACCTTCTAGATTCAGTCACATCCTCCATAAAATAGGTATAACCATGGTACTTGCTTCAAAAATTTTTGTAGAAATAAATAAATCATGCATATAAAGAGCTTAACCCAGTATCCGACACATGGTAAGCTCTCAATAAACATCCACTATCGGTGGTGCAAGTAGTTCGTGCTCGACTGCTAATCACAAGATTGGCAATTCAAACCCATCCAGTGGCAGTGACAAAGAAAGCCCTAGTAATCTGCTTCTGTAAAGATTACAGCCAAGAAAACAATACGGAGCTCAGTTCTACTCTGTAACACCTGAGGTTGCCATGAATTAGAATTGACTCGACGGCAACAGTTTTGGTTTTTATCTTTATTATTATCATCATAACTATTAGGAGGCATAGAAAGCTCCAGAGGACCCTTCCCCAACTGAGTTTCAAATGTTATCACCTCTCTTATGGAGGGAAGAAACAGATTACTGCAGACGAGGAAATTGGACAAGTGAAATTTGACTCATAGAATGTCATCCCTGGAAGAGCCCAATGTCACACAGCAGGAGCATGGCAGAGCTGCACTAGAGCTCACTTCTGCCCCGGGGCCCTTTCCTGCACATGCTGCTGCCATCAGCTCGGGTTAGTGCATGGAGCATGGCTGAAGAGTGGAGTTTGAGATGGAGATGGCACAAGGTGAGGCCAGAGGCGTAAGTAGTGGCTAGATTATGAGCCCTGTGGCCTTGTGAAAGGGACTGGAGTTTATCCTGAGGACAACGAGAAATTATTTTGAAGGATTTGGTTTTAAGCAGGACAATAACTCCATTCATTAGATTTGCATTAAGAGGCATCACAGAGACTGCTGTGTGGGGAACAGATTGTAGAGGAAACAAGACTGGAAGAAGACTAGCTGGGACAGTTTGCAGTTGTCCAGGAGACAGACGCTGGAGGCCTGGACTAAGTGGGGGCAGTGGAGATAGAAAGACATGAAAGTTTTAAAAACATATTTCAAATTCAGCAGAACTCAGTGATTGATGAGATGTGGAGGAGAAGGGGAGGGGAGGAGCCAGGGATGATTTAAGGACAAGAAAGCAAGGGAATTAAGGATATGGGCAAAAGTGTCTGAAGTATTGGGCCAGAAATCCAAGCCAGGTAAAAAGGAAAGAGAAGAAAGGCTATGGATGTTGCAAGGTGGGTGTTGGGGAGGAGAATGGAATCAGTGGACTGATGGTGTTGATAAGGTCAGAGAACTGGTTTACTTGGAGTAATAGAGCGACTGAGCTGGAACGCATGGGCAATTGCAGTCACAGTGTGGGAGAATTGAACCTCTGACTTCAGAGAGGAGCAGTTCTGGGTGATGACAGGGCTCAGATTCTAATTTAGCATTAGGTAGTTGAAGTGGAGAAGAAGTAGTTGGAGATGAGGAGGCCAAGTTGCTGAGTGGCCACAGTGTTGGAAGCTGATTCCACCCAAGTCAATGGCAGGATTTGGGGTGGAGTGGAAGACAGTGAGCTAAGTGCCACAGTCTTCAGTGAAGTAGGGTAAGTGATGAGGAATTTCTGCATGACAACGGCAAAGAGGGAGAGAGGGGGTCATAGATGGGTGGCATGCACCTCAAAGGATCAGAGTTTTTATAGGAAGATAAAGGAGGAGCTAAGGTGACTGGGGGGCACAAATGATTAAGTGCTTGACTACTAGCCGAAAGATTGGTGGTTCAAACCCATCCAGAGGTGCCTCGAAAGACAAGCCTAGAGATCTGCTTCTAAAAGGTCACAGCCTTGAACACCCTGTGGAGCAGTTCTACTCTGCACACATAGGGTCGCCATGACTTGGAATTGGCTCAGTGGCAACTAACAACAACAGCAGAGGAGGAGGTAATGAGGGACAAGGATGTGGGAGGATGAGCAATCTCCTGGAAGGGCTGCAGGTGGTGCCTCAGTTGAGGCTGGAAAGGGAGGGGCCTGCTGCTGCAACATGGTACGCACCTCCCTTCTAGACCTCATCACACTGGTTTTCTGTTCTGCTCCCTTGATAGCTCATGAACTCACAAGGTCACACTCATTTCCATATCTACAGAGAATGGAAGAGAAAGAGGAGAAGAATGGAGATAAGAGGGTGGGAAAGTAGGCGTAAAGATGTGACTGAGAGAGATGAAAGGGGTGGAAGTTAGACAGGAAAGGAAACGAATCCATTGGTCATTTACTGCTCCTCTGTAACCACTGTACTGTTTCTAACTTTTGCACAGGTGATTTCTCTGCCTGGAATTTCCCTGCCTTTAACTTGGCTAACTCGTTCTCAGCCTTCAAAACTGAGCACAAGCATCACCTCTTCCAGAGAGCCTTCCCTGATTTTTCCCTTATACTTCTCCACCAGCCTGGGCTATAGGCCTCTCTTCTATATTTCCATAGCATACAGTGTAGGATTTATCACACTGCATTGTAATTTCCTGTTCACTGGTTTGTTTCCCTTACTAGGTGGTAAATTCCTTGAAAGTGGAAATGGAGTACATTACCTCTAAAGGCCTAGGTACCAGCCCACTGAGTACAAATGGTAGGACTGTGATCAGAGGGCTCACTTCCTCAGTCTCTCCCCAAACACACACACACACACACACACACACACACACACACACACACACACACACACACACACAATAATAAGACAGTCTTCTGCTCATCTTTTAAATCCCCACATTGTTAAGGCAGGCTAGGAAATTCCTCCAGCAAGTGATTTAGACTGGAGAGATCCCAGCATGTGAAGGCTGGAAAGGACCTTAGGTACCTAGACAAGCTCTTGATACACGGACAAGAAGTCCGTGCCCAGAGAGGGAAGTGATGTGTCCATGGTCACAGAGCTGCTTAGCAGGAGACCAGACTCAGACCCCATGTCTGCCAGTGACCCAGCCCATTTCCCACCACATCAAACTGCCCTTCATAACCTGTTCCTGATAGCCAGAAATGGTGTTACCACTCTGCTTGACCTCAAGAATTGTTGTTGTTGGGTGCCATTGAGTGGACCCCATGTGACAGAATAGAGCTTCTCCATAGGGTTTTCTTGGCTGTAATCTTTATGCGAGCAGATTGCCAGGTCTTTCTCCCGTGGAGCTACTGGATGGGTTTGAACCATCAGCCTTTTGGTTAGCAGCCAAATGCTTAACAATTGAGCCACTGGGGCTCCTTTGACCTGAACCAGCCTCATAAAAGCTTCCCCAGTTTAGCCAGTTTCAAAAATCATCCCCTTGTCCTTTCCATTTCTGGGTCCAAAATTGCTAATTCGATGCCCCTTATTACTCAACTCTGTTCAGGTGCCTGGGAAATACAGATAAGTGAAATGCAAAGTAGGACAAAGCTAGCAGTTAGAGTTTGAGGGGTTCACAGCTTTGAGTGATGGGGCTGCAGAGCCATTAGCGTTCCTACTTTCTTACTGAGAAGCAGATTGTTGGTAAGTTGGTGCTCAGTCCATCAAATGATGTGCAAAATTTCTTTGAATGTGATATTATTGTCATTACTAATTATATAATAAGGTATGTTGATTGCTCTTCTGTCAACAATCAGGTCTTAGGGACTGGGCACTGGGGGGAGGGCAGGAGAAGGGCAATTCCCACACCCTGCGCCCAGCAGAGGCCTGTTGCATGCAGAGATGAATGAATACTGTCTTCTTGAAGAGCAGGCCAATATTTGCATAAAAGCTGATACATCACACAATGGCCCCTGTATGGCAGTCCTGAAGGAACTGGATAAAAACCAGGCAACTGGCTCTGTGAAACCAGATGTTCATTGCCCCCTTTCTAGGTAATTTTGCTTGGCTCCTAAATGTGATAGGAAAAGCTGGTGGAGCAGGATTGCTGCAAACTCAGGCAAGACCCCTGAACCCCAGGGCACTGAGGAGGTCTCCAGAGGGAGAAGGGAAGGTGGGCAGGCTTCTGTAGAGTTCACAGCAATGAGCCTTAAACACTGCAGGACCAGCAGGCTGGGGAGCTTCCTGCCTGGCTGGCTCCAGGTCCTGGTAGATCTCTTTTGCTTTCTCCAGGACGGGACCGTTTCTTTCCCAGTCACCTGTTCTTGGAACAGCTGCCCGCTTATCTAATTGAAGCTTCATCTCCTGAATTAGATGGCAAATAAGGACAAGAAGGAAAGCAATCAGTATGACTGGGAGTTTGGGATTAAAGGGGATTCACTGGCCTGCTGGTGCAGGAGTTAGTAAGGGGGAAGGTAAAGAGGAGTTTGGAGGAGGAGACGGAAAGGAAGGGGGTCCCTGGAATGTTCCAAAAAGGAGAGGCTCATGGAACCTGGATTCCTGGAATTCTTGGACTGAAGCCCAGTGAGGGTGGTGGCTGGGCACAAGTACCCTAAATAGTCTTAAGGAAGGCAGAGATTTGGAGCAGTTCATTTGACGTTTAATCTATAAGTCTTTATTAAATGCCTTCGCTGTGCCAGTTCCTGAATCTAATGCTCTTATTTCACAGATGAGAAAACTGAGGCTCCAGTAGGTCAAGGGGAGCTACCTGCCCTCAGCAGCAGGGTCTCGGACCCCTGGTGGCAAAGTGGTTAAGAGCTTAGCTGCTAACCAAAACGTCAGCAGTTCAAATCCACCAGCCACTCCTTGGAAACTCTATGGGGCAGTTCTACTCTGCCCTATAGGGTTACTATGAGTTGGAATTGACTCAGTGGCAATGGGTTTGGGCTTGGACTCAGGACTAAAATCCAAGTCTTCTAACTTGATGTCCCTCACACAAAGCAATGTTTTTTCTTTCATGCACTCCCATCAGCCATGGGGACCCCAGTCTCCACCAAGAATAGTAATAATAAGTACCCTTGCATCTCTCCAGGTTTTGGCCATGCACAGAGTTGTTCCCAGAAGTCATTTTTCTGCTGCTCCCAGATGTGGTTGGGGTGGAGGCAGGCGTGAGGAGAGAGTCCTGACTCCTGCTGCTAGGCGTACAGGAGGGGAGGCATGGGATCTTCAGTCCCTGTGAAGCTAGGACTTCACAGACTGAGGCTAGCAGGGACCCACTCTCCCTCACCAACCATAGACCTTGAGCAAATCCCATCATGAGGTTTGCCCAGCTGGCCAGTCTGCAAGGACATAGGAGATGCTGATGGTGCTAAGGATGTTTTCTGGGCCCTTGGGCATGAAGCTGCATGGCTGCAAATGAGGAGCCCCAGGCACTGCATATCCACCGGTCCTGAGATCCTGTCTGAGCAGTCGCATAGCAACATTTGGAGCTGCCTATAGGAGCCGCAGTTGCACAGTGGTTAAGAGCTCAGCTGCTAACCAAAAGACTGGCAGTTCGAATCCACCAGCCGCTCCCTGGAAACCCTATGGGGAAGTTCTACTCTGTTTTATGTGGTCACTATGAGTCAGAATTGACTCAGCAGCGATGGGTATAGCACCTGCCAGGAGTCCCTGGGTGGTTCAAATGGTTAACATCTTTGGTGGCTAACCGAAAGGTTGGAGGTTGGTCCACCCTGAAGTGCTTCAGAAGAAAGGTCTGGTGATCTACTTCCAAAAAATTAGCCATTGAAAACCCCATGGAGCATGGTTTCACTCTGACACACACGGGGTCACCATGAGTCAGAGTCAACTTGACAGCATCTGGCTTTTCTTTTCTGTCAGAGCCTACCTCCTGCGGTTGCCAGTTCGGATACTGATCTATAGTGACCTGGTCCAGAGTAGAAGCTCAGTAATGTCTTATTGAATGAATTAAGTCCAGAGAGAAAGACGAATGTCCTCGTGGTGACAGGACAGGGGGAGTGTCGGGGCAAGAGCAGTGAAGGATTCCCAAGGAGGTATTCTCAACCCAGCTTTGGAATTCTAGGCCTTAGATGCTCAATCTGGGACTTGGCTTGGGGCCTGCACTAGCTCCCTCAGCATCCTGAACTTCAAGGCCTCCCAGCTTATCTGGCTCTACCTCTTCTTCATCCTAGAGCAGCTACCTGCCCTCAGCAGCATCCCCCCACTCCCTGTCTCCACGGTAACGTCACTGCCACAGGGTCCATGGCCCTGGGAGGGGGAGAGGAGGAAAAGGGGAGGGAGGAGCACAAGGCCAGCAGTGTCCATGTGCCTATCCCGAGCAGTGAAGCTCCAACAGGCCAGAGAGGGTGCCCACACCAGAGGCTGGCAGCAACGAGGCAGGGCTGAGGGCTCCACAGCGGTGACCCTCAACATTCTTTGGGTTGGAAAAGGAGCTGGGAGCTCTGGAACAATAGGTGGAGTATCTGTCCCCAGAAAGCTTTTGATGGCTGGCAGCTCAGGCATCTCCCTAGGTGGGACTCACACAGCTTGGGCAGAACCCAGGCTCTTGGTGGGAACACCCAAGGAAACCCTCGCACCTGGGTGTCCCCACTGTGCTCTCCTCCGCTGTCCCGGCCTTGTCCCTTTCCACTAGCCAGTAGACTTCTCCCCTCTCAATCAGTTGTCTGATTGTGGCAGCTCACAAAGTCTGCTGGGGCTGAGGGCAGTTGGAAGTGGGGGGCACCAAAGTCCATCTGGCTGAGTGCAGGGCCCTGAGCAAATAGCCCTGGGAGCAGCCTGGCTGAATGAACTGTAATAATGGTCAAAATGAGCAACTTGTTTGGAAGGTGGTCAATTTAATGGCGCCTCTAATCATAGCCTCTGAGTTTCTGTCCCCCAGACACAGAGATCCAGGAAGACCTAATAGAATGGACACAAAAAGCAAAGAAATGAAAAGTAGGGCCAGAATTCAGTATATTTCTTCCAGGCTTATAGCGCTATTTCCTTGGGGCCAGCTGCCCAGTTTCTTTGAGATTTGATGATCTGCTGGTTTGCTGGGCTTTCTTTCTGTGCAGCTAGACTCGCATGGACTAGTTAAGAGCTCGGCAGTTCGAATCCACCAGCTGCTCCTTGGAAACCCTATGGCGGCAGTTGTACTCTGTCCTATAGGGTCGCCGCTATGAGTTGGAATTGATGGCAATGGGTTAGAGAGGCAAGAGTCCCTGGGTGGTACAAACAGTTAAGCACTCGACTGCTAACCAAAAGGTTGGTGGTTGGAATCCACCCAGTGGTGCTGTGGAAGAAAGGCCCACCAATCTATTTCCAAAAGATTACAGCCACTGAAAACCCTGTGGAGCGCAGTTCTACGGATGCACGTGGCGTCACCACGAGTCAGAATTGACTATGGCAATGGGTTTGTTTTATTTTTTTTTAGAGAGTCAAGAATCTTCAGTTCTAGTCTTAGCTCTATCACCCTAACTGGGTGGCCTAGGGACATTTAATCTCCTTTGTTGTCTGATTTCTCATTTGTAAAATGATGGGGTTGGATTGGATGAGGTCCCTTCAAGTATTAACAGACTGTGGTCTGAGAGTCTATCACCAGCAGCTGCTCTTCTTCCAATTCTTTCCACTGAAAGATGCATTTGAGGGTAAAAACTTTTGTTTTAGAACACAAAAACTATTAATACACTAACTTTATAATCAGATGCTTTCTTATTTACAGTAGTATTCAATTTACCCAAGCAAATAATAATAATACTATCTATCATTTTAGATTTTAAAATGTCTATACTGTGTGCCTTATACATACCATCTTTAGTCCTTGTGACAGCCATGAAAGATGGAATTATTATTCCCATTTTAAAGATGCGTAACCTGAGGCTCAGAGGGTTCTTAGTATCAGAGATATTAAGTAAATTTACTGAAGGCCATAAAAGCCTTTGCTGTTGAGTCGATTCCAACTCATAGCAACTCAAGCCATAAAACGTAAGCTGGTCTGACCTGGGTTCAAATACCACCTTCCGTTTTATGGCTTGATGGAAACCCTGGTGGTGTAGTGGTTAAAGCAGTTGACTGCTAACCAAAAGGTCAGCAGTTCAAATCAACCAGATGCCCCTTTGAAACCCTACGGGACAGTTCCACTCTGTCCTATAGGGTTGCTGTGAGTCAGAACCAACTTGATGGCAACGGGTTTGGTTTAGTTTTTCTGTCTAGTACAGCTACCCCCATGCTGATCCTAAACCATACTCGGGATTTATCTTCACTTTCCTGACAGTACATACCACAATGGATTCACCTCTTTCTTCCTCCAGACTCTGTCCCAGCTTGTGAGGTCAGTAATGGCATCTGCCTGTCCTTGGTGTTTAGTAGACATTAGGCTCTCAAATACTTGTGGAGTGAATGTATGAACGAAGAAATGTGTATATTCGAATATTTTGGAACTTGGGAAAGTTGGAGACTGCTTTTAAATTTAAAAATATAGCCCCAGTGCTATGCATAGTAGCGGGCATTCAATAAACGCTGATTCACATGTGCTCACACACATGCCAATAATCAGTGTGTGTTTGTGTGAGGCCCCTGGGTGGCACAAATGGTTTGCTCTTGGCGACTAACCGAAAGGTTGGTGGTTCACATCCATCCTGCAGCTTCACAGAAGAAAGGTCTAGCGATCTGTATAAGATTCCAACCAAGAAAACCCTGTGGAGCACAGTCCTTCTCTGAAGCCCATGAATCAGAACCAACTCAGCGACGACGGGTTGGTGTTTTTTGTTTGAGACGGTGTATATACAACAGAAGTGGTGGACCAACATTTTTTTCCCAGATCACAATTGATACAAAACCAAAAACCAAACCCGTTGCTGTCGAGTCCATTCTGACTCATAGTGACCTATATGTCTTTTCAAATAAATTAATGCATTAATCTTGACTGATTCATTTGGAGGAAGCAAGAAGTTCGAACAGCAGTGCAAGGGTGATCCCTGTAACCTCGCCATCAAAAACCATAAATGCTGTGTTTTCACAATAGCAAACTTAAAGACGCAGTAAACACACCTTTTGCTCATTTTTTTTTTCCTGGTGGTATTTGTAGACCCACACCTGGCATTCTGTGTCACCTGTGTGGCCCAGAGATGACAAACGCAGCAAGGAGAGGCCAGGCATGAAGTGAGGAATCTGGCGGCAGAAGCATTTATCCACACGTGAGGCCTGGAAAATCACCTTATCGTAAAAAGAAACCAAAAAAACCCCAACTAAACACAATGTGTGTGTTACGGGGATATGTATGTTTATGTAGAAAACTTGTTAAGCACTCAGGTTAGGCACCATTTAACCAGCGAGCTATTGCTTGAGGCAGTTGTTTTTCTAATTGCCAGTCTTCAGTGTGTCACCAGCTAGCTGGGAGCCTGCGGGGAGCTAAAAAAGTCTTGTTCTGCCCTTTTAATCCCTTTTAGACAGTGCTGCTCCCCACTGCCCTGGCCCTAGTGGGCACAGGTCTTTGGCAGCCCTCCCTCCCCAGCCCAGGCTGGTCCTGGCCCACCTTGCCCCAGCCCCAGTGGACAGCCCTGGGAACCAGAAACTGTTGTCAGGTTCGGCTGGGCGGTAATTGGCCCTGGCTCTAATGAGCAGGGACAAGGTGACAGAGCCCGTCAGCAGCTTGGAACTACTACCTGCAGAGGGACCAGGACCAACAGCAAGTCAGGGCCTGGAGAGCTGCCACTCTGAAAGCCCATAATTTCCAAATTAGATATTTCTGAGGCCTGGACTTTGTGGTTGCAGACAGCGCTGGGAGGCTGCTCTGGCAGATGCTGCAGAAAGCAGACCAGTGGAAATCTTACATAGAACAAGATTCCATTCATAGTCAGCAGGGCCCCAGAGCTTCCCTATCCCGTTTTTCATCTGGATGCAAAACGAGCTTTTGTTCCAGGGAGGTCCTGCCGTGTTGGTCCAGGTTCTTGTGGTGGTGGTGGTGGTGGTGATTGATGGGGGAGCTGGGGCTCTGAGTAATCAGAGCCTGGAAGCCAGAACAGGCTAAGAATCAATTCTATTGCACTCTTTCGAATCATTGCAAGCAAAAGTACTATAAACCTTGTAGATTAACCCTCAAGATCCCAGTCTAGAAATATACAGTCTGCAAAGAAGTGCATTACAGGAGAACAGGCTCATTGTTTTTATCTCTGAGAACTCCCCTTCTTTCTGTTTACTTGTGACTTTCTATGATTGAATGAAGGAATATTCATTCCACTCACTGAGAGAAGAGATATTATCTCCATTTCACAGATGTGGCCATGAGCCTTACAGAGTGACTTATCCAAGGACGTGGCACAGTCAGGATTCAAATGCAGCTCTGACTCCCAAGTCTGGAGACCATTCCAAATGCCAGCTGCTCTTGTACTCATCTGCTTCTCCCACCTGAGTTATAGGCTTTGAGGAGAAAGTCTGTGTTACCTTTATGTCAGTCCAGCACCTAACAAAGTGCTTTGCACACAGTAGGCACAGATGCATATTTGTTAAATAAATGCATTCATTTTCAGAATTCTTATAAATCTTACCTTTGACCTAATGAGCTATGGAAGCTTGGGCAAGTCACCAGCATTTTGTGGGCTTCCGTTTCCTCCTAGGAGAATCTTAGATGATGGTCACCTCCTGAGGTGGTTGGATTATCTGAGATTTGTCTCCTGGCCCAGTGGCTCCCATGGTGGTGGCTGCCTGTCAGATGATTTACATGAAGGCCCACAGTAAGCCCCATGGTTCATTCATCTACCTTTACATCTCTGTCTGTAGGAGTCCTGGTGGCACAGTGGTTAAATGCTAGGCTGTTAACTGAAAGGTTGGTGGTTCGAACCCATCAGCCGCTCCACAGGAGAAAGATGTGGCAGCCTGCTCCTGTAAAGATTATAGCCTTGGAAACTCTATGGAATCAACTCAATGGCAATGAGTTTGGTTTGAGTATCTGTAGTTAATTTTGGTTCATTCATTCTTGCTGAAGTTGAATAAGGAGCTCCAAAGCTGATAAGAGAAAAGGCAGATATCACGAAACTCCTCAGACCTAGATCTGGGTCCAGGGAGCCCCAATTTTTACAAGGAGACTGAGTAGAGGGTGAAGGTTTTCTGCTGTCTGCTTCAGCCGTGGAGAGGTACAGAGGGTATGCTAATTTGCCCCGGTTTAAGCCCACTGGGGCACAAGTGGGAGAGTGGGTTACAAGTTACAGATGGGAAAGCCAAGGCTTTAGAGTCAGACAAGTTCAAATCCTATGCGTGCCTTCTATGGTCTAGGTGACCTGGAGAAAATTACTCAACCTCTCCGAACTCTGCTTTCCTCATCTGTAAAATGGATTGTTGGGAGGGATCTATATAGTTATGTGTTGATAAGTATTTAGCAACCAGTTCTCCAAGAAAGAAAGAAAAAAAAGCTCTGATTCTGTAGTGTTTGCCAATTTCTGTTGTGTAAATACTCAAACTGTGGCCGATTTCAAGCGATCAACCTCATGTTACTGAATGCAGAGTTGGGTAAAGATGCACACAACTGGCTCTCCTGAGCTGGTGCAGGCCAGCTCCAGCACACCACTAGCTCCATATTTTGTAAATGCCTTTTCCAGTGTTTGGGCTCTCTATTAATACTAGTTCTCCCTTCTCTCCACCAAAGGGACTCTGGATGACCTAGATAAAAGCCAGTTGCTGTAGAGTCAACCCTGACTCATAGTGACCCCATGTGTGTCAGGGTATAACTGTGCTCCATAGGGTTTTCAGTGGCTGATGGTTCGGAAGTAGATTGCCAGGTCTTTCTTCTGAGGTGCCTCTGGGTAGGTTCAACTTCCAACCTTTGGGTTAGCAACTGATTATGTTAACTCTTTGCACCACCCAGGGACTCCAGATAATAAGAAAGGTTGCTCAGTCTTCTGTGTTTATTTAACAACAATAAGAACAACAAAACACTTGCCATCAAGTCAATTCCAACTCAAGGAAACCCACGTCTTTTAGAGTAGAACTACACTTTATAGGGTTTTTTAAAAAGTTAATTAGTTTTTTGATTCTGATTTAGGTGAAAGTGTACAGAGTAAATTAGTTTCTCATTCAAAAATTTATATACAAATTGTTTCATGCAGTTGGCTGCAATCCCGCATTGTGTCAGCGCTCTCCCCCTTTTCCTTTCCACCCTGGCTTCACCCTGTCCATTTATCCAGTTTTCCTGCCCCTTCTTGCCTTCTCATCTTTGTTCCTGGGCAGGTGTTGCCCATTTGATCTCATATACTTGATTGATCTAAGAGGCATGTTCTTCACATGTGTTATTATCTGTCTTATAGGCCTACCTAATCTTTGGCTGAAAGGTGAACTTTGGGAGTGGCGTCAAGTCTGAGTCAGAAGGGTGTTCAGGGGCCACAGTCTCAGAGGATCCTCCAGTCTCTGTCAGACCAGTATGTCTGGTCTTTTTTGGAATTTGATAATTTGTTATAGGGTTTTCAATGACTGCGATCTTTTGGAAGCAGGTCTCCGGGTCTTTCTGGGAAACTCTGTGTGAATTTGATCCACCAAACTTTCAGTGAATAGCCAAGTGCTTAACCATTTATGCCACCCAGGGACTC
Organism: Dugong dugon; assembly: GCA_030035585.1. Taxonomy (NCBI): domain Eukaryota; kingdom Metazoa; phylum Chordata; class Mammalia; order Sirenia; family Dugongidae; genus Dugong; species Dugong dugon. The sequence continues at coordinate 31,272,171 of CM057467.1, forward strand.
CTTAACAAATAATATACATGTAACAAAGCTTGTATTATATACAAAACTCTGTACTAGGGACAGAGTATAAGGGTATGGAGGAACAGGGGGCAGATTTATTTTACAATATGTGACATGGCGGTGCCTTCAGAGACTCGAGCTGGGTTAGGCAGTCCTACTATGTGCTACTTGTCAACTCTATAATGTAATATTTTAATCACCAATGTTCTTATCCCTCTCTCCCATTGGGCTATCATCTCTTTGAAGGCCATGACTATGTCTTATTTACTTTGATATCCACGGTGCCTAGCACATTGAAGATATTCAATAAATATTTGTTCAATGATTTCATAAACTTGAAATCTGTCTGAAAAGGCAAAACTAACACTTCTGAAATAGGGAATAATACCAGATGATTGGCAATCATAATTATAAAACTTCTCATTCCATAAGAATCCTACTGCTTCAAAGCATTTTCAGTTCATGGCAGCTAACACTTATTGGGGGCATATGGTATTCCAGGCATCTAATATAATCACTCAAAGTACATTATCTTGTTTACTCTTTACAATAACCCACTGGGGTAGGTACTGTTATTATCATCATCCCCATTTCACTAATGACTAAAATGAGCAACAGCAGTTAAGTAGTTTTCTCAAGGTCACACATATTATATGTGCTAGAGCCAGGATTGGAACCCAAGACTTAGTCCGTGAGACAGAGAGAACAGTTCTTAATGCCATTTTATAGATGAGAAAACTGTGGTTTAGAGAAGGAGTGGGAAATGAAGTGACTTGCCCAAAGTCACACAGTTAATAGGGGGCAGAGCCAACATTAGGACCTAGGACTTCTAATTCCTAATAAAATAACTAGCATAATAATGTTTGATGTGAGGTACTATAGACAACAAGAGCTAGTTCACAGAAGGACAAGAGCAGTGGGAGCTCAAGTGGCCAGGGAAGACTCCTAGAAGATGCATAGCTTGGGTCAGACCCTGGGAGTCTAGGGATCAGCAGGTGTCATCTCCCTGGTCCCAACACACACACACAGACCAGTGTCCCTGTCCCCTGCTCTCCAGCGTGGAGAGAAAGTGATGAACATTAGACAAGTCCACTCCATTCTCTGGAGACCACAGAAGTGCTTGGTAAGAGCTGCTGCTTCTCCATGTGTGTTTATGTTTCGAGTCATTTACATAAGTGCATGCACATATATATATCCCTAGGACCCTAGGCTGCCTTTCTCTTGGCCTTTGGTCCCGTTGCATCTCTGACTCCCAGAGAGATTGGGTGGTTCAGCTTCCATTTGCCTGGAAAGTGCCTGTCTCTCACATATAATCTGCAGTCACCCATTTCTCACTTTGAGTGCTGCACTGCCGCCGCCGCTGCTGAGTCTGTAGCGGGGAATCACTGCTAGAGGAGGAAGTGTGCCGGTTAGCCTACCAGGCCTCTGAGTTGCTGACAAGTAGGTTGGGTGTGAGCCGCATGTGTTGGGCTGGAGGGGAGCCAGGGGAGGTGAGAAGAACTGGGGTTAACCTGACCCATCCCCAGCTGCTTAATTTTCTTGCAAGTGTTTATATTTTTGATCATGTAAACTGATGAAGTAATAATTTTCAAAAAGTTAAAAACACATTTCTCCAAGAGTTGCATGTCAAAGATTTGTTTAACTCATTAGTGAGGAAGCCAACAGAATGACAAAGCTGGGTTCCATGGAGGATACAAGAAGTATTATATGTATACGAGTTTTATGTGTATACCAATTGACCAGTTGCTGGGCCAACTCTGACTCATGGTAGAACTGTGCTCCACAGAGTTCTCAATGGCTGATTTTTTGGAAGTAGATCGCTAGGCTTTTCTTCCAAGGTGCTGTGGGTGGACTCAAACCTCTAGCCTTTTGTTTAGCCGTCGAGCACATTAATGGTTTCCACCACACAAGGGTACACACGCACACACACACACACACAGATACATATATATGTGTGGTGGAGCCCTGGTGGCACAGTGGTTAAGAGCTTGGCTGCTAACCAAAAGGTCAGCAGTTCAAATCCACCAGCTGCTCCTTGGAAACCCTATGGGGCAGTTCTACTATGTCCTGTAGGGTCACTATGAGTCCGAATCAACTTGACAGCAATGTGTTTGGTTTGGTGTATATGTATGTGTGTGTGTATGTATACATACACACACACACACACACACATACCTCACTGGAAGAAAGGAAGAAAGCTGAAATAAATTGCTAAATTAGATAGGGACATCATTAATGTCTTACTGGGCAATAAAATCATAAATTTTGGGGTTATCTTCTCAACTAGATGAAAATCAATTACGTATTATTAGTTTTCTACCTGTTAACATGTATCTTACAGGGTCTACGTCCTTACAGATAGTGAATAGTAGCAAACATAGTTATATCCCCCTAGAGAGTCAGGTGGCTCATTGCCTGATTTCCAAGTTTTAGATACATTTTCTCAACAGCTCAAGGTCCTGTGCTGTGCAGGCTCTCGCCTGGGGATAATGTGGGGATTGAGGAAACAGCCTATGAGAAAAAGTAATGAGATGTGACTTCTGATCCTGCCTTTGCTACCACCTAGCTGATGAACTTGGGCAGATGAGTAAGCCTCCCCAGGTCGGCCTCCTCAGCGCTTGAAGAGGGAATAAAACCCTGTGTGTTAGTCATCTAGTGCTGCTCTAACAGAAATACCACAAGCGGATGGTTTTAACAAAGAGAAGTTTATTTCTTACAGTAAAGTAGGCTAAAAGTCCAAATTCAGGGTGTCAGCTCCAGGGGAAGGCTTTCTCTCTCTCTTGGCCTTCTCATCGGTGTTCCCCCGGACTAGGAACTTCTGGGCGCAGGGACCCCTGTCCAAAGGACACGCTCTGCTCCTGGCACTGCTTTCTTGTTGGTATGAGGTCCCCCACTTCTCTCTGCTCACTTCTGTCTTTTATATCTCAAGAGATTGCCTCAGGACACAATCTAGTCTTGTAAATTGAGTCCTGCTTCACTAACACGACTGCCGCCCGTCCCCCCTCATTAACATCACAGAGGCAGGATTTACAACATATGGGAAAATCACACAATACTGGGAATCAGGGCCCAGCCAAACTGATAGACACATTTTTTGGGAGGGACCTAATTCAATCCATGACACCCTGCATCACAGGGCTCTTGCAAAGCCTTTAAAAGTACTCTGATGTGTTTAAACTGTGGCTACTATTTTTGCTTTGGTATTTTGGATGGTGAGTGGAAGATGCAAACTGGATAGGACCCATGGAAAGACTTTGGCTCACACAGCGTGATGAATTAGTTGTCAGCATTTAAAAATGTGATTTCAAGTAAGTCCAGACTTCTAGCTTCTTTGGAAACAGAAGTTCTGTCACATTCTCATATGACAACAATAGACTGAGGGTCCTTCTTTAAGTCTACCCAGCCCCCACCCACTGCTTCACTTACGAACACCGCATTTTTTTGTTGTTGTTGTTGTTGTACTTCAGGTGAAGGCTTACGGAACAAATATTTTCTCATGAAACAGAAGTACACATGTTGTTTTATGACATTGGTTAACAACCGCACAACATATCAACCCTCTAACTTCTTAACCTTTTTTTTTTTTTTTTTTTTTTTGGTGAAAATACACATAGCCAAAGATACACCATTTCAAAACTTTCTACATGCACAGTTCAGTGACATTGACTACGCTCTTCGAATTGTGCGGTTATTCTCACTTAAGATGAAGGCTGACAGAACAAAATAGTTTCTCATTTAACAGCTACTACAAATGTTGCCCTATGACAATGGTTAACAATCTCACAACACATCAACAATATCCTTACTCAACCTTGGGTTCCCTATCACCAGCTTCCTTGTCCCCTTCTGCCTTCTGGCCGTTGTCACTGGACTCCTGTACCTCGTTAGTCTCATTTGGTTTTATGGGGCTGTCCACGCCCAAGCTGAACGGTGAACCTCGGAGGTAACTTCACCACTGAGCTAAAAGGGTGTCTGGGGGCCATTCTCTCGGGGTTTCTCAGTATCCTTTAGGCCAGTAAATCTGGTCTTTTTTTTATGGGTTAGAATTATGCTCTACATCCTTCTCCAGCTTTGTCCAGAACCCTCTGTTGTATCCTGGTCAGAGCAGTCAGTGCTCGTAGCCGGGCACCATCGAGCTGTACTGGACTCAGTCCAGTGGAGGCCTTGGTAGCTGTGGACAATTAGTCCTTCGGACTAATCTTTTCCTTGTATCCTGTTCTCTTCGTTCTCCCTTGCTCCCGAAGGGATGAGAGCAGTGGAATATCTTAGATGGCCGCTCACAGGCTTTTAAGACCCCAGACACTACTCACCAAGGTAGAATGTAGAGCATTGTCTTTATAAGCTGTGTCATGCCAATTGAGCTAGATGTTCCCCGAGACCATGGTCCCCACAGCCCTCCACCAAGCAATTCAGTCCCTCAGGGAGTTTGGATGTGTCTATGGGGCTTCCATGACCTTTCCTTGTACAAGTTGTGCTAGTTTCCCCTGTACTGTGTACTGTCTCACCCTTCACCTAAGATACCACTTATCTATTACCTATTTAGTATTCCCCCCCCCACCCCTCCCATCCCTGGTAACCAACAAAGATTGTTACATTTTGTGTGTGAACTTTTTCATGGGTTTTTACAATAGAGGTCTCATACAATATTTATCCTTTTGTGACTGACTTATTTCACTCAGCATAATGTCCTCCAGTTTCATCCATGTTATGAGATGCTTCACAGATTCATTGTTGTTCTTTCTCGTTGCATAGTACTCCATGTGTGTATGTACCATAGTTTGTTTATCCATTCATCTGTTGATGGGCATCAAGGTTGTTTCCATTGTTTTGCTATTGTGAACAATGCTGCCATGAACATAGGTGTACATGTGTCTATTTGAATGATGACTCTTATTTCTCTAGGATATATTCCTAGGAGTGGGATTGCTGGATCGAATGATATGTCTATTTCTAGCTTTCTGAGGAAGCGCCATATCATTTTCCAAAATGGTTGTATCATTTTGCATTCCCACCAGCAGTGCATAAGAGTTCCTATCTCCCCGCAGCCCCTCCAACATTTGTTAATTCCAGTGTTTTTTAATTCGTGCCAGTAATGCCGGGGTGAGATGGTATCCCATTGTGGTTTTAATTTGCATTTCTCTAATGGCTAGTGATTGTGAGCATTTCCTCATGTGTCTGTTGGCCATTTGAATGTCTTCTTTGGTGAAGTGTCTGTTCCTTTGCCCATATTTTAATAGGATTATTTGTCTTTCTATTGTAGAGGTGTTGGATTTTCTTGTAGATTATGGAGATTAGACCTTTGTCTGACTTGTACTGTCCAAAAATTTTTTCCCAGTCTGTAGATTCTCTTTTTACTCTTTTGGTGAAGTCTTTTGAAGAGCATAGGTGTTTGATTTTTAGAACATCCCACTTATCTAACTTATCTGTTGGGGTTTGTGCGTTGATGGTTATGGTTGGTATCCTGTTAATGCCATGTATTAAGGCCTGAAGTGTTGGTCCTATTTTTTCTTCTATGAACTTTACAGTTTTAGGCTTTATATTCAGGTCTTTGATCCATTTTGAAGTAGTTTTTGTATACGGCATGAGGTGTGGGTCCTGTTTCATTTTTCTGCAGATGGACATCTAGTTTTGCCACACCATTTGTTAAAAAGACTGTCTTTTCCCCATTTGATGGACTTTGGGCCCTTGTCGAAGATTAGGTGACCGTAGGTGGATGGATTTCCATCTGGGTTCTCAATTCTGTTCCATTGGTCAGTGTATCTGTCGTTGTACCAGTACCAGGCTGTTTTGACTACAGTAGCTGTATAGTAGGTTCTCAAGTCAGGTAGTGTGAGTCCTCCAACTTTCTTCTTCTTCTTCAGTAGTGCTTTACTTATTTGGGGCTTCTTCCCTTTCCATATAAAGTTAATGATTAGTTTTTCCATTTCTTTGAAGAACGTTGTTGATATTTGGATCAGGATTGCGTTGTATTTGTAAATTGCTTTGGGTAGAATTGTCATTTTCACAATGTCGAGTCTGCCTATCCATGAGCATGGTATGTTTTTCCATTTATGTAGATCCCTTTGGGTTTCTTGCAGTAGTGCTTTGTAGTTTTCTTTGTATAGGTCTTTTACATCCCTGGTCAGATTTATTGCTAAGTATTTTATCTTTTTAGGGGCTATTGAAGATGGTATTGTTTTCCTGACTTCCTTTTCATCGTTCTCCTTATTGGTGTATAGGAATTCAACTGATTTTTGAGTGTTTATCTTGTATCCTGCTACTCTGCTGAATTTATCTATTAATTCCAGTAGATTTCTCATGGAGTCTTTAGGGTTTTCTGTGTATAGTATCATATCATCTGCAAACAGGGACAGTTTAACTTCTTCATTACCAATTTGGATGCCCTTTATTTCTTTTTCTTGCCTTATTGCTCTATCTAGAACTTCCAGCACAATGTTAAATAGGAGTGGTTATAAAGGGCATCTTGTCTTGTTCCTGTTTTCAAGGGGAATGTTTTCAGCCTCTCTCCACTAAGAATGATGTTGGCCATTGGTTTTGCATAGATGCCCTTTATTATGTTGAGAAATTTCCCTTCTATACCTATTTGATTGAGAGTTTTTATCAGGAATGGGTGTTGGACTTTGCTGAATGTCTTTTCTGCATCGATTGAGATGATCATGTGATTCTTTTCTTCCCTTTTATTTATTTATTTATTTATTTACTTTGATTGATTTTCTAATGTTGAACCATCCTTGCATACCTGGTATGAATCCTACGTGGTCGTTGTGTATTATTTTTTTGATATGATGCTGAATTCTATTGGCTAGAATTTTGTTCAGAATTTTTGCATCTATATTCATGAGAGATATTGGTCTGTAATTTTCTTTTTTTAGTGACGTCTTTGCCTGGTTTTGGTGTCAGCGTTATGCTGGCTTCATAGAATGAATTTGGAAGTGTTGCTTCCTCTTCCATGCTCTGAAATAGCTTGAGTAGTACTGGTACAAGCTCTTCTGTAAATGTTTTGTAGAATTCTCCAGTGAAGCCAACTGGCCCAGGGCTTTTTTTGGTTGGGAGTTTTTTTTATTACCTTTTCAATCTCTTCTCTTGTTATGGGTCTGTTCAGATTTTCAACATCACTTTGTTGTAGTTTGGGTAGGCTGTGTGTTTCTAGAAATTTATCCATTTCCTCTAGGTTTTCAAATTTGTTGGAGTATAGTTTTTCATAATATTCTGTTATAATCCTTTTCATTTCAGTTGGGTCTGTTGTAATGTCCCCGATTTCATTTCTTATTTGGGTTATTTGTGTCCTCTCCTGTTTTTCTTTTGTCAGTCTGGCCAGTGGTTTGTCAATTTTGTTGATTCTTTCAAAGAACCAACTTTTGGTTTTGTTGATTCTTTCTATTATTTTTCTGTTCTCTATTTCATTTATTTCTGCTCTGATCTTTACTATTTCCTGTCTTCCGGTGGTTGTGGGCTTTTTTTGTTGTTCTCTTTCTATTTGTTTGAGTTCTGTAGTTAATGTTTTGGTTTTGTCCCTTTCTTCTTTTTTAGATCTGTGCATCTATTTCTATAAATTGTCCTCTGAGGACTGCCTTTGCTGTGTCCCAAATGTTTTGGCATGATGTGTTTTCATTCTCATTTGATTCTAGGAATTTTTTGATACCATCTCTGATTTCTTCTATTACCCACTGATGTGTAAGCAGGGTATTATTCAGCTTCCATGTAGTTGATTTTTTTCCCTTGGTCTTTCTATTGTTAATTTCTAACTTGATGGCATTGTTGTCAGAGAAGATACTTTGAATTATCTCAGTGTTTTGGATCTTGTTGAGGATTGCTCTGTGGCCTAAGATGTGGTCTATTCTGGAGAATGTTCCATGTGCATTGGAAAAGAATGTGTACTTTGCAGTGGTTGGATGGAGTGTTCTATATATGTCTATGAGGTCAAGTTGGCTGACTGTGCCCTTTAGGTCTTCTGTATCTTTGCTGAGTTTCTTCTTAGTTGTTGTGTCCTTTACTGAGAGTGGTGTGTTGAAGTCTCCTACTATTATTGTGGAACTGTCAATTTCTCTTTTCAGTGTTGTTAGAGTTTGTTTTATGTATTTTGGAGCCCTATCATTGGGTGCGTAGATGTTTATTATGGTTATGTCTTCATGATGGATCATCCCCGTAATCATTATATAGTGTCCTTCTTTGTCTTTTATGGTAGATTTCGTTTTAAAATCTATTTTATCTGAGATTAGAATTGCCACTCCTGCTCTTTTTTGGTAGTTGTTAGCTTGATGTATTTTTTTCCAACCTTTGACTTTTAATAAATTCACATCTTTGTTTCTCAGGTGTGTTTCCTGTAGACAACATATTAATGGATCCTTTTTTCTTATCCATTCTGTCACTCTCCGTCTCTTTATGCGTGCATTGAGTCCATTTACATTCAGTGTAGTTATTGATATATGTGGTGCTGTCATTTTGTAGTGCTGTTTTTTGTGGTGCTGACATTTTCTTTGTTCTTCTTACTGTCTTGTGCTTAGTTACTTTTGTTTGTGGATTTTTTTTCATTTCCATTGTTTTTGTAGGTTTTGTTTTTGCTGAGACTTTATGTTTCTCCTCTTTTTTTATGAGTATGTTTGTTAACTTTCTTTGTGGTTACCATAAATTTTACCCTTATCTTTCTAAGTTTGAAGCAGTCTACCGTTACTTGGTATAGCCTTGCCTTCCTCTCCATTAGAAGGTTCTATACCTATGCATTTATTCCCTCTTTTATTGTTTTGAAGTTGTTGTCATTTACTGATTAACTGCTCTGATTCCCTTTGTATTTCTTTTGGTTTTGGATAGTTCTCAAGAGTTCATTTCCTAGATTGGTATCTGGCTGGTACGATCCTGCGTCCTAGGTTCTGCCTGTGAGCTGAAGCTGTTTGTCCTCAGATCGAAGAACTCCTTTTAATAATTCTTCTAAGTTTGGTTTGACTTTTACATATTCCCTTAATTTCTGTTTATCTGGAAATGACCTAATTTCACCATCAAATTTGAATGAGAGTTTTGCAGAATATATTATTCTTGGGTGACAATTTTTTTCTTTCAAGATTTTATATATGTCATCCCATTGCCTTCTTGCCTGCATGGTTTCTGCCGAATAATCTGAGCTTAGTCTTATTGTTTCTCCTCTGTATGTGACTTCTTGTTTTTCATGAGCTGCTCTCAGGATTCTTTGTTTGTCTTTGGTTTTGGTGAGTGTGATTATGATATGTCTCAGTGATTTTCTTTTGGGGTCTCTTCTATATGGGGTTCGTTGAGCTTCTTGGATGGCCAGCTTTTCATCTTTCATGATATTGGGGAAGTTTTCTGTCAGCAGTTCCTCAACAATCCTCTCTGTGTTTTCTGTTTTCTCCCCGTTCTAGAATTCCAATCACTCACAGATTTTTGCTTTCGATTGTGTCCCACAGAACTCTCTTCTTTTTTCTTTGTTCTTTTTTCTGAGTTTTCCTGAAACAGTGTTTTATCCAAGTGTTTGTCTTCAGTTCCACTGATCCTGTCTTCCACCATTTCAAATCTTCTTTTCAGCCCTTCTATGACATCGTCCATTTCTGAAATCTTGTTGTTTATCTTTTGGATTTCTAATTTTTGTCTTTGTATAATTTCTAGTTGTGACTTTATTTTGGCATTTTGTTCCTGCATTGTTTTCCTGAATTATTCCAATTTTTTGTCTGTATTTTCCATGAATTTGTCTATTTTCCCCTCATGTTTGTCAGCTTTTTGCCTCAGTTCTTGAAGAATTCTGAGTATTAGAGATTTGAATTCCCTATCAGGTAGTTCTAGTGCTTTTTCTTCCACTGGAAAGTCATCTGGTGTTTTATTTTGGACACCTACTGGAACCATCCTGTCCTGTTTTTGTAAATGTTTTGTTATTGTCTGCTGTCTTTGGGGCATTCAGTAGTTATTTTTCTCGCTTATTGATTGTAGATTTGTTTTATCCCTTTTTAAAAAAAAATATTTGACTATGTCTGAGCAGGCAGAGTGTGTGTTCTTTGCTGTTTGCTCGTCTGTGGGCACAATACTTTTCACCTCCTTCTTCAACTGGCAGGGTCAGTCACTCAGATATGGTACAGCAGGGAAGGTCTAGCTGAAGAAGAGTTACTGGGATGGGTGGTTTGTGGCATTTACTACAGACACCAGAGCGGGTTGGTAATCAGTGCAGGGCAGGTTCCAGTAGGCCATGCCTGCGCTGCTTGGTGGTGTGATGTCAAGCGCATGGTGCAGGTAGGCAGGATGCAGCGGGGTGATTGTTATGTGTGGAGCTAAGATGGATATGGGAGAGAGGAGAGAGGAACAGGAGCCAAAAACATACAAACAAAAAAGAATGCTAGGGGAGCTTGCTGTTGGAGTGGAGAGATGAGAGACTATGAAATGGAGAAAAACAGAAAGGGGAGAAGGAAGAAAAGAAAAGAATGAATAAATAAGAATCAGAAAGGTTAAAGAACTGCAAAGTTCCCAGGGATCCCACTGGTGCAGCTATGAGGTCTGAGGAAGTTGCTCTCAGGTGTTGCAGTACAGCCTGGCTAGAAGGTGTAGAGGTATACAACACCAGGTATTCAGGGAACAGAAAGAGAAGGAAGATATAGAGAGACAAGAAACTGAGCAATGTAGAAAAACAAAAAGGGAAAAAGAGGAAAAAGAAAGCAACAAATTAAAGAAACAAACAAACAAGAAAGGCCCCCAAAGGAACAGGAAAAAAAAAAAAAAACCAACATAAAAAGAAATGTCCTCAGGGTTCCGTCTGCACGTCTGTGGAAGCCGAAGGGGAGTCTCCCTGCCACGCAGCTCAGCCTGGCCAGAAAGGGCTCACAACTCAAGAAAAGGAAAAGAAAACAAACATACAATTCAAAATAAACGAGCAAACAAAAGCCCCGGGATCCCACCAGCGCGGCATCCCAAACCAGGAAGCAGCTCCAAACTCGAACGGAGCTCCGCAGCCCCTCAGGAAGAGGCAAAGATGGCACACGGAGCCAGGTACTTGAGCGAAGGGAGGGGGAGGTGGCAAGAGGCAAGTAAGGAATCAAAAGAAGCAGAAAAAAAAAAGCAACACTAGCAGCCAACAAATGGCACTCAGAGAGCCATCTAGTGCGGGCTGGTGTTTCTGGACAAGAGACTGTGTCCGTGGGAAGCAGAGTGGGACGAGTGTGGGTGAAGAAGGGTAGAGAGTGGGAAAGCGTATATCACAAATTACCGGAGCTCTGCAGCCCCTCAGGAAGAAGCAAAGATGGCGCACGGAGCGAGGTACTCGAGCGAAAGGAGGGGGAGGTGGGGAGAGTCAAGGAAGAAATAAAAAGAAGCGGAAAAAAAGCAACACCAACAGCCAACAGATGGCACTCAGAGAGCCACCCATTTGGGTCTGTGGAATCCAAGCAGCCGCTGTTTCCTGGACAAGAGACTGTGGCCGCGGGAAGCAGAGGAGGCTGAGTCCATGTGAAGAAGGGGGGCGGGTGGGAAAGCGTATATTGCCAATTACCGGTTGTTTTATCTCCCGCTGGAAGCTCCGTGAGGCTGTTTTCTCATACCCCCTGTTTGCTGGTCTCCGATAGGAGTCCAAGATGGTGGATCCACGCTGCGTTAGCTGGTAGGGGACCTCTGCATGAATCTCTCCTCACTCTCCATTCTCTGTCAGTTTTCTCACTCCATTTGGTGGTTGGCTGAGTTCTTTATCTCTTCATTTGATGTTTTAGGGTTTCAGGATTGTTGTATTCTCTGTTTGGCTTAGTTTTTCGGATCTTTGCTGTGGAGGGACGGCGTGGTGCTTCTGCCTAGAGCGCCATTTTTCTAACGGTCTGAACACTGCATTTTTTAATGTGCCCCAGGTGCCAGGCACAGTGCTAGATAATGGGGATAGTTGGGTACAGAACTGTCACTGCTCTCAGGGAGCTCATGGGAAGAAATATGAACAGTATTGTGTGACAAGTGCAGCAAACAGAGCCAGTGCCAGTATGAGCCATAGCTCAGGGAGCAATCAGTTTTATTTCTGATTGGGATGTGCCTCAGCCCACTAACACCACTGCCAGATTCCTTCTTGGGCTGTCTGTCATCTTGCTCTGACTCTGGGATGACTTTTCACTTCTCTGGAAATCTCTCTGTCTCTGGTTCTTGGAAGACCCATTTGGCTTGACTGTAGCATATTCATTTGCCAAATAATAAGGCCATTTCTGCTCTTTGGTGAGGTATGACTCCTTCAATTTAATAGTATTCTCTAGTTTAGAATCTTGGCCTAAAGCCCTGGTAGGTCTCCTGTGACAGGTACCATCTCTGTGGAAACAGCTCCATGTCATCTCAGGGACTCTGCAGACACAACATTTATTCATTCAGAAAATTTTACTGAGCACCTGTTATGGGTGTGTGTGTTCAGTGGGAAGAAACATTACATTTTTCAAGACTGACTCTGTACTCCCTACAATCTGGATCCTGTTGGACGGATGCCTACCATTCACTGTTCATTGGCATAGTGTAGATGCTTGGCATACCCTAAACCTAATGAGTGCCCAAGCCCTTCCTTTCTCAACTGGCCCAGTTTCCCAAGGTATCTTGCGTTCCCTCCTTCCCCAGGGATCAAGGATGCCCTTCAGCTTAATAATGAAAACTAGTGATAAACATTATCCTGTTTGAGCCTCACATATCAAACTCTGTGGGAGCATAGAAGGAAGAGACTCTATTGAGCTTGGGTAGCCAGGGAAAGTCTCTTCTAGGAGGTAGGCTTTGCCCCTTGAGGGGTCTGCAGGATTTGGACACCTGGGAATGAAGGCAGGAGGAGAAATGGCGGTATTCAAAGTTGAGGGGGTAGTTGAGGCAAATTGAGGAGGTAGGAGAAAACGCAGAAGAAAAATTGATAAATTCAAACTGTGATGTTGGCAAAAGTATTGAATATACCATAGACTGCCAGAAGAATGAATAAATCAGTCTTAGGAGAAATAAACCTGAATGTTCCTTAGAATCAAGGATGGAAGAATTCGATTCATTTACTTTAGGCACATTGTCAGGAAAGACCAATCGTTAGAAAAGGACATCATGTTTGGTAAAGCAGAGAGTCCGCGAAAATGAGGGGAACCCTTCATGAGATGGATTGATACACAGTCAAAAGAATGGGCTCAAACATACCACAATCAGGAAAATGGCGCACGACCAGGCAACATTTCATTCTGTTATACGTAAGGTTGCCATGAGTTGGAGCCGACTCAACAGCAACTAACCACAACAACAAGGAAAAGCCACATAATAGATCGACTACAACTAGAGTGTAGAGTTTCCATGGGAGAATAGCAGCAGGTTTGATGTAGGAAGATCAAAGGTAGAGGGCTAAAGGATCTGGACTTTATCCTTTAGGGGGGTTGTTGAAGGTATATTCTGCAAGGTGATTCCATGAGCCTAAAGTCGTGGCTTTGGGTCATGGGTTTAGAAGGCATCTGATGTCCTGCTGGATGGTCAGGATGTGAGATAAAGGTAAGAGTAGGAGAGATTTCTGGGCTTCCTCCTGACTCCTCCCCATCTCCTCTGTGCCGGCTCTGGACTTGCAGGCCCGGTCTCATCTGCATAGGCCAAGCTTGGCACAGCTCTTCCAGAGGTCTCCAGGGACAGCTACCCTGTTCCTCATCCACCCCTCTCACCTCAGGAAAACTCAAATGTAGTCTGACCCCAGGCCTCTCCAGGAAGCGAGAATGGCCTTGAGGAAGGGACAGAGCACACTGCTTTGGGTGAAAACAGCAACACCAGGCCCCTCTAGTTCTGCCTTCTTTCGGTTCCTTCTGCCCTGGTTGGGGCTGGGACTGAGAGAGGTAATTAATGCTGCTTCTAAGGGAGACCCAGTTGCAATTACTGAGACACCAACTCCTTCAGAAGAGAAAATACTGTGGCAGGGACTCCTGGGCTTATTAGGGTGGGGAGCAGCTCTGTAAGGGAGCCAGAAGCCTCTGTGTTTATAGGAATAGTGAGGGAGTTCCCCTAGAGCTTAGGGCTTGGTTTCCAGCAAGAGCACATCTAGGTAAGTGGGTAGCAGTGGGAAGGGATTGGGAAGGGATTGGTTTGCTGGAAACACAGTCGCTAGCTGGCTGCCTCCAGGGTTGGGTTGCCCCAGGTTGAAGCTAGAACCTATAACCATTGCTCTACCACCTGGGCTTGAATATTCTACTGGCTGACAGACCTGAGAGCTCATCAGGACTGGAAAGAGTGCCAGAAGACTTCTGTATCTTTCTGCATCGAAGCTTGTGGTCCCTGGTGACTCACCCACTACCTCCCTGGTTCCTGGCTCCATCTTGCAGAGGGATGATGACTTCCCAGCTGGAAGGTCTTGCCACCATGCACTCTGTTGGTAGGCCCCACCCCCAGAGGCCTCTCTGAATCATTTTGTGGAACCTTACATTGCTGGGTATTGTAAACAGTTAAGTGCTTGACTACTAACCAAGAGGTTGGTGGTTCAAAGTCTTTCAGAGGTGCTTCGGAAAACAGGCCTGTCGACCTACTTCTGAAAGGTGACACCTTGAAAAGCCTCTGGAGCACAGTTCTGCTCTGACACACAATGAGGTTGCCAAGAGTCAGAATCAACTTGATGGTAACTGGTTACCCTTATCACGGAGTCTTTGGGTTATGCAAATAGTTAATGCGCTCAGCTGCTAACTGAAAGGTAGAGGTTTGAGATCACCAGGAGGCACCTTGGAAGAAAGGCCCGATGATCTACTTTCGAAAAATCAGCCACCGAAAATCTTTTGGAGCAGAGTTCTGCTCTGACACACATGGGGTCACCATGAGGCAGAATCGACTCAATGGCAGCTGGGTTGGTTTCCTTCATCACAGCAGAGATCTGCTTTACACGTGCAGTAACCATAGCAGAGAGTTGTCTAAACTGACAGGGAGAAGAGGGCTGGGGCTTTCTAAGCACCCTTCCTTGAACCACCAGCCCCCAAGTATGGGCAGGGCTGGAGATCATCACATCACAGCAGGGTTGGATCTTAGGGCTGGGAGGAAGCCTTGAAGATCATCTAGTCCAGCCCCACATTGTTTTAAGAAAAGGAAACCAAGGCCCAAGGAAGGGAAGTGAGTTGCTTGAGGTCACACAGCTGGTGAGGTAGGATCAGGACTCGGTGGACACTCGAGATGGCTGACTCCTAGCCCAGCATTGGTTCACCGCACACCCCCATCTCCTGGATCTGTCCGCGCGCTCAGGCCCTGAGCTCTCTCTTCACTTCCTGGTACCCACTGAGCTCGTGTGCCAGTGTTTGTATGCAAGGTGCAGAGTGAATTTGGTGGCTGCGTGGCTCTTGTACTCTGTGCTGGGCTTTTTTCTGGGGAAATAAGTGCTGGAACGAGCAGCAACATTTATTTTCAGGGGATGGTAAGAAAGCATTGAAAAGTGGTAAAGTTTTCTTTTTCTTGTTTTCACAGCCACTTGCGTCAATCCATACCTGGCATTGTGTGCAACTGGGATGTGCCGGGAATTGCTAATTCAATAGGAAACTTGAGGGAGTAGGCCCAGGAAGGGTGTAGGAGTGGGAGGAAGGTTTATAATTAAAAAACAGCACCACTGAGCCTGTGCAGTTACCAGTGTAGCCACAGAGGGGACAGATGTGAGCACATTGAGATGGAACGAAGCTGTGAGGGGCAGGGGGTCTTTTGGCCTAACCCCACACCTTTGCACAGTCCAGGCCCAGGGTGTGTGATGCTGCAGCCTTTGGGGATTGGAGCAGAACTGGGGCAGGTGTGGACTTCCAAGGGCTGTGATGTGCTACAGGAGCCGTTCCCAAGTCAAGTGTTCTAGGGGCTTCTACACAGATCTGTATTTGCTCAGTGGTCGTTCAACACTCTTCCTGGCCCAGCTTTGGCCCTGCTTATGAGTTAAGGCTGCAGATGAGATCAGTGGCGGCCAGTTAGGGCTTCTCTTCCACCAGCCTATCGGCACATGTGGCTAGCCACAGGCAGGCAGGCAGACAGGAGGGTGTGGATGGTTCCGTGCAAACTCCTCCCACTGTGGAAACACAAAGAACATACCTTACTGTCAGCGACCGACAACATCACCTTCATTTGCCTTGGACACCTGGTTCCTAAATGGCGCCATTATAACTGCCCATCTCAAAGGGCTACTTTCTGACTGATTGTAAATTACCAGCAGGCTAAGGCCAGTGGGGCCTGGCTTTGACGATGCCAGAAAGAACACAGGGTTTACAGCCAGAGGGCCCTGGGCTTGAACCCCAGATCTGCTGTTTACTAACTGTGTGGTCCTTAGGTTGCCCAGTGGGGTTACAGGTGAGCACAAGCAGCGCCTCATTCCAGGGGGAGGTAGCATTATGTCTTCACACATCAGCACTAGTAAATGCTGGAGGTTTCTTTTCCTTGTTTTCACACCTGCTTCCGTCTACCTGTGCTGTCAAGTGGGGCCGTTTTTCTGACTTGGTGTGATTCTTAGGAGAATTAACAGTACTGTAGGTAAAAATACCTAGCAGAGTCTTGTAGTCTCAGTACTTTAGTAGGGGCCTCATGGCAAGGTGGAAGAAGTATGGGCTTGGAAAGGAGACAAAGCCAGGTTTCAATCCTCTGCTGCCATTTACTAATTGTACCTCCCTTAGTCTCACTTGGAAACCCTGGTGGCACAGTAGTTAAGAGTTTGGGTGCTAACCAAAAGGTCGGCAGTTTGAATCCACCAGGAGCTCCTTGGAAACCCTATGGGGCAGTTCTATTCTGTCCTACAGGGTTGCTCTGAGTCAGAATTGACTCGACAGCAACATGTTTGGTTTTTGGGTTTTAGTCACTCACTTAACTTGTAATGAAGGGGTTAATAACATTTACCATTTAAGGTATTTTAAGAATTAGAAAAAAGGCACGTAACGTGGCCAACACAGTGTCTGGTGCACAGCAAACAGTCAATCGATGGTGGCTACTATTAATGTAAGGAGCCCTGGTGGCGCAGTGGTTAAGCGCTTGGGTGCTAACTGAAAGGTCAGCAGTTTGAACCCACCAGCTGCTCCTACGAAGAAAGATGTGGCAGTCCGTTTCTGTAAAAATTTACAGCCTTGGAAACCCTATAGAGCAGTTCTGCTCTGTCCTATAGGGTCACTAGGAGTCAATCGACTCAATGGCAGTGGGCTTTTATTTTTATTATTTTTTTTGTACTATTACTGTTGCGGGCAGTGGTGGTTCAGAGGTAGAATTCTCTCTTTCATGCCGGAGACCCAGGTTGGAGTCCTGGCCAGTGTACCTCATGTGCAGCTACCACCTGTCTGTCAGTGGAGGCTTACACATTGCTATGATGTGAACAGGTTCCAGCAGCGCTTCCAGACTAAGAAGGAGTAGGAAAAAAGGCCTGGCACTCTACTTCCGAAAATCAGCCATTGCAAACTCTGTGGATCACAATGGTCCCATCTGCAACTGATTGTGGGGATGGCACAGGACCCGGCAGCATTTTGTTCTGTTGTGCATGGGATTGCCATGAATGAGTCAGGGGCTATGGCAACTCACAACAACAACGTTACTGCTGTTATTGTTAATGTTGTTATTATTGTTGTTGTTATGATAAACAAGAGTTAATTTTCTCTAGCACTGACAGCAGCCACATGTCTGACCCTCAGTGCCAGAGCACAGAAACTGGTCTTCTCAGCAGAAGTGACTATAAGGGAGCTTGGATAAAAATCCTGCTGTGATATTGAGGGCGCCCAGGTAATCAGTGGTGGGAACCATGGACCTTGGGCTAAGGGAGCAGCGCTGTGGGCCACAGTCAGGTCCATTATCAGGGACCCTGGATAGGGGTGGGTGGGCTGGTGGAGCTCAAGAGCCTTCATTGGCATCAGATGCATGAAGCAGAGGAGTGATACAGGCCCAGCACTGTCTGCCAAGAAGCTGAGTCTTGGTAGGAAGCGGAGAAGGAACAGGAGGAGAAGTGTAGGTCAGACAGAGATACCAGGTTCCTGGGCTGGGACAACAGGCAACTCAGTGGAGCTCACAGACCCAGGCTCCTGAAAATGCTCCAGAGCCATGGCTGGGACCTGCCTCCAAGGCCAGGACATTCCCTTCATCTTTGTGTCCTGCACTGGCTGTGGGGTCAGGTTGACCTTGGTCGGAATCCTGCTTTGGCCACCTACCAGCTGGGACTTGAGATAAATTGTTGAACCTCTCTGGGCCTCAGTCTCCTGAAAAATGGGACTCTGATGAGAATTAAAGGAAAGAACCTGTATCAGGAGTTTCGCTGTGCGTGGCACACATTTGTTGTTGTTGGGTGCTGTCAAGTTGATTTCAACTCATAGTGACCCCATGGGACAGAGTAGAACTACCTCGTAGGGTTTTCTACGCTGTAATCTTTAATCAAATGACACATTGCATTGGGCAAATCTGCTGCAAAAGACCTCTTTAAAGTGTTAAAAAGCAAAGATGTCACCTTGAAGACTAAGGTGTGACTGACCCAATCCATGGTTTTTTCAGTCGCCTCATATGCATGCGAAAGCTGGACAATGAATAAGGAAGACTGAAGAAGAATTGATGCCTTTGAATTATGGTACTGGTGAACAATATTGAATACACCATGGCCTGCCAAAGGAATGAACAAACCTGTCTTGGAAGAAGTACAGCCAGAACACTCCTTAGAAGCAAGAATGGCGAGACTTCCTCTCACATACTTTGGACATGTTATCAGGAGGGACCAGTCCCTGAAGAAGGACATCATGCTTGGTAAAGTAGAGGGTCAGCAAAAAAAAGGAAGACCCTCAAGGAGATGGATTGACACAATGGCTGCAACAATGGGCTCAAGCATAACAACGATTGTGAAAATGGCACAGGACCGGGCAGTGTTTCGTTCTGTTGTACATAGGGTCACTATGAGCTGGAACTGACTCAGTGGCACCTAACAACAACAACAATCTTTATGGGGGCAGATCGCCAGATCTTTCTTCTGCAGAGCCACTGGGTGGATTCAAACAGCCAACCTTCTGGTTAGCGGCTGAGCACTTAACCGTTGCACCACCAGGGCTCCTCCCAGTGGGTAATAGAGCCCACAAATGACAAATACATTTGGATGAGACAGAGACCACTGACCAACATCCTCTCACAGGGCCCTAAAATACAAAGGAGTCTATTCAAGGAGATGTTGGTGTTCCCCAAAATGGAGGTTAAAGGTGAGAAGTGGCAACTTGCTTACTGGCATCACTATCCATCCTGGAAGGGAGCAGGATCCTTGGGGCCTCCCCGCTCCTGTAAACCCTGGTATCTTTGTTAGAATGACAGACAAGAAAGAAAGGTGGGGGCGATGGAACAGGCTTCTCTGAGGCAGCTCACTCTGCACCTAATCAGGAAGGCAGCAAAGATAACCAGCTGCACACCCCTCCCAGGTCACTGGCAGACCTACCGATCAGGCTGGTGCACATGGTTAACTCCAGACCTTCATTTGTCTCATGCCAGCAGATGGAATGTTTTGTTTCAGCCTGCGGTACACACCCAGTTGTTGGTGAGATTACCCTTTCCTGGGCCACAAATGTAATTAGACGATAAATCATAGACAGTCTAAAGCAATGCAGCCTTTGGGGAGAGAGATTTGTTTTTACTTTGTCACTTTGAATATCATCAGGGCAGGAGAGGGCTTCAGGGGAGCCTGTGCTTCAGAAATAGTAGAACAGGGGCCCCACGAGAGAAGGACTGACGTCTCAAGGCAGGGCTGGGGAGGTGTGGAAAAGCACTGCTTTGCCTAAAAGACACCTGTGTTTCTTGAAGTCTCCCTAGCCTCAAGAGTGCCCATCCTCCTTCCTCCACCAGCCTCAATGTTGGGGAGAGGGTAAGAGGATACGAAAAAAACCCAAACCAGCTGCCATAGAGTCGATTCCAACTCATGGTAACTCCATGTGTGTCAGAGTAGAACTCTGCTCCATAGGGTTTTCAAGGGCTGATTTTTTGGAAGTAAATTTCCAGGCCTTTCTTCAAAGGTGCCTCTAGGTGGATTTGAATCACCAACCTTTCAGTTAGCAGCTGAGCACTTAACAGTTTGAGCCACCCAGGGCAACCTGGTAAGGGAATGTTTTTGCTGTTGTTAGGTGACATTGAGCTGGTTCCGACTCGTAGCCACCCTATGTACAACAGAACGAAACACTGCCCGGACCTGCGCCATACTCACAATTGTTGTTATGCTTGAGCCCATTGTTGCAGCCACTGTGTCAATCCACCTAGTTGAGGGTCTTCCTCTTTTTTGCTGACCCTCTACTTTACCAAGCATGATGTCCTTCTCCAGGGATTAGTTCCTTCTGATAACGTGTCCAAAGTTCATGAGACCAAGTCTCACCATCCTTGCTTCTAAGGAGTATTCTGGCTGTACTTTTTCCAAAACAGATTTGTTTGTTCTTCTGGCAGTCCATGGTATATTCAATATTCTTCATTAACAGCATAATTCAAAGGCATAATTCAGTGTAGCTTGGACTTCTTTCTTCAGTACCGTCAGTTCTTGATCATATGCTACCTCCTGAAACGGTTGAACGTCAACCAATTCTTTTTGGTACAGTGACTCTGTATTCTTTCCATCTTCTTTTGATGCTTCCTGCGTCCTTCAATGTTTTCCCCGTATAATCCTTCAGTGCTGAAACTCGAGACTTGAATTTTTTCTTCAGTTCTTTCAGCTTGAGAAATGCCGAATGTGTTCTTCCCTTTTGATTTTCTAACTCCAGATCTTGGCACTTTTCATTATAATACTTTACTTTGTCTTCTCGAGCTGCCTTTGAAATCCTCTGTTCAGCTCTTTTACTTCATCATGTCTTCTGTTCTGTTTAGCTACTCTACATTCAAGAGCAAGTTTCAGAGTCTCTTCTGACATCCATTTTGGTCTTTTGTTTTAATGACCTTTTGCTTTCTCCACGTATGTCCTTGATGTCATTCCACAAGTCATCTCGTTTTCAGTCATTTGTGTTCAATGTGTTATATCTGTCCTTGATTGTCTTAGTCATCTAGAGCTGCTACAACAGAAATACCACAAGTGGATAGCTTTAACAAAGAGAGATTTATTTCTTCACAATAAAGTAGGCTAAAAGTCCAAATTCAGGGCATCAGCTCCAGGGGAAGGCTTTCTCTCTCTGTCGGCCTTCTCATCCGTGTTCCCCTGGACTAGGAGCTTCTCTGTGCAGGACCTCAGGTCCAAAGGATGCGCTCTGCTCCTGGCACTGCTTACTTGGTGGTATGAGGTCTGTTCCCCTCCGACCCCCTACTCCCACCCCCACCCCCACCCCCACCCCCCATCTCTCTGCTCACTTCTGTCTTTTATATCTCAAGAGATTGCCTCAGGACACAGTCCAATCTTGTAGATTGAGTCCTGCCTCACTAACACAACTGCTGCTCATTCTTCCTGATTAACATCATAGAGGCAGGATTTACAATATATAGGAAAATCACACAATACCAGGAATCATGGCCCATCCAAACCGATATACACATTTTGGGCGGGGACATAATTGAATCCATGACATTGATATAGTCTCTAAATTCAGGTGGGATATACTCAAGGTCATATTTTGGTACTTGTGGATCTGCTCTAATTTTCTTCAGCTTCAACTTGAACTTGCATATGAGCAATTGATGATCTGTTCTGCAGTCAGCCCCTGGCCATGTTCTGACTGATGATACTGAGCTTCTCCGTTGTCTCCTACCACAGATGTAGTTGATTTGATTCCTGCTCTTACAACAGATGTAGTTGATTTGATTCCTGTGAATTTCATCTGGTGAGGTCCATGTGTATAGCTACCATTTATGTTGTCGAAAAAAAATATTTCAGTGCATAAGTCATGGTCTTGCAAAATTCTATCATGCAATCTCTGGCATCGTTTCTATCACTAAGACCATATTTTCCAACTACCGATCCTTCTGTGTTTCTAACTTTTGCGTTCCAGTCACCAGTAAATATCAATGCATCTTGATTGCACATTTGATCAATTTCAGACTGCAGAAGTTGGTAAAAATCCTCAGTTTCATCATCTTTGGCATTAGTGGGTAGTTCATAAATTTAAATAATAGTTATATTAACTGGTCTTTCTTGTAGGCATATGAATATTATCCTATCACTGACAGCGTTGTACTTCAGGATAGATCTTGAAATGTTCTTTTTGACGATGAATGTGACACCATTCCTCTTCAATTTGTCATTCCCAATATAGTAGACCATATGATTGTCTGTTTCAAAATGGCCAATACCAGTCCATTTCAGCTCCCTAATGCCAGGATGTCAATTCAAGAGTTCCATTTTATTTTTGACAACTTCCATTTTTCCTTGATTCATACTTCGTACATTCCACTTTCTAATTACTAATGGGTATTTGCAGTTGTTTTTTCTCATTTTGAGTCGTGCCACATCAGCAAATGAAGGTCCCGAAAGCTTGACTCCATCCATGTCACTAAGGTTGACTCTACTTTGAGGAGGCAGCTTTTCCCTAGTCGTATTTTCAGTGCCTTCCAACCTGAAAGGCTCATCTTCCATCACTATACCAGAGAACGTGCTGCTTCTGTTCATAATGTTTTCACTGGCCGGTTTTTTCAGAAGTGGATTGCTAGGTCCTTCTTCCTATTCTGTCTTAGTCTGGAAGCTCTGTTGAAACCTGTCCATCACGAGTGACCCCACTGTTATTTGAAATGCTGGTGGCATAGTTTCCAGCATCATAGAAACACGCAAGTCACTGCAGTATGACAAACTGACAGAAGAGCGGTGGGATAAGAGGATACTAGAGTAATATTCAGATACAGCCTTTGTAATTCAGTAGCATAGTAACAGCTCTGTTACCCTTGACACTGTTTTAAAACCAAAACCAAAACGAAACCAGTTGCCCTGTGTATTTCAGAATAGAGCTCTGCTCCATACAGTTTTCAACGGCTGTGATCTTTCAGAAGTAGATTACCTGGACTTTCTTCCAAGGTGCCTCTGGGTGGACTTGAACCACCATCCTTTTGGTTAGTAGCCCAGAGCTTAACCATTGTGCCGCTCAAAACAGAGGCCCAAACCTAAATATATTCTGGAGCCTGGCTTCAAATGTAAATTGAGTGAAACCAGCTGGTATAGGGTGATAAGGATTGGTGAGGACTGTGGTAAAGCTGAAAGCACATACCCTGTGTAAAGAGGATTGCCTCTACTTGGCCCCAGCATAGTGTTGCCATGCAGGAATGCTGACTTTGTGTTTCCAAACCCTTGTGATTCTTTTTATAAGAGAAGCTAGAGATCTGTATTTTAATGTGAAATCTCCAAATTTTATATATTGGCAATAAATTCAGATTTGTCAAAACTTCTATGTGAACCCAACAAAATATATTTGTAAGCGAAATGTGGCCTGTAGACTATGAGTTTGCAACCTCTGGTATAAAGGGGTCTAGCTAACTAGTGCTAAGTCTCTGTTGCTGGGCTAGTTTAGAATATAAACTAAGTAACAGGCAGCATTGCAAATAAGAAGATTTGCTAGCCTGCTATCACCAGCCACTATTTTCCCATGTACAAAATGGATTGATTCAGTGTCAGTCCATGATTAGCCTCACATTGTTACTGGCTTGAGGCTTACGGCATTTGGCTCATTGTGGGACAATAGCAAACTCTCTCGGATATGCAAAGGCTTAAACTTCTCAGTTGCCTACTTTGTGTGTGAGTGCATGATTTGCTGGTGGAGGTGCCTTGGCCCCAGTGGATTATGTGCATTAGCTTGGCAGCTCCAACTGATCCCTCAGAAGAGCTTCCCCTCCTTCTTGCGACAGCCATCAAAGCTCTCAGTCAGCCTGCGCATCGGGGAGCTGTCACAGCCTCATTACTGCTAATTCGTCTTCACTTAGTGCATCAAAAGGCTGATTTATCAAATTGGGTAGGCGCACAGGAAGTTTGATTAGCGACATTATGCTGTTTGCCATGACGGGCTTGGAAAACTTCGTTCATCTGTGTCCCAGGAGTCCCAAGATAAGACCGAAGTGTTTATGTTCTGCCTCAGAAATTCTCAGGATCACAAGCTAGTGTGGCATTTCTAGCCAGGAGTGTTTCCTCAGTGACGTTCCTGACAGATCTCCTCCTCCATTTCTCTCCCTCCCTCCCTCCCTGCTCTCCCCACTCCCTTCCTTCCTTCATAGGTGGGTCTCTGGAGTCCAGGGCGCTTATTTGTTATCAAAAGAGGACCTGTGTGAACAGGGTCCATGGTCCCATCCCATCCCCCTCAGTGGCTGAGCAGCTCTCCTGCTGGGAACTCCTTGTCAGCTTTGCAGCTAATGAAGCACTCTGGGATTCTGATTATTTGCCTCTGCTGTGTACTCCTTCCCCCTCCCTCCGCATAGGTTCAGCCTTTTCCGGAAGCTCCTGAGGAAGAGTGGGACAGATACCCCTACCCTCCAATAAACAGTTTCAAGAAGGAACATTCTTCAAAGAAACCTAACAGACTTATGGTCCTAGATCTGCTCCCTGAACGTCTGGGGAACTGTGCGCCATAACCTGTGGTGAGCTCGTCTTGACCAACATCCAGAGGAACAGCAAGAGAGTTGTGCCAGGTGTGGAAAGCAGCCCTTATACAGAAAGGTTAAAAGAAAGGCGTTATTACCAGCAACTGAACGAGCTGAATGAGGAGTATGCACATCTGCAGCATCATGAATGCCAGCTGTTCTCCGTAGCTGCTAAGGGCAGGTCTGGGGAAATGAGCTCCTACAGAAGTTAGATGGATTTAGGCTAGGCTCGGGAGAATATTCACAGAGGCTCCAGGACCATTTTCCGTCAGCTGATTTAATATCAAGTCGAAGATGCAAATGCTGAGGATAATGATAGTTACCATGATGGTGGCTACTTTCTGTCCTTTCTGTGAGCCAGACAGGGAGCAATGCCAGGTAAAGCCCGGAACCAGTCTAGAGACCTTAACTGCTAGCCTGGTTATGACAGCGACCGGCTCTGTGAACTGGGGTGAGCCGTTCTCACTTTTCTAGGCCTCGGTTTTTCAATCTGTAAAGTGAAGAGATTAGATTTGATATCCTTGAAGGTTCTTCCAAGGAGTCCCGGGGTGGAGCAAATGTTAACACGCTCAACTGCCAACAGGTGCAGATTAACCAGTAAGCATGATATGTACCAGCTTGCATTGAGCAAGGTACACACGGGCTTAATTGTATTGCTAATCTGGTGAGCCATTTCACATGGGTTTCATCGCATCTTTGCCGTGGTGGGGGCAGGTGAAATTGTGCGCTGCAGTTGGTGGGAAGGCATAATTGGGCCCGAGCATGTCTTGCTTATTGGGTAATCTGGCCCTAGTGCCAACTGAAAAGTTGGAGGTTTGAGGCTACCCAGAGACACCTTGGAAGAAAGGCCTTGAAAACCCTATGGAGCGTAGTTCTCCTCTGACACACATGGGGTTGCCATGAGTTAGTTAACTTGACGGCAACTTTTTTTTTTTTTTTAAGGTTCATTCCAGCAGTAAAATTTAATATTCTACATTTTTTCCAGGTGAGCCATCAAGGGAATAGGAATAATTGAGTGCATCCCTTGGGCCAGAGATTGAACAAGGGTTTGATGTATCTCATTTAATCTTCAGAATAACTCCACAATGAAGGTGGCCTGTCCCCTGCTTTAGAGCTGTTCAAAGCAGCACTTTTGCTATCAACTTCCACCACTACCACAAACATTCATTTACTAAGTACTTAACAAGTGCTAACTGGGAGGTTGGTGGCTCAAGTCTACCCAGAGGCACCTCAGAAGAAAGGCCTGGCAATCTTTGAAAATCAGTCATTGAAAACCCTTTGGGGCATAGTTCTCCTCTGACACACATGGAGTTGCCATGAGTAGGAACTGACTTGACAGCAACTGGTTTATCCAGCTGGTAGCCTTCCTGGTAGGTACTAATGGTACACACAGGTTTAAGACAAACTTTGCCCATCAGGGTTCACCATTCATCAGAGAGAGAGAGGACAGACACAGAACAAAGTAAATACCCAAAAGAACACATGCAAACAGCAAGTGAAAAGTTCCAACCACGTTGCTTCTTACTGAGAAGGATGTATAATCGACTGATGGATGGCAAAAGGAAGGTCTAAACTGGGATCTAATAACACACAAACATTTTTATAGGACTTTAGAGTTTGCAAGACACCTTGAAATATATCATCCTACTTGATTCTTCAACCATTCTCTAAACTTAGGTATGACAACTCTCATTATTAAATTAGGAATCAGAGAAGTGGCTCCTCCATGGGAACCAGATTTTCCGTCTGTAAGTCAGACATCCACACAGGCTAAATTACTCCGTGCTAATGATTGCTTAAAATCTCATAGATCCTGATAGGGCTCTCTTATTGCATGCTTGCCCTACCTCTGCCCTCAAAGGCAGAGACATCTCAGAGCTGTTGTATCTTTAGAACCTACCAGGAAGGCAAAAGGCTGAGCGGGGCTTTCTTCTCTCAAGGATTTAGAGGGAAGAGTCCAGGTTGCTGCAAATCTGCATGAAACACAATTGAGAAGACTTTAATCAAGGTTACCTCCCAGGTGCCCGGAACATCTCAGGTCCTTTGTCTCACAGCTGGTCGGTGGGGACCAGATGGTGGGCTTTGCTGGAGGCTCTCTGCAGTGTGCAGAGGAATGGGAGCCATGGAGCTACAATGGTTGCTGTTTCTCTGCAGGGCACCTCAGTCCAGCTTGGTCTTTTTCCTGGGGCCCTCACACAGTTCAACTCCATCTCTCTGGCAGCTGTAGCATCCCTCTTAATGATATTAGCCACCTTGATTGAGCATCTACCATGTATTGGGCCTTTCATTCACATTTTCTAAGTTAATTTCACTATCACTCCGATGAGGAAGAGATTATTGTCCCCATTTTACAGATGAGAAGACTGAGACCTAGAGAGATTACACTGTCAAGGCCACACTGCTAGGAAGTGTTGGAGGTGGGGTTGGAACCCAGGTCTGTCTGTCTAATTCTAACAAAAAAATGGTCACATTGGCTCCTCTCCTTTAGTTCCTGGAATTGAAGGAAGCTATCCCTCTTTGTATTCTGGTCATTGCTGCTTAGAAAAGCCTTAATTTTGAGGACAGGGATGGGGGCAGGGGAGAGTATGCAGTGCCACTGAGCACACAGCATGCTAATCGGACTATATGGTGATAACCAGGGCTGCTCTTCTGACCTGCTTCTGTTGAGTGGGAGAGGAAGTTAGGGGCTCTGTCCACGGCCCCCAGCCTGTCGCTGGGACAGGGAAACTGCCCCCCTCTTCCCTTCTGTGGCTGTGCTATGCTGCCCCTCTTCTGAGTAATGTGCCAGGTGCCCAGGCATGGAAAGATGCTCAGGTCCATAGTGCCGGCCTTGGTGGTGGATCCCCATGGAATGAGAAGCAACACGAGAGGGGAGCAAGAGGAAGTCAGGCTGCATTGGCCTGCCAGATGAACCCAGAGGTCTCGCCAGTGTGGAGAGAGGGTGAGGCTTGACCCCAGCTCTCTCTGTGAGGCTCTGTAGCCCTGAGAACTCACTTTGTCAGAGCAGCCTGATACCCTGGGGACCCCAAGAGTGTCATTTTCTGAAAAACATCCAGTAGCATAAGGGCACGCAGGAACTCTGAAAAAACTTGGGTGTGGCCTGGACTCAACTTCCCTCTTAAAAAGGTTATGAAGGGTCCCTGTTGGGACCTTTCTGAGACCTAAAGGGCTAGTGGGGATGAGGCCCTGGACGTACTTGTGAAAGACCATCAATGCAGCTAAGATAAGGGCACACATGATGTAGATGGAGCTTGGGCCGGGACCCCGAAGACCTTACTCCATCCCATTCTCGATCCAAAATCAACTCCTCTTGTCAGCTGCCATTTAGTTGGCCTCTGACTCATGGTGACCCCATGTACATCAGAATGAAACACTGCCCAGTCCTGCATCATCCCCATGATTGGCTGCAGATTCAGCTGCTGCGATCTACAGGGTTTCCATTGGCTGATTTTCTGAAGTAGATCATGGGGCCTTTCTTTTCAGTCTGTGTTAGTCTAGAAGCTCTGCTGAAACCTGTTCAGCATCATAGCAACACGCAAACCTCCACTGATAAATGAGTGGTGGCAGCTGTGCCTGAGGTGCATTGGCTGGTAATCGAACCCAGGTCTCCCCCATGGAAGAGAGAATTCTATCATTGAGCCATCATCAGTACCCTCATAATCAACAACTAGTATAAGGAAGAGTCTG
Source organism: Dugong dugon (assembly GCA_030035585.1). NCBI lineage: Eukaryota > Metazoa > Chordata > Mammalia > Sirenia > Dugongidae > Dugong > Dugong dugon. The sequence goes on from CM057467.1 coordinate 31,300,272, forward strand.
AGTTCTGGAAGCAGATAGCCCCATGATCATATCCCACTCCACTCAGGTGAATTTGAGCAAGGTACTTACCCTCTCTGTTTTTTCACCTGTATTATAGGAATAATGACTAGTCTCAGGACTGTTGTGTGGATTAAATGGAATAATGTACACACAGCACTTCATACAGTGCTGGCATATAACAGGAGTTTAGTAGGTGTTATATTTGCCATTAAAGTGGGCGTCTACTCCACACCTCCTGTCCCTGCCAGCTGCTCCGCACCCTTCTGTGAAAGGGAGGAGGAGGTGGCCCATCGGCCCAAGGCTGTCCTGTGTTTAAGAAAAGGTCTCAGTCCATAGAAAGTGTTGCCAGGGCATCTCTTGTCAATACAGCGGGTCCCCGGGGCTCCAGCTGTATTTGGACAAGGCTGAAGGAGTAATCAGGACAGAGGGAGGGTCTTTCAGGCAAGACTGACATGAAAGGAAGCCAGCATTTTTAATAAGGGAGTGGGATCAGAAGGTGTTTTGTAGGCCTAGCTTGCAAACCATCTTTTTTGGCGGGAGGGAGGGAAGCGGTTTGGAGTTAAAGAGTAGATGAGGCTTTTTTTTTTTTTTTTTTAAACTTTTGTTGTAGAAAAATTCAAACATACAAAAATAGAAAGAATTTGTATAATTAACTTTCATGTATCAGCTTCTACCATGATCGGTTGATGGCCGATTTTGTTTTGTTCATACTCCACCCCCTCCATATTATTTTCAAATAGATCCCAGAAATGGTATAATTTTACCTGTAAATAGTTCAGTATGTATCTCTAGAAGATACCAAAACCAAACCCGTTGCCGTTGAGTCGATTCTAACTCATAGCAACCCTATAGAACAGAGTAGAATGCCCCAAAGAGTTTCCAGGGAGAGGCTGGTGGATTCAAACGGCCAGCCTTTTGGTTAGCAGCCGTGGCTCTTAACCACTGGGCCAGCAGGGCCCCAGTCTAAAAGATAAAGACTCCAAAAATATTTAACCACAATGCCATTTGAACACCTAAAAAATGTTATCAATAATTTAATATCATCAAATATTCAGTGTTCAAATTTTCGGTAGTCTCATCATTGTCAAGAATTTTTTAAAAGTTAGTCTCTTTGAATCAGGGTTCAAATCAGGCCCACGTGGTGCAATTGCTTGATAACAACCCATTGCTGATGAATCTATTCCGACTCATAGAGACGTTATAGAACAGAGTAGAACTGCCTCATAGAGTTTCCAAGGAGCGGCTGGTGGATTCGAATTGCCCATCTTTAGGTTAGCAGCCAAGCTCTTAACCACTGCACCACCAGGGCTCCAACTGGTCGATGTGACTCTTAAATTTCTTTTATTATGGAGGCTCCCCCTCCCTCTTTGTTTCCTTGTAATTTACTTTTGGAAGAAACACCCTGTTGGTCATTGGTCCTGTAGCCTTTTCTGCCCTCTGGATTTTGCTGATTGCACCCCTGTGGTGAAGTTTTACATTTAATTCACCTTCGAGGTACAGACACCAAGTAGGTATTTGTGTGGGAGTCCTAAAGTTAAATCTTGCTCACCCCCACCCCTCCATTTCCTTTGTTAACCGGAAACAAATTGTCCCTCCCAGCACCAGCCTCTGCAGGGGCACTCTGCGGGGTTGGGCTCCCTCTCATCAGCTGCTGGAGCCCAGGGACCAGGAGACGCAGTAGAAGGGCTTCCTGAGGGGTCCCAGCGGAGTAATGGTGGCTGTCGGCAATTATTTGGACTGGACTCTTCCTCTGTTTTTAGGGACAGGGATATCTTTTCATAAAGCCGAGCAATTTTCTGCCAAATAGAAGGGATTATTTTTCCTCCTTCTAGAGCAATAAGGTGCAGGATTTGTCTCCCTCTTGATTTTCAAGAGCATGTTTTCTCAATTCTTTCCTGAAATTAAAGTAAAGGTCAAGGAGACTGGTCTGAGACCCAGCCCTTCCTCCCGTCTCGCTCCTGCCAGTGAGTTCGGCAGCCAAGTGTGCTGCCGGCCTCCTTGGGCTCCGGTGACCTGACCCCAACCCCCAGGGCAAACCTAGCTTAACTTGCCAAATCTTCTTTTTGTGGGGGAAAATTGAGGAGGGAGAGAAAAAGAGAAAAGAAAGAGAACCGTGCCAGCCTGTGGGCTCCGTTCTGCATTTAGATCTCCTAAGCAATTTCCAGAGGCTTCATTCTCCACGCCATGGTCCCTTTCTCAGGAAGGGTGCCTCTGGGCCCCGCCCCCTCCACCCTGCTTCCCACCCGCCAATTTTCTGCTCCTCACGTGAGGTACCCCAGTGATCTGCCCCTTCCCTCGCACGGTGTTGGAGCCAGCGTTGAGGATTTTTAATCAAAAGGCAGCGCGCGCACGCGGAGAACAGTAACACCACCACCCCGCTCAGCATTGCTGGAGCGATGCTCCCCCATCGCCCTCCCCACACTGAGTCACTTCAGCTAACAGTTAATTAATTTGTGACAGTTTGACAGTTTGTGAGGAGACATTTTTACGGAGCCGTCAAAAACCACAGGGATGGGACTGTCAGGCAGACACCTCTCTTGCATTAACTGTGTCTCCAGACCCTGCCTCACCCCATTGCAGATACTGGGGCCCTGAGGGAGGCCTGGGGGAGGCAGGAGTGTTTGCTTCCAGGGTGCAAAGCCCTGAAGTCCTGCTCTCCATCTCTCTGGGCGCTTCACATTCCCAGGGACTGGGGCAGACTGGTAAGGATCTGAGGCTGGCAGCTTGGGAAGGATGGGGGAGGAGGGGTGCCTGGGCTGAGAGCCCTGGGGCGGGGGTGGGGGGGGGCGAGGATGCCCCAGTCATGCTTAACTCTGGTCTCCCCAACTCTCCACCAGGGGTTGCTGGAGTTGTATGTCCTCTAGCCTCTTCCTGGGGACACCCCCACCCCACCCTACCAACCAGTTGCCTTGGAGTCGATTCCAGCTCATGGTGACCCCATGTGAGTCAGAGTAGAATTATGCTTCATAGGGTTTTCAATGACTGATTTTCAGAAGCAGATCACCAGGTCTCTCATCCAAGATGCCTCGAACTTCCAGCCTTTCGGTTAACAACCCAGAGCGTTGACCCTTTGCACTACCCAGGGACCACGCCACCCTACAGCTCATGAGATTAGCTGTGAGTGTAAGCTGCCCTCCGTGCACTCGCTGGGATGCTCCATAATTGGAGTTGGTGCTGATGTGAGAAGCTGGCGCCAGGGCCTGCTTTGCCTGCTCTGACTTTGCTCCCACAGTGGGGCTCTAATCTAGACACTGTGAAATCCTGGGATCCCCAGTCCTTCCAGTGGTCCAGAGGCCATCACCACCACCAGCTCCATGCCTCCGTTTCCACAGAATTCATATTACCTATGACCCCTTCCCACCACCCCACATCCTCCAGTTATTCTCTTTTTATTTCAGTGTGTTTTGTTTCAGCCTGTGCGCCACAGTGAGTTGTCCACCTGGTGGGCTCCAACCAACAGGGCATCCAGCCACCTGGGACCCAGAAGGCCAGGGGGGAGGTCTCAGAAGAGGCTATTGGTACCACCAGGAAGGATCCAGGGAGAGAAATAATAACCAGGATAGAAAATGACCCAGGGGCTGGCTCCTTCACACTGGAGTGACATTCTAGCTCCCAGGGATTCACCGTAGCATTTACTGAGCACCTACTGTTGCCGGGCCCTGCTCTGGGAAGTGAGAAGACCATAAGTCAGGCAAGACAGACATGGTCCCTGCACAGGTGCAGTGCACAGTTTGGCAAGGAGAACTGACACTAAACAGACAAATAATGACTTAATGACACCTGGGTAAGTGCCACTAGAGCACATGTGCTGTAAGAGCATTAAACAAGAGGGCTTTGTCTGGGCTGGAGCATCAGGCAGGCTGCTGAGAAGAAGGGGCTGTTGGGATGAGTCCTGACGGCTGAGAAGGACCCCAATGTCTTAAGAAGGTTGAAGGGGTCTATGGGATTCTGGTTAGGAGCTGGGTTGCTACAATGTCAGGGGAGGGAGCAGGTGGCTGCCCATGCTGGTTGGTTGTGGATTTGGTTACAGGAAGTTGAGTGAGTGTCCAAGGATAGCTTCTATTTTGCTGTGAAGTAGGAGGCAAGGCCTAGGGGCTTCCTGGGCCAGGCTTAGTTCCAGGGAGCAGCGGGTGAGGCTTTGAGCAGGTGACAGTGTGGTGAACTTCATGTTGGGCCAGTGAGGGGCCCAGGCCAGATGACGCCAGACAGAGAGCTGGAGTAGGAGAGAGTCATGCAGGCTGTTCCACACTTTCTGAGGAAACAATCTTCCTCGCAAAGTGTCTAAGCTTTGCTGCTTATGCCGGAATGCTTTGTGGCTGTGCTTTGCGCCCTCGCTGCCTGGAGTGGGTGCGAGGGGTGCTGATGTCAAGTGTAGCCTCCTCCACCTCCCTTACACCCAGCAGAAATCTCTCCCACCCTCAAATGGTGGGCCAAGCCCCTGAGGCTAGTTTCCCACTAGTCCACCTCCAGACTATTTCCCCACAGCAGCGCTGAGGCTAGATGAGGCGCGGGAGAGGTGGAGGGAGTCTAGAAGGAGGGGGCAGGGCACCCGCACCTCACCCCCAAGCCCTGAACAACTCACCGAGCCTAGGGATTTCTGGGAGCAGGACCCTGCCCAAGCCTGGCAGGAGAGGGTGCCTGCTCCCCTAACTGGGAAAGAGCAGTGGATGTTTCCTTTGTCAAAAGAAACTGAGTCACAACAAAATTAATATATTGGATGAGCTTTATTCGGGCAAAAGATTGGCGAATCGGGCAGCACCAAGCCCAAAAGTAGAAAGTTACTCTGTCAAGTGTCAGCAGTGACTGACTGCTAATACCTGGGCCAGACTCACAGCCTCACCACCCAGCGCTCCTGCACGTCTGGGCTGGGTGCTGGGAAAGATGTACAGGGGTGAGGAGAGGGTGAGCCCTGGGGACTGGCAGCATTCATTGCCCCACCCCCACTTCCTAGGCTATAGTCCGTCTCTGCATTCCTCTCCACTCCCCCCCCTCCCCCCACAGAGCCTTCCCACCAGGTGTCCACTGTGCCAGGTGTCCACCGCAGCTGGCTGGCGTGGGCTCTGGTAATAGAGGTCTTTCTGCTCAGCTCCCTGCTGAGGCTGCCCTCCTGAGCCAGAACAAGTGATGGCGCTGCTTAGTGCCTCTTCCCTTCCTCCCTCTTACCCTGCAGTAGGAAGGAATGGGGTGCTTCCTACCCTCCCTCTTCCATTCCCACCCTTTGTCCCCAGAAGCTGTGGGAGGAGCTGGGGAAGGGTCCACCCCAAGCCATAGCATGGAGGTTTGCCTGTAGGAGCAGAAGGGGGCGCAGGAGTGGAGCCCCTTCCTCACTTACTCCCCCACCCCACCCCCCACTCACTGGCTCTCCCCACCTAACTCAAATCCTTCAACAAGCTGCTTTTGAGATGCAAATGCAAAATGCTCCCCCCCATCACATTTCTTTTCATTGAAATGCTTCAAGTCTCAGAAAAGAGGAAAAAATGATGTAAGACAGCAGTGTCTCACCCGCCATCGGAGCCTGATAAGGGATTGTTAAATTTTAATGAGACAGTTCGATTCCTTCAAATGCCAGACTTGCGGGAAAGGCAGCACCAGCGACCTAGGCTGAGACTTAAGCATGGAAAACAGGTTTCTTGGGATTATACTGCACCAAAGCCTTCCTCGCACCCCATCTCCCCAGCTCTGGGCCCCAGAGTGTTAATGGCTGAATAGAAACCAGGAAAAGAACCCTCTTCTCTCTCCTCCCCCCACCCACTTGCTTTCCTCCAGATTCCCAGGCTGCCCTAACAATTGGCACTTTTGACCCCCACCCCACCAGGCTTCGAGCAAGGGTGACTACATACTTCAAGTTCTTCCTGGGAGAAAATGTCAGGTTCAGGTGTCAGCCTTGAACTGCGGAGCTGTAAAGAAGCTCTTCTCTTCCAGCAAATAAACTTGTGAGAAGCTGATTTTGTTTACTGGGCTGGATGACCCTGAGTGTGACAGGGTAAGCAGCCCCCCTCACCTCTTCTTCAGCGTAGCGAAGGCCTGGCGAGGGGGTTTCTTGGGGCATCTTCAGTGGGCCTAGCTCAGCCCCAGGGGTCTGGGCTCCATACTCAACCCTTTTCAAATAGCAAATATTAGCATTTGGGGTAAACCAGCTAGAAATGCGAGGCTCTACACTGCAGTTGCCCGGATTTTCACACACCTTGATTTATTCCAGGTATCTTGCTGGGAAGCTCCACTCTGAAGTTTTGGAAGAGAGCCACTGTTACAGCAGGCTGGAGTTAGGCTAGATGCTAGGAAAAACTGGATGGGGAGGAGTTCTGAGCACTGGAATGGATGATTCTGGAAAATCTTTAAGTAGATCTTTACTCTTCTGAGATAGGGCAGGACAGTGACTCCTGGAGACAGATGAGAGGCCTGAGACTTTCTGGCCACCCACACAAATGTAGTCTTCCCTTTACTCTGACTTCCTCCTCTTTCCCACACAGCCTATTAAAAACCCGTTGCCATCTGGTCGATTCTGACTTATAGCGACTCTATAGGACAGAGTTGAACTGCCCCATAGGGTTTCCAAGGAGCAGCTGGTGGATTCGAACTGCCAACTTCTTGGTTGACAGCCAAGCTCTTAACCACTGTGCCACCATAGCAGGACAGCTGAAAAAGAAATGGCCTAGAAGGCCCCAGAGCACCATGGGACCTTGTCTGCAAGCCACTGGGGGGCAGGCGGGGGGTGGAGAGGAACAATTGCTCTGCTTTGCAGCACAGGGAAGGTGAAGATGGTGCCTTGGGGAAGAGGCAGTCACTCCTTGAGTAAGGAGGAGCGTCTGCAGAGTTAGCTCATCCATCCTTCCAGAAAACAGGATTAGGTAGCTACACCCTTAAACACCACTTGCTGTCGAGTTGCTTCTGACTCATGGTGACCCCATGTATGTCAGAGTAGAACTGTGCTTCATAGGGTTTTCAATGGCTAATTTTTCGGAACTAGATGGCCAGGCCTTTCTTTCCAGGTGCCTCTGGGTGGACTTGAACCACCAACCTTTTGGTTAGCAGCTGAGCTCTTTGACTGTTTGCACTGGCCAAGGACTCCTAGCTAAACCCTTAAGAGCTGAGAAATGGCAGTGAGTCAGCCTCTTGCCATGAACATAGGTGGTGTTCACTAAGTGCTTGTTGATTGGAGACTGTGATTTGGAGCTTTTGTAAGCTTTTACACACAAGACAGGGAGCCATCTGGGAGGAAAATGGAGGTGGCATTTAGGGGTTGGTGAGCAAATGGATCATATTTTCACAAGCCCAAATAAAGGTGCTTGTTCTGACTACAGAATTTTGAAAAAGTAATTTATGATTTTATTTATCTGAAAAGTCTTATAAGATAAAGTCACATGTGGTTATACATTTAGTCAATCTCCCTTTTCGAGAAGAACAAGAAATTAGGACTCTCCTGGCAAGTCCAGGATGCTGGGTGCTGTGTAAGTTTGCCATTTCCCACCTACACAAGCCCAGAGTGGACACTGACTTTGCCTGGTTTCTCTGGAGGAGTCTCTGGGTGGTGCAAATGGCTAATGCACTCAGTCGCTAACTCAAAGGAAGTTCAAGTCCACCCAGAGGTGCATCAGAAGAAAGGCTTGGTGATCTTCTGAAAAATCAGCCAATGAAAACCCTGTGGTTTGAGTCAGAATCAACTTGAGGGCAACTTTTTTGTGGGGGCTGGGCAGGGCAGCTTTCTCTGGAATGAGGACCAGGCCAGAAGACAGGAGCAGCCTGGAGCTACCTCAGTACAAACCTCCTCTCTTGACAGGGACATGCAAACGCTTTAGCCAGGATAGAGGGGCCTGAAAGGGCAAGGCAAGAGCAGGGATCTTCCAGGTGTCCCTGAAGCAAAATAAGACCACAGCTTGACTCTTCCCTTGTGCTTTCTCATGGGATGCCTCTTTGAAGCCCAACAACCTGCCAACCTGGGGCAGAAGGAAAGAAGGGATGGGGCTGAGCTACCACAGGGGGAGCTGGAGACTGGCAGGTGTTCTGGAGCCTCCTGACTTCAGTGAGCAGCAGAGAGAAGCCAGGAAGGCAGTGTATTTTATCCATTCTTAGATGCACCCCCCATTTTTAATGTCTCTGAATCAGAATGCCTTTTACAACCAATGGCATCTTAGCGCTGTCTTGTGGTTTAACGGCATTTTTCTTTCCTAGTGGTACCTAACCTAATTGTGCGTCATACATTCAGTTCTATCCTAAAAAAACCAAACCAAACCCATTACCATTGAGTCGATTCTGACTCATAGCAACCCTATAGCACAAGTAGAACTGCTCTGTAGAGTTTCCAAGGTTGCGGTCTTTATGGAAGTGGACTGCCACATCTTTCTCCCATGGAGCGGCTAGTGAGTTTGAACCACCGAGACTTCAGTTAGCATCCAAGTGCTTAACCACTGCACCACCAGGGCTCCGAGTTCTGTCCGAGGACCTATGAAATATGAGCGCTGGTATTTGTATTAGCCTCCTAGTGCCGCTATGACAGAAATAACAGAAATGAGTGGCTTTGAAGAATAGAAATTTATTTTCTCACAGTTCTGGAGGCTAAAAGTTCAAATCAGGGTCTTGGCCTTGTTGATTCCTTTCTTGTCAGTAGCCTAGGCGTTTCTTGGTTCCTTAGTCTTCCTCACATGGCCTCTGCCTTCCCCAGTTTGTGCTTGTGTCTGTGTTTAATTTGCTCTTTTTATAACTCACTGGGCCCTGGTGGCTCAGTGGTCAAGTCGATTGACTTCTAACTGAAAGATCGGCCGTTTGAAACCACCAGCGAAACCACTGGAGAAAGATGTGGCAGTCTGCTTCCGTGGAGATTTGGAAACCTTCTGGGGTCACTATGAGTCGGAACTGACTTGATGGCATTGGGTGGTTTTTGGTTTTATAACTCAGAAATGATTAGGTTTAGGACACAACTTATACTGGGATAGCCTCATTAACATAACATTAGGTTGCATTATGGAAAGTGATTACGTTACATAACATCCACAGATATAGGCGTTAGGATTCCAACATATATTTTGGGGGGACACAATTTAATCCATAACAGTATTACAGTTGTTGGCTACAGCAGGTGGTCTTCCAAGCCAGCTGCTACCTCACCCTGAGAGCTGCTCAGATTTGGGCTGTAGCTGAAGACCAGGCTCTGCCTTTTCTGGCTGCTTCAGCTTGGACACATCTCCTTTCTTCCAGAGCCCGATTTCAGGAAATTCCAAGGGCAAGCCACAGGAGGAGGTATGGTTTAGCAGGAAGAGCCTAGACCTGTGCTCCCAGCTCTGACCCTAATGGGCTGCATTTGGCCAGCACCAGTCACTTCATCTCCCTAAGCCTCAGGTTTGCTGCTTAATTGCTTGTTTAGTTTAATTCTTCTCCTTGGTTTGGTTTTTAAATTTAATTTAATTTAAATTAACATTTCTTGAGTGTTTACCTGTGTCAGGCACACAGGCATTATCTTACTTAAGTTTCACAATTATTACTATCCTGACTTTGCAGATGGGAAAATTGAGGCTTAGGAAAGCCAAATAAGCTGCCAAGGCCCCAAAGCTAGGAAGTGGTAGAATCGGGATTTGAACCTAGATTTTTCTGTCTTTAGCTCCTACATTATTCTAGCACCCCATCATGCCATAGTATTTCATCTGTGGGGATGGATTTGCTGATGTTCCAATTCCTGTTCAGCTTGTATGGTGAGGGCTCTGCAGGCAGCCTTGCTTCTAAGAGAAGTCAGTTCCAAGTAGGAAGGTGCTGAGGATGTGATAGAGACTGGGCCTGGCTCTAGGGGTTAGAAGACAGACCTGTATGAAGATGCCAGTAGGATCTACAGGCATTTAGGCATTTTTCATGTTTTCCTAATTTTTTATAATATAAATATGTTATATTTATATCAGTTAATAGCAATAAGAACAATTAGAAACTTCAATGTATGAGGCCTTTCCCAGTCTTGGATGCAGGGACTCACCCTTGCTCTGCAGATAATCAGTACTCAGGGGAGTGGGTGCTCACCCCCAGCCCCACTGTGACCTGCAATGTCCATGATGGCAAAACGTCCCAGCTTAAGCTCTTCCTGCTCCAAAATGCCCTCCATGAGAACACCAGCTATGAACATCCACTGTAGTGGATGCTGTGGTGCGCCACCCAGGTCCCTCTTGACCACAACGGAAGCTCTCATTCCCCCGACTACTAGGAGTGTTGACAACTGACAGTTCACAGCTGACTACAGCTTAGTGGTGATTACCCACTGCAGAAAAGAGATGCCTCTTTCAAGGACACACCCATTTCCCTGGGACAGCCTCCAACCTATGACCGGTCACGAAAGGGGATAAAGGCCTGAACCTGTTGCCCTAATTCAGGCAAGTCTACAGGGCTCCCCAGGGGTCACTTGAGTCTTTGATTGACTGAAAAGCAGCCCAAGTTCTCCCTCTGCCTAGTCCTGCTTCCTCGAATTCCCTGCAGGTGGGTCTTCATCCTGGAAGCAGTCCCCAGTAAAATTCCTGCATGTTAATTTCAGAGTCTGCGTTCTGGGGAACCAACATTCAACACCCATGATACTCTTGGACTACATTGCTTTTTGGCACATGTTGTATCTTGTGTCCTGTGTTAATAGTTACATTTCAGGTGTAGAGGGGTTTTATTCCCAGCTAAACTAACAGAGCCTCTGCTTCAGTTCCGCAGGCATCTGTTGCTCGTTTACTGCATGTGAACCGCAGAGTTAGGAGTCAAAATAGAAAAACAAGATCACATTTTCTTTTTAATTTTTTATTCCACAAAGAATATGAGGCATGAGCAAGACATGGGGCAACTCTTAAGAGGCTTACACTTCAGTGAAAAATAATCCAGACACGTAAATGGGGTATATTCCAGAACTGAACCATGAAACACTGCTGTGCGAGCCCCAAGGAGTAAGGGAGATGGTCCAAGCAGGCAGATTTGGGATGGATTCCAGAGGAGGAGATTCTGAGCGAGGCTTGCTTTGCTTTGAAGGATGTGTGGGTAAGTAGGGGGAAGGGAAAGGAAGGGTTTCCAGGCAATTTTCTCATTTGTAAAGTGGGGAATAATGATTACAATCCTCAGAGGGTTGTTTTGAGGATAAATAAGATAGTATATCAAAAAACAAAACAAAAAATCTTGGTAAACTCTCAGATCCTTTACACACATATGAAGCTATCATCATAAGCAGGCTCAGGACTGTGCTCCAGAAAACAGAAGTCTGGTCGGATGTGGAGAATGGGTGGAGGAGACAGGAAGCTGAGAGACTCCATCAGATACCTCTGGCCCTATCAGAAGAGGGACTGAGGAAGTGGGAAGAGGGGCAGAGAGATGGTCAGGATCCCAGGGGAGGTGAGTGTGCCTCACACATTTCCATGCCTCGACAGTGCTTAGCACAGTGTTTTCTGCCCAGCAGGTTCAATCTGTGCTTATTGAGTAAGTGAATGGCAGAGACAGCCGCAGTTGCCTGATCAATAAGCACAGACAGATCTCCTGCTGTGTGTTCCAATTGGGTAGAGGGGCCATTGGCTTTGCAGAGTACAGCATCAATATGACATATGCTTCACTACCTTGGAACTAGAAGAGCTGCATGGAATTAGGCATTTTGCTCCCCCCACCCCACAGACTCCAGAGTAGGGGTGCTAGGTAGGACATTATCCACACTCCTCTGCTGGGAGCTGGAAGAGTGGATGGATCAGACAGGGATGAAGGTGTACAGGTGGGCAGACCCTTCTGTGGTGGTGGGGAGGTTCCCTCTGACCTGTCACAGCTGGCGAGCCCTCCTCTCTGATCTGGACATGGTACCGTGTTCATCTCAAAGGGTATAAATTGGTGGTTTTCAAAGCCACTTGGGTGGCCAAACGCCTGGAAGCCATGGTGCTTTGTGCTGACTATCTTGAAATGCTGATAAATTTAATTCCATTGTGTGAAACAGGAATACTTTTGTTAGCAGGAAAGCCAAATGTATTATAGGTGCATCAGGCTGCTAACCAAAAGGTGGGCAGTTCAAATCCACCAGTCACTCCTTGGAAACCCTGTGGGGCAGTTCTACTCTGTCCTATAGGGTCACTATGAGTCGGAATTGACTCAACAGCAACATGTCTGTTTCAATCACAACCAGGACACAGGCTGTCCAGCTCACCGACGCCCCTGCCTCTGAGTCTCAGCCCCTCTGCTCCCTTTTCTCAGTGAGCAACACGGCCAGCCTCCCAGAGCGCAGGGCAGAAATGGTGGCGTTATCCTCGCTCCTTCTCTCTGCTTGTCCCCACTCCCACCCCCATCTAGTCAATGACCAAGTTCCATCAAAGCAACTTGAAGTCAGCTCTGGATTCCGAACACTTCTCTCCAGCCTCATTCCCACTAGCCCTATGCAGGTGACCACCATCTTTTACCTGAATTACAGCCACAACCTCATGCCCCTCCAAGGTCTCATCCACACCACAGCAGCCAGGGACCTTTCTAAAACACCAGCCCAGTGGGGTCATTCCTCTGCATCTGACCATCCATTTGTTCTCCATGGCTTACGAAACCTGATCTGGCCCATGAATGGCCCTCTGGTTTCATTTTCCCCAACCTCATTGTCATGCCCTACGCTTTGAGTCAAACAGAAGTATTTGCTGTTTGAGACTGGGCTGCATTCTCTCTGGCTGGAGCATCTCCCCTGAGTCAGTTGCCTGGCTAACTCCTCATCATGCTTCATTTCAGATGACACCTCTTTCAAGAAATCTTTCCTCCTGGGATGAGACTCCTGTTCCTCAGGGCTCTCTGCACGTATCATGCAAAACCTCATCGTCTTTTACTTGGATTCCTGCAACAACTGCCCAGCTGTGACCTGCTTCCACTTCTCGCCTCTCCCATCCATTCTCCATACTGCAATCAGAATCATCCCTCTGAAAAACAAATCTGGTCATGGGATTCCTGCTGCCCTTTGGATCAAACCCAGATTCCTAGCATGATTTATAAGACCCTTTGTGATCTGGCTGATTGCAGCCTCCCCAGAGTCAGCTCTTGCCAAGTCCCTCTATGCTTCAGCTATCCCAAATCTCTTTCAAGCTCTCAACAATGGCACCCTGCCTCTAGCTCTAGCGTATGCCACTTCCTAGGTCTAGAATTGGAGCCCTAGTGGCACAGTGCTTAAGAACTCAGGCTGCTAACCAAAGGTCAGTAGTTCGAATCTACCAGCCACTCCTTGGAAACCCTATAGGGCAGTTCTCCTCTGTCCTATAGGGTCACTGTGAGTCAGAATTGACTCGATGGCACACAACAACAACAGGTCTAGAATCCTCCCCGCTTCCGCCTGGCTCCCAACTTTTACCTGGCTAATTCTGGCACATTCTTCAGGTGTCTGTTGAACAGCATACTTCCTCTAGAAGCCTTCCTTGAATCCGTAAGCTAGGACACGTGTTTCCCCCTTCCCAACCTGTTCTGTTTCCTAGTGTTTACCACCCAGAGAAGGAGCCCCAGTTGCACAATGGTTAAGTGTTTGGCTGCTAACCAAAAGGTCAGCAGTACGAACCTACCAGCCTCTCTGTGGGAGGAAAGACTTGGCTATCTGTTCCGGTAAAGATTACAGCCTAGGAAATCCTATGGGGCAGTTATACTCTGCCATATAAGGTCACTGTGAGTTGGAACTGACTCAGCGGCAAACAACAACCAGCCGTAGATTTAATTGATTAATTGGCTGTTGTTTCTTCTGAACTGTGAGCTGCAGAACCATGTCTGTTTTCTTCCTGTCTATGTCTCTAACACTATATAGATCAGTGCTTGATAAATATTTATTGACTCATGAATGAATGAAGGCATATGTCTCTTCCTACCACTAGAAGCTAGAACCCCTAGCTGCCTTACCTTAAGTAGTATGATGCATGGAATATGCTTAATAAGTATTTGTTGAATGCATGAATGAATGATCAGCTCTTCTCAAGATAACTTGTTTTACTACACTTTAAAAAAAAATTATACTTATTCATTTGCTTTACTATCTGCAAGAACTTATTAGTAGAATAGTGGCAGCAGGCTGCAGCGTTTTAAGAAAAAATGTCAGATGCAAAACTTAAAATCTTGAAGTTGGAGAATTCTATAAACTGCCAGTGGTTGGTTTGAGCTTCAGAGGCCTCTGGGGAAGGCAGCCTGCTTTGGGCAGTCCCCCCCACTCACTCCCTCTGTCCATTTCTCCTGACCAGAGCCTGGCCACCCAGTGGCTCCGCTGCCCCAATGGATCCTCTGAATCTGTCCTGGTACGATGATGACCTGGAGAGCCAGAACTGGAGCCGGCCCTTCAACGGGTCTGAAGCGAAGGCAGACAGGCCCCATTACAACTACTATGCTATGCTGCTCACCCTGCTTATCTTCATCATCGTCTTCGGCAACGTGCTGGTGTGCATGGCTGTGTCCCGCGAGAAGGCGTTACAGACCACCACAAACTACTTGATCGTCAGCCTCGCTGTGGCTGACCTCCTCGTAGCCACACTGGTCATGCCTTGGGTTGTCTACCTGGAGGTAGGTCTGGGCCCCTGCCTTGCTCCAGCACCTTCTCCAGGGGGGCCCCATGCTGGAGCCGGGAGACCAGCATCCTCACCGGTTTCTACCAATAAATCACCTGGTGCCTTCCCAGGTGGTCTCCTCCTCTACTCTGGGCCCAGCTTTATCCTTATAAAATGGGCAGATAATCTCCCTAGTAATCATAACTATCATTTATAGGGTGCTTACTCAGTGCCGACTCAGTAACACAGTGCTTGGCCTTCTGTTAAGTACTTTATAGACAACATTATCTCATACAATCCTGCGAGATTGGCATTATTATTACCTGTTTATGGATGGTGAACCTGATGGTCAGAGAAGTCAGGTGACTTCTCTAGCCTCACACAGCTGGCAGGTCCAGGGTGGAACCCTAGCTCCAGAGTTGGTGCTCATTAACTCCTTTGCTCTATGTAGTTATTTTTTAGGGCATATTAAGACATGCTGGAAGTAGAGTAACTGGTGAGAACCTGCAACGAGAGAACATGTTTGTGTTTGCAGGCCTGAAAGCTTTATTCTTTTCTCCACACTTCAGAAATGGGGGCTGCTCTTCCAAGCTCTCCTTATCCCCTCTTTCCCCTTCTCCTCCAGTTTCTTCTGCTGCCTGTATCTGGGACCTCCAGTTAGAGGCCTCCATGAAATGTGCTGTAGCCCCCTTGTCCTAAGAAAGGGCCATGGTGTTACCCATTGCCCAGCCCTGACAGCCTAGCTCTGCACTTGATGCCGGTGGGTGGACAGCCCCCTGCTATAGTCCAGGCACTGTGCCAGGCATTTGCAGACCCAGACTCAGCAAACACAGGACTCCTGGGAGTCAATACTATGCTTCTCACTGTACAGAATAGGAAGTGGAGACTTTGAGAAGTTGCCTATCCTGACCCGTTTTACCCAGCAAAGGGACAAACTGCTGATAGATGAGTACCTAAGTGTGGACCCATCTCCAGGACTCACAGGGACTGAGATGTGAACATGCCTAGGGGATTTTGGTGGAAGTAAGCTGGATCCCACCCCTTTCTTTGCCCAAGATGCTAGGGTGGCCTGTCCAGGGCTGAAGCTGGCCTGGGGGTCTGGGTGCATGGGAAGGTGACCAGGCATTCAGGAAAGAGCCAGCATTCAGGTTGCTGAGCCTTCCCTTCCCACCTTGGGCAAGCGAGGAGTTTACCTATGCCATGGAGGTCAGCCCCTGCCTGGGAGGGAAGGGCTCCACTGTTAGAAGGAAATATGAAACCTTTGTAGGCTGGAGCAGAGGAGACCTCTAGGGGAAGTCAGGCAGGAAGGGGAGGCTGGCCCAAAGTGTCACACCTGCCTGTCCCCGAACTCCCAAGAGGCTCCCTGTGCTTTCTGTTGTCACCACCACGCTGGCCCACAGGGAGCCTGGGTCCCTGCTGGTTCATCACTTCCCTGGCTTCCTTTGGCACAGCCAAAACAGGCTGGGAATTTCAGAATGACCTGACTAAATACTAAGGAAGAGCCAAAGGAAACAAACAGTAAATTCAAAACAATATAAAAGCATACGGGTGACACAGGCCAGGGGTGCAGTTCCTCCATTGCTTGCATGTTTATGGGAGCCCCTAGATTCTGTCCATCCCATCTTCTGTCTGAGGGCTTCTCCCCAAGGAGCCCCTTCACAATTTTTAGGCTTTTTCCTCTTCAATTTCCTTCCAAAGGAAAGTCCCGGGTCTCAGACTATTAGGGGAAAATGGTAGTAGGTGAAACAAACTTAGTCTCTTTGTGTCTCAGTTTCCTCATCTATAAAATGGGGATAATAATGGTCCTTACCTCATAATGTTATTTGAGAGTCAAATGAATTGATATATGAAAAGAGCTTCGAACGGTACCTGGCACAGAGTAAACACCAGGTAAAAGTGAGCCATGACAACAGTGATGAAGATGAAGATGATCCAGCACTTCTCCACATAGAGAGGATTCTCCGCTTTGCCTTCCCCCCTATCCAGGCCAAGAGGCACCCTCTTCTCAGAGCTCTGCCTAGGACCCGGGGCCTGGGTCCTGCTGGCTTCCAGACCCACCATCTCTACCCATGCACTCTAGGGCAGGGATGAATCTGTACCTGGGCTGCACTGGGACCCCTAAGAATCTTTAAGTCCTTCACACAGATATTTTGAACATATACATTCACCGTTACTTTAAAGGTGAAGTGGAGTGCTTGAGGGGGCCAGGGTGGAGAAGGGCATTCTCAGAGGGCAGTGTTCAAACTCTGTCAGAGTACCCCCATCACAAAAAAAGCGGGGCAGTAAACCCTACTTAAAGGCCATTGTTTCAACTTTTTATTGACCCTAAACCAAAAAAAAAAAAAAAAAAAACCACCAAAACCTATTGCCATCAGTCGATTCTGACCCATAGTGACCCTATAGGACAGCGTAGAACTGCCCCATAGGGGTTCCAAGGCTATAAATCCTTACAGAAGCAGACTGCCACATCTTTCTCCCGCGGGGGCACTGGTGGGTTCCCACCTTCTGGTTAGCAGCTGAATGCTTAATCACTGTGCCACCAGGGGTCCTCTTTTATTGACCCTAAAAAAAAAAAAAAAAAAGACAAAAACCCATTGCCGTCAATTCCGACTTATACTGACCCTATAGAACAGAGTACAATTGCCCCATAGAGTTTCCAAGGAGCCCCTGGTGGATTCGAACTGCCGACCTTTTGGTTAGTAGCCGGTAGCTCTTAACCACTACGCCACCAGTGTTTCCTTTATTGACCCTAGTAAGTGTTTAATAAATGCTAGTTATTATTGTGATTTAGCTGAGCCAGTTCACGGCCCCCCCGCAGGTCTGCAGCTTCACGTGGGCAAGAATGTCCATGTGTGATGTCCAAAAGTTCACAGAAAATATCCCTGGAGTGGGACTAGAAAACCTGGGGTCCAGTCCCTCTTCTGCTACTAAATCACCAAATGACCTTAGGCAAGTCTATTTTCCTCTCTGACCCCACGTGTGTCCACCCATAAATTATAATCTCTCATTTTCACATGTTATATTTACCAAGGGTTTTGCATGTAATTACTTGCTCTTTGACAAGCTAGGTGGTCCCTTCCAAGACATCTGAGGAAAAAGCATAGGCTGTGATGCTTCCAACTCTAGCTCTGCCACACACCAGCTAGATGAAGTTGGCCATGTTATTTAGTATCTCTAGGCTTCAGTGTCCTCATCTGTGCAATGGGGATAAGCAATCTCTCCTTATAAGAGTTTTAAGAACAATAAATAAGATAAAGTATAGTGCCCATGGTCCTATGTTCAATAAACTGACTACTGATACATTTTCTTGAGTCTTTGAGCCTGCTGCCCCTAACAGCTCTCTAGAACAGCCACTCCTGGGATCCACAGAAGAAACCTTCCCTTATTCTGGGCTCTGGAAAGGCCAACTTGGGTGGGGGGCAGATTGAGAGCTTCCTGAAGGCAGGGTCAATGTTTGTATTGTTCACAACTGTATCCCTGAGTCTAGGATACAGCCTGGCATATAGGAAGTTGTTGGATAAGTTTGTAGGAAAGGAGGAAGACAGGAAGGAGGTGAGGAGTGAGGGAGGATGGAGAGGCCTGACATCTCAGACCCAGACTCCCAGTGACATGTAAGCAGTCCCCAAATACCAGTCTCAAGAGGGCCTTCCAGATGGGAAGTGAAACAGGTGGACCTGGGGCCTGCCTAATGGTGCCTTAAGGTAGACTCTATTTACTCCAAGGAAGCTTCTTATACTCCCCCTACCCCCAGTCCCAACCGGCCATCCGGCTGTCAGCTTCTGTCCACCCTGTTAGTGCTACCGCACAGGAAGCCCCGGAGAGACCTTGTTATGGTGTCCCCACTTGAGTCCCAGAGGAGGCACACGAGAGGCTTCCTGTCTTCCAGGAAAAATTGCTGTTTCCTCCACGCCCTGACAGCTGCTTCATTGCCCATCGTTGAGCTGAAATGCCAGCGTTTGGTTTTATGCATGAGAGCAGAAAAGAGGGCAGTGACGAGAACAAGCAGCGTTATAATTAGCCTTGATGCTGTGCTGCATGGTGCTGTGTCTCTGAGTCGGTACTGCCCTGCTCCATTCACCCAGAGGGGCCTGCCTGCTCCTCCTCCCTCCTATTGGTAGATGCCTAACCCGTTCGTGACCGGTGGGATACATGGTTGCCCACCAACATTTTCAGCCTCTCAGGCTTATTGGGAAGCTGCTTTCCCACTGACAGTGCATGCTGCCACAAGGCAGGGACTTTTATGACTGTTTGAAACTGAAGAAATGGATGTGTGCTGCAAATTACTATTTCTATGGGGTGTTGTATGAGGTCTGTGCATTTGTGGTAGGAAAAAT
This sequence comes from Dugong dugon, assembly GCA_030035585.1. Taxonomy (NCBI): domain Eukaryota; kingdom Metazoa; phylum Chordata; class Mammalia; order Sirenia; family Dugongidae; genus Dugong; species Dugong dugon. The sequence continues at coordinate 31,319,071 of CM057467.1, forward strand.
AGAAATTTTGAGAAAAGAATTTTGGGACACATGTCCCAGTAGACTTGGGGGGGGGGGAATCAGAGGTTAGAATTAGTGGGAAAAGGTGTGTACCTCTGGACTCTAAGTGTAGGCTTGTGGGAGGGAGCAAGAAAAAAAAATCCAGACTACCTGTCAAAAATTCACACTCATTGATTCAGCCTGCTTCCGTCAATGAAAACATATGGTATTAGCCAAAAATTCAAAGCAGAAAATAACTGGGTCTCGAAGGGGTAAGGTGTATCTCCCCATCCTGACTCTGTCCTCAGGGATTGCGATGGCTTCGAATTTCCTAAGTTACTAGGGCTAGCCTGCTGTGCGAGTGTGTGGGCATGTGTATGTACATGGAAGGTATGGGAGTGTGTGCGTGTGTGTGTGTGTGTGTGTGTGTGTGTATAAGGGAGTGTATGGGAGTGTGTGTGTGTGTTAAAGGGGATGAGAATGTGTGTGTGTGTATAAAGTGGTAGGGAATATATGTATATATGTGTATAAGGGAGGGTATAGGAGTATGTGTGCAACTGTGTGTGTATTAAAGGGGATGAGAGTTTGTGTATAAAGGGGTAGGGAACATGTGTATCCATGTGTATAAGGAAGGGTATGGGAATATGTGTGTGTGTATAAAGGGGTAGGGGGCATAAGAATATGTATATGTGTATGTGTACGTGTATGAGGGATATGAGAGAGTGTGTATGTGTATAAGGGGGCAGGGGCATAGAAGTTTATGTGTGTGTATAAGAGAGAGAAAAAGAGAAAAAATGAAAATAAGCAGGTAGGAGATATGGAAATGAGTGTGTGTGTGTAAGGGATATGAAAGTGAGAGAGAATAAGGGGAAAGGGTATGGAAGTGTGGGGGGACTCTAAGGATATGGAGGTATAGTAGGTATGGATGTATGTTTGTGTAGATGTGTGTAAGGAAGAGGGTAGGAGTTTATGTGTGTGTGTATGTGTGTATGGAAAATGAGAGAGAAACAGATATTAGAGAGAGAAATTGTGTGTGTGTGTGTTTATAAGGGGATAGAAGGTGTGGAAGTTTGTGTGGGTGCAGCCTAAGGGAATGGGGGTATAGGAGATGTGGATGTGTGTGTAGATGCATGTAAGGGAAAGGGTGTCTGTGTGTGTGTGTGTGTGTGCAGTGGTGGGGAGGAATGCAGAATGCTCTTGACAAGAGCTAGAAACCTCATTTCCCATTATACAAAGGGTAGATCATTACAGCAGCCCCTCCGCAACCCATTCTGTTCTGGAACTCTGGCCCAGATTTCCCTTTTTGCCATTCTCTCAGTATAAGGAGAGGAAATTTCTTTCCTGTTTCCTAGAAAGCCATCGTCTTCACCATTATTAACAGACGCTATTGGCCCCACTCTGTCCACGCACTATGCAAGGCACTGCAGGACTTGCCTGACTCGCCCAGAAATCTGGGCCACAGCAGGCCCGGAGCTAAGCTGAAAGGCCTTGGACAAGTCACTGCACTTTTCTAAGGCTCAGTTTCCTCATTTGTAGAATGGGGACTGCCAGGTGATCGCACAGATGTTTGACAGATTAAGGATGAAAGTTGAATGCTCAGTGTAAGCTAGCTGTCTTTCTTCTAGCACAGTTCTTGGAACAAAATGGACTTAGATGTCTGGGGGTAGAGGAGCCAGGGCCCAGACACCCATGGGCATGACTCCCCATTGCTGCCCCTCTTCTCCCCCACCCCCCAGGCTGAGACCCCCAAGACTTCCACAGTTGCCATCTGAGCCCATCTGCCCGTCCACAGGACCTAAACCAATCTCCCTTCTCCCCACTGTCCACCCATTATGTTGTTTTGTCCCCAGGTGGTAGGTGAGTGGAAATTCAGCAGGATTCACTGTGACATCTTTGTCACTCTGGACGTCATGATGTGCACAGCAAGCATCCTGAACCTGTGTGCCATCAGCATTGACAGGTGAGCCACAGCCAGGGTGGGAGAGGTGACCCTGGTCCTTCACCTTTCCAGCTGCTCCACCTCTTGTTCTGGGCCAGACTGTGTCTAGGATGCCATATGCATGGCTGTGTGCATGTGAGTACATGTGTGTCTATGTGTCTAGGAGAGTCCAGGCTCCCTAAAGAGACGTCATCTGATGGATGGTGATGCTATCAAGAACACTCAAGACAGTGACTGGTATAGAGGAGAAAACACTTGGTTTTGACTGAAGCCTTAGCTCTACCACTTCCTAGCTATGTGACCTTGGGCAGGTTGTGGAAGTTCTCCAAACCCTAGAGTGATAGATATGATCCAGGAGCAATCAGAAGCCGGTCAGTCATTAAGTGCTTGATTAGGCATCACCAACTGTCCTCGCTGTCTAAGCTTGGGGCCAGCAAGGAGGGTCCAGTTAGAGTAGTCAGGCAGGCTTCACAGAGGAAAACCAACCGTCCAGGCCCAAAAAGGTGGTGCCTCTGGTGTGTGCATGTAGTGGAGTGGGGGACCCCTGGGCTTAGCTAAACTCAGGCGCCTTCTGCTCCCTCTGCTCACTCCCTGCAGGTACACAGCTGTGGCCATGCCCATGCTCTACAACACACGGTACAGCTCCAAGCGCCGAGTAACGGTCATGATCACCATCGTCTGGGTCCTGTCCTTCACCATCTCCTGCCCACTGCTGTTTGGACTCAACAACACAGGTGAGTCCTGCCTTAGTCTGCCTGGGGCTCAGCTGGCTCGGATATGGTTAGAAGCCCTACGAGGGCCCATTTGCTACCTCAGAACTGAGGCTAGGCCGGGTCTCTTGGGCCAAGCCCAACCCAGAGTGTTTTCAGGTTGGACCACAGAAGAAACAATGGTCTGGGGCACAGTAGAGTTAGATGAGGAGTGGGGATAAGGATTCAGGAGGATGCCTGGGCACTTGTAATTTTGTTTATTAAATCAAAGCAGGCCAGATAGCCTCACAAACTGAGTGTGTGTGTGTGTGTGTGTGTGTGTGTGTGTGTGTGTGTGCGCTTGCACTTGTATGGGGGGGGCCACTGGGCCTCTATCCACCCCTGATGATGGTATTTTTTGTAATGAGGTTGCAGCCTCCTGAGCCAGGCTTTAGCCACCTGGAGCAGGTAAGCTAGAAACAAATCAGAGGTGAGCCAACCGTGTGCCCATTCCTTTGCAAGGCAAATTAGAAGCATCTCAGATAGAGGAGACACTGAGTGCCACCTTTTGTCAAGCATGGAGCACGACTCTTGTCAGGCAGACAAGAGCAAGGCAGGGGCACCTTCTGGAGCCCATTATAAGACAAGATACAATGACATTTTGAAAATGCATGGTACAAAAAGTGTCACAAGAATTCCAAGAAACAAGAAATAGGGCTGAACACACTTGGCTCAAGCTGGGAAGGCCCTGAGAGAGAGAACAGACATCTGTTAGACCCAGAAGGGAACATGAAATTTGGCTAAACCATTGATTCTCCAAATGGACTCCTTGGAATGCAGGTGAATCAGCAAACAGGACCGAGTTATCTTGTCCCTAAAATTACAGACCTTCTTCCAGTATACAGAAAATCCCAAAATCATGGTTTACTCATTTTAAATTTCAAATTTTCTTCCATCGATTTTTCTGAACATTCTGGCTCCACTTGTGTGCTCACAGATGACAAAAATAATGGCCAACTAACAAGGCATTATTAATGGAAAAACTTGGAGACAGTCGATCGCGGCATAGTTTTTTGCTTAGGGCTGTGTTTTTAATACTCTGATTTATATTACATATTTATTTACATCTAACATCCCCATACAGCTGTAAACATCTAGTCATGTTCTCTGTAAAGTTGTTGCTTGCTCCTGTGAAGGACATAAGTATGGTCACAAGGCACTGCAGCCCAATGGGCTGCTGATGCCCTGCCTACCTGGGGCTCTCCTTCCGCCTTTCCCCAGACCAGAATGAGTGCATCATTGCCAATCCCGCCTTCGTGGTCTACTCCTCCATCGTCTCCTTCTATGTGCCCTTCATTGTCACCCTGCTGGTCTACATCAAGATCTACATTGTCCTCCGCAAGCGCCGCAAGAGGGTCAACACCAAGCGCAGCAGCCGAGCTTTCAGAGCCAACTTGAAGGCCCCACTCAAGGTTCTGAGATCCCCTCTCCCCTAGGGTCCCCACCTAACCATTACAAGGGGGGGCTTATCCCATGCTTAGCTGGGGCCTGGGACAGCCCAGCAGGATGAGGTTCCGGCTGGTGGGGCTCTGAGGAGCTGAGTGAGGATGGATTTCATAGGCTTGGACCTCAGTGGAGCATCCTTGAGTCTTCAGGAGTGGGAAGTGGGGTGGGTGGGGGGACCAACTGAGAACAGGAGTCTTTGCTTGGAGAATTTTGTGGCTAGGTCGGAATGCAGCCGCCATTGCCTCCTCTTCTTTTCTTTCTTTTTGTTGTTGTGTGCCATTGAGTTGATTCCAACTCATAGCAACCCTATAGGATAGAACAGAACTGCTCCATAGGGTTTCCTAGGCTGTGATCTTTATGGCAGCAGATCACCATGTCTTTTCTCCCATGGAGCAGCTGATGGGTTCAAACCCTGACCTTTTGTTTAGCAGCTGAGTGCTTAACCATTGCACCACCAGGGCTCCACTCTGGACTCTCTGTCTCCCTTTCCCTTCTTCTGACTCCCCCATCCCCATTTCCTTCGAACGCACTCTGACCTCCCACCATGCACACCTCCTTCTTCCTCACTCTTCTTCCCTACTTCTCCTCTCTGGTCGGCTTTCACTTCCCACCTCTTAGTTGCTGTCAATTCTCCCCTTCACTCAGCCCTCCCTGAGGAAGACCATATGTGGGCGTGGGAAGAAACAAGAGCTTTGGGGTTAGACACGACAGTTTCAAATCCTAGCCCTAACGTTTTTTTTTTTTTGCTTCATGACCTTGGGCAAGTTGTTTAACTTCGCTGAGCCTCAGTATCCTCATCTGTTAAATGGGAATCATAATACTGACCTCACAGGGTGGTCTTGAGGATTCAAGGTGAGAAGGGATATGAATGTGTTTAGCCTGGTGCCAAATCCTTTATAGGTGCTGGGTAAGTCAGGGCCCTTTTGTCCCTCATCCTGCCCACCTGTTCTCATTGCAGCACACACCCTCACCTTACCTCAATGACCTTCACAAGCTTCTGCCCATCTAATCTCTATCCTTTGAGCCCTGTGCCCAGTCTGAGTTCTCCCTGGGCTATCCTGCATTGGGGTCCTGCCCTTGCCCGCCCTTCCCTCTCACTGCCTTGCCTTAGTGACCCATGTGCTGGCTCCCTCCACAGGGCAACTACACTCACCCTGAGGACATGCAACTCTGCACCGTTATCATGAAGTCTAATGGGAGTTTCCCAGTGAACAGGAGGAGAGTGGTAAGTGTTCAGGTCAGGGACCCAGGGCCAGTCCTCTCCCTAGAGAAGCCTACCTCCCATGCCTCTCTGTGACCTCACAGCTAGTTAATGGGAGAAGAGCTTCTGGGACCCCATTTTGCCTCAGGTGAGGGCAGGCTCATCAAGCACACTTCACCAGCAGGCTCAATTCTGAAAGACTCAGTGATGTACCCCTAACACAAGAAAATGGTTGGGAGAAAGAACTTCGCCATAATAACATAATGAAAAAACTAATAATAGGGGCTATCACCATTTATTGAACACCTACCATGTTCTCTTTATTATCTCATCAAATCCTCACAACAACCCTGAGAGGTAAGTCTTCTGGATCTTATTGATCTTCATTTTACAGAAGAGGAAATGGAGGCTCAGAGAGAGGTGAGGTAACTCACCCAAGGCTGAGAGAGAGAGAGAGAGAGTGGGAGAGCACACATCTGAATGCAGACCTACCTGTATGACTACAAAATCCATGCACCTGTTCTTTCCACTCCCAGACAGGGAGGTGCTGGGGCTGGGGGCTGAGGAAGAAGGGCCTGGAGCTAGCTGCAGGGGTAGAGGTGAGGGGCAGCCAGGTAAGCGGAGCCCAGAGGTGCAGAATCACAGCAGATGCCACCTTTGCCAGTGTTAGTAGCATAGGAGATAGTCCCATCTTCTAGGTGGGCAGAGGCTGGACCAGGGAACCCATAGACGACCACACATAAAGTTCAGGTTAGGTGTTCTTGGGAAGCAGGGTCCCCATCGCTCACCTGAGCTGCAAGGGCAGGACTCCAAAGAGCTGCTTATGAAGCAGATGGCAAAATGGAAAGAAGCAGTGGTGGTTCAGTGGGAGAATTCTCGCCTTCCACGTGGGAGACCCAGGTTTAATTCCAGGCCAATGCACCTCATGTGCAGCCACCCCCTGTCAGTGGAGCCTTGTGTGTTGCTATGATGCTGAAGAGGTTTCAGCAGAGCTTTGAGACTCTGATGTACTAGGAAGAAAGGCCTGGTGATCTACTTCTGAAAATCAGCCAATGAAATCCCAATGGATCACAATGGTCCAATCCACAACCCATCATGAGGATGGCACAGGACTGGGCAGCATTTTGTTCCGATGTGCATGGTGCTGCCATGAGTCGGGGGCCAACTTGATGGCAGCTGTCAACAACAGCCGAAATGGAAGCTCAGGAGGGGCCGAGGCAGCAGCTCAGTTATACCACCTGTGCACACAGTAAGGCCTAGATTTCAGAATCTCGGGCTGAGTCCCCAAGACCTCAGAATAGAAGTACCTAAGGAAGAGCATGGGAAGCCATGGGTGGATCAATATTGGGACCTTCTAAGTGAGCCAGCAGGGAAAATGTGGGGCCCCAAGGGTCAGCCCTTTGGCACCTAAGATCAGCAGTCTAGTGGGGAGAATGTGGAGCCCAGGTGTGGGTGCTGATGCAAGTGCCTTCGGTCAGTTTGGCAGCCCCTGAGGCCCTGGGCTCCTGCGTCAGCCTGGCAGGATGAAGACAGGCACCCTCTCTGCAGAGTTAGAGTGTGAGATCCTGGAGGCGGGGCCTGAGCATCATTCTGTGATTTATCTCCAGCAGCCAGCTTGGCACCTGACACTTAGCTGGCACTCAATAAACGTTTGCTCCATTAATAAAAGAGAAGTGCATGGGAACTAAGCTTTCATAGAATGGCTGTGGGGTCAGTGAGGCTGCGTAGGAATGGCCCTGGGAAGGGGGCAGGGATGAGCCTGCAGGCAGGGAGGGGCTGAGTCTTGTACCCAGACAGTCCCTCCCTCGAGGTGATCACCGTCTGTGCCTCCAGGTGACCCTGTGGTGTTTGCAGGAATGTCCAGAGTGGGAAAGGAAGAGGCCAGGGGTGCCGGGTGAGGTTGGGTGGCTGATGCCTGAGAACATGCCTGGTTTACCCAGTGCTCTCTGACTCTGGTACAGGAGGCTGCCCGCCGAGCCCAGGAGCTGGAGATGGAGATGCTCTCCAGCACCAGCCCACCTGAGAGGACCCGGTACAGCCCCATCCCTCCCAGCCACCACCAGCTGACCCTCCCTGACTCATCCCACCATGGCCTCCACACCACTCCCGACAGCCCCGCCAAACCAGAGAAGAACGGGCATGCCAAAGACCACCCCAAGATTGCCAAGATCTTTGAGATCCAGTCCATGCCCAATGGCAAAACCCGGACCTCTCTCAAGACCATGAGTCGCAGGAAGCTCTCGCAGCAGAAGGAGAAGAAAGCCACCCAGATGCTCGCCATCGTGCTTGGTGAGTTGGCCCGGCTGCTGGCCACAGCCCAGCCCTGCCCAGTCCTGGCTGGGGGATGGACTTTTCACTGCAGGTCTTGTGGCCTGCTGTGCTCTTTCCAACCATGGCCAGGGGGTCATGGGATGGCACCCACTTAGGCACAGGTCAAGTCGCTTGGAGTACAGACAGCCCTACGAGGTAGATTCCACGATTATGCTCATTTTACAGATGGGGAAACTGGGGTTTAGAGGTTATGGAACTTGACCAAGGAGGAACCATGATTTGAACCCCGGCAGCCTGACTCTGGAGTCTGTGAAATTGACTCAAACCCATTGCCGTCGAGTTGAGTCTGACTCTTAGTGAGACTATAGGACAGAGTGGAACTGCCCCATAGGGCTTTCAAGGCTGTAATCTTTACAGAAGCAGACTGCCACGTTTTTCTGCCAACCTTTTGGTTAGCAGCCAAGTGCTTAACCACTGTGCCACTGGGGCTCCTTGTGAACTTGACCGGTCTCCCACAATGCCTCCCAGAACCTCATGACTGGACAAGTCGCTAGTCCTTTCTAGCCTCCTTTGCCTGTAGAATAGGTTACTTCTCAAAGGTGTTGTGGTGGTAAAGCGATACACGTTTGGTAAAAGCATTCTATAAACTGTAAAACAGTACACACATTAAGTGTTGTTATTATTATAGTTTTTGTTAATATTGCTCTTACTGAGGAATTGGGAAATTCTGCTCACTTAAGCTCAGTCAGATTCTATGAGACCAGAACTGTGAAAAACAAAAAGGGGCTGTGAGGGGAGGCCCTTGATCCAAGTGAGGTCATGGTCCTGTGAGCCAGGTAAGATATTTAAATAAAAGTCTTCCAGAAAGCCATATAATAAAGGTCGAAAATCAAGGGGTGGACTGATAAGGATGGCTGGGAAAAGGAGGGACTGACGTGACTACACCCTCCCTGTAGCCCCAGGGCAGTTCATGAGGCCCTTTCACACCAGTGATGTGAGTGGGGCAGGTGATGCTATCCTTATTTTATGAAGGAGGGACGGGGTCACAGCCAGGTGAAGGGGCTCACGCAGCTGGGGTGTGACAGAGCAGGATCTGAGCCAGGCCCTCTCCTCCAGTCCACAGGAGCTCCAGTCTGCCTTCTGCTCTTCCCAGCATGATGCTCTGCCCCCAAGGACGCCCCCTGCCCCTGTAGGTCTTACCTGTACTCTGTGCCTCCATGCAGAGTGGCCTGTCTGACCCAGGGCTCCTGGAGAAAGATGCTCCTGAGTCAGATAAGCTGAGCAGGCAGGGGCTAGTGTAGGGGGCAGGGGATAGCCCCAAAGCAGGGATTAGCAAGGGTGTGTGCTCCAAGGTTGGGGGAAGTAAGTGAAGGCCTAGCAAGGGCCTGGCCATTTGGGACCTAGATAGACTTGAGTTCAGATGTCAGCTTTGCCGTCGAAGAGCAAAGTGACCATCTGAGTCTCAGTTTCCGTCTACCTCACAGGAATGTTGTGAGGGCTAAGCGAGATGGGTGTTTAGCTCTCTGTTTTCTCTCTCTGGTGGTAGCAAGGCCCAAACTGCGTTCTACCACTGCCACCAACCAGCTCTGCCCACTTACAGCTTGAGGAAGATGTTGTTCTCAGAGATGAGCAGGAGTTGGAGCAGGAATGTCCATTTCTACTGCCTGATTGGGGCGGCGTGTTAACCTTTCGAGCTTGTTTTCAAACCATTTGTCCTTCCCTCTGAGGTAGGTAGAAGTCCCTGGCTGGGGCAAACAGTTAATACACTCAGCTGCTAACTGAAAGGTTAGAGGTTTGAATCAACCCACAGGCACCTCGGAAGTAATGTTTGGCAATCTACTTCCAAAAAATCAGCCATTGAAAACCCTATGGAGCACAGTTCTACTCTGACGCACATGGGATCGCCATGAGCTGGAGCTGATTCGACAACAACTGGTACTGGTATGAGGTAGATATTATCACATCCATTTGGCAGATAAGGAAAATGAGGCTGAGGGAGGTGAAGTGACCTGTTACCTGCAAATGGGTGCCAGAGAAAGGTCTAGAAAGGACTCCTCTCTCACTGCTCTTTCTGCTGCAACCTGCAGCCTCAGTGTTGGAAGCAGGCCTCAAAGCCCACAATCCAGGTGCCCCGTTGAGTGCGGACGTTCCCAGCTCAGCTCTCCTGGGCCCTGGGAGCCAGCCTGACAGCTGCCCTCTCCCCCAGGCGTGTTCATCATCTGCTGGCTGCCCTTCTTCATCACACACATCCTGAACATACACTGTGATTGCAACATCCCGCCCGTCCTGTACAGCGCCTTCACGTGGCTGGGTTATGTCAACAGTGCCGTGAACCCCATCATCTACACGACCTTCAACATCGAGTTCCGCAAGGCCTTCATGAAGATCCTACACTGCTGACTCTGCTGCCCGCCCGCACAGCAGCTGCTTCCCACCTCGGCCCGGGCAGGCCTGGCCTCAGTCCCTGGGTGCCTTGGGCTGGAAGGCGCGGGGTGGACTCAGCCCTCCCTTCTCCCGGGGCAGGCGCTGCAGTGTTAGCTTGGCTCCACGCCCCTCACTGCCCGCACACCCCTTGCTCCACCAGGGTGGTGCAGAGATCCAGGTACTGTGCAGCCCTCAGGCTGGACCCTTGGCTCAGGGGCAGCTCATGGAGGCCCCTTCCACCACCAGGCCCCCTCTCCTTGGCACCAAAGATGCAGCCGCCTTCCTTGTCCTTTCTCTGGGGCTCTGGGGTTGCTGGGCCAGAGTAGTGGCTCAGAGGCTGAGTGCTCTTTGCCCATTAGGCTTGGCCCGGTCTTCACAGGGCTGTGCTGGAGCAGGCAGTGGGGAGAGGTGCACAGTTCGTGCCCTGCAAGGCCCACAATAGGCGAGCAAGAGCTCTTGCCAAGGACCCCAAGTACCTTTAGTCCTGGGGGACCCGTGTAAATACCAGACCGCAGACGAACCCCAGAGAAGCCCACGCCAAAAATCTGAGCTCTTCCTACCCTGACTAAGCCGCTACTTTCCATGTCACCCTATGCCACCTCGTTATAGCTCCCCATGTGGCTGCCACACCCACTGAGGGGAGACCAGCCCCTGACCTAGGACCCAGAGAGGATCTGTGGGGAGAGGAGCTCCTCATCCCTAGCCACTTGGCTGCCCTCTGAAGGATCTCGATTGCTTCTCGGAACAAATGCTGGGCCACCCTGGGGGCGGGAGGGAGATCGGGGCTTGTAACTGTGTCTGGGGGCCTGATTGGGAGTGTCTGCCCCATAACCACTTCCATTCTCTATTCCTTGTTGCCTCTTCTCACTCCCTTTTTCCGTCCCTTCCACTGCCTCTGCCCTAGAGGAGCCCTTGGCTGAGAGGCTGCTGAGTACTTTGGCCTGGCCCGGCCCTGCCCCGAGGGAGGGGGTGAAGCTGCAGCTTGGGGGGAGCCCCAGGCCCCAGACTCTGTAACATCACTACACATGCACCAAACCAATAAAACTTTGACAAGAGTCGCATTCCAGGACCCCTGGGTGCAAGGGGGCAGTGCCACCTTCATCCTTAGCAGTGGGTGTAGCCAAACCTCTTTGCTGTGCTGGGGGACAGTGTCTGAGGTGCCTTTTGAAGAAGGAGCCTGACCATGGCTGTGAGGGTGTACTGGAATTCTGGGAAAAGGAAAGAGGGAAGCTGCTCCCAACAGGAGCAAGTAGAAGATGGAGTGTGGAGGGGAGGCTGGGCACTTCTTCCAGAAGGTTTCTTCCCTCAACCCCGTCCCTTCCTCCCAAGCTAACATGAGCAGTCCCAGCCCTGGTGTCCATACCCAACCCAGGTAACAGGTTGTCCCCAACCATCATCTGGCAACAAAGATAGCAGGGGGAGCTTTTTCAATAAGAATTCCATGGCACGCTCTGGGCAGCAGGATTCACCAGAGGGGAAGCTAGGCTGTCCCATGTCCCCATCTCCTTCTCCCAGGTCTGGAACCTCTGAAGGAACCACCCTTATTGCCCTCCGGGGTTCTGTGGAAAAGGTGGCCTGGAAGGTGTCAGCCTTGCCTGTGTGTGTCTCCCCTCTGCCTTGTCTCCCATCGGAATTCCCTTCCTCTGGGGCAGGCTGGCGGGAGCAGCCACTGCTTCGAGTGCTGTGGCCAGAACAGTTCTCCTCACTGCCTCCAGGACAAACAGCCCGCTCCAGGCCTTCTGGGGCCTTGACTTGGCACTGCCCTGACAACAGAAATTTGGCTTTTGAAAAATGAAATAAAAATCAGCTCAGCGAAGGAGGAATAGTCTTACCACCTGAGCATAACAGTGGTGATGATAAACAAGGTGTCGGCACCCACGGGCTCAGGCGCTGGGGAACTGTCAGGGCATAATTTGCATGCTAAACACAGTATTTTTAGCACCAAAGTTTGGAGCACTTAACTTGCCCTGAACACTTAATTATGGACTTTGATCTTCTCCCTGAACCTGAATGTAGTGCTGAGCCCCGGGAGAGGCTCCTGTCCCCAGGAGTACCCTGATTCCAGGCCCCTAATCTAGCTCGGGCTGTGGGCAGTAACCCAGTGACCACCTCCTGGGAAAGGCATCAGACCCCCAAGGAGGCTACAAACCCCAGGGACTTCTCAGCTGCTCACACCCACGCCTTAACCAACACACACTCGCCCTCAGTTTGTGGAAGATCATGACCTGGATGGGAGCTGAGAAGATCCTCTCATCATTAGTAATCTTAGGAGGTCACATGAGTTTATCAGCTGTGGGAACTGGGAGAGGTGACAAAGGGAGGGAGAGAGGGAGAGGAAAGAAGAAAAGGAGGGAAGGATGGGGGAGGAAGGCAGCCCCGGAGCAGCCTGGCTGCGGAGCCAGAGCAGAAGAGCACTGACAGGCAGCAAAGGGGAAGAGGGCAGGGCAGGGGCGGGGGGCGGGGTGGGGGAAAGTTACCCACAGCTGTCATGGAGCTTCACACCTTTCTGCCAGACAGCGGATTGACAGCTAGAGTGGGCAGGGGGAGGGCTGCCTCCACCCCCTCCCCCCTCAGCATTTCAGGGGCATAATGGATGGGAGGAGGGGGACCCAAGAACACAAAGGTGGAGGGGGCCGTGCAGGCTCTGGCTGTCTTGAAAGGGGCCCTGACTGTGACCCCTTTGCCTTGACCTTAGGTCAGAGAGGAAGTTAGAGGCTGGTTGGCTGCAGGCCCTTGATTTTTTCTCTCCACTCTGCCCGTCCCTGTGTTTCTTTGTGCCTATCTTTCTCCGTAGGATGCCCTTTAATAAAAGGATCATTCATTTGCGTTTACAGCAGCTGAAGACTGCAGTCCCCCCACCTCACCTTGTCCCCGCCCCCAAAGCACAATAAGGAGGTCCTTGGGTGGCACAAATAGATTTCACTTAACTCCTAACCTAAAGGTTGGCAGTCAGAACCCACCCAGCGGTGCCACAAAAGAAAGGCCTGGCAATCTGCTTTTGAAAACATCACAGCCAAGAAAACCCTGTAGAGCAGTTCTACTCTGTAACACATGGGGTCGCCATGAGTCAGAATGGGTTTGGGCTAAAGGGGCGAGCTTTAGGGTCAGACACAGCTGGGCACTTTGCATATTTTATCTCACTTCATCTTCACAGAAACTCTGGGGTGAGGGGGTTCTTCTTTATTCAGATGACAAATGGAGTCATCATTAAGAAGGGGTAGATCCAGGATGCAACTTCAAGTCTTCCAGGTTCCAGACCCATATTCTTCTGGTAAGAGCTGGAGTCCCAGGTGGCCATGGGCTGTGGAGATGTTCTGGAACTTGAGAAGGCAAGTGGTCTGGCTGGCTGAGAAAGTACATCATTGAATCCATCCATCCACCCATCCTTGTCTGCTTCACAAATGTTTATTGGACAACTATCGTGCTGGAGGCCCTGGGCAGTTTGCTGGGAATACAGCAAAGAATAGTCTCCCCTTAAGAAGTGAGTGGAATCCCTGGTGGCATAGTGGTTAAGAGCTACAGCTGCTAACCAAAAGGTCGACAGTTCAAATCCACCAGGTGCTTGTTGGAAACCCTATGGGGTGGTTCTACGCTGTCCTATAGAGTTGTTATGAGTCGGAAATCAACTCAACAGCAACAGGTTAAGGGATGAGTAAGGAGAGCCCCGGTAGTGCAGTGGTTAAGCACTCAGCTGCTAACCAAAAGGTCAGTAGTTTGAACCCACCAGCCACTCTGTGGGAGAAAAGACTGGGTGATCTGCCCCCAGTAGGGATGACAGCCTTGGAAACCCTATGGGGAAGCTCTACACTGTCATATAGGGTTGCTGTGAGTCGGAATTGACTCCATGGCACTCAACAACCACGCATGAGCAGATCTCTGGGTGGCACAAATGGGTTGAAGATAATGGACACAATCCTTGCCTTTGTGGAGCACACAGTCTAACGAATGACAGCCATTGATCAAATGACCCGTCACACAATCAATGTAAAAGTCTCCAGTGCCGCCATGGGCAAAGCCCTGGCTAGGAGTGGAGGCCACTGCTAGGGCAGACAACAACCCCAGAGCTAGCTATGTGCTGCAGTGCTCCAGGCCCCATGCACCTAGATACCACTGACGATATGTGATGCGGCAGTGCCAGTGTGTCTTGGCATCAAATGGTGGAGAATTGGCGAGGGTGAGAGGACAGATAGCATGGAGGACTTCCTGGATGGCTGGAGCAGGGAGCTTCAAAAGGAGCACCTGCAGGTTCTGCTTTCCTGGTGGCTAAGAACAGAAGCAATCAGGTGCCTACAACTAGGAACACTGAGGACTGCTCTGCCTTGGGGGCGTTTCCAGTGCCCCCCACTATCTGTGATCCTTTCCTAAACCATCCCTGTTCCCCAGAGACTGCATGGCCTCCTCTGCTTACCTACTAGCCCTGTCCTGTGCCCAGTGGACTTATCTGGACCCAGGCTACACCTGTGACTTTGGCTAACATCTATGCAGGGACCACTGAGGGGTATTAGTTTCTTGTGGCTGCTGTAACAAAGTACCACAAACAGGGTGGCTGAGAATAATGGAAATTTATTCTCTCACAGTTCTGGAAGCTAGAAGTATGAAATGAAGATGTTGGCCAGGTTATACTTCCTCTAAAAGCTCTGGAGAAGAATTCTTCCTTGCCTCTTCCAGGTTCTCATGGGTGCTGCAAACCTTGGCATTCCTTGGTCTGTGGTTGCATAACTCCAATCTCAGCCTCCTCTTCCCTATGCGCCTTTACATGGCCTTCTTATAAGGACACCAGTCGTTGTATTTAGGGCCCACTCTAATCCAGTATGACCTCATCTTAACTAATTATGTCTGCAAAGATCCTATTTCCAAATAAGGTCACATTCTGAGGTTCCAGGTGGACGTGGATTTTGAGGGACATCATTCAACCCAGTAGAGGGAGCTTTGCAGACATGATCTCATGTTCTCCTCATAACTCCAAAGGGGTGTACTCACCCACTTACAGAAGAGAAGCCTCTCACACAGGGAGGGTAGTTTGGCCAGGTAGCAGGGCTGGCATTTGAACTCAGGTCTTCTGAGTCTACATCTTATATTGTCTATCCCCCCCTTTCTTGACCAGCCCTGAGTGAAGGGACCAGACCTTCAGGATACTCCCCTTGAGAGGCATGGGAATAGTCTGACGGCCATTTGGGCTGCCCAAGCAAGAAATGAGTGAGTGGTGGAACATGGAGAAGGAGTTTCAGTATCGAGAGGGCCCGAGTCTGGGCATCTATTGCATAAGGGTCCTCTCCTGCAAACCAGGGTGCCTCTGGCTCTTCCATACACAAGCTATAGGAGGGTAGGGACTGTTGAGGACTGGAGGGTCCAGATGCAGAAGGAAGCTGGTGAGAACAGTCCATCTTTGGTGGGGGGAGACCCAACCTGATATGGTGGGGTTATGAGGGAAGGGGAAAATGGGGTATTTGGTAAGAATAAGGAGTCCCTGGGTGGCACAAATGGTTAATGTGCTTGGCTGCTAACCAAAAGGTTGAAGCTTCGAGTCCACTCAAAGGCACCTCAGAAGAAAGGCCTGGCAATCTACCTCTGAAAAATCTGTCATTGAAAACCTCATGGGGCACAGTTCTACTCTGACACACATGGGGTTGCGATGAGTTGGGGTCAACTTGACGCCAGCTGGTACATGATAACGTAAGAACAGCCTCGTATTCCCTCTCTTATTCTGTTTCCGCTACTTGGTAAGTAAGGCAGCCCTAGAGCAGAGGCCCAAGGATGGCCCAGGAGATGGCAGCTCAAGCAGAGCCCCAGCCTGGAGGGGCCTGGAGAGGCCTTTGACTCTGGTTGGAGTGACAGACAGCCCCAAGTCCATAGGCAATGCCTCATGAACACTATATTTGCTGGTGCTTTCTTCTATCCACACACCTGATAAGACCTGGAGACATGCGTGAGAGGCCAGAGAGAAGGGTGCTGCCTCCCTGGAGCCTGGGGTCAGTGGGAGACAGATGCTGTCTATACAGTGAGGGAGGGTGGTCCGGAAGAGGAAGGAGGTGGCCATCTGGGGAGGGACAGGCCTGGGGGAGGGGACTGTGTGGAAAGAAACCTACAGCATCCACATCCTGGTCTGGATTTTCCACCACACACTCCCATTGCCCTTCGTTTAGGAGGCCAGGCTCCATGCTGTGACCGGGGCAGGGGAACGGATGGGGTGGGCAAGACTGGGGAAATTGCCCCTTGGGAGACAAGTCCCATCATCTTGTTCCCCTCAAAGCAGCAGCTGAGCTGGAAAGCTGACAGAATGGGACCTGACTGCAGTCCGTCTCTCCACAAGCCCACTCACCCCAACTCCTCTCCTCCTTGTGGCCACTGTATTCATCTGGCCGCCCTTCTTGCTCTTCTCTCTGAGCATGCACAGCCTTCACACTGCTCTGCCCACTGGAAGGCAGAGTTGCTGTTAGCCCACGACTCATGGCCACCCCATGCACAATGGAATGAAATGAAACTCAGTCCTGCACCATCCCCATGATTAGTTGGGCATCGGACTGTTGTGACCCATAGGGTTTTCACTGGCTGATTTTCAGAAGTAGATCTCCAGGCCTTTCTTCCTAGTCCTTCTTAGTCTAGAAGCTCCGCTGTAACCTTTTCAGCACCATAGCAACCCACAAGCCTCTAGTGACAGACGAGTGGTGGCTGCACATGAGATGTATTGGCCAAGAATTGAACCCAGGTTTCTGGCATGGAAAGTGAGAATTCTACCACTGAACCATTACTACCAGCAGAAGGCAAAGTAGGGTCCAACACAGTGGTTCAGCAGCCTCTGATCCTACCCTCTCCCAGCGGATGCCAATGCATGGTCACCTTTGCTTTGCTTGCAAGGAACCCACTCTCTGACACTTGGGGCTCTGGTAACCAAATCTGTGGACCTCTCTTACAGCTATGTCTCAGTGGCATGGCTGACTGTGGGGGTTGCTCCTGCCCCACAGCTGCCTTGACACTGTGTTAGGTGTGCCCCTCAGAAACATCTTTCCCAAGAGGCTCAGTGACAGCTCATGCCCCAGGCACTGAAGGAGTGCCACCCTCCCTCCCCCAGTGGGCTGGAAACAGAAAATAGACAGCAGCTTCCAAGAGCGTCTTTGCCACAAGGCTCCAAAAGCCTGGGTTGTCTGTGCCCTATTCCAGACCCTTCTGATTTAGGAGAAACTGTAAGAAACTAATGTGTGGAGTACTTACTAAGTGCCAGGCCCTTCGACCTACACTGCATCTCACTTCAGTGGCATCACTAGGAGGGTGGAGGAAGTGCAGACCACACAGGGGGACACTGTCAGAAGGGTGACACCAAAATCACTGTCTATAAAATTTTTGTGCAGTATTTCATCAAAAAGGTATTACTTTTTATAAAAATATCCCTGTAGTTAGTTATGACAAAAGAATTTTTTTTTCATATGCCCAGCTTACATATATATATATACCTACGATATACCTACAAAGCTAAAACTCTATGCTAATTTACTTTTTGAACCTTCTAATGCATTCCGGTCAGAGCTGTCATTATTACCCAACTACAGAGATGCTTCAAGTCACATGGTTTTGTCTGCACGCTGTACAAGCACATGCTGTTGTTTTCATTGCTGCCGGTGTTTTTATAGTTGCTGATTTTGTCAAATTTTCTGGTGTTTTAGCTACAATATTGTGGTAATTAGCATGGGTGGGGGTGACACCACAAGTTACCACATTGGGTGACACCCACATCTCATTCAATTATTACAATAACCCAGTGAGATAATCATTATCTCTGTTACAGATGGTGCAGCTAAGGCTAAGAAAGCTTTAGCAACCTAAGGTTATGCAACTGGTGGATGGCTCAGCCAGGACTTTGAGAACTCAGTCTATCCTCAAAGCCCACATTCTTTCCATAAAACCCAGCCTCCCATAGCTTCCCTCCTCTGTCTCAGCCTAGCCCAGTTCCTTAGGGTGACAATTCTAAATATCACTAGGAAACCTCTAGAGGGCAGCTCTGTGGTAATGGGATCCAGCGTAGGTGCTGTATGTGTCTGTATCGGTCTGTGTCTGCGTATGGTTAGGTGTGGCTTGAGAGGGTGCCAGCAGGCAGTGACTGGGACATGCTGGCCAGAGCTGGCCTGAACTAGTTACCTCAGTTATCCCGAAGAGGAAGGGAATGGAGGAAGCAAGGGTCTGAGGATATTAGCCTAGATCTAGGGATCATCAGTGTTGAAGTGATTCCTTGGGATCTATCACCATGGGATCCTTGTCCTTCCCTGGCCTGGACAATAGGAGCAAAAGGACCAGGTACTGTTCTCACTCCTTTATTCTAGGCCTTAATTCTTTCTTTCCTCAATCTCTTTCAAATAGGATAAAGACACTATCCTCCCCCTATGATTGAGGCCTGACCCTTCCCACTGCTTGATCTGAGCTTAACTGGCTCTGAATCTGCAGCCCCACAACGCTTCCCTGCCTCCTGTGGAATCTTAGACTTGGAGCCAGATCAGACTCAGGGTGCAAAGAGAGGCAAACAGCCCCGTGCCCACTCCCCTCTTCAAGACCTGCTCAGGCGGGTTCTGGGAAGGCAGAACTCAAAGGAGCATTTTAACTACAATTCTTGCCTAAGGCTGCATCTCAGGGAGAACAGGGAGAGGGGCCGGCAGCTCGCAAGGAGTAGGATGGGACAGTCTGCTGAGTGCCCTGGTCTCCAGGACTCAGGAGTCCCCACTCATCCTACCAGAAGAGGGAAAGGCCTCTGCCATCTGGGGCTGCTGGCTGGTGACTGTCTTCATGGTTATGCTAAGAAAGGACTCAGAGAGAGACTATGGGACGCCCCCTGGTGGCGCTTCTTGGTTCAGTTGCCCTTCAGAATCAAGTGGGACAGTGTTAATAATGCTGATGTCAGTATTCTACCCCAGAGGTCTGATTTAATCAGTCTAGGAGAGTCCCTGGGTGGTGCAAATGGTTAACACTCTGGCCTACTAACTGAAAGACTGCGAGTTCGAGTCCACCCAGAGGCACCAGAAGAAAGGCCTGGCAATCTACTTCTGAAAAATCAGTTGTTGAAAACTCTATGGAGCACAGTTTTGCTCACACACGAGGTCACCATGTATTGGAGTTGACTCCAAGGCAACTGGATAAGGGCCAGGTATTGGTATTTTAAAAAATCCCACCCCCACCCTGCACCCACATCTTGCCCAAGAGGTTCTAATGTGGAGCCATGATTTGCAATCATCACTCTAGGGCGCAGCCCAGCTCAGGGCTGCTCCCCAGGCTTGCTCCTGGCTCTTCATGCAGCCATAATGAAATCTCCAGGGCCCAAGAGACTGGGGCCTCAGTCCAAAGGCCATGGGATGGCAACACTGCCAGCTCTGCTTAAAAGGAAGCATGAACCCAGCAGGATCGGATGTGTGACAACAGGCTTCCTCTGCTTTGCTGCTCTCACCCCACACTGAAGTGGAGGCTGCTGCCTGGCACCCAGCCAGGAAGAGCAAGGTGGCTGGAGAGCAACCTGCCCACTGGCTGGGGTGGGAGCTGGCCAGAAATGGTTCCCTTTCTCTGACGTGGTAAAATGTCGTGGAGCTGGAGCTCCCCTGTCCTGCCCCCCATCCACCACCTAGCCCTACTGTCCTCCCACTGGTGGGCTGCTGTCCTGCCAGCCCTGGTCAAGCCAGAGAGAGGGTACAAGTCTGGGCAAGGCCGGCAGGAAGCCCACGAGCTGCTGACCCTGGGCTCAGGTCACAAAGGGCTAGTGGGAGTGGCCCCTGCCCTGCCCCAACCCGCACCATGACCAGCAGGACAGACCGGGCCAGCCAGTGGATGGCCAGGTGTGGTCACAGGAGAGGGCTCTGAGCCACCACTGAGGAGGAAGTTCTCCCCTGCCAGCTCCACAGGAGCCCAGTTAACCCACCGCTTACCACTCAGCACCCCCTCCACTTCCTCTCATCTGCTCCCCACCTCCTCCTTTCACCACACACAAAACGCATACACACCACCCCCACACACATCATCCAATTCCCCTCATTTGCTCCTCTGCCTCCTCCTCCATGTGAACTCACACACACATATTATACCCACATAATGCACCAGACGAACTACACCACACACACACCACACTAATATACACTCATGGCCCCTATATGCAACTGCCCCCCAAGGTCAGTCCTTCTCTGGAGGCGAAACCAGATCCACAGCTTTAGTCATACAACAGGGTTTGAAGCCTGGCAGTCTAACTGGACACAAAGGAAGGTGGGTCAGCATTCCACATGAGATCGCGCAGCCACAGTGGAGCGCACCCTTCTTTCACCCCAAGAGGCCATATGGGAGACACAGGTGTGGGGACCAGGGCCACTTGAAAGGTGGGGTCAGTATGGAGCAGGGGGCTGGCTGGGGTGTTAAATTCTGAACTTTCAGCTTCTGCTGCTTGAGCAAAACAAGGGAGTCCCACTCTCCTGCTCCAGCCTGAGGTGATGGGTCAAATGACACAAGCTGGGAGGAACCCACTGCCCTCACCTCCAGGCCTCCCTTTGTGGGATTCCCTAGCATCCAACAGCCCGAGTTAACAGTTGCAGAAGGTGCAGGAGTCTTGGGAATGGAGAGGGAATTCACTTGGGGGGCTGGAGTCCAAGTAGGAGAAGAGTCTGGGGTCTGCTGGAGATGCACCTGGGGAAGGTCCTGAAGGAAGCTTTCTGGCCAGGGGCCCCTCCCCCAGCCACACCCTCAGTGGTACCTCTGCCCACTCCTCCATCACCAGGAGACCAGATTCCTGTTTCTTCTCAAGGCTGAAGGGACAGGTGGGTGTTCAGGCAGGGAAGGGCCCTCCCAGAAGCCCAGCTTCACTTCCATCAACCCCCCTTCCTTTCGGGCATCTAAACCTCCGCTTGGGCCTCAGGCTTTCCACCACCCAGAATGGGCACTGCGGGCTCCTTGCTCTCTAGGAAGGCTATGATGCCCTGCTTTTGGCTTTGGAGGGCCAGCTGCAGAGGTGTGCAGCCCACCCCATCCTGGATGTCCAGTTGGGCGCCGGTCTTGACCAGCACTTTGAGGATGGCCATGTTGCCCTTGAGGGCAGCCAGATGGGCAGCTGTCCAGCCCACCCTGTTGTGGGCGTGAACGTCAGCACCATGCTCCAGGAGGTTGGTGACGCTCAGGAAGGCGCCTCTTTGGACTGCCAGGTGGAGCGGTGTCCAGCCAGACTGTTCGGCAGCAGTGGGGTCAGCTCCACACTGCAGAAGGGTCGACACCACCACCTCCTCCCCGTGGTGGGCCGCCAGGTGCAGGGGGGTCCAGTTCATGTCTCCGTGAGCACCCAAGTCTGTGTGGCTCTCTGCTAGGAGATGGATGATCTCCAGGTGGCCCTTGTAGGCTGCTAGGTGCAGGGGCATCCAGCCCTGCTGGGTGGGCAGCTCGGTACTGGCCCCGTACCTAAGCAGCATCTTGCAGATAAGGTACTTGCCCCCGGCGACCGCGATGTGCAGTGGGCCGTAGCCACCCTGATGGAGGGCATCAGGGGCCGCCCCCATCTTCAGCAGGTGTTGGACAGCTCTCACTTTGCCCCGATCCACTGCCAGGAGTAGCGGTGTCCTCAGGTTTCTCTGCCGAGCATCCAACTCAGCCCCCTGGCCTGTCAGCAGCTTGACCAGGCTGACATGGCCAAAGTACGCTGCCACATGGAGGGGGGTCTTGCCTTCAGCCTCACACAGGTTGGGGTCGGCTTGACGGGAGACCAGGAGCCAGGCCATGTTCTCGAAGTTGTTCTGCACAGCCAAGTGCAACGGGGTCCACCCCTCGTGCTCCTGGGCATCCGTGCAGGCCCCACGGTCCAGGAGCAGGCGGGCAGTCCGGTCATCCCCATTCTGGGCTGCAAAGTGCAGCAGGGTCCAGCCGTCCTCGTCAGCCAGGTTGGCATCTGCGCCGTGCTCCAGGAGCAGGGCACAGAGGTCAGGTTGCTGGTCCTGCTTGGCAATGAGGAGGGGCGTGCAGCTGCTGGCTGTCAGGCAGTCCACATCCACCTCTTGGGCCAGCAGCAGCCTCACCTGCTCCACGCTGTCCTGCGCCACCAGAAGGTGGAGGGGTGTGACCCTGTTCTCAGAGATGTGCAGTTCCTCATCGCTGGGGACCAAGCTCTCACTGTACTAAAGCTGCAGGACCTGCTTCAAGTAGTCTCCCGAGTCTGCTGGGAGAAAGATGAGGCTAAAAAGACCTTTCACCTGCCCAGAGGTCATCTTGGCCATTCCCCTACACCCTGGAAGCAGCATCCAGGAAATGCTTTTGCTGATATTACAGACCTCCTGGGTTGCCCAAACAGTTTGCACTCAGCTAGTAACCAGAAGGTTGGCAGTTCCAACTCACCCAGTGGCACCTAGGAAGAAAAGGCCTGATAACCTGCTCCCGTAAAGATTACAGCCAAGAAAACCCTTTGGGGCAACTCCACTCTGTAACACGTGGGGTTGCCATGAATCAGAATGGACTTGATGGTAAACAACAACAACAGCAACAACACACTGTTATTCCTGTTCCAGTTCAGGCACCACTCCATTGTCTTAGACCACTGAAGCAGAAAGAGCAGACTCAGGAAGCCCTAGATCAAATTCTGACTCCACCGCTTTGTATCACGTGACCTTAGCCAAGTCTCTGCCTCTCTGAGCCTCTATGTTCTGACAGGTCACACCTCATACTGCCTCTGTGAGAACAAGCTATGTAGGCAGAAACTTTCAGAGGTGTTTCTGCCACAATTAGGAGAATACATGTTGCAAATAAATTTGTGGCTGGAGCTGTATAATCGGAACTCCTCCTGAGACCATTAAGGGCCTGCTTTCTTCTGCTCTACCCAGCAGCATCCAGTCAGCCTGACTCATGGTGACCCCATGTGTATAAGAGTAGAACTGCACTCCATGGGGTTTTCTATGGCTGAAAGTAGAACAGGAAGTAGATTGCCAGGCCTTTCTTCTGAGGTGCCCCTGGGTGAACTTGAACCCTCAGCCTTTCAGTTAGCAACTGAGCATGGTAACCATTTGCACCACCCAGGAACTCCACCCAGAGGCATATTAGCATTAAAAAAGAAAAAAACACTGCCCAGGCCCCACTCCCAGAGATTCTGATTTAATTAATCTGGGGGTGGGGTGGGGGCAAGCGATTCTAGCATGTAGCCAGGGTTGAAAACCACTGCTTCAACTCCCAGGCCAAGAAGGGAGGCATCTGACCTTGTGCAAACACAGAACTGAATAGAAAGCAGAGCCAGGACCCCCAGGGACATGTGCCACACTGGAACATGGAGAAGAGTACCAGGGAAAGGAACCCACTACACCTGATTTGTGACAGGCCTGGGGAGGAGGGCCAGGGCTTGGGAAAGATGGGGAAGGAGTCTGGGTGGATTCCATTTTTCCCTCCACTGTGAGTTCCCTGCTTCCATGTGGTGCCCTGGACTCACCATTGTCCGTTAGCTCCGGACTGACTTCCTCATTGACCTGCAGAGGGACCAGAAGACAAGGGTGTGGATCAGCAAGATAGCCCAGGTCTTTGCCGTCCGCCCCTCCCACCCTTTCTCCAGCACTCCCTTTCATCTGTCAGGACCCCATCCCACCCAGTCCTAGGGGACCCTCCTTCTGTGCCATCCCTCCACCAGGTGGGTCTAGAGGACAACATGAAGCAGGGAAGACCTGCCAGAAAGAGGTGGCTGAGGGCCGTGCCTTCCCCTTGGGCTGACCTCCAGGCGGAAGGCTGAGTGAATCTGTGTGTTCAGCTGGGAGCCCAATGACACCCCATGGTGTTTCCCCATGTTAGCGTCCAGACAGGAGAGCGCATTGATGACACTGGTGCCCATGGGCTTGAAAGCTCGGGAGTGTGGAGCTCTCCCTTGCAGGCTAGGGCTCTGTTAACTTCTACCCATCTAAGAGAAGGCATGTCCTTCTCAGAGGCTCTGAGCCAGGGCCACTACTCGCCCAGAGAGCACCTGTGTCCCTCTCTGGATGGACGCAGCCCCAGGCTGGGCTGCCTGGTCTGGTGGGCTGAGTGTCGCTGATTGCAGGCCCACCGGTGCCCTTAGTCAGACAGCTTCAGAAAGGACACACCTGTGTGCCCACATGCAGGGCCCTGCCCAGAGCCCACGACAGAGCCCACAGCGGGCTCCAGGGCAGCCTGCAGCATTCACCTCCGGGGTCTGCTGCAGCGACGGCTTGCAGGACACCTTCCAGGCCAGGGTCTCACTCTCCGGGTCTGCAACGGGACTCTGGAGCAGGGACAGCAGCATGTCTGTCTCCACTGTGATGTCTGCTCCATGAGGAGGGAGAAAAGGAAGCAGCAGGCTGGCCAGCAGTCCCTGCCCTGTTTTAGAGACCCCAGCACTCCCTGTGGGTCCCACCCTTGGCAAGCCACCAACCCTCTCTGGGGATCGGTGGCCTTTTCCATCAAACGAGAGGACAGGATGAGGAGCTCTCTAAGATGCTCACCCTTACA
The DNA here is from genome assembly GCA_030035585.1 of Dugong dugon. Taxonomy (NCBI): domain Eukaryota; kingdom Metazoa; phylum Chordata; class Mammalia; order Sirenia; family Dugongidae; genus Dugong; species Dugong dugon. The sequence goes on from CM057467.1 coordinate 31,343,513, forward strand.
CGTGGGTGTGTTTTCATAGTCTCTGAAGGACTGGAAACTTCACGGTCCACTGTATGCCTGTGACTCCTTGAATTGGGGACCTTGACCTCCCAGGCCATGACCAGACCTAATCCCCTCACTGCCAGGCCTAGTTAAAGACTCTGACTTTCAGCTTTGCCAGGTTGTCCACGTTTCCTCACAGTCCAACTTGTTGGCATCTAGGTGGCAGGGGCAGGGGTGGGAGAAGGTAAGGAAGGGGTACTTTGCAAGGCAAGAGAGTTCGAGCCAGAAAGCATGAGGGTCTGGGCTGACTTTTCTCTTTTCTTTTACTTTTAAGGTAAGCTCTAGAAAATAAGGGGAGGGACGAAGGAGGATGAGGATGGGAGCCCCTGCCACTTCTTCTACCCCACTAACCCTCAGCCCTGAGGACCCATGGCTGACTGGAGATCTCAGAGGCAGAGCCAGGCTGGATTCCACGTCTTCTGACTTCCAGCAACGACGGTTTTCTCCACTGCAGCCCACAGATGCACACATTTACACACTCAGACTCAGACCCCATTCTTCGCTGCCCTGGCTCCCAACACCATCCTCCCCCTACAGCGATCCTGATTCTGCTTAGAAAAATAGCTCTGGGCCAAGTGCTGCTGGCCTCTCTGCACAGCTCTCGGAGTGGTCTCAGGCCTCCCAGCATCTCCTGTCTGGGCCCCTTCGGCCCCAGCCCTGCCCGGCACCCTGCTCCCTGGGCTGGTAAGGCCAGATCAGAACCTGAGAAGCAAGGCCTCTTCTTGGGGTCCTGGTCCCAACAGCGTTTCATCAGATCCACCATCTGCTGGGCCTCACACGGCCACTCATCTGAGATGGGCTGCAGGGAGGGTCGCATGCCCACGACCACTCAGATGATGACGGTCATCATGCTGAATGAAGCCTGTGGGAGGAGGTCCAGGCTGTGTGGGTGCTGTGAGGCAGGGTGAAGGGACTGGGTGGGAGAGGGAACTGAGGAGCCCAACAGGGCGGTGCACACAGTAGGGGCTGCATAAAGTCTTGGTGAATAAAGAGTTGTGGGCTGACTTGAGGTTCAGGTTTGAGCAGCTGAGTCTCTCTGGTCCAGGAGCAGCCGCCTCCCAGGCCAAGACCAGTCCTGACCCCTACACTGCCAGGCCTAGTTAAAGACTTTGGCTTTCAACTTTGCCAAGTTGTCCACATTTCCTGACAGTCTAACTTGTTGGTATCTAGGTGGCAAGGGTAGGGATGGGAGAAGGTAGGGTTGCAAGGCAAGAGAGTTTGACCCTGAAAGCATAAAGGTCTGAACTGACTTTTCTCTTTCCTTTTACTTTTAATGTGAGCTCTAGAAAGTAAGGGGGGGAAGGAGGATGAGGATGGGAGCCCCCAGTACAAACCTCCCACTTCTTCTGCCCCCACTAACCCTTAGCCCTCCCACAGCCTCCTTTAGGGACCCCACCAGAGGGTGACTGCCCCACACCGAGACATGGTGCCTGCTACCTGAATATGGTTTCTTCTGAGTGAGGATCTCCCAAATGACAATCCCGAAGCTGTGGGTGGGGACAGTGCTCCGAGTGACCTTTCTCAGATGTCCATGGCATGCCAGCCAGGGAGGCTGACCTCAGATCCCCCAGGCTTCATTCCAGTCCTGCCCTACCCTTTGGGCTCTAGGGGCCAGGCCGGATGGTGACAATGAGCTGCCTCTTGGGTAGCAACAAGTCCAGTCTCCCTCTCACCTGTACACATTGTATTTGGGGCCTGGGGCCTTGTAACTCTCCAGAAACATTTCAGGGGGAATGTAGCTTAGGGTGCCCCGCAGAGCAGACCTCTCGATGTACTGCATCCGGGTCGACTGTTCCATGCATTTGGACAGGCCAAAGTCTGAAATCTGGGAGGAAGCCAGAGGTGGAGAATAGGATGGCAATAGAATCTTGCCTCCAGAAAACTGCTTCAGTTTCTCACTCCTCCAGCTAGCTATCCTTTCCAGATAGTGCAGCAATGAAGAGCACGGGCTCTCACGCCAGCAGCTCCATCACTTACTACTCGCATGTCCGCAGACAAGTTACTTATGTTCTCAGAGCCTCAGTTTCCTCATCTGTAAAATGGAAATGATATGCATACTGAACTCATAGTGTTATTATGAGGATTAAATGAGGCAGCATAAAGCACCTAGAATGGTGACTGGCACATAGTAAGTACCTGGGAGGTGTTGCCATTATGCAGAGGATCTAAGGATAAGGCTGACGAAAGAAGGCCGTCTTTGGTGAGCCTTCGCTCATTCCACCTCCACGCACCCTGGAGCGCTCCCATCATGTTCTCGCCTTGTGTATTTATCCTCCCTTTGCTTCCATCTGGAATCAACTCGATGGCAACGAGTTTTGTTTGTTTGTTTGTTTTTGCTTCCATCCATTGATTCATTGCTTCACCAATTTACCGTTCACCGAGTGACAGCGAGCTGGGTACTGAGGATCCAGCAGTGGATAAGAAAGATGAGAACCCCCTAACCCTCATCAATGCTTATTTAAATAAGGGTGGCATAGTGGTTAAGAGCTCGACTGATAACCAAAAGGTCAGCGTTCGAATCCACCAGCTGCTGCTTGGAAACCCTATGGGGAAGTTCTACTTGTCCTACAGGCTATAGAGTTGCGATGAGTCTGAATTGACTCAATGGCAATGGGTTTTTTGTTTTTTTTAAATTGTCATTTACAGAATAGTTTCACTATTGATTGTTGTTGTGTGCCATCCAATTCATAGCAACTCTATAGGACAGAGTATGGCTGCCCCGTAAGGTTTCCTAGGCTGAAGTCTTCACGGGAGCAGATCACCAGGTCTTTTCTCCCACAGAGCTGCTGGTGGGTTTGAACCACCCACCTTTTGGTTGGCAACCCAGCACTTAACTATTGAGCCACCAGGCCTCTTTCACTATTGATCATATACTTACAACTGGGGTTAGCAATATGAAGAAACAGAGGTACAACGAGGGTACAATGGGGTCTGTGGAAGGCCTTCCTGAGGAAGTGACCTTTAAGCTGAAAGCTGAAGGATGAGTAAGCCTTTGCTAGATAAAGAGCATGGAATGGGGGAAGGGTATTCCAGGCAGAAGGAACAGAACGTGCAAAGGTCCTCAAGTAGAAAAAAGTGTTGTATGTTTTAGGAACTGAAGAAATGGTCAATCTGTCCATTCATAGGGATTATCTCATTATAAACCAGTTGCTGTTGAGCTGACTGACCCTGTGTGTGTGAGGGTAAAACTGTTCCATAGGATTTTCAGTGGCTGGACTTTTGGTAGTAGATCTCCAGGCTTTTCTTCCAAGGGACCTCTGGGTTAGCAGCCCAGTAAGTTAACTGTTTGCAGTGGTAGAATTCTCGTCTTCCATGCAGGAGACCTGGGTTCAATTCCAGCCAATGTACCTCATGTGCAGCCACTACCTACCTGTCAGTGGAGGCTTGCATGCTGCTGTGATGATGAATACGATTCAGCAGATCTTCCAGAACAAGAAAAACTAGGAACAAAGGCCTGACGATCTACTTCCAAAAATCAGCCAATGAAAACTCTATGGATCACAACAATTTGATCTGCAAAACCATGATGGGGATGGCACAGGACCAGGCAGCACTTCATTCCATTGTGCATATGGTCACCATGAGTCAAGGGCCCACTCAACAGCAGCTAACAACAACATACCATTTATATGCGTCTTTACCCTAAGCAAAGAATAGGAGGGACAGAGATTTTTCTACCCACTTTAAAAATTGAAAACTGAGGCCCAAAAAGGGTTATCCCAGGCATCCTGACACCCAGCTTCCTGCACCAGCTTTCAATGTCCATCCATCTCTGTTTTAGGTGTGAACCCTGCCTTCAGTATTTGTCCATGAAAGGAACTCCTTAAAACTCTCGCCAGGCCCAACAGACAGGCAGGTAGATAACCTGCTCACTTAGAGAAGACTCTGGAGTACAAAGGGGTGGAGGGGCTGACCAGGGCCCTTACCTTGACATGCATGTTGCTGTCCAGGAGGATGTTGCCTGGCTTGAGGTCCAGATGCAGCAGAGGTGGCTTAATGCTATGAAGGAAGTTCATGGCTAGGCTGGTCTCATGGATGAGGCGGAACTTGAGCTGCCAGCAGAGGCTGTGGGTGGACAGCATCTTCTCCAAGGAGCCGTTGGCCATGAACTCCATCACAATGCCCAGGGGCTGCTTGCACACCCCATAGATGGGGACGATGTATTGAAACTTGATCTTCTCCATTTTGGCTGCTTCTTCAATAAGACAATTCACATCAGAGCTATGGAGAGCAGGGAGCAAGAGATGGAAGAGGGCAGCCCATTAATTACTAGAGCAACCAGCAGGACACAGAACTAGGCATGATGCCAAGCTATGGGGACCCAGAGAAGCCTCAGGAGGTTTAAGGTAGTGGAGTAGGAAAGAGACATATGAAATGATGCCCAGCAGGCAGCACAGGTTAAGGTCCAGACAGCCAGCAGGGACAAGACAGGAAGTGAAGGTGTTTGCAGGTTTAGGGGTGAGTCCGTTCTGCAGAGGTTCTGCAGAGAGCACAGATCATAGCCTGCCTTTTATTCTGGCCACTTGTTTATGTATCTATCTCCCCTCATAGATTGTGAGCCCCTGGAGGGCCAATATTAGGCCTCATGCTTCTGTTTTAAAATATCAGTTACTGTTGTTTTGATTATGAAAGTAATACACAGACCTCGTCGAAAATCTAGGGAACACAGAGCTATAAAGGAAATTAAATCACCAGTAATCCAACCTTCCAGAGCTGTCTCTGTTAATATTTTAAGATATTCTTTTTTCAAGGTATCTCCCTCCCTTTAGCTCCTTTCTGCTCCTCTCTCCTTTTTCTCTTCTGGTCACATAGTAGGTGCTGTTTTGTTATCTGATTTTCCCCCATTAATAAAGCACGAGAACCTCCCCACATTGCTATTCTCCTGAGCGTGGCCTTTAAAGGCTGCATGATACTCCATTTTCAGGATGAACTATAATTACCCATCTTTGTACTCCCCACAGCACATTGCCACGCACAGCACAATACATCTTGGTTGGATTGAACAGAAGTCAAGACTTAAGGCAAGGCCATAGGAAATCAACATAACAAACCCTCTTACTCATTGCACTGCAGGTGCCCATGGAACAGTGAATAGGCAAATTGTTATAGATTGTTTGGGGATTTCAGGCACAAAGGTTAAGGAGAAATGCCATTTTTAAAAGCATTGTATTTGCAAGAGTGCTTTGGCAGTGCAGTCAGAGGCTGCTTGCAGTGTGTTCCTGGGCCTCCCTGGGAAGCGAGGCTGTGGTGGCTCTGAGCGCCAGGAAAGCCCTTCATCTCTCCCTCCGCATCTGGACAGGCTGGCGTATCCAGGCTTCTCCTGTCCTCGCCTTTAGTTCTCTACTGTTCCAGACAGCTTCCCTCCTTTGATCCGACTCTTCTTGTTCTCTTGAGTTCCCAGGAATGAGAAGACATCTGCCATGAGGTGGGAAAAGCATGGGAACTGGGGTCAAACCACCCTGATTCCAAATCCCAGTTTCACCACTTATTAATCTGCATGACCTTGGGCAAGTAAATTCTCTGGGCCTCAGTTTCTTAACTGTAAAGCGGGAACTATAGTGACTACCTTGCACAATCTCCTTCACACCCAAACTTCTTAAAACCATTTGTTATACCTGCTGCCTCTCCTTTATTTTTTTTTGCCTCTCCCAGTTTTTGTCAGGTTCTGGCCTCTGTACCCCACTGAAGAGCCCTTGCTAAGGCCACCAATGACCTCTATGTTGCTATATCCAATGAACACTTTTCAGTTCTCAGTTTACTCTTTTCTCATTTTTTTTATTGTGATAAATATATATGTAACAAATCATTTGCCATTTAAATGTTTTTCATGTGTACAATTCATGAACAGTTATGTTTATCATGTCGTTCAATCATTGTGGCTGTTAGATGCCATCGAGTCGACTCTGACTCATGGCGACCTCATGTGTATCTGAGCAGAACTGTGCTCCATAGGGTTTTCAAGGCTGACCACCAGGTCTGTCTTCTGAGGGGCCTCTGGGTGGGTTCTAATCACCAACCTTTTGGCTGTTAGTCGAGTGCTTAACCATGTGTGCCACCCAGGAATTCTGCTGTTCAACCATTACCATTATCCATTTCCAAATTTTCCCATCACCTTTAGAAAAAGTTGGTTTACATTTTTCCTCAACAGCATGGGGCATTGTTGATCTCTAGCTCTTTTTTTGCTTGAGATGCTCCCTTACTTCAGCTATGTGTCAACATTCTCCCGGATTTCTCCTTCTCTTTATGGTCACTTCCTTTACGTTTCCTTTGCAGGCTCAGGTTTTGTTAGTTAACCACTGGGCTTAGTCCCAGGCCCTCTCCTCTTCTTTCCTCACTCTGTACTCCTTAGGCCATCCTGACATCTCCAGCTGGGTATCCAATACTTAAGGTATCTAGAAGTAAACTCTTGATTCTCCCCCTAAAACCTGTTCCTCCCCCAGTCCATTCTTATCTCAGTGAATAGGGTCTCCATTCTTCTAGTTCTCAGTCCTTGGTATCATCTTTGACTCCTCTCTTGCTCTCAGTTCCCATAACCAATTCCTCGGCAAATCTTGTCAGCTCTATCTTCAAAATATAGCAAGAATTTGACTACTACTCACCACCTCTACCATTTGCATCTGGTCTCACCCTCCTAATTAGTCTCTCTGCTTCTCCCCTTTCCCGTTCACAATCTATTCTGAACCCAGAAGCCAGAGTGATACTTTTAAAATGTGAGTTGTAGCATGCGGCTTCTCTGCTCAAAACCTTCCAACCTTCATCTCATTCAGAATAAAAGCCAAAGTCCTTACAATGGCCTACAAAGTCCTACATGATCTTCTCCCAATCCTGGACATTCCTTGCTGGCCTTACCTTACACTAATCACTCCCTCACTCACTCTGCTCCTGCCACACTGGCCTCTTAGTGTTCTTTCACCATCTCAAGTGTATTACTACCTCAGGACCTTTGCACTTGCTGTTCCTTCTACCTAGAACACTTTTGCCTAAGATGCCACATGGCTTGCTCCTTCATTTGCTTCAACTCTCTACTCAAATGGTGTCTTACTAGTAAAAATTTCACAGACAATTCTGTATAAAAATAGCAACCTCATCCAAATTCTGTTACTCTTTATTCCTCATACATTTATTAAAAAAAAAAACAAAAAACAACCTGTTGCTGTCCATTCGATTTGGACTCATGAGCCCCATACATACGCACCTCACAAAGTAAGGTTTCTAGCCTGAACCTTTTCTCTGAAAATCAGATCTTCTCAACTGTTCTTAAGTTTTTAATTAAGAAAATAGCAAGTGGCCATAGGTTCTCTAGACAAAAATATTTATTTACTTAGTTATTCTTTGTTTTTCTCCATTAGATTGTAATCTCCTTGAGAGTAGGGACTTTGTTTTGTTCACCTAATGCTTAGACTGAATGAATCTCCTCTACGCCTTACCTACAATTACCACCTATAACAAATGATTCACAGACAGACTTTAACATTGTTAGTTCATTTTTGCTCTGAAGTCTGCTTAACAACTGTTCTTGGCTGTTAAATGTACCTTAAACTCACCATGTACAAAACTGAATTCATGATCTTCCTCTCCAAACCTGAACCTCTTTTCACATTTTCTTTATTAGTACTCAATACCACCATCTAAAAATATCTATTAAATACCAACTATGTGCGAGGCACTGGGGATAGAGAGGTGAACAAAATGGACACAGACCCCTGCTCTCATGGAATTTACATCCTACTGGATCCTTCGTTCCTTTGGGCAAGCCAGGAATCAAGTTAACCCTGTCTCCTCTTCCTCTTCATGTCTCCCATAGCCAATCCAGCACAAAGTCCTAAATATTGCATAGTTCATTTCCTTCCACCCCCCAACGCTCCAGTCTAGACCCTCATCATCTCTTGCCTGAACAATGACAAATAGCCTCCTAACTGGACCAGTGTCCACTCTGTCCTCTCTAATCCATTCTCCATACTGTAAATCTGATTGTTTCCCCACTGTCAACCTCCCTCCCCCACACACACATACACACCTGGTTGTAAACCCTTCAGTGGCTTTCCACTGCTCCCTCACTCTCTCAACTCCAGCCACAAAGGTGTTTTTCCCATCCCTTGTACTTCCCCATGCCCTTCCTGCCTTGGATCCTAGGCACATACTGTTGCCTCTTCCTGGAAAGCTTTCTCCTCTTCACCTGCTAAACTCATGCTCATTCTTCACATTTCAGCTCAAGTGTATCTTCCACATGGAAGGCTTTTCTGATCTCAGTCAAAATCTTTATTAATAAGCTCTCATAGAACCATATATCAGAGGTGACTATGACGCATGGTGACCCCACATGTGTCAGAGTAGAACTGTGCTCGATAGGGTTTTCAAAGGGTAATTTTTTTTGGAAGTAGATCACTGGGCCTTTCTTCCGAGGCACCTCTGGGTGGACTTGATCCCCCAGCTGTTTGGTTAGCAGCCCAGCATATTAACCATTTGCACCATCAGGGAATCCACTTGACATACAAAAACCAAAAAAACCAAACCTGTTGCCATAGAGCCTATTTCGGCTCATAGCGACCCTACAGGGCAAAACTGAACTGCCCCATAGGGTTACCTGGCACACAGAGAACATTACCCATTGCCGCCAAGTCAATTCCGATTCATAGTGACCCTATAGGACAGAGCAGAATAGCCCCATAGGGTTTCCAAGGAGCTGCTGGTGGATGTGAACTGCCAACCTTTTGGTTAGCAGCCGAGCTCTTAACCACTGTGCCACCAGGGCTCCTAGAGGACACTAACCCATAACCCATTGCCATCAAGTCGATTCTGACTCATAGCGACCCTATAGGACAGAGCAGAACTGCCCCATAGAGTTTCTAAGAAGCGCCTGGTAGATTCAAACTGCCGACCTTTTGGTAAGCAGCTGTAGCACTTAACCACTATGCCACCATGGTTTCCCATTAATTTCCTTATCACTTTCCACCCAGGGAACTCCCAGAACTTGGGAAGTGAAAGTGGCAAGTGTTACACTCAATGTCTAACAGCGTAGTCTTGTCAATGCCATCTGTTTCCTTTTGTTCTTTACTTCAAAGGCTGTAAATGATTTGGACGAATCCTAGAATAATCTGACTCTTCTCCAAAGTCAACAGGAGGATGTGGAGGAAGGAAAGTGGGTGAGTCTGGGGCTATCTCACTTTGCCCTGTCTGCGAGGTGAGTAGGGGAGTCTGGGAATTAAAGAAGGGACTGGCTTCAGTGCGGGGCCTGAGGCTGTGTCTTGGGAGCTTGCATGGTGACCATAGAGAACGTGACAAACATCATCCAGTTAAAATGCCCACAAGAGATGCCCCTTCCCCAGACCCTGAAGCTGATGTCCAGGGAGCCTTGGGAGGAAAAAATGGTTATCCTGTTCAAACTTAACATCACAAGAGTCTCCTTCATGACTGCAAGGAAAGAGGGGGCAAGCACACAACTAATGCATGCAAATCAGGAGGGATGGAGATGGAAGCCCATCTCAATGGGAAGACAGAGAAGAGTGGAAACTGTGGGAATGAGGGAGGGAGGGGTGCCAAAGAGTAGCAGCAATGTGCATGATGAGAGTTGGAGAGAACCAGAGAAAAAAAAAACAAGGGCAGGAAGTGCAGTATTCCGGGTTTGACCTACAGGTCCTCTAGCAGGTACTATGCGGGTGCCAAGTGAGGCCAGTGGCGTGAGCAGGCTATCAGCCCATCAGATTGGGCAGCGTCCATCCCCCACGCTCCCCTAGCCCACACTGGCTGTTAGTCATGGGACAGGAGCACATGGTTCCCACACGTCACTGAGCATCACTGGGTACAGTGCCACAGCCCTTTGGGGAGGCTAGTCCTGCGCTGGGAGTCTGGGGTGGGTAGGAGAGTGGCAGGGGCGGGTAAGACAATGCATCACCACCCCCGCACCTAGAAGGAAGGAGGTGGCTGGAAAGAAGGAGGGAGGACGAGTTTAGAGGTCAGATGGGACACAGGCATCTTTGGAAGGCAGTTTCTGCTCACCTTCGACCTCTGTTGATTCCACATGCAAGTATTATGTGCCAACTGCATTCCAAGTATGGAAATAAAACAGACATAGGCTTGGCGGAGCTCAGGCTACTGGGTAGCATTTAGAAACACTGAAGGGGCAATCTTCAGCGCCAACCTCAGCCCTCCCCTCCCTAAGGAGCGCCTTGCCTGGCCTGTTTCTCCTTCATGAAAGGAGAGGGCTGGCCGCCGGGCGGCGCCGGTAGGTACCTGGTGGGGTCCTGCAGGAGGCAGGGGGAACACTTGATGGCGTACTCGGTTCGGCAGCGCTTGTGCCGCGCCTGGAACACTTGGCCGAAGCCGCCACTAGCTACTTGGCGCCATTCGCCCTCAAAGTCGTCGCGGCTGAAGACGGTGAGGCTGCCCAGGCGCCGCTCCACGCCTGCGGCGGCCATGGGGTCAGAGCGGCGCCGCAGACTCCTGCGCAAGGGCTGCAGCCTGGGTGGCCTGAACAGCCGTAGCAACCTGCACCTCTGGTCCCGGGAGGGTGGGGATGGTGAGGCTAGCTGGGCCCTCCCTCCTTCCGCCAAAGAGGAGACTATCCTGCCCTGCAAAGGCGGGGAAAACCCAGACCTCAGCCCTAAGGCCCCAGGAAGAGATGGGGGTGGGGGGAGGCTGGGCCTGGGGAGAGGGGTATACCTCCCGCAAAGACCCAAGAGACCACCGCCTCACTCCAACATCCTTCCTCAGTCTCAGCCTTTGATCTACCCTCCCGTAGTTCTCACCTCTTGAGAAAGGGATGGGGGTGTTAGGAAAAGAAGGTGTATTAACTGTATTAACGTTGGAAGCAGGGGTCTGGCCACAGAATTTGGTCCCGTTTTATTTAATCCCAGTGCTAAGTGGAAATTAGTTTATTCATTCATGCAACCTATGTACGGAGGGTTTATGTGGGGTCCAAGACTGTGCTAGGAGTCTCTCTTGTTGATTGTAGGAGCCCAAAGCCCCACCCCTTCCCAGAAAGGATGGAGTTCCTAAAATTATAATGAGGATTTTCTGGTCTGAATCTGTTGGCCTGACTAGTTTAAAGTTTTCTTTCTTCATGTTGTTTAATTTTCTCTTTGCTCTCACTTAGCATTTAGTGAGGTTGCTTTAAAAATGTCAGCCAGCCTCGGTGTGCTGAATGTCACCAAGGAGGTGTCAGCAGAAGCAGAGAGGGGGGTATGGTTAGATGCCTTTCTGCAGGGAACTCCCCTTCCTGGTGCTCTTCTCTGCCCAGACTTCAGAGGGATCCGTGCAGTGGGGAGGTGGACTCTTTGGCCCAGTTACTGAAGGTGACTTATTTCCAGGGATGAGAGGAGGCTCTAGGGAGCAGTTGGATGATGACCAGGGCCTCATCCCCTGGGTAGAAGGGCAGCCCGGGCCCAGAGGACCACAGAGTAGTGTTGGGGCTGTCTAGGAATCTGGCCTGAGGGCTCAGCACGGAGACTTGGGGCAGGAGGGAAAATGTACCTGCAGAGGCAAACCTGGCTGCTGAACAGACAGGAAGCTGTCCTGGTGGGGAAGGTTAGCCAGGTGGTGGTGGAGAAGAGATCTCCCAGAGAAGTAGCTGGCAGTGCATCAGGCCTGGCCTCGTCTCTCTCTGGACTCCCTACTTCCTTCCTCCTTCCTGACGTCCACTGCAGGCAGTGTCTTGGTCCTTGTCTGGGAATGTCAGTGAGGAGAGAGAAAGGCTTCCCGGTGCTGGGCCTGGGGGTTCCTCAGGGTCTTCAGTCCATGGAGTGCGTGCAGTGCCACCCTCCCCTCAGAGAACCACAGAGCTGGGCAGAGTATAAGCACTTTGAATAGGTGGGTATTTTAGTTATCTAGCGCTGTTATAACAGAAATACCACAAGTGGATGGCTTTAACAAACAGAAGTTTATTTTCTCACAGTCTAGGAGGCTAGAAGTCTGAATTCAGGGTGTCAGCTCCAGGGGAAGGCTTTCTCTGGCTGTCGGCTCTAGGGAAGGTCCTTGTCATTAATATGCCCTGGTTGAGGAGCTTCTCAGTGCAGGGACCCCAGGTCCAAAGGATGCGCTATTCTCCTGGCTCTTGTTTCTTGGTGGCATGAGGTCCCCTTGTCCCTTTGCTACCTTCTGTCTTTTATGTCTCAAAAGAGGTTGACTTGAGACGCAACCTAATCTTGTAGATTGAGTTATGTCTCATTAACATAACTGCCTCTAATCCTGCCTCATTAACATCATACAGCTAGAATCTACAACACATAGGAAAATCATATCAGATAACAAAATGGTGGACAATCACACAATACTAGGAATCACGGCCTAGCAAAGTTGACACACATTTTTTGGGGGGACACAACTCAGTCCATGACAGTGGGCCGCCCCAGGGACGTTCAGGTGCAGGTGCTGCTGGGAGAACTGCTGCAGGGCAGTGTAAGGGAGGCCACCTCTCACCTGCTGCTGGCTGAGTCTAGGCTGAAGTCCATGGGGAGCCCCAAGAGTGACAATCCTCAAGTTTGAGGAGTCTGCCTACAAGAAGAGAATATCTCTAGCTTTTGGCCCAAACCTATAGAGCCCCCTGTCCATGCAACAGATCTTCCAGATGTCTAGGGAACAAGGCAAGCATGATAGATGAACACAGACTCCAGGAGGAAGCTCCTTTCATAACAATTTACGTGCAACGACCAGGATGAATTCTGGCAAGGAGATTAAGGACCAAAGTTTGACTAGGAGACAGTTGTCATAGGAACCAATGATAATAGCCACTATTAATTGAGCCTTAACTTTGTTCCAGGAACAGTAGCTACTTCACATACTGCATATACTTTACATATATTATCTAGTTTAAATCCACAGCAATATTATAAGGTCAACATCTTCCTATTTACAGATGAGGGAACTGGGGCTGGAAGACAGTAGGTAAGTAATTGATGGTCACATAGCTGGTAGGTGGTAGAGCTGAGATTCAAACCCAGGTCTGTTTGGTTCCTATGGAAAAGGGATGGGCATGGGAGGGGTGGAGGCAGACTTTTTGAAAAGATGGAGGAAAAGAGAGGAACAGATGCATGCTTCCTGGAAGAGGGTGCTGGAACCTGCATCTGGAGTAGGAGACACACCCCAAAGGCAATGTCAGAAGGAGGCCCCAGCTGACTTTGGCTGGAGCAAAGCAGAGCAAGGAAGAACTGACTGCCCCTGGAACAGCCCTGTCTGCTCTTGACAAGTCAAACCCTCCACCCAGGAAGCTTGGAAGGTGGTAGAGAACATTGTTGTCAGGACCGTCAGATCGAGAAGAGGCCTCTCACGCCCACAGGGTATGTGGGCATAGAGATTGGGAAGGTAAACGGGGCACTGCCCTGGGCAGATTGTCTTGGGCTCAGATCTCTGACATTCCTCAGGCTACCAGAGGAGACACCAGGGAAGGGCAAATTGTTGAAGGGCCTGAATCAGTTTAGGAAATTCTCTTTGGCTCAGTTACACCTGAGATGGCTCTCCAGGGAGAGCAAGAAACCAGAAGCTGCCATTAACCATTGGCACAGACTCTCCCGGGAATGTTGAAGAAAGCATCATCCCTGGAGGAGGGCTCAGGTGGGGCGTTAGGATTCCAAATAAAATACCTCTGAGAGTTTCTCTACAGGGGTGTAGGTGGCAGGACATACGGGACCCAGGGTGTGTTACTTCTGAACCACCTATTGAAACAGCCAAGCTGTGGGTTCAAGAGGCCCCTGAGGCTTCTGAGGAATCTGGCAAATGGAGGGCTCTTTGTTCACAGAATAGATATATGCTTATGCCTATAGTGCCTGGAAAGAAGCCCTGGTGGTTTAACGGTTAAGCACTCAGCTGCTAACCAAAAGGTTGGTGGTTCAAACCTACCCAGTGGTTCCACAAGAGAAAGACGTGGCCATCTGCTTCCATAAACGTTACAGCCAAGACACCCTGTGGAAAAGTTCCACTCTGTCAGATGGGGTTGCCATGAGCAACTCGACGGCACCCAACAACAACAGTATAGCACCTGGAGTCATTATACTGGAGTCATGCTGCTATCTTTCTTTCTCTAAAGTGGGCCCACATATAAGCCTAGTAGTCTTTGGATAAGCTCTGGGAAAAGTTGTAAGGAGACCTTCCTCAGTGTCTTGGTTATCTAGTGCTGCTATAACAGAAATACCATAAGTGGATGGCTTTAGCAAACAAAAATTCACTCTCTCACAGTCTAGTAGGCTAGAAGCCCAAATTCAGGGCACCAGCTCCAGGGGAAGGGTTTCTCTCTTTGTCAGCTCTGAAAGAAGGTCCTTGTCATCAATCTTCCCTTAGTCTAGGAGCTACTTGGCACAGGAACCCTGGGTCCAAAGGACACGCTTTCCTCCCGGCACTGCTCCCTTGGTGGTATGAGGTCCCCATGTCTCTGCTCACGTCTCTCTTTTATATCTCAAAAGAAATTGGCTTAAGACACTATCTAATCTTGTAGATCTCATCAATATAACTGCCATTAATCTCTCTCATTAACATCATAGTGATAGGATTTACAACACATAGGGAAATCACATTGGATGATAAAATGGTAGACAATCATACAACGCTGGGAATCATGACCTAGCCAAGTTGACAGATATTTGGGGGAGACATGATTCAATCCATGACACTGAGTGTAAGATCACTGAGGCCAAGAACTCCTAGATCCCTCCTTAATGATTGGGATGATACTTAAGGATTTGGGGAAAAGCAAGGTCAACACAGAGGCTGCTGTTTTCTTTCTAATGGTCTGGGTGCAGTGGTTCCTGTCCTGTCTGTGAAGTCTACACGCAGTGGGTGGAGGGAGAGGGCTGGAGGGGAGAGCTCTGCCTTCAACTGCCCACTTCTACCCATGAGTGGGAATGGATAATGAGATGGATAGAGTCCAACCATGACTCAAACCCACCCAGAAAGGGCAAGACATGTGTTCTGGCCAAAGGGGTGTTGCCCCAAGATGCTCTGATTCCTTCTTATTGATCTCTATCAATGTATTTTATTTTGGAAAATCTGGGATGGAAATCGTCTGGATATGGAATTATTAAATGATTTTTTTTGTGTGTGTGTATGATGGTCTTTTTTTAAATTTTAGTGAAAGTTTACACAGCATTTTAGGTTCCCATTCAACAGTTTCTACACAAGTTGTTCAGTGACATTGGTTACAATCTTCACAATGTGTGAACATTTGCTTTATTTTTGTTCTTGTTCCATTTCCATTAATCTAGTTTCCCTGCCCCCTTACATTCTCATCTTCGTTTTAAAGTAAATGTTGACCGCTTGGTTTCAGATAAGTGATTTTTTAAGGCACACAGTACTTATGGGTAATATTCATTATTTTTTTTAGCCAATTTGTTATTTAACTACAAGATGACCTCAGAGGTTAGTTTCAGTTCAAGGTTTGAAGACTATTCACAGCCAGAGTCTCATGGAGTCCTCCAGTCTCAACCAGTCCAGTAAGTCTGGTTTTCCTTCTTCTTCCTCTTTTTTTTTTTTTTTTTTTAAGGAATTTGAGGTTCTGCTCCACATTTTTCTCTCTTTCTATCAGGGTCCATCTATTGTAGCCGTGATTAGAACAGTCAATAGTGGAAGCCAGGCACCATCTAGTTCTTCTGGTTTCAAGGTGGGTGAGGTTTGTGTAGACTGCTTATACTGTAGACTAGTTCCTTCTTTGAATCTTTGGTTTTCTTCCTTCTCTTTTGCTCCAGATAAGTAGAGACCAATAATTGTTGTCTTAGATAGCTGTTCGCAAGCTTTTAAGACCCCAGACACTACTCACCAAACTAGAATGTAGAACATAACTTTATGAACTATATTATGCCAGTTGACCAAGATGTCCCACGAGATGATAGTTCTAATCCTTCAAACTCTGAAATCCAATCCTGTGAGGTGTTTGATTATGTCTAAGAAGAGTTTGTAACTCTGCCCCCCGTGTGCTTTCTTGTATATGAATATATGTGCATACAGTCACATAGATGCATATACATATACATATGTACACAACTATATGTACACACATATATACATACCTAGACACATACATGCCTGTTGTTGCCTTCGAGTTGGTTCCTACTCATAGCGACCCTATATACAACAGAATGAAACACTGCCTGGTCCTGCACCATCCTTACGGTCATTGCTATGCTGTGTATGTACATATATACCTGTGCATATATTTTTTGGTTGTTTTCGTTGTTGCTTCAAAATTATATATGCCATAGCAATTACCAACAGGTCCTTTTGTGTTGTGTACTTTTTAGTGTGTAATTGTTTTTGGGGGGATTAAAAATTTCAGCCTGCCACCCACAGACCAGCGTACTGGCAGAGCGGTTCCGCAATACTCTGGAAGATGCTGAAATGCGATGTGAACCTGTTCCCAAACCGGAATGACAAGCTAACCTGTCAGCTATTTGCATATGGGGAAGTTCCCTAACATGCCCCCATTCTCCACCTGCAAATACGTCACAGGAGACTACCTGGACAAGTTGTGGCAGGCCCCAGTCTCTGGTAGTCTTTATGCTGAGGTGTAAGGTTAGTCAAGATACAAGAAAGTGTGCAGGAACTTGGAATATCTCCCCAGGAAGCAAGATTCTCCCAGAGAGAAAGGGATCAGTTGAGGCAATATGGAGCAGGGGTTGAATGTAAGAGCCCATAAGTCAGCCAGCCTTGCATTCAAACCTTGGCTTTTTTCGTACCGCTCATTGGTTGTGGACCTTGGTCACATTACTAAAATCTCAATGGCTTTCTCTCCATTTGTAAAATGGGGTGATTATAATAATAATACTCATTCCAAAAGGTTGCTGTAAGAATTAAATTTTAAAAATGAACATAAATGCACTCCCACAGTAAAAAAATAAATAAATAAACCTACCTAAACCTCATTCCTTATATAAAAATTAACTCAAAATGGATCACGTACTTAAATATAAAATGTAAAACTATCAAAGTTTTAGGAGAAAATCTTCTGGACTTAGGGTTAGGCAAAAAGTTCTTAGACTGAACATCAAAAACATAGCCCATAAAAGAAAAAACGATAAATCGGATTTCATCAAAATGAAAAATTTCACTCTGTGAAAGACCCTGTGAAGAGAATGGAAAGACAAAGCACAGACTGGGAGAAAATATTTGCAAACCACGTATCTGCGAAACAACTAGTTTCTAGAATGTATAAACAGCTCTCAAAAATCAACAAATTAGAAAAACAAACAATTATAAAATGGACAAGAGACATGAATGGACATTTCACTGAAGAGGATATACAGATGGGAAATAAGCATGTGAAAGGAGGTTTAATATCATTACCCATTAAGGAAACTCAAATTAAAACCACAATGAAATATCACTACACACCTGTAAGAATGGCTTAAAAAAATAGCGATAACACCAAATGCTGGTGAGGATGCAGAAAAACGGGACCACTCATATGTTGTTGGTGGGAATGTAAACAGGTACAGACACTTTGGAAAATAGTTTGGCAGTTCTTATAAAACTAAGAAAGCAACTACCATACAACCCAGCAATTATACTCTTGTGCATCTATCCCAGAGGAATGAAAATCTATGTTCACAAAAAAACTATACGTGAATGTTCATAGCAGCTTTATTCATAACAGCTAAAATCTGGAAACAGCCCAGGTGAGTGGTAAAATAACCTGTGGTACATCCATACTATAGAATACTACTCAGTAATAAAAAAGCATGAACTATTGATATGCACAACAACTTGGATGAATCTCTAGGGAATTATACTGAGCGAAAAAAGCCAATTCCAAAATACTATGTACTGTATGACTCAATTTATATTACATTCTTGAAATGACAAATTTATAGAGATGAGAACACTTCAGTGATAGAGTTGGGGGGAATAAGCTGGTGGTTATGGCTATAAAGGGGTAGCACAAAGTTTCCTTGTGATGATGGAACTGTTTTCTATCTTGACTGTGAAGGTGGTCACATGAATTCACACACGTGACAAAATTGCATGGAACTAAACACATACAGACACACATATACACAAATGAATGCATATAAAACTAGTGGAATCTGAATAAGATCCATGGATTGTATCCATGTCGGTTTCCTAGTTGTGACATTGTACTTTAGTTTTTGCAAAATGTTGTCATTCGGGGAAACTAGGTGAAGGATACAGGGGATCTTGGTGTATTATTTCTTACAATAGGTTGTGAATCAACAGTTATCTCAAAACAAAAATTTTTTCTTAAAAAATACATGTAAAACAGTAAGTTAATACTAGGTTGTCTTCTTCCTCTTCCTCTTCTCCTCCTCCTCCTCCTCCTTTTCCTTCTCCTTCTTCTTCTGAGCACCTAATGTTACATTCTCAGAAGCATTCGAAAAATCATTTCAGGGGCTTGATCTATTAAGCATGACTCCCAGAGACCCATAGGGTTGTGTCTAGCAGTTGAGAAGTGCAGGGATGCAGATGCAGGCTGGGTTCTAAAGCCAGTGGGTGCCACGTGTGGCTCCATTTGAGCTCCAGGAGGCTAGATGTCCCTATGGAGCCTGCTGTCGGTCAGATGCACCAAGATGGTAAGTGCCTGATGTATAAGCCTGATGAATTTGTTTCTACTCTGGCAGATGGAATTGCTCCTGAATCCCTCAGAAAAACAGGCCCTCTCTGGGTAAAAAAAACCCAAAAAAAACAAAAAAACGTCAGTTGCTGCTGAGTTGACTGTGACTCATGAAGATTCCCCCACAGGGTTTTCAATGGCTAATTTTTCAGGATGTCCAGACCTTTCTTCTGAAGTGCCTCCGGATGGACTCAAAGCTCCAACCTTTTGATTAGCAGCCAAATACGTTAACTGTCTGCACTACCCAGGGACTCCAAGTTGGAGCATAAAAGCAGGAGATTCTTTAAACCAAGAATGGAGTGAGAGCATTTCTGCAGTGGGCAGGGTGTAGATTTTCTCCCCTGATACAGAACACCAGTCTTCCCTGCGAAGGGCTTTTTGATAAAAACTATCTTGAATATCAAGAAACTAGACACTGAAGCCCCGAGTTTCAGGAACCACTATTGTCATTGTAAAAATTACGGCCACAGGGTCTTTGTGGCCTTGGGTGCTTGTAATCTTGGGTTGAGTCCATATCAAAATAAGAAACAAATGTCCAAAAAATGCTGCCACTTCGAGCAGCTTAGAAGGGAGGTTTGGCCATGACTAGGGCTTTAGGAAAGCCTCGTTCTTGCACTACGCCTTGTCAGGCTTCGAGTGCATCACTGAATCCAAGAGGTCATGGTCAATACCTTCTCCAGGAGTTACGAAGAGATTGCAGATTTTAAACATAATCCCATTTAACTTAATAAGTGCAATGCAGGGAGATGTGAGGAAATAGCCTTGACCTTCCTGTTAGCAGGAACCTTGGAGGGAAAAGGTGCTCCTATTTCAATCTTAAGGAGTCCTGGTTGCTCAGTGGTTAAAGCACTTGGCTGCTAACTGAAAGTTTAGTGGTTTGAAAGTACCAGTCGCTCCGTGGGAGAAAGATGTGGCAGTCTGCTTCCATAAAGATTACAGCCTTGGAAACCCTGTGGGGCAGTTCTACTCTGTCCTACAGGGTCGCTATGAGTCAAAATTGGCTTGATGGCTATGGGTTTGGATTTTTTTTATAATATATAATTTTATTTATTTTGTTGTTGTTGTTGAGAATATACACAGCAAAACATAATCCAATTCAACTGTTTCTGCATGCAGCATTCAGTGACATTGATTACATTCTGAGTTGTGTAACCATCCACATCCTCCCTTTCTGAGTTGTTCCTCCCTCATTAATGGAAATTCATTGCCGGGAAAGTTTCCTATCTGATTTTTCGAGTCACTCTTGTCAATTTGATCCCATATAGACAGCTCTTAAAAGAGTATAATGAGCACGGCAGACGTGTTTTGCTAGTTAAACTATTGTTTGATTTTAAGGAGACTTCAGGGGATATTTTTGTTTTAAGGTCTAAAGATTATCTCAGGGCAATAGTTTCAGGGGTCCATCCAAACTTTATGGCTCCAGGAAGCTTGGAGTTCATGAGAATTTGAAATTCTGTTCTGCATTTTCCACTTTTTGATCAGGATTCTTCTAGGGAATTTTGTTTTTAATTTTTTTTTTTAATTGTACTTTAGATGAAGGTTTACAGAATAGTTTCTCGTCGAACAGTCAGTACACACTTTGTTTTGTGACATTGGTTAACAACCCCATGACATGTCAACACTCTCCGTTCTTGACCTTGGAGGACCTTTTTTTTTTTTTTTGGTGAAAATATACATAGCCAAAGTTACACCATTTCAAAAGTTTCTACATGTACAATTCCGTGACATCGATTACATTCTTCCAGTTGTGCTGCTATTCTCACAATCCTTTCCCAAATTATTCCATCACCATTATCTTCAGCTCACTTCCCCCTAGGCTTCCCATCAAACCTTTTGAGTTGCTGTTGTCCATTTGACCTCACATAGATAATTTTTTTTTTTTGTACCTTAGATGAAGTTTTACAGAACAAATAGTTTCTCATTGAACAGTTAGTACACATATTGCCCTATGGCAATGGTTAACAACTCCATGACATGTCAACACTGTCCCTTCTCAACCTTGGGCTCCCTATCACTAGCTTTTCTATCCCTTCTTACCTTCTAGTCCTTGTCCCTGGACTGCTGTGCCTCATTAGTCCTGTTTTGTTTTATGCTGCTGTCCAGTCTCCTGCTGAATGGTGAACCTCGGGAGTGACTTCACCACCGAGCTAAAAGAGTGTCAGGGGGCCATACTCTCGGGGT
Source organism: Dugong dugon (assembly GCA_030035585.1). Taxonomy (NCBI): domain Eukaryota; kingdom Metazoa; phylum Chordata; class Mammalia; order Sirenia; family Dugongidae; genus Dugong; species Dugong dugon. The sequence goes on from CM057467.1 coordinate 31,364,283, forward strand.
TTCTCCAGTCTCTGTCAGGCCAGTAAATCTGGTCCTTTTCTGTGAGTTAGAATTTTGTTCTACATCCTTCTCCAACTCTGTCCAGGACCCTCTGTTGTGATCTCGGTCAGAGCAGTCAGTGGTGGTAGCTGGGCACCATCTAGCTATACTGGACTCAGTGTGGTGGAGGCCTTGGTAGCTGTGGTCCATTAGTCCTTTGGACTAGTCTTTTCCTTGTATCCTGTTGTCTTCATTCTCCCTTGCTCCTGAAGGGGTGAGACCAGTGGAGTATCTTAGATGGCTGCTCACTGGCTTTTAAGACCTCAGACGCTACTCACCAAAGTAGAGTGTACAACATTGTCTTTATAAACTGTGTTATGCCAGTTGAGCTAATTGTTCCCTGAGACCATAGTCACCTCAGTGGGCTAGGCTTTTTTTTGTTGGGAGTTTTTTTTTTGTTTGTTTTTTTTTTACCTTTTCAATCTCTTCTCTTGTTATGGGTCTGTTCAGATTTTCAACATCACTTTGTGGTAGTTTGGGTAGGTAGTGTGTTTCTAGAAATTTATCCATTTCCTCTAGGTTTTCAAATTTGTTATAGTTTTTCATAGTATCTGTTATAATCCTTTTTATTTCAATTGGGTCTCTTGTAATGTCCCCCATTTCATTTCTGTTTTTCTTTTGTCAGTCTGGCCAGTGGTTTGTCAATTTTGTTGATCCTTTCAAAGTACAACCTTTTGGTTTTGTTGATTGTTTCTATTGTTTTCCTGTTCTCTAATTCATTTATTTCTGCTCTGACCTTTATTATTTCCTTTCTTCTAGTGGATGTGGGCTTTTTTTTTTTTTTTGCTGTTCCCTTTCTATTTGTTTGACATCTGTAGTTAATGTTATGATTTTGTTCTTTTCTTCTTTTTTGATGTCTGAATCTATTGCTATAAATTGTCCTCTGAGGACTGCCTTGTTGTGTCCCAAAGATTTGGTATGACACATTTTCATTTTCGTTTGATTCTAGGAATTGTTTGATTCTATCTCTAATTTCTTCTATTACCCAGTGATGTGTAAGTAGGATACTATTCAGTTTCCATGTAATTGATTTGTTTTCCTTGCTCATCCTGTTGTTAATTTCCATCTTGGTGGTGTTGTGGTCAGAGAAGATATGTTGTATTATCTCACTGTTTTGGATCTTGTTGAGGATTGCTGTGTGGCCCAAGATGTGGTCTATTCTGGAGAACGTTCCATGTGCATTGGAAAAGAATGCATACTTTGTAGCTGTTGGGTGGAGTGTTCTATACGTGTCTACGAGGTCAAGTTGGCTGACTGTGCCCTTTAGGTCTTTTGTGTCTTTGTTGAGCTTCTTTCTAGATGTTCTAGCCTTCACTAAGAGCGGTGTGTTGAAGTCTCCTACTATTACTGTGGAACTGTCAGTTTCTCTTTTCAGTGCTGTTAGTGTTTGTATTATGTATTTGGGAGCCCCGTCATTGGGTGCATAGATAGATGTTTATTATGGTTATGTCTTCATGATGGATCGTCCCCTTAATCATTATATAGTGCCCTTCTTTGTCTTTTATCATGGATTTTGTTTTAAAGTCTATTTTATCTGAGATTAGTATTGCCAGTCTTGCTCTTTTTTGGTAGCTGCTTGCTTGATATATTTTTTCCATCCTTTGATTTTTAATAAATTTACATATTTGTTTCTAAGGTGTGTCTCTGTAGACAGCAGATTGATGGATCCTGTTTTTTTTTAATCCATTCTGTCACTCTCCATCTCTTTATGGATGCATTTAGGCCAGTTACATTCACTGTAACTATTGATAGATGTGAGTTTATTGCTGTCTTTTTATAGTGCTTTTTTTTGTGGTGCTGACAATTTCTTTGTTCCTCTTACTCTCTTGTGCTGAATTCCTTTGTTTGTGGATTTTTTTTCATTTCTTTTGTTTTTGTAGGTTTTGTTTTTACTGAGACTTTATTTTTTTTCTTTATTTTGATGAGTAGGTTTGTTAAATTTCTTTGTGGTTACCTTGAAATTTACCCTTATCTTCCTAGGTTTGAACCAGTCTATTATTGCTTGGTATCGCCTTGCCTTCCTCTCCATTAGAAGGTTCTATACCTACACCATTTATTCCATCTTTTATTGTTCTGATGCTGTTGTCATTTACAGATTAACCTCTCTGGTTCCCTGTTGTAATTCTTTTGGTCTTGGATAGTCCGTGAGAGTTCATTTCCTACGTTGGTGTCTGGCTGGTACAATCCTGTATCGTATGTTCAGCCTGTGGTCTGATAATGTTTGTTCTCACATCGAAGGACTCCCTTTAATAATTCTTGTAAGTTTGGTTTGGTTTTTACATAGTCCCTTAATTTCTGTTTATCTGGAAATTACCTAATTTCACCATCATATTTGAACGAAAATTTTGCAGGATATATTATTCTTGGCTGGAAATTTTTTTCTTTCAGGGTTTTATATGTCATACCATTGGCTTCTTGCCTGCATGGTTTCTGCTGACTAATCAGAGCTTAGTTTTATTGTTTCCCCTCTGTATGTGACTTTTTTTTTTTTCAAGCTGCTCTCAGCATTCTTTGTTTGTCTTTTGTTTTAGCGAGTGTGATTATGATATGCCTTGGTGATTTTCTTTTGTGGTCTATCCTATATGGGGTTTGTTGAGCTTCTTAGGTGGTCAGCTTTTCATCTTTCATGATATTGGGGAAGTTTTCTGTCAGCAATTCTTCAATGAGCCTCTCTGTGTTTTCTGTTTTCTCCCCTTGTTCTGGAACTCCAATCACTCACAGATTTTTGCTTTTGATTGTACCCCACATAATTCTCAGGGTTTCTTCATTTTTCTTTGTTCTTTTTTCTGATTTTTCCTCACAGTTGTTTCCAAGTGTTTGTCTTCAATTTCACTGATCCTATCTTCCATCGTTTCAAACCTGCTCTTCAGCCCTTCTATGACAATGTCTATTTCTGAAATCTTGTTGTTTCTCTTTTGGATTTCTAATTGTTGCTTTTGTATGATTTCTAGTTGTGAATTTATTTTAGCATGTTGTTCCTGTATTATTTTCTTGAATTCTTCCATTTTTTGTCTGTATTTTCCATGAATTTATCTGCCTTTTCAATGAATTTGTCTTTTTTTTTTCATCATTTTTGTCTGCTTTTTGCTTCAACTCTTGGATAATTCTGAATATTAGAGATTTTAATTCCCTATCAGGTAATTCTAGTTCCTTTTCTTCTACTGGAAAGTCATCTGGTGTTTTATTTTGGACGCCTGCTGGAACAATCTTGTCCTGTTTTTGTATATGTTTTGATATTGCCTGCTGTCTTCGGGGCATTCAGTAGTTATTTTCCTCATTTACTGATTGTAGATTTGTTTGTTTCACTCTGCTTTTTTGTTTTATTTGGATATGTCTGAGCAGGCAGGCTGTGCATTCTTTGTTGTTTGCTCATCTGTGGGCACGATACTTTTCACCTCTTTCTCCAATGGGCAGGGTCAGTCACTCAGGATGGTACAGCAGGGCAGGTCCTTCTGAAGGTAAGTTGCTGGGATGAGTAGTTTGTGGCAAGTACTGGGACCAACAGTGTGGGCCGGGAATCAGTGCAGGGAAGGTTCTGTTAGGCCGTGCCTGTGCTGCTTACGGGTGTGATGTTCAGTGCACAGTGCAGGTAGGAAGGAAGGAGGAGGGAGATTGTGATGTGCGGAGCTAAGATGGGTAGGTGAGAGAGGAGAGAGGTCCAGGAGCCAAAAAAATACAAGTAAACAAATAAACCAACAAAAAATTGTGCTAAAGGAGCATGCTGTTTGAATGGAGAGATGAGAGACTGATAAATGGAGAAAAACAAAAATAAAAAAAGAAAAAGTGTAAAAGAAAAAAGAAAATGGGTAAAAGAAAAAAATGAATAAATAAAAATTAAAGAGAAAAAAGAAAAAAAGAAAAGCCCCCAGGGATCCCACCGGTGTGGCTGCTAGGACTGGGGAAGTTGCTCACATGCCATGAAGTACAGCCTGGCTAGAAGGGGGAGAGGTGTCATGCAGCGCCAGGTATTCAGGAGACAGGAAGAGAAGGTAACTATAGAGAGACGAGAAATGAAATGAAGAAAGACAAAAAGTGAAAAAGAGAAGAAAACAAAACAAAGAAACCAATAAATCCCCCAAAAAAAAACAAAACAAAAAAACCACAAGAAAAAAGAAATGCCCCCAGGGATATCACTGTGTGTCTGCACAGAGTAAGGTAGTAGCTCCCAAGCTGTGCAGTACTGCCCGGCTAGAAGGGGCTCCCAAGCTGAGAAAAGAGAAAGAAAACAAACAAATCAAAACAGAACAAATCAGAACAAACAAACAAACAAAGCCCTGGGGGTGCCACCAGTATGGCAGGATGGGCTGGGAAGCAGTTTCACAGTCGAGTGGTGTTTCGAAGCCTTTCAGGAAGAAGTGAAGATGGCACACGGAGCCAGGTATTTGAGAGAAAGGAGAGGGAGGTCGTGAGAGATAAGGAAGAAATCTAAAGAAGTGGGAAAAAGCAACACTAGCAGCCAACAAATGGCACTCAGTGAGAATGCCAGTGCTGACGGGTGGAATCCAAGTGACACTGGGGTGAAGCCAGTGCTTCCCAGCCAAAAGACTGCGGTCACAGGAAGCAGAGGAGGCCGAGTAGAGGTGAAGAAGCGTTGGGGTGGGAAAGCATATATCACTGGTTACCAGTTGTTCTGTCTGCTGCTGGAAATTCCGTGAAGCTGCTTTCTTGTTCGCTGATCTCCCGTAGGAGTCCAAGACGGCAGATTTATGCTGCGGTAGCTGATAGGGGACCTCTGCATGTATCTCTCCTAGCTCTGTGTTCTAGGTCAGTTTGTTCTTCCATTCGGTGCTTGGCTGAGTTCTTTATCTCTTCATTTGATGCTTAGGGTGTCAGGATTGACATGTGTTTCTGTTTGACTTAGCTTTTCGGATCTTTGCTGTGGAGGGACAGCGTGGTGCTTCTGTCTACTGTGCCATGTTGCCCAGAAGTCTGTCTTCTAGGGAATTTTTGATCCAAGTGTTCAGTAATGGTAGCAGGGCACCATCCAGTTCTTCTGGTCTCATGGTAAAGGAGGCAGTTGTTCATGGAGACATTTAGTCACACATTCCATATCCTCCTCCTATTCCTGACTCTCCTTCTTCCTCTGTTGTTCCAGGCAAATAGAGACCAATATTTGTGCCTTGGATGGCCGCTTGCAAGCTTTGAAGATTCCAGGCACTAGGAGGTAGAATAGAGGCACTAAACATGTTATTAGGCCAATTAATTGGGATGTCCCATGAAACCATATCCCTAAACCTCCAAACCAAGAAACCAAATCCCATGAGGCTTTTGGTTGTACATAATCAACTTCAGTAGCTACTCTTTCTTTTGTCATTGTTCTAAATATAACAATCACACAACTTTTGCCAATTCAACTTTTTATAGGTGTACAATTTATTGACAGCAATTACAATTGTCTGCTGTGCAACCCCACCCTTAATCAACGTGATATTTCCATCACTGCTAGCCCCCCGCCCCTTACCCTTCCCTCCTGCCCCTGGTGACTACTAACTTGTTCTCTATACATTTGTCTTTGCTTGTATTTTTATATAAATGAAGTCATACAATATTTGTCCTTTTGTAATTGACTTATTTCACTCAGCATAATGTCTTCTAGCTCCATCCACATTGTAGCATGTATCAAAACTTCATTTCTCCTATTGGCTGAGTAGTATTCCATTGTATGTATGTACCACATTTTGTTTATCCGTTCGTCTGTTAATAAGCCTTTAGGTGGTTTCCACCTTTTGGCTATTGTGAATAGTGTTGCAATGAACATTGGTATACAAGTCTCTGAGCCTCTGCTTTCAAGTCTTTTGGGTATATACCTAGGAGTGGAATTGCTGGATCATATGGTAGTTTTATTTTTAGTTTTTTTGAGGAACCATCACACTGTTTTCCACAACAGCTGTACCATTTTGCATTCGTACCAGCAATGGGTTAGGGTTCCAATTTCCTGACATCCTTGCCAACATTTGTTGTTTCCTTTCCTTCTTTCTTTTTTATCTTAGCCATCCTGTTGTTGCTGTTGTTAGGTGCCATGGAGCCAGTTCCAACTCATAGCAACTCTGTGTACAACAGAACAAAACACTGCCCAGTCCTGCACCATCCTCACAATTGTTGTTAAGCTTGCACCCATTTTTACAGTCACCCTGCCAATCCATCTCTTTGAGGGTCTTCCTCTTTTTTGCTGACCCTCTACTTTACCAAGCATGATGTCCTTCTCCAGGGAGTGATCCTTCCTGATAACATGTCCAAAGTATGTGAGACATAGTCTTGCCATCTTTGCTTCTAAGGAGCATTCTGGTTGTACTTCTTCCGAGACAGATTTGTTCATTTTTTTGGCAGTCCATGGTATATTCAATATTCTTCGCCGACACCATAATTCAAAGGCATCAATTCTTCTTCAGTCTTCCTTATTCATCATCCAGCTTTTGCATGCATATGAGGCAGTTGAAAGCACCATGGCCTGAGTCAGGTGCCCCTTAGTCTTCAAGGTGACATCTTTGCTTTTTAACACTTTAAAGCGGTCTTTTTGCAGCAGATTTTCCCAATGCAATGCGTCGTTTGATTTCTTGATTGTTGCTTCCATGGGTGTTGATTGTGGATCCAAATAGCCATCCTAGTGGGAATGAAATGGTATCTCATTGTGGTTTTGATTTGCATCTCTCTGATGGCTAATGACGCTGAGGATCTTTTCATTTGTCTGGTGGCCATTTGAAAGCCCTCTATGGTGAAATATTTATTCAAGTCCCTTGCCCATTTTAGGATTGGGTTATTTTCCTTTTTATTGTTAAATTGTAGAAGTTTTATATATATTTTGGTTATCAGGTTCTTGTCGGATATTTGGTTTCCAAAGATATTCTTCCAGCTGGTAGACTGTGTTTTCACTTTTTCTGCTAAAGTGTGTTGATGAACAAATTTTTAAATTTTTATTAGGTTCAATTTGTTGATTTTATCTTTTTCTTTTGTGCTTTTATTATATTAGTTAATCCATTGTTAAAAGTTGGGCCTGACAGTGTTGTCACTGCTTTTTCATCTAAGAATTTTATGGTTTTAGTTAGCACATTTGGATCCTTAATCCATTTTGAATTTGTTTTTGTTTATGGTGTGAAGCATGGATCCTGTTTCATTTTTCTGCATGTGGAAATCCAATTTTCCCAGCACTATTTATTGAAGAGACTCTTCTTTCCCCATCAAATGGACTAGCACCATTGTCAAAAATCAGTTAACCATAGATGTGTGGGTTTATTTCTGGACTCTCAATTCTATTCCATTGGTCTATGTGTCCATTGTTATACCAGTACAAGGCAGTTTTGATTACTGTACCTGTATGTTGTTGCTGTTAGGTGCCATCAAGTCGGTTCCAATTCAGAGCAACCCTATGTACAAAGAAAGAAATGCTGCCGGGTCCTGCGCCATCCTCACAATCATTGTTATGATTGAGCCCATTGTTGCAGCCACTGTATCAATCCATCTCATTGAGGGTCTTCCTTTTTTTCATGGATCTTATACTTTACAGAGGGTAATGTCCTTCTCCAGGGACTGTTCACTCCCGATAACATGTCCAAAGTATGTGAGACAAAGTCTTGCCATCCTTGCTTCTAAGGAGGTTTCTGGCTGTGCTTCTTCAAAGACAGACTTGTTCATTCTTTTGGCAATTCAGGTATATTTAATATTCTTCTCCAACACCATAAGTCAAAAGCATCAATTATTCTTTGGTCTTCCTTATTCATTGTCCAGCTTTCACCTGCATATCAGGCAATTGAAAACACCATGGCTTGAGTCAGGTGCCCCTTAGTCCTTAACGTGACGTCTTTGCTTTTTAACACTTAAAGTGGTCTTTTGCAGCAGATTTGCTCAATGCAATACATTGTTTTGATTTCCATGGGTGTTGATTGTGGATCCAAGTAAAATAAAATCCTTGACAACTTCAATATTTTCTCCATTTACCATGAAGTTGTGTATTGGTGCACTTGTGAGGAAGATTTTTTTTTTTCTTTATGTTGAGGTGCAATCCATACCGAAGGCTGTGGTCTTTGATCTTCAACAGTAAATGCTTCAAGTCCTCTTCACTTTCAGCAAGTAAGGTTGTGTCATCTGCATATTGCAGGTTGTTAAAGAGTCCTTCTCCAATCCCGATGCCATGTTCTTCTTCATATAGTCCAGCATCTCAGATTATTTGTTCAGCAAACAGATTGAATAAGTATGGTGAAAGGATACAACCCTGATGTACTTCTTTCTTGGCTTTAAACCACACAGTATTTCCTTGTTCTGTTGGAACAACTACCTCTTGGTCTAAGTACAGGTTTCTCATGAGCACAATTAAGTGTTCTGGAATTTCCATTCTTTGCAATATTACCCATAATTTGTTATGATTCAGACAGTCGAATGCCTTTGTATAGTCAATAAAACACAAGTAAACATCTTTCTGGTATGCCTTGCTTTCAGCTATGATCCATCTGACATCAGCAATGATATCCCTTGTTCCATGTCCTCTTCTGAATCCAGCTTGAATTTCTGGCAGTTCCCTGTCTATGTACCGCTGCAACCGCTTTTGGATGATCTTCAGCAAAATTTTACTTGCGTGTAATATTAATGGTATTTTTCAATAATCTCCTCATTCTGTTGTATCACCTTTCTTTCTTTTGAATAGGTACACATATGGATCTCTTCCAGTCGGTTGGCCAGGTAGCTGTCTTCCAAATTTCTTGGCATAGACAAGTGAGCACTTCCAGTGCTGCATCCATTTGTTGAAACATCTCAACTGATATTCCATCAATTCCTGGGGGCTTGTTTCTCGCTAATGCTTTCTGTGCAACTTGGACTTCTTCCTTCAGTACCATCGGTTCTTGATTCATGCACTACCTCCTGGAATGGTTGAACGTTGACCAATTATTTTTGGTACTGCGACTCTATGTATTCCTTCCATCTACTTTTGCTGCTTCCTGCATCGTTTAATATTTTCCTCATAGAATCCTTCAATATTGCAACTTGAGGCTTGAATTTTTTCTTCAGTTCTTTCAGCTTGAGAAATGTCGAATATGTTCTTATCTTCTGGTTTTCTATCTCTGCATCTTTGTACATGTCATTATAATACTCTGTCTTCCCGAGCTGTCCTTTGAAATCTTCTGTTTAGTTCTTTTACTTCATCATTTCTTCCTTTAGCTTTAGCTACTCTATGTTCAAGAGCAAATTTCAGAGTCTCTTCTGACATCCATTTTGGTCTTCTCTTTCTTTCCTGTCTTTTTAACGACCTCTTGCTTTCTTCAGTTTATTTCCTTGATGTCATTCCACAGCTTCTCTGGTCTCTGGTCATTAGTGTTCTATGCATCAAATCTGTTCTTGAGATGGTCTCTAAGTTCAGGCAGGATATGCTCAAGGTCGTACTTTAGCATTCGTGGAAACTTGTTCAAGTTTTCTTCAACTTCAACTTGAACTTGCATATGAGCAATTGATGGTCTGTTCCACAGCTGGCCCCCAGTCTTGTTCTTACTGATGATATTGAGTTTTTCCGTTGTCTCTTTCCACAGATGTAGTCGATTTGATTCCTGTGTATTCCATCTGGGGAGGTCCACATTTATAGTCGATGTTTATGTTGTTGAAAAAAGATATTTGCAGTGAAGAATCCGTTGGTCTTGTGAAATTCTATCACGCAATCTCTGGTGTTGTTTCTATCACCAAGGCCATTTTTCCAATTTTTGCACTCCGATCACCAGTAATTATCCATGCATTTTGATTGCAGATCTGATCAATTTCAGACTGCAGAAGTTGGTAAAAATCTTCAATTTCTTCATCTTTGGCCTTAGCGGTTGGTTCATAAATTTGAATAATAGTCTTATTAACTGGTCTTCCATGTAGGCATATGGATATTATCCCATCACTGACAGCATTGTACTTCAGGATAGATCTTGAAATGTTCCTTTTGATGATGAATGTACCTGTATACTATTTTTAAAATCAGAAAGTGTGAGTACTCCTACTTTGTTCTTCTCTTTCAACATTGCTTTGGCTATTCAGGGCCCCTTGCCGTTCCATATAAAGAAGACTGGTTTTTCTATTTCTGTAAAGAAGGCTGTTGGAATTTTGGTTGGGTTGCATTGACTCTATAGATCGCTTTGGATATTATTGACACCTTAACAATATTAAAGTTTACAATCCATGAACATGGAACATCTTTCCATTTATTTAAGTCTTCTTTAATGTCTTTCAGCAGTTTTTTATAGTATTCATTTTCATTCACATTCCTGGTTATATTTATTACTAGATATTTTATTCTCTTAGATGTTATTGTAAGTAGAATTGTTTCCTTAATTTCAGATTTCTCATTGCTGGTATATAGAAACCCAACTGATTTTTGTTTGCTGACTTTGTACCCTGAAACTTTGCTAAATTCCTCTATTAGCTGTAAAAGTTTTTTCGTGGACTTTTTTGGATTTTTTATATATAGGACCACATTATCTGTGAACAGAGGCAATTTTACTTCTTCTTTTCTAATCTTGATACATTTTATTTCTTTTTCTTGTCTTATTGCTCTGGCTAGGACTTCTAATACAATCTCAAATAGAAGTGGTGAGCGTGGGCATTCCTTGTCTTGTTCCTGATTTGAAAGGGAAAGCTTTCAGCCTTTCTCCATTAACTCTTTCATCACCATTGGGATATACAGTTGCCCAACCATTTCTTCTGACTCTCAGGTTCATTGGGAAGGTGCTTTCCCACTGACAGTGCATGTTGTCACAAGGTAGGGGCCTTTATGACTGTTTGAAATTGAAAAAACAGATGTGTGCTACAAATTAGTGTTTCTACATGGTGTTGTAAGAGGTATGTTTGGTTTTTGGTAGGAGAGAGAAATTTTGAAAATTTTTCTTCAGCACACCATATGTCTCTCTGAACTCTAGAGGGTGTCCAGGATAGAATTAATGGGACAATGTATGTCCCTTGTGACTCGGCATGAAGAATTATTGGAGGGGGTAAAAATCCATAGTACCTAAAAAAATTCAACCACACTCAATGATTCTGCATGCTTCCATTAATGAAAACACATGGTATCAACCAAAAATTCAAAGCAGAAAATAATGTTGCCTGTTGGCTTTTCATATGTGCCCTGAATCATATTGAGAAATTTCCCTTGTATTCCAGTCTTCTTTAGGGTTTTCATCAAGATAGGTGTTAAATTTTATGAAATGCTTTTTCTGCATTCATAGAGATAATCATGTGGTTCTTTTCCTTTGTTCTATTGATGTGGTGTATTATGTTGATTGGTTTTCTAATTTTGAACCATCCCTGCATTCCTCTAGTAAATCCCACTTGGTCATGGTGTATGACTCTTTCAATATGCTGTTGGATTCTGTTTGCTAGTATTTTGTTGAGCATTTTTGCATCTATATTCATAAGAGATGTTGGCCTGTAATTTTCTTTTCTTGTAGTATCTTTGTCTGGTTTGAGTATCAGGGTTATGTCTGCTTCATAGAATGAATTAAGGAGCATTCTTTTGGAAGAGTTTAAACAGTATTGGTGTGAATTCTTCTCTAAATGTTTGGTAGAATTCCCCAGTAAAGCCATCTGGTCCAGAACTTTTTTGTTGGAAGATTTTTGATCACTGATTCAACCTCTTCACTTGCTATGGGTCTGTCAAGATTTTCTATTTTGACTTGAGTCAGTGTGCTTCTAAGAATTTTTCTATTTCATCTAGGTTATCCAGTTTCTTGCTGTACAATTGTTCATAATGTTCTGTTGTAATTCTCTTTATTTCTGTCTGGTCAGTTGTAATGTCTCCTCTTTCAGTTTTTATTTTGGTTATTTGCATCTTTTCTTTGTCAGTCTAGCTAAAAGTTTGTCAATTTTATTTATCATTTCAAAGAACTAACTTCTGGTTTTATTTACTCTATTTTTCTGTTTTTGTTTTTATTTATTTCTGCTCAAATCTTTGTTATTTCTTTTCTTCTGGTGGATTAGGCTTAGTTTGCTTAGAGTTATCAAGTTAGGCTGTTGATTTGCTCTTTCTTCTTTCTTCACTTATACATTTATTGCTATAAGTTTTTCTGTGAGTACTGCCTTTGCTGCATCCCATAATTTGATATGTTGTGCTTTCATTTTCATCTGACTCTAGGAAATTTGTAATTTATCTTTTGATTTCTTCCTTGACCCACTGATAGTTTAATAGTGTGATGTTTAATTACTGTATGTCGTGTATTTTCCAGTTTTTTTCTGTTATTGATTTCTAGCGTCACTCTGTTGTGGTCACAGAAAATAATTTGTATGATTTCAATTTTTAAAAAATGTATCAAGACTTGTTTTGTGACCTAGCATGTGGACTATCCTGGTGAATGATCCATGTGAACTGGAGTAGAATGTATATTGTGCTGTATTTGGGTGGAGTGTTCCATATATGTCTGTTAAGTCTGGTTGATTTATAGTGTAATTCAAGTACTCTGTTTCCTTCTAAATTTTCTTTCTAGATGTTTTATTTTTTTCTAATATTGAAAGTGGTGTATTGAAGTCTCCAACTATTATTGTAGTACTATTTATTTCTCCTTTCAATTCTATCATTTTTTGCTGTACATATTTAGGTGCATATATATTTATGATAGTTAAGTCTTTTTGATTAATTGACTTTTATCACTATATAAGGTCCATCTTTATCTCTTCTAACAGATTTTGTCTTAAAGTCTATTTTGTCAGTGTCATGGATTGAATTGTCTTCCCCAGAAATATCCATCAACTTGGCTGGATCATGTTTCCCAGTATTGTGTAATTGTGTACCATTTTGTAATCTGATGTGATTTCCTTATGTGTTGTAAATTCAATCACTATGATCTAATAAGATGGATTAGTGGCAGTTATACTGATGAGGTATACAAGATTGGATAGTATCTTAATCCAATCTCTTTTGAGATATAAAAGAGAGAAGCTATCAGAGACTCATGGGAACCTCATACCACCAAGAAAGCAGTACCAGGAGCAGAGCGTGTCCTTTGGACCTGAGGTTCCTGCACTGAGATACTCCCAGACCAAGGGAAGACTGATGCATCATAAGGACCTTCCTCCAGAACTGACAGACAGAGAAAGCCTTCCCCTGGAGCTGATGCCTTAAATTTGGGCTTGTAGCCTACTAGACCATGAGAGAATAAATTTCTCTTTGTTAAAAGCCATCCACTTGTGGCATTTCTGTTACAGCAGCACTAGATGACTAAGACAGTCTGATATTAAAATTGCCACTCCAGCTTTCTTTTATTATGTTCATGGAATTTTTTTTCCATCCTTTCACTTTCAACCTATTTGTGTCCTTGGTTTTAAGGTGTGTCTCTCATAAACAGCATATAGTTGGATCATATATATATTTTTTTAATCCATTCTACCACTCTCTACCTTTTCATTAGAGCATTTAGTCCATTTACATTGGCTGTAATTACTGATAAGAAGGGACTTATTTTGTCATTTGTTTTTATGTATCTTAAACCTTTTTTGTCTTTGTCCTTTATGATTGCTTGCTTTTGTGTTTTTTAGTTTATTGTAGTGAGCCATTTTGGTTCCCTTCTCCTTTCCTTTTATGTATTTTTTTAAATATATTTTCTTAGTGGTTACCATGAATATTACATTTAACAGCTTGTATTTATAAAATTCTAGGGTATGTTGGTATCAACTTTACTTCAGTAACATACAAGAAATTCTGTATCTATACCATTCCTCTTTTCCCCCTTTTGTTGTTGTTATCATTAATTACATCTTTATATTCCATGTACCCAGTAACATAATTTTATCCTTGCTTTTTATATATTTGTAATTTAAAAAATGAAGGATAAAACTTTTAGAATTAGCAAGCATGAATACCTTATTACTAGCCCTTATACTTGTTCATGCATTTCCCTTTATTAGAGATCTTTCTTTTTACATATAGCTTTGAATTACTTTCTAGTGTCTCTTCCTTTCCATCTACAGAACTCCCATAAGTATTTTTTGCTGGGCTGGTCTGGTGGATATGAACTCTCTCAGCTTCTGTTTGTCTGGGAATGTTTTAATTTAACCCTCACTTTTGAAGGATAATTTCACTGGTTATAGTATTCTTGGTTGACTTATTATTTTTTTCTTTCAGCATTTTAAATATATCATTCCATTGCCTTCTAGCCTCCAATATTTCTGAGGAAAAACTGGCACTTAATCTTATTGGGGATTCTTTGTATGTGACTGTTTGCTTCTCTCTCACTGCTTTCAGGAATCTCTCTTTATCTTTACTTTTTGAAAGCCTAACTATGATGTGTCTTGGTGTAGGTCTCTCTGTTTTATCCTGCTTGGGGTTCTTTGAGATTCTTGGATTTGTAGATTTACATCTTTTTTTAGATTAGGAAAATTTTTTGTCATTATTTCTTCAAATATTCTTTCTGTTCCTTTCTCTCTTTCATCTCCTTCAGAAATTCCCATGATGCGTGTATTAGGTCTCTTGTTGTCCCATAATTCCATGAAACTGTGCTCAGCCTTCTTGAGCCACTGTTCTTGTTGCTCTTCAGTGTCTGTATTTTTAAATACTTTATCCTCTAATTCACTGATTCTTTCTTCTGCCTGATTAAATCTCTTGGTACATCCTTTTATTGTGTTTCTAGTTTCAGTTATTTTCCTTTCAGTTGCAATATCTTTTTTTAGATCCTCATTTTGTTTGTGTATTGTTTTCCTTATTTCTTTTAGTTCTTTGTCTATGTTTTCCATTAGCTCTTTAAATATGTTTAATGTTGTATTATATTCTTCCATTTTTTAAATTATTTGGTAATCTCTAGATGTGCTTTCACTCCTTTGGTCATGTTCATTTGAATGGGCCATTATTTCTCTGTTCTTTGTGTGTCTTGTGATTTTTTTCTTGGGGCATTGGAATTTTCGAAGATGCTCACTTTCTCAGTTTTCCCCAATATTTGGTATTTTTGCCCACACGACTTTCTGCAAAAAAACTCTTAGGTGGGCAAGGAGGCCAGCAGAGTGTTTACTATGGGAGCAGACTCCACTGCATAGACCTTCTGTAGCAATTCGCAGTAAGCTTGCAGCCAACAGTGTCCAGGTGGGGGAGGTGCTTGCACACTCCAACTGGACCCTCAGAATGGTCTGCTTTGTTGCTATCAGATCCCCCCCGTACTATGTTGGATGTCAGTGTAGCTGCCACTAAAGATGCCTACTTCTTAGCGCAAAGCAGCCTCAGTCAACAGTCCTCAACACCAACTGAAAAGGGGAGCAAACAAACCTCACCTGACTCCCCCAGAAGTCAGTCCTATTGGTTTCAGAGGCCTGAGCTAGGGGGTGTGCAGGGAGGCAGGTAGAATGTTGACTATGAGAGTGGACTTCACTGCATGGGCCTTCTGTAGCAATTCACAGTAGGCTTGCAGCCAGCAGTGTCTGGGTGGAGGAGGTGCTGGCACACTCCAAATAGCACCTGGGGAGATCTGCTTTGTTATTTTTAGGGCATAAGCTTGGGGGGTCCTGTCTCTTTGAACAGGCAAGGGCTGTGATGGTTAGGGAAGCAGGCTCCTTTTCTGGGACCACTTCCCCAGTTCACAGCAGCGGGTGGCCCGTGTGGCTGAGGGGAGGGATGGCAAGGTGGGAGAAGCTATTTTTTTACCATATTCAACTAGTTGTTGATTCAATGATTCTTGTCTGTTTGCAATTCCCTGCTGATTTCCTCTGCTCCCTGATTCAGAGTCTCTCAATGCTGATCACCATTTCCTTGTTGTATTTGTAGGGGAGGGTTAGAATGATGGTCTGTTTATGCAGCCATCTTCTTGGATTTTTGTTGTTGTTGTCTCTTTGTTTTGTGTTTTTTTTTTTAATGTCAATCTTGAGAATGGTCAGGGTTGCATTGTTTATCTGGGGATAGTCATCCTCCTCCTCACCAAGAAAATGGGCCCTTCCTAGATAGAAGCGTGTGAGCAAGGAAGGGCTGAGACCAGGGAAGGACCTAAGCATGCTCTTAGGTTGTGCAACAGGAAACTCTGAAAGCTTGCTAGCTCTGGAGGAAAACAAAAGGACTTTTAAAACATGACTGATTCATGCTTCTTGTATTATTATTTTTTAAATCTTTCTCACTGCTTGGTAAAGTCCTTCCTTCCTCTCTTCTTTCTGTTCTTAGAAGTAGGGAATCAGTCCAGCTGCTTTGGGCACACTAAAAGGAACCAAGAAAAAATTTGTTCACCTGGTTTAGGTGGTTGTAATGAGTGTAACTCTTAAAAATTAAAGAACCCCAAATAAACTAATAGATGAAAGCTCCTGGGCAGGAATCTTGGTCTGTTTTGCTGACTGCTGTAACCTAAGCATTTGGCACGTAGAAGGGGCTTGTTTAATATTTGATACTTGAATGAATTAATGAAAGGGAAAGTGAACCTCAGAGGGCTGAGGCTGACTTCCGGCAGTCCTCCCTTTGGTGAACCTTTTTTCAGTGTTTTCACTAGTCCCAGTGAGTTCTGAGTTAGGTCGTAGCTGGCAGAATATTACTCTCTGGTTTCCTTTTCTACTGTACCCCAGAGCCAGGCTACTAAGGCCTCTAGGAAGATTCTTCTGGTAGCTAAGCTTCTGCAACTGTCTGAGGATTCCTTCTCCATGAGGGAAATCCCTCAGAGATTCCTGTTACCACTGACCTCCAAGCCAAATTCCTTATGATAGTTTATGATGCTTCTTGCATGTTTTTATAAATATAGTTTTCGAAGCAGAGGACTTTTCGAATGAATAAGAAGAAATTGATGGTGAGGCTTTAGGGGCCAAAGCAATTAAAAAAAAAAATAGTTGCCGTCGAGTCAGTTTCGATGCATGATGACCTCACGTGTGTCAGAATAGAGCTGTGCTCCACAGGATTTTCAGTGGTTGATTTTTCAGAAGTAGATCACCAGGTCTTTTTTCTGAGATGCCGCTGGGTGGACTCAAACCTCCAACCTTTTGGTTAGTAGCCAAGTGCATTAACTATTTGTACTGCCTAGGGATTCCAAGCAATAACCAAACCAAACCTCGATTCTAACTCATGGCAAGCCCATATATTACAGAGTAGAGCTGCTTCATAGAGTTTTCTGGGCTGTAATATTTATGGAAGCAGATTGCCAGGACTTTCTTCTGCATACTGCTGAGTGGGCTCAAACCACCGACCTTTAGGTTAGTAGTCAAGTACAAACCGTTTGCAACACCCAGGGACCTCTCAAAGCAATAAGATCTGTCATTTATTGGGCCTTTACTTTGTGCCAGACTTCATTCTGAGTGCTTGGCTTGCATTGTCTCATTTAATGCTCTGATCACCTCCCCAAAGTAAGTACTATGATTATTCCCATTTTTACAGGCTTAGGGAAGCTAGGTAACTTGCCTAAGGTCATGTAGTTGGTGATGAGACAACTCAGGACTTGATCTTGGGCACATATTCTTGTGATATGTGATACGGCCTGAAAAGCCTTGATAAAATTGAGTTTGGGTGACCATCAGACTGTGAGGTTCATATGGGGTGTGGTGGTGGGGTTACGTGCCCTAGGACAAGACCTGAGCAACAGGAACTCCTGGGGCATCACATCAGCTCTAGATACTCAGTGACACTCTCCACCCTCCATCTGAGGATGAGTGAGATGGTACTGAAGAAGTGGAACTTTGACTGATATTACCTTTCTCAGGAACTTTGCCTACAGCTAAAATATATCTCTGGAAGCTGTGCCTGTGGAAAGGTTAGTATTAGCTCCATCAAATTTGACTTATGGAGAAACATCACAATAACGTAGTCACAGTGGAAATGTCTCTTTGCTGCTCTTATTTTGGCTGGGAAGAAAGTAATGTATCCTCGGGACTGTCAAAAACCATTTTCACCACTAAGAGGGAAGCTATATATGTGCTGATAAATTTACAACTGAGTATGAACACATAGGGTGTTCACATAGGGTGACAAACAGATGGTGATTCAGACTAAGAAAAGAGCCATTTGGCAATTAATGTTGTTGTCATTAGGTGCTGTTGAGTCAGTTCCGACTGAGCTATCCTCTCTTTCTGGAAGCATTGAATTAGGAGCAGTTTGGAGTGGAAGAAGTGGGTTATGGAGGATGAGAACTGAAGCAATCTCCCATTTCCAGATATACAGTAGGGAGTGGGCACAAGTTTGGCTCTTCATAGAATCAAGATCTTGGTTTAAACAAGAGCCTACAGGAATTTCCAAATGATGGAACAGAGTGATGTAGAAACAGGTAACCAAAAGAGGCTATGAGTGTTTTTTACTTGAAATTCCACAGAGTAAAAGACCCCCATCAACTTGGCCTGGTGAAGGTGAATCTGGTCTGGGAGCAGAGAATGAATAAGGGAACTTATGGAGATGTCGGCCCAGATGAGAAAAGCGAAGGAGGGGATCCCAGCAAATTCTCCTGCCCCAGCCTTTGGTATAGTCTGAGTTTCTCCCATCTTCTTTCTACCTACAATCCATGCTCATCCTTGCCATGCCTTTCTTTCACTTTAGGAAAGGGACAGCTCAGATATCACCTTGTCATAGATTGAATTGTGTCCCCCCAAAATATCTTTCAACTTGGCCAGGTTATGATTCCCAGTATTGTATGATTGTGTACCATTTTGTAATCTGATGTGATTTCCTTATATGTTGTAAACTCTAGCACTATGATATAATAAGATGGATTAGTGGCAGTTATATTGATGAGATCTACAAGATTAGATAGTGTCTTAAGTCAATCTCTTTTGAGATATAAAAGAGAGAAGCAAGCAGAGAGACACGAGAACCTCATACCACCAAGAAAGCAGTGCTGGGAGCAGAGTGCATCCTTTGGACCTGAGGTTCCTGTGTGGAGAAGCTCCCAGACCAAGGGAAGATTGATGACATGGACCTTCCTCCGGAGCTGACAGAGAAAGCATTCCTCTGGAGCTGACGCCCTTAATTTGGACTTGTAACCTACTGGACCGTGAGAGAATAAAGTTCTCTTTGCTAAAGCAATCCACTTGTGGTAGTTCTGTCATAGCAGCACTAGGTGACTAAGACACACCTCTTCTAAGAAGATTTCTCTGACCCCAGTGTCCCTTGCCGGGCCAGGTGCTCTTCCTCTGTATGGCTAACATTGCTCTAAGCACAATGGTACATAATTCTCTCTATGCCTATCCCCTCTCTCTTGCTTGGGAGCTCCTTGAGAGCAGAGATTGTCTTATCCATCTGTGTGTACCCAGCACTTACCTCATTGCTTGACACATAGTGGGCAATTAATAAATAGAAACTATTATTGATTGTAGTATGTTGCCAAAACCATAACCAACCACAGGGGATGGTGAGCAGATGTGAGTAATCAGACTTCACCCCAGATTGGCCATGGTGAGAGTCCCTTATGACCACAGGTTCTTTGTGGCTTTGGGTGCTTGTGATCCAAAGCCCCCCCTCCCTCAGCTAAATTTCATCATTCAAACAACAAATATTTACAGAGCACTTATTATGTGTCAGGCATTCTTCTAGGTATTTAGTCACATCAGTGATCAAAATCAACAAGTTCACATTCTAGTGGGAAGGAAGGGTGAGGTGCAAACAATAAACATATTGTGATAAATAAGTAAATCATATGGTATGTTTGACTGATATGTATCCATTAAGATATTTTGTTGGGGAAAGAAAGAAGCTGGGGGAATAGGGCAGGAGTACTTAAATGACATTTAAACTGATAGTTTAAGAGCAAGTAGAATTAAAAAAACAAAAGTGCTGTCGAGTCGATTCTGACTCATAGCGACCCTACGGGACAGAGTAGAACTTCCCCCATAGGGTTTCCAGGGAGTGGCTGATGGATTTAAATTGCCAGACTTTTGGTTAGCAGCCCAGCTCTTAACTGTTGTGCCACCAGGCCTCCAAGTAGAATTTAGGCAAAATGAAAGGTACAAGGGAAATCGGATTGTAGGGAGCATTAATAAGGGCTCTTTGGGGGTAAAAGCGACTATTCAGACTGGCTTAAGCAAAAAGGAGATTTCTGATCTCACATAACCAGTAGGTTCAAGGATAGCCTCAGGCATAGCTGGATCAGGGGCTTAAACAATGATGCCAGAACTCTCCTTAACTCCATTGTTTGGTTCTCCTTTCCTCTGTGTTAATTCCATTCTCAGTGAAGCCCTCCCTAAGGATGATAAAATACCCGCCATAGCTCCAAACTCATATCCTACCCTCTGAGCAACCTCAGAGGAAAGAGAGCCCCTCTCTTTCCTTTGTTCTGGTAAAAGTCTCAGGATAAGCTCTGACTGGCACTCTTTTGTTCATATGACCATCTCTGAATCAATCACTACAATGGAAAGGATGTGCCATGCTGTGATTGGCCAGGCCTGGATTCCACGCTCACCCCAGGAACCTGGGTTGCAGTCAGCTCTACCTGAATCATGTGGATTAAGAGTCGGGGAGAAGTAGTTTACCAAGAAAATTTGAAGTATGTCATTACTAGAAAAGAAGGAATGGGAACTGGACAAACAAATAGCAATTTCCCAGTCTAGGAAACAGCAAGTCAAAGGCCCAGATCCAAAGAAGTGAGCTGACCTGTCTGAGTTCCTAAACCTGGCTAGGGACAGAGCTGGAACTCCCGACTCTTGGTCCATGCTCGTTCCAGAGTGCCTTCAACAGAACCCTCTGGGGTCACCATTTCTAGCCTTCCACTGCCGAACAAACAACATTTCACCACCACCCTGGCAGATAGTGATGTTCTCTTCTTGATGGCTTTGCTTACAGCAGCAAACAGCCTAGCTATCAGGAATGTCCTTATTTCAGAAACATCATCCCAGCTTCAATTCCTGACCTGAATTTAGTATGAGTCCACTAGTTCTGAGAAGCCAAACAAGGCACGTATTTCTTTGTTGCTTTTTTAATGATCCAGAATCTCAGAAGTGTGGCCCAACCAGGACTAGGGACCCTAAGTAGATAGCACTTTAATGGAGGAGGGTGGCCCCAGCAAACATCTAAGAGATGATGGGACCTGGTCTAGCTCTAGTTGTCAGAGGTTCTGCACTGGTCACCGCTTTTCCTGCCCTGTTTGGTAAATAAAACCTGTTGCCGTTGAGTTGATTCCGACTAATAGCAATCCTGTAGGACAGAGTAGAACTGCCCCACAGGGTTTCCAAGGAGCAACTGGTGGATTTGAACTGCCGACCTTTTGGTTAGCCTGCTTATGGGAGAAAAAGTTACAGTTGATACCAGTAGAAATAAAGACTGCATAGGAGAGGATTTGTTTTATCGCATCAGATTCCTTCACTTATAAACTGCCATGATACAGATAGCCCACTGACAGGAGCCTGAGGACTTCTAAATTCTCCCTTCTGTTTGAAGGACACCAGGCACCCTGCTATGCTCTGACTTTGGAGTGATAACCTCTGTAATCTAAGGGATGGTGTTTGGAGAACCTTCTGGGCCAGCCAGATACCTTCCCTCTGCCCTCACTGAATGTTTCTATAATCCCTGATATGGGGCACATGGATCAGGGGCCAAGTCCCCGTCAGCACCAGGAAGAATTTTTGCTTGTGTCTGATTTATTTTTCACCCTGATAATGTGCTGCTATAATTATAATGGAAGTGGATGGGGGAATAAAATTCATTCTATCCAAAGTCATTTTATAGTGTCTAACACAGTGTTTGGCACATAGTCCAAAAAAACCACACCCATTGCCAACAAAAGGATTCCAATCTATAGGGACCCTACAGAGCAGAACTTCCCCATAGGGTTTCCAAGGAGTGGCTGGTGGATTTGAACTGACAACCTTTTGGTTAGCAGTTGAACTCTTAACCACTGTACCATCAGGGCTCCTGACACACAGTAGGTGCTTGAAAAATATTTACTGAGTGAATGACAAGCTTCTCAAGAACATGTTGTCATTTAAATACCTTGGCTGAGGAGTCACTTGATATATACGACAGATGCTGGGCTCCCTGCCCATCTGAGGGAGGACAGAAGTATCTACAAATCTAAGCATCCTCACCTTTGCAGAGAAAGCACCATGGCCAAGTCACGCTTGCTGCCACCTCACCCTCTCTAATGCGTTGTGCTCGATCAGATGAGAAGGTAATCCTTTGCAGCAGGGAGTCTTAAGTTGTTATCTAACAGACTGCTGATGGATTAGCAAGGCTTTCTGATAAAACCTTAAAGAGGTTAGAGTTTCATTTTCCCCTTCATGCTTGATGAGCAAGTGAAAAAAACTAGCTATTTCACTGTGCTGTGGTTTGAGCCAGAAAACTGATGTGAGGAAGACAGGCTGGACAGTGGCAGTGAGGTGTCTTAGTCATCTCATGCTGCTATAACAGAAACACCACAAGTGGATGGCTTTAACAAAGAGAAGTTTACTCTCTCACAGTCCAGTAGGCTACAAATCCAAGTTCAGGGCGTCAGCTTTCTCTGTTGGCTCTGGAGGAAGTTCTGTGTCATCAATTTTCCCTTGGTCTGGGAGCTTCTCTGTGCAGGAACTTTAGGTCCAAAGGACGCACTCTGCTCCCAGCACTGCTTTCTTGGTGTTAAGAGGTTCCCGTGTCTCTCTGCTTGCTTCTCTCTTTTATATCTCAGAAGAGATTGGCTTAAGACGCTATCCAATTTTGTAGACCTCATCAGTGTAACTGTCGCTAATCCATTTTATTACATCACAGTGAGTGAATTTCCAACAAATAAGGAAATCACATCAGATTACAAAATGGTACACAATCACACAATACTGGGAATCATGACTCAGCCAAGTTGACAGATATGTTTGGGGGACACAATTCAATCCATGACAAGAGGTAAGGGCTGGGTTCTGGAACTGGCTTGGCCATGATTTCCTTGGGAGATTCTGGACAGGACACTGAATTCTGGGCCTCTCTTTTTCTTTGCCTCAAATAGGAAATAATAATACCTACCTGACAGGGATGTTGTGCAGATGAAATGAGATCACTGACATGAAAGCCCTTTGAAGCAGTTAAAAGTACGTCTCTGTGTGAGGCTATTATTGTAATGCTACATGAGACAAACTACAGGGCTGAGGGCTCTGCCTAAAACACCAGGGTTCTCTGAGGCCTTTGAGGGAGGGCCTTCAGCCTACATTTCCTCAGAGGAAGCGTAAAAGGGGACCATCCCGCTCCATATCATGTGGATATTGTGAAGGTGAATCACGGTAGCAGTCACATAATTCTCTGAGGAATGAGGAAACCATATGCATCTGCCTGTGGGCTTGGGAGCCAAAGGACATAATGTCACAACCAAGAGGGAGTGACTCTCACTAATGGTGGCTCATCCAGGCACATGTTCTTCAAGACACAATCAAACACAGGCTCAAGGACATGCCCTCCAGAATGACATATCCTTACTAGTGACCATTTACAGTCAAGTCGACTCTGACTCATGGTGACCTCATGTGTGTCAGAGTAGAACTGTGCTCCACAGGGTTTTCAATGACTGATTTTTCAGCAGTAGATCACCAGGCCTTTCTTCCAAGGTGTCTCTGGGTGGACTCAAACCTCCAACCTTTTGATTAGCAGCCGAGCTCGATAACCATTTGTACCACCCAGGGACTTTGGCATAGCCTTACGGGAAGGATAATTAAACTCTTTCTGTATACACCTAATTCTCTTTTTCTTGCCCACAAGTCTTATGACAGAAGACAACAGCTTCCAGGTCCTTAATGAATTCAGTTTCTAGTTGGAGAGAAAAAAATACACAGAAAATAACTTTATAACAATGAAGTATTTAAAAGTGCAGCACACTGAAGCAGGAATTCAGAGGAAGGGTGAACAGTGTGGGCAAGGCTGGAATAGTGTGCAGTGTGGAGTGGTTGAGTTCCTGGAGGGACTGGGTACAGATTGGGATCAGTTGCTTAACCTCTCTGTGCCTCACTTTCCTCATCTGTAAAGGGAGAATAACTGGAACTTAGCAAATATTTAGTAAAAGGTATCTTTTTTTTTTTTTTTTAAAGTTTTCATTTGAGGATGTGCAGGATTTCAAGAGGAAAGGAGAAGGTCTTTTAAGTGGGGGGAAGAGTGGGAACAGAAGCAAAGAGATGGAGAATAAGTAAACACAGGCAAATGTTGGGAAGCGGGCCTAAGAGAAAAGGGGGCCTGATGGGAGCCATCATTTAACAAATATTAACCAGGTGGCCTAAGAGAAAAGGGGGCCTGATGGGAGCCATCATTTCACAAATATTAACCAGGCTTCCGTGAGGCGCTGAAAAGCGCTGTGAACCACAGAGACAGAGGCCAGGCCTGGTACAGAAGATTGCCTGGCTTATAAGGCCCAAAATAGGACTCTAAAACCAATTAGACTTTTAAGGCTCATTGAGATTACACAGGATGAGTAATATGCAAAGGTCATATATCAGTGTTATTTTGTTGTTGTTTTTTGACTTCGACTCATGGCAATCCCATGTGTGCAGAGTAGAACTGCTCCACAGGGTTTTCAAGGCTGTGACCTTTCAGAAGCAGGTCACCAGACCAATCTATAAGGAAAAATAACTTGAGGGGTAATAATACCAAAACCAAATACCGGTTGCCGTCGAGTCAATTCCAGCTCATAGCAACCCTACAGGACAGAGTAGAACTGCCCCATAGGGTTTCCAGGGAGTGGCTGGTGGATTCAAACTGCTGACCTTTTTGGTTAGCAGCCATAGCATTTAACCACTGTGCCGCCAGGGGTAATAATAGATACGCTTATTAGAAATTATTTCAAATTATACTTAAAACTTATGACTCACAACTCTTACTCATCTGCAGTGTATGGAATGCATATAAATCTTACAGCAGTTTAAGTAAAATAATGTGAGTGCTTTATCAGCAAAACTTCAGAAAATTAAAAAAAAAACGAAACCATCTTCTCACTGTTCCCACACTCATAAACACACAAGTGCTCCCAACCATACCCCCGGCCCAAAACATACTCCCCAAGCAGAGGAGTTTGCCCTTTATCCTCTAGGCCATTTTGAGAAAGTGCCTGAGAAGGGACTCACCATAATGCAAGTGGTATTGAAGAGGATTATTTCCGCTGCAGTAAGCAGGATGGCTTGGAAGACTGAGACGGTACAGATCAGCAAGGAGCCTACTACAGTAATTCAAGTTAGCCAAACCCGGTGCCTGTACTGTTTTTATTTCCTCCAATATTGATAATATAGTGCAGAGTTCAGCAAAATCTGCTACTACTGATGTGCACGTCAACCCCTGACTCACTGTGTCCCATGTCCTCTGTGGTTCAGCCATCCTCATCACAGCCCAGCCCTCCGCTTTTCCAGGCTGGTTTCTATCCCAGATACCACTGAACCTGGAAGCCTACTTCTCTATCTCCTACCTCCAGGACAGAGTCATACATGAACCCTTCCAACCCTGATGAGAATCTTCATTATTATTGTGGTAAATATATATGTAACAAAACTTTTGCCATTTCAACCTTTTTCACATGTACAATTCAGTGACATTAATTACATTCATCATGTTCAACACTAACCGCTATCTGTTTTCACACTTTTCTATCACCCTTAATAGAAGTTTGCTGTCCCTAAGGCATGAATTTCCTTACCCCCTCCCACTCAACTACCCTTGGTAGTTGAGTGGGAAGGGGTAACTTTGTCTCCAAACACTTACTTGTGCTAGATATTCCATGTAAGTGGAATCACATAATATTTTTTTAACAGACTTATTTCACTTAGCATAATATTTTCAAGCTTCTTCCATGTTGTAGCATGTATTAGAGCTTTATTCTTCTTTGTGGCTGAGTAATATTTCATTGTGTGTGTATACCACATTTTGTTTATCCATTTGTCTGTTGATGGACGCTTGGGTTATTTTCACCTTTTGGCTATTGTGAATAGTGATGCAATGGACATTGGTATACAAGTATCTGTTAAAATTTCTGCTTTCAATTCCTTTGGGTGTATACCTAGGGGTGAGAACTCTGGGAAAGAACAGATGTGGATGGCCAGGCAGGGAGACATCTGTGGAAGCAGCCAACTCCAGTATAATTACAACAGTGGTAACTACCATTTCCTGGGGGCTTACACTGTGGCAAGCATGTTGTTGAGAGTTTTACAGGGATCATCTCACTTAATCCTCACTGAGAGACTCATGAAGTATGTATCATACCTCCTCCCACTCTCACCTTTTATAAACAAGGCAATTGAGGGGTAAAGCAACTCACTGAAGATATGACATTTCTAAGAGGTAGAGCTGGACTTGGACTCTAGCCATCAGGATGCCTGAGCCTGCAGTCCCCACCACTGTCCTTACTGCTTCCCAGTGTTTCCCCTGAGTCCTTGCCCCTTCTCTGAACTATTTTGTTCAGAGGGTTCTTCTACAAAGGTAAGCTCTTCAGGCCTCTCTGAGTCTCAGCTTCCTAAATGAGGGAGCATGGGCTAGACATTTTTTGAGCAGTGAAACATATTGAAATCAGATGGAAAATTCCAATAGAGCAACACTGAATTATTTTCAGCTAGGATATTCTGGGAGCCGTTTTCTTCCCCTCCCATTCCAATAATTCTCACTGTCTTGCAGTTCCTTTGATCTAGGCTAAGTCTCTATTGCATGTTAACTAATCCATTTTTAGGTGAAAATTCATCTCTCGGCAGCATGTGCATGCGTGTGTATGTGTGTACTCTGGCTGAAGGGGAAGGGAGAGATCTAAATGAGCAGACGGAGCCGGTGAAGATGAAATGCCCAGTGTGAAGTTGGAGACGGGCATGTGCCAACAGGAGTAATGCTCAGGCTGGCTGAATCGGCACACCTGGCAGACAGCCAGGCTCACACCAGTGGTAGGAGCCCAGCCCCGGGCCCTGGGTGGTGATGGACAGCCTGATGCTCCCTCTGCCCTGCTGGCTCCCCAAATGCCCTCTCCCAGCTGAGCTCCTTGAGCGGCCAGAGACACCTGATCCAGGCCCCGGGACAAAACCCGACAAGGGGCAGAATGCCTCTGGAGAAGACCCGTTATTCATTTCGCCTTTTGGAAATCGAGATCAAATTAGAGGTCTTGTTTAAAAAAATGTCATCCAGTAGCTTCAGGTTCTGGAAGCCTAGTGCTGTGCTACCGTGCAGCAGTGGGGCTGTGAGCTGTTGGAGGTTGTGGTCAGCTGTATGTCCTGCTTGGCTTAGCAACCCTTGCCACCTTCCTAGGTGCACAGGGGGCTTGAGGAGAAAAGAAGTAATGCTATCCTGATGAATGGGTGGTTGGAGCCCCAGTCACTGGAGTCAACATCTTTTCCTAGTTCTAAACTGAAGACAAATAGCAAGTGACTGAGGATCATCTGTGTGGGCAGGGGGGACATTGATCCCAGCACCTAGGGCTGCCCATCACCACCACACATGGATGGCCAGGCAGGAGGCATCTAAGGAAGATTCTTGTGTCGGTGCTCCTTGTCCTCTGCACCCTGGGTCCTGACAGCTTAGATGCAGCCCAGACCGAGGTCCTGCCCAGCTCCAGTCATACTGCTCCTGGCAAGGAGCACTGCCCCCTACTGGTAAGCCCTGGGTGTGCTCAGAACCCCACTACTCCTGAACTCACTGTCACAGAGTTAATCTGAGTCCTGATCCATGCTATAACATGGGTGAACCTTGAAAACATCATGCTGAGTGAAATAAGTTAGTCACAAAGGACAGATACCGTATGATCCCACTTACATGAAATATCTAGAATAGGTAAATGCATAGAGACCAAAGATTGCCAGAGGTGGAAAGGGAGTCATTGCTTAGGGGACACTGAGATTCTGTTAAGGGTGATGAGAAAATTCAGCAACAGACAGTGGTGAGGGTTGCACAACATGGTGACTGTAGTTAATGTCACTGAATTGTATGTGTAAAAAATATTGAAAAACAAATGTTTTGTCATATGTATACTTGCCACTATAATAAAAAATAAATAAAAAGGCAGGCCGCTAGCCAGCAGCTGGGTCCTGGGGGACTTCCAAATTTCCCACTGAGCACAGGAGAGAGGGAAAGGCAGACATAAAAGCCAAATAACCACTTGATTCATTGAGGTGGAGCACCTCGGAGAATGAGCAGATTGGTGGAGTGGGAGGGGGCAGAGAGTGAATGCAGAACAATTTCTGGTCTACAAATAATAGTCACCATCAAATAAATGCCTTCTATTTGCCAGTCGTTGTGCTAGGCATCTCATATATGTTATATCGAAACCCCAGAACTCTGTGAGGTGGGGATTGTTGCTCCGTTTACAGAGTGGAAACTGAGGCTCAGAGAAGTTACATGTCTTTTCCCTGAGCTACATTTAGTAAGTGGAGGAATGTTTTACATGTGAAAGCAGTTAAGAAAACACAGGCTAGGGGGCAAATCTGACTCCCATACTTACTATGTGATCCTAGGTAAGGAAGTAATTATTGTCTTTGTGTCTTAGTTTCTTCACCCATAAAGTAAGAATAATACCTACCTCATAGAGTCTTTGTGAGGCTTATATGGGGCAAGCTCTTTAAGCATTTATAGAATTCTCACCTTCCATGCGGGAGATCTGTGTTTGATTCCCAGTCAATGCAGCTCATGCACAACCACCACACATCTGTCAGTGGAGGCTCGCGTATTGCTATGATGCTGAACAAGTTTCAGCGGAGCTTCCAGACTAAGACAGACTGAAGGCCTGTTGATCTACTTCTGAAAATTAGCCAGTGAAAACCTCATGGAGCACAACAGTCTGATCCACGACTGATCATGGGGATAGTGCAGGACCAGGAAGGCTTTCGTTCAGTTGTGCGTGAGGTCTCCATGAGTTGGGGGTCAACTCATTGGCAGCAAACAACAACAACAACAGTGCCTGGTACAGTGCAAATGTGCAATGCATGGGCAAAATTTATTCTCTCTCTCTCTCTGTTGGCCTGCAGGATGCCTGCCTATGAAAAACAGAACCTCTGTCACTGAGAAAGGGAGTCAATTCTGAATGTGTGTTTTCTCCACCTCCAATTACTCTCTGCTTTAATCTGGTCCTCTGGAGAGCCCATATTTCCAAGGCATTTAGAAAACAGGACCTTTTGCTGAACAAAGTCATGTAGGATGAAATGTCATCTGGCTTCAGGATATTTCCAGGTAGTACTATCCTTCACTCAATTCTCCAAGCCAAAAGGCTCTTGTTCTAACTGGCCCCCAGGAAAGTGCTTACTATTGCACCTCCTGACCTGTTGCAGCATCTCATGCCCTTCCGTTATTTCTTGCCAACTTTTAACCTTAACCCCAACTCACTGTCCACTATAAGCGACGTCTTTACTTTGTTAATTAAGGTGGTTGACAGCTGTTTACCATCCATTACATACAATTCTGCTGTGGTTTGAGGATGGTTCTTAATTTCCATCTTGGCCATATGCTCTTTAGGATGAACACTCCTAGTTCCTCTGCCCACTGAACCAGCAGCGTCTGCCCTCCTGGAAATAAGCCATGACCCCGAGGGTGGTAAGAACCCTGGTGGCACAGATGGTTGTGCGCTGAGCTACTAACTGAAAGGTTGGTGGTTTGAACCCAATCAGAGGTGCCTCGAAAGAAAGCCCTGGTGATCTGCTTCCAAAAGGTCACAGCCATGAAAACCCTATGAAGCACCATTCTATTCTGTAACACACGGGGTCGCCATGAGTTGGAGTTGGCTCAACAGCAACTGGTTTGGGTTTTTTGGTCCAAGGGTGGTGAGGATGGAGCACGTGGCTCCTGGCACACGGAGGTGAGGCCCTTCTTAAATACGTAATTGGTTTTTTCCATGCTGCCTGGAAGTCCATTATCCTTGCATGTGTTAGAGATAACAAGATTAAAGGAGGTAGTGCCTCATGGAGATGGAGAACACTAGTATGTAAAACATCTCTTCCCACCTGCTCCTCAGGTGCAGCCAGACCCTCCTCCAAAGTGGGAAGATTACTGCTCTCAGCAGGCACTTGGAAGCAAACATAATAATATAATTTGACATTCCTCACTCTTTGGGGGAAGAGATTACATGTATAATAGCCCTTTTCAAGAGCAAAGAAGGATGAGTGCAGCCCCTGAGTGGGAGAAGGAGGGGACTGAACTTCAAAGGAGATAAGCCTGTTGGGTATGTACGCAGGCAGGCTTTTCCATTTTTAAAGCTCCACTGAATTTCCTCTGAAAACAGTAAATTTTGCAGCCTCTAATTTTCTTCTTCTCTGTGCTCTGTTTAGCATCATTTCTCTCTCTTTGCAGTTTGGTAGCTTATTGAAGGGTGTTTGTTTGCATGATGGGAGAGAGTAGCGTAAGTCCCAGCCTCTCTTTGTGGCCTGTCATTTGCCTGCTGCCATCACGAAGTACTCCAGTGAGTCCCCTCCAGCCCCACATGGTGCACACATTCCAGAGGGTCTCGGGCTATTGATTTCTTTCCAGCCCCCGAAAAGTGCCAATTAGCTATCTTGGTTTAAGGTAGAGTTCTCAATTTAAGCCAAGGGCTATGTCACTTGTGAAGAACCATTTCTTTCAGTGTGTAGAATAAAATCTCCCAGGAGGAGGATTTCCTTTCCTATGTGCTTCAGGAAATGTCCAGCTGATTCCTTAAAGGGTGCATGCTTTGCCCTTTTCCAGGCCCTTCACACTTAATCCAACTGATGTCACAGTTAACCTCTTAACCTCAAGATGGAGCCTGGTAACCTTTAATATTTGTGTAGCACATAATTCACAAAATGCCTCCACCACCAAGACCTTATTTAACCTTCCCTGTAACATAGGAGGTAGACTGGACAGGTATAATTCTAGGTTTTACAGAAAAAGCAACCAAAGCTCAGAGAGGTTAAGCAACTTGCCCAGCGTCACACAGGTGGCAGGCAGAAGGAGAGGACTGTTTTTGGAGGTTTGATCTGGGACTCTTGGTATTCACCATACCATGCAGGTCCTGCCTCCTACCCTCAAATGGTCAAGTGATTATGACGAAAAGCTGAAGAACAGCCTGACTTACTGGATTTTTCCCTTTGGTGACCCTGTCAGTTTAGAGTGGCCCCAGGGCAAATGAGAGGGAGCAGTGCCTTTGAGGAAGGGGGTGAGGGTACAAGGCGGGTTAGGGAAATAAATATATCGTCTCAGTCAGGGTTCATGCAGAAGTAGGACCCTCTGCTTTGACACTTTCAGCAGAGAATACTTTAACACACAGACTCATTAGATGGGCAGCGGGAAGGCACTAGGCTGGGCCTCCATGAATGACTCTCAGGGCCTTACAGAGCTTCCCTGCCAGGGAGCCAGTACCCACCACTTGAACCACTGGATTCAAGAGCACATGCCACAACCGTGACCCCAGCTTTAGGCAGCTACCACCATTGTGATGCCGCTGCCTCGTGGTACTCCAGAAGCTGCAAAATGGGCAGAAAATGCTGCTACAGAAAACCGTGCTGTTTCTAGCATATTGCTGGCAGAAAACAGCAAAAAGAGCAAGGACTGGCAGACTCTAATTTCCATCTGGAACCGTCGCTACAAGGGAATCTGGTAAATATGGTTTTTTGTTTGCTGGTTTCCAGCCTCTGCAGGACAGGAAGGAACTAGAAGAAGGGTATGAGGGACGTTGAGCAGGCAATCCAGAATTTCCTGCCCTTAGCGAACCTGATGCCTACCCCCTCATTACCACTGGAAAACCCAAGGGGGGAAACACTCAGAAAACCAATATTCAGTTCTGGAGGGGACATTTAAAAGGTGTTTATTAACACAGAAACAACCCATAGCATAGAGTTGTTTATTTGCAAAAATGTACACAGCTGCCACATCTCTCAAGAATCTTCGATGTGCTTCACAGTAGAGCTGAGGATTTCTATCCCATGAAGTTCTCCCAGCTGAGCGGCGAACCTTGTTATGATCAAACACAAAATTCAGGACATGAATGCCATGGTCCAACTTCCGGTGCCCAGGCCATCACTTTTGCAGACACAAGCTGACAGAACGTCAGTCCTATGGACTCTGGGTACAACGAGGAAGTAGCTGTGGCACTGGGGAGCCCTCAAGACCACAGCGGGGGTAAGGTCCTCAGGAGGCCCTCAAAGCACTGAAAACCTTCTGCGTGGGGGTGGCAGACATGACAGGCTGATTGGATGGGACTTTGCCCCCTGGAACTCCCTGGCAGCTTGCCACTTGGAGCTCGTCCTGGCTAAAGTGTTTTGCTTTCTGTGGAAGATTTCATTTGCTCCTTCCATTTAAACAGATCTATTCCTTCCATTTAAACAATCAGACTGAACTTGAAAGGATCTGAGATGTCATCCAGGCCAACCTTCTCATTCTACAGAGGAGGAACTAGAGGTGCTCAGCTGTGAAGGGAAGGAGCCCACTAAGCCAAAGCTGGACCCCCTCCTTCTATGCCAGGCTCCATCTCTCAGCTACAGGTGGGCACCTTCCTGAGACACCTATGATTAGGTGCTGAGGCACATCAGAACAGGGCCAGAAGTCTGAGCCAAGGGAGAAGCAGTGTACCCAGTTAAACCATGGAGCCCTCGCCCCAACTGGCTGGGTGGCTTCAGCCATACTGCTCTGTATCTCTGCTTCAGTTTTCTCCAGCATGAACATGTTATCCTCACTGGATGTGCTCCCATTTATTCGGGACCAGGCCAAACAATGAAGTGGGGGTCTAATTGTTTCTGGAAAAGAAGGGAAGAGAGAAAGGAGGGCATCAAAAGGGAAATGGTGGGAGAGGAAGGAAGAGGAGAAGGAGAAGGATGGAGAATGGGGGGTGAAATGGAGAGATGACAGTGGCAGTAAGCACAGGGCACTAAATCCCTGTCAGACAAATGTGTTCCCTCTCTTTGGCTGAAGAGTCAGAGCTCTCCAGTTCCTCAAGGAAGGCTTCCTCCAGAGAAGCAGCTACTGGGAGCCCAGCGCGTGTCTGTACAGAAGGTATGAGGGCTCCCAGGCCAGGAATCCACGGAGTTCTGTGTGGCACAGCATTACCAGTTGCCAGTGAGTCAATCCTGACTCATGGCAACCCCACGTGTGTCAGAGTGGAACTGTGCTCCATGGGGTTTTCAATGGCTAATTTTTCAGTAGATCATCAGATCTTTCTTCCAAGGTACCTCTTGGTGGACTCGAATCGCCAACCTTTTGGTTAGGAGCAAGGGTGTTAACCATTTGCACCACACAGGGACAGAGTCTCAGTCAAAATACAGCAAGCGCCTTGTTCATCCTGCACCCTCTGAGATATGACCGACACTTGGGCAGGGCTGGGTCAATGGCCACCACGTACCTTGGCTCGGCCGTGCACAACTTCCCCAGAGCAATCCCTGCATTCAGCTGCACAGCCGTCTTCTGGGCATCGCCACCCGCATGCTTCAACAAGACCTTCACAATTTCCGTCTTCAGCAGGGAAGACGCAGCATTCGGCACCTCTGTGCAGTTACCAAGGCAGAGGGCGGCGTTTCCGACCAGAATCTCATCCTTTGAGCTGAGCAACTTCATCAAAATAGTAAACTCTATAGGCAAGGAAAAGAACAAACATCACTTCCAGCAAATCCCAAAACAGGAGGCTAGCAATGGACCAGAGGGGCATTGGACACCAACGCGCTGAAGGAAGACATGTTCACTAACCTATTCAGCAAAGGTTTATTGAACACCTATGAACCCCTTGACTCCTTGCTGTATCTCTGATGGGTCTCATGGCCAGAACAGTGCCTGGCACAACACAGTTGCTGCATGAATGAATGCTACGTGTCAGACACCATTCCACAACACTGGCGACAGCAGTGAATAAAACAGACAAAAACTTTGCCCTGCAGCCCCTTACATTCTAGGGGTTGGAGATTAAAATATATGATATGTCAGACAGGGGTAAATGCTGCGGATGAAAATGAAGCAAGGAGGGGGTGAGTGAGTACAGGGTTGGGCATGGGGTGATGCAATTTTACAGAAGTGGAAGAGTGAGCCATGTGGCTATCTGGGGGAAGTGCATTTCAGGGAGAGAGAAGTTAAATTCAAAGGCCCTGAGGTAGGACAGTTGAAGCAGAACGAGGAGGCCTACGTGGCTGATGAGAGTATGCAAGAAAAAGAATACCAGGACTTGGGGCCAGAGAGCTTTTGCTCTGAAAATAATGGGAGTAACCGAATAAGATGAGAAGCCATTGAAAGGTCTGCGAGAATGACATATGAACTGACTCACATTTCTAAGGATGTACTCTGGCTGCTGTGTTGAGAATAAACGATGGGGCAAACATGGAATTAGGAAGACTATTGAGGAGGCTAGTGCATAACCCAAATAAAAGATAATAGGGCCTTGGACCAGGAAGTGGAAGTGATAAGAAGTGGTAAGATTCTGAATATATTTTGAAGGTAGAGCTGATAGGATTTGCTGATGGGTTGAACATCGGGTACAAGAAATAAAAAGAGGAATCAAGGATGACGCCAATATTTTTAGTCTGATCAACTGGGAAGATGGAGTTAGTGTTTATGAGACAGGAAAGACAATGGGAGGAGAAAGTTTTGAGATTTTCGTGATGGTAAGTGAGAGTTGGCAGTTGGACAGTCAAGTGAGATGCTGAGCAAGCAATGGGATGTCACAGCCTGGAGTTCAGAGGAGACATGCAGGCTGGGAATATAAATTTGGGAGTCATCAGCACACAAATGGTATCTGCAACCAAAACAGTAGAGGAGAATGCCAAGGGAATGAGTATAGAGAAGAAAAGCGGCCTAAGGCATGAGCCCTGGAACCTCTAACATATTGAGATGGGGAAATGAGGAGGGGCCAGCAATGGAGACCCGGAAGGAGGAAGGAGTAAAACCAGGAGAGTGTGGTCCCCTGGAAGCCAGGTGCAGGGAATGTTTCAAGGCAGAGGGAGCATGTCAACTGCTGCTGATAAGTTCAATAAAATGAGGACCATGAGCTGGCCACTGGATCTCGCACTGGAATGCACCCTTCTGGGATAGGTGGGAGAGGAGACATGGAATGGGTAGCCTGGCCTGGGAGGCCTCCAGGAGCTCCAGGCAGGTACACTCTGAAGCCCGCCCAGGGCTGTGAAGCTCTCCTTTACAGCCTCCCCTCCAAAGGCTACCAGTCTATTGAGAGAAAATCTCAGAGAGGGGCAGAAACCAGGGGATTCCCCTCACGTCCTGGGGATGACCTGTCACTCAGAAGCATGGACTGAAGCTCACGTCACTGCTGGCTCCAAATATCAAACTATGACTCCTTGATTCTCCCGTGGAGCCATTCAAAATATGCTTCAGAAACTGCTTGTAATCAAACAAGCCTGTTGGTCCATCTCTGGGAAGGACCTGATTACACCCAAACTCCAATGGAGAAGCTCAGCTAAGACATTTGGGCAAACCTCTCGTCATCAAGGATGAGCTGGAGGTGAGGGGCATAAAATTCTAGGAAAAATTTCTGATGTAACCGATGCTGGTATTTCTCCAGCATTAGTAGCTCTTTAGCAACATCTGGCATAGGCTGTCCTCTATCTCTTGGTGGCAGAGCTCACACAATGCTGAATTCAAACTACTGCCTTAGCAGGGCTTAAGGTCTAGGCCTCAGTCAGGAGAGACTTCAGACTTTGAGTAGAGAGCCCTGTCAATTGGTCCCAGAGTCTAGACCAGTGCCGACCACTAGAACTTTCTGTGATGATAGAAACGTCCTGTATCTGGACTGTCTAATATGGTAACCACCACCAAACATTGGAAATACAGCGAGAGTGACTGAGGAACTAAATGTTTAGTTTAAATTAACTTAAATTTAAATAGCCACATGTGGTTAGTGGCTACCATTTTGGACAACACAGGTTAACAATGCCCAGCATAGAAACTATAGAGAGGCTTAGAATAGAAGGTTCTAATACTACCTGCCATTAGCCAAGCCCTGTACTTATCTCATTTAATCTTTACCCCAACACCAGGGAGGAGGTATGGTTATTTTCATTTTACAAATGAGGAAACAGGGAGTCAGAGAGGTTAAATGCAGAACTTGCTCAAGACCACATAGCCGGTAAGTGGCAAAGTGAAGACTTGAGCCCAGGGCTGTCTTCTCCAACATTCCTGTTCTGAACCTCTGCACTCCACGTGGGGAGAAGGTCCACCCAACAGCCCCGAATGGGGGGCAAGATGACTGCATCCGGTCCCTGCAGGGCAAGAAATAGGACCCAGAAGAAAGGTGCCTGCTTCCACGGTGGTGCCCCGCTGTACTAATTTTCTGTGTGTTCCAGAGGTGTTCAGGAGAACATCAGCAGGCTGCCTCAGCTGGGAACCCCTGCTATGAATAACTACAGCCAATTTAAGTTACTAGACTAAACCTGCCAACCTTTTGGTTAGTAGTCAAGTGCTTAACCGTTTGTACCTCCTAAAAGCGAGGCTCAGACTCTGATATTTTCCTTGTTCACTAAAGGTTGAAGGTTTTTTTTTTTTTTTTTTTAACCCTACAGAAAGAGAACCTGTGTTAGGTCAGTGTAAGCAGAAGCTTTAGAAACGATTTCCCTTCAGCTTGGCAAGGGCAGATAGCTTCCCAGCTCCGAACCTGTTAGCTTTGAGCTGTCTCTCAGCTCAGTCTCCAGCATGGTCATTCTACCTGGATGCAGCCAAGAGGCTAATTAAATGCCTTCAGAGCTGCAGGTGCAACAACATCTTGTTCAGTAAACACTGTTGAATACTGGGGAGAGGTTAACAGCGTTACTGCTAAGTCCCTTCTCACTCCTCATTCACACTTCCGTCTGCGGCTTTCAGGATGGATTAGCCTCTGGGATGTGGGCTCGGCTTAATGAAATTGTCACTTACTTTTATCCAGTCGTATTACTTCTTCCCGCGCTTCATGACAACTATTAGTGCAGATAGCTAGTGTCTTTATGGCATAATGTGATGCAGTTTGGCCTCCGGTCTAGATTTCAGAATGGAATCAGAAAAAGAAAATCAATCCTACGATTATTCTTGACCAGAAGCCACAGTGTGCAGCTGTGATTCGACTAGTGGTTTCCTGAACTTCTACAAGAAAATTGCACTGAGAGAAGCTCGTGCTTCCTGGCGAGCAGGCCCCATCCCTGCTGGCATGGAGTGCCTCTCACAGCCTCTCGCATGCAGCCCACACTCTGAGGAGAAGGCAGGCCTGTCATGTACACCTGAGTAATTGCCTCTGAGAGGCTGTCTGAGAGAAGGGCTGAGAAGGCAGTGACACTGTTGACTGGCAGCTTGATGGAAAAGGGGAGGAAGAGGCCCTCCCATGTCATCTCCCCATTTGAGGATGAGGGCTGAGTGCTACGGTTGTCAGGCTGACGGTCCTGTATGGAGAACACCATGAACCTAGATCACTTTAAGAGGTGATGACTGTCAAATCATAACCCTAAAAGTCATCCACTGCAGACTCTTTAAAATGCATGTGTGTGTGTACATATGCACAATGCCCACATGTGTGCATGCAACCAGCAGCCTCTGGCAGCTGCTGGGGCACAGGGGACATTGAGGGGGCAGACAGCGGGCCTGAGTTGTATGGAATGAATGATGGTCATGTCACCAGCTGAGTGGCAGCCTAAACTTGGGCCCATCGTCTACCCCCTCACTGTCCTAGCAGCAGCCTTCACAGAGCAGGCGTCCCTGCCCCACTCAGCCTGGGGTGCTATGAATAACCTCCGTCACATGGGTGGGTGAGCATCACTAGGCACAAGCATCATGGGCAGCTCTGGAGATGGCAGCCTCATAAGTCACCTTGACTTTTCAGGTGAATCTAGTTAATGGTTAGACCGACTCGCTTCAATTCACTGCACTCATTTCAGGGAGAAAAAACTGAACATCCTTTTTTCACGAGGTAACTCTGCACTCTACATATAAATGGAATTACATTCACCACTCTCCAGGTAACTATAAAACATCGTGAGCAGGAAAGCATGACCAAATTAATGGGCCTGAGAAACCTTGTTGAAAGCCGCTCAGACCATCTTTATCAAAGGCAGAGCCCATACATTTTTCTTTTAAATTCTTTTTTTCTCTTTCCATTTCAGTCTTTTTTTCCTTCCCCTCATGCCCGGGTAACCACAAATCTTCTTTTGTCTCAATGGATTTGCCTTTTCTAGGTATTTCATGTGCCTGGGATCATACAGTATTTGTCCTTTTATGTTCTGATTTATTTTACTTAGCAAAAGGCTTCAAGGTTCTCCCATGCGGAAGCATGTATTAGAACTTCATTTCTTCTTATGGTGGAATAATTTTCCATCGTATGTATATAGCACATTTTGTGTATCCATTCATTCGTTGATGGACACTTGGGTTGTTTCTACCTTTTGACTGTTGTGAATAGTGCTGCAATGGACATTGGTGTACAAGTGTCTTTTGGAGTCTCTGCTTTCAATTATTTTGGGTGTACACCTAGCTGTGGAATTTTGGGGTCATATGGTAATTCTATGTTTAACTTTTTTAGGAACCTCCAAATTGTCTTTCACAGTGACTGCATCATATTACATGCCCACCAGCAATGTACAAAGTTTCCATTTTCTCCACATCCTCATCAAGAGGCCATGTATTTGTAAGTTAGCTTGAGTGAGAAGCAGGTTTTATGGATGTATCTAATGGCCAATTTACTTATTTATTCAACAGTCTTTTATTGATGTTCAAAGCACTGTCCAGGTGAACTGGCAGAAGAGAATCCCTATACTCAAGAAGTTTCAACCAGGGCTTCAAACCAGTTTGTTCCAGTTCAACGCCCTGCTGAGAATTTGCATCTCCCCCCCAGATATACTGAATCACAATCTACATTCTAACAAGATCTCCAGGTGATTCTTATATATGTATATATGTATAATGTATAATATTACATTAATATAATATGTATGTATATATGTATAATAAGAATAGCCTACGGATCTTGTTAAAATGTAGATTCTGATTCAGTATATCTGGGGTGGAGACGCAAATTCTCAGCAGGGCGTTGAACTGGAACAAACTGGTTCGAAGGTATAGTTTAAAATCTAGCAGGGGTGAAACAGCAACACATTAACGGAACAACTCCATTGCTGTCAACTCATAGTTGCCCTATAGGATAGAGTAGGCCCCCCCATAGGGTTTCCAAAGCTGTAATCTTTACAGGAGTCACCTGCCACATCTTTCTCCCGCTGAACCGCTGGTGGGTTCAAACCACTAACCTTTCAGTCAGCAGCCAAGCACTTAACCACTGTGTCCCAAGGACTCCTTAACGGAACAAAACCCTCCGTAATTCTGTCCCCCAAATAAAATATGAGACACCTTGAAATTCAAGAGGTTGTAACCAATGAAGTTATTTTACCTTCAGGAATTTCACCATTTTCCTCACCACTCCCGCTCGCAGGGCCTCCTCAACAATTTTCAAAGAGGAAGGAAGGGTCCGGCTCAGAACACCAGCAGCTCTCTGAGGAATGCAGAAAGGAAAAGCTGATTAAATGGTCTTTTCAGAAGTGTTGATGACCTCTAAAAGTTAACAAGTAGTCTGGTGAGGCAAAACCAATCACTAGTAGTGAACAAAATCTGCCCTCTATTAAAAAAAAAAAAAAAAAAGGCCAAATAATAGATAGCAAGTATGGTTCTTTTTTTTTTTTTTTGAAATAAATTTAATTACTCAGATTCAGTTATAATTTTACTTTTATTTTTATTGTTGTAGTTTAAGTGAAAGTTTACAATTCACGTTAGTCGCTCATAGAAAAATTTATACATACACTGTTGTGTCACCCTAATTGCTCTCCCTGTACTGTGACAGCACACTCCTCCTTTCCACCCCTGACTTCCCGTGTCCATTCAACCAGCTCCTGACCCTCTCTGCCTTCTCATCTCACCTCCGGAAAGGAGCTGCCCATTTAGTTTTATGTATCTACTTGAGCTAAGAAGCACTCTTCCCAAGTATCATTTTATGTCCCACAGTCCAGTCCAATCTTTGAAGAGTTGGCCTCAGGAACTGCTTTAGTTCTGGGTTGACAGAGAGTCTGGGGGCCATGCTTTCTGGGGTTCCTCCAGTCTCAGTCAGACCATTAAATCTGGTTTTTTCACTAGAATTTGAGTTCTGCATCCCGCCCTTCCCCACTCCATCAGGGACTCTCTGTTGTGTTCTCTGTCAGGGTGGTCATTGGTGGTAGCCGGGCACCATCTAGTTCTTCTGGTCTCAGGCTGATGAAGTCTCTGGTCTATGTGGCCCTTTCTGTCTCTTGTGCTAATACTTTCCTTGTGTCTTTGGTGTTCTTCATTCTCCTTTACTCCAGGTGGTTGGGACCAATTGATGCATCTTAGATGGCTACTTATTAGCTTTTAAGACCCCAGACACCACTCACCAAAGTAGGATGCAGAACATTTTCTTAATGAACTTTGTTATGCCAATTGACCTAGATGTCCCCTGAAAGCATGGTCCCTAAACCCCCACCCCTGCTACTCTGTCCCTCGAAGTGTTTGATTGTATTCAGGAAACTTCTTAGCTTTGGTTTAGTCCCATTGTGCTGACATCCCCTGTGGTGTGTGCTGTCCTTCCCTTCACCTAAGATAATTCTTGTCTACTATCTAGTTAGTAAGTAACCTTCACCCTCCCTCCACACCCTCATAACCATCAAAGAATGTTTTCTTCTGTGTTTAAACCTTTTCCTGAGTTCTTATAATAGTGGTCTTATACAATATTTGTCCTTCTGTGACTGACTAAATTCACTCAGCATAATGCCTTCCAGATTCCTCCACGTTAGAAGATGTTTCATGGCTTCATCGTTGTTCTTTATCATTGCAT
Source organism: Dugong dugon (assembly GCA_030035585.1). Taxonomy (NCBI): domain Eukaryota; kingdom Metazoa; phylum Chordata; class Mammalia; order Sirenia; family Dugongidae; genus Dugong; species Dugong dugon. The sequence continues at coordinate 31,404,833 of CM057467.1, forward strand.
AGTATTCCATTGTGTGAATATACCATAATTTGTTTATCCATTTGTCTGTTGAGGGGCACCTAGGTTGTTTCTATGTTTTTGCTATCATGAACACTGCTGCAATGAACATGAGTGTGCATATATCTATTCGTGTGACGGCTCTTATTTCTCTAGGATATATTTCAAGGAGCCGGACTGCTGGATCAGATGGTACTTCTTATTTCTAGCTTTTTAAGGAAGCACCAAATCGATTTCCAAAGTGGTTGTACCGTTTTACATTCCCACCAACAGTGTAGAAGTTTTCCAGTCTCTCCACAACCTCTCCAGCATTTATTATTTTGTGTTTTTCGGATTAATGCTATCCTTGTCGGGGTGAGATGGTATCTCGTTGTGGTTTTGATTTGCATTTCTCTAAAGGCTAATGATCGGGAGCATTTCTTCATGTGTCTGTTAGCCACCTGAATATCTTCTTTGGCGAAGTGCCTGTTCATATCCTTTGCCCATTTTTTAATTGGGTTATTTGTCTTTTTGTTGTTGAAATTTTGCAGTATCTTGTAGATTTTAGAGATTAGATGCTGATGGCATTTGTCGTAGCCAAATTTTTTTTTTCCCAGTCTATAGGTTGTCTTTTGACTCTTTTGGTGAAGTCTTTTGATGAGCATAAGTGTTTGATTTTTAGGAGCTCCCAGTTATCTAGTCTCTCTTTTGGTGCTTGTGCATTGTTACTTATGGTTCATATTGTGTTTATGCCATGTATTAGGGCTCCTAGCGTTGTCCCTATTTTTTCTTCCATGATCTTTATCATTTTCGATTTTATATTTAGGTCTTTGATCCACTTTGAGTTAGTTTTTGTGCGTGGTGTGAGATATGGGTCTTATTTCAGTTCTTTGCAGATGGATATCCAGTTATGCCAGCACCATTTGTTAAAGAGACTGTCTTTTCTCCAATTAACAGACTTGGGGCCTTTGTCAAATACCAGCTGCTAATAGGTGGATGAATTTATGTCTGGATTCTCAATTCTGTTCCATTGGTCTATGTATCTGTTGTTGTACTAGTACCAGGCTGTTTTGACTACCGTGGCAGTATAATAGGTTCTAAAATCAGGTAGTGTGAGGCCTCCCACTTTGTTCTTCAGTATGGTTCTTTTTAGTAACAGTTACTAGAGAGGCAATTAAAAGGATTGAAAACCTCACCCCTTGGCACGGGACAGCCCAGTTTATTTCTACTTTACATAGGATCAGCAGGTTCAACCCTATGAATGGAAGTCATCCCCGGGATACCACAGTGCTCTGGTATCAGCAGGTCCCTTATTAGCAGCCGTCAGACTTCCTACATTGATCCTCTCAGTCTTTCATCTTTATGTTTTCTGAATCTTTGTTTTTTCTTCTACTTTCTGGGAGATTTCTGTTTTATGGATATAACACTATCTTGAATCTCTCTAAGGATACAAATTGCAATTGTTAATTTTTTTCTTTTATTTCCTTTGGAACGATTTTTCTGTTTGCTTATCTTGGCTTTTCTATTTACGTGTGGGGATTTTCTGAAATGTCTGGTGATGCTTAGTTGCTCAGTCACATTTAAGGAAAAAAACAACAATAAAAATACGTTTTGTATGCTGTATTTATGAGAAGTGTGTAGATTGGGAGGTGGCACTCATTAATACTTGTCATTACTAGTTGCCGTAGAGTTGATTCTGACTCGTGGTGACCACATGTGTGCTGAGTAGAACTGCTCCATAGGATTTTCAAGGTTGTGCCCTTTTGGAAGTAGATTGCCAGGGCTTGCTTCTGAGGTGCCTCTGGGTGGGTTCAAATGGCCAACCTTTCAGCTAGTACTTGAAGGCTTAACCATTTGCGGTACCCAGGGACTCCTTCCCTTAATACTAGAATGTAAAAATCCTTCTCTACTCTTTCAGTTGCTTTAGAGAAAAAAATGCCCTGATTTTATGCCTGGGAGATAAGACACCTGGCTTCAAATGCAGTTTCCTGCACTTCTTACTTCTGCCTTTTGTCGTACCTGATATTTTGGAGACTCAGTTCTCTCTAGGGCACTGCAAGGCAAATCAACCACCTTCCCAGCTGTGTTTGCCTCCATTTACCCTACAGTAAGGTTTCTTCAGCCTTGCTTCATTGATTACCACTCCCTACAGCTGTTATCCATCTTCCAGAAACTTGCTGAAATTACCCACTGAACTTGCTTTTTGCTTTGCCAATATGGGTTCTTACTTTTCAAAAAAAATTTCATGCCTTTAGTCTCGTTTTAACGAGATCTCCAGAGGGAGAAGGGATAAGCTTGTGTTTTATCATATTATCAGTCTTGTTTCCCTAATCTCCTTCCTTCAGATCCTAGAATTCTGCTGAAGATGATGCTACAGATCTTTGTCAGGCCCAGTGCAGGGGAGAGAGAGCCCTATTGAAGGACCAGATGCTGGTGGTAAAGCTGCAACCTAGCTCAACAGCTGGAAAGCAGCCAACTGTGGAACATGCAGAATCCTGAGAAAATCTGGCCCTCGAGATTCCTTGAAGGGTTATCTAGGGACTAGTGTAGGCCTAGATGGTCTACCCTAGGTAGTACAAATGGTTAATGTGCTCAACTGCTAACTGAAAGGTTGGAAGTTCTAGTCCACCCAGAGGCATCTGGAAGAAAGGCCTGGTGATCTACTTCCGAAATCAGCCATTGAAAACCGTACGGAGCACTGAGTTTATGTTAAGGGTGGTAGAATGAGTTGGAAAAGGATAACAAGAATGATTACACAACTCGAAGAATGTAATCAATGTCACAGAATTGTACATGTAGAAATCGTTGAGATGGCACATGTTTTGTTATGGATATTTTAACCAAATTAAAAAAAGAAAACAAAACTCTACGGAGCACGTTCTGACCCACACGGGGTCGCCATGAGTCAAAGCTGACTCGATGGCAACTGGTTTAATTGGAATGTAGGCCTAGCTTTAGGTCTAGACCACCCAGAAAAGCCCCAAATTCCCCAGAACAGTGGTGCTTGCCACTTTTGGGGTCCTGGACCTCTTTTGAAGATCTGATGAAAGCTATGATGCCCCTCCCATGAAAATGCACATACAGTTAAAATTTTCTACACAATAGAAGCAGGATTCCAGGAAACTGAAGACATTCATGAAGCCCAGGTTGAAAATCCTTCTCCTATAATGGTAATGTCTGAATTGGCTTCAGAAAAGTTGTGGGAATGCTATCCCTAAACAGGATATGTTGGATCTACTTAGAACCTTTACTAAAACCCTGGCATCAATGCCCAGTCTGAGATTCTTGAAGGGCTGGATTCCCAGACCTGCCTAGATCTGACCGTGATTGTCCATTGTCTCTCTAGGCTTTATGGCCCTGGCACTGATAGGTAGAAAAACAGGGTGATAACTCATCTGAGTGAAGAACATATCCTAGGATGATGGCAAATAGCCTCTTGAATCATATTAGTATTCTTCTCCTGATGTGATGTACTAAAAAAAGACCTTTCTCAGTTTTCTTATCCAAATGTCAGAAATAAAATTAGGAAAGCCACTCCAGCATGTATCTCCAAGGGGGTTGTCTCTGTTATTTAGTGCTGCTATAACAGAAATACCACAAATGGATGGCTTTAGCAAACAGAAATTTATTCTCTCACAGTCTAGGAGGCTAGAAGTCCAAATTCAGGGTGCCAGCTCCAGGGGAAAGCTTTCTCTTTCCATTGGCTCTGAAGGAAGGTTCTTGTCATCAATCTTCCCCTGGTCTAGGAGCTTCTCAGCGCAGGGACTGCAGGGTCCAAAGGACACACTCTGCTCCTGGCACTACTTTCCTGGTGGTATGAGGTCCTTCTGTCTCTCTGCTCACTTCTCTCTTTTATATCTCAACAGAGATTGAGTCAAGATACAACCTAATCTTATAGATTGGGTCCTACCTCATTAACATCGTAGAGGTAAGATTTATAACACATAGGGAAATCACATCAGAAGACAGAATGGTGGACAATCACACAATACTGGGAATCATGGCCTAGCCAAGTTGGCACACATTTTTGGGGGACACAATTCGATCCATAACAGGGGTTAAAACCATTATGCATAAACAACCTCTAGGATCATGGGCTTCAAAATATGGGCCAGGCCTTTTTGACTAGGGATTCCAAATAAAATCACTCAGCATATCCAATTTCCACAGGAATATTTTGAAATAGGATAAAGCCAATAGACTACACTGTATAAGCTGGTTAATTCCAGACCACAGAGAACAGAGATCCTTAACTTGCATTCCTTGACTTAACGTGTCCACGGATGGGGCATTTGGGGGTCATCAGAGCCCCAGAAACAGTAGGCAAAATTTGGTGCGTATGTGCCATGGGCATTGTTCTGCAGAGTATGTCTATACCGTACCTAAGAGAATTGGCTGATTCTCAAAGGTGTGGTGACATCAAAAAAGTTAAGACCCACTGATATTCAAAAAAAACAAACAAACAAAGATGACACCAATGGAAGTCATTTCTGGTTTTCTCTGGAGAAGCTTACTGTTAAGATTCCTCCATCCTGGCTGTTCAATAGTGCCATGCACCTTCTGCTCACCTCCATGGCCCAAGCCTACAAAGTGGAGGAGAGAGGAGATTTAATTCCCTGGTACCCTGAATTCTCTATGGAGCTTCTCTCAGCTTTCAAACAGAACTGACCACACCTTCCTTTTTACCACTACCATATTCTGTCTATAGTTCCCTCACAGCACCTTCTATTATTGCTCTTACTTCTTCCCACGTCTGTCTTCCCTAAATACATGGTAAAACTTTGAGAACAGAAACCACATTTGGTTGACTTTGTAAATCCAGTACCTAGTGCTATCTATGCTCAGCACATCCTGGACCTTTGGTTAGTGTTTCTGAATGAACAGATGACTGGATGACTCATCTACCCCTCAGCACAGCAACACTGTAGACCATACATGTGTCTTTCCCCATTCCCACTGCCAGTGCTGGAGTACACATTCTTCTATTCTCTTTGTAAAAATAAGAACAGTTCTATGCAACATAATGTGTTTAGGTTGCCCCAGGGTCCCAGGTGGGGAGAAAAGAACACTGTACCTCAGAGACAAAGGGGGAGTGCAGACACAAATTCATCAAGAGACCCAGGAACGTATACATGACCTCTCTGAACAGGTCCATATCCTTCTCACACTTGGCCTTCGGAAACAAAACAGGTAATCAATGACCTTTATGCCTTGCTGCTTTTCATGGTCAACTCTTCCCTTTGACAAAGGTCTCAACACCACTGACACTCCCTAAATTGTCAATGTCATGAGCCCAAGTGGTATTGGAAGACCCAAGACCAGTTCCTTGAGTCAGTGCAGAAGAAGATGTGTTTAAACTGAATAGTGAGTTGCTAATATGGGTGATTAAGCCAAGGTTATCAGAAAATCCTTCAAACCTCTCCAAGGTGAATGAGACTCAACGTCCAGGGCTCAGCCCATATAATCTCTAGTCATAAAAGAGATAAGTCACTTGCTCCAGCTCCCTCAGAAATAGCCTTTTTGGAAAAGCCAGATAATTAAGAAGAAGCAAATGTCCCCAAAGAGGATAAAAGGCCAACTTGGAATAGAAAAGCTAAAATACCATGAGGCCCAAGCAGGTGTCCCCAAATTCTTCACAGTCAGCCATCTGTCTTCGGGTGGTAGCATCAGCGCTAAGGTTTCCCATGATAGCAATACACTGGCAGAGAGCTGAGGGGTTGGTGATCTTGGGATCTCTCTTCTAAGAGTGAATCAAGAGAAAGTAAATCTTCAGATGCCATCTTTGGTGTCCCTCACTCACCCAAACACCCTTCATGTAACATCATGGGACACTGATGGGGTCACATTGGCAATAGGATGAAGGCACACAGTGGGGTAGACGCAAAAGAGCCTTGGCCTGGAAATCAGGAGGCCTCGGGCTTAACCCTAGCTCCTCCACCAACCTTCCCTTCTCAGAGCCTTCATTTCCACTTCTGTGAAATACTGGGATATGAATATGCTCTCTAAGTTCCCCTGAAATTTCTATGGCTTGCTGGGGACAGACCCCAGCCACAGTACGCTCTCCTAGGAGAAATTCCTCCCCCTTACTATTCTTCTGCCTCATCAGCTCAGATTGCCACCCTTGTCATCCAGACAAGGATGATTTCCATTCATGGGACAGGGTTGCACGTGGTACTTATGATGGGACTTAGTGTCAGCAGGAGACCCATGGAGACTGACAAACTCTCCCCTCCTTTTTTTAAGATGCATTGCACGTCTAGCTTTTTCTACCCTGTAACCAGCCACCTCCATATGCCACCTTCACCTGTCCTGACTGTGGTTGTTTTAATAACTGAGGATTGTGTAAAGTCCAGCTGTGAATAAATGATGAATCAACCTGCAAGCCTGGGAGACAATAGGAGTTTTGGAGTGTAAATTTTGTTTAAACAGCTCTGCTCATGCTCTTGGGAGTGTGTCTGTCACAGACGACAGAAGTTACGGCTTGCTTACCAGAACACCTATGAATGTAGGGAGAACACCTGGAAGGTTTGCCTGGAGCCAGACTTGGAACCTGTGGAGAAAACATCAGCCATGATTTACCTGTGTATCGTGCAAACCGTAACATGAATACAGTGTCTTGGGTAACGTAGCAGACAGTTACAATCTCTGGCCCCATGTGATTTACAGCGTACATGGATGCCTCATTCTGAACCAAAAAAATGTCACTAGTTACATAATGTGGTTTTAATTTTTCCAAGTCTGGAGAATTGCCTTTGATGTTAACCAATGCAGCTCAGATGGCAGCTCTCTTAAGCAGAAGTTGCCAGAATTCTTAGGCTTCTGCCAAACTGACTTACCACCCTCTCTTCTTGCTCAGAGTCTATATGCTGTGTGAGTGCAAACAGCAAATACAGTGTGAGCGTGTTTCCTCATCACAGCCCTGAGGAGGGTCCAGATGCGCTCACAGCTCCACACGAGACAGCAGCTATTACACATTCCCACCTGTGCCAGCTGGCGGGCTTGCCTGTGAGCCTGAGTGGCTTTCTCTCATTACAGGTCATTTTTAAACAGGACACCCTAAAGTTTGTGAGGAACTAAGAAAATCAAGATGTGTTTTGAGAAAAAAAATCACCTGATTTTTAAAGAATTATACAGAATCGAAGACCTTTACTGTCTTCCCCAGCAACTAAGCAAAAAAATAAGAGGGGTTACCAATAATGCCACTGGCAACCAAAGAGGAGGCTACATTTTACTGTTCATTCTCTCTCCCTCCATCTCTGACTCCCTGACTCCCTTACTCACTCCCTCACTCACCCCCTCACTCACTCACTCCCTTATTCTCTCACTCCCACTTTCCCTCCCTCCCTCTCTCACTCTCCCTCACTCACTCCCTTCTCCCTCCATCACTCTCTCCTTAACTCCCTCCCTCACTCCTTCCCTCACTCCCTCCCTCTGTTCGTCACTCCCTCACTCTCTCTATTCCTCCCTTCTTCATTCCCTCCCTCCCTCCCTTCTCTCACTCACTCACTCACATTCATTCAACAAACTTTTGCTAAGCAGTTATTATGTACCAGGCACCAATTAAGGAAAGGCCGAACCTTCTTGGACACTTGGTCAACGGGCTACTACGAGAGGTACTGTTTTAAATATGTTGAGGATCACGTCACCCATGTTGAGAGGGACTGGATTTGGAGTGGCTGACCGTAGGGGACCCCTGGAAGGCATCAGCCCTGCTACTAGTGAACGTGTGGTGCTAAGTCCGAACCTTTGCCTAGCTTCCCTGTACGCTGCTCATTTTTGAGGATCAGACAGTTGAACAAAGATGTAAGAAGGAATGCCACATTCTGGGAATAAAAATTACCTTTCTTCCAGAGCCAAATCTGTAAGCAGTCCCATGGCAGTGCTGGCCTTCTTATCTGGGAAATCAAGAAATGACACCAGGGCCTCCAACAATCTGTAAAAACCCATAACAACCTCTGAGTAGGCTGTCCTCAAACTGACAGCATTCCCAACAAGGTGACCTTGAAGGAAACCAGGAAGGAGTCAGCATCAGGGTGAAATAAGCTCAAAGGATGGTCTTGTCTTGCCCTTCTAGGAGGCCCAGCCTACCCCAACGAGAGAGGACACTCTCCTATTTGAATGAATTCACTACTTAATGTGAATTCCCAGAGGATTGGGCAGTTTTAACCAAATTTCTCCCTCTTTTTTAATGTGGTAAAATACATGTAACATATAATTTACCGTTTTAACCATTTTAAAGTGTACTGTTCAGTGGCATTAAGTATATTCACCTTGTGGTGCAACCATCACCACTGTGTACAGAACCTTTTCACTACCCTCCCCTAAAAAATCCCTGTACCCGTTAAGAAGTGACTCCCCATTCCTCCCTCATCCTGCCCCTGGCAACCACTAATCTACTTTATGTCTGTACAGATTTGCCTGTTCTGGACAGTTCATATAAATGGAATCATACAATACGTGGCCTTCTGTGTCTGGCTTCCCTCCCTCAGCATAATGTTTTCAAGGATCATCCATGTTGTAGTTATGTATCAGTACTTCATTTCTTTTTATGGCTACATAATATTCTATCGTTTGGATATACCACATTTTGTTTATCCATTCATCAGGTGATGGGACATTTGGGTTGTTCCAACCAAAGTTTCTTGATTATCAGACACCAGCTTGGAAGGATCTTCTGATGCCTCTGCCACGTGACTCTGGCTCAGCCTGGTCCTGATCAATAACCTAGATGGCATCTAAAAGGCATGCTTACTCATCTACTGATGACTAACGCTGGGAGGCCCCCTAGCAAGTGGAAGATGGAATAAAGATTTAAAAAGATTTTGACAGGCTGCTTAATAAGTCAGATGCAATTTTATAGGGTTAAACTCAAAGTCCTCCACTTAAGAGCTGGAAATTCTGTATCAGTAACAGAATAGGGAGACCTGGCTTATAACTGGTTCATATGAAAAAAGATTTCAAGGCTTTTGGCTAACTGTGAACACAGTATGAGCAAACAGTCTGGTGTGGCAGCCAAGGAAAGCTAATGCAATCTCAGGCTGCCCTATCAGACTGTCAGCAGAGCAATGGAGATAAGAGTAATTTATTCATTCAACAAACATTGTGCTCAGTACTGTGATGCAGGACTGTACTCCCGTTCTCCCAAGGAAGATAAATGGTGTTAGGTGCTATGATAGAACAGATGCACGTTAAATGGGCCACAAAATCTACCTGGGGGCCGGGGGGAGGGCAGAGACGAAGGAAGGCTTCAAAGAGCTGATGATATTTGAGTTGTCTCTTGAAAGTGTAGTGTTGGCTATTTGTTCCCTTCTGCATTCAACAACATTTAATGAGCACTTACTATGTGCCAGGCAATGTGGTAGGTTCTGGGGCCACAGATTCAAAACAAGACAATGTCCCTGCTCCTAGGAGCTCACAGGCCAGCGTCAGGCACATGGGGACAGGAAGCAGAGCATTTGCAGCACACAGCAGTCACAAGGAGTGTGAGGTATAAAATGGCAGGGGCATATTTGCGGACCTGTTAGTAGTTCCTTATAGTTAGTACTGCGGGCTTGTAAGGGGGACAGGAAGCAGCGTGGCCAGAGAGCTGGACAAAGTCCAGATCATGGTGGACTTTCCATGGCCTGCTGGAATGTTTGTGCTTTACCCTGTAGGCCTGTGTTTTCAAAGTGTCGTTGGCAGATGACTTGCTTTCCATGGGGGATGCAGATTGCTGGTCCCTCTCAGTTTCTGAGTGGAAGAGACTCTAGAAGCCTGCATTTTGACAAAGTCCCTGGGTGACTCCTAGGCACTATATTTCTTAGTGGTTGGAGAACTATTGTTATGGGTGATGGAAAGTTATGTAAGCATTTCAAGCAGGAAAATAACAGGGTGTATGTGCATTTCAGAAAAACCACTCTGGTGGTGTGGTGGAGGCTGGCTTGGAGCAGGGAGCACAGGGGACAGGGTATCCAGCCAGGGGAGAGCTGTGATGGTTCAGGTACTCAAGGTTAAGGGACTGAACTGAGGCAGTGGCAGAATAAGAGGTACAATCAATGAAAAAGAGGCACTTGCCAAAGACCTATAAGGAATGATTAGAGATGTTGGAGGAGAACCAGGAAGAAGTGAATCCAGAAGATGCTGAGGCTGTAGAACTGACAATATAGGCTCTTCTTACGGATGTGGGAACGGAGGTGCTATGAATTGAATTGTGTTCCCCCAAAATATGTGTTGTACATCCTAACCTCTATGCCTGTGGTTATAATTCCATTTGGGAATGGGTTGTCTTTGTTATGTCAATGAGGCGGGATTAGTGTAGGGTATGTCTTGAGTCCATCTCTTTTGAGATATAAAAGAGATTAAAATAAGCAAGCTAGCAAGCAGAGATGAAGGAAGAGAGATGTCCAGCCACATGAAGATTGTCCAGGAACAGAAGCTCAGAAGAGACACGGCCCTTCCTCTAGAGCTGACAAAGAGAAAAAGCCTTCCACTAGAGCTGGCGCCCTGAATTGGGACTTCTAGCCCTCTAAACTGTGAGAAAATAAACTTCTGTTTCTTAAACCCACCCACTTGTGGTATTTCTGTTATAGCAGCACTAGATGACTAAGACAGGAGGGATCTAAGGTAACCTTAGGATTCTAACTTAGTCAACTGGAAGGATGGAAATGCCATCTATGAGGACAGGAAATTCAGGTAGAGCGTCGGGTTTGAAGAACTACTTTTGGAATTTTTAAGTTTATGATACTTGTGGACATTGAGATGGAGATGTCCACTTGCAGAAGGGTGTTTTCATTTAGTGTTCAGAGATAGAAACTTATCAGTGGTAGTTAAAACCATGGACGAGAAGGCAGCCAAAGGCCGGATCCTGGTGCTCCTGACTTGTAAGTTGTGACAGCATAAGGGGGGCTCACAAATGTAACCAAGAAAGAAAAGCCCAGGAGGTAGGAGGAGGGCCAAGACAGATGATGTTGTGGAGTTTCAAGAAAAGTGTAGGGATCAATAAAACCAAATGCCATAAGGCAGTCAAGTGAGAGAATGTCTGAAGAGTCCATTGGGTCTGGCATTTGGAGGTATGGGCCCTACACCAGCCAACTCCATCCATGGTATTGGACTTCTATAGCCTTCCCTTCTAGGAGGGTTCTGGAAGCCAAATTACCTCAGGAATGGTGGAGAGAACTGAGATGTTTACCGGGAAAAGATTGGTGTCTTTAGATACACATTTCAGAAACTGGAAAGTGGGAAGGTTTGATGAATTCTGTAGTGCTTCAGAGGACAGAACTGGGTCCTTAATGTAGGGAGACAGCATTGCCCTCAAATTGTATGGGGCAGGCAGATTTGAGCTCAGCATAAGGAGATAATTTTATATCAACCAGAACAGTCCCAGAATGAGGTGGGCTGCCTTGGGAGGTGTGATGGTTAAGACTGTGTGTCAACTTGGCTGGACCATGATTCTCAGTGTTTATATGTGATCACTCCCATGATGGAATCTGCTGTGAGTAGCCAATCAGTTGAAAGGGAGTTTCCTTGGGGGTGTGGGCTGCATCCAAATATAAGCAGATGTTCTGGCTTTTTGCTCACTCTGGATCCTGTGGCTGCCTCCTGTTCATCTGAAGTCCCCTTCTTAGGACTTGCGCTATCAGCTTATCTGCTGATCTTGGGATTCATCAATTTTCACAGCCTGTGAGCGGGAGCCCTGCTCTCCAATCTGCTAATCTTGGGTTCGCCAGCCCCTGTAGCTATGTGAATCAGGAGAAGCCTTGTGATCTTGCCTGCCAATCTTGGGATTCATTGATCTTCACAGCCTGTGAGCGAGCCCTGCTCTCTGACCTGCCGACCTTGAGTTCACCAGCCCCTGTGGCTACATGACTTGAGAGAAGCCTCTATTCTGATCCACAGACTTGAGATGTTCCAGCCTCTACAATCATGTAAGCTGTTTCCTTGATATAAAACTCTCTATATATATATTTATATGCTTTACTGGTTTTGTTTCTCTAGAGAACCCAGCCTAAGACAGGAGGTGAGTCACATCTTCTCATTAGCTGGGGAAAGACCCCAAGTCTATTAGCTCTTTTAGTGCCCCTCCCAAATTACATGGAGAAAAATATAACAAAAATGCTGGAATCTTCCCTGGAGGAAGTCATGCCCAGGCTGTACTGGGATGCCACCGAGGGGATGACTGAACTGAGTGGGGGCTGGACTGGATTGTTTCTAAGGTCCCAGATAACTCTAAGCTTCTACAAGTCCCTAACTTCCTCAGGAGCGTATTTCAATGTTCCTGCTGTCAGAAATAATTTGTTTTACAGTTACTTCAGATTCCTCCTTCACCAGTTTAAATCTGTTTTCCTCAGTCTGGAGGATGAATGCTAATGAACCTGAATAGCACTGAAGATGAGACAGCCATCTAAGATCATCTTGGTGTTTTGTCCTGGGAGACGTAAGCAACTAGGCCTCCTCACCATGTGACAAAACACACATCCTAACTGGACTCATTACCTAAAGAGGACAGTGTGTCCCTTTCTGCTCCTTCTTATCTTTTTTTTTTTTTTTTGTTTTTGTTTTTGGTGACAGATTTTATGCTCTGCTGACAAGAAGCTGTCCCTCTGGGTGGGCCACAGGTCAGAGAATGGTCTAGTGTAACTGATAAATGCAGTATCACCTCTGCTTAGGACCCTGAACATAATAACCCTGGAGAGAGAAAATGATTACACAAATGATTATTGAGTATAGACCATACCCACGATACCAGTTGCTTTCATTACTCTGTCAGACGCTGTCTGCTGGCTCACCCTACAGATATTCCCACCTCCTCCTATCATGCCTGGCTCTGCCACAGAAGCTGGAACCATTAAGTCCTCGTTTTCCCAGCCAGGGGTGGCCATGTGACACCACTCTGACCAAAGAGGAATAAGCCGTAGCTTTTCTCGGTAAAACGGATAGACCTGGCTGGTGCTTGTCTGTCTTAGATGGAGATGTGATGCTTGGAGCTGCAGCAGCCTAATGTAACCATGAGGGGAAGGTCAAGAGAGGGAGAGAGGCCCTAACCCTGACATCTCTAGGCTACTGAACAACAGCAGCAGCTCCCATCTTTCATCTTTTTTGCTATGTGAGAAAAACAAGCCAATCTCTATTTTGCTTAAGCTTCTCTTGGTCAGGTATCCTGTAAAAGGCAGCAGAAAAATATCAAATACGTCACCTCCTTTAATCTTCCATTGTAAGTCCGTGAGAAACCGGGGCTCAGCAAGGTTAAGTAACCTTCCTGGGTCACATAAGTAGAACGAGATGCCAAGATTTGAGCTCAGGACTGCCTGAATCTAAAAACCCAGCACTTTCCACAAAGCAACACTGGCGCTCACTCAGTCCCTGTTGGTTCAAATTCATCCCTTTAACTTCTCGTATGAGGGCAAACGTTTTGGAGGGTTGTAATACTGTGTGCCTCTGTGTGAGCCACGGGACTTGTGTGCAGCCCTATCCTGCTTCAAACCATCTCACTTCACTACCGATAGCCCATTACATCTCCTTCTGGTTTAACTGGAGATGGACATTAATGAGAAAAGAGGGCATAAAGGTAATAAGCTGAGGTTTCTCTGACTGTCTAAAGAGAGTGTGCAGGACTGCACAAGGTGATCATAAACACCACTCTCCAAGACAGTGGAAAAATTCCAGTGGAGACTCAAGCAATTCAGAGATAGCTGGGGGAGAAAGCTTATGAGGACGACAGCTACCTCTACTCAAAGAGGCAAAAAACAAATGAAAAAACATATGATGAAGTGTGACTGCAGAACCATTTGAAATTTGAAACGTGCTTTTGGAGAATTTAACTCTGTTAACAATCCATCTGCCCAGATGGATGAGTTTCAGGACACTGGGAAGGCCTTTGCTGTGAGCCCCTGAAGTGCGACGGAGCCAGCTGAGAACGGGAGAGCCACGCCAGGCTGAACAACAACCCTGCCCACAGCACACAGTGGACTCCTTCACCTAGATGGGAAAGGTGGGGAAGGTCTCAGCTTGGTCCAAGTAAGATCTGACAGGGCTTTAGTTTTGGCTCTTTCTCTTACTGGGAATAGAGAATAGGAGTTGGAGAGAGCTAGGTGAGACTACCTTAATTACCTGCTCCTTCACCATCTGTGAAATGGGGTAATAACACCTACCTTGTCCACCCCATAGGATGAAGGGAGATAGAATGAAATAATAGTGAAAAGAATCAAAAGGTTAACTCCTGTTTTTAGATTATGTATGGAACATTTATAAAGCCAACTATAACAATTGCTACTGTTTGTATTGGGTTGAACCACATGAAATTGCTGACATTCAGCCTTTTTGATCTAAAAAATGGCCATTTCATCTGTTCAAACTAATAATCTTTAGATAGAAAAGCACGGAGCAGAGTCACTGTGTTTCAGTCATTTTTTATCAAGTCTACTTAGGAAAGCGGCAATTCTATTCCCATTGCCTTAAGCCAGGGAAAGCCCTAATTGTAATAGTATTTGAGACATGATTTATTTATTGACACTCCACCTTGTTCCAGAAGGGGTTTAAGGACATGCGAAACTAGTTAAGTGTTACCTCAAACAGGAATGAAAGAAGAAAAATAAAGACAGGAACAGGGTACTCCCAGGACTGAGGCTAAAAAGGCAGAAGCAAATGACTTGGTTTGAGTGTGGGTTCCAAATCTGGCTATGGAAGTACTGCTATGTATACTGTCCATAGTATCTGTGAGATGGAAACAAGCCAACTGCCAAACTGTTCATAGTACTAAGTTCAGACAGGTGTTTGTCCTGTGAAGAAGTGCTCCTTTCAAAGACTCTTTTATTGATCCTTAATAAAGTGTGATGGCACCTCACGCATCAGATGTATGAGAAGGGCAACAGGCAAGTCTTAACTTGTCAGGTGGTGGTCTGAGATACCGTAAGCAAGGTCCCGCCAGCAGGGCCTTACCGGGTCAGGTCAAGGTGGCTGAGGATCAGGCTCCGTCCATTCTCGGTCTGGCCGATCTGCAGCAGCAGGGCCAGGCTCTGCTGCCGGATGGCCGTGACTCTGGAGTCCAAGAGGGAGGGCAGCAGCTCGCCCATGTTGGGGCGTGTCACCAGCAGGCGCTGGTTTTCCTCTGCAAAACACAGGGGCTGTCAGCCTTGTGCACACTTAAGACTATGATAGCAATCAAGCCAGTTCTATTCCCCTCCATCCCAACAGGGGGCCCATTTCTTCTCCACTCACTTGAGAGGCAAGATGATGAAGTAGTAAGAGCATGGATTCTAGAACCAGACAGCTGGGTGTCAAATACTAGGTGAATATCCTTAGCCAAGTTACTTACCCACTCTGTTCCTCAGTTTCCTCATCAGTAAAATAAGAATAAAGCCCTACCTAATAGAATTGTTTGGAGTCCCTGGGTGGTGCAAATGGTTAATGCACTCAGCTGCTAACTGAAATGTTGGAGGTTCTAGTCTACCCAGAGGTACAGTGGAAGAAAAGCCTGGCTATCTACTTCTGAAAAATTAACCATTGAAAACCCTCTGGAGCACAGTTCTACTCTGCTGATGCACATGGGGTCACCATGAGTTGGAGGTCACTTGAGAGCAACTAGTTAACAGAACTGCTATGAGGATTAAATGAGATGATACATGGTCATGTTGAGAACAGGGACTGGCACACATAACTGAACCATCATCATTATTGTTGCCAGAAGGTTTTTTGGTTTGTGGTATCTGGAAATGCGAAGAAAGGGAAAGAAATAAGCTTAATTGCAGATCTTTAGACCATGAATCTTCATATGGCCAAAGCAAACATTCGAGTTCTTTCTACAAAACTAGAATATCACTTGGAAATATTAATCAATAAATCATGCCCTCCTTCCTAGACTGTAAGCTATTTCCAGGGTAGTGGCATTGGATTAAGGAGCCCTAGTGGCACAGTGGTTAAAGTGCTCGACCACTAACCAAAAAGTCAATGGTTCAAAACCACCAGCGGCACCATGAGAGAAAGATGTGGCAGCCTGCTTCTGTAGAGATTGACAGCCTTGGAAACCCTATGGGGTCGCTAAGAGTCAGAATCAACTCATTGGCAGTGGGTTTGGATTTGGGTGGACGTTGGCTATCCCCCCTTGCCCTTGGTTCATTTTCTGACCAGATACAGGAACGTTTGAGAGCAGGGTATACGCTGGAGGATGAGGCAAAGTATGAAACAGAGCAGAGAAAACTGGATCACACAGGGACGGGACCCATCACCCGGGCTTCCTTACTCCAGGATCTCCCCTCTATTGTAGTAATTGCCCATTTACACACAGCACACAGCAGCCAGGTAAAAGACACACACCAGGGCCCTTCTAGGACCTGAAAGAGACAGGGTAATGGTATTGCAATGAGATCTGACTGGTAGCCCACATATTAAACTGTGTTTTTATTGCTAACATTATATCTAAATCCTACAGTTTATCTCTGATTACCAAACCGAACCAAACCCATTGCCATCAAGTTGATTCTGACTCATAGTGACCCTACAGGACAGAGTAGAACTGCCACATGGGGTCTCCAAGCCTGTAAATCTTTATGGAAGCAGACTGCTGCATCTTTCTCCTATGGAGCAATTGGTGGGTTCAAACATGGAACTTTCAGTTAGTAGTTGAGCACTTTAACCACTGTGCTACCAGGGCTCCTTTTAGCTATGATTACTCTGTCTATGTCAAATACCTGCCACCTGTCTGTCAGTTTGTTGTACTGTGGTAGCATGCATGTTGCTGCAGTGCTGGAAGCTATGCTATCAGTATTTCAAATACCAATAGGGTCACCCATAGTGGACAGGTTTCAGTGGAACTTCTGGGCTGACAGACAAGGAAGAAAGGCCTGGTGATCTACTTCGAAAACTTAGTCAATGAAAACCCTATGGATCACAACAGAACACTGTCTGATAGAGTGCTGGAAGATGAGCCCCCCCTGGGTTGGAAGGCACTCAAAACCCACAGTGGCTGTAACAATGGACTCAAGCTATGAATGACCGTGAAGACAGCATAGGACCAGGCAACGTTTCGCTCTGTTGTACATGGAGTCACCATGAGTTCGAGCCAGCTCGACAGCAACTAACAACAACAACGTCAAATATACGCTATTGATTTTTGAAAAGGAAAAGTGTTTGTTTGTATATTTTTTTTTTATACGGGAAAAGTAGCTCATTGTAAACAATTCACATAACACAGAAGTGCTATAAAACTGAAAATGGAAGTCCTCTTCCCTGTATTCCCTCCAGGTCAGCCCATTCCCCATGAAGCTGTCAGTCATCCTTCACATGAATAATGTTAAAAACATTATACATCCTACCCTGTAATTGGCTTTTTTCCCTCACTCAATAATGTATCAGACATATTTCCATGTCCCTACTTTTAAACATCCCTTGTCCTTTATAAAAACTGCTTTGTGTTTATGGAGTTGGATGTACTAAGATTTCATTGATCGGAGATAAAGCATTTACAATCACAGGCTGCGTGTGACAATATGACAATATTTTTTCAGATGTTGAAAGAAAAAATATGACCTCCGGGTTTACAGAAACCAAAGTAAATGGGTTGCTGTGTCAGATTCACCCTGAATAAACACACCATCGCCCAGCCCTGCCATTTTTACCCTCCTGTAGGGGGATTTCCAAAATCACTGCCCTGAGCTGGTCAGGTTTCTACACAGGGCAACGTGGCATCTTGATGATGATATTCCCACTGCTGTTGGGTCGACTGCGACTCACAGTGACCCTATAGGACGGAGTAGAACTTCACCATAGGGTTTCCAAGACTGTAAATCTTTAAGGAAGCAGACTGCCACATCTTTTTCTCTTGGAGCAGCTGGTGGGTTCGAACCGCTGACCCTTTGGTTAGCAGCCGAGTGCTTAACCACTGCATAACCAGGGCTCTGGGTCATAATTCCCTTCCAGAAAGAGGCCCTCTGATTTTCTAGTTTTCTAGAACTTAAGATGATTTTCCTACTGTGGAAGCTGCAGATTTGACCATGAAACTTTTAACAATTCCTCTACTAAATCAAGAAAAATATTGCATTATCTCATATTTGTTCGGCGTTTTACAATTACAAACTGTGTTCACAAACTCCCTCACATTGGGCCCCCACCGTTGCACGGTGAAAAGGAGACACAGCCGTCCTTATTCCCATTTTTGGCGTTTTGTGTTGAAAGTCAGACCTTTTCCTACGAAGACACATTTTTCTAAAAAATGGGGGAAATACTTAAATTTATTATTTATGCTGAAGTCATCAAAGTGGTAAGAAAGATTGGGCAACAAGGTAATGAACCCCAGAAGATGCTAGTATGTAAAAACTAAGAGTTAACACAGTAAATAAACCCCTGTGGCCTTTTACTGCACCAATATTACACGCTAATCAGTGTCAGAAGATGCCAGCCGGGAGGTTGTAAATCTCATGCTAAAATGGGTACTGTGGTCAGCAAAAGGCGACAATATTTTTAGACAGACAGGAGAGGAAAAATTCTGTCCACCCTCTCCGCACCGCCCATGCATGAGCAGAAGTCAGGAGTCTGCAGAGAGCAGGAAGAGTGGCCAGGTGAGGAGACCACTCATTATGCTGACAATGACCTTGCCCACCGTCCACTGGGCAGCCTTCCAGAGTCCCCAGCCAGGTGCGGAAGGCGGCTGTCAGGGTGCTGTAGACATAACTGCAACGCAGCCCTTGCTTGTGATCCATACGCTTTTTCAGGGGTGAGGGGAAGGTCTAGACATCAACTCTCCAGGGCCTGGCCTTCAGGGGGAACAATCAGGCTGCCGCCTTAACAGTGCATTAACGATAATTAATGGTGATTACTCAGACTTACCGTTCCCACTGCACACTGCTTGCCAGAGCTTGAGAACAGACACACAGACTGTCTCTTCGACGGCATCTTTTCCTGCTGTGGAAAAGCACCTAGAGTAGAGAAGTGAGAGCAATATTAAATCTGGAAATTAGCCTTGACTTTCCTATTCATTTGGTTTTATTTCATTTGTCCCCAGACTTCCCGAATGTAGGTTTAAAAAAGTAACTTGATAATCCAGATCACAAGTCACCAGGGTCGTTGGACTGCCAAGCACTGAACTAAGAGCTCCAGGTCAAGATGATCAGGGCTGCAAGGAGATAGGGCGGTAGGCTTGGGACCACAGGCAATGGCTGCACTGGGCCCAATGAGCTGGTCACTGGGCCAGCAGACCACTTAGGGTTCCTGGTGTCCCCCCACTCATGCAAATGTGTGTTGGTGACTCCAACCCACACCACTGTCCTAAGCCTCAGGAATTACATCAGAACAGGTGAAATACTAAATAACATAACAAATAAATTTACCAAGCCACCTCCTACCATTTGGGTCTTTGTTCAGATGAAATTATAAATGGGATCAGTCAGGGCCCAGCTGATTCCATTTCCTGATATGCTCAGCAAATTGCAAAAGAGAAAAAGAACAAACAGCAATCCTGCAAAAACTGGTGGGAAATCAGCAAGAATGGTCACATCTCTGACTGTGATGTGCTTGGAGGTCCCCTGGGAAGCGCCTCTGCCTCTCTTCCCAAAGTTAACTGCAGAACTCAAACTCCCAATGCCCAAGGCTCGAGGAGTGTCCATAGAGCAGCTTCCTGCTCCACGTGGGGCCACCACTCCTGACTGAAGGACGGTGCCATCCAGGAAAGTTGCTGCCTATGTGATTCGTGTCTGAGTGCGTAAGCAATGGTTGTCTTTCCTTGCTTTGGCACTTGGGCTACCTTTATAAATGTCCCTACCTTCTTATGACCTCATTGTCACCGATGATACTGAATCCACTGTGTGTTCTGAATAAAGTTCGTTCTGTGCCTGAAACAAATTCACAGACAAGCATGTCAGGCTCCTGAATGGTCTGGCTAGTGTCTAGCTGGAGCACAGCCAGCTGATAACGAGAGACCCAATATGGGAGGTCAAGGTCACCAAATGAACAGTTTAGGCAAAAACAAATACCTTTACATTCTGAAAAAATAAATTTACTGAATCAGCCAGTCAGTGTCACAGTAAGGGGGATATACTTGTTCAGAGGAGAGCTGAGCCGGGGTGGCCCCATGGGTTATCTGCACAGCTCATCATTTTGTAATCTTTAGCGAGACACCAGGAGCTGCTTAACCTCCCCGAAGAGCTTCCATATCCATCTGCTCTTTAACATTTATTTCAAAGCTATCTCCAGGCTCTAGAGAGGAATCTATAATCTCTAAGAAACTGCCGAAGGAGATACTTGAGCACCCTCCGTTGTACACTAAATGGAAGTCGGAGACCCCATCTATTTGTACAAACAACATTCTGTCACTGAGAAACAAAATTGTTTTAAGCCCTGGTAGCAATGTTTAGAACAGCTGGTGAAAGAGAACAGCATGGCTCTCTTTAGTAGGAGGAGAACTGATGTTTTCTCTGAAATTATTTTCACATCCTCAACAGTCATTAAATGTATGTAACTAGGGTGAACCTTACATGTTATGCTACAATGTTCTGAATGGGCTGGGCCCTGTCTGCTATTCCTGTGGTGGGGGAAGATGTTAGAGGTGGTATGGGATATTTGGGGTATATATGGGGTGTGTGGAGGGAGCCCTGGTGGTGCAGTGGTTAAGAGCTCAGGCTGCTAACCAAAAGGTTCGCAGTTTGAATCCACCAGGCGCTCCTTAGAAACCCTATGGGGCAGTTCTACTCTGTCCAATAGGGTCGCTATGAGTCAGAATCAACTCAACAGCAGTGGATTTTTATGGGGTGTGTGGGGGTATGTGAAGGGTGTGTGGGTATGTGATGTAAGTATGTATGGTGTAAGTGTGTGCCATGTTTGTGTGTGTGGTGCAGTGTGTGTATGTAGTATAAGTAAATAATGGTGTGAGTTCATGCTGTGTGTGTGTATATGTGTGGTATAAATACATATGGAATGAGTGTATGGGTGTGTGTGTGTGTGTGTGTGGTGTAAGTATACAGGGAGTGACGGTGTGGTGTTATTCAGGGAGTGAGGGTGTGGTGTGTGTGTGTTGCATATGTGTGGTGTGTGTTACACGCGTATGGTGTGGTGTGTTGCATGTATGTTGTTGAGAGTATGCACGCTCTGGGGAGAGGATGGAGCCAGGGTGGGCGTGTATTTCTTGTGCACCCCCTTAAAAAAAACAAACAAACAACCTTTTGCCATCCAGTCAATTCCAACTCATAGTGACCCTATAGCACACCCACTTAGCACCTACATTATAGGAGATCTTCAATCAGTATTTGTGGAAGGATGAGAGGGAGGGATATTTTGCCTCATAACTCCTGTCCCTTTACACGGACAATACTTAGGAAAGCACACGCGTCGCTGGCTTACACTCTGTCATCATTTCAGTCAGGATCTCAATCCCGCCTGCGTAGAACAAAGGGATCTGATCAGGCTTGGAAAGGGTCTCCAGGAGATTCTTGGTGGTCACGGCTGTGTTCTTCCCTGAATTCAACAATTCGTGGGCTTCCTTCTCTTGAAGTTCTGCTTTCTCCTGAAGATCTACTTGATTTAGGCAATCTAGCAAAACAAGAATGAAAAACAAAAACAAAAAAACCCTAATGATCAACAATACCAAACAAGAAGCAACTTTTTTTTTTTTCCTTTTGAGGATGGGAGGTTGAAAGCACAAAGCATTAAAATAATTCAATAACGGATTAGTGCAAAGTCTATACCCAGAGTCTTAACCTATCTTGAAGATTCAAGGACAAGGCTATTCCCTGACTAGAAGGCCCTAAGGGAGAAGGGTGTAGAGAAGGAAGGCAAAGGCTGGAGCGGGAGAGCAGAGGGAAGAGCAGCACAGCAGGCCTGTTAACACACAGAGTCTGATTATGTAGGGAAGGCAAGAAGGATGTTGCTTTGAGGCCAAGGGCAGAGAAGGTATGGCCGGCGCCATTAGGCAGGAACACAAAGGGGAAATCAAATTCATATGAAGGATATCAGCAGGAACATCCTCACCTTTCACCTGTGTCTGCAGCTTGGGGTCTATTTCTAACATCTTCTGATAACATTCTCTGGACTGGAAAAAAGAAACGAGACCTTGAAGAATGTTAGGGGGTAAAGGTAATTATGGAAAAGCCACTGGGCATCACAAAGCTTGGTGTCATCATTTCCTCCTCACTGCCTCCCGTTCCCAGCGCAGGAGGTAGGCGTGGGGAACACAGCACACATTTGACATTTTGTTTAGGCTTCTCTGTTTCTGTTGGGCAAGAGGTATTATTTCAAAATTCGTTTAAAAAAACAAAACAAAACAAAAAGTGTTGTCAAATACAGCCTGTGATGAAAAACACCCTGTTCTAAATTCTTGTGGATCATGTCTGGCTGGGACAAGAATAATCATAAGGTAAACGCAAAATTTAGATACGATATTTGCACTAAGAGAGAACAGGAGGCTACCTGTCAGGTATGCCCACAGGGAATAAGGAAAAAAACCAAGCTAGAGACATTGTTGACGGAGGCTCAGGAAAAGGGAAAGAGAGCTGCCTAATTAGATGCACCGGGCTGCAAAGACAGCCAGCAAGGGTCGCTGGAGTCAGCTAGGAAACTCAAGAGCGAAGGGCTCTTGTGGAGGAAAGTGGCTCTGTAATACAGAACATTTCGGGCAAAAGAAAGATTCTAGTTCATGGGGATCTCTGGGAATAGGGCAGTATTGCCCTTGGATGCATCAAGAACAGCCCAGAGTACGTACAGTGAGTCACCAAGGAAAAAAAGCTTAGAAAAATATTGATTCTGAGATACCTGAAAGCTCAAGATTTGTCAAGAAGACTAGGACTAAGAAATGAACTGAAGAAAAAACATCAAAACAGATAACAGTGTCACAGGGTAGAAGGATATATATCAAACATGGTGACCCATTATCCAACTTCTCTTCAACCCCAGAGCTAATCTATCAGCAATTCCTGCTGGCTACAATGGTTAAAGTGCTTAGCTGCTAATAGAAAGGTCAGCAGTTCAAACCCACCAGGTGCTCTGTGGGAGAAAGAGGTGGCAGAATGCTTCCGTAAAGATTTACTACCTTGGAAACCATACGGGGGCAGTTCTACTCTGTCCTATAAGGTTGGTATGAGTCAAAATCAACTCAACGGTGAGGGGTTTTGGACACCATCAGTATATATTCAGAATCTCATCACTTCTTGCCACCTCCATTGTCACACCTAGTTCAAGTCATCATCATCTTTCATTTGGATAATTTATTGCAATAGCCTTCAAACTGGCTCTCTGTTCTGATCTTGCCATGCCAAAATATATTCTCAATACAGCAGTTAGAGTGATGCTTTAAAACACAAGTCAGAACATAGCACTCCATTGCTCAAAACCCTACGATGGTTCCCAGCTTACTCATAGTAAAAGCCAAGGGCCTTCCAAAAGCCTATTAGGCCCTACAGGATCAATCCCCTGCCATACTCCCATCACCTCTCTGACCTCATGCCCTATCACTCCTTCCTTGCTCCGTTCTAGCTGTCCCTCTACCTGGAACGCTACTCCCTTATATATCCACATAGATTGCTCACTTCACTATCCCTTCCTTCAGAGGCACCTTGCCTGACCACCCTATTTAAAACCAATCTCACCTTCACTGCTTCCTTATTTAATTTTCTCAGTAGTACTTATTACCACTCAACATACTGTTAGACATCTACTTATTTGGTTTCTGTCTCCTGGTCACTCTCACCCCAAGAATGTGAGCTTGATGAAATCAATAACTTTGTCTTTTTCACTGCTATGTTCCTATTGCCTAGGACAGCACGTAGCACATAGGAAGTGTATAATAAATATCTGCTGAATGAATTAATTGAATAAATGAATGAGTGAGCGAATAGAATTTGGTAGAAGTGGAAAATGAACACTTTCCTTATTCACCTCTAATATTTGACCTTATCACAAAAAGCCTATATTACTGTTGGAGCCCTGGTGGTGCAGTAGTTAAAAGCTATGGTGCTAATCCAAAGGTCAGCAGTTCGCATCCACCAGCTGCTCCTTGGAAACCCTGTGGGACAGTTCCCCCCGTCCTATAGGGTTGCTATGAGTCAGAATTGACTGGACGGCAACAGGTAATATTACTGTTACAATTAAAATCTAACACATAAAACAGTCTTAAGAAATGTATAATAAGGCAATTTATTTTTAAAAAAATACACTATCTTACAAATGGAAAGACATTCCACTTTCATGGATTGGAAAACTTAATATTGTTTAGATGGCAATACTCCCCATATTGATATACAGATTCAAAGCAATCCCCATCAAAATTCCAGCTGGCTTCTTTGCAGAAATTGACAAGTTGATCCTAAAATTCATGTGGAAATTCAAGGAACCAGAATAGCTAACAGAATATTGAAAAAGAAAAACAAAGTTAGAGGACTCACACTTCCCAATGTCAAAACCTACTACAAAGCTATAGCCATTAAGACAATGTGGTACTGCCATAAGGACAGACATATACATCAATAAAATAAAATAAAATTGAGAATCCAGAAATAAATCCACACACATTTATGGAAAATTTATTTTTGGCAAGGGTGCCAAAACCATTCAATGAGGAAAGAATAGCCTTTTTAAAAAATGATGCTGTGACAACTAGATATCCACATGAAAAAGGATGTAGTTGAACCCCTACCTCACACCATATACAAAAATTAACTGAAAGTAAATCAAAGACCTAAACATAAGAGCTAAAATGATAAAACTCTTAGAAGAAAACATGGGGATAAATCTTCACGACTTTGGGTTTTGCAAAAGATTCTTAGATATGACACCAAAAGCATGAGCAACAAAAGACACAGATAAACTGGACTTCATAAAAATTACCAACTTTTGAGCTCCAAAGGACACCATCAAGAAAGTGAAAAGACAACGCACAGAATGGAAGAAATATTTGTAAAACATAGATCTAAAAAAGCACTTTTATCCAGAATATATAAAGAATTCTTACTACTCAATATAAAAAAATAAGTCAATTAAAAAATGGGCAGGGGCGGGGCCAAGACGGCGGAGTAGTCAGAAGCTTCAGGTGGACACTCTTAAAACAAAGACCTGAAAAACCAAGTGATTCGATTATATATGACAACCTGGGAGCCCTGAACATGAAAGGCAAAGCTGAGGAACCTGACAGAGTGGCAGGGAGAGGGAAAGATGGTTCGGAAGCAGTGAGGAGGTGCCAGACCTGACCCAGCAAGAGCCTGAGTCCTTCAGGCCCGATCAGTTTGGGGGTGAGCAGTGAGGCAGGCAAGCATCGGTGCTCAGGAGGTGTATTCCGCACAGGGAGAGACTCAGCTGCTGAGAGTCTACTTGGCCACTGAGAACCAGTGAGAAGCAGCCCTCGATAGCCGAAAGATAAGTATTTGCATTTGGCCTACCGTGCGGATAAAAAACACCCTTCTCAGGGAAAAACCTCTCTCCCATTTACCTCCTCACTCCCTACTCTACATTGGGTCCCAGACTGGCTTCAGCAATTGCTGAGACCCCTGGGCCAGAAGTAGGATCCATCACATGCCATGAGCCATTCTCCCGGCCTTGGAGAGTGAACAAATTAACAAACGGGAAAAAATAAACTGCCAGCTCTCCTAAGCCAGGAACTCAGGGTAGGCACAGCTCCTTTGCCTAGACACAGGCAAAAGGGATCCACGGACTTTGAGTGCCTTTCCCCCTGCATAGACTTGTGTGGACCCATTTCAACAGCGTAGGCCCTCATTACTGCAGTACAACAGGGTGTATACCAGAAGTCTAACTTAAACTGTTTCAGCTGTGAAGTGGCAGGTTTGTGACATTTGACTCCACTCCACCCATTAAGCAGGGTCTTCATCTATCCACATCAGGGGCCTGAGGACTGGTGGCTCCACCCATGCCACCTAGCCACCTGTGATAGGGGCCCAAGAATAAGAGGTGCCCCCAGTCCTTACAGCCAACAGCACTGGGTGCTTATAGTGTGGCTGCAAAACCCACCCACCTACGTGCTCTAGGGAACAGGGACACAACTTCCTCCTGGAAACTCAAGGGCAGCCATCAGCCCCCTGCCTTGCTCAGAGTGTGTCCCCCTACTGCAGCCAGATACCTGTGCCAACACCAATCATCCATGCCTGTCTAGGACTGTAGGTGAGAGCCTTCACTACACACTTGATGGCTATCTACCTGGGCACCTGAGCTGAATCCACACAGGAGGAGTGGGAAGACTCCTGAGCTCACATACCTAGTAACAGATCTAACCACCTGGTGACAGGACATTAGAGCCTCAAAGGTGCCAATAATCAAACTAGCTCACATAAGCAGCCTATGTGGGCATATCAAAACAAAACAAGAAGCTAGGACACAGTAAGCAAACATAAAATAAATAAATATAACAACTTACTGATGGCTCAGACAATATCAAATCACTTAAAGAGGCAGTCCATGATGGCTTCAGCAAACTCCCAAAATAAAGAATCTAGAAATTTTCCAAAGGAGGAAAATTTCTTGGAATTACCAGAGGCAGAATACAAAAGATTAATATACAGAACTCTTGAAGAGATTAAGAAGGAAATTAAACAAAATGCAGAACACGCAATAGAGGAAATTGAAAAGATTAGAGAAGAGCATAATGACAAATTTAACAGGCTGCAAGAATCCACAGAGACAGCAATCAGAAATCCAGAAGATTAACAATAAAGTTTCAGAATTAGACAACTCAATAGAAAGTTATTGGAACATAATTCAGGCAATGGAAGTCAGAATTAGTGAGACTGAAGATAAAGCATTTGACACCAACTTATTTGAGTAAAAATTATCAGATAAAAGGATTTAAAAAAATGAAGAGACCCTAAGAATTATGTAGGATACTGTCAAGAGAAATAACCTATGAGTGATTGGAGTACCAGAAAAGGGGGGGGGTGGTGGTGGCAGATAACAGAAAATACAAAGAGACTTGTTGAAGATTTGTTGGCAGAAAACTTCCCTGATATCGTGAAAGATGACAAGGTATCTATCCAAGATGCTCATCGAACCCCACATAAGGCAGATCCCAAAAGAAAGTCACCAAGACATATTATAATCAAACTTGCCAAAACCAAAGATAAAGAGAGAATTTTAAGAGCGGCTAGGGATAAGCGAAAAGTCATCTACAAAGGAGAGTCAATAAGAATAAGCTCGGACTACTCAGCAGAAACCATGCAGGCAAGAAGGCAATGGGATGACATATATAAAGACTTGAAGGAAAAAAACTGCCAGCCAAGAATTATATATCTAGCAAAACTGTCTCTCAAATATGATGGTGAAATTAGGGCATTTCCAGATAAACAGAAGTTTAGGGAATTTGCAAAAACCAAACCAAAATTACAAGAAATACTAAAGGGACTCCTCTAGTTAGAAAATCAATAACTTCAGATAACAACCCAAGACTAGAACACAGGACAGAGCAACCAGATATCAACCCAGATAGGGAAGTCACAAAAATAAACCAAAGCTAAAACACAGAAAATAGGGAAACAGGCAACAATATGTAAAAGATAACAACATTAAAACAAAAAAGAGGGACTTAAAAAATACATAGATTTTTTATATGAAGAGGAAGTCAAGGAATATAAAGAAATGAAAGACTGGTATAAACCTAGAAAAATAGGGGTAAATATTAAGGTAACCATAAAGGAAACCAACAATCCTACAAGTCAAAATAAAAAATTAGAAAAATATAAAGACTTAGCAAATACAAAATCAACAACCATGAAAATGATAAAAAGAAAACACATAAAGAAAAATGATTCAGCACAGAAAATTAAGTGGAACAAAGAAACTGCGAACAACACACAAAATAAGACATCAGAATGACTGCACTAAACTCATACCTATTAATAATTACTCTGAATGTAAATGGAATAAATGCACCAATAAAGAGACAGAGAGTGGCAGACTGGATAAAAAAACGCACTCCGTCTATATGCTGCCTACAAGAGACATACCTTAGACTTAAAGACAGAAACAAACTAAAACTCAAAGGATGGAAAAAATATATCAAGCAAACAACACTCAAAAAAGAGCAGGAGTGGCAATATTAATCTCTGACAAAATAGACTTCAAAGTAAAATCCACCACAAAGGATAATGATTAAAGGGTTAACACACCAGTAGGACATAACTATAATAAATATTTATGCACCCAAAGACAAGGCTCGAAAATACATAAAACAAACTCTAACAGCATTGAAAAGAGAGACAGACAGCTTCACAATAGTAGGAGAAGACTTCAACATACCACTTTCAGTGAAGGACCAGAAAGAAGCTCAACAAAGACATGGAAGAGCTAAATGCTACAATCAACCAACTTGATCTCATAGACATATACCGAACACTCCACCCAACAGCAGCCAAGTATACTTTCTTTTCCAATGCACATGGAACATTCTCCAGAACAGACCACATACTAGGCCATAAAGCAAGCCTTAACAAAATCCAAAGCATAGAAATATTACAAAGTATATTTTCTGAGCACAAAGCCATAAAAGTAGAAATCAATAACATAAAAAACAAGGAAAAAAATC
The DNA here is from genome assembly GCA_030035585.1 of Dugong dugon. NCBI lineage: Eukaryota > Metazoa > Chordata > Mammalia > Sirenia > Dugongidae > Dugong > Dugong dugon. Next base: position 31,433,283 of record CM057467.1, read on the forward strand.
AAACACATGGAAACTGAACAACGCCTTGCTCAAAAACTACTGTGTTATAGAAGAAATTAAGGATGGAATAAAGAAATTCATAGAATCAAACGAGGATGAAAACACATCCTACCAGAACCTTTGGGATACAGCAAAAGTAGTGCTCAGAGGTCCATTTATAGCAATAAATGCACACATCCAAAAAGAAGAAAGGGCTATAATCAAAACATTAACCCTATAACTGGAACAAGTAGAAAGAGAGCAGCAAAAGAAGCCCTGAGGCGCCAGAAGAAAGGAAATAATAAGAATTAAGAGCAGAATTAAACGAAATAGAGAATAGAAAAACAATCGAAAGAGTTAATAGGACCAAAAGCTGGTTCTTTGAAAAGATCAACAAAATTGATAAATCACTGGCTAAACTGACAAAAGAAAAACAGGAGAGGAAGCAAATAACCCATATAAGAAATGAGATGGGTGATATCACAACCAACCCAACTGAAACTAAAAGAATCATAACAGAATACTATGAAAAATTGTACTCTGACAAATTTGAAAACCTAGAGGAAATGGACAAATTTCTAGAAACTCACTACCTACCTAAACTAACACAAACAGAGGTAGAACAACTAAATAAACCCATAATAAAAGAAGAGATTGAAAAGGTAATTAAAAAACTCCCAACAAAAAAAACCCTAGCCCAGATGGCTTTACTGGAGAATTCTACCAATCTTTCTGAGAAGAGTTAACACCACTACTACTAAAGGTATTTCAGAGCATAGGAAAGGATGGAATACTCCCAAACTCATTCTAAGAAGCCAACATAACCCTGATACCAAAACCAGGTAAAGACACCACAAAAAAAGAAAATTACAGACCAATAACCCTCATGAACATAGACGCAAAAATCCCCAACAAAATTCTAGCCAATAGAATTCAGCAACTTTACCATGATCAAGTGGGATTTATACCAGGTATGCAGGGACGGTTCAACATTAGAAAAACAATCAGTGTAATCCATCACATAAATCAAACAAAAGACAAGAACCACATGATCTTATCAATTGATGCAGAAAAGGCATTTGACAAAGTCCAGCACCCTTTCATGATAAAAACTCTCAACAAAATAGGAATAGAAGGTAAATTCCTCAATATAATTAAGGGCATTTATACAAAGCCAACAGCCAACATCATCCTAAATGGAGAGACTTTGAAAGCATTCCCCTTGAGAAAGGGAACCAGACAAGGATGCCCTTTATCACCACTCTTATTCAACACTGTGCTGGAGGTCCTAGCCAGAGCAATTAGGCTAGAAAAAGAAAGAAAGGGCGTCCAAACTGGTAGAGAAGAAGTCAAAGTATCTATTTGCAGATGATATGATCTTATACACAGAAAACCCCAAAGAATCTGTAAGAAAGCTACTAGAACTAATAGAAGATTTCAGCTAAGTTTCAGGATACAAGATAAACATACAAAAATTAGTTGGATTCCTTTACATCAACAAAGAGAACCTCGAAGAGGAAATCACCAAATCAATACCATTTACAATAGCCCCCAAGAAGATAAAATACTTAGGAATAAATCTAACCAGACATGTAAAAGACCTGTACAATGAAAACTACAAGACACTACTGCAAGAAACAAAAAGAGACCTGCATAAGTAGAAGAATATATCTTGCTCATGGATAGGAAGACTCAACATTGTGAAAATGTCATTTCTACCCAAAACGATCTACATATACAATGCAATTCCAATCCAAATTCCACCGGAATTTTTTAATGAGATGGAGAAACAAATCACCAACTTCATATGGAAAGGAAAGAGGCCCTGGATAAGTAAAGCATTACTCAAGAAGAAGAACAAATTGGAAGGCCCCACACTACCTGATTTTAGAACCTATTATACCGCCATGGTAGTCAAAACAGCCTGGTACTGGTACAACAACAGATATATAGACCAATGGAACAGAATTGAGAATCCAGACATAAATTCATCCACCTATGAGCAGCTGATATTTGACAAAGGCCCAAAATCCATTAATTGGGGAAAAGACAGTCTCTTTAACAAAGGGTGCTGGCATAACTGGATACCCATCTGCAAAAAACTGAAACAAGACCTCACACAATGCACAAAAACTAACTCAAAATGGATCAAAGACTTAGATATAAAATCAAAAACTATAAAGATCATGGAAGAAAAAAATAGGGACAATGCTAGGAGCCCTAACACATGGCATAAACACGATAGGAACCATAAGTAACAATGCACAAGCACCAGAAGAGAGACTAGATAAATGAGAGCTCCTAAAAATCAAACACTTACGCTCATCAAAAGACTTCACCAAAAGAGTCAAAAGACAACCTATAAACTGGTAAAAAAAATTTTGGCTATGACAAATCTGATCAGCATCTAATCTCTAAAATCTACAAGATACTGCAAAACTTCAACAACAAAAAGACCAATAACCCAATTAAAAAAATGGGCAAAAGATATGAACAGGCACTTCGCCAAAGAAGATATTCAGGCGGCTAACAGACACATGAAGAAATGCTCACGATCATTAGCTATCAGAGAAATGCAGATCAAAACTACAATGAGATATCATCTCACCCCAACAAGGCTAGCATTAATCCAAAAAAACCCAAACTAATAAATGCTGGAGAGGTTGTGGAGAGACTGGAACACGTCTACACTGTTGGTGGGAATGTAAAATGGTACAACTACTTCGGAAATCGATTTGAAACTTCCTTAAAAAGCTAGAAATAGAAGTACCATATGATCCAGCTATCCCACTCCTTGGAACATAGCCTAGAGAAATAAGAGCTGTCACATGAATAGATATATGCACACCCATGTTCATTGCAGCACTGTTCACAACAGCAAAAAGATGGAAACAACCTAGGTGCCCATCAACGGACAAATGGATAAACAAATTATGGTATATCCACACAATGGAATACTATGCAATGATAAAGAACCATGAAGCCATGAAACATAACATGGAGGAATTTGGAGGGCATTATGCTGAGTGAATTTAGTCAGTCACAGAAGGACAAATATTGTATAAGACCACTATTATAAGAACTCAAGACAAGGCTTAAACACAGAAGAAAACATTCTTTGATGGTTATGAGGGTGGGGAGGGAGGGTGAGGGTTATTCACTAACTAGATAGTAGATAAGAATTATCTTAGATGAAGGGAAGGACAGCACACACTACAGGGGAAGTCAGCACAACTGGACTAAACCACAGCTAAAAAGTTTCCTGAATACAATCAAATATTTTGAGGGACAGAGTAGCAGGGGTAGGTATCTGGGGATGATGCTTTCAGGGGACATCTAGGTCAACTGGCATAACAAGGTTTATTAAGAAAATGTTCTGTATCTTACTTTGGTGAGTTTCAGCTGGGGTTTTAAAAGCTTGCAAGTGGCCATCTAAAATGCATCAATTGGTCCCAACCACCTGGAGTAAAGGAGAATGAAGAACACCAAAGACACAAGGAAAGTTATTAGCCCAAGAGACAGAAAGGGCCATGTCATCAGCCTGAGACCAGAAGAACTAGATGGTGCCCGGCTACCACCAATGACTGCCCTGACAGGAAACACAACAGAGAGTCCCTGATGGAGCAGGAGAAAGGTGGGGTGCACAACTCAAATTCTAGTAAGAAGACCAGACTTAATGGTCTGACTGAGACTGGAGGAACCCCGGAAAGCATGGTCCCTTGATTCTCTATCAGCCCAGAACTAAAACAATTTCTGAGGCCAACTCTTTAGACAGGGATTGGACTGGACTGTTGGACATAAAGTGATACTCATGCGGAGTGTGCCTCTTAGCTTATGTAGATACAAGAGACTAAACAGGCAGCTTCTGTCTGGAGGTGAGATGGGAAGGTAGAGAGGGCTAGGTGGTGGTTGAATGGACATGGGGAATCAGGGATGGAAAGGAGGAGTGTGCTGTCACAGTATGCGGAGGGCAATTAGAGTCACATAACAATGTATGTATAAATTTTTGTATGGGATGCTAACTTGAAATGTAAACTTCATTTAAACTACAACAATAAACAAAAATAAAATAAAAATGGGTAAAGGATATGAAACGCCATTTCTCCAAAGAAGATATACAAAGGACCATAAGCACATAAAAAGACACTCAACATCTTTAGCCATCAGGGAAATGTAAAATCAAAACCACAATAAGATACAACTTCACACCCACTAGGATGGCTAGAATTAAAAAGCCAGATAATAACAAGTGTTGGGGAAGACATGGAGAAATTGGAACACTCATACACTACTGATAGGAATGTAAAATGGTGCAGCCACTTTGGAAGACAATCTGGCAGTTCCTCAAAAGGTTAAACATAGAGTCACTGTATGAGCCAGAAATTCCACCCTTAATGCAAGAGAATGGAAAACATATGTGCACACAGAACCTTATACGTGAATTTTCATTGCAGCATTATTAATAATAGCCAGAAGGTAGAAACGACCCAAATGTCCATCAACTATGAGTGGATAAATAAAATGTGGTATATCCGTGAAGTATAATATTATTTGATGATAAAGAGTAATGACATAGTGACTAAATTGCTGGGCAGAGGGCTGTGGGGACCATGGTCTCGGGGAACATCTAGCCCAATTGGCATAACACAGTTTATAAAGACAATGTTCTACATTCTACCTTGGTAAGGAGCGTCTGGGGTCTTAAAAACCTGTGAGCAGCCATCTAAGATACTCCACTGGTCTCATCCCTTTGGGAACAAGGGAGAATGAAGAGAACAGGATACAAGGAAAAGATCAGTCTGAAGGACTAATGAACCACAGCTACCAAGGCCTCCACCAGACTGAGTTCAGTAGAGCTAGATGGTGCCCGGCTACCACCACTGACTGGGATCACAACAGAGGGTTCGTGGAGAGAGCTGGAGAAGGATGTAGAACAAAATTCTAACTCACAAAAAGAAGACCAGATTTACTGGCCTAAAGGAGACTGGAGAAACCCCAAGAGTAGGGCCCCCAGACACCCTTTTAGCTCAGTGGTGAAGTCACCTTCAAGGTTCACCATTCAGCCAGGGAGTGGACAGCCCCATAAAACCAAATGGGACTAATGAGGCACAGCAGTCCAGGGACAAGGACTAGAAGGCAGAAGGGGACAGGAAAGCTGGTGATAGTGAACCCAAGGTTGAGTAAGGATAGTGTTGATTTGTTGTAAGGTTGTTAACCATTGTCATAGGGAAACACGTGTACTGTTTAATGAGAAACTACTTTGTTCTGTAAACCTTCATCTAAAGTGAGAAGAGCAGCACAACTGGAAGAGCGTAGTCGATGTCACTGGACTGTGCATGTAGAAATTTTTGAAATCGTGTATCTTTGGCTATGTATATTTTCACCAAAAAAAAGGTCAAGAAGGGAGAGGGTTGACATGTCGTGGGGTTGTTAACCAATGTCATTAAACAATATGTGTACTACTGTTTCATGAGAAACTATTTGTTCTGTAAATCTTCACCTGTAAGTGCAATAAAAAAACAAAAAATAAAAAAAAGAGTAATGACATACTGATTTATGCTTCAACACAGATGAATCTTGAAAACATTATGCTAAACGAAAGAAGCCAGTCACAAGAGACCACATATTATATGATTCTATTTATATGAAACATCCAGATAGGCAAATTTATAGAGACAGAAAGTAGATTAGTGATTGTTTAGAGTTAGGGTAGGAGACCTGGTGGCACAGTGACATAGTGCTCAGCTTCTAACCGAAAGATCATCAGTTTGAACCCACCAGACACTCTGTGGGAGAAAGACGTGGCAGTCTACTTCTGTAAAGATTACAACCTCGGAAACCCTATGGAGCAGGTCTACTCTATCCTACGGGGTCAGTGTGAGTCGGAATTGACTCAACGGCAACGGGTTTGGGTTTGGTCAATGGGTTAGGGTGAGGGTGAGGGTGAGGGGAAGGGGAGTGACTGCTAATGGGTACAGGGTTTTTTGGAGAAGTGATGAAAATGTTCTAAAGTTGATTGTGGTGATGGTTGCACATCTTTGTGAATATACTTAAAACAACTTTCAATAGGTAAAGTGTATGATATGTGAATTATATCTCAATAAAGCTGCTACTAAATATACATATCTCTCTCTCTCTCTCTCTCTGTGTGTGTGTGTGTGTGTGTGTGTATGTGTGTAGTTACCTTTGGGTGATGAGATTATAGGTGAGTTTTGTTTTCATCTTTTTGCTTACACCTTCTCTCTCCAGAGATGCTCCTCCCAGGGCTGAACAAATACTGTTAGGGGATGTTGCAGAAGGGATTCCTAGAGCAGGTGGGGTTGTACTAGGTGACACTCAACATTCTTCCCAACTCTAAGATCTTCAGATTTACCTTGGAAAATACTGAAGGGTGGATACTATCTAATCTACATGGAGGAACATGGCTCTGCTCTGGGACCATCTGAAGCATTGCTCTGTGATCAAATATGCCACTTAGGGTCCTCTAAGAACTTACCGTACTGTAGTTCTTGAGGGCCAGGTTAGCTTTTCCCATGTGGAAGTAGGCTTTTGGGCATTTTTCATCACACTGCATAAAAGAGAATGACTGATCAGATGTTTCAGAAGATTTGAAGTCATCAGCCAACCCCCTAACTGTCTAGCTAATAGATTTAAGTCTGAGCTTTGGTTCTCAGGACAGCTACATGAGTTGACAATTAAAACTTTTCTGTGTATCTGTGACCAAACTAATTGGTGCCTGCAAGGAGCCTGGATGCACATGTAAGCGCTCTATCAAATTAATTAATGATACTTGCCAGTTTTCATTTCCACTCACTGGGACTCAATCCGGAAGCAAACCAGAAACTCTTAGAAGAGCTCTTCTCCTGGGTTGAACAGTAGAATCACCTGGGATGCTTGTAAAAATCTGGATTGCCAGGCTGCACCCCATACCAGTTAAATTATACTCTGGAGTAGGTAGCAGGCATTGATAATGTAAAGCTCTCCAGGTGATGTAAATGTGCAGCCACATTTGAGAACCACTGGGTTGTTAAACGAGAGGGAAATTTACTGTGGGTCAATAGCTGAGCTTACCATTACATCATAGTGGGCCCAGGATTTTCCTCTCCCCAAAATAAACCACAACATGTATACTGGGAACTTATATTCTTATCACTTAAGATCAGGAGGGATGTTCGCTTCAAAAGGTAGGACTGAAATGTATGGCTGAAGGATACTATCTGCACAGGTGGCCTTGCACCTGCCTGCCACTAATTATCATAACTGCATAGAGAATAATTCGGCACAGAGACAAACTAAAATTAAAAACACCCAGATAATTAATATTTATTGAACCCCTTTTGTGTGCAAGACATTGTGCCAGGTCAGACAGCCTTCAGGGGTTAAGAGTACAAGCTTAGGAGTCTAAAAAGTCCTGGATGAATCCCTGCTCTGTCACTCACCAGATGGGGGACATTGGCTAGGCTACCTAACTTCTCTGATGCTCATTTTCCTCATCTGGAAAGTGAAGATAATAATAGTAATTCTCTCTGGGGTTGCTTTGAGGGGGAAATGTATGTAAAACAGCACAGCACCTGGCAATACAGTCTAAGCTGCTGTTGCTGCAGTTACAACAGCAATCCATTTCAGGGCAAAAGAGAAATTTAAAGAAAAGCTAAATAATGTGGAAGAGGTAATGATAATTTTTATATTTGGGGAGGCCTTTAGAGATGCACTTTTCATGTATAACATTTTCTGATTAACTGCTAAGTGAATGCCATAATAATAACATTTCATGCTTGTCAAGGTCTCCCTAAAAAGCACTGAGCTTGATGGTTCATATGAATGACTCCCCTGTGAATCATTAAGCCTTATGAAGTAGATACAATTATCAGACCCATTTACAGATGAGGAAACTAGGAGTTGGAGAAGTTCAAGGTCACACATCTAGTAAGTAGAAGAGCTAGGATTTGAAATCTGGCCTTTTGACTCCAGAACCCCAAGGGCTTACAAATAACACGAAATCTGCTTCAGAAACGTGCCAGAGCAGTTCAGTAGAAGGAAATCCACTTTGAAATGATGTCATCTAAAATGAGTAATGCAAAGGGGGTGGGATATGAGCTGGATGTTTAGCGATAGGGAAAGGTGAAAAGTAGAGGAAGGGGGGAGAATGGGATGAGCCAAGCCCTAAGGTGGGAGAATACAAGGGGCCTCAGTGGATAGCCCAGCTGGGATTCAGAGGCTGGTGCTAGGGAGGAGGAAAGATCAGACTTGAAAGGGTGAGCTAGACAGTGATACCACATGGAGACCTTGAATGCCAGGCTAGGGTATGGTGACTGATCAGTGGGGGCATATGGGAACGTTGGTCTGGAGGGAGCAGGCAGAATTGACCAGAGGAAAGAAAGGCAGGGAGATAGGTGAGGGGACCAAAACAGTCACTTAGAACAAGGAGTTGGCATTTGAAGTTGCTGGTGACAATGGCGGCGAAAGGGAAGTGCAGATCCCAGAGCTACGGCAAAGACAGACCTGCCCAGCACCAACTATCTATACATGATGGGAGTGAAGGAGAATGTGGAGTCAAAAGTTTGGGTTTAGTGGGAAGATGAGGAGTTCGGTTCTAAATGTACTGAATTTCAGATGTTACAAGAGAATCAAATGGAAACATGCAGGAGGCAGATGGAATTTGGCCTAGGAGCCTGGGGGAGGTGGATTCTGAGTAAGTAGGTCTGGGAACCATTTGCAGAGATGAGAGTTGAACCCACTGAGAGGAGATGAGAGCTTTGAGGGAGAAACTGCAGAAAGAAGAAAAGCAGGGAGCCAAGTCATGAACCCTGGTGATTTCACAAAGAATGAGACTGAGGAAGCTGGGGGAGGAATGGTCAAAGGGAAAAGAGGAAACTCCAGCTTTCAGCTCTCAGTATATTCACTGGCGGAGCACCGGGGCTACAACAGGGAGGAAAACACATGGCCCAACATCAGAGCCTTGCCCACGGCCTACTGTGTGTCATTGTGCAGAGGTGTAGCTGTGACTATGTCTTCCTCAGACACTGACGCAAAGGGCCACTAATGGATTCTCTCTAATAGGCCCTTTCCCTTTTGATTGTGTGTCAACCCTCACTAGGGTTTTCTCGGGGTGGACTCCAGGTCCCCTTAAAAGGAATCTTGCCCTCAGAGGAAGCAATATTTCATCGTGCCAGGAAGTGTTCTGCCAAGAAAGAAATGATTCCGATCCTGACTGAAATCAGTTTCATTGCTTTATCTTTCCCTGACAAGGAACATCAGTCTTGAAACATCATCACATGGGTTCATCGCTACTAACTCAAAAGTGTCAAAAAGTATTAAATTGGTGATAAAGTAGTAATACTATTAACAATGGAGGGCCAGTGTGTTCACTGTTGATGATACATTACTTTTAGAGAGAGAGAAACTTCTTTTAATTCACAGCTTCTATGTAGAGACAGCCATTATTAGTTTTTAGAACTCCGTGCATTTTTATCCCCATCCCTCCAAGTGTTTACCTAAACCTCTTCAATTGGGAGCCTCGCTGGGCATTTAACAAGATTGGCTGCTGAGTGTCAGCGTTTTTTAATGTCAGCTTCAGCGGGCCTGCTTTGCCTCGGTTTTGCTGTTAATTACACTGTACAGCAATTAACATTTGGGAACCGGCCAGGGTGTTATCCTGAACCAGCATGATGGTGTCACTACCTCGCTGGTCCTTTTCAGATCAGAAAAGACACACTTGGAGGCCATGAGAGGAGATTCTGGAGTCTAAGGTTTCAGCAGAAAGCCCAGGTAGAATCGATGGTTAAGAGCCTGGGCTTGCCCTTAGGCAGACACTAGCTGTGTGATCCTAGGCAGGGGACTTAATTTGTCTCTGGGGCTCAGATTCCTTGTTGGAAAAAACAGGGTTGAACAGAATAGAATAGGATTGTTGTGAGGCTCCAATGAGAGCCCATGGCCAGCATGTAGCGAATGGTGGTCTTCGCTGCTATTGTTGGACCAACAAAGGAAAACCTCCTTGCTGCTCTCTTCTCATGCAGAATGATGATTGAAAAAGAAATCATGATCAAACAAGGTGAAAAAGCAGGTCGGTGGGTCCGCACTGGAGCTGTAAGGAACTTGATGTTGTCAGCTTTGGGCAGCTCTTACAACTTAAAGACCATGCATTGTACTGGGACAAGATTTACTACCCATCCATCGCATCTTCTAAGGGCTAAGGAAATCAAACAACTTCAGATGTCAGTTTTAAAGGATCTCTAGCATTGCAGCCCTGGTGGCGCAGTGGTTAAGAGCTCAGTTGCTAACCAAAAGGTCAGCATTTCAAATCCATCAGCTGCTCCCTGGGAACCCTATGGGGCAGTTCCACTCTGTCCTATAGGGTCACTATGAGTCAAAATCTTTTTGGTGGCAATGGGTAGCATTGGTGGCTTAGTGGGAGAATTCTTGCCTTCCATGCTGGAGACCTTGTTCAATTCCTGGCCAATGCACCTTCTGCTCAGCCACCACCCATCTGTCAGTGGAGGATTGTGTGTTGCTATGATGCTAAACAGGTTTCACCAGAGCTTCTAGACTAAGACAGTGTCATGGATTGAATTATGGCCCCCCAAAAATGTGTGTATCAATTTGGCTGGGCCATGATTCCTGGTATTGTGTGATTTTCCTATGTGTTGTAAATCCTGCCTCTATGATGTTAATAAGGGAGGATGGGTATTAGTAAGGCAGGACTCAGTCTACAAGATTGGATTGTGTCCTGAGGCAGTCTCTTGAGATATAAAAGACAGAAGTAAGCCGTGAGACAGGGGGACCTCATATCATCAAGAAAGCAGTGCCAGGAGCAGAGTGCGTCCTTTGGACCAGGGGTCCCTGTGCAGAGAAGCTCCTAGTCCAGGGGAACATTGATGAGAAGGCCGACAGAGAGAGAAAGGCTTCCCCTGGAGCTGACGCTCTGAACCTGGACTTTTAGCCTACTTTATTGTGAAGAAATAAATTTCTCTTTGTTAAAGCTATCCACTTGTGGTACTTCTGTTGTAGCAGCACTAGATGACTAAAGCAGACAGAGTAGGTAGAAAGGCCTGCTGATCTACTTCTGAAAATCAGCCAATGAAAACCCTATGGATCACAACGGTCCAATCCGCAACCAATCATGAGAATGGGATAGGACTGGGTAGGGTTTCATTCTGTTGTGCATGGGGGTCACCGTGAGCTGGGGGCTTAAACCTGTTGGCAGCTAACAACAAAAAAAGTGTTTTATAAATCATTATTAGTAAAGGTATAGGCCGCCTGAGTGGTACAAATGGTTAAGTACTCGTCGACTGTGATGGTTAATGCTATGTGTCAACTTGGCTAGGCCTTGATTCCCAGTATTGTGTGGTTGTCCTCCATTTTGTGATCTAATGTAATTATCTGCCATTTTGTGATATTATGTAATTATCCTCCATTTTCTATGTTATAAATACTAACGTCTATATGTTAATGAGGCAGGATTAGTGTGGGGTGTATCTTGAGTCACAGCCTTACTTAAATCCCACCCATACTCAAGTCATGTCCTTACTCGAGTCTCACCCTTACTCAAGTCACATCCTTACTCTGATGTAAGAGGAGTTTCCTCGGGGGTGTGGCCTGCACCTAATATCTATATGGATGCTCTGGCAAGGCTCTCCTTTGTTCTGGATCTTGCATCTGGCTTGTCATCATCTGATCTCCAGTTCTTGGAACCTGGGCTAGCAGCCTGTCGTCTGACCTACCAATTCTGGGATTTGCCAGCTTCTGAAGCCCCGTGAGCCAATAGCCTGTCATCTGACCTGCTGATTGTGGGTTCATCAGCCCCTGCAACCACAAGAGTGGGGAGAAGCCTCTAGCCTGATGCTTGACCCACAGATTCACAGATATGGGACTTGCCAGCCTCCACAACCACATGAGCTATTTCCTTGAGATAAATCTCTCTCTCGGAATATGTGTGTATGTGTGCATGTATATGCTTCACTGGTTTGTTTCTCTAGAGAACCCCGCCTAAGACACCTACTTACCAAAAGGTTGACGGTTTGAATGCACTTGGAGGCTCCTCGGAAGAAATGCCCAGTGATGTATTTCAGAAAAGTCACAGGCACTGAAAACCCTATGGAGCATAGTTCTACTCTGAAACACACGGGGCTGCCCTGAGTCAGAACTGACTCCATGGCAAACTGGCTTAGGGTTTGCTTGTTTGGTTAGTTGGCTTATCAGTAAAGGTGTTTCTAATTCATCCTGTTTCCCCGGCTTACCCTCGGGATAGAGAATAAACAAGTGGGTGTGGCCAGTATGTTACCACGAAACGGTGCTCTTGTTCTGGGCCATGCTCATCCCCTACACCCCGGGACAATCTTGGCACATTCTTCTGGCACCTCAATTTTACTTGACTGTAACCTGTTTAAAACAATCTTTTTATGTTATAACAAACACAAATTTTATGAAGTGCAATGCAAAAATCGCAAGGATCCTTAAGATAAAACATGTCTTAAAAGACATTTCGTGCTTTCTGCTCCCAGACCCTCCAGGGGCTCATGTTAATTCTCCTCTGCTGTTGGCAGCACATCTGTGTGAAATTCTGAGAAGCACTGGTTTCACTTATTTACTTAAAGCCCCATATGACAGGGTAATTTAAGGGGATGTGGATTAAGGATGATTTAAATATTTAGTCATCTGAAATAACATCCCCAGAAGTGATCATGCCGTTTCTCTTTTAAAAACCTCTTATTTCCACCAAGAGTCCTCACTTCTATCTCCTTTTGATAATCTACTTCAGCAGGTTTCGGAGGAAACACCATGGACAGTATTATGCTATCTGCCTGGGGCCTGACAGCTATCCAGGCTGAACCATAGGAATTCTTTCTTCTGATTGGTCCTCTACAAAAGGGGATGCTGTATTTCCAAATTGTTAGGGTTGGAGGGAGAAGCACACACTGATGAAGAAGAATGATAACACGGCAGAAGAAACAAGCTCCCGTGGCTGGCTCTAGAAGAGAGAAGGGTGTGTTCCCACCATCACATGGAGAAGGGCATCTAATAACACGATAGTAATGAACGAGCTTTTGCAATATAAAAACAAGAGGAACCAATAATAACAGCAGCTTCTATGGACTTCTTACTCTGAAGCTAGATACTCTATGTGCATTATCATACTCCTCACAACAATTCTAGCCCATTTTATAGAAGAGGAAATTGAGGCTCTGACTGCAGAGCCCGTATCTATTCTCCCCATGATACGCTGGCAGCCTACTTCTATTTACATCAGAACTGTCTAACACATCTGGCCTGAGCAAGCCCAACACCATCATGTGGAAAAAGAAATATTCTCTTACCTTTAGAGCCCACTCACAATCCACTAGTGCCTTTTGGTAGTCCCCGAGTTTTATATAAGCCTGTAATGACACAAATAGCTTATATTCACGTAGAAGTCTGCATCAAGCAGTCTTTAGTCAAACAGTAACATGGTAATGAGGAGTAACTGGTCCCTAACTGTATCAGCCAGGGTCTCAGCAGGAAAGAGATGCCATACTCCTACAGGCAACAGAGGAGAGTTTAATAAAGGGACTATTTAAATGGTGAGGGCAGCGTTTAGGGAAACCAGTAAGGGATGTTATAGAACCCCAGGGCCAGCAACTGTGGACAGCCATTACCAACACTAGAGCTGCAGGGGCAGAAGGTGGGAGAAACTTAACAAAAAACCGAACGGGTAGCTATACAAAAATAGCCTACTGACAGGAACTGAGGCTTTTGGTAGGGCCGAAGCTGGGAGGATAAATACCCTAACCTCCCTTCCCTCCTTCCTTCTGATCTCATTGGCTGAACCCAAATGGAAGCCAGAGGGCTGGGAAGCCAAGGGAACCAGTCTACACAGATCAGCCCCTCGGGTAGACAAGGATCTGGAGGGACAAACAGAAGATATTCAGCACATTAACAACATCTACAAAGGAACAGCTAGCTGCTGGAGACCACTCTGCTGTGCATATTTGAGAAGGAAACCAAATGACAAAGAGAAACAAAAAGAAAGATAATAGCAAGTGTTAGCAAGGATGTGGAAAAATTTGAATCCTCATACATTGCTGGTGGAAATGTAAAATGGTGTAGTGACTTTAGAAAACAGTCTGGCAGTTCCTCACTAGGTTAAACACAGTTAACATATGGCCCAGTAATTCCACTCCTAGGTAGATACTCAAGAAAAATGAAAATTTATGTCCATACAAAAACTTACAACAAATGGTCCCCGGACACACTTTTAGCTCAGTACTGAAGACACTCCTGAGGTTTACCCTTCATCCAAAGACTGGACAGGCCCATAAAACAAAACGAGACTAAAGGGGCACACCAGCCCAGGGGCAAGGACTAGAAGGCAGAAAGGGGCAGCGTTACTCATAATAGCCCAAAAGTAGAAACAACCCAAGTGTCTATCAACTGATGAATGGATGAACAGAATCTGGTATATCCATACAATAGAATATTGTTTGGCAATAAAAAGAAATGCAGCACTGACACATACTATGACATGGATAAACTTTGAAAACCTCATGCTACGTGAAAAGAAGTCCTTCACAAAAGATCACATATAGAATGATTCCATTTATATGAAATGTCCAGAACAGGCTAATCCACAGAGACAGAAAGTAGGTTAGCAGTTGTCTAGAGCTGGGGGGCTGGGGGTGGAGAGGACTGGGAGTGATGGCTGAAGGGTATGGGTTTGTTTGTGAAGATGATGATAATATTCTGAAATCAATTGTGGGGATGGTTGCACAATTCTGTGAAGAGACTAAAAACCATTGAAATGCGTACTTTAAATGGGTGAATTGTATGGTATGTGAGTTATATATCTATAAAGCTGTTAACAAAAAAAAAAGAACGATAAAGAAAAAGTTCTGCTTCTGTCTCATGAGAGCAGCAGGAAGGAAGAGATACAGGAAATGAGCTGACATTTAAGAGTCACGCCATCACCATGAACCTTGATGCCATATGCCTTGCGGTACTCTTCTGCAATCTCCTAGAATTGGAGAAAGTCCTGAAAATCAAGAATTGACTCAGAATTCTGTGCTCCATTCAACTAAACCAACTTAAGAATTTACTTCATTTATAGTTTCAAAGAACCAGCAGCATATAAACAAATGACAGTTGAGTAAAAACAAGTATGATAGCTACTATAACCTCTGTGTTAATTACTGGACACAATGGCTGTTCAAGATATTCTTTTTTTAATTGTACTTTAGGTGAAGGTTTACAGAACAAACTAGCTTCTCATAAAACAGTTAGTATACATATTGTTTTGACATTGGCTAACAATCCGACAACATGTCACCACTTTCCCTTCTCGACCCTGGGTTCCCTATTACCAGCTTTCCTGTCCCCTCCTGCCTTCTACTCCTTGACCCTGGGCTGGTGTGCCCCTTTAGTCTCGTTTTGTTTTATGGGCCTGTCCAGTCTTTGGATGAAGGGTGAACCTCAGGAGTGACTTCAGTACTGAGCTAAAAGGGTGCCTGGGGGCCATACTCTCAGGGTTTCTCAAGTCTCTGTCAGGCCAGTAAGTCTGGTCTTTTTTTGTGAGTTAGAATTTTGTTCTACATTTTTCTCCAGCTCCGTCTGGGACCCTCTTTATTGTGATCCTTGTCAGAGCAGTCAGTAGTGGTAGCCCGGCACCACCTAGTTGTATTGGGCTCAGTCTGGTGGAGGTCATGGTAGTCGTGGCCCATTAGTCCTTTGGACTAATCTTTCCCTTGTGTCTTTAGTTTTCTTCATTCTCCCTTGCTCCAAAAGGGGTGAGACCAGTGGAGTATCTTAGATGGCCACTCACACGCTTTTAAGACCCCAGACGCTACTCACCAAAGTAGAATGTTGAACATTTTCTTTAAAAACTATAGTATGCCAATTGAGCTAGATGTTCCCTGAGACCATGGTCCCCAGAGCCCTCAGTAATTTGGTCCCTCAGGGAGTTTGGATGTGTCTGTGGAGCTTCCATGACCTTGCCTTGTACAAGCTGTGCTGGCTTCCCCAGTATTGTGTACTGTCTTACCCGTCACCAAAGTTTCAAGACATTCTTAACAAGTTGCACTAAGTAGATTTTAAGCATTCTTCTTTTGGAAAGTTCCCTAAGAAGAAGCAATTATCACCCCCATGTTAAGAAAGGCAAACAAAGTACTAGGAGGATAAGCAACTTTTGCAGGATCCCATCAGTCACCAATAAAAGAGCCAAAATACATGCAGGTCTGCCCAGGATCAAAACTGTACCAGGACACTGTGACAGTCTTAACAATAAAGCTTATAAGATATTTACATGGCCAAGCCAATTATGGGGTCAGTTGTTGTAACTCATAGGGAATCTAAGCATTCAACCAGTTAGCCAGCTAATGAATTTCTGCAGTGCAGCTCTTGGCTCAGATGGAAACGAAGCTATGATGCGGTGCTTTCATTAACTGGGGTTCCATACTAATTGAAGGTGACTCTCTTTGAGCTCTCCTATAAAGCACCATCCTTTCCTCAGGGTCTGGGATTTCATTTGAATGTCAGAGAATGTGAGGAAGAAGCTAGCATCTTTCTAGACAACTGTAGCCATGATTTCAAGACATTGTTATTCAGGATATATACAGACTCTGAAAAGTCTAGGGGCCTCAACAACTTCTCTGCACAGCCTTTTATTTTTCTATTTCTCTTCTTTTTTTTTAAGGCTTGGATTCAACACCCAGTAACTTCTCCATTCCTTTTTGCTTTTCCACATTTTAAAAAGAACTCCTTTTTTCCAAATGGCAATTAAACTCCAGATTTATCTAAATTACACCAGCAATCCATTGATCATAACATCAGCTCCAGGAAAAAAACAAGGTGATCAAAGGGTAGGCTTCCTCTCTAGCAAGCGGCAACACTCAATTCACAGGATCCTTATTAAGTGCTTTATAACACTGCATGCAAACTGGGGAGGCATTTTAAAAATAGTCAATGCTTCAAATTATTCATAACACCAGGAAGCACATTTTGTGTTTATTTGTCTCTAGATAAACTTTCTGTTTTGGGAAAGCTGCAAAGAATTGCTTCCCCAGAGATTTTCATTGCATTTACTTGTATTTATCCACACTTGTTCTTAATGTGATTCTCCAGAACTAATCAAAGTGCTGTTTAAACTTGAGTACAGTAAAAATGTAACTAATTTAGCTGACTCAGGGTATATATAGTCTGAATTAGATGTAAGTCTGAATGACACACCATTATAAAGCAATTCAATTTTACTGCTTTAAATAATTTCAGAGTAACAGATGACTCTGCATCAAGCAAGCATCAGGAGGTAGATGTTTTGGAAACTAAATTTAATAATAAATAAAAATAAATTATAATTAGCATATTAATTGTATTTAAATGATTCTTTTGAAGTATCACCAGAAACTTAATTGCCTTAAATGCACTTATTGTGCCTCCAATTTTATGTAACTTGTTGTTAGCTGCCGTTGAGTTGGCTCCAACTCATGGCAATCGTATGTGTAACAGAACGAAACGTTGTCCAGTCCTGTGCCATCTTCATGATCGTTGGCATGTTTTTAACCTATTGTTTTGGCTACTGCGTATTTCTGAAACTTAGCAAGGAGTTGGACATCAATTATAAACCAAGCACTTGGGGGAAAAAGGACACGGTAGTTTTTGACCTCAAAATGTCTGTAATTCCGTGAGGGTGATAAAATCAAACCTAAATCAACCTCTGGCCATCTTATTTACCAGTTTGCTTCCTAAATAACAATTTTTTTCCCCCATAAATAGGTTGAGGAAATGACACCTCAACTCTAGCCTGACTTATTCAAGCTGCTAAACAATGAGGTTATACTGTGCTTGGATTTATTTATCTTTAAATCACTGTCACTCTTCAGACATTCTGCCTCCTGAAGTCCTGTTTTCTTGTTTTCAATACTCTTCTTCAACGCACCACAGCAGGATGTTCTTAATCTTGAGTTACAGAAATTGGAGCTGATAAGTGCTCTGCTGCCTCTCTCCTCTTGCAAATGACAAGGCATCAAGTTCATCTCACATGGTTCCTGCTTACATATCCTGACCACCGGATGACAGTGGCTCATGAATCTGCCAACTTTCCAGCCCTGAGTAGCAGAGAAATCCTACTACGGACAAACTCAATGACTTTTCCAAGATAAGGTCACAGGTGACATTTTTGTTTCAACTGCGGAATACCAACCTTCCCCTCCAATTGTATGGAACTCAGCAAGGACTTGTTGAACATCTATTATAAATAAAGCATAGGGGGAAAAAGTAGGTGGCAGTTAAACAGCAGATAATAAACATCTGGGTGGTGGTTTTTACTTGGTGTTCCAGGAAACTGAGATCACCTGTGATATAAAACTGAGGTCTTGGTGATTTCAGAACTTCAAAATATCTGAGAAATTGGCCCGTCAGTTATCCAGTCTACCCCAGTCATAGAATATTAATCAAAAAGGACTGATACAATGAGAAAGAAATTAACAAGAAGATGGCCCTTAGGTGTTAGGACTACCACCAGAAAGAAGGCTGTGCAATCCCAGTGTTGGCAGGATCCAAGGTCTCATAGGTCATGTCATTCCATTATTTTCTCCTTTATCCACATGGAAAAGTGTCCGGTTACCATCAGTGATGTGCTGGGCTGACTTAGACACTCAAGAGAGCCAACCAAGTACAGCTCCTCCCGACTCCTGCTTCAGTGACTGTAGTTGGTAGCTTGAAATCAGACCATGGTGACAGTATTTACACCATGGCAGCTGGCAAACCCTACAGAAAAATCCCACCCCTTGTCTGTCAGTTTGCCATACTGTGGTGGTTTGGGTGTTGCTGTGATGTTAGAAGCTATACCATTGGTATTTCAAATACCAGCAGGATTACCCATCATGGATAGGTTTCAGTGGAGCCTCCAAACTAAGACAGACTAGGAAGAAAGGCCTGGAGATCTACTTCTGAAAATTGGCCATTGGAAACCCTATGGATCACATCAAAATATTGTCTGATATAGTGCTGGAAGATGGGCCACCTAGGTTGGAAGGCATTCAAAATACAGAGTGGCCACAACAATGGACTAGAGCACACCAACAATCATAATGATGACACAGGACAAGGCAACATTTTGTTATGTTGTACATGGGGTCATCATGAGAAGCCAACTCAACAGCAACTAGCAGCGATAACAACAACAATATACCGATTGGCTCCTCCTGTGCTCTAAACAAGAGCTGGTTGTTAAACATTTTCCAGCACACCTTTGGTACCATCTAGTATTGTCTTTCTTTGCATTCACAAGCTTAGTGGTTACAATTCCCTGAAAAAATCCCATGGACACATTCTTGGCTCACTGACCTGGGCTCTGTTGGTATACAGCACTTTCATGTCCTTCAGCTTCTTCAAACCCTCACTGTAGCACAGGACAGCTGTTTCATAATCACCTTTGGTAAATGCTTCATTCCCCTTTTCCTTTAGGGCTATGAGAAGAAAAGCCATACAGGTGACCTCTCACCATACAGTGCAAAATTATTTCAGACTATTTCCCTGATTCCCAAACTCTACTTTGAAGGTCACAGCTTCCCTCAATCCAAAGGGAACTTGTCACTTGTTTCTTTCTGCAGATATTACAGGACTGGCTTCTTCATTTACATCTTTTTTCTCCAAATCCTCCCCTAAGTCTTCTAAGTAACTTCTCAGAAAAATTAATGTTTCTGCCTCAAGGGTCAGAACCAATCCAGCTTGCCACAAAGACGAAGTCTACACATTCAATGTCTCATATAGCGGGTCAAACAATTTTCTAATAAATATGGAACCATCCAGACCTGCAGCACACATTCCATTGGGGCCTGGGAGGTAGAAGGTAAATGCTGAAAGCCCTCTTCTGTCAAATGTAACCTCACCGCCTCACTCCATCTCTTTCCTTCCCCTCCCCTTTATTTCTCTTCTGCCTTCTCACATCTTTGTTCTCTTGTTTTATTTTTCTTCTATGCTTCTTCTCCACTTATGTTTTAGGCTAGCCAGTGGCACCTCACTGGATCCCTCCCTGCCTCCCAAGCATTGTTTAGTACTTCTCATAACCTTTGGAATGAAAGAAGTACCTAAAATCTGATCTAAGTCCACCTACATGCTTTGGAAAGAGGGTTGGCTGTGGAGGCCAACTGAGGCTTACGTACTGCTTCCTGCTATTTGCAGCAGGCACAGAGAGCAGACCACCAGCGACGGCTACCTGGCCAGGTCCCATTGCCTCAGGGCCATGAGAAACCCACTGACTGGGAACCCTGACGTCCTCAAACATCAGCATGTAGACACACGTGCTCTGTTAGCACAAATCATCCCAGCAATTGAAAAGAGAAGACTGACAGTTACCATCTGCGAAGACTTTGTTTTCCTGTCTCCTTCTGGCTCGTTCCTTTGCATCCTTCTCTAAAGATACCAAGAAGGCCTCTGACAGCGGGGTAATTTCAAATATTAAAAAGAAAAATCCAAATACTATAATCAGTTCTTCAGCTCAAATTCAGAAGAAAGCTACGTTAGAGCTTTAGAGTCACACTTCTCATGCATATACATGTGGGCACACGCACACATGCACACACAAATTCTGAGACAACTAACATGACGTTTTCTTAATTTGACATTAAATGGTAATCTGTGTGATGTATTATTATACATGATGGCTATGACTATGCTTCAAATTTGAATTATGCCTTTAAAAGAATTTTTCTTTGAAGAGAGACTTTTTTGTTCCACTTAGCATAATGAGCTGCTGAGCAGAGGAACACCAAAGCTATCTGGATCCCTTGAGCAGCTAACAGCAAATCTGACAATATAGAATAACTGAACTCAGTTTACAAAAAATTGGCCAGCAAAAAAATAGAGAAAAACTCTGAGTGCTGGCCCCTCTGATGACTCGCAACAGAACTGGGTGATCAATAAGTTTTTGCTCATGGGTTGTTTGTAGGCCCGGAGGCTATAATTTAAGGGTTTGAAGGCTACAATCAATAAAAACTGATCCTACATAAATAATACACATTGGGAAGAGAAATGCTGTTCTTACCTGAGTTTATCTCATCTTTATCCTGCAGGACACAGGTTATCATAAAAACAAAGAAACAGATTTTTAAAACCACTCTCTAATTTACACATCATATAAACCAAGAAGGCAAATCAATTATAAGTGAGGAGTCAGGTCATCTCCTTTATCCACCAATACTGCAGGGCCTATAATTCCAGGAACCTGATTTCAATCAGCAGATCCGATTAGGGACTCAATCACTATGGGGCTGAGTCTGCAGAAACAAGGCTTACCAGGTCAAGGGTGGGAATGAGAGTTGGTAGAATATATCACCTTAACAGTACAGCTTAAATAAAGGTCACAAACTCAGGGAGGTGAGGGACCAAACTGTCAATAAAACAAACTCAAAGGGTTATTTAAAGATGACCCAGAAAGACCAAGAAGAAAAAAAGGGAGAGTTTATACTTCCTTGTGGAAAATAAATCTAGTGAATCTAAGAAGCAAAAGACTATTTCAGCCTCACCAGACAGTTTGAGATTAAACTAGTCCTTGCTCTGCTCAACCCAGATCCTCACTGTATCTACTTGTATGACTCCATAACAGAAAAAGGAAACCTTCGTAGAAGCTTCTGGAGGACTGATCATGGTCTTGTTCAAGGTGGTCCTGCATTCATCCTCATCTTGGTCTTTCTCTGTAAGCAGTAGTCTTTTTTCTGTCTCCTGGACAGCTTTCTGCCGCACGACTGGGTCATCAGAATTCATCCCCTGGATTAAATTGGCTAGAAAAGAAATTAGATGTGAATCAAACAAACAAGGTCTTCAAAAGGAAAGACTCTGTTCACTAGGAAGGATGATGTGGAAAATTCCATCGGGAAGAACTTAAAAAAGGTTCTGAGTAGAAAGCAAAAATTAGAGAAATCAGAACCAGTGAGAAAAAATAAAAATAAAAACAGGATTTATTTTGCCTAGAAAAAGCTGTAGGTGAACTTAACTACGGTAGGAACAGAGTTTAAAGCCATTATTTAATTCAACAATAATTTATGGAGCACTTATTATGAGTTAGATATTATGCTGAATACTATAGACACAAGGATGAATAAAAAAGGATCCTTGTTTTTTCAGACTTACAATCTTTTTTTGTGGCAGACAAACATGTAAGTTGAGCAGCTCTGAGATCACAAAGCTGCAGCTCCTAACCCTATCTCTACCTGTCTTCACTTTACTCCCTGTAGAGCTTAGATGCCATGGGCCATCACTGTGACCACCGTTCTGACCCCATGATGAACTCCCTTGTCTTCCCACCCTATCTACCAGACAAAATTCCCAACCTAAATGAATCTATCATTCTCTCTTGGCCTTTGTTAGGGATGCTGAGTACTGATGCTGAGAAAGATGGATGCCTAGGGTAATTGGTGCCAACTCAATTAAACCTTCAGTGATTCCCAGCAAGTCCACTATGTTATCCTAGGCAAGCCATCCTATCATTTTCCCAAAGACTATAAAATTTTCTCTAGTCTAAACCTGGTCATCTCAAACAGATGATCTTAGTTAGTAATTCACAGAGGAAACAGATGACATCAGAAAGGAACTCCTTAATTTCTTGCCATTAAATCTACAAAATTAGTGCCCAGCAAACACCACCAACCGCTTTGACAGGGATCACAACACAGGGTCCCAGAATAGTGGCATAAAAATGTATAACAAAATTCAAATCCACACACACCAAAAAAAAAAAAAAAACACAACCAAAATACTAGACTTACTGGTCTGACAGAGACTGAAGGTATCCCCCAAGACTATGGCCCCTGGACACCCTGCTAACTCAGAACTGAAGCCACTCCCAAAGTCCACCTTTCAGCCAAAGATTAGACAGGAGCCCTGCTGGCACAGTGGTTAAGAGCTCAGCTGCTAACCAAAAAGGTCAGCAGTTCGAATCCACTTGCTGCTCCTTGGAAACCCTATCGGGCAGTTCTACTCTGTTCTATAGGGTCGCCATGAGTTGAAATCAACTCAACAGCAATGGGTTTGGAAACCCTGGTGGCGTAGTGGTTAAGTGCTACGGCTGCTAACCAAAAGGTCAGTTCGAAATCTAAAAGGCGCTCCTTAGAAACTCTATAGTGCACTTCTACTCTGTCCTATAGGGTCACTATGAATTGGAATCGACTCATCAGCAAGGGGTTTGGTTGGTTTTGGTTTTATAAAACAAGAATAACACACATCAGGAATGTGTTTCTTAGGTCAATCAAACTATGGTATATACACACAATGGAATACTATGCAACAATAAAGAACAATGATGAATCCTTGGAAAAATCTCACAACATGGATGAATCTGGAGGGCATTATGCTGAGTGAAATAAGTCAATCACAAAAGGACAAATACTGTGTGAGACTACTATTATAAAAACACAAGAAAAGGTTTACACACCGAAAAATAAATCTTTGATGGTTAAGAGGGAAGGGAATGGTAGGGAGGGGAAATCACTAACTAGATAGTAGACAAGTGTTAACTTTGGTGAAGGGAAAGACAACACACAATGTAGGTAAGTCAGTACAATTTGACTAAGGTAAAGTCACAGAAGATTCATAGACATATCCAAACATCTTGAGGGATTGAGCTACTGGGGCTGATGGTTGGGGACCATGATCTCAGGGGAACATCTAGGTCAAGTGGCATAACATAGTTCATAAAGGAAATGTTCTACATCCTACTTTGGTGAGTAGCGTCTGGGGTCTTAAAAGCTTGCGATTAGCAATCTAAGATACAACTATTGGTCCCATCACATTCAGATCAAAGGAGAAGGAAGAAAACCAAAGAC
This sequence comes from Dugong dugon, assembly GCA_030035585.1. Classification (NCBI taxonomy): domain Eukaryota; kingdom Metazoa; phylum Chordata; class Mammalia; order Sirenia; family Dugongidae; genus Dugong; species Dugong dugon. Next base: position 31,457,048 of record CM057467.1, read on the forward strand.
ACAAGGAAAATATTAGTCCAGAGGACTAACGGACCACATGAACCACAGCCTCCATCAACCTGAGTCCAGAAGAAGTAGATGGTGCCTGGCTACCACCACCAACCGTTCTGACAGGGATCACAATAGAGGGTCCTGGGCAAAGTGGGAGAAAAATGTAGAACAAAATTAAAATTCACAAAAAAAGACCAGACTTACTGGTCTGATGGTAACTGGAAGAACCCCTGAGACTATGGCCCCCTGACACCCTGCTAACTCAGAATCTAAGCCACTCCTGAAACCCACCTTTCAGCCAAAAATTAGACAGGTGTGTAAGACAAACAATAACATATGTGAGGAATATGCTTCTTAGTTCAATCAAGTATACAAGACGAGATGGGCAACACCTTCCCAAAAGTAAAGATGAGAAGGCGGGAAGAGACAGGAAAACCAGGTGAATGGACAGTGAGAAGCCAAGGTGGAAAGGGAAACGGGAGAGCACTGACACAACGCGGGGATTGCCACCAATGTCACAAAACAATTTCTGTATAAAATTTTTGAATGAAAAGCTAATTTGTGCTGTAAACTTTTACCAAAAACACAATTTAAAACAAGAAAAAATTTCTCTACCTTTTTAATCGAAAATATTTCAAATATACAGAAAATAACAGACATTTTTGTTTTCACACCATCTTTAAGTTAATATGTATCCTCTTCCAGCAGGTTTTAATGTCTTGTATTTGTATCATTTAGCTTTTGCTGCATAACACACCACCCCAAAATTTAGTGGCTGAAACAACCACCACTTACTTCATTTTAGTTAGTTCACAATTCCCTGGGTTAGCATTTGGGGCTGGGCTTAGCTGGCTTGGTTTCAGCTGGACTCACACCTGTTTAAGGTCAGCTGTTGGCTTACCGTTGGCTGGAGTAATGGAGTCAACTAGACCAAGTGTGTTTCATCTTCCAGCAGTCTAGGCCGAGCTTCGTCACGTGGCCATGGTGGCAGGAATTTCCAAGAGCAGTATGAGAGCAAGCCCCAACGCACAACCATTTTTCAAGCCTCTGCTCATGTCATATTTGCAAACATTCCTTCGGCCTAGGCAAGTCAAATGGCCAGCCCAGATTCAAGGTGGTGGAAAAACAGATAGCACATTTGACAGGAGGAAAGGAATTTGTGAACATTTTTGCAATCTACTGGAGTATTTGTGTATATGTGTGTATTTAAGTGAGGTCCCTGGGTGGTGCAAATGGTTTGTGACTGGCTAATAACCAAAAGGTCGGAGGTTCAAATACACCCAGTGGCGCATGGAAGAAAGGTCTGGCAATCTACCTTCATTAGATTGCTGTTGTGTGCTGTCAAGTAGATTCTGACTCACAGTGACCCCATATAACAGAGTAGAACTGCCTCATAGGATTTCCTTGGCTAAAATATTTATGTGAGCAGAGTGCCAGGTCTCTTCTCCCATGGAGCCACTGGGCAGGTTCAAACCACCGATCTTTCAGTTAGCAGTCAAGTGCTCTAACCATTGCACCACCAGGGCTCCTTTCTATAAGATTACACCCATTGAAAACCTTACAGAGTGCAGTTCTACCCTGAAACACATGCGGTCACCATGAGTTGGAATTGACTCAATGGCAACGAATTTTTTTGTGTGTATTTAAACATTTTATACAAATATATCAGACGTACATTCTTTTGCAACCTACTTCTTTCTCTCAATATGCTTTAGAGATTTGTTCTTGCTATGTTCTAGTCAACTCATTTTAATCATCGTATAAACCACAGTTAATCCAGTCTCTAATCGATGGACGTGTAAGTTGTTTTCGATTTTTATTTTTTGCTATTACAAATAATGCTGAATTAAATATCTGTGTACATATTTCCTTGTGCACATATGCAATACATTCTTTAGGATACGGCTGTACCAATTTTTAGTCCCACAAATAGTGTACAAGAGTTCTCATTCCTCCACACCTTTGCAAATCCTTGCTATTGGCAAACTTTTAATTTGTTGCCACTATAATGGATTGGAACGGTAGCTCATTAATCTTTTAATTTGCATTCTCCTGAATATGATGGGAATTGAACATCCTTTCATTGGTTTGTAGGCCATTTGGATTTTCACTTCAGTAAACTGTCTGTTCCTGTATGTGGCCAATTTTCTGTTGGGTTGTTTATCTTTTTAAATTTAATTTACATGATTTCTTTACATATTCTTTAATGGTTGTAAGCATTTGCAAATACTTTCTCCTTGGGTATCGTTTGCCTTTTCATTTGTTTTTATCAGGGCTTCAAACCAGTTCATTCTGGTTTGACCCCCTGCTGAGAATTTGCATTTCCACCCCATGATACACTGAATCAGAATCTAAATTAATGAGATCCCCAGGTGATTCTTATGTGTACATAAGAATCTTGTTAAACTGTATATATAAGAATCAACTGGGGATCTTGTTTAAAATGTATATATAAGAATCATCCAGGGACCTTGTTAAAATGTATACATTTATATACCAGTTTGAAGCCCTGGTTTTTATAGACCCTTTTGTTGAAAAGGTTTTTAAAAATTTTAGTGTGTTGAATGTACCAATCTTTTCCTTTATAATTCACACTTTTTGCATCATTTAAGGTTATATTGTCTTCTAAAGGGTTTAGAGTTTTGTTTTTTCCGTTAAGGTATTTAATCTACTGGGAGGTGATTTTTGTGTAGGGCATGAACACCATTTTTTTTTATTTTATTGTACTTCAGGGGAAGGTTTACAGAGCAAATTAGTTTCTCATTAAACAATTAATACACATGTAGTTTTGTGACATTGGTTGCCAACCCCATGACATGTCAACAGTCTCTCCTTTTTGACCTTGGGTTCTCCATTTCCATCGTTCACCTTTCCTGTCCCCTCCTGCCTTCTCGCCCTTGTCCCTGGGCTGGTGTGCCCATTTAGCCTCATATACATGGTTGAGATATGTATGTTATTGTTTGTTGTATAGGCCTGTCTAATCTTTGGCTGAAGGGTGAACCTCAGGAGCGACTTCAGTACTGTGTTAAAAGAGTGTCCAGAGGCCATACTCTCGGGGTTTCTTCAGTCTCTGTCAGACCAGTAAGTCTGGTCTCTTTTTGTGAGTTTGAATTTTGTTCTACATTTTTCTCCAGCTCTGTCCAGGGCCCTCTATTGTGATCCCTGTCAGAGCAGTTGGTGACTGTAGCCGGGTACCATCTAGTTGTGCTGGGCTCAGTCTGGTGGAGGCTGTACTAGGTGTGGTCCATTAGTTGTTGGGACTAATCTTTCCCTTGTATCTTTGGTTTTCTTCATTTTCCCTTGCTCCAGACAAGGTGGGACCAGTGGAGTATTTTAGACGGCTGTGCACAACAAAAGACCTCTTTATAAAGTGTTAGAAAGCAAAGACGTCACCTTCAGGACTAAGATGTGCCTGACCCAAGCTATAGTATTTTCAGTTGCCTCATACGCATGCGAAAGCTGGACAATGAATAAGGAAGACCAAAAGAGAATTGATGCCTTTGAATTATGGTGTTGGTAGAGAATACTGAATATACCATGGACTGCCAGAAGAAGGAACAAATCTGTCCTGGAAGAAGTACAGCCAGAATGCTCCTTAGAAGCAAGGATGGTGAAACTTCATTTCATGTACTATGGACATGTTATCAGGAGTGACTAGTATCTGGAGAAGGACATCATGCTTGATAAAGTAGATGGTCAATGAAAGAGAGGAAGGCCCTCAACGAGATGAATTGATACAGTGGCTGCAACAATGGGCTCAAACATAGCATTGATTAGGAGATGGTGCAGGACGGGGCAGCGTTTAATTCTGTTGTACATAGGGTCAACTACGAGTTGGAACTGACTCGAGGGCACCTAACAACAACAACAATCATCAAAATCAGGAAGTGCATATTAATACATTATTCATCCTCAGTCCCCATTCAATTTTTGTCTTCTCTTCTCCTAATAAACTCCTTTAGAGTAAACCCACCCATTCAGAATCATGCATTACTATTTGTTGTTGTATCTCGTTATTCTCCTGTACTCAGTCTTTCCTTGACTTTCTTGGCCTGGGCACTTTAGGCTAGTTATTTCGTAGGATGTCCCCCAAACTGGGGTGGTCTGTATCTTTAGCAGGAATATCACAGAAGTGATGCTGAATTCTTCTATTGTTCTCATTCTATTGGTGACTCACAATTTTGATAGTCCCATTACTAATCATATTCACTCTGATTACTAAGTTAAGGTGGTATCTGTCAGGACTTTTCACTGTAAAGTTATTCTTTTCCCCTTTGTAATTAATATGCATTGTGTGGGGAGATACTTTGATACTAGGTAAATGTCTCATTCCTCATCAAATTTTTACTTTCTGCATTTATTAATTCATAGTAGTATGGATTCATGGTTTTCTATTTTATTTCCAGAGGTCTATTTAATTATCAATTTCATAGAAACAGCTTTTAGGTTTTTAATCTTTTTGATTTAACTATTTCATTAATTTCTGTTACCTTTATTATTTCCTTCCTTTAGATTTATCCTCTTTGCTCTATTTTGAACTTCGAGGTGGATATTTTGCTCATTAATTATGTCTTGTTTCTAAAAAAATCTTCTGTAAGTTTCCTTTGAAGTATCACTGCATCCTATAAGTTCAAATATTATTTAATTCTAAATATTCTGTAATTTGTAGTATGTTTTATCTTTGACCCGTGGGTAATCTAGAAGGGTATTTTCTAGCTTTCTAATGCAGAGTTGGGAGAGGAGAAAGTTGCTTACCCTTTTCTTACTGATTTATGATTCCATCATTTCATTAGAACATTGTTTCAGAGAATACTGTCTGTATGAAAGAGGTTTTTTGGTGTATGTTGCTTTGTGGTCAAGTTCATGCTTCTTTTTTGTGAATGCTCCATAGCATAGTTTTTGAAAAGGGAAATCATAGGATAGAGGGCTATTTATCCATTAATGAAGTTTGTTACTTAGGTTGTTCAAATATTCTAAAATTTGATTGCTTTTTGGTTGCTTAGTATTTTAATCCTTCACTGTGATCGTGGGGAGCCCTGCACTTTCCTCCTTGATATTCTGTAACATTTTGCTACATGATATTTTTAAATTTTTTTGTGCTCATAAATGTTAAAGCTGTGTATTAGGAGTTTGCAAATTTAGAACTGTTATATCTTCCTGGTAATTTTTCCCTTTGCGTCTAAGTTAACAGCTATTTTAAACCATAGTCTTTGCTTTCAAGTCTATTTTGTCTGATTATTAATATTCAACACCTGTTTTCTTTTGGATAGTATTTGTATGGTAAATATTTTTCCATTTTTAAAGTTTCAAATTTTCGGTGCCCTTAAGTTATGTGTGTCTGTCGCATATAGGGAGCCCTGGTGGCTCAGTGGTTAAGAGTTCAGCCACTAACCAAAAAGTCGGCAGTTCGAATGCACCAGTCACTCATTGGAAACCCTATGAGGCTGTTCTATTCTGTCCTATAGGGTCACTATGAGTCGGAATCGACTTGACAGCAAGGGGTTTGGTTTGGTTTATAGGTTGCATATAGCACAATAACTGTATTTTGTTTTATCCAATTTGACAATCTCTTTTAATTAGAGATTAGCCCATATATTTTACTATGATTACTGATAGAGTATTTGGATTAATTTCTACTATGTTTTATGCCTTCTATTTACCTAGACTTCTCTATTTTTCTCCCCTCCTTTCCTGTATTCATTGGAGTCACTGTGTTTCTTTATTCCCCTTTACCCTCCACAAGTTTAAATCTCATACCTTCTTATACTATTCTTGTAATGGTAACTCTTACAATTTTAACAAATGTACTTGACTTAACAAATCTAAAATTAAGGACACTTTCTACCCTCCTGCATAATACAAAGATCACAGAATCCTTTCGTTCTGGGCATCTTCCTCCCATCTTATTGCTGTCTTAGGTGCTATGTAATTGTTGATGTCTATTATATTTTATCCAGCCTTTCCAGATGCTTTGTAGTGGGAGGGTTTTCAGATGATCTCATCAGCAATATTTCCGGAAATGGAAGCCCCCTCCCGCCTAACTCTTCACCCACTAAAATTTAGTTTCTGTTCTCATCACTGCTCCAAAACTGTTCCCATTAAAGTTACAAATGACTTCCATGTTGCTAAATTTAGTGGTCACTTTTTAGTTCTTGGAGCCCTGGTGGTGCAGTGGTTAAGAGCTCAGGCTGCTAACTGAAAGGTCGGCAATTCAAATCTACCTGCTGCCCCTTAGAAACCTTATGGGGAAGTTCTACTCTGTCCTATAGGGTCACTGTGATTCGGGATCGACTCGACGGCCGTGGGTTTGGTCTTGGTTTTTAGTTTTTGTTTTGACCAAAATTTCTGAAAACAATTGACAATGCTGAACACATCTTCTCTATGTAATTATGTTTCCCTTTGCTTCCGTAACACAGAATTCTCCTGATTTTCCCCCTACCTTTTTGATTATTGCTTTCGGGTATTCTTTACTTGCTCCTCCTCTCGTCTCCTACCTACCCTTTAAATTGTGGTATTCCTCAAGGCTCTGCCTGAGGTACTCTTCTCTTTTTCTCCACCCTCTTTCTAGATACTCCCATTTTCACCCCTAGCTCCAGATACCATTCACGTGACAATGCCTCCTAAATTGATGATCTCCAGCTCAATTCTGCTTCTTATGTCTCCAGACTCACAAAGCCCACTGCCTTCTGAACATCTTCAACAGGATGTCTGAAACTCTTCAAACTTAACATATCCACCTCCTTTCCCTTCAGGTGCCCCCTATCTCAGGGAATGGCCCTGAGATATTATTTCAACCCAAAACTCTCAGGACTCATCCTTGAGCCCTCATTCTCCTTCAGCCCTCACAGACATCAAACACCAAAACTTGTCCAGTATACTCCTAAATACATCTCAAATTTATCGACTTGTGCCCACCTCTCTGCCACTACTCTAAACCTAGTCACCAGTATCTTTTCCCTCAAGTACTCTGAGCACCCATTTTCTTCTCCACTCTAGGCTACATGACACACTGTGGCCCGAAGGACTTTTCTAAAGTGTAAATCTGATCATGTTCCTCCTCTAAGTAAACCCTACAAAGGATTCCCCCTTGCTCTTGGGGCAAACACAAGTTCTTATCATGGCTTCCAAAGCATTCCCTGATCTGGCCTCTCCATACTCAGATGGGACCTTTCTCTCCCCCATCTCCTCTCCCCAGCTATAAGGTAGCTTTTTCTCCTTCAGATTCTTAAAGGTACCACACTCTAACTACTAGCTTTCCTACCTACTTTGTTCCCACTTAGAATACTCCCTCCCCTTTTCCCAATGGCCAACTCCTACTCAGATTTTTGCTTAAATTTCCCTTCTTCACAGAAGCCTTATTTGACTCCCTAAACCGGGTTAGCTTGACCTGTGCTTTGCAAGTCTCCCTTTGTATCATACCTCACACTTGAAATTACTTGTTTAATAGCTGTGTTCCCCAATAGACCATAGATATTATTAGGACCGGTAATTATTGTCTGTTGTTACTTCACTCTCCAGCACCTAGCAATACTCAACACAGAGCAGGAGCCCAAGAAATGAGTGTATAGAATCTACACACATGTGGCTATTACATTTAAATTAATTAATCATGAAATAAAATGTAAAATTTAGCTCCTCAGTAGCACCAGTTACATGTCAAAAGGTCAATAGCCACATGTAGCTAGTGGTTACCATAGTGGGCAGCACAGACATTTCCATCATCACAGAAAATTCTGTTGGGCAGTGCTGGTATAGAAGCTGTCTGGATGAACTCTAAGTGTGAATAAAAAGTTAGCCAGGTAAAGAAAGCACAGAGGCAGAGGAAATGACAAAAGCAAAGTGCAGAGCATGAAACATCAGAGAACGTGTGGGAAGCTGCAAGCAGTTTGTTACTGCTTGTAAAGAACAAGGTCACGGGAGGACCTAAGTCCTGGTGAGAGCTTAGAATTGATTGTGACTACAGAAGGAATCCAAGCAGAGAAGTGTCTGGGTCAGATCTGCATTACAGATACATTACTCTGTGGGGAGTGTAAGCCTGGAGGCAGGAAAAACAATTAGGGCTTGTTGAAATAGTCTGGGTGAGAAGAACCTGAGCAAAGGGAAGGATAGAGAGGATGGAGTTGAAGAAAGGAGAAAAAATGTGATGGCTGGTTGGATGTAAGGTTGAGAGATGGAAGAAGTCCAAGGTGACTTGTATATTTTTGGATGGGAGCACCATCAGGATAAAGGGGAAGGTATGAAAAGCAGGTTTTTGTTTCTGTGAGTTTTTTTTTGGACAGAAAGAGTAGAGGTGGAAAGAGATGATAAATTCAATTTTTGGACACATTAAGTTTGAGATGTTTGTGGGACACAGTGGATATGACAGCTGGCCATAGAACCTGAGGCTCAGAAAAGAAGGCTGGCAATTTAGATGTGGGGTCATCAGCAGATAGGTAGTAGTTAAAATGACAAGCTTGGACTAGATCACCTGAAGAGAAAGGTGTGAAGTAGGCCAAGGCCAGAACCTCATGGAAGAGCAGAATTTAGGGATGAGCAGAGGAGAAGCCCATGATGAACACAAAGAACCCATTATGGATCTATCAGTAATGAAGTCATCCAAAGATTTTTTTTTTTTTAAACCATTTTATTTTTCTGACCCATACAATCTCCTGAAAGCGGCAATTTCAACATATTCCTGTTTGCTGTGTAAGATAGGCCTGTTGGTTTGTCTGTTTCTATCCTCAGACCAGCTCCCTGAGGCTTGAACAGAGACTGGTTTGTAGATCTCTTGAGTGTGATCTGTGGGTATGTTCTGAGAGATCCCACCTGTCTGAGCTGGGGAAGGGGTCTTCTTGTCTAGAGGAAGAAAGAAGGGATGGCAACCATGAGCCATCCACGTAACTTGATAGATCCTGAGGGAAAGCCACTTGATTTTGCCACTGCAACTCCAAAACAGAGATGGCTCTACTCTAAAACAGGAGGAGGAATCCCAGACTAATCTGCTGGGCTCTGGAGTGATCTCAAAGGGAACAGCCAGGCTCCTTGGCAATGGGGAAATAGCAGCTCCTTTTGACCAGATTCCTTATGCAAGGGGACAAAATATGGGAGAAGAGCTACCAGCCTGAATTCCAATCAGATCATTGACAGCTTCTCCGATATCAAGTGATAGCTAGAAAATACTGTCCCCCTGCTATATTATTACTTGCTTCTCAATACCCCTTCTGTTTAATTTCAATTACATTTTTCTTCACAAGAGTCATAAACCTGTCAGCAACCCAGGAACTTAGAGTGATCGTTTCTCTTTAGTCACTCTACCCCTCTAAGGCAGGACTTATGATTTACCAGTACTTACTGATTTCATCCACATTTTTAAGAAATTTCTGCAAGTCTTTCTCTTGCTCTTCAGCCATTATGGACCAGAATTCCTAAGGGAGACAGCATAAATGATAAAAAATAATATTACTAAAACACTAAACAGAATTTGTCAGGCTTATTAGCCTTCTAAAACTAAGAGCCAAATGATTATTTTAAAGAAGGATTTGTGTTTATAAACATCAGGCATAGGAGCAAGGTGATCTGTTTCACTCTGACTGTGGTTTTGAAAGGGGCTGCCTGGGAATTTCACATTTATTGTTTATTGTCAGCAGTGCAGACCTAACGTCTTGGGTATTGTGGTATTGTCAATGCCTAGCTGGCATAGTTCACTTTTGCATGCTCCCATGATTCTGATTTACTCTCCTCCTCTCTTCCCTCTTGTTTTCCCATGATTTTAAAAGTTTAAATTTAACCTAAGTTCCTCTTTGGGAGCTAGAACAACAAGTGATAGAATCTGGAAGTAAAATGCTTGAACAAGGAAAAATCATTGTGTGGCCGAAACCAGGATGGTACCCAAAGGTCAACATGTCTGGAGGGTGGTTAATGTGGCCAGCCACCCCAGAGGGGAGCCAACATTCCATAAATTCCTTGGACTTTTGATTTCTTCCTATATAATCTTCTAATCAGCCTTCAGACTGGCAGGCAGATTTTGGAGGAGCTCATTCCCCTCTGTCTCCTGTATACCGATACACAAGAAAAACCTTCTTGCTACTCACCTCACCTGTCTCAGTACTGACTTCTGTGGCAGGCGGCTCAGACCCGCCAGAGCGATAACAAATTTTGGTGCCCAATGTGGGGCTTTCCAGTGGCTTGAGACGTGGCAGCCCAGTGGCAGGGCCTAGGATTGTCTGTCTCCCTGAACAGCCAGCCACAAGAGGCTTCATTTGCCTCTGGGGAGGTGCCGACAGCACCGGGACCTGCCGCAGCATCACCAGTCCCCAACCTTGTCAGACGGAGGTGACTCTGAAGGAAGCAAGACTGGTATAAGAGGATCCTAAGGTGAGTCAGCGATTCCTCTCCCTGTTGCGCTGGATGGATAGGGTAGGCCAAAGGTTTCTGGAATGGGACCTGAGCCCTTGGTTTCTGAGGTGGGAGGCACGTCAGATGACCGATCCCCATGAGTAGGATTGTAGAAAAGGACTCTTGGGGACTCCAGAGTCTTGGTCTTGGGTGTGTGAGTGCTCATGAGCGTGTCTGGGAGGTTGAGACCACTAAGATCATCTCTGTCGGCAGGGCCGTCTGAGAGGCTGAAGGGGTCAAGAGCACCTCTGGCAGCTTTTTGGGATTTATTCATTTACTGTGGTTCTGTGTCTGTCCTGTCCATTGTCTGTGTGTACCTAGTGTTGTACCATCTACTTGGGCACCATCTGATGGTGATTACAGCTAACCCTGGCAGAATCTTGTCATCTCTGTAAGGTCTCCTCCACCAAAGATCTTTAATGAATGGTGGGCAGATTGTTGTGAGTACCCCGGATCTCTGCTTTACTGATGGGTCTCTAATCATTTCACCCATCGCCCACTGAAATCTTGCCACCCTCTTGTCAGCTGGACTTACTCTCTTCTCTTTTATTTTCTTCACTTTGTGTCACAGTGTTTGGACTGTGCCTGCCAGGAATAGGACAGGGGCTGTGTCCCTGACCTTCAGGGCTTCACCCTAGTGGGAATCTTAGTGGCCTTAGGCTGGCCCTATAGAGAGGCTAAATACCAGATGGATCAGTAGAATAACTTCATCACAGCCCTAAACCAGCATGCCCATCCCTCTCTTGGGCCACTCATTACAGGAGATAAGAGGTATAAACTGAGGAGGACGAGGTGAGGACATGGGGAATCAGCCTAGTATTCCCAGGGATTCCCCCTGGGATGCATTTTGGCAAACTGTAAAAGGTATAGCTATGAGCCTATGACAAAGAAGAAGATGATATTTCTGTGTAATGATGTTTGGCCCCAATATCAGCTAGGGGATCAGGAGACTTGGCCCTGGAATGGGGTAATGGCTTATAATACAATTTTGCAGCTTGATTTGTTTTGTAAGAGGGAAAAGAAATGGGATGAGGTCCCGTATGTCCAAGCCCTCATGTCTCTCTATCAAACCATAAACCCCTCTAACCAAGTACTCTTCCAAGGAAAACCTAAGGGAAAGGTGCTTCCAGAATCCTCAGTAGAGGACCCTTTGTTGGAAAGAATAGTCCTGGTACCTGCCTCGGCACCCCCACCCTCATATGGGGGTGGTGTGAGTGTGGCCGACAGGAGAGGGGAAGGAGAAATGGAACCAGACTCCAGCACAAAAGGAAAAAAGGAGGCTGACAAGGGTGCAACTGCCTCAACTTCAGGTATGGTCTCCCCCACTCATACTCGACAGGGTATGGTTTTTGGTGAGGGTGCTGCTGAGGCTTGGGCAGGGCAATCTCCATCGAGAGAAGTCCCAGCCAGAGAAGAGACAGTGTTGGTATATACCCCTTTTTCCACCTCTGATTTATATAACTGGAAAAATCAAAATCCTCCCTATCAGAGTGATCCAAATAAGATGACAGAACTATTCCTCTCCAACTTTTCCAACCACCGCCCTACGTGGGCAGATATACAAGTCCTAATGACCACCTTATTAACCTCAGTAAAATGCTGCATGGTATTAGAACAAGCCTGCAAGGAGGCTGATAGACTCCACCATCAGGATCCCCTGACCCCACCAACCAGGGAGGAGGCTATCCCAGCCAGGGACCCAGGGTGGGACCCAAATCAGGAAAATGGACGAAACAGACTCCAGCTTTACTGAGAACGTCTGTTAACTGGTTTAAAGAATGGGGAACCAAAACCCAAGAGCCTACAGAAAATTAGGGAAGTTACTCAGGGGGAAACAGAGGATCCCTCCACCTTCCTGGTAAGGGTAACTGATGCGTTCCATCATTACACTGATATAAATCAAGAAGACCCAAATAACTCATGGCTCTTAAATATGACTTTCATTTCCCAAAGTGCCCCTGATATTCGAAAGAAATTGCAGAAACTGGAGGGTGGACTAGGGATGCCTATGGGACAGTTACTTGAAATCATCTTCAAAGTCTACAATAGGGATCAGGCGGCTGAGCAAAGAGAGAAACAAAAGATGAAACAGAAGGCCACTTTATTGGCTGCCACCCTTGTCCCTTCAGGCCCAGTAGAAAGGTCAGAGATAGGAAAAAAGGCCAACTCAGGGCGGCAAGCTAGACCACCATTGGGTGCAGATCAATGTGCTTATTGTAAGAAACATGGACATTGGAAACAGGAATGCCCTGAAGCCAGGGAGAAGCGGTCACGGCGCTGCCCTCCAAGACTATCAGGAGGGATCCACACCTGGGGATGACGATTCGGAATGATGGGGCCTGGGGCTGAGATCCTCCTTGGCTATCTCCCACCATGAGCCTCGGGTAACTCTTAAAGTGGGAGGACTGACACTGACTTTATTCTAGATACGGGGCTGACATTCTTAGTTCTAAACATAGCTGAGTCCCCTCTCAGCCAGTGCACTGCCCCAGTGGTAGGAGTTTCGGGAAAACTATCCACATGATCTTTCCTCCAACCTGTGAACTGTGAAATCGGAAAGGATTTGTTATATCATGAGTTTCCCTACACGCCAGAATGCCTGGTCCCGTTATTTTGGAGGGACTTCCTATCAAAGCTGGAAGCCCAAATCATCTTCAGGCCATCCCATATCCTGGTGCAGACCTCACCAGAAAATGCTTGTGCCCTCCAGGCAGCATTATTACAAAGTGAGGTGGCGACATCTAGCAGCGCCCCTCCTCACATTTTGCAGGAAGTGAACCCAGAAGTATGGGCAACAGGAAGGCTGGGGTGGGTGAAATCCACTGCACCAGTAAAAATAGCCTTGAAACCTGGAGCATCCATTGTAAATCAAAAACAATATCCTCTCTGGAAGGAAGCATTGGAAGGAATTGTGCCATTGGTTCAAAGGTATATAAAGATTGGACTTTTAAAATTCTGCGCTCCCCGTACAACGCTCCTATTCTACCGGTATTAAAACCAGGGACGAACGAGTATCGTTCGTCCAAGACTTGAAAAAGATACATCAAATAGTGGAAAATATCCATCTGGTGGTGCCACATCCCTACACTCTTCTGGTCATCAGCCCCAGCCAGTGTGCCTGGTTCTTGGTCCTAGACTTGAAAGATGCTTTCTTTTATATTCCCCTACATCCTGAGTTCCAGCCACTGTTTGTTTTTGAATGGACCGACATTAAAACTGGGACCAGAAGACACCTCACATGGCAGGTTTTGGTCCCAGAGTTCAAGAACTCCCCCACCATTTTTGGAGAAATTTTAGCCAGAGACTTGAGGACGTTAAAATTGGAAAAGAGTCTTGTTTTGCAGTATGTCGATGACATTCTGATAACAAGTGAGACCAAGGAGGAATCTGACCAAAACACCATACTGGTTCTAAACCATCTGGCTGAATGTGGATATCGGGTCTCTGAAAAAAAAGCCCAGATATCCCAATGACAGGTAAGGTATTTGGGTTTCCAAATCTCACAGGGACAATGGAGCCTCCTCCAGGATCAAAGGGAGGCCATAATGCGGGTGGCACCTCCTACCTCCAAGCAACAATTGCAAGGTTTTCTCGGGATGGCGAGGTTTTGTCAGATCTGGATCCCGGGATTTGGGCTTATGGCAAAACCTCTATATGAGGCTTTGAAGGTGGAAGAGAAGTAGACTTTATTATGGAGTAAGGAATGTCAGCAGGCTTTTGAAAAAATAAAATACAAGTTAATGACTGCTCCAGCGCTGGGGTTACCAGATTTACAGAAACCTTTTGAAGTCTTCATGCATGAGAGACAAGGAATTGCTGAGGGAGTATTAACTCAGACCTTGGGACCCACCAGGTGACCTGTGGCCTACTTTTTAAAACAGCTAGATAACATGGCCTGGGAAGGGCACCCTTGTCTTTGAACTGTGGCAGCACTTGTGACCTGCTACAGGAGGCTGAAAAATTCACCTTACGGCAAGGTGACCGTGAATACCCTACATGTGGTTCTGCCCCTTTTTAGAACAAAGTGGAGGGCTTCTGGATCACAGCAGGCTGAATGGGCAAATATCAGGCCATCCTGCTGGCATCCCAAATGTGGTTTTAAAAGCTGTCTCCTCCCTCAACCCAGCCACCTTGCTGTCCAGATCAGAAGAGGCTTCTATGCATTACTGCTTAGAAATAATTGAGGAAGTCTATGCCAGCAGACCCGACCTCTTAGACACCCCCGTGACTGATCCTGAGGTAGAAATGTACTCCAATGGCAGCGGTTTACGCATGAAGGACGCCACAGAGCAGAGTACGCCATAGTGACACTAACTGAAATTTTAGAGGCAGCTCTGCTTCCTGCTGGAAACTTAGCCCGAGAGGCTGAACTCATCACTCTGGCGTGAGCTCTTCGACTGGGAAAAGGAAGGCGCATAACGGTATATACCGACAACAGGTATGCCCATCTGGTTCTCCATTTTCACAGGGTCCTATGGAAAGAAAGCGGCCTTCTGATGGCTGCCAACAAGGATGTGAAACTTCTAACAGAAGTCCTGGAACTCTTAGAAGCGGTGCATGACCCCCTCCAGGTGGCGGTAGTGTATTTTCCTGGACACCAAAAGGGACAGTCTCCTGAGACAATGGGAAATTGCAGAGCAGACTCAGAAGCTAAAAATGTAGCAATGCAAGAGAATGGGGGAGAAATGGAGTTTGCTCTGATTCCCCATCTAGACCCAGCTGACCTTCCTACTCCCTCCTACACTTCCAGAGACTTAGAGAGGGCAACTGAATGGGGATGTCACCCAACCCCCCATTCTAAATGGCTAGTAAACTCAGAAGGCAAGGTACTATTGCCAAAAACACAAGTTTATGATACAACCTCCACCCTACATGAAGGAACGCATTATGGAAGAGACGCTAATCTTGAGTGAATTCAGCAGTCATTGGGCCAGAACTTCTCAAAGCCATCT
The DNA here is from genome assembly GCA_030035585.1 of Dugong dugon. Classification (NCBI taxonomy): domain Eukaryota; kingdom Metazoa; phylum Chordata; class Mammalia; order Sirenia; family Dugongidae; genus Dugong; species Dugong dugon. The sequence goes on from CM057467.1 coordinate 31,472,365, forward strand.
GGGATGTGACAAGGAGATGTCATCTCTGTGCCAGACACAACCCAAAGACCACCCCTCATCTGGTGGAACCAGGAGTCCAACACCAAGGGATAACATGGGAGAAGACTGGCAGGTGGATTTCAGTGATGCCTCGAGCACCTGGGAACTTTAGGTACTTGTTAGTTTTTGTGGATACATACTCTGGGTGGGTGGAAGCCTTCCCCTGTCAGACTGAACAAGCTCGAGAGGTAACCAAAATACTATTCAAAGAAATTATCCCTTGTTTTGGGTTGCCAGTATCCATCCAAAGTGATAATGGGGGAGCCTTCGTGGCAATGGTCACATAAGAGGTTAGTAAGGCTCTGGATATTAATTGGAAATTACATTCAGCCTGGAGGCCACAGTCAACCGGGAAGACTGAGAAGATGAATCACACTCTGAAGAAAACCCTGGGCAAGCTCTGCCAAGAAACACATTCCCCCTGGATATAAGTTCTGCTCATTGCCCTGCTCAGAATCCAGGTAGCCCCTCGAAGCGGGCTGAAACTGAGTCCATAGGAATTAATATATGGGAGACCATTCCTTAAAAAGTCAACTTTCCCCACCTCAGGAATGACCGAGGTGGAGAAAAGAGACTGGGCCCATTCTCTGGGAGCTGTCATAAACACTGTTAATCAGTATGCTTCTTCTCATTTGTCTCTTCTGACATTTCCCTCCACAGGTTCCAACCTAGAGACTGGGTCCTGTTGAAAACTTGGAAGAACCAGCACCCAGAAGATCAACTGGTCCTGAAGTGGAAGGGACCATTTGATGTCCTCCTAATCACCCACTTGTCCTTGAAGCTACGAGGAATTGCTCCCTGGGTGCACCCTTCTAGAGTAAAGGTGGCTCTGCCAGAAGAAGAGGAAAAGATAGAAGCTGACCAACCATCATCCTCCTGCGACCCACTGCAAGGTTAAAATATCAGTTTAAAAAGCTTACTGAATAATGATTTTGATTTTGTTTCTTTTGATTCTCCCACTTCCTCAGGGAACTGGACAGATGAAGTGCCCATGATCCTGCAGGCAAAGGGGACACTGACCCTGCAAGCTGGAGACACCTTGACCCTTCCGTGTATGATTTCCACACTGACTCCAGTGGGACGGGTCAAGTGGATCATGGAAAAGCCAGAGTGGGGAGAGGTGATGGTTTGGGACTTCAAAACTACAGGTTCTGACCAGGTGACCCCTATGGCAAACACCTCCCAAGCATGAAATTGGGACTTTTCAATCACTGTCTCTGATACGAGCCTATCAGATATCGGGACATACTACTGTGTAAAATATAAAAAGGGTTCACCTCAGGATGAGGAAATAGGTCGAGGGGAGGGGATTTGAGTCCTTGTGGTTGGACAGCAAGGGCCAGCCCATCTTCCCGACAGGTGGGACTGGTCCTCCAACAGGTTAGTCACCATGTCCCAGGTGGTAGCCACAGGGGGAAATTTCAGCAATTGCTGTGTTTGTCATCACCTCCCGTGGTCAGAGGCCCCATTGAGTCCGTTGGCCACACCAGTTTTTGCTTACACCAAGGAGATACCTGATTGTGCTTTGTCCCACGGGCCCCCTAAAGTTCCAGTGTGGGCTCGACTGGTACGGCATCCTTTCTCCATCCCTTTCTGGGTTATATAATCACACCACAGAATGATGGTGGGAAATTAGGTCACAAGAATCCACGAGCAAAGGCAGCCCAACAAGTTTTCCAAGACTTTCAGTTTCTCTCTTCTTGCAACCAGTCCTTGGTTGCTCCTCTGCTATGTGATATTAACATTAGTATCCGAGACAGTACTAATCAAAATTTGCCCCTTTGTGCTCCACCTGGATACACCTTCTTATGTGGGGGAAAAGCCTATCCCACTAGTGAAAATCCATCTCCTAAACCATCGCCCTACACCTGGGCCATCCAATGCCTAACTGGTGTGCATTTTGTAGGCCAGTGCACCTTGGGGTTTCTAACTTCCCCCACCCAAATTCATCTGCCTTCCACCTGACATACAGAGGAAATTTATCGGACAAAGCGGAGCATCTTCTCTGTAGATCCTGTCTCCTTAGAGGTGGCAAGAACTAATGACAATCCAGTTTTTAAAAAGACTGGATTTGGATGGTGGTTCCTGAGAACCATAATCCCAGTACTGGGAGTATATCACAGGGAGATGGCTGTAAGAAACCTGTCTGACACCCTCCACCTATTGGCTCTAGCGACCGAACGAGCTCTCCAGGCCCAACAGACCTCCTTAAATTCTCTGGCGGAGGTGATGCTGGACAACTGAACTGCATTAGACTTTTTATTGACCAAATCAGGGGGAGTCTGTGCCATCATAAATAAAACTTGCTGTGCTTGCATAAACACCACGGGAGAAGCAGAAATTGGATTAGAGGTCATTCGCAAAGTAACTGAGTGGACAAGCCCTAAATCGTGTCAGGAAGACGCCTGGAGTTGGTTTTCTGACATGTTTCCTTCCTTGGGGTCTTGGTTAGCCCTTGTCCTTACAATAATAATAATCATTAGAATCTACACTTGTGTTCTCTGCCTCGTCAGGACACTCACTAAGGGAGTCACCAGTACCCTCAAAGCTGGTGGAGTTTTTGCTTTGGCAAGACAAGACGCCTTTTCATCTGATGCATGCCAACTAATTCATCAAGATGCAGTTGATTTCCATTCTGACTCACCCCCTTATACTATTTCTAACATGCACTGAGAATCCTCAACCCCAGTCAATGCCCCTGGTCAGCAGGAAGTAGCCAGAGGAGAGCGGTGCCATTTCCCAAGATTGAGAAACTTCCAGTAAAAGGAGGGATTGAAAGGGGCTGTGTGGGAATTTCACATTTACTGTTTACTGTTAGCAGTGTAGACCTAGTGTCTCAGGTATTGTGGTATTGTCAATGCCTAGCTGGCATAGCTCACTTTTGCATGCTCCCATGATTCTGATTTACTCTCCTCCTCTCTTCCCTCTTGTTTTCCTATGATTTTAAAAGTTTAAATTTAACCTAAGTTCCTCTTTGGGAGCTAGAACAACAAGTGATAGAATCTGGAAGTAAAATGCTTGAACAAGGAAAAATCATTGTGTGGCCGAAACCAGGATGGCATCCAAAGGTCAATGTGTCTGGAGGGTGGTTAATGCGGCCAGCCACCCCAGAGGGGAACCAACATTTCGCAGATTCCCTGGACTTTGATTTCTTCCTATATAACCCTCTGATCAGCCTCCGGACTGGGAGGCAGATTTTGGAGGAACTCATTCCCTTCTGTCTCCTGTATACTGATATACAATAAAAATCCTCTTGCTACTCACCTCACCCATCTCAGCATTGGCTTCTGTGGCAGGCGGCTCAGACCTGCCATTGAGGTGACAGTTTAAGGCCAAGGGACACTTTTTATGGTGATACTTCATGAAAGCTGCCAGCCCTCCCTCCACATGGGAAACCATTCTGCAGAACATTCCTCCAAAGCCAGCATCCACCGCTGTGATTCAGGGACCTGGCGTGAAAGAAACTAGGAGGAGAGTGGCTGACAGGCCGGCCACCAGGGATGGAGGAGGATGCTGACGCCTAACTTTGACCATGAGTGGCCTCTCCCTGCCAGCCCGACAGTCAGAAGCTTGAACCTGGCGTCGTGACAAGTAACTGGAGACTGGAGACAACTGGCATCTAAATGTCCATACTTGTTTAAAATATAAGCCTCTGGCTTGTTTCTGGGGAGTGAAGAGAAGCTACAAATTGGCTGAAGGGATTAGATCTTGATGCTACCGTGCTCCAGTCACTTTTCCTCTCCAGGTGCCTTTAGGTTTATTACCTCACAGTAGTTTTATGAGCAGTGCTTTGAACTTGTTCGTTCTGCTACATAATAATTTTAACAAGATCCCCAAGAGAATCACCTGGCAATTTTGTTAAAATGTAGACTCTGATTCAGTATATCTGGGGTGGGAATGCAAATTCTCAACAGGGGTCGAACTGGAATGAACTGGTTCAAAGCCCTATTTTTGAGTGAGAAGATAAAATGGTGTATTATCTTATCAAAGTTTCATCACAGACCATAAAAAAAAATCACCTGGAAGTTTATTAAATATACTGATTCCTCAGCGTTAGCTCCAGAGATTCCATTAGTAAGCCTGGGATACTACTCAGGAAGGGATGTTTTTAAACCAGGGCTTTGATCCAGTTCATTCTGGTTCGACCCCCTGCAACCAACTGGGGATCTTGTTAAAATGTATGTTCTGATTCAGTATACCTGGAGGGGGGGAAGGGGTGGGTGGGTAAAAAGGCAAATTCTCAGCAGGGGGTCGAACCAGAATGAACCGATCGGGAGCCCTGCTTTAAACACTCTCCAGGTTATTCTGATCCACAGTTAGGGACACACTGTAGTAGTGTTTTTGTATGCCTGTTAAGTCAATTCCAACTCGTAGCGATCTTGTATGATGAAATAGAACTGCCCCATAGGGTTTTCTAGGCTGAAATCTTTACAGGACCAGATTGCCGGGTCTTTTCTCCAGTGGAGCTCCGGTGAGTTCAAACCTCCCAGCGCTTAACCATTGTGCCACCAGGGCTCCTTTGCAGTAAAGTAACGCACCTATAATCGAGATTTAGAAATCCGCCAGTCTTTCATCTCTGCCAGAAAGAAGCTGTGAGTTATTTGATCTCTGAGTCTCAGTGTCATTTGCACAATAACCAGCTGTGTGATCTTCGCTAACTTTACAACCTCTCTTGAGAGTCAGTTCTCATCTGTACTAAGGAAATGGTAATACAAACCGGGAGAACTATCCTGGGGATTAATGCAAAGCATCAGGCACTCAATGACCGGTAAATGAGAGCCAGACTCATCTCTAAAGCAGGGGGTGGAGATGCATGTCTTAACTAAGTGATCGCCAAGGTTTTTTGCAACCCAAGCATTTCAAACCCCCACGGAACTGAGGCCCAGTGAAGTGAATCAATTTGCTCAAGAGGCAGAAGGCAGGCTCAGAACTTCCAAGGGCAGGGGCCAACCCCTCCGCTTCCAGGAGAGGGATCAAGGTCGCACACTGCCTGGTTTGTGCCACCAACGACAGGGCAGGGTGATGCAGAAGACGCCAGGAACCCCATGTTTCACACCGCGGACGTCCCAGACACGCCCTCCCCGCCCGGCGCAGAGGGGAGGGGCCGACGGCACCGTTGCCCTGACAACTGCTCCATAACGTCCACCGGTCCCTGTGCCTGAAATGGGGGTCCCAGCCCGCTGTCGATACTATTCCATCTGCTGGGGCCCAAACCAGCGTCCTCTGCTCGGACGTCTGCCGGACAGTTCAGGAGTCGGTCCCAGGGGAGACCCCGGGGCCACCCCGCTGCACTGACCTGACCCGCCGGAGGTTGGACAGGAAACGGCGGCTGCGGCCACTGCGGGACGGAGATAGGGGCGGGCGGGGCCGGCGGTGGGCGGGGCCTGGGGGCGGGCGGGGCAAGGGGCGGGTCAGGGCCAGAGCGGAGGGGGCGGGGCGTGGACTCGCGCTCAGACCCGACGCCCAGGCGCTCTGTTTCCCCGGGGCAAGGTCCAAGGCGGAGTCGAGGAAGTGGAATGCCTCAGTGGGGGCGCGGGGAAGTGAAGGAGGCAAAGAAAGCGCTGAGTGACCTGCTCTGATCTCTAGAGCAGCGCCAAGTTTTCGCCTCCTTTTCACGTAAACAAGGAAGTCTAACTCTTAACTCTCAGCAGTTTAGTAGTGCTGGCCTTTTAGTAAAAGGCTGAAAATCTCCGGTGCACTTGGAGAGACCGGCTTGGGTGTGAATCCCGGCTTTGCTCTTGAGAAATGTGATACACACGTGACCTTCGGAGAGTTATGTAACCTCTTTGACCCTCAGTTTTCTCATCTATAAAATGGAGAAATGACACGTTTTCATAAGGTTTATGATTACGGTGCCTGGCACCAAGTGAGTACGAGTAGGTGGTAGTTATTATCCAGGAAACCACAGTAGGATTTAAAGTAGCATGTGATAATAGGCACATTCATTCATTCACACTCTGAATACATGCATGCACCTTTAAACAGAGCCAGTCTTTTTTTTTTTTTTTTTAATTCAGAGTGTGATGTGCAGGTGTGGGGAGAAGTCCCATTCTGATTTTAAGCTGATGTTGAGAAACATCTGGGACTTCTCGGCAAATTTGTGGGTGCTCTATAGGGTCGTTATGAGTCGGAATCGATTCACAGCCGTTTCTTTCTTTGTGGTTTTTGGAAGTCTGTTTGGTATGGACCGAGCAGCCCCTGGGCACAGAATTTACTATGAAGAAAGAGGGGTCCAGGCTTGGGTTTCTAAATCCAACACTGCTTCTGAGTACAGCCGGTTGACTCTGTCTGTGGCCCAGGCCCCATTGGATGCATGGTAGAGCCCCACGGGAACAAAGGGGCGATTTGACTGAAATCCCTCTGAGGCATTGGTGCATGTCCAGTCCCGCTAGCGGAGGGGAGCACAGAGGGGCCAGGGTGTTCACCTCCTTTTGCCAGCAGAACTGGTGCAGCCTCAGCATAGCCTGTCCTTCAGGACATCAGCTGCAGCAGGAGATGGTGGGCCCTGGTGAGCCCCGCGGTACACCGTCACAGCGGCTGTCCAGAGGGACCTAATGCCTGATGAGAAGTAGCAGAGAGTGGAGATGCCTGCAGGAGCAGGGCTGTTGGTGAACATATGTGAGGCACACCCTGGGAGTCTCAGAAATCATGTGGCACTTCATAGTGGCCTTAAAGCCTATGGGGGAGATGGATACAAGAACCAGTGACAGTTGGTTATTACTGTAAGTATCACCCTATTTTCCTCTCAGGCTTGTGAGGCTCGGTGAAACCCTGGGCACACAAAGGCAATGACCTCAGGGTGTTTCATGTCACTTTGGGGCTGATGTTCTTAGTTCCAAATCACTTCACTAATTGTTTCACCAAAATCCTTTACCTGGCTTCCGGAGAGACCTGTCCACAACTGGCTATACCACACAACCTTTCGTTCACCCATTCATTCACACATTCATTCATCAAACATGGATGGCCTACCTTGTGCTCGGTGCTATAGAAGGCCTCCAGGGCACACTTGACAAATATTTCTCATGCACTGAGTGGTTAAGAAAGTTAAGGCCAGCGGTGGGGGGAGGTGCACGTGCGGGGGCGCTTTCAGAGTTACTAGATTAGCACTTATTAAAATGTTGTTAAACACCTGTTGTTGTTGTTTGTTGGATCAAGTTGATTCTGAGTTATGGCAACCCCATGTGTGCAGAGTAGAACTCCACAGGGTTTTCAAGGCTGTGACCTTTCAGAAACAAATTGCCAGGCCTCTCTTCCAAGGTGCCTCTGGATAGGCTAGAACTGCTAACCTTTTGGCTAGTAATCGAGTGCTTATCTGTTTGTGCCACTCAGGGACTTGTTAAGCACCCATCATGCACCTTGTGCTATGCCAGGTACTGGAGATCTTTTTCTTCTCTTTTACTAATACAGCTATTACTACAGGTGTGAGCTTGAATACACCTTCGTTTCCTCATCGGTAAATTGGGGATATTAAATGTATTAGAGTTGTGTGTTATTTGAGTTAATACAGGTAACGTGCTTAGAACAATGCCTGGAGTGTTATCATCTACATTCAGTAAGTGTGAGTAACTATAGTCACCACTACGATGATTAGTTTGTGTTAGAGCAGTGCTTCTGAACCTTGCCGGTACATGGGAGTCACATGGAGAGCTTGTTAAAAGGCAGGTTCTGGTTCAGTGGGCCTGGGGGCCGAGATTCTGCTATAACACCTGTCTGTGGACTGTAGACCCCACTGAGTAACAAAGTGCAGACAGACACTTTATTAAACGCTGAGGCTGTAACGGAGCATTCTTCAGACTCAAGGAACTTGTCATCTAAAAAAACAAATCGCCATTGAGTTGTTTCCAACTTACAGCAACCATATAGGACAGAGTAGAACAGTCTCATAGTTTCCAATGAGCAGCTGGTGGATTCAAACTGCTGACCTTTTAGTTAGCAGTCGAGCTCTTAACCACTACACCACCAGGGTTCCTCAGGGCTCCTGGGGAGCGGTGGGAGGTAAAAGTCAAGAAACAAATAATCATTTAAATTCTCATTGGGGCAATAAGTATTATTTAGAAGTAATGAGTGAAAAGCAAAGGTAACAAAGTATGCTGTGAAAGCTTCATCTGAGGATTTTGAAGATCTTCTCATAAGCAGAGACTTGAGGAATGAGCAGGCACTGACAGCTGAAGAGGGAGGAGAAAGCAGAGGCCACAGCTGTGCAGTCAGGAAGGGGATGAGGCACCAAGAGAAGGCCATGTTTGGTGGTGGCATACAAAGCAAGAGGTAAATCATACCAGATGCAGCAGGGACCAGATTACACAGGTCTTTAAAAGCCATGGTAAGGTTTTAGGTTTTTACCCTAAGTACTATGGGCAACCTTCAAGGGGTTTTAACAGAAGAGTGACATGATTGAATTTTTTTTAAAAGAAAATCACTCTGGCTTCAGTGCGGAGGATGACCTGGAAGTAGGCAAGATGGACACACAGAGAGAAGTTAGGAGATTGTAAGAAGTGGGTATTGCAGTGGAATAGAGAGGATTAGGTGAATTCAAGGTGTGTTTTGGAGGGAGAATTGATAGGAAATATTGGCAATGGCACTAGGGTGCTGGTTTGAGACAGTGCCTGGGACTCTGTGCTGCCTTAGCTGGAGCTCCATAAAGATTTGTTGACTGAGTGAGTTAATCTCTTGATCTACTTGGAGGAAGGCTCAGATCTAAATTATTCTAGATAGAAAAGCAATAACAATGTTTATAGTCTCTTTGCCTCAGGCTTCCCAAAGAAGTCCATCCTGGAGGACAAGCTTTGTTACAATCACAAAACACTTTTTAGGGTAAATCTCACACTTGGAAGATTGATTACTTGAAAATGTCAGAAGACCTAGTAATCCCTAGGCTGTCCAAAAAGATTCCAATTTTCCTCCTTCCAGACACAAGGTAGGATTTTACTTCCTTGGTTCTTGCAATGTGGGAAGAAGTGAAATGGGCAGAAACCTTTAACAGTCAATGTTGATTCACCCTCTTCCCCTTGCTCCAGCAACAGGTGATGGAAGCTCTGTCAGCCTGAATCCCTGAGTGAGGAGACTGTCTACCTGTGATAGACACGTAGCATGAGTGGGCAATAGACACAAAGATCTTGGGCTTGTTTGTTACTGCAGCATAACATAGCTCATCATTTCCAATTCAACCTCTCAGACCACTTTTTCTTCAGTTGCTACAATGACAAAAATCTAGGGACCTTGTGCAAAAATATAGGCAGATTATGATGTAAGGAGCCCTGACGACACGGTGGTTAAGCACTTGACTACTAACTGAAAGGTTGGTGGTTCGAACACACCCAGTGGCTTGGTGGGAGAAGGAACTGGCGATCTGCTCTCATAAAAGATTATAGCCTAGAAAACCCTATGGGGCAATTCTGCTCTGTCACATGGAGTTGCTAGGAGTCAACATCAGCTGAGCACCTAAGAACAACAACATTATCATTGTGATTTACATTTTAAATGTCAATGTCTGTGCTTTTTCATATATATTCAAATGAGTAGGGAAAACAAACTTTTAAAATGCATGTGACTGCATTTCAAATCTATACCTCCTGGACAACCTTATGAATCATACTTTTGCAATTGCTGCTTCCACCCAACCTAAATCCCTTGTGTGGTACTTAAGTTTTACTTTCTCTTTACGTCCTCGATAAAAATTAGAGAATATTTGGTCACTTCCACCATATAGTAAATCTGAGACTTGAAGATTATAAGCTGACTCCCCTCTCTGTTGCTCTGCTCTTTCTTCTGTGTAAACAGTCCTAGCTCTTTGCCTTTTCTCATCCATCATGTTTAATGAACTTAGGAGAGAGAAAAAAGAGAGAGAGGAAAAAAAGTTTTCCAAGGACAACCGCATGAAGAATAAAGGAATACTACCTTTGCCTGCTGAAGGTCAAGGGTGTAGACAGGGTCAGCCTGGAGCCAGAAACCAGACTCCAAAGATGTTCTGTTGGACAAAACCCCTCACCATGGATGCTGGCACTAATTCATTTGATGACAATGACATCAAAATTTAGAGGTGGAAGAAGGTGAGTAACTTTAGCACTGACTCTCCCTAAAGAAAATTCAATAATCACATTTTTTTCTGAAACATATGTTCTTTCACTAAAAACAAAAACAACCTCTACCCCTCACCACCACCACCCCAAAAAATGCCACTAAAATTCTTGCCTCTCGAACCTACCCTTGCTCTTTCAGTTCCCACTTTACTGTAAATGAAGAAACAATTTCAGGATCTAGTCACAGGTTTCGTCTGTGTGTCCATAGGAGGCAAGAGTCTGCCTTGGGATTTCTGTGCTTCATCAGTGACACTCTAGTTATTAACAACAATGAGAACAGTAATGTAGTAGCCAACTCTTGGCAGAGCCGCTATGTGCCAGGTACCGTGCTCAACCCTTCACACGCACTGCTGTCGTTAGCTGCCATCATGGCAACCCCACGCATAACAGAACAAAAGGCTGGCAGTCCTGTGCCATCCCCGTGACTGGTTGCAGGTTGGACCATTGTGATCCATAGGGTTTTCATTGGCTGACTTACAGAAGTAGATCCCTAGGCCTTTCTTCCGAATCCATCTTAGTCTGGAAGCTCCGCAGAAACTGTTCAGCATCATAGCAACATGCAGGCCTCTACTGACAGATAAGAGGTGGCTGGGCTTGAGGTGCATCGGCCAGGAATTGAACCTGGGTCTCCCACACGGAAGATGAGAATTCTACCATTGAACCACCACTGCCCTCACTAACATGCATTATCCAACTTAAATCTCTTAACAGCCCTGTAAGATCTCATCATCCCGCTTCTACAGACAAGAAAATACTGCCTGGCAGGGCAAATGACTTGCCAGATGCTGAGCCAAGATGTGAACCCCAGTTGGTCTGAATGTCCCCCCAGCCCCCGCTACCCCACCTCACAGCACTGTCTCTCATGCGTATTTCACTCTTCCCAGGAGAACTCTGTTTTAAACTCCTACAGCCCGTGACCACCCTGGGAGCCTCTGGCTCTAGCTTGGCCCTGTAACATATAAACCCTGGTGCAGGCTGCTCCGTCTGCTTCACAGGCTGGTCTAACCCTCCAAAGGTGACAGATGCATCCTTCCTATAGCCAGAGGGGCACATCCCCCACTCCATCAAGAAAGCGAGGGTGATGTCAACAATGTCCTTCTTTACAGCCTTTGTGCCTGAAAAGAAAGGGAAGTCAGGCATTTAGTGCCAGGTGGAAACTGTGCCCTTCCACTTCTGCCAAGTATGGAGTAGCACTGCCACCGTGTGGACAGACTGGGTACCACAGCAGCCGAGAAAGGCAGGGGCCAAGCAAACAGTTATCCCTTCATGCATTTATTTAACGTTTGTTGAGCACCTACTATGTGTCACGTACTTGGTTAGGCTCCTTCTATTACTATCACTCTGCTGCTGCTTCTGAGATTGCTTCTCTGGGTAGTGAAGTAAGGGATCTCATCAATTTAGTATCAAGTGAATGTTTAACAGTTATTCTTCATTTATTCAGGGCACTTGCCCCTTCATCTAGGGCTGATCCCTAACACTCAGAAATGATAAAGACACATCAGCTTCGTGCAGTGGTTTTATTTGTCTGCAGGGTTCTGGGGACAAGAAGGCTGAGAATTGCAGGCCTCCAGAGTTACTTACTGTCCTGGTATTGATCCCCTCTCAATTGTTATGAAAAGTTGAGGGTATGTATTTCTAATAAGCATGTTTGCTTCTTTTTGTATTTACAGTTTAATAGTATATTAAAAGCTTACTACAGAAATTTGGAAAATACATAAATACAAAATCATTCATGATCTCTTTACCCTGACACCACCACTATTAACATTTTAATGTATTTCCTTTCAGTCTTTTTTCTGTATATTTTTTGCCATGATATAACCATGCTGCACATATGATCTTATGTTTTCCTTTAATATCATCGTAATGATAACAGCTGATGCATACTGAGCACTCATGATGTCCCAGGTCCTTTACTTTGAATGTCATCTCAGCAAGCCACATAACAATCTTAGGAGATGATATTATTATCCCCTGGTAAACAGATAAAACAACTGAGCTCAGAAAGGACACATATTTTGCCTCTCATAAGTCCGTCCTATGTTATTACATTGTTTTAGTAATTATTTAATATCTGCATTATATTCCATTTAGTTCATGTACTGCACTTCATCTGATAACTTGTCATTATTCAAGCTCTTCGGTTACTTCTAACATTTTTTGCTCGTGTAAATAGTGCTGCAACAAGCATCTCTAAATATAACTTTTTATATACCTATATTTATTTTCAGAGCCCTGGTGGTGCAGTGGTTAAGAGTTTGGCTGCTAACCAAAAGGTTGGCAGTTTGAATCTACCAGCTACTCCTTGGAAACCCTATGAGGCAGTTCTACTTTGTCCTGTTGGGTGGTTATGAGTCAGAATTGACTCAATGACAACGGGTTTGGTGGCGCAGTGGTTAAGCACTTGGCTGCTAACCAAAAGGTCAGCAGTTCAAACTCACTAGCCACTCAGTGGGAGAACAATGTGGCAGTCTGCTTCCATAAAGATTACAGCCTTGGAAACCCTATGGGGCAGTGCTACTCTGTCTTATAGGGTCGTTATAAGTCAGAATCGACTTGATCGCAATGGGTTTGTTGTTGTTATAGTTACTTTCTTAGAAAAGGGCTACTTAATCAAGACGTTGAATTTTTTATGGTTGTTAATTTTTCAAAATCGATTCTCAGTGGGGTTTTATAAAGTAATACTGCAACCAGTGATATGTGAGATTGCCAGTTTCACAGCATCCTCACCAGCACTGAGTGTTAATTTTTTTTCCTACTCTGAAAGGTGATGAGTGGTCTGTTGAGGCTTTGTTTTGCATCCCTTTCATTATCAGGCAGGTCGGAATCACTTTTACTTTTCATCACCTTGACTTTCTAACTCCTGCCAGAACCACAGAGGAGCACAGTGTTTGTTACTCACTTATCTCTTCCTTTCTCAAATCCCAGCTCCTTTTGCACAGTTCTGGGACATCTCTGCCTTCTTGAGTTCTTCTAAACCAAGAGTTCTTAACCTGGGGTCCAGGCAACCTTCCAGAATAGAAATCAGGGGGTCTGTGAACTTGATTAGGAAAAAATGATATCTTTACTTTAACAACATGTGACTGAAATTTAGCATTTCCTTTCATTGTGAATATAGGCAACAAACTACAGTAGTATCAGCATACTGCAATGTCATTTATGCTGAGCAACACTTTGAAATTACAGTAGTTATTAGACATGCTTCTAGATCTTGTGTTCTGATGTGTTAATAAAGATGCACAGAAACTGTCATATCACAAATATGTTTTTCAAAATATATTGATAATTGTATTCCAATACAACAATTTTCCTTTGTAATCCCTATGTATTTTATTTTTTAACAAATGAATTAAATTTTAAATTCTTATTCTGAGAAGTTGTCCATAGGTGTTACTAGAGTCCCAATAGGGTCATGGTAAAAATAAAGTTTAAGACTCCTGTTCTACAAAACTTGCTTACAAAAGAATCCAAATAATAAATGGAGACACTACCCTGTCCAGGAGGTAAACTCGAACCTTCTCCCTTTGAGTGTTAGTTTGACTAAGTGACTGTCTTTTAAAGAGCAGAGTATGGAGAGGGAGAAAGAGTGACTTCACAGTGGAGAAAGCTGGCAGACACCACCATAACCAAGTGGTCAAGGTTAATATCACCCCTGATAATTCATGCTGATGTCACATAACCTCGACAACCATGATGTGGTGAGAAGGGCACTTCATCTCTCTGTATGGTTTAAAAAAACCATAGCCCCTGCCTAATCATGAAAAAGCATCAGATAAATCCCAATCGGGGGACAGTCTACAAAATATCTTAGTTACCTAGTGCTGCTGTAACAAAAAATACCACAAGTGGATGGCTTTAAAGAACAGAAATTTATTTTCTCACAGTCCAGGAGGCTAGAAATCTGAATTTAGGACGCAGCTCTAGGTGGAGGTCCTTCTTTGTCTATTTCAGCTTCTAGGAGTCAACAATCCTTGGTGTTTCTTGGCTTGTAGACCATCTTCTCATGGTTTTTATCTTCCCCCAGCGTGTGTCTGTTCTGCTGTTTTTCTACTCAGGGGTGATTAGCATAACAAAGTGATTCACATAACAAAGAAAACCCCATCTCCAAATAGGATTACATCCACAGGTATAAGGGGTTAGGATTCCAACACATATTTTGGTGGGGGGCGGGGCACAATTCAATCTATAACCATAACTGACCAGTACTCTTCAAACCTGTCAAGGCCATGAAAAACAAAGAAAGACTGAGAAACTGTCACCTACTGGAGGACTAAGAAGGTGTGACAACTAAACGCAACATAGTACCCCAAATTAGACCCTGGGACAGAAAAAGAACGGATAGAAAAACAGAAGAAATCTAAATAAAGTCGGCAGTTTACCGGTAGTATTGTATTAATGCTAATTCTTTAGTTTTGATAAACTTACCCTGGGTATATTGGATGTTAATATTAGAGGAAGCTGGGTGAAGGGTATGCAGGCACTCTCAGTATTATATTTGCAATGCTTCTGTAAATCTAAAATTATTCTAAAATAAGAGTTAAAGAAAAACCAAAATCTCCTGTCCTAAACCAATCTCTCCTCCCAATTTCTACTTCATTCATACATCCACTCAACAAATGCATGTTTAGCAGCTCCTCTGTGTCATGGGGACTGAGTAGGGGTATAAAGAAATGATAAGGCAACAGGGTCTTTGGCCTCAAGGAGTTTAATCTTTCATGCAAACCTGCAAGACCTGCAGACAGCTGTGATGCAATGGCATGAAGGCTTCAATGGAGATTTGCACAGTGTGCATCGTAAGCATTGGAGAGGAAAGAGAAGAAGGAATTTGCCAGGTGAACTGGGTACTTCAGGCAGAGTGAAGAGCAAGCGTGAAGGCACAACAGTGTGAGAGCATAGCGTCATCAGGGAACCCCAACTGGTTCAATACTGTGGGAGTGTGTAAGGGGAAGTGGCAGTCAGTGAGGCCAGAGAAGTAAGCAAAACTTGAAGGCCTTGTATGACGTTCAAAGCATTTAGATTTTATCCCGCCGTGAAGGGGAAGAACTGGAGTGATCTGAGTAAGTCAGTTACAGATGTGCAGAAAACTATGTCTGTTTCACTGTGCAGAGAGGACTGACTGAGGTGGGAGGCTCTCTGGGTATGGGAAAAGGAATTAATGCCTTCTGTTCTGAGTCCTTTCTCCTGTTACATCCCACTGGTCTGGGCCCCAATTCTCCTTCTCCATCTCCCTATCTCAGAGGGTCTGCAGCCTTGGATGGAGCACTTCCTGTAGAGAGGAAATATACAAAACACACAACGGACTCAAGCACACCAGTGATCGTGAAGGTGGTGCAGGACCAGGCAAAGTTTTGTTCTGTTGTATATGGGGTCACCATGAGTCGGAACCCCTATGGCACCTAACAACCATTACAACAATGAACAAGTGCTTATTAGCTACAAAAGAGGCAAAGAGCAACTTTACAGCGGAGAAGCCTGGCAAATATCAATTTAAGTCATAAAAGTGGATATCGTCAGATACAGGAAAACTGAAAATTGAAAAATTGAAGATGTCTGCCATCTTATAGGATGCAATGAGAAAAACACAATACCACCTCAGTGATGGTCTGTGTGTGTGTATGTGTGTGTGCTTTAGGGGAAAGTCAACAGCACAAATTATTTTCTCATTCAAAAATTTATACACAAAAGTTTTGTGACATTGGTTGCAATCCTCACATTGTTTCAGAGCTCTTCCCCATTCCTTTTCCACCCTGGGTTCCCTGTGTCCATTCTTCCAGTTTTCCTGTCCCCTCCTGCATTCTTGTCTTTGCTTTTGGGAAGGTGTTGCCCATTTGGTCTCGTATACTTGATCGAACTAAGAAGCACATTCCTCAGATGTATTATTGTTTGTTTTCTAGGGCTGTCTAATCTTTGGCTGAAAGGTTGGCTTAGGGAGTGGCATCAGTTCTGACTTAGCAAGGTGTCCGAGGGCCATAGTCTCCAGTCTTCCTCCAGTCTCTGTCAGACCAGTAAGTCTGGTCTTTTTTTGTTAATCTAAATTTTGTTATCCATTTTTTCTCCCACTCTGTCCAGGACCCAATATTGTGATCCCTGTCTGAGTGGTGGGTGGTGGCAGCCAGGCAGCATCTAGTTCTTCTGGGCTCAGGCTGGTGGAGGCTCTGGTTCATGTGGTCCATTAGTCCTTTGGACTAATATTTTCCTTGTGTCTTTGGTGTCTTTATTCTCCTTTGCTCCGGATGGGATGGGGCCAGTACATGTATCTTAGATGGCCACTCACAAGCTTTTAAGACCCCCCAGACACTACTCATCAAAGTAGGATGTAGAGCATTTTCTTTATGAACTATGTTATGCCAGTTGATCTAGATGTCCCCTGAGACCATGGTCCCCAGCCCTCAGTCCCAACAACTTGGTCCCTCAAGCTGTTTGGATGTGTCTAGGAAGCGTCTATGACTTTGCCTTGGTCAAGTTGTGCTGACCTCCCCTTTATTGCGTGTTGTCTTTCCCTTCACCAAAGTTAACAATTGCCTACTATCTAGTTAGTGATTTCCCCTCCACCCTCCCTAGTAACCATCAAATATTGTTTTTTTCTGTGTGTAAACCTTTTCTTGAGTTTTTATAATAGTGGTCTCATACAATATTTGTCCTTTTGTAATTGACTTATTTCATTCAGCATAATGCCCTCCAGATTCATCCACGTTGTTAGATGTTTCCTGGATTCATCATTGCTTTTTATCGTTGTGTAGTATTTCATTGTATGTACCATAATTTGTTTATCCATTCATCTGTTCATGGGCTCGTAAGTTGTTTCCATCTTTTTGCTTTTGTGAATAATGCTGCAATGAACATGAGTGTGCATATGTCTATTTGTGTGACTGCTCTTATTTCTCTAGGATATATTCCTAGGAACGGGGTTGCTGGATCATATGGTATTTCTATTTCTAGCTTTTTAAGGAGGTGCCATATCATTTTCCACAGTGGTTGCACCATTTTACATTCCCACCAACAGTGCGTAAGAGTTCCAGTCTTCCCGCAACGTCTCCAACATTTGTTATTTTCTGTTGCTTTTGATTAGTGCCAGTAATGTTGCAGTGAGATGGTATCTCATGGTAGTTTTGATTTGCATTTCTCTAATGCTAGTGATCTCGAGCATTTCCTCATGTGTCTGCTAGCTGCCTGAATGTCTTCTTTGGTGAAGTGTTTGTTCATATCCTTTGCCCATTTTTTAATTGGATTATTTGTCTTTTTGTCGTATGTCTTTAAGTTTAAGGTGTGTTTCTTGTAGGCAGCATATAGACAGATCATGTTTTTTTATCCAATCTGCTACTCTCTGTCTCTTTATTGGTGCATTTAGTACATTTACATTCAGCGTAATTATTGATAGATGAGTTAAGTGCTGTCATTTTGATGTCTTTTTTTGCGTGTTGTTCACAGTTTCTTTATTCCACTTAATTTTCTGTGCTGAGTCATTTTTCTTTATGTATTTTCTTTTCATCTTTTTCATTTTTGTTGATTTTATGTTTGCTGCGTATTTATATTTTTCTAATTTTTTATTTTGACTTGTAGGATTGTTGGTTTCCTTTGTGGTTACCTTAATATTTACCCCTATTTTTTTAAGTTCATACCAGTCTTTTATTTCTTTATATAGCCTTGACTTCCTCTCCATATGCAAAGTCTAGGTCTACATTTTTTATGTCCCTCTTTTTTGTTTTAATGTTATCATCTTTTACATATTGACATCTGTTTCCCTATTTTCAGTGTTTTAGCTTTGATTTACTTTTTTGACTTTCCTTTCTGGGTTGATATCTGGTTGCTCTGTCCTGTGTTCTAGTCTTGGGTTGTTAACTGATGTTACTGATTTTCTAACCGGAGGACTCTCTTTAGTATTTCTTGTAATTTTGGTTTGATTTTTGCAAACTCCCTAAACTTCTGTTTATCTGGAAATGCTCTAATTTCACCATCATATTTGAGAGACAGTTTTGCTGGATATATAATTCTTGGCTGGCAGTTTTTTTCCTTCAAGGCTTTATGTGTGTCATCCCAATTGCCTTCTTGCCTGCCTGGTTTCTGCTGAGTAGTCCGAGCTTATTCTTATTGACTCTCCTTTGTAGATAACTTTTCGTTTATCCCTAGCCACTCCTAAAATTCTCTCTTTATCTTTGGTTTTGGCAAGTTTGATTATAATATGTCTTGGTGACTTTCTTTTGGGATTTACCTTATGTGGGGTTTGATGAGCATCTTGGATAGATATCTTGTCATCTTTCATGATATCAGGGAAGTTTTCTGCCAACAAATCTTCAACAATTCTCTCTGTATTTTCTGTTATCCACCCCTGTTCTGGTACTCCAATCACTCGCAGGTTATTTCTTTTGATAGAGTCCCACATCATTCATAGGGTGTCTTCCTTTTTTTAAATCCTTTTATCGGATTTTTCCTCAAATAAGTTGGTGTCAAGTGTTTTCTCTTCAATCTCACTAATTCTGATTTCCATTGCTTCAATTCTACTCCTATGACTTTCTATTGAGTTGTCTAATTCTGAAATTTTATTGTAATCTTCTGGATTTCTGATTGTTGTCTCTCTATGGATTCTTGCATCCTGTTAAATTTGTCATTATGCTCTTCTCTAATCTTTTTAATTGAATTTCTCCTCTATTGAGGGTTCTCATTTTCCTTAATTTCCTTCCTAATCTCTTGAAGAATTCTATATATTAATCTTTTGTATTCTGCCTCCGGTAATTCCAAGAAATTCTCCTCCTCTGGAAAATTTCTAGATTCTTTATTTTGGGAGCTTGCTAAAGCCATCACGGATTGCCTCTTTATGTGATTTGAAATTGACCGTTGTCTCTGAGTCATCAATAAGTTGTTATATTTATTTATTTTATGTTTGCTTACTGTGTCCTAACTTTTTGTTTTGTTTTGATTTGCCCAAATAGGCTGCTTGTATGAGTTAGTTTGATTATTGGCACCTTTGAAGCTCTAATGTCCTGTCACCAGGTGGTTAGATCTGTTACTAGGTATGTGAGCTCAGGAGTCCGCCCCCTCCTCCTGTATGGATTCAGCTCAGGTGCCCAGGTAAATAGCCACCAAGTGTGTGGTGTAGGCTCTCATTTACAATCCTAGATAGGCATGGATGGTTGGTGTAGGTACAGGCATCTGGCTGCAGCAGGGAGACGCACTCTGAGCAAGGCAGGGGGCTGACGGCTGCCTCGAGTGTCCAGGAGGAAGGCATGTCTAGGGCATGAAGGTGAGTAGGTTTTGCAGCCGGACTATGAGCACCTAATGCTGTTGGCTGTAAGGACTGGGAGGCACCTCTTATTCTAGGGCCCCTATCGCAGGTGGCTAGGTGGTGTGGGTGGAGCCACCAGTCCTCAGGCCCCTGATGTGGGTAGGTGAAGACCCTGCTTAATGGGCAGAGCAGTGTCAAATGTCAAGAACCTGCCACTTCACAGCTGAAACTGTTGAAGTTAGAGTTCCAGTATATACCCTGTTGTACTGCAGTAACGAGGGCCTATGCTGTTGAGATGGGCCCACACATGTCTATGCAGGGGAAAAGGCACTCAAAGTCCATGGATCCCTTATGCCTGTGCCTAGGCAAAGGAGCTGTGCCTACCCTGGGTTCCTGGCTTACGGGAGCTGGCAGTTTATTTTTTCCTGTTTGTTAATTTGTTCATGCTCCAAGGCAGGGAGAATGGCTCCGGGCATGTGACAGATCCTACCTCTGGCCTAGGGGACTCAGCAATTGCTGAAGCCCATCCAGGACCCAGTGGAGAGCAGGGAACGGGGAAGTAAATGGGAGAGAGGTTTTTCCCTATGGGGGGTATTTTTGATCTATGTGGTAAGCCCTACGCAAGTACTTATCTTTTGCCGATGAGGGCTGCTTCTCACTGGTTCTGAGTGGCCGTATAGACTCTCTGGCACTGGGTCTCTTCTGGTGCGGAAAACATGCCTCCTGAGCACCACCACTTGCCTGCCTCACCACTCACCCATGAGCTGCTTAGGCCTGAAGGGCTCAGGCTCTCGCTGGGTCAGGTCTGGCAACTCCTCACTGCTTCCGAACCATCTCTCCCTCCCCCTGCCACTCTGCCCAGTTCCTCAACTCTGCCTTTGATGTTCAGGGCTCCCAGATTGCCATATATAATCGAGTCACTTGTTTTTTCGGGTCTTAGTCGTAAGAGGGTCCACTGGAAGCGTCTGACTATTCCTCCATCTTGGCAGCACCTCGTCTTTTTTTGTAAAGGTGTTGGATTTTCCTAGAGATTTTAGAGATTAGACCCTTGTTGGATATGTCACAGCCAAAATTTTTTTTTCCCCAGTCTGTAGATTGTCTTTTTACTCTTTCGGTGAAGTCTTTTGATGAAACATAAGTGTTTAATTTTTAGGAGCTCCTGGTTATCTAATTCATCTTCTGGTGTTTGTGCATTGTTATTTATAGTATGCATTCTGTTTATGCCATGTATTAGGACCCCTAGTTTTGTCCCTATTTTTTCTTCCATGATCTTTATAGTTTTTGGTTTTATATTTAGGTCTTTGATTTATTTTGAGTTAGTTTTTGTGTATGGTGTGAGATATGGGTCCTGCTTCATTTTTTTGCAGATGGATATACAGTTTTGCCAGCACCATTTGTAAAAAGATTGTCTTTTCAGGCAAAGATTAGACAGAACTATAAAACAAAAAATAACACATGTGAGAAATACACTTCTTAGTTCAATCAGATCTATGAGATCAAATGGGCAGCGCCTGTTCAAAAGCAGAATGAGAAGGCAGGAAAGGACAGGAACTGGTCAAATGGACACAGGGAACCCAGGGTGGAGTATACTGTCACAACATGGGGGTTGCAACCAATGTCACAAAACAATGTGTAAAAATTTTTGAATGAGAAATTAACTTGAACTATAAAATTTACCTAAAGCACAATAAAAAAAAAGTTAAAAAGTAAAGAAAAAAATGTGGGAAATATAGATGCCACTTGGAGATCACCAAGGAATGCAGAGAAGAACACCAGAGAAGCTGAGACAAGGATGTTCCCCCAGAGTGGACAGAGATGTTCCCTTAGAGCCTGTGCCCTGCGTTTGAACTTCTAGCCCCCTAAACTGTGAGAAAATAAATTTCTATTTGTTAAAGCCAAAAAAAAAAAAAAAAAAAAAAAAAGATTGTCTTTTCCCCATTTAATGGACTTTGGTCCTTTGTCAAAGATCAGCTGACCATAGGTGGTTGAGTTTATGTCTGGGTTCTCAGTTCTGTCCCATTGGTCTATATGTCTGTTGTTGTACCAGTACCAGGCTATTTTGACTACCATGGCTGTATAGTAGGTTCTGAGATCAGGTAGTGTGAGGCCTCCTACTGTATTCCTTTTCTTTAATGATACTTTGCTTATCTGGGGCCTCTTTCATTTCCATATAAAGTTGGTGATTAGTTTTTCCATCTTGTTAAAGAATGCTGTTGGTGTTTGGATTGGGATTGTATTATATCTCTAGATTGCTTTGGGTAGAACTGACATGTTCACAATGTTGAGTCTTCCTATGCTTGATCATGGTGTATTTTTCCATTTATGTAGGTCTCTTCTGGTTTTTTGCAATAGCATTTTGTAGTTTTCTTTGTATAGGTCTTTTACATCCCTGGTTAGACTTATTCCTAAGTATATTATCCTTTTTTTTAATTTAAAAAAGAAAACAAAACCAAATCTGTTGTTGTTGAGTCAATTCTGACTCATAGCAACCCTATAGAACATAGTAGAACTGCCCCATAGGGTTTCCAAGGAGCAGCCAGTGGATTCCAACTGCTGACCTTTTTGGTTAGCAGTGGAGTTATTACGACTGTGCCACCACTATCATAAATGGTATTATCTTCCTGATTTCATTTTCAAAGTTCTCCTTCTTGGTGTAGAGGAATCCAACTGATTTTTGTATGTTGATCTTGTATCCTACTACTTTGCTGAATCTTTCTATTAGTTCCAGTAGTTGTCTTGTGGAATCTTTGGGATTCTGTATGTACAGGATCATATCATCTGTGAATAGGGGTAGTTTTACTTCTTCCTTTCCAATTTGGATGCATTTTATTTTTTTTTTCTTGCCTTATTGCTCTAGATAGGACTTCCAGCACAATGTTAAATTGGATGTTAACGTTGTTAAATGTTAACATTAAAGGGCATCTTTGTTTTGTTCCCATTCTAAGGGGAAATACTTTCAGCCTTTCTCTGCTGAGAATGTTGGCTGTTTGTTTTGTATAGATGTCCTTTCTCATGTTGAGGAATTTCCCTTCTATTCCTATTTTATTGTTTTTTTATTAGGAATGGGTATTGGAATTTATCAAATGCCTTTTCTGTGTCAATTGAGATGATCATGTGATTCTTTTCATTTGTTCTATTTCTGTGGTGGATTACACTGATTGCTGAACAATTCTTGCATACCTGGTATGAATCCCAGTTGGTCGTGGTGTATAATTTTTTTGATATGATGCTGAATTCTATTGGCTAGAATTTTGTAAAGAATTTTTGCGTCTATATTCACGAGAGATATTGGTCTGTAATTTTCTTTTTTTGTGGTGTCTTTGCCTGGGTTTGGCATCATGGTTGTGCTGGCTTCAAAGAATGAATTTGGAAGTATTCCTTCCTTTTCTTTGCTCTGAAATAGTTTGAGTGGTACTGAAAGTTAGTAGCATTCTCCAGGAAAGCCATCTGGGCTAGGGCTTTTTGTTGTTGTTGTTGAGATTTTTAATTACCTTTTCAATCTCTTCTCTTCTTATGGGTCTTCAGATTTTCTATCTCAGTTTGTGTTAGTTTAGGTAGGTAGTTTGTTTCTGGAACTTTGTCCATTTCTACAAGATTTTCAAATTTTTCGGAGTATAGTTTTTCATAGTATTCTGTTATGATCGTTTTTATTTCTGTTGAGCCTATTGTAATGTCCCTTCTCATTTCTTATTTGGTTTATTTGCTTCCTCTCCTGTTTTTCTTTTGTCAGTTTGGTCAGTGATTTCTCAATTTTGTTGATCTTTTCAAAGAATCAACTTTTGGTCTTTTTGATTCTTTCTATTGTTTTTCTGTTCTCTATTTCTTTTATTTCTCCTCTTATCTTTATTATTTCCTTTCTTCTGGTGCTTGTGGGCTTCTTTTGCTGTTCTCTTTCTATTTGTTCAAGTTGTAGGGCTTATGTTTTAATTTTGGCCTGTTCATTTTTTTTTTTTTTTGACGTGTGTATTTATTGCTATAAATTGACCTTTGAGCACTGCCTTTGATGTGTCCCAAAGGTTTTGGTATGATGTGTTTTCATTCTCATTTGACTGTAGGAATTTTTTTATTCTTTCTTTGATTTCTTCTGTTACTTAGTTGTTTTTGAGCAAGAGTATTATTCAGTTTCCATGTATTTGATTTTTTTTCTTGCTCTGACTGTTGCTCATTTCTACTTTTGTGACGTTGTGATCAGAGAGAATGCTTTCTATTAGTTCGATGTTCTGGATTTTATTGAGAGTTACTTTGTGGCCTAAAATGTAGTCTATTTTGTAGAATGTTCCATGTGCATTGGAAAAGAACGTACACTTTGCTGTTATTGGGTGGAGTGTTCTATATATGTCTATGAGGTAAAGTTGGTTGATTTTTGCCTTTAGATCTTCTGTATCTTTGTTGAATTTCTTTCCAGATTATCTGTCTTTTACTGAGAGTGTGTGTTGAAGTCTCCTACTATTATTAAGGAACAATTTATTTCTCTTTTCACTGCTTTTTTTTTTTTTAATGCTTTATGTATTTTGAAGCCCTCTTGTTGGGTGCATAGATATTTATTAAGGTTATTCTTCTTAGTGGATTGTCCCATTAATCATTATATAATGTCCTTCCTTGTCTTTCATGGTGGATTTTGTCTTAAAATCCATTTTATCTTAGATTAGTATTGCCACTTCTGCTCTTTTTTGGTTACTATTTGCTTGATTTTTTTTTCCCATCCTTTGATTTTTCATGTATTTATGTGTTTGTGTCTAAGGTGTATCTTTTGTAGATAGCATATTGATGGGTCGTGTTTTTTTTATCCATTCTGCCACTGTGTCTCTTTATGGGTGTATTTAAGTCATTTACTTTCAGTGTGATTATCAATAGCTTTGAGTTTATTGCTGTCATACTGTTGTGCCTTTTTTTGTGGTGCTGATGTTTTGATGTTTTCTTTGTTCCTCTTACTTCCCTGTGCTGAATTCCTTTTGTTTTTGGATTTTCTTTTCCTTTCTTTCCTTATAATAGATTTTCTGTTTACTGGGCCTTTATGTTTTTTTATTTTTATTTTTATTTTTATGAGTAGGTTTGTTAACTTTCTTTGTGGTTACTTTGAAATTTATCCTTATCTTCCTAAGTTTAAACCAATCTTTTATTACTTAATATCACCTTGACTTCTTCTCCATTTGAAAGTTCGATACTTACACCATTTATTCCCCTTTTATTGTTTTGACATTGATATCATTTACAGATTGACGTCTCTGCTTCTGTTTTAAGTCTTTTAGCTTTGTTTTACTATGAGGGTTCTTTACCTAGATTGGTATCTGGCCGATGCTGTCCTGTGAGCTAGATTCACATTGTTGTCTGATGTTGTTGATTCTCTAACTGAAGGACTTCCTTTAATATCTCTTGTATGTTTGGTTTTGTTTTTACAAATTCCCCTAATTTATGTT
This sequence comes from Dugong dugon, assembly GCA_030035585.1. Lineage (NCBI taxonomy): Eukaryota > Metazoa > Chordata > Mammalia > Sirenia > Dugongidae > Dugong > Dugong dugon. The sequence goes on from CM057467.1 coordinate 31,497,120, forward strand.
TATCTGGAAATGACCTAATTTCACCATCATATATGAGAGAGAGTTTTGCAGGATATATAATTCTTGGTTGGCAGTTTTATTTATTTATTTTTCCTTTCAAGGTTTTATATATGTCACCCAATTGCCTACTTGACTGCACAGTTTCTGCCAAGTCTTCAGAGCTTAATCTTATTGTTTCTCCTTCGTATGTGACTTTTCATTTTTCTCGAGTAGCTCTCAGGATTCTTTGTTTGTCTTTGGTTTTGGCAAGTGTGATTATGATATGTCTTGGTGACTTTCTTCTGGTGTCTCTCCTATATTGGGTTCATTGAACTTCTTGGATGGTTAGTTTTTCATCTTTCATGAGATTGGGAAGTTTTCTGCTAACAAATCTTCAACAGTCTTTTCTGTCTTTTCCATTTTCTCCCCTTGTTCTGGAACTCCGATCACATGCAAATTTTTGCTTTTGACTGTGTCCCACATAATTGTCAGGTTACCTTTATTTTTCTTTATTCTTTTCTCAGATTTTTCCTCAAGGTGGTATCCATGGATTTGTCTTTAATCTCGCTGATTCTGTCTTCTGTTGTTTCAAATTAGCTTCTAAAAGCTTCTATTGAGTTGTCCATTTCTGAAATTTTGTTGTTTATCTTTTGGATTTACAGTTGTTGTTTTTGTATGATTTCTAATTGTTTATTTATTTTTACATTTTGTTCTTGTATTATTTCCTTGAATTCTTCTATTGTTTTGTCTGTGTATTCCTTGATTTTCACTGTTTTTTTCTGTGTTTTCCATGATTTCGTCTAATTATTCCCTGGTTTCATCTGTGTTTTCCTTGATCTCTTTCCTAATCTCTTGGTGAGCCCTAAATATTAGTCTTTTGATTTCCATATCAGGTGTTTCCACTGCTTTTTCTTCTACTAGAGGGTTATCTGATTCATTTCTTTTAGTCACTTGCTGGAGCCATCCTGTCCTGATTTTTTATATGTTTTGATACTGTCTGCTGTCTCTGAGACATTAAAGTATTATTTTATTTATTGATTGATTGTATGTTCATTTGTTTTGTTCTTATGTTTTGTTTTGATATGTCAGGACAGACAGGCCATGAAAGCTTTGCTGCTTGCTCCTCTGTGGGCCTGATAGCTCTCACCACCTTGTCCTGGTGGGCAGGACAGCAGCAGCCAGGGCAAGCCCATTTCACTGTACACTGATTTGGTGAGGTAGCTGAGGGAAGACTGGGCAGGCACTGTCTGCCTCCTGATTGTTGGTGCAGTGGTGTGGGAGCATTCACAGATCCTTGCCAGATGGGCAGGGGTGATGGACAGGGAGTGGTAAGGGCTCACTTCCCATCGTTCAACAGCTGGTTGAGTGGTGGGAGGGGAGGGGCAGTGAGGGTTGGTGTGGTGACAGGCCTAAGTGCAGGATATACTCTAGTTGCAGCAGCGTGGTGGGAGCTAGTGAGAAAGGGGGGACATGGCATATGGGGCTAGGTGGGAGGGAGAAAGAAAAGACAGAAGAGAACCAAAAAAGAAAGAAAAAATGGCAGCGTGGTGGGGGCAGGGCAGACCTAGGGTGGCAGTGGGCTGCTGCTTCTTTAGCCACAGTGGCACAGTGGGGGTTTAGCAGGGGGTTGGAGGAGGTGGCATATGGGGCTATGTAAGAGGGAGAAAGAAAATGGAGAAAGATAAAAAAAAGAAAAAAACAATCAAACAAAAAAATGACTGTGTGGTGGGAGCTGGCATGTGGGGGTGGGGTGCACCCAGGGTGGCAGTGGGCTGGTGACTTTCTAGCCACAGTGGCAAGGTAGGGGTTCAGCAGGAGGTGGAGGAAGGTTGCATATGGGGCTAGGTTGGGGGGAGGAAGAAAAGGGAAAAAGGGAAAAAAAGAAAAGAAACAATTAATCAAACAAAAAAAATGATGGCATAACGGGAGTCGGTGTGTGGGAGCAGCATGGACCTAGAGGCCAGTGAGATGGGAGGGGAGGTGACATACAAGGCTAGGTGGAAGGGAGAAAGAAAAGACAGAAGAGAGAGAAAACAAAGAAAAAGCAAATGGTGGCATGGCTGGGGTTTGATGGGAAATGGGGGAGGTGGCGTTCAGGGTTAGGCAGGAAGAAGATAGTAAATGGAGAAACCGAAAAAAAGAAAACAAAGAAACAAAAAAATGGCAGTGAGGCAGGAGCCAGTGGGTGAGGGCGAGGTGGACCTGGTACAGCGGCGGGCTGGTGGCTCTCTGGCTGTGGCAGCATGGTGGGGGCTTGCAGGAAGGAGGGGAGGTGACATACAGGGCTAGGTGGGAGGGAGGAAGAAAGAGGAAAAAGGAAAAAAAGCCGTGTGGCAGGAAGGAGCGAGGCGAGTCCAGGGGGAGCTGGGGAGGCTTATATTGTGGACCCTGGTGGTGGGGGCAGCCAGGATAGGGGGGTTCTTACTTCAACTCACCAGAAGGATGAGTGGTGGAAAAATGTGTTTCTCTGGTTGCCAGGTACTCTGTCTCCTGTTGGGAGCTCCATGAAGTTGCCTTCTCATACTCCCTGTCCATGGTCCTTGGTGAGTTAGTTTACAGGAAACCTTCACTCTATCTCTCCTTGTTCTCTGGTTTCTGTCAGTTTCTTCTTCCATTCTGTGTTTGATCTAGTTCTTTATCTCTTCATTTGATGCTTAGGGTTCTAGGATTGACATTTGTATCTCTTTTATTTAGTTTTTCAGGCCTGTCTAGGGCTCCATGTTGGCTCCGCTTCCCTCAGTGCTATTCTTATCAAAGATGAATCGCATGAATTTAATTATGGGAAAAGTTCAGACAAATCAAAATTAAGGGACATTCTACAAAATAAGTGGCCTCTACTCTTCAAAAATGTCAAGATCATGATTAACAAAAAAACACCAATCTCCCAGATTGAAGGCGACTGGAGAGTCATGAAACTAATTGAAACGTGTTCCTGGAGTAAATGCTAGAAACAAAAAATTATTTTTCTTTTGTTTTAAAGGTTGCTTTGAGACAATTGGAGAAATTTGAATAGACATTATTGATTAAATAATAGTATGACATCAATATTAAGTTTTTATTTTGATTTTGATTGTGGTTATGTATGAGAATGGCCTTGAGGTCAGACACTTTCAGTGGTTCAGGAAAAAGCAAGTTCTTTGTACTGTACTTGCAACTTTTATGTAAGTTTCTGATGGTGGTTGGGAGGAGCTGCAAAATATTATGGCCACTTTCTTTTTTCAACACTACGGTATCCAAAATACAACTCTTGTTTCCAACCCTGGAAATGTTCCTTCTTATCTCAGTAAATGGCCCAAACATCCACCCTCTTGGTTAAGGCAAAAGCCTAGGAGTCATTCTGATTCCTTTCTCTCTTTCTGTCAGACCTTCCATCCAACTCGCTAGCAAGTCCTATCAAATCTACCTCCAAATCAGATCTAGTTGATCTAGTTCTGTTCACTTTCCATTGCTGCTAAAAAACACACACAGTTGCTTTTGAATTGACTCTGAGTCTCGGCGACCCTGATTCATTGCCACCCCATGTGTGTCAGAGAAGAACTGTGCTCTATAGGGTTTTCAGTGGCTAATTTTTCCAAGGTGCCTCTGTGTAGACTTGAATTTCCAGCCTTTTGGTTAGCCACTGAGGGTGTACCTGTTTGTACCACCTAAGGACGCTGTTACTGCTACAACCTCCCTACTGTAAGCCACCACCTTCATTTGGACAGTGAAGTTCATGGAGAGGTCTACGCATGCTGTTACCTCTATATTCTACAGCCAAGCACCTGGCAGTGGGCCTGAGGCCACAGTTGATCAGAAGGATCCTTATGGTCAACTGGACTTGGAGTGGAGAAGAGCAAAGCCTTGTTGGAACTCACCAAGCACCTGTGCATTTGTCTATCACTACACTTGACTGCTAAAAGACTTTAAGAAAATAATGGTCACTGCTTCATTTCTGCCTTCAAGTCTCACAGAAGCTCTTCTTTTGGCCAGCTCTAATTGGAACCAGATAACAGAGAGGATTCTGGGAAATGTAGTTCCCCCTTTAACCAAGTTGACAGGGCACAGTCCATCACACCATTCCCTGACTACACAGTTTTACAGTAGCCACCTGGTAATACCCTATCACAACAACCAATGCTGTTGAGTCGACTCTGACTCATGGTGACCCCCATGCCTGTCAGAGTAGAACTGTGTTCCATAGGGTTTTCAATGGCTGACTTTTCAGAAGTAGATCTTCAGGCCTTTCTTCTGAGGTGCTTCTGGGTGGACTTGAACCTCCAACCTTTCAGGTAGCAGATGAGCATGTTAACCACTGCACCACCCAGGCGCTTCCCTGTATCACAACATCCTGTTTGAATTGCCTACATGGCACTGTTTTCTAATTTGTTTACTGCAGCATTCCCCACTAGCATGTTATCCCGGAGATTATGGATCTTGTCTGTCTTGTTGCCCACCGAATCTCCAGCACCTAGAACAAGGAGTGGTGTTTGGTGCTGAATAAATGCCCACACCATCTTAGCTTTGACAACTTTTTGTATCTGGGACTCTTACTTACAACATCCTACTTCCACACACTAATTTATTCAATTAAGTAGGATTTAATAGAATCCTTTTAGTTTCAAGTAACACAGAAAAACCTCATTCAAATTGACTTAAGTAAAAAAAGGAATGTATTGGTTCATGGAATCAGAAACTCTGGAGAGTTCCGTTTCCAGGCAGGGTTTGATCCAGGGGACCCCAATGCCACCGAGGTGTGCTCTGCTTCTTGTGTGTTGGCTTCAGTCCCAAGTAGTCTTTCTCCACCAGGTGGCAACAGGAAGCTCAAGACTTCTCATGAGTTCCAGTGAGAATAGAGCTTCTTTTTGCCAGGAGTTTCAGTAAAAGTCCTGGGAGTGGGAAGGGAATTCTCGAATAAAAATTAGGGTGCTGCTGAGAGAAGAAAGAAAATGGATGTTGGCTGGAAAAATATATTTATTTACTACAGAGTTGTTGTCTGGGACAAGAGATGGTATTTTAAAGTGTCTGGCATATAGTAAGCCCTCGATTAATGATGGCTGTTGTTAGCTGCCGTTGAGTCAGCCCCCGACTCACAGCGACCCCGTGTACAATGGAATGAAACACGGCCTAGTCCTGCACCGTCCTCATGATCAGTTACAGACTGGACCACAGGGTTTTCACTGGCTGATTTTCAGAAGTAGATTGCCAAGCCCTTTCTTCCCAGTCCGTATTAGTCTGGAAGCTCTTGTTGAAACCTGTTCAGAATGATAGCCACGTGCGTCTCCACTGTCAGAGGGGTGATGACTGTGCATGAGGTGCATTGGCAGGTAGTCAAACCTGGGTCTCCTGTACTGAAGGTGAGAATGTTACCACTGAACCACCACTGCCTCGTATTATGATAACCAACAAACAAACCAAACTTGTTGCCATCGAGTCAATTGCAACTCACAGCGACCATATAGGACAGAGTAGAACTGCTCCGCAGGGTTTCCAAGGCTGCAGTCTTTATGGAAGCAGGCAGCCACATCTTTCTCCCGCAGAGTGTCTGGTGGGTTCGAACCGCCAACCTTTCGGTTAGCAGCCAAGTGCTTAACCACTGTACCACCAGGGCTCCTTCACATGATAGTACAATAATAATTATTACCATGTAATTATTATTCCTGCATGAAAATGTTTTGTACACTAGAGGGTACCAAACTAGAGTTAGATATTATTCTCTCCTTTGGAGTTCACCTGATGTAGACAACCTCATTCAGTAGCAGAAAGGAGGAGGAGCGTTCATTTCTCAAGTCCCTGGCTCTGGTGGCATAGTGGTTTAAGCGTTTGACTGCTAACAGCAGTCCAAATCCACCAGCTGTTCCTTGGAAACCCTGTAGGGCACTTCTACTCTGTCCTATAGGGTCACTGTGAGTTAGAATTGACCCGACAGCAAGGGGTTTGTTTTGTTTTTTTCATCTGGAGGGCTACCTTGGAGAAAAAGCCTGGTCCTCCTGTGGTTCTTAAGATGGCCACTTGGTGGCAGCCTTAGTCCACTGTGTGCCCTTCCCAGCCAGGCCCTAGCCTAGCTGGGCTGCTCACCTGGGTTTTCCCTTGACTCTCAGGGAACCTGCCCCTCCTTGAGCCTTCTGCCCAAGACTCTTCTTTAAGCTGGGGACTGGGGGAGCCCACGTGTAGACAGATGTCTACAAAGAGCTTCAGGGGTCTGTCAGGCTGCTGAGTGGGAGCAGGGAGGCTTTGGTGAGCCTGAGGCATTTCCACAAGAAGTTTGCTGGACTGGCAAGAGGCTGTGTGTATACGTAGTGAATAGCCTGGGTCAAGGACTCCAGTGAACATCTGGCATGTTCTGGCTGCCTAGCACTTGCTGAAAATCTTTGCTCTATTTGAGAAAGCTCCAGCCTTCTGAGTCCTACCTCCCCAAAGTTGAAGGCTCTGAACTCCATCCCCCAGGCTTCTTGGTATTGGTGTGACCCAGGCAGCTCTGACCACACTTACGGACCTGAGACTTCAATTCATAGTTGAGAGCAAGCTGGAGAGAGAGGTCCTGTCCTGAGCCCATTTTGCTGGCAAAGATGGTAGCAGAGGCACCTGGCTTTCTCTTGGGGGTGTGGGTTGGACAGTCAAGTTCCTGACCCAGAGGCGGTGTTGCTGGAGGGGCAGTGGGTGGTGGGCGGGGGAGGCTTTCTTCTCAGTTCAGTTGTGAAGCTTTGCGATGGGCATTGCTTTTGGAAGCTGGGCCTTAAAACTTGTTTCCCAGCCCTTCCACAAATGTGTGAACCAACTAATATCCTTTTAATAAACTCCTTTTTTGAGTTTAATCAGCAAGAATTAGCTTCTATTGCTCGCAGCTTAAAATCCTGACTAATGTAAGTACTAACCCTGTTTTATCACATGCCAAGTGCTAGGTCTCTTAATTCTCAAACAACTTTGTGAGGTAGCAATCCTCGTTTTATAGATGGGACAAATATATTCAGAGAAGTTAAGTACTTTGCTTGTGGGTCATACAGCTTAAAAGTACCAGAGCCTAGATTCCAACACAAAATATGTTGCTCTCTGGAGTCCGTGACCTTTCCAATGTGCTGACTCTGAGTTCCATCAGTGCAGGGACGTTGTCTGTCATATTCATCACTGTACCCTCATAGTAAAAAAATAACCTACTGCTGTCAAGTTGATTCCAACTCATAGTGACCCTATAGGACAGAGTAGAGCCACCCCATAGAGTTTCTAAAGAGTGCCTGGTGGATTCAAACTACTGACCTTTTGGTTAGCAGCTGTAGCTCTTAACCACTACGTCACCAAAGTTTCCACCCTCATAGTAGGTGCTCAATAAATCTCTGCCTCGACAAAAACTGAACAAATGAGTGCATGAAAATGCCATATTATCTTGTTCTTGGGGTGTGGTTGGGCTTGGGGCTCCTCTCCAGCAAGCCCAGGGTAAAAAGGCAGGTGAAGTTTATCTTTGGAAAGTCTTGCCTCTCTCTTTTGGACCCTTCCTCCTCATCGCCCAGTCTTGAGCTTTACTGCCCTGGCACCAGCCCTTTTGTGTATTTCCAGCTTTGTTAACCCAGCATCTGGAACTTGGTTAACCATGCCTACCTGGAAAGTGAATTAGAACAATGGCTATGATCATGTTGACAATCTGCTCATTTACTTCTGGTGCTCCAGACTTCAGAGCAGGTCTTGGAAGTCAAGGTTGTTGCCATCAAAAGAATCTAGAATCTGAGCAGCTGTCTCTGCAGACAAAGCATCTGTCTCCTCTTGGTGCCTGAAGGGTGGCCCCCAACTTCCACTTAAAGGCCTCCCGCCATCCACCAAGGGTGCCTGTTCTTCTTCTAGGCCTGCCCTAGCTGACAGAAGAGGCTTCCTTTAGTCTGTACAAAGCAGTTTCCCTATAACTTTGGTACTATTTGAGCCCTAAGGAATATTCCATATGAAGTTCTCCCCTCTTTTAATGACAGCCCTTCGAAGGTGTGAAGTTAGTCATTTGAAGTCCCCTGCATCCTGCCCCACCGCCCTCCCACCCTGCTCCTGGAGTTTCTTCCTGAAGCTAAACATACCCAGCTCTCCCAGATGCCCGTCCTTAGACGTGGCTTTGAGTTCCTTCCCCCCTCAGTGGTTCTGCCCTGGACATGTCCATTAACCAGCGCATCTCCTTAGGTGTGCACCAGATCTGAAAGCGGGACCTCAAGTGGGGTCTGAGGTTTGCACTTTCCTCACTGTGGATGCCTGCTGAACATGGATGGTCGGGTTTGCATCGAATCTCTGCTTCTTACTGGCTGTGTGACCTCGAGCAAGTCACCAAACCTCTCTGTACCTCAGTTTCCTTATCTATAAAATGGGGTTAATAATAGTGCCTCTCCCAGATCATTGTTTTGAGGATTAAATGAGTAAACATTTGCAAAGTGTTTAGAACAGTGCCTGATATAACGTTATAGAAGTGCTCAGTAAAAATAAATAGAACCATCAATGCCCCTTGTTGTCGTTAGTTGCTGTCGAGTCAGCTTCGGCTTATGGCAACCTTATATACAACAGAAGGAAATGTTGCCCCATCCTGTGCCATCTTCATGATCATTGGTATGTCTGAGGCTGTTGTGTAGTGCCTTTCAACCCAGGGGGCTCATCTTCCAGCACTATATTGGATAATACTCTGTTGTGATCCATAGGGTTTTCATTGGTTAATTTTTGGAAGTAGATCACCAGGCCTTTCTTCCTAGTCTGTCTTAGTCTTAAAGCTCTGCTGAAACCTGTCCACCATGGGTGACCCTGCTGGTGTTTGAAATACCAGTGGCATAGCTTCCGGCATCACAGCAACATGCAAGCCCCCACGGTACGACAAACCGACGGATGGTGGAATGCCCCTTAATATCTCCATATAATGTTATGTAAGTGTTATACAAAAATAAAATTATCAAGTATTTTGAATGTCTACACTGCATTGCCTCTCATATTAAGTTCATAGCCAGTTAAAAAAAAATTTTTTTTCTATTTAAAATATGCTCTGCCACAAAGCTCTATCCTACCGGCATGGGCTTCTGTAGATGGCCTTTCAGACAGAGCCCAGAAATTCACATCTGCCCCTGTGACATCACATCATCTCAGCTGCTTGCTTCCTCAAGTGGCTGAGCTCATTTGGGATGTTAGCTCTGCCTCCCAGAGTGTGTGGCGAATTGTGCTGAGCCTTGGAAAGTGTCTTACTGACATCCAGACGTGCGGCTGAGTCTACAGCACTTCCTGTCTGTCTGGGTAGTCCCGCAGGGCCTCCTGAGCAAGTGTTTCCCCAGCCCTTACTGGCTGGCACTGGGAGCCCAGGCCAGGTGCCTGTCAGTGGAGATGTTGAAGCAGACATTCCCCAGCCATCCTCCTGCCAGTGTATCTCCAAGTGTGGCCCAAGGACCACCTACGTTGGAGTCTCCCTGTCCCACACCTGCAGAGGCAGAACCACTGGGGCTGAGATCCAGGGAGCTGCGGTTTAAGCAAGTACCTCAGGAGACTCAGAGGCCTGGTGCAGGGCTGATGGAGGAGGTGGGTCGAGGGTGGCTGAGGATGAGACTGGGTATGTGGTATGGCGGTGGCTGCTCTGGAGAAACCCACTCTTTGTCTCCAGGGACCCACTTTCTTTCTTCCTTCAGCATTAAGACACAGAATGTGGCAGGATTTGTGGGCCAGATCCCCGGGCTTCAAACTGTGGCTCCCTGGAAAGATTCATCAGCCATCAGTCTGACAGACTCACGTTCACCTCCATGTTTCCAACAGGCTCTTGAGGACCATTATCACAGGCAACACTCTAAACAGACAGACCCTGTGGGTTATCTTGTTCTGAGCAGGACTGACAACCAGGCTGCCAGGCTCATCCGCTCAGGAAGAGGAAACAGCACAGTGCCGTCACCTGGAAGGACAAACCACCAACACCTAGGCCCAGGGAGCCGCAAATCCTCACAGATCACACCACCCCACTCTCCTACCTCTCCACCCAGGGAGGGTGCTCTCTTTGAGAGACCTCCAAGGAAGGAGATTCCCTGGCTTTGCTTGGTCAACCTGGTCTATCAGATAATGGTGGCTCTGAGCAACAGGCACAGGGCAGACCCAGGAAGCAATGTTCCTGCCTTTCAGTTCCCCTAACCCTAGTCTTCTCAGCTCTGCCTGCCATCAGATAGCTGCTGCTTAGTGGCTAGGCATTGTCCCCCAGCCTGAGAGAAGAAGGGAGTGTGGTGACTGTGATCAGGGGTTGGGGCATGCAGAGCGGAGGCTGTCTCCAGCTATGTGTGAACCTTGGGGCTTGGGCCCCACCTCTGCCCCAGGGGTGGACTTCTTCCAGGATACCAGGCAGGGGGACTGCTGCGTGGCTCTGGCTCAAAGGCAGCTTCTCTGGTGTAGATCCTGTTTGTGCACGTCCATATGCATACACACACACATGCACACACATAGAGACACACACAGATATGCAGGGAACCCCACTGGGGTGCATATATGTTATCATTTCATTCCCGTATTCATTCACTCAGTCACTCCTAAGGCCAACAAACATCAAGCCCCTACTTTGTGGCAGGCAACGTAGGAGTTGCCAGAGAAAAAGTAGTGACTAAGACAGACACAGAACCTACCCTCAGTGGGTTGAGAGTTCAGTGGGAAAGAGAAACATTAGAGATTAAACAAGTGTGGAGTCTTATGATACAACCAGAGAGTATGTTAAAGCTGTCTTACAGTCTATTCTGTGGACACCAGCTGCAGCACTGGGGCAGAGTCTTGGGAAGCCTCTTTGGGGCCAGGTGTCACCACCTTCGTTGCTTGATCTTGGGCCCATCTGAAATCTCTTTCTGGGGCAGGGAGAGCTTTGAAGCAGCAACTACTTACTATAGTTAAGAAGCATCCCAATATTTTAACAACCTGATACGGATATGGCCATACTGGTGAGTACCAGCTGTGAATCAGCCCAGGAGAGACTATATAACAGGAGAATGCAAGCTAGATCAGGTGTCAGGAGAGGCTTTCCGGATCTCACATTTACCTGAGACCTGAAGATGAAGTCAGAGTCACGGATGTGTGTGGGCATGGGGGAGGGTGCTGGAGAATGTTCCAGAAAAAGTGAGAAACACTTGGGCACCTGGAAGAACCCAAAGGTGAGAATGAGCATGGTATACTTAAGAAAATACAATTATTTTTCACTATTTCTAGCACATAGAGTGTGGAAGAAGGATATTATGGGATTGGCTTGGAGAGGTAATTAGGGACCTAGTTAGCAACACCAAAGGAGGTGAGGGGTGGGACCCCAATTTGATGGAGATTAAATTTCTACTACTCTGTGGAATGGGAAATTGAAAGAGAAATTAAGCTCAATATTAGAATAAAATTTCATTTCATATTCACTTGAGAGTCTAACCCACCGCACAAGCTTGAAGGGAAGAAGTCAGCAGAGAAAAACTCAAAGTGCTTGGAACACTCAACGTTTTCTTAAGTCTCTGCTTAAATGCCACCTCCTCGGGGAGGCCTTCTCTGATTTCCCTATATAAAACAGCAGCCCCTTCCCCATAATGCTCTAGCCCCCTACCTGACTGTGTGTTTCTTCACAGCACTTATCATCATTGACTTCTTATACATATGTTTTAGACTACAAGCTCCCCAAGAGCAGGATCTTTGTTTGCCAGCACCTGGATTGGTTCCTGGCCCTTAGGAGGGGCTCAACAAACATTTGTTGAATGGATGTTGAATGGATGAGGAAATACCTAATGAAAATAGGAGAAAAAGACCAAGGCCCAGGGAAAAGGACTGGCTTTAGAAAGGGGAGAAGCAGCTGCTGTTACAACAGCAGAGAAGGAGGGAAGGAACAGGTAGATGCAGGTGGGTTTACAGATTTGATGTGGGAAGTTGAGGGTGTTCCTCTCTGACAGCTTCTCTTCTTTTCAAAGAAAGAAGCAAGACCGCTGGCTGAGAAGGAAGGGGTGGTTGAGGGAGAAATTGATCTGGGGAAAGAGAAGACATTTTCATAGGGGAGAATATGAACGAGTTGTGTGAGAAACATCAGAAGGATTGTCAGGCAGTGCTGAGTGCCTGGCTGAGAGTGACCTTGAGTATCACTAATGTACCTGGTTATGTGGTTTTCTTGAACAGCACCCAGCTGCCCAGGTATAAGCAAAAAGATGCTTTTCCAGGGCTGGAATTTTAAGGGATCCCTAGCAGCGCAGTTCTCATGGATTGCGTTATGTCCCCCCAAAAATGTGTGTATCAATTTGGCCATGAGTTCCAGTATTGTGTGGTTGTCCTCTATTTTGTGATTATAATTTTATGTTAAAGAGGATTAGGGTGGGATTGTATAACACCCTTACTAAGGTCACATCCCTGATCCAATGTAAAAGGAGTTTCCCTGGGGTGTGGCCTGCACCACCTTTAATCTGTTGTAAGAGATAAAAGGAAAGGGAAGCAAGCAGAGAGTTGGGGACCTCATACCACCAAGAAAGCAGTGCCAGGAGCAGAGTGTGTCCTTTGGACCCGAGGTTCCTACGCAGAGAAGCTCCTAGTCCAGGGGAAGATTGGTGATGATAACAACCTTCTTCCAGAGATGAGAGAGAGAGAAAGACTTTCCCTGGAGCTAACACCCTGAATTTGGACTTCCAGCCTACTAGACTGTAAGAAAATAAATTTCGCTTTGTTAAAGCCATCCACTTGGGGTATTTCTGTTAGAGCAGTACTAGATGACTAAGACAGCAGTGGTTAACAGCTCAGCTGCTAACCAAATGGTCGGCAGTTTGAATTGACCTGCTACTCCTTGGAAACTCTATGGGACAGCTCTACTCTGTCCTATAGGGTTGCTATGAGTCGGAATCGACTTAACAGCAATGGGTTTGGTTTTCTGGTTAAAATTTTAAGAGACAGAAGCAACATGAGAATATTGAGGCAAGGAAGTTTCTGATATCAGTGAGTGAGTGGTTGATGTGCTGGACTAGGGAATCCAAGCTGCACATGTAGGGAGGTGAAGGTAAGATGTGGCTGATAGGAAAAAAATCTAGAAGTCAATAAATAGAGGCCTCAGCAAGGACAAACCACTGATATACTGGGAGTAGCTGAGTGAGTAAGCTGGATGGATAAAAGTGAGTGTTTGAGAGTGGGAGATCTGAATTTCTGATTCAAGGTGAATGGCTGGAGTGATGATCAGGTCCAGGGTTTACCCAAGGAATAGGATGGCTTAAGTGGAGTGAAGGACAAGGTCACTGGAGATGAGGAGGCCAAGTTGAGGGGCCACTATGTTGGATGGTTTATCCACATAGAGCCCTGAATTCACCCAGGGTGATGGTGGAACTTCAGGAGAGAGAAGAACTGTGAGCCAAAAGTCAAGCTCTTCAGCAAATGAAGATCATTGTCTTAGTTATTTAGTGGTGCTATAACAGAAATACCACAAGTGGATGGCTTTAACAAAGAGAAATTTATTCTCTCACAGTTTAGGAGGCTAGAAAGTCCTAATTCAGGGTGCCAGCTCCAGGGGAAGGCTTTCTCTTTCTGTCAGCTCTGGGGAAGGTCCTTGTCATCAATTTTCCCCTGGTCTAGGAACTTCTCAGTGTGGGGATGCTGGTCCAAAGGGCACGCTCTGCTCTTGGCGCTTCTTTCTTGGTGGTATGAGGTCCCTCTCCTCTTCGCTAGATTCTCTTTTATATACGCAAGAGATTGACTCAAGATACAACCTAATCCTGTAGATTGAGTCCTGCTTCATTAACATAACTACCTCTGATCTTGCCTCATTAACATCGTAGAGGTTAGGATTTACAACACATAGGATAAATACATCAGATTACAAAATGGAGGACAACCACACAATACTGGGAATCATGGTCTAGCCAAGTTGGCATACATTTTTGAGGGACACAATTCAATCCATGACAGTCATAGTCAGGGGTCTGCATATGGCAGGGAGAGCCTGGAGGGCCCAAAGTCATGAGCCTCAGAGGAACCCCAGCCTTACCAGGGTGTAAGCAAATGGTAGTCTGTAACTGGCAATCAAGGGCAAGAAAGACACTGCTCCTACCCCCAGATCCTAGGGTACTGGGGGTGCAGAGTAAACAGCAGGCTCCAGGAATCCGGGTCTCCAGGAGAGAGCCAGGTAAGGACAGGCAATGTAGACACTCATGAAGAAGAAACGAAAGTATAGGGGAGTTGGCTAGTCATGTTATGGGAATTCCAGAGCTTTGCAGAAGAATTTAGGAGTGAAAAGAGAAGCATCATCCGAATGTTTCCTCTGCCCAAATATATTTCTATCAGTCTTCCATCCTTTGGAATTTCTCTTATTATTCTCTTTTCCTTCAGAAGAAAGAAGTAAGATCACTAACTGAGATGGAAGCGGTGACTGAGGGAGAGATTGGTTTGGGGAAAGTGAAGATATCGTAGAGGTTACACGGCTGCATCCATTAGGGACAGACGTGTTCTCAGCCTTCCTTTCTTGTCCAAGGCAGTCTTCCCAGGTGACCTCACTGGGATGATTTTGGACACCATTTGGGAGGAGGGTTGAATTAGGGCCTGAACAAACACTCACTAGAATTGAGGTGGCCACGGAAATACTCAGGATGAAGATCCCAGGAAATCTTGGAAAAAGATTTTCTACAAGTCTAAATCTATCCTCTACACTCTAGAGGAAGTCCCTGGTGGTGCAAATGGTTAAGAGTTTGACTACTAGCCAACAGGTTGGTGGTTCAAACCCACCCAGAGGTGCCTCAGAAGACAGGCCTGGTGATCTGTTTCCGAAAGGTCACAGCCTTGAAAACCCAGTGGAGCACAGTTCTACTCTGCACACATGGAGTCGCCGTGAGTCTGAATCAACTTGACGGCAACTAACAACAACAAATAGACTCTGGAGCAGTAGGACAGGCAGAGGCAAGTTCTGTTAAGGGAATAAGAAGGGGAGGCATTGTGGCAGGGAGACACTGAGTCACTGCCCCTCCCACCCTTGTCCCCTTCTCCCCCCCTCAACAAAGTGAGGCTGCAAATGGTGTAGCAGGATTTTCTGATGATTCTCCTTGAGACATAGATGCCAGTGAATTTTCTTTTCTGGGTTTGGTACTTAGTTCTCTTCTCTTCTTTGTAGTCATTCCATTGGTGATCTCACCGAGTCTCAGGGTTTTAACCACAAGCTGTATGCTGACAGCTTCTGCATGTATCTCTAGTCTGGGCCTCTTGAACTTCAGGCTCTCTTGCCCTCCTGTGGTCAGCTGTCCACCCAACAGTCAGTGATCATTTTAAAACCTAAGTGAAATCATTTCAGGTTTCTGCTCAGAATCTTCCCTTGGTTTTCCACCTCACTTGAAGAAAAAACAAAAATTCTAACAGTGGTCTACAAGACCCTATGTGATCTGGCTCACGGGTACCTCTCTGATTATCTCCTATCATTTTCCCTCCCACTCTGTCCTTTACTCTCTGCTCCAATCAGACGGACTCCTTGCTCTGCCTCAAACATACCAAGCAAGTTCCTACCTCAGGACCTTTGTACTTGCTAGTTCTCTCTGCCTGAGATGCTCTTCCTTCAGATATTTGCATGGTTCAGTCCCTCACTTCTTTCAGGTTACTGCTCAACTGTCACCTTTTCAGAGACGACTTCACTGACCATGGTATATAAAATAATAGTACTGACTCCTTCTGGCAGTTCTTAACCCCCTCACCAGGATTTATTTTTATCCATAGCACTTATCACTACTGATTTAGCCATGATAGACTAAACCGCACCGTGGTAACACACCCTAAACAAGTGGCTTATAGCAATAAAGGTTTATCCAATGATATGCTGGAGTCAGCTTGTACTGGCTTGAGAGAGCTGATCGTTAAATTTTCAGGAAATTTGGGAGCCAGTTGTTAACACAGTCCTTATTAAAAATCAAATTATATAAACCTGCAATTAAATAAATTATATTAAAAGCTAAGGAAATATTCAAAATGTATCACTTATTTTACTACCTTTTACTATTATGTATGCACTTGAGGTTATTTATGTGTATTGTATCTGTATGGTAGGAATACTATATATTTCTTTGCTACTATGCATCTCTGAAGGAGCCCTTATTAGTGTAATGTTTAAACACTCAGCTGCTAACTGAAGGTCAGCAGTTCGAACCCACCCAACAGCTCTGCAGGAGAAAAGACCTGGTGATATTTTCCCATAAGGATTTTAGCCTAGGAAACTCTACGGGGCAGTTCTACTTCGTCATACAAGGTCGCTATGAGTTGGAATTGACTCAACGAAACCCCAACAACAACATACATCTCTACCTAAATCCTCATTCAGTGACAACATGTTGAAATCAGCCATATTGGGAGTATTTACACTCCACTGAAATCAGTAAATGCTAAAAGATTAAGGGTTGATTGATTTGCTTTTTTTGGTTCTTGTCTAGACTTCAGAAAGTAATGGGGAAACTATTGATGATACAGATTAAATTTAAAAGCGTGCCATGCCTGCAGTTATTACATTTTGAATAACACAAAAAATTGAGGCAGCGTATTCTTTTTTTTTTTTTTTAGTATTCAAAAGCTTCTACCCGATTCAGCAAAGCAGTCGCTCACACCATGCTAAGTGAGAGAAGGTCTGGCAGATAGCTTCATTGTTTCACTCTCGTCTTACTCCTTAACATAAATGAATACATCAACCAATGTTCTTGCTGGAGTCTCACTCATCCGTCAATTGCCATCATAGGTTGGTTATGAATATCAGTTTGGCAGAAATGAACCAAAGCATTCTGTATCAACTGGATATGTGGAATTTCAATAACCAGCACATTATTTGCATTGCATCCTTTATATCAGTTAAGTTTGTAATACACACACAGACACACACAAACACATATCCCACTCCCCTCCCTCCAGCCCACCACAAGGTTTATTCCTCATACACACTCATGTCCACCATGGGTCTGCTGGGGGCTCTAGTCACATCCTCTCAGTCTGGGCCCAGGTTGGTGGCATGTCCACCACCTGGAGCATTGCTGACTGCTGTGGTGGGGGAAGCGGGCTATGGTAAGACACATTGGCTGTCAGAGGCTCTGCCTAGTTGTGACACACACAACTTCTGCTCATCTCCCATTGACTGAAGCAAGTCACGTGGTCACGCCTACCTTCCAGTGGGCAGGGAAGTGCGATCCTGCTATGCTCCCAGAAGAAGGAAAAGGAGAACCAGAATATGTGTGAATGGCCACCACAGCCTATGAGGTATTGCTGTGTTTATTGACTGCCCCATCCCCATTCTGAATGTAAGTTCCATGAGTGCTGTTTCATTCACTGCTGTATTCCTGCTGTATTTAATGAGGAGATGCTCTGTACATAATCACTGAGTGAATCCGAGAGACTAGCCTGGAGGAGGAATGCGCTGAAAGCAAGCCCTCCTGGATCAATGAGCAGGTTATCTTTTCATATTTCCCCCAAATCTTAATAAGCAATGTGATTTCTCTCACCCCACCCACCCCATCAGATGCATGCTGGGAATCTGTGGCACAGGAAACCACATAGATGCTATGTGGCTCTGTCTCATTAGAACAGGCCCTGGACCCAGTGAAGGAACAAATCCTGGGGGTGAACGGCAGCTAGGGGAAGTCTCCACTGACTCGGTGCAGGCACCAGGGTGAGGCAAGCGAGGAACCTAGGGTACAAACATATGGCGCCATCACTCTAAGCATTATGTAAGTGCAGAGTTGGCACCCGTGATGCCCTCCTTACAGTTTGCATTGCCTAATGATGGCCCTATGACCAAATCTTCTCTAGGAACTCCTGATTCCACAGTTTAAAAATTTCATAGACAATCCCCACTCTAGTGGGTGCTTCTTCCAGATACATCCAGACAGTATCATATGCAAGATAATTTTGAGCTAAGGCAAAGTTTTCTTCACTCTTTGTCTAGCTCAGAGACTTTAGTAAACTCCAGGGGCTGAGTTAGTGCTCTGAATGCTGAGAAGTATGGCAAAGTAATAGGGGCGAAGTAACACTTAATCTTGAATAAGTCTCATTGTTCTGCCTTATTGTTGGACCCCTGGAGTTCAGGTGTTGATTGTTATTCCAATTGGGTCTGGACAGTCTCATACACCTCGTATTCCAATGGAAATAAATACCATTTGTTGAGTACCTACTATGCGCCAAGAAGGTACTCGTACATTGTTTCATTCATTAACAAGGACCTCAACTCCATTAGCTAGGTATTTCCTGTTTGTCAAAAGAGGAAAAAGTGTCAGGGAGAGTAAGCAACTCTCCCAAGGTCAGTCAAGAAGTGACAGAACTAGGATTTGAGTGAAATCTTTCTGAATCTGATGCCTGGCCCTTCTAAACCTGGACTCCTCTATCAAGCAGTGAGAAAAAAAAAAATTAGAAGCCTTCATTCAGGCAATATGAACTCAAGAACCTGGGTTTAAGTGACCCTGCTCTGCAATGGAGTCACTGAGTGGGGAAAATGGTAAACGGGCTCTGCTACTTACTGAAAGGTTGGTGGTTCTAGTCAACCCAGAGGCACCTGATCTACTTCCAGAAAATCAGCCATTGAAAACCCTATGGAGCACAGTCCTACTCTGACACATATGGGGTTGCCATGAGTTGGGGTCGACTTGATGGCAACTGGTAACTGGTGCTCAGCACAACCATAACACTTACACATTTGATTCACATAACATCCTCTCGCTGAATCGAAATGAATCCAAGTTTGACCACACTTTTTTCTTTCAATTTTTATTGAACACAAGTATTCTGACAGAATGCAAAGTCAAAATTCTCAGTTAGTACTCAGTATTTACACCAGTGAGAATGGAAACAAAGGTGGTCTCGATGTTTCACATGGTAAAAAGTTTTGTAACAAGAGAGAAGGCCCCCGAAGTACGGAATGCTGGGTAGGGATGTTAATGGAGGTCTGAAAATCACCATCCAGACAGACAGCCTAGAGTGAAAACCCGGGATTTTGGAAGGCTCCATAGAAAAATGTGAAAATAGAGTTCCACATCAAAAGCTGCACTATGTACACTACGGCCCTTCAGGATTGGGAGACCCCACACATGGCACTTGAGTGCCCTTCCAGCAGAACCTGACCATGCCAGTATTTATGTGAACACACGTGTATGGCACATACACATATAGACACATAGAGACATCGGAAACTGGTAGAGTTGATCCCGCCTCTAAAAAACTAAAAAAAGGAAAAGGATAAGCTTTTATCTCTTAACATAAAAGATAGAACATCTTAAACATAAAACGGCTCCCTCTTAGATTGTAGAGAAAGCGTTGCTCTTTGATTTTTTGAAAAGAAAGGAAAGCTCAAGCATGCTGAGACAAACCTATAGTGTGTTACGGGAGAGGGGCAGACCAAAATGTGGGCAGAGTCTTGGGTTTCAGCTAATGGTGAAGCCAGGGTTCTGGGGGGTGTCAGCTGCCCTGGGCTGGGTTATCTGAGGGAGGGATGACTCTACCTTGGTCTCTTCCTAACCATCAGAACTGAGATCAGTTTGCCTAACCACAACCACTTGGAGTGAAGTGCCCAGTCTTGGTGAGGTACAGCTTGGGCTTGGCTAAGTTGGCCAAAGCCATTAACATCATTAACATTGTTCCACTGAACAATCTGGTGACTGGAAGAGCACCCCTCCCGCTGGTTCCTCCCTGTCTCAGACATCCAAGCTTTCCCATTCTGCGTGTGCTCTACAACTCTCTTCAGTTTACTTTCTTCCTGAGGGCCTGTGTATTGGGACCATAGATTTGTGCAAGCCCTGGAGCCAAGGGGCCAGGGCTGTGTACACTGGGATCCTCCATTTCCATCCCCAGGAGCTGAGAAAATGCAAAATAACCCCACGTTTAGCAAATGACAAGACCATTATTTTTCACAGTGTGAAATGATAATCTAACATTGCCACTGATGTGACTGCAGAGTCATCAGAACATTGGAGCATTCGGCCCGCAGAATAATGAACTCAGAGGCAGTCTTGCCACCCTAACATCTCGCTGTTTCGTACTTCAGGAAAGGAACGCGTGCCGGAGTACTGGTTTCTGTTTACTTAGCATCATCTTCATCGTCATAATCATTTTTATTTCATTTCTTGGTTTCAAGGCTTCGATTCCTTTTAAAAGTTGTTTTTTCCTGAATATTTCTTTTTCTGAACTACCTGCTATACCTTCCACAACCAAACTATGCTGAAATTTTATTTCAATACTATGACAAAAACACGTTTCACACTAAATATTCACGCATCCACAGTGCACAAGCTTGCAGTTCTAAAGTAGAATGAGAAAAAAAAAGCAAAATTTCTATACAAAGGGCTGGCTTTTCCCTTCTCCCCCCTCCCATCCCCCTTAAAGTTTCTGTATTTCCCCCCCCAACTTGGTTTCCAATCCAGGAAAGTTGTGTTATGACGCAAGACAGCAGGTTGTATATTTTTTTCCCTTTTGTTTCTACAAATGCTGCCTAAGTGAACAGAAGGCCGATGTTACTTTACTTCAACAGATTTCCAAAAAAAGACACTAATTCCCTGAAGCATGCATGCTCTTCCGCTCAAATCTAGATTCTGGGCTCAAAAGGAAATCGTGTGTATATATTTTATTTGGCTTTCTACAAAAAGGGGATGTTTGGGGTAAAAAAACATGTGTTGACCAAGACCAGCCCCAACTATACAATCTTCTCTGCTTCATTCAACAAAGCCTATTGAGTCCTTCAGAAGGAAGGGCGAGAATGCCCGGGGAGCAGACTCTTTGTCACAGACTCAGGCAAGTGGTGGTTAATCTGGAAGTGGTCTAACCCCCAACGGAAAACCAAAAAAACTGACAACCAAACAGCAAAGCCATTCCAGAATGGGATACCTCAGCTGGACCCAGGCAAAAAATTCAGATCAGAATGGGGGAAAAGCCACTGTAAACAATCAAATTTTGTAAAGGTGTCCTGTGCTAAAGCAAGCCTGTGATGATCCTACCCACCTCTAGGTGATGTTTGTTACCTTAAAAAAAAAAAAAAAGACGAAAAAAAAGGCAGCTATTTTACATGGACATTTAAACACAACCAAAGTCAAACATTTGTCAATCTGTAAACACTGGAAAACAAAGTTGACAGAAAGAGGAGGAGGGGGGGGAAAAAAAAAGACGATGATAAAGAAAAAGAAGTCCGAATACTTGCAAATTGAAATCTACCCCCAGAAGCTGCAATTTGGCATTTTTCCTATAAAACAACAGTCTACGTGGGAATTGAATTCAGCTAGAAAGGGTGACGCACTTTGCATACTGAACAAATACAAAGTGAACAGAAATTATAACTTACTTATGAGGTTTTACAGAGTTCAAACTCGACTGAAAGTATAAAAATAAACTGTGGACTTTGTTCATTCGGTTCGTCTTAGTGCCTGGAAGTATTTTTCTGAAACTGGTCTGTGCCAATCGGGTAACACCAAGTGCGGTCTTCTTGAACCTAGATTTATTCTGAGCTTCCTAGATTCTTAATTTGGGGTCCTTTTGTTTGATTTCTAAATGGTTTCAGGGAACGGAGTGTCCTAGTTTGGCTGTGGGTTTAACCTTTTTGTCTCATTTTCTTACAAGTGAATGTGCAACAAAGGAACCCTTTCTATAAACCTACAAAAAGGAGATTCCGTGTTTATCTGTTACTTTTTTTTAAAGGCAAAAGACACTAGAGGAATGAGATGGGGGTGTGTGTGTGTGTGTGGGTGTGTGTGTTGGTGTGTGTGTGGGTGATCTTGGAAATGCTCTGGTGAAGCTGCGTCACTATTTTGATCTTTGCTCACTGCTCATCACTCGTCATGCTTTGCTCTCGTTCTCCGTTGTCTGTGTGGCATCGTTAGGGACCGTCTTGACTTCAGTGGGTGGTGCTGGCTTCGTTTCTGTCTCCTGGCACTCCGACTTTGCTTCTACAGGGCCCTTCCTGTAGACAACCAGGAAAAGAGCACCATTGAAACCATGTTCTGTAGCCAACTCACCCCTTCAGCCAGCCCTAAGGAGGGGCTACACTACAGCACTGGTCTCCAACTGTGCAGCTGCTTGTCACAATCATCCGGGAACTCTAAGGATCACTGCTGCCTGGATCCTGCACCCAGAGCCCCCAACTTACTTGGTCTGCAGTATGGTCTGGACATGGTGACTTTTAGAAGCACTGAGGATTCTAACGTGCAGTCAAGGTGGAGAGCCACTGAGCCAGAGGACTGAGCCCTCCCCTATTCCAGCCCTAAACCAATGGCAGGCGCTCTGTCTTGGTCTGGGGTGGTGGAATGGGGTGGCAGATACAGCCTTTTCCTCACTCTGATCAGCTGAAGCAGCAGCAGCTCAGCTTGATATAAAGGAGGCATCCTGTGCTGGGCCTCTACAGGGCCCCTTTGCAAACAACCTGCTCTTGCCTGTACCCCGACCCTGTGCTCTGGGTTTCGTGAGGACACCTCTATGGCTTGCCTGGGTAGGATGAGAAAGTGCTTTTGAACTGAGGCAGCTTTCCATGGGAGTCTAGTGAGAGGCCAAAGTGGGCTCGCTTGCTACGGAAAAGGATGGCATAGGGGGCTGAGGAGGGCTCAGTGGGCAGGGCTATCATAGCCCTTTTACTCCTCAACTGTGAAATCAAGGCTTCCGGGTGCAACTCTGCTTGCAGCTCTTGGTGGCAGTGATAGGAGCCTCTAAAAAAATCCAGTTCTGTCTCCTGCCTCCATCAGTCCCAGGAACAGGAGTCGGGTCTAAGGGATGCACCTGGGGCAGGTACAGAGCCAGTCTCAGCAGGTGCTACTGTATTTTGGTAACACATTTAAGAAACCTGTGAAGTTAAGGACCTTCCCTTGAACTTAGAGACCCAACAGCCACTTGGTGCTTGGGAGCCCTGAGTGTTTGCAGCCTCTCCAAGGGCAGGAGAAGCAAGAGGGGGAATGGGGTGTGAGCTTCTTGGATGGAGTGCGACGGGGCTGTGATGGGGCTGCTGGACCGCAGCCTCTCAAACACGGGCCTCAGGGGTCTACCTCTTTTCTTCCTGCCTTTCTGGTGGGGGCTCAGCCTGGCACTGGCTAACATGCGTTGGCCCCAGGGCGCCTGATATGGGCACCGTGGCCTCCTTAGCTGGTTTCCCAAGTTATGCTCATCAGTGGCCCTGCTGCCAGGTTCCCTCCCAGGGAAAACAGAAGCCACTGCTAGGAGGAGGAGGATAAAGCATAATTAACATGGCCTAATTAGCGAGCAGAAGGCTGCTCCCTGGGCCCAGCTGCCTGTCCCCGCTCTCTCTGCCTTCTCCTAGCCCCTTGGTTGGCAGTCGCCTGAGAGAAGCCCTGGATTAGCCTGAAGACACATCTCACAAGGAGGACACAGCACAGCACAAACGCACACCACCACGGGACTCAACAGCAGAGAGAAGCCGTACTCGGTCTTTGCTGGTGCAGGAGAGACAGAGCTGTCTGCAGTGGAAGGAGCAAGCTCAGGGGCTTGTCCACTGGCCCCGGCGGTGGGAGCAGGAGAGCCCAGGGCTGCAAAAACATCCTTTGCAAGGTCAATATCTGGGGTCTTGAAGTTCCCTTCGTCCATTTTAAAGTCCTCGCCCTGGGAAGGGTTTGTGGCGCTGATGGAGACAGCCTCGCTCTTCGGGCTAGCGAGGGTTGCCTCGGCCGGGCTCTTCACACGGCCAGGCTGGGTGGGCTCTGGGTCCGCGCCTTTGGTGCTGGGAGCCTCCTGCTTGGCTTGGGGGGCTTCTGTAGCAGTGGTAGCTGCTGCTGCTAGGGGACTAGCTACCCCGGCAGGGGTAGGGGCTGGGCTGGAGGCTGGCTTGCTCACAGGAGGGGCCTTGGGGGCCTCACCCACACTGGCAGGGGTGCTGGGGCTGAGGACAGCCCCCTGGTTGGCCAGGACACTAGAAGACAAATTGCTAGTGGCAGGGGCTGAGGTCGGGGTGTCGCTCAGGTCAACGAGGGGAGCGACCTTGGGGGCTGAAGCTGGGGGTGGGGAGGAGGCCGAGACCCCGGGCCCCTTGGAGGGGGTGGCCTGGCCAGCTGGCACAGAGTTTGAGTCAGGCATGGCTGTGGCCGGGGGGGCAATACTGGAGGTGAGGGTGGTGGTCTCACTGGTGGGGCTGTTCTGAGCAGTGGCAAAGGTTTCGGTGACAGTGTCAGAGTTAGTGGTAACGGTGGTGACAGAAGGCAGCATGTCCTCGACAGTGGCTGTGGTGTCAGCAGGCAGCCTGTGGGGAGGACAGGAAGTAGAGAGAATAGACAATGAAGCTGAGACGTGACAGAGAAGCAGAGGGAGAAGGGCAGAAGCCAAGGAGAGGGACCGTGGGGTGGGGCATGTAGTTTCGCGCACACACGGACACAGGTCCACACAGAGATGACAACGCTGAGAAGAAGCACACACCCAGATGGGCAGAAGAGGACACAGGAGGCGACAGAGATCCATGGCATCTCTACAAGGGACCTGCAGCCCTCTTTCCCTGCTGACTGCCCTCCAGCTCTCTGCACAGGGCTCCCTTTCCCTACAGACCTGCCCTAGATGTTCACTCATGGAGAGGAGCCTTCAGTTAAGTGTCCACCCACTGAAGGCTCTGCAGGTCCGAGAGTAGCTGGGTCCAGCCGCCCTGCAGCACTCCACAGGCAATGATAGGGAAGGTCAGGAATAGGTAGATGATGAGACCCTAAATGGCCCCTGAGATTCTGTGGTTCTATTCAACATTCCCTTCAAACCTGCAGTACCCAGGATGGCCAGGCAGGCAGTGCCGCTGTAGCTGGTCAGGGTTTCTGAGGACCCCTGAGGCTTCAGAGAACAGGAAGGCCAGGCAACTTTACCAGGTTCCCAACCTCCCTTGCCCTTTTGGAAAGATAATGGAAAACCCTAGAATTCTAGGAAGTCCTAAGCAGAATCTGCTATGCTTCTCAAAGCTCAGCCTCTCGCAGTGAAGTGTCATCTTCTCATGCTGTTTCCAGGATGTGTAGGTAACGTGGGAACAGGGCCTAGGAACCCCCACTTACCCAAGGAGCCTCTTAAGGGCCCCCCCCCATAGTCATCCCCAGTGTAACTGAGAATGCCTTCTAAGGAGAGAATGGGACCAGGCACTTGGTCAAGTGGGTCTTCAGGCCAAGGGCTCTGGAATTCTGGCCTGCAGTAGTGGGCCAAGAGCTGTGGGTGGGAAGCATGGGAGGTGTGGGTAGGGTAGATGGGGGATGCTCTACCGAGGAGGTGCAGGCCCCTCCCTGCCCACATACTCAGGCTCCGTCAACGGCGTGGTCTCGTTGGGCTCTGTGTGTTTCCCTCCATCGTGGTTTGGGGTCCGCTCCTCCTCAGTTCGCACCTCCACAATGGGCTCCTTGGACTCGTCTTTCCTGTGGAGAGAGTTCTGCTAGTCAGAGCCCCAGCTACCGATCAGGGCACCTAGGCTTAGGCCAAGGGCTGGCAGGTGGGCTTCCTAGGCTTAGGCCAAGGGCTGGCAGGTGGGCTTCCTCTATAGCCAGAGGGGCTTAGGCTTGCTACCAGGAGGGGAGCGCAGGTGCTCCAGAGCCAGGCACAAGTACCCGAGTGTCAGCTCCGACCCTTGCTGGCTGTGTGCCCTCAAGCATCTGATTTAATCATACTTTGTCTCAGTTCCCTCATCTGTAAAATGGGGCAAATAATATCTACCTCGTGTAGTTGTTATGAGAATTAAATGAGATAATGTATGCAAAGTGCTCAGCGCAGTGGCAGGCACAGATAAAGGCTATAGGTTATCTGCATATAGATTATTTTCATATATACGGACACGCAAGTATGTATGTGTATGTACATGTGTGATGGTTAATTTTGTGTCAACTGGCGAGGCTTTGTTGCCCAGTTGTTTGGTCAACACTACAGACGTTGCTGTGAAGGTGTTTTGTTGGTGTGATTAACATTTACAATCAGCTGACTCTAAGTAAAGCAGATTACCCTCCATAATGTGGGGGGATGGGGCTCATCCAATCAATGGAAGGTCTCAGGAGGAAAAACTGAGTTTTCCAAGGGAGAAGAAATCCTGCCTCAAGGCTGTATCATAGATATCCTGCTGGAGTTTTCAGCCTGCTGCCTGACCTACAGACATTGGACTTGCCAGCCTGCACAATCCCACGACCCAATTCCATAAAATAAATCTCTCGACAGATAGACAGATAATAGATAGATAGATCCTATTGGTTCTATTTCTCTGGAGAGCCCTGAGTAATACAACTTATTTTCTTGCTCAGAACCCTTCCATGCTTGCTGCAGCTCAGCTCCACCCAATGACAGTCTGAGAAGGCTCCTCTAATTGGCTCGGGATCTGTTACCCCACAGATGTTGGAGAGGACAGCATCTGGATCATCAGATCCATGAGAACAGGAGTTTTTCATCTGTTTTATTGCTGTACCATGGTGTCTGGGAACAGTATTGTCTTGACGATAGTAGCTGCTGGATAAATAGTTGCCAAATGACATATGAATGAATATGGTCCTCAAATACTGACTCCCTCATTCCAGCTCCTTTCCAGGATCAGCTCTGACAATTCTGCTCGTTTTTACCTATGCAGGGATTTTCAACCTTTGGTGAAAGCCTAGTACACAAGATCTGGGGTTGGGCCCAAGAATCTGCTTTTCAAACAGGTACTTCCAAAGACTATGCTTTGAGAAACATTATTCTAATTGCTTTTTTCCCCGTTTGGGTTTCCAAATGGGGAAATCGAAGCTTAGGAAAACCAGTTGCTGCTGAGTGGATTCCGACTCATGGGTGATGCAAACGTGCAGGGCTGCTAGGTGTAAGGATGGAGGTTGGCGTACAGCCAGAGGTGCCTCAGAAGAAAGGCCTGGTGATCTACTTCTGAAAAATCAGTCCTTGGAAACCATATGGAGCAGAGTTCTACACTGATACACATGCGGTCACCATAACGCCAAGGTAAAGATCCCAGCTGATGGCTCAGAAGTGGCACAGTTGCGAGCCTCCCAAGACTTAGATCAGAGATCAGAGATCAGATCTCAATGGAGGTGGGAGGGTCTGTACTCACGAGAAGGCAGCTTTGCCCTCCTCCATGTCCTTGCCCTTGGCCCCGGGCCCGGCTTTCCCACACAGGTTGACGGCGATGCACATGAGAAGTCCACATTTGTTCAGGAAGTAGCAGGTGATGTCCACAACCACCAAGAGCAGGACAAAGATGACAATGAGGATGCCCACGATGGCCCCGGTGCTCAGGCCTGAGGTGGGGCTGCCGTTGGCTTGAGTGGAAGGGAGAGAGAGATGGCTGATGGTTAATAGACTGATACGTGAGACCCCCCTTGGGCTCCAGAAAGCGACTGCCCCTGGGAATAGAGTAGGACCCATATGAAAAAGTCATGGCATTCACGCCCAGAGCAACACCTTCCCTGGGGTCTTTGTATGCCCAGGTGTTGAATACAAGGATCTCTCTACATCCTTGTAGAGGGGGGATAATAGCCTCATCTCACAGACCTGGGGAGAGGGGAATGAGGCTCCCACAGTTAGGACGTGAGTGGGGACTGAAGCCACGTCTCCATCTTTGCCCTCCACCTGAGCCTCCCCCAGATCCACACTCAGCTGGTCCTCCCATGAGCACTGGGAGCAGGCTGAGCCCAGCCAGTCAGCATCTGAAGACACTGGGTAATGGAGTAGCTGGGGCGGTGGAGGGTTCTGCTGTGCCTTCCCTGGACCAAGGGGAACAGCTAATGGCTTTGCAGGGTAAGCAGGCAGGCAGTGGTGACTGGTTCCAGGCTGGGCTGTGGCTCCTGGAAGCAGTCAGGGGGAGGTCACTACTGGGGGGACAGAATGTCCCTAGGGCTTCCTTTGGGCTTGTGTGGACATCAGGCATAAAAGGACCCCCCAATGCACTACTCCACTTCCTCTCCCTCTCTTTAGGAACGGCTCCAAAGGAGCTCTATATTGGAACACATTGGATTCACTGCCACCCAGGAAGACAAATGGAGCCTGTGTGGCTCTGGAGGCATCCCAAGCCCGGTGGGCAAGGAGAAAGTTCTGGGGATACTCACCTTCTGGGAGAGCAGGCAGGCTTGGATGAGACTTCAGGAAAGTTAGCCACCTCACACAGAGATGCACACCCACACGGACAGGCATGCTCATGCGCAGGACAAATGTCCACCACAGACGGACACACGCCCTCACATTCAGGCAGTACCCAGCACCCCAGCTCTGCCTGGGCTCACTTTGAATGACTCCGTCTCTGTGTCTTACTCCCCTGGTGTTCATCCCCAGTCCCTCCAGGGCTTTGGGCTAGGGATGGCATCACAGAAGGGCCCCTGGCTCAGCTCCCTGGGAGCCCAGCTGCTCATCTGCATGGCCATGATTGATGCCAGTCACCTGGGTATACCTGCCACCTCCTTGGTGATGCCCACTAACGTCTAGGAGATGAGTGGTCGTGGGGACAGAAGGAAGAACCGATGCAAGCTCTGCATGTAAGCCAATGTAGAAACAATGACCCCAGACCGAAACCTGGGCATTTCTGATCCATTCTTCTGGAAGGACATGGTGTCAGAACCAACAGCCCACCCCACGACCAGACCTGTTTGAAGTTTCTTGTTCCCTCAGGGCTAGAGGGATCACCCAGGGATCACCCAGGTCTGAGAACTGGAGGCAGAGTCTGTGGCCACTACCTGGGTGTCTGCCTCAGCCCAACTCAGTATCCTTTGGGAAGTGCCAGAGCCAGGCCCAGTGGCCTGGCTGCCACATAACATACCAGAGAATGGAAGGACCATGTACCAAGGTAACTGGCATCCCCAGTGGGCCATGACCATTTCTCTTTTCATGCAGTCAGTGTTCCTGGGAGGACTACTCTATCCCAGGGGTCTGCTCAGGCACTGCAGGGCTGCTCCAGCACAGTCCCACTCCATTGGTCCTTTTTAAACTTCAATTCAGGGTATGGGCCACCAGCTCAGATCCCAGAAGTGACCACCCACAACCTATTCCCTAGCACTCTGGGCATAGATCAGCCTGAGCTGGAGGAGTCTCCCCATCTTGCAAATATTTTTGGCCCCTTGGGACTTTGGTCTTGCTTCCCAGCCTTTCCTCCTCAGGTTCTCTGGCTCAGCACTCCTAACTCTGCGCGGAAGACCCCAGCCCATGTCCTTAGGAAGTCCCTGAGACTAGCAAAAGACTCTGTGCTTGGTGGACTCAGCTCCAGCCACCTTGTCTCTGGGGTCTGGAGGCAGGAAGCTGGCCACTGGCCCCAATGGTCGGCCAGTAGGTCATTTTCTAAGGAGCCACCAATGCACAGGTATTTCTGGTTTGTCTCATGAGACAAGGCCATCCATTAGAGTTCCCATGGACCTTGTACATTCCACTCAAAAAGCACTGAAGGAAATGCAGACCTCATACCTTGCCTCACCCTCTGGATCACAAACTGTTTCCGTGAATAGGAAGAGATTTCAGCCTTGGGCTTCCCTTCATCCGTGACAATGGACTCAAGCTTCTACAATGTCCTAATAGGTGTTCAGTGTCTACTTCCTGCAGAAACAGCCTAAAAGAGTGTTTCTGTGGGTGGCAGGGGTGGTGGGGTAATGTCTGTGTTCTTAGAATCAATGGCCAAGCCCATTGCCATAAACTCAGGCTTATATGTGAACATGGTTTGATAGAACTAATTGTATCTCTAAGGAGGAAAAACAAACGATTGAAAAGTGGTTCTATGTGTATGGAAGGCCAGCAGCTGAACAACTTCTGATATGGGCTCAGCAGACCCAGCTGGGGGCTGTGCTTGGTCTGAAGGCCACACATCATGAGCAAATTCAGGGTCGGAGGAAAGGGTAGGAGGGTGAAAAGACATTAGCTGTGGCATAAAGCAAACAGTGGGGTACCTAGAACAGTGGTCTCTTATTTCATATGATATAGAATTTAAATTCTTCGTCTTGGCTAAAAAGGCCCTACGTGGGATGTGGCCTCTGTCTACTCTGCTGACCATTGTCTTGGCACTGTCCCCTTGATCACTGTGTTCCATCCAGCCCATTGACCACACCCAGCCCGTTCCCACTCAGGGCCTTGCCTGGAACACTCCATCCTGGAAGCGCCCTGGATCTCTTTGCTGTCCTGTTGTCCTGCAGGCCTCAGCTCATATGTCATCTTCTCAGAGAGGCCTCCCCTGACCTCTTATAAAGTGAGGCACCTCCATCCAGTATCAACCACATCACCACTATCTTCCATTTTCTGCATTTCTATGCTTATTATCAAGATGTCCTTATTATCTCGAATATCCCAGCAGGTATGCTGTCTGCCTTATGTCTCCCCAGCATCTGGGGCAAACCTGACTCCAAGTAAATGTTCAAAACGTATTTGTTGAACAAATGAATGAGGGTTTAGCCTGGAAATGAGAAAGCTGCCCCCAAATATTTAAAGGTGTGTCATCAGAAGGAAGAAAAAGTCTTATTCTGTATGGCACCAATGGGTGGAAATTCTGGGGTAGGGGCAGATTTCAGCTCCGTATGAGAAAGTACAAGCACACAAGTATTCAAACATAGCGTGAGCTGCCTTGGTGGGTGAGCTCCCTGTTGCTGGAGACATTCAAGCAGAGGGCGGACAACCCCTTGGCAGGGATGTTGTAATGTTCCTGATGAGACTTCTGCACTGGGCAGGGACTGGGATAGATGATGTCTTCAAGTCTTTTTTAACCATAAGAGCCTGTCATTCCAAGTCCGATATTCTATAGTCAGGAATGTCTTGCCTAGAATATGATTCCCTAATGTCCATTTCCTCCATAGCATGTACTGAGAAGGATTTTCCCTGGAATGCTAAAATGCTCTGGAGATCCCATCACTAACCATTGATTCTTGTGATATTATTTGTGCGTGAAAAACAAATACCCTTTCTCTCAATGTTTCACCACTGGCAGCAGAATTCCTGGGGTGCTTTGTTACAAATTCAAATTCTGGGGCTTCCCAATTCTGCTGGTTCAGAACCTCTAGAGGTGAGGCCCAGGAATCAGGATATGAACGAGCACTCCAGGCATTTCTTATACACACTTAAATTTGAGGACAACTGTTCCCAGGTCTTCTGGTCTACCTTTGCATTACAAAGATTAACAGCTGATCCTATGATCTGCCACCTAAGGATGAACTGCGCAGTCTCATCCAGCGGCCTGGACCAAACTGACATACTGGACAGATGGAGAGAAAGCAAAGATGATCCTTGAAAGAAAGAGGCACCACCCAGTTCATCACTATTAAAGAGTCTAGACTTCTAGAAGAATTGAGATGCTCCTGGAGCTGCAGGGAGAATGCTTGTAGTTTTTACAAAAAGAAGCTATAAATAAGGGAAGCGCCAGAATATAGATGAAAGGGCATTCAAGTCCAGTCAATGCCCATTATCTCTCGGTTGATGTTACAGAATTGTTTAGTCCAGGAAAGCTAAGGACAAGGGTGATCTCCCGTATCTTATGTGACATTTTTCAAAGGAAAAAAGAAGCTCAACTTTCTGGGTCTATCTTTGCTGTGATCTTTTCCCTGACCTCCCTTGACTCACTCGCCCTGGGCCAAGCATGCAAAGAATGCTTCCTGGGAGCAGTTCCTGGATAACCTCAGAGGTCAGCGCTGCCCTGAATATTGAGATTAGGAAGCTCAGGGGCTGTCCATCTTCTGTGGTTCGTGGTGCAGGAGAAGCTGGTGCTGAAGAGGGAACAGGCTTGCCCCAAGACTGAGACTATATACGCCTATACTCCCAAAAACCGTAATATAGGTATACAGTTCTCACATTTTAGAGATTACTGGGTGGGTCAAGTCACGGTGCCACTGGACCTGGGGCAGCAGAACGGACCCCTCCCACTCCCATGTGGCTGTCGGGCTCTCAGAACTGTCAGGCTGAGGTCCTGGTTTACTCGTAAACCCCTTACATGTCTGCTTGCTTCTTCTCAGAAGCTGCCAAGAACGGTTGCTCTCAGAAGGTGTCTACTAAGTGTGATTACAAAGGGGAGATAGTTAGTCAAAGAGAACCTTCTCTCAGATTCTCTGTATCACAGGATTCCTCTGGTTAGCCTCTGCCAGGGAGAGGAAAGGGAGCTGTGAAATCAAAGGACCATCCTATACAGAGTTGCGGATCTGGCGACCCAGAGTGTGCCCTCGCCCCCAACATGACCACCTCCCCAGTTTTGCAGAGGCACTTTCCTTTGCTCTCCCTACTGCGATCTGGGAAAGTCCAAGGAGCCAATGACTCACAACAGCTCTTAGGATAGCTGAGAGAAACATATCGTTCCTCATTAGAAAGTATTTCCTTTGGCTAGAACTCCATTCATCAGGCTACAGGTTTTGGGTCCAATTTAAATCAGAGTTATCCAGGTACACGTGAGGTGGAGAGAAAGGATTTCTGACACCTTGTGGAACACACAATTATCAAATAAAATTGGAACACACAATTATCAAATAAAATCAAAACACACTGGTACGTTCACATGAACTGTTATTTCCTTTAATAATGCAAAGGTGTAAACTTCATAAAGGCCTCGCTGATTATCTACACAACAATGTTAGCATTCTTATTAGTAGAAAAATGTGATCCAAACCTGCTGTATAAATATCCCCAAACAAACAGAGAGCCCATGGTTTGTGGTGCGTGGACAGCACTAATGCAGGGCACAGAGGCAGGGGCGGCTGGGAAGTGGGGAGCGCTCACTTCTGCAGGGGACTCAGAAAGCCTGTGTTTTAAGGATTCCTGTGTGGCTGGCACTTCGCCTTCACTGAGAACTCGGTGTCCAGTGGGACTGGGTGGGCACTAATGCTGTCTCCCTAAGGGCATACCGTGATGAACTATGGGGCTGGTTGAATGGCCCCATGACAATGACCCTGAAGCTACTTCAGCTGAGGCTTGCTTGGCCCCTGGGTTATGCTTAGCGGACAAGGTCATGTCAGCCCTCCCCACGTTTCAGGCCAGACTGGGGCTGGGGCTGAGGGCCTGGGGCCAGGGCTGAGGGAGACCACTGAGCCGAGCACTCCTGGGGTGAATACACGTGCCTGCAGCCCAAGATGGTCACGGGAACATGCTGGGAGCCAGGAGGACATGGCTGGGTCACTGGCATGAAGAAGGCCCTCCCCTTGCTCTCGGGACAGCTCTCACTCATTGATCTGTGATTCCTACACCAGGTCCAGGAGGCGCCATGTTCTTCTCCCGCCCCTCGGCACTGTGCCTAAGAATCATGTCTGCTTCCACTGCCCTGGTCTGCAGCGAGGTCAGGGGCTCTGGGAGAGAGGCTGTGCTGGCCTGGAAGCAGATGGGGCTGGGATGAGGGGCAGCTGCCCTGCCTGAGCTGCAGAGCCATGTCCTGCTCCTGGTGTCTGGGTGTGGCTGGGAATGCTGGCATGTGCCCACATGGGGGCAGACTCGGCCCCACAGACCACGGACAGCATGGGGTCATTTTGGATTCCCAAAGGGAAAGGTCCAACGTGGCTGGCTAGTCTTTGAACATTAAAAAATAGCAACAGAAATAATAATAATAATAATAAAGAAACCAAAAAGAACAAAAATCAAACTTCTGCAGAGATGCTCAGAGATGAGATATGTAGAATGATATGTGACCACAGTGGAGGGGGGGAGTTTTATTTCATAGAAGGTCCATCTCCAAACACACACACAGATGTGACTGAGCAGGATTCACCCCTGGGCTCAGTGTGGTACCTTAACAAACACACCCCACCTCCTCTCCTTAGTACGTGGAGAGAATTACTCCCCAGCAGCAGAGAGAAACAGCTGGCTTTTCTTGAGAACTGTAGAAATGCCACTCAGCCAACGGACCAGTGGGAGGCTGGGGCATTTGGGAGGTCCTGCCAGGCTGACTGAGTCCAAATTTATTCACGTTCTGGGGCTGGGCAGTCTGGGAGTGGCCCACTCCTCCCATTCTACTTTGCTGTGTGACTCATGCCTGGTTCACAGTGGATGCCTCCAGCCCAGTGTGCTGATGCTTATAGCGGGAACATGAGTCGCTGTTGGAGCATGACCTCCAAGACATGGAGGCTATGTGCAAATCTGTGACATGCGCTGCGCAGCCAGGGGGTACCACCCCACCTGGGAACAAGCACCTACAAAGCTGAATGCGTGTTGGGCATGTCATGGCTTGGCCGTGTTCAGAGATGCATGTCAGGTGCTGTACTAGATACCAGGACCACAGCGCCTCCCAGAACATCTCATCAGCCCCAGAAAATAGCCAACAAATACAGTTTTTCCACTCCATGGGCAACAGTGTGACTTATGTTTGCCCATCATGTCAGCAGAATGCTCAGGAGAACCACAAGTGGGCTGCTGTCTTAACATGGGCACTTAAATGAAAGCGAAGCCAACTATGTGCTGAAGGGTGGAGGAGGGGCGTGGAGTTACAATGGAGGAGTAGGTGGTGATTTTAACAATCTGATGCAAGTTCTAGAAGGTCTTACAAATCTTACTCTGCTACATCATTTTTAGGTAAGGAAAGAAAACGCAACAAGTAGCAGATAGGAAGAAACTTCTCTGCAAACCTAGCAGAATGCTTTCTTATAGCATTTACAAAAAGAGCTCTCAAATAATTTTTTGCTGAGATTAAACAGGGGGCAAGCTCCTTCCTTAGTGGCATAAAAGCATCCGTGAATGGTAAAATGCTTGGAGGTAAAGCTTTCTCCAATTGCAAAACCTTCCTCTTCCACATAGAATGCTCACTCTGTGGCTGTGGCCGGGGTGGTCCTGGCGGGTTCTTCCAAAGGGGGCACTAATCATTCTCATAGGAACTGGGCTTTTAAGCAAATTTAATTTTTTGTTTTCAAGTTCCTAACAGAGCAAAAGAAGAGTCACTGCAGAGAAAAGCAACGAGACAAAGGTGTAGGATGCAGAGGAGCTGCCCAAGGTTGCTGCAGGCGTCAAACAATGGGTCCCCAGAGAGAATGTGGTTGTTTAAAAACAAATGTGGCAGTGGGGATGTCCCATTGACGTCCAAGGTGACATGTGTGATGACAGACACAGGGAAGGGAGGGGGAAGAAGGAAAGAGAAGGCAGAGACAGAAACAGAGGGGAAAAAAAATAGATAAAAAGAAAAAAAAATTAGGTCAAATACAGAAAACGTAAGAATCCAAGGTTAATTTAATTTAGTAAATTAAATCGACAAATGTTAGAGGAGAGTTCAGTGCGGTATCAATACCATAAGGCCAGTTCAGAAGCTCAGCAATGCCAGAAGCAGCACAGCAGGGTTAATTTGGAGGTTAGGGGTCAGCGAGCAAATGAAATTAAAGTGAGAGAACAGAAGCCTCCACAGTAAAATACAAGAGTTGGATTAGGAGAGTGTTACCTTTCACTAAGGCAAAAATGCTCTGAGGTACGTCAACGAGCCTACCCGTACTCTTCCAGTCTCTGAGCAGGGTTTTTTACAAGTGGTGGTAGAGATGCATTTGATCACTGCACTACATGAGAGCAAATCACATGTAAGGGTAGGCGACAGCCTTTTCAGAGACAAATTGGACTTTTCATCCTATTGCGCAGTTTCCGTCCACAGTACTACCGAACAGCTAGCTCTGTTGCCCTTCACCTTCTACCATCTTGCTGACCACAGAACTCCACCATAAACAAACTTGTGCAATTCAGAGGCTTTGTTCCCAAATCCCAATACAATGGCCAGGAAAGTCCAACGAAGCACAGAGCCACTCTGGGCGCCTTCTAAGAACTAGGTAGTAGAGCCATGGAGGCATTGTGGGCCAGGTGAGCATCCCCTCCAACGCTCTCTAGGTCCACTGGGTACCTGGGTCCTAACAAGAAGGACTCTGACACTGCCAGCAGGTATGGCAATGGAGGACAAGGTCTCCCCAGATTCCTGACTCTGATACACATCTCCTTCCCTGTTCTCCAAACCCCAGAAGTTGATGCTGCTGGTGGTACCCAGCATGGGTACACAGAATGCCCTGCAGGCCTGCCTGCCTATCGAGTCTTACCCCAGGGAACAAATGCAGTGAGAAATCTGTCTTGCCAAAAGCTAAGAAGTTTCCTGAATACAACCAAACACTTTGAGGGACAGAGTAGCAGGGGTGGGGGTCTAGGGACCATTTCAGGGGACATCTAGGTCAACTGGCATAACAAAGTTTATTAAGAAAATGTTCTGCCTCCCACTTTGGTGAGTGGCATCTGCGGTCTTAAAAGCTAGCGAGCAGCCATCTAAGATGCATCAATCGGTCCCAACCTACCTGGAGCAAAAGAGAATGAAGAACACCAAAGTATCACACAAGGAAAACATTAGCCCAAGAGACAAAAGGGCCACATAAACCAGAGACTCCATCCACCGGAGATCAGAAGAACTAGATGGTGCCCGGCTACCACCAATAACCGCCCTGATAGGGAACACAACAGAGAGTCCCTGGCAGAGCAGGAGAAAAGTGGGGTGCGGAACTCAAATTCTAGTAAAAAGACCAGACTTAATGGTCTGACTGAGACTGAAGGGACCACAGAAGACATGGCCCCTGGACTCTCTGTTAGCCCAAAACTAAAACCATTCTCGAAGTCAACTCTTCAGACAAAGATTAGACTGGACTATAAGACATAAAATGATACTCGTGAAGAGTGTGCTTCTTAGCTCAAGTATTTACATGAGTCTAAATGGGCAGCTCCTGTCCAGAAGGGAGATGAGAAGGCAGAAAGGGACAGGAGCTGGATGAATGGACACGGGAAAGCTGGGGTGGAAAGGAGGAGTGTGCTGTCACAGGATGGGGAGTGCAACTAGGCTCACACAGCAGTGTGTGTATAAAGTTTTGTATGAGAAACTAACTTGAACTGTAAACTTTCATTTAAACCACAATTAAAAAAAAAAAGAAATCTGTCTTGCTGCAAAGGGGTTACTGCAGCCTGTCTTTCCCCCAGCTCTCAAGCATCGTCCCATAAAGGCCAAGTGGATCTGGACACTCACACCAAACTGTTCATTTCAAGACTGACCAAAGAATGTAGAGAAAGAAGGCGCTGGGGAGAGCCCATCTGGATAATAGTGCATCCCCATTTGGATATGCTAGTAAGCAGTAATAAGAGAAAACCTCTTGTAGTCACAGCCATGTGACTTGCCTTCACCTCTGCCATTTTCCCAATCCCTGCAGAGACCCCCAGCATGTACTAGGGAGCCTTCCTGCCAATGCAGAGGCAAGGATAAATTGATGCATCTGGTCTATGGCTTAAAAATCACCTGCCAACTCCCTGGAGGCCCCCCACACGTTTCCCAGACACACACATTCATGCACAAACGGCCATCACGAACCACACACTGAACTCTTGCTTTGTTGCTTCTTAACTAACCCACTCTCATGCATACAGCCTGTGTGGTAGGCAGCCCACATCCCTGCTGGCCTGTCTTCCCTGAAGGAGGACCAATCATGACAACTGAGCCAAGAGCTTGGGCAAGCACTACAGACGGGGTGGGGGATCTGACCAAAGCCACCAGGAGAGCAGACCATCTTTCTACCATACTGGAACAGGGCAGAGAGTTGTGGGGCCCCTTCCACCAAGCTGCAGATTATATTCTTTGCCCACCTCTCCTGCTTGTGGTTGGCATTTGGCCGGTCTGGAAAAGCAGAGAGTGATGTTGAAGACCTCTATTTGTCCTGAGGGATTTGGTCATTGAGGAGATTAGCCATCAGCACCAAGGTAGCTGGGCCAGAAAGCAGAACTCTCACTTTATTCCCACACTTGAGCTGCTCCTGGATCCCTAGAGACAGATCTGTATCTCCTAGAACTGCTGCCATCATGGTCTCCAGCAAACTGGATTGCCTTTAATGGATGGCGTTTTCTAACATCTATTTTGTCCACTTGTTCTGTTTCAAGTGGTTCAGTTTAATCTTTGTTTCAGTTGAGAGGCCCTTGGCAGATAGGATTTCTAACCAGTGGACACCATCTCTTTCTTCTCTTGGGGTCACCACAGAGAGAAGAGGTTTGGACCATGGTTGTGCAGAGAAGCAAGCATCAGATAGGAAGCACTCAACAACAGTTATGTGGTCCTTGTATGAAATGGTAGATGGCAGATTAGGTCTCAAAAAAGGATCCTTACTCAACCAGCTTCCAAGGCTAGGTTGGAGCTGAGGGTCTTCCCATCTGAGGGTCCCATGGACTGGCTTAGCATCAGTCTTGCAAGACAGGTCCTTTTCCTAGGGGGACAGTACATCTCAACCCACTGCACAGTAGGTACAAAGCAAACTAAGCTTTGCATGGGCAGTTGATCATGAGGACGGCTATAAGCAAGCAAGTTGTCAGGGTTGTTCAGGCACATTAGGAGGTGCAGCACTGGTGCATTAATTCAAAGCGGGAGACTAACGGAAAGCAGAAGTGAGCATACCTGGGATGGCAGTGGGCTGGGCCGAGGTCCTGAACACAAAATGAGCCGCCTTTGACTTTCCCTGCTGGTTCTCAGCCACCACGTAGACCTCATACTCTGCGTTCCAGTCCAGGGACTTGAGCATGACGTGGTCACTGCCGGAGGGAAGTCTGATCTCTGGTTTCCACTCAGAGGAGAGCTTCTGGGAGAAACCGGCAAGGAGGACAGAAGACACCAGAGAGCTTTAGGTACAAACACTGGAAGACCAGTTACTAGGCAGAACTTAAGGGAGTCAACAACTGTTGGGGCAAAATAACAAAAATTAAAAGCAATGATAGGATACGGTCTTTATTGTTTACCAGCCTGATAAATCCTAAGGATTACACATGTCAGGAGGTCAACTGTGCGTGTTTGCAAATACAAACAGCAGCAGATGCCAGTGTGGCATTGGGCCAATCTGTCAATGTCCCATAACCCTCAGGGCATGCAAGGGCTCAAGCACTGCCTACCCACCCAACCACACTCAAGAATACTGGGCAGACAGCATAAGGACTGTTCTAGAAATTAATAACCCGAATATGTTCCTGGACATATTTCAGAATGTTGTTCACATTCTGATGTGCAATTCACCTCTCTGCCACATGGACATAGTGTAGATTCCAGAGGTTTTATTAAAAATAAAAACTATCATTTATTGAGCACCTGAGGCTTTTCCTATTATGCCAGGCCCACACCTTACTAAGCAATTAAGTTAGAAAAAGAACTGATTGGATGGACATATCTTGTCTACCAGCTGAGAAGTACTCCTGGTTGTGTTCTGTGCTGCTCTGTCGCTCTGTAAACCTAACCAGTTAACAACTCACATGTTACTCCAGGGCTGATCAAAAGGCAGAGAAGGAGTTTCCTGGAAAAAGCCTTTTTGTGTGTGGGGCTATCTGAAGAAAGAAAACGGCTCTGTGGTTCATTATTTTCTACTACTAAAAGACCTTAGCAAGAAGCCCTTCCCAGTTCTCAGATACTGCCTCTAAATCTCTCAGCAGTTGGTGGTGGTGGACAAGGGCCAGGTGTCATTCTAAAACCAAAAGGAGAGAGAGAGTAATTCTTAATTTGGGGGTTATGGATGAAAGGGGGGTGATGAAAATCTTAAGATGGGTGGTGAGCTAGATCGGTTAGAGAAGAAGCCTTAGAGCCAAGCTCATCTGTAGGCAGGATTAGAACTTCACCAAAGGCAGCTATTATTAGCTATTTGGACACTGTTTGCAAAAAATACTAGATAATGACCAATTAATTTTGCAAGAAACTTCCAGAAACAAAGAAAAACAAATCAACTGTGGCTTAAGTTTGTCACCACCACAATCATTTTCCAAAAACCAAAATAACAAACCCATTGCTGTTGCGTCGAATCTGACTCATAGCGACCCTAAAGGACAGAGGAGAACTGCCCTGTAGGGTTTCCAAGGAGTGGCTGATGGAACTGCTGACCTTTTGGTTAGCAGCCTGAGACCTTAACCACTTCACTATGGGGATCCACAATCATTTTAGAGGTTTTAAAATAGTCCCAGTGTAGATACAGCTTAGCAGCTATAGATTGGTCTTGGGATTTAAAACCCTGACCAGGGCCCATGAGCCATTTGTAATAGACACAGAGTAAGACTCTGTATTGGCCCTGCCCTACTAGGCATTGCACTATTGCTGCCCAATAAGGAGGATGTCTCAGGCTGCAGGACTCAGGGTGAAGGCTGGGTAAGATGGGCACTCACCGCGCGGTACTTGACCAGGTAGTGTCTGATAGGGGAGCCGCCATCATCCTGCTTGATCAGGTTCACCTTAATAGAGTTTCCATCCTCTCCCATCTGCCCTTCAAGTTTAGGTGCACTGGGTTCTCCTGAAACAGCCAGTTAATTCATGTGAAATTTTTATCCACAGCATGGAAATCAAATCCATCAGAATGGGATGTAGTGATGGGTGGGGCTGGACTCTTTTCTTGCTTTCTCAGAAATTCAAATGGTTATTAAAAAGCAGTAAATATAAAACTTTGTATTCCAGTTAGATGCCTCAAACTTGGCTCAAACTGGGAATGCCCTTTGGGAATGTTCTGGAAAACACCCTCCCTATTAGAAAGTCTGTTTTTTGTGTCTCTCTCACCGGTACTTGCATTCCCTTTCTAGCTGATCTTAGAACTGTAGCTTTAACTTTCATAAGCCTGATACATTTTGAGGAACAGCCTGAAATATGGGAAAATGTAAACGTTTGAGTAGGAAACCTACACCCATAAAATAATTTTTCAAAGCAGACCAGTTTCTTCCCAGGATACATGACTCACCCCAGGGTGGGGAAGGGGGTGCTGCCTCCTTGGGACTCGCTTTTCATGAACTACATTTTATGAATTAGATTCATTAAACTAAAAAATAATAATAATAATAATAGTTCCCAGTTGTGATTAAACAAAGCACAATTTGCCTGAGTATCCTGTTTTCATGGCCCTACTGACTGAGTGATAATCCTTGACACTTTGTATTAAAGTAACAATCGTGGAAGTCTTTTTCTTGGAGAGAGGAGAGAGGAAAAAAAAAGTCTTTAGCATTTATCAGCAGAAAAAAGGTTGATGTTTCTCTTTATTTGCAGAATATGCTCAGCTTGTAGCACTGTGAATCCAAGATCAAGAAGACAAGCTTGTATGGGACAAAACCCAGGGCTGGGCTGACTCTTCAGAGTGAGACGCTGATTTACTTTGAGAGAAGCTACTTCATTAGCGTCTACCAAAAGCGATGGGTGAGAGAACATCTGATATCCAACCTCAAAATTAAGATTAACACCCTGGGACTCCTGCCCCTCCTGTGACGAGCCCTCTGTATCTATTTCAGGACATCATAGAAAACTTGCTTACTGTTAGTTGCTGTTGACTCAATTCTGACTCACAATGACCCTATGTCTTACAGAGTACAACTGCCCCACAGGGTCCTCTTGGCTGTAATCTTAACAGAAGCAGACCACCAGGCCTTCTCTTCCACGGTGCTGCTGGGTGCGTTTGAACTGCCAAGCTTCAGATTAGCAGCTAAGTGCAAACTATTTGCGTTACCCAGGGACCTTCAGAAAACTTGCAGAGGCCACAAAACCAGTTACCTTCTGGGTGACCACCCTGGCTTGCTCTCTCCAAGAGGGAGTCACAGATATGTGACAGAGGGGCTTGTCACCAGGCCTGGGACCCAATCCTCCTAAAAGTGCACCTTTGGCCATTGAAAAGAAGACTTCTGGCAATATCAGAGTCTAGCCCACCCTCCTCATTCATCCACTTTGGGAACCTCGATGTGGCCTGAGTGCCCTGCTTCTCCCTTTGATACAAGGTGGAACGAGAAAGAAATCTCACGAAGACCCCTGCTACTCAGATCCGGCCAGCAGAATGCATGTCACCTGGGAGCTTCTTAGAGCCGCAGATCTGCATTTTAACAAGATCCCAGGTGACCTGTGTGCACATTAAGTTTGAGAAGCTGTAGTAACGGGGGCACATGAACGCTCCAACAGGGAGGACACGTATCTTGAATCTGAGGGGTGAGATATTTAGGGCAGTTGTGCTTGCTCTTTGTTTTCTTAAATCAGTAATTCGGACAAAAATACAAACACATAAAAAGATAAATGGGCTTGCAGATAAAGACTTGTTTAAGTCCTATCTAGCTACTGGCCCCAACTATTCAGTAGAAACCATTTAAAATTTAGTTTAGATAATGTTAAGGTATGCAGGTGTTTCAAATTCTTTTGGATCATTCTAAGTCTTAGATGATAACTCAGTTACGTCTCTATCATTATAAATATGCAGTGCTAAAAAGAAACTCAAACGCGTTACGGAGAACGTTTTAGAATAGGGCAAGTGTGTGTAGACTCAGCAGTGCTGGGCAAATGGGAGTAGGAGGCACAGCAGAACTTTAGAAATTCTATTCTTTGAATGAATTAGGGTGATCAACTCATACTGGTTTGCCTGGGGTTTTCCAGGTTTTAGCGCTGAAAGTCCACATCCCAGGAAACCCTTAGTCCCAGGCAAACCAGAAAGTTTAGTCACCCTGGACTGACTGGGAATGGACATTAATCATTGTAACTTTCTGCACTCACAGTCACAACACTGGCTCTGTGACGAATGGTCTATTTGCTCTAAGAAGGAGATAATTTCATCAAATGGCATCAGTGGCTCTTCTAACACACCCGCCAAGGTGAGGACCAGCCCTTCCCCCAAGACCTCCTTGGAAGGTAGATAGAGATCAGTCCACTGGGGCTGTTCTGGCTGCACGTTCCTTAGTATTTCTTCTTGGAATTGCGAGTTCCCAAGGCTGAATCAACACCGCAAAACACTCTCTCTGAACTCTGCTCTTTGTGGAATATGTATTTAGAAGTTCTCCCTGACGTTTGTGAAGATCTCTTTAATACTGAATGCTAAAGATGCTACAGGAGAGCACAGGCTGTCTGCTGCCTCGGATAGGCCACTGCCTCAGTCTCCACATTTGCAAAATACTCGACTAGATGCTCTAGACTCTTAGCTTTGACAGCACTGGGACACAATGACAGCCAGTGACCTTAGGAGGGACTACCAAGGATACCTTTGTTACTTCTTGTGATATTTGTGGAAGACAGAACACAAATAAAATATGTGACATTCACTTAATTTTAGGGAGATGCACCCCAAGATCAACAATTTGTTATCTCTAAGGCCCAAAGTTTTCAGAGAAGCTTACAGTTTTTAAAAAGTTGTCTTAAAAAAGTCCTATCTTCAAAAAGAGATTCCAAGTCTCTTCGAAGATATTATAAACAAAATTTCTCCAAGGAACCAATAGCGCTGATGAATGTACTCTCTTATCCTTGGATTTGTTTCAGAAAAATATAACTGGAATCATAGAAAAACCACTAATACTACATCATACTTACAACACTGCTAACATGTTATCATTTTACCTGAGTAACTACTATGTTCCTCTGACATATATGCATTGTTTCATAGAATTTACATAATTTTATATCACATAATGTTCAGGTATATAATTTAGAATGCTTTAAATATGGTTTACTCAGCAAATGCATATTAAGTACTACTAGGTCCATCCATTTGTCGAATTTTTTTAATTTAGAAAATATAATCATATAAATAATAACAGCTAAGATTTACTGATGTGTTCATCCTGTGATGATGAGTCATAACTGTGACGAGTCTGCAACCAAAAAACCAAACCCACTGCTGTCAAGTCGATTCCGACTCACAGCAATCCTATAGACAAGAGTAGAAAAACTGCCCCATAGGGCTTCCAAAGAGCGGTTGGTGGATTTGAACTGTCGACCCTTTTGGTTAGCTACCAAATTCTTAACCACCGCGCCATCAGGGCTCCACCTGGTAGGTAGTAGTAGTTTATTAGACACTGAAGTTTTAAAAGTGAATAAGACATGTTTTTTTTTTTTTCCTAAAAGAAATGACATACTTATGATAAATTCTTTTAAAAAATGATGGAGCCCTTGGTCAGAAATATAATCCCTCTTTTGATAGTATTCCTAAAGGAAGATCATATTCAACCAACAGCATACAGATTTTGACCACCTTTGCTGGAAGTACATTAAGATGTGGAAAGAGTAGTATTTGTTTAATCAATTGCCTTATTCATCTTCAAATGTTTACTGTTGCCTTTTTTTTTTTTAAAGAATTAGGAACTGGGCTAAAGAAACTATTTCCTAAGATCTCTGTGCAAAGGAGGCTTCAGCCATGCCTCACAGGGAGGGGCTGCTACAGAGAATTGGGCCTTGGCATTCAGGAGGCTCACTGCTTTAT
Organism: Dugong dugon; assembly: GCA_030035585.1. NCBI lineage: Eukaryota > Metazoa > Chordata > Mammalia > Sirenia > Dugongidae > Dugong > Dugong dugon. The sequence goes on from CM057467.1 coordinate 31,541,030, forward strand.
TGAACACATTAGCAGAGGAAATTATTTAGCAGGTCCCAGTGTGCATTCTGTTCTGAGATGGCTGTTCTGATTGAAATTATTATGGGTAATTTCAGCAAAACCAATATTGTAATTATTTGTAAATGTTGGTTTGCAATTCGGCAGCAATCAGCAGGTTGCTCCAAGAAAACCCCTGGGGTTAATTATACCCTCTGAATTTAGCTTCAGCCGTGAGTCAAAATTTTCCCCCAAAATATTTTACATAAAGACTAAAACAGCAGTACCTTAAAATAAGCTTTGCCAATAACATACATGAAATACTAGACAGTTCTGGTATTTTCTGGCAGAATACAAATCATGTACGCAAGAAAAAAAAAGACTATGAGGCCACATATGGGCAGAATATGTTACAGGCAGGTCCTATGAAATTCCTCAATAAACCATAATTGAAATGTATATTTCTGGCCATGTAGATTGTAGGTTCCTCCTTTGTAATTACTAAGCTACAGTGCCCTTAAGTCTGAGTTGGCCTCATACCCTTCCCTTCTGTCAACAGAAGCCCTGGAATGAGAAATGGCTGCTGGGTATCTGAATCCCACAACAAAGATTATAGCAAGTCCAGGGCGTTTGGACAGCATTTGTGAGTTCTAGAAGGAAAACTATATTCCATCTCTCATTCAAAAAATCCCAAGCACCAAGAATTATAGCTTCTGAATGAAGTGCTGAGGTGCCAGGCGGCAGGCATCCTTGTGGAAGGCTGGACTCATTTCTCTGCTCATCCACTTTGCTTTCTCTCCTGTGGGGGTCCTCACAGAATTTTGGGGGTCTGAGTATAAACCAGTGATGGAGGTAGGGCCTTCATTAAAATCTGTTTTTGCTTTTACTATCAAATAGGACTTTGTGGCACCAAAAATACTGTTGGCTTTGCTTATCCAAACTCCTGTCATCTTTTGTTGATTATTTCTTACAAGCAATTTGACACATGTATACCTTTTTATTATTTGTTTAAAAAGCCCAAAGGGTAGGATTTAGCTATTCAAGTACAAAGCCTATTCAATTTTTCCAACTCAAGAACATTTACAATTACATCAAGAGGTTAGAAGTTTGACTGGTCTCTAGAGAATCAGGATTTAAAGTTATTAGACCACTAATTCTCTTTCCTGAAGCTGAACTCTGAGCCCTAGATGTCAAACAAACAAAAACAAGCAATCAGATCTAAAATGATGTACGCTGTATACATTCTCGGCCCTTCATAGCTCTTCTGGATGCTTCTTTGGCAACCTACCTTGCTATTCTAGGGACGCTGAGGTGGCTTTTTAACAATCAAAAAGAGCAGCCTGTCGATGCAAAGATGGGCCTCAAGTTGTCTTAAGCATAGCTTTCCCAACTCAGGCCTTTGGAGTGGCTTTCTCTTTTTCTCCTGAGCTCTTTTCTTTCGGATGTTAAGGATTTGCTTGTGTCTGAGCTACGTGACTTCTTGCCGTCCCAGTCCGTGGCTGTACAGAATGCTGGGGTACAAAGCTAGTGACTGTGAACATGACCAGTCCCCTAGCTTCTACAAAGAATGCTTAGCTTTCTGTGGCCAAGACCACCAAGGCATCTAGTCTACAAATCCTTTTCAGCACCAACTTTCTCAGGAATTATGAATGTGAGCATGTGTGCTGGAGTGGGGAGGGGGCAGATGGCAGCACACAGTACAAACTAAACAGCAACAAATGAACTCTGACAGACTGAACCACAAAAATACCAATTTCCTTCTCCTGGGTGTCGTGAAAACACCAACAGATTAATTGACCAATTATCTTTGTTTCATCATCCTCCAAAGAAAATATGACCACGAAGGTATGGCTTGTGGTTATGGGGCTGATCCAAGCTGAGGAAGTTATGACAGAAATAACTGCTATCACCAACAATTAACTCAGCTCCTGCCTCCAAGGCCACAAGAGGGATTGGTGCACATCTCGGACACCATTTCATGGATGTTGGATTCGTTATTAAGAAGTATGAGGCTCCGGGGATGTTTCAGCCCTTATACTGGTAACCCCAGGGAAACTGGCAGATTCCATAGCCAGCAGGGACCCTGGGGTCCGTGCCCATAGGATTCGGGCTGATACGCACCACTCCCTTCCTCTTCATTCCCTTCATGCTAACTGTCTAACCTGGTAACCACCAGTGCAAGCAATCATCAGAAATAAAGGCAATTAGCACATCGACCCTGGTGAAAAGTATGTTGACCTGCCAGAGCCCGTTGTAATCCAGACACACAGCTGTAAAAAATAAAGGAGGCAGTGGAAGGGGCAGTTAGTGATGTTTTCAATCTAAGGAGGAAGAGTGGGTGTTAAAGAGTTTAGTTCATCAGAATCAGCATTTCCTAGTACGAGTCAGTGTCAGTAGCTAAAGAAAAAAGATCATTATGAATGGATGGGGAGGATCCATGCTCAGACATGCAGCACGTGTACTGAAGGGGTGCTGGGAGCGGTCTCATTACACACATACTGGTGGGCAAGGTAGCAGGGGAGTCCCATTTACACAGAGTCCTCAGGAGCTGATGGACAAAACCATGGCATTCTGGAGTCATTGGAGGAACCAGGTCTTGTAGCTACACAATGCCCTACCCACTGCCAACAAGATGATTCTGACTCACAGTGACCCTACAGGGCAGAGTAGAACTGCCCCACAGGGTTTCCAAGGCTGTCATCTTTACAGAAGCGGACTACCACATCTTCTTCCTGCGAACAGCTGGCAGGTTCCAACCGCTGATCTTTCAGTTAGCAGCCAAGTGCTTTAACCACTGTGCCTCCACGGCTCCTTTACACAATGCCATGATATGAGAAATACTTTTACATTGGGTGCATCTTTAGCTCACTTTAGCAAGCCCATCCCTGCCATCCTGTGACAGGTGCCTTGGCTAACCAAGCATGAACCTTATGACGTCTACAGCTCAGTACGCTCAGGAAGTAAGCAACCGTCGGGGCTGGGCTCAGTGCTGTGTTAACCTTCCTTCTTCTGAGTTGCCTTAGTTCACTCAGAGTTGCTGGGCTCACTGCTGAGCTTAACCTAAGGTGGGCAGAATGTCTAGCATGTGTTAAGTGCATCCCAGGTAATTTTTTTTCCAAGGAGAAGTGATATAGTGAATACTGGATTTCATCAGTTTTTGGGTGTATAACCCACTGCTGGCAGGAGAAAGGCTCCCAGCTCACTTAAACCTTCCTGATTTAGGACCAACAACAACCAGTTGCTGTCAAGTTAACTCTGACTCATGGGACCCCACGTACGTCAGAGTAGAACTGTGTTCAATCGGGCTTTCAATGGCTGAGTTTTTGGAAGGAGACCACCAGGCCTTTCTTCTGAGGTTCCTCTGGTTGGACGTGAACCTCTAACCTTTCAGTTAGCAGCTGAGAGAGTGTTAGTTAACTGTTTGCACCACCCAGGCAACTCACTTTAAATCCTTCCTAATGCCCAGAGAAAGGAAGCGATAACTGTTGTTAACTAAACTTTACTTCTCTCTCCCATAAACTGTATTTACTCTGACCTCTTCATTCCCTTAAATTCATTATTAAAGGCCATTTCCTGCTGCTTGCTGCTCACCTGATAAACAAATCCTCTGTCTGCACCCTTGTGTATGGATGGAGAACGTCTGTCTCGGAAGGGAACGTGGTTTGATGAGCGATAATCGTGGCTTTGGAATGCTATAAGACCCTTAGTGACTTTTTTAGTACTGGTCACATTTTCTACTGACAGCCCAGACCACTACTACACTGTTTGTCTAGGGGAACTGAAGGGAACATCCAAACACTTCTTGCCTTGATTAAAATTTCTGGAAGAGATCTCTCTCCAGAGGCAGGAACAAGTTTCCACCTTGTTCTCTGTGTGCTTGGCTTTCTTCAGTATTATGGCATTGCCTAGAAATGACCAAGCTTGTTTTAAAAAAGAAACTAATGGGTTTCAATCCAGCATCTGCCCCACTTTATGAGGACGGACCTGGTCTTTCTCTACAACTCACCCCAAGTTTGAGAGAAGTCTGGTCCTGCTGATGGCCAACCTTTGGGAATTAAAGAAACCAGTTTTCTTTATTTTGGGGAGTGGGGCTTGGCGTTTAGCACATCTTAGACTCCCAATTTTCTTTGCCCTAAGACTCACAGATGCAAATAACTTTTGAAAGGCAGGTCATATTTACTAGAGCAAACTGCATGAAATGTTCCTCTGCTTGGGGATATTCCCACTTAATGACATAAAATCTAAATATCAAACATTTCCTTTTTGGAAAATGAGGACAGTTCATATCCAAGTCCTTTCGCCAGGAGTCTGGTTGTAAATGGGACTGAATTGGGGCAAAGTCTCCACACCTACAAAGCTGAAGTCCTCAGAGATGGTAAAGGTGGAGTACGATCGAACGGGAACATACACAACGTTAATGCACACAGGGAGCAGCAAACAAAAGGACAGAACGGGAACAAAGAACATGCAAGACAAGCTGTGGATGGTTTTGTTCTTGTGGATGTCGCCCAATCAGTTCTCAGAGAAGTGAGGTCAAATGGGGTACCTCCTGCATGCAGGGGCACACCGGGCAGTTATTGGTGTTAGTTTTGCTGTGGTGATCAATGCAGCCCATACGTGTCTCAGGTTGTGATCTGATGTAAAAAATTCCAGTTAGAAGAGAACGATGTGGGCATAATACCCGGGGCAAGTTTTGAATAGATGTTTGATTTTACTGGGGGAAGCCGTGAACAGAGGCTCCCTTTTCTCTTTATGGCAAGCAGGAAATGTTTAAACAAGGTTGTGACAGTCACAATATTAACTAATTATTTTGTTACTGCTCTGCGCTTAATTAGGCTATAATTTTATTTCTTTTCCTTCGAGGGTCAGTCACATGCTTCTTGATTACACAGAGCTCTCCAGTCCTGGTAACTGCTGAGTGACATTTGCTCTGGGTTGTTTATTCTCTTCCTGCCTGGGGGAGGGTCACTCTGGAAAAGTGATAGATACTTCAGCAAGCACAGCCAAATTGCTCTGATTCTTAAATCTCTTATTTCAGAAAGTCCTCCATTTGCATAGATTTTAGGAGACCCTCAATGAGATGGACTGACACAGTGGCTGCAACAAGGGGCTCAAGCGTAACGACGATTGTGAGGATGGTGCAGGAGCAGGCACTGTTTTGCTCCGTTGTACATAGGGTCGCTATGAGTCGGAACCGATTTGACAGCACCTGACAACAACAACTCATGGGTTTTGAACAAATACAATCTTTGCAATTGTGAAATTTCTCTCTGTGGCTTTTCCACGCTGTAAGCAGGTACATTATCATGTGAATGTGACTCATTTTAGAGCTATTACGGTTTTCAGAACTACTGGATAAAATCAAGTAACAGTGCTCTAAAGCTAATTTACAAAACTGCTCTCTGGGAAATAATTCTTATGACCTGTATGGTAAAAATCTGAGTTTGCAAACTGTGCTTCAGCTAAAGTGATCTTACTGTAGCTAGAAGTTTGTGTGACCAAATTTTTGGAAGTAAAATATTGAACCCAAACCATTCCTGGTAACAAATTGTCCTGCCCGGGCTGCAAGGATGATGAACCCTGGCTGTGAACTGAGGACAAGAGGAATCCCTCAAGTGGCTTCACTTAGGAAGTCTGAGACAGGAAGAAATGAGTGGGCCAGAGGTGCCAGGCTTGGTCCCAGATTTATTTCACTAATCAGAACAAAGAGTTTTACCTTCTGTTCACCAGCGTGGACGACATCATCAGCACCATGCAAGCCACATGACAAAGTCACATGATACGCACGCACATGATTGGTTGAAAGGAAAGTGGAGGAGGTCACATGGAAAATACAAAAAAATTAAAAACTGATGTAAACAATGGGCAGGGAGAAAAATCAACCACAAAATCACAGACTAAATAAAGGGAGAAATCAAATTAAATTAGCAGCATATATAGGGGACATGGGGAGGGCAGCGAAACTGCCTGGAAATAGAAGACTCGTAAATCCTAGAGAGCATTTGGCTAACAACACCAACAAGGGTTAGCTACAGCTGCAACACTGCATATTAATACCACATCAAGGAACAAATAAACGTTTTTGTTTTTTTTTTAAATGGGGAGATGTTTTCTGCCGGGACCCAGATGTCAAAGGCAATCCAGGAGGCTGTTAAAGGAAGACAAAAGAGCAAGTGAATGTTCACAAATTCCAGAAACGGCTCAGCATCCTTGGACATGAGAAATGAAACAGAGCATGGATCATCAAGGAAAAGTCCCATGATTTTTAAGGCGTAGACTGTGTCCCCTGTAAGAACAAAGGACCACATTAAGTTAAGAAAAGGCTTTTTGTGTTTCCTTTGGCCTCATGAGAAGAGGGCATCGGGACTGAGTAAGGGTTGGTGGCCACAGGCCTGAGAGCACGGCCCCAAGGATCTTTTCTTACTTCTTTATCCCCCTACCCACGTTATCCTTAACACCTTTGATGAGATTCCCCAAATTCAAGAACATATAAAGGAAGAGCCCAGTTCAGATACAGGAATAGGTTTCCTTCTGGATGTTGAGGCAATGGCTCTGTCCACACCGAACAGCAGAAACTGAACGCATGGACCAATGAGCTGAGAGTCTAACATTAAACACATACTTGGGCCTGTGGATAAAGTTATTTAACCTTTAGACTTGTGGCTGTACCAGTAAGACATGGATTTGAGATTTATGAAGAGAAAAACAGTTGTCCTTGTTCGCATCTACCCAAACGTTCCTTTTTGTCCTACGCTGGATCTATATTCCAATGTGTTACTGAATGATATCTTTCTGCCCAAAGTACACCACTGTTTAAAAATAATTCAAGAGAAATGCTTTACCCAAGTAACATATTCCCTGGACACTGGGAGCTGACAGAATGTGTGCTTTTTTATTGTGTGACATTATATAGGTACTGGCACTATCCTACCAAGAGGGCCCTGCAGGGATTATATAAAATTGAGCATTCTCCTTTGTTTTGAATTAGGATACTTTTATTCCTTCATCATCAGAAACTGACCAAAAAAAAAACAAAAACCCACACATGATAAGCAAGAACAGGAGATACCACTTCTTTTCAACCCTACTGATTAATGGGTTTTCATATGCTCATAGTTACTCTGCTATTAGTTCAACTGCAGTTCATATGTCCTAGCGTTTGCCTGACTGTTGAGGACTGTGTACATGTTAAATGCAGGCTGCTGCCCAATTGTGGCCGTCTTTTCTTTATCCCAGCATCCACCGGGACCTACAATTTGGGTCAATAGTCAAATGGCTCCAAATTAAAAAAAAAAAAGACTCAAACTTTATTCCCTTTGGATGCCACAATGAGGCATTTTATCTGTGGGAAGAAATGCTTAACTTTTAAAAGTTAAAGACATTTCAGGGGAAGAAATACCTAATTCCTCCTTAAGGAAAAATCTGGATCTAGGTTAGTGTTTCACTTCCAAAGGAGACACAGCATATGAATCAAGAGGTGCGAACACATCCCTTAGCCTGCTCCTACTGTGCCTGGCACACACACAGCACCCACGCGGGTGCAGGACAGGAGAAACACTGCTTGTTATAAGAAAAACGGGCTCTGTTAGTTGCATTCCTTTTCCAAATGAAACAGGAGGAAAAAAAAAAAAAAAAAGCCATCCTCAGAATTAAACCCATGCAAGCACACACACTCGTTGTCACCCGCTCTGCTGACAAAATGAAACCTCAAAGGCATCAGGAATTAAAATTCATTGCAGCACACACACCGAGAGAACACCAAGAAAGCAGAGCCGGCGCTATAGTCTGCAGCCGAGAAAGGAACCATTGCATGCAACACACAGAACCAGGAAACTCTTTTCTTCTTTGTTCAGTTCTGAGTCAGAAACCTTGGTCCAGGGAAGGAGAGCTGTACTTTGCATACCTGCCTTCTGCCTTCTAGCTCTGGCTACTGCCTAATGGATGCTTGCCATGTTTTCTATGCACCCAGAAATAGTGTAAAATCTAAATCGCCCACACAGTTTGGTGATCAAACACTGTAAACACACATACACACACACACAGAGTTGACTTGTCAGGGAATTTAGATCCTCAGCATATCAGCTTACTTCACAAGTACCAGCTTGGAGCATGTTAAGGTTGTGATTAAGTGTAATGTTTGGATGGAAAAGACGGTACAGTTGGTGGTCCTGACTCTGTCTTCAGGAGGGGAAATCTAGCACTTTCATTGGACTCTCAGGCAGCGCCGACTCCGGAGAGCCTGGGCTCGGCTTCTTCTGCTCACGGCTTTTGTAGCACTGAGGCGGACGCCTGAGGAGACAGAGGTGCCTGTCCTGCCCCTACGTGCTCTGTGTACACACCGCCTCCACACGCCCAAAGGAGAGTTCACAGCCGGGAAGCAGGCCTCCTTCCTTCTTTGCATTGCCCTTCTACCTTCCCTTAAGCGGCTGTATTCTCCTATCCCTTCCCTTGTTCTCTGTCTTGTAGCTATTTCTTTATTAGTCTCTGTGCATTTGTGCGTGTGTGTATATGTGTGTGTGTGTGTTTTAGAGAGGACAGACAGCCAAACCCAGGAAGGCGATGCTGTTCCTTTTTGTCCCCAGTGTTTCCCTAATCCTTTTCTATTTTTAACTCGAGAGTAAATTGGAAAGGCCTCCTTATGCACAGTCTTCTTCAAATAATCACCCCAGCTCTTTTGGTAATGCCTGGTTTGCTCTCTTGGCAAAGGAGACGGCATGCTTAAGAAACCACACCAGGCCAGAAACCTTCATGCATTTTAACGAAAGGGAGGAAGAACCACGGGCATCTCTGTGACCCAGAAGCCAGCTCTGCAACAAGCAGCAGTCAGAATTCTGGCCCTCAGCTCCGTACTCACTAGATACTTCTGTGGTTGTCAGGGCAGGAAGAGGCCAGGTTGCTATGGAAACATGAAGGACAGAAAGGGCACAGAGAGGTGAAGGAGAGTAGAGATAAATTCAAATATATGTGTTTTTCTAAGGCATCATTATAAAGACAAGACAGAGATGGTGAAGGAGATATTCTCTCACTCCTTTCTTCCCTGATTTATCATTATTCAAATATATATTTTAAAGAGCTTTTGCTGACAAATTACTCTCACACAGCAAGAAATAGCATAACCCTCATTTCTTGTTACTATTAATTAGAGTGACTATATGCTGGTGGCGTAGTGGTTAAGAGCTCGGCTGCTAACCAAAAAGTCGGCAGTTCAAATCCACCAGCCGTTCTTAGAAACTCTCTGGGGCAGTTCTACTCTGTCCTGTAGGGTTGCTATGAGTCAGAACTGACTCGACAGCATCTAACAACAACAACATGCTGGGAACTGTACTGGATGTTTTTTATATTTAATCTTTAATTTTCACAAACACCTATAAGGTGGGTGGAATTTATCCTTCATTTTAGATGTGAAGTTTGAGATTTGGGGAGGTTGAGTGGCTGATACAAGGTCATGGAGCTCTACGCAAAAGTAGCAGAGCTAGGATTTGAACCCAGATCTGTTAGTTTCCAAAGCCTGAACTCTTTCCGCTAGGGTGGGCTGCCTTGGAAGATCATAGGGCAGGTGGGGTGGTGGTGGTCATGTTTCTGAGTCAAATAGATGGCTATGGAGGGCTTTGGAGCTTGGGGCTCAAGTCATCTCCTGAGGCCAAGCCCAAATGGCAGAGCCTTCTGATATAACAAGGAGGATAAAGCCAGCCTGGAGGTGCCACCCCTTAATCTGCTTGCTGCTCTCTGCAGCTCCAAGAGATGGTGGCATTATAGCTTGCACCTTACTCAGCCGCTGTCTCACTTTGCTTCCTTCCATGGAAATCTGGGTTCAAAACTCTGAATAGGACAGGCTTGTAGTTCTTACTCCTGAGGACTCATGGGAACAAAAGGACACGGCAGCAAAAAAAAAAAAAAAAAAAAGATCAGAAATGATGATGCTCAGCCAGGATGACAAGGCCTAAGACCAGCCACCTGGTGTTATGGTCAGGCTCAGCAGCATTGGTCCAGGATGGGCACAGCAGAGCTTGCTAAGCCTATGCTTTGCCATCCTCAGCAAAATTTTTTTTTCTTTGTTTCTTTTTTTGGGGAGGGAAGAGACTACTCATCCCAATTTTAGAGAAGAGAAAAACGAAGCTCCCTTATTAAGGGTTAAATAATTTGTCCTAAGCGCCTACTGCCAGGCACATCTGTAAGCAAACACTGTTTATTTTCCCATACATATTCATGAGCAATGTATACATTTATGGATAAAGCAAAAGCTATAGGTTTCACTATCTAATTTCCATGTCTGACTCCAACTGTGCCAATTAAGATGATGGGTAAAACCCAACACTCCAAAACGTTTCTTATGACCCCTCAGAACAGATATTTTTCTTGGCAAATTCCTTTGGCTTCTCCAAATATCAGTTTTGGCCCAACCCAAAGTACAGGCTCGGCTTCGGCTTCGGTGGTCTCAGGGAGCCTGCCTGCAGGGTTTTCTAATGGAGCAATGCTTCTCAGTTCTCTCTCCTTCAGGGAGTGCTTGCCTCCCCTGAAGGCAAGAGGCCCTACGCCTTATTCCTCTTCTCTAAAATCCAGCGCTGCTTTCAGCCAGACAGAGTTTAACCATCACCTGGCAGAGGAGATAGCATTAGGCCGACTGCACTGTGGCTGCAACCTGCAGAGAGATGGATGGGGAGAACGATACTCACTATCTGGAGGAGACAATGGAACAGGGGTAGGAGAGCTTGCAGGAGCTGCTGGAGAAAGAGAAATGAAGGCAAAATAAAAAATGGGAAAGAAAGACCAGTGAGGCACACAGATATTGAGTTAGCACATGGAAGTGCTGACTTGGGGTGTGAGGGTGAGGAGCTGAAGCCGGTTAGAAGGGGGAAGAACAACAGCGCGCATGAGAACAGGCGGCAGCGGAGCAGCTGGGCCAGCCAGAGCAGGGCTCTCTGACTTCAGACCGTAAGCGTGTGTGCCTGCCAAGTCCTGCACTTCAGGCAGGGGTTTGGCCAGGAAGAGCTGCAGAGGCCTCAAAGCTGGACTACAAACAAACAGCCGATTCAGCGGGACCAGCTGTCTCCCTAGGATCTTAGGAACAGGAGAGAAGGGAACCTGGCCCTCTGCTTAAGGTGATCAAGTAAAGGAGAAAAAGTCTTTGTTTGGCTTTTCATTATACCAGTTGCGTTGAGTAGACTCCGACTCATGGCGGCCCCACGTGTGTCAGAGTAGAACTGTGCTCCACAGGGTTTTCAGTGGATGATTTTTTGGAAGCAGATCTCCAGGTCTCTATTCCAAGGGTCCATCAGGTGCACTCGAACTCAGTTTGTTAGGAGCCATGGTGGCGCAGTGGTTAAAGCACTCGGCTGCTAACCAAAAGGTCGGTCGTTCAAACCCACCAGCCACTCCGTGGAAGAAAGATGTGACAGTCTGCTTCTGTAAAGATTTACAGCCTTGGAAACCCTATGGGGCAGTTCTACTCTGTCCTATGGGGTCTCTATGAGTCGGAATCAACTCGATGACAATGAGTTTGGTTTTGGTTTTATATATATTTACATATATGGCATGTAGTTATATATGTGGCATGTATTCACATAGGTGGCACATTTTATAACAAAATGTCTCACTAATTTTAATATCTGAATGAAACAGAAAATACTGTCCTACTTAATATTTACTAGTGAGTGAAGTTCATAACTGGCACACAGTTGATACTACAACCACAGTCCCCCTCCAAAAAGACCCCTACTAAACGTGATTGGAGCCCTGGTAGCGCAGTGGTTAAGAGCTTGGCTGCTAACCAAAAGGTCGGCAGTTTGAATCCATCAGCTGCTCCTTGGAAACTCTTTAGGGCAGTTCAACTCTGTCCTATAGGGGTGCTATGAGTCGGAATTGACTCGACGGCAACGGGTTAAACGTGATTACTTGGATGCTGCTGTGTGATTGTGTGTGTGAAGAGCGATGCTAATAATGTTCAGTGATATCCTCGCTCCCACAGAGAAAGGGCATGCTGAAGAGGCTGGGGCCAACCAAGTAATACTGACCAACTTTCTGCATGGACATTGCAATGCTGAGTGGATCATGAGTTTTTCACTGGCAAATACTCAAAAGTTGTCCCACTGACAATCACAAAACAAGGTCCCCATGGTGAGTTAGATGAAAATTTGGAGAAGTAGAAGCAAAAGGCCAACACCGCCTTGAGGCTCATGGTTTGGCCTTCTTTTTCCTTCTAGATGAGGGCGCCTCAATAAACCACAAGAGGATAGTGTCACTAAAGTCCAAGCAAGGTAGGCTGCTAATGCTTCATGATTTCATGGTCTGGTTAATTCAGGTAGAAGTTTCTCTGTCTCTTACTCTTCTGGCTTGAATTGTTTGCATAATTGTTTGAATTATTTGCATAATTTTTCTGGTAAAAGAATGAAGTTGTATGTGCATTGATGTATACAATGCATTTAACTTACGCTTGCAATGTGCCATCTAGGAGGCAAAATGTAAAAACAAAAGATGTCAAGATGCTTCTTTTTCAAAGTAGAGACTCATGCATAATCGCTATACCCTGGAAAAAATGACCCATTTTGTTTCATGGCACAGAAGGAAGTTAAGAGGCAACATTCAGGTAATTAAATTCTAAAGGTTAGTGGCTCAATCCTGGAGGAAAAGATTTAATAATAAATTGTAGCATTGTTTCTTTTCTCTCTTAGCAGCTCTCATAGACAAGCAGCCCCTCCCAAGTCAAACAGAGGGCATGGGCTTTCCATCTCAGGGTATCCTGACAGCACACAGGCATTTGGGTTAAAAACACAAGAAACGGGGACAAGTGAGAATTGTATTTGTTTGTTCTGAGTCATAGCTTCCTCATTACCTTCACACACATTTATCAAGTGCACACAAATGAACCTCCAAACAGCCAACCCATGCTTTTTGATCTGGAAGCTCAGGAAGCTGGAGTCCTTTAGGTATTTGGGGCCTTAGCTAGTTTCGCCTGCTCATCCCTGCTTTGGTATATTCGTGCCTATGAACCTGGAGAAGTCTACTAAGGAACCAAGAAAGCAACTCCATTACTGGGACATCTCCATTAACTCTTCAACACTGAAAATGTGACGGACCACTGCCCAACGTGCTGGTCCTCACCTAACCCTTCTCAATCCAGGGGTCTGAGAGCAATAGATCATCTTTCCAGTATGTCAGCTCCTGCTTGCTCTGCACCTTCTCTTCCTTGGGGCTCATGGTGCTCTCAAGGGCCTAACTCCAGTGTCATGGGACAGGCCCTGCCTCTGCACCCCAGCAGGATAAAAATGCACTGCCAGTGGATAGGATGGCCCATGTCATCAACCAGCACCGCTGGTCTTGGGCTCGGGGTAGGAACGCAGCTCAACTGATGGCTGATTTTGTTCACCTAAGTTCAGACAACCTTTGTGTCTTCCAAGGAGTGGAGGTGAGAACTCTGAGAAGGTTCTTCCTAACATTTGTCTTATATCAGTCAGTGGGTTTTATCTCAGCAGTAGTGAGAGCTGGAGCCATCCTTCCAACTGTATCTTTTTATAGGATGGGCCTAGGGGCAGCGGGATACCCCTTGGGGTAGACCCTCACTTCAGCAGCTCTAGGAAGGTTATGAGGGTGCAGGGAAAGACAATAACAATGTATCTTCAGTGAAAATATGATGTTCTCACACGTTCTCATGTGTGTGCCACCTTTTATACTCCTGGAGTTCTTAAAAAAGGCACACTCAACTCTAAGACTTCTTCCACAGTTCTCCGTATCTAAAAGAAGTTTGCTTTTAAATTCTTTGAACTATAACTTTATCATATGATTGAGAGAATTGACTTTTCCTGCCACTAGCAATGCCAGCTGCCATATTATTTTCATGATCTGCTTGGAATGGAGACCTAACCCACCACTTTCAAAGGCTTCTTGCCATCTTGGTCAATGATCTGTTTTCATATAACCAGACAAAAAACAACAAGGGTTTAGATGCCTTTAAAAAAAAAAAAAAATTAAATACTGACTTTTAAAAACATATCTGCTATAAAAACCCTCACCTTTACAAAAGCTGAGCTGGCAATGAATGAAAACCACTGTGGCCTCTGGAGCCCAAGAGCCGGTTACTCTGATTCAGTGCTTGAACTCCAGTTACTGGTTAGAAACTCCAGAGGAGGCCTCATCCTAGCCTTCCTCTGTTTTATGTATCTAAGCCAGCACTTATCTACTGACAAAATCCAGAAGATAGGAAGCCTGAGGACTCGGTTTAAGGATCAGCAGCTCATTAGGCTCACTGCCTGGAGGAAGGTGCTCTTCGCTCAGAGCTGTTCCTTCAGAGCTCACTACGGGCACCACTGCCAGCCCACAGCAGAGAGCGGTCAGTCCTACCTGATAACCCAGTATCTCTGCTAGGGTTCCTTCCAGAACCACTTCATTCAGGAACCAACTCTGCTGAGGTAGTGGATTTAGCACTTGCTCAAAATCTCCAAATGCCTACACTTAGTTGCTTAGATTTTGCTGTGGCTGCAATATTCCTGAATACATTTTAAAGAGAGAAGCTTCCCTGAGTGCCTTTCAGGAACTAGGAGCTTTTTATTAAACGAGTATGCAGCTTCCTGAATACCTTTTCTTTGGAGTCTCTCTGAGTAACAACACGTCCCTCCACTATTCTGAGCTTAGGCTGGGAAGAAAGAGCTAAGCCTCAGCTGAAGGGAAGCTTGGGGTCATCTTTGCAGGCCGAGGAGCTTGAACCACAGATCTGCTCTCTCCAGCAGAGGCCAGTTTGCTGCTAGCCTGGCTCCCTGCGCCCTCTATTTCCAGCCCACACCACTGTGTGTTCTTCCAGTGCAGGATCTCCCCCTCTCTCCATGCCCCACAGTAGGTTCACTAGTGAAGTTGGCCAGTCTTTTCCAAACATGGAAATGCACATTGCAAGTAACCTGGTGCCAAGGTACAGAACTGGTTGGAACCAAGAGTTTAACTCCCCAACAGCTGCCTGCAAGATGTGTCTATGACTTGTAACCCAGGGTCATGCTAGCCCTTCATGGCTGCAGCTGCCGCATGGGGCTCCCCAGTCAGTCCTCCAAATGCCCACCAGCTACCAACCTGACAGGCAGAAAAGGAGGGGAGCAAGAAGCTCAATTGCTCTGTCTCCTAAAAGCTAACATGGGAATCCTTTCAGGTTCTTTTTCCCTTGAAGGGATTCTGAATGTAGGCCTGGTAAGGCTGTGGTACACTTTTATGGAATTCTAGCTAATGGTGAGGTGGTTCTATAGCTTGTTATTCAGGGCCCATCCGCAGACGTCCACCATGCTTGGCTCAGCAAATATCCTCTTTGCCACAGGGTAATCATTACACACGCCAAGTCATAAATACATACAATTTCAGAAAGACACAGAAGTTGCATGCTCTAAAAGAGGAAGAGTGTTAGCCTCTTGGAGTCACCTACAGACATTAACAAGAGTAAAACTAGACTAAGGTCAGTGTGGTTAAGGCCCAGACAGTATCATCTACTTCAGCCGCTAGGGGACAAAGAAGAGACTGCAACTAAATTAAGAACTACGACTAGGAAATGTTAACACTATGGAAACAGGCAATGAGGTAGGAGAGGCACTTACGTGGAGGGCTATCTGCATTTCCCATGGATGGAACACAGACGAAAAGAAAAGACAAGAGACAGACCCAAGAGAAAAAAATAAGATGTAAAAGAAATGAATAGAATCCGCAGAGCACATGGAGCTAGAAACTCAAATTATCAAATTATTTCAAATCCAGAAAGAAGCAAATCCTGTAGAGGGAAGACAAGGCAGGCTTCCTATTTCTGGCAAGAAGTATGGGGTCACTTTGCAGATCCCTGGCTCCAAAGAGAAGGAAGCAAAGGATCCCCCTGTAGGTTTTCTAATTCCAAGGGTCAAAGAGAGCCCAGGGAATTCTGTAACCAGCCAAGGAGTCTAACGCTTCCAACACTTTCTTTAGCTGGAGGGAACCTGGAGCCTCCCCAGGCTGCAGCTTGGGTCTGTAGATGGATGTGACTACAGCCAGGCTTGCCCACAACTTGGCTATTCATGAGAAGGAAGGGCACAGTATGGCAGGCCGAGTTTAAGGAAAGAAGGCAAGATGGAGGAAAACGGAGATGCAGCTCTGAACAGAATCAGGAAGAGGTGCCCCTCCTGAAAGAGGCTGCATGGGAGGGAGACCCCTGTGTGCTCCTGGTGTGGGCTGGGGAGGTAGGGCAGAAAAAAAGTCAAACAAAAAGTCAAAAGCCGTAACTGTCCTTCTGCCTTTTCTGTTGCTGTATTTTTGCTCCTGCTCATAGATGCTATAGCAGTCCCTGTTTCTCTGTAACTTATCTCTGCTGTATCAAAAATCCCACAACTAACTATGTGGCTGTGGCTGTCACTGTCCTTACCTCTTTCTTCAAGTCACAGGGTACCTGGGACCTTTGTGACCGTGTCATAAAGAGTATCTCCCAAATCCCTCCACAACACACTGCTGTTTCCCTCTCTGTTTTCTTTAATAACGTGTTGCTGGTTTTTCTCCCTGGCTGTTAATCTAATGAGCTGTACCAGCTACTGTGACAGTGTCACCAGCCTCTCAGAGAGACAGAGGATAAACGGACGGGCATCAGCAGCCACTAAGAGCCAGAGAGCTAGGATGTGAGGACACCGTGAGCAGGGGCATCTGAAAGAGAAAAAGCTGTTGTCTGAACAGTGAGTCAAGTCAGCTCAGGGTCCCCCACCACCCCAGGAGGAGAGGGTGGGCGTGGGGAGGAGGCAGGGCAGCTGGCTCTACTTACGGACTGGCTGTGTCTTGAACTCAGAGGCCGTGCTGATCTCGCCTAGCCCCTTGCCATTGAGGGCTGCCAACCGAACAGCATACGTTGTCTCTGGCTTCAGACCCACGATGGTGACAATGCCCTCCATGCTGGCTGTTGTGGGAACATGGGGGAGGATCATAAAAGAGTGAAAAGCCGAGTGGACAAACCATAACATGGAATTGACTTGCCTTTGTAAACTGGGATGAGATTTCAGAGAGAAGTTAGGAAGGCAAATGGATTGTTTTCTTCTAGCTTTAATCTAATGTCCTCCAACCTCCTTGCCCCCCGAAGCTGAAGGAGTAGTAGATGCTTTCTGGAGGAACTAATTCTCAGTAATTCTGGGTTAGACGACATCTCTGAATGGCTGTGACACTGATGTCCCATCCCACTCCCAGTTCCACCCTAGTTACCACCTTTCAGACCAGGATTAAAAACTTCTACAGAAACAGATCACACTTCACTAAATGATTCCAATGAAACCCAAAACCAGTTGCTGTTGAGTTGATTCTGATTCATGGCAATCCCATGTGTGTCGGGGTAGAACCGTGCTCCACAGGGTTTTCAATGGCTGCTGATTTTTTTGAAGTAGATTGCCAGGTCTTTCTTCCCAGGCACCTCTGGGTGGACTTGAACCTCCAGTCTTTCACTTAGCAGCCGAGCATATTAACCGTTTGCATCACCCAGGGATATGAAACCCAAAAATGGGGAGGTTAAACACAAATATACTCAGTCCTTGGGGAAAGGTAGTATGGCTCAGAATCTTCAAATTGCATTCATTCAAAGGTTTGTTTTATTTTCTTTTTCAATCTTTGGCTTGGAAATCAACCATAGGGTTGATTTAAGAACAGACTTAAAGTAGTACTGGCTGGGTGCCAGTGAGGACCAGCAGCACGGGTAATCCAAATATGCAGAGTAGGAGGTGGACTGAACACATCTAATGTGCTCAGCACCTAAACAGGGCTTCTGCATGGAACGTGGCTTAGATGGCTTCCTCTGGTTCTGGCAGGGACATGAGACCCATGTTCTGAAGCACTAGGGGGCAGAAGCCCAACTCTACATGGAGATGTGACCATGACCTAATTCTAGAGGAACAGTAATGGCATTTCATGTGGTGGCATCTGGCATCCTCCAGTAGGTGGAATTGGTGGGCACCACCCTACCCAAATAGGCAGCCAGGATCTAGTGAACACTGAGGGCGAGGGTGTCCCAACACTGATTAACGAGGCATTCATGATTCTAAAAGATACAATGCCTCTTCTTGACTTACCTTCTTTGGCATCATACCACTTGGAATGCCACACTTCCTCGCCCATTGCTCTCCACTCAGCCTTGTACTTGAGGATGGGAACCCCACCTGTGGCCTCTGGCTCATCAAACTGCACCTGGGCTGTGCTAGAGTATGGTTCCACCTGGTCAATGGATGGTGAGGATGGAGTGTCTGTGGGGAAGACAGATATGGAGACCCACGTGAGCCCCATTTGGCCCAACACCAAAACTTCCAATGGCGAAGCAAGTCTCTCTCATCCCTGCTCTCTCTTGAGAATCCTGTCCTCCTGACCCACCACACCATGGGATTCTCTCCCAACACGCCCCATGCCCAGATCTCCAGGCCTCTAATGGCTTCCCACAGCCCTAGCATCACCACAGCATGCAAAGTGGGCTGGCTAGGGTAAAGTAGTGTGGAAGTCCCTCTAAGGGGTACTCACCTGCTTGAACAAGGATGAATTCCAAGGACTCCTGTCCAATGCGGTTCACCGCAGTGCAGTTGTAGTTTCCAAAGTCATTTTCAGAGTCTGGGGTCACCTTCAGAAGGAAGGAGCTCTTGGTGACAAGTGTCCCATGGGATGCCCATAGACCTAGATCCTTCTTTATTGCTTTTATTTGGTAAAGAATAACCAGTTGCCATAGAGTCAATTCTGGCTCATGGCGACCCTATGAGTGTCAGAGTAGAACTGTGTTCTGTAGGGTTTTCAATGGCTGAATTTTAGAAGTAGATTGTCAGGCCGTTCTTTTCAGACACCTCTGGGTGGGTTCAAACCTCCAACCTTTCGGTTAGTAACTAAGTGTGTAAGCGTTTGTGCTACCCAGGTACTGGACCAGTAAAACAGGAATCATAGACTCCAGCCCAGACTTACACAGGAGAGAACAATAGAAAAGGGACTCATAGACCCACACTCCAGGAGAGAATCAGTGCAGCAGAGAAAGGTGACCTGGGATGTGGCTCAGTTTCTTCTCTAGCTAGTGTCTCCCCAGTATGTGCCAGGGAAGCAAGAGAGAAGGTTTTGGCTGTACACAGGAGTCCATCCATAGTCCAACTGCACCTACTCCACCTGCCCCCAGCCCCACCACTCACCTCCAGATAGCTGGCTGAGGGCATGTTGTAGATCTTGATATTGCTGTAGTTGGAGCTTGGCAGCAGCTGACCATCTCGGAACCATGAGATTGTGGCACTGGGATAGGCAAACACCTCACAGGTGATGTTCACCTGGTTCCCCTCCCAAGTGTACACAGCCACAGAGCCCTGCAGCTTGGGGGCATCTGCAATAAGTGAAAATGACTCTCAGGGTGACCTCTGTGATCACTGAGCCTCACATAGCCTGTCTCCTGCACTAGAAGACAGGGTGTGTCCCAACGCCAAGTTAGTGCCTGAGTGTAGATAGAGGTGAGTGTCGTTTCAGTGTTCCTGTGCATGTGAGCTGTGTGGGCAGGCTCAGGGCCAGGCAGACTTGTAAGGAGCATGGGGAAGGTGTCTGGGTGAGCTTGGAGACAAGACCTAGGGTCAATCACCCAGGACATGTAGCCAGAGCTCAGAGTGCAGGGTCCTAGCCGCTATTTTCCGCTCTCATCCAGATCCTGCACTGCCCTCCCTTCCTCCCATGTGTCCTCCCCCGGTTACTTCTCACATTGCACTTCAAGGTACATGGACTGGGAATCCTGGCCGATGGTGTTGCTAGCAGTGCAGATGTACTCTCCAGCGTCTGTATACTGGATGCTTTTCAGAGTCAGGGATGACACGCGGGCATGGCTGCGCACCACCATGTGCCCATCCAGGGTCTGCCAGGAGGGAAGGAGGACGAGTCAGAGCCCGAGGCAGAGCAGAGGGTGACAGTGGCTGAGGACAGGGTGGGGGCTGTTTGTGATTGTTCTCACATCCTCCCTCCTCTCTGCGCCAACATCTAAGTCTTACTTTATGTACCATCTAATGCAGACAACTCCAGGGAGCATCGTGGGAACTTGGGTGTATCCAAAACAGGGACTCCATGTGTGTCAAACAGCCTAAACTATGTACCAAGGTTCATTCGGGGCAAGCATGGGCAAAGTCCCCCAAGATGACTCTGTCTGGGTGTCCAAAATGGAAGCAAAGCCCTGGGCAGCAGATATTTCAGTAGCATCAGCCTTCCCTCGGAAGGTTCTGGGAAACCTATACTCCCTATTCCTTCCTTCCAACAGTCTGCCCATCTGCCAGTTCCACGGTGCATGCCCATGTAATGGGAAATTTGAATGTACCCAAATGTAAGAAATTATACAAGAATCTCCTGTTTCTGCAGCTGCCTCTCTTTCCTGCAAGCATTTTCCATTAGAAAAATTCAGACAACTCAGCTCAAGGACTGTTGGGATGGGAGTGAGGGTAACTGGGTCACCTCCCGAGGAATGGCAGTACAGAGAGTTCCACACTGATTTGGGATCCTTGACATCACAGTCACCACCATTATCCAGTCCTAGATCCTATAATTGGCTTCCCAAGTCTCTGGAATTACAATGATTGGGCAAAAAGAGATTAAGAGTAAGATCTTTGGGTAATGAACATTTGGACTATTTCCATGAGTTTTCTTTTTTTTTTTTTTTTTACCCCCTTGACTCTTTAAGTAAAAGGTTTAGGGGACCTGAAGAGTCTGGGCATGTGGCCCAAGTTCAGATCCTCAAGAAAGGTGGTAATCTGAAAGGGTGCTGCTCCTCGTGGGCTGGGCCACCCTCTTAACACCAGCGCATGATGCTCTGTAGAGACGGGCAGGAGGGTGCTCTGGATACAGCATCTTTCACCTCATGGGGTTGGGCCTTTAAAGAATGAAAGAATACTTGGCTTCGGGTTCTTTGGATAAGCTAGGCAGGAAGTCCAAAACCCAGAAGTTCAATGTTATATAGTAGCCAGTCTGAGGAGCTCAAAAGCAAGGCACCAATGGCTTTTCAGAGCAGGTTCAACAGATCTATTGCAAGATGTCCTTTTTTACTGTCACTAATGGATCGAATCCAGTTCAGTCACTGAAACCTCATCACATTTCACATCTGGAAGCTGGAAAAACACGGCTACGCATAAGAAGACAGAAAAGCCAAGCAAAACCATCACCACCTACTGCTGGGGGTGCCTCTCCTCTCTGAGATGAATGCTCTGATGCCTGTGGCTCTCAGCTCCCGTTTGACCTGTACATTTGTGAGGCTGGCAGGTTTAGAAGATGCATCCCATGACATGCCACTTATTAATGAGAGACGACAAAAGATAGGTGTGGAGCACTCTGTTAAGACAGCCTCGAGATATCCAATGTGTTGAAAATACTGGATTCTGGGACCCCTTTTCTTGCCGGCCGGCAGGGCTGTGTTGATAGATCCCAGTGGCGGTTTTCATATGCCATGCAAAATCTTTACCCATCAGTTTAACTATGCACGTCCAGAGCGTGAGGTCATCCCTGCAGGTATCTCTAATGAGCTGACCTGACCTGCCCGTCACTCCTAGTTGCCCAAAACACAGCAGGAATGAAGGCAGAGGGGACTCAAAGTCCCCTCTGGCCTTTCAGGTTATCCTGGGAGAACACAGGATCATTCCAACAATGATGCCGGCCAGTGACGGAATTATGATTCTTTGTGACACAGATGGGACTTGTCCGGGTCTTCCATGTGCAAAAATCGAAAACTGACCATAATCTTCAGGTACTCAAGACAGCATTACCATAAGGAAAAGATATGGCAGCAAGAGAGGCAAAGAAAGTCATGTAGGTAAGAGTAGGGTATGAACAAACAACAACAAAGCAGGGGACAGAGAAGTCTTGATTCAGACTAATCTAGAAAGTGGTTTAAGAGGAGCTCAAGAAATGGGTGCACTGATGGCTGTACATTCTTTTCTTTTCTTCCATCTCATCTCTTCTCTTCCTAAAATTCTCTGTATGGAAATGTCTCTCATTGAATGGTGTCAACAGACTATTAGGCAGCCCTCTACAGAGAATTCTTATTTTGCAGTGGCTCACGAAAAGATTGACAATGGAATTATTTGCCAGATGCCTTCGGTTCTCCCTCTGAGGGGATGCAAAAGGACTCCAGTAAAACTGGAATATTTCCTTCTGAAATGTTTCCCTGTGGCACCAAGACAAAGTCAGGGAGAGCCCCCTACATGCCACCCAGACCACAAGTCACACTGACAGTCCAGGCTATGGCAGAGGGAGCAGATGTGCTCTGGGCAAGAATGAAAACATTATAGCAAGACCTTATTTTTTTTTTTTTAAAAAAGTATGAAGGGTAATTATAATTACTCTTCTCGTCAAAACATTTTGTTTCCCTCTTTCCAGGTAAAAGTACGAAGGCTTTGGAGAGCCTACAGAATAGAATTGGCGATAACACAAGCCTTCTTTAGAACTCACCTGGACTGGGGTCTTCATCTCTCAATGAGACAAATAGGAGAGAATGGAACTTCTGAGCCCCAGGGGCATTGCTCACTTGCAAGTCAATTAGGTCCAGAGTGAGATACTCAAGATAAGGATACTTCTGGAAAACGGAGTGAGGCGTCTGCTTTCATGGGAGTAAATCTATTACTTCCACTTACAATAATAATTCTCTTAGCATCCCCTAATGTTTCCTGATAAATCTCTGCTCCTCTTCTACCCAGGTCTAAATCAGAATGACAAGGAAAAGATGTACAGGGCCAAACAAAATGAGATCTGTAGCCGCTTCAGAGTAGATGATAATTAACCCTTCTTCTCTCCCTTCCCCAACCCCAACGGGTCCATGACTTTCAGGCAATAAAACAGCCAGCCTGTGAGGGCACTAAGCAATTCTTGTGGCACAGGAGGGAAGTGCTTCAGAGAGGACATGCACTTAACTATAGTTCCTATGACATCAAGGAAGGTATGATACAAACAGAGCTTATAATGAACTAGATTGCACAATGGCACCGCGTTCATGTGTAGAAACGAATGTCAGTGCCTGGGGAAAGGCAGTCAACTTCTAAATATTAAACAGCATTCAATATTTATATCCATGACCTGAGCACATGAGTTACGTGTTCTGAATAATAATCCATCCTGAAAGACTAAGAGGATAGATCTACCTATTTAAAATACAGAGTCTCTAGGATCTCCATATTCTGCAGTTACAGTATTAGAATATCAAGGTTCCATCTGGAAAAAAGAGACAAGAGCTAACAGTATTTACAGATTTGACCCTCGATTCTCATTTAAAATATACTGGTTTTTATTTCACTATATGTCACTTAAAATACACAAATCAGGGAAAAATATGATGGGCATGATCATAAGCAGGACCTTGGTGGTGTAGGAATGAAAGCCTAAAGATTAATATTTAGCATCTGTTTTCAAACTAAGTCCCACATTACCCACGCTGAAGCAAGCAGTCAGAGAAATTTCAAAGGCTTTACTAACTTTGAAAAACATAAAATCATTTGTGCCAAATCATTCTAATCTCATAAATTTAATGCATTAGAAAAGTAACATAGATGTGTTTAGCAATTTGGGGAAATCAACGAGAGATGTCATTTGCATTGCTTTTAAGATGAAACGTGATGTGATCATTTTCAAGACCAATCCTGATCAAACAAGCAAGCAAGAAGATGAGTTGAGCTGGAAAGGAAAGGGCTGAGTAGGTTTTTAGATCACTAACTCTGTGACTTTATGATCTAAAGCCACATCAACCAGGTGAGTAAAAAAAATTACATCATTTCCAAACGCCCAGCTGGGAATTAGGGCAATTTATTTCTATAATTATAATTACCTGGATATGATTTTACCAGCACCAGCAACAGAATAAGATCCAGTTTTAGGAAATACTAAGGATTTGTTCATCCATTCCCAACACAGCTTGCTTGCTCATCCTAAAATGACAACTATTGCTATGTAATGTCTACCGCTATTAACCTATTCTTTAATCTAACTAAAGGAACTAATTAGTTTAGCATGTCTGGTTATTAAGCTGCAATGGTGAGTTAAACTGTAATGTTTTCAAAACTCAAGACTGGCTAGTGGTCAGGTAAGCTATACCTCTTGCTTCTCTGGTCGAGTCCACGAAGCCTGGAGAGAACAAGATATAAAACACAACAAGAAAGCAGTCAAATTTTACAACATGTTGCTTTAGAGAATTGATGTATCACACTGCATTCCGTGCACATGCAGCTTCTTTTCAATTCAGAACTTTTTCCAAGGCCCACTTTCAATGGGGTGTTTATTACCCACTTTAATTTAGGATTCAGCTTATGTTCAACTTTTTTTCTTATGCCCATTGAGACGTATATCTTTGGTAGATATATATAGGGGTCTTAGCAGACAAATTAGACTGCTCCTGTTGCAGAACGTCTTAAATATTCCTCATGGGTTGGGTAGCACGACTAGCTCTAACCCCATAATCTAGAGATACTTATAGAGTAGGCTTGCTCTTTTTTATTTTATTACACAGCTTATTGAAGATACATACTAATGGCCATTTTATGCTCATGCATTAAATAATGCTTTGCATGCATTCTGTTAAAAATAATTTTGAAAAATTTAAACAAGGAAGAAAAAGCAAGGAGCAGAGAGGTACACGAGGAATGAGAAGAATGTAGTCCTTGGGACTATGGTCTGGAAGAGCTGAGGATGCAAATGCTGAGGGTTGGGCCAGGGCTTCCATCAGCTCTTGAAGGCAGAGGAATGCCCGGGTGGCATGCGGACTCCAGCAGGCACCATCTTCAACAAACATGGTATTCGCAAGGGAGTGAGTCAACACAGAAACATAGAGGTTTGGGGCATTTGCCTACTCACGTCTACATTGTTTATTTATCTGAAACTTGGTGATCTCCTTTGCTTACAGTTTTTCTGTTTTCATATTGGGAGTCAAAAACATCATACCTACATGGTTCTTTTTATTAGGTGGCATGACTGCCTGATTGTCCCTGATGTTCAGATGGAAAAAGGATAGAAAATATGCTAGAAACACAGCAATGCAATCCGGGGAATGTTAATGAGCTGGCAAACATTTACTAAGAGTTCACTAAAAGCAAGGCACTTTTATACGAAGTGAGGATGAAAATGTTGTGTTACGTCACAGGATGTTGGAATGAAGAAGAATGTGAGACCAGAGGAACATGTAAAGACCAAGTAACAGTGGGCCAACATGTCGAATGTGGGTGCCAATTCCACATCACTTAGAAGCTTGTCTGTCACATGCCAGGGCTGGATTCAGCAAGATCTTTTTTTGAGGGTCTATATCATATGCAGTTGTTTGTTTTTCAAATTTGATACTCCTTCTGTCTCTCCCATTGCTTCTGTCCTCTGATTTTTGTGGCTTTTAGGCTAAGTGGTACTAGTAGTAATCACAATGCTTCCAGCAGCCTGACCACCAACCCGTGTGTGTGCTTGGCCATGGTAACTTGGTGAAGGTGTGGCCTACTTTAATCTGATATGCAAATATACACACATAAAATAAACTAGAGCATGATTAGTAATGCTCCAAAAAGAATCAGTTCTGGGTTCTTTAAATGTTAACACATTTTACTGTTTAACATACAAGTCTGCAGGGACATGTGTATATAAACTTGAGTATCCCTATGCTTATCCTAAGCATTCCCAGTTATACATGTACCTACTTCCTGTGGGTAAACCAGGCTCTGATTCCTCAACCAGTCAGTCTTTCCAATGTTTAAAAGTGGGTACTGGGTTTGTATTGAATTAAGGACTTTTCCTGGTGAAAAGAAGGCCCCAGTTCCTAGAAAATTCAGACTTTCAGAAGTTTTATTTATTAGATACCTGGTCAACCCAAGTTCAAGTTTCTTGAAATGCTTTTCATTGTCTGTCTCTTCTGATCTCAACTCTTCACTCCACTCCTTTTCAGTAATTATTAAGGCTTCACGTGTCTTTTTTTTACCAGTCATTTCAAAGGCACTGAGATGGTAAAATAAGCACACAGTGGGTTTGCTCTTCCAGGGACAGAGTGTACAGACCATCAGGAGTCTTTGATCCGTGAGTCTCATTGAATAGGTAAATGCTACCTAGAATTTACCACCACCCACTCAACACCTGGCAATATTTAAAATGATTGGGGTAAGATGAGTAATGAATATGGTGTGGATGTACAAATGTTGTATAGATCTGCAGTATCACAGTGACCTTCACATGCATGATCAAACTGACTCATTATGACAGCAAATTATCTTTGTCAACATAATAGTGACCACAACTTAATGGATTGACTTTCAGACAACTGATGTACCCTAATGATCTCAAGAATACCAATGATTTGACTTAGTCTAGTTATTACCAGTGGTTGAGCCGAATCAACCCAACTAGCTGAAGCTTACTGAACAGATTTGATAATAATCAATCGCAAGTAACTGGACTCAACTAGAGATATGATCAAAGATACAGTGTTACATTCAGGCTCATTGTACTGTTTTTTTGTTTGCTTCTCTTTTTCTTCTATTTTTTTAAATGAAGAAGAATATCTGGCATTCCATTAGGAAGTCACTGTATGTGTCTATGGTTGAAAGGCTTTTCTTCTCTCTTCTTTTAAGGAGCATAATACTAGACCCAACTAAGCAGTGAAGCAAAAGACAGAGCTGCTTTAATTAGCTTATATTGTAACTAACTTTATAAAAGGAATCGTTGAGCCTTCTACAAAAGTCATCAAATCATTGGTGAGCACTGTGGCATTAGATGCTCCACCCTCTGAGACGCGGACCCAGAGGGAAGGCCTGTGGCATTCCAAGGGCTCTGTACTCGACTTTGTCCCAGTCAACAGTTTTATCAGTAACCTGAACAAAGATATTTTGAATAAGTATTCATATGAGGTTGGAAGCAACAGCTAATACAAATGTTAGATGACAGATGCAATGGGAAGGCTACCTGGTTGCCTGCCTTTGGGTCTTGTGCTTGGGGTTGGGGTTGTCATGGACTTAATATAAATAAATGAAGCAGGGGGACCCATATGGGTTGAAATGCCCTGGACAAAGACTTCTGAGGGACAAAAGACAGTTCTGATGAAAGCCAGTCCCGGCTGGTTAGAAAGATGGGTTAAAACAGTGGTTCCAACCCAGCGGCTGTTTGTAAATGTGGTATTTTTGGTAATCACAATGATTGGAGGTGGCTACTGGCATTTAACAGGAAAGGAGCCAGTTAATACTAAATATCCTGCAATGCATAGGACATTCCCACACAAGGAAGACTCATCCCAAATTGCAACAGTGACTCCATTGAGAGACACTAGGCTGCAACAACCAAGATAAAAATTTTAACAGAAGTAAATATGAAATTCTGAATTATTGGTTATGATATCAACTGCATAAGAACGGGATAGGAATATGTGGCTTAAATGAAGTTCATGTGAAAAAGACCCGATCATCTTAGTTGACCACAAGCTTAACATGAGGCAACAGACTGGGGAAACTGTTGATGGGCTAATGCAACTTTGACTACATTACAGTGTCCAGATCAAAGGACACAATAAACCCACTGATGTGTG
Organism: Dugong dugon; assembly: GCA_030035585.1. NCBI lineage: Eukaryota > Metazoa > Chordata > Mammalia > Sirenia > Dugongidae > Dugong > Dugong dugon. The sequence goes on from CM057467.1 coordinate 31,568,478, forward strand.
CATTAGTTAGACTGTGTCTGGACTTCTCGGCACCACAAAATTTTAGGGGAGCACTAGTGGAACTGAAGCTGTCTAGTAGAAACCATGACACATAGGAAACAGCAAAAGGAACTGGGTGTGTTAAAGGGGAGAAGGGTGGAGAAGCTAATCTGTTACTGTTGTTAGGTGCTGTTGAGTCAGTTCTGACTCATAGCCACCCCATGTAAACAGAATGAAACACTGCCCAGTCCTGTACCATCCTCACAATCATTGCTAGAGAATCTAATAGCTACTTTCAAATTTCATAGCTCCTTGTACAAAGTACTGATGGGCAGTGGTGGGAAGGACCTGAGAAATGGAAGGGGCAAGGAAGGAGACCTTTCTGATCATCACTACTGGCCGACTGCACTATGAAGGACCAATACCATCACTCTCAGGCAGGACTGAGTGACCTTCTGGCAGGAATTCTAGAAAGGGTTGCCAGGTGAGATGAGAGAACTGCCAAGGTGTCTTCCAACCTTTTATGATTCTAGCATTTTGTGTGATCCAATTCTCAGGAGGCTTCTTTACCTTACCAATTAGATAAAATTGTCTAGTCTAATCTGCTTAGCATATCATCGTGATTTTAAAAAGAAAACTACTTTCTTCTACTCCTACAATTTAGTGACTTTAGTAATCTTGGTGACTAATTATATGTATAATGCAACTTTAGATGGCTCCAGCATGGGGAGAAGCTGCCAAAGAAAAAGTGAAATTTATTATCTAGAGTCCAATTTGCTCACAAATGGGCCGTATTTGTTTTCTTAATTATTCGCTATCCACGGTATAAGACAGCCATCATGACTCTTTGAAGTCAATATATAATTAACAGAAATGACAATTTTTCTTATATAGGGTTTTGTCTAGGCAAATATGTTAACAATCTAGTGTCACATCACTGGCTGACTTGGAGGACTTGTTCTAACACCAATTTACTCATGTCCCAATAATGTAACTTCAAGTAAATTTAATGACAGTTGTTAGTTAAAAGAATCCACGGTACAATCGATGTGGCTAGGTTTAAAAAATTATCTCAGATTAAAACAGACCATCTACACTGATAGCTGAATTATACCAAAAAAAAAAAAAAAAATGAGTCCCTACTCTACTTGAGATGGTTTCTGCTGGACCTTGAGTCTTACAATATTTAGTAAGTATGAGTGTATAGTGTTGTTGTTACTTGCTATTGAATCTATTCTGACTCATGGCAACCCCACATGTGCAGAGTAGAACTGCTCTATAGGGTTTTCAAGGCTGTGACCTTTCGGAAGCAGATTGCCAGGCCTGTCTTCTGAGGTGACTCTGGGTGGGTTCAAATCACCAACCTTTTGGCTAATAATCGAGTCCTCAACCATTGTGCCACCCAGGGACACTTGAGTGTGTATTAATGCCTGGTTATTTGTTCTCATTCTGTAAAAATGAATTCACAGGTATAAGCCAGAAGTGCCAAATATGAAACCTAAAGTAGGCACAAACCTTAAATAACCTTTCTGGTCTAGCTTGGCTATTGAGCTATTCCTAGAGAAGATACAGAATTTAAAAGTGTCATTCATCTGAGATAGGTATTATTTCTGTCCTTCACTGTAGGTTAAAGATATACACTAACTTGGTCATTCTGGACAAATCTACTCCCAAGCCTGATGTAGAAAGACCCGCCAAGCCACAGGCCCTATGATTTAAGCCCTGAAATGTACATTCAATCCATACAACACACACAATGGGAGCTGAAATCCTAGCTGAGGCTTTAATTCCAAAGTTGATAAAGAAATTATCCAAGTAAACAACACCACATTTCTTAATAGAGCTGATTTCCACAATATCAAACAGCATATGTGAGTTTCAAAAATACTTAGCAGTTCCTCAGTTGGATTTTTTGTTAAGCTGAATTCAACTCTGGAGGTAAAACTTGCAAAAATTGATAACAAGTTATTTAGAACAACTGTTTCTGTTCCCTGTGATTTGGTTTGCTTCCAGTAGCAGGACAGAAGTCAGTTGCTCAAGTGCAGATCCCAAATTTGGTTCTGGTATCTCACACTATCTCTTTTTGGCTTGGTTTGAGTTTACCCTCTCTAGGGATTTCCTTTAGGCAGGAAAAAGAGTGAAGATGTATCATTTCTGACATTCTGGTCAATAAGTAATCCATTATAACTGTTCTTGAAGGCTAAGGCCATTACTCCTGAATAGGTGACAAAGCTCTAGCCAACTACAATGAAGCCCATTACTACAAGATATATGAGATGAGGTTGGAGAAGTGCCATAAGAGGGTTTAAGTTGGTTTAAAACCAAGCTTCTTCCTCCTCCAGCTTTTGACCCACTAAAGAACAAAAGGGCTGCATAATGTGATGGTCACCTCACTTTTATTCATTGCTTTCCAGTGGCCTATAAATCCATGTGCTTTAACACTAAATCTTCCCAGTCATTTTATGTACCAGGAAGGTTGCTACCATGTTCTTAAACCCTCAGTGAATATGTTGCAGAACTTGGGTGTAACAATCATCACTTAAAAACTGCTAATTATTTTTGCCTTTAGAACAAAATGATATTCATATGTGACCAAGAATACAGGCAGACACAAAGGCAACCAAGCTTTTGTGCGTATAGTGCATGTATAGCATGAGTATACAGAACATAAGGAAAAGAATTAATAGGCTTATTTTTATTCCTATTATTTCCGGGAGACATTTCCTTGGGTGCTTCTGAGATGATAATATCACTGGGGCACCAGGATTTTGGCTTCTCCTTGCTCTTCTCAGCTCCATAACCCTGAGATTGAAAATCACTCTTCCCTTCCTCCCCAGAACACCTAACTTGACCGTGCCCACTAACATCACACCCCTGAAAATCTATGCAAAGAATTGTGCCCTTTCCATTGCAAGGGAATGCTAAGCAGACCACGTCTGGAAAGGCTGGGGGAAAGAGGCCACAGGACTAGGCTGTGGTCTTTGATGGTCACACCGCGTCTTCTGGCTCACCAAAGATGACCGGGCACGGGGCAGACCCAAACTGTGTCATGTCTGTATTGCTTGGCCCTGAAACTCTTAGGTGACATTATACCTTTTCTTCACTGCTGATGTTCCGGGTGGAAGTTCTCCAGGTGATAGAGGGAATGGGGTCTCCCGAGGCTTCACAGGTAAGAGTAACCTGTTCCTCCAGCTCCATGGCAGTCTGGTTCTCTACGTAAGTGATTTTGGGTTTTGCTGAAAAGATTAAAACATTTCTGTAAGTTTATCTGATTTCTTTTCCCTTTCTGGGTTTACATTACGACACATACCCAACTCAACAGAAGTTATCTAATTACTAAGTAAACCAAACCAGTGGCTGTTGAGCCATCTCCAATTCATGGAAAGAAACCCCATGTGTGTCAGAGGAGAACTGTGCTCCATGGGACTTTCAATGTTCATTTTTTGAAAGTAGAGCACCAGGCCTTTTTTCCAGGAGCCTCTGGTTAGGCTCCATTTACTAAGTACAAGGCCCTATTCTAGATGTTGTCAGACAGATCTGAACCCCCAAGGAGCTGACAATGAAGTAGGCAAATGACAACATGGGAATGATTACGATGAAAACAATATCCTACACTGTACGAGTGCTAAGGGCAATGGGTGCAGAAGGCACTCAGCAGAGGAGGAGTGCTCTCCTGGCTGGAACCTTCAGGAGAAGACAGCGCTTGGGCTCAGCGATGAGGCTTTCAGTAGGTGGAACTTCGAGGGTGGAGATGGGGATACGCCAAGTGCAGAAAACTGCTCGAATAAAAGCAAAGAAGCAAGAACATGTAAAGGGAGGGTTGTGAAGAGAACAGTGTGGCATGTGCATCAAAGCTGAGAGAGAAGGTGCTGGACCCTGGCACAAAGAGTCCCGATGGCCCAGTTAAAGTGCTGGCTTGAATTTTATCCAGTGGCTGGTGGAGGTCCCCTGACAGTTTTTGATCAGGGAGAAGATTAATCTAGGAAAAAATTCAAGATGATTTAGAATGAGCAGAAAGCCTTGAGGTCGGAAAACCAATTTGGAAGCTCTGGCAATGACCCAGATTTGATGTAATACCGTGCTGAACTAGGTCGTTTCAGGGAAGACCAGAAGAAAAGGGCAGCTTCGAGAGAGATGCTGAAGGAAAATTTCATAGGAAGTGGCAAAAGAACAGAGGGCAAATCAGGATGGGAAGACATCAAAGAAGAAACAAGAAGGAGTCCAAATGACTCTGAGATTCTTAATGACTAGGAGAATGGTATTAGCATTAACTCAAGTAAGGAAATTAGGCAAGTAACCGGATGGGGGCTGTGGGGTGGGGGTGGGGATGGGAAGGAGATAAGTTGAGTTGAGTTCATTTTCCAAATGTTTTGGGTAATGCAAGAAAACACATGCATTCAAAAGCTGAGTTAAATGTTAAAACATTAGAGAAAATTGAATTTTCCCAATTTAAAACAATTATACTCTGAAATTGCTGAACCTTCCATAGAAGAAAAAAAGATAGCACTGCACAAATGTAACTTATTTGACTAGTAGAGAAAAAGGCCAGGCTAGATAAACAAATAAATAGAAAATCAGAATCATGGATACTTTCTGAAAGAATCACATTTCTTTTATATTAAAATTCATACAGTAACCCCCAAGAAGGATAACAAGCTATTGCCTATATATGTCTTCCAAGTTGAAGCCCTTGATTCTGTTTTAGTACACCAAAAATAATGACAAAGATATACATTTTTTTATAGCAAATGTCTGCCTTTATATAATATCAATTATATATTTCAAATATTCTCTTAAATTTAATCTGTCTTAAAAACCAGTATCCAGTTGCTGTTGAGTTTGTGGTGACCCCATGCATGTCAGAGTAGAACTATGCTCCACAGGGTTTTCAACCACTGATTTTTCAGAAGAAGATCGACGGGTTTTTTTCCTAAGGCACCTCTGGATGGACTACAACCTCCAACCTTTTGGTTAGCAGACGAGCACATTAAATGTTTGCACCACCCAGGGACTCCAAATCTGACCCAATAGGCTGCTCAGCAAATCCTTTTTTAATGGCTAGCATGTAGGCATTAAATGATGTATTGCATTGGGCAAATCTGCTGCAAAAGATGTCTTTAAAGTGTTAAAAAGCAAAGATTCCACTTTGAGGACTAAGGTGTGTCTGACCCAAGCCATGGTATTTTCAATCGTTTCATATACGTGAGAAAGCTGGACACTAAATAAGGAAGACTAAAGAAGAACTGATGCATTTGAATCATGGTGTTGGTAAAGTATACTGAATATACCGTGGACTGGCAAAAGAACGAACAAATCTGTCTTGGAAGAAGTATAGCCAGAATGCTCTTCAGAAGCAAGGTTGGTGATTCTTCATCTCATACACTTTGGGCATGTTATCAGAAGGACCAGTCCCTGGAGAAGGATATTACACTTGGTAAAGTAAAGGGTCGATGAAAAAGAGGAAGACCCTCAACGAGCTGGAAAGACACAGCGGCTGCAACAATGGGTTCAAACATAGCAACAACTGTGAGGATGGCTCAGGACCAGTTGGTGTGTCGTTCTGTTGTACATAGGGTCACTATGAGTCGGAACCAATTGGACAGCACCTAGCAACAAGAACACGTAGGCATATGTCAAGACAACATGCTCAAATGGTCACAAATTCAAATCAGTAGGGTCCACATGAGTGAGGTTTTCCTATAGGAAGACTTTGTAGTTATCTTGATAAATATGACTTTCAAGGAGATTACAGCTCCTATTGGATGGAAGTAAGTGTAAGTGCTATTGAACAGGAGGTTTTGGAGAGGTAAAATAAAAGTTGTATTTCTACACTGTTAGAATCACAGATAGAAAAGGAAAAAAAAAAAATCGGCCAAAAAACTGAATTCAATAAACTGAACAATTATCTTGGGGTCTGGAAACAGTCACAGAAAGGTTGAATTTCTGGCTCCTTGAAACCTAGGAGGTAGCAGTGTTTTCAGACCTGCTCCTGGATCCACAGCCCTTCATCCTGGCGGCGAGGGGTTAAGAGAAGACAGACAAGGGTCAGTTAACGTGTATTAATATCTGGTCTTGGCAGCTCCACTTCCCAGATGGTTACAAAGGGTGCATTGTACAAGTCTCCAGCAAAAGGAAAACTATATTCTTATTAAAAGCAATATTAACAATGCCTAATTTTGTATAGTCTACAGAGGGTTGTTGGAAGGCAGGCAGGCTTCTTGCTGATTATTTAATCCTCTCTGCACTTCGGGAGCTGTGCTATTGTCAGAATGAACTCAATGCTTGGAAGACTGCCTTATAAATAGGATATCCTGTAATTTATTGTCTAAACTGGGACACTCTTGAGAGTGAAATGGGTGCTCTAAATAAATACACTGGGACAAGAGGCATTACTGGGAAAATAGGGACACAGGGTCACCCTACTTATAAAAAGATTCCTTCCCTCTGTATGCCAGCATCTAGAGAAATCTCTCCAGGCTTCATCTTCTAATGGTTCTTGTTCCAGCTTAATTAACCTCTGTTGTGGGCCCCTGGCTTTGCATCTCTGTTCTAATTCTCCACCTCTCTCCATGGGACTGAACACTACAGACTTCCACTGCACCTCTCCCCATGGGCCCTTCTGTGAGGACGGCAGTCCTTATGAGATTTCCAAGCACGTCTGCTCTTCTCTTCCAGCATGCTCATGGCTCTGCACTATGCCATTAAGGGTCAGGCTTGCCTACTTCCATCCCAATTCAGGCTCCAGCAACCCTAGCCCAAGGAGAGCCTTGAGGCCCTGCGTCCCTGTGTCCCTGAAAGGAGAGAGTGAAGTCTACTGAGGGCCATGACCAGTGTGCCTTCCTGTGGGCCCATGCCCTTTGCTGTGGCTCACAAGGGGTCAGCCAGCAAGGCCCTCTGTACACTGGTGAACATGCCTCAGCCCACAGCAGCCTGACACGTCGGTGAATTAGCACGCGCATAAGAATCTGTGGAGACAAAAATACTTTTTCAGAAGGGCCCATGGGGAGAGGAGCAATGGACGGAAACTCACTGCCAAATTTAAAGGCAGGCAGGATGCAATGACTTAGTAAAAAGAGCTTAGCTGATAACTAGGGCAATGCATGCTAGAACATGTCCTTTTCTTAGGAAAAAATGATGCCACTTGGGTATAATTACGGAAGTCCCTAATTTAGATATGCCCCTTACATGCTAATTGCCATCCCTTCTTCAAGCTGCAGGAGTTCTGAGCTCTTTGCTTTCTAAGCTACAGGTTTCTTTCCACTTCTACCTCATCACTGTAGATTCTGCTACCACTGAAGAACCTGCCCCATTTCTCCCCTAGTGCTGGTCCAGATGGCAAGCCAGAAGGGGAACGAGAAGGACAAGAAAGGGTGTGGAGAAAGACGAAGCTCTAGCTAGTATGCTTGTCCCCACCTGGCTCCTTGGCCCTAGTTCCAATCTCCTAAACCAGTGAGGGAGGCCAGAAGGAGGAAGAGTGAAAGAGGCTAAGGTGACTTGGAGAAGGAAAGGGGTACATTTACGGGCACCAGGTTACCAGGAGGCTATATGAACCTTCCTTAGGATATTAACAGAGGACAACTCTCATTCCGGACAGGGCTGGATTAGATGCAGTCCCTATGAGTCTATGATCTTCTTATCTCCCTCTCCCGGAGCCTTACCACCTCTCCTCTATTTGCTGTCTAATATACTTTATTCCAGCTGCAGCCTTGGGAAGGAAATTGTGTGTGTGTGTGTGCACATGCCCTTTTGCGAACAGGAGGTGTGTGGTGGGAGAGGGGGCTGGGAAGACACATCCCGTCTGGCACAGTATCCCCCCATCCTACTTTCCCTGCCTTGTTACCTCCTCCCCCTGGCCCGTCCTCACTCTCTTCACTCTACCATGCCCCCCACACAGCTTTCGCTCAGTACCCAGCCCTCCTTCCTGGGACAGCCATCATTGCCAGAGAGGCCTGGAAGAGAAGACAGGATGTGTCTTGACCCGCCCAGTTAGAGCTGAGTGTACTTTTATACATGAACCACGTTTTATATGGCGGTAAATATATAGAACATTAATTTTAGTATTACTTCTTGCCTTAGTCATCTAGTGCTGCTCTAACAGAAATACCACAAGTGGATGGTCTTAACAAAGAGAAGTTTATTTCCTCACAGTAAAGTAGCCTAAAAGTCCAAATTCAGGGTATCAGCTCCAGAGGAAGACTTTCTTTCTCTGTCGGCCTTCTCCTCAATTTTCCCCAGGACTAGGAGCTTCTCCGTGCAGGGACCCCAGGTCCAAATGACACGCTCTGCTCCCGGCACTGCTCTCTTGACGGTATGAGGTCCCCAACTGTCTGCTTGCTTCCCTTTCCTTTTATCTCTTGTAAGGTAAAAGGTGGTGCAGGCCACACCCCAGGGAAACTCCCTTTACAATGGATCAGGGATGTGACCTGGGTAAGGGTGGTGTTACAATCCCCTCATCTTCTTGAACATACAATTACAATCAAAAAATGGAGGCCAACCACACAATTCTGGGAATCACAGCCCAGCCAAATGGATACACACATTTTGGGGGACATAATTCAACCCGTGACACTTGTCAGACCACATATAATTTAGATACCAAACAAATAAAAAAAAAACAAACTCATTGCTGTTGAGTTGATTCCAACTCATAGTGATCCCATAGGACACAGCAGAACTGCCCCATAGGGTTTCCAAGGAGCAGCTAGTGGATTCAAACTGCCTACCTTTTGATTAGCAGCCTGAGCTCTTAACCACTATGCCACCAAGTAGTCTCCACCATTGTTTAACTTAGAGAAGAACTTTAAAGTCACCTGCCTGGGCTTGAATTCTGGCTCCACCACACACTAACTGTGTGACCTTAGGCAGGTCACCTAATCTGTGCCTCAGTTTCCTCATTTGTAAACTGGGGATAATAATTAAATCTGCTTCACGGGGCTGTGATGAGGATTAAATGAGCTAATTCACAGAGATCACTGCACATCATGTTTAGCACATGATAAGTGCTCAATTCATGTGGAGTATTCTTTTTAGTTTACGGAAGTCATGTCTAAAGAATTCCCCAAAGAATAGCGATGCAAAGCCAGGGGCCACAAGAGAAGTGAGAATTCATGTTTCCAGGCTCATCTCCTTGTCACATACGTTATGCTTCATTCACGTGGAATCAATTGCTATTCTTTCATTTATTCAAATACTTGTGGTTGCTGTTAGCTGCCGTGGAGTCAGCCCCTGACTCATGGTGATCCCATGCACAACAGAACAAAATGCTGCCGGGTCCTGCATCATCCCTGTGACCAGTTACGTATCAGATCATTGTGATCCATAGGGTTTTCACTGGCTGATTTTCACAAGTAGATTGCCAGGCCTTTCTTCCTGGTCCATCTTAGTCTAGAAGCTCTACTGAAACCTGTTCAGCATCACAGCAACACGGAAGCCTCCACTCACAGGGGTGGTGGCCAATCATGAGATGCACTGGTTGGGAATCGAACCTGGGTCTCCCACATGGAAGGCGAGAATTCTACCACAGAGCCACCACTGCCTCCATTCAAATACTCACACCTATTATTACATGCCAAGTACTATTTTAGGTGCTGGGAATACAACTTGAATAAAATTGACACAAGCCCCTGTCCACGAAGCTAATATTCTACACAACATGTGCTTTTCCTGCCTCTGGGACTGTACCCGAGCTGCCAAAACATCACCTACCCTGTTTGTCTGGGGAACTCCTACTTATGAAATAGCACATCCTTTGCGAAGACTTCTCTAACTTCTGTCATGCAGGGCAAAAGATCTTTTTTTCCTATAAAATACCATGTCTATTGTTATCACAAACTACAATGGGTTGTCACCCAAGATTTCGGCACTGGCCACCTACGTTAGCCTGTGAACCTATTGATGAGAACAGGCTCCATGTTATTTATCTTTTAACCTTGGCAATGCCGGGCCCACAGCAGGCACTCGTGTGTTCTTGACTGACACTGTCAATTATAATTTATATGCTTATATGTTTATATCCTTCTTAGTGCTTCTCAGGGTCAAGGAGTCATGTCTAACTCATGTCTATAGCTCCTGCATCCAGCAACATAAGTGTTCAACAAATACTTATTAAATGAAAGAAAAAATTAACAAATGCTTCAGCCTTTTTCTATAATATGGAAAAACTTCATGAAATCAGAGTGACTGGGGAAGTCCAGAGGAGCCCTGGTGGCGCAGTGGTTAAGTGCTTGGCTACTAACCAAAAGGTCAGTGGTTCGGATCCACTAGCCCGCTCTGTGGGAGAAAGATGTAGCAGTCTGCTTCTGTAAAGGTTACAGCCTTGGAAACCCTATGGGGCAATTCTACTCTTTCCTATAGGGTTGCTATAAGTCGGAATCATAGTGGAATCACTCGACAGCAGTGGGTTTGGTGGGGTTTGGGGTGAAGATCAGTCTGAAGTAGTGAAAAGACAGGAATATTTTTCCAGAAGTTTAGCTTTCCCTCTCAAGTACACACAGTTAACTTGAACCACCTGATAACCTGATTCTAAATCCGGTTGTCATTAATGAAAAAACAGGATTTATCTATAATTAGCAGGGGCAGTTGCATATAAATGCTTCTCGATTTCCGAAGGTTGGTGTTTCCGGTTTTAATCAGGCTAAACAAGCAGACACAGTCCTGGCTCCCCAGGTGCGCGTTGTGACGACCTGGCAGATTTTTGCCCCCCACCCCTCAGCTGCTTCTCTGGCATCTGTGCTCTGGTGCCAAGTCTACACTGGACCCATTTATTTGCGTTTGTTAAACAGATGAGCACACAGGGTTGAAAGCCAATGGGTTAAAGACTTCTCCGCAACAAATTCTTTTTTCAAGGTCAAGTCAAAAAGCATTTAAGTCCCTAAATGAAAGGAGGTTTCCTGAGCTTATAAAGATGAAGTGAGTGGAGACGTAGGGGCTCTTTTCATTACTTACTATGAGCCTACTTCAGACAAGCCAGGGAAGGAAGCAAAGGGAGACAGAGGCAGCGAGCCAGTCAGTCATTAATATTTAAAACCAAATGCCCTCTATCCATTCCTACTCTTGGTTATCCTGTGTGTCAGAGTAGAACTGTGCTTCACAGGGTTTTCAATAGCTGATTTTCTGAAAGTAGATTGCCACGCCTTTCTTCTGAGATACCTCTGAGTGGACTTGAACCGCCAGCATTTTGGACAGTAGCTGAGTGCTTAACGGTTTGTGCCACCCATGGACTCCCACTAATATTTAGTAAGGGCCTATGGGCCTGAGACATTGGTGGTTCAGTGGTAGAATTCTCACCTTCTTTGAAAGAGACCCTGCTTTGATTCCAGGCCAATGAACCTCATGCACAGCCACCACCTGTCCATCAGTGGAGCCTTGCTTGTTGATATGATGCTGAACAGGTTTCAGTGGAGCTTCCAGACTAAGATGGACTAGGAAGAAAGGCTTGGTGATCTACTTCTGAAAATCAGCCAATGAAGACCCTGTGGGATCACAATGGTCTAATCCACAACCTATTATGAGGATGGCACAGGACCAAGCAGCATTTCCTTCCATTGTGCATGGAGTCCCTATGAGTCAGGAGCCACCTTGACAGCGGCTAACAACAGAATGCGTATGGTGCTGTTTAGAGAACCAGGGATAAAGCAATGTACAAAATAGCCATCACTCTGCCATCTTGGAACTTACACACTAGCGGAGGTGGGAGACAAACAACCCCAACACAGATATGTGAATAGGTTAAGTTCAGGTCCTGATAAGTACAGTGAAGAAGAAATAGTAAGATAAAGGGAAGAGATTAGTGGGGGTGGCGGTGGCAGTGGGGGAGCCACATTAGCCAGGGAAGTAAGGGAAGGATTCAGTGAGAAGGTGAGTATGAGCTGAGACTGAATGCTAGAAGGAGGCAGCTCAGAGATCTGGAGGAACTATATACCAAGCAGAAGAAACATCGAGTGCAAAGTCCCTGAGATAGCGAACGAGCTTAGCGTGTCTGAGGGACAGAAAGAAGGCCCGTGTGGCTGGAAAGCTTTAAATGCAGAACAAAGTGAAGGAAAGATGAAGATGGAGAAAAAGGCAGGAGCTAGGCCATGGCTGGCCTTGTAGGCCATAGTACAGAGTCTGGAATTTATTCTAGCTGAAACAGAAGGCCAGTGGATGATTTTAAACGGAAGAGTGGCACTTCAGATCATTCTGGCTACTGTGAGTAGGAGGGACTGAAAAAGGAAGAGGGAAGGGACAGGGAGACCAAACAAAATGCTGTTGCATTGTCCAAGTGTTATGGATTGATCTGTGTCCCCTTCCCAAAATAAGTGTTGGAATCCTAACCCCTTACCTGTGGATGTAATCTAATCTAATGTAATATAATCGTCTTCCATAATGCAATCTAGTATAATCCAATTCATTAGTTGAGGGCATACCTGTGTTAGGGTGGATCCAAAACTTAACCACTTCTGAGCCATATAAGGAGCAGATTAGACACAGAGACATGCGCACGCATACTAGGGAAGACAGATACCATGTGGGGACGGCCAAGAACTAAGGAAAGTCCAAGGCTATTGCCAAGGAAGGAATCGACCTAGCAGAGACCTTTATTTGAACTTTTCGCCTCCGGAACTGTGAGAAAATAAAGTTCTGTTCTTTAAAGTCACCCACTTGTGATATTTCTGTTACAACAGCATGAGGTAACTAAGACACCAGGTGAGGATGATGGTGGCTTGGATTAGGGCTTCCGTGGTGGAGCTGACAAAATATGATTGCATCTGCAATATATTTTCAAGGTAAAGTGGACAGGGTCTTACTGATGCATTGAGCACGTAGGGTAAGAAGACTATGCCAGAGCAGATTCCTTGATCCCTACTGCACTTACCAAAGACTTTGAGGTGGATGGACGCGTCCTGCTCTCCGGCCTTGTTCTCAGCAATGCAGACATACTCGGCCTCATCGTTCTTATCCACTTTGCTGATAGTCAGCGCAGAACTGTCATCGTTGAAGATGTACTTCTCGTCTTCCTCATCCTCTATCTGGTCCCCATCCCTGTAGGGTGCAGAAATGCAAAGTGCCATGATTTTGATCATGGAGATAAGACGTTTATTTTCAACTAATTTCTATAATATGCAGGCTGAGCCAATGGGAAGTACTTGGTCTTCACGAAAATGCTAAGATGCCAAATTGTACTTCTATGGATCTTTATTCCCTCATCCAAACCTCTGTCCAAGGACTGTAACCTGCACCCCCAAAGGCTTCAGAGACAGCCCCTCAAGGTCATGTCCTCTGGTTCTGCCCCTCCAAGACTGAAAATTAGGGAATTCAAAGCACAAGGCAAGAGAACCTTACAGAAAAGAATCCAGTCTTCACCTGGAGTTGATATTCCCAAGAAGCACACCCATTGCAGTGAAATGCCAACACAGGGCCAAAAGTGGGCCCCGTATGTTCCCTTCTCCTTGAGTCCACAGTAAAAGGCTTGAGCCTGTGTCTTACTTTGTCCAGCTCATAGTGGGCTCTGGGAAGCCTTCGGCATCGCACACCAGGGTAACAGACTGGCCAAGGTTAGCGGTGGCATTTACTATGTTCTGCCTGGCCTGGACGGTGGGTGGCACTGGAGGAAAAGAAAACATTGTCAGAGGTGGTTATGAAAAACATGGAGGGACCCAATGGACTGGAGAAGAGACACTTTCAGGGAGCTCCAGATCAAGGGGCCCCAGCCTGTGGGTCAAAAGTGTGTGTGTGGTGGGGCTGCAGAGTTAGCGTAAGGGGTCTAAATACTTCAAACTAAATAAATAATTCACCCCAAAACATGCATTATTGTTTTTCAAGAGTTTAGACGCCATAATAATGCATTCCATTAATTTCTAAATGGCGTTTGATTTACAGTGGCTATTTATCATTGTATATTTTCTTCGTCAATGCATACTAAACTTACAATGACCATGGCTGGTAGAACTTGATGCTAAAAAGGGCCTCTCAATACTGGAAAAGGTCGGAAACCACTGCTCCTGGTGATTAAATGGTTAATATTAATTTGCAATGCACTAGCTCCCCAGAGAGTGACTTTTCTCTGGGACTGTAGAAAACAACAGTGTACCAACTGTTTTTACCAAAGTAATGAGAGGAGGAAGAGTGTGGCAGAAAAATATATCAATAGCCAAAACAATTCAACCATCATTTACTTATTTTCTTAGTACTGACATTATAATTTCCTGTAAACGTCTTGTAAATGTCATATTGATTCCACGGGTATGTTTAGTTGCCACCACAAATTAAGATTAACAAGCCCATGGACCATGATTCTAACTATTCTGAGGCCTGAATTGATTGGAATATTTTCTTTGAACACCGAACCACGGGACGAACTTCACAAGTACTGTAACACCAAGGACAATGAGGCGGAGTAAGGATGTGTTAGCAAGTCTGGGGAAAGTTTCTAGAGCTATAAGACAACGAGGGACATTCAATAACTACACTAAAAGCCCTCATAATTGAGGGGAGACCAAAAAAGCAAGTGTATTTAGTAAAAAACGAGCCAGAGGCTACCAGGGATTCAGCTGAGATGGATGAACGACGCAGGACAGGATTTATTTTACAGACCAAAGAGGAAGTTGACGAGAGTGATTTTGGGGAACTGAGGTCGTAGGAATGGGGACAGTAGGAAGAACGGATCTCCTCACCATTCACAATGACCTGAATGTCCTTGAAGTTGATCTCCCCCCGCGCCAGGATTCTGCCCTCACAGCGGTAAGTGCCCTCATCTGTTTTCTTGATGCCCCGGATCTGCAGGTAGTTGTTGGACAGGACTATGAATCGGACTAGAAGAGACAAGAGGCAGGTTCATCCAAGGGTCAGTCAGAGAACTCTGGTATCTGCAGGCAGGTAGCTGACCCCTTCCTTCCTCCAAGCTTCAGTCTTATTGGTGGGGCTTTAAGCTGTAATACGAAAATGTGTCCCTAGCTCTGGAATACAGCCAAGAGCAAAGATCTATTGGAAACTTATCTTCTGCTTTGGAGAGAAAACCAACTGCCTGAATATATTCAGATATACATCCTTTCCAGTCCTGGAAACTGCATGCAGTTTCTAGGACGCTTGGATCTGACTTTGGACTGAGATACCTCAGAGGCTGGCAGAGGTGGAAAACATACGGGACCTGGTGGCCCTGGGGAAAAGGCAGCTGCCAGGAAATTCAGGTCTCACCATCTTTTTTCAGGATGACATCTCGGCCTTTGTGCTTCCAGATGATAGTTGGGGGGAGGGAGCTGACCACGTCACACACGATCACGGCATCTTCCCCCTCCCTGAACTCCTGTGGGGTCGGTGCATTCTTGAACATGAGCTTCTCTGGAAAATGAGCAAGAGAAGGGTGAGGGGAAGCAGCTGTGTCTCCCACAAGAGATCCCTTTTCACTAGAGCGATGCTGACTGGATTTGAATCCCAGGCAACTCTCAATCCATATACGTAGTTTTAAAAGACAGGGTTGTACCTAGCACTGGGCCAAAGATACCCAGGCACAGAAGCTGGCACAAGTAATGCCAGTGTGTGTCTTCATTGTTTAGCAGTCAAAATCTACTCATTGAGTGACAAATTTATCATACTTTGTGCATAGAAGTGCCTATGGGGAGAAAGGACTGTCTTTACCAAGGACCCCTTGCCATGTGGGATGATGCCAAAGAAAGACAATGTATAGGTAGAATGAATGGGTAGAATACTTATTCTATAACGAATAGTAGACTCAATCAGTCCTTTCTCTGTCTTTCACTCTGTCCTCCACCCCACCTTACCCACCCCACCCCAACTTTCCTACAGCAGAGAGAATTTTGAGGAAGAGAACAGAAGAAAAGCAAGCTTAATGGCAATAAATACTATGGCAATCAATCCTGTTCCATTAGCTGTCACCCTTACATACTTATTTACTTACTCACTTACTTACTGTTCCTTTAGTTGTCATTACACTGGCCAACAGGACAGACGCATGATAATTTGTAATGAGATGCCACCTCCAGACAGGGTTTCAGTGGCAATGGGAGTTGTCTGCTCTGAGTGGCACAGGGTGTTCAGATATAATCCCCCACTGCACTGAGCTCTTGGGCTCCATTACCAGGAGGGGAGTGTGAAATAAGAGAAAACCTGGATTGTATAATAGTTAGTCGATACCTGGAGAAGGGATGGGGGACCCCTAACTGCCCTCTGAGAACTATGTAATTTGAATTTAGAGGAAAGCAGTCAGCAGGGGGTCGCTGTGACTGGTATGAACCAGGATTGTGAGTTCTGAGTTGGCCAAGGATCATTTAAGAATGTACCGGAGCTCTTAACTCCGTTAAGAAAAGACTTAGGGAGAGGAAACGGGATCTGCCAAGCCCTCAGCCTGTCCCTGCATTGCCACCCCACCCTTTTTACTACCCATGTATCTCCATGGCCAAAGGAGGGGACAGGGATTATTACAGTGGGAGAAGATAGGGCTCTTACGGAAGATCTTCACGTTGACCGTGGCCTCCGACTCACTGCCATCCTCACCAGTGACCACACACTTGTAAATGCCGGCATCATCGATGTTGGCGTTGTAGATGGTGAGGGTGGAGGACGAATCATCATTCCACACCACTGAGATCCGCTGCTGGTTTGGGGTAAGCTTTTCTCCATTGGGGGAGAACCAGGAGATGTCTTTATCTTTGGCGTCCCCTGCCACTACAGAGGAAGAGATTATTCTCAAAACACTGAAGGTGAAAAGACAAAGTCCCCTCTGGAGCGACAGTGGGTGCTCAGTATGAGCTACTGAACTATGGATCAGTCAGGCTTGATCATTTACGTTAGAATATACGTGGCTCTACTCTGGCTTCTGTGTTTCGTTAATATACTCGTAAGACCTTCTACGGTGTTTGGAAAGAACTCAACAAACACTTGTGCTAGTATTTCACACAGTGGTACAATCCTTGATCAGGGAAGAGAAGAGGTATTTGTTGACAACCTACTGTGTGCCAGCCACTAAACTAAGATCTTACAAGCCACGAAGTATGGGGGATGAAGGGAGTTAATATATACAGAATCCGAGCACAAGGGCCTAGCTGGTCTGAGCCAGCTGGTCAGCTTGTTTGTGAGGGCTTAGATTATGGACTTCTGAGTTGAGGATGAGACACCAGCTCATCTAGGAGTGTGGGTTTCAACTATCTTATTATAGCATCTGCCATTTCCGCACACCCTGCTTGAGACAGACAAATTTATTTCCTTAAACGCCACCGAGAAGGTGGCCAGAATCACCCAGTGCCTCCTATCCCCAGGCACCTAAGACAGCCAGATTGCTGCTTAGCTCTCCCAGACCGAGCCCAAACAGGGTGCAGAGCTCTTGGCTCCTGCACGTGGCTCTGCCCTACGTTGCATGGCGCCCTTCCCCAGCCTACATGGCCTGGCCCTGCACAGATGCTTAGTATGGAAATGAAGCAGCCTTCCTTTCAGGGCCCATCATGTTTTCAATAAATAACACTATTTGCAAGATGTGCTGCGGGCTCCACGGCTGCATCTCCAGATCATTTAAATTGCTGTAATGAAGGCAAAGCTGTAGCAAACACATCCGCCAGCCACCAGCCACCACATCCAACTTAAATCATGATTGCATTTAAAGGCCCCTCCCCGCAAAAGCTGCTTTCTAAAGGTCACAGTTTATACCTAGCTCAGCTCTTCCCTGGTTCTCCCATGTTCCCCAGCCCAGAAATGTCACATATAGAGAAGCCGCCACCTAATTGGAACTCTTTCCTCCACCGGACATGTCCTGATCATTATCTGAACTGTGGAAACTGGCATATTTTTGAAACAAAAAACAAGGGCACCTGGTCTGATAAATCCTAGCACTCTGGCGGGCACAATGGGTCAGAGTATTTGCATTTACAATTGTCTGGAAAACCTAGGACGTGTGTCCTCATACCTAAAGACAGACCAGTCCTCAATTCACTCTCAGGCATGCTTTAGACCTTCTTGGATTTTCCTGTTCTGGAAGATTCTAAGAAATAAGGCTTAAAGCAACCCACTGACGCATTATTTCTGAAGCAGCAGTGTTCTCCAGAGCCACTGGCAGGACTTTGGATGTACACTGAGCAGAGAGGTCTGAGGAGGACTCACTGTTCTGTTGTTAGTTGTGCTGATTTTCCTAAGTCTTTAGATTCTCCTCCATTACCAAGCAGGAATCTAGACGACTCATTTCTCTGTCTTGGGAAGCCTTTGAGAGGGGAAGGAAGAGGGCCCAGGAGCTTCCCTGACTTGAATGGTTATGCTGTTGGCCCTATAGCAGAGCAATGCCAAGAATTGTAGGTGTGGTGCTATCAGCCCCACACGGGCATGGCCCATTGGCTTCTGCTCTGCTCCATGAGTGTCTGAGGCAAATTCTGAAATACAGAGGGGCACGGGGCACTTGCCTTGGCATAGGAAGAATTTGGACTCTCCAACGCTGATTTCCCCTTGGCTGGGAACAATATCCACCTGCAGAGACACTGAAAAAGAGAAAGTCCAGTTTAAACACACCTTGGAACTTTTGAGAAAGGAAACCAGAGTTCTCAGTCAAAAATGGGGTCTTCCAGCTCACTTTAAGAAGGAGTAAGGGGAGGAACTTGTTTGGGTTTTGAAAACTTGTCACCACCAAAGTATCCATAGCTCCTCACGCCGCAGCCAGGACTGGACATGGACATGGCCCAGACCATCGCCAGATGAAACTGCTATCCCTATCAGATCTGGGGTGACTTCTATCCTCACTGGAGTACCGGGGTGGGACAAACGGTTAATGAGCTTGGCTGCTAACCGAAAGGTTGGAGGTTCAAGTCCACCCAGAGCCCCCCTGGAAGAAAAGCCTGGTGATCTACTTCTGAAAAATCAGCTATTGAAAACCCTGTGGAGCAAGTTCTACTCTGACACGCACGGTGTTGCCATGAATTGGGATCAACTCCACGGCAACTAGCTTTCTTCTCTTAATGTTTCTGACCCCTTGAGAAGGCTATGGTCCTGCTCAAAACTTCTCGGGTTCACCAGAATAGCAGCCCAACCAACCAAACCAAACCAAACCTGTTGCTATTGAGTCAATTCCAACTCGTGGTGACCCCATGTGTCCAATCAGGTCCTTTTAAATATCAACTGGAAGTGCGTCCCCATAGGCAGCAAGTGTGTCGAGACCAAATGTAGTGAGCAGGAAGCTCACCACCTCGGAACTATGCACAAAAGTCTCTTGCCAACTCTCCCAGCCCTCGTGTTTAATAACCACGGAGAAGGATATGAAGATTCAAACCGATTTTGAAGCAGGGGATTGCCAAACAAACGTTCAGTCTACCTTATGAGAAAAAGACCAGCTCGCCTCTTTCCATAACAGAAGCCAGCATCAAACGTCATGAACCCAATTAGTCAAATACTCTTCTGAAACTCTGTAGGCTACTCCCTGCAGGATTCCCTGTATTCTTTGGTTACTCTCATGGAATTTTTATTTAAATATCCATATGCTGTGTCATCCTGCTCCACTGATAAGATGTAATACGCTGCACCAGATCTCACAGATCCCTGTATTCATTCTGTTACCCGTTGATCTGCTCGGAGCAGATAACCATTCCTCATGAGAACATGGTTTTAGGAGGAAAAAATGCTTCATTCATTTGAATTCAACTTCCTTCTGCCTCTCCTCCTCTTAAGTAAACTCAATCTGAAAGCTAAAGGCTAACAGGCATTTGGTTCAATGCATGCAGCTTCTTAAAATCAATATGCACGAGGGGCCTGAACAAAACAGGCCGGTAGGAAAGTCAGCGAGGGCTTCCGTGGAACAGCCATTTTCTTTTCACAACAGAATGAAGGCAGCTTTCGTTGCCATGGTGACCGACTTGCAGGCATTGCTGCTGCAGGTCTTCCTCATTTGCTCATTCCAGGAAGAGACTACAGTTGTGTCTCTGAGGAATATAGGGATCAAAGGGTCGGCTTGGGCCCTGCTTGGGCAGGGGAGGGTGAGGGTTGGGGGGCAACTCAGCTACTGGGGGCACAACCATCCTAGCCATTCTACAAACAACACAGTTCATGGGAAAACCCTGCAAAGGCTGCAGAAAGAAAGGGATGACCTGGGGGAGAGAGGAACTGAAAAGGGAAGGAGCCAGGGTAAGGGTAGGCAGTTAGGCATGGGGCAGAGGCAAGGAGAGCATGCTGTACACTCCACTATGAACAAGAGGTGGAAACTCAAGGCTTCAAAACTCTGGTTGAGAGGATACGTTACAGTAATTAGGGGCAGCCAGTCTCTCCCTCAGGGCCCTGGTGGTGCAGTGGCTAAGCCTCCAGCTGCTAACCAAAAGGGCAGCAGTTCGAATCCACCAGCCACGCCTCGGAAACCCTATGGGGTAGTTCTACTCTGTCCTATAGGGTTGCTAGGAGTCGGAATCAACTTGACAGCAGTGGGTTTGGTTTTTTTTTTTTTTTTTGGAGTCTCTCTCTCACTTGATCTGTTGCTGATTATTCATCTGCCGCTCAATTCTTACCTAAGGACAATAAAAGTGTGACTAACAAGTGTTACTAGCTGTGACTGCTTTCTCTTCTTCTTTCCAGATAGAGCTCCAGTTCCAGGTTCCACTGCATTCTAGAACGGGAGAGCCAGAAGGAGTTGGGATTTGACTCTACGGCAACTGGGTTTCTCCCTTCAATGTCTCTGACCCCTTGAGAAGGCTTATGGTCCTGCTCTAAACAGCAGAACTTTGAGGATTTCTAGGAACAACAGCCCACTGTGACCTGACTCCTCATTTTCCGGATGAGGGAACAGAGTAAAGTGGTTTCCCTAAGGCTGCTTCTAGTGACTGTCAAGGTGGCCCCAGAGCCCAAGCCTCCTGACTCCCAAGTAGGTGTTCTTTCCATTATGCAATGCTACCTCTGAGAGGGGAGGGTAAATGTTTCCATTCAGTTTAACAAACAACCTGGTACCATGAGTAACAACCATCAGTAACAGAAGAGAACCAGCCCAGGGTTCTAAGGTACCATAGTATTTTGAAGAGCACAGGGTCTGTGTACTGGATGGCTTTATAGGGAGATATACACCAGGGACATCCTCCTCAAGGCCAAACCAGGACCTTTTCTATGGCTTCCCATGGTTCACCTTCCTTGGGAATAACGGGCAGGCCTATAAGCCCAGAAGCTATGTCTATGCCATCTGTCACCTAAGTAATGGTCTTTCTGGAGTTTACTAGAGCATTCTTTAGAGAAGGAGAAGTATATTTCTGTCTGAAAGGTTCTCTAGCCCATATGTTGAGCATTAGCAGTGAGCTTCAACATATGGATCCTGTTACTCTCAGAGAGGCCTCACTGCTTGGGGAAGGATATTCTAATCCCAATTGAAAAAACAGTCTTCATTTTTTCAGCTCTTTTCAAACAGAACTCGATTCTCAGGGGGCAGGAGAACAAGGCAAGGCTGAGGGGTTTTCCTACCCAAATGCGGCCAGGATCTACCTCTGGACCACAGAGAGAAATGAGAAACGAGAATTTCAAAGGAATTCTAAGCTTGGCCAGATCCCAGGCACATATTTATCATTACAGACGTGTTTAAAAGAAGAGCTATCCATTTAGACTCCTGACCTTTTGCACTATGGAAAAGATAGCGATCCTTCCTCAAAATACTGGAGACAAAGCTGGGCCAGAGGAACCCCAGCCTCTCTGAAAGTCAAAGCTTGGAGATTTTCCATGGCAGCACACAGACAATGGCTGGTTACTCTTCCCCAAATGACAAACCTTGAAATATGTGGTTTAATAATGATAAATGGAAATTCTGCACCAAACCCAAGACTCCTTCCCTTCACTTCTTGCTGACCTTTTCTTTCTTACTCTATTCGTCCCTTCATTATTTCCAATAAAAATGCCTATCTCAACTTTGACCTTTCTCTAGTTGCACATATAAGTGAAATTTCCTACCCAGATATAACTCATACCTTTCAAGAAACATATGAAGACGGTCCTCCTAGAAAAAGTATCCCATCTCCTGCTTTGCATAAATACCTTTGCATAAACACCACCAATTATCCCTACTTCGTCAGAGCTGAATCCAAAGATCCATGCTTTAGAAGCGTACACGCTAGGACTGGAACAGGACCAGGGGTAGAGTTGAGAGCTGCCTTCATTTACTGCTTTTTCTGTGTTGCCTTCAATAACTACTCAGCCCCCAAAGCATCTTGCAGTGAGCGATGGTTCACACTTTCTGGTTTACAAAATACACTTGACTATTTCTTTTGATCCTCACAACAATTCTGAGAGATAAAAGGATGATATTATTGTCTCCACTTTACAAAACAGGAACTTGAGACTCAGAGAAATTAACTTATCCAGGGTTACTCAGTTAATGAGTAGCAATGCCAAGATTAAAAAGCACCCAATTCTAAGGCAAAGCAACCCTTGTGGCGCAATGGCTAAGTGCTTGGCTGCTAACTGAAAGGTTGGCAGTTTGAATCCACCAGCCACTCAGTGGGAGGAAACACCTGGCAATCTGCTCCCATAAAGATTTCAGCCTAGGAAACCCTATGGGGCACTTCTACTCTGTCCTATAGGGTCACGAGGAGCCAGAATCAACTTCACAGGACAAAGCAACAACAACAACAATTTTAAGGTTGAGGCAACGATGGTTCAGTGGTAGCATTCTTGCCTTTCATGTGGGGGAGACCTGTGTTTAATTTGTGGCTAATGCACCTCATGTGCAACCACCACCCATCTGTCAGTGGAGGCTTGCATGTTGCTATGATGCTGAACAGGTTTTAGTAGAGCTTCCAGCATAAGATGGACAAGAAGGAAAGGCCTGGTGATCTACTTTCAAAAATCAACCAGTAAAAACTCTATGGACCACAATGTTTGATCTGCAACTGATCATGGGGATGGTGCAGGACTGGGCAGTGTTTTGTTCCATTGTGCGTGGGGCTGGCCAACTCAATGGCAGTTAACAACAACAATTCTAAGGCTCCAGCTCTTTCCCTTATACTCTACAACTTGCTCAGTGCTAACCATCTTTTGTTAGCCTCTGAACTGGCATATGATAAAACCTATCAATACAGGTACTTAGTTACCATTTGCTCTTTGCAATCATGAATTAGAAAGAGCAGAGCCTTTGTACAAAAATCTTACAATCAAGCAGCTGCCTGTCCTGGTTAACTATAACTGGCCTCTTTGCCCATAGATCATCATAGTATTATAATCTGTTTTACAGAAGGAAGCGGAGGCTCAGAGACATAAGTAATGGTTTTGGTGGAGTCAAGATTCAAACCCAGGAAGGATGGAGTCAGTCTCAGCCATTTTCTCACTATATTCTATCCCTTGTGAACAGACAGAAAAAAGGTTCTCTTGAGAACTGAATGATTCTCCCTCTCCCTATCTCAGTTAAAAATTAAAATAACCCTGTAGGAAATGTATGTGTCTTAAAATGGGTTTTCTGTTTTAATGCCTTTCTTTTTTTTTTTAATTGATACTATGTTCTGAAAGATACATCAACCCAGCTTCAGGTATAGATAGGAGTTTTATTAACTCCCAACTCCATAGAAGAAGTAGGCTATAAAGTCTTAGTTGTTAAAGAAAAGTGAATTAGAGTCACAGTTCATAAAAGATGCTAAGGTACTTGTCAGAAGAGGTGGGCATCTTGCTAAGACAAGGCAACAGAGAAGAATTATTCTGGTTTCAAAAGGAGTTCCTAGATTTCACCTGAGTCAGCAACTTCTTGTGGCAGTTTAATTTTCCTGGTTTTCTTTTCAGATTCTAATGCACCTCTGGCGGTAGGAGCTGAGAGCAGAAAGTGAACCAAAGTCTCTCCTGAAAATACTTTCTGTTAAAAGGTTATAATGACACCGACTGCAGAGGAAGACAGACTGTAGATGTGCAGAGGGCCTAGGGCCAATGGACGCACACCTGAGGAAGAGGCCCTGGTCCCCAGTTTAAGAGATGGGAGAACTACAGAGGATTAATCTGATCAGTGACAATGCATGAGATAAGGGAAATTTCTAGAACCTACTTAATAACCGCTAAGGATTTTTGAAATAGACATCAAATTGTAGCTCTCTGTTTGCTTTGTTAACTATTGTTCTAGAAACGTTCCTTAAATACTGCTATATTTAACCACTTTAATGAGATATTCTTTATTTTTTGAAGTATCATTGAATGCTAAAGTCTCTTTCATTTTACCATACCTGTGGGAAATCCAGATGCTAGGACTACAAGGCTAATAACAGGTATCAGTGCTTACCTGTGGCAGTTTGCAAAGTACCCCAAGGACAACAAAGAGCATCGGCATGGCTAAATTTGCCAAATTAACCTTAAAGTAAACCCAAAACTACCGTGGCAGTACTACAAAACAGATAAGGCCAAGGATCTGGGGCCAGACTACTTGAGCATGAATCTCAGCTCTACCACTCTTGGCCAAGCTATCCAATGCCTTGGTGCCTCTCTTTTCTCATCTGTAAAATGAGGAGAACAGAATCATCCTCATAGGGTTGCTAGGAAGATTAAATGAATTAATAATATATGAAACACTTAGAATAGTGCCTGGCACGTGATAAGCATTTAATACTTGTTAAGTGTGATTATTCATAATAAGCCTATCACAACAACACTTCCTCAAGAAATTATTTTGGTTACTATTTCTGATGGAAGCAATGTTTTATTTTATGGTTTAAAATAAAGCAACCTTCCCGAATGATCCAACTGATTGTCATGTGGCATGATTCCACTCTCTGCATTAATTTATTTTACTTGCTGGTTAGAACTTTATCAGTTGCTGTGGAGTCCATTTTGACTCATGGCAACCCCAGTGTGTCAGAGCAGAACTTCGCTCCATAGAGTTTTCAAGTTTTGATTTTTCAGAAGTAGATCACCAGTCCTTTCTTCTGAGCATATTAACCATTTGCACCACCCCAGGACTCCTGGTCAGAACTTTACAGATATAAGACTGAATTCAATCAGAGTCAAAACCCACTAATGTTGGGGGAGGGATCTAGATAAGTCACTTCAGTTTGGCCTCAGTTTTTTCATCTGTGAAATAGGGTTGACAGAAGAGCTGAATTCACATGATTTTACTGTCACAAGAATTAAACAATCAGCAGAGTGTCATGGTTATGAACTTAGGATCTGGAGACAGGAAGACCTGGGTCCAAATTCCAGCTCTGACACTCAGCAACTCTGAGATCCCAGGCAAATCTCAGGGCCTCATCTGTAAATGTTTATGTCATCTATAAATGAACATAATGACCCTAGTGATCTCATAGGGGTATTAAGATAATTTAGAACATAATGTAAATAAAGTGCCTAACACAGGGTCAGGCTGTGTGTGTTTTTTTTGAAATGACGTTATATATATGATAGTACTTTGAAACTATACACACACAAAGCAAACAAGTGAACAATAATGCAATGAGAAGGAGATAGCACGAATATCTTGTATACTTCTGGATTCAACTGGTCCACAATCTATTAATGTGTGTGTACGTATTTGTATCTCTGTGTATATGTAGATATAGCCACGAGGGCCTATATAAACATATGTGTGTATGTGTTAATAGAATAATGTAATTTGTCTGATGGATACTGTTACCAGAAGCAGCTGGACGTAAGTAAACCTATCTCGTTTTAAAAGAGAAAAACTAATTATCAGGGACGACAGCGTGTTCTCATCCATACTTGACATGTTGTTGTAGTCGTTACATGCTGTCAAGTCGGTTTCGACTCATAGCGACCCTGTGTACAACAGAACAAAACACTGCCCAGTCTTGCGCCATCCTCACAATCCTTGCTATGCTTGAGCCCATTGTTGCAGCCACTGTGTCAATCCACCTCATTGAGGGGCTTCGTCTTTTTTGCTGACCCTCTACTTTACCGAGCATAATGCCCTTCTCCAGGGACTGGTCCCTCCTGATAACATGTCCAAAGTATGTGAGACATAGTCTCACCATTCTTGCTTCTAAGAGCATTCTGTCTGTACTTCTTCCAAAGCAGATTTGTTCATTCTTTTGGCAGTCCATGGTATATGGACTTGACATGTGGATCCTACAATTCTGGCTTGAGCTACTGTGTATAACATCACAGATAAAGCTGGGTAGAAGAAGAAAATAGTGCAGACAGCTTTATTTTCAAATATTAACCCAAGAGTTAGATGCCATTTAAAAGGAACTACAAAATACATGTTCTCATAGAGTTTGGCTTCTGGTCCTAGATAATGTTATTATAACGGCAGACGATACTCTAATTGCCACTGGACATGTCCTCATTGCTTAAAGCTGCCTCACAGCAGCAACTGAGATCATCTAGAAGTCATACTTAGGGCTGAGTACTCCTAATTTGAAGATTTTTCTGCTGTCAATTCTGTAGTCAGCCTAGTTGGGGCCTCACCTGTATAAATCCTGAGAATTACTATCTAAATCCCATCTAACCTTGAATATCCAGAAGTAATCTAGCTAGAGTTTCCAAACCAACTAAGTGTATGGAGATTTACTGAATATAACTCTTGGGAAGCCCTCTGTGTAAACCTCTGGAGATTCCTGAGCCCCTGGTGTCCCCCAAGACGTAAGCCAGCCCAGACAGTGAAGAAAACCCTCAAGAAAGCTGTGGTCTTTCCTGGTTAGGAACAATAGCACATAGCACAGCAGATATGTGAAAGCAGAATTCGAACTGCAGGGTGAGGGGAAGATGCCTCTTGGGGGTGGCGGTGGTGGCTTCATTTTTTATACCACTACAGTGAGGAAAGCAGACCTTGGGTGGCACAAATGGTTAAGAGCCTGACTACTAGCCAAAAGGTTGGGGGTTCAAGCCCACCCAGAGGCATCTCGAAAGACAGGCCTGGAGATCTACTTCTGAAAGGTCACAGCCTTGAAAACCCTATGGAGCACAGTTCTACCCTGAAACACATGGGGTCGCCCTAAGTCAGAACTGACTCGATGGCAACTTTTTTTGTTTGTTTGTTTTAGAATGGGGAAACTGGAGCTTCCTCGTAGGGAGGTAAGTCACACAGGTAAACTGCAGATCATACAAAGACATTTCTAAACCAAATTCAACTTGAAAGAAACGCTGGGCTCTTTATACTCATATACCAAACATGTTGCCAAAGTCTATCATTTCAATAAAGCCACTGAAACTGGGCAGTGCTTCATATACAAAAGCTATGAAATAAGTAGCCCCGGGGAAAATTCTCTTCAACTTCCTCAAATCCCAGGAGTCTTCTAAATGGAGTGACATGGGGGAGGTATGGAGAAGATGTATATGGCTTCAGAATTCTCCAGCACTCTATGCAATATGTTGTAATGGCATAATAATAAGAAAGAAAAGTATTTCATGTCACTGTACAACGGAGCCCTTGGTGATGAATCTGATATCCCATCACCCCAAATATTCTATCCTATGGAAAAGTCTGGTTATCAAACAACAGAAACAACCCTTCCAGAAGCAGAAGGCTTTATTTCTTAGCATAATAAATTATGTGAACTGCTGGGAAGGAATAAGGAATAACTGGGTACTGGCTCTGTTCCAAGGGGGCTGACTTCAAATCAGAACAGAGCCAAGGCAGATACCCGCTTCAGCTCTCTTGACCTCCCAGGTTCCCTGGGTCAAATTAGCATTTCAGTAGGGCTGATTCTAAAAATCAGATGGTTTACTTTGATAGAAAGAAGTTAGTGGTTTCAAACCATGGCCGCTATCCCCACTAACAACTAGAAAACAGCTAGAAAATTTGACTAATTTCACATCACAGTGTCCTGTGCTTCTGATTACAGGGCAAGAAAATCTCTGCCTTGGTTTAATCTGCTTGGAAGTAATAGAATCATGCTGTTCCACTGGCCCTTGCTCCCACCACCCACCCCCATTGCCAAGAAAGTACAGTTCTTACTAGGAGCACTCAGGAACATTTTTAATGGGTAGTCAGGAGAAATGACTCAAAGTGGGTAGTTAGCAGGGGCTTGAGCCTAACAAGTTGTACACCAAACCCACAGATCAAAAACACAGCCAGGAGTGAATCCAGCCTAACTGATGAAAAGGAGCTTGTTTGTTTGCTTGTTTTAATCGAGCCTCAGAAAGGAAGATTCAATGATCAAAGCAGCAAAAATCAGAAGTATCCCCATCAAGCTTGTGACAGGCCAGGAGTGCAATCCTTTTAGAATGGACCTTAGCCCAGTCTCACATAGTCCCACCAGTGGTGAAGGCAGGAATGTTCTGTGGCTCCTCACGCTGAAGGGCACACAGCTGAGGGCATGAGTGTACACCAAGAGGGAGTCAGTGTGGTCTGTTTATAACATGACTTCTCTATCTTCCACTCCATTTGATTGACCTTGGTCAGGATTGTACACTCTTTTAGTAACGAAGACCTGGAAGGGACTTGATGCACAATCGCCAACCCCTTCATTTTACAGATGGGAAATGTGAGAAGCAGACATCTCAGATCCCTACAACAAGGCTCAAAAGCCATGGGGTCAGAACCCATATGCTCACCCCTCACTCACAGCCACATTTTCTTAGGGTGTTCTCAGTAGCTATTTCACCAACTATCTTCTCTTTGGTTTCCCCTGGTCTCACCTATGTCTCAAAAGAGCAAGAGGTGTCAAACAGAAAGGACTGCTCTATTAACTGCAGGTAAGAATGTACCATGGATTGCCAGGAGAACAAACAAATCTGCCTTGGAAGAAGTACAGCCAGAATGCTCCTTAGAAGTTAGAGTGGCGAGAATTCGTCTTGCTTACTTTAGACATGTCATCAGGAGAGACCAATTCCTGGAGGACATCATCCTTGGTAAAGTAGAGGAAGACCAAAAAAGAAGACCCTCAATGAGATGGACTGACACAGTGGTTGCAACAATGGGCTCAAACATAGCCATGAGAGTGAGGATGGTGCAGGACGGGGCAACATTTCGTCCTATTATACATAAGGTCACACTATGAGTTGGAACTGACTCAATGGCACCCAACAACAACAAAAATGTTGGAACAATGTCTTGTGCTCCACCAGTCTGTCGCAGCCAATCAAACTGTCCTCTACTTCCAACACCAGGGTTATTGGTGTTTTAACAGAAGCTCATTTCCCTGACCCTTTTTCCAAAGACTATCCTCCCTGTTGTTTTCCTTTGCTGGCAGACCCTGCTTGCAGGCCCGTACTTTGCATGAAGCTGAATTACTGAAGTGTAGGGCAAGGACACAAACAGATATTTGGAACTCAGCTAAGGTTCTCCAGATAAACAGCCTACAATCCATCAATCTGCCCTGATAAGCCAGACCTTCTTAGTAAAAGGCTGCAGACTATCTGACTGCTTCCAGGAAGCCCCTGACAATGTTTTCTTAGGTCCTCTCTCCTTGGACGTTGTCTTGACAAAACAACTCATCACGTTTTTTTTCTTCCAGCTACAAAAAGGTACCTGATACGAGGCGAATCATGTCCCTCCCTCCCAACAGCTTCCGCCAACATGGCCAGAACTTGGAATGATACCTTTCAATATTTGTCCAGCTGTTGTTTGCAGATGTTGTATTCTTTGCACCCAGAAATTAGAAATTTAAAGAATGCTAGCGTGCAACTGCATCCTGAGAATTTTAGTTTCTGCCCGTGTCTTTCAGAAGCGTCCTTATGTGTTTGTAGCTTTAAGCACATCTGGACCATTGAGAATACAAAGACTTACAATCACTCAAAGAACTAGTGCAAAGAATTGTTAAATTTGGCTTCTGCCAAGTGAAAAATTCCACTCTCCAACAATGACATATGTAGTGATTATTATGTGCCAAGCACGTATTAAGCACTTTACTTCATTTAATCCTCACAACAGTCCTACGAGATGTTGTCCTTAGCTGCCACTGAGTTGGCCTCCGACTCATGGTGACCTCATGCACAGTGGAACAAAACACTGTCTTGTCCTTTCGCCATCCCCATGACTGGCTGTGGATCAGACCGTTGTGATCCACAGGGTTTTCACTGGCTGATTTTTGGAAGTAGATTGCCAGGCTTTTCTTCCTAGTCTATTTTAGTCTGGAAGCTCTGCTGAAACCTGTTCAGCATCACAGCAACATGCAAGCTTCCACTGACAAGACGGTAGTGGCTGTGCGTGTTCTACATTCGCCAGGAATCAAACCCTGGTCTCCCTCATGGAAGGTGACAATTCTACCACTGGTACTGTTTTTACCCTGTTTTATGAATGAAAAAACTAAGGAACTGAGAGGTTAAGTAATCTGCCCAAGGTCACGCAGCCGGTAAATGGTAGAGCCAAGATTTGAACCCAGGCAGATCCAGTTCCAGAGTCCATGCTCTTAAGTACATATTTATTTAAAGTTAGTCTCAATTAAAGACAACTTTCATGAAAATGGGGTTGATTTTCTGTTGGAGGAACTGGCAGACAGGAATATAAGTAGAACCAAAACACTATCCACCTGGGAATATACTGACTCCAAAGCCAAAACCAAACCCGTTGCTGTTAAGTTGATTCTGACTTAAGGTGACCCCATGTGTTACAGAGCAGAATTGCTCCACAGGATTTTCTTGGCTTGTAATCTTTACAGAAGCAGATCCGCAGGGCTTTCTTCTGCAGTGCTGCTGGCTGAGCTCGAACTGCCAACCTTTGGGTCAGTAGTAAAGTGCAAACTGCCTGCACTACCCTGGCACCTCTCAGACCTGGGAATATATTTCGAACAAGGGCTTGAAATGAAGGGTTCTTGAATTCCTGAGCCCCCCAGACCACACTCCTCTGCCTGCTGTAGCCCTGCCTTCCTCTCTGAACTGAATGCTCTTTACTCCCCTCTTCTTACCACCCTCTGGCCTGGGCCCACTGCCTACCTGCAGCCTCCTTTGCAGCCTCTGGTGCCCCAGCATTGGCGGGGGCCACCAATAGGGACAGGGCCAGAGGCTGTGAGTTGGATGTTTCCATCTATAGGTTCTTCCTGATCCCCCAATCCGGATTCTGGATTAGCCATATCCCTTATTAAAACATTGATATTAAAATCAGTTTTTAATGATACATAAATTGTGACTGGTTCTTCACTCCCCCACAGGGTGTGCATCTGAAATGGATTATTCACGTGGCTGCTCAACTTGTACTCTCTCAGTGTCATCCTCCTGGAGAGGCTGTCTGCATAGTGTCCATAGTAAAGGGATTCCTGTTGGTGTTCACACCTTTTCTGCTGGTTGCACAGTTGATTCCCTACCTCCTAGCTATTGCCACTGCCAATCAAATGGTGCCTGACCTGTTGAATGATACGTTATTGTTGTTGTTGTTAATTGCCATATGTCTTAGTTATCTAGTGCTGCTATAACAGAAATACCACAAGCAAATGGCTTTAACAAACAGAGATTTATTCTCCCGCAGTCTAGGAGGCTAGAAGTCTGAATTCAGGGTGTTAGCTCCAGGGGAAGGCTTTCTCTCTGTCGGTTCTGGGGGAAGGTCCTTGTCATCAATCTTTCCCTGGTCTAGGAGCTTCTCAGAGCAGGGACCCTGGGTCCAAAAGACACGCTCTGCTCCCAGAGCTACTTTCTTGGTGGTATGAGGTCCCTCTCCTCTCTGCTCAATTCTCTCTTTTATATCTCAAAAGAGATTGACTCAAAATACAACCTAATCCTGTAGACTGAGTCCTGCATCATTACCATTAACTGCTCTAATCCTGCTTCATTAACATCATAGAGGTTAGGATTTACAACACACAGGATACTCACATCAGATCACAAAATGGTGGACAACCACACAATACTGGGCATCATGGCCTAGGCAAGTCGATATACATTTCTGGGGGACACAATTCAATCTATAACACCATCCAGCTGATTCCAACTCATGGCGACCCCATATGTGCACAGTAGAACTACTCCATAGGGTTTTCAAGGCTGTGACCTTTCAGAAGCAGACCACCAGGTCTGTCTTCAGGGATGCCTGTGGCTGTGTTCCAGCCACCACACTTGCGGCCAGTAGTCAAGCGCTTAACTGTTTGCGCCACCCAGGGTCTCCGAATAACACATAGAACTAAATTGTACAAAAATTTGGAGAGGGTTGAGCAATATAAAACCTAACCATTTAAAAAATAATTTTCCAAACGGTATACCCATTCTGGGAAACAACTGTGTTGTTTTCTTGAGTTAGGGAACAAATAAGAAAGCCGACTCTGACATCTGCAGCTCTCCATCACTATTCTGATGGCTTGTTAGGAACTTAGACCAGAGAACAGTCACAGCCCAGGGCGGGGGAAGAGGAGAGAGCAGAGGGCAGTGGCAGATGGTGGTTGTGTGGTGGTGCTGGCACATCCAAAGTACATCCTCATTCTGTGAGTCTGCAGCACTATATCTGCCTATCTTATGATCCATCCATCCATAGAATTATCCATAACATTAATTTCCAATTCTCAGTTAAAAGTCCTTTGGCTCCACTAATGGCCTCCTTCTGTCTTCACACGGTGTGATTTCAGAGACCCAGAAGAGTCCCCCAAACCCTCCCCTAACCCCAGACTGGTTACTTATATTCCATCTTCCTTCTTGGTACTTGTCCCTTATAATTTATATCCTGAATAACAACAGCAAGGGCTTCTGGCTACACTCTGGGTTGGTACTAGTCTTTTCCGTCCTATAATGAATCAAAGATTTGGGTAGGGTTTGTTAGGAAGACTGGGAAAAATGGTCCCACTGGGTAAGAACAAGAAGCTTGACAGAACACAATCAAATCCACCATGTTCCCACCCATCTTGATAGCTGGGACCTTCCCCAAATGCTAAGTATGCTTCTTTCTGGCTTAGAATAATTCTACAACACTAAAGAACTGAAGTAAAATATAGAATGAGATTCTTATGATAGCCCTTAGAGTTTTTGTTTGCTTGCATTTGGTTTTGTAGTAAGATTTTCATTTAAGCAGCCATTACTGAGTTCTTTCATTATTCACTTAGCCTCCTCCCCTCCCCCACTGTCCTTGACAAATTCACTTTGCTTTGTCCAATAGGCAGTACAGCCTTTGAATTCCAGTCTGTGAAATCAAAGACAGAAACATTAAAGACAGTCCCCCCATGGCACCGTGTCATAATGTACTTTGATGTTCAAGGACTAAAATCTTAGTGGGATCCCAAGGAGCCAATTCAAAGGTCAGGGGCTATAACGAGGCTCACCCATGAGAAACAAACATAAACCGAACCCATCTGAGGGCGGCAGAATCTTCTTTCAAGAGGAGTTTCACAGAGGCAGATTGTCTCAACTTCCCCCTCAAGGCGACAAACTCTAGTTAAAAGCAACTTTAAAACCAGGTACCTAAGTTTCTTATTCTTGGATCTTTGGTCAGTATGAGAGGGAAAAACCTAACAAGAGACAAACGCTCTCTTCAGGGGAGGTTTGTGGAAACTGTCCTCCCATCTTCAGGAGACCGAGCCCCTTTCCCAGTAAAGGGAGTTTACAATGTCCACTGTGGTCCTCCCTGGCAGTTCCAGCACCAAGTCTAAATGAGGGACTTGGGCAGGAAACAGGGAGGACATGGACACACACACACACACACACACACACACACACACACACACACACACACACCTCTTCCTCACCCTGTCTCCCTAGACAGTGAATTACCTCTGGAAACCAACCCTTTGAACTTTCAAAATGGTGTCAACTCACAGTGACCAGGCAAAACTGGATTCCTTCAAAATAACTCAGGTCATCCGTCACTGAATTTTCCTTTCTAAAAATAGGATCAACTGTAGCTAAACTTGGGGCCGCAGGAACTAGCTCCTACTCCAAACTGAACTGATAGCTACAAAACCAAGATGCCCTAAGACTTATATCAACCTGAGCATTCTCAAATTCATGAAGCTCACACAAGATAATGCTTGTCTTAGTCATCTAGTGCTGCTACAACAGAAATACCACAAGTGGATGTTTTTAATGAAGAGAAGTTTAGTTCCTCATAGTCAGTGGAGGCTGTAAGTCCAAATTCAGGGCATCAGCTCCAGGGGAAGGCTTTTTCTCTCTGTCGGCCTTCTTCTCTTCAGTGTTCCCCTGGACTAGGAGCATCCCTGTGCAGGGACCCCGGTCCAAAGGACGCGCTCTGCTCCCGGCACTGCTTTCTTGATGATATGAGGTCCCCCTGTCTCTCTGCTCACTTCTTTTTATATGTCAAGAGATTGCCTCAGGACACAATCCAGTCTTGTAGATCAGGTCCTGCCTTACTAATACAACTGCCACCCATCCTCCCTCATTCACATCATAGAGGCAGGTTTACAACATACAGGAAAATCACACAGTACCAGGAATCATGGCCTAGCCAAACTGATACACACATTTTTGGGGGGACATAATTCAAACCATGACAACGCTGCTTTGCAATGAAGTTTAACTTTCAGTTCTCTTTATCCCCCTAAGAAACTCCCTCAAAGAAACTCTGTGCTACAGGGGCCTAGCGACAGAGAGCCGCTGCCACACTTGCTACTGGCTTAGAACAGCAATGCATCTGCCTGCATCAGAAAGCCCCTCCTGCTCTCAGGATGGCTCTGGCCTCCTGGGATCACTAGGCAGCTCTCTTTGAAGCCTGGGTTTTGGTCTCCTATCCTAATGAATTGTGACAGGCTGGGCCACTGGACTCACTTGGACTGGGCTCTCCCTGACAGACTTTGTCTTTTGTCTAATGGAGTCCCTGCTTTGGTCCCCTTCAGTCCCCTCTCCCCACTTACACACACACAGACACATGCACACACACACAAAATACTGCCGATGCAGGATTCTCAGTGTCAACCTTCAAATTACTTCCATAAGAGAGACAGACAGAAGCCCTACGCACCCAACAACAATAGCAATAAACACTAGCCAACGAGCAGATGCTCCGATCCCTATGGATAGGTACCCCTTGTTCATGCAATGTGCCTTATTGTATAACAAGGCAAGCTGCCATTATTTCTATAAACAACTCATAGCTTTGCTTTCAGCACCACTCCTTGGCCTTTAAAGATGCCAGTATATTATAGAAAGCTATTAAACAGTGACAACCTGACAACCAAGTGTACTACTAAAAGGCCAGAACTGCCAGAGTAAATGGCTAGAGAGAAAAAGAGTTCACAGTCCCAGCATCATCATTACTCTCCCTCTGGGACAACGAATCTGTCTCCAAACTCATCCTCCTCTCTCGGGGGACAAGCAATTACTCTCTACTTGACTCCTCCTCTTTTCCTGTACGGGGTCTATGAGTAGCTGTCCATTCCTCAATGAGTCCATTCAAGCAGGCTGACATGTTCTGAAGAACCTACAAAGATATTTCTAAAACACACACACACACTGAGATCCCCAACCAATCTGCACAATGTCAGTCTTAAAAGTCACTGGACTGTGAGTTATGTGTCTGCTTCCTAGGTAAGGAGATCGAACTTATTGCCGTGGAGTCAATTCCGACTCCTAGCAACCCCATAGGGTTTCCAAGGCTGCAAATCTTTAAGGAAACTGACTGCCACATGTTTCTCCCGCCGAGTGGCTGATGGAGTAGCTGACGGGTTTGAACCGCTGACCTTTTGGATAGCAGCGGAGGGCTTTAACCACTGTGCCACAGGGCTCACGTAAGAAGAGGTGATCATAAAATCCAAGTTTTTCCCCAAAACTGCTAGGTAAGTTACACTGCTGGAAACAACAAAGAAAAAACAACCACTATGTCAAAGACTTCTTACCCTCTGTTCTGTCCTTTTTTCCTGAACCCGGCAGGTAAGGCTATCAAATGACCAAAGTAGGTTCAAATCTAGGGTTGGTCCTGGCCCTGGCCCACCATCTTTCCATAGTGTCTTGAGGGAGAATGATCCAGAGACCAGAGCCTGAAGTCAGGAGGGCTGGGTCTAGTTTCCCCACATTTCCCCACAGGGGAAAATCTGCTGAGCCAAACGGGAGTACTTATCCTAGCCTCTTAGAGAAAGGCCTTGCTGTACAGCTAGAAGATGGGGCCTCCTCTCATAGTGGGAGACTTCCTTAGATACCAGTTGCAAAGGGCAAACCTGAGAAGGTGGGAACAGGTCAAGAAAGAGAGCTGAGAACAGCAGTGTAGAAGGAAAGTGCCATCAGGGTAAAGAAGAGAGATGGAATTAACTGGGTGACATATTAAAGCAGTGTTACGGACAGTCTCTTACAAGTCTTCAAGCCTTCTTAAGAAGCCACCTTATATGCTAATTTTACTGCTTCTCACAACCTTCCAGAAACCACCAATTATGATATCAGCTTCATACCCATGCTATGTGTAAACAGCCTCTTTCTTCCTATTGTTCGCTCTGGACTCAGAGGCCCTCAGGAGGACCTTGAAAGACACCTCTACTGTCTGCCCAGAGAGTCACACAGACTAGATTGAAAGGAGTAGAGCATGTTCCCTTGTGGTCTTGAAAAAGTGACACTTCTGGACTCTCCATTCCATGAAAAATCAACCCAGGCCGCTGCTGGGCTGATCTGGGTCTGTCTCCCAGCCTTAACTGTCAAAATCTGGCCCCAGTATTCTCTAAGGCCATGGAAGCCATAATAGAAAGAAATTTGAAGGTAGAGAGATATGAAGGTCACTCCCTCCTCTTGTGTCTCCAGAGCAGGGGCAAATTATCCAATAGGAAAGGTAAGCATGGTGCTTACCTTCCTTAGCAGATTATTTACAGTGAACAATTTCACATTTTTTCACCACATCAAAGATTCTCCTGGTAGGTATGACTGGCATCTGTGTCTCTTCCAACCCCACAGCACCTTCCTACAAAATTAAACCTTCTTTTCAAATTTACAGTCCCTGACAGGGGCAGATAACCCAGTAAGCAAGATAAGCACAGGCTTACTTATGCTTACTTACTATTGGATGATCCACCCCTGCTCCACAGCAATGAACTGTACCTTTATTACAGCACTTACTGGGTTATAATATAATGCATTTTGTTTAATTCTATTTAAATCATTGGCCTCTATATGGACTGAGTCTTTGCATCTCTAATGCTTCCAATAATGACTGGTACATAACCAACCAGCTGCTGTCGAGTTGATTCTGACTCATGGTGACTCCTTGTGTGTCACAGAAGAAGTGTGCTCCATAGAGTTTTCAATGGCTAATTTTTTGGAAGTAGATTGCCAGGCCTGTCTTCTGAGATGCCTCTGGGTGGACTCAAACCTCCAACCTTTCGATTAGCAGCAGAGTGTGGTAACTATTTACACCAACCAGGGACTCCACTTGGTACCTAAAACCTGAACCCATTGCACAGTATGCCTTAAAACACGTTTGCTGAATTAACCTGAAGGTCTTTTCATGACTTTTCTGGGGTTCAGATCAACGTAATAGTTCCTAAATGCAGGCCAAGGACCAGTATCAGACTAGCTGCTTAAGAACCACCTGGGGAGCTTTTTAAAAATACTAAGTTCTCTTACTGCACCCCTGAATATTCTGATTCAGTACCTCTGCAGTGGGGCCCTAGTGGTTGTAATTTTAAAATGCTCCTCAGGGGATTTTGATATGCAGCCAGGTTAGAAATCACTGGCCTTGTCAGTAACCTACCTGGGATAACAGATGAATTGCAAACATCAAACCCACTGAAACTCTTCATGCCCTTGCCTGAAGTTTTTGAATTTTACATTCATTCTTATGTTGCCCTGTCCATCTTGCCATTTATCACATTAAACAACGTGACACAGCTCTGTAGAAATGCCTATATTCCGTGCATTCATTTTCAAGCTTGCCACACTAGTACTTCAGGAAGTATAAGCCTAAACTACACTCTCAAAACCAACATACATTTAAACATCATGCTTTTCTCACCATGACAAAAGAGTGGCTTGGGGAACATGTGAGTTATCATAGTGAAAAACAGATAGGTAGCATAAGGCAGATAATAAGTAATGCTGTTCAAGAAAAGAAAAGGAAGAATAAAAAAAACACGCTTTTCTATGAATGGATATGACCTCCAATCAAAATGGATATAATAATGAAGGATGGGAAGTTACAACTGGGTATCACTTCCCATCACATATAGTTTGGTATCCTGGCTCCCACCCTTGGTCCATCCAACCCAGGATGGCAACCTGTGCGCTACAAATGGAAGGTCTCAGTGAGCATCAGTTGATCAGCTCAGTCATCTTTCTCTTGCTTTGTTAAGCAGATCAGCGTGAAATGTTCCCTGTATAAGTCACATCTAAATGTCCCACAGATGAATGTGCTGGTCACAGAGGGGATGTGGTGTGAGAATATATATTCTAGAAGTTCAGTTCAGAGCCTTGTTAACTATAAGACAAAAGAAAGGTGAGGAGATGCGTGAGGAATCGGATACTATATTCCTAAAATGAGACGTTGGGGTTCTGAAGTTACAAAGTCTTTAGAAATCTGGAATTAGCTATTAATCATAAAACAAGATGAATTATTACAGTATCTTCAAAATGGCAGTTAAAAAGGATACCCAGGACTAAATGGCAGACTTTTAGCCAAGAAAGCTTTGTGATTCATGGAAT
Organism: Dugong dugon; assembly: GCA_030035585.1. Lineage (NCBI taxonomy): Eukaryota > Metazoa > Chordata > Mammalia > Sirenia > Dugongidae > Dugong > Dugong dugon. The sequence continues at coordinate 31,606,794 of CM057467.1, forward strand.
AAGAAACTACCTGTGTCTTACCTTTATCCTGTTACATTGATGAATTTCAAACCTCTACCGGAACGTTAACTAGGCCTCTCAATCCCCTGCTGAACCCGATAAAAGAAAATTTCCAATTGTTTCAAATAATTCTTGGCTGGATTCACCTTGCTTTCAAAACTGGAGTCCTAAGGACAAATGATCCTCTTATATGTAGAAGATTCTTATTTATTCTTAATACCTCTATGCTTCTTCATTGATTTTTTTCCCCTCCCTACCACATATGCCTCACTTTAAAAGAAAAAGCTATTTGGTGATTCATTATCTCTCCCACTAAAGTGGGAATTCATAACTACTGCGTGAATGCAGATGCCGTTTCCAGTGGAGTTATAGGTCTTTCTGACCATTCAGTGTGGATCTCTCTATGGCTCACAGTCTTGCTACAAATTGCCTCCGTGTAGCAACTATAGAAGAACCTGGTGCTGTTGAGTCCATTCCGACTCATAGTGACATCAAGCCTTTTGACTGTACCCCAAGGGGATTAAACGCCTTGATAGAAAATGTATATTTTCCTATAAACTCTTTTTTCCCTGTTTTGTTTTTTGTGGTAAACATATATGTAACAAGACATGTGCCATTTCAACATTCTTCATATGTATAGATCAATGACATTATTGTCATCATACTGTTCAACCATCACCCTCATCTGTTTCCAAATTTCTCTATCACCCTTCACAGAAGCTCAGTGTTCCCCAAACACAGAGTCCTCAAAATTCCAACAGCCTTCTTTGCAGAAATGGAAAAGCCCATCCTCAAATTTACATGCAAGTGTAAGGGGGTGTGAACAGCCAAAGCAATCTTGAAAAAGGAACAAAGTAGGAAGACTCACACTTCTCGATCTCAAAACAAATGATAAACTTACAGTAATCAAAGTATTGTGGTACTGGTATAATGACAGACATATAGGCCAACGGAATAGAATTGAGAGTCCAGAAATAAATCCATACATCTATGGTAACTGATTTTCAACAAGGTGCCACATCCATCCAGTGGGGAAAGAGCAGTCTCTTTCATAAATGGTGTTGGGACAACTGGATTTCCATAAACAAAAAAATCATCCTGAACCTATACCTCACGCCATATATGAAAACTCTCTCTCTAGGTTTTAAACTATCAAGAAAAATTCAAATTACACAGAAGAGTCAAACAGAGCTTGCTCTCCTGAGGATGTTAATCTACAGGATTCAGAATCTACAGGACTCAGATGGTTAGCCATACACCATGTGAGGATTTCTCACTGGATTTCCAAGTGGCCTGTTGTGGATTGAATTGTGTAGCCCAAAAAAGATATACTGAAGTCATAACCCCTGTACCTGTGAAGAGACCTTGTTTGGAAATAGGGTTTTTCTTTTGTTATCAATTAAGTTAAATAAGGTCATACTGGAATAAGTTGGGTCCTAAAATCCTAATCGCTCTGAGTGGTATCTAATAAGAGGAGATAACAGAGACAGAGTGGCACCCAGAAGGAAGATGCCACGTGATGACAGAAGCAGGTGCATCTGCAATCAGCAAAGAACACCAACAAGGCAGGCCGCCACTGGAAACTAGGAGAGAGGCATGGAACAGTTCTTCTCTCAAAGTCCTCAGAGAAAACTGACAGGGCTGAGACTCTGATGTGAATTTAAAGCCTTCAGAACTGAGAGACAATACATGTCTGTTCCTTAAAGCCACCCATCTGTGATATTTTGTCACGGCAGTCGAAGGTGACTAAGACACAGTCCATGCGAATTAACACAGGAAAACTCCCAGCACTCAAGTTCTAGCGTGAAATAATTTATAGCTGTAAACATCTTGATCTTAAATTAGAAACTGATACAAATATGTAAGAGATGACTCAAGTAATAAATTGGAGGAAAAGGGAGAAATATGAGGATGACACCCGGCAGCTTCACTATAAGCTACCTATAGTAAGGTCAAGTCTTTACAGTAATTTCAAAGTGTCTAGTACTTGGTTTTATACCCAGCAGGTTCCCATAAATGCTCTTCATGGCCTGGCATCCTTCCTTTCATTCATGTTTTATCTCCCAAGGTGAACATCGTTTCTTAAACTACCTGGTTAAAAAATGTGTTTAAAATCGTTTTCAATGGAAATGCCCAGGACAACCCCCAAGAGAGAGGCAGAGATCCAATGGAAAGAGAATCGCCGCACCCACGTGGCAGGAGCTCAGAGTCTGGTCTCCAGTCTTCTCATTTGTGACGTGGCACTGGTGCCTCAGCTATAAAATCAGGAGAAAAGTAGAGGCAAAAGCCAAAAACCAAACTAGCTGCTGTCTAGTCACCTCTGACTCACAGTGACCCCATGTGTGTCACAGTAAAACTGTGCTCCATAGGTTTTTCGATGACTGATTTTTTGGCAGCAGATTGCCAGGACTGTCTTCCGAGGCACCTCCAACCTTTCCCTTAGCAGCCAAGTGCATTAACCATTTGCACCACCCAGGGATTTCAATAACCATGATATAAGGCAGAAAAAAGCAAGTGCCAACAGCTGTTAATTAGAACCACAAAGGCCAGCCCAACGGACGATGAATGAAACAAGCTGGCAGACCTTTACTGCACCTCTGGCTTGACCAACAGTAAGAATTGTAGAAGCCGAGCTGGTGCACTTCTCTAATGCATTTCTAGTCATCCCTGGACATATTACCATCTGGTAGGAGAGTGAGCTTGGAGAAACAGAGAACAAGACAGACTATTCTTCTATCGAGATGTTTATTCCCCTTCGGGTACAGTCAAAAAGCTTGATGTTCCTTCAAGTGTTAAGCGATCCCTGTGGACTTAAGGAAAGAGATATGAATAACTCTGAGGACAGTAAGCTATGTTTTACCAAAGAACATCATTACAACAAGGGCTATAAGAAAACTAAGGAGCTAGAAAGAAATTGCTGCCTCTGTTTGTCTTCCTCTTTTTCCTTGGGTTTATGTAGTAGTAAGCTACTTAGACATGTGTATTCTGGATGTATCCCTGGGGCCTATTTCAAGGAAGTTAAAGTGGCTAAGTGGCCTCATTCAAAGAATTTTAAACTCTGGAGGCCAGTGTGTCAAAAATGGAATGGAGCCTCTCAGTCTAATGCCAGGTGGCTATCTGTCAATGTAGTGAAATCTTTAGAGAATCAGAGAGGCTGGACAAGCCAAGCACTGCTAGGACACGTGGGTCTTTCTGAGGTCCAGTCCAATTTCTGGCGGGGGGAGAGAAAATCGTCTGGAACAAAACCACGGGGTGAACCCCTTTCCTAAGGAAAATCTGGTCATATCATTGCAGGCCTACTCACACCCACAACAGGTACTCAGGCCTCGGAATCTGTGCACACCGAGGCCAGACAGCCTAATCCCACAAGTGAACCTCAGGGGGGCGGAGCTGACTCGAGCAGCAGGAGAGTGGGTAGCTCTGAACTGCAAGGCTCACAGTGCCCGAGAGACTGCCCAGGATGCTACCACACCACATATGCTCAGCCCAGTTCTCCCTCTTCTTTAATCAGGAGCAAATTCCTCTAAGTGGATCCTTCCAGTCAAACAGAAAATGACAAAAGAAGCCCTTGCAGAAGAATCAGACTTGCTAATTCCGGATCAGGGATTTTTATTCTGGTTTGAAGCTGTGCTGAACACTAAGGAGAAACTGCGATATAAATGAAGGCCCCATCCTAGACAAGGAGCCCTGGTGGTGCAGTGTTTAAGTGCTTGGCTGCTAACCAAAAGGTTGGCGGTTCGAAGCCACCCAGCGGCTCCTCGGGATAAAGACTTGATGATCTCTGCTCCTGTGAAGTTTACAACCTAGAAAACCCTGTGGGGCAGTTCTACTCTGTCACATGGGGTTGCTATAAGTCAGAATCTACTCCATGACACCCTACTACAACAACCATCCTTGACACAGCAACACTCACAGCCACAGAATTTAACTCTGGGCCAGATGCTTTACAAACGTCACCTCTGAGAGCTAGCACAGTCCCGGCACACTCATGGACTGAGTCATTGAACCTCACATCCTCCTCCACGGGAAGCTACTGTTACCCCATTTTGCAGATGAGGAGACTGAGGCTTACAGAGGTTAAGTGAATTGCTCAACATTACACAGCTAATAAGTAAGTGGGGAGCTAAGAGCTAGGATTTGCACCGTGATGCCTTCAATAGTACAACGGGGCCTCAAATTGAAGACAGATTTCTTCTACTTTTTCTAGTGTAAGTACAGGCCCCTGCTGTTTATTCTTCGATGGAGAGCGGAAGAAAACAACCGGCAACGCTACAGGGAAGTCTGTCACTGCAGTGCGTTCACACATCATGCTCACACTTCTCGGAGATCCGGTGTTTCCCTTTGGCGTTTTCTGCCCAGGGTTAGGTTCCCAGACACTAGGCTTTTTGAAAGATCATTTCAGAGAATGCCTTGTGATTCTTTTCGCATCAAGCCTCATGCTAAGAAAAACTCTGCCCGATAGCCTTTGCCTCTAGAAGCTTATTTTCATTCTTTAGCAAATGCATCCCCAAGAAAGAATATTTAGGAAGGTCATAAGCCTCAAGAAAAGGAGCCCAGTGGCACAGTGGTTAAGCACTCTGCTGCTAACTGAAAGGTGGGTGGTTCGAACTCACCAGCAGCTCCACCAGAGGAAGATGTGGCAGTCTGCTTCCATAAAGATTACAGTCTCGGAAACCCTATGGCGCAGTTCTACTCTGTCGTATAGGGTTGCCGTAAGTCGGAACCAACTAGACGGCAGTGAGCAAGCCTCAGCTAAATATGCTTTCTCCTGCCTTTCAACCTTGAAACACTTAACTCACTCTTTATTATGGTACGTTTTATCCCTAGAATTAGACTAAGTCTCCTTAGGACAAGGGTAATGTCCTACTGTTCTTTGCGTCCTTCAGGTGTTTGGCTGATACCTGTGCCCCCGCAGATGCCCAATGCCTATGAGATAAAGGAGGAAGCACGCAGAATGTTCTGCACAGTGCCTGCCCCAGTCAGTGCTGAACAGAACACAGTACTGGTGACGGGAGATGGAACATTTGCAGCATTTGCTGCTGCTCCCGTTGTTGTCTGGGCACGTGGGTTCCTGTGCTGTGTGCTGACCTCAGGAAAGTCACATAGCCTCTAGCTCCCCAGTTCCTCCATTTATAAGGTCAAAGAGATTAAATATGAGCATTCTTTGACTCTATGATATTAAGAGTTGAATCTCACTCTATCTACTTTCTCCTATTTCCCATGATGTCTCTTAAAGACGCACTGCCACCAAAGCCAAGGGTCTCCATATTTTGAGACACAATTGAAAAGCAAAGGAAATCTCGAATTTTCATGCTGAAGAAGTTTCAAACATCCTCCTATTTCTAGAAATTTCTATGTGGTTTGGCAGAGGATCTTTTTTAAATCTTACTGGTGATTGTCTATACATTATCACAGCCCGCTACCACCCTGAAGGATGGAAGAGAAGAAATGACCCAAGTGTTGATAGAAAAGCCACACAAATGCTGTCTGGTTGCATTAATTTATTAAGCAAAGCAGACAGAGCAAGAGATGGCTAACTCATAGACCTGCCTCTCCCTCGCCACTGTGCTGCCAAGTCTCACACAACAGGCCTTTGGAAGCAGGTAGCTTGTCAGCATCATTCCCTTGCACAGTGGGTGAGCTGAAGCGAAGATAAATTTTCCAGGCTGTCTGGCTATCAACAGACACCAAAGTACTTAGCTGAGCAGACGTGATTTCTTCCAACTTGTTGCAAAATTCTTCAACGAACTCTGAAAATGGAAATGTGTTCTCATTTTACTTCATAGCTAAAGGATGGTGAATTCTTTACCCAGGACTCAGCAAGTTGTGGGGTACATACATAAACATACACCCTCAGAGAAAACAAGACTAGGCTTTAAAACAATTAAAAATGAACGGTTAACATGTTCAGCTGCTAACCGAAAGGTTGGAGGTTCGAGTACTCACAAGGACACCTAGGAAGAAAGGCCTGGAGATCTACATTCAAAAAACCAGCCACTGAAAACTATATGAAGCACAGTTCGACTCTGACACACATGAGGTTGCTATGAGTTGGAATTGACTCTACTCCTCTTGCCTGTCAGTGGGTACTACTGTGGTGGCTTGTGTGTTGCTGTGATTTGGAAGCTATGCCACCGGTATTTCAGATACCAGCAGGGTCACCTGTGGCGGACAGGTTTCAGTGGAGCTTCCAGACTAAGACAGACTAGGAAGAAGGACGTGGCGATTTACTTCCAAAAAACATTTGCCAGTGAAAACCTCATGGATAGCAACAGAACACCGTGTGACATAGTGCTGTGAGGATGGCGCAGGACCGGGCAACATTTTGTTCTGTTGTACGTGGGGTCACTATGAGTCAGAGCTGACTCCATGGCACCTAACAACAACAACAACAGGAACTAGTTTTTATACAACTTCATCACACTTTCCCCCTGCTCAGTGGTGTGCTGGTAAATATTTATCAACCAGCTCTTAGAGGGGGATCTCTGATTTGCAGCACTTGCTGATTTCTGTGGTATACATACTCGCACCATGAAATTTCATGCTACCAACGTAATGTTGCTGAATGCAGAGTCAGGAGGAGATACGTACAGCTGGCTCTCTCCTGCCAGTACAAGTCAGCTCCAGCATACTGCTGTCCTGCCTGATGTTCAAACCCTAATTCTGCGTTACAGAATCAGAGGTGGATCTTCACACAGTATTAGCAGCAGGTTCATTAAACTAACTCCCTTCAGGGCTTCACAGGCCAGCTGTCCTGGAACACTAAGACCTCACTGTCATCTTCCACGCAGCCATCACTCCTGGCCTCTATCCTCAGGTTCTTTGCTCTTCAGAAACCCAGCAAACCTTTTGTGTTCTGAAGTCGATGAGAGAGCTACCCGCCTTCTACTGAGGAAGAACTTAGTCTTTTTTTCTTTTTTACTGAGCTTCCTCCTGACCCCCAGGAGGCAGTCTTACTTTGGTTACCCTACATTTGTCAAAAACAAGGATGTTTTCTGAGGAACTTGCAGAAAACAAAACAAAACAAAACAAAAAAACTAGTAGGCCTCCAAGATGAAGGAGTTTCATCAGGGTCCTGTGGATAGGATGTAGGACCAGACTGCATCATTACGTTTCAAGACACTTGGTTTATGCCCCTATGTTTCATTATCCTGCTACTGAAATACGTATCTGAGCTCCAAATCATTTCTAAGGCAAGAAGCTAGGCTTTGTGTAAAGAGGTGAACCCCCTGCCTATCGGGAGAGAATGGGCTTGGAGGAGATGGTGGTGCAGGTGACGGTGGTGCAGGGCAACTTCCTGCTCTGGGTGCTAAGTGCAGGGGACCAGCCCACCTTGTTTCCTTGCCAGACCGTTTTCAGGAAAATTCCTTATGAAAAGCATCTGGAGAAGCCTTCCTATAACATATCAATTCACAGGTATGTGGTATAGCGTGAGTCTCTCCCCTTCTGCGTTCTATCAGTCCTCTCCCATGCTTTTCTTTCCACTTTGGCCCCTGTTGTCTGTCTCCCTGACTCTCCTCTGCTCTCAAATTCATGCTTTCTCTCTCCCTTTTCATCTTCTCTTCTATATGGAGGCACAGACAGAATGGGATGAAAAAAAAGAAGGAAACTCGTAGTGCAGGGGCCGACTTTGCAACTACTTCCTCTGTACGGTCTATCTCACTTGTTTCTTGGGTTTTAAATCCCACACAGTCTTCAAGGCACTTCTTTTTCGAGCTTGGCTGTCCATTTATATAGTTACTTTTCTAAAATAGTATTCCTCCTACCCACTCCCCTCTAGTGAATTCTTCTTTCACTGTTGCTTCGGCATCTTTTTTGAGCAAGTGAAAGGAGGATACAAAGGAGGGGGAATATGAAGATAACAGACAAGAGAGACAGGACAAAAGGGAAAACCCAGAAATGGAGAAACAGGGGAGGGCAGTCCCACCTCAGCTGCTCTCAGGATCCTTTCACATCTGCGGACCCTGGGCAGCATTTTCCCGGGTCAGCCTAATCTCCACCATGGGATCTGACCTCTACTCCACCTGCCTCCCTCAAGGTTGCATCTGGTGACAAACTATGAGAAAAATATGATGCTCCTCATCCCAGATGACTTCAACAGTGGCCTTTTTGAAGACAAGGTATTCTGTCTTATTTCCTGATCTAGAGAAATGACTATAATGAGGGAATTTCGGGCCAACCAAGATAGAAGGGAGGGCAGCACCCTAGCCTGCTGGTGGAAATGCTGGGAACAGATGGAGGGTTGAAGAGTTGATGACTTTCAAATCACCCCATGTGGGCAGCAGCTTACACCCAGGCCTACTCCGCTCATGAGTGTGAGGAACACCAGTGTTTCAAACATTCCAACCCTAGATATGTTTAAATATGCAATCTGTGAATCCAAGACAGCTGGGAAGACACATCCCAGGATACATTTGAGATAACATTTTGTGATCTTGCCAATGATCCCTACCACACTGTCAGGCCAGATGATCTCTTGAGAAGCTTGGAGAAGATGAAGCATGACTATGAAATCTAATCTTCCAAAGCCAAGTTTTTCATTCTTGGTAAACCCAAAGCAGTGTATCACTTTCATGCCCTTCTGCATTTTGATTTTTCATTGAGGACACAATGTTCGTAAGAAATTGACTGACTAGCTTTCCTCACCAGGCTGGGAAATAAATGATGTATTTTTTTTATGGTACAATGGAAACACTTGGAAAGCATTTGTTGTATCTGCCTTTAGGAATCTGTTAAGCTAAATCTGGCCCCATCCCAGTGACCACATAGTTAAACACACAAAAACAAAACCATGGAGAGATTTACCGACGTCTCATATCTTAAGATGTAACTCCGAAAGAAAATTAATCTTTGCAAAAACCCCTAACACCTCCCTTGAAAACTGTGGACAGTTTTGTGTTTATCCTTCCCAGATGAGTGGGTATTCTCAGAGGTGGCGTGGGGATGTGACTTCAGAACAGACGCCCACTGTTTTTCAAGATGTCAGAGAACTGGACACGTCATCTCTTGTAAAACATAATGATTCAATCAATTGTGGATGAAACTGCTTCAAGAGTTGTAGGGCACCTAGCATCATTTTTGACCTTGAGGTCACTTCTGGTACTAACTCTTCACCACAATCAAAGCAGAATTTAATTTAGAGTAACGTCAGGAATCCACTACCATCTTCGCTTTTACAAGGCTATTGAGCACTCTTCCTAAAGCTTTAAGCCTTGCAAGGGTCAGGCCTTGTCTTTCATCTGTGTACCCCTAGGACCAGCCTCATTCCTGGAGCATTCCTTGGGGCTTAACAGAGTTGTTGAAGGTACCTGAATGAACCGACTCTGATCTCCAGATTCCCAGCTCTGTGTTCTTGCCATTCGAGTCTCTGATCATTAGACCCTGTTCTACTAAAACATGTTGTATTTTGTGGGAAAAAAAAAAAAAAAAGACAGCATCTGGTGGTTGTCTGACCAGCCACCCACATTCTTATCATCCTCTTGTCTTTACTCACACATCATTTCCTCTTCTACCCACTCACCAGCTTCTGCATTGTTGCATCCAATTTATTTTTTTAAACAGTATTCCCATTTTAATTATTCTTGTCTTCTTCTCCTTTCCCTCTCTCCTTTGCTGTTATATTTGCATATTTATATACACACATAAATGTGTTGAGTTTATAAATATAAGGAAACAACTCTGTGTGCAGTTATGTGGGGAGTGTACCTAATGTTTTTTCATAATGGCAAATGGTATGAAAACAAAGACTTCCATTTGTTTCTCCACAGGAAAACAACAAGCAAAGCTCTTAGATTCATCCTTTTGAATGTCATACAGTCTCACTAGCAAGACCCTGGGGGCACACGCTAATTCTCTAGAAGTTTAATTCTGGCCTAGGTCTAAAACTAAATAAACTAGTTACCAGCTGCCATCAAGTTGATTCCAACTCATGGAGACCCCAGGTGTATCAGAGTAGAACTGTGCTCCATGGGGTTTTCAGTGGCTGAATTTTGAGAAGCAGATTGTCCAGCATTTCTTCTGAGGCACCTCTGGGTGGACTCAAATCTCCATCCTTTCAGTTAGCAGCCCAGCATGGTAACTCTTTGTATTACACAGGGACTGCAAAACCAAATACACATATGTAGCATACAGAAGGAGCCCCGGTGGTACAGTGGTTAAGAGATATGGCTGTTAACCAAAAAGTCAGCAGTTCGAATCCAACAGCTCCTTGGAAACCCTATGGGTTTCCTACTCTGTCCTATAGGGTTGGTATGAGTCCGAACTGACTCGATGACAACAGGTTTTTTGGTTTAGTATATAGAAACATACCACACTGCTTATTGAAGAATCTGCAGCCCTGGTGGTGCAGTGGTTAAGAGCTTGGCTGCTCACCAAAATCGGCAATTTGAATCCACCAGCTGCTCCTTGGAAACCCTATGAGGGCAATTCTACTCTGTCCTTCAGGATCACTATGAGTAGGAATCGACTGGACGAGTATTGAAGAAAGGGGACTGAAGTGCAAAACTTCTTAATCAAAAGAGCTTTCAACAAGGTGAATAAATGGTGAATAAATCAATGACATACATGTGACCAGCAGGGTGAAGTTTCCCAACTAGGGTTGATGTACACAATTCGAGTGCCTTCCAAATTGTTACAAAATGCACGACTCACATTCTATTTCTTGCCACCTTCATTCAAGCAGTACCCATGGCCTCCATCTCTTGGGCCAAGGGTTACTGTGGTGCTGTCATTCACAAATCAGTGCAACCGGTAAACTCTATTAAGCTTCCGTCAACTCCTTGTGTTGCATCAGAGACCTCAGTCAACCTTCTGACAACAACTGTAAAATGTCTCCAGGTGGTTAACAGAGCACATCAAAGTTAGTGTTCAAAGGCTTCAGTCAATCTAAGAAACACAGATCTCCCACAAAGGTATGACATCAGCCAGCAATCTCAGTTGCCAAGGCACCGCTGCAGACTTTTCTTTGGTAAGGGCTTCAAGGAGGAAGCCCTGTGGCTCCCAACTTATGTGCAGACATAACACGCACAACCTCCTCCAGCAGATGCAAAGGCTATACTCTCTGAGGATGGAGACTTATTTGTTGGGCCTGGAGTGGACTCCAGACCCAACAATTGTTGTACACCCACCTTTGGTGGGATACACATAGCAAAGGCTTCCTTGCCCAGATCCCCCACACCCTGAACCACCTTCCACATTGCGTTTTTCTCTTCATCATCCCTTGCTATTCCTTTGTTGTTGTTAGCTGCTGTCAAGTTGGCTCTGACTCACGGTGACTCCATGCACAAGAGAATAAAACATGGCCCGGTTTCTCCATCCTCATGACTGTTGGCATGGACAATATTCTGTCGTGATTCATAGGTTTTTTTTTTTTTTTTGGTTAATTCTGGGAATTTGATCACCATCTAGAATCTATCCATCATGAGTGACCCAGCTGGTATTAAATACCAGTGGTGTAGTTTCCAGCATCATAGCAACACACAAGCCACCACAGTATATCATAGTTTGGTGGTAGAATTTTCACCTTCCATGTGGGAGACCTGGGACTGATTCCCAGACAATGTATTTCATAAACAGCCACCACCTGCCCATGAGTGAAGGCCTGAGTGTTGCTGTGATGCTGCATAGGTCTCAGCAGAGCTTCCAGACTAAGATGAACTAGGAAGAAAGGCCCAGTCGTCTACCTGTGAAAATTAGCCAATAAAAACCCTATGGCTTACAATGGTCTGATCCACAATGGATCAGGGGGGTGGTGTAGGACGGGCAGTATTTTGCGTCGTTGTGGGTGGGAGTTGCTATGAGTCAGTGGCCAAGTTGATGGCGGCTCTTTCTTTACCTCAGTAAAAATATTAATGGGACCTGGTTCTTTTTGCTATATGCAAATGAAAGAAAATGCTGAACTGTAGGTGAAAATTTTCATATTCCCAAATTTGCAATATCTTTAAAATCTTTGCCAGCCAAGGGTGGCTGGGGGAGCAGGGTGTGGGCTGTTCCATGCCTCTGGGCTCAGGAGGGCCAGATGGGCTGCGACATGGGCTGGGGGACCAGGGTGCAGGACAACTGGCTCCTGTGTACATGATACGATTCCATGCGTCACAGCCCTACTTACTGGTGACATTTACTAGAACAACATCACTAACACAGAAGATGTTTTTTCCTTTTTTTCACTAAAGCCTTACAAGTTTATTTTGTCATACACAAGGAACTTTTCTGTACAACCTGTGCCCTTTTGCACGAACAGCTACTAAAGGAAATTGAGGTTGCTTAGAAATACCTACTGTTTGATGAGGAAACAGAGTCTTCTCTTGGACAGAGAAATCTCAGTAAGTAATAAACACAGCAATCAGTCAGGCAGTGCTGAGAGGCTGTGAGTCTGCAGAACCCCCATAGGGACACTTAATTCCCCTGTTAGGGTCTTCTCAGTGACTACTCTGGCTATGTTGAAAAGGATAGTATCACCAGGAAATCTTCAGCAGGTTATATATCTACACACACACACACCATATATATATACATATAATATACATATATATTATTTATACACACATATACACATATACATCATATTAGGAGCCCTCAAGTCAATTCCAACTCATAGTGACCCTGTGTACAACAGAACGAAACACTGCCTGGTTCTGCGCCATCCTCACAATCTTTGCTATGCTTGAGCCCATTGCTACAGCCACTGTGTCAGTCCATCTTGTTGAAGGTCTTCCTCTTTTTCGCTGACACTCTACTTTACCAAGCATGTCCTTCTCCAGGTCTGGCCCTTCCTGATAACATGTCCAAAGTACGTGAGATGAAGTCTCGCCATCCCTGCTTCTAAGGAGCACTCTGGCTGTACTTCTTCCAAGACAGGTTTGTTCGTTCTTCTGGAAGTCCATGGTATATTCAATATTCTTCATCAACACCACAATTCAAAGGCGTCAATTCTTCTTCAGTCTTCCTTATTCATGTAGATATGTGTATATATATGTGCTCATATACATATATATGAAACCAAACCCGTTGCTGTCGAGTCGATTCCAACTCATAACAACTCAATAAGACAGAGTAGAATTGCCCCATAGTGTTTCCAAGGCAGTAATCTTTAGGAAAGCAGACTGCCACATCTTTCTCCCATGAAGCAGCTGGTGGGTTCGAATGGCTGACCTTTCAGTTAGCAGCCAAGTGCTTAATCACTGTGCCACCATGTATAGATGTATGTATAGATACATAAATACACATATATATATACACATACATACATATATATACATAAAGATATTTAATTTCTAATCTCTTAGATCAAAACAGACCACGTTAATACTCCATGTCTAGTTAAAAACATTACTCTGACTGCATGGGGCACATAGCATTACACTAAAAGCAAAGCTAACGTGCCAGAGAGCTTTTTGTTTGTTGGTTTGTTTGTTTTAAGTGAAGAATAATCATTATTGGGGGTAAAGTATGATTTGGGAAAAGTAAAAGTGGCCTCTGGTATTAAACAAGCCATGTTGCTGTTGTTATTTTCTGTTGAGTTGACTCTGACTCAGGGCGACCCCATGTGTGCAGAGTAGAACTGTGCTCCATAGTGCTTTTAATGGCTCTGATCATTCAGAAGCAGATTGCCAGGTCTGTCTTCCAAGGTGCCTCTGGTTGGGTTTGAACCACCAATCTTTTGGCTAGCAGTGGAGTATTAATCGTTTGCGCCACCCAGGGACTTCTAAGCAAGCCACAGGCACCAAAAATCCAAGTTCAGACGGACCCTTCTGCACCTCACTGAGTGCACCATCTCTGCTGTTACCCACTGACCTAGCCCGGTGCTGCCATGCTGACCCTCTCAGCTGCTAGGCTCCTTCCGTGGGCCATGCACACCCTATTTTCTGTCAGGACAGTGGGGCACATGATTTCTCTTTTGGAAAAACTTGGAATTTAATAACACCTAATATGTGTATGAAAACCCTGGTGGCATAGTGGTTAAGAGTTTGGCTGCTAACCAAAAGGTCGGCAATTCGAATCCACCAGGTGTTCTTAGGAAAGCCTATGGGGCAGCTCTGTTCTGTCTTACAGGGTTGCTACGAGTTGGAATCGACTCAATGGCAACAGGTTTTTTTTATTAATATGTGTATGAGCCCTGGTGGCGAAGTGATTAAGAAGAGCTCGGCTGCTAACCAAAAGGTTGGCAGTTCGATTCACCAGCTGCTCCTTGGAAACCCTATGGGGCAGTTCTAGTCTGTCCTATAGGGTGGCTGCGAGTCAGAATTGGCTCAATGGCAACAGGTTTAGTTTTTGGTAATATGTGTATATCACATCACAGACTTCAAATATCTTTTCATCTCCTGTACTTATTCATTCTTGGTATCCTCAGGGTTTAGTGCAGACCCTGGCATTCACTAAATGACTGCTAAATGAATGAATGAAAGAATGTGTGAATATATGAATGAACAAAAACATAAAAACATACTTTATCTGAATCTCAGAGAAACCCTGAGAGGTAGAAAGGAATTACTTCCCCTATTCTAGAGATAAAGAAGTCCCTGGATGATGGAACATTTAATGTGCTTGGCTGCTAACCAAAAGGTTGGAGGTTGGAGTCCACACAAAGGTGCCTTGGAAGAAAGGCCTGGCAATCTAGTTCCAAAAAAATTCACCCACTGAAAACCCTATGGAGCACAATTTCACTCTGACACACACGGAGTTTACATGAGTCAAGGTCAACTCCACAGCAACTGGTTAGAGATCAAGGAGCTGAGGCTCTGTTTGTCAAGCCTAAGAACGCATGCCTCATACTGGGGAGAACGAACCTGGATGGAGATTTTCTGAGCCCTAACTGCCCCTCATCCCACCATGGTTTCTCCAGCATATTATGCTGCTTCTAAAATCTGCTAACATGGGCCATACATTTCCCACCCCCATAAGTAAGTGCTCACTAGCCTGAAAAATGCATCTGGACAAACTGCTGCTAATGAAAACAGTGGAGACCACAGGTGTAGCCGCCGCCATCCAGATCCTCGTTCTAGCCCTGTCTGAGTCATCTAGTGCTGCTCTAACAGAAATACCACAAGTGGATGGCTTTAACAAAGAGGAGTTTATTCTCTCACAGTCCAGTAGGCTAGAAGTTCAAATTCAGGGCATCAGCTCCAGGGAAAAGCTTTCTCTAGGTGTGGGCTCTGGAGGAAGTTCCTTGTCATAAATCTTCCCCTGGACTAAGAGCTTCTCAGCGCAGGGACCCTAGGTCCAAAGGACGTGCTATTCTCTTGGCTCTTGTTTCTTGGTGGTATGAGGTCCCCCTGTCTCTCTGCTTGCTTTTCTCTTTTATATCTCAGAGACTGGCTCAAGACACAATCCAATCTTGTAGATGGAGTCTTGCCTCATTAACATAACTGCCGCTAATCCCATCTCATCAACATCATAGAGACAGGATTTACAGCTCTGAGGAAAATCACATCAGATGACAAAATAGCGGACAATCACACAATACTGAGAATCACGGCCCAGCCAAGTTGACACGTTTTTTGGGGACACAATTCATTCCAGAACACCCTCCGTGTGGGTAATTTGCACTATCGTGCAGTTCTCTTCTTAACGTACTTTCAGGGCTGAGGTCCAGGGAAGCAATTCAAATTAGACCCCAGGTTGACAGAGATTCTTAACGTAGTTATAAATATTCAAATCAGGGATGGATCTTGGCAGAATTTTTCTAATTAAAATTTCATTCAAATTAAATCAGCCACATTTTGACAGACACTGGAGACAGAAAGCTTTGTGGTTTTATGTGAGATATTTTTCCCCCTCAACTAATGAAAAACATGGCCAATGTAATAAGAACAGGGAATGGATTCTGTCACATCCGATGGTGGATGGTGGTTATCTGTGAGCAAGGGAGGGAGGTTTCAACTAGAAGCTGTTGCTTTCTCGAGTTAACATTACTTTAAAATTGCCCATGACTTAAAAATCTAAAACTCAATAGACCCTACGTGGAGGCTGGAGCTGCCAGTAGCAGTATTTTTAAAAAGTAGGTCTTGACAACATCATGAGAAAACTACTCAACATCATTTGCATCTCAGTTCGATCCCAGATTAAGCCTTCAAAACACAGCTGCCAGGCTCAAATTTGCAAATACAGATACAAATCTCCTTTCTCTAACAGTCAAACTTGCAAAAGACAAACAAAATAGACAATGCAGCACTTGGAACATTTCCAGCGGAAGGGGGTGGGGGGCATTCCAAGATCCCAAGCAAAATACCTACTTTTCATGGTAAAACAGCTTTATTCGTTTCCACTTGCTTCACCGAACACAATTTAAACTCCACATAATTTTTGCTATCAGCTCCTCTCCCACAGACTGTAACAGCTAAAATGCCAGTCTGTCTCCAACATAATTAAATAAATGTGTAATCTTCTAAAAATCTGTGAATAAACAATATAAGGCAAAATAAAAGACCCAGACAAAAGAACACATAGAGAGCCATCCTCCAGCTATAATATCCTGACGTGCGGGCAAGGAGTACTTACAGAATCCACTGTGGCACAGAAAATAATTCCAGAACACAATGAGGATCAGGTAGCTTTGTGTGTGTGTGTGTGTGTGTGTGTGTGTGTGTGTGTGTGTGTGTGTGTGTGTGTGTGTGTGTGTGTGTGTGTGTGTGTGTGTGTGTGTGTGTGTGTGTGTGTGTGTGTGTGTGTGTGTGTGTGTGTGTGTGTGTGTGTGTGTGTGTGTGTGTGTGTGTGTGTGTGTGTGTGTGTGTGTGTGTGTGTGGGGAGGGGGTTGTACCCTTCTTTGGAATGCAGAGGTGATGGGCTTTAAGCAGTATGTGAAACAATATGGCTTTGATGGCAGCTCCTAGAATTTCATAAGGCTGTGAAGATAACTTGAAAGAAGTTCCAACAGCCCAACCTGGATGGACAGAGACAGGACTAAGGGCTTAAGGGAAATAAGAGATGAGATGTTTGAAAGAGATGGATTACCAAATTGGACAGTGAATATGCAGGAAATCTAATTTACTAGGACATCTGGGAAGCAATAAGTTATTTCATGATGCTTTCAAGCAACGTGCCTCTCCACACTCTCCTTTGAGAAGCAGTATGATGGGATGGACTGAGCATGGTCTTTGCAATGAGAGAGACCAGGGTTCAAATTCTGACTCTGTCACTTAAGGACTGTTGTGCTTTGACACAAACTGTTTCACGTCTCTGGGCATCTGTTTCCTCCTCTGTAAAATGGAGATAAGGTCTACCTGACTAGACTGTAGTGAGGATTGCAAGTGATAACCTGAATAAAGTACCTGCCACAGCCTTTGGCACCCAGGGGCAACCAGAGCTCATTATGTTACCTTCCCGGTTCCTCCCCTGCTTCTCTCTTGAGCCCTGCACCTCCTACAGACAGCCAGGCATCCGAAGATCAAGTTACTGCATTCTACTTTTAATTATACTACTGTAGATTTTCTAAATGCAAATACAGTGCAACACCAACATCAGCTCAGATTATCTGGCCCTTACTTACAGCATAAATAATTATTTTAATGCAATTAGCTTTTAGCAGTGTTAGAAGACAAGCTTAATGGTTTTTTTTTCTTTTTTCCCCACCCAAGAGGGCTCTGATTCATGACTTCCAATGTCTACTTAATGTAGTATGAAAGAAAAATGCTTTCTTTTTGCCCCTAGTTTTCTTAGTTCCTCTGTTTCAAAAGCAGGCAGGCCAGGGAGACAAAGAAATAAACCCCAGTGAAGCAACTCAAAGACAGAAAGGTTAAAAAGAAAAAAGAGACAAAAACAAAGCCCTTTCCCTTCCCCACTGGCTTACCCTCCCTTATTCAAGACTAATTTCTCAAAATAATTCTTCACATTATTTCGATCCTTGGGTATTTGTTCAAATAGTGAGAACATAAGGCTGCATCTTTATAGCTTCTAAACAACTGGCCTGAGCCCTGGTGGTGCAGTGATTAAGTTCTTGGCTGCTAACCAAAAGGTCAGCAGTTCAAATCCACTAGCCACTCCTTGGAAACCGTATGGGGCAGTTCTACTCTGTTTTATAGCATTGCTATGAGTTGGAATTGACTCAATGGCAATGGGTTTTTTTTTTTTAAACATCTGGCCAGTTTGTTTCTTATATTTTACCCTTTAAGGTTAAATCAGTGTTAGACATGATTTCAAAATCTCTTGCAGAAATTTCTCTATGTAAAAAACATGCATTAAAATTTTAGGTTTAGAAGTGTCCCAGGTGTAGAGAAAAAAGCATATGTTGTTAGCTGCCATCAGGTTGGCCCCTGGCTCATGGCAACCCATCCACAACCCCTATGATTGGTTGCAGAGCAGACCATTGTGATCCATAGGGTTTTCACTACTGGAAGTAGATTGCCAGGCCTTTCTTCCTAGTCCATCTTATTCTGGAAGCTCCCCTGAAACCTATTCAGCATCAGAGCAACACACAAGTCTCCAATGGAAAGCAGGTGATGGCTGTGCATCAAGTACATTGGCTGGGAATCAAACCCAGATCTTCTGCACGGAAGGTTCCACCACTGAACCACTGATGCCCTCTAAAAAGAATATAATCTGTCTTTTGTCCCTTTCAGTTTTCCTTTGGGTTTTTGCTCACTGGTAGGCACTGTTGTCGCACTTGGGCCACACACCTTGCTGAACAGCTCCATCCCAGAAAACCAGACAGCATGGGTGTGACCGAAGGACAACTGTAATTACATTTTTACAAGTGAGTAGAATTTTAATAGTGGGGAGACATTGTTTGACCAAACCACATTCAAGAGCAAAGGGCCGTGAGCCTCCTTGGGAAGAGGTTGAGGTTTAGGGTCTGTGAACCTGGTATGAGACGTGGCACCCTCTCCCCCAGTGAGCCACTGGGTGCATCTTTCTGACCTCAGCTTCCTCTTCCATCACAGGACAATGGTAGCATCTGCTCTCCCTAGTTTACAGGTTGCTATGAGTTTCCAATGAGATGACAAATGTTCAAATGCTCTGAAAAGCAACACAAAAATATAAATATAATTTGCTAGAAAAAATAGCTTTCTATCTGAAAAGACGGGAAGGAATAGAGACACATAAAAACGAAGACGTTTGGAAATCAGGGAAAGGATCTAAACATGTGTTTCATTCGTTTTGGAAAAAACAATCAGTCAAACAAACTAATGGAATAAGGTTGTGACAAATATTTCTCATCCTAGTCTGAAACAGGAATGTAAAATGACCAGGGGCCAGGGTCTTCACAGAAAAAAGAGGCATCTCGCTGGCACCCAAGAGCCCAAACAAAAATCAGGGAATTTACGACAAGTGGAAATACATATTATCTGTTCCCCTATGTGAGGTAATTTTTTTTTTTTTCTTTTTCAGGAGCTCCAGCGGGGACAGGGGAAAGAAAATAACAGTTCAAGTTTTAGCTCTTTCCAAGCAAGCAGCTTTTCTCTCTGCATTATTAATGTGGAGTCAATCTGTACTACTGATTTTACACTGGGGAGAGTTCAACCCTAATTCTTCAACCAATATAGGCAAGTTGAAATGATCTGCTAGCACCATAATGTGGGTAAACAGGTCTGTCTAGCTGCCCATTAAACCTCATAAACAACTGTCCCCAGTTTCTGGTTTTGGTATATGGTCGGTATCAACTAGGTCAGTCTTGTTCTGGGCTTCCCAAGCTGGCTATTATTTCTGCAAAGCAATCTGAAGATGGATTAGAAAAAACAACTAAAAAAAAAAAACAACAACAACAATGGGGGTAATCTTGCCTCTGCTCTTGAATAGACACACAAGCACATTTACATTCTGCCTTCAAGTTCATGCAATACAGGTCTCTTTAGTATCCCATAACAATTCCATTAAAAGTGTATGCTTAATCACAGTTAACGTTTTCATGTGGAATTGGTTCCCTTCCCTCCTGTCCCCCCCATCTGGGGGCCCAGCTCCCCCACCTCACACAAGCTAAACATTTCCCATTGATTAAAAAATGCTGTTAGTGCAACTTTACTATCATCTGTGGTTAAATATAATTAACTTGGCCTTTCAACAAAAGAAACTGGATCAAATTGCTCTGCAATTTTTGGTAAGAAGCAGGATTTCTTCCCACTGTGCGCAGACTAAACCAGGAGCAGCAGGACGGATCTGAGAAGTTAATAACACATCTCAAACAGAAGTGGAAGAAAGTGCATTAATTACTAGGTAATGGATATCAACACTGCAACTAAGTAGAATTACACATACTTAAGTGAGGCAGGGTGTAAACCAATCTTGGAGAACATAAGCTGTCCCTTCTATTTTTTGTTGTTATTTTATTCCTATTGATTCTTTCTCAATCCCTGTTGACCTGGAGAAACTCTCCATTTCGTGCTGTTGTTAGGTATTGTGGAGTTGATTCTAACTCATAGTGACCTCATGTGACAGAGTAGAACTGCCCTGTAGGATTTTCTATGCTGTAATCTTTACAGGTGCAGATTACGAGGTCTTTCTTCCGCAGAGTGGCTGGGTGGGTTCAAACTGTCAATCTCTCAGTTAGCAGCTGAGCACTTAACCATTGTGCCGCCAGAGCTCCTTTTCCCTTCTTTTTTATAAGGCACGTTCTGTGGGAATGTACTGAACTTCTGAGAGCAGTTAGTCAAGATGGTTGCTAGCGGCAGGTAAGCTGCCGCAATTAGGGAGCAACTGCCCAGCATCTCTCTTGGGGTGACATTTGTGAGTTGGAATCCCAAACCCGTGTTTACAAAAGCAATAGACGTGAACCGGGCAAAAGAACAAGAGACCAATACAAATGGAACCCAGACCACAATATTTTGGTTCTCAAAATGCATGCTGATGCACTGTGTATATAGCACCTTCCCACAAGGCAACATTTTCCGAAGAAACTGACTCAAGTGGATTTGAATTAACTTGATTATCCAGCCTAGCCCAGAAGAATCCTTCCTTGCTCAATTCAATTCTAACTACAATTCCGAATTCAATCCCACTTCCCTTTAGATACGGAAAAATGTGTGCTGTGAAAGTCTAACTTCACAGTCCAGTCACAACCTAACTTATCTATATATTTTCCAAACGAGTTATATAACAGGGGCCTAAAGATCTAGTCCAACTTTTCAAAGAAAGAAGAAAAAAACATGCTATTAGGAAAAAACATCAACAACCACAACACACACACACACACACATACCCCAGCTGTCATGCTATATATTAGCCCTGGTGGTGCAGTGGTTAAGAGCTCAGACTGCTAACCAAGAAGTGGGCAGTTCAAATCCACCAGCTGCTCCTTGGAAACCCTATGAGGCAGTTCTACTCTGTCCTATAGGGTCGCTATGAGTCGGAATTGACTCAGTGGCAACAGGTTTTGGTTTGTCATGCTATATTGTAAAATCAGTGCTAACTGGTCACACTGGATCAGTTTTAGAAAGGCTGCTTTATAAACCTGGCAGAGTGCCAATAGTTCAGCTCCACCTACATTTTGAGCTAGTTTTGTGAACTCTGGACAGAAACTGCTCCCACATGGTGAGAACCAATGTCTGCTGTTGCATGAAACATAGGTTCTCAGCTGGAGATGGGGCTGGCCTCTCCCACAGGAGCTGCCTGCAGACAGGTTTCTGTACTCCACTAGCTCAAACCCAACTCACCAGGGCCTGGCCCCAGTTGCCCAGTTTGGAATCGAGGCTTTTGAGTAACTCCTGAGCTTAGCAAGGGTTTCGTAATACACTGTATACATACATATAAATTTAAAAAAAAATTGCTACAATGAAATAGTGGGCAGTTGCTGCTAACTGGAAGGTTAGTGGTTCGAATCCACCCAGACGTACCTTGGAAGAAAGGACTGGCCATCTACTTCTAGAAAATCAGCCACTGAAAACCCTATGGAGCACATTTCTACTCTGACACACATGGGGTTGCCGTGAGTTGGAGTCAGCTCAACAGCAAATTTTTTTTTGTTTTTGTCGTTGTTTCCCCTGTGGTGAAGTGACATCCACTCTTGTAGGCAGGCCTGTGGAGAAGGGACCGGAGCTGACTTGCTGGCGACTCAAGTCAATACCTTCTCAGGGGGCTTCAGGGGAGCAGATCCTGGAAGATGGCTCCCCTCACAGTAGCCGAGATCATGAGACTCTGTAACTCAGCTCATAAACCATTTAGAAACACAGCATTTTCCCAAGAATGGAAGGGATGAAGCTAAGAAAGATATATGCATATACACAAAGGGCATTTGAGCCTTTTCCAAAAGTGAGGCAAATCCAAGGCCGGTGATTAACAGTAGAAGTGTCAGGGTTCTGGCTTATTTACATGGACAGGTCTGTGTTCCTTGAAAGCTCCTCTGCTTATGAAAACATCAAGCCTGCATCCTTAGTGGTCAGGATAATGAAAGTGGCACATCCTGTTTTCTTCAACGTATTTGTCAATACTGCAGCCCTCGCTAAACACAAGTCAAAATCCATTATATCAAATTCCAGAGAATCAGATTTTAAATTTTTGTTGACTGAAAGAAGGTGTAAAAGAGTGAGTGAACCCTACAAGAAGCAATTTTTAAATCTGAAATCTGATTCAACTCAGCTAAATTTGTGTATTACTAAAAAGTGCTTAAAATCATATTTGCATTTCATTTTGGGGGCCTATGTAGAGGTACATATTATAAAGTTATGTCTATAGTAAGCAGAAATGAGTCTTTTTTTTGTTTTCTTTTGGTCCCAATGATGACTGAAGGTAGAGCTCTAGATTTTCTTCTATTAGGAGTTATCTGTCAAGAATCTGAGGATCTGAAAGGCTCCCTCATTATCCAGAATTTAACAAAGTACAGGCATAGTAACAACCTCCACCAATATTTGTTTTCTTCCTTGTAGAAGAAATACAATCAGAATGTTCCTTAGAAGCCAGGATGGTGAGACCTGGCTTGCTTACTTTGGACACATCATCAGGAAAGGCCAGTTGCTAGAAAAAGACATCATGTTTGGTGAAGGAGAGGTCAGTGAAAATGAAGGAAACCTTCAATGAGATGGACTGACCCAATGGCCACAACAATGGACTCAAACACAGCAACAATCATGAAGATGGCACACGACCGGGCAACGTTTCCTTCCATTATATGTAAGGTTACTATGCATTGGAGCCAATAAGACAGCAAGTAACAACAACAGCAACAGCATCATATACATTATATCACATCAATCTTAAAACGAATTTGTACTTTAGATAAAATATACCTATTTCACGGGTGAGGAAACAGAGGTGAAGAAAGGTTAAAGTGACCTTCCCAAGGTCACACAGCTATCCTACTGGACTTGCAGTTGAACAGGAGCCCCTTCGGCTGGCCCAGTGACATGAAGTAGAAACATGTAGTATCCACCCGTGGGGTCTTTATTCTATTACTGTTATTCTATTCCTTTATTCTGTTACGGCTCTTGAGGGTCCATCATCTGAAAATCCCTTTCGCGTATCTTCTCCCTAGCAACCACTGCAAGAGCTCAGAATGGCCACGACTATGGCTATGATCCAGGCCCTTCACTCTTCCTCCTTCCTCCTGCTGCTGCCTTTTTGCAATTTTTTCTGATCATTCTCACCTCTCCCAGGGAGTAGATGGGGAACATGAAACGGCGTGGAACTTAAATCAGTCAGTTTTACTACTTAGGGGCAACAGAGCAGGGGACCAAGCAAGACACCAATGTAGCTAATAATGGTCTTCTCTGTATTGGGGCTGAGGTACCACGGACGAATCCAGACAGCTGGGGCATCCTCCAACCTGGGAGAAACAGTGGTGAATGATAGGCTCTTAAGGATGCAAGAAAATATTCAAAGTAGACAATGGTCCAGTCAGGAGGTGGGAGATCTATGTAGACTTAGCTACATAGATCCCAGGTCCAACCACATGTCTCAGAGGTTTAAACTTCATTGTAGGTTTTTGTTTTTGTTTTTAATTAACTGCATGTCATTACTTAGTTTAACAGGTGCTAATTCTCAGCATCTCCCAGTCTCCACAGCTTGTAAGACAGGTAAAGGGCCTGGTTAAGTCAAAGAGAGTAAATAGATCTACTAGGAGCCCATAGACCATGTTTGAGAGTCTAGATCTTAGCTTTAAAGAGACCTTAGAAATTATCTTTCTGAAGTGGTGCTCCTGAAAGCTGTTATTGGCCTTACCCAACTCCACTGAAGTGAACAGAGGTGGTTTTGTTTACATTTACTTTTATTTCTAAGTCACTATACTGTGGAAGGTCGTGAGAGGTGGTAGGATGGGGCCAACAATGAAATGGGTGATTTCTCAGTTGCTTTGTTTATCTTCTGTTCTCCCCATAGAGACACTTCCACCGTCCTGCTTGGCTCTTGTTGCCAATGAGCAGACAGTGGGCCCTGTTCTCCACCATTAATTCACAGTGTAAGTGCTAAGAGTCCACACTGCAAATCTGACACGCCAGAGGTATATGGTTTCCACAGGGAATAAGTAGTGTGCCACTCAACTCTGGGAGACAACCACATCCACTCTACATACCTTAATACTGAGGTCTACCTTAACAGACATCAGGTCCATGATGAACACAGGGTGCAGTGGGATCCTCTGAGACCCCATTCGGTGGCCATCTGGGAACACACCAGTAGGAGGGTGCTACAATAGTCTCTTCCCATAGCACCCTGTACTTTCTTTTCGGAAATATCTTTCACATTTATTTTCATTTACTATCCATCTTTCCCACTTGACCATACACTCAAGGAGAACAAGGTCAAGTTGCTTTTGCACAGTCTTGTACCACCAGTACTTGGCATAGTGCCTGGCATATCAAGAGAACACTTGCTCAATAACCCTTTTTTCTTTTTTTTTAAACTAACTAACTATCCAACCAACTAACTAACCAATCAACTTACGACTTTAGGCAACTGAATGCTGACATCTTCTTCCTTAAAATCTTAGCCAGGTCTGAGCAAAACTTTTCCTTAACTCCATTCCAGACTTTCACTTCTCACTCAACAAGCACAATGCTCAAAATATGGCCTCTTCTCCCGGCATACAGTAAGGGGCACTCCCTATTGGCCTCTCTAGGACAGGACTGGGCACATCCCTTCCTTCCAGAAAATCAGCTCTCACACGAGAGATGGCTCATCTCTTACATTAACTTTCCATAACACATATGACAATTTTTGAAAGTAGCACCGCAACCCCAGCTCTGCACTTTCTAGCTTTGAGGAACAGTTCAGTAAAGAAACTCACATAGGTCAAAACTTTGACATCCTATACTCCTGGGGGAAGAAAGAAGTAACAATAGTAACGAAAGCATTAAACCTGCATGGCTGATCAGGCAGCTGAGCCAATAAATACTGATGCAAAACAGCAGCATGTGTGATTTCTGTTTTTCAGATCCAGCACTTTCGTAGTATTTATTTTACAGAAGGAAAAAGATGAGCCACAGACCGAGAAAATTATATCCCTGTATCGAACCCCCAAGGGTCTCCTCTGCCTTTCTTCTGGGAGACAAGAAGACATTTCCTCTCCAGCAGAGAATAAGGGAAGATGGGTAAGGAGTTCGAGGTACAGGATGAGGCTGCACTCAAGTTCTCCCAAACCTGCCATTTCCTAAAGCAACAGAATCATGAAGGGAGCTTGAAAAATACCAAATCTTGGATCCTACCCCCGACCTGCAGGGTCTGAGTGTGGAGGTGTTATGGATTGAATTGTGTCCCCCCCAAAAGATATGTTGGAGTCCTAACCCTTGTACCTGTGGATATGACCTTGTTTGGACATAAGGGTTTTCTTTTTCAAATGTTAATGAGGTCATACTGGTGTAGGGTGATTCCTACACCTACACCCTTCTGAGTGGTGTCTCATAAAATGGGAAAGCAGACAGGGAGACACACATACACACACACACACGCACACATACAAGGACTATGTGAGGACCTTCTAGAAACCAAGGGATGCCCAGGACTACCTACAAAAAAGGATCTTCTCCTACAGCCAATGCCCTGATTTGGATTTTTAGCCTTCCAAACTGTGAGACAATAAATTTCTGTTCTTTAAAGCCACCCACTTGTGGTATTTTTCATTGTGGCAGCCCTAGGAAACTAAGATGGGGAGGGGCATTAGTAACCGCTAATGTTCCCCAAGCACCCCGATGGCATAGTGGTTAAGAGCTCTGCTGCTAATCAAAAGGTCGGCCGTTCAAATCCACTAGCTGCTCTTGGAAACCCTATGGGGCATTTTTACTCTATTCTATAAGGTTGCTATGAATCGGAATCATAGAGGGCAATTAGTCTTTTTTTTTTAAGATGTTTCCCAGGTGATTTTGCAGGCAGCTAGGGCTGAGAGTCTCTTCCCCAGAGAGCTAAAGCAATGAACTGAATGTCCATTTCAAATTTCCATGTGGACTGTGCGCTCAAGTGGCCACTAGGGTGGCGTGTTGAAACATTAATGAGATTGTGTCTCCAATGCTTTGGCCCTGTGCGCTGCCTGCTCAGAAGATGACCTGTGACTTTAACAACAAAGGAAGAACAAAACAGGACAAGCCCACATGCATTTTTCCCCTCATCACTTCACAGCCATCCTTACATAGCAATTCCTACTTACTGCTGAAAAGCTGTTGAAACATTTCTTTTTCAGTGTTATTTGTTCAAGAAGAGCGACGTCACAGGCTCGCCCTCCGTGCAATTTAGAAATGAAAAATGGGATTCTTCCATTTTCATCCTCAGTGACAGTTACTAGGCTGGGAGCGGGGACTGAGAGAACAATCTTTAGAGATATAACAGCAGGCGCTTGGGCCTCCTTGTTTGTCTATGCGAGCTGCCTGCAAGGGCTGCCCAACTATGCATGGACTCTGCTCCTACGCCACAGCGTTACCTAAAGCCTGGGCTGGGGTCTTTGTCTTTTAACAAATAAATGACAAGACAAGGGCTATGCTTCAAATTACTGCAAACCCAGGAGACAAGGGGGTTGCTATAATATCTTGTTTGGATATTTATAGTTCTGTTTGCAAAAGCAAGGGTGGATTATCCAATAAGCATGGTAAGCATGGTACTTATCTTGCTTACCAGAGCATCTGTAGTGAACAATTTCGTATTTTTTCACCACATCAAAGATTCTGCTTCTACATATAGCTGGCATCTATCTCTCTCTCAATTCCACAGCACCTTCCTACAGAATCAAAGCCTCTTTTCACATTTACAATCCCTAACAGGGACGGATGACCCAGTGAGCAAGGTAAGCCCAGGCTTACTTGTGTTTACAGACTCATCTACAGTGAACAATCAAAGATGTGGTGAAAAACATGTGAAATTATTCACTACAGATGACCTGGTAAGCAAGGTAAGCACTGTGCTTGCCTTGCTTATTGGATAATCCACTCCTGTAAGGGCTAAATACAGGAGGAATCTGGATCTGTTCCTTCAGCAATTGCCTTGTAACACACCAGATGCATCTCAGGCTGCTCCTCTTCCTTGAGGAATGGCAATTCAAAATTACAGATTATACCCAAATAAAATCCCGTAACTGCTTGTTTGTTTGTTTGACTTAAATGATCCTGACTTCCAAATATAACACCCTTGCATTCTGAAAATACCTTGAACAGCAGTTCCCCTGGCATGCAGGAAGTATTCACGGTGTTGGCAGGAAGCAATCCAACCTGAGGTTTCAGGGAAAAATCACTTCAGGGGACAGACAAATACTGACTGGCCGCTCCCTGGCACTGACGACGCTGCAGGAACCCTGTCTACTGTACGGGGTTAATGGAGCCCAACCATAGGCATGCTTCTCCACCCTCTCCTCTCCCTCAGTTGCGCCACAAGCCACCTAAAATCAAACACTCCCGTTTCTGTTGAATGACAGGCAAGGGAGGAGGGGAGAAACAAACAAACAAACACAAGTTTCTTTCACTACATCCTCACGATTAACGGGAAATGTGGTGGCCTTCGTTACTAGCGGACCCTACTGAACACGTTCAACTGGCAGATAGCTTTTAAGTATGTTTATCTATGATAAATGCACTGAATATTTTCTATAAGAACTTTCACCTGATTAGAAGATGGATCAGTGTCAGGAATAAGCTGCCCAAGGATAATAACAATCAATACAAGGAAGCCAAATATTTTTGACAACTTAGCAACCACACATTTGGCAGTGATAACACTCCAGCAGCTTCTTCGGAATACCTGGGTCTCTCTCAGCAGCATAGGGTCTAGGGATAACAAAACGAAATAAAAAGAATTCTGATTCTAAGGCAGGAAAGTGACATTCTTTTCTAACGCAAGAAACAAAATATTTTTGAAACGAAATGTTACAAACGGAAAAATAAATCCTTTTCATTTTGTAAGAGGAAAGTCATTGTCTACTTGCGGGCTATTTTCATTCCCTGCCCTCATTTTCATGGGTAGCACAGATTTTCATTGTTCCACAATGGACAGTGTGTAAAGACCAAGATCCAGGGTTATTCAGCTTTCTGTCCCTCAGCGCTCTTCTCTCTGAGATGAAAGGGAAAGCAGAGAGTAGCTGCTAGAGTTCTTACGTATTCCAGCCATGGCACTTAATGAATATATACCTAGGAAGAAGAGGTTGCATATCTCAATGGATAAGAATATACAGTTTCATCCAAACTCTCAGAAAAGCCTGAGAGGAGCTATCAGGGAAGCAGACAAGGCCCAGACAGAATTTATGGTTGATTTAACCTTGTAGAAATTCCCTGGGTCAGCAGAGTCCCGTGTGCGTCATTGTACAATCTGCAGTGAATTCCTTCTGGAAACCACACTATCGAAGCAGTACCCTCCATGACCTTTTTTGTTTAAGCTGGTACAGCCATCTGCAACTGCAAAAGCAATCATTTTAAGCGCTCACAATGAACACCTAGGGCAACCACTGGCACAATAACAGAAGCAGTTTCTGACAAAAAATATGCTGAACGCCAAGTAGGTTTGAGGCTTTGTATTGCCTGCTGTTGGCAGAAAATAAAACCAGTTTAGGGGAAGAAATGCTCTGGAGTGTCTCTTAATTGAAGATCATTAACACCAGTTGTGTCTGATTCTTTCAAAATTCCTGCAAAACTCTACAGTTCCAAGTTCACTCCCACTGTACAAGATGTGGGATGTTGGACAAGCGCCAGGAAAACTTGGCAACATACAAGGAGCCCTAGGACATCATGTTTTAAAATTGGAACAGTCCCATGGAAACTGGGGCAGTTGGTAACCTGGAATACAGCAGAACTAAAGAGGGGGTACAATCTCATTCTCTGAAACACCATTTAGCTCCATAATCACATTCATACTGTCAACTCCAATATGGGGAGAGACTGCCCAATGCTGTGTCCCTAAGCTTGGTGTTCAAAGGCTGCCTTAGGAAACTCAGCAGGGCCTGCTCCCATGTATGACCTTGGAGGCTGATGAGGCTGATAGAAATAACATCAGCTGCAAACTAGAGACTTCTTGCTGGCCATAGTCTCTCCAGGCATCGAGGCACTCACGGTTTTGTCTACATGGTATTGGCAGGTACAAGTGAAGCGTAAGTTTCAGGCACAGTGGGAAGTAGGGTGCTGCATACGGTAATAAAAAACATAACTGATTACAGTTGGGGGGGCATTAAAAATATATTATTAAAAAGTAGATTCCTAAAAGCTTCAACTGGATTTTCTCTCATAAAATGCATTTAGTAAAAATAGCTTTTTCTATATAATACGTAAGTTTATATATTCAGAAAAAGTCTGAAAGGAAAAAATTCTTAACTGTAAGTGCCACACTGACACAGCTCTATTTTCTGCACAGCATCTAGTACATTTTGCCCAGGTGTGTAGCAAGATGCTCAGGGACTGGCATTAAGGGAGATCTGTGATTTGAAAGTGGAGATGGACTTTCTATAGCAAACATTTCTGCAATTGGGTATTTTCCAATTACCAAAGATTATTTTATTTCTGATAGACGCTTACACATAAAAAAAGGAAACTGCTAAAGTATATAAAATTGTAATTTAAGAAATAGATCAAGTTTAAATATATGACACATAGACTGTAACTTCTGATAATAAGCTCCAATATTCCTGGCCATCAAACTTGAGAAAATATACTCCTGTAAGTTTCAAAAAATTATCTTGTTATGTTTTACAAAGAAGTTGCAACAAGCCATTGATTAGAGCCAAAATCTTATGGAACTCCCACAGGCATCTATATATAATCTAGAAAGATTAAATAAATCACTCTGCTCAATAGGCGTTCATGCTCTATCTAGAAAATCCATCTTGCATCAAAGGCACTGTTGGGTTTTAGTTTTCAGTTAGTAGTGCTGGTCTCTAGAGATAACTATCGTTAGTGATAGAGTATTGCTGTTTATTATTGAAGAAATATACCCCAAATACAAACTTGCTGTTTGAGATAGACAAAGCCACTTAAGCGTTTATTGTTTTGGACGATGTTGCTTGTTCTAATGGAGTCCTGGTGGTGCAGTAGTTAAGAGCTTGTCTGCTAACCAAAAGACTGTTGGTTCGAATCCACTAGCTGCTCCTTGGAAACCCTATGGGGCAGTTCTACTCTGCCCTATAGGGTCACTATGAGTCGGGACCAATGCGACGGCAATGGATTTGTTGTTGTTGTTGTTGTTGTGCTCGTCCTGATACTTCAATTTAGCATAAATATGTGAAAGGGGCTGTGTGCAAATTTCACATTTATTGTTTACTGTCAGCAGTACAGGCCTAGCATCTCGGGTATTGTGATATTGTTAATGCATAGCTTGCAAAGTTCACTTCTGCATGCTACCATGATTCTGATTTCTTTTCCTTCTCTCTTCCCTCCTGTTTTCCCATGATTTTATAAAAGTTTAAAATTAACCTAAGTTCCTCTTTGGGAGGTAGTACAACAAGCGATAAAATCTGGAAGTAACGTGCCTGAACAAACAAAAATCATCTTGTGACCAAAACCAGGATGGCGTCAAAAGGTCAACATGTCTGCAACTTGGTTAAGGTGGCCGGCCACCCTAGAGGGGAACCAACATTCCACAGATTCCTTGGACTTTGCTTTCTTCCTATATAACCCTCTAATCAACCTCCAGACTGAGAGGCAGATTTTGGAGGAGCTCATTCCCCTCTGTCTCCTGTATATCGATCTACAATAACAACTCTCTTGCTACTCACTTCACCCTTTGTCTCAGTATTGGCTTCTGCGGCAGGCAGCTCAGATCTGCCATTGCAGTAACAAATTTTGGTGCCCAATGTGGGGCCTTGACATGTGGTGCCCTGGTGTGGGGCCTGGGATTGTCTGACCGTCTCCCTGAACAGCCGCCCACAAGAGGCTTCATTTGCCTCCAGTGAGCTGCCAATGGCACTGGAGCGTGCCACGGCACCGCCAGTCCCCAATCACGCCAGACGGAGGTGAGTAAGAAGAAAGCAAGACTGGTATAAGAGGATCCTGAGGTGAGTCCATTTCTGGAGCAGGACCTGAGCCCTTGGTTTCTGTGGTGGCAGGCACCTCGGATAACCAATCACTCTTAGTAGGATTGCAGAGAAGGACTCTTGGTGACTCTGGAGTCTTGGTCTTGGGTGTATGAGTGCTCGTGAGTATGTCTGGGAGGTTGAGACCATTAAGATCACCTCTGTCAGCAGGTCTGTCTGAGAGGCTGAAGGGGTCAAGAGCACCTCTGGCAGCCTTTCAGGATTTATTCATTCACTGTGGTTCTGTGTTTGTCCTGTCCATTGTCTGTGTGTACCTAGTCTTGTATCATCTACTCGGGCGCCATCTAACAGTGATTAGAGCTAACCCTGGCCAAATCTTGTCATCTCTGTAAGGTCTCTTCAACCAAAGACCTTAATGAATGGCGGGTAGATTGATGGGAGTGCCCCAGATCTCTGCTTTACCAATGGGTCTCTAATCATCTCACCTATCACCCACTGAAATCTTGCCACTGTCTTGTCGGATGGACCTACTCTCTTCTCTTTTATTCACTCTTTGTCGGGACATTTGGACCACACCCACCAGGAACAGGACCAGGGTTGCATCCTTGACCTTCAGAACTTGGTCCTAGTGGAAATCTTAGCAGCACTAGGCCAGACCTATAGAGAGGCTAAGCACCAGACAGAACAGGAGAATAACCTCATCACAGCCCAAAACCAGCATGCCCATCCCTCTTCTGGGCCACTCATTAAGAGGTGTAGGCTGAGGAGGATGAGGTGAGGGCATGGGGAATCAGCCTAGTATACCCAGGGATTCCCTTTTAGGATGCATATTGGCAAACCGGAAAAGGTAAAGCTATGAGCCTATGACAAAGAAGACGATATTTCTGTGTAATGATGTCTGGACCCAATATCGGCTAGGGGATCAGGAGACTTGGCCCCAGAATGGGGTAATGGCTTATAATACAATTTTGCAGCTTGATTTGTTTTGTAGGAGGGAAAAGGGATGAAGTCCCGTAAGTTCAAGCCTTCATGTCTTTTTATCAAACCTCAAACCTCTTTAACCAAGTACTCTTCCAAGGAAAACCTATGGTAAAGGGGTTTCCGGAATCCTCAGTAGAAGAAACTTTGTTGGAAGGACTGGTACCAGTATCTTCCTCAGCCCCCCTGACACCTTATGAGAGTGGTGCAGATGTGGCCGGCAGGCCAGGGGTTGGAGAAATGGAACTAGACTCCAGCACAGAAGGAGAAAGGAAGCTGACAAGGGTGCAACTGCCTCAACTTCAGGTATGGTCTCCCCTGCTCATACCCGACAGGGTACAGTCTTTGATGAGGGTGCTGCTGAGGCTTAGGCAGGGCTAGTTCCATTGAGAGAAGTCCCAGCCAGAGAAAGGATGGTGTTGGTATATACCCCTTTTTCCACCTCTGACTTATATAATCGGAAAAATCGTAATCCTCCCTATGAAGTGATACAAATAAGACAACTATTCCTCTCCATCTTTTCCACTCACTACCCTACGTGGACAGACATACAAACCCTACTGACCACCTTATTAACCTCAGAAGAACACCGCATGGTATTAGAATAAGTCTGCAATGAGGCTGATAGACTCCACCATCAGGATCCCCTGACCCGACCAACCAGGGAGGAGGTCATTCCAGCCAGGGACCCGGGGTGGGACCCAAATCAGGAAAATGGACAAAACAGACTCCAGTTTTACCATGAATGTCTGTTAACTGGTTTAAAGAATGGGGCACCAAAACCCAAGAGCCTACAGAAAATTAGGGAAGTTACTCAGGGAGAAACAGAGGATTCCTCCACCTTCCTGGAAAGGGTAACTGATGCGTTCCATCAGTACACTGATATAAATCCAGAGGATCCGAATAACTCACGGCTCTTAACTATGACTTTCATTTCTCAGAGTGCCGCTGATATTCAAAAGACATTGCAGAAAATGGAAGGTGGACTAGGGATGCCTATGGGATAGTTACTCGAAATCACCTTCAAAGTCTTCAACCATAGGGATCAGGTGGCTGAGCAAAAAGAGAAACAAAAGATGAAACAGAAGGCTGCTTTACTGGCTGCCGCTCTTGTCCCTTCGGGCCCAGTAGAAAGGTCGGGGATAGGAAAAAAGGCCAACTCAGGGTGGTGAGCTAGACCACCACTTGGGGCAGATCAACGTGCTTATTGTAAGAAACATGGACGTTGGAAACAGGAATGCCCTGAAGCCCCAGGGAGAAGCGGCCACGGCCTGCTGCCCTCCAAGCCTATCAGGAGGGATCCACACCTGGGGATGATGATTCAGAATGATGGGGCCTGGGGCTGAGACCCTCTTTGGCTATCTCCCACCGTTAGCCTCAGGTAACCCTTCAAGTGGGAAGACGTCCTATTGACTTTATTCTAGATACAGGAAACATTCTCAGTTCTAAACATGGCTGAGTCCCCCCTCAGCCCAGCACTGCCCGGGTGGTAGGAGTTTTAGGAAAACTATCCACCCAACCTCTCCTCCAACCTGTGAGCTGTGAAATTGGAAAGGATCTGTTATACCATGAGTTTCTCTACATACCAGAATGACCAGTCCCGTTATTTTGGAGGGAGCTCCTATCAAAGCTAGGGGCTCAAATCACCTTTGGGCCATCCTGCATCCTGGTACAGACCTCACCAGAAAATGCATGTGCCCTCTAGGCAGCACTATTACAATGTGAGGTGGCAACATCTAGCGGCGTCCCTCTCCACAGTTTGCAGGAAGCCCAGAAGTATGGGCAACAGGAAGGCCAGGGTGGGTGAAATCCACCGCACCAGTAAAAATAACCTTGAAACCTGGAGCACCCATTCTAAATCAAAAAAATAACCTCCCGTAAAGCAGCATTGGAGGGGATTGCACCATTGGTTCAAAGGTATACAAAGATTGGACTTCTAAAATTCTGCCGCTCCCCGTACAAACTCCTATTCTACCAGTATTAAAACCAGGGATGAAGGAATATTGGTTCGTCCAAGACTTGAAAAAGATAAATCAAATAGTGGAAGATATCCACCTGGTGGTGCTGAACCACTACACCCTTTTGGTCACCATTCCCAGCCAGTGTACCTGGTTTTCGGTCTTCGACTTGAAAGATGCTTTCTTTTGTATTCCTCTACATCCTGAGTCCCAGTCACTGTTTGTTTTTGAATGGACTGACACTAAAACCTGGACCAAAAGACACCTCACATGGCAGGTTTTGGTCCAAGGGTTCAAGAACCACCCCACCATTTTTGGAGAAATTTTAAGCAAGAGACTTAAGGACATTAAAATTGGAAAAGGGTCTTGTTTTGCAGTATGTCAATGACATTCTGATAATGAGTGAGACAAAGGAGGACTCTGACCGAAACACCCTACTGGTTCTAAACCATCTGGCTGAATGTGGATGTTGAGTCTCTGAGAAGAAAGCCCAGATATCCCAATTACAGGTAAGGTATTTGGGTTTCCAAATCTCACAAGGACAACGGAGCCTCCTCCACAATCAGAAGGAGGCCATAATGCAGGTGGCACCCCCTACCTCCAAGTGACAATTGCAAGATTTTCTCGGGATGGTGAGGATTTGTCAGATGTGGATCCCAGGATGTGGGCTTATGGCAAAACCTCTATATGAGGTTTGAAGGGGTAAGAGAAGGAACCTTTATTATGGACTAAGGAATGTCAGCAGGCTTTTGAAAAAATAAAGTACAAGTTAATGACGGCTCCAGCGCTGGGGTTACCAGAGTTACAGAAAACTTCTGAACTCTTTGTGCATGAGAGCCAAGGAATTGCTCTGGGAGTACTGACCCAGACCTTGGGATCTGCCAGGCAACCTGTGGTCTGCTTTTCAAAACAACTAGATAAGGGGGTAACGTAGCCAGGGGACGGCCCCCTCGTCTTTGAGCCATGGCAGCAACTTGCGACCTGCTGCAGGAGGCCGAAAAATTCACCTTATGGCAAAAGGTGACAGTGCTACCCCACATGTGGTTCTGCCCCTTTTAAAACAAAAGGGGGGGTTTCTGCTCACAGCAGGCCGAATGGGCAAATATTAGGCCATCCTGTTGGCTAACCCAAATGTGGTTTTATAAGCCATCTCCTCCCTCAACCCAGCCACCTTGCTGCCCATATCAAAAGGGGCTCCTATGCATGATTGCTTAGAAATAATTGAGGAAGTCTATTTCAACAGACCTGACCTCCTGGACACCCCTCTGACTGATCCTAAGGAATAAACATATACTGATGGCAGTAGTTTTATGCACGAAGGATGCCGCAGAGCAGTAGTGACACTAACTGAAGTCTTGGAGGCAGCCCCGCTTCCCAGTGGAACCTCAGCCCAAAAGGCTGAACTCATCGCTCTAGGGTGAGCTCTTTGACTGGGACAGGGAAAGCATGTAATGGTATACACCAAAAACGGTATGCTCATCTGGTTCTCCATTTGCACAGGTGAAACATGTAGCAGAAATCTTGGAACTCTTAGAAGCAGTGCATGACCCCCTCCAGGTGGTGGTAATGTATTGTCCTGGACACCAAAAGGGACAGTCTCCTGAGCCAATGGGAAATCGCAGAGTGGACTCAGAAGCTAAAAAGGCAGCAATGTAGGAGAATGGGGAAGAAATGGAGATGGCTCTGATTCCCCATCTAGACCAAACTGACCTTCCTACCCCCTCCTACACTTCCAGAGACTTAGAGAGGGCAACTGAATGGGGATGTCACCCAGCTCCCCATTCTAAATGGCTAGTAAACTCAGAAGGCAAGGTACTATTGCCAGAAGCACAAGTATATGATATAGTCTCCACCCTACATGAAGGAATGCGTCATGGAAGAGACGTCTCGAGTGGATTCAGCAGGCAGTCATTGGGCCAAACCTTCTCAAGGCCATCCGGGATGTGACAAGGAGATGTCATCTCTGTACCAGACACAACCCAAAGACCACCCCTCATCCAGTGGAACCAGGAGTCTAACACCGAGGGACTAACATGGGAGAAGATCGGCAAGTGGATTTTACAGTGATGCCTTGAGCACCTGGGAACTTTAGATACTTGTTAGTTTTTGTGGATACATACTCTGGGTGGGTGGAAGCCTTCCCCTGTCGGACTGAACAAGCCCGAGAGGTGACTGAAATACTACTCAAAGAAATTATCCCTCATTTTTGGCTGCCAGTATCCATCCAAAGTGACAACGGGGGAGCTTTTATGGCAAAGATCACACAAGAGGTTAGTAAGGCTCTGGATATTAATTGGAAATTACATTCAGGCTGGAGGCCACAGTTAACCAGGAAGACTGAGAAGATGAATCACACTCTGAAGAAAACCCTGGGCAAGCTCTGACAAGAAACACATTCCACCTGGATACAAGTTCTGTCCATTGCCGTACTCAGAATCCGAGCAGGCCCTCAAAGCAGGCTTAAGTTGAGCCCCTACAAATTAATACATGGGAGACCATTCCTAAAAAAGTCGACTTTGCCCACAGCGCTAATGACTGAGGTAGAAAAGAGAGATTGGGTCCGATCTCTGGGAATTGTCATAAATACCATTAATCAATATGCTTCTTCCTGTTTGTCCTTCCCTTCCGACACCCCTCTCCACAGGTTTCAACTGGGAGACTGAGTTCTGCTAAAAACTTGGAAGAATCAGCATCCAGAAGATCAACTGGTCCTGAAGTGGGAGGGGACTGTTTGATGTCCTCCTAACCATCCACTCATCCCTGAAGCTGGAAGGAGTTGCTGCCTGGGTGCACCACTCTAGAGTAAAGGCGGCTCCACCAGAAGAGGAAAAGATAGGAGCTGAACAATGGTCATACTCCTGCACTCTACTGCAAGGTTTAAGATATGTTTTAAAAGCTTACTGAATAATGATTTTGATTTTTCTCCTTTTGATTCTCCCTCAGGGAACTTGGACAGGAGAAGTGCCCGTGATCCTGCAGGCTTAGCGGACACTGACCCTACAAGCTGGAGACACCCGGACCCTTCTGTGCGTGATTTCCACCCTGACTTCAGTGGGCCAGTCAAGTGGATCATGGAAAAGCTGAAGGGGGGACAGGCGATGGTTTGGGACTTCAAAACTACAGGTTCTGACTGGGTGACTCCCATGGCAAACAACACCCAAGCACGAAATCGGGACTTTTCAATCTGCCTCTGATATGAGTTTATCAGATATTGAGACATACTACTGTGTAAAATATAAAAAGCGTTCCCCACAGGATGAGGAAATAAGTAGAGGGGAGAGGATTTGAGTCCTTGTCATCAGATGGCAAGAGCCTACCCACCTTCCCGATGGGTGGGACTGGTCCTCCAATGGGTTAGTCACCATGTCCAAAGCAGTAGCCACGGGAGGAAATCTCAGCAATTGCTGGGTTTGTCATCATTTCTCGTGGTCAGGGGTCCCATTAAGTCCATTGGCCGCACCCGTTTTTGATTACACCAAGGAGATACCTGATTGTGTCTTGTCCCACAGGCCCCCTAGAGTCCTGGTGCAGACTTGGCTCATACAGTATCCTTTCTCCATTCCTTGTTTCTCCCTTACTGGGTTATATAATCATACAACAGAACAACGGTGGGAAATTAGGTCACAAGATCCACGAGCAAAGGTAGCCCAACAAGTTTTCCAAGACCTTCAGCTTCTCTCTTCTTGCAACCAGTCCTTGGTTGCTCCTTGAGTATCTAATATTAATATTAGTAACCCAGACAGTACCAATCAAAATTTGTCCCTTTGTGCTACACCCAGACACACCTTTTTGTGTGGGGGAAAGGCCTATCCCACTAGTGAAAACCCATCTCCTAAACCGCTGCCCTACACCTGGGCTATCCAGTGCCTAACTGGTGTGCATTTTGTTGGCCAATGCATCTTGGGGTTCCTAACTTTCCCTTCCCAGATTCATCCACCTTCTGCTCAACATGCAAAGGAAATTTCTCTGGAGAAGCGGAGCATCTTCTCTGTAGATCCTGTCTCCTCAGAGGTGGCAGGAACTAATGACAATCCGGTTTTAGAGAAGACCTGATTTGGATGGTGGTTCCTGAGAACCATAATCCCAGGGCCGGGAGTATATCACATGGAGACGGCTGTAAGAAACCTGTCTGACACCCTCCACCTATTGGCTCTAGGGGCTGAACAGGCTCTCCAGGCCCAGAAGTCCTCTTTAAATTCTCTGGCAGAGGTGGTGCTGGACAACTGAACTGCATTAGGCTTTTTATTGGCCAAATCAGGGAGAGTCTGTGCCATCGTAAATACAACCTGCTGTCCTTGGATAAACACCATGGGAGAAGTAGAAATTGGATTAGAGGCCATTCACAAAGTAACTGAGTGGACAGACCCTAAGTCGCGTCAGGAAGACGCCTGAAGTTGGTTTTCTGGCACGTTTCCTTCCTTGGGGTCTTGGTTAGCCCCTGTCCTTACAATAATAATCATCATCATTATAATCTGCACTTGTGTCCCCTGCCTCATCAGGATACTCACCAAGGGGGCCACCAATACTCTCAAAGCTGGTGGGGTTTTCCTCTGGTAGGTCAAGAAGCCCCTTCATGTGATGCACAGCACCTAGTTCATCAAGATGCGGTTGATTTCCATTCTAACTTACCCCCTTATACTATTTCTAACATGCATAAGAATCCTCAAACCTGGTCAACACCCCCAGTGAGCAGGAAGTAATCAGAGGAGAGCGGCGTCCTGTTTCCCAAGATTGAGAAATTTCCAATAAAAGGGGGGACTGAAAGGGGCTGTGTGGGAATCTCACATTTATTGTTTATTGTCAGCAGTGTAGGCCTAGTATCTCGGGTATTGTGGTATTGTTAATATATAGGTTTCCATAGTTCACTTTTGCATGCTCCCATGATTCTGATTTACTTTCCTACTCTCTTCCCTCCTGTTTTCCCATGATTTTATGAAAGTTTAAAATTAACCTAAGTTCCTTTTTGTTTTTTTTTTTTGTTTACTTTTTTCCATACAAAAATTTACACATACATTGTTATGTGACTCTAATTGCTCTCTCCGTACTGTGACAGCACACACCTCCTTTCCACCCCTGATTCCCCATGTCCATTCAACCACCTCCTAATCCTCTCTGCCTTCCCATCTCACCTCTGGACAGAAACTGTCCATTTAATCCCTTGTATCTACTTGATCTAAGAGGCACACTCTGCATGAGTATTACTTTATGTCCCACAGGCCAGTCCAATCCCTGTCTCAAGAGTTGGCCTCAGAAATTGTTTTAGTTCTGGGCTGATACGGAATCCATGGTCCATGCTTTCCAGGGTTCCTCCAGTCTCAGTCAGACCATTAAGTTTGGTCTTCTTACTGGAATTTGAGTTGTGCACCCCACCTTTCTCCTGCTCCACCTGGGATTCTCTGTTGTGTTCCCTGTCAGGGTGGTCATTAGTGGTAGCCAGACACCATCTAGTTTTTCTGGTCTCAGGCTGATGAAGTCTCTGGTTTATGTGGCCCTTTCTGTTTCTTGGGCTAATACTTTGTGTCTTTGCTGTTCTTCATTCTCATTTACTCCAGGTGGTTGGGACCAATTGATGCATCTTAGATGGCCGCTTGCAACCAACCTTTTAAGACCCCAGATGCCACTCACCGAACTAGGATGCAGAACATTTTCTTAATAAGCTTTGATATGCCAATTGACCTAGATGTTCCCTGAAAGCATGGTCCCCAGACCTCTAACCCGGCTACTCTGTCTCTCAAAGTGTTTGATTGTATTCAGGCAACTTCTTAGCTTTGGTTTAGTCCAGTTGTGCTAACTTCCCCTGTAGTATGTGCTGTCCTTCCCTTCACCTAAGATAATTCTTATATAATACCTAGTTAGTAAATAACCCTCACCCTCCCTCCCGACCCTTGTAATCATCAAAGAATGTTTTCTTCTGTGTTTAAACATTTTCTTGAGTTCTTATAATAGTCGTCTTATACAATATTTGTCCTTCCGTGACTGACTAAATTCACTCAGCATAATGACCTCCAGCTTCCTCCATGTTATGTTTCACGGCTTCATTGTTGTTCTTTATCGTTGCGCAGTATTCCATTGTGAGGATATACCCTAATTTGTTTATCCATTTGTCTGTTGATGGGCACCTAGGTTGTTTCCATCTTTTTGCTATTGTAAACAGTGCTGCAATGAACACAGGTGTGCATATATCTATTCGTGTGATGGCTCTTATTTCTCTAGGATATATTCCAAGGAGTGGGATAGCTGGATCGTATGGTACTTCTATTTCTAGCTTTTTAAGGAAGCACTAAATTGATTTCCAAAGTGGCTGTACTATTTTACATTCCCACAACAGTGTATACGTGTTCCAGTCTCTCCACAATCTCTCCAGCGTTTATTATTTTGTGTTTTTTGGATTAATGCTAGCCTTGTTGGGGTGAGATGATATCTCATTATCGTTTTGAACTGCATTTCTCTAATGGCTAATGATCCTGAGCGTTTCTTCATGTGTCTGTTAGCTGCTTGAATGTCTTCTTTGGCAAAGTGTCTGTTCATATCCTTTGCCCATTTTTAATTGGGTTATTTGTCTTTTTGTTGTTGAGGTTTTGCAGTATCTTGAAGATTTTGAGATTAGATGCTGATCAGATTTGTCATAGTCAAATATTTTTTCCCAGTCTGCAGGTTGTCTTTTTACTCTTTTGGTGAAGTCTGTCGATGAGCATAAATGTTTGATTTTTAGGAGCTCCCATTTATCTAGTCTCTCTTCCCGGTGCTTGTGCCTTGTTACTTATGGTTCGTATTGTGTTTATGCCATGTATCAGGGCTCCTAGCATTGTCCCTATTTTTTCTTCCATGATTTTTATCGTTTTTGATTTTATATTTAAGCTTTTGATCCATTTTGAGTTAGTTTTTGTGCATGGTGTGAGGTATGGGTCTTGTTTCAGTTTTCTGCAGATGTATATCCAGTTATGCCAGTGCCATTTGTTAAAGAGACAGTCTTTTCCCCAATTAATAGACTTTGGGTCTTTGTCAAATATCAGCTGCTCACAGGTGGATGAATTTATGTGTGGATTCTCAATTCTGTTCCATTGGTCTATGTATCTGTTGTGGT
Source organism: Dugong dugon (assembly GCA_030035585.1). Classification (NCBI taxonomy): domain Eukaryota; kingdom Metazoa; phylum Chordata; class Mammalia; order Sirenia; family Dugongidae; genus Dugong; species Dugong dugon. The sequence continues at coordinate 31,648,099 of CM057467.1, forward strand.
ACGAGTACCAGGCTGTTTTTACTACCGTGGCAGTAAAATAGGTTCTAAAATCAGGTAGTTTGAGGCCTCCCACTTTGTTTTTCTTGAGTAATGCTTTACTTATTTGGGGCCTCTTCCTTTTTTTATATGAAGTTGGTGATTTGTTTCTCCATCTCATTAAAAAATGCCGGTGGAATTTGGATCTGGATTGAATTGTATCTGTAGATCACTTTGGGTAGAACTGACATTTTCACTATGTTGATTCTACCTATCCATGAGCAAGGTATGTTTTTCCACTTAAGTAGGTCTCTTCTGGTTTCTTGCAGTAGTGTCTTGTAGTTTTCACTGTATAGATCTTTTATGTCTCTGGTTAGATTTATTCTTAAGTATTTTATCTTCTTGGAGGCTATTGTAAATGGTACTGATTTGGTGATTTCCTCTTGGAGGTTCTCTTTGTTGGTGTAAAGGAATCCAACTGAGTTTTGTATGTTTATCTTGTGTCCTGAAACATTGCTGAAATCTTCTATTAGTTCCAGTAGTTTTCTTGTGGATTCTTTGGGGTTTCTGTGTATAAGATCATATCATCTGCAAATACAGATACTTTGACTTCTTCTCTACCAATCTGGATGACCTTTATTTCTTTTTCTAGCCTAATTGCTCTGGCTAGGACCTCCAGCACAATGTTGAATAAGAGTGGTGATAAAGGGCATCCTTGTCTGATTCCCGTTCTCAAGGGGAATGCTGTCAAAGTCTCTCCATTTAGGATGATGTTGGCTGTTGGCTTTGTATAAATGCCCTTAATTATACTGAGGAATTTCCCTTCTATTCCTATTTTGTTGAGAGTTTTTATCATGAATGGGTGTTGGACTTTGTCAAATGCCTTTTCTGCATCGATTGATAAGATCATGTGGTTCTTCTCTTTTGTTTATGTGATGGATTACGCTGATTGTCTTTCTAATGTTGAACCATTTCTGCATACCTGGTATAAATCCCACTTGATCGTGGTGAATTGTTTTTTTGATATGTTGCTGAATTCTATTGGCTAGAATTTTGTTGAGGATTTTTGTGTCAATGTTCATGAGGGATAACGGTTTGTAATTTTCTTTTTTTGTGGTGTCTGTACCTGGTTCTGGTATCAGGGTTATACTGGTTCCATAGAATGAGTTTGGGAGTATTCCATCCTTTTCTATGCTCTGAAATACCTTTAGTAGTAGTGGTGTTAACTCTTCTCTGAAAGTTTGGTAGAATTCTCCAGTGAAGCCATCCAGGCTGGGTTTTTTTTTGGGGGGGGGGGAGTTTTTTAATGATTTTTTTCAATCGCTTCTTTTCTTGTAGGTTTATTTAGTTGTTCTACCTCTGTTTGTGTTAGTTTAGGTAGGTAGGTAGTTTCTAGAAATTTGTCCATTTCCTATAGGTTTTCAAATTTGTTAGAGTACAATTTTTCATAGTGTTCTGCTACGATTCTTTTAATTTCAGTTTGGTCTGTTGTGATATCACCCATCTCATTTCTTTGATGGGTTATCTGCTTCCTCTCCTGTTTTTCTTTTGGCAGTTTGGCCAATAGTTTATCAATTTTGTTGATCTCTTCAAAGAACCAGCTTTTGGTCTTGTTATCTCTTTTAATTGTTTTTCTAGTCTATATTTCATTTAATTCTCCTCTAATTCTTATTATTTCCTTTCTTCTGGCACCTCAGGGCTTCTTTTGCTGCTAGCTACTTGTTCCAGTTGTAGGGTTAATGTTTTGATTATGGCCCTTTCTTCTTTTTGGATGTGTGCATTTATTGCTATAAACTGACCTCCAAGCACTGTTTTTGCTGTGTCCTAAAGGTTCTGGTAGGATGTGTTTTCATTCTCATTTGGTTCTATGAATTTTTTAATTCCGTCCTTAACTGCTTCTATAACCAAGCAGTTTTTGAGCAAGGTGTTGTTCAGTTTCCATGTGTTTAATCTTTTTCCTTGCTTTTTTGTTGTTGATTTCTGCTTTTATGGCTTTATGGTCAAAAAAGATGCTTTATAATATTTCAATGCTTTGGATTTTGTTAAGGCTTGCTTTATGGCCTAATATGTGGTCTATTCTGGAGAATTTCCATGTGCCTTGGAGAAGAAAGTATACTTGGCTGCTGTTGGGTTGTGTGTTCAGTATATGTCTATGAGATCAAGTTGGATGACTGTAACATTTAGATCTCCCATGTCTTTGTTGAGCTTTTTTCTGGATGTTCTGTCCTTCACTGAAAGTGGTGTGTTGAAGTCTCCTACTACTATTGTGGAGCTGTCTCTCTTTTCAGGGCTGTTAGAGTTTATGTATTTCAGACGTGTAAATATTTATTATAGCTGGGTGTATAAATATTTATTATAGTTATGTCCTCCTGGTGTATTGACACTTTAAACATTATATAGTGTCCTCCCTTATCCTTTGTGGTAGATTTTACTTTAAAGTCTATTTTGTCAGAGATTAATATTGCCACTCCTGCTCTTTTTTGATTGTTGTTTGCTTGACATATTTTTTCCATCCTTTGGGTTTTAATTTGCTTTAAGTCTAAGGTGTGTCTCTTATAGGCAGCATATAGACGGATCATGTGTTTTTTATCCAGTCTGCCATTCTGTCTCTTTATTGGTGCATTTAATCTATTTACATTCAGTGTAATTATTGATAGGTATGAGATTAGTGCTGTCATTTTGATGTCTTTTTTTGCGTGTTGTTCACAGTTTCCTTGTTCCATTTAATTTTCTGTGCTGAGTCATTTTTCTTTATGTATTTTCTTTTCATCTTTTTCATTGTTGTTGATTTTGTGTTTGCTGAGTCTTTATATTTTTCTAGTTTTTTATCTTGACTTCTAGGATTGTTAGTTTCCTTTGTGGTTACCTTAATATTTACCCCCATTTTTCTAAGTTTATACCAGTCTTTTATTTCTTTATAACGCCTTGATTTCCTCTCCATATGCAAAGTCTATGTCTACATTTTTTCAGTGCCTCTTTTTTGTTTTAATGTCATCATATTTTACATATTGATATCTGTTTCCCTATTTTCAGTGTTTTAGCTTTGATTTGCTTTTGTGACTTCCCTATCTGGATTGATATCTGGTTGCTCTGTCCTGTGTTTCAGTCTTGGGCTGTTATCTGATGTTACTGATTTTCTAACAGGAGGACTCCCTTTAGTATTTCTTGTAATTTTGGTTTGGGTTTTGCAAATTCCCTAAACTTCTGTTTATCTGGAAATGCCCTAATTTCGCCATCATATTTTAGAGACAGTTTTGCTGGATATATAATTCTTGGCGGGCAGTTTTTTTTCCTTCAAGGCTTTATATATGTCATCCCATTGCCTTCTTGCCTGCGTAGTTTCTTCTGGAGTCCGAGCTTATTCTTACTGACTCTCCTTTGTAGATGACTTTTCGTTTATCCCTAGCCACTCTTAAAATTCTCTCTTTATCTTTGGTTTTGGCAAGTTTGATTATAATATGTCTTGGTGATTTTCTTTTGGGATCTACCTTATGTGGGGTTCGTTAAGAATCCCGGATAAATATCTCATCATCTTCACGATATCAGGGAATTTTTCTGCCAACAAATCTTCAACAATTCTCTCTGTACGTTCTGTTATCCCCCCATTCTGGTACTCCAGTCACTTGCAGATTATTCCTCTTGATAGAGTCCCACATAATTCTTAGGGTTTCTTCATTTTTTTAAATCCTTTTATCTGATTTTTCCTCAAATAACTTGGTGTCAAGTGCTTTATCTTCAATCTCACTAATTCTGACTTACATTGCCTCAATTCTGTTTCTGTGACTTTATATTGAGTTGTCTACTTCTGAAATTTTATTGTTAATCTTCTGGATTTCTGGGATTCTCATAGACTGTTAAATTTGTCATTATGCTCTTCTCTAATCTTTTTAATTTCCTCTATTGGGTGCTCTGTGTGTTGCTTAATTTGCCTCCTAATTTCTTGAAGAGTTCTGTATATTAATCTTTGGTATTCTGCCTCCAGTAATTCCAAGAAATTTTCCTCCTCTGGGAAATTTCTAGATTATTTTGGGGGCTTGCTGAAGCCATCATGGATTGCCTCTTTATGTGATTTGATATTGACTTTTGTCTCTGAGACATCAGTAAGTTATTAAATTTACTTATTTTATGTTTGCTTACTGTGTCCTAGCTTCTTATTTTGTTTTGATATACCCAAATAGACTGCTCGTATGAGCTAGTTTGATTATCGGCACCTTTGAAGCTCTAATGTCCTGTCACCAGCTGGTTAGATCTGTTACTAGGTATGTGAGCTCATGAGCCCAGGTAGATAGCCACCAAGTGTGTGGTGTAGGCTCTCAGTTACAGTCCTAGACAGGCATGGGTGATTAGTGTAGGCACAAGGCATCTGGCTGCAGCAGGGGAACACACTCTGAGGAAGCCAGGGGGCTAACAGCAGCCCCCGAGTGTCCAGGAGGAAGGCATGTCCCTGTTCCCTAGAGCGCATAGGTGGGTGGGTTTTGCAGCCAAACTATGCGCACCTAATGCTATTGGTTGTAAGGATTGGGAGGCACCTCTTATTCATGGGCCCCCATCACAGGTGGCTACATGGCGTGGGTGGAGCCACCAGTCCTCAGGCCGCTGATGTGGGTAGGTGACAATCCTGCTTAACGGGCAGAGCAATGTCAAATGTCAAGAACCTGCCACTTCACAGCTGAAACAGTTGAAGTTAGAGTTCCAGTATATACCCTGTTGTACTGTAGTAATGAGTGCCTATGCTGTTGAGATGGGCCTACACAAGTCTATGCAAGGAGAAAGGCACTCAAAGTCTGTGTATCCCTTATGCTTGTGCCTAGGCAAAGGAGCTGTGCCTACCATGGGTTCCTGGCTTAGGAGAGCCAGCAGTTTATTTTTTCCCGTTTGTTAATTCGTTCACTCTCCAAGGCAAAGGGAATGGCTCCGGGCTTGTGACGGATCCTGCTTCCGGCCCAGGGGACCTGGCAATTTCTGAAGCTGATCCTGGACCCAGTGCAGTGCAGGGAGTGGGGAGATAAATGGGAGAGAGATTTTTCCCTAAGGGGGGTGTTTTTGATCTGTGTGATAAGCCATATGCAAGTACTTATCTTTTGCCAAAAAGGACTGCTTCTCACTGGTTCTGGGTGGCCGTGGAGACTTTCAGCGGCTGGGTCTCTCTCAGTGCAGAAAATGCACCTCCAAAGCAATGTTACTTGCCTGCCTCACCACTCACCCCCAAGTTGATCAGGCCTGAAGGGCTCAGGCTCTCACGAGGTCAGGTCTGGCAAATCCTTGTTGCTTCCGAACTCACTCTCCCTCCCCCTGCCACTCAGTCTGGTTCCTCAACTCTGTCTTTGATGTTCAGGGCTCCCAGGCTGCCATATATAATCGAATCACTTGTTTTTTTGGGCTCTTTGTTGTAAGAGGGTCCACTGGAAGCATCTGACTACTCCATCATCTTGGCCTCGCCCTCCTAAGTTCCTCTTTGGGAGGTAGAACAACAAGTGATAAAATCTGGGAGTAAAATTACCTGAACAAGGAAAAATCATCTTGTGACCAACACCAGGATGGCGTCAAAAGGTCAACATGTCTGGAACATGGTTAAGGTGGCTGGCCACCCCAGAGGGGAACCAACATTCCACAGATTCCTTGGACTTTGCTTTATTCCTATATAACCCTCCGATCAACCTCCAGACCGGGAGGCAGATTTTGGAGGAGCTCATTCCCCTCTGTCTCCTGTATATCGATATACAATAACAACTCTCTTGCTACTCACTTCACCCTTTGTCTCAGTATTGGCTTCTGCAGCAGGCAGCTCAGCCCCTACATTGTGGTAACATATGCCCTGGACGATTGTAATTAACCTGATGAATAGGAAAGCTTCCCATAAATTTCATTCATCCAGTGTTCACTGGACAACTATGTACCATAAGCCTACTAAACATCTAAATATAGTAGTAACAGCAGCCTGAAGTGTGGCCCTTGGAAGATTCCATAATTTGATTATTAAAACCATAACTTAAAAAAGCAACCAAGGTAGTGTAGTATGCACAGGGATTGCCTTATTATACTGGGGACAAGTCAGGAGAAGAACACACATCTTCTTAATATTCTGTGTGACAAAATGGAATGGGTACAGGAAGTACAGGTAGTTGTGGACTTACAACGGAATTTTGTTCTGACAACTCTGTCGTAAGTTGGTTCTGACCTAAGATGAGTAACTCATTTTTCTTTTTTAAGTTTTTTATTATTATTGCCTTTTATTATCAACATCTTTATAAATCTAATCTTTATTTGCCTTTGGGGGTTGGCATGAGAATTATAACAGCAGGAAATTATGCGCTGCAACACTGTATGTAGTACATACCAGTAACAATAAGATGTACAAAAAAAGATGGTTGCAAAGTGCAGTCAGTTGTAATTAGAATATGACATAAGATGGAGACTATCTGTACTTCTGTTGTGTACTGAAGTACAATGGTTGTCTCGATGAAAAGCCATTGTGCAACTGAGTTGTGAGCTAAACTAGCCACATTTTTCATGGCTCCAAATTGTTACTTGAAAGAACTACTGACAGACAAACAAAAGGTTATTCAGACTTGGGTATGTAGAAGACATTTTCTCAAAAATGAAGTGAGTGTGTCATTTCAAGGAAACAAAGTGACAGTGACAGTATTTGTGACCAATGATAAAAGCCAAGCTTCCAAGCAAAAATTAGAATTCTGGAAAACCTCTATCCATTAACACGCCCTTACAGCTTCCTAATTCTTGAAGACTTTCCTGATGAAATCATGGCAGTATCAGTGAATACAAATTTTAAATACTATATAATAAAATGCATAAACATTTGAAAGGTCTGTGTAACTCAGTGAACCAATATTTTCTAAATAGCCAATAGATGATGTTACAAAACCATGCATGAGTAAATAATACACTAAAGTGCAAGACAAGCCAATGGATTTTAATGTAAAAGGGTGCAAAAGCTAACTGATATGATTTCATATTCCACATTGCAACTAACTTTTAAAACTATCACTTGTCAAGTTTTGGTGTAGTATCAAAGAATATCTACATTAATCTTAAAAGGCTATTAAAATATCCCTCCCTGCATATCTGCATAAGACTGGATTTTCTTCATGTTATTCAACAAGAACATGTTACAACAGAATGAAGTCAGAAGAAGATATTAGAATCCAACTGTCTTTTGTTAAGCCAGATATTAAAGAGATTTGTGAAAATGTAAAACAAAGGTACTGTTTTCATTAATTTTTGTTCTGGAATATTTATTAATTTTTCATAAAATGTATTATTTATGACAACTAATAATGGATTTATAACTCCTATTTCAAATAAATTAACAAATATTTAATTTTTTTTTAGTTTTACTGTCTACTATGGTAAAGATTGATCCATATAACCCGACCAAATGAAAGCTCTTCGGGGTCCTCTGTAATATTTGGAAGTGTGAAGCAGTTTGAGATCAAAAAGGATTAAGAACTGCTGATCAAAAACAGTGGCAAAAAAACCAAACTTCCAAACAGCAAAATGCCACTATCTGACAAGTAAGAAAGCAGGAGAGAAGAGGACAGAAGAATGCATTGGCAATTGCTCCAAATATAACCAATACGAATTCTTTTTTTGAAAAAAATTTTTTTTGTTGTTGTCATTTGTTTACTTGAGGTGAAATTTAAATCTTGGAACATTTTCAATCTGGGTGTGGGGATCTGCTCAGTAATCAAGTTTTAATTAACCAAATCTCAAATGCTTTAGGTGCTCTAGCCTTTTGAGCCAAACCTAACTCTATAGGCACCAACAGAACAAATTAAAGTGCTCCATGCCTCAGGATTTTAAGCAGACTGTGCAAGTGGGCCTTATCTTATTTGTTTTTGCTTGCTTGCTTTCCTGATGAGGGAATCATCTTTTGGCTTTAACTCTTCATTTCTTCTCTCTAGGGTGACCTTGCAATATATCTTCCAAACTGGACCAATTAAGAGTCAAAAGGAGTACAATTAAAATAATTGTGCCAGAAGAGCAAGCATAGTAAATCATGACTGCAGTGAGATGTATAATCACCCTTTTTCTTCCCAGGCCATCAGCTCCACTTCCACCCTTTCCTGTTCTGCATAGCTGGGCTCCAAGCCTTCCATCTGCTCTCTCTGGGAACAGGCTTGCCTTCCCCTTTACCAAGAAGACTAAAGGCATGTTTCTCCACCTCCGTATTTCTCTCGTTGCCCATATGTTCCTCCTCTTCTAGCTAAAGGAATAAGGATAGCTACTATTTTACAAGGCTATTCTCTTCTCTGGGGGCAGTGGCTGGTCAGTGGTGGAACTGTCATCTTCTATACAGAAGACCGGGTTCAATTCCTGGCCAATTCACCTCATGCTCTGCCACCACCTATCTAGCAGTGGAGGCTTGCGTGTTGCTATGATGCCGAACAGGCTTCGGCAGAATTTCCAGACAAATTAGGAAGAAAGGCCTGGTGATCTACTTCTGAAAATCAGCTAGTGACAACCCTATGGAGCACAACAGGCTGATCTGCAACCAATCATGGCGATGGAGCAGGACCTCGCAGCGTTTTGTTCCACTGTGCATGGAGTCGCTATGAGTCAGGGGCCAACCCAATGGCAGCTAACAACAACATACCCTTCTGATTCCAGCTTCACCCAACAAGCAGCTCTTTGCGCTTGTATTTTCTCTTCCCTTCTTTTCTCCTTCCACCTCAGCCCATAAACATTCTAAGTGTGACTTTCTATAAAGTTTCCCTAGACCTCAAGGTATTGCTTTCTCTTTCCCTCTCACTGTGTTCACTTTCTTCCTGCCCATTTCATGGTGAATCCCCTTCTCCAAGAACCGTTCTCCTCTCAGCCCTTCAGCACAGGTGTCCTTGAGCTTCTCTACTTGGCTCTCTTCTCTTCCTACTTGCTATCAGTCAGTGGCATCTTCCTCTCCTATAGCGTGTCATCCACATGACTAACTTAGCGTGAATGACTCTCAAATATGTATTTCTAGTCCTGATTTCTCTCTCGCTCTTCTGAGCACCACCCCCAATCGCCATCCACATTTTGTACATCTCACCTGAATGTGTGGTAGTGTCCTAAGCTCAGTATGTCTCAAACAGGGCTCAACTCCCTCCCACCTCACTCCCAAGCCAAAGTCCTCCTGCGTTCCCTCCTTCTCTCCATGTCTTCCCTTCAGTAAGCCTCAACATTTTAGCCATCTTCTACTTCCATCTCCCCAGATACATTTTTCTCCCAGTCGTCAAACCCTGTTGACTTTAATCATAATCTCTGAACTACCTTCCACATCCATCTCTTCTCTATTTTGCCACTTCCCTATTTCAGAGTGGTGCAGTGGTTACGTTGCTCAGCTGCTGACTGAAAGGTCTGAGGTTTGAACCCACCAGCGGCTTCATGGGGGAAAGATGTGGCAGTCTGCTTTCATAAAGATTACAGTCATAGAAACCCGATGGGCAGTTCTATCCTGTTCTATAGGGTGGCTACGAGTCGGAATCGATTCAAAGGCAACAGGTTTATACCACTTGCTCAAACTTCATAACCAGTTTCTTTCTTTTTTCAAAATATTTTATTGTTTTAGGTGAAAGTATATACAGCAAATTAGGTTATCATTGAACAATTTCTATAACATTATTTGGGGCCCTGGTGGTGCAGTAGTTGAGAGCTTGGCTGCTAACCAAAAGGTTGGCAGTTTGAATCCACCAGCTGCTCCTTCGAAACCCTATGGGGGGCAGTTCTACTCTGTCCTATAGAGTCTCTATGAGTCAGAATCGACTCGACAGCAACAGGTTCGGTTTTCTTGTTGTTTTTTTTTTTTTTTTTGGTTTTACACATATTATTCAGTGATATTAGTTTCATGTTTCACAATCTATCAGCATGCTCATTATTTCCATTCTGGTTGTTCCATTTCCCTTAATCTAGCTTCCCTGTCCCCTTTACCTTCTCACGTTTGGACTAGGGAAAATGTTTACCATTTGGTTTCATTTAGATGATTATTTAGAGGTGATATTATTTATTTTATGAGCCAATCTATCATTTGGCTGAAAGATGACTTCTGGGAGTGATTTGAGTTCCAAGTTGAAAGGCTATCCATCTTGGCAATAATCTCAGTGGTTCATCCAGTCTCTTCTGGTCCAGTTAATCTAGCCTTTTTTTAAAGGAATTTGAGTTTTGTTCTACATTTTTCTCCCATTCTATTTGGGACCATTTATTGAGGCCCTGGTGGGAACATTTGGTAGTGGTAGCTGAGCACATCCAGTCCTTCTGGTTTCAAGGTAGGTGACCCATTGTCTGTGTAGACTGTTAGTTCTGTAAACTAGTTTCTTCCTTGAGTCTTTGGTTTCCTTCTTTCGCTTTTGCTCCAGACGAGTACAGACCAATAGTTGTATCTTAGATGGCCACTCGCAAACTTTCAAAACCTCAGATGCTACTCACCAAACAAGGATGTAGAATATTCATAACCAGTTTCTTCACTGGTCTTCTTTCATTCCATGTACTTTTTGCCAGCATGTGACTCAGATAGGGAAGGTGGTGATAGATCAGATGAGTCTTAAGAGAAAGTCTCCATCAACAAGCTGAGAGAAGGAGCTAGCTGAGGGATGAGAAGCAGGGAAGAGAACTAAAAGAGCACAATGGACCAGATACCCAGTGAAGAGAGAATAGTAGAAAGGAGGTAGTCAACAGTAAAGAATGCTGAGAGAGTCAAAGATTTTCAGAAGGGGAAAAAAATTTTTTTTTAATTTGGCAATTAAAGATCACTGCACCCTTAGAGAAAGAAGTTTCAGTTCATTAGCGTGGGTGGAGGGCCCACTTTTAAGATTCTCCATCTCCTTGATTCCGATGACCATCATCTTTGTTTGGCTTCAGCAACCCATCACCTGGGCCACATTCTAAAATTGTTGCTTTGAAGATCAAACTTCCAATACACAACTCTCTAATGACCATTTTCTATGCGTCCAGTTCCTCTACTCTCTATACGTGCAAGTGCCCCCTATACTTTGCGTTTGATATTGAGCCATCTAGTGCCACCCACTCTGGGGTCCTCTTGGCACTGCATTTTTTTCTATCCAGCCAAAACCTGTAGTTCAACACCTCACTTACTCTCCTGCTAGTATCCTTCACTTATCACCTGCTTTTTGTTATACCACAGCTGCAGAGCTAACCCCAAAGGTTGAAATAATCCAATACCAAGGTAAATGGGGCCTTCTGGAGAAAATCTTCCAGCCCTAATTGTCTACAACACACACTCTCCAATCTCCAGTGGATCTTCAGAACAATTCAGCAATCCTTCTCCAGGTCAACTTTCTTCTTTCTTCCATTCCTACTGTGGCAGGTCTAAGCTATCACTGTTCTGTTTACAAAACCACAGTTTTGATCCATGTCTTAGCAGATACCTTATCCCCAATTCTACAAGGAAAACTGAAGCCACCAGGCATGAATGTCAACTTCTCTCCTTCAATCTCCACGATTAAAACTTTTAACTCTCTCTCTGTGGATATATATATATATGTATATATCTGTACATGTATGTGTGTGTGTGTGTGTGTGTGTGTGTGTGTGTGTGTGTGTGTGTGTGTGCGCGTGTGTGTGTCACAGCCAGAGTCAACACAATGGTTTAAATCCCACCATCTGCCATTCCTATGCTAAGAATTTTGCATGCATTATTTCATGTAATCCTCCTAACATGCTTTTTTTGCTTCCTCCAAGAAGGGAAACCTCTTTGCATCCTCCCATCTCCTGAGAGACCTCACTCTTTTTTCCTGTATCTTCATCCTCTCTACCAGCTACCTCCCCTCAGCATGTAAACATGCTCAAGTCTCCCATCCAGAAATCCCCTAACTTTTCCTCAACCACCAGTCTTTGTTACCTCACTGCCCGTTGATTCCTGACTCGAGGCGACCATATACGTTTCAGAGTAGAACCGTGCTCTGCGGGGTTTTCAACGGCTGTAATCTTACAGAAGTAGATCATCAGGACTTTCTCCCATGGCGCTGCTGGGTAGATTCGAACTGCCAATCTTTCAGTTAGTAGTAGAGTGCAAGCCATGTGCACCTCCCAGGGACCTCTAGTCTTCTCTATAAACCCCACTGCCATTGAGACGATTCCGACTCATAGTGACCTTATAGGACAGAGTAGAACTGCCCCACAGGGTTTCCAAGGAGCAGCTGGTGGATTCGAAGTGCTGACCTTTTGGTTAGCAGCTGTCGCACTTAACTACTGTGCGACCAGTGCCCCAGTCTTCTCTGTACAGTCCTCTAAGTCATTATTTCTCTTACAGGCCAAATTTTTGAAATAGTTATCCTTGTTCATTATTGCCAATTTTTCACTTTTATTTTACTCCTCAACTCATTGGAAACTGGAATCTATCCTCATCATTCCTTTAAAAGTTGTAACAAGTGTTACTAACCCTGCCACAACTATTAGAGGGCCTAGTCTGTGCTATACACTTGTGCTAGGTGTCTCACATTCATTATTTCATGTAATTCTTCTCAGAATTTTCCCCTAACCATAACTGTTTGTGCAACTATTTGTTTAACGTCTGCCTCCCCCGCCTCCTAGACCGAAAGTTAACTCGGACCACGGACCATGTCTGTTTTGTTCCCATTTGTATTCCCAGGTCCAAGCACATAGTAGGAATTCAATAAGTATTTGTTGAATTAATGACTGAATAACTAACCAAACAATGCCTCAGGCAGATTTAATATATGAGAAAAGGTAAGGCTCAATGTTGTTAGATAAATTCCCCAGTGTCACATAGCTAGTACGGTGTGAGAACCAGGATTCCAACTCAGAGCTGATGATCAAATCTGTGCTCTTTCCACCCTCCCCTGTCACCTCCTCCACCTCCCACTACTCTCACTGCCACCTGTACACTCGAGACAGACTCCTAAATTTACATGTGTGGCCCAATCCCTTCTTCTTAGTCCCAGATTCATGCAGCCAACTGTCCACTTTAAATTTCCACCTGAATGTGGACCTCTAACAAAACTCAGCTCATTATTTTTCCCACCCAAACCTGCTCTTTCACACATTTTCTTAATGGTGACACCATCTCCCCAGATGTCCAAACCAGAATCCTGGGATGCATCTCCAGCACATCTGACTCACACACACACACAGACACATTCCCTGTAACCGTACTGTCAACTCTGCTAAAATATTTCTTCTATCTAAATGATTTCCTCTAAATCATTGATTCTACTGTAGTGTAGACCCTTACTGATCTCACCTGGACTACCAGCAGTTAACTCTGTCTCCTTTCTTGGCTTCTAGCTCCAAACCAAACCAAACCAAACCCAACCCATTGCTATCGAGTCAATTCTAACTCATAGTGACCCTATAGGACAGAGTAGAACTGCCCCCATAGGGTTTCCAAGGAGCGGCTGGTGGATTTGAACTGCCAACTTTTTGGTTAGCAGCCAAGCTCTTAACCACTGTACCACTATAATTCATTCTTCTCACTTATATCAGAGTCTTCTTTATAAAGCACAAGTATGATGCTGTTACTTCCTTTCTTAACACTTTACAGTGGCATGCCATCACAGCTAATGAGATACTCAAGTAAAAGCTTCTGAAATGGGATATAAATACCTCAGAGGTTTCATTCTGCCTCTCTCTCCAGTCTCCTCTCCAGTCACTCTTCACACGTGTTTCCCAACCTACGCATGCTAAGTTGCTTACAGTTCCCTGTAGCCCACCATGCTACTTCAGGTGACCCCTGCCTCTGCACATATTTTCTTTTCTGGAAGGAACACCTTTCCTCATTGTGGTCTTCCTGATCAAACTCCTATACATACTACTTCAAAATCCACTCTCCTCAGTGAAGTCTTCCCAGATCCATCACATCCTCTTTTGTGCTCCCACTGTACCTTTAAGGTTTCTATACAGAATATGTCACACCTGTGTATCAATTATGTGTATACTTGTCTGTTTCTCTGCTAGACTGTAAGTTCCTTGAGGAACCAAACATTTTTTATCTTTCTATGCTCAACACCTGGAGCCCTGGTGGCATAGTGGCTAAGAATTCAGCTGCTACCCAAAAGGTCAGCAGTTCAAATCCATTCGCTGCTCCTTGGAAACCCCGTGGGGCAGTTCTACTCTGTCCTATAGGGTCGCTAAGAGTCAGAACTGACTCGACAGCAAAGGTTTCTATGCTCAACACCTAGTACAATGGACAGGATAGCTATTCAATACAGTTTTGTTGACTGAATACATAAATAACAGCTACAAATGTTCCATGGTCCTATAGCTGAGTGCCAGTTTCATAATGAATATGAACAAAAGCAAAATCAACTTGGCGAATAAAGAGCAAAAGCATGTAAACGTAACGCTTGCCTGCCAAGGCAAAGTGCTCTGAGGAGAACATGTCGGAAATAGGCATTTATGAGCATTGCAGGAATATTTTAGAACATATTACGCTGACTTGTTTCATACGTTGGCTTAGACAAGATGCCGAGGGGATGTGTGGCAGTGTAGTTTTCCATTTGTAAAAAAAGAAATGGAAATCATAATGCCAAGAGCAGAAATGCACGCACACAGAGTGGTGGACGTGCAGCCAGTCCACAGAGAGATTTCTGCAGCCTCTACACTTGGATTTTGTTTCTAAAGGCAGGGTCTGACTGTCACCCTATGCATGGGACACATCAAATCGGGGAGAGATAGCGCTGACTCTGAAGCTCAGATAGTAACTTTGCTGAACTCCAGGCACAAGTGAGGGCTACCTTCCAATAGCTCATCTAAAGGTTCTTAAATGTTTGGTTGCCTCCAGCCATTTATTTTTCTCCTGCACTTGTTCCAAACATACACTTAAACAACCCAGCTTTTGTCTGTACTTTCTGGAAGACAGCACGTTGCAGGAGTGTTTTATCCAGAGATGGAGGTGATCAAGTGCCCAATGCATGTCTCTCATCTCTCTCAGCCCCTACTCTCTGAACCTACCAGCCCTGATGCAGATCCTCACACCCTATGGTTGATTCCCAACATCCATTTTCCATCCTTCCCAAGCCAGCTGCTGGTTTCATTAAGGCTCAGGGTTTGTGGGCTGATGGGATGTAGCTACGCACGTGCTCTACTCTGGGGGGTGAAAACAGACCACTGTGAATGACGGAAGTGACAAAACTGAGTAAAGCTGAAGGCTGAGAGTGAGTTGGTATGAGCCGGGGTCTTCCAGCAAACCTTGCCCCTGCGTGAAGGGCTCTCCATGAAAATCCATGCCAAAGTTAAAGGCCAGGATGAGAGACAGACACTGATCCCCTTTCTCCATCATTTCACCTTTAATCAATAGTGGGCAGAGTGTGGGTTCTCAAAAAATGTGCATCAATCAGGCAATTCTAGGGCTTTATCTACACTACACCAAGCTGGCTTAACAGTGAAAAATTCATTGAATTTGTCAAACAGTGGAACGTCTCCTGACGGTATCCAATTGACTAGTCACTTTTGGCCTCGCCGGCAGTGAGTACATTTTCACTTACAAGGAATGATTTCAAGATCATGAAGATGGTCAGTTCAATTTGGCTATACTTCTCTCTCTTGAGTTCCTACATGGGCGACCTGGTTGGGCTGTGGCGTTTGTCAGTTGACCGGGGCCCACACTTTTTCTATCTGAATTCCATGTATCTTTTAATTTGGTTTCAGCTGGCCTTTTCAACTTATGGCCATTCCCCTTGCATGTTTAGGAGTCAGGCCTTTGATTTAGAGCTGGAGGCACATAAGAGTCATTACTTTTGAGCCTGACATCTCAAAACGTCAATGTGGCTCCCCATGAGGAGCATCAGCACCATGGCCTGGCTTAGCTCCTACTTCTAAAATTTTACACCTAAAAACACATTGTTTTGTTGGTCATACCTTGTTCTGATTACTAATTTGATCATGATGCAATCCCTTGGACAGGCAATCAATGTCTTCAAAACCTACTTATGCATCAACTCCCTAGGTTTCCCCCCCATACTGCCTGACGTGCACACTCCATCCACATGGCCACATTCAACCTCAAGTCATTATTTCTCATCACATAGCATGCCTTTAACTTTCTAGTCTGATCACCTTCTATCCTGAACCCATTCAAATGCATCCCAAATCCCTCTTCCTTCATAAAGCCTCCCTAGAGTGCTTCAGGAGCCCTGGAAGTACAGTGGTTAAGAGCTTGGCTGCTAACCAAAAGGTCAGCAGTTCTAATCCACCAACCGCTCCTTGGAAACCCTATGGGGAAGTTATACTCTGTTCTATAGGATCACTATAAGTCGGAACAGACTCGACGGCAACGGGTTTGGTTTTGGTTTTGGAATGCTTCGGTTCACAGAGCCCCCTCTCTCTCCTGGTGGCCTGGCAGAAAAAAACTGCCAGACTCACACAATTTGGGAAGAGAACATACTCCATCTTTTGTGTACTCTAATTGACTTTTGTGTACTTGTCTTACCTCCTCAACTGAACTACAAGTTTCCTGATGGCAGGGAAAGTGTCATATGCTTCTTACCCTTCCCACTGCCTGTACTGGTGCTGACAAATGGAAGATGCATAATAAAGGCTTGTTGAGTTGAATCAAATAGAGCAACTTGGATCATAAACAACACACTTAACAGGAAATTCCAAGTGAACAGGCTGGTGTCATAGCTCAGACAGGCATGAACACAAACCCCCAAGTGACTCATTCAGTTTCCATAAAGAGATAGGGCCACACACAGCCATTCATTTGCTGCGGCCAAACGGACTGATTTTAAATCAGTTTAAACTAGTACATGCAACTCAAAACACTTTTTCTTCCAAAATGTACATTCACACTGTTTGATATTTTAATTCGTATTCTTTACAACTCAGAGATGTATTCATTTAAATTGGTCCTTTCCAAAGTAGTGATTTGCCTTAATATTTTTTTTAAATTAATTTTCAACCACAGCAAAGTTGATTCGGGTTTTACCTTTCTTATTTTACATGAAGCAGATCTTGTATTGTACTGTCTTTCCTTTCACTACTAAACTAGCTGAACAAATGGTCTACCCTGCTGCCTCAATTTTTCCCACAGTCCTCTTTCAATTATTCCCATCCTTTAAATTATGACTTTTATGCAAATGACTCTGCCAAATACATGCTTCCCAACGTCACCTCTCTTCTGAGACTCTACCATCAGAATATTTCTTTCTCAAATAAAATGCAATAAAAGAAGACCACAACTCAGTTTGTCTTCCAAAATTCTGTTTGCAAGGCTGTTTAAAATTTGTAATTCCTTTTCCATAGAAACAATGTTATAAATAGTAATTCAGTTAGTCCTCTAGCTGGGAAGCAAAGCTTCGTTACTCCATCTGCAATGAAAGCAGCAGAAAGCAATATGGTATCAATATGAGTAACTAAATGAAACACTAGAAAGTAAATGTAGAAAAATAAGTTGAGCCTGGTTGTTAATATTTGAGGAAAAGCACTTGAAATTAGAGTACAGGTAGAGATTGTGTAGTTCTAGAGGACTTCTTTTGTCACAGCCACCAGTTTTAAGACCTTGTAGGTTTTAGACTTATCTCCTAACGCCACTTACCACTCCGTCTGACTCTTCCTCCATTCTACCTCTTCCATTTGTCCATTTCTCTTCCATTCCTCTGCCCTGTCCTCATCCAGACATTTATTCTCCCTTAAAACCAGTTGCCCCTGAGTTAACTCTGACTCATGGTGATCCCATGTGTGTCAGAGTAGAACTGTGCTCCAGAGGGTTTTCAATGGCTGATTTTTCAGAAGGCCCTTCTTCCAAGGAGCTTCTGGATGAACCTGAACCTCCACCCTTTAGGTCAGTAGCCAAGCACTTTAACCATGTGCACCACCTGGGTGACAGTAATGCCCTCCACCCAAAGCTACTGTAAGGATTCACAGTATCTATGGTACCTGTTGCCGTCCAGTTGATTCTGACTCATAGCGACCCTACAGAGCAGAGTAGAACTGCCCCATAGGGTTTCCAAGGAGTGGCTGGTGGATTCGAACTGCTGACCTTTTGGTTAGCAGCTAAGCTCTTAACCACTGCGCTACCAGGGCCCAGTACCTATGGTGGTGCCTGGTAAATACATACATACAAACGCTTATGTATTAATTAAATTTGAGATGGGGAGATGCACAGTTTTGGTCGGAGAATCTGACTCCTGACTAACCTTCTGCAAATGTTTTTACTTGGATGAATACCCACTTCGTCAGCTTTTGGCTAAAATTCAAGCAGAATCTTGCTTGGTGTCCTACCCTCCATCCTCTTTCACTAAGAGTAACTTTCCAAGGAAAGGAGAATTACTGGTTTACAATCCAGATTCAAGAAATATTCAAGATTTAAGACGAGGGAAAATCCAAATAAGACACAGAATTTGCTCTTGTTAACTAATAAAACAAAAACCAATCAACCAACCAACCAAAAAATACCCAGGGCAACTGATCTGACAGGCTTAGAGTGCTAGCGGCTGCCTGTTGTCATGGCAATATGGGCACAGTAATCCCGCAGCTGGGGCTGAAGGAAGAAGCACTGCAGGAGAGCAAGGGTTGGCGCTGCAGCGAGACATACCCTCAGGTCCTAGGTGACCCCAGAGCCACAGGCCAGGATGTGCCCAGGGACACTCCACCGTTTCTGAGCTACCAGACTAGGCTCTGGAATCCTCAAGCTTCTCCCTTCAGATGCCGTCAAGAAAAGCAAAAGGAGGGTTGCAAAGATACTTATTTGCTTCTATTCTCTGTGTGGTACTCATAGAAACACGTATTTTAGTATTAATCGTTATGAGGCATTATATTTGCAGAAGGCTTCACCACTTTCAAAGTATTTTTACACACATGACTATGTAAGATTCTAACAGCCAGCACAGGTATGTTGGTATTATTTCCATTTTGCAGATGATAGCACCTAGAAAGGAAGGCATTGGACAGTTCTCATAAACCCTCTGCACTGTGAGTTTATCACTGGCGTAACGTGGCTAACAGAACTTATCCTGACTACAGGAAATTGTAAATGACATAGCTTTAAATGTTACAGAAATGTCACTATGTAAACTCTTGGGCCAGTATCTTTTGTATATACCCACTTTGTTCTTTGTACAGAAAAGTTAGCCCCGTACAGCGTGCAGCACGTCAGTAATGCTCAATAATAAAGGACATGTCCTATCTAGCTCTGCTATGTATTTGTAGAGGCGCTGTCCCCGTTTCAAGCTCCTGGGCTGTTTGGAAACTCTCGGAGATACCGGGAAACAAAGGCTGTAATTGCAATCCGCATTTCTGAAGCTTCCATTAGCAGAGTCGTCCCACCTACTGTGCTGAGAGGTGACCTCATTAGAGATGGGGAACCATCAGTGGGGAACTCAGAGCCTTGGGAACCCTCTGGCAGTTGAGCCTGTGCTTGGGGAAGCCTTCCAGCAGCTGCTGCTGACAATGGACTTCTGTCCCTCATCCTGCAAAGGCCACTGCTCGTCTCATGAGCCAGGCTGCTTGATTTTGTTTTATCCACAAGCAAGATGGCTTCTGACTGGAATGAGCTCAGAATAGCAGAAAGTAATTAAAAATTCATTTTAAAATCTATTGCACAGTTTAACATCTACATTAAGAACACTGTTGGGGTAAATAAGCTGGCGTCGTGTTAATAAGTCAAGAAAAAAGAATTCAAGCAGTCTGTTGCACATGGTTTAGGAACATTAGGTAAAATAAATTGTATTTCAGCTGATCTTTGGACAAGCTTTGTAGGCCTTTTCGTGAAAATGCAGTCATCACAGAAACCAGCATTTTTTCAAGAGAATTTCATGGCAACCGAATGGCCCAATTGAGATAATTCTTCAGGAAAATGGCTCTCTTCTTTTCAAGGAGGTACCCCCTTTCCTGAGCAGTTGTCTTAAAAGGGCAGTGACAAATGATGCTGAAGAGCTGACGTTTAATAAGCATTTTATTTTCTAATGATGCGGACTCATCGTCTATCAGATTCTATTAAGGACCTTTCTGCATCGATTATCTACATTTTAAACCAGCCCAAGATAAGCAGAACTGATCACCAAGGCAGTAACAAGGTGCATTAGACCCTCTGGCTTCCCTCTGGAGTCCAGGTGGAGCAGTCGTTAAGAGCTATGGCTGCTAACCAAAAGGTCGGCAGTTTGAATCCACCAGCCGCTCCTTGGAAACCCTATGTGGCAGTTCTACTCTGTCCTACAGGGTCACTATGAGTCGGAATCGACTCGATGGCAATGGGTTTGTGTTTTTTTCTTTTTTTGGCTTCTCCCTATCGTCAATAAGCCTTTGTCCGGGCTTTCTCAAGTCCTAGACTTGCCTGTGCCCAGCAACCATCATCATCATGTCAAATAGCATTGACAACTAGAGCAACTTCCATTGGGAAATGGACAGATATTCTCTGGAAGAAAGTCCACATTCAAAGGCATTTTTCCGGAAGTTTAAAAAAAAAAAAAAAAAAAAAAACTCCAGCAGCAACAGTGACACGGAGCGCATGGTTTTGAAAAAAAAGTTTATTTCCATTAAGTCATCATTATTTTCACCCATGAGCTGTGTTTTCTGGGTCCAAACACCACTTTATATCAATTTTGAAGGGTATCTAGGAGGCAAAAGGAATCTGATGATGAATATAATAAAGCAGGTTCATTTAGCAATAGAATTATATTATCATCATTACCACATTACCCATTTTATTCTAAAATTTATGTTCATTTCCAGAACCAATAGCCCTTTCTACTCACTGCATTCAAAGACAGCACACATATTTTACGTTTAAAGTAACTTGGCACACTCTAACCTAGGAAATAAATACCAAATCAATTTACTTTCTCCTTCTTCCCCCAACACTGAAAGCAAATGTCAAGTGTTATAAAGCTCCCCAATGATGTCCATAATTTTATCAAAAATTGAGATTCCGTATCTCTTCTCATATTCTTGATGGAGGTATTGAAGTAGGTAAGGCTATAAAACTAATAACCTATTTTTCACAGCAAATATTTTCATTCATCTGGGGCAGAGTAAACCAAGGCCTTTATGGGATTGTTAAGCCAGAATATGAGCCGTTTTGATTAAAACCAAAGACACTGACATTTTCCAACCGAAAGAGGAGTGTCACCAGAGGCAGTGTCTATGCCGAAGCTTGTATTGAGACGAGTCTGGAAACTGGCGCCAGGAGGAATAGACTCCAAAGGGTCATGGGCCTCTGTGCTTGCTTTTAGATGCTTCTTAGTTATCACAAGGAGTCCCTAAGTGGTGCCAACAGTTAATGTGCTTGGTTGCTAACCTCTGAGTCTACCTAGAGGAACCTCAGAAAAAAGGCCTGGCAATCTACTTCTGACAATCAGCTATTGAAAACCCTATGGAGAACAGTTCTACTCTGACACACATGGGATTGCCGTGACTACTAGACGGCAACTGGTTGGTTACATTATCACAAAATCTTTTTACGTTTCAAGGGGGATGGGACGACAGAGCTTGGAATGGGGGAAATCTTTGCTCTTAATCACACAAGGACAATGCCATTCTGACCTCATTTAACATATATGTGAAGCAAGAATAGAAGCATTTCTTCACATGGACCTGGAAAATATTAAAAGTTAACTTTTCCCAACTGTAAAGCAAGGGAGAATGGATAGATAAGTCTTTAAAAAGAAGGGGAGGGGACCAATATGGCAGAGTAATAATGTTTACATTTCACACTATTATCAATTTTGAGTTTTCATTATTAATATGGGTGAAGATATTTTCAAGTTTCTAGGATGAAACATTGAGTTGAAGACTTTGATTTCTCTTTTTCTCACAGTTGCTTCAGAAACAAATAAGAAACCACTTATAATCTATCGGTTGCATAATGCAATGCTAGTGTTAGCTATGATTCCTAAATCTTACCAAGTTTTTACCATTTGTGGTTTTAGATTTAGTAAAACATGACTTGAGCTAAGGTTCAGATATAAGGAATAATCACAACATTTTATGACGAAGGTCTGTTTGGTAGCTTCTCTGTTAGTATATGTTTATATTTAAAGATAAGGTGGCTGCTATTGGTATTCCTGGGGACAGTAAAACTGAAACAATTAATGAATGGGTGTCAATTTTTTCTACACCGAGTATTCATGTAGCTTAACTTAGTCATACGTTTTATATTAAACCATCAAGAGCTATCTACTTTCCTTAGGTTATGAGTTAGTGAATTGCTGAACAGTTGATCCGATGTCGTGAAACAACTGAGACTCCTGCCATCAAGTAATAAGTGTTGATCCTTGATCAACCAATCATGTAGATTGACTGGAGAATCCGCCACTGGGAAGGAAATTGCCAAGAGCTTGGTGAGACTACAATGCCTATGATTATTAACATTCGTCAACCCCTGTTATGCGCTAGGAGCCCTGGTGGCACAATGGTTAAGAGCTTGGTTGCTAACCAAGAGGTCAGCGGTTCAAACCCACAAGCTGCTCCTTAGAAACCCTATGGGGCAGTTCTACTCTGTCTTATAGGGTCCCTATGAGTCAGAATTGACTCAATGGGAAGAGAGTTTGGTTATGCACTAGGCACTTTATATATGTGATTTCTTTTTATCCTCACAACTCATTGACATAGGGATTATTCCTATGTTATGGAGAAGACATAGCTCAAAGGGTCTAAGAAAATACAAATGCTGCACCAATCTTTCTGATTAAAATTCAACACAACAGTGCCTTGGTTATTAAGGGGGGTCAGCTCTTTTTCTTTTAGGTTGCTGAATTACTGTGAATTAAGGTCTTTTAAGCAATAACTGTAATGTAATAGTAGTTATTCCACTTTTTTAATATGTAAATCTTTTTCTAATTACAATCAAATTTCTCTTATTCTACATGGTCACAGAATGGACTATTATGACTCATAAAAAATTCTAGTTAATAGAGTATTAGGAAGACCACTAATCTTTAAGAAGGAGAACAGAATCATATATACTTAATATAAACTAAGTGCACACTTGAATCTTTCTTTGATGATTCAGGAAACATGAATAGGTACTGTAGGGCTGCAGCATCATTATTATGACCAGTTATAATTATACAAGGGAAGCAAGATATCACTACTTAATAGAGATTTCTAGCTGCAGAATCTTAGATTTGAAGAGCTGGAAGGCACTTCAGAGAGACTCTGTCCAAGTCTTTTGTTTACAGATAAGGAATTTGAAACCCAGACAACTAAGTGATTGACCCAAGGTCATCAGGATTCCAGTGGCAACATATAGTGATCAGAACACACGGGGACCCGTTTTGCTATGCAAAGCACATATTACAGTCATATTGACCCTATGCATCTCAACACAATCACAGTATAAAAAGCAAAGATGTACAGTCACTTGACTTCTAAATTAGTTGATTTCCAAGCAACCATGAATCTACTTGTTTGTATTTTTCTGACGGCGCTTTCCTGGATTTTCATTTTCCTACCATTACTTCCATGCACAGCTAATACACATGATGTCACTCTGCCAATAAAACTCAGCAAGAGACAGGCCCTTTCTCTGAAAGTTTCTGATTTTCTCTCCTCTTAATATATAGTTTTTACTAGGATGAAATGTGGAGAGGATCTTATACCAAACATTCAATTCTAGCCTTGCAATTTAACTTGGGGGATGATTAATCAATTATTTACTTAGATGGCACCATTTTCCTGTCACTTAAATCATATTTAATTTCAATCTATTATAATCCATTACCAATGCTGAGCCAAAACCCTTGATGCACTCTTTGCTCATGAGATGGTTTCACATGAACCGCATTAAAGTACTAAGTGTCTCATGTACACTTACAGATGACGGATGGCATCTGTTAAGACGTGGTTCATGTGCACACTTTAGAGAATTCTATATTTTACAACTTTAACATATCCTGAGCCATTTACTACCAAGTGAAAAACCACCGGAACAATCTAGATCAATAGTCTATTTAATCTGAAAAGTCATCTTTCATGTAAAATGGGACTTAAACATTTTTTGAAAATTATCCAAATCTTTTACTCCCACCTCCCTCACAATACGAATTCCTTAGCTCTAAAACTATTTGAGATATAACAGCCAAATACAATGCATGAAACTTAATTGAATTCTAGTTTGGGAAAAAATTATATGATACATTTTGAAAGGATAATTGCACTGGGTATTACATGATACTAGAGAATTAGTGTTAATTTTCTTAAGTATGGAAATGTCATTATAGTTATGCAGGAGGATGACCTTATTTTAGGAATAACGTCCTTATTTTTAGGAGATGTAATGCTGAAATACTTGGGGGTTAAGTGTCATGATGTCTGCAATTCTTTAGGTAGTTCAGAAAAATACACAGATGAAGGAAATATGGCAGCATATTAACTGGAATCTAAGTGTACAGAAAACAAAAATCCTCACAACTGGACCAATAAGCAACATCATGATAAACAGAGAAAAAGACTGAAGCTGTCAAGGATTTCATTTTACTTGGATCCACAATCAACACCCATGGAAGCAGCAGTCAGGAAATCAAAAGACGCACTGCACTGGGCAAATCTGCTGCAAAAGACCTGTTTAAAGTGTTGAAAAGCAAAGATGTCACCTTGAAGACTAAGGTGCGCCTGACCCAAGCCATAACATTTTCAATCACATCATATGCATGCGAAAGTTGGACAATGAATAAGGAAGACCAAAGAAGAACTGATGTCTTTGAATTGTGTTGTGACGAAACATACTGAATATACCAGGGACTGCCAAAAGAACGAACAAATGTGTCTTGGAAGAAGCACAACCAGAAAGCTCCTTAGAAGCAAGGATGGCAAGACTATGTCTAACATACGTTGGACATGTTATCAGGAGGGATCAGTCCTTGTAGAAGGACATCATGCCTGGTAGAGGATCAGCAAAAAAGAGGAAGACCCTCAACTAGATGGACTGACACAGTGGCTGCAACAATGGGCTCAAGCATAACACAACGACTGTGAGCATGGTGCAGGATGAGGCAGTGTTTCATTCTGTAGTACACAGGGTCACCACGAGTCGGAACCGACTGGACGGCATCCAACAACAACAACAACAAGAAGTGGTTGGTATATAGTACTATTTTTCCAATCTTTTTTTGTTTGAAATTTTACAATAAAAATTGGGGGAAAAAACCCTAAAGTATCATTTCAAATTTAAAATTACTTAGCTTGCACACCAACTTCAGAGAAGGGAGACAGGTGGTGGGACAGTTACAGATGACAGAGAAAATAGAGTTCCTCACTCCCCAGAATAATTCTCAAGCGGACAAAGAGAAACACAGTGAAAGGGGATAGAAGTCAAAGTTAGGTGAGGTTACAAGAAGAAGAGGGGACCCAGCTCCTGTTTCCAAACCCTGGCATCTCCCACCTGGGCTGCTAAAGGAGCATGTGTGTGTTATCATGGGCACACTGGTATCCATCTCTGAGGCATCATGGAGGACACTGCACTTGTGCAAATGTCCCACACAGTGGTTTAAAATCCCGTGTTTCTGCATCCTTTGACGTCATCTCATTGTTCAGTCCAGGGACTTAGGTGGGGGGCACACCCAACTATATCTTCCTAATGGCATATGCTAATTCAAAAAGTCTGCTCATTTTGGTGCTTAGAATTGCCCCTGACTTAATCTTTCTGAGTCTCAGTTCCCTAATTTGTAAAATAGGAATAATATGCCTATCTCAAAGGTCTCCCGAGTGAATCAAAGGAAATAACATCTGTCAAGAGACAATTACTGAGTCTGTCACCGAGCAGGGGCCCAACAAGTGCTAGTCATTATTAGTAACATCGACGGCAGTGCCCGTGAGTATCTAGAACCAAAGTGTCTTATACTAATCTAATTGCCAAAATGGGAAAATTAGGGGCAGGTAGTTAATACGGTTAAGCTTACTCATACCTAGTTTTTAAAAAAACTGTACTTTAAGAGGGTTGAATAATGGATCAATGTCAACCTAGAGAGAGGTCTCAAATGTTTCAAGAATTCACCCTTATCCTTGTTCACTCCTCCTTTTATTTTAGACTGGGATGGACACCTAGAGGTGAGCTGCTAGAAATATGACAAAAAAATTAAGAGACCAGCCTTGAAATGACTATCATGAAATTTATTACTTAGTCACTTTTTCCCAGATCTTTTTGGCACAGAAATAGTGGAAGTTTATATAGAAATAAGACATGTAGGCAGATTGTAAGGTTTATGAGTTTTAGACGTGCACTCCTGAAATTTGGTGATAATCCTCACATTCAATTAAATTGTTTACTACGTCTAACATCAAAGATTATGCTAACATGAAATTTATAATATATGCTGGTAAAATATTAAAAAATTATAGAGACTATTGATACAACAGAGCAGAAATCAATAAAGTGGGGTGAGTCCACCCCCAAGAGGTAGATGAAATGGTTCATTAGGGTGTAGGAAGGCAAAATTAGAGCTAATTCTACCTGTTTTTTGAACTAAAAAAAAAAAAAAAGTTAAGCTTCACTAATATTTTATATTAAGCAATATTGTCACCTGGCTTATAATTAAGAGGATGGCATGTCACGTAAAGCTCTGCATAGAGCCTAGGGTAGAGTCGGATTCCACTATAATAGAAGACTGAAGGTCCTTCTCTTACTCGTTTACTCTCTTTCACTCAATTACTACACACAAATGTTTAGTTGAGCTCTGTTAAGTGGATTTATCGATCACATTATCCGGTTTTAACTAAACCAATCTTCCCCAAATGGAAACTGACTTAAAAAAATAAAAAATACAAAAAACTTCCCCAAAGGAATCATGGATTAAAGATAGCCAAATAATAAAAGCACAAATGAGCAACAAGAAAATGGCAGAGTAAAAAGTTATATTATTCCTAGTATGAGCTCTTTGCCAGCCATATGAGATAAAAAGCAACAATGACTGAATGAGATCTGATCAGAAATCAATTTAAAAATGTGAAATCATCAAGTCCATTTGAAATAGCTTTGATTCACTATTTGAACCTTGCCTGTAAGGGTACATTATGGCTTGAAGAATTAGCTATGATGCTTGAATGTAATTTATAAAGTAATAAATTCACACGTATTGAAGGTGAATACACAAAAGTTATTACAGATGAGAGCAAATAAAAATGATTAGAGAAAACAATCAAGTCTCAAAAAGTTCATAACAAGCTTATTGTTGTTGTTAGTCCAAGTCAAGTTGATTGCGACTCATGGCAGCCCCATGTGTGCAGAGTAGAACTGCTCCAGAGTTTTCAAGGCTGTGACCTTTTGAAAGCAGACTGCCAGGTCTGTCTTCCGAGGTACCTCTGGGTGGGTTTGAACCACCAACCTTTCAGCTAGTAGTCAAGCACTTAACTATTTGCGTCACCCTGCTATCTAACATGGGCTAAACTGAATCATCATGAAACATAAACAAGATAGATACAAACAAAAGTTATACATTTAGAGTAAAAAAATCCAATATGCAAGTACAGGATGTGGGACACTTGGCTTCCAGTGATTCATGTGAAAAAGATCTAAGGTTTTCAGCTGACCATAGCCTCTACATGAGGTAACAGTGCACTGGGCTAACAAAAGACTAAACCAAATCGTGAGCTGCCTTAGATAGTTTTAGTATATTCTGAATCAATGCCAGCCAAGAGAGAGGTCTCCAATGTTCCAAGAATTTACCCTTATCCTTCTTCATTCCTACTTTTATATCAGACTGGGATGAACAGCCAGAAGAGAGCTGCCAGAAATATGACATAACAATTATAGAGAGCAGCCTTGAAATGGTGGCAGACTGTGTTCCACAAGAAACACTGACCCACTCAGAGGAGGGTGTTCAAGCACAGGCTTCCACAGAGATGCTTCCAGCATGGGTAGGAGGATGGACTGGAAAATCTCCAAGGTCATACCAACTCAAATCTATGAGTTTGTGAAGACCCAGGGGGGCAGGATCTAGACAACAGGAGAAGTAGGATTAAACTACTTCCCTTGTTATATGTAGTAGGTAGCCCACTTGAATGTAACTCAAGGGGAGTAGGAACTTTTTCTCTATCTTTGTACTATTCAACGCTGCATCCCTTACACCCAGAACAGTGCCTGGTACCTACTTTGTGCTCAGGAAAGTTTCTTGGCATTATGGTAGAGAATTTCTCATCACTTGAGGTATTCGTGAAGGGCTAAATAGTAAAATTAAATTGTTGTGGGGTCAACTCCAATGCATGGTGACCCCACGTGTGTCAGAGTAGAACTGTGCTCCAAAGGGTTTACAATGGCTGATTTTTTGGAACTAGACCACAAGGCCTTTCTTCTGAGGTGCCTCTGGGCAGATTCAAACCTTCAACACGTCAGTTAGCAGCTGTGTGTGTTAATTGTTTACACTACCCAGGGACTCTCCACGAAGAGATTACATGGGTTTCTATCTCCAAGGAATCTGCAGCTCTAAGACGCTACAGTTTTATATTTGTGTACAACCCTTCTCCTTGACAAATTAAAACATTATTAGCAAAGATTTCTGAACCTCTTTATAAGTTCTTAACTGAATATTCCACATTTCTTTGGGTGATTCTCTATTCGTATCAACCTTTTTTCCTCCCAAAGAATTTGAGATTTTCTTTCAATCTTTTTTTTTCTCCTGACAATCTCTTTTTTACTGCAAATCTACAGAGATTTTTGAGGCAAAGTCTGCTGGAATTTGTAAACAGTCATACTTCACCTTACCTCTCTCTATCCAAAAGACAGCAAATAAATACAAAAACAGATGTGTATACCAAACACTCAAATATGTTAGCTAAGGCTCAAGCGGGGGGGAGGGGAGCGAAGTAATTAAGGACTATGAAAATTCGTGTGCATGAAGCGACAGTAGACCCTGACACATATCAAACTCATAACAGAATAGAGTCAATCTTCTGTTTCCTTCAATTTCACAGGGCAAAAATATTACTTAAACCATTTCAGTTTGTTATTAGAAGTTAAATTTTTTTTTTAAAGACTTTAGGTGGAAGTAAATAGTGAAGGAAATGATGAATATAGAAAATATCCATGATCACAGGGGCTGGGGAGGGGGCAATGGGGAATGACTGCTTAATGGCTACAGGGTCCTTTGAGGAGATGAAAAATGCTCTGCAACTGGTTAGTGGTGGTGCTTGCACAACCTCGTGACAGTACTAAATGCCATTGAGCTGTACACTTTACAATGGTTATAATGGTGCATTTTATGTTACGTCTATTTTATCACAATTTTTAAAAAATAAACATTTGAAAAATGTAAACCGGTACTAGTTGCTGTCGGGTCGATTCTGACTCATGATGACCCCATGTGTGTCAGAGTAGAACTCTGCTCCATAGGGCTTTCAATGGCTGATATTTTGGACGTAGATCACCAGGCCTTTCTTCCAGGGTGCCCTTGGGTAGACTCAAACCTCCATTTTTTTGGTTAGCAGCTGTGCAACACCCAGGGACTCCAAAAAAAAAAAAAAAGTATACACGCGCTAAATAGTTCAGAGATAATGCCCAAAAGTGGCACGGCACAACAATAGACTGAAACATAATCAATAACCATGAAGATGACACATGATCAGATGACATTTCATTCTGTTATACATAAGGTCACCAAGTTGGAGCAAATCTGACAGCAACTAACAACAACAAGCATTGAATATAATATCCCTGGTGGCGTAGTGGTTAAGAGCTATGGCTGTTAACCAAAAGGTCAGCAGTTCAAATCCACCAGGTGCTCCTTGGAAAAATGTATGGGGCAGTTCTACTCTGTCCTATAGGGTCACTATAAGTCAGAATCAACTCGACGGCAATGGGTTTTTTTTTTTTTTTTGGTTCTAGCTAGATTTAGAACCATCTCTCTCATCTCTTCTAAAATAAATGTCAACCGAAAAGCTAATTTCCTGTCTGCCAACAATAATCAGTCAGTATTTTCCACCGTACATTTCTAAATGGCATTAGAAATTGCGATTTTATTTAGAAGATAAAATCTGTCCAGGCAAGCCCCTAAAATGGCAGTCTGGCTGCTCTTTCAAAGGAGGCCTTGGAGAAACATCACTCCCCAGTCTTATCCAAAAAAGGTAGGCTAAGTGTTACCGGGACAATGCCCCAAATGATGAAGAGCTATCAAAGAGAGACATCTGCCATTTGCCTGGGTATCACAGCAAACATCATCATCTCCACATCAGGCAGGGGCTGTGGCCATCTGTGACGGGTGTGGCGGAGGAGTCCTACATTAGAAGAGTGGATAAGATGACCTCTAAATGTCACGCTACCCCCAGCTCTAAAATCTATGCTAAGAAATATGGAAAATGCAGGTCTGCTGGATGGCCAAGTGCCAGGGAGATATCCAGAGAGTGTGGTAAACGCATTGTTCTTTTAACACTTACTCTAAAGAGCAAGAAAGCAGGTCCTCTTTTATCGCTGTGTATCATCACCGAGATGACAAAACAGAGGAAAGCACAGGCAAATATAAGAGTTTTATTTATGCAATAAAATCAAGTAAGAACGTATTGAAAAACAGCCTAAATTCAAGGTGGAGTGGAAGTATCAAAACGCAGAACAAAAAAATCACCAGCTCAACCATGTCTCAGTTCTAGCTGACAGTGGCGGGACTGTCATTCTTGCTGTTTGCTATTCCAGGGCATCGAGCTGTGAGGCGACATAGGCAACACTGTGGCTCCACGGGCCTGGGATGACAGAAGCCCATGAGTCCTGCTCAACAACAGATGCTGGACTGAGATAACTAAAAAGAATAGAAAACACAGGGAACAGCAGCTGGGCCAGACAAATTCAACTTCCCACCTGCTGATGATTTAGACAGTCATCTTTCACCCCCGTCCCTATCCGTGTAGAAAGCTGCCAGCACACCGAGAAATTAATCAATTTCGGGAAAGGGAGGGAGTTATCCATGGTCGATTTTATATTCTTTCTGTAAACACATTTGTGTAGCACAGAGGCAGCTGATCCAAACAGCAGTGGCTTTTCCTGCTCTCTGCTGTAATCACCCATACACCTGGGACTCACACAGATCTCTCTGCTGTTTTCTTAGATGACAATTTCTTTTTTCCTAGGGTAAAGCTGGCTTTGGAAACTAATTAGATATGTCTGGTTTTTTTTGTGTGTGGCTTTAAGGACACCGTGGCCATCTCACTTGCATTTCTATCTTGACCCTCCCTTGCTGCCTTTGTTGCTTTTCCTTTTGTCTGAACGGAGAACAAGAATGATCTCCAAACACGGCTGGTCGAACACGCTACTCTTCCGAGTGTGTGTCTAT
Source organism: Dugong dugon (assembly GCA_030035585.1). NCBI lineage: Eukaryota > Metazoa > Chordata > Mammalia > Sirenia > Dugongidae > Dugong > Dugong dugon. The sequence goes on from CM057467.1 coordinate 31,679,232, forward strand.
ATGTATATGCAAAATTCAACCGCCTCTTTTGCTGCAAAACGACCTTTATCCTGAAGAACATTTCAGCGCAAGGAAACGCTCTTTAAAATGTCTAATTCCCTACTGTGATTTCCTTTAAAGTTCTAATGAGTTGTGCACAGTAATGAATTCTGTAAATTGCAGTGTTTCATTTAAAGCTTTGAAGGTACAGAAGGCTCTAATAATGAGTTTTGCCCCAATTGGTCTTGGAAGAAAGTAATTTTGAAATGTACGTGGATATGTCATACGTTTTAGAGAAACAATCACAACTTTGTGGCTCAAATTAATATTTGTTGCTTCATGCCATCAAAATGTCAGATTAATGAGTAATTAACAACGTTTGTACATAATGTTATTTCCTTCTTTCCACAAAGGCAAAAAGCATAATGGAGAATTCAAGCCATGAAGCATCTTTCAACAAATATGTTTTCAGAGTTTCCATTTTAAATCACTTACTACCAGGTCTATAACTGTCTTCTTTGATGGTCAGCAAACAGCTGGCTTTCCAGATAACACATAGAGTATAAAATATTCATATTATTTAAGCTATTTCTACATTTTACTAATAGTCTTCGAATTGTTGGTCTTGAAGGGGAACGAAACCATCACCACCACTTACTCCCCCTCATTTTTTTTTAAAGAAAAGTTAACATGGACCTTAAACCTCCTTATGCTGTGCCTACTTTGTTGTTATTGTTAGCTGCCATTGAGTTGGTCCCCAGCTCATGGTGACCCCATGCACAATGAAACAAAATGCTGCCTGGTCCTGCACCATCCCCATGATTGGTTGTGGATAGACCATTGTGATCCATAGGGTTTTCTCTGGCTGAATTTTGGAGGTAGATTGCCAGGCCTTTCTTCCTAGTCTGTCTTAGTCTGGAAGCTCTGCTGAAACCTGTTCAGCATCATAGCAACATGCAAGCCTCCACTGACAGACTGGTGGTGGCTGCACATGAAGTGCACTGGCCAGGAATCGAACCCGGGTCTCCTGCATGGAAGGCGAGAATTATACCACTGAACCACTACTGCCCCCTATGCTTACTTTAGGATGACTAACCTCCTTCTTGTATCTATTTTTCCATCCTTCTTCTGAATCTTGCCTTAGTTGAAACTTGATCCTCTCCAAACATACTGCCCACTTCCTCACTCTCCCTTGGAGAGGCTGAGAGCAGCCTGCTGCCTGGTCAGCCTCAACCTGGGCCTTCTTCCATGGGCACCCACTCTCCATGTCCCTTCACGCTGAAGTGCATGCCCTCAACCTGACCACTCCCATAGAGCCCTTCGACCCATTCAACTGCTCCTTTTCCATCGGGTCTATTATCCCTCTGTCCTGAGATGCCAGATGAATGCTTTGGAAGCCACCCTCTCCAGAAGCCCAGCCTCTGCACTGCCCTCACATTTTCCTAAACCCTTCAAGCAAATTTCCAACCCCAGACCATCCATTATGGCCATTCCTGTGTCTGGGCCACAGACCACCAAAGAGAAGGAGAAGACAAATCCTTGCCAATCTGGTACATTACAGATTTAAATTTGGCCAACTTGAGAAGCATCAACCCTGGTCAGCAATCACTGTATTCATGTCTCATTGTCTTCTAACCCAAACCCCACAGGAACTATTCTAGCCTGTTTCCCCCTCTGCTTAAACTCCCAGTTTCTCTTCAATCAGTGGCCCTGATGTCAGCAGACAGCCTCGCCTCCTGCACACCAGAGAATGCTGGCTCCTGTGTGTGTGCACTCCGTGAGGGTGCCTTTCCTTCCACTCACTCCATCCCCACAACTCCCCTCCACTTGTCACTAAAGAAAGACTTTCTCTTCTCCCTGTTACAGCTAACCTCCCTTCCTCGTGAATTTTAGGTCATATCCCAGCCTACCTTTTGTGTCTTTTATCTCTTCCTACAATTACCCTCTCTCCTTCTCTATTGAGCACATTCTCTGACACCTTACTATCTCTTTAAAAAGACAAAAAAACAAAAACAAAACCCTCTGACCCTGCTATTTTTTCCTCTCATTCTTCAGTCTCTTACCTCGCTTTTCCTGCCAAATTCCTTGGCTATGTGCTTTCCACTCACGGCTTCCAAGGTTTTCACTCATTCCTTTCTTAACCTTGCACAGCCTGGCTTCCTCTAACCTCACAATTCTATTGAAAGAACACACTGGAAGCTGACCAAGCACCTGCTTCTTGACAAGTTCATCGGCCTTTCTCTTGCCTTCTGTCTTGACCAGTGGTTTTCAACATTAATTGGACGCAGGAATCGTTTATAAAGGTTTTTAGAATACAATGTCCAAACCAGCCCCCACCTTGAGAAATTCGGAATTATCTGCTCTGAGGTGGAGTTCAGCCATTCGTCTATCTTTTACGAGTTCCCTAGGTGATTCCAAGGTGCACCAGCATTGCGGGCCAGGCTTTGAGATGACTGCCACACACACCTGGAAAGCCTCTTTCTTTGGCTCCAGGCGTGGTGCCCTTTCTTTGCTCCTCCTGACTCTCTAGATTGTTCCTTCCAGTTGTCTCTTCTGACTCCTTTTCGCCATACCTTGTGTACTTTGTCCGGGGGATATTCCTCCACCCTACACTCCATTCCTTTTTCCCCTCTCGTAGCCCGTTTATAATGCCTCATATTAATAATGTCCAGATCATGTCTCTCGCCAAAATGTAAAACTCAGTTCCCCAGTATGACTGCAGCGTACTTCTACCTACACATTTTGCAGGGATCTGACTTACTATGCCTACAACGATCTCCCTTCTCATCAAGCACATTCCTATCACTAGCACTACTATGTATTACTTTTTAAATCTCAATTTTATTTCAGATACTGAAATAAAACTCCTGAATAAGTTGTATGCATCGTCCAACTTCATTTACCTCCAAATGAATGTGTAAGTAAATGCGAACTCACAAGATATTCATTGTATTCTATCAATTATATTAATTTCTGGACAACAACAACACTATTGCCCAGACTCATATAGTTTGTGTGAGAACCTGTGGGTGCAAATCTCATTACCGATTTTCAAGAAATAGTTGGCCCTGGGACTCCTATCAGACATGCTGATCATTAAATTGACTTGTGAGTATTAAATCGTCTTGCCTCCAAGGCACAGCAGGTGGATCGGGGCACTTTGCATAGTCCAACTTATCCCTGGTTTCCCACACAGAGCACAGAGGAAAATATACAGCACATTTGCTAAGAAAAATAGTTCCCAAATCGCTCTCAAAGGCTCAAAGCGCCACTGATAGTAAACATCCTGGATCAGGTGGCCTAAAGGGTAGGCTCACCCCTGTCCAGGACATACACCCTACCCACTTGGGGTGTTTTATGCAGCTGAATACTGGAAGCTCCTTCAGCTTGCTCTGAAGCCTGACGTGATTTCAACACACTACACTTCTCAGACCCACTGTGCAAACCCAGCTGCTCACACTGGTCTTCCCTCTCAAGAACTGAGTCTGGGATGCACTCGCAAAACTGCTAACATTGCCACTTAAGGATGTCCCTTCGCCTGTCTTCGCAAATAATGAAATGGTTACCACAGTCCTGAATATCCCATTAAATAATACCAAGTGAAGCATATTCTTGATGCTTAATATCTGTTTTTTAAAAAAATCATAAAATAATTATTTTTTCTCAACTTGTCTATCCAAAGGTAAATCCCACCTCTGCCTATAGATGCTGCTCAGATTCGTCTGAGACTGCGCTCAAGCCACGCTGGCTGATAGCATCACCAACATCTCCCTACGAACTCATCTCCTTAGTCTTACCTTTTCCACTACTCTCACACACTTGTAAGCACCCAAGAGAAGTTTTGGAAAACAATCCTTTTTCTGCCAGTCAGAACGTTAGGCCCATAATGGTCAAGGTTCTGTGATCATAGGCCTATAGAAACCAAGCTCAGATAACCTTTGTCATCATCTGTTCCAATGTGCTCCTATAGGGAAATGGTAGGAAAAACGCAGAAGCCATCTGCCATTGAAGATCCAGGTGGCATTTTCCTCTTCTTACCGTGTTGTTGTTTTGGTGCCGTTGAGTCGATTTCGACTCCTAATGACCCCATGTGGCAGAGCAGAACAGCCCCACAAGGTTTTCTTGGCTGTAATCTTTAAGGACGCAGAGCCACTGGGTGGGTTCAAATGGCCAACCTTTCAGTAAGCAGCCAAGGGCTTAATAAGCTTCTTCCAAATCACAAAGCAACAGATCTGAATTCATAACTAATCCTGCACTCACAACACTTACATAAGACGATATAAATTACCCAGAAAATGCTTGCAACTTTATGTTGTAGAGGACAGCCATGCCAATGGGACTGCGATGGGGCAATATGTGCTTCCACAGCCTTTAGCCCCAAATTTATAGGATAGGGAAGTGGGGGGCAGTAGGAAGTAGTACTGGAATACTGGGTAAGTACCTGCCAGCCACTAAGCCTCAAGGTAAATATTCAGCCCTAAGGAGCCACTAATGCTGGAGGGCTTGACTATGTTGAAAAATAGAGAATACAAGAAGCAGTGACAATTCAGTTTGAGAATAGATATACACACTAGTAGAACTCATCCAATAGAGAGATATGTTAGGTGTGATTAGCAGTTACAAAGCTGTAAGTTTTCCCATTTGGCAAGGAATCCAAATCCTCTCTCTCTTATCATGCACAAATTTAATAAGACCTCAAACTGGACTCATTATTGGGTTAATCTTACTTCAAACTGTAGAGACAGAACAATATTATTACTCCTTCCATCTAATATTTTCATTTCTATAAAGCTTAATTGTGAAATGTCTGTGAATTGCTTTCCATATATGTGAGCCTCTGACAAAAACTCATAAATACAAAGACCCACACACAAACCTGTGCCTCGTTCAATGCCAGGCCTCAGGAGATATGAAATCAATCAGCCAAACATGTATACTAGAATTGAGGTCCTCACAATCAATCACTTCTTCTCTTAAAGTGAAAAAATTACAAATGGTCAAAACACATCTCCCTTGGCCCATTATATGAGGTGGTGCAGTCTGGACACGTTAATACAGTTTGTAGTTCCTTACCTTTTTGTGGTGACGTGAAATAGATGAAGGAATTTCATTACATGGATACAACAGCACATGGACAGGTTGTAAAGCAAAGCAAAAAACGGAAAGGAAAGAGAAAATAGTTAGTCCGAGTCCTTGGAAAGGACAAAGTATGCTCCTAAGAAGCATCTACTGCATAAAGAACACAGCGATAACAACACAGTGATATTCTGAAATACAGTTACATGCTTCATAACAGCAACTTCTCCTTCCATCATAATTAGAAACCTATAGCTTCTGGCACAAAGAACAAAGAGAAGACTCTTCAGCTTTTACCCAAGGACCTCTTTCCTGAGCTTGCATTTGCTTAGCTGTTGATTCACAGGACGTAAACCTTCCCTCAACAATGCAGAACAACAGAGCTACCTGGGTACAGAGGAGAGATGCCTTTTCTTTCCTTGCACAACCTCCTGAACCCAAGAAAAGAATTCTGCTCCTTAAGCCTATATCTAGCGCACTGACATCAACATTTCTATGTTTACCAGCATTTCTGAGCAGTGACCTATGAAGTACTCAGTACACGTGGACCCCGTGGACCAGGCCTCAGGGGTGGGAAGGTGGCCTCTGTCCTCCAGCGCTACTAGGTGGATAGCCCTCTATGGGGTGGGTCAGGCAGACTGTCTCTCTCATTCCTGTAACAGCTGTTCTATCTCAAATCTGAGCAGGGAAATGGACACATATACATGCATATGCACACGCACATCCCTCCTAATATGCTTGATCCCAGACTCCTTTGCCCCCCCACCCCTTAAAGCTGTGTGGCTAAGCTTAGGGGCAGAGAGTTGTATTGACTGCTCTACTTGGGAGAAAATATATCATAGAAAATACGAAAGGAGCAAAGGGGAAGCTGTCTTCCCCTTGGAGATTAAGGAACACACACTACCTAGTGCTAAGACACAACTAAACAGATGTGATTTCGGGGAACTTGTATTTTCTTCATCTTCTTCTTGGTTAAAAAAAGACACAGTTTCTTCAAGTTAAAAAAGGCAAATTCTCACAGCCTGGCTCAAAATTTAGGTCAGAGTCTCCTGGGAAAACTGTCTCTCCACACATATTTTACAGACATTACTTCAATGCCTATTGTTAGCTGTACGAGATGAGCCCTGCACAGAATATGCTTACAACTCGGCTGACATTTTACCCCTGGCAAAGGGCAAGCGGGCAGTGATGGCCCTGGATGAATACCGGTCCCATGTCCAGCAAGCTGAAAGTGTCCACACAGCAGGACTGCGAGTTAGAATGAGGGTGGGGAGGTGGTACACCTCTTTTCTCACAAAAAAAGCATCATTGATTGCCCTTCTCGTCTGAACAATACATAGCATAGAAGGATACAAGGCTTTCTATCAGGAAGTCGGTGACCTGGTTCCCAGTGACCTCCAGGTTCCCGGTTGTGGCCGAGATTGCTACCAGTTCTCCAAGCCCATTCCCCTTTCCTCCTGGGCATATGGCTAGACTGCATTTCCCGGTCTCCATTGAAGTAAGCCATGGCCACGAGACTGGGTTCTGGACGATGGATTGTGAGTGGGAATGATATATGCCCCTCCCAAGACCAGGCCATAAAACCGCCTGCTCAATCCTCCATTCTCTCTTCCCATCTGCTGGCTAGATGGTGATGTCCAAGGTGACCTAGAAAGTCACATACTGAAGATGATAGAGCTCCATCATCCTGGAGTTTGGAGCACAGTCTATCCTACCCAGTGATGGAAGTCGATGAACACGAGAAATGAACTCCTACTGTGCTAAGCCACTGAGACCTGGGGGCTGACTTGTTAAAGTGTCACATTACCCTTAACTAATACACCAGTTCTAGTCCCTCGTGATCTTAGCTTCTATGAGAAGCCTCTGTACACTTCCAACAAATCTCACCCTCTCTCTGAAGCTATTCTGAATGTGTGTTGTGTTCCTAACAGCCAATGAAAAAATAAACACCCCAGAAGTCCAGTGAAGACACAGCAGGCCATTCTCTGGTGGTGGAGCAGGTGGCTGTGTGTCTACACATGTGCCGCCCACAAGGGTGAAAGCATCAAGAGAAAGCTATTGACAGGCACTCACAGGGCTCACCACTAACAATATCAACTGGGTTTTTTGTCTCTACCACAGCCTACCTTAAAAAGACAAACAGGCTTAAATTTAGAAGGAACATAAAAAAGAATTTCCTGACAGCAACTGGAGTATCTTAGATCAGACCACAAGGTGTGAAGATCTTCAGAGCTAAATATGAATAGAGAGACAAATGGGCCCAGTTGGTTCCAAGTCCAGTTTTCACTGATCGTCCCTCTTGTGATTTTTATACTAAAGAAGCAACGTTTCCCAAAGGAGAAAAAAAAAAGAAAAATTCTCATGCAGTTTTCCTCATAGTCCGCCCTCTGCTGCTATACTGCAAGCAGATGATTACTATGAACTGCTCTGCAGATGGGTGTAACAACACCACCCACTGCATCTTAGGAAAAATGTTCACCGTCACAAGCCTCTCCTTAAAGCCCTTGATCGATACAGGCCTGAAACAGCCATGCACAAGGTCACACCTATCACTTGCTGATGGCAATGTCCACTGCAACATAAATTCATTGAATGTATATGTATTGAGCATCTATAATGTGTAGGACAGTGGAATTGGCACTGTAGGGGAAGCCAGGCTATATGATTCACAGTTCCTATCTTCAAGTTGCTTACTAGCTACTAACAGTAGGAAGTAAGCATGAGAGGTTAAATTAAAAAAAAAAAAAAAAGACAATAGTACAAATGATGTCACAAAGGTATCTACCAATCATCAAGTAGAATTTGTATCCAATTTATTTTACAAATCCATGTAATTTGCCAACACCGCACTGTTCCCTAGTAATCCCAATCCACATTGCCCTGTTTGATTTATTCCCCCCACTTTGGAACATACTATTTAATTGACTCATTTAATGTATCACTAAACTGCATGAAGGCAGAGATTTTCTCTGAGTTGTACAGTTCTGGGCACACAGTATATACACAATAGTTATTGAATGAATGAAAACCACTCCAGCTTTCTAAACACAACACACCTGTCACTGTTGAGTCGACTCCAACTCATGGCGACCCATGTGTGGCAGAGTACAACCGTGCTCCATAGGCTTTCCCAATGGCTATGATCTTTGGGAAGTGGACGGCCAGGCATTTCTTCCTCTAGGTGGACATTAACCTCCAAACTTTTGGTTAGCAGCCAACTGCATTAACCATTTACACCGCCAGGGACTCCAAATACAGAAATACAAAAGCAATAAACATTTACCATATTTCTGAAAATACTCTTTAGCCCCACGTGAAACATCTCAGCTTCTTCAGACTCTGCTAACAACATCTAGAGCCTCTAAGCCTGCTTACCTGCTCGCCAACCAGAAAACAGAGCAAGGCTTCACATTTATCAGAATCTCAAGTGTCAGATGTGAGATGCTGATATTTGGAAGATGCACTGGGCAAAGGCTGTCTTCCATGTGACTGTCTTATTATTTGAATTAATAATGGTATAACCACGATGGTGGCCCTTAGTCACTGCAGTATCCAGAGGGCCACTGGAGCTGTTCGTGTCACTAAAAAATGTGACGATCACATAAAAAGTACAAGAATGTGTGCCGTACATAACATGCATATAATCAAGCATCAGTACAACAAAACCTGAAGCTACAAGAGCATCAGGATAAACGACCGGCCTATTTACTTAACTAGCAAGGGGTAAAAAGGGCTTCTAGGGCAAAAATGAATCAAGGCTGCGCACCCTCAACGCGATGTGCTTAACAGATCTTCTTTATTCCGGTGTCCACAATATTATGCAGTCTCATAAGGAATCTTGAAACCCAAATTCCCTGCCTCTCTCCTAGCAATCTTGGTGCTGGGTATTTATTTTACATTTTGTGCTCCTACGGTTTGCGCGGGGGACGGGGGGGGAGGGGGGGGGACTGGTTCTAAGCAGTTCCTTGGAATCAGCCCGTATTTAATCACGTGATGAAATGAGTAGAACTTGGCCTTGCTGCACGTCCTGTGTTCATCTCACAGCTGTGACTGACTGGGCATTTCAGACAGTAAATGATCGATGCTCAGACGTCTCGGTCCCTGTCACCAGCATGAAAAAACACAGATCCTTGTCTACAGAGTGCCCGGGAAACAAACGAAAAAAGAATCTCATTATCGTGAAGACGGAGCCCACGATATGTGTGGAGCCAGGCCCACATGCATGGAAAATTATGCAGAAACCAATCTGCAGGGACAAGACTTTAATTTTCAAAACTAAAACTTGGCCCTGAGATACCAAGCTAATAATAGATTTTTACTGAAAATATCTTCATCTGTCAGGCAAAAAGGGTCCTCTTCGGGAAATGAGAGGCCCTACATGGAGCAGAACTGCAAGGAGAAAAAGTTGTTACTGCTCAATGGCTCGGCCCAGAGTCGCCAGTACATTCAGACTAATGAGAAACCAGAGCCTCCCACAACCTGTAAGGCTCTCTGAGAAAGTACTGGCTTGATGTTTCTGCCCTCTTTTTTTTTTTTTTTTTTTTTGCTCTACATTATCTCCCCTACGGGTTTAATTTTTAATAAACTGTGCGTGTGTCGGAGTGCGCAAACCCTGGTGGCGTAGTGGTTAAGTGCCACGGCTGCAAACCAAAGAAGACTGGCAGTGGGAAACCACCAGGCGCTCCTTGGAAACTCTATAGGGCAGTTCTATTCTGTCCTATAGGGTCGCTATGAGTCGGAATCGACCTGACAGCAACAGGTTTGGTTTTTAGGTTTGGTGTTGGAGTGCGCGGGCACTTGCGCTTTGAGACAGCATGGGTAATTAACTCCCCGTGGCTGGTCTTGCATAGATACTGACTGCAATTAAAGACCCAGGGCCTGCCAATCCCACATCCACACAAACATGGGAACTTCTCCCCCCTTCCCACTCACTCTTCCTCTTTAGAGTCCATGCCGACCCTGCTAAAAGGGAGTCAGCGTAATAAAACGTGGGATGTGAGGTCTCTTTTAGCCTGTAAGCCCAGGCAGTGGAGATGTGATCAAATCATCTCCAAGAATAAAGAGGTCCAAAGGAGTGGTGCATGCATCCCAAGGGGCAGGGCAGAAAGGGCACCACTGTGGGAAGTGGCAAGAGCACAGCTCTTTGTCACTATTTTCTTCATGAGGTATATACCACATTGCATTGTGACTTTTCTTTTTACACAAATGTCTCTCTCACTAGACTAGTGAGCACTCTGAGCGAAGGGACCATTACTACTGACCCTGTATCCAAAGCTCCTGGAGAAGCAGCCATGTGCCAGAAACTTTCACTTACCTTCATTTACTGGTTAATAACCAGTCACGGGTAACCCAATAAGCAAGGTAAGCTTGGGCTTACTTGTGCTTACTCACTAATCTGTAGTGAACAGTTTCACATGAGTTTCACTTCTATGTGATGTACTTACTGGGTCATCTGCTGCTGTCAAGGATTGCAAATTTGAAAAGAGACTTTGATTCTGTAGGAAGGCACTGTGGGGTTGGGAGAGGCACTGTGGGGTTGCCAGCCATACCCAGAAGCAGAATCTTTAATGTGGTGAAAAAAATGTGGAATTGTTCACTACAGAATAGCTGGGAAGCAAGGTAAGCATGGTGCTTACCTTGCCTATTGGATAATCCGCCCCTGTTAATAACTCATGGGGTACTTTTATTCCCATTTCATAGAAGAACACATTGAGGCACGGAGGCCTGAAGTTGCTTTCCAAACTTCAAAGAGCTAGTTAGTGACAGGCCTGGGACACAAAGTGGGGGTGCCAGGCTCCCAAACCTTTCTCTTATGCTACTCTGCTCCCACCCTTTGCTCTTGGACCTGCAAAATGAATAGTTACTGACTAAATGGGCAATGCCGCGAGTATTAGATGTTGTTGGAAGGGAAGTGGGGTTGCCACAAATGTCAGGGATGAAGGGTCCGTGGACGACATAATAGAACAGACTAACCAAGAAGGACCCCACTGCAGGGCAGGCAGTTGGGTGGACACGTCCCGGGGAGCACGTGGGAGAAATGGCAGCCCAGCTGATCCAAGTGTGATAAGCACCCCATCCCCACCAAAATCACCTCTGCCCAACCCTTTCTGCTACAGGCACCAAGCACAAAGGTCAAGTCACATTATATCTAAAGGAAAATATGTTCTACGTTCCAAACCATCAACATACAACCGACCTGTTAAAATACAACACATCTTAAACTGGGAACTGCCCCCATCTTTCTCTCTTTTGTCTCATGAAGGAACGCTGCTAAGCACCTGCTTGGTTTTTGATACTGGACACTTATCGTCTTAGCTTTTTCTTATTATAATCACTTTTTCCCTTTAGGTGCGCACTGAATTACATACAAAATTTTGATTCCTTGTGACTCTTAATATAGATTTTTTTTCTATCCTCTTATCATTACTTAACCATCTCCAATTTTGCAAAAAACAACAGGGTTTTTTAAAACACTATCCCTAAAGGACAGTTCTTGTTTAAAAAGATAGTGCATTTATACTCCCATTATAATCTTCTGTCCCTTCTTTTTACATGAGCAATCAGACTAGCAAAGATACAAGCTTCAATTAAAATGATTCCTGGATGAAAAGAGAGGAATGCGTTGTTAGCTACAGTGCCGCTCTCTGTGCACGCAGCCTTGTAGCTCCGTATAGAAAACCCAGGTGGACGTGGTGGTTTTGTCCTGATAAACCTGATAAACCCTTGTTTATTGTAAGCCTGATAAACCCTTCTTTATTGTAAATCCCACTTATTATTCTAATGTAGCATCTGTACAATAGAACTACCTGAAAAGCTTTTGTGAAAATAATGATTCCTAAATCCTACCCTTGGAGATTCTGGGGTGGAGTCCGTGAGTTTAACAAGCACCCAGATGAGTCTAACATGGAATCAGGTTTGGGAATCACAGTTCTAATGTGCAAGACGCAGTGAAATAGAGACCACGTATGGTTTAGACAACCAGAAAAAGCCACTACCTCCTCTGAGTTTAACACCGGAAGAAATACACTTAGTAGGCATCTAGTATACGTAAGTATATACTGTGGCAGGCAGTAGGGAGACATAGAAAACAGACAGGTGGGAAGTTTCTCCTCTGTTGTTATTAGCTGCCATCCAGTCACCCCCTGTAGAGTCAGTATGAGTTGGAATTGACTCGATGACAATGGGTTTACTTTGGTTTTTGGTGACCCCACGCACAACAGAGTGAAATGCTGCCCAGTCCTCCGCCACCCCCATGATCGGCTGTGGATCAAACCATTGTGATCCATAGTGTTTTCACTGGCTGATTGTCAGAAGTAGATTGCCAGGCCTCTCTTCCTAGTCTGTCTTAGTCTGGAAGCTCCCCTGAAACCTCTTCAGCATAATAGCAACACACAAGCCTCCACTGACAGATGGGTGGTGGCTGTGCCATGAGGTGCACTGGCTGGTAATCAAACGCTAAAGGAGGTTTAAACCTGGCCCTGTTCCCTCGCACGAGGATGTGTGTGGCTGGTCGGACGTAAATCACACACTGTTAGGAGATGTGGCAGATGTGCTGGGACAGACATGAACCGTGGTCATGTCTGCGTCAGTGTGACCTTTACGGTTTTTACTGCACAGAGTTTCCACTGTGAATTTGTTGTGCTGTGGGTGCATTTACACTGTTTGCAGTGGGGGCTGGGTGATTGAGAGAATTCTTACTGAAAAGTAAAAATGTTGCTTTTTTATGAGAGAAATTTTAATCTAAAATGCATTTCGAAACTACATAAGAATGTCAGGGAGACAAGAGAAGCTCAGGGAGACAAGAGAAGCTCAATAATTTGTCAATTGCATCCACTGAGAATACAATCATGAGAAAAATGAACTGTAATGATATAATAGATCTTTTTGTGTTAACCACTAAGCAATAAAAGAGTAGGGTGCTAAGTATAAGGAGAAGTGGCTATAAACACATCTGAATTAGTTACATGAGGGTATGACGTGATGCTCACCCTACCTTCAGCTCCTCCCCAGGACTGAGGCAGCACAGAGAACTCTGTTTCTTGAAATCGAGACACATCTGGGTTCAAATCCTGGCTTCACCACTTTGATGTGCGATCTGACCTTGAACGAACCACTTAAGCTTAATAAGCCTTATCTTATAAGACTTGCGTAAAGATCAGAGCTAATATTGGAACCCACACAGCACAGGGCCTGCCATATAATAGGCAATGAATAAATGGCAGGTGTTTACTGTTATTATTATTATTTGTTGTTGTTGCTAAGAATTGCTTAGGGAAGGAGAGGCATAGAAAGATCTAGGATAAAACTTTAAAACTTTGCAGAGTAGGACAAAAACTAGCTTCACAGATTTCATCAAACCAAAAAAAAAAAAAAAAAAAAAAAACCCATTGCTGTCGAGTTGATTTCCAACTCATCGCAACTCTATAGGACAAAGTAGAACTGCTCCTTAGGGTTTCCAAGGCTGTAAATCGTTATAGAAGCAGATTGCCACATCTTTCTCATGGAGAAGGGTTGGTGGGTTCGAACCGCCAGTCTCTTGGTTAGCGGTCGACCACTTAACCACTATACCAGGGCTCCTTATAGATTTCACAGGGGAAGATTATTTCAAAATATATTTTAATTTTTAAGGGTGGATTGGACCATTTAAATGCCTGGAATCCTAAAATCTGTCTAGCTGGTTTTGAGGATGCTTGACAATCTCTGCTGGATTCAAAAAGCAATTTCTAGACTAAAGTGATATAAGCTGCTGCTGCTGGGGAGACACATAAACACTTCTGTCTGCTCAAACCCAAAAAGGATACAAAGGGCCACAGTCACCACCTCTCTGCAGCAGTTTCCTTACACTTCTGATATAATCAAGAAGGAAAAATACAAATTAATCCCACCTAATCCCTTCCATTAATAAAGATAATTGAGGTTTTTCTTGATTTGTTTACGCCAACTTTTCATAAATGCTGTCATTTTTCAGCAGGCAATGTTGGCAAGGATTAGGATTTCTAAGCTACTTTAACAATCATTACGGATGAAATATAGCCTATTAGTTAATAGGTATAACAATGAAAGCCAACTGTGCCCAGAATCTTTGGGAGATTTGGAGAAACCCAGTTTTATCAGAGTCCTTACCCAATGCTTAACTAAACCCCAAAACAAACAAACAAAATAATGAAACTCATTGCTGTTGAGTCGATTCTGACTCATAGCTACCTTGCAGGACAGAGTAGAACTGCCCTACAGGGTTTCCAAGGAGTGGCTGGTAGATTTGAACTGTCAACCTTTCAGTTAGCAGCTGAGCTCTTAACCACTGCACCACCAGGGCTCCAACATGCCGAACTAAGTACTTACCGGAGGGTCATATCATCCATTTGGCGAAACATTACAACAAGTTACTACTCAACTACATGATTCAGACATCTGACGGCTGCATTCTATTTTACTCTAATCATATTACTTAAGATTTTATAAGTTGTCTGATTAGAAGATTGATTTAATTAGAGCACTAATAGAAATGACAAGCATTACATATGCTCACATACTGCTAAAACCTGTTTCAGTTATATCTGAGGTACCACGAGTGAGGGCTAAAGCTAGGTTTGCAGTCCTTTAACGACAGCAGGCCTCAGGAAATCTGCACATCCTTTTAAGACACACATTAAATATACATTCAAAGCACTGCTGAGAAATTTAACAGAAATGTCCAGTCATGCTCTTCTGCCAGACCCTGAGTAACCCAGCTGTCGGTAAAGGTGTCTTCTACTGACTTCAATGTGGCAGTGAAAGCCAGGTTAACGCAATCAAGAATAATGGTGATGTTTCTCTTGTCTCTATTTCAAAGTACTAGACCACAATACTCAGGTATCTTCAGGTAAGTTACTATCCAAGGAAGCTCTTTGAAAATAAATTGTTATCATCAGAGGCTATGCTGAAGAACGAAATAAACCATTGTTTCTCATATGTAATGAGCTTTAAGAAAACAACAAGGCTAAAAATGATAAAGAATGTGACTACCATTTACAGTCTGTAGAAAACATAGCAGCTGCTTCATTGCACAGACACCTAGCTATGGTGCAGTCAGCCTCTGACTGGCAGTTGTTGTTGTCATGTGCCATCGAGTTGATTCCAACTCAAAACGACTCCATGTCACAGAGTAGAACGACCCCATAAAGTTTGCTACGCTGTAATCTTTACAGAAACAGATCACCAGGGCTTTTCTCCTGTGGAGTGGCTGGTGAGTTCGAACCACTGGCCTTTTAGTTAGCAGCTGAGCACTTTAACCATTGCACCACCAGGGCTCCTTTCTGCCTGGCAGAGGACTCACAAAAGAGACATGGGGATCTGGTTATTTTCCTGTCTAACAGAATGATGATGAAGCTTTACTACTGCCCTGTACTGGTGACTAAGGACACAAAACTAAGGTCAAAGAGAGAGTCAAACCCCCTATATTCTAAAGAGTACAAATGATTGAGAAGAGACACTTCTTGTGCGGCTTCAGGAGAGGGCAACACAATCCTGCGGCGATGGGCTCCTTCCCACTTGCCCTTTCCCCTTCCCAGTCTACAGCAGACAAACGGGAAGAGAGGGGGTCCTCCAAGTCATGAGTTCTGGTCTTCCACCTAGTGAGAGCAGCTATGGCTTCCCCCCTGCCCCACTGGAATCATTACTGTCTCTCTCCCCTAAAGACAAGAAAGAGGTGACCATCCAAGAGACTTGCTTTGGAAGAGTCTGCTGGGAGGCGAAACTGGCATCATGGTCTTCAGTGGGATGACTGCTAAGTCAGCTGACTTGCTGAGTCTACCCGAGCCGACCCAAGTGGGGGAAAAGAGAACTGGAGAGAAATGGCAGGGCTGCGAGGGGCTGCAGCCATCAAGGGGAGGGTGGTGGGTCAAGCAGGCCTAAGTCCTGGGACCCTATGCAAGAGGGTGGCCGACAGCTAAAGGGACTTCAGAATGAAAAAGCTGTGGGCTACCTCACTAGTGCTGGAGCTGAGAGGTGGTTCTATGAAGCAGAGTTGTAACGGATCTTCCACATAAGGGAACCATGCAGTGGGGAGTCCCATAAAGGGCCTTCTGGAAAAACCCTCCCTTGGGTATCTCAAGAAGGCTGGCATTTGGATGTCTGCCATTTGGTGGCACCCACCATCAGTCAGTGTTACTAGAAAAGCAGCCGTACCTGTAGAGAGAGGTCTACAGCTACAGCCAGTGAAAGAGATGCCTGTCTCTCTCCCCATCCTAAAATGGGGACAGCTGAAGAATGAGAAGACGGAAGGGGTAAGAGTGCCCCCAAGCTAGAGCATATTCCTCTACCCTTCTCTCCAAGGAGATGGACAGGGAAGAAGATGGAAGAGCAGGCCCTGTCCCCTCCCCTACCCCAACTCCCTTAAAAACCCAGAAGGGCAAGTGCTGAAGGGAAGGGGAAAAGACAAGATTTACAAAGAATATGGGACTGGTGCTTTAAATTATCCTGAGTTTATTTTTAATTAATGAAAACGACTGAGATTCCACCAGAAATGTTCAATTTAATAAATCTTTCCTGAGAATCTACAATCTACTATGTACCAGGCACTTTTTGGGCATCTGGGTGCCAATTAACATCAATGAACAAAACAGACAATGTGCTACTAGTAGGGAAGGGAGATTTAATACAGCCCAGTTAACAAGAGTGACTGGAGAAAAATAAAATCATGGAACCTCTACCAAGTTGTGGCTATTCAATAAACCAGTTTCAACAGCTACCAAAGATTAAGGAATTTTTTCTGAAGGTTTCTCTTTCAAGAAAAACACTGCCTTCTGCAGAAGTGCCCAGGGATTGAAGTTACTTACAAGGAGGAGATGAGGGTGGAAGGGAGATGTATATGTATATAAAAATTAAACATCCTAAGTGTTGTGAGGGAAGATAACAGTGAGATTTCATGTGCAGAGACAGTGGCTATAAGGCTGATGAATATTCAATCCCACTGTTTCTGCGAAGACTGTTCTGGGGAGACAGGCTCTGAAGACAAGCTGATGATACCAAGGAAACTATGGGTTTAGAGAGATGCTTAAGAGCACTAAGCAGAAGCCGAAAAAGACTAAAAAGATCAGATAAGGATTTAAGATCTGCTTTAAATTATACCAGGAGTCCATGGGTGGTACAAACTGTTCAAATGCTTGGGTGCTAACCAAAAGGTTGGAGGTTCAAGCCACCCAGAGGCGCCTCAGAAGAAAGACCTAGCGATCAACTTCTCAAAAATCAGTCATCAAAGACCCCATGGAGCATAATTCTACTCTGACACACATGGGTTCGCCATGAATCAGAGTCAACTTGAGGGCAAGGGTTTTTTTGTTTTGTTTTAAATTATACCAAGTCAAGCACTACCGTGTTTTCTAAATAGTTCCTCTCAGAGAAAAAGGCATTATTTATACAGTAAATAGGTCCATATTTGCAGACAACTAAAAAATCTTTGAGGAGGCACCATCCCCTCCCCTTCTGTCCTTTCCCCACCTAGTTTCTGATTTGATTCTGTCTTCCCCAGGAAGACTCCTAGAGTGACCAGAGGGTCTTGACTGAGAGATGAGGCACGAGAAGCATGAAGCCTATGGAGGCCAAAAGAGACAGCAAGGAACCTCTGGGGCCTTAGGGATGATGACTCTGAATGTCACAAAAAATTCTACTCCCTATTCTCCTTTCTGAAGTGAATCACTGCCATTCGTCACAAAAGCCCCTTCCTGGCGTGGGATGTCTCTTTCTCTCGCAAGACTGGTATTTTCTTCCTTCAATGATTCCATCCAATGCACAGCTGTGTCTGGGCCAAGTTCTATCTCCTTGGGATAATAAAAGGAGCCTGAGAAGTGAGTCAGTACAAAGCTTGACTACAGCGATGTCGAAGGAGGCCTGTGGTGTTCGTAATGAGCCTGGGTTATAGTTTTATTTAATGCTGGATTATTACCTCTGAATAAAGCTAAAGTCCTCCAGTAAGGACTCAGTTCTTGGCTGTTTACAAGGTAGAATGGTATAGATGATGTTAGTTACTTTTAAATGACTGAGTACTAAAAAAGATAGGGACAGAAACCTTCCAACTTTTCAGAATGAGTTCACTCTTAACACTGCCCGTGGATAATGTCAGCTCACAGGGAGCTAATGGCTCAGCAAAGCTCCTCAGAGCAAACACAGGATTAACACTACAAATTCCTCATCATGGAGGAAACAAAAGTGCCAGTATAGCTGAAAATCCTTTGGTGTGGTTTCTGTAAAATGCCTTTTCTTAATAAACCAGTAAATTTTCCAACCTGGTACAGTTAAGGCTGGCTAACTCTTTTTTGACAACTAAGAGAACACCCTTGATTCATTTCTTTGAGGTAACTGTGGGGCCTAATTAACGGACAGAACACTAAATGCGAATCTTCATCCTCAAGCAATTTCCTTTATGTAGCAAAAAAAAAACAAACCAAACCCATTGCCGTAAAGTTGATTCCGACCCATAGCAACTCTAGAGGACAGAGGAGAACTGCCCCATAGGGTTACCAAGGAGCACCTGGTGGATTCAAACTGCCAACCTTTTGGTTAGCAGCCATAGCTCTTAACCACTATGCCACCAGGGTTTCCTTCAGCAGCAAAGTTACTTTCATTTTCCTGTGTTCCAACTAAGTATTCTGTCATCCTGAACTGAGAAGAATAAACCAACCCTGGTAAATGTAACCCAGACAGGGTACTGGGTTGTATGCAGATCTATGGGGTTGACATTAATAAAATCTTGTTTATCTCTAATACATTAAAATACTATTTTATAGGAAAATTTCATCATGTGGCACAGAGAGGAGACACGCTGAACTCATTGACATTTAGCTAACAGAATTTTTAATAGAATTGAGCTGGCCTAGGAAGGAAGAAAAATAGGAAAGAAATGCCAACCAGTCGATTCTCTAGAGAAGAATTCATTTTGGTTTAATGTGATATTAAATATCACTTCCTCCACCAAGATTAGAACCTGTATTAGTCTTAACAAAGCAAATTCCGCCCATCCAAAAACTCCATCATGATGGTCCCAAGATCAATCCCAGGATCCAGGGCACTGCCACCAGCCATTCGAAAAGCAAGATAATTTCTTGTGAATGGTGCCATTTTCCCTGTCACTGTGCAGATGGCAGGAGGGCTTCCAGACCACAAGTACCGGTGTTTATGGACAGTGTTTGGAAGCTCTAGTCTCTTGGCCGAGGCTGAGTTCTGGCTTGATTTCACCTGGTCCAGAACTACCATGGGCGATTGTTCTGGACAGAAGATCTGCAGCTCTGGAAGCCATTCCCCCTCCTGGAGGGCAGGTCCAGAGTCCTGAACTGTGGTTATTCATCTCATTATTCTTTCACAGGGCAAGGAGTACTCGCTCCAACTGCACAACTGACCAGCGTCTTCAGGGTCTTAATATTCTCATCTTCTCTCTCTACACATCCACCACTTCATTTTTGTCCTTTTACCCTATTGTTCTTTTTCTTTTTAATTGTGCTTTAGGTGAAAGTTTATAGAGCAAATTAGTTTCTCATTAAACAATTAATACACCAATTGTTTTGCGACATTGGTTGTTAATGCTGCAATGTGTCAACACTCTCCCCTTCTCCACCCTAGGCTCCCCGTTTCCATTTGTTCAGTTTTCCTGTCCCTTCCTGCTTTCTCGTCTTTGCTTTTGGGCTGGTGTGCCCATTAGTCTCATATACATGATTGAACTACAAAGTACGTTTGTCAAGTGTGTTACAGTTTGTTTTGTAGACCTGTCTTATCTTTGGCTGAAGGGTGAACTTAGGGAGTGACTTCAGTACTGACTTAAAATGGTGTCCGGGGGCCATACTCTCGGGGTTTCTCCAGTCTCTGTTAGACCAGTAAGTTTAGTCTTTTTTTTTTTTTTTTTTTTTTTTTTTTGTGAATTTGAATTTTGTTCTACATTTTTCTCCTGTTCTGTCCAGGACCCTCTATTGTGATCCCTGTCAGAGCAGTCAGTGGTGGTAGTTGGGCACCATCTAGTTGTTCTGCTCTCAGTCTGGTGGAGGCTGTGGTAGTTGTGGTCCATCAATCCTTTGGATAAATTTTTCCTTTGTATCTTTGGTTTTCTTCATTCTCCTTTGCCTCAGCCGGGATGGGACCAGCAGATGTATCTTAGATGGCTGCTGGACAACTGCACGCTTTTAAGACCCCAGTCAGTACTCACCACAGTCGATGTCAAACATTTTCTTTTTCACCTATATTATGCCAGTTGAGCTAGATGTCCACCAAGACTATGGTCCCCAGCCCTCAGCCCAGTAACTTGCTCCCTCAGGGAGTTTGGACGTGTCTGTGAAGCTTCTATGACTCTGCCTTGGTCAAGATGTGCCGACTTCCCCAGTATTGTGTACTATCTTTGCCTTCACCAAAGTTACCACTGATTTACTATCTAGTTAATGTTCTTCCTTCCCTACTCCTCCCCTCCCTCAATACCATCAAAGATTGTTACTTTCTGTGTGTAAACCTTTTCTTGAGTTTTTATAATGGTGGTCTCATACAGTATTTGTCTTTTTTTATGATTGACTTATTTCGCTCGGCATAATGCCCTTCAAATTCATCCACGCTGTGAGATGTTTCACAGATTCATCATTGTTCTCTATTGTTGTACAATGTCTTAGTTATCTATTGTTGCTATAACAGAAATACCACAAGTGGATAGCTTTAACAAAAGGGAATTTATTTCCTCACAGTTTAGGAGGCTAGAAGTCCAAATTCAGGGCGCCAGCTCTAGGGGAAGGCTTTCTCTCTGTAGATTCTGGAGGAAGTTCCTTGTTATCAAACTTCCCGTGGTCTAGCAGCTTCTCAGTGTAGGGACCTCAGGTCCAAAGTACATGCTCTGCTCCCAGGGCTGCTTTCTTGATGGCATGAGGTCCCTCTCCTCTCTGCTTGCTTGTCTCTTTTATATCTCAGGAGAGACTGACTCAAGATGCAACCTAAATCCTGCAGATTGAATTCTGCCTCATTAACATAACTGCCTCTAACCCTGCCTCATTAACATCATAGAGGTTAGGATTTACAACACAAAGGATAATCACATCAGATCAGATCACAAAATGGTGGACAACTGCACAATACTGCGAATCATGGCCTAGTGAAGTTGACGTACATTTCTGGGGGACTGTACAATTCAATCCATAACACATAGTGTTTCATTGTGTGTATGTACTATAGTTCATCCATTCATCTGTCCATGGGCACTTGAGTTGTTTCCATCATTTTGCTATTGTGAATAATGCTGCAGTGAACATTGGTGTGCATTTGTCTATTCATGTGATGGCTTTTTCTCTAGGATATATTGCTAGGAGTGGGATTGCAAGACCGTATAGTATTTCCATTTCTAGCTTTTTAAGAAAGCACCACATCGTTTTGAACCTCTCCAACATTTGTTATTTTGTTTTTTCGATTAGTGCCAGTAATGTCGGCATGAGATGTTATCTCATTGTAGTTTTGATTTTCATTTCTGTGATGGCCAGCGATCACAAGCATTTCTTCATGTGTCTGTTAGCCGCCTGAATGTCTTCTTTGCTAAAGCGTCTGTTCATTTCCTTTGTCCATTTTTAAAAAGGATTATTTTTATTGTAGAGGTGTTGGATTTTCTTACAGATTTTAGTGATTTGACATCTGTTGGCTATGTTACAGCCAAAAATTTTTTTCCAGTTTGTAGGTTCTCTTTTGGAGCCCTGGTGGCACAGTACTTAAGAGCTCGGATTCTAACCAAAAAGTCAGCAGTTCGAATTCACCAGCTGCTCTTTGGAAACCCTATGGGGCAGTTCTACTCTCTTCTATAGGATGGCTATGAGTTAGAATCGACTCTATGGCAACAGGTTTGACGTTCTCTTTTTACTCTTTTGTTAAAATCTTTTGATGAGCATAAGTATTTAATTTTTAGAAGATCCCAGTTATCTAGTTTATCGTCTGGTGTTTGTGCATTGTTACCTATGGTTTGTATCCCATTTATGCCATGTATTAGGGACCCTAGCATTGACCCTATTTTTTCTCCCATGATCTTCATAGTTTTTGATTTTATATTTAGCACTTAGATCGATTTTGAATTAATTTTTTTCTTGATTTTTCACTATATATATCCATCTCTCTCTCTCTTTTTTTTTTTTTTTTAATTGTACTTCAGGTGAAGGCTTACAGAACAAATAGTTTCTCATTTAACAGTTACTACAAATGTTGCCCTATGACAATGGTTAACAATCTCACAACACATCACCAATATCCTTACTCAACCTTGGGTTCCCTATCGCCAGCTTCCTTGTCCCCTTCTGCCTTCTGGCCTTTGTCACTGGACTACTGTACCTCATTAGTCTCATTTGGTTTACGGGGCTGTCCACTTCCAGGATGAACGGTGAACCTTGGAGATAACTTCACCACTGAGCTAAAAGGGTGTCCGGGGGGCCATATTCTTGAGGTTTCTCCAGTCTCCTTTAGGCCAGTAAATCTGGTCCTTTTTTTGTGAGTTAGAATTCTGTTCTACATCCTTCTCCAGCTCTGTCCAGAACCCTCTGTTGTGATCCTGGTCAGAGCAGTCAGTGGTGGCAGCTGAGCACCATCTAGCTGTACTGGACTCAGTCCAATAGAGGCCTTGGTAGCTGTGGACAATTAGTCCTTTGGACTAATCTTTTCCGTGTATCCTGCTCTCTTCATTCTCCCTTGCTCCCAAAGGGATAAGACCAGTAGAGTATCTTAGATGGCCGCTCACAGGCTTTTAAGACCCCAGACACTACTCACCAAGGTAGAATGTAGAGCACTTTCTTTATAAGCTGTGTTATGCCAACTGAACTAGATGTTCCCCGAGACCATGGTCCCAACAGCCCTCTGCCCAGAAATTCAGTCCCTCAGGGGGTTTGGATGTGTCTACGGGGCTTCCATGACCTTTCCTTGTACAAGTTGTGCTAGTTTCCCCTGTACTGTGTACTGTCTCACCCTTCACCCAAGATACCAGTTACCTATTGCCTATTTAGTATTCCTCCCCCCCCCACCCTCCCATCCCTGGTAACCAACAAAGATCGCTACATTTTGTGTGTGAACTTTTCCATGGGTTTTTACAATAGAGGTTTCATACAATATTTGTCCTTTTGTGATTGACTTATTTCACTCAGTATAACGTTCTCCAGTTTCATCCATGTTACGAGATGCTTCACAGATTCATCGTTGTTCTTTCTCGTTGCATAGTACTCCATGTGTGTATGTACCATAGTTTGTTTATCCATTCATCTGTTGATGGGCATCTAGGTTGTCTCCATCATTTTGCTATTGTGAACAATGCTGCCATGAACATAGGTGTGCATATGTCTATTCAAGTGACGACTCTTATTTCTCTAGGATATATTCCTAGGAGTGGGATTGCTGGATCGAATGGTATGTCTATTTCTAGCTTTCTGAGGAAGCGCCATATCATTTTCCAAAATGGTTGTATCATTTTGCATTCCCACCAGCAGTGCATAAGAGTTGTGATCTCTCCGCAACCCCTCCAACTTCGTTCTTTCCAGTGTTTTTGATTCATGCCAGTAATGCCGGGGTGAGATGGTATCTCATTGTGGTTTTAATTTGCATTTCTCTAATGGCTAGTGATCATGAGCATTTCCTCATGTGTGTCTTGGCCATTTGAATGTCTTCTTTGGTGAAGTGTCTGTTCATTTCCTTTGCCCATTTTTCAATAGGATTATTTGTCTTTTTGTTGTAGAGATGTTGGATTTTCTTGTAGATTATGGAGATTAGACATTTGTCTGACTTGTACTGTCCAAAAATTTTTTCCCAGTCTGTAGGTTCTCTTTTTACTCTTTTGATGAAGTCTTTTGAAGAGCATAGGTGTTTGATTTTTTAGAAGATCCCAGTTATCTAGCATATCTCTTGGGGTTTGTGTGTTGATGGTTATGGTTTGTATCCTGTTAATGACATGTATTAAGGCCTGAAGTCTTGGTCATATTTTTTCTTCTATGAACTTTATAGTTTTAGGCTTTATATTCAGGTCTTTGATCCGTTTTGAAGTAGTTTTTGTATACGGTGTGAGGTATGGGTCCTGTTTCATTTTTTTGCAGATGGATATCCAGTTTTGCCAGCACCATTTGTTAAAAAGACTGTCTTTTCCCCATCTGATGGACTTTGGGCCCTTGTCGAAGATCAGGTGACCACAGGTGGATGGATTTACATCTGGCTTCTCAATTCAGTTCCATTAGTCCATGTATCTGTCGTTGTACCACTACCAGGCTGTTTTGACTACTGTAGCTGTATAGTAGGTTCTGAAGTCAGGTAGTGTGAGTCCTCCAACTTTCTTCTTCTTCTTCAGTACTGCTTTATTTATTCGGGGCTTCTTCCCTTTCCATATGAAGTTAGATGATCAGTTTTTCCATCTCTTTGAAGAATGTTGTTGGTATTTGGATCGGGATTGCATTGTATTTGTAAAATGCTTTGGGTAGAATTGTCATTTTCACAATGTTGAGTCTGCCTATCCATAAGCATGGTATCTTTTTCCATTTATGTAGATCCCTTTGGGTTTCATGCAGTAGTGTTTTGTAGTTTTTTTTGTATAGGTCTTTACATCCCTGGTCAGATTTATTCCTAAGTATTTTATCTTTTTAGGGGCTATTATAAATGGTATTGTTTTCCTGATTTCCTTTTCATTGTTCTCCTTATTGGTGTATAGGAATCCAATTGCTTTTTGAATGTTTATCTTATATCCTGCTACTCTGCTGAATCTTTTATTAGTTTTAATAGGTTTCTCGTGGAGTCTTTAGGGTTTTCTATGTATAGTATCATATCATCTGCAAACAGGGACAGTTTCACTTCTTCATTACCAATTTGGATGCCCTTTATTTCTTTTTCTTGCCTTATTGCTCTAGCTAGAACTTCCAGCACAATGTTAAATAGGAGTGGTGATAAAGGGCATCCTTGTCTTGTTCCTGTTTTAAAGGGGAATGTTTTCAGCCTCTCTCCATTAAGAATGATGTTGGCCGTTGGTTTTGCATAGATGCCCTTTATCATGTTGAAAAATTTCCCTTCTATACCTATTTTCTTGAGAGTTTTTCTCAGGAATGGGTGTTGGACTTTGTCAAATGCCTTTTCTGTGTCAGTTGAGATGATCATGTGATTCTTTTCTCTCCTTTTATTTATGTGGTGGATAACGTTGATTGATTTTCTAATGTTGAACCATCCCTGCATACCTGGTATGAATCCTACTTGGTCGTGGTGTATTATTTTTTTGATATGATGCTGAATTCTATTGGATAGAATTTTGTTGAGAATTTTTGCATCTATATTCATGAGAGATATTGGTCTGTAATTTTCTTTTTTTGTGACTTCTTCGCCTGGTTTTGGTATCAGCATTATGCTGGCTTCACAGAATGAATTTGGAAGTGTTGCTTCCTCTTCTATGCTCTGAAATAGCTTGAGTAGTACAGGTACAAGCTCTTCTGTAAATGTTTTGTAGAATTCTCCAGTGAAGCCATCTGGGCCAGGGATTTTTTTGGTTGGGAGTTTTTTTATTACCTTTTCAATCTCTTCTCTTGTTACGTGTCTGTTCAGATTTTCAACATCACTTTGTTGTAGTTTGGGTAGGGCGTGTGTTTCTAGAAATTTATCCATTTCTTCTAGGTTTTCAAATTTGTTGGAGTATAGTTTTTCATAATATTCTGTTATAATCCTTTTTATTTCAGTTGGGTCTGTTGTAATGTCCCCCACTTCATTTCTTATTTGGGTTATTTGTGTCCTCTCCTGTTTTTCTTTTGTCAGTCTGGCCAGTGGTTTGTCAATTTTGTTGATTCTTTCAAAGAACCAACTTTTGGCTTTGTTGATTCTTTCTATTGTTTTTCTGTTCTCTATTTCATTTATTTCTGCTCTGATCTTTATATTTCCTTTCTTCCGGTGGTTGTGGGCTTTTTCTGTTGTTCTCTTTCTATTTGTTTGAGTTCTGTAGTTAATGTTTTGATTTTGTCCCTTTCTTCTTTCTTGATATGTGCATCTATTGCTATAAATTGTCCTCTGAGGACTGCCTTTGCTGTGTCCCAAAGGTTTTGGTATGATGTGTTTTAATTCTCATTTGATTCTAGGAATTTTTTGATTCCATCTCTGATTTCTTCTATTACCCACTGATGTGTAAGCAGGGTATTATTCAGTTTCCATGTAATTGATTTTTTTTCCTTGCTCTTTCTATTGTTAATTTCTACCTTGATGGCATCGTGGTCAGAGAGATACTTGGAATTATCTCAACGTTTTGGATCTTGTTGAGGATTGCTCTGTGGCCTAAGATGTGGTCTATTCTGGAGAACGTTCCATGCACATTGGAAAAGAATGTGTACTTTGCAGCGTAGTGTTTTATATATGTCTATGAGGTCCAGTTGGCTGATTGTGCCATTTAGGTCTTCTGTATCTTTGCTGAGTTTCTTCTTAGTTGTTCTGTCCTTTACTGAGAGTGGTGTGTTGAAGTCTCCTACTATTATTGTGGAACTGTCCATTTCTCTTTTCAGTGTTGTTAGAGCTTGTTTTATGTATTTTAGAGCCCTGTCATTGCATGTGTAGATGTCTATTATGGTTATGTCTTCATGATGGATCGTTCCCTTAATCATTATATAGTGTCCTTCTTTGTCTTTTATGGTAAATTTCGTTTTGAAGTCTATTTTATCTGAGATTAGAATTGCCACTCCTGCTCTTTTTTGGTAGTTGTTAGCTTGATATATTTTTTTCCAACCTTTGACTTTTAATAAATTCACATCTTTGTTTCTAAGGTGTGTCTCTTGTAGACAGCATACTGATGGATCTTGTTTTCTTATCCATTCTGTCACTTTTCGCCTCTTTATGGGTGCATTGAGTCCATTTTCATTTAGTGTAATTATTGATAGATGTGAGTTTGTTGCTGTCATTTTGTAGTGCTTTTTTTGTGGTGCCGAAGTTTTCTTTATTCTTCTTACTCTCTTGTGCTGAGTTACTTTTGTTTGTGGATTTTTTTTTCATTTCTTTTGTTTTTGTAGGTTTTGTTTTTGCTGAGACTTTATGTTTTTCCTTTTTTTTAATGAGTATGTTTGTTAACTTTTTGTGGTTACCATAAATTTTACCCTTATCTTTCTAAGTTTGAAGCAGTCTACCATTACTTGGTATCTCCTTGACTTCCTCTCCATTAGAAGGTTCTATAACTATGCTGTTTATTCCCTCTTTTATTGTTTTGATGTTGTTGTCATTTACTGATTAACTTCTCTGATTCCCTGTTGTATTTCTTTTGGTTTTGGATAGTCCTCGAGAGTTCATTTCCTAGATTGGTATCTGGCTGGTGCTATCCTGCGTCCTAGATTCTGCCTGTGAGCTGAAGCTGTTTGTCCTCAGATCGAATAACTCCCTTTAATAATTCTTGTAAGTTTGGTTTGACTTTTACATATTCCCTTAGTTTCTGTTTATCTGGAAATGTCCTAATTTCACCATCAAATTTGAACGAGAGTTTTGCAGGATATATTATTCTTGGCTGGCAATTTTTTTCTTTCAAGATTTTATATATGTCATCCCACTGCCTTCTTGCCTGCATGGTTTCTTCAGAATAATCTGAGCTTAGTCTTATTGTTTCTCCTCTGTATGTGACTTTTTGTTTTTCATGAGCTGCTCTCAGGATTCTTTGTTTGTCTTTGGTTTTGGCGAGTGTGATTATGATATGCCTTGGTGATTTTCTTTTGGGGTCTCCCCTATATGGGGTTCGTTGAGCTTCTTGGATGGCCAGCTTTTCATCTTTCATGATATTGGGTAAGTTTTGTGTCAGCAGTTCTTCAATGATCCTCTCTGTGTTTTCTGTTTTCTCCCCCTGTTCTGGAATTCCAATTACTCGCAGATTTTTGCTTTTGATTGTATCCCACATAACTCTCAGGGTCTTTTCATTTTTCTTTGTTCTTTTTTCTGAGTTTTCCTCAAACAGAGTTGTATCCAAGTGTTTGTCTTCAATTCCACTGATCCTGTCTGCCACCATTTCAAATCTGCTTCTCAGCCCTTCTCTGACACCGTCCATTTCTGAAATCTTGTTGTTTATCTTTTGGATTTCTATTTGTTGTCTTTGTATAATTTATAGTAGTGAATTTATTTTGGCATTTTGTTCCTGCATTATTTTCCTGAATTCTTCCAATTTTTTGTGTGTATTTTCCATGAATTTGTCTATTTTTTCCTCACATTTGTCAGCTTTTTGCCTCAGCTCTTGAAGAATTCTGAGTATTAGAGATTTGAATTCCTTATCAGGTAGTTCTAGTGCATTTTCTTCCACTGGAAAGTCATCTGGTGTTGTATTTTGGACGCCTACTGGAACCATCCTGTCCTGTTTTTGTAAATGTTTAGATATTGACTGCTGTCTTCGGGGCATTCAGTAGTTATTTTTCTCGTTTACTGATTGTAGATGTATTTGTTTCATCCCTTTTTTAAAAAAAATTTGACTATGTCTGAGCAGGTGGACTGTGTGTTCCCTGTTGCCTGCTCGTCCGTGGGCACAATACCCTTTGCCTCCTTCTCCAACTGGCAGAGCCAGTCACTCAGACTTGGTACGGCAGGGCAGGTCCAGCTGAAGAGGAGTCACTGGGATGGGCTGCCCGAGGCACCCACTACAGCCACCAGAGCGGGTCAGCAATCAGTGCAGGGGAGGTTCCAGCTGGCCGTGCCTGTGCTGCTTGGTGATGCGAAGTCAAGTGCATTATGCAGGTAGGCAGGATGCAGCGGGAAGACTGTTATGTGTGGAGCGGTTGTTTTGTCTCCCGCTGGATGCTCCGTGAGGCTGCTTTCTTGTACCCCATCTGCTGGGCTCCAGTAGGAGTCCAAGATGGCAGATCCACGCTGAATTAGCTGGTAAGGGACCTCTGTATGAATCTCTCCTTGCTCTCTGTTTTCTGTCAGTTTTCTCACTCCATTTGGTGCTTGGCTGAGTTCTTTATCTCTTCATTTGATGTTTTAGGGTTTAAGGATTGTTTTGTTCTCTGTTCAGCTTAGTTTTTTGAATCTTTGCTGTGGAGGCACAGCGTGGTGCTTCTGCCTAGAGCGCCATTTTGCCGGAACTCCCCTTGAATTAATTTTTGTGTATAGTGTGAGCTGTGGGTCCTGTTTCATTTTTTTTACAGACAGACATCCAGTTCTGCCAGCACCATTTGTTAAAAAGACTGTCTTTTCCCCATTTAATGGACTTTGGGCCTTTGTCAAAGATCAGGTGACTGCAGGTGAATGGATTTACATCTGGATTCTCGATTCTGTTCCATTGGTCTATGTATGTGTTGTTGTACCAGTACCAGGCTGTTATGAGTACCACACGTGTATAGTAGGTTTTGAGATCAGGTAGTGTGAGGCTTCCTACTTTGTTCATCTTCTTTAATCATGTTTTACTTATCTGAGGCCTCTTTCTTTTCCATATAAAGTTAATGATTAATTTTTCCATCTTGTTAAAGAATGCTGTTGGTATTTGGATATGGATTGCATTATATTTGTAGATCAATTTGGGTAGGATTTACATTTTCACAACATTCAATCTACCTATCCATGAGAATGGTATGTTTTTCCATTTATGTAAGTCACTTTTAGTTTCCTGCAGTAGTGTTTTGTAATTTTCTTTGTATAAAGTCTTTTACATCCCTGGTTAGATTTATTCTTAAGTATTTTTTTTAAGGGCTATTACAAATGGCATTGCTTTCCTGATTTCCTTTTCATGGTTCTTTTTATTGGTGTATGTTTATGTTTGTATGTTTGTATGTTTATCTTGTAACCTGCTACTCTGCTGAATCTTTATTAGTTCCAGTAGTTTTCTTGTGGAGTCTTTCAGGTTCTCTATGTATAGTATGATATCATCAGTGAATAGGGATAGTTTTGCTTTTTCCTTTCCTTTCTGAATGCTCCCATTCCCCCTATCTTCTTACTTTCCAACTCTTTCTCTTTTTCCCATTTTCCTTCTCTTAAAACTGGTCATGAAAAGATGTCTTTGCATTTGTCCAAAGTTTGAACTTGTTAATACTTCTTTTGAAAAATATTATTTTAAAAAAGAGGACTACATTGATTTTTGTTTGTCTGTGCCCAGAAATCATTAGATTTTGATATTCAAAATTTCTGCTACTCTTGACTTGCTTTAAACATAAAGGTCTCTTTTCTTCTTCCTTTCCTTTCTCTTTTCCTTCTTTCCTTTCTCATCTATCTTTTAGTGGCTCATTTTCATTCTCTAGGCTTCAAATAAAGAGCTGTGGTTGCGCAGTGGTTAAAGTGCTCTACTGTGGACCAACAGGTTGGTGGTTAGAACCCACCAGCCACTCTGCAGGAGAAAGATGTGGCAGTCTGCTTCCGTAAATAGTATAGCCTTGGAAGCCCTATGGGGCAGTTCTACTCTGTCCTATAGGGTCACTATGTGTCAGAACTGACTCACGACAACAGGTTTTTTTTTTTAATGCCTCAAATGAACATTAAAATTCAGTTGTCAAGCCTCTGGGTTTTCTTTGCAGATTCCTTTCATATTCATAAATTCACAAGTTTAGCTCTTTATTTCTGAACTCATTCCTAAAATCCATTCACTAATAGATTTTTATTGAATATTTATGCAGGCCAGGAATTGCACCAGGCACTGGGGATTCAATGGTTAACAAGACAATCATCTTCCTTCTAGAAAGGAGGATAGACAATGATAAATAAGTAAACAATAAATGCATAAAATAATCAGAAATTGTGATAAAGCATTACAAAGAAAATGACTTGCGCACCATGAGCGAACAACCAGGAGGCCTATTTGAGGCTGGTGGTAAAAGAAGGCCTCTCCGAGGAGATCTCACCTAAGCTGAGATCCAAAGAGAGAAGGGAAGCAGCCATGCAAAGCACTGGGGAAAGAAGAGCGAGTACAAACCCCAGAGGCAGGAAGGAACTTCAATCTTCTGTGGATGGAAAGAAGTCAGTGTGACTTGAGCCAAGCAAAAGGGCAGAAAGCGACAGAGGGTAAGGTTGCAGAGATGGCAGGAACCACAGCTTACAATAATTTTGTAAAGAACTTGGATTTTATTCTTAAGGGTACTAGGAAGTTACTGTAAGCTTTTAAGCAGGGGAGTGAAATGACCTGATTTAAAAAATATTTATCTTTGTCTCCCTCTGACAGAACTTGAGTCTGGGACTTCTGACTCTAGATCCAGAGCACCTTCCATAACTGTCTCAAGATGAAGACTAAATCACTAGTTACATCCTCAAACACACCAACATGCTGAACCTACCCCCAAATGGATACTGCTTCAAAGAAAACAGGACAATATATGCTCTTATGAACCCCAAGAGCTCTGAAGTCATATAATCAATACAACTGTAAAATTCAAGATCCCCTTGGTTTCTAAAAATTAGGGTAACAGTTTCTTACTATAAGTCTGTCTATACATGGTTTATTTTTCCTACTTGGTCTCCTCAGAAATCACTAATAAGAATTTAAAATAATGAAATGTGTACATATATTTCCTGAAATATTTCACTGAAATGATGATGCAGTTATTTCAAAAACTAATTAAGGAACACATTATAAGAGGATGAGAAGAACATGATAAGTAAATAATAACTAATGGTTATGTATCTGAGATCAGTGTATCTACTGAATTTTAGGTAGCAAGTAGGGAGTAAATGAAAAGAAAGTTAATCTACTTTGAGAAGCAATCAGTAATGTAAACCTCCCTTCCTTGACTTTTATCTGATCCAGTAAATCCCATATTAATGGAGAATATACTATTCATACGTGCTATAATACACCCATCTGTCCCTGACAAATCAGGCTCAGAAGCAATACAACCAGAATGCTCATTAGAAGCAAGGATGGTGAGACTTCAGCTCGCTTACTTTGGGCATGTCATCAGGAAAGACCAATTGCTGGAAAAGGACATCATGTTTGATAAAGTAGAGGGTCACTGAAAATTAGGGAAACCTCCTTGAGATAGATTGACAAAATAGCCAAAACAATGGACTCAAATATAGCAGTAATCATGAAGATGGCACAGGACCGGGCAGCGTTTGGCTCTGTTACACATAAGGTCACTGTGAGTTGGAGCCAAATTGATGGCAACTAACAACAACAACAACAGTCCTCTTGATGTGCTCTGGGTCTTTCCCGCTTTCTCTGACACCATTTGTTCTCTATATGCTATTGCTCCACATCTGCTTGTCTGTCTTTCTCTCCTCTTTCAAGCCTAGCCTTAACCATATCTCTTGACATAGAGCCCAGTTTTCCCTCAGAAAGGCTCTGGAATGGTCCAGGCCCAGTTCACACTCTTAAAAGTGACAAGGGTTGTAAATAAGTCACTGTCAGGTCACAGAACAGAACTGGCCCAGCTAAAACTTCTACCTCAGCCCAATAAAATCTTTCCCAGCAAAGGCAATGGCCTTTTCTAAAACACTTAATAAATATATTTATTAATTACATGAGGATCATTTGGGCTCGTTTAGGTTGTTCAACTAACCACTGGGGCTAAAATAACAGCTGACTAAAAGCATGGCTCCTCTCTAACACAGACAGACCTGAAGAACAAACGCTTAAGAAATAAGATTAATATCCTCTGAGATTACAAGGGGAGTAAAAAGATTTAAGATCTTATTTTTAGATTCTAAGCACCTAGATTCAATGATAAAAAGGAACCTCAGAGAAAAAAAGATTCGATTGGAAAAATATGATGACATCTTATTTACAGGTTATTTCAAGAATAAAGCGGCTAAGTATCATAGTAACCTCATGATACCTAAAATGGGAAATAACAGATGATAATGCGTATTAAAAGTTTCTTATAATCATTGCTGTTAATCACTCTTAATTCTAAGTAGTCCAGAATGATCTTGCAAATTGGAGCAAATAATTGCCTGAAGTAGCCATTTAGAATATTCTGTGTATTTAATAATCCACCATCCTTCTCTCCCACACCCAAAAGTTTTAGACAAAAAAAAAATTTTATGACATCAAATATATTGCTATGATTTTTTTTTAAAAAAGCATAATTACTTGATATTCAAGGATAAGTTTCTCACCACCCACCATTTATGTTCTGCTCCAGCTATAAACTAAAGCCAAAACATCTCACAGATTTATAACTGGTATGAAATTTACCAGGATTTAGGTTGTTTTTGCCAATTTGAATTTTTATATACAATTTGGTTTTCCCTTAATACAGCTGGACAAAGTTTTCAAGTACATCAATAATTTTCATTATCCCTGAAGTCTCCAATCCACAGAGAGAAATTTCTGGATGGTCATCAAAATTTTTGCATTTGTGCTCTTCAAAAGACTTCACCAAAAGAGTAAAAAGAGAACCTACAGACTGGGAAAAAATTTTTAGACAGTACAAGTTAGACAAAGGTCTAATCTCCATAATCTATAAGAAAATCCAACACCTCTACAACAAAAAGACAAATAATCCTATTAAAAAATGGGCAAAGGAAATGAACAGACACTTCACCAAAGAAGACATCCAAATGGCCAACAGACACATGAGGAAATGCTCACGATCACTAGCCATTAGAGAAATGCAAATTAAAACCACAATGAGATACCATCTCACCCTGGCATTACTGGCACGAATCAAAAACACTGGAAATAACAAATGTTGGAGGGGCTGCGGGGAGATCACAACTCTTATGTACTGCTGGTGGGAATGCAAAATGATACAACCATTTTGGAAAATGATATGGCGCTTCCTCAGAAAGCTAGAAATAGACATACCATTCGATCCAGCAATCCCACTCCTAGGAATATATCCTAGAGAAATAAAGAGTTGTCACTCGAATAGACATATGCACACCTATGTTCATGGCAGCATTGTTCACAATAGCAAAACGATGGAGACAACCTAGATGCCCATCAACAGATGAATGGATAAACAAACTATGGTACATACACAAAATGGAGTACTATGCAATGAGAAAGAACAACGATGAATCTGTGAAGCATCTCATAACATGGATGAAACTGGAGGACATTATGCTGAGTGAAATAAGTCAGTCACAAAAGGACAAATATTGTATGAGACCTCTATTGTAAAAACCCATGAAAAAGTTCACACACAAAATGTAGCAATCTTTGTTGGTTACCAGGGATGGGAGGGGTGGGGGGGGGAAATACTAAATAGGTAATAGATAAGTGGTATCTTTGGTGAAGGGTGAGACAGTACACAATACAGGGAAAACCAGCATAACTTGTACAAGGAAAGGTCATGGAAGCCCACAGACACATCCAAACTCCCTGAGGGACTGAATTGCTGGGCAGAGGGCTGTTGGGACCATGGTCTCAGGGAACATCTAGCTCAATTGGCATAACACAGTTTATAAAGACAATGTTCTGCGTTCTACCTTGGTGAGTAGTGTCTGGGGTCTTAAAGGCCTGTGAGCAGCCATCTAGGATGCTCCGTTGGTCTCATCCCTTCAGGAGCAGGGGAGAGTGAGGAGAGCAGGATACACGGAAAAGATTAGTCCAAAGGACTAATGGACCACAGCTACCAAGGCCTCCACCAGACTGAGTCCAGTGCAGCTAGATGGTGCCCGGCTGCCACCACTGACTGCTCTGACCAGGATCACAACAGAGGGCTCTGGACAGAGCTGGAGAAGGATGTAGAACAAAATTCTAACTCACAAAAAAAGGACCAGATTTACTGGCCTAAAGGAGACTGGAGAAGCCCCGAGAGTATGGCCCCCAGACACCCTTTTAGCTCAGTGGTGAAGTCATCTCCGAGGTTCACCGTTCAGCCTGGGAGTGGACAGCCCCATAAAACCAAATGGGACTAATGAGGTACAGCAGTCCAGGGACAGGGGCCAGAAGGCAGAAGGACAAAGAAGCTGGTGATAGGGAACCCAAGGATGAGTAAGGATAGTATTGATGTGTTGTGAGGTTGTCAACCATTGTCATAGGGCAACATTTGTACTAACTGTTAAATGAAAAACTATTTTGTTCTATAAGCCTTCATCTAAAGTGAGAATAGCAGCATAACTGGAGGAGCGTGGTCGATGTCACTGAACTGTGCATGCAGAAATTTTTGAAATGGTGTATCTTTGGCTATGTATATTTTCACCAAAAACAAAAAAGGTCAAGAAGGGAGAGGGTTGACATGTTGTGGGGTTGTTAACCAATGTCATAAAACAATATGTGTACTGCTGTTTCATGAGAAACTATTTGTTCTGTAAGCCTTCACCTAAAGTACAATTAAAAAAAAAAATTTTGCGTTTGGGTTGGATTCAAAGCAAAACACCCCCTGCCCCCAGACTTTTGCATGACAACTAGATGGGTGGAGCAAGGTAGGGGTGGGTGGTACTGTCTGTCCCTCAAGGGGAATGAGTTGGGAGGTGCTGCTCATTAATCATAGCATAACTGAGTGGTACACACAGTAAAAACTCTCAGCTGCTAACTGAAAGGTTGGAGGCTGTAGTGCAACCAGAAGTGCCTCAGAAGAAAGGTCTAGCTTTCTAATTCCAAAAAATTAGCCACTGAAAACCCTATGGTGCACAGTTCTACTCTGATACACCCGCTGGTCTTTTTTTTTGTTTCTTTTTTCCCTTTTCTTTTTTTAACTTACCTGAAGACAGGGCATCACATTTGTAAATCATGTTTCTTAGGACACTGTCTGAAAACCCGTTATAGCGGAAAGGGCACTAAATTGGGAATAATGTAGATCCAAGCGATAAATACATCTTGGATTTTGTCTCTAGCAGATTAGTTTACTCCTCCATGACACCGTTTTTGCTAGCCACCAAATGGCTTATGCAGATGAGATGAAATACAGAGAACTGTGTTTAGAGAGCACTGTGAAAAATATATCAATGCTGCCCCAATTTTGTGACATATTCTTGGCACATGGAATATTGAAGGCCAATTTGCAAAGAGGAACATTGAAGTTATGTATACTCCACTCATTCTAAAAAGGACTCAGGGGAGAAAATATAGAATTCATTTTACAGAGAGTGACCAAATGAACTCACCAAATACAGGAAATTTAATCTCTTGTATTCATAAAGAGGAGTATTTTTATAAACAGTTTTCTGTAAAATCTCACATTGTTAAAAAGTTTCCAGTCACAATACTAGATTTTAATCTGCTTTTTGGCCCCTTTCTCAAAACACAGTGGTACCTTTTCAAAAAGGCTGGGAAGTACATAACAAGATCCTAGATGAGGATTTCATCCTGCAATGCAACGCACTGAGAGCAGAAGTGACTTCAGAGGCCAAGCTCTCTGCCAGCCTGCTTTGCAGTCAGCGTCCTCGGTGCCTTCTGGATAATATCTTTATCGATTGGTCTTGCTCTTTGAAATGAGCAGACTATTTGACAAGCTGAATCCAGAGGGGAAATCAGAAGCTCTTCTCTCCCTAAGCTGATAAATGTAAATAACTCCAAGCCTAAAATCATTTCAGTCGCCTGATGCAGATGGAAGTTTTGCTTTGTAGTCACTTGAAAACAGGTGCTAGCTGACCTGGCCTGGCTCCGGGTTAAAGTCCACCATATCTGCTGTGCTGTCGTTTCTGCTAGTGGCTTTGTAGGGGCACTGCCTTAGAAAGGTTCCTTGGAGAAAGAGCTGCACCCTTGGAGACCTGGTCCCCTAGTGTATCTCCCATTTCTTCCTTTTCCATAACAAAGGCACAGAGCAGTGAAATTTTAAGTCAGTTGCTCTGCAGGAACAGAAGATTATTTACCAAAATTAACACTCAGGCAACAGATACGTTTTAAGCACCTTATAGTAAGATGCTGTACTAAGTGCTAGAAAAGATACCCGTTAGTACGAGACAGCCCCTACTCTCAAACCTCACCAAGTAGATGGGGAAAACTTCCTGGGTGGTCCAAACAGTTAGGACTTGACTATTAACTTGAAGGTTGGTGGTTCGAACCCACCCAGCAGCACCACAGAAGAAAAGCCTGGCTATCAGCTTCCGTAAAGATTTCAACCAAAAAAATGCTATGGAGCAGTTCTATTCTGTAACACATGGGGTCCCCATGAGTTGGAATCCACTCAATGGCCATAGGTTTGGTTATATGGGAAGGAGATGATCAAATATCAACTACATGCATAATAAATCTTTTTTTATTCCCAAAGAATTTTTACAGACTCCACCTATTTCCAGTTGGCACTTTAACATTAGATTTTTGTATTTGGTCCAGGCCCATATGTCTACCAGGGACTTAGAGAAGTCAGTTTAAGTCGATAAGGGGAAGAAGACGTTTTTTATACTCTTAGCAGAATAAATTCTCTTTAAAATAAAGGGATCTGTATGGGCTCCTTTCTGTAGGTAACATAGCCTCAAGCTGTTTTCTCACCTCTTGGTTTTTTCCATCCTTGCTCTTCATCTACTCTTTAGCTGGGCAGGATCTCTGAATCTAAGCTCTGCCAAGTTTTTGTTATTGTTATTTGTTTTAAACAAAAACTGTTTTTCAATTGTTGTTGTTATGTGCTGTCAAGTAGATTCAGACTCATAGTGATTTTATATAACAGCGTAGAACTGCCCCACAGGTTTTCCCAGGCTGTAATCTCTAAGGGTGCAGGTTGCCAAGTCTTTTCTCTTACAGAACACTCACCGGTGGGTTCAAACTGCTGACCTCTCTCTTAGCCTCCAGAGCTCCTTGTTTCTCAGTTGATGCAAATAAAGCTTTCTTCAGAGCACCCACAAAATGAAAGACACCCAAGAATATGTGTTACAGGGATTGCATTGTTGCAGTTCCTCTGCTCTTCTGCTATCATTTATAGAACAGTGCAGAAATTCACTTTGGAAGCTGTCTAACACAAGAATCCATTAGTCCTGACTTTCTGGTCACTGTGTACCTTATGGAATCCAAGACACTGCTGGCATTCTTGGTGGGGGTGGGGCTAGGGGATGGGCTTTCTTGATATTCTGTGTAGGTGCTCAGAAACCATAAAAACTAAAATTGCTGGTAGGTCTTTTGTTAACACAGAATTGGGAATGACACACCGGTAACTGCTTACATATTTTTGAACCTTTCACTAGGAATGTGGAGGCAAAATATGTTGATCCCACTTTTGGCTTTCCATTGATAATATTATAACAATAATAAAGCTTTATTTACACAGTACCTATTTCCAAGCTGTTTCATATGTTTTACAATGGGCATCTAGATTAAAGTAACTTTGTGTTCACTACTTCTGCACTTCAACTGGGTGATGCTAGCAAGGAGCCAAAAAAGGAGCTCTGGTAGCACAACAGTTAAGCGCTCAGCTGCTAAAGTTGATGGTTCAAATCCACCCAGCAGCTCCACTGGAGAAAGAGCTGGTGATCTGAGCCGGTAAAAATTACAGCCTAGAAAACCCTATGGAACAGTTCTACTCTGTTACATGAGGTATTTATGAGTCAAAATCGGCTCGATGGCACATAACAACAACAACAACAGCAAGGAGCAGAATGTCATTGAAGACACACAAGGTGAACCTCCACCAGCTCATTCCCAACCTCTTCCAGGATGGCACTGGCTATGGGATGCTGACTGCACAGGGGCCTCATTCCAAGATATCCATTTATTTTTTATGTCTCTTGAAAAATAACCTAAGCTTTAATTCTGAATTTCTAAATTACCTAGTACAAAATGAGACATTGCTGGATTGAGAGCAATTCTACAAGAACTATGTAAGGCTTTTGTAGGCTTTAGGTTAATAATAGCTTTAATTAGTCTAAGCTTTAATTCTGAACTTCTGAATTCCATGATAGAAAAAGTAGACCTTGGTGGGGTGGGTGCAATTCTCCAAGAATTGAGTTAGACTTCTTTTTTTTTTTTTTTTCTAATGAGGGGAGGGAGATTGTCTTAATTTATGTTTCTTGATAGTTGCACCACTAAAATAAAAGCTTGCTTCTGCAGGAACTTTGTTTAGTTTACTGTTGATTCTCCAGCATTGATCAGTCAAGAAGTGCCAGTGACGACTGACTCATGCAATGAACGGTTATGACTTCAAAATGGGAAGCTGAGCCCCCTGTGCGCACGTCTCCCTGCGGCTCTCCTGCTTCACTGAAGAGAAGTGTTCTCTAGGCCCTGCGCAGCTGGTTTTCCAGCAGAGGGAGCCACCACAGTGCAGAAGACACTGGGTGCCAAACCAAGGGAGGTGCCCAAAGAGAATCAAAAAGTCCTCAAGCAGAGCAAAAAAGAATTTCAGTCAAAACCAAAATGAAAAAGAAGAATAGATCTTGGGGTCAACGTAAATGAATGAGATGATTACATAAGGACAAAATAGACCTTCCTTTTCCTCATGCTTAAATTTCTAGGGCTGGTTGGCTGGATTCTGTCCTAAGAGCCACATCTTCTATAGTTGCCTGTCTCCTGGTTACTAATATGGAGTTAGCCTTGGCACAAGGCACCTCATCTTAAAAGCAGAAAGGAGGACACCCATAGCCAGACCACTCTGAAATTTCCCACTGCAGGGCTCTGAAACAGCTCTATTTGTGTCTTTGACTCCAGGGAAAAGATCACTTATAGGGGCTCTTTTTGGCCTGGCACAAGTGACTATGATGACTTCATTCCAATCTCTGGGGCTGTGACTCCACCAAAGAACAAAAAATTCCGCACAAAGCCACCAGCAAATCACATAAAGAGCAACAGACTAGGTCTCTGCTTTCCTCTCCAGGACATACCTAAACCTAAAAAGGGCAATCATTTGAATTACTGAGCATCAAAATGCATACCCCCAAAAAAACCAAACCCATTGTCATCGAGTTGATTCCAAGTCATAGTGACCCTACAGAACAGAGTAGAACTGCCCCATTTGGTTTCC
The DNA here is from genome assembly GCA_030035585.1 of Dugong dugon. NCBI lineage: Eukaryota > Metazoa > Chordata > Mammalia > Sirenia > Dugongidae > Dugong > Dugong dugon. Next base: position 31,718,981 of record CM057467.1, read on the forward strand.
AAGGAGCGGCTGGTAGATTTGAACTGCTGACCCCTTGGTTAGCAGTCAAACTCCTAACCACTGCGCCACCAGGGAAAGTGCAGCCCTTTCTAAGTCTCTCAGTATGTCAACCGAAAGAGAAGGTTTTGCAGTAGGCAGCAGTGTGCAGTGGATTCAAAAGGACAAATGTGGGTGAACGATTTACCTCATGGATCACCATCCATAGATCGTATAGACCATAAGGTCAGTTTCAAAGCTCCTTGTATCTAAAAGGAGAGATAATCCAAGAGAAATTCTAAGAGGCTTCATGATTAACAAAATTTTTAAAAAATGACCCGCCTCAAACTAAAGCATCAAGACTTAAGTTTCATTTAGCTAATGAAGCTTTGGAGGGCAAAGTATTCTTCCATGGTTGCTGAAATAAGCAACAATAACAAACGACACTCTCCATTTCCTACGTGGTTCCACCCTATCAAACTCTAGATGGGAGCTGCCAGTCCTATGGACAAAGAATTTAGAATGGTCCGGGGTGCCCACTGATGGAACAGAATTGCTGAGCAGTCATCAAACACAGCATTCCAAGGAGTGACCCTGATAACATTTTAGATGTCATGATCAGAACAGATATACAATTATATATAATCCAAGAGAGAAAATCAACAAATTCAAATGAACAAACATTATATATAATCCAAGAGAAAAAATCCACAAATTTAAATGAACAAAGACCAGTTTGTAGCGGACAAGATATTGGTGTATTTTCTTACACGGTCCAGTCTATCTTGTCCAGTCATTAGAGATCTTCTGACTATCTAATTTTTTTAAAAAGTCATCTATGTGCTTATCAAAGAGCCCTCATGGAGCATGGGTTAAGTGCTCAGCTGCTAACCCAAAGACCAGTGGTTTGAGCCCATCAGCCTATCCACAGGAGAAAGATGTGGCAATCTGCTTCCACAAAGATGATAGTTTTGGAAACCATATTCAGCAGTTCTACTCAGTCACCTGTGGTCGCTATGAGTCAGAATCCACTCAACGACACACAACAACAACATGTGCTTATCTAAAAAGAAACAAGAAGCCTAGACCCTTTCCACAAAGCTGCCACTAGACAACCAGTTGCCATCAAGTCAACCCCACTCATGGCAGTCCCATGTGTGTCAGACTAAAATGTGCTCCGATCAGAGGACAGGAACTTTAGAGAAGGAAAGATACGAAGCACAGTAGCTAATCTAACCCATTTAGAGTCTAAAAAGCTTTTCAAATATTGTGGGATCCTGCACATGAAGGAGATTTCTTCTTGTCTAGTCCTACTAGTCCAGGCAGAAAGGTTTTCATAAAATTAATATGTACTTCATAGAGACCCTATAGGACAGAGTAGAAGTGCCCCATAGCGTCTTCAAGGAGTGGTTGGTGGATTCGAACTGCCTACCTTTTGGTTAGCAGCCGAGCTCTTAACATGTACTTAAAAAAAAAAAAAAAAATCTACGCAGGAGAGGCAGCAGTAGAGAAGGTGTTAACTTTGGGGGGGGGAACAGAGATGACAGGTCACACTCAGCAAACCCTGTGATGAAGTTCTCATAATATTTGTGGAGAGATCTTTCTCCACATGATAGTAAACAATGAGCCTTGTCAAATTCTTCTTATTTTTCATTATAGGAAACGTTAAGTGTCACAATACTTCAAGCGTGCAGCATGAGTAGAAAACAAGATGGAACAGTGACATCACGACAATGGTAAATCAAGTGTTTGTCTGGCAGGAAAAGTGCCATTAGCCCGTAGAGGGATCCAGCTAATCTCATTCTGAAACAGAGGCTATATGTCTATTTAAATTTATGAGGAAGACAATCGATTTTACTTTCTGCCATTTACTTTCGGAGGTCAAAAGGAAAATATTTATTGTACCTATTAAAAGAAATGGAAATAACATTCATTATACTACCAAAAAGTAAGTTTCAGAGAGAGTAAACATTTCCATTGGAAAAATATGAAAACAGAGGTTCATTCTTAAAAGTCAGGTTATGGAAGACTAACATCAACCCAATCCCAAATGGGGCATTACCGTAAAAATAGCTTATCATTTCTGCTCACTCACTCAGGTTGGTCCTGATTAGTTATACCTCCAATTCAAGGTCAAGGAAAATGTGTTGATAAGTAGAGTCTCCAGCTACCTAATAACTAGCAGTCTATCCACAGACAGAATGTCCCCAAAGAAGTTATCTAGGCAATTTACCAGTTCCACTGTCTTTCAGTCAAAGCAGCTGTGTTCTGAAAGAAAGGTTTTCTTTTCTGCTTATTAACATGCACAGTAAAGCTTAAAAACAAGATTTGCTATAAAAAATTATAGCCCAAAGCTAATTTAAATCACAAGTTTGTTCAAATAATCATGCTCATTTTTAATGGGTAGGTGAATTATTATTGACTATTAAAGATGTTTTTGACACATTTGAGTGCAAAAATAGGTTATAAGCTATAACAGTATAATCTATTTTTAGAATATGCATATTTTAATAGATACACATAGGAATATACATGGATGGATATACACCAAGGTGTTAATATTGGCTTTTATTTTCAGTCCAGTTTACTGTGGAATAGTTTACCTACAGTAAAAATTCAAAAATCACTCTTTTTAGTGTACAATGTTATGAGTTTTTGACAACTGCATACAGTCATAACCACCACCATAATCAAGATATAGGATATTTCCATCACTACAAAATGTTCCCCATGTCCCTCTGCAGTCCCATCCCTCCTCCCACCCCAGTGCCTGGCCACCACGGATCTGTTTTCTTTCCCTATAGTACTACCTATTCCAGAACATCATACAAATGAAATCATACAGTAAGTAGCATTTTCACTTTTTTTTTCTACAATATTGGGGTTATAGGTAATAATTTCTTTTTTCTTGTTATATGGCTTATCTATATTGTCTAATGCTTCCATTATAAGCATAATTACTTTTGCAATTTAGAAAAATAAAAGTGAAAAATAATTCACTGTAAGAGACATTATGATAAGAAGATAAAGTCATGAGAACTCATATGTGGAAAACAATTGTTGTTTAAGATATTTAAACTGTGGAATTACTCCACCAAAGAGTTAAAGAGGCAACAGAGAATTAGCTTGAGCTAAGCAAAAATTCTAGCTGGGTTAATTACTAGCTGTACAACTTTGGGCAGGTTATTTATTATCTTTGAGTTTCAACATCCTCATTTTTAAAACAGGGATTAAAACAGTACCTACCTCATTAGGTGGTGATAAAGATGAGATTGTGCATGAAAAATCACTGGCCATTTAGTAAAATTTAGCACTAAAACCATGTTTATTTATTTGGCTATTATTATTACTATTGTCATTACTGAGCCCTTGGGAGATGTTCAGACATGGAAGGGCATTCCAGGCCTACAGAACAGGATGTGCAGGAACACAGAGTCACAAGGAGAGGTAATGACAAGTAGTGGCAGAGGGAAGGGGCCTTGGTAACATGGAGCCAGGTCACAGGCTAACATTTTAAATCACAGAAACTAAATTCTACAGATTTCACTTTAGAAAACTTAAAACGCCAATTCTCCAAAACGAAGTTCTCATCATTTTGTTATGTTCTCTGAGTGAATTCAAACACCTGTGGTGTTCTAGTCTTGGAATTTTAAAAATGATGGCTCCATTATTCGAGGCACCTTAGGAAATGTAATATTAATAGGAAAGACCAGCCAACTTTAATCCATATTTTCTTAATATTTAGAATCCAGTGGTCCTTTAGTGAAAAGGTGTTGTTTGTATTTGTGTAACTCTGCTCCCCCCAATATGAACAGTCCAAACTCTCTCACTTTTCTTCGTACTATTATATGGAATGAATGTAGGAGAGATGGGGATAAACCCATAACATTTAAGATCAGGGCACAGTTAGACCAAGCACACATCTGTAGATGTTCATCTCCACACGTTTTTCAGTTGTCAGAAACTCTGAGGTAAGCCTTGAGTTCATAAAAAAGTACATATGATCCACCTTTATCTTCCCAAGACTGTAATACATGCCAGGAAGTAAGTCTGTCACTGTTGGGAAGCTCCCAAATGTTTTGATTGAAAACAGAACATCTCATTTAACTCTCATCCTCGGGGTGAATCCATGATTCACTGAACCAATCTAGACTTTTTATAAGAAACAGCAAATGAATTAAAAAGATGTCTGCAGTCTTTGGCCAAATATATACATATATTAAAAGCAAGACTATTGGCTTCATATACTTTGGCCAAAATCCAGTTATACCACATAACAGCTAAGTTCACATATATACATTTGTGTGTGTGTGTAAAATGTTCATGGAACATACATTATGGAGAAATCTCACTAGCCAACGAAGAGAGCTCCCAAGCTCGAGGCCCAAGCTGTCAGGTGCCTGCTGAACATGGAGAAATCTTGCTGGCACTTTAAGCTTCATCCCTATCCCATCATTGGCAAGTTGAATTCTGACTCACAGAGACCCTACAGGACAGAGTAGAACTGCCCCATAGGGCTTTCAAGGCTGGAATCTTAATGGAAGCAGACTGCCACATCTTTCACCCTCAGAGTGGATTTGAACCACCAACCTTAGCCAAGCGCTCAACCACTGTGCCACCTGAGCTCCTTACTTTAAGCTTAGTCTGTCTCTTAATATTTCCCCTCAAACCTGCTCCTTCTCCTGTTCCCTGTTTCTGTTACTAGTACCCTGCTCTTCAGCCACCCAGGCTCATAACCTCTGTGACCACTGAGTTCTCCTTTCCTTGCTCCAACATGCAGCACCTTTCCAGTCTCGTTGATTTTCTTCCTGAGGCCATTCACATGTGCCTCTCCACTCCAGGATGTCTTCTCTAACCTTCTCCTCAACTACCTCATGCCACCCCAAGTCACCCCAAACCCTAAAGAAAAGCTCTCTAGGGTATCACCAATGCACATTCAAGGCCCCCAAATCTGGCTCTTTTGTAACTGCACATTACCCCACACCCAGTACGATCCCCTCCTGGGAAGGCATTCTAGGGCATGGGTCATTTAACTAGAAAATCGTACCATCTCCACATCCTACCTGTCAAGATGCAGCTTGTGTGTACTTTTCCATGAGGCCCTACCCAGTCTCCCTACACCAGAAACAATACCCTTCTCCTGTCTGCCTTGTTTTCATTATTTATATACATTTTCTCCCCACAACAAAATAAAAGGCTCCTTGAGAGTAGAGCCCTTGGACAATTTTCATTTTTATCTGCCCCAGGGCCCAGTATAGCACTGAGTCCAAACTATGGGCTCAAAATAAAATTCCAGAATGAAATGAGTGAAGGAATGGTGTTTTACTCCATCTCAATACAATCATCCCTTTTTTGCTCTCATAAAATAGCAAATACCTGTGTATGCTAGAAAATATGACTCAGGTATAGGGCTTTCGCAAAATTCTAACTTCCAATTCTTGACAATTCCTGGCTTCTTTTAAAACTTTGTTAAAATATTTCAGTGGATACACTGAATATAGTGCATGGATCTCTGGGCCCAACTCCAATAAAACAAAAAGAACTTGACTGTTGAAGGCTTAAAAAGAAACATATTTTGGACACTACAGAGTGCATAGATAAGAGATTTGTATGAGCTTGAAGAAATGATTTGTTTTCCATAAGCTTTTAGGTTTACAAAGAACTTTTTGGTCTAAATACTTATACACTAATCTTCTCAGGGATCACAGTTAACCCCTAAGCTTTAGTCAATTAAATAACCTGCATGAATGATGAGTCAAGAAAGAGAGTATACGTGTCTTCTCTTTTACCAAATAACATACCATTAACCCAAAAAGTCAGAGAGCTTTGAACGATATCCATTCCAATCTGGCATCTCTTTTCTGTTTCACAGTATTAAGAATTACAGAGTTAGGGGAATAAACGCAGGGCAATCTTTAGTCCCTGTTCAGTGACAGTTAATGTTCACTGACTACCTGATGTGTGGCTTTGTATGCCTTCACTTAGCTAGTTCTCATACCCATTTTACAGATGAAAATACTGAGGCTTTCATTATTAAAAATTGTATAGACACACTAGGTTTCACAGAGCAGAAAACATTCCTCAAGCCAGATTTTAATTCTTATAAATTAATCTTTATGGCTAATATTAAAATCTGGGGACTGATGGATAATATTGGTTGATTCATTCTCAGTTGAACTCAAATGAACACCATCTATCTTCGACTGGATAAAGGATTTAGGAGAACTTATCTCCAAATGACCACAGAATTTCCAGAAAATTCTGAACTTGACCTAGGAGTTAAAAATAATAATCTCTGAGGAAAGCATAGCACAGGTTTAATAAATAACAGTCAGAAGTTGCAGATCCTCTGCTGACTTCTACTATGTTATGTTCCTAGGATTACTCCAGAGGACTCGACTCCCTTAATTTATGCTATTTGGTCAACATGAGAGAAACAGTATTTCTAGGAGTAATTTTTTCTTTCTTAAAGTTAAACCTCAGAAGTGTTTATTGAGTACTTACAACAGCCTGGAGTTTTGTGCATGTCACTTCATTTAATTCTCACAACCTAATAAAATGGGTATCTTAATCCGAAATCCTCAACGGTCCTGAAAGTCCACAAGAGAGGTTACGTTTCTTGTTTAGGATCACACAGCTGAACGAGGTGGAGTTGGAACAAAACCCCAGATGTTTCTAACTTTAAAACTCAGGCTTTCTCAACTACACCGCGTAACATTCTGCTCCCTACTCCTGTCTGCCCAGGAATTACTTCTGCTTTTTATCCATCGGAGCTTAGATTGTGGACTCCATCCACTTCTTTTCAGGAGACAGTCATTTTCTTACTCCTCTTCTCCATCAATGAATATTCACCAAACTGAACTGAAAGTGGCACATACTTTAACTAAGAAATCATTGTGTAAAAGAAACCAAAAAGAATTTTGATTCCAATTCCTTTACTTAGAAAACCAGGAGGGAGAAGCCACAAGCAACTGTTGACTGTGGTCCACATCACACAACTGCGTCTGCACTGCCATTTTTACATCTTCCTTTGGGCTTTTTTAGAAACAGATGGGCTACTGGCTGGAATGTTATCAGTTCCAATTTATGCAGCTGGAGCCTCCCAGAATTGCAGAAATAGCAATCTTCTGAATAATTTCTCCTGCCACGAACAACTGCTGCTTCTGCTGTAATAATCCCCTTAGTGGGCCTGGAGAGCATTCTCCCCATTCCAAGAGCCGTGGTTCAGTCTATTTTAAACCACAATGTCCTTTTGTATTTTGGCTAAAGAAATGCTTTAGACATGTGGACCACCTGATCTTTGTTTTGTTTTTCCTAATGCAGATACACCAGATGATGATGTTTGGATGAAAGGACTTTTTATCTCCAGCTGTCACACACAAAAAAGAAAACCAAGATGGGAGGCAAGTCAACTGTGTCTTTTACTCATCAAGCAAAGAGTCTTCACGTGTAGGGTGTCATGTTGAGCTGCCCATTTTACGGTATCCATTCCTAGGCTCCCAAAAGGCCATATCTGTACAAACCACAAACTTTGTCGACCATATTTTGACTATAATGCCACACATTGAGAAGTTTTCAGATTTAAGATGTTTGTTATTAGGGAAACAAAATATGCAGATCTCTGACCAAATATTTTCTTTTTCACTTGAGTGCTTTGCAACCACAAAGACACTCATCTGGTAAAATGGAGCCTGGTAATGTTTAGAAATAACTGAAAACACAGCATACAGGTAATAAACTTAATTTGTCAACCATGGAACAGGACTTAGTGTTTTTCAGATAATCTTTACCCCCAATGGCAAGACTACCCCAACCAGTCAGCTAAATAAATATACTCATAAAAATAAATATTAAAAAATATATTATGAACCATGTAACTCTGAAGAAACCAGTTTTCAGTGATGACAAAGCTACATTAACACACAATTTTCTTATTTTTATAACAGCTTTATTGAGCTAGAATTCACATACCAAAAATTCATCCTTTTAAAGTATATAATTCAGTGGCTCTTAGGATATTCATACAGTTGTATAACTACCACTACTACCTAATTTTAGAACATTTTTACCACACAAAACATACCCATTAGCAGTTACTCCCTATTCTCTCCTCTCCTTAACCCCTGGACCACCACTAATCTACTTTCTGTCTGTATATATTTGCCTATTCTGGGCATTTCATATAAATGGAATCATACAATATGTGGCCTCTTATACCTGGTTTCTTTTACTTAGCATAATCTTTTCAACTTTTATCTATGTTGAAGCATATAACAGCACTTCATTGCTTTTTATCGACAAGTAATATTCCATTGTAGTAATATACCACCTTTTATTTATCCATTCACCAGCTGATGGACATTTGGGTTATTTTCTCTTTTTGGCTATTATGACTAACGCTGCTATGAACATTTGTCACAAGCTTCTGTGTGGACATATATCAAACACATCATTTTTAATGAAAATTCCAATCCCTGGCAAAGAAAGAAATGTAAGCTATTTTATGCCAATGAAAGGAAAGGCCCTGGAACGGTCTTAATGGTAAGAACAGGGAGCAAGCAGGATAAGTAGGTACAATTTGAGCAGGTCCAACTTGGGAAAGGGATATGAGGCCTGTCTTCTTCTCTGGACCAGTCCTGCCTGTATAGCTGCAGCAGCAGCTGCAGCTGTCGCTCTGGGCTCCCACCCCACTGCTATTGAGGTTATGGGCCCTCCAACCTCAACTGCACATAGCCAGCGGTGAGCAAAAATTGCACACCCCACCCACAATCCTCAAAAATCCATCATCATTTCCTGGAGTGAGAAGTGGAGAGAGATGTCTGAGCCAAACCTTGACATTCTTTTCCAACAGATGCTGATGGGGACTAAAACAACCTCAAACCTCAAATTTTTTTTCACACAAATGACTGAAGCAGGTCAACAGGCAAATCCGATTTGTATAATGGTCCCCTTCCATTAAGAGGCACCACCTCATCCAAAGGAAAGAAGCTCATTCACATAACAATGTAAGCTAATAAAATAGTAACTCAGCCTGTTTTATTAAAATATTCCTAGACAAGGACCTACATAGTTAAAATTTACTTGGTTTCAATGTTGATTAAATATCAAAGGCATTTCCTAAGTGTCTGAAGTACTAGCCAAAGAGGTTATACATCAACTTCTTCACCCTCAAGTAAAATAATATTATAGAACTCAAGTGCATAAGACTCAATTTATTCCAAAACTAGAGGTTCAGAAGATCAGTAATTATGAGGCTATGTAGGACAAAGCAATGTTTTGTGTCCTCCGAATTACCAGAGGTGGTTTGCTAAGTAGTGCCTGAGGACAATGAGCGATTTAACCCAATTAAGCTTTGTTCTCATTAGAAAGGACTTCAACCAAGCTGAAAGGCAGCCAGACGCCCAATAATATTGCAGTCAGCCCCTGCTGTCTTTCCACAATAGGCTCTGCAATTTTTTTTAAAGGAATACAAAAATCACAAATAGACCATTCTCAAATGCAATATTCTCACACCACACATATATCATCATGAGCTGTTCCATTAGCAAAATTATAGCCTCTGAATTTCTTGTAATAATGATAAAAAAAAAACAGGCTCAGAAGCAACATCAAATTCTGTATGTCTAAATTACTAAAACTTTTAGTAAGGCAGTATAAGTATCTGTTGCTATGCTTCCTTTCCTATAAACAAAAAAGACACCCCTCACCCCCATCACCACCACTTGGAAATAAACACCACCACTTAGTCAGGGTGTCCACACAAAGTCACAGAATCCACCTCCAGAAGATATTGGGGCCATGCTGGGACTGAGCTTAGAAAGCTGAAAATGAGAAGTGATCGGAAGGGGAAATGGGCACACACAGAAGAAAAGAACGACCTAGCCAATGTATCATCAAACTACAGCCTGCAAACCAAATCCCAAGTCCACCCAATGCCTGTTTTTGTAAGCCCATGAGCTATAAAAAAAAAAGAAAGAAAATTAAATTATTGGAAAAAGTAATTAAATTATTGGAGAAAAGTCAAAGGACAAATATTTCATGATACAGGAAAATTATTTAAAATTCTAATTTCAGTATCCATAAATAAAGTTTTATTGGAACACAGGCAGGCTCATTTGTTTACATAACGTCTGTGGCGGCTTTCACACTACAAGGCAGAGTTGGGTAAGTTGCAGACAGAAGAGACCATATGGACCACAAAGTCTAAAATAATTACTACTGGCCCTTTACAGAAAAAATTTGCCAACTACTTGCCTAACCAGGCTAAAGTATACATTTCATCTCAAACCTTTCAAATGGATTTCCAGAAAGAGAGCAAGTTATCAACCACCTGTTGCCACTGGGTGGCTGGTGGGAGGGTGCTGCATTTATGGAGGGGGGGTTACTTAGACTGAGGAGGGCAGTGATGATTCAGTGGTAGAATTCTCGCCTTCCATGCAGGAGATCCAGAGTCTACTGCCAGCCAATGCACTCACGTGCAGCCACCACCCATCTGTCAGTGGAGGCTTCCATGTTGCTATGATGGCGAACAGATTTCAGAGTGAGGCAGACAAGTAAAAACGGCCTGGCAATTTACTTCCAAAAAAATCAGCCCATGAAAATCCTATGGATCAAACAGTCTGATCTCCCAAATGATGATGGGGATGGTGCAGGACCGGGCAGCATTTAATTCCATTCATTGTACTTGGGGTTGCCATGAGTTGGGGGCCAACTTGACAGTAGCTAACAACATCAACAACTTAAACTGAGTCCCTGTTTCACTAAAGAACAAAAAATAACAGACATACCAAGTTTACTGGGTTGAGAGTTTTTGCTGACAAATGACTTGTCTCTTTTTATAAATTTGTTTCAAGCAATGGCAGCCTTATCAGTGAACACAAGAACACAACAGTTGCCCACAAATTAGCATTTAGTACAATTATCGACAAAAGGGACAGGGAATCCATTTACATTTCAAATAGTCTTCACTACATTTTAGCCTGGAACTTTTTGCAAGTAACAGACACATCCAGGAACACTAGATAACTACTTCTTATCAATCTGGGCCGCCATTTTAATCCACTCTTTAATAATGTTGCCGTTGTGTATGGGCTGGAGGAGTGAAGCAACTAGAGAAACTGAATAACTAATGAATAGAAATTAGAAGTCTTGTAGCAAGCTCACTGACAATAGCCAAAGTGTTATGATGTCAAAGTTTCATTAATTGGATGTGTTAATCAACCACTCCCTATGTACTCAAGTTTCATTAACTCTATCCTGTACTTATCAAAGAAAGCAACGTACTGTGCCTTTTGTATAATTTAAAAATAACATGCAGAAAAATATCTAGAACCAAATTTCATGATCTAAACATCACCCAAGGAGCCCTGGTGGCGCAGTGGTTAAGTGACTGGCTGCTAGGCGAAACGTTGGCAGTTCAAATCCACCAGCTGCTCAGAGGGAGAAAGATGTGGCAGTCTGCTTCTGTAAAGATTATAGACTTGGAAACCCTATGAGGCAGTTCTACTCTGTCCTATAGGATAGCTATGAGTCAGAATCAACTCGACAGCAGTGGATTTAGTTTGGGTTTTAAACATCATGCAGTTAATTTCCACGTCTAATTACGAATCAGATATGTTTGTGTTTTTACGACAGATTAAAGGAAATAACCAAACTATAGGATTCTAAGCTCTTTCAAATTCTGGAATGTGAATTAAAACATTTTTAGTAGCTGATATTGTCTGAAGATTTTGCTCCCCAAATCTTAGCTGTACCCTTCACCTTCCCCATAAAACTGCTAATCTGGTTTGCGTTAGTAGCTCATTTATGTGTAATATTAAGATGAGAGAGTAATTTTTAATCAAAACTTGCTCATGTTTAAAATCATCAGTTCCTTTTTAATTTTTTTCATCTTTTAAAGTAAATGAGCAAATACCAAGTCGAAGGGGGCACAGATGGCTGGGGAATCTATAGGAAGCCCAGCCTAGCATTTCAGTGTACCCACCAGTCCATCATCCCATCGCTGGCTTCCAATCCGACAGTGACGAGGATGAATGTCCTCTCCACATCCTAAAGCCAGCTGAGGGGCTCACAAGACTGGTGTTTGGGTCAGGGAAGATATTGACTAAAAACACTCAGGCCTTAGCCTCACCACTTGCAACATATTTGATTTCAAGTTTCATACCGACTGAAATGGCCCAACTTCCTTTGTGGTTGTTGTGAGTCAAGCATGTTTCTAATGCCGTGTGTGTGTCATGTGTGGGCACACATGTGCACATGTGTACCCTCCTGCGGATTAAAACATCCAATTTATTTAAGGCAACTTCTACCACATGTATAATTTACATTTCATGAAAACAAATCCTCCTGAAAAATTAAATACAGGGGGAATAATACTTCTAAGGAATTTTTTCACATGACTAAAAAATGCAATTATTATTCCAGACATTACACAAGGGTAGAGTTTATTACACTTCCCTGAACAAATAATGAGCTTCATTTTTGTCAATACTTTGGGCAAAATAAAAACAAACATACCAGTGTTCTTAAGCATGTAAATAGGCCAATGAGTGCAAACAAAGGAGAAACACCCAGCGTTTGAAAATCAACTTATTCACATTATAACATAATACAAATCATTTGGGAAACATATCCTGGAAAACAGCAAAGCCGAAGTTATTAAGTTACAATATCCTCCGGGCCTCAGTCTCCCAATCTGGAAATTGGTCTCCTAGGGTGACTATGGGACTCAGTGAACTAACACACTAAAACACCTGGCACATTGTTAGCCCTCAAAGGCGTTAATAATTATGTAATTGCTACCATTATTTCTAAAGTTCCAATCATGTTTCCTCCAAATGATCTTAGCTTTTTGATACATAAGAAGACAGGAAATAAATGGTTCATTTAATGAGCACAAATCCAGGCAAACAAAAGCGGGAAATCGGATACTCAGAAAGAAAAGGGAAGAAAAGTGTGACACTAGGATTTATAATTAAGAAGCAATATACAATGCCACCATAATTTAGAACAGATCATAGAAGAGCACAGTTAAATATGGAAAGAAGCAGAGTATGACAGTAACGAAGGAAAATAACGAAACCATTAAAAACAAGGTCACCCGTTCAGCAGTGCTAACAACTAACGCGGGAATTCAGGCATTACAGAAGAATTCGCTGGCTCTTTCACATTTCATTTTAAAGGTTTTTATCATTATTCAAGCTTCCTGGCACTGCCACAACAGCGGAGGCCATAGGAACTCTGGGATGATCACCAAAGAATGCCTGAGAAGCAGGTAATGCACCGAGACTTAATGATGGCAATTACAATGAGATATTTCTAGGTCAAAAATGCAACAGGTAAACTTTTTCTTAATTCTCCCAGGAAGTGTAGGTTCACTCCTCCAGGTACGACCTAAACTAGACTCTACAAATTTGAATACGATCAGGTTCCAATCAGGTTCCTCCTAGGTAAGAGGTGAACAGGCAGAAAAAGGAAGTAGTGATCTCTCTCTTTTTTTTTTTTTAATTGTGCTTTAGGTGAAAGTTTACAGCACAAATTAGTTTCTCATTTAAAAATTTATACACAATTTTTTTTTATATTAGTTGCAATCCCCGCAATGAGTCAGCACTCTACCCCTTTCCACCTGGGTTCCCTGTGTCCATTCCTCCAGTTTTCCTGTCCCATCCTGCCTTTTCATCCTTGCTTTTGGGCAGGTGTTGCCCATTTGGTCTTGTATACTCGACTGAACTAAGAAGCACATTCCCTGCATGTGATATTGTTTGTTTTACAGGCCTCTTGAATCTTTGGCTGAAAAGTGGACTTCAGGAGTGGCTTCAGTTCTGAGTCAGCAGGGTGTCCAGGGGCCACAGTCTTGGGGGTTCCTCCAATCTCTGTCAGACCAGTAAGTCTGGTCTTTTTTTAATGAATCTGAATTTTGTTCCACACTTTTCTCCTGCTCTGTCCAGGATACTCTACTGTGATCTCTATCAGAGCAGTAGGTTGTGGTAGCCAGGCACCCTCTAGTTCTTCTGGGCTCAAGCTGGTGGAAGCTGTCATTCAGGTGGTCCATTAGTCCTTTGGAATAATATTTTCCTTGTGTCTTTGATTTTCTTCGTTTCCTTTGCTCTGGGTGGAATGGGACCAACAGTGTCTTAGTTGGCTGCCTGCAAGCTTTTAAGACCCCAGACACTACTCACCAAAGTAAGACATAGAACATTTTCTTTATGAACTATGGTATGCCAGTTGACCTGGATGTCCCCCAAGACCATGGTCCCCATCCGTCAGTCCCAGTAACTAGGTCCCTCAAGGTATTTGGACGTGTCTAGGAAGCTTCTATGACTTTGCCTTGGTCAAGTTGTGCTGACTTATCCTATATTGTGTGTTGTCTTTCCCTTCACCAAAGTTAATGCTTGTCTACTATCTAGTTAGTGATTTCCCCTCCCCACCCCTCTCCTCCCTCTTAATCATCAAAGATTGTTTTTTTCCATGTGTAAACCTTTTCTTGGGTTTTTATAATAATGGTCTCATATGGTATTTGTCCTTTGTGATTAACTTATTTCACTCAGCATAATCCCCTCCAGATTCATCCATGTTGTGAGATGTTTCACAGATTCATCATCGTTCTTTATTGTTGCATAGTATTCCATTGTGTGTATGTGTTTATCCATTCATCTACTGGTTAGGCACTTAGGTTGTTTCCACATTTTTGCTATTGTGAATAATGCTGCAGTGAACATGGGTGTGTATATGCCTATTCGTTTGATGGTTCTTATTTCTCTAGGATATATTCCTAGGAGTGGGATTGCTGGATCATATGGAATTTCTATTTCTAGCTTGTTAAGGAGGTGATATATCATTTTCCATAGTGACTGCACCATTTTACATTCCCACAAGCAGTGCATAAGAGTTCCAATCTCACCGCAGCCTCTCTAATATTTGTTATTTTCTGTTTTTTCGATTAGTGCCAGTATTGTCGGGGTGAGATAGTATCTCATTGTGGTTTTGATTTGCATTTCTCTAATGGCCAGTGATTGCAAGCATTTCCTCATGTGTCTGTTGGCTGCCTCAATATCTTCTTTGGTGAAGTGTCTGCTCATATTCTTTGCCCATTTTTAATTAGATTATTTATCCTTTTATTGTTGAAGTGTTAAAGTATTCTATAGATTTTAGAGATTAGACCCTTGTCAGATATGTCATAGCCAAAAATTTTTCCTAGTCTGTAGGTTGTCTTTTTACTCATTTGGTGAAGTCTTTTGTTTGATGAGCTTAAGTGTTTAATTTTTAGGAGCTCCCAGTTATTTAGTTTATCTGCTGGTGTCTGTGCATTGTCAGTTATGGTTTGTATTCTGTTTATGCCAGGTATTGGAGCTTCTAACATTGTCCCTATTTTTTCTTCCATGATCTTTCTCGTTTTAGGTTTTATACTTCGGTATTCGATTCATTTTGAATTAGTTTTTGTGTATGGTGTGAGGTATGGATCATGTTTCATTTTTTTTACAGATGGACATCCAGTTTTGCCAGCACCATTTGTTAAAAAGACCGTCTTTTCCCCATTTAATGGACTTTGGTTCTTTTTCAAAGATCAGCTGGCCATAGGTGGATGGGTTTACATGTGGATTCTTGATTCTGTTTCATTGGTCTATATATCTGTTGTTGTATCAGTACCAGGCTGTTTTGACTACTGTAGCTGTACAGTAGGTTCTGAGATCAGGTAGTGTGTAGCCTCCTACTATGTTCATTTTCTTCAGTAATGTTTGGTTATCAGGGGCCTCTTTCCATATAAAGTTGGTGATTAGTTTTTCCAACTAGTTAAAGAATGCTGTTGGTATTTGGATTGGGACTGCATTATGTCTGTAGATTGTTCTGGGTAGAATTGACATTTTCACAATGTTGAGTATTACTACCCATGAGCATGGTATGTTTTTCCATTTATGTAGGTCTCTTTTGGTTTTTTTGCAATAGATTTTGTAGTTTTCTTTCTATAGGTGTTTTACATCCCTGGTTAGCTTTATTCCTAAGTATTTTATCTTTTTAGGGGCTATTATAAATGGTATTGTTTCCCTGCTTTCCTTTTTGAAGTTCTCTTTGTTGGTGTATAGGAATCCAGTTGATTTTTGTATGTTGATCTTGTAGAGAAGTTATCTCTTTAACACACTCCCTTTTGTCTCCTCCAAGCAGTGTAAGAAGGAAAATGGGTAGTCCAGGAACATTCTGGGAAAGCCATATTAGAGTTGCCATAGCAACTCCCCAGGCTGAGTCTGGAATGGGCTTTAGGGATTAAAACCACAGGAATGGGCAATGCTGGGTGACTTCTACCAGACACAACAGGCTACATCTAGGGTGGTAGGCTCTGGTTGAGGAGATGGTAGGAATTTTCCCTGGACAGACTGAAATAGCCTATCTGTTCTCTAAAGATAAAAATCATGTGAAGCAAGCAACTTAGAACTAGCCCAGTCACTGTTTGCTGATGTGGGTTTGGGAAGCCATTTGCTATTTCTGTTGCTCATCTTTTTCAACTCATTCCATAATTTCTAGTTTGTTTATTTGTTCATTCATATTCCTGTGTTAGCCAGTTGAAGAGGTTATTATAAACACAATTAATTTGTCCAAGTTACTGGTCCAGGGGAGCATATGATGAATGTGACAGAACAATAGTTATCAGTAACCACGTAGTGATAAATCAAGAGAAACAAATCAAACTGGGGTGCCCAATCCACTTCACAGCAGACACTGAATTTATTACTGTGCTCAACACCTTCTCATCTTCTCATTATGCTTTCTCCTACTCTCTCCCAGCTTTCCCCAAGGTCTTATTATCCTATCTTGATGGACACTCCAGAGGCAGTATCAGAGTTAGAGCTTGGGCTCCACAACCAAGCTACTCATGTTTGCCTCTAGGTTCTACCACTAGATAAATGTGATCTTGGGAAAAGTAATTAACCTCTCTGTGCCTCACGTGGAAACCCTGGTGGTGTAGTGGTTAAAAGCTATGGCTGCTAACCAAAAGGTCAGCAGTTTGAATCCACCAGGTGCTACTTGGAAACTCTATGGGGGCACTTCTACTCTGTTCTATAGGGTTGCTATAAGTCAGAATCAACTTGATGGCAACCGGTTTGGTTTTTTGGTGCCTCATGTTCCTTCTCTGTAAAATGGGGGAAAAATAATTATACCTATCCCCAGGTTGTTCTGAGGATTAAATGAGTTAATATTTGTAATGTGCTTAGAATAATGTCCCACAGGCATTAATCATTATCATTGAAGGGAGTGTCTAGAGCGGGCAAGCAACCTCCACAATGGTTCCTCTAAACAATCATTCTGTTCAATGGTTTTAATTACCTCCAGGAATTTGATGACTGTCCAGTCTTTAGCTCCTATGTCATCATTCCTGATTCCCATGCCCAATTGTCTGCCAAGCATATATTCTAGAAAGTTCCATAAATTTTTCAAACCCAGCAAACTAACTCAAATTGGAACACACTATGTTCCCTCTCACCATAGGGCCTTTGTTCTACCAGGAATGCTTTCCCCAATTCTTCAAGTGACTGTCATTATTGTGTTTCATATCCAGGGTCACCTCCTCAAGGAAGACTTACCTGACTACCCTCTTTGAAGGCCTCCTCCTTACCCCTGCAAATCATTCCCTATCTCAGTATCCTGTTGCAGTTTCTTCATAGCCAGATCACTATCTCTGAGATTATCTTTCCCGTTTACTTGCTTGTTGATTACCTGTTCTGCCACTAGAATGAAGCTCCATGAGACCAGGCACCTTGTTTTGTTCACTGCTGTATCTTGGAGCCTAGATACTTGGCACTTAGGACACACTCAATGCTTATTAAATAAAGTTGCTGTATAAATTCCATGTCATGAATTTCACAGCATTTCAGAAAATTTTGCTCTCATATATTTTGCTTAAGAAATAGTTACTTGGACACTTGGTAGGATGCTTCGGGCAAACAGAGAGTGGATAAAACAAGTAGGGTAAATTCTTGAGAAGTGTTGGATCTGGGTGATGTGTTTATGGGGTTCATTGGGTTATTCACTCTACTTTTGAGTATGTTTGAGCTTTTCTTCATAAAAAATGATTTTTTTTCCTCAAAAAACAAACCAAAAACCCCTTAACCACACCCTACCCTTTGAAAGCTATCCCACTCTCTCATTCCCTTCACTGACATTCTGGTTCCTCGGACTGCGCTAAAACATCAGGTTCCCTCCCAGGCCCTCATCTCTTCTCTCCCTCCCCTCTCTGAGTTTCCGCATCTGCACCAATGTCTGCAATTACTATCTAGAATCGTGCCCTTAGCACCAGCCCTGACCTGTGTGCTGAGCTGCAAATTGGCATTTCTAATTACCAACTGTACACATTCACCTGAATACAACATACTCTCCTGTGTAAATATTTACCAGACACAATTCATTAAATCTCCCATCTTTCACACCCACCACCATCATTCCCCAAGCTAGAAATCTCCTGTTGTCGTCAATTCCTCCCTGCCCCCATTCCTCACTTCTAATTGGTAACACATTTTGTCAATTCTATTTCAGAAGGTATCTCAAATTCATCTCTTAATCCTACTTCCAGACACTCAGCTCAGGCCTGGATCCTATAAGTGTCTACCTCTCTCCCAGCCAACAGCTATTCCCTAGCCAGGCCATCCTCCTCCTCCTACCACAGTGCACTTCAGAAAGTCAGACTTGACCTTGTCAGTGCCCTGCTTACAGGCTCCCCACCCCCCAACAGTCTGTCCTTCAGAGTCCCCCAGCTCTGCATCTCAACTCCTGTGCCTCTAAGAGCAACAGTTAATTATAATAAGAATACTGAATATTTACCCTGTACAAGGTATTTTTGTTATTTTACATAATCTTCACAACAGATTTTTTTTTTAATCAGATAT
The DNA here is from genome assembly GCA_030035585.1 of Dugong dugon. Classification (NCBI taxonomy): domain Eukaryota; kingdom Metazoa; phylum Chordata; class Mammalia; order Sirenia; family Dugongidae; genus Dugong; species Dugong dugon. Next base: position 31,737,829 of record CM057467.1, read on the forward strand.
TATTCCCACCCATTCTACAGATAAAGAAAGTGAAGCACAGACAGATTAAAGTAATTTTCCCAAGGCCATGGCAAGCATTTAGAACGTAGATGGTCTACTTTTAAGGCCTGGGTACCACCCCACAAGGCTGTACTACTAACTGATTCCTGATTTAAGTTTAACCTCCTTAAAATCCAGTTTCTTCAACTGTAAAACGGGATTAACAAAACCTGCCTTAAGACTGTCATGAGGATTAAATGAAATAAAAATTCAAAAAAAATTAGGTATTGTTATTAGGTTGTTTCCAGTTTTTGAGAAGGGTTCCGAGATTCTTAGCTAGGTCTGATTTCCCCCCATGGTTTCCCGGGTATATTTCAGGACTCCTGGGAAGGAGCCAATGTCTTTTTACTGAGTTGGCCTGGGTGTGGGCCCTTCCCCATCTTAACGAAACCACTTCCAAACAATCACTTGACTGTGCAGTCATTCATTCGCTTAGCATTGACTGAACACCCTCCGCTGTACTGAAAACTGGGTAAGCTGGATAAGATTCCTGATCTTAGATGCTTAGTCCACAGGTAAGACAAGCACATAAAAAAATCATAGCAGAGTAAGTACTGTGTCAGAGGAGAGCACAAAGGGAGAAATTAATGCTGAGAATATAGTGATTAACTTTGCTTGGGGAAATCAATGACAAGGCATGAATTCATCAAGCGCTTTTAGCAAATATTAATTTATGAGGGAATATGTGTATTCTACTACTTCCAGCTGTACTGCTCCTCCTCATTCACATCCTCTTTACAAAACTATCGGGTTTTGATAAAATCTCAGCTAAATACCAACGTTTAGTCTTTTTTTGTACTCAAGGTTATCTGGAAATCTTAACTTTGGACCTAAAAGGTCCCACTTACTGTAAGCAATCTAGCAGCTCGAAAATAAAAATGTAAAATGTATTTCCATTTTTTAAAAAGAATTTAGATTACTGAATAATTCAAAAACCAGACACTAATTTTCTTTTTTCACAAAAGCACTCATGTAAAAACACACCTATGGCTTTCTGCATATGAAACAAACATACGCTTTAATACGAATGATTTCCCTCTATCACATCTCTTCTATATTTATTTTTCTTTGTTAAGAAAAGGGAGCTAGGGATGTTCTTGTCGACACGACCTTAAAAAAGACCCTGCCACAGCTAACGGTTGTTTTAGAGCCAACAAAATCGTATCTGTTCTCCCTTAATTCCAGTTCAAATGGCCCAGATGCCCTCATGACCTACCTGCCACTAGCTCATCAGTCATGGAGGTGGTGGGGTGTTAGCATAACTAAAGCCAGCCAGCCAGGGGCAGTAAACATGAGTGTGAGGCCACTGCAGTGAATCACAGGCCCTAATTGCTTGAGAAACATGGGAATGTCACCCGAATGTGGGCCTCAAAGAACCTTTTGCAGAAGGAAGAACGGGATCCCATAAATGGGGCCAGCAGGGCAGTACGAAAGCCTTGGCCTCTCATGTTTGCATTAAGATTCCAAATATACAACAAATGAAAAACTTCTCCATTATATGACAACCAGGAAGACTGAGGGAACTATTTGGACCAAGCTTAAGATACTATACAACCCCCAAAAGCCCAATACACCAAAATACAGAATCTATCATCTCTACAATGAATTTAGCAAACATATGAGTCTGATTTCTGTCTCTGATGAAAATGGTGCAAAATGAGAGAACTGACAGAACTTCCTCCCCCCACCCTAATATTCAAGAAGCCCTAGTGGCGCAGTGGTTAAGAGCTACGGCTGCTAACTAAAAGGTCAGCAGTCTAAATCTACCAGCTGCTCCTTGGAAACCCTATGGGGCAGTTCTACTCTGTCCTATAGGGTCCCTATGAGTCGGAATCAACTTGACGGCAAAAGTTTCTAATATTCAAACCCATTTAACCTTTTCTTCTTTAATGGTGATCTTGTTTAAGTTACCTGACTGGTCAACCACTAGCTACTAGCCAGACGATCAACAGCAACTACCCAAGTCAACGCTCTGCATTTCTGCAGTTGTTTTAACTGCCTAAAGGGGAGTATATTTTTCTTTCTGGTTTTAAAGAAGCGTGATCAAGCTTATCTGCTATTGATTGCTTTACCTATTCTTAAAAACCACAGAGGTAGCAACTAAAGCAGTCCGCAGGTATGTGTGTGTGTGTTGGAGGGGGGCGGTGAGAGCTCTCGCAGAGAGACACAGCACACAGCTGCTTCCAACTGGTCAGAAAGACAGCAGAGGGAATACCAGCCATCAGGAGAACATAATGACTTCATCGAACATAGAGGTGAGGAGGCCAGTCCTGAACACTTACTTCCCCAGTCTGCAGAGGGTCATTCACAATTATTTGTTTGCTCCAATCCATCTGCTTATTTGCTTTTAAGTAAAAGGATGTGAAAGAATTAGGACCCGTCAGAAAGGGAACAACTTCTGTGTACTCAGGTGTTGGGGAGATACTGAGTGTGCCTTGCTTCCATAAAAGTCTGTTCCTGATGTTCCTGACTATCAAGAAGAGACGGGCATTTCTAAACTTTCAAAGGGAAGCTTCCAAAGGCTTACGAATAAAGAATCTCCAGCTGTGCTTTGTAAGATCATAAACCTCAAAGGGGGTGCAGGACCTTCAGTACAGAGCTTCTTTATAGTTATGGGTGGTGGGAGATTGAATGTAAGCTAATTTTGCAAATAAAATGAGAAAGATGTTCTCCCATTCCAATCGATGCAATTAAACAGCAGAGATTCTCCAAACGCTCGCTTTACCTGTTTTCTCTGAAACAAGTTTTCCTTATGTAACCCTTCTCTGGCTAAACTAAATCCCGGAACGAAAAGCCACATGGGCTGCCTGGGCCCCGTTTCCCATCAAATGCCATACTCAGTGCTGACTGCTTGACTTCATGACCCACGTGGAGTTCTGGAGCTCTCTGACCAACACCCAAAACTGTGATCTATGTTATGCATGCAACAGAAAATCACAACCCTGGTGTCTACACAAAGATAGCTGGGGTGGGCCAGCCAGTTTCTAGTTTTGTTTATTTTTCTGTTTGCTATTTGTTCACATTGTCACTCACTAGCCAGGCTCCAAAGAGTCAAGAAAAATTTTTGAGAAAAAATATTAATGGAGAAAATTTTTATCTATAATTGCTTTCTGCACATTGTTAAGATTGCCCTTATTCGGTTTCAGGATTAGTAATTGAGCATTTACTACCTTAGTATTGAGTATTTTACTCTTCTAGCATTTACCATTTTAGCACTAGGGTTTTGTGCGAGTCTAGTTCGAGAACCACTGCAGTGAAATAGCAATTGCAGAACCATGCCTGCTCCTGATGTCAAGCAAAGAAGGGTTCTTTAGTGATGGCTAAAAGAAATGTTATATAATTGCCCTCCTTTCTTCCAGTAGCAAGTGTAATTACTTATGTGTTGAGATAAAAAGCATTTTTCCACCTAGTTCATACTTTTGACTCTACAGGCTTCAACTAACAAATGGGCAGGACTGCAGAGAGACGGTCAGCCTCTTCTGTCTCTATACATTCTCCAACATGTAATCATGCTTAGAATTTAAATAACATAAACACAACTTTTACATAATTGCAATCTGGCTTGCTATGAATTCTGATTCCACTAGTTGGTAGCTGTGTGACCTTGGGAAGGTCAGATTAACCTCTCTGTGCCTATGTTTCCCCACCTGGAAAATGAAATCATCATAATAAAAGTACCTGCCTTACAGGGTGATTGTGATGATGCAATCTACACAGTCTACACAATCTATGTGATGTTAACCACTTGTCTTTCATTTAAGAGACAGTATAGCATTATGGCACAACCGTTAAGTGCTTGGCTGCTAATCAAAAGGTTAGTGGTTTGAACCCACCCAGAAGTTCCTCAGGAGAAAGACCTGGCAATCTGCTCCAGTAAAGGTTACAGTCTAGGAAACCCTATGGAGCAGTCTTACTCTGTCACATGGGGTTGCTCTGAGTCGGAATTGACTCAAAGGCACCTAACAACACAACAAAAACAGCACTGCGATTAAAGACTTTCTGGATTTAAAGCATAGCTCCTCACCTACTTGTGAGATCTTGGGAAGTTCCTTTCTCTTTGCTTCAATTTTTTCATCTGTGAAATGCAGAAAATAATAGCCTCTACCTTACAAGGACTAGGAAGAAAGGCCTGGTGATCTGCTTCTGAAAATCAGCTAATGAAAACCCTATGGATCACAATGGTCCAATCATGGGAGTGGTGCAGGTTTGGGCAGTGTTTTGTTCCCTTGTGCACGGGGTTGGAGGCCAACTCGATGGCAGTTAACAATAATAACACCTTACAAGGATGCTCTGAAGTTTAACTGAATTAATGTACAGCACTTAAGGCAATGTTTGGCAGACAGTAAACGCTTAATAAAAGTTAGCTACTACTGTTTCTAGGCAGCTAAATACTGAAGCTAAAAATATACTATCAAAAACAACCTGAGAATCCTGGGTTATCTGGCAGAAAGGGGAAGGCTGTTCCAGAAAGCTGGTAGACAGGGGTAGAAATAAATCTTGCCACATCCTTATCAATATCTCTTAAATTAAAACTCAATTAGAATTCAATTTGTGCTCAAGAAAGAATTGGTAGAGAGAACCAAAGGACAGACATCGCTGTGTTTGTTCCTTCTGCTTCTGTTTCTTTCCCTTTTAATGTTCTTAATCTAGACTGTACTGGAGAGAAAGAGAAGCTAGGGAAAGAGAATCTAGATTTGTGACTATTATTTAGGGAAATCACCTAATCTTTTAAAAATCTTAGTTTATTTATCCATGAAATGGGGGTAATAAAACCTACTTTACAGGGTTAAAGGATCAAATGAGCTATTACATGTGAATTCTGAAGAACCAGTAGCACTAACTATTCATGTCATTTTACTTTATGATTCATGACATATTTACTGTCCTCAGTACCAACCCTGGACACCATTTTCTTGTTAAGTAATTATCTCCCGTAACCTCTGATACACCTCTTCCCTCTAACCCACTTTCTTCATCTAAACATTTTGATCTCAGCCTTCTTATCCTCTCAAGCATGTCTAATTTCCAGTTATTATAAGCTGCTATTCCCAAGGATATAACTACAGTTATGAACTATGTTCTGGCATTGGAACCTTGAGTGGCCTAGAAAAAGCATACATCCAGTAAAACATCTGCAGCACACCATCCTGAAATCAACCGTTTGGGCCAAAGATGATTCTGGCAGAAAGTAATAGAAACAGGGAAGCAGTAAGCACACTGGGCTAGGCCGCAGCACACTAAAAATGGTGTAATAAAAACGGCTTAGGGTAAACAGGCTTCCCCCTTACTAGCTGTTTAATCTGGGCAAGTTTCTTAACCTTTGTGAGACAAAGTGACCTTATATCTTAAAATAGACTGATCCTATAGTGTGTGTGTTTGGTGGGAGGGTTCTATTATATGGATTACATCTTCTAGGAAATCAAACTTGTCCACCCCCACACATACTTCAAATCACTCTTAATCTGCTCTATGCTTTCTTTTTCCATAGCTATTATCATTTTATTCATTCATGATTTATTCATGATAAACGGAGAAAATTTTAAAATTGTCAAGGATTTCATTCTATTTGGATCCACAATCAATGCCCATGGAAGCAGCAGTCAAGAAATCAAATGACGTATTGCATTAGGCAAATCGGCTGCAAAAGACCTCTTTAAAGTGTTCAAAAGCAAAGATGTCACTTTGAGGAACAAGGTGCACCCGACCCAAACTGTGTTTTCAATCGCCTCATATGCACGCGAGAGCTGGACAAAGAATAAGGAAGATGGAAGAAGAACAGATGCATTTCAGTTATGGTGTTGGTGAAGAATAGTGAATACATCATGGACTGGCAGAAGAATGAACAAGTCTGTCTTGGAAGAAGTACAGCCAGAATGCTCCTTCTTATAAGCAAGGATGGCAAGACTTCGTCTCACATACTTCGGACGTGTTATCAGGAGGGAACAGTCCCTGAAGAAGGACATCATGCTTGGTAAAGTAGAGGGTTAGCAAAAAAGAGGAAGACCCTCAAGGAGATGGAATGACACAGTGGCTGCAACAATGGGCTCAAACACAGCAACGACTGTGAGGATGGCACAGGACTGGGCAATGTTTCATTCTGTTGGACAGAGGATCACTATTAGTTGGAACTGACTCGATGACACCTAACAACAACAACAACATTATCATTTTCTAAGTACTAGGTAATTTACTTGTTTGTTATATCTACTGTCTATATAGCAACGATTGTGCTGATGCCCCAGGACCAGGCAGTGTTTTGTTCTGTTGTACACAGGGTCGCTATGAGTCCGTACCGATTCGACGACACCTAACAACAACAGCTGTCTACTGTCCATATCTTCCACTAGGAATATTTGCTGTTATTTTTGCTGATGTATCCCAAGTGCCTAGGACAATATCTGACTTTCAGTAGGTGCTCAGTGAGCATCTGATGAATGAATGAATGAATCACATTAATAATTGGACATATGTCAAAATATGACCAGAGGTGGTAACATTTTGGTGGTCATATTTTGGATAGTATTCAAGTTTCTATAAAGGTTCTCACATTATGTTTTTCTAATTTTAAGTCAAAGCAATTTTAATTCCCTCTTTTCTCCCTTCCCTCCAGTGTATTGCAGCTACAGAACTTAGGCTTAGTGGATATAATTCACAAGGAAGATAGAGACTTGACTTTTCCCCAATATTCTCCCAGCTGAGGAAGCCGTATGACAGCATTGTGGCAACTGGGCACTGCAGTTGTGCTGGGAGGAAGGGGAAGAAAATCGTTGAACAACTATGCCCCATCATTACTTCCTAGGCTTTATGTTTCACACATTCCCTACAAGTTCAAGAGTTCATTCATTGTATTTCACTCCAAATTATGTCGCAGAAAGTGAAATAATGTGCTACGTAGTTCTAAATCTTCTTTTCCACAAACTATACTGTCTTGCTTTATTGTTCAGTGATGCAAAACTTCTCCTTTACAAAAGATACATCAGTCTTGATCCCATTAACATGGGTCAGTAATACTCTCAGTGGTAATCCATGCAAGGCAAATCCATCATGAATGTTAACTAAAATATACAACCAACACTGGTTTTCCCTCTCAGTGCCTTTGAATTTATCAACTAATAACCCATAGGATAATGTAATATTAATGAGGCCAGAGAGGACAGCTAAAAATTATTGTCTCATAACTGCTTGTTGAGATCATGAAACAAAAACAACTGGACTATCACACTGTATACACAATGCTAGAAAAACTCCAATTATTCAATGCACATAAAACCCCACGAATTTTGAAAATTTTCTTTTCATCAATATATACTTTTTACTCTGTGCAATATTAAGCTGGCTGTACTGAAAAAATCAATTTCTTTCTCTTGCAATATAATACAGCCTCACAGACAAGAACCCTTCAGGTTACTTTTGGGAGGAAAAATTCATCAGAATCCTCGGTTGTGCATCTTTGGTTCGATTCATCGAAACAATAAGCACTGTCTTCCTTTGGAAAAAATTATACTTTTTTCATTTTATGATTATCATTATGCACCTTCATCTTTTGTAAATATCTTTGGAAAAATATGCTTTCTTCATGTTATAATTATCATTATATATCTTCACCTTTTGTATGTATGTCCCCTTTTTGAAATGCCTCCCCTCATTTTTTTTTTTTTTGTAAAACATTGTATTCTCTTTCTCCAGCACATGACTATCCTTTACTTTTCCAAACTCTTGCAACAGGCTTGTTCTGCAGACTGCTGAATTACGTACCATCCCCAAAGTCAGAAAAGGGAGGAAAAGAAGGTCAGTATATCTGAGCATCTTGAACCATGGCTGCTCCAATTAGTAAATTTCAACCTAATTGATAGTTTTTCTATACTGATTATATTTTTTAAAAAACACCTAAATCAACTCTACTTTTTAAATTTTCAAGGGAAGAACCCAAAGCCTTATGAATTTTTAAGTCAGATATGGGGCTTTTGGCATGCACAAACCCATCACATTCTGATTTCTAAACTGCTTGACTAACTTTGCATTTCTAATATACACTAGTCCCAATTACAGCTGGCTCAGATCAAAGCAAAAAAAAAAAAAAAAACCCAATATCCTCTAACTTCTCAACCAAACTCCAGGAAAACATATCAACACAGATATAATCTATTTATGAAAAAATGGTATTAATAGGAGGTGAGTTTTGGAAAGCAATCCATTAATATTCAGGGATACAAATAATACATTTAAGTAAAAGAAATCTAGAAAAATAAGAGTGAAAGAGATATTAATTTCACCTACAAAAAGTTTCCTACATGAACTTACATCCTATCAAGGCCCATATTTATATTCATATCTTATCATTGCCCAAATAATGACATCAGATGGATGATGGGCCCATAAAGTTTAGCTTTGCCAACTGTGCACTGATTTGATAGCTAAGTACTAGTCCCTCATCCAAAGACTGGGGTCATCTCTGTGCCATACCTAGTGGCCGAGGAGAAAAGCCAACACGGTAAATCAGTGTTTCCTGACCAGGCTAATCATGTGGTTTCAGCCTCTACTCAGTATAAAGCCTGTTGGATGGAACAAAGGATTTTCACAATGGCATCAACAGGCTGCCCTGTGGAGTTTCTTCCAAAGATGATAAAATTCAACTGATTAGCTCTCACTCCCCCTATCTTCTAATCTACCTACCATTGACTGAGCGATAAATACCACTCCCTTCAGACTTGTTAATTTTACTACGATTTGGAGTTAAGGACAGGATCTCAATCTACTTAGTGTTTATGTTTACACTCAGGGTGCTCTCCTTACGTCTGTTGGTTCATTTCTGATGAAGCAACTTAAACAACACAAAAACCAACAAACAAGGGCACAAAGACTAAGCCTAAACTCCGAGTCTTCAGTGTGTAGTGACTCTCCAGAACCACAGATTTTGTGAAAACAATGGGTTGCAACATGGGCACAAAGCCACCATTGGGACCTAGAGTTAAGTTTTCTTTTCAAATGCTGGTAAAGGCAACTGCTATGACACCTGACAAGCAGATGGGCTGGAAGTGACACCTTGTTGGCTAGAGACATGCAGAAGATACACTGTGATGTCAGCAGCTAGTAACAGGCCATCTCCCTGGACCTCCATAATGCTGCAGTACATGGCACGTATAGAGAATGAGCTCCTTAAAGCAAGAGTAAATCTGCTTTCTGTTAAAAGGCCAAAAGAGCAATGCACAGACATTTTAATACAAATCCATTTTATGATGATAATAAAGAGAACCATTCTACGAAGCCCTGTAAGTGATCAAGAAGAACACACTGAGACTTACTCATGCCTTAAACTCACCCGGGGAAAGACCTCCTAACCACGCTGTTAAAATTCAATGTTTCCTGTAAGTGAGGAGTTCTGCACCCTCATATGACTATGAGTTATAGAAACACCCAGAGTAGACAGATACACAGAAAGGAGAAAACAGACGCCATGTAAGGATTGTCTACAAGGCAAGGAATGCTAAGGGGCTGAGGAATGCCCAGGGCTATGGACAAGGAAAGAATTAACACACCAAGACCATGATTTGGACTTAGAGCCTCCAGAACTGTGATACAATAAATTTCTGTTCTTTAAAGCCACCCACTTTGCTATTTGTGTTATGGTCGCACTAGGCAACTAAGACAAAATTCAATCAATAAATATTTACTAAGAACCATAAAGTACTATGCAAGGCACTGTAGGATGACCAAAAAAAAAAAAAAAGTAAGCCAATATCCTTTCTCTAAGGGTCCTCAAAACCAAGCAGGAGACACAGAGAGTAAACACATTAGCCAGTGTAATGCAGCCTGTGATGGATGTTGTAAAGACAGCTACAAAGCACTCTGGGAGTTCAGGAGGAAAAACTGTTTCCTGTTGGACGAGGGCAGCAGGCTCAAGAGATGCTTAACCCAGGCTCCCAATTCACCTAGTTCAACAGAATTATCACAAGAGTAAAACCCAAACAAAACCAAACCCATTGCCCACAAGTCGATTCCTACTCATAGCAACCTAGTAGGACAGAGTAGAACTGCCCCATAGGGTTTCCAAGGAGCAGCTGGTGGGTTCGAACTGCTGACCTTTTGGTTAGCAGCCGAGCTCTTAACCACTGTGTCACCAGGGCCCCATCACACAAAAAGAAAGGAAAAATGGAGGACGTTTTAAAAACAAGTGCGAAGAAGGACAATGTTGTGTGTATATCCATTGCTTTTCAGACGGTTGTATTAGGCTATCACATGTGGAATAAAGATGAGTGATAATTGCAGAGCTGAAGGCAGAGTAAAAGAAGGCATCATGGTAAACCATGTCTCATTTGATCAAGTCTCATAACAAACACAACTTAAGTCAGAGCTCCCTGGCATTGTGGGATTGGTACTAGCAGAATAACAGGCCTCACACCAACAGGAAATCGTGGAACTGTCACAGATCTCACCTGGCAGAGCTGTTTGCAGACAGGCCAACATCTGTATCAGTCAAGACAAATCTTTGTCAATTTGCACTTTTAGTAACATTTTGTGGGTAGAAATTCTAGTTTCCCTTGGCTGTCAGTGTAAGTATTTAATCATGTTGATACCCAGAAATCTTGCCCAGGAGTTAACAGGACCTCAGTACAGTTATATCCATATAGCTTATGTGGAGGGACAGCTATTATGTTCAAGTTTACTATGCAGACACCACTGGGTTCCAGAAGACTCGGCCAGCAGGCCTATCATCAATAACAACTGTATGTTTAGTGAGTGCTTACTGTGTGCCAGGAATTGTTCCAAGTGGTTTGCATGGATGAATTCATTTCATTCTTACAAGGAAACTAGCAGGAAGGTAACATTTTTGTCATCCTCGTTTTACAGAGGAGCAAACTGAATGGGCACAGAAGTTACATGGCTAGTAAGGGGTAGAGTGGTTTGGCTCTAGAGCCAGTGCTCTTAACTGCTATGTAAGCTGCCTCTGAGAGCATCAAGATAACCTCGTCAGCCCCAGGATAGCTGTATCAGTACCAGGTGACAGTATCAGCAACAGGATACCTTCTTGCATGAAGCAGAGGAGGGGCACTGAATAAGGAGGCAAGAGAACTGGTTCTCTACTGCTATATTTCATGTATATGAGAACCCATCAATTGTAAGATACTCCATCATTTTTTGTACCACTAAAAAAGATAAAATGTTGTCAATCAAACTATGACAGAATGGTCAAAAGCCATCAACTATGAGATAATCCTAATTTCAAAGATGTTAAAATGTGAAAAAAAAGTGCATCTTAGAATTTATGAAATAATAAAATTCACTATTAATTACCATGAACAAGTCATTTAACCTGGGGCTCGTTTTCAAAGTCCCTTCCAACTTCACAGCTCTGCTATTGTTATTAGTTGCTGTGGCATTGGCTCTGCCTCATGGGAACTCTATATACAACAGAACCAAACCACTCCTGTGTCATCTTCACGATCGTTGGTATGCTCGAGTCCATTTTTGCAGCCACTGTGTACTTTGAGTGTCATCCAACTTAAGCGGATCATCTTTCTATTGAGCAATATTGTGTTGTGATCCATAGGGTTTTCAATGGCTACCTTTTGAAAGTAGGTCACCAGGCCTGTCTTTCCAGTTTGTCTGAGTCTGGAATCTCCACTGAAACCTGTCCACCATGAATGACCCTGCTGGTGTTTGAAATATTGGTGGCGTAGCTTCTAGTATCACAGCAACACACAAGCCACCACAGTACAACATACTGACAGACAGGTGGTACTCCAGGTACCACCTATGCAAAGAACAGGGCTAGGGCTATGGTGAGGAGAGTGAGGTGTTTAGGATACAAAATTTAAGGAGACATCACTCTCAGAGTGGTGCAAGTGTAGGTGGGCATCTATCTGAGAACGATGCCTCCTTAAGTTTTACACCTTAAGGGCCTCACTTGCCTTACCCTAGTCCTGGCTCTGATAAAGAAGTGGGGATTCAGACAGCTTTTCTTTTGGCTTTGCCAATCAAGATCTTCTTTATATAATGACCTGTTCACACTTAAGAACAACTTTTTCCAATTACTTTCATCTTTCCTGTGGAAACATATTTCCTAGCCATGGAACATTTATTTTCATTCCTATTCTCTCTCCAGCTTCTCCTCATTTCTATTAAAATACCTGATACCTAGTTAGTTCAGCTGGCTCTTGCACTGCTACTAAGGTCACAGATATATTGGTGAGCTCCTCTAGACTGATGATTTTGCTGTATCCCTTAGTTACAGACTACACCCATCTTATAGGAAACCCATCACTGATCTCAAGGAATGGATGTGGACTGGGCCCTTCTTATTCAAAGGGTGGTCCTCGGGCCACCAGCAGCAGCAATGTCAGGGAGCACCTTAGAAATGCAGAATCTCACATCCACTCCAGACTTGCTGAACCAGAATCTGCATTTTGACAAGATTTCCGGGTGACTTATAGGCATAATAAGTTTGAGAAACACTGGACTAGGCAAAATCATGCCATACTGACAGAAAAGCAACGACAATAACTTCAATGATAACTAATATTTACTAAGCACCTAATTTGTGTCAAGTGCTTTCTGCATATTATCTCCATTATATAGAACAATATAAACAAATAAATGGTAATGTTGTTGTTGTTGTTAGTTGCTGTCAAGTCAGCTCTGACTCATGGCTACCTTATGGATAACAGAACAAAATGTGGCCCAGTCCTGTGTCATCTTCATGATGGATGGTATGTTTGATTCCATTGTCATGGCTATGTCATGTTAATCTGTTTCATTGAGGGTTCCCCTCATTTTTGCTGACCCTCTACTTCACCAAACATGATGTTCTTAATTCATTTAAACGCTATGACCTAAGTAGAAGTTCTCCTGGAAGTAAGGTACACCAATCACTTCAGGCCAACGAGATGACATTTTGTAAGCCTTTTTTTTTTTTCCTGTAAATGGATTCACACTCACTTTCCCTTTTTTCCTATTTAAGTATCAAATATTGGTGGGCGGCAGTTCAGTTGTAAAGATTAACACCAAGTTGCACAGTCTGCTATTAACTGTGTGCAGCTGGGCTAGTTATTACTCTCTGAAACTCAATTTCTTCATTAATAAAATAGGAGATGATGAGGTATGTTATAAGGATAAAATTACATAAGTGATATAAAGTGCTTAGTAGTATCTGGCACACAATAAGGGCTCAAAAAACTGTAGCACACTATACCCCATGGCCAGTAGCAAAGGCTTGTTCAACTAAACAAGTACCAATCACTGGCCTCATGATTTGCTTTGCTTCAATTTCCTCAGGAGTGCCTGGATGTAAATGGTTAATGCACTTGGCTACTTACTGAAAGACTAGCAGTTCCAATCCACTCAGAGGCACCTCAGAAGAAAGGCCTGGCAGTCTACTTCTGAAAAATTAGCCACTGAAAATCCTATGGAGCACAGTTCTACCCTGACACAGATGGAGTTACCATGAGTTGGAGCTGACTCAACAGCAACTGTATTGGTTCAATTTCCTCAGGGAAGAAAAAAATAAACAAACCACTCACTCTATTTTGGGATTATCCATCTAACTACATGGATCCTAGGTGATGACAGGGACAGATATTGTTGTCTCTGAAAAAACTCTTTTCTGAGGGAAGGTATCTGATGTACCTTTAACTGTGACTGAAAAATCAAGCAGCAAACAATGCCCTCTTCTCATAATGATAGATGGGTACGATCTGATAGCACAATAGGCACCTTACTCATTTACTAAACTCCAGGGACGTAGAGGGTTGCTTTTGACAGAGTTGTTAAGCCAATAAGGATACTCATGGTTGCTGAATAAATTAAGCTATTTTTACTTGACCTTGTCAAACTAGGTTTGAGTGACCGACACGATCCAGTATTGTCTCCTCGTCATTTGTATGATGTGTCAGGCATGTTCACCGTGTTCAGCCCCTTCTTGCCTTTGTTGCCTTTATAAAAGGTTTCATTGAATTGCTTATTAAAACTGCTGTATATAAAACTCTCCTTTGAAAGATTTCTCTGGCTTGCCGCCAGCTCAATTAGCAGGCTACTCAGAGCTGATGAAAAGTAACAGTCAATATCAGATTATAGTTGGCAACTATTCACAAGAGTAACCAAATTAGATTTTGGTATCTATGGTGATACAATGAAAATTTCCACTAAGCCCTGTTGTTTTACAATAAGTCTGTCACAGCTTTATATTTAATTATTGTTCAAAATGTTTTCTCAAAATTTAATCTGCCTCTCAGCAGATACACATGCCAAGTCTACTGGCTCATAAAAAATACGTATAATCTAACAGTAAAAAACTTGGGAAATACACAAACATGGAAATTAAACAACACACTGTTAAACTACCAATGGGTCAAGGAAGAAATCAAAAGAGAAATCATAAATTTCCTAGAGTCTAATAAAAACAAAAGCACAATATACCAAAACTTACGGGATACAGCAAAGGCAGTACTCAGAGGGAAACTTGTAGCAATAAATGCTTACATGAAAGAAAACAGAAAGATCTCAGATAAACACCTTAACCTGATAACTCCAGGAACTAGAAAGAGAAGAGCAAACTAAGCCTAAACCTACCAGAAGAAAAGAAAATAACAAAAATCAGAGCATAAATAAATAAAATCAAAAAAGGAAAAATAGAGAATCAATAAAACCACAAGATGGTTCTTTGAAAAGATCAATAAAATTGACAAACCTTTAGCTAGACTGACAAAGAAAAGATAAAACTAACTAAAATAAAAAATGAAAGAGGAGACATTACAACTGACCCGACAGAAATGAAGAGAATTATGACAGAGTATTATGAACAACTGCATGGCAACAAACTGGATAACCTAGCTTTTGGAGCTAATAGAGGAATTTGCAAAGCTGCAGGGTACAGATCAACAAACAAAAATAAGTTGGGTTACTATACATTAGCAATGAGAAATACAGAAGAGAAATTAGGGCAACAATTCCATTTACAATAGCATCTGAGAGTATAAGATACCTAGGAATAAATTTAACCAGGGAATGTGAAGGACTTATACAACGAAAACTATAAAAGTCTGCTGAAAGAGATTAAAGAAGACTTAAATAAATGGAGGGATGTTCCAAGTTCATGGATTGGAAGATTTAATATTGTTAAGATGTCATTACTACCTTAAGTGATCTACCAATGCAATCTTGACCAAAATTTCAACAGCCTTCTCTACAGAAATAGAGAAACCAATCCTCAACTTTATATGGGATGACAAGAAGCCCTGAAGAGCTAAAGCAATTTTTTTTTTAAATTTTTTTTATTGTACTTCAGGTGAAGGCTTACAGAACAAATAGTTTCTCATGCAACAGCAGTACACATATTGTTTTAGGACATTGGTTAACAACCCCACAACATGTCAACTCTCTCCCTTCTCGACCTTTTTTTTTTTTTTGGTGAAAATATACATAGCCAAAGATACACCATTTCAAAAATTTCTACATGCACAGTTCAGTGACATTGACTATGCTCTTCCAGTTGTGCTGCTATTCTCACTTTAGATGAAGGCTTATAGAACAAAATAGTTTCTCATTTAACAGTTAGTACACATGTTGCCCTATGACAATGGTTAACAACCTCACAACACATCAACACCATCCTTACTCAGCCTTGGGTTCCCTATCACCAACTTCCTCGTCCTTCTGCCTTCTGGCCCTTGTCCCTGGACTGCTGTACCTCATTAGTCCCATTTGGTTTTATGGGGCTGTCCACTCCCAGGCTGAATGGTGAACCCGGCTGAACGGTGAGCTAAAAGGGTGTCTGGGGGCTATACTCGCGGGGTTTCTCCAGTCTCCTTTAGGCCAGTAAATCTGGTGGTTTTTTTGTGAGTTAGAATTTTGTTCTACATCCTTCTCCAGCTCTGTCCAGAACCCTCTGTTGAGGTCCTGGTCAGAGCAGTCAGTGGTGGTAGCCAGGCACCATCTAGCTGTACTGGACTCAGTCTGGTAGAGGCCTTGGTAGCTGTGGTCCATTAGTCCTTTGGACTAATCTTTTTCTTGTATCCTGTTTTCTTCATTCTCCCTTGCTCCCAAAGGGATGAGACCAGTGGAGTATCTTAGATGGCCGCTTACAGGCTTTTAAGACACCAGACACTACTCACCAAGGTAGAATGTAGAACATTGTCTTCATAAACTGTGTTATGCCAATTGAGCTAGATGTTCCCCGAGACCATGGTCCCAACAGCCCTCCGCCCAGCAATTCAGTCCCTCAGGGAGTTTGGATGTGTCTATGGAGCTTCCATGATGTTTCCTTGTACAAGTTGTGCTGGTTTCCCCTCTATTGTGTACTGTCTCATCCTTCACCCAAGATACCACTTATCTATTGCCTATTTAGTATTTCCCCCCCACCCCTCCCATCCCTGGTAACCAACAAAGATTGTTACATTTTGTGTGTGAACTTTTTCATGGGTTTTCACAATAGAGGTCTCATACAATATTTGTCCTTTTGTGATTGACTTATTTCACTCAGTGTAATGTCCTCCAGTTTCATCCATGTTATGAGATGCTTCACAGATTCATCGTTGTTCTTTCTCGTTGCACAGTACTCCACTGTGTGTATGTACCATAGTTTGTTTATCCATTCATCTCTTGATGGGCATCTAGATTGTCTCCATCATTTTGCTATTGTGAACAATGCTGCCATGAACATAGGTGTACATATGTCTATTCAAGTGACGACTCTTATTTCTCTAGGATATATTCCTAGGAGTGGGATTGCTGGATCGAATGGTATGTCTATTTCTAGCTTTCTGAGGAGGCGCCATATCATTTTCCAAAATCGTTGTATCATTTTGTATTCCCACCAGCAGTGCATAAGAGTTCTGATCCCCCCGCAGCCCCTCCAACATTTGTTATTTCCAGTGTTTTTGATTCGTGCCAGTAATACCAGGGTGAGACGGTCTCTCATTGTGGTTTTAATTTGGATTTCTCTAATGGCTAGTGATCGCGAGCATTTCCTCATGTGTCTGTTGGCCATTTGAATGTCTTCTTTGGTGAAGTGTCTGTTCATTTCCTTTGCCCATTTTCTAATAGGATTATTTGTCTTTTTATTGTAGAGATGTTGGATTTTCTTGTAGGTTATGGAGATTAGATCTTTGTCTGACTTGTACTGTCCAAATTTTTTTCCCCAGTCTTTAGGTTCTCTTTTTACTCTTTTGGTGAAGTCTTTTGAGCGTAGGTGTTTGATTTTTAGAAGATCCCAGTTATCTAGCGTATCTTTTGGGGTTTGTGTGTTGATGGTTATGGTTTGTATCCTGTTAATGCCGTGTATTAAGCCCTGTAGTCTTGGTCCTATTTTTTCTTCTATGAACTTTATAGTTTTAGGCTTTATATTCAGGTCTTTGATCCATTTTGAAGTAGTTTTTGTATACGGCGTGAGGTATGGGTCCTGTTTCATTTTTTTGCAGATGGATATCCAGTTTTGCCAGAACCATTTGTTAAAAAGACTGTCTTTTCCCCATTTGATGGACTTTGGGGCTAAAGCAATTTTGAAAGAGAAGAATAAAGTAGGAGGACTCCCACTTCCTGATTTTAAAACATACTATACAGCTATAGTAATTAAAACAGGCTGGTACTGGTATAACAATAGACATACAGACCAATGGAGGAGGATTGAAAGCCCAGAAATAAAGCCACACATCTACAGTCAACTGATTTTTGACAAGGGTGCTAAGTCCATTCCATGGGAAAAGAAGAGTCTCCTTAATAAAACATGTTGGGAAAATTGGATTTCCACAAGCAGAAATATGAAACAGGATTCATGCCTCACACCATATACAAAAACAAATTCAAAATGGATTAAGGACCTAAATGTACAAACTAAAACCATAAAATTTTTAGAAGAAAAAGCACGGGCAACACTGTTAGGCCTACCTTTTAACAACAGATTATCTAATATAATAACAAAAGCATAAACAGCAAAAGACAAAATAAATAAATGGGACCTCATAAAAATTAAAAACTTTTGTTCATTAAAAGACTTCACCAAAAAAGTGAAAAGACGAGCTACTGACTGGTAAAATACTTCAGAAATCATATATCCGACAAGAACCTAACAACCAAAATATATAAAAAATTTCAACAGCTTAACAACAAAAAGACAAATAACCCATTTATAAAATGGGCAAAGGACTTGCGTAGACATTTCACCAAAGAGGATATTCAGACAGCTACCAAACACATTAAAAGGTGCTCAGTGTCATCAGCCTTCAGAAAGATGCAAATCAAAACCACAATGAGATGCCATTTCACTCTCACTAGGATAGCTAAACAGAGCCCTGGTGGCACAGTGGTTAAAGCTATTGACCGCTAAACAAAAGGTCAGCAGTTCAAATCCACCAGCTGCTCCTTGGAAAATCCTATGGGGCAGTTCCACTCTATCCTATACGGTCACTATGAGTTGGAATCGACTCAATGGCAACAGGTTTGGTTTGGATTAGGATGGCTAAGACTAAAAACATACACACGTACCCAAATACCCAAAAAAAACCAAAACAAAACACCAAATGTTGGCAAGGATGTGGGAAAACTGGAACCCTTACCCATTGCTGGTGGGAATGTAAAATGGTACAAGTGTTGTGGAAAACAGTGTGGCAGTCCCTTAAAAAGCTAAAAACAGAACTACCATATGATCCAGGAATTCCACTCATAGGTATATACACAAAAGACTTGAAAGCAGAGACTCAACAGGGGCTTAAACACCAGTGTTCACTGCAGCACTATTCACAATAGCCAAAAGATGGAAACAACCTGCATGCCCATCAACAGATAAATGGATAAACAAAATGTGGTACACAATACAATGGAATACTAAGCCAGGAGAAGAAATGAAGTCTTTATACATGCTACAATATGGATGTGGCTGGAAGACGTTATGTTGAGTGAAATAAGTCAATGACAAAAGGACAAATACCGTGTGATCTCACTTATATAAAAAAGACAGGAAAAGACAAATGTATAGAGAACAAAGTTTATTAGTGGTTACCAGGCACAGGGGAGCCCTGGTGGTGCAGTGGTTAATAGCTCAGTTGCTAACCAATAGGTCGGCAATTCCAATCCACCAGCCGCTCCTTTGGAAACACTTTGGGACAGTTCTACTCTGTCCTATCGGGTTGCTACGAGTTGGAATGGACTTGATGGTGATAGGGTTTTTTTTCTTGTTTTTTAACCAGGGGCAGGAGGTAGTGGGAAGTTGCGGGGGAGGTTAATGGTGATGGAAATATCACATTGATTAAGGGTAGAGTTGCACGGCTGATTATTGTAATTGCTGTCAATAAGTTGTACACTTCTAAAAAAGATGAATTGGCAAAAGTTGTGTGACAGATACATTTACAAAAATGACAAAAACAAAAACAGAGTAGCTGCTGAGGCTGCTTATGTACAACCAAAAACTTCATGGGATTTGATTTCCTGGTTTGGAGGTTTAGGGTCATGATTTCATGGGACATCCCAGTTAATTGACCTAATAACATGTTTAGTGCCTCTGTTTTATCTCCTAGTTCAATCAATGCACAGTGCCTAGGGTTTTAAAAGCTTGCGAGCAGCCACCTAAGGCATAAAAATTGGTCTTTATTCACCTGGAGCAACAGGAAGAAGAAGAATCAGGAATGGGGGAAGATGTGGAATATGTGGCTAATTGCCTCCATGAACAACTGCCTCCTTTGCCTTGAGATCAAAAGAAATGGATGGTGTCCAGCTACAGTTACTGAACATTTTGATCAAAGATTCCATAGAAGAATCCTGATCAAAAGGGGGAAAATGCAGAACAGAATTTAAAATTCTAATGGACTCCAGACTTCCTGGAGCCACGAAGGCTGGATGAAACTATTACCCTAAGATAATCTTTAAACCTTAAACCAAAAATATCCCCTGAAGTCTTCTTAAAACCAAACAATAGCTTAGCTAAACTAGTAACAAATTTTGGCCTTGAGCATTATGCTCTTTTAAGAACCATCTATTTGTGATCAAATTGACAACAGCAACTCAAAAGATGAGATAGGAACCTTAGGGGGCAGTGAATAGGGGAGTTAATAGCAGAGGAACAACTCAGAAAAGTAAGGTGGAATGGTTGCACAACTCAAAGAATGTAATCAACATCACAAAATGGTACAAGTAGAAACTGTTGAATTGGTGTACATTTTGCTGTGTATATTCTCAACAACAACAAAATAAATAAAATTATATTTTAAAAAAGTGTAAAATCAGGGACTTTCCAATTTAAATACTAAGTAACCGTAAGACTACATGAGAACAATTTACATGGATGTCAGTCTGTCTTTCCTTCCGACAACTCTTTCTCAGTCATCATTTATGACTGGCCATTGTCAAGCTGAAGTGCCAACTGATCCTTCAGTAAAAATGATCTAGTCTGCAGACTTTTTATACACCACGGTCAACAGTGGACCAAGTGGGAGGATAACAGAAAAGGCAATCACAGCTTTTGGTGTGCTGATATTCTAAATAGAATATTAAACATACAAATTAAGAGACTTAATATCAATACAGAATATTTCAATTTATGTGCATACAGCATGAAGAGAATGTGTGTATATGTACATATATATGAGACATACAAATTATGTGCAAATTGAACATAACTACAAGAAGGTAGAGAGTAAAGCCACTATTTGAGTTGGGTTTAGTTGGTTAAGAAGGAACCCTGGTGGTGCAGTGGTTAAAGCGATCGACTGCTAACTGAAAGGAAAGGTCAGCAGTTCAAAACCACCATCGGCTCTGTAGGACAAAGATGTGGCAGTCTGCTTCCGTAGAGATTTACAGCCTTGAAAACCCTATCGGGTCACTATGAGTCAGAATCGACTTGATGGCAGTGGGTTTTTTCGTTTTGGTTAGTTGGTTAAAAACAAAACAAAAAACCTCCTAGATGAATTCTTCAGCAAAAAAAAAAAAAATGGTCTCTGGTCCCTTGTAAGATGTGGCCTCATCTTCTGGCAGACCCCTACCTAGCAGCATCACACAGCACTCTTTGGAAGTGGGTGCCTCTTTGCACACCATGCTGCAAGGGTCCCAGCAAGACTGTAGTCTCCAACTTCATCTATTGTTTATGTCCAAGCCTTAGACCTGCAAGCACATGTGAGATCTATCCTCGGTGCTTCCTGGGATTGGGACATGGTTGAAAGGAAGATGGAGTCTGTCTTGGATCCCTTCTCCCTGGAGCACCCCATCATGCCATCTCTCTTCAAGGCACCTTTCCCCTTCCCTGGTAGCACTAGGGACAGGGTGGTAAGCTTTCTGGCTGGGCAGTCATCCAATGGGGGAACAAAGTACCAGTCCTCCTTCTTACCATCACCCCAGACTTTACCTGGAATCTCTCCCTTCCCCCGCTGGCTTCTGGTAGAAAAATCTCTACCTTTTGACGTTGTGAGAACTACATAAAATAGCATACGTGCAAGTAGGGGCAGTGGTGGGGCAGTGGTAGAATTCTTGCCTTCCGTGCGGGAGAACGAGTTTCGATTCCAGGCCAACACACTTCAAGCCCAGCCACAATCGCCTGTTTGTCAGTCGGTGGAGGCTTGTGTGTTAATATGATGCTGAACATGTTTCAGTGGAGGTTCCAGACTACCACAGACCAGGAAGAAAAGACTGGCCATCTACTTTCAAAAATTCAGTCAATAAAAACCCTAATGGATCACAACAGTCCAATCCCGCTGTACACAGGAGTCGACATGAGTTGGGGGCCAATTCAATGCAGTTAACAACTAACAACGAAAAAGTAATTTGGAAAATATAAGTGCTAAATAAATGTAAGCAATTATTATTACAAGGCAGTAACTGATTTAAAACACACACACACACACATACAGTGCTTATCTTCACTCAAACGCCAATCACACTATTCTGGATTCAAGGGGTATGCAAAACAAAGTGAAAAACAGCACAGCAGAAGCCACTCCACTCTGCTCCCCTAATGGCTTACATTTCCCTTGGCAACTAAATATACAATGACTTGGCACTTATGAGCCCTTCAAGCGCCTAGGGGGAAGAAAGCCAGCACTCATATGACTTTGCTTACGATTCCGTCTATATGATCCAATGTTGTGGCAATTTACAGTCACAGCCATGTCTCTTTTCCTCTTGTCACTATAAAAATACTGTTATACAATCCAGAGCTTCAGAAATTATATCAGTTACAGCCTCCATTCAAATACTTAACTTAATAATCCATGATTACCAAGTAGATGCTCAACTGGACAGATATGCTCTTATATACAAAGCAGTGTTGCATATGAATACCACAGGCATCAAACTTGATTGATGGGTTTTTTTTTTTTCCCCCTCTAAGTTAAAAATAAGAACTCTTTTCAAAGCATTTAATTTTCAGGTTTCCATGTGTCTGATTTGACAACCTGTATGTGATTTAGGTGTAATACTTTGTATTTTTACTTTGCAAACCTAAATTTTCATCAGGAAAGTGTTTCTTAAGGGACATTTCAGTCTTTGAGGAAACATAGATGCTTACCTGAGACACCTGTTTCCAATTATCAGGTCAAGTACAATTCTGTAGTGGGCACTTTAAAATCACACCCTATATTACTAACTCAGTACGGTGTATCATCTACTGCCAGCCTTCCTTTTCATTATTACATAAATGGATGCTTGAAAAAAAAATGATAACCTATAATTCAAATACTCCACATGCTTTATTCAACCCCAAATATATTCCCTTTTCCAGAAACAGGTATCTGAGATTGTTCTCTGTAGAATTTCAGAATCTGAATATCTGGTATTATCCTTGAAGGGTTTGTACCTAAATTAATATACTTCAATGTTTTTAGGACTTTAAGCCTTTAAAGATGTCTTTGTGCACAAAGTCTCCCAAAAAATGAAGACCGTTACTCTGGAAGAAAAAGTAAGCTCAGGCAAGGGCTCGACAACCTTGAAATTGTCTTGTTATAATATAGCGGCCATGTCTTCCCAATAAAGGAAGCTGGCTGGAGGAATAGTCAAACCAGTGTTTCTAACCAACGTGAAACAGACTGATGGGCTGGCTGAATTCAGTCGAAGGTGCTAGAATATCGCGGCTTGACATTCATCAAACACAAGTTTGCTATAATTTAAAAAAAAAGCTATAGCTGTTTTTTTGTGAAATATACAAACACATTCAGAAAAATGTACACAAAAACAAAGCTCCATGATTTATCAGAAATTGCTTTAATTTTCACATTAACCGAATAAAAAATAAATCAAAAGACTTGGCAAAGTCTTTAAAGCTTATTATTTATTTGGCCCATCAGTTCAGCATCTGTCTCTCAGACACAGGAAACGGAAACATACTGAGTTCCCTCCAAAGGGAAAAAAAAGGAGGCTTCTGAAAGCCGGGATAGAAACACAGACACCCAAAGGCAGTTAAGAGTGCTAGCTGGGGAGTTGAGTCTTCAGGATTTTATTCCTTGCTCTACCACTAACCCGCAGATTGACTTTGGGCAAGCACTCAACCTTTGTTCCTCAGTCTCCCCATCTGTTGAATGAGGAACAAATCAGATAATGCATATAAAATGTTTAATGCTTACTATATATGCTTAACACATAAATGCTATCTAGGTATATGTGCATGGAAGTTCAAATCACAGCCTCATGCAAACTGGTTGGGATCCAGGGCTGGTCTTTCTCAGAGGCCACGGAGCCACCCCCTGTCATGGTGCCTCTGCTTCTCTCTCCAGGTTGCTATGCCAGTTCTCTCTACTGACTGGCTTCCTTAAAACTCCTGCGAGCCGGGGCCCAATGGCCGACCCAGTCTTACCTACTTGGGACCTTTCGGTTACAGGGCACACTACCAACGTACTCAGTCTCTTAAGTTTCAAAACTCAAATTCCTATGAGAGAAATATAAGTGGACCACTTCGGCTTTCTAAGACCGTCAGCCACAGCCTACTGGGCAGCCTGAGTTGGTTACCCTTGGGACAAGTCTCTCACCCAGCTCAAGTCAGCTGTGGTCAAGAGTGAGCTATGATGTCTAGAACATGTCTATATGGGTTCAACGAGCTGCAGGAGGAACACGTTTTATTGCCTAGATGACTCAGTGAAATGCTCTCCCAGAAGTCCCTTCCTCAAACTGTGGTGAATGAGAAAGAATGCAGGGCGAATGAGAAAGAAAGAGAGAGAGACATCTTCAAAAATCTTTTCTCATCAATACCCTCACTCCCATCCCAATATCTGAATGAAAAGAGCTATTTGATCGAAGCTTTCCATAGTTGTGATACCCTACCCAGCCTTGTTGCTGTTGTTGTGTGCCATCGAGTCAATTCTGACTCCTAGTGACCCCATGTGACAGAGTAGAACTAACAAATAGAATTTTCTAGGCTGTAATCTTTACGGGAGCAGATTGCCAGGTCTTGCCTCCTTCAGAGCTGCTGGATGGTTTCGAACCGCCAACCTTTTGGTTAGCAGTTGAGCACTTAACCGTTGCCCCACCAGGGCTCCTTTACTCAGCTTTAGACCCTAGCAAAGATCCCATAATAATCATCTGTGTTTATCCATTCAAGAAGTACTGCCTGAGTATCTACTGCGTGCAAAGTCCTGAGCTGGGCAGAACACTAGAAATATGTTGGAGAAACTATGGAAAAGGTAGATTCAAGAAACAACTTTTGGCACATGGGCTGTCATGGCATACAACTTCATGGTATGTCAGAGCATGATCAGAACACAAGAAAGAACTGGCTCAAATAACCTTATGCATAACAGAATGAAACATCGCCCAATCCTATGCCATCTTCATGCCTGTTGCTATGCCTGAGTCCACTGTTTGGGCTACTGTGTCAATCCATCTCACTGAGGGCCTCCCTAGCCTTTGCAGACCCTCTGCTTTACCCACCATGATGTCCTTTTCTAGTGACTGGTCTTTCTTGATGACATGTCCAAAGTAAGTGAACCAAAGTCTCCTCATCCTCATTTCTAAGGAACATTCTAGTTGTATTTCTTCTAAGACTGACTTGTTCATTCTTCTGGCAGTCCATGGTATATTCAATATTTTTCACGAACACCATAATTCGAATGCATCAATTCCTCTGTCTTGTTTTTTATTATCCAGCTTTCACATGCCTATGAGGTGATTAAAAAGGCTTGGTTCAGGTGCACCTTAGTCATCAAAGTGACATCTTTGCTTTTCAAAAGTTTAAAGAGATCTTTTGCCCAATGCAATATGTCATTAGATTTCTTGACTGCTGCATACCATTACTATAGCACTAATCATGTTTCTTTGATGTTATTTGTTTACAGGTCGGCCTTCCTGAGTAAATTATAGCCTCCTAGAAAGAAGAAGCTGTGTACCATACATTTCAGGTTCCTCAGTACCTGGCACAAGGGATACTCAATATATTTCTTGAATGAAGCAGTCAGAGTTATTCATTCATGAATCAGAGTCCTGTGTTGACACATACATAACAATAAAATATTAAAATATTTTGAGGTCATATACTTAAGAGTAGTCATATTCACAGTCAGATTTGTACCAAAATGGAAACTTTTTTCTCTTCTTTTCTGCTCAATCATAACTCAATGTCAGCATTATATCTTCCTCCAGTATATAATCAAGAGTATAGATACAAATACATAAAGTGGCCTGAACATGATGCAGAAAAACGTAATGAAGAAATTCATCAATTTCAATTCAGCTGAACAGAATTACTTGAAATGCCAGAAACAAATCTGCTGTATTTTTCTCTGGAAGGTAAGTGTACATGGAAGTGTCTTATTTTGTTTTGCATTTACATGAAGGGAATGTTTTGGATCAGACAGCTATTTCAACAGGCTAGTATTAGGTCTGGGGTTGAGGATTCAAAAAGAAGAAAATGTCACTCAACTATTTGGTAGAGACAGATTCTAATCATGTTTTCAATGTATAGCTAGATAGATAGATAGGCTGACCATAATAAGATTGTGATTATTTTAGGCATTTTGTTTCGTATATTAGATTCTTTTTCCCCCCTCCATTTTAGCTTTTTATTTAATAAAGTCAGAGGAAATGGATAGAAGGGAGACAGATATTAAGTACAGACCACTGGCCAGTAAGTATGATACACATTTAAATAGAATATAACAGATACACGGACAGATAGCTGCTGTCAGGTCAACTTTGACTCATGGTAACAGAACAAAATGTTGCTGGGTCCTAGGTCACCTCACAACCACCAGCATATTCAAGTCCTTCATTACAGCTATTGTGCCAATCTATCTCACTGAGGTTCTACCTCTCCCTCACTGGCCCTCTACTTCACCAAACATGATGTCCTCCTCCAGCGAGTGATCCCTCCTGACGACATGTCTGAAGCAAAGGAGCCAGACAATGTTCAATTGTGATACATAGGTTTTCAATGGTTAGTTTTTGGAAGTAGATCACCAGACCTTTTTTCCTAGTCTGTCTTAGTCTGGAAGCTCTGGTGAAATCTGTCCACCATGGGTGACCCTGTCGGTATTTGAAATATGGGTGGCATAGCTTCCAGCATCACAGCAACATACAAGGCACCACAGTATGACAAACTGATAGAAGGGTGGTGGTTTAATGTCTAGGTCTAGGAAACTCCCATTACCTGTGCAGAAATGGGGACACAATCTCCTTCCTATATTATCTTCCCCTCTGAGGGCAACTGTGAAGTGTTGCCACAGGCCTACCAGGGCCATGCTCCTAAAGAAATGGGCTGGAGAATGAAAAGGCAGTTTTCACAACTCGTAGATTAAAACTTGAAACCCAGGAAAGGATGGGGAAATGTGTTTTTCCAGGGTTTGCCATTGGGGCGAGGAGGAGAGCGGAAGCTGCTGCCTATGGCCATGTCACTGGATATAGAAAATGGCCCCTCCTACACCTGAAGGAAGAACTTTTCCCTCAAGGCCAGGAGTCCTTCTTTGTGTGACTTTCTGAACAGACACCATCAGTTTGGTGATACTTCCCCAGTTCTATCCATGCCAGAACCTCAGCCTCACTAGACACAAGTCAGTTCAAAAGAGGACTGGGTATCTTTGTACACTGGACATCAGAGCTTTTTGGGTTAACAATAAGACTATGATTATTTTAGGCATTTTCTTTACTGTATTAAATTCTTATTTTTTCCTCCATTTTAGCTTCTTTTTTACTAAATGAGGGTCAGAGGAAATAGAGATACAAGGGAGACGGTCATTAAGTATAGACCTTTGGCCAAAAAGTATAATAAACATTCAAATAGAATAAACAGAACAGCTTATTTCATTAGCTATTCCTAACAACTACACAAGCAGGAAGAACAGTTATAATTCCTCTCCTTTTGCATAGGAGAAACGGAATTTCTGAGGGACTGAATGATTCACCCACAGTCATCTGGCCAGTGCCTGTATTTCATGCCCAATAAAGTATTTATCAGCATCCGCTGTTACTTCCTTCACCTAAGCTGGCTTTACAGAGACACACCTACAACCCTACAACATGTTTTTTTCACTTTGGCCCTATTTGATCTCTTATTTATATAGGTAGCCAAGAAAAGCTGAGGGCCTTACTCTAAACACCCCTAACTAGTGACTCCAAACCTACTCATCTCAACCTCCTTCTCCCCTCAGCCAAGCTGATTTCAAAGATAGTTAAGGAACGCTACTGAATACAACAGTGACCCGTGGTCCAGCCATCCCATATAGATTCATAAATTCTGGCACGTAAACCATGCAGGTTTCCTTATGCTAAATCTTATCATCTCTAGAAATGGGTGGGGAACATGCAAAGCAAGAAGTGTTTACATTACATCTAGAGCAGAAACTGCAGCACAAAGACAGGCAGACATCCAGAAAGAGACTCTCTTCCTAGGTCTGACCTCTTCAGTACCGTAACCATTAGCCACATGTGGCTATTTAAACTAATTAAAATTAAATGAAATTAAAAATTCAGTTCTTCAATCACACTCTCCACATTTCAAGTATTCAGTAGCCACATGTGACAAGTGGCTATCATATTGGACAGCAGAGATGAAGAAGTTTTCCATCACTGCAGAAAGTTCTATTGGACAAGGCTGCCCTAGATCATCTTCCTTTTTACAGTGCGACCCAAGATTTGTATTTTAGGCGTAACTCAGAAAGAACTTGAGTTACTTCAAGTAGGTCCAGCATATGCCATTGGCGGGGGGCAGGGGGCAAACTTTAGAAACAATTGTTTCCCTAGTTGCACCTCCACCACCCCAGGCTGCCACATAATACAAATCCAAGAGTACTATTCACACCACGGTGTATGTGGATACATCTCCCAGAGTAGTTCAGCACCTGTCCTGCATCATGGTTGCATACGCTAACCCTGATCACCCCAAAGTTATGATTTCCTCTTTAGGTGTTTCATGTATTCAGGAAGAATAAGGACCTTATACTGTCAAGCTCACAATGGAACTTGGAGAAAAGGACAAAGCATCATGATCCAAAAAAGTATTTTAAAAATAATTTCCTGAATTAAGGCAGTGTAGATGCTCCGTGTAAAATAGTGTTATTGCTTCTCCTCTGGATGTTTCTCCTTTCAAATCTCATTATCAATGCTAACACCTACTATTTACTCAACAGCAGAAATCAACTCCCACTCAGGAAACAGCTATACATCGCCACTTAAAGACACGTAAGTATCAAATGTAGACACTTTATAAGGGCATTCAAATGACAGGTGAGCTCTTCAGATTTCCTTCTCTAACATTCTTTCCACTGGTGTGGCAGATTAATTGATCAGGAGAAAAAAGAATGACAGGTATGTTCCTCGTTTCTGATACACACACTTCCACAACCACGAGCCAACTAGGGTGTTTTTAAAAGTGCTATA
The DNA here is from genome assembly GCA_030035585.1 of Dugong dugon. Lineage (NCBI taxonomy): Eukaryota > Metazoa > Chordata > Mammalia > Sirenia > Dugongidae > Dugong > Dugong dugon. The sequence continues at coordinate 31,766,638 of CM057467.1, forward strand.
TGTATTTAAATGTTTTGTAAAAGGTTCTTCTCTCATTAGCTTAAATTGGAATAAGATGGTTCCATATGGCCCCAGGGCATTAAAAAAGTTAGCAAAACTTTTTAAATAACAAAATTAACATAAAATAACCTTGTAATTAAAAAATTGAGAAGCACCATCCGATAAGCCGAATGTCATGCTAAAAATACTCTTGGAGAGCCAGAAAGTAGAGATTGCTAGAGAAGAGTGAAGAAAGACACATCTCAGCAGAGGTAGTTCAGTGGTTTGTGAGAAATGCAAAAGTGCTCAGAGCTAAATCTTTAAAGATGACTTTTCTACACACCACTATCTCTTTCTTATCTTCTTTAGTTTGGTTAATAGCTTTGCTTGTATCTGGTATAAGCGGAGCCCTTTTGTTTTTCTCCATAGAAATGTATTTATACTCCGCTGGGGAGGGAAGTATAAAAACAAGGCAAGAAGCAATGTAAATCACTTAGGAATCGTGATTAAGAGGTCTAAAACCCATGGAAGAAAGTTTACTTTAGCAAGACAGTAAAGAAAGATGACTCCAGCAACACAGCAACCAACTTGGGAACTATCTGGAGCATGCACACTGAGTCAACAAATATGTAAATCAAGACACAGATTATATTTACAGTAGTAAAATAAATGTGTACCGAATGAGGTTGGGCCCATAATGTTATCCCTCTACGGCTAGGTAGTGTATGAGAAATCTACATTAATAATCAACAGTACAGGGCCAGATTAGGCGCCCCCCACGTTTTTTTTTTTAGCTCCACGTATCCCGAGTGCCACAATGAAGTTTCTGTATTCATTTCCTGGGGCTGCCTTGACCAAATATTACAAAGTGGTGGCTTGTAAGAATAAAAATTTACTATTTCACAGTTCTGGAGGCTAGGAGTCCGAAATCAGGGTATCAACCATGTTGATTCCTTCTGAGGGCTCTGAAGGAGAATCTGTTCCATGTTTTTCTCGTTTCTTCTGGTGATGGCAAGACATCCTTGGCTTCTAGGTCACGCCAATCTCTGCCTCTGTCTTCACATGACCATCTTTCCTCTGTGTCTTGTCTCCTCTTTTATAAGGACACATTCATATCGGATTAGGACCCACCCTCCTCAGGCTTAACTTAATGACATCATGTTAACTTAATTGATAACATCTTCAAAGACACTATTTCCAAAAAAAAATCAGTCTCAGGTACTGAGAGTTAGGACTTCAACATATCTTTTTTTTTTTTTGGGGGGGGGGGGGTCACAATTCAATCTATAACAGATTCTATAAGATTCTCTATCTTTACCATCCAGGATGTTGACATTGCAACAAGAATCAATAGGTAGTTAAAAATAAGCATTTGTTGAATTCAACTATAATACATTTATGAGACTAATATTTCACTGATGAAAAAGCTTTATTTTAAATATGACAATGTCCTTTGCCTCCCCCACAATGATTACTCCTAATTCATTTTTCAATTTTAACCTTCACTAAAAAACTTCATCAAAATTAACACAACCATGGATCAAAACAACAAACCAAACAAATTTAATGACAAAGTCTGGAAAAGGTCATTTATAACTCTCAATGAAACTTTGTCGAATAACCGGCAACCTTTAAATATTTTTAACTTAAGAAGATTATAAATGAAAACCAAGTCCTGAAGTTTGCCTACCACCAGCAAAGCATTCTTTCTGTATAGGCCCATCATAAAAAGATCCAGGTTCTCAGTACAGTTCCTACTAGCAATAACAAACTCCAAAATATTACTTGGAAAGACGTGCTCAGATAAAAGCCCCAGGGAATATCATGTTATTCACTCAACAAATACTTCACTTAAGCAACAAATGCCTACGGCTACATCCTGGGCTTTGCTACCTCTGGGAATTGTTCCACCACTGCAATCTTACATTCTGATAGTCTCATATCCACTCCATTATCATTCTTCCTCTTCCATTCACCTGTTCCAGTTATACCAACTTCTGCCACCTGTTGGGACACTATCCCCTCCTGTCCCTTTTCTTCCAACCCATCAGCCTCTTTTGATTTCACTTTCCCAAACTTACGGCTTTATCACCTTCAACCTTAATTCCTCACTCCCTCCTCCCTCTCCCACTTCCAGCCTACGAATTCCCAGAAATAGATCCAATCCAACCATTCACTAATGCCCATCCAGCTGCAGGAGAAAAACCATGCAGACCAGACCAGGGATAAGTTTGTGGTTTCTAGTGTCAGCACACCTCAAAAATATTTTTGTAAGGAAGGCGTCTAGGCAGCTCCCTTTCCCATTTACCCACGTTTTTCCTAGTTTCTCAAGCACCAAGCTCTCCCTTCTCTCCCCTCTCTATCAGCAAATGACCTCACAGAGGCCACTGAAGAACGGATTTTTATCAGCTTTCAGGTCTTCATCCCAACCACCTCCAAACTTATTTGTATTCCTATCAACCTTTCTTACCTTCCCTCCAAATATAAAGAGAAAGTCATAGCTTCTATTTAAGACTTATTTCTCTCACTTGTACCTTTGATCTTCACTATCTCCCTCTGGGAGCCTGCCCCATCAATCATTCCTCTCTCTTCTATCTCTAATCTTTCTCCATCCACGGCCTGATTCCCTTCAGTCCACTAAAACGCTCAAGCCTTCTCTGAAAGATATAGCAGCTCCCCTTCAACCCCATGCCCTTCTCTATTTACCTTGCATTTTTCTCCTTCTAGGCAAACCTCTTGAAGGAATGATGCTTCATCTTTCATTTAATCCCAGATGTACCATAATCCAGCTTTTGCCTCTGCTACTCCACTTGCTATGAGGTCACTCTCTTTTCTATATCCTTTAACCCTCTGGCTAGTTTTTCTCAGTCTCCTTCCTTTTCTTTCATGTAAATGCTGGTATTTCCTAGGGTTCCATCAAGGATAATCATATCATTACCATCCAAACATTTTACTCTCAAGAGTGAAAGGGGTATGGTGCTTTCTCGAAACACTAGAAATAGAACTACCCTATGATCCAGCAATCCTACTCCTAGGTATATACCCTAGAGACCTAAAAATAATGACAAAAATAGACATATGCACACCTCTGTTCATTGCTGCTTTATTCACAATAGGAAGTAAATGGAAACAGCTGAAGTGCCCATCAATGGATGAATGGATAAGCAAATTGTGGTACACACAAACAATGGAATACTACACAACCATAAAGAACAATAATGTGTCTGCAAAACATATTATAACATGGATGGACCTGGAGGATATAATGCTAAGTGAAATAAGTCAAGAATATAAGGACAAATATTGTATGATCCCTCTTTTATAATAAGACAAGAATAGATATAGAGAGAGAGAGACCAATGTTCATTAGCAGTTACCAAGGAGAGGAGGGGGGAGGGGAAAGTACGCTTTCAATAGTAGAGACTTGTTATTTTTGGTGATGGGAAAAGTGGCACCGAATGTGGATGTAGTGAGCACAGCACAACCAAACTAAAAAGTGTTTGAGCACATATGAATGGGTATAGGCATACTGGTATACAGGTAGGTACAGATGTGTTCATAGGTGAGAACAGACAGAAGTAGCTATAAAAAAAAAAAACAACCAAAAAAACCAAACTCACTTCCGTCGAGTTGATTCCAACTCATAGCAACCTTACAGGACAGAGCAGAACTGCTCCATAGGGTTTCCAAGGAGCAGCTGGTAGATTCAAACTGCTGACCTTTTGGTTAGCAGTTGTAGCTCTTAACCACTGTGTTACCAGGGCTCCAAAGTATCTATACCAAAAAAACCACTGCTGTAGAGTCGATTCCAACTCATAGCGACCCTACAGGACAGAGCAGAACTGCCCCATAGGGTTTCCAAGGAGCACCTCGTGGATTCAAACCGCCAACCTTCTGGTTAGCAGCTGTAGTGCTTAACCACTACACCATCAGAGTTTCCCCTGAAGTATCTATATGTATATGTAAATACAAATATGTGGGTGCAGGAACATATTCATTGAAGACACAAATACAGATACTCTTCAGACATAACCAAACACCTTCCAAGATTGGTTTTCTGGATTTGAAAGCTTAGGACAACTCATGGGACAACTCAGTCAATTGGCATAACATAGTTCACAAAAATCATGATCTGCATCTTAGTGAAGTGAGTAGCCTCTGGGGTCTTAAAAGCTTGCGAGCAGCCATCTAAAACACAACTACTGGTCTCTACTCGCCAGGAGCAAAACAGTAGGAAGGTAACCAAAAGCTCAGAGAAGAAACAAGTCTACATGAGCCGTGACCTGATCTACTCTGAGACTAGAAGAACTAGATGGTGCCCAGATACCACCACTGACCATTCTGACCGGGGTTACAATAAATGGTCCTGGATAGAATGGGAGAAAAAATGTGGAGCAGAACTCAAATTCTTAAAAAAAATAAAAGAAAAGAAAACTGGAACAATAGAGAACAGAAGACTCCCTGAGACTATCACCCTGAGACACTCTTTAAACCCAGAATCGAGCCTATCCCCTGAGATCACTCTTCAGCGAAATAGCAGAGTAACGCACAAAATAAAGGATTTTACCTGTAAGGTTGGTGCTCTGCTTAAAAACCATCTGTATGAGACCAAAAGGTCAACGATTACTCAAAAGCAAAGCTGAGAAGGTAAGGGGGCAGGGAAACCAGAATACTGGAAATGGAACCATCAGAACACAATTAAAGAGGATGTTGACACATTGTGAAAAATGTTTCTAATGTCACTGAACAATCTGTGCAAAAACTGTCAAATGAGAACCTAACTTGCTGTGTAAACTTTCACCAAAAACTCAATAAAATATTATTTTTTTAAAAAAGAGCAAAAGGGGATGTACCCTGGCACTTCATTCACCCTAGGACCATCTCCTTATCTCACTGATAAGCAGCCTGGACCACCTTACCTTCTCCATGACTTCCACTCTGCCCAATCAGCTCATGATCTTGCATCCACATCCCCAACCCAGAGCCTGTGGAAGTGCCACAGCCATACTGGCAATTTTTTACCGGACAAATCCTCCTCAGTATCTCACAGGCACTTCAGACTCAGTATACCCCACACAGTTTTTCTCTCTGGCCACTGCATCCTCTGTTTTAGTTACTGGCATCACCACTCCTCCAATCATCAAAGCCAGAAACCTCAGAGCCAGTCTTGACGGCCCTTCTCTCTCCTTTCCACCATAATAACATTCTAACAATAAACTGTCACCAAATTCTGTCATTTCTACATGTTAAAAATCTTTTTCTAACTACTCCATCCCCAAGGCCATTGTCTTGCACCAGACCTTCTTCATCTGCTTAGAACAATGTTCTTTGACTTTTTTTAAACCTACACATGACCCTTTCTCCTAAATAGAAATAAATTTCATCCTGCACCCCAGCCGAGTTCTCAATAACTGTTCTATATTAATTGGTCTCCCTGCACCTACTTTGGTTCCTTCCAGATCCTTCTCCGTACTGCTTCTAGCTATCTGCCTTAAGAGCAATCTAATCATCATGACAAATGCTGCAGGAGAACAATAAAATCCTCCAGAACTCCTTACTCTATCATAAAAACTTCATCGTGGTCTGTGGTGTGTGCACTGGGTTGAATAGCATTCCCCAAAATTCCTGTGTACCCGGAATCTGTGAATGTGACCTTCTTTGGGAAAAGAACCTTTCCAGATGTAATCAAGTTAAGATGATGTTATACAGGATTAGGGTGGGCACTACCCTAATGACTGCTGTCCTTATAAGAAGAGAGAAATGTGGACACAGATACACAGACACACAAAGAGAACACCATGTGACAATGGAGACAGAGATTGGAGTAACGTAGCCACAAGCCAAGGAACGCCAAGGACTGCCAGCAAACACCAGAAGCTGCAAGAAACGCATGGAAGGGATTCTCCCCTAGAGCCTTCATAAACAGCGTGGCTATGTGAACATCTTGGTTTTGGACTTCTAGCCTACAGAACTGCAGGATAATAAATTCATGTTGTTTTAAGCCACCCAGTTTGTGGCTCTCTGTTATGGCGGCCCTAGGCAACTAATACAGTCTGCTCTTGTCTACACTTCCAATTTCACATTCTGTCATTCCTTACACTTCCCCACTGCTCACTGCCACTCACATTATACCAAACAACTTTAAGGTTCCTCAAAGCTCTTTTCTCTCATTATCTCATGGCAAATTTCCACTCTACCTTGAAGATTTTCCTACTTGGGTTCAAATGCCACCTTCTCCCGAAAGGCTAGACTGTCTGCCCTTCCTCAGGACTCTGGTTTCCATGGTACTCTGATTTATTCACACTCAGGACTGACTCTACAAACAGACTGCCTTGGGCACCCAGGGCCTCTCCTTCTTATTCATCATTGTCTTCTCCTACCCAGCACATCAAAAAAAAAAAAAAAAAGAACCTGTTGCCATCAAGTCAATTCCAACTCCAACAAAGTAGAACGGTCCTATAGAGTTGCCAAGGCTGCAATCTTTGTGGAAGCAGATTGCCACATCTTTCTCCTGCAGAGCAGCTGGTGGATTCGAACCACTAACCTTCCGGTTAACAGCCAAGAGTTTAACCACTGTGCCACCAGGGCGTCTTACCTAGCATACAGTAGTCAATTATTAAATGTTTGTTAATAAATAAATGAATGAATTACTGAATACAAACAAAATGCCATGTGCCAGGACATCCACTAGTATAGTACAGATATTAATTACATGGAAAGTAAGTACAATGATCAAGTTAAGCCAGATGGCCCCTTCTTTTTATGGTGAACCATCTATTATGCCTTCTTGACAGAATATGATTGCACAGTATTATACACAATTAAGAGGGCGCTAGATAATATTCAATGACCATAACAATACAACTGAATAGACTATCCACTACTTCTAGGTCCAAACCTTCAAAACCCTACATCTTTCCAGTGGTGACTGTTGTTGTTGTTGTGTGCCACTGAAGGCTCCTAAAATAGTCACAAGCTCCAGGTGTTGAAATGAGATGCTTTTGGTGGAATGTTCACATCACACTATGTTCTGTAAGATTGAAGAGCTGGCATTCACACCAGGGACAGATCAAGAATTAGACTACGGAGTAAATCACAGGAATCTATTCTTGGTCTCGTCTATAAAATTGGATGAAATGAATGGCCAGTACCATTATAGACTGGCATTTCCAAAACTGTGTTTTGCAGAATTTTCACCAGTTAATGTCTAATCGATTCCAATCATGGCAACCCCATGTGTGTCAGACTAGAACTGTGCTCCACAGGATTTTCAGCAGCTAATTTTTCAGAAGTAGATCATCAGTCTTTCTTCTGAAGTACCTCTAAGTGAATTCAAACCTCCAACCTTTTGATTAACAGCAGAGAGCGTTAACCATTTGCACGACCCAACGACTCCTTTGTGGAACTCCAGACTTCTCAAAATATTAGTCATATTAACATTAGCTACCATTTACTAAGGATACCCCATGTGTCAGGCACTGTGCCATGTACTTTACATGCAATAATTATATTTAAATTTCCATAATAATCTTATAGACATATATTATTGGTACACACACCTTAAGGATGAAGAAATGAAAGTTTAATCATATAACTTTCCCAAGGTTCAACAATCTAGATGAACATGACTCTAAAGCCAGAGTTGACAACCATTATTTCTATATTGCTAACAGGAAGCTTGGAATATCAGTGCCCTTCTTGGAGGTTACCCTGTGTGTTACCATTATAGAAACTCTCAGTAGTCTCCCCATAAAGAAAGCCTTTTAACTTTGTTCAACACAACATTTTCCAAGCTTATCTGACTACAGGAGCCCTTTTTAATGGAGCCATTTGTAACATATCAGGGGGCACGTATTTTGCAGAACACAATTTGGCTACAGATGATAACCAAAGAGATTATGAACTCAGTGAGGCCAGTAAGGAGAAAGTAGCTAATTGCAGTATTCGTTACAGGTGATAAAGCTGGTATGGCATTTGTGTCCCAATCTCAAATGCCAGGTAACATAACCATGGTGACAATATTCGTGAGTCAAATGAGAAATATTTTCCATTCATGGAATTAAACACCAATGTCCTTGATTGGGACTCCATGAATCATATTCAAGAAGCCCATTTGCCAAAGGGGCAGTGATGCTAAAGGCCACAAAGTCAGTGCATGGTTTTCAAAGCCTGAGGTCACAGAACTGCCTGCTCGTGCTATTTTCCAGTCCTTCCACACTTCCTTTCTTTCTAGGGCACTTACATTCCTAAAAGAAACCCTGAGCTTCCAATAAAACAGATTAGTCAGGGAGACCTAATAGTAGAAAGGCTGGCGAATAAGTGCCTTTGTTAGAAATAACTCACTAGGACAATTCCACTGCATCTCTCTCTGTTTCTTATTCAAAGTGCATTTACTGACCGCCTAGTATGTGTCAAACTCTATCCTACGTGAGAAAGACAGTCTCTTCCTTCACAGAGTTCACAGTCTGATGGGAAGAAAGCAGCATACAAAGATATAAACAAAAAACTATGTGAAGTGTGGGGGACATTGATGATTCAGTGGTAGAATTCTTGCCTCCCATGTGGGAGACCTGAGTTTGATTCCTGGCCAATGCACCTCATGCACAGCCACCATCTGTCAGTGGTGGCTTGCGTGTTGCTATGATGCTGAACAGGTTTCAGTGGAGCTTCTAAACCAAAATGGACTAGGATCACAATGGTCCGATTCACAACCAATCATGGGGATGGCACAGTGGATGGCAGCATTTTGTTCTGTTATGCGTGAGGTCACTGTGAGTCAAGGCCAGACTTGAAGTCAGCAAACAACAGTGCTACCATTGAAAATGTGCAGGATGCTACATATGCTCTCACAGTCTAATTCTTTCTAGAAGGAAGAGATCGGAAAAGCTTTCACATTAGTCATCTTTAAATAAGTGCATTTATAATAAAACTTGCCTTCTCAAACCCTAAAGGAAAGTGAAGGTTAGAGCTATCACCGAAAAGCTTAGTAAAGGAACATGCAATTTGAAAGTCAGCCAATATGTTCGAGGTGGACAAAGCACAGAAACCAGAAATAGAGAGGCTTGCAATCTGGTTTTCATCCTGAGTGACCTTGGCAAAACACTTGGCCTCTTTGTCTCTTTTTCTCTGTCCCATGTGGATACATTGAAGATAAATTTATATAGGAAAACACCTTATGTAATTAATGATGCAAAATACAAAAGGAAAAGTTAAGATCCATTAAAACAACTATTACAGAAAACATATCTGTGTATAAATAATCTTAACAGCTTTCCATGGACTTTTATGAGATTAAAATTAAATTACAGAATTACTTCTTGGCTACTGAATTTTTTACACTGATCTATTAATCCTCTAATGCTGGGTAGACTCAAACGGATCTTTGCATGACTTCCTCTTACCAAAATTACTTACCTAACAATCTCCGGTTAAATAAATTCACACCTACCTTCTATACTCACAGGATAAATGAGATAGATGCATTATGAAAACGAAGGGACAAGAACCAACTAAATGACCTTCTCTCATGAATCACACTAAAATGCTCATATTATTTCTATTAATAGACTATTTTTTAGAACCGTTTTAGATTTATAGAAAAACTGAGGAATAGTATAGAGAGTTCCCACATATCTCCCCGCACCACCTCACACAACGTTTCCTCTATTATTAACATCTTACATTAGTACGCTATACTTGTTACAATTAATGAGCCAATATGGAATCATTATTATTAACTAAGGTTAATAGTTTATTCATATTTCCTTAGTTCTTGCCTAATATTTTTTTCTGTTTAGGATCCCACATTACATTTAGCTGTCATGGCTCTTAGGCTCTTCTTGGCTGTGGCAATTTCTTAGATGTTCCTTGTTTTTGATGTCCTTGACAGTTTTGAGGTGAACTGGTCAGGTATTTTGTAGCGTGTCCTTCTACTGGAATTTGTATGATGTTCATCTCATGACTAGACTGGGGTCTGGGGTCTTGGGAGGGAAGACCACAGCAATAAAGTACCGTTTTCATCACATCATACCAATGGTACATACCATCAATGTGATCTATGACTGTTGATGTTGCCCTTGATCACCTGGCTGAGGTACCACTTGTAGGTTTCTCCACTCTAACGTTAGTCTATTTTTTTTCTCTCTTTCTTAAGGAATGGGGAGTTATATTCCAATTTATTTGAAATTCTTCTGCACTGGAAATGTATCTCTTCTCACCTGTTAGTGAAATTATTCAACATTTATTTCCAGCAGTATGGACTCATGGATATTTATTTTAGACTTTATTTATCCAGTACTACTTTATTTATTTCGTGCTCAAATCATTCCAGCTTTGGCCATTGGGAGCTCTTTCAGTTGGCTCCTGCACCCCTTGGACATACCCCCATCCCATCGGTGTATTTTTGTTTTTGTTTTGAGCACTTCCTTACTTTCTGGCACTACAAGATATTCCAGGCTCATCTTGTTTATTTCCTGCCCCAGCTCTAGAATCAGCCATTTTTCCAAGGAGCCTTGGTTCATTTTACTGGGGAACAGTATTAGAAACCAAGATCTAGATGCTAGATGTGCTCATTGCTACTGGGGTGTTGTCTGTTTGTTTGTTTGTTTTAGGCCCTCTCAGCTGACAGAGCAAAGAAATATCCACGTGTTTATTAATCTGTGTATATACACATACCTAGAAATATTTCTTTCTGTAACCACTTTTACCTTTATTCACTAAGCATCATATATTTTTTTGATTTTCCAGAAAGTTTTAAACATCTTTTGGTTTTCTATTTAAAGTACCTCAGAAGAAAAACATGTCATTTACATTCTAAATTTCCCATGGCACCGAGCACTAGGTGATCAATGACAGATTGCTGATCTGAATTCAGAGCTTAAGAATGAGTTCTGACATATCTGGCAGTAGTGGGTAAGTCTCAGTCTCTTCACCTAAAAAACGGGGTAGGAATGATACCAACTGCCAAGAATTACTGGAAAATTAAATGATTATGCAAATGTTTAGTACAGAATAAGCACATCATAAATGATAGATCAAATAAATTTACAGCTTAAGGGTAAAGGAATGTTTTCAAGAGGAAAATATATAATGGTATATCTTTTAGGCTTCTTTATGTTTGGTTGCATTAGGTAGTTTTACCATTTAATTTAAAACTAAGTCCTCATTTAGATATATTACTTTATCTTTAGATACATTACTTTATCTTTCTTTTGAAAAGATAAAGCCAGCAATAATGTTGGTGGTACCATGTTACTCCTACCTGAAGGCACTAAGAAATTGCTTTCCTAATGTCCATGACCACAGTCCATTTCAAGCGGTGTTAACGGGTTAAAAACAGGGATCACAGTGAGGAAGAAGAGAGAGCAATGAGACATGGGACTGCAATTTCCCCATCTCCCCACCCCATCAGAATGTCAATCATTCAGCACTATGCATGCCATTTAATGGAAAGTAGTCAAGGTTCCTGTAGAAAATAATTTCAATTCCTACAGCTGATTAGAACTGTCTCAATTATTGGAAAGCCTATCCATAGGAATCTGGAATCACATGATCAGAAATGTCTTCCATCTTTCAAAAAAAGAAATATGACTACATTACATGAAGGGCCAAATGAGATACTAGTCACACATAGTATAGATTAAGTTTTCAGAGGACAGATTTCAAGTTAACGCAGATGAGAAAACAGTTGCCGTTGAGTCAACTTCAACTCATGGAGATGCCATGTGTGTCAGAACAGAACTATGCTCCATAGGATTTTCAATGGCTGATTTTTTGGAAGTAGATCACCAGGCCTTTCTTCCAAGGCATCTCTGGGTGGACCTGAACCTCCAGTCCTTTGGTTAGCAGCTGAGCGTGTTAATCGTTTGCACCACCAAGGTTCTCCACTACCCAGAATAATGTATATACCGGTGCTTTCAAAGATCGCTTAAATTGAATTTGATTTTGTATTTTCTCTACAATGCTACAGTCTGACAGGATCCAATCCCATTGCTGTCGAGTTGAACTCCTACTTGTAGCAACCCTAAAGGACACAGCAGAACTGCCCCAGTTTCCAAGGCTGTAATCTTTATGGAAGCAGACTACCACACCTTTCTGCCGTGGAGCAGCTGGTGGGTTTGAACTGCCCACCTTTCAGTTAGCAGCCGAGCACTTAATCACCGGGCCACCAGGGCTCCCGAACAGGGTCACAGGGGACTAAAGCACCATGCCTGTTTAGCATAGATTATATATATATATACGGTCACACCATACAGTGAAGTGCTAGCAATGCAGGCATATGGTATATAAAATGTAAGTAGTTTCTGGGGAACTGAGCAGAAAGTGGGACCCACCGCACCACTAAGTCATGTCAATTATGCAGGCTCACTGTGTGTCTACACAGAACCAAGTGTCCTGGGGCATCACGCCATGATGCTGTTTGTCTGAAGAGCTCAGTATAACCAATCTAGATTAATAACACTGGCTGCTGAGTGGTTTCCCGAGGAGCCAGAGCAAGGCTCAGAGATGGCCTATGGGACTGGGTTTGAATATCAGGTTCAGACCTTGTGCTAGAGATGGAGACTTCTGAACACAAAGCTTGTCAATAACTAAAAGGCCAGGCTGGTCAGAGGTAGAGACCAAATCAAACCAAACCTGTTTCCGTCAAGTCGATTCAGATTTATGGTGGCCCTATGTGTTACAGAGTATAACTGCTCCACAGAGTTTTCTTGGCTATAATCTTTACAGAAGATTGCCAGGCCTTTCTTCCATGGTGCTGCTGGGTGGATTCAAAATGAAAACTTTTATGTTAGGAGCCGAGTGAAAACCATTTGTGCTACCAAGGCACCTTCCCAACAGACAGCAGAGTCTAAATGAGAAAACTGGAAAGCTAGCTGAGAATTAACAGCAGGCAGCCCACAGATGTGTACTAGAACATGGCTAAGAATCTCAGGTTAGGGCTGTCTGCCCTCTGCAAACCACTGGTTGGCTCATGCCCCACACCACACCAGGTGAGTTTGCTCACATTCCTTCACCACTTATAATGCTTCATTGGCATCCCATTATCATCCAAATAAAAGCCAAAGTCCTACCTGCCTCTCCAACTCCTCAGTCTGCTTCAGCCACCCTGGTCTTCTTTCAGAAGCTGCAAAATTCCTTCCCACCTGGGAAATGCACAGGCTATTCCTCCTTTCGGAAATGTCCTTCCTCCCATTCTTCAGAGATCAGTTTCTTGCTAAACCTCCAATTTTCCACTTAGATTTTGTCTCCTTGGGGAGGTCTTCTCTGCCCTCTCTCTTAAGTAGCAACCCCCTCCTTCATCCCTTCATTGTTTTCTACTCTAGCACCTGTTTGTTTTCTATATAGCAGTTAGCACGGTTTAAAATCATTTTATTTGCTTGTTTACTTGCTTTTTGTCTGATCCTCCCACTACAGCATGAGATACGTGAGGGTAAGGAACATGCTGGTGTGGTGTGGAGCGTGAGGCAGATCAGTGGAACATGTTGGTTTTGTCTATTACTACACACCTAGTGCCCGGCACATTGGAGGCATTTGGTAAAAATCAGCTGAGTGAAGGAAAGAATGCATGCTCACGTTGCCAGTCACCTTCCTGGCAGATGGCAATACAGATGCAAAGCTGCACATCTGCTGGGTGTTATATTACAGCAACAGATTTGGTCCTCAAAAACTAAACCAGAACAATGGACTGTCTACTTTCAGCAAGTGAATCAATCCAATGAAAACCAGATCTTCATTTGGGCTGCACAATCGAACATGGAACCCTGGGTGATCAAATTAGATCCATTAGTGATCAAATTAGACTACAGCACAGTCAGTCATTTCATTTCTGCCATTGTCATGATCAATACCCATCGCCCCGGCCAAATTAAGTTCAGGACAAGCTGCACTGATTGTTTACAGGCAGAAAATGAGTAGGTTATCTTTGTTGTGGTTCATTTATTTTACACACCAAGGGGCAGGCTGTGGGTTTCACATATTTGTCCCGTGTACAAGCTAATCAAGGAGGCTCAGAAAGAGAATGGGAAATGGAAATTTCAAAGCTGAAGGAGATCTCTTCTGTTCGATTATTCTGTTTCCATTGTCTATGAATGCCAGTCCCATTGCCATTGGTGATAAACCACGGAAGCATGCCTGACTATGTAAAGGCTTTTTTTGGGGGGAAATATTTACCCATCATTCACCTACTTTTTAAGATTACTGGTAAAACATAGGTTTGGGGTGAGAGCAAGGTAGAAGAAGGAATTGGTCAAGTAAAATATTACTTATACCATAAGGCTGTAAGGAGTCCTCCAGTCAAGTATACAACTTTCCTGTTCAGAAGGTGGGTCAGTCACTTAAACCATACAATACTTCTTTACGTACTCTTCACTTTCAATACTTCGATCTCTTTCACAGTTCTAGCAAAGCATTCAGAGTGATCAGTGACAACAACTAAAACTGCATGGCAAGGGGAAATATCGGGGACAGGGAGGAAATGAAATGGAATATATGTAAATACATTATCTTTCCAAATATGGATATTTAAATATAGAAATTTTAAAAGATAAAATTTTAGATTCAGTTTTCTGGACAAGAAGCAAAGAAAATTCTTTGAATCTCCCATAGTTTGCACCCCACATAAATCATAGAGCCTTTCTAGGACTAAGAATAATTTAAACTATTTTCATGACTTCATACAAAAGGAATCCTTCTAATCCAACTTCTAAACTAGAATTCTTGATAAAGTAAACTTTACATATTGCCAAAGCTTTATAATATTTAAAAGAAATGTACACATATTTTCCTAAGGACCTGGATTAAGTCTTTGAAGTGAAGATAGCTATACTGTAAACAAATGAATGTAAATATCCAAATTTGGTTCACAATGCCAAAAAAGAAAAAGAGATACTGATTTCTCAATTATCCCTTGGAATCAGCCACCTATCATAAAACATGATGTTATCAAGCAGAAAAGCATCACAATCATATTATGTATCTTATCCGAAAATGCTTCTGAACTGTCTTTTTAAGCAAATCAAACAAGATCTACAAGACCTAAATATTTTAAAATAAGGAAAAAATAAATCTTAAAAATATTCAACTTTTCTACTTTAATCAGAGTATTTTCAGAATCTCACACCAATATTCAATCTTCTGTAATATGTTGACTCTTATTCATCTGTTATACCTCCTAAGTAAAATGCTCTACTCCTTATGGAATTCCAGTGCTGAAGGGAACTCCTGGCTAAACATTTCTGTCTTGCCCTTTGTCTTCAGTAGACTAATAATCATAATGATGGTGTTGTTGTGTGCCGTTGAGTTGATTCCGACTCATAATGACCGTATATGAGAGAGTAGAACTGTCCCATAGACTATTCTTGGCTGTAATCTTTATGGGAGCAGATCTCCAGGTCTTTCTCCTGCAGAGCCACTAGTAGGCTCCAACTGCCAACCTTTCAGTTAGCAGCAGAGCGCTTAACCACTGCTCCACCAGGGCTCTCTATAATCATAACACCAAACCCATTGCTTTCAAGTCAATTCCAACTCATAGAGACCCTACAGGACAGGGTAGAACTGCCCCATAGGGTTCCCAAGGCTGTAATCTTTACAGAAGCAGACCGCCACATCTTTCTCCTGTCGAGGGGCTGGTGGGTTCAAACCACTGACCTTTCAGTTAGCAGCCCAGTGCTTAACCACTGTGCTACCAGTGCTCCTTAACAATCATAATACCAAAAAAAAACCAAACCCATTGCCGTTGAGTCGATTCCAACTCACAGCAACCCTATAGGACAGAGTAGAATTGCCCCATAGAGTTTCCCAGCAGTGTCTGGTGGATTTGAATTGCCGACATTTTGGTTAGCAGCCAAGCTCTTAGCCACACTTGCTCTTGTGCTAAGTGTCATACCAGATGCTTTACATACATTAGCCCTAAAATCAGCTTTTTCTCCATTTAATGGAAGGAATCACTGGTTGTCACCAATCATACTTTGCAAAGATGGCAGCACCAATATCTCTGCCCATCACATACTTTGTGCAATGTGTCCATGCCATCAAGAGGTAGGCCCTGTGAATGCCTTGACCAACAGAATACAGTGGAAGTAACAGTGTGCCAGTAACAGGCAAGGCCCCTGACTAGCCTGGTAGGTCCTGCACCCTGACTCTTGGAAACCAGTTGCCACATAACAAGTGACCACCCTGCGACTGCGATGCTGTGAGAAGTTCAAGCCACATGCAGAGACCCTGGAGGATGAATTGGCATGTGCAGACAGAAAGGCCAAGGTGCTCTGAGGCACCTGATGTGCGAGTGAGGAAGCCATCTTGGAAGTGGGTCCTCCAGCCCCAGCCACCAAAACTGTTGCCATGAGGATGAGGAACCAACTGTTTAGCTGAGCCCTTCCTGACCCACAAAAACATGAGCAAAAGAAAAAGATTGTTTTAAGCCACTCAACTTTGGGGTAATCTGTTAGACAGCCATAGATAACCATAAAACTGTCCCATAAGTCTTAGCATTGGAAAGATCTTAGATCTAAAAAAGATTTAAAGAGATTCTGGTTGAGCTCTCTATCTTAAGGCTGATAATTTACCCCTTTTTACTAAGACCACCTTGCACAAGACTCATTACTAATGTAATTTAAAGAGAATATGATTCACTCATCTTTGTTTCTCTGAAATCTAACCCCAAGCCTAGTATTGTGGCAAATGGTCAAGAAATTTTTAATGAATTTATGATTAAATGATAATATGGATGTAAGTCTCAGGGAATAGGTCTGTACCAAAATGTATTAGTTATCTATTGCTGTGATCAACTTAGTAGCTTAAAACACACATTTAGTACCTCATAGTTTCTGTGAGCCAGAAGCCCAGACATGGCTTCTGCTTCAGAATCTTATAAGACTACAATCAAGATGTTAGCTAGGACTGGCTAGTCTCACCTGAGGCTCAACTGGGGAAAGAGCCATTTGGCTCCAAGCTCATTTAGTTTTTGGCAACATTCATTTCCTGTGGGCTATTGGACTGAGAGCCTCAGTGGGCTGTCAGCCAGATGGGCCTTACCATCTACTTACTTCTTCAAAGCTAGCAAGAGAGAGAATCTCTCAACAAGACAAACTGCGGTGCAATAGATCACTTTTATATGGCCTTTCTTGCCATGGTCTTGTAACGCCCACCAAATGATTGGGTAGGCTATGCAAATAAGGTGCTTGTGGCCCACCAAGGGGATTGGACACCTTGTTAATAATGCAAATAAGGTACATGGCATCCTTGTGGGAGTGAGACATGCAAATAAGGTATGTGGAGTCCTAACGAGGGGTTCTGACTGGGCTTAAAGAGCCACCCCATATGCAGAAAGGAAGGACATCACTATCATCAAGAAAAAGAGATGGGAGCAGAGTGCATGCTTTGGACCCAGGATCCCTGAGCTGAAAACTTCCTAGATCCAGGAGACAGAGAGAGACAGCTCTGTAACACCAGAGATGGTACAAGATGGCAAGAAGCAGTGGCAGAGAAATGGTGGTGGCAGCACCAGGACACCATCGCTAGAGGGCGCAGTGGGCTTCCTGGTCCATGGAGCAAAGCAGTTACAGTGGGTGTGTTGACCTACAGAGCATGAGAGCTGAGTGCCTTTGGGCAGGAGGCTTTGTGGTAGAGTGGGGTGCCTCTGGGCACTCGCTGGGAGTGCTAGACTTGCTGGCCCATGGAGAGAGAGAGCTGAGCGCCTTTGGGCAGGGGCTTCCTGGCGAAGTTGGGTGCCCCTGGGCACTTATTGGCAGAGGTAAAGAGCTTTGTAACACTTGCCTGAGCAGGGAAGAGGCTGGGCTGAGGGGCTGAGGGGCCGAGAGCTAGAGAGAGGCCTACTTGAAGGCTCAGACTAGAATAGGCTGTCCTGATCTAAGAACTGTATCCTGAATCATTCCTGATCCTGAATTGTAACCTGTTACCTCCCTAATAAACCCCATAACTGTGAGTATGACCTCTGAGTTCTTCATGGCCATTGCAATGAATTACTGAACCCAGCAGAGAAGTAGAGAGTGCTGTGGAAGGGATGCCTGGCGTCAGAAATGGTAAAAAGGTTGGAGAAAGGAGGTATGCCTGATCTCCACCTCAAAGCATTCAGCTTTGGGCTGTTGATCTTGATTCTCCTTCCCCCTTCTTAAGTTAGAAGAAGTAAGACACCCTAATGCTGCCATTTTTACACAGACATTACAATCTTACGTAACATAATCACACAAGTGATATCTCATAACATTTGTCATACTCTGCTGGCTAGAAGCAAGTCACAGGTCCCACCCACACTCAAGAGGAGGGGATTATACAAGGGCATGGATAAAAGGAAGCAGGCATCATGAGGGCCACCTTAGATCTGCCCACCATGCAAAGACAAGAGTTTTGAGAGTTCTTACCAGAAAGACTGCGTACCTAAAATAGCACAGAGTAGACTGAAAACAAAAGTATGTTAAGTGGAAAAAAAAAGAGTATGTTTATATGTGAAGCTTACTATAAAATATTAAATCTTTTTTCTCTTTATGGAAATGAGTTTTAGGTTGCTAGAGAATTCTACAGTTAAAAATTTCTATAAAGCACAACTCAGGGTTTTGGGGCAAATAATCTAAAACATTAACCATTTTCTACTTTTAAATTCCTTTCAGCATCCTTATTTTTTTAACTGCCTCTTTAGATCAGCCAGAATCTTCTTAAATCATTTATTTTTCATCCATTTTTACAGAGTGTTTGGGACCTACAAGGCAGGGCTTTATTTAATATATCTCAGTAATTTATAGCCAAAAATACACTAAGGGAAATGTCAACCTCATAAAACTTGAAACCTAAAAAGTGAAAAATGTTCAAAGTTTCCTCAGAGAAAAAGAAATTTATGAAAATAAGGCAAGTCAAGGAAGTATATTAAAACATTTCAAAACATAAAGAATGTGCTTAATGCATCAGTAATTTTTAGATGTGTTCCTGTGGGCTATGCCACATCTATAACAAACATGGCTGCCTGTGACTAAGTTTTGACTGGGCCTGTCACTTCTTCAGACAAATCAGCACTGAATGTAGCCAATGACAGAGCGGTTACTTCAAGGTATAACTTTGTCTCAAAGCCTCTCATATCCTTCCTTTAAAGGGCCTCTCTCCTATTTATAAATGTTATGTTTCCCCTTTGAGTGGCTCTCTTGCTCCCTCTGACTCTGGGTTAATCACAACAGTCATGGACAAGGCCCCAAATGTCGTTGGAATAGCATTATAAATGAGGGAAAGAGGAAAAAAACAACTTCTATACTAACCTTCCATCAAGAACATAAAGCTAATAGCAATCATCTGAAGAGACTGGGGGGCGGGGTGGCAAGCCAACCTGGCCGAAAAGAAGCAGAGTAGGTCAAATCCTCCACAGTGAAAATAGCCTCTCAGGCCTCTCTTTTCTGTGATAAGGGAAAAAGGAAAGAATTTTCCAGAAAATATCTGAGACTCTAAATAATTTCTAAGGTGTAGCCATTATCTACAATTAGATTTTCAGGATTTCCAATCCAAGCCCATTGCTGTCGAGTCAATTCTGACTCATAGCGACCCTATAAGGCAGAGAAGAACTGCCCCATAGGGTCTTCCAAGGAGTGGCTGGTGGATCTGAATTGCCAACCTTTTGGTTAGCAGCCTGAGCTCTTAACCACTGAGCCAGCAGGGCTCCTTTAATGGTTTACTCGATAAAATTCAACAGCACCCTTAAGATTCCACTGGAAAAATACCCTTCTCAAGGGCAGGCGCAGATTATAAAGGGTATGACGGCTAAGACCTCAGGTAAGGATTTAAAATGCTGAGGATGGGGTTTTTATATTAAGCCCACAAACCCACTAGCCCTGTCACTAAACTATATAACACTGGACTCCAGTTAAGTATCAGGAATTCAAAAGAGAGCATGAGACAAGCATTTTAGGATCAAAACAATCTTCACTTACCACTTAACAGGTTGTTTCACTTACTTGAGCCTGAATTTTCTCACCTGTAAGTTATCTATTTCATAGGTTAATTAGATGAACTGGTAGCCTGAATCTGGATTCAGGCATCTCTGACAAGTCAGTCAGATATATCTATGTGCAGGAGAGATGTGAATTATCCTAAGAGGGGACAGAGCCAGACATTACCAGCTTGACTCAGGGTTGGAGGGTCTGGGCACAGCATGGTACAGGCCTAGACCAACATAGAGGAGGAGAAACAAAAAAAAAAAAAAAAAAAAAACCAAACCCATTGCCATCAAGTCGATTTTGACTTGAAGCTACCCTATAGGACAGAGTAGAACTGTCCCACAGCGTTTCCAAGGAGCGCCTGGTAGATTCGAACTGCCAAACTTTTTGGTTAGCAGCCAAATTCTTAACCCACTAGGCCACCAGGGTGAGGGGAGGGAAATGGGGGGGAGGAGAGGGAAGAGAAGAAGAGAAGAAGGAAATGGAGGGGAAGGGAAGAGAGAAGGGAAAGCTGACCTGGAGAAGCCATGGGGGGTTCCAGTAACATGGGACATAAGCTTTGGTATCTCTGAGGCCAAGCATGACAACAAACCAGACAAGTCACAAAATCCTTCTTTGCAAGTCAATAACCAATAACCACCTGCCTTTGTTGTAATGTTGGCTCCAAGGAACACAGTTGATTGGACACCCTGAGGATGCATTCCACAAAACTCACCAAATATTAGCTGAGTATCGATCATGTACTGAGGTTCGGAGCTGCAGAACCAGAGACAGCACCTTGGGCAGAGCGCGCCAGCAACAGGTGTGTAGAGTTAGACTCGAAGGGAGCGCAGAGGGGGCCCACTGGAGAAGAACACCAGAGGACTATCCCTATACTCACAGGAGACACTCCCAAGGGATGTCCAAGTACTTGAGGCAAATTTTGTCACAGGTAAGATAGCATGGACAAATGGTTTATGTGGGTTGCTAACTGAAAGGTTGGAAGTTCGAGTACCCAGAGGTTCCTGGGAAATAAGGCCTGGCAATCTACTTCCAGAAAAATCAGTCATTGAAACCCTAGGGAGCACAGTTTTACTCTGACATACATGGTATCTCCATGAGTTGGAATCAACTCAATGGCAACTGGTTTTTGGTTTAAGATTACCTGGTGTCCAGGTGGGGACAAGAACCAGTAATGCCATTGCTATCAGTATAAGCCCCATTGTAGTTACAAGCAGAACTGGCTAGGGAGATCTGGATCATCAGCATTATTATTCATATTGCAAAGGTTGGAAACTTTTTTTTTATAAATCCAGATTTCACAAAGTTTTCTTTAAAGTAGACTAGGAGAAAATTAAGAATATTCATTTGGTTATTGTGAGGCAAAAATCTGCTTCTATCAATTATCAGACCAAGGTAAATCATGCTAATTAAATTTCCTTTTAGTGACATGCCATCGTATTTCCCATTTTTGCTACTCCCAACTTCCTCATTTACCCAGAATCCCACATGAACGCCACTTCTCTGAGGGAGAGGGAGAACTGCCACGAGGCTTCCGTTCAGATTAGGCACAAGACGGAAATTCAGGTCACATTTCATAAGAAATAACTTCTGAGAAACAGCAAATCTGCTTCTCACAGCTCGAGGATTCTTCAAACTCCATTTTAATTAACAATGTTTCAAAGGAAAAGTCCTTTGTCTATTTATTCTTTAAAAAGGGAGTTCGGGTTTTCTTCCATTTGAAGTTGCTTTATTGACTCAACTTGCAGCAATTCCCATAGGTAGGTATCACCAGCACATCCAATTCAGCTCAGGATTGGATTCGATTACTGTCAGGTAAACAACTTACTACCCACACACAGATTTGGTCCCAAATGAAATCCCCACGTTATTGAGATGCTATATAGATGCTATATAGTACCAAGGGTTCATGGAGCCGTAGGAAGGCTGCATCAGGAAGACCAGTGAGGGTGCAAGGCAACCAGCAAACTCAGCTGGTGAGTCTACATTAGCATTACCTTTCAGGAGAGCAACTTGTAATATGTAACAAGAGTTTCAAAAATGCTTCCATCTTTAAAAAAAAAAAAACAGTAGCCTTCAAGTTGACTCAGACTTAGGGTGACCCCATATGTGTCAGAGTAGAACTGTGCACCATAGTTTCTCAATGGCTGATTTTTTTTTGGAAGTAGATCATCATCAGGCCTTTCACCCAAGGTGCCTCTGGATGGACTAGAACCCCCAACCTTTCTGTTAGCAGCTATCTCGTTTACCATTTGCACCACAGACAGACCCACCTATCCCATTTTTAAGAATTTGTACCAAGAAATTAAAATCAGTGTAGAAAGCTGCAAGGATGTTCATTGCAATGTGGTTTATAGGGTGAAAAACTGGAAGTAAGCTAATGTTCAATGACACCGGTTACTTACTGCGGTTGAGTCATAGCGACTCATAGCGACCCCACAGGACAGAGAAGAACTGCCCCACAGGGTTTCCAAGGAGTGGCTGGTGGATTTGAACTGCCAACATTTTGGTTGGCAGCCCTAGCTCACCATAGCTCTTAACCACTGTGCCACCAGGGCTCCGTGTTCAATGATAGGAATTGTTAAATAAACTATACATAAGTATTCTTTAGGAATATCTAGAGTTAAAAATAATACGGTAGAAAATATGTGATAACATAAAGAATTGATGCTATAGTGAGCAAATACAAGTATTAAAATAGCTTGTACTATAATATAAAAATGTTATAGTTTATAAAATATACGCATTTGTACATAGGAAAAAAACCTGAATGGCAGGCACCAAAATGTTCATATTAATTTATTAATATTTTTAAGTGGTAGTATAATGAACAACTAAGTTCTATTTTCCTCTTTTGTTTGTCTGAGTTTGTAAATTTTTCTGTGATACCGTATATTACTTTTTTATAATAAAAAATAAAGTTTTGGGTTAAAGTTAGAATTAGAAGAGACCTGAAAAATAATCTAGCCCAACTTCTCATTTTACATACAGTGAGACTGTAGCTTAGAGAGTTGTGTTGAGAAAAAAGAAATTCTATCACCAAAAAGAGAAAATAATTTTTAATTGCTGTTCCCATTAATGCTATTTTAAAATTAAATTTGAGATGAAAAGAATTACAAATTTAATAAAATAATCTCTAACTTACCATGGAAATAAAGACCCTCTAGAGCTGCAGTTTTTCAGCATTTCTGGGTCTCCGAGACTACCTTTGAATATCTGATGAATACCTGACAAATGTCATCAAAACTATCCCAGAAAAATGCATGTGAGCTCAAATAGAAATTTTGCACATTGTTTCAAGAGGTTCACAGAAGCCCAAAAGCCAGCCCAGGGATTCCTACGGCATCGTGTTTTATACAGTAGATTGTGACATGAAATCACATGACATGGAATAGAAAATAACAGGATAAAGAATAAAACAGATTAACAAAAGATATCATACACTGTAAGGGTCGGTAAGAGTTCGTGAAATTTTTCTTTCAGTTATTTGTGTGTCTGTGTTTGTGAACACTAGATCATGATATAAAATAGCTTTATCACCATGGGTTGGGGTTAAGACAATATGAAAACAGCTGTCCAGAAGAAGCCTTTTACCCCAGGGTAAAATACCCTGCGCTAGACGGAAAAATAGCAGAAGGGTGATTTAACCAAGCACCTACTAACACCTTTTGGAGGAATTAAGGGGAAAGACTGGAATTTCTTATACTTCCTGTAATAAATTATCTGTTGCTGTTCAGGAAAAAAAAGAGTAGTTAAAAAATTTGGGTCAGGGCCCAAGCAGGTACTTTTGGATTCTTTCTGGTCTGTATTCCATGAGCATTTAAATGACTGATTCCTAACCCTGATTTATCTACTACCATTAAGTGTGGACAACATTCACCTATTTACTGTTTGATTTTAGGAAAGTTTAAGTCATATCAAGTGACACGTAAAGTCTGTCTCCCGGTCTCTGTCTGTCGCTGTCTCTCTCGCTCGCTCTCTCTGTCACTCTCTCCCTCTCTGTCACTGTCTCTCTCTCTCTCTCACCCCCTTTATCTCTCTCTGTTTCTCTGTCACTTTCTCTGTCTCTCACGTGTGCTCTCTCTCTCACAAAAAATACAGCAATGGAAAGAAATGAAAAAAATTCAGTGGAACTGGTTGAATCTGAGGCACCCACACCAACCACAAGGAGACAACTGTCAGTTCCAGACTGTCTCCAGATCGCACCAACTGCCTGAATCAAATGGATTTTCCATCAGAATGGTGGTCTGTGTCCCATTAAGACAACTATTTCAACCAAGTTTTCTCTTGCACCTGCTTCAGCACATGCTAGCTGAATGGCCCTCAGATACTCCTTGTCAATAGGACAGACACACAGCTATTTAGTTTTATGGGAAGCGATCGTAACCGTTTTAGTTCTAGCTCAGAGGAGTGTAGACAAAGGAAATTGGTGCAAAGTGGGAGGCCTCTGTTTGAGCCCCTGCTGTTTCTCCATTCTGCCTTTCAGAGTTTTAACAGCAGGCCTGTGGCAGGATGGCCTAAGGAAGCCAATGCTGAGGCAAAGTTCACCTTCACACTTTCAGTCCCTCTGTTCCCTTCCCTGGGAGCCCCTGCAAAGGGTATTTGAAAAAAGGATCCTCACTCTGTATGAAAAAGTGAGGGTAAAAGTAGAACTCCAGGCGTTACTAAGAGATACAGTTAATTATGATTTACTTGCTACATGTGAAAGGTACTCTGCCAGGTATCTGACATCACATTACATGGGCTAGCATCTGGCCCTGACCCAGGTGTTTCAAAGGCATTTCCGAATAAATGGAAAGGATTTTCAGGGAAGAAATGATGTAAGAGCAATAAGAACCAGGCCCAGGAGAAATCACAACTCAGAGTGAAGGCCAGGAAGCTGACCATCAAAGGATCTCGAGCTCAAAAGCAGGTCTGCTGTACACCGATGCTCCCTGCAGCACTACTCATACTAGCCGAAAGGTGGAAACAACCTAAATGTTTGTCTGCAGATGAATGGATACACAAAACGTGGTACACACATATAATGGAATATTATTCAGCCATGAAGAGAAACCAAATCCTGATACATGCTTAGACATTGATGAATCTCGAAAACATTATGATGCGTGCAATAGGTCAATCACAAAAGGGCAAATATTGTACACTCCCACTTTTATGAAATATCTAGAATAGGAAAATGTATAGAGACCAAAGTTAATCAGTAGTTACCAGAGGTGGTGGGTAGGGGGAGAAGTAGAGTCACTGCACGTGGGACTTCGAGCATCTGTTAATGTTGTTGTTTGCCGTTGAGTTGATTCTGACTCATGGGGACCCCATGTGTGCAGAGTAGAACTGCTGCAAAGGGTTTTCAAGGCAGTGAACCCTGAAACCTTTCAGAAGCAGACTGCCAGGCCAGCCTTCAAGGCACCTCTAGGTAGGTTTGAACTGCCAACCTTTCAGTTAGCAGTCAAGCACTTAACCATTGATACCACCCAGGGGCTCCTATCTATATCTACACATCAATATCATCTGTTACATCTCTACCACAAAACAGTTAAGACTGTGTACAGATATCTTCTTAGTCATGTATCTTTGGCCCTCCTGTTGAAAAATCAAGCTCCTGTTAATCTATATACTCTTAAATTAAGGCAACTGAGAGTTGTGAGTAAACATTAAGCCAAAGTTATAGATTCTGTGCACCTCAGGCCAATGGTGTTCTGGTCTATCAGAGGAGGCAGTGCAGTATGACAGTTAAGAGTACAGGCTCTAGCATTTGCCTGTCCATGTTCAAAGCCTGGCTCCCTCTTACTAAAAACCAGTTGCTGTCAAGTTGACTCCAACTCATGATGACCCCATGTATGTCAGAGTAGAGCTATGCTCCATAGGGTTTTCAATGGCTGGTGTTTTTTTGAGGTAGATCGCAAGGCCTTTCTTCCAAGGTGCTCTGGGTAGACTCTAACCTCCAACCTGTCAGTTACCAACTGAGCACATTAACTATTTGCACCTTCCAGGGACTCCTTTCTTACTAGATTTGTGATTTTAAGCAAATCACCTAACCTCTATGCTCTTTCGTTTCTCCCTTTGTGAAATGGGATGATGTTGATGGGATTAAGTGAGTCAAATATGGCCGGTGCTTCAACCTGGCACCTACTGAACTCTCAATAACGTTATTAGTCTGTTTCCTATAAAACCAAAAAAAAAAAAAAACCCAAACCCACTACCATCGAGTCAATTCCGACTCATAGCAACCCTACAGGACAGAGTATAACTGCCCCATAGGGTTTCCAAGGAGCACCTGGTGGATTCAAACTGCCTACCTTTTGGTTAGCAGCCATAGCTCTTAAGCACTACACTGCCAGGGTTTCCTATAGATCATTTTGTATCTGGTTCTTTAATAGCAATCAAGTTAGTGGATTAATGAGCACTCATCTGATAAGTAAGAATCAAACTGTGCTGTCTCTCCCACATTATTTTCCCCAAACACCATTAGAAGGATAGAGTAAGTCTTCAGAAACATATCACAATTCATCTTTTTTTTTTTCATAATTCACTTACAGCTTTGTAGCTCTATTCATCTTACCTGAGAGCTTTAAATGACAGAATTTCGAACATCCCCTAAGCTGACAGGCAGATAACATAACACAGTTAAAAGACAATTAAACAAAAAAACATTCTTATTCAAAGAAAATTTTCCTTGAGTCGAGCCACTTCAACTCATCACCTCAAGGATAAAAAGCATATTTCTGTAATAAGCTAGCCTATTTTAGCAGACAGGGTGAAATAAAATAAAGGAATTTATCTAGTCTGAATCTGTCATCAAGGGAAAACGAGAAATATTATCCCACTCATTTAAATTCATTGGCGATATATTTCTTTTTTGTATCAAGTGGTATAAATAATGTATGATGATATTTCAGAACCTCAGATTAATGCTACAGTGTGTTCAGCTGCATTTTGTTTTGTACTCACAATGAGCGTGAGCCTGTGGTGAGCACTGAGAAGGCAGCTCCCGGGGGCTGTTGTAGAGAAGAAAGTGGGAAGGGAATTGCTTCTCCAAGACACTGGCCCGTCTGAGGGCACTTCCTTCCGCCATCACTATTCCTTTCCAGTAGGTGCTCTCTCACCTGCCAGCTGAGTTGCTGAAGCCTGTTGTGACCCACTGGAACGTCCTTGCAAGAGGTTCTAACAGCCCCGCAATGATTCTGTAGTCATCTCCCACTCCCTGAAGATGGCCACCCTCACTCTCTGCCCAAGAACGCCATTGCAGCAGAGGGAGCCAGCCAATGTGGGTTTTCATAATGGGAGGGGGATAAACCTTCCTCCCCGGTAACTTTTTCCTAGGGAAATACTTAAATCTGAAAAAACCAAACCCACTGCCGTCAAGTCGATTCCAACTCATAGCGACCCTACAGGACAGAGTAGAACTGCCCCACAGAGTTTATAAGGAGTGGCTGGTGGATTTGAACTGCTGGCCTTTTGGTTAGGAGCTGAACACTTAACCACTATACCACCAGGGCTCCAGGGAAATACTTAGTGACAACATAAAAAAGCTGTCATCTTCCTCTCATGAAAATATGTGTCTTTACTGCATAGGTATTTAAGGAGTACACTAAAACTGGCGACATCTTCACACAATTTTTGCCAATTCAACTTTTTACAAGCGTACAACTTAGCGACAGCAATTATGTTAATTGGCTGTGCAACCCTACCTACCCTTAATGTGATGTTTTGCTATGTATATTCTCAACACCAAAAAATAAAATAAATCATTAAAAAAAAAATCTGGGGACATTTTAACACAATAATTTGCCATTCTGCTACTCCCTAGAAATAAAAGTGGGAAAAAGTTCATCAACGGGCATTTCGTTACTAGGTTCTACAAATCACATTTTACAGCCTTTGTGTATGCATGTGTGTGTGTGCACACACGTGTGTGTGTGTAGTAAGCACTGGCAAAGGAAAGTACAGTCCAATGAAACAAATAACTAGAAACAAATTAATTTCTTATCTCCCCTATGACGTCTGCTTCCGTAAAGATTTACAGTCTTAGAAACCCTATGGAGCAGTTCTACTCTGTCCTATAGGGTCACTATGAGTTGACGGCAATGGGGTTTTTAGGCGGTCCATCTATCCCGATGTGTGACCATATCCTAGAGAAGTTACCAGTTGTTGGGACAATTGTCTGATATGGAAGAGTATGGAAAAGAGCAGGTAGAAAGGAAAGAACCAGAGAATGTTCTCCTTGCCTGGGATTCTGATTTGGGGGAGAAAATTATTCAGTTGGCAGATCTCTAGTTTCCCCAGCATGGCCTTGCTTCATTTAGCTAAACAGATTTTACTGACCGGAGTCAATTATTTATGCCCTATCTCCCTACAAGAGGAGCCCTGGTTGTGCAATGGTTAAACACTCAGCTCCTCAGGAGAAAAAACCTGGTGATTTGCTCCCAGAAAGATTTCAGCCTAGGAAACCCAACGGGACAGTTCTACTCGGTCATACAGGGTTGCAGTGAGTCAGTGTCCACTCAACAGCACACAACAACAACATCTCCCTAAAGCCCTACTGCCACCCCATGAACTCCACCCTCTCTCCAGGCTGCATGTCCCTCCACTTGGCAGCGTATCTACTGCACGTAACTCTTGTACCCATCTTCCTTTACAAGGAGCCAGGGAGGGGACCACAGAGACCTGCTTCTGTACCCTCCAGCACCCTCCAACGACTGCAGGGAACCGGGGTGGAGACTCCAACTCCACCTTCCTCCCAGGCACTCTATGGTGGAGTCTCTTCTCTCCTGCTGGTGTAAGGATCTCCAGCAAGTTCACTGCACTCAATAGTCTCCAGAAAAGTGGCAGGCAATGGTCTCTCTGTTCAGGTGGGCTCCCACCTTCAGGGGGTACAGGTCTTGCTCCTTCAGAACTTTCTCAGTGTCTTCTGTCCTGCTCCATGAAGTGTGGCCACACGAGAGAGGGTCTGTGTGCTCAGAAGCTCAGCATGCATCCGGATGTCATTCTCCCCTTTTGCAAGCAGAAAACCAATTCTCCCAGAGCCTCCTCACCCTGCGCTTGACTTGGAGGAGAAGAGCCAGCACCAGTAACCCTGCCTTTCCAAGGCCAAAGACACCGATGACTCCATGTCCCCTCCCTCAGGAAGATACAGCAGAGGCAGTTCTCCTTCCTCTTGGTAGCCCTGGTAGGAGGGATCTGGCCCAATTGCTTGTAGTTGGCCTTAGAATGTGGGGTTCTCAGTGCCTCTTTCCTCAGCTTTGGTCCTAAGCTATAATTCCAGGAAAACAGAAAAAAATGGGCCACCAAGTATCCTGTTATACTATTCCAGACTCAAACATAATGTGCTCCACATTCCTGCTTAAACAGCTGGGCTCCCTATTAGACTGAGTGCTCCCTGAGGACAGGGACCATGCCTTACTCATTGTTTTAGCTTCTTTCCTTGGTACACTCAAGAATGTAATCAGTACATGAATGGTGGAAGGAAGGGAGGGATGGCAGGAAAAAGGAAAGCAGATATTACATAAAAGAAGGGTGGAGAATAAGGGAGAGTAAGTAGTAGGTTGGACCAGATAGATCATGGAAGGCTTTAAATGTCAAAATAAGAATTGGGGAATACAGATGAGGATGAGAAGACAGAGGAAGAGGAAGATTACTGATGTTTACTGAGCACTTACCAGGTGTCAGGCACTGCTTTAAACTTGTTATCAATAAACAAGGAAGAGATAATGAAGGTTTATGCTTTATGATGATTAATCTGGCAGCAGCAGGTAAAATGGGAGCCCCACAGGAAGGAGGTGGTAGTGATCCCACAAGGAGTGTGTGTGTTACGCATTTATCTGCGTCCTCCTAAAAGATGTTCATGTTCATCTCTTGGTACCTGTAAATGTGACCTCACTTGGAAATAGTGTCTTTGTAGATATAATCAGTTAAGTTAATATGAGGCCACAGGTTCCTAGTTGGCACAAACTATTTGCACTCGGCTACTAACTGAAAGGTTGGCAGTTGGAATACACCCAGCAACACTGTGAAAGAAAAGCCTGGAGAGCTACTTTCCTAAGATTTACAGCCATTTAAAATCCTACAGAACACAGTTCTACTCTGTACACATACAGACACCATGAATCAGATTTGACTCCAAGGCAATAGGCTGTGTTTTTGTTTCTGTTTTAACAAAAGATCATACTAGAGTAGGGTTGGGCCCTAATCCAATATGATCACATCCTTATAAAGGGAAGAGAAGAGACACAGAGACAGGGACAGATGGAAGACAACCATGTGAACACGGAAGCAGAGATTACAGTGATGCAGCCACAAGCCAAGAAACACCAAAGATTTCTAAAACCACAAAAAGACAGGAAGAGACAAAGGAAGACCTTCCCCTAAAGCCTTCAGAAGGAGCATGGCTCTGCCTACACCTTGGTTTCGAACTTCTAGCCTCCAGAACTGACAGAATAAATTTCTGATGTTTTAAGCCACCCAGTCTGTGGTACTTCGTTACAGTGGCCCTGGGAAAATAATACAATAAGCACGGTTAGGGCAGAGGTCTGACGTCTTCGTAAGTGATTAGATGCGACAAGAGAAAGAAGAGAAAAGAGGCTAAAAGGTTTTCAGACCAAAAGAAGGATGACGGCCTTAAAGGGAGGAGGGAAGAAAACAGATGCCATTTGAGGCATATTAGATGTGAAATGCGATGTGCAGCACTACAAATGTGGACTGGCGAGCAGATGAGAGACCAGGGCTAGAGAGAAACTCGGGTGTCCACACAGATGGAAGCCCTGAAGTCAAGAGACAGGCTTTCCAAGGGAGACCAGGGAAAATCAAATACACAGCTTTCAAAAACATGCATGTTAAAGGAAGTGGAGGCAAGCAAAGGAATCTGAGAAGAAGAAAAGTGCGCTCAGAAAGGGAGAAGGCCAACCAGAGGAGGACAGGGTTAGGAAAGCCAAAGACAAAAGCGGGTAGTAGATGCTACAGAAGGACTAGGCCAACAGGGACTGAGAAGGAGCCACAGAATTCAACGACTGGGGAAGACATCACTAGAGGCTTCAGGGATATGATTTTAAGAGAAAGGTAGTGGCGAGCAGTGAGTCAGGAGTGACAGAAAATAGAGGTGATGAGTGCATAGTACTCTTTAGAGACATCAGATGAGGAAAAGAAGGAGAGAGGAGCAAAATGGAGGAAAGTTTTCTCTCTGTTTCTCTCAGGCTTGGGTAATCCTTTTGCTGTTTGTGGGCTGAATTAAAAGACCTACAGGAGAAGAAAAGATGGAGAGGTTTAACTGGCCAAACAAGGTCCCAGAGGAAGTTAGAAAAGGTAGAAACAAGTGCCAAGTGCCAAGTTCAGCTTCTGAAAAAAAATGTTTTTTTCCTGAAATTAGGAAGAAGAAGAAGGTGGATTAAGTGGCAGTGGAGAGGAGAGAAGGTGATACAGCCCTTCTCAGAGGGCTTTCTCTTCTTGGTGAAGAGATAGATGGAGAGAGTGGGAAGGTGGGTCTCCAGATCACCTGATCACTGAGCAACACCCAGGTTGCAGAAAGGAGTGCTGAAACAGGCAGATCCAACTCCAGAGAGGTTCAAATGCTGTTGTTATTGTTGTTTTAAACAGTGAAGAAACAAAGCTAAAATTAGTTTGTTTATAAAGACATATTAAAATGACATGACAAGAAGAGACTTAAAGACGTTTATCCCTTCTTTCCTTACATTTTCCTGTTACATCCTGATGATGTACACAACTGGTTCATATAAAGTAGTCATAGGAAAGTTTTCTTCATTACATAACCTGATGGTCATTTCATTATACAGTTACTCTCCCGGCTTCAGAAAATATACCAGCACACTCTCCAAAGTCACCACACAAAGAAACACCTCCTCCCCACCTTCCTTATGTGGAAGCTTTGTATTTGTTTTCTCTTTTTACATAATCACATTAAGACACATAACAAAGGCATGTATGGGTTTATGATAGTCTTAAATCCAATTTGAGAATGAAGAAAATAAGACAGTGTAATCCTGCATCTGTGTATTTTTTTTTTAATCGCATATAAAGTGTAAAAAATGTTTTATCAAGAGGATATTCCAGAATTGACTGAAATCTACCTCACCCTATATTTTATACCCAGGACTATTTACTTGTAGTTGAAAATAATTTAATTTAAAACAAATTTATGGAAATTCTCTTGTATGCTATTTCTCTGAACATTTAAATTAAAAGCAAGACCTTACATATTAATTTTTATAACATCAGGCAGAGTCATAATTCACAATGAAAGAAAACATCTTACCTGTTGTAATACAGAATATTATGAGTAGGGATACAACAGCCAAACCATCCAGAAATAATATTCCAGCCAGAAGAGATGAACAATGAGAAAAAAAAAAAAGAGAGAAAAAGTTGTGATCATTAGAAATATAAAAACATTTTCATTTTCTGAACAAACAAAAATTAATTATAACAAAGCAAGGGTTACCAACAGTTTTGTAAAAAGGAGAAATAAACTATAAAATCCATTGTTTGCTGGTTTTGTTAGCTTAAAAATACATAGGAATTATCCAACATGCAAATAATAATTTTAAACAGAAATTATTTTATGTATATGATACAGCAATGTGTTTTAAGAATAGGTGAAGGCAAACTATAGCCCGCAGGTGAATTCTGGCCCACCAACTGTTTTTGTACATAAAGTTTTATTGGAACACACCTACATCCATTTGTTTAATATATTGTGTATGGCTACTTTTGTGCTACAATGTCAGTGCTGAACAGTTGCAGTACAGAGCTATGTGGCCTGCAAAGCTAAATATTTACTATCTAGTCTATTGGAGAAAATGTTTGCTGATCCTTGTTTAAGAATAAGGATACAACGTTCCTTTACATTTTTCCTTCTCAGACAATCCCATCACAATCAGTCCTGTCCAGTACAGCAGCATTATTTGTTTAGGGCCATTGTCTATGTTCTGAAAACTAGGTCTTTCCAGGATCTGACCTAAAAATAACACAGTTCAACTTACATACTATGTTTGGACCTAGATAGCAAATGATAGATAACTGGTTCGCTTTTTTGCTTAGGAATTGAATTGCACAACTTTTGTGGATAATTTGGTCCTTGAGATGGCTGAAGAAAATGAATGAAAATGTTCAGTTACTGGTTACAACCTACAGACACAGTGTAAGTTGCTAAGATAAAAATGTCTAGGGCCAATAAATTTTGGTGAAGGCAAATTAGGTTGTTTCACCTTTCCTCATTACACAGATAAGAACAATCAAGCTCTCACCTCCAGTAAATTCACTGCCACATAATAATGGAGGTGAAGACCAGAAAAAAACTCTGCCAGACAAAATCAAGTTCACATTAGCTCATACTTGCCAAATACAGAAATAAATCTGAACCATACAACCTATCTTACACAATTCATTAAGTATTATTGCAACTTCACACATATTCTGCTCTCAACACTTACCTCACTTAACATCCAAAGGTCAACAGATATAGGATATATATATATATAGTATATATTAATCAGTGAGTTTTCCCTTTGGTTAGGCATATTATTTCCATGTAAATTTATGTACTATAATTAGACAAGTTGATGAACATTTACGTAAATGATCAGAGGTCTGCAGCTCTGCAGATGACTGTTCACCTCATCATGCCTGCGGTATTTGTGAAATATAACACCATTTTCCAGAATGTAAACACTCATTTCTCCCAGGGATGCACAGAGCCAGCCACAGAAGGTGTGACTATGATGAAAACAGACGGGCTTTCTCCGCTCCCAGGAGCAGTCTCACTACTCAAGCACTAAGCAGCCGCCATAGACCAGGAACCATCTCTATACCTTAAAAAAATTACTAAGCTAATTTCAACCCAATTGAGGGCAAACCCAAAGTTCTTTAGGGGCTGAACTGAAGTCCGGTGTTCCTGACAGACTAGTCAGATCTTTCCCCCAACACTCTGTCACGTTTTTCAACCATCCAGTCACTCAACTGCTACTGACTCCATTCCAGGCCAATACAGTCTGAATGGCAAGGGACACAGGGTGAACAAGACACAGCCCTCTCCTGTTCTAAAACCAGTTGTTGTTGAGTCGATTCCAAGTCATGACGACCCCATGTGTGTTGGAGTAGAACTGTGCTCCACAGGGTTTTCAGTGGGTGATTTTCCAGAAGTGTATCTCCAGGCCTTTCTTCCAAGACGCCTCTGGGTGGGCTCACACCTCCAACCTCTTGGTTAGCAGCGCAGTGCGTTAACTGTTTGTACCACCCAGCAACTCCCCTTGTTCTAAAGATGCTTAGAATTAGCAGGGAGTTAAGATGCACACAAAATTCAATACGATGCAAAGCAGACCAAATGGTAAATGGCAGAGTCAAGAAACAAAATGTTATAAGTATTCATTCAGAGATGAAAACGTTCCTTTTCAACCAGGAAAGAATCAGGGAAACTTTCACGGGAAGGATGGCAGCAGTTGAAGGGTGATGAAAAGATTCTGCGTAGAGAGGATTACCTAAAAAAGGCAAGGAGGCAAGAAACCAGTGGGCATGTTGAAAGAATGGTAAGCAGCACATTTTGGCTGGAATATCGATTTGGGGATTAGTCAGACATAATCGGAGAGCATACTGGAAGTAGGTCATGGACAATGTCTCAATGCTGGACAAAGAAACCTGGACTCCACTGGCAGGCTGTGGAGAGTTCCTGAAGGTGTCAGATGGAAGGAGCAACGAAACGCAGAATGACAGAGTCAAGGGCCCCCAACTGGGCACAGTGAGTGGTGTGGGTGGTATACACTGGCACCAGCAGTGGCCACCCAGCACAAGTCACCTGGGGCTATGTTGGCTTTTCTTCTTCTTGGCGGGGAGTTGAACCAGACAAGTCTCTAAAATTCCCACGTGCTCTAAGAAAATGTCTGAGTACAGGAGGACAGCTGTGTTTTAGGAAGGCTGGTCTGATCTGGCATTAGTGGTGCCAGAGGCTGGAAGCCTGGAAGCCAGTCAGGAGGCCACAGCAACAGCACAGGGGAGATGTGGAAATGAGAACCTGAGTTTGTGTGTCTGAAGCAGGAAGAGAGTAGCATGGGAATACCCGAAGCACTGAGGAAATAAAAATATCCAGGATTTATTTGGCCTGACAATCTATTTCCCTAAGATTACAACCAATGAAAACTCTATGGAGTTCAGTTCTACTCTGAAATACATGGGGTTGCCATGAGTTGAAACTGACTCAAAGGCAACAGGTTATATATTTAACTTATTGGTAGAAGAAAGAGGAAGCAGTCAAAGATGATGCCAAGGTTTTAAGTCTGTGCACCAGAGAAGAATTGTACTGTTAACAATTCAACTCAAACCAATACACATTTATTTATGAAGACCCTCAGCATAGCAAGGGTCTCAGAGATAAGTAAGGCAGGGTCCCTGTGACCAAGAAGTTCCCATAGCTGCACAGTTGAGAAGGGGAGCAATTTGGGCTGCTGCTGGTTTGCATGTTGTTTTAGTTTTTTTATTGCTGTTTTTTGAGAAGAGTGAAAAGGGACAATGGTGATTTTCTCATTGAACTACACTCCCTGGCAGCCTAGAGTAGTAAAAGAGCAAAGGGATCTGAATTCATCAGCCCAGGCCTCTTGCTTTCTCCATGTGTCATTTTGAGCAAGTCACGTAACCTGCTGTCTTCCCTAAATTATGATGAGGATTAAGTAAACCTTGTAAATCTCAAAATGCTTTATGCATGTTATTTGAACCCATTGCCATCAAGTTGATTCTGACTCATAGTGATACTATAGGACAGAGTAGAACTGCCCCATAGGGTTTCCAAGGAGTGGCTGGCGGATTCTAACTGACAACTTTTTGGTTAGCAACCAGGCTCTTAACCACTGAGCCACCAGGTCTCCATGTTATTTGTTGAGGTTGTTAAAATGCTGAGGCACTGGTATGGCATTCAGGTGCCTGATGAAAATTCAGATACACAGATATAGAAATATAGCAACAACCAGCTAAAGACAAATATTTGGAAGTCATATTTAGTATGTCTGAACACCAGAACAGAAGAAAAGGCTAAAGGAAAAAGCACAATGAAGAAAGCTAAGATACAAATGTAGGCAAATGCCCACAATTATGGACTGAAGGAAGAAAAGAGTCAAGAAAAAACAGAAAAGTCTTCTTGGGTAAGCAAGGTAGGTGTTAGAAAAAACAGTGGGCTTGGAGTCAGGAAAGCCAGGTACTAGCCTGTCTTTACTACTTGCTAATTACTTGGCTTTAGGCACATATTTAAACCTATAGTTTTAGAATTCAGATGTAGGTACCCCTGGGGCATGTGTTGTTGTCGTTAAGTGTCCTTGAGTCGGTTCTGACTCATAGCGACCCTATGTACAACAAAACAAAACACTGCCCGGTCCTACACCATCCTCACAATCATTGTCATGCTTGAGCCCATTGTTGCAGCCACTGTGTCAGTCCATGTTGTTGAGGGTCGTCCTCTTTTTCGATGGCCCTCTACTTTACCAAGCATGATGACCTTCTCCAGGGACTGATCCCTCCTGATAACGTGCCCAAAGTATGTGAGACGTAGTCTCACCATCCTTGCTTCTAAGGAGCATTCTGGTTGTACGTCTTCCAAGACAGACCTGTTCATGGTATATTCAATATTCTTCTCCAACACCACAATTCAAAGGCGTCAATTCTTCTTCGGTCTTCCTTATACATCGTCCAGCTTTTGCGTGCTTATGAGGCGACTGAAAACACCATGGCTTGCATCAGGCACACTTAAGACCTCAAGGTGACATCTTTGCTTCTCAATCCTTTGAAAAGGTCTTTTGCAGCAGATTTGCCCAATGCAATGCGTCTTTTGATTTCTTGACTGCTGCTTCCATGGGTGTTGACTGTCGATCCAAATAAAATTAAATCCTTGACAATTTTAATCTTTTCTCCATTTACCATGATGTTGCTTATTGGTCCAGCTGTGAGGATTTTTGTTTTCTTTATGTTGAGGTGTAATTCATACCAAAGGCTGTGGTCTTTGATCTTCATCAGTAAGTGCTTCAAGTCCTCTTCACTTTCAGCAAGCAAGGTTGTGCCATCTGCATATCGAGGTTGTTAATGAGTCTTCCTCTAATCCTGATGCCCTGTTCTTCTTCATACAGTCCAGCTTCTGGGATTATTGGTTCAGCATACAGATTGAATAAGTATGATGAAAGGATACGACCCTGACACACACCTTTCCTGACTTTAAATCACGCAGTATTCCCTTGTTCTAGTTGAATGACAGCCTCTTGATCTATGTACATGTTCCATGTTCCTCATGAGCACAATTTAGTGTTCTGGAATTCTCAATCTTCACAATGTTATTCATAATTTGTTATGATCCACACAGTTGAATGCCTTTGTACAGTCAATAAAACACAGGTAAACATTTTCCTGGTATTCTCTGCTTTCAGCCAGGATCCATCTGACATCAGCAATGATATCCCTGGTTCCACATCCCCTTCTGAATCTGGCTTGAATTTCTGACAGTTCCCTGTCGATAACTACTGCAGTCGCTTTTGAATGATCTTCAGCAAAATTTTACTTTCATATGACATTAATGATATTGTCCAATAATTTCCACATTCTGTTGGATCACCTTTCTTGGGAATAGGCATAAATACTGATCTCTTCCAGTGGATTGGCCAGGTAGCTGTCTTCGAAATTTCTTGGCAAAGACGAGTGAACACTTCCAGTGCTGCATCCATTTGTTGAAACATCTCAGTTGGTATTCCATAAATTCCTGGAGCCTTGTTTTTTGCCATTGCCTTGGGTGCAACTTGGACTTCTTCCTTCAGTACCATTGGTTCCTGATCATACGCTACTTCCTGAAATGGCTGAAGGTCAAAAAATTCTTTTTGGTATAGTGATTCTGTGTATTCCTTCCATCTTCTTTTAATCCTTCCTGGGTCGTTTAATATTTTCCCCTTAGAATCCTTCAATATTGCAACTCAAGGCTTTAATTTTTTCTTCGTTCTTTAAAAGCTTGACAGATGCTAAGCATATTCTTGCCTTTTGGTGTTCTATCTCCAGGTCTTCGCGCATGTCATTATAGTACTTTACTTTGTCTCCTCTAGCCGTCCTTTGAAATCTTCTATTCAGCTCTTTTACTTCATCATTTCTTCCTTTTGTTTTAGCTACCTGACGTTAAACAGCAAGTTTCAGAGTCTCTTCTGACATTCACTTTGGTCTTTTCTTTCTTTCCTGTCTTTTTAATGACCTCTTGCTTTCTTTATATATGATGTTTCTGATGTCATTCCACAACTTGTCTGGTCTTCGGTCATTAGTGTTCAATGTGTCATATCTATTCTTGACATGGCCTCTAAATTCAGGTGGCCAGACTTTGGATCTCGGTGGACTTGTTCTAATTTTCTTCAGTTTCAACCTGAACTTGCAAAATGAGCAACTGGTGGTCTGTTCCACAGTCAGTCCCTGGCCTTGTTCTGACTGATGATATTGAGCTTTTCCATCATCTCTTTCCACAGATGTAGTCGATTTGATTCCTGTATATTCCATCTGGTGAGGTCCATGTGCATAGCCTCTGTTTATGTTGGTGAAAAAAGGTATTTGCGATGAAGAAGTTGTTGGTCTTGCAAAACTCTATCATGTGATCTCCAGCACTGTTTCTATCATCAAAGCTATACTCTCCAACTACCAATCCTTCTTCTTTGTCTCCAACTTTCACATTCCAGTCACCAGTAATTATCAATGCATCCTGATTGCATGTTCGATCAATTTCAGACTGCAGAAATTGGTAAAAATCTTCCGTGTCTTCATCTTTGGCCTTAGTGGTTGATGGGTAAATTTGAATAATAGTCGTATTAACTGGTCTTCCTTGTAGGTGTATGGATATTATCCTATCCCTGACAGCACTGTACTTCAGGATAGATATGCTCTTTTTGATGATGAATGCAATGCCATTCTTCAATCTGTCACTCCCAGCATACCAGACCATACGACTGTCTGATTCAAAATGGCCAATACCAACCAGTCCATTTCAGCTCACTAATGCCTAGGACATTGATGTTTATGCGTTCCATTTCATTTTTGACGATTTCCAATTTTCATACATAGTACATTCCATATCCCGATTATTAATGGATGTTTGCAGCTGTTTTTTCTCATTTTGAGTAGTGCCACATCAGCAAATAAAGGTACCAGAAGCTTGACTCCATCCACATCATTATGGTTGTCTCCACTTTGAGGAGGCAGCTCTTCTCAAGTCATATTTTGAGTAGCTTCCAACCCGAGGGGCTCACCTTCTGGCACTATATCAGACAATGTTCCACTGCTACTCATAAGGTTTTCACTGGCTAAGTCTTTCCAGAAATAGACCTCTGGGCCCTTCTTCCTAGTCTATCTTAGTCTGGAAGCTCAGGTGAAACCTGCCCACCATAGATGACCCTCATGGCACTTAAACACCGGTGGCATAGCTTCCAGCATCACAGCAACATGCACACCCCCACAGTACAACAAACTGACAGATGCGTGGGCGCTTGGGGAAGGCACATGGAGCTGTGCAAAAAGGCTCAGAAAGATCTCTAGATAGTGTCAATTTCCTTTAAAGATTTGAGGCAGGAGTGGGGATGGGGTGGGAAGTACTTAGCAAGGTAGGATGAGAACAAGGATAGTAAGAACTGTGATCACGGGAAAGAGCTTAAGGAACAAGGGGCTTCTGGGAAGAAAAGGTGGTCATAAGTGTCAAATAATGTGAGAAGGCAAGGAGGATGAGACTTAAAATAGTTGAAGGATTGGAGGATTCAGAAGTCATCGATGACCTTGGAGAGAAGGCATAGGTAAAGTTGTGGGGACAGAAATCAAAAACCTATTGCCATCAAGTTGATTCCGACTCATAGAGATCCTATAGAACTGAGCAGAACTGCCTCATAGGATTTCCAAGGAGCAGCTGGTGGATCCGAGCTGCTGACCTTTTGATTAACAACCAAACCCTTAACCACTTTGCCACCAAAAGATAAAAAGGAGAATGAGTGGGAGAGCAGAGGCCACAAGGGGAAGGAAGGCAGAGGTCACATGAGGAAGTGGTGGAGTTGACAAATGGCTTGGGTTATGGGATGGGGGAGATAGAGTGTTGGAGAGCACAAGGGTGGAGCCAAGGCAGAGGAAGAAACAGATGAGTGAGAGACACTTGATGGATCGGCCTTAGTTAAGAGTGGGAGAGAGGGCCCCTGTGCAGAGCTGAGCTTTGAAAACGAAGAGAGGCAGCTCTTCTACGGAGGGAGAGGAAGGGTAAGGACAGAAGAAATTAGAACTAAGAAACAGAAAGCATGAAGCAGTTTGTATCAGTGAGATGGGGGAGGAACAACTCAGAAAAGGAGGGTAAAAATGGTTGTACAACTCAAAGAATGTAATGAATGTCAGTGAATTGTACACGTAGAAACTGTTGAATCCGAGTATGCTTTGCCATGTATGTTCTTAACAACAACCACAAAAAAATAAATATAATTAAAAAAAACAAAAAGTTCCAAACTGGAGGTGAAGTCATTTACCAAGAGTAGCAGGATTGCGGCTCATGGCTGGGAGCCCTTGTGGGGACTGAGACAACTCCAAGGACTCCCTGAGAACTGACTTCCAATGGGAGACTTTCTCCAGCAGTCAGTATGGGAGCAGAGAGGTAACCGGGTTACCTGAGATGGGGCTGATGAGGCAGGAGCTCAAAGACCGGACTTTTCCGGCAACTAGAATCGCATTCTTTTGGCTGGCCAGTATATGTTAAATGTATTCAAAAACTCCTAGGCAAGAGCTTATTCCAGGAAGTGGGGGACATAGTCTTGACTCCTTTCTGCTGTTCCTCTTTTCCTCTTGTCTTAGAAAGACAGGTGTTAAGAAGGAAAGGAAAGAAAACTAAAGAAGTGAACACACTAATCATAAAGTGACCCCCCGAGAAAAACAATTACCGTTGATTCCAACTCACGGCATTCCCATGTGTTACAGGGTAAAACTCCTCCATAGGATTTTCTTGACTGTAATTGTTATAGAAACAGATCACCAGGCCTTTCTTCCATGGCACCACTGGATGGGCTTGAACTGCCAACTTTCAAGTTAGCAGCCGAGCACAGACCATCTACATCACCCAGGGACCTTCATAAAGTAACAGTGAAGTACTAATTATTTAGAGTA
This sequence comes from Dugong dugon, assembly GCA_030035585.1. Lineage (NCBI taxonomy): Eukaryota > Metazoa > Chordata > Mammalia > Sirenia > Dugongidae > Dugong > Dugong dugon. The sequence continues at coordinate 31,807,677 of CM057467.1, forward strand.
GATGAAAACATACTTAAATGGGCAATGGAAACCACGTTAAATTTAGTCTAGAAAAATACATCAATGCTGCCAGATGATACGGGCTTCACATACATGAATTTTCCAGTTAATTAAAGCTTTCTTCCTAGAACACCAAAGCCTTTAAAAAATAATTTTTAAAGGCATACTCTTAGATATAATACATTTCCCTCATAGGCTGAGCATAATTTAATACCTTCTTGGTGTCTCGGGGTCACCATTATAAAAATATGTCACTATGCTGGACTACGTGACATGATAATGCTTTCTGGGTACAGAGATGCAGTTACTTGTCTATTTAATACAACATCCTATACCTCGACGCTGTTACAGTTAGCGATTTTGCCGTCTCCTTCTTCTCAATCAATTGTCTCATCTTGGGATGAGATGTGTGTTACAGTGTTTTGTCCATATAAATTTGAAAGAACTAAGGATGACAAGGGGAAGACATAATCAAACTTACTAAACCAGGAACCACGGTTTTCACAACGTCATAATTAAGTGGGCTCTAGATGAAAGGTCTAAGGATGTTTCCATGTCTCCTAAAAAGTAAAGTGCATGGGTTTTGGGACAACTATTTTACTCAGCGTACTTAGGTATTTTCCCTGTGTTTCACTGTCTTTAGTTTTCTTGTTTCTACAAACTCTAAGAATGAGGTGTTAGAAGTCTAAGCGCCCAGTAAATGTGGTCTTACTATGTTGCTTTCTACACTATAAAAATTCTGGAGAGTCTTGATTCAAGGTTAGGAGTCCCTGTGTGGCACAAATGGTTAACAAGCTCAGCTGCTAACTGAAAGGTTAGAGGTTCGAGTCCACTCAGAGGTGCCTCGGAAGAAAGGCCTGGTGATCTACTTCTGAAAAAAAGATCGACCACTGAAAACCTTATAGAGCACAGTTCTACTCTGACACACATAGGGTTGCCATGAGTGGGAATCAACTGGAAGGCAACTGGTCTTCACATAGGCTCCTGAGTATTTTATTATAATAAAAGAATATTTTCCATGTCTTCTTAACATCTAAAGAGAACAGAAACTATCTTCAGCCCTGAATTTCTCATCATAAATGGCATCATGATGGCCTAAATCACTTGGGTTCTGGGTTTGGCTAGTCATGCTGACGCTTTCCAATAATGAATCCCTTATTTAATATTTATAAACCACAAGCTATTTGTGAATTCCTAAAGCTGCTGACAACTAAGGGAAGAGAACATTAAAACAATATTTCATCTTCATCTTCTGTCCCATCTAACATCATGAGATGTTAACAGATTGAAACTGTCACCCAATCACACATCTTCTAGGTCTACAGAAACCAGGGCTATTAGAAAGAAGAGCAAGACCAAAAAAAATGAATAACCACAAAACCTCATAAGCAATTCATATATACAAATAAATAATCTTACTATTGCGATGTGGCTAGACGTTTAGTTCCTATAACACAATTAAAAAATAACTTCCTCCTTAATAAAGGGAAGAGTCGTGATAAGCACCAAGACTCCCTTCAACCCATTCTTTAGAATGATTTATATTTTGAATAGTCTAGGCTACAACAAGACTTTAGGGTCTTCTTTGAAATCTACATTCTAAGCTCACAACCTCTCAAGGATAACTGAAAGTGGAAAAAAAAAAAAAAGGCTATTCTGTTTCAAGGAGTCCCTGGGTGGCTCAAATGGTTAAACACTTGGCTACTAACTGAAAGGCTGGAGGTTTGAACTCACCCAGAGGCATCTCAGAAGAAAGTCCTGATGACCTACTTCCGAAAGATCACCAGTACCTGCTGCCATCCAGTGTATTCTGACTCATAGTGACTATACAGGACAGAGGACATCTGCCCCATAAGGTTTCCAAAGAATGGTTGGCGGATTCGAACTGCCAACCTTTTGCTTAGCCACCAAGGCTACCCAGAAGATCACAGCCATTGAAAACCCTACAGAGCACAGTTTTACTCTGAAACACATAGGGTCTCCATGACTTGAAGACGACTAGAGCACACCTGGTTTAATTTTGGTGTTATTGTCTCTCAAGGACAAATCTTCAACAAAGAAGGCGTTTTTTTTTTTGGACCCAGGTGCTAATGTGCTGGTGGGGCCTGCATATAACTGGACAGACAGGCATCAAGAGAAATGACCCCGAGGACATGTGTGTGAGTTAAGCTGAAGCCTAATTACCATGACTGAATTTGAGGTTCATTTTCCTTTTCTGTCAATAGCCCAAAACAAAAGACAGTTCATCAATCATATAAACTACCATTGCCCTCAGGCCCATGTCTCAAAGAAACTAGGCCGGATCTAAAAGAAATCAGAATAAATTGCAAGTCAGAACTTGAACAAAAGCAGATTATAACTCTTAGCAGTTTTTTTTTTGTTGTTTTTTCGTTTTTGTTTTTCTCCCTTTCCTACAGATATTCAGTAATATCAAACAGAGTATGTCTAAAACAATAGTGACACCAGGGACGAGGTATAAAAATGTTGCTGGCCAAGAGACTATATAACTATTCCCGAGGTATGTAAGATTGATCTAAATTTGTTAGAGTCGGGTCTCAGTCTCCACCAGGAGTGCTTCTTAAAATGCTGTGAACAGAATGGGCGTCCAATAAATGCTTATAAACTAATTAAGGAAAAGCAGGGGAAGGAAAATGCTTTTTATAATGGTGAAACCCCCAAATCATAAACAATAAAGAATCCAGGATGTGTTTTCTAATTACATTTTAGGGACAGTGTGAACACAAGCCCGTTTCTCCATCTTCGTCCATCAGAGACTGGAGTATACAGAGGTTCGACGGTGAGAGCGATTAAAGACTAAACATATTCATAATGGAAAATTAAAAAAAAACATTGCCTTCAAGTCAATTCCGACTCATAGCAACCCTATAGGACAGAGCAGAACTGCCCCATAGGGTTTCCAAGGAGTGGCTGGTGGATTTGAACTGCCAACCTTTTGGTTAGCAGCCGAGCTCTTAACCACTGAGCCACCAGGGATCCAAGGGAAAACAGAAACTAGAAATACTGAATATGTAACATTACTTAACATCATGACATGTGTATGTGTATAAGTGTGCATGGTATCTTACATAGTTAACATTTTAGGAATTAATTTTTTTTTTTTTTTACAAGGGCTAATATACAAAAACCACTGGCAGCTTCCTGGAGCATACAACTTACCAAGACGTAAGCTGAAGCTATGTATGTCCACGTATTCCTTGAATACAGCTCCTGAAGGACGAGAGGACCCACAGCTCTATAGCTTGTTTACTTTTAACTCACACAAGCTTCTTAATTCTCCCGAGAATAATCACCATTGTCTTTGAAGAGTAGAGGAAAAATATGCTTCCCCTTCTGCTAAAGGAAAAATTAAACTAATCCAACATCAAATCTCGGGGCCCTGGTGACTCAGTGGTTAAGAGCTCGGCTGCTAACCAAAAGGCTGGCAGTTCGAATCCACCAGCTGCTCCTTGGAAACCCTATGGGGCAGTTCTACTCTTGTCCTACAGGGTCATTATGAGTTGGAATCGACTTGAAGGCAATGGGTTGTTTTTGTTTGTTTGTGTTTTGAATATCAAATTTAGGACTGAAAGCAAGAGAGAACCCCCCTGAATTTTCATCCTAATCCTTCAGTCCTCTTTCTATTGTCTCCACACTTGCACATCCTGAAACAGGGAGACCCTCTCAATCCCATCCCATCAGCCCATTTCCTGCTACATTTTCAAAACTATTATACAAGTACTACTGCTCCTGCTAGTCCTATCTCTACTACTTTAGAGCATAAAGTAGGACAGGAATCTGCTCAGCTCCGCCTCCCAAAGCAAGAGTGGTGATATTACTGGTCACTCATGAACCACAGCCTTCTTCAGACGCCCAGTCCATCACAGAGCTGCAATTACTGGCCCTGAAGCCAGAAGCAGTGATGTGTCTGAATTCCAGGGAGATGACGGAATGGAAATGTTCACATCTGCTCACCTCTCACATACAAATTACCATGTATGCCAATCTGGCAATTACCTCAAAAGTAATAGTAAAAGCCATGCAATCAAATCCGTTATTATGGTTGCCTTCAATTATGGAAGGCAAGAACCTGACTGTAGAAAATTTACAGACGGAAAAAAAAATGCATCTCTGTATCTATGTTAATTTTAAATCAAGTCATTTCATTTGGAAAACTCTTTCAATTTTGCCAAAGGCTCTGCTGAAATACCCAGCTAAGTAAGAAAATAATCAGCTCGTTTTCCCTGACATACAAAGACACTTTCACTGAACAGATGAACAAAATCTTGGTTTCCACTCTTTTCTTCAATTATGCCCCAACAGGTAAAAGCTGTATCTCTAACATTTCTTAAAGGGACACAGGAAAACGACAGAAGGAAACGACAGAAGGAAGAATGGCATAAAATATCATTACGTCCTCCTGTATGGTCTATGACAGAGAAAACGTTACATGTTCTTTGAATCCCACTCCTTTTTCTACCTGGGCACATGGAAAAGAGCACTTCCCAGACTCCCTTGCAGTTAGGTGGAGCCAATGGAATGTTGAGGGAAGTGAGGACTACCACATCCAGGCCTTGTCCCTAAAGCCTCCCACTTGAGGGCATCTCCACTCTCGCTCTTCCCTTGTAGGTCAGTTGATCTATTGCAGGAGATTCAGAGGATGACTAGGGCACGGAAGAACTTGGGTCCCTGTATAATTGTAGGGAGCAGAGCATGCCTCACCCCCACATCCCTGTTTACCTGCCCTAAGTCCCTGAGATCTGGGGCTTGATTGTTTCAGTACATGTGATAAGCTGCTGCTGAGTGAGCCCCCAACTCATGGTGACCCCATGCACAATGGAACAAAATGCTGCCCAGTCCTATGCCATCCCCATGATTAGCTACAGTTCAGAGTATTGTGATACATAGGGTTTTCATTCACTGATTTTCAGAAGTAGATCGCCAGGCCTTGCTTCCTAGTCTGTTTTAGTCTGGAAGATCTGCTGAAGCCTATTCAGCATCATAGCAACATGCAAGCCTCCAGTGACAGACAGAAGGTGGCTGTGCATGAGGTGCACTGGCTGGGAATCAAACCTGGGTCTCCCTCATAAAAGGCAAGAATTCTACCACTGAACTACCAATGTCTCTTCAGTAGATGTTGTTGTTGTCTTGTTAGATGCCAGCGAGTGGATTCTGACTCACAGCAACCCCAGGTGACAGAGTAGAACTGCCCCATAGGGTTTTCTAGGCTGTAATCTTCATGGGAAGGAGCCCTGGTGGCGCACTGTTAAAGCGTTCAGCTACTAACCAAGAGGTCCGTGGTTCGAACCCACCAGTCACTCTGAGGGAGAAAGATATGGCAGTTTGTTTCTGTAAAGATTACAGCCTTGGAAACACTATAGGGTAGTTCTACTCTGTTCTGTATGGTTGCTATGTATTGGAATCAACTGGACAGCAACAGGTAATCTTTACGGGGGCTAGATCTTTTCCCATGGAGCTGCTGAGTGGGCTCAAACCGCCAACCTTTTAGCTAGCACCTGAATGCTTAACCATTGCACCAAGGGGCTCTTTTTTCATTAGATTGTAGACCCTAATTAAAGCAAGTAGGACGATCATAGCAACTGGTTCTACCACTCATTGCCGAGATGAAAGTTAGGCAAGTCAGTCAGTTACAGTATAATTTCTAATTTATAAAAGAAAAAAAAGATAACAGTTTCCTTCAGAGTTCATGTGAGGATTATATGAGATAATACACAGTGATCGGTTTTATCCATAAAGAAGTATAGAAATGCTGATTATTACTTTCTTTAAATATCTAGGTGGGATATCTCACAAATTTCATCTGCACAATTGGGTCAATGAAATAACTTTATTTATTACCACCTCAAATCTCTAGTAAAACAAGAGTTCGCTAAACTTTCTCTTTTGCAATAACAAAAACCCACTGCCATCAAATTGATTCCGACTCTTAGTGCCTCCATAGGCCAGAGAAGAACTTCCCCATAGGGTTTCCAAGGAGCAGCTGGTGGATTCAAACTGCCAACCTTTTGGTTAGCAGTCAAATGCTTAACCATTGTGCCACCAGGGCTCCTCTTTTGCAATAGCAAGTGGAAAATATATTGCAAGAGCTCAAGTACCGCTTTGTACAACAAAGGATAAAGGGATTCCCTAATGCTTTAACAAGATCTGGAAACCAAATAATATGTCCAATGTAAAACTGATTTTAAGGCTTTCCTTACCAATATTACAAATATCTGTATTGTTTTCCAATTAGACTGATAATCTCACCAAAAACTAAAAAAATAAAATATAGTATATTTATCAATTGTTCAGGAAACTCTGGTGCCATAGTGGTTAAAAGCTATGGCTGCTAACCAAAAGGTTGGCAGTTCAAATCCACCAGCCACTCCTTGGAAACCCAGTGGGGCAGTTCTACTCTGTCCTAGAGGGTTGCTATGAGTTGGAATCGACTCGACAGTAATGGGTTTGGTTTGGTTTAATGTTGAATAATTGATACCAAAAAAAAATTGCCAACCTTTTGGTTAGCAGCTGAACGCTTAATTGCTACGCCACCAGGGCTCCTTTTCAACGTTAACCATCAGTTAATATCTTAATTCTGGTAGGGACTACTATTGAGATAGTGCCCTTAACTTGTTTCTTACATTGCTAAGTCCTATTGTCACAGAGTTTACAGAATTTCCAACATATACTCCCAAAGTATATCCCAATACTATATAATTAAAAAAAAAAAACAAAAAAAAAAAACCCAAATCGTTGCCCTCCAGTTGATTCTGACTCATAGTGATCCTATAGGACAGGATAGAACTGCCCCACAGAGTTTCCAAGGAGTGCCTGGTGGATTCGAACTGCCAACCTTCTGGTTAGCAGCCGTAGCTCTTAAACCACTACGCCACCAGAGTTTCCAAGTCTGGAATTATTGTTTTCATCTGTTTGACAAGAGAAGAACTAACTCAAACACCTGGTCAGTAGCTTTGCTGAAACCACTGTTTAACAACAATAGTAACAACTTGTTGTAACATTTACAATGCAGGCACTGTGCTAGGAGCCGCCCTTATGGTATGTTCCTCATCTTTACAACCCCACTACCATGGTACTACCATCTCTACCATCTCCATTTAGGAAGTTGAGGTGCACAAAGTTTAAATGATTTGCCTAATGTCATACAGCTTCTGAGTCTCTGTCTCCTCAACTTTCAGATAAAGATAGTAATGCCTACCCTTTAGGTGCACAGTAGGTGTGTAAGTAATGGCAGCATTGACACAACCGACAGCCACACAGCTGGAAAGAGGAAGAGAGGGGACTCAAAACCAAGTTTTGTTGGCTCCCAAGCCTGCATTTTTTCACCCACAACCTAGTCCTCACAAGAAAATAACTGGGCTAGGCAAGGGTCAAGCCTCCTTAATATGACTGGTCAAGTTTTCCCTTCACCAGCCTTACTAGCTCAGTTTATCCAAAAAAAAATTTTTTTTTTTAATTTCAGCATTACTTCCAGTGCAATGTGGTTTAAAAAATCAACTCGTTCAGCAGAAGGACCCATATTGGAATGCAGTGGTGACTTGGCCCACCCCTCACTAACCTCATTCCCACTCTGTAGAAGCAAACTTTTAAGTCTTGAAGAACTTTCTTCTGGGAGTTATTTCTATATCTCTAAATACCTTATTTAATGGCTATTTCTTGATTTACCGATTTGAAACATTATATTTTAACCTCCTGTCATGACAGATGAAGATTTGTTTTCTTATACTACCCCCATCTCCTCAGTGTAACTGTATTCTTAATTTTGGTTAAACCAATAAACAAAGTTTACATTATTATGAAGATTTAATTAAGAGTTGTACTGTCCAAAGCAAAGTATTATACTAAAATTAATTTTCTTTCTTAGTTTTTACATAGCTTCTAGAAGTCTCTAAATGCCTTCTTTCATTTTCCTTGCTTTATTTCCCTTTATCATAGTTCAATTTTTTTCGAACTCTTTAATCATATCACATATTCTATAGATTAGGGACCCCTCTTTTTCCCAAAGTTCACCTTCTAGGAACCCTATATCCTCTTGCTTTGATCTGAACTGGCTCATCCCGAACCCTGTTCTTATCCTGGGATTTTTCTTCACCATTATCCGGAGATAGATTTTCTCTGGATTCCTCATCTTCTTCCTTCTTAGTTTTCTGGCTCATTTTGCTGAAACATGGCCCCATGTATCTTCCGAAAAATATCTAGGATTATCTTTTCCCTACTAGTCCTGTGATTATACTATCACCTACGATATTGCCACCACCTGACGTGTCATAAACTCAATCGTTACTGCCCAAGTTTCATTCTATGTGCCTGAAAAACACTGCCTTTTGTGATTTATGTTAGTCACGAAAACTACACATTCACAATTTCTATGTAAAAGAAGCAATGTTAACTGTTAATGTTCAGCTCTGCTCAGGTTGTGACCTACTAACAGATCATCTCAAAACATTGAAGAAATACATTAGCAAGTTCAGATAAGAAAGATGTATCATCCTCTGAACTATAGTGATAGTTTTAGATTATAGCTAAAGGAGCTCTACTACATTTTGCTAAAGACTGAAGGGAAAATAAAAGTAGGTACAAATAAAATAATCTGAAAAATTGTTATGCTACTGTATTTTTTGTCAGTATTTATGTAGAAAAAACAAAATGGCTAGCTGACATAATTTGCCAAATAACTTAGAAGGAAATCACTTCCACATTGCGCAAAAGTACTGGTACAAGTTTGTTTTAAATGTGCATATACACTAATTTGATTTATTAAATAACCTTATAATACTATAGTGTAAAGGAAGTGAGGAATGTAAATACAATTTAACCAAAAAAAAAAATCCAATCTCCAAGTCATTATATAGACCTTTTCCCCCCAGAGACTACTTTTCAGGAATCATTAATTCATGGATTTGGTTTGGTATGAATCAGGTCCACATCTCCTGGTAACTTAGGAGTAAACACTGCATCCCTCCTCCATAATAGAAAATGCCCTTTAGATCCATGTGATTCTCGTCCTCCAATACCAACACGTAAAGGGCTTCCATGCTATTCTATATAAATCTAACTCCTGAGGGGCAGTCAGTTTCTAATAAATTACATTAGCATTAGGACCAGAAACGTAGAAATTTTGATTCAAAATACCTTAAATTGAAATAAAAATCCCATTAAAGAAAATTCCAGTTGTTCTCAGAAAATTAGCTCACTGAAGATATGTGACTCAGGTCTTCCGTTTTCTGGAGGTACCCAGTCAAATGACTTTTCAGATTCAGGGTGAGAAGTTTCTTACACATCCAGGTTAAAATTCACCTCAGTGATTATCAAATGTCAACAGAAGTTGTTTGAGATCAACTTCCATGACAAGTTCAGTTTGCTACAGCAACAAATTATCAACAGGTCCTTGTCCCTGTAATAGAATTCATCATATTACAGTAGGGTCCTCCCCACCCATCACTGTTGTGTGATATTTACATCAGTGAGACAAGGTAGTAATATTTGAAATTCCTTCAGCACTGGTTCTATTTTGATATGGTAGGCATGCATTTTTAACTTTTAGTCATTTTCACATATCTACAGAAGTTAAGTCAGTTAATTTTGAGTAATGTCCGCATATATTTTGTATGTAATTTCCACAAACATGTTGATATTTCTTCAGTTGGGAAACAAATACACATTTCTAATTTTCTTTTGCAACAGCAGTGAAAGAGGCTGTAAATTTTTAAATTTATTTGTTCAGAAAATTAAATTCTATCATGATGAACTGTTCCTTCGTTCCTTTGTTCACATGATCTCAAGGTGACCCCAGGTCCTCGGATGTAGGAGGAAAAAGCAGGCACGGAACACAGCTCACCTCTGTGCATCACAATCACCACACAAAATCTTACTTCTTACAGGGGCACTAACTATTGTTGGACTTAGTTGCCGTTGAGTCGGTTCCAACTCATGGAGACTTTATGTATAACAGAATGAAATCTTGCCTAGTTCTGTGCTGTCTTCATGATCCTTCCAATATAGGTGGCTCATCTTCCAGCACCACGTCAGACAATATTCAAATGACCACCATTCATCTGTCAGTTTGTTGTACTACTGTGTCTTGTGCGTTGCGGTGATACTGGAAGCTATGCCACTGATATTTCAAATACCGGCAGGCTCACCCATGGTGGACAAGTTTCAGCAGAGCTTCCAGACTAAGACAGACTAGGAAGAAAGGCCTGGCAATCTACTTCCCAAAATTAGGCAATGAAAACCTTATGGGCACTAACTACAAGTACGCATCTGTGACTGAAAGTGAGCTCAAGAAGTCCTTCCTATTAGAACAAAACTGGAAAGGAACAAGCTCAGCAGAAACATTTTCCAGAAGAAAAATGGGAGACCAATACATTGCACAGTATCCAACAAAATAAAAACTAAGAAAGTGTTCAACTCACAAAAGTTATGAGACGCCATTTGTTGCTCTTGAACAACAAAAGTATAGCATATACACTCTTTCAAAGGTATATATCCTTTTGAGTATCTTCAGTGATAAACCCAACCTATTGCCGTCAAGTCTATTCCAACTCATAGCAACCCTATGGGACAGAGTAGAAGTGACCAATAGAGTTTCTTAGGAGCAGCCGGTAGATTCGAACAGCCAACCTTTTAGGTTAGCAGCCCCACTCTTAGCCACTAAGCCACCAGGGCTCCTCTTCAATAATAGCACATCTTAATAACTTAGAGGTAGTTCTGAGGTTTGAAAACACTCAAAGGCATTCAGAGCTAAGTCTGGTGAATAAGAGTCTCCTTGAAGTGCCATCAATAACCCCTGAAGACTGGAAAAAGTGCCCCTCCTGTGACTCCCACTGCCCTCTGTGCTCCCCCTCACTCTAGGACCCACCACACCACCCTGAAGTTGCAGGTTTGACGCCAAGACCAGACTTCACTGTGTGTAGCCATCACAAGGTCACATGACTTGGCACAAGGCTGGAGCTTAATAAATATTTGTTAATAAATGAATCCAGCTGGACTCTGAGCAGAAGCACTGTCTTAGTAAAGAGACTGATAATGGCCCCATATTTCTCTCCTCTTGCATCTCACATAATCCCTCTAGAACGGCACAATTTCTACACAATAAATCTGCCTATTTGATCTCGTGAAGGCATTTTAACAGTTTGTCTGCATACAAGGAACCTCTGGCTGTTTGCAACAGTTTTATGGGTATTTTATGGGTGCCTGCTAAAAAGGCTCACTCAAACCCTACCTCATCGTTATTATCACTTCAATTGCTCAGCAGCTACTGCATACCTCCTCCATCAGCCTGCTTAGCAGCATTTTGCATTCACTGTTGCTAATCTCATAGCAAGCCTGCAAGGTAAACTCTGTTAAGGAGGAAAGACCTTGGAGTCCCAGGGAACTGGGACTGTCTACGTGACATGGGGTAAGTTGCCTACTCGCTCTGAGTCCGTTGTTAGAGATCACGCAGATTACAAACTTAGCATGGCTATAATGAACGTTCAACGTCTTACCCATTGCCATCGAGTCAATTCCGACTCATAGCGACTCTGAAGAAGAACAGAACTGCCCCATAGGATTTCCAAGGCTGTATTCTTTACGGGAGCAGATCACCAGGTCTTTCTCCCTCTGAATGGCTGGTGGGTTGGAACCGCTGACCTTTCAGTCAACAGCCTTGAAAACCCTATGGAGCAGTTCTACCCTGCACACCTGAGGTCACCAGGAGTCAGAATCAACTCCACGACAAGCAACAACAACACGACAAGCAACAACAACACTATTATCACTGGAGTCCCCGGGTGGTGCAAAGAGTTAACTCGCTCGGTTGCTAACCGAAAGGTTGGAGGTACGAGTCCACCCAGTATCGCCTCAGAAGAAAGGCCTGGCGATCTACTTCTGAAAAAAACAGTCACTGAAAACCCTATGGAGCACAGTTCTACTCTGACACATATGGGGTCATCATGAGTTGGAATTGTTTCAACAACAGCCGATTATCATCATCTTTATTACGATCTTGAAAATGAGTACTCAGACTCCAAGACGTTCACCTAACCATTTGTCGGCTTGGTTCAGGAACCTTTGCTCTCTCCCCTACAAAATATTTATCTGCATAAGGACATTTTAAAGTGTCCAGCATCTTTACTTTTGCCATTGTTTAAACTTTACACAAAATCTGTTTCCAATTTTTCCGAAATAATACATTGATTATTTCCCATTTGCATCCTTGAGGGCACCACAACCACAGAAGGAAACCAGCTGCAACCAGTTCCCTTCCCTGATCGCTCCTCCTGTGTTTCCATGAGGCACTCAAGAGAACAGTCACCTCTCAACGTATGACAGAGATATTCAGTTTCTTCAAAACCCACAAAACCCCAGGAAAACAAAATAAACCCCAAACCTGTTGGCATCAAGTCAATTCTGACTCATAGTGACTCTACAGGACAGAGTAGAACAGCCCCATAGGGTTTCCAAGGAGTAGCTGGTATATTTGAACTGCTGACCTTTTTGTTAGCGGCCAAAGCTCTTAACCACTGCACCACCAGGGCTCTAGGAAAACAAAATAGTCAATAAAAATCTTAACTAGTAAGTCAAATTCTTTTAGGTCCACTATGATTTCACGTAAGCCCTGGACATGAGTCCCTGCACACCTCTACAGTTCATATGACCTGAGTAATGAGAAAAAATGATTGCCCATCTGCTTCAATCTTTGGGTTTTCTTTGCTATATCTAGAAAATACAGCGCTTTTGTAAGAAAGCCCTGGAGTTTTTCAAATTAATTTGTAACTTCTTTGAAATATTTCCTTTAAACCATAGAACCCTATCTGTTGAAAATTCTTGTGACTCGTGAACTCAGTGTTCTGCACTTAATAAGTGTTCTAGAGCACAACAGGCTCTCCATAAATATTTGCTGACAGTTCAGTAAGCATTAGCTGATGATGGTAACCCACTTTAAAAATATATGCAAACGATACTCCAATGCAGAGTGCGGGCACAGCCACATACTAACTCGAAAAAAGTTTCCCCAAAGCAGCCAACCTATGCTGATCTCTCTCTTACTCTATGCTTACATGCTTGCAACATTCTCTCTCGCTCTGTCTTGCTGGCTCCACTGTGTATCATTCATGTCTCATTTCCAATATCAGAGGTAACTTTCTTTGACCAGCTCCTCTCTGCCCACTTACTCTCTGTAGCCTTAAAAAAAAAAAAAAAAAAAGACCAAAGAGAACCAGTTGCTGTGGAGTCAATTCCAACTCATGGTGACCCCAAGTGTGTCAGAGTAAAACTGTGTTCCATAGGGTCTTCAACGGCTTATTTTTTGGAAGTAGATCACCAGGCCTTTCTCCCAAGGTGCCTCTGGGTGGATTCAAACCTCCATACTTACGGTTAGCAGTTGCACAAGTTAACTGTTGGCACCACCCAGGGACTCCCTCTATAGTGTAGCTCCATTTTATTTTCCTCATAGGACTAACTACTATCTGAAACATCTCATTCATTCACACATTCACTTTTTCACAGTCTTCTCCTGCAGCGTGACAGCTCTATGAGAGCTCAACTTATAAATTACCACCGTAACTCCAGCCCAACAAGAAGTGTGGCGCCTAAGTAGGTGTTCGACAAATAATGTGAATGAAGGAAGAAAGTGATGAAGCGATACTGTGGTTTTTATCGTTGTTCTCCAGGTATGGCTCACAACTAACTGAACTAGGCTCCACTCCAATACCTGGGCAAGAGCTTGTTTCCACTTATTTTCTCTCTTAAAAATGTCTAGTATAATTCTAGCTATACCTTAGGTGCTTAACAAATCCCTGATGAAAAAATGATTTGGGAAAATATCTAAATTACTCTGTTAGTTGAGCAAATTATTTCATTCCAGTGGTTTGCATGCTACATAGTCAAACATATTAACGACAAAACCATTTTCAACTGATCACAACACTTCCTGAAACCACTGATGATAAAGATGTTGGCCATTTATTTCCAATGAGATTCTAAATTATTTCAACATTGGTTCAAACAGCTTTCCCTAATTGTCCAGACCTGGCAAATGGACAGATGGTCCAGAAGCCTTCAAAATCTGAAGCAATTACTTTAGGTTTTTAGAAAGCACTTTTTGCCTGGCAACAGTTTGCTTACTTTTTTTTTTCCCCCCTTAGGTAGCTAGTGAAGCTGTCTACGAAAACCTTCATAACGTCATAATGTAGTGCAATTTTAGGGTTAAAAAAAAATGGAAAGGGTAATTCAGATTCTCTCTAGTAGGCATTAGGCACAGCACAAGTGGTAAATTACCTCTGGCTTCAATTGGCTAATTTTTTTTACCCTCCATAAGTCTGAAGTTTCATAATCCCCATTTGGCTGCTGCAAATGTAAACTTCATAATAAGGTAAAAATATCTATATATATTCTTGTATAATTTTTGCAAACAACTTGCTAACATATGTTAGGGGTCTGGAAAACTTTCTAGTAGATACTTATTAGGTATAAAAGCTTGCAACACATTAGCTGATGTTAATAAGCTCCTTTTCTAGATTGTACTAGACTTCTGGAATAGTAGATGCACAGTATAATGCAAACAATTAAGACAAAGACAACAAAATTCAGTAAAATAGTAAACTACAGGGTCAAGAAATATGAAACGTATAAACTTTATTATATGTATAACTTGATACAGAATGAGACTTTGCTGGTTGGCTTGTAATTTCAGCTAAAGCTCAAAGCTAAGGGCAACAGGTAACAAGCTATCCTGACCTTCAGCCCCATCACTCCAGGCCCTATTAAGAAGTACCTGACCTGGTCTTTGGGCCATCCCCTCCCATCACTTCTGGCCAGCCTCTATAAGAGACTATTTTGTTGAAGAGGAGATTCTCTGAGGTAACGGAATTCACAAGTATAGGAGCATGCTGACCTCTCCCACTCACCTGCCTCAAGTTGAGTAATGGGCGCCCCAAGGGAACCAACCCCTTGGAGTGGTAACGGGTACTTACAGTGAGGAGAAACTGACTGGACTTATTAATACCCAAAAGTGACTGGAGAGCTACGGGGTTTGCCCAAAAAGTTTTTAAAAACCTGTGCTTAAGTGTTACAAAATGCTTTTTTTTTTTAACCTCATAAGCTCAAACCAGAACCTTGCTCCTGGCATTAAACTGAATTTTTTATTTTCTCCAATGATTTGAGGGAGAAAAGGTAAACACAGTTTATTGAACACTAACAGCCACTTCATGTTTTTGGCATGGCTATTTTAAATAAATTTCTTCTTTTTTTTTTTGTTTTGTTTTGTTTTCATTCAACATCATTAAATCAAGAAAACAAATAAAGTTCCTAATTCTATAAAATTATTACCTTGATCTTGAATATGTGTATATGTGTATTGATTTATACGTTTAGGGAGAGAGAAAAGAGAGACCAAAAATGTTTTGTCAAACATAGGTGATTTTAAACTGTTTCTTTTTTCTTTACTTTTAAAGGAGAACTTTGTTCATATTCCACAAGGTCCTTCCATGGTTTTTCTTCTCTCAGAATGTTTTCTTCTGAAGATAGTCATTGAAATGAATAAAAAATGGACAAGCCCAGCCAAGTGAATTCTTGGCTGTAACCTCCTTGGGAAGTGTTTTGTGGGTAGGCAGCTGAATGAACTGCTATATAAAAGTCACGGAGTTGGCATTTAATCATTTCTGTTTTTCTGTTCCTGGGCCACATCTTTCCTTTTTGCTTGCATCAGAAATGCCGGGCCGCTAAGAGGGAATCAATGTTTTAATGTCCAATTTTAATCAAGTACCAAATATTTCTTTTTTAATGAGTTTCCTCAACAAATTTTTCTGCTTTTCTTCATGATGAGAAAGATAGCCCACAACTATGGTACCATCTCTTATTAAAGTTCTTACTGCTATGACTTTGTATAAACAGCATAGTATCTAACAGTTGTCTGCTACCCTTCTCCCAATGCCATTATTCTCTTCTCCTGCGATAATAAGGACTGGACTTTTAATGAGGTACACTGCCACTCGCTAAAAGCCTACATTCTCTGGCCTCTCCTGTACTGGGTGTGGTCAAGTGACCAAGTTGCAGGCAAAGAAGTCTGCATTTCCAAGAAGCCTCCTCATGGGGAGGGGAGGTACCCTTTTTATCACTTCTTCCTTCCTACTGGTTAGACTACAACTGTGATGTGATGGCTGGAATTCTAGCCGCCATTTTGGACAATGAGGTAGAAGCCTCATAATCAGGATAGAGAGCAGAAAACTAGAATCCTGGTTCCCTGATAACATGGTGAAGCCATCATACCAACCCCTGACTACCTACCTCAAGGTTGTCTTTTATTTCAAAAAGAAACTTTTATCTTGCTAAAGCCATCATTATTTTTAGTCTTTCGGTCAAGAAGGAGGCCAAGCTTAATGCTAATGGACACAGCATTCTATCTGTGCTTTTCTGACAACTCTCTGCCAATTTATATACTCAAACTCATTTATACCCAGTTCTAAATAAAAAGGATCTCTAAATTCTATCAGACAGGTTTATGTGAAAACATTGGCTAAATTCCTTCGTTCCACAGGTCTAATGGCAAGTACAGAATTATCACAGAGTGCTGTTGGGGATTATCTATGCAATCCCAGAAGAATGTAATAGGTCTAAAGAACCTATTATAAGAAAAGCCACACTCGACCCTGTTCAGAACAGAACAAAAAAGATGGGGAGATTTCATCAGATGATGGTATTCAGAAATGTTCTAGCCTCCTCAGTGGCCCCATAAACCAGCAAAATATTTACTTCTAAGAACTACACGTCTGGATCTCTAAAGCATGAGCTAGAGAATTAGACTGACTGTCCCAGGCAATGTGTCTGCATTGAGGGCATTATCTTAAATGAAGTCAGAGACCTGTTGGCTTAAACCAATTCCTTCCAATATAGTTACATCACATCTTTTTTTTAAAACTCATTTCAGGTGGGTGGACTACCACCAGCTCTACCTGTTGTGGGTTTCTTTGAATTGAATATACAATTCCTATTACAAAATGTTTTTGCAGATCACACTTAGCACTTCAGTGATGACCTGGTTCTGCTTCAACACCTTGCCAAGCTGCCCATCTTCTCCCTGTTGCAAAGAAATGCCCATCGCTGTAGCTGTCACTCAGTTTAATTCTTTACGTTTGCTATTTCAGGGGTAATACAGTCTAGAAATGACATTATTATCCTGAAGGCTAGCCAAGCAAAGCCAAACAGTCTACATCAGGTTTTTTCAAAGCCACAAAGATTTCTTGTAATTCTATACTATGCAAAATGGCAATTGGTATAAACCTGTATAAGCCAGTTTATTTAGTAACAAGATAATTAAAATATCACTGTGGCATTATTAGTCGTATTTTGTAAAAAAGATATTCTTCAGAGCTTTAATTGATATGATGTGTAAACAGAAAATATTTTCCTCACATTCTCAAGCATGGAATATATTCACAGGAACTCCTAAAGCTGACTGTCTGAGGCTTAGGTAGGATGAAAACATACCCCAATTTTTCTCTCAAGACTGTTTTCCTGTACCAAATACTATATAACTTAAACCCAAATGAATAGCCAAAGAATGTTATCACAGCTTAGTTCTGTTTCCAATTAGAATAAGGCTTCCAGACATGTCCGTAGACACAATTATATAATGTCTCCTCTATTCATGGTTAATTTCCTGAACTCTTCACCAGACATTTCCATAAGCCCATCCTAACAACCAAAGCCATCCACTATATGCCCCATGACAGTGCTCTGTGACTGTGGATGGTCACACAGTGGACCACAGCACATTAACTTGTGGCCCTTTAGAGGAATGGGCTCATTCCTTCAGTTAATGCGCATGCTCAAACATGAGGAAAGTGCTTAGCATAGTGGCTGGCATGTGGTAAGCACCCAATTAGTGTCAACTACAATTTTTATCACTATTTTTACTATTAATGTATTACCCAGCAAGCTAGCAGGGTTACTGAATAGCAGAAGCCATCAGCTAAGAAAAAAGTAAACAGTAATATACTACCAACGACCAGAAATGAAATAATGAATCCAGTAAAATGATGGATATAAAAATGCTTTCAAAATCCTAAGGGTGGTTTCATCAGTACAGATATACCCCTATACCTCCTTCTGAGGGAAAGCTAAGTTGTGTTATACTTTGTGTAACTATTCCCGTAGGTTTCAATATTAAAATATCTTTACATTCTCTAAAACAATCATTTTAAAAAATCTAAGGGACAGTTCAAAGGGAAGGTGAATACAATGCCTGTCATCTGAATATTCAACTCCCTACAGTTAACAGGGTGAGTGGGAAAGCGAAAGATGCCTTCCATAAAAAACCCGTTGCTGTCGAGTTGATTCTGACTCATGGCCACCCTATAGGACAGAGTAGGACTGGCTCATAGAGTTTCTGAGGAGTGCCTGGTAGATTCGAACTGCTAACCTTTTGGTTAGCAGCCATAGCACCTAACCACTACGCCACCAGGTTTTCCAAAAGGTGCCTTAATAGTACAATATTCACCAATGAACTGACCACTGGTAAGATTACCTTCAATTGAAACACCCCTGCTTAAGGCTAGTGTCTCTTCCTATCCATTAGTTCAGGGTCTTAGTCTCTTCTTGATAGTCTAATGAGATGAATATCCAAAGATATAATACAAATGCAATGACAATAATGACAGATCTTAAAAGATATAGTATTTCATGGAGGCAATGCAAGCATTGCTGAAAAACTGCCAGAATCACAGCAATGCTGTTGATAAGAGCAGACTAGCTAACAACTGAAGGACAGAAAATTGACTAGGATGAGGACAGGATGGTTGCTTCCAAACTGATTTGACTCTCAAAGGATTTAGAGGGGCCCTTGGGAATTGGATGACTCTCTTGAATACTGCTGCAAAAATGACCCCTTGATGATCAGGAAAGTGAAATGTGAAGCAAAGGATGTCCTATCACGGTATTTCACAATTTTAGAAATACTAGAAAGAACATCAACAGTGTTGACCAAATAAATGGGAGTAACAGAGATGGAACAGTGGAGGGTGGCTTCGAGCCTTCTGCCTTTACAGAGATGGGGACACAGACACAGACAGGAACTCAGTGTGTTTATTCAGGGCAGGAAGGGAAAGGTAAGTTGAGGAATTCTGCATTGTATATATGGTATTTTAAATGTCTGTGGGGACTACAAATTCTATATCCAAGAGGCAGCTGAATACATGGTTTCTAGGACTCAGGTGAGGTTATCTGTTCCAGGTATACATATAGATTTGGAAGCTATTAGTGGTAGTTGACATAGTGGGAGTGGCAGAGATGGCCCAAAAAGAGTGGGTAAGAAGATGGTCAAGACAGACCAGCACTTAAGGGACAGATAACGAAAAGGATTTGGGGGAGGGGGGCTAAAAATAACAGAAAAATAAGAATTATTCAAGAGACACTGTCTAGTAAAGAAGGAAGACACTTTTATGAAAGTGGAAACAAGCAACCGTCTTCAAAAAGGAGTCAGTGTCTACACAGTTTATCATCAGCTACAGAAATCAGGCAAATGTTAGAACTAAGTACTCCTTGGGGAGCTGTTGAAGGTAGACTGGAATCCCTAAATAGCTGTGTGATGTCTTAGCCCCTTCTGGGCTAAGGTTTCTCCTTGGTCTGTTGTTGGGGGTAGAGGAACCACAACTTACCATACAATCCGGGGGGTGTGCTGAATTATAGTTGTCAGTATATAATGACAGCAGCATCCACACGTCAGCTGTCACCCTTCCCTAAGCACGACTAATGTCACATTTCATTCAGGGGCATTCCAAATAGAAGGCTTCCCCTCATCTTATGGCCCCAACACAGAAAGAGGGAAAACACCTTCTACTACTTTGGAAAATCTGAAACGTATTTCCTCACCTTTGTTCGTTATATAAATCTGTGGAGGCACTTTCCTCTGTTCCTTATGAAGAGTCCAATATGGAAAAAATAGTAATTCTTGTAATAAAAATTCTCTACCAAAAATAAGAGTCCAATAAAACTAGACCATTCAGCAGTTTTGTAATTGCTCTATTAAAGCAGATCTTTCAAGATAAAGCCTTTAAGACCAGGACTGTTCTAAATGATTAAAAAAAAAAAACCCTGAGCACAACCAAAGCAGTGTTTTTGCTAGTTGATTGAATCTGGGGCCACTATTCACACAATTAATGACTAATAGAGCCAACTATTTCAGGTTTATTATGCAGTGGCTGATTTAGGCATATTGAATAGCCACGGCCTAGGTCTACCAGTTGCTGTCAAGTCAATTCTGACCCATGATGACCCCATGACTACATTCCTAAAATTGGATGAACTACCTTGCAAGTCTAACCATCCCCACCCAAGACCCCTAATTTGGGAATCACCAGAAGCAGAATCAATGTTGCCCACTATGAGCAAGGCACTAAAACCAAAAAACCAAACCCACTGCCATTAAGTCGATTCTGACTCATAGTGATTCTATAGGACAGAACAGAACTGCCCCAAAGGGTTTCCAAGAAGCAGCTGGTGGAATCGAACTGCTGACCTTCTGGTTAGCAGTCATAGCTCTTAACCATTTTGCCACCAGGGCTCCAAGCATGGCACAGAGGGACAATAATATCGTCTCAAGGAAAGCACTGCCTGAACAGATTCATCTACATGCTTCGAGGGTGTACACTGTTGAGAAATAGGGTCTCTTGGAAATGTGCTGTCGTTGTTGTTGTTAGGTGACAATGAGTCAGTTCCGACTCCTAGCGAACCTATGTACAACAGAACAAAACACTGCCTGGTCCAGTGCATTCCTCACAATCGTTGTTATGCTTGAGCCCATTGCTGCAGCCACTGTGTCAATCCATCTTGCTGAGGGTCTTCCTCTTTTTTGCCGACCCTCTACTTTACCAAACATAATGTTCCTTCTCCAGGGACTGATCCCTCCTGATAACATGTCCAAAGTATGCGAGATGAAGTTTCCCCATCCTTGCTTCTAATGAAGATTTTGGCTATACTTCTTCCAAGACAGATATGTTCATTCTTCTGCCAGCACATTGTATATTCAATATTCTTCACCAACACCATAACTGAAAGGCATCAATTCTTCTTCGGTCTTCCTTTTCATTGTCCAGTTTTCACATGCATATGAGGCAAATGAAAACACCATGGCTTGAGTCAGGTGCACCTTAGTCCTTCAAGTGACATTTTTGCTTTTTCACACTTTAAAGAGATCTTTTGCAGTAGATTTGCCCAAATGTAGGATCCTTTAAAAAAAAATTCCCATTCATCTGCCACCCACTCTTCTTTCTGGTAAAAAAGATTTTTTAAAACTTCAAAAATACAGTGAATACCACAGTATCTCATGCTATTATTCATAAGCTTGTCCATCTCATAGGTCAATGAGACATCATAAGAGAGAAAAGATACAAGGAACATGTCAAGTAATACACATTGTCCAATGGAAACTTACTTCAAATCTAATTTGCACGAATGGTATCACATAGGCAGACACAGGGCTTTTTAGTTTGTTTGGCTTCTCATTTTCGACTCGCACACTTTACAGCTATTTGATGGAAGAGAGCAAGAGAATTCTATTTAATCTAAATTCTACCCCTATGATTTGCATTAGAAATGCCAAGACCCCCGGACAGAGCTGGAGAAAAATGTAGAACAAAATTCTAACTCACAAAAAAAGACCAGACTTACTGGCCTGACAGAGACTGGAAAAACCCGGAGAGTATGACCCCCGGACACCCTTTTAGCTCAGTAATGAAGTCACTCTCAAGGTTCACTGTTCAGCCAAAGATTAGACAGCCCCATAATACAAAACGAGACTAATGGGGCACAGCCGTCCAGGTACCAGGACTAGAAGGCACGAAGGAACAGGAAAGCTGGTAATAGGGAACCCAAGGTTGAGAAGGGACAGTATTGACATGTCGTGGGGTTGTTAACCAATGTCATAAAACAATATGTGTACTGTTTCATGATAAACTATTTGTTCTGTAAACCTTCATCTAAAGTACAATTTTAAAAAAAAAAGAAAGAAATACCAAGACCACAGTTTATTCTAAATCTTGTGACACTGGGAAATTTTCAAGGGAAGATAGGGATGTTGCCACAATATAACAAAACAAAAACATCTGGTATAGACATAACATCTATGTTGTTGCAATAAATCTAAAGGAAAAAAAAACCTCCTATTTGCTCTGTACGAATCCTTCCCCCTTCAAATCCAAAGCTTCTGGTTAGGGTTCATTAATGTATTAAGATGAACTCAACGTCTGGAGATAATAGATAGACAGGTAGACAAGTAGACAGATAGGTAGGTAGGTGAGTAGGCAGATAGATAGATACAGGAATTAGACAGACAGATATAGAGATAGATATAAATACATACTGGAGCCCTGGTGGCACAGTGGTTAAAAGCTATGCTGCAAACCAAAAGGTCAGCAGTTCGAATCTACCAGCTGCTCCCTGGAAACCCTATGGGGCAGTTCTGCTCTGTCCTATAGGGTCACTGTGAGTCAGAATCGACTCGACATCAATGGGTTTGCTTTTTTTTTTAAATACACACATATTACTGATGGCTGATTTTACTGCCAAAGTAAAGATCCCAATAATTCCTTTTATGTTTTTAAACACAAGTGAAGGATGCTTTTCTCTGTGCATCAGATTCATTGTTGAAGTCATCACAGCCCTGGGAATTACTTACTAGCTAAATAAGCTCACTGTGACACCAGGGGAATACAAAACATTGTTTTTTCAAGAGTCACAGTAATAGTCACTATGTCTATTTGTTCTTATTTAAACGTTGAAGAGGAAAGGAATCTTCAAAAATAAATGCTAAAGATTTGAAAGGCATAACAACTTTATGTCTGCTTAAAAAAAATCTTCGTACATATTCAAATACAACTAAATGTCTATTCATGTTTATTATATATTATTGTAATTACTTTTTTTCCAGTCTGCCTCATTTACCTCTTCCAGCTCCAAGGATCTACCTCTCATGCTGTATTAAGAGAAAAACCTGTTACAAGTCCTCTAAGAGGAGGTCGAACAGTTTCTTCTACCTCCATGCCAACTGCTAGAGTCACAAACTAGGTAACAAGCCATCTTCCTCTAAACCATGAGTCATTGAAACAGGCTGAGAAAACTTTGAACGGAATAAGTCCTAATGCTCCAAACCATGACATAACTGCATTAGTTCTGTTCTTAGACCTAACTGATTCCCTTTAATCTAACATCTCATTGGAAGCACCCTCTCCCCACGAACACTCATCAGTGCAAAGAAGCAACAAAGAAGCAGAGACTCATCTGTTCGCGGATGGTTTGCTTGGTACCTACCAAAACAATTAGTAATTCAGAAATGCTTGCTTTCACACATGTCCCCTTTCTTCTCTCTGATCTGTTTCACATCCTTTTATTCCTCCAAGTTTTTTGTAAAGTTTAAGGGTTGACCTGTCCCATGTTTCAGGATGTATCATCACACACCATCCAGTGATTGAAAGGAAGATAAAGATCCCACTCCTCATCTCCCTTAGTCTAGGTGAATGCTGTTTCTTACCTGGTAGTTTGCAGGACCACCAGCTAGCACTAACAAAGGCTCTTAAAATGAAAAATAAAAATAAACCCACTGCCGTTGGGTCGATTCCGACTTACAGTGACCCTAGAGGACACTGGGTTTCCAAGGAGTTGCTGGCAGATCTGAACTGCTGACCTTTTGGTTAGTATCCAAGCTCTTAACCACCGCGCCACCAGGGTTCCAGCAGAGGCTCTCAGGAGGTAGTTATGCAACAAACAATTAGCGCACCCCAGAAAGCTCTACTTCTGCCCCCAAGTGCCTGGCTTCAGCTTCCTTCATTCCAGTCTTGCCACTCTCCCCAACAAGCCCTATGTATCCCTGTCTTAAACCACCGGATAGAAACTTTAAGGCTGGAGGGGGAATCATCAGTACTAAGTAAATGCTGCTTGCGCTGGTGTTGGCAGTGGGGCAACACTAGGAAAGAATGACCCAGTATCAGGGGCAGAGACCCAGATTCAAATTTGCAGTTTCTTCACTGCCTTAGAGACCTTGGGAAAGAAAGTTGCTTAGCCTTTCTATGGCCTAATTTCTTCAGGTGTAAAATAGAGATAAAGAGTATAGCTGTCCTCAGAAGGTTGTCCTGAGGATTAAATGAGATGGCGTGTGAAAGTTCTTGGCTCAGTGCCTGACTTACAATAGTGAAGGTCCAATAATTATTACTATTGTTTATATGAACTCTATCTCCTAAACAGATATGTGGATGGGCTAAATAAATTGAACCATTTATGGGTAGGTCTTTGAGTTCCTCCAATTAAAGCTGTTATTGGATTCTAATCAATTTAAATAAAATATTTAAAACTTGGCACACCCCCATCACACTGGCACTGACCTGGCTCTTCTCACAGAGCTAGGTGAGCACCTGATAACTTCAGGCTGCTGAATCAAAGTTCTCTCATACTACCACCTCTGTCTCCAAGAAAATTTTTCTTCTCTATATCCTCCTTTTATGGAAAAATCCCTAAGACATAGGCGCTGATTCTAACATTAAGGGTTTAAGTGATATGCTTGTTCTTGGTTACCTGTCAGAAGTCCCTGGGTGGTACAAATGGTTAATGTGCTCAGCTGCTAACCAAGAGGGAGGGGGTTTAAGTTCAACCAGAGGCAACTTGGAAGAAAGGCCTGGTGATTTACTTCCTGAAAAATCAGGCATTGAAAACCCTATGGATCATAGTTCTATTCTGACACACTTAGGGTCACCATGAGTTGGAACTGACTCAATGGCAACTGGTTGGGGTGTGGTTACCTGTCTAGATCTATTAATTTAGGAGCAATCTAAACCATCTATCCTAAATTATCATGACATCAGAGTCACAACAAATATATTTCACAATATCTGGATGTACCAGCCAAGTCAATCATGATGTCTTCCATGCATACAGCCTTTATAAGGAAACTGCCATATCCATAACTCTTGCTGAAGGAAACAGCCTCAGGTGACTATATTCTGCCCCATTTGACCTTCACTGCCTGCTACCACAGCTACCTGAAACAGGGATGGGCACAGCCTGGTACAAAGACAAAGTGGCCAATAACCCTGCTTCTTTAGAGATTTGAATAGAAAGTACTGAGAGAATGAGATGGTAAAGCACAAGAAGAGAAGCTGAATGGAAGAGAGAAAGAAAGGGCTAGAGGGGCCACAGTGAATCTGGAGATGCCTCCAGAGATGGCCTGGAGAACGTCAGGAGAAATGAGAAAGTATGAGGTGGTAGAAGCTGTTAAGGCAGAGAAAGAGAGGAGAAGGCAGAAGGCACACTGAAGCAGAGGGTGAGTCACATTCACTTGCAGCCTGCTGAAGTGGGCCCCAAACCAGCAGCTCTGGATCCAGACTAATCCCTCAGGCACCCAACTTTGAGAGGCCCAGTCATCTGGTTCCTGCTCTAGAATTTCCATGAGCTTATGTTTCACATAATGTCTCACGTGTGTTACCTGAATGTATTTCTGTTCTTACAACCAAGAGCCTCACAGAAATCCAGTGGGTACGTCCAATGCTATGGAGACTCAGCTTTACACGGCTGTAACCTATTCCTCAAAACATCTTACAGTAACCAGGGGCTGGAGGGAGGAGAAATGGGGGAGTTATTGCTTAGGGGGCACTCAGTTAAGAGTAAAGCGGGGTGGAAAAACTTGGAAATGGATAGTGGTGATGGTTGCATGTGGAGCCCTGGTGAGGCTGTGGTTAAGTGCTTGACTGCTAACCAAAAGGTCGGAGGTTGAAACCCATCAGCCGCTCCACGGGAGAAAGGTGTGGCAGTCTGCTCCTGTAAAGATTACAGCCTTGGAAACTCTATAGGGCAGTTCTACTCTGTCCCATAGGGTCACTATGAGTAAGAATCCACTCGACGGCAATGGGTTTGGTTTTTAGTTTGGATGGTTGTACAACATAATGAATGTAATTAATGTCACTGAAATGTACACGTAAAGATTGTTGAAATGGCAAATGTTTTTGTCATATATTGTTTACCACAATAAAAAAATCTTACAGCAAAGTAGGCTTTAGAAAATTTAACCCAAACTACTTCTATTACTACTTTTATAACATATAGTTTTATATTTCATTGCAACATTCTTTCTGCATCACATCACGCTGTTCCATAAAAGTCCTTTTTTGCAGTGGCGTTCATTCATCTTAAAGAAGTGAAGGAGCAGTGTGTTTGTTTTGCTCGCGTCAGGGGTGACGCTGGGTAGATGGGAATAAGCCCGGTGGGAATGACTTTACAAGCTGGGTCTCCCGCCATCAGACCAAGGCTCTGTGCACAAACAAGTCCCAGCGGCGCTCTGCAGGACAAGGTGGAGCCAGAGCCATCTGCTTGGAGAGAATGCCATTTCCATCTAACGGCTTGCCCTGAGCTAAGACAGCTCTCTTTCCAAAGGACCGCATCATATTATATTTTGCACATCTCTGTTTTATTTATTTCAGAGAATGCCAAATACACTGCATTTTATAGTCTGAAAGTATTATTAACTAAAACACAAAACATATTTTAAACACATACCCCAGACTTGCATAACACAGCATTTATATACTATAGTGTTGTTGTATGGTGCCATTGAGTCATTTCTGACTCATAGCGACCCTATAGGACAGCGTAGAACTGTCCCATAGGGTTTCCTATGGTGTAATCTGGTGGAGCAGTGGTTAAGAACTATGGTGAGCTATGGCTGCTAACCAAAAAGTCAGCAGTTCGATCCACCAGCCGCTCCTTGGAAACCCTATGGGGCAGTTCTACTCTGTCCTATAGAGTTGCTATAAGTCAGAATTGACTCGATGGCAACAGGTTTGGTTTTTGGGTTTAATCTTTATGAAAGGAGCCCTGGTGGCGCAATGGTTAAAGCGCTGATCGGCGAACCAGAAAGTCAGTAGTTCAAACCCACTTAGCAGCTCCAAGGGAGAAGGACTGGCAATCTGCTCCTGTAAAGATTATAGCATAGAAAACTTTATGGGGCAGTTCGACTCTGTCAGATAGGGTCACTATGAGTTGGAAATGACTCCATGACAGTGGGTTTTAATCCTTATGGGAGCAAATCGCCAGGTCTTTACTCCTGTGGAGCTGTTGACAATGTGCCACCAGGGCTCCTTATATACTATAGTATAAACATCCAAAGTTTCAAAAATTGGAAATGTGCAAAAAAAAAGTTATCTTGCTAAGAGTTATTTCTTTCAGGCAGAAAAAGTCATGAGGGAAAATCTAGACTTTTCTGTCTCTAAAAAGTGTAGTTCAATCTGTGAAGTCCAAAGGGACAATTAGATCAGCTATTATGTACCTGGAGTCTCTGGGTAGCACAAACATTTAATGCACTTGGCTGCTCACTGAAAGGTTGGAGATTCAAGTCTATCCAGAGGTATCTCAGAAGAAAGACTTGGCGACCTACTTCTAATAAGCTACTGAAAATCCTATGAGCACAATTCTACTGAGACACATGGGGTCATCATGAGCACAGGTCAACTCAATGGCAATTGGTTTAACTGGTTTATTCTGCACCAAAATCTTGGGCAAAAAGCTAAGCATTTAACTTATAAAATTTTCTTGGAATTCTGATAAAACTTTTATAAACTACTTTTATAAATATAGGTAAAGCATGGAAGTATAAAGTGGAGTTTTTGTTTGTTTTAAATAGGCATTTATCTAGATACTAGAAACCCTGGTGGCATAGTGGTTAACAGCTATGGCTGCTAACCAAAAGGTGGACAGTTCAAATCCACCAGGCGTTCCTTGGAAACTCTGTGGGGCAGTTCTACTCTGTCCTAGAGAGTCACTATGAGTCAGAATCGACGCGACAGCAACGGGTTTTTTTCTGTTGTTGTTGTTTTTTAATTGACATTAACCTGGCTAATGTAACACACAGCCTTGCAGCAGTATATTGATAGAGGTAGGATGCATTCAGCTATAAGAAACTGAAATCCTGACTCAAACCAGCTTAAATCATCTTTAAAAAAAGAGTTCATATCCCATAACAGGATGTCCAACAGCAGTGTAGATTTCAGGACTGGGTGATAATGTTAATGTTAAAAACCCATCTCTTGGCTCTGCCCTTCTCAATACTGGCTGCATCCTTAGGCTTGTAACAATATAGATTTAGTAGTTTCAGAACCCATTCCAGACATGAAAAATCCAGACGAAAAATATATATGATTTTGGGGGGAGACGTTTCTTTTGGTTTTTAAAAACTTTTTTATTCTGAAAATTTTCAAACCTATAAAAAAGCTACAAAAAGTATATCATTTATACCCGTCACTGAAATACATCAATTGTTATTAGCATGGTTCCACATTTGCTTTATCCCACCCTCCATACATCTATACATATTGTTATCATTGGAGCCCTGGTGGTGCATTAGTTAAGAGCTATGGCTGCTGACCAAAAGGTCAGCAGTTCGAACCCACCAGCCGCTCCTTAGAAACCCTATGGGCAATTCTAATCTGTCCTATAGGGTCGGTAAGGGTCATAATCGACTCGATGGCAAAGGGTTGTGGGTTTTGATTATTATTATTATTATTGATGAGTCATTTGACAGTATGTTGCAGACATCATGGTCCTTCACCCCTAAATACTTCAGCTTCTAGCTCCTAAAACCAGGAACATTTTCATATATAATAGTGATACAATTATCAAGTTCAGGAAATTGACCACTGATACGGTGCTAGCATCTAATATACAACCTATATTCAAATTTCATAAATTTTCCCCATAATATTCTTTACAGGATTTTTTCCCCCAAACCAGGCTCCAACTGAGGATCACAAAATTCATTTAGTCGTCATGTCTCCTTAGTCTCCTTCAGCCTAGAGCAATTCTTCAGCCCTTTGTACTCTTCAAGACATTGATAGTTTTCACGAATACAAGCAGTATTCATCAAGATGGATTGCTTAAGATTTCCATTCAACAGAGTATATTTCTGTTATCACTGTTCATGCTATGCCTGGTACCACTATAACCAACCACTCTATCTTTCCACACTCTTTCTCACCCCCATAAAAATCTTACACATAATTAAAAGTCCAAACTAAGTCCTGCTCCCACTGTGAACCCTTCACTGACTCCCAACCACATGATAGCTCCCTCTTCTGAGCTTGTACACTAGTTACTACCTCAAGCTTTCACTTGACACTTAATGATAACTTGACTTGATTGCCTTTTAACTTTTCATGTGTACGTGTCAGATCTTAGCAAAATCCGCCTTACAGGAGAAAAATGTAGAACATAATTAAAATTCACAAAAAAATAACAGGTTTGCTGGTCTGACAGAGACTGGAGAAACCCCGAGAGTATGGCTCTCGGACACCCTCTTAACTCAGTACTGATGTCACTCCTGAGGTTCACCCTTCAGCCGAAGATTAGACAGGTCTGTTGGGCCAACAATAACACATGTGAGGAACATGCATCATAGTTCAACCATGTATATGAATCTAATGGGCAAAGCAGCCCACAATCAAAGAGGAGAAGGCAGGAAGAGACAGGAAAGCTGGATAAATGGAAACAGGCAACCTGGGATGGAGAAGGGGAGAGTGTTGACACATCGTGGAGGTTGGCAACCAATGTCACAAAATAATTAGTGTATTAACTCTTTAATGAGAAACTAATTCGCTCTGTAAACTTTCATCAAAAGCACAATAAAAAAAAAAAATTCCCTTACAGCTAGTACTCTGCACTCAAGATATATATTATTCAAATTTTATTAAATTAATATTTGGAGTGATTTATTATACTTGGTACTTCCATCAACTGACTTTTCCCACATGACTTGTGCACAACATGAAAGAAAGCAATAAAGAGAAGATCTTTCCATCTCAAAAAAGTCAGTAATTACAAATCACTAATTTTTTCCACAAGAACAATTATTCTTCCAAGTATACAGCTGATGTTTGCTCATTAGGAGAATGCACTCCAGAGAATAGAATATGACTCATAAATAATAGGTAAGGTGGTTTTATTATCAGCTTTTGTATTGAAAAGCTATATGATCCTGTTATTCATCAGAATAAGGAAAATGAAGCACTTAGAACCAAGCCTCGCTAATTCATGCTTGTATGACTAAAAGGCCGTCTGACTAAAATAGAGAAGTCTGATTTATAGAACATTTCTGAGAAAAGGCAGTTTAATTCTTTCAAGTTTAAGAAGTTATTTTTTTAAAACCAAATCAAAATGCATTGCTCAGATGAGATCCTGTTTAATAAATATATAAGAAGGCTCTGTAATTACCAGATCACGGCCAGAGACATGAATCAAATAGAAAACTAATTTAGTTTAAGATCCAATCCAAGAATGCTTTGACATCCTACTTCTATCCCACTTTCAGACTTTCAGAAAACATGAAATTGGTGCGCTCGGTGGTTTTGCTTTTCTTTTTTATGCTGAATTGATATATTTCAATTTTGGTTCAAAATGTGGTTCAATTTCCTAAGTCAAAGAAAGCATCCGTGTCATCTTAGCCTATAGAGGGGTCCCTGCTTACACTAAAAGTTGCAGACTGCATGTAAAGAGAGCTTTATCGTTCTTGAAGACAGGTCATCTTCTTCCCCTTCTGCTTTTGCTTTCTTTATGCTTCCTATCTTAGTAAGTCCCCTTTTCATAGATACACAAGAGTAAGCACCACTCTAGCCCTTTCTGAATTAGTACAAATAACTGAATCTTCCAAGGGGAATTATCTTTTCATCTTCTATAATCCCAAAGCATTTCTGGGACCCTGATCTTATTTTTCAAACTCAAATCTTGGATCCATGGTCTATGAAAAAAGTTCTTTCTGATTTGTGAATGGATTTTTGTGCGAAGTCCCACCACAGAATCAACATTAAATCATATTCAGTTGCATACTTATCGAAACTCTGACGCTTACTCTCACACATAATAACAGTTGTTAAAAGCATTCCAATTAAACAGCCCAGTGAAGACTTCCTGCCATCATAAATTTCAGTCTCGTCTGACTGCACAGGTAAAATCATTGCCAATTTGTTAATGATTCTATAGGTATGGTACTGCTTGAGTAGATCCTATTTTAAAAAGAAAAACAAACTGAGATGACTGACATGTTAAATATAATACTAGTTTCCTTCTTGATAAAGTTCAAGTCTCAGTTTCATGGACTAACGTTCTTTATGAGTAGCCAAAAGCCTTTAGACCAGGTTGTTGTACCTTCCCTTGTCACACCTCTAAATCACCCTGTGAGCCATCTGTCAGGATAACATAAGATGGTTTGTAGCCTGTGTTGACCTTTCCTTGGTCTTTGGCCCTGGGCACAGGACTCAGCTATGCTTCAGGCTCAGTGAGCCCCATACTGACCCTGGATCCAAACCAAAACCAAACCCCTTGCCATGGAGTCGATTCTGACTCATAGCGACCCTATAGGACAGTAGAACTGCCCCCACTGAGTTTCCAAGGCTGTAAGTCTTTTCAGAAGCAGACTGCCACATCTTTCTCCCGCAGAGCTTCTGGTGAGTTCCAATCACCAATCTTTCAGTTAGCAGCTGAGAGCTTTAACCACTAAGCCACCAGGGGTCCTTCTGACCCTGGATACTGCTGTTTATATAGGATCTGCGGCCTGATAACCATAGTTTAAAGAAGATCAGTCAGAATGAGCTCCCACTGGATCATAAAAGATTTCAGTGTATAAAACGAGGCCGCGTTTTAACTTATTGATTTAAAATCACTTCAGAGAACAGAGAAATAAGTAGCTTCCAGAAGATATGTTTTAGTTTCACTATTTCAGCAGACAGTTGGTGTCGCTATGGAACATAAGAAACAATGGCTTCAGTCTGAACACTTCAAAATCAAAATGGTAATTTGAGGTTGGAGTCCTCCACCATTAACTGCCTTGTAACCAACAACTCATTTAGGGGGTACATTTTACAACTATGGGGATGGTTTTGCAGAAAATAAAATTAGACGTGTAAACTAATAATATTTTTCAGTGGCTGAACTGTGTCATTGTTAATCCTGCTCTGAAGCTATCCTGGCTAAATTCACCATAGCCGTGTATCCCTACCCCCCATGGAATTGCTTTTATTGAGGTCTGCTTTGGAAAAATCCACTCAGCTTACAGTGATGAAAGGTATTTTTAAAAAGCCTTGTAAAACTTACCCCACATCTGTGATCATTCTTAGAGCCAGTATCAGAGCATCATAATGTGAACAGCCTAACTTTGAGGATAAGCTTACTGACTGATTCTCTCAGTTATCTAGTGCTGCTATAACAGAAATACCACAGGCGGATGGCTTTAACAAACAGTAATTTTATTCTCTCACAGTTAGGAGGCTAGAAGTCTGAATTTGGGGTGCCAGCTCCAGGGAAAGGCTCGCTCTCTCTCTCGGCTCTGGAGGAAGGTCCTTCTCATCAATCTTCCCCTGGTCTAGGAGCTTCTCAGCATAGGAACCCTGGATCCAAAGGACACACTCTGCTCCCAGCACTGCTTTCTTGGTGGTAGGAGGTCCCCCTGCCTCTCTGCTCGCTTCTCTCTTTTATATCCCAACAGAGATTGACTCAAGATACAATTCAATTTTTTAGATTAGTCCCGCCTCATTAACATAACTGCCTCTAATCCTGCCGCATTGATATCATAGAGATAGGATTTACAACACATAGGAAAATCACATCAGATGACAAAATGGTGGACAATCACACAATACTGGGAATCATGGCCTAGCAAAGTTGACACACATTTTGGGGGGACACACTTCAATTCACAACATCCTCCATTGGAAAAATGTCACTATTTACATTCAGAATCTATGGTGATGAAAACATACTGGAAAAAGAGTATGAAGAAAAGGGCCTTTCAGTAACTCTTAACTCATGAACTCTAAATCCAAGTATTGTAACTGACAGCTTTGATTTCTTTCTTAGTACATTATTTTATGATTAAATTAAATTATGACACAATGCCTTATCACTTCAAATTATTATTTTACACCTAGTAAGAAAGTTCTTTTATACACAGACACAGATTTTTGTCAAAGATCACCTTTGTGTGTAAAGTAAAAAAGAAAACGTTAAGAAAAATAAATTAGCTACGTATTCCTAGCACTTCTTCAGGTTTAGAATCCAACTATGAATTTGTTCTTTGACTCTAAACCGTTTGGGTCCATGTTGTTCCACACAATACAATCCCTGTACCATCAAAAGCATTGAGGATGCAGAATTCCATAAAACTGCTTCACTAATGTCTCTGGAAACCCTGGTGGTGTAGTGGGTAAGAGCTATGGCTGCTAACCAAAAGGTCAGCAGTTTAAATCCAACAGGCACTCCTTGGAAACCCTATAAGGCAGTTCTACTCTGTCCCATAGGGTCTCTATGAGTTAGAATCGACTCGATGGCAACAGGTTTTATTGTCTCTGGAATTTCCTTCCAAGCTACTGACACCCATTCTGCAAATTTTGCTGCTGGTACTTGTAATGTTCATCTGTGCACAAGCAACTACAACTATGTCACCACTGCTGCATGGTTGAAAGCAACTGTAAGACACTATCAACTAAAAGAAGCAATCTTGTCTTCAGAGTTATTAAAATGGAAACTTGTGCATCTTAGGATCAATAAAATATGGCAGTTTTGTGACTTTGCTCAGGTCCCTTAGCCTGGATTTCATCTGCTATCAAAATGAGCATCCTGAGGAGGACAAGTTCCTAGGGCTTTCAGAGTCTATCAGTTTATTTGCACTGTTTCACTGACGCAGGTATGTTTCCAACTTCTTCAAGACGCTTTTAGACTATTTAATAATGACTCGGAATCCAGACAGGTCTAACATTCCCCTGCTCCCTTCATTTGGCACTCCCTGGTAGGACCTATAGTTCACTTCTGGGTACTTTTACCCAAATGTAAGCCACACTGTGCAGAATTTTTGCATAAGGATGTCTACTTAAATGGTTTTGAGGAAAGCATTGCACCTGGAGGGGAAGAAGTTGGGCATTACTGACCATAATGTATCGTTTGTTAGGAGGAACAGCATGTGCTTCATAAGCCAACTGACCTGGGCTCCAGTCACGGCTCTGCCATTTACCAGCTCTGTGACTTCAGACAAATTATGGAGTGTCTCTGAGACGCCCTCAAAGTCTTCTTACGTAAATGGAGATGATAATTCCGACTTCAGTTTATTTCAAGGAATGCACACCTGGTACAGCATCTCGCATAGAGTATACTCAGTAAGTGTTCCCCTTCGTGATAAGAATTCTATCAAATCATCCCCAAAATCCTAGCCCCTAATGTGAAGTACAGAGCCTCTGGGTGGTGCAAACAGTTAAAGCGCTCTGCTGCTAACAGACAGGTTGGAGGTTTGAATCCATTCCAGAGGTACCTCAGAAGAAAGCCCTAGTGATCTACTTCCAAAAACCCAGCCACTGAAAACCCTATGAAGCACAGTTCTACTCTGACACACATGGGGTTTGCCATGAGTCAGGATCAACTCAACAGCAACTGGTAACCTGAACTACAGTTATCTGGGAAGTTGCCTTGATTAATGTGATGCTCCCTACTCATGACTGAAGGAGAGTGGAGCAGGCTTTGAACCTTTGCACTCTTAGACATGTTTGTCATGGTCACCAAGATTAGCAGGATCTCTTCTGTCACAACAGCTGATCTGTTTGGGGTCTTTTTGTTTTTTCATGAAAGCCATTAGAGACTGGAAAACTTAGTACCCACTAAATATGACAGCTACAGTCCCCTTTAACATGAAAATTGTGCCAGAAAATACTATGCATGAAATTTCCAAAGCTGGTACTGCTCCACCTGCTGCCGCACTGCTGGAACCTATGATACCTACAAACTCGCTAGAGCTCCACAAGGCCCACTGAAAACTGTGTTTGTCTTACCATCTTATGAAGCACTTTGTCTGTTTCTGTTTGTTTCCCTCTTGATTACATAAAAACCCATTGTTTCATCTTTCTGCTATAATTGCAGATGATCAAAAGTTCTGTTTACAAACATACAACTACTCTCAAACCCCATTCACCATAGTGAGTTCCTCCATAGCGCAACAGTAGCAAAAATTATGGTCTTGGTACTATTGTGATAATTGCTTATTTACTTGTTTAAAGTGCCGTGATATAAATTACATTTGCAATTGGGGATGCCAATTGTGGGTTTAAAAGAGGAAATGAGAAGCAGGAGTTTTAAAGTCATGCAAATGTGCAAGATAATGAGTAACATTAATAACAACCTGAAAGCATTGAGAACGGTGACAGACATGAACTCCATTGTCCCTGAGGGTCCGCACAATGAGTTGATAGTAATAGGATTTCCTTGACCACAACTAACGAATCCACAGTGAACAGCAACAGTCAATCAAAATGGCATAAGCTGGTTCCTTAAAACATGTGTTTTATTGCATCAAGATGCAAATGAGGCTCACACTGATGGCTCCTGCGTCAGAAAGCATGTGCAAGAAGTACACGAAGCCGTTCATTTTATAATGACATGTTAAAAAACCAATCATGCAAAGTCTGAAGGAAAACTACCAGAATTTTTTTGACATCAAAAAGGGACATGTCTTGGCCAAGAGCAATACAATAAAAAGCTCAATCAAACAAGCAAATAAAAATATTGCTCAAAGCTACTTTTAAGATCTGTTACAGATCCCTTTAGAAGGAAAAGCACAGATATTGAGAGAAAAATCTGGATTGGAGATGTGGGATGTGGACAACAGTTTCGGGAAAAAAAAATTTTTTTTTTTAAAGGTATCCTTCGGATTGGGAGAAAATCTTTGCAAAACATATATCTGATATAAACACACATATATGATCTAAAACATACAAAGAACTCTTAAGGTTAAACAATAAAAAAAATAAACAACTCAATTACAAAATGTATAAAGGATCTCAGCAGACACCTCACCAAAGAAGATATGCAGATGGCAAAAAAAGCATAAGAAAAGATGCTCAACATCCTATGTCATTAGGGAACTGCAAATTAAAACAACAATTCGATACCACTACTCACCTACTGTTGTTGCTGCTGTTAGCAGCCATTGAGTCAATTCCGACTTAGGGAGACCCTAAGAGTAACTTCTCCATCGGATTTTTCAATGCTATGACCTTTCAGAAGCAGAGCACCAAGCTTGTTTTCCAAGGTGCTTCTGTTGTTGTTCTTAGATGTTGTCCAGTCGGTTCCAACTCATAGTAACCCTATAGGACAGAGCAGAACTGCCTCATAGGGTTTTCCAGGAGACGCTGGTGGATTTGAACTGCCAACGTTTTAGTTAGCAGCCAAGCTCTTAACCACTACGCTGCCAGGGCTCCTCTTAATAGGTGTCTCTGGGTGGGTTCAAACCGCCAACCTTTCAGCAAGTAGTCAAGCGCTTAACTGTTTGTACCACACAGTGACTACATATCTATTAGAGTGTCTAAAGTCCAACAGACAGCCAACACAAATGACGGTGAGGATGTGGAACAACAGGAACTCTCATTTATTGCTGGTGGGAATGCAAAATGGTACAGTCACTTTGGAAAACAGTCTGGCAGTTTCTTACAAAGCTAAACATAGGCTTACTATTCAATCCAGTAATCACACTCCTGAGTATCTACCCAAATGAGATGAAAACGTTAAGTCCACCAAAAAAAAAAAAAAAAAAACTGCACAAGAAAGTTTATAGCAGTTTTATTCATAATTCCAAAAATTGAAAGGAACCAAGATGTCCTTCAACAGGTGAATGGATAAACACACTGTAGTACATCCATACAACAGAGTATTATTAAGCAATAAAAAGTGAACAATACAAGCTATGAAAAGACATGAAGGATCCTTAAACGTACATTGCTAAGTGAATGAAGGCAGTCTGAAAAAACTATGTAATATATGACTTCAAATACGTGATGTTCTTGACAACACAAACTAGAGACGGTGAAAAGATCAGTGGTTGCCAGGAGTTCAGGGAGAGGGGAGAAAGGAGAAGAGGGGGAGCACTGGGGATTTTTAGGGCGGTGAAACTACTCTGTAGGATACTGTAATGGTGGATATATGACATTAGGCATTTGCCAAAACCCACAGGACTGTAAAACACAAAGAGTGAAACCCAATATAAACTATGGACTTTAGTTTATAATAATATAAATGAACATTGGTTCAACAGTTGTAACAAATATACCACAGGAGTGCAAGATGTGAATAACAGGCGAAACAGTGAGCAGGGGGGAAAGGGAACCTGGGAACTCTACTTTCTGCACAATTTTTCTGTAAACCTGAAACTACTCTAAAATATAGAAAGTCTATTTTTTTAAAGGCATCTTTGTTGAATGAACAACTAAAGGACACATTTTAACGCACTTGAAAGACATACTTGACTTCCATTTTCAAGGTGGCAGAGCAAAAAAAAACACAGAAAAGGCTCAAAAACTGGAACATCGGGTACCACAAAAAGCAGGCAGGAAGAGGAACGAATTCCTGATGAACGCCACAACATGGGTGAACCTAGACACAAAAGGGCAAATACTGATGATATCACTTATAGGAAATAAGCAAGTATAGAGAAACCATAAGTTATTACTGGTTACCAGGGACAGGAGGGAGGGGGAAAGTGGGGGGGATTGCTTAGAATGCATTGAATGTATGCTAATGGTGGTGGTATCATTTGGAAAAAAAGAGAGAATGGTTGCACAACTTGAAGAATTAATGTCACTGAAGTGTCCATGTAGAAATTGATGAAATGCTGTATGTTTTGTTGTCTGTATATCACTATAATAATAATAATAAGAGCAGGCAGGAGGCAGACGCTAGAAATACATGACTTGTCTGAAAGTCTTCAAATGAGCACTGAGGCCTCCAGGTCACTATCCCAACACTGCATTAAGCAACTACTCCAGCCCCTACAGAAGAGATGAGGTTAGACTCAGGAGAAACTGAGTCAGAGGCTGCAGACACTGAAGAAGGTGTGAATAGGTATGGAGATATATACTGATGATTAAGTGAATATCTGCATGCTTAAATGACACCTGTCTCCCCTAACCTCTTCCTCTTCTTACCCAGATCCAAAAGGCCAAGAGCAAAGCTTCCATCCCCTAGGCAGAAGACTGGAAGATCCTCTTTAAGAGAAACTGAACAGCCCCGGAGAAAATACCTACAGACATCAAAAGCCCATCTGGCCGCTCCAACACTCTATACGGAAGTTTGGTAAGTCTCCGCCATCCACACAGCGTCCATGTAGGTTTTTGGTACCTGATATGATTATGAACCAAGATCACCATTTATTTGGGGAAAGTCTCTAACATGAAAGAGAGTGAGGAGATCAAAATCCATTAATAAAAGAAAGAAAACCTGATCAATGTAGACCAGCAGTGAGCAGAAGGAAACCGAAAATGAACAATAATTACAACTGCTGGAAAATAAGGACAGATACTACACGCAAATAAGTAAGAACTATAACGAGGGGAGGGGAACGAGACCAAGAAAGAGTTCTTGAAAATTAAAAATATGATAGCAAAATTTAAAAAAATCAATAGAATGGTTGGAAGAAGGCTGATTAAAATCCCTGAAAGTAGACCAGAATGACAAAATGATAACCAATGAGTAAGAAAACTTGAAGCTCAATCTAGAAGGCCCAAAATCTGAATAACAGGAGTTAAAAAGAGAAAGAGACAGAGACAGAGAGAAGAAAGGAAAAAAAAAAAAAGGAAAGGAAATTATCAAAGAATTAGTTTAAGAAAATTTCATAGAATTAAGGATCTTGAATGTCCAGAGTGAAAGGGCCCATTGAGAGTCTAACACAGTCACTGCAAAGGGCTCACAGTAAAGCACATAATTATGGAATTTCAGAATAATGGAAATAAAAAGAAGACACTAAAAATCCCAAAATTAAACTGGGCACACACAAAAGATCAGGGATCAGATTGCCACTGGGCTTTGTCAACCTCAGAACTAGAAGCCTAACAACAAGGAAATCATGCCTTCAAATTGTGATGAAAAATTTTCAACCTAGAATTCTCACGG
Organism: Dugong dugon; assembly: GCA_030035585.1. Lineage (NCBI taxonomy): Eukaryota > Metazoa > Chordata > Mammalia > Sirenia > Dugongidae > Dugong > Dugong dugon. Next base: position 31,846,617 of record CM057467.1, read on the forward strand.
GATCCTTGTATTAGGAAAAAAAAAAAAAAAGATGTATACGTGCGTGTGTAAATACACATAACAAAAACAAAAAGGAGAAAAAGACGAGAAAAGCATAAGCAGAAGTTTTAAAACAAAGAATTTTAAAACAGCTAGTTAGATATTAAAATTCATCGCATTGTTTGCCTCATGGTTGGAGGAAAGTAAGCACAATGATTATCTGGTCACATTTTAATATCGCTTCCGTGTGTTTACAATGAAGATGTCTCTGAAGGCATTTATCTGCAAAATGCTTGAGGTAAAACAACCTAGTGAAGAAATGTTAAATAAGATTGATGAGTTTTTAGCAAGGCTGATACTGACTGGAAAACACATGTCCATATGTATGCGAATTTGGACAAATTTATGAAAAGAAAAACCGAAGAGTGGGAATCCACGTCAAAGTTATTGCCCTACTCTGATTGGGAAACACCCCTCCTCAGAGTCTGAAGTCCAGTTAGCTCAGCATGTTCAAAGGAGCAGATGAAACTATATCTAGCATATGTGTATTTTAAATTAAAGATTTCTCTTCTACAGCAATTTGTAATACACAGGTAAATGACTTTTATGTTGGCTTAGAAGGAAGGCGTTAGTCAGAATTTTTGACTGCAGAGTTTAATTCTTATTTTTCCTCATGGGGGGAGAAAAGTCTTATCCCTCTTTCCTCATTAAAAATAAAAATGTGGATAAGCTGAATTAATTCACTCTTCACTTTAATGATATAGTGGTTCGCAGAGTTGGCTCTTTAACAGACTTACATGAAGCTAAAACAACTGAAATAGAAAAAAGAACCCCAAACTGAATGTTTTTGCCACACAAGACAAGAAAGCGACAATATAAATGAAGTTTGAGAGCTGGATGCAAAGAACTCATGAGTAGGACTATGAATTATTTAGAACGTTAAGTTCATTTACATGTGATGAAAATTACAGCATCAGTAATAAAATTAAAAATACGATTTATCAGTAATCTTTTGTCATTGAGAGGCCTTTGAGAATATTTCCCTAAGACAAAGAGAAGAGACATCAAGGGATCAAAAACCCCTTGAATAATGACTTACTCTTTGCACAAGAAGAGATATGTTTACCTATATGTCCTCAACAGTAACCTAACAATACTGCATCTGGCCACTCTCCTTCAGCAATATTTTCAGCTTCTCTTCCAAGTGATTATGAAGCTTCTATTTATGTGGCTCTGGGTAGCTAAAATACAAAGGGACAAAAGAAGTGCCTAGACAATGAAACTGATTTGTGGTATCTGTTCTCCTCAATTCAACCCAACTTTCCCAAAGTGGTAAGAGTCAATTCAACACTAGCTTTCTGTTTAAGTAAGACTAGCAGGAAACATTTTGTTTGTTTTGTTTTATTTTTTCTCACTGGCAACTAACTTTAAATGTTAATTTATTATTAAGAACATGTAAATATTATAAAGTAGAATCCAAAATCTGTAAAAAAAAAAAAAAAATCTTTAAAATAAAACATAAGACTTCAAAGACAATGTACTTGACTGGCCCCTCTCAGGACCCCTCAGGGCATCCACATTTGCTCCCTTCTACTACAGGTGAGGGAGTGCCTGGGTAGTGCAAGTGGTTAAGGCACTCAGCTGCTAACTGAAAGACTGGCGGTTGAAGTCCATCCAGGGGCACCTTGGAAGAAAGGTCTGGTGATCAACTTTTGAAAAATTTGCCATTGAAAACCCTATAGAGCACAGTTCTACTCTGACACACATGGGGTCATCAGGAGTTGGAATGGATTCAATGGCAAATGGTGTGGACCACAGAGGACGAGCTAGAATAATGTAAAGCACTGTTTGGAAAATTCAATTCCCTTATTACTTAACCTTTCTCTTCTGTTATTATCCCAATATTCACCCCTACACTGAGGGGCACAGAGGAAAGTAAAACACAAATGGCTTGACAGAATGCCTTCAAACAGTCATTACTTCTAAAAGGAACATTTATTTAACTTTCTGTAGAAAACAGGTAATATCTTCCCTCACAAAGTTATTCATTCATTTCTTTATTCATCCAACAAAAATATTCTGGATGCTTAATAAATGCCCTAATTTGTGACATATTGTTATTAGATACTCTTGTACTTTCTGAAGAGTCCCTAAAACAGAGCAGGTATTCATTCTTTCTTTTATTCATTTATTTAACAAACATTTATTGAATATCTTTTGCAATGGACATAGGTTTCTGCCTGCCCAGTATTTCTTAGGGAACAGCGTATCCTCCCATTATCACTCCATGGGGTGAGGGTGAGGCTGGCCCCTCCAACCTTCAACCCCAAGGTTAAGGACACCATTTCTCTAGCCCAGTAATTGTTTCAGAAATGGACATTTGACCCAAAGCAAGCTAATCAGAGTCACCCTAGGGCTTTTGTCAAAACAGCTAGAAGGAGACAACCTCTTATTTCTGGGCTCAGTAGCCTAGAGTTTCTGGTTGCTCTAATTGCCTCCCCATGGAAGGCGCCTACCTGGGAATAAAGTCAACACAGAGGCGAGCACAGCCGAAGACGGAAAGAAAGGACGTCTTGATGACATCATCTAACCACCTGTATCCAGCCATGTCTCAAGTACTAGATCTCACCACTGGATTTGTTTATTTATATGAGACAACAAAGTCTGCTCTATGCTTACGCCAATTTGAGTTATGTTTCTGTCATAACCCCAAGGGGTACTAATACACCTAACCCAACAGGCACTGCACCAGGTTGTGTGGCTATGATCGCACATGACACAAGTGGGTATCTGTGCAACTGCCACAAGAGAACGAATAAGAACAATAGAGTGTCCAGTTAAGACACACCCAAGTTCAGGACCTATTTACTCAATGTGTTACCCTGGATTATCCCATCTATAAAACGGGCATAACTGGACCTACCTCACAGACTTGTCTTAAGAATTGCATGAGATTCTATATATAAATCACTTAGCTCAGTTACTGGTACATACTAAATGCCCGAAAAAACCATGACTAATATTAATTATCAAATGATTGAATTCTACACCCACCATTCCATGTCATTCGAGCAGAGAATTCAGTTCTCTTATTGTTCAATTGCTATTCTTCAGCCAGCAGTCTAAATGTGTGTGTGTGTGTGTGTGTGTGTGTGTGTTTGTGGGAGGGAGGTGTGTGAACGTATACGATCAGAATGCATCTATCATTCTGGGCCTAGAAGAACATCTGGAATACTGTTTCCTCTTATCACCTTGGTTAAGAGCTCGGCTGCTAACCAAAAGGTCAGCAGTTCTACTCTCTCCCATAGGGTCGCTATGAGTCGGAATCGACTCAACAGCAACAGGTTTGGTTTTGGGGTTTTTATACCAAGAAAGTGTGCATACACACACATTCACACGTAATGGCTGTTTTAATAAGTAATCAGACTCTCAGAAATTCTCTCACCTCTAGCTAAACTCTTCAGGGTATTTCTATTTTTGGATTTAGGTCAGTCTGCTTCTAAAGTTCAAGTTGAAGACCTGGGAAGATTCGTTCTTCTCTATAATTATGTTCCAGTAACTGAGCCATGTGATTTACATATAGAACTTCATGTAATTCTTAAGACAAGTCTGTGAGGTAGGTCTAGTTATACCCATTATATAGATGGGGATAATCCAAAGGCCACACATCCAGATCCTTAGAAGGAAGGCACAGCAGAAATGCATATATGGAATTCTGTAGGGTTGCCCTGCAGACACCTAACAGCTTAAAATATAAGTAGTTTTTAAAAGATAACCACTAGAACACAACCTTCCTGCAGCAGCCCTGACTCATCAACCTTCCTGGAGCAAAGCGTTATCCATGGAACACTCCAAGATTCATCAAGGTAACAACCACCCTAACTCCTAAAAGACTGCAGCTCTACCTTGGGAAGGCCATATTTTAATTCATGTAGTCATGCCTTGCACTTCCTCAACCTGAATTCACCATATTTCATGACCTCATCATACAACTTGCAACTAGTCATCTGCATCGTCTGTCCTCATCTGATCAAGGTTGCAATTTGGAATGACATTAATAATACTACTACTAATACTTCCAACCATCACGACTACCATTCACTGTGCATATTATGTGCCAGAACCTTGAAAAGGAGATACTATTATTTCACTGCATGGCTCCGTCCAAAACACCACAACTATTGTGTCATTTGTGTGATTATCTGTTTAATACCTGTCTTGCCCACTAGACCATAAGAGCCACAAGATCAAGGACTGTTTCTCTTTTACTCCTAGCAGGTAGCAAAGTGCCTGGCACACGGTAGACACTCAATAACTATTTGCTGAATGAATAAATAAATGAATATGCAGATAGTGATACTAAGTTTAAAAGGTAAATTCAAACATATTAGGTCACACAGCCAATCAGTTAGCAGCAGAATGTCAGGGCAGGTCCAACTCCAGTGTGAAACTCTTTTCTCCATGTAAAAATGCCTCTTACTTGTCTGAGTCTTCAGTAATTTGAGTGTATTTTATAATAGAAAGTGAACCAAGGTAACCAACTGTTACGCAGGCAGTCCCCAGGTTATGAAGTCCAACTTACATAAACTGTAAACTCCTGTAAAGCCTACTAAAAATTCAAGGTATATACAATGGTTCATAATAATAAACAGGCTCTACATTGTGACATACATCAAAACATTATTATTATTATTGTATTATTACATTAAAGATGTTTTAGCATATCTGGAAATGTACCTTTAATGTTTTATATGCATAGAAAGGTAAACTATATACTAAGACAAACATTTGACTAACCGATGTTAGATACGAACTGTACCTAACGGTTCCGACTTCCGTACAAATTCGACTTAAAGACAGACATAGGAATGGAACTCATTCGTAATCTGGGGACAGCCTGTGGTGACAAATGCTAATCATAAATTAATGTTTTAATTTAAATAAGTTTTGTGTTACTTCTCAGTAAGACAATAAAGACAAAGGTGAGTACTTTACAATCAATGTACATTCCATGCTACGATTCTGAACCACCCAAGCATCTCTACAGCTCTATGATAACACAACTGCTTGTGACTGCTTGTGATGGGTATGTTCTCTCCACGGAAACACTGCCCCAATGTGATTACCTGGGAATGACATCATGATTTATAACATAATTTTATAAATTCTAAAGCTGTAATTTATAACGAATCAGACAATATCCATATGGGACCTGGTTTCCTCTTAATTGGGGTTATCTGCATTAACCACTTTCTTCTTTATATACACAAAAAAATCTCTCCTGCAAAACATGAAATACACACAGTCTCAAAGGCTCAGTAATTTAACAACCAGAAAGAGTAAAAGAAAAAGAAGGAAATAAGGAATAATGTTTTAAATAGTTTTTTTTTTAGGATTCACTAAAAATGTATAATGTATAAATACTGCACATACTTCAGAAAATATGATCCATTGTTTTAACTTTGCCATTATCTTTTTCATTGCTCTTTTTTTTCTTTGTGAACAATAGAGAATAAAAATTGCCAACATGAGCTACTGGCACAGCTACAAAATGAAGAGACTTTAAATTTTATTTGTAGTAGCCCATTGCCATGTAGAGAAGTTAAGGTCTTTTAATGGATCCTTTTTGATAAAATTACTACTACAGCATACTCTCAGGCTGCTAACCAAATGGTCAGTAGTTCGAAACCACCAGTCACTCCTTGGAAACCCTATGGGGCAGTTCTACTCTGTCGTATAGGGTCACTATGAGTCAGAATTAACTCAATGGCAATGGGTCAATGGGACAGCATAATCAGTATTCCATGAAATATCATCAAGAGGCCTGGCAAAGAAGAACTAGACGGTGCCCGGCTACCACCAATGACCGCCCTGACAGGGAACACAACAGAGAGTCCTGGATGGAGCAGGAGAAAGGTGGGTTGCAGAACTCAAATTCTAGTTAAGACGACCAGACTTAATGGTCTGACTGAGACTAGAGGAACCCCGGAAAGCAAGGCCCCTGGATTCTCTACCAACCCAGAACTAAAACAATTTCCAAGGCCAACTCCTCAGACAGGAATTGGACTGGACTGTGGGACATAAAGTGATACTCGTGAGGAGTGTGCCTCTTAGCTCAAGTAGATTCAAGAGACTAAACCGGCAGCTTCTGTCCGGAGGTGAGATGGGAAGCCAGAGAGGGTTAGCTGCTGGTTGAATGGACATGGGGAATTGGCGGGAGGGTTAGCTGCTGGTTGAATGGACATGGGGAATTGGCGGGAGGGTTAGCTGCTGGTTGAATGGACATGGGGAATTGGTGGTGTTGGGGGGGTGGAGGGAGGAAGAGTGTGCTGTCACAGTATGGGGAGAGCAATTAGGGTCACATAACAATGTATGTATAAATTTTTGTATGGGAAAAAAAATTTTCTAAAAGAGGCCTGGCAAATTAATCACACGATATATATTTTTAATCCCTCCCCCCATCTTGAATATCTGTCTCATACCAACCTAGTGGTTTACCGCAAACGCACCCTTCAAAGAGCTACGTGTGTAGGGCCTGTTCTATAGAGTCTAATGAAGAAGAAATGAAGGGAGTTTGTTTTTATTTTTGGCTCAGTCTACCAAGAATGAAACTATGTTGTTCATATGTTGTCAAAGTGCACAGAAATATGGTTAGCTTAGTTTTAAAACATGTCATTTGGCAGATTCAAAATGTTCAGAAGGCATTTTAACTAACAGAGGGATCATCCCCTAGAAAGTCAAGTCCTGGATGAGAAAGTTAGTTAAAGACCTGGGAACAAAATGCATTCAGTATCAATTGGAAGGACAGAACAGCTTTTGGTTAAAAAGTGTTTATTTAAGCTGGGAGAAAATAAAAGCATTTTCATGTAGAGAGGCATTAGGAAAGTAGCAAATGCCTGATCTAAATGGCAGTGAATATAAGGGGAGGCCCTGGTGGCACAACCGTTAAGCGTTCAGCTGCTAACTCAAAGGTCAGTGGTTTGAACCCACCCAGCCACTCTGAAGGAAGACCAGGCTATCTACTTCCATAAAGATTACAGTTCTAGGAAGCCCTATGGGGCAGCACTACTCTGTCACATGGGGTCACTATGAGTCGAAATCGACTACATGACACCTAATAACAGCAGCAAAAATAGAAGTGGTGGGGCCAGAAGTTAGGGTTGGGGTGGAACAACTATTTGGAGAATTAGAGACCAAATACTACATTTGTACCTAGGGATTTTTTCCTTTTAATACTTTCTCTAACTAGGATACACCACAATTTGTTAGTAGCAAGTAAAAGGTTCAATCTGTATGTTATTAAACCAATAATGAAAGAATATAAAATATAAAAATCCGATTAACAGGATAGGAATCCCTATTTTTCTCCCATCCATCCTCAAAGAAATCTAATCAGATACCATCTCTAGTCTAGTAGGCATGTGCCTGGGAGAATCAGCCAAGGTTTAGTAGAAATTACCCTGCAATTTCAACCCTTTTTATGAGGAAAACATTGCATGGCACCATGAGAAGAGCCTGGGTGTTGAATCAGGTGGCAACCATTCTAGTTCTGCCACTAACAGGCTGTGTGCATTGGTGTAAACACTTTTCTTCGCTAAGCCTCAAGTTCTTCACTGATAAATTGAGGAGCTCCTTCCAACTCTTAACACTTAAAGATTCCAGGACTTGCGAATGAAATCTCACCTCAGCTCTGCTCTCTACTGAGCACCTGAAACGGCACTTCCCTCCCTGTAACACGTAGGCTAGGGTTTCGGCAGGCCAACCTACCTCCTGGGGGAACATTGGAAAGGATCTAGAAAGGAGCAAAAGAGTCTTCACAGAAGTATCGTTTTTTTTAGGTCTTCCCAAGAAGAGAGCCAAATAGTCACAAAACTAAACTATCTGAAACTGAATCACAATTAGCTACAGCCAAAATATACTTCTTTTGACTTGAAAATAATCTTTGATGGAGGTTACTTTTTTATTACTTAATTTAATTACAGTTCTTATGAGAGAGATTCCAGAAATGAGCAGCCCTAAATCATCTCTTGATTGTCTTAACTCTCTTTTGACTCATTCATTTACTTGCCATTTATCCTCCAGCAACAGAGAGAGGTAAGGGGGCTTACATATGGTTACACGTATCTTCCTCAAGGCTGAAATAAATCATACTTGTCAAGAAAAATCAACTTATTCCTAATCCAGAACTCTGGTGATTTTATGATTTGGATCTCTATATAAGGAAAACTGAAAAATAATGGGAATGTCCCCAACAGTTCTTTGTTTTTGCAAAGAATGAAAAATCATTCTTCATTTGACCATTTTACAGGATCTCATTAACCTCCCTTTTGAAAATTCACATCCTAAAGACAAAGAAGACATGAAAATGCCTATAAATCTACTTTTGTGGTGAATTAATACGCTATACAATTAACTAATGTTCCTTAGCTTTAATTACCACTAGTTTTTATGTTTGACTTTGGTGGAAATAAAGTAGCTTTTTAATTCTAAAGAGTTATTTTCTCAAAATAATAGTTTCCATGACACAGTTGGTGTTCTTTAACATCCACTGCCCCATATGGTAATTATCTTTTTTTTTTTTTTCCTGATTAACGTTTGCACAAACAGGAGGGGGCCCCGGAAATGGTGTGAGATGTACCTAGTTCATCCTCTGATATTCCCACCCAAGAGTCCTGTGCCCACTTCACTGCCAGGAACCTGTCTGTGTCCTGTTCTTGAGAGGCATTACTCTCAGCTAGCTGTTGCGACTGGAAATCAAGCTGATAAAATAATAATAAAATAATCACCACAGAGTTTTCTGTTAAAAATTTGACCTGTGCTATCCTTACTAGCAAAGCTGCGCTTCAGTCGGAGGAATCTACCACCTAGAAAATCGCTGTGTGATGAGCAGAGCTATAAAGGAGGAAGTGTGTCCTTAAATGATAGAGGCTAATCTCCTACATTCAAACTTTTCCCATACAATAAACAGATTCAGCTAAAAGTACCCAACTATGGGCTATCCATTCCATAAGTAAACACAAAGGATAAATCATTACAGGAAAAAATGCCCGACCTTCCTAATAAAGAAATGCAGAGTAAAACAACTACACAGCCTTGTCTTTCTGGAGACCAAAACAAGTGCATAAATACAAGGTATAAAACGTAAGACCTGATAATCCTACTTTGAGGATATAGTCTGAAAAAACAATCCCAAAGCAAAACAGTCCTTTGTATAAAGATGCCTGTATAAATACTATTGATGATAATAAACAATTAGAAACATGCCAATTTGTAACAATGAGAGAAGATTAAGTATATTATTTCCTAGGAGCCCTGGTGGCGTAATGGTTAAGCACCCAGCTGCTAACCAAAAGGTTGGGGGTTTGAACCCACCAGCTGATCCGCTGGAGAAAAGACTTGGCAATCTGCTCCCTAAAAGAGTATAGCCTAGAGAGCCCTATGGAGCAGTTCTACTCTGTCCTATAGGGTCGCTATGAGTCGGAATTGACAACACACAACAATAACATCAATGTTACAAATATCATTGTTAAAGGCAATACACATGTAAGCACAGTGCTAATAAATTACATATAAAATAATGTTAAGTAGAAAAAGTAGGACATCATGTTGTACATGCTTCTTATAACTATGCAAAATGCACCAACACAGAAAAAACTGGAAGTAAATTTAAAATTATAAACAAAGATTTATGAATTATATTCCTTTTGTTCTACCAATTGATTCAGAGTATAATGATGTTTTTGAAAAAAATTAAAATAGTGGACAATGAGATGGGAAAGAGGGAAGAGGATAGGTCCTCAAGCATATATGCAACCAGTAGTTTTGACTTGCAAACAGGAAGCATGGTTTCTCATGTTCAGTGATAACTTCTGGCTGTCAGGCTCCACTACACTCTGGTCTAGTCAGGCAGGGTTGATTGATTACTTCAGTAGAACCAGCCAAACCGAACCAGACAGGGGTCAGCAGATTTTTATCACAGGGGCCATATTACATTTATATTTGAGAGATGCCCCAAGATGTTCACAGCAGGCTTCCATCTCTGCACTTCCTTAAGGCTATGTCTATACTAGCCAAATAAATCGGAAAATAATCATATACAATGCACTGTTGGTGTTAAGGTCCACAACTACATATTATGAAATCATTCCCTCTCCATTTAAAGTACAAAATAGATGGCACTAGCATACTAATTAATGCCTTAATTCTTGCTCAAAATAGCAGAGCTTAAAAAACAATTCTGGCATCTCCCACATTACACTATCAACAAAAGCTCAAACGTGCATGAACTTTACAGTATATACAATGCTGCTACAAACATTAGTTTATGTCACCACAAGATCCTTATGTTAGTTAAAATGCAGCTTAGCTTACATTAAAATGGAGTGTCAAATTCTAGCAGCTTTCTAATTGCCAGGAAACACTAGGCAATGAAAAGAAGAACACCTAGAGGAACTACTTGTCAGACAGCTATGATACAGAAAATGAAATCATGAAGGCCAGCAACTCTGTTACTCTAAAGTAAGGTGAATGAGTATAAAATCCACTATAAAGCCTCATCATTTCTCACATGTCTTTTAATGCTAATGGATTCTGGGGATGGAGGGAAGCACAGTTTCATATTAATTCTATTAAGGGTCTGACTAAGTTGAATATAAAAACGTTACATTATCATTCCTAAATACAACAATTCAATTTTCACACCTATTATAATTCAGGAGCCCTGGTGGCACCGTGGTTAAGAGCTAGGCTGCTAACCAAAAGGTCAGCATTTCAAATGTACCAGCTGCTCCTTGGAAACACTATGGGGCAGTTCTACTCTGTCCTATAGGGTCGCTATGAGCCAGGTCATTATGATCAGTGTTGACTATGTGCCAAACTCCTGAATATAGAAAAAAGATGAGTAAGACAAGGTCCCTAACTTCAGTAACTCTGAGGCAGGGCTACATGACGGCTTGGTTGAGCTTCAGATCCAGCTGAGCTCTTCAAATGCTGGGATGCCTGAACACACATGTTGATCTCTTCTCCCACTCAAGTCTCCATTGCAGTTATAATAAAAGAACAAAGACAGCATAAAAGCACAAGAGCAGAGAATGGCAGGGGAGCCATCAACAAACAAGGATTACAACAGATTTCTAAAAAAGCAGGCAGAAAATGATGACAAAGGAAGCAGGTCAAAGGAAGCCCAGCAGAGAACACATGTTTGGGGAACCTACAGCCCAAGAAGGAACTGACTGCCCTACAGAAACCCAAACAGGCTCAGAGTGCAGAACTTCCAGGTACTGGAGATTCAATATAAGATATAGGGCTGACAGTACTGGGGACAAATTAAAAGCTTACAAACCAGATTGCTGCCTGCCTCTGTGGGCTAAATTATCAGAAGCAATCAGGTTTTGCACCTTCAAGGCTAATAGAAAAGGATTTCCCAGAAATGAAGGCTATAAGTCTTCAGATTGAAAAGTTATCAAGACAATGAATTTTTAAAGGCCCATACCTAGATACATTGTGTTAAAATTTTCAGAACATCAAAGATGAAGAGAAGATCCTGTAAACTTCCAAAGAGAAAATAAAATCACTTACAGAAAATGAAAAATCAGATTGGCATCAGACTTCTCATCAGAATCATGAAGACTATTTAGCAACAATAAATGCCTTCCAGTGCCGAGAAGAAAATTATTTTCGGTCTAAAAGTCATATCCAGTCAAACTTATAATTGAAGGATATGCACAGGCAGAATAAAGACATTATAAGAAATGTATGGATTAATACACTGTATGAAGTTAACTTTCACTTACACTTTCTTAGGAAATTACTTGAAAATTTGCTCAAACTAAGCTAGACGGTAAACCAGGTATAAAAAGGCATTAGATTCCAAGAAACTATGGGTTCAGCCAAGAAGAGCAACGAAGGAACATCTGGGATGACAATTGTGTAGACAACCCAGGCCTATCAACCCAGAGGGAAGCAACAGTCAATAGTCTGTCAATAGGCAGGCTCTTCAAAAAAAAAAGATGACATAGATTTGATACTATCCTTGACACCTAAACACACTGGATAAACTCAAGAAGATGATAAACGTAATGCAAGAGAGAAAAAAAAAAGAATAGCAGAAATTTTAAGAAATCTGTTTAAGAAAGAAAATATTATCAAAATATACCACTTGGCTCTTCAGTGAACAATATCTATATGGTCATCATCATGTAAAATCTGTTTCCTGGTTGTCAATTTTACAGTTTAAGCTATAAAGAAATCACTGAGGACTTAACTATGGGTAAAGAAAAGAATGTAAATGCTATCAATATTAATAATATAAAAGTGAAAGGAAAGATGTTAAAAGTTGGGAGAAAAAAAGTAATGGGAAAGCAGAAGGGAGTGTAAGGTGCTATTGATCCCTATCTTAGAAAATGAGGACGCAAGAGATGCCATCTATAGTTGACCAAACAAAGCGCAGAGCATCAGTTGAATGCTTAAAGTTGAAAGCTTAACCAATAGAGGAATTAAAGAGTGATGAACTGGTTTTGGGAGGTCGTCAGGTAAGGCAGGGTGGTATAAGGGACATACACTTCTTTTGTCATAGCCAGAAGTCAATGAAGTCTAAAATTGATAAATCAAGTAATAATAATATACATTTGTTTAAAAAGGAGAAGAAGAGTATATTTTTGCATTTGCTCATATATCAATACAAAAGATTTTCTAGAAGAGACAAAATAAGAGTTAACTGATTTTTTTGTGTTTGGGTAAATTCTGAGGTATAGGACAAAGGTGTGAGAAGATTTTTTTTACTACACTCATTTTTATACTTTTTATTTTGGAACCATGTGAATATATTACCTTTTAAAACAATTAAATATGTTAAAATGTAAAACTTCAAAATATATTATTTAGCAATCTGGAGGCAACCACCCAAAGAAACAAAAGATTTCAAAGTGGTTCCTTGTACAGATTCGGGGGCTGGTACTCAGGAGACTAGTGCTTGTCATTATAAACTCATCTGCACAATATTTTTTAACAATTATGTGCATATCGATTTTGATTAAAAGCATGAAAAAAAGCCCTCAGGTGGAGAAAAAAGGCTTATATTTAAGAAAAAATGCCTTCAGGAAGAAGCAGTTGCCACAGAACACAAATAATGAAGCACCGCCTAGGATCCTCCTCTCTCTCATTTTCTCCATGACTTCCCTCTCCCTACTCCTCCCAAGAGACATCGTAACAATACAATTTCCAATAAAAGCTATTCTGATGTTGAAAATAATACAGAAATATATTTAATGTGTTAAGACTTAAGAAAATTAACTACAATATTTCTCTCCTAAAACTTTTTTAGTGTGGCAACAAATAGATGTAAACTATTTCATTACTCATTAAAAAAATAAAAACTTCAAATTATTGCGCTTTTATAGACTATCTATTCCTAATCATAAAATGTTTTAATATACAAATTAGTAATTGATGATACTACAAATTGACGGGTATAGTCATTTGACTAGTTACTTGCATCTAGAGTGTATTTCTCCATTTAACTGTATGTGCATCATGATAAACCAACACAAACTCCATCTCCAGTTTAGAAATCCTGTCAAAGACAGAACTGAGATCTGACATAACTCATTCTTAGTGAACCTCCAGGAGATGCTGGCCCTCTTCTCTGACTCTCATACCATCTGCTTAAGAGTCCATTTTTATAACTTCTCCAAGACAGACATTACGTTCAACAGTCTAAAGTATTTGCAATCTACCTTGTTATCTCTTAGGAAAAAAATCAGAATTTTTGTTCGTTTTCATGATTTCTCAAGATCATTCTCAGTAACTATCCAACAATCTTATTTACAAGTTCTCCTGTATCCTGGAATACAATTTCATTAATACCACAGGATATGAAATCAATTAGAGCTTCACAATCTCCCATCTATCAGTTATTTTATTTACTACCAACACTAAAGGATAAAAATCCCAATGATAAACTGATGTGGACTGAAAATAAACTTCTTCATTAAAATGGCACTACAATGAATGCACTACAAAAGAGAATAAAAACCCAAGACAAAAGCATGATGTAAAAATGACAGCTCTGGGGTTTTAATTCTTTGGAAATATATAAAACAGCACTTTGCCTAAATGACTTCATATCCATTTTTACTGACCATTACATATGCAAACTGCCCATACCCAGAATGTGGGTGTTTGGCTAGGCTTCAACTTTAGTCCACTCAGCTTCTCTCTAAATTAATTCACCCTCTGAGTGCCGTCTACTATTTAAATGACTGCAGATACATGCCTCTAATCTAATCTCTCATAAGAAATCTAGGTTTATATTTCCATTTGTCTACTGCTTTTCTTCCTGCAGTCTATTTTAACCTCAGGGTCAGGTCGCCTCAAACCAAACTATCACTTTCTGTAAAAATAAAAAGTTTCTCTCTTCCTTCCCCTTCCCCATTTCTGTTGCCAGTGCCATTAAGTCTGGCCTTTTCACTAGAATTTGAGTTCTGCACCCCACTTTTCTCCTGCTCGGTCAGGGACTCTCTGTTGTGCTCCCTATCAGGGCAGTCATTGGTGGTAGCTGGGCACCATCTAGTTCTTCTGGTCTCAGGTTGATGGAGTATCTGGTTTATGTGGCCTTTTCTATCTCTTGGGGCTTTCCTTGTTACTTTGGTGTTCTTCATTCTCCTTTACTCCAGGTGGGTTGGGACCAATTGACGCATCTTAGATGGCCGCTCGCTAGCTTTTAAGACCCCAGACGTCACACCCCAAAGTAGGATGCAGACCATTTTCTTAATAAACTTTGTTATGCCAACTGACGTAGATGTTCCCTGAAGGCATGGTCCCCAGTCCCCCACCCCTGCTACTCTGTCTATGGTGTCATACTTTTAAAGACAGATTCTTATCTGAGATGTTTGGGTATTTTGTTTTAAAGAAGTAATGTAAATAAGATGAATTTTCAAGAATCCTTCAAATTCCTTAATTCTCTGGGGATTAACTATTTTCAAATGTTTCCTCTAAATGATTCTGGGAATGGTAGATCCAAATACACCTTTTTACAGTTATCTAGGCAGTTCCAGTTAGCCCTAGACCACTAGTAAATATTTCTTCTTCTTTTAAAGAAAACAGCAGTCCCATCAGAGACTCCCTACCAGTGTTCTAGAAAATAATGCAGTCTTTGCCAAACACAGTAAATGCCATCTAAGAATTATTTAAGCATTTTCATATTAATCATCACTGCATCATCTAATTAATATTTTATTTAAAGAAGTATCACATGCCAGGAAACGCAATCTTAAATTCATCTTAGCCTGGCTTTGGAATGCAACAACATGTATTGTGTACTGCTTTATGGTAACTGGACTAAAGACAAATGAACACTTCTTCTGCACTCAGCAATCAAAGATAAAATCCTAGAAAACACAGCCTTCCATTTATGCCTATACACAATGAATAGACCATTAACTTTAATCCAGCAAAACGGTGGTGGTGGGGACGGGGGAGGAGTGGTTAACTGACCTGACCATCTATGCACACAACATAAGACAGCATCATAGTACTATTGTGTGAAGCTAGTAGTTAAACGGCAGAGGTGATTAAACAGCTCCACAAAATGAACAAGAAAGTTTACCCCAAAGAAGACATAAATGTTTCCCCTCTCCCAGAAGACAGACAGACACAGATGTTTTTCAGGTGCTATGTATTTTTTCTTTCTGCCAGGGGTAATACTAGCTTGCTCAAAGCGAATAATTCTTTCAAGAATATCCAAATAAAACAATTTTAACTATTCTCGGGAGAATGTCATAAGCCAAAACCAAAACCAAACCCATTGCCATGGAGTCAATTCCCACTCATAGCAACCCTATAGGACAGAGTAGAACCGCCCCATAGGGTTTCCAAGGCTGTAATCTTTACAGAAACAGACTGCCACATCTTTCTCCTGCGGAGCGGCTGGTGGGTTTGAACTGTCAACGTTTTGGTTAGCAACCAAGTACTTTAACCACTGCACCATCAGGGCTCCTCCTCCTTGAAGGCAGAGCCCTCTTTTTCATCTTTGAGTCCCTATTTCCTAGCATGGTGCCTGGAATTTAGCAGATTTAGTAAATTCAGTAGAAAAAAATTTAATTTTCTTCTGAATGAACAAAATAGTAATAAATTTATGAAATATCACTTGAAAGTGTTATAAACCCGTTGCCATCAAGTTGATAACGAAAGTGTTATATATATGTCCTTACTTAGTAAATATTAAACAATAGCACTCTGATAATTAAAAATCTTCCTATGAACCAATCTCAAGTTCTTAAAAATCAAATCTTTAGAAGAACTCTGCTAACAAGCAAACGTGAGTACATTATAACGTTCACTATCATCTGTTTTCTGTTTGTAACTGAGAGGTTCGTTTTAACTGGTTCTCCTCGGATTTGTAGTCACTGATCATGCCACTGATCCAAGTTTTTTTAAGAAGGTTGAAAACACCACCAATCTTTTTTCATTCATTCATTCAACACATACGTTTGACGCCATGAGTCGGAATTGACTGGATAGCAGTGGGTTTGGTTTTGTTTTTTTACCGTGCTACTCTGGGGAATATAGTGGTAACCGAGGCCTTCACAGATTGACTTGGTGGATGACCTGGCCCCTTGTCACCTTTCCCACCTCATCTTCTCTCTCCTCTATGTTGTAACCATGGCCAAGCCCAGGTGATTTTCAGACTCTTGTGCCTCTGCACATGCCAGCTCTGCCCTTCCTTTCTCCTTGTTTGCCTACTCTTGCTGGAAGAAATTGTTCAAGCCTTTCTGAGGACCCTCAGTTTTCCCCAGCACCCTCTCTGCACCAACAGGGTAAAAAGTACCAACATTCTGAAACTATAAAAAGGGTAACTGACTCTGGCTTCTCTCAGCCCACAGTCCTCACCATCAACTAAGCCTACACTGTATAAAAATGCAAGAAAGTCTGAAAGCAAACTAGATTGGCATAAAACTGTCAAGGTTAAGCTGACTACAGTGAGTTATCCAAAGGCAGCGTTATCTATTTAGTGTAATAAAACTCTAGTGTAAACAGGTGCTATTGATCATTAAAGTGGTACTAAAAACCCTATTAAAATTTTTATTTGGCTGCAAATGTCTCGAGGACAGGGACTGCATCTTCTTAAATTAGATCTTTTTTACTGTGAAATATAACATATACAAAATAATGCCAACCCAACCAACCCATTGCTGTGAAGTCGATTCCAACTCATAGCCACCCTATAAGACAGAGTAGAACGCCCCCATAAGGTTCCCAAGAAGCGCGAGGTGGATTCAAACTACCAACCTTTTGGTTAGCAGCTGAACTCTTAACCACTACGCCACCATTTGGTTTCCATAAGATAATGTATAACATGAAAATATACAGCTTAATGAATTGATACAACAAGAAAACCCATATAACCACACCTACTTCAAAAAAATACAACATTGTTAGCCCCCCATAAAACTTCCATATGCCTCTCTCCAATTACAACCCCTCCTCTTCAGGGAGTTATCTTTAAGGGCATCTACAGTGCAAATGGAGCCCTGGTGGTGCAGTGGTTAAGAGCTCCACTGCTAACCAGAAGGTTGGCAGTTGGAATTTACCAGTCACTCCTTGGAAATCCTATGGGGAAGTTCTACTGAGTCAGAATCGGCTCAAACTCAACGGATTTGGGTTCTTTTTTCTTTTTTCCCTGACAGTGCAAATGGCTAATGTACCTTCTCACTTGCTAATAGAAAGGCTGGCTGGTTAATGAGAAACTAATTTGCTCTGTAAACCTTCATCTAAAGTACAATTAAAAAATGAAAAAAAAGAAGGGTTGTTTGGAGGATTGACTCCACCCAGAGGCATCTAGGAAGAAAGGCCTGGCAATCTACTTCCACAAAATCAAAACTGAAAACCCTATGGAGCAGAGTTCCACTCTGACACACCTGGGGTCACTATGTGTCAGAGTTCACAAAAACGACACTTTTTAAATATTTGTTAATTTCACACTGTCCTTCATACATTCTACTGAAAAAAGAAATTTGATGGTTTGTTTTTTTCCCTCCAAATGACACCATATACCAGCTGTGTGTGTGTGTGTATACACCAACTTTGTTGAAACATAATTCACAAACCATATAATTAACCCACTTAAATATACATTATAATGTTTTTTTAGTATATTCACAGAGTTGTCCAACCATCACCACAATCAATTTTCAAACATTTTCATCACCCAAAAAAGAAACTCTATTACCCATTAGCAATCACTTCCCATTTTTTCCCAGCCCCTAGAAACCACTGATCTATTTTCTGTCTCTATGGATTTGCCTATTCTAGATATTCCGCATAAATTGAATCATATAATATACGGTGTTTCATGACTGGCTTCTTTCACTTAGCTTAATATTTTCAAGGTTCCGCCTCGTAGTCCATCTCAGTACTTCATTCTTTTTATTGCCAAATAATATTCCATTATATGAATACATCACATTTTGCTTATTCATTCATGAGTTGACAGGCATTTAGGTTGTTTCCACTTTTTGGCAATTATGAATAATGCTTCTATAAATATTCATGTATAAGTTCTTGTATGGACATAATATTTGCAATCTTCTTGGGTGTACCTAGGAGTGGAATTGCTGGGTCATACAGTAACTCTTTGTTTAACCTTTTGAGGAACTGCTAGATTGTTTTCCAAAGTGCGCGCGCCATTTTACATTCCAACCAGCGGTATATAAGGATTCCAATTTCTCCACATCATTGCTCACACTTGTTATTATCTGTCCTTTAGATTATAATCATTCTAGTGGAAGTGAAGTGGTATCTTATTGTGGTTTTGATTTACATTTCATGTAAATCTTTTCATGAGTATATGTTAGCTGTGGATTTTTCATAAATGCCCTTTATCAAGTGGAGGAAGTTTCTACTCCTACTTTATCGAGTATTTTATCATAAAGGGATGTTGGATTTTGCCAAATGCTTTTTCTGCCCCTACTGAGATGATCATATGGTTTTTGATATCAGTTGTTTTTGTCAGTAAATAATTTTTCATATTTATTATGAAATCTATGCAATCCTAATATTTTCTACTGAAAAAAAGAAATTTCATGGTTTGTGCACATATTTTTCCATAAAAAGTTCTTTTTGTAAGGTTTAAATTTAAATTATTAACTATAAGCTCTAAAACTTACATCTACAACAAAATTGCAGAGAAGCAAATTAGTAATGTAATTATTATGAAAGATAAATTTACCATTTAATCTATCTAAGGTCTTTTATGAATGGTAGAAATTGTGAGGATTTTTTTTTCTCCTAGTCTTATTTTTTAACAGGTCTTTTTTTTTCCCAAACTACAAAGAGGCCTGGTTGCACAGTGGTTAAGCACTTGGCTGCTAACCAAAAGATTGGTTCAAACCACCAGTGACTCCACAGGAGAAAAAACCTGGAGATATGCTCCCCTAAAGATTAAAAAAAAAAAAAAACCAAAGCAGTTGCCACTGAGTCGATTCTGACTCAGTTTCCAAGGAGCTCTTGGTGGATTTGAACTGCCAAGCTTTTGGTGAGCAGCCGTAGCACTTACCCACTACACCACCAAGGTTTCCCACTGAAGATTACAGCCTAGGAAATTGTATTGGTCAGTTCTACTCCATCTTATAGGGTCGCTACAAGTAGGAATCTACTTGACTGCACACAGCAACAACAACAACTTCTTGTTTACTTCTACTCTTCAGAACAGCAACCCAAATACACACTACAAATCCATGAAATACTTTGCATAAGCCCAAATTAAACACAGTTTCCATATACATGAGTATTACAAAAAAAAATTCAAATAAAGTATAAATGGTATCATCAAAGGACCTGTTTTCAAGTGTCAAATAACCAAATCCATACATATTAACAAGGACAACAGAAAGTAGTTACACTGATAGTCAAATATACCAAAACCAAATGTTTTTAGTAAAACCTGCGTTCGACCTTTCAAGTCAGTTAAGAGCCTTCTAATATTTAACAAAATCATTTAGAACAATAAGGTTGTCTCCTTGATTCCACACAAATCCTTCTGTCAAAATATGTATACACAGACAATGGTACATTCCCTCTCTTTGAAAAATTTGAAGTCTAATTGGGAGTGCCATATTCTGTGCAGATTTAAAAAAAAAGATGCTAAAAACATACAATATATTGGATCAGTCCAAAGTAACAGACCTCCAAAATAACTGAAATTGTACTGCTACATATGACTGGTGCCAGCTGAAACGAGGAGGGGACACAGGGATCAGGAAAAGGCTTTAGGAAGGAGATGTGCTTTAACATGGTAGAATGGACTCGTGCTACAAGGAGTCATCTTTTGAGATCGTATTAAAAGAAAGCCTCAATAACAGTAAGAACGTTTCTGCTTTCTTCTCTACTTGTACATCCAACCAATGATTCCTAAAATATAACTGAGCCAAAAAGCTGTAACTGTTATTAATTTCAAATATATCATTTAAATCAATTTGAGGGACATAATTACATCGGCAAGGTGTTAGCATATCACATATTTTCTCAAAAAAAAGTACTATTATATAATTTGTTTAATTTTATATTGTGTACTCCCACCCTACTCCCCCGACCCAAAATGCAATCTATAAATTTTTTTGGGGGGGTTCATGTTTAATTCTTCTGAGATTTCTAGTATTGCATATTTTTCCCAATTAATTTTAACTCTTTTGGGATACATAACAAACAGAATTGCTTACAAAATTCTAGGACTCTACAGGAACGTAGATCATTACATCACAGAAGGTTGAGTCACTCTCTTCATTCCAACGTTGAGATCCTCACACACTAGGATTGCACCACATGAAACGCAGTGGCCAAAGGGCGCTCTTCTTCCAGAAAACACTGCCCTAATTCTCCAGTATTCAGCTTTTCCACTTGAATGGAATAAAAACCCTTTTGAGAACAACAATTACAATCCCCCCATTTTTTTCTCAGGCGCACTATTTGACTTCTTAGTGCAGGCACAATGCAAATAAGGCAAGCTTCCTTTCACAGAGTGATTAATATGCAAAGACAGCCTGCTTTTTTAGTAGGATGTGAAGAACCACCACCAAGCTTTTCTAAACCTAGAGGTTTCTACAATTATTTCCACTGTTTATTTTTAAACAAAAGATTACACAGTAACACCAAGCCCTTTAGCTCTAATTTGCCAATATTTTGTAAACAATGACAATTTAGATTTTTAAACCTTTTGTATCATTTTAAATCTACGGTCAACTATTGATCACAATATAACCTGTATATATACATATCTATATACACATATACGTGTGTGTGTGTGTATATACATGTATATATACACATATATATGTGTGTGTGTGTGTGTGTGTGTGTGTGTGTGTATATATGTATATTTGGTGGGGGAGGAGGTATGGAACACGATTCAAGCTATACTTTTTCAGAAATTGCTCTTCATTTTTAAATAACAAACAATCTGCCTGGTATGTACCTTTGTAAGCCTGTGATTTTTAAGGTTTATTTAAATTCCAAAATAAAACTTAAGAAATTACATTTTCATAGTAATACACCTAACTTGCATGTACCTTTATAAAACTTGTGACTTTTCCAAATTATTATTAAGTTAAATATAAGGTTATGTTTTTACAGAAAATGAAATTAAATTTGTTCAATAAACCAAGGCTACAAAGAAAATGCAATCTTTGTAGTACAGATTACTTACACTTGCACATTTAATCTGAATAAAATAATTTAAGGAACATTCTGACCACATGTTTCTTTGGTGAGTTTTGAAACCTATCAGATATGATTGTTAGATTTTCCTTTCAAAAATTTTCTTTTATGTCATCAATGTTTGAGGCCTATCCCCACCTATAAAGTCTTATGCAGAGATTCCAATATATAATTACCTGACATTTCCACATAACGTTTTCAACAAAAAACCATCAACAACTCAAACGTTTTGCTCTGGATATGAATTTCTTTTTAATCAACGTATTGAAAGTCAAAATATAAATCTGATTTTAAGTTAATTCGTTAAAAAAAAAAGTCTATAGACACAGTCTTAAGATAAGCTGTTAGATATAAATGAGACTTACAACTACACACTGACTTGCAGTCAAAATATTTCTGAAATATATGTAGGTCAAAACTGATCATGCTCTAGACACAAACCTATCTTCTTGCCAGTAGACCCAAATCCCAGGACCTGTGACTCTAACTGTCAATGAGGAGTCGACTGACATCTGCATACCTCCAGTTTTCCTCTAGGATAGAGAGTAGCATCATTTCAGGGATGTCAGTAAGTCATTCATGGAACTTTTGTTCCCTTGTGAAGTTTTACTGTCCGTCTAGTGCAAATCACTTCCGCACTTCGATTCTCCAGAAAGCATCATTAAGGTCATCTGTAGGTTTGTTTTCTTCCTTTGCACTTTCAAATTCTAAATGAAGAAATTTGCAAACGGAAAAGAAAACAAACCAATGTATTTGTTCTAGTTCGTAAGTAAACAATAAGATGAAAAACTCGTTGCCACTGAGTCGATTCCAACTTACAGCGACCCTACAGGACAGAGTAAAACTGCCCCATAGGGTTTCCAAGCAGCGGCTGGTGGATCTAACTGCCGACCTTTTGGTTAGCTCTTAACCACTGAGCCAAAGGGCTCCAATAAGATGAAAGTAAAGGCTAAATTAACAATGGAACTTATCATTTGAAATTTCTCGTGTTGAGCTAGTTGAAAGAGTATATAATTTTAAACCCACTTATCAGATAAGAAAGTTTAATATCCAGAAATACATAAATTGTTAAAATAATTACATATATTTATAATTTATGCTTCAAAAAAGGTCCCCAAGCATACATTTATTGTTATGGCTAAATAAAATAATTTAAATGTCTGGAGTTGTTTGTGATAGCTACTCTCTTAATATTGCACAGGCAGCAAAAATATAACTCAGAGTAATATACTGATTTACCTCCCAGCGACTTCAAAAGGATCTGTTGTAAATATTTCTAGAAAACCAAATAATAAATGATCATTCAGGTTTTTAACTTAGCTACAAAGCTAGTCTTAAAGACCTAAATCAATTACTGTGTGAAATGTTTACTTTCTCAAAAATAATACCTATATCTAATTTGGCTATAAAAAAGTACAGACAATAAAAATATTATTTTTATGAGAAGAAAGGAAGGAGAATGGGCTGCCTTCATGACCAGTTATCTAAATTGAGTCTGACCAGTAATTTTAATTCTGATTCCAAAACCACTTTAGCTCAAAATGACCTCAAATTGTAACCTAGGGCAGTTAAGTGACTCACTTTCGTCTCTTATCTTCAAAGAATATCACACAATGCCCCTTTTTTACCTCCTTATGACGGATGGTTTTCTTTGATGAAAACTGTAAATTTTAAACATGTGATGTTAAGTTCAATTTTAAGTTACACACACCAAAGGGAAAAATCTGAGAATGGAATAAATAATGCTTAGTTATCTTTCTCTGACATTTCAGGGCTGTCTTTGGTGTTATTCCACACGAAAAAATATTAGAAATGTAACCAAAAACGGTTTAGACCATGGTCTAGAATTTTTCACAAAGCTTTGGAATATAAAAACCTGTTGCTGTTGACTCGATTCCGACTCGTACTGACCCTATAGGACAGAGAACTGCCCCACAGGGTTTCCACGGAGCAGCGGATGGATTTGAACTGCCGACCTTTGGTTAGCAGCCAATTTCTTAACCAGTGTGCCAGCGGGACTATATATATAGTTATTTTTTATCTCCAACTCCTAGACCAATTATGTGGAACACAGAAGTCATTCAATAAAACATTCCTGCTACCCAACAAATCTGGGACATAGTCATTTGCAAATGTGTTCATGAAATTGCTCTTATTTTGGTTCATAGCATCACTGAAAAGCCCATGTCCTGATATCCAAGATACGTGGAATCTCAGGGCACCCTGGAATCTTTTGGGAACTTCTGAGTTCAGAAGAGACTCCTCAAAAATATGAGATTAGCTCTCACTCCTTGAATTATCAATTCCCTTGAAGTTACCTTGTCATACTTCTTTTTAGGTCCTTGCCTTTGATGCACGCCTGGAACACTTACCTTTTCCTTTTACAACTCTATGACTTCTTTCAATCTCAAAATTTCTACACTAAAATATGTGAGATAAAAGAGTTCAAAAATCTGCTTTGGCATGTAGCAATTAGGAACAAAGAAAGAGACAGGTCATCAAAGGGATCTCAATCTGCTCCAAAATTAAATCTAACACTCTCTCTCTTATCCCACTAAATTCAGCCCAACAAATACACACGTGCACGTGCAAACACACATACATACACACAAAACTGTAAGTAACAGCAGGGTAGGGCCACGTATTCCTTTCTCCCATCCTGTACTGCCCCTCACTCAACCTAGCAGAAGACTGGGTTTACTACTGGAGAAATTGAACCGGAGGGGACTTTGCTCTTGGGGATACCAGGCACTGCTGAGGGCAGTATTCTACTAAAAATAGGAGGATTAAATGAAATCCTGATTACTGAATAAAGATATCCTCAATCCATTTCTCCTACTCAGCTTAGAGAAAAACAACAGTCAGAGTTATACCCTCTAAACTGCAAAATGTTGGATTCTCTAAAATTGACCACCCCCCCCCAAAAAAATCTAGGCACTAATGAGTGGATATGGATGACCCCCACCCAACAGACCAGGTCACTGCACAGTTACCCTTGAGTGACACTCACCCACACCTTTGGAAAACAAAACAGAGCTCTTAGAAATTAAAATATGTTAGCACAAATAAAAAATTCAGTTAAAAGATTGGAAAAAAGTTGAGGAAATCTCCTAGAAAGTGGGGATGGGGAGACAAAGAAATTAACAACAGCAGAGAGAAGATTAGAAAAATCAGAAGACCAATCCAACTTCTGAATAAGAATTCTAGAAAGAAAAAGAGAAAATAGAGACAGGAACATATCAAATAAATAATGCAAGAACATTCTCCAGCACTGAAGGACATGAATTTCCAGACTAAACGGGCCCACTGAGAATCTAGCCCAATAAGGGAAAACATATCTACCCCAAGGCACATCACTGTGAAATTTCAAAACACTGGAGACAAAGGGGAAATCTTAAAATCTCTTAGAGGAGAAAAAAGCATGTTTCATTCAAAACATCAGGAATCAAAATGCAACTGGACTTCACAACTACGTTGGAAGTAAAAAACGGTGGAGCAATACCTTCAAAATTCTTAGGGAAAACAATTTCCAACCTAGATAATTATATATCAATTAACTTTGAGAGTAAAATAAATAAATTTCCAGATATGTATTCAAAGTCTCAACAACAATGAAGTAAAGCAGTAAGATAACCAGTTATCCAGAAAATAGAGGAGAAGCCAACAAAGGATATGGGTAAAGGGAATTCCCAGGGTGATGGTGAAGAGAAATTCCAGAAAAACGGCTGTGCAGCAAGCCTAGAAAACCAATAGCCCTGATTAAAGAGGAAAGGAAAGGTCTAGGGTGTATGTCTCCAGTGGGGAAAAGAAAATAACCATATTTGAAAATAATAAGATTTATACTTCAGTCTGAGATTTTGATAATGAATCAGTGGTAGGTACATAAAAGCAAAACTGAGGCCATTATAAACTCCAGGAAAAATAAAAAGTCATATAAGAAAAGGAATATAGTCACTGAATTCCTCAAGGCTCAGCTGTGAATAATATTTATGCGGTCATCATAATATAAATATTAAATTTAGTTTAACCCAAAATAGAAAAACAGCTATACTGATACACCAGGGTAAGGAAAGCAGGAGGGGTGAGCAGTGTGTAAGAACATGAAACTTCATATTCCATAAGAAGAAGTTAATAAATAATAGCTAAAACTGAAAGATTAAGAAAGCATCAATATGGAGGTAAAATCTGAAGAAACAGTTAAATGAGTAGAAAGTCGCTGCTTCAGGCGAGTTAAAATCAGAGATGGGAGGGGTGATGTGCAGTGAGAAGGACTTGAGAGAACTGAGTCAAAGAACTGTTTTTTGTTACAAGCCTTTTAAAACTATTAACTCTGTATGCAATGTAGACATATTATGTAAAAATAAATAAATAAATTCAAGATTGAAGAAAGGACAGCCAATTACCTCCAATTACTTGAGTGAGTTAAGATCTTTAATTTCAAAATATACTTACTATAACCTAGGAGAGAAGAAACTAGTTGACCCACCTTCTGCTCCTTTTTTTTTTAATTTAATTTAATTTTTCGTGAAAATATACACAGCAAAACCCACTCCCATTCCACAGTTTCTAGACATAATTATCAGTGACACTGGTTAAATTCTTCACATTGTGTCAACATTCTCATTATTTTTGTTCTAGTTGTTTCACTTCCGTTTACTTAATCTCCCTGCTCCCCAACCTTCTCACCTATGCTTTAAAATATCTGTTGACCCTTTGGTCTTATAATTTTTTTAAAGAAACACAATACTCAAGGGTGACAATCTTGTTACTTACTTTAAAGGTGACTTCAGGGGATAGTTTCAATTCAAGGTTTGAAGAGCAACTCAGGGCCATAGTCTTGGGAACTCCTCCAGCTTCAACTGGTCCAGTAAATCTGGAATTTTTTTTTTGAAGAATCTGAAGATCTATTCCACATTTTCTCCCTTTTTATCAGGATTTATTTATTGTGTTCCTGATTAGAATGCTCACTAGTGGTAGAAGGCACCATCTAGTTCTTCTGGTCTCACGACAGTAGTTCAGATAGACAATTACTCCTGTAGACCAGTTTCTTCTCTGATTCTTGGGCTTCCTTCTTTCTCTTAAAGACGAATAGTTGTATCTTAGGTGGCCACTCGTAAGCTTTTAAGATCCCAGACACTACTCACCATACTAGGAGGTAGAAGATAAACTTTAAGAATTACATTATGCCAACTGACTGTACTGTCCCATGAGACCAAGGTCCTAAGCCCTTAAACCAAGAGAACTAATGCCATGAGGTGACTGGTTGTGTCTAATTAGTACCACCATCTGTAGCTCCCCCCACCTTTTATTTGGTTGTTGACCCATCTTCTATTAATGGTAAATAAACAGCTATGGACTTCAAACCAAGCTGAGAAGTTCTCTCTAACAAGATCACTCTAGAAGAATGAAATACAAGATCTCATTTGTCCTAAATTCTTGGGGATTACAGTGTCTCAAAAATAAATCTTCCAGCTGAGTGACACTAATTGTATTACCTCCTTCATTCCAGTTTGACACTGGTGAAGACAATGGCACCTATGCTTATTTTATCTTCCAACTATGTGGAAACTCCTTGAAGTCACACCTTATTCAGCATCTAGCACAGAGCTAAACACGAAAGACTTGTGCTCAATAACTGAATCTGTACATTTGTTGCCTGCCACTTGAATCACTTCAGTAAATGGGTCACAGCTAACTCTTCCAAATGAGGTTTAAGTCTGAACACCTATTAATTCATACTGCACTGTGTTACCGACATGCCCTCAGCATTTTTTGATAAATGGGGCTTCTTTTTAATCAAATACTAAACAGCTAAGACTAACATGCTTTGTGGTTTCTTAAATCTGCTTTTCGTATTTTTTCATTCTTTCCTTGCTCTCAACTACTGTATCTTCTTGCTGTCAATGTACCTATAGCTAGCACTCATGTTTCCTGGATTCTCATCCGAATCTTGTAGTCCTTATGAACATGGCAGAAGCTAAGAAATCAGTTAAGAGTATACGGACTCTTTCTGAATACAGGTTTAAGGGCTCCCCTATGGCTTGAGTGCATATAATTCAGTATACGGACTTTGGATTCTATTTTGGCTTTTCAGAGGCTTCTTTTCCTTACTTCTTCATTCTTGGTTATGTTCCAAAAAATGAAGGTTGCCAGATAAATGACTTCAAAGTTAGCAAAGTGTCGGAGATTTGACCTTTAGCAACAACCTTATTTAAATACAGTAGATTTTACGGCTCCGTAATTGTTGCAAATTAGCAAGTTTAATAGTAATCCTATGCAAATGGAAAGTAGAACCTGTATAAATGATTTTGTTTTTAAAAATTCTACTCTTCTCAAAATCAAGATCCACTACACTTTGATTCTACAACAGGTAAAAGAGCTAAGCAAACAGCTATGGCATTCCTAACTCAACTGCAACTAATGGTGATCCTAAACATACACAGAATGCAAAACAAATGGTAAATATCAACAACAACAAAAATGTGATTCTAATTATAGTCAATACTGAAATCTAACACTAAGTGTATATACCTTCACTGTGAACTTTAGCAGAAAGAAAGGAAAGGGGAAAACATTACTGCGCTTACTATGTGCCAGACAGTTGTACTGACTGTCTCATTTAGACCTCACCATAATCCTCTTTGGTAAGTATTATTATCCCTGTTTTACAGACAAGTAAACTGAGTGTTGGAAAGATTAAATGACCAACTCAGGGTCACATAACCAGAAAGCAGGTGCACCAATATTCAAGACGCAGGTTTGATGCCAAAAGCCCATGGGGCGCCCCCTACAGTACGCACAGCCTCAGCAGCGCCAGATAGTGTTGTGCGCCACTGAGTAGATTCTGACTGACGGTGATCCTATGGGACAGAGTAGAATCACACCATACGATTTCCCAGGCTGCATTCTTTACAGAAGGAGTTAGGAGTGGTTAACCTCTCGGCTGCTAACCGAAAGTCAGACAGTTCCAACCCACCAGGAGAAAGATGTGGCAGTCTGCTTCTGCAAAGACTTACAGCCTTGGCACCCCTATGGGGAAGTTCTACTCTGTCTTATAAGGTTGCTATGAGTTGGAATCGACTTGATGGCTATGATCAGTTAGAGTTAAACTTTACGGAAGCAGATCACCAGGTCTTCTCTCTCACGGAGCCACTAGTGGGTTTGAACCACTAACCTTTAAGTTAATAGCTGAGTGCTTTTAGCCATTGCACCATAGCACTAAAAGGAGATAATAAATTAAGAAAGAAAGGTAATTTATAATTATCAACTCGAAGTATTTGTATTGGATTCATGTCTTCTCATGCTCATGATAATACATCTTTAAGGCTGCCGTGCTGAAGATCCCTGGGTGGCGCAAGTGGTTTGCACTCAGCTACTAACCTAAAGGTTGGCAGTTCAAACTCATCAAGCAGTGCCATGAAAGAAAGACCTGGCAATCTACTTCCATAAAGATTACAGCCAAGAAAACCCTATGGGGCACAGTTCTACTCTGTAACACAAAGAGTCACCATGAGTCAGAACTGACTCAATGGCAATGGATTTGGTGAGGTTGCCATGTTAGACCTTAAATCCAATACTCATATAGCAACTGCAGCTTAACCACTGATTGGCAGCATCTTATGGAAAAAAAAAAAAATGGGCACTCTCAGATGAAATATGTATAAAAGAACATTTGAAAAGTATTCAATCACCTCTTTTGCCTACATGATAAAAACAATGCATCCAATTTGTGACAAATGGAACAAACTTCAAAAGCTTTTGGTGTACACAGACATAAAGGTTTTTTTTTTAAAGGCGCAGAAATAAAGGTATGAATATCATGGACAATGATGCAAGAACGCAAAACTATGTCTGAATAGTATCGTCTTACATGATAAATGAAATCACTGAAAAAAGAAAGAAAACCTAACTTCATTCATTTCCTCTCACATGAATGCATCCCATCATCCTTCATGAGCGCCATTCATTCATCTCCTTTCCTCTCTCCTGGCTCTTTTCCCTAAATTAAATATGACCAGATAGCCGTCAGTTTAAAGCCTTCACCCAACCTAACACCCTTTCCTTCCTTCCTTCTTTTGTGTCAAATGTTCTGGACATCAGTCTTTAACTCTAAATAAAGAAACTGAATTTCACTACACAGCCGAGATTACTCTTTCTAAGGTCACTGATGATCTCCTCTGAATCCAATCCAGTCTAAGTCTCATCTTCCTTGTACTCTTAACCACGTTAAATACTGCTGTCCTCTTTTTATTGTACTATTTGTCTTACATCTGATGGTAAAGCAATATATGCTCATTATAG
The DNA here is from genome assembly GCA_030035585.1 of Dugong dugon. Classification (NCBI taxonomy): domain Eukaryota; kingdom Metazoa; phylum Chordata; class Mammalia; order Sirenia; family Dugongidae; genus Dugong; species Dugong dugon. The sequence continues at coordinate 31,876,605 of CM057467.1, forward strand.
AAAACTCAAACAGTATAAAAAAATACTTTATCTTCTTCCAGACCTGATGACAGAGTAAGCAAAAGACTTTTTTTAAAAACAAGACTGTGATTATACCTATATATACCATTTGTTTCTAGCTTTTTTCCACTTAACATTATTATGCTTTTCTACCCTAGGCTTCCACACCACTAAAATCTGGTTCTTTCAATTTGTTCAATAACACTTTTCTGAGTTATAGACAAGATACCATTCTGGATGTTAAAGAGGGAGATAGAAAAAAAGAATAAAATGAGTTCCCTGGTCTTAAACAGTACATAGACTACTAGAACTTCTGAGTCTTCTTGGTCTCCTAGCCAGACTCTCTCCAACTGCCTCCCAAACATGCAACATGCAAACCTACCTCATCCACCTTCCTCTTACAGAGCTAGATCCTTCCTTCAAAGCTTCAACTCTCACTTACCTTGGGAAGAGCTTCCCAACTGCCCCTGCTCCCCAAGTAATCTTTCTCTTGCCTCTGGGTACTACTCTTGGGTACTACGTATTTGGCTTTAGATGCTGCCTTGTATTCGCAGTTCTCTTCTCATTCCCAAATAGATGGACGGTAGCTTTCTGAAGTCAAAGCATATACTTTAGAGTTTTGAGTGGGACTTTTTTTTTTTTTTTTTTAACACGCTGTAGCTAACAGACTGCTTAGATGCTCTATTAAGTATTTTTCCTGTTATTTCTTCTTCCTCTCCCCACAACCCACCTGGTACCTTCTGATAAACCCTGTCCCCACTACAGACTGTCTCATCCTCTCTCCGGTCTCCTATTCCTCCTTCTATGTGAGTAGCTTTCAAACTATTTTTACAAGAGGCACAATAAAGTGTGTGTTTTCCATCACAATTGGATCATACATTACTTACACACACACACCCACACACACACACACAACTGAAACTAAAGTTTCACAAAACAGTAAGTTTCACAAAACAATACTTACTACATAAAATGCACTCTTTTCTATTCTAGTTCCTTCCTCCCTTCTCTCCTTTCTTCGTTTATTCTTTTCTTTCTCCCTTTCTTTTTTTTTTTTTTTTTAATGCTGGTGGAGGCCAATGAAATACATTTTACTAACCACAGTCTGAAAAACACTGACCTATACATTAATATACTAGGATGCCCAAAGTTTTTCTAAAACCTATTGTGTCTAAAACTGAGATTATCCATCTTTCTTCATTCAAGGTAACCCCTTTTTTCAAGTTCTTCATCATATGGACAGCACCATGATTATTTCATTCTCTTGGGTTTGCAATTTAAAAAACCTCTCTCTCTGTCATCTACCGTTTTGTATCTATCATCTACCCTTGCTGGTTGATTTGTCATCTCTGACATCTCAGCTATGCCCCTTTTTATCCTTATCCAAAGCCATTACAAGTGTATCTTTTCAAGATTATTTGCTTTATACAATACATCACAGTTGGCTTTCTTTAAAACTTTAAAGAGGTTAGGTAACTCACATAAATTCACATGCCCAGTTCATTGCAGAGCCAAATCTTAAACCCAGGTCTTCTGAGTGTACACCTAACAGTACCCTACATACAAACCTTCCTACCTTCCTACTACATAAAGCAAGATACTCTCATTGGACTTCACTGGCCTCTAATCCAGATTTAACTTGCTCCCCTATCTCTCAGCCTCCCCAACATCTAGTCAATCTTTTATACCGTCCCAGAAATCCTTTCACTAGGCCAGTATTTGTCCAGCCACTATAATGGCTGCTACATAAATCACAAATTCCCTTGAAGTATTGCAATGATCTCTACCAGTTTGCTCCTACTTATCTCCTGCTAATTCACAGCTAGCATCCAACACAGCGCCTAGCACAGAGGCTGTACAGTTGCTATCACAGACTATTGTCTTAAACATTTTTTAAAATGATTTCTCCAATATGTCCAGCAGCACCCCATCCCTTTGCCTGGCATTTAAGATTTTAATATGACCTACCCCAATATCTACTCAGCCTTCACTGCTCTTTCATACTAATTCTCACTAGACCTGTCTCTTCCTACAGGGAAATCGGTCCTTCCCCTCTCTATTTATGCTTAGGTCCCTGGAGGTCCAGATCAACTACTAGAAAAAGTGTGGACTTTTTCAGATATTAAAACCCACTGAGATATTCGTCCTTCTAAAGTCTTCTCACAATTATTATCTGCCACCTTCATTTAGGCACTTACTCATATAGTACCTTTCATGTTTTCTTAACTGTTTAAATCACCTGGAAGCTAGTGAAGAACCACTTTAGTATTCTTTACATTTTATTTTCACCCTCAGCTCCTAAGCATAGAACTTTGCACATCATATTCACAGCACAGTTACCTAATAAACATTTCAAATAAAATCTCTGTTCAAGATGAACTGTAAAAAAAGCATACATTGAGTACCTACTGTGTGTCAGCTGCTTTACATATGGGACTTTATTGAAGCTTACCAAAACCCAATAGGGGGGGTGTCGTTATTCGCATTTTGCAGATAAGAAAGCAGGGTCAGAAGTATGCAACTTACAAGGTATGTATAAACTTTTGTGTAAGAGACTAACTTGAAAAAAAAAAAAGTACGCAACTTGCAGAATGTCATTTATGGCTATTGGACTCAGTCCGGATCTGGCAGACTCCAAAGGTCTTGATATTGCCTCTTTACCACGTCAACGCCCCCTCACATCAGTCAAAATCAGTCAATCCAGAAACCACACCAACTCTTTTCCGTATCGTTGATTACCTGCACGTTTTCTTGGCATATATTCTGATGCTATGTGTATTCAAATTATCCTTACTTTAGAAAAGGATGAAATGCAGCCAACTAATGTAAGTTAAGGTTCCAGCTCCACCTGTGTAAATCGCTCATCTTTCTCAGCCTCAGTTTCCACATGAAGACCTAACACTATCTGGGCTTCTAGATGTTTTTTTCGCTTAATCTCTAGCCACTAGTCCCAAGTACCCTCACACTGTTCCTTGAACACGACTGTGTGTATGCATTTCTCTATCGCTGCTCAATGGGGACAGGGGTGGTTCAGTGGGAGAAATATGTCACCTTCCATACAGGAGACCGGGGTTCAATTCCCAGCCAATGCACCTCATGCGAAGCCACCACCCATCTTTCAGTGGAGACTTGAATGTTGCTATGATGCTGAACAGGTTTCAGTGGAGCTTCTGCACTAAGGAAGAAAGGTCTGGCCATCTACTTCTGAAAATCAGCCAGTGAAAATCCCATGGATCACAACGGTTCGATCCACAACCAATCACAGTGATGGCACAGAAGAAGGCAGTGTTTTGTTCCGTTGTACACAGGGTCACCATGGGGTTGCCGTAAGTTGGGGGCCAACTGAATGGCAGCTAATAACACCACCACTGCTCAGGGGTTTTGCTCTGCCTGAATTGTCCCTTTTGCCTGTTCCATCTAGTAAAGGCAAACTCATGCCCCAAAGCCAGCTCAAGGGAGTCCCAAGCAAAATTAACTGCTTCCCTGTACCCCGATAGCACTTAATGCATGCCTCTATTTATAACTACAGTGTGTCTCTGGCTACCTCGCGAGCTCTAGAAGCAGAGGCACATCTTACATGACTTTACAACCTGAAACCCAACACAATTTCTGAAGCTGAACTCCTCAAGATTTCAGGAAGGTTTTTTGAATTAAGGAATTCAGGAATGTTTGTTGTAATTCACTGTTTGTGGAATCAAGTGTCCAATCAATCATGTCTGAAAATGGAAATACCATCTGCTCTTTCTGTTTCAGAGTTGTTTAAATGTTACCTCCTCACAGAGGTCTTTTTCCCAACCACCCAATCAAAAACGGATTCCCCCTTTAATATCTCATAGCGCCCTGTTCCTTCCCTTAGTTCCCATCAGAATTTGTAATTTTATATGTGTGTAGGTTTTACTGGTTTAATGTCTATTTTTCTCCCCACAATTAGACTGGATGCTCCATGAAAACAAGGACAATGTTTAGTTCACCATTGTATTCCCAGCACCCAGCACAGAGCACATACTCAATAAATATTTACTGAATAAAAGATGTGAAGATTAAATGATATAATATATATGAAAGAGCTATGTAAACTGTAGAGTGAAAATTAAGATATAATCACTGGTATTATCTATCCAGCCTTTTAGATACGCAAAACAAAAGCTTCGGTCTCTTTTCCAATATCCTATGTGTTTATTTGGCAAAATTACTTCCTGCCTAGCCAATAGGGCACTTATTTCTGACTCATTAGAATAATAATACCAATTACTTTAGTCAGTAAGTTGCAAAAATATCAGCTATGAGAAATATTAAATTACCTCAGATATCACTTAAGACTGTCTACAAAATAAAGGTCAAAAAGCTTCTTCTCTTCAAAAATAACTTTGATTTTCATACAGGATTCTAATATTCAACATATTATACCAACAACCTTTATGAGAAGCATGTTTAACAAACTGTGACAATTGGCCTGCATTCTTAAGCAGGTGGACCCAAGCCAATGAAAACACCGTTTGCTAACGCAGGGGCAGATGTTTTCACGGCCCCTCAATTGTGTGGTCCCCTTCCAAGGGTCTGCGGGGTGAGGGCCTAGCAGTGTGTTCTCATGGTCAGAAGTTTTCTAAATGTTTCAGAAGCAAAAGAGTTTTGTATTTTCTTTAAAGTGTATCCTCAAAATTGAAATAACCTCATGCTCCACGAAACCTCGATCCACCCCTGTGCTAATAGCTTTCAACCTTATAATCAGATCATTTTTCTCTCCAAAATATTCATAACCAAAATGGCTGTGCAGGCATATTTAGCCACTGATTTTTTCAAGTCTAGTTCTAATCATTAAAAACGTAATGATTTCATAATATCGTCTTTTAAGGCATTCTAAAAAGAGAACATTATGTCTGAATAATTATTTTCTTTCTACATCTATAAACATCCCTCTTCCTCGTTAATAAACACAACTTACCGGCATTGAAGATCTAATGTTCACAACAGCCAGAACAAGTAGGCATTATTATTTTTCCCATTTGACAGAGAAGAAACTGAAACTTGGAGAAATTAAATGACTTGCCCAAGATCAGACAGCTTAGGGACAAGGTCAGGGTTTCGACCTGTGATTGTCGTACACTCTCAATCTCTATACTACTTGCTATATGTACTATTATGCTGTGCTATCTGCAGGGCTCCTCAACAGCTGAAATTATGTCATCTTGGTCCTCTGTAATTCCCCACAGATAATGATAAATAGCTGGCACTTAAACATATGTGATCAACTGTTTAAGAGAATACCTAATGTAACTCAATCTCAAATAGCATGGCATTACTATAAATAGTCTTAAATGACAAGGTAATCAGATACCAAAGAGGAGATTAATATACAACAAAGGGCTTTTCCGTACTACCGTATGTATAGGAATGACACAGAATAGAAAACAGGGTCAGATGTAGCCAGTATATGTAGGTACAAATCACAAAGTACTCAATGAGATTAAATAGTGAAATACAGGCTATATATGAGCCTTTTAAATCACTTCAGCGATACAATTTTTGAATTCAGAGGAAAATAATGCATATATTTTGGAGTAAAAGAATGCATAATAGGTTTATTAAAAATTTTTTAAAAAATACACATACATACAATGGAATACTACTCAGCCATAAAGAGAAATGAAATCCTGATACATGGGCAAACCTTGAGAAGATTATGCTGAGTGATATAAGTCAATCAGAAAATAACAAATATTATATGATCTCACTTACATGAGATAATAAGAATAGGCAAATGTATGGAGACTAAGATTTATTGGTGGTCACCAGGGGTGGGAGAGAGGGGGGAAAGGGGAACCATTATGTAGGAAGCAGTGAGTTTCTGTTTGTGATGATGGAAATTTGGCAAGGATTGTGGGTATGGCTGCACAACATGATTAATGTAATGGCTATCACTAAATTGTACACCTGAAAAATGGTGACTTGGCAAATGTGTTATATACATATTTTCACAACAATGAAAAAAACAGAAAAAAATCCATAAACATGAGAGAGAAAATGGCTATGAATGTAGTTCCCTTTGAGTCTCCAGTGGCTCAGAAGCTCAGTTAATACTGCAGAAAGGGAAACGTGTGTCAGCTAACCGAAAACCAGTAACTCAGTTGCTGCATGTAGACATCGGCCTAAGAGTGTTTCACGTGTAATGTATTGAAACCGCCTGAAAGGCCGCCATTTGGCACCCAGACCAACATCAAAAGGCAATGCTCCTAATGAGCATCTGCAGCTGAGAGACAGCATTTCAACACCATGAAATGAAAGGGCATAATGGCATCACTGCCAAAGCCAAATAATTTACATCCCTTTACATCAGCAAATGGTTTTAAGGTTTGGCACCAAGAGTTAATAACAAAAAGGACTAGAGGTAGCATGTCTGTGACCTTCAGATTCATTTCTGTATTTTATTGCCCTACAGTAGTGAGTATAGCTACCAGTATTATTGATAATAGTTTCACATCATCGCTTTTTAATATTAAAACTCTGGACCTCATGCAGACTTAACTATAAAGATTCAGAGAGGTTCTTGGGAGATTTCGCCTTCCTAAGATCCCAGCTCTTACAATATTGCTCAGAGACTTGTTGAGTATTTTAGGAGAAGCATAAAATTCTCTTCCTCTGAATGTTACTCAGAATGGTTCCTTTTTTAGCCAAAGAAACCCTAATCTTAGCCTTTTTTTATTCAAAGCTCAAATGGTCATTATTATATAACCAGCTAATTATTGTTCTCAATTTTGTTTGGTTTGTAACCCCTTTTTAAGACTACTAAAATGCTACCCCTCGTTTGCCGCTATCTCTTTTAAAGTTCCAGGCATTCCTTCACCTATATATATTTGGTAGATCACTAAACTGAAGAATTATTGATTATGGAATTTCCATTAAAATGTTTATCTTGATGCCATAAAATACTTGTGTGCTCAAAAACCCAATACTTCAATAGTACAGGAGAACCTTCTTACAATGCCTTTGTCTCCTGCCAGGCTGTGACTGTTCCCAGCAGACTGACAGAAGCAGGTCCGGTCCCTTCTCCCTCCCTGTCAACTGGTTCTGCTCTCCATCACCACAAACCCAAGATCATCATGGAAAGTTCAAACCTTTCCTTGGCAACAGGTAGTCAATCACTTATTTTATATGAAGACAGGAAAGACCGTCTATAAAATATCTTTGGAGGTCTGCCAGTAGCACTGAAGCCACTTGCAGCACGGAGCACAGCCACAGTTCTTTTAACACTCAAGACGTAAATACGTGGAGTTCATCCAGTTAATATTAAACTAGAGGCTTCATCATCTTAAAAAATGAACTGGCTGGATCAGAAACTCCAAAGTCCATATTTCAAGCAGTGTAAAGTTTACCAAATGCTGTCTATAATTTAAGAAACTGAATTCTGTAATGAACAAAAACATCCGTCATGTCTAAAGATTAGTTTTTGAATGACAAAATGGTGCTATTTATTTTGAGAGGCAATTAAGATGCTATTCCCTGTGACAGAAAAATGCAGATATAGATTACTTATATTAAATTACACCCTATCCATCTGAGGAATTCATTTAATGATAAATGTATTTCAGAGAGAAGCACTATGCAAAGTCCTTAGAATTTGGGTGTTTCACGTGACTGATTTCTCCCTATTAAAGTTGCCTTGCATAAGCACCCATATCACTTGTGTATAGCATACACACAAAATATATTTTTTAGTTTTTTGCAAACAATTACTACCCTAATTCCTGAACTATCAAATCCAAGAAATCAGTCACCCATTAAATTAACAAGCCCTTAGTTGAATCATTCAGCCCAGGAAAAACTGGATGAACCTCCTTTAGTGAACAAGGACCTTACAGTTCAGATCTTAGTTTATGTACTGCTATTTTCTTTTCACCCAGTATTCGTTTTAAAAAAAAAAAGATTCTTAGTAAAGTTATCTAGAAAGCAGCCATCAAGCTAAATCAGTCGGGAGAAAAAGGAGGAAACTTCCTGAAAAATTAACTTAAAAAATAATACAAGTTTTAGACTAGCAAGAACTTAGCAAGGTTGCTAGCTCGTTAGGGCCTTTGTTATGGAAACAGTAATTTAAAAACAAATAAAGTCACACTTTTACAATGCCTGGATTATAGTCCCTTTTTGTTTTTAACCCTGTTGTATTTTAAATAAATTCTAGCTTATTTTCAGTATTTTTAAATACGCTGATATTTCCCACATTGTTGGATGAAAATTATCTTTTTAGGTTTTGAAGAGAGTCCTGTAAGGTCTTCTACATTCTTAAGCATGGCTTTATTACATTCAGCTAAATTTTGTTCAAAAAGACACATTTCCAATCTTAAAATGAAAATCAAGGAGAAAAACAGGGCTCACCATAACTGTACCACAGCAAACTTCGCTGAAACACATCTTAATTCATTTATCGAGAGATGTTGTGTGTATGTATTTCAGAGATGTGTTAGCTTTTGTGAGATAGCAAAGGTGGTCTTTGTTCTTAATCTGGTGCTATCTTGCTAGAAAACCAGTCGTGCCCATACCTTGATTCTTCAAAGTTAAACTGGCAGACGATTGTAAAACTATCAAATAAACACTTGAACTAACAACCACTCCAGATCATTCCAACAAACAATTCGTCCACACACCATCCAAAACTGATGATAGAATATACTCGAATTTACTACGCAATTCCACGACCTTTCACTTTAAGGAGCACAGACATCAAACTGAGAGATGGGCAGCAGACCTGACTGGTTTGCTATAATAAGATTAGCACATCTTACATGTAAATTTTCACATTCACAGAGCTGGAGTCCATTTGCCTGAATTACCATTGTCTCCGGAGGTGCTACAACATTTGAGGCTAAAAAAAAAAAAAGTGAGTGTGTGTGTGTCTGTGTCTGTACACAGACACACACACAGTTATATTATTTTTACGATCCTTTAACTTGAAATCTTTTTTAAACTACAGTAGAAACAATAATGAAAAAATTAATTCTCTTTCGAAAACCATTCAACCTCTTTCTTTTGTCAAGCAATCTTGTCTGTGTTGCACATTCTACCTTCCTCCTGTCCTCACAGTACTGGTTACCTCCCTGGCAAGGAATGAAGACGCTCATTCCAGAAAACACTATGAGCACTGGTCAGAATGCCACCCTTGCCTGGGCATCCACAAACATCCAAAAGACCCCAATCTAGGATTCCCTGGGCGTGTACTCGGCGTGCAACTCCCTAGAGATCGAAACATCGGGCGTAACAGCCATTACGATGATAGAAAGAACGGCCAGGCAATTCCCAAAAAGGCCCACCAAAAATCAGGTCCCCAATGTCAAGCCTCCACCAGAGGGGAGGAGGTCCCAACACACACCCCCGACCATGCGGGGAGGTCGCGCCGCCGGGACGCACGAGCACGAAAGAAAAGGGAAGCACCATGGGGGCACCCCGACCAGGTGGCCGCAGAAACACAGGACTCCTAATGCCGGCCTGGCTGGGGTCGGCCCCTGGCACCCCTCAAGGCCCCGCCCCTACCCCGCCCCCGGCGTCGCCCCGGGCGGGCGACCCTCTGGTCAGCGCAAGCGCGCCGCTGCGCCCCGGGCAGCTCCAGGCGTCATCTTACAATGCGACGCGCTCGGACCCCGAAAGGCAGCACTAGTGTGTGTGTGCGGGAAGGGTGGGTAGGAGTCCGCTCCAAGTCGGCGTGAAAGAGGCACGCCTGGGCCAAGGAAGGGCGGGCCGGACAAGGAGCCCTCCTGGTGACCACCTAGTCTCCATTTTATTTCCTCAGAAACTGCGGAGCAGAAGGGGGACCCGCCCGAGGGCGGGGTTTCTCCCGGCAGGGGGTAAGTGAGACCGTTAGCCTGGAACTGCAAGAGACGGTCGTGGCAGCTCCGGGCCGCCACCCGCGCCTCAATAAAAGCCTCTCGCGGCTTCCCGCCCAGCCAGCCTCCCTCTGATTGGTCGCCATGGGAGGGACTGGAGTTGGCTAGAGGTAGCGGCGGAACGCTGCTCTCGTGCCGCCCGGGGAGGGGGCGCGCTGGGTGCTCCCTGGGTCGCCCCGCGCGCTCTCCCCCAACCGGACTTGGCCCTCTAGGGCAGGTCCGGCGGCACCAGGCAGCGGCGACGCCGACACACAGCGCCCTCCGCCCGGCTCTCCCCGGGCGCTTGAGCACTTCACACACGCCCCCCGCCCAGAATGTCCGCCCACCCCACCCAACTCTGCGGCCCCTGCTCCTAGTCTTCCTCCTCTTCTGTCCATAAGCGCCGAAGCGCAAATCCCTGGGTGAGGGGTGGAGGGAGCAGCTGGAGGGGTGGGTGGGCACGCACAGAAGAACCTTCTAGGGAGACCGGGATGGAATACCCAAAATGAAATGAACCTCCCAGCTGGCTGCCGAGGTTCTCTGGGCGGCGGCGCAGCAACCGCCGCCCGTGGCAGCATCACTACTATCTTCCTTCCAGCTGCCTATTGTTCGCACTTTACAAGGATTAGGAACCTCACCCAAAGAAAGGAGCCAGGGGCGAGGTGTTCCGGGCCACTACCTGCCATTCTTTTCTCGCACCGCGCAACACTAGGCTCGCGGCGCGTGTAAAGGCACACGCGCACACACGCTCGCGCGCACACACGAAGCAGGCCGGATCACGCCCTCCTCGCCCTCCGCCCTTCCGCACTTCCTCCTGTCAAAACGCGCCGCTCGACCCTCCCATCCCTCGATGCTCCCAGCCGAGAGCAGGGTTTGTAACTCGCTAGCAATTTGGCAAATAAAAAACTAACGTCATATCGACGGGGGTGCAACAACGGCCACACAGCCCCGCGATTCGGCCCGTTTCTCTCGATTTTGCAAACCGTTATTCTGCCGGGGGGCGGGAGAGACCGAAGGCACTTTATTAGACCTAGGGAAATAACGATCAGGGGTAGCTGTCCCGACCGTATTGTTCACTCTTTTGAGAACCCGAGCTGACAAGCCCCTTCCCCGCAGAAACTGAGCCCGTGAGGTGGCACCACCCGAGCCACGGCAGCCCCCTCCCCGCCGCCCCACCGCCGCGCCGCCCGCCTTCGGGGAAGGAGCGCTGCCCATCACCGGCGCGGCCGCAGCGTCCCAGGGAGCCGGTGGGCTCCGCTCCCACCGTCGCGAGCACACAAAGTGGGAAGGGCGGGAGGGCGAGCGAGCTGGAGGGGCGCCCGGCGTTTGCTACGCGGGGAGGCAGCCTGGGACCAGCGCAGCCCGGGAGGGCGCGGGGTCCGGGTGGGCAGCAAGGGCGACGCGCTCCTTTCTCAGCTCCACGAAAATGACCACCTCTAGCATTCCACGGAAAACCTCCCCAAATCACAGTGTTCCTTGAGGGAGGAGTAGGGGGAAGGGAGCACTTAGCAAATTAGATTGAGGAAAAAAAAAAAATGTACCTGCAGTTGCCAGTAAAAACAAAGTCCAGATGAGATCCTTAGTTTGCAGCATTGTAGTCTGCTGGCTGGGAGGGATGTTCTGGCCGCGGTAAATTCTGTGCCCCCCCTTGCAGTGAGTGTGGACGGCGGCAGAGCAACAGACCTAGGGGCAGACAATTGCCAGGCTGAGTATGATTATTTTTGCAGAATTTTTTCCTGCCAGCGGCTGCGGAGCTGCGTTCACGCGCTGATCGGAAAATGAGTGACAGTCCCAGCCTCAGCACACTCGCAACTCGGAGATCCTTGCGCTGGCCCGGGTTCGCTTTGATGGAACTGGGGATGGGAGCAGGGGGCGGGAGACGAGAGTTAGAACCTCCCTGTGTCCTTCCACCACGCCGGCCACAAATAGTGCCGAACATCAAGGAGGTAAGAGAGACAGGGGAGGCAGATGCGGCCGCCTGCAAAATGCGGCCTGGAGCTATCGGAGGAGTCGGGATCGTTCACACGCAGTCTCCCAGGCAGAGCTGGGATTTCTTCTTTTCACACTTCTCCCACACACCTCCGCGTTGCCTCGCGCTAGCCAGCCTACCTTAATCAGGAGTTTGGATATTTTGATAACTAATAAATCGTAAAAATAAAATCAGGTTTGGTTAGCTTTTTAAATGTGTCAAATCCCTCCATTTAGAGCCTAAATTTTTGAAACAAAAAATAGCCTAGGTCTTTTTTTTTTTTTAATAAGGGCAGGAAATTAGAAATTTAGGGAGGGTTGGGACTGCTGTTGCTGAGCTTTGTTTTGGTATTGTTTGGTTTTTTACTGGCTATGAAGTTTGTGATCCCACAGAGAAGCAACATTTAACAAGTCAGCAAATCCCAGGGGAAGGAGGTGGGAAGTAACTTAAGAAGAGAAAGCATATGCTTAGAAGGAATTTCCAGAAATAACTGGAAGAAAATGGGGACGTTTTCTTGTTTATAAATGCTGAGTTCTGTGGTCTCTTTACTAAGCTCACAGAGCCTTTTATATATGTTGGATGATATAGGAGCAATATTAAATAATATTTTCTTGCAAGAGGATGAAACCTCAATTATTTAAGATGTTAATGTAGATGATCACTGAGGTGCCAACCCAAAGGGACCTCAATTAATCTTACAGCTGTACTTTATAAAGAAGGGGGTGAGAGAAGGGTGAAAATAAACATGATCTCAAGACCTGAACAGGGCTTGGGTGTTTAAGGAAGAAGATGTGGAAGAACCAGAAGCCCTAAGGTGTTCTAGATGCTGGAGGAGTCTATTAGCCTGGCACAGTGAACTCTCTGACACAGGAAGGCTGCTTACATTCAAAGGCACCAACACATCACATCAGCATTACCATGCACTCCCCTTTTCCCCATCCTCTGCTTACAGACCAGCCAGCCTCCATTATTGGAGAGGCCTTGTCTCCTCCTCCTCTCCTCTGAGTACTAGATCAATTGGACCACATCAATAGGCTGTGATTTCCGGGCACCCCAAAAAAGTTCTTCCTCCCCAAAGCCAATTTTTCACAATGTTTACTTTTGTAATATTTATTTTATACCAATTATAAATGTAATCCACCACTCATCTGTCAATTTGTTGTAGTGTGGTGGCTTGTATGTTGCTGTGTTGCTGGAAGCTATGCCACTGATATTTCAGATACCAGCAGTGTCATCTACGGTGGACAGATTTCAGTGGAGTTTTCAAATTAAGACAGACTAGGAAGAAAGGCCTGGTGATCTACTACTGAAAATTAGTCAGTGAAAACCTTATGGATCATAACAGAATATTGTTTAATACAGTGCTAGAAGATGAACCTCTTAGGTTGGATGGCACTCAAAATACACAGTGGCTGCAACTATGCATTTCAAATATGCCAACAATCATGAAGATGTACAGGAGTAGGCAACATTTCTTTCTGTTATACCTAAGGTCATCATGACTTGGAGACACTTCGACAGCAACTAACAGCAATAAATGTAGTATTTGCGCATCATAGAAAATTCAGAAAAGTAGAAAGAAGGAAGTAACATCCCAAGTCCAGCAGATTCCAGAGACATCCACAGATTTTCTAAGTCTTCTTTATATGCTTATGAATTTTTATAAATGAGATATTATGGTAGCCATTTTAATCCTGCCTATTTTCCCTAAAGTTTCATTATAAGCATTTTTCCAGGTCATTAAAAAATCATTCAGATATTTTTATAGCAATTTACTATTTCTTCATGTGGATGGTTCTTTGATTCCCCCATTGTTGTATATTTAGACTGTTTCCAGAAACTGATAATACAAGTAATGCTGTTTCTGAACATCTTTCAGTAAATACTTATTGAACAACCACTGTGTTTAGCTCTGTGCTGGGTGCAGTGGATTAAATAAAAATTGGGGCGGGGGGGAGTTGTCTTCTTTTGTTAAGTGGTCGCTGTATTTAAGTTTCTTTGGCTTCAGACATAAGCATCTGCTGAAATGTAAAATTGCTCCACTAAGCTTTATAAATGTATGTGGAGGAATTCATTAGGTTTTGATAGCAGGGAATGATGGGGAGAACAGTCCTGAGGGAAAAGGGAAAACATGAAACTGAGGGCCCCCAAAATAAAATCTTTCTGCTTTATAATTTTATCACCAAGGACGAGACACACCCCTGCCTGCAAGATGCCCTCCTTATAGTGCGTGACAGTAGAATTAAAAGATTCCTCACTATATTTCTCCCCAAATGTCCCTATTTTTAGTCTTTAGCGGGCAGATGTGGAAATCCGATCTCACTGCAGCATGACTGAATGTATTTTTTTCCTTCCAGCCCCTCCCTGCCCCATGTAGCTGTTGCTTTCTTGTCGTAATGACTCATTCTCTAGAATTCTGCCCCACAGTTATTCCAGTCCACGCTCCATGTATATGTCCCATGTTCTCTTAACAGGGCCCATCACTTGTCTCCAATCCTTCAGCTCTCCCCTTGTCAACACCCACATCTGTGAGCTCCGGATTTCAATCACTCTGAATCTTACTCTAAAATGGGACCAAACTGGTCCTCCTTAGACCTCTCTACCCAGAAAGAGTCAGGCACACATTAATGAGCCCTGGTGTTGAAGTGGTTAAGCACTCAGCTGCTACCTGAAAGGTCAGGGGTTCTAACCCACAAGGCGGAAAGATATGGCAGTCTGCTTCCGTAAAGATTACAGTGTTGGAAACCCTATGGGGGATTTCTATTCTGTCCTATAGGGTCACTATGAGTGAGAATCAACTTGATGGCAACAAGTTTACCATGTAAACGAGCCCTTGTAGCACAGTGGTTAAGCGTTCAGCTGATAACCAAAAGGTTGGTGGTTCCAACCCACCAGCCCTCCACAGGAGAAAAGACCTGACGATCTGCTCCCATAAAGATTACAGCCTAGAAAACTCTATGGAGCAGTTCTACTTTGTCCTGTAGGCTCACTGAGTTGGAATGGACTCAAAAGCACACAACAACAATCATGTGAACAGGAGTCCCTGGGTGGGGCAAATGGTTAACATGCTTGGCTGCTAACTGAAAGGTTGGCAGTTTGAGCCTACCCAGAGGTGCCTCAGAAGAAAGACTTGGTGATCAACTTCCAAAAAATCAGCCATTGAAAACCCCATGGAGCATAGTTCTACTCTGACACACATGGGGTTGCCACGAGTCAGAGTCACTTCTATGGCAACTGGTTTGTTATGTAGGTGTCCATGGTTTTGAACCAGAGGAAGGTGGCATCAGGACCCTTTTAGAGAGGAAGCTTGATCAGCAAAGCAGAGAATGGCATAAGAAGAGAGTCATGGCAAGGAGACCAGTTAGGAGGCCAGGACAGTGTTCTGGATTAGATGGTGGATCCTAACCTAAGGAAGCAGCAGTGGGAAAGGAAGCAAACAGGAGTGCAGATTTGAGGCGCATTTCCAAGATAGCAACAGCAGGACATAGGAGCTTTTTGAAGATTGGGATCTAAGGCAAGGAAGAAATCAAAGTTCCTTTTATTCATTCAAGAGGTAGTTATGGAGTGTCTGACACTAAGTATCCAGTATTGCTCTGGACACTGAGGATATAGCAGTGGACAAAATAGAGTCCCTGCCTTCATGGGGCTTCCATTCTTATGGGGAGAACAGATAATAAATCAGTAACTAGTGTGTCAGATGGTGATAAGTGCTAAGGAGAACAAGGGAATAGACAGTGCTGGGGTTGGGGAAGGTTTGCCATTTTGTATAGGGGAAGTTAGGGAAAATTTCTATGATATAGAAACATTTGACAGCAATCTAAAGAAAGTGATGACTCCAAAGTTTCTAACTTGGGCAATTGAATAGCTGCTGGTAGCATTAACAGGAAGTAGAGGAGGAAGGGCAGAAGTGGACAAGGCAATAGCAAAAGGGCAATGATATCAGCTCTGGATATACTAAGTTTGAGATGTTTGAGAGACATCCAAGTGAAAAGTTCCAGAAGACAGATAGTCAGATAGAAAGAACCCTAGAGAACATCAATGTTTAAGGTGTGGGCAGAAGGAATTGCAAAAGAAATCTTGAAAAAGGCAGTCAGAGATAGAGAATTGAAACATTTTAATGTCATAAAATCTAAAGGAGAAGAACATTTTGAAGTGGTCAAATAAGATGAAGACACAAAAGAGAAGAGTTCCCGGATTTGACGATTAGAAAATCACTAGGGTAATCTAAGAAGGCAGCATTCGTGGAGTGGAGGAGAAGGGAGAAGTCACTGTTCCAGGAATGAAAGGATGGCGAGGACAGAGAAGAGGTTTGGGCTGCTCTTTCAAGTGGTCTGATATTCCAGTAGTTTGATAATAACGGGAAGGCAAGCTTGAGGGGGATGAAAGCTTGAAAGAGGGTTTTCTTTTATCTTCTTTGCTTTTCTTTTAATATGAGAATTTATTATCAGGCTATCAAGTGAACTATAAAATAATTATATTACATATTTTACATATTATAAAGTAAATCAGTATACTTTTCTACTCACCTGACGTAAAATAATGAATGTAAAGTAACAAACTCCTCCTCACCACCACCACCGCCACCACCACCTGATGGACCTTAGACTACTTGAAAAATTCACTTAGTCTACAGTAAAGTGCCTTCCTATCCCTGCCCTTAAGGTTTTTTTCTGTTGATGTTGAGAAGATATCCCAGGAACTTTATTTCACATTTAATATGGGCTTGGAGCCCCGATAGCTCAGTGCTTAAGAGCTTGGCTGTTAACCAAAAAGGTCAGCCGTTCAAATCCACCAGCTACTCCTTGGAAACCCTATTAGCGGTTCTACTCTGTCCAATAGGGTCTCTATGAGTCAGAATCGACTCGACAGCAAGGGGTTTAGTTTTTTGTTTTTTGTTTTTTTTTTTTTTAGTTTATGGGCTTAAGCAAAATGCATTCTGGGAAACACAGTAGCTTAATACCAAAGCAAGAGACAGTGACCAGGGCTGGGAGAGGCTGGAAAAACAGGGGCTTGCCTGCATTGCAGAGTATGATCCAGGAAAGTGTTAGGACCAGGAGATAACATCATGCCCACAGAGCTAAGGAGCGAAAGTCCCTAGGGAGTCTTCCTAGCTTCTCGTATTTCAGATCTGGTTAACAGCAGGCATTACTTCTAAGTTCTACTTGTGATGAGGCTAAAGCAACTGATACGCTTCCTTCCCTGCTCAAGGGAGACTCAGGAGCTGGGTAAGGACGAGAAGGTCCTCATCAGTAGATCCAGCTGAATGGTGCTGGGGACCCCCCCAAAAGCAGGACTACAGTTTCTTCATGCAGGCGGTGTACTGCACGACTCCAAGGGTACCTTTCAAATCCCACTCAGCACGTATTTGTAGAGTTATTATGACTGGCACGTGGAAATAAGGCATTGAGGAGTGCTGTTTTCTAATCTGCCCGAAGTTGCATTGGAGCCATGCTGATGTCTTAGAGACAAGTCCCTTTTTAGACATCTCATTCCAGAGCTGTGGGAAGCTGAGTCACAGGGAACTATCAAATTGTCCATTTGCAGATCCATCCTCTTCAATGTTGATATGAAGGGATGGGGCCAGATCAAAGCACAAGAGCCAGGCCATGAAGTGTGGAGCCAGCTTTGAGAAGTGACAATAGGCTAGCAAAGGAAAGATGAGGTTTCAATGGTTCCTCAGCTCTGAACTGAAGTCAGACCCCAGGCTGCCTAACTCCCTGTTTTGTCCTTGAAAAATAAACCTGAAACAGATGATTTCACGAACTAGAGAAAGGAGCCCCAGTCTCCATGTCAAGGTCTTACAAACCACTGAGCATAACTGAGCTAACGTTAAAGACATACCTTCCTCTCTCCCTCTTACACACCCTCCCACGCACCCCAGAGACAATGAAGTCAAGTGGGTGAGTGCTCAGGTCCGGCAACTTGACAGACGTTCAGATCTCAGCTTCTCCACCTACATACAGGCTCTGTGGATTTGGGCCAATTACTTCTCACCTGTAAACCTCATTTTTCTTGTTCATAATATGGGATTCAAGCAATATCTATCTCTCAGACTTGTTGTGAAGATTAATTAAGATAATGTGCATAGAGGGCTTAGTACAGGCCTGACAGTCTTTCATTCAACAGGTATCTGTTTAACACTTAACCACATGCAAGGAACTGTGTTAGTAGCTGAGAATAAAAAAAAAAAAAAAAAGTGAACAGAACACATATTTTTAACAAATTTTTCAAGAAGACAGACGAATAACTAAACAAAGACACTAAAAATAATTTATAAATTATAATTGGAGCCATGAAAGAAATAAACAGAGTTTCTGATAACAAATAACAGTAGAGATCCACTTTAAATCAGGGAAGGTTTCCCAGAGCAGGTGACTATGTAAGTTGTGACCTAAGGAATGAGATGTACCCAGCCATGGAAAGAGCAGGGGAAGTGCATTCTAGGAAAGTGCAAGGACCCTGAGGTAGGAAAAACCTGAGTGGTTCTAGAAACTAATGGGAAGGCAAGATGGCCAGGATGGAAAGAGCAAGAGGGAACAGGATACAAGGTAAGGTTAGAGCGGTACACACAAGCCACCTTGAGGGCTATAGTAAAACCAAAAACAAAACCCATTGCCATTGAGCCGATTCCGACTCAGAGCGACCCTGTAGAATAGAGTAGAATTGCTTCATAGGGTTTCCAAGGAGTGGCTGGTGGATTCAAACTACTGACCTTCTGGTTAGCAGCTGAGCGCTTAACCACTGCATCACCAGGGCTCCAAAGAGTTGGTATTTTATTCAAAGTAAGCCACTGGGGGATTTGAGGCAGCAGAGTGACATAGGTTGTTTTTCATGGTTTAATGACCCACTCTTGCAATTGTATGGAGCATAACTCGTAGGGAGGCAGGAGTGGGTATGGGGAGTTCAGTGAGAAACCACTGCAGAAATCCAGGGAAGAGGTGCTGGAGCCTGGGCCAAGGAGGTGGCAGGGAGATGGAGAGCAGAGGAGACAGAATTGAGTGAACTTGCTGATGGGTGTGAGGAGCAGGAGAGGAGGAGAAGTTAAGATGCAGAAGATGCAGGGAGGATTTGCTTGGCCAGGAGGGGAAATCACAAGTTCAAATTCTGGACAAGTTACATTTGCTTAGGAGCCGTCCAAGTGGAGATATAAAGTTGGTGGTTAAATATGAGTGTCTGCAAGTCAGAGGAGGGGTCTTAGCAGGAGATATAAGCCTTGGAGTCTTCAGCAGTAATGGTAAATCAAGCTGTGGGAAAGGATGAGATCACCTAGACAAGAATGTGGAGCGGTAAGAGAGGAAGGCCCAAGCCCCAACCCTGAGTTTAGATAGAGAAAGAACAAGCAAAGAGACTGAGAGGAGACACTAGAGAGCTAGGTCAGCCAGGAGAGAGTAGGGTATCAGGACCAAGAGGGGAGAGAGTTGTAAGAAGAAAGCACGCGCCACTGTGATGAATGCTGCTGAGAAGTCACTGTAAAGGAGGGCAAAAGGAGTGTCCACCGGATTTGGAAACATGAGGGTCGTTAGTAACCTTGACAGGAACAAATTCACACTCTTGAGGCCCAAAGTGAGTACCTATTAAACGTTTGCTGTAACAACAATAATAAGCTCCCTAATCCCTACTTCCTTCTTTGAACTTCTGTGGTAACAAAGATATTTGGGACTGATCAGGATCAAAGTGCAGCACTCAAAGATCAGCTATTCAAAAGCAGAAGCTGGTCTTACTTCAAGGTACAAGCTAGAACACTATTGCCCTTTCTGAATAATTGCCATGATAGTTCTGGACATCTAATATTTCAGAAGATTTGGTTGCATCTGTACGTGGGGTAAGAGGGGAAAAAATATTTTCCTTCTCCACCTACTATCTTTACTTCTCCAATAAAGCCTGCCCATCCTCCTCACCCCTATCCCTCCACATGCTCCATGGTTGTATGGCTTCCCCTTGTCATGCACCAAAACAGCATCTGGCATTAGCCCCAGTACCAAGGAAAGGCGTCTAGTAGGCAGAGCCAACACTGAATTCAGACCTCTCCAGGGTCATCTGTATCTTGATGGGGCCAGAGAGGTGTCCGTGCAAGAAGCCTGTGCCCACTTGTGGCACCGTCTCTCCCAAGCACAAGCACTTCAGGGAGTTAGAGAAGAGATAAGAAAAGGAGGAAGCAAAGGCATTCGTTCCATTCTCCCCTACACTTTCTTTGCAGAAAGAACCTAGACTGTCTCTCCAACCCCATCCCATAGACCCAGCCACTACATTACACCTCTCCTGAGAATCCTCTGGCACCATCCTGAAGAACCTTAGCCTAAGCCTAGGAGGACAGCATTGCTAGCTCTATACTAGTTATGGAATGCTAAAGAATCCTCAAGGTCAGACTCCAAATTTGAAGTCAATACGGGCTTAAA
Organism: Dugong dugon; assembly: GCA_030035585.1. Taxonomy (NCBI): domain Eukaryota; kingdom Metazoa; phylum Chordata; class Mammalia; order Sirenia; family Dugongidae; genus Dugong; species Dugong dugon. The sequence continues at coordinate 31,896,818 of CM057467.1, forward strand.
TGAGCCACCATCCACACCTTCTGAAGACTGGCAGGCATTTTTATCCTTGGTTCTTCACCCCTTGGGAGCCAAGATTTCCATAGAGCCAGAGAGCTCCCAGCAGCTCCAAGGAGACAGCTCTCATTCCAGATACTCTGAAAGAGAAATTCCCTCTTGCATCAGCAAGAACTATAGAGTGAGCCAGGCTTGTTACCGTAAGGGAGGATCCCACCCCAACCACCACCTGTCCTTGCATCAGCAGAGAGAGCAATCGAGAAGATTCCACTCAGTGACTCTCTGAGTAGAAGAGAAGGTGACAAACACCAGACCTCTGGGTCCCACTGCCCCTCACTGCCCCACCATAAATGTCACTGTAAATGTGTGCTGAAAGAATAGGATCAATAAACAAACCAACAAAGGGATCCAGGTTCAGTTCTTTCTGTTGCTTTGGTGCAGGATCTCTTCCTCAGCTCCCATGGCTGCTGTTCAGGACCTCGCCATTTCTCACACTTACTGCTGCCACAGCCTACTGACTAATCTTCCTGCCTCCACCCTCTCCTCTTCAAATCCATCCCTTCCCTCCCCACATCCAGAGCTGTCTTCCTATAAAGAATATTTGTGGAAAGCTGCAAGTGTCACTTCATGTTTTAATGGCCCCCCATAAAGTCCAAGCCCTACGAGGCTCTCCATGATCAGGCGCCTGCCCTTCCCCAGTCTCATCTTGCCTCTTGGTATTCCCCAGTGTGGGTTTGACCCTCAGCACACACCATTCTGCAGAGGGAGACTCCTGCTTGGTGCTAGCTGACTTTTGCTCATTCTCTAAGATTCTAAGGTTATCTCTTCCCTGACCTTTCCCACCTCCAACTCCACAACCTCCTCCCCTGGGTTAGGAGCTCTTCCCAGATGCTTCCGCTATCCCTTTTGCTCATCTCCATCAATACATACACATTACACATCACAGTCGAATTATCTGTTTCTGAATCTGTCTCCTTCACTAGCCTGTGACATCCTTCAGGACAAAGGTTTTTGCTTTAATTTCTGTATCCCTAGTACCTAGCACTGGTGGTTCACTGGTAGAATTCTCACCTTCCGTGCAGGAGACCTGGGTTCAGTTCCTGGCCAATGCACCTCGTGCACAGCCACCACCTTTCTCTTAGTGGAGACTTTCATGTTGCTATGACACTGACCAGGTTTCAGCAGAGTTTCTAGACTAAGACTAGAAAAAAAGGCCTGGTGATCCACTTCTGAAAATCAGCCAGTGAAAACCCTGTGGATCACAACAGTCTGATTCTCAACTGATCATGGGGATGGTGCAGGACCCAGCAGTGTTTTGCTCTATTGTGTATGGTGTCTCCATGAATCGGGGGCTACCTCTACAGCAGCCAGCAACAACAACAGTACTTAGCACATTGTCTGGCACGTAAGAGCTGTTCAATGCTTATTGTGGAATAAGTGAATAAAGACCATCAACAACTTCTTCCCAGACCACTTGTCTCAAATGTGGTAAAAGTTACCTTCCCACCATGTGGGAGTTACTCCGGGAACAAGGTGTAGAGGTTCTAGATTTAACAAAGAAAATCAAATTTTCTCTTAAGAAGTCTTACGGAGAGCCTTTGGTCTTAAATATCTCCTGCCAATCACTGAAAACACTCTTTCTTGATTCTGATCCTTCTATCCTTGATTCATTGAGAAGATTCTATTTTCTGACCAATTCCATCCTGTGCTTTGCACTGGCTCCAAGTTCACATCTACATAGCTTCCTCTGGTATCTCAGTTTCTCCTCCAAGCTCAGGGGTAGCCTCCCCAAGATCTCTGCAGAAGAGGTCTGTCGTGGTCCCTGGCTCCCTTCTTTCTTTCCCTTGTGGGCTTCTCTTCCTCCTGTCTAAAGCTTGGTCCTTTTCTGACTTTGCCTATGATGAAAGGGGTGACAAAGCCTCATGTTAATGATTTTTCACCTTCCTGTTTGCTGGATAATTTCAGGTTGCTTTTCCCCTGTCTAATTTCTAAACAAAAGAGATGAGGAAGTTAGAATAAGTTACTTCTCTTGTTAAAAACATTGTGTCCCTGGGTCCCAGGACAGACTCTGACTTATTTGGTGACAACACTGTTACACACTTTGTCCACTAAAGTACTGAGAATAGATGGTTTCTATGTTCAATTAACCTTACGACAGCACGAGGGAATCTGAAGCAATAAACAATAACTTCCAGATCTTTCTACATCTTGATCTGCCTTCCATACCTGCCCCCCTCACCCTGCCACTAGTGTGCATTCCAAGTGTGAATTCTACTTGCTAATGTCCCTCTCAAATGTGATGCTCAGAGCAGGACTTCATACTCTGAAAGAGGTCTGGCTGATGCAGAGGTCAATGGGGTCACCTCAGTTCAGGATGTTACAAATTGTCCCATTCTGACCAGGGTCACTCAGGCTAGCAACTGGCTAAGCAGGAGTTAAAATCCAACACAGTGTTCTCTCTTGTTATGAAAATTCAGTATGATTACCTGTCCCTTTGTCCAACTGTGCCTTGGAAAACCTAATATAAGGAAATTTACAGAAAAAAAAGAATGTTCATGTTACAAAATAATTGCTAAGGGATTTTTTAAATAAGATATTCTCTTAGTACATATAAATACTTCTATGTATTCACTCATTTATTCAAGCACCTTCTATACTCCAGGGATTATGCTAGGCGTAATAAGGTGGCAAACAAGATACCATCTCTCTCCTCATAGATAAAGGGGAAGAGAGAAGGACAGAAAGAAAGAAACATTTATTAAATATATTCTCTGGGCAAACTACTTTACTCACATGTTATTGTTGGGTGCTGTTGAGTGGATTTTAACTCCTAATAACCCCATGTGACAGAATAGATCTGCCTCATAGGGTTTTCTTGGCTGTAATCTTTACAGAAGCAGATCACTATGTCTCTCTCCCACAGAGCTGCTGGCTTTACTCACATACTTTTATGTAATCCTCAGACGTCTCTCTGAGGAGGTAAAAAAATTTACACAGTTGGCTCAAGGATCTGAAACCAGGATTGTCCAGCTCTGTATCAGTCAGGATAAGCTAGGGTCTGTGGGGGTAACAACCAACCCCCAAGTCTCATAGGTTATTATAATAACCTACACATGGAGTTCCATGAGTCAGAATTGACTCGACAGCAACTGGTTTTTTTGGAGTCCTTGGGTGGTGCTAACAGAAAGGTTAGAGCTTACAGTCCACCCAGAGGTGCCTTGGAAGAAAAGCATGATGATCTATTTCTGAAATACCAGCTATTGAAAACCATATGGAGCACAGTTCTACTCTGACACACACGCGGTCACCATGAGTTGGAATCCAATCAATGGCAACTAGTTGGTTATAATTGTTAAACAGAGGTTATTTAAATAACGGAAGTTATTTCATGTGAGTTGAGGGTTCTAGTCTATGCTGTCCACATTCAGGGACCCACTCTGAGGGTGGCTTTATCTCCATATTTCCATTATTATGGAAGCACAGAAAAAGAAGAGGGTGGTGAGGCAGATCGTGTATAGATTCCTAAACTTTCCACCTGGAAGTGGCTGCATCACTTGTCCTTACATTTCACTGGACAAAGCAAGTCATATGGACATCTCTACCTTCTAGAATGTAGGGAGGTGAAAACCAACTGTGTCCTGAAGGAGAAACAAAAATATTTAGTGACCAGTACTAATGACTACCACAAGCTCCAAAGCCTATGTTCTTTTCCACTACGTTATACTCCTGACTAGGGAGGAAGATTAATTACTTTGAAGAGGGTAGGGGCAGAGAAACATAAATCTAGAGAGTTGGGAGCTATTAACCATGGAAGATCAAAATCTGGAATGAAGATAAGTTATCTGAAATATACATGAACATCAACCAGGAATGGGATCCTTTTGACACAATGCAGATTTACCCACGAGATTTACAAGCACACATAAGAATAGACCCAAGAAGTGAGACCGTGCTATCATGAGATTTTTCTGGATTTCAATAAATGGGACTTGGCTCAAGGACCTGTTATATAACGCCAATTTCTGGCTGAAATATATAGTATGACGAGGTTTGTGAGTATAAGGAAAGAGGTTGCTGCCTTTCCTTAGTTCTTTCCCTTGCACTTTTGCTATAGGTGAGAACACTGGGGGCTGGGGTTGATTTCCATTTATTTCTGAAATAATACCCTAACAATTAGCTGTAAATTTAAAAGTAATACATATGCATAAGCAAGCCAAGCTTGGAAGAACTGCACAGCCCCCCTCACAGAGAGATAAGCCATCAGCAGAGCTGCACGACTATGGAAATCCTTGAAAGAACCTAAGACTCAAGATAAAGCCTCACCCTTTCCTAGGCATAAACGTTGACTCATCGGTGGTCCAAATTAGATCATTATGCACTGCATCAGGCAACATCACATGTTGTTTTCTGACAGCATCATGCTTAGTCACTGAGGAGCTTAAGTAGTCAAAATCAGATACAAATATCACAGAAGAACTCTTCTTGGTCCTCCTCACATTAACATACACACACACATGCATGCACACACACACCCACAATTCTCTTCTTCAAAAAGTTAGGAAGAAAATTTTGCATTCTGAAATGGCTTGTGAGTTTAAATCCCAAGATTGCAAAATGATGCAACCACATAGTAATACGGCCTACCACCTGGGTATACATGGCTAAACCTGCTTCGTCAGTGGACTTCAACTCACTGGACTGTTCTCCAGTGCTAGCTTCTCCAAAGTGCGCCAGGATAAAGCAGCCTGTTTGAGTTTTAAAGAAATGTTGCCCATTCAATGGCTTACATCTGAGTGCAGATTATCGGGCTGGCGATGCAATGCACTTCTTCCACAGTCATCTGACGTGTGCTCTCATAATACACAAATTTTAATATTACTTTACATTTCAGAGAATTAAAAAGGTAAGCATGCTGATAGAAGCATACATCTATGTTCTATACTCCAAACATAAACACTAAGTATCTTTCAATTTTAATTGATATTTTAATCTTCTAAAATAATCACTGTTTTTTAGATTTCGGCTGCTGTTATCCTCCATCAGTCAAATAACCAGAGGGATGCAGACACAATGCAATACCAACTTGATATCCAGCTAATACCAATTGTAGCTAGGTGCTACCTATACTATGAACCAACTGTTAGGCTTATTCAAACTTGGTTGATCCTAGATAAGATATTTGTTCACTGCTTTAGTAATTTATTAAAAATTCATTTGTTTGAAATGAAATAAGAAAGGTATGTTCAAATTGGAAGACTGTGTTTTTATGCATGTGTCAGATACAATAAATGAGAAGTGAATTCTTAAGAACACGTGAAAGAAGAAAGTAGGTTCAGTACCTTTACTCTCTTTTTAGTGAAAAACAGCATTCACTGTAATCTTCCTAATAGAAATCTTCTTTTCACTAACGCTTCTTTATCTAAGAATGGCACAGAGGTGCTTGGTTCCCTGGCATACATGGGGCACTGAGCATAAACTCCCCTGGCTGAATTTAGGAGTCCCTGGGTGGTGCAAATATTTATCACAACTTGACTGCTAAGCAAAAGACTGGAAATTTGAGTCCATGCAGAGGTGCCTTGGAAGAAAGGCCTGACAATCTACTTCCAAAAAATCAGCCATTGAAAACTCTATGGAGCAGTTCTACTCTGATACGCATGGAGTTGCTGTGAGTCAGAGGTGACTCTACACCAACTGTTTTTTTGCGTGGACTTCAAGCCTCACCCTATCTTACTAGGTTGATTTCTCACTGCTTTATGGCATGAATTCTCCATTAAGGTCAAATTGCTCCTCTCCTGCTCCTCCTACACATTCCCTGCTAATTCAATTAGCCACTTGAGAACCATTTATTGAGGACTGGCTATATACACCAGGTTCTATAACGGAGCCATAGATGAAAACGATATAGTTTTGGTCTTTAAGGAGTTCACGATCTAGAGTGTGAGGATGAGGAGACAGACTCATAATCAAATAATCACACATCAGGCACAATGTACTTGGGGTCCCTGAAGAGTAAATAATTGTGTGTGGTGTGTGTGTGTCAAGGATATATCGAGGGAGAGGTCAAGGACAACTTCACGGAGGGAAGGCCGGTTGAGCTGACTATTGGCCATTTGCCAAGTGAGCAAACAGAAAGGGTATTTTAGGAGGAGGGAACATTCAGTTTAAAGGAGTGTTGTATTAGCCCATGTTGCTCCTTGTGAAATGCTCTTTCCTCATGTCTATGGCTACTGAACTCCTACTCATCCTCAGTCCCAGACTACCAGCCTGCATTTGGAGGAAACCTAGCGATTGCTCAGCCAACTCCCGCATTTCACACAGAAGAAACTTGAGGCATACAGTGTTAAGTTGTGAGTTATGCGTTGACCCATGGTCGACAGTCACCATGTGTGCTCGTTTATCCAACAAATATTTATTGAGCACTGTCTTAGTTGTCTAGTGCTGCTATAACAGAAATACCACAGTGGGTGGCTTTAACAAACAGAAATTTATTTTCTCACAGTTTAGGATTCAGGGTGCTGGCTCTAGGGGAAGGCTTTCTCTATCTGTCAGCTCTGGAGGATGGTCCTTGTCTCTTCTGAGCTTCTGCTCCTGGACAGTCTTCACATGGCTTGACACCTTTCTTCCCCCATATCTGTTCTGCTGGCTTGTTTACTCTCTTTTTATCTCAAAAGAGATTGACTCAAGATACACCCTACACTAATCCTGCCTCATTAACATAAAAAAGACAACCCATTCCCAAATGGGATTATAACCACAAGCGTAGAGGTTAGGATTTACAACACATATTTTTGTGGGACATAATTCAATCCATAACAGGCACCTACTATGTACACTGTGAGGTATACAAAAATGAATTTGGATAATTCTTCCCATAAGAATTTATTTCTCATAAGAAATGTATGGCTTAGAGTTTAAGAGCACTTCAGCATCAGTCAAACCTGAGTTTTAAGCATTGACTCTGTGACATTCCTGCTATTGACCTTGGATTAATTGCTCATCCTTGCTGAACCTAAGCTTCCTCTTACATGAATGAGGTAATAAGAGTATCTTCTTCATAGGTTTGTTATGAAAATTCAGTGTGATAACATTTGCAGAGCACTTTGCACTCAGTAAATCTTAGCTATTAGCAATACAGCCTTAATACAGTATAGAAAAATTACGTGATGACAGAGTAGATACTCAATTCATTCATTAAAGTTTCAATTCCAATATTACCTGGTCAAAAATTAACATATACTTCCTTGAGAGTCTCGGTTCCTCAAAGCTTTGTGTCAGGTCAAATTAAACGGTAGATTCCTCCCCCCCTCCAAAGTCCAGTAACCTCCGGCAACATCATGAATGCTAATTATTCCATTAGTATCACGGAATCTTAGTTAAATTGGTAGGTCTGAACAGCATCCTTAAAATCGACTATTGTGTAAGAGAAGGGCTGCCTCCTGGTTTTATGGGTTACACCCATTTAGCCATTTACAGTCTGCTTCATGCCATTTGGGCTCCACAGGGAACTGGGAGACCCGTCTCCTGCTATCCGGAGGATTGTCAGGTAAAAGAGGGTGTCACTCCAGATGGCAGAACAAGAATTAAAGAGGGAAGACACAAGGAGATAGACTGTGATTCCACGTAAGATGAAACTTGGAACAATGAAGGACAGACTTCAATGGCATGGACTGCCTTTTGGGGTAATAGGCACCCCCTGGCTGCAGGGGTCCGAGAAGATACAGGGCCATCAATCATGTTCTGTAGAAAAGACACTTGAAGGGTCTGAGAAGTGGAATCAGCAGGGCTCAGCTCCCTTCTAATAATAAAATTTTATGGTTCTGTTCATTCATTCAAACAAATGTTTGTTGATTAGCTATTATGTATTAAGTCCCTGTTCAAAGTGCTAGGTACACAGCAGTAAATAAAACAATGTCTGTAGCCTCATGGAGGTTATAGTCCAGTGAATTTGCTAAAGAATCCCTCAGTGAGGTACCAAACCAAACCCGATGCCGTTGAGTCAATTCCAACTCATAGCAACCCTATAGGACAGAGTAGAACTGCCCTATAGGGTTTCCAAGGAGCACTGGTGGATTTGAACTGCCGACCTCTTGGTTAGCAGCCGAGCTCTTAAACGCTGAGCCACCAGGGCTCCAGTAGGGTGCCAGACAGCCAATATTTTGATATCAGGGGGACTGAACTGAATCTCTCCTTTAGGTGTAGAGACATAAGTTGCCAGGTCACGGGAGGATGAGTCTTCCTCAATGCACAGCACTTCTCTCTATGAAGATTAGGTAACAGAAGTAACTCAGAGTGCCATACATGGAATAAATAATGAACAACTGTAAATGCTGGGGCCGAAACTGTCCCAAACCACAGCAGTAATGCTCGAATCATCAAAATCCTCCAAGATAAAGTTACAGGCCATGACTTAAACATTTGTCTGGTTTTTATTTTATGTGCTACACAGCGCTCACCCCAACCTTTGACTCTGTAACCATCCCTGGTTTGAGTTTGGGTTTGAACAGCTGCCCAGCCCATCAGAGCATCCATGCTTTTGAGCAATAACTTATGCAAAGACATTTAAGAGCTGACAAGTCCTCAGTAGACTGAAATCAGAGAGGAACAAGATTCCATAGCAACAACATGTCACTCTAAATCATCATTGATGTTTCATGAACAAAGTGAGGATCGAAATAGAAAATATGGCAAGTAGCGAGACCAGTTCAGCAGGCATGATCAACTATTTTCTAGGAATTACGGTAGATCACTCTGGTTAGAGAAAAAACAATATGCTCATTTTTGTAGGCTAAGCATTTGAATTCAAAAGCTAAGAAAATTTGTCATTATTGGTAACTTTCTCTTTCACTAAAAAAAAGGGGTTATTCTCTTTTCTTGTTCTTTGCATCAAGAGAGCGCCAATGGAGACAGCCAGCATGAACTCCGAATGAGAGAACTGGAACACTGCAATTGGAAACCTTTGCTGATTTGATTAAGGTTTTGCTTATTATGATAAATATTCCAGCAGCCAAAAAGTAGCTAGTAAACATTTGGGGAGCTGAGTTGGGGACTTTTTTCATTGCAGCTTCTTTTCTAATCAGCCTCTTTTGTTTAAAAAATGAAAATATACCCAAAATGAACTCCCATATACATGAAAGCTTAGAACAAGCTACATTGGATCAGCACAGACTCTCAATGCAAACACAGTTTAGAGTAAATATAATCTGAGGCAGAAACAACATTCCAACCTAAACAGCAATGGGAAGCCTCTTGGAAATTACTTGATAAACTGTTAGAATAATAACTGCTTATCTTTGAGTTGGCTCAAGACTGCAAGTGTTGGAAACGATTCAGCCTAAGATCAGAGGAAGCATTTGCTTCAGTGTAGTTGACACGAAGGTGATTTTGTTTCAGTCATTTGTTTAGGAGAGATGGGGGAGTGAAAATCAATTTTCATGTACAAAAAGAAAGGGATTCATGTGCTGTCATATATTCAAGAACTATAAAAATTAAGACTCTGATTTATATTTAGGCCATTTCTATCTTTCCTCCCTGTTTTGACAATACACAGCTGTGTTTTAAATGTGATCCTTTTAGAGAAGTTTTGTTCTAGAGATTTCTATGTGTACTGAAATGATAAGCATGCACTATTTCTGCTAACATTTTCATCATAGGTGGATCCAAGGTGGTTTTACTATCCTACAGGTATGTTCCAAGTCTACAAGCAAACTGTCATCAGAGGTCCTTCTCAGTTTTATCCACTGAGTCCCTTCACAGTTCTCTGGGGACTGCCACATCCATGATGGATCCCTCGTATAAGACATTACCGGGGTACGTGTATGCTGCTATTGCTCTTTAACCAAGTTTACTTAACTTGATGTCATTGTTTGGTATATTATTTTCTCAACAACAAACATTTATTGAGTGTTTATACCTGGGAATATAAACACAGATATTCTTTAAATTATTGATCATCTTTATAGCAAGGAGAAAAGAGAAGAACTAATCTTCTTTATATGCCGTATATATTATCTGATTTAATTTTCACAATAACCCTATTAGATAGGTCTACCTCCATTGGACATACTTTACTGATAAAAAACAATACTGAGATTCAAAGAAACTAACTGGTCTTTCAGTGTATTCACCACATACCAAAGTCATCTTTAAAAACATAAATTGGAATGCTTTTAGCCAAGATGGAAAACAAGGACTGAATTTACCCTATCACCAGAAACAATTAAAACCGGGCAAAATATATGAAATGATAGTTTTAAACCATTGGACATCAGGCAACAAAGGACAGTGATCCCTGAGACATGAGTAACAAAAGGGATGAGCTCCACAATTGCTCCAGTTCACTACCTTACTACTTTCCATGCCATGGTGCAGAGGGAGCCCTGGCGGCAGAGTGGTTAAGAGCTTGGCTGCTAACCGAAAGGTTGGCGGTTTGAATCCACCAGCCACTCCTTAGGAACTCTGTGGGGGCAGTTCTACTCTGTCCTAAAGGGTCGCTGTGAGTCGGAATCTACTCGACAGCAACGGGCTGGTGCAGAGAGGGGACATTCAGGAAGACTTTGAAGGACTCCCTGAGTTGAGGAGACAGAGCTGGGAGTCCAGGGAGGCAAGGCAGCTGGAGTTCTTAGGGAAAATTTGGGGAGAAGAGAAGTACTAGCAGACAACTCCAGAGATCTGCAGAGAGTTCCCTCAGGTAGTCACCCGAGTACTGATCAGTGCATGCCTGTGAGGACATTGCCGGAGGCTGCGAAAACACCACTCAAAAGGACTATAGGGAGAAACCACTAGAGATCACACAGGACCGTGAATAGTTCCTAGTCCCATAAGCTAGAGTGGAAAACCTCATTAATTCTCAGGGCTTTGGGTAGCATACTCAAAAGTGTTTTGCCTCAGAAGTAGAGCAAAATTAGCCCTAGACAAAATGCTACTCTGACCTAACCTAACAAAGCCAAAGAACCAAAAAGATCAGGCTCTTTCCGAGTAACTTAACTGTAACTGAGAAAAAAGCTCAAGAATAGTTATAGGAATACAAAAATACCCAGCAAAAGAGTAAAATTCACAATGTTTACCTTGAAATCAAAAATTCATAAACATGCAAAAAAGCAGGAAAATATAACTCATAATGAGGAGAAAAGGCAATCAATTGAAACCTATCCAGAAATTACACATGATAGAATTAATCAACAAGGAAATTTTTAACAGTTATTGTAACTGTATTCCATATGTTCAAGAAGCTACAAGAAAAATTAAACCTGTGAAGTGGAGACATAAAAGATATGTTGTTGTTGTTAGGTGCCGTCAAGTCGGTTCTAACTCAAAGCGTACAAAAAAATTAAACGCTGACCAGTCCTGCACCATCCTCACAATTGTTGCTGTGTTTGAGCCCATCGTTGCAGCCACTGTGTAATCCATCTCATTGAAGGTCTTCCTCTCTTTTGTTGACCCTCTACATTACCAAGCATGATGGTCTTTTCCAGGGACTGGTCCCTCCTGATAACATGTCCAAAGTATATAAGACGAAGTCTGCCATCCTTGCTTCTAAGGAGAATTCTGGCTGTACTTCTTCCAAGACAGATTTGTTTGTTCTTCTGGCGGTCCATGGTATATTCAATAATCTTGGCAACATCATAATTCAAAGGCATCAGTTCTTCTTTGATCTTCCTTATTCATTGTCCAGCTTTCGCATGCATATGAGGCGAGTAAAAATACCATGGCTTGGGTTAGGGGCACCTTAGTCCTTAAAGTGACGTCTTTACTTTTTAACACTTGAAGAGCTCTTTTGCAGCAGATTTGCCCAATGCAATATGTCATTTGATTTCTTCACTACTGCTTCCATGGACATTGATTGTGGATCCAAGTAAAATGAAATCCTCGACAATGTCAACCTTTTCTCTATTTATCATGATGTTGTTCATTGGTCCAGCTGTGAGGATTTTTGTTTTCTTTATGTTGAGGTGTAATCTATACTGAAGGCTGTGGTCTTTGATCTTCATCAGTAAGTGCTTCAAGTCCTCTTCACTTTCAGCAAGCGGGGTTGTGTCATCTGCATACCAAGGTTGCTAATGAGTCTTCCTCCAATCCAGATACCGTGTTTGTCTTCATATACCCACCTTCTCAGATTATTTGCTCAAGCATATAGATAGAATAAATATGGTGAAAGGATACAACCTTGATGCACACCTTTTCTGATTTTAAACTATGCAGTATCCTCTTGTTCTGTTTGAGTGACTTCCTCTTGGTCTATGTACAGGCTCCTCATGAGCACAATTAAGTGTTCTGAAATTCTCATTCTTGGCAATATTATCCATAATTTGTTATGCTCCACACAGTCAAATGCCTTTGCGTAGTCAATAAACACAGGTAAACGTCTTTCTGGTATTCTCTGCTTTGAGCCAAGATCCATCTGACATCAGCAATGATATCTCTTGTTCCGTGTCTTCTTCTGAATCTGGCTTGAAGTTCTGGCAGTTCCCTGTCAATGTACTGTTGCAATCGTTTTTTAATTATCTTGAGCAAAATTTTACTTGTGTGTGATATTAATGATATTGTTTGATAATTTCCACATTCTGTTGGATCACCTTTCTTTGGAATGGGCACAAATATGGATCTCTTCTAGTCAGTTGGCCAGGTAACTATCTTCCAAATTTCTTGGCATAGATGAGTGAGCACTTCCAGCATTGCATAAATTTGTTGAAATATTTTGATGGTATTCTGTCAACTCCTGGAATCCTGTTTTTTGCCCATGCCTTCAGTGCAGCTTGGACTTCTTCCTTCAGTTCTTGATCATATGCTACCTCCTGAAATGGTTGAACGTCGACCAATTCTTTTTGATACAGTGACTTTATGTATTCCTTCCATCTTCTTTTGATGCTTCCTTGTCGTTCAGTATTTTGCCCATAGAATCGTTCAATTTGCAACTCAAGGTTTGAATTTTTTCTTCAGTTTTTCCAGCTTGAGAAAGGCTGAGTGTGTTCTTCCCTTTTGCTTTTTAAACTCCAGGTCTTTGAACATTTCACCATAATACTTTGTCTTCTCGAGCCACCGTTTGAAATCTCCTGTTCAGTTCCTTTACCTCATCATTTCTTCCATTTGCTTTAGCTATTCTAAGTTCAAGAGCAAGTTTCAGAGGCTCTTCTGACATCCATTTTGGTCTTTTCTTTCTTTCCTGTCTTTTTAACGGCCTTTTGCTTTCTTCATATATGATGTCTTTGATGTCATTCCACAACTTGTCTGGTCTTCTGTCATTAGTGTTCAATGTGTCAAATCTATTTTTGAGATGGTCTCTAAATTCAGGTGGGATATACTCAAGGTCATATTTTGGCTCTCATTGGCTTGTTTTAATTTTCTTCAGCTTTAGCCTGAACTTGCATATGAGCAATTGATGGTCTGTTCTACATTTGGCACTTTTGTCTTGTTCTGACCGATGATGTTGAGCTTCTCCATTGTCTCTTTCCACAGATGTAGTCGATTTGCTTCCTGTGTATTCCATCCGTCAAGGTCCGTGTTTATTGTCACCATTTATGTTTGTTGAAAAAAGGTATTTGCAATGAATAAGTCATTGGTCTTGCAAAATCCCGTTATAAGAGCTCTGGTTTCATTTCTATCACCAACTACTGACCCTTCTTCCTTGTTTCCAACTTACGAATTCCAATCGCCAGCAATTATCAATGAGTCTTGATTGCATATTTGATCAATTTCAGACTGCAGAAGTTGGTAAAAATCTTCAATTTTTTCATCTTTGGCCTTACTAGTTGGTGCATAAATTTGAATAATAGTCATATTAAGTGGTCTTCCTTGTAGGCATATGGATATTATCCTATCACTGATGGCGTTGTACTTCAGGATAGATCCTGAAATGTTCTTTTTGACAATGAATGTACCCCATTCCTCTTCAATTTGCCATTCCTGGCATAGTAGACCATATAAAAAGACCAAAATCGAACTTCTAGTGGAGAAAACTACAATGTCTGAGACGAAAAATACACTGGGGCTGGAGTGGGGTGGTAATAACAGATTTAGATGTTTCAGAAGAAAAGATTAGGGAACTTGAAGACCTAGCAACATAAACTACTCAAAATGAAACCGAGGGAGAGAGAGAACACTGAAGAAAAAGAGCAAAGCATAAGTGAACTACAGGATAACTCCAAAAATAAAAAAACCAAACCAAACCCATTGCCGTTGAGTCAATTTCAACACATAGTGACCCTGTAAGGACAGAGTAGAACTGTTCCATAGGATTTCCAAGGAGTGGCTGGAGTGCCGATCTTTTGGTTAGCACCTGTAGCTCTTAACCACTACACCACCAGGGCCCCAAGCAGTCCTATATACATGTAATTGGAGCCCCCAAAGTAGGAGAGGCAGAAAATATATTTGAGAAAATAATGATCACATACCTTTCAAATTTGATGAAAACTATAAACTAAGAGATCCAGGAATCCTAATGAATCCAAAACACATTAAAAAAAGACATCATCATCACGGCATATCGTAATCATATTGCTTAAAACCTGTAATAAAGAGAAAATGTTAAAAGTACCCAGAGAATAAAAGACACATTACATATAAATTACAAAATAAGAATGAGAACACACTCCTAGTCAGAACAAAGCGATCTAAAAGACAGTGAAGCAAGATACTTAAAATACGCAAGAAAAAAAATTACCAATCCATAATTCTATATACTTTGAAAGTATCTTTCAAAAATAAAGACAAAATAAGAATTTTTTATGAAATAATATTTATCACCAGCAGACCTGCACTGCAAGAAATGGTGAAGGGTGTACTTCAGGAAGGAGGAAATAATACTAGATGAAGTCTGAATCTATGCAGAGGAATAAAAAACATCAGAAATGGTAACTAAAACGGGTACATAAAAAATACTTATTCTTATTATTTAGATATCTTTAAAAATAATTGGCTATTTAAAACAAAAGTAATGATAAGTATTGTAAGAATAATAACATACAAAAGTAAAATGTATGACAAAAATAGCACATAGGCTAAGAGGGGAGAAATAGAAGCATAGAGATGTAAGATTCTTATACTAATAAAGTTGTTTACTATTACTTGCAGGTAGACTTTGATAAGTTAAAGATGTGTATTATATATAAAGCAACCGCTACAATAATACAACAAAAAGTTCTAGCTAATAAAACAACAAAGGAGATATAACAGAATCCTTAAAAAGAAAGAAAAAGAGGAAAAATTGAACAAACAACAGGAGATAAATAGAAAACAAGTATCAACATGGTAGATTTAAACCCAAACGTATTTTAAAAACCACATAAAATGTAAATGGTTTAAATAATCCAATTAAAAGGCAGAGACTGTCAAGTTAAATTAAAAAAACAAGAACTACACATTGCTTACAAGAAACCCACTTTAAATATAAAGAAACAAATACATTAAAAGTAAAACAATGGAGGATTAACACTACCTGATTTAAAGACTTATTAAAAATCTACAATAATTAAGACAGTGTGGTATTAGTACAAAGTTTGACAAACAGATAAAGGGAACAGAATAGAAAGTCCAAAAGTGGATCCACACATATGTATGTGGTCAACTGATTTTTGACAAAGTTACAAAGGCAATTAAGTGGAGAAAGAATTCTTTTTTAAAAAAAAAAATGGTATGGAATAATGAAATATCCATATGGGAAAAAGAAAAACAAGAACTTTGATCCATATCTCACACCATATAAAAATTAACTGAAAATAAATCCTAGATTGAAGGTAAAACCTAAAACTATAAAACTTCTGGAAGAAAACATAAGAGTAAATCTTCTTTGCCTAAATTACTAGGCAAAGACTTCTTAAACACCTCAAGCATGATTTATAAAAGAACAAATTGATAAATTAGACTTTATCAAAATGAAGAACATTAGCTCTTAAAAAACAAGCAAACACTGTTAAAAGCATGAAAGCAAACCGAGAGAAATTATTTGCAAATCACATGCATATCTGATAAACAGCTTGCATCCAGGATATATAAGGAGTTCTCAAAATTCAATAATAAGGAGACCAAAAATCCCAGTAAGATTGAACAGACACATCTGTGAAGATACACAAATGGCAAATAAGCACATGAAAAAAGGATTGACACGGTTAGTCATTAAGAAAATGCAAATT
The DNA here is from genome assembly GCA_030035585.1 of Dugong dugon. Lineage (NCBI taxonomy): Eukaryota > Metazoa > Chordata > Mammalia > Sirenia > Dugongidae > Dugong > Dugong dugon. The sequence goes on from CM057467.1 coordinate 31,912,936, forward strand.
AAAACCAGAATAAGATTCCACTACATACTTTTTGGAATGTGTAAAATTAAAAAGACAACATCTCAAGTTTTGGTGAAGATATGAACAACTGGGACTCTCCTTTGCTGTTGGTGGGAATGTAAAATGGCATAACCATTTTGGAAAACCGTTTACTAGTTTCTTTAAAAGTTAAGTGTACACTTACCATATGACCCAATCATTCCTCTCCTAGGTATTTACCCAAGAAAAACAAAAGCATATGTCCATACAAAGACTTGCACACAAATAATCACAGCAGCTTTATTTGTAACAGCCAAAAACTAGAAACATCTCAAATTTCCAACAACAAGTGAATGGATAAACAAATTGTGGTATAGCCACACAATGGAATACTACTCAGCCATGGAAAGGAATTATCTATTGATACTTGCAACAATATGAATTAATCTCAAAATAGTTATGTTGAGTGAAGGAAGCTAGAGAAAATTAGTAAGTTCTGTATGATTTATTTTACATCAAACTCTAGAAAATGCAACTGATCTATAGTGCAGAAAGTGGATCAGTGATTTCCTGGGGATGGGGGTAGCGACGCAGATAGGTAGTAGGGAAGAATTACAAAGAAGTGTGAGGGTACTTTGGGGATTGTTATATATATTCACTATCTTGTTTCTGATCCTATTGGTGGTTTCACAGGTTTATACACTTTTCAAAATTTACCCAATTTCATATGTGTAGTTTACTGTACATCAATCATACCTCAATGAAACTGTTTTAAAAACATAAATTAGCACGTTATTCCCCTGCTTCAAATTCTAAATAACTTTCTATTAAATTTGGAATAAAATCTAAACTCTCCATCATGACTCACAATGAAAGCCCTGCTTAGCATTTGTTTCCTAACACATGTTGTTCCATTCTCATCTTAATCAACAAATGCCAGTCACGCTGGCCACCTGTAGGTTTCTTGAACTTAAACTCTCCCACTTAGGGGAATTTTATGTGCTATCTCCCCTACCCAGGGCACTTTTCATGTGGTTGGCTCCTTTTCATTTTCAGCTTCAATATCACATCATCAGAGGAGCCTCTTGTGGCTACCCTGTTTAAGCTGTCTTCCCTCCAAGATTAATCTTTGTTATTGCACCTTATTTACATTAGTCATAGCACTAGGCAGAAGTTATAATTATACATTACTTGTTTGTTTACTTTTTATGATCTGTCACTCCCACTAGATTGTGAACAGATAATGTTTTATAACATTGACTGTGTCAATGACACACTACTTTCCCACCACCTCCATGCTTCCATGTACACCTAAGCACAGCCTAACCGTTCCCCATCTAGTAATAGCTTTACTACTAGCCACCTTCAGCTGAGGGCACGTGCAGCCTAGAACAAAAAATCAATTGAGTTTGTGAATGTTTTCTTTTAAAAATCAAAGCAAAATTCAATAGCTTTGAAAACGAAACTTTGATTTACAAGAGTTGAGCATTCTGAGAGAGAAAAAAGTCCCTTTGTTTAAATTGTTGTAAAATTTATATTCAACAAAATGCACAGATTTTAAGTTTTGAGATATGTATACACCTGGGTAACCACCACTTCAATTAAGAAACATAATATTCCCCACACCTCAGTAAGTTCCTTCCTGCTCCTTTCCAATCAAGTTTCCCTACCCATTCCAACCAGAGGCCGTCACTGTTCTGATTTTTACCTGTCATCATAGTCTAGTTTGCTTATTCTAGAACTTTACATAAATGGAATTGCATAGTGTGACTTTTTTGTGTCTGGCTAATTCCATTCAACAAAATGTTTTTGAGCTTTGTTCATATTGTTGCATGTATCTGTAGTTCATTCTTTTTTTATTGTTAAGCACTGTTCCATTGGTGATACACTGGTAGAATTCTCACCTTCCACGTGGGAGACCTGGGTTCTATTTCCAGCCAATGCACCTGATGCATAGACACCACCCTTCTGTCAGTGGAGGCTTGAGTGCTGCTATGATACTGAACAGTGTTAGTGGAGCTTCCAGACAAAGATGGACTAAGGAGAAAGATCTAGTGATCTACTTCCCTAAATCAGCCAATGAAAATCCTATGGGTCACAATGGCCTGATCCACAACTAATCATAGGGATGACTCAGGAATGGGCAGTGTTTCATTCCATTGTGCATGAGGTCATCATGAGTTGGGGGCTAACTCAAGGGCAGCTAACGACACAATTTATGTTCCAAGAGATTCCAGGGAAAAATAGGGTCCCCACTCACAATAGTCCCTTGCCCATGCTGGCCTTCACTCGGTTGAACCTTACCTTATTTGGCTCTTATCCTTAAGTTCTGGGCTTCACTGTTGATGCCCATGCTTTCACGATGGCCTTTGGATTCTAGATATAACCACTATGAGTCACTTTGTCCCAAAATGGGACCACTTTCAGTCAGCCTACATTCTCTTCATTCCTCCACCCTATGGTGGATCTGAGAACAGTTGTTCATTTTCTCCATCCATTCTGAGAGTAACAGTACTTCCTGAGGGTCTCCCCAGGACCTCTATCTGCATCCATCACCCATCATTGCTACTCTTCTGTGAGGCTTTTCTACAAGGCTTTCCTGTGTTATACTTGGGAAAGAAAGACATTGATCTCCTCTGCTCTGGGATTCCCACAAACAGACCAAGGCTTCAATCATTTACCCCAGGAGAAGGGCCCAATTCTTTCTTGATTTCTTCTCTCAATTCTCAAGCTCCTTCTCTTCAGCCTGGAAAGGATTTTAATCTTCCCTTAAGTAGTAGGGAAAACTAGTTCTAAGTCATCATGAATTATTTCGAAAATATTGTTTCTGGCATAAACTCTATATGCTACTTTCTTTAGGACTTAACTTTTCAATTCTAAAAACTCTTTTCTGAAACTGACAAATTGAACTTGGTCAAAACCAAAAGCTGCTTCTTCTCAAAAGACACCGTGAAGAAAATGAAAAGACAAACCACAGAGTGAGACAAGAGATTCACAATATATATATCTGACCAAGGCCTTGTCTCCAGAATCTATTAAAAATTCCTACAACTAAGTAATAAAAAGGCAACTAACCCAACACAAACGATCAAAAGACTTGAATAGATACTTCATAAAAGAGGTTATGCGAATGGCCGATAAGCACATGAAAAGATGCTGAATGTCATGGGTCATAAGAGAAATGCAACTAACTGTGATATAACACTTCACACCCATTAGAATGACTAATTTAAAAGACCGATGACAGCAAGCAAGACAAGGATGTAGAGAACTTGGAAATTTCATTAATTGCTGTGGAATTGTAAACTGGTATAACCAGTTTGGAAAAGAGTTTGTCACTTTCTTATAAAATTAAACATACACCTATACTGTTGTTTTTAGTTGTAGTTGAGTCGATTCCAACTCATGGCAACCCCATGTGTGCAGAGTAGAACTGCTCCACAGGGTTTTCAAGGCTATGACCTTTCAGAAGCACATCACCAGGCCTGTACTCTGAGGTGCCTCTGGGTGCGTTTGAACCACTAACTGGCTACGGCCCAGCAGCTCTACTGCTAGGTATTCACCTAGGAGAATTGAAAACATATATCCACAAAAATCTTTGTACAAGAATGTTCGTAGCAGCTTTATTCATAATAGCTAAAAACTAGAAAGCCCAGATACCCATCAACAGAAGAATGGATAGACAAACCAAACTGGTATATCCATACAATAGAATAGTTAACATTGCTGTTAGCTGCAGTTGAGTGGTCCCAACTCATGGCGACCCCATGCACAACAGAATGAAACAGTATCCGGTCCTGTCCATCCCCATGATCGATTATGGATTGGACCCTGTGATCCGTAGGGTTTTCATTGACTCATTTTAGGAAGTAGACCACCAGGATTTCTTCCTAGTCTGTCTTAGTCTGGAAACTTCACGGAAACCTGTTCAGCATCATAACAACACGCAATCCTCCACCAACAGACGGGTGGTGGCTGTGCATGAGATGAACTGGACGGGGATTGATCTTGGGTTTCCCACACTGAAGACGAGAATTCCAACACTGAGGCGCCAACGCATGCTTAGGAACATAAATTACCTCCTGGGAAATGGAAATGTAAAAGGGCAGAGAGGAAAACCTGAACTGACTCTTCAACCAAGAGACTGCCTCTTAACCCAGAAGGAACTGAGTTTTAGCTTAAATTGGCAGGGTTGTTTTCTGCCACCAACAGGATATGAGGGCCCAGGAACTAAGTTAAATTCAGTCATAGAGAAATGTAGATTCATATTTGCACCCCTGAGTGTTGTGAAGGTGAAATTTATACCATGTTGAGCTCTTTAGGGCAGGGACCATTTCTGCGTTATAGTTGGGAGGTAGTACAATACCAGGCACTTAGTAGATGCTCAATTAGTATTTTTGAGTGAATGAAAGAAAATGACCCAACTATGGTTGGGTAGTGGTTAAGAACTCAGACTGCTAACCAAAAGGTCAGCAGTTTGAATCAGCTGCTCCTTGGAAACTCTGTGGGGCAGTTCTGTTCTGTCCTATAGGGTGGCTATGAGTTGGAATAGACTTGACAACAATGGGTTTGGTGGTTTGGATGGTGGGGTGAGATTGTGTGACCTTAAAGTTCTCAATTTTCTGGCTCTGTATGCTTCTTCCGTCCTTATACAATGAGATCAAGGGAAAATATTCACCATGTACTTGGAACATAGCAGTAATGGGAATAGACATTTCATTTTCCCCTTGATTACCAATTGGTAAGCAATTATTTCCTTAAATCTACCTTTACAAATGGGAATTTTTATCTGCTAAATACATCCCTGGATGCCAAGTCACATAAAAATGATTTCTTCTGTATGACTCAGTCTTCTTAGCTCTTTCCACGTTTTATTATGGCCACTGCTGGGCTATCTAGGAGCTTTAAAAAAAATCAAAGGACACTTATAGCAACGGACAATACCCATTTGGTTATCTATTTATTTGCTGGTTTTCTCATAAGCTGTGGCTGACATTCCCACATCTCAAGATGAACTCCCAGGCACAGCAGAGAGCTAACTGCTTCTTAAAAGCTTAAGGACAATGTTGGATAGGAAGCAAACTTGCCCTGAGTTGTAAGGGCTTAAAAAGGACGATGCAGCTCTGGTGGCACAGTGGTTAAGAGCTTGGCTGCTAACCAAAATGTGGGCAGTTCAAATCCACCAGCCGCTCCTCGGAAACCCTATGGAGGCAGTTCCACCCTGCCCTAGAGGGTCGCTGTGAGTCGGAATTGACTTGACGGCAACAGGTATAAAGGATGATGAGGACCCTCAGATGTCACTTTAGGAAAGAAAGCTGTGTGGCACTTATGAGAACTGGCTTTCAAGTTAGACCTTATTTCACATCCTTGCGCCACCACTTAACAGCTGTAGGCACTTGGAGGAGTTACTTAAGTTCTCCAAGCTTCAGCTGTATCATTTCAGGGAACTTTTGAATGTTAAATGAGACAATATGTGGAAAGTGCTCAGCACAGAATCTGGTACATATTAAGCACACATTCACTTTAACTATTATTATCATCATTATCTTCATATCAGTTCGTCACACTTTGGTGGCTTGCATGTTGCTGTGATGCTGGAAGCTATGCCATTGGTATTTCCAATACCAGCAGGGTCACCCATGGTGGACAGGTTTCAGCAGAGCTTCCAGACTAAAGCAGACTAGGAAGAAAGGTCTAGTGATCTATTTCCTAAAATTAGCCAGTGAAAACCTTATGGATCACAACAGAACACTGTCCAACTTGCTTGCTTTGGACATGTCATCAGGAGCTAACTTGATGGCAGCTAACAACAACAATAATCTTTATGTTTATTTGCTAACATTCTGAAACAGGAACAATACAGTGACTTAGACTTTTCTTGAAGACAGCAATACCTGGGAACAGTGGTGGTAAGACATCAGAGTGTTTCCTTATGCCAGGTGTTAGGTTTTCTGGAATCAAAGTTCCAGACCCAGGCACCTCTTTAAACACATATGACAAAGATCAGAAGTGAAATCACTTCCAGGAAGCACTGTTTCTTTGGTGGCAATCTGAATGACACCTTAGAGTTTAGAAGTTTAGGCTTCCCCTGGGGAACTAAAAAAAAAAAGCACAGAAATAGAAAAACTCCGGTGAAATTTGCATTTCTTCCTGTGATTATTACTTGAAATTGACTAACAAGCTCTGTTAGTGGGACACTAGGGGATGTAAAGAACAAATGGTTTCCTAACTCCCCCCTACCCTGTAATCTAGCGAGGGCTTGTGGGCTTTCAAAATCATCTTGAAAGGAGGCTCCAGTTTAGTCCAGGACTTACTGGCTGGCTGATGAGCCACCGGGTAAATCTTCAAGCAAACAGTCTTGAGAGCAGGAATTCAAGGAAGTTGATTTTGAACTCTTTCAGAAAACATTCTTTATTTGATCCTCCTAAAACCAAAGTTATTTAAATATAATTCAATTGACATGAGGCAGCTGCCCCAGAAATCAGAAAAAGCCTACTTGTTTCATGTCAGCTTAGTTGTTCTTCTACTAAAGAAATCGACTCAAGGGTGTGGACACAGCATCCCGGGCCCACTTAGGGGTTTTATGCAGCAGCTGCAGCAGCGACGGCTCCCAGATGGCATTTTGCAGCACAGACGAAGGCTTTGAACTGACTAGTAAAACAAAAGGTTGGAAACATGGGAAAGGACGGTGCTGACTTATTTCCAGGGTAAAACGTTGGGGGATGTGACCCCGGTAGCGACATGTCATTACAGCAAGGCTTCAGAAATAGCCCTGGAAGCTTCAATGGTTAAGACAAGGGAGGTGACCTTTAAGAATAATTGCACGAATATCCGAATTAGATACTCTTCTTCTACACAATTACTGCTAAACTCCTGTTACATCCCCGTCAACCTGCATAAGAGAAGCTGCTGCTACAGGGGTCTGGCAACAGCCTGCAGGGAAAATGGCCACAGTTAGGTGAGCTTGAAGATTTTAAGGGATGGGAGCATTGGAAGTGGGAAAGGGGCATGGAATGGAGTTACGAAAAAAATAGTGGAGTGTATTGCAGTTGTTATCGGAAACATGGAAGGACAGCTTTGGAGAAACAAATGAGAGCCATCACGACACCACATTGAACTTTCTTAGCCCTTACAGGCAAGTCTGGGATTTGCTCCCCACTCCCTTTTTCTTTTTTTAGGTCTTTGCCTATCCCTTTAACACCTTTAACTCCCAAAACCATAGCTGTTGATTGCAGAAAGCGCTTGTCTCTCCCAGTAGCCATTCCACGTGACTTGCAGTCTTTCCTGAGCCCGAGGACGTCTTGGCGCAATCATCTAGTGTTGTGACGCTCGTGATAATGAGACTCTCGAGGCACATTTTAACCACTAATTACACACCAAACCACATTTATTTATTCACTCATCCCACAACTATTTGTTGAGCAATTACTATGTGCCAGATACTACCCCTAGGTTCTGAGATTATAATGGAGAATAAAATAGTCACTGCCCTTGGCCTCACGGAGCTTACATTTCAGAGGGAGAGATAATCAAAGCACAAGGAGACAAAGCAAACTATTACTAGAGTTTGCTATTTTTATTATTTGTGGGGAGAGTCAGTTGTTTTCCCCACTAATACGTCCAGTGACGACAGCTCTGAATCCTTTCTGATAACCATCAGCCAAGGATCCTGTTGCCCCACTCCCACTCTGCACCCCACACACAGTTTGAACAATCAAGCTGCTAAAACAGGAGGTCATTTTTTGATTAGCTCCAAATCACCCCATAGCCCAATGCTTTCCAAGGAAACCAAAAGTTCTTATTGTAAATAAGGCTGCGATTTCTAAAACTTTCCTAAAGTTATAAAGGATGTATCATCTGCCACTTGTTTTATGAGTGTGTTCTTATACTTCTCACAAGAGCGGTCAAGAAAATAGGCTTAATACTAACATACAGTTGTACATTCAGCGACCTGGCTTCAGGTTACACTGATACATTTACACCTGCTTTACATGATGTGACCTGTCTTTTAACCCACAAAACACCGTGCTTCACATTTTACTGAGTATGACGGTCACTTACTACCTTTCTTTATCTGTCTCCCATCATCTTCCATCCTAACTCTGGGTCTCAGGCAATCTCATGAAAGCATTCACAGTAGGTTAAGATGACCAGTAGAAGTAACCTTGGCCTTCTCTGTATTTTGCAATTTAAAAGGTAAGTTTTTAATCTGAATAGACCTTCTAATTTTTGTTGATTCCAGAATGGGGAAATGCTCTTTTTGAATGGTCTCTGTAATTGCTGCTCTGCGGGAGTAAACACCTGGCAATCTGCTCCTGTGAAGTTTGTTGTTGTTAGGTGCCTTCCAGTCAGTTCTGACTCATAGCGACCCCATGTACAACAGGACGAAACACTGCCCAGTCCTGCTATATTCTTACAATCGTTGCTGTATTCGAGCCCATTGTTACAGCCATCATGTCAATCCATCTCGTTGAGGGTCCTTCCCGTTTTTTGATGACCTTCTACTTTACCAAGCATGATGTCCTTCTCCAGGGACTGGTCCCTCATGATATGTCCAAAGTACATGAGACAAAGTCTCACCATCCTCACTTCTAAGGAGCATTCTGGTTGTACTTCTTCCAAGACAGATTTGTCCACTCTTCTGGCTCTTTAACCCATTGCCTTCAAGTCGGTTCCAACTCATAGTGACCCTATAGGACACAGTAGAACTGCCCCATAGGGATTCCAAGGAGCGGCTGGTGGATTCAAACTGCCGACCTTTTGGTTAGCAGCCCAGCTCTTAACCACTGTGCCACCAGAGCTCCCGTTCTTATGGCAGTCCATGGTATATTCAGTATTCTTAACCAATACCATAATTCAAAGGCATCAATTCTTCAGTCTTCCGTATTCATTGTCCAGCTTTTGTATGCATATGAAGTGATTGAAAACACCATGGCTTGTGTCAGGTGCACCTTAGTACTTAAAGTGACATCTTTGCTTTTTAACACCTTAAAGAGGTCTTTTGCAGATTTGCCCAATACAATAAATAGGTCGTTTGATTTCTTGACTTCTGCTTACAAGGGCATTGATTGTGGATCCAAGTAAAATAAAATCCTTGACAACTTCAATATTTTCTCGTAAAGATCAGAGCCTAGGAAACCCTATGGGGCAGTTCTACTTTGTCATATAGCGTCACGATGTTGTTCCAATAACAGCAAGAGACCTCTGGTGCCCTCCTGCATTTTAACCAGTGCCTCTCCACTCCCTCCAGCCCCAGCACCGCAGTATTCCCAGTTGGCTTCATGTCTGTGTGTAGCCTGTATTAGGCATTTCCTCTGGCCCACCTCACATCCTCTCAGCCCACCTCTTTCTCTAGTGAGAGCTGTAACAACGTATGTCCCATAGGCATGACCTACCAGCATCTCACCTCAGTCACACGCATACCTCTCACTTTCTCCCAAGGGCTTCTCTGATGCCCGCCTTGAGATATCTGCAGGAACCCAGCTGGCATTTGCACATGCTCAGCCTGAAAGTGAGGATGCATTAATGCCCCATTGACCAGTGGGGCACTGGAGCCATTGGATAAATGTTCTCTTCTGTCTTTCAGGTTGACAATTCTGAGATGCATTCTACCTGGTGACCCAGAAAGTCCTGGTGGGATTGAGCCCCAGTTGTCCGCTGTGGTAACCAACTCAAGAACTCACACTTATATCAACATTCCTTCTTTTTCTGTTTTTCTCTTGCCTGGGATAACTTATTATAATAGACTACCTGCTTTCTGGGGAACCCAGGTTAAAACAGTGCCAAAGACCAATATGATTTCATCTAGCCATTTACTTTTGTATTGTTCAGAGGAGGATTAACTTGGTTACAGATATTTATAAAATAAAAATTTGGCAGAGTATTTGTGAAAAATTAAGACAAATTCAGTTGTTTGAAATGTCATGCAACTAACATTTATTGCAATTTATCTAGTGCCATGGACCGCCAGAAGAATGAACAAATATATGTTGGAAGAAGTACAGCTGGAATGCTCCTTAGAATCGAGGATTGCAAAGCTTAGTCTTGCTTCCTTTGAACACATTATCAAGAGGGACCAATTCTTGGAGAAGAACATCATGCTTGGTAATGTAGAGTGTCAGTGAAAAAGAGGAAGACCCTCAACAAGATAGATTGACACAGTGGTTGCAACAATGGACTCAAACATAGCAGTGGTTGTGAAGATAGTGCAAGACTGGGCAGTGTTTCCTTTTGTTACACATAGAGTCACTATGAGCTGGGGCCAACTTGACGGCACCTAACAACAATCTACTGCCAGGTGCAGAGCTAGGCTTTGGGGAGACAGTGGTGAATGATCCCTCCCTGAGACTGTAGCCTAATGAGTGTGGCTCTATCCCTCTGCCAACGGCTCCTCTTGAAAGAACACAGGGCCCACCATGGGAATAGAGGTAAGCAGATCACCAGGGCAGTCAGCCACGTTATGGCTAAGAGCATGGATTCCAGAAACAAGTTTTGTGTGTTCACTTCTTGGTTCCATTACTTCCTAGGTGTGACCTTGGTTAAATTACCTAATCTCAGCAAGCCTCAGTTTTCACATCTGTAAAATGCAAAAACCTTCTTAGAGTTATTATGAAGATAAAATGAAATAATGTATGCAGTGGTCTTATTACAGCACCTGACATGAAGTAGGTGTGCAGCAAATTGTAGCTACACAGTAAGTTGTTGATTTCTATATATGTTAGTGCTGTGAGGGTGGTGGCTTTAAATGAGAGCAACTGGAGGGAAGAAGTTATACTCCTGTCTAATCTGTCCAGTTTTAACATTAGGAAGATGAAAAGAAGAATTTAGCTAAGAAAAGGTAACCACAATTAATTATTTTAACAGTTGCTAAGCTTTTGGCCACTTTTTTATTCAGGCAATTTACATCATGTTCTGTGTTCCTAAAGTATTGTATTATTTTAACACATTTAGATGACTTCTGTAGGATGACAAATGTGTTCCTAAATGTTGGATATAATTCTAACTAAAAAAATTTACATTCAGTACATTTTGTACCATACTTTGTCTAGTTTTGTTGTAACCAAACCCTGTTTTCCGATTATCCTAGTCAGTCAAAGATTCCTTATACCTTCCATTTACAATGTGTGACTTACTCTAGGGTGCCCCTCAAAATTTTCCTAACAGCCATTTTGTTAAGGGGAAAAGAAGGAGCTTCTAAACTGAAGGAAACAGCGGGATAGATGAGTAAAGGGAGGAGATTTTGAGTGGATTCAAGCAGTGGTGCTGATAAAGCCTGGTTTAAACCTTCACTAAGAAAGAAGACGTGTATCAGTGAGCCAGAGAAGCCATCTTGGACATCTCCAATCCCTTCCCCCACTCTCCTATATCCACATACCTGTCACCACATGCTTTGATTTCTCCCACTCACGCCAAGTTCCAGGTCTTCTCTGAAAGAATATTTCACATTGCACAAGCAACACTGCAGTGCAGGCAGTTTTCCTTTACTTCTGTCCACTCCACTCTGTGTACTCCTATCAGACTTAGTATTCTCCCTAGACAACTGTAGAGATATTTTTGGCCAAGGAGGACATTCCCAGCGCTGTGCCAGATGAACAGATGGGGGATAGGCCAGAGGACTGGGGGAAGGGGAAAGAGGGGGTGGCACGAGGGGCATCTGGCAGTGTCCTTCTGGATTACAGGGAACTAGGAATCTTAAGAAAATCTCTTCCTTCCCAAAGTCTTTAACTGGCTTTTTAAAGACTCCCAGAACCTCTTGCAATGAACCAGAGAGTCAGTGTAACCAGATAATTTTCCTTCAGATGAATGGTTTGTTGTACCACTTGTAAGTGTAAAAAGATTTAACTCATAATTTTATCAAGTAGTAATGTATGAGTAAATATTTTAATAAGGTCACTAACTCCACTAGAGTATGGGTGTTTAACAGTCAGTAAAGGTGCAATACAATTGCCAGCTCTAAGTTACTCTTTTTCAATTTTCTGTAGGCTTAATGAGGAATTTTCTAGAAGCACATGCCTCCCTCACTCCCCTACCCCATCCCTACCATGCTCTATTCCATTTAAGACAATGTGCAATGTAGTGGTTCAAAATGAGCATTCTAGGGTAAGAAAGATTAAAAGTAGAACCCTAGCTCAGCCAATTACCTGTGTGACCTTGGAAAAGTTCTTTAACCTGGCTAAGCCTCAGGATGCTCATCTACAAAATGGGCTTATGATCCTACCTCATACAGTTCCCCTTGGGATTGGAGAAGATAACAAACACATGTAAGCTGTTTAGCAACATGCCTGATAGGGATTATGATCTAAATAAATTTTAGCTATTGTATTAGTTATACATTGCTGTGTAAAGAATTACCCCAAAATGTTGTGGTTTAAAACAATGAACATTTACAACTATTGGTCTCTACTCATCCAGAGCAAAAGAGAGAAGGAGAAACTGAAGACTCAGAGAAGAAACTAGTCTATAGATTAATAGCCTACATGAACCGTGGCCTCATCTACACTAAGATCAGAAGTCCTAGATGGTGCCCAGCTACCACTACTGACCATTCTGATTAGGGCCACAATAGATGCATCCTGATAGAATGGGAGAAAAATGTGGAAAAGAACCTCAAATTCATTTAAAAATCTAGAGTTATTGGACCAGTTGAGACTGGAAGACTCCCCGAGACTATTGTCCTGAGATACTCTTTAAATCTTGAACTGAAACTAGGCCCTGAGGTCACCTTTAACTAAATAACAGATTGGCTCACAAAAGAAAGAATATCACCAGTAAGTGCTGTGCTACTTTAAAAAATCATTTATATGAGACTAAACAGTCAACAACTACTTTAAAACAAAGATGAGAATGCAAGGGACAGGCAAAAGGAATTAATGGAAATGGAACAATTAGAACAGAAATAATGAGAATGCTCACGCATTGTGAAGAATGTAACCAATGTCACTGAAACATTTGTGTAGAAAATGTTGAATGGGAACCTAAACTGCTGTGTAAACCTTCACCAAAAATACAGCAAAGTATTATTTTGAAAAGAAGCATAAAAATAAACTTTCTATTGTGGAAGATTGCAAAAATGGCCACAGTTTTTCTCTCCATCTTGTATCCATGCCTTTTACAATGCCACTCTGCTGCTCCTCCATCCAGAGATGGCACCAATTTTTCCTCCCCTTGAATCTGGGCAGGACTCGGACCTTCAATGGCCAATGGGATGTGGGTGAAGTGAAGGTATGCACCAAGAGGCCTATAGACCTTTTCTCTCTTTCTTGGAACCCTACCACTACCATGTGAAAAATCCAGGCTGGCTTGCTGGGTGATAAGAGGCCCAGTCACCCTCTTCTATGCCAGTATCCAGCCAACCACCAGACACAGTTGGAAAACCACTGATCCAGGGCATGAATCTGAGTCCTAAAGAGGTGATCTAACTTGCTCAAGCGATGTGGTTGTGCCATAGCTGGGACTACAGTGCAAGAATAAGAACACCCGCCTCTCTGTCTTGCCCCAATGGACCCTGATGAGCAATGAGTAAAGGAAAGGTCTGGAGCACCAGGTGTCCTGTGGGAAGAGCTATGCCAGTAACCAGTTAACCACCAGACGTGTGACTAAGGCTATCCTGGACAGCCAGTCCTCAGCCCTTTGGCCAGCTGACTGCAGACTCATGAACAAGCCCAGGTGAGATAAGCCGCACCTGGCCCAGGTCAGCAGAACTGCCCAGAGGACCTGTAGACTGTGAGCAATCATATTTGTCACTTTAAAGCACTAACTTTGAAGACAGTTTACTATGAAGCAGCAAATGACTAATAAAGCTATATTTTCTTCTAACACTAAGTTTTCTTTGGCAGACTTTCTGTGCTTAACTCTTTAACCCATTAAAAAAAATATTTTTGTGCATGGTGTGAGGTAGTGAAGGGTTATTTCTTTTACTAAATGTACAGCCTATTTTCTCAACACTATTTATGGAAATTTCTTTCACCACTTATTTGAAATGCTATTGTTTTCATTAACTAAATTCCTATATATACAAGGCTTTTCTTCTAAACTCTCTAATATGTTCCAATGAGCTATTTTCTTATTTCTGTGCCAATAACATAATGTTTAATTACTTAATTTTAGAGTATGACTTGATATCTGGAGTCCTCCTAGGGAGTAATTTTGGAAACCAGTTTTTAGAACTCAAGGAGAGGTATATTGTGTTAAATACTTTTGTAGTCCACATGGAATCTGGCTGATGTTTGTGGACAGACTGGTGACTGCAAAATATTTTTTGAAAGAGGAAATATTTAGTTTTCTGTATTGCAAATTTGTGGCATTCAATATACTAGAAATAAATTTTGGGACCATGTGGTTTAAAAGCAACGACAATAACAAACACTTATTATCTCACAGTCTCTGTGGATTAGAAATCTGGGCACAATTTAGCTACACATCTCTGCCCCAAGGTCTCTCACAAGGATACAATCACAGTGTCAGCTGGGCTGCAGTTTCATCTGAAGGCTTGACTGAGGGAGGATCTTCTTCCAAGTAAAATGCAGTTCCTTATGGGCTGCTGGACTGAGGGGCTCTGTTCCCCACTGGCTGCAGTCTGGAAAATTTCTTCAGTTACTTGACATATGGGCCTCTACATGGAGCAGCTCAAACATGGCAACTGAATTCCATCAGAGTGCGCAAGCAAGGAGGCCAGCAAGACAGAGTGTACAGTCTTTTTGTAAGCTAATCTCAGAAGTGGCATCCCATCCTGCTTGCTATATTCTATTCATTAGAAACAAGTCACTAAGTCCATCCCACATTCAAGGGGAGGGGATTGCACAAGGGCATGAACACCAAGAGGTGGGAATCATTGGGAATGTTAACAGTATCACATTTTGTCAATTCCCTACTTGAAAACCTTCCCCAGTTCCCCTTTGTTTGTCATATAACATTGGCAGGCCTTATATAGCCTATAAGACTTTGCAGTCTAGGTTCCTATTACTCTTCTAGATTTTTCCATGCTTGTCTCACAGTCTACTCTACCAACACTTTCCATATTATCCAAATATGCCATGTAATAACGGTCCCCAAATTGTTCCCCTGGGATTCACAATGACATTCCAGAAGGTTTATGTCATTGAAAGAGGTGATGGTATCTGTTTCAATTTTTAATTAAAAAAAAAAAAAAAACATAAAATTATTTGTGTTTTTCCACTTTGAAATCAGGACAGCTTGTGAGAATCTTTGAGTATGTAGCAAGTGAGCATGTGAGGTTTAAGAGTCAAAAAAGTTTGGGAGATGTCATCACACATATTCATGCCTCTGTGTTGGCATGGGCTGCTGCCACTCTTTTCTGTTTGCTGGACTCACCCTTCAAAATCACATTTAGATCTTACTTTTTCTTGGTGAACACATCTTCAAGCCCCTCAGGGCTTACCTCCCCACCCCTTTTCTGTTCCCCCGTAGCATTTTGGATATACCCCTCCTAGCGCACTTACTTTTGTTACAGATTGTGGTCCATCTTGCTCACTAAACTATGAAATCATTGTGGGAAAGAACCATGTCTGATTAAACTTTGCATCTGCAATTCCTAATAAAGGACCTGTTACATCACCTGGGTACTCAATAAATATTTAGTTTTTGAAGGAATTTGCTAAGCAATGATTAAACGAAATGCTTCACTACACATTAAAAGTGAATATTTCTAGAGGTTAGACCTAATATTTCTACATATTAGACCTAGAGATACCTAGACTACTGTAGATTATAAAAAATAGAGTAATTGCAAGGTAGGTGAAGTTGTCTCCCATGCCTTCCCAGGCCCCGACGCACCTTACTCCTAGGGCTAGATGCCCGGGCCACCATAACTAGCTTGTTGCTTCCCTGAGTCCTCCACTGCCATTCTGCACATAGACCTGCTCTTCCCACAGGACACCTGGTGCTCCAGATCTTTCCTTTACTCATTGCTCATCAGGGTGACATTGGGGCAAGACAGAGAAGCGGGTGTTCTTATTCTTGCACTGTATTCCCAGCTATGGCACAACCATATCTCTTGAGCAAGTTAGATCACCTCTTTAGGACTCAGATTCATGCCCTGGATCAGTGGTTTTCCAACTGCGTCTACAAATGATAGGAAAGTGTCTCAGGACTTATTAAGATGAGACTTAAGGGGATGACTAAGCAAGAATGACCCTGGGGCCTCCCTGCACCCCCCTTCAGAGCTGGTCTGATTTTGTCTTTTAATATACTGGGGTTCCCTTTAATATGCTGTTGTTAGTTGCCATTGAGTTGATTCCGACTCATGGTAACACCATGTGTGCAGAATAGAACTGCACCATAGAGTTTTCAAATTTGTGACTTTTCAGAAGCAAATCGCCAAGCTGTCTCCTGAGGTGTGTCTGGGTAAGTTCAAACTACCAACCTGTCAGCTAATAGTCCAGTGCTTAACCATTTGCGCCACCCAGGGACTCCATCCCTATAACACAGTCTTGGAAAATAGACTCTTGCTCCTTCTTTAAAAACACACAAGAGACTTCTGGGCAGCATGGCGCTATAGTCAGAAGCACCACGATGTCCCTCAGCAGCAAAGATCAGAAAAACTAAGTCAAACGGAGTCACACATCAATCCTGAAACCCTACCCATCAAATGAAGAGATAAAGAACTCAGCCAGGCACCGAATGGAATAAGAAACTGATGGAGAACAGAGAGCAGCACGGATCCTCCATTTTGACTCCTATCGGAGATCAGCCAGCAGGGCATATGAGAAAGCAGCTTCATGGAGCTTCCAGCAGGAGACAAAACAACCAGTAACCAGTGATATACGCTTTCCCATCCCCCACCCTTCTTCACCCCCATTTGGCCTCCTCTGCTTCCTGTAACCACAGGAAGCACCTGGGTGTCGCTTAGATTCTACCCGCCTGCACTGGCCGGCTCCCTGAGTGCCTTTTGTTGGCTGCTGATGTTGCTTTTTTCCATTTCTTTAGATTTCTGCCTTACCTCTCACCATCTCCCCCTCCTTTCTCTCAAATATCTGGCTCTGTGCGCCATCTTTGCTTCTTCCTGAAAGGCTGCGAAATACTGCTCAACTGTGAAACTGCTTCCCGGCCCATGACACCAAGCTGGTGGGAACTCCGGGGCTTTTCTGTTTGTTTGTTCTGATTTGTTTCTTTGTTTTCTTTTTCTTTTCTTGGCTTGGGAGCCCTTTCTAGCCGGGCAGTACTGCAAGGCTTGGAAGCTACTCCCTTACTCTGCACAGACTCACAGGGACGTCCCTGAGGGCATTACTTTTTTCTTTTTTTTTGGTTTTGGGTTTCAGTTTTGTTTTGTTTTGTTTCTTTGTTTTGTTTTCTTCCGTCTCTTATTCCCTTTTTGTCTTTCTTCATTTCCAGTTTCTCAATTTGTTCATTTTTTTCCTTTTTCCCTTTTTATTTTTCTTTTCATTTTTGTTTTTCCTCATTTTTCAGTCTCTCATTTCTCCACTCCAATAGCAAGCTCCCTTAGCACTCTTTTTTGTTGATGTGTATGTTTTTGGCTCCTGTTCCTCTCTCCTCTCTCTCCTCTTTCCCATACCCATCTTAGCTCCACCCATCACAATCTACCCCCTCCTTCCTGCTTACCTGCACCGTGCACTGAACATCACACTCCCAAGCAGCACAGGCATGGCCTACTGGAACCTCCCCTGCACTGATTCCCAGTCTGCACTGTCAGCCCTGGTATGCACCACAAACAACCCATCCTAGCAACTCTCCTTCAGCTGGACCTGCCCTGCTGTACCATACCTGAGTGACTGACTCTGCCCATTGGAGAAGGAGGTGAAAAGTATCATGCCCACAGATGAGCAAACAACAAAGAACCCACAGCCCACCTACTCAGGCATAACCAAATAAAACAAAAGAGCAGGATGAAACAAACAAATCTACAATCAATAAATGAGGAAAATAACCACTGAATGCCCCAAAGACAGCAGACAACATCAAAACATTTACAAAACAGGACAGGATGGTTCCAGTAGGCATCCAAAATAAAACACCAGATGACCTTCCAGTATAAGAAAAGGCACTCGACCTAACTGATAGGGAATTCCAGTCTCTAATACTCAGAATTATCCAAGAGTTGAAGCAAAAAGCAGACAAAAAGGAGGAAAAAAATAGACAAATTTATGGAAAAGGCAGACAAATTCATGGAAAATACAGACAAAAAAATGGAAGAATTCAAGAAAATAATACAGGAACAAAATACCAAAATAAATTTACAACTAGAAAACATACAAAAACAACAATTAGAAATCCAAAAGATAGACAACATGTGGGGACCATGGTCTCAGGGAACATCTAGCTCAATTGGCATAACACAGTTTATAAAGGCAATGTTCTACATTCTACCTTGGTGAGTAGTGTCTGGGGTCTTAAAAGCCTGTGAGCAGCCATCTAAGATACGCCACTGGTCTCATCCCTTTGGGAGCAAGGGAGTGTGAAGAGAACAGGATACAAGGGAAAGATTAGTCCGAAGGACTAATGGACCACAGCTACCAAGGCCTCCACCAGACTGAGTCCGGTACAGCTAGATGGTGCCCGGCTACCACCGACTTCTCTGACCAGGATCACAACAGAGGGTTCTGGACAGAGCTGGAGAAGGATGTAGAACAAAATTCTAACTCACAAAAAGAAGACCAGATTTACTGGCCTAAAGGAGACTGGAGAAACCCCGAGAGTATGGCCCCTGGTCACCCTTTTAGCTCAGTGGTGAAGTCACTTCGGAGGTTCACTGTTCAGCCGCGGAGTGGACAGCCCCATAAAACCAAATGGGACTAATGAGGCACAGCAGTCCAGGGACAAGGACTAGCAGGCAGAAGGGGACAGGAAAGCTGATGATAGGGAACCCAAGGTTGAGTAAGGATAGTGTTGATGTGTTGTGAACTTGTTAACCATTATCATAGGGCAACATGTGTACTAACTGTTTAATGAGAAACTATTTTGTTCTGTAAACCTTCATCTAAAGTGAGAATAGCAGTACAATTGGAAGAGTGTAGTCGATGTCACTTAACTGTGTGTGTAGAAATTTTTGAAATGGTTTATCTTTGGCTATGTATATTTTCACCAAAAAAAAAAAAAGGTCGAGAAGGGAAAGGGTTGACATGTCATGGGGTTGTTAACCAATGCCATAAAACAATATGTGTACTACTGTTTAATGAGAAACTATTTGTTCTGTAAACCTTCACCTGAAGTACAATTAAAAAAAACAAAAGATAAACAACAAGATTTCAGAAATGGACAGTGTCATAGAAGGGCTGAGGATCAGGTTTGAAACGATGGAAGATATGATCAGCTAAATTGAAGACAAACACTTGGATACAACTCTGTTTAAGGAAAAATCAGAAAAAAGAATGAAGAAAAGTGAAGAGACCCTGAGAATTATGTGGGATACAATCAAAAGCAAAAATATGCACGTGATTGGAGTTCAAGAACGGGGGAGAAAACAGAAAACACAGACAGGATCATTGAAGAACTGCTGACAGAAAGTTTCCCCAATATCATGAAAGATGAAAAGCTGACCATACAGGAAACTCAACGAACCCCATATAGGATAGACCCCACAAGAAAATCACCAAGGCATATCATAATCACACGCACTAAAACTAAAGACAGACAAAGAATCCTGAGAGCAGCTGAGAAAAACAAAACGTCACATACAGAGGAGAAACAATAAAACTAAGCTTGACTTATTTGACAGAAACCATGTAGGCAAGAAGGCAATGGGGATGACATATATAAAACCTTGAAAGAAAAAAATTGCCAGCCAAGAATAATATATCCTGCAAAACTCTTGTTCAGAAATGATGGTGGAATTAGGTCATTTCCAGAGAAACAGAAATTAAGGGACTATGTAAAAACCAAACCAAACTTAAAAGAATCATTAAAGGGAGTCCTTCGATCTGAGAACAAATAACATCAGACCTCAGGCTGAATACAGGACACAGGATTGGACTAGCCAGATACCAACCTAGGAAATGAACTCTTAAGGACTATGCAAAACCAAAACAATTACAACAGGGAACCAGAGAGGTTAATTTGTAAATGACAACAGCATCAGAACAATAAAAGATGGAATAAACGGTGTAAGTATAGAACCTTCCAGTGGAGAGGAAGGCAAGGCAATACCAATTAATAATAGACTGGTTCAAATATAGGATGATAAGGGTAAATTCCAAGGTAACCACAAAGAAAGTTAACAAAACTACTCTTCAAAATGAAGAAGAAAAACATAAAATGTCAGTAAAAACAAAACCTACAAAAACAGAAGAAATGGAAAAAAAATCTACAAACAACAGGAACTCATCACAGGAAAGTAAGAGAACAAAGAAAACGTCAGCACCACAAAAAAAAGCGCTATAGAATGCAATCCCACTCCTAGGAATGTAGCCTAGAGAAATAAGAGCCATCACAAGAATAGACATACACATCCCCGTATTCATTGCAGCACTGTTCACAATAGCAAAAAGATGGAAACAACCTAGATGTCTATCAACAGATGAATGGATAAACAAACTATGGTACATACTCACAATGGAGTATTATGCTAAGATAAAGAACAATGATGAATCTGTGAAGCATCTCATAACATGGATGAAACTGGAGGATATTATGCTGAGTGAAATAAGTCAATCACAAAAGGATAAATACTGTATGAGACCTCTACTGTAAAAACTCATGTAAAAGTTTACACACAAAAAGAAACAATGCTTGCTGGTTACAAAGGATGAGAGGGGTGGGAGGGGGAACTAAATAGACAATAGATAAGTGGTAACTTTGGTGAAGGGTACGTCAGTACACAATACTGGGGAAACCAGCACAACTTGTACCAGGAAAGGTTATGGAAGCTCCATAGACACACCCAAACTCCCTGAAGGACTGAATTGCTGGGTGGAGAGCTGTGGGGACCATGGTCTTGGGGCACATCTAGCTCAACTGTCATAACATAGTTTATAAAGACAATGTTCTACATTCTACCTTGGTGAGTAGCGTCTGGGGTCTTAAAAGCCTGTGAGCAGCCATCTAAGATACTCCACTGGTCTCACCCCCTCGGGAACAAGGGAGGATGAAGAGAACAAGACACAAGGAAAAGATCAGTCCAAAGGACTAATGGACCACAGCTACCACGGCCTCCACCAGACTGAGTCCAGTACAGCTGGATGGTGCCTGGCTACCACCACTGACTGCTCTGACTGGAATCACAATACAGGGTCCTGGACAGACCTGGAACAGGATGTAGAACAAAATTCTAACTCACAATAAAAAGACCAGATTTACTGGCCTGACAGACTGGAGAAACCCTGAGCGTATGGCCCCCGGTCACCCTTTTAGCTCAGTGGTGAAGTCACTCCCAAAGTTCACGGTTCAGCTGGGGATTGGACAGCCTCATAAAGCAAAACGGGACAGGTTGACAAGGGACAGTATTGACATGTCAGGAGGTTGTTAACCATTGTCATAGGGCAATATGTGTACTAACTGTTTAATGAGAAACTATTTGTTCTGCAAACCTTCATCTAAGGTATAAAAAAATAAAAAGAATTATCTTTGTAAGATCAAATTGACAACAGCAACTCAAAATGTTTGATGGGAAGCCTAGGGGGCAGTGAGTCGAAGATAATGGTGATGGAATAATTGGGAAAAGGTTAGAGAGAATAGCAGCACAACTGGAAGAATGTAATCTATGTCACTGAATTGTACATGCAGAAACTTCTGAAACGGTGCAACCTTGGCTAGGGATATTTTCACCAAAAAAAAAACGTCCTTCAAGTTCGACAAGGGAACATGCTGACGTGTCGTGGGGTTGTTAACCAATGTTATAAAACGATACGTGTACCTACTGTTTAATGAGAAACTATTTGTTCTGTAAACCTTCATCTAAAGTACAATTAAAAAAAACACACACACAAGAGCCACTTTCTTTGAAGAATTGGAAAGATTCAACCCACAAACCATTTTTAGGGATGCAAACATCATGTCCTCCCAGGGGGCATATCTGCATTTCCCCCAGGTCTCCTAGGCCACTCCAGCCATAGGAATTATT
The DNA here is from genome assembly GCA_030035585.1 of Dugong dugon. NCBI lineage: Eukaryota > Metazoa > Chordata > Mammalia > Sirenia > Dugongidae > Dugong > Dugong dugon. Next base: position 31,934,945 of record CM057467.1, read on the forward strand.
TCTAGTTGTCTGCAAGTGCATCTACACCATTGCTCCTGGTGACTCCTCTGCCTGAAATGCTCTGCCTCTTTGTTTCTTTCTTAAGACTCAGCTGAGGGATCACCGACTTCAGGAAGCCTTTCCTGAGCATTCCCCTACACACACGCACACACACAATTGTTGTTATGTGCCATTGAGTTAATTCATAGCAACCCTATAGGACAGAGTAGAACGGCCCCATAGGGTTTCCTAGGCTGTAATCTTACAGGATCAGTTTGCCAGTTGTTTTCTCCCCCAGGGACACTTGTTGGTTCAAACCCAAACCTTTCTTTTAGCAGACAAGAGCTTAATCATTGCACCACCAGGGCTGCTTACACACACACTACCACCCTCATAATTTGAGTGAGTTTCCCCTTCTCTGGGATTCTGTAGCCCTGTGTGCATTGCCGCCTTCTCTTGCCACACTGTTTTATATTGCTCTGGTCATGTGGCTGTCCTCCAGCCACACCAGAATATGAGCTTCTTGAGGGTGAAGAGCTACATTTTACACATTGTTCTCGACTCACCGCTCAGTCTAATTCCTGAAACGAGGTAAATGTTTAGACATGTTTGTTGAATGAATGAACTGAAACCCAATGGCTTGACCCAAAGGAGTGATTCCATGGCTTGGAGGTTAGGCAAGATGTAGGTTGTGAGAAATAATTAAGCTCAAGTTTAGCAGTTTGCAGATCCTATTATATAGGCATCACCCACACCCTTAGCTCTGTTTCTGTTACAGAGGTGTACCCAAATTTATTCTATGGGTATAAAGTCCATTTTAGTTTACGTTTTACTTTACACTGCATATACCCTATTTGAACTGTTTCCTGATGAATTTATTCACCTAACATCTCTGGGTCAAAACTTGGAAGCTGAGATTGCTTGATGATGATGATGATGATGATGATGATGATGATGGTTTTGAGTGCTGTGTGTATTATCCCTTTAAATACTCACAGAAATCCTCTGAAATAGGCACTGTTATTATCCCCTTTCTATATATGAGAAAACAGAGACTCAGGGAGATTAAATAACTTGCCCAAGGGCACTCCAGATGCAAGTCCAGATCTTTGTGACTCCAAAGTCCATGAGCTTAACCAAATTTTTTACCTCCTCCTGATTGTCAGCATATTTCCTGGTTTAAACTTTATTATTAAAGAAAATCCCATTTCAGAGATTCAGTTGGTAAGAAATACAGCGTAGAGGATTTTCACAAGTGGTAGTGTTTACTCCTGTTGACTAGCTCGCTAAGCCAATCGTTCTCAAGAGTGTTCTACAGAATCCTGGGATTCTTCATGGGGGTGGGGGTGGGGACGGGGGTATGCGCACTTTTAAATAGGTGTTGTGTTCAGTTTTTATTACCTGCCTTACCCACAGCCCTGTTCTATTAAGACTTCCTTTTTCTATGGATCATGTTGCCCAGGATACCCCTGCCTATTCTGGGAATGCGCCCTTGCCTAAACACAGGAGTGCTGGACTGGTCTTATCAGGTATCATGTCCAAGTTCATCAGTGAGCAAATGGTGGAGCTGAGATCTAAGCCCTGACAATCTCATTACACAGACTTGCTCTTACTCTCTACGCTATATAGCTAAGAATATGGCTCTTTAAACACCTATTGTGTTCAGCCCTTTGATTTCTGACAGACAGGTGCTTCACAGGTGTTTTTCCATGTTTCAAAACTGTTTGAAAACCAATACTGAGTCAAAAACGCTTCAGAATTGATTCAGCGGCTATGGGTTTTCAGTGGATTTTAAGGAGCATTTACCAGCAATTCTTATTGTCCTATCAATCATTCACGAAAAACTCTCTCTGCATATTTCTTGCAACAACACATTTAGTTGTGGCAGGTCACTATTTTTTGCCTTCAAAAGTGCCCTAGACTTTGGGTCTACTGTAGTTCATTACATATCATGTCTTCTTGATTGCAGATTCTGACCTCCGTGTATGCTGGAGTCTTTGTCTAATTCTGTGGAAATGATACAGAGGGGAAATAGACCCTTGTTGGTTTTTTCTGCCTGACACCTTGCTTCTTTTGGGATTTGTACCTCTCCTGTGCCAAATGATCCTGGTGGGATTACCCACCAAGGTACCTTAATCCAACTCCCATCCATAAGAATGGATACTTGATCTCATCTAGGTCCATTGTTATGGAAATGGTTTATTGGTTTAGAGGTGATCCAAGCCAGGCCAATCAGAGTTCTTCCCTGGATTGAGATATAGAAGTTGAGAGAAAGAACTTCCCTGGTTATTAAGCTGGGAATGAATAAATTTGCTATTGAGGGCAGCCTTCCTCCTTGTCAGGTAGAGAGAGAGGCTGTGTACAGAAAGAAATGAACAGGGAAGCAGACCTGAGACCTGAGAATGAAACAGAGACCTCACATACTGTTTGAGCTCTTAAATCCAACCATGCCTGATGCTAGACCCAGCCCTGTACTTCTCAGCTGTGTAAGCTACTAAATTATGGTAAAGTATATATACGTATATATCAAACCATTTGCATTTCAACATTTTTTACATGTACAATTCAGTGATATTATGTTCACCATGTTGTACAACCATCACCACTATCTGTTTCTAAATTTTTTCTATCATCCTTAATAGAAACTCAGTGCTCCCTAAGCAATGACAGAACTGAGTTTTAATAAATTGATCTAGCCCAGTGTCTTGATTAATATAGAGGTCAAGTATGCTAAGCCAATCACAAGAGTTGTCAGATAAAATATAGAATTTCCAATTAAATTTTAGTTTCAGATAAACAATGAATAATTAATTTAGTATAATAATTTTTAGGTAAAATTTTGAAGTATATGTATGTCTCAAATATTGCATGGGACATATTTAAACTAAAAAAAAAATTAGTTGTTTATCTGAAATTCAAATTTAACTGGGCATCCTGTATTTTTATTTGCCAAACTTGCCAACTCATTAGTGGCTGCTTGTAACAATATGTTGAGGATTCTGAGGCCAATTTAGCCTCAGTGAGAAAGAGTATGGCTATTGATTAATGATGTCTGCTGTGTGTGTGGAAGTAGAGACAGGCAGCATGAGTGCCATCCATATACCATTCCTGGTTTACCCCAAGTATTTAGAAATGTTTTTCTTCTGTTGCATTCAGTAAGGCAACATATTTTAATAATAATATAAATAATGATAACCACTTTTTATTGAGTTGCTTCACTCCAACTGGGAGCCTTACTTACATCATCTAATTTAATCCTCATGACAATATTTTATTGCCCCTATTGCACAATGGAGACTCAGAAAAGTTAAATTTTCACATATGTTAAATAGCAGAGCTGGGATTCAAACCTATGTCTGACACCAAAAACTCATGTTCTTTTCAATTCATCACTCTGCAGGAGGCAAATATTGTACTGACAGCTATATGCAGAAGTCATCTTAAAATGCTATTCTGCAAATTGCTATATAAACGCTTATAAACCCAGTTCTTGGCCCAAAATGGTAAACTGTCCTTTCACGACAAAGAGCAGCAATTCAACAACAAATTGGAGCCTTGCATGAGGCAGTATTTTGGCAAACAGATTTCAACAGTTGATACCAGAGGAGTGCCAATTGTGAAAACTGGTTTTAGGCTATAAATGACTATGTAAAATCAGCATTATGACAGGTTGGGGGTATCTGTTTAACACGTAGCAGGGGGGTCTAGATGAGCACCGTGTAGAATTTAGAGTGTGGCTCTTTGTGGAGTTGGAAGGCTTGTGGTTCTGCACTGCCTGCATGAGTGGATATGCAGGAGGGCATTTGTGTTTTGGTAGAAGGTGGAGGAAGAAGGTGGCACGCATATGTGAGTATATGTCTAGTTTTTTCTTTCAACTTTTCGTGTATTTGATGTTTAATGTTTTTTAAGCTTGGGTAACAGATAGGATACTTTATCCTACCAACCATCTGTCACCACCCATTTCTCAGTTTGTTGTACTGCGGTGGCTTGCATGTTGCTATGATGCTGGAAGCTATGCCAGCAGGGTCACTCATCGTGGACAAGTTTCAGCAGAGCTTCTAGACTAAGACAGACCAGGAAGTAAGGCCTGGTGATATGCTTCCAAAATCTAGCTAGTGAAGGCAAAGGAGACCCTTGGTGAGGTGGATTGGCATAATAGCCACAACAAAGGACTTGAATATACCAGCAATCTTGAGGATGAAGCAGGACTGGGCAACATTTTGTTCTGTTGTACACAGGGTTGTGATGAGTCTGAGTCTACCAGATAGTGAGATGGTAGACATGAGAACAATGCAGTGGGTGGGACAGGATGGCATTTATCTGCTACCTCTTGGGAGACAAGGTATAGGAGATAAAATCTAAAGGGAAATTGTGTGATTTGGTCATGTTGGGTTGTTGTTAGGTGCTGTAGAGTTGATTTTGACTCATAGCAACCCAATGTGACAGAGTAGAACTGCATCATAGGGTTTCCTAAACCATGATCTTTAAGGAAGCAGATTGCCAGGTCTTTCTCCTGTGGAGCCACGGGATGGGTTCAAACTGCCAACTTTTCGGTTAGCAACCACTGCACGTAAGTGATGCTATTTTAGATCCAATGAAAGAAGGGAGGTAGGAGCCATGGAAGGCCATGTTTTCTGCTTTAGGCTGCTAGCCAGCACCTCCTGGGCCTTGAGAGCTGGAAGTTTCAGGATCATTAGAGGCAGGAACTTAGGTCTGAACATTTTCATTCTTAGGAAATATCTGATCAACACTTTCAAGGGTGTGACTTCCTCAAGGTACTTCATGTTCAGAGACCATTGACAACAGGGCTGATCATCGAGTGGTGACAAAGGTTGACAGAGAGGCTGACGAGCACTTGCCCCATGGGAATTCTTGGAAATACTTGGAGGACTTCTCTGGAGGACTGCAAGCCTATATGGCTATGAAGTCTTAAGCTATAAAGGTTAATGGGACATCTTTGTTATCTATAGACCAATAAGGCCTGGGAAATCCAGTTCACAAGCATGAAGACTAAGTAGAGAGAAAGCATAAAACAAAGGAGAATGAATTTTGAAAATACAGAGGCTTAAATAAACAGAGACAAAGGAATCTGAATGCTGGATGAAGATGATTTCCATTTGATCAAGGAAAGAGAACTCTAAGGAGGAAAACATAATTTCCTATTTTCTTGCCTGACCTCGGGGGAATACCTGTCCTCATCTTTCTCATGTCTGTTTTGAGATTTGTGGCCTTTCCCTGGTGGTTGTCTCTCATCCCAGTGACAGCTGGAGCTTTGATTCATGTATTAGGAATCCCTACCCCGTGTCCGTTTCCTTGTGTCCCTTCTCATAGGCTCACTGTCACTTTCAGGGTGTTCTAAGACCGCAGAGTCGCAGAGTATGTTTCGAGATGAGAAGGCGCTATTAACATTTCTCCAAAATTGCAGGTTGTCCCTGGGGGACTTCTATTGTATTTCTCTGAGCCTTATGAATGAGATGAATATTTCATTGTGCTTGTTACACAACATTCCTTAATATATGTTATTAAGCTCTAATTTCCACAAATGCTCTCCCTCCCCAAATAAGGCCCTCCTTGGCACCTGCTGAGCTCATGTCCTTTTAGACTTAACAGCAAGGCACAGAAGGCATTTCAGTGAAAGAGAAAAATGAGAAACTTAAATCAGTCAATAGCTCACTACATTCAGAGCGGAACTGGGTTTTTGCAAGCTTAAAAGGAGTATTGGCATTTACAGCGACAGAGAAAAATTAAGGAATGGGACATTTCTCATGGTTTAGGGCTAAGTCATGAGCAAAAATCCAGTTTCCCCAAGATACCTTCTGAAAATACCTTTCCTTGCTCAAAATGATTCACTGGCTTTCTGCAACTGCTAGAATAAAGTCCAAACTCACTCTGACATTTGAGGTCCTCTGGGCCCTCTGTTCAGCCTTGTTTCCCTCAACTTCCTTTCATGCCTTTCGTAGTAAATAAGCCAATCTGCTCAATGTTCCCTGTTTCTAAGACTTTTCTAGGCCTTTCCTTTTACCTGGATGGCTAGTTTTCCCTACTCATCAAGACCCAGTCCAATGCCATCTTCTCCATAGAACCTTCTGGGATGTCCAAAGCAGAAAATCATTGCTCCTTCCTTGGAATGACTATAACACCATATCTCAGTACCTCCAACCAATCTGAACACTTGTTTTGTTGCTATTTTCATGTCTACATATTTCCATCTCTCCTGCTACACTATAATTTTGTAACGGTAAGATCCACATCAAAGTCTTCTCTAAGGTGCTTCCACCTTCCACCTCATAGTGCCTGATGGCATAGTGCTGGACACACCATAGGCAACAATAAATATTTAGGGAGTAAATGAGCGCATGAACAATCCCTGTAGATTTGGGGTAACAGTGGTCAAGTCCCTTTTGTCTCTGGAAAAGTCAGGTCTGGACTACCCTGCTGGTGTCACTCCATGAACTCTTCCACCCCCTTTGCACAGGTAATGCTCAGTGGGATGTTAGGGTGTATGAGCCCTAACCTGTGTCCTTTGGTTAGAGGAACGGATTGTGGAGGTACAGTGAACTGGGGCTACTTAGGGTTCTTTTGGAGAGCAGTTAGGGTGGGGGGGGGGCAGTGAAAGATGATTTGCAGCTCCAGCCTATTTCTTCTGCTGCTGTCCTCCCTCACTTTCTGCTTCCAGACCTGCTGGCCTCACCCCTGCCAGACTACCATGTCCTTTCTTTTCCCAGATCAACTCCAACTTCAGGCAGGGGACAAAGACAGTGCTGACTATGGTGAGGAAGGCCTTTTGCATGGGTTGCAGGTCTTCTTCGATACTGGTCTGACCTGAGCCTCGGCTAATGGATGTTCTGGAACCTCAGCTCTGTTCTCTCAGTGACCTATAACAATAGTGAGTGCCCATGTCCCTGCTGGTGCCAAGAATCTGTTCCTATCCTGTCTGAGACCCCAGTCCCTTCTAAAGGATGTGGGATTCCCTCTCTATCCCAGTTCTACAGCCCTAGTTTGGGCCTTCCTTATCCTCTATCTTGACCACTAAATATGCCTTCTCCATCCCATTGCTCTCCCTGCCTCCAGGCTTGTTCTTCTCACATCCATCCTCCTCACAGTGAAACCAAACTTGACTCCGTTACTCCCCCTCCCCTGCCTAAGCCAGTCAGCACTCCCCCTCACCTGCTGGAAAAGGTACAGACTCCTCACCTTGGCATATAAGGCACTTCATGATCCTACCCCTTCTACTTCTCCAGGCTCATGCTTTGCTATTTTGTGCTTTAATTTTAGACTCTAGTACCCTCTGCTCAGAGTCCCTGAGTAGTGCAAACAGTTAATGATCTCAGCTGCTAACTGAAAGGTTACAGGTTCAAGTCCACCCAGAGGTACCTCATAAGAAAGGCCTAGGAGTCTACTTGCAAAAGAATCAGTCATTAAAAACCCTGTGGAGCACAACTCTACCCTGACACACATGGGGTCACTGTGAGTCAGAACTGACTCAATGACAACTTTTTTTTTACCCTCTGACCACCCCATCCTGTTTCTCACCTCCATGCTTCTCTGATGCCATCATCTTTGTCTCTGGGTACCTTCTGACCTTTTATACATCTTATTGGGTCAACTATCAATTTTTCTTCAATTCTGGTTTTTTGTTGTTGTTGTTTGGTTTTCTTTTGTTTTGTTTTTAGAATCAATTTAGGTTTCTCACCCTCCACTGAAACATTTCCTGATCACAGTCCCTCAGGCCAGGTTAGATTAGATCCTCTTTTGTGCTTCTTGGTATAATACGATGTATGACTCTGGAAGGTCAACGCTTGAAACCCCATTTGGATCAAGGTTCACCTGATGTCTTGTTACCAGTGTTACTGCTCAAATCCACATGTGCCCCCCTCAACATCCTGCATTATTAGCATGTTCAGTGTCATGGTTGTGCAGTTTCCACATTACAAATGTGAACAAGGCAAAAATTCCAACTCTCACTCTTTTTCCATACCCAAATCACAAAAGGACCTTAGAAAATGTGCTAAGATAAAAGAGTGTGCAGGATGTCAGTGGGTGGCAAATACCATAGATGAAGACATTCAGGATGTTAGAGATCAGCAGTAATCGTCATAAAAGGCACTATTCAAGCGAAGCGAAGGAAACCAGTCAAGTGGGTGGGCTTGAGATATCCTCTGCAGAACTATGTCCCTAAGTGAAGCCAGATTGCTCCAACTCTAACTTTAGTCAACTCCTCCACAAATGTATGCTTTGGTTAGAAGGGAAACAAAATAAAGGGCTATGACCTTCCTAGTACAAATACATTATTATTATTGGAACATCAATGCAAATGAAATGGTCTACAGAGGCATCATTGTTGCATAAGGAGTGGGTCAAGCCTATACTAAACTCAGAATCAAAGCTCTTGTGCTTGACTTGATCTTTGACTTCCTTTACAAACCAAGCCAACTGGACTCCCCTTGCATCTAGGTCTTGTGTAAGATTGCTGTAATATGAGAGGTACAAAAATAAAGTCATCCTCTTATATTCATCATACAGAAAACAACACCATCTTTTTGGCACAACTCAAGATTGCCTCATTTTTAAGACTGGAAAGTTCATCAGCCACCTTCTTTATGACATCTTTTTTCCTATTGATGTTTCCCATTCCAGTGGACTTATTCACCATCAGTTTGGTACTGGAGATTAAGTTAAATTCGTACTTAATGGGTTCTAAACCGTTCCGCTGAGGATTAGACCATGGCGCTCGCTCTTGATTTAAACAGTAAATTGGATCGCCATTTGCCAGCATGGTGATTTGTGTTTTGGCAGCCTTTGCAGATCCATAAGTAAACTAGTAGATTTCCCTGCCACAGTAATCGGCCTTACTGTCTAGAGTCATCACACATTTTTCTTACACATTGAATTAATATAGAGAAGCAGGATGGTTGATGGTTTCATTTGTTGTGCCATTAATGAAACATAAAACAGATGTGTGAAACACTGTCTTAGTAATAGAAACTGCATTACAAATTATCTGCAGAAATCATGTCCTGAACGTAAGGTGAGAACAAAATGCAGTTTTTCTCTCGGCAGTACTAGGTCAAACTATATTAAAAAATCTATTAAGCATGAAGTCTCGGGCTGCAGTTAAACATAAAATATGATTTGTTCTCCCAAGTTCATCACGGCATTAAAATCTTGTAAAATCAACGGTAACTTGGACTCTGTGTGTGTGGCTTTCACTCCTTTTTTTCCTGGTTATTTCCCAGGTAATTCACTAGAAGATAAGAGAGTGAAAAAAGCATATGTATTCTCTTACAATCTCCCTATGAAGACCATGCTAGCAAAGAAGCATTGAAGGAGGGGATAAAATCAGCCAGAGAAACTTGGCAGCTGACTCTGGTACTGAGGGAATGTGTCCATCACCTCGGTTTTCATCCTTTAATATGCAAAGGAAAACATGGCATGCTAAAGTCAAGAGGGAATATAAAACAGCCTTCTAAAGAAAGTCTTGGCAGTACCACAAGGTGGGAGTTGTAAATTGCAACGCCTTTCTTGACTTGGATCATTAGGGTAGCTGGGGAAATCAGGTGCTCAGGGGAAGTTATGTTCTTGGACTACAACACTCACCAGCACCTTTCTAAGGAAGAGAGAGTAAAAGAGAAGTGTGAGGGAAAGCCAGAATGGCTCAAGAGGCTCAAGATGTTTTGCAAAACATACCCTTCTGGTCACCTTCCCTCGGTATTCCTTAGTGACCGTGCTAGGCACTACTGGACATTCTGGATGAGAGGGGTGCAGGGACATTTCCCTGGACTCCCATTAGCTTTCCCTGGACTCCCATTCAGAGAATTCACCTTGAAAGTGTGTTTCTCTACCCTGCCCTTCAGTCTGTCTCTTGCATGGTAATTCGTAACCACCTTGACCTGCTCATTCTGTGAACAGATTACTCATGGATTCCAGCCTCAGTCTCCCAAGTCCAAGTCGAGCCCTGAAACATCCCACAGTCTTCTTGCTCAGACAGATAAAGAGATAGGTGGGTAGGTAGATAGACAGAACTGCTGTCAGTTTGTCTCTGACTCATAGTGACCTTACGTACAATGGAATGAAACACTGCCTGATCCTTCGTCATCCTCACGCTCACTAGCATGTTCGAGTCCATTGTTGTGTCTGTTGTGCCAGTCCCTCTCACCAAAGGTCTCCCTTGCTCTTGCTGGCCCTCTACTTCACCAAACATGATGTCCTTCTCCAACAATTGATCCCTCCTGATGATGTGTCCAAAGCAAGTAAGTCAATGTTCTGTTGTGATTCATAGGGTCTTCATTGGCTGATTTTTGGAAGGAGATCCCCAGGTCTTTCTTACTAGTTTGTTTTAATTTGGAAATTCTACTGAAACTTGTCTACCTTGGGTGACCCTGCTGGTGTCTGAAATACTGGTGGCACGGCTTCCAGCATCACAGCAACATGCAAGCCACCATAGTATGACAAACAGATAGATGGGTGGTGGCCTTCTTGCTTAGTATGCAGTTAATCAGGATCGCTCTTCTTCTCTGTGCTCTCCTAGTACCTTATACATGAATTAGGCATAGAATTTAGGGTATAATATTGTATATATATTACATCCTAAATTCAGCATATAATATTATATATATAACATTACATATACACATACACACATATACATATATATATATAACATATTATATATATGTTTTTTAAAATGTGTTTTCCTTACTGGGGTGAGCCGTTGAGAACAGGGACTACTAAAGTGTGTACATATCAGCACCTTTTATGGTACCTGATACATAAATGTGGCTGTTAGGGGCCCTTGAGTCAGTTCTGACTCATAGTGTACAACAGAACAAAACACTGCCTGGTCCTACACCATCCTCACAATCACTGCTATGTTTGAGCCCATTGTTGCAGCCCCTGTGTCAATACATCTCATCGAGGGTCTTCCTGACCCTCTACTTTACTAAGCATGATGTCCTTCTCCACGGACTGGCCCCTCTGATAACATATCCAAAGTACATGAGATGAAGTCTCGCCATCCTCACTTCTAAGGAACATTCTGGCTGTACTTCTTTCAAGACACAATTAACGCCCACAGAAGCAGCAGTCAAGAAATGAAACGACATATTGTGTTGAGCAAATCTGATGTGAAAGACCTCTTTAAAGTGTCATTTTGAGGACTAAGGTGTGCCTAACCCAAGCCACGGTATTTTCAATCGCCTCGTATGTGTGTGAAAGCTGAGCAATGAATAAGGAAGACCGAAGAAGAACTGATTCCTTTAAGTTATGGTGTTGGCCAAGAATATTGACTATACCATGGACTGCCAGAAGAATGAACCTGGCAGATAATAGGCACTCAATGAACAAACATTGAATGAATGGATGAATGAAAGTTTATATTTTGGAGAGGGACTTTTTCCTACATATCTGTCCCCTTATAACACAAATGAGGGGAAAATGAGGTTTGCCAGGAAGCCCACTCTTAATAGCCTCAGAATTACTCTAGTGCCTGGAACCTTAAATCCTGGCTTCCTGTTTATAGCCAAGGGGCCTAAATATCAATGGAGATTTCACCCAGGAGCTCTGGCTCTTGGGGAGGCAAGAATACCAATCTTTCCCTCTGGAAATACTTATAACATTTCTCACCAAAACTGATGGTCAACTTAAAAAATAAGTATTTCATGTTGATGAATAATATGGGTTTTAAATAGTTTGACTTGGAAAGGGAAAATCATGCATGTATACATGCAAGCATTCAAAAAAATTATTGTCTGTTACATGGTGGGCACAATGTGGGCACTGGAAAGACTTAATGTCTTTGCTCCAGGAACTCATAATCCAATTGGTAAACAGGCATGTAAATAGAATGTGCAGGAGACCTGATTATGACATATAAAAAAAGTATGATGATCTAACATGATACATGTCCTAATAGAGATGATCATGATGCATTGCTAAGGCAGTCTAGAAGGGTTCCTTGGTATCTAATGGAGCCTATGGCAGAGAGTCCATGGAAGCTTGCAGAAAGGTTTACCCAGGAGAAGGCTTGAGCCAACAAATGGATGGTTAGTGCACTTCATCTGTATTCAAAAAGAATGAAAATGTAAGAAAGGGAGGGAGGAAGATCGGGAGAGAGGAAGGAAGGGCAGATAAATGAACGAACAAGTAGTGTTAATTGTATAAGGACGAAATCTCCTTTCTGATAATATCTGCCATTCGCTAGTCCGCCATCATTACTTTTACTTTATGATTATGTTCACTGTTAAGTAATTACACTTGAGAGCCTACAACAGATGGTAAATAATTACTTTTTACCAATTGCCCAAGCCCATGTTTTCCCTATCAACGATAATTAATAATCCAGGCAACTGCACTAGCAATACATTGCAGCAAAAGTCCTCCTGCTGCCTGGAATCTTCTACACATTCACAAAGCACAAGAAAAGACAGTTGAAGAAATAACAAAGAAGGAATATCTTTAGGGAGCAGAATCAGATTTGGATTAGATGTGAAGGCAAAAGCCTGTGTGTCCAATTCCACTGTTTCCTCTCACTGGCTTATAACTGTTAGCATCCCACTGTGTGTTAGAGGCTATAATCAGACTTCTTGAGATATATCTGTTCTGGAAATTTAGAGACATTTGAAAGTGTTTATTAGCACCCTTCAGAACAAAAATTCTGGGGAAAAGAATCCTAAAATCCTTGCTTACGCATTGACAGACACCCACCTCACCAAATGTCCTGCACTGGCTGGGGCAACACAGTGCTTGGGGGTAGCAGGTCACAGCTACCTGCAGAGGGACAAAACCGGGTCTGGGAGTGAAGGTGAAGGGGATATTTTCATCCAGACAGATTTTTCCTGGGCCTGGACTTGGGGCATGCAATTCCTTTTAAGACCAGAACAAATACCCTTCGGGAGGCACTTCTTGGAGTAGAAGACCCAGGACAGGTGTCTGGGTCTGTGGCAAGGCTGGCAGTTTTTATTCTGGTGGGGCACCACTCTTGTTACTATTGTTGTTAGTTGCCATCGAGTTGGCTCTGACTCACAGCAACCCCATGTACAACAGAACGAAATGTTGCTCTGTCCTGTGCTATCTTCACAATCACTGGTATGTTTGAGTTCATGGTTGCAGCAATTACGTAGTGCCTTCCAACCTAGTGGGGGGGCGCATCTCCCAGCATTAAATTAGATAATATTCTATTGTGGTCCATAAGGTTTTCATTGGCTAATTTTCAGAAGTAGATTGCCAGTTCTTTCTTCCTACTCTGTCTTAGTCTGGAAGCTCCGCTGAAGCCTGTCCATCATGAGTGACCCTGCTGGTATTGGAAATACTGGTGGCATAGCTTCCAGTATCATAGCAACACGCAAGCCACCATGGTACCACAAATTGATGGGTTCTCATTACTAAAAGTCATGTAATTTTGAACAAATGGAAAAGGCAAAGATTCTTAGGAATCATTACAGCAGAAGAGAAAGATTTTCAACTTACTGAACCATGAAAGATGGTCTGAAATCACCGTTACTGTGATTTATGGTCTGATAGCTCACACATTGTTGGGTAACTCAGCCCACCAGGTAAGAAAACAAATCCTCCTTGATGCAAACCCTGGAATATTCCACAAGTGGTGGACAGATTTTTTTTTTTTTTAACTGTGTCTACTCAGCGAGAACAAGCCTGTTAGCAGTGATCATCGTTTCTGTAAATGCTTCTTCAAAAACTTTCCTTCTTGTTTCTTTGACGTATAATCTTTGGAGGATGTTTCTGCCTTTACCATCATTTTGACAACCTAAACATCAGCTGTGAATACCAGGAACCTCACAGAGAGTGAATCCTTTTCTGAAGAGATGTCTGATGTGTCTAAACATCAGCACTAAACTGCCAGCATCTGCTCCCCAGCCAAAGAAATCGATCCTGTTTCTTTTTCAGGAGCAATGATGTGAATGCTAGGCAGTTTGAGTTTAATGAGCACCCTAGAGTTTGTGGGAGGAGGAGCTAGTTTTTATTTCCCAGTGCCTTGAGTTCTCCAGGCGTGGCTAATGGAGAACAGGATGGAAGAGGAGGCCTCACTCCTGGTGGGGCTCGCCTTTGTGCTGGAAATTCTGGAAAAGCTGAAGATTCAGGGCATGTTGGTGAGGGAGGATAACCAGTCTGGAGAGCTGCCAGGCCAAGGTTTGCAATCTTGCTGAGGACTCCTGGGCTGAAATTGAGACTTTGTTGCTGCCACTAAGGATAAGCATTTCTAATTCTTTTGCCCACATTGAAAGGGTCCAAATCCCCAGGAAGGCTGACTTAGTACTCCTTATTTGCATCGAATCATCAAATCCCCCTCCTGGGCTGGGCCCTGACTTATCATCTAGAGCTCAAGGAAGGCAGGGTATGCTGACATATAAGGATGAAGAGGCTGGCAGGGGCTGGGTTTGGAGAACCTCCCTGGTCTGACTAAGGAACCTACAGGAGGTGGAGAACTATGGAAGAAGATTTAGCTGGGGAATAACAGGGTCAAATTTATGTTTTAGGTAGAACATTGTGGCATCTGAGTGAGGACAGATTTGATGGGAACAAGAGAGGGGACATTTAGGAGTCTCTGTCAATAGTTCGGAGCATTGGTAGTGACACAGTGGTTAAGAGCTCAGCTGCTAACCAAAAGGTCAGCAGCTGGAATCCACCAACTTCTCCTTGGAAACCCTGTGGGGTAGTTCTGCTGTGTCCTGTTGAGTCACTGTGAGTCAGAATCGACTCAACAGCAACAGGTTTTTGGTTCTTTTTCTTTTTTTTGATATTGTATGTTTGTTTGTTTTAATCAATAGTTCCGGAGTTCATGGGTGGTATAAACAGTTAATGTGCTTGGCTACTAACTAAAAAGTTCAAAGTTTGAGTCCACCCAAAGACTCCTCAGAAGAAAGACCTGGCGATCTACTTCCAAAAAATTAGCCGCTGAAAACCCTATGGAGCACAGTTCTACTCTGACAGACATGGGGTCACCATGAGTTGAAGTCTACTAGATTACTACTGGTTGGTTGGTTGGATCAATAGTTCAGGGAAGAATACTCAAGAACCCACCTCTCCCCTGAGCCTAGGGACTCATGTATGTCCACCACCTGCTGGATACAAGCAAATAAACCTTCTCCTCTTACCTCAAAATCAAGCTTCTCTTAATATTCTTATCTTGATGAATAACTGTCCAACCATCCTAGTCAGAAACATGACACCTCCAGTTCCCTCCTTCCCCATATTTCATTCCCATGTCCTCCCAATTTTACCTGCTAAATTTCCCAAGTTTTCTTGCTCCACTCCATTCCTAAAATCATTGCCCGATTCAGGTCTTCATCATCTCTCCCCTGGACTTTTGCAATAGCTTCCTGAACAGGAAAGTAGTGGTCCATGGAGGGTCCACTCTTTCAAAAGGGCAAAGAAATTAGAAATGTCCACTTTGGGCTGCAGATGTTGTTGTTGCTAGTTAGTTGCTGACTAGTTGCCTCTGACTCACAGTGACTTCATGTACAACAGAACAAAATGCTGTCTGGTCCTATGCCATCTTCATGATCATTGGTAAGCTTGAGTCTGTTGTTGTGGTCACTGAGTATTTTGAATACCTTCCAGCCTAGGGGGCTTATCTTCTAACACTCTATTGGACAATATTCTGTTGTTACCTATAGGATTCCCGTTGCCATTGGCTAATTTTTGGAAGTAGATCACCAGGCCTTTCTTCCTATTCTACCTTAGTTTGGAAGCTCCACTGAAACTTGCTCACATGGGTGACTCTGGTGGTATATGAAATATCAGAGGTGTAGCTTCCAGCATCACAGCAACAAGCAAGCCACCACAGTATGGTAAACTGTCAGATGGTTAGTGTGTTGCACAGACAAGTTCCTAAATAAGAAGCCTTACCTGAAACCCCAGACAAGGCTAAGTTAGGTGCCTATCCTCTGCTTACCTGTTTTAGCATTTTCCACATTTTGTTGACATTATCTAATTGCATAATTGTCCTCCCCTTTAGATCAGGGGTTGGCAAACTATGGCCCAAGGGTCAAATCTGGCCTGCCACCTATTTTTGTGAAGAAAATTTTATTGGAACATAGCCACATCATTCATTTACCTATTAGCTATGGCTGCTTTTTCACTACAGTGTTGTGAGTAGTTGTGACAGAGATTATATGGCCTGAAATATTTACTACCTAGCTCTTTACAGAGGAAAAAAAAAAAAAAAGTTTGCCAGCCACTGCTCTACACCATAAACTTGTCAAGAGTGGGGATTGTGTCTATGTGATTGTTGCATCCCTGGTACCTAGCACAGTGCATGGGACATAAATGCAGTGAATATGTGGGTGTGTGAGTGTTGTGTGAGTGTTTTATCTATAACATCAAGATTCTGACTGACTAGAGCTCCATTTTGGGCCTAGCATTTTCACCTTCCTTATTATAGGACAATCCCACATGTGGTGACTCAATGGCACTGAGGAAGATGAGTCATGGCCTGGATTCTATATGCTCGTGAACAACTATTGAAGCCACCTCTTTCTCCCTCAGATGATGGCTTCCATCATTATTACTCAACAATGCTCAGAGCCCTCTAAGAATGGATCCAAAACACCTTCCTTTATCATTTCTTAGGGGTAACACTGCCTTGCCTACAACCCACACACCATGATCCTTCAGCAGATAGTTATAGTGTCTGGCTACTGTCGGTTCCAAATGAGGGGAAGAAGTTAGGCTTTGAGATCTTGGGATATTTTCGTAGTTGTATTGTTTTCAATAACTTTTGATGGTTGAGTCCTACGATTTCAGAGAAAAATAATGGATTTAGAAGTTACTTTTTAGAAACAAAGCATTACCTGACATGAGGACCCCCAACATGTCTATTAGTCATTGTCTTAGTCAGGAAATCTCTAGAGAAACAGAACCAGTAAGAGAGACAGATTTTTTTTTTTTTTTTTTTTAGGAATTGATTCATGTGATTGTGGTGGCTGACAAGTCCAAAATCTGTAAGTCAGAAAACAGACTAAAGATTCTTACAGTCTTGTGTCCCAAAATCTATGGGTCAGGCCGAGAACAGAAGAGTGGAAGAGTTTTGGCAAGATGTCTATTTATAGTCTGGAGGCAGAACTCACCCTAGGGAAAACTTCCTTTGTGCTCTTAAGGCTTTCAGTTGACTGGATGAGGCCCACCCACATTATGGAGGGTAACCTGTTTTACCTAAGGCCAACTTACTTAATCACATGTAGCTACTTCATAACAGCATATAGACTAGTGTTTGACAGAAGAGTTGGGCTCCATAGTTGACATATAAAATTAACCGTCACAGTCATGTTAGAGGCCAGGCACTGGGCTGGGCAGTTGGCATGCATCACCTCTGTATGTCAGTTTTGCTCACTGTTGTATCCTATGTGTTTAGAACAGTGCTCTATACACACATAAATATACATACATACATATACATACTTTATACACACAATAAATATTTGTTAATGAAAATGCATTTGGATTTCCTCATAACACCCATCTGACCACCCTGTGAGCTAGACCTCATTATCCTCCATTTACAGGTGAGTATGTTGGGCCAGGGAGGTTCTCTAACACAGCTGGTCAGTGGCACGGGCAGGGCATAAGTCCAGACTTTTCTGATTCGGAAGCCTGTGTTTTATCTATAACATCATGATTCAGATCGACTGGAGCCCCATTTTGGGCCTAGTATTCTTACCTTCCTTATTACAGGGTCAGAAACACATAGCAAGACAAACTTCCCAGGTTATAACCACGACATGATTTCGAAACCTGAGTTCTCAAGAGCTGAGGTTAATTCTTTGCATAGAAGCAGTACAAAGGGAAATAGTCTGACAGTTGCTCAAAAAGTGAACCATAATATTACCATAAACGCGTATCAAGCCTGTTGCCGTTGAATCGACTCCAACTCATAGCAACCCTATAGGACATGGTAGAACTGTCCCATAGGGCTTCCAAGGAGTGGGGATGGATTTGAACTGCTGACCCTTTGGTTATCAGCTGTAACTTACATATTATGATTCCGTTTATATGAAACATCCAGAATAGATAAATCCATACAGGCAGAAAGCAAATTGGTGGTTACCAGGGGCTGGAGGGAGGGAAGTGTAGGGAGTGACTGCTTGGTCAGTATGGGGTTTCCTTTTGGGGTGATGCAAATGTTTTGGAACTAGAGGTAGTGACTGCACAACATTGTGAACTTACTGAATGCCGCTGAATTGTATACTTTAAAATGGTTATGTGAATGTCATCTCAAAAAAAAAAGTACAAAGGCCCATGGGAATTCTGTGCTGCCTGTGCAGGTTTTGGCACAGTCTCTGAAAATTCTGAAGGCGCCAACCCCTCTCCCATGCAACTGTAGAATCCTGGGCTTCCCTAAGGCTACACCATGTTCCATTAAAGCACAAGGCTAATCAGGCAATTGAGCTGTACACCAGCTTTTCAAAAAGCTCCAGTATAATGTAGCGATTGTGTCATAGACAACAATAATAAAGAAAAAGACTCCCAGCCAACTTTCTTCACATGACTGGACAGAGAAAACAAGCAAACACAAAACCGGCTGAGCCTTACCCCGCTCTCCTCCCCAGAAGCCAGATTCCAGAACCATTGCTTGCTTCTCTCTGTCACAAACCACAGGAAAATTGGAAACTTCCTGCTACCTATCACAGCAAGTGAATCTAGTTTGTGCTTTCCGTTCCCTCCTCTCTGAGCTCTATTTATGGTGACCTTTTTTGGTGTCACATCCATTTCCAAAATATGTCATTAAGTGGCAAAAACTCTTCAGCAGGTGAGATTAAAACTGATCGTGTAGAAGTTTTTCCTTGGGTTTTCAACACTTCTTTATCCAGGCTGAAAACCAGACTTCGTGCTTTTCTTCCCCCAGAGATAATTTCGCTTTAATGGGCCACAAAAAGCAGCCCTCCAGCAAAAAAAAAAAAAAAAAAAAAATTATTAAAGCCTCAATAAATAGCAATTCACTGAAGATAAGATTCTTCCTCTTGAAAGTCTAATACTCCTTCGAAAAATTATTTCAGAAATATGTTGCTAACAGATTAAAATAGATGGAGTGCTTAAGTCTTCTGTTATTCATGTTCAACTTGGTTTTCCCTTGAGAATATTAAACCAGACAGGGGAAAAAGCTACAGAGATAACTTATGTAAGATCTGATGTAAACTCCTCAGAGAGAGGGAAATGGGTTCTGTGTGAGTCTGCCTATCTTCTTCCCTCTCTCACCCAAACTCTTTTCCTTCTCGCTTATCATTTGACTCTGATCACAGTTTCTCTTGCTTTCAGGGCCTTGGAATTAAAATCAGGCAATATTCTTGGAGACTCTTAGAGATGAGAGAAGCCTCAGTCTGTAAATGCTAGATGAGAAGTCTGATAGGATAGAAACCTAAAGTGTAAGCTATGAGTGGTCTAGATGCCTTCCCACCACCCATCTGTCAGTTTGTTGGATTGTGGTGGCTTGCGCATTGCTATGATGCTGGAAGATATGCCACCAAAATTTTCAGTAGCAGCAGAGTTACCCATGGTGGACAGGTTTCAGTGGCGCTTCCAGACGAAGACACGTTAGAGCCTGGTGATCTACTTCCAAAAATTAGCCAATGCAAACCTTATGAATGACCATAGAATACTGTCCAGCTTAGTGCTGGCTGATGAGGTCCCTAGGTTAGAAGGCACTACACAATAGATGCAACAACATACCAGCAGTGGACTCAAATATATCAATGATCATAAAGATGGCACAGGACTGGGCAATGTTTTGTTCCGTTGTACATGGAGTCGCCATGAGTCATAGCCAACTTGATGATAACTGACAACACGTGCCTTCAGACCCCAGTGAGCTCTCCCCAAGTGCTGCTCGTACTCAGAGCTCATCAGAATGGCTTGGTTTTTGGAAGGAGAGGGAGGCAGGCAGGTGGAAAGCCTTAGTAACTATGTTGAGTCACTTACCATTCTCTAGTTCATATTTCTTCTTGTATTGGAAATCCTCCAGCAGTAGGAGACTGTTTCCCTCTGTTCTTAAGTATGGTCCTTAGCATCAAAGGACAATAGAGTTGGAAGGAATCTTGGGGATCATATTGTCTAATCCCTTCATCGTACATATGCTTAAATTTCTTCCACTTTATATAAAAAGTCTTCTTCTACTTTGTGTTGCTCTCCAGCCACCTCTCTAGCTTTCTCCTTCCCTTCATTGCCAAATGTATCGAAAAATAGCCTATGCTTGCTGACTCTAATGTCTCACCACCTGTGTGTAATCACCTCTCATCTTTTATACATCATTCCTAGAAACTACTCATTGCAAAGTCATCGATGACCCTCCGGTTGCCATAACCATCCAATTGCCAAAACCAGTGAATGCTTCCCTAGTTTGGACTTGAATTTCTGCCGCTTTGACTCTCCTCACTGCTCTTTGGGAAACTCTCCCCTCCTGGTTTTAGTGACCCTGTTTGTCTGGCTTCTCTGAATCCTTAACAGTTTTCTGCTCATTTTCTTGCTGGTTCTTCTTTCACTAGGTCTTCAAATGTGGCTTTTTCCCCATGGCCCTGCCATTGACCCCCTTCTCTTTTCACTCTGTACATTCTATATGGCTGAGCTCCTCAGTTCTTATGACATCAACCATCCCTTCTATTGATAGCTTTCATAGGTGTACCACTAACCCAGACTTCTCAGCTCCAGGGCCATGTTTCTTACTGCCCATGGGTATCTTTACCTGGCTGACTCTTCAGCATCGCAAATGACTTGTGCAAAACAGAAATCAGTTGTCATCTTCCCCAACAGAGTCCCTATATCCTCATCAATGAATCCAAACCAGAATCCTTGGGGGTAACCTGACATCTGCTTCTCCCACACATCCCACATCTAATTAATTACCACCAAAAAACAACAGTTGTTGAATCAGTTCCAACTTGTGTGTCAGAGTAGAACTGTGTTCCATAGGGTTTTTGATGGCTGATTTTTTGGAAGTAGATCACCAGGCCTTTCCTCTAAGGTTCCTCTGGGTAAACTCCAACCACCATCTCTTTGGTTAGCAGCAAGAATGTTAACAATTTGTACCACTCAGGGACTCCCAATTAATTTACTGTGTTCCTCTAATTCTTCAGTCTATGAATCTTTTGATTCTGCTTCCTGTACTTCTGCTGCCCTCTGTCTCTCTTACCTGCCCTGTTGAAATACCTTTCTCATTGACTTCCCTGCTTCCAATTCATACCTAATCAAAACATTCACTATATGCAGGCCACAGTTATCCTGTATACACTGATCTAATCTGCCAATTCTCCTGTTTAAAAACCCTTGATGGTTGTTCATTATCTACAGGGTGAAAGATAACCTCTTTAGCCTGTCATGAAAAGGCCCATCATTATTTAGCTCCTGTCTACTTTTTAACTCCATTGCCGGCCACTTATATCCTCATCCAGGCATCCCAAATCCTGTTCGGTTTCTGGTTTCTTTCATGCAGTTCTCACCTCTATACCTTTGCATATGTTATTTCCTCTGCCTTGGAGGCGCTTGGCTCCCTGGTGCATGCCAATGCATCCTTGAAGATTGCTCAAACGTCTCCTCCTTGATGTCTCCCAGGCCCTGTTAATTACTCTTCCTCAGTATTTCATAACCTTTTGTAATGATTTATTTACAAGACCATTTCCTCCGCCAGAATGAGCTCCTTGAGGGCAAGGACCTTGTCTTTTTTATCTTTAGAGTTTCCAATATTTAGTAGCCCCTCTACAAATACAGTTAGGAAATAATGAATAAGAAAACTGAAGTTCAGAGAAGTGTGATGAGTTTCCCAAATCACACAGCTAGTCAATGGCAGTTTCTGGGCTAGAACCGGATCTTCAGACTCTGACCTTGTATCCCATTTCCTGCACAGTGGCTGGGGCCTGAAATTTGACTCTCCTATGGGGTATGGCAGAGTCTCTGGGTGGTGCAAACAATTAACACACTCAGCTGCTAACTGAAAGGTTGGAAGTTCAAGTCCACCCGGAGCTTCCTCTGAAAAAGGTCTGCCAATCCACTTACAAAAATCAGTCATTGAAAACCCTGTGGAGCACAGTTCTCCTCTGACACACATGGGGTCTCCACAAGTCAAAATTGACTTGGCAGCGACTGGTTTTGGTGGTTTAGAGTCAGTGGACAGACCCATCTGCTGATGTCAAAGTAGGTATAGTTCTGCAGACTAATCTGAGACCTGGAGGGGATCTGTACAGACAAGCATAATCAGAACTATAGGTTGTCGATAGTAGGGGCAAACACAAGAAGGAACAGAAGAGCCTTGACCAGTGAGCACAGAATCACTACAAGGAACCCAGGAGCAGACAACATTCAGAAATCTGAGAGGATGATATTCAAGGTGATGGCATCAGATAAACCTGCTGGCAGGCATAAGGCCTCCTGTTATAAGGCTGGCAGCGGAGAGGTAGAAGGCTGATCCTTGAAGGAAGGGGAGCAGCCAGATGAAGTCAGGGCCCTGGTTTTAGAAAACCAGAAACCTAGGCTGGTTAACAAGACAGGCGCTCAGGCACGTGCAATAAAACAGGAAGCCAGTTACCAGAAATAAGTTAGAAAGTGGAGACGATGGTGGAAGGGTGTTGAGAATAGGGAAGGCTGGTAAAACATCCTTGCTCCTCAGCTAGGTTATATGCGAAAAAGTGGGAGTTTTCGAATGGACAATATTAAACATCTCCCAAGTATTGTATCTCCATATTCCTGCTTTCCTATTTTCCTTTATTTCTGTGTTCTTTAAAAGACCTGGTACTGGCTTAGGAAGACTGGCCAACACCACCCATTTTAGACAGGAGGGTTATTTGTTCATGCATTCAAGGTCTGGTTAGACTTGGGAGGTGGGCATTTCCTCACCTGGAGGGGCTTTCACAGAACGTTGGAAGGCCACACCTGAGAGGCTGTCCTTGGGCTTGGCAGCAGGTTCACATAACTGTTCACTTCTGACCTGGTCTCACTGGTGATATTAGAATGTGCTTCAACTCTTTATTTTCCCTGTTCTTATTAACCAAAGTGTTTAATAAGTAGCAGGGATGTTTCCCGTAATTTAGCACTTCATTAGTAAATTGTTCCATCATAATATGTACCGCCAAAGTCAACTTGATTTAGACAACAATTTGCTGCCTTCACAAAAGGTAATGACTTCTCATTCCCATTACTTGAGTATCTTATAAACCTTATAAGTGGTTTGCTACTTTTCATTAAGTGCCTCTCAGAGATTTTGGACCTTGCAAAAAAGTAAATATAACCCATGAAAAGCAAATAAAATTGAAAAAGCCCACAGAGAGAAACCCCTCGGGGACACTGCACAATGGCTGTGCAGGACACACTATGTGTTTTTGCATAAAACAAAGTCCATTTCTGCTAAGTAAAGTAATTTGAATTTTTCCTTCTCAGATACACTAAGCCTCTAGAAACTTCATCTCTGTTTCATTGAGGTGAGATCTTATAAAATCAGACAGTGTTATGAGGCATGTAAATATTTCACAATGCTGCCTAAGAAGGATTTTGAAGTCAACAAACAGACTTACATTTGGGAAAGCAATTGGTCCACATGATAGCTTGACACTGGCTGAGATGGAGATCTCACACTGGTTCCTGGCCTCGCCTTGGCCTTGCCTGTTTGTATTACTTATTATATCTGTCCCAAAGCACCCAATACGGCACTGAGCACATAGCAGATAGGTCGGTGCTCACTTGCTTGATTGCAGATAGCTGTTGTTGTTAGCTGTTGTAGATTCAGTTCCTGACTCATGGCGACCCCATGAACAACAGAATGAAATGGTGCCTGGTCCCGCATCTCCATGATAGGCTGTGGATCGAACCCAGATTATTGTTGCCTAGTAAGTGTAAATTGAGAGCATTCCAGGTGCTAGTTACTGCGCAGAGATGGTCACGGCCCCTCATTTATCCAGGATTATAACACATGAATTTTTCAGATGCTTGGACTGTACTTTTTTAACTAGCAAAATTTTCCTATTCTATGTTCACCAATTTTGACAGACATTATTCTATAGTATAAAGAATATTTCTCTATCTACCTAAAAAGAGAAGACACCATATTGCTTAGTTCCCTGTGTCTAGGGTCTAGGTAGAAAGCAAGCATAACCTGATTGCAGGAATTATGAAAGGGAGAGCAGAATGAGAGGCACAATGGAGATAAAATAAGAAGTGGCCTGCAGACATTTGTTCATTCAACAGATATTTATGAAGCACCTTCTATGTGCCACAGGAGGAAGATGTGGCAGTCTGCTTCCATAAAGATTTATAGCCTCGGAAACCCTACGGGGGCAGTTCTACTCTGTCCTATAGGGTTGCTATGAGTCGGAATGGCAGTGGGTTTGGGCCACTGTCTGCCAAGCCCTATGCTGGGGGATGAGGATTCAATGATAGACAATGTAGACATAGTCCCTGTCCTCCAGAAGCTTCCAGTCTAGTGAGAATGTCTGAGAAGTAAGTGCACCATTCTAAGGGAGTGTAATAAATATTATATAGAGGAAAGAACTGAGGGGACATAGAGTCTCTGAGGCAGCTCAGAGAGGGCATCCAGGGGGAAGTAATGTGAATGGGGCCTGCTATAGGTTTTCCTGTACCACTAGTGTCTTACTGAGGACTGATCGGGTTCATTTAAAGAGGTCTGAGCTGAGTAGATGTATGAGGCACATCAGAACTGACATTCCCACTCCCAAAAGAAATGTGTATGTCAAGCAACAGACAAAATATGAAAGCAAAAATGCAGCGGAGATAGATACAACTTTATTTCCTTCCTATGATCATTGATTCATCTAAGTGGATCATTGTGGGTACTGGGACTGCATCAACTTTTATACTGTAATATACTGTGATTTTAAGGAAGGTTCAGCAGGTACCTTCACAGAACCCTTTATCTGACTCTGACATTTTTTTTAGCAGTGTCTTGGTTAGCTATTGCTGCATAACAAACTACCCCAAAACTCAATGGTTTAAACCAATAAGCATATTATTGCTCATGAGGGTATAGGTAGTTCTGATCTCAGCTGGGTTTACTTATGTACCCAGACTCAGGTACGCGTCAGGTAGACAGCTCTGCTGGTCTTGGCTGTTCTGTCTTACATGTTCGGAGATTGGCCAGGTATAGGCTGACCTGGGATGGACTTGGCTGGGACAGGTGGGCTTTTCTCCACATGCTCTTGCATCCTTCAGCAGGTTAGCCTTGCTGAAGTTCCAAGAGAGAAAGTGGAGGGATGAAAGATCTGCAATGGTTAATATTACAGGCTATAGTACCCAGTTATTCAGGCAAACACTAATCTAGGTGTTGTGGTGAAGATATTTTGTAGATGTGGTTAACATCTACAATTAGTTGACTTCAATTAAAAGAAATTATCCTCAGTAATGTGGGTAGGTCTCATCTAACCTATTGAAGCCTTAAGAGCAAAAATTGAAGTTTCGCAGAGGAAAAAAAGAATCTGCCTCAAGATTACAAAATCAACTTCTGCTCAAGTTTCCAGCCTACTGACTTTGAACTTGCCAGCCCCTACAACGATGTGAACCAAGTCCTTAAAATAAATAGACAGACAGACAGATAGATACATATGAGATAGATAGGATATATATATGTATATACACATATATATGTATTCATGTATATATACGTATGTGTGTATATATATATATACATATTTGTGTATATATATATATATATTTGTTGTTGCTGTTGAGTTGATTCCGACTCATGGCATCCCATGTGTACAGAGCAGAACTGCTTAATAGAGTTTTCAAGGATGTGACCTTTCAGAAGCAGATCACTAGGCCTGCCTTCCGAGGCACCTCTGGGTGGGTTTGAACTGCCAAAATTTTGGCTAGTAGTTCTGTTTCCCTGAAAAACCCTGAGTGATACAGACCTCTTGAGACTTTGGCTCAGAACTGACACACCATCACTACTGCCACATCTTATGGACCTAGATTCAAGGATGGGGAAATAGACTTTCTTGATGGGAAGAGCTAAAAAGTCACATCACAAAGGGCAAATATCCTGGAAGGGAATAACTGGGGCTACTTTTGCAATTAATCTACCAGAAATCACAATCTTGAATGTGCTGGAACACCCAGTGTTTCCGTAGTACACTTTGTCATGACTTGTGTCTCTGGTATCCTCTGGGACTCAAGACAATGTGCATACCCAGCCCTGTGAGGGACCCAGGTGTCAGGGCCCTAAGGCTTTTCTCATTCTCTTTTGTAGGTTGTACAATCTTCCAACTTGCATGGGGTGGAAGTCAGCCAAACCAAGGGCCATAAGGACAAATGCCCTTTAAACAATGCTGGTCAGCTTTACTGACCATAATCATCCAATTGATCACTGATATTGATAGATCTTCCCTGGTCAACAGACAGATACTTTGGAACAGAGTGGTTGGCAGGTTGTCACATACAGAGAGTGCCATGTGCACTGATGTCCCTTTAATAAACATTTAATACAGTGCTGGGTGCTGGGACTAGCTTCGGCTCATTGCTAGTAAAAGTATGGGCCCAAAGATCTTATATATTTGACACAAGCATGCCACAAGCCAATGGAATACTTCATAAATGCCATTCTCCTTCAAGAAATGAAAACCATCTTTTGTACTTCCAAAGTCTGCCTCTTTGGGAGTGATGTAGG
Source organism: Dugong dugon (assembly GCA_030035585.1). Taxonomy (NCBI): domain Eukaryota; kingdom Metazoa; phylum Chordata; class Mammalia; order Sirenia; family Dugongidae; genus Dugong; species Dugong dugon. The sequence continues at coordinate 31,961,535 of CM057467.1, forward strand.
AGCTCACAGCTTCTTTTTTTCTTTTTTATTTGTTGTAGTTTAGATGAAGTTTACATTTCAAGTTAGTCTCCCCTACAAAAATTTATACATACATTGTTATGTGACCTTAATTGCTCTCCCCATACTGTGACAGCACACTCGTCTTTTCCACCCCTGACTCCCCATGTCCATTAAACCAGCTCCTACCCTCTCTGCCTTCCCATCTCATATCCAGACAGAAGCTGCCCATTTAGTCTCTTGTATCTGCTTGAGCTAAGAAACACACTCCTCACGAGTACCCCTTTATGTCCCACAGTCCAGTCCAATCCCTGCCTGAAGAGTTGGCCTCGGAAATTGTTTTAGTTCTGGGCTGATAGAAAATCTGGGGGCCATGCTTTCTGGGGTTCCTCCAGTCTTAGTCAGACCATTAAGTCTGGTCTTCTTACTAGAATTTGAGTTCTGCACTCCACCTTTCTCCTGCTCCATCAGGGACTCTCTGTTGTGTTCCCTGACAGGGCGGTCATTGGTGGTAGCTGGGTACCATCTAGTTCTTCTGGTCTCAGGCTGATGAAATCTCTGGTTTATTTGTCCCTTTCTGTCTCTTGGGCTAATACTTTCCTTGTGTCTTTGGTGTTCTTCATTCTCCTTTACTCCAGGTGGTTGGGACCAATTGATGCATCTTAGGTGGCTGCTTACAAGATTTTAAGACCCCAGACGCCACTCACCAAAGCAGAACATTTTCTTAATAAGTTTGTTAAGCCAATTGACCTACATGTCCCAGGAAAGGATGGTCCCTGACCCCTACTCCTGCTACTCTGTTCCTCAAAGTTTGATTGTATTCAGGAAGCTTCTTAGCTTTGGTTTAGTCTACTTGTGCTGACTTCCCCTCTAGTGTGTGCTGTCTTTCCCTTCACCAAAAATAATACTTTTCAACTATCTGGTTAGTGAATAACCCTCACCCTTCCTCCCCATGCTCATAATGGTCAAAGAATGTTGTCTTCTGTGTTTAAACATTTTCTTGAGTTCTTATAATAGTGGTCTTATCTAGTATTTGTCCCTCTGTGACTGACTAAATTCACTCAGCATAATGCCCTCCAGATTCCTCCATGTTATGTTTCACGGCTTCATCGTTGTTCTTTATCATTGTGTAGTATTCCATTGTGTGGATATACCATAATTTGTTTATCCGTTCATCCATTGATAGGCATCTAGGTTGTTTCCATCTTTTTGCTATTGAGAACAGTGCTGTAATGGACACGGGGGTGCATATATCTATTTGTGTGATGGCTTACTTCTCTAGGATATATTCCAAGGAACAGGATGGCTGGATTGTATTGTACTTCTATTTCTAGCTTTTTAAAGAAGCGCCAAATCAATTTCCAAAGTGTTTGTACCATTTTACATTCCCACAAACAGTGTGTAAGTATTCCAGTCTCTCCACAACCTCTCCAGCATTTATTATTTTGTGTTTTTTGGATTAATGCTAGCCTTGTTGGGGTGAGATGATATCTCAATGTAGTTTTGATCTGCATTTCTCTAATGGCTAATGATCGTGGGCATTTCTTCATGTGACTATTAGCCGCCTGAATGTCTTCTTTGGTGAAGTGCCTGTTCATATCCTTTGCCGATTTTTTAATTGGGTTATTTGGTTTTTTGTTGTTGAGGTTTTGCAGTATCTTGTAGATTTTAGAGATTAGATGCTGATTGGATTTGTTGTAGCCAAAAAATTTTTCCCAGTCTGTGGGTTGTCTTTTTACTCTTTTGGTGAAGTTTTTGATGAGCATAAGTGTTTGATTTTTAGAAGTTCCCAGTTATCTAGTCTCTCTTCTCGTGCTTGTATATTGTTACTTATGGTTTGTATTGTGTTCATGCCATGTATTAGGGCTCCTATCATTGTCCCTATTTTTTCTTCCATGATCTTTATCATTTTTGATTTTAAATTTAAGTCTTTGATCCATTTTGAGTTAGTTTTTGTGCATGGTGTGAGGTATGGGTCTTGTTTTAGTTTTTTGCAGATGGATATCCAGTTATGCCAGCACCATTTGTTAAAAAGACTGTCTTTTCCCTAATTAATGGACTTTGGGCCTTTGTCAAATATCAGCTGCTCACAGGTGGATGAATTTGTGTCTGGATTCTCAATTCTGTTCCATTGGTCTATGTATCTGTTGTCGTACCAGCACCAGGCTGTTTTTACTACCGCGGCAGTATAACAGGTTCTAAAATAAGGTAGTGTGAGGCCTCCCACTTTGTTCTTCTTATTCAGTAATGCTTTACTTATTTGGGGCCTCTTCCCTTTCCATGTGAAGTTGGGAATTTGTTTCTCTATCTCATTAAAAAATGCCGGTGGAATTTGGATCGGGATTGCATTGGATCTGTAGATTGCTTTGGGTAGAATTGACATCTTCACTATGTTGAGTCTTCCTATCCATGAGCAAGGTATGTCATCTCATTGCCTTCTTGCCTGCATGGTTTCTGCTGAGTAGTCCGAGCTTACTCTTATTGTCTCTCTTTTGTAGATGACTTTTCGTTTATCCCTAGTCCCTCTTAAAATTCTCTCTTTATCTTTGGTTTTGTCAAGTTTGATTATGATATGTCTTGGTGACTTTCTTTTGGGATCTACCTTATGTGAGGTTTGATGAGCATCTTGGATAGCTATCTTGTCATCTTTCACGATATCAGGGAAGTTTTCTGCCAACAAATCTCCAACAATTCTGTCTGTATTTTCTGTTATCCTCCCGTCTTCTGGTACTCCGATCACTCGTAGGTTATTCCTCTTGATAGAGTCCCACATCATTCTTAGGGTTTCTTCATTTTTTAAATCCTTTTATCTGATTTTTCCTCAAATAAGTTGGTGTCAAGTGCTTTATCTTCAGTCTCCCTAATTCTGACTTCCATTGCCTCAGTTCAGCTCCTATGACTTTCTCTTGAGTTGTCTAATTCTGACATTTTATTTTATTTTTCTGTTTTTTTTAAATTTTTTTTTATTGTACTTCAGGTGAAGGTTTACAGAACAAATAGTTTCTCATTGAACAGTAGTACGCATATTGTTTTATGATGTTGGTTAACTACCCCATGACATGTCAACCCTCTCCCTTCTTGACCTTTTTTTTATCCCCCATTGGGTGAAAATATACATAGCCAAAGATACACCATTTCAAAAATTTCTACATGCACAGTTCAGTGACATTGACTGCACTCTTCCGATTGTGCTGCTATTCTCACTTTAGATGAAGGTTTACAGATTAAAATAGTTTCTCATTAAACAGTTAGTACACATGTTGCCCTATGACAATGGTTAACAACCTCACAACACATCAACACAGTCCTTACTCAATCTTGGGTTCCCTATCACCAGCTTTCCTGTCCCCTTCTGCCTTCTAGTCCTTGTCCCTGGACTGCTGTGCCTCATTAGTCCCATTAGGTTTAATGGGGCTGTCCACTCCCCGGTTGAATGGTGAATCTTGGAAGTGACTTCACCACTGAGATAAAAGGTTGTCTGGGGGCCATACTCTTGGGGTTTCTCCAGTCTCCTTTAGGCCAGTAAATCTGGTCTTTTCTGTGTGTGTTAGAATTTTGTTCTACAACATTCTCCAGCTTTGTCTAGAACCCTCTTTTGTGATCCTGGTCAGAGCAGTCAGTGGTGGTAGCCGGGCACCATCTAGCTGTAGTGGACTCAGTCTGGTGGATGCCTTGGTAGCTGTGGTCCATTAGTCCTTCGGACTAATCTTTTCCTTGTATCCTGTTCTCTTCATTCTCCCTTACTCCTGGAGAGATGAGACCAGTGGAGTATTAATTCTGACATTTTATTGTTAATCTTCTGGATTTCTGATTGCTGCCTCTGTATGGATTTTTGCAGCCTGTTAAATTTGTCACTATGTTCTTCTCTAATCTCTTTAATTTCCTCTATTGAGTGTTCTGTGTTTTGCTTAATTTCCTTCCTAATTTCTTGAAGAGTTCTGTATATTAATCTTTTGTATTCTGCCTCTGGTAATTCCAAGAAATTTTCCTCCTCTGGAAAATTTCTAGATTCTTTATTTCGGAAGCTTGCTGAAGCCATAATGGATTGCCTCTTTATGTGATTTGATATTGACTGTTGTCTTTAAGCCATCAATAAGTTATTCTATTTATTTATTTTATGTTTGCTTACTGTGTCCTAGCTTCTTGTTTTGTTTTGATATGCCCAAATAGGCTGCTTGTATGAGCTAGTTTGATTATTGGCACCTTTGAAGCTCTAATGTCCTGTCACCAGGTGGTTAGATCTTTTACTAGGTATGGGAGAGCTCAGGAATCCGCCCACTCCTCCTGTATGGATTCGGTTAAGGTGCCCAGGTAGATAGCCACCAAGTGTGTGGTGTAGGTTCTCACCTACAGTCCTAGACAGGCATGGGTGATTGGTGTAGGCACAAGTATCTGGCTGCAGCAAGGGGACACACTCTGAGCAAGGCAGAGGGCCGACAGCTGCCCCCGAATGTCCAGGAGGAAAGCTTGTCTCTGTTTCCTAGAGCGTGTAGGTAGGTGGGTTTTGCAGCCAGACTATGAGCACCCGGTGCTGTTGGCTGTAGGGACTGGGGGGCGCCTCTTATTCTTGGGCCCCTATCATGGGTGGCTGGGTGGCTTGGGTGGAACCACCAGTCCTCAGGCCCCTGATGTGGGTAGGTGAAGACCCTGATTAAGGGGCTGAGCAGCGTCAAATGTCACAAACCTGCCACTTCATAGCTGAAACAGTTGAAGTCAGACTTCAGGTATATACCCTGTTGTACTGCGGTAATGAGGGCCTACCCTGTTGAAATGGGCTAACACAAGTCTCTGAAGGAGGAAAGGCTCTCAAAGTCTATGGATCCCTTACACCTGTGCGTAGGCAAAGGACCTGTGCCTACCCTGAGTTCCTGGCTTAGGGGAGCTGGCAATTTATCTTTCCCCTGTTTGTTCATTTGTTCACACTCCAAGGCTGGGAGAATGGCTCAGGGCATGTGATGGATCCTGCTTCTGGCCTAGGGGATATGGCAACTGATGAAGCTGGTCCTGGACCCAGTGCAGAGCAGGGAGCGGGGAGGTAAATGGGAGAGAGGGTTTTCCCTAAGGGGGGTGTTTTTGATCTGCGCAGTAGGCCGTACACAAGTACTTATCTTTCACCGATGCAGGGCTGCTTCTCACTGGTTCTGGGTGGCTGAGTAGACTTTCTGGCACTGGGTCTCTCCTGGTGCAGAAAGCATGCCTTCCAAGCACTGCTGCTTGACCACCTCACCGCTTACCCACTAGCTGATCAGGCCTGAAGAGCTCAGGCTCTCCCCGGGTCAGGTCTGGCAACTCCTTGCTGCTTCCGAAACATCTCTCCCTCCCCCTGCCACTCAGTCCGGTTCCTCAACTTTCCTTAGATGTTCAGGGCTCCTAGATTGTCATATATAATTGATTCACTTGTTTTTTTGGGTTTATTGTAAGAGGGTCCACTGGAACAGTCTTATTTCTCCACCATCTTGACCCCACCCCTGCTCACATCTTCTTGACTTTGCTTTAGGAATTGTTGTTGTTAGCTGTCATGGAGTCAGCCCCTACTCATGGCAACCCCATGTACAACAGAATTAAATGCTGCCAAGTCCTGTGCCATCCCTGTGATCGGCTGTGAGTCAGACTGTCGTGATCCATAGAGTATTCATTAGCTGATTTTCAGAAGTAGATTACCAGGCCTTTCTTCCTAGTCTGTCTTAGTCTGGAAGCTCTGCTGAAACCTGTTCACCATCACAGTAACATGGAAGCCTCCACAAACAGACCGGTGGTGGCTGCGCATGAGGTACATTGACCAAGAATCAAACTGGGGTCTCCTGCATTGGTGGTAAGTATTCTACTACCGAACCACCAATGTTTCACTGTTGTAGTAGGAAGATTGCTTTTTCTTACTCAGTTATACTTACAGGAACCCTGGAAAGGGCTTCGACGGGACCAGTTTGTGCCTGAGTACCTGCCACAGTTTAGTCAACTCCCTGCAGGGGGTGGGTACCATTGTGCTAATAGGACAGTTTCTATGGTAACCAGTGTATGGAGGAAGGATAAGTTCCTAGAAAAATGTAAGGTGATGAGGGGAGAGGGGAAGAGTGGCAAAAAGGCAGGGGACAGGATAGATAAAATGGTATTTCCCTATTTGAAATATTATGGTTTATTCAGAGTAACTTGCAGGTACCATCTGACTACACATAGACAACAAGTTTTCAAACAACTAAAATACAATAAAATACTAAAACAAAAGCTACATGCAGTATTTATGTTGTCTTTGTAAATATTTAAGTATCCTCAGCTTCTACAAGAAGGTAAAGATGAATTACTAGTTACATTCTGAAGTGCACTTTTTTTGAATGATCTGCAATATCAGCTTTTTAACTTGTGGGTTTATATCATTTTAATAAACTTTAAGTTAAAATGGTTTCTTGAGCTTTCTAATTTGTTAAAATCTGGATTTGGCCAACTTGTAGAAATCGTGACACAACAAATTGCAGCTAAGGCCTTTGCTTGACGTTTCCGTGGCCCTCCCTACTCTAAGCCTCACTTTCTTACAGCTCCACACAGTCTCAGGAGCCTTCTGTCCTCACACGGCCCATCTGTTCATTGTATGGGTGGACTCTGAGGAAAAGAAGAACATTATGGCCCAGCCTTATAGAGGAAAACAAGCTAATAACTGTCCCAGTGGATAACTACTATATTACCCATTCTGTGAATAGTGGTCCAAAGGAAGTGTGTGTAATAAATGAGGGGAGGAAAAGAACTGCTACTTGGGGTTTTAAATGCCCCAACATCAAAAGAATCTCACTGCCAGTTGAAAATATCTCCAGAGCATGACTCCAAAATGATTCTAGAAAACACTTGAGGATGTCTCATGTGCCACATTCAGAATTTAACCCTTTCACAACTGCCACTTTCCTGATGCCACCAGATTTCCTAAAAGGGTCTCAGTACCAATGACCTCCTCCCATCCTCCCCCCACCTCCATTTCCTCCTGCGACGTGACTGGTTCCAGGACCCAGCTCATCTATTCGACATGGTATTCCTTGCTGAGAGATGGCAAGTAAAGGAAGTGGACTTGGTACCAGTAGAATTGTTCTGAGCAGAATTGGTGTGGACTTTCTTGGTAACTTCAACTAAGTGAGGTTAAAAAATCAAACAAAAAAGCCAGCACTTCCTCTTTTCTTCATCTCTTTTTCAGTACATTGTTGTTTTTGTTAGCTCTGTCCATGTGCAACTAGATGGGACCGTTGTGATCCACAGGATTTTCATTGGTTGATTTTCAGAAATAGATCGCCAGGCCTTTCTTCGTAGTCTATTTTAGTCTGGAAGCTCAGCTGAAACCTGTTCAGCATTATAGCAACACGTGAGCTTCACTGACAGACAAGTGGTGGCTGCACTTGAAGTGCATTAGCCAGGAATCGAACCCAGGTCTCCACATGGAAGGGGAGAATTCTACCTACTAAGGAGTTGGGTCTCTGTCATCCAATTAGCCTTGAGAATTCAGGCCCCTTAATGTTAATTGAATAAGCATTTGCAAGTCAGATGCTTTTGCTCATCAGCAAAACACCGGATTTTACGGGTAAAAACTACTCTTTTTTGGCTTCCCCTGGGATGACATCTTCCTTGGTTGACACAGGACTGCTTCTGCTGTCTCTTCATGAGCCTTGTGCCTGTCCTGGAAAGGACATAAATATTGACACTTAAGCTTGTTGCTCAGGCTTTTCTTGTGGCATTATTTCACCTTTCCCTGGGTACCAGAGAGGCCCTCTACCCCCCATGCAATTAGCATCAATGAGCTGCTTGCTGGTACTGTTAAATAGGAAACAGAGGAACTGCATTAGTTTCTGCTGTAGTGTTTGCTTATTTTCTCCAGTTTGCACACAGAACATAAACGGACCCATTCTAACTACTGCTGTTAAGCCCTGATTGCCCTCTTGTTCTTTTCTCTCTCTGAGGGAACAGCCAACTCAGCCCTTCCCCATTCAAGTCAGATGCTCTCCATCTTGTCATTTCACGCATACTTTGACTCCATAACCACGAGTTTGAGCTAAATGAAGTATCAGTCTATAGATGGTTCCACTCGTAGAATATGTTGATACACTGGTGTGGCTCTGGTTCACCTCATTTTATTTCAACAATCATTTGTTTGAGACCCATTCTTCGCCTGCCCTTGGTGTTTCCCAGAAAACCAAGTCACTGTTCCTGTCCTGAAGGAACTCACATTCTGTAGAGGAACTAAATAACCAAACCAATGGCCATCAAGTTGACTCTGACTCATGGTGACCCCATATGTGTCAGAATAGAACTGTGCTCCATAAGGTTCTCAATGGATGATTTTGCAGAAGTAAATAGCCAGCCCTTTCTTCTGAGTCACTTCTTGGTGGGCTCGAACCACCAACATTTTGGTTTGCAGCTGAGTGCGTTAGTCATCTGCACTTCCCAGATGTAAATAAAGTAAATTAAAATGAGTTTGAAGCAACCTATAATAAGGAATATAGAGGTTACTATAGAAGGAAAGAGTGAAGAACATTAGCTCTATAAGAGCAAGACAAGAAGTCTTTCTAGAAACAGTGATGATAGAGCTAAATCATAAAGGAGTAAGAAATGTTTCAGGTATTTATTTATTCTCTCAGTAAATATTCAATTTCCCATGGGCTAGGCAGATGAAATCGACTCGAAAGTGATGGGTTTGGTTTTTGGTTTTTGAGGCAGGTAGGAACTGCAGAGTATGTGGGTAGGACATGAGAGTGCAGGTTGGTGGGTAATGACATGTCAGGAAGAGGGAAGACCGTAAGCAGAGAGTGGTTAGATGAGATGAAATGTTGTATCCAAGAAACTGCTAAAGCCTAAGTACATATAGGGGAGCACAGGACAGGGGATAGGACACAGGGTGTCTTAGGCTGGTTTCTCTAGAGAAGGAAAACCAGTAAAGCGTATAAATATATATTTATTTATTTATATCAAGGAAATGGCTCACGCAATTGTAGAGGCTGGAACATCCCAAGTCCATGCATCAGGACAGAGGTTTCTGTCAATTCACGTAGCCACAGGGGCTGGCTAACCCAAGACCGGCAGGTCGGAGAGCAGGGCCCCTGCTCACAGGCTGTGAAGATTGACCAATCCCAAGATGGGCAGGCAAGATCACAATGCTTCTCCTGATTCACGTAGCTACAGGGGACGCCGAACCCAAGATCGGCAGGTCAGAGAGCAGGGCTCCTGTTCACAGGCTGTGAAGATTGACGAATCCCAAGATTAGCAGATAAGCTGATAGCGCAAGTCCCAAGAACCAGAGGTCAGATGAACAAGGCAGCTGCAGGATCCAGAGCAAGCAAAAAAGCCAGAACATCTGCTTACATTTGGAGGCAGGCCACACCCCCAGGAAACTCCCTTTCAACTGATTGGTTTACTCACAGCAGATTCCATCATGGGAGTGATCACATATAAACACTGAAAATTATGGCCCAACCAAGCTGACGCACAATCTTAACCATCACAGTCCACCCCTTGTCAATTTGGCACATGTACACATCTCCTTAAACCATACATAATCTCTAAATAAAGACAATTATAAAGTCATACTTGTGCCTAACATGATACAACTAACATGCGTACAACTGAAAACACACTAGCTCCATTTACATCTTATATTTTATAAGGGAAGAAAAAATATTTTTTATTTTTATTGTTGTGCTTTAAGTGAAAGTTTACAATTCAAGTTAGTCTCTCATAAAAAAAATTTATACATACATTGTTTTGTGACCCTATTTGCTCTCCCTATACTGTGACAGCACACTCTTCCTTTCCACTCTGGATTTCCTGTGTCCATTCAACCAGGTCCAGACCCTCTCTGCCTTTTCATTTCACTTCTGGATGAGAGCTGCTCATTTAATCTCATGTATCTACTTGAGCTCAGAAGCACACTCTTCACCAGTATCATTTTATGTCCCATAGTCCAGTCTAATCTTTGTCTGAGGAGTTGGCCTCGGGAATGGTTTTAGTTTGGAGCTAACAGAGAGCCTGGGGGCCATGTCTTTCAGGGTCCCTCCAGTCTCAATTAAACCATTAAGTCTGGTCTTTTTATAGAATTTCAATTCTGCACCTTACTTTTCTCCTGCTCCATCAGGGACTCTCTGTTGTGTTCCCTGTCAAGGCAGTCATTGTGGTAACCATCTAGTTCTTCTGGTCTTGGGCTGACGAAGTCTCTGGATTATGTGGCCCTTTCTGTCTCTTGAGCTAATACTTTCCTTGGGTCCATGGTGTTCTTCATTCTCCTTTACTCTAGGTGGGTTGGGACCAATTGATGCATCTTAGATGGTCTTTCCCCATCTTTTAAGACCCCCAGACACCACTCACCAAAGGGGGGTGCAGAACATTTTCTTAAAAAACTTTGTTATGCCAATTGACCTAGATGTCCCCTGAAAGCATGGTCTCCAGACCTCCGCCCATGCTACTCTGTCCCTTGACGTGTTTGGTTACATTCAGGAAATTTCATAGCTTTGGTTTAGTTCAGTTGTGCTGACTTCCCCTGTAGTGTGTGCTATCCTTCCCTTCACCTAAGATAATTCTTGTCTACTTTCTAGTTAGTGAATACCCATCTCCCTCCATCTCCACCCTCGTAACCATCAAAGAGTGTTGTCTTCTGTGTTTAAACCTTTTCTTGGGTTTTTATAATAGTGGCCTTATACAGTATTTGTCCATTTGCGACTAAGTTCACTCAGCATAATACCTTCCAGATTCCTCCATGTTATGTTTCATGGCTTCATCATTGCTCTTTATCGTTGCGTAGTATTCCATTGTGTGAATATACCATAATTTGTTTATCCATTCGTCCATTGATGGGCACCTAGGTTGTTTCCATCTCTTAGCTATCGTGAACAATGCTGCAATGAACATGGGTGTGCACATGTCTATTCGTGTGATGGCTGTTAATTCTCTAGGATATATTCCAAGGAGGAGGATTGCTGGATCTTATTGTAATTCTATCTCTAGCTTTTTAAAGGAAGCACCAAGTGGATTTCCATAATGGCTGTACCATTTTACATTCCCACCAGCAGTGTATAAGCATTCCAGTCTTTCCACAACCTTTCCAGCATTTATTATTTTGTGTTTTTTGGATTAATGCTAGCTTTATTGGGGTGATATGGTATCTCATTGTAGTTTTGACTTACATTTCTCCAATGGCCAATGATCATGAGCATCTCCTCATGTGTCTGTTAGCCACCTGAATGTCTTCTTTGGTGAAGTGCCTGTTCATATCCTTTGCCCATTTTTTAATTGGGTTCTTTGTCCTTTTGTTGTTGAGGTTTTGCTGTATCTTGTAGATTTTAGAGATTAGACACTGATCGGATTTGTCATAGCCAAAATTTTTTTCCCAGGCTGTAGGTTGTCTTTTTATTCTTTTGGTGAAGTCTTTTTATGAGTGTAACTGTTTGATTTTCAGGAGCTCCCAGTTATCTAATATCTCTTCTGGTGCTGGTGCATTGCTACTTATGGTTCGCATTCTGTTTATGCCATGTATTAGGGTTCCTAGCATTGTCCTTATTTTTTATTCCATCATCTTTATTGTTTTCAATTTTATATTTAGTTCTTTGATCCATTTTGAATTAGTTTTTGTGCATGGTGTGAGGTATGGATCTTGTTTCAGTTTTTGCATATGGATATCCAGTTATGCCAGCACCATTTGTTAAAAAGACTGCCTTCTCCCCAGTCAATGGACTTTGGGCCTTTGTCAAATATCAGCTGCTCATACTTGGATGAATTTATGTCTGGATTCTCAATTCTGTTCCATTGGTCTATGTATCTGTTGTTGTACAAGAACCAGGCTGTTTTAACTACTGTGGCAGTATAATAGGTTCTAAAATCAGGTAGTGTGAGGCCTCCCACTTTGTTCTTCTTCTTCAGTAACGCTTTACTTATCCAGGATCTCTTCCCTTTCCATATGAAGTTGGTAATTTGTTTGTCCATCTCAGTAAAAAATGCCGTTGGAATTTGGATTGGGATTGCATTGTATCTGTAGATCACTTTGGGTAGAACTGACATTTTCACAATGTTGAGTCTTCCTATCCATGAGCAAGGTATGTTTTTCCACTTATGCAGGACTCTTTCAGTTTCTTGCAGTAGTATCTTGTAGTTTCCATTGTATAGGTCTTTTACATCTCTGGTTAGATTTATTCCTAAGTATTTTATCTTCTTGGGGGCTAGTTGTAAACGGTACTGATTTGGTGATTTCCTCTTCAAGGTTCTCTCTGTTGGTGTAGAGGAACACACCTGATTTTTGTATGTTTATCTTGTAACCTGATACTTTGCTGAAGTCTTCTGTTAGTTCCAGTAGTTTTCTTGAGGATTCTTTGGGGTTTTCTGTGTATAAGATCATATCATCTGTAAATAGAGATACTTTTACTTCTTCCTTACCTATTTGGATCCCTTTATTTCTTTTTCTAGCCTAATTGCCCTGGCTAGGAACTCCGTCACAATGTTGAATAAGAGTGGTGATAAAGGGCATCCTCATCTGGTTCCCTTTCTCAAGGGGAGTGCTTTCAAAGTCTCTCCATTCAGGATGATGTTGGCTGTTGGCTTTGTATAAATGTCCTTAATTATGTTGAGGAAATTCCCTTCTATTCTTATTTTGTTGAGAGTTTTTGTCATGAATGGGTGTTGGACTTTGTCAAATGCCTTTTCTGCATCAATTGACAAGATCATAGGGTTCTTGTCTTTTGTTTTGTTTATCTGATGGATGACATTGATTATTTTTCTAATGTTGAACCATCCCTGCATACCTGGTATAAATCCCACTTGATCATGGTGAATTATTATTATTATTTTTTTGATATGTTGTTGAATTCTATTGGCTAGAATTTTGTAGAGGATTTTTGTGTTAATGTTCATGAGGGATAATGGTCTGTAATTTTCTTTTTTTGTGGTGTTTTTACCTGGTTTTTGTATCAGGGTTATGCCGGCTTCATAGAATGAGTTTGGGAGTATTCTATCCTTTCCTATGCTCTGAAATACCTCTAGTAGTAGAGGTGTTAACTCTTCTCTGAAAGTTTGGTAGAATTCTCCAGTGAAACCATCCGGGCCAGGGCTTTTTTTTGTTGGGAGTTTTTTTAATAACCTTTTCAATCTCTTCTTTTGTTATAGGTTTATTTAGTTGTTTTATTTCTGATTGTGTTAGTTTAGGTAGGTGGTGAGTTTCTAGAAATTTATCCATTTCCTCAGGATTTTCAAATTTCTTAGAGTACAGTTTATCATAGTATTCTGTTATGATTCTTTTAACTTCATTTGGGTCTGTTGTGATATCACCCATCTCAGTTCTTATACGGGTTATTTGCTTCCTCACCTGTTTTTCTTCCATCAGCTTGGCCAATGGTTTATCAATTTTGTTGATCTTTTCAAAGAACCAGCTTTTGTACTTGTTAACTCTTTCAATTGTTTTTCTATTCTTGATTTCATTTAATTCTGCTCTAATTCTTATTATTTCCTTTCTTTTGATGACTGAGGGCTTCTTTTGCTGCTCTCTTTCTACTTGTTCCAGTTGTTGGGTTAATGTTTTAGTTTTGGCCCTTTCTTCTTTTTGGATGTGTGCATTTATTGCTATAAGCTGACCTCTGAGCACTGCTTTTGGTGTGTCCCAAAGGTTCTGGTAGGATGTGTTTTTATTCTCATTTGAGTCTGTGAATCTCTTTATTCCATCCTAAATTTCTTCTATAACCCAGTAGTTTTTGAGCAAAGTGTTGTTCAGTTTCCATGTGTTTGATTTTTTTCCTTGCTTTTTCTGTTGTTGATTTCTACTTTTATGGCTTTATGCTCAGAAAAGATGCTTTGTAATATTTCGATGCTTTGGATTTTGTTAAGGCTTGCTTTATGGCCTAGTGTGTGGTCTATTCTGGAGAATGTTCCATGTGCACTGGAAAGGAAAGTATACTTAGCTGCTGTTGGGTGGAGTGTTTGGTATATGTCCATGAGATCAAGTTGGTTGATTGTAGCATTTAAATCATCAGTGTTTTTATTGAGCTTTTTTCTGGATATTCTGTCCTTCCCCGAAAGTGGTGTGTTGAAGTCTCCTACTACTATTGTGGAGCTGTCTATCTCTCTTTTCAGTGCTGTTAGAGTTTGTTTTATGGATCTTGGAGCCCTGTCATTGTATGTGTAAATATTTATTATAGTTATGTCCTCCTGGTGTACTGATCCTTTAATCATTATATAGTGTTCTTCCTTATCCTTTGTGGTGGATTTTACTTTGAAGTTTATTTTGTCAGAGATTGGTATTGCCACTCTTGCTCTTTTCTGAATGCTGTTTGCTTGATATATATTTTTTCCATCCTTTGAGTTTTAGTTTGTTTGTATCTTTAAGTCTGAAGTGTGTCTCTTGTAGGCAGCATATAGACGGATCATTTTTTTTTAATCCAATCTGCCACTCTCTGTCTCTTTATTGGTGCATTTAGTCCATTTATATTCAGCATAATTACTGATAGGTACGAATTTAATGCTGTCATTTTGATGTCTTTTTTGTGTGTGTGTGTGTTGCTGACAATTTCTTTGTTCCATTTAATTTTCTGTGTTAAGTCAGATGCACACTTAAAAAGCAGAAATACTCATAACAGTTACAGTCCTGGTTTTTGCAGCTAATCATGTGGCCATAACTGGTATTTAGAATTACCTTCTTCCACCACCCATTCCTTATTCCTTTTGTCCTTAGCAAGCACCTTAGGTGGCCGTGGTTCTTTGCTGGGTGGGGTGACCCAAACCTTCATTCCTGAAGGGTTTGGGCCATTAATAATCATGTCGGAATTGGGGGGCTGCTGTAGTTTTCCATTGACTTTAATCAGACAGCATGGTAGTACTAAGAGATGCCCTAAGGGATCTCCTGCATTCCAGACATACTCTTCTTTACTTCTATTGTGTAATATCAATCTGATTTCCTCTTGGTAATCAGGATCAGTTACACCAGCCAGTAGGGTAACTCCCTTTTTTGCCTGTTGATCCAGAGGCATAAGGAGCCCAAACAGGTCAGGTGGCATTCTTAGCTTCCAGTTCAATGGAATCAGTGATGTGTCTCCAGGTTGGAGCATTCTACCCTTTGGAACTAAGATCTCTAGACCTGCAGTACATATGGTCATGGGGACAGGGAGCAAAAATCTTGTGAGTGGACCACTAGGGGTAATAGTGAGTTGTTCCACTCTCATTTCCACCCCTTGATTCCTGGACCCATGAATCCTGGCTATGGGAGAAGCAGCACCATATATTGGATTCTGCTTTAGAGCATCTACAGACTCCTGGAGAACATTGCCCCAATCCTGTAAGGTTTTGCCACCTAGATGGTGCCATAATTGTGTCTTTAGAAGGCCATTCCATTGTTCTATCAAGCCAGCTGCTTCAGGATGATAGGGAACATGGTAAGACCAGTGAATTCCATGAGCATGGGCCCACTGCCACACTTCATTTGCTGTGAAGTGAGTCCCTTGATCCAAGGCAATGCTGTTGAGATCCCATGACGGTGGATAAGACATTCTGTACATCCACGGATGGTAATTTTGGCAGAAGCATTGTGTGCAGAAAAGGCAAATCCATATCCAGAGTAAGTGTCTATCCCAGTAAGGACAAAATGCTGCCTTTTCCATGATAGAAGTGGTCCAATGTAATCAACTTGCCACCAGGTTGCTGGCTGATCACCTCGAAGGATGGTGCCATATCGGGGACTCAGTGTTGGTCTCTGCTACTGGCAGACTGGGCACTCAGCAGTGGCTGCAGCCAAGCCAGCCTTGGTGAGTGGAAGTCCATATTGCTGGGCCCATGCATAACCTCCATCCCTGCCACCATGGCCACTTTGTTCAGGAGCCCATTTAGCAATGACAGGAGTAGCTGGGGAAAGAGGATGACTGGTTTCCTCAGAATGCATCATCCTATCCACTTGATTGTTAAAACATCCTCTTCTGAGGTCACACTTTGGTGAGTATTCACATGAGACATGAATATCTTCACTTCTTTGACCCATTCAGAGAGGTCTATCCATATTTAATCCCCATAAATCCTTATCACCAATTTTCCAATCATTTTCCTTCCATGTTCCTGACCATCCAGCCAAACCATTGGCCACAGCCCATGAATCAGTATACAGTCACACATCTGGCCATTTCTCCTTCCAAGCAAACTGAACAACCAGGTGTATTGCTTGAAGTTCTGTCCATTGAGAGGATTTCCCTTCTCCACTGTCTTTCAGGGAGGTCCCTGAAAGGGGGTGCAGGGCTGCTGCTGTTCACTTTCGAGTGGTGCCTGCATATCATGCAGAACCATCTGTAAACCAGGCACGTAAGGAACTCCCTATGAGGCCATAGGTGTAGACTGGGAGATGGAAGGTAATGTGACAGGAGTGGAGACCATGGGCATTTGTACCGCTTCCTCATGCAACTTACTTGTGCCTTCAGGTCCTGCTTGGGTTCAGTATCATATATACCACTTCCATTTAATGATGGAGTGCTGCTGTGCATGTCCAACTTTATGACTTTGTGGGTTAGACAATACCCAGCTCCTGATGGGCAGTTCTGGCCACATGGTGACTTCGTGTCCCATGGTTAAGTGATCGGTCTCTACTAAGGTCCAGTAAGAAGACAAAAGCCGTTTCTCAAAAGGATAATAGTTATCTGCAGAAGATGGCAGGGCTTTGCTCCAAAATCCTAAGAGTCTGCACTGTGATTCATCAATAGGGGCCTGCCAAAGACTCCAAACAGCATCTCTATCTGCCATGGATGCTTCAAGTACCATTGGATCAGCTGGACCATATGGCCCAAGTGGCAGAGTGGCTTGTACTGCACACTGAACCTGTTGCAGAGCTTTGTCTTGTTATGGGCCCCACTCAAAACTAGTAGCTTTTTGAGTCACTTGATAAATAGGCCAGAGTAGCACACCAAATGAGGAATATGTTGCCTCCGAAATCGAAAGAGGTCCACTAGGTGTTGTGCCTCCTTTTTAGTTGTGGGTGCAGCCAGATGCAATAACTTATCATTCACTTTAGAAGGAATATCTTGACATGTCCCACACCACTGGACCCCTAGAAATTTCACTGAGGTGGAAAGGTGCCTGAATTTTTGTGGGATTAATTTCCACCCTCTAGCACGCAAATGTTTTACCAATAAGCCCAGAGTCATTGACACTTCTTCCTTACTAGGTCCAGTCAACATAATGTCATCAATGTAATGGGCCAGTGTGACGTCTTGTGGAAGGGAAAAGCCATCAAGGTCCCGGTGGGCAAAATTATTACATAGGGCTGGAGAATAGATGTAACCCTGAGGTAGGCAAGTGAAGGTAGGCAACTGCTTCTGATGGTCCTTTGAAACAAGTATGGAGAAAAAGGCATTAGCCAGATCAATAGCTGCATACCAGGTATCAGGAGATGTATTAATTTGTTCAAGCAATGAAACTACATCTGGAAAGCAGCTGCAATTGGGGTCACCACCTGGTTAAGTTTTCGATAATCTACTGTCATTCTCCAAGACCCATCTGTTTTTTGTACAGGTCAAATAGGTGAGTTGAATGGGGATGTGGTGGGAATCACCACCTCTGCATCCTTCAAGTCCTTGATGGTGGTGGTATTTTCCTGCAATCCCTCCAGGAATGCAGTATTGCTTTTGGTTTACTGTTTTCCTATGTAGGGGCAGTTCTAATGGCTTCCACTTGGCTTTTCCTACCATCATAGCCCTTACTCTATTTGTCAGGAATCCATTGTGGGGGTTCTGCCAGTTGCTGAATATATCTATTCCAATTATGCATTCTAGAACTGGGGAAATCACTACAGGATGGGTTTGGGGACACACTGGACCTACTGTGAGACAGACATGAGCCAAGACTCCATTAATAACCTGACCTCCATATGCCCCACTCTGACTGGTGTGCCACAGTGATGTTTTGAGGGTCTCCTGGAATTAGTGCCAGTTCAGAGCCAGTATCCAGTAATCCCTGAAAAGTCTGATTATTTCCTTTTCCCCAATGAACAGTCACTCTCAAAAAGCCTGTAGATCCCTTTGGGGAAGGCTGGGAGAAAGAATAACAGTAAAAAATTTTGGCAGTGTATTGGAGTTTTTCCTCAAGGGGAACTGGCCCCCCCTTCATTCAAGGGGTTGTAGGTCTTTAAACTTACTCAAATCTGGGAATCAATTGAGGCTACCGTGACTCTCTATTCGGGCAATTCGAGTTAGACTGCTGTTCACCTGACCTAGAATTCATCCATTTGTACAGATCAAGGAAATATTTAGTATGTTTCCTACCTATTTCACTCCTAGGGACACCATGACTAAGTAGCCAATGCCATAAGTCCATATGAGTCAGACTATTCTGATTACTGCTTTGACTCCGCTGTCCATTTCTGTAACCACACCTACCTTGTCTTTGTCATTTGAGTGCAGCCACTTGGTCCCTACTACCATGGGATCCAATCAGTCCCATTGTAGTTAGCCGTCTTTCCCACTGACAAATCTGATTCACACAAAATAGAGATCACAGGAGACTTCAAGGATGCCGGTGCTCCCTTTGCAAGTTTGTTCCTCACAGTTGTGGTAAAAGGTGTGTCCTCTGGGCACTCCATGTGTGGGTCTGTGGGTCTAACCTGATAAATCCACTCTAGCATGCCAATTTCCCTAAGCCTTTGGATACCTTCTATAGTATACCAAGGCAGGGCTGGTACTTCAACTTGATTTAGTGTAGGCTACCTCGTAATCCATGCTTCAGCAACCCATCCAAATAAACTATTAGATCCTTCCCTAACTTCTCTAGCTGAAACATTGAATGAAGAATCTGTGCTTAGTGGACCCATGTCAATAAACTCAGACTGATCCATCTTTATGTTCCTTGAACCATAATCCCACCCCCTTAATAGCCATTCCCACACATATTCCTCAGGTTTCTGTTTGTACATATTAGAAAAGTCAAGCAGTTCTTTTGGAATGTAGCGTACCTCCTCCTGGGTCACACTTTGTACTTCACCTCTTGGGGCTCACTAGGACTTAAGTCTAGTTATAGGTCTAGAAGCCAGAATTGGTAGTGTGGAATTGTTTTGAGAACATTCAGCATTGTCTTGTAAAGCATCTGCCTCAGGCGATGCCCCAGGCAATGACTCAGGCAAGGGCTCTTTAGAGGCAGCTGAGCTAGGGCTAATCTCATTAGATGGGAGTGGAGGGGCTAATGGTTTTTCTGGGAATGGTGGTTTAGCAGACAAACATGAAGTAATCTCTTCAGATGGGAGTGGTTCTGCCGGCAGGAGTGATTCAACGGAATTTAGGGGCTCAGTGTCCCCAGCTTCCTGATTACCTGCCCATATGTTCCCATCCCAAGTTCCAGGATCCCATTTCTTCTCAATCAATGCCCTTACTTTAACTTCAGACACCTCTCGAGGTTGACAATTGAGCTGGCGTTGTAACTCAGCCGGTCTTACAATAAGGCTCTGGCTTTGGTTTTTGGCAATTTCAGCTCTGTTACTACAAGAAATAGGGCTTTCTTTCAAAGCACAAGTGGAAGCCTTGAGGTCATCTGTGAGGTACTTGAGCTTTGACTCTGAAGCCCTGAGTGCATCTCTTTCTTTCAACAATTTGTCTAGCAAAAGTAGGATCAACCAACAAGCTTCCTTATACTTTTCTTTCTGACAGAACTGTAGAAAGATATCACACGTGTGTTCACCCCAGGCCTTGCCTTTCACCAATACCTGATCTACTGGTGGTGTTATTTTGTGTATGTATATCGCCACCTCACGCCATGGATTAGCAAAGCCATCTTTACTGCTGGAAGCAGAGTTATCAACATCTTTAAGACTAACCAGACTTTAAAACCAGTTTAGAAAACTCATCCTTACAATTTTGTTTCTCTAGAACCACTCTCGGTACCAAATGTCTTAGGCTGGGTTCTCTAGAGAAGCAAAACCAGCAAAGTGTATAAATATATATATACATAGAAAGAGAGATTTATATCAAGGAAATGGCTCACACGATCATAGTGGCTGGAATGTTCCAAGTCCGTGCATCAGGACAGAGGCTTCTCTTGATTCACGTAGCTGCAGGGGCTGGCGAACCCAAGATCGGTAGGTCAGAGAGCAAGGCTCTTGCTCACGGGCTGTGAAGATCGACAAATTCCAAGATCAGCAGATAAGCTGATAGCTCAAGTCCCATGTACCGCAGGTCAGATGAACAGAAGGAAGCCACAGGATCTAGAGTGAGCAAAAAAGCCAGAATGTCTGCTTATATTCGGATGCAGGCCACACTTCCAAGGAAATTCCCTTGCATCTGATTGGCTGCTCACAGCAGACTCAGTCATGGGAGTGATCACATATAAACACTGAAAATCATGGCCCAGCCACAATGACATACAATCTTAACCATCACACAAGTATAAGTAAAGAAAAAAGTCAAACCCATTGCTAATGAGTCAATTCGGACTCATAGTAACCCTATAGGACGGAGTAGAACTGACCCATAAGGTTCCCAAGGCTGTAATCTTTACCAAAGCAGAATGCCACATCTTTCTCCCACAAAGTGTCTGGTGGGTTCAAACCACTGATCTTTCGGTTGGCAGCCAAAAGCTTAACCACTGTGCCACTAGGGCTCCTTAGGGGATGCGTAGCCAACGGTAAAGAGTTTGAATTTATTCTGGGCAAGAGGGGGGCTATTGAAGGATCTCAATAGTGGCATACTCAGATCTGCTTTTTAGCATGATAACCTTGTCCTGTGGAAAGTCTGCTTGGAGATGGGACTTGAAGAAGCAAAACCAATTAGGAGCCTGTTATGGATTGAATTGTGTCCCCTAAAAATATCTGTTGTAAATCCTAACTTCTATGCCTATGATTATAATCCCATTTGGGAATGGGTTATCGTTGTTACATTAATGAGACAGGATTAGTGTAGGGTGTGTCTTAAATCAGTCTGTTTTCAGATATGAAAGAGATTAAACAAGCAAGCAAGAGAAGCAGAGCTGGGGAAGACACATGCCAAGACACATGAAGATCACCCAGGAGCAGACAGAGAGAGAAATCCTTCCCCTAGAGTTGGTACCTTGAATTTGGACTTCCAGCCTTCTAAACTGTGAGAAGATGAATTTCTGTTTGTTAAAGCCACCCAGTTGTGGTATTTCTGTTATAGCAGCACTAGATAACTAAGACAGAGGCTATTGCTATAATTAATCCTGGAGGGAGCAGGGTGGGACCTCACCATAATTATTGATCCTTACTGAAATTCCTTATTACTTAACACTACCAAGTCTGAGCATGGATGGCTGGATCTCAGGGTGAGGGGTCTCACCGCAGCTCTTGGAGGACTTGGCTGTATGTTGCATGCCCACTGTTGATCACTGGGGCCAGGCAGGCTAGGGTCCCCCACTATGGACAATGAACCTTTGGGGGAGGTGAAGCTGGTCCCTCAGGGTGGGTCCACGGGAGCTTCTACCCTTTCTCTGCTTCTTCAGGATGAGCTTCTGACTTGTCCAAGGGCCTTTGAAGCTGAAGGTAGGTAGGGTTAGTGGCACATGAAAATAGATGATTTTTTAAGCAAGGGCTCCAGAGAAGGAATTCTCAGAGGCCTAAGAGGGCAACAGGGCAAGTCCCTGCATCAATCTGGTTGATGCCATCTTGGCCAGCTGCTTGGGAAATTGTTCTTCCCCAGGTGCCAGCTTCTCTCCAGACTTTTCTGGTCCAGGGAGTGCTCTCATCTCATTTTCTGTCACCCAAGCCTCAGGAAAGCCCCCAGGCGCAGGGGACAATGCTGCCTTGTCTCTGAATTGTAATTTCTGAGTGGTCTCTTGTTTGGGGGCCCAGGGAGCAAGAAGAACTAACTGTGAAGCAAGCAAAGTACTACCCTGGGAGCTGGGCTGCAATTTCTTTTGTTCCCTGCCAAGTGACCCTCTAATCTAGGACAGAGGGCCTGCTCACAGCTGGGAGTTGGAAGTGGCCCTGACCTTCAGTCTTGGGGAAGTGGGAGTAGAGGTAGCAGGAACAAAAGCCTCACAGAGCCCTCAGGGCAGTTTGAGGTATCTGAGTTTGAGGATTGTTCAACCTAACCTGACTACCAGACTAGTACCTACGCATGGGTGCAAGTGTGTGTGTGCATGTGTGTGGTGTGAATGTCATTGCCTCTATGAATGCATATATTTTCTCTGTGACTCCTTAATTATGGATGAATAGAATTAGCTTTGCTTTGTCAGAAATTGACCCAATCTTATAAAAGTTTAAAGCTAGTTGGACTCTCAGTTCTTGTCTTATAGCTTTGCCGTACAGAAGTGTTTGAGCAAATTGACTAGACTTTGTAGGCAAGCTCTGTTTACTTGACAGATAAGATCTGGCTGTGTATTGCTTATGTGTACACACTTATCAGCTCATAAGCATTTGTGGTTTTTTTTTTTTTTGTGTTATGTCTCTGTTGTAGGTGTGCGTCTTAGGCTGTGTTCTCTAGAGAAGCAAAACCAGTAATGCATATAAATATATACAGAGAGAGATTTATATCAAAGAAACAGATCATGCGATTGTAGAGGCTGGAACATCCAGAGTCATAGATTAGGATGAGGCTTCTCCAGATACACATAGCCCAGAGGCTGGTGAACCCAAGATCGGCAGGTCAGAAAGCAGGACTCTGCTCACAGGCTGTGAAGATCCACGGATCCCAGGGTCGGAAGATAAGCTGATAGCCCAAGTCCCAAGAACTAGAGATCAGATGAACAGGAGGCAGCCGCAGGATCTAGAGTGAGCAAAAAGCACCTCCAAGGAAATTCCCTTGCAACTGATTGGCTACTCATAGCAGACTCAGTCATGGGAATGATCACATATAAACACTGAGAATCATGACCCAGCCAAGTTGACACACAATCTTAACCGTCACAGTGTGTTAGGCATAAGCTGGTAAAGCTTATAACATTAATGGATGAAAATGTGGGGACTCTTTTCAGACAATTAGAACAGCTTCCTGACTGGGCTTCCTATACCCAGTCCCTTGGTTCTCTCTTTCAGGGTTCCCTTACATTTTCCCGCTAAAACCAAAAATCAAACCCATTGCTGTTGATTCGATACCAACTCATAGCAAGCCTACAGGACAGAGTAGAATTGCTCTTTAGGGTTTCTGAGGAGTGGCTGGTGGATTCCAACTGATGACCTTTTGGTTAGCAGTTGTAGCTCTTAACCACTGTGCCACCAAAGCTCCCTTTCCCACCAAAGCACCCCTAAAATAGTATTTCTCAATCCTGACTGCGCATTAGTATCATCTGGGGAACTTCTAACAATACTTATTCCTGGGCCCCATCCTCATAGATCTGGATTTAAATGGTCTACGGTAGAGTCTGGGCCTCAGTGATTTTTAAAACGTCCTCAGACGATCCTGACGTGCAGCCAAGGTTGAGAGCCACAGGCTAAAGCAGAGGACCTTGAGCCCCTCTGCTCTGGGGTCTGAGCCAAAGCTGCACATGCCCAGGTGAAATTTCGTAGACTTGGCCTATTTTTTTATTAAACAGTCTCATGATTCTTGTTAGCTAAACTTAGCATCTCCATAATACAGCTGTAATATCTTAAATTAATTACCAATGAGTTAAATTCCCACTCCAGGAAGGTGCCAGTTACCATATATTTTGGGTGCCTCTCACGCCAGCACACATTAAATGCTCCTGGGCCCACATATACCCTAGTAATGCAAACTACAGCCATTTTACCCACACCTCACTCAATGCCTTTCACCTGTGAGTCTTCAGGATGTGTTTGCTGATGTTTATGGGGGGTAGCATCCATTTCCCCAAAAAGTCCCTTTGATCTTCTCTTTGTTCGCAATGTATGGTGGCTCTCCATTGTCTGGTACATTGTTTCTGAAATGGTGGACAAATGCCCAGGTGGTACAGGAGATTACATTGGGGGGTTTATGAACAAAAATTTTAAAAACTATTTATATACTTAAAGAACCCTGGTGGCACAGTGGTTAAACACTCAGCTGCTAACCAAACGGTCAGCAGTTCAAATCCACCAGCCTTTCCATGGGAGAAAGATGTGGCAGTCTGCTTCCATAAAGATTTGCAGCCCCATGGGGCAGCTCTACTCTGTCCTGTAGGGTCACTATGAGTCAGAAACGACTCAGTGGCAATGGGTTGGGGTACTTATATACTTATTTTATGTATATGAGTTTAGTAGAAATGGGACACAAAACCTGTGATTTTTATGATTATTATTCCTTAGAATGAGGCTGTTAAAAAAAAGTGAGTAATTTTAAATTTGATTTAAAGAAAATTACTATGTAAATAGTACACATGGTACTTGGATGTGGCAAAAGTCGCCAAGATGGTAAGTAAATGACTGAAAAATGGCATTTAAAGCCTTCTCCAATCCAGTCTCAACCCAGCCTTCCAGACTTATTTTTCCCTTCTCCCTGATAGGGGCTCTCTGCTTTGTCAAAAAGGTTTGCCAATAGTCCCATATATAAAGGTTAAAAACATGAGTTCTGGAACTATTCTGCCGGGTTAAATCCAATGGCCCATCCAGGTTCAAGGGGAGGAGACATAGACTCCACTTCTTGGTGGTAGTGGGTGGGGGGAAGGGAGGCAAGACTTTGGAAGAACATCATGCAGGACAGGTAATATTGTCATGGAAATTTCTAGAAAATACAGTCTGTCAAAATCCATTTCATGGATGTCATATACATGTCAAGGTCTTCATATACATAAGTAAGCTAAGTTTGATATAGGCAAAAAAAAAAAAAAAAAAAAACTGCTCTCCTCTCCTACCCCTCTATCATGACAAGCACCTGAGAATAATCCAGCTTGACAAAAAGCCCCAATTCAGTTGGCCATCTAGCAAAGGTGGACAGGGCTTTGACATCCTCATTTCCACGTGTGGTAAGTGCTGAAGACCAACACAACCCTAGCAGGAGGGGGCGATGAAGCACACAGTGGGCCTGGCTACTTTGTCCCGCCTGCCGGTCCTGTTTACCTTGGCATTGCACTTTGGCTCCGGGGCAAGTTCCCCTGGCCATTCACTTCTTTTCCTTCAGCTTCTTGCTTCCAGGGTAACACACAGAAACTGAGGGAGGGAAGCAGCCACCTCAGGTTCCCTGGTGAGTCAGTACAACATTGTGATTTTTGGTGACCCAATTATTTTCTCCTTTGAACTTTTTGTTGATACCATGTCTTTACACTAGTGGACGGCATGCTGATTAAAGGGCCAATTCAGAATTTTTTACCCATTATCTGGGATCACGTATGTTCCAGCAGACTCAGTGATACCCATTATCTGGGATCACATAAATGGACACCAGGATGTAGTAAATCCTATTGATACGAGTCAATGAATGTGTGGAAGGAATAATTTACAGTCGTTAGTCTCTTGAAAAGTACCACTACAATACATTCTTCCCTATTGCAAAGGCATTGCTTACTGTTCAGAAGCTAGAAAAGAAGGGAGCCAGTAATACCTGGAAACAATGAATGGCATAAAGGAGAAAGTGGTTACTATGACCGAATGAAGACTGGCAATAGACTTATTCTCATGATAAGTACACTCTCAAGAGAACATAGTAACTGGAAAACAGAGGGAGGAGGCTTATCTCTCAGAAATAAAGGCAAACCTATCAAAAGTTTAGAAAATTCACATATCCAGGAGGCATCATTTAAGACAATACTCAGTCTACACAAAAATGAGGCTCCCACTCAGGATTTTTGAGTTTCGCACATTTCAAAAATCTCCCACCTTGAGGCTAAACATGTTAAAATCGGGTTATTTCCTTCCCAAAGAACTCCAGAGGCATAAAAAGTGGTTGGGATACTGTCTGTCCCAAGAGTCCCCAAAGGGTTAAGAGCGAGAGTCTCAGAATCAAATAGACTTGAGTTTTAATCCCAGATGGGACTGGGAAAAATTTCTCAACTTCTCTAGACTCAGGTGCCTTATCAGTTAAGTGTAGATCATGGTAATAATATCAGCCCCATATGGTAGTTGTTAGGATGACATGAAATAATAGAGATAAAACTGTTCATGTGTGAGTTTTTTGTGGCAGTGGAGGGTAAACTGTGAAAACTGGAAGTCTTAGGTATCATCCAATAATAATAATTACATTTATTTAGTGTATACTGTATGTTGGGCACTTCACATACATTGATTGATCTACCCACAGACATTTTATGAAGAGGGTATTTTTTAATCTTTTAAAGATGGAGAAAGAGATTAAGTAAATTGCCTAAGACCAGTTAGGTTAGATTTGAACCCAGGTTTTTCTGACTCTGGCCTCATTGCCATTTCCGCTTTGGGCGGGGTTTCCCAACAGCAAGTGTGTGTACAGGGCCTGTGTGATTGTTCTGGGCAACAGTGAGGTTGTCAGGTAGTTCTGGGCAACAGTGAGGTTGTCAGGTAGTCATGTCCGAGCTTCCTCTTTTCACGGTTCATTACAGATGGTACCTGGGAGTCATTGGCCATTAACCCCGAGGTCATGGAGAAACATAGCTGCTGTTGTTCCAGGCCGCAAATGTGCTTATTTACTCTTGTGAGTGGGAAAATGCCAGTTCCTGTGGGAAAGAGCAAGTGGAGACAAGTGTGTGGAGGGGGGAGTGGAGTAAAGGTAGGGAAGTGATGGGCTAGGGGGTGGGGATTGGCAGAAGTGTCAGAGGATGTGGCACCACGGCTTTTAACCTGCACAGAACATATTATGTGTCCTCTCAACTCTGGAATTTTGCACATGCTATTCCTTTTTCAGTATTCACTTGGTCATTCAATATATATTTTGAAGCCCCTCCTATATGCCAATTACCACTGTATCTGCTGGGGTAAGAACATTGAAGAAGACAGACAAGGAGCTAACCTTCAGTTGTCAGGATAACAGGGAGATAGAAATATTCACGTAAAAAAATGAGTGAAAGGATAATCCCAAATTAGTGATCTATTGATCACTAAGGACAAAATAAACACAGCAGTGGGATAGAGAATCGTCTGGAACACTTCTCAGGCTTAATTATCCTTTAAAACATAACCCAGATGTCACCAACTCTGAGAAGCCTTCCTGGCCTAACAAGTCTATGTGTTATCAGGGTGTCTGACTTACCACTGTCATATCATTTACACTGCCTTCTAAGTATCTATTTACGTCTGACTCTTGCACTAGTCCAGTGTGATCCTTGAGGACAGGGACCAGGTGTTGTCCCAGCATCTACAGTGTGCCTAACACAGAATTAGTGCTTGACAATTATTTATTAAATGAATTAATTGATGAATGGATGGATGGAAGGATGGACGGATGGATGGACGGATGTGTTTGGAGTTCTTTAGGGTGAGACATCAAGCCTATTTTTAGTGCAGTTATGTCTGATTTTAATGAATGAGGATGATATGCACCACAGCATATGGCTACTTTAAGCAAAGGGTATCATCTTAGTAGCATAATAAATAGTATATAACTTATCAGGCCTCGTGTATTTTGCAAGTATACCATGTGGGTTATATAAATCTTTCTATATTTGGGAGGGGTAAAAAGAATCCCTATTGATCTGATGCAAGGTACTGCGTGGAAAAAATGAGCTGAAAATCTTGATTGCCCCTAAAGAGGCTGCCATCCATGCTGGAATCATCTCGGAGTTTCCTGGACACCCTGAGAAGCAAAGGAACTCAGAAGAGAGAATGGGAGTGGAGAAGAGCCACCAGGCACTGCTGTTGTAGAACTAAGGGTAACCCTTCATGTTTGCTACTAGTGGAAGAAGGTGCATTACTACTCACTGAAGAGGTAGGACTATGTAGGAAGAGAGGCGCTTAGAGAGTTGAGGCTCTGTGCTCCTGGACTTTGTTGCTAAGCATTTGCCCAGGCCTAGAGAATTAGAATCCATCAGGGAGAAGGGATAGACTAAAAATAAGTCAGGAGGAAAGCAAGCTTAGCATAGGTGTATGAAGGAAACCCAGTACTCAGTAACACTAAGATGTGGCAAAGAAACACCAAACAGGTTAGAAACAGACCCTGACGCAGCTACACAGACAGGCAGGCTGGCTGGGTTCAGGAATCTTTGATCAGTTAACTGCCTTTGACTCAGAACAAGGTGCCCTGGCTCCCTGAGAATGCCTAGCGCTGTGATGGGCCTGGGGACTTGCCTTGTCTAGAGACAACAGCAACTGCACCCAATGTGGTAGGACTGGAATGTCTGAATGGTGAGTCTCCAGGCAAATGGAGCACAGAGTGGGGAAAAAGGGTGATCTAAAGAATGAATTTCCCCTACAGACAGTTTCTCCAGACTGTTTTACCTTCCTTGTAGAAGCAGATCAGAGACGGATTCATGGAGAAAGTGGAACCGGAATTGGGTCTGGAAGAGTGGATTGCATTGGATAGAAGGAAAGAGTGAGGGAAAGGTATTAGCAGAAATGGGGGAACACTGTGACATAGATCATACCTTTATTACATGTTATATGCACCCCATGTGGACGATATCTACTTCTACCTCTCTACCATCTCTCTGTCTCTTCCAGAGGCTTCAGAGAGGCATATGTTTAGAGGACAATGAGGAACTTGATCTAGCTGAGCAGAGCATTCATGGACAGGGCAGTTCAGCCTATTCTGATTTCCCACACTTTTGACAAGTAGGAGATCAGACTGAAAGCAGATAGAGAAGAGGCTATAGAGAAGCTTGAATGCTTCATCTGTAAATTGTAAAATAAAAAATACATTTACTTAACACCTATCTACAACTACTTTCAGGAGGCTGGGATGTATCCAGAAGTATAAGACTTTATCAGTTGGCTACCTGGACATCTCTACCAGTCCCCTAAACCATAACCCCAGTATTCATTCTTGATGCCTCTCCCTCTCTCACTCCTTGTGTTAAGTCAATGAATAAATCCCATCATTTTCACTTTCTAACTCTTTCCTGAGTCTCTCACCTTCTTTCCATTTCTCTTGCATGGACTATTTCACCATGGGACTGGATCCCCTGCCTCCAGAACTGTGACCTTCAGTTTCATATGCCACGCTACTATCATATTGTCCCCTGCTTAAAACTCTACAAGGACTCTTCGTTAGCTAAGGCAATGGTAGTTGTTGATTTTTTAAGCTTTAGAACATTTTTTTTCAAGTGAAATCTTACATTGAACCCCAATATATAAGAGAGATAAGAGCCAAGATGCTCTGATGATTGTCTTCTCTGCTCAGTCTTGCTCCCTGGCACCACTAAAGAACCCCAGTGCGGCAACAAACAGTTTGAAAATTCACATACCCTTCGATACTCTGGCCCTGGGCTATCTCTCTAGTCCCACCTCTCATTACTCCCTCTCTCACATTTTAGGCTCCAGTAATCCCAGCCAATGCACCTCAAGTGCAGCCACCACCCATCTGTCAGTGGAGGCTTGTGTGTTGCTATGATGCTGAACAGGTTTTAGTGAGGCTTCCAGGCTAAGATAGACTGGGAAGAAAGGCAATCAGCCAATGAAAACCCTACAGATCACAATGGTGCAATCCCATTGTGTACGAGATTGCTATGATCAGGGGTTGACTCGATGGCAGTTTACAAGAATGCTAGCCTGCATGTGGTTCTCCCCACCCACAAAGATGCTTCATGTCTCTATCCCCTTTGCCCATATGAACTATCCCCTTGCCCTACTTGGGCTGTCCTGCTCTCCTCACTTGCCCCATTAGCAGGCTAACTCCTGTTCATGCCTCAAGATTCTTCTATTCAGGTATCAGCTCATATCAGACACTTTTCTGAACTCCCAAGCAGGGCCACGTGTCCTAATCCTCTGTTCCCTCAGCCTCATAGCTGTATCTTGACCACAGCCTTATGTTGGATTACAAGGGCAGTCTTCCCCAGGAGATTGTAAATTTATTAAGGACTGAACCCGTGACCCATTCATCTCTATCCTTGACTCCTAGCACAGTGCCTGATATGCAGCTGATGCTCAAAAAAAATCCTCATTGTACTGAGTCATGGAACAAAATGAGGCGTCTCCCTTACCCTCAAGACGTCTATAACCTTCCCAGGGTCCTACAGTGCTGCCTTGTGATTTCAGCAATCATGGAATACCCCCTTGTGCCCAGGGTGGCAGACTCAGGACACCTGGCACCCAGCCCACAGGACTCAGGCTGGCCTGTGGGGGCCTGTTTGATGGATGGCAACTTCACTGGCTCTCTCCCTGCCAGGACTAAAGGAAACATCAGCACTTATCACAGATAAAGTGACTTCTCAAATACCATAGGTATGTCACCAGTGAGAGAGGGCTGTTGAGCAGTGGAAAGAGATTGTTCCAGGACTCTAATCAAGGTGCAATTTTTTGAGGGAAGGATGAGCAATGAGGCATTTGCTTCAACAGACAGATGCAGGACTTCATCATCCCTCTTGTCCCACCAGAGCTGGTTCAAGTCTGAGTCAAGCATGCATTTAATACAGGAGCTTTAGAGGACAGAATGTTCCCCATTACTGTGTTCTTTGGAGAGAAAGTGGCTAAAGAGGGACTTCATGACAGTTGTGGAAAACAGTGGGTACCGTAGGGTGTGGTGAGGGTCTCAAGCTAAAAGGCAAGTGCTTTGAGCTATGACATGCATCTGAGCCCCGCTGTGCCTCCTTTTGGGGGGTTTCCTTGCCACACAAGGTGAAGCACCTCCCCCACCCACCCACACACACCGTGAAGCACTGTATTACCTACTGGCACAGAGCACTGTTCTCCCCTATAGCTCTCATCACACTCTAACGGAAGCCTCTGTTTGCTTCTCTGTCAACTCCTCCCCCCCACCCCCACCCCCCACTAAGTTCTTTGAGGGTAGGGCTTGTCTCCCTCTTATTCTCAGAACCTGGCACAGAGATAGTGCCCAGTAAATAAATATACTTGTTGAACTGATAAATTGGATTTGGGCTCTGCTCTGCGTGTCAGTGTCTCTGGCCCAGACCTTCAGCCAGAGACTGCTTTTTGAACTGCCCTGACTGGGGGCTCTCAGCCGTCTCTCCTCTCCACCTTTCGCAGGCGACATGCAGCACTGGTAAACAAGCCACAGCAGGAGTTTTGGTATGAAATGGCCTAGATGGGGGAGCTCGGTGATTGGTCCTTGCCTGATGAATGATTTAATTGGCTCTCTGTCTGAACAGCCTTCTGTGATTGGCTCCCTCCCCTCTCCCCATTGCCAACTAGTAGATTGGGACTCATAGCGACCCTGGTAGGAAGGAGTAGAAGTGCGCTACAGCGTTTCCAAAGCTGTAAATCTTTACAGAAGCAGACCGTCACATATTTTTCCAGTAGAGCGCCTCGTGGATTCGAACCGCTGACCTTTTCTGGTTAGCAGCCCAGCGCTTAACCACCGCGCTACCAGGGCTCCTTTGATTGGCTCCCTGAGTGAGGCTAATGAATCCGTTCCTTTTAGGCATTTTCTGCTAGATTTCTAGTTGGGACAGTGAGGGTGGTTGTCGCTGAGCTTGCTGTGGTACAGTCCCTGTTTGCTGCAACCTCTAGGTGCAGAAACTGCTCACAGCCCGAGCAAATAGCCCTTCTCCAGACCAGCCCCGGAAGGGGATTTGCTGCCGGGCAGTAGGGGTCTAACGATCTCTTTCTGTTGGGCAAACAAAACATCTATTGATATACTTACTCTCTGTACTTGACATCTTTAACTCAATGCAGAAAATCAAACCACCTAGCTGTGATTCCATTCCAGCCACTTTCTTTGCTCCTTTTTTCTTTTGGTTTCCCTCCTGGGGTTAAACCTGTATTTCCCTTTTTCTGCAAGTTGAAAATGTAGGTTATGGGCTAGGCTGTCAGATCAGGGAAGAATGGCAGTTAGAATGAGTGCCTCTCCCACCCTCAGCAGCCTAGAAATATTCCTTACTGTTCCAGCAGCCCCAGTAATGTTTGAGAGTCAGTGATGATAATAATAATAAATAATAATTTATTACACATTATAGTAATTCCTTATACAGTTTTGATCTTACATTAACATGTATTAGTTCATTTGTCCTCAAAACCCTGGTGTCTCCCCCCATTCCCCCACCATTTTACATTTTGCAGATATGGAAAACCTTGGCTAGGAGGTTAAGTGACTTGGCTAAGATCAAACCCCAAGACCAGAGCTAGGACACCCACCTAAGTCATATCCTTCAGATCCGTTAGGTGAGAAAGAGCAAGTTCCCTGGGTGGTGCAGATGGTTAAGTGCCCGACTATTAGCTGAAAGGGTGGCAGTTCAAACCCACCCAGAGGCACCTAGGAAGACAGGTCTGGCGATCTTCTTCTTAAAGGTGACAGCCTTGAAAACCCTATGGAGAAGTTCTCCTGTGCACATGGGGTCACGAGTCAGAATCAACTCGACAGCAACTAACAACAGGTGAGAAAGAAGTGTCACCATGGTGGAGGGTGAATGCGTTTGTGGGAGGAGGGAGACCATTCCAGAAGTCTAACTCTGTGGACTAGAAAATCAATGCTCAGATCTCTCCTTTTCTGACAGAGTTTCCTGGAAATATTAGTTCTGCTTACTCCCGGACGGGGTTGGTGTCTGCTCCTTGAGTCTTTCTTGTGCTGGACAGTCCTTGACTGGGTGATCGCCTGAGTATGCTGGGCGAGGGTGGTGACCAACAGCAAAGTGTCATCTTTCCTCCTGCTTGCCTCCTCTCTTCTTTTCTGCTCAGTGGTCTTGTGGAAGCAAGGAAGGTGAGGACTTTGATTTGTCATTTATTTATGGGGCTTTTTCCTGTCCTCCCAGCTTTCTCTTCTCCTCCATTTGAGCAGAGGTCCCTGGAGAGTAGTTTTTAGACCATTTTTTTTTTAAATAGTGTTTGAACAGCTAAGCTGGTGTGACTGTGTCTCAGTTCCCTGCTATTGTCTTTTCCAGACTTTCTCTCACGCCAGGTAGCTTTTCTGTGTTTGTTTTAACCTTATAAAAGTGGCAGCAACATTAAAAAATATAACCAAAAAAAGGACTTTGTAGAAAGTGGGAGGAAGAGTTACTAGATGGATATAAATTTCAACTCTAGGGCCTATGTAAGGTAGCACAACAGTTAAGTGCTCGGCTGCTAACCCAAAGGTTGGCAGATTGAACCCACCCAGCAGCTCCGAAGGAGAAAGACCTGGCAATCTGCTTCCATAAAGATTCCAGCCTAGGGAACCCACTGGGGCAGTTCTACTCTGTCGTATGGGGTCTCTATGAATCGAAAATCAGCTTGACGGTATCTGACAACAGCAACAACATATAAGACTTTGAAAAGTAGCCCCCCTCACTCATCTTCCTCTGTCTTAGCAGGGTAAGTTGGTAGCTGAGTGGGTTACAGAAAGGCAGCTTATTTGATGGATCCCCAGGAGGCTCAGGACTTACCTAAGGACAGCCATATATGAGGAAATCCTTATAAAGTTGTGTTGGTCAGGGCTTGTCAATGAAACAGAACGAACAGCATGAGTATCTATCTATCTATCTGCCTATTTATCATCCATCTATCTATCTATCGTCTGTCTATCTGTCTGTCTATCTCTCTATCTACCTACCTACCTCAGAGAGAAATTGATTTATTTTAGGGAAGTGGTTCACATGATTGTGGGGTTGGCAAATCCAAAACCCACAGATCAGGCACAGGCTGGAAACTCTGGCAGGATACCTGTTAAAGTCTTGAGGTAAAATTACTTTCTCTCAAAGAAACCTGAATTTTTGCTCTGATTGGATGAGGTCCACTCACATTATTGAGGGTACTCTCCTTTACTTAGAGTCAACTGATTGTAAATGTTAATCATATCAACAAAATACCTTTACAGAAACATGGAGACTAGAGTTTGACCCAACAACTGGTCATCAAAGCCTAGCCAAGGTGACACATAAAATTCACCATCAAAAAAGTACTTGACACAACGCTGGCACATAGTAAGGGCTCAATAAATGATTGGTATTACTATTTTTAATAATAAAAATGAGGCAATGAAAGAAAAATGTTTACTTTGTCTCCTTTTCTCCAAATCCCCAAGTTAGTCCCTCTCATTCAGGGCTCAGATTGTACATCTCAGGAGATAAGGAATTACCAAAAAAAAAAAATTTGCTGTGGAGTGAATTCCAACTCATGGCTACTTCATGTGTGTCAGAATACAACTGTGCTCCATAGTGTTTCAGTGGCTGAGTTTTTGGAAGTAGATTGCCACTGGGTGGACTTGAACCTAAACCTTCTTGTTCGCAGCCAAGCATGTTAACCATTTTTGACACTCAGGGACTCCAAGGCATCTCTACTAACTGACAAAGCAGATAGTGAGATACCCCTCTGGGGTGAGGATGATCCTGGCTCTTGAGCCTTACATGGTACCTTAAATGATGACTCTGCTTATTTTGCTTCAGGTATTTGAGATTTAACTTCCAGACTGAATCTGAGATGTTACTATACCACCTCAGGGCAACCACTCTGATTCAGTGACTAGTCCATGAAGCCAGCAGGGCTCAGGGCACTTCTCAAGCTTCACTTCCAGATGTGCTGAACCAGAAAGGTCAGGGGGCTGACTGAGTGCCCCTCCCCCTTGCCTAGCTTTGGGCCATGCCCTGGCCAAGCCCAGCACACATCCCTGTACCTCCCATCCCACACATCCTTGGCTCAGTGAGCAGAGAGCTCAGGGAGCTGCTGAGCCCTGCCTTTTGGCCATCCGGATTCTTCCTGCCAGAGAGGGTCAGCCTGCTGGAGAAGACATAACTTATCTGCGGCTGGCTTCTCCCTCCCGCTGCTGCTCCCTGCATCCTGCTGCGAGAAAAGATTGTCATGGCACAGACAGCCTCTGAAATCCCACTGTCTGGGGGACTGAGAGATTGGGTTAGGGAGAGTGACAGTCACAGCTGAGCAGAAAAGGGCAGAGAGAAAGACAGAGACACTGAGAAAGAGGGGCAGGGAGGGACTGCACTTCTGCCCCTGGCTCCCGCAGCAGCTGCTCTCACTCCCTGGAGGAAGACCTGGCTCCTCTTCGGAGTCCTCCTTCTTTGGTCTGAGGGGAAATGTCTGGCCCCATTACCCAGCTACCCAGTAATTTTTAGCACTGAAGGAAGGAGTGTAGTAAACTGTACTTGTGCCATTCCTCCATTCCAGGTTATTTAGTATACTCCCAATTTGCCTCAGAAGGAGACAATCATTGGCTTTTATTATTTTTTTTCCAGAAAGATCTAAATGTTCTCTAATTAACCCATTAGTTTTAATTATACACCCATAGCCATTTATTTGCTAATCTGAAAAATGAACAGGCTGGATTCAAAGAAAAGATTCCCCACCATCCCCAAGTCCCCCCTCCCGCCCGGTAAAGTGTTTAAATCACTTGTCAACACAGAGGGAATAATAATAATAAAAAGAGTGACACCCGATCAGAGAGCAGGGAAGTGGTGGAGAGAAACAAAACCCAACAGCAATTAGAGCTGTAGTGAAGGCTCCTCCATATTCATCAGGGGATGGGGCAGCAGCTGAGGGATCTCCAGGCTCTGCTGGGGCGGGCCTGCTGTTCAGAGCTTCCTGCCAAACCCCGAGAGCCTCCTGCCGTGGTGTCCTTAGGTCCTCCTGGCCCACGTCTTCTATGGAGACCCACAGAGGCCACAGGGATATTGCCATTTTCAGCCTCTGTCTGCCCGCCCAGACATTCTGGACAGAGGAGGTTCACGTGTGAGACACTCTCTCAGTGTGGTCAAAATGAGGGGACACACATACACGCTTATATTTATTTTGTGGGGCAATAAGGCATTATAATACACTGTAACCACCACAAACATTATTAGTAAAGCAGTGATGATAACTCACTCAGGGATGTGACAAAAAATTAGATGGGCTGATACTACGTGCAATTCCCTGTGTGCAACCTGCAATTCCACCTTTTTCTCTCACTGCTGCAAAAAGACCTATCAGAATAAAAGGGAGAGAGGGTATAGCCATTATAGAGAGACTCTTAAATTTCATTCTGTAAACAAATGCAAATATGAATACAAATACCAATTTTAGCCAGTACTTACTGTTAGCTGTGTCAGACATTGTGCTAAGCACCTGGCATGTCTTACCTCTCTTAGTCCTCCCAGCGAGTCTTATGAGGTATATACTGTCATTATCCCTATTTTATAGATAGGTAGATTGAGGATCACAGAAACAATCAATGGTGCAGCCAGAATTCAGACTGTTAGACTCCAAAGTGCTTGCTCACAACTACTTTGCTATTTGTTGTTATGCGCCGTCAAGTCAATTCCGACTCATAGCGACCCTATAAGACGGACAACGGCCCATAGGGTTTCTAAGGAGCAGTTGGTAGATTCAAACTGCCAACCTTTTGGTTAGCAGCCTGAGCTCTTAACCACTTCACTACCAGGGTTCCACTTTGTTATTATCTTCCCAAATTAAATTTGTGATACCAGTTGCTGGTGAATGGAGTCCGATTCATGAAGACCCCATGCGTATCAGAGTAGAACTGTGCTCCGTGGGATTCTCAGTAGCTGAGTTTTTCTTTTTTTTTTTTTTTTTTTTGAAGTAGATCATCAGCCAGGTCTTTCTTCCGAGGCATCTCTGGGTGTACTCAAACCTCCAACATTTTAGTTAGCAGGCGAGCATGTCAACTGTTTGTACCACCCAGGGACTCCAAATTTGTGGTAAAGTAAGCTATTTGCAAACGTTAGTATTTTACTTTTGGTAACAAACTACTGCAACATCCTTCCAAATGAGGCTGAAGTGCTGGTGTAGGGGAAAGGGAACCAGATTGAAACGTCAGGGGGCTCAGGTTGGAGATCAGTCTGGTTTGTAACCCTAAGCAAGTCACTCCCTGGTCTGTACAGGGAACCCTCTAGGGCCCTTGGAGTCTGACGTGGCCTTCACGTGCCTGGCTTTGTTTGAGAGTGAGGAGAAGAGCAGAGC
Source organism: Dugong dugon (assembly GCA_030035585.1). NCBI lineage: Eukaryota > Metazoa > Chordata > Mammalia > Sirenia > Dugongidae > Dugong > Dugong dugon. Next base: position 31,998,271 of record CM057467.1, read on the forward strand.
TGGAGGGAGGAGCGCCGGATCTGCACAAACCTCTCTGCAGGAGGAAATGTGAGAGGCTCTGAGAGGTAAGGGGCCTCCAGGGAGCCTGGGTATGCAGGAGGGAGTGGGGTTTAGTATAGTGCCTCAAGCATGACTCATCCGTTGTCAGAAGTGAACCAAGTGCCTGAAGAAGCCCCATCAAGGAGAGGGGTAAGAAAAAAGGCAAATGTGATGTTCCTTCAGGATGTCCCTGGAGAAGCTTCTCAATGAGCATTTCAGGGTCTGTGCAAAGGGGGTAGAAAGCAGAGGCCCCAGGCAAGAAGGGGGCAGGTGGAAGGGCCTTTACCAGGACAGGAGAGCACATAAGAAAGCTACGGGTAAGAGTGGAAGCCAAGAGGACCTGGAAAGGCTCTGGTGCTGGTTTTTTTTTGTTTTTTTTGACTAGAGTCTCAGGAAGATTGTGACTTCCCTATGATTGAATGCAAATTTGTATGTTTACACATTTCGGCTTTTTTTTTCCCCTGCAGCCCTGATTAGATTCTCATAGGGTGGCTAACCTAAACAAGGAAAACTGTCCCCAGCAAGGAACAGGGTAATGCAGTGTGGCAGCTTTCCGGAAGACCCTGGAAGCCAGGACCAACTAGTGAAAAACCAGTTACCATCAAATTGACTCCACCTCATGGCGACCCCATGTGTGCCAGTGTAGATCTTTCCTTCACAGGGTTTTCAGTGGCTGATTTTTCAGAAGTGGATCACCAGGACTTTCTTCCTAGTTGCCTGGGGGTAGACTTGAACTTCCAAGCTTTTAGTTAGCAGCCAAGCACCTTAACCATTTGCACCACCCAAGGATTCCAGGATTACTCTCCCCAAAGTCTAGGAGAAAGCCATTGGGTTTCTCCACCTCGAGGAAACCTTGTGCTCAGTTCAGCGTTCATGTTTGTCAGCTCTTCTCTCCAGCTCCTCAGGAAGTCTGAGAATGCATTTTGATCCCAGTGCCTTCAGTATTTCTCATGTATTGACCATTGTCCTGATGCTCCTGCTCAGGGTCGATTTCACACCTGTGGATCAATGACAGGTTATGTTGCAAGCATACGGGTCCTTCGAAGAGAGGGTTTTAAACAATAATTAAAGGAGCAATTTGACACTTGCTCCTTTCTTCCCATCTCTGTTCAATGAAGATACATAAAACCTAATGAATCGCACTTTGGACCAAACCATCTGTTGTTTCAAGCTTAGATGTCTCGTCTATCCTCCGTTCCGTTTACTTGGTTCCAGAAGGTGGTCTCTATAGCTGGGTTTTGCTGCGGGGGAGGGGGTCCTTAAGAAACCTAGCATCTTCCCCTTTGACTGAGGTCAATCCATAGTCTTGCACCAGTTCACTCCATTGCAGAAATCAGACCCACAAGTCTAAAGACCGAACTGAAGTACAGTAATGCCTCATTTATCTGGGCATTGTTAGAATTTAAGCCAACTAACCAGGTAACTGAAACCCATCCTTTCAAGAGCCAAAACCATTTTTTAAAAAAATTAATCATTTTTAGTAGACGTTTTTCAACAACACATTACACACTTTCCTTCCTCCTTAAACAGAGACTACTGATCATCGTTTCATGGTGTTATAATCTATTTCTGCACCTGCTTTTTAGTTGCACTGACTCCTCTTTCAAGGTCGGAAGATCAGCTTACACTTCTCTTGCTGTCAGGGTATGCATCTCTCCTAGCCTCACTGCCTTTCTTCTGCTGGAAGATTTCTCTGTGTGATGCTTTCAGAGCTGGGAAGCTAGAAAACCCACTTGCTAAGCTGACTGCATGTTAGAGAAGAGTCAGTGAGGCCCTCAATGATGGCCTGAAAAGCCACGTGCTGGGCTTACTTGTGGCAGGACTTGGTGATGGTTGTTTTGGGCGGCCAGGAGTTTTTTGACTTATTAAATTGGATGTTTCTACTTTTTCAGACTGATGGTTAGAGATAACCATGGCAACATCTCTTTAGGAGCAGTCACCCACACGGTAAGATCCCCAGTCTTTTTTACTCTGCTTGGGTGGCAGGATGGCATAGAGGAGACAGGGAAGAAAACTAGAGTTTACAGAACATTTATTCTGTAACAAGTGGTCTGCTAGGAGTCTTTTAATTTACTTCTCACTATAACTGAGGGGTGTAGATACTATTATCCCTATTTTTCTGATCAGAAAATGGAGGCTTACAGATGTTAACTATTAAGTTGCAGAATCAAGATGCCAATCAGGCCTGTGTGACTTTAAAACCTATTGTCTTTCACGCATTATCATTTAAGAAAAAAAAAAAAAAAGGCAATAGAATTCTTTCTATTTAACTAATGAGATTTTATGTGAAACTTCCATATGTAAAAAAGATAATGGTGCAGATGCTCCCGTTGAAGGCCCAGGATTTTGTAGGTCCTGAGGCTCTATTGGAACCCCAGGGTCCCACGGAGCCCATATTGAAAACCATGGTAACTGGGCTTTTTTCTTCCTCAGAGATGTGCCATGACAACACCTTATGGACTGGGAGTTCTCAGATAAGGCCTAAATCAGATTTGCTCTAATCATGCTCACAAAAGGGAAGGGATAGACAGACTTTCTCCAGAAGATTCTGTTAACGAGATATCCATCTCAATTCAAGCTCTCTGCCCTCTCTGCCCTCTCCCCTCACTTAGCTTAGAATATTTCTTTGACACTTGATCACATTTGGTTGCTGTACTGCCACAGGCCTGGACAGACTGTGTTGAATGCTGCGGAGTGAGTAAGTGAGAGGAAGCAAAGAACGCTGCATACATCACCATGAGCTTGTGGGGGCCTTGACAAGACAGAGTTAGGGGGGAAGAAGGCACTGAAGCCTGACTTGGTGGGTGGAGGAGAGAAAGGGAGGTGAGGCAGTTGTAATCATCATTACAGACAACTTTTTAAGATGTTTTGCTGAGCTTTTGCTCAGAGATGTGGAATATGTGTAGATTCTGCCAGTGAATGTGACAGTGAGGAAGAGAAAGGGGTAGATGAATCCTCAAACCCCTCAGCTGGTGAGGTGTCCTCTGGGAGCCCCCCACTGACTCAACCTTTTCACTGAAAGCTGATTTCATTCGGAGGGAAGAAATGAAGTAAAAGCTCCCAAAGGATGTCAGATAATCCTTTCTTTCAATTGTCTGTGTGGGTGGTGCAGAGGAAAAGGAGCCAAAGGGACGGGCCTTGCTTGGGGCAGAATAGTCCTTCCTACCCATCTGACTGCACCATCCATGGCCGACGTCAGATAGGGGATTGTGGGGACCCCTGAGATACTTGCCTGCCCTGGAGAGTTTGAGCCACACCCAGTCTGGCCTTGCTGCCAAGCACCCTAGGACAGGTGGCCCGGGATGAATCATACAGCTAATTAACACTATCTCCCATCTAAAAGGAGACAGAGATGCATAAATTGCTCCCAAGAGGGAGGGAAGGAAGCAAAGAAAAGGGAGGTAGGGAAACCAGCAGGGTTACATCAGAAAAACAACATCATCCAAATAGCCGCATATCCCAGATCAGGACTCTTCCACCAGAAGGAGTGGCGGAGGCAGCTGAGACCCTGAGCATCCCTGAGGTAAGACACCTGTGCCTACACCTCATTATTAGGGTGACAATGCCCCTTCCCTGCTCGAGTGAGGCCCAAGTCGCTCTTTAAACAATTAGTTTGGTGTCTAACGTCTCTGCTGTTTCCTATCACTCTGCCCTGAAAATTTATTAGGGAATGTCAGCAACCAGTGCTTTCCTCAGCAAATTGGGTTTTTTTGCTTCGTCAGAGACACACTGAGGCAGTCCTGCAGTACTGGGGAATGAGGGAATCAATGGACTTTACCAGCACAGTGTTTTAAGTAAGGGGGACAGAGAAAATTCAGGCCCTGCCAGGAATTGGCTGCACGACCCTGGATTGATCCTTTTCTTTCTTACTATCTCAGGAACAGGAAAGATTGGGTGACATAGTATCTCTGACTTTCAGGAATTCTATGAGTTCATCATCCTTCTAAACTCATTGTTTCTGGAAATTCTAAGATGTGACACTTTTTGGAGATATGCCTCTTATTTCTCAGATTCACTCCATGATGATTTTTGAGATCTTAGCACTCCTGTTTATCTCAGTTCTGTGTGGGCAGAGATAGTGACAAAGAAGTTGGGGGCGAGCAGAAGAGCAAAATAATTATGCAGCTGAGAGGTAGGGCATAACTGCCCACAGTGGGCACACCTAGTGCCCAGATTATGGTTTCTAATACCATTCCTCAATAAAAGGAGCCAGGGGTCCTTGGAGAGATGGCTGTTTCTAGAACTGGGGCTCTTTATCTCCCCCGAGATTTTAGGGGAACTTAATCTCCTGGCATTTTGGAAACCCTGGTGGTGGCATAGTGGTTAAGAGCTACAGCTGCTAACCAAAAGGTCAGCAGTTCGAATCCACCAGGCACTCCTTGGGAACCCTACAGGGCAGTTCTGCTCTGTCCTACAGGGTTGCTATGAGTTGGAATCAACTCAACAGCAACAGGTTTTTACTCTCCTGGCATTGTAGGGTCCATGCAGTTGGAGTACTAAAACTGTGCTGACCCTGATGGTAGTAAAAGTAAACAGAACAGGAAGGAAGGGGCTCTATCCATAGTAGGATGTCTTAGATTAGGCCTTGGGAAATGTTCTATGATGATTTAGATGCATTTACCCAGTAATGCTGTAAAATCTCCATCCTTGCAGTGATAAAAAATGAGGAATAAAACAACTCCTTACCATGGCCTATGAAACTCTGCCTGTTCTGGCCCCTACCTGTTCTCAGACGTTAGCACCTACTCTCCCCTTTGCTCACTATACCCCAGTCATGGTGGCCTCTTTTTCATTCTCAATCACAGAAAACGTGTTTCCTCCTGCGGTGCAATGGATCCCTTTTATATGGCCTTTCTAGCCATGGTCTGCTAACTCCCACCAAATGATTGGATGGGACTCTGCAGATAAAGTGCTTGTAGCCCACCAAGGGGATTGAATAGCTTGCTAATAATATAAATAAGATGCATGGCACCCTTGTGGAGGTGGGACCATAAAATGATGTGTATGGAACCCTAACGAGGGAATTGGTCAGTTTGCCATCCCACTAGGCTTAAAATGAGCCATCCCAAAGACAGAAAGGGGGGACCTCACCACCACCAAGAAGATGAGCCAGGAGTGGAACATGTATTTTGGACCTGGGGTCCCTGTGCTGAGAACCTCATACATCCAAAAGACAGAGAAAGAAAGCTATAACACCAGAGATGACACAAGACATTGAGAAGCAGTGGCAGAGAAATGATGACAGCAGAACCAGGAGACTCATGGGAGACAACACAATGGACTTCCTGGCCCACGGAGCAAGGCAGGCTTCCCACCTCACGAGTGAGGCAGCTGCAGTTGGTGTGCTGACCCATGAAGTTAGAGAGCTGAGCTCCTTCAGGCAGGAGGCTTCCTGGAGGAGTAGGGTGCCTCTGGGCACTTGATGGAGCTAGGCTTAAAGACCCATGGAGCAGAGTGAGACAGAGTTGAGCCCCTTTGGGCCAAGGCTTACTGGTGGAGTGGGGTGCCTCCAGGCATTTACTGGTGGAGCTAAAGAGCTTTGTAACATTTGCCCAAGCAGGGCAGAGGCCATGCCAAGGCACTGAAGGCCAGAGAGAGGCCTGACATTGAGTATGGCCAAGAAGCTGTCCTGATTGAAGAACTGTATCCTGAGTCATTCCTGATCCTGAATTGTAACCTGTTACTTCCCTAATAAACCCCATAACCATAAGTACTGTCTATGAGTTTTGTGTAGCCATTGCAATGAATTATCAAGCCCAGTAGAGAAATAGAGAGTGCTGTGGGAGGGAGGTCTGGTGTCCAAATTGGTAGCAAGGTTGAGAGAGGAGGCATCTGACCTCCACCTCATAGGAACTAGCCTTGGGCTGTTGATGCCAGTGGTGATTCTCCCTCCTCATGAAGTTATAGGAGATCAGACACTCCTACACCATTTTTACACCTCCCAAGTCTTGCCCCTGTTCAGTGTATTCTCTGCCTGGAAGGTTCTTCTCCCAATAATTCCTTCTTGTTCTGCAGGTCTTGGCTCTACTATTATCTCTCAGAAAGACTTTCCCTAACCACCTATCTTAGTTATCTAGTGCTGCTATAACAGAAATACAACAAGTGGATGTTTTTAACAAAGAGAAATTTATCCTCTCAGTCTAGGAGGCTAGAAGTCCAAATTCAAGGTGCCAGCTCCAAGGGAAGGGCTTTCTCTCTCTGTCAGCTCTGGGGGAAGGTCCTTGTCATCAATCATCCCCCTGTCTAGGAGCTTCTCAGCGCAGGGACCTCAGGTCAAAAAGATGCTCTGCTCCTAGCACTTCTTTCTTGGTGGTATGAGGTCCCCTGTCTCTCTGCTTGCTTCTCTCTTTTATATGTCAAAAGTGATTGATTTAAGACACAACCTAATCTTATAGATTGAGTCCTGCCTCATTAACATAACTGCCTCTAATCCTGCCTCATTAACATCACAGAGGTAGGATTTACAACACATAGGAAAATCACAGATGACAAAATGGCAGACAATCACATAATACTGGGAATTGGCCTAGTCAAATAGACATATATTTTGGGGGGACAGAATTCAATCCATGACACTACTCAACCTAATATTGCTCTCTCTGTCTCCTCCCTCGACCCCAGCCACTCTGAATATATTCCCCTAATTTATTTATCTGATATTAGTCTACTTAAATTATCTATTTCACCCAGCAGAATAAGCGCTAAGAGAGTAAAGACATTGCTGTCTTATTTGCAGTATTTCTACATATCTAGAACATTCCCTAGTCCATTATAGGTGCTCAATAAATACTTATTGAATGAAGGAGATGCTTCCATATAAGGAGTTATCAAATATTCTCCCTCTCTATCCTCTCCCCAGCCTTGCACCTGTCTTCATGCCTTCTTTCCAAACAGAGCCACAGTTAGAATTTACACTCTTCTGTGGATGAAGTACTATGAATTACCTACCATCCTCCTACCCTACTCCTCCACAGCGACGCCCCTCACCCTGCCTGGTGATCAGACAGTGCAGGTGACTTTCAGGTATCCAAATATGCCCTTACAGGAGAGGTGTTTGCAGACAGGACAACAGGGCCTGGCATGAAGTAGGTCCATTACAGAATGAGGAAGTCTGTCTGTGCATTTCAGCATGAACCAGGCAGCATGTAAATGTATGCAAATCAAGTGCTGATTCCTGTCGAGCCCATGATCAGGTTCTCTCTGTCGCCGCTGCGGCCCCCTGAGCCTCTGTTTCCAGCTGGCAAGGGCCCTTCCTCACTCTCTGGCACAGCAGTGTGAGAGCTGGCGTGGCTGGTGCATGCTGGGAAGCTGATCAGCAGTCAGCTTAGGCGGCATAGGGGCCTCATTAGTTTTAATGAATTAGCACTTTGGAAAAGGAGGGGATGATGTTACAGCCAGTGAGTAGGTATCAGCTGCCTTCATTTATGCCCAGGTGAAGAGAGCAATCTTCTCCATTTTTCTGTCTCCTCCTAGGTGTGGAAGCCTGAAACTTCTCTAAATGCTAGACTCAAAGGTCTCTGCTTTTTCTTCCCTAACCCATTCTCCAAGCTATTCATAGACCAAAATCACAGCAATTCTTGAGGCAGTCAGCATAAGATGGAATCATCCCAGCTGGAAACTTTGATGTCTGATGTCTGGCATGGGACCCAGAGATGCTAGTGACCCCACGCCCTGTGTGGCTCTGTCTGGTCTCCTGTTGCCCCAAACCCTGACCCTACACATTGGGTGGGAATGGCTCGATCACCCTTGTCAGCAATGTGGAAAAAAATTCCTCTGTGGCAAAACTGCCTGAGGGAGAAGAAATCAAGAATTGTTGAAAGTAACAGATTATCTGTAAACTCACATCCCATTCAAAATAGGTGGTTCCACTGCAGGTGGGAAGTTGTCACTGCATTGTGAAAGCAATTTTGCTAAAGAAAAAAGGGGAGTGACAGAAACAGACAGAGATGGTCAAAGAGAAGGCTAGACAGAGACAAAATAACAGAGAGAAAGGAACAAAGAGGCTTAAAATACCAGGGACAGGCAGCCAGTGACTCCAAGAGAGATGCACCAAGACAGAGAGGCTCAAATGCACCAGGAAAATGGCCTGATGATCCACTTATTTTGCCTGAGGGGACTGTTCTTCCCTATTTCCTGGAGAACTGCTGCACATTTTTGATGGAAGCAGCACCTGGGTAGAATTCAATTGCCGAAATGGAATGAAAATGTGATCTGATGGCTGTGGAAAATCAGAGCTGCAAAATGAAGAGACTTAGACCCAGATCACTGACTGAGGAAGATAGTAGTCCTTATTCTTTGGAATCTCTGTATACTGACAGCTTGGCCAGACCACCTAGTTCAAACCCTGGTTCTGAAACTCATTAGTTGGGTGACCTTGAGAAAGTGACTTAACTCTTCTATAATGAATTTCCTCATCTGTAAAATGAGGATAATAATAGTAATTACCTCGTAGGCTCTTGGGAAGGTTAAATAGCATAGCACATGAAAAGTGCTTAGAATAGGGTCTAGTGTTGTTAGCTTTACTCTTATTATATATGTTATCATTGATATTATTATTATTGCTATCCTTTTCCTAGTCCTGGGTTTCATGTGGGGGCAATGCTATGAGTCAGAATCCACTCAAGGGCAACGGGTTTGGTTTTGGTTTGGTAATGTTTACGGGAGCAGATCAGCAGTTCTTTCTCCCACAGTGCTGCTGGTGGGTTCAAACCCCTAGTCTTTCGGTTAGCAGCCAACCCCTTAACCATTGCACCACTAGGGCAACAGAACCATGTAGAAGCTTCAACTTCCAGACCCTGCCTGTAAGCACTCTCGCTTTTAAGACTGTGTAATGTGCTGTTGCCAATGACCCCATTCCTCCAGCCAGTAGAGTGAGTAGGCCAGGGCCCTGTTCTTTTCAGCTGGGGAGAATCCTCTTAATGAATTTCTCTTTTAGAATATTATTATGTTCTTTGAATTGGGATTGTTGACAAAAGCAATTTGAATAAGAAGAAGATTGGTACGTGAACTGGAAACTGGGTAGTCTAAATCTTGTTGTTGTTGTTGTTATTAGTTGTCTTCAAGTTGGCTCCTATTCATGGCAACTTCATGTAAAACAGAATGAAACATTGCCTGGTCCTGTGCCATCTTCAGGCTCATTGGCATGTTTGAGTCTATTGTTGAGGCCATCGTATAGTGCCTTCCAACCTAGGGGGCTCATCTCCCAGGACTATATCCGACCACATTCTGTTGTGACCCATAAGATCTTCACTGGCTAATTTTCAAAAGTACGTTGTCAGGCCTTTCTTCTTAGATTCAAAACGGGAGGAGATTAACAACCACTGAAAACCAACTGTGAGCCAGGCACTGTGCTAGGTTATTTTACATATGGTGCAGAGGTTAAAGTGCTCAGCTGCTAACCGAAAGTTTGGTGGTTTATACCCACCAGCCACTCTGTGGAAGAAACTTGTGGCAGTCTGCTTCTATGAAGATTACAGCCTTGGAAACCCTGTAGGGCAGTTCTCCTCTGTCCTATAGGGTCCCTATGAGTCCGAATTGACTTGACAGCAACAGGCTATCATATTTCATGCTCACATTAAAACTTTGAGGTGATTATCATTGTTCTCCTTTTATAGATGAATTAATTGAGGTTCAGAGGGGTTAAGCAGCTTTCTCAAGATCACAGAACATGGTGAAATGTAAGTAGTGTATGAATGTAACTAATATTCTGGTTATCCAATCAGATAGTGTATAATGAGTAAGGTAATGTTGTCGTTATAGATCCCAAGAGGTGAGGGTACACTATGTTCTCGGACTTTTGTGAGGGTATCTCTGTAAATTCAAGTTTCAGCACACTCTCTCTGCTCTTAACACAGAAATAATAGATAAAATATGAAAAGAGTAAGCCAACAAGAAGTAAATTAGCTCAAAAACATGAGAAACATTTCTGTAGACCAGAAGAAAATACTGATTTGCTGATTTGGGGGCTAGAAACAGACAACAATGAGATGGAGGACTAGTTCTAGGCTTACTATTTGAAGTGTGGAGCTAACTTGGGTAAGCGCCCCCTTTCGTGCAAGAAAGCAGAAGAAAAAAATAGTCTTTGGTTGATTGGCTAGGGCTATGGCTTTACAGCAGTGGTTCTCAGACTTGAGCATGCAGTAGAATCACTAGAAGGACTTGTTAAAACACAAATTGCTGGGTTCCTTCCCCAGAGTGTCTGACTCAGTAGGTCTGGGGTAGGGCCCAAGAATTTTCACTTCAAACTAATTCCCAGGAATGCTGCTGCTGCCCTGGGGAACATGCTTTGAGAGCCACTGTTTTATAGAAAGCCATGGGCTCAGTGAGTTAGAAGAAAATGAACATAGCCTTGAGAACAGGTACTAAGTCAAGCTACCCACTGACTTCATGTCTGGATTTGCAATATCCTTAATATCACTGCAGAGTTAGAAATAATATTATATGACCCTGGTTCTGGACTTGGCCCCAGGGGATCATGCGGTGACAACCCCTAAATTACTAGACAGGGAAGGAGAGACAAAAAATACAAAACAAAACACAAAAGCTCTCACTCAAAATGAGCCCTGCAAATCAAAATTCTAAAACATGAAGAAATCTAATGTAAGAAAGATAGCTAACAAAACGAGGAATCAGAATACAAATTATCTCTGGATGAAATTAATTCTATGAATCCATTTAACAGAAGTTTTAAAATAAGTATGCTTAGAATTCTCACAGATATTAAAGAAGTAGCATCTATTAAAAATAAACAAAAAATTGGAAATAAAAATAGGCAGAAATAACACAAGAATGTGAAACTATAAAAAAAGAATTAATTAGAAATCTTGTAAATGAAGAACGGACGTAATGGCAGAGAAGCAATATTTGAAAAAAAAAATAGCTAAGAATTTTTCCAGTTTGAAGACATGAATACTCAAACTGAAGATGTATTTTGAGTTCTGAACAGGATTAGCTAAGATAAATACACACTTAGACTTGCACTAAAACTATAGACTATCAAAGAGACATTATTAAAGCTATCAGAAAGATAAGATGCATGACCTACAAAGGAACAACAATTAAAATGATAGCAGACTTCTTATTAGCAATAACGTAAGCAAAAAGCAGTGGAGCAATATCTTCAAAGTGCTATGGAGAAATAACTATCAACCTAAAATTTTGTAGCCAGCTAAACTATTATGTGGAGTCCTGGTGGCGCAGTGGTTAAGAGCCTGGCTGCTAACCAAAAGGCCGGCAGTTCAAATCCACCAGCTGCTCCTTGGAAACCCTATGGGACAGTTCTGCTCTGTCCTATAGGCTTGCTATCAGTCAGAATCGACTCGATGGCAACAGGTTTGAAACTATTATATAAGAGCCTAGGCAAAAGCTAAGAGAATGTACTACTCACATACAGAAATTATTAAAGGGACTACTTCAGGAAGAAGAAGAATCCAGAGAGAAGGTCTGAAGTACTATAAATTAATAAAATATCAGTAAATTTAATTACCCATTAACTAAAACTAAAACAAAACAACAACAACAAAAAGAAAAACCCCATCTTGTTTTGTATTGAAATAGGGCGAAGTTAAAATTCTAGACCAGTGGTTAGAAAACTTTTTTTCTGTTAAAGAACACCCCAGAAGATCTATTCACCGAATAATGTTTGCTTCTTTCAGTTTAACCAAGCCCCTTGGTAAGTCACAGATAGATGCTGAAGAGTTAATCTTCTTTCTTGTTGAAACATCTCGATTGGTATTCAGTCAATTCCTGGAGCCTTGTTTTTTGCCAATGCCTTCAGGGCAGCTTGGACTTCTTCCTTCAGTGCCATTGGTTCCTAATCATATGCTACCTCCTGAAATGGTTGAACACTGACCAACTGTTTTTGGTACAGTGACTCTGTGTGTTCCTTCCATCTTCTTTTGATGCTTCCTGTGTCATTTAATATTTTCCCCATAGAAACCTTCCATATTGCAATTTGAGGCTTGAATTTTTTCTTCAGTTCTTTTAGCTTGGGAAATGCTGAGCGTGTTCTTCCCTTTGGTTTTCCAACTCCAGGTCTTTGCACACGTCATCATAATACTTTACTTTGTCTTCTCAAGCTGCCCTTTGAAATCTTCTGTTCAGCTCTTTTACTGCATCATTTCTTCCATTTGCTTTTTAGCTACTTGATGTTAAAGAGCAAGTTTCAGAGTGTCTTCTGACATCCATTCTGGTCTTTTCTTTCTTTTCTGTCTTTTCAATGACCTCTTGCTTTCTTCATGTATGATGTCCTTGATGTCATTCCACAGCTTGTCTGGTCTTTGGTCATTAGTGTTCAATGCGTCAGTTCTGTTCTTGAGATGGTCTCTAAATTCAGGAGCTGGACTTCTGAAGCTGGACTACATGAAGAAGAACGGGGCATCAGGATTGGAGAAGACTCATTAACAATCTGTGTTATGCAGATAACACAACCTTGCTTGCTGGAAGTGAAGAGGACATGAAGCACTTGCTAATAGAGATCAAAGACCACAGACTTCAGTATGGTTACACCTCAACAAAAATCCTCACAACTGGACCAATAAGCAATATCATGTTAAATGGAGAAATATTGAAGTTTGTCAAGGATTTCATTTTAGTTGGATTCACAATCACTGCTCATGGAATCAGCAATCAAAAAATCAAATGATGCATTGCATTGGGCAAATGTGCTGCAAAAGATCTCTTTAAACTGTTAAAAAGCAAAGATGTCACCTTGAAGACTAAGGTGCGCCTGAACCAAGCCATGATGTTTTCCATTGCCTCATATGCATGTGAAAGCTGGACAATGAATAAGGAAGACTGAAGAAAAAATGACGCCTTTGAATTATGGTTTTGGTGAAGAATATTGAATATACCATGGACTGCCAAAAGAACAAATGAATCCGTCTTGGAAGAAGTACAGCCAGAATGCTCCTTAGAAGCAAAGATAGCGAGACTATGTCTCACATACTTTGGACATGTTATCAGGAGGCATCAGTCCCTGGAGAAGGACATCATGCTTGGTAAAGCAGAGGGTCAGTGAAAAAGAGGAAGACCCTCAATGAGATGGATTCACGTGGCTGCAACAGTGGACTCAAGTATAACAACAGTCGTGAGAATGGCGCAGGACCATGCAGAGTTTCGTTCTGTTGTACATTGGGTCGCTACGAGCCAGAACTGACTTAAGGACACCTAACAACAACAACAACATTAAATGCTAGGTATTATGTTGGGCACTGAAGACACAAAAAGAAAAATTCCTCAAGATTGGGGCTTAAGAGGAAGTTGCTACCAATACCCAGGATGTAATTTACCAAAAAAGAAATACTCTTACTGACACAGGCGCTCTTGCTCTGAGAAGGAATCTCAGTTGCTGCTGGGCACCCCACCCTCATGAGAACCTGCACTCCCCGCCCTCCCCACTCCATGTCCAACACTCCTCCCAGGGAGAATCTTTTCTTAGTCTCCTTTTTCCTGGCTTCTCTTCCTCTCTCTAGTGGGAAGATACTGACCATGGCTTGCTCTGAAGCTGGGGTAAGTAGAGCTAGAGAAAGGCTGAAGGTTTGAACGTATCATGAGGGGCCAGAACAAAAAGAAAAATACCCATGATCCTACATCCCTGCAGCTCACAGAGCTACCGTCTCTAGGATCTTGAATGTGCACTTCCCTCTGCCTGAAATGCCCTTGCTTGGCTTCTTTCCTGGCCAGCTCTACTCATCCTTGAAGTTTCAGTGGAGATGTTACCTCCTGGAGAGACCTTCCCTAACCCCATATACCCCACACTAGTTTAGGTGCCTGTCCAGTCTGTCCAGATCATATTGCCTCTGTTCTTGATGGTCTCACTCCTGGACTGGACTGTGAGCTTCTCAGTGTCGTGTCTATTCAGTGCCCTCCTCACCATTCACTTGTACAGAACTGCATGTGGTTCCCAGAATGGACCAGCTTAAGGATTTATGCACGCTAAAAGTTCCCTTCCTAGAAGACCCCCAACCCCCATCCACCACAACAGATATTGACTTAAATAATTCCTATTCTACATCTAGGACTCAGTCTGGACACCAACTCCTACATGAAGTCAATTCCCTGCTCCCACCTGCTGACACACAAATAAGTCTGTATTGGACGCCACTCCTCAGCACTCCCAGAGCACTAGTACTCCCTATCTTCAAATCTAATATGTTTTCTTAAAATGGCCTATTTTCTTGCCTCCACCACCTGTCTGTTAGTTTGTCGTACTATGATGGCTTGCATGTTGCTACGATGCTGGAAGCTGTACACCAGTATTTCAAATACCAACAGGGTCACCTATAATGGACAGGTTTCAGTGGAGCTTATAGACTAAGACTAGGAAGAAAGGCCTGGCTATCTACTTCTGAAAATTAGCCAATGAAAACCTTATGGATCACAACAGAACATTGTCCAATATGGTGCTGGAAGGTGAGTTCCCTAGGCTGGAAGGCATTCAGAATACACAATGGCTACAACAATGGGCTCGAGCATACTAACGATTGTGAAGATGGCGCAGGACCAGGCAGGGTTTCTTTCTGCTGTACCTGTGGTCGCCATGACTCAGAGCAGATTCAACCACAACTAACGACAAAAACAACAACAACAATTTTCTCGCCTTTGCCTCACGTTAAGTTCCTTGAGGGAAGAATTTCCGGTTCACTGTTGGGTTCTCAGTACCCAGCATAGTTGGTACTCAAGCAACATCGAATAAATGGCACAAGAGAAGCATTAAGTCATCATCTTTGAAAAAGAAATATTTTTCATCTTTCATGAGTTTGAATTGATCTAGAGATTTAAAACTTAGATAAACAATCAGAAAACCTTATACTATGTGATGCTGATTTTATACATGTTCTTGTAGGTCAGCAAACAGAGTTAGTGACTTGAGCTAGACTGAGGTGATCATTGGAGGCTTCATGGAGAAGGTGGCCTCTGAAGGAAAGGCAGGATTTAGACAGAGGAGGTGGAATTAATAGGTTGTAGCTATTATTTGGCTATGACAGAGAAGATGGTGCTGGGACTAAGATGCAACTAGTCTCCAGAGTTATCACGGAAACACTCACTCATCCTGAATGGACGCTGTCATGGCAATTACATACCAACCCACATATTTTTGCATTTGCTTTTCTATCTGATTAGCTCGCGTGAGATGTAATTGTGGAAACTTTTGTGTAACAAGAAAAACAATACATAGATTGTCTCTGTGGTAAGAGCACTTGGAAGGCTCACACAGGTTCCAGAAAGCCCCGGCGTGAGACTCAGATCCTTCAGTGTAACTACCCTGTGGGTTATACTCACTGATTTATTTTTGACAGCCTTTCCGCCTTCCACGGGTATTTCCTTATTGTTAGCTGATTCATCAACTTTATAGAATGTGTCTTCTGGTATTTTAGGCAGCCAGGAAGACTAAAGGACCACATTATACGGGCTGGTCCCATAGGCAGTCCTCAGAGGAGGAAAAGCCCTCTCCCGGGTTCCTGACTCCCTCGGAGGCAGGTTTAGTGCTTATTGGCTGGCTGTGGGCAGAACTAGAAATGGGCCCTTGGGGCCCCTCTGGGAGGAGGTTGAGGCACTAGATTACCTTGTCCCAGACTGTAAGCTAAGGGACGTGTCTCATTTGCTTTGTTTTCCCCACCATCTCTGAAAGCACTTTGCCCAGCAGGGATACCTCAAAGGTGCTCAATAATGTTTAATGAACTGAATTGGTGGTTGAGGGGGCCATGGGGCTAAAGCTGCGGACACAGCCATCTTCAGCTTTGGGGCTGGGAATGATTGCCAAGACTGACCTGTGTTGTTTGAAGAGTAGAAAACTTGACTCCCCTTATCCCCACAAGCACTGACCCCAAATGGCCTAAAAGTATACCAGTAGAGTTTCTGTGGAGGAGAGGGCAGGGTCAAATGCCTCTGAAAAGTTTTTAACTCTTCGTGTTGTTTGAGAAGGGGCCTTTTTCACTTTCTCTTCTCCTCTCTGCCTCCGGTCTAGTGCAGGGACTTTGAGACCATTCCCATCAATTCCAACTCATAGCCATCCTATAGGACAGAGTAGAACTGCCCCATAGGGTTTCCAAGGCTGTAATCTTTATGGGAGCAGATTGCCTTATCTTTCTCCCTTGGAGTGCGGCTCGTGGGTTCAAACAGCCAGCCTTTTCAGTTAGCAGCCAAGCACTTAACCACTGCACCACCAGAGTTCCTAGGGACTTTGGGCAGTCTCTCTTAATCACTGTCTTACTTCCTTGTTTCAGGTGGCATTATCCTTGACTTTTCAACAACCTTTGATGCAATTACTAACATCAGTTTGATTTCAAGTGATTTCCTCCCTCTGGCTTAGAAGATGTTTTTATTCATCTCTTGATGGCTCCCTAATGTATCCCCGATGGCATTATTGTCAATCTCAAGTCTCTCCAAGCTCATACACCTATCCTAAGTATAATTGACTTCACCTCTTGCTTTACTAAGAAGGCTGAGGCCACCAAATCTAGGCTCTTCTCTTCCATTTCAATACACGTCTGTATTTTCATGGTCTTATCTAAGGTCACTATGAGTCGGAATCTACTTGACCACAATGGGTTTCATTTTGGTTTTACCTTCTCTAAGAGGAAGAAGTGTTCTCCCAGCTTGCAAGGCTAGACATTTTTAGCAGTGCTCACTACCAGCAAACTTTTCCCCTTGTAATCTGGTTTCTGTTTCCATTACTCTATAGACAGTGCTTTCTGCAAAGCTACCAATGCTTTTTATATTTGTCAGTTCTAACTAATCACTTTCTACTTGGCTTCCTCTAGGATGTTTTATGGCCATTAAAATTAATATGGGTCATCATGGTCTGAAATCCCTAGATGGTGCAAATGGTTAATGTGCTCAGCTGCTAACTGAAAAGTTGGAGGTTTAAGTCCACTCAGAGATGCCTCAAAAGAAAGGCCTGGTGATCTACTTCCAAAAAAAGCAGCCATTGAAAATCCTATAGAGCACAGTTCTACTCTGACACATATGGGTCACCATAAGTCAGGATCGATTTGACGACAACTGGTTAGTCATGATCTCTTTCTTTGACACCAGAGATTTCCACTACCTCTTCAATCCACTGAAATTTGGCTCCCTCCTCACTACTTCATGGCTACTACTCTCTATATAGTTACCAGTGACCTGCTAATTGCCAAATCCAAAGAATAAACTTTAGTTCTTACCTCACTGGACATTTCTACCACATTTGACCCTTGGTCTCTCCCACCTTTGCAAAACTCCCTTCTCTACCCTTCTTTGCTGGTTAGCCTGTTGTTATTCTCTGGTAGTTCTCCTTAACCCTTCTCTTAAAGACTGGTCTTCTCTGGAGTTTAGTTCTTGGCCTTCTTCCCCTCTTGCTTTATATGCTCTCCAATGATGATCTCACCTGCTCAAGTTCTAACACGTAACTCTCAAATTTGTATCTTCCAGTCCAGCCTCTGCCCTAAACTTTCTTCTAGACGTTTTTCCCCACCTATCTCACAGGTGGAAACCCTAATGGTATAGTGGTTAAGAGCTACGGCTACTAACCAAAAGGTCAGTTCGAATCCACCAATCTTCTTTGGAAACTCTATGGGGCAGTTCTACTTTGTCCTGTAGGGTTGCTATGAGTCAGAATCGACTCAAGGACAATGGTTTTGTTTTGTTTTTTTTTTAATCTCACAGGCCTGTCAATATATCAAGTATGGGCTCAACATTTTCTCCCCTGAACATGTCCCTCCTCATTTCCTTATCTTAGTGACTGGCTCCTCCATCCATCCGGGCACCAAGTACGAATGTTCAGAGCCCTCTTTGTCATCTCCCTTTCCCTTGTCTCTATTCTCTATCATTTACCAGTCCTGCCAATTTAACCTACTAAGAATTTCTCAGAATTGCTCCTTCCATCTCACCCCAGATCTTTGGCCTCAGTTTAGCCCTCAAAATTTCTTGCCTGGATTCTGAACAGGTCTCCCTGCCTCTAGGACTTCCCTTCTCAAATCAATCCTCCTCAGAGAGGAAGATCTATTTTTAAAACATGAATCTGACCCTGTTATTCTCCTGCTTTAATCACTTGGACAAAGTCCAAGCTGCTTAACATGGTGTAAAAGGCCCTTCATGATCTGCCCCTGCCAAATTCTCCACACTCAATCCCATGACAGCCTCCTCTACACCTCACTCTGTAACATCAAACCACTTGTGGCAGACCCCCTCCCCCACTTTATACACACTCTCTGCTGATTCTTTTGTCTATGCCTTTACTCATGCTGCCCTCCTACCCAGAATGCAAAGTCCTACTCCCACCATGTCTGGCTAGATTAGTCCTACTGGATTGAACACCTCAGGGCTTCCTTAATGCTTGGTGTACATCTTTATTAATGCACTTTCCACATTGATAATTGTCACTTGTCTTTTCTGTTTCCATCTATATTTGAGCTTCCCCCTAAACAGCAACTTAAGATTCCCAGACTGGTTTTGTCCAGCCCAGGAATCTATGGGTATTAAATGCCTCAAGGAATAACAAGGGTTGCTAGAAGACGTAATGATCTTCTCCTATACCTGTCTTTTTTTTTTTTTTTTTCCTCTCTCTCTCAATAAAAATTAATTATATGCTTATTATGTGCTTTGCTGGAAACTGGAAATCAATGATGAAACAGAGCTCTTAACCTTGTGATGCTTACAGACAGAGCCCTGTTTTCCTGGGTGGTCTTAGTCTGTTGGCTATACTGCAATTCCAATGTTATCCTAATACATTTGTATTTTTGCCTCTATCGTTTTCTTATTGTGGTAAAATATTTCCAACATAAAATTTACCATTTTAACCATTTTCAAGAGTACAGTCCAGCGATATTAGTCACACTCACTATGCTGTACAACCAACCATCACCACTATTTGTTTCCAAAACTTTTTCATCACCCCAAACAGTAACCTAGTATCAGTTAAGCAGTAACTACCCATTTTCCCCTCCCCCCGGCCCATGGTAACCACTAATTTCCTTTCTGTCTCTATGATCTGTCCATTGTAGATATTTCATATAAATGGGATCATATGATATTTGTCCTTTCGTGTCTGGCTTATTTCACTTAGCATAAGGTTTTCAAGGTGAATCCATGGCATAGTACGTATTAGAATTTCATTCCTTTATATGGTAGAATAGTATTCCATTGTACATATTTACCACATTTTGTTTATCCATTCATCTGGTGAGGGACACTTGGGTTGTTTCCACCTTTGACTATGGCAAATAATGGTGCAATAAACATTGGTGTTCCTTGCTTTCAATTCTTTTGGATATATACTTAAGAGTAGAATTGAAGGGTCATATGGCAATTCCATGTTAAACTTTTTGAGGAACTGCCAAACTGTTTTCCACAGTAACTGTATCATTTTACATCCCACCATCCTCATCCCACCAGCAATGGACGAGGGTTCCAGTTTCTCCATATCCTTACCAACACTTGCTATTTTCCATTTTTCTGTTAATAGCCATCTAAGTAGGTGTGAAGTAGTATTTCATTGTGGTTTTGATTTGCATTTCCCTAATGACTAATGATCTTGAGCATCTTTTTTTTTTAATTCTGAAAATTTTTTTTATTGTACTTTAGATGAAGGTTTACAGAACAAATAGTTTCTCATTAAACAGTACATATATTGTTTTATGACAATGGTTAACAATCCCACAACATGTCAACACTGTCCCTTCTCAACCTTGGATTATCTATTACCAGTTTTCCTGTCCCCTGCTGCCTTCTAGTCCTTGTCCCTGGACTGTTGTGCCCCATTAGTCTCATTTTGTTTTATGTTTTATTTCTTTACATCTTTGTTTCTAAGGTGTGTCTCTTGTAGATAGCATATTGATGGATCCTGTTTTTTATCCATTCTGTCACTCTCCATCTCTTTACGGGTGCATTTAGACCATTTACATTCAGGGTAATTATTGATAGGTATGAGTTTATTGCTGTAATTTTGTGGTGCTTTTTTTTTGTGGTACTGATGTTTTCTTTGTTCCTCTTACTCTCCTGTGCTGAATTCCTTTTGTTTATGGATTTTTTTTTCATTTCTTTTGTTTTTGTAGGTTTTGTTTTTACTGAGACTTTAAGTTTTTCTTCTTTATTTCGATGAGTAGGTTTGTTAACTTTCTTTGTGGTTACCTCGAAATTTACCCTGAACTTCATAGGTTTGAACCAGTCTATTATTAATTGGTATCACCTTGCGTTCCTCTCCATTAGAAGGTTCTATACCTACATCATTTATTTCTTCTTTTATTGTTCTGATGTTGTTTCATTTACAGATTAAGCTTTCAGGTTCCCGGTTGTAATTCTTTTGGTTTTGGACAGTCCTTGAGAGTTCATTTCCTAAGTTGATATCTGGCTGGTATGATCCTGAGTCCTAGATTCAGCCTGTGGTCTGATGTTGTTCGTTCTCAGATTGAAGGGCTCCCTTTAATAATTCTTGGAAGTTTGGTTTGGTTTTTAAATAGTCCCTTAATTTCTGTTTATCTGGAAGTGTCCTAATTTCACCATCATATTTGAACAAGAGTTTTGCAGGATATATTATTCTTAACTGGCAATCTCTTTCCTTCAGGGTTTTATATATGTTATCCCATTGCCTTCTTGCCTGCATGGTTTCTGCCAAATAATCCTAGCTTAGTCTTATTGTTTCTCCTCTGTATGTGACTTTTTGTTTTTCTCGAGCTGTTCTCAGGATTCTTTGTCTGTCTTTGGTTTTATTGAGTGTGATTATGATATGCCTTGGTGATTTTCTTTTGTGGTCTATCCTATATGGGGTTCGTTGAGCTTTTCATCTTTCATGATATTGGGGAAGTTTTCTGACAGAAGTTCTTCAGTGATGCTGTCTGTGTTTTCTGTTTCCCCCCACCCTGTTCTTGAACTCCAATCACGTGCATATTTTTGCTTTTGATTGTATCCCACATAATTCTCAGGTCTCTTCATTTTTCTTCATTCTTTTTTCTGATTTTTCCTCAAACACAGTTGTATCCAAGTGTTTGTCTTCAATTTCGCTGATCCTGTCTTCCTTTGTTTCAAACCTGCTCCTCAGCCCTTTTATGACACTGTCCATTTCTGAAATCTTGTTGTTTATCTTTTGGATTTCTAATTGTTGTTTTTGTATGATTCTAGTGGTGAATTTTTTTAGCATTTTGTTCCTTTATTATTTTCCTGAATTCGTCCATTTTTTTGTGTGTATTTTCCATGAATTTTCTGCCTTTTCCATGAATTTGTCTATTTTTTCCTCATTTTTGTCTGCTCTTTTGCTTCAACTCTTGGATAGATCTGAATATTAGAGATTTGAATTCCTTATCAGGTAGTTCTAGTGCCTTTTCCTCTACTGGAAAATCATCTGGTGTTTTATTGGACACCTACTGGAACCATCCTGTCCTGTTTTTGTATATGTTTTGATATTGTCTGCTGTCTTCAGGGCATTCATCAGTTATTTTCCTCATTTATTGATTGTAGATGTGTTTGTTTCATCCTGATTTTTTGTTTTATTTGGTTATGTCTGAGCAGGCTGGTTGTACTTTTTTTGTTGTTTGCTTGTCTGTAGGCACAATATTTTTCACCTCCTTCTCCAATGGGCAGGGTCAGTCGCTCAGGTATGGTACAGCAGGGCAGGTCCAGCTGAAGGGGAGTTGCTGGGATGGGTTGTTTGTGGCACATACTAGGGCCGACAGGGCGGGCTGGGAATCAGTGCAGGGCAGGTTCCAGTAGGCCATGCCTGTGCTGCTAGGGGGTGTGATGTTGAGCACATGGTGCAGGTAGGCAGGAAGGAGGGGGGAGATTGTGATGTGTGGAGCTAAGATAGGAATGGGAAAGAGGAGAGAGAGGAGAGAGGAACAGGAACCAAAAACATACACACAAGCAAACAAACAAGAGTGCTAAGGGAGATTGCCATTGGAGTGGAGAGATGAGAGACTGAGAAATGGAGAAAAAAAAAAAAGGAAAAAAAAAAGAAAAAGGGTAAAAGAAGAAAAAAAAGAATAAATAAAAATTAGAAAAAAAAGAGCCCACAGGGATCCCACCGGTGCAGCTGTGAGGACTGGGGAAATTGCTCCCAGGCTGTGAAGTACAGCCTGGCTAGAAGGGATAGAGGTGTCACACAGTGCCAGGTATTCAGGAGATGGGAAGAGAAGGTAAATATAGAGAGATGAGAAACTGAGAAATGAAGAAAGACAAAAAGGGAAAAAGAGAGAGAAGAAAACAAAACAAAGAACCAAAAATCCAAGAAAACAGAAATGCCCCCAGGGATGCCACTGCACCTGTGCACAGAGTAAAGGAGTAGCTCCCAAGCCATGCCTTACTGCCTGGCTAGAAGGGGCTCCCAAGAGAAAAGAAAAAGAAAAGAAACAAACAAATCAAAACAACAAATCAGAACAAACAAACAAAAGCCCCGGGGGTCCCACCACTGTGTCAGCACGGGCCAGGAAGCAATTTCACAGTTGAGCTGTGTTTGGCAGCCTTTCAGGAAGAAGGAAAGATGGTACATGGAGCCAGGTATTTGAGAGAAAGGAGGGGGAAGTGGTGAGAGGTAAGGATGAAGTCTAAAGAAGTGGAAAAATCAACACCAGCAGCCAAAAAATGGCACTCAGGGAGCCGGCCAGTGCAGGCAGGTGGAATCCAAGTAGCTCCAGGGTGAAGCTGGTGCTTCCGGGCCAAGAGACTGTGGCCGCAGGAAGCAGAGGAGGCTGAGTGAGGATGAAGAAGGGTAGGGGGTGGGAAAGTGTATATCACTGATTACCGGTTGTTCTGTCTTTTGCTGGAAGCTCTGAGAAGCTACTTTCTTGTACCCCCTGTTCGCTGATCTCCGATAGGAGTCCAAGATGGCAGATCTGTGCTACATTAGCTGATAGGGGACCTCTGCATGTATCTCTCCTTACTCGCTGTTCTCTGTCAGTTTCTTATTCCATTCGGTGCCCAGCTGAGTTCTTTATCTCTTCAGTTGATGCTTAGGTTTTCAGTATTGACATGTGTCTCTGTTTGACTTAGTGTTTTCGATCTTTGCTGTGGAGGGACCGCATGGTTCTTCTGTCTATAGCTCCATGTTGCCCAGAAATCTCGATCTTGAGCATCTTTACCTGAGCTTGTTGCCCATTTGTATATGTTCTTTGATAAAGTGTCTATTCAAGTCCTTTGCCCATTTTTTAATTGGGTTGGGTTTTTTTTGTTGTTGTTGAGTTGTAGCAGTTCTTCATGTATTCTGGATATTAAATCCTTATCAGATATATAATTTCTAAATATTTTCTCCCATCTGTAGATTTTTTTTGGGTTCTTGATAAAGTTCTTTGATGCACAAAAGTTTACTTTGATAAAACACAGTTCATTGTTTCTTCTGTTGCTTGTGCCTTTGGTGTTGTATTTAAGAACTATTGCCAAAAAAAAAAAAAAAAGTCCTGAAGCTTTACTCCTATGTTTTCTTCTAAGAGTTTTATGGTTTTGGCTCTTATATTTAGGTCAGTGATCCATTTTGAATTAATCTTTTTTTAATATGGTGCAAGATGTGGGTCCTACCTACTTCTTCTGCATATGGAAATCCAGGTGGCCCATAACCATGTGTTGAAGAGACTGTTCTTCCTCCATTGAATGGACTTGGCACCCTTGTTAAAAATCAATTGGCCATAGGTGTATAGGTTTATTTCTGCCCTGTGCTATTCCTTGGTCCATATGTCTATCCTTATACCATACTATGGAGTACCACACTGTGGAGTACAGTTCTACTCTGAAACACAGGAAGTCACCATGAGTTGGAATCAGCTTAACAAGAACTTTTTTTTTTTTATCCTCATGTACAGGAGTCCCTGGGTAGTACAGATGGCCTCAGGAGAAAGACTTGGTGATCTTTTTCCAAAAAATCAGCCACTGAAAACTTTATGGAGCACAGTTCTACTCTGACACACATGGGGTTGCCATGAGTCGGAAACCACTAGATGGCAATATTTTTAACCTCATGTGCAGCCACCACCCGTCCATCAGTGGAGGCTTGCATGTTGATATGATGTTGAATGGGTTTCAGCAAATCTTCCAGACTAAGATGGACAAAGAAGGAGGTCTAATAATCTACTTCTGAATATCAGCCAATGAAAAGCCTATGGATCATAACAGTTGAATTTGCAACTAATCTTGGGGATGGTGCAAGAGTGGGCAGTATTTCCTTCCATTGTACGTAGGCTAGCCATGAGTTGAGGCTGACTTGACAGTTGATGTCAACTGCAAACATGGAGATTTTATGGAAATATCATTTTTACTAATAGTCATCTTAGTATGCATATTTGATTTGCACTGTCTCTAAAACAACTAGAAAGATCAAGGTAGTTTCCTAGCCCTATAAGTAATGGTGTTCTGGAAGACAATAAAGGCAGGGACTCTCAACTGTGAGCTCCTTGTTAGATAGATATGGATAGAGACTACAATTCTGGCACTAACGTGGCAGCTAACACACAACAGGTGCTCAATAAGCAATTGCTGGATTAAGTTGACCCAGTTACCAGAGCTGGGGCCTACGTGGCCACTGGGTTTTAGAAAGATACAGGCTGGATGCTGAGGTCCAGGGGACTGGGCTACAGTTCCTTAAAGTTCCCCACCCTATCCCAGACTGAGTTTACAATTCAGGCTTCAGTTGTGGGGAAAGGAAGACTGAGGGACTTGATACCTAAAAGGGTTTTAGTGTTTTGCCCATCCACACAGATTCCTAAGGTCTCTCTGTAGTCTAATGTCTTCAGCTTGGTACATTACTTGATATTTAACTTCCTGAAATAATTTAATGTCGATTGTAAACATGGAGATTTTATTGTAAATACATCTATTGAGATCACTGATAAGACTAGATCAAAGGACAGCACTGACCCTTTCTACTTATCTCCCTAGAAAGTAACCATCCATTTTTCCTTTTCCTTTATTTTCTGTTTCTGACCTATTCCTTACTCCTAAGAAAACTGCTTTCCTCAAGTAGCCATCATGCCCCAATTCCTTATAGTCTTTGAAAAGGAATTTTGCCAAAGGCTTATTGAAAGTCTGAGTAGATTACATCCACCAATTCCCCTTATCTACATGTCTATTTATTCCCTTCTAGAAGACCCATAAATAAACATTGGCTCTGTCCCAAGGTTCAATCGTTAGGGCTCTGTTTCTGTCTCTTTATTCTCTCCCTTCAGGATCACATCCACTGTTAAAGCTTTAACTGCCTCCTTTCCAGGGATGATCTCTACAGCCCTGCCCTCTTCCTGAGCTCTAATTCTGCATCTACAACCTGTGACTCCGTACCCATATATCTAAAACTGAGCATTACACCTCCCCTCCAAAACTGACTACCCCTCTTGGCTCTCCTATTTCTGTCAATTGTATCATCAGCTTTCTAGTCACTTGAGCTTAAAACTGAGTCAGCTCTGACTCTTCACTCTCCCTCCCCTTGCTCTCATCCCATATCCAATTAGTCATCAAGTCCTGTGCTTCCTTCATCATGCCTCTCGTATCTCTCCTTTCCTTTTTGCACTGTCACCACTCAAGTTTAGGCCCTTATGCGTGGACTATAGCAGCAGAAGCCGTCTTGATATGCTTCTTCTTCTACCAACTCATTTTATATTCATTTATATTAAGTCATTGGGCTTTGGAGACATCCAGTCCTGTGTTCAAATTCTGGCTTTACCATATATAAGCTGTGTGACCTTGGACAAGCTACTTTACTTTTCTGAATCTCAGTTTTCTTATCTCTGAAATATAATTAATAATAGTAAAGAAATCAGCAAATGTTATCTGTTATTACTATGTTCCAGACATTGTCCTAGATGTGTTATAAACATTAACTCATTTAATCCCCCACAATAACCTTATGAAGTATATATTATTATTATCTTTATTTTACAAATGAGGAAGCCCAGAAAAATTAAACAATTTGCCCAAGGTCACATAGCTAGTTAGTAGCAGAGGTGGTATTCAAACCTAGGCAGTTTGATTCCAGAATTTATATCTAATCCCTTTGCAACCCTCCCTCTTGACACAGTAGTTACTCCATAAATGTTACTTATTATTAATAATCAATATCCTAAAATGTAGCTTTGATCCTCTGATCATGTCACTCTCTTGCTAAGAAGCTTTAGTGTCTTATTTTATAGAATAAAATTCAGTAAGTTTAAATTTTTATGATGACATACACTACCTGGAATCTCTGGGTGGTACAAATAGGTAACACATTTGGCTGCTAACTGAAAGATTGGCACTTTGAGTCCACCCAGAGCTGCCTCAAAAGAAAGGCCTGGTGATCTACTTTTTAAAAGTCAGCCATTGAAAACCCTATGGAGCACGGTTCTGCTGTAACACACATGGGGTTGCCATGAGACAGAATTGACTTGACAGCAACTGGCTACACATTACCTAAAACACATCAGTGCCTTCCCATTACTCTTACGATTAAAAAAAGAAAATCCATAATATTCTGATGCTTCTCGCTATGAAAGAATATCATGTATTAGGTGAACATTCCTAACAAGAAGTATAAAAGCTGGGTAAAATTACAATATGGTTAATTGGAAGTATAAGAGAGCATCCAAGGCAGCCAGGACATGTTGAGCTAAAACTCTGAAGAGAAAAATTTATGGTCTTGGATACATGTATTAGAAAAGAAAGGCTAAAAATGAATTATCTAAGTATGTGTTTCAAGAAGACTGGAAAAAGAAAATAATCAAGCCCAAAGAAAGTTAAACAGAGAAAAATAACAAGGAGCAGAAATCAGAGAAGTGGGAAACAATGTACAAGAAGGAAAATCAACAACGTTAAACTTGGTTCTTTGAAAAATCTAATAAAATTGGTAAATCCCTGGCAAGACTGATCAGGAAAATCAAAGAGCACTAAATAACCTATGTCAGGCATAAAAGAGGAGTCATCACTACAGATTCTACAGATATTATAAACATAATAAGATGATGTTCTGAGCAACTTTAAGCCAATAAATCAGAAAACTTAGATGAAATGGACAAATTCCTAGAAAAAACATAATTTACCAAAACTGACATAAAAAGTAGAAAATCTGAAAAGTCCCATGCTGTTAAAGAAATTAATCCTTATTTTAAACCTTCTACAAAACAAACAAACAAACAAAACTTCCATAACCAAATGTTTTCACTGGTGAATTCTTCCAAAATATAGAGAAAACAAAACGTCAATCTTAAACAAACTCTTCCAGAAAATAGAAAAGGAGGAGACACTTTTCAACTCATTTTATGAGGCAGCATGACTTTGATATCAAAACTTGACAAGAATATTACAAGAAAGGTAAATTACAAACTAAACTCTTTCATGAGAATAGATGCAACTCTCCTAAAGAAAATATGGTAAAACTTAATTCAGCATTATGTATATAAAAAAATTATATATCATGGCCATGTGGAGTTTATTTCAGGAACTCAAGGATGGTTTAACATTAAAAAATTGATCAATATAATTCACCATATTCATATAATAAATGAGAAAATTATCTAAATAGATGTGGAAAAAGTGATGAAATTTTATATCTGTTAATGATAAAAAACAAAAACAAAAAACTCTTAGCAAATTAGGAATAGAAGGGAGCTTCCTTTTCTGATAAAGGATATCTTTTAAAATCCTGCTTAATGGTGGAATATTGAAAATTCATTCCCTGAGGTCATTAATAAGGCAAGAATGTCTACTATAACTGCTTCTACTCAGCATTATACTGGATATACTATACCTGTGCAATAAGGCCAGAAAAGAAATCAGAAGTATAAGGATTAGAAATAAATAAATAAAATTGTCATTATTTGCAAGTTACATGATTGCTATGTAGAATATCCAAAAGTATATATAAATAAGTTATTAGACTTGATAAGTGCAATGTGATGGATTGGTTTTATATGGCCTTTCTCCCTATGGTCTTGTAACACCCACCAAAAGACTGGGTAGGACTATGCAAATGAGGTGCTTGTGGCCCACCAAGGGGATCGGATAGCTTGCTAATAAGTTAAATAAAGTGCATGGCATCCTTGTGGGGGTGGGACCATGCAAATAAGGTGTATGGAACCCTAATGAGGGGATTGGTCAGTTTTGCCATCTGGCCAGGCTTAAAGGGAGATATGAAGGGGGGAGGGGAGAGAGAAGAGCTGTAACACAGAAGACAGAGAGAGGCAGCAGAACCAGCACAGAGAGAGAGAGCTGTAACACCAGAGATGGCAAGAGATGGTGAGAAGCAGTGGCAAAGAAATGGCATCAGCAGAGGCAGCAGAACCAGGAGACCAGCAGGACACAGAGCAGTGGGCTTCCTAGTCCACAGAGTGAGAAAGCTGAGCACCTTCAGGCAGGAGGCTTGCTGGTAAAGTGGGATGCCTCTGGGCCCTTATAGGAGCTAGGCTCACCAACCCATGGAGCAAGAGAGCTGAGCACATTTGGGCAGGAAGCTTCCTGTCAGAGTAGGATGCCTCTGGGCACTTATTGGCAGAGCTAAAAGAGCTTTATAACAGTTGCCTGAGCAGGGCAGAGGCCAAGGGGCCAGAGAGAGGTGTGCCTATGGGCACGGTTGAGAAGAGGCTCTCCTGATCAAACACCTGTATCCTGAGCATTCCTGAACCTGAACTGTAACCTGTTACTTCCCTAAAAATCCCATAATCATGAGTATTGTCTATGAGTTCTGTGTGGTGATTGCACCAAATTATCAAACTCAGCAGAGAAATAGTGCCATAAGAGTGATGGTTAGTATCAGAATTGGTAAAAAGTTTGGAGGGGGGACGCATGTCTGACCTCTGCCTCATGGGAATCAGCCTTGGGCTGTTGATCTTGATTCTCCTCCCCCCTTGTGAAGTTAGAAGAGGTCAGATCCCCCCCCCACACCACCACATCATTTTTACAATAAGTGATTTTAGCAAGATCTTAAGCTTTTCTATATTAGGAAAAATCTATTCTATACTAGGAAAAAATAATTAGGAAAAGAAATGAAAGAGAGATGCCATTGCAATTCGATACATTTAAAACTATCAAATAACTAGAAATAAATTGAATAAAATACATTTCAATAAAATTATAAAACATTACTGAGAGAAAGAAAGACTAAGTAAATAGAATATGCCATGTGCTCATATTGGAAGACTCAATTTTACACATTGTCAGTTTTCCTTAATTTGGCTTATATACCTAAAGTAATTGCAGTCAAAACACCAATAATATTTTATGAAAATTGGCAGACTGATTCTTAAATTTACATGAAAATGCAAAGGCTTATGAACAGCCAAGACCACCTTGAAGATCACAGTTGAAAAAGAAGAACAAGACGTAATATAAAAATAGTGTTGTTGGTGTAAGAATATAGAGTCCAGAAAGAGATTTATACAAATATAGTCATCTGATTTATGGAAAAAGTGTACTGTTGTACAGAGGATGAAAATGGTCTTTTCAACAACTGGTGTTAGGTCAATTGGATATGTGTATGGAAAAAATAAAATTTAACCTCTATATCACGCTAAACATAAAAATCTATCCAAGATGGATAATAGACTATCTTGGTTTATTGAAAGGTAAAACAATAACTTTTTTAGAGCATAACAGGAAGACTTCTTCATGACCCTGAGGTGGAAAAGGAGTACTTAAGTCACACATACAAAAACTAACCATCTAAGAAAAGATTAATAAATATTACATTAATACTAATGGTACATTAATATTAAGTGCTTACTTATTTACACACACACTCATGACGAAGAAAACTTATCCCAAGTGTTTAAAGAATGCCAACAAAAAGAGAAAGAGAGAAGGGAAAGCAAAGGAAGGGAAGGACAAAAGCTTGAACAGGCACTTTACAAAAGAGAATATTCAAATAACCATTAAACATATGAAAATGTGCTCAAGCTCATTGGTCATCAGGAATACACAAATTAAAACCTCAATAAAATGTCACTACACATACAAGATTAGCTTAAAATATTCTAAAAACCGACAACATCAAGTGCTGACATGGATATGGAGTAACTGGAACCCATACACTGTTGATGAGAGTATAAATTGGTACAGCCACTCTGGAGAACTGTCACAATCTACTGTAGCTAAACATGAGCATACTTATGACCCAGAAATTCCAATTCTAGGTGTATAACCAGAAAATAAGTGCATTTAAGTATACCAAAAGACTACAAGAATGTTCCCAGCAACATTATTTGTAACAGCTCCAAACTGAGGAAAAAAATCCATCAAAAGTAGAATGACTAAATAAATTGTGATGAATTCATACAATGAAATACTATACTGCAATGAAAAAGAATGAACCACGGTTCCATGCAACACCATGAATGAATCACAGAAACATAACATAGAACCAAAGAAACCAGATACAAAAGAGCTCAAGTGCAGGCAAATCTAATCAAAACAAATGAAGCAAATGTAATCAGTGGTAATAGAAATCAGGATAGTAGTTACCTCTGGAGAGGTGTAATACCTGGGAAGGGGCTTAGGAAGCACTCCTAGAGTGCTAGTTATATCTTGATTTGGGGGTGGGGCAACATTCACATGTTAAGAGTGTGCTAACTTTGCACAAAATAATTGGACACTTAGGATTTGTGTCCTATTCTGTAGGTATATTATACTCCAATAAAAATTTATTTAAAAAATAAAAGCCACAGAGGTGGAGATGGGAACGGGAGAGAAGAAATCCATCCGTAGCATGTCCTCTAAAGCCCTGACCATGAACAAACACCCTAGAAACCTTGGGGTGCTGACTCAACAAGCCCATTTTGGTTTCCTGGTTCTTGGGCCAGGAGACCCTGGGAAGACACATAGTATAGTCCTCTGCATTGTAAGTTCGAGGCAAACTTTCCCTCTACATTGTAAGCTGACCAGCGGTGTAGCTCCCCCTGTTTTTCTGCAACTCCCAGGAGGGTATGGGAGAAACAGGACCAGCATGACACATTTCTAGAGGACAAACAAAGCTCCATGAAGATATTTGTCCTGAACCGCCAGTGCACCCGAGCAAATGTAGTAGGCTAAGCTGGGCCTCAGCTCTGAGTTTCAGTAGAGGTGCTGTCTTCCTAGACTCTCCAGAATCAAGAAAGAGTCCCACCCTCTTCACACACCTCCTCACTATCTCTGTTTAGTCACCGAAGCCTTCATTCTGTTCTTTACATGTTTCTTGTCCTCTCCCACCTTGGAGTTATTGCACATACTATTTCTTCTGCATAGAATTTTTTTTTTTTTAACTTCTGTCTTAGTGAAATAATGCTGCACCAACAGAAATACCACAGGTGGATGGCTTTAACAAAGAGAACTTTATTCTCTCACAGTCCAAAATCAGATCCAGGAGAAGGCCCCCTCTTTCTGTCAGCTCTAGAGGAAGGTCCTTGTGATGCATCAGTCTTCCCTTGGTCTGGGAGCATCTCTGCTCAGGAACCTCAGGTCCAAAGGACGCAGTCTGCTCCCAGTACTGCTTTCTTGGTGGTGTGAGTTTCTCATGTGTCTCTGCTCGCTTTTCTCTTTTATCTCTCAAAAGAGATTGGATTAAGACACTATCTAATCTTGTAAACCTTATCATTATAACCTCATAGTGATAGAGTTTACAACACATAAGGAAATCACATATAACCTCATCATAGTGATAGAGTTTACAACACATAAGGAAATCACATCAGATTACACAATCATACAATACTGGGAATCATGACCCAGCCAAATCGACAACTATTTTTCGGGGACACAATTCAGTCCATGACAACCTCCTAACTCCTCCTCTTCCTTCTGATACCAGTCTGCTTCTCACATCTTCAGGAAAGGCTGCCCTGAAGTCTATCTGTTAAATAATCTTATCTCACTGAGCAATTCTTACACTTAGCACAGTTTCAATTTGTGAATATTGGATTAATTTCAGAGTCTCCCTTTAGACTATAAGCTCCATGAGGGCAGGGACTGTATGACTTCTGTTCACCATTCAAATTCAATGCCTAGCACAGTGCCTGGCAAAGAGTGGGTGTTCTATATGTATTTACTGAATGAATGGATTAATGAATCCAAGGCTCTCCAATTGTAGCCTATGCTTGTATATCCAACTGTTGGTTCCTTAAGTACATTTTGTGGGCCACCCACCCCTATCTTAACAAACACATAGAGAAGCACACACATACAAACACACACACAGAAACACAGACATGTACACATACTCATACACACGTACACATACATGCACATACACACAGATACACACAAACACATACATGTATACACACACATCTACATGCATACACTCATAGACACACACACACAGGTGCTAGCTGAAGGCTAGGTCACAGTGCTTTCTCCTTCCTCTCAATTTCCTTCAGCTCTTGTTTTCTGTAGTGCTTATTGGTGAGGTCTGGTATCACAGTGCTACAGGTGGAATCACGTGAAATCGCTAGATGGATTTCCCTGCACACCAGTCAGAATGAGCAGGAATGGAGTGGGGGTGGGCAAGCCAATTGTGTTTTCCTAATGCTTGCTGCCTGATTGATCTCTGTTGCACTCACTGGGTGGTTATTCCTGTTTCTCTGGACCCTGCAGGATGTACCGTGTAGCTTTTCAAGCTCCTACTAGGACAGCTTAAGTGAACTTCAGGCCAGTTGTGAGTGATTGGTGTCTCCCTCAGCTCCACCCCACCATCAAGCTTCTGCCGTGCCAAGGGATGAGTCTACTGTTCTGGGTCATGGTTTCAGCATTGCAGCCAATTTCCCACTTATGACATGGCCCAGTGGACTGGGCCTCAGGCCTCGGGATCCCAGCTCCTGATCCCACCTCCATCCTTCCTCCCCCTCCAAAAAAACAAAACAAAACAAAACTGACTGCATTTCTGAAAGAAAAGCAAGAGTATCAGGGATCAGAGGACCTACCCGAAGAAGCAATCATTAACTCCTGAGCAAGATGACAGGGGGTAGTGGTGATATAAGGACCATGTCTTCCTCAGGCAGGTGGGACCTTCCAGAGGCTGTTAAACCATCTTCCTGATTGGAGGTGGGCCTCTTCCTCACTTCATCCCAAATGACAGAAGTATGTGTAGTCATACTGATTTGTTCGAAATTATATGGTTTTCAAGCCCCATAGTTGGAAAGGCCACCCCCTATAGCTAAAGGAAATTTCTTTTGCTCCATTTAAATGTTTTTCCTGGTTCCTAAACATTCTGGAACAGAGAACAGCTGCTTAAACTGCATTCATTCATTCACGCTTTCATTCGTTCGGCAAATATTTGCTGTTGGAAGACAGTAG
This sequence comes from Dugong dugon, assembly GCA_030035585.1. Lineage (NCBI taxonomy): Eukaryota > Metazoa > Chordata > Mammalia > Sirenia > Dugongidae > Dugong > Dugong dugon. The sequence continues at coordinate 32,031,493 of CM057467.1, forward strand.
GCCAGACCCTGTACTGAGAAGGCGGTGGTGACATAAAGGAAATCGTCCCTACTCTCACAGAGGTTACAGATTAATGGACTATAAGCCAGCAAATAATCACAAATGGTAAAGAATGATCCGAAAAAGAAAAATTAGCTGCTGATGGAGTAACAGGATGTGGTGGAGGACACAGTGACAAGGCAAGGAGAGGGTCTCTTTAGATTTGGAGGCCAAGCAAGACCTCCCTGCAAAGGTGATATTTAAGCTGAGAAGGAGCCAGATACGAGCAGTGTAGGGAAGAGCATCCCCAGCTGAAGGAACAGCATGTGTGAAGATGCTGGGCCACAGAGGCAGTTCCCAAAGGGTCTGAATTTTTGCGGAGGACACAGTGTAGCCTCTGGCCTATTTCTGTTTGACTTCTCACCACTGGGAGACTGGAATCCCTCCTCCACAACAAACACCTCTTTCTCTTCTGGCAGAAGCCTCATGCCAGCCCACCCAGCTCTGCCAGCAGTGTCAGCTGATCCCTAGGCACTTACAATCAACAAAGAGGGAGAAAATGAGGAACAGGGAAAATTCCCCCCAGAGTCTCACAGGTCATCTGGCTGGGGGAAGAGGGAACTGTGGAGAGGGCATTCTTTTTGCTTCCATTCCCACACCCTGCATTCCACAGGACTAGGAGCAATACTAATCGCTACCACAACAACAAATGCTTGCATTCCTGTGGTATTTTATTGCTCATAAAATGCTTTTACATGTATTATCACATGTGCTCCTCCCATCACCTCTATTAGTCAAACGTATGAGAATGATTGTCTTCTCTTTCTGATCAGCATGTTGGAGCAGTTGCTTGGTGCTGGTATCTTCCCTTTAGACACACTCTGCACCCTAAACTCTCCTTTATTTACTTCTCTATTTTTTGCAGGCTTCTCCCCCATTCTCTCCCTTCCTTGAAGTCTTCTCCCCAGAGAAGGGCACAGAGGGTTAGAGGCTGGGCAATGGGGAGTAGGACGGATTGTACCCATCGGTACAGTCACTGCTAGCTATCTACTTTTCAACTACTTCCCTTCTTTCTTGCCTATAGAGTTCTGATTTTTGTTCAGGTGGAAGTGCCTCCAGGCCCAGGGGATGAATCGTAATTGGTTTACCCAGTCATGGCAATTTGATCCCCACTGATTGTGATTGGTCCAGGGATGAGCTGTGACCTAGCTCTGGCCAATGAGATGTAAGTAAGTTGGTAGGGGATTCTGGGAAAGATTTTACTCCTCGATAATAGGAGCGAAATTTAAAAAATAGAAATTATTTTTTGCTGCAGAGGTAAAAGATGAAACAAAACTCTTATTGTTTGTGACACTGACTTGTGAGGATGCGATGTCTACAGCCTTGGCAGCCACCTTGTGATGACGAGAGTCGCAGAGCAGAGGCTGGACAAAGGCTAGGCCCTTGAAGGCATCATGAGCACTGAGCCAATCCTGGGCCACCTATCTCTAGGCTTCTTATAAACAAGCAATACTAGGTCCTTGACGTTTAAATCCTTGTTAATCAAAGTATCATCCAGGACCATAGCACCAGCATCACCTGAAAGGCTGTTAGAAATGCAGGGATCTCTCAGCCCCCTCCCCCCCAACCCCAGACTTACTCGACTTACTCAACAGAATCTGCATTTCAAAAAGACACCCAGGGTGATTGTTATGCACATCAAAGTTTGAAAACTATTGGCTTAAGCCATAGTTAGATTTTTCTGAAACTTACAGTTGGAGTCAAGCTAACTGATAGCACATGCCAGGCCCAGGCTTCTTGGGGCTCTCGGAGCATTCATCTGACATCAGATTCAAGAAGGCAAGGGCCTACCCTGACGTTTTCACGTGAGGTCTGAGCTCCAAGATGGGCAGGTCCTAGAGACCATTACAACTCTCTGAGTTGCTCTGGAGATAAGGCAGGGTTGCTCCAGGGAAAGGAGAATAACTGCAGCTAAGAGGCAATCTCAGGCCTTAAAGGAAAGTTCTGGGCAGGATCATAGGCAGGATGCCAGTTTAGGAGGCACACCTGCCCTTTTGGTGAAAAGAGTGGGCTACACAGAAGCAGCAGAAATTGGTCCAAGAGATCTATAGGGAACTTAATTGAATGTACTTACCTCAGCATGGATTGAAGAAGTGGCCCAGGCTGAGGAGAAGGGCTCTGAGGGGCCACTGTCTTCCAGGATGGGGTGGGCTAGCCTGGCCGAATGAAGGTGGACTGGCTCCTTCTTAAGAAATGGTTGCGGATCCAGTCTTGGAACCTGGGTAACCTTTCCAACCCTTCAGGATGCACCTGGATTTTCAGTTCTGTGCTGCACCCCAAGAGTTTTGCCTATATTTGGGGTGGGGGTAAGAGAGGCTCTTATTGTTAGTTGCTTAAGTATAACAGAACAAAACGTTGCCCAGTCCTGTGCCATTTTCATGATCATTGGTATGTTTGAGTCCATTGCTGCAGCCACCATGTCAATCCATTTCATGGAGGGTTCCCCTCGTTTTAACTGACTCTGCTTTACCAAGCATGATGTCCTTTTCTAGTGATTGATCTTTCCTGATGATGTGTCCAAAGTAGGCTAACCAAAGTCTCGCCGTCCTCACTTCTAGGGAGCATTCCAGTTGTATTTGTTCTAAGACTGATTTATTTGTTCTTCTGATAGTTTACAGCATAGTCAGTATTCTTCAAGGTTCTACTTGATATCAGGTCTCAGACCCGGGAGAAGAGTGTCCATCTATTTGTCCCATGCCTAGTTGGCAGCAGATTCTGCCTTGGGAGAAGGAGAATTGCTCCAACTCCTAAGGACGTGGAGCCAGTATCTGAGAGTGCCTTTGTGACTGTATGTCTCCGTGTGGGACCTGGGGCACCTTAATTTATGCAAATCATACCACCCATTGAGCCCTGGTGGTGCAGTGTGAACAACTCAGTTGCTAATTCAAAGGTCAACAGTTCGAATCCACCAGCTGCTCCTTGAAAACCCTATGGAGCAGTTCTACTCTGTCCTATAGGGTTGCTATGAGTCGGAATTGACTCAACAGCAATGGGTTTGGTTTGTTTGTTTGTTTGTTTTTAACTGATTGTGGGTCAGGCCCACCTCCCTCCTCACCCAAGTACTTTATGAGGCACACGTGACTTATTTATCTGGGGAAGAAATGTAGCAAAGTAGTTTGGAGAATGAAATTTGGTGTCAGATATTGCTGGGTTGGAATCTTGGCTTTGTTGCTCACTAGCTGTGACACGTTGGGCAAATTAAGCTTTTTAAACCCCAATTTCCTCATCTGCAAAATGGCAATAATAGTACCAACCTCACAAGATTGGTATTAGAAGTCAATGATAGAGCACATGTCTAGCACCCAGGAAGTATCCAATAATGGTGGCTACCATTATTAATAATATATGCGTCTCCAAAAGTGAGCACATTGGTGAGTCCATGTGCCTGGGAGGGGAAGGGTAGGCCAGGAACCAGAGGGTGCCTGAGGAGGTGGGAGGCCGCAGTGCAGTGAGGGACTCTGGAGGTTGGCACTGGAGCTGGATTCCCAGGATGGACTCACCCAGACCACCTGACTGTGCATGAAACAGATAGAGAGACAGAGAGAAGTCGAAGCTTCTTTGCTGTCCCAGAAACTAACTCCCCCGGCCCTGACCTACCCAGCTATGAAATTGAGATCATTAACTACTTCCTCACAGCTCCCTTTATTGACTCTCTCATCATTCTGAAAGCAGGTATATGTGTGTGTGATTGAGAGGTGAGGGGAGCTGGGTGCTGCTCCTCAGCTGTAAGCCCTGCCTAACACCCCTCTGGTATTACCTGTTCCCCACAGTGAGCTACCTGCTGCAGTCACTTCTCCCTTCCCTCTGGTTTTCCTTCCTTAGGCACGACTTTCACGCTTTCTTTAATACACCTCAAATGGTCCCCTCCCCATGCAGGCACTACTCACTGTTCATTCATTTACTCATTTGGCTGTTATTAATACATGCCTAGTATGGGGCACCAGGAGCCTGGGTGGTTTAATGGTTAAGCGCTCAGCTACTAACTGAAAGATTGGCAGTTTGAACTCACTCAGGGTCTCCACAGGGAGAAAGACCTGGGAATCTGCTTCCATAAAGATTTCAGCAAAGAAAACCTATGGGGTAGTTCTACTCTGCCACATGGGGTCACTCTCTTAGGCTGGGTTCTCTAGAGAAGCAAAACCAGTAAAATGTATAAATGTATATATATAGAGAGATTTATATCAAGGAAACAGTTCACTTGATTGTAGAGGCTGGAATGTCCCAAGTCCATGGATCAGGATATAGGTTTCTCCTGATTCACATAGTCGCGGGGGCTGGCGAACCCAAGATCAGCAGGTGGGTGAGCAGGCTTTTTGCTCACAGGCTGTGATGGTTGATCAATCCCAAGATTGGCAGGCAAAACTGCAAGGCTTCTCCTTATTCACATAGCTGCGGGGGCTGACAAACCCAAGATCGGCAGGTTAGAGAGCAGGACTCTTGCTCATAGGCTGTCAAGATCAACAAATCCCAAGATCTGCAGGTAAGCTGCTAGCTCAAGTCCCAAGAACGGGAGGTTAGACAAAAAGAGGCAGCTGCAGGATCCAGAACCAGCCAAAAACCTTGGCAAGGCGAGCAGGAAGAAAGTAGGCAGTGGATTGTGGAGAGATGAAGGCTGAGGGGGCGGTGAGCTGCCACAGGACCTGCCCCTGCCAGTACCACTTAGCAGATTCCATAATGGGGGTGATCACATATCAAATTTCAACAGGGAAGTGATCACAACATTATACAACTGCCAAAACACTGAGAATCATGGCCCAGCCAAGTTGACACACAATCTTAACCATCACAGTTGCTATGAGTTGGAATCGACTCAATGGTACCCAATAGCAACAGGATGGGGCACCTGCTGTGCTCGGTGCTGGGGACACAGCAGCAAATAAGATTCAGCTCCTTGAATTATGAGGTGGCCTGACTACACTGGACAGGATTCAAGGTTGCTGGGTCTAATGAACTGTTACGTCAGGGTGTATCCCCCTCCCCTGGAGACAGCAGCACATGGAAAAGGGAGAAGGGGGGACCTTCTCCATTTCAGGTGGAGCTCATCATTGTGTAGGAGTGTAAAGATTTACCTCTGGTTCTGAAGCTTTGGGAGAACAGTGCCTTGGCGGGAGTCACCAAAACCACTGGAGAAGGGAGGGACCCCCTTGTGTGGCTTGAGGTACAAGGGAGTGAGGCTGTGAGAGGCTGAATGTTAGGAGACTGTGAGCACAGCTGAGACACCCTGGGGACTCCCAAAAATGGCCAGGGAAGTTGCTATGGGTGAAAATAACTGAGATCTTGCAGTTCTAGAAGTCTGTGAGCTTTGGTTATCCATGTTAACGTCCTCCTTTGTATTGTAGCCTTGGGAAATATGGGTTGCCCTGGAACAGAGCCACATTTCATTCAGAGCAGAAATTCACTCTCCCTGCTTCTATTTTCCTCTCTTTCTCCACTTCAGAGTGTTCATACATTGGTGGTATAAGGGACTGATGCCACCAACATCCCAGAAATACTTATCCAGAAAGCGAAAATTTGCCTGCAATAGAATCCTGCCTTTCTCTAGACTGGGCCACACCAGCATAACTTGCAATCCTGCACCTGTTCAGAAGACAACTGTCTCTCATCTCCTCTGGTGTTGTTCTTCCAAGTCCCCTTTGCCCTCAACCCTCAACCCTTACTCATAGACTCTGTTCTGGAAGCCATGTATTCTTAAAGGGCTGGGAATTTTGGAGCAGAATTCCTCCAACTGAGTTTTGTTGGCCTCAGTACTTCTCCCATCTCTTATGTAGCTATGCTTTCTTCCTAGCTGATCTCATCCAGTCCCATGACTTTAAATAACATCCATTAGCCAATGACTCCCAAATCCAACCACTTACACTTGACGTCTCCATTTGGATGTCTAGTACACATTTTAACTGAACCTTAACAGAGTTCTTAATTGCACTTCCCCACTCCAACCTGTTCCTCCTAGTCTTCCCCAGAGCAATACTTAGTATCCCATCATCCAGTGGCTCAAGGCAGAAACTTCAGAGAAATCCCAGCTTCCTCTCTTTTCCCTAGTCTCCCACATCTAGTTCATCTGCAAGTACTGTTGCCTGCCTCCAGCATATTACCTGTACCCTTGTCAGTTCTCTTCATACAAACTGCTACCTCCCTAGACAAAGCCACCAGCATCCTCCTTTGAACTCTGTAAGAGCCTGCTAGCTCATCTTCCTTCTCCTCTTGCCTGCTTCAATCCATTCTCCAAGTGCTCTGAGTGAGCTTTCTAAAACGCATTATCAGAAGATGTCTCTTTCCAGTGGCTTCTCCTGCAACTAGACTAAATGCCTAGTGTCCTGGTGTGGCCTGGGCAGTCCTGCATGATCTGCGCCCAACTGGCCTCTCTGAGTTCACCTAGGACCATTGTCCCCTTCAGCACTCTCCTTCTGCTCCAGCCACATTCTCACTGCCTGGAACATTCCTTCCAGTTTTCTGATTCCAGTTTCCAGGTTCTTTCATAACATTTGGAGTTCAACTCAGATGTCCCCTCCTCTGAGGGGCCTTCCTTGCATCCAATATAAGTAACTCCCCACCCCCACCCCATGCCACCTCAGTCACTCTGTAGTTTGTTCTTCTGTTTCAAAAGTTATCATTGTGCCAGTAATCATTACCTGCAACTATTTTGGTTGTTTATAGGCTATCTGCAGGCCTCTCCCCTGCCCCAGCCATGTGTACACTATATCTCCACCATACAGAAACAGCGTAGAAAAGTCTGTGGTCAATAAATATTTGTTGAGTGAATACATGACTGTATGGATGAGTGGACACTTTTTAGCAGCTGTTTGTGGTAGAAAGATGAGAATAGAAGCAAAGACTCAGTGCAAGAAAGACCTTTGTCTAACAAGAGTTTTCACTTTTTGAGCATTTTCTGTGTGCCAGATTCTTTGTATGCAGGATCTCTTTGAATCCTCAACAACCCTAAGAAATGTGGGCTATTCTTATTTTCATTTTACATATGAGGAAAGTGAGACTGACAGAAGTTTGATAACTGGCTCAGGCTCACACAGCTAGTGAGTGGTGTTGGTAGGGCCCAGGCCTGTCACCTGGCTCTTGAGGAATGTTCTCTAGCCCCATTCACATGCCTCCTTTGAGTCTGGGGCAAGTCAGGGTTGCCAGAAGACCAGGCTTGGGGGATGCTGGCTTCTTACCCAGAGAGGAAGAGGAAGATGGGTCTTGGCTTCTGCATCTTGTGGCTGGACCTAAGGCTAGGGAAGCTCTGCAGAGGCCACACTGCCCTCCTCAGCAGGGGTGAAGCAGCCTGAGCTTTATCCAGTGGAGAAGCCGTTCCCACAGAGGTGAGACAGCCACGGCCACTTGGGGAGAGCCAGAAAATTAAGTGACACTGATTCCTGAAGTCGAGGAATGGATGGAGTGTCCTTTGCCAGGCCATGCCAGCCAGCTGAGTGTGTGATCCTGGGATAAGTAAGCATCTAGAAATCTGCACTGAGGCTTTGGACATTTTTTCCTGGCTGCAGAGAGATCACCAGTATATTGGCCACCTTCCCTTGGGCCATCTCAGTTCAGGCTGTTGCTTGGGGCTGGGGCTGATGCCCGTGACCTTGGGTAGGGTCCCCAGGGTACATTCAAGAAATAGCACATTGAGTAATGGAACCCTCCGTCACAGGCCATGATAGATCTGTTTTTGGCTGCTCCCTGTTGGGATGTGATTGATTCCCCTGGAACCTGTATCCCTTTTCTTACTTATAGAGTATGGGTGATGGATTTTTGACAAGATTGATTTTGAGCTGAATACTGCTGAGCTAAATGAATCAACATTGTCAATTTCTCTGCCTGGTCCTGAAGAATAGTTAGGCTGATAAAGACATTTTTCTTTCAATTGAAATACTTTTAGTGACCATGGCTGCCCAGCCCAAGGCATCCCTCTGTCGGGCCCACTCACTACCCCTCGCAGCAGCCCCATCCTTGGAGTCTGATTGGATACATCTGATTCTTCCTTCCTCTTTGTTCTGGGGAGGTGGGTTCCCAGCACAGGCACACTCACTGCCTGCTAGGCTCCATTTCTTTCGGGGTGCTCCAGCCAGAAATATGAGCAGTAAATTGGGATTGGCTGTGTGATGAGGAGAGAGAGATGTTTGTCTCCAACTCCCTCACTGATACCTTTGACTCCTGAATTGGCACATTACTTTCTTTCCCCTAAACTTAGAATAAGCATCCAATTTTTAAGGCATTGCTGATGTATAGCTTCTAGCTTCTTGGGGTGGGATTTTCACATTAATCATTTTATCCTCAGAGTCTAAGCAGATAATCTTATGAACGTTGCTAGGACACCCTAACTCTCTGCCTCTGTCTGCCCTTCCCGCATTCTCACAGCTGGACCCACCGCCAGGCTCACCTGCAGGCTCAGACTTGCCTCAGTCCTGATGAGAGAAAGGGGTAAGGTAGCGAGTGTACAGAGAGCTGGAGTAGGGGGAAGTGGTATGGATTGAATTGTGTCCCGCCAAAACGTATGTTGAAATCATAACCCCTGTACCTGTGCAAGTGACTGCTTGGAAACAGGGTCTTTGAAGATGGTATCAGTTAGGTTAACATGAGGTCAGACTGGAATAGATTAAGTCCTAAACTTATGTAACTGGTGTCCTTAAAAAAGAGGAGAAGATGCACACAGATAGAGAGAAAGAGAAAGGATACTGTGCAACGCTGCAGCTGCAAGCCAACACACCTCTGGAGCTACCAGAAGCTGGGAGAGAGGCATGAGACCGTTCCTGTATCAGAGTGCTCAGGAGTTAACACACCACATACCCTGATTTGGACTCCCAGCCTCCAGAACTGTGAGAAAATAAATTTCTATTCTTATAAATTATCCACTTTGTGGTATTTTGTTATGGCTGTCCTAGGAAATTAATACAGAAAGGGATCTAGTCTTTCTCCAGGCCCTGGTGGCACAGTGGTTAAGAATTCAGGCTGCTAACCAAAAGGCCAGCAGTTGGAATCCACCAGCCATCCCTTGGAAGCCCTATGGGACAGTTCTGCTCTGTCCTATAGGGTCACTATGAACCAGAATCAACTCGATGACAATGGGTTTAGGGTTTTGTTGTTTTTTTTTGACTCTGCGCCTTAAGAATGGTTGCCCAAGAAGTGGACATTATTCTCCTTGGTATTTTATTCATAATGTTTATGATACTATATAAACGTATTTGAATTATGGTGTTGGCAAAGAATATTGAATATGACAGAAGAATGAATATGGCTGTCTTAGAAGAAACACAGCCAGAGTGCTCCTTGGAAGTAAGGAGGACGAGACTTCTCGCATACTTTGGACATGTTATCAGGAGGAACCAGTCCCTGGAGGAGAACATTATGCTTGGTAAAGTAGAGGGTCAGCAAAAAAGAGGAAGACCCTTGACAAGATGGAGTAACACAGCGGCTGCAATAATGGGCTCAAACATAAAAATGATTGTGAGAATGGCACAGGACTGGGCAGTGCTTCGTTCTGTTGTACATAGGGTCGCTGTGAGTTGGAACTGACTCAACGGCACCTAACAACAACAACAACATTGTCCGGTGCTAAAGATTGTTTGAGGAGCTCCTTGCACATTGCCTCTGACCCTTCTAACAACCCTGCCGAGAGTAGCATCTGAGACAGTTTATACCTGAGCCAACTGGGCCTCACGGAGATTCAACAACCTGCTCAAGAGCACCCAGCTATCCATGGTCCCAGGGATCATGCATACTCTTTCTGTGATGCCCCCCTCCTCTGCTACCCTTTGGAGATTGTAGCTAGATTATATGCACCCAGGCCAGATAGCCCAGCCCTGAGGGCCAGACTCCCACTACTTCTCTAGTTTCCTGGATGCCAAGCAGACCCAGGACACAGCCTCCTTGGGGAGGAAGTGGAGACACTTCTTGGACTTCCAGGTCCCTGCACTTGCTCTGACTGACCACATGCCCAGCTCTCCTCTAGGACTTAGCCTGCTTCAGGACCTGCTCTCCTGTGATGCCTTGCCTGGTCTCCGGGTGAGGACTGCTGGCTGAATTACCTCAGGCCCCTTGGCCCTGTGGACACACTACTGCTTCCAGGGCTCGGCTCCAGCTCCCAGATTAAGTCTTGGCTCCCTGATTCCTTAGCCCATTCTCAACTTGCTGTGTAAACCCGTTCTTTAACAATTATTTTAACAATGCGTTTAGCTTCCAAGGAAGCTCTCTAACTCATTCTCAGAGAGAGCTCAGAAGTCAGTAGTAAAACCCAGACTTCGCTGAGGCCAGGAGAAGCACAGTCTCTGGCCCGGGAGTCCATGCCTAGTTAACAGTCCAAAGGGACAAGGGTCCAGGACTCCTGGTTCTGATGCTCTTTTCACATCATATTTCTACCTCAGTTCATTGTCTCTTCACACACAAATGACAGTTGACATCTCTACGACTTTATGAGACTTTACTCATGTTATCCCAGACTGGGGACACTTGCTGAATTGATCTAGAGAGGTGGGGCTTCCCAAGTGCTCTCACTGCTGGCTTAGCCTGAGGAATATTATAAACTAAAACCAAACCCACTGCTTTAGAGTCGATTCTGACTCATAGTGACCCTATACGGCAGCATATTCTGCAGTGAGAACTGGAAAGATAAGGCCCTTGCTCAACATGGGGCTATATTGCACTTTTTTCATGGAGCTACTTGCAGGTTACAACCAACGCAGGCCCCAGCAGTGTGGGGTCCTGCCTGAGGAAAGAGAGACCTCCGTTCAGGCTGGGTTTCTCTGGGTCTAGAGATCAGCCTCCCCTTCCCTGTCCCCCGCCACCAAACACCCCCATGCGTGGGCATGTCTGGGAGAGGGATTCTTTGAGGAGGATGGTTCAGAGGCTGTGAGGGGAAGGAATGGCAGGGGTATAATGTGTGCAGCTGAGACCTATAAATCTGCTGGCCTTTCAAGAGGACAAAGCCTCAGGCAGATGAGCCTGTGGGGTGCTAGGGGAGGCCCGGGGCAGTGCTCTCCCACTGGGCAGGAGCCTGGGGCACAGAGAGGGCAGGGCTGAGGAGAGAGCCAAGGCCAGCTCAGTGGCTTCCTTGTGGAGTGGGATAGGGGGAGGTCTCTGGTTCCTGTTGGTCACTGGGGGTGTTCAGCTTTATCTAACACTCTCTCAAATGTTATTTTCTTAACTTCCTTGTAGTTGACTCATCTCATCCTGGAGGAATGAGATGGGCTAAGATGTGTGATTACCTGTGGGGGAAAAGGTCCTCATTGCCTTACCAGTCTAGGGGAAGCCAAGTCAATGAGGAGGGGGGCTCCTGAAAATTAAAAAATTCTCAGGAAAAAGTACGGAGATTCTAGATCTACACAGCCCAGGTGGGTCAGAGCTCTAGTCTAGCAGACATCTGGGTTTTGGGCCTCAGGAGTTGAGGACTGTGTCCTGGCTAGGTCCCAGCCCAGCCTGTGGAGGGGTTGGTTGGAAGCCTGTCCCTTCCCTGGGCTCTCCTCACCACCCCACCCCCACCTTCCCTCTGCGTTATTTGATTTGTGTGGGGAGGAGTACAAATACCCCCTGGGATCAGAGTGGACAGTTCTGAACTCCTTCCATTGGGGTCATTTTACTGACTGGTTATTCATCTGGGTCCGGTGGGAGAAGAGAGGGGGAGGAGGAATGCCTGGCTGCCTATTAACTCCTTCATTGCTGGTCCCTCCCTCCCTAGTTAATGTATGAGCTGTCAGTCCTACTCAGCGGCAGCTGTTCTCCAGGGCTGGGTGCAGTCTCCACGGTGACCCTGGCATCTCTAGTTCGGTTAGGTGTCTGGTCTCTCTAGTTGGCACCAAGGATGGGTTTTTGCTCCATCATCCCCATCTACAAATCTAATAAAAATGTCTGAGGAACTCTTGGACTGGCCTCAGCTGCTTCTCTGTCTTGCATTCATTTGACACGCAATAGGCAGGTTATAAAAAAAGACAAACTATAGGTGGAGGAAAATCTCCTTCTGCCAGGAGAAGATGCAGACAGAGATAGATGGAAAGAGCTGCTTTCTAAGACCCATAGGCATTTCCTTTCCTTTCCAGGGGAGAGCCGGTCTGTCCTCCACCGGAGCTTCTTCTTCCAAAGACGCAACTGGATAGAAATGAGACCACAGGGCGGACTTCAAGCAATAAAGAAAGTGAGAAAGATACAGAAAGAGGTGCCAAGCCTGAGGTGGGGTGAGAGAGGAGGGAGGCCTCCCTGGACTTTGCCTAGGGGGTGCTGGCTCTCAGGTGCGAAGGATAAGGAGTGGAGAAAGGGTCCCAGGCCTCTGACCTTGACCCCTCCTCCCAGGCGGTCCGCAGCAGCCAGCCACCCAGCTTTCACAGATGACAGCTCACACTGAAATAACTTGTTCAAAGGGTAGTTGGTGATCAATGACTCAAATTAAACCTCCAAAGAGGTTTTTCTTCTCCCTGACACTTTATAGGTTTTTCAGCTTATCTCCTCCCTGGGATAGCTATATAAGCCAGTTGATTGCTGCCTTAACACCCTAAAAAAAAAGTGAATTCACAGAGGATTTAACGGGTGAGTGAGCTCTTGGCTGGACTGGGGATGGGGGATTCCACCTCCCAACAAGCAGACCCCTTCCTGGGTCTCTACCAAACACCTCCCTTCTGTCCTTACTTTCTAGCTTTCCAGGGCTAATACGAACTATTTCCTCCACCCCAGCCTCCCTCCCTAGTTCAGATGGTTTCGACTTCTAAATCAGGTTATCTCTCCGGCCTCCATTCCTGTAACTGAGTTATCTTTGCATGAGCACACAGAGGTCTGGGCAGGGTGGGAGGTGCCGTCTGGGCTGGGGACAGTCTTCTGGTTGCTCCCCAAGCTTGGCCTGAGCAGGCTTCTAAATGATGCCTCTGGTCCCCTCCTCTCCCTCCCCAACCCAGCCTCGTGGTCCTGAGGGAGAAAGGGCAAAGTTGTCATCAAGAAGGCCGCCCACGGCCCAGCCGGCCCAGAGCCAGAGGATCAGAGAGGCCGGCTCTGTTCTTGGCAGGAAATGAGGGGCCGGCATGGAAATGCCACCCAGGCTGGGATGGAGATCTGTGGAGCGGCAGCCCTGAGTGGGTGAGATGAAGGGAACAAAAGCAGCTAGGGATCCCTCACTGTAGCCCTGTTGGCAGGGCCTCCACTGGCCAGCATCCCAAAGTTTTGGGGACAGGCCAGGGAAACCTGCTCTTTGTAGGTGAATCTCAAACTTAATGAGCCTCAGAATTACCTGGCAGGGGCGGGGGTAGTGAGCAGTGTTTAAAAGTCTATTTCTTGAACCCTAGTCCAAGAGTTTGAGGGCAGTGGTGGTTCAGTGGTACAATTCTTGTCTTGCAGGCAGGAGACCCGAATTTGATTCCAGGCTAATGCAGCTCATGCTCAGCTACCACCTGTCTGTCAGTGGGCCTGCAAGTTCCTGGAAGCTATGCCACCAGTATTTCAAATGCCAACAGGGTCACCCAAGGTGGACAGGTTTCAGCAGAGCCTCCAGACTAAGATGAAGAAAGGCCTGGTGATCTACTTCTGAAAATCAGCCAATGAAAACCTCTGGATCACAACGGCCCGATCTGCAATCGATCATCGAGATGGCGCAGGACAGGGAGGCGTTTCGTTCCTTTGCACGTGGGGACCAACTTGACGTCTGCTAATAACGACAACAACAAAGACCAAGAGTTGGAATCAGCAAGTTAGGGAAAAGCTTTCCTGGAGAGGAGCAAGCATTGATAAATGTCGATCCAGGGATTCAGAGAAAAAGGCTAAGGGAGTCATGAAAACCCTTTTACAAATCAGAGCGAAGTCAATAGACGCTTCCTCAGCCTCCAAAGCAGTGCTTCTCCAAATATGGTCCTGGGACACCCCCCACCCCCCAACAACACACACACAGATCACTAGTGGTTTTTGCTAAAATGCAGATTACTAGTTCCCAAGACACATATACTGAGTCAGATTCTCTGTGGATAGGGTCTAGAATATGCAGTTATAATAAACACCCCAATAATAATAGCCTAGGTTCCTGTAGCACTTACACGGCATCAGGCCTTTTAATCTCTATTAGCTCATTTAATTTGCACAAATTGGCCAAACTCTAAATAGAAATAGAAAATACTGTTTTAATATATAATAAATATTATATATAATAAATATATAAAATATTACAATAAAACTATAATATGAAATATTATAATAGTTATAAAATATTACTATAAAATTATAATATAACATCATTATAGATTATATTTGGAGCTCTGGTTGCACAGTGGTTAAGAGCTCAGCTGCTAACCAAAAGGTCAGCAGTTCGAATCTACCAGCCACTCCTTGGAAACCCTATGGAGCAGTTCTAGTCTGTCCTATAGGATCGATATGAGTCGGAATCGACTTGATGGCAATGAGTATATGGGTATAGATTATATTTATTATTCCATTTAACAGATGATAAAACTGAGGAACAGAGAGATTAAATAACCTGCCCAAGGTCATATGACTGCTCAGTGATTGAAATAAAATTCAGACCTGGATCGTCAGCTGCTGGAACTGGGTTCCTAACCATTATACCACACAGTTCAGCTGCTTCAGATGGAGGCTAAAGCTTGAAACCTCATTTACCAGTCCTACTTGTCAACTTCCGACTAGCTCTGTGGCACAGGGAGAAACTGGAGCAGGGGCTGGAGCTGTGGTCACTAAGGGTATAGGCCAGGAAGCAACTTGATGGACTGGGAAGAACACTGTCCTGGGAGTCAGGAGGACAGGGTGTGCCCCTAACATACTGAGTCACTTTAGGCAAGTCAGTACTCCTCTTGAGGCCTTATTGCAGCCATCTACCAAAGAGGAGGATGAGCTGGATAACCTCTAGATTTCTTCGTGTGTGTGTGTGTGTGTGTGTGTGTGTGTGTGTGTGTAAGGGTAGTACATGTAGAGGAAATATCCCCGGCCCCAAAATGGGTGGTGTTAGTGGTTGGCTGGCCTAAGTCTAGGGATATCCCAGCCCAAGACAATGGGATTGGGTTGAGACTATCAGGGCAGCGTTTGCACTGGCACCAGGGCTGTTTCTGTCTCAGCTGCTTGTCCAGTTTTGTCCTGAAACAATGTCCTAAGGCTTGCTTGTGGAGAGAGTAAGAGGCAGAGAAACTGGCAAAGCTCTTGGGGTAATAGGGAAACAGAGTTGTAGAGAATAAGAGGTGTGATCATTAAGGTTGTGTGTCAACTTGGCTGGGCCATGATTCTCAGTGGTTTGGTAGTCATTTGATGTTGCGATCACTTTCATGATGAGATTTGATGTAATGGGATCACTTCCGTGATGGGATCTGCTGTGACTAGCCAATCAGTTGAAAGGGAGTTTCCTTGGGGGTGTGGCCTGCATCGAATATAAGTGGACTTTCTGGCAAGGCTCATGGGCTTTTGCTCACTCTGGACCCTGCAGCTGGCTCCTGTTTGTCTGACCTCTGGTTCTTGGGACTTGAGCTAGCAGCTTACCTGTGGTCTTACCTGCGGATCTTGGGTTCGCCAGCCCCTGTGGCTGCATGAATCAGGAGAACCCTCTGTACTGACTTAAGATGTTTCAGCCTCTACAATTGCATGAGCCATTTCCTTGATACAAGTCTCTCTCTATATATATTTATACTCTTTACTGGTTTTGCTTCTCTACAGAACCCAGCCTAAGACAAAAGGCCTGGAAGTAGGCACCAGTTGGTGGCTCTCTGTGATCTCCCTGCTTGCTTAGAAGCTAGTGCTGCATAGCAGGCTGGGGCTGGGCTGGGCACGGTATTCTTTTGTAATCTAACTCAATTCCTTGGGCAAGCTCAGGCCTATTGAGCCCTCCATGGGAATGCTCCTCCCAAAACAAGTCAGCCCCCGCATTGATGCTGCCTGTCCTTGTGTAGACTCAACCATAGAGAGGCACTTAATGTGGTGACTAACATTGGGTCATTCTTCAGCACTACAGCTTGCTTTGCAATCCTTTAGCCCAGGACAGAATGGCTGGCAGGGAGCCCATCCATGGGGCCTTGCTGGAAAACCCTATCCACACAGTGCTTCAGTGGTGGTTTAGTCAACAGAAGCTGCAAGAAGAGGCTGTGGAGTGTGTGTGTGTGTGTGTGTGTGTGTGTGTGTGTGTGTGTGTGTGTGTGTGTGTGGTGACTGAGCAGCTACTAGAGTTTAATGAGAAGCTGCTGGCTTTGTAGTCATCTGTGCAGCAAGAGATCATCTAGTTTCACTTTCTGCCTTAAAGCAGGGACCATCCAATCCTCTAGACCTCCATGGGGTAGTCAACATATTCAGGCTCTCTTTCGTAGTGCTCTGTGTGCCCCCAAGACAGTTCCAGCTTGGACATGGTTGGTGGTGGGACAGGAACTCCAGCGCATTTAGGGGCTGGGCATTGGCCAAGCAACCAATTCCAGGGTTGACAGATTCGTTTTGAGTCAGCACCTCTTGGGACGTGATGAGAAACCATTGGCCCTGTGGTCACCTGTACAGTCAACACTCAATTTGTGGAGGAAAGTGGTGGGTTGGGAGCTGGAGAGGACGTCAGAGGCAGAGAAGAGTGTTCAGGTGGGCTGAGAGGGGAGGCTCCAAGGGAAGCAAGCCCAGGACCCTGCTAATGGAGCAATTATTACCCTGCTGATCTCAAAAAAGGAGCCCTGGTGGCACAGTGGTTAAATGCTTGGCTCCTAACTGAAAGGTCAGCAGTTCAAACCTGGCAGCCGCTCTGCAGGAAAGAGATGTGACAGTCTGCTTCTGTAAAGATTAACTGCCTTGGAAACCCCATGGGGCACTTCTACTCTGTCCTATAGGGTAACTATGAGACAGAATCGATGGCAATGGGTTTTGGTTTGTTTTTTTTCTGTCTCCAGAACACATTCAGTCTCCTGAGGCCACATCCATGTCTGCATGGACTCAGAGCTGTGATGCTTCCTCAGATTCCACTTCAGTTGCATCAGAGGAGGGCAATGGGTTGAGGGAGCCAGACCTCCCTGATGGAGATGATGGAATGTTGTTGAGGGCTCTGGTTTCTTCTCCCTTTTTCAGCAGCCTTATGGTGCCTCAGTGGTTTAATGATTCCTTCTCTATAAAGCCCTTGTTGACTCCCCTGGTCAGAGCTGAATGCTTCTTCCCTTGCAGTTATCTGTGTGCAGCTTCATTGTCACACTGTCATGATTGCTGCAGGTCAATCTTCATGTAGTTGGGGAGATCTGGATGGCAGACACCCTGTCTTACTCATCCTATGTCCCCAGCGCTTGGTACAGGGCATGACTCAGCTAAGATCTCTATTAAAGGTTGCTGAATGGATAGTGGGCAGGTTACCAGAAGCTGTCTGCCTAGATAGGTCTCCAAGAAGGTCCTTTCTTGGCAAATTACCCCTTTCCCCCTTGCCCTATGGTAAGCGGGGGGCCTAGACAGACCTCAGGGAACCACTTCTTCCAAAGGAAAAAGGATGTGCCTGAGCAAATGGTGTTTGTGGGGAGGGCACACAGGGCTGAGAGATGACTTGCTGAATCATGAAAATGGCACCCTGGTTAGGTAAGGATCTTACTGCCCGGCATTCCACCCAGGGTTGGAATGAGAACCAGGAGCTTCCTGCCTGCCTTCTTCCCAGGTCCTTGTGCAGCTCCTTTCAGCTTTCTTCTGGTCAGCCCATCTAGGCAGAGATGAAGCTGCTTTCTGGCATCAGTGATTTTCCTTGCCTTGAGTCAGGTAGAGAAACAGCTTGCTTCCCAAGGAGAAATTGAAACTCTGTAGGCACACAAGGGTAAATATTGAGTGTGATATGCTGCTAATTAGCTGCACAAAGGCCATTAGCATTAATGAGATCTATGTGGCCAATTCCCTCTGCAATGAGCATGCAGCACCATTTCACAGATCCAGGCGCACTGGCAGTGGCTCAGTGCTCTGGCTGCTGCTACAAGCCTTTATGATGCTTGGTCTTGAAGGGATTTAAAAAAAACAAAGAAGAAGAAGAAAGCTAGAATTGCAGAGAAGCCCCTTCTCTTAACATTTCCTTGAAATAAGAACAGACATTTCAGATTGAAGAGATATTAAAAAGAGATTTTACTTTGTTTTCCATTCCCAAACTTAATCATATCCCCTGCTCCAAATTTTGGAATACATAGGCTGGAAGAGAATAAAGGAGTAGGTAGGGGGGAAACCAAGATTTTTTTTTGAGCACTTACATGTACTAGACATAGAATCAAGAAATTTTGCATACATTACTTGTCTAATCTTCACGATAACCGTATGAGGAGGATTCTATTATTATCCCCATTTTGCAGATGAGAAAAATGAGTCTCAGAGGGGTTAAGTAACTGACCAAGGTCCCACAGTTAATAAATGGAAGAACCAGGATACAAACTCAGGTCTGCCTGAATCCAGAGCCCATGACCTAGACCATGACCCGGAATTCCCTCAGGTGTGACTATGGCAAAGAATGTACCAAAACATCTTGCCTCTTCAAAAGTAGGGGAGGAGTATTAAATCAACAAAAGGGTTAGATCATCGTTTATTAATATAGCTATTTATTCACAGTTTATTTAATGTCTATATGGGTTGGGTTTGGAGAATGTCATATACTATCCCTGCTCCCATGGAGATTCTCATTAGGTGGTAAGGTAATAGAAGCAGATCACTAGGCTAGAAGGTAGGCTGAGCAACAGTAAAGACAAGCACTGTAAATTACAAGAGCACAAATATGGGACACCTGCCCTGGTGGCGCAGTGACTATGAGCTCGGCTGCTAACCAAAAGGTCAACAGTTCGAATCTACCAGCCGCTCCTTGGAAACCCTATGGGGCGGTTCTACTCTGTCCTATAGGATTGCTGTGAGTCGGAATCGACTTGATGGCAACAGGTTTGGTTTTTAGTTTAAAGTATGTGAGAGGGGAGGGAGCGGGAAACATGAAGATTAGGACTGTAGTGGGGAAGTGAACAGTAGTTGATAGGGAAGGTTACTTGGAGGAGAAGCTGAGCCAGATAAAAACTGCAAGAAAGGGCTTTGCTGGCAGAGCAATGACGTGGAGGTGAGGTACAGCAAGGGGTGTAAAGGGAGAGCTACAAGTCTTCTATGTTCATAGAGCATAAAATTTGAGGCAGGTAGTAGCAGTAGCGAGGAGTGAAGCTAGAGAAGTAGGCAGGGCCAGGTCAGAGGATCTGATAGGCAATACAATTGAGCTTGGACTTTATCCTCAGGAAATAGGACTATTGTAGAGTTTTAAACATGGAAATGTCCCGAAAGATGAAACTGACAAGGGCAAGAGTGGTAGCTAGCTGGTGGGTCAATGGTATAAGCTGTTGATGTAACTAAGGCAAGAATGGTGGTAGCCTGAATTTGAGCTGGAGAAGTAGAGATGGAAATGGGGTACAAATCTGATAAATATTTAGAACCACGTTGGTGGCTGACTAAATGCAAGGGGCCTTGAGGGAGAAGGAGTAGTCAGGGATAGCTCTCAAGTTTCTACCTTGGGAAACTTCTGAAACAGGAAACACAGAAGGAGGACCTGGTTTGGGGATGGGACATGTTTCAGTTTGGGATATGTTGAGTGTGAGGTGATTGTGGAATATCCCAGTGGAGATGTCTAACAGGCAGCTGGGTATGATGTGTAGAGCCTAGGAGAGTCACTTGGGACATGCTGAGTTTGGTAACAGCTGAGAATCTTTGAACATTCGGATCACCCAAAGCAGATATTGGTGGGAGAAGTGCAACCCCCCACCTTCTTGCCACTCTTGTCCAACTCTGTCTCCAGGATGGAATCAAAGCCTGGATGCAATACCTGGGCTCATCATTCTGATCCTTCCTGAGCCACGTTCTTTACAGTTCTTCTGCTCCATAAGTCCAGACCCCTTGGAATTACACTGGGAAAATCCACTGGCAGGAGTATAACTCTAGAACTCTTTCTCTATGTCTCCTGGCTTGGAAATAGCAAAGAACTGCTGGATCTGGCAGGGATGCTGGTAGGCTGGCTACTGTCCTCTCTGTCTCCACCCTTCCCAAGTATTGTGACTTTCTTACTCTGTCCTGCTCTCTTCTTATTGATCAGTTTTTGGGTCACTGAGTCCTCCATTGGCTGCTATCACGTAAAGGATCCTGCAAGTTAGACAGGGTTAAGCATAGCCTGCCCTATGCATTGAAGTTGACTTTAATGTTTCTTTCCTGCTTCTAGCACTGGTCCTCTTGTCCCAGTTCCAGCTAATACTATTAACCTGATCAGTAGTGATGAGGGCCCCCTAATATGGCTCTCCCTGAGCAAGACCCTTACATTTCACCCTGCTTTCTCTCTCCATCAAAACTTACCTGTCCCCTCTTTCATTTTCATGTATGTCTTCTCTCTGCTTTCTAGAAAGCTCCCTAATATAACAAACTCCTCAGGATCATATCTGAGACCAACAACAGTAGGCAAGATAGGAAGAGAAGAACAGCAGAAGAGCTGTTGAGAGGTACCAAGGAAGTAGACACAAAAGCAGTGTCATGAATTAAGTCTAAAGGTCAAGCTAAGGGTAGAAACAGAGAAATGAATAGCAAGGTTAATAGCTGAGAGAATCAGGAGCAGTGTGGACTAGAATTAAGTTGAAATGTGTGGTAATGAACTGAGACCAACCCTTGACCCCTTCCATCAGAAAAGAGATTTGAGGATCAGAAAGAACCATTCCAGATGGTTCAACATAGCCATTCATGGTTAATGTGGTGGCTGTTATAATGTAAGCCGGACTCAGGAAGGGGGTCAAAAGCTGCTTAGCACAGTCATTCAAGGGTAATTTTTCTGTAAGGAGCAAGGTCAAAGTCACATTAGAGGAAAGGTTATGCTTTCCTTAGGTGAGATCAGACTGGGGCAAAAATAGCAATCTCTTTAGTAAAGTATGTTTGCTTCTAAGGTGGCTAGTGAGGAAACTGGTCCAGATCAGTGGACTGAAATTAAAGCACCCCTTATTTCTATTCTTCTTTAGATTAGAGACAACCCTTTATTAGCATTCTACTAAACCTAAGACTCTGTATTTGCAAGACACAAGAAGCAAAGGAGGAGAAGACATCTTCCTTCAGTGGGATGGAAGTGGCTTTCAGAGGGAGAGGTAGAGGCTACAGACTGGAAGGCTTGGTAATGGGAGATGCAAGGGATCATCTGAAGACCTAGAGTATGAGGATTTCTTTCCTTGGCTGGTAAAACGAAATATGCAAGGTTGAAAGAATCTTAAACTGGGGTCCTTCTACATGATACTGTGTTGAGAGAGCCACCTGATCCTTCAATAAAAGAACTGAGAATAGATCAATGGTAGCCCAGGATGTGTTATATCTTGAAAGACTGATAAGGCAGGAAACACGTAAGGAACAGACAAGGCTTCTGCATTGCACAATGACCAGGGCCACCATACACATGGAATCCAATGTGGACGAAATCTATTAGAGTTTGGCAGCACAGAAGCATGGAGTAGGGGGAGAATACTTGCTTTCTGTTCAGCTTGTCGGGGGTGGCAGACACTTGCTGGTTTTGTATGCCCAGTAATGTTTTCCCTTCTTTTGGTAAAGAATGCTGATTTTCCTTTGGGGTCTCTCCCTCCTCCCATTCCACTCCCTTGCCCACTATTTCATAAAGTCTTCATGGGACTTTCGATCAGGGGCTCACGCTAGCCAAACCGTCCTTAGAATCTGAACCATGAGTAGAATGATATAAGGTCAGAAATTGTTGGAGCTGATGGATTTTCGATGGCAGCACCCTGAGAAGATTGTTTATTACTTCCAGGGCCACTGCTAGCCCTTTGTGATACTTAAGAAAAGCACACAGCTCAGAGAATTGAGACACTTTTGAACAAAGAAAGAGTCACCTTCCTCCAGGGAGGTAAAACCTGGACCAAGAGGCAAGGCGTGGTGCACAGAGAGCAGGTTAAACCCACCCCAACGTGCCTGCTCAGTCGGGAGCCCTGATTATTTTGAACTCCCTACATCCCTGGTAGGCCCTGCTTTCTGTCCTTCCTCAAGTCTGATTCAGATTTTCTTTCTATTCTCTAAGTACCCAGTGCCTTTCAACTTAAGGGCAGAGTAGGTTTTGTTGCTTGCAATCAAAGAAACCTAAGGGATGTATGGGGGAAATACGGCAGAGATGGGGTTGGAGAGGCACCAGCCCCCCATTGTGGATTACTCAGGTGAAGTAACACCAGGAATTAATTGTCAGGGGTTACCTATAAGCCATTAGTGGCCAAGAAAATAACAGAAGCACAGAAGAATACAAAAGTCAACTTCCTGATTTTTATTTTTCACAGATTAGAAAACACCCATACACACATACACACACACACACCTCTGCAAGGCAGAGAGGAGGGCCCTGCCACACCCAGGCTGCGCATGGCATTCTGTCCCTGTTGCAGGCAAGGCGAGGGAGGCACGAGAAGGAGCAGTGCCAGATGGTTCACGTCAGCCCAGATGATCTCAAATCTCCTAAGACCCCTTCTTGCTCTAGAATATAAAATTATTTATTTCCATCATAAATAGTCAGGTCCAATAGATTAATGACTTCCCCTTCTTCCATGATGTACTTGTCAGGGTATTTTGGAAGCTCCGTCTACACTGTTAGGAGATTTTCATTTTGTACACATTTCTTTGCTTCTAACAACCCTTCCCTTTCTATCTCCCTTCCCCCATGATATTCCGTGCATGAGGAAGGAAGAGGTACCGTATGTGGCTTTGGAGATGATAAGCCCTAGGTCTGAATACCAATTTGCAATTGACTAGTTATATGACCCAAGACAAATGATTTACTCTTCTGAGTATGTTTTTCCTAATCTGTAAAAGGGCATATCTGGAGTGGTCTTTTATTGTTTTTGCCACCCAGCATTTTCCTTCTGTGACAGGAACCTAATTTTCTCCTGAGAACCACTCCCCTGATGCATAAGCCTGATGCTTTGCAGAGAGCTCAAGCTACATGCTTGATCTCTGGAGATGACCATGTGACTCATACTTGCCCTGTTAGGGTGCTATGTCTCCCAGAACAGTGACTGATTCATGTGACCGTGTGACCTAATCTACACCAATGAAAGTCAAGCCCAAGACCTGGATTCACATCACTGGGAAAGGTAAGGTTTTTCCCTTGTAGACTTA
The DNA here is from genome assembly GCA_030035585.1 of Dugong dugon. NCBI lineage: Eukaryota > Metazoa > Chordata > Mammalia > Sirenia > Dugongidae > Dugong > Dugong dugon. The sequence goes on from CM057467.1 coordinate 32,054,566, forward strand.
AGCCTGGAGCTGCTGAGTGCTCCTTAGCTGAGGAGGGCTGCCTGAGAGTGGTCCAAACAATGTAAGCAGAGCTAAGAGAAGGAGAGAAACAGAGGCGGATTATCCAATCGGCAAGATAAGCATGGTTGCTTACCTTGCTTACCAGACCATCTGCAGTGAACCGTTTCACATGGGTTTCACTACATCTTTGAAATGATCCACTACAGATTAGTCAGTAAGCACAAGTAAGCCCATACTTACCTTGCTTACTGGGCCATCCACCCCTGTCAGAGATTGTGAATTTAAAAAGAGGCTTTGATTCTGTTAGAAGATGCTGTGGGGTCGGGAGAGAGACAGATGCCAGCCATACCTAGAAGTAGAATCTTTGATGTGATGAAAAAATGTGAAATTGTTCACTACAGATGGTCTGGTAAGCAAAGTAAGCACCATGCTTCCCTTGCCTATTGTTTAATCCGTCCCTGGAGAAAGACCAAGTCCTGATGCCATCATTTGAGCTGTTGCAGGGCCTGACACCTAGAGACCCCTGGATTTGCATTTTTTTAGTTACATAAATCCATCCCACCCCCACCCCCTGCCCGTGGTTTTCGTTGTTGCTATCGTTAGCCTGTTAGAGTTATATTTTTGAATACTTACACCTGAAAGAGTCCTGACTAACATGTTACCATTTATCTTGTAGGGTTAGTACAGACATTAGAATTAAAATATAACCAGCGGCTGGAATACAGTGGATGGTGAATAAATGGTGACCTTTGTTATTTCCATTGTTCTTATTACCAGTTGCGGTTGAGTAGGCCTGAGTCACAGTAGCCCTATGTGTGTCAGAGTAGAACTGTGAGTAGAACTGTGCTCCATAGGGTTTTCAATGGCTGATTTTCAGAAGCAGATTGCCAGGACTCTGAGGAAGTTCTGGGTAGACTCGAACTTTCAACCTTTTGGTTAGCAGTCCAGGGAGTTAACTGTTTGTACCACCCAAGGACACCTGTTGTTCTTATTGTTGCTTTTTCGGGTGCTCCAAGGTCCTACCTCCTCCTCTCTTTCCCCTCAACCAAACTTTCCTGAGAGACTCTAAAGGCAGCATTTCTAGAACCGTGACAGAACCTTTGAAGAGGAGGCCAGCGGCCAAGCCCCTGTCCCAAAGGTAATTGCCAGCTTCCTTGGGGTATCCACAGGCCTGACCTCAGTGGCAGCAGACAGCAGAGCTCAGATGCTGCACCCTAAGAATTTGGACTCTACAGACCAAGACTCCCTTGTTGATGAACCACCTGGAGCATATGCCTCACATCTGTCCACCTTGCCAGATCCCTTTTACACATCCGGGACTGGGGACCAGCATGGTGAGAGTAGGGGTGGAATGGCACAATAAATGAGCAACATGCTAATACCATGCAAATGAGTGTCTATTTTGAATCAACAGCTCAGCTCAGGCATATTTTCTAGGAGGGCTGAGGCAGCAGGGATCTAAAGGGAGAAGGGGAGGGGAAGAGGTGTCTCTTGGAGGCGTTGGGAAGTACACTGGGGTGCAGGCAGAGCCGACTCCTGCCCATAGCCCCTAATGCTATTCAATCTACTCATTAGCAACTATGAAACATGGGTAGTCAAAAAAAGAATACCAAAAAGAAAAAAAAAAAAACCTCTGCAATGAATAAACTAACAGATGGAGACTTAATTCAATTTGCATCCAATCCACACCAGTACCAGGGACTTTGTTTGACTAACAATGGAGACCCTGGGGATGAGGAGTGGTCCCTGCAATAGAGAGGCTGATTAGGGTAGTCCAGATCCCCTCCCCCACCCTGCCCCCCTCCTTTTTTTAAGGGAACCAGATAACCAAAAAAACCGTGACCCTATAGGACAGAGTAGAACTGCCCAATAGAGTTTCCAAGGAGCACCTGGTGGATTCAAACTGCCGACCTTTCGGTTGGCAGCAGAGCTTTTAACCACTACATCACCAGGGTTTAAGGGAACCAGATAGGTATTCTTATTTGAAAGCTTCTCTCCCTTGGGCTGAATTCATTCTCTGATCTGGAAAGCAAGGTTCTTGGGTAGAAATGAGCCTGACATTGTAGGGATAACTGTGGGCAGCAGCAGCAGAGGGAGAGTGAAAGCCATGAGGGAGATGAGGGACAAGGTCAGGATGACACCCACTCCCACCCCTCCCCTCCCCCACTCAGCACACAGAGTGAATCCTAAGGTAGCTGTGGAGATGGGATTCAAACCGAGGTCTGACTAAGCCCCAAACCTGCATCCTTTCCACAGTATCATTCTGCTTCCAAAGCCTGGATCTCAAGCCCTGCTTTGCTACCGACTAGCTGTTCTGACTGGCATCGGTGACTTTGACTCTCTGCCATAGTTACTGTGAGGCAGACACCAAGCACGTGAATGTGGAAGCACTGTGTAACCTTTGCTGTTCCGTATGGGTTCTCATAGGCTCACTGCTATGGTTCAGGGTGTCACTCACCCTCCCTCCCTCTAGGGAGCTGACAGATGGAGTGTGTGCACTAAAAACAATAACCAAATGAGAAAAGCAGTGTCACTTTATTAAGCAGCATGGTGCTGCCAAGCCCTGGTAAAAGCCAAATCCTAAAATTACATCTTGTGACATCAACCACACTTCCCCTGGCTTGCAGGGAAAAGAGAGAGACGTGTGATCACTGGCCACCATGTCCACTCATCTGACCAACCCAGGACAAGGGCTATAGGCCTGCCTCAGCCACCCAGGGCCAAAAAGGAACAGAGAGAAGCAATGTGGTCAAGTTTGGCTCTAGAAGGATCCAGGTGTGCTTCACCTGGAGACAAGAAGGAGAGCACATTGCCTCTGTGCAAAAGAAGCAAAAAGGGAAGGATGGAACTTTGCCTTGAAGGCCCAGGATTCATGCCACTTGTAAGTGTGGCTAGTGTAGAGTTAGCCTTTGACCTCTCAATTTCCCACCTGTGTGGATGAATGAAAGTCCCTGGGTGGTGCAGATGGTTTGCACTTGACCACTAACCTAAAAGTTAGCAGTTCAAACCAATGCAGCAGTGCCACAGAAGAAAGGCCTGGCAATCTGCTTCAATAAAGATGACAGCCAAGAAAACCCTATGGAGCAGTTCTACTCTACACATGGGGCTGCAATGAGTCGGAATCTACTCAATGGTAACGGATTTGGTTTTTTGGGGGGCTGGTGAGTGAGGTTTTTTTGGGGGACGAGAGGATGGTCCTTTTGGCTGTTCTTTCTGCACTACAGAGGGCAAGGAACGTGCTCAAGACCTTCTTGCCTCAGCAGTACTTGACCGTGCCTCAGAGAGTTTCACCATCGGGGCCTCCTCTGTCCTGCCAATAGGAAACCTCAGCTCAGCCCAGCATCAGGCACAGGTGCTGTTGTAAATACCTACAGGGACTGTCCACAGCCCCCTTTGCCAGAAGTATGGAGAATAAAGAGGACAAGGAAGGTCATGGGGGAGGAAGTCAGGTCTGGGAATTACAGGTCCACTTGCCAAACATCCAATAAATCAGTGTGGCTCAAGGTGAAAGGCTGCCTGTTAGACAACTTCTTTTGTCATTTCTTTTCAATGCTAAGAAAATGAATATTGATTCTGTTCTTGGCTCTGTGCTGGGCCCCTTTAAATGAGTATGATTGGGTTTCCACAATTTAGTGGGTGACATTCAGGCATTTGGAGCAATTGGCTCTTCTCTGAATTCAACCCTTGAATGTGAGTTGGGAAGTATCCCAGGAGTCATTGCCCATAAGGAGAGAAGAGCATCAGATCTCAGGTAGTGATGGATTGGTGTTCTGCATCCTGGAAGGACAACTTTTGAGTCTGAGTCCCCTGGGAACTAGCTCCCAAATTAGGTTTGCAAAAGTGCTAAAGAATGGTTCCAATGGATGAACCGTTATACTCAGCATTGGACACAGAAGAGGTGACCACGGGGCAGAGCCACTCAAACATTTTAGTGAAATATTCTAGTGGAGAATGAAAAGGTATTCTCAGAGCCTTGGAGTATAGTCTGAAGCTTCACAAAATTGCTTTTAACCTTTCGGAGTACTATTGTAAAACTTACAGAGAATTTTTCATTCTTCTCCATAATATTCTTGTTTTAATATAAAATAAATGTTTTGAATCAGTTGCCTTCCAGTAAAGCTGATTAAAAAACCAACCAAACCCATGGCTGTCGAGTTGATTCTGACGCCTAGTGATCCTATAGGACAGAGTAGAACTGGCCTATAGGGTTTCCAAGGAGCAGCTGGTGGATTCAAACTGCCTACCTTTTGGCTAGCAGCTGAATGTTTAACCGCTCCACCACCAGGGCTCCAGTAAACCTTACAGTAGAGGAAAATGAATGCACCACGTTATGCAGTAGCTTTAGAGACTCTGTCCTACCACCTGGGGCGTGTAATTTTGCGAAGCACAACCCTTTAGCAGTAATATTCAGAAGCATGGAGCCCCTAATTCTAAGCTTTGAGTGTGGTCACTACTGCAGCATAATTGCTTACAACCTGAGTCATTCCCCCACTGGAAGGGGAGGGAGCCTGTGTATTCTCATGTCCCTCTCCTTCCTGAGTTCTGGAAAGTTGTCACTTTGGTTTTTAATTTTTTTTTTATTTTTATATATTTTATTGTACTTCAGGTGAAAGCTTACAGAGCAAATAGTTTCTCATGAAATAGGAGTACACATGTTGTTCTATGACATTGGTTAACAACCCCACAACGTATTAAGCCTCTAAATTCTCAACCTTTTTTTTTTTTTTTTGATGGAAATTACAGATGGCCAAAGATACACCGTTTCAAAAATTTCTACATTCACAGTTCAGTGACATTGACTACGCTCTTCCACCTGTGCTGTTATTCTCACTTAAGATGAAGGCTTACAGAACAAAATAGTTTTTCATTTAATAGTTACTACACATGTTGCCCTATGACAATGGTTAACAATCTCACAGCACATCAAGAATATCCTTACTCCACCACCTTGTGTTCCCTATCACCAGGGGACTTCCTTGTCCCCTTCTGTCTTCTGGACCTTGTCACTGGACTACTGTACCTCTTTAGTCTCATTTGGTTTTTTATTTTATTTTATTTTAACACCATTTCAAAACTTTTTACTTACACATTTAAGTGATATTGACTATGCTCTTCCAATTGTGCTGCCATTCTCGCCCAAGATGAAGGCTTACAGGACAAATCAGCCTCCCATTTAATAGTTACTACAAATGTTGCCCTGTAGCAGTGGTCAACAATCTCACAATACATCGACAGTGTCCTTATTCAATTTGTGTTCCTTATCATCAGTTTCCTACTCTCCCTCTGCCTTCTGGCCCTTGTCACCGGACTCCTGTACCTCGTTAGTCCCATTTAGTTTTACTGGGCTGTCCATTCCCAGGCTTAACATCGAACCTCGAAGGTAACTTCACCTCTGAGCTGAAAGGGTGTCTGGGGGCCACACTCTTGAGGTTTCTCTAGTATTCTTTAGGCCAGTAAATCTGGTCTTTTTTTTTTTTGGGAGTTAAAATTATGCTCTACATCCTTCTCCAGCTCTGCCCAGAACCCTCTGTTGTGATCCTGGTCAGAGGAGTCATTGGTGGTAGCCGGGCACCATCTAGCTGTACTGGACTCAGTCCGGTGGAGGCCTTGGTAGCTGTGGACAATTAGTCCTTCGGACTAATCTTTTCGTTGAATCCTGTTCTCTTCATTCTCCCTTGCTCCCAAAGGGATGAGACAAGTGGAGTGTCTTAGATGGCCGCTCATAGGCTTTTAAGACCCCAGACACTACTCACCAAGGTAGAATGTAGAGCATTATCTTTATAAGTAGTGTCATGCCAGTTGAGCTAGATGTTCCCCGAGACCATGGTCCTCAGAGCCCTCCGTCCAACAACTCAGTCCCTCGGGGGGTTTGGATGTGTCTATAGGGCTTCCATGACCTTTCCTTGTGCAGGTTGTGTTAGTTTCCCCTGTACTATGTACTATCTCACCTCTCACCCAAGGTACCACTTATCTATTGCCTATTTAGTTCCCCCCCCCCCTCCCATCCCTGGTAACCAACAAGGATTGTTACATTTTGCATGTGAATTTTCTCATGGATTTTTACAATAGAGGTCTCATACAATATTTGTCCTTTTGTGATTGACTTATTTCACTCAGCATAATGTCCTCCAGTTTCATCCATGTTATGAGATGGTTCAAAGATTCATTGTTGTTCTTTCTCGTTACATAGTACTCCATTGTGTGTATGTACCATAGTTTGTGTATCCATTCATCTGTTGATGGACATTGAGGTTGTTTCCATCGTTTTGCTATTGTGAACAATGCTGCCATGAACATAGGTGTGCATATGTCTATTCGAGTGATGACTCTTATTTCTCTAGGATATATTCCTAGGAGTGGGATTGCTGGATCGAATGGTATGTCTATTTCTAGCTTTCTGAGGAAACGCCATATCATTTTCCAAAATGGTTGTATCATTTTGCATTCCCACCAGCAGTGTATAAGAGTTCCCATCTCCCCGCAGCCCCTCCAACATTTGTTATTTCCAGTATTTTTGATTCGTGCCAGTAATGCCGGGGTGAGATGGTATCTCATTGTGGTTTTAATTTGCATTTCTCTAATGGCTAGTGATTGCGAGCATTTCCTCATGTGTCTGTTGGCCATTTGAATGTCTTCCTTGGTGAAGTGTCTGTTCATTTCCTTTGCCCATTTTTTGATAGGATTGGTTGTCTTTTTGTTGTAGAGGTATTGGATTTTCTTGTAGATTATGGAGATTAGACCTTTGTCTGACTTGTACTGTCCAAAAATTTTTTCCCAGTCTGTAGGTTCTCTTTTGACTCTTTTGGTGAAGTCTTTTGAAGAGCATAGATGTTTGATTTTTAGAAGATCCCAGTTATCTAGTTTATCTGTTGGGTTTTTTGTGTTGATGTTTATGGTTTGTATCCTGTTAATGCCATGTATTAAGGTCTGAAGTGTTGGTCCTATTTTTTCTTCTATGAATTTTATAGTTTGAGGCTTTATATTCAGGTCTTTGATCCATTTTGAAGTAGTTTTTGTATATGGTGTGAGGTATGGGTCCTGTTTCATTTTTCTACAAATGGATATCCAGTTTTGCCAGCACCATTTGTTAAAAAGACTGTCTTTTCCCCATTTGATGTATTTTAGGCCCTTGTCAAAGATCAGGTGACCGTAGGTGGATGGATTTACATCTGAGTTCTCAATTCTGTTCCATTGGTCAATGTCTCTGTTGTTGTAACAGTACCAGGCTGTTTTGAGTACTATAGCTGTATAGTAGGTTCTCAAGTCAGGTAGTGTGAGTCCTCCAACTTTATTCTTCTTCTTCAGTAGTGCTTTACTTATTCGGGGTTTCTTCCCTTTCCATATAAAGTTAATAATTAGTTTTTCCATCTCTTTGAAGAATGTTGTTGGTATTTGTATCGGGATTGCATTGTATTTGTAGATTGCTTTAGGTAGAATTGCCATTTTCACAATGTTGAGTCTGCCTATCCATGAGCATGGTATGTTTTTCCATTTATGTAGATCCCTTTGGATTTCATGCAGCAGTGTTTTATAGTTTTCTTTGTATAGGTCTTTTACGTTCCTGGTCAGATTTATTCCTAAGTATTTTATCTTTTTAGGGGCTATTGAAAATGGTATTGATTTCCTGATCTCCTTTTCATCGTTCTCTTTACTGGTGTATAGGAATCCAACTGATTTTTGAATATTTATCTTGTATCCTGCTACTCTGCTGAATCTTTCTATTAGTTCCAGTAGATTTCTCATGGAGTCTTTAGGGTTTTCTATGTATAGTATCATATCATCTGCAAACAGGGAGAGTTTAACTTCTTCATTACCAATTTGGATGCCCTTTATTTCTTTCTCTTGCCTTACTGCTCTAGCTAGAACTTCCAGTACAATGTTAAATAGGAGTGGTGATAAAGGGCATCCTTGTTCCTGTTTTCAAGGGGAATGTTTTCAGCCTCTCTCCATTAAGAATGATGTTGGCTGTTGGTTTTGCATAGATGCCCTTTATTATGTTGAGAAATTTCCCTTCTATACCTATTTTATTGAGAGCTTTTATCAGGAATGGGTGTTGGACTTTGTCAAATGCCTTTTCTGCATCAATTGAGATGATCATGTGATTTTTTCTTTCCTTTTATTTATGTGGTGGATTACGTTGATGGATTTTCTAATGTTAAACCATCCTTGCATACCTGGTATTAATCCTACTTGGTCGTGGTGTATTATTTTTTTGATATGATGCTGAATTCTATTTGCTAGAATTTTTTCAGAATTTTTGCATCTATATTCATGAGAGATATTGGTCTGTAATTTTCTTTTTTTGTGAAGTCTTTGCCTGGTTTTGGTATCAGCGTTATGCTGGCTTCATAGAATGAATTTGGAAGTGTTGCTTCCTCTTCTATGCTCTGAAATAGCTTGAGTAGAACTGGTACGAGCTCTTCTGTAAATGTTTTGTAGAATTCTCCAGTGAAGCCATCTGGGCCAGGGCTTTTTTTGGTTGGGAGTTTTTTTATTACCTTTTCAATCTCTTCTCTTGTTATGGGTCTGTTCAGATTTTCAATATCACTTTGTTGTAGTTTGGGTAGGCCGTATGTTTCTAGAAATTTATCCATTTCCTCTAGGTTTTCAAATTTGTTGGAATATAGTTTTTCATAATATTCTGTTATAATCCTTTTTATTTCGGTTGGGTCTGTTGTAATGTCCCCCATTTCATTTCTTATTTGGGTTATTTGTGCCCTCTGCTGTTTTTCTTTTGTCAGTCTGGCCAGTGGTTTGTCGATTTTGTTGATTCTTTCAAAGAACCAACTTTTGGTTTTGTTGATTCTTTCTATTGTTTTTCTGTTCTCTATTTCATTTATTTTTGCTCTGATCTTTACTATTTCCTTTCTTCCGGTGGTTGTAGGCTTTTTTTGTTGTTCTCTTTCTATTTGTTTGAGTTCTGTAGTTAATGTTTTGATTTTGTCCCTTTCTTCTTTTTTGATATGTGCATCTATTGCTATAAATTGTCCTCTGAGGACTGCCTTTGCTGTGTCCCAAAGGTTTTGGTATGATGTGTTTTCATTTTCATTTGATTCTAGGAATTTTTTAATTCCATCTCTGATTTCTTCTATTACCCATTGATGTGTAAGTAGATTATTATTCAGTTTCCATGTGTTTGATTTTTTTTCCTTGCTCTTTGTAGTGTTAATTTCTACCTTGATGGCATTGTGGTCAGAAAAGATACTGTGAATTATCTCAGAATTTTGGATCTTGTTGAGGATTGCTCTGTGGCCTAAGATGTGGTCTATTCTGGAGAATGTTCCATGTGCATTGGAAAAGAATGTGTACTTTGCAGTGGTTGGATGGATTGTTCTATATATGTCTATGAGGTCCAGTTGGCTGATTGTATCCTTTAGGTCTTCTGTATCTTTGCTGAGTTTCTTTTTAGTTGTTCTGTCCTTTACTGAGAGTGGTGTGTTGAAGTCTCCTACTATTATTGTGGAACTGTCAATTTCTCTTTTCAGTGTTATTAGAGTTTTTTTTTATGTATTTTGGAGCCCTGTCATTGGGTGCATAGATATTTATTATGGTTATGTCTTTATGGTGGATCATCCCCTTAATCATTATATAGTGTCCTTCTTTGTCTTTTATGGTAGATTTTGTTTTAAAGTCTATTTTATCTGAGATTAGAATTGTCATTCCTGCTCTTTTTTGATAGTTGTTAGCTTGATATATTTTTTTCCAACCTTTGATTTTTAATAAATTCACATCTTTGTTTCTAAGGTGTGTCTCTTGTAGACAGCAAATTGATGGATCCTGTTTTCTTATCCATTCTGCATTCTCCGTCTCTTTATAGGTGCATTGAGTCCATTTACGTTCAGTGTAATTATTGATAAATGGAAGTTTGTTGCTGTCATTTTGTAGTGCTTTTTTTTGTGATGCTGAAGTTTTATTTGTTCTTCTTACTCTCTTGTGCTGAGTTACTTTTGTTTGTGTATTTTGTGTTCATTTCTTTTGTTTTTGTAGGTTTTGTTTTTGTTGAGACTTTATGTTTTTCGTCTTTATTTTTATGAGTTGGTTTGTTAACTTTTTTTGTGGTTACCATGAATTTTACCCTTATCTTTCTAAGTTTGAAGCAGTCTACCGTTACTTGGTATCGCCTTGCCTTCCTCTCCTTTAGAAGGTTCTATACCTATGCCGTTTGTTCCCTCTTTCATTGTTTTGATGTTGTTGTCATCATTTGATTGATTTCTCTGATTCCCTGTTGTATTTCTTTTGTTTTTGGAAAGTCCTCAGTAATTCAGTTCCTAGAATGTATCTGGTTCATGTGAACCTGCGTCCTAGGTCCTAGGTCCTGCCTGAGGGCTGAAGCTGTTTGTCCTCAGATCGAAGAACTCCCTTTAATAATTCTTGTAAGTTTGGTTTGACTTTTGCATATTCCTTTAGTTTCTGTTTATCTGGAAATGACCTAATTTCACCATCAAATTTGAATGAGAGTTTTGCAGGATATATTATTCTTGGCTGACAATTTTTTTCTTTCAAGATTTTATATATGTCATCCCATTGCCTTCTTGCCTGCATGGTTTCTGCTGAATAATCTGAGCTTAGTCTTATTGTTTCTCCTCTGTATGTGACTTCTTGTTTTTCACGAGCTGCTCTCAGGATTCTTTGTTTGTCTTTAGTTTTAGCGAGTGTGAATATGATATGTCTTGGTGATTTTCTTTTGGGGTCTCTTCTATATGGGGTTCATTGAGCTTCTTGGGTGGCCAGCTTTTCATTTTTCATGATATTGGGAAAGTTTTCTGTCAGCAGTTCGTCAATGATCCTCTCTGTGTTTTCTGTTTTCTCCCCCTGTTCTGGTATGCCAATCACTCATAAGTTTTTGCTTTCAATTGTGTCCCACATAACTCTCAGGGTCTCTTCATTTTTCTTTGTTCTTTTTTCTGAGTTTTCCTGAAACAGAGTTGTATCCAAGTGTTTGTCTTCAGTTCCACTGATCCTGTCTTCCATGGTTTCAAATCTACTTCTCAGCCCTTCTATGACACCGTCCATTTCTGAAATCTTGTTGTTTATCTTTTGGATTTCTAATTGTTGTTTTTGTATAATTTCGAGTTGTGAATTTATTTTGGCATTTTGTTCCTGCATCATCTTCCTGAATTATTCCAATTTTTTGTCTGTATTTTCCATAAATTTGTCTATTTTTTCCTCATGTTTGTCAGCTTTTTGCCTCAGTTCTTGGAAAATTCTGAGTATTAGTGATTTGAGTTCCGTATCAGGTACTTCTAGTGCATTTTCTTCCACAGGAGAGTTATCTGGTGTTTTAATTTGGACGCCTATTGGAGCCATCTTGTCTTGTTTTTGTAAATGTTTTGATATTGTTTGCTGTTTTCAGGGCATTCAGTAGATATTTCTCTCGTTTATTGATTGTAGATTGTTTTTGTTGTTGTTGTTTCGTTCTTGTGGTACAGCTGGGCAGATCTAGCTGAGGAGGAGCCACTGGGACGGGTTGCTTGTGGCACTCACCGCAGCCACCAGGACGGTCGGTAGTCAGTGCTGGGCAGGTTCCAATAGGGCGTGCCTGCACTGCTTGGTGGTGTGATGTCTAGTGCACGGTGCAGGTAGGTAGGGTGCAGCGGGAAGATGGTTATGTGTGAAGCTAAGCTGGATATGGGAGAGAGGAGATAGGAGGAGGAGCAAAAAACGTACAAACATAAAAGAATGCTAGGGGAGCTTGTCGTTGGAATGTACAGATGAGAGACTATGGGATGGAGGAAACCAGAAGGGGGAAGAGAAAGAAAAGGAAAGAATGACCAAATAAAAATCAGAAAAGTTTAAAGAACTGCAAAGTTCCCAGGGATCCCACCGATGCAGCTATGAGGTCTGGGGGAGTCGGTCTCAGTTTTCACAGCACAGCCTGGCCAGAAGGTACAGAGGCATACATCGCCTGGTATTCAGGGATCAGAAAGAGAAGGAAGAGATAGAGAGACGAGAAATTAAGCAAGGAAGAAAGACAAAAGGGAAAAAGAGGGAAAAGATGACAAAACTAATCAAAAAAAGAAGAAAAATAAAATTAAAAAAAAGAAAAAAGCAACACCAGCAGTCAGTGCCTACAAATGGGACCCAGAGAGCCCCCACTCAGGGGTGCGAGTTCCAAGAAGCCGGCAGTCTCGGGGTTAAGAGACCGTGGCCACGGGAGCAGAGGGGCAAACGAACAAAGGCCCCAGGATCTCACCAGCGCAGCAGCCCAGACCTGGAAACAGCCACACGCCCGAACGCAGCCCCACAGCCCCGCAGGAGAGAGCAAAGATGGCACCCGGAACCAGCACCCAGGCACAAGGAGGGGGAGGCAGCAGAAAAAGCCTCTCCAGCGGCCAGCAAACGGCCCCCAGAAAGCCGCCAGCCCGGGCGCGCGGAACCCAAGCACCGGCGCCCCCCAGCCTAGGGACCCCGGCCATGGAAAGCAGTGGGGTGAATGAACAAAGGCCCCGGGATCCCACCAGCGTGGCAGCCCAGACCTGGAAACAGCCACACGCCCAAACGCAGCCCTACAGCTCTGCAGAAGAGAGCAAAGATGGCACTCGGAACCAGGCACCCAGGCAAAAGGAGGGGGAGGCGGCAGAAAAAGGTTCGCTAGCTGCCAGCAAACGGCTCCCAGAAAGCCGCCAGCCCGGGTGCGCGGAATCCAAGCACCGGCGCCCCCCAGCCCAGGGACTCCGGCCACGGAAAGCAGAGGGGCGAACGAACAAAGGCCCCGGGATCCCACCAGTGCGGGAGCCCAGACCTGGAAACAGCCACACGCCCGGACGCAGCCCTACAGCCCCGCAGGAGAGAGCAGAGACGGCACTCGGAACCAGGCACCCAGGCAAAAGGAGGGGGAGGCGGCAGAAAAAGCCCCACCAATGGCCAGCAAACGGCTCTCAGAAAGCCGCCAGCCCGGGCGCGCGGAATCCAAGCACCGGCGCCCAGCCCAGGGACCCCGGCCACGGAAAGCAGTGGGGTGAACGAACAAAGGCCCCGGGATCCCACCAGCGTGGCAGCCCAGACCTGGAAACAGCCACATGCCCGAACGGAGCCCCACAGTTCCGCAGAAGAGAGCAAAGACGGCACTCGGAACCAGGCACCCAGGCAAAAGGAGGGGGAGGCGGCAGAAAAAGTTTCGCTAGCTGCCAGCAAACGGCTCCCAGAAAGCCGCCAGCCCTGGCGCGCGGAATCCAAGCACCGGCGCCCCCCAGCCCAGGGACTCCGGCCACGGAAAGCAGAGGGGCGAACGAACAAAGGCCCCGGGATCCCACCAGTGTGGGAGCCCAGACCTGGAAACAGCCATACACCCGAACGCAGCCTTATAGCCCCGCAGGAAAGAGCAGAGACGGCACTCAGAACCAGGCACCCAGGCAAAAGGAGGGGGAGGCGGCAGAAAAAGCCTCGCCAGCGGCCAGCAAACGGCCCCCAGAAAGCCGCCAGCCCGGGCGCGCGGAATCCAAGCACCGGCACCCCCCAGCCCAGGGACCCTGGCCACGGAAAGCAGGGGATCCCCAGCTGAGGCGGAGAGGGGTGGGGGGTGAGAGAGCGCGCACCGCAGTTTACCGGTCGTTCTGTCTCCCACCGGATGCTCTGCAAGGCTGCTCTCCCGTTCTCTGGTCTCCGATAGGAATCCAAGATGGTGGATCCGCGCTGCGTTAGCTGGTAAGGAATCTCTGCATGAGTCTCTCCTCGCTCTCCGTTCTCTTTTAGTATTCTCACTCCGTTTGGTGTTTGGCTGAGTTCTTTATCTCTTCATTTGGTGTTCTAGGGTTTCAGGATTGTTGATTCTCTGTTAGGCTTAGTTTTTCGGATCTTTGCTGTGGAGGGACGGCATGGTGCTTCTGCCTAGAGCGCCATCTTGCCCCCTCACTTTGGTTTTTTCAGAGTGTCTGGTGCCTCATCTTCAGGCAAGGCCATTCTTATTTCAAAAAATACAGACAAGGTCATATCCACTGAGAGGACTCCAAGATGGTGTACTTGCAGTGGATTTTGATGAAGTGGCCTCTTCTCTGGGAAGCCGTGAATGTAAACCATGTATGCCATTAAGCCAGTGGTTAAGAACGGGTGTCCGAGGAATGCAGAGCATGGGGCTAAGGAAACAATACCATCTAAAATTGTTCCCCTTGTGCATCTAAATGAACATTTATTACAAGTTTCCATAGTTACAGGTAGAAAAGGATGGAGGGAGAAAAGAGTGGAAAGTAAGTGAAAATGCTGACTTCAGTATCAAAAACTACATCTGGGTAAACTCCCCTCTGCTGCTTCCCCCGCTCCTCACTCCCACACATACTTAGAGAGAGACCTATCTAGGCGGCTAGGGTAAGAATAAGGAAAAAGAAGGGATAGCTTTGAGATCTTGTCTTTTCTGTTCACAGGTTATTAAAAATGCCCCCAAACTGTTTGTTAAAACTATGTTCTAGAACCTTGTGGCAGTAAAATGGCCAGGTCTATGTCCTCCTTAGGATCTGCAGCCTGGGAGGAGGTGGAGTGATTGTACCCCTAGTATATCAGGCTGAGATGAGCTCCAGGTGGCTCAGAGGCCCCGAAAGATGAGGGGCGGTGGGGAGACCCAAGCTTCTCAAGATGAGGGGGACAGCTTGACTGCCATGCAACTGATTCTCAGGGTACGCCTGCTTTGTCAGGTTCCCATCAATGGGAAGTAATTTCCGCTTTTGCTGTCATCCCAATTCTGCCTGGCCAGCTGGGAATACAGGGCTCACGCAGCTCCTGTGCAGACAGCATTTAATTTCCCTTGCATTGGGCTGGGGAATCTGGCATAATGAGGTATAGATCCGTTTTGCCTGCGGTGCAGGGAGTCGCTGGTACAGGAGGGATTCTGGTTGGAGACAGGCTGGTCACCCCAATAGTAATCCTGTCTGAAAGCTCTGAAGCCAATCACAGATGCCGTGGGAGGCCTTCACCCCCCATCCTCAGACTCTGACCCTCCATTTCTTCAGGCATGATAGGCAGTGCGACCTGGTGAAGAGGATGTGGGATTTGGTTTCAGAAGTCCTGGCTTTAAATCACATAGAGCCGAGTGGTGGCCCTGTGTCTAATGAGACAGTTAGGAGGATTAACTGTGTGCATACCTGGAACGTTTGTGGCTATGTCCAGATAGTACCAGGGCAAGGAGAATAGCCTGGAGGAGGATTTAAGGAAAGGAGCTCAATTTCCAATTGTGTTCAAATCTTTACACATGGGTCTGTTTCCTCCAGCTCCCTGCCTAATTACTGTGTCACAAGGAAAGCTGAACCTGTGTAGCTGTTGGGAACATGGACCACTCTTCTTTGAAACTCTGTTGTGCCCTATCTGTCCAGAGAGAATTAGGGGGTCCTCCTCCCCTAGCATCCAGCATGTACTTCTATTTTGTTTTATCATGTTGATTGTAATTGATTGTTTACTCATCTGTGCCCTCCAAAAGACTGAACTCCATGAGGCCAAGACATGTCTCACTGAGTGTCTGAAAACAGTAGGAGATAAAAAAATGTTTGGTGATTGAAGGAATGGGCAAGGCTGAAAGAAGCAGGCTGTGCTAACCTGGGGACCTAAGAGTTCATCTTTGGCTTTCTGGGCATTGAGTTCTTCCAACATGCACCCTGCTTTTCCTCCATAAGGAAGAGCATGAGTCTGACATGTTAGTACTTTCTGACCAATAGGAAACCCACTGGGTACTATTCTAATGATTCTTATGATTCTAGAGTTCTTTACACTTTCAAATCACTTTCGCATCCATAATTTCATTCTATCCCTATTTATAATCCAGCAAAAAAGACAAAAAAGAAGCTGAGGTCTAAGAGGTCAGAGGACATGTCCAAGACCACAGAGTGAACTGGTAATGGAGCCAGAATTAGAATTATGATCTTTTGGTTTCTGTCCAGGCGCTCATGAGGAATCCATAATGCCATTTACCAAAGCACACCTTTAAGAGGCCATGGGATAGAGTCCCCCATATATGCAAGGTCAGCCACTTTGCTCATTCATTTTTTGTAAATATCTTCTACTTGACTTCCCTTGGCCATGCCCTGTGATAAGTGCTGAGGGTAGAGATGAATATGACACAGCTCTGACTCCAAAGAGATTAGGATCCGATAGAGGAGGCAAATAGATAGATTGGAATGGAAGAGTTGGAGCTCTAAATGTAGCCTAACAACAAGTGTGGTAGGAGGGAGGAAGGGAGGGGAAAGAAAATTGGTCTATTGGTATTTGTATTTCCAAAGGTGGAATAGTTATATGATGATATGGTCCATGGTGTGGCCACGGGAGGGTTGGTTGAAGCTAATGTAGATGAATGTTATCGAAGTTGGTGATATAAAAAAATCTGGGGGCAGGACATTGGGTGGATAGTCTGCATAGATATGGAACATCTGTTCCACATGATGGCAGGAGCTGAGGAGCAAAAGAAATTTTTGAGACAGCGCACTACCTGACCTCAGAACCTACTATATAGCTATGACGGTCAAAACAGCCTGGTACTGGTACAACGACAAACATATTGACCAACAGAACAGAATTGAGAACTCAGATGTAAATCCATCCACCTGTGGTCACCTAATCTTCGAGAAAGACCCAAAGTCCATCAAATGGGGAGAAGACAATCTTTTTAATAAATGCTGTTGGCAAAACTGAATGTCCATCTGCAAAAAAATGAAACAGGACCCATACCTCACACCATACACAAAAACTAATTCAAAATGAATCAAAGACCTAAACATAAAACCAAAAACTATAAAGATCATAGAAGAAAAATAGAGTCAATGCTACAGACCCTAATATACTACATAAACAGGATACAAACCATAACTAACAATACACAAATATCAAAAGATAAACTAGATAACTGGGATCTTCTAAAAATTAAACATTTATGCTCATCAAAAGGCCTCACCAAAAGAGTAAAAAGAGAACCTACAAACTGGGAAAAAAATTTTGGCTATGACAAATCTGACAAAGTTCTAATCTCTAAAATCTACAGGAAAATTGAACATCTCTACAACAAAAAGACAAATAATCCAATTAAAAAATGAGCAAAGGATATGAAGAGACACTTCACCAAAGAAGACATTCAGGCTGCTAACAGACACGTGAGGAAATGGTAGCGATCACTAGCCATTAGAGATAAGCAAATCAATACCATCTCACCCCGACGTTATTGGCTTGAATAAAAAAAATAACAAATGTTGGAGAAGCTGCAGGGAGATAGGAACTCTTATGCACTGCTGGTGGGAATGCAAAATGGTACAACCATTTTGGAAAACAGTATGGCCCTTCCTTAAAAAGCTAGAAATAGAAATACCATATAATCGAGCAACCCCACTCCTAGGAATATATCCTAGAGAAATAAGAGCCATCACATGAATAGACATATGCACACCTATGTTCATTGCAGCATTATTCACAATAGCAAAAAAGATGAAAACAACCTAAGTGCCCATCAGCAGATGAATGGTTAAACAAACTATGTTACATACACACAATGGAATACTACAAAACGATAGAGAGCAATGATGAATCCTTGAAACATCTCACGACATGGATGAATCTGAAGGACGTTATGTTGAGTGAAACACATAAATCACAAAAGGACAAATGTTGTATGAGACCACTACTACAAAAACTCATGAAAAGGTTTACACACAAAAAGGAACAATCTTTGATGGTTACAAGACAGGGGAGGGGTGGGGAGGGAAAAACACTAGATAATAGATAAGTGATCACTTTGGTGAAGGATAAGATGGTACACAATACTGGGGAAGCCAGCACAACTTGACCAAGGCAAGGTCCTAGAAGCTTCATAGACACATCCAAACACCCTGAAGGACTGAATTATTGGGCTGAGGGCTGGGGACCATGGTCTTGGGGGCCATCTAGCTCAACTGGCATAACATAGTTTATAAAGAAAATCTTCTGCATCCTACTTTGGTGAGTAGCCTCTGAGGTCTTAAAAACTTGTGAGTGGCCATCTAAGATTTTTCACTGGTCCCACCCCATCTGGAGCAAAGGAGAATGAATAAAACTAAAGACACAAGGGAAAGATTAGTCCAAAGGACTAACTCACCACAACTACCACAGCCACCCCCAGACTGAGTCTAGCACAACTATATGGTGCCCAGCTACCACCACTGACTGGTCTGACAAGGATCATAGTAGAAAGTCCAGGACAGAGCAGAAGATAAATCTAGAACAAAATTCTAACTCACAAGACCACATTTACTGGCTTGACAGAGACTGGAGAAACCCCGAGAGTATGGCTCCTGGAAACCCTTTTAACTTAGTCCTGAAGTCCCTCCTGAGGTTCACCCTTCAGCCAAATATTAGACAGGCCTATAAAACAAAATGAGACTAAATGGGCACATCAACCCAGGAGTAAGGATGAGAAGGCAGGAGGGGACAGGAAAGCTGGTAATGGGGAACCGAAGGTCGAGAAAGGGAGAGTGTTGACATGTCATGGGGTTGGCAACTGATGTCACAAAACAATATATGTATTAATTGTTTAATGAGAAACTAATTTGCTCTGTAAAGCTTATCTAAAGCACAATTAAAAAAAAAAAAAAGATTTCTAAATACTTCCACAGGATGGTGCCACTCCTGTGGAGAATTAGTGGCTTAGGTGATCCAGTCCCCTTGATCAGTCTCATGATTAGGTTAGGTTCAACAGTTAGAGTTCATTATCATAACTGAATCAATGAAGAAGTCATGAGAGTCTCCACCTACTCTGCCAGTTGACTTAATATAAACCCATTTCCTGTTCTTAGACATCTTGGTAGTTGGAAGAGTTGGAAGCAGGAAGTTACCCTGATGATTTCAGAGTCCTGTAGACACTGAAGCCCACAAGTCTTCCTGAAGTTCCAAGTAGCCACCATCATGCCCTTATCTCCACTCAGGCTGGCTGTGGTGTGTATGAGTAACATCAACAGGAGCATGGAAGCCCACAGCATCCTCAGGAGAAAGGGTTTCAGTGTCTGGTCCTTTGCAACTGGATCTCATGTGAAGCTCCCAGTACCAGGAGCCAATGTCTCCTTGGATTATGATTTTGCAACAACATATCAACAAACATACGACGATCTTGTAAGGAAAGACAGAGAATACTATACCCAGAATGGAATGTTACACATTTTAGAAAGAAATCAGAGGATCAAGCCCCAGCCAGAAACATTTCAAGAGAGCAGAGATGCCTTCAATGTCATCGTGACCAATGAAGAGACAGTTCATGACAGTGATGGAAGAGCTGTGTTCCAGAGAACAGGAGACCTTCCAGCCTGTGCATATGATCAACGTGGACATTGAAGACATCCTGGAAGATTCCCCCATGGGAGCATTCCTCCTCTGTGAGCTCTGCCGGCACATACAGTGTGCAGACAACATGGAGTATAGTCTGGATGAGCTGCTCCTGGAATTGGAGGAGAAAACAGGCAAGAGTTTTCTTCAAATGGTCTGCTTCTCCTGAAGATCTTGGCTGGCCTTGGCTCCTTCCTAAGTAAGAACTTGTGTGTCAAGTTTTCAACTACTCTGTATTTTCTCTGAAAAGCATCTTTAAAGACCTATCCCCTAAATGCTGCTTGTATTGTTTTTAGGTATACCACAGGAGGAAGAAAATATTACCAAGAAACACATTTTATGGGAAAGGAGGAGAAGGCTATAAACAGCAACAATTAGGAATCGCTGGAAGTGTGCCCTGCATTGTACTTTACACAGAATAACTAATTTAACGTTCACCTCTCTGTAAGGAAGTTACCACCATCCCTGAATTTTCTGATTCTGAATGAGCAAACCAAAGCTTGTAATGAATAAGTGTTTTGTTTCAGGATATTCAGCAAGTAAAGAACATTTTTTATAAGCAATCACTTTAACCAAATTTCTTTTGCTCCTTTTAAGTGACATATCAGTTATAAAGGGTTTTTTTTTCTCTAATGAGAAAAGGATTGTATTACATTTTTGGACTTTGGATGTGTTTTCTTATATATTGTAGCCTTTTTACTAATGCTGACTTTAATATGTAAGAATTTGAGGTAGATAATTGGTTGCACATAATTCCTAAAAATGGAAATATTTATTAAAAAAATCCCTCATTAAATGAAATCTAATTAAATAAAATAATCTAATTTAAATTTTTTAAAAAAAGAAATTTTTGAGTCAGCTAATAAAGTCCATAATGAATGAGGGGGAGTGAAAAGGAAGACAGAGGATAATGGGACGAGGATGGGTGAAAGACATAAAGATGGTGTACCAGATGGCATGACGTTCAAAGAAAGGGGGCTTTTCAGAAGAGGGTGCAAAAGAGGGTTGGAAGGAAACCACTGGATTGAATTTGCACAGCTCTTCTGTCATATTTATTCAGTATAGGCTAAGAAAATCACAATGGTTTAACACAACACAGGTTTATTTCTCACTCACATTACCTACTCAACACAGGTCAAGAGGGGAGAAGGGGGCTTTGCTCCACCATCAATGAAGGGCCCAGATTGATCGAAGTCCCTACCACATCTAGAATATGAGGCCTCCACAGTCACCATTACAGGGGAAGATATGGCTGGAGAGTTGTGCACTAGTCCTTAAATGTCACACATCGCTTCTATTCGCAGTCCATTGGCCTATACTTGGCAATGGCACCACTTCTTTGTTACCTACAAGGGGACTGAGGAGGTGGAGGAGCAGATGATCATCCGGTAAGTATTAAAGGTCTCTGCTATCGCTGTAACAGACTCCACAGACTTGCCTAATTCATTTATTCAAAAATTATTTGAGCTTCCATTTGTGTCAAACAATGTGCTGGATGCTAAGGATATAGTGATGAATAAGATGTAGTTGTGGTTCCTGCCCTATGGAGATTTTAGTCAATCTTTGCCACCTTGTTCTCCCTGACTTCTGATCCTCCACCCACTCTTTAACTATTTCCTTGGTTAGATTTGTGGTCATGAATGACTCTTCTTCAATCTCCTGCCTCCTGGTTCAGATTGTTCGTCTTAGATCAAATCTCTGCTAGGCTACCACAATGTATTGGGTAGGGCAGGTGTAATTCTGGACTGGTGAGCCAAATCTTTTCCAGTTTCACAGTTGCAGGGAAATGGGAATGAGTATTTCAGGGTCAGTAGGCTTCTACTGGGAGTCCCTAGGTGATGCAAATGGTTAACGTACTCTGCTGCTAACCGAAATGTTGGCAGTTCAAGTCCACACAAAGGTACCTTGGAAGAAAGGCCTCGTGGTCTTTGAAAACCTTATGGAGCATAGTTCTACTCTGACACACATGGGGTTGGCATGAGTCAAAGTCAACTTGACAATAACTGGTTTTATTGCTTAGGATCCTATTGCTGAAGAATAAGGCATATACTCTATCCAGCCAGACCTGTCCCAGGATGCTGAACAAGATAAGAGCCACCTATCCAGCTCAGATGCCTTGCTTGGAGAGGTGGGTGGGGTCTGGTGAGCTGGGAGTGGCTAAATTTCCAGCTTGCTGCCTCTGGGAGTATAACACTCTTTCATAGCCATAACTGAAAATCTATTAACTCGGGAAACCAGTACAGCACGTAAACCTCCCCAACTCTGGCCATCCTGCAGTGAGCATTCCCTCCCCGGTATTCCTATAAATCACCAGAGATAGGCCGGGAACTGATCGATGAGAAAAAATTATGCCACAGCATTAGATTTCATCATACACAACTTGAACTATTACTTTTCTGTCCTGTGGTATGAGGAATCATGAGAATTAATAGTCTTTCTCTTCCCCAAAGAAGGGTTTATGTCACAGAGTGGAGTCTATTTCTTCCTTAAAACCATCAATTAATTTTGGGTAGTTATAACTATTCAGTCACTTCCTGAAATTAGTAAGCATCCACCCCCACACTCCCCAACAGAGAGTCTTAATGGGATTTTTAAATAATCATCTGCTTTCCCAGGTTTTGGCTTCCTTCTAATGCCTGATTCAGAACAAGGTTACATCTCATCCGAGTCCTTCCTCTGACCTTCTCCCTAGACTTCCTTTTGGCTCCATCTTTCTAGGGAAGTGTCTTTCAAGCCCAGTCTGCCTCTTCTCTGTAGAAGGTTAGGATGAGCAAGCATAAGGTCAAGGTAGGGGCAGTGGTTGTTCAGTGGTAGAATCCACGCCCTTCATGCAGAAGACCTGGGTTCAATTCCCCAATGCACCACAGCACAGCCACCACCTATCTGTCATTGGAGGCTTGCATGTTATGATGCTGAACAAGTCTCAGTGGTGTTTCCAGACTAAGACAGAGTAGGAAGAAAGGCCTGGTGATCTCCTTCCACAGAAGATGAAAACCCATGGAGCACAAACGTCCAATCTTGTTGTGCATGGGGACTGACTCAATGGCAGCTAACAACAATAAGGTCAAGGTGATGTCACAGTTACTCTGTGTCTCTTGTTCCAGCATCCTATTTCTGTTACTTTGAGAGAAGTCCTTTCTAAGCTCTAATTCCTTTGAAAAACAAATGGAGGAGTGGAGTCCTTTGAGCAAATAGCCCTGGTGTTACCCTGTTGGGCAAATCCCAGTGCTTGAGAGACTATAGTGCATATAGGTCAGCTGGGCAGATGGCTGGTGGAAGGTGGCCCAGGACAGGGAGGTGATGCAAGGACAATATGGAATGGGATCCTTAGTGCCTATGAGCCAATCAGCAAATATTTTTTAAGCATCTTCTATGTGCAAAATGGAAACCCTGGTGGCGTAATGGTTAAGTACTACGGCTGCTAACCAAAAGTTCGGCAGTTCAAATCCACCAGGCACTCCTTGGAAACTCCACAGGGCAGTTCTAGTCTGTCCTATAGGGTCGCTATGAGTCAGAATCGAGTGGATGGCAATGGATTTGGGTTTTTTTGGAGGCTTGCATGTTATGATGCTGAACAAGTCTCAGTGGTGTTTCCAGACTAAGACAGAATAGGAAGAAGGGCCTGGTGATCTCCTTCCAAAGAAGATGAAAACCCATGGAGCACAAAGGTCCAATCTTTTCAACTTTCACCTTATTTGTCTAAGAAATCCAAATTTTCTGGAAGGGAAGCAAGAGACTCCACCCAAGATCCATAAATACTTTTCCATTAAGTAACTCTCAGATAAGTTTTTAATAGGTTCACAGGGAAGGGAAAGGTCCCCTGGAATCATTCATTCTTTTGCTTATACATTCAACAAACATAATTCATTGACTATCATATGGAAAGCAGTGCTTGGGATGCTTTAGGGCGCATAAAAATGACAAAAACATAGCCCCAGTCCTTAGGTATTTGGCATCTTACATGAAAGGTAAGACTCTTGGGCAGGTATCTCACGATTCAAGGCAGTATGAGATAAATGCTTCATGACTGGTAGAAGTCTTCATTGGCAGAAGAGGCAAGAAGAGAGAGCTTGGCTTCTCCAGCTGGCCTGGTTTCTATGGGCTTTTACACAAACCAGAACCCCATCCCCACCTTCTAATCCTACTAAAGTTAGAGTTTGACCCACCAGGCACTTTAGCACAAACCCAGTTGACTGAACAGCTGGAAAGGTGTCTTTTTCTTCTGGTATTTCCCACCTCACACACCATCCAGAGCTGCAGCCCTGGTCTAGGTGTGGGTTCCAGAACCAAGCTCAACTAATATGTCTCTTTCCTCAGGATTTTTGATCTTGGGCCTGAGAGAAGTGACGGCCTTTTTTTGGGTGTCTGAACCATAAGACAAATCTTTTTGGGAACTGCCAGCAGCCGTGTTTCCCGTGACTGGCCCAGAAACATGAGGGAAGTCAGTCAGCTTGCAGAGAGAGGTGAGAAGGAAGCAGAGGCCAGGAAAGAAGCAAGGATGAGCGATGTAGAGACTCCTGAGGGAATCTTAGTCCCTGGTTATAGTAATTTCTAAAACCCAGCTGAATTCATGTTCTTGGGTTCCATAAGACATCCCAGTGTCCTTACAATAAATCCTCCATTTTGCTTAAGCCAACTTGAGTTGGGTTGAGTGTCTGTCACTTGTGTTACAGAGTGTTAGATTGATTAAGCCCACACTAGACCACCACAGAATTTGTAATAGAATTATCTAAAAATCAGTGGTCACAAATCTTGAAATCCTTCACCCTCAATGAGGGAATCATATTGTCAAATTGTTGGAAATTAAAACAGGGCTTGTAAAAGGATGTCTCTGAGTGATTTGTGCTGAAATTCCCTTCCCCATAAGAGGGAGGGGTGGGGATAGTTTTCCCTTCACCTCAAGTCAAGAGAAAGCACCACTTGGAGACCCTGTAGTTAGGGCGACACAGGAGGCTAATATCTGACTCCTGCCTTTGAAACCTCAAAGACAAGAGGGCCTAGCAGGCTGACTGCTTTGGCTGTGAAGCTAAAGAGAACTGGCCTGCACTTATGGGGTTTGTCAGGGTAAAGGAGGCAGGGCTGTTTCCTGTGGACCTTATGGGCACTAGTGAGAGAGAGAACTGGACTGAATCCATTTTAAATCTTGCCCAAGGGGATTTCAGTGAGCAGAGCACAATAGGGAGAGTTGGAGTGAAGTGGACTGTCAGAAAAGCAGGGCCTGGGGAGAGAGTAGCCAACAGGAAGGAAATGCAGAGACTGAGTCATGGGAAATGCTGTCTGTTGGCCCCAGTGGGGCTTCTGACAAGCCGTGAAAGCACTCACAAGAGAGACTACCTACTACCAGTCACCAATGAGTCAACTCCAACTCATGGCAACCCCACGTGTGTCAGAGTAGAACTGTGCTCCATAGGGTTTTCAATGGCTAAGTTTTTGGAAGTAGATCACCAGGCCTTTGTTCTAAGGTGCCTCTGGGTAGATTTGAACCTCCAACTTTTTTGTTAGCAGCCAAGAGTGTAACATTTGCACGATCCAGGGACTCCCACAAGAGAGAAGACAGCTTTACACATCTACCAGGACCATAGCCCACGAAGCCATTTTACTATAGTGCTCTTGAAGAGAAAACTTTCCTGCTCTTTTACCTCTCCTCCTTCCCAGCCCTCCCACTCCAGAGCGGTCATAAAGAGCTGAGCAGAGGAGGAGGTGCTTGTGAAAGAGAGAAGAAGCTTATGGTCCCCTTTTCACCCTGTGGCAGGAGCCTGCTTGTAGCTGACTGTAGATGAGGCTGGGGGAGAAGGATTGTCTCTAGTGGCAGAGACAATGTCACATGTTCACCAATTGCTCTTCATTTTTTTCCTTAAGGGGCATACTTCCCAGACCTCCTGAAGTTACCCCATTGCTGTCCAGTTGATTCCGACTCATAGCGACCCTACAGGACAGAGTAGTACTGCCCCACAGGGTTTCTAAGGAGCGGCTGGTGGATTTGAACTGCCAGCCTTTTGGTTAGCAGCCAAGCTCTTAACCACTGCACCACCTGGGCCCCAAAGTTAGGTGGGACAATATTAGTTCTGGGGGAAGAAATGTGCTTGAAAGTGATGGGTGTCACATTCAGGCTGAGGCCCAGAAAAGCCCCCGAGTAATCCCCTAGCCTCTCCCTTCCCCTGTTGCCCAGAATGTGAAGGCATGTGTTGGTAGCAGAACCATAAGATCAAAGTGGCCTGGATCACTGAGTCACCACATGGAGGACAGTTGCCTGGGGAGTCTCCGGACCTACAGAGGACTCTGAATGAGTGAAAACAAAATTTATGCATTTAATTGCTGAGCTTCTAGGGTTGTTTGTTAGCAGAGCAACAACTTATAATATCCTGATTAATGTATCTTGGAATAAAGATGGAGGCACTGATTGTTATATTGCATTGGACGCTTTTAATTACTGAATTGAGATACTATGTTGGTGACTTAAAGTGGCTTATATTCTCTACGAAGGGTATTGGTGGTTCAGTGGGTAGAATTCTTCCCGTCCATGTGGGAGACCCAGGTTTGATTCCCGGCCAGGGCATCTCATGTGCAGCCACCACTTGTCTGTTAGTGGAGGCTTGCATGTGGCTGTGGTATTGAATAGGTTTCAGCAGGGCTTCCAGACTAAGATGGAGTAGGAAGAAAAACCAGGTGATTTACTTTTGAAAATCAGCCAGTGACAACCCTATGGATCACAATGGTCCCATCTACATATGATCACGGGGATGGCGCAGGACCAGGCAGCGTGTCATTCCGATGTGCATGATGAAGTCGCCAGGAGTCTGGGTCCAACTACGCAACACCTAACAAAAACAATAGCCTCTAAGAAAGAGCAGAAAAGTCAGAGATTTGAAACAGTGTCAAGGGAAGAAATATCCCTTCCCGATGTGTAAAGAAACAGTGGCAAACAAAAATAAATTTGCCTTTTGAATGCACCTCATGGGTCTTGTTTCAACACACTGGTTACGCTTGCAATGGGAATGATAAACCTGCCTCATAGAGCTGCTCTAGATGGAACACAACTTGGTGTATATTAGGTGCTTAGTGAAAGGCAGTTCAGTTACTTTCTAGGAGAAAGAGTGGAAAATATGAAAATCTAGGTTTAAGAAACATACAACAGGGAATGAAGGATGTGGATGAAAAGTTTAATCAGCTTTTGCCCAAAGCAGGACATCCCTCCAGGCCTAGGCATCTGAGCCCTTCTAGAGCTGCTGAAAAACAGATTGACGTTTAGAAAAACATCTAAAGTTTGGAAAAAGAGGACTTTCTTTGAAGATTCCAAATAGGAAGAGATTCATGGAAATGGCTAGGTGATTGTGGGCAAAACTCTCAGTCTCTCTGGCCTCAGTTCTTTCATCTGGACTAGATGAACACCCATCTGTCAGTTGATCGTACAGCTCGACATACTTAGAGGTGAGGATGGTGAGACTTCAGCTCACATACTTTGGACAAGTCATCAGAAAAGACCAATAGCTAGAAAAGGATATCATGCTTAGTAAAGCAGAGGGTCAGTGAAAATGAGGGAAGACCTTCATGAGATGGATTGGCACAATAGCTGCAACAATGGACTCAAACATACCAATGAGCATGAAGATGGCTCAGGATTGGGCAACATTTCATCCCATTATGCATAAGGTTGTCATGAGTCTGAGCCCATTTGTGGGCAACTAACAACAACGACAATAACAACAGATGGACTTTTGGGCCCTCTGCAGCTCTAACAGCCACGCAAGGATGAGACAACCAGCAGGGATGGGGCAGGAAGAGGGTGAGCATATGCTGTATCCTTAGGCACATAGAGTCAACCCTGTTGGGAGGGGAAACTGGATGGAGTGGAGGAATCTATGGCTTCAGGCTCTGCCCATCTGGGCCCAATAACTCTCTCTCAATCCTCAAACCCAAACCACTTTCTTGTAATGCCCTGGGGGAAGCACATTTCCCTGTTAGCTGGTGCAGCCCAGATCTACATCTCCCCAGGCCCGGCCATAAAGTAGGCTCAGGCAGGCTCCACACTGTGTAAGAATGGAGCACAAATATTTATCCTCCCCGTAAAACACTGTGACAAGCTGCCCACTGTAGCTGGGCCCCCGTGGTCTTGTAAGGAGAAGGCTGGCTATAGCAGGCAGCTCTGGGGCCATAGAGCCCCGTCCAGGGTAGCCATGTTCAAAATGGACCCAGCTGTGGGGGAAATATTTGCTACAACTGCAAAGGGAAGATTCTATTTCAGGCCTGTGGTGTGTGTATTTCTTACTGACTCGTTTTCAAAGCCAAATCAGTATCAGGCCAACCAGGAGATTTCCAGGGATATAAACCATGGGGCTGGGAGGGAGTAAAGAGACCTTTGCAGTGTGATCAGCAGAGCTTCTGTGAGGTCCTACTCCTGGCTAGCATTAGTGGTCACCACGCTGGGGATAAATGCAAAAATGATAAACAGTTCACCCTCAACTGGACCACAGCCTCTCTGTAACAGGGATTCTCAGGCAAACTTCTCTCTTGCCAGGGTGGGGTTGGGGGAGGTGCAGTGGGTATGAGTGGTGTGGAGGAGGGGACTTCGGGCTTCCTGGTCAGGGCCTGTTGGGAAGTACACCTTGGGGATGACCCTACCCAGGAGTAGGGGAAGGATATCCTCTCTTTCTTCCAACAGGGGACACTGTTCCTGTCATACCAGAGTCCCTGGGTGGTACAAATGGTTAAGGTGTTTGGCTGCTAACCGAAAGACTGGAGGTTTGAATTCACCCAGAGGTGCCTCAGAAGAAAGGCCTGAAGATCTACTTCCGAAAAATCAACTATTGAAAACCCTATATAGCACAGTTCTCTGACACACATGGGTTCGCCATAAGTCGGAATCAGTTCCATGGCAACTGGTGGTCTGGCTATTCACACCCTTCCAGAGGGCCTCTCCTACCCAGCACAGTGATAGAGGGGGACTTAATCAGAGTAGGTGTAGTGGGTTCTAGCCTTCTTGACTGATTTTAGGGACGGTGCACCAGGCAAAAACTCCTATTTTACTTTCTCCCAAGTTTCTATGAGGGGCTCAGAGAAAGAAGCACAGGAGCACCAAGACACACTTGGTCCACTCCTCACTCCTGGGTGGGCCTGACCCGGGATGACCCGGGGGTTCCATGACGAGGTGCAGGGAGTCTGTGAGCAGAGGCTCCAAGCCGCACCCCGAGCTCCCAGCTCTTTGGTTAATTCCAGAGTCTCTGCTTCATGCTCATCCCGCTATGACATGGGCCTCAGACACGGACGCCTCTGGAGACATGGCCCTCTGGTGCGTGGAGTAGGCCGCTATGACAGGGTTCCAACCCTGAATTCTTATTCTTTCTGTCTCTCTCCCTCCAGTGTCCTATCAGCGAGTTCTGATAATTGACTATGGAGGCATAGGGTGGGCCACTTGCTGGACCCTCTGCTCCTCAGTCCCTTCTCCCACTGAGGTAGGGGGAGGAAGGCTCCCAGCCCACATGCACACCTTCTGCTGCTGTGACCGGGCAGAGCCCTTTTCCTCAGGGAAAACAAGGTCAGGAGCCTCCCCCAGCCAATGCCCCATGCCCAGATCAGACTTTACCAGAGTCGATTTGTTATTAATGATGTTCTAAAAGCAGCGAGTTTGTGGCCAGGGGAAATCAATTGGCCAGAAATGTGACAAAAGGGGAAATACTCTATAGCATATGAATGTATGAATTATTGATGCCTTTGGTTTGAGGCTTTCAGACACCAGTGCTTAGAGATAAACAGCAAAGTGTGCTCTCCCCCACCCCCCACCCCTACCTACCCTGCCCAGTCTGGAGCCCTAGGAGAGTTTGCCCTAAAAACAGGTGTGATTACAGGGCCAGGGTGGCATCTGGACAGGGGGAGGGAGGAATCAGAGGAAGTCCAGTGAAAGGTGCCCAGCCAGCCAGCTCTCTGAGGCCCCCTTTTCGGCCTGATGGAACCACTCTGGGATTTGGGGCTCCACCTTTCCCTAGACTCAGCTGCTGTTAATGGCCCTCTGCCTTCCACTTCTGCAGGTCTGAGAAGCCAGGGCCACCTTCAGGGTTAGGGACCGCAGACTCTGCTTTCTTTCTCCTTTTTTGAGGGTCTTGAGTATAGGGTCACTATGAGCTGGAATTGACTCAACGACAGTGGGTTTGGTTTGGAGTCCCTGGGTGGTGCAAAAAGTTAAGCACTCAGCTTCTAATTGAAAGGTTGCTGGTTCGAACCCACCCCGAGGCACCTCAGCAGACAGCCCTGGCAATCTGCTTCCAAAAGGCCACAGTCTCAAAAACCCCGTGGAGTGCAGTTCTACTCTGCAACACATGGGTTTGCCACGAGTCAGAATCAACTCAACGGCAACTGGTTGGTGGTGAAATTTTGGGAGAATCGCCTGATCTTTGCATGAAGGGAAGATGAAAAATACTCTCAGCTGCGAACAAAAAGCAAATCTTGTTCCTTTTAATCTATAAACCATTATCCCCTTGATTCAAGCTTTAAGATTCTGAGCTAACATATGATGCTAATAGTTCCTGAAGGAGATGAGAATTCATACCTGAGGTCTGTAGTGGTCTGAAATTCATTTGTTCACAGACTCCAAAAACAACAAGACCTCTAGGGGTCGGCTGCCACCCTTCCTTCTCTTCATTTGCTTTTTAAGTCTCTATTTTTCACCAGCTATTGCTGTTGCTCATAGCTCTGTAAATAATCTCATTGCCACGCAAATGCTGACTCCCCCTAAGAGGATCTGGTAAATCCTGATTATGAATTCGCATCCCCACGTCTAACCTGCTTGCTCACCCCTCCTGCCTGGTCCCTGCTGGGTGCAAATGCATATAGGAAGCTCGGTTACAGGCGTACAAGTTTAGCAAATGAATGAACACATTTCCTGTCCGCAGGATAGAATTTCACTTGGAAATCATCCCTGGCCTCCACCGACCAGTGCATCGTCGGTGGGATCCACAGCTCATTTCAGGGCCCTTCAAGGGAGAAGAGGGAACAGCTGTTATGCAGATGAAATGCTACTTGCTGTCAGCACCTTTGTTCAGCATGTTAACCCTTTCCCTGCCAGGTTGTTGCTCTGAGCCCTTGCAAGTCATGATCCTCAACTTGAGAGTCACTGGATTTCAACCATCTCATACTAGCATACACCAGAGATATTTGACTTCTGATCACCTGCCAGAATGAATTCCTTGTTCGGGCTCAGTGCTTACCCCTTTAGGACCTCTTGCTTTACCTTCCAGGGAGTGTGGTTAGCAGAGAGCCTGGGCCAGGGGGACCTGAGGGAGAGGCGTGGGACCCATTGAGAGATGGCCCAGTGGGCAGCATTTCTGCAGAAACAGCAGGGCAAGGGCTAAGGAGGAGCTGCGGGGTGGAGAAGGAGCCAGAGTCTCTGAGTAGTTTCTCCAGTCAAAGTGAAGGTCTTAGCAGGTCCAGGCATAAAAGCAAAAAAGGTGGGGCCTTTGGGCATGTTAGGGATTGAATTATGTCCCCCCCAAAATATGGGTTGGAATCCTAACCCCTGTAACTGTGGCTATGATCTTCTTTGAAAACAGGGCTTTCTGTGTTATGTTAATGAGGTTAGGGTGTGTCCTAAACCCAATCACTTCTGAGTTATTAAAAAGAGCAGAGTTAGACACAGAGGAGTGCACAAACTGGGAAAGACAGACACCATTCAAGGAACACCGAGGAACCAAGGAAGGCCTGGGACTGCTGACAAGAAAGGAATTTCCAGGGCTAAGTCCCTGAGAGAGGCTTTCATAGCCTCCAGAACTGTGAGAAAATAAATGTCTGTTCTTTAAAGCCACCCTCTTGGGTTATTACTGCTACAGCAGCACTAGGTAACTGAGGCAAGGTAGAACTCTGGCCTTCCTCCAGAGAAGCCAGGTCTCCTGGTCTTGGGACTGTCGGGCTTCCCTTGTCTCCACCCTGCTGCTCTCCTTGCCTGCTGAGTCTGTTTCTGGGAAGGGTTGGTCTCTGGCCTTACCACCTCAGGTTTCCTTTCAATGAAGGAAGAAGCAATGAGCTCCACAATTGCAGCTTCCACAGGACTTGAGCCTGAATAGTCCAGCCCAGGGGTATTCTCAAGTCTTTTCCAGAGCTGACTCAGTTTCCCTGTGTGCAGAGAGAGAGCAAAGTCACACTGAAGACGGCATTTAGATTACTCTAGGCAAGAACACTGTTGCCTGCATAAACCATGTTTCCATTAGCAATGACCTAGGCCTGTGTGGTATTCTGCCTGCTGGCCCTTTGCTCCCCAACTGCTGTGCCACCCACACTGTGCTGGTCTAACCATCCCCGCACCAGCCACAGCCCCACAGCCCCATCCAACCTGGTGATTCCCTGCCAGGGAAGCTGCCTGCTGCGTGGCTGGGTCTCAGATCCCCCGAGGGACGCACCAGCTGCTGTAAACAATACTGCAATTTGCCTGTAAACTGCCAAAGTGGCAGCTTCCCTGACACTCAACATCACGCTTCTTGCTGCAGCAGCATTAGTGAAGACTACACAAGTTCTGGAACAATGCCATCACAGGTCCTAGTGGCCACGCCTGGACTAATATGGCTCCTTCATTGCTGAGACTGAATCTGCCCTGGCTGGTAGGTGCCTGTCACAGCCACACACAAACCCTCCTGCCTGATGAAACTGCCTTAAAGACAGATTATGGCTGGTCAGACGGACAAGTGCACACGGCCACTCTCCATGGAGGAAGAAGGGTGGAGGGCGGGGCTGTGGAGGTGGGATAGGGAGGAGCTAACATTAGCTTCTTCAGAAGACGGGGCACAGTGAAGTGTAATTGACATTAGACCTGAACCCTGTTCCTGGCTCTGCTACCTACTTACATAATGCGACTTTGGGCAAGATTCTTAGCAACTCTGAAATATGTTTTTCTCACTGCAAAACAGGAATAATAAACCCTGCCTCATACACTTGTAGTGAGGATTAAAGATAATGTGTCCAGTACATAATGGATTTTCAATAAACGTTAATTTACCTTTCCGTCCCTCCCAACCCAAAGTGGTGATTCTAAGTGGAGTAACTATACTCAATCAATATTCTGCCATCCAATCAGGAGCATTTTACACACACTATGTCTTTAAACAACCATTAGAAGTCAACTCAAGAGACCACCCTCTAGTGCTTGATTACCTACTGCTCTATTTCTTGTAGGTGGTTTTGAGCCCCTGCTGGAACACCTCTAGGGACAGTGATCTCATTAGCTCCCAAGATAGCCCATTATTTTTAGATAGCGCTGCCTGTTTGAGAGTTCTTTTGATTGAGCTAGAATCCGTTTGCCTGTAGCTTTCACCCCTGGGTGTCAATTGTACCTCCAGAACCACCTGGACTGATCCTAATCCCTCCCTCTCCTGCTTGACACTATAGTAGACACACAGAAAACAAATACTTTTCCATGAGAGGGTCACAGGTCAAGTCAGCCGAAGGGAAGGGCTGGGATCTTGCTGCTTTATGTTCCCATTTTTTGTGTGTGTAGGATGTGAATTCAGGGCCTTCTCAGTGGGGTTCAGAGTCCCTGGGTGGGGCAAAAAGTTAAAGTATTTAGCTGCTAAACAAAAGGTTGGGGGTTCGAGCCCACCCAGAGGTGCCTCAGAAGAAAGCCCTGGTGATCTACTTCCAGAAAATCAGCCATTGAAAATCCCACGGAGCACAGTTCTACTCTGATACACATAGGGTCATCGTGAGTCAGAATCGACTTAATGGCACTAGCAACTGGCTTCAGTGAGGTTCGACTTCTAGTCTCAGACTGGGAACCCAGTTTCCCTCAATCTGGAAGACAGGTGGTTTGGTCTACTTGTACTGTGTTCCCAAGGCCTGGTGTGGGGGATCCAGTGAACCCCTGCAGGAAGCATCAGAACTGCAAGGTGCTTTGACATCCCACCTGGGCTGAGGGCTCAGGAGCCCCAGCACAGGGTGATCTTGCAGCAGCATCCTACCTCTGTGGTAGGCCAGCTCCCTATAGTCCCTGCCAACATGGCCAGCTGGCAGCTCTCAGAATGATTTTATGGAAGAGGAATTTATTTTGAGATGCAACCATGCCTGTGCTTCGGGCATGCCAGTCAAGGGCTTGGCAGTGGGGTCCACTCTGCCTTGGGTGGCTGTTCATTCCAAATCCCCTAGAAACGGGAGAAAGGGGAGTGCTCAGGGTGGGAAGCCGGGGGTTAGGCAGTGTCATACCTGAGCCTCTGGAGCCTGGGTTCTCCCTCGGGGAGCCAGTGGCAGAGACAAGGAAGGGAAGTGGGAAGAGAGCTCTTCTGTAACTGGAGAATGCCACTGAGGAGGGAGATGGCAGGTCCTGCACAGAGGCAAGAGGAGGTTTTGGAGTCCTGACTGAAATGCAGCATCCATGAGTGAACAAACTGTTTCCCTCTAGCCCAGCCCTGAAGCAGCAGGCAGTGCGGCCCCCCTGTGTGAGGACAGCTAGTGCTGGTGATCTTGCCATGTGGCCAGGCTCCACCTGCCAGCTCCAGCGAACACCTGTGACTATCAGGAGGGTGTTGCACCTCAGAGGTGGTTCCCTAGGCCTGAGCCCCTCTGAGGAGACCTCTGGCAGCTCAGCTATTCTGGAGCGTGTCTGTGCATTTTACCCCACCTCCCAATCTCCACAAGTTTGGCTCACACTCTCCCCGTTATTGGCAGGCAGTTCCATGGAAACTGCCTGTTTAAAGTGCTGTGCTACGTTATCCCCTAGAAGCCCTCTCTGCTTTGGCGCTTTTGTCAGCCTCCTAGACGCAGGGGCAGGTAAATTCATGGCCCAGAAATGTCAGTTTTCTTCTCCAGGGGTCTCCTCCTCTCCAACCCCTTTCTATTGTGGGGAATTTGAGCTCTCCCGGGGGGCATCTTTTCTCCTCTCTGAGATGAGAGACAATCTCCAGTCCCAGGCCTGTCTCAGGGTCTCTTCCCTAGAAGCCTCATAAGAAGCCTCTTCTTGTTCTCTGAATAGGAAAGGAAACGGGTTTGAGGTATCAAACCTCCTCTTGTCACAGATAAATTTCCCTAGGCTGCCAGCTGCAGGTGCTGAAATTCCCCCAATTCTCCATCACTTTGTAGGAAAGAACTGTTTTTCTTCTGAAAGACCCAGTCAAAATGCAAATGTTTCCAGAGAGGGGTAACACATTAACTTATTACCATCCATTATCACTTGAATGTAGTTTATCAGCTTCTCAGCTGAGAACAGGGCCCTGGGGAGAGGGGAAAGCAGAGCAGTTATGGTTTGACACAGGGAAAGAGCCCCTGGATTGTTCAAACAGCTAAGCGGGGAAAGATTGGTGGTTGGCATTCACCCAGAGGTGCCTTGAGAGGAAGGCCTGGCAATCTACTTCCAAAAAATCACCATTTATTTGAAAACCCTATGCAGTGCAATTCTACTCTGACACACATGGGGTCGCTGTGACTTGGAATCAACTGGACAGCAACTGGTTACCACTGGTAGGGTATGGAAAAGGCTGCCCGAGAAGGGGAGTTGGGTGGGGACCCCAAAGATGAGCCCTGGGCTAGATGAGGGCCCAGGATGTGTGGTGAGCAGCGAAGGAGGCTATACATACCAAAATAGAGACGAGAGGCAGGGGAAGCCCGACCTGGGCCTGTCATGGTGCTGCCATGTGGCTACTTTCCCAAGTTCAATTTTACCTCATTTTCAGGAAGGGCAACCTTGGATAAAGAGAGTCCCCTCTCCTTTATAAGGGGAAAAGAAAGATCTCTGCGGATTATTTGGAGATTTTTACATTTAGTTTTACCACACATGGTTTTCTTTCCTAACTATTTGCTACTTATGCTAATGTTAATATTAATTTATATTTCCTGAAGACATACTGAGTGATGGAGGAGGAAGACCAGGCATACCCTAAATGACAGGGAAAGTCAGAAGACAGAGATTAAAACCATGCTACAGCTAATCCTCAAAGAGGGTAACCCACACACAAATAGAGCCATTGCAGCCTTAGGCAACTTTTTCTAGCAAACCCCAGTGGCGGCTGAGGCAAAAACTTCCTCTCTTCAGGCTTCTATAGCCATGCCAAGTAGGTATTTTGTAAAGAAGAGAGACAACTGTTACCCACAGCTATAATTTCCTTCTAAGAGAAGTAGGCCCTTTACACCAAAGGCCATTCTGTTGGGCTGCGGGCAGTCTTGGGAGTGGAGGTAGAAGCGGCCAGGAGGTGATGTGGGTGCAGGGAGCAGGGGGACCGCTCTTCACGTGAGATTGAGAAGGGTTTGGAGTTCCAGTGACAATCCAGAGGAGGAAGGCTAGAAGGAGACCTGTGGGCGGGGTGGGGAAGGGGGACACAGGAGTTGCAGGGAGAGGCTGAAGCCACAAAGCAGAGACGATGGAGTGGCTTTGAAAGGCCCGTGGAGGGAGGCCTGTGAAAGGCATTAATAAGGATGCTAATATACCCTTTGAATATTTTTTGGGTTTGCTGCTTAGTAAAAACCCTTCTCTATCCCTCCCAAACTTTCAGTAAAGTCTTACACACACAGCTCAGTGGGAGTGGAGAGTGTGTCTGTAAATCCTACAGAAGAGAGGAATTCCACATCTGGATTGATGTTTTATAAGAAGGAGACAGCAGATGTGGGCAGCTAGATGGCTATGTTATTGTTGTTAGGTGCTGTCAAGTGGATTCTGACTCATAGCAACCCCATGTGACAGGGTAGAACTGCCCCATAGGGTTTTCTTGACTGTAATCTTTATGGAAGCAAATTGCCAGGTCTTTCTCCTGGAGAGGAGCTGGGTGGATTCA
Organism: Dugong dugon; assembly: GCA_030035585.1. Taxonomy (NCBI): domain Eukaryota; kingdom Metazoa; phylum Chordata; class Mammalia; order Sirenia; family Dugongidae; genus Dugong; species Dugong dugon. The sequence continues at coordinate 32,090,556 of CM057467.1, forward strand.
AACCACCAGCCTCTTGGTTAACAGCTGAGTGCTTAACCAGGCTCCTTAGACTGACCTAAATTAGAAGGAACACAGCTTTGGAGCCAGATGTGACCAGGAGACCATAAGCCGCCTGAGAATGCAAAGAAATATTATAATGACTTCAGATTTCCAGAGTGAGGAAGGTGGGTAGGGGGTTGGGAGTGTGGAGGTGAAGGGTCCAAACTCATTACATATCTGTATTTTCAGGACCAAAAAGACCCCTGCAGATATTTGGAATATTATTGTTATTGCTGTTAGGTGCCATCAAGTCGGTTCCGACTCACAGCAACTTCACGTACAACAAAACAAAATTTTGTCCAGTCTTGTGCCATCTTCACGATCATTGCTATGCTTGAGTCCATTGTTGAGGCCACTGTGTATTTCAAGTGCCTTCCAACCTAGGGGCTCATATTCCAGCACTATGTCAGACAATATTCTGTTGTTACTCACAGGGTTTTCATTGGCTAATTTTTGAAAGTAGATTGCCAGGCCTTGCTTCCTAGTCTATCTTTGTCTGGAAGCTCCTCTGAAATTGTCCACCATGAGTGACCCTGCTAGTATGTGAAATACTGGTGGCATAGCTTCCAGCATCAAAGCAGCACATAAGCCACCACAGTACAACAAACTGACAGGTGGTGGTTGGAATATCATTAGCAGGATAGGATTTGAAGACACTGGCTGATGTGCTTTTCCCAGGCACTTCTTGTATCTCACCCTTCACCCTTTCCGAAGGTGACATGCAGGCATCAAGGGAGTGGTGATAAATGCAGAAGGCGACTCTTGTTTTTTGTGTTGCAAAGCCTTGCCCTCGAAGCAGGACAGAGAAAATGCAGGCCACAATCAGTTGAATTTGGAAGAATACACAATCAGAGCCAGTGTATCCCTCACCCCACGGGATCGAGATGAATCTAGACGGCCAGGCGAGGCTGGGGGTGGGTGGGGGGAGAGTCAGGGCAGCAGACAAGCTAGCTCCTGGTGAGAGCACGAGAGCAGAGCACTTCAAACAGTGTGGTTGGACACCAGAGGAGAGAAGCCTTCAGGCTCCTCTCTCACACAAACTTGCCATTTCAACCCGGAAGTTACACTATCTCAGCAAAAGGATGAAACCGATACTAGCCTGAGGCTGGGATTCTCATACCAGCACAGCGAGTGCCCGACTGCCCCCAGCAGGACTCTTGGGGGAGAGACTCATCCGCAGTGAAAATGCCAAACAACAAACAATGAGGAGGCGGTTGGAGCCGCCCAGGTGACAGCAGAGAGAAAAACTGTCCATGAATGAGCCGAAAATGGCCATAAAACAGACATCCCAAGGTTGGAGTGTAAAGCCTCGGCCACCCGTCAACCCCCACCTGTTGGCGGTAGGTGAGGGGACATGGGGACATCTGAGCTTCCTGCAGTCACCCCGCCTTTGAAATTCACCACATGGGTCATTGTCTTGGCAGGCTGCCCACTCTTCTCCATGGTCTCTTTTTGAGCTTAGGGAACAGGCTTTTCTCTGCACTCAAAGGAGCTAGGATTCCCCCGCCTTTTACTACCTGCTTCTTGCCCGCTGCATTCTTTGTGTGCATCTTTTCTCTTCGGCGAGTGGGTGCCATTTACCCAGCAACAATCAACCAGTTTATGGTCTGATATTTCTTCCCTCAGCTTGTCCTGTTTTCTTTTGTCTGCCCTTGAGTTTCTTGGGTCCTGCTGTCTCTGCAGGAGGCTGAAGCTTGATTTTCTCAGGGTGCTTCCTATGCTAACTTGAGGATTTAGGGGGTCATTGGGTGGATGGCCTGCTTTAGCATCTGTATCATCAACTAGAAAATTCACCTCAACCTTCCAATCTGAGGAGAAGAGAAAAAGAAGGCAATTCTATGCACCAGACTAAAGGGAATATTCCCCCAGAGAATTCCCAGCCCCCAACCAAAAACCAAACTCATTGCCTTGGAGCCGATTCTGACCCCTAGTGACCCTATAGGACAGAGTAGAACTGCTCCATAGGGTTTCCAAGGCTGTAATCTTTACGTAAGCAGATTGCCGCATCTTCCTCCTGAGCAAAGTGGTTAGTGGGTTCGAACCACTAACCTTTCAGTTAGCAACTGAGTGCTTAACTACTGTACCACCAGGGCTCCATCCCAGGCCCTACAGGTCAACCTTTAATCACCTTCTGGACGCCTTTGTAGGGATAGTAGTGGAAATGACTCTGTCGTCATGGTCACCCTGGCTGGCCTGGCTGGGGCTTGTTCTCCGCAGGCCAAGCACGTCCGAGTTTCAGGTTTATTTACAAGCTGCTAGCTCTGGCCTGACAGGTCTTAAGAGCATCTCCTGGTGAACCGGGGCCTCAGAGAAAGGCTAGGAGTGACCAGGCCTAAACTAGTCCTTATTCAACAGTATGGTTCCAAACCTGCTCACTCACCTGAGGAAGATGAACCATTTCACTGTATCTTGTGCATTGATTGGATGTGTCCACAGAAGAGCAGAATTGTGTATTCCAAAAAGCTTGAGCTTTGAAGCCAGATACACCTGGGTTTGAGTATAGACTCTGTCACTTACCCCATGTGTCTCTGGTCACCATGCTAAAGCCCTCTCATCCTCAGGTAACCATCTGTAAGGGGAGATAATAACATCTAGTTCACAGGGTGATCTGCAGAATTAAATAAGATAATGATGTAAAATGTAGGAGTGGCACACTTTCTGTAAAGAGCCAAGTAGTAAATACTATATAGGCTTCGGGGGTCAAGCAGTCTCTGTCACAACTACCCAACTTTGCTCTTGTAGTGTGAAAGTGGAGTCCTGGTAGCACAGTGGTTAAGAGCTTCGCTGTTAACCAAAGGTTGGCAGTTCAAATCCACCAGGCACTCCTTGGAAACCCTATGGGGAAGTTCCACTCTGTCCTATAGGGTCGCTATGAGTCGGAATTGACTCTATGGCAACAGGTTGGTAGTGTGAAAGCAGCCATAAACAATATGTAAACAGATGAGCCTGGTCGTGTGCCAATAAACTTCATAGTTTGCTGGCCCCTGTGAGAGGCCTGGTACATATTTATTGTTGTTGTTAGTTGCTATCAAGTCGGTTCTAACTCATGGTGATCCCATGTGCAACAGAATGGAACGTTGCCCAGTCCTGCACCATCTTCATGATCGTTGGTATACTCAAGCCCATTGTTGCAGCCACTGTGTATTTTGAGCGCCTTCCAACCTTCAGGGTTCATCTTCCAGCACTATATTCTGTTGTGACCCATGGGGTTTTCCTTGGCAAACTTTTGGAAGTAGATTGCCAGGCCTTTCTTCCTAGTCTGTCTTTAGTCTGGTACATATTAGGTACTCACACATATAGCTTACTAACCCTATTTGATTAGTTCAGGAAAGCGAGTTGCAAGTAGAAAGTATGTGATGTTAAGGGGCTGAACTGAAGCCAGAAGACCTATGACTCTAGCAGTGCTATGAACTTACTGTGTGCCATCAGGGAAATACTTCACTTTTCAGAGCCTCTGTGTCCTCATCTTCAAATAAGGAAATTGGTTACATCTCAAATTGTCCTTTCACATTCGAGATTTCTGTAGGATACAGTGGGAACATATTTCTGTGGGTCCTGGGGTATATTTATCTTAGAGACTTACTAAAGACCAAACAATCAATTGAGTTTGTTCATTCATTTGTTCATTTATTCATTTTAATACAAACAGTGCTGTGCATTCCCTGCATACCGAGTTCTTCACGAAATGTTATAGAGAATACAAAGACAAGTAAGACACAATGTCTTCTTTCAAAGAGCATGTGTCCCATGCCTACAACATGAGATCGTGCAGTGATGTTAAGCGGTGTAGGAATTCCAATCAAGGAGAGAGCTCTGTGAGTAGGGGGAGGGGGCCTCCAGGTGGGTGATGTCTGACCCTTGTCAAGTTGTCTGGGATGACTATGCACACTGGTCAGGAGCTGTACCCAAATTCATGATTTGCATCATTGGCCACGGTGGAAAAGGGGCCTCAGGGTAGGACAGCATCGTGGTGACACACAGCTGAGGGCATGATGAGATGTTCAGGCTGGCTTCAGAGTCCTCGTCCTGACAGGCTCTGCACAGTCTTCCTATCCCTGGGGAAGGCAGAAGTGTGCAAAGGGCCCTGCAACCTGCTGTGCTGGGCTGTGATTTATGACACTCTTAACCCGGGGCCCTTCTCAAAGGGGTTTGCTGGGGATGAGGGAAGGATACAGGGATACCAAATCCGTTGACAACACTCTGATTTATACCAGCTCAGTGCAGTGGGGTTTTCCAAGACCCTCCAAGAGTGAAGGGGATTTAAAGCTCTGTTTTTTCATCTGCATTCATTGGTTCCAAACAACCAGTGTTTAGGGGTGGGCCCAACTTATTTTTCCTGAAGGGCTCTAAGCCTGGAAAATTAAACAGGCGTTAGTAATCAGTCCTTCTCCTTAGTAAGAGGCCAGGGCCCATGGAAACAGCAGGCTGCAGGCTGAGGTGCATCTCTCCTTTCAGAGCAATGGCTCACAGCTGCCAAGGCAGTGACCTGCATTCAGAACTCAGGGCAACGATGGGATCAGGTCTGTGCTGACCAGCTGATGTTAGGAGGATCATGTGGGAGGCAGAGCTTGGTGCTGGTCTGGACGAATATGGGCTTTTCCAGCCTGTGGTCACAATGAAGAAAAGGCTTTCCTTGCCTGGGCCTCAGTTTATCTCTCTCTAAAATGGGGTCACCTCCCCTGCCGTCTCCACCCTCTGAGGCTGAGCACATGGGGAGGGAGAAGTCTGGCTGATGGGATCTGTGGGAACAGGCAGTGCACGACTCCAAGAGAGTTCTATTTATGTGGTTTATTCTGATGACACTGTTCTCTCCCGACAAGCTCAGAGTGCTGAGCAGCTGTTCTTTTGCTCTCACCCCTGTGGCATTGCTGTGAGGGGGAGTATTTCTAGTTCTCACTGACAGCTTTCTTTGCCATGGAAGGCTTTATTCACCTCCTTAATACCACCGCCTTACATGTGTATGGCACTTCACAGTTAACAAAGCAATTTCAGAGATGTTTTCTGATTTTTTCTCCATAACAACCTTTAGAGGTTGGCCTGGCAGGCAGTTCTGGCCCGGACTTAGAGATGAGGAAACCGTGCTAGGTTAAATAGTTTAAGCCTGTGCCAGGTCCACACCACCAATAGGTGGCAGAGCTGGTACTGAGACTAGCACTCTGCCAGCTACATGGGGCTGCCTCATCTTCCTCCTCTGACTTGTCAAAACTCCTCAGAAAACTCATTAGCACCCTAACAAAGCTGTTGTTCTGGTTTATATCTAGCTTTTCTAAAAGTATGAAGGAAGAGTTTGATTTGGAGGGGTGGTGGGAAGTAATTTAAAAAAAAAGGAATAAGAGGGTTTTTATTTTGGAAAGCTGCCGTCTGTCCCCAGAGTTGAGCCTCCTGTCATCATCACTGGTTCAAAATAAATTCCATTTCCAAATGTGACTTTTCCTCAAACCCTCCACAAACTCAAGCCAGACAGGTTTGAGGGAGAGTGTGCCCTATTTTTACCACAGTCTGGGTTCTCCCTATTCATTGTTGGAGGGAAAAGACAGCTGAAAATCCTGAAGAATTTTCTCTGGCTGTGATTTGCACCCAGCTGTCTCCATGTGCCCACCCCCACCTGTGGGCTGTTCCACACCACCAGACCCAAGAGTCCAGTGTAGTTTCCCTCTTTGACAGGCTTGCCTGGCCCATGACCTCTGAATTAAATCATGACGATAACCTAGTAAGTGCCCCAGGTCGTTGGTACCTGGGGGCTTCTCGGTATTTGGAAGCCTGGACATAACCTTTGATGTCTAGGTATACAAGAACAGAGCCCTGTGAACTCATCTTCACAGTGTTGAAAGGGATCCATGCTCTGAATCCTTGCCCCTGGAAATTCTTTGGCTTGTACCCTTGGGCACTCTGTCTTCTGCAGCCCCCAACCAGGGTGAGATTATCTTGGATAAGCATGGTGCTTACCATGCTTACCAGATCATCTGTAGTGAACAATTTCATGGGTTTTTTGTGTGTGTGTGTGTTTTTTTTACCATATCAAAGATTCTGCTTCTAGGTATGGCTGGCATCTGACTCTTTCCCAACCCCACAGCACCCTCCTACAGAATCAAAGCCTCTTTTCAAGTTTACAGTCCCTGACAGGGGCAGATGAGCCAGTAAGCAAGGTAAGCACAGTTTTACTTGTGCTTACTTACTAATCTATAGTGAACAATTGTTCACCCCAGCCCCAACACACTGCTGGTCTTGCTTTAGTGATCACCAAAATAGTGAACCATTGAGCTAAAAATAAAAATGATAGCAGAAAGGCAAACCTGTAAGCATGAGCCAAGCCTCTCTGAAAGCAAAAGGGCCAGCTCTGAAGAAAGTGAAAACAGAGAAAATTATTACAAATAGCCATCCTTTTCCAATTCTATCCCCCATCTCTCTCCTTTTTCTTTCTATCTCTTCCTCTTTTCACCTCTTTCCCCTCTTCTTTATAACACCTAGCCTTGCTTACTAAACAGACTACCTATACTACAGACTCTTAGAAATATTTCCATCTATAACCAATGGTTTATATCAGTTTTAACTCTAGGTTCAATTCTGTCAGAGTGAACAGTGAATTCCAAGAAACTGTCTAAATAATTTCGATATGTTGGAAGTTTTTGTAGCAAATGTCACTGGGGGGAAAAAAAAACCTGAATCTTGGATGTCTTTGAAACTACAAAAACGTTCTTACTATAAGGGCATTTGGCATAATGTTGTGTAAAGGGACATCCTGGGATTATGGCATTGACACTCTGAACCAAAGAGCTTCACCTGCCACCCCACCAGACCCTTTCCAAGTCCTCATGGATGGCCAGGTGTTTCACACAGTTGTAGAATTCAATCATCTACCAAGTATTCCCTGAGGATTTCCTGTGTGATGAGCACCTGGCTTGGTACTGTGAAGAATTCCCCAAGAATAAGGATAAGATTCCTGCCCGAATGGTGTTTACAATCTAGATGGAAGACGTGAATTCAATACATACACAGCCATATTGAATACAACAAGGTTGTAACTAGTTAGATGCTAAATCGTGTGGACTACAAATGCCCTCAGTCTACCTAAAACATGAACCCATCCTTCTAGGTATAGCTGAAGACTAACTAAGCTGGCCTTCTTCTCCATCAGCACCCTCTAGCACCTCATAGCACTTTGCATATATTATACAAGTTCTATCATAGAACCTAACATAGAGTATTGTGTTGGTTATTCTCATATCTGTCTCTACAGGCTTTTTGAGCTCTAAAGCTCCATTTTACAAACTTTGTATGCCCAGGATCTAGTGAGGTATCTGACACACGGTCAGTTTTTAAGAAATCTTTTAAGTGTTTATTGAATGTATAATGTTAGCTAAGAACTGGTGCTAAGAACAATTGGCCGACTGCCCTTCCACATGAGGTTCCATAATATGGCCATGCTCTACTTCATTACTCTTCCAAAGGTACACAAGGAAAGGAGTTGTCCTAGAAGATTTGATGTGAAGTCACAGCATGATCATCTCGTGAAATCTCATATGGAAGGAAATTAGAATCCAGAGGGTCTCTTTTTTATGAGGTCAGGAAGTCTAGAGCAGTCAGAGGTAGAAACAGGCCACATAGGCCCCTCTCAATTGCTCTTTGAGAAAATCGACTTCTGCATTTTTTTTGTCTCCAAAATGTCATTAACCCCCTAGACACCTTTCCCATGGAGACAAAACCCATGACGAGGGTTGTAGGAAGAGAAGGAAGTCTCTTTGAGGGTCCTGTCCTTTGGTTAGTGAGAAATGATCTATTAGAGGCTGAAAAATCAATAAAGACAATTTAAGCCCCTTTCCTGGAGTCCTTGTAACTTACAGGAAGGCAATGGTGTAGTGCCCGAGTGGTACCATGGGCCCCCTGCTCCTTCCCCCTCTGCAATTATAGCAAATTTGCCTAATGCACTAAAAGCCAATGAATTATGCCGGCTGATGATGGGATGGAGAAGGTGAGAGGGAAGACATCAGATGCTGGAAGATGCCCTGCTAACCTTGATTTTAATTAGGTTTTAGTGAATAACAAACAAAACAATCCTTCATTTGCGACAACCAACCATGGCGAATAAAAGACATCCATTGTTGACTATTGCAAATGAGCAATAATATCCTAGGTCTCCAGGAGAGCCAATATGACTTCTCCCCTATGGATCACATCTCATAGAAGAGTTGGGGTTCTACCCAACCATTGGTGGATTTGGACTCATATTCCCAAAACTGAGGGCCCAGGTTTAACACCTCTTACGTGCTCTACTTGTCCCTTGCAATGTAATGGGAATCCTATAGGGATTGGACCCGTCAGCATTAATCACAAGTGGAAGTTCACAGCATTCCTCTCTCTCATGCTACAGGGGGAATTATTAATGGTCTCAAAATCCAGACAGAAACTGTACAAAATAACGGGTCTGTATTTATCACAATTGTCAAGGTCAAGAAAGATAAGGAAAGACTCGGGAAGTGTTCCAGATTCAAGGAGAGAAAGAGATATTATGACAACTGAATGTAACCCTAGAGTCAGGATTTGTTTTACCCATAAAGAACACTATTAATATAACGGCAGAACTTGAATAAAGTTGGTAAAATAGCTACTAGTATTGACGTAATGTTAATTTCTTGATTTTGATAATTGTACTATGTTAATGTAAGAAGAGTTACTTATTATTAGGAAATGCACACTGAAGTCTTGAGAGAGAAACTGGCATCATAATGGCAACTTATACTCAAATGATTCAGAAAAAAATTCTATCTATCTATCTATCATGTATCTAGGTGAAAGGTAGAGGGGAATTCTTTGTACCATTCTTGCCTCTTTTCTGCAAGTCTAAAATTATGGCAAAGTAAAAAGTTAAAAAAATTCAGTCAGTAAAAAAGATTGCCAACTGTGACTAATGGAATAATATATTTTAGGTTCTTTTCTCTTCCCAAACTACCCTCCCAATCCAAATTGTGGCCAGTTTTGTGATTTGAACTTCTAAGTATACAGGGAGCTGTAGGACCCATTGATTTCTCTAGATGATGTGGTTTCTTACACGATGAGGTTACATGAGGAGATTTGTACAAGAACCAATAGAAAATTAAGTCACTGGGCCAGACGATCATACTCCAGTCCAGCTCCAGCTCCAGCATTCTGTGACCTCTGATTTCACAAAATAGGAAACAGAATATTATAGCAGTTTGTGGTCTTTAAAATGACTAGAAACAACCTTCCTGCATGTGCTGTTGATATTCTTGTAGGACCACATATAGCAGGGGAAGTGTTGTTCCTACCTGCAGTCCGGGCAGAGTGTGGTGAACTTCTCCGGCTCTAGAAGCCCAAGGCAACGATATTCCACAATTGGCCTCAGGCAGCCCACCCTGGCTCTTTCTGGAAGGACAATCCCTGACCAGTTCTGCTGACCTAATGGACTTCTTCAGGATTCCCCAGGACTAAGAGTGTATGTGCAGAGACACAGTTAAGACACAGAAGATTTGTACTGATACTCAATATATCTCCATTCGCCTAAAGATGTACCTGCACATTTTTCCAGTACCAATCTCCAGTAGTATAATTATGAAACAATCTAAAACTTATATCCCATAATTTAAAATATTATTTAAAAATATTTTTTAAAGTTCTGAGTCTTTCTGGACTTAAAGACCAAGTCATCACCCAAGGATCCAAGTTATCTGCTATCGCTTCTTGGCAGATGGCACCTCAGAAGAGAAGTCCAGGGATGCTAACCCCCAAGCCACCAGCCAGGAGCTGATTCTCCTTTGAGGCAGCAACTAAGACGTATATTCTTGGCTGGCAAAGAAGTGGTCACAATGGAGTGACAGATGGCTTAGTGTACATTTACTGTTTTTGACTGTGTAGCAGATATTTCTTATTTGGTCACACTGATGACATTGTTAGTTGCCCCCCGAATATCTATTCTCCTCCTCTTTATTAGCAGAATCCCAGTTTTCCTTGACAGGTCAATGTGCCCCGTTAAAAAAACTCATATCCCCAGTCTGTCCTTAAACTAAGGGTAGCCATATGATCAAGCTTTGGCAGACAAGATGTAAGGAGAAACTTCAGGGAAAGTTGTCATTCCTGATAAAAAAGAGATTCAGTTGGCTCTAGCCTTCCGCCCTTTGCCCTTCCCCTTTCTCCGCACCTGGAAAATGGCTGCAGTGCCTGGACTGTAGAGCAGCTATTTTCAGAGCCCTGAGGATGAGAGCCACAAGCCGCTGCTGCTGGAGCAGGGCTCTAGAAGGGACCTGGATTCTCAGCTGCTGCCTGGACCATGTATGGACTTCTCGTTATATGAGAAAAGTAAGCTCCTAGTTGGTTAGGCTGCTGTGGTAGGTTTTTGTTACAAGCCCCCCGATGCAATCCCTAACAGAGACTCTAATCCACCACCTCCCCAGTATCCATCATTGTGACTTCCTGTGGACCTGACTCCATTCCCAGGGCTTAGGACTACACTCATCATGTTTGCCATTCTACACTGATTGTCTCAGGGATTGGCACACATCTCAAGCCAGAGCAATCCAAACTACTAGGACTTTCTTTGTACCAGAAAACATGGCCTTTCTTTACCTGTGGATTTGGAGTAAACGGGTATTTTGGAGTAAACTGGTGATTTGGAGTAAACTGGCACTGTGACGGCCATATTGCTGTTGTGAGAAGAAAGCCTGCAGAGAATGAAGCTAGCATTTGAGAAGAGACCAGGTTTTATCATGTCATTTGAGCCCCTGGATCAAACTGTGCCTGAAGTGAGCATTACCCTCGGACTTTCTAATTGTACAAACTGATACATTTCCTTTTTCCTTAAGGCAGTTAATGTTTCCTTAAACCAGATAGACCTGAAAAGTCCTAACTGATTCACTGAGGGTGAAAGCTGACTGAGGGGAAATTCTTGGCAGCAAGTCTCCTGGGTACTTAGAAAGGGCCTTGCTGCTGATTACCTGTGGTGTGGTTTTTAAGAGCAGGGGAGCTGAGTTTAAAGGAAAGTCTGAGTCCATGTCAGTGCCATTCTTCATCCCAGTTGAACAAACATTTTGCTCTTTGAGCCTCTGTGAGAACAGTTTTGTCAGCTCTGAAAATGAGAACCATCTTGGAGAAAAACAGGGGTCTATTTTGTTTGGCTTGGGGGAGGGTAATGCAGGCTAATGGAATGTTCTGTGGGGAGTTATCTGCTCCTCTTTCAGGAAACAATCACCAGAGACAACACTCACTTTCATAAAATTGTCTCTGACACCATCATAATTCCACAAATTACTGTCAACTGGAGCTATAAGGAGTTATTTTTAAACTAAATCTACTTGGCAGGCCATGGGACGGGCTTTCAGAGTTCATTTCATAAATGGCCCTAGAACTTTTGAAGTGAAATACCTGGCACTTTATACGGAGTTTTAACCCAGAATGAGGTAGAAAGGACCCTAGCCAGTGTACTGGAGGGAACTGCAGGGCTCAGAGGACCAAGGGAAAACCTAGGTCCTTGTGGGTCAGATATCTCTGACTTAATATCATATTTCCTGGGGCTGGGACAGAGACCACTTGAGAAAGCATGACAAATTTGCTGTAGGAAAGATGAGAACCACACTTCAGAACAAGGCATGCTGGGGCAGGGCACTAATGTAACATGTCCTATCTCTTTTTAAACCATCACCTGAGAACAAAACATATTTCAGAGGTTAATTTTGTCTCTCTTCTGAACCCACCATGCCTGGAGTTTATTGTCTCCCAGTTCAGTTTGGAGCTCCAGGAATCCATATTTCCTGGTGACATTGTGGTTTTTATCACCTCATTTGGCCTTTTGAGAGGGTCTTCTGGGGGAGCCCAGTTCTACTTTAACACACATGGGGTAGCCATGAGTTGAAGTTGACTTGATGGCAACTGGACTGGTTTTGGGGGGAGCCTAGGGTGGTGAAGGAGTCCCAGTGTGGTTCAGACAGTTAATGCACTTGACTGCTAAGTGACAGGTTGGTGGTTCAAGTCCACCCAGAGGTACCTTGGAAGAAAGGCCTGGAGATCTCTTCTGAAAAATCAGCCATTGAAAGCCCTGTGGAACACTGTTCTACTCTGACATACATGGGCTTACTGTCAGCTCCTGGTTTTATAGGGTGGTGAAGGCTGGGCCCTGCCTCTTGCCCCTCCAGCACGGCTTCTGGGTTCTATCAGGTACCACCCACCTTTTCCAGGGCCCAAGTAGAGAAGGCCTGGCTTCCAGAACAATCCACATAACCTTCCTCCTAGGCCTTGCTTGGACTTTGCCTATTCCCAACCTCTACTTGCCCTCCTCCCTTTCCACCCTTCACTGGAGAGGTGGCCACTGGGGGGAGGAAATGGCTCCAATACTTTGGTACTAAACAGATGAACAAGCAACCAGTCCTTGAGCAGAGATACTTCAACCCCTAGCCAACCCCTGCCTGGTCTTTCATCCCTCCTCTTTCCCTCTTTCTCCTCTCCCTATTCTTCTCAGACTTTCTTTCTCATTTAAAGACAAATATATTGTTCAATTTAACTAAGTATTGTTTACATACAACTGTGAGGTTGGGGATCCCATGAAACTGCCTGTACTCTTACCCCAAAGACCTTAGGATATGCTCTCAAGCCATCAAGAGAGGTGGATCCTCAAGGCAGCCGTGTATGGTGACTGTTATCACTCCCACTTTATAGATAGAGAACTGAGGCTCAGAGAAGGTGGAGCACTTTCTGGGTCACTTAGCTTGTGTGACAGAGCTTGAAGTCACTATCCTTAGCCTTCTCTCCCCTACGCCAAGCTGTGTTTCCCTAGAAACCATGTGGGGTCTTTGGGGGTGTGAGGCTTTGTGAGTGGGGTGAGGGACATTGCCCAGAGGTTCACTTGGCTCTCTTTGTCCCTGACAACTATGGTAGGTAGAAAGGGCAGGGGGAGATTGTGGTTCTCCTATTGCATCCCCTACCACTTTAAAACAAACAAACAAACAAAAAAAGCTTTAGCAAACTTATTTCTGACCTCAGGTCACAGCTGGAGAAGAACACAAGTGAAATAGAGTCCTTGTGGCTCTGAAAACCTCTGGCTGCTTTCCTGGGGTTGAGTCATGTCTCTGCTACAGGAAGGTGTCATTAATTTGGTGCAAAAAATGAACAAATACAAGTAACAGTGTGATGTAGAGCTCCCAAAACAAGCTGAGAGCTTCCTGGGTTGTATCCACAAGCGTGGGCTGATAGCAAAGATTACAGAAGGTGTTGATGGGACTGGAGCTGGAACACATTCCTTTGGAGCAATTAAGAAGCAGCTTAGCACCTCACTGGGCTATAATGTTCCTTGAAAATGACGTTAGTTGGATCAGGAAGGTTTATTCTTCAAATAATGTTTTTTAAATTATAATAAATTTGTGTGGAGAAGACTAGCATTGGGCTCAGTCTCTGGGGCCATTGCCCCAGGGAAGTGGATGGAGGTAAGTGGGTGGTAGGAAAAAAAAAAAAAAAAAACAACAAGGCCAATGGTAGATATATACCCAAAAGACTTGAAAGCAGGGATGCAAACAGGATTTTGTATGCCATGTTCATTGCAGCACTGCTCACAATAGCCGAAAGATGGAAACAAGCCAAATGCTCATCAATGGCTAAATGGATACACACAATGTGGTATATACACACAATGGAATATTACTCAGTCATAAAGAGAAATGAAGTCCTGATAACATGCCACAACATGGATGAACCTTCAAAACATTATGCTGAGTGAAATAAGTCATTCACAAAAGGACAACTGGTGTATGATCCCACTTACACGAAAGAGGCAAATGTATAGAGACCAAAGTGGTTACCAGGAGGTGTTAGCTTAGGGGGGTTGCATGGATTGAATTATGTCCCCCAAAAATGTGTGTATCAGTTTGGCTGGGCCATGATTCCGAGTATTGTGGTAGTCATCCATTTTGTGATTGTAATTTTATGTTAAAGAGGATTAGGGTGGGATTTTAACACCCTTACCTAGGTGACATCCCTGATCCAATGTAAAAGGAGTTTCCCTGGGGTGTGGCCTGCACCACCTTTTATTTTACAAGAGATAAAAGGAAAGGGAAGCAAGCAGAGAGTTGGGGAGCCTCATACCACCAAGAGAACAATGCTGGTAGCAGAGTGCATCCTTTGGACCTGGGGTTCCTGGGTGGAGAAGCTCCTAGTCCAGGGGAAGACTGACCACAGGGACCTTCCTCCAGAGACAGAAAGCCTTCCCCTGGAGTTGATGCCCTAAATCTGGACTTCTAGCCTACTAGACTGTGAGAAAATAAATTTCTCTTTGTTAAAGCCATCCACTTGTGGTATTTCTGTTATAGCAGCACTAGATGACTAAGACAGGGAGTGTTAGCTTGGGAGGGGGGGACTGAGTTTCTGTTAATGGTGGCGGAATAATCTGGAAACAGTGTGATGATTGTTCAACGTGATGAAGGGAACCAGTCACCGAACGGTACATGTAAAAAATGATGAATTGGCAAATATTTTGTAGTATATTATTTTTACCCCAATAAAACCAAACCAAACCAAATTCCAGGGCCCTTTTGTGTTTGGACTCTCTGTCGTAGAGATGGTGGGACCTCACAGCATGGGATATGGCGCCATGAGGATAGTAAGGCCTTTGCTTTTCTCCCTGAGGGCACTGGGGCTGAAAGCAGCACAATCTAGAGAGGATACTGGGATTCCCTGTCTGCACTGGAGGGGAGTCCAGAAAGTATCTGTTTCTGAGGGACATCACCCTTATAAAGTTCTGTGGACGCTTTCTGAGACTTGCGCATATACATGTGGACAGGAAGCTGAGCCACTGCTGATCAGATTGAGATTTATGCCTCAGCCGGAGACGACTGGCTCAGAGGTGGCCAGACATTGAATGGTGAGAAACAAATCTGGTCTGTATCTCTCCCTTGCGCGGATACACACAGAGCGTGGACCACTCCAGCTCAGGCCGGATTCCCGCGGACCCAACCTCCAGCTGTAGATTTCCTGCGGCTGCTGCACATCACTGAGGCACTGGGCTGCTGAGGGACTGTGGGGCTGAAGCAGTGTCTTCTGTCCTAGGACCCCTGTAAACTTGCTCTCTATAAAGCTTATGCCGGAAGGGGGCGTCATGCCTCCCCTTTGCTGCCTTGGGGGAGGGACAAACCGCACCTCATCGGTGACACAGGGAAAGGATCGCTCTCTTCTGCAGTGAAGCGTCTTATCTGCTGACCCCTGACTCTCAAGGACGCTTTCTTCTTCTCTTACCCCCCAAGCTCTTCTTATTAGTTCCAGCGCTTCTTCCTTTTCTACCTTTGTACAGTCCAACAGCTAGGGAGCTGCCTCTGAATCTTTCCTTTGCCTCGGCTGCCTCTGAAGGCTCCAGAGCCCCAAACCTTCCTGGGCAAACCTTCCAAACACCTACCTGTGGGCTTCCAGCAGGAACCACCTGATTGCCATTGGGTCTGTTTGGTTGCAGATCAGTCAATGTGCAAAGCGCCTTGGGCCTGTTGCTCACTGACCGGCCCCATCAGGCCCCGAGGACTCTGAATCCCTTCTCTGAGCAGTAATTGCAGAGCTGGGGGCAGGGTTGGACAGGGAGCTGAGGGCAGGGTTGGACAGGGAGCTGAGGGAGCCACTAGGGCCAGTACTTTGGCTCCAGCCACCGTCTACAGCCCTGTCCCAGGGCTCCGAGGTCGGCGTGCTTGCTGCCTGCCCCTCACTCAGCGGGCAGAGCTGGCCACCTTCCAAGGAGTCTCAGCCCTGGAATCCAGGCCCTCCTCCTCCCTTCCTCGGCTTGCTCCCAGAGGGCTTTGATCAGAGCAAGAAGAGAAGTTAATGGTTTTCATGGAAGCACAGTCGTGCGGAAAGGCTAGAAGACGTGGTTAGCTTATCTGTCAGCAATTTAAACCTAGAAGGTTTCCAGAAGTGGTTGAGCTGGAGAACTGACTCCCAACTTCCTGGCCTTCGGCCAGTTAGAGGAAGCCTGGGCAGACTTAGGCTACAGCCTAAGGCTTGGCGCATTCTCCCCAATGAGATCTACTCTGTTCAGGGCCTTTCTCCCAGCTCCAAAGATCCTGCAAGGGCCCAAGCCTGCCTGTTAAGCCTAAGACAGGCTCACAGGTTTGCCCAGACCCTGTATCTGAGCAGGTGACTTATCACCCTTCCCTGCACACCAGCAGGAAGAGGCATGGTGCTGTCTGGCTGAGCACGAGGAGGAGTAAAGAATGCTGGTACCCAAAACCAAAACAAACCTGTTGCCATCGAGTTGATTCAGACTCATAGCGACCCTATAGGACTGAGTAGAGTTGCCCCATAGGGTTTCCAAGGAGCAGCTGGTGTATTCGAACTGTCAACCTTTTGGAATGCTGGTAAGGCCTGGGAATCCAGTGGTGAAGGGCATGGGCCTTAAAGCCAGTCAGATCTGCGTTCAAGTCTTGACCCCTACAATCTGAATACCTTGGGCAAGTTATTCAAACTTACTGAGCCTCAGCTTCCTCTTTAGTCAAGCAGATCAATCGTATCTACCCTCAGAACTTTTGAGAGGAATCGGTGAACTACTCCATGTAAAATGCTTAGCACAGTGCCTGCCACAAGATCAGAACTCAAAATAATTAGCTATTATTAATTAGCTTATAGAAGGACCCTGAGTTTTAGATGCAAGCTTCAAATGCTGAGGAATTGTATTGTAAAAAGTGAAAGCATCTGGTCACCTACCTTTAATATAAGGAAAATTTACCCCCTCCCTTGAAGAGGGTACAGGAAGATGGTATCTCCTTGCATCTGCGGGGTCACAGCCCCATCCTCCTTCCCATATCCACATTAGAATATCTGCAGAAATCCCACTGCCCCAACACATCAGAAAACCTTGGAGTTAGAAGAAACCTTTCATTTTACCTCCCTTATCCTCCCAAACGATGCTTAACTTTCTCTATAACATCTTCTCAGATGCCTTAACTAGGATGTACTAAGCCTCTCATTGATGTGACATCTATCTGTCCATCCTCCCACCCATGCACCCACCCATCCATCCATCCATCCATCCATCCCTCCATCCATCCATCCATCCAACGAATAGTTATGGATTACTATGTCCAGCATATGATGCTAAGGATGCACCAGTTAAGAACAGGACACACAGTTTCCACCCTTGTGAGGCTTACAGTCTAGTGGGGGGAGGAAAATGCTGAATAAGCAATGACACAAATTTTTAATTACAGTGGTCATAAATGTGATTGCAAACCTGTTGTTAGCTGGGAACTGCCACAATCTAGATGAAATCAACTCACACCCCAAACTGCTCTGTGAGGAAGTCCAAAGGATTTTTTTGGGGGGGTCTTAAGTTCTCATCATCAGCTTTGGGGCCAAACTTCTGCTTTCTCAGTCTTCTATGGACCACCTCACTCTTCTGTCTGTGCTGTTGCTGTTCTACACTGTACTACCCAGGTGTGAAACTCAGCCCAATCCTCAGTTTCCAGGAAAACTCTGCATATGCAAAGCAATTTGTGAGTTGTTAGGCTTTCTTGCAAATTTTGAGGGAAGAAGGTATGGGAGTAAGAGTTTATATCATAGCAATGCAAACAACTTCAAACTGTATATCAAACATCCTCTTTCTTCAAGTGTTGTCCAGAAATTCCACCCCTGGGGGATTGCCACTCACCAGTCTATCCCATATCTTACTCAAAGTTGAACCCAGCCTCACAGCATCTGGCTGACTCCTGCCTACACTCCCTTCTTCTCTTAGAGAACTATAAATTCCTCTCATCTTCTCATACGGAAGAGTTTTGTTATTTTCTGTCTGTTTGTTGCATAAACTCCTGCCAGTACCCTGGCCCTGAGCTCCTAACCTTCTACTTGGAAGTGTTTCAGGCAGAGGGAACAAAATGTAAGGAAGTCCTGAGACCAGAGAGTCCTTGGCTTGTCAGAGGGCTTGAAAGGCTAGTGTGCAGGACCATTGAGAGTGAGGAATGATGGAGAAGATGAAGCTGGAGAAAGATGCAGGGACATTACTACCTCCCAGAACACCAATTTCAAGAAGGCCCTTAGAGAATCTTCCCTTATGTTGAACCAAATCTATCCACCTGTCACTTCCACTTCTCAGTCCTAGTCCTATTCTCTGGTGACCCAGGAGGACAGCGGCAGTTGGACCCCACTCCTCTGACCTTCTCTCTGGCAGTTGAGGTTCTCAATGATACTACAGTTTAAAAATAATTATTGAAATGTGGTCCTCCAAATAACTTGCTAGCCAGCATCTTCCTTGCATCCCATCCCTATGCCCCTCATTCAATGTGAAAATTCACAGAAATGAACCAGCCTCTGATAACTCCTCTTTTTATGCATCCTTGGTTTCACTTGGATAGGAGCACTTGGATGGGAGCACCTGGATGGGAGCACCTAAATGGGAGCATCTGGATAGGCGCAAGAGCCTAAAGGGAACATTCTTGGCTTCTGGCTAGGTGCTTGGAGACTCTGGCAACACTGATTACAATAAGACCACTCTTCCTTCAAGCTTTCCAAGGCTTTTTAACATCCATTGTTTCTTTTTATTTATTTATCAATTGATTGATTGATTATTGTCGTTTAAGTGAAAGTTTACAATTCAAGTTAGTCTCTCATACAAAAATTTATACATACATTGTTATGTGACCCTAATTGCTCTCCCTGTACTGTGACAGCACACTCCTCCTTTCCACCCCTGATTTCCCGTGTCCATTCCACCAGCTCCTAACTCTCTCTCCTTCTCATCTCACCTCCAGACAGGAGCTGCCCATTTAGTCTCATGTATCTACTTGAGCTAAGAAGCACACTCTTCACGAGTACCATTTTATGTCTCACAGTCCAGTCCAATCTTTGTCTGAAAAGTTGTCCTCGGGAATTGTTTTAGTTCTGAGTTGCCAGAGTCCAGGGGCCATGCTTTCTGGGGTTCCTCCAGTCTCAGTCAGACCATTAATTCTCATCTTTTTACTAGAATTTGAGTTCTGCATCCCACTCTTCCCCTGCTCCATCAGGGACTCTGTTGTGTTCCCTGTCAGGGCGGTCATTGATGATAGCCAGGCACCATCTAGTTCTTCTGTTCTCAGGCTGATGAAGTCTCTGGTTTATGTGGCCCTTTCTGTCTCTTGGGCTAATACTTCCCTTGTGTCTTTGGTGTTCTTCATTCTCCTTTACTTGCGGTGGGATCAATTGTTTCTTAAAACCTAGACTGCCCTAGCCTATACTGAGCCTTTATTAGAAAGTGTGTGCCAATATTAGCTAGAGACATCCCCTTAGGGTAGATGGAGAATTTCAGGCCCTCTTGACTGGGCGTCTTTGTGCAGGCTGCAGACTGCACAACCCAATAAAGCAGCCCTGATTGTAACAAAGTTCCTGGGTGGTGCAAATGGTTAATGTACTAGACTACTAACTGAAAGCTGGAGATTTGAGTCCATCCAGAGGTGCCTTGGAAAAAAGACCTGGTGGTTTACTTCTGAAAATTCAGCCACTGAAAACCCTATGGAGCACAGTTCTACTCTGACACACATGGGGGTCACTATAAGTTGGAGTCAACTCAAGGACAACCATTGGTGGGTGATGCTTATAATAAACCTGTGAGGTCAAACGGCTTCACTGATGAGGACACCAAGCCTTCAGTTGTCACAGAGCAGCGGTTAGCATCCGTATGTCCTAACTCACAGTTCTGGCAGGTTCTAATACACCACCCTATAGGATAACCCACGGTTCAGCCTGATAGCATGTGAAGGGCCAGACCGATGTATGTTTGAATGTTATCTCTTGCTAACTATGTGAACTTGTGCTTCTGAAGCCCAGATTTGCCATCTATAAAATTGGGGTACAAATTCATATCACATAGGTCTGCTATGTGGGTAAAGTGAGAGAAAGGATATAAAACTACTTAGTTTCATAGTACTGCCATAACAGAAATATCACAAATGGTGACTTTAAAGAACAGAAATTTACTTTCACACAGTTCCAAATCAGAGTCTCAGCCATGTCAATTCCATCTGTGGCCCTCTGTCTTAGTTTCTGGTGTTTGCCAGCAATCCTTGGAGCTTTTTTGCTTGTAGACAGGTCCTCACATGGCATCTATCTTCTCCCTGGGTGTGTCTCTGTGTATAATCTGCTCTTTTTATAACTCAGAAGTGATTAGGTTTAGAACCCACCCTACTCTTGTATGACCTCATTAACATAGCAAAAGAAAAACCCTATTTCCAAACAGGATCACATTCACAGGTACCAGAAACGCAAACAAATTAGTGGCCATTGAGTTGATCCTGACTCTTGGCGACCCTATGGGTGTCAGAGTAGAACTGTGCTCCATAGGGTTTTCAGTGGCTGATTTTTCAGAAGTAGATCACCAGGCCTTTTTATCTGAGGCATCTCTGGGTGGACTCTAACCAACCTTTCAGTTCGCAGCCGACAGTGTTAACTGTTTGCAGCGCCCAGGGCTCCCTCCACAGGTACGAGGGCCAGGAATTCAACACATATTTTGGTGGGGGGTAGCACACTTCAGTCAGTAACAGCTATCCTGCATAAAGCTGGCACACAGCAGAAATTAGTTGGCAATATGCTCAGCCCGAGGTGTAGGAGGCAAACCTGAGGAGGGCGATGAGGCGTGCGTTCAAGTTCGAGGAGGAGGAAGGAGGCAAAAGCAGTGGCAGCCCCTTCTCTTTCTGGTGACTCACTGTGTGGTGAATAGTGAGGCTGGGAGGTAGCACATTTTGGGGGGGAGGAGCCATCCCTCAACTTTATACAGTCAACATATTGTTGGGGGGTGGAGGGCAGCCTTGTAGGCGAGACATGTCTCCTCAGAAATCTGTCACAGAGTTTGAGGAATAAAGAAAAACAGGAAATGCTCTGGGCAATTATCAAAATAAGATTTCCTCCAGAATGAGGATGTGGGGAATGGGTCTTGGCAAAGGGTCGGAGATGTGTGTGGTGAGGAAGGGGTTTCTGGGGCAGAAACTTCACCACCAGCCTAGGTGTGGAGGAACACTTGGGACCCACCCAGAGCAGAAGCTCGCCAGAGATTGAGGGAAAATTCAGGTAAGACACTTTCTTGTCACACCAGCTGCAGTTTCATCCCCTCTGTGAAGTGGCAGCTTGATCCCCCACCCATCCTCTGGTCTCAGGGACACTGAGCCAGAGCTATGCTTTGGAGAATTGAATGAGTTTCTCTGGTCACTGATGGGCTTACATCAGAGGTCAAATCTGTGCCTTGTGTAAATTAAGAACAGATTAGTTAAACACCTACTTTATGCCAAGGACTGTGCTGGGCACTGTCATTAAAAATATAGATATGAGGCAACTCCTCATTTGGTTTTAATTACTAATGTGTGTGCATGTATGAAAGTCTGTGTGTGTGTGTGTGTGTGGGTGTGTGGGTGTGGTGTCAATCTTTGTGCGTTTATTCTGTAAATGACCATAAATATTTGCATGTGTGTGTATTTATGCAGATTGAATAAGTATGGATTACACCTCAACATAAAGCAAACAAAAATTCTCACAACTGTACCAATAAACAACATCATGATAAACAGAGAAGAGATTGAAGCTGTCAAGGATTTCATTTTACTTGGATCCACACTCAACGCGCATGGAAGCAGCAGTCAAAAAAATCAAATGACATATTTGCGTTAGGCAAATCTGCTGCAAAAGATCTTTTTAAAATGTTGAAAAACAAAGATGTCACTTTGAGGACTAAGGTACACCTGACCCAGGCCATGGTGTTTTCAACTGTCTCATATGCATGTGAAAGTTGGACGATGAATAAGGAAGATTGAAGAAGAATTGATGCCTTTGAATTATGGTGTTGGCAAAGAACATTGAATATACCTTGGACTGCCAGAAGAACGAACATATCTGTCTTGGAAGAAGTACAGCCAGAATGCTCCCTAGAGGCGAGCTTAGAAGTCTTTGTCTCCTTCGTCTCACGTCCTTTGGACATGTTATCTGGAGGGACTAGTCCCTGGAGAAGGACATCATGGTTGGTAAAGTAGAGGGTCAGCGAAAAAGAGGAAGCCCCTCTGTGAGATGGACTGACACCGTGGCTGCAACAATGGGCTCAAACATAGCAACAATTGTGGGGATGGCGCAGGACCGGGCGATATTTTATTCTGTTGTACATAGGGTCGCTATGAGTCAGAACCAACTTGACCGTACCTAACAACAACAACAACAACATGTGTATTTATATATGTATCCATGTATGTAAGAAGTCCTGGTGGCACAAACGGTTTATAGCTCAGCTGCTAACCAAAAGGCTGATGATTCAACCCACGCAGCGGCTCCTTAGGGATCTGCTTCCATAAAGATCACAGCCAAGAAACCCTATGGGGCAGTTCTACGCTGTCACATGTGTTTGCTATGAGTCTAAATTAATTCAATGGTACCCGACAAAAACAACATAATTGTATGTAAGTCTGTGTCTCCATGCATGCATATGTATGTATTTGTTTAAGTGACTATGATTATGTATGTAAGCCTAAGTGTTTAAGCATCTCTGTAAGTGTCTACTTCCCCACTATATAAGAAAATGTATAGGTCGAAATTCTGTCTAGTGGTCTGAGGTTTATGTATATAGAAAGGAAGTGTTATTGGTGGAGAGTATTTTGCTCCAAGGATGCTGGGAGCAGGGCCCAAGCTGGCTTGCATCACCCTCACCTTTACCTCATGCATGGTGGGGTGGGGCACAGGTAGGGGTGAGGACCCAAAGAGCCGCGTAAGCATAAGGGACACACCACATGTCAGGCAAGCAGGAAGTCAGGGTCCAGGAAGGCAAGACCAGGATGAAGGAAGGATTCACCAAGCCCAGGAGCTAGAACTGCAAGAGGTTAGAACTCCAGGAAGGAGCTGAGGGGTTGGCAGTTGTCAGAGGACTGGAGAAGGTAGACGATCAGGAGCTACAAGAAAACGTCTAATACCCAGATGCCCTGGCAAACAGGGTCATGCTTCCCCAGCCGTCAGAGCGCAAGGTGATTTCTAGACAAAGACTGTCTTAGGCAGAGCCTTTTTCAAATTTTCTGCAGGGCGCAGCCAGTGCCTGGTTCAGGAACCAGTAAGAGATTTGAGTCTAAAAGTAACTGTTGACTCTTCCTGAGACATGGGCTGCAGATTTCTCCAATGAAGATGGAGACCATGGAGTGGGATGGGGACAGGGTAGCTGAGAAAGCCCAGAGGGTGGGCCAGACAGGTCACTGAGGTTACCTAAAAACATATGACCCTTATTTACTGTTGTCCTTATAATAGTTTGTCACTTTGATGGGCTTCTTTGAAATTTGTGCTCACTTAATATCATTTTTATTTATGCTGTTAATCACAAGAAGGAAAGGAAAAAGAAAAGGGGAGTGTATCTGGATGCTTCTATTTCATTTGCTTAATGGAGCTCTCCGAATAGGAGAGAGAAAGCTCCCTAATAATTTATTTTTGTAATCAGAGTTGTATTTGAGAGTTCTGACAGTGTCCTCCAGCCACTCCGGGCAACGAGACTGGCTGTCTTTATCTCTGTGCCCATGAACGGAACCAGACATGCCTTCAAAGACGTGCTGTCTTCTGGGAGTGCCGATAACAGTGTTGATAGGAAGAATGGAGATGAGGAGAAACGGCAGAGACACGCTCAAATCCTGCCAGGGCTTGGAAGAGAATTAAGTCTTATTTCCCACAGTAATCTAGATTGTTGGTTGCTGGGCTGTGGGAAGGATTTTAGACGTTAATTCCAATCTTTTCTGCTGTAGCTGGATTTCCTTTCAACCCTGGGCTTATGAATTTGGGTTAACTTGCACGGTTGCTTGGGTATGTTCTTAGCACAGGGCCTGGGGTGAGGAGGGCAGGGGCTGCTGGAATGGGCCCCAAAGGTAAAGTGTTTCTTCTCAGTCCTACTGGACTCGATTTCTAGGCCATGAGATCACATTTCTTACCTAAATGAAAGACGGCAGTGTGTTAGTTGGTAGCAGCACAGGCTGCAGAATCAGACTAACCAGGGTTCAAATGCTGACCCCTTAGCAGTAGGGCTTTGGACAAGGTACTTAAATTTTAACTGCTGGTACAGTGAGAGGCAATATAGCATCTATAGCTAAATGGTTCCAAGTGTGTTGCTGTGGGCAAGTTATTTAATGTGTCTGTATCGCAGTTTCCTCATCTGTAAAATGGAAATCAAAATAGTACCTACCTGTTCATAATAGGGTTGTTATGAAGACTGAGTGAAAAAATGTATATAGGAGGATATGTATGTGTGTATATATGTCTATATATGTCTATATATACACACACATATTCATATATGTACATGTGTATATGTATGTGTATATATATACATGCACATAAACATACATGTATATGTGTGTGTATACATATGTGTATATATGTATATAAAAGCCTGTTGCCGTTGAGTCGATTCCAATTCATAGTGACCCTATAGACAGAGTAGAACTGACTCATCAGGTTTCCAAGGAGCATCTGGTGGATTTGAACTGCTGACCATTTGGTTAACGGCAGTAGCTCTTAACCACTATGCCACCAGGGCCCCAATATACATACAGATATCCTCCCAGGATTGTTGTGATATATATATATTTATATATCTCCACATATATATATTTATATATATATCTCCACATATATATGTATTTATGTATACACATCCACCACGTCATCTGTCAGTTTGTTGTACTGTACTGTGGTGGCTTGCATGTTGATGCTGGAAACTATGCTACGGGTATTTTAAATACAGCAGGGTCACTCATGGTGGACAGATTTCAGTGGAGCTTCCAGATTAAGACAGACTAGGAAGAAAGGCTTGGTGATCTACTTCTGAAAATTAACCAATGAAAACCCTATGGATCAAGAATATTGTGTGAGACTTCTACTGCTTACTTTGGACACATCATCAGGAGGGACAAATCTCTGGAGAAGGACATCCTGTCTGGTAAAGTGGAGGGCCAGTGAGGGGGAGGAAGGTCCCCAGTGAGATGGACCGACACAGTGGCCACAACAGTGGACTCAAACGTGTACCAGTGATCATGAAGATGGTGCAGGATGGGGCAACGTTTTGTTTTGTATACACGGGGTCACTGTGAGTTGGAGCCAACTCACCAGCAACTAACAACATATATGTATATGACAGTGGACTCAAACGTGTACCAGTGATCATGAAGATGGTGCAGGATGGGGCAACGTTTTGTTTTGTATACACGGGGTCACTGTGAGTTGGAGCCAACTCACCAGCAACTAACAACATATATGTATATGACAGTGGACTCAAACGTGTACCAGTGATCATGAAGATGGTGCAGGATGGGGCAACGTTTTGTTTTGTATACACGGGGTCACTGTGAGTTGGAGCCAACTCACCAGCAACTAACAACATATATGTATATGACTTAGAACTGTACATGGCACACTGATTATCTGATATTATTAGTTTTGACACATCTGTGAAATGGAGATTATCTTAGTACCTACTCTAATTGGTTGTTATGAAGATTAAATGAGGTAGTGCTTATAAAGTGCTTTGCCTAATGCACACAAATAGTAAGCTCCCAGTAAATGTAAGCGGTTATTGTTGTTCTTAATGAAAACAGCCTGGATGCCAGGGTCAGGACCCAGACAGCAAGACGATCTTAGTGAGACGGCTGGGTCTGCCTATTGCCTTTTCTAATGGGGAGGAGGTCTGGGAAGGCTGACATCCTTACATCATGACGGTTGTTACAGAGAGATGCATCTGATCTCCTTAGCCAACTCCAGGCCTGGCTGAGTGTCCCCTCTCTTATCGACCCAGGGAGGCGGCAGACTGAGAGGGCTGTTTCCTTCTTGAAAGAAAAATGCCTGTGCCTCTGAATTCCTGCTGGGTGTGAGACAGAGGAGGGGTGGGCAGGAATGGGCACAGGGCCAGGGGAAGGAGGAGTGAGTGTGTGGGAGGAGCAGAGGGATGGCTGAGCTCCCACCACTGGAGATAAACACACCCTGTCTGGAGCTTTGCTGGGTGCTGGATCCCTGCCGGGCACTCATAAAGGCAGTGAGGATTGTCAGTTCAGAGGGACCCTCCCTCATCCAAAATGGCCCTGGCCAAGGAGCTGATGGGAGGTTAAGTGCCCTCGTAAGCTCTGGAGCTGGGAGGCTGGGGTCATTACCTGCCTAGGCCAAGAGCCTCCTTGTTCATTCTTCCAAGGAGGCCGAGCCTGCCTGGGTAAGGTGCAGCCCCCCTGCCCGTGTTGGGGATGCAGAGAGGCTGTGCTTTCCCTTTGGGGTTGGACCCTGAAACCCAGGTACCCCAGCCTAGGTGAGGGCCAGGGGAATTCCTTCCTTCCGGTGGCTGGTATCAGTCAGCCTCCCAGATTAACACCTAAAACCTATTTTTATACTACAGTACCTTGTCTAAGAGCAAAATCAGCTCTTTCTGCTCTAACAGCCAGTCACATTTCATGATAGTGCAATCTAGTTATTTAGCAAATGATAATAATAATAAGCTACCATTTAGCAAATGCTTACAAGAGCCAGACTGTCCTGGGTGGTTTACATAGTGGCTCTGCAGTCAGATTGAGATTGCCTAACTCTACCACTTAGTAGCTAAGTAAATTTACTTAACTTCTAAAACCTCAGTTTTCTCACCTGTAAAATGGGGGAGTAGCCTCCCAGGGCTGTTACAAGGATAAATGAGATATACGTTTGTGGTAGACATGGCACTGGCCCACCCGGATCCCCTCTCAAGAAAGACCAGCTGCCCAGCTATAGGTGAGTAGTCAGCTGACAGCTTTCAGCAATCAGTTCCTTTATGGTCTGCCTCAGCTACAGATGGGTGCTTTGTCTAAGGTCATGCCCTTCCTGAGGAAGCCTCGAAGGTCTTGTTAAAACATATGTGCTCCAAAACACTCATTGCCGTCAAGTTGTTTCCGACTCATATTGACCCTGCAGGACAGAGTAGAACTGCCCCATAGGGTTTCCGAGGAGAGGCTGATGGATCCAAACTGCTGACCTTTAGGTTAGCAGCCAAGCTCTTAACCACTAAGCCACCAGGGCTCCATATGAGCTCCAGAGGGTGAGAAATAACCCCTAGGAAGATTCAGGGGTCTTCCAAATGTGTAAGTTTTAGGAGTTCAGCACTGGAATATTTCCTTCAAAGTTAAGGAAAAATGATTGCATCTTGAATCTCCTACCATGACAGTGGAAGCACAACATCTGATGGGCTTCTTCGGTTCTGGAAGCAGCGTGTCCCAAACCTAGGGAGTCTGCTCTGGCCCATGTACCAGATGGCATGAAAGTCTGCCAGCTCTAAGTGGGGCCCAGAGCAGGGAAAGGGCTCTGCAATGGATCCAGGCTGCAGTGCAAGCAGCCCTGTTGCTTGGGCCATATGATCTGGGAAACTCTGGTGTTGGAGGTAGCAGTGATGGGAAAAGATACCACATGGGGTTTGTGGCAAGACCCAGTGGGAGAATCACAACTCAGGATTCTGGGGTTCTAGAGCAAGGTTATGTCATCTGCAGCAGAGAATGATAGGCCTTTTGAAAAACAACTCCTGGTGTGGTTCTGGGTCTATAGAAATAGAATGCCTGACCACGGGGTACGAGAAGAGGATGTTATGGATTGATTGTGTCCCCCCAAAATATGTCTTGTAAATCCTAACCCCTATAGGTATAAAATGTGTTTAAAATCCCACTTGGGAATGGGTTTTCTTTGTTTTGTTAATGAGACAGCTTTAGGGTAGGGCATGTTTAAGTCAATATCTTTTGAGATATAAAAGAGATTAAACAAGCAAATGAGGG
Source organism: Dugong dugon (assembly GCA_030035585.1). Classification (NCBI taxonomy): domain Eukaryota; kingdom Metazoa; phylum Chordata; class Mammalia; order Sirenia; family Dugongidae; genus Dugong; species Dugong dugon. Next base: position 32,118,305 of record CM057467.1, read on the forward strand.
AAGCAGAGATGGAAGAAGATAGACACCATGCCACGTGAAAATCACCAAGGAGCCAAGGAGTAAGGACCTTCCCCCAGAGCTGAAAGAGAGAGAAAGCCTTCCCCTAGAGCCGGCACCCTGAATTCAGATTTCTAGCTTCCTAAACTGTGAGAAAATAAATTTCTGTTTGTTACACCCACCCACTTGTGGTATTTCTGTTGTAGCAGCAATAGATAACTAAGACAGAAGATGTGGCTGGAACTGACCATCATGAGCTGGGCCTGTCAGATCCACTAAGTCACTGGGTTTGGTACGCCCAGCAGCAATACTTTGTAAGACAGAAGGGGTACATACAAGATCAAGGATAAGCAGAAGCAGAGGGCCCAAGGAGGCTGTTGAATAGTAGGCCAGACCCCATGGCACCCACTACTGTGGCACCACAGCTTCTCCCTCAGCTCTTGCCTATTCTTAGTGAGTTTATGGGGCTCTGATGAGACCAGCTGAAGGAGGAGGACACAGCCAAAGCTAGGTTTATGCATGGGTTAGCTGAGAAACTGAGTATAAGCTCTGGTGGGCTTAAAAAACAGTGGCACCTTCTGCTTCAGGGAAGATGGAGTAGACATACTTTTCCCGATTCATTCTGCTAAGTATTACTAAAAACCCTGGACATTACAGGTAGTCCCCAATTTACAACATAGTCAAGTCATGATGCACCGCACTTACCATCATCTGTTTTTTAGTACCTCTTACTATTAGTAATATGTACTACATACGATATTGCAGCTCGTAATTTGCTGACGTTATTATTCTCAGATGTTCACTCGCAGATGTTCAATGCTGTGATTTACTGTTCGAAACACTTCTGTATAGCAGGCTATGGCAAAAATAGTGAAAACTTTAAAAAAAATGAGGTATTTGACTTAAGTCAGAACCAACTTACGACACAGTCGTCAGAAAGGAACCTCATCATAAGTGGGGGACTAGATGTATACATAAAACAAGCATAAGCAGGCTCTGAAATTTGGAGAGAAGAATGCAGACTGGTTAGAGGTCTTGCAACCCAAGGAATAACAGAGTAATGATTTTCTTAGGTTTTCCTTTTGCCTCATGCATCCCAGGCTTGGAGCTGAAGAAGTTGGCAACCCAGAAATGCCAATGGGTGCAGACAAAAAAGCCACAATAAAGGCCTTCTCTCTAGCCAAAGGACCAGGAAATGGGCAGTCTAGCAGGAGAGAAACACTGCAGACAAAACTGCAGCCCCACCCACATCACACCAGCAATGGCCGAACGGAGAGCCTAGACTTCCACCCTGCCAAGCAGTAACAAGGTGCCCCCAATCTGTCACCCCCCAGGGTGGTATCAGAGGACGCTGAACCAGAACTATTACGCCCCGTCTGCCCCCTGCAGTGTCCATGGAGAACTGACTCGTTGGCCGTTGTAGTCCCAGAGCTAAGAGAGTGGTTGGCATAGAGTAGATGCTCAGTGTCTGTTGAATAACAAACAATAAAATTGAGTGCCAGGTTAATGGTTTTGTGTCACCGGCTTTGTGTTCTGCATGTGACACAGGGCTGCCTCCATCGCCTTATGTAGACAGTTGGGGGGGGGGGTCCTTCTCTCCCAATCACATCCTGAGAGGCACTGTAGGAACCCCTGCACTTTGCAGACTTTTCTGTTTCAGCAACAGATCACACACAATCATTGAAGGGCGTATCTATTTTACGAGGGTTAAGGGTACAAAGTGAATGCAGATTGCGTGATTACAAGTATGAGGGTCACCACTTTCGTTTAACCTGGCCCCAATTTAAAGCATTAATGTGTCGCTTGCTTCACCCTCTTTCCAGGTAGCAGGTTCCTCTAGACAAGACCTTGTCCACTCACCCTTCATTCACCCCCTTTTGCACGTTTTTCCTGCTCAAGCAAAGATATATAGCTCTTTCAGTTTCCCAGGACCCTACACATACGTGTGTGAGGTGGGGAGAGGTAATTTCTTAGTCCTACATAAGCTCCATTGGCTTTGGGTTGAAACTGCTTTTTGCACAGCCACCTGAAATTTACTCCACAGTATCCACTGGATCTTGCCCAAACCCTTGTCTCACCGGGATTTCGTCTGTTCTGGGCTGCAAGCACTCTCATGAGTTCCTCTGGTCTTGGTTCGCAGTGCAGCATACTTGTTTAGACCACAGGTGTCCTCGCCTGAACAGCTGTGTGACTTAAGCCAGTTGCTTAGCTGTTCAATACCCTACTTTCCTTATTGGTAAAGTGGGCTTAGTAATGGCACCTGTCTATGGGGCTTAAATGAGGTAATACAAGTAAACGGCCTGGACTAGAGTAAATGCTCAATAAATGTTAACTTTTGCTGTGCCAAGCTCTTCCTAGCTCTTCCCAGCTCTTCCCTTTTACTTTGTGACCTAGAATCATGAGACTTGGGTTTCAGACTCAACTCTTCCACAGATTGGCTTTGTGACTTTGGGTAAGTTTCTTAACCTTTCTGACCTTTATGTTTCTGAGTATAAGAGGCACAGATATACCAACTTGGAGGGCCATTGTCGGGATGAAAGATGACCAGCTCTGAGAAAACTCATTATCTGCATAGTCGCTATGCAAATAGCATTAAGATGATGGCAAAGGATCAGTCCCGTTTTCTTCCCAACAGCTCCTGTGAGCATCACAGACTGGCTTCATGGCATATTTGCTCACATCTGCCATACACATTAGCATATGAAATGCTCATTCTTTTCCCGTCGGCTTCTCTGAGTCTGCCCCATATTTTTGTATATCATTGATTGGCTTAACACCCCTACACACACACCTACATACACTCACACACACACTCACATATACACTCACACTCACACACTTACACCCACATGCACTCACACACACTCTAACACACACATGCACACACACTCTGGTTTGGGGGCCTCTATCAATACGCAGGGATTTGGGCAAGAAGGCTTGACCTTAGGTCTTTCTGAAAATTTGTAATCTTGGTTGGACTTATTCTGTTCTTTCTCATTGGTGATGTGTGGGATGGGGTGGCATCCATATCACCCAAATTTTATACAACAGTGGAATTTTGGATCTTAGGAATTAGTAATTCAACTCCTTTATTTTAGAGAGATGAACTGAGGCCCATAGAATGGAAACGTTTGTCTAAAATCATTAAGGACACACACTTGGGCTTTCATAGGTCTGCGTACTTTTCTTTGGTTGGGTTCCCCAGAAGCAGATCCTGAAACAAGGATTCTTTTATATGTGATTTACTAAAGAAGGGCTCTCAGGAGCAACTGGAAGGAAGTGAGAGAAGTAAGTGGGGAAGGCGGTAAAGTCAAGCAAGTGTGTGATCTCAGGCAGAGCCCAGTGGAGGGTGGCTTCAGCCTGATTCTGCAGGGAATCTCTGGAGTGTAAATTATGCCTCAAAGTTTGTCAGGATTAGAGACAAGAGAGTTGGATATGCATTCATCAATCAATGGCTAAAGATCAGCAGAGGGTGGAGGAACATGGAGGAAATAACTTCCCAGACGCTTCTGACAGTCTGGACTTTTGGGCAAGCAGCCACAAGGCAGACCTCCAAAGAGAGTCACAGATGGTAGCCTTGAAGCCGAAGTTCACAGAAGCTGGGGGAGGGGTGCAGGAATGGTAAGAAGGATCCCTGGGCATCTGGGTAGTGCACTGACAGTGCCTACCTTAGTATTTATTAATATTGTGGGTTTTTTTTTTTTCATTTTCCCCCATACTCCTAGAATTCAAAATATAGTTTTCTCTCATTCATTATTAAAAAAACAAAACAAACAAAAAACCAAACCCATTGCCATCGAGTCAATACTGACTCATAGTGACCCTATAGACCCTATAGGACAGGGTAGAACTGCCCCATAGGGTTTCCAAGGAGGGGCTGGTGGATTTGAACTGCTGAGCTTTTGGTTACCAGCCAAGCTCTTAACCACTGCACCACCAGGTCTCCCATTCATTATTGGCAGACGCGTAAATTAATATAACAACTTTGGGAAACCACTGGCATTGTCTCCTGAATTTGAAGAGCTTATGACTTAGCAATTCCCCACCTAGTTATAAACTCTTGTACTAGTTTCTTAAGGCTGCCTTAACAAAATGTCACTAACTGCTATTATAAGCTGGTTCATAAGATCAGCTTTATAAGAACAAACCTGTTTATAAGAACAGAAATTTATTGTCTTACAGGCTCAGAGTCTGAGATCAGGGTACCAGCCATGATGATTTCTCCCGACGGCACTGTGGGAGAATCGTTCCATACCTCTCCTAGTAGCTCCAGGCATTCCTTGGCTTGTAGCTGCTGTGACATGGTGTTCTTTCTCTGTCCCTCTGTCTCTGTCTCTTTTCTCTTTTATAAGGACATCTGTCATATAGCATTAGGACCCACCCTACTTCAGTATGACCTCATGTTAATCTAACTGATAATATCTTCAAAGACCCTACTTCCAGAGTCACATTTACAAGTACAATGGTTAGGACTGCAACATATCTTTTTTGGGGGCACAATTCAATCCATAACATACATGTATGAAGAGTCATGTTCAAGAATGTTCAGAGCACAATAACCTCAAACTGGAAACAGCCCATATGCCCCTCAACCGTGCCATGGATACATAAATTGTATTGTGTCTACACAATGGAATACTCTATAGCAATGAAGACGAACAAACTTTACACCAAAGCATGTATGAATCTCAAATAAATGTTGAGTGCAATAAATTGCAACACAAAGGCATACATAATTTTATTTATCTAAAGTTAAAAAAACAGGCAAGACTCAGAGACTTGTACACCAATGCTCTTTCAGCACTATTCACAATAGCCCAAAAGTGGAAACAACATAAATGCCCATCAACAGATGAATGGATAAACAAAATACGGTACATGTGTACAATGGAATACTACTCAGCCAGTAAGAGAAATGAAGTCCTGATACATGCTACAATATAGATGGAGCTGGAAGACATTATGTAGAGTGAAATAAGGCAATCACAAAATGACAGACACTGTATGACTTCACTTATATAAAAAGACAAGAACAGGTAAATGTATAGAGACTAAAATTAGTGGTTACCTGGGGCTGGAGGGAAGGGGGAAAATGGGATTAACAGTGATGGAAAAATCACATTGATTAACGGTAGGGTTTCACAGCCGATTAATATAATTGCTGTCAATAAGTTGTACACCTGTAAAAAGTCGAATTGGCAAAAGTCGTATGATAGATATATTTACAAAAATGACAACAACAAAAAAAGAGTAGCTGCTGAGGCCACTTATGTACAACCAAACACCTCATGGGATTTGACTCCTTGATTTGGAGGTTTAGGGTCATGGTTTCATGCGACATCCCAGTTAGTTGACCTAATAACATGTTTAGTGCCTCTGTTCTATCTCCTAGTTCATTGCGCAGTGCCTGGGGTCTTAAAAGCTTGCAAGTGGCCATCCAAGGAACAACAATTGGTCTCTATTCACCTGGACGACAGAGGAAGAGGGAGAGTCAAGAATAGAAGGAGAATATGGAATGCATGGTTAATTGCCTTCATGAACAACCGCCTCCTTTGCCATGAAAAGAGAAGAACTGGACAGTGCCTGGCTACCATTACCGAACATTTTGGTCAAAAATTCCATAGAAAAATCTTGATCAAAAGGTGGAAAATGCAGATCAGAATTTTAACTTTTCATGAACTCCAGACTGTCTGGAGCCATGGAGGCTAGATGAATCCCTGAAACTATTGCCCTGAGATAATATTTAAACCAAAAATATCCCCTGAAATCTTCTTAAAACCAAACAACTGTTGTTATTGTTAGGTGCTGTGCAGTCAGTTCTGACTCATAGCCCCTGTACAACAGAGCAAAACACTGCCTGGTCCTGAACCATCCTCACAATCATTGCTATGCTTGAGTCTATCACTGGAGCCACTGTGTCAATCCATCTCATTGAGAGTCTTCCTCTCTTTGGCTCATCTTCTACTTTACCAAGCATGATGTCTTTCTCCAGGGACTCCATTTATCACAATGTTGCTTACTGGTCCAGTTGTCAGGATTTTTGTTTTCTTTACATTAAGGTGTAATCTATACTGAATGCTGTAGTCTTTGATCTTAATCCTGTCCTAAAGTAAAAGGACATGACCTCTTAGGAAGAAACTTAAAGTGGGGGTAGGGGATGGGAGGGGACCTGTGCTTGGCCCAGTGTAGTTGGAGGGACAGAAACTTCTCTTTACTTATCAATGTACCTGTAATAAAAACTAGTGTTAAAATGCAGTTTAGTCTTTAAACCAAAAATATCTCCTAAAGTCTTTTTAAAACCAAACAATAGTTTAATTTAACTCGTAAAATATATCTGCCTTGAGCATTATACTCGTTTAAGAACTATCCATATGGGATCAAATTGATAAGAGTAACTCGAAAAATTAGAAAGGAACCTTATGGGGCAGTGAGTTTATGTTAATGAGGGAGGAACAACGCAGAAAAGGAGGGTGAGATTGGTTGCACAATTGGAATAATGCAATCAATGTCACTAAATTGTACATATAGAAATGGTTGAATTGGTGTATATTTTGCTATGTATATTCTCAATAACAACAAAATAAAATTTAGAGGAAAAAAAAAGCAAAACTAAAATTAAGGGTTGCGTGTATAGATGGTAAGGTCCCTGGTTGCTTCAAAGAGTTTGTATTTGACTACTAGCCTAAATGTTGGTGGTTTGAACCCACCCAACAGCGCCATGGAAGAAAGACCTGGCAATCTGTTTCCATAAAGATTACACCTGAGAAAGCCCTATAGAGCAGTACTACTCTGTAACTCATGGAGTCACCATGAGTTAGGATCCACTCAAAGGCAATGGGTTTGGTTTTTTCCTGTTTGTTTTTGGGTATGAGTGGTAAAGCTCGAAAGCAAAAGAAGTGAGTGATTACTACAAAAGTCAGGAGAGTGGTTATCTTTGGAAGGTTGGGGGTGGAGTGGGAAGTTATTGGGAGGGTGAAAGTAGGGCTCCTAGGGGGTGGTCTTGTTCGATTTCTTGGCGCAGGGGGCCAGTGCTTACAACAAAGTTTGCTTTGTGATAAATTATCAAGCTGTATGTATCTGTTTTGTACACTTCTCTGAACTTGTGGTATATTCCACAATAATAATAATAATAATAATAAAAAGATTAAAACAAAATATCTAGGATGTAGTCTTTTTAAAAAAATTTAATTCCTTTTCCCTTTCTGTTTTTAAGCCAAAGGAATGGGTCCCTCCTGCTGGTAAGAAGTTTGACTGAATTCTAGCCAACAGGAGGGCTGAATATTGAAAAGCTGGATGAGGCAAGGAAGAGGGTAAAGTTTGTAGCTTTGGTCACTGCAGCAAGAGCTGAGTGGAAGTCAGGGGTTCTTGGGTTAGGTGCCACCTCCACTGACTGTGACCTACCTTGCTGCTCCAAATCCCTTGGCTCTGCGACCCCACTATTAGGTAGGAGCAGTCGCTCTCTTGTGGGTGAGAAGAGAATAAACAAGACCAAGTGGGAGATGTCTGAGAGCTTAAAGAGGGACCTCATCATTGTGGTTAGCTGCCATCCAGTCAGACCCTTACTCATGGCAACCCATGAACCACAGAATGAAAAGCTCCTTGGTCCTGGGACATTCCTATGATCAGTTACAGATCCATCCACTGGGTTCTATAGGGTTTTCATTGGGTGATTTTCAGAAGTAGGTCACCAGGCCTTTCTTCCTAGTCCACCTTAGTTTAGAAGCTCCGCTGAAAACTGTTCGGCATCACAGCAGCACATGAGCCTCCACTGACAGACTGGTGTTGGCTGTGCATGAGGTGTATTGGCTGGGAATTGAACCTAGGTCTTGCACATGGAAGGAGAGAATTCTACCACTGAACCACCTTGTGTAGATAAAAAAAACAGAGTGGGGTTTTAAATGAAAACAAACAAACTTACGCTAGTGCTCCTTCCTGGGTAGATCCAGGGCAGGGACAGGAGGAAGGGGAGGGGCTCAGAGAGAAGGGGAAAGGGCAGGAAGAGAAGGAAGCAGGAAGGTGCAGAGGAATAGGAGATAGAGGAAGTCAAGGAGGAAGAAGAGGCCGGAGAGAAGAGGAAGAAGGCAGTAGAGAAGGAAGAATATTTTTTCCAGAGGGGAAGGGGCTGGAGCTGCTATCCTTGGGCAGCAGCCTCTGCTGCTGCTGCTGGATTCCAGAAGGAAAATAACAACCTGTCAGTCTCTGGGACTGGCACTCCGCTTTATGGGGCCTGAAAGCATAAACGCAGCAGCTCTGACGGAAACAGGCGTATTTAAATCAGTGAAACAGAACAGGCCTCAGCCTGACCCCTCCTGAAGCTCGTCCCTGGCTAATATATTATTGACAAGGCTGACTTTTATCAAGGCGTTCTGGCCTACTGTGTAATAAATGTGTATCATCCACTCTTTATCACCCATTACCTCGTTAAAATAATTGTCCTAATTTCATTGTTAAAGTGATTAATAGAGCAAGTGTTAAAGAAAATTAATACTCAAAAGGAAGAATAACCATAGCTGAAAAATCACTCTTCTGAATTGGTCTGGTGGTAAAGTTAAGGATTTTGTAGTTAATGAGCCTTAGAGAGTTAAATATAGAATGGTCCAGGAGAGTGGCCAACTGTGAGAGGTGGAGAGAAAATGGGAGGGTGGAGAAACAGGGAGAGAGGCAAGGAGGCAGGGGGAGGAGGAAAAGAGAGAGTTGTTCAGACAGCTATGTCCGTGGGATGGTGAGCTCACAGAAGGGAGGTCAGTGCTGCCGGCCTCCCTCTGACCCCACAGTGCCCAGTATAGCACCTTACAATTACATGGTCATTAAGACTCACAGAGCCCAGCCCAGCCTAGTGCTCCATATGAACTGTTGGCAGGGAGACATGTTGGGGCTCTTGCAGAGTGGGATGCTGGCTGAGGCTGAACTATGTTGAATAGAGTCAGGAACAGCCCTGGAATAGGCTTCTGTGGAACTCCCTTCTCTCTGGGTTGAGTGAAGAAAGCCAGCATATGGGGACCCCAGCTCTTCCACTTGGGGTCCCCATAGTCTTTACAGCTCCTACTCAATCAAGCTTCTAGGCCAGAACTGGAGCAGGTGCTGGGATGTCTTCTGGACATGATTCTCCAACCGCATAGGTGATACGGGGATGGGGATTGTGGTTCCCTTTGACAGTTTGCTCACTCATCGATTCCATCATTCATCTCATGTTTATTAAGAGTCTGTGTTGTACTGGAGGAGTTCTGGTGGCGCAATTAGTCAAGTGTCCAGCTGCTAACCAAAAAGTTGGAGATTTGAACCCATTCAGCAGCTACATGGGAGAAAAACCTGGTAATCTGCTTCCATAAAGATTACAGCTTAGAAAACAGGGCAGTTCTACTCTGCCACATGGGGCCGCTATGAATCCAAACTGACTTGGCAGCACCTAACAACAACATGTTATACTGTGGGGGCTTGAGTGTTGTTGTGATGCTGGAAGCTATGCCACCAGTATTTGAAATACCAGTACAGTCACCCATGGTGAACAGGTTTCAGCAGAAATTCCAGACTAAGACAGACTAGGAAGAAAGGCTGGTGCTCTACTTCTGAAAACCAGCCAAGGAAACTATAGATCACAACAGAACATTGTCTGACTCACTTGCTTTGGCTATGTCATCAGGAGGGATCAATCGCTCACTAGAGGAGGACATGATGTTTGGTGAAGTAGAGGGTAACAAAGGTGAGGGAGACCCTCAGTGAGATGAATTGGCACAATAGCTGCAATGATGGACTCAAACTTGCTGGTGATTGTGACGATGACGCAGGATGGGCAATGTTTCATTCTGTTGTACATAAGGTCACCACAACTTGTTGTCAACTTGATGGCAGCAACAATAACATTATGTAGTAGGTTCTATTTTAAGACTGGGGCATATAAGATAAAAAGACTTGGCCCTTTTAGGAGTTCCCAATCTGTGGAGACAAAGACACGTGCAAAGAAATCATTACTACATTCATAGTCTGCTTAGTGCTAATTGCCTTGGAAATAGTTTTAAAGTTTTGTGTGTGTGTGTGTGTGTGTGTGTGTATCATATAGCACTCCAGTACTCAGCTGTTAATATATTTTTTCCATACTCTGAAAGCTATCAGAGTCTCTCGGCCAATGAAAACATTTCAGAAGACCTTTCTGTGTCTCTTGGCCAATAAGTATACTGAGAACATCCTCAGCTGATGATCTGTATTGTGTGTGCTATACTCTGTTTTGGCATTATTCCAGCCCTTTATTTTGTGTCCCTGAAAACGCTTTTGGTTCTTAATGGCTGACCAGTGTTGTATGGTGTTGATGTGGGTCCTGCTGCAGAGAAACAAGAGCCCCAATGCAGAATGTTGCAATGTGAGTACCGCTCAGCTCAGGGTATCTTCCAGGAAATGGGAGAGGAAGTAGAGAGTAAAGATAAGGAGGCAATTAGGGAGTGTAGAAGATCTTTGCCATTATGAAGGGCATCATAAATGTCACTGCAGCCTGGAGGGAGCGGTCAACAATTGTGTGAAAGAAGTAGAAAGAAACTTTGGCCCAAGGCAGTCCAGGCATTAGAAGACATGAAGAGAATGGCAGAGCAGCTGTGTCCTTGGGAGCAATCTTCATACAAGCAAGCTAGGAGGGCCCTGGTAGTGCTGCTTCAGGTAGCACCAGGCACTGAAGTTGGGCTCTGGCCTAAATCTGCCCTCAGGTCTGGTTTAGGTATAGGCCTTTGGAAGACTGAGAGTTCAATGTCCGCTTCAGCCTTATTTCTGACATCCTTAAACTTTCGTATGACTAACACAATCAGCTTACTTTCTATTAGTTAATTTGGGGTACTTGAGCTCTGGTGACACAGTGGTTAAGCGCTCAGCTGCTAACTGAAAGGTCAGTGGTTTGAACCCAACAGCTGCCCCACAGGAGAAAGATGTGATAGTCTGCTTCCATAAAGATTTACAGCCTTGGAAACCCTACGGGGCAGGGTCGCTGTGAGTCATAATCGACTGGACGGCAATGGGTTGGATTAATGCAATCACATAGATTTCTAATATATAAAGTCAGTATGACGATATCTGTACTACAAATACGGTATTCCATTAAAGTTTGTTTCTATTTAAATACCCCTTTTTAAATTCTAGGTATGGAGGTAATTGACATATGAAAACTGAAGTGAGTTGAAGTGAAAAATCTCCTATGTGCTTTGTATGTTGAAATTCTATCAATCCGTTGAGGAATAAATATACATTTCTTGTTGCAAGATTAAATGATCATTTTGAAAGCTGTTGATTTTATGTCCAAAAACTTTAGTCAGAACTTTCAAATAGTGTAGTGAAAAAGGACATAGAAAGCGTGTTAGCTAGATAACTTTAGAAAGAACCTTATATCCTCTTTGACCAAAAAAACATTACTTACGAAAATTTAAATAATAAAACAAGGCTGAATATAGAGATTTACTTAAGTTATATCATAACTCTTCTCTTTTATAGCTACTTGGTGTGTTAGCATTCATAACATTAAACAAACCAAACTTTAAGATTTGTTTTTGGTTGTTAGGTTTTAAATTCCATTCATATCATGAGTCCTTCCTATTTGTAAACGCTTCATCACTTGGAATTTGAACCCAGAGCAATGTCAATCTCAGGATTTCATGAGGAGAAAACAGAACACCATAACAACAAAAAAACCAGTTGCTGTTAAGGTGACTATGACTCTAGGCAGCCTCGGTATTTCAGAGCTGAACTGAGCTCCACAGGATTTTCAATGGTTGTATGGTGTGAACGGATAAGCACTTGACTACTAGCTGAAAGGTTGGCAGTTCAAACCTACCCAGAGGCACCTCAGAGGACAGGCCTGGCGATCTGCTTCCAAAAGGTCACAGCCTTGAAAACCCTGTGGATCCCGGTTCTACTCTGCACACATGGAGTCACCATGAGTCAGAATCGTCTCGATGGCAAATAGTAACAACAACAACCAAAACCTTCCAGAAGTTGATCGCCAGACCTTTCTTCCATGGCTCTTCTGGGTGGACTGGAACCACCAACCTTTCGGTTAGCAGCTGAATGCAAAATCTTGATACTCATATGCAACAACGTCCGTGATAAACCATCTTCTCTTCAGACAAAATAAAAAATATGAGTACGAAAGAAAAAACATCTGAAACAAACAAAGCGCACTCCAAATATCCTACTCTCCATTGACCTCTCTTGAAAATGAGCCTCCATCAGAACTGTGCAGTCCATTGGCCACTGCAGGATTTTCCCTCTGATTGTGCCTGAACTAAAATGCCAAACTTCTGAAATTTAACTACTAAAATTTTTAAATTACACAACTGTAATAATAATTGTTTTTGGTAACATTTCAGATTTATTTGTGAATTCCAGAAGTTCATTTTATGATGGTGATATTTGACTTTAGCCCAGTATTGATGTTAGGATTTGGTATTTGGCCAAAATATGAATTCAGTTAGTGTCCACCTATTCTGAGTGATAGATATGCTAAAGGATGTGACGATAACATGGATGAGGAAGTGCCCACATGTCTGGGGGAGTCAGGGAATGCTTCTTACAGAAAAAGCCCTAAAAAACTTGAAGGATGAATTCAAAGTTTGCCTAGAGAACAAGATGGGAATGGCATTCTAGGAAGAGAGAACATTTAAAACAATGTCTTGAAGCTCTGATACATGCCACCATGTGGATGAACCTTGAAAACACTATGCTAACTGAAATAAGCCAGACAAAGGGCAAATATTGTATGATTCCACTTTTATGAAATATCTAGAATAGGCAAATCCATCCAGACAGGAGAAGATGAGTGGTTACCAGGGACTGTGGGGAAAGGAGACTGGCGAGTTAAAAAAGAAAAAATACTGAACTGTACACCAATTTTAATGTGTGATCATTTAAGTAATAAAATTAATTAAAAAAAAAAGTCAGGTACCACGTTAGGTAATTTCCACATTTGTTATCTCCTTTAATCCTAAACCAACGTGACACAGTAGGTCTTCTTTTCTCCTTCTTGCAGAGGAGAAGAAGGCTCAGAGACGGGAAGGGAGGGAACACCCTCTGCAGCCTGAGAAGGGCCCCAGAAGAATGTCCCAACCTCAGGGCATCAGCCTGAAAATGTTCGCCTCCCTGTATCTCAGATTCCTGCTGCCTCAGGGCCCTGAGGCTGGGGCGGTTGCTGACTGGAGCCTGGACTTTACTTGACTGAGGCCTTACTCCTAACATCACCCACAAGCCATGCCTGTGAGGCTGCCATCTCCTTTTCCCAGACAGGCTGGGGCAGAGGTGCCTCAGAGGTGTCTCAGGCCTAGAACATAGCCTCCAGCTTCGTTTGTGGCCTGGAGCTCTGCGGACCTGCCCAGCAGGTCACCCTGCAAAGCCCTCTTCTAATGGCCTGATTCCCATTGGATGCTGGTCTTTTTTCCTAGGTTTTTCTTTTTTTTCTCCTTTCGTCTCTTCTAGTAAAGGCCCGCTGCCTGGCACAGCTATTGTGTTTGGAAATGAGCCTCCTGGGCTGGTGAATAAATTGCATTTTATCCCTCCCTGTCACTTCTGCTTGGGGGAGCACTGGGAGATGAAAGCAGAGACTTCAAAAGCGCTTCTTTTGACATGGGGCCACAGTTCTCATTTCCAAGCCTGGCCCAGGCGCCTTTGCGGCCCTGGTAGGAGCCGCCCCTCTGCCCTGGCAAACCTTCTCGGCCTCCCTGTGTCTTCCCTGAGACAGGCCTCCTAGGTCGCTGTCTTCGCTAAATCAGCACAAGTGGTTGGTTTGATTCTCAACAAACCCTCTGCTGGCGGCAGGTAGCTCCGTCCTTCTTGGAGGTAGAAGCCAGTCTGCTGTTTGGAGTAACTAAGTGATTCAATTTGTATTGTAATATCAAATCATATACAGCAACGCCGCCGGTGCCAAATGCCGTTCATTTGGGGACTAATAGGATTCTGACACCGTGTTCCCCTGTGTGGCGTTTCCCCATTTACTCTCCTCTCCTCCTGTACTAGCCCAGCTCTACTCGCTGTGCTCTTCCCGGCTGAACAAGCTTGCATATTAAGATTCTTCATTCTGAGATTGGCAGAGATTGAGGTTCGGAAATGAGAGGCATCAGTCACCCCCAGGTGTAGCATGGCCAGGATAGAGAAAAGTCTCCCTCAGCCCAGAAGACTCTGGAAGGGGAAATGCTTCTCCATCTGTGCCTGGAGGGGCCAAGTGGGCTGGGGGAGCTCAGAATAGCAAGAGGGCTTCTGAACAGGGCAATGTCCCACAAAGCTGTCCTAAACTGGAGCCAGGAGATTGCTCACCCTCAGACCGGCCTCCAGCCCCTTCAGGAGTAGCCTATGGATTATAAAATCCTTGATGATTTAACTTCTGGTTATATCCAGAACTTAGCAGAGTGTTGGGTGAGAGATCAAAAGCATTTGGCGCAGAAGACAGTGTGTAAAGAGGTTCGCAGTATGACCTTGGTGTCAGAGAACTCAGGGCTCGAATCTGAGCTCTGCGCCTTCCTACTGAAGGAGTATGGGGACTCTGCCTTAGCCTCTGTCTTATTTTCCTAGTGCCGCTATAACAGAAATACTACAAAAGGGTGGCTTTAATGAACAGAGATTTACTTTTTCACAGTTTAGGAGGCTAGAAGTCTGAATTCAGGGCACTGGCTCTAGGAAAAGGCTCTCTCTCTCTGTCGGCTATGGAGGAAGGTCTTTGTCTCTTTCCAGCTTCGATTCCTCTGTTCCTTGACAATTTTCATGTGGCCTGGCATCTATCCTACCCTCTGTGCTTCCTTGCTTCGATGCCTAATCTGCTCCTTTTATATCTCAAAAGTGATTGGTTTATGCTTTCAGGGGACATCTAGATCAATTGGCATAACAATGTTTATTTATAAAATGTTCTCCACCCTACTTTGGTGAGTGGGGTCTGGGGTCTTAAAAGCTAGCCAGTGGCCATCTAAGATGCATCAATTGGTCCCAACTCACCTGGAATAAAGGAGAATGAAGAACACCAAAGTCACAAGGGAAGTATTAGCCCAAGAGACAGAAAGGGTCACATAAACCAGAGACTGCATCGGCCTGAGACCAGAAGAACTAGATGATGCCTGGCTACCACCAATGACCACCCTTACAAGAAACACAACAGAGAGTCCCTGATGGAGCATGAGAAAAGTGGGATGCAGAACTCAAATTCTAGTAAAAGACCAGACTTAATGGTCTGACTGAGACTGGAAGAACCCCAGAAAGCATGGCCCCTGCACTCTCCGTCAACCCAGAACTAAAACCATTCCCGAAGCCAACTCTTCAGACAAAGATTAGACTAGACTATGGGACATAAAACAATACTGGTGAAGAGTGTGCTTCTTAGCTCAAGTAGATACATGAGACTAAATGGGCAGCTCCTGTCTGGAGGTGAGATGAGAAGGCAGAGAGGGTTAGGAGCTGGCTGAATGGATATGGAAAATCAGAGGCGGAAAGAAGGAGTGTGCTGTTATAGTATGAGAGAGCAATTAGGGTCATATAACAATGTATGTACAAATTTTTGTGTGAGAGACTAACTTGAATTGTAAACTTTCACTTAAAATACAGTTAAACAAAAGTGATTGGTTTAAGACACACCCTACACTGATAATGGTCTCATTAGCATAACGAAGAAAACCCTATTCCCAAATGGGATTATATCCACAAGTATAAAGGTTAGCGTTTACAACACATGTTTTTAGGGGACACAATTCGATCTATAACAGCCTCCTCATCTATGAAATAAAGACAATAAACGATACCTACCCCGGAGCTGCTGAGAAGGTTGAATGGAGTCATTTGTGTGAAGTGTCCAACCCAATGCATTGTCGATGCTCAATAAATGATTACTTTTATCATTTCTTGGCAGCACTCACTTGGGATGGGATGTGAATTGGTGCAAATGGCATAGCCTTTGGAGCCAGAGGAATTGGGCTTAAATCCCACTTCAGCCTCTTGGTAGTTGTGTGAGCTCAGAGGCTCAAAGATCATATTTTTGTTTCTTCTCTCCACTTAAAGAACCTGCAGTTTAAAGCAGCGAAAAATCTACCAACTCTAAGAATCACCTACCTATAGTTACTTACTGTAGTCCTGGCAGTGCAGTGGTTAAGAGCTCAGGCTGCTAACCAAAAGTGACCTACAGGGTCGCTAAGAGTCTGAATCAACTCATCAGCAACAGGTTTGGTTTGGGTTTAGCAGTGGTGGTGGGGGTCATTAATCTTACAGTAACTTGCTTATAGTAAGCCCTATAGGATGGAGCAGAACTGCCCCATAGGGTTTCCAAGGAGGGGCTGGTGGATTCAAACTGCTGACATTTTGGTTAGCAGTGGAGCGCTTAACCACTGCACCACCAGTGCTCCCTACCACTACTAGCTATCATTTATTAAGTGTTTTATTATGTTCCAGGTGCTTCACACATGATATCATCTCATTATTCCTCACAAGGAGTTAAGTCACTTGCTCAAGGTTTCGCAACTAGAAGAGGCAGAGATGAGATTCAAGGTCTGGTTCATGAACTTAGTCTGTGCTTACAGCCACTGTACCACCTCACCTTAACTTTTCTGAGTCTCAGTTTTTGCATGTGTAAAATAGGGGTGATAATACCTACCTCTTAAGGCCCCGGGGTGGCACAAGTGGCTTGCGGTTGGTGGTTCGAATCCACCCAGTGTCACCATGGAAGAAAGGCCTGGTGATCTGCTTCTGTAAAGATAGCAGCCAAGAAAACCCTATGGAGCAGTTCTACTCCGTAACACATGCGGTTGCCATGAGGCAGAATTGTCTTGATGGCACAAGACAACAGCAACAACAATGCCTACCTCTTATGTTTGGGATGAGAATTAAAGACGTTAACACTTGTAAGATCCCCAATAAACAGGAATCCCTCTATTGTTAGTAACTTCAGGAGGCAATATTTAATATTCACAATTTCAAGTCCCTCCATGGTAGACTCTGGGGGTTGGAAGAGTCATCTAACCCCATCTCCTTTGAACCTGATAATCAGAAGTGAGGCAGCTGGTTGGCCTGGCACAAACTGGCAGTTTTCTGGGAGAGGGAAGAGTGTAGTGTTCCAGCAGATGGAGGTGTCCAACCAGGACTTGAGGCTCATGTTAGGAAATCTTATGGAGCATGAATCAGGTCAGGACATGAGGCTTCTGGCTTTGGTAGACCCCTTGCAAAACTTAGTCTGCATTTGCGCTGACACTGTGAGTGTTCTGCCACTGAAGGAACATGCCCCCACCTGCCCTCACCTGCTCTGACTCCCTCACCACCTGATGACTGTGGAGCCACTGTCTCCTGGGACATCCCCTCAGCTGCGCTGTCTCCTGGAGCCTTCTCTGGGCTGGGACCCTGGCTTCTGCTTGGGTGATGGGTTAAGGGGCCCCTTGGAGAGGAAACCTGGGGAGAGGGGTGATGTGGCTCTTTATTGATGGAGCGGGAGATGGTGAACAAGAGATCAAGGAGGGTGCTTTTCTTGATGCTGGCCCTGACCTCCCCTTTGAACCTGACAATGTCATGCCCTCCTTCCTGGGAAGGATTGGACCTTATCCAGCCTCAGTCCCTGAGGTTTAAGGTGCAGCAGAAGCTGTGTGAAACCAGAGAGCTGTCATACGTCACCACGAGTGATAAATTCACAGGGGTAGAAAGAAAAAAAAGCCTGAATACTGATGGCTGTGCAACTGTAAGAAGTCGAGTTTCCAGAATGGCAATGAGCTGCCTTGTGTTGGAGTTTTATGCCATTTGCTTTCAATTCCATTTACAGTTATTTCTTATTTTTAGATCATGTTTTATTGAAATCCATCTTCTACTTTAATGTGGGAGGCTCAGGCATGGATCTCCCCTTCCCCCCCATGTTTTGCCTCCTGAGCACGTGAAGGTTTATATCATGCAAATGCCACAGAGAAGGGTTTTGAAGCCTCGTGGGGTTTTTGTCTATGCCTGTATTTCTCAGAGGTGAGTCTTTATTTTGCTGGAAGCAGGCTGGGGACACAGCCAGGATATCCAGGCTGTATTTCCGAAATAGGCTTGCTTGCCTGGGGTGGGGGCTTGCTTCCTCTCTTGCCTTTGTCAGTCTCTGAGGAACCTCATCCAGGGCTGTGCTCCCAGTGGGCTCCATCCACTTTGCTAACCGACTGACTGACTGACCAGATTTTCCCCTACTTTGAACTGCAGGTGCTTTAAGTAGAAAGAGAGAATAAACAAAAATATGATCTTTGAGCCTCTAAGGCAAACAGGAGAAGTAGCAGCATTACTGAAAATGGAACTAAAAGAGGGATCAGAGTTTTCTCTTTTTCCTGCTGCCTCTCACCCTTGGCCCTCGTGGCTTCTTACCTAGGAGGCTTGCCAGAGCCAGAGTCTCCCACAGGGCTCCCTGCCTCTACCCCTCCCCAGCAGGAGAGGGCACTCCTGCACACCCCAGCCATCAAACATCTCTCCTGCTCAATACCTCCTGGACTACGCTTGGCCTGACCTGCTGGGTCTGGATCTCAGGAGGCCTGTTCCCTTTTTCTGTGACTACCAGGCTCTTCACTGCTCTGGTACACGCCTGATTCATTTCCACATCTACACCATTGACCAGTTGTTCTCTCCCCTTAGAAGGGCTTTCTATTCTGGTTTGCCTCTCCAGAGTCAGCTCTAGCCAGCCTCCTCCAAGAAGACACCCTGGCCTGCTCTGGCTGCTGACAGATTTTTCTGAACTGTGGCTATTTGGGCACTTTGTCCTATGTCTGGTATTGATATTATTTGTGTTCTGAATGTCTTGTCTCTTGATTAAGTTTGCATAAAAAGATTGTAGATAGAATCTGAATCTGAATCCACAAGGGCCTATTAGTTGATACTATGTGGTCTGTGTAATCTTAGGCAGAAGGAGTTCTGGTGGTACAGTGGTTAAGTGCTCGGCTGCTAACTGAAAGATCGGCAGTTCGAACTCACCAGCTGCTCCACGAAGTTGCTCCATTCGGCTTCCGTAAAGATTACAGCCTTGGAAATCCTATGGGGAAGTTCTACTCTGTCCTACAGGGTTACTATGCTGAGCAAATAATCCGAGAAGCTGGACTGTATGAAGAAAAACACATCAGGGTTGGAGGAAGACTCATTAACAACCTGCAATATGCAGATGACACAACCTGGCTTGCTGAAAGTGAACAGGACTTGAAAATTAAAGACCACAGCCTTCAGTATGGATTACACCTTAACATAAAGAAAACAAAAATCCTCACAGCCCGACCAATAAGCAACATCATGGTAAAAAAGATGGAAGTTGTCAAGGATTTCATTTTACTTCGATCCACAATCAACACCCATGGAAACAGCAGTCAAGAAATCAAAAGACACACTGCATTGGGCAAATCTGCCACAAAATATCTCTTTAAAGTGTTGAAAAGCAAAGATGTCATCTTGAAGGCTAAGGCGTGCCTGACCTAAGCCATGGTATTTTGAATCGCATCATATGCATGTGAAAGCTGGACAATGAATAAGGAAGACCGAAGAATTGTTGCCTTTGAACTGTGGTGTTGGTGGAGAGTATTGAATACACCATAGACTGCCAAAAGAATGAACAAATCTGTCTTGGAAGAAGTACAACCAGAATGCTCCTTGGAAGCAAGGATGGTTAAGACTACATTGTACATACTTTGGACATGTTGTCAGGAGGGATCAGTCCCTGGAGAAGGACATCATGCTTGGTAAAGTACAGGGTCAGAGCAAAGGAGGAAGACCCTCAAGGAGATGGATTGACAAAGTGGCTGCAAAAATAGGCTCAGACATAACAACTATTGTGAGCATGGCGCAGGACCCGGCAGTGTTTCCTTCTGTAGTATGTAGGGTAGCTATAAGTCAGAACCAACTGGACGGCCCCTAACAACAACAGGGTTGCTATGAGTTGGAATCAATTCAATGACAATGGGTTTGATCTTAGGTAACTAATCTAATTTCTCTGTGAAATATTTATCTATAAATTACAGATAATAGCAGTACCTAACTCATAAGGTTGTTGTGAAAATTAAATGAGTTAATATTTCTAGGATATTTAGAACAGTGCTTGGCACATAGTAAACACTATATAAATGTAAGTTATTATTATTATTTTATCATTAATATTATTTATTAGTTCCAAATAACAGAAACAAACTCGTGCTAGCTTAAATTTTAGAAGGTTAATTTATTGTTACAAGGGAGATTATATAAATGTCTCATAAGAATTTATCTGGGCCTCAGGTGGGTGCCGATCGATGCCAGATGGGAGATTTGTCCCTGGTTATTCTACTAAGGATCACCTTCTTTTGTTTCTCCTTCCATCCAGCAGGAAACATGGCGACCTGTAGCTCCTGAGTTACCCGTCCAATGATCTCCTTACTAATATCTAGGGAAAGACTCTGATTGGCCTAGCTTGGATCAGAGGCTCAACTTCAGTTAACTCTATCCAAAGGTAGGTGGCAGAGCCATATTGTTCAAAACGGCTTCAGGGGCTATGCGTGTGTGTGTGTGTGTGTGTAGGGGGGGCCGGTCCCTGCACAATGTAATTATGAGCTGATCAACCACTTTAAATTGTGTCTTCTGTAAGTACACAAGACTCATACTTCCCTTGTATCAGTTAATAGTGAGAGCTAATTATAGGTTGACCAAAGTCTAGATATAGACTCAGAATACTAGGATTGTAGCTCACCGGGTTCACTTATTAAAATTTGGAACGAGTTAGAGTCAGAGAGATTTCAAGAGCTCCCTTGAGTTTAAAGCAATGAAACAACTCTCTTTTCTGCTTCTCCTTGCAATCTCCTCCCTCCACCATGTGCCAAGACATTGGTCTGGAGGAGCAGCACCAATGAGCTCAAAATGTAATCAGAACTTGGGAAATACGTGGTTTCCAACACTCTCTTTGTCCTGATAGCCAGCAGAGGCTAGTACCGCCCACTCAGCTGGGTTTGACCTTGCATTTCTCACAATGGATGGTCTATCAGGCCACAGGCACTGAAAGTTCTCCTTCAGGCACTGACTGGGTAAGCTTCAGCCTGGGGGTTCTGAGCAGAGTGGCAACAGAGAAGGCACAGGGAAGAATGCCGGAGGCTTCTGTTACTCTAGAAATCAGACTCTAGGGAAGAGTGAGGATGAGTCATTTATGAGAACCCTCCCTTCTCCCTTGACCCCCAAACTCCCAACTTTCCACATCTACCTCATTCTCATCAACAGATTAAAAGCACCAGGACTGCCTGCTCTCATCCCACTTATCTTCGTTCTGCTAGGTTGGTGGTTCTCAGCCTTCGCTTCACATTAGAATCATCTGGGGAGCTTTAAAAAAAATCCCAATTCCTAGGTAGCACCCCAGACCACTTAAATCAGATTCTCTGGGGGTGTGGATCAGGCCTCCATCAATATTTTTTAAATCTCCCTAGGTGATTCTAATGTGCAGCCAAGATTGAAAACCACTGTATTAGGGAGTGTATTCATTCACATGATTATAACTACTGCTTAGATAACTGAAGAACCTATATCTCCAACCCTACACTCTCATCCTCTCTCTGTCCCATGTTTCTCATTGCTTAGGTGTATCCTTTCTTGAATAACTGATGGATGAGTGAGAATGTTACAAACTCTTAACTCTTGTTTCATCCTTCCTAAATTTTCTATTATCACTACTAGCTCTTTCGTCCCTTACCTTCAAACTCTGGCTCAGAAGTTGGTTAATCAGTTGACCCTTCTCTTCACACCCTCAAAGCATGCAGACACTCATTCGTGCCACATTAACTGGCACTGATGTGTTCTATTTTTGGTTTGTTTTTATATCTTTGTATCTAGTAAAATGTTGACTATCAGTAAATTTAGTTTCCCAAAGATAGAGAAGGGGGGTGCTGGCCAAGGATGGTTTAGATAGAGCCAAGTAGGGACCTCCAAAGGTTGCATGCTCTCTTGTCAGTACTCTAAATCTAGGGATGCATTATATCAGCTATAGGGAAAAGAAAAGTCCTCATGGTTTTCTGCTTAACAAGAGCCCTTTCTCTAATGTTTTAGAAAGATAAGTCTAAAGGAACCCTGGAAACATGTGTTGGAATGCTCCATGGATGTTGGTCACACACACAAACACACACACACACACACACACAAAACAAACCCATTGTTGTTTAGTCACTTCCAACTCATGGTGACCCCATGTGTGTCAGAGTAGAACTGCTCCATAGAATTTTCAATGGCTGTAATCTTATGGAAGTAGATCTCCAGGCCTTTTTTCTGTGGTGATGCTGGGTAGATTCAAACCACCAAGTTTTCAGTTGGTAGTTGAGCACAACTGAAACCATTTGCACCACCTATGGACATATTGGTCACAAAGGGGGACTTAATAGTAATAGCTGCTACTCACTAAGTACTCAAGTTTGTGTCAAGTAAAAGAGAAATAGAAGAGGAAGCAAATAACCTAAATAAGAAATGAGATAGGGGACATTACAACAGACTCAAATGAAATAAAAAGGATCATAACAGAATACTATGAAAAACAGTACTCCAACAAATTTGAGAACCTAGAGGAAATGGACAAGTTTCTAGAAACACACTACCTACCTAAACTAACACAAACTGAAATAGAAAATATGAACAACTCGTAACAAGAGAAGAGATTGAAGAGGTAATAAAAAAATTCTCAACAACAAAAAAAGGGCTGGCATAGACAGCTTCACTGGATACTCCTACAAAACATTCAGAGAAGAACTCACACCAGTACTACTCAAACTATTTCAGAGCATAGAAAAGGAAGGAATACTCCTGAATGCATTCTATGAAGCCAGCATAACCCTGATACCAAAGCCAGACAAAGACACCACAAAAAAGAAAATTACAGACCAATATCTCTCATGAATATAGATGCAAAATTCTTAACAAAATTCTAGCTAATAAAATTCCACATCATATCAAAAAAATTATACACCATGACCAGGTGGGATTCATACCACGTATGCAAGGATTGTTCAACATTAGAAAATCAACCAATGGCTGTAATCTTATAGAAGGTCTACTTCTATAAGTAGAAGTAGATCTACTTCTGTAAGATTACAAAAGTAGAAAATCTACCTCTATAAGATTACAGTCATTGAAAATCTTATGCAGCACATAAATAAAACAGAAGAAAAGAATCACATGATCATCTCAATTGATGCAGAAAAAGCATTTGATACAGTCCAACACCGATTCCTGATAAAAACTCTCAATAAAATAAGAATAAAAAGGAAATTCCTCAACATAATAAAGGGCATCTATATAAAACCAACAGCCAACATCATTCTCAACAGAGAGAGGTGAAAGCATTCCCCCTGAGAATGAGAATAAGACAAAGATGCCCTTTATCACCACTCTAATTTAATATTGTGCTGGAGTCCTAGCTAGAGCAATAAGGCAAGAAAGAAATAAAGGGCATCCAGATTGGAAAGGAAGAAGTAAAACTATCCCTATTCACAGACAATATGATCCTATACATACAGAACTCCAAAGCTTCCACAAGAAAACTACTGGAACTAATAGAAAGATTCAGCAGAGTAGCAGGATACAAGATAAACATACAAAAATCAGTTGGATTCCTATACAACAAAGAGAACTTTGAAAAGGAAATCAGGTAAACAATACCACTTATAATAGCCCCTAAAAAGATAAAATACATGGGAATAAATCTAACCAGGGATGTAAAAGACCTATACAAAGAAAACTACAACACACTATTGCAAGAAACCAAAAGCATACATGTTCATGGATAGGAAGACTCAACACTGTGAAAAAGTCAATCCTACCCAAAGTGATCTACAGATACAATGCAATCCCAATCCAAATACCAACAGAATTCTTTAATGAGATGGAAAAACTAATCACCAGCCTTATACGGCAAGGAAAGAGGCTCCAGATAAGCAAAGCATTATTGAAGAAAAAGAACAAAGTAGGAGACCTCACGCTCACTAATCTCAGAACCTGCTATATAGCCACAATAGTCAAAACAGCCTGGTACAATGACAGACACATAGACCAATGGAACAGAATTGAGAGCTCAGATGTAAATCCATCCACCTAAGGTCAGCTAATCTTTGAAAAAGGACCAAAGTCCATTAAGTGGGGAAAAGACAGTCTTTTTAACAAATGGTGCTGGTAAAACTGGATACCCATCTGTAAAAAAATGAAACAGGACCCACACCTCATACCATACACAAAAACTAACTCAAAAGGGATTGAAGACCTAACTATAAAATGTAAAATAATAAAGATAATGGAAGAAAAAATAAGGACACTAGGGGCCCTAACACATGACATAAACACAATATAAACCATAACTAACAATGCACAAACATCAGAAGATAAACTAGATAACTGGGAGCTCCCAAAAATTAAACACTTATGCTCATCAAAAGACTTCATCAAAAGAGTAAAAAGACAACCTATAGACTGGGGAAAAGTTTTTGGCTACAATATATCCAACAAGTGTCTAATCTTTAAAATCTGTAGACTACTTTAACACCTCAACAAAAAGACAAATAATCCAATTAAAAATAGGCAAAGTATATGAACAGACACTTCACCAAAGAAGACATTCAGACAGCCAACAAATACATGAGGAAATGCTCAAGATCATTAGCCGTTAGAGTAGAGAAATGCAAATCAAAACCACAATGAGATACCATCTTATTCCAACATTACTGGCATGAATAAAAAAAAAAAACAAAATAAAACAGAAATAACAAATATAGAGATTGTGGGGAGATTGGAACTCTTATGCACTTCTGGTGTGAGTGTAAAATGTAAAAACCACTACGGAAAATGATATGGTGCCTTCTTAAAAAGCTAGAAATAGAAATACCATACGATCCAGCAATCCTACTCCTAGGAATATATCTGAGAGAAATAAAAGCCATCACATGAATAGACATATGCACATCCCTGTTCATTGCAGCATTATTCACAATAGCAAAAGATAGAAACAACCTAAGTGTCCATCAACAGATGAATGGATAAACAAACTACGATACAAACACACAATGGAATACTACGCAACGATAAAGAAAAATGATGAATCTGCAAAAAATCTCACAACATAGATGAATCTGGAGGACATTATGCTGAGTGAAATAAGTCACTCATAAAAGGGCAAATATTGTACGAGACCACTATTATAAAAACCCAAGAAAAGGTTTACACACAGAAAAAAACAATTTTTGTTGCTGTCTCAGTCATCTAGTGCTGCTATAACAGAAATACCACAAGTGGAAGGCATTACAAAAGAGAAATTTATTCTCTCACAGTCTAGTAAGCTACAAGTCCAAATTCAGGGCATCAACTCTAGCAGAAAGCTTTCTTTCTGTCTATTGGCTCTGAAGGGAGGTCATTGTCATCAGTCTTCCCTTGGTCTGGGGGCATCTAAGAGCAGTAACCTCAGGCCCAAAGGACACGCTCGGCTTCTGGCCCTGTTTTCTTGGTGGTATGAGGTCCCCACTCTCTATCTGCTTCCCTTTCCTTTTTTCTCTTGTAAGATAAAAAGTGGTGCAGGCCACACAGCAGGGAAACTCCCTTTACATTGGATCAGGGATGTGACCTTAGTAAGTGTGTTACAATCCCACCCTAACCCTCTTTAACATAAAATTACAATCACAAAATGGAGGACAACCACACAATACTGCAAATCATGGCCTAGTCAAACTGATCCACATTTTTTTTGGGACATAACTCAATCCATGACAGATGGTTATGAGGGTGAGTAGGGAGGAAGCGAAAATCACTAACTAGATAGTAGACAAGTGTTAACTTTGGTGAAGGGAAAGACAACACACAATATAGGGGAAGACAGCACAACTTTTTTTTTATTGTAGTTTCAGTGAAAGTTTACAATTCAAGTCAGTCTCTCATACAAAAATTTGTACATACGTTATTATGTGACCCTAATTGCTCTCCCTGTACTGTGACAGCACATTCTTCCTTTCCATCCCTGATTCCCTGTGTCCATTCAACCAACTCCTAACCCTCTCTGCCTTCTCATCTCACCTCCGGACAGATGCTGCCCATTTAATCTCATGTAGCTACTTGAGCTAAGAGGCACGCTCTTCACAAGTATCAGTTGATGTCCCACAGTCCAGTCCAATCTTTGTCTGAAGATTTGGCCTCGGGAATGGTTTTAGTTCTGGGTTGACAGAGAGCCCGGGGGCCATGCATTCTGGGGTTCTTCCAGTCTCAGTCAGACCATTAAGTCTGGTCTTTTTACTAGAATTTGAGTTCCGCATCCCACCTTCCCTCCCCCCACCCCCCAAAAGGCTCCATCAGGGACTCTCTGTTGTGTTCCCTGTCAGGGTAGTCGTTGGTGGTAGCTGGTCACCATCCAGTTCTTCTGGTCTCAGGTTGATGAGGTCTCTGCTCTATGTGGCCCCTTCTGTCTCTTGGGCTAATACTTTCCTTGTATCTTAGGTGTTCTTTATTCTCCTTTACTCCAGGTGGTTGGGACCAATTGATGCATCTTAGATGGTAGCTTGCTAGCGTTTAAGACCCCGGATGCCACTCACCGAAGTAGGATTCAGAACATTTTCTTCATAAACTTTGTTATGCCAATTGACCTAGATGTCCCCTGAAACCATGGTCCCCAGACCCTAGCCCCTGTCCCTTGAAGCGTTTGGCTGTATTCAGGAAACTTCTTAGCTTTGGTTTAGTCCAGTTGTGCTGACTTCCCCTGTAGTGTGTGCTGCCCTTCCCTTCACCTAAGATAATACTTGTCTACTATCTAGTTAGTGAATAACCCTTACCCTCCCTCCCTACCCTTCTTGTAACCATCCAAGAATATTTTCTTCTGTGTTTAAACCTTTTCTTGAGTTCTTATAATAGCAGTCTTATATAATATTGTCCTTCTGTGACTGACTAAATTCACTCAGCATAATGCCCTCCAGATTCCTCCATGCTATAAGATGTTTCACGGCTTCATCGTTGTTCTTTATCTTTGGGTAGTATTCCATTGTGTGAATATACCATAATTTGTTTATCCATTTGTCCATTGATGGGCACCTAGGTTGTTTCTATCTTTTTGCTATTATGAACAGTGCTGCAGTGAACATAGGTGTGCATATATCTATTTGTGTGACAGTTCTTATTTCTCTAGGATATATTCCAAGGAGCAGGACTGCTGGATAGTATGGTACTTCTATTTCTAGCTTTTGAAGGAAGTGCCAAATTGATTTCCAAAGTGGTTGTACCATTTTACATTCCCATCAACAGTATGTAAGTGTGCCAAGGACAGCACAACATGACCAAGGCAAAGCCATAGAAGCTTCCTAGACACATCCAAACACCTTGAGGGACTGAGTTACTGGGGCTGAGGGCTGGGGACCAAGGTCTCAGGGGCCATCTAGGTCAATTGGGATAACATAGTTCACGAAGAAAATGTTCTACATCCTACTTTGGTGAGTAGCGTCTGGGGTCTTAAAAGCTTGTGAGCAGCCATCTAAAATACATTTATCAGTACCATCTTGTTTGGAGCAAAGGAGAATGAAGAAAACCAGGGACACAAGGAAAATATTAGTCCAAAAGACTAATGGACCACATGAACCACAGCTTCTACCAGCATGAGCCCAGAAGAACTAGACGGTGTCTGGCTACAACAACCCACCGCTCTGACAGGGATTAAAATAGAGGGTCCTGGACAGAGCAGGGGGAAAATGTAGGACAAAATTCAAACTCATAAAAAATACCAAACTTACTGGTCTGAGAGTGACTGGAGGAACCCCCAAGACTACGGCTCCCGGACACCCTGCTAATTCAGAGCTGAGGCCACTTCCGAAGTCCATCTTTCAGCCAAAGATAAGACAAGCCTATAAAACAAACAATAACACATGAGAGGCACATGCTTCTTAGTTCAATCAAACATATGAGACCAAAATGGGCAACATCTGCCCAAAAGCGTAGACAAGAAGGCAGGAATGGACAGGAAAACTGGAGGAAAGGACAATGGAGAACCCAGGGTGGAAACAGAAAGGGGAAGAATGCTGACACATTGTGGGGATTGCAACTAAAGTCACAAAACAATTTGTGTATAAAATTTTTGAACGAAAAATTAATTTGCACTGCAAACATTCACCTAAAACACATAACATTGAAAAAAATGGTTACAATGGCAAATTTTACGTTATATATATTTTACCACAACAAAACTTAAAATGTGAAAAGAAAACATTTGTGTCAGGTACTTTATAGACAACTGTAAAAATAATAGTACTATTATTTATACATTTCTGGTGCTCAGGAAGGCTGTTATTTGCTCAAGGTAAATGACAGATCTCTAAAGTTCCATGCAGCTTTTAGTAAGCCAGGTATTTTCCAAAGCCGACTTCAGGTAAAGAGAAGAAAGTCAGACAAATGTCCTCTTCCTCTCTCTAAGCAACCTCCTTGCTCATACTTAATGGTAGTGACTCCTAGGCAAAGGTTTGATGATCGTCCTGGGTGGTCAGCAACAGTATCTTTGAAGAGGAACATAAAGCCAGATTCATCAGTAGCTTTGGGGATACAGAGATCGAAGATAAAATTTATCTTTGTGTGCATGGAATCATCATTGCTGAGGTAGCATCATCATCACCATCATTTTTCAGTGAGGATTGATTGATTGCAAGTAGCAGAAACCAACTCAAGCTAGCTTAAGGAAAAGGAGGGAAACGTACTGTAAGACTGCAGGGTTACCTTGTGATGCCCAAAGAAGGGGAAGGAGCTGGGCCCCAGGAAGGGCTGGATACTGCCAGAGCTCTCTGTTTTCCATCTCTGAAGAGACATCTCTGCTTGTCTCCTGAAGTCTCCTCTCAGGCCTGCAGACCTGTTTGCTGTGCCGTCCAGTCCACGCTGCTCAACACGATCACCCAGAATCCTTGAGTCTGCATGTTATAAGCCCGCCAACCTGGCAAACTTAATTTCTCTCTAGGCTTCATTTCTAAATTCATGAAGAAGGGCCTCCCAGTAGGCTACATAGGTCATATGCCTTCTGATGACATCCCTTTCCCATCAAGTTGACCAGTGGGGTTTGGAAGTGGGACCACCCACGTTTCTGGGTAGGGAGAGAGCATTGTAAACTAGAAAGATTCCCCCAAATATGTCTTAAACAAATAATAATAATAGCAGAAACTATATTTGAGTCCCTGGGTGGTGCAAACAGTTAAGAACTCGACTACTAGCCAAAAGGTTGATGGTTCGAACTCACCCAGAGGCTTTTTGGAAGACAGACCTGGTGATCTGCTTCCAGAAGGTCACAGTTTTGAAAACCTGATGGAGCAGTTCTGCTCTGCACACATGGGGTCACTGTGAGTTGGAAATGACTTGATGGCAACTAACAATGACAACATTTTATTGATCCAGACACTAGGTTAAGAGTTTTATATTTTTCTCTAAGTCTCACAATAATCATTCAATGTGTGTAGTATTATTCCCATTTTACAGAGAAGAAAGCTGAGGAAATCAGAGGTCATCAAGTGCTGAAATACTACTCCTGGTGGACTCAAGCAGTCTGAGATCTTTTTCTTCTGGAGATAAACTTGGACTGTAGATCAGGTATGTTTATTTTTCAGTGTTTGCTCCTAGCTGTGGGGTGTGCGTGTGTGCAAGCGTATGTGTGTGTGTGTGTGTGTGCTTCTGTAGGTCTATGTGCACTTGCTTTTTCTACAGCTATGTGTGTCCTGAGATTCTGAGAACGCTCATTTCTCAGTAAGGAGAGAATGTTCATCTTGAGCCCGCCAGCCTGATTCAGCCAGAGCCAGAGGGCTGGCAGGCCTGGACAAAGATGCTCTTTATCCACCAGGAATGTAGTGACCTCATATAGCTTTCCTCTGCTGGCTTGGGTTTGTGTTAGCCGAAGGGAGAGAGATTTGGGGTTGGGGACCAGTGCCTGGGCCTCGGACTGCCTGATCATGTACTCACTCTTCTGATCCCGTTTCCTTTCCCCTCACCAACCACTGTGGACTGAAGCCAGGAGGCCTGGTTTCATTGCAATGAGGCTTGAAAGGTGTTTGGGCTGGAGCTGGAAGTTCCAGCAGACAGTGGGGCAGGGAAGCCTGGAGCAGAAGGATCAAGGGATGGACAAGGAGGAGATCTGGTTTCAGCCTGGCTTCTTCGTGCTGGCTGAGAGATTCTATCCACACCACGTCACCATTTCAGGCTTCAGTTTTCCTGATCAGTAATGTGAAGGGGTTTGATCAGATGACCACTAATGAGACACCTTGAAAGACAACCCTCTGATCTATGACTGGGCTCACATTTTCCCCTTCTCCTTTAAGTAAAACCATGGCTTGGAATGAATGAAGCAGGTGGATATGGTGGTCTTCTTCAGGTACGTGGCAGAATGGAGGTATAAAGGATGGTGTCTTGTGTATGGCTTTTGACTACAGCTGGAGGGGTTCAGGTAGGCTGTTGGCCGGCGGAATCAGCTTTTTTAATGCAGAGAATTACAAAGTCACATTCTACTAACTTTCATTTTTGGGTCTCTTTTTCCTCAGCTGTAAAAGGAGGTTGCCCAACTAGTTGGTTTCTAAGGTTTCTTTTGGCTCTGACACACTATAGGTGACTTAAGGGGAATCCTATTCTTCAGAAATCTTCTTTCCCCCACTTCTGTTTGCTTTAAACATACTCGTTTTCTAGTCTATAACAGTTCAACTGTTATGACAAAGAAAAGTGTGTGTGTGTGTGTGTGTGTGTATGTGTATTGGTATGAGACAGAAAGAGAGAGAGAGGGAGATAAGAGACGAAGACATGCAAATAAGTTTTCAGGGGGCTTCAGGAATCTGTCATGCATTAATTTGTTCTCATAAACCAAAGTCATCAACCCTTCCACAGAAAACACAAGTCTGGGTAATAAACCAGAAATGAAGGTCTGAATTGTTTAAATCCTTTGTATTTCAGGCCACAATTACGCCGTTTGACCCCAGAGTTCAACACAGACGTTCGCTTAGGAACCAGCAGTCTGTTTCTGCTGGGTCTCTACACCAGCTGTGGACGTCCTGCCTTAGAAGCTCATGCTGACGCTGCCCCCTCTCCCTGTTGGTGTTATGCCACTGCCATTTGCTCCTCATCTAATGCTACTTCATGGTGGTAATTTAAAAAGTGCCAGAGCTTTTGACACAGAACCCAAGGTAAATTGCATTTTCCATAATGTACGGGGTGTACTTGTAAGGGGTGGCTCATTCCCAAGGGAAGCACATTGCAAGGGGGGATAAAATCCTAGTTTGTTCCATTGGGGAACCTTTATCTTTATAATTTGTGGAGGGCATTTTATTTATTTATTTATTTTCCATTGCCGTCAAGTCGATTTCAACCTATAGCAACCCTACAGGGCAGAGTAGAACTGCCCCATAGGGTTTCCAAGGAGTGGCTGGTGGGTTTGAACTGACACTCAAAAGGATTAGTGAAGAACTGAACTCATATTTGAGAATGAACTGTACTTCGTTACAGTCAATTCCAAAGAATTTTCAGATGTAATGGCCCTCTAGGGCAGGTGTTAACTACCAATCCCTCTTCTAAGAATGGTGGGGTAGGGAGAAGAGGTGAGTGGCTGTCCCTGAGCTGGCCTTGCCTAGAGCCTCTTCTTTAATTTTTTTGACTCTGAGTCTTTAGTTCCATTATCTTGTCTGCACCCCAGTCTGGCATCCATCAGAAAGGCCCTTTTTGAGCATTATGGATGATACCAGATTGTGGAGAAGTCTCAGTGTTTGTCTGCAGCTGCTCAAAATTGAATACTTATAAGATAAGTGCTTTGACCAAATAGGCTCCATCAATCTTATTACTTTCTTCTTTCACCTTCAATTTTCATTCCTGATTGTTAGTACACAGACCTCCACACCACAGGCTCCTCAGAAGGGACAACGCCCAAATGTGAAGTCCTCTGCAAAATGTTGTTTTTGCTTAGAACGTCGTCTTTGGTGGTGGGAGGAATTTTATGATCCTCCAAGCTGTTGGTTAGGGCAGTGCCTACCTTCTGGTTTAGTGATGTATATGAAAGGTTTCCTGTTTTATTCAGAAACAGTTTTCTCTATGGTTGCTTTCTTTCTCTCTGTTTGAATAAATTCCGTCATCTCTGTCCCCTCTCCCTCCCATTCTACCTCCACCCCACCACACACACACATATATCCCAGTTGCAGTGGCTAATTTCAAAAGCTGCCACTTCCAGCAAATTCCCTGTCACTAATGCATTACCGTTTATTTGTCCCTAATTTCCACTGTGTGACGGAAATTACCATGAAATGTTGTGGTACTCCACCTCACTTACCTATAAAGCCAACCATTAGGACAAGACTAACTAAAACCAAGGATAAGCCCTTGTGGCGCTGTGGTTAACACACTCAGCTGCTAACCGAGAGGTCGGTGGTTTGAACCCACGAGCTGCTCCTAGGGAGAAAGCTGTGGCAGTTTGCTTTTGTAAAGAATACAGCCTTGGAAACGCTATGGGGCAGTTTTCCCCCATCCTATAGGGTCACTACGAGTTGGAATTGACTTGATGGCAAAGGGTTTGGTTTTGGAATTAAAATCAAACATGTTGCTGTCAGGTCGATTTTGACTCCTGGCAACCCCGTGTGTTGTGGAATAGAACTACTCCATAGGGTTTCATGGCTGTGGTCTTTTAGAAGCAGCTCACCAGGCCTTTTTTCTGAGAGGACTCTGGGTGAGTCCAAACTTTTGGTTAGTAGTCGAGCACTTAGCTGTTTGTGCCACCTAGGGTCTCCTTTCAAAAACATCCAAGACCTTCTCAAATTGAAGAAGTCTGGATTGACAAGGCATTAGGGCCTAGGTTAAGTTTACACAAGAAAATGAGAGCTCTTGGTTGTTGTAATTATCCCTTCATCTCATCCATGGCCTCTGGCTTTCTGCACTGGGCTCCATCCCACTTGTGCCATCTGAGAGGACTCTCATCTCAATTCTTCATTACCTCATAGCTGGACTGGCAACTCCATAGCTAGTTAGGGCTCTTCTGGAACTTAATTGATCAATGATTCTGTTCCAAACCTAGCAGGGCACGGCAGTAAACAGATCCTTTCTATTTGTTGTGGATTAAATTGTGTCTCCCAAATAGATATGTTGAAGTTGTGACCTTGATTGGGGAAATAGGGTCTATATTTGAAGGTATTATTAGTTAAGTCATACTGCAGTAGGGTGGGTCCTAGTCTTAAGCCCTCTGAGTGGTGTTTTATAAAAGAGAAGAATAGACACAGAAGCAGAGTCACAGTTGGGGGGAACACACCATATGAAGATACGTCTCCAAGCCAAAGAATGCCAACAAATGCCTGGGACTACAGAAGCTGAAAGAAACAAGGAAGGATCTTCCCCTGAAGCCAGCAGAGAAGGAGCATAGCATTGCCAGTGCCCTGAATTCAGACTTCTAGCCTCCCGAACTGTGAGAAAATAAATCTCTGTGTTCTTTCAAGCCACCCACTTTGTGGTATTTTGTCATGGCAGTGGTAGAAAACTAAGTCAGCATTGGTACCTGAATTTTAGTTGTATTACTTTTTTTACTGTGGATGAGGATGTGTCATTGATGAATGAAGCCAGTGTGGGTTTGGAGAATGCTAATATGGCAATGGGGAAGAGCATGAGTAACAGAGGCTAGAACAACAGTGGGAAAAATATCTGGGACGTGCTTTGGGCACAAGAAATATAAAAGCCAGGCAAGAAAAGAGAGAGGAAAAAAGGTGAGAAGTCACATGAGAAAAAACATTACAGGAAAGTATTGATTTAGTCAAGGGCAAAATCTTCATTGAGCAGGTAGAAAAATTGATATTGTCTGGTACTTGCTTTTGCTCTGACCACTCCTGGTTGTGAATAAAGGGGAGAGATTCTAACCACCCCGGAGGTTCAGAGATTGTTTGTGAGTACTGTTTTCTTTTGCAGTTTGGGATTATGTCTGGTACTTTCCAGAAATAGCTTTGTTTCCTGAAAGATGGGACCGGGAAAGCTTATTAAGAGATCATCTACCTGACCAGGAATGGCTTGAATTCTGAATCTCTGGTACATATTTACAATTTTCTTATCTGTAATCAGTTTGTATTCTGGGAATCCTCGCTGTAGTAAAGGAATTTTGAGTCAGCTTACAAATGTCCCCTCTTCTTGGAAGCCTCCCCTAGCTCCCTCTGCCCCCCACCTTATTTTCTCTCCTCCTTTCTTCCCTATAACCTGGGTGACCAGATGTCCTAATTTGACCAGATGCTCCTGGTTTGCACCTGTTGACCCAGTATAATCATTAACAGTGCACCCTCTAACTCTTCAAAGTGTACTGGTTTGGACAATAAATTATATGGCCTTCCATATACTTTTCCTCCCTCTCCCCAGTCCACCCAATGCTGGGTGCTCAAACCCCCTGGAACAGCCACCAAAGCCCTGTCTGGTAGGGCTTGTTGCTCAGCAGGGCCTTTCCCAGGCTCCTCCATTCTTCCCTTAAACAAAAAAAAAAAAACAAAAACCAACAAACAAAACAAACTTGTTGCTGTCAATTCTTACTCATGGAGATCCCATGTGTTACAGAGTAGAACTGCTCCATAGGGTTTTCTTGGCTGTAATCTTTACAGAAGCAGATTATCAGGCCTTTCTTCCACAGTGCTGCTGGCTGGGTTCAAACTGCCAACCTATATATATATATAAGCTTTACTGGTTTTGCTTCTCTAGAGAACCCAGCCTAAGACATAGACCATCCTGGTTAAATATCTGACTGGTTACTTGGGATCTTACACTATCAATTTGCCCAGTCCTTGAAAGGCAGTGCAAACAGTTAATGTCTTGGCTGCGAACTGTAAGGTTGGAGGTTATATATATACATACATACATATATATATATATATATATATATATATATACCTCCACCATGTGTCTGTCAGTTTGTAGTACTGTGGTGGCTTGTGTGTTGCTATAATACTGGAAGCTTTACTACTGGTATTTTAAATACCAGCAGGGTCACTGTTGGTGGACACGTTTCAGCGAAGCTTCCAGACTAAGAAAGACTAGGAAGAAGGATTTAGACAACCACTTCTGAAGAAATTGGCCAGTGAAAACCTTATGAATAGCAGCAGAACATTGTCTGCTACAGTATCAGAAGATAAGCCCCTCAGGTTGGAAGCCACCTGAAACACGACTAGAGAAGAGCTGCCTCCTCAAAGTAGAGTGGACCTTAATGACACGGACGGAGTCAAGCTTCTGGGACCTTATTTGCTGATGTGGCATGGCTCAAAATGAGAAGAAACAGCTGCAAACATCCACTAATAATAGGAACACTGAATGTACAAACTGTGACTCTAGGAAAATCGGAAATTGTCAAAAATGAAATGGAAAGCATAAACATTGATACCTTGGGCGTTAGTGAGCTGAAATGGACGGTATTGGCCACTCTGAATCAGATAATCATATGGTCTACTATGCCAGGAATGACAAATTGAAGAGGAATGGTGTTGTCAAAAAGAACATTTCAAGATCTATCCTGAAGTACAATGCTGCCAGTGATAGGATAATATCCACACCCCTACAAGGAAGACCAGTTACTATGACTAATATTTAAATTTACACACCAACCACCAAGGCTAAAATGAAGAAATTGAAGATTTTTACCAGTTTCTGCAGTCTGAAATTGATCAAATATGCAATCAAGATGCAGTGATAATTACTAGTGATTGGACTGTAAAAGTTGGAAACACGGAATGATTGGCAGCTGGAAAATATGGTCTTGGGATAGAAACAATGCCAGAGATCGCATGATAGAATTTTGCAAGACCAACAACTTCTTCATTGCAAATATCTTTTTTCGACAACATAAATGGCGATTATACATGTGGACCTTACCAGTTGGAACATACAGGAATCAAATCAATTGATATGCAAGTTCAAGCTGAGGTTGAAGAAAATTAAAACAAGTCCACGAGAGCCAGAGTATGACCTTGAGTATATCCTACCTGAATTTAGAGACCATCTCAAGAATAGGTTTGACACATTGAACGCTAACGACCGAAGACCAGACCAGTTGTGGAATGACATCAAGGACATCATACATGAAGAAAGCAAGAGGTCATTAAAAAGACAGGAAAGAAAGAAAAGACCAAAATGGATGTCAGAAGAGACTTTGAAACTTGAAACATAGAGTAGCTAAAGCAAAAGGAAGAATTGATGAAGTAAAAGAGCTGAATAGAAGATTTCAAAGGGTGGCTCAAGAAGACAAAGTAAAGTATTATAATGAAATGTGCAAAGATCTGGAGATAGAAAGCCAAAAGGGAAGACCATGCTTGACATTTCTTAAGCTAAAAGAACTGAAGAAAAAATTCGAGCCTCGAGTTGCAATATTGAAGGATTCTGTGGGGAAAATATTAAATGATGCAGGAAGCATCAAAAGAAGATGGAAGGAGTACACAGAGTCACTTTCCAAAAAGAATTGGTTGATGTTCAACCATTTCTGGATCACATGATCAAGAACCAATGGCACTGAAGGAAGAGGTCCAAGCTGCACTGAAGGCATTGGTGAAAAACAAGGCTCCAGGAATTGGCGGAATAACAATTGAGATGTTTCAACAAACAAGAAATTTGGAAGACAGCTACCTGGCCAACCAACTGGAAGAGATCCATATTTGTACCCATTCCAAAGAAAGGTGGTCCAACAGGAAGCAAAAATTATCGAACAATATCATTAATATCACATGCAAGTAAAATTTTGCTGAAGATCATTCAAAAGCTTTGCAGTAGTGTATCAGCAGGGAACTGCCAGAAATTCAAGCTGGATTTAGAAGAGGACATGGAACGAGAGATATCACCACTGATGCCAGATGTATCATGGCTGAAAGCAGAGAATAGCAAAAAGATGTTTACCTGTGTTTTACTGACTGTGCAAAGGCATTTGACTGTGTGGATCATAACAAATTATGGATAACATTGCAAAGAATAGGAATTCCAGGACACCTAATCGTGCTCATGAAGAACCTATACTTAGACCAAGAGGCAGTTGTTCAAACAGAACAAGGGGATACTGTGTGGTTTAAAGTCAAGAAAGGTGTGCATCAGGGTGTATCCCTTCACCATACTTCTTCAATTTGTATGCTGAGCAAATAATCTGAGAAGCTGAACTATATGAAGAAGAATGCATCAGGATTGGAGGAAGACTCATTAAAAACCTGTGATATGCAGATGACACAACTTTGTTTGCTGAAAGTGAACAGGACTTAAGCACTTACAGGTGAAGTTCAAAGACCACAGCCTTCATTATGGGTTACACCTCAACATAAAGAAAACCAAAATCGTCACAACTGGACCAATACTCAACATCATGATAAATCGAGAAAAGATTGAAGTTGTTAAGGATTTCATTTTACGTGGATCCACAATCAATGCTCATGAAAGCAGCAGTCAAGAAATCAAACGACATATTGCATTGGGAAAATCTGATGCAAAAGACCTTTTTTGTTAAAAAGCAAAGATGTCACTGTAAGGACTAAGGTGCTCCTGACCCAAGCTATTGTGCTTTCAATTGCCTTGTATGCATGCAAAAGCTGAACAATGAATAAAGAAGACTGAAGAAGAATTGATGCCTTTGAATTGTGGTGTTGGAGAAGAATGCTAAATACACCATGGACTGCCAGGAGAACAAACTAATCTGTCTTGGAAGAAGTACAGTCAGAATGCTCCTTATAAGCAAGGATGGCTAGACTTTGTCTCCTGTACTTTGGATACGTTATCAGGAGGGACCATTCCTTGAAGAAGGACATCATGCTTCATAATGTAGAGGGTCAACAAAAGAGAGGAAGACCCTCAACGAGATGGATTGACACAGTGGCTGCAACAATGGGCTCAAGCATAGCAACAATTGTGAGGAGGGCACAAGGCTGAGCAGAGTTTTCTTCTGTTGTACATAGGGTCACTATGAGTTGGAACTGGCTCAGCAGCACTTAACGACAACATATATATATACATGGCTCACGTGGTTGTAGAGGTTGGAAAGTTCCAACTACGTGGGTCAGGCTGGAGACTTCTGCTGACTCATGTAGCTGCAGGGGCTGGTGAACCCAACATCAGCAGGTCAGACAGCAAGCCACTGGATCATGGTCTGCAGAGGCTGACAAATCCCA
The DNA here is from genome assembly GCA_030035585.1 of Dugong dugon. Lineage (NCBI taxonomy): Eukaryota > Metazoa > Chordata > Mammalia > Sirenia > Dugongidae > Dugong > Dugong dugon. The sequence goes on from CM057467.1 coordinate 32,156,332, forward strand.
AGATCGGCAGGTAAGTTGCTAGCTCAAGTCCCAAGAACCAGAGGTCAGGCCAGCTGCAAGATCCAGGGCAAGCAAAGGCCAAAGAGCGCTGCTAGAAAGTCCACATATATTGGATGCAGGCCACACCCCCAAGGAAACTCCCTGTCAACTGATTAGCTACTCATAGTGGATCTCATTATGGAGGTGATTACATCATTACATAGCTGCTGAACTACATCATAACTGCCAGGCCACTGAGAATCATGGCCCAGCCAAGTTGACACACGGCCTTAACCATCACAGTCTAGATCAGAGCAAGTAGGGTGAGGGGTGTGATTCTGTACTATAATTGAGAATGAATGCAAAAGATCAGTCAGATGGGAGTTAAAGCCATAAATAGGAAAATGGTACCATTTGGTCAGAAGCCAGAAATATTGGGGACAATTTGGGAAGCAGAGGGCAAGGCCAGTGAAGGCAGAGAGGACAGTGAGGATGCTTTGAACCAGGGAACTACATGAGTGATGTGTTTCTATACAGCTGTGGGCGTGTGTGAGGCCCAACTGCTGAGAAGAACTGAAACATAAACAGCTAAGAAGGGTTTTCACGGTGCCGCAGTGGGGGTTATTTGAAATTTAACAGGAGATTCCTGAAGATGCAGTGCTTCTTCACTCAAAGGCCTAAGGCTCAGTTGATAGACTTTCAGACAGTATGACAAGCCCTGATGGCGAGATATTTGGTACTACTAAAATTGGGTCATAAAGATCCTGCTTACTCTACCTTTCTCTAAAGTCAGAGATCATAAGATAAACTAGGGGAATTGTTGAATAAGATGGGTGAAAGATCTTAGTTTTTCCATCCTACAATGTTACCTGAAAGCTGAGGATGATAAGCTGGTCAGTCATGAGGGAAGAAGAAGGTCCACATCTTTGGTTCTCAAAGTATCCCTAATGGCAAGAGAGAGGAATGAGCACGTGGCCCTAGGGCTCTGGAGCAGAGCTTGGAGCAGTTCCTTAAGAAACCAGAGGCTCTTGTGGGACCAGCCCCGCTACCTAGGAGCTGATGGCTTCTATTCAGATGCTATAAAACTGAAGGCCCTTGTTTGTGGACTGCTTCTGAGAGAGGACCCCCAAGTCTCAGATGGTGGCTTCTTATGTACCCTGAAAACAAAACATCTCTGGGAACTTACTGAGGGGTCAGTGCAGTGGGGTGGCTCAGGGAGCTGCCAGCTTCCTTCCTGCCACCTTTCAGTCCTGGAATTTTACAACCTACCTGACAGTTTGGCAACATTTTAGGTAATAGCAGCAGAGCTAATTTGTTCATTTGCCAGAACCACATCCAACGTCCTTTTCTGCACTGACACTAGAGTAATAGAAAGACACCAGCTTGTACACTGTTTGCCTGCTGAAACTAAGCTACAGAGTTCTCTGCATAATTCATTTGTGCATGAGATGGAAGCTTAACAGCATAAGAAAAGCACTAAGCAGAAATTGGCGGTAAATGTCTTTTTTAAATCTTAAAGATAGACTACTTCCCTCATAAAGCCCAATTTGGTATGACTTAATAGCATAAAACACTTCTCTGGAGCTCTACCTACTGAGTGATTTTTGATCCTCTGTACCTTCCCCAGTCCCTGCCTACTGGAATGACCCATCATCCCCTTGCTACTCAGCCTCTTCACCCCTGCCATCTGCAAGAAGTTGGCAATGAGCCTGGCTGACTGTCTTCACAGACCCATACTCTCCCAAGGCATCACTCCAGCAACAAAGGAAGGAGGCACCCAACCGCTAGGTCAAGCGTGGCCTGAGGGCTTGAGCACTCCTATGATGGAGGTCAGGGATGGAGGCTCTGGAGTAGGCTCTGAAGGGCATTAATAGCTAGGGCCAGGAGGGCGTGAGCTGGAGGGGTTGGTCTCTATTCTCCCTGAATTGGGAATAGCTCTGGTGAAATAGCCTCTTCTCACCAGAGAGGCCTCAGTCTAAACAGTCTGCTCAGAGCTTTCCAAGTGCTCGAATGAGTCAGGAATCTCACATCACAAACCTCTTGCTTGGTTGGTTTCTTTCCGGTTATCTAATACTGCACAGCACATGATCCTAAAACGCAGTGACTTAAAACAGGTATTTTATTTAGCTCACAATGTTATGGTTTGGGAATTCAGGAAGAACTGGCTGGGTGGTTCGCCTCTGAATTTTGTGGCATCAGGTGGGGCTACTGGGTCTGCAAGATCCACTTTCAAGATGGCCTCCTTACTTACACGTCTGGTGCCTCACTACTCCCTGGCTTTTGCTCTGCACCATGTCTCATCTTCCAGGACCTCTTCAAGAGGCTTCTTACAGCCTGGTCCTCAAGGCTGATTCTGGTGAGTGAATATTCAAAAGTGAGCATTTAAAAAGGCCCAGGGAGAAGCTGGAAGAAGTAGAGCCAGAATGCTCCTCAGAAGGGAGGACGGAGAGACTTTGTCTCACATTCTTTAGACATGTTTTCAGGAGGGACCAGTCCCTGGAAAAGGACTTCATGCTTGGTAAAGTAGCGGGTCAGCAAAAAAGAGGAAGATCCTCAAGGAGATGGACTGACACAGTGGCTGCAACAATGGGCTCAAGCATAACAGCTATTATGAGGATGGCACAGGACCGGGCAGTGTTTTGTTCTGTTGTACACATAAGTCGGAACCAACTTGACGGCACCTAACAGCAATTACAACAACAAACAAGGGAGAAGCTGCAAGGCTTCTTATGACCTAGTCTCCAAAGTCCCAGAAGCCACATCTGCTTCATTTTATTGATCAAACAAGTCACTAGGTGCAGCTAGATTTAAGGGCAGAGGAGACATAGACATTTCCTCTGGATGTTCATGCAGAGAGGGAAGGCATTGATGAAGGCCATCATGGAGACAAATTAGCACAGTCTCCAAATCACTCAGAGGATCAAGGCTCTGAGTTCCACCTGCTGTTTCTCACTCATAGTAACCAACCTACCCATACATTCATAAAAATCTGTGTGTGTGTGTTTTTTTTTTGTTGTTGTTAGCTGCCATTGAGTCACCCCTAACTCATGGCAACCCGATGCACAACAATGAAATGCAGCCTGGTCCTGTGCCATCCCCGTGACAGGTTACAAATTGGACCATTTGTGATCCATACGGTTTTCATTGGCTGATTTTCGGAAGTAGATCACCAGGCCTTTCTTCCTTGTCTTAGTCTAGAAGAAATCTTTAGGTCGCATGCAAGCACTGAGTCACTAGGTTCTGCTGCAGGTGAGACGCTAGGGGAGGAGGAAATTTTGAACCTTGTGGTGGAGGGAGGAAGAGAGACTATCAAACTGAGTTTTGACTCTGGGTGGAGGCTTGCTTCTCCCTTTTCTGATTAACCCTTTTCTTGGCCACTCTTAGATACCATATAACCAACAAACATACAAACAGATCAGAAATTAAGCCCTGTGAGTTTTAATCAGCAAAAGGCTTTCTCCAGGTCTACCCATGAGTCACAGCCCTCCTGCCAACATAACCTTGAACTGTTTTTTTGCTAAAAGAGTATCTGTCTCTGTCCTGACCTTGAGTTGATACATAGCTTCCTCCTGGTAACTTGTCCTTGCAAGTTACTGTGCCCAATTATCCCTTTTCATACGGTCTTTTTTTCGTTTCCTTTTTCCTTGATTGTAGTAGATGGGGAAAGGCAAGTCCACCACAGTGGAAAGGACATTTGAGTCATTATTTCTTCAATACTTGATTCTCCTGCTGAATTGTAAGCACCATGAAGGCAACAGCTTTGTCTGTCTAGTTCATTGTCACAAAACAGTGGGTAATAAGTGCAGTAGCTAACACACGTAAGCAGGCACTCATTAAATTGCTCTTGAATCAATGGACAAATGAATTTATTCAACAACATTCACGAAGCAAGTACCGTATGCCAGGCACTGAGCAGGGTGCCAGGGTTATAACAATAAATAAGACATGATCCCTGTCCTCCAGGAGCTCGACCAAATCTCTGTGAGTCCATGAATATTTCTTGGGTATGTCTTCCTCAGCCTCCAGATCCGTGCACTGCTGATAAACTACCCAACCATCTGGGGGCCATCCCTGCTGCACAACAGCCCAGATGGTGGCTTCACCAGAAGGGATTATTTAGGGGTGATCTGCCACCCACTTCTCTTCCCAGCTCTCACTAAATTACCCAACATGCCTCATAAATTAAGGGGGGTGGGGGAGATGGGATTGCACTTGCCTTGTGAGCATTAATGTTTTCTAAATGATATTGTTCCTGCAGCTTCTGAGAGCCTCGTAAACCCGCCTGGCCCTGGATTTATTATGCGACGGTAATCCCGCTTAGCCAGCTGGTGAGATTCATAGCTCAGACCCCCTTCCCTCTTGCCCATCTCGCCCTCGCCTCATCCAGAGGAACTGGGACCAGGGTGAAAGGTCCCTGAGCTCAGGGACTGTGACTTGAGGCCAGCCGCCAGGAGGCTGATACTCTCAACCACCTTTGAGAATTGCTGCCTTTGTTCATGACGTCTGCTCCCCAAAGGTTTCTAGCCAGCCTGCCCTCACCCCTGAGCAAACCTCTGAGGGTTCCATGGCAGCAAGGCAGGCTGCAGTGGGAGTGAGAGGGCCATGCACAGCCCTGCTGCTCTCCTCTGCACTTTTGTCCCTGTGCAGCCTTTGTAAATGAACCCAACCACCCACACGTGTCCATGCTGGGATCGCTCAGAAAATCACTGCAGGCATCAGCAGACGGCTTGAGAATTTCTCCAAGCCACCTCCTGCCCACCTGCTTGGCTACTCCTAGTTTTCAGCTTTTCTGGCTTCAAGACCCTTCCCCACTCTCATTTTGGCTCTGTAATTTTGGCTAATTTCCCACCCTGGTATTGACAGCCTGGTTTTGGATCAACTCTCCCAGGTGACCTCAACACCTAGCTCATTGTGGCTTCTGTGCTCTGCGATTTAGCTTCAGATCCTGAAACCATGAGTACGAGGTCCTGTAGGACAGGCCCTGCAGCACCCCCTTGCCCAGTGGTCCCCTTGCAGGGGAGAGACCTTGGACTTGAGAGACTGATTACTGTGGCGTTGAGGCCAAGCTGTCATCAGTCCTTGAGTGGACACATTGTGCAGCCTATTATCTGTGTGGGCAAATGAGTGTCATCTAAATATATCTGAGCCATTCTGCTTTAGCCTTAAGGCTTGGTTTCATACACTGCTGCATTAAAAATAAAAACAGATCTAACTCCAAAAGCTTTGGTAAAGTAATGTAATATTTTTTTTTTCTGAAAAGTTCTTGATGAGATGGCAAAGGGGAAGATATATCAAATCACACAGAGAAAAATATTCTAAAATCCCTATTACTTATCTGTCTCCACAAAGTCCTCCAATATCTGGCAGCAGAGCTGAAGCATATTCAAGGGTGGGGAATCGGTTATGCAGGTTGCACACTGCACAACTCTAGAGGGTGCTGTTCACTTTTGTAGCCATAATATACATTTATATAGCAATTTTCTGGCAGATAGCACTAAAGGGTCTTGAAGAAGCGGGACTTTTTTCACTTTGCATAAAGACACCATTTGGGTAGTGGCTAGAGTATACGACGGCTTCTCTAATTCTCCTTTTCCAACTCTCTCCAATCCCTCCGACCCAACAAATTCCAGCCTGTTCTGGCTCTTCTGCTTCACTCCTTCCTTCTGTCTCTCTCACCGCATCCTCCCACCCTCTAGATCTTTTCTTTGAGAGTGGCTCCACACCCTCCCTGGGGCACGAGCTTAGCCTCAGCCCCTTCCAGTCCGTTCACTGCCCTCTGTCTTCACTATTGCCCAGGAGCACATCTGAGGAAATAAAGACTTCCCCCTCAAAAACATGACATTTTTGCCTTGGTCTCACCAGAGAGACCCCGGGGCTGATGTCTATTGTCAAGAAGATTTAAAAATCCAGAGGAGACACAGGAAGAAACCTCACTATTGCAGCAGGAGACCATTTGGTCCCATCTTCTGCCTCCCTCCAACCCAGTCTACACAGCCAGGGATTTCTGGAGATTCTGGAAGGGCTTCATGCAAGTGTCCCCAGGATTTCCCTCTCATCTATTCCAGAGTCTCCATCATCTATGTGGAGTGTTTTTTTGTCTTTTTTCCTCATGAACCAAAGTCTCTTCTCTGGCAGCTTAAGCCATATCCTATGGCTCAGAGCCCCAGTCGGGAAAGCACATGGCACTCACTGTCCCCCACTCTGCTCTGAACAAGATTTCCACATCAGTTGCCTCCTCTCCAGGCAGTGTTTCCCAAAGTGTAGTGTGGGAGGGGAAGGAGCAGCCCTAACAAAGCCCCTAACCAGGGACGTCTCAGAAAGTAAGTATTGACGTCCACCTGCCCCTATCTTCTTACCTGTTGCTGTGGAGTTGACTCAACTCATAGAGACCCTGTGTGTGTCAAGTACAACTGTGCTCCATAGTGTTTTCAATGGCTGACTTTTCAAAAGTATGCAAGTGCCACCAAGTTACAACAATTAGTCTCTATTGGCCTAGAGCAACAGAGGTAGAAGGAAAGTCAGGAATAGGAGGAGGAATTGCAATACTTGGCTAATTGCCTTCATGAACAGCTACCTCTTTTGCCATGAGACCAGAAGAACTGAATGGTGTCCAGCTACCATTACTTAATGTTATGATCAAAGATTCTATAGAAGAATTCTGATCAAACGGGGTGAACTGTAGAACAGAATTTCAAATTCTCATGGAATCCAGACTTTCTAAGGCCTTTGAGGCTGGATAACCCCCCAAACTATTGGTCTGAGATAGTCTTTAAACCTTAAACCGAAAATAACCTTGAAGTCTCCTTCAAACCAAACAGTAGTTTAGCTTACTTAGTAAAGAATATCTGCCTTGAGCACTGTGCCCTTTTAAAGAACTATCTATAGAGGGGAGCCCTGGTGGTGCAGTGGTTAAGTATTCAGCTGCTAACCAAAAGGTTAGCAGTTCAAATCCACCAGCCACTCCTTGGAAACCCTATGGAGCAGTTCTACTCTGTCCTATAGGGTCACTATGAGTCAGAATCTACTCCAAGGCAATGTTTATTTGTTTTTCTTCATCTTTATGGGATCAAATTGACAACAGCAATTCAAAAGGTTAGACAGGAAGCTTAGGAGGCAGTGAGTTTATGTTAATAGTGGAGGAATAATTCAGAAAAGGAGGGTGAGAAAGGTGGTACAACTTGAAGAGTGTAATCGATGTCACTGAATTATACATGTAGAAATCGTTGAATTGATATATGTTCTGCTGTGTATATTTTTAACAACAACAAAAAATAAAATAAATTATAAAAAAGTAGATTGCCGGGCCTTTCTTCCAAGGCACCTCGGGGTGGACTTTTAGAGCACATTAACTGTTTGCATCACCTAGGGACTCCTTTACCTTCCTAGATCTCGCTTTTCATTAGCATATTTATTCTCTCTCTTCTCCTTTCCCCTCCCACACCCCCCACCCCTGCCCTGGCTGAATCGTGACTAGAGCAATTTTCAAAAGACTTTCTGATGGCTGGAAGAAGTGATGCCATTGTAACTTTGATCATTTAGCCAGTGCTTTCAAGAGGACTTACTTCCATACTTCCCACCATGCTTTTCTCCTCTGCAGATACTGTGCTGTACCTGGCACTTGCTTTCCTGGCCATGGAGAGTATGGATTTCCCAGACCTTTGCCCCTCTCTGCTAGTCTTTTCTCAATGCAGCTGATTTCTCCTCATTTGAAGCTGGAACTCTCCCACTTCCCCGTCATTTCACTAGCTCTTTCAGGGCAGCAGGCTGCACAAAGAGAGTTTCTTCCATCAGATCCCCCCAGAACAATCCCACGCACTCATGAAATGGAGCCACATGCTCCCTGCTCCCTCAAGCTGTCTCAGGGGTTGCTGATTGACCAGGTCCGTGCCTTCTCATCCAGTCAATGCAAGAGATCCCCAAACTAGAGCACCAGAGCCTACATCTTTCTACTTGCAGGGAAGGCTGCTCCTTCTCTCACCACTGCTTTCTCTCCCTTTGCTTTCTGTTTCCACCATTCTCCCAGCTCCTCTGTCTTCTCCCTAAATAACACATCACAGTCTAACCAAATCAATCACACCTGCTCAACATCCTCCCCAGGGGGCCTTTTTGAGAAGGTGGTACAATCTTCCTGTCACTTTATCATCTGCTGAAACCCAACAGCGATGAGCTGCTGTTGCTGTCAGCACAACATAATGAACAACCTACTGGGGGTGGGGCAGAGGAGAAGGGAGACGGTAAAGAAAACACTTTTAAGCCTTACTCTTGAGGTGCTGTCCCCACCTGGGTGCCGCTCAGCTTTCTAATTCACCCTTCCTCTACCACACACATGCATACATTCCATATGCCTTTACCCGAGAATTCCAGAATCAAAATGTAAAGTCTTATTCTCTGGGGTTATCAGGTCTCTACTCATCTGTCTTGGCATTTAGAGATAAAACCATAAAATAGGGTAGTATATTGTTGATAGGGAAACCCTAGTGGCATAGTGGTTAAGTGCTATGGCTGCTAACCAAAAGGTTAGCAGTTGGAATCCACCAGGCGCTCCTTGCAAACTCCATGGGGCAGTTCTACCCTGTCCTATAGGATTCCTATGAGTCGGAATCGACTCGACGGCAATGGGTATTGTTGATAGAGTCTTGGGAAGGATAGAGGGCTGGAGATACAGTTAGGACCAAAGCATAGGGTGAGAAATACATGCCAGATGTGAAGTGATGGATGTTGAGGGAGCTACATTGCTGAAGCATAGCACAGAGGGAGGAGGCTGAAAGGGAGGTTGGAAAGCATCCCAGAGCACCTGGAGAGTAAGCCAAGAGGTAGACACTTCTTTCCGTGGTCAGTTGGGACCATCTGGTCTCCGTAGATTATCTAACACTCTGGTAGCAGCCAAGACTATTCTATCTAGTCTTTAGATGGGATGTCCCTGCTCTAGCCCCACTGCTATTGCCTCATTCCTGACTGTCATCATTTCTTTTCTCCCTGCCTCTTTTCTGCTCCTGGCCACCCCAAACCCTGCTGCCATATAATCTTTTCCAGGGCCCAGTTCTAAATGTGTCACTCACGCTCAGAACCTTCAACAGTTTTCCACTGCCCATCAAGAAATTCCTTACTCATGACTTCGCCCGGCATTCAAGATCCTCCTTCCCCAGTTTGCTCTTTCATTCTAGCCTGATTTCCACTTTGTGCCACCTAGGGGCCATCTAAGTTGAGCCATGGATTGGCTCACTGTGTTACCGTCATGTCCAAACTGTCCCCACCTTTCAAGCCCAGGTCAAAGGACACCTCCAATATAAAGGCTCCCAATTACTTTCTCCTCTGTACTCCCATAGAATTTTGGTTTTGCCTCTTTGATGGCTTTCTGTCTTGAATTAAAGTTATTTATGTGCATATCTTACCACCCCTATGACATACCCCAAGGATGGGGCCACATCTGGCTTCTCTGGGCCACCTTCAGAGCCTGGCAGAGCTCAGACAATCAGTAAGTCCCACAGAATATGTTCCATGCCAGGGACTCCCTTCCATCATGGGTTTGTGGGCATCAGGGGTCATCTTTGCTCTGTCCCTCAGAAAAAAATGAAAAGGACCAGGAAAAAGAAATACACAGACGTACTCAGGAGACTCTGAGAGACAGAAGAAATAGAAGATCTGGGGGTTTATTTCTGGCTTCCTGAGTTGTTTATTATCAGCTTCTCTCAGGTACAGCACACTCTTCACATCCTTATCGACAATTAACGAGGAGGCGTTCAACTAATTTCCTCAACTCCGACTGTCTTTAGTACCGTCTAATTTTAACATTACTCTCAGTTGTTTTCAAAAATGCAAATAAGCTGAAATGACAGGTGTCTGTGTGCCTACCTGCCTGCCTGTCTGTGTGTGTGTCTGTCTGTCTCTCTCTCTGTCTTTCACTGGGAGGGCCAGGAGATGTGCAGAATTTAGAGGCTGCCACCCTGCCCCATCTGTCCAAAAGCTTGCCAGATAGCATGTAGGCCTCTCCCTGGCTCAAACAGAGTAAGTGACCAAAAAACAACTTTTCTAAACTTTTAAAATCATCAACCACTCTTAGATGTCTCCAGAGAGAGCCAAGAACTCAGGTGTCCACCTGGCGTCAAACATAGGTAGTTTAGTTACAGTGATGGTAGAGGAGGAAGTGATTGCTATGTGTTAGAATGATGGACACAATGAACATGATGAGAGACAGAACCTAGAACTAAGGGACTAGCTCCAGTCACTGGCAGGATAAATAGACTTTGCATAAAGAACCATTGGGGCATCCTCTTGTGCATTCCCTGTGGCCTGGAAGGACTACCGACCACTAGAAAAGGGAAGCCAGCAAGCTTCTTTGTCAGCTGTCCCATGCTTTATAATGTTCATGTCAAGAATTTCTTATGGCTGGCTAACCTCGATCTTCCATGCTGTAGCTTCAGCCCGCTTGTGCTTGTTCTGCCCTCTGAGGAAATTGCTTTTGCTCTCAGTTTTGCTCTTTCAGTAAAAATAAAACTCTATTTACGCAGTTATATGTAAACATTTTCTACTAAACTGAAATAGCATATACATTTTAAAAAAATAAAAGGCGCACAACACGATACATATTATTGAATGAGATTATATTGTATGTACTACGTTTCACAGAGTACTAAGTAATTCTTTCACCTACCTTGTTTCAAATGCTCTTTGCAAGAATCCCAGGATTCAGATACGTTTGCAGTCTCCTTTCCTCTGCTGAAATTGCAGAAGCTCTGAGACCAGAAGTAACTTCACAGTGCTGCACAGTTTGTATACCAGCCTGGGACCAGATCTTGGGATTCCAAAGGCTGCAGCTTCTGCTACAAGGGACTGTCTCGCATTAAATGTCTTCTAAAAGTTGTTTTGAAATGGGTAACATTAGTCTCACACCATTTAGTGGGCCTCCCCTAGACTTTGGAAGTGTTCATTCTTTCTTTGAACGAATCATGACCAAGTACTACTATGTCTTATTCACTGGGATGGATATTAAATAATGCAATTAACAAAATAATTGTTGTAGTGTGTCACCGAGTCGATTTTTGCCTCATAGCAACCACGTGACAGCATAGAACTGCCCTGTAGGGTTTTCTAGGCTGTAATCTTTATGGGAGCAGATCACTAAGTCTTTGTCCCTCGGAGCCACTGCGTGGGTTCAAACTGCCAACCTTATGGTTAGCAGTCAAGTGTCTAACTGATGTGCCATCAGGGCTCCTTAACTAATTAGTCAAATACAATTATGTATTTGCAATGGAGCCCCCTTACCTCCCATTAGTCACCTTCTGGTTTCCCTTTGCTCTCTCTGCATAATCAAGACCCATCCTTTCTCCTTGCCGTCTTCCAACCCCCAAGTCAAAATCACAGCCTTTTGTTCCTCAGAAATGGCACTAATATGACAATATACCCTGAACATTTAATGACTGGCAGCTGGTTGTCTCACTCTTCCTGTATGAATTTTTAGAGAGGTTTTTAAGAGCACCCATCTCCAAACTAGGCTCTATCTAGAGGTACGTGGAAATTTTCCAAAGGGTTCATGAGTGTGGATACAGTTAAGAGAATCAATTTTCACATCCTCATCATCCATATGCACTCTCCTGAAATTGATCTGCCATGGAACAAGCCTGCTGTTAAGATGTCATGCTATTTCTACCTCCCCTTTCATAATCACCTTTCTCCTATTTTACAAAAGAAAAGCGTTTCTCTTACCTGTTCTAACTCTTGCTATAATGCATGATTTGCACAGAGGTAAAAAAATCTCCAGAGCATTAAGCAAAGAGACAATTCAAAATATTGATATGCCAGTCATGGTTTAGTTTAGTACAGGAAACAGAAACCTTTCTAGATATTTGAAGCAAAAAGGGATTTAGTGCAAAGAACTAGATACTTACCAAGTCACTAGTAGTGTTGCCAAGTGTAGGTTCTAGGCTGAGTCTCTTGGGGTGATTTCTAGAGCAGTAGAGAACTGGTCCATAAGGAGCTCCTCTCAGCTGCTTCTGGAGCAATGCTTATCTGGGACTGCAGCCACCATCACTGCCACAGCAGACACTGAACACCAGGAGGTGGCCTGCAAAGCTGTGATCCAGGAACTAGAGAGTGAGGTCAAGAAGTTATCCAGAGAGAGAGGGGCAAGATGGCGCTCTAGGCAGGAACACCACGCCGTCCCTCCACAGCAAAGATCCGAAAAACTAAGCCTAACAGAGAATCAACAATCCTGAAACCCTAGAACACCAAATGAAGAGATAAAGAACTCAGCCAAACACCAAACGGAGTGAGAATACTAAAAGAGAACGGAGAGCGAGGAGAGACTCAGGCAGAGATTCCTTACCAGCTAACGCAGCGCGGATCCACCATCTTGGATTCCTATCGGAGACCAGCAAACGGGAGAGCAGCCTTGCAGAGCATCTGGTCGGAGACAGAACGACCGGTAAACTGCGGTGCGCGCTCTCCCACCACCCACCCCTCTCCACCTCAGCTGGGGATCCCCTGCTTTCCGTGGCCAGGGTCTCTGGGCTGGGGGGTGCTGGTGCTTGGATTCCGCGCGCCTGGGCTGGTGGCTTTCTGGGAGCCGTTTGCTGGCAGCTAGCGAACCTTTCTCTGCCGCCTCCCCCTCCTTTTGCCTGGGTGCCTAGTTCCGAGTGCCGTCTCTGCTCTCTCCTGCGGGGCTGTAGGGCTACGTGCGGGCGTGTGGCTGTTTCTGGGTCTGGGCTCCCGCGTGGGTGGGATCCCAGGGCCTTTGTTCGTTCGCCCCTCTGCTTTCCGTGGCCGGGGTCCCTGGGTGGGGGGGCGCCGGTGCTTGGGTTCCGCGCGCCCGGACTGGGGGCTTTCTGGGAGCCGTTTGCTGGCACCTAGCGGACCTTTTTCTGCCGCCTCCCCCTCCTTTTGCCTGGGTGCCTGGGTCCGGGTGCTGTCTCTGCTCTCTCCTGCGGGGCTGTGGAGCTGCGTGCGGGTTTGTGGCTGTTTCTGGGTCTGGGCTCCCGCGGGGGTAGGATCCCGGGGCCTTTGTTCGTTCACCCCTCTGATTTCCGTGGCCGGGGTCCCTGGGCGGGGGGGCGCCGGTGCTTGGGTTCCGCGCGCCTGGGCTGGGGGCTTTCTGGGAGCCGTTTGCTGGCACCTAGCGGACCTTTTTCTGCCGCCTCCCCCTCCTTTTACCTGGGTGCCTGGTTCCGAGGGCCGTCTCTGCTCTCTCCTGCGGGGCTGTAGGGCTGCGTTCGGGCGTGTGGCTGTTTCCAGGTCTGGGCTCCCGCGCGGGTGGGATCCTGGGGCCTTTGTTCGTTGGCCCCTCTGCTTCCCGTGGCCACGGTCACTTAACCCCGAGACTATCGGCTTCTTGGAATTCGCGCCCCTGAGTGGGGGCTCTCTGGGTCCCATTTGTAGGCACTGACTGCTGGTGTTGCCCTTTTTTTTTTTCCTCAATTTTATTTTTCTTCCTTTTTTGATTAGTTTTGTCATATTTTACCTCTTTTTCTCTTTTGTCTTTCTTCATTGCTTAATTTCTTGTCCCTCTATCTCTTCCTTCTCTTTCTGATCCCTGAATACCAGGCGATGTATGCCTCTGTACCTTCTGGCCAGGCTGAGCTGTGAAAATTGAGACCGACTCCCCCAGACCTCATAGCTGCATCGGTGCGATCCCTGGGAACTTTGCAGTTTTTTAACTTTTCTGATTTTCATTTGGTCATTCTTTCCTTTTCTTTCTCTTCCCCCTTCTGGTTTCCTACATCCCATAGTCTCTCATCTGTACATTCCAACGACAAACTCCCCTAGCATTCTTTTATGTTTGTACGCTTTTTGCTCCTCCTCCTCTCTCCTCTCTCCCATATCCAGCTTAGCTTCACACATAACCATCTTCCCGCTGCACCCTACCTACCTGCACCGTGCACTAGACATCACATCACCAAGCGGTGCAGGCACGCCCTATTGGAACCTGCCCAGCACTGACTACTGACCGTCCTGGTGGCTGCGGTGAGTGCCACAAGCAACCCATCCCAGTGGCTCCTCCTCAACTAGATCTGCCCAGCTGTACCACAAGAACGAAAAAAAAAAAAAAATCTACAATCAATAAACGAGAGAAATATCTACTGAATGCCCCGAAAACAGCAAACGATATCAAAACATTTACAAAAACAAGACAAGATGGCTCCAATAGGCGTCCAAATTAAAACACCAGATAACTCTCCTGTGGAAGAAAATGCACTAGAAGTACCTGATACGGAACTCAAATCACTAATACTCGGAATTTTCCAAGAACTGAGGCAAAAAGCTGACAAACATGAGGAAAAAATAGACAAATTTATGGAAAATACAGACAAAAAATTGGAAGAATTCAGGAAGATGATGCAAGAACAAAATGCCAAAATAAATTCACAACTCGAAATTATACAAAAACAACAATTAGAAATCCAAAAGATAAACAACAAGATTTCAGAAATGGACGGTGTCATAGAAGGGCTGAGAAGTAGATTTGAAACCATGGAAGACAGGATCAGTGGAACTGAAGACAAACACTTGGATACAACTCTGTTTCAGGAAAACTCAGAAAAAAGAACAAAGAAAAATGAAGAGACCCTGAGAGTTATGTGGGACACAATTAAAAGCAAAAACTTACGAGTGATTGGCATACCAGAACAGGGGAAGAAAACAGAAAACACAGAGAGGATCATTGAGGAACTGCTGACAGAAAACTTTCCCAATATCATGAAAGATGAAAAGCTGGTCATCCAAGAAGCTCAACGAACCCCATATAGAATAGACCCCAAAAGAAAATCACCAAGACATATCATATTCACACTCGCTAAAACTAAAGACAAACAAAGAATCCTGAGAGCAGCTCGGGAAAAACAAGAAGTCACATACAGAGGAGAAACAATAAGACTAAGCTCAGATTATTCAGCAGAAACCATGCAGGCAAGAAGGCAATGGGATGACATATATAAAATCTTGAAAGAAAAAAATTGTCAGCCAAGAATAATATATCCTGCAAAACTCTCATTCAGATTTGATGGTGAAATTAGGTCATTTCCAGATAAACAGAAACTAAAGGAATATGCAAAAGTCAAACCAAACTTACAAGAATTATTAAAGGGAGTTCTTCGATCTGAGGACAAACAGCTTAAGCCCTCAGGCAGGACCTAGGACCTAGGATGCAGGTTCACATGAACCAGATACCATTCTAGGAACTGAACTACAGACGACTTTCCAAAAACAAAAGATATACAACAGGGAATCAGAGAAATCAATCAAAGGATGACAACAACATCAAAACAATGAAAGAGGGAACAAACGGCATAGGTATAGAACCTTCTAAAGGAGAAGAAGCCAAGGCGATACCAAGTAACGGTAGACTGCTTCAAAATTATAAAGATAAGGGTAAAATTCATGGTAACCACAAAAAAAGTTAACAAACCAACTCATAAAAATAAAGACGAAAAACATAAAGTCTCAACAAAAACAAAACCTACAAAAACAAAAGAAATGAACACAAAATCCACAAACAAAAGGAACTCAGCACAAGAGAGTAAGAAGAACAAAGAAAACTTCAGCATCACAAAAAAAAGCACTACAAAATGACAGCAACAAACTCACATCTATCAATAATTACACTGAACGTAAATGGACTCAATGCACCCATAAAGCGACGGAGAGTGGCAGAATGGATAAGAAAACAGGATCCATCTATTTGCTGTCTACAAGAGACACATCTTAGAAACAAAGATGTCAATTTATTAAAAATCAAAGGTTAGAAAAAAATATATCAAGCTAACAACTATCAAAAAAGAGCAGGAGTGGCAATTCTAATCTCAGATAAAATAGACTTTAAAACAAAATCTACCATAAAAGACAAAGAAGGACACTATATAATGATTAAGGGGATGATCCATCATGAAGACATAACCATAATAAATATCTATGCACCCAATGACAGGGCTCCAAAATACATAAAAAAAACTCTAACAGCACTGAAAAGAGAGATTGACAGTTCCACAATAATAGTAGGAGACTTCAACACACCACTCTCAGTAAAGGACAGAACAACTAAAAAGAAACTTAGCAAAGATACAGAAGACCTAAAGGACACAATCAGCCAACTGGACCTCATAGACATATATAGAACACTCCATCCAACCGCTGCAAAGTACACATTCTTTTCCAATGCACATGGAACGTTCTCCAGAATAGACCACATCTTAGGCCACAGAGCAATCCTCAACAAGATCCAAAATGCTGAGATAATTCACAGTATCTTCTCTGACCACAATGCCATCAAGGTAGAAATTAACACTAGAAAGAGCAAGGAAAAAAAATCAAACACATGGAAACTGAATAATAATCTGCTTACACATCAATGGGTAATAGAAGAAATCAGAGATGGAATTAAAAAATTCCTAGAATCAAATGAAAATGAAAACACATCATACCAAAACCTTTGGGACACAGCAAAGGCAGTCCTCAGAGGACAATTTATAGCAATAGATGCACATATCAAAAAAGAAGAAAGGGACAAAATCAAAACATTAACTACAGAACTCAAACAAATAGAAAGAGAACAACAAAAAAAGCCTACAACCACTGGAAGAAAGGAAATAGTAAAGATCAGAGCAGAAATCAATGAAATAGAGAACAGAAAAACAATAGAAAGAATCAACAAAACCAAAAGTTGGTTCTTTGAAAGAATCAACAAAATCGACAAACCACTGGCCAGACTGACAAAAGAAAAACAGCAGAGGGCACAAATAACCCAAATAAGAAATGAAATGGGGGACATTACAACAGACCCAACTGAAATAAAAAGGATTATAACAGAATATTATGAAAAACTATATTCCAACAAATTTGAAAACCTAGAGGAAATGGATAAATTTCTAGAAACATACGGCCTACCCAAACTACAACAAAGTGATATTGAAAATCTGAACAGACCCATAACAAGAGAAGAGATTGAAAAGGTAATAAAAAAACTCCCAACCAAAAAAAGCCCTGGCCCAGATGGCTTCACTGGAGAATTCTACAAAACATTTACAGAAGAGCTCGTACCAGTTCTACTCAAGTTATTTCAGAGCATAGAAGAGGAAGCAACACTTCCAAATTCATTCTATGAAGCCAGCATAACGCTGATACCAAAACCAGGCAAAGACATCACAAAAAAAGAAAATTACAGACCAATATCTCTCATGAATATAGATGCAAAAATTCTGAACAAAGTTTTAGCCAATAGAATTCAGTATCATATCAAAAAAATAATACACCACGACCAAGTAGGATTCATACCAGGTATGCAAGGATGGTTTAACATTAGAAAATCCATCAACGTAATCCACCACATAAATAAAAGGAAAGAAAAAAATCACATGATTATCTCAATTGATGCAGAAAAGGCATTTGACAAAGTCCAACACCCATTCCTGATAAAAGCTCTCAATAAAATAGGTATAGAAGGGAAATTTCTCAACATCATAAAGGGCATCTATGCAAAACCAACAGCCAACATCATTCTTAATGGAGAAAGGCTGAAAACATTCCCCCTGAAAACAGGAACAAGACAAGGATGCCCTTTATCACCACTCCTATTTAACATTGTGCTGGAAGTTCTCGCTAGAGCAGTAAGGCAAGAGAAAGAAATAAAGGGCATCCAAATTGGTAATGAAGAAGTTAAACTCTCCCTGTTTGCAGATGATATGATACTATACATAGAAAACCCTAAAGACTCCACGAGAAATTTACTGGAACTAATAGAAAGATTCAGCAGAGTAGCAGGATACAAGATAAACATTCAAAAATCAGTTGGATTCCTATACACCAGTAAAGAGAACGATGAAAAGGAGATCAGGAAATCAATACCATTTTCAATAGCCCCTAAAAAGATAAAATACTTAGGAATAAATCTGACCAGGAATATAAAAGACCTATACAAAGAAAACTACAAAACACTGCTGCATGAAACCCAAAGGGATCTACATAAATGGAAAAACATACCATGCTCATGGATAGGCAGACTCAACATTGTGAAAATGGCAATTCTACCTAAAGCAATTTACAAATACAATGCAATTCCGATACAAATACCAACAACATTCTTCAAAGAGATGGAAAAACTAATTATTAACTTTATATGGAAAGGGAAGAAACCCCGAATAAGTAAAGCACTACTGAAGAAGAAGAATAAAGTTGGAGGACTCACACTACCTGACTTGAGAACCTACTATACAGCTACAGTACTCAAAACAGCCTGGTACTGGTACAACAACAGAAACATTGACCAATGGAACAGAATTGAGAACTCAGATGTAAATCCATCCACCTACGGTCACCTGATTTTTGACAAGGGCCCAAAATACATCAAATGGGGAAAAGACAGTCTTTTTAACAAATGGTGCTGGCAAAACTGGATATCCATTTGTAGAAAAATGAAACAGGACCCATACCTCACACCATATACAAAAACTACTTCAAAATGGATCAAAGACCTGAATATAAAGCCTCAAACTATAAAATTCATAGAAGAAAAAATAGGACCAACACTTCAGACCTTAATACATGGCATTAACAGGATACAAACCATAAACATCAACATAAAAAACCCAACAGATAAACTAGATAATTGGGATCTTCTAAAAATCAAACATCTATGCTCTTCAAAAGATTTCACCAAAAGAGTTAAAAGAGAACCTACAGACTGGGAAAAAATTTTTGGACAGTACAAGTCAGACAAAGGTCTAATCTCCATAATCTACAAGAAAATCCAACACCTCTACAACAAAAAGACAACCAATCCTATCAAAAAATGGGCAAAGGAAATGAACAGACACTTCACCAAGGAAGACATTCAAATGGCCAACAGACACATGAGGAAATGCTCGCGATCACTAGCCATTAGAGAAATGCAAATTAAAACCACAATGAGATACCATCTCACCCCGGCATTACTGGCACGAATCAAAAACACTGGAAATAACAAATGTTGGAGGGGCTGCGGGGAGACGGGAACTCTTATACACTGCTGGTGGGAATGCAAAATGATACAGCCATTTTGGAAAATGATATGGCGTTTCCTCAGAAACCTAGAAATAGACGTACCATTCGATCCAGCAATCCCACTCCTAGGAATATATCCTAGAGAAATAAGAGTCATCACTCGAATAGACATATGCACACCTATGTTCATGGCAGCATTATTCACAATAGCAAAACGATGGAAACAACCTCGATGTCCATCAACAGACGAATGGATACACAAACTATGGTACATACACACAATGGAGTACTATGCAATGAGAAAGAACAATGAATCGGTGAACCATCTCATAACATGGAGGAAACTGGAGGACATCATGCTGAGTGAAATAAGTCAATCACAAAAGGACAAATATTGTATGAGACCTCTATTGTAAAAACCCATGAAAAAATTCACATGCAAAATGTAACAATCCTTGTTGGTTACCAGGGATGGGAGGGGGGGGGGAATACTAAATAGGTAATAGGTAAGTGGTAACTTGGGTGAGAGATGAGATAGTACATAGTACAGGGGAAACTAACACAACCTGCACAAGGAAAGGTCATGGAGGCCCTATAGACACATCCAAACCCCCCGAGGGACTGAGTTGTTGGACGGAGGGCTCTGGGGACCATGATCTCGGGGAACATCTAGCTCAATTGGCATGACACTACTTATAAAGATAATGCTCTACATTCTACCTTGGTGAGTAGTGTCTGGGGTCTTAAAAGCCTATGAGCGGCCATCTAAGATACTCCACTGATCTCATCCCTTCGGGAACAAGGGAGAACGAAGAGAACAGGATACAAGGAAAAGATTAGTCCGAAGGACTAATGGTCCACAGCTACCAAGGCCTCCACGGGACTGAGCCCAGTACAGCTGGATGGTGCCCGGCTACCACCAATGACTCCTCTGACCAGGATCACAACAGAGGGTTCTGGGCAGAGCTGGAGTAGGATGTAGAGTATAATTTTAACTCCCAAAAAAAAAAAAAAAAAAAAAGAAGACCAGATATACTGGCCTAAAGAATACTAGAGAAACCTCGAGAGTGTGGCCCCCAGACACCCTTTCAGCTCAGAGGGGAAGTTACCTTCAAGGTTCGATGTTAAGCCTGGGAATGGACACCCCAGTAAAACTAAATGGGACTAACGATGTACAGGAGTCCGGTGACAAGGGCCAGAAGGCAGAGGGAGAGTAGGAAACTGATGATAAGGAACACAAATTGAATAAGGACACTGTCGATGTATTGTGAGATTGTTGACCACTGCTATAGGGCAACATTTGTAGTAAGTATTAAATGGGAGGCTGTTTTGTCCTGTAAGCCTTCATCTTGGGCGAGAATGGCAGCACAATTGGAAGAGCATAGTCAATATCACTTAAATGTGTAAGTAAAAAGTTTTGAAATGGTGTTTAAATAAAATAAAAATAAATAAATAAATAAATAAATAAATAAACAAATGAGACTAAAGAGGTACAATAGTCCACTGACAAGGTCCAGAAGACAGAAGGGGACAAGGAAGCCCCCTGGTGATAGGGAATACAAGGTGGAGTAAGGATATTCTTGATGTGCTGTGAGATTGTTAACCATTGTCATAGGGCAACATGTGTAGTAATTGTTAAATGAAAAACTATTTTTTCTGTAAGCCTTCATCTTAAGTGAGAATAACAGCACAGTTGGAAGAGCGTAGTCAATGTCACTGAACTGTGAATGTAGAAATTTTTGAAACGGTGTATCTTTGGCCATCTGTAATTTTCATCAAAAAAAAAGGTTGAGAATTTAGAGGCTTAATATGTTGTGGGGTTGTTAACCAATGTCAAAAAACAACATGTGTACTACTATTTCATGAGAAACTATTTGCTCTGTAAGCTTTCACCTGAAGTACAATAAAATATATATTAAAAAAAAAATAAAAAAAAAATAAAAATAAAAAAAAAAAATAAAAATAAAAAAAAGAAGTTATCCAATGCCATGACTTTCTTGAAACGTAGAAAGCTTGAAAATGAACACTGGAACATGCTGCAGTAAAATGCCAACATTCCTCAAGAGGAGAGACCATTACAAGCCTCAGGAAAGATGCATTTCTGCCTTCCAAATCTCACTTGATGGCAAAAATTAACTATACCCCAAGCCCGACATGCAAGGGAGCACTAAAAATGTCATTGTAAGGCAAAACTACAAGGACAATAAAAAGATCAGTGGTTGCCAGGGGTTCAATGAGAGGGGGGCAAGGACTGAACAGGTGGAGCCCAGGACATTTTAAGGGCAGTGAAACTATTCTGTATGATACTGTACTGGTTGACACATGACATTATGTATTTGCCCAAACCCATAACACTGTACAAAACAAAGAGTGGACCCTAATGTAAACTATGGACTTTAGTTAAAAATGATGTGTCAATATTGGTTCATCAGTTATAACGAATGTACCATAGCAGTACAAGTGTTAATAATAGAAAAATACAGTGCACAGTGGGCTTAGAAGGTATATGAGAACACTCTGTACTTCATGGGCAATTTTTCTGTAAAGCTAAAACTGCTCTTAAAAAAAAAAAAAAAAAAAAAGGAAAACAATGTCTATTTTTAAAAATGTAGTTGTTAGCTTTAGGTCATCTCCGAATAGAAAGAGAGTGAAAAGAGACTGAACAGTCATTCCCAATACCTGCCCCAGTTAGTGTCAGGGAAGCCTCCTTCAGTCAAGACACCGTACACCTGTGGGCTCTTCCATCTTTCCTTGTCTTATGCATATTTCTGTGAAGGGTAAGATATGGCATGTTGGGATGCTCTGCATTCATGGGAGGATGGGAATGATGAGTTTTAATTTAAAAAGCTCTCCTCTTCCATCCCCACCTCCGAGGGGCAGCCCATGAGCAAAGAGCAGTGACAGTGCCAGTAAGAAATATTCACGGCCGCCTGATTTCATCCAGGCTACAACCTCGTGGCAAGGCTCTGTCTAGCTTACAATTGGGATATTTAAGATTTACTAAAAGCTTGCTGGGAAATATCAGTCTTCTGTGAACCACACACCCTGTATTTTCACTATTCTCCATAACGAGAAAGAACTTGGTGAGTGATGCTTAGTCACCCCTAGCTCATTCTGTGTCTCAGCTACATATTTCCCATGATTTCAAGGAGGAGAAGGTGAAAAGTTTCACAGTTATTTCCAACAGCTCAACATTACATCTTCAAGTAATAGGCACATATGTTAGAGGTGTATGCATATCAGTGGCGTCACTTAGGGTTGGTGTCACCTAGTGCGGTAACTCAGGGTGTCACCCCCCCATGGACCTTGTCTTGTACGAGACTATACAGAAACTTTAGTAATGTTTTTTGTACTAATGTTATCTGTAAATCATAATTCCTGTATATCACTCCTTGTTTTCCTTTAATTACTACGTCATTCTCAAAAAACTTATTGCTATATGTTCAAAAATACTAATTACCCCAATATTGTAGCTAAAACACCAGAAAATTTGACAAAATCGGGGACTATAAAAACACCGGCAACAACAAAAATAACATCAGGTGCTTGTAGCACATGTAGATGAAACCACGTGAGTCAAAGCATCGTTGTAATTGGTTAACAATGACAGCTCTGACTGGAGCGCATTAGAAGGTTCAAAAAGTAAATTAGCATAAAGTTTTAGCCTTGTAGATATATTGATATATGTAAGCTGGGCTTATTAAAAATGTTTTTGTTGTTGTAACTAACTACAGGGATATTCTTATAGACAGTCATTTTGGTGTTACCCACTCTGACAGTGTCACCCAGTGTGGTCCACACACCTCACAGCCCCTTAGTGAAGCCATTGCTCCATGTTAATTTTTAACTTGGGTGCAACTCCTTCTTGCTGGCAGTCACTTCTCTGCACATTTATTCATTCCTACCATGAGTTAATGAGAATTAGAGTAATTTAATGAAAATATGTTGAGAATTCTGTTATAAATAATGTTCTTAACAGGAATCATTAATAAATATTCTATGGTAAGCCTTCCATTTACTAGTGATTTAATATCTTTTCTGACTTTTGTTACTAATTAATAATTATTGTTGTTAGTTGCTGTCAAGTTGGGTCCAACTCATGGGGATCCCGTATACAACTGTCTTGTTATCTAGAGCTGCTATAACAGAAATACCACAAGTGGATGGTTTTAACAAAGAGAAGTTTGTTTCCTTACAGTAAGGTAGGCTAGAAGTCCAAATTCAAAGTGTCAGCTCCATGGGAAGGCTTTTTCTCTCTCGGCCTTCTCCTCAGTGTTTCCCTGGACTAGGAGCTTCTCAGCGCAGGGACCCTGGTCCAAAGGACGCGCTCTGCTCCGGGCACTGCTTTCTTGATGGTATGAGTTCCCCCTGTCTCTCTGCTCACTTCTGTCTTTTATATCTCAAGAGATTGCCTCAGGACACAATCCAATCTTGTAGATCCAGTCCTGCCTTATTAACACAACTGCCACCCATCCTCCCTCATTAACATCATAGAGGCAGGTTTACAACATACAGGAAAATCACACAGTACCAGGAATCATGGCCCAGCCAAACTGACACACACATTTTTGGGGGACATAATGCAAACCATGACAACAACCAAACAAAACATTGCTTGGTCCTGCGCCATCTTCACATCATTGGTGTGTTTGAGTCCTTTTTATTTTTTGGCCGCTGCGTATTTTGAGTGACTTCCAGCCTGGGGGAACTCCTCTTCTAGCACTTTATTGGACAATGTTCTATTGTTATACATAGGGTTTTTGGTGGCTAATTTTTGGAAGTAGATAACCAGGCCTTTCTTCTAGTCTGTCTTAGTCTGGAAGCTCTGCTAAAACCTGTCCACAATGGGTGACCATGCTGGTATTTTAAATATCGGTGGCATAGCTTCCAGCATCATAGCAACACACAAGCCACCACAGAACAACAAACTGATGGATGTGTGGTACAATCAATACTTGTGGTTGTTGTTATGTGCCATTGAGTTGGTTCCAACTCGTAGAGACCCTATGTACAACAGAATGAAACACTGCCCTGTTCTGCTCCATCCTCACAATTGTTGCTATGTTTGCACCCATTGTAATCAATAATTAGTTAATATCAATTAATTAATATTACTCCGTGGACAAATAAATTAATAGTTAACAAAAATAGAGCCCATGTCTCATTGAGATGCTTTTTCAAAAAATTTTGCTTCACATACTTACTATTTTTACCAAAAATTTAATATACATATTGTTTTGAGATTATTAAATATAGTATATTCAAATATAAATATAATTATTAAAATATAATAATTACAATATTTCAATCAAAAGAAAAATCTCTTACCACAGGAAACTGTTAAAATTAGTTTTAATTTACATATGATGGGACCATCAGTCAACAAAGCGTAAGAATATATTACAATAAAATTCTGTGGGGAAGTGAAATGGAATTCAAGGAAAAAAAAGGAATAAAATAAAATTCCCAGCTGTTAAAGAAGAGCTTCTTTTTTTTTTTTTTTTTTAATTGTTTTTAAAGTAGATCATGGTAGATATCAAAGTGCTGTGGTATTTAGTTTCCTTCTGACTTACTTGAAAGAGTGTTATAGCAATTTTATTATAAATTGGCAATATTTACAACAACGGGGAAATAGCTTCTTATGAAACTATTTAGACTAACAGTAAAAAATATTTAGACATCAAATTAAAAATACTCAAGGGAGTACATAATTTTTCTGCTTTGTTTTAGTGGTCCATGGGCAAAAATGTTCGAATTTCCCTGTTCTAGAGTCGACAATCACCAAACCCAAGGAATGAACCTGCAATCAAGAAAACTTGAGCAGTGTTGGAGGGCAGAAGGGGAAATACCTTTTTTTTGTACTTTAGATGTAGGTTTACAGAACAAACTAGCTTCTCATTAAACAATTACTACACGTATTGTTTTGTGACATTGGTTACCAAGCCCATGTCAACACTCTCCCTTCTCGACCTTGGGTTCCCTATTACCAGCTTTCCTGTCCCCTCCTGCCTTCTCATCCTTGCCCCTGAGCTGGTGTGCCCTTTTAGTCTTGTCTAGTTTTATGGGTCTGTCTAATCTTTGGATGAAGGGTGAACCTCAGGATTGACTTCATTACTGAGCTAAAATGGTGTCCAGGAGCCATACTCTTGGGTTCTCTCCAGTCTCTTTCAGGCCAGTAAGTCTGGTCTGTTTTTGTGAGTTAGAATTTTGTTCTACATTTTTCTCCAGCTCTGTCTATGACCCTCTATTGTGATCCCTGTCAGAGCAGTCAGTGGTAGCCGGGTACCATCTCGTTGTGCTGGACTCAGTCTGGTGGAGGCTGTGGTAGTTGTGATCCATTAGTCCTTTGGACTAATCTTTCCCTTGCATCTTTGGTTTTCTTTATTCTCCCTTGCTCTCAATGGGGTGACACCAGTGGAGTATCTTAGATGGTCGCTCACAAACTTTTAAGACCCCAGACACTACTCAACAAAGTAGAATGTAGAATAATTTCTTTATAAACTATGTTATGCCAATTGAGCTAGGTATTCTCCAAGACCATGATCCCCACAGCCCTCAGCTCAGTAATTCTGTCCCTCAGGGAGTTTGGATGTGTCTATGGAGCTTCCGCTGCTATTCATAATGTTTTCACTGGCTAATTCTTTTCAGAAGTAGACTGCTGGGTCCTTGTTTCTAGTCTGTCTTAGTCTGGAAGCTCAGCTGAAACCTGTCTGCCACAGGTGACCTTGCTGGTATCTGAATACCAGTGGCATAGCATCCAGCATCACAGCAACACACAAGCCCCACAGTACGACAAACTGACAGACACATGGGGACACTACATCTTTCGTACTTTGGACAGGTTATCAAGAAGATCAGTCCTTGGAGAAAGACATAGTGCTTGGTAAAGTACAGGGTCAGCGAAAAAGAGGAAGACCCTGAACGAGATGGATTGACACAGTGGTTGCAACAATGGGCTCAAACATAACAATGATTGTGAGTATGGTGCAGGACCAGGCAGTGCTTCATTCTGTAGTACACTGGGTCGCTATGAGTCGGAATCGACTCGATGGCATCTAACAACAGCAACAACATGGAGCTTCCATGACCTTGCCTTGGTCAAGTTGTGCTGGCTTCCCCAGTATTGTGTACTGTCTTACCCTTCACCAAAGCTACCACTTATGTATTGTCTATTTAGTGTTTTTCCATCCCCACCTCCGCCCTCCTTTGTAACTATCAAAGATTGTTTCTTTTTGTGTGTAAACCTTTTCATATGTTTTTATAGTAGTGGTCTCATACAGTGTTTGTCCTTTGGTGATGGACTTATTTCACTCCGCATAATGCCTTCCAGATTCATCCATGTTGTGAGATGCTTCACAGAGTCATCATTGTTCTTTATACTTGAGTAGTAGAAGGGGAAATACTTTTGACCAAGGGCAATGAAGGAAAGTGACCTTTGTGGAGCATTGTATATACAGGCAGTCCCCAGGTTACAAACTTATGGACAACTTAAGAACAGACTGCCATAATGAGTTCAATACAATGGTTTGTAATAATGAACACACTCACTACTTTGTGACACTCACGAAAACATTGCACAGTTTGGAAGTGTTTCTTAAGTGTTTTAGATTAATAAAAAGGTAAAATATATGCTATATACTAAGACAAACATTGACTAACTGGTGCTAAATAAGAACCCCATGTACCTGTTCTGATTTACCTACAAATTCTACTTAAAGATAGACTTAGGAATGGATTTCATTTGTAACTTGGGGACTGCCTATACCAGGAATCCCTGAGTAATGCAGTTAATATGCCTGGCTGCTAACTTAAAGGATGGAGGTTTGCATTCACCTAGAGATTCCTCAAAAGAAAGGTCTGGTGATCTACTTTGGAAAAATCAGCCGTTGAAAACCCTATGAAACACAGTTCTACTCTAACGCACATGGGGTCGACATAGTCAAAGTCGACTAGATTGAAGCTGTTTTTTTAAACTTGTTTTATATATACCAGGTCTTTTACTAGCATAAAGAGCCCTGGTGTCACAGTGGTTAAGCACTCAGCTGCTAACTGAAAAGTTGGCAGTTTGAACCTACCAGCTACTCCATGGGAGAAAGATGTGACAATTGGCTTCCATAAAGATTTACAGCTTTGGAAACCCCATAGGGGCAGTTCTACTCTTTCCTATAGAGTTGCTATGAGTTGGAATCCCCTCGATGGCAAGGAGTTTTCTTTTTGGTGACTTGCAAGATCTCATTTCAATTTTCCCTCACAAAAGCCAAGTAAGGGAGACATTCCAAGTTGCAGGCTCTGGCAGCAGACTGATTCGATTCCAGCCCTGGCTCTTCCACCTACCAACCAGGTGACCCTGGATGTGTAACTTAACATTCTTCAAAACCTGGTCCCCTCTTTTGTCACATGGGAGGGACTGGCCCCTCCTCCTGGCATTGTTGTGAGGACTAAGTGTGATCACTCAAGTAAAGACCTTAACTGGAACCAGTACCTGGAAAGAACTCAATGAACATTCTCTATTCACATCATTACCCCGTTTGCCAGGAAGGAAACCGAGGACCAGAAAGAATGAGTACCTTGAGATCTGACCCAGCTTACCCAAAGATGCTATGCTGCTTTCCTCCTCAGAGCTGACAGGATCCTCTTAGGTCTGTTCTTGCAGGTGAGTATCGCCACCCACTCTTCTTGCACCTTTCTGCCTCCCTCAGCTTCTCTCCTGCTCTGTCCTCTCCACTGATGGAGGTGGCACCAATTGTTCCCGGAGTTAGGAGTGGGTGGGGAGAAGCTGTGACAGGGAAGGAGAGTGTAATGGGGAGTTGGGGGATAGGTGCATGACCCTCTTCTGTCTGCCTAGCAGATCTGTCTGTCAGTTCTAGTTCTGTTGTAAAAATTCACAAAATACCTGCCTCCGATTTGAAGAACTTTTTGTCCTTCTGGGCACCTAAAAATATCAATTCTTAAAATCTCACCAAACAAGATAATAGTAAAGGGATTAAGGTGTGACTTGCCACTTTCTCTCACAATTTATCCCCTGCTGGGCCCTAATTTCTCAGCAGACAAATCAGGGAAGAAAGAAGCCTATGGATTCTGGGAACCATTGGCTGTGTGGCTGGTTGCTCTGTCTTCTGTTCATAATCTGCCCTACAGAGAAGGCCTGTCAGAGCCAGGCTGAGGAAGGGCCAAGGAAGGAGAGAGACTTCACTGTCCCCAAGGTGTCTGTGCCTTCAGGACCCCAGCTCAGCCCCCAAAACACCTCAGTGTGCAAGTCTCCAACCTCTGACACTCCCAAACTCACTCCCTGTAACACAGCATCCTGCTTACTTTCTTCCTACATCTTAACCCATTAATGACTTTGTCTACATCTTTGTTGTCGGCCTACCTCCCCTCCTAGAATGTAGGCTTCCAAAGGTCAGGGACCTTGTCTGGCTTGTCCACTGTTGAGTCACCATTGTCTAGTGCAGACCCTATAACCCACGGTGGTTGTTGTTGTTAGGTATCTTGGAGTCAATTTTCTACTCATAGCTACCCCCATGTGACAGAGTGGAACTGCCCCATTAGGTTTTCTTGGCTATGATCTTTACAGGAGCAGATCTCCAGATCTTTCTTCTTTGAAGCTGCTAGGTGGCAGCTGAGCAGTTAACAGTTGCACCACCAGGGCTCCTTTAGCACATGGTAGGCACCTTATAAATGTTTGTTAAGTGCATCAATGAATGGCTGAAAGCTCTTTGGCTCCTTAACATACTTGAACTGCTAAGGTCTCTGTCTTCCTGATATAACTCAACTGCCACGGCTGCTTTCCCTCCGTACACCTGAACTGACGTGCTAATTCATTCATTCACTGAACACTTACTGAAACTTGAGTCTGTGCCAGACTCTAGTAGACATTAGATAGACATGGAGCTCGCAATACAGGAGAGAGAAAGGCTGCAAACAAGAAAACAGACACATGCTCTATTCACCTCTATTCAGGAGAAAGACAGAGCAGTAGGAGAGAGAAAAAGGAGAGTGACTGATTTAGGGGCCAGAAAAGACTTGAATGATGAACCCAACACAAAGAGGTGCTCTCCAGGCAGAAAGAACAGTGTGTGCGAACGCTTGGGAAGGAGCAGAAAGACGGCCAGTGTGGGGGTAGCAAAATGAGTGAAGAAAGAGCAGCAGAGCATAAGACTGGCAACACAGGTGAGGCCAGATCCTGCAGCACCTGGCATGCTCTGTTAAAGAGTCTTGTTTTCATTTTCAAGGCTGTGAAAAACCTTGAAGAGTTTTGAGTAGGGGAGTCATAGGATCCCATTTATATATACATATATATATTTTAATTGTGGTGCAATATATATAAAACAAAATAGTTGCCATTTCAACCATTTACATGTACAAGTCTGTGACGTTAATTACCTACATCACGTTGTGCAACCGTCACCATTATTCATCTCCAAGTTGTTTTCATCATTCTTAACAGGAACTCAGATCTCATTTATATCTTAAAAAGGTCTCTTTGGCTGCTGTGTGGAAAACAGATTGACAATGGGCAGGAGTGGAGACTAGATAGGAAACTCTTGCTGCAGTGTAGAGAAGGGATAAAACCATGGTAGCTTCGACATAATTTCTTTCCCTCTGAGATGTACACTCCAAATTATTTGTTCATTCATTCATTCAGAGGCTCATTGATAAGAACTTTATCATATGACAGAAACTGAGGCTACAACATCAAACAAGGCAGTCCTTGCCCCCACAGAGCTTATACTCTAGTAGAGGAAATAGCCCACAGACTCTAGGAACCATTGGTTGGTTAGACACTTCAAGTCAAATGAGCTAGACTCTATAATGGAGGAGGGAGAGGGTCATGAGAACACCAGCAGAGGCACCTGACCCCTACTTGGGGAGCTGGGTGCAGTCAAGGTCTGTAGAGAGATCTAGACCAAAATTACACATTTCCAAATACACATGAACTGATCCTGTGTCTGCCTCCTGAAACAGCCAAGTGGCCTTGGTTTTTATTCATCTAACTGCCCATTGGTCAACTCCACTAGGCTGGCCGCAGGCAATTCAGTCTTAATGGGGCCAAAGTGAAAGTATTACCTACAACCCACAACTATTCCCAGACCTGCTCCCATACTGTATCCCTTGACTCAAAGAATGATGCTTCCATCAACACAGTGCCCAAACCACACATTTGGCCCTCCCTCTCTCAGCCCTTACACCCAATCACTCACCAAGTCCTATTGATCTGGCTTCCCAATGGCCCTTAACTTTCTCCCATCTGTTGATTACCACTGTCATTTGCTTGATCTAGGCCACCATCATCTCTTGCCTAGATTGCTACAATAACCCTCAGTGTTCTTTTGCTTCTCTTTCACCATCCTACCCTACCCTGATGCAGCCGAGTGGTTTTTCAAACAGACGCTTCTGCTGGCTGTCTGCTCCTGGCTTCACCCTCAAACCTCAACTTAGTTGTTACTTCCTTTGGTGACACGTGATGCCCTAACACTTTCTGCAATACAAAAAAAAAAACAAACCAGTTGTTGTAGAGTTGATTCTGACTCTTGGAGATCCCATGTGTGTCAGAGTAGAAATGTGCTCCATAGAATTTTCAATGGCTGATTTTTCAGAAACAGATCACCAGGCCTTTCTTCTGAGGCACCTCTGGGTGGACTCAAACCTCCAAACTTTTGGTTAGCAGCCAAGTGCATTGACTGTTTGCACCACCCACAGATATCCTCCCAGCAATAATCATACTTTATTGTTATGTGCTTGCCTCCCCCATCAGACTTTAAGCTCCATGAGGGCAGGTATTTTGTCTTTCCTGCTCACCTCTTTATATACAACTCCCTCCCCACCAAACAGAAATTTCTAGTAAGGGTCCTTTTACAAACTGGAAAATCTGGGAAGATTTTTCTAATCACAGGTGAATAAGAGGCTGACAGCAGGCGGACAGGTGGCCCCTCACGCTGCCCAGCCTCGCCCAGCCCCAGCCTCATCCCCTCTGCCTTTTATTCTCCTTTGCTTTGCCGCCTTGCAGAGCTGGCTGCTGTGACCACAGACGGTGAGAGGAAATGCGGTTTCTATTTCTTTATTTTGTTTGGAGAGTGCCGTGACAGACGGAGGTGAATTATCTCTCTCCTCACCCCACCTCCAAACTTATTCTCCTTGGGTTCGTGAATCTTTGAAGATGGCTTTCTGAAAGGGACTGACAGGCACATGTTTGAGAAAGGGAGAGAGCGGGGAGAGGGTGTTTTGACTGAGCGGAGAGCTGCTAATGCACCCATGGCTATTACCAGTAAGACAGCAGTTACAGTTATGGAGGCACTTTGATTGGAGAGGAAGAAGAGAGGAGAGAGACGAGAAATCATTCTCTTATCTGGGTCTGAGGGGGCTGGGCCTCTTGCATGCTGCTGAAAAATTTTAAGGAAAAAAAAAAAACCTTACAAGCAGGTCTTCTTGACCTAGGAAGCAGCAAACTGGCCTGAGGGTAGGTCCTGGACAGTATGACCCTAGACACACCCCATTCTTTTGGTGGCTCCCCCTAGAATTGGCACCTGCAGACCTTCTAGCTACTCAGGAGGGAGGTTAGCTCTGTTCCCCCTACTCAGATGCTGCGGAGGGGGTGGTTCCTGGGGCTCCTATTTCTACTCTTGAAGCTCAGTGAATGCATTGTAATCCCTGCCTCTTATTTACCTGAGCTTCCTGTTCCTCAGATCATGCAAGAGCTTGGTAGTGCTTACTTTCATTTCAGTGGAGAAAGGGAGAGAATCCCAGAACTGAGGAAGTGCTGGGAATGAAAGGACACGGCTGGACCCAGCGGCTCTGCAGGGAGAGAGACATTACAGAGAACAGCAAAGGCAGATGGTAGAAACACAGAGACATATTTGTCTGGGGCTGCAAATGAGACAGTAAGAGTGAGAGAGAGACAATTACAAAAAACAAGGATCTAGCAGAAGTTCAGCACTGAGTCTTATTGAAAATGAAGGCAGAGCTGGAAAATGTCAGCAGGCATCAGCCGTGCCTGCTGCAGACCTGAGGGCAGTGTGGGCTCAAGATGACCTGTGCTCCCACCTCCAGGAGCCATCACTCTACCCTGGGAGCCAGGCTGGCAGAGAGTCTGCAGGCAAGATCTCTCTCTCCAGCTGCAAGGCTGGCCAGACAATCCCTGCTGTCAGATTCTGGGCAAAGGCAGGCAACACGGTGTTCCCTTCCTTCCTAAAACGCTGAGTTCTGCTGCCGCCACCCATGCCTGCACCCCAAGACACACACACAAGTGAGAGTGTGTGCACACACACCATTAGCTTTTGCCAGCCAGCTGTATCAGGCTGTCTGCATCATATTCACTAACTAACCAAAGGGGAGAAGCTAAATCCGGCCTCAAGACCTGCTGTGTCTCAGCCACGTGATGGTTTCCAGTCTCCACTGTCCTCTCCTGCCCCAGAACAGAACAGTAATAAAGCAACTTATATTTACTCAGGGCTATAGGGTCACCATGAGTCGGAATTGACTCGATGGCAAAGCGTTTGGTTTTTTTTTTTTTTTTCAATCTGTGGATGGGCATTGTGTTAAGCACTTTGCATGAATTGTCTTGCATAATCCTTACATCAACTCTCTGAGGTAGTTCCAGTCATTAGCTCCATTTTATGGATGCAGAGACTGAAGCTAGAAGTTCAACAAGCAAGCGAAGCTAGCTCGAAATCATAAATAGCTAACAAGGGGTCATGGCCTCCAAGACGGCCTCTCTGATTTCCCAGAGCTGACATAGATGCCCCTTCTCTGTATTCTAATAAGGATCTTGACACTGACCACACAGTATATAATTAAGGGTTTTATATATCATGACCAAATTCTCACCAATGGAATGTCAGTAGAAGCCACATGTGTGACTCTTAGGTCTCTGTGTGCCTGTGATCCAGCTTCAACCATGTAGATAAGGACAATGTCCTAGAAGGGTGGTTCTCCAATTTAGTTGCTATTGGACTCAATGTGCAGCTAC
This sequence comes from Dugong dugon, assembly GCA_030035585.1. NCBI lineage: Eukaryota > Metazoa > Chordata > Mammalia > Sirenia > Dugongidae > Dugong > Dugong dugon. The sequence continues at coordinate 32,189,240 of CM057467.1, forward strand.
ATTCAGGAAACACTGCCCTAGAAGAGGCTGGAGAAACAAGATGAAAGATCTGGGTCCCTGGATGACTTCATGGAGCCGAACCTCCTGCCAAGTGAGAACTTCTCCTTGAACAGTTACGTGACAGAGACATCCATCTTTATGTTATTTAAGTTAGTGAACTATTGTGTTCCTTTGTTAGAGCCTCTAGCCTTACCCTAAAAAATGCAGTGGAGGAGATTTGAGGAATTAGAGGAGAATCTGATTGCACTTGGATGCCTGGAATGTCAACTATTGTTCAGGAAATGCAAGGATACAAGCAATCACTCACCTGCAAACACACACATGCACGGCTTGTATACTTCTGGTGCATGGCTTTCTCTGTACCAGTCACCATTAGAGCAGTAATCAGCTAGGACCACAGTTTTCCTGGCTTCCCACCAGGCTCTGATTAATGGTGAACTTCTCTGCCCATCTTCTCCCACAAGACAGGCTGAGCTCCAGCTTCCTTTTTTATGTTCTCCTCTAGCTCTTATAAAGCAATCAAAGAAAAATTACCTGTAAGCTCTGCCTTTCCTATCTTCTCCAGTAGAATCTGGTTTAGACTCCATCTGGTTCTTGATCCCCAGGTTTCTTCTTCTAGTTCAGGAGGTGAGGAAATCCCATGATTCAACTGACCCTCTGTGGGTCTGGGGGCTCCAACCCCAGATCCCTAGTGTAAAACTCATGTATGATCCTACCCCACCTGTTACTAGGAAGGGTGAGGTCAGTAGAGTTGGAGTTTAGGAATAGGGCACCTGAAAAGGAGGGCCCTGGGTGATGAGTGCTTCTGGGTCCTGGGTCCAGAACCATGGATAGGGAAGAGCTGGCCTTAGGAGTACATGGATTGGAAGGAAGGTCATTCCCTGGGTATTGGGAAGAAGTTATGGCCCAGCCTGAGAAGTCAGCACTGGGAGAAGACACCTCAGGCACCATACACATCCAAGAAGAGATAATACCCCTTGGGGACCTGGAGTCAAAACAGGAATGTTTCTTTTAGAAACTACAAAATAAACAATATGAGAAAAATGTTATAGCTATGAAGTGATTTTATCCCAGGGAGGCACTGCAACCCAAGCTCTAGTACTGATTCCTCTGCTGCTCCTTGTGAGGCCTTGGGCAGGTCACTGGGCCTCTCTGAACTTCAGTTTCTTCATCTACAAAATGAATATGATGATATCTCCCCTACTATAGTGTTAATAACTTCAAATAAGATGATGTATGCGTGACTGCTAACACAAGGTTCACGGTTCGAACTCACCTAGTGGTACTATGGAATAAAACGCCTGGCGATCTGCTTCTATTAAGATTACAGCAAAGCAAATGCTATAGCAGTTCTGCTCTGTAATACATGGGGTCATCTGCCATGAGTTGGAATCGACTCAATGGCAACTAACAATAAAATGTGGAAGTTAATAATAAAGCATAATGTGTGATAAATATTCACACATTCTGATTCTTTACTGGCTTCAGGTGAAATTCCAGTGCTTGGTAGACTGTATTATAGAAGCTACTCATTAAGTACTTGCTGGAGCATTCTTGATTTTACTGTTTAAAAAAGAATGCTAAGTGAACTCAGTCACTTATATTCAGCGAAGAATGGAAAGACTAGAGGGGAAAAGGGAGACAGAATTAGAGATTCAGAGCTTATATAGATCACTAGGGCTCTTAAGATGTCTTCATATTAATACCCCTGCTTCCATGCAAGATGACTTGTGCCCCCAGGGATAGACTGGGGGAGTCTGCAGGAAAGACAGCAGAACAGAGAGGCAAGTAAGCAAGCCCTTGGAAAGGCCCTTGGCCCCCAGACTCCCTCCTTCTGCTCCAGACAGATCGGTTATGGTGTTTTCTTTGCCTGTTGTCTTATCGCAGGGAATCTGTCCTCCACACAGCCTCTAAGCAACCATGCTTTATATCATGTAATCTCCTCTCAACTGACTACAGCGGAAATAATGATACACATCTGACCCAGGGGTGGCCAATCTATAGACTGGCCTAGGAGCTTGGCATGGTAATTTCTCCCCAAACAACAATGACTTGGGACACTATGGAAAGAATCCGGCAGTTAGTAATGAACACAGAAGCTGAAAGGTCATGGTGTAAAGAGAAGTTGGGCAGGGCAGCATGCTGGGTCATGGACCGCCAAAGTTCTGAGCAAGCAGAAGCCATGAGAGAGAGAATAGGTGAATAGAGCAAAGAGCGAGGAAGCCAGGTGGTAGCAGGAAGAGAAGTGGACAGACATGGAGAGAGGCAAATGGGTAAAGAGCTGAGACACATTAGTGACTGTGCCCAGGCATTGCTGCTGAGCCCCAGGGTCCTCTCAGGTCCAAAGGATCTGTGGTCTCAGCCTCCACTGGGCCTGGCTTACCTTGGGGCCTGCTCCTTCCAAACCCTGTTTGTTGAGCTTCTGCAGAGCATCTGGGAGACCGGGCTTTGTGGCTGGGGTTCTCATCTTCTCATTCTCATGGTTTTTTGAGGAACTCTAGTTGAGTCTTTGCTTCTTGCAACCCAAGAAGCTCATCTAACAGGCTGCCTTTGTTGATCTGGCAATTTGAATTTCAGAGCCCAGGGCCACGGGTGGGTCCTGGGATGGGTGTATATAGAAGCTGGGAGAGACTGAGCCAAGCTCAACACTGTGGTCTGGAAGATCCAGCCTCCAATGCCCAAAGCTCCTATTCCCGGGGCCCCGCAGTCCTCACCAAACTGAGCTATCAATGAATCCATGGAAGTTGGCTGGCATGAGGGTCTGGTCCTTGCCCATCCATGCTAGTTAACTGGCATGTCAGTGCCCTTGTCCTGCCTCAGCATCAGAACTGTAATCAGCCAAGAGAGCTGGGAGAGAATGGGTAGCCCAATCTTTATGCAGTGCTTCCCCTAAAATTTGCAAGGCCTGAAGCAAAAGTACAAGGTCTCCTGACCAGCCCCCTTTTTTTACACCCCTGGCTCCATCCAGTCCCACTTGGGGGTCTCATGAACATAGACATAGACTCCCCCGCTACAAGTCCAAGCTCCATTTATACTTGCTTCCACCCCCTCAATAGCTACCCTTTGGCCAACGCTCAGGTGGAGGGGTATGCATCCTCATGAAATTCAATCAGTTCATGGATGGCTGATTTTTCAGAAGTAGATTGCCAGGGCTTTCTTCTGAGGCAACTCTGGGTGGACTCAAACTGGCAATCTTTTGATGAACTGCTGAATACATCAACCATTTTCCAAAAAATCAGCCATTGAGAACTCTATGGAATACAGTTCTACTCTGACACACATGGGGCCGCCATGAGTTGGAATCAGCTCCATGGCAACTGGTAGTGGTATTTGCCAGGTATTCGGCTTTACTTACATAACTCATTTAACCCTCTCACGGCTAAGAATTAGTACTATCCTCAATTTAAGATGCGTAACTAAAGTTTAAAAAGGTTGGGTAATTAGTTGAGTAATTTTTCTAAAGTCATTCAGTAGTTGACCTAAGCAGGATTTGAACCAAAGTCTCTATCTAGCTCTAAGTGAATGGTATGGGGCAAGTCATAATGTAGTAGCCCAGTTCATACTGAATTCCCCTCACTCCTCCCTGCCTGCTGCCTTCCTGCCTTCTTCCCTCTTCCTACTCCCCTCTCCTCCTTTGCCTTCTCCCTTCTGCTCTTCAAAGGAGGTATCACCTAGGTAGGTCCCTTCTAACTCTGACAGTCTCCAATGGTCTGTGGCAAGCACATTCCCAGGGTTAGCACTCATAAGATGCCCAGGGATAAAGGAGGAAAGGTTTGTGACCTCAGAGTGAGAGACAGAGAGAGAGAGCAGAGAACGCAGCCATCACTGCTCAGGGGCTTCAGACTGGCAACTAGCTGCTGACTCCCAGAAATGTGGAGATTAGCCGCAGCTCTTCCTGACTACACCCCCTCCAACAACTGTTTGAGAAAAAAATCTACAGATAAATATTTGCAGAGCAACTTAGACACAGCCTCCACACACTGGCATAGACACACTCAGTCACTCTGGGGCTGTCACGTGATCCGGAGCCCCAGTGGCCTGCGCTCTCCCCCTCTCACCCTGTTGCTCTTTCACGCTCCTGCTCTCTCCCCACAAAATGCTGACCCAGCAGAAGACTGGACAGTCACTACAAGGCTGGCCTGGGGCTTGAGGCCCAGGGACTAGAGGGGTGGGGACCAGTGTTCTAGCCTTCTCTGATGATTTCTCTAGGACTGCTGGCTCCCAGGCTCCCAGGAGAGTGTGGGGCATTTCTTAACAGCGTGTTAGGGAGTAGTGAGCCACTTTTAAATGTCTGAGCTGAGAAAGACTTAAAAGACTGCCTCCTATCCCTCCCTCATTTCACGAAACTTCCAGATATTCTAAAACCACTGACAGCTCCAAAATCACTGTGCTTCGGCTCAGTGTAAAAGCCAGGGTGGGATGACTGCTGTGACAAACCATGTCAAATTCTTAATGGCTTGGCAATGAAAGGTTTATTTTTCACTCACCTAGCAGCCCAAAGTGGATCAACAGTAGTAGTAGTGGGAGGACTCTGCTCCACACAGTCATGCAGGGACCCAGGGTCTTACCATCTGTTATGGATTGAATTGTGTCCCCCTAAAATATGTGTTGAAAATAATAACCCCGATACTTGTAGATGTAATCCCATTAGGAATAGAGGTTTTCTTTGTTACGTTAATGAGGCCATACCAGCCTAGGGTATGTCTTAAACCAATCACCCTTGTGATATAAAATGAGCAGATTGGGGACAGAGAAGCAAGCAGAGATAGGGGAATATAGATGCTATGCCACGTGAAGATTACCAAGGAGCCAAGGAACAGAATCTGAAAAGAGACAAGGACCTAGAGCCGACAAAGAGAGAAAGCCTTCCACTAGAGCTGGCACCCTGAATTTGGACTTCTAGCCTCCTAAACTGTGAGAAAATCAATTTCTGTTTGTTCAAGCCACCCACTTGTGTTATTCCTGTTATAGCAGCACTAGATGACTAAGACACCATCCTTGGCACTGCCATCTCCAAAGAGATCTCTGCAAGATGGAAAGAGCAGATGAAGGGCTGCATGGAGAAGATTTTTATGGGCCAGGTCTGGAAATGGTGTACATCACTTCTGCCTACATTTCTCTGGCCAGAACTCATCACATAGCCACACTGAACTGCAAGGAGGCCCAAGAAGAGGAGAAACTCAATACTGAGAGCATCATCAATCTCTACCACACTCTGGAAGGAAACATGACTTTTTCCCTTTCACTTAAAGCTGCCATTATTATTCTCTTAGGCAGGTGTTAATAATAATAATAATACAATAAATAATAAAAAGCAGCTAGCATTTTTGAGCACTTACTATGTGTTCAAATCTGTGCAGAGATTATTTCATTTAATCCTTACTACAATCTTACTCCAAGGTACTGGCATTATTTCTATTTTCACAGGGAATAACTGAAGGTAAGAGAAGTTTAGTGACTCCTCTCAGGTCACACAGCTTGTAGGGGTCCTGCTGGGATTTGAGTCCAGCTCTGTCTGACGCCAATGAAGTTCCTCCTAATTGCTATGCTAGATAGTCTATTGCAGTACTTGAGCACACCCAGGTTGTGGAGGTAAAGACTGCCAGGCTGGGATTTAGCCATGGCTGGGTCAAGTCACCCTCTAGTGGACAACAGAAAGGCTGGACCATTGTCCCCCACGGTAGTATCCTCACCCTCACCTCCCAAGCAGGGGCAGAGAGCTTCTGAATCACCAGGCAACTTGACAGCACAGACCCTGCTGTGTAAAATTGCTTTTACAAAGCACTTAATTTTTATGGTCTAATTCAGGATGACATTGAATGTGCTCCAGCAGATTCCTCTGCCCCTTTTCGATAAGCTCACCCCTTCTTTGTACACTCCTTCTTTGTACCTCTTTCCCTCAAGCTGATGCTTTTCTTGTGGGCATCAAGGCCCTTGCTCTGAGCCCTGGTTGTTCTTCATCCTTGGGAGGAAGCCAGATCTACAAGGTGGGACGAGACACCCCCAGGCTGTCTTCTGGCTGCCTCCTCCTCCAGGTTCTTCTTAGTACCATAGCCTCAGAGCCTACCACTGCCATAGCACATTCACAAACAGAATGGGCACTGGGGTCAGACAGGCTGGGTCCAAGGCTGGATACGCCACTTATACGTTAGTTAGAGACCTTGGGCAAAAATTAACCTCCCTCACTTTCTTCCTTTGTAAATACCTTCCTCACAGGGCTGTGGTGAGGATCAAATGAAATAATGTGGGTAAAGTGCTTAGCACAGTGCCTGGAACACAGAAACAAATAAAAATGCTATTTGGTGCTATTAGTTCTGGGATAAAAATGTAGCAAGGAGCAGATATTCCCAGCAAACACTCCTCCCATTATCAGAGTAAGAGGATGCCACCTTTGCTCTGATTCTCACCACTTTCTAGCTCTCTGAGACAACCTCTGTCACCAGGAAATATCCTAAACCTTAGTGATGTCGAATCACTGCTAGGGAGGCTGAGGAAGGAGTTAGCTAGAGAGACTGAGTTGATCTAGATGATAAATTAAAAAAGGGAGAGGAGGATTAGTCCAGATCTTCAGAGAAGCAGATGCCAAGGTGGAATTAAATGTGCATGAATTTCATTAGGGAAATGCCTGTGTGGAAAGAAATAAAGGAGCCATTAAAGCAGGAGAGCTGTCAGACCACAGTGCAGGTGTGTCTCGAGTGAAGGAGAGAGAGAAAGAAGGTTGGGTGGAAGCATTCTAGTCAGCCCTGCTATGCAGTCTAAGGAAGGTTTAGCAAAGCCATTGAGAGGCTTTGAGCCATGTTGGCTGACAAAGGAGTCCCATGTCTCCCGGGAATGGGTCTGCCTTAGTTTTTATGCTGCACTCAGTCATTGGGGGAACAGCCCATGGGAAGCATGGCCTGATGCACATGTGGCTGTAGATTTTAAAGCATAGCAACTGGGGCCCTCAGTCAATTATCAAGGCGCAGATAGTAGTAGTACTATCTGTACTATCATGGCCACCTCAGAAAGAAAGAGGGGAAAAAGACATATCTGCGGACAGAAGTTGAGGTATGATCTGCAGAGAGGCTGAGGAATGAAGGACTGACTTCACAGCAGTATCAGGGTAAGAGTAATGGGGAGATAAAATTATTGGAAATTGCAAATTACATTCTCTTTAATGTTTCTTGGGAGATACAAGTTATAGATTGGGAATTCCCTTTTTATTGTTTTTGGCTTACCTGGGCTATGCTTCTTCCAATGTAATTTATGACTGAGTCTGAGGCTTGTGCAAAAAACAAACCCATTGCCGTCGAGTTGATTCTGACTCATAGCGACCCTATAGGACAGAGTAAAACTGCCCCATAGAGTTTCCAAGGAGCGCCTGGTGGATTTGAACTGCTGACCTTTTGGTTAGCAGGTGCAGCTCTTAACCACTAAGCCACCAGGGTTTCCCTTGTTGTTCCAGTATTCAAGAAATTGTTTTATAAAATGTGGTGCCTGCAATGTGTACCCCTGATGGGGGCTTGGGCACAAACAGGGAGGGTTAGGGTTGGGCCTGTGGCATTCTGGTGGTGTCCATGATGGCAGCCTTCCTTGCCCTAGCCTGGCAGTTTTGTGGTGTGTTGGGAGAGTGACTTGCCTGGCTCTGAATCAGGTGCCAAGAATGTCCCAGCACAGAGGCTGCAATCTCTTGGGTCACCTGTCAGCCATGGGATGGGGCAGTGGGCTTGGGGGAAGGGAATATACTTGGCTCAACTTTTTCACCCCCGACTAGGGTATGGCACATCAGTTCAGCAGCGAGTGGGTCGCACATGTGCCTGTACCCCAAGTCACAGGGTGGGGCCCTCAGATACCTGTTTGTGCTCACCCATGAGTATCTTGAGGACTGCAACATTAAATAGCAAGTAAAAAGCACCACAACAGGTTGAGAGAGGGACTTCAAAAGAAAGAAAAATATTTTATATTATATTTTATAATCTTTAATTTTACTTTTTTTTTTGGCTTTTTGAACAAGGAGCCTACATTTTTATTTTGCATCAGGGCCTGCAAATTACATAGCCAGCCCTGCTTTCACTTGCCAGTCAGTATAGTACTTCTTACCAGTGTTCATCTCAAGGGCTTTGAGCTGAGAATGGTCGGGTCCCAGGAGGACAAGTATCTACAGGAATGAAGTCAAAGCAGTGGCTTCAGAGTTCCATCCTCAGCCTCCAAGTCCCCCACCTCTCTCTATGCCTTGCCTCCACGGGCTCTGATAGCATCCAGCCACCTCCCATATTCTACCATCTTCTCCTATTTCTATCTTTCCTTACTCCTTCTTTCTGCCTCTGTCTCTCCCACAAAAGGAGTGGCCCTCAATGTTCTGTGCCTTAGTCAACTTGGCAGATGAGACAACCTTGCTTGCTGAAAATGAAGGGGACTTGAAGCACTTACTGATGAAGATCAAAGACCACAGCCTTCAGTATGGATTACACCTCAACATAAAGAAAACTAAAATCCTCACAACTGGACCAATAAGCAACATCATGATAAACAGAGAAAAGACTGAAGTTGTCAAGGATTTCATTTTACTTGGATCCACAATCAACACCCATGGAAGCAGCAGTCAGGAAACCAAAAGATGCATTGCACTGGGCAAATCTGCTGCAAAAAAAAAACAAAACAAAAGAAAACTCATTGCCACTGAGTCAATTCCAACTCATAGTAACCCTAGAGGACAGAGTAGAAGTACCCTATACTGTTTCCAAGGAGAAGCTGGTGGATTTGAACTGTCGACATTTTTTTGGTTGGCAGCCATAGCTCTTAACCACTGTGCCACCAGGGCTCCAAGCAAAGATGTCACCTTGAAGACTAAGGTGCACCTGACACAAGCCATGGTGTTTTCAATCACCTCATATGCATGCAAAAGCTGGACGATGAATAAGGAAAACTGAAGAACTGACGCCTTTGAATTGTGGTGTTGGCGAAGAATACTGAATGTACCATGGACTGCCAAAAGAACGAACAAATCTGTCTTGGAGGAAGTACAACCAAAATGCTCCTTAGAAGCAAGGATGGCAAGACTACGTCTCACATACTTTGGACATGTTATCAGGAGTCATCAGTCCCTGGGGAAGGACATCTTGCTTGGTAAAGAAGAGGGTCAGTGAAAAAGAGGAAGACCCTCAATGAAATGGATTGATACAGTGGCTGCAACAATGGGCTCAAGCACAACGATTGTGAGGACGGTGCAGGACTGGGCAGCATTTCATTCTGTTGTACATAGGGTCGCTATGAGTCAGAACTAACTGGACCGCACCTAAAAACAACAACAATCTTGTAGATTGAGTCCTGCCTCATTAACATAACTGCTTATAATCCCACCTCATTAACATCATAGAGATAAGATTTACAACACATAGGAAAATCACATCAGATAACAAAATGGTGAACAATCACATAATACTGGGAATCGTGGACTAGACAAGTTGACACACATTTTTGGGGAACACAATTCAATCTATAACATTCCCCATCTACAATTCTAGTCAACTGAGCAAATATTGCTTGGGTGTGTGTGCAAGGCATTGTGCCCTTCCCGGGATATACTGTAATCTCAAACTCTATGTGTCAAAAATGGAAGTTACCAGTCATCCTCCATAAATCAGCTCTTCCTTCTGACTTCTATTTCTGGCAGTGACATCTTCATTCTCACCATCATCCAGGTCTTAAACTTTTCTGGTAGTCTTTTGCTCTTCCTTTCCTTCACCTCTCACATCCAATAAAGCTCAAAATTTTGTCATTCCTCCTTAAAAATGTGCCTAGCATTTGTTTCTTCCTGTCAATTCCTATTGCCAGCAGCCGAGTTCAGACCTTCATCACCTCATGCCTTGACAAGGGCTTCCAACTGACCTCTCATCGCTAAGTCTCTCTCCCTTCCAATTATACCTGTACATGGCTCTAGGAATGAGTTTATTTAAAATTGCTCTGCTGATGGTGTCGTTCTGTTACTCGAAAAGTTTTAGTGGTTTCCTATCAAACAATCTAGCTTCAGTTTAATAGTCATAATATCTGATCATATCAGGTATGATCATGTCATGCTCAGAATAATCCTAGCATAACCTAAACACACACAGACACACAGACACACACACACTCACTTTGACTAGGTAATTTCTATTCATCCTTCTGAGCTCAGCTCCCTTTTCATAACAGGCTATAGTACTTCATATTTATCTTTATTGTAATTAAATTGTGTAATAAGTGATTTAATGTGAATCTTCCTTACTGAAACAGAAACTTCATGAGATTGAAGACTGGGTTAGCCTAGTTTAGACAGATGTCTTTCCCTGGCTAACATATAGTAGGTATTTGGTAATTATTTGTTGGATAGATGAATGAACCACCATTTACTGAGTGTCATATTCTCTGCCAGACGCTCCAACTCACTTGGTCCCCATAATAGCCTTTTCAGTGAGCCCTAGTTGCACAACGGTTAAGCACTCAGGTGCTAACCAAAAGGCTGGGGGTTTGAACTGGTGATGTTAGGGAGGATTCTCATAGAAGAAGGTGATGGGAGAAGCAAATTAATATTTTTGGGCACCTGCTCTGTGCCAGTTCCTATGCTGAGCAATTTACATATATTATCCCATGTCACCCTTACAACCCAACCATATGAGGTAGACAGCATCGTCCCCATTTTGGATTCCACTGAGTGGGTCAAGAAAAGCTTTCTAGAGTTACAGAAATATGAAGGATGTAATATTCTAACCATCCAAGGTAGACCCCAGGAGAGGAGCCCTGGAGGAGAAGAAAGGCTATTTCCTCTATTTAGGCAAAGGCGTTGTCACCATTAAAGGCCAATATTAACACTTAGTTTTCCCCAGGCCCTTAAGCTCTGCTCCACTCTTTGGTCAAGCCTACAAAACCAAGCAGCCCCAGCACTGAACAAAGCAGTCCACATGGTGCAGCAGGTGATACAGCTAATTCAGCAAGGAAGCTGATTGCATTTTTGGCTTTTCAAGGGATTATTATGAACAGCTGTTAGGAGAAAAAAACATTTGTAAAGGTGATAAAGAATCACCTGGACCCTGAGAACCCACTGTGCTGTTTTTGCGTATCTTTAAAGCACTTAGGATGTATGAGAGGTGTTATTTAAGGGAATAAATAATAACGTTTATAGGTTTCTCCTGGAGTGCAATGGGCTTTGCATAATCTGAAACTGTGCTCAGTGTAGATCCCCACGCTTGGGGGCATGCTTCTCAGAAAGTCTGGGGGTGGGTCCTGCTGAAGGATGGGTAGATTTGAGGTCCCAAGCATCTGCTCAGAAGCATTTCCAAAAGCATCACAGGCCAGAACTGGCTCCCTGCAGACCTTCTTCCGCACTGAAATCCCCTCAACCCAAGGGGAATGTTTTGGGGCTTCTTTAGTCATAAACAGAGCCCTGGTGGTGCAGTGGTTAAGAGCTCAACTGCTAATCAAAAGGTCGAGAGTTTCAATCCACCAGTTGCTCCTTGGAAACCCTATGAGGCAGTTCTACTCTGTCCTATAGGGCCGCTATGAGTCAGAATCAACTCAGTGTCAATGGGTTTGGTGTTTTTTTTTTTTTTTTGGTTTTAGTCATTAACACTATGTTGGTGGTGTTGTTGTATGCTGTTGAGTCAATGGCAACTCATAGTGACCCTGTAGGGCAGAGTAGAACTGCCCCATAGGGTTTCCTAGGCTGTGATCTTTATAGGAGGATACGCCAGGCGGGGAGGTTCAAACTGCAGACCTTTCGATTAGCAGCTGAGTGCTTAACCACTCTGCCACCAGGGCTCCTTATTAACACTATAGAAAGAATTAATTAACTAGTTTTGTTCCATGATGTCAAACTCTTGGAAGGGCCCACATCAATAGGAGTTTGAACTGGAAGAAACAGTCTGAGGGAGAAAGTGGCAGTGTAGGGAAGGGGGTCTGATTAGTGGGCACGATGGGGAAATGTTTTGGCAGATGGAGGAAAAGGAAGGAGAAGGACGTGGAGGTAAAAGGCTTCTGAAATCTTGTTTTCTAAACTCTAAATTTGTCCTTTAGGACCAGCTCTGCTGGCTTCTTCACCCAGTGTTCTCTCCTTCCCCACTGCAGCCCTGTCTTTTCTTCCAGTTTCAATGATTTCCTGCCATCTCCAATCATCATTTCCCCTCACTCCCCCTTCTCAAAAGTCTTTCCACACCTTGCCCCAGTGAATATCCTTCCTTCCCATATTAAATTATGTTCATCTCAGGATGTGGACATATCTGAGCATCTTGAATGATCCTCAGGGTCACCAAAGATTTGCTTATGAGGAACCTATAGCATCTTGGGAAAGACTAAAGGAAGGTAGATCAAGAAAAGAGTTAACTCTTTTGGAAGCAGAAGGGCAGAGTGATTCTGAGCACAGGCCTGCATCACAGGCCTCAGAAATCCATGTTCGAGTTCTGGCGTATGTAGCCTATTATAAAAAAGGAAGCCAAAGTAATGATAAGAAGGAATTGGGCTTTGGAAGAGAAAATTCACCTTGTGAATCTTGCAGCTTCTACTCACATTGCTGTCTTTACACAAAGATGATTTTTCTGAGAAAGTTGTTATGAAGCTCTAGGCAAAGATTCTAAGGGAAAATCATGGCATGTTTCTCCTTTACCTGAAAAACTGGTACAACATTCATCAGTTTCCTAATCCATTGTGATACCTCCAAATCAAAACTTTGATAAAAGTCAGCCTCTCCTGAAGCATATGACTGAAAGGATAAGAGTGGAATGTGAATAAAATCAGAGTTCCTTGGGATGAAGGAAGGAGGTGGGATGGGAAATGAATACAAGCGAGGCAATCAATAATACATACTTACGATGGTTAATTTTATGTGTCAACTTGGCTAGGCTATGGTTCCCAGTGGTTTTGCCAAACACTAGATTAGTTGTTGTTCCATAATGTAACCTAATGCAATGTAATGTAATCACCTTCCATGATATAATCTAAGGTGATACAATCAGTCAACTCACTGAAAGAGGGGTTCCTTAGGGTATGGTCTGCCTTCAGACTGTAAATAAGTATTTTGGCAGAACTCACTCTCAGTCTCTCTCAACTCCACTCTTCCCTTTGCCTGATCTATGGATCTTGGGACACAAGCTTGAAATCTCCAGCCTGCCACCTGGCCTACAGATTTTGGACTTCTAGCCCTCATAATTGCCTGAACAAATACCTTGAAGTAAATCTCTCTCTCTCTCTCTCTGTACACACATACACACACACATACACACACATCACACACACATATAGATACATATGTGTGTGTGTGTATGTGTGTCTCACTGGTTCTGTTCTCTAGAGAAACTTGACTAAGCAGTACATTACTATATCTGATTTCTCCTGAATAAGGAGGTTTCCCAACCTGGGTTCAGACTAGGAAGGAATCAATATTTGTTCTGGTGGTATCTGGAATGGACCAGAAACAGCCATAGGAGAGAGAAGGGGGTACTCTAACAGAGAGAAAGAAAGAGATCCATATGAGGCTACCAATGGGTATTGGCTCATTTCCTTCAGGGCCATTTTTCTAACATTAGATGAGCCTGCCTCCATCTCCCTTGCAAAGTTTAACTTAATAAAGCCAGAAGCAAACTAGCTTTAAAATTGCTGTACGGGGGCTTTGGCTCTTTTCAAATAGCAGGATTAACAGGAACCTCAGGAAGCCACTCCAACAAGGAGCCATTAGCCCAAAGCTCTGACAGCTGGATGGCTGGAGTGAGTCCACCAGGATGGACTTCTCCAGTTGTGAGTGGGCTGGGTGCCATTGTACATATTTGGGCTTGGTGAAGTCTTCAGGCAGAGTTGACGTTGGAACAGGGAAATGGCTGTGATTCCCCTTTTCCTACTTAACAGAGCATTTTATACATGCAGTGAGCCTATAGGCTGAGTGGGAAAAGGGATAAGTAGGCAGTAACAGAAGTAAAAATTGAATTCTAAAGGTTACTTAGGTCGTTTTTAACTGACTGATATTGCTTTAGAACACTTTTATTAAAAACGTGGCACATGGACCAGAAACATCAGCATCTCCTGGGAGCTTGATAGAAATGCAATTTCTAAGGCCACACCCCAGACCTATTGAATCAGAATCTCTAGGTTGGAGGCCCAGGAGTCTGTGTTTTAACCAACTCTCCAGGCACTGCCTCAAGCTCAAGAGGCAGTCCCTGTGGCTTTTCCTAGAAAATTGGTAGATCTAAAGGGAGGAGGGAAAGGTACTGGATAAGGCCCCAGAGGATTAGCTAGCTGCAAAAAATGGTGAAGACAAACAGAGCCTGGAAGAAACAGATCAATAACTTACCCTGAATGGGTGTTTTCTGTGCCAGGGATTTCCTCAAACTACAACAAACGCCATCATGAATCAACCTTGGCAGACATTACAGGGGAGGACTTTGATGAAAGAAAGGCCATATACTCAGGACCACTGCATATCTCTGCTTGACTGTGTGCTGTACAACTCTAGAAGGCACCTCGGAAACTATCAGTGCTGTAGAATTGTGCAGTGTAGAAGCCCTGCTGATATACCCCTAATCAAAGCATTTTAGATCTAGAAAGGACCATAAATCTCAATTGCTTCAATTTAAAGACCAAAGGAAGTGAAATACCTTGACCAAAATCGCATGGCTAATTTAGCAAGAGACCCAAGACCTTGAAAACCAAGATGTCTACCACTCAAAAGAGATAAAGAGCAAAATATTGAAAAATATTAGTTTTATTTCAACAACAAAAATGCAAATATCTAGTAAGAAGGGAATGGTGAGGTAAATTATATTAAATTCACCAGCTAAAATACTACTGAGTGACTAAAATATTTATGGAGTTTTTTTTCTTTATGAAGATTTATATATACATATATTTAAAAATCAGGTTAGAAAATTGTGTATTGTGCTTTAGGAGGCTTTCCTAAACCTGTGAGATCCTGTTCACTGCTGCTGTTGACCCCACCACAGCCCCAGTGGATGCTCCTTGTCCCACAACACCCACTGAGCAGCCTCTGAAGTCCAAGAAGAGCTATAAGCAGTTCTCAGTCCTGGGTTGAGAATTCCCTGGGAAGCTTTAAAAATAACGTTGCCCAAACTTCATGCCAGACCAATTGGATCAGACTCTGTGGGGGAGGTGCTTAGGCGTTTATATTAAAAACAAAATAAAACAAATGTCTCCAGATACTTCTGCACAGTGAAGACTGAGACTCACTAGGTTGAGGAAATGGGTCAAATTAGCCTTCTTACTTTGGATAAGTCTCTTGTTCAGTAGGGGCCAATGCAACAGGAGGCTAATAAAGCTGGCTAAGGCACTGTTGCTCTTGACTTATAATTTAAAAAGAGCAGCTATTTCCTTGAGTTCATTCACTATACGATTGTTGTAGACTAAAGATGGTTGCAAATTCTTTGCTACTCTTTCCATTGAGAGGTAGAGTTTATTTCCTTCCGCTTGAATTTGGGCTGACCTTAGTGACTTATTTGACTGGCACAATAGAATATGCCAGAAGGGATGTTCAGTGACTTCTATGGCCAGGTCGTAAGAAGCCTTTCTACCCAGCCTTCTTGCCACACTTGCTCTGGGGGAAAGCTATCACATAAGAGATGCAGTGCTGTGGAAGCCCAAGCTAGCCACTTGGAGAGGCCTGATGGAAAGAGAAATTCTAGCTAGCTCAACTGTTCCAGCCACCCTAGGCCAGGTACCAGTAATGTAAGTGAAGAAGCCATCTTTGACATCCCAGCCCCACAGATGTTCATCTCTTCAACTGGAGACACATCTGGCACCAAATTAACAAGATTCTTGATTGTTCTTCTCTATATACCTGACAACCGTCATAGAATTATTATGAAATTCTACCTTTTCCTGGTCTTCTTCTTACATCTTATTAGTGACTGGACAGTGGAAATTTGAGATGCAGAGAAGCATAAGCTCTGAGGTGTCTGTGAAGTTTAGCACATTTTTAAGGTTTATGGACTTAGATATTCAGATAGACATTCCCAAAAGTGCTAATCTATGTCCACACTACCTAGTCCAACAGAATGTAACATGTAGCCCACCACATTAGAACTAAATTTTGTTCAGCCAACTTTGTCAGGCTGGGTGGGATGTGCATCACTGTTTACCTGGGTTTGATAGCCTAATAGGTCTAATAGTATATAGAAACCAAAAACCAAACTCATTGCCATCGAGTCGATTCCAACTCATAGCGACCCTATAGGATAGAGTAGAACTGCCCCATAGGGTTTCCAAGGAACAGCTGGTGGATTCGAACTGCCAACCTTTTGGTTAGCAGCCGAGCTCTTAACCACTGTGCCACCAGGGCTCCAAAGTGTATAGAGTACAACTAAATTAGGTATATGATAATGCCAGAACAGTTCTTTAACAAAGAACTTTATTAAGATTGTAAAAAGGAACCATTGAGGCTCTAAAACCAAATTGCTCATGATAGATACATACATACCACAAAAAGCTGTAAAGGATATCTGGTGGCTTCTTCTAGAATTCTCCGATTTCTCTTCAAAATATTAACTACTGTGAACAATGGAATAGGATTTGCCTCTCCTTATCTTTCTGCTGATCCTCTTCTGTACAGCTGGACTGCCTGAGCAGCAACAGCTGACTCTTCAGGGTCTTTTGTTTCACATTAGAAAATGTTTTTAGTCTTTGCTTAAGCCACTTCAAAGCAGAGTCTTTAAGAATGAGCTGATTTACCTGGAAGACTTGTTTTCTCTACAAAATTACTCTAAAATGCTGGGTGCCTGTTGTATTTGTTAATTCTGGCAAAGACTTTTCTTCTCTATCCAGAGCACTGTTTATGCATCTGCATCCCCTTGGCCTCCATTGATGTCCCAAGAGGGAGAAAATATCTAAACTCCCTTTGTCAAGAAGTACAACTTCCCTGTTACCATTCAACCTGTAGATGGTTTCCCATTACACTTTCTGTAGCTGGAGTTCATTGGTATAACTGTACAATCACTTCATGCCCTCTATCATGTGGACCACATGTATGCTATGTACAATCATTTATATGAAAGATTAGAGGAACCAACACAAAAATAGTCTTGTCATGGAGGAATTATAGATGGATTTTTCTGTTCCCCAGAGTTTACCTACTAATATTTCTGCTTTTAAAATTTAAATAACTAAAAAAATATACCTGTGCTACTTTTAACAAATTATACTACTTCTAACATGCCTTCTTTGGAGTTATTGAACAAATTTCTTAAGAGTTTATGCCTTTCCACCCAATAAACCCCAGGAACATGGTTTTAGGAGGAGACATTCCTACTTTCTTTGACCTTCTGATTTTAATGAAAAATTATCTCAGGGAAGAAGCCGTAGGAATCTGGTTAGAGGTGCCCTGTTGGAGCATATGAGTTGGTCCAGGTTGTCATTTTCCTTGAAAACAGCATAGAGAGCTTCAGGTCAGGGAATGAAAGATTTTACTGACACCAAGACTAGTATTTTTGCTTTGTTGGGGAAGTGGTAAACTCTTATCAGCTGCTGAGGTTTTAAAGTCAAGAAATTCCCACAAGAATTGCTGAGTATCACAACATTATCCCTAGAAATAGGTCAGAAGCTTTATATTATTTCTTCAATAAAGAATCTTGGAGTTCATAAGAACGGTTGTTATGATCGTTTGATGAGCATGCTTGACTCAACAGTCCAGCTCCCATTGAAGTGTCTAGGTGATTTACAGGGATCCAGTGGAATAATACAGAAGCTCTCAGAAGGGACTGTACAAAATATGGGCTTCTGCTGCGTAACAAATTTGCAAGTCTTGGTGTGCCAGACTACCAGAAAGTAGGGCATCCAATCTTGCACCATTGCTGGCCATGGTATGTAGCTATAGAAAACACTGTTGGATTGGTTGTCCAGCTCACAAAGATTTATACTCTCCTTGAGAGCTTTTATACGCAGAGATGGTGCCAGCGGCTTTAATGGTGCTATGTGACCCAAGCCCACTAATAGATTCAGAGGTGGACATCCAACCAAGTTAGGCCAGTCCAAATCCTTCCCTGGAATTTTTTAAACTGGAAGTAACTCCTTCACTGGTGGTGGGATCTAGAAAGAGAAGCTCAAGAAATCTCAGTGACTATATTTTCCTTACTGCAGAAGAAGCCCCTTTTATCACAAAAAGAGAGGACAAGTGGAAGATAAAGATGAAAAAAACTCCAAGGGGCGTTTAAGTCTCTAATTCCAATTATTCCTAAAGCCCCTTTCTTCCTTCAGATATGTTAGACATTTCAATATTCATCCAATAAATTCTCATTTGTGCTGAAGATGGTTTGATTTGAGTTTCTAACACTGTCATCAAAAATGTCCTGATACAAGGACCCTGGATAGTGGCAGACCACACTGGTCAGTCATGCAGGAACTCCTCAGTCCTCTGGCCCATTACCTTGTGATAGGAGCAAATATGATCAAGAGCTACTGGCAAATGTCATCAGTCACCCTGTTGAGGAAGGGGGGCGAGGGAGTGAGCACCCTAGACTCAGCCTGGATCAATATTTGAGTACGTACATGCTTTTTTGTTCTTTTGTCTTCTCTGAAAAGCAATTTCTCCCCAAATTTCTGTTCTAGGAGAGTCCTGACATCTGATACTAGGTCTGGAGAAAATGAACTCTTTTGAGCCCACCTGCAGAATCCTTTTGTTGAACCCTTCCTTAAACGCTTTGCCTATGTGCTTCCACTTGTATGATCAGTAGGGCCGGGATGAGGGTAAAGCAAGGAAGGTGCTGAGGGCGCAAAAGTTAAGGAGGTGCCTACTCTGTGGGTTTTTCAAGTGCCTGAGGCTTCTTGCTTACCTCACCTTAGTCCTGACCCTGATGATCACATGAGCTTCATCTGGGTTCATTGTACAGGGTAAAAACATTCAATATGGTGAAAACCTACTTTCATTGAGTTAATTCTGACTCATAGCAACCCTATAAGACAGAGTAGAACTGCCCCATGGGGTTTCCAAGGAGCAGCTGGTGGATTTGAACTGCTGGCCTTTTGATTAGCAGCTGAGCTTTTAATCACTGCACCACCAGGGCTCCTCAACGTGGTGAGGGGTTAAAAAAATTCTAGACAAAGAATCAAAAATCAGAATTTTCATCTTGGCTTTATCACTGACTCAATATAATCTCAAAAACACTCTATAACCTGTCTGGGCCTTAGTTTCTTATTGATAAATTAAGGATATCTGTCTTACCCTGGTGGCATAGTGTTTAAGTGCTACAGCTGTTAACCAAAAGGTTGGCAGTTCGAATTCACCAGGCGCTCCTTGGAAACTCTATGGGGCAGTTCTACTCTGTCCTATAGGGTCACTCTGAGTTGGAATCGACTCGACGGCAATGGGTGTTTTTTTTTTTTTTTTTTTTTTTTTTTATCTTACCCCTAGTTACTTCCAACCAATATGACAAAAATATAACATTAGGAGACATGTCCAAGGTTTTGAAATGCATTCCCTGAAAAGTTAGAGCTAATCTCTTGGGCCAGTGCTAGTTTTGCTTGTGACTCATTACTTAATTAATTAAGAAAATAGGTATTAAGTGCCTATTGTAATCAAGGCTCTGTAGGAAGTACCAAAGGGGAGAACAAAGAAAAATTCAACAAAGAATGTGCTCTACAGGAAATGGAAGTTTGATAAAATTAGGGTGTGACTGCAACCAGTATCCTCATATCCCATGCCCAATGATTCCTGTGACCCAATTCCCTTCCTCACCTAGCTGACGAGAGTCAACCCAGATCTCTAGAAGCTGACTTACTTTTTATGCTAGGTCCACCTTTGCCCAAAGGGTGTTGAGCAGGAGGCCCAGAGTTGCCACTGGGCTGACCCTCATTTGAATTATCTTAGGAGAAAAGAAGCCTTGGTGGCACAGTGGTTAAAATGCTCGGCTGTTAACGGAAAGGTCAGTGGTTCGAATCCACCAACTGCTCCGTGGGAGAAAGATGTGGCAGTCGGCTTCCATAGAGATTACAGCCTTGGAAACACTATGCGGCAGTTCTACTCTGTTCTATAGGGTCACTATGAGTCGGCATTGACTCGATGGCAGTGGGTATTTTTTGTTTTAGGAGAAAAGGGATTCAGCCCCAGGAACAACTACCCATACCCTTGATTTACCTGGTGCCTTCTGGTCCCAGACCCAGGAGACAGAATTAGCCGATGAGTGGGTCGGGTCTAAAGGAGAAAGCTCCCAATGAATATCCTTTATTGCTGTTTTTGGTCTTTCGTGACCTTTGATGACATGATCTTTTATTTCAAAGTCCAGGATAATTGGAAATAAAATGAAATCTCCAATGTTCAGGTTCATAGCACCTCTGAACAGTGGCTGGGGTTGGAATTGCACTGTATATTTAACACTTTGCATTAATTGACAAGGTAGAAAGTCCTCTGCAAATCTTTGTACTTTTGCCACTCTATCTGGGGCAAGAGATGCCAGCAATTTAAAAAGCACAAGGGTATAAATCATGCGCTGAAATCTTTCACCGTGGAAGGACAAAGATTTTCTAAAAGGATGAGAAAAGCCACCCAGGACTAGGCATTTTAGGAGTCAGTGCTGGGTCTAAATGTTAAACGTTTACATTTTACAGCAAAGCGATATTTTTAAAGGTGTTATATTGCCAATTTGCAGCCGTTACTCGCTGCTGGCCATGGGCTTGGGGCTGGAGCTGGATGATGAATCAAAGCCACCCTTTGTGTCACATCACTAAACAACGCCCTCCTCTTCCGTCTTTCGCTGAGCCTGGGCTGGGCATACAGCTTGTGTCATCCACATGGCGGATTTACAGGTTGCAAATTATGCCAGCCAAAGTTTTCTGAGGAAAAGGCAGCTGGGGCTGGGTTCTGGCCATGCCTCAACTATATGCTGGGAGTAAAACATGGAGAAAGCGGGGATTGGCATGAGTGGAAAAGGTCAGACCTATCCCTCTGTTACAGTCTTCAAACCAACTGTCTAGAACAATGCTTCCGTCTAGAGTGGGCAAATATATAGCATGCATGCTGGCATGACCCCCTCTGCCACCCAAAGCAGACATCACTAATTGATCATAGTACTCTTTCCTGCTGGCCAGACATGGCCTCAGAATTGTACTTGATATGCACCCCAGACAGCCCACCAGCTGGTCAGCTGGCACATGAGATGAACCTATTTGTCATCCCTGCCTTGGCCTTTGTGCCAAAATCTGTTTCCAATCTCTGTCTTTTCACATTAAGACTGGAAGCTTCAGGAATTCTCTATGTATAACTGTCTCTGGTAACAGCAATAACAATAGTAGTTAACATTTGTTGAGTGCTTCTTATGGGCCAAGAACTTTATATGCATGAAATCATTTAATCCTCACAATAATCCACTGATACCTATATCAAATACAAATAATAATATCTGCATTTATTGAACACCTACTGTGTACTGAGTACTGTGCTTAATGTTTTAATCCCTACCTATTCCCATTTCACCATGAAATGAAGGCTCAAGGAGATTCAGAAGGTTACTCATAGCCACATAGTCAATCAGAGGAAGAGGCGGGAACTAAACCCAGGATTGTCTAACTCCAAAGCCTGAATTCTCAAATGTGCACTACACCTTGGCCTTTTGTCACACCAGCTCACCATTATGACGCTCTCATTTAGTTTTCTTCTTTACTTCCAAAAGAGGGAGTTTTTTTTTTTTGTTTTTTTTTTTCCCTAAGAGAGTCTCACCCTAGACTTCCCCTAACTATCTCCAGCTTCCCTGACAACATTCTTTTACCCTCTCTGTCCCTCACTTTCATTTTAAATAGGTGAGCCAGTATACTTTTCAGTAGAGGTAGAGTACTGAGCCTACAGATTTGAATCTGGAAGACCTTTAAGGAATGAACAGAATCTCATTCTGGCTGAAGTTTTCGGCATGAGGGACCAGAGAAGAGACTGCAGTGGCTCATTCATGATCAGCGGTGGCAGCCCTTCCTGGAACCACGCTTGGGGAGTCAACCTTCTCTAGTCCATGTGTCTGCTATGGGGGTGCAGGGAGACCCACCTCACTAGCAGCCTCCTATTCTGAATAAGGCAATTCATGTCTTTAATTGAACTCTGTATGGGAAGTCTAGGGCGAGACTCTGGTAGGAAAAAGAAACTCCCTCTTTTGGAAGTAAAGAAGAAAACTCAATGAGAGTGTGAAATGGGACTATGTGGGTATTAAAACATTAAACACAGTACTCAGCACACAGTAGGTGTTCAATAAATGCAGATATTATTATTTGTATTTGATATAGATATCATTGGATTGTTGTGAGAATTAAATGATTAAATGATTATAAATGATTATTGTGAAGATTAAAATAGAAGTCTCAAAACCATCAAACCATCAAACTTCTGACACCCTCCGGGACAGAGGGTCTGTGTCTTCCTGTTCCTTTATTGTCTGGTACCTACAAGATGCTCAAATAAGAGTAAAAAGCAGTTGCCATGTCGTTGACACCTACTCATGGCAATCCATGTGTGTCAGAGTAGAAATGTACTCCATAGGGTTTTCAATGGCTGACTTTTTGAAAGTAGACGACCAGGCCTTTCTTTCGAGGCACTGCTGAGTGAACTCGAACCTCCAACCTTTCAGTTAACACCTGAGCATGTTAACCATTTGAACTGCCCAGAAACTCCTGTGGGGCAGTTCTGTTCTGTCCTATAGGGTCGCTAAGACTCAGAATCGACTCGATGGCAATCGTTTGGCTTTGTTTTAGTATGAAGGTCATGTTTGGATTTATCTGGCTTCTCAAGTCTATTCTTTATCCACAGTCCTTCTCCCCATGCTCCCCATGTAGGAAGTAATGTTTCTCTGGCCCCAATCTCCTCCTCTGTCCCTCCCTAATGTGATACCCTCCCTCCCTACAGAAGTCTCTCCATTTTCAAAGTTTCTTTTATATTCAAGCCCCTTTCCCCATCCTCTAGCTGTCTTCTATCATCCAGCCAGGCTTCAGGGTTTCTCCTTGGTACATTGTCCTTTGAACCGTACATTCAGACCCTCCCTGGAGACCCTGGGTGGGGATGTGTTCATTCCTCCAAGGTCCTAGGGTAATTAAGGTAGGCATCAAGTTTACCCAGAGGCACCTCAGAAGAAAGGCTTGGTGATCTACTTTAAAAAAATCAGCCATTGAAAACCCTGTAGAGCCCAGCACAGGGAGGTGGGGGAGATTGCCCCTCATGAGCCTGGAGACTTGGAGTACATGAGTTTCATCCCGTGGGGAGGGGACAGTTTGTAGCACAACTTCTTGTTTTAGTGATAAAACTATCTAGCTTCTCCAAGGCCTTGACTTCCCAAATCAGAGGCCCTCAAGGATCGTGCATGAAAGAGAAAGGTAAATGGGTCACGTAGGTATTTGTAAGGGTTTGCCTTTCTCATCTCTCCTTGTATAAAACTCATATTGAAATTGTATTCCTTCTTCCTGAAGTTCATCATTTCTGGATTTATTTTTTCTCTCTTTACACACCATAATGCCATATGATGTTCTTACTCTACAAAGCCAAGTGTGCAAGACATTCACACGGCTTTATTCTTTCTAAATTAGAAGAAATGTGACTTCACCCCTCCTCCTCCCCTCCTCCACCAACACACAAGCTGAATGGCAAGAAATTCATTCTTAGTCATTATGGTTGTTCTTTCTTCTGATCTCCAGGGCCTCAGGGATCTTAAATACCTCTCATAGGCTTTACCTGACCTTTAGAGAACCTTTCCTCTCTCCAAATCTAGTAAACTCACGATCATAGGGTCCTGTAGATCTCTTCTTACGACTCCAGGCTTAGCCCCAATCTTCTCCCTCTTATTAGCTCTTCCTTGGCAAATAATAAAAATAGTGACCACTTGTTAAAAGTTCACAGAAGCCAGGTAATGTGCCCTTCACTCCCTGCATTATCTCATTTACTTATCACAATTGCGTTCCTGAAATGGGAAGGAGTATTATCTGCTTAATTTAGGAGATAAGGAGATGGACGGCTGGAGAGAAAGCACTAGCTCAACATCACGCTAAGCAGGAACTTACAAGTGGAGCCCATGCCCCTGACGAGCACAGTGGAGTCCTGCCTCCCTAAGCTCCTCTGTGTTCCCTCGCCCCAGCCTCACCTCAGCCCTTTGATTTAAGGCCACATTGCCTTGTCCCCATCAATGTCCATCAGTAGCTGGGCCATTTCTCTTGCCATAGGACAGTGCATGATGCCTTTCCAGGCCCCAGAGCATTCTGCTGAAGGTGCCTTCTCTATTTCACAGTCCTGTTTCCCTTCTGACTCCCAACCTGCTCTTACCACTGAGTCCCTTCCCAGACCAGCCTCCCACACACCCCCAGCCTGTGCCATCTGACGGTACTGCCAAGCTCTGTCATTCTCCAAGCCATTTCTCTGCCACCATACAAGCTGCACATCTCCTCGTTTGGGAAGCATTTCCAAATCTGCCTGATGGAGCAGACAGCTTGACTGGCTGGGCCAGATGCTTGTGCAAATGAACACCAAAACCCTAAGTTGTAGAGTTGGGAGAAATGTTTTAAATCATGGATTCTAACCTTCCTCTTTTACAGAAATGGAAAGTAACTGAAGCCCAGAGAAGGGAAGGAATGTGCCCAAAGTCAGTCAGCCAGGAAGGATCAAGCAAGAAGGAGCCCTGTCTGTACTCCTGGCTGCTGGCTCCCTTCTCGCACCTCCATGCTCACCTGGGAGAGGGTGGTCCCAATTCCACTTCCCTCTTATGACTTTGTTGCTGTTGTTGGCTGACTTCGAGTTGGCCCCAGACTCATGGAGATCCCATGCACAACAGAAGGAAATGCTGCTTGGTCCTGTGCCATTCCCATGATCAGTGACAGATTGTAGCATTGTGCTCCATAGGGTTTTCATTGGCTGATTTTCAGAAGTATGTTGCCAAGCCTTTCTTCCTAGTCCTTCTTAGTCCGGAAGTTCTGCTGAAACCTGTTCAGCACCATAGCAGCACACAAGCCGCTACTGACAGAAGGGTGGTGGCTGGGTATGGGTGCATTGGCTGGGAACCGAACCCCAGTCTCTTGCATGGGAGGGGAGAATTCTACCACTGAACTACCACTGCCTCTCTTCTTAGGGCATTAGCCAAGGAGATGAGGGCCAGGAGTTTCCCTAGCAACTAGATGATGACGTAGACGTAGACACCCTCCACTTTCCCCTTCACCATCTTAAGTTAACATTGAATAGACATACATACACACACATATATATATATACACAGATGTATATGCTTGTGTGTATGTATATACACAGAGAGAAAGAAGGAGCCCCCGTGGCACAGTGGTTAAGTGCTCAGCTGCTAACTGAAAGCTCAGTGGTTCAATCACACCAGCCACTCTGCAGGAGAAATATGTGACAATCTGCCTCCATGTGGCAGTCTTCTTCCGTAAAGATTTACAGCCTTGGAAACCCTATGGGGCTATTCTATTCTGCCCTATAGGAACACTGTGAGTTGGAATCGACTGGACAGCAATGGGTGTATATATATGGGTGTATGATATATATGTATGTATATATATAATATATATATATCCAACTATATATATACACATACATATATACAGTGAGTGTATATATACATATATGTGTATATATATATTTATGTGTGCATATACATATTTATGTGTGTATATGTGTGTATATATATGCATGTGTGTATATATATACACACACAATATGATTTTGATTCTCCTGGTATCTAGATTTCTTTTTTTTTGTTTGTTTATTGTTATAGTCTAAGTGAAAGTTTACATTTCAAGTTAGTCTCTCATACTAAAATTTATACATACGTTGTTATGGGACCCTAATTGCTCTCCCTATACTGTGACAGCACACTCCTCCTTTCTACCCCTAATTTCCCATGTCTGTTCAACCGGCTTCTAACCCTCTCTGCCTTCTCATCTCACCTCCAGACAGAAGCTACCCATTTAGTCTCATGTATCTACTTGAGCTAAGAAGCACACTCTTCACGAGTATCATTTTATGTCCCACAGTCCAGTCCAACCTTTGTCTGAAGAGTTGGCCTCGGGAATTGTTTTAGTTCTGGGTTGACAGAGAGCCCAGAGGACATGCTTTCTGGGGTTTTTTTCAGTCTCAGTCAGACCATTAAGTCTGATCTTATTACTAGAATTTGAGTTCTGCACCCCTCCTTTCTCCTGCTCCATCAGGGACTCTTTGTTATGTTCCCTGTCAGGGTGGACATTGGTGGTAGCTGGGCATCATCTAGTGCTTTTGGTCTTGGGCTGATGAAGTCTCTGGTTTATGTGGCCCTTTCTGTCTCTTGGGCTAGTACTTTCCTTGTGTCCTTGGTATTCTTCATTCTCCTTTACTCCAGGAGGTTGGGACCAATTGATGCATCTTAGATGGCCACTTGCTAGCTTTTAAGATCCCAGATGCCACTCACCAAAGTAGGACGCAGAACATTTTCTTAATAAACTTTGCTATGCCTTTTGACCTAGATGTCCCCTGAAAGCATGGTCCCCAGATCCTTGCCCCTGCTATCCTGTCCCTCAAATTGTTTGACTGTATTCAGGAAACTTCTTAGCTTTGGTTTAGTCCAGTTGTGCTGACTTCCCCTGTGGTGTGTGCTTGTCCTTCCCTTCACCTAAGACAATTCATGTCTACTATCTAGTTAGTGAATAACCCTCACCTTCCCTCCCCTCCCTCATAACCATCAAGGAATGTTTTCTTCTGTGTTTAAACCTTTTCTTGAGTTCTTATAATAGTGGTCTTATGCAATATTTGTCCTTCTGTGACTGACTAAATTCACTCAGCATAATGCCCTCCAGACGGAATCCAGATTTCTTGCTTTCATGGAAGCTGGGGTAACCTACACAGGTCATTGCCCTTTGGTGTCCTTTTGAACCTTGAGACTTGAAAAAAAGGGTTCCTAAAAGCCACTGTTGAATCAAACAATGGTCTAGGTAAGTTAGTAAGACAGTTTTGCTGTGGATGTTGTGCTCTTTTGAAGAATTCAGTCAGTTCCAATGAACTCCAAAGGTCAGACTGGGGGCCAAGATTAGGGTAAATCAATAATTATTTTAATTGTTCTTCAAGACAATCCTGTATGAAAATCCTTCCTGACTACAAATTTGTTTATAAGTTCTGTTTCCATCCTTTTTTCCATGACAATGCCCATAAGATTTGGTATAAGAATTTTGGAAGCTCTTTTCATCTTCGGTACATTTCTGGCACTCTAGTCAAAATGTTACCCTCATTTGCAAATCATATATTCAGTAAACTTCACAATCAATTTCTATTATTGACTTAATATGATTTTTAAACTATATATATATATAGAGAGAGAGAGAGAGAAAATATTGAGTTAATTCAGTTGCTTCGAGGTGACAGTGGAGAAAAACAAAGATAATAACAAATTTGTAGAAGTTCTAAAATTGGAATTGGTACACAATATCAAACTAATAACATTTCAACTAATCACAGAGACAAAATCAGCACAAATTCTACATGAAGCTGCTATAGGACTGACACATATATAAATCATTTGACAAGTGTAGAATTTTTTAAAAGAGAAAATATTAAATGTCACCAAAGTCACTTTCGATTTGGAATATGACAGCCCACTCATCACTTCTGAGATAGCAGTCACCCAGGGCCCAAGCACTGCCAGCCCCTCTCACTCCCCAGGCTCTGGAATGGGGCTGCCTCTGATGCTTACCAGCCCCAGTGTTACCTGGGACAACTGACTTAACCTCTTAACCTCTCCAAGTCTCAGTTTCTTCCTCTCTAAAATTGGGAATAATAGCAAATACATCATAGGATTGTTATAAAAATGAAATAGAATGACTTATTTAAGCACTGTACTCTGATTCATAGCAACTCATTGTGACAGGGTAGAACTTCCCCATAGGGTTTCCTTGGCTGTAATCTTTACAGAAGCAGATCACCAGGTCTTTCTCCTGCAAAGCGGCTGGGTGTGTTCGAACTGCCAACCTTTTGGTTAGCAGTTGAGCGCTTAACCATTTGTAAGTGGTAGTCAAAGATATATTCTCAGCAGGGACTGTCTCAATCACTAAAACAAGAAATGGAGCATCTCATACTGATACCCAGCTATGTTTTTTAATTTGGATTGATCAATTAGCTTTTTGATACACATTTTATGCATAATTTTCCCCCAACTTACTTATCAAAAGAATTCAAGACATTCCAACAAAAGACCCTGTTAAATTAGAAAAAGAAAATTGAAAGCCATGTTGAAGGAAGAGAGAGGAGACATTAGAAACAAGTAGGATTGAATCTCACCTTCAGGTCTGACCTTCCTGTAGGCAGTACAAAAGGGAAGCCGGATGGGCTATGACATAGTCATTATCTGATGTTTTATACGTGACGGTTTAGTGTGAATCCAGATTATCAAAGTTATTTTTCTTAGTATTTGCCGTGCAGTAATTGCTACTGACAGAAAGCAATTTCATTGGTTATCTTCGAATGTGCACGTCTATTTTCCTTGAGGGAAGGAGCTGTATTGTATTCATGTTTGTATGTCCTAAGTATACACTCCTTGTCCTTAGCAGACAGCTGCTTAAAAAAAAAAAAATTAACAAAGACGGTGGGGTGTCATATAGCAGAAAAGACTGGATTTTTGAAATCTAGCTCTACACCATGTACCTGTGTGAACTGGCCACATATTTAATCTCTTTCAGTCTTAGTTTCTTTATATGTTAAAGGAAGATTAGATCTCCTTTATAGGGTTGTTGCAAGAACTACAAAAGAAATTGTATGTAAATTGCTTAGCTCACTGCCTGGTAACTTGGTAGGTGCCTGTGCAAGGTCACAGGCAGAATCTGAGTCCAAAACCTTGGTTCTTGTCTAATACCCATCGACCAGACAGCACCTAACAACATCATCAACAACTGTTCTGGTTATCTACTTCTGTATTACAAAAACCAGTTTCTGTAGAGTCGATCCTGACTCATGGTGAACTACCATGTGTCAGAGTAGAACTGTGTATCAAGGGATTTTCATGGCTTAGACTTTTCAAAAGCAGATAGCCAAGACTTTCTTCCAACGTGTCAACATGAGATGCTCCATTTCTCGTATTTGTGGTTGAGACAGTCCCTGCTCAGAATATATCTTTGACTACCACTTACAAACGGGTGGGTTTGAACTGCCATCCTTTCATCTGTTGCCCTTAAATGTTTAGGCCACCCAGGGGCTCCTTTCTATATCCCAAACTATTGCCATCGAGTTGATTCCAACCCATAGCAACCCTATAGGACAGAGTAGAACTGCTCCATAGGGTTTCCAAGGAGTGGCTGGGGGATTTGAACTGCCAACCTTTTGATTAGCAGCCATGTCACTTAACCACTGTGCCACCAGGTCTCCTTCAAACCACCCTAAAACTTGTTATTGTTGTTGTTAGTTGCTGTCAAGTCTATTCTGACTCAGGCAACACCCTGTGTGCAGAATAAAACTGCTCCATTAGAGTTTTCAAGGCTGTGACCTTTTGGAAGCAGATCCTAACCCTGCCTTCTGAGGTGCCTTTGGGTGGATTTGAACTGACAATTTATTATCTTTCACAGATCTGTGGGTTGTTTCATGGGCTCAGCTGGGTGGTTCTTTCTCAGGATCTTTTATGAAGTTGAGTCTGATCATGGCTATGGCTGGAATCATCTGAAGATTACTTCAATTACATGTTTGGAATCTGGGCTAGGATGGCTGGAACAGGTGTAGCTGCTCAGGCACCTCTTCCTCTGCACAGCCTCTCCACATGGCTAGCTTGGGCTTCCTCATAGCATGGCAGTCGCGGGCTAGTCAGATTTCTTACTTGTTGGCTGGCTTATTTCACAGTGATCATTCCAAGACGGCAAGGTAGAAGCTTCAAGACTTCTTCTGACCTACTTTCAAAAGTCACACAGAAACACTTCCGCCATATTTTATTTGTCAAAGCAATCACACGCCAATCCAGATTCAAGGGATGGAGGAATAGACTCCATTTCTTAACGGAGAAGACTTATCTAGCTGTTTTGAAGATTTAAGCTATATTAATTTATACAGCAAATTATTTTCAGGACAAAACTACAGTGGAATAAAGTAATCGAGACAGTCTGGTATTGGTGTTAGAATAGGTAAGGAAGCAATGAAACAGAATACAGAGTCCAGAAAGAGACCTATACATTTATGTTTTATTAATCTATGACAAAGGTACAAGTATAGTCTTTTCAACACATGATACTGGAACATTTAATATTGACCCCTAACACAAAATTTAATTGTGTGTAATATAGAAAAATTAATTTCAGGTGCGTCATGGGCTTAAATGTAAAAGCTAACACTATAAAGCTTCCTATAGAAAAACATATGACACTGTTTTTGCAACCGTGTTGTAGGTAAAGATTTCTTGGATAAGTCACAAAAGAAATACAATAAAAGAAAAAAAATGATAAACTGGATTTCCTCAAAATAAGAAAAAAAAATGCTAATCAAAGACATCATTAAGAAAATGTAAAGGCAAGGCACCAACTGGGAGAAAACATTTGGACTGCATAGCTGTATGACAAAGGACTTGGATCCAGAATCTATAAAGAACTTCTACTACTCAAAAATAAAAGGATCTACAGCCCAACTGAAAAACTGAGCACAAAGCTTGAACAGACATTTCACAAAAGAAGTACACAATGCCCGTAATTACAAGAAAAGGTGTTCAACACCGTTAGTACACAGAGATACATAAATTACGACCACAGTGAGATACCACCACGCACCCACTAAAAACTCATTGCTGTCGAGTAGATTCCAACTCATGGTGACCCTATAGGACAGAGTAGAACACACGCAGTAAGATGGCTAAAAAAAAAGAGACTAACAGCATCAAATATTGATAAAGATTTCAAGGAACAGGAACTCTCATCTATTGCTGGTGGGAGTACAAAATGGTTCAACCACTTTGGAGAACCGTTTGGTAGTTTCTTATCAAGTTAAATATACACATACCCTATAACCCAGAAATTTCACTCTTAGTATTTGCCCAGTAGAAATAAAAATAGACGTCCACAAAAACACTTGTAGAAGAAAGTTCATAGCAGCTTTATTCATAATAACCCCAAACTGGAAACAACCAAAATCTCCATTAATAAACCGAAAAACTCATTGCCGTCGAGTCAATTCCAACTCACGGTGACCCTATAGGACAGGGTAGAACTGCCCCATAGGGTTTCCAAGGAGTGGCTGGTGGACTAAATTGTGGTATAGTCGCACAATGGAATGTTACTCAGCAATAAAAAGAAACTACCAATACATTCCAAATGTGAATAAATCTCAAAAACATCATGTTGAGTGAAAGAAAAAAATGAAAGTAGCCAGACTTAAGACAGTATCATTCAAGCAATGTCCAAGTACAAGCAAAACTATGTGGATAGAAATTAGAAAAATTGTTGCAGGTGTCACAGGGTTGGAAGTGAGGAGATGACTGGTAAGAGACATGAGGGAATTTTCTGGGGTGATGAAAATGTTCTCTATCTTGATTTAAGTGGCGATTACATGGGTGTAAATAGCTGTTAAGATGCATGAAACTATACATCTTAGATTACAGTGTTTTCTATACCTCCAAAAACCTACCCAAAAACAGGCAAGAAAATAAGAAAATTGGAAAATGGAACAGACAGGGAGATAGAAAGCACGTGGTAAGACAGTAGATTTAAACCGAAATATAGCAGCTGCGGTACTATATGTAAATACACCAGATGTTCCAGTTAAAAGACGAAGATTTGTCAGACTGGATTTTTAAAAAAATCCAACTATTTTCTGTTGTTAAGAGATGCATCTAAAACATAAGCTACAGAAAGGCCGAAAGAATGAAAAATAACTTAACACAAAAGTTAATCAAAGACCATTTCACCACCAAAACCCAAAAACCAAACCCACTGCTGTCAAGTCGATTCTGCCTCAGAGCGACCCTGTAGGACATAGTGGAACTGCCCCATAGGGTTTCCAAGGCTGTAAATCTTTACCGTAGCAGACTGCCATATCTTTCTCCCGAGGAGCAGCTGATGGGTTCAAACCATCTATCTTCGGTTAGCAACCGAACACTTAACCACTGTGCCACCAGGGCTCTTTAAAGGAAAGCTAGTGGAGCTATATTATTATTATCAAAGTGGACTTTAAAGTTAAAAGGATTATTAGAGAAAAAGAGAAACGTTTCATAATGATAAAGTTTCCAGTTCGCCAGGTAGATAACAACAATTCTAAATTTATATGCACTTGACCTCAAGATATTTACAGCAACAACTGAGGAGAAATAGATAAACTGCAAGCATAGTGGAAGATTTTGACACATTTCTCTCAATAACTGATAGAAAAGCAGGCCAAAAATCAGTAAGAATATGAGATATTTTAATAACACTATTTACAGATTTCACCTAATGAACAAATAGAACACTGTACTCCCAAACTGTAGAATCCAAATAACTTTCCATCATTTGTGAAACATTTACATAACGTGCAAAACAAATTGGCATAGCGGTGCTTACAAAAATGCTTCATGGAGGGAGGGTGATTTTGGCAAACAAACAGAAGGTGCACCTTGTTTGTATAAAGATACAGTAATTGAAAATCTCCCCCAGAACATTCCCAGACCCAGATACCTTCAATGGTGAATTCTGCCAAATATTTAAGAAAGGAAAAAAAGTCAATCTTACACAAACTCTTTCAGAGAATTAAAACAAAACAAAACAAACAAAACAAAAATAACACTTCCTAACCTGTTTTATGAGGCCCGCATAATCTTAAATGCCAAAACAGACAAGACCATGATGAAGAAGAGAAACCACAGGCCAACCTCACTCAGAAATACCAGAGAAAAATCCTGAACAAAATATTAGCCAATGGAATCAGCAATGTAAAAAGGCTAATGCATCAGACAAAATTGGATTTATTCCAGGAAAACAAGTTAGTTAAACATTTAAAATTCAATCAATTTAATTCATATTAGCAGAACAAAAGACAAAATTCATATAATTATCTTAATAGATAAAGAAAAAGCAATAAAATTCAATGTCCATTCATCATTAAAACAAGCTAACAAGCAACAAAAATCTCTTAGCAAACTAGAAATAGAAGAGAACTTATTAGCCTGATAAAAGGAATCTACAAAAAGCCTACAGTAAACATCACATTTAATGATGAAATGTTGAAAGCTTTGCTTTTGAAATAGAGAATGAAAGATTTGAACAGCACAATTAGCCAGCCAACACCACTTCTAGCCAATAACAGCAAGGAAAAGAAAAAGGCATACAAATTAGAAAGGAAGAAACAAAACTAAAAGATGATGTGACTTTACACCTAAAAAATCGTAAAGAAGCTATAGATTTTTACCAAGGTTGCAGATATAAAGGAGGTCAATATTCAAAAATTAACAGCAGGAAGCAGTTAAAAAATGAGAAAATTTTTAGAAGATTCTCATTTATGATATCATAAAAAGAATCAAGCATCTGGGAATAAATCTAACAAAAGTTGCGCAAGACCTTTATACAGAACATTCTGAAATACTGAGATAAACGAATCCATGAAAAACCAAATCCTTTGTCATTCAGTCAGTTCCAACTCATAGTGACCCTACAGGACAGAGTAGAACTGCCCCAAAGTGTTTCCAAGGAGTGGCTGTTGGATTTGAACTGCTGACCTTTTTGGTTAGCAGCCTGAGTTCTTAACCAGTGCACCACCAGGGCTCCAGATAAATGAAAGGAGACATAAATGGGGCTTCTACCATGTTCACGGACTAGAAACTCAACATTGTAAACACGTCAGTTCTCTCTAAATTTGTCTAAAAAATCAAAGGCAATCCAAATCAAAATTCCAAAGGTTGTTTTGTGGATCTTAACAAGCTGATCTTAAAATTGCAAGGAAATGGGAAAAATCAAGACACTTGTAGAAAAAGAACAAGGTGGGAATACTTGCTCTGTCAAATATCAAGACTTATAAAACCACACTAGTTAATACAATGAAAAATTGGCCCAAAGACAAACAAATACAGTAATGGAATAGAATGGAGAGCCCAGAAACAGATTTATGAATAAAATGATACTTGATACAAGAAGCCCTGGTGGCACAGTGGTTAAGGAGCTCAGCTAACCAAAAGGTTGATGGTTTGAACCCACTAGTAACTCCAGGGGAGAAAGCTGTGGCCGTCTGCTTCTGTAGAAATTACAGCCTTGGAAAGATTGCAGCCTTGGAAACCCTATGGGGCAGTCTACTCTATCTTATAAGGTCACTATGAGTCGGAATCAATTTGATGGCAACAGGTTTGGGTATCAGTTTGACTTTTCACGAAGGTGCCGTTGGAGAGTAGTGGAAATTTATTTTTCCAATAAATGGTGCTTGGTCAATTGGATAAGGGGGAAAACAATTAAATTTGACCCCTACTTAACAATGTCCAAAAATATATCATTGTCAGGTGGATTGTAGAATTACATGCAAAAGACAAAATCTGAAGTCTTCTTAAGGAAAATACAGAATATTTTCATAACCTTATAGTAGGAAAAGACTTGTTGTTGTTAGGTGCCCTCAAGTTGGTTCCAATTTATGGCAACCCTAAGTTTATTTATTCACATGTTGATGGATATTTGGGTTGTTTCCAGTTCTGGGCTATTACAAATAAAACTGCTGTGAATATTCATGTATAAGTCTTTGTATGGATATATGTTTTCATTTAAGTTGGATAAATATTTAGAAGTAGAATGGCTGGGTCATATGGTTTCTCTATAGATTAATATTTTTATTTTATTTTTTTTATTGTACTTTAGGTGAAGGTTTACAGAACAAATAGTTTCTCATTACACAGTCAGTACACATATTGTTTTATGACATTGGTTAACAAACCCACAACATGTCAACACTCTCCCTTCTCAACCTTGGAGGACCTTTTTTCTTTTTTGGTGAAAATATACATAGCCAAAGATACACCATTTCAAAAATTTCTACATGTACAATTCAGTGACATCGATTACATTCTTCCAGTTGTGCTGCTATTCTCAAATTATTCCATCACCATTATCTTCAACTCACTGCCCCCTAGGCTTCCCATCAGACCTTTTGAGTTGTTGTTGTCAATTTGATCTCACATAGATAATTCTTTTTTTTTTTTTTTGTACTTTATATGAAGGTTTACAGAACAGAATAGTTTCTCATTAAACAGTTAGTAAACATATTGCCGTACGACAAGGGTGAACAACCCCACGACATGCTGAGTGAAATAAGTCAATCACAAAAGGACAAATATTGTATGAGACCTCTACTATAAAAACTCATGAAAAAGTTTACACACAAAAACTAACAATCTTTGTTGGTTACCAGGGATGGGAGGGGTGCAGGGGAAATACTAAATAGACAATAGATAAGTGGTAACTTTCGTGAAGGGTAAGACAGTACACAATACTGGGGAAGCCAGTACAACCTGTACAAGGAAAGGTCATGGAAGCTCCATAGACACATCCAAACTCCCTGAGAAACTGAATTGCTGGGCTGAGGGTTGTGGGGACCATGATCTCAGGGAACATCTAGCTCAATTGGCATAACACAGTTTATAAAGACAATGTTCTGCATTCTACCTTGGTGAGTAGCGTCTGTGAGTAGCCATCTAAGATACTCCACTGTTTTCACACCTTCGGGAGCAAGGGAGAACGAAGAGAACAGGATACAAGGAAAAGATTAATCCAAAGGACTAATGGACCACAAGCTACCAAGGCCTCCACCAGACTGAGTCCAGTACAGCTAGACGGTGCCCGGCTACCGCCACTGACTGCTCTGACCAGGATCACAACAGAAGGTCCTGGACAGAGCTGGAGAAGGATGTAGAACAAACTTCTAACACACAATAAAAGACCAGATTTACTGGCCTGGCAGAGACTGGAGAAACCCCAAGAGTATGGCCCCTGGACACCATTTTAGCTCAGTGGTGAAGTTACTCCATTCAGCCTGGGATTGGACAACCCCATAAAACAAAATGGGACTAATGAGGCACAGCAGTCCAGGGACAAGGACAAGAAGGCAGGAGGGGACAGGAAAGCTGGTGACAGGGAACCCAAGGTTGAGAAAGGACAGTGTTGACATGTCATGGGGTTGTTAGATTAATATTCAAATGTATAAATTTATGTTGTTGTTAGGTACCTTTGAGTAGGTTCTGACCTTATGTACAATAGAATGAAACACTACCAGGTCCTGTGTCATCCTCACAATCGTTGTTATGCTTGAGCCCATGTTGCATCCATCTAGTTGAAGGTCTTCCTCTTCTTTGCTGACCCTCTACTTTATTAAGCTGATGTCCTTCTCCAGGGACTGATCCCTCCTGATAACATGTCCAAAGTATGTGAGACACAGTCTCGCCACCCTTGCGTCTGAGGAGCATTCTGGCTGTACTTCTTCCAAGACAGATTTGTTTGTTCTTTTTGCAGTCCACGGTATAGTCAATATTCTTCCCCAACACCACAATTCAACAGCGTCAATTCTTCTTCAGTGTTCCTTATTCATTGTCCAGCTTTTGCACTCATATGAGGCAATTGAAAACACTGTAGCTTGGGTCAGGCACACCTTAGTCTTCAAGGTGACATCCTTGCTTTTCAACACTTTAAAGAGGTCTTTTGCAGCAGAATTTGTCCAATGCAATGCGTCTTTTGATTTCTTGACTGCTGCTTCCGTGGGTGTTGATTGTGGATCCAAGTAATATGAAATCCTTGACAACTTCAGACTTCTCACCATTTATCATCATGTTGCTTATTGGTCCAGTTGTGAAGTTTGTTGTTTTCTTTATGTTGAGGTGTAATCCATACTGAAGGCTGTGGTCTTTGATCTTCATCAGTAAGTGCTTCAAGTCCTCTTCACTTTCAGCAAGCAAGGTTGTGTCATCTACATATCACAGGTTGTTAATGAATCTTCCTCCAGTCCTGATGCCCTGTTCTTCATATAGTCCAGCTTTTCAAATTATTTGCTCAGCATACAGATTGAATAAGTATGGTGAAAGGATACAACCCTGACGTACACCTTCCCTGACTTTAAACCACACTGTATCCCCTTGTTCTGTTCTAATGACTGCCTCTTGATCTGTGTACAGGCTCCTCATGAGCACGATTAAGTGTTCTAGAATTCTCATTATTTGCAATGTTATCCATAATTTGTTATGATCCACTTGGTGGAATGCCTTTGCATAGTCAGTAAAACACGTGTAAACATCTTTCTGGTATTCTCTGCTTTCAGCCAGGATCCATCTGACATCAGCAATTGTGGGATGTATGCCATTTAAACATGGCTGCACTATTGACAACTGCAGCCCCCACAGGCCTCTATGCTGTATACGACATGTTGGAGACTTGTCAGCGATAAGAATGAGATTAGGCATGACTTGTTTTCCAAAGCTATTGCCCTGTTACTGATTGGCTTGTTTACCTGAATTCCTTCTCCCTTGCCCGAAACTTATCATTACTCACCCTAAACCCATTGTTATGTTAATTGCTTTACTGCTTGCTGTATTGACTATAAAATAAACTCCTGGGACTGAAAGGGGGTAGACTCCTCAGAGTGACCTTCCTGGCCCCACTTCTCTGTAAGAGTTGTGCAGTTGGTTACTGTCTTCGCCATCCTGATTACCGTCGCCGCTGCGACAAGCAATGATATCCCTCATTCCACATCCTCTTCTGAATCTGGCTTGAATTTCTGGCAGTTCTCTGTCAATGTACTGTTGCAACTACCTTTGAATGATCTTCAGCAAAATTTTACTTGCATGTGGTATTAATGATATTGTTTGATAATTTCGGCATTTGGTTGGATCACGTTTGGAATAAGCATAAATATGGATCTCTTTCAATCAGTTGGCCAGGTAGCTGTCTTCCAAATTTCTTGTCATAGACGAGTGTGCACTTCCAGCACTGCATCTGTTTGTTGAAACATCTCAATTGGTATTCCATCAGTTCCTGAAACCTTGTTTTTCGCTAATGCCTTCAGTGCCGCTTGTACCTATTCCTTCAGTACCATCAGTTCCTGATCATATGCTACTTCCTGAAATGGTTGAACATCGACCAACTCTTTTTGGTACAGTGACTCTATGTGTTCCTTCCATCTTCTTTTGATGCTTCCTGCATTGTTTAATATTTTCCCCATAGAATCTTTCAGTATTGCAACTTGATGCTTGAATTTTTCCTTCAGTTCTTTCAGCTTGAGAAATGCTGAGCATGTTCTTCCCTTCTGGTTTTCTAACTCCAGGTTTTTGCATATGTCATTACAATACTTTCCTTTATCTTCTCAAGCCGCCCTTTGAAATCTTCTGTTCAGCTCTTTTACTTCATCATTTCTTCCTTTTCGCTTTAGCTACTTGACATTCAAGGGCAAGCTTCAGTCTCTTCTGACATCCATTCTGGTCTTTTCTTTCTTTCCTGTCTTTTTAATGACTTTTTGCTTTCTTCATGTATGATATCCTTGATGTCAACCCACAACTCATCTGGTCGTCAGTCATTAGTGTTCCATGTGTAAAATCTATTCTTGAGATGGTCTCTAAATTCAGGTGTATGCACACAAGGTCATGGCTATCATGGACTTGTTTTAATTTTCTTCAGCCTCAACTTGAACTTGAACTTGCATATGAGCAATTGATGGTCTGTTCCTCTTGTTCTGACTGATGATATTGAGCTTTTCCATCGTCTCTTTCCACAGATGTAGTCGATTTAACTCCTGTGAATTCCATCTGGTGATGTCCATGTGTATAGTCGCTGTTTATGTTGGTGAAAAAAGGTATTTTCGATGAAGAAGTCTTAGTCTTGCAAAATTCTATCATGCTATCTCCAGCATCATTTCTATCATTAATGCCATATTTTCCAACTACCAATCCTTCTTCTTTGTTTCCAACTTTCACATTTCAATCACCAGTAAGTATCAATGCATCCTGAGTGCATGTTTGATCAATTTCAGACTGCAGAAGTTGGTAAAAAATCTTCAGTTTCTTCATCTTTGGCCTTAGTGGTTGGTGTGTAAATTTGAATAATAGTTGTATTAATTGGTTGTTAATCACTGACAATGCTGTATCTCAGAATAGATCTTGAAAAAAGACATAGTAAGACACAAAATATCACGAAGCATAAAGGAAAAGATTGATGCATTGGACTACATTAAAATTAAGAGAGTCTGTTCATCAAATGACACCATTAAGAGAGTGAAAAGGCAAACTATTTGGTGCGGCATTGATTTCACAGCACATGTAACTGACGAAGGCCTCATATCCAGAATACAAAAAAGATTTCTTACAAACCAATTAGAAAAATACGGGCATCCCAATTGGAAAATGAGTAAGAATTTCAAATAAGCACTTCACAAAAGGATAGTCAGTTGTCCAATGAATATATGAAAAAAAGGACCAACCTCATTATTAATCAGAGCAATGCAAAAATAAACAAATTGAAATATAATCATACGGAACACTGCCCAAAGTGGCTAAAATGAAAATAAATGACTATAATAAGTGTTGACAAAGATGTGGTGCAATGAGTGGCATCACATACTACTGGTGGGAATAAAAATTGGTCTAATCCCTTTAGAAAACAGTTTGGCATATCTACTAAAGCTAAGCATACACATACTCTATTGGACACCAAGAGACCTGCTCAATAACAATCATAACTACTTTGTTTGCAATAGCCCCGAACTGGAAATAACCCAAATGTCCATCAATAGAACTGCCCCGTAGGGTTTCCAAAGAGAGCCTGGTGGACTCAAACTGCTGACCTTTGGGTTAGCAGCCATAGCACTTAACCACTACACCACCGGGGTTTCCCCATCAATAGTAGGATGGTTAAATAATTGTGGTATTTCCCTACAAAAGAATCTGATACAGCAATGGAAATAAAAGAACAAAGCCACAATATGTATGAATCTCATAAATGTAACAGTGATGAAAAAAAGTCTGACACATAAAGTATCCAAACTTACACTAAACTATAGTATTTAGATGTCAGACAAAATTAAAGAAATGCGAACAGTGATCACCACAAAAGTCTGGGTAGTGTTTACCTTGGAAGAAGGGGGTGGGGTACAAGAGAGGGATGGTCTGGAGGAGGCCTGAGCTGGCTTCTGGGACATTGTCCCATTGTGGGGATATATGCCATTTAAACATGGCTGCACTATTGACACCTGCAGCCCCCAAGGGCCTCTATGCTGCACAGCATGTTGAGACTTGTCCCCAACATGTTGAGACTTGTCCCCAACATGTTGAGACTTGTCATGACTTGTTTTCCCAAACCTATAGTCCCTTTACTGATTGGCTTGTTTACCTGAATTCCTTCTCCCTTGCCAGCACCCAAAGCCCATTGTTCTGTTATTTGCTTCATCGCTTGCTGTATTGACTATAAATAAACTCCTGGGACTGAAGCCGGGGTCGACTCCTCAGAGTGACCCTCCTGGCCCCACTTCTCTGTAAGAGTTGTGTTTGGTTACTGTCTCCGCTGTCCTGACATTCGCCGCCGCTGCGACAGTCCCATTTTTATTTGAGTGGTGGTTCTGTGGATGTTTACTTAGTGATAATTCATTGAGCTGTACATCTTTATTTTAAGTCACTTCTTGTACATGCGTTACCAAAAACAAAGAAACCAGTTGCTGCAGAGTAGATTTCCACTCATGGTAACCCCATGTGTGTCAGAGGAGAACTGTGCTTCATAGGGTTTTCAATGGCCGTGATTTTTCAGAAGAAGATCAGCAGGCTTTTCTTTTGAGGCACCTCTGGTTGTATCTGAACTGCCAACCTTTTTATCAATAGCCCAGTGCTTACTCTTTTATACTACCCAGGGACTCCATATATGTGTTACATTTGAAGATAAAGTTAACTAGTTACTCTGAGGTAGATTTCGACTCTCGGCAACCTCATGTGGGTCACAGTAGAACTGTGCTCCATAGGGTTTTCAATGGCTGTGATTTTTTGGAAGTAGATCACTAAGACTTTCTTCCAAGATGCCTCTGGATGGACTTGAAACTGCAACCTTTTGATTAGCAGATAAGCAAATTAAACATTTTCATCAAAATAAATAGTTAGGAAACAAAAAAAGATGTCATTAGTGACACATACTCTAGAATCTCCCCTGGAGCCTATTTTCTGGGTCAACATCACTCCCTTCAGCAGTATTCTTAGGTTGAGCAGTGCCCCAAAGGACAAAAGGGATAGGAATATAACCTGGAGACTAGAGTCAGGGTCCACACATGTAAAATTACAGGTCACCATGAAAATTAGATGTAAAACTAGCTGGGTCAGCTTCATTGCAGGGTGCTGGCTGGTAATAGGCTCGACATAAACTCATTTTGAGAGCAGCTGTCTGGGGAAGCCAGAATCAGGGCTTTGCAGAGAAGGCTCTAGTGGTTTGGGAAGACATGGTGGTAGATTGAGCCTGACTAAAATGGCAGCCTCCTAACAACCCAGAGCCCCCGCTAGAGAGTTTCCTGAGGCTCTACATCAAGAGTTGCAGGAGAGCTAAAGGAAGAGGGGCCCTGAAGCTTCACTGTAGCCACTGGGAAAACAATGCCTCTTCCTTCCAACTAAGGGGAAGGCGCTCTTAAGAGGAGCCAGTGGAAGCTCTGGGGGGCAGATGTGCTGTGAAGCTTGCCTGAAGTCCCAGTCTCCCAAGGCTTCCTGGCTACCTTGTTCTATGTGCTCCCTCCCTCTCTTCTCTGTGTTCCTCTGTCTAAACCTTCTCTCAGGGAAACTGTGCTCTGTTTAATCAGAACAAGAGAGCAGAGCTTCCCCCTATAATGGTGTCTCTAGGACTTGGCAGGTTCCCTGGGTGTGCTGATTTCAGTAGCAGCTGAGGTCCCATTTGTATCTGAGATGGGAGTGGTGTTTGGCCCGGCTCGCGGAATGCTGGATGAAATGATTTTCCCAGCTTAGTCTGGTGGTGAAAGCATTGCCTCTAGGGTGAGCCTGACCTGGGATTAAAGGCCTGTTTCGCCACTGACTAGCTATGTGACCTTGGCAAAGCACTGGGAAAGTTATGAATGTTGAATAAGTGTGTAGAACTTAGCACATTGTCTGTTACATAGAAAGTACTCAATAAAGGTTGTGGTTGGGTGCCATCAAGTCAATTTTTGACTCATAGCGACCCCATGTGACAGAGTAGAACACCCTACAGGGTTTTCTAGGTTGTAATCTTTACAGAGGCATACTGGTGACAGAGTGGTTAAGAGCTCAGCTGCTAACACAAAGGTTGGCAGTTTGAATCCACCAGCCGCTACTTAGAAACCTTATGGGGCAGTTCTGCTCTGTCCTATAGGGTCGCTATGAGTCAGAATCAACTGGGCGGCAAAGAGTTTGGTTTTGGTTTGGTTAATCTTTACAGGAGGAGACTGCCAGGTCTTTCTCCCTCAGAGCCACTGGGTGGGTTTGAACCGCCAACCTTTCACTTAGCAGCCAGGCACTTAACTGTTGCACTACCAGGGCTCTATCAGTAAATGTTATTGATCATTATTATTGTAGTTGTATCACCCAGAGCCAATCTCTCCAGTAAGAAACAATCAGGAAGCAGCCTTTGGAGAAAGGGACTCTGTACTTCCTTGTGAAGAGGTGACAAGAAGCCAGTTTAGCAGGAGGCCTGAAGCTATGGCCATCTACACACCGGGGCTGGTGCACTGGTTCTCGGGCCCAGGTCCCAAGGCTTTGAGGAGGCACGTGTCTTCCCTTCTGACTGAGATTCTGTCTGCCCAGGGACAGGAAACAGAAGCTGCCTTTCCAGAACAGGGGAGTCCTTGGCCCGGCACCTTCTTGATGGAGCTTTATGGCCAAGCCACGGGATCATGGAGAAATAGTAAATTCTTGCTGTTTCAAGTCACTAAGTTTGGGGTTAGTTTTTTTTCACAGCAATTGGTAACTGAAACAGAGGGAGACTCACAAGCAATCATTAGAGATGCTGAGAGGCAGCTCAGTCAACGTCGCTGATTCCCCAGTTTCAGAACATAATGCGTATTGATCTTCTGTGCTTTTAATAAAAGTTCTGTTTTAAATACACACTGTGGCCAGCGTGCTTGCAAGTGGGAAGTCGGTGCCAACAACTGTGATTTCCCACAGGTTCCTAATCAGAGGTGAGCCAAGGAAAGAGTGGCATAAACAATGATAATCACGCTCATTGATGGAGGGCCTCCCATGTGATAGGCCCAACGCAGAGTGCTTTACATTCATCATTTCATTTTCTCCTTACTAAGGCTTTAGATGTAGGAACTGAAAAGTGTCTCATCTTACGGATGAGGAAACTTGGAGGCTTAGAAAGCAGAGGCATTTGCCCAGGGCCAAACTATTAACCTGTAACATGAACCCAGAGCTAACTGGCTCCAGGATCTGAGTATCTGACCTCTGTCTTAGTGAGCCTTCTCTGGAAAAACACACACATATATACATGTATATATATGTATCACATATGTATGTGTACGTGTATATACATATGTGTATATATATAAAACTTGTGTATGTATATATATATATACATGTATGTGTGTGTGTGTGTGTATATATATATATGTGTATATATATATGGAGCCCTGTTGGTGCAATGGTTAAGAGCTCGGCTGCTAACCAAAAGGTCGGCAGTTTGAATCC
The DNA here is from genome assembly GCA_030035585.1 of Dugong dugon. Classification (NCBI taxonomy): domain Eukaryota; kingdom Metazoa; phylum Chordata; class Mammalia; order Sirenia; family Dugongidae; genus Dugong; species Dugong dugon. Next base: position 32,232,748 of record CM057467.1, read on the forward strand.
AGAAGCTGCTCCTCAGAAACCCTAGGGGGCAGTTCTACTCTGTTCTATAGGGTCAGGTTTGGTTTTTTGGTTTATGCATGCATAGAGAGAGGAAAAGATTTTAAGGAATTGGCTCATGTGGTCATGGGGCCTAGCAAGTTCAAGATCCATAGGACAGGTGACAGACTGGAGATTCCCGCAGATTTTCATTCCAAATCCATAGGTTAGACAATAAGGAGAGTAAAGAGTCCATGCGTTCTGGCACAATGTCTATTTATAGTCTGGAGGCAGAATGCACTCTAGGGAAACTTTTTTTTTTTTTTGCTCTTAAAGCTTTCATTTGATTGGTTGAAGCCTAACATTATGGAAGATAATTTGTTCTACTTAAGGTCGACTGATTTAATCACATGTAACTACTTCATAATAACAACTAGACTAGTGTTTGACCACACTGCAAGATGCTATAGCACCACCAAATTGATACATACCGTTAACCATCACAACCTCCAAGCCTCCAAGGCCTTTCCTGAGCACAGATGTTTCACCTGCTCCTCCTGATTAGGGGCAGGCTGGGGGTGGAGTGAGTGTAAGAAACTTGCAGAGAATGTTCTTGGAGAACTCCCGTCTCTCTCGGGAAGAGGTGAGCAGCGCAGCAGGGTTATCAAGGAGGCAGGGATGTATATCTCTTTCTGGCAGATGAGGCACCCGGCCTCTGCAGGCACAAGGCTTCCCTCTCCCTGAAAGCAGTGAGCGTTCTCTAGAGAAACAGAACCAGAGATATGTGTACATTATACTGTCTCACATTCTGTGCTCCTCTCTTCTAACAGCAGAGCTTCTTCTTTGAAATCCATGAGTAGCCCCAGGCCACTCAGAGATGGAGTTTCCTTCTTGTCGTAGAAGGAAGGAGCCTCATTTCTGCCCCCATTTAATCTTGGAAGCCTTCCTGGGAGAGTTTAGCTTTGAGCTCTGCTTTGGAAGTACGAGAGAGGCAGCTGCCTGAATGCTAAGTAGGACGTTTTTAGTTTGAGCAGCTACTCTTGAGACGCTGCCATGAAAATCTCAGTAAAATGGAGAAGGCGGAAATAGTTCACGTGTTGTACAGTAAAATTACAATCCAAAATAATGTTGGTGGGCTTCAATGATGGGCCAAGATCAATAGGATAACCTTTAGCAGAAATAAATGTAAACTCCCAAATTTAGGTGCAAATGATCATTTATCCACGTTTAGGGTGGGGAAGTGCTGACTTGAAAGCAGTTCACGGGAAAATAAATCGGACGGTTTGGTTGAACATACATAAACTGAAAATAATCCAACAGTGAGATACAGCTACTAAAAGGTCTAGAGCAATTCTGAGTTGCTTAAATACATGTTGGTTGTTCCAGTTTGGGTTCAGGAAGGTAACAATGACCCAATATATACTCTTATATATAAAGTCTGTGTGCACTTCTGGGTAATGCTCTTTTAAATGCATAAGGAGTTTGGCTTCCAGGGAGAGCACTGGATTACCAGGCCTTCTCCCAACTGGGCCCTCTGCCCTCATTGGATTGGTCAGGTTCAAGGGCACCTAACTAAGTCATGCTTTCAAGGGATGAAACTTTCAAAAGAGTTACCATGTCCAGGCATATGAGTGTGGTCTCTTTTCTTCCTGTATTTGCTTCTTATGACCAGGCCCTACTCCCTGACCTCTCTTCCTCCCCTCTCGTGACTCTTTTAGGGCCCAGGACCACAGTCTAAGCCCAAGAAGACTTAGGCTGGGAGGCCAAGGCCAGTTCTACTTTGCATGTCAGGGAAGGCAGTCTCTCTTGCTCTATCTCTTTGGTCCTTTTCTCCTAGTGCTGGCGAGTGGTGTTGGATCTGCCAGTTCTCCCACTGGAGGCTAAGACCTGAGATACAAGTTTGGGGACTAAGAAAGCAAGGAACCAAGCTGACTTTGTGGGTTGAACTCTAGGCTGCCTCTGGCCTGGGCCTGGCTAAAGGAGTTTTCTACTATACTGGCCTGGCTTAATTAAGATCTGCATCAGGATCTGGGGATGCTGTCCTAACTAAAAACAACACTTTGCTTTATCGATGCATGTTTTCTTTGGGAAACCTATGGATATAAGAGATTTGGATATTCTTATTTCACCAGCCTAATACACCATAATAATGCCATCTCTTAATATCAATCGAGTCATTATCCCTGAAACTGATGGGCTAAAGAGTGACCAGAGTGATATTACCAGGCAGAAGTAGGAGCTTGAGACCAAGGCATATAGAATAATTTCAGGACTGAGGCTGCTAACGTCATCTAAAAAGAGGGTAGAGGCTGTGAGGAAATTCCCCTAGTGGGGTCATTCTTTGGAAGAGAAGCCTAGGGATTGTCTGCTATCCAATGTAGAGTTGCTTAGAGAGACAAACTCCCCGGTTGAGACCAGGGCACACCTAATGGCAGCATCTTCTGGAGTGAGGGCCCTAAGAGGGAGGAGTTAGAAAGAAAGTGGAGTGTTACAAATACTAGCCTCAAGATAGTGAAAGTGGGTACCCAGTGAGGTTTCCAGTTACCATCTTGGCAAGGGTATCAGAGATACAGACCAGGACCAGGACATGTAAAAAGATAGTAAGATTCTGCAGTATCACCCTTTTTTGTTTCTTTGTCACCCCTAGTCAAGAAAGAAGAATAACTTCTCCTTCCTTCCACAACCCTAGGGTGGGGAAGATACTTTAACTACAATAGAGTAAGTTTGAGATACTGGGTCCCCACTTGCAGCTGGACTTGGGGCAAGAACATGCCACCTAGAGTGGGCAGAGGCCACCTTACAGAGGGAAGCACAGGCTTTGGCCTAGGGGCCATGGGAAAGAGGAGCTGAACATAGGAGATCAAAGAATGGAAAATTGTCTCCAGGGCAGAACAATTGGCTGGTGTGAGTCTGTCACCCCTGACACAGAGACACAATATCTACTCAGATGCTACCATCTTACATACCTTCAGGGCCATTCTGTGGAAAGTCATCCCAGGTGGAAGAGCTGTGGTCAATGAGTGAAGTCACAGGAAGTCAATTTTGTATTTTACCTGACAAAGACAAACCCAGAGACAAACCCCAGAGCTGCTTAGCCCTGGAAGCTCTGCCTATTGAGGCAGTGCATTCCTGGCCACTAGTAGATTTGAGAGGCAGTGGCAGGGATTCTTCCTCTAGTGAGAGGCTGGACTAGATACCAGAAGCTTTCTAAGGTCCTTTCCAGTTCTGAGCAGGGGAAAATAACGCTCACAAAATCCCAACACCAAAACTCAGCTCTCAGGAGCAGGCATGGGAGAGGGACCATGAGCAGCTGCATAACAATGCCAGGAAAATACTCAATGAGCTGTGTTCATTGAATGATGATCTGATGATTGCTTTCTTTCCCAATCATCTGGAGATGATGTCATCTGGTAATTGGACGTTCATAAATGGCTGGCTGCCTGCTGGCCTGCTCTGCCTTCTGGTGTCTCACTGATCAATGGACTCATCTACAGCGAAGAAGGGCTTTGATATGGAGCCAGGGGGACAATTTCATTCATTTAGCAAACATATATGGAGGATCTTCTGTCCTCCAGGCACTGTGCTATATGCTGAGGATGCAGAGAGGAAGGACAGCTTTTGCCTTCAAGAAGCTCACAATCCATAGGTAAATGATGTAAGTGATGGACAATTGTAATTCATTTATCCATTCAGTAAGTGATTATTGAATACAAGCTCTCTGCTGGGCACTGGGGGTTCTCAGGGACAAGAAAGATGTGGTCTCTACCTCTGGGGAATTTACATTCTAGTGGAGGAGATGGATAATAGGCAGGTCACATGAAGGAAATTAACAAGGTGAGGGGCTAGAGAGTGAGAGGGATGGGGACCTGCTTTATAAAGGGTGGTCAGGGAGACTTTCAGACAAGAAGACAATTAGGTATCCACCCAAAGATAGAGAAGGAGCCGGCCAAATGAAGAAGTCGAACAGAGCATTCCAAGTAAAGGGATCAGCTACCATAAAGGCAGGAAATATCTTTGTGTGTTAAAGAAACAAAAGAATTCATTGTGCCCAGGTGTGGAAGGTGATGGTGAAGGAGGGGCATGAGATGAGGTTGGAAAAAAGGCCAGAACCAGGTCCTACAGGGCTTTGTGGAATTGAGGAGGATTTCATTCCAAATTCATCTCAAAATCAGTATTCCCAGTTTGGGCACTGGGGCAGTGAGGGTTTTAAAAGGACCAATGACACATGCACACCAGCTGGGATCTCACTCACCAGACTCTGATGCCCTCCTGTGAATCTGACCTGCCCCTCCACTGCCCCCTCTCCTGGCTCTGGCCTGCCTTCATCGAGGAGCACAAAGAGGTAGATTCTTCCAGGAGGCAGAAGGGCTTGGATGCTTTGGAAACTGCCAGGCAAAGGTCTTTGAAGGAAATGAGGTGTCTCAGAAGACAGACAGTAGAAAAAGAGGAGAGACTCATGGTGATAAGATCTAGGACTGTGTCTCTCCTGGCTCCATTCTCTTGAAAGTCACTGATGAAGGAAGTCTCTCTCTGTCTCTCTTTCCTCCACCTCTTTTCCCTCCAGTCTCTCCAAAGGACAAATAGTTGCAGAATTCCTCCATGAAGTTTGCTTTCTTGGAAGGCCTGGGCTTATCAGAGCCAGTGCTACTTGCAATAACATTTACCACATCAATTTTGGAAAGGAAGAAGCATAGGAAGCTGGTCCAGGCAAAAGGCAGGAAACTTGGGAGCATCTCTGGTTTAATCTTTTCTTCTCTGCTTTATTTTTAAAAATACACTTTGCAAAGATATATGGTCTCCAAGTTTCTGAAAAAGGAAGCAGCAACGAAACTCCTTCTGGTGTGAATGAAAAGAATTACATAAACCACAGTAAATTTAGTATGAAATGACATCGCCAGCCCCAGAGGAGAAAGATGCTTTTCCACCCTGCATTAGCCAAGTTCAAAGATCCATTATCCTGAGTTCCCAGGCTGCCCACACTTAAAGGGACACAGGCAGCATGTAGGGCTAGCCCTTCTTGTAGGATGGAAGCTGCTGGAACATATTAATTATTTGACTTTCCTTAGGGCAATGAGCTTTTACAAAAGTTCCTCCTTGTGTTTATACTCGTCTTTTCTTTACTTTCTAAACTGGGACTTAGGCTCCTGCTGATTCTTGAGCTCCATTAGATCAGAATTCATTCCTCTTGGGGTTTTTCATGGTTCCAATAGTTCCTGAAGCCCTAGGAGGCTGGCTCCTATGGAGGTTCTTCTGAGCTTCTAGGCAAAGAAGAGAGAGTTCAGAGGCTGGGGCATGGGTTTCAAGTCCATGTTCTGCCGATTTCCAGCTATGTGACCTTGGGCATGTCACTTAACATCTCTGGGTCTATAAAATGATGACAATAAGAAGTACATACCCACCCACTTAACTCAAAGGGTTGTGGAGTTTAAATGAGGAAATGTGTTTGTAATGCTCTTGGCATAGAAAAGTATTGGCGCCCATAGTCATTTTTTAACAAAAATTAAACCAAACCCACTTTTATAGACTCAATTCTGACTCATAGTGACCCTATAGGACACCCAGGCTGCCCCATAGGGTTTCCAAAGAGTGGCTGATGGATTCAAACTGCCAATCAGGTTATCAGCCTGAGCTCTTAACCACGGTGCCACCAGGGCTCCTAATCAACTGCTCTGAAAACGTCTGTCATCTCCGTCCATCTGAGATGTTAAACCTTCTCCAGATGAGGCTGTATGGGCCTCATAATGTGGAATCTCAGCCAATATGTTTTATTCATTCAAAAAATATTTATTGAGCTCTTACTATGTGCCAGGTGCTGAAATAGATTCTGCTGATGAAAGAATAAATAAGACACCACCTCTGGCATTTAAGGGTTTATTGATATTGGAAAAGACAGGCATGAGATCAACCTGACAGGCTGGAGCAGACTACTGCATGGACAGGCAGAAGGAAGTTCTAAGACTGGACTTTCCTGAGCCACTGTTGGTTCCTGTGAGGTGTAGAACCTTAGAAATAGCCAGGAGTCCTTCTGTGGAGTTTGTTACAGTAGGTCACCATAGACGTGGGGAAGGCTGTGGATTCTACCACTCACTCAGGCTGGAACCTAATGGGAGTCACAGCTTGACCTCAGGGTCCATAGCATCAGTGGGATCAAAGTGAGGCTGAGTTCACCCGTGGAAAAGGTGGGAGATGTAAAGATCAATTAAATTCAAAGAAAAAGATTGGATCATAAGTTATACAAGGATGTTGTTTTAGCTGCCTTAGAGTCACCCCCATCTCATGGAGACCTCATGCACGATGAAATGGAATACTATTCAGTCCTGCACCATCCCCAAGATCGATGTGAGCCATAGGATTTTTCACTGGCTGATTTCCAGAAGTAGACCATCAGGCCTTTCTTCCTAGCCCATCTTAGTCTGGAGGCTCCACCGAAACCTGTTCAGCATCATAGCAACACACAAGCCTCCACTGACAGATGGGTGGTGGCTGCATATGAGGTGCATTGGCTGGGAATGGAACTTGGATCTCCCACACTGAAGGCAAGAATTCTACCACTGAACCACCACTGTCCCCATACACAATGCATAGACTTGGTTTAAAATGCCAGCAGGACAAAGAACAACGATGAAGGCAAGGGTGTCGCTCTTGAGACCAAAGAAGTTGGAGAACACTCACCCAGAGACCCTGAAATGTCCCCTCCACCATGAGGTTGCATAAAGCCCCCTCCTTTCTTCTTCCTTCTTAGGGAGAGCAACGGGAAGGGGTGGTGTAAGGAACACTATGAAAGACTGAGCACCTTTTGTTTAGGAGACTGGGATTTCCTAAAAGGACTATTGCATTATTGGAAAAGAGCAAGAGTTAAACCAGATGGGACATTTGGCTACTTTCTACCATCCTCCTCTGCTTTTTCTGAGAAAGAAGATTATTCTGGTTATAGATCATACAGCTAATTCTCCCTCACGTCTGAGTTGTAATAATATTAAACTTTGCCATCACTCTTCCCATAAATGTATGCTCAGTACTTAGCACAGTGCCTAGTAGTACAAAGCTGCACTTGAAAAATGCCCCAAGTCTGTGTGGCAACAAAGATAAGCTGAGGAGCAACAGGAAGTCCTGCCTGGCTTTCTGAATCTCATTTCTGAAAGATGTGATCAAGTCAACATGCATTCTTTGTACAGGATATAGCCCTGGGACCACAGCCATTCACCCTCCAATGTTGATGCCCAGACCACACCCAGAGTTTCCCTGCACTAGGGGAGGAGAACGGTAGTGAATCTATCTGAAGCTGGTGACAGTATCCATTCTTAAAGCAAGTTCCCAACGGTGGACCAACTTCATGCCCCCCTTAAGGTCCCCATCCTGGCCACAGACACACGCCCCAGAGACACACACAGCTGAGTTGAGATCCATGTGTGTGTGGGAGTTTTCAGAGCAGAAGGATCTTTACTCTGGTTCCATGATGAAGAGGAGGTGGGGTGGGGTGAGAATGAGTGGCACATGAAGGCTCCACCATACTCTGAGGGAGATGATGTGCTAATATCTGTAGCCAGACTGGATTGTTGTCTTGGGAGGAGCAGAGGCAGGATGGTTCCTGAGAAAGATTTTCTTCCTCATGAGTCTTGTGCTTAACATTTTTCTTGGGCTTGTGAGATAGTCTGTGTGTCCTGCCTAGGGCAAGTGGGAATTGGAGAGAGGAGAGGGGTAGGGGTGTGGGGATATCATTAAAGATAGGAGGAGGGGGAGTGCTGTGATATCACAGACGTGTGGGAACTTCTGGGGTGAGAAGTCTGGAGGAGGAGTACAGAGCTCACATCCTATTTCTGGCTTTAATAACAGCCCTGGTGACAACCAACATGAGCGAGGCACAGGCAAGCGGGTCTGCCAGGGAACAGTAGCACCTCCTGTGTGGAAGGAGGGTTTTCTATGAGGTTTTGGTGGCCTTTAATGCAAGGGTGGGGTGGGGAATGTGGGATGCAATTTTAGTAGCAAGAAGGCACAGATGCCTGAAAAAGAATGGAAAGTGGTGGAAAATTGATGCCACTACAAGATTTCAGAGGAGTCAGTGGAATTCAGTTGAGGAGGCTGTGTGTGTAGAGTGTAGTGGGTGAGAGCAGAAGCTCTGCCACTTCCTAGCTTGAGTCCTCGAGAGATTCACTTAACCCCTCTGGGCCTCAGGTACCTTTTCTGTAAAATGGGGATAATAATAGTACCTACCTCACAGGGGTGTGAAGATTAAATAAGTCAATAAAAAACCAAACCAAACCCGTTGTTATCAAGTCAATTCCAAATCATGGTGACCCTACATGTTACGGAGGACTGCGCCATAGAGTTTTCTTGGCTGTAATCATTATGGAGGAGCCCTGGTGGTGCAGTGGTTAAGAGCTTGGCTGCTAACCAAAAGGTTTGAATCTACCAGCTGCTCCTTGGAAACCCTATAGGACAGTTCTGCTCTGTCCTATAGGGTCACTATGAGTTGGAATCGACTTGAAGGCAACGGGTTTGGGTTTTTTTGCTGTTGTTGTTAATCTTTATGCAAGCAGATCGCTAGACCTTTCTCCGCCAACCTTTCAGTTAGAAGTCAAGAGCAAACCATTTGCACCACTCAGGGACCTAAATAAGTTAAAAGACGCTTGTAAAGAGCTTAGAATGATACTTTGCGCATAATTAAGTAATCAAGAACTACTAAGTATTATCATATTAGAAAGAATGCTGACCAGAAAACAGAAATAGGGTTTTAGTACTGACTCTTTCAGAGACCAGCTGAATGCTTCTTGGGGCCTCAGTTTCCTCATCCGTGAAGAGGACGCGGACTAGATAATCTCAGCATTCTCTCCCAGCTATAATATTTGTCTTGATACAAGGCAAGACCTTGACTTGATCATCTATGCATAGTTCATAGAAGCCCACTTTGCCCCAAATTATCTTGGAGACATCAGTGTCTAAAATTTCACTCTTAGGGATATAAACCTTTGAATTAAGCGTTTTCAATAACCACTGCTCCCTGCTACGGAGCAAATAGGTCCTGGAGGTAGATGGTGGGTGTTAATTCAGTAGTACATTGGAGTTAATTCTTCCAAAAATAAATAGTCCCTGGACAATATAAGAACACTTAGCGTGGTAGGATGGGGGCAAAAGAGAAGGTAAGGAGACACAGACAGAAGGAAAATGGAGGAATCATGGATTTCAACACTTACCTAGTACACAATTTAATCTAGGATAGGCCTTGCCCTAAGTGACTATCCTAAGAGAATATGGATCTAGGTTAGACACAAGTAAAAACCCAATTAATAGAATATGAAGGGAACATGAATTTTGAAGGGTGTATTAGTTTCCTAGGCCTCCCGAACAAATTATCACAAAGTGGGTAGCTTAAAACAACAGAAATATATTCTCTCATAGTTCTGGAGGTTGGAAGTCTGAATTCTGGCTATCAGCGGGGCCATGCTCTCTCTGAAGTCTCTAAGGAAAGATCCATCCTTGTCTCTTCCACCTTCTGGTAGAGTGGACCCAAATGTTCCTTGACTTATGGAAGCATAACTTCATCTCTGCCTCCATCTTCACATGGCAGTCTTCCCTCTGTGTCTCTCTTTGCATGATGCTCTTTCCTGTGTGTGTGTGTGTGTATGTATGCATGTGCATCTTTTCCTCTTCTTATAGGGGTATCAGTCAAAAACAGATTAGGGACCACCCTAATGATCTCATCTTAACTAATTGTTTTGTTGGGTACTGTCGGGTTGATTCTGACTCATAGTGACCCCATGTGACAGAGTAAAACCATAGGGGTTTTTTGGTTGTAATCTTTTCAGAAACAGATTGCCAGGTCTTTCTCCCGCAGATTCTCTGGATGGGTTTGAACCGCCACCCTTTGGGTTAGCAGCTGTGAACTTAACCATTGAGCACCCAAGTCTCTTATATTAACTAATTACATCTGCAAAGATCCTATTTCCAAATAAGGTCACATTCACAGGTTCCAAGGGTTAGGAATTAAGCATATATTTTGGGGGACATGATTTAACCTGTAACGAATGGGTATCTGAGGGAGGTTGGGACCAGGCAATGGTCTAGGTGAGTTCTTGGGGTCCTATCAACATCTGTGAGCCAGGCAGAGGGCCAGCATTCTACCAGGTCATCTGGTCTCCTCTAGAGTGAAGGTCTGCGCATCCTTGTCCTTCCTCTGCATCTGTGAGACCATACATCTCTGGCTTCTGGAGTAAAAGCTTAATTGGCCTTCCACAGAAAGCCCAGGGAAGGAATATGTTACAGAGTGACTCAGCCATGTGCTCCCTGCTGGTCACTGCAATTGGAGCTCAGAAAATGTTTGAAATGATCTATAGTCAACAGGCAGAAATCAGAGTGACTCAGCTGACAGAATTCTTATCATGCAAGCCAGAGGCTGAGTACTCAGCAACTGGTCTAGAGACAGCTGAGAAAGGAGGTGGGAGGGAGGAAAAGGAAAGGGAAAGCGGGATGTGGGAACTCCTATGGGTTATCCCCTGGATGCCTCATCTCCACAACTCTAGTCCAAGAAAGAGAGCAATGGTGGAAGTGGATCCTGCAGTCACCATTCAGAGGTCAGAGGTAGAAAAAAGTCAAGGGACATGAGATTCTCTTAAATGTTCTTGTTTTCCCATCAGCTGAAAGGAAATCCAGGAGAACAAACTGTTTTTCCCTTTCCCTCCTGCTGCCCTCCCATAGTATGATGCAGGCCCCATCCAACTGATGAGGATCTGTCCTAGACCAAGGAATCTCAAGGGAGAGTGTTATTGAACTGTGCCTCCCTAAAATATGTGTTGGAATCCTAACCCCTATACCTGCAGATACAATCCTGTTTGGAAATAGGGTTTTCTTTGTTATGTTAATTAGACCATACCCTCTATAAAACCAAAACCAAACCCATTGCTGTCAAGACAATTCCAACTCATAGCGACCCTATAGGACAGAGCAGGACTGCTCCATAGGGTTTCCAAGGAGTGCCTGGTGGATTTGAACTGCAAACTTTTTGGTTAGCAGCCACAGCTCTTAACCACTATGCCACCAGGGCTGGAATTGACTCACCAGCAATGGATTTGGTAGGGGTTTTTAAGCAGAGTGGGTTCTAAATCTAATCACTTCTGAGTTGTAAAAAGAACAGATTAATACATGATATGCACGTACAGGGGAAGACAAACACAATGTGAGGATCGTCCATAAGCCAAGGAACAAAGGAATGCCAGCACTACCTGCAAGGAAGGAATGGAGTTGGCGAAGAAGCTAATTTGGGCTTCGAGCCTCCAGAACTGTGAGAAAATAAATTTCTGTTCTTTAAAGCCACCCGCTTGTGGTAATTCTGTTACAGCAGCACTAGGAAACTAAGACAGAAAGTAATGGGGAAAAGGCATTCATACAATTATTTATCAAAGCATTCATTTTTTCAACACCTATTGAGATTCTTCTGTATGCCAGATACTGGGCTACGTGCTTCAGACACAGAGAGGTATTAGACACTGTCCCTGCAGGGGATATGGACAAGAGAATCAACTGTGATGATTATACAAGAGAATCAACTGTGATGATTATAGCCAGGTAGTGCGGTATGGTGCAATATGATAGAAGGAGGCAGCAAGTGTTGAAAAAGCACAGGCGTGGAGCCCCTAAGTCAGACCTTGGGCTTGGGACAGACCACACTGAACAGAATCTTGAAGGAGACTGAGAGTATCTAGATGGGCAAGGAAGCTGCAAGAGGGCCTTTTGGGGTCCAGGAAGCATAAGTGGAAAGTTGTGAAGATGAGAAAGATTGTGGTGTATACAGGCAACTGGACGCACAGGGTGCCAGTGGAGGAGTGGGAAATAGAAGCTGGCAAGGTCTGGAAGAGCTGTGCATGCCATGTCAGGAGAGAAGGGTGTGGGCAGGAGAGGGGCATGATCAGAGCTATCCTTTAGAAAGAAGTTTCTGCTGCAGTATGAAGAATGGATGAAGGAAGGTCATGCTGGAGACCCAGAGCCTTCAGGAGGCTCATATAGAAGAGCTGGACTAAGCTGGGGAGTATGGAAGGAATTGGATGGATTCAGGCAAATGTGGGAGTGGAGTCCACAAGACCTGAGATGCATGGAATGTGTGGGATGAGGGTCAGGGAAGGGGAGAAAGAGCAGGAAGGAGCAAGCGAGAGAGGAGAAGAGGGGAGGAGGGGAGAGGAGAGCTATGGATGGATGTCTTTCTCCTATTCTAGGAAAATGTGCCCATCAGTTCTCACAATTATTGGGCCATAGTCTATAGGTTAAAAGGGACTTCCAATGTGGCTTATTCTAACCTTCCACCCAATACAGCCTTCCCCTCTGCAGCAACCCCCATCTAGTGGGTTCATTCATTCAATCAATCAACACATAATTATTGAGCACTTACCATGTGCCTGGCACTGTGCTAGGCCCTGGGGATACGGTGGTGAAAAAAGGAGTATAGAAAAGAGTGAAGAGAGGCTAGGGAATAAAAGAATGAAAGAATTTGGAAAACAAGGCCAACAAACAAGTCTTAAGAAACAAGGTTTATGTAACACCTGCAAGTATATCGGAGTCCCTGGCTGGTACAAAATATACCCTGGTGGTACATTTAGTGCTCAGCTGCTAAATAGAAAGTTGGAAGTTTAAGTCCACCCAGAGACACCTTGGAAGAAAGGCCTGGTGTCCTACTTCCAAAGATCAACCACTAAAACTCTATGGAGCACATGGGGTCACCATGAGTCAGAAGCTACAGCAACTGCTTTTTTTTTCCCCAAGTATTATTTTTACTCCCTTCAAAAACCCAAGGCAAGTTGTTATTGTTGCCCCCATCTCATGGAAGCAGAAACAAGCTCAGTGAGACTTAGTCTACTGGCCCTGACATCTGGTTAATAGCAGGATCAGGGCTCAAATCCAAGTCTGTGACACAAGGATGAAGAGTCTGCAAACTGCTGACCCCAGCACGGTCACAGCAAAAAGAAGCAGACTGAGTGTCATTGGTGGAAGTTCCAGGTGGGCACAGGAAGGATTTCCCATCAGGGAAGTGAGCAAAACCTTGGCACTCCCCTCAGAGACCATCCCAGTTTGTGTGATGGGTAGAGTCTATCCCAGAAGCAAGGAAGTTGTCAGAGCAGAGAGTCCCAACCTGGGTCCTCAGAAGCAGAAATAAGGTTTTCCTAAGCCCTTCTCCTTGGGTGGCACAAAGGGCTAAGTGCTGGGCTACTAACCAAAAAGTTAGCAGTTGGAACCCACTCAGAAGCACCTAGGAGAGGTCACAGCCTTGGAAACCCTGTGGAGCACAGTTCTACTCTGCACACATGGGGTCACCATGAATCGGAATAGTTTGTTTTTTGTTTTTTAAACCCTTCTTAGTTCAAAAAAACTATCTATTTGGGGCTAGAATTACACTTACTTTGGATGGGATGCTACTTAGCTGGAGCTAATCCAAAGCTCTAATTGGCTGCTCTGTATGTTTTTTGTGAAAACAAATGCAGTTAGAAGACGGAATCTTTCAAACCACAGGATCTATTTGGGCAGGGGTCAGGGAATAATACAGTGCCTTTGGTCACAGCAAGTCTGGGAAACCCTGCTTTGCCAGCTTCCAGGGAGGCAGCCAGGCCTGGGGGGGCAGGAGGGCTGAGGCTGGGCATTCTGGAAGCAGCATTCTACCCCTCAAGGGAGGTGGGGTGGGGGGCATTGAAGATTTTGCCAAAGACAATAGAAGGCCTAAAGCAAGACCATAGTTCTTAGGCAGTCCCATCCCATTGCCATCAGATCTATTCCAACTCATGGTGACTTTATAGGACAGAGTACAACTGCCCTATAGGGTTTCTAAGGCTGTAATCTTTGTGGAAGCAAACTGCCACATCTTTCTCCCATGGAGCAGCTGGTGGGTTCAAACTGCCAACCTTCCGTTTAGTGGCCTAGTGCTTTAACCACACTGCGCCACCGGGGCTCCTTTCTTAGGGAGTAGGGCCTGTGTATAAAGGGTACTTTTTGAAGACCTAGTTTTATATCTGTCTTTTTATCTCTCACTCTCTCTCTGTCACTACAATGATGATATTCACCTTCATTTTGTTTTCTTAAATGAGATTTTAAAGAATGAGCCTCAGAAATTCATATTGTGCAAAAAGTATACGTGTCATACATCTGCAATCACAGATTAAACACTCCCCTCTCCTTCTTCTCTTTGGTTTCCTTGAGGAATTTGTGGTTAAGGGCTACAGCTGCTAACCAAAAGGTCAGCAGTTCTGATCCACCAGCTGCTCCTTGGAAACCCTATGGGGCGGTTCTTCTCTGTCCTATAGGGTTGCTATGAGCTGGAGTTGACTCGACGGCAATGGGTTTGGTTTGGTTTTTATAGTGTAGCTTTGTTTATGAAAGTGTGTCCATCTGCATTGCACATTAGAATCCCTGAGAAGCAGTCTCTGAGACAGGGTTTAGCAAGAGGACTTTATTGGAGAATGCCTGTGGGATCAACATCTGTGGAAAGGAAGGGACAAACAGGATTGGGCACGGGGAGAAGTTGAGCTGCAATGCAGTCCCAACAAAGGATTCAGACAACCCCATGGAAAGCTCTGGAGCTGGGATGGCTCTTGATGTTGTCCCATTGGAATGAGGAGGTCAGGCCTTTGTATCCCTTCCTCCCCTGTCCCTAATGAAGCATTGGATTCCAGCTGCTCTCCCTGGAAGGAGGTGTGACCTAGGTTAGGCTGTTTTCTTCCTCCCAGGCCATCTCCAAGATGGCTGACACCTGAAGGCTGTCTTCTGGCAGCACTCCCAGCAGCTAGGGAGTAAGTCCTGTTACTAATGAAAGACCTGGGCAGCGTGCCACACCGTCTACCACAGATGTCACAATGGCTCCCACAGAAAGTGTGCGTCTGTGCGTGTCCTGATACATGTCTGTGTGTCTATGGTATGTGTGTGTGTGTGTGTCTCTGTGTGTGTGCACCTGTGTAATCTGTCTGTGTGGATGAAGTGCTGTGAGTTACCCAGATCAAGCAGCTTCTTGGAGGCAGAATCAGGACCAAGAAACAGGCCCCCTACGGCAGAACAGTGCTCTCTCAGCCCCAGAAGGCTCTGGCTCTCTTTTGATCTATGTGGACAGGAGACTCAAGTGCAAACTGTGAACTTATTACCATGATGAGATAATAGCTGCACACGCGCCCCTGCACCACCTCCCTTATATACACATAGCGCCTCAAGCACCACCTCCCTTATATATACATAGCGCCTTAAACACCACCTCCGTTATATACACATAGCGCCTTAAGCACCACCTCCCTTATATACACATAGCGCCTTAAGCACCACCTCCGTTATATACACATAGCGCCTTAAACACCACCTCCGTTATATACACATAGCGCCTTAAGTACCACCTCCCTTATATACACATAGCGCCTTAAACACCACCTCCCTTATATACACATAGCGCCTTAAACACCACCTCCGTTATATACACATAGCGCCTTAAGCACCACCTCCCTTATATACACATAGCGCCTTAAGCACCACCTCCCTTATATACACATAGCGCCTTAAACACCACCTCCCTTATATACACATAGCGCCTTAAACACCACCTCCCTTATATACACATAGCGCCTTAAACACCACCTCCCTTATATACACATAACGCCTTAAGCACCACCTCCATTGTACACATAGCGCCTTAAGCACCACCTCCGTTGTACACATATAGAGCCTTAGACTCCTAGACTGTGGACGGGGACTAAGTTTTATTCTTTTATCATTTTGGATTCTACCCAACTCAATGCCTGGCATGTTGTAGCTGTTCAATAAATGTTTGTTGAATGAATGAATGAATGAAGAATATTAACTGATGTTTACCTTCCCAAGATTCCTGGGGTATTCACCGTAACCTTGATTCAGAGTCCCAGATAGACTGTTTTTACACAGGAGGTGAAAGAGGGAAGAAATAAAAGAAAACAACATGTTTGTTAAGCTCCTATATGTATAGTACTATGCCAGGCCCTTGCATATATATCATCTTAGCTAATCTCATTTTTAAATGAGCAATCCAAGTGAGCAGACATCGTCCCATTAAGGAGTGGACCCACCATCCTCTGGTGCCCATATATAAGGGTGTTAAGTACAGCAGGCTTACAGCTGCTTCCTCACTGTCTGCCTCCACTTATTCCCAGAAGGTCTGAAAAAGAAAACAACATCAAGGCTTCTGAAGACTTCAGAAGACTTGCAGCCTTCCCCTTTTGTGAGACAGAGAAGCAGGAGAATATTAAGAGGAGTGCAGAAAGCTAAAAATATCTTCAAAGCATATGTAAATTCGACACAGAGGCACTGGCCTTTGGGCTCCAGCTGTTCTCAGGATGCCCTTGACATGGAGATCCAGACGTTCTCAGAACCCACCCACCATCTGTAACCTTTTAAAAATCTTCCTAATTGTGTTCCATGTTCTTTAAATTTATCACCCTTGGGAATTGAGGTACAATATGCTAATAGGTCATTGAAGAGCCCCCAGACACCTCTCCTCCCCCAGCCTCTTGGGAGAACAGTGCGAGGTCAGAGACATCCATCCTTGGAATAACAGGGGCCTTTGAGAGGGGCTGTACCCACAACATTAGCATTTTAATAGGGAGGAAATCAAAAGATCACTCAATCGACACCCAGCGAGAGCATCATTTTAATCAGTAGTGCAGCTCATAAAAGTCCTGTTGCTACCAACATTGCATAAAAACAATTCCTGGTTGAGAATTAAGCAAACTTTTATCTGATGTGATTATGAACTTCACCCTTAAAAATAATGCCAAGTTCAGAAACACATTTCTCTTCATGATTCAGTCTGGCAGATTCTAGACATCTAATGGGTAGTTTTCCCTCACAGCTGACACTTTGCCTTCCTGGTTCACGTAGGAAAACGACAAGGTGTCACTTTGCCAAAGGCTATGGTGCTAAGTTAAGTGACTCTGCGTGGGAAGAAGGTAACAACTGAGCAAATTTTAACCTTAGGTGACCTAGAGCAGGGCTGTATTCTGGCTTCCCTGATTTTTAACCAACACCTGCTAAGTGTAATTTAGCTCTTAGATACTCTGCATGCTGGCTGCCAGGCCTTATCATAATGGAAGACTCATAACTTGTTATGGATTGAATTGTGTCCCCCCAAAAAAGATATGTTGAAATCCTAACCCCTGTACCTGCGAATGTGATCCGGTCTTTGAAAATGTTATCAGTTAGGTGAACATAGGGTCATACTGGAGCAGGGTGGGTCCTAATCCAATATGAGTGGTGTCCTTATAGAGGAGGATACGAAACAGAGGAAAAACACCATGTGACACTGTAAACCAATTAACACTTGGAGCTACCAGAAACTAGGAGAGAGGCATGAAACAGACTCTCCCCCAAAGCCTCAGGAGGAATCAACATGGTCAACATCCTTATCTTGGATTCCCAGCCCCCAGAATTGTGAGATGATAAAGTTCTATTGTTTAAGGCCACCCACTTTGTGGTATTTTGTTACAGCAGCACTAGAAAACTAATACACAGCTTTTAATACGCTGACAGCACAGTCTTACTAGCCGTAGGCGTGGCCTTGAGAATCATGTGAATCACTTGGTCAATTACTCTCAGAAAGTAAAGCTCAATATCAATTGCGTTAAATTCAAATAATCATATTTGGCAGAAGCTCTTCAGCATCTGGATGGATAAGATTTGAACTTCTCCATTCTCCAGGGCAATTCATTTCATTACCTGCAGAGTCTATAGCCAGTTCATCCTGGTGGGCCCTAGAAGACAAGGTCCTGGCCAAAATTCAATATGTTCAGCAGGAATATTAAAGTAAAAGCGGGAACTCAAAATCTTCCAAATCAATGCCATCTCATCCTTGTGTTAGAGGGGTAGAACTCTTGGGATTTCAGTTGAGAAACTGGTTAAGCTTATGAACAAACACAAAGTTTCCCTGGAATGATTTTGCCACTGCTTGTGGATGCTCTTGGAGCCCACTTCCTTGCAGAGCTGGGGTGACCTCCACCTGGGAAGATGACAGTTCAGCCACCTTACTGCTTGCAGCTCGACATCACCTTTGCCTCCTCTTCATTTGGTAGGAGGACACATTGTATTTGTCCTCACGACCAAGCATGTGCACTTGCAGCGCTCCTCGGCGACCTCATTCTCACTGCAAAATGTGCAGCTGACACACAGGGAGGGGTTGGCCAAAGGCCAGCCACTCATTCCTCCATTCCCTCGTAGCAAACAGGTGGTCAACTGGCAAAATATAACACACACACACACACACACACACGGTGTTTTTCAAAAAATGTATCTTTGAACAATTTTAGGCCAGACCTTTACTTTCCAGATGGCCACAATCCCCACCATTCTCATTGCCACACACCTGTTTGGCTTCATTTATTTACTTTGTCTGTCCAGCCACTGAGGGTGCTTGGGTTTGTAAAACCCTCCTGAAATTCTCTCTGTTTTAACCTATATTAAATCTTATTCCCCAGAAACGAATATACTGGAATAACAGGTGGTCCTTCAGGGTACCAGACTGCTATTACAGCCAGTAGGCAAATTAGTAGCCAATCTCAGCCGATCCATTTTCTCCCCTCTAATTCAAAAGGTACAGGTGGAGGGGTAGCGGAGGGATTCTAGGGTTAGTTACAACTCTTACTGTTCTGATGGTACTTTCTGGCAGTGTTAACTGTTTGAGTGTTTAATTCAGTTCTAACCAGAAAGTGAATGTGCAAGTGTTGCTATCACCCCTTGCAGTTGATTAATTGTATTCATATCCATTAATATATGAATATTGATTAATTATAGTAATACTAACTCTAGGGATCAATTATATTAATTACTCTCATCCCGTATCCATGGAAAACATTGCTATTCCATAATGATACTCTTTCTTCTTGGGCCTAGTGAGGCCTCAGGAACCTTCTCGACAGTTCCTTGTCGATATACTGCTGCAGCTGCTTTTGAATGATCTTCAGCAAAATATATATATATATATATATATATATAAATTGTATATATCTTACTGGTCCTGGTTCTTTTTCTCCAAAGAATCCTAAGGCAGAGTTTTAACACTAATCTCCTGGAGCTCTGTCAACTGAGATGTTATTACCAATCAATTGAGATATACCGTACCTGACATTTCTGGTCCATAGCCAGGCATCTTCCACCTATGGTAAGGATTTAGGAACTAGGTCAAAAGCAGGCACGGCTGGCACATATCTCTGTTGTGGGAAAGAACAGGGTGCGTTATGTGGTCATTGCTCATCACTAGTTGTGGTTCCCCACATGTGCTTTCATGCTGGTCTGACCGCCTGACCTACTGGGAATTTGACTGATGCAGTCTTGCTGGAAACACCCTTTCTTTAACTCTGTATCAAGCAATTAGTCTTCTCATGATTTTTTCCTTTTTCTTACAAAGCTGCAAGAAGCCCCAAGCCCAAGAGGACCTTTGGGGCCATCGACTTTGCTTCCTGAGTTGGAGCAAGGCTGTTGCCTCATAAATTGTTTCTTCTCAGTGTTCACTTAAGAACAAGTTGAGAATGCTTTTACTCCCCTTTTCCTGGAATTTTATTCTTATCCACCAATCTGTACTGTTCTCCAAGGACCTCTGTTTCTGGAGCTGAACTTCCTCACCTCTATCCGTAGATTGGCATTTCCTGGGGGCAGAAGGTGGGGGGAGGAGCAGAAGAGAAGATTTGTTAAGGGTAAATAATATCACATTGGCTCTCTACAGAAATGTCTTCACAGAATAGGATTTAATATTATAAGATCAGTTTTCATCAAAGAAAAATATGAAGAATGATTTTTGATCTTGTATAAGGTGGTTTTTGACCTTGAATTAAATGCTAGGAAAGCAATTTGTTCCTCCTGATAAACAGGTATTGTTTGTTTTATTAAATAACCCGTTGCCATCAAGTGGATTCCAACTCATAGTGACCCTACAGGACAGAGTAGAACTGCCCCTGTAGGGTTTCCAGGGAGAAGTTGGTGGATCCGAACTGCTGACTTTTTGGTTAGCAGCCATAGCTCTTAACCACTGCACTACCGGGGCTCCAAAGCTGTTCCTGCCCAGTTTAGAACTGGGGACCTTTCGCGTGTGAGGTGAATGTGATAACCACTACCCTATCATGGTTTCCTCTTTTCCTTGGTTTTTCAGTGAACTCACAGCTTCATTTTGTGATCAGTGGCGGTTCCTACCCTCATCTTAAGGCTTCTGGTAAATTATCTTCTCCTTTCACTAATAGACTATCTTACTCTTCCTTATTGTATATGTATTTTTTGTTATGAGCCATCTCTTCTCTAAGGAAGTGAATGGGGCAGGTTTTAATAAACAATACTTCAGCTGACAGATCTCCAGGGGACTGGTTTTAAAACTCTGTCTTAGGGTTCTTTAGAGAAAGAGAACCAAGACCAGTGGGGTATATCTGATTTATATATATAAATTTTGCTGAAGATCATTCAAAAGCGACTGCAGCAGTGTATCAACAGGGAACTGTCAGAAATTCAAGCTGAATTCAGAAGAGGGCAGGGAACCAGGGATATCATTGCTAATGTCACATAGATCCCAGCTGAAAGCAGAGAATACCAGAAAGATATTTACCTGTGTTTTATTGACTATGCAAAGGCACTTGACTGTGTGGATCACAACAAATTATGGATAACTTTGCAAAGAATGGGAATTCCAGAACATTTAATAGTGCTCATGAGGAACCTGTACATAGATCAAGAGGCAGTTGTTTGAACAGAACAAGGGCATACTGTGTGGTTTAAAGTCAGGAAAGGTGTGCATCAGGGCTGTATCCTTTCACCATACCTACTCAATCTGTATGCTGAGCAAATAATCTGAGAAGCTGAACTATATGAAGAAGAATGGGACATCAGCATTGGAGGAAGACTCATTAACAACCTACATTATGCAGATGACACAACCTTGCTTGCTGAAAGAGAAGAGGACTTGAAGCACCTACTGATGAAGATCAAAGACCACAGCCTTCAGTATGGATTACATTTCAACATAAAGAAAACAAAAATCTTCACAACTGGACCAATAAGACTGGAGTTGTCGAGGATTTCATTTTACTTGGATCCACAATCAACACCCATGGAAGCAGCAGTCAAGAAATCAAAAGACATATTGCATTGGGCAAATCTGCTGCAAAAGACCTCTTTAAAGCGTTGAAATGCAAAGATGTTACCTTGAAGACTAAGGATTGCCTGACCCAAGCATGGTGTTTTCAATTGCTTCATATGCATGTGAAAGCTAGGCAATGAATAAGGAAGATGGAAGAAGAATTGACACCTTTGAATTGTGGTGTTGGTGAAGAATAGTGAATATACCATGGACTGCCAAAAAAAAACAACAAATCTGTCTTGGAAGAAGTACAACCAGAACACTCCTTAGAAGCAAAGATGGCAAGACTACGTCTCACACACTTTGGACATGTTATCAGGAGGGATCAGTCCCTGGAGAAGGACATCATGCTTGGTAAAGTAGAGGGTCAGTGAAAAAAAGAAGGCCTTCAAAGAGATGGATTGACATAGTGACTGCAACAATGGGCTTAAGCATAAAAATGATTATGAGGATGGTACAGGACCGGGCAGTGTTTTGTTCTGTTGTACATAGGGTCGCTATGAGTCGGAACTGACTGGATGGCACCTAACAACAACAACATAAGAGAGAGAGAGATTGATTTTCTTCATGGAATTGGCTCATGAATTGTAGGTGGGCTGGAAAATCCAAAATCCATAACAGGGCAAGTGACAGGCTGGAGACTCCTCAGGCTTGTGTCCCAAGATCCATAGGTCAGGTGATAGGAAGGGTAGAAAGTACGTGAGTTCTGGAAAAATGTCTATTTAGAGTCTGGAGGTAGAATACACCCTAGGGAAACTCCCTTTTTGCTCTTAAGGCCTTCAACTGTTTGAGGTCCACTCACATTATGGAGAGTAATCTGATTTGTTTAAGCTCAACTGTTTAATCACATATAACTACATCATAATAGCAACTAGACTAGTGCTTGACCAAATGCCTGGGCACCATAGCCCAGCCCAATTGACACATAACATTAACTATCACAAACTCCTATTTACTTCACCAATCATTGATTGGCCCTTATTATATGCCAGCCCCCAAGCCCTCTCTTGGTGTTCTTTCTCCAGGAAGAGACGTTGGATCTTCTGAAATTGTAAAAGGCTCCTGAGTTTAAAACTGAGCAAAGGATTGTCAATGCTTTTCATACTCTGTATTAGCACAATAAAAATACCAAGCCCCAAAACTTGTGTAATTTAGAACATGAGAACACCCGTGAATTCAACCTGCTCTTCAGTTTCAACCTCTCTCCCAAAATCCAGACCCATATTTCTAACTGCCTCTTGGACATCTCTTTCTGAATATTCCAAAGCCACAAACATAACAGCTACAAACTGTACTCTTATCTCCTCTATACTCCTACAAACTTCTTTCTTTCTCTAGATTCTCTGTTTTGAATAATGGTATCACTGTTCTCTGAGTTTCCCAAGCTAGAAGCCTTGGTGACTTCACCCCACACATTCAGTTAGTCTACAAATTCTTCTAATTCTGCTTCTGAATATGGCCCCCTCCCTGATCTTCACTGCACTGTTTTAGCATGGTTCTTGCTCTTTTCTCTCCTGAACTATTTCAGCAACTTCCTAAGTGTTCTTCCTACCACCCAGTCTTTCCCTTTACTCCCTACTGTTTGATGCCACCAGTGTCATCTCCCCAGTCACTTTTTATTTTTAGGACCTGTCTTGGTTATCTAGTGCCGCTATAACAGAAATACCACAAGTGATGGCTTTAACAAAGAGAAATTTATTCTCTCACAGTCTAGGAGGTTAGAAGTCCAAATTCACGGTGCCAGCTCCAGAGGAAGGCTTTCTTTCTCTGTCAGCTCTGGGGAAAGGTCCTTGTCATCAATCTTCCCTGGTCAAGGAGCTTCTTGGAGCAGGGATCCCAAGTCCAAAGGATTGCTACTCTCCTGGCTCTTGTTTCTTGGTGGTTTGAGGTCCCCACGTCTCTTTATTGGCTTCTCTCTTTTATATCGCAAAAGACATTGGTTTAAAACACACCCTAATCTTGTAGATTGAGCCCTGCCTCATTAACATAACTGCTGCTAATCCTGCCTCATTAACGTCATAGAGGTAGGATTTACAACGCTAAGGAAAATCACATCAGATGACAAAATGATGGACGATCACACAATACCGGGAATCACGGCCTAACCAAGTTGACACATATTTTTGGGGGACACAGTTCTATCCATGACAGGACCTGTTTTAGTCATCTAGTGCTGCTATAACAGAAATACCACAAGTGGATGGCTTTAACAAAGAGAAATTTATATTCTCAAGTCTAGTAGACTAGAAGTCCAAATTCAGGGTGTCTGCTCCAGGGGAAGGCTTTCTCTGTCAGCTCTGGAGGAAGGTCTTTGTCATCAATCTTCCCCTGGACCAGGAGCTTCTCTGCACAGGAATCCCAGGTCCAAAGGACAGGCTCTGCTCCTGGTGCTTCTCTCTTGGCAGTATGAGAACCCACTCTCTGCTTACTTCCCTTTCCTTTTATCTCCTGTAAGATAAAAAGTGGTACAGGCCACACCCCAGGGAAACTCCCTTTACATTGAATAAGGGATGTGACGGGAGCAAGGGTATTACATCCCACCCTAATCCTCTTCAGTGTAATCCAATCTTGCCTCATTAACCACAGGCAGAGATTAGGATTTACAACATATAGGAAAATTATATCAATCACAAAATGGAGGACAACCACACAATACTAGGAATCATGGCCTAAGCAAGTTGACACATATTTTGGGGGGACACAGTTCAATCCATGACAGGACCTTTCCTGGCCTCTCAGTGCCTATAAAATAAATGCCAAATTGCATAAAATAGTATACAAGGTGGACTACAATCTAGCTCCAATCTTCTCCAGCCTCACCTCTCACTTCTGGCTAGGACCCCTGTGGTCCAGCCACACGGAATTTCTCATTCTTTGTAAAACAAGCTAGGCCCTTTCGTGACTCCATGCTTTTGCACATGTTACTCCTCCTGCTAGAAAAGTTATTTACACAGTCTCCTTCTCTACTTGGAAATTAATTCCTATTTTTCTCAAATTAACACTAATGTCAATAATTATCTGGCCACTCTCCCTACAATTAAACCTTTCTTGACCTTTCCACCTTTTCTCAAGCTTCTTTTTAAACAACGTCTTTCATAGAGATTATCCAAGTGTATTTAAATTCATTGTTGACAGTTTTGCCTCTGCCCCACCTCTGAGCTAATTTAGATCAAAACCGTAATTTCTATAGCCCTGGTACCTACTACAGTACTTGGTGCAATGTTGATGCTCATCAAATATGAATAATGTAAGCATTAAAATACGATCACCTACTTGAAAGTGGAGGAGGTGCCTAACATGGAATGATAAAAAGCCTCCACTAAACTGTTTTGGAAACGCTGGAAGCATAGTGGTTAAGAGCTATGGCTGCTAACCAAAAAGTTCACAGTTCAAATCCACCAGGGGCTCCTTGGAAACCCTATGAGGCAGTTCTGCTCTGTCCTTTAGGGTTGCTATGGGTTGGAATGGACTCCACAGCAATGGGTTTATTTATTTATTTATTTATTTTGGTTTAAACGGTTTTACTAGTGCCAAAACCAAACCAATTGCCATCAAGTTGATTCTGACTCATGGTGACCCCCATGTATGAAAAGTAGAACTGCTCCATAGGGTCTTCAAGGCTGTGACCTTTGGAAGACATATTACCAGGCCTTTCTTTCAAGGTACCTCTGGGTGGGTTTGAACTACCAACTTTTCAGTTAGTAGCAGAGCATTTAACCATCTGTGCCACCCAGGGACTCCTTCTACTAGTTCAAACCAAAAAAAACCTATTGTGATTGAGTCAATTCCAACTCATAACAACCCTATAGGACAGAGTAGAATTGCCCCATAAGGTTT
This sequence comes from Dugong dugon, assembly GCA_030035585.1. NCBI lineage: Eukaryota > Metazoa > Chordata > Mammalia > Sirenia > Dugongidae > Dugong > Dugong dugon. The sequence continues at coordinate 32,257,655 of CM057467.1, forward strand.
CCAAGGAGCGGCTGGTGGATTCAAACTGGCGACCTTTTAGCAGCTGAGCTGAAGGACCCCTTATTTAATGGCTGTGGACTCTTGTAGGCATAGCATAATGAAGAAGAATGCAAAGGCCATTCTGGGGTACATTATCTTAGTCACTTTAAGACCTCATAATACCTTCTATTATTTGCCATTTCCTTTCAATATTCCTCCTCTGCCTTCAGCATAACAATACTTACCTTATAATAGAAAAGCAAGAGCGTTCGTAGAAGATGTGAAGGAAGAAGCCCGATCGTGCAGTGCCTTCATTAGTTTTATCCTATGATAGTATCTTTTTGTTGTGGGCTTTTTGCATCTTGTCCATAGTTCCATTCACCCACAAGCACTGAATTTTTTGCAGATAATGGGGCAGGTTGTATTTTGCAAAGATGGCGGCAGCACTCCTCCCTTCCCCCTGCCATCACATAGGGCTTGCTCTTCTCTCTCCTGATCTATTTTGACAACTGATTTAATTGCATGCAACTACCTTGCCACACCCCCATCAAGACCTTGCCACTCTCTTTACCTTGAACCTGGGCAGAACTGTGAATGCTTTGACCACTAGAGATGAAACAGCCTTGAGGAGACTATTGATGAAGCCTGGGAGGACAAGGAGGACAAAGCTGGGAAAAAAAAAAGAGATGATCCTGTTATGTAGTGGCAGAAGGTGTTTGCCAACATTGTTTTGTTTGTTTGTTTGTTTTGCAATTGTTTTCGGCAAATGTTTATGTGTGGTAGGAGGCAGATAGCTTTTCTTTTAGTTCGTTTATCTTCATAGCAAGAACTATACTAAAATAATTGCACCAGAGAAGCCTCATCTGCACCTGGAGCTATGTTTAGCTGACAAGATCCTGGACTTTTAACTGATGCCGCAATAGGATGAGACTTTCAAAGTTCTGGGGGAAAGGGTGAGTGAATTTTGCATGTGGGGATGCATGTGTGAATTTTGGTGATCAGAGGCAGACTATGGCAGATTATTTCTTCCAAAAATGACTGCAACAATATCTCACATCCCACATATACTTCTACAATGTGACCTTGCTAATAGTCTATCAAGAGATAAAGCCTCATTCCTTTCCCTTAGATCTAGGTGGGCTTGTGACTGCTTTAACAAATGGAGTAAAGCAGAAATAATGATATGTGTCTTCCAAGACTGGGTCATAAAAAGTGACACAGTTTTGAACTTGTACACTTGATTTCAGAGCCCTAAGCTGCCACGTGAGACGTCCAGCTATTCTAAGGCCACTGTGAGGAAGTCCAGACCACAAGGAGAGACCATATGTAGATACCCTGGTCAATGGTTCAGATGAGGTCGCAGATGACAGGTAGTATCAACTGCTGAACACATGAGCCTCCAGAGTTTTCCAGCCCCTAGCCGTTGAGTCACACCCAGTCAGTGAGACCTCTTAGTTCAGACTCCAAATATTGTGAGAGAGATAAGCCATGCTCACCGTGCTCTGCATGAATTCCTGATTCACATAATCAATGAATATAATAAAATATTAAATTGTTTAGTTTTACAGTAATTCGTTACACAGCAATAGACACTGGGACATATAGCTATAGGCTCTCTCAAAATCTCATCACTTAAGTCCACCCTTTGCCCAGCATCAATAGATCAGGTAAACTGAAAGATTATGTAAATCTTATATATAGACTAGAATAAAAGAGAAAGCAAAATTCTGTGAAAGAGGCAGACTGTAGATAATTATTTATGGATATTTCTATTTTTCAGATAAGAAAACTATTAGAGTACAGTAAAGCTATCCAGAGAACTAAGAGGAGTGAAGTACTAGCCTAGGCAGGATTGACTCCAAAATGTTGGCAACTTAGGTGGTAAAATTTTCTTTCAGGCCTTCAACATTTTCTTAAAACTAAAAATTTTCAAAAAGACTTCTGCGGCTCATCGAGATACAGTAAGGGAGGCCAGAATTAGGAAAATTAGTCTTAGAATAAATGCTTCTCTGTGCTGTCTAACAAGTCTGAAAAGTAAGACTTGAAAGGATCAAAGTTTCCAAGTAGCCGAACTTTGTCTCAGAAAAAAGATTAAGAATATTTTTAGGAATACATAAATAAATAGCCAGCACCCTGCAAGGTGCAATTCATAATATCTGTCAGCCAATCAAAAACTAAGAGGATTTCATGGAAAATATACAGAAAAATAAGATCCATAATGAGGAGAAAAATCCATCAAGTAAAACCAACGTAGAGTAGACACAGATGTTAGGCTAGCAGAAAAGGGCATTAAAACAGTTCTTACAACTTATTTCCATATATTTAGAAAGTTAAGTAGAGACATGGGCGATATAAAAAAGACCAAAAAAAAAAAAAAACTTCTACAGGTAAGAACTACAATGTCTAAAATGAAAACTACACTGGATGGAAATTGTGAAAAGAAGAATTTTTTTTGTTATATATACATACTATGGAGCCCTGGTGGTGCAGTGGTTAAGCATTTGGCTGCTAACCAAAAGGTCGGCAGTTCAAATCCAGCAGCTGCTCCTTAGAAACCCTATGGGGCAGTTCTACTTTGTCCTATAGGGTCACTATGAGTCGGAATCAACTTGACGGCAACGTTTTTGGGTTTTTTTATACATATTATACCAGATTTAAAAAAAACAAACTACTACTCTGAAGCTATAGTACTCTGACAGCAAAACTGGACAAAGGCCTTACAAGAAAACTACAGACCAATATCCTTCATGAACACAGCTGAAAAAAGTTATAAACAAAATTATAGCAAATGAAATACAACAATATATAAAAAAGATAATACCAAATAAATGAGGTTTGTCCCAGGAATGTAAGATTGGTTTAACGTTTGAAAATCAATGCAATTCATCATGTTAATTAATAAAGAAAAATAAAGCAACACCATATGAACATTTCAATAGATATAATAATTGACAAAATCCAATACCCATTCATGATTAAAAAAAAAAAAAACTCTTAGCAAACTGGACATATAAGAGAATCTCTTCAACCCAGTAATGGCATCTACCAAAAAAATCTACAGCTGGAACCCCAGAGACTATGGCCAGTGGTCACCCTGCTAACTCAGAACTGAAGCCACTCCCCAAGTCCACCCTTCAGCCAAAGATTAGACAGGCCTATAAAACAAACAATAACACACATGAGGAACGTGCCTCTTAGTTTAACCAATTACACAAGACCAAATGGGCAACACTTGCCCAAAAGCAAAGATGAGAAGGCAGGAAGGGACAGGAACACTGGGCAAATGGACACAGGGAAACCAGGGTGGAAAGGAGGAGAGTGCTGACACACTGGGGGAATTGCAGCCAATGTCACAAAACAGTTTGTGTCTAGATTTTTGAATGAGAAGTTAATTTGCACTGTAAACTTTCACCTAAAGCACAATAAAATTAAAAAAAAAAAAAACTACAGCTAACATCGTATTTAACAGTAATAAGTTGAATGCTTAGCCCCTTAAAGAACAAGACAAGTATATCTGCTCTTACCACTTCTATTCAACACTGTACTGGAAGTTCTAGACATTGTAACAGGGCAAGAAAAAGAAATAGAAAGCATCCAGATTAGAAAGGAGCCGGTAATACTGTCTTTATTTGCAGATGACATTATTGTCTATATAGAAAATACAATGGAATATACAAAAAAACTATTAGAACTAATTGAAAATGTTTAAAAAATACTGGCGCAGTGGTTAGGCACTCGGCTGCTAACCGAAAGATTGGTAGTTTGAAACCACCAGCAGCTCCACGGGAGAAAGATGTGGCAGTCTGCTTCCGTAAAGATTTACAGCCTTGGAAACCCTATGAGACAGTTCTACTCTGTCCTATAGGGTCTCTATGTGTCAGAATTGACTCGACAACAGTGGAGTGGGATTTGCAATAGCATAAGAATATGATAATAGACATAAATCTGACAAAAATGTGAAAGACGTGTCTACTGAAAACCACAATACATTGTTAGGAGAAATTAAAGACCTAAATATATGGAGATACATACTGTGGTCGTGGGTTGGAGTATTCAGTACTGTAAAGATGTTAATTCTCATCAAATTAATCTATAGATTCATGCGATCTTAGTGAAAATCCTAACAAGCTGATTCTAAAATTTATGTGGAAATGTGAAGAACCTAGGAAAGCCAGAATAACTTTGAAAAAGAAAGTGCAAATATTAACACTACCTGACTTATAAGTCTCTTATAAAGCTACAGAAATCAAGACAGGGTGAAATTGATGTCAAGATAAACAAATAGATCAATGAAAATGAATAGAGAGCCCAGAAATGAACACATGCATATATGGACACCTGATGTTTGACAAAGATGTAAAGACAATTCAATGGAGAAAGAATAGTCTTTTCAAAAAAGGCACTGAAGCAATTAGGTGTCTATATGAAACAAAAAAAAAAAAGAATTTTGATCCATACTTTGCACTATTAAAAAAAATAAATAACTCAAAACGAATCATAGACCCAAATGTAGAACCTAAAACTACAAAAATTCTAGAAAAAAGCAGGTGAAAATCTTCGCGCTCTTGAGTTAGGCAAAAATTTCTTTGATATGACACCAAAAGCATAATCCATGATAAAAAATGATAAATTGAACTTCATCAGTCTTAAAGCTTCTACTCTTCCTAAGACACTGTTAAGAGAACAAAAAGACAAGCACAGACTCAAAGAGAATATTTTCAAAGCACGCATTTGATAAAGGAATTATACAAAGAACACAGAAAGATTTCTCAAAACTGAATAAAAAAACAAACAACCCAGTTTAAAAAGGTGGACAAAAGAGTTGAACAGATACTTCATTAAAAAAGATATAGGATGTAAAATATGCACATGAAAGATGCTCAACATCATTAGTCTTCAGAGAAATGAAAATTAAAACTACAACAATATATACTATATACCTTTTTGAATGGCTTAAATTAAAAAGGTCACATCAAGAGTTGGTGAAGTCCTTTCAGCTGGGGATTGGACAGCCCCATAAAACAAAATGGGACTAATGAGGCACAGCCGTCCAGGGACAAGGACTACAAGGCAGAAGGGGACAGGAAAGCTGGTGATAGGGAACCCAAGGTTGAGTAAGAACAGTGTTGACATGTAGTGGGGTTATTAACCATTGTTATAGGGCAATATGTGTACTAACTGTTTAATGAGAAACTATTTTGTTCTGTAAACCTTCACCTAAAGTGAGAATAGCAGCACAACTGGAAGAACGTAATCGACGTAATTGTGCATGTAGAAATTTTTGAAATGGTGTATCTTTGGCTATATACGTTTTCACCAAAAAAAAAAAAAAAGTCCAGAAGGGAGAGGGTTGACATGTCATGGGGTTGTTAACCAATGTCATAAAACAATATGTGTACTGACCGGTGAGAAACTATTTGTTCTGTAAACCTTCACCTAAACTACAATTAAAAAAAAAAAGAGTTGATGACAATGTGGAGAAACTGAAAAGCTTCATCAGTGCTGGTGGAAATATAAAATGGTACAATCACTTTGGAAAACAATTTGGCTGTTTCTTTGAAAAAAATATATAGACATATGTATATATTCAAATATATATACGTATAATATATAAATTTATACATTTCAATATTAATCCCTAGATACAGAAACCATGTGACCCAGCCATTCTACTTCTACATATCTACCCAACTTAAATAAAAGCATATGTCCATACAAAGACTTGCACATGAATATTCATAGCAGTTTTATTTGTAATAGCCCAGAACTGGAAAAACCTAAATATCCATCAACATATGAATAAAGAAACAAGCCGTGGTAGATCCATACCCTGGAATATTACCAAAAACATAAAAGAATAAACTCTTAACACATGCAATGACACAGACGAGTCTCTAAATAATGATGCTGAGTGAAAGAAAGCGGACAACAAGAGTACGAAATGGCACAGAGGTAGTTTGTGCAGGTGATGGATATGTTCATTATTTTGAATGCGTGTGTACATATTTCAAAACTTATCAAATTGTACATTTCAAAGAAGTGAAATTTATTATCTATCAGTTATACTTCAATAAAGCTACTGTCTCAATCATCTAGTGCTGCTCTAACAGAAGTGCCACAAGTGGATGGTTTTTACGAAGAGAAATTTATTCTCTCATAGTCCAGTAGGCTACAAGTCCAAATTCAGGGCATCACCTCCAGGGGAACGCTTTCTCCATTGGCTCTGGAGGAAAGTCCATGTCATCAGTCTTTGGTCTGGGAGCTTCTCTGCGCAGGAACCTCAGGTCCAAAGGACACGCTCTGCTCCCAGCACTGCTTTCTTGGTGGTATGAGGTTCCCAGGTGTCTCTGCTCGCTTGTCTCTTTTATATCTCAAAAGAGATTGCATTAACACACCGATCTTGTCAACCTCATTAGTATAACCTCAACACAGTGATAGAATTTACAACACATGAGGAGATCACATATAATCTCATCATAGCGGTAGAGTTTACAACACATAAGGACATCACATCAGATAACACAATCATACAATACTGGGAATCATGACCTAGCCAAGTTGCTACACACATTTTTTGGGGGACACAATTCAATCCATGACAGCTACTTACAAATTAAAATATAAAAAACTGTCAGAATATATAATTTACACCTCTGTGGTCCTTGTTAAAAAAATAATAATAATAACTTAAATCTAAAAAGGCAGACTGTGGAGACACAAGATTCTTTCTATAAGGTGAAAGAAGGTAACAGAAAACCTTGGCCTGCGAGGGTACTGCTGGGAGTAGAGATGGTATGTCAGGCGTGTGGAGTTAATTAATGCTTTTCTCCCTTCTCTTCTGCTCCTGGCACTTGATTTCAGTGGGGGCTAAAGGATCTCCTAGGAATAACAACTGCAGCCTTAACTTTAGTAGGTAAGAGATAATCAGAGATATCAAATGCCCTGGGGGTTGCCCAGCAGAAGTGAGATGGAGGAAGGATGATGGGGTCCACGAGTGAGGAGGCTGTCACTGTGAACCTGATGTAGCTTCAGGACTTAAGGAAGGAGGGGAACTGGTGTCTCCAGATGCGTCCTGCAGCTGTCACGGGAACCCAGCCCAGTCTAGCCACCATGGCGCTGTGTGTGTACTCTAGGAGAAAAGGCGCAGTGTGTGTGCACTGAAAGGATTGATTCACAGAACTCGGGAGCACTCTGGGATCCAAGCCACCCAGCTGGGACATGCTGTCTTTGTGAATTGCAGCATCCTCCCCACTGAGTGTAACAGATCAGCTCCTTGTAGACTGGCGAGCTGCCATGGCATTATGAGCACCAAGGGCAGACTCTGCCTTCTGTGGATTTCCTGCACAGCCACCCCAAGGAGGAGTAAAGAGAATTCATCCCAGCCCAACCAGATGGACAGCAATGGCCTGGGCTGCACAGCAGTGAAAGGGCTCAAGGTGGAGAAGAGAGCTGTGTCAATGAGCTTCAAAAATGACCCCAAGCAATGACACTGTGCTCACCCCTGCCTCCCTCCCAGCACCAAAGCCCTCACTTGAAAAAAATGTAGACAGAAGTGATATTGCCCTCTTTCTTTCATAAAACCATTATTGGACAGGGTAATAAGGGGTGGATTATCCAATAAGCAAGGTAAGCATGGGCTTACTTGTGTTTATTCACTAATCTGTAGTGAACAATTTCACGTGGGTTTCACCACTTAGGAACACATCTTTGGTGTGGTGAAATCCATATGAAATTGTTCACTACAAATTAGTAAGTAAGTCCATCCTTACCTTGCCTACTGGGCCATCCGCCCTTGCCAGGTATTGTAACTTTGAAAAGAGGCTTTGATTCTGTAGCAAGGTGCTGTGGGATCAGGAAAGAGACAGATGCTTGCCATATCTAGAAGCAGAACCTTTGATATGGTGAAGAAAAGTGAAATTGTTCACTGCAGATGATCTGGTAAGCAAGGTAAGCACTGTGCTCACCTTGCCTATTGGATAATACGCTCCTGAGGGTAGCCCAGGAGTGATCTCCTCTGAGGGGGCAGTGAGGGACTTGTAGCCCTGTGACATTGAGGCCCCAGAGATCTACAACAAGAAGCCATATGTGAGGTACCAGAGAGCGGCACTGCTCTCATCAGTAGCTGGAGTCCTGGCTAGGCTAGCTTAAAGGCGAGGAGTGACCAGGACCAATTCTAGATGCATTTAAGGCAACTTCTGGAGAATTCCCAGAAACACTTGGGGGGCAGGAAATTCTAAGAATCTGTTCATGCACTTTAGATATGAATATATGGTGACTATTGAAATTTAAGTTTTAGAATGTCTGCCTTGAGCATTGTGCTCCTTTAAGATCTATCTATATGGGATCGAATTGACAACAGCAACTCAAAAGATTCAATAGGAAATTTAGGGGGCAGTGAAGTTACGTTAATGGAGGACAAACAACTCAGAAAAAGGTGAGAAAGGTTGTACAACTTGAAGAATGTAATCAGTGTCACCAAATTGTACATGTAGCAATTGTTGAATTGGTGTATGTTCTGCTGTGTGTATTTTCAGCAACAACAAAAATAAATTATAAAGAAGGGTTTTTTTTTTTTAAAGAAATTTAAGTTTTAGTGTTAATATAATGCATTTCTACTAATAGTCTGGGGAATAACTGAAATTAGCCTAAATTGGTATTTCAGTTAACAGAAGTATATTTTCATCTTGTAGGAGAAAGGGGAAAGTAGAAACAAACAAAAAAACCCCTCTTGATATAGTGGTCCATATTCAGAGATATCTGCCTGGGGATCAGAACACATTCAGACTGATCTCTGACAGTGATAATACAGCAAAATAACAATAATATATGTCAGAACCTGTTACACTGTAATGTCCACAAAATCAAAGAAAATAGTTCTATGTAGACAAAGTACAGGTAGTCCTGACTTATGACAGGGTTCCGTTAGGACGACTCCGTTGTAAGTTGGTTTTGACAAAATCCGAATATCTCATTTTTTTTTTAGTTTTCATTATTATTGCCTTTTATTATCAGTATCTTTATAAATCTGACCTTTATTTGTATTTGGAGGTTGGAAACATTACATATAAACTTACAGATATATTTTAATACATACAAACATACATACATAAAAAAGTACACAAAACATTTTGCCAACGCTTTCCATTATCATAGGCCTGAATGATCTTCATCTTTATATCCATGTCTAGAGCCTTTGTCACCTTCTTTTTTTGATTAGAAATTTCAGTCGCATGACTTCTTTTGTTAGAATATTGTTGGGGCATAAGCAGCGCAGGTGCTACAGTTAGAGAAACTTGAGCAACTCGGCTTCAGATTAACGACTAATGCTTCTCATGGTAGGAAACGCTGAATAAGATCATGCTATAGGCCTGGTCAGGAGCCCTGGTGGTGGTCAGCGGTTTGAATCCACCAGCTGCCCCTTGGAAACCCTATGGGGCAGCTCTACTCCGTCCTGTGGAGCTGCTATAAGTTGGAATCAACTCAACGGCAACGGGGACGTCGTAACAATGAAGTCAGAGTCGTAACGGCTCTTGGGTATGTGTGCAGTTCAATTGTCATATGTCATTAGAGTTGAGCATCAACCAACTTTCTACCCATTTTGACTCCCAACACCAACACCAACTTCATTTTAGACCAAGCCATAGCCTGCTATACAGCAGTGTTTTGAATAGTGAATCATAAAATCGAACATCTTCGGGTGAACTTCTGAGAAAGATAACATCAGCAAATTACATGCTGCAATATTGTATGTAGTGCATATTACTAATGATAAGATGAACAACAAAAAAAAAAAGGACAGTCTTAAAGTGCAGTTGGTCATAACTCGATTAACTCCTAAGTTAGGGACTACCTATATAAACTAACACATTTCTCAAGTATTTTCATTATGCTTTAAAAAAATAGTTTTCAATTGGGCCCTCAAAACTCGCGTGGACCTGAACAATCTAACCCTTGCACTTTCCAGATAGCATAAATTATGTTGTGTATATGCGGCATTGTTGATTCAGTGGTAGAATTCTCGCCATCCATGCGGGAAACCTGGGTTCGATTCCCCGCCAATGCACCTCATGCATAGATACCACCTGCCTGTCGGCAGAGGCTGGCATGTTACTATGATACTGAACAGATCTGAGAAGAGCTTCCAGACTAAGATGGACTAGGAAGAAAGACCTAGCAATCTACTTCTGAAAATCAGCCAATGAAAACTCTGCAGATCACAATGGTCCAATCATGGAGATGGCACAGAAGCAGGCAGTGTTTTTTTCTGCAGTGCCTGGGGTTGCCATGAGTCAGGGCCAACTCGATAGCAGCTAACAAAACAAACACTGTGTATGGATATTGGTGACCAAGTGAACCCTAGCTCTCTTGATAGCAGAATAAAAAATAACAGACTGAAACTTTCCCAGACAGGATTCAGATTAGACAGCAGGAGAAATGAAAGAGGCATAACATCCTGGAGTTGTTATCTAAGTGATGCTATAAACTCCTTGCTTCTCTGGATCACCTGTCTGTCGGGGACAGGACCATCTCCAGACAACCTGACAGTTCAAAAAGAGAGGGGCATAAACAATAAAACCTGACCCTATGATACATTGTTCTTGTGCTTATGCTTTTATCCTTAAGACTAAATATTTTTGAATATCCATTTGATGTGCTAATGACCACGAATGAAGGCAGAATCCATTCCTTGCATAAGCAAATAGTTTTGTTAAGAATTCAAATCAGACATGGCAAAATCTCCCCACTTGCTGATTGCTAATGTATTTTCACTATGACATATATTCTTACACGTTCCAATTCAGCAAAGTCTTTTTCTCTTAGAGGGAGATGCCAGATTTGGACGACGTATGCTTAATCTAGCCAAGACAACAGATTTCCTCCCTGAATCGCAGCCGTGACAGCGAGGCAAAGTGTGATTAAGTTGCGTCACAAATAGGTGCGGCTCAATCCGTCTGGCAAGGGGGAGTCTGCGCTGCCTAATTAAGAAATCTAATGATCTGATCTGATCAAACATCCATTGACAGTTTTGATAAGTGAAATTACTCAAAGCGATTACTGCAAATGGGTGTGAGCTGGTGTCCTACCAAAACCCATAGAGCTAGGAGTGTGGACCAAGGATAATAAGGCCTGTAGACACTTAGGTCAGCAACACACATTGTAGCAAAGGAATGCCACACGACTTTCTGAAGATTTTTGGCCAATAATTTGCAAAACACTGATCTGATTTGCTTCAAAATTTTTTAAATAATTGGCTCCTGCTGGCTGAGGCCCCATGCCAACATCGCATGGTAATTCATTCGTGACATTCCTAGAAGAGAGATTCTGTCGGAAGGCCTACAGTAATATATTTACGGAATAATCATGCCACCCTTCCAGTAGGATGCACAAAGGGAAGCTAACAACGGGAGGCCAGCAGAGAGGCTCCTGGGCTTCCAGGGGGAGAGATTCTCAATTTGAATGGAAAGTGTATGACTCTTCCCCCCATTCTCCCTTTCCAGGCTCCAACTAAGACTGGCTGGGACTGTTTCAAGGCCAGTGTGCAACCCCAGAGATGACTATTTAGGTCTCCTGAATTTGATTTTTATTGATCAAACTCTGGGGACTGTAAGGGTGATTTTGCAAAGAATCCACTTGAGACGTCATTTTCTGGATTTTTGTAGATGTCACTTGATTCTTCAAAAGCTTTTCAAGAAATGCATGCATCCTTTGAGGAATAAAGGAAAGCACCAAGTTATTCCAACTATTCTGGAAATAGTAAGGATTGTCTTTTGCTCAGAGCTGGGGTAAGGGAGCTCAAAGAGAACATACTATAGGTCCAAGATCATAAGAAAGCAAACAGTGGAACTAGGACTGGTCTCCAAAAAAACATACACACATAAATAAGAAGGAAGGAAGCAAGTGAGGAAGGGAAAGTAAGCTTCATGGGAAGAGGTTGTGTGATAAAAGGCAAGGATAGAAACTCTGAGCACCAGGAGAGTCCTAGAAGAAACTATGTTGCTCTGGTACCACATTGAGTCCCAGGACGTAGAAAAATAACTGCATCCCTATGTGCCACCTAGCCATCAACTGCAGCTGGAGATGGCATTCTTCTATAATTAATGTATCAGGGAAGGCTTAAGAGGCATAGTAGAGGCATCTGGAAACTAACGCTGGTCTGGATACTCCATGGTGCAAACAAGGCATTCATGCCAGTTACTTTTAACAATTCACTGATGAATGCTCATTTTCAAACCCAATCTGTCGGGTTTTCCCATCTACAGGGTTACAGAAAGATGGCAGCAGTTCCCAGTAGTCTCAGGGTAACAAAAACAAGATGGAATCCCAAATCTAGCAAAAGTCAACAAAAACAGCCCACTTTAGCAATATCCTAAATGTCTTAACTGTTAGAACTTCAGCTCCAAGCATGCTGGAAGATCAATACAAGGAGAATTGAGGTGATGGTAAATGGAAATCTAGCTAAGTCTAGCAAGAGTTGAGGGTTGAGTGGACTAACCAGAACCAGCCTAAACCACCCAATTGTCAGGAAATACAATTAAGTCCATCATCAGTATCTGAGGGGTCCGATCTGATGGAAGAGATAAGCACAGTGCCAGTAGCTTCTGGGCAGGACAATTCTAAGGGAAGGTAGTTAATGGTGGCATGGATGTCTGTCTAAGTTAGCGCACATGTTGGGCTATCAAAAGTAGGATCCAGTAACCGGTGGGGAGAGGAGTCCCATATATGTAGGTAAATAGGATTACAGTTCAAGATTACTGACATGGGATCAGAGTTAGACTCCAAGTACAAGGGTCATGGGAGGAAACTGGGCCCACACATAGTGATGTGGAAAGGAGGAGCTTCAGCGGGTGGATTATCCAGCACCTCGTGCTCTGATAATTCCTTTTGAACCCAGGGGGTCTTACCTGGAAAATGGAATTAGGGCAACAGGTTTATACCAGATCTTCCCTGCCTTCCCCTGCCCCTGGGAGCAGGGAGTTCTCAACACAACATGGAGCCATTGGCTCAAGGACTGGATGAGGCTGAGCACACAGGGGCAGGTTATTATTGCTGACAGATGGCTAGGCCGAGTCAGAGAAGGAAACTAATAAGAACCTACACACCAGGAGCCTCCACATTCCCCCAATTTGGAGATAGCGTCTTACAGAGATTAAGTTGCTTCCTATATTTATATTTATATCTGTATCTATAGCTATAGTTAAATCTATATCTAGATCTGTATCCGTCTATATTGACAGTATTTTCAAAAACAAAGTCAAAGTCGAGTCCTGTGGTTTAACTGAGACTTTTTAAAATTTATTTATGAATGCAGTTGTGTGGGAAGTACTACAAAAGTATAAAAATCAGATCATGCTCAGCTATAAGGTTAATGGATAAAAATAAAACAACATGAAATTCATTCGTCTCAGAAAATCCAAGATATACGGAGGCAATACCAATAAACCATCAGGAAAAAGACAAGAAAAAACTATCCTGAAATGTCATCAATTCAGCAAAGAATAAATATTTATTGACTATTATTATGTACAAAATACCATGCTAGGTTATGTGGGAAATTCAAGAATAAATAAGATGTGGTTCCTACACTCAAGAGACTTTTAAACTAATGGAAGCATGGTGGGGGGAGGAGTTGTGGGAAGGAGCCAACAAATATTAAGCACACAGGCTCTGCCTACGGCCCTTGGACCTTTTGTGCTCTGGCTAGAATCACAGAAGGCCACTCTGCCCACGTGTGCAACAGCTGAGGAGTGCTGAAGAATAACACCCCCCACCCTCAGCAGCCCTCTCAGGAGCTGACATATAAATATTCCAGCTCCTTTACCCCTCAGGTGGGATAATTCTGAAGCATGTGTTTTGTATTGCTTCCAAGAGTTTCCTCATGAGATTAAGCTCCAGTCAGCCACTGGAGTGGCTTAATAACTCAGCCTTTATTGCCTACATTCTCTTCTCCACTCCACTGCTGGTGTCCCCTGCATGCCCCAAATGAACTGCTTGCACTTGAATCTTTGTTTCAGTGAGAAGAACCTACTATGTATTATATACCCTACTAGATAATTTACTTTCATGTCGTTTAGTCTCTTCAGCAAATAATATGTTATTTATTTCATCATGTCACATTACTGCTTGAGATTCTGCATTAGTTCTGCATCATGTTCAAGGTTTTAAAAAAAGAAGAAGTTGATGCATAGTGTAATAGATACAAACTGGAGCAGCCTGAAATCCCCAGTCATTCCTCCAGTGGCTGTGACCATGCCACCAGTCCCTCCCTTTGGGGACCTGCTTCTCACCCACCTGCCAAAAAGAGATGGGCTGCTAATCATAATCCTGATTCTACTGTATGTGGGCAGGCATGTGACTCAAACTTGACCAATCAAATCTTTTCTGTTTTTTTTTTTTAACAATTAAACAGTAAAAAAACAAGTTGCCTTGGAGTCGATTCCACCTCATGGCAACTCCATGTGTGTCAGAGTAGAACTGTGCTCCATAGGGTTTTCAGTGGCTGATTTTTCAGAGGTAGATCACCAAGGCCTTTCTTCTGAGGCACCTCTGGGTGAATGCAACCCTCCAGCTTCTCAGTTAGCAGCTGAGTACGTTAACCCTTTGCACTACCCATGGAAACCGAGTCTCTTCCTCCGTAGTGGTGAAACTGTACAAGATGGGTGTCTGAGAGCAATAAAGCCACATCTACAGGCTCATAGAGAAGATCTTCAATCTGGAGCATGGAACCAGCATAGAAGAAAAAGCAGAAGTAGAAGATGGAGAGAAAGGAAGTTTGGAGAGCATATGGATCTTAGGTACCTCTTGTCCCTGAAACTAGATTGACCTCTACCATTCTGTCCCATTTATTATAAGCCAATGACATTTCCTTTTTTGTCAGAGTCAGATAAAATTGAGTTCCTGCCACTTGCAATAGCAAGATGCCTGCCTAATGTACACAACATGGCAGATACTGCTGTGGATGGGAATCAGTGCTCAAGGCGTGGAGCGAAGGGAAGATACTTCTGTCTCAGTCTCAACCTCAGACTCTGTTATGGATTGAATTGTGTCACCAAAAAAAAAATATGTGTCAACTTGGCTAGTCCATGATTCCCAGTGTCTTAGGCTGTGTTCTCTAGAGAAGCAGAACCAGTAAAGTATATAAATATATATAGACAGAGAGATTTATATCAAGGAAACAGCTCACGCAACTGTAGAGGCTAGAACGTCCCAAGTCCGTGCATCAGGGTAGAGGCCTCTCCCAAGTCACGTAGCTGTAGAAGCTGGCAAGCCGAAGATTGGCAGGTCAGAGAGCAGGGCTCCTGCTCACAGGCTGTGCAGATCGATGAATCCCAGGTTTGGCAGGTAAACTGACAGCTCAAGTCCCAAGAACCAGAGATGAGACGACACGAGGCAGCCACAGGATCCAGAGAGAGCAAAAAGCCAGAACATCTGCTTATGGGCCACACCCTCTAGGAGTCTCCCTTTCACCAGATTGGCTACTCACAGTATATTCAATCATGGGAGTGATTACATTAAAACACTGAGAATCATGGCCCAGCCAAGTTGACACACAATCTTAACCATCACACCCAGTATTGTGTGATTGTCCACCATTTTGTCGTCTGATGTGATTTTCCTATGTGTAGTAAATCCTACTTCTAAGATGTTAATGAGGTGGGATTAGCATCAGTTTTGTTAATGAGTTAGGATTAACATCAGTTATGTTAATGAGGCAAGACTCAATCTACAAGATTAGATTATGTTTTAAGTCAATCTCTTTTGAGATGTAAAAGAGAGAAGCAAGCAGAGAGACAGGGGCACCTCATACACCAAGAAACAAGAGCCAGGAAAATAGGGCATCCTTTAGACCCAGGGTCCCTGTGCTGAAAAGCTCCTCTTCTGGGGAAGATTGATGACAAGGACCTTCCCCCAGAGCTGAGAGAGAGAGAGAAAGCTTTCCACTGGAGCTGGCATCCTGAATTCAGACTTCTAGCCTCATAGACTGTAAAAGAATAAATTTCTCTTTGTTAAAGCCACCCACTTGAGGTATTTCTGTTACAGCAGCACAAGATGACTAAGACAGACTCCAAGTCTTAATCTTCAGAGTCAGGCGGTCTAAGCCTGTGCTCCAGGATGGTGAGTTTTAGAAATGGTCCTTGTTGCATGGAGGCAGGAAGGCATCCTGCAGTGAATCAGAAGTGGAAGGTGAACTAGTGGTATCTGCAGGGCTGATTATCTCTCTGTTTCTTTCTTCTTTGTTGCCACAGTCTTGTCTCAGCCATGCAGCGCAAGGTTTTGTGCCAATTTTTGTGTCACTGTGAAAGGGTTACAAGTCCTCCCAGAGGCCCAGTCCTGATCTCAGTGGCCTTCTAATCCTGGGACTATCCCCTTCTCAGTTCTTCTTCAAGTCATATTCTAATGGTCAAATCATTTCTTTTTCCCAGTATTAGGTTTTATTCTCACTCCCTCCAAGTCCTTGTTTTGGGGAAAATCCTCTCGATCACGCATGCATCGTTATCAGAGTAACTCCACCTTCATACATTCCATATATTCACTTGTTCACTCAATTACTCATTCAACAAACATCCGTTGAGCATAGTCTCTGTATGAGGCGTTGTACTAGGCTTTGGGACATAAAGGTAACAAGACACAGTAACACCCTTCAAGGAGTTTTCAACCTTTTGATGTCATAGCACGTAAGAGTAGGGAGATTACAGTAGCCCCATCCATGCTTCAAAAACCTTTCTCTACAGAGTTTCTTTGAATGATGAGGTTGGCCAGGGCACCTGCCAGAGATATGCAGTCAGTCCAACCACTGTATCCATCTCCCTGGAGCGTATGAACATTGGCCTTTGGGTCATTCAGATATGACTCACCTCCCCCCCATCCCATGTCCTCCTACCAAAGTAGGCAATGCTCCTAGTGACTCACTATGAACAGATGTTTAAAAAGCCCATGAGCCAAACAGATACTATGCCTAGTGCTGGAGGAGAAATGAGGGAGAATAAATCAGAGCAGAAGACCTAACATGTTTGCACATAGAGGTAATATTAAAAGAAATGTGCAAGAAAGGTGGAAACTAATGAATAAAAGGTCTTAGGCCAGTGGGAGAAATGGGACCAAGAGCACAAGTAGAACTCAAGGTTAGCTTTGGAGAGAAGGAAAGATGCATCTCTCTTAGGGACAGGAAAGAAGGAAAGAGAAAGAAGGATGGAGGCAGGGCCAAGTTGGCAGAGTAGTCAGAGGCATTCTGTGGTCCTTCTTACAACAAAGACCCAAAAAAACAAATGACTTGATTGTATATGACAATCTAGGAGCCCTGAACTTCAAGGGCAAAGTTGAGGAATAGGACTGAGAGGCAGGGGGAGGGGGAGACAGTTTGGAAGCAGTGAGGAGTTGTCAGACTTGACACAGCGGGAGCCAGAGCCCTTCAGGTTGGATCAGCTCGTGGTATATGGAGAGGCAAGCAACAGTGCTCAGGAGGTGTTTTCCACATCAGGAGAAACCCAGCAGCAAAGAGTCTACCTGAGCATCCAGAACCAGTGAAAAGCAGCACTCAACCCACTAAAGATAAGTACTTGCATCTGGCCCACTGCGGGGATCAAAATACACCCCATTTGGGTGAAAAAACTCTCTCCCATTTACCTCCCCACTCCCTGCTTGGCACTGGGTCCTGGGCGGGCTTCAGCAATTGCCGAGTCCTGGGCTGGAAGTAGGACTCATCACGTGCCCCGAGCCATTCTCCCAGCCTTGGAGAGGGAATAAATTAACAAACTTGGAAAAAATAGGCTGCTGGCTTCCCTAAGCCAGGAACTCAGGGTTGGCACAGCTCCATTGCCTAGGCACAGGCATAAGGGGTCCATGGACTTTGAATGCCTTTCACCCCTGCATAGACTTGTGTGGGCCCATCTCAACAGCATAGGCCCTCATTACCGCAGTATAACAGGGTATATACCTGAAGTCTAACTTCAACTATTTCAGCTGTGAATTGGCAGGTTTGTGACATTTGACACTGCCCATTAAGCATTTTCCTCAACTACCAACATTGGGAGCCTGAGGACTGGTGGCTTCACCCACACCACCTAGCTACCTGTGACAGGGGTCCAAGAATAAGTGGTGCCCCCAGTCCTTACAGCCAACAACATTGGGTGCTCATAGTCTGGCTGCAAAACTCACACATCTATGTGATCCAGGGAACAAGGACACATTTTCCTCCCAACACTCCGGGGCAGCCATCAGCCCCCTGCCTTGCTCAGCATGTGTCCCCCTACTGCGGCCAGATACCTCTGCCTATACCCATCACCCATGCGTATCTAGGACTGTAGGTGAGATCTGCACCACATGCTTGGTGACTGACTACCTGGACACCTGAGCTGAATCCATACAAGAAAAGTTAATGGACACCTGGCTCCCATACTTAGTAACAGATCTAACCACCTGGTGACAGGACGTTAGAGCTTCAAAGGCACCAATAATCAAACTAGCTCACACGAGCAGCCTATTTGGGCATATCTAAACAAAACAAAACAAGAAGCTAGGACACAGTAAGCAAACATAAAATAAAAAATTATAATAACTTCCTGATGGCTCGGAGACAACAGTCAATATCAAATCACTTAAAGAGGCAGACCATGATGGCTTCAGCAAGCTCCCAAAATAAAGAATCAATAAATTTTCTGGAGGAAGAGAATTTCTTGGAATTACCAGAGACAGAATACAAAAAATTAATATACAGAACTCTTCAAGATATTAGGAAGGACTTATGGCAAAACACAGAAAAGGCAAAGAACACACAGACAAAGTGATACAGGAACTTAAGAAGGTTATTCAAGAGCATGATGACAAATTCAACAGGCTGCAAGAATCCATAGAGAGATGGCAATCAGAAATCCAGAAGATTAACAATAAAATTTCAGAATCAGACAACACAATAGAAAGTCATAGGAGCAGAATTGAGGGAGTAGAAGTCCGAATTAATGAGATTGAAGATAAAGCACTTGACAGCAACTTATTTGAGGAAAAATCAGATAAAAGAATTTTAAAAAATAGGAAACTGTAAGAATTATGTGAGACTCTATCAAGAGAAATAACCTACGAGTGATTGGAGTACCAGAACGGGGGGGATAACAGAAAATACAGAGAGAATTGTTGAAGATTTTTTGACAGAAAACTTCCTTGATATCATGAAAGATGAGAAGATATCTATCCAAGATGGTCATTGAACTCCACATAAGATAGATCCAAAAAGAAAGTCACCAAGACACATTATAATTAAACTTGCCAAACCCAAAGAGAAAGAGAGAAATTAAAGAGCAGCAAGGGAAAAACAAAAAGCCATCTACAAAGGAGAGTCAATAAGACTTAGCTTGGACTACTCAGCAGAAACCGTGCAGGCAAGAAGGCAATGGGATGACATATATAAGGCCTTGAAAGAAAAAAAATTGCCAGCCAAGAATTATACATCCAGCAAAACTGTCTCTCAAATATGATGGCAAAATTAGCAGATTTCCAGATGAACAGAATCTGAGGGTATTTGCAAAAACCAAACCAAAATTAAAGAAATACTAAAGGGAATCCTCCAGTTAGAAAATCAGTATCATCAGATAACAACCCAAGACTAGAACACAGGACAGAGTAACCAGATATCAACCCAGATAGGGAAGTCACAAAAATAAATCAAAGCTAAAACACTGAAAATAGGGAAACAGAGATGTCAGTATGTAAATGATGACAACATTAACACAAAAGAGAGGGACTAAATATTGTAGACACAGATTTTTCATATGGAGAGGAAGTCAAGGCAATATAAACAAATAAAAGACTGGTTCAAAATTAGAAAAATAGGAGTAAATATTAAGGTAACAACAAAGGAAACTAACAATCCCACATATCAAAATAAAAAACAAGAAAAATATAAAGACTCAGCAAATACAAAATCTACAATGAAAAAGAAGAAAAGAAAATACATAAGGAAAAATGACTTAGCACAGAAAATTAAGTGGGACAAAGAAACTGTGAACAACACACAAAAAAAGACATCAAAATGACGGCACTAAACTCTTACCTATCAATAATTATGGTGAATGTGAATGGACTAAATGCACCAATAAAGAGACAGAGAGTGGCAGAATGGATTAAAAAACCATGATCCATCTATATGCTGCCTGTAAGAGACACACCTTAGACTTAAAGACAGAAACAAACTCAAACTCAAAGGATGGAAAAAAATATATCAAGCAAACCACACTCAAAAGACAGCAGGAGTGGCAATATTAATCTCTGACAAAATAGACTTGAAAGTAAAATCCACCACAAAGGATAAGGAAGGACACTATATAATGATTAAAGGATCTGTACACCAGGAGGACATAACTATAATAAATATTTATGCACCCAATGACAGGGCTCCAAAATACATAAAACAAATTCTAACAGCACTAGAAAGAGAGATAGACAGCTCCACAATAGTAGCAGGAGACTTTAACACACCACTTTCGGTGAAGGACAGAACATCCAGAAAAAAGCTCAACAAAGACACAAAAGATCTAAATGTTACAATCAACCAACTTGATCTCATGGGCATACACCAAACACTCCACCCAACAGCAGCCAAGTCTACTTTCTTTTCCAATGCACATGGAACATTCTCCATAACAGACCACATACTAGGCCATAAACAAGCTTTAACAGAATCCAAAGCATCAAAATATTACAAAGCATCTTTTCTGATCATAAAGCCATAAAAGTAGAAATCAATAAAAGAAAAAACAAGGAAAAAAAAATCAAACACATGGAAACTGAACAACACCTTGCTCAAAAACTACTGGGTTAAAGAAGAAATTAAGGATGGAATAAAGAAATTCATAGAATCAAATGAGAATGAAAACACATCCTACTAGAACCTTTGGGACACAGCAAAAGCAGTGTTCAGAGGTCAGTTTATAGCAATAAATGTACACGTCCAAAAAGAAGAAAGGGCCAAAATCAAAACATTAACACTACGACTCGAATGAGCAGAAACAGAACAGCAAAAGAAGTCCTCAGGCACCAGAAGAAAGGAAATAATAAGAATTAGAGCAGAATTAAATGAAATAGAGAATAGAAAAACAGTTGAAAGAGTTAACAAGACCAAAAGCTGGTTCTTAGAAAAGATCAACAAAATTGATAAACCATTGGCCAAACTGACAAAAGAAAAACAGGAGAGGAAGTATATAACCCGTATAAGAAATGAGATGGGTGGTATCACAACAGACCCAACTGAAATTAAGAGAATCATAACAGAATACTATGAAAAACTGTACTCTAACTAATTTGAAAACCTAGAGTAAATGGACAAATTTCTAGAAACTCACTACCTACCTAAACTAACACAATCAGAGGTAGAACAACTAAATAAACCCATAACAAAAGAAGAGATTGAAAAGGTAATTAAAAAACTCCCAACCAAAAAAAATCCCTGGCCCGGATGGTTTTACTAGAGAATTCTACCAAGCTTTCAGAGAAGAGTTAACACCACTACTACTAAAGGTATTTCAGAGCATAGAAAAGGATGGAATGTCCATAAACTCACTCTATGAAATCAGCATAACCCTGATACCAAAACCAGGTAAAGACACCACAAAAAAATAAAATTACAGACCAATATCCCTCATGAACACAGACACAAAAATCCTCAACAAAATTCTAGCTGAAAGAGTTCAACAACATATCAAAAAAATAACTCACCATAATCAAGTGGGATTTATACCACTATGAGTTGGAATCGACTCCATGGCAACGGATTTGGGTTTGGGTTTGGATGCAGGGATGGTCAACATTAGAAAAACAATAAATGTAATCCATCACATAAATAAAAAAGACAAGAACCACATGAGCTTATCAATTGATACAGAAGAGGCATTTGACGAAGTCCAACAATCATTCATGATAAAAAACTCTCAGCAAAATAGGAATAGAAGGGAAATTCCTCAGCATATTTAAGGGCATTTCTACAAAGCCAACAGCCAACATCATCTGAAATGGAGAGACTTTGAACACATTCCCCTCAAAAACAGAAACCACACAAGGATGGCCTTTATCATCACTCTTATTCAACATTGTGCTGGAGGTCCTAGCTAGAGCAATTAGTCTAGAAAAAGAAATAAGGAGCATCTTAATTGGTAAGGAAGAAGTAAAAGTATCTCTATTTGCAGATGATATGATCTTATACAGAGAAAACCCCAAATAATGCACAAGAAAACTATTGGAACTAACAAAGATTTCAGCAAAGTATCAGGATACAAGATAAACATACAAAAATCAGTTGGATTTCTGTACACCAACAAAGAGAACTTCCAAAAGGAAATTACCAAATTCATACCATTTACAATAGCCCCCAAGAAGATAAAAAACTTAGGAAAAAAATATAACTACAGAAGTAAAAGACCTATACAATGAAAACCATAAGACACTACTGCAAGAATCCAAAAGAGACCTGGATAAGTGGAAAAACATACCTTGCTCATGGATAGGAAGACTCAACATTGTGAAAATGTCAGTTCTACCCAAAGTGATCTACAGATACAATGCAATCCCCATCCAAATTCCAACAATATTTTTTAATGAGTTGGAGAAACAAATCACCAACTTCATATGGAAAGGGAAGAGGCTGCAGATTACTCAAGAAGAAGAACAAAGTGGGAGGCCTCACTAGGCCTCTATTAGGTATAATAGAACCTATTATACAGCCACAGTAGTCAAACAGCCTGGTACTGGTACAACAGCAGGTACACAGACCAATGGAACAGAATTGAGAATCCAAAGGTAAATTCATCCACCTATGAACAGCTGATATTTGACAAATGCCCAAAGTCCATTAATTGGGGAAAAGACAGTTTCTTTAACAAATGGTGCTGGCATTACTGGATACCCAACCACAAAAAACTGAAACAAGACCCATAACTCACACCATGCACAAAAACTAACTAAAAATGGATCAAAGACCTAAATATAAAATCTAAAATGATAAAGATCTGGAAGAAAAAGTAGGGACAATGCTAGGAGCCCTAATACATGGCATAAACAGAATACAAACCATAAGTAACAATACACAAACACCAGAAGAGAAACTAGATAACCGGGAGCTCCTGAAAATCAAACACTTATGCTCATCAAAAGACTTCACCAAAAGAGTTAAAAGACAACCTACAAACTAGGGAAAAATTTTTGGCTATGACAAGTCCAATCAGCATCTAATCTCTAAAATCTACAAAATACTGCAAAACCTCAACAACAAAAAGACAAACAACCCAATTTAAAAATGGTCAAAGGATATGAACAGGCACTTCACCAAAGAAGACATTCCAGCAGCTAACAGACACATAAAGCAATGCTCACGATCATTGGCCATTAGAGAAATGTAGGTCAAAACTACAATGACCATCTCACCCCAACAGGCTAGCATTAATCCAAAAAACACCAAATAATAAATGTTGGAGAGGTTGTGGAGAGACTGGAACACTTATACACTCTTTGTGGGAACATAAAATGGTACAACCACTTTGGAAATCTATTTGGCGCTTCCTTAAAAAGCTAGAAATAGAAGTACCATACGATCCAGCTATCCCGCTCCTTGGAATATAGCCTAGAGAAATAAGAGCTGTCACATGAATAGATATATGCACACCCATGTTCATTGCAACACTGTTCACGATAGTAAAAAGATGGAAACAACCTAGGTGCCCATCAACGGACAAATGGATAAACAAATTATGGTATATTCACACGATGGAATATCATGCAACAATAAAGAACAATGATGAATCTGCGAAACATCTTCTAACATGGAGGAATCTGGAAAGTATTACGCTGAGTGAACTTAGTCAGTTGCAAAAGGACAAAGATTGCATAAGACCACTATTATAAGAACTCAAGAAAAGGTTTAAACACAGAAGAAAACATTCTTTGATGGTTACGAGGGTGGGGAGGGAGGAAAAGGAGCATTCACTAACTAGAAAGTAGACAAGAATTATCTTAGGTGAAGGGAAAGACAGCACACACTACAGGGAATTCAGCACAACTGGACTAAACCAAAGCTAAGAAGTTTCCTGAATACAACCAAACACTTCGAGGGACAGAGTAGCAAGGGTGGGGGTCTAGGGACCATGGTTTCAGGGGACATCTAGGTCAATTGGCATAACAAAGTTTATTAAGAAAATGTTCTGCATCCCGCTTTGGTGAGTGACGTCTGGGGTCTTAAAAGCTAGAAAGCGGCCATCTGATATGCATCAATTTGTGCCAACTCACCTGGAGTAAAGGAGAATGAAGAACACTGTGGACACAAGGAAAGTATTAGCCCAAGAGACAGAAAAGGGCCACGTAAACCAGAGACTTCATCAGCCTGAGACCAGAAAAACTAGATGATGCTGGGCTACCACCAATGACCGCCCTGACAAGGAACACAACAGAGAGTCCCTGATGGAGCAGGAGAAAAGCAGGGTGGAAGACTCAAATTCTAGTAAAAAGACCAGACTTAATGGTTTGATTGAGACTGGGGGGACCCCGGAAGACATGGCACCCAGACTCTCTGTTAGCCCAAAATCAAAACCATTCCCGAGGCCAACTCTTCAGACAAAGATTAGACTGGACTATGGGACATAAAATGATACTGGTGAAGAGTGTGCTTCTGAGCTCAAGTAAATACATGAGACTAAATGGGCAGCTCCTATCCAGAGGTGAGATGAGAAGGCAGAGAGGGTCAGGAGCTGGTTGAATGGACACAGGAAATCCAGAATGGAAAGGAAGAGTGTGCTGTCACAGTATAGGGAGAGCAACTAGGATCACAAAACAATGTATGTATAAATTTTTGTATGAGAGACTAACTTGAATTTTAAACTTTCACTTAAAGCACAACAATTAAAAAGAGAGAGAAAAAGAAAGATGATCCTAACAAGGTACATTGTAGGAATCCAGATGCAATAGAGTAATAATTTCTTTGTTTATTTTGACTGTCCAAACTCCAGCTATCTTCCTATTTAGGGGGTTTCCCTTTGTGCATGGTATTAATGTAACATAGTCCACCCCTCTCCTAAAGAGGCAAAGGGGAAATATACTGTCTCCACTCTACCTCACTTCACTCCACCAGCCCCCTGGCAGGCAGGGCATGTTTCATGACTTAGTTTAAGTCAATCAAAAGCTCCCCCCGAGGGCTTCCATTGTGAAGGGTAGGTGTATCAGTTATTTATTGCTGCATAATAAATTACCCCCAAATTTAGTTTATGTGGTAGGGAATTCAGAAATGGCTTGGCTGATGGTTCTGACTCAGTTTCTCTCAGGACTGTGCCAGCAGTCACGTGAAGGGTTGACTGCAGTTGGAGAATCAGCTTTCAAGATAGTTCACTCACATGGCTACTGGCAGGAGGCCACAGTTCCTCACTGGCTATTGGCACCAGGCCTCAATTCCTCTCCATAAAGACTTCTCCATAGGATTGCTTAAGCAACCTCATGACATAGCAACTGGTTTTCCCCAGATTAATGATCCAAGAGACAGCAAGGTGTAAATCCCAATGTCTTTTATCACCTAGCCTCGGAACTCTCACACCAACATCTCTGCAATACCCCTTTGGATACACAGGAAAGCCCTAAAATGCAGCAGGAGACTACTCAAGGGTATGAGAAGCAGTGAGTGAAGATCATCAGGGACAATTCTGGACACTGGCTACCATATTCCTTCATGGCTGGTGGGCTGCCCAACAACGGTGTCCTGCAGCAGAGGCAATAGCATCAGATGCAGCAGTCATGGGAACATCCAGCCAGATACTTCCTGCAGTTCAGCCTCCAGACCCCCTTTGGATCCTTCTTATTTCCCAAGCTTGTTCCTCCAGCCTCCTGTGCATTCTGCTGGCTCCCCCACCCTTATAAACTCCCTGTTTTGCTAAAGACAACAAAGCTTGTTTCTGTTGTTTGCAGTCAAGAACCCTGACTGGGACAGATGATGATCTCCAGGAAGTTGGTGAGCTCATGTGACAAGGGTGAGAAGAACAGGACTGAGGCCAGAGGCTTAAAGAGAGTGAGGTCTAGGAAAGGTTTCCATGAGGGACATAGGTTAGAGTATACAGGAGTAGAATATAAGAATTATTGAGCATCCTTGGGGACCAACTGATTTAAGTAAGACCTAGCTGAAAGACCAACTTTATTATTTAGTTCAACAAAACACCTTCTGCTTTTAGTATAGGACTCATTGGGTCATTGGGGAGTGTACTGACTATAGAGTTTGGACTAACACAGAAACATAGGAGATCTCATATTTTCATTAATTTCTTTATTTTGGACCTCCGATGCAGAGGAGTGAGTAAATCATACTTCTTACATTTTCAATGCAAGGCCCCTCTCTTGTTTTATGTATTTATTTAATCTTTTATCCACATACCCATCTCCCCATCCCCACCAGCAATCAATCGCTCTAATGGCTCAATGTGTGTCTATTTATTTGTATGTATTAATGCAAATGGTATTGTTTTGTATGCATGCGTTTTTAATTTGTGTAAATGTTGTGTTATATATCTCATTCTATTCCTTACTTTTTTTCACTAGCTATTTTTAATATCCACTGATGTTGTTATGTTTACATCTAATTATAGGGGCTTCCGTGATGTACCTCCATCATATTTTACCTTTCCACTATCCCAGGGATGGCCACCTACATTGCCTCTAACTCCCCACCATCACCACAAGTAACTCTGCTGTGAGAAGAGCATACTTGTACATATCCCCTTTACAATACATTCCTAGCACTGCAATTACTGGGTCAGAGGTTATGTGTATGCTTAATTTAACAAAGTCCTGCCTGCTTGCTCTCCAGAATGCTTGCACAAGTGTGCATTCCCACTAACAGTGCTTGAGGGTGAAACATTTAACTTAAAGATTCACGGCACTCACTGACATGCTGGAGTCCCTGGGTGATACAAAGAGTTAACATGCATGGTTGCTAACCGAAAGGCTGGAAGTTCAAGTCCACCTAGAGACACTGCTGAAGAAAGGCCTGGCAATCTACTTTCAAAAAATAAGCCATTGAAAACCCTATGGAGCACAGTTCTACTCTGACACACACGGGGTCTCCGTAAGTTGGAGGTGACTCAATGGCAACTGGTTTATCAACACGCTGGCATCATGGGAACAGGCTCTGGGTATCTCAAACTTAGGTTAAAAGTATACTTCGAGTTATATGTTAAATATTTTCTCTCATTGTAACATTTCACAGGTCTCTCTCAGCCCAGTAGTCCTTCCCATGCTCCCTCTTATCACAAAGCATGTACCATGATAACTCTTGGGATGTTATTAGGAAAGGAAGACAGGAGTCTACTGATGCAACTTTTGCCTCCAATTCACCCTTAGCAGCTCATCTTCCCTTCTTCTTGTGAGCTCTCAGAATCTTATAATGTATGTGGTCCATTCAAGAGCACTGGAAAGCTTTCTAATAGAGCTGAGCTTCCCTCATCATCTAACTTGGTGCTGAGTGTTTTGCTTGAGTCCTCCTCTTTGCCCAGCATCAATAGATCAGATAGATGGTCACCAACATTATATAAGTCCTACATGTCAGCATGGAAGAAGTAAAAGTGAAATGACACAAGAGTTGAAGGAGGGCAGGTCAGCACTGGCTTTCCTGTTGAACAGGTAAGGAAATGCAAGATTACAGAGGAGTGTAGCATACCTAATGCTGGAAAACAAAGGGGAAGATGAATTAGCCATAGTAGATTGGATTTCAAACCACCACCACCACATAAGCAGGGAGCCCAAAATAGCTCTCCCAATTATGATGGATGTTCCATCAACAAACAATAGCTATCATTTAGATGGCATTTTAGGGTTTATAGCATACATTTACAAAATAATTTATTGGTTCTCAGCAAATCTATGAGAAATTAGGACAGTTATACCTAACGTTCCCAATTTATGGTAGATGAAATTGAAGATCAAAGAGTTTAAATGACTTGCCTGAGATTACACTGCTGCTTAGTTCTGGAACTGAAAACCAAAAGTAAACTCTAGGCCGAGCTCTGGAAATGTGATTTATAACAGTGCATTCGTTCTAGCAAAATTCCACTGTTGTGAAAGAATTCAGAGCCCAAGTGGAGTTCATTATAATGGAATCTGATCCAAGGATAACATAATATTCATAGTTAGAGGAAACATTTCAAGTGGGACAATAAATTACATTTGATGCTTCCAATTTGATGAACTGTTTACTGGGGACGGAAGGAAAAGAAGGGATAATAGTTGGTTCTTAAAGAAAATCTGTATTTCTTCTCCTTTTTCATCCGTTTACTAGTCAATGTTATTGTTAGGTGCTTTAAAGTCAGTTCCAACTCATGGAGATGCCATGTGACAGAGTAAGGTGGGAGCAGATCACTAGGTCTTTTCTTCTGTGGAGCTGCTGGGTGGGTTTCAACTGCCAACCTTTTGGTTAGCAGCTGAGTGCTTAACCATTTGCACGACAAGAGCTCTTTTCACTAGTCAATAATAATAAAAAAAAAAACCCAAACCCTTTGCCATCAGGTTGATTCCAACTCATAGCGACCTTATAGAGTAAAACTGCCCCTAAGGTTTCCAAGGCTGTAAATCTTTACTGAAGCTGATTGCCACATCTTTCTCCTGTGGAGCAGCTTGTGGGTTCCAGCCGCTAACCTTTCGCTTAACAGCGAAGGGCTTAACCACTGTATCACCAGGGCTCTTCTTACTAGTCATTTGAAGAGGTAATTCACAGAGGTTTTAAAATCAACTCTTCTGGGATCCTCTGCTTGGAGACCAGAGAAGCTGCTGCTCTGCACTCCCCGCTGTGGCTCCGCCTCTGGACCCCGCAGAGTGCAGAGAGAGGTGGGTAGGGCCTCTGGGCTGGAAGTTCTCAGTCCCTGCTGAGAAGAGAGAGATCAAAAATGCATTGGTTCCAAGATCTCAGGCAGCAGTTAGT
Organism: Dugong dugon; assembly: GCA_030035585.1. Taxonomy (NCBI): domain Eukaryota; kingdom Metazoa; phylum Chordata; class Mammalia; order Sirenia; family Dugongidae; genus Dugong; species Dugong dugon. Next base: position 32,286,555 of record CM057467.1, read on the forward strand.
TACAGAATAACTGGAAAAAAAAAATTTTTTTTTTGATTGTAGAGACAGAAAAGACCACCAGCTCAGAATTTCAGGTCAGAATTGTGCTTCTGTGATGCGGCTCCACATGCCCCACCGTGGGGGTTAAATGAGAGGGACTTTCTTGTCATTCCAGCAGCCCAAGGGATTGCTGATGCTGACCTCTGACCTCTAGCTTCTGAACTCTGAACTCTTATCTTACTGCCATCACAGGATGTGATGTCACCCTCAAGTCATCACACGATGACTGTGATAAGAAACTAGTTCAGGTGTGAATAGTCACTCTCGGATGCCTTCTCCAAGTCTCCACAGATTCATAAACGATCACCTGCACCAGAGGTGATCCAGGTATGAGAGAAGACAAGGTAAGAATAAGCTTACATTGGATATAGGAATTGTGTCTTGGATAAGTGTCACCTCCCTGCCACTGATAAAGATTGTTGAGTAAATTAACAGTTGTGGGATCTAGCACTAAGTTTATGCTACCAAGAGGAAGATATCTTTGACAACCATGCTTGAAAATTATGTTCTTCTTGTGCCTAGAGAACATAGCCGCCATCTCTATATGTTGGAGAGCCCTTTCCACCCAGAGCCTCCAGACAAGCTCCATGAGCTGCTGTTGAGGATGGGATCCCAATTGGTAGCAGCAGGAACACAGGAGTCCAGGAGGCTGGAGGACGTCCCTGGTGGCTGTCAGCAGCAGGACAAATACGCAAGCCAACTTCTCTTTCCCCACCGCTCAGCTTGACTTGCTATGAGAGAGAGGGCAAGGAGAGAGAAGGTTCAGCTTATCAGATTTTCAGTACTTCTTTTACCCTCTTACCCACTGTTAATCAGGGTGTTTTTACAATGTCAGCCTTTCTCTCTGCTTCCTGATTCCCCACCCTGACTTTCAGATTCTCATCCAAAATCTCCTTTATTGCTTTGATATTCAAATTATATTATATAAAGGAGCCCTCGTGATGCAATGGTTAAGCACTCAACTGCTAACTGAAAGGCCGGTGGTTCGAACCCACCAGCCACCTCATGGGAAAAAGAAGTGGCAGTCTGCTTCTGTAAAGATCACAGCCTTGGAAACACTATCTGGCAGTTTTGCTCTGCCCTATAGGGTCGCTAAGAGTCGTTATTGACTTGATGGCAACAGGTCAATGCTGTACCTGAGGCAACTACCTCACTCAGCTCACCCTAGTCCTGGTCCTGTCCTTATAATTCAAAATGCAGAAAAAAGGAAGTGGGTTACTTAATCAGCAAGCATAGAGAGATTCTTCTCATTTTGAAAGGCAGTAGAATGATAGAGGATCCTCCTCAATAGGAGTTGGGTGGCGATAGACTTGAGGAAAAAGCAGGCATGAGTTAAAACTCCCAGAAACCCAGCAGAGCACACTAACTTCTTCAATTCCCTGCTCCTCAGAGCAATAAGGACTGGTTTGTTTTTGTCCTGGAGAGCCACATTTCTCTTCTTGCCCTCTGGCTTCAGAAGTCATCCAGTGCCAAGTGCAAACACTACCCTGTTTCTGCCCCCGCCTTGGCTCCAGAAACCTGGGGGGATCCCATGGCTCCTGGCCTGGGTGCTACGAGGTCTTTGCTCACTGTCTCTGAGGTGCTGACACACCTAGGTTGGGGCCAGGATGTCTGAATCCACACATCACTGAGTGGCAGTGATTTCACCAGAAGTGTTTAAGGATTGCTCTGCTTCCAGGTCAGAAGGAAGCTATAGCTCTGAGGCTGTAGCTGGACATGTAGTAACCTCTCTGCGTTCACTCAGCTTCCCCCATCCCGTCCCTTTCTGTCTCACTGTTTCTCTCTATATACTCTCCTCCTTTTCCATCCCCTGCAGCCAGAATGAAACAGGGGCCCTCAGGGATAGGTTTGTTCTTCCTGTTTCCCAAAAGAGTTATCTCAGGGTTAAACATCTTTCCATAACCCTGTTTCTGGGTAATAACTTACCTGGAATGGCAAAGAGTACTGAGTGGGGCTTCCACGCCATGGTGCTGGAGATGGGAGGGAGGGTAAGTTCCTGGGGAATCAGTTCTAGAGCTGCCCAGTCACCTACAGTCCCCAAGATACTCTCATAGAAGCTTGGGAAACTGGTACGGGCCCAAGGTCTGCACGTGAAGTAGCTCACTTATCCGTGAGACCAACTTTGCCTCCTTTCACAGAACTACCAGTTTCTTCAGGACTCAAGGTCTACAGCTGGGTCCAGTGGGATCTCATTCAGAGCCACTCTGGTAGATGGGTCTTGTGCTTGCAGCAAGGTACCTCTCTCTCTTGGAGGAAGTTGAGAATTGAAGTTATTCTGTTTTTGAAGACCACCCAGTGTGGAAGCTAAAGGGGAGAAGCATGATGGTGCCCCAGACCTAGAGTTAGAGGACTTGCTTTACCTCTCTGAACCTCAGTTACACTGGCTCTCAAATGATAATGATGCTACCTACTCTTAATGAGTTGTGAAGGTTAAACATGTGATGTTCATAAAGGTGCCTGATCTGCACATGTGGGGCTTTCTGAACACTACACACACACACACACACACACCCCACACTCTTCCAAGGAAGCAAGCAGAAATAGTCACACAATCACACCACAAGGGCCTGGGCCCTTCAGAGCCTTTCACCCCCACGTCCACCCAATCTCCCAGGTGGCCCAGTGACTTCCTTCCTTGTGCCTTCTATTGGCCGTGCTCTGACGGCTGGTCACTGTGACCCTGACTGGAAGGGAGAGTATTAGGCTGTGTACACCCATCCCCTTCTTGTTTCTGGATAGGCCACTTGGGACACTGCATTTCAGAACTGAAGTTCTATACATCTCTGATCAGCAACCACCCTGCCTTTGCTGGGCCTTCCACCATCTTTGAACCACCCCAAATATATTCAGGGGCCAAAACAGGACCAGGACAGAAATGTTTAATTTCTCTCTCTCTCTCTCTTTTTTTTTTCTCCAGCCCCTATCCACTGGCAGCTGCTTTATTTATTTATTTATTTCCAGATTCTGTATCCATCAAGATTCTGCAGCATAATTGGTCAAGGGAGATGAAGGTGAGGGAGGAACCCAGAGACTCTGGGCTGCAGAGACTCAGGAGGAAGCTGAGTCTGCCTCTGAGGGATCAGGGCATGAGACTTTAAAAGAGACAAGTGGAAAGGAACTCCAGAAACCATTTCAGGGCCAGGAACTCCTACCCTCACTAGTCCGCACTCCCAGCCCAAAGAGAAGACATTCACAGAGTTGTGAGTTGGAAAGCACTTTAGAAGTCAGCCAGTCTGCCTTTTTAACCCATATAGAAAACCATTCATTCATATCCGCATATATTCAACAAACAACCATTGCTTATCTAACCTCTGCTTGCCCAGTTTTGGTGATGAGAGGCTGGTGACAGGAAGCTCACCATTTGAGTAGCGTCTGGGGTCTTAAAAGCCTGTGAGCAGCCATCTAAGATACTCTACTGGTCTCACCCCTTCGGAGCAAGGGAGAATGAAGAAAACAAGATACAAGGGGAAGATTAGTCCAGAGAACTAATGAACCACAACTACCACAGCCTACATCAGACTGAGTCCAGGACAACTAGATGGTGCCTCGCTACCACCACTGACTTCTGTAACAGGGATCACAACAGAGGGTCCTGGACAGAGCTGGAGAAAAATGTAGAACAAAATTCTAACTCACAAAAAAAGACCAGACTTACTGGCCTTACAGAGACTGGAGAAACCGTGAGAGTACGGTCCCCGGACACCCTTTGAGATCAGTAATGAAGTCACTCCCAAGGTTCACCCTTCATCAAAAGATTAGACAGCCCCATAAAACAAAACGAGACTAATGGGGCACAGCAGTCCAGGGACAACAACTAGAAGGCAGCAGGGGACAGGAAAGTTGGTAATAGGGAATCCAAGGTGAGAAGGGACAGTGTTGACATGCCATGGGATTGTTAACCATTGTCATAAAACAACATGTGTACTAACTGTTTAATGAGAAACTATTTGTTCTGTAAACCTTCATCTAAAGTACAATAAAAAAAAATTAAAAAAAAAAAAAAAAAGAAGCAGCAGCTCACCATTTCCCAAGGCCTAATTGTCAAACACAAATAAGAGAACTTTGGCTAATCAGTGCTTTCAGAGATTTCCCCTGGAATACAAGCTCCATGAAATCAAAGTTCATATATAGATTTCTTTTTCTGCTACATCTCTTGTGTCTAGCGCAGTGCCTGGCAGGCACATAGCTGTTACTTAATAAATATTTGTTGAGTGAATTTGTTGAGCGATGGATGGATGGATGGATGGGTGGATGGATGGATAGGTGGTTGGGTGGATGGATGACTGAATAAAATATTCTTAGTGGGAGAAGAGAACAAATGTGTACCTCCAGAGTTCTAGGAGCATGACCTGAGGCCTTGACCAGCTAAAAAGAATTTTGAAGCCTCAATTGTTTTTTCAAAAATTCATGCAAAATTTGCACTTTACCTCAAAATATACCCCTATTAATTTTATTATAGAAATATTGTTTTAGTTTCCTTATGAGAGCATAAGATTTATGCATATCTTATGACTGCCCCAGGCACAGAGCCTGATGTGGAGACCTGGTACTGGGCTATTTCCTGAGCTTACCCCTGCATCCTGTTGCCACCTCCTGTACCCACCTCCAGCCTCACTGCCATTCCTGCCAGCATCCTACCCCTTGCTGTAGTCTAGCTCACCTCAGGTCTGGGATCTGCTCTCAGGAGAAGCCTCCCTGTTGGCAGCAGGAAACTGGAGGCAGCCTTGTCCTTCCATTCTTTTTTTCTTTCATAAAACTCGAGATGAGGCCGTCAGTAACTGGTTCTTTCTGGAGAGGGGTAGATAATCTGTCTTTCCTAGAGCTATTACTAGGCTGGCCTGCCAAATGGACAAGTGTTAAGAGAAGAAAATGGGGCAGTGGCCAGGGTGGGGAGTGAGTTCAAGATAATATAGTCTAGAGCTGCTGACAGGTCCCCTCCTGGCAGCCAGACTACGAATCATGTCAGCCCTGGAGGAAAATTGCAATTGATAACCTCTCTGCCCTCCTTACATGCCTTCTCTACATGGTGGCTTCTGCTTAATCTAGACTCGGGCACTCTGGGTCTCACTGTGGAAGAGGCCTTGCCTCAAGGCATAGTGGATGCACTGCTGCCCACCTGTGTGGAGCAATGTGAAGAGAACCAAAAGTCTCCGTCAATAGCACCAAACCTGTCAATCACCAGCCACTGTTGAAACGATTATAAACCTACCACTGTGCTGGGCTCTGAGGGGCATCCAGGGAGGCAGGGCGTGACTCAAAACCAAAACGGTCTGCCTACCCAGCTTTGAGCAAGGCCTGGATAGGCCACCATCAGAATGTGCTACCTGGAGGTTTAACAATTACTTCTTGTCTACGCATAGTACCCATAGTTTGCAGAGCTCTTTTATATTCATTATCCCTTTTAATCCTTAAAACCACCCCATGATTTTATTTCAGGAATGGGAACAGGTAAGAGATTCTTCCAAGACAAGAAATCTTAAAGTAATGAGGCTGTGATTCAAATTCAGGATTTTCTAAGGACAGTATCCTTGCTTTTTACTCCATGCTTGTGGGAGATGAGGTAAACTTTGATACCGTGACCAGGCAGGGGCTATGGGAAAGGGTCTGAGAAGAAGAGTCAGCTGGGCAGAATGCCACCATAGGTGGCTCTGAGCAGGGCAGTCTGAGAGCCCTGGGGCCCTGGAAGCTGCTAAAAGAGAGGAAAGCTGTGAGCTGAGCCTGGAACAAATAGCACCTTGCTCATGTTTCTTCCTGGAGCCAAGTCTGCTCGAGAAAGTTCCCAGGTATTCATAAGGGGCTTGGTACCGGGGTAGTAATGACATAGAGTTTAATTAGGTGACGTTTCTTTGGGTCTCTCAATCCTATGACATTTACTGAGCTTCACTGTAAAGAGTACTGGTACTTATAGTCCTTAGAAGTCCACAGTCTAGGAGTTTGCAATGTGTTTTTCATGTACTTACCCTTCTTCTCCATTGGAGAGAGGCCAAGCACTTTCCTTTGCTCTGCAGCTCCCAACTGTGACTAGGAAGGCAAGTGCACCAATACTCAGCAATTACCCCACTCACCGAATGGCTGACTGATTGAGTAGCCCGTTTGCCTCAAGAAAGAGCAAACATTACTGGTCTTTTTTAGGTTCAGTCCTTTTACCCATGGGGTTCATTTTTCCCATTCCAGCCCTTTTTATACCCTTTTGTTCTTTGCCTTGAGTTTCTCTTTTGGTTTGGTTTTCCTGGGCTACTCTCCATGGAATTGCTGTCCTCTGGATGACAAGGAGCTCCTTAAGGTGCCCCATAGTGTCCTGCTTAATATGTGCATGGGTGTGTGTTGTGTGTATGTGTGAGGGTGTGAGAGAGAGAGAGAGAGAGAAAGATAGATACGGTGCTACTCCTACACTCTCAGGCTGAGATATCAGAGCTTCCTCTGAGATCCTTGAAATCTCAAGGTGCCTTACTCTGAGGTTATTCAGATGGTCAAGATGGAAAGACAATTCCACACACGTGCACACACACACCATAGCATCTACACAATGAGTGCACAGCTGTCCCAATAAGACCAGGAGGGTGTGCTATTGGCTTCTAACTCTCAATAGCACTTCCTTTTCCCCAGTCTATCTCTCTCATAGAGAAAATCTGAATCCTGTTTCCTTGACAACCAGCCTCCCTCTCCCCCTATATTTTTTAATGCTGTGGTAATAAAGGAGCCCTGGTGATGCAGTGGTTAGGTACTTGGCTGCTAACCGAAAGGTCGGTGGTTCAAACCCACCAGCCGCTCCATGGGAGAAAGATGTGGCAGTCTGCTTCCATAAAGGTTACAGCCTTGGAAGCTCTATGGGGAAGTTCCACTCTGTCCTAAACCCAGCAGCCATGTTCCCATGGTAATAGAAGACCCCTAGTAAGTTGCCATAGGAACAAGAGACAGCTTTAAAAGAGGATAAAAGTAAGTCAGCTTTATAAGTGATGACAGCAAAGTTAGAAGCCAGAGAGGCTGGAGAACATGACTCAAAGAGGGATCAGGTCATGCGTAACGGCCTGACCTTCTGCCTGAGACCAGGTGAGGAGGAGAAGAGGAAACGTGAAACCCAGTGTCTCGCTCTGTTCACAAGAAGACTCTGAGCAATGCAACATGACTGCTGAATTTTAAAGACAAACTCTCTCCATTTGCTCTTGTTTGCTGTTTGTGCCATTTCTCTCTTCTTCTGAAACATTTTAGGAAATAGAGAAACAGAGTGGGGCAGCTGAGATGCGAAGGCCAGAATGATGAAGATATTTGTTCTCTTCAGATGCTCCATGACATGAATCCAAGATGTGGTGCTCCTAGAGCCGAGTAGCATTATCTCTATTTTGTTTTTCTCTAACATTTTATTGTTAATATTTTCAAACATATAGCAAGGTTGAAGGAATTTTACAGAAACGCCTGTATGCCTATAACCTAGGTTCTACCATTAACATTTGTCTATATTTGCTCTGTCATATTTCTATCTATCACTCTTTCCCTTGACTGAGTTCACACAGCTAGTTAGTGGGTGAACTAGTATTCAAACCAGGTCAGCTCATTGCCAAAGACTCTTTTTTACCAGTATACCAAACTATCCTAGTTTGCCAGGGATGGAGGAGCTCCCTGGGACATGGAACTTTCGATTTTAGAACCAGTACAGCCCCAGAGGACTTGTTCATTCTATTCCCTGCATAGTATGTTTTAGGAAACTTAAGGTATTATTAGGGGATGTTCTGCTGCATGGCCTCAGTGCCTCCCATCCAGGCCACCTGAGTAAGGTCCTTGGGCCCAGAACATCTGATTAGTAGGTTGGGAATTGGGTCTCTCATTCTTTCCCAGTATCGTCTACTTATCAGGGAAGGCTTCCCCCTGTTCCGGGCACACAGTAACTTTCTCTGTCTCTTGCACATGCACAGGCACCATATGGCATCTGGCCAACCCCACTTCTATATCTGTTCCCAGTGAGGACAGAATGGGGTCTCTCGACTACAGCATGAGAGACGACCATATGTGGAGAAGCTCCTGCTGGCCATGGAAGACCAGTGCCCACTAGTAAAGCTGATTTCATTCTGTCTCTTCTCTATGTCAATAAAGCACTTACCTATGCACTAATACAGTGTGTGTGTGGTCTGTGTCTTTCATTGGCGACTTCAAACCCTGGTACAACAGGTATGATTAAGAAGGAAGGAGCCCCAAGTAAACAGACATGCAATAATAAGTACAGAGAGAATACCAAGTGTTGTATAGGATACAGAGCAACTGGAACTCTCATATATTGTTCCTAGGAGTGTCAACTGTTACAACTACATTGCAACACTGTTTTTCAGTATCATATCTTATGACTCAGCAATTCCACTGTTAGGTGTACCCAAGCGAAAAAAAGTGTATGTCTGTAAAGAATGTTCAGAGCAGCTTTGTATTAGCAGTTCATATTAGCCCAAACTAGAAATAACCCAAATAAATGTTCATCAACAGGAGAATGGGTAAATTCTGTATACTGCCTTATGGGGCAGTTCTAGTCTATCCTTCAGGGTCGTTATGAGTCAGAATTGGCTTGACAGCAATGGAAGCGACTGCCACATCTTTCTCCCATGGAGGGCTCCTGTATATGAAGCTCTAGAGAAGACAAATCTCATCTACAGTGATAGATGTGAGAGATGAGATAACACTGGGGTGGAGGGAGGCAGTATAGACTGAGAAGGGGCAAGAGGGAGTCTTCTGAGGGTGTTGGACATGTTCTGGATCTTGATCTGGGTGGTGATTATACAGGTGCTGTCATGGACTGAAATGTGTTCCCCAAAAGTACTGGTCAACTTGGTTAGGCAATGATTTGTAATATTGTGTGGTTGTCCTCCATTTTGTGATTGCAATTTTATGTTAAAGAGGATTAAGGTGGGATTGTAACACTGTTACTAAGGTCACATCCCTGATCCAATATATAGGGAGTTTCCCTGGGGTGTGGCCTGCACCATCTTTTATCTTACAAGAGATAAAAGGAAAGAGAAGCAAGCAGAGAGTGGGGACCTCATACCACCAAGAAAGCAGTGCCAGGAGCAGAGTGCATCCTTTGTACCTGGGTTTCCTGTGCTGAGATGCTCCCAGACCAGGGGAAGATTGACGAGAAAGACCTTCCTCCAGAGCTGACAGAGAGAGAAAGCCTTCCCCTAGAGGTGACGCCCTGAATTGGGACTTCTAGCCTACTAGACTGTGAGAAAATAAATTTCTGTTTGTTGAAGTTATCCACTTGTGGTATTTCTGTTATAGCAGCACTAGATAACTAAGACAGGCATACTCACAAATAAACATTCATTGACCTGTACGTGTGAGATTAGTGTACACTTTCCCGTATATAGATCTCAATTTAAAAGTTTTTTTTTTTTTTAAAGGCAGACGTTAGAACTTTAAAAGCAAAATTAAAAATAAAAAGTATAGGGAGAGAGCAGTAAATGCTGGCGCTGACAGAGAAAGCTACCCTGTGGTTTCTAGCAAGCCCAGGAAGGGCTGGAAAACACTATAGTGCATTAGCAAATTACCCTTTTACTCCAGAAATTTGATCCGTCAAGCCTGTCTGGACCAGGAATTCACACACACTACAGAGGGCCAGAGCAAGTAGCTTGTAATGGAAAGGTGCTCTATTTTAAGAGTAGAAAAGTTATCTTCCATGCGTAAAAGAGAAGAACAAAACGTTTTCTCTGCTGACTGAACTGAGGGGTTATTTGGAAAAAAAAAAAAAGACTTGGGAATTACCAGTGAAGCAATTTCTAGGAAATTAAAATTTGGACACAAAGACAAAGCTTTGTCTTTCCCATCTCTTGAGAAAGGAATCTAGTAGAGGAAATTTCCGTCCACCTTGAAGTGGAAAAATGTCCCTGGGTGGCGCAAACGTTTTGTGCTTGACCACTAACCTAAACGTTGGAGGTTCGAACCCACCCAGCCGCACCACAGAAGAAAGGCCTGGCAATCTGCTTCCATAAAGATTATAGCCATGAAAACCCTACAGAGTTCAGTTTTTATCTGTAACACATGGGGTCGCATGAGTTGTCAGGGACTGTTTGGCAACTGGTTTTAGAAGTGTATTGGTGGCTGTCATGGATTGAATTGCATCCCCCAAAGACATCTGTCAACTTGGCTGGGTCATGATTCCCAGTTTTGTATAATTGTGTACCATTTTGTAATCTGATGTGATTTCCTTATATGCTGTAAATTCAATCACTATGATCTAATAAGATGAATCAGTGGCATTTATACTGTTAAGGTTTACAAGATTGAATACTGTCTTAGGCCAATCTCTTTTGACATATAAAAGACAGAAGTGAGCAGAGACAAATGGGAATCTCATATCACTAAGAAAGCAGTGCCAGGAGCAGAGTGTGTCCTTTGGACCTGAGGTTCCTGCGCAGAGAAGCTCCCAGACCAACGGAAGATTAATGACACGGCCCTTCCTCCAGAACTGAAGAAGAAAACATTCCCCTGGAGTTGACGCCCTGAATTTGGACTTGTAGCCTACTGGACTGTGAGAGAATAAACTTCTCTTTGTTAAAGCCATCCACTTGTGGTGTTTCTGTTAGAGCAGCACTAGATGACTAAGACAGTGGCTACTGGGGGCAAGTACATATGACTTCAGATCTTATCTGGGTCACCTCCAACTCTGCAACGCCTGGACCCAACCCCATGGGTTGGGAAGGGTGGGAACACATCTGTACCTTCTTTGTCCACATGCCAAGCTTTTGATGGATTTCCAGGTGCCCTAGAATTTGGAGACAGTTGTTTGGAGGCTTGGGCCATTGCAAAGAAATTTCCTCTCCAGGCATTTGCTCCTCAGAAATGAAAGAATGTGCCAACTCACTCTGCTGTTGGTAACTCCTGGATCTCACAGCAACCATCCCCTACAAACAAAACCTCTCTTCTCCCACAGAGAGCTGGGGAGGACAAGGGCAGGAACAGCATGGTAGGCATCCCCCACCTTCTGGGCCCATCCATCCCCGATACCTCCCTGGGGGCATCATTTCATTATGTCTGGATTAATTTTACATTGCTGCATGATTCATGCTTCCTGTTGGGGCTCTCAGGCACATAACTGGAGGATCACTCTGGAGAGGAATGCCGATGGTTAATACCTTTAACATGCCTATTTCTGACGCTGAGAGAAGAAAAAATATATTTTTTCATATTATATCTTTATCCAGCTATATATTTTTAACGTGTCATGTTGCCACTTTGTGCAAGATTGTCATTTTAAGTGGTGGTTTGGCCTCACTCCAAAGCTTGATGCATCAGGGTCTGTGGCCTCTAAGGCAACTGTAATTTTTATTCTGTGCTCCCCTAATGCCATGGGTTAGCCCCAGAGATTTTGCCACATTGCTGAGAGGTGGAGTGAGTGGTTCTCAACTGAAAGGGCACAGCTTTTAAGAAGAAGAAAAGTCTTTTTTTTTTTTTTTCCCCCCTTTTTCTCTGTTTGTTTTCTCAGGTAAGAAAGAATTAAAGCTCTGCCTAAACTGAGAGATTATTGCAGACGAAACTCAAGAAACACTCCTATAAACACACCTAACCCAAGATTCCTGGGACACTGTCACTGGGAGTCAAAAGGCAGATGGAAATGGAGTTCCTGAGCATTTGTACACCTAGAGGTCATTTAGGATTAAGGCCAAAAGGTATTTACAGGCCACTGGGGCCTGCAGGTATCTTAGCCCAAATCCAAGAACAACCTACTGCTCCTGCTTATAAGAGGGAGCACTCCACGAAGTCAGAGCAGAAGCAGGGGAGTCTCCATCCTCCCCTGTCCTGAACTTCTCTTTGGGACTGAAGGAAATATACCCAGAAGTAATGAAGAAAAGTAGGTAATGGATTGCCCAGACCACAGAACACCTGGCCTCCAACTAGGGGCTAAAGAAAGCAGAACTGGTCTTTAAATTTTTCTATACAGGGCCATCAACAGAACCACTTGCTCTCTCTGTAGGAACTTTGGGACCAGGATCTGGCTCCAGCTTTTCCAGGCTCCCAGTTCCCTCCTTCCTGCAGGCAGGCCTAGCCCCTGGGCTTCTGGGCAGCCATTCCTGCCCCTGAGAGCCTCTAGTCTGGGAGAGCTCCCCTCCCTCTGAGTGGCTATTTAGAGCTAGGGAAAGAAATGGAGGGAAAAAAATCTTATTAAATATGTGTATTGCTGCTATTCCTTTTGGTGGGATAATCCCTAACAAACCACAGCTGCAGAAGACTAACTGAGCAAATGGCAGGAAGATATAAATACCTAGAATTACTGTATCTAGAATTCAGTTTTCCTGCTGCAGCCCCAAAGAGCCAGATTTAATTTTTAAAAGAGACTTCACAGAGGAAGCCTGGGCTCCAGGCAAGGCCTTAGATACACAATTAACAAAATGAGGCCTTTGGTTCACAGGCAGCAACATTGCCCTGTCGATGAAGGGGAATGTGTATGTGTGTGTTGATGCACATGTGTGCATGTGTGTGTGCATGCATGTGCACACATGCATATGTGTGTACATGTGCCCACAAACATGTGTGCGTGCGCACATGTGCACACGTGTGCTGGGGGTCTAGAAGAAGAGGACTGAAGAGCATCAGAAGATGAGCTTCAGCCACTAAAAATTCTGATTTCCACACCCTTGATATACGACATTTGTTTACATGAGGAGGCGGGAAGAGAAATTAAATAATGATTTTCAAATCCCTCAAGAGCTATTGTGCAGCAAATGTTATCCAGCTGTTCTCCACCCCCTGCCCCAGTTTCCCATCTGTTGCCTGTTTTAGGTGGTGCCTACAGGGCAGGACCACTTACCACCTTTTGGATGGCAAACTCCCAGATAGTTTGGCATGTGGGTTCTGTATAGACTGTCCCCTTGGAGACAGAGTTGGCAAGACCTGGCCTTTCCAAGTGGACTGTAATCTAAATCTATACCATCTGTGTGATAGGCTCTGCTTAGCGGGTGTGTGGACCTAAGGCCAATATGAACAGTGCATTGGCCCTCTCAGGGCATAGTGCCATGCTGATGGTGCCAGATACCAGAATTGCTCTCTGGATCCCCTGGGAGCAGTTACGAAAAGATCAAGACTGGCCATTTGGAAGACCTCCCAGTAGGCATCTGGCCTCTAGCAATGGAAACCAAATCAAATCTTGGGCTGGAGGAATACGGTGCATCCATATGTGTCTTTGTCATCTGGTGCTGCTCTAACAGAAATACCACAAGTGGATGGCTTTACAAAGAGAAGTTTATTGTCTCACAGTCCAGTAGGCTACAAGTCCAAATTCAGGGCGTCAGCTCCAGGAGAAGGCTCTATCTCTGCTGGCTCTAGAGAAAGTTCCTTGTGATGCACCAGTCTTTCCTTGGTCTGGGAACTTCTCTGCACAGGAACCTCAGGTCCAAAGGACACGCTCTGCTGCTGGCACTGTTTTCTAGGTGGTAAGAGGTTCCCATGTGTCTCTGCTCACTTCTCTGTTTTATATCTCAAAAGAGATTGGATTAAGACACTATCTAATCTTGTAAACCTCATCAGCATAACCTCATCACAGTGGTAGAATTTACAACACATAAGGAGATCACATATAACCTCATCATAGTGATAGAGTTTAGAACACATAAAGAAATCACATCAGATTACACAATCATACAATACTGGGAATCATGACCTAGCCAAGTTGCTACACACATTTTTTGGGGGACACAATTCAATCCATGACAATATGCAATTCATTCTTTCATTCAGCAGATATTTACAGGCCCTATTCCAACTTTCTGGAAACCCTGGTGGTGTAGTGGTTAAGAGCTATGGCTGCTAACCGAAAGGTCGGCAGTTTGAATCCACCAGGCACTCCTTGGAAACTCTATACGACAGTCCTATAGGGTCGTTATGAATCGGAATCGACTAGATGGCAGTGGGTTTGGTTTTTTGGGTATTCCAATCTTCTGGCTTGGACTTTATTGCTTCTTGTGTTCATTTGCTCTGTAGTCACCCTAACAAAGAGTAACATAGCCTTAAAGGACATGAGTCATTTCTTCTCCTGCTGGGTATAAAAGAATTCCGTTTCTGCTGACATTCCTCAGCTCCAATGAGAGACCTTTCCACTCTCAGGTTTGTCTTCAGTTTTATTGGGCCAACTGGTTTTCAAGTGAAGACTGCCTTCAGTGAGTCAGCTATTGAAGAACTGAAAGCAATTATTCTGAATTCTGGTACCAGGGCTTGATGCTTGAAAGATCTGGAGACTTGGGGGACCAGGAGTGACTCTGTATGTTTATTATTCCAGTGATTTTCTCCCATGAATTTTATTCTACTTCCTTGGAGGAATATGCTTATTAATCATGATGTGGCCATACCATGCCAAATCTCACAGAGATCAAAAGACCCTGGCTCTATTTTACATTCATTTTCACCATCCCTGCTCTTTACTTTGACCGCACAGCCTACAGGTGAAAGGGAATCAGCTATTCCATAATTTCATTATTGCTTTCATTTCTTTTGATTACAGACGTTAACAACTTTTTCCCCTATGAGTTCCTTGAGGGCTGCTTTGCTTATTCCCAAGGTCTATTACAGTGCTTTGCATCTAAGGACAGCTCAACGCATATTTGTCAAATGAGTGAATGAATGAATGAACGGATTACAAAGTGATTCAACTGATGCCTTCACGGTGCTTCAGTTAAAAAGAAATTGAGAGCCCAGCTTTGCCAAAAGCTACCCTTCCATTCTTCTGGAATGAATGAGAGTAACTCTCTGTTTTGTACTCTGAGCCCTTTTTGAGTGAGGAGGGAAGGCAGATGCATGTGAGCCTTATTTGCAAAGTTACTTTAAGCCATTCCTCTGTAAGCCAACTCAAAGAGAATGCTTCTGTCTAGGAAACAGGAAGATCAATTAGATGTCAATGGTTTCACCTCTTCTATACCACTAGCGGGATAAGTAACAGATAGCCCTGCTGAGACCTGATCATATACCCTACTCATTGACCATGAATCCAACTCAACCCTTCCCACATGCATATGGAAACCCAGCTTAGTTTTCCAAATTCTTCTATTTCCATTCTCGTTTAGCTCACCACCTTAGCTTCCAGGGGCCAGGCAGCCCCTAGAAGACCCCTACAGCATATACTCTGGTCCAAGTCAAGCTAACAGCCCCAGGAAAGACAGATGTACCTGAAAGATTGTCAGATCCCTGCCATCTGCTTCTGTCACCTCATTGAGTTTCCATTTCTCTTGTCGGCTCACATTTCTCCGCTCCACCTCTGATGGTAATAATACTAATAAAAATGCATTGAGTGCTTACTATATACTAGGCACTGTGTTAGGAGTTTTACATACATTATTAAATATCACTCTCACAACTTTATGAGATAGGTGCAATTATGATTCTCATTTCATGAATGAAGATAATGAGATAGAGGAAGGTTAAGCAACTCAATCAAGTCCCACAGCTAGTGAGTGCAAGAAGCAGCTTTCAAACCCAGATCCTCTGACTCTAAAGGCCATGTACTTAACAACAACACTATTTTACAACAACTTGCTCTGATCTTGGAGTATCTCATTCTATTTCTAGGAAGTTAGCCCTGGCATAACCTACAAACTCTACTCTTTGCCTCATGGAAGGACTAAGAGTTTCTGTCACTGCTTCTCTACTGCTAGTCCTCTCCCAATTCCCACACTCCCCAGCATGCCTCTTGGTTCAGCTTAGTTCTTCTCCTCATCGTTAAAGGTATGATGAATAACAGTGTTGGGCAAATAGAAGGTGCTACAAATACTGGAAGCACCTCAAACATATAGACATTCTGGTCCTGGGTCTGGGGTCACTACTTTTTATCCTGAAGGGTGGTTCTTGGCGTTCTTCTGATTCTCTGTCTTTTGCCTGATGACTGTTATCCACCCCACTCAATGCTCTGTGCCCTCACCACCATCACCATGCAAGCATAGCATGCTTCACTCACTCTCCTCTCTGCCTAACCTGTGTACATCCACAGGAGAGAATCTGGCAGAATTACCTAAGGAGTTCCTTTCTTGTGAGACATCTCAATGGTCAACCCACACTGGAGTCCCTTTGAGTGATTTATTTCAGTGCCACTACCATAAGAAAGAGGGCATTGGTAATTCAGTGGTAGAATTCTCACCTTCTGTGCAGCAGACCCAGGCTTGATTTCTGGCCAATGCACCTCATGAGCAGCCACTACCTGTCTTTTGGTGGATGCTAGTGTGTTGCTATGATGCTGAACAGGTTTCAGCAGGGCTTCCAGACTAGACTGACTAGGAAGAAAGGCCTGGAGATCTACTTCCAAAAATCAGCCAGTGAACCCCCTGTGGATCACAATGGTCCAATACTGTTGTGCATGGGGTCACCATGAGCTGGGGGCTGAATAAAGAGCAGCTAACAACAACCACAATCATAAGAAAACCAAAGAGTCTTGCAAATCACTTTCTTTTGCCACGGTGGATGTGGCCACGTTAGATATATTATGTCTCCCCAGTCACAGCCCCCGGCCCCCAAACACTGCAGAACCTCTCCAAAACCCAGAATTTGAGAAGCAAGTCCCTTCAGCAGGGTATGTAGCCATACCCCTTTAGCATCATCTGACCCACTTCCACCCTGGAGGCAGCCCCAGCCTCTGCCTTCCTGTGGCACTGTTTTCCACTAATATGCTCATATTTCATCTACTTTAGCATTTTGCTTTCCCAAGCCTCTTAATCCCTCATAATTGAATCTATTTTATGCTGATGAGCAGTGGTGTTAATCACGCCTCTGGGCCATGCCTAGAGGGACATTTTATTTCATTCTTTCATGGGCCTTATGCCAACTTGCACTTTTTTCCACCTGTAGGGAATAGGCTCTCTCCGTGAGGGTGGAACGGGAACTAGATGCAAGGAAGAACTTCCTGACTGTCTTTTGAGACCCTGGAACCTAAGCTCTGAAGGGAATTACCTTAAGGAGAGATTTGGAAGAATGGAGACACGGCTCCCTTCCTTGTTACCCAAGCAGCCTAGAGCTCAGGGGATGACCACATGACACACGGAGGCTTCTCCACGGCTGGGAGTGCAAACTCTCCCACATCAGTACATTTCTGCATGTCCCTCAAAGGGGGGAGCGTAGAAGAAAAGGGTGTGCAGAGAAGATTTACAACATGATTGGAATTCTTAAGAAGCACACAGAGTCAGCTGAGAGGACCCAAAGATTAAGGATGGAAACTCGGATTACATGCAAAGTTTCCATTGATCTGGTCTCTCCAACGGCTTTCCTGGTGGTCACACCGCTCTGCAACCAGCATTGTTTCCCTCAACTTCAAAGCCGGGATTTCGTTAAATTAAAAATGCATAAAGCCACAATCTTGTTTTCTTTCAATTTTAGTGCTCACAGAACTAGAAAGGATTGGTATGCCAGTAATAGCAGACAAGAGGGAGAAGAATTTATGACCCCAGAAGTGCTGAGGCAAAGCAATAGAAAGAAGGATTTAGGTCTTTCTGTTAAAGTAACTCTTATTAAAAAGTAATGGAAGCCAGGGTGGCAGAGGCTTTACTTATTTCATCAGTGATGCCAACAGTCAGCAATTTGTCATAGCTGGAGAGCAGGAAACAGCGGTCTGCCCCTTGAAGGAGTCCATGCGCTGCACAGCTTGTCAACAAAAAGTCAGTCGTAATCTGGGGGAGAGGGAGTGGAAGGTTTAAAGACTCACATGGAAGAGAGAGAGACAATGGCATCACCCTCAGGACCTGGCAGAGCAAGTGGAGTTTGGATTTTGCACCAAAGCTCAAAATTACCTGAAGCCAGGAAGAAGAGGACCCAGCTATTGACCTTAGAGAGCTGGGGCTGGTTTCTTTCCAAGTGGTAGCCACTGGAAAGCCTGGGTCAGTGACAGCAGGATTTAGTGGCAATGGTTTCCTAACTCCCTGTGTTCACATCCTTACTCACCAAGGACATGGAGGACATGGGTGTGAACACATTTAGCTTCCCTTGTGCCTATAAAACCACACCTTTCCTCAGCTCCTCGCCTCCAAGAGAGAAAGAGAGAGAAGCACAAATGGTCACAGATTTCCCTTATATTTTCTTTTTTAAATTAAGCAACAACGACCAAACCTCCTTTGTTTGATAAATGTGCCCCTTTAGTGTCACCTCTTACCCATCTGTCAGTTTGTCATACTGTGGTGGCTTGCATGTTGCTATGATGCTGGAAGCTAAGTCACTAGTATTTCAAATACTAGCAGGGTCACCCTTGTGGACAGGTCTCAGCGGAGCCTCCAGATTAAGACAGACTAGGAAGAAAGGCTTAATGATCTATTTCTGAAAATTAGCCAATGAAAACCCTATGGATCACAACAGAATAGTGTCCAATACAGTGCTGGAAGATGAACACCCTTGGTTGGAAGACACTACACAATAGCCACAACAATGGACTTTAGCAAGCCAATGACTATAGAGATGGTGCAGGACCAGGCAGGACCATGAGACGGAGTTAACGCAATGGAAACTAACAACAACAGCATCACATCATTTCTCCTTTGTTCACAGACACGTTCCTCAAGCCTTTCCTGTACAGTTACTGAACTGTGTCTACTCCATCCACTCACTAACTGAATCCCTACTGCCAAGCATCAGTTGTGCTAGTGTGAACCCTACCCAGGTCAATGATGATTTCCAGGCACCAGTTCCCAAGTGTCCTGGCATCATTTGGCACTGCTGGCCACCTTTGCATCTTGAAATACTTTCCTCCTCCACAGACCTTAAAAGCAATATCCTGGTTCTCCTTCGTGTTTTTTGCCAGTGCTCCTCTTCCTCCCTCTCACTCCTAAACATGGGGATTTCTAAAGGTTTAGACCTCAATAGATCAGCCCCTGCATCTCTATTTGCACTCTCTTCCTCAGAAATTCCATCTACATCCACAGTTTCAATAATTACTCCCTCAAGGAGTAAATAACAAACCACGTTGTGAGCTCAGTGAATGACCTTGTTAACATTTCATGACTTTTCTGTGAGCATTTTCTCACTCATCTTCAGTGGACTTGCAATGCTGCCTGGTATACTTCCCAATTCAACCTCTCCCTAAGTTTTTCTCCTATTTCTCCTGGTCTCCTCACCACCCAACCAAAACCCCATCACTAACATATGTGAAAACTCAGCCACATTCTAAAGTTCTAGGGCTTGCCTCTAAGCCTATTTAGATCAGGGGAAGAGGAACAGGAGCAAAACATGCATGTTTGGAGGTTAGGAGAGAAAATAAGGAAATGAAATGGTCACCAATGGGTAAAGAAAGTTCCAGAGTATTTTCTTGTGATTAATGTTCTACTAAAGAGTAGGAGGGAGCCCTGATGGTGCAGTGGTTAAAACCTCAGCTGTTAACCAAAAGGCTGAGGGTTTGAATCCACCAGCTGCTCCTTGGAAACCCTATGGGGCAGTTCTACTCTGTCCTATAGGGTTGCTATGAGTCAGAATCAACTCGGTGGCAACGGGAAAGAAAGAGTGGGAGACACAAGAAAAATCTTTTAGATGCTTGGGACCTCCAAAGAGATATTAATGCTCTTGGGAGAAAAGAACAAGGAGGATGGATTTGGTTGAGGGAAATTCTCAGATAACACAGAATATAGCATTTATAACCACAATGGGCCCTTCATCTCCTCCTTCTTTTGCCAACATCCCCTTCTCAGGTTTACTTAGCAGTTTTCACTAGGATAATCAAGAGTTGGGTCTGGGTTCTTAGGAAAGAGACAGGTTTGAGGAGGCCAGAAGAGTAGAAGAGTCAGGAGGGACAGGATTAATTCACAAACCTGAGATTTGTCTGTAACTCAATCCCTGGTCAGGACATCAGGGCCACGTTGGGATATGTTGTTGTATGTATCTTAGATATGATTTGCAACTGGGTATAAGCATGACCTCCTCATTATCTCTCTTAGGCACTTCCCTTGACGTATTGATGACTTTATTCCGTTGTGCATGTGGTCACCATGAGACAGGGGCCAACTTATGTGCAGCTAACAGCAACAACATAGTTTAGCCAAGTTAACACATAAGACTAACCATCACAAGGAGTAAGGAGGGAAATAATTAGTTTAGATTTGAACAAGTTGAGATTAAGGTATCTGATGCACCTCCATGAAGCAGGGTTTGTACATAAAAGATCTGAGGTACTAGAGAGGGGTGAAGAGTAAAGACAGAGATTAGGAAGTCATCAAGGTATAGGCCTTCATCTTTTCTCAGTTGTTGAATGACAATAGCTTCATAATTAATCTCCCTACTTCAAGGAATTCCCCATCCAATCCATCCTACATTCTAAAACACAAAATTCATCATGGCACTAACCTGCTTAAGACCCTGTATCATTTCCTATTGCCTTCAAGTTAAAACTTGAGATATATTAGGACTTAATATCTAGCCTCTGGTACATAGTCAAGCCTAATCTTCCAGCTTTTTGTCAACTGTTTCCAGTTCACTAAATATGAAATACTCTTTCCTACGTTTTCTATCTAGCTAACTACCATTCCTTCTTTAAAATCCAATTTAAATGCCACCTGATTAGCAGAGACTTCACTCTCTGAGGCAGAGTGATTTTTTCTGCCTTTGTGATTCCGTTGTTGCATCTTTTAACATCTTATTACACTTATCACATTGGTTGTATGATATGTGCAAATTCCTTCCATTAAACACTAAGCTCTTTGTGGGCAACGATGTTGCTTTATCTGTCTGTGTCTCCTGGTGTCCAGCAGAGTGTCCAGCACATCGTAGGTACTCCATTAGTGTTGTTCACTGAATGAGTGAGTCAGTGTTTTCGACCTTGACTCCATGGTCTCCCCCTGTGGTTTCTTTGTCAGATAAACTAGAAACAAATAAAACTTCATGATAAAATAATCCCTAAAGATTCTGGAAAGAGGAGGGGAGAAAATCCTAGTTCTTATTTCCTTTCTTCTCTTACCTTCCTATATGCAAACAAAATTCTAGCTTAGATCAGACCCCTAAGAACCTCTATTCTTCCTATCTGCACCACCAAAGAGATAAGAAGATGAAACCAATTTCTTCCAGGACTTTCAAGTGGAATAGGACCAGAGATGTTTTCTTGGGCTTCTGTTTGAATTTCAAGCAATTCAGGAGAACAATTGTTATTCTCTGAAGCCTCCCAGGATAATGAACAAGTGTGTGGGAACCCAGAGACTTCTAACTTTGGGAATTTCTCCTCATAGTGCTATTTATCTGCATTTTTGAAAGGATATTTTGTTGTCGTAGGATGGAGAGGGGATAGAGTAGTAGTCTTGAGTCTGATCCTGTAACTCTGGACAAACTGTTTACTGCCACTAGGACTAGGTCTCCTCACTTGTAAATAAAGGGGCTTAAACTAAATAATCTCTAATAGTGCATTTATTTCAAATTTAAAAGATTATGAGGCCTCCAAGTTCCAGTAAGATAATAGTGGTTACCTAAATAAATCAATTCATAAAATTATAAAAAAGAAAACCAACAACAACATAAAAATCAAAACAGCAGTAAAAAAACAAAAAACACCCATAATGCAACATAATCCAAGCCTGTAACATAACTAGGAACCTAAGAATACTATGAAATTAAAATTGTATATAAGTAATGAAATAAACCAAACCAGCAAAGCCATCCGGAGAATTCATGCCAGAAAGTAGAGGGAAACAAGGACCTGAGGGAAGAGGAGCAGACGGAAAATACCCCACCGGAAAGAGAAAATAACCCCCCTGAGCAGGAAGTGATAAGAATAGGTCACAGACTTGGAAGATCAGAGCACTGACTACAGGGAAATCAGTTGGAAATGACTTAAAGATGCAAAGGATCAAAGGTGGAAATCTTGAGAAGGAGCCACTTCTGAGGAAGAGCGGGAGGACTTCAAAGAGTAGTAAAGAGAAGGAACAGAGTGAAAATGAATGGTGCTGCAGAAACAAAAGATAATTGCCAACTCAGAAGACATTCCAACACTTCTCCTGTCAAAGGACCATTAAGTAAAGAAGTTGCATGTTATCTCAGCAAGAGGGGACTCTTGAACAACCACAACGAACATTTCTGGTAAGCCTCCCTCATCCCTGTGTACATATAACTATTACTGCTAGTCTGTGCAAACACATATTCCAAAAGGAATGAAAATGACAGACAACATCTTTAAAAAAAGTTCCTATAAAATGAAAATCAAAATTAAATTTAAACTATTTCAGTTGGTGATAATTCTCTCCAAAATCCAACCATGAAGCAGAAAAAAACTGCAACATAATACTACTACCTAAATTAAACATCCTTAAACAGGCACACACATAAAAACAACTCAAATTAGAAATTCAAAAACCGACAACAGAAAGACAAAAACCAGAAAAATATGAAACAAGACAAGAGTTGATTAAACTTAGAAAATAATATGAAGAAAAAAGACAAAATCATCTCAGAAATGAAAACTAATTACAAAGTGTGCAAAGAAAATATATTTACTAAAAATATAATAAGAGGCATTAGGATAGACACAAAAGCAGTTAAGAAAATTAAAAATGACATATAGAAGGTGCTTAAAAAAATAAATCAGAGAAAAAGCGATTAATAAAGAAGATAGGCAAAGATAATCCAACATACATAACTGGCGTCTCCAAAGAAGGAAAAAAGAAAAAGAAGGTACGTAAATAATATTTAAACCTATCACACAAGAAAATTTTCTAAAAATAAAAGAAGACCTGAATCTCTATGTAGTATTTAAAAACCTCCACTATGTAGCTGGGAAAATTGACTGGAATGGTTAAGTCTGAGACATATCCTGATCCAACTTAAAACTTTTCCTATAGCCCTGATATTTGACAGATTTGAAGCCATAATTTTGGAGTTCTGCCAACAATGGAGCAGTGTTTTCAAGGAACTCAGGAAAAGAATGTAAGCAAAGGATTTTATTACCAACCAAACTGTCCTTTAAATATCAAGGCTAGGACTCGGACAGACATGGCTGTGGCAGCATGCTTGTCCGTTTTCCGATTCTTGCCTATTCTGTAATATTCTTTGGGCTGGGACAGACAGGGTTGTAGCAGCACGCGTGTGCGTTTTCCGATTCTTGCCTATTCTGTAATATTCTTTGGACTCGGGCAGACATGGCTCGCTGTATGCTTGTCCGCTTCCCACTTCTGCCCTTTTGAATATATGCCGACTAAAACTTTCTTTTTGCTTTACTAAACTTTGTGAGGTTTTTCCCCTACAACAGTTAATGGCATAGTCATCAAGGATCTGAAGCTACGAATCCAGTCAACTTCGAAGACACCTGGCCTGCGGAGCAAAAGCTGGGAAAGAAAGGTCCTATCTTCTGGACCCACGTGTTCCCACTCCATGTCCCTTCGACACTGATGGGGTGAGTGCTTTCGGAAAACAAACTTTGCTTATTCTTTGTTGTTTCTCTTTCTCATGTTTTCTTAAGTTTTGTTTGGCATATTTGTTTGAAAAACCAGTTGACTGATTAAGGAGAATCTCTCTTAGATTTTTGCTTGATCGTTTGGTTAGGAGAGACATTTAGTAACTCTTTAAGTGAACTGCAGTTTAGGCCTGGATTTGGGTGTTTGAAGAGATAATTCTATTTTCAAAGAGCTGTGAGTCACTATCAGCTACAAAATCTGGACTTTCGTGTGGCTCAGAAAAAACCTGGAAAATAGTGTTCTGTTTTGCCAAATTTGCAGGGAGAGGTGGCAGCTCCTGACCTGTGTTTTGATATTTAAGAGAGAAGTGGTAGTTCTGTACCTGTTTTTTCCATTGAATTGAGTCGATCTTACCAAAAATTGCTATATACACTTTTAGAAACTAGGATCCCTATATCCTTGTTTTGTGTGGTATTATCTGGCGAGTTTATGTGGTCTTTCTGTCTCCTTTAGTTCTAAGAGCTTGCTTCTGGTCTAGAGCATTGTGTCTAAGTTTGTCTTGTATGAGATTGGTGGCTATGGCTGAGAATTGCTGTTTTTTGTAAGGCTAGTTGTAGAACCTCAGTTCCTTCTTCATCCAGAAAAAACAGCGTCTTGTGTCTGTCTTATGATTTAGATTTTTAATAGCTACTTGGAGAAACTTTGATATAAATGGGTCTATTTGAAAGGTACACTAAGATCTTTATGTTTATATTATGTCAGTCTTAAAAGTGAAACCTTTTTAAGTAACTTAAGCTAGATATTATATGAAATGTGTTTTATTTAAGGAAAAAAGAGTTTTGTCTTAAAGTAGCAGTTCCAGAACAGTAAAAAAGAAAGAAATCAGCTATCTTTTGTCTTTCAAAATGCCTCCATCAATTTAAACGTATGTAAATGTATTCCAAGAGTTAAGAGAGTGAGGGCGGGGCATGATCAGGCCTCCCCACCTTCCAGTCTCCAAGGTCCTGTAGCTCCAGGGACACTTTTGAAAGACCCCTTTCTGCTAGGTGGAGATCCTTTTAAGACAAAAGATAAGAAAAATTGCTGCTTTGCTATAGTTATTAGCAACTGGGTAGATCCTAATCATAGAACTGTAAACAAGTTCTCTCTATTATAGGGGAACTTTAAGAAGTAAAAAAAAATAGAAATCACAATGAGACACACCTGAAGTGGCCTGGAAAAATGTTTCCAGCAGTAGCCAAACACTTAAGGTTACATCCATATCAATGAATTGGTCAAGTGAGCAAAGACTTTATGATTTCCAAAGCCAGTTGATAAAATCTTTAAGGGCTAAAATTAGATTGGGAAAAATACCAGAAGGAGTAAAAGTTGAATGAAATCTTAGAAGGTTTAAACAGACTTTTCTTTCAACAACAGTTACGTTTTATGATATATAGGCTTAAAATAATTTCGACATTTTGGGTAACTTATTGATGTTATTAAGCTAATAGATACTTGTCATAATTTAAGTATATATACTTTTGCTTTTTATGCCACAAGAGAAAGGTTAGACAGATATATATATTTTAAGTCTGCTAATGAGTGTTTGCCATTTAAAGGGATGCACTGTAAGAGATATACAACAAAAGCAACTTTTAAGAGGTTTATCGAAAAAGAAATTTATTTGATATGGTCAAGTTTCATCTGTCTGACTAAAGTTTAATTGTTTAATTTATGAGATTTTTAGGAGTTTTAATGTTAAATAGCATATAAAACAAAGAATTGGGTTTCTCACAGTTAAAATAACAAAATTTTCTTTAATTTCTGAGTTAAAGGGTTAATTTATTCTTTGTGTAATCTGCGTGGAAAACAAAGGTTTGGCTTCTCATTAGAATAAGATTCCTGAGTCTGAATACTAAGCCTCATGGCTTTTAGAAAAGAAAGCTAAGGGTTTTACTTTAAGATCTTTGTTTAAATAACTTAAGTATTGTTTCACAGTGACCTATATTATTATCTCTTTATTGCTAACTTGGTCCCAACTTTATCTTTTTAAATCTAGCATTATCAAAGCCAATGGTTTGATTGGAGAATTCACATTATTTACCTATAAAGTTTTTTTTTAATTACTATTCAGGTATTTAGAGATTTGATAATCTTGGTATATTCTTAGTATATCCTGACTATATGGTATTTTGTCTGAAAATTATTCTGCATTATATCTGAAGCTCTTTGAATATGGTTAATGGCTATATTTAGAAATATTTTTATGTAAAGTTTTTTTTAACTGATTTTATTTGGCCTTTACATTATGCTTATAATTAATTTCTATCAGGTCTTTCACAATTAAGATTATGTTTATCAATTAATCATGGCCGTATTAAGTTTTGTCATCTGCAGATAGGTTTTTACTGTGCTGATTTGCTGAAAAAGTTTGACCAAAATATCTCAACAAACATATGGACTATGTTGGACTTGCTAAAAGGACTGTGACTAGACTGAATAAAATTTCCAGAGCTCCTATGCAGAAGCTGATGGGTTCACAAACTGCGGCTGATCCAGAATCACGTGGAACAGAAATTAATCACATAAGACTGAATAAACGAAAGGAAACTATGGTTTTTTTTAATATTGCTAATATTTTAAGGTCCTAATTTCTGGATATAAGAAATCATTCTCCTTTCTCCTAAATTATCTAACTAATGGGCTTAGATATTGTAACTCTTGAATTAGAAGTTCCTGTTGGTAAACTTAGCACCCAGAGAAGTATTTGAAATTTGAGCTATGATTTTACAAAATAGAACAGCATTAGATTTCCTGTTAGTCTCTTAAGAAACAGTTTGTGCCTCAATAGATAGGCATTGCTGTATTTATATTAATACTCAGTCTGAGGTTTTGCAGAATGTAGTTGCTGTTGAGGCACATTGAAAGCAGTTATGATGCTGCTTATGTAGAGACAAACACCTCATGAGATTTGTTTTCTTGTTTCAAAGACCTTAGGGTCATGGTTTCATTGGTTATTTCAGACAACTGGCCTAATATAATTGTTAGTGTTTCTGTTTTATTTCCTAGTTTGCTGTACGGTGCCTGGGATCTTAAAAACCAGATGATGTCCAATTACCACTTATTGAGCATTTTTGATAAAGGATTCTATAACAAGATCATGATCCAAAGGAAAGAATAATGAGAGAGTTGGATATAATTCTCCTGGAATCCAGATTTCTGGCTTTCAGGGAGGTTGAGGCAACCCACACGGAATATTTGCCTTTGGGTGTCCTCTTGAACCTTGAGCTTTGAGGAAAAAACTGGTTCCTGAAGATACTTTGAGTCAAACAATGGTCCAGATAAACTAGTAAGACCATTTTGCTCTGTATATTGAGCTTTTTTTTGAAGAATTCAGTCAGTTTTAGGAAATTAACTTTAAAGATCAGACTGAGAGTTATGTTTAGGGTAAATTAGTAATTAGTTTAAGCAGTATTTAAGACAATGTCATATGAAATACCTGTGCAAAGTTTGTAATCAAACTGTCACCCTCTTAAACAATGCAGAAAATTATGTATCTTAAAGAAACCAGATTCTCAGAGGAGACTGACCTCATGGCTCAGACTCTGTTTTATCTTTGGATCCATTTCTGCTTCTGAGAAAGTGACCCATGACTGTTAATACGTAAACCAAGGAGGGGCAGCTTGCCCTTGGGAAACACTTAGTATGTTTAAACAGACTAACTGAAGACCTCCTACAGGAAAGGTCCTTCCTGTATTATCTTGCTGATCATTAGTTCTCTAATGAAAACTTATCACATGTAAATTTTTCTATATTTTCTGTTTCTTCTAGACAAACTTTGTGTGCTCCTTATGAATATATGTTTCTGTGTAGATATATTTCTAATTTAGATGATTCCTTTCCAACTAATAGTGAATTTGTGTAGGCAATCTCTTGTTTAGATTCCTGACAAATGTGTGGACAACGCACTTTGGAAAATTTAGGATTATCTTTAAGTATTCATAGTAACAATGCTAGTAAATACTGGAAAGGTAATGTTAAATTGTTACACATTGTAAAATGAAAGTCAGAAGAAAACCCACTGGTCCAACACTCAGGATATGGTTGGTAGCTTTATTTCCTACATGTGGTATAACAGAATTGGAGAAATCTTTAAGAAAATTTGTCAGTCACTACGGGACAAATAACAGATGAGATAGAAGCACAACAATGATCTCTGATCTCATAAGCCAAGGTGACATGAGATAACAAAATAACCTTAGATTTTTTTTTTTTTTTATTAGTCCAAGAAAGTGTAGTCTGTGCTGTAGACAAGATATACATAGAATTAGACAGCAAGCTACTTGATTACACATTGTCACACCCTTACAAACACCAGATCTATTTGTTTGGTTACCATCAGGAATAAGTACATGGGCTAGATCACTACTGCAAGGGATAGTAATATTCTTAGTCTACATCCTGATAGTATTAGCCACAATAAGATTTATCCTTTATTGTCTTACACATCTAAAAGGCAAAAGAAGGCCTCAGGCTAAAGTGTTGATGTACATTGAGTCTGCTCACTCCAGCAATGCCATTGATGGGAACATCACTCTTACTCAATACCCTGGTGAATCACCAGATGGTATCCGGTGGAAAATCAGCACCGTGAGTTTAAAGAGCTTGCAATGGCCACCATCTAGGAGCTAGACTAAGTCCAGGTATTGATCATCGATGTGTTATCTCCAATCTCTGATCAAAAGGAGGGACTGATTTAGGAAATAATATTGGAGTTATTATTCCCTCTCCTTGAGCGTGGAGAATTGTGACCCAGCTGGGGCTGAGCCCTCACAGACTCACAAAGACACATTAACTGGGCCCTGAGCTAAGACAACAGATGGGACAATCTCAGAAATTATCTTAAGGAAGTTTTCACAAAAGGGCAATAAAACCTAACCCAAAGGACTTCTCACCTTTTGTCTTTTCCTTTTCACATTTAGTGAATAGGAATTTGTTGGATCACCGAAGACCCTCCTGACTTTTCGTAACTGAAACCCGTACCAATGATTGTTAAGAAAGATGATTCAAAATGTTAAAGGTTACAATTTCTAGCCAAGCAGTGAAAAGGTGATGATTTCAATGATTCTACCCATTTTGTGATGTTGATATATACTGATGATTCTGTAACCTTCCTTGGACTTGTCCGTCTTCCGATTCTTGCCTATTCTGTAATATTCTTTGGACTCAGGCAGACATGGCACTAGCAGCATGCTTGTCCACTTCCCACTTCTGCCCTTTTGAATATATGCTGAATAAAACTTTCTTTTTGCTTTAAAAAAAAATCAAGGCTATAGGAAAAGTTTTAAATATGGAAGGATGTAGGGAGATCTGTACTCACAAACACTTTCTGAGGAATCTACTAGAAGTCAAGCTTCAACTAATCAAGGGATGTCTGGGAAACCCGAGAAAAGGACTTATAACACGTACTGAATATGTTTAACTGACGCCCTAAGACTAAAACCAAGGTGGGGCAACAGTGGAAAAAAGTAGAAATTAGGCAACTTGGAAAAGAGTGAAGAAGTGAGAGAGGAAGAAGGAAGTAAAATAAACTCTTTAATTTGCCAGATAGATAATAGAGATGAGTCAACAGCTACATTTAAATCTGATAACAAAACAGTAGATACCTAAATTAGAAAAAAGGGGATTATGGATGCCATTAAAAGTGTGAGTAGAAAATACTAGAACAAATGTACGAATCTTATTAAATTCCGGAAGAAATACAAAAGGAAAAAGAGCAAACAAAGATAATACAGAGAAAGAAGCACAGTAGATATAACACAACAGTCACAGTAAATATAATAAAAGAATATGACAAAGTTATACCAAACATATTAGTCACATTCATAAATGTTAATATACTTAACTTATTAATAGAAAGATATTTTCAAGATGGCTCACAGAACAAAATCCAACTGTATGATGAATACAAAAGGTGCTTCTAAAATGAAGTGACTCAAAAAGGCTAAAAATAAAAGGATAGGCAAGGTATGGATCAGGCAAATGGAAACAATAAGAAAGAAAGGCTGTGCTCCTAACAGTACACAAAGTAAAATTCTTGTCAGTGGTCCAGAATAGAAAGTGCAGAAATAGACCAAGTACATATAGAAGTTTAGTATATTAGAATGCTGACATCTCAAATCTTGGAGGAAAAAGATGGACATTTTAGCAAATGACTTTGGGACAACTGGTAGTACCTTTTAGAAAATGATAAAACTGGCTTCTTCATATCATTCAACAGAGTAAATTCCAAACCAATGAAAGATCTAAATGTAAAAGGTGAAACTATAGAATCACTGAATGTGGGGAAGGTTTCTTAACTATTAGTGAAGACCTAACTATAACAAAAACAAAAACGGATTATGTAACAACATTAAAAATTCTTATATGGCAAAAAAAAAAATCTGTAAGTAAAGACAAATAAGAAATTGAGGACAATAAGTACTACATATATCACAGATAAAGGGCTAATATCACTAATATATTAAAATTGAGAATGAATATAAATATACCTAATAGAAAAATGATAAAAAGATATAAACGAATAGTTCACCAAAAAAAATACAAATGTCTCTTAAAGATGTTCAAAGATGTTCAACTTTACTCATAATGAAGAAATGTAAATTAAAATTACACTGAGATACCATTTCTCACCTAAGAGGTTAGCAAAAAATTCTAAAGCTTGACACCACTCTGTTGGCGAGGCTGTGGGGGAAAAGGCACTCTCACACACCTTTGGTGGGAATGCAAAAATGGTATAACCCCTACGGATGGGAATTTGCTGATATCTAATAAAGCTATGTATTTGTCCTTCGATTCAGCAATCCTACTTTCAAAAGTTTACTCTGAAGATACTCCTCCTCCAACAATCACAAAATGGAAACATTCACAGGGTTTTTCTTGTTGTACTATTTGTAATAAAAAATTATTGGAAGTAATCTAAATGCTTACCTGTAGGAGCCTGATAAAATAAAGGATAACACAGCCACATGAAGGAGGGCTACGCAACTATAAGAAGTAATAAGGGAAAATTTGGGCATGTTTTAGGGTGATGGCTGGACAACATGATGAACATAAGTAACGTCACTGAACTGAACTGTACAAGTGAATACTGTAGAAATGGCAAATGTTCTATTACGATATACTTACCACAAAAAAAAAAAAGAAGAAGAAGAAGAAGTAATAGGGAAGATCTCTATAAACTGATAAGGAGTAATTTCTATGATGTAAAATAGAAAAAAAAAAAAAAAACAGATGTACAAGACTTCATAATATGCTGGCTTTTGTGTAAGAAATAAAGACAAATAAGAATATTTGCTTATTTTTACAGAACAAAACACAGGAAGTTGAACCAGGAATTAATGAAGTAGTTTACATAAAAGAGGTGAGTAGGAATGAGGTAAAAGGGATTAAGGAAGGGAGGAGAATTCTCTAACGTTTATATAGTTTTAACAAGCTAATGTTTTACATATTTTTAAGAAATAAGTGAACTCAATGAGGAAAATAGAAAATTAATGCTTTACATATTCAAAAAAATAAACGGGCTCAATTTAGAAAACTAAAATTGAATACAAATAAAACAAATAACTTTAATTAGGTATCAAATAGATAACATAACAACATAGGGGGGAAAAAAGAAGTAATTTAAGTAACTTTTTAATACAATACTCTGGCTGAACACCCTCAGGGGACTATAAGGACAAAAGATACTTCGAAGAAATCTTGGACTTTAATGTGTTGCTGACAGTGGTATTGATGTTGAATTGTGATACGATTTTGTTTGTGTTGTAGGATTAGGCAAGTCCTACGAGGGCCCAACATCCTCATAAAGAATGGGAAGAAGAGGGAGAACCCTGCAGCATTGGATTGGAATTAGGGCTATCAGTATAAACTCATGAATGTGCCTGCGGATTTTTTCCTAGCTCCATGAGCACTCAGTCTCCATGAGCATACCATTTGCCTTGAAGAAATGCCTGATTCCACAGGCCTGAGCCACCAAAGATACAACGCAAACCTGGAACGTCTTCTTGGGCCATATAGCAAGGAAATTTTCTTAAAAACTGATAGGTACATGACAAAAAGACCTAGGAGCCAGCTTAGAAGGGCTCCCATTGGCCAAATTTAGAATAATTTGACTATTAAAAAGAATAAGGAAAATTGGTTGCCTATGGTGATTACAGAGATTGACTGGGAAGGGGCACAAGGAAACTTCCTGTGGTGATGGAAATGTTCTAGATCTTGATAGGGGTATGAGTTCTATGAGTGTATACCCAGGTCAAAACTCATCTAACTGTTCACTTGTGATCCAGACATTGTACTCTACACAAATGATACTTCAATTTTTAAAAAAAGATTAATGACAATAATGAATTGTAATACATTGACCTTAAAATAAAAAAATCCATAAAAATACTTAAAAAAAAGTGATGGAAGAAAAGCTCTTTTTCTTTTCTTTTTTTTTTTTTTTACAAGAAAATGCTAGTTGGCAAACAAAGAAGGAATTATAAAATTAGAAAATCTCCATTTTCAACCACCATTTAAGAATTGATTCAGGCAAGAATAATCAGTGGATGTGAAAGCATTGGGGAATAGTTTTCAGAGATCAAGACATTCAAATAGTCTCAAACAATCACCCAACAGGGGAAAAGGTATCATTGCAACGAAGAAATATGGTAGACAACGCTTAACCAAGTGATCAAACTTAACATCATCAGTGATGGGACAAATTGATATCACATGCTTCCCAGTGTGCTGCTCTGATTAAGAGGCGACCCAACACCCATTGCCACAGAGTTGAGTCTGACTCATAGCGACACTAGAAGACAGCAAAGAACTGCCCCACGGGGTCCCCAAGGCTCTAATCTTTACGGAAACAGACTGCCGCATCTTTCTCATGCAGAGCAGCTGGTGAGTTCGAACAGCCGACCTTTCAGTTAGCAGCCAAGTGCTTAATCACTGCACTACCAGGGCTCCTTAAGATTCGAGACTATGTATATATTACACCTGTGAAAAATGTTGCCCTGAATCCAGTCATGGGAAAACATTCAAACAAATTCAGATCGTCAGGCAGTCTTCAAACCAAGTTGTCTAGACTCTTCAAAAGGTCAATGTCATCAAAAGACAGAAAGGAAAGGAAACTGTTCTAAATTAAAGTAGGGTAAAACAACAGGATCATTGATTGAATTCTGAATTAAAAAATAGCTATGAAAGACATTGTTAGGGCAATAGTGGAAACTTGGGTTATATATTTAGATAAAGCTATGGAATCTTTGTTAAATGTCTTGAATGTGATAATTATAATGTAATTATATAAGATAAAGTCCTTTCTGTTAAAACAAAAAGAAAAAGAACAGAGAGAAAAGGAAAGCAAATATGGCCAAAATGTTAATAATTGGTGAATCTATGTGAAGGGTATATGGAATATGGGTATTTTTTGTACTAGTTTTTTTCTTTTTTTTCAGTAGTCAGTTTAGAATTTTTCAAAATATAATATTGAGGGAAATACTATTTAAAAAAGAAAAACTGTGAGTTTTTAATTCTAAGTTTATACAACTCTCTCTGCAAAATATCTTTTGCAATGCCTTTTCTAACTGCCACCACCTTAGCTGACACCCTCAGGGTATTATAGTCAGGATCACTGGGAACAGTGCTCTACAATTGAAAAGCCTCTCCTCTCCTCCTCCTCCAAAATAATTCTTCTGAACAGAGCTTTGGTGAAGACACACCGCTGCCCTATTTTAAAATAGGTTCAAGTTGTCCTGGGTCTACATCCAAAACTCCTTGGTCTGGCAGGTTCATTAGTCCTAAACTAATTGCTTGCCTGGCGTGTCCACATGACAACCACAATAGCCTCAAATTTAACTCATCTAGTTCAGAGTTTGACATTCGGCCTCCAAACCTGATTCTCCTGCTCTGTTTCCTGTTATTTAGTGGCATCACCATTTTCCCAGTCACCCAGGCTGGCCCTCTCAGAATCAGCCTAAGTCCCTGCCCATTCTTCATTCCCACAGCCAAGCCATGTCTTTTCATCAAGGACTACTGAATTCTTTCCATTGTCAATCTTACACACTTTCATCATCTCTAAGCTCTAACCTACTATCTGCCTACCAGTTGGTCTCCCTGATGTTCCGTAATAAATGTTCAATGAACATCTGTCTATTGATTGAGGGCAATGAGGAAGCAAAGATCCTGCCTCTAATTGTTACCCTTTTCCCTCCTCTTCGTCTCCCAAATCAGGCTTATGACAAATATCTCTGAGAAAGAAGGAACAGCCAAGTAATTGTTGCCTAAAGTCTTGGAAAAGACAAGTGCCACAGAATTCATTGCTTCTTTTCCTGGCTCACTAAATGTTCAGTGTGACCAATGCCGTAAGACAGGGACAAAGAAATTAAAACAGAACGAAACAAAAACCCTTTGTACTAAGGCCCTTTGTCCAGTCTAATTCCTATTTCAGAAAGCAGAGGCTAAAAACCAGCTGGAACATTCTGGCTATCTGAAGAGCACAGGCTTCTCCTGCCTCCAGATTATTACATGTTGCAATGTGCCTGGCACTGGTGGTGCTTTTGTGGGCACAGGCAAGATGGTATTATGCCCCATCTGGTCACCAATTTTGGCTATGGTGGCGACTTTGATGCTCTAGGACAGCAGTTGGCAAGCTATGGTCACAGGTCAAATGCGGCTAGTGACCTGTTTTTTATATCCCACGAGCTAAGAATAGTTTTTACATTTTTAAACAGTAGTTAAAAAAAAAAAGAAGAACATGCAACAGAAACCATACATAGTCAACAAAGCTCAAAACACTGTCTAGTTCTTTACTGAAAAAGTTTACTCCAAAGTCATGTCAGTATGCGTTTGAATCCTGTTTTTGTTCCCCGATAGCGGTGAGACCATAGGCAACTGCTTAATCTCTTTTAGGCCAGTTTCTTCACCTGTAAACGTAGATGAAAACCTAGGATGTTGAAATTCAGGATGTTGTAATGGTTAAATGAACTGTTTGCACTTCACTTAGTATAATTGTTGGTACGTAAGTACTCCATAACTATTACTTACAATTGTAATAGAGAAAAAAAATATTACTTAAAACAATCACACCTGCCTTTCAAAGAAGAAGGCATAATTCATTTTAGAGGGAATATGAATCTCTATATACCTCCCTTCTCTTGGCTAAGATTAATGGGGAAGGATAAAAGGAAAGATGGAAATTTCAAAGCTTCTGCCAATTATTCCAGGCTGCCAAAGAGGAGACTTGAATATATAATCTACTGTTTAGTAGAGCACACCAACGAGTTTTTGCATATATAAACAGGATCTCAGAGCTGAGTTGGGGAGGGGGCGCATGGAGAGATAAATTGATTTGCACAATAAAGGAGAATTGAGTTTGAAAGGAGGAATCAGTATTCCTGCCCATTTGTGATGGCAGATTGAGTGCATGATAAGATCTCCCCCTCTTCACTCAACTCAAAGAAATGGTAGGAAAATAAATATATACAAACCCACATTCAAATGTGAGAAACAGAACACTCAATGGATTGGAAAACGGAAAGACATCCCTAGAAGGAAGAAGCAGAACTCTTCAGGTTAATCTGTGTACCATAACAGGGAAATTAAGGTGGCATTTTTAACACTGATAGGTCCAGGATTCCTACCAATAGGCTATTGGATATCACGGCTGTAGATACTGATGCAGGTCGATGACAAAATTACAGGAACATGAGTCCAATCTCCTGCTCTTCAACCTGTATCCCACACATGTGAATGACTAAAGAAACCAAGCCATAAAAGGGTGGCCAAGCTATGACATACAGAGAGAGAAAGACAGACAAGTTGCTAGGAAAGTGGCACAGTTGACTCTTGAAAGGCCATTCCACATGTCATTGATGCTGACTGCCTGGGGACGGTAGGTAGCTGAAAAGTCCACTGAATGATCACTGGCTCATGTTCAAGATGGACAGAAGCATCAGTAGACTGAGTACTCTGGTCACTAAAGATAGAAGAGAGGGCTCCATAGTGCCATGATGTGAAATTCTCTATTTCTAATGACAGAGTGGGCTGCTATCATCTTACAAACAAAGAAGAAAACAATGTCAAACCCAGAGTAAGAACCCACCATGGTCAACATAATTTTTTTTAAAGTAAAAGGTCCTATATAATCAATTTTTCAATGGGACTCCAGGCCAACATCTAGATTATACAGTCATATAAAAGGGACTTATGAAGGGGCACGTTATTGGCAGCTACTACAAAAAGAAAAGGCATTTGCATAATATGAGAAAGAAGAAATCCCCAACAGTTACAACTGATCGTATGTGCTAGGGAAACAAGGTTCAGGATTGAGAAAAAGACAATTTGACTCATGGCATCCATGTTAAAGACAATGATAGAAGGAGGAGTATTTCTGGTGATTACCAACATAATATATTTGTATGCTCATGCTATCCAATAAGCTTAATATCTTTGCCTCCACCAAACCAGTTTGGTCTTGATGAGCAATACCTCTCCAGTAAGGACCAGTGAATAAAGCCATTGGCCAGAGTTCATGGTTCATTATACAGGAGACAGACGGAGTGGACAAGTGGGCAACCTTGGTAATGATCATATGTAGAACCTATAGCTCATCCTACTAGAATGAGGCACCACAGCCTCATTCATGCAGAAATCTCTTAGAGCTAGGTGATGTATAGCTGCTCCCATTCTCTACTCATGTTATAATAGCTGAGTCATCAATGAACCAGGGATGATGGCCTTCCTCACCCACTCAAAAGTCATATCCAGCTACGAAGTAAAGGGAAATGAAGAACCAACTTTCCCATGCCCAAGTGATAGCTCACCACCATCACATGGAAGTGGAAGACATCCATGGACGGATGTTGTGATCTAGGTATACTAGTTCCACTTAAGTACAGTCATCTGTGGCGTGGGCAAGGCTGTTTTAGTTCAGACAGGATACAACCCAAGTAAAACACCAAAATTTGAGGTGCACATAGTTTTGATACCTTTCTGATGTAGACGGACTTAATGGCCATCACATAGATGCTCAGTTTTAATGAGCTCTCCATAAGCAACTAAAAGCTGATTTTCCATAGGAAAGTATCTGAAAGTTGATAACAGCAGTTTACTTGCCAAGAAGTCCAAGGATCACTTATTGAGGAACCTATCAGAAGCTCCAGAGAGCACGTGTACCTAACATGATTATGCAGAAGGGTTTTGCAGAGTAAGGCGCAGGTCAGGGTAATAGGATCTCAAGACAGGGCTCACCATGCCAATCTCTGTACCAGCTCAAGTACCTCTTGTTGTATGGACCCCACCCAAAATCAGAAGGCATTCATGAAACCTGGTAAACAGGTTTGTGTAAGAGGCTGGGATTAGAAATGAAGATGGACCGTTAAATAAAATATGAATATGTGCTGAATCTCCTACTTGGACAAAAGCACTTGCAGTGGCACTTTTGCCTGAAGTCCTTGTTATAGATTGAATCATGTCCCCCCAAAATGTGTGTCAACTTGGTTAGGCAATGATTCTCAGTATTGTGTGATTATCTACCATTTTGTGATCTGATATGATTATACTATGTGTTGTAAATCCTAACCTCTATGATGTTAATTAGGCAGGATTAGAGGAAGTGATGGTAATGAGGCAGGACTCAATCTACAGGATTAAATTGTATCTTGAGTCAATCTCTTTTGAGATATAACAGAGAGGCTCAAGCAGCAAGGAGAGGGACCTCATGCCACCAAGAAAGAAGTGCCGGGAGCTGAGTGTGTCCTTTAGACCTAGGGTCCCTGGGCTGAGAAGACCAAGGGAAGATTGATGACAAGGATCTTCCCCCAGAGCCAACAGAGAGAAAAAGCCTTCCCTTGGAGCTGGAACCCTGAATTAGGACTTCTAGCCAAAAGAATGAATGAATCTGTCTTGGAAGAAGTACAATCAGAATGCTTCTTGCAAGCAAGGATGGTGAGATTATGTCTCACATACTTTGGACATGTTATCAGGAGGGATCAGTCCCTGAAGAAGGACATCTTGCTTGGTAAATTAGAAGGTCAGCAAAAAAGAGGAAGCCCCTCAATGAGATGGATTGACACAGTGGCTGCAACAATGGGCTCAAGCATAACAATGATTATGAGGATGACACAGGACCAGGCAGCATTTTGTTCTGTTGTACATAGGGTCACTGTGAGCTGGAACTGACTGGATGGCACCTAATAACAACAACAACAGCCTCCTAAACTGTGAGAGAATAAATTTCTCTTTGTTAAAGCCATCCACTTGTGGTATTTCTGTTATAGTAGCACTAGATAACTAAGACAGTCCTGAAAGTGTTATGTCAATACCTGATAATTTAGGGTCCAGATAGTGGTACTGGGACCCTTGGCTTTACACTGCCTGAGAAGCCATCCCCCAAGAAGACATCTCCCTATCTGTGACACGGAAGATGGGCTCATTGAGAGCACCAAATGGCCCCTGAGTGGGGACACATCAATATTCTGTCTCAGGACAATTCCTGGGATAGGGTGGGGGTTAGCACAAGAGAGAAACATCTCATTGCACCATATAGCAGCATAGGGTAGGACAGTGAACATGTACTGTCGAGCTTCCCAAGTAAAGATATACTATTGCTCGTGGTTGGGGAGGAAAAGAATAAAAAGGACAATTTTGACCAGATTGATGTCAGCATACCATTGGAATAGACATGCCACAATTTATCTAATCATGGCGATTATATCAGGGATTAAACTGGAGGTAGGTAAAACGATGTCTGGTAAACAAGGAGGTTCTGAAAGCCACCGCTCTTTTTAATTAACCAGACCCAAAATTTGCATTGGGCAAATCTACTGCAAAAGACCTCTTTAAGGTGCTAAAAAGCAAAGATGTCACCTTGACGACTAAGGTGCACCTGACCCAAGCCATGGTATTTTCAATTGTCCCATATGTATGTGAAAGCTGGACAATGAAAAAGGAAGACCGAAGAAGAATTGATGCATCTGAATTGTGGTGTTGGCAAAGAATATTGACTATATCATGGACTTCCAGAAGAATAAACAAATCTGTCTTGGAAGAAGTATAGCCTAAATGCTCCATAGAAGCAAAGATGGTGAGACTTTGTCTCATTTACTTTGGACATGTCATCAAGAGGGACCAATCCCTGGAGAAGGACATCATGCTTGGTAAAGTAGAGGGTAACAAAAAAGAGGGAAACCTTCAAAAAGGTGTATCAACACAGTGGCTGCAACAGAGGGCTCAAACATAGCAACAATTGTGAGGATGACACAGGACCTAGCAACGTTCATTCTGTTATACATAGGGTTGCTATGAGCCATAGCTGGCTTGACAGCACCTAACAACAACTATAAGACTTCAAATGAATCCCATCTGAAGAAGCTCATTCCATTCCTCCTCTTTTGGGGAAAGAAAGATTCAAAAAAAGCAATGAATAAAGTGAAAATCTAATTTTATGGATATCCCAACTGTCCTAGTCATCTAGTGCTGCTATAACAGAAATACCACAAGTGGATGGCTTTAACAAAGCGAAATGTATTCTCTCACAGTCTAGGAGGCTAGAAGTCCAAATTCGGGGTGCCAGATCCAGGGGAGGGCTTTTTCTCTCTGTCAGCTCTGGGGGAAGGTCCTTGTCATCAATCTTCCCCTTGTCTAGGAGCTTCTCAGCACAGGGATCCCGGATCCAAAAGATGTGCTATGCTCCCAGTGCTTCTTTCTTGGTGGTATGAGGTCCCCATGTCTCTCTGCTTGCTTGTCTCTTTTACATCTCAAAAGAGACTGATTTAAGACACAACCTAATCCTGTAGATTGAGTCCTCCCTCATTAACATTTTAGAGGTAGGATTTACAATACATAGGAAAATCACATCAGATGACAAAATGGTGGACAATCACACAATACTGGGAATCATGGCCTAGACAAGTTGACACAAATTTTGGGGGGACACAGTTCAATCCATGACACCAACCTAGTAGTTCTAAGTGTTTCTCAACCCAGTGGAGAATCCATGGTAGCCAAGACATGAACAAATGCCACGTACTAACATGAGATAGCCTGGAGCAATCATTAGATAGGTTATATAGTTATAAGCAATCTGGAAGGTCTTAGCAAAGCCAGGCACAACTTGACTGCAACCTTTCTGGTGTGACTGGTCATAGAACATATGTACTAGTAGGGGTAAAACAACTGCTTTTCCTGGGAAAGGCCACCATTATACCATCTGGGACAAATCAGGCATGAATTAATAATGATCATTCTGTATGCCCCCAAAAAGAAGATGCCACTAATTAGGAGCAAATATGATACCATAAATGGAAACCAAACAGAGATAAACATACAGGACAATATCATAACCAAAAAGAAGAATGGGGTCAGAAAACATCATTTATGAGGCTGGCAAATTGAAATATAGGCTGCTCTTTCTTGTCTGGATGTAATAAGCACAACGGTGTCTTGTGTCTTGAGTTTAAAAGCCTCCTTCTAGATCCTGTTCAGTCACATTACCTAGGCTTAGGGTGTGAAAGTAGCTCCTCTAGGAACCAGCCACCAGGAGGAGGTCACGTTAGAGTTAAAAGAGAGTACCACCTCCTCCTATTCTGCTGCTGGCTCAGGGTGACTCTGTGAGAACCTCGTTCACAGTGCTTCTACTGAGCAGTGTGCTTCAGGGATGATGGTGATGATTATCACTGTTATAATTGCTGTGTTGTTATATTAATAGCTGTAATTTATTGTTTGAAAATCTCAGAATTGAGAGCATGAGATAGTGCCAGCCTCCCAAAGAAGCAGTCTGGGGAAATGAAAAACTTTGGAAGCAGATAGTCCTCTCCACTACCTTCTAGCTATGGGACTGAAATGTGGGTTTACGGTATTATTTTAGAGTATTTAATTTTGTTACAGAAGTCAAGAAAATAAGCCAGATGGTTGAAATTAATAAGAAATACTAGAATTGTGGAAACCAGCGTCCAAGACAGCTCCCAAGGATCCTGGCCTCGTGATGTATGTAGTTTCTTCCCATGCTGAGCAGGGTTGAACTGTGTAATCTACAAAATATTGTGGAAATTGTTGTATGTGACTTCTGAGCCAGGTCATAAAAGACACTTCTCTCTCTTGGATCACTTGCTCTGGGGGAAGTCAGCCACCATGTCATGAGGATACTCAAGTAGCACTATGGGTCAAGTCCATGGGGTGAGAAATTGAGGGCTTCTGCCATCATCCAGCACCAGCTTGTGAGCCATGTGAATGCCATCTTGGAAGGGGATCCTCCAGTCCCAGTTAAGCTTTAATATGATTGTAGCCCTGAGTGTTATCTCTTTTTTTCCTTTTTTTAAATTATTGTACTTAAGATGAAGGTTTATAGAAAAACTAGTTTCTCATTAAACAATTAGTCCACATATTGTTTTTGACAATGGTTTACCAACCCCATGACATGTCAACACTCTCCCTTCTCAGCCTTGGGTCCCCTGTTACCAGCTTTCCTGTTCCCTCCTGCCTTCTAGTCCTTGCCCCTGGGCTGATGTGCCCCTTTAGTCTCGTTTTGTTTTAGGGGTCTGTCTAATCTTTGGCTGAAGGGTGAACGTCAGGAGTGACTTCATTATTGAGCGAGAAGGGTTCTGGAGGGCTTGCTCTCAGGGTTTCTCCAGTCTCTATCAGGTCAGTAAATCTGGTCTTTCCTGAGTGTTATCTTAATTGCAACATCATGACAGACTCTAAGCCAAAACCACCTAGCCAAGTTGCTCCTAAATTTCTGACCTACAGAAACTGTGGGAGATAAAACATGCGTATTGTTATTTTAAGCTGCTAAGTTTTAGGATAATTTTCTGAACAGGAATAGATAAGTAAAACCAGCATAGATAGCAAGCAAGTCACTTATGAGATGTAGGCAAAACACACAGGATATGCGAAGTATAGATGACGAGTCAGCAAGTAGCTTGTGAGACAGGTGGAATTCATAAGTTATGCTAATTATAGATAATAAGTTAGTAACCTATGACATGCTAAATAAAGTTATATAGAATGAATGGAAGGTATGATGAAATAAATAAGAGTGTTATTTATAGATAAAGAGCAATGGAAAGACCAAGTCATGATCATACCACCTCAGAGCTAACAGCTTTGTCACTTCTAAATCAGCTACCCACTGATGATACCCAGTATGGTCTCATTTTGGTCCCATGTGTGCTTTGTGCAAGAAATGCAAATAAAACCCATGGCTGTTCAGAAGGGCCACTGTCAAGTTATAGCTATGGCCAGGCATACTTTGTACTTGCTCCTGTGTCTTTTCCACTGGAGAGCAATTGGCCCATGGGACCTTCCATGTATTGGGCCTGCTTGCCCTAATCTCAGTTCTGATCCTCATAACCACACCATCAGCAAGGAAAGCTGATGCAACAGAGAGAGAGAGACAGGACATATGAGCACTGTGTAACCTAGGACTCAGAGAGCATGCTCCTTCTACCTGTTTGGACCCATCCCTAGTGAGTTAACCTACCCCATTTCTCTTCACTTCTTGCTTTGTGTTTTAAATTGATTTAATAAACTGTGTGGTCTGAGCACCTTAACTTAGTCTGTGAGCCTTTCTGTTCTGAGTCCTTTGAAATAGCTTACCAGGTAGAGTACTTAGAGGCTGCCATTACATTTCCCACATAACAGGGACCTTGGACAAGTCGCTTTGCTACTTTTCTCATTTAAGAAATGGAGCTAATACTACGTACTTGGTAGACCTACCTCACAGAGTTGCTATTAGAATTAAATGAAGTAACATTTCTGAAAGCGCTTAGCACTGGGCCTGGTGCATAGTAGATGGCCAATCAATTTTAAACTTGTGTCTTCCCTTTCTTACAAATAAAACACCAGTCTAACAGCTGCCTCTATGATATAATTTAAAAAATGTGGGAAGTCCCTCTATCCCCTACCCCTAACTCAGGTTACATTCCTCACCTACTCCCCCTGACTTTGAAGGGCTGGAGTTTTTGTTACTTAGTAGAGAATTACAACTTATCCTAGGGGAAGAAACCAAAGGATTTAAATTCACCTTAAGATACAGATGACTCCCGATAAATCCTTGCTGGTAAAGAAAGATTTTATAGGGCAAGGGAGGAGGGAGTAAAAAGATAGGTTCTGTAGAAGGGCACTCAGTGGTGAGGGAGAAGAGAAAGTCCTCTAAAAGGAGGACCTGGGGACAAGGCAATAACAAAGGCACGTTTAGCCCTGTGGATCTACCTAGAGCAGGCCAAG
This sequence comes from Dugong dugon, assembly GCA_030035585.1. Classification (NCBI taxonomy): domain Eukaryota; kingdom Metazoa; phylum Chordata; class Mammalia; order Sirenia; family Dugongidae; genus Dugong; species Dugong dugon. The sequence goes on from CM057467.1 coordinate 32,329,136, forward strand.
CCAAGAAAGCCCCTCCGTTGAGAGCCCCTCCGTCAGACAGCCCTTACCTCAGAGAGTCCTTCCATCAGAGAGTCCCTCCCTCAGAGATCCCTTTCCTCAGAAAGCACGTCCCTCAGAGAGTCTCTCCTTCAGAGACACCCCATCCTCAAAAAGCCAACCCTTTGCAGAAGACAGAGATTCTGAGGCCCTCAAGGGTTCAGGGCTCAATAGGCAAGAACCAAGCAAGTGTCCTACGGGAAGGACTTTCAATGAGTTGGAATATCTCCCTTCTAGAGAAAAGGCCACCACCTCCCCCTCTCCTTAGACCTTCTCCTTGGTCTCAGGACTGGGGAAGAGAATTGTGAGATTTGTGCTCAGACCAAAAGTAGCCCTCCTGAGTGGGTTTCAAGCTAGACCACCAGAATTCTAGAGCAGTCTGGCAGCTAGGAGAGAGGCAGCCTAATGCAGTATGAGACTGAGTATACTAACAGACAACGGCCAGACCATATATAAAGTAGAACTCTGACCCACAACCTGCAGCTACCAGTCCAGGAAGGCAAAACTCAACCTCTGTAGCAATCAATTCAAAATGGCCAGGACTTAATGAATAACTGACAGCTTTTCTAATCTTGTTCCCGCTTCAAACTTAGGACCAACTGGAGAAAGCCAAATATGCTCCCCAAACCAATCACATAGGGTGCCCCACTTTTAGTTAGCCTGCCTCCAGCTTCCTCATGCCAAACCAAACCAAACCCGTTGCCATGGAGTTGATTCTGACTCAAAGCGACTCTGATGGACAGGGTAGAACTGCCCCAGCAGCCTCCAATCAGAGCATACCTGAAGCCTTCCCCTTTTTCACTATAAAACTTTCCCATTCTCCTGCCTTTGAGTCTCTGCCAATCACAAGTGATGGTGGCTGACTCCCTTGCTACAACCAGCTCTAAATAAATAGCCTTTGCTTGTTCTCATTCCAGTGCTCTTCATTTATTTTCATAAGTGGAAAGTACATAATGCTTAGTCAAAAGTTCTGTTTTGAATTTCAGCTTCACACCTTCTAGGGTGTGTCCTTGCGCAAGTCACTTAATGTCTCAATCAGACTCATAAGACTAAAATGAGAATCATCACACCACCTCCAGAACAGATTTACCTCGAAACTGAGTAAGCTTAGGCCTTCCAGCACCCCTCACTTCACGGCCCCTGGTGCTGGTTCTAGGGGGAAGCAGAGGTCATGTGGCCTGTGGGAAGCATTCATATGTGAGTGTTTCTGGTAAATTGCCTGAAGAGATCTCAGAAGACAGAGCCTGAATTTCCAATGTTACAGTTAATTTGTGTGTGTGTGTGTGCGTGTGTGTGATTTATTTTGTGTCATTCTGAATGAATATTTACTCATATCTAATTGTGTATTTGTGATTTTGTATTCGTTTTCTTAAAATGGGGTCTCCCAAATTGTACAAGCCTCAGGCCCCACGAAGCCTGGATCCATCCCTAGGTAGCTCAGAGGGTTGTTATGTGGATTAAACAAAAGTGATTGGTTCACAGTAAGTTAGAAATAAATGCCTATTTAATACTTACTAAATCTGATTCCGAGGCCCCTGCTCAGTGCCCCCTACCAAGGCGATGTGGGGTGGGAGCAAAAAGGCAGCCCAAGACCTCCTCCAGGTTTAGAAACAGACTAGAGACCTGGCAGTGAGCCTGCTGCCCGCCAGCCAGGGCCCCTCTGGTCTGAGACAGGGCCAGATGATATGGCAACTTTTATTCAGTGGATAAACATCCAATCCTGCTTGTTGGAGGCCCCCAGCCTTGTATTACTGTTGACACAAAGCAGATATTCTTTCTCTAAACCACTGTCTATATTTTAGCCAAGTGTCCTACATAAATCTTAGATCCAACCACCAGACTCTCAGGCTGCTACAGAAACAACCAACCAGAAAATGGCCTAATAAGGCCTTTGCTTCAGGAACTGGGGGTATCTTCATATGAAAGGCAGACTTGGGGCCACTGATAAGACAACCCTGTTGTGAGGCTCTCCAAAATTAGGGGCCAGAACAGGGTTGGAAGCAGCTTCAGCTAAAGTGAAGTTTTTTAAAGAGCTGTGTCTGAACCAGGGGACCTATGAAATATAGGGTTCAGTTCAGCTCGGGTTCGGAGAACATCCTGAAGTCCCAGTACAATAGTTCTAGGAAATCTGTAGGCTTGGATACAGTTCAAACTAGTTGCTCACCAGGGTTTTCTTCAGAAGAAAAATAGAACACAAACTTTGTAATAGCTTTGTGGTTCCATAAATTAATATCTGGGCTTAGTTCAGAGCTCGGTGCAGTTGTGTGGTAAATTGTGGTTTGGGGTTCATGGTTTGGCTGTGGTCCCTGATTTGAAAGCCTCAGAGACTGGAGACCTGAAGCCTGAAAGGGGCAAAGGAGCAATCTTTTCCTTCAAGTAGGAGCTGAGAGCTGAATCCAGTTCACCTTGACTCAGCAAAGGACGTTCAAAAACTGCTTGCCAGCTACAGCTTTTGGGTGTGGGCCTCTATTTCTTTTCTGCAATAGTCCTGCATGTGACATAAATAGCCTAGTCCTGAGTAGCTGTTATTTTAAATAATAATTAAAAAGAGCAAGAGTAATCCTCAGGGAATAGAGGGAGAGGGTGTCCTTTTATTTAGATATTCTGGACTTGTTTATAAAGCCCAGAGTTTGGCTGCTCCATAGGGATCTTGCTTCTCTAGGCTCACCCTCTCTACATGATTAACTGACTACTGCCATCTAGTGAATCTGGAGGCCTTTGATGATCTAATTCCTAATGGGCCTGGTGCTGGGCAAGAGAAGCTATGCTTAATTAGGGCAGCAGATCTTAAGGTGGCCTTGAAGCAGGATTAAGGATCAATCACCTTGGAATATCCCCATATGCAGTCACTCTTCTTTAATATAGGTTAAGAGAGAAAAAGGAAAAGATTATAAATTCAGTGCCTATGGGTCGTCAATGTGCTGGAGTTTACTTGGCAGTTGAATCCAAACTGCCATTCGGAGTCTTACAAAGACTCAGTCAATGCCAATGTTGTGGATGGCTAACTCACTGCTCTATGCCGAGTTCTCTATACAGGCTGCAGGGACCAGACTGGACCACGGGCATGGCTAGCATGATGGGAGAAGTCCTCAGATAGGTAACAGGAAGCCAGGCACCTGGAGATATCCTCAGGTAGGGCTGTGCCATCCTGTCCAGACAGCCCCCAGGCTCAACTCCCAGGCAATAGGCATGAAATGTCCACCTGGGGAGGGGAAAAAAAAGGATGTGGTCTGGACCCGAGGACTTCACCTTTGGTGAACCTTCTGATAACCTGGAATGGTTGTTCAGGGACAGAGCAGAGCAAAGAACTGCCAATCTGGAGTTATCAGGGAGCTTTAGAAACCAACCAAATAAGCTATATTTAAAAAATAAAAATAAAAAGTTGCCATTGAGTCAACTATGACTCATGGGGACCCCAGTGTGTCAGAGTAGCACTACACAATAGAGTTGTCAATGGCTGATTTTTAAGAAGTAGATCACCATGACTTTCTTTCGAGGTGGACTTGAACCTCTAACCTCTTGGTTAGCAGCTGAGCAAGTTAACCACTAACTATATTAGGAATCTGCAAATGTGCATATGTTACTCTTCAGGATGCATGGGAAACTTAGTTTGACCCAAAATTTTTTGAATCAGTAACGATATAAACACACACACCAAATCTACACAAATCATTTGGATGAAATCTGTAAAGACTTCTTTTTTGAGTTATTGTAGCTTCATTTTCTCTTGAATTCCACCCCAAACCCTTCTCCCTTGCCCAGTGAGTCGATGAGGTTTCTGTGCAAAGTGGCAATAGACCCAAATCACTCTTCCTTCCCACCCCAGACCTCAGTTTCCTCATCTGGAAAATTAAGGGGGTGGCTTGATTGCCTCTCAGATCCCTTCCAGCCTTAAATTTGAATTCCTAAAGTCTAGATTTTCCTTTGTAAGATTTACCCAAGTTTCTGCTAAAGTGGGGCAGACTGAGCTTGGGATCTTGTACCATCACCTGGAATATTTCCCCCGAGAAGTGTTTCCTCCAGATCAGGAGGCTGTTCGGAAATTAACCTGAGCAGCCATCAGGAGGGATGTGTTAAAATGATTTTGTAGAGCAGGTCTAATGGGAAGGTGGTCTGCTTGGGCTCCAGCCTGCCTCTAACTCTTGTGTGACCTTTGCAAGTCATTCATTCACTCAGACACTCAAACTTGACTCTCCACATCCAGGAAATGAAAATAACAACCCCTATCTTACCTCCCTCTCAGGTGTAGAGAGGCGGGAAAAGCAAAAGCGTAAACAGATGCAAAAAGTGCTTTGTTAAAAAGCTCAACATGAATTTAAAATGCCATTTTTCCGTTTAGGTTAGGTTAAATCTATTCAATATTATAAATCTCTTCCAGATGATACCCATCAAACAAACAGCCAAACAGTCCAGGTCTGAAAGACCACAGACTTTGTTTTTGAGGAAAAAAAAAATAAAAAGCTAGCTCAAGCCTGAATTGAATCAGTCCCTTTAAACCACAGGGGTAACTCTGGCCCTTCTTTGGACCTGGTCGTTCTGGTCCTTGTAGGCTTGTGGGCAGTTGGAGCAAGGAGGTGGAGACAGGAGGGGGCCTGGAATCCAACAGCAAGCTGCTTTCAGTGGATTATAAGGAGGAGAACATGAACTTTCTTTTTTTCCTGGAAGATCTGATACTGCTTCCCCTCCTCCGCTGTAAACCTCTCCATGAAAGAGCAGAGAACCAGAAAACTGCAAGATGTGATTCATAATTGTCAATAACATTTGTGTCATTTTGATGCTCTAACTCTATTACGTTAATTGCTTTCCTCTCTACACTTTATATTAAGGTGAACATTAATTGATTCCCAACTGTAATCACAATTATGGGGAGTTATCCTGATTAATGGAAGATGTGATTAATAGGTAGGAAGGTGCAACTGTTTCTCCTTCCCAGGGAAGGGATGATATATGCTATTACAGCTCTGCTGTAGGCTACATTTCACCCAAGAATTCAGAACTAATGCACAGCTATCAATCATCAGATCCTTTTGTTCTCCCCAGTTGACTAAACACAAGTCCCATAGGGCCTGGCCTGTTTCTCCTTTCCCGTTGATGGCTCAGGCTTCCTTAGGGAACTCCTATGCTAGGGCCCCCATGTTGTAGAGATAAGAGGGATGCTAGCATGCCAGCTCTGAGTCTGAACTCTGAATTATGAATTCTGGAGCAGTTAAGATGGACAAGGTGGTAGGTGGATATACTCACAGTTAGTCCCAGAAAAGACATTGGAGTAAAAAGAGGAGAGAAACTTATTTGTGAGCCCAGGTACCTAGCATCGTACTGGCATATGGCAACTGTTCATCACATAGTATTGGAAAAGTGGAATGGCAAATGAATTTATCTTCCCTTCCTATGCCCTTTTGCTATCCCAGCTCCCTGACTACTAGTTGCCCCATAGTATTTGGGGACACCCCTCTGTCACCCCACACCCCTTGTCCCCATGAAGAGGAGTCCCTTCTCTGAGCCTCTCAGCTTATACCCTAGCTCATGTGTCCTGGGTTCTGCTCTATTAGAGCCTTACTAGGAGACAGGGTAGCTCATCAGATGTACTAATTGTTTTACTAGCTGGCTCAGTTAGCTAGCTCTGCTGTAACACAAATAACACAAAGAACAGAAATTTATTTTTTCACAGTTCTGGAGGCTAAAAGTCCAAACCAGAGTCTTAGGTATGTAGATGACTTCTTTGTCAGTAGTCCCAGGGTACTCCGATCCTCATATGGTGTCTGCCTTCAACAGTAAGTGCACTTGTGCCTGTGTCTAATCCGCTTTTTTATAACTCAGAAGTGATTAGGTTTAGGACACCCCCCCACCACACACACATTGGTACAGACTCATTAACGTATCAAGAAAACCCTATTTCCAAACAGGATTACATCCACAAGTGTAGGGGTTAGGATTCCAACATATATTTTGTGGGGGACACAATTTAATCCACAACAATAGTTAATATTGTGAATTGTAACAGGAACCTTGAATGTTCCCCTTTATAACTCCTTTACACTTTGGTCAAACTTCCCTCCCAGCCTCCTCTCCAGGAAGCTTCGCCTCCTCCCTCTTCTCCTTCCACACACACCAGGCACAGAAGCCCTATAATTTGCCAAGTGGTCCAGTGACATCTTCTGTGTGGAAGAAGCTTTAGATCATCAGCTTTTTGGAAAGGACAGTGAGAGGACTTGATTTTTTTTTTAGTATTGTTGTACTTTAAGTGAAAGTTTACGATTCCAGTTAGTCTCTCATACAAAAATTTATACATATATTGTTATATAACCCTAATTACTTTCCCTATACTGTGACACCACACTCCTCCTTTCCACCCCTGATTTCCTGTGTCATTGCAACCAGCTCTTGACCCTCTCTGCCTTCTCATCTCACCTCCAGGCAGGAGCTGCCCATTTAGTCTCATGTATCTACTAAGCTAAGAAGCACACTCTTCACGAGTATCATTTTATGTCCCACAGTGCAGTCTAGTCTGGCTGCAAAACCCACCCACATACACGCTTTAGGGAACAGGGACAAGATTTCCTACTGGACCCTCGGGGATGGCCGCCAGACCCCTGCCTTGCTCAGACGGTGTCCCCCTGCTGCAGCCAGATGCCTGTGTCTACACCAATCACCCATTCCTGTCTAGGACAGTAGGTGAGAGCCTACACCACACACTTGGTGGCTATCTATCTGGGCACCTGAGCTGAGTACATACAGGAGGAGTGGGTGGACTCCTGAGCTCACATACCTAGTAACAGATCTAACCACCTGGTGACAGGACATTAGAGCTTTAAAGGTGCCGATAATCAAACTAGCTCATACAAGCTGCCTATTTGGGCATATCAAAACAAAACAAGAAGCTAGGACACAGTAAACAAACATAAAATAAATAAATATAATAACTTATTGATGGCTCAGAGACAGCAGTCAATATCAAATCACATAAAGAGGCAATCCATGATGGCTTCAGTCAGCTCCCAAAATAAAGAATCCAGAAATTTTCCAGATGAGGAAAATTTCTTGGAATTACTGGAGGCAGAATACAAAAGATTAATATACAGAGCTCTTCAAGAAACTAGGAAGGAAATTTAGCAAAACACAGAACATGCAATAGAGGAAATCAAAAAGCCTGCAGAAGAGCATAATGACAAATTTAACAGGCTGCAACAATCCATAGAGAGACAGCAATCAGAAATCCAGAAGATTAACAATAAAATTTCAGAATTAGACAACTCAATAGAAAGTCATAGGAGCAGAATTGAGGTAATGGAAGTCAGAATTAGTGAGATCAAAGATAAAGCACTTGACACCAACTTATTTGAGGAAAAATCAGATAAAAGGATTAAAAAAACTGAAGAAACCCTAAGAATTATGTGGGACTCTATCAAGAGGAATAACCTATGAGTGACTGGAGTACCAGAACAGGGGAGGATAACAGAAAATACAGAAATAATTGTTGAAGATTTGTTGGCAGAAAACTTCCCTGATATCATGAAAGATGACAAGATATCTATCCAAGTTGCTCATTGAACCCCACATAAGGTAGATCCCAAAAGAAAGTCACCAAGACATTATAATCAAACTTTCCAAAACCAAAGATAAAGAAAGAATTTTAAGAGTGGCCAGGGATAAACAAAAAGTCATCTACGAAGGAGAGTCAATAAGAATAAGCTTGGACTACTCAGCAGAAACCATGCAGGTAAGAAGGCAATGGGATGACATATAAAAAGCCTTAAAGGAAAAAAACTGCCAGCCAAGAGTTATATATCCGGCAAAACTGTCTCTCAAATATGATGGCGAAATTAGGCATTTCCAGATAAACAAAAGTTTAGGGAATTTGCAAAAACCAAACCAAAATTACAAAAATACTAAAGGAGTCTTCTGGTTAGAAAATCAGTAACGTCAGATAACAACCCAAGACAAGAACACAGGACAGTGCAACCAGATATCAACCCAGATAGGGAAGTCACAAAAATAAATCAAAGCTAAAACACTGAAAATAGGGAAACAACATTAAAACAAAAAAAAGGGACTTAAAAAATGTAGGCGTAGATTTTTCACATGGAGAGGAAGCAAGGAGGTATAAAGAAATAAAAGATGGTATAAACTTAGAAAAATAGGGGTAAATATTAAGGCAACCACCAAGGAAACTAACAAGTCTACAAGTCAAAATAAAAAACTAGGAAAATATAAAGACTCAGCGAACACAAAATCAACAACAATGAAAAAGATGAAAAGAAAATACATACAGAAAAATGACTCAGCACAGAAAATTAAGTGAAACAAAGAACCTGTGAACAACACACAAAAAAAGATATCGAAAAGACAGCACTAAACTCATACCTATCAATAATTATGCTGAATGTAAATGGACCAAATGCACCAATAAAGAGACAGAGAGTGACAGACTGGATAAAAAAACACGATCCACCTACGTGCTGCCTACCTTAGACTTAAAGACACAAACAAACTAAAACTTAAAGGACGGAAAAAAATATATCATGCAAACAACACTCATAAAACAGCAGGAGTGGCAATATTATCTCTGATGAAATAGACTTATAAGTAAAATCTACCACAAAAGATAAGGAAGGACACTATACAATGATTAAAGGATCAATACACCAGGAGGACATAACTATAATAAGTATTTACGCACCCAACGACAGGGCTCCAAAATACATAAAACAAACTCTAACAGCACTGAAAAGAAAGACAGACAGCTCCACAATAGTAGTAGGAGACTTCAACGCACCACTTTCGGTGAAGGACAGAACATCCAGAAAGAAGCTCAACAAAGACATGGAACAGCTAAATGCTACAATCAACCAACTTGATCTTATTGACATATACTGAACACTTCACCCAACAGCAGCCAAATATACTTTCTTTTCCTTGGCACATGGAACATTCTCCAGAACAGACCACATATTAGGCCATAAAGCAAGCCTTAACAAAATCCAAAGCACTGAAATATTACAAAGCATCTCTTCTGACCATAAAGCCATAAAAGTAGAAATCAACAACAAAGAAAGCAAGGAAAGAAAATCAAACACATGAAAACTGAGCAACACCTTGCTCAAAAACTGCTGAGTTATACAAGAAATTAAAGTTGGAATAAAGAAATTCATAGACTCAAACGAGTGTGAAAACACATCCTACCAGAACCTTTGGGACACAGCAAAAGCAGTGCTCAGAGGCCAATTTATAGCAGTAAATGCACACGTCCAAAAAGAAGAAAGGTGTCATAATCAAAATATTAACCCTACAACTAGAACAAGTAGAGAGAGAGCAGCAAAAAAAGCCCTCAGGCGCCAGAAGAAAGGAAACAATAAGAATTAGAGCAGAATTAAATGAAATAGAGAATAGAAAAACAGTTGAAAGAGTTAACAAGACCAAAATCTGGTTCTTAGAAAAGATCAACAAAATTGATAAATCATTGGCCAAACTGACAAAAGAAAATAGGAGAGGAAGCAGATAACCTGTATAAGAAATGAGATGGGTGATATCACAACAGACCCAACTGAAATTAAAAGAATCATAACAGAATACTATGAAAAATTGTACTCTAACAAATTTGAAAACCTAGAGGAAATGGACAAATTTCTAGAAACTCACTACCTACCTAAACTAACACAAACAGATAGAATAAATAAATAAATAAGTAAATAAACCCATAACAAAAGAAGAGATTGAAAAAGCTAATTTAAAAACTCCCAGCAAAAAAACACCCTGGCCCGGATGATTTCACTGGAGAATTCTACCAAACTTTCAGAGAAGAGTTAACACCACTACTACTAAATGTATTTCAGAGCATAGAAAAAGATGGAATATTCCCAAACTCATTTTATGAAGCAAGCATAACCCTGATACCAAAACCAGGTAAAGACACCACAAAAAAAGAAAATTACAGATCAATATCCCTCTTGAACACTGACACAAAAAACCTCAACAAAATTCTCGCCAAAAGAATTCGGCAACATAGCAAAAAAATAATTCACCATGATTAAGTGGGATTTGTACCAGGTATGCAGGGATGGTTCAACATTAGAAAAACAATGAATATAATCCATCACATAAATAAAACAAAAGACAAGAACCACATGATCTTACCAATCGATGCAGAAAAGGCATTTGACAAAGTCCAACACTCATTCATGATAAAAACTCTCAACAAAATAGGAATAGAAGGGAAATTCCTCAGTATAATTAAGGGCATTTATACAAAGCCAACAGCCAACATCATCCGAAATGCAGAGACTTTGAAAGCATTCCCCTTGAGAATGGGAACCAGGCAAGGATGCCCTTTATCACCACTCTTATTCAACATTGTGCTGGAGGTCCTACCCAGAGCAATTAGGCTACAAAAAGAAAGGGCATCCAAATTGGTAGGGAAAAAGCCAAAGTATCTCTATTTGCAGATGCTATGACCTTGTACACAGAAAACCCTAAAGAATCCTCAAGAAAACTAGTGGGCTAATAGAAGATTTCAGCAAAGTTCCAGGTTACAAGATAAACATACAAACATCAGTTGGATTCCTTTGCACCAACAAAGAGAACCTCCAAAAGGAAATCATCAAATCAATACCATTTGCAATAGCCCCCAAGAAGATAAAATACTTAGGAATAAATCTAACCAGAGATGTAAAAGATCTTTACAGAGAAAACTACAAAACACTACTGCAAGAAACCAAAAGAGACCTGCATAAGTGGAAAAACACACCTTGCTCATGGATAGGTAGACTCAACATTGTGAAAATGTCAGTTCTACCCAAAGCGATCTGCAAATACTACGCAATCCCGATCCAAATTCTATTGGCATTTTCTAATGAGATGGAGAAACAAATCACCAACTTCATATGGAAGGGGAAGAGTCCCCAAATAAGTAAAACATTACTCAAGAAGAAGAACGAAGTGGGAGGCCTCACACTACCTGATTTTAGAAACTGTTATACCGCCACGGCAGTCAAAACAGCCTGGTACTGGTACAACAACAGATACATAGACCAATGGAACAGAATTGAGAATCCAGACATAAATTCATCCACCTCTGAGCAGCTGATATTTGACAAAGGCCCAAAGTCCGTTAATTGGGGAAAAGACATTCTCTTTAACAAATGGTGCTGGCATAACTGGATATCCACCTGCAAAAAACTGAAACAAGACCCATATCTCGCACCATGCACAAAAACTAACTCAAAATGAATCAAAGACCTAAATATAAAATCGAAAACGATAAAGATCATGAAAGAAAAAATAGGGACAACGTTAGGAGCCCCAATACATGGCATAAACACAATACGAACCATAAGTAACAATGCACAAGCACCAAAAGAGAGACTAGATAACCGGGAGCTCCTAAAAATCAAACACTGATGTTCATCAAAAGACTTCACCAAAAGAGTCAAAAGACAACCTACAGACTGCGAAAAAATTTTTGGCTACCACAAATCCGATCAGCTTCTCATCTCTAAAATCTACAAGATACTGCAAAACCTCAACAACAAAAAGAGAAATAACCCAATTAAAAAGTGGGCAAAGGATATGAACATGCACTTCGCCAAAGAAGACATTCAGGCAGCTAACAGACACATGAAGAAATGCTCACAATCATTAGCCATTAGAGAAACGCAGGTCAAAACTGCAATGAGATATCACCTCACCCCAACAAGGCTGGCATTAATCCAAAAAACACAAATTAATTAATGCTGGAGAGGCTGTGGAGAGACTGGAACACTTATACACTGTTGGTGGGAATGTAAAATGGTACAACCACTTTGGAAATCAATTTGGCACTTCCTTCACGAGCTAGAAATAGAAGTACCATACGATCCAGCTATCCCACTCCTTGGAATATATCCTAGAGAAACAAGAGCTGTCATGCAAATAGATATATGCACACCCATGTTCACTGCAGCACTGTTCACGATAGCAAAAAGATGGGAACAACCTAGGTGCCCATCAACGGACAAATGGATAAACAAATTATGGTATATCCACACAATGGAATACTATGCAACAAAAAGCAACAATGATGAAGCCATGAAACATCTTATAATATGGAGGAAGCCGGAGGGCATTATGCTGAGTAAATTTAGTCAGTCACAGAAGAACAAATATTGTTTAAGACCCCTATTATAAGAACTCAAGAAAAGGTTTAAACACAGAAGAAAACATTCTTTGATGGTTACGAGGGTGGGGAGGGAGGGTGAGGTTTATTCACTAACTAGATAGCAGACAAGAATTATCTTAGGTGAGGGGAAGGACAGCACACACTACAGGGAAAGTCAGCACAACTGGGCTAAACCATAGCTAAGCAGTTTCCTGTATACTATCAAACACTTTGAGGGATAGAGTAGCAGGGGTAGGGATCTGGGGACCATGCTTTCAGGGGACATCTAGGTCAATTGCCATAACAAAGCTTATTAAGAAAATTTTCTGCATCCTACTTCGGTGAGTGGCATTTGGGGTCTTAAAAGTTTGCAAGTGGCCATCTAAGATGCATCAATTGGTCCCAACCACCTGGAGTAAAGGAGAATGAAGAACACCAAAGACACAAGGAAAGTATTAGCCCAAGAGACAGAAAGGGCCACATAAACCAGAGACTTCATCAGCCTGAGACCAGAAGCACTAGATGGTGCCTGACTACCACCTATGACCACCCTGACAGGGAACACAACAGAGAATCCCTGATGGAGCAGGAGAAAAATGGAGTGCAGAACTCAAATTCTAGTAAGAAGACCAGACTTACTGGTCTGACTGAGACTGGAGGAACCCCAGAAAGCACGGCCCCCATATTATCTATCAGCCCAGAATGAAAACAATTTCCGAGGCCAACTCTTCAGACAGGGATTGGACTGGACTGTGGAACATAAAGGTATACTTGTGAGGAGTTTGCTTCTTAGCTCAAGTAGATACAAGAGACTAAACGGGCAGCTCCTGTCCAGAGGTGAGATGGGAAGGTAGAGAGGATTAGAAGCTGGGTGAATGGACATGGGGAATCAGGAGTGGAAAGGAGGAGTGAGCTGTCACAGTATGGGGAGAGCAATTAGGGTCACATAACAATGTATATATAAATTTTTGTATGGGAGACTAATTTGAAATGTAAACTTCATTTAAACTACAACAATAAAATAAATAAAGTTTCAAAGTTCAAAAAAAAAAAGAATGTTTTCTTCTGTGTTTAAACCTTTTCTTGAGTTCTTATAATAGTGGTCTTATGCAGTATTTGTCCTTTTGTGACTGACTAAGTGCACTCAGCATAATGCCTTCCAGATTCCTCCATGTTATAAGATGTTTCAGAGATTCATCACTGTTCTTTATCATTGCATAGTATTCCATTGTGTGAATATACCATAATTTGTTTATCCATTCATCCGTTGATGAGCACCTAGGTTGTTTCCATCTTTTTGCTGTCTTGAACAGTGCTGCATGTATCTATTCGTACGATGGCTATTATTTCTCTAGGATATATTCCAAGGAGTGGAATTGCTGGATTGTATGGTACTTCTATTTCTAACTTTTGAAGGAAGCATCAAATCAACTTCCAAAGTGGTTGTACCATTTTACATTTCCACCAGCAGTGTATGAGTGTTCCAGTCTCTTCACAACCTCTCCAATTTGGTGTTTTCTGGATTAATGCTAGCTTTGTTGGGGTGAGATGATATGTCATTGTAGTTTTGATCTGCATTTCTCTAATGGCTAATGATTGTGAGCATTTCTTCATGTGTCTATTAGCCACCTGAATGTCTTCTTTGGCGAAGTGCCTGTTCATATCCTTTGCCCATTTTTTAAATTGAGTTATTTGTCTTTTTTTTGTTGAGGTTTTGCAGTATCTTGTAGATTTTAGAGATTAGATGCTGATCAGATTTGTCTTAGCCAAAATTTTTTTCCCAGTCTATAGGTTGTCTTTTTACTCTTTTGGTGAAGTCTTTTGATGAGCATAAGTGTTTGATTTTTAGGAGCTGCCAGTTATCTAGTTTCTCTTCTGGTGTTTGTGCGTCACTTATGGTTCAGTACTCTGTTTATGCCATGTATTAGGGCTCCTCGCATTGGAGAGGACTTGCTTTGAAGCTGAGATGTATCACAAGCACAGAAGTTTCCCTTAGTTTGTTTATTTAAGGTGGCTGGGGGCATTTCTGAGACCCTGGATGGTGACAATCTTTAAGCACTTGGCTCCTAACCAAAAGGTAGGAGGTTGGAGTCCTTCCAGAGGCACTTTGGAAGAGCAGCCTGGTGATCTACTACTGAAAAATCAGCCATTGAAAACCCTATGGAGCACAGTTCTACTCTGATACGTATTGAGTCACACATGAGTCAAGGTCAACTCAATGACAACGTGTTTGTTTTTGGTACTCGGGGCCTCTCATGGAGAATTTTTATGGGGAGCTAATTTTTGCAATCCTTGGTGCCATCAGCCACTGAAAACACCTCTTGGTCACAAATTCACACTTCTCTGCCTTTATTTAAGGAGCCCTGGTGGCACAGTAATTAAGCGCTCAGCTGTTAACCGAAAGGTCGGAGGTTCGAACCCACCAGCTGCTCCACAGGCAAAAGATGTGGCAACGCGGCAGTCTGCTCCCATACAGATTTAGTCTTGGGAACCTTATGGGACAGTTCTACTCTGTCCTATAGGGTCACTATCAGTCAGAATCGACTGAATGGCAGTGGTTTTCTGGTTTTGTTTTGTGCTGTTTTTGTATACCTTTGCTTATGTTTGCTTTCTAAGGGTCGAGGAGGTCCCTCACTCTGTTTTCTGTCTGGTGAGATTCTGCTCATCCCCCAGGGTTCAGCTTAAATATGAGGTAAGGCCTTTCTTATCTGGGGCCCTTCTAGCCAGGCAAAGCACACCTCTTGCCACCAAGGCCTCCAAGGCGCGCTGGCCACACCTCTACGCCAGCACCATGCAGTGCAGCAGCATCACCACCTTATAGCCAGATGACTACTACCTGTCTTCTGGGCCAGACAAGTGTCTGGGCCCCTGCAGACCTTAATGTACCTGCCTGAAGACACCTAGCTGATGGAGTGGATGGCGACGGAAGTTCAGCCCTCACCCTGCTTGCCAAGCTGTGCTCCGTGGCCTTGCTTGTAACCACTAGCAGGAAGGGACCCTTGGCCATTAGCTAATCAAGCTCTGCTCTGGTCAAGTCAGCCCTGGGGATGTATCTGTTCCCAGAGAGCCCAGAGACACTGATGTGCTCGCAGCAAACACACTCTGATTCTGTCTTGACATGACTCTTGGACATGACCTCTGCTCCTTCACTGTTTTTCATAAGTGATAAGTCACACTCAGCATTTTGTGACTTTTTTTGTAGACTTTACTGGAAATCTCACAGGGAAGAAGATAGAGAGCTTTGCCTCTCATGTGTCATAGCACACACCTCACTGATCCACCGGGCACGTTTGTTCCCTGTCCCGTCCACTCCCACTAGGAGCACAGCCAGGTCCTCTCCTCTTGGCCCAGCCCCTGCAGCAGCAGTCCCTGATTCCCATCCCATGCCTTCTTCCTCCTGGATTTCCCCTGCTCCCTACACCCATCTTATGATCCTAGCCCACTCCACCTCCTACCTCAAACTTGCAAACTCTCTTTCATCAGAGTTCAGCAAACAATCTTCAGCTGCCAGGATACACCATTCCTCACTCTACTATTTCCTCGCATGCCCCACCCCCAGACCAATAATGATAACTTTAAAAATACCATTCCATTATAATTTATTAATGAGTTAATCTACCAATTAAAATATGAGTTCCATAAGGGCACAGATTGTGCATCATTTTGCTTTGTCTACCTGGTCTGACCAAGATTCAAACTCCAGCTCCTTCAAGTACCGTGTGACCTTGGGCAAGTTGCCTACCTTTTCTGAGCCTCAAGTTCCTTATCTATAAAACAGAAGCAATAAGCATGCCTGCTTCAAAGGGTTATTGTGAGGAATGAATGAGACGAAGCACATAAACGGCTTGGTGGATATGAAGCATTTGGTAGGCAAGAGGTATTATTATTATTAGTGGAATGATTACTGATCAGCACAGTGCTTCCCCAACATAGCTTGCAGGTGCTACCCTGCTTGGGGTGACCCAGGTCCGTCTCTTCCACCAAAACCACTGTCAATAGTACCCAAATGCCTTCACTCAGAAAGCCATACAAGATACGGACTTATGAATGAGGCGCAGGCACTATTCTGTCTGAGTCAGGAGCCCACGTCTTGCCCACATGCATCAGTTGAGACCCAAGATTGTACATTTTAAGCCTCAGTGGTTGCTGGGTCTTCCTTCAGCCTCAGGGCCTTGTTGCTCTTAATTGGTTTGGTTTCAAAATAGCTCAGCCCTTCCAGGCAGAGGAAGCTGTAGGCTAGGTCCTGATGGACAGTTAATAGATGTGTGTGGGCATGTGTATATGTAAATATTTAACCACCTCAGAAGAACTGAGATTCAGAGCTGTGGACACTCGCTTGAAAGATTATGTTACAAGTCCGGAGCCTTCAGCAAGAGCCCTGCTCTGAAGCTGCCGTAGAGACAGCCGGCACTTATTCAAATCAGTTCAGTTTAGTTCACCTAGTTTTTATTTGGCACCTACCGAGAACCCAGAGTCTCTGGGTGGTGCAGATGGTTAATACGTTCAGCTGCTAACTGAAAGGTTGGAGGTTCGAGTCCACCCAGAGGTGCCTCAGAAGAAAGACCTGGAGACCTACTTTTGAAAAATCAGCTGTTGAAAACCCTATGGAGCACAATTCTACTCTGACACACATGGGGTAGTCATGAGTGGGTCGGAATTGACTCCACGGCGACTCGTTTACTAAGCATCCAGCAGTATGATAGACAGCCCAATGGATACAAAAGGTATGCCCTGTATTGCTATAATAATGCTGCATAAAAACCACAAAGTCAGCTAAGGGTCAGGTGGTCTAGGCTGCATTTGGAATCAATTGGGGGCCAGGTGACCTAGACTGCATATGAAGTCTGTTGGGGATCAGATGGTTTAGACCTAGCTTGGCAGGCAGCTCTGCTTTAGGCTACATATCTGTGGGTTGGCTGGGAACTATATGTGTTTTTCATCCTCCATGGACACTTTGGCTTACCCAGGCATGTTATTCTCATGGCTATGTCAGAGGAGAAAAGTCCAAGCCCAACCACGCAATCCTCTGCTTCATCGTATCTGCTAATATTCCATTAGCCAATGCTGTCACATGGGCAAGCCCAACGAGATGGTTTCTGAATCCTTATAAAATAAAATGATGATTCCATTCTCCATGGGTCCATTTGAAATATCCAGGACAAATTAACTTATTTCTTTTCCTACTGGGTTATTAGATTGATCAACTAGGGGAAGCCTGTAGATTTCAATAAGAAATTTGAAAATAATTCCTGCAATACCCTCATAGCCAAACTAGAAATATGGGCAATATAATAATATGGTTAGGTCAAATCTTAGTTATTTAGGGTGCTATTTAGAAAATGTTGATTAAGGTCAACCTAAAGGCCTGGTTCTGGCAATGCACCTCAGGACTCTGTCCTTGGCCTTCCCCTGCCCAACAGTTTTATCAATTACTTGCATAAAAAAACAAGAAGGCATGCTGATCAAGTTTGTGGATGACACAATGCTGGGAGGATCATCTAAAACAAGTATGGAACACATTCAAAGTGATAGACTAGAAGATAAGTCTGATTAAATTTAACAATCACAAAACCCCAAGTTTGGACTCTGAAGCGGTCCAGGTTATAAAGGTCATCTGCCTTGACAACAGTCAATGCAGAAAACATCTGGCAGTTTCAGAGAGGTCACAAGCTCAAGATGAATCAGAAGGGTGATACAGCTGCCTGAAGAACTGATAAAATTTCAGAAACTAAGTTCATAGAAATTATGCTTCCAGATCAGAGGAAGTCATAGTCCCACTGAATACAAAGTTGATTCAGGCTCTTCTGTCACCCCAGACATGACCAGGGACAATTTGATCTTCTGACCAGCTAGGAAGACATCCTTTTCTTCTCTCATTTCTGCCTGATTTTCCTTCTTGAAGCTCCACCTTTAGCATAGAAGACATAATTTTTGATTTATCAAATAAATATTTCATGTATTCAAAGAGTATTTATCTAGATAGGTAGTAGTTGCCTTCGAGTCAACTCCAACTCATGGCAACCTTGTGTACAACAGAACAAAACTTTGCCCGTCTGTGTCATCCTCACAATCACCAGTATGTTCAAGTTCATCGCTGTGGCTATTGTGTCAATCCCTCTCACCAAGGGTCTCCCTCGCCCTCACTGGACCTATACTTCACCAAGCATGTTTCCTCCTCTGGAGACTAATCCCACCTGACAGGTCCTAAACAAGCAAGTTGGACAATGCTCTGTTGGGATCCATAATGTTGTCCCTGGCTAATTTTTGGAAGTAGATAGCCAGACCTTTTTTCCTAGTCTGTTTTAGTCTGGAAGCTCCACTGAAACCTGTGCACCATGGGCGACTCTGTTGGTATTTGAAATGCAGGTGGCATAGCTTCCAGTATCACAGCAACACCTAATCCACCACAGTAGGGCAAACTGACAGATGGTGCTGGAATATTTATTTAGCACCTACCATATGCCAGGCACTATATTCAACGCCTATTCCAATGCTCAAGACGGGGTGGAAACCAAGACGGATCCCAGGATCCACAGTAATGGGAAAAACACAGAAACAATCACACACATTGCTACATGATCCAAACCACCGCCATCGAGTCGATTCTGACTCATAGAACTGCCCCATAGAGTTTCCAAGGAGCCGCTGGTGGATTCAAACTGCCGACCTTTTCATTAGTAGCTGTAGCTCCTAACCACCACCACCAGGGCTCCACTATGTAATCAGTGCTAGAATAATGAGGTTTACAAAGTGCTGCATTAACACAGATTTTTCCCCAGGCACAAAGTACATTCTTGGACTAGGGAAGGCAGCTTGGTATTTTAGAGGGAAGCAACACTGAGGTCATTTCATCCCCAGGGCCTAGCACAGAGCCTGGCGCTACCAAAAACCAAACCTGTTGCCACTGAGTCGATTCCAACTCATAGCCACCCTATAGGAAGGAGTAGAACTGTCCCACAGGGTTTCCAAGGGGGAGCTGGTGGATTTGAACTACTGACCTGGTTAGCAGCCGAGCTGTTAGGCACTGCACCACCAGGGCTCCAGAGCCTGGCACGTAGGGGATATCTAATAAGTAATTGATAAAGGGAGGGATGAAACCACAGGCAAGTTGAACTAACTCCCTAAACCCTAGTTTCCTCGTAAATAAAATGGGCATAATGATTCCCGTTTACTGGGTTGTTTTGTGGAGTAAATGAAATCGAAAGAACTAGTAGACATAAAGGAGTTCCTGGGTGGTGCAAACGGTTAGCGTGCTCAGCTGCTAACTGAAAGGTTGGAGGTTCGAGTCCACCCAGAGGTGACTCGGAAGAAAGGTCTGGCGATCTACTTTGGAAAAATCAGCCATTGAAAGCCCTACGGAGCATAATTCTATTCTGACACACGTGGGATCACCATGAGTCAGAATTGACACTACAACAACTGTATTTAGGGTTTTTTTGTTTTGTTTCATTTTCTAATCTTAGTAGACATAAAATGTCCCTCAAGATGCCTGGGACCTAGAGAAAATAAACTTTTGTGTGTGTTGTCCTCTGAAACATGTACCAGCGAGATCATGTTTGGATTATACTGGGCATCACATTTTAAGATGGACATTTACAAATTATAGTCCGTTCAGATAAGAGATTAAAATGAAGAGAGTTTAAGAAGCAGGAAAGGTTGAGGGGCTGAGGAGGTGAAGACAATTTATAGGGCTTACCTCAACAAGAGGGAGCAGCCTTATCCCACAGAGTCCCAGAAGTCAGCACCAAAGGGTAGTGGAATTGGAGACGGCCAATTCCAGCTCTGCGTGGAAGAACTTTCTAACAATTATAATGGCCAAGAATAAAATAAGCTGCCTTGTCACACAGGGAGTGATGTATCGCTGGAACTTTTAAAGCAGAGTCTGGAAGAACTTGTGTCAGAGATATTCATATATTCGCTTATTTATTCAGCAAAATATTTATTGAGTACCTGCTACATGTTCTTACTTTGTTCTAGGGAACTTTGGATTAAAAAAAAAAAAAAAAGGCATAGATTCTGGATCTAAAGGGCTCACAGAAGCAAATGATTACGTTTGTTATGGTACAAGCTGCAGTGGGAACAGGGGGTTTTGTATGAGGGGTTTTGCATTTGGATGGGAGGCAGGATAAGATGACATCTAAGTGGCGCGGTGGTTAAGAGCTCAGGATGCTAACCAAAAAGTCGGCAGTTCGAATCTACCAGCCAGCTCCTTGGAAACCCTAGGGGGCCGTTCTATTCTGTTTTGTAGGATTGCTATGAGTCAGAATCAACTCAGCGGCAACGGGCTTGGTTTTTTAAGGTCTCTTGGCTCTTATTATACTATGTTTGATTCTGTGGAGCTCTGGTGGCTCAGTGGTTAAGAGCTTGGCTGCTAACCAAAAGGTCAGCAGTTCGAATCCACCAGCCAGCTCCTTAGAAACCCTATGGGGCAGTTCTACTCAGTCCTATAGGATCACCAGGAGTCGGAATCGACTCGGTGGCAATGGGTATGTAAGTCATAACCTCCATCTGCTTTGCTCACCTAATCCAAAGATTTCCCTCAGAATTAAACCCTGGAGACCCAGAGATCTAACGATGGAGTGCGAAGACTCTACAAAAGCGATCATGATGCCTTACATCCACACAGCACTTTTCCTCCACCAATCTGCTGAAAAGGAGCTCTGCTGGTGCAACAGCTAAGCACTCAGCTGTTAACCAAAAGCTTGGCAGTTGGAAGCCACCCAGTGGCTCCACGGGAGAAAGAGACCCGGCAATCTGCTCCCGTAAAGATTACAGCCTAGGAAACCCTATGGGGTAGATCTACTCTGTCACGTGGAGTCACTGTGAGTTGAAAATCAGCTCAGTGATACCTAACAACAACGACGACGATCTGCTGAAAGACCTTTAATACTGATGATAACATTTTACCCTCACATCAAACCTGCACGTCAAAACTCGTTGCCATGGAGTCGATTCTGACTCATGCAGACCCCATGTGTTGCTGAGTGGAACTGCTCCATAGGGTTTTCTTGGCTGCAATCTTTATGGAAGCAGTTTGCCAGGCCTTTCTTCTGCAGTACCACTGGGTGAATGTAAACCGCCAACCTTTAGGTTAGCAGCCCATTGCCAACTGCTTGCACCAGCCAGGCTCCTTAACCTATACATAAAACCACCTTGAAACAAATAAGGAAGTGGAAAAAGACAGAAAGACACAGCAAGAAAACGTAGGAGACTTGCTTAAAGTAACCCAGGCTGTTCACAGCAGAGCTGGATAGAACTTGGGTCTCCTGAGTCTCATTTACACTTCTTGCCAATAGA
This sequence comes from Dugong dugon, assembly GCA_030035585.1. Taxonomy (NCBI): domain Eukaryota; kingdom Metazoa; phylum Chordata; class Mammalia; order Sirenia; family Dugongidae; genus Dugong; species Dugong dugon. The sequence continues at coordinate 32,350,599 of CM057467.1, forward strand.
CCATAATGCCTTTAGCTTTCTCCTTTGGTGGGTTTTGTCCTGGAAAGTTACTCTTTTCCTCTGCCTCCTCCCTCCCCCCTACTCTGTTATTGCAAGCACAGAGTCTGGCAGATGAATGACCTGGCTAATCTCCCAAGTTTCCCTCTGAAATGTGGAACCCGACATCCTTTCATTTGGAATTCCAGACACAGTCACTGCTGTGTCAGAAAAATATTAACTGTTTTGAGCAGTGGGCCTTGCCACCAGCCAGGGAGAATGATAAGCACAGGCAGAGAAGGAAGGCGCCTCTCTGCCTTTGTTCATGTCTGAGGGAAGATGCATGACCTAGTTCTGGTGATGATGCTGCTTTTTAAAAATAAAATATAAGGATTCAGAAGCCCGTGCTAAGAGCATTACCTCTGTGGGGAAACAGCCTTCTCCGAGAGACCAGTAAATGTGTGCTTTGGTGTATTTATTTGGCTTTCATTTGAGGTTGAAGTGGCAACCAGTGGGCAGGTCCTGAGGCCAGAGCTTCGGCAAATGTTGGGCCCTTTGGGATGTTAACAGTTCCGTTGTCATCTTTTATTCCTCAGACTCAATCAGTCTGACAGCCTGACAAGGCTGCTGAGAGACAGCGCAAGGCACCTGTTTCGACAGTTGTCCCATCAGACCCAGGGGCGTGCTGTCTCCTCATGAACAGCAGTCAGGGCGGGAGAAGACAGGGATGGATGTGGGCTCCTGAGCAGAGAGCCACACTGTGGCCTGAGTATGTCCAATGCACCTGTAGGTACCTACTAAGCTGTCCCAAGCGGCTCCCCAGGTCTATCAGGTGATCTATGTGATTTGCTTCCAGAAACATCAGGGAGAAAATAGGAAAATCTCTGGACTTTCATCCATGAAAGAGTGGACTTTGAAGAGACTTCCCTAAACGGATATTTTAGACCAATTAAATAAACCTCTAGAACTGGGGCCTGGCCTTGGTTTCCTGGAAAATCACCTCTGATGATTCAAATGTGCAGCCATGATCAAGAATTCTGAACTAGAGGCATACTGCAGAAGTTGTGAGTAGATCAGTGTGCCTACTGCCACTTCCTGGCCATGTGTCTTTGGTAGATTTTCTGTGCCTCAGTTTCCTCGTCTGAAAATAGAGATGAGAATAATAAAGCATCTACCTCACAAAGCTGCTGTGAGGGTTAGTGGAATGGCATGGGTAAAGCAGGCTGCAATGTCTGGCTCATGGTAAATGTTCAATAGATGTGACTGCTCCAGCCCTCAGACTGCTCTTAGCCCTGCAATGCTCTCTTCCTCCATAAGGCCCTCTCAACCTCACTCCCTTCCTGAAGCTTTTCTCTACAACTCCTTCACACACCTCTTCTACTCCAGCTACTACTGCATGGGGATGTGTACTGAAATTCAGCTGTGAAATATACAATGGTAGAATTCTAGCCTTCCATGTGGGAGACACAGGTTCGATTCCCAGCCAATGCATTTCATACACAGCCAGCACCTGTATGTCAGTGGAGGCATGCTGGTGTGATACTGAACAGGTTTCAGTGGAGCTTCCAGACTAAGACAGACTGGGAAGAAAGGCCTGGTGATCTCCTTCCAAAAATCAGCCCATGAAAACCCTATGGATCACAATGGCCTAATCCACAATCAATGATGAGCATGGCACAAGACCAGGCAGCATTTCACTCCATTGTGCTTCGGGTCACCATGAGTTGGAGTTGGCTCGATTGCAGCTAACAACAACAACAATATATAATTATATTATATTTCATATATATTTATTAATATCTATGATATTATCTGCATGTTAAAATGTGCCCCCAAAACTTACTTCTGAAGGATAAGCTGTAGTGATGAAAACATTCCCTTATGCTATCCAGATCTCATAGACCAAATGACTGGCTTCTGAAGGCTCTGAAAACATAGGTCTGGGGGAGATACTGTTAACCACACTCCTTCCAAGTTTCTATTCCAAACCCTAGTAGCTCCCAGACAGCCAAGGGAGTAAGGGGTACATAGCCACCTGGGATGCTCACACCTAGTCAGGGCCTCTCAACCTCATGGAAAACCTTTCTACAGAAAGCACATGGTTCCAGAGAGTGGAGCTGAGTGCTCATTCAGATAATAGCTGCACAGCTGTGCAGCAGCAGATATTTCCCCAATTATGGTGGCATAAGGCAAGTTATTGGAAAGGACTTTCTCCCACCATTGAGTAGTAAATGCTTTGCTAATTTGCCTGATGATACATTTATAATGGTTGCTTGCTGATCCTCTTCCACATCTACCTTTAATGGTCTATTTGGAGAGGCCAGTCTTCTCCAACGAACCAACTTGATTTCGTTATGGTTTATTATTGTATTTTGTTCAGGGAGGGCCTTCAAATGAGAAAGCAGCCTGCAAAAACTTCTCTCGTCCCAGACATAACTACTGCCTCAGCACTTAGAAGAAGCAAAAACAAATAGTCATCTTTGCTAACTGAAACAGTAAAATATGTGCAGTTCGGAACTATTCTGTATAGAGATTTAGGAGAAAAAATATCTGCACACAAACATACACAATCACAAATACACTCTCACACGGAAAAAGGAGCGTGGCCCCTAAAACTGCAAATCGTAAATATGCATGACTCACTCTCCTCTTTCTTGTTCACCCATCTGTCTTCCACAGCCCTAATTTTGTGTGTTTGAAGTTCATGTACTTGGATCAATTATTTTTCAGATTTTTTTGGGGGGGGGGAGCAGAATTGGTCTATAATTAAACCCATTTCCTTTGAGGAAATTTGCTTCACTTATTTGCATTTCTTGTGCTCCTTTCATGGAATGAGACGTGAAAGGAAGGGTTTGTTTGCACTTGGCTCTTCAATCTCTCCACTCCCCCTTTTACCATTCTTTTGTTTTCCCCTCAGGTTCTCCTGGCCTCCAGTCATAGCTATAAAATACAAACAAATCAAAAATTCTCTCAGGACAATTTCGTGCAGCTTGAGATGAGTTGGGAAGAGGGGTGCCGTCTATAAGAAAAGCCAACTGTTGAATAAGTGAACAGATCATCATGTAACGACAAACTGATAACTTCTGCTGGGTCTACCTCCTTAACGGAATCCGATACGCCATGTGCAAAGGTGGGGGAAGCAGATGGTGGTTCATGGGTAATTTTCTGGCCAATTTGGTAGTCATGTATTTAAAACATAGGAATCAGAGGTAGTGTGTTATATAGAAATACAGCATCATGTTAGTCAAACAATATTGGGTTCAAACCTTACCTTTACAGTAAGGGCATTCCAAGATGGAGTAAGCCTAGTACAGCCCAACTCTTTCTCTGATTACAAATAAAAACTCTGGAAAATATATTAAAAAGAAGCTATTTGAGGACTCTGAAAGTAGACAAAAGCAAGCAGAATGTAGAGGGGAGTTAACATTTGGAGAGGCAAGCCGTATAGAGGTAAGCTCCTCTGTGTGTGTGTGTGTGTGTGTGTGTGCGTGTGTGTGCGCGTGTGTGTGTGTTTCTCTTTTCTCCCATGGCATTGACTTGAGCATGACCCCCGGCATGGAGCTGGGCAGCGGTGCTGGCACTAGAAGCTAAAACTCTGATAAAAACACAACTGGGAAAGGGGGCCCTGTAGGCTAGAGCCTCTGAGGGAAATATTGGAGAGGAAAGAGATGTAGAAGAAAATCCTCTAATGCTCTGTATGTACCCAATGCAAGTCCTGGGATCACCTTTGAGCCACAGGTTTGTAGGAGAGACCCAAAGCAGCACAGGAAAAGCTTTGAGAACTGAACTGAGATTTTAACTACTGCCCACAGAAAGCAAGACAAAACTTACAATCTGAACCTAACTGGTTTATACTAAAACAAAAGACAAAAACAAAATCAGCACTCTCTAGAGAATTTTAACAGAATACAATGTCTATACAATATAGTATTTATAACATCCAAGATGGAATCCAAAATTGCTAGGCGTACAAAGAATCAGGAAAATATGACCAAATCTCAAGGTAAAAGACAGTCATGATATGTCAACCCAGAGATGATCCAGATGTTGGAATTACCAAACACTTTAAAACAGCTATTACAACTATCTGCCATGAGTTAAAGGTAAACATACTTGAAAAGGATGGAAAGAAAAAAGTTCTCAGCAGAGAAATAGAAACCATAAAAAAGAACCAAATAGAAATTTTAGAACTGAATAATAGCTGAAATTATAAAGTTCACTATAGCTTCAATAGAACTTGAAGATAGATCAATAGATTTTTTTTTAACAATATGAAGAACAGAGAGAAAATTTTTCAAACGAACAGAGCCTCGGAGACTTGTGGGATAATATTAAAATATCATTAGAGTCCCAAAAGGAGAGGAGAGTGCTTGAAGAAATAATGACTGAAAACGTCCCAAATTTAGTGAAAGATGTAATTTACGTATAGATTTAAGGAGCTTAACAAGTCCTAAACAGGATCAACTCAAAGAAAACCATGCCTGTGTTATTGTGGTTAGGTGCCATTGAATTGACTGCGACTCATAGCAACCCTATGTACAATAGAACCTAATGTGGCCCTGTCCTGCACTATCTTCGCCGTCGTTGCTATGTTTGAGCCCATTGTTGTAGTCACTCTGTCAATCCATCTCTTTGAAGGTCTTCCTCTTTTTCACTGACCATCTACTTTACCAAGCATGATACCCTTCTCCAGGGACTAGTCCCTCCTGATAACATGTCCAAAGTACATGAGATGAAGTCTTGCCATCCTTGCTTCTAAGGATCATTCTGGCTGTACTTCTTCCCAGACAGATTTATTTGTGCTTCTGACAGTCCGTGATATATTCAATATTCTTCACCGACATCATAATTCAAAGGCATCAATTCTTCTTCAGTCTTCCTTATTCATTGTCCAGCTTTTGCATGCATACAAGGCAATTGATAATACCATGGCTTGGGTCAGAGGCATCTGAGTCCTCAGAGGGACATCTTTGCTTTTGAATACTTTAAAGAGGTCTTCTGCAGCAGATTTGCCCAATGTAATACATCATTTGATTTCTTGACTGCTGCTTCCATGAGAATTGATTGTGGATCCAAGTAAAATGAAATCCTTGACAACTTCAATATTTTCTCTGTTTATCATGATGTTGCTTATTGGTCCAGTCGTGAGGATTTTTGTTTTCTTTATGTTGAGGTGTAATCCATACTGAAGGCCATGGTCTTTGATCTTCATCAGTAAGTGCTTCAAGTCCTCTTCACTTTCAGCAAGCACAAACCATGTCCAGACGCATGATAATCAAATTGCTGAACAACAAAGTTAAAGAAAAAATATTGAAAGCAGCTAAAGAAAACACATTGTACATAGGGAAGCAATCATTTGAATTACATGGATTTCTCATCAGAAATGACAGGGGCCAGAATATGGCAGAACAATGTTTTTTAAATGCTGAAAGAAAAGAACCGTCAATCCAGAACTCTATATCCAGCAAAAATATTCTTGTGAAATAAAGACATTCTCAGATGAAGACATACTAAGAGAATTCATAGCCTGCAGACCTGTTTTAAAAGAAACATTAAATAAGTTCTGAAGGGAAATGATACCAGAGGAAAACTTGGAACTTCAGCAAAGAAAGGAAGAGGGAAAGAAATGATAAAGCATCTGTATAAACATAAAAGACTATTTTTCTCCTCTCAAAACCTTCAATATAGGTATGTCTATTGAAAACATAAATTATAACATTGTTTGATGATGTTTTCAATGTATATAGAGGTGATATGTATGAAAACTATAACATAAAGGGAAAGGATAAAGAGTCGTATATGGTTCTAAGGTTTCTCCATTTTGCTTGAAGTGGTGAATATTAACGCTAAGTACATTGTGAAAGGTTAGGTATGTATATTGTAATCCTTAGAGCAACCACTAAAAACTAATACAAAGAGAAATAGTCAAAAAGCCAGTAGATAAGTTAAAATGGAATAATAAAAATTATTTAAATAATCCAAAAGAAGGAAAGAAAGAGGAACAAAGGAACAAAAAATAGAACGGAGAAACAGAAAAACAAGTATACCCATTTCTCACTTATTGATCGACACAATTAAGCTCCAAAGACCAGGTCGTTATGTGAAAATTAGCACTATGCGAAATACTCGCAATTTCCTGTCCCGGCTTCCCCTCCTCCCTGGTCCCAGCCCTCCCAGTTGGGCAGCCACAACCGCTCTGTACCTGCAGCGGTGGTCACAGGCTCTCCCTCTCTCTACTTACTGGAATCCGAATCCTCAGCTGTCCAGCATCCCAGCTCGGGCTCTGCAGTGCACTCAGTGTGGGAAGCGGGTCAGCAAGGGCTCGATGGTACATGGTGGCCTCGGTGTGGGGAGGGTTCTGCAGAGGCAAGTGTGGCCTGCCACCAGCGCCCAGCTCCCAGCGCCCACTGGCTAGTGCCTGCATGTAAGGTGAGCACGGAGCGGAGGATGAAGTGTGCCAGAAGAGAGCCTGGAGGAGGGAGTGGAGGCAGAAGCTGGGAGGAGCCGAAGTGTCCAGCACACCTTGGGTTCCAGACTGGGGTTAAATAACTCAGGGGTGGCACCACTCCTCCCTTGGTGCACCCTGGTCAAGCTGTGCATAGCGAGGGTGTGTGGGTCAGCAGGTTCATTAATGAGCAAAATAGTTGGATAGTAGATGTTTTAATGCGAAATGTCAGATAATGAGAAAGTCAATAATTGAGGAGTAGGTGTAATAAAATGGTAGACCTAAATCCAACCACAACAATAATTACATTAACTACAAATGGTCTAAACAAAGCATTGAAAGGTGGAAGTTGTCAGATTGGATCTTAAAAACTTACCTCTACCACTTAGTAACTATAAAAAAAACCCAAAAACCCATTGCTGTAGAGTCAATTCCAACTCACACAGACCCTACAGGACACAGTAGAACTGCCCCATAGAGTTTCCAAGGAGTTCCTGGTGGATTTAAACTGCTGACCTTTTGGTTAGCAGCCATAGCACTTAACCACTACACCACCAGGGCATTGAACGTTTACTTAATTTTTCTGATTCATAGTATGGTGTTTTGGTTTTACTTTTTTTTTTAAATCAGTCACAGGGGAATAATAATATCTACCATGGAGGACTGTTTTAAGCAGATAAAATAAGATGCTGCTGTCAGTTAAATGTGTAGTGTACAGTAGGTGTTCAATAAGTGATATCTACTGGCTACTAATGACCTAAATTAATAGCTGCTAAATCCATTAACAGCAGTTTAGGGCCACTATTCATTTAGCCCTACATTCTTTTGTCTATGAAAAAAAAAAGCACAAAGGAGAATGTGTACTTGCAAAAGATTAAGGATGTACATCCCCCAAAGCATGTTTTCTCTTATCCCACTCTGAATCTGAGGTATAAATTACTACATATTTTCTATTTTATGGCATGGATACATATTTATAATCTCTCGAGCATTATGAATTGGTAAATTTTGTAGATTGAGGTGCTATTTACACATCTTCCATTAACTCTATACATTTGTTTGAACTAACTCCTTCTACTCTCATTGAAATGATTCCTGTGTACTAGAAAATAATAATATACTTTAATTCCCATAAGCATATTTGAATTTCCCAATATTTAATTTCATGGCAAGGACCCAGGCCCCTCAAGAGCTGCACTTACTAATTTATATAATTAAGGCATTTGCTAATGAGCATACATCCTCCACAGGAAGGTGCAACACTGATTCATTCTCTCTGGTGAGAAGGTGGACCTCTGGGATCCCAGCCAGAACAGAGACAAAGACACAGGGACTGACTGCACGTTTAAGAAGCCAGTGCTGCCAGTGTGCCAGAGAGGGCATGGCTCCTGAGATACATCAGCGGTTGTCCAATTTCCTTAGTGAATATTGTTCAAGGGGTAAAAATACGAAGAAGTCAATCTTAACCAATATATATTGAGTACTAACCATGTGCAGAGCCAGGGGCCAGGAAGACAGAGATGAATCAATGAGGTAAATCAACCTGACCGCTGCCCTCAGATAGCTGAAGGTCTGTTAGGGGAGATAGCTGGTCAACAGATCATTTCAGTAAATTGTGACAACTGCTTTATTTATACCCTTAACTTCTTCTGGAACCTGCTTCTGGAAGCCTTGATGTCCAGAGACCAGGTTCCCACAAACCTCAGGTATCCCAGAAATGTTTGTAGAAATCCCTCCTTTCTGGCAACTTCTGGTTTTCTTTAGTCAACATGGTACACACAGGGAGTCCGGGAGTAGATTTTTCCTGGTGGTGTTTGCGGTGTCATTTACCATTAATGTCACCTGTCATATAAGCCATTATAATATTTGCTTAAGTATTTAAATCAAGTCCTTTACTTTAAGCCAGCGGTTGCTGAGCTTTAATTAAAGCATATTTGCATACTTTAATATCACTCGCTTCCCTACATTTTAACTGTATTTTTGCATTCAAAACACGACATTTCAATAACAATAGTTGTCAGTGCCTGGGCTCTTATTTATGCCACAATTACAGGTCCTATTAATTACCACCCTGGCTGGCTTCTCCAGCTCCCTCTGACAGAGCCTATGCGTAGTCATGGCTGCTAGTCTTCCGGCGTATGCATTTCAGCATTTACACAGCAGCTCCGACATGCTTCAAAGGGTTTAAAGATGTCGGCCTCATTTCATCTCCAGCCCTGCTGATGTTCTGGGCCTTTGGGAGTCAAGAGAAGCAAACGCAGCTTTTATATCTGAGACTATTGGGCCTGGCAGCTTCTGGCTAATATCCCCGTCTTTACTGATTGAAGATGGATCTGGTCTCTGTAAAGCTGAATACCAGCTTGAACTCTGATCCAGGTTGGAAGCTTCTCTGAGGCTTAAGTAGTCAAGAGAAAGAAAGTAATTTGGGTGGACTATGAGGGCTGTGCGTTGTGGGGGGGGTGCATAATAGGGAAGTTTCTACCTCTTGAGCGTTGCTGAGTGTTACTGGTGTCTAGAAAGGGGTGGGGGGCAGACAGCTGCTATTTAGCGAGTGTCAGTAATGGGGTGGATGCTCAGTGCAATGGGTACGAACACCCAGTGAATTCCTGCTCCTACTTCAGGACTGGGGCAAGGTCACCCACCTCCCCTGACAAGCAATTTCGCCTGTCTCTCCCTTCTGTGTCCCCAAGGAATCTTGTACTAGCTCTGTTAGGGCACTGACCACATCATCATTAATTTTCTGTCTCTCTTCCCAACCAGATTATGAATTCCTGAGGGAAGGGACCACACTTTGTTTATCTCTCCATTACCCAACACATATGGGCCTCCTCCATAACCATTTTTGGACAAAAATGTACGAGCAGCCACAATACCAGACCTCAAAGGTCTGAATTCAATCCAGAAATTGTGCAAGGGCCCTAGATGTGGGAAAGGCCAGGCCTGCAGGTCACAGCCACACCTGCCAGAGGACACGCTCATTCCCTCTAGTGCACATGGCCTCCTTCTCTCCCAGCAGCATTGCCAATGGGATGCTGAACTTCCCCTCCCAATGACCCCTGTGGAAATGCTCTGAAATCAGACAAATAAATCATGGCTTGTGGTGTCCCAAAACTGCAGAGACAGCTGAAGAGGAGAGGCTCTTCCAGAACTTTCCCCATGGGCATGGCGCATTTCTAAACTCTGTGGTGAAGCCAGAGGAGGGAAAGACTGCCTGCGCCTGCCATTTCCAAACACTGAGGCTAGAACAATAAACAGTGCACTTGGCAGGCAGAGAGACAAACCTGATTTGAGTTTTTTGTGCTTCTATCCAAATATGCTCCAGCAAGCCCCGGCCTACAGATAGCCTGTTTGTCTACTTTGAGCCCCTGAGCTGACACTGACCTCCAAGCGCCAGGCAGCGTTTCCTGAGCCTGACAACAAGGTGTCTGTAAACATCTATGCAGCACAGAGAACAGCAGCAGGACGCTGTAAGCCAGAAACTGCTCTGGTCCAAATTGGAGCCCTGAGGGCATGGTGTGGGTGGCCGGGCTGCTGGAGAGAAGAATGTATATGTGTGTTTGAGCTCAGAAGCATTTGCTCATTCAACATTTACCTTCTGCATACTGCATAGCACAAGGCATAAATATGTATATGTGTCCACAAGCTATAGGTTTGCAATTTTTAAAAAATAAGAATGGGGTGTGGGTGGGTTGTACAGGAAATGCCCCAGAAGGGGATTGACTCATCGGTGTCTGAAAGTCCCCATCTGACCACAGCACCCCTAGAGTCCTGCACTGAGCCATGTCTTCCTTTTCCAATGGGCAGCACCAATACCAATACCTCCTGATAAAAGGAAATACAGAATGTAACACAGCATAAATGATGACCCAGGTCCTAAAGGCACCATCGGAGAAAGACGAAGGAAGAGCAGAGCTTTGCCCACAGACATGGACAGGTTCAAAGCATCCTGGAGACCTTTCCTCTCTCAAAATTCTCTCTGTGCAAGAAGGCTTGCCTTAGTCCTATTTTAGTAGCACTTGTCCAGCCCTTCTCTGCAAAGATTTTCTGCTTCCCTGCATATCCGTTTGCTTCAACAAAAATATATTGAACACAGATTATGGGCCAAGTGCTGTGCTAGGTTCTGGAGATGCAAAGATGAATTCCACTCAGGTGCGGCCTTGTGGGACTTTGCCATCTAACTGGAGAAACAGACACAGGCAGTATTTCTATAGAATGGTGAGTAGTGATTTTGAGGTATGTACAAGGTACTACATAGGGCATTGGTGGTTCAGTGGTAGAATTCTCGCCTTTCATGCAGAAGACCAAGGTTCAATTCCCGGCCAATGTACCTCATCACAGCCACCGCCTGTCTGTCCGTGGAGGCTTACATGCTGCTGTGATGCGGAACAGATTTCAGCAGAGCTCCCACACTAAGACAGACTAGGAAGAAAGGCCTGACAATCTACTTCTGAAAAATCAGCCAATGAAAATCTTATGGATCCAGACAGTCCAATCCATAACTGATCATACAGCTGGGACATGACCAGGCAGCATTTCATGCCATTGTGCATGGGGTCACCATGGCCAGGGGCTGACTCAACAGCAGGTAACAACAAAAACAAGGTGCTTCAGAGCTGAGAAGAGGACCAGTAGGCCCAGCCTGGGTGTCCAGGGAAGGTTTCCTGGAAGACGTGAAGTCTGAACTGAGGTCAGAAGACAAATACATCATATCTAGACAAAGAAAGATGAAAATGTATTTCAGGCAGCCTAGCCAACATGAGCAAAGACACAAATGTGTGAACACACAGGGTGTGTGCAGGAAGCTAGAAGTAGTTCAACGTGTGTGAAGGGAGGATGAGTAAAGACCGGGCTGGAAGGAGCAGTAGGGGCCAAGTCATGGAGGGACATGGAAGGTCCTTTATGACAAGGGGAGGAGCTTGGATTTTCTCCAGGGGAAAATGAGAAGTCTTTGGACAGGTGTAGGTAGGGAAGTGGCATGAGGAAATCTGCTTTTCAGAAAGATCTCCCTGACTGCTGTGAGGAGGATGGTGATAAGAAGACACGCCTGGAGGTAACAGGCCAGTTAGGAGGCTCTAACTGCAATGCAGGGGAGAGCTCAGGAAGCAGCAAAGGTTATGGAGAGAATCCGGTGAATCTGAGAGACACTGAGAAGACGGGCTTGACCAGACTTGGTTATGAGGCTTGAAGGGGAGAGACAGGCGTTAAGAACAATCTCAAGATTTCTGAATTGGAGAGCTATGTAAATTACGCGCTGATTGAAATAATAATGGTTATTATTATCATAGAAACTGCTTACTGCGTGAGAGACATTATTTTGAGTGCTTTCCGCAGGATAATGCATTTAATATTCACAAAGACCCTCATGAGATTGGTACCCTTACTTTCTTTATTTTACAAATGAGGAAATAAGACACAGAGTGTTAAGTAACTTGCTCAAGGTCACACAGCTGCTGGATGGTGACTCTGAGCCTTGGAGCCAGACAGTTGGGCTCCTGAGGCTGTGTGTCTGCTCCGCCCTCCTGGATCCTGGTGATGCCTCAAGCGCCTCACCTAGTGTCTGGCCCGGAGGCCTGGGAGTTTATCTTGGTTTGGGTTCCTCTAGTTCCTCATTTGGGAGGTGACCAGAGGATGGGAGATAGGGGGGGTAAGAAAGTCAATGAAGAGCAAGGTGATGATGAACAGGTTATAATTATACCCACCTGGGGCTCAAGAACCAATGCCTCGGAGTTCTCCTGCCTGAGGGTAGAGCAAGCTGGGGTCTCTAACCTGCTCACTCCCAGGCACTTCCAGCCAAGTGGCCAGAGAAAGCCCTCAGGCAAAGTATGATAGGTGTTGGTGGCAGTGGAAGTCTGGCTCGAATGTAGGTAGGTGTCAGGGTATATGGGTGGGGCATCAACGGCATCTGCTACGAAGCACAATATGTGTCTTTGGGATGAATAACCCTTTGCATTGCAGAAGAGATGCTACGTCTGTCCATCTAAACTAAGGAGAGCGGAGAGGCCACCAGAGACAGCCCAACCAGATACCCCAAGTGTTTAACCAACAGGCGTCCCACCAGTTGCCGCAGAGTCCTTTCCCATGTGTACAGAGTAGAACTGTGCTCCAAAGGATTTTCAAGGCTGTGACCTTTCAGAAACAGATCACCAGGCCTTTTTTCAGACAGTGGGTTCAAACCACCAACCTTCCAGTTAGTAGTTGAGAGCTTAACCATTTGCACCACCCAGAGACTCCTCTGAAGACTACAGGAGACTTAAAAAAAAAAAGAGGAGGAGAAAGAAAAAAAAAGCTCTGGTGGCTTTTTCACCTTTCTTATTCCAAAACCATGGGAAGAGGGAATGTTGCCAACCCAACCTGCCTGGGAGCCCTCTAAATAGAAGCATGGCCAGTGGTTCCTGATCCCACTTGCACAAGGTCTGGCCTGGGTGTGTGTTTGGGTGGAATACCTCCTCTGCATGTCTGCAGCCCACATTTCCACCTGAACACTACCATGAAGCTCTCACTCAGTATCCCAGCTCCAACCAACTCCAAATATGAATTTCCATTCACCTCCCTATAACAGAAAACACAGGCAGTTTTGTAGTCCAAGGTCAAGGAAATGACCAGGCAGCCTTGTTCCTGAAATTTGGTGCGGAAGCAGTAGAGAGATTGCAGTAGAGTTAAATGTTAATCATGGTCTTAAAGGTAATTAAGGCTTAGAGGGATTAGAGAAGGTTTCTTATAACAAGATCTGCCCACTAAGATATAACGTACAGATCAAGATTCGGGACTCTGCGTTCAAAATCACGCAAAATGGTTTTCTAAAGAAACATAAAGTTATTCAAGGTGGACTGAGTAGATATTGGAAAAAAATCAGAGATAACTCTTTGGTGGAGAGGTAATCTGTAGATACTGAGACAGGAATAAAACCTCATTAAGGCACCATACTGTCAGGTTTACTCAGCTACTCACTTTAGATAGGAGAATTTGACTGAAATTATACCTGTTTGTCCACTTTAAATTTCTGGTAGATTCTCTCAGAAAGACAACAAAAAGATTTAGCTGATTGTGGCCCAACCAACACTATGGAATACACTATGTACAGTTTCTTAAATGGTTATTTTAAGCATGAATATCTGTATGAGGTCAAGTAAGTAGCGAAGAAGGACTTGGAAGTCGGTTTGACACCAAACTTCGTTGTTTTTCAGCTTTATCCTGTCTGCCAGATGAACAACAAAGTGAAGGGACACCACCTATCTAAGGAGTGACTGAAGATTAAATGAGAGGGGAGGGAGTTTGAGGATGGGAGAAGGGAGCTTGCTCCTAGGGGTGGGTAAGAACAAGCGTCCCCCTCTCAAGACCCCATGCTGGCCTCTCTGCCTGACTACAGTTGCTGTTGAACCTATTCCAAATCATTGTGACCCCATGTGTGTCAAAGCAGAGCTATGCACCACTAGGTTTTCAGTGACTGTTTTTTGGGAAGTACATCACCAGGCCTTTCTTCTGAGGTGCCTCTGAGTGGACTTGAACCTCCAACCTTTTGGTTAGCAGCCAAGCACATTAACCATTTGCACCACCCACGCACTCCTCCCAATCCAAAGGATTTCTCAAAGCAGCTCATCACATTTCCTCTCCTTAAATGTCCACTGCTACCATGTAAGGATTAGAGACAGCTTACCTTCAAATACTACTCCTTTGGGATTCTCAAATTACCACTTTATCTAGTCTTTTGTTTCCTTCCCCTGCTCCTCCCTACTACCATCCTCCAGAGACCACATCAGCATAACACACAAATTCGGAGGCATCCTAATTCCCTCATCTCTAAAATGAAGGGCCAGAGTAGACCCTCTGTAAGTCACTTCCAACTCTGACTTTCCATCAACCTGTACTATGAATTAATCCACTAGACTGGGAGAGAGTCTCAGGACATAAACTATGAATGGATAAGACGGTTCTCAGCTCAGCTCACTTAATTCAATGGATTCTGCTGAGTTTTAAAGTACTGCCTAATTTCTTCCAGGATTTTATTTTTCACTCACTACATGTTTATTGAGCACCTATTAGGTGCTGAGAGTAGTGTTGGACTACTGGTTCCTCTGTTGCCATGCCTCCCTATTCTATCCCTGTTAGTTGTTATTAGGTGGATTCGGATTCATAGTGACCCTATGTACAACAGAGCAAAACACTGCCTTGTCCTGTGCCATCCTCGCAATCGTTGCTATGCTTGAGCCCATTGTTGCAGCCACTGTGTCACTCCATCTAATTGAGGGTCTTCCTCTCTTTGCTGACCCTCTACCAAGCATGATGTCCTTCTACAGGGACTGGTCCCACCTGATAACACGTCCAAAGTATGTGAGACCAAGCTTCGCCAACCTCACTTCTAAGAGGCATTCTGGCTGTACTTCTTCCAAAACAGATTTGTTCTTTCTTCTGGCAGTCCATGGTATATTCGGTATTCACCAACACCCTAATTCAAAGGCATCGATTCTTATTTGGTCTTTCTTATTCATAGTCCAGCTTTTGCATGCATATGAGGCGATTGAAAATACTATGGCTTGGGTCAGACACATCTTAGTCCTCAAAGTAACATCTTTGCTTTTTTAACACTTGAAAGAGGTCTTTTGCAGCAGATTTGCCCAATGCAATACATTCTTTGATTTCTTGACTGCTGCTTTCATGGGCGTTGATTGTGCATCCAAGCAAAATCCTTGACAACTTCAGTACTTTCTCCATTTATCATGATGCTGCTTATTGGTCTCGTTGTGAGGATTTTTGTTGTCTTTATGTTGAGGTGTACTCCATACTGAAGGCTGTAGTCTTTGATCTTCATCAATAAGTGCTTCAAGTCCTCTTCCCTTTCAGCCAGCAAGGTTGTGTCATCTGCATATCACAGGTTGTTAACGAGTCTTACTCCAATCCTGATGCCCCCTTCTTCTTCATATAGTCCAGCTTCTTGGATTATTTGCTCAGCATAGACTGAATAAGTATGGTGAAAGGATACAACCCTGACACTTACCTTTCCTGATTTTAAGCCATGGAGTATCCCCTTGTTCTGTTTGAAAGACAGAACTATGTATAGGTTCTTCATGAGCACAATTAAGTGTTCTGGAATTCCCGTTTTTCCCAGCATTATCCATAATTTGTTATGATCCACACAGTTGAATGCCTTTGCATAGTCGATAAAACACAGGTAAACATCTTCCTGGTATTCCCTACTTTCAGCCAAGATCCATCTGACATCAGCAATGACATCCCTTGTTGCTGTGTCCTCTTCTGAATCTGACTTGAATTTCTGGCAGTCCCCTGTTGATGTACTTCTGCAACTGCTTTTGAATGAACTTCAGCAAAATTTTACTTGTGTGTGATATTGATAAAATTGTTTAATAAGTTCCACATTTTGTTGGATCTTTGAAATGGGCACAAATATGGATTGCTTCCAGTCGTTGGCCAGGTAGCTGTCTTCTAAATTTCTAGGCATAGACGAGTGAGTGCATCCATTTGTTGAAACATCTCAACTGGTATTCCATCAATTCCTGGAGCCTTGTTTTTCACCAGTGCCTTCAGTGCAGCTTGGACTTCTTCCTTCAATACCACTGGTTCTTGATCATATGCTACCTCCTGAAATGATTGAACTTCGACCAATTCTTTTTGGTACAGTGACTCTGTGTATTCCTTCCATCTTCTTTTGATGCTTCCTGTGACACTGAATATTTTCCCTATAGAACCCTTCAGTATTGCTACTCGAGGCTTGAATTTTTTCTTCAGTTGTTTCAGCTTGAGAAATGTCGAGGATGTTCTTCACTTTTGGTTTTCTAACTCCAGTTTTTTGCACATTTCATTATAATACTTTACTTTGTCTTCTTGAGTGGCCCTTTGGAATCTTCTATTCAGCTCTTTTACTTCCTCACTTCTTCCATTCACTTTCTATCCCTAGGTCCAAGTAAAATGCTCTTATAAATATTTGCTCACATTGTCTTTTTTACCTTGCTCTCCTTGGAGGTTCAGAGTCAAATACTCTAGATTCAAGACCAAGTTGTATTATTTACAAGTCAATTCGTGGTGTTAGGCCAACTGACCTTTCCAAGTCTCATATGCAAAAATGTATGTGGCAAAGACTGCTATATACCATTTTATATCCATTTTATATCCTAAGAGGCAGACCCTGACTTTCCTTGGGGTAGTAATGTGTGGAACTAAAACCCCAGCGCCCTCGCAGCTAAATGTGGTCACATGACTAGCTTCTGGCCAGTGAGATGGAAGCATTAAGTGTTGTGCGAGACTTTAGAGAGGCTGTTTTAAAAAAACCTAACTTGAGCAGGAAATGAACCCTTTTGTCTTTCTCACTTTTTTCTTTCATGCTGCCCAGATGTGGGTGTGATGACTGGATCTTGAGCAGTCATTTTGGACCATGAGGTGATCAAGAGGATGAAAGAAACGTGCTGAGGATGGCAAAGCAGAAAGATGGCAGTACCCTGGGTCCCTGATGAGTTTGGGGAGACTCCATACCAGCACTGGGCTGTCTAGCTCTAAGCTTCTTCTACATGAGAATAAACTACTTTTGTGTGTTTAAGCCACCATTATATGGGCATTCGATTGTAAGTAGTTAAAACTTTACCTATCAGATACAAAAGATGATACCTTATAGATGAAATCATGTAAAAAGACATGAAAAAAACTGAGTACCTATTGGATACACAGAACATACTCAATTAAATGCAGCTATGTTTATTAATGATGCATCAGTGGTTCAGTGACAGAGTTCCACCTTCCCAGCTGTCTTAGCCTGGTTTCTCTAGAGAAGTAAAACCACTTAAGCGTATAAATATGTATATAGAGAGATTTATATCAAGGAAATAGCTCATGCAATTGTAGACGCTAAAATGTTCCAAGTCCACAGATCAGGGTAGAGGCCTCTCCCGGTTCATGTAGCTGCAGAAGCTGGTGAACCCAAAGTGGGCAGGTCGGAGAGGGGCTCCTGCTCACAGGCTGTGAAGGTCAATGAATTCCAAGATCAGCAGACAAGACTGCAAGGTTTCTCCTGATTCATGTAGCTGCAGGGGCTGGCGAACCCAAGGTCAGCAGGTTGGGGAACCAGACTTTTGCTTTTAGGCTGAGAAGTTTGACAGATTCCAAGATCAACAGCTAAGCTGCTGGCTCAAGTCCCACGAACCAGGGGTGAGACAACAAGAGGCAGCTGCTGAGTCTAGAACAAGCCAAAAACCTTGGCAAGGTGAGCAGGCAGAAGGTAACTAGCGGAAGACAGAGAGATGAAACTGAGAGGGCAGTGAGCTGCCACAGGCCCCACCTCCACCAGTACCAGTCAGCAGATTCCATCATGGGGGTGATCACAACATTATACAACTGCTAAAACACTGAGAATAATGGTCTAGCCAAGCAGACATACAATCTTAACCCTCTCACCGGCCAATGGACCTCATGCACAGCCACCACCCGTCCCTGAATGGAGGCTATGATTCTTAACAGGTTTCAGTGGAGTTTCCAGAGTAAGATGGACTAGAAAGAAAGGCCTGGCAATCTACTTCTGAAAATCAGCCAGTGAAAACCCCATGGATCACAATAGTCTGATTATGGGGATAGCATCAGACAGGCTGTGTTTTTTTACATTGTGTATGGGGTCACCATGAGTTGGGGGCTGACTTAACAGCAGCTAACAACGAAAACAATAACAATGATTATTATTAGTCCTATGCTTCTTTCTATGACTCACGAAGGAAAAGGAAGGGGCTTATTTGTTTGTTTGTTGGCCAGGTCTCAATCTGTCATTTACTAGAAATTTGCCTCTTGGTCACTTACACTCCAGTGTCTTGGTGTCTCCAAAATTCTCTCTTTGGAGTATGCAGTCCCCGGTCCATGTCTTGCCTTGGTCTGCTGATCTCAGCACCTTCTTGGTTCTCTCTTACTGCTCATTCCGCCTTCATTCTAAAAGCCCCCCATAAGTATATCATCACTCCTACCCAACCCCCGGATATGTACTCTCCCAAAAATCTCAGGATCACCACACTCCGCCTTTCCATGGTGTTACCACCACTTCCAGAACCTCATCTCTACGCCTAATCCTTTTCAAACATCTGCACAGCTCTTTCTTAATTACAGTGCAGCTCTGCTGGCTCGAGCCGAGTTGGCCTGCCACCAAATGAATGATAATTTCTGAGTTGAGATTATTACGATTTTTTTTTTTTCTTTACAAAATTTATTTCCTTCCATTGTAACACATATCTTTTCCTTCTGTTAGGAAACCAGTGGCATATAGCATGTTGATTCCTACCTTCCTGTCTTTGCTCACACTATTTCTCCCCTCTGGAATGTTCTCCCTACTCCTCTCTACCTACATGATTTTAAATTGTTCTTTTTTATGTTCTACATTTTCAAAATTTTCTATTTTGTGGACAATTTGCTTTTAATTATTTTTTAAAGATGTGTTCGCTTTTTTCAACATCCTACCCATTCTTCAGGAGCCCTGGTGGCATAGTGGTTAACAGCTTGGTTGCTAACCGAAAGGTCAGGGGTTCAAACCCACCAGCTTCTCTGCAGGAGAAAGATGTGGCAGTCTGCTTCTGTAAAGATTACAGCTTTGGAAACCCTATGGGGCATTTCTATGCCGTCCTATAGAGTTGCTATGAGTCAGAATTGACTTGACAGCAATGGATACGCATTCTTTAATGCCTGGCTCCCAGAGCTCTTCCCTGCTCACTGGGGACCACACTTTCTTTTTCCCAGTCCTCATGCCAGTAGCAGGAAGTTCTGTTCATTTCTGCAAGTAATTAGAGACTTCTCTGTATTATTCTCTAGTGTGGGAATGTTCAGGCCCCTCTTCTCTGCTATAAACTCCTTGTGGTGATTTTAAAATATGTCCACAAATTCTCTGATACTCCTTCCTTCCAAAGGTGAAGTCTAATTCTCCTCCCCACTGGATGTGGACTATACTTCGTACTTCACTTCTAATGAATAGAATGTGGCAGCAGTGACAGTGCGTGACTTCTGAGACTAGGTCATAAAAGGCATGGTGGCTTCCTTTTTACCCCCTCTCGCTTTCTTTCTTTGTTGGATCACTTGCTCTGGGAGAAGCCAGCTGCCATGTCATGAGGATACTCAAGTAACCCTCAGAAGTGGTCCATGTGGAGAGGAACTGAGGCCTCCTGCAAATAACCAGCAAGGAGCTAAGACCTACCAACAACTACATGAGTCACTTACTACAGAATGAAAGAAATTTCAGAAGTGGGTTTTCTGATGCTAAATCCTAAATGTTTTTCCGCCTTTGAAATGGATCCTCCAGTCCCGGTCAAGCCTTCAGATAACAGTAGCCCAGCCAACATCTTCATTGCAACCCATGAAACCCATTGCCATCAAATGGACTGACTCATGGCGACCCCATGT
The DNA here is from genome assembly GCA_030035585.1 of Dugong dugon. Classification (NCBI taxonomy): domain Eukaryota; kingdom Metazoa; phylum Chordata; class Mammalia; order Sirenia; family Dugongidae; genus Dugong; species Dugong dugon. The sequence continues at coordinate 32,370,391 of CM057467.1, forward strand.
GTGTCAGAGTAGAACTGTGCTCCATAGGGTTTTCAATGGCTAATTTTTCAGAAACAGATCACCAGGACTTTCTTCAGCGGCATGTCTGAGCAGATTCGAACCATCAACCTTTTGGTTAGCAGCTGAGCACGTTAACTGTTTGCACCACCCAGGGACTCTACAACCTCATGAGAGACCCTGAACCAGAACCACCTGCTAACCAGCTACTGGATTCCTGACCCACAGAAACTGTGTGAGATAATACTTATTGTTTTGAACCACTAAGTGTTAGAGTTGTAGCATAGGACCCTTTCTTGATATCTTTCATAATGCCTTGCATAGCGTTGGTCTCCTATTAGGCATATGTTAAATATTTGTCAGTCAATTGCTTTGACCAGGAAGGACTGCCTGCTCCCTCAGGGAATGGGGAATTTAGGAAAGCTATAACTTGGACCTTATAGGACAGGAAAGAGAATACGAAATGGTGTGCTAAGGTCATGATATGAAACAACAGCATATTAGTTTCCTATGGCAGTGTATTAGTTTACTGCGGTAGCTAATATCATAAACTTGGTGGCTTAAAACAATACAAATTTATTATCTTACACCATTCTGGAGCTACAAGTACAAAATCAGTTTCACTGGGCTAAAGTCAAGGTGTCAGCAGGGCTGGTTCCTTCTGGAGTCTGTAGAAGAGAATCTGCTTCCTTTTCTGTAACAACTTCTAGAGCTGCATTCTTAGCATTTCTTGGCTCCCGACCCTTTCCTCCATCTTCAAAGCCAGCAGTATAGCATCTTCAAATATCTCTCTACTACTGTATTCACATCTCCATCTCTCTTACAAGGAACTTTGTGATTATATTGGGCCCACCCACATGATATAGGATAATCTCCCCATCTCAAGATCCTTAATCACATCTGCAAGTCCCATCTGGGTAATATTTATGGGTTCTGAGGATTAGGGGTGGCTATCTTTCAGCCTATCACAAGCAGAAAAGCCCAGGATCTAGGGTCAGACAGATTCAAATTAAATTCCCCTGATTAGCAATTTTGTGATGCTTAGCCGATTAATGTGATTGATGTCACTAAGTTGTGTTATGTTGTTATTAGGTGCCATTGAGTCATTTCCAACTCATAGTGACCACATGTACAACAGAATGAAATGCTGCCCGGTCCTGAGCCATCCTCACAGTTGTTGTTATGCTTGAGCCCATTGTTGCAGTCACTGTGTCAGTCCATCTCATTGAGGTTCTTCCTCTTTTCCACTGACCCTCTAATTTACCAAGCATGATGTCCTTCTCCAGGGAATGATCCCTCCCAATAACACGTCCAAAGTACTTGAGACCAAACCTCACCATCCATGCTTCTAAGGAGCATTCTGGCTGTACTTCTTCCAAGACAGATTTGTTCATTCTTCTGGAAGTCCACAGTATATTCAATATTCAATATATTCAATATTCCTCACCAACACCATAATTCAAAGGCATCAATTCTTATTTGGTCTTCCTTATTCAGTGTCCAGCTTCTGCATGCATATGAGGTGACTGAGAATATCATGGCTTGAGTCAGGTGCTCCTTAGTCCTCAAAGTGAGGACATCTTCACTTTTGAACACTTTAAAGAGGTCTTTTGCAGCAGATTTGCCCAGTGCGATACGTCCTTTGATTTCTCGACTGCTGCTTCCATGGACATTGATTGTGGATCCAGGTAAAATGAAATCCTTGACAACTTCAATATTTTCTCCATTTATCATGGTGTTGCTTATTGGTCCAGTCGTAAGAGTTTTTGTTTTCTTTATGTTGAGGTGTAATCCATACTGAAGGCTGGGTAGTCTTTGATCTTCATCAGTAAGTGCTTCAAGTCCTCTTCACTTTCAGCAAGCAAGGTTGTATCATCTGTGTATTGCAGGTTGTTGATGAGTCTTCCTCCAATCCTGATGCCCCGTTCTTCTTCATATAGCCCAGCGTCTCAGATTATTTACTCAGCATACAAGTTAAATAAGTATGATGAAAGGATACAACCCTGATGCATATCTTTCCTGACTTTAAACCACGCAGTATCCCCTTTTCTGTTTGAACGATTGCCTCTTGGTCTATGTACAGGTTCCACATGAGCACAATTCAGTGTCCTGGAATTCCCATTCTTCTCACTGTTATCCATAATTTGTTATGATCCACGCAGTCAAATACCTTTGCATAATTAATAAAAAACAGGTAAACATCTTTCTGGTATTCTCTGTTTTCAGCTGTGATCCATCTGACATCAGCAATGATATCCCTTGTTCCAGGTCCTCTACTGAGTTCGGCTTGAATTTCTGGGGGTTCTCTGATGATGTACTTCTACAACCACTTTTGAATGATTTCCAGCAAAATTTTCTTGTGTGTGATATTAATAAAATTGTTCTATAATTTCCTCATTCTGTTAGATCACCTTTCTTTGGAGTGGGCACAAATACAGATCTCTGCCAGTTGGTTGGTCAGGTAGCTGTCTTCCAAATTTCTTGGCGTAGATGAGTGCAGCACCTCCAGCACTGCATCTGTTTGTTGAAACATCTCAATTGGTATTCCATCAATTCCTGGGGCCTTGTTTGTTGCTAGTGCCTCAGTGCAGCTTGGACTTCCTCCTTCAGTACCACTGGTCTTTGATCATATGCCACCTACTGAAATGGTTGAATGTCAACCAATTCTTTTTGGTATAGTGTCTCTGTGTATTCCTTCCATCTTCTTTTGACGCTTTTTCATTGCTCAATATTGTCCATATAGAATTCTTCAATATTGCAACTTGAGGTTTAAATTTTTTCTTCAGTTTTTTCAGCTTGAGAAATGTCAAATGTGTTCTTTCCTTTGGGTTTTCTAACTCCAGTCTTTGCATATTTCATTATAATACTTTATTTCATCTTCTTGAGCCACCCTTTGAAATCTTCTGTTCAGCTATTTTACTTCATCATTTCTTCCTTTTGCTTTATGTATTACCAAACACCTCAAGTGATCTGTTTTCCTGGTTTGGAAGTTTAGAGTCATGGCTTCATAGAACATCCCAGATAATTGCCCTAATATTGTTTTTAGTGCTTCTGTTCTACGTCCTAGTTCCTTGCACAGTGCTTGGGGTCTTACAAGCTTGCAAGTGACCTTCCAAGGTACAACAATTGATCTATTCACCTAGAGCAAAAGAGGAAGAAGGAAAGTCAGAAACAGAAGGAGGAAATGGAATGGGTGGCTAATTACCTCCATAAACAACTGCTTCATTTGCCATGAGACAAGAAGAACAGCATAGTGTCCAGCTTCCATCACGGAATGTTTTGATCAAAGATTCTATAGAAGAATCTTGATCAAAAGGGGGAAAATACATAACAGAATTTTAGATTTTCATGGAATCTTAACTTTCTAGATCCATAGAGGCTTGACGAACCCCTGAAACTATCACCCTGAGATAATCTTTAAACCTTAAATCTTAAACCAAAAACATCTCCTGAAGTCTTCTTTAAACCAAACAGTAGTTTAGCTTAATTAATAAGGAATGCCTGCCTTGAGCATTTTGCTCTTTTAGAGTCCTATTTATATGGTATCAAACTGACAACAGCAACTCAAAAAGTTAGAGAAGAAACTTAGGGGGCAGTGAGTTTATGTTAATGGGGGAGGAACAGCTCAGAAACAGAGGGTGAGAATGTCTGCACAACTTGCAGAATGCAATCAGTGTCACTGAATTGTACACATAGAAATTGTTGAATTGGTGTATGTCTTGCTGTGTACATTTTCAACAACAAAAATAGATAAATAAAATTATTTTTCCCTGAGAGTATGGTCCCCAGATACCCTTTCAACTCAGTACTGAAGTCAGTCCTGAGGTTAACCCTTCAGCCAACGATTAGACAGGCCCATAAAACAAACAATAATACACATAGCTCAACCATGTATACCAGACTAAATGGGCTCACTGGCCCAGGTGCAAAGGATGAGAAGGCAGGAGGGGACAGGAAAGCTGGATGAACGGGAACCCAAGGTCAAGAAGGGGAGAGTGCTGACATGTTGCAGGGTTGGCAACCAATGTCACAAAACAATATGTGTCTTAACTGTTTAATGAGAAACTCATTTGCTCTGTAAACCTTCATCTAAAGCACAATAAAAAAAAATATTTTTTAAAAGAGAAAAAAGAAAAACAATTGTGTGATGCTGAGCAAGTAACTTTAATTAAGTCTCAGTTTTCTCATCTCCGTGGCAGGGAAAATAAAAGTTATTAAAAGCGCTTGTGGCGTAGTGGTTAACAGCTCGGCTGCTAACAAAGAGGTTGGCAATTCGAATCCACCAGCTAGTCCTTGGAAACCCTACAGGGCAGTTCTACTCTGTCTTATAGGGTTGCTGTAAGTCGGAATCAACTCGACAGCAACGAGTTTGGTTTTAGTTTTAAATATAAAAGCACCTGGCACTTAGTGATTTCTTAAAAAACACTTTTCTCTTCTTTCCTTTTATTGAATAGCTGAGAAGAAAAAGACCTGGGCCAAGGAGGAAAAGGACTCAGAGGCTGTGGGACCTGTAATTCATTTGTATGGCACTTATAACTTACAAGGCAGTTTTATATCTATTACCTCATTTGACTATCATTCTTGTTTTACCAAATAAAGAAAACAGAGGCACAAAGAAGTTAAGGGTTTTCCCCCTAATCACCCAGCCTGTAAGTGTCAGAACTGGGATTTTTGATACTAAATTCTAGACTTTAGCCCTTATAGACCATACACATTCAGGTAGAGCCTGCAAAGATCAGAACAGCCACCAAACAAAACTCAATGAAGTGAGAAAAGAAGGACAGCAAAATAGCGTGTTAGCGTGACTTCTTGGAAGGCTGGTGTGTAAAAGCTTTGAAAGAACAGAAAGGCAAAATGAGGATGAGAAGATAGTGTTCTCCTGAGCGGGTCCAGGGTTGGCATTCGGGAATCAGGAAGAGAATGGGACTTGCCTTAACACTGGTACAATCCATTCCAAGTCTCCTCCTCTCACAAAGTCTCAAAGGAGCAACTTGAGAGTTATCGCGCTGACTCTTCGGTAATAAATAACTTTGAGATGTGGCTAATCCATTTGGCTTATCTGATGAGACACCATCCAAGGAGTCAAAGGCCAATCTGGGGGATATTTCTGGGAGGGATTATGTGGAATTGTACCGCTTGTCTGGTTTCTGAGTGTGGCATTTTCTATTTGGTCATCTGCCAACATGGAGGCAGGCTTTCTAGGTGGGAAAACTGCTCGGCTGAGGCCAAAGTTTATGCCAGATTAACACTAAGGAGAGAAGGCTGCTTGTTAGCCCCAATGTGAACATAGGAGCCCTGGTGGCACAGTGGTTAAATGCTTGGCTGCTAACCACAGCTGCTAAGGTCAATGGTCAAACCACCAGCAGCTCCTCAGGAAAAAGATCTGGCAGTCTGCTTCCATAAAGATTACAGCCTTGGAAACCCTATGGGGCAGTTCTATTCTGTCCTATAGGGAGGCTATGTGTTGGTTGACTGGATGGCAACAGGTTAGGTGTTTTGTTTTGTTTTTAGGGTAAGAGTGGAGTTCCTGGGTGGTGCACAGTTAATACCCTTGGCTGCTAACCAAAAGGCTGGAAGTTCCAATCTACCCAGGGGCTTCTCCGAAGAAAAGTCTGATAATCTACTTCTAAAAAGTCAGCCATGGAAAGCTCTGTGGAACACAGTTCCACCTTGCACACATGGAGTCATCATGAGTTGGAATCAACTTGATGGCAACTGGTAGGGTGAGAATAATAAAATAAAATCAATAATAGAAATACTTCACCCTTAGCCCTTACAATTTACAACACTTTAACCGATATATTTTCTTACTTGGCCTCACAAAATCATGCTTATTATACAGAGAAAGAAAAGGATATGGTGAAAGAGCTACCATTTACTGAATGCTTAATGTATATTAATCACTGGACTAGGAGCCTCACAAGCATTATGTAATTGTAATCATCTCCATGTCTCCGTAAGGTGGGTCTTCTCACCTCCAAATGAAGGACCTAGGGCACAGAGAGGTTAAGTGGCTCACCCAAGGACCACAATTACTAAGGGGAAGAGTCAGAATTCAAGCACAGGTCTACTTGAACTTACCACTCTAGGACTTGGCCAAGGTGATTAGAAACCGAGGAGGGAGGGCAAGATGTTTAGTAGCAGAAGATTTTAAATGAGAATGTATCTGTCAGATGCCTCCTACCAAGTAAATACTCCATAAGTAGTAAATGGAGTCCCTAGGTGGTGCAAAAAATTAACACACTTGGCTGCTGACCAAAAGGTTGAAGGTTCGTGTCCACTCAGAACAACTTGGAAGAAAGGCCTGACAATCTACTTCCTAAAAATCAGCCGCTGAAATCTCTATGTATGGAGTACAGTTGTACTCTGACATACACGAGGTTGCCATGAGCTGGAGTCAGCTCTGCCACATCTGGTTTGGTGAGTGGTTAATGTTCTTTGCTACCTGCGATGTGCTTAGAAAGCTCTTGCCCATCACCTGTAGAATCACTCCTCCACAGGCTTGTCACTGAGGCCATCTCTGCTCTGGAGTTAGGTTAGGCCCTTCTCCATTAAAAGGCATTCATGGGGAAGATGAATATCGTGAGTTCCTACCAGTCATCATACCTTAGTGTGAAATATTTATCAGGAGTGATATCCTACAGGAAGGCTGGGAGGAGACACTTCTTCTACAGCTGTGAGAGGATTTAACGAGGGAGAAGTGAGAGAGCAAGGTGCTGGCCGTGGTGCATTGTGCAAGGTCTGCCTAACTAGAGACTAGAAGGGTGCACGTAGCCATTACTCACCCAAGACATGGTAACAACCCCATATTATGGCTACAGCTGCCTTTGGAGCTTACTCAGGATTGCTTGGTGTCCACTGATTGAACAAATGTACACAAGCCCACCAGAGCCAGTTTCCTGCCAGAAACAGACCTGGAAGCAGCAGAGATCAGGCTCAGCAAGGACAGGTCTCCCCAAATAGGCCAACTCAACTCTGAGTGGCCAGTCACACCTGAGTAGCCAGAAGCTGAAGGATGAGCCTTAGTCCCGGGGAGTCTGGCCAGCAGACTGCGAACATCTGGATGCTGACAGCTAAGCCCACCTTTGGTCAGCACATGGTGAGAGGACTTAGGGAGAGGAAACAAGAAGACTGGTAGGGTCGAGAGGGGGTTAGCCTGGAGCCAGCACTCCTTGAGCAAAGGAGGCAGAGAATCACAGCCTGGATGGACAAAGGGAAGAACCAGAATGACCAACACAACAAATTGTGCCTCTGGAGCCTTGGCACCTATGCCACCTGAAATATGGTATTTCAGACAACTCAGAGCAGCTGTTCTCCAACATCCTTCCTAGCTGGTGGTAGGAGGCCATGTCACTTCTCCTGGAATTCCACCTGGCCAGATGGGAGCTGAATCCCAGGTCCAAGTCAAACCTGGGGCTAGGTTCCCTGCAGTGAGGCATTGAACTTAAGCCCCGACTCATCCCAGCTGAAGGAATGGAGAGGACCTTTCCACAGATGCTCTCCTCCGCAATGTGGGAACGCCACAAGGGGCCTTAGAACGATAAGCTTTTGTGGTAGCTCAGAGCCTGGCCATGATGCTTATCTGAGAAAATATCTTGGCTAAAACATGGAAAATTAAGTCAACCTTTTAAAGGTTTCCTGATAATGGGGAGTAGGGACCCTTGTGACAGCTAACTTAGTTTTTCGCTTAGCGTCTCGATGTTCTCAGTGCACACTGACCTGGCCCAGCTGGATTTGAAGTGACTCCGAATAGTCCCCAGGGGACCTCTCCTGACATTACTACCCCCCTTCTGGCTAATTTCTATTTCAGTGTTAAGAAGTCTTTTATCCCTCTAAGCTGCTCTCTAGCTCAGTTTAATTCAGTTTAATTTAGAAACGAAACCTTTAACATATTACATTGAAATTATTTTAGCGGACCAGTAAAGAAGCCCCTGCATGTGGAGCAGGGCGCCCCGCTACGAGGCCCCGGCAAAGAGGGGCGGGCTCCGCGCGCAGCCGTGGGCTCAGGTCGCCAGCAGCTCCTCCCTGCCCTGCGCGCTGGCGGCGGGCAAGTTCGCCCAGAGCGCCGCCGCCCCCGCTCCTGGCTCGGGCAGAGCCGCCTGGTCTGCGTGTGCGGCGGGAGCGAGACCGACTGGCCCCAGGGAGAAGTCTCAGCCCCAGCGGGTCGCCGGGCGGAGGGCCGAGGCGGGCGCACGGCCTGGTGAACTGGAGCGACCCCAGAGCTTTGCCCAAAACTGGAGAGCGGAGAGTTCCAGGAAGAAGGCACAGGGCAATCCCAAAGATTTCTGATTTCTTTCTGCTTTCTTTCTACATGGAAGGCAGAAATCCTCGGGTTGCTGCTCAAGGAGGCCCCAACCCATAAAAGGAACCCCATTTCCTGAGAGGTGACCGCTTGGTCCCCGTCCTTGGCTCTGCCCAAGACGAGGTGCAGAAAAGTCATTTCAAAGACAGCAGGTCAGGTGGGAAGAGGAGGGCTTTGGGCAGACAGAGTGAATCACCTTCAGGTCCCCACTCACTGGCTGGGTGACCTTGAGCCAATTGTTTAATGTCTTTGTGCTGCTTGTCTTCCTCTGCAAAATGAGGATAATAATAATAGACCTCAGAGAGGTTTGTTTGTGAGAATCCCTAGAGTTTATGAGCACGTGGAGAAATATCAGGAGTCCATGGGTGGTGCAAATGGTTAGGTTAATGTGCTTGGCTACTAACCGAAACGTTGGTGGCTCAAGGCCACCCAGAAGTGCCTCAGAAGTAAGGCCTGGTGATCTCTTTCTGAAACATCAGCCACTGAAAGCCCAATTGAGCACAGTTCTACTCTGACACACGTGTAGGAATTGACTCCACGGCAACTGGTTTGGAGAAAAGCCAGCCGAGGGGCTGCACAGGTGCTCACTTCCCCTTTCCTCTGAGCAGACACCCAGGGAGAGGGCAGGGACCTCAGCCTCACAGCATTCCTCGGAGCATTTGCTGCCAGACCTCATGGTACCTGATGCACTTTTGCTGAGCCTCCTACTTCAAGGGGCTTGAGTCTGGACAGATGCTGGGTTGTCACTCAGTGCAGAGCCCCTGGAAGCCACCCAGGGAAGCACCCATAGCCACTCATATTTGCGCAGCACATTTTAAACCCAAAGCACCTGCATCTAAATCGTTAACAGTAGACTGGTACCACCCTCTGCGGTAGATAGAGCAAGTATATATTTTATCTTTCTCATCTTACAGATGAGAAACTCAGGGCTTCAGCAGTTTATATAGCTTGCCTGAGGTCACAGAGCTGGTAAGAGGCAGAGCTGGGGTTCAAACCCACTTCTTCTGGCCCCCACACCAGTGACACCTCCATCACAGTGTTAACGAGCATCTTTCTGCCGAAGCTGCATCTGAGGCTGAAGAGGAGATAGGAGCACTTCCAGGGTTACCCACGGCCTTTGGGTTGGGAGGGTTGGGTGGGGGCTGAACTCTCCAGAGTGGCTTGTTAATTTAGGGCTAGCCTGACCCGCTTCAATTAGCTGCTGGACAAAGCCGGGCCCAGGGGAGATGGACAGTAGGGTTTAATGGAAATGGGGATGCTGGAGACGATATGAACAATCTGAATTATGGTCTCAATTTGCACAGGGCCTGACGGATTTGCAATAATTCCAAACCAGGTCAAGTGTCTGTGTCTCCTCTTTTGCTGATCTCACACAAACTCTCTCCATTTGTCAGGCTCCGACTCACTCTCTGAGTAGCTGCCTGCCCCCACTTCCTTCTTGCATAAACTGGGCTCTGCGCAGTTCCCTCTGCAGTACTCTGACCTGAGGGCACCTCTGCAGCTGGGCCCAGAGGAACCAAAGTTGTTGCTACTAGGAGGACACAGGGACCTGGGAGCTTTGAGGCCAGTTGAAGAGACAGACAGTGCATGCTAAGGTGAACAAAGGGACAGCTCTCTCTGGTCCAGGGACCTCATTTGCAGTCGTTTTTAATACAAGAGGATAGCAAGATACCTTAGGGATGCACTGTGCGTAGGTTTAATATGGCTAGATCCTGGGATATATATAGTTGGAGCCTCCCGGTAATCTGAACTAGGACAGCAGAGGGCCTTCCTCCAAGCCAGGCCTGGAATAACTAACCTATTCCATAGTTCAGTTCTACTCTGCCCTATAGGGTGGCTGTGAGTCGGAATCGACTAGACGGCAACGGGTTTATTCCATAATTCATGAGCATTCTTGCTTCCATCCCAGAAGATGTCATAAATTCTCAAAGGAGTTCTGCAGCTGGGGCCTTTGAACATGAGAAGGCCTGGTTTCACAGTGGGAGGGTGGTGGGTGGTGTTGAGGTAAGGACAGATAGTGGCAGGTTCTGATAGAGTTGCTGCCCTCAGTTTTGCATGTCTGGCACTAGCCTAGCTAAAGTGGTGGAGGGAACCTCTCAGGTCATCTTGTCCAACCACCTACCTGATTTGTACATTTTCTCCACTGTTTCCCTAGCAGGTAGCCATTCGGCTTTGATTAAGTTCCTTCAGCACTAGGAAACTATTGACTTTATGGGGTAACCCATGCCATCTTCAGGCTGTTATGATGGTTCAAACATTTGTCCTTCTATTTAAAAAGAAAAAAATCATCTTCCTACAGTTTGTATTCTATTGCCTACTCTAAGGGCAAACTGATGGCAAATAAAATGTTTATTTTGTTCTGCTTTGTTTCGGGATTGTGTAATCGGCTCTTCACTTTCTTTTCCCTAGAGGGTTTCCTAGGTCTACTCAACAGCATGGCTAAAGGAAAGAGCACTAGACTAGAATTCAGGAGACCTGGGCATTGACCCTAGCTAAACTAAATGTGACCTTGGGCAAGTCTATATGTGGCTCTGCCCGTTCCCTCTTAATTCTTGATATGAATTAATCTGCACAGCCTACAATTGCTGAATAAGCACCTACTACACACTTGGCTCTAGGATGGGTATTATGGAGTAGAAAGGACTTCATAAAAAATAATAATGACATTCATTATTATTTACTGAAGACTTTTTATATGCTAAGCATTGTGCTAAACACATTATGTACATTATCTATTTCTTACAACCGTTTTAAGAGGTAGGGTCTTTTATTATCTCCTTTTAACAGATGGAGGAACAGAGGCCCAGAAAGGTTAAATAACTTGCTAAAGAGGACATAGATGATAGGTGGCAGAGGTGTAGTTTGAACTCGTTTACCTGGTTCCCAACATACGCTCTTAACCACTAAGCAAAGATGTCATCCCAGCCTTAAGGAGCCTAAAATATAGTTGGGGGGTGTTGTGGATTAAATTGTACCCCCCAAAATATGCGTTGGAATCCTAACACCTATACCTTTGGATGTAATCTAATCTAATGCAATGTAATCACCTTCCATAATGTAATATAATCTGAGATAATTAATCAAGCAATTGAGGTCAGACCAGTGTAGGGTAGATCCTAAACCCAATCACTGCTGAGTTAGATAAAGAGCGGCATAGACACAGAGACACAGATGCACAAACGGGAAGACAGACACCATATAAGGATCATCTACAAGCCAAGGAACCAAGAATTGCCTGGGGCTACTGACAAGGAAGGAATCCACTCAGCCAAGATCAGGATTTGGACTTCTAGCTTCCAGAACTGTGAGAAAACAAGCTTCTGTTCTTTAAAGCCACCCACTTGTGGTACTTGTGTTACAACAGTACAAGGAAACTAAAACAGGAAGACGACTAAAACACAAGAATCACTAGGAGGATGAAGCAAAACAGCAAATGAGATGCTACTCCATGCTACACAGACAATAAATGTGTTGGCCTTGAGAGAGAAGAGAGAGCATCATGGACCAAATTAATCAAGGACAGCTTCCTGTATGGAGCAAGCCATGGAGGATTATCCACATTATAAAGGACTTTGCATGCTCGGATGAGGAGCGTAAAATTTATCTCGCAGGCAGTGTGGAGGAGGAGAGCTCTCCAGCTAGGGAAAGAGGGAGGCAGGACTGTGTTATGGTGTGTGGAGCAGAGAGAGCCCACCCCATCTGGCTGACGTGGCCTCTTGACACCCAACACTTGCACTGAGCAGCTACTGCAGCATAACCCGTGATACAGGGTGTGGAGACCAGAAAGTGGTGAGACCCATTACAAACTCCCTGTCTTCTGAGTGACAAAAGGTTAGGAGAGAGAAACAGACAGAGAGAAAAACAGTCAAGGGTGAGTGGGGGCAGAAGGCAGAGAGGCCAGGCATGAGCTAAGCCCTAAGCCCTGGGCAAGGCTAGGAGAGACCACAGCCATGAAGGCTATTGGATACCCACAGGTGAGATCACCAGAATGCATTCTGGGGGGCCAAACTCTTCAAAGCAGGGAGCTAGGGAAAATGCTCTGTAAAGCATCACGACCCAGCTCATTCCTCATCTATGAGCCTTGGGCAGGTCCTCTGGAAGAGCTGAGAGATTCTCCTTCTGTGGGAGCTAAGATTGGCAAAAACCAAGCCAACTGATGTGTCTGTCTAGATACTGCAAAGGGCAACCTAGCAGACTTGGGAGCTGTGTTTTCACAGCTCCAGCTCCCTTCCGTCAGGGGCTGAGGATGGCAGGGGCGTGCTGAATAGCAGGTGTTGCTGGCTGCTCTAGACTGTCAGCCTCCACTGACCCAAACAGGAAATATCACCCATTGGTTCTGGAGCATGGTTCTGACCCAATGGCTGATGCGCACCACATTCTATCTGTCCCGTCAGACAGGATCTATGCCTTATGGAGCAGAAACAGCTGATGTGTTCACCGTGGGAAAGGAGCCAGTGGGGCATGGGAGGTGGGACAGGAAGAAATCACAAGATGTAAGCAAAGCTCCAACCCAGCAGATCAAGCACTGTCTAAAGGCATTCTTTACATCATTCCTCTGAAGCATCTGAAAGTCACTATTTCTTTTTTCCTGACATGAAGAGCTCAGAGAAACTCTTGGAAATCATTTGTTCAACACTTTACAATTTAAGAAGGTCTCTCACTTACACTATCATCACGTTTAATCCCTACCCAGCCCTTTGAGGTAGATATTGCTCTGCATCTTACCAATGAGAGAAAATGGAAGGTCAGAGAGGGTTGTCATTGGCCCAAGGTTACATAGCTTGTGAGTGGCAGAGCTGGGGATTCATATCCCTTTCATATCCCTTCTTTCTCTATAAACCGTGTTACCTACTCTACAATGACAGTTGGATTTGGGGAAGAGAAGACAAATCCTAAAAAATAAGAACCCCAACTGGTCTCCTTGGGAATACAGTGATTTGTGAGAAATAGTTTAAACAGTTTTGGGGTGGGTTACCCTCTGATATCCCAGAAAGTAACATACTCAGATCTAAAGGTGAATGAGATCCATTAAATGTATTGAATGCTTGGGCCTGGTGTACATATTTAATAATCCATAATTATTTTAATTGTTATTCTTATTAAATAATTTATTTAATTTAAATTTTGTTTGTTTGTTTAGCCAGCCATTCATTCTACAAATATATTCTGAAGGCCAGGCATTGTACCAGGCATTAGGGGCACATTGGTGAACATGAAAGACATGGTTCCTATCCTCATAGAATTTTAATACTAGTAAAGATTACAGAAGATAAACAGTAAGCAACCAAAAAATCCCCAAATGCTGCATTATGCTAATGCAATGAAGTAAAGAGATAGTAGACTAAGTTGACTAAGAAAGGTGGGTATGTAATTTAGATACTATATTAGTTTTGTAGAGTTGATGTAACAAATTACCATAAACTGTGTGGCTTAAAACAACAGAAATTTATTGTTTTACAGTTCTGGAGGCTAGAAGTCCTTATTCAGGGGGCCAGTAGCGCTATGCTCTCTCTGAAGGCTCTGGGGGAAGATCCTTTCCTGTGTTTCCCATCTTCCGGTAGCCCCAGGCATTCCTTGGCTTGTGGTAGCATAACTCCAATCTCTACCACCGTCTTCACATGGTCGTCTTCTCCCTGTGTCTGTCTGTTCCTGTGTCTCTTTTTTTATAAGGACTACACTTACATCGGGTTAGGACCCACCCTACTCCAGTATGACATCATGTTAACTAATTACATCTTCAAAGATGCTATTGCCAAATAAGGTCACATTCACAGGTACTGGAGTTAGGACTTGAACATATCTTTTTGGGGGAACACAAATCAACCTATAATAGACACTGTGGTTAAAGAAGGCCTCTGTGAGGAGGTCTTACTGGTAAGATAAGAAGGAATCAGCTATGTGAAGAGACCACAGAAGATCATTACAGGGTGGCAGTCTGGAGCAGCTGACCACACTTAGAGGAGGAAAAATCAGTGCAGTGTTTAAATGAAACTGGAAGGAACAGAATGGGAGAGTGGTCCTTCATGAAGGGGAAGAGATAGGCAAGGACAGACTGCTCAGAGTCATATTAGCCAAGTTAAAAAGTTTGGATTTATTTTCAGTGCAATGTATTGAAAGATTTTATACAAGTAGGTGGCGTGATCTAGTATATGTTTCTAAAAGCTCATTTTTGTTGCTGTTGGAGAATAAAGGTGATAAGGTTGAAACAGGAAGCCTATTAGAAGTGCATTTCAATAATCCTGTTGGGAAATGATGACTGTGTGGATTGGGGGAGAGAGAGTAGAAGAAGTAAATGTATGCGGAATATATTTTGGAGGTATAGTTGACAGAATTTGCCATTGGGTCAGATATTGTCGTTGTTAGTTGCTGTCAAGTCAATTCCAACTCATGGTAACCCCACATATGCAGAGTAGAACTGTTCCATAGGGTTTTCAAGACTGTGACATGACATATCAGAAGCAGTGGCTCCGAGTGGGTTCTAATTGCCAATCTTCCGGCTAGTAGTTGAGCATTTAACCATTTGCCCTTCACAGGGACCTTGTAGGGTTGGATAGGTGGGGGCTAAAGAAAGGCAAGAGTCAAGAATAATTTCTAGAATTCTAACTTAAGTAGTTAGATGGATGGCAGTGACATTTACTGAGATGGAGCTGACAGGACAAGAGGTTTGAGTAGAGAGTTTTCTTTTGGGTATGTTAAATTTGAGATGTCAGTGAAACATTCAGGAGAAGATATGATGTAGGTATTTGGATATGCAAGTCTGGAGTTCGGATGATAGGTCTGGACTGGAGATATAAGTTTGACAGTTGTCAGAACATCTATGGCATTTTAAATCCTGGAGAAAGAGAATGTAGAAAGTGAAAAGAAGGATCTCGTGATCCAGCCTGAAAAAAGTCCAGCATTTAGAAGTCTAGCAAGGAAGGAGAGAGAGCCAGCATAAATAAATAAATAACACTAGAAGAAGTATAGTAGGAAGAAAACTGGGAGCTAGGGAGTCATAGAATCCACAAAGTGTTAAGTGTTTCAAGAAGAGGTGTTGTCAACAGTGTCAAACTCTGCTGAGAGGTCAAGATGAGGATTGATCTGGCCACCTGAAAGCCATTGGTGACCTTGAGAAGAGCAGTTTCAGTAAAGGAAGCAGGAACCAGATGGAAACGGATTAAGTAGTAAATATAAAGTGTGAGGGTAAAAAAAACAAACAACACCCCCCCCCAAAAAAAATAGTAGATGGCTTGCATAGGGTCAAGGGAAGATTCTTGTTGTTTTTGATACTTTCTAAATCGGGAGATGTTAGAACATGCTTACACGGTATGAATGATTTAGCAGAGTGAAAGAACTTGACAATGCTGTAGCAATGGGGGAGAATCCAAGAAACACAATCTTTGAGAAAGTGAAGGGAGACAGGACCAGAGCATCTGAGAAAGAACTGACCTCTAATACTTTCTTCATTGTAGTAGGAGAAGGGAAAATTGTTGCCGATGCAGGTGGATCTGTAAGTTTGGTAGGGTGTTAGCATCTGATAGCTTTTATTTTCTCAATAAAAGATTGAGGTCACCAACTGATGGTAGAGAAAGAGAAGGAGGGGTTTAAAGCGAGACAAGAAGGTGTGAAACAATCATTTTGGGAATACAGAGTAAGTCTACTAGAGGAACAGTGTAGGCTTGCCAGGCAGCGATGAGTGCCTGATTGAAATGTATCACTGTGAAGTTAAAAAAAAACTCGATTGTTTTGTGACTTTTTCCATTAACGTTCGGCTGCTCGGGATCAGGCTCAGACAAAGAAAGCAGTGTTTATAAGTCCAGCAGAGGAGTTTTGCAAGACAAGTTCAATGGAGGGAGAGAAGGGCAAAGGAGGTGAGGGTATTTGTGAAGGAATTATAATGATAGATCATAGAACATAGGCTGGAGTGGGAAAAAAGTAAAGCTAGGTAGGTGCTGATAGAAAATGGAAATGGGTGGAGTCAGAGGATTGGAGGTCCCCATGAAGTCAAAGATTAGTAGCAGAGAAGAAAGTACTTGAGCAAACAAGCCGGAGCAATAGGAGGTGGGCTGGAAAATGGTATGTTTGAAATTGAAAATTGTAATGGGAAATTCGGCAACGATTATGGGCGGCGGTTGCACATGATTGATATAATTGATGTCACTAAATTTTACAGCTGAAAAATGTTGAATCGGCAAATATTGTGTTACAGATTTTTTTTACAACAATAATAAAAAAAAGAAGCATGTGTGTGATCTATTCCAGTGCTACTCCAGCTTGTTCTTTAGAGCTAGGCAGCTGTAGATGGTGGTGCTTCTCATGGAACATCATGAAGTACGGATTATTCAACCTAAAATAGCTAAATATAAAATTGTTTGCAATATCAGACACCACCTAATACAAGATTTAGGTTTTGAAACATGGAATATCTAGTGTCAAGGCTTAAGAGAATGAAATTTAAAGTTAAGAAAACCCTACCCAGTAACTTAGTTTTTCCAAATGTTGGTTAAACCAAACCCATTGCCATTGAGTTAATTCTGACTCATGGCAACACCATGTGTTTACAGAGTAGAACTGCTCCATGGAGTTTTCTTGGCTGTAATCATTATGGAAGCAGATCTCCAGGCCTTTCTTCTACAGTTACACTACCAAACCCATTGCCGTGGAGTTGATTCCAACTCATAGCAACCCTATAGGACAGAGTAAACCTACCCCCTAGGGTTTCGAAGGATGTAATCTTCACAAAAGCAGACTGCCACATCTTCCTCCTGTGGACCTTTCAGTTAGCAGCAGAGCACTTAACCTCTATGCCACCAGGGTCCCTTATGGCACCACTGGGTGGGTTCAAACTGGCAACTTTTAGTTTAGTAGTCTAGCACCGTTTGGGCCACCCAGGGACCTACTGGAGAACACACTCATCCCTATTGCTTATTTGTAGTTTTTGAGCAAGGTGTTGTTCAGTTTCCATGTGTTTGATGTCTTTTTCCTTGCTTTTTCTGTTGTTGATTTCTACTTTTATGGCTTTATGATCAGAAAAGATGCTTTGTAATATTTCAGTGCTTTGGATTTTGTTAAGGCTTGCTTTATGGCCTAATATGTGGTCTCTTCTGGAGAATGTTCCATGTGCCAAGGAAAAGAAAGTATATTTGGCTGCTGTTGGGTGGAGTGTTCGGTATATGTCAATAAGATCAAGTTGGTTGATTGTAGCATTTAGCTCTTCCGTGTCTTTGTTGAGCTTCTTTCTGGGTGTTCTGTCCTTCACCGAAAGTGGTGTGTTGAAGTCTCCTACTACTATTGTGGAGCTGTCTATCTTTCTTTTCAGTGCTGTTAGAGTTTGTTTTATGTATTTTGGAGCCCTGTCGTTGGGTGCGTAAATACTTATTATAGTTATGTCCTCCTGGTGTATTGATCCTTTAATCATTGTATAGTGTCCTTCCTTATCTTTTGTGGTAGATTTTACTTTCAAGTCTATTTCATCAGAGATAATATTGCCACTCCTGCTGTTTTTAGAGTGTTGTTTGCTTGATATATTTTTTTCCGGTCCTTTGAGTTTTAGTTTGTTTCTGTCTTTAAGTCTAAGGTGTGTCTCTTGCAGGCAGCATATAGACGGAGTGTGTTTTTTTATCCAATCTGCCACTCTCTGTCCCTTTATTGGTGCATTTAGTCCATTTATATTCAGCATAATTATTGATAGGTATGAGTTTAGTGCTGTCATTTTGATCTCTTTTTGTGTGTGTTGTTCAGTTTCTCTGTTCCACTTAATTTTCTGTGCTGAGTCTTCTTTCTCTTTTGGTTTTTTTTTAAATTTTTTTATTGTACTTTAGATGAAAGTTCACAGAACAAATAGTTTCTCATTAAACATTCAGTACACATATTGTTTTCTGACATTGGTTAACAACCCCATGACATGTCAAAACTCTCCCTTCTCGACCTCGGAGGACCTTTTTTTTTGGTGAAAATATACACAGCCAAAGTTACACCATTTTGAAAGTTTCTACATGTACAATTCAGTGACATCGATTACATTTTTCTGGTTGTACTGCTATTCTTACTATCTTTTTCCAAATTATTCCATCACATTATCTTCAACACCTGCCCCCTAGGCTTTGCATCAAAACTTTTGAGGTGCTGTTGTCAGTTTGATCTCACAGAGATAGTTCTTTTTTTTTTTTTTTTTTTTTGTACTTTAGATGAAGGTTTGCAGAACAAATAGTTTCTCATTAAACAGTTAGTACACATATTGCCCTATGACAATGGTTAACAACCCCATGACATGTCAACACTGTCCCTTCTCAACCTTGGGTTCCCTATCACCAGCTTTCCTGTCCCCTCCTGCCTTCTACTTCTTGTCCCTGGACTGCTGTGCCTCATTAGTCCCGTTTTGTTTTATGAGGCTGTCCAATCCCTGGCTGAACGGTAAACTTCAGGAGTGCCTTCACCACTGAGCTAAAAGGGTGTCCGGGGGCCATACTCTCAGGGCTTCTCCAGTCTGTCAGGCCAGTAAAACTGGTCTTTTTTTTTTTTTTTTGTGAATTAGAATTCTGTTCTACATACTTTACCAGCTCTGTCCAGGATGCCGTATTGTGATCTTGGTCAGAGCAGTCAGTAGTGGTAGCTGGGCACCATCTAGCTATACTGGACTCAGTCTGGTGGAGGCCGTGGTAGCTATGGTCCTTTAATCCTTTGGACTAATCTTTTCATTGTATCTTGTTCTGTTCATTTTCCCTTGCTCCTGAAGGGGTGAGACCAGTGGAGTATCTTGGATGCCTGCTCACAGGCTTTTAAGACCACAGATGCTACTCATCAAGGTAGAATATAGAGCATTGTCTTAGAATAGGCCACATAAACCAGAGACTTCATCAGCCTGAGACCAGAAGAATGAGATGGTGCCCGGCTACCAACAATGGATGTCCTGACAGGGAACACAACAGAGGGTCCCTGATGAAGCAGTAGAACGATCGGATGAGGGACTCAAATACTAGTAAGAAGACCAGACTTAATGGTCTGACTAAGACTGGAGGTGGCCCGGAAAGCATGGCCCTTGGTCTCTCCATCCCCCATAACTAAAACAATTTCTAAGGCCAACTCTTCAGACAGGGATTGGACTGGACTGTGGGACATAAAGTGATACTCGTGAAGAATGTGCCTCTTAGACAAGTAGATATAAGAGACCAAAGGGGTAGCTTCTGTCCAAGGTGAGAGGGGAAGGCAGAGAGAGTTAGGAGCTGGTTGAATGCTCATGGGGAATCAGGGGTGGAGGGGAGGAGTGTGCTGTCACAGAATGGGGTGAGCGGTTGGGGTCTCATAACAATGTATGTTAAAAAAAAATTCTGTATGGGAGACTAACTTGAAATGTAAACTTCATTTAATTACATCAATAATAATAATAAAAGAACATTTTATAAACTGTGTTATGCCAATTGAGCTAGATGTTCCCTGAGACCATGGTCCCCACAGCCTTCCACCCAGCAATTCAGTCCCTCAGGGAGTTTGGAAGTGTCTGTGGAGCTTCCATGACCTTTCCTTGTACAAGTTGTGCTGGCTTCCCCAGTAATGTGTACTGTCTTACCCTTCACCAAAGTTACCACTTATCTATTGTCTACTTAGTCCCCTTCCACCCCTCCCATCCCTCGTAACCAACAAAGCTTGTTTCTTTTTGTGTGCACTTTTACATGAGTTTTTGCAGTAGAGGTCTCATACAATATTTGTCCTTTTGTGATTGACTTATTTTACTCAGCATAATGTCCTCCAGTTTCATCCATGTTATGAGAGGCTTCACATATTCATCATTGTTCTTTATCTTTGCATAATACTCCATTGTGTGTATGTACCATAGTTTTCTTTAGCCATTCATCTGTTGATGGGCATCTAGGTTGTTTCCATCTTTTTGCTATTGTGAACAGTGCTGCAATGAATATGGGTGTGCAGATGTCTATTCATGTGATGGCTCTTATATCTGTAGGGTATATGCCTAGGAGTGGGATTACATTTTGTAGTGCATTTTTGTGGTGCTGACATTTTCTTTGTTCCTCTTACTCTCCTGTGCTGAATTCCTTTTGTTTGTAGATTTTTTTTTCTTCTCTTTTGTTTTTGTAGGTTTTGTTTTTACTGAGACTTTATGTTTTTCTTCTTCATTTTGATGAGTAGGTTTATCAACTTTCTTTGTGGTTACCTTGAAATTTACCCTTATCTTCCTAGATTTGAACCAGTCTATTATTACTTGGCATCACCTTGCATTCCTCTTCATTAGAAGGTTCTATACCTACACCATTTATTCCCTCTTTTATTGTTATGATGCTGTTGTCATTTACAGATTAATCTCTCTGGTTCCCTGTTGTAATTGTTTTGGTTTTGCATAGTCCTTAAGAGTTCATTTCCTAGGTTGGTAACTGGCTAGTACAATCCTGTGTCCTATATTCAGCCTGAGGTCTGATGTTGTTTGTTCTCAGATTGAATGACTCCCTTTAATAAGTCTTCTAAGTTTGGTTTGGTTTTTACATAGTCCCTTAATTTCTGTTTATCTGGAAATGACCAAATTTCACCATCATATTTGAATGAGAGTTTTGCTGGATATATTAATCTCCGCTGGCAATTTTTTTCTTTCAAGGTTTTATATATGTCATCCCATTGCCTTCTTGCCTGCATGGTTTCTGCCCAATAGTCTTATTGTTTCTCCTCTGTATGTGACTTTTTGTTTTTCTCAAGCTGCTCTCGGGATTCTTTGTCTGTCTTTGGTTTTAGCGAATGTGATTATGATATGCCTTGGTGATTTTCTTTTGGGGTTTATCCTACATGGAGTTTGTTGAGCTTCTTGGATGGTCAGCTTTTCATCTTTCATGATATTGGGGAAGTTTTCTGTCGGCAATTCTTCAAGGATCCTCTCTGTGTGTTCTGTTTTCTCCTCCTGTTCTGGAACTCCGATCACTTGAAAATTTTTGCTTTTGATTGTATCCCACGTAATTCTCAGGGTTTCTTCATTTTTCCTCGTTCTTTTTTCTGATTTTTCCTCAAACAGAGTTGTATCCAAGTGTTTGTCTTCAGTTTCACTGATCCTATCTTCCATCATTTCAAACCTGCTCCTCAGCCCTTCTATGACACTGTCCATTTCTGAAATCTTGTTGTTTATCTTTTGGATTTCTAATTGTTGTTTTTGTATAATTTCTAGTTGTGAATTTATTTTAGCATTTTGTTCCTGTATTATTTTCTTGAATTCTTCTGTTTTTTTGCTGTATTTTCTGGGAATTTGTCTGCCTTTTCCATGAATTTGTCTATATTTTCCTCCTTTTTGTCTGCTTTTGGCTTCAACTCTTGGATAATTCTGAATATTAGCGATTTGAATTCTGTATCAGTTAGGTCTTGTGCCTTTTCTTCTACTGGAAAGTCATGTGTGTTTTATTTTGGAAACCTACTGGAACCATCCTGTCCTGTTTTTGTAAATGTTTTGATATTGACTGCTGTCTTTGGGCACTCAGTGGTTATTTTCCTCATTTATTGATTGTAGATTTGATTGTTTCATCCTGCTTTTTTGTTTTATTTGGTTATGTCTGAGCAGGCAGGCTGTGTGCTCTTTGTTATTTGCTTGTCTGTGGGCACGATACTTTTCACCTCCTTCTCCTATGGGCAGGGTCAGTCACTCAGGTATGGTACAGCAGGGTAGGTCCAGCTGAAGGGGAGTTGCTGGGATGGGTTGTTTGTGGCAGGTACCAGGGCTGACAGTACAGACCAGGAATCAGTGCAGGGCAGGTTCCAGTAGGCCATGCCTGTGCTGCTTGGGAGTGTGATGTTCAGTGCATGGTGCAGGTAGGCAGGAATGAGGGGGTAGAATGTGATGCGTGGAGCTAAGATGGGTATGAGAAAGATGAGAGACAGGAGAGAGGAACAGGAGCCAAAAACATACACACAAACAAAAAAGAGTGCTAAGGGAGCTTGCTATTGGAGTGGAGAGATGGGAGACTGAGAAATGGGGAAAAACAAAAATGAAACAACGAAAAATGGTAAAAGAAAAAAATGAATAAATCAAGAAACTGGAAATGAAGAAGGCCAAAAAGGGAATAAGAGAGAGAAGAAAACAAAACAAAACACCAAAAACAAACAAACAAGAAAAAAGAAATGCCCCCAGGGATGTCCCTGTGCATCTGCGCAGAGTAATGGAGTAGCTTCCAAGCCATGTGGTGCTACCCAGCTAGAATGGGCTTCAAAGCCGAGAAAAGAAAAAGAAAACAAACAAATCAGAACAAATCAGGGTAAACAAATAAACAAACAAAAAAGCCACAGGGGTCCCACCAGTGTGGTGCCACAGTCCGGGAGGCAGTTACACAGTTGAGTGGTGTTTCGCAGCCTTTCAGGAAGAAGCAAAGATGGTGCACAGAGCCAGGTATTTACAAGAAAGGAAGGGGAAGTTGTGAGAGGTAAGGAAGAAATCTAAAGAAGCTGGAAAAATCAACACCAGCAGCCAACAAATGGCACTCAGGGAGCTGGCCAGTGCAAGCGGGTGGAATCCAAGCGGCACTGGGGGGAAGCTCGTGCTTCACAGCCAATAGACTGTGGCTGCAGGAAACAGAGGATGCTAAGTGGGGGTGAAGAATGGTGGGAGGTGGGAAAGTCTATATCTCTGGTTATCAGTTGTTCTATCTCCTGCTGGAAGCTCCATGAAGCTGCTTTCTAGTACCCCCTGTTTACTGATCTCTGATAGGGCCCAAGATGGCAGATCCATGCTGTGGTAGCTGATAAGGGACCTCTGCATGTATCTCTCCTCGCTCTCTGTTCTCGGTCAGTTTCTTATTCCATTCAGTGCTTGGCTGAGTTCTTTATCTCTTCATTTCATGCTAAAGGTTTCAGGATTGATGTGTGACTCTGTTTGACTTAGTTTTTCTGACCTTTGCTGTGGAGGGATGGCATAGTGCTTCTGACTATAGCACCAAGTCGCCTGGAAGTGAGTCGTTTTTCTTTATGTATTTTTTTTTCATCTTTTCATTGCTGTTGATTTTGTGTTTGCTGAGTCTTTATATTTTTCTAGTTTTTTATTCTGACTTGTAGGGTTGCTAGTTTCCTTTGTGGTTACCTTAATATTTACCCCTATTTTTCTAAGTTTATACCAGTCTTTTGTTTCTTTATATTGCCTTGACTTCCTCTCCATATGTAAAGTCTATGTCTACATTTTTTAAGTCCCTCTTTTTTGTTTTAGTGTTGTCATCTTTTATGTATTGACATCTGTTTCCCTATTTTCAGTGTTTTAGCTTTGATTTATTTTTGTGACTTCCCTATCTCGGTTGATATCTGGTTGCTCTGTCCTGTGTTCTAGTCTTGGGTTGTTATCTGATGTTACTGATTTTCTAACCAGAGGACTCTCTTTAGTATTTCTTGTAATTTTGGTTTGGTTTTCGCAAATTCCGTAAACCTCTGTTTATCTGGAAATGCCCTAATTTCCCCATCACATTTGAGAGACAGTTTTGCTGGATATATGATTTTTGCTTGGGAGTTTTTTTCCTTCAAGCCTTTGTCATCCCATTGCCTTCTTGCCTGCATGGTTTCTGCTGAGTAGTCGAAGCTTATTCTTATTGACTATCCTTCGTAGATGACTTTTTGTTCACCCCTGGCCACTCTTAAAATTCTCTCTTTATCTTTGGTTTTGGAAAGTTTGATTATAATGTCTTGGTGACTTTCTTTTGGGATCTACCTTATGTGGCGTTCGATGAGCAACTCAGATAGATATCTTGTCATCTTTCACGATATCAGGGAAGTTTTCTGTCAACAAATTTTCAACAATTCTCTCTGTATTTTCTGTCATCACCCCCTCTTCTGGTACTCCAGTCACTCATAGGTTATTCCTCTTGATAAAGTCCCACATCATTCTTAGGGTTTCTTCATTTTTTTAATCCTTTTATCTGATTTTTCCTCAAATAAGTTGGTGTCAAGTGCATTATCTTCAATCTCACTAATTCTGACTTCCGTTGCCTCAATTCTGCTCCTATGACTTTCTATTGAGTTGTCTAATTCTGAAATTTTATTGTTAATCTTCTGGATTTCTGATTGCTGTCTCTCTATGGATTGTTGCAGCCTGTGAAATTTGTCATTATGCTCTTCTCTAATCTTTGTAACGTCCTCTATTGCATGTTCTGCATTTTGATTAATTTCCTTCCTAATTTCTTGAAGACTTCTGTAT
Source organism: Dugong dugon (assembly GCA_030035585.1). Classification (NCBI taxonomy): domain Eukaryota; kingdom Metazoa; phylum Chordata; class Mammalia; order Sirenia; family Dugongidae; genus Dugong; species Dugong dugon. Next base: position 32,394,828 of record CM057467.1, read on the forward strand.
ATTAATCTTTTGTATTCTGCCTCTGGTAATTCCAAGAAATGTTCCTCCTCTAGAAAATTTGTAGACTCTTTATTTTGGGAGCTTGCTGAAGCCATCATGGATTGCCTCTTTATGTGATTTGATATTAACTGCTGTCTCTGAGTCATCAATAAGTTATCATATTTATTTATTTTATGTTTGTTTACTGAGTCCTAGTTTCTTGTTTTGTTTTGATATGCTCAAATTGGCTGTTCGTATGAGCTAGTTTGATTACTGGCACCTTTGAAGCTCTAATGTTCTGTCACCAGGTGGTTAGATCTGTTACTAGGTATGTGAGCTTGGGAGTCCACCCACTCCTCCCGTATGGATTCAGCTCAGGTGCCCAGGTAGATAGCTACCAAGTGTGTGGTGTAGGTTCTCACCTACAGTCCTAGATGGGCATGGATGATAGATGTAGGCACAGGCATCTGGCTGCAGCAGGGTGACACACTCTGAGCAAGGCAGGGGGCTGACAGCCACTCCCAAATGTCCAGGAGTAAAGCATGTCCCTGTTCCCTAGAGTGCGTAGGTGGGTGGGTTTTGCAGCTGACTATGAGCACCTAATGCTGTTCGTTGTAAGCACTGGGGGGCATCTGTTATTCATAGGCCCCTATAGCAGGTGGCTAGGTGGCGTGGGTGGAGCCACCAGTCCTCAGGCACCTGTTGTGGGTAGGTGTAGTCCCTGCTTAATGGGCAGAGCAGTGTCAAATGTAAAGAATCTGCCACTTCACAGCTGAAATGGTTGAAGTTAGACTTCCGGTATATACCCTGTTGTACTGCAGTAATGAAGGCCTACGCTATTGAGATGGGCCCACACAAGTCTATGCAAGCGGAAAGGCATTCAAAGTCCCTGGATCCCTTATTTTCTGTGCCTAGGCAAAGGAGCTGTGCCTACCCTGGGTTCCTGGTTCAGGGGAACCAGCAGTTTATTTTTTCCCTCTCTTTGTTAATTTGTTCACTCTCCAAGGCAGGGAGAATGGCTCCAGGCGTGTGACGGATCCTACTTCTGGCCCAGGGGACTCAGCAATTGCTGAAGCTGGTCCAGGACCCAGTGCAGAGCAGGGAGTGGGGAGGAAAATGGGAGAGAGTTTTTTTCCCTAAGGGGGATGTTTTTAATCTGTGTTGTAAGCCGTATGCAAGTACTTATCTTTCACTGATGAGGGCTGCTTCTTACTGGTTCCGGGTGGCCGTGTAGACTCTCTGGCACTAGGTGTCTCCTGGTGCAGAAAATGTGCCTCCCAAGCACCGCCGCTTGCCTGCTTCACCACTCACCCATGAGCTGCTCAGGCCTGAAGGGCTCAGGCTCTCTCTGGGTCTGGTCTGGCAACTCCTCGTTGCTTCCGAACAGTCTCTCCCTCTCCCTGCCACTCAGTCCACTTCCTCAACTCTGCCTTTGATGTTCAGGATTCCCAGATTTCCATATATCGTCAAATCACTTGTTTTTACAGGTGTTTGTTGTAAGAGGGTCCACCAGAAGCATCTGACTACTCCGCCATCTTGGCCCACCTAAAGATTCCCTATTGCTTATTTGTAGCTTGAGAGTGGTGTATCCCTGCTGCTCACCCAAATGGGTCTCCAGGGCTCTGAGAGGAACAGGAGAGGATTCCGGCAAAGGAGGGGGGAGGATTGAAGGGCTATACCCCAAGGGCTTGTTAATAAAGGAAGATAGAGCTTCCTCCTCTCAGTGCTCTAAAGAGTGTCTGAAAAGGTGTTCCAAAACACATTAGGCCAGCCTCAATTTTATTTCTATATAGATTAAGGAATCGCTCATGAGAGCATCACACAATTGTTTGAGTCTTTACACCCAACACATTTTTGTTGGTTTTATTATCCAACTTGTTTCTTTCTATTAATGAGTGGTGTAAAAATTCCTTAAAGTGAGAAACATTTGCGTCCATGCCTCAGAAGCAGTGAGGAAACGGGGAGTCAGAAAGACTTTGTCCTCCTCCACAGATAATCTCAGAGAGTGCTGGAGAGTGACTTTTGTGGGCTAACTTCAATCATTTACAGCTCATTTCTATTCTCCTTGGTCCACTCAAATGGCTTATCTGAGCCAAACACTCTGTAAAATGAAGCAATTAAAAAAGAAAAGAAGCCTATTTATTGCATATGTGGACAAAAGGAAAGGATAGAAAAGGCACCAGTGGCCCAGTCCTAGTTGTATATTCTGGGCCCCTGGGTAAAGGACTCTCAGAGATTGTTTACAACAGACTCATGTAAGAGGCTGATGAGGGCCAGAGGAGAAGTATTGAATCCTGCCAGAAGAAGTCTAACACCAATCACAGCCACACAGGATACAACCAGGGCTCAGATCTTTTATATATGCCTCTTCCTCAAACCCTAACTACAATTTCACTTCTGGGGATGTTCAACAAATCAAAAAACATTCTTCTGCTGGGTCATATGAACCATACAAAATTGTTTTTGAGCTAATGATACTCTTGAAATCACTATTTGAAGCTTTGACAATGGCATGGCCTTGATTTGGGTCTTTTCCCAAGGAACAAAATATTTACAGAGAGGAATCTCATGCACAGAGTGCACAGAGAGAAACTTCTTCACCTTGTTCCCCCTAACCTCCAAGGTAAGATATTCATAACAATGATTAGAATTCTAAAAAAAATATCCTTTGTTCAGAGAAAGAAAACCTCAAGAGGTAGAGTAGGCTGTGACAGCTATGTAAAGGGGCAAAAAAGCAAGCTGAATCCCTGGAGTCTGCCAGGAGGAAGGGAAGCCAGTCTGAAATGGAGCTTCACTAGCAGGAGGTTTCTTGACTCTCTTCTGACAATAATTATGATGATAATTCGTGGAATGTATGTATCGGAGACTTGGATAAGCAGCACGTAGCAAATCTGAGAAGTAATGTCTTTTTCAACCTCCATAAGAAAAGGATGTTACCACAACGTTAGAACATTGTCTAAAATGTTCTTTGGGGAAGCCCAGTGAACTGAGTGTCTGAAACTTGAGGGAAATGGTGGAAAAACCTTAGAAGGTGATGAGAGTTGGGATCGATGGGAAGGGGCTCTTTGTACGCCAGTCCGTCAGAGGTTACTGCTGCCACCACCAAGGGAGAGAAAGAGGGCCACCCTCTCCTTTGGACTCCTGGCTTCTTGGCCCAAACTTTATCACAGCTCCTCCACCATATGGCTTCTAGTACAGACACCATTAATGTCGTGACTGATTTTCCTATGAGACGAGAATATTACAGCCACGCTCAAGTAATGTGGGTTTAGATATATTCACCTCACTTCCTGCTCAGGCCACCAATGGTTCAGGTTTTAAAGCAGCTTAGTACTCATACGCACTGTGGAAGTATAAGCTGATAAAGCTGTTTTTAGATGGTACTTTGGATGTATGTATTAAAAAAATGAACACCTCAAATCGGGAACATTCTCTTAGAACCAGCAAATCTTGTTCTAGGAATTTACCGTAGGGAAGTAATTAGGTGTGTGTCAAAAGGTTTCACAGCAAGGATGTTCATCTCAGCGCTATTTATAATCGTGAAAACTTGGAAATAGACTGAATACCCAGCAATAGAGTGTTGGTCAAATAAATTGTGACACATTCAAAAAATGGAATGTTAGGCAACTACTAAAAATTATGTTGTAGAGAAATATTTATTAACATAGAAACTGATTCACAATGTGTCCTAAATGGCAAAAGCAGACTCCTAAATATCATTCACAAAATGATTCTATTTTGGTAACGTATACATTTATGAATAGAAAAAGAGAAACACTAAGATACTAACAGGATTATTGCTGGATCATGAGATTATGAATGTTTATACTTTCTGTTTCCTACTTTGTATGTTCAAATTTTTCTATAGTGAAAAAGTATTGGTTTAGTAATAAGGAAAAAAGTATTTATTTTAAGAAATTTTTCTTAAAAAAATTTGAAAATACATTTTCTAAAGCTAGCCACCCTCACAGAATTAACTTCTATTACCAGTTTCTTTGGAGTCCTGGTGGTGCAGTGGTTAAGAGCTCAGGCTGCTAACCAAAGGCTGGCAGTACAAATCCACCAGCCGCTCCTTGGAAACCCTGTGGGGCAGCTCTGTTCTGTCCTATAGGGTCGCTATGAGTCGGAATTGACTCAAAGGCAGTGGGTTTGGTTTTTTCTTTTTTTTTTTGGTTTTACTGGTTTCTTCGATTCATAGGGACTGCATGTGATGGAGTAGAACTGCCCCATAGGGTTTTCTAGGCTGTAACCTTTATGGAAGCAGATGGACAGATCTTTCTACCTCAGAGCCTCTGGATGGATTCAAACCACCAACCTTAAAGTTAGTAGCTGAGTGCTTAACTATTGCGCCACCAGGTCTTGACTTGACAACATCTAACAACAACAATAGCAACAACAACAACACTAGTTTCTTGGATACCTTCTCAGTAATACTCTTGTGCATATACAAGCATATGCAAAAAAAAAATTAGTTTTTTTTTTTTTCCGAAACTGCTTTAAATTAAACCTTTACCCAAGGAGTGGCTGCTAAGGAAGGACACGTACCTCCAGTTATTCTTCAATGACCTCTGACAAGCAGGGCTGGCACGAGGGTGAAGAAAGCAAGGCACTTGGCTTGGGGGCAAAATCATGATAAATAATAAGTTAATGCGATATTTCAAAAACCCAGATGAATGCAAGAAATCCGTAAAGAACAAAATAGAGACAGGACCAGTACTACATACTAATCTTTTCTTTTTGCTTCAGGCTCCAATATGGCTCCTCATAGTACAGCTTGTGACAAGAAAACAAGTGATAACAGGAGAGAATGTTGGGGAGAAAGGGAGAGCAGAAGGTAGGAAAGGGACCCCACCTACACTGAGCATTCACTCTGTATCAGGCACTGTGGTTGGCACTTGCTATACGTTATTGTTATGAGATGGAACACATCTATGGCGTAGTGGTTTAAGAGCTCAGCTGCTAACCAAAAGATCTGCAGTTCGAATCCACCATCCACTTCCTAGAAACCCTCCGAGGGCAGTTCTACTCTGTCCTATAGGGTCACTGTGAGTCGGAACCGGCTCCACGGCACCTAGCAACAACAACATACCACAGTTCCCTCTGGATGGAGGAAGCTCCCCCAGGGTAATGTTCTGATCTTCTCTCTTGCCACATCTCTTACTCTGCAGGGGTATAGTGTGAGGTATCTATTTGGTGACTTTTGGAGAGAAACTGTACACATGTAGCCCAGTCCCTTCCTTTCTCTTCCCTATGGATCTACTCCTTCCCTCCATAAGTTTTCAGGAGCTGGCCCCAAGTCAACTACTTCACTTTCTCCAGGAGTTACCTCTCTCTGTCTAGAGGGAAGACTCTCTGGGTGATGCAAATGATTAATGCATTCAGCTGCTAACTTAAAGGTTAGAAGTTCGAGTCCACCCAGAGGCACCTCAGAAGAAAGCTCTGGTGATCTACTTCCAAAAAAAACCAGCCATTGGAAATCTTATGTAGCACAGTTCTACTCTGACACACCTGGGGTCACCAAGAGTTGGGGTCGACTCAATGGCAACTGTTTTGTTGTCGATGTTTTTTTGTTTTTTTTTTATGCAGAGAGAAGGTCCCTGGTTGCCATGTTGTACTGTATGACTCCACCTACTGGCCATAGTGGATTAGACCGGGTGGACAACTGGCCAAGCTGGGTCAATTAGAGTATCTCTTTCTGGACTTTGTAACTAGGATCCAAAAGAGTTAAATTGGTCTGTGTGGAATTAGAACAGAAGGAGAGCTGATTCAGTCCATGTGTCTGGCTGGGCCTCTAAAAGTGAATCCAAGAATTGGGAGACGGCCACCTTCCACTCGCTATGGGTGTTACATAGCAGGTAAACCTCATTGGCAATGAAGCAAATATGAAGAGAGGTACAGAGACAAGAGATGGTGATAGGATCTTCATCACTTTCCATGTCCTGATTCCAGGCCCTTCCAGAGGCCCAGCTGTGTTCCTGCCTTTGTTCTCTATGAGATGCTCCTGTGTACTCATAACAACCAAACCAAAGTAGTTCGTGGGTCAATTCTGACTCATGACGACCTCATGTCAGTCAGAGTAGAACTGTGCTCCACAGGGTTTTCAGTGGCTGGTTTTTCAGAAGTAGATCACCAGACCTTTCTTCCAAAGTGCCTCTGGGTAGACTCAAACCACCAACCTTTCAGTTAGTGGCTGAGCATTAATCGTTTGTACCACCCAGAAGCTCTGTATCAAAATAAATGTTCCTTTTTCAAGCTTATGCTGTCTCAAGGTAGTGTCTCTTGCTTATACCTGAGGAGTCCTGACTAATACAATCACTAGTATTAATATCATCATATTATTCACATCCACAGTCATATCATGGCCAAGACCTTGCATGCTTATCTGTCTGCCAGATTGCTGTCCTGTGCTTTGCCATCAAACACCCATGGAGTTTTTCATCCTCAGGATGACATGTCTGCCCACCCCCACCCCCGCCCGTGTCAGTTATAAACTCACACCCTACGAATTAAATGGAGCCCTGGTGGTGCAGTGGTTAACGGCTTGGCTGCTAACCAAAAGGCTGGCAGTTCGAATCCACCAGCCGCTCCTTGGAAACTCTATGCGGCAGTTCTGCTCTGTCCTATAGGGTCACTGTGAGTCAGAATTGACTTGGCAGCAGCAGATGAATTAAACAGTACTGTTTTCTATTGTTTGCTTCCAAGGTGAATTAGTCCGTGCAAGCAACACTAGCTGCTGTAACAACTAACCCAACATCTCAGGAGCTTAACACAATAGAAGTTTATTTCTCACTCACACAAAGCTCAGTGTGGGCGTTCCTGATTGGATATCTATGTAATTGACTCAGAGATCTGGGTTTCTTCCAATGTGTGACTCTTCCATCTTCTAGGGCCCCATAGCCCTTTACTTCCTGCCACAGGGTTGGAGCCAGGGGTTGAAACCACAGAGAATCACACTGAACGTTTTATGGCCAGGCAGGTATATAGGTGACAAATATAATTTGTATTCATATTCCACTTGCCAGAGTTCAGTCACATGATTCACCTAGATGCAAAGAGAGCTGTGGAATGTAGTTTGTGTGTCTAGAAAGGAGAGCAGAACTGGTTTTCTGCCATAGCGGAAGGCATAATATCTACCTCTAGGACAAAGCATACTTCTTCTAGTTCTAGGACCCTGGAGAGGTTATAGCATCTCTTTTTTCTCATCCTGTAAAATTAGGAGTTACACATCAGTTGTCCAAACTGTATTCTTTGGAGGGTGTGTTCAAAGAGGTGCCCTAGAGGTAGTGCTGTGCTGAAGCTAGAGCTGGTACTGGCTCCTGAAGCCAATTGCTAAATTTTGGGAAATTTTGCTGGCCTGATGTTAAATGAAGCCATAGTTAAAAATTAAATTACAAGCATATAAACTTACTATTAAATAAATCATATTAAAAACAAAAGATAAGTAATACTCAAAATTCATCACTTCTCAGTTATTTTGCTATATTTTATTTTTATCTGTGCTCTTGAGGTTGGTTACATCAGTTGTATGTTTATGGTGAAAATACGATACAAAGGTGAGCTATTGCTCACTCTTCCCAGTTCCGCATTCACTGATGGTTGCATTGCTAGATTGAAATTGGTGAAAATATTTACACCTGGGAAATCTGAAAATGCTACAAATCAGGGCTCTTCTACCCTAGAGCTAGTTGTTAAATATTTACTAGTACACCACTTCCCAAGGCCACAGAGAGGGTGTAGAGTTGGGGGAGGGGGGAAAGCTGTGAAATGCCCGAGGACCATGCCTCCTTCCACCCACTTCAGTCAGAGCTGATGTGCTTTTCTTTGTTTTATACATTGGGCTTCTGTGCGAGCTTTTATTTGGTGAAGATATCTACTGCTTTAAAAAAATCTTATAAAACTGGACTACAAGATTTAGAAGGTCCCTTTTTGCCCATTCATTCTTTCCTTCATGCATTCATTTAACCTTTGCTGATGCTAAGATTTTAAAGTATAGACAGGGGAACAGCTTATTTGAAGTCAATTATGATATTAGTCAGGAGTCCCTGGGTGGTGCAAACAGTTAACACACTCAGCTGCTAACCAAAAGGCTGGAGGTTCAAGTTCACCCAGAGGGGCCTCAGAAAAAAGGTCTGGTGATCAGCCATTGAAAACCGTATGGAGTACAGCTCTACTCTGAAACACATGGTGTTGCCATGAGTCGGAATCTACTCGACAACAACTGGTATAATATTAGTCAATGTTCTGCCCTATTCTGGGAAAAACCAAAGAAAGTAGAACTAGTGTTTATTAAGTGCCTGTAGTTTAGATGGTATCTCAAGTCATTCTCACCACAGCCACAGAGAAAGAAAATGAGATTGAAATAGTTAAGTGATGAGGCCAATGTACACATAGCAAGCAAGTAGCAGATCTCCCCTCCGCCTCCGAAGTCCTTGCTTTCCTTACCAGATCTTCTACATTCCATTCAACAAATGTTTACTAGCACTAACCATGTGCCCAATGCTTTTCTAGGTACTTAGTCTATATTAATGAGCTCCTCAATAGGAAATGAGAGTTTAGGTTGATTAGGATGAGATTAAGGGAAGCATCTTTCCCTTAGCGCTGTCTGACAACCAACGCTAGAGCTGTGTCTAAAACCCATTTTACCTTCTTTCGTTCCTTCAGAATCATACACCACTGGCTTTCAAGCTGAGGGCAAGGAGCGAGCAGAACAGAAAATGAAACAGGAGAATGAGGCTTGTGAAAAAGTTAGTCAAGAACCAAGTAGTCCCAGCATTTTGCTCTCCCTCTAAAAACTAGTAGCCCCAGAGTCTTCCTTGTCACCCATGTTTCCCTAACTCCTTCCAGGCTGCGGAGGTGGGCAATTCACCATCCCATCAACCTTGTCTCTCCTCTGGTTCTCCGTTGTTCTCTGACAAGAACTCATCGAGACCCGGTGCCAACAGAGGCATTGCTTGGGATTTGCAAAACTCAGATGAAGATTTGGGAAAAAGAAAAAAATCAGTTGAGTTCTTTGGTCTCTGAAAGTAAAAATCAAAAGAGCTTCTACTCCTGTGTCCCAAGTAGCTGGAGCAGTTGCTGGATAATGGTGACCTATGTCTACTGAGTGTACAGAATCTCTGAGTGGTGCAAACAGTTAATACGCTCAGTTGCTAACCAAAAGATAGGAGATTCAAGTCCATCCATAGGCACCTGGTGATCTACTTCTGAAAAATCCGCCATTGAAAACCCTGTGGAGCACAGTTCTACTCTAACGCACACTGACTGGGTTGCCATAAGTTGGAACTGCTGGCTGGCTGGGTGCACAGAGCTACACAGGTTTCCCCCACTATCCAAAAGTGGAAAGTTCCTATGAAACCTTTCATAAGCCAAAATAGCATAAAGTAAAGAAGCAATTACCATTAATTTATATGGAAAAAATTTTGAGCATTCCCGGACCCAAAATACAACCTATCAAATCATACCAAGTAATACATAAAACCTAATATAACACTAACATCAATCCACTCAAGCAATAGACCTTCCATTTTATCCATTACTGGATGCCAACTAAAAGAGGCCACTTTGCTACTAGCAGAACACATAGTAATTTCGGTAGCTTTCAAGATTCTTCCTCTCTGCGTGTAAATAGTAAGAATGGTGGATGCAGGCAAATTCAATGCACGCACATGTCTTTATTTTGTTCACCAGGATCAAAACGTTTAGCTATGTCCTGTTTTATGCTAAGCATAACACCCTTATGAGCTCTCTTAGGCTTTTCTGATACATTGGTACACATCTTGCTAATGGATGCACAAAATAAATCGAGATAAAGCCCAGATGCGCAGTTCAAAGCTATGGCGGCTTGACACTGAGATGCTGAGTGTAGTTCCCGGGGAAGGAGCTTGATGACACCACTCTTGCTGCTTGGGGTGCACGCTGCCTCTTTAATGGCTAGCTGCAAAACAAATGCTGAATGCTATTTCCACTTTTTGCCTTTTTTTGTAAAAGTGAAAATTCTCTACAGATTTCTTTTGGTTATTGAAAACTGGTACTAATGAAGGTCTTTCGTAAAAGCAAAGCCACGTAAAGTGAACTTTCATAAAGCAAGGGATACCGGTATGAGTCCGTTTAAGAGAGGGAAACATTAAAGATCCCAGTGTTAGTGTTGGGACTGGGTCTGGAACCCAAACTACTGGCTCCCTTTCCAGTGCTCTTTCCCCCATGGCTTCCTAGAGAAGTAGGGCCAGAGAGCAGGGTTGAGCAGTAGGTCCAGGAGCTCCTGTCAGCTCCCTGCTCCCTGCAGTGGGGAAAAGCATCAAGCAGAACCACATAGCATTCTTCTCTGCACTCACTGTGAGCCTCATACCAACTCCAGAAGTTCATCCCCCAATCGTTCTTACTTTTGTCCTCTTCCTACCCAGCCCCACCACACACCCTGATTTGAGGACTCCTGATAGTCAATGACTAGATCTCTCCTGGTACAATGGTTAAGCTCTCAGCTGTTAACTGAAAGGTTAGAGGTTCAAACTCACCAGGCGTTCCATGGTAGAAAGATGTGGCAGTCTGCTTCAGTAAAAATTACAGCCTTGGAAACCCTATGGGGCAGTTCTACTCTGTCCTGTAGGGTCACTATGAGTCGGAATTGGCTTGACGACAGTGGGTGTGGTTTTCTTTGTTGGTTTGTTTTGACAGTCAAAGCAAAATGTGGCTCTTCCTTCCAGACATGCCAGGTTCTTTAAAAAACAAAACCAAACCCTTGCCATCGAGCTGACTCCCACTTACAGCAACCCTATAGAACAGAGTGAACTGCCCCAAAGGGTTTCCAAGAAGCGGCTGATGGATTTGAACTGCCAACCTTTTTTGGTTAAAAGCTGAGCTCTTAACCACTTCATCTTTAGGATTGTGGAGTTCTGTATGAATTCACCCAAGCTCAACCAGCCCACCACATCTACTTTCTCTTCCCCCAGGTTACCAAGACTTAACCAATGCTGTCTCTTCCAAGGGCAGGTGGTGAGGCAGAAAGACTCACCCTGTGAAGTCCTTTGAGGAAGGCAATGGAGAGGAAGAAGTCCCACCTCAAAGCCTTTCTACCCTTTGCCCCTTATGGTAGGGTAAAATGGGACATCTCCACTCTAATTTGAAAAATGGTATTTGGGAACAATACCCTTAATTATCATTAAATATAAAGAAGCTTTGCGATGTAGTCCAGAACAGGAGGAAGGAAATTTTCACAAGAAATAGAGATGAAATTAAGTTGCTGAAAAGAATAAAATTTCCCAGATGTGTGTTGTTGGAATGAAATTAATCCCTATTGTAGGGAGATGTGTTTAACTTAGGGGATATTAGGAGGAAAATAAGCCACTGCTCAAAATGCATATTCCCCCCAACCCTACCACCATCTCTTCCCCAATTCATGGGACCAGGATTCTCTCTTCCCTCCCTACCCACCTCTCCCTATGGAGGCAGCAATTACTGAGGCCACAGTTCACCATTCCCTATTACCAGTTAAACCAGTTGCCATTGAGTTGATTCTGACTCATGGCGATTCCATATGTGTTAGAGTAAAACTGTGCTCCGTAGAGTTTTCAATGGTTGATTTTTAGGATTTAGATCACTAGCACCTTCTTCCAAGGTGCCTCTGCATGGACTTGACCTCCAACTTTTCAGTTAGCAGCCAAGCACACCACCCAGGGACTCCCTCCCTATTACAGAGCCAGCAAATCGTAAGCTGAAGAGAACAGCCATTGGCCTGCAGTGGACACCAAAGACTGTAACTTGGCCAGAGAAAATGAAGTTCTTAATGGGCATGTGCTTTTCTTTTTCCATAGGAAGGGGTCATGTCCAGGGAAAAAGACATAAGGCCAGGATACCAGAGGAAGAATGGCTTAGAAAAGAACAGGGAGGAGGGGAAGGGCAATATGGTCAAGCTGGAAACCCACCCAAGGCCTCAGAGCCCTCACGTGGAACATCTCCTCAGAGAGCTTGGCAGCAAGGCGTCACTCAACTGTGGAACAAGGGAGCTGGACAACTAGACCAGGGTCATATCATCTGATTCCTGAGTGAAAAGCTGCTTAAACTTCCTTCCTGGTCCAGTGGGTGTATTCTTTAGGAAAAAGAGGTGAGAGAATATTTGCACAGGCTGGGGAGAGATGATGCCCTTCTCCCTGACAGAGCGTCACCTCCACTGGGCAGAGAGAAGCACCAACCTGTAGCAAACAACTCAGCTGGAGAAGTAGGAAAGCTCATCGCCCAAATTCTCCCTCCGTGGAGATGGGGGCCAGACACAGACATTGAGGGACAGAGATAAAAGAGTTAACAAAACCAAGTCACCAATGACAGTCACCAAGAGAGTCACTGTAACAATCAGGATCCCAACAGGAAACACGTAGCACAATCAGGTTAGGATTTTTTTTTTTTTTTAATTGTACTTCAGGTGAAAGCTTACAGAACAAATAGTTTCTCATGAAACAGTAATACACATATTGTTTTATGACATTTGTTAACAACCCCACAACATGTCAACCCTCTAACTTCTCAACCTTTTTTTTTGGTGAAAATACACATAGCCAAAGATACATCATTTCAAAAATTTCTACATGCACAGTTCAGTGACATTGACTACGCTCTACGGATTGTGCTGTTATTCTCACTTAACATGTAGGCTTACAGAACAAAATAGTTTCTCATTTAACAGTTATACACAAGTTGCCCTATGAAAATGGTTAACAATCTCACAACACATCAACAGTATCCTTACTCAACCTTGGGTTCCATATAACCAGCTTCCTTGTTCCCTTCTGCCTTCTGGCCTTTGTCACTGGACTACTGTACCTCATTAGTCCCATTTGGTTTTACGGGGCTGACGACTTCCAGGCTAAACGGTAAACCTCGGAGATAACTTCACCACTGAGCTACAAGGGTGTCTGGGGGCCATACTCTCAGGGTTTCTCCAGTCTCCTTTAGGCCAGTAAATCTGGTCTTTTTTTTTGTGAGTTAGAATTATGCTCTACATCCTTCTCCAGCTCTGTCCAGAACCCTCTGTTGTGATCCTGGTAAGAGCAGTCAGTGGTGGTAGCCAGGCACCATCTAGCTGTACTGGACTCAGTCTGGTGGAGGCCTTGGTAGCTGTGGACAATTAGTCCTTTGGACTAATCTTTTCCTTGAATCCTGTTCTCTTCATTCTCCCTTGCTCCCGAAGGGATGAGACCAGTGGAGTATCTTAGATGGCCGCTCACAGGCTTTTAAGACCCCAGACACTACTCACCAAGGTAGATTGTAGAATATTGTCTTTATAAACTGTGTTATGCCAATTGAGCTAGATGTTTCCCGAGACCATGGTCCCAGCAGCCCTCCGCCCAGCAATTCAGTCCCTCAGGGAGTTTGGATGTGTCTATGGGGCTTCCATGACCTTTCCTTGTACAGGTTGTGCTAGTTTCCCCTGTATTGTGTACTGTCTCACCCCTCACCCAAGATACCACTTATCTATTGCCTGTTTAGTAGTTCCCCCCACCCCTCGAATCCCTGGTAACCAACAAAGATTGTTACATTTTGTGTGTGAACTTTTTCATGGGTTTTTACAATACAGATCTCATACAATATTTGTCCTTTTGTGATTGACTTATTTCACTCAGCATAATGTCCTCCAGTTACATCCACGTTATGAGATGCTTCACAGCTTCATTGTTGTTCTTTCTCGTTGCATAGTACTTCATTGTGTGTATGTACCATAGTTTGTTTATCCATTCATCTGTTGATGGGCATCTAGGTTGTTTCCATTGTTTTCTATTGTGAACAATGCTGCCATGAACATAGGTGTGCATACGTCTATTCAAGTGATGACTCTTATTTCTCTAGGATATATTCCTAGGAGTGGGATTGCTGGATCGAATGGTATGTCTATTTCTAGCTTTCTAAGGAAGCACCATATCATTTTCCAAAATGGTTGTATCATTTTGCATTCCCACCAGCAGTGCAAAAGAGTTCCGATCTCCCCGCAGCCCCTCCAACATTTGTTATTTCCAGTGTTTTTGATTCGTGTCAGTAATGCCCGGGTGAGATGGTATCTCATTGTGGTTTTAATTTGCATTTCTCTAATGGTTAGTGATCGTGAGCATTTCCTCATGTGTCTGTTGGCCATTTGAATGCCTTCTTTGGTGAAGTGTCTGTTCATTTCCTATGCCCATTTTTTAATAGGATTATTTGTCTTTTTGTTGTAGAGGTGTTGGATTTTCTTGTAGATTATGGAGATTAGACCTTTGTCTGACTTGTACTGTCCAAAATTTTTTTCCCAGTCTGTAGGTTCTCTATTTACTCTTTTGGTGAAGTCTTTTGAAGAGCACAGGTGTTTGATTTTGAGAAGATCCCAGTTATCTAGCTTATCTATTGGGGTTTGTGCATTGATGGTTATGGTTTGTATCCTGTTAATGCCGTGTATTAAGGCCTGTAGTGCTGGTCCTATTGTTTCTTCTATGAACTTTATAGTTTTAGGCTTTATATTTAGGTCTTTGATCCATTTTGAAGTAGTTTTTGTATACAGCATGAGGTATGGGTCCTGTTTCATTTTTTTGTAGATGGGTATCCAGTTTTGCCAGCACCATTTGTTAAAAAGACTGTCTTTTCCCCATTGGATGAACTTTGGGCCCTTGTCGAAGATCAGGTGACTATAGGTGGATGGATTTACATCTGGCTTCTCAATTCTGTTCCATTGGTCAATGTATCTGTCGTTGTACCAGTACCAGGCTGTTTTGACTACGGTAGCTGTATAGTAGGTTCTGAAGTCAGGTAGTGTGAGTCCTCCAACTTTATTCTTCTTCTTCAGTAGTGCTTTACTTATTCGGGGCTTCTTCCCTTTCCATATAAAGTTAATGATTAGTTTTTCCATCACTTTGAAGAATGTTGTTGGTATTTGGATCGGGATTGCGTTGTATTTGTAAATTGTTTTAGGTAGAATTGTCATTTGCACAATGTTGAGTCTACCTATCCATGAGCATGGTATGTTTTTCCATTTATGTAGATCCTTTTGGGTTTCATGCAGTAGTGTTTTGTAGTTTTCTTTGTATAGGTCTTTTACATCCTTGGTCAGATTTATTCCTAATTTTTTTTTCTTTTTAGGGGCTATTATAAATGGTATTGTTTTCCTGATTTTCTTTTCATTGTTCTCCTTATTGGTGTACAGGAATCCAGCTGATTTTTGTATGTTTATCTTGTATCCTGCTATTCTGCTGAATGTTTCTATTAGTTCCAGTAGATTTCTCGTTGAGTCTTTAGAGTGTTCGATGTATAGTATCATATCATCTGCAAACAGGGACAGTTTAACTTCTTCATTACCAATTTGGATGTCCTTTATTTCTTTTTCTTGCCTTATTGCTCCAGTTAGAACTTCCAGCACAATGTTAAATAGGCGTGGTGATAAAGGGCATGCTTGTCTTGTTCCTGTTTTCAAGGGGAATGTTTTCAGCCTCTCTCCAATAAGAATGATGTTGGCTGTTGGTTTTGCACAGATGCCCTTTATTATTTGAGAAATTTCCCTTCTATATCTATTTTATTGAGAGTTTTTATCAGGAATGGGTGTTGGACTTTGTCAAACACCTTTTCTGCATCAATTAAGGTGATCATGTGATTCTTTTCTTTCCTTTTATTTATGTGGTGGATTATGTTGATTGATTTTCTAATGTTGAAACATCCTTGCATACCTGGTATGAATCCTACTTAGTTGTGGTGTATTATTTTTTTGATATGATGCTGAATTCTATTGGGTAGAATTTTGTTCAGAATTTTTGCATCTATATTCATCAGAGATATTGGTCTGCAATTTTCTTTTTTTGTGACGTCTTTGCCTGGTTTTGGTATCAGCATTATGCTGGCTTCATAGAATGAATTTGGAAGTGTTGCTTCCTCTTCTATGCTCTGAAATAGCTTGAGTAGTACTGGTACAAGCTCTTCTGTAAATGTTTTGTAGAATTCTCCAGTGAAGCCACCTGGGCCAGGGCTTTTTTTGGTGGGGAGTTTTTTTTATTACCTTTTCAATCTCTTCTCTTGTTATCGGTCTGTTCAGATTTTCAACATGACTTTGTTGTAGTTTGGGTAGGCCATGTGTTTCTAGAAATTTATTCATCTCCTCTAGGTTTTCAAATTTGTCGGCGTATAGTTTTTCATAATATTCTGTTATAATCTTTGTATTTCAGTTGGGTCTGTTGTAATGTCCCCCATATCATTTCTTATTTGGGTTATTTGTGTCCTCTCCTGTTTTTCTTTTGTCAGTCTGGCCAGTGGTTTGTCGATTTTGTTGATTCTTTCAAAGAACCAACTTTTGGTTCTGTTGATTCTTTCTATTGTTTTTTCTGTTCTCTATTTCATTTATTTCTACTCTGATCTTTACTATTTCCTTTCTTCCAGTGGTTGTGGGCTTTTTTTGCTGTTCTCTATTTGTTTGAGTTCTGTAGTTAATGTTTTGATTTTGTCCCTTTCTTCTTTTTGATATGTGCATCTATTGCTATAAATTGTCCTCTGGCGACTGCCTTTGCTGTGTCCGAAGCGTTTTGGTATGATGTGTTTTCATTCTCATTTAATTCTAGGAATTTTTGGATTCCATATCTGATTTCTTCTATTACCCAGTGATGTGCAAGCAGGATATTATTCAGTTTCCATGTAATTGATTTTGTTTCCTTGCTCTTTCTATTGTTAATTTCTACCTTGATGGCATTGTGGTCAGAGAAGATACTTTGAATTATCTCAGTGTTTTGGATCTTGTTTAGGATTGCTCTGTGGCCTAAGATGTAGTCTATCCTGGAGAATGTTCCATGTACATTGGAAAAGAATGTGTACTTTGCAGCGGTTGGATGGAGTGTTCTGTATATGTCTATGAGGTCAAGTTGGCTGATTGTGCCCTTTAGGTCTTCTGTATCTTTGCTGAGTTTCTTCTTAGTTGTTCTGTCCTTTACTGGGAGTGGTGTATTGAAGTCTCCTACTATTATTGTGGAACTGTCAATCTCTCTTTTCAGTGTTGTTAGAGTTTGTTTTATGTATTTTGGAGCCCTGTCATTGGGTGCATAGATATTTATTATGGTTATGTCTTCATGATGGATCATCCCCTTAATCATTATATAGTGTCCTTCTTTGTCTTTTATGGTAGATTTTGTTTTAAAGTCTATTTTATATGAGATTAGAATTGCCACTCCTGCTCTTTTTTGGTAGTTATTAGCTTGATATATTTTTTTCCAACCTTTGACTTTTAATAAATTCACATCTTTGTTTCTAAGGTGTGTCTCTTGTAGACAGCATATTGATGGATCTTGTTTTCTTATCCATTCTGTCACTCTCCGTCTCTTTATGGGTGCATTGAGTCCATTTACATTCAGTGTAATTATTGATAGATGTGAGTTTGTTGCTGTCATTTTGTAGTGCTTTTTTTGTGGTGCTGAAGTTTTCTTTGTTCTTCTTACTCTCTTGTGCTGAGTTACTTTTGTTTGTGGATTTTTTTTTCATCTCTTTTGTTTTTGTAGGTTTTTTGTTTTTTTTGCTGAGACTATGTTTTTCCTCTTTTTTTATGAGTATGTTTGTTAACTTTCTTTGTGGTTACCATGAATTTTACCCTTATCTTTCTAAGTTTGAAGCAGTCTACCATTACTTGGTATCGCCTTGCCTTCCTCTCCATTAGAAGGTTCTATACCTATACCATTTATTCCCTCTTTTATTGTTTTTATGTTGTTGTCATTTACTGATTAACTGTTCTGATTCCCTGTTGTATTTCTTTTGGTTTTGGATAGTCCTCAAGAGTTCATTTCCTAGACTGGTATCTGGCTGGTATGATCCTGTGTCCTAGATTCTGCCTGTGAGCTGAAGTTGTTTGTCCTCAGATTGAAGAACTCCCTTTAATAATTCCTGTAAGTTTAGTTTGACTTTTACATATTCCCTTAATTTCTGTTTATCTGGAAATGTCCTAATTTCACCATCAAATTTGAAGAAGAGTTTTGCAGGATATATTATTCTTGGCTGGCAATGTTTTTCTTTCAAGATTTTATATATGTCATCCCATTGCCTTCCTGCCTGCATTGTTTCTGCAGAATAATCTGAGCTTGGTCTTATTGTTTCTCCTCTGTATGTGACTTCTTGTTTTTCACTAGCTGCTCTCAGGATTCTTTGTTTGTTTTTGGTTTTGGCGAGTGTGATTATGACATGCCTTGGTGATTTCTTTTGGGGTCTCTCCTGTATGGGGTTCATTGAGCTTCTTGGATGGCCAGCTTTTCATCTTTCATGCTATTGGGGAAGTTTTCTGTAAGCAGTTCTTCAATGATCTTCTCTGTGTTTTCTGTTTTCTCCTCCTGTTCTGGGATTCCAATCACTCAAAAATTTTTGCTTTTGATTGTATCCCACAGAACTCTCAGGGTCTCTTCATTTTTCTTTGTTCTTTTTTCTGAGTTTTCCTGAAACAGAGTTGTATCCAAGTGTTTGTCTTCAATTCCACTGATCCTATCTTCCACGGTTTCCAATCTGCTTCTCTGCCCTTCTATGACACCATCCATTTATGGAATCTTGTTGTTTATCTTTTGGATTTCTAATTGTTGTCTTTGTATAATTTCTAGTTGTGAATTTATTTTGGCATTTTGTTCCTGCTTTATTTTTCTGAATTCTTCAAATTTTTTGTCTGTATTTTCCATGAATTTGTCTAGTTTTTTCCTCATGTTTGTCAGCTTTTTGCCTCAGCTCTTGGAGAATTCTGAGTATTAAAGATTTGAATTCCCTATCAAGTAGTTCTAGTGCATTTTCTTCCACTGAAAAGTCATCTGGTGTTTTATTTTGGACACCTATTGGAACCAGCCTGTCCTGTTTTTGTAAATGTTTTGATATTGTCTGCTGTCTTCGTGGAATTCAGTAGTTATTTTTCTCATTTATTGATTGTAGATTTGTTTGTTTCATCCCTTTTTTTAAAATTTGACTACGTCTGAGCAGGTGGACTGTGTGTTCTTTGTTGTTTGCTCATCTGTGGGCACAATACTTTTTGCTTCCTTCTCCAATTGGCAGGGTCAGTCACTGAGCTATGGTACCGCAGGGCAGGTCTAGCTGAAGAGGAGTTACTGGGAAGGGTTGTTTGTGGTACTTATTACAGCCAACAGGGAGGGTCGGTAATCAGTGCAGGGCAAGTTCCAGTAGGCCATGCCTGTGCTGCTTGGTGGGGTGATGTTATGCGCATGGTGCAGGTAGGCAGGATGTAGTGGGGAGATTGTTATGTGTGGAGCTAAGATGGATATGGGAGAGAGGAGAGAGGAACAGGAGCCAAAAACATACAAACAAATAGAAAAGAATGCTAGAGGAGCTTGCCATTGGAGTGGAGAGATGAGAGATTATGAAATGGAGAAAAACAGAAAGGGGAAGAGGAAGAAAAGAAAAGAAAAGAATGAATAAATAAAAATTGGAAAGGTTAAAGAACTGCAGAGTTCCCAGAGATCCCACCGGTGCAGCTATGAGGTCTGGGGAAGTCTCTGTCAGGTGTTGCAGTACAGCCTGTGTAGAAGGCGTAGAGATATACAACGCCAGGTATTCAGGGAACAGAAAGAGAAGGAAGATATAAAGAGACAAGAAACTGAGTAATGAAGAAAAACAAAAAGGGAAAAGAGGGAAAAGAAAAAAAAAGAAAAGCACCCAAAATAACAGAATTTAAAAAAAAAAAAAAAACAATGAAAAAAGAAATGCCCTCAGGGATTCCTGTGCAAGCCGAGGGGGTAGTCTGTCACGCAGCACTGCCTGGCCAGAATGGGCTTCCAACTCAAGAAAAGGAAAAGAAAACAAACAAACAATTCAAAACAAACAAACAAACAAAAGCCCCGGGATCCCACCAGCACGACAGCCCAGACCGGAAAGCAGCTCCACACTCAAATGGAGCTCCACAGTCCCTAAGGAAGAAGCAAAGGTGGCACACAGAGCCAGGTATTTGAGCGAAAGGAGGGGGAGGTGGTCAGAGGTAAGGAAGAAATCAAAAGAAGAGGAAAAAACCAACACCAGCAGCCAACAAATGACACTCAGAGAGCCGGCCCATTCGGGTGTGTGGAATCCAAGCAGTGGGTGCTTCCCAGACAAGAGATTGTGGCCGCGAGAAGCTGAGGAGGCTGAGTGGGGGTGAAAAAGGGTGGCAGGTGGAAAAGTGTATATTGCAAATTACCGGTTGTTCTGTCTCCCGCTGGAAGCTCCGTGAAGCTGCTTTCTCGTACCCCCTGTTTGCTGGTCTCTGATAGGAGTCCGAGATGGTGTATCTGCGCTGCGTTAGCTGGTAGGGGCCCTCTGCATGAATCTCTCCTCGCTCTCCATTCTCTGTCAGTTTTCTCACTCCACTGGTGTTTGGCTGAGTTCTTTATCTCTTCATTTGATGTTTCAGGGTTTTAGGATTGTTGTTTTCTCTGTTCGGCTTATTTTTTCAGATCTTTGCTGTGGAGGGACGGCATGGTGCTTCTGCCTAGAGCACCATTTTGCCGGAAGTCTCTCCAGGTTAGGATAATTTAAGGAGGGTTTAATGGAAGATTGTTTACAAAAATGTAGGCAGGGCATAGGGGAAAGGGATAACACAGTAAACCAAAGGGATAAAGGAAGGGCCAGTGAGTAGAACCCAGAAGGGAAGAGTTAGCAGAGAGGGCTGCCTTGAGAGGAGCAGTGGCTTTTGGTCAAGGAATGTGACTAGCCTAAGGCAACCCTGCAGAAAAGGGGCCAAGGTGGTACCCTCACCTTAGACTCCCTTTCCCTCCCATCAACTGCCAGGGCTCCCCATTGGTCAAACACAAAAGAAAGATAGAGGGCATGGAGCCCATTGATGTGGTCCATCAGGCCAGCTCCTGGGGGTAAGCGTAGGACAGAAAAGGCTGGAGAGTGGATCTGGTAGGGCAAATGCAAAGTATCTAACCTGACCACCAGTACCCACGAGAGGGTGCCTGTGTGTCAGGGGTCCTGAGAGGGGCAGCTGGGCTGTAACAACAGATAACTGTTCTACACTTTTTTCTGCCTCCTCCTCATCTCAAAACCCACCTCCACACACATGCACTAACACGCACATACGTATACATGTACACATATACATAAGTATACACAGGCGCACACATACCACACTTAATCACAGTCTGCAGGGGCTCCTCCAGCTTATTCAGAAATTATAGGAGATAAAGCCAACAGAATTTAAATTAAGACAAGAAAAAAGAAAGGGATGATGGGCAGACTTCTCTCATTGCTATTATTTTAAGAACTTGGATAGCAAATGGCAGAAAAGAGAAGAGCATTCCCCTGAGGGCAGGGAAGCGGAGCAAAGAGGTTGCTCCATTATTGGAAGAGAAAGAGGCTGAGGAGGGTGATTGGAAAGTCGGGACTGCCAAGGCCACACTCCACAAGGGAGGGCAAGGGAAGCCCTCCCCCCGATCCTCCACCCTTCTAGCCCCCCATTCCCACCCCTCCTCTCTCACCCTGGGAACTGAGCATTGGAGGAAAGGAAGGCATAGTGCACCAGAAGGTGGATGTTGACCTGGCTTTCCACCTGGGCCATTTTTCCATCTTGACTTTCTAGATGTGTGACCTTGAACGTGTTCCTCAAGGCCAGCTACAGACTGTGGAATGTAATTGTGCAAATTAGAAAATGATATCCCCTTTGGGCAGATAAATTAAAAAAGAAAAGAACTTCTTCTGGTGGGATGTAGCTCCTCAGGGTCCCTGACTTGGCAAAGGTGTGAGGCTGGATTGCCACTCTGCACCTGCCTCCCTCAACAGGGTGCCTTTGTGCAGTGTCCTAACTGCCCAACTGTATGCAATCCAGTGTCACTTCACATCTGTACACCTCAGCTTTTCCTCACCACAAGTAGGCATAATGTCTGCAAAAAAGGGAGATCCAGTGCAGGAGACAAAATGAATTGAGAGAAGCCAACATTTAAGGAGGGAAGTAATTTAGAGCCAGAGGACACAGCCCACCCAGGACAAAGACTGGAAGGAGTGTGGGGTTCTCTGCCACACATGAGAGGTCAGTGAAGGCCGATTTTTATTGAAATCTTAAAGTAGGAGGCTGGAAGATTTAGGGATATCCAGCTGCTGAATTCTGGGTTAAATTATTATTATTGTTATTGTTATTTCTTGATACAGAACTTGACTAGCTCCTAGTACTTCCTGATCATTGCAGAGTAAAGATCAAAAGTTCTGAGGTCCCATCACGGCCAGCTACTAATTGATCTATGGTAACTCTCCCCCAGTTTCCTCAACTGTAGAATGAGGAAAAGTGGAACACCTTTTTCACAAAGGTATTATCAGAGTAAAGTGAAATAACACATGTGAAAATTTTTTGCGACCTACATGGCGTCTTATGGCTTCTTGTTGTTAGATGACAAATTGCTGCTTTGTCAGCTTTGTCCACACCCTATCTGGGGTCTATCTTGTCCCGTTTGTCAGACCTTCACTGTCAGCTCATGAAGTACATTTCCGCTGTCTTCCCTGCAAATAGTCCAGGGAAAGAAGGCTCATGTTCCAACAGAAAAACTTCAGGTTAGACTTAAGGAAGAACTTCCTGACACTGGAGCAGGCGAGTAAATACGTAAAATGGGAGGGAGGGGTAGGGTCTTTCCAAACAGGAGTGAGACCCTCATCTGCCGAGGAAAGTGCTTCAGAAGTATGTTTGGATTTACTCCTGGGACACTCTAAGCCAAGGAGATAAAGGCCGCACTTAGGAGACCCTTTTACATTCCTCTCCAGGCTCTAGAGGTTAATATTTCCATTTAAATGGAAATTGAGTGAAAAATTATTAGCAACTGTTCAAAAAGAACCAAACTACTAGGGGCCATTTTTTGTACTGTACAGAGCTGTCACCGATGTTCTACATCTCAAATAGGAAGGTGGGTCCTGCTGAAGGTCATCCCTCTGCCAAGGAAGGAGCTAAACCTCCAGGAGTGCTTCATTTGGAACTCAGACATTGCAGAGCCAAAACTCCCCTCAGGCCCTCAGAGCCTGTCGGGCTGGGAAAGGGACAGATGCAGACCTCCCCAGAATATCTGCAGAATACAGGCCACACAGGTCCTCCTCTCTCTGGGCACTGCCTGGCGCATAGTAGGTGTCTAATCCGTAGTAACTAGGACTTCATGAGGTTGCCTTGAGGCTCAAATGTGGAGGTGCTGTTGTTAATGAAAGGTAAACCCCTTGCCAGTGGGCCTAAACGAGTTCCCCAACCATAAAAATGCCTTGTTTCCTCAACTTTTTCCCATGTTCGCACCTGCTTGTTGTTGTTGTTAGTTATGGTCGGGTCAATTCCGACTCTTGGCCACCCCGTGTGTGTGGAGGAGAACTGCTCCATAGGGCTTTCAAGGCTGTGCACTTTCAGAAGCCGATTGCCAGGCCTGTCTTCCAAGGCATCTCTGGGTGGATTTGACCACCAACCTTTCGGCTAGTAGTTGGGTGTTTAACCCATCTGCACCACCCAGTCATCCATCAGACATGCATAGGCCAATATAAAGTGTAAGGCCCAACAGGATCCAGAGTGAGGTGTGTTTGGAAGGAGGCTTTGGCCATCTGAATTCCCCTTCTTCTCATATGCATGGGAGTGTCCAGGGGATGGATGGGAGAAGGGGTTCCATGATTTATAGCTAGCATGGAGTTCTCTCGTTTGAGGCACTAGGGGCCTCCCCATAACCCTGAGAATGGTCAGAGCATAAAACTGCAAGAATACAAAACTCAAAAAGCCAGGAAGGGTAGGGTCTCCAAAATCAAAAGTACTGGAGGGTAAAGCCCAGCTCTCAAGCCGAGGCCTGGGGCCAGAACCCCAGGCCCAGGAGAAAGAGAACAAGAGCAGGGGAGTGGACCACCAACAGCAAGGAGTTGGGAGAGTGCTGAGAACTGTGGCTGGTGTGTGAGGTTGGCCTTTGTGAGCCCCTGGACTGTGGGAGTGGGCGTGGGGAAGCTCCCTGAAGGGTGGGGTAGAACAGAAGTTGGCCTTTTCAATAAAAGCAATGGGTTCCTATAAATGCCATCAGAGAAGGATTGCAAAACATTTGGTAATACCTGACAAGCTAATAATTTGACACCCCTTCACACTGGTGTTGCTTAGCTGTTCGTCAACATTTGTTTAGAGGAGAGCCTCAGCTTGAGAGGCGGAGAGGCGGAGAAGCAGAAGAAATATTGGCAGCTCTCAGCCTCCCTGGTCAATTTGCTCTAGCCCCAAACACACATGCCCTTCTCGTTAAAACAAAAGCCCCATGGTTCATCGGACCCACCCTTCTTAAAAGGCAATTTAGCAGCCATTGATCAAGCTTGTCCCTTGGGGTCTCACCCATTACCCCCATATGGTTTATAAAAAATTACTGTCAAGTGCTTAGGATACCCTTTTTGAGAGAAGATTTTTCCATCTTTCCACCTTTTTTGATGATATTTTCATGCCCTTTAAACTTGGGGCTCAGGAAAACACCCTGCTGGCCTCCCTCTTTCAGGGTCTGGCAGCAGGTCCACGGAAGTGGGGGAGAACCTGGATTGCCCAGGCCACACTGGTGTCTAGATTCATCCATACATAATGTGTTGTCAGGATGGGTGCCAGCTGCTAACCCCAGGTGGGGTGTGTTGGGAGTGCCTACACACACACATGCGTGGGGACCTTGGTAGTTTGGTGGTAGAATTCTCACCTTCTATGCAGGAGACCCTGTCTAATTCCAAGTCATGTGCAGTCACCACCTATCTGTCAGTGGAGGATTTTGTGTTGCTATTATGCTGAACTGGTTTCGGCAGAGCTTCCAGACTAAGACAGACTAGGAAGAAAGGCCTGGTGATCTACTTCCAAAAATCAGCCAATGGATCACAAGGATCCGATCTACAACTGATCATGGGGATAGCACAAGGCCAGGCAGCATTTAGTTCCATTGAACACAGGGTCTTCATGAGTAGGAGGCTAACTTGACAGCAGCTAACAAAACAATAACAACAACAACAACAACACACACACACACACACACTAGCTCAGGCTGGCTTGAGATCTTAGAAGTTGTGATGTGAGTGTCTTAATAAATGTAGCCTTTCCCCATCCAAGACAAATGTTAACCAGATGATAAAACCAAACACTTCGAGGGACAGAGTAGCAGGAGCGGGGGTCTGGGGACCATGCTTTCAGGGGACATCTAGGTCAATTGGCATAACAAAGTTTATTAAGAAAATGTTCTGCATCCCACTTTGGTGAGTGACGTTTGGGGTCTTAAAAGCTAGTGAGGGTCCATCTAAGATGCATCAATTTGTCCCAACCCACCCGGAGTAAAGAGAATGAAGAACACAAAAGATGCAAAGAAAGTATTAGTCCAAGAGACAGAAAAGGCCACATAAACCAGAGACCTCATCAGCCTGAGACCAGAAGAACTAGATGGTGGCCGGCTACCACCAATGACCGCCCTGACAAGGAACACAACAGAGAGTCCCTGGAGAAGGAGGAGAAAAGTGGAGTACAGAACTCAAATTCTAGTAAAAAAACAAGATTTAATGGTTTGATTGAGACTGAAGGGACCTCGGAAGACATGGCCCTTGGACTCTCTGTTAGCCCAAAACTAAAACCATTCCCGAGGCCAACTCTTCAGACAAAGATTAGACTGGACTTTGAGACATAAAATGACACTCATGAAGAGTGTGCTTCTTAGCTCAAGTAGATACCTGAGACTAAATGGGCAGCTCCTGTGCAGAGGTGAGATGAGAAGGCAGAGAGGGTCAGGAGCTGGTTGAATGGACACGGGAAATCTGAGGTAGAAAGGAGGAGTGTGCTGTCACGGCACAGGGAGAGCAACTAGGCTCACAAAACAATGTATGTATAAATTTTTGTACAAGAGACTACCTTGAATTGTAAATTTTCACTTAAAGCACAACAATTAAAAAAAAAAAATCCTATGGAGTAGTTCTACTCTGTAACAGACAGGGTGGTCATGAGTCAGAATTGGCTTGAAGGCAACAGGTTTGATTTTTGGTTATACTTGTAGAGGTAACCCTGTTTGGAAATAGGGTTTTCTTTTTTATGTTAATGGGGCCATATCTCTGTGCCTTAAACCTAATCATTTCTGAGTTGTGAAAAGAGCAGATTAGACACAGAAGCAAGCACATACTGAGGAAACAGATGCAACCAAGGAGCTCCAGGGCTACTGACAACGAAGACATCGACACAGCCAAGATCCTGATTTGAAATTTTAGCCTCCAACACTATGAGAAAAAAAAACATTCCGTTCTTTAAAGCCAAAAAAAAATGTTACTCAGATGATCCCTCAGTGGCTCACTAGCTAATCAGAACCACAGGGACCGGGGGCCAGGATTTGTCTCACAGAATCAGCTGAGTGGCTGGTGGTGTGTAGTCCAAACACTCCAGTGATTGGCCTGACCTTGAAGTTGTCTGCTCCTCACATCTCTAAGGCTGGTCCAGCCCAGGCTCTCTGCAGGACAACTTGACCAGAAAACTCTTGGGAAGCTTCTCTCAATGAACACTTCCTGCCTATCTGCTGAGGATTAGAATTGATTTCTGGGATAATGTTTTTTCCATACAGCGTTCCAGGAACAAGAAAGTTAATTAGAAGCGCAAATCTTCTTGGTTTTCCTTCTTTCTTTCTTTCTTTTTTAAGAAAAAAACAAAATACTTCACAACCATCCTTTTTAAAACCTATTGGAGGTAAAATCAGGAGTTAGGATCCTTGGAGAGAGTCCAGCAAACTCAGTTTGTGATGAACCTGTGGAAAGAGTAGGGAATGATATACTGCCTCTCTCTTCTCTCTCTCTATTCGAGGGAATTACAGTGCAGAAACTGGCTAGCTGGCTACCATAATCTGTCTTCTTTCCCTCAATTGCAGGGCATGAGTCTGCAGTTGCCCTGTAAAAACACTGACGCTACCCTCTCCTCACCATCCATGCAGGAAACGGGGTTCGATTCGTTGCCAATGCACCTCATGCACAACCACTACCCATCTGTCGGTGGAGGCTTGCCTGTTGCTATGCTGCTGAATAGGTTTCTGTGGAGCTTCCAGACTAAGACAGACTAGGAAGAAAGGTCTGGTGATTTACTTCTGAAAATCAGCCTATGAAAAACCTATGGATCACAATGTCACCTATCATGGGGAAGGTTTCGTTCCTTTGTGCATGGCATTGCCATGAGTCAGAGGCCAACTCAGCAGCAGCTAACAACAATAGCAACAACCCTCTCCAAGAAATTCTCCTGGCTCCATCTTCTGTTTTGAAACTTTTCTGTTCTCATATAATTTCTTATTTTCAGCCCAACTCTCTCATATCTGAACTTGGCACCTCTTCCCAACTCCCTTAGCTTGACAGTTCAACTGGGTGATCTTGGCTCTGCTTTTTGTTTGTCTCCAGTTCAGTCTTCTGGGACCTTCCTCCTTCCCACCTTGTCTGGGTCCATTGCAGTGCAGGCAACCACCACATTTTTTTTTGTTTTGTTTTTACTGGTAATGCTTCAATAGACTCATACTGATCTCCAGTTCACAGTCTTGCTTTCCTGCGCTCACCAATCTATTCCCCACAATGCAACCAGAAGCACACATTGGATCGTTTAGTCTCCAATGGCTTACCATCGATCTTAGTGTGACAAGGACAACAATTAGTCATGTGTGACTATTTCTCATTTCCACCCCCTTCTTCTCCTCATCCCTTCCTTGACTATCTGGAGCCCAATCAATTCCTGCCTCTTTTGTGATGCAGACTCCAAAGAATGGGGAAGTAGCAGGGCAGGAGGGAAGGCTTAGACAGATAGTCACATCAGATCCACACTACACAGGCTAGAAGGAACACTCGTGGTGCAAACAGTTAAGTGCTCAGCTGTAAACCAAAAAGTTGGTGGTTTGAACCCACCAGCAGCTCCATGGGAGGAAAACCTGGTGATCTGCACCCATAAAGATTACAGCCTAAGAAGAAATTCTGTGAAGCAGTTCTACTCTGTCACAAGGCATCTCTATGAGTTAGAATCAACTTGATGGCACCCAAGAACAACAACACAGGCTAGGGGAGAGGGGCAAGGAGAGAAGGAGGAAGGAAACCAAATGAGTAGGGCTGGAGAAACAGTTGGGGATTTGGGGTGTCAGAGGCAGCTGTGGGGAGTGAGACAATTAAGGAGAAGAAAGGGGGCCTTCTGAGAAGTGTTACTGTGGGTTGTGAAATGAATCCCGCTTAATGTTCTTTAAGAGATGTAAGTAAAGCCTTAAATTTTATTTGGTGTTTGGATTGCACTTCTCTGAATGCAACTCTATATGGAAACTAAGCTACATGTTGTTAGGTGCCATCAAGTCGATTCCGACTCATAGCGACCCCATGAGACAGAGTAGAATGGTTCCATAGAGTTTTCTTGGCTATAATCTTTATGGGAGCAGATCACCCGGTTTTTCTCGCATGGTGCCACTGGGTAGATTCAAACCTACAACTTTTCCGTTAGTAGCTGAGTGCTGAACTGTTGCATCACCAAGGCTCCTTTAAGCAATATGGGACCATGACTTTTTTCATATTATATCAGGACGAATTCTAAACTCCACAAAAGGCTAACCAGATCTTGTATGATCTATCCCTTGCTAAATCTCCAGACTCATCTCTCACCACTCCCCCAGTCATAGTTGAATTCATTTCAGATCCTTTAACAGGCCAGGGTTTTCTCCCTTCTGGGCCTTTTTTGGAGCCCTGGTGGCACAGTGGTTAAGAGTTACGGTTACTAACTAGGAGGTCAGCAGTTTGAATCCACCAGCCACTTCTTGGAAGCCCTATGGGGCAGTTCTACTCTGTCCTATAGGGTCACTTTGAGTCAGAATTGACTCGTCGGCAACAGGTTTGGTTTTGGTTTGGGGCTTTTTATTACCTCTGTCTGAAATTACCTCCTATTCCTTTGCTTCCTATCCCCTAACCAGTTCCTCCCTCAGTTAGGGTTTTAGCTTAGCCATCACTCCTCAACTTCCCAAATCAAAGTTCCATGTCTTCCTTCTGTTTTCCATAGCATCCTGTACCACCCCAACATAGTTCTTTTCAGGACACATCACAATTGTGGATTAATTGTCTTCTCTGCTGGATTATAAACACAAGGGCAAGACTGTCTATCGCACTCCCCACTCGACCCTCATCATTTAGCACAGTGTCTGACACATAGAAAATGCTCAATAAATACCTACTGAATTAATGACTCCAAAGCTGAAGCTTTCTCCAAGATACTGTGCTGACTCTTGACATTCTACAATTCCTACCCCCGCTGCCACTTACGTCTCCTTTCTTGACATTTTCAGTCCCTGGAATAGAGTTCACCTATCTCCTTCTGCTGGAACAGCAAGAATGGAAACATCTGGGCTCCTGGCTCATGGCAGGTTGTCACCTGGGGCTCCACCAGCAGGAGCAGCCTCAGCAGAATGAGAGGGGGCTCCACAGAAGCAGAATGCTCCAACAGGCAGGATATTCATCCATCTCTACACAGACTAGAAGCAGAGCCTAACCTCAGTGATGGATTTTGTAGGATTTCCTTTCTCAGGTTGGACCTCACTCCATTTTCCCCAAGTCCTTGCTGTCTCTATAATAAAAAAATAATAATAAAAAAAAAAACATTGCCATGGAGTCGATTCTGACTCATAGTGACCGTATAAGACAGAGTAGAACTGCCCCGTAGGGTTTCCAAGGAGCACCTGGTAGATTTGAACTGCCAAACTTTTGGTTAGCAGCTGTAGCTCTTAACCACTATGCCACCAGGTTTTCTGTCCCTAGAATAGGGCCCATTAATTCATCTCAATAAACAAACATGTTTTGAGTATTCATTTCCTAGGGTTGTTATAATCAAGTGCTGTAAACAAGATGGCTTAAACAACAGAAATTTATGTTTGTTCTGGAGACTAGAAGTCCAAAATCAAGGTGTCAGTAGGACCATGCTCTCTCTGAAAGCTCTAGGGGAAAATCCTTCCTTGCCTCTTCCAACTTCTGGTAGTTCTTGGTAGTCCTTGACTTGTAGCGTAACTCCCATCCCTGCCTTCATTGTCACGTGGCCATCTTCCCATTGTGTCTGTGTCTCTTTATGTCTCTTCTCCTCCTCTTATAAGGACACTAGCCATATTAGATTAGGGCACCCTACTTCAATATGACCTCATGTTAACTAATCACATCTACAAAGATGCCATTTCCAGGCAAGGTCACAGTCACAGGTACTGGGGGTTAGGACTTCAACGATTCAACCCATAACGAGCACTACATGCAGGGCCCCACATTTAGCTCCTGACAGGAATCTTCAGTCTAGTAGGAGAGATAATCACCTAGAGACATAATTAGAAAACATGAAGAAAATAGGGGTCCGGGAGCCTGATAGCATTTCCCTAGCTCCTTGAGGCTTCCCCAAATGACCTCCACTTTATTCTTTCGCAATCCATCATTTTCTCTTCTTTTATCACCTTTTCACTGATTTTTCTCTTATATTTCTGCCCGAGACACCTGAGTCCTCCAGCTCATCTAGGCAGTCTTCTGGTTCTCCTCCGGATAATGAGAACCTAAATATACAAATGTCCTCCTGGGAGGTGTTGCCTTCAGGCTCTGCCCTTGGATGCCCTGGTCATTCTTTGCTTAGAGGGTAGTGGCCTAGTGGAGCTCCAGATTCAAGCATCCGAAGATGATGGGCTATGTGACCTAGAAGGGGGTCCCAGCGTGTCACTTTGGATTTTCTATTTGTATACAAGATCTCACACAGATATCTCTTATTATTGTTAGTTGCCACCAAATCAGCTCTGACTCAAGGCAACCCCATGTACAACAGAACAAAACTTTGCCCCGTCCTGCGCCACCTTCATGATCTTCATGATCGTTGGTATGCTCAAGTCCATTGTTGTGGTCACTGTATTTTGAGCACCTTTCAAACCAGGGGGCTCATCTTCCAGCACTATGCTGTTGTTGTGTGTCATTGAGTTGATTTTCGACCCAGCAACCCCATGTGATAGAGTAGAACTGCCCCCTAGGGTTTTCTTGGCTGTAATCTTTACAGGAACAGATCTCTAGGTCTTTCTCCCATGGAGTCACTGGGTAGATTCAAATGGCTAACGTTTCGGTTAGTAGCTGAGAGCTTAACTGTTACATCAGCAGGGCTCCTCCAGCACTACATGGGACAAATATTCTGCTATGATCCATAGGGTTTTCACCGGATAATTTTCAGAAGTAGATCACCAGGCCTTTCTTCCTAGTCTGTCTTAGTCTGGAAGCTCTGATGAAATCTGTCTAGCATGGGTGATTCTGCTGGTATGATCAGTGGCATAGCTTCCAGCATCACAGCAACACACAAGCCACCACAGTATGACAAAATGACAGACAAATGATAGGAGGTCAAGTTGCTATGGTTCAAATCCCAGCTAGCTTCTGCCAGCTCACCATTGGTTGAGTTACCTATTTTCTTTAAACCTGAATTTTCTCAACTGTAAAACACAGGTAATAATAGCTCATACTTACTGGTGTTTATATGAGGATTAACTCAAGTAATTTATGAAAAGTCTTCAGTACAATGACCGACACATGGCATTCAATAAATGTCAGCATTATATTTGGAAACCTGTTTCATGTAATGGGTAGCACAATTCCCAAGCAAGACTCTGTAGGAGCTATATCTTGCAGCGAAAGTCAAGAAGGTATTTTTTTTTTAAAAGATGTTGTTGGATTAAGTCCCAATTTTGGACTCCATGTTCTGTCTTCCTTCTTTGATTCCTTTTAGGTGAATCTTAGATGGCTGCCCAGCATCTTACATCAACTAGCTCTAGGAAAGATACATTCTGGAAAGCCTGCTGTTCTAGCTTATCAACCCAAGGCTGGAGTGTAAGGACTATGAATCCCAACATCTGTGTCTGGAGAGGCAGACAGGAAAGAGCCTAGATATTGTCACTGCAACTTCCTTGTCGGAAGCCCCACCCTTCCCATCACGGCCTACCTTCATTTCCTAGCACTGCTGTAACACAAATGCCACAAGTGGGTGGCTTTAAAGAACAGAAATTTATTTTCTCACCGTTCTGGAGGCTGCAGGAGAAAGAAGTGGCAGTCTGCTTCCATTAAGATTACAACCTTGGAAATCCCATGGAGCGGTTCTACTCTGTACTGCAGGGTCACTATGAGTCAGAATCAACTCGACAGCAATGGGTTTGGTTTTGGTTTCTGGAGGCTAAAAGTCCAAATCAGGATCTCAGCCAAATAAATTCCTTCCTTGTAGGTAGTCCCAGGCTTTCCTTGGTTCCTTGGCTTATAGACAATCCTCATGTGGCACCTGTCTTCCCCCTATGTGTGTCCCTGTGTCTAATCTGCTCTTTTTAAAACTCAGAAGTGATTAGGTGTAGGATTCACTCTGCACAGGAATGACCTCAACTGACTGATTGATTAGATTAGATTGCATTATGGAAGGTGATCATCACATTACATTATGAAAGGTAATCTGCTCTATCCAAGGCCTACTGGGTTTACCACATGATCGAATCATAGCAGTGTACGGCTAGGACCTTAAAACATATTTTGGAAGACACAATTCAACCTAAAACACTGCCACCAGGAACTTGTGTTTCCTGCTTATGACTCGGTCCTAGAAGCCTTACCTTCTCCATGACTCCCTTCTGAAGATGTAGTCAACCCAGCAACGCCCTCAGGAAGGACTGGAGTGAAATAAAAATTGCTTTCCCACAAAGGTGAAGGTGCACACCTGACACAAGTGGTGTAGCAGATGATTGCCAAGGTTTCTGGCTGCCCAGCACCTTTTGAATACCCTTCTTACATTTAAGGAATTTCCCACCCTATGAATCCTGCCTCCCAAAGGAGAAATAAGAACAGTCGCTTGCCCAGCCTCTCTTGTAGCTAAGACACAGGCAGGTGATTTAGACGCAGCAGTGACGACGATGTCGTGTTCCTGGGCCAGATGTGACAGGTCAGATGTGACATCAACGCTGATGGCAGCAGTGGTGGTGATGGTCAGGTTCCTGGCAGTGATGCGAAGTGTAGCATCTAGTTGGCTGCTGGCAACAGGACTTTTCTCGTTAGGCCAGTTCTGCAACATTCTTTGGAACACTTACTCTGGATGCGTAGCCTCGAGCCTGGTTCTCTAGGCTCCACAGATTCTGGGAGATGCCTAGCATCCTTTTATTAAACATTCCCTGCTTAGTTAGTCAGAATCGGCTTCTGTTGTCTACAGCTAAGAACCCTGATTCTTACAGGTGAAAATAAGAGGGAAACATGGTAGACAACTTAGAAGTCAAGTCTTACTGAGATCTCTCGCTAAATAAATCTGTCCAGTTTCTTTAAATTTCTTGTGTTCCCGGTCCTGTCCCAAAGGAAAAACTCAGACTCAGAGAGCTATTAGGCAAGCAGAGTAGGTGGTGAGCCTGCAGTGTAGCCTAGGAAGGAACAAACAGCATCTGAGCGTTTGTCAAAAAAGCTGCTTCCTGAGAAGAGATCCAAGCTATCTTTGGGCCCAGGGGCCACAGCTGCAGACTGCAATCAAAGGCCTTCCTTGGGCAGATGACACTCACCAACAAGGAGACTAAGGTCGCACCTGTGTCCAGAGCTTGCACTGGCGGTCAGGGGTGGTGTCTGAGATGTCAGGCCAAGGCACTGCAGGAAGAGTGATTAGAAGACAGAGGAGCTCCAGGCAGACTCAGAGAGACATGTTTGTGAGTTTCTTGGTTGCCACTCCTTTCGAGGGCTTGGGGGCAGCCACCACTTCAAGCCCATAAAGGACACTGGCACTGCCACCAGGAATGTTGGCAAGGTGCCTGGTTGAGCATAAACACTCAGGTAGCTGAAGAAGAAAGGCATGGCAGACCCTAGGGACCAGGCTGGGAAGTCTAAAAGCTCCCTGCTAAGGGCCTTCCCTTTACCTGAAGGCTGTTTGATCAGAATGGTTGTCTGGGAGAGAACTTGACTCTAGGCTAAAGGACAGAGGGGAGATGAAGACTTGAGGTGGCTAGAATGTGAGCTGTGGGTTTGGAGCTACCTAGGGCCATATCTCTCACCACTAGGAGGCTGCCTGGCTGGGTAGGCGAGTCGAAGCCAATGTGCAAAAGGAATCAAAGCGAAGCCAAGAAGAGTAAGATGAGAGCCCCAATGGTACAGTGTGAGGCCCTAGATCCACTCTGCCAGATCTACTTCTGGTTTCAGGAGCCAAGAGATTCCCTTATTTGCTCAAACTAGTTTGAGGTGACTTCTGTCATTTGCAACCAAAAAATGCCAGACCACTACAAGTTCCTAAGACAGTGCCCCTTACATACTTCGTGTTCACTATATGTTCACCATTGATGTTAGTGGGGATGAGCTGTCATTTCATGGAAGGTGAGCCATTCTGCCTCTTCTGGCTTGAGAGGCATCTCTTGTTCATGTGTTACCTATGACCACCACACAACAGCAGAGCCAATGTAATGCAAGTGTCTACATAAACATCAGCCTAAAATCACACCCTGAGTCAGAGCCTCTTGGAGAATTTTCAGCAAAAGTTCTACAGAATATTTTAGTTTTTAACCCTATACAGATTTACTCCAAGAAAAGATCAGGCCTCTCTCTTCCCTCTGGCCCTCCCCTTGACCCTGGGAGCCTCAGATTGTCAAGTCTGTCTCAAGAGATGACTACCTCTCTGACTACCCCTACCAAGTCCAGCATAGTAGAAGTCAAATAAAATAACGCCCTGCCATCCCATTTTCCTGGACAACCACCCCCACCCCCCGCCACCCTTGGACCGTCCATATTCAGGGCTCAGTTCCAAGCCTGAGACACACTTCCTGCATTCTTTCCCTAGGATGCTGGCACAGACCTCCAGGCCTTTGACCAGAGACAACCACCACTTTGTTACCCTTGACAGCCTAATTAATTTGACTCTTAATAAGATACAGACCCCACACGGCTGTGTCCTTCACTGTGATCTTTCACCAGCTCCTGGAGGGCCTCCCCCTGATATCCATCACATAGTCATGAGGTCAGAAGGGAGGTCATCCAGTCCAGCCTCCCACCTAGGACCCACCCTCTGCAACTCCTGACAGACCCCAACCTAATGAGGGAATCACTTCCCTGAGAGGCAGCTGCCCCCATTTATGCTTTTCAGTTGTATCTTAGGCTGGGTTCTCTAGAGGAGCAAAACCAGGGAAGCGTATATATATATAAATATATGTAGAGAGAGATTTATTTCAAGGAAATGGCTCTCACAGTTGTGGAGGCTGGTGAATCCCAAAATCTGCAGGTCGGGCAACAGGCTGCTGGCTCATGTCCCAAGAACTGGAGGTCAGAAGAAGACAAGTTAGATGCAGGATCAAGACAGAGAGAGCTTTCCAGAACATCCACATATATTGGATACAGGCCATACCCCCAAGGAAACTTCTCTTATATCAGATCACAAAATGGAGGATAATTATATAATACTGAGAATCATGGCCTAGACAAGTTGACACACAACTTTAACTATCACAGTCCACCCCTTGTCAACTTGGCACCTGTATAAAAAAACCAAAAACCCAAACCAGTTGCTGTCGAGTCGATTCTGACTCATAGTGACCCTACAGGACAGAGTAGAACTGTAGGACTGCTCCACAGGGTTTCTAAGGAGCAGCTTGTGGATTCAAATTGCCAGCCTTTTGGTTAGCAGCCGAACTCTTAAGCACTACACCGCCGGGGCTATTTACATCTCCTTAAATCATACATAATCTCTAAATAAAGACAATTATAAAGTCGTACTTGTGCCTAACATGATACAACTAACATGCATACAACCAAAAATGCATTAGCCCTGTTTACATCTTAAATTTTATAAGCAATAAGATAAGGGAGGGAAGAAAACAAAAATATTTGCTACACACACACACACACACACACACGCATAATAAAACAAATTTTGAAATACTTGTAACAATTACAGTCCTCATTTCTGCAACTGGTCATGTGGTCATAACTGGTATTTAGAGCTACCTTCTTCCACCACCCGTTCTGTATTCCTTTTGCCCTCAGCAGGAAACTCAGCTGGTTGTGGTTCTTTGCTTGGTGGGATGACCCAAACTTCATTCCTTATTGATGAAAATCAAAGACTACAGCCTTCAGTATGGATTACACCTTAACATAAAGAAAACAAAAATCTTCACAGCTGGACAAATAAGCAGTATCATGATAAACAGAGAAAAGACTGAAGTTATCAAGAATTTCATTTCACTTGCATCCACAACCAATGCCCATGGAAGCAGCAGTCAGGAAACCAAATGACAGGTTACACTGGACAAATCTGCTGCAAAAGACCTCTTTAAAGTGTTGAAAAGCAAAGATGTCACTTTGAGGACTAAGATGCGCCTGACTCAAGCCATGTTATTTTCAATTGCCTCATATGCATGCAAAAGCTGGACAATGAGTAAGGAAGACCGAGAAAGAACTGATGCCTTTGAATTATGATCTTGGTGAAGAATATTGAATGTACCATGGACTGCCAGAAGAACAAACAAAACTGTCTTGGAAGAAGTGCAGCCAGAATGCTCTTTAGAAGTGGGAATGGTGAGACTTCATCTAATGCACTTTGGACATGTTATCAGGAGGGACCAGTCCCTGGAGAAGGACATGATGCTTGGTAAAAGCCGAGGTCAGCAAAAAAGAGGAAGACCTTCAAGGAGATGGACTGACACAGTGGCTGCCACATTGGGCTCAAGCATAACAACAATTGTGAGGACGGCGCAGGATCAAGCAGTATTTGTTCTGTTGTTCATAGGCTCGCTATGAGTCAGAACTGACTCGAAGGCACCTAACAACAACAATAGAGACAATAAAAAGATCAGTCGTTGCCAGGGTCTCGGGAGTGGAGGAGGAATGAACAGATAAAGCACAAAGGATTTTTGGGGCAGTGAAACTATTCTGTATGATACTATAACAGTGAGCACCTGACATTATGCATTTGTCAAAACCCACAGAGCTGTACAAGGAGTGAACCCTACTGTAAACTGTGGACTTTAGTTAATAATAATATACCAGTATTATTTCATCAATTGTAACAAATGAACAGCACCAATGCAAAATGTGAATAATATGGGAAACTCAGGCGGAGGGGGTCAGTATATGGGATCTCTATTCTTTCTGCTCAGTTTTTCTGTAAACCTAAAAATGTTCTAAAAAACAAAGTCTATGAATTAAAAAAAAATCATTTTGTCCTTACAAAAATTTCTCCAGCTAAACAACCTGTTTCCTCTCCTGCTTCTCATGGATTTCAGATGCACAGCCATTCTATCCACTCATGCCTGGGTACTCTCAGGCCCAAAGAGAGGAATCTGTTTCCCACGCTTGCCTCTGCCACCTGTCTTCGTATCATGCTACCTAGTCAAAAGCCCACCTGCCCCACCTTCATTTCCTGTATTACGATTATCCTCTTTCTGGGATAATTGACAGAGCGCCCAAAGAGATGTGGTCTGGTCCTAAGCAAACCAATCACCTCAGAACATGCGCTGAAACATTTGCTTATTCATTCATTCCAAGAAAGGCAAGGTAGTATGGTGGGCAGCCTAGACTAGAACGGGAACAATGTAGGTTTGTAATTATAATTTCATCACTTGCCAGTCAGTTGAATTTTGTGAGTCTTAGTTTCCTCGTCATGAAATGGAGATAGAAAAATAATGATACCCATCTTTCTGGGTTATTATGAAAATTAAGAAAAGCTGTGTGTGTAGCATGTAGCATAATTTCTGGCTCACAGAAGACACTCCATCAATGGAGGCCATGACTCATCCATTTAGTTTTCCCTCCAGTAGTTAACTGAATGTCAGACTAATGCTAGAAGAGTCAGTCATGACCCAGACAGCCTTGCCTTCCAAGAGCTCATTCCCCAGGTTGTGATTCCTAAATAAACCACCTACAATGGGATGTGTGCTCTAGTGCAGATTTGAACAAAGTAGTGAGGGAGGAACCCATTCGCTCTTGGCTTATCACGTTCTCAAAACAGGCAGCACAGAAAAATGTACAGAGAAGAGCGTATTTCTATACAGGGTTTCTCAAAGCAGTAGGGTGGAAGCCGCTGGAAGCTCCACTTCCTGAAAGCCGAAGCTGTAGCCAGGAGCAACCTCACTGAAAAAGACACCTAACTTTGACAGTGTGGACCCCAGGCGACTGCACACAGAATGGACCGACCCTTTGCTCATCTATCACCCATATGAGAAAAACAGCCCCTAATTTAGGATTTTAAGTTATATGCTAAAAATTGGAGGTAAATTAATTAAGATACAATTTAAATAACACCAGCTTTCCCTCACCAACGGTTCCAAAGACAGGATAGGCAGCGTTAATTGTTGCAATTAATTAGGCATTAAACGGATAATGGGTACAGCTGCTAACAATTAACAGCTAATTATGTCAAGCACTTTAACCATTTCACAAAAGAATGGGAACTGGAGGGAAGGGAGAGGGAGCTGAAGAAAGCAAGCAGTTACCTTACAAACAAATGAGACGCGGTTAGCTCCAAATACAGCTGGATCCTGCTCTAGAAATGACAGGAAAAGTTGATACCAGCTCTTTCCTCAGCAAGGCTCAGCTGCACGGAAGCCATGTGAGTCTGAACTTGAACACAAGAGACGTGAATCAAATTGACCTGAATGGTGTCGAGAGCCAGCGCTGATACAGAGTTTCCTATGTACTCAGCTGCATTTTCAGCACTTGGCCTCACAATGATACTTTATGGTAGTGACTGTTGTTATTCCCACTTTATGGGTGAGGAAACTGAGGCATAGAGAGTTAAGTGACTTGCCAAAGGTCATGCATTTATAAGTATTAGAACCTGGATCCAATCTCGGGCAGTTTGAGGCACACCCCAAAACAAATGGACTTCAATAATTTGCTGAACCTTTAATCAAATTTGATAACAGCAAATTTTTATTAGACCATGAGCTCAACCAATTATTTTTAAGGAAAAAGAAAGAGAACCTTCTAGTCCCTGGGTGGTGTAGTTAACGCACGTGGCTGCTAACTGAAAGGTTGGAGGTTCGAGTCTACCTAGAGGTGCCTCAGAAGAAAGGTCTGGCAATCTACTGAAAAATCCGCTACTGGAGGAGGGAAAAAACCCAATGGACCACAGTTCTACTCTGACACACATGGATCACCATGACTCAGAATTGACTTGACAGCAACTTTCTTTTTTTTAAACTGTTCAAACTAGAACTGAGCATTCTCTGAAGTGATAAAGCTGGCAGAAATTCATGAATTCAAACACTCTCAAACCAAACCAGCATTTCATTTGTGTTCCTGTCTAGAAGAACCTCTCCCATTCTTCTCCACAGGAACCCCACTATCCTGCTGGGTCTGCCAGGCATCTCTGTGTGGGACCTCAAGATCCTCTTTCTCAATGAACTTCACAGTAAACATCGTTGGTTGGTTTTTACTCAGGGCTTTTGTTTCCAACAAAATTTATCTTTATCATTTCATGGGAGAGGAAGAGGAAGGGAAGGAAGAATCAAGGCCAAACTAGCAGACACACGCACCTTGTTTAGATGATATAGTAGGGAGGGGAAGGAGGCAGCAAAAAGCACAAGTCTACACGTCCTTACTTAAAGCCAGGAGAGGTGAATAAGAAATGGTAAGAAGAGCCAGCAGACATCTAGGGCTGTCCATGTGCCAGGCAGAGTTCTCAGCATTTAGCTTCCTGATGTCCCAAAGGTTGGCAGATAAAGCCATACACTTAGGTCTGCATGCTGTACATCCT
Source organism: Dugong dugon (assembly GCA_030035585.1). NCBI lineage: Eukaryota > Metazoa > Chordata > Mammalia > Sirenia > Dugongidae > Dugong > Dugong dugon. The sequence goes on from CM057467.1 coordinate 32,434,417, forward strand.
TGCATCTCAAACTTGAGCATGTATAAGGATCATCTGTAGAGCTGGTTGAAACACAGATTCCTGGGCCTCATCCCCAGGGGTTCCAATTCAGTAGGTTTGGGTGGGGCCCAAGAAATTGCATTTCTGACAAGCTCTCAGATGATGCCGATGCTACTGGTCTGCAGACTACACTTTAAGAACCACTGCTCTATACCACCCCATTTCTGGCAGCTCATCCTTGCTTCAAGCCATCAGACCTCCTCAAGGCCCACTGATTTTCCCCAGAGTGGCCTCTTTTGTCCAGTCTGGTCCAGTGGGTACGAGTGTTTGTGTTGGTTCCATTGACTCGGAAGTTTAAATGGTGGCGTTTGGTCATCCTTGACTAGAACCTATTTTTAAACAGAATCCAGGAAAAGGGACCAAAAAGGCCCACCTCCTATCCCACCTAGCTTGGTGATGGGAGTTGTTATCTGCTGGCTAGGAGTCAAAAGAAAACTGTTACAAATTAGAGCAGTATTGCGAGAACTTCTGAACCCACAGGCACCCCTGGCCTTTGCTGATACTACCTTCACCTCCCTCATCAGGACCTCAGGGGAGCTGACCTGCCTCCTGTCTCCCAGAAGCAAGCACTAGAGGCCCATGACAGACCATCCTGGCCTCCCATGTCATGCTTCCTGGAACTGGGATCTGGGCTACCAGATCCTCGACACTAAAATCAGAGCTGTGGAGCAGGGAGAGGTGTCTTGCCTCCAGGGCCAGGGGGCAGTCTGTCCAGAATACCATGCGGGCAGGAGGCTGGAGTTTGGTGGAGTATATTATCACTTCAGGGAACACCTCTATCTGGTGTCTTCCCTTGGAACAAAGGCTTTGAGGCTGCACTTTGAGGATGTGGAAGAAACCTGAAGCCTTTCCAGCAACAGCATGAAAGATAATCTCCAGGAAACACAAGGCCCAGCCAAGGTAAAATCTCAAGTCTTGTGCACCCCCAGATCCACTCTTAGAATTTCCGCCCTACACCACTCCCTCAAAGGGGATCAAGGCTCCAGTCTTAGTAACATAAAGGGAAGTCTCTGATAAAACTTAGATATTGGACACTGGGCACTTTATGTGTGACCTTTCATAGGGTTATTTAAACCTTAAGATCATAGGGGCACTTTCATGATGACAACGTACATCAAAGACCTTTAAACATGCAATTCGCTTCTAGGAATTTACTCTGAGGAAATAATTGGACAAGGGCTCAAAGATGAATGTACAAAGACATGCATAGCAGCAATATTCATAACAGCAAGAAGTGTTAAATGCGTGAATAAACATAGAGGTATGGTTAAATGAACCATAGGACATACATTCAATGAAATACTATGCAACTAATAAAAATGATGTTGTAGAAGAATTCCTATAGGCACAATAAAATGTTCACGATAATAACGGCAAATTGTAAAATGGAATCTACAAAACAACATATATAGAATAAAATGACTTTTATAAAACTGTGTATGAACGTGTGTGTGTATGGGTATCATCTCCAGAGAGGAAAACACCAAAAGGTTAATAGAGGTTACCTTTATATGAACAGTATAAAGGGAATTTCTAAGTTTTATATTTTATGTTCTTCTGTATTTTTCAAGCATCCAAGGTTCCTATATTGAACAAACAATGCATACAATGGAGTCTGAAAAAAATCATGGAATAAATAAAATAATTACTAGTGATATGATTTCAGGTGTCCTGAATGGGCCAAAAAAATCGGGGTAGAACTTTTCTATTGTTTCTATAGAGTCTACATATATATTCTATGTATATATTTATATATATACCTACTCCTCACTTATCGACTATCTCATTAACCGCGTTTTCCATTTACGACAATAGTAAAAAATCTACTATCCAACTATTTCACATATTAACAACATACGTCTGGCAGTAAGGAGCGCCAAGGTACAAGGCAAGAGTAACCCTGGCTGTGATGATAGTTAAGGTTATGTGTCATCGTGGCTGGGCCATGACTCTCAGTGGTTTGGCAGTTATGTAATGATGTAATTTGGCAGTTATGTCATTTTTCCGTAATGCCGATTTTCACATAATGACCTGGTCTTTGGAACCTAACCATGGCGATAAGCGAGGAGTGGATGCGTGTATATATAAATATATATTGATATATATATTTTTATATATTCCTATATAAATTTAGAAGTATAATTGTAAATACGAAGATGATTTTTTTTAATCTGCATGCACATGTGCAGACACACCACTGTGCTAGTAAATATCAGAAAACACGTATACTGTACATAATATACATACTCATCGGTCCCTTTACCCCTTCCATCCTCCACTAGGGCAACAAAGATTTTTTTCTCCATAATGTCTCCTAACAGCCAAATACCAAACCAAAACCAAACCTACTACCGTGGAGTAGATTCTGACACATAGTGGCCCCACAGGACAGAGTAGAATTTCCCCATAAGGTTTCCAAGGCTGTAAATTTTTATGGAAGCAGACTGTCACATCTTTCTCTTGTAGAGAGATTGGTGGGTTCGAACCACCGACCTTTTGGTTAGCAGTTAAGCACTTTATCACTGCACTACCAGTGCTCCTCACAGCCAGACACAGGCACTGCTAATGAATATTAATTGACCTAATGTCTTGCGGTGATGAAACTGCACATTTCCCTGTCTCAGATGGTTGCTAGGAAACCATGTAAGACAGCGATGGGGCCCTGGGACACAGACTTGTTCAGTGCAGGGCGGGGTGAAACCACAAATCAGAAACGCTCTGCCTGATTAACTGTGTATGTGAACAACTGTGTATGTATGTATGTGGTCCTGTCAAATAAACAAGAAACAAATAAATATCAATAGGCAGTTTGACAGTGGGTGGGACAAGTGGGTGGAAATGAGGGTAGACGCTCAGATACTGCAGCCCCCTCCACAGGCATCACCTGGTGCCATTATTGCTTCTTCACCCTTCTTCTAGATCTAGAGTGGAACCAGGAGCCAGAGGCAGCACCCGTGAAGGCGAAGAAGGGAGTATGGTAGTTGGATGTAATTACCCACAAATTGTAGACATCAGTTCCCATCATTCCAGTGCTCATCTTAGATGTAAATAAATTAATGAGCAAACCTGGCCTACTTGCGACTTACCTTCTGCACCTGACTTTGACTCGTCCCCTTTCCTCCTCCCCATCCCTTTCTTCTTCTGCCCATACAACTAGCAGATAACGCTTCCTTATCAGTGTTGGTCCCTGGTCTGGCCACCTTCCCCTTGCTCCACACAAAGAGTAAGCCTCACTTCCTGAGCTTACAGAAGATAACCCTCATGGAGGCTTCCTCACTCCCTAACTCTCCTTTTTTTCCTCATAGTCCTCTCTCCTCAAGCACTTATTTATTCTAAGCCAATTTCCCTGACCATATTCCTTTTCCTATTGACCAGGACCTTCCCTACAAAATAAAGAAGTCCCTGTCTTTGGGTCCCTTCTTGTGATATGTCCAGAGGCATATCAAAGGCTTTCTTTGTTCTGTTTGGCAGACTCCCTAAAGGGGAGGGTTGGGCTCTGGCCTCAGCATCTACAAGCTTGCTGAGAAATGGAAGGGTGAGTTCTGGTTCCCTGGAGAGAAAGGGAGTGAGGCTGGGGGTGGTGGGTGTTCTCTTTATGCATTTCAATTGGTCTCTCCTCAATGGTGAATCCAAACAGGTAGAATTCCTACCACTATAGAGCTTAAAATATTACGGAGAAATCCAGAAAATATGCAAATATCCTCACAAGTAAATATAAAATCACAACTGTGGTAAGTATGGGAAGGAGAGGCATGTGGAGCTATGGGGGAAGGGGGAGTGGCTTGGGGACTAGGGAAGGTTTTCCTGAGGACATTGACATTATTTTTCGAGAACTATTAACCTTCACATTCACCTCTGTCCCTGATCTCCCTGACATCAAGTGGTGCATCAAGGGTTTCTCCCTGGGTGGAGAGGAGGTTGTAGGATGGGAGCCTGAGGCAGGTTTAGTTTCCTCTTCCAAATGGGAAAGAGAAACGTACTCACTTGTTTTATTTCTTTCTTTCTTTCTCTCCCTTCCCTCCTTTGAATTTGAGTATGTTTAATTCTCACAAAGTATTCAAAAGGAAACTCCCTGTGTATTAGTTTCCTCATGGCTGCCTTGACAAAGTAGCACAAACTGGGGTTCTTAAAACAATAGAAATTTATTCTCTCAAAGTTTTGTGTGCTGTTGAGTCAATTCCAACTCATAGTGACCCTATAGAACAGAGTAGAACTGCCCCATAGGGTTTCCAAGGCTGTAATCTTTATGGAAGCAGACTGCTACATCTTTCTCCTGCAGAGCAGCTGGTGGATTCAAATCACCAATCGACTAGCAGCTGAGCACTTAACCACTGCACCACCAGGGATCCTTCAGTTTCTACTATAAGATCTTAAGTACAATCCATATTTCCCAAATACATTGCAGAGTAAATCTGTGAGAAAGAGTTGAGTCTACTTCAAGGTTAGCTTGGAAAAACAGAACCTGCCGCCAGCCACAACTGGATTACCCTCAGAATTGAAAGGGATCTAAGAGGTTGTGCAGCCCAGCATGCAGTAATCCTTTGACTTATTCCTGCAGATAGATGTCCAGCTTCTATTTGAACATGAAATGGCTGGGAGCTCACTTCTTCCTAAGTCAGCAGTTCTGATGCTTAGGAATTTTTCTTCATAGGAGAGCAAATCTGCCTATAACATCCACACCCTGGCCATGGTTTCTGCTTGGGAGTTACCTAGACCAGGTCGGCTCCTCACTGCATGAGAGCCCATCAGGTATGTGAACACCGTTTTCTTCTCCATTCATTGATTCAGTTACCATGAGCCTGCTCTGTGATGCACAGTGGCCTGGGCACTGGGGAGACCACTATAAAGAAAGCCACCCTTGCCCTCTGCAGCCCAGAGTTACCCACAGGAAATAGAGAGTACATGGGCAATTTCAATACAGAGAGGCTCAGGAAGCTAGAGAAAGCCCAACCTTCAAAGGCTTTTTAGGAATCTGTTAAAATGAAGTTAGCCATATTTTATGAAGATATTTTTGAAGGCATAAGGCTCTAGTGGGATCCTTTCTATCCCAAGAGGTGACCTAGAGGAGACTTAGTTAATGTACACAAGGGGTTTTGGCAGGTTTGAATGAGGAACACCACCTGGGTGGATAGATTCTGCCTTCCAGATCCAGCCAACACTTGACACACCGCTATCAGTACTACCTACTGGTTGCCATCAAGTCTACTCCAACTCATGGCGACCTCATGTGTATCAGGGTAAAACTACTCCATGGGGTTTTCAATGGCTTATTTTTCAGAAGTAGATCATCAAGACTTTCTTTCGAGATGCCTGTGGGTGAAATCAAATCTCCAACCTTTCAGTTAGCAGCCAAAAGCATTAACCATTAGCACCGCCTAGGAACTTCTGACACACTGCTAGTAAGAGATAAACCCTTGTAGCTAAAAGAAACTTCCACTATTACCTCAGGAGATTAATTCTCCAAAAAGGGATTAGGTAGAGGTGTGGGAAAATGGCTCCCTGGAACCCTACACAAGTCAATAAAGAAGATGGCATCTCTTCAGTCCATATAACCTGAATTCTCAGGCCTCTCACATCCTCTGATTCTTACTACAGAAGCACCCCACTGGGGACCATGAAACAGAACATAATAAATGGGTTATTGTATTCTGGGGATTCTTTGGGTTTTCAATTGGATCTCCCTCAGGCTCGCTTCAGGAATTTGAGGCAGATTTCCTTAGACGGCGCAGGCTTCTGGGCTGGTCAGGATGCAGAGCTGGGAGTCAGCACATGAGAGATGCCTAGAAACTGAACTTGATTAGGCACAGGTTGACTAAACTCTTACAAAATCTTTGAAGCCTCCCTCAGCTTGTCCCCCTGACCTTACCAGTGCTCTGAGGGCCCTCATGCCTTCGTTCTTGTAGAGGAGGCAGCTGAGTGATGCAGGCAGCAGAAGTGCCAAGCATGAACCAATCTGGCCGTGATGCATATAGATGTACCTTACCCAGGGAGCCCAGCAGCCAGCTGCCCAATGCCACTGCTGCCCTTTGGTATCTTTGAGCTTAGAATCTATACAGCAAATTATTCAGACCTTTCTGTCAATTCCATTATTTATTTTGGCATTCTGGGAAAAGCCATTGAATCATAGAGTTCTAGGACTAAAAGTGGCTTTAATATGGCATCTTGTCTTTATCTGCTTACCAAAACATCTTAAACAGGGGAGTATCTGTCCTCTACTCATATAAAAATAAACAAGCATGGGTATGTAGAGTGATGCAGCCACTTTGGAGAACAGTTTGGCAGTTCTTCAAAATATTAAACATAGTGTTACCATATGACTCATCTATTCCAGCCCTAAGTATATAACCAAGAGACATGAAAACATATGTCCACAAAAAACTTGTACATAAATGTTCACAGCAGCATTATTCATAATGGCCAGGAAGTGGAAACAAGCCAAATGTCCATCATCTGATGAATGAATAAACAAGATGTGGCATATCCATACAATGGAATATTATTCATCAATAAAAGAATGAAGTACTGATCCATTCTATGCATGGATACATTTCGAAAATATGCTAGGTGAAAGAAGCCAGTCACAAAAGACCACATACTGTCTGATTTCATTTGCATGAAATGCTCAGAATAGGAACTCTATAAAGAAGGAAAGTAGATTAGCAGCTCCCTATGGCTGCGGGGCAGAGAAAGAGACTGGGGAGTGGGGATGGGGAGTAACTGCTAATGGGTACAAGACTTCTTTTGGGGGTGATAAAAATGTTCTAAAATTGGCTTATGATAATTGTTGTACAACTCTGTAGACTAAAAACCATTGAATTGTATAGTTTAAACAGCTGGACTTTGTTGTGTGTCATTGAGTAGATTCGAACTCATAGAAACCCCATGTGACAGACTAGAACTGCCCCATAGGGTTTCCTAGGCTGAAATCTTTACAGAAGCGGATAGCAATGTCTTTCTCCTATGGGGCCACTGGTGGGTTCACACTGCCAACTTTTCAGTTAGCAGCCAAGCACTTAACTGATGAGTTAATAGGGCTTCTCGATGGACTTTATGGTATGCAAATTATATATCAATAAAGCTTAAAAAGGAAAAAAGGACAAACTTTAGAGCCAGAAATAGTTTTCTGATGGCATGCATAATATATTCTAGTCCTCAGATGGTGCATAAGTATATGAGTGTGTGTGTGTGTGTGTGTGTGTGTGTGTACTTCCTGGGCTCAGTTGGGAACACTCATAGTATAGTAGACTGTTACTCTGATGGTTCCCAATCAACTATGCCTCCCTGTGATCACATCCTCGTGTAGTTCCCTCCCACATTGAGTCTGGGCTTGGCCATGTGACTTGCCTTGACCAATGGAACATTAGAAAGCATGATGCAAACAGAGCCTGGATAAATGCCTCCACATTAGGGTTTGTCCACTTGGAACGCTCTCACTTGGAGCCCTGAGCCACTATGAAAAGAGATCTAGTAACCCACTGGAGAGACCACATAAAAGAAGGAAAAAGAGAGAGACCCAACCTTTCCAGCCATCCCAGCTGAGGCAGGGGCCATGTAGTGAAAAGGTATCTTAGATGTTCCAGCCCCAGCAGCCACTCACAGAACAAAAGAACCATCCAGCTGAACCCAGCCCCAACTGCAGAATCATAAGAAATAAAACATCATTAGTGTTTAATCCATTACATTTGCGATGGTTTGTTATACAATAAATACTGAAGCACAATGAATGGCCTGACTACGTCCACCCCTGTCTGTCACTCACTGATTTGATGATGGACTTTAATCTGATGTCCTTGAATTCTGTGATGGTTTTTAGGAGAGACACTATTTTAATGTGTGTATAATGTGCCATTTGTCACTGTTGTTTGGTGCAATTTAACACAATATTTACCTGATTGGCATATTAGTTATTTCACATCACTGAAAATTGGCTGTACAAGGATACTTTGCTTGGCAATGAGAAGATTGATTATGGTTATTATACTAATGGCTGGAAAAATGAATTTCATCAGGAAAGTTGTTTTGAAGGCGCACAGATGACGAACCTTGCATGTTTACTCACTAAACACCATCCTACGTGCCTAGTGCTCATCCTAGTAAACTCGGGAGCAAAGGTACCAGGGCTGATAAGACAAATTCACCCTGCCCAGTAAAGTGCTGCCACATTTTTGTTAACCCTTTTCCCTAGAATCTTCTCAATTTTCCCACAGGCTGGACCACCTTAGCAAGCAAACTGTTTAGGGAGAAATTTCATATATATCCACGAGCGGACAGGTCTGCCCTCAGCAGACCACACTGGTGCAAACCTAGAAATATTTGACTTTCCAAACAGCTCTGAGGCACTTGTTTGTGTGACCTGTGATCATTGCAGCCAATGTGTCTGTTTTGAAAATATTTGCAGGGTGTGTGTTTTTATGTGTAATGAAACATTCTGACAATTAAGACTATGCCAGATAAAAGGTTTCCTTTGAAGCCTATTTGAAGGGTTGGAATTTAGATGTATATTTTAAAAGGTAAATACAGAACATTTCAGGGAGGAGCCTAAAACCAATGTTTTCTCTCTCCGTAGCTGATTCTCATCACCCAGTTCAGTGAATTGCCTCATTTTCCCACTTTATCTCATCATAGTTACAGTTTTGCACCTGAAATACGGGGTCTTGGCTGAAGGGACACCATCTTTCTGCTCAATAGAAGACCTGTTTCAAATTCCTGTCAGCAGTCAGAAGGGCAACTGCGTGCAACTACTGGTCTGTCCTCTGGACCCAGCTTCTCCATGGCCTCATTAGACCCACCGAGACCTCCATGGACCTTTACCACTGAAAAAGAGAAAATGAGATTTGCCGCATGGTTTTCAGCGAACAGCCAAACTCTCACGATAACACAGCATTCATGAAATTCATCTTCCAAGACCTTTAATTGCTTCTAGTAGCACTTCGCTTACAATCAACATTCTTCAGTCCCCACTGCAATTTCCTTGTTCTGAAAAATAATGGTGTGACACACGCTTCAATTAGAAGACATCGGACTGGCCACGCTCTTAGCACGCAGTGGATCTTCCCCACCTGAAAATACTCACCAACCAACTGTAAACAAATGAAAAGGACGTAAAAGCTGAGAGGGAGTCTCTGTAATTGAGCTGCATAATGACAGGAAACAGAAGAAGAGCTTCTATTAATAATGACACAGTAATTGGAGGTCACCCAGAGAGAGCCCTGGTACACTCAACATTCACATTAACTTTGCACGAAAACCATTATAGATCTTTGTAAAGGACTAATGTGAGCGATAGTGAGATTGTTTATCAGATTTATCTGGTACCAGCCAGTGTTCTTCCACCTCAGGGGGAAATGGGCCAGCCTTAGGCACCTCACTGCCAGAGAAACATTTTTATTAGGGCCAGGGAGTAACTAATGCAAAAGTCAATTGCGCACCGAAACAGATCCCATGATATCTGGGGCAATTTTTGCAAGTGTTTTCGCGCACACAAAGGGTGTGCAAGTACTCACCTCCTGAGGAATGGAGAGCACTATATACTTGCCAAGGGTGGGACTGACTGGCCGGGGGAAAGGTGGGAGGCTTGGGGCAGAGAGCAGTGATGTGTCCAATCAGATGTCTGAGTCTCATCAATCCTACTTGAAAAAATAATACCCAGCTCTCTTCTTCCCCTACTCCTCCCATCCCAGCTGGATTGAGGGAAATTCATTATTGTTTGGTGAGTCAATATCAACTTCTAATGAAGAGATAATTTTTTTAAATCCATTTTGTGGATGGCTCATTATAACATCCAGATAACTCTTTGGGATATTAAAATTGTTAATTGCCATAAATTATACTAATATCAAAATAGATTTCCTCTGCAAGGGCGTTCCGTTAACGTGATTCATGTACCTACCCAAAAAGGAGATTTGCCCAGGAATAACGTGGAGATGATGTTATTAACGCCTCCTCTAGGTCAGGTTTTAAGGCCCGTATAAAGTATCTGGGGCCCTGGTGGCACAGTGGTCAAGAGCTCAGGCTCCTAACTAAAAGGTTGACAATCTGAATCCACTAGCTGCTCCTTGGAAACCCTACTGGGCAGTTCTACTCTGTCCTGTAGGGTCGCTCTGAGTTGGAATCGACTCAACAGCGATGGGTTTTTTTTTTTTTTTTTTTTTTTAATAAAGCATCTAGGGTCCTTGACTACAGGTATGTCTGTTCACACTGCAGGCTTGTTCCGGAAGCTTCCTTGGCTCCTCCACTAGCTGTTTCCATTTCCTCCCTCATATGCACACCCAAACCTCATAAATAAGAAAGACAGAATGCTTCTTGACTTACTTCCAGCTTCCCAGGGAAAAACCAAAATTCAAACCTAACCACACACAAGATTGCAAGAAGCTTAAGGTCAAAGGCTATGTCTTCTCCTCTTTGTACCCCCAGTGCCCAGGAAGACTTGTGCATGGTAGGCCCTCGACAAACTTCCGAAAATGAGAAAGTAAATAAATGAAAAACTGAGACCTCTATTTCTACTTGCATTAAAATAGTAGGTAAGGGGCACCTCTGAGTTAGGGACCCTCAGGGAAGGTTTTTATGGCTTCCTCAGGTTCTGCAGGTAATCCCATGATGAACTCAGAAAGTACAGACAGGTATAGACTACCTTCTAAGATGCTTGGGTGTGAAGGAAGGGCCATTTTGGCACCGTCTGCTGGTCCTGCCTTCATCTATTTTGTTTCAATTAACTGGAAGAAGACAAGAAACACAAGTCACCTATGGTGACTCATCAGTCACTCCTGCCTCACAGTGTCTTGACCTCCTCAGCCCTCAGGGTTTTTACCTTCACACCATGACAGCCTCTCCTGCCCCTAGCTCTGTGCCTCTCATCTAAAATCTTAAAGCCTAATATCCGCCCTGTGTCCTCAGCCTCCTACCCTTATAGTCATCCCACTCCGCTAATCACATTCATTCATTCAATCAATCATTCAGTCTAGAATCAAGTCCCAGGACAATTCAAGTGTGACTTGGCACTTGAAATTTGGTCCCCTCTGAGTCTACCCTGAAAGTATGAGTTGTTGTTTGTTCTTCTGAGGATTCTGAGCTGTGCTGTCCAACATAACTTTCAACAATGATGGAGAGGTTTCATATCTGTGGCTATTGAGTGCTTGAAATGTGGCTAGTGTGACTGAACAACTGCATTTTTAATTGTATTTAATTTTAATTAATTTTAATATTACATGTGGCTCGTGGCTACTGTATTAGATAGTATAGGTCTAGGAGTAATTTTTGAATCAGACACAAACACACACAGACGCAAACTGCTTCACAGACATCACACACACTGCTACCAAGGATGAACACCAATTCTCAGAGCAGAAGGAAGAAAAGAAACATTATCCTAACTATTCCATAATTTGCAAATCCATCTTGTCCCACAATGGAGCTAATATCCTACATCATTGTGCAAATCAGTATTAGTTTAATTACTCCCTCCCAGCCCCTAAACCCCTTTCAAGTTATACCCCTTTGGGCCACTGAGAATAAAGAATGGGCCCATTACCGAACCTCCCACTCCTTAATGGCAGTTCTTTGAGGTACATAAAGACCCTGCTGATGCTTTGAAATCACCATTTACAAGGCCTTGATTAAGTAAGTTTTTAAACAAGGTGCCATTCTTTTTTCCAGTCTGGGGGAAGAGAGAATTGGAGGGGAGGAGGAGATTGATCTTTCAGTTACCAACATTCCTTCAGTAATCCCCTCAGCTGTATCTCCAGCCTCTCTCCTTCTGCTAATGCTTCTCCCTCAGCAACATAAAGTAGTGGGTTTGAATCCCATCTCTGACATTTTCCTGAGTCTGATTCCAACCTCCACTTCTTAAAAGCTTGTGAATTTGCATAAGTTCTGTGAGCATTTACATCATGAGTCTAAATCATACCTATCTGTGTGGATTAAATGGAGTTAGGTATATGAAATGCCTACTACAATAAACGTAGCTGTTCTTCTTGTCCTCTGTCTTTCTCTCCTTCTCTTCTAAGTTGTTGTTGTTAGCCGCTGTCGAATCATCTCAGACTCACGGCAACCTTATGTATAACAGAATGAAACGCTGCCCAGTCTTGTGCCATCTTCATGATCATTGGTATGTTTGAGTGCGTTGTTTGCTAAATAGACCAAAATGATGTCCACATTCTCCCTATGAACAGATGTTGAGAAGTTGGGGAACATCTTCTGTAAAATACATGCTGCAAGCAATAGCCCCACGCTGGCTCAATAAGACCCTGGCAACAGTGCTGAACTCCTAGATAATTGCAACTATCCAGATGAATAATGTTTTCCATGTTAGGGGTCCCTCAGTGATATAAACGATTAATGCGCTCAGTTGCTATCTGAAGGGTTGGAGGTTCAAATACACAAAGAGGTGCCTTGGAAGAAAGGTCTGTCAATCTACTTCTGAAAAACCAACCATTGAAAATCCCATGGAGCACCGTTCTACTCTGACACACGTAGGGTGACTATGAGTTGAATCAACTTCACAGCAGCTGGTTTTCTGTGTTCAGCAGATATTGCAGTAAGGATGTGCCACTAGTGGACGCAGTGGTCTGGGAAGAGGTATGTGGGTTTTCTCCAGTCGTGGCAATGGAAGTGTTACTGCACAGGGTTGCAGCTATGCAGAAGTCCTGATCCAACGCAGACTTTCAGCTTCTGCTTTGACACAGGCCTCTGGTCCTGAAATAAGCACAGGGCTTGTTTCTCCGACTTGAATCATAGTTTGCCAAGGGAGCATTTTAAGATTTTTCTCATGTCAGGGATACTTGATCAATAATAAAATAGCCACTATGACTGAGTACAAAATGGAGTTTGATTTTTAGAGAGTCAGGAAGATGATCCCCAAGGCACCCTGCTTTGTGCCAATCCGGGGCTGAGCTTTGGGCCTGGAGCTACCTCAGCTAATTCCCATGATGGGTGCACGTGTGTCCAGGACAACAGAAATGCCCACTGTGACCTGGTGGTGATTTTACCCCTCATGTGGTTTGTCATGTGATGACAGGAGTTTTGTTACTTTCTGCCTATGTTGTTGTTGTTGTTGTTAGTTGCCTGGTGAGTTGGTTCCTACACATGGCGACCATATGTATAACAGAACAAAACCTTACCCAGTCCCGCGCTATCTTCATGAACGTTGGTTTATTTGAGCCCATTGTTGGCAACTGTTGTGTCAATCCATGTCATTGAGGGTTTCCCTCATTTTTGCTGACCCTCTATTTTACCAAGCATGGTGTGCTTTTCTAGCGATTGGTCTTTCCCGATAACATGTCCAAAGTAAGCAAGACAAAGTCTCTCCATCCTTGCTTCTAAGGAGCATTCTGGTTGTATTTCTTTAATATTCTGCCTATTGTTGTTTTTGTTGTTGTTGTGTGCCGTTGAGTCGATTCCAACTCATAGGGATCCTATAGGACAGAGTAGAACTGCCCCATAGGGTTTCCTAGGCTGTAATTTTTATGGGAGGAGATCACCAGGTCTTTTCTCCTGCAGAGCCGCTGATAGGTTCGAACTGCCAACCTTTCGGTTAGCAGGCTAACAGCCTAGCACTTAACCATTGCAGGGTCAAAGTTGGGCCCCATGGCGAGCTAGACCAAGGCTGTGTTCTGGGGTGCCTCTTTGCCATCCTCCCTTGCCACCCTCACCCTCCCTCACTCCCTACCCCTAACCCAAGAAAACATTAGTGTTAAAAAAATAAAAATAAACAATATTTTCAATACACGCAAAAACTAAAGAACAAAAATGCCAAACTACTCTTTCTCTTCTTTTTTATTCCTATTAATTTTTTCAGCAAACATTTATCGAGTGCCTACCGTATGCCAGAATCTATACTAGGCACTGGGGTACGAAGGAGGTCATGGTCTGCCAGAGGGAGACAGACATGAAAATAAGTCTTTGCAATAAAGTGTTAAAATGGATGCAGCACAGTAATGTGGAAAGATCCTTGAGATCAGACAGACATAGGTGTGAATTCTCCTCCTACCTCACTGGCTGCTCACTTTCCGCCTTCTTTGCTGGTTCTTCCTCCTCTTCTCCACCCTTTAGCACTGGGGAGCCTCAGGCTGCAGCGTTCTCCTTTCCACCTATACTCACTCCGCAGAGGGTATCATGGCCTTAGATATCATCTATATGTTGTCACTCTCATTTATTTCTAGAACCTTGAGAAATTTACCTCTCAAGCCTTGACCTCTTCCCTGGACCCCAGACTTATATCCAACTGCCTACTTGTCATCTTCTCTTGGATCTTACATTTAATGGCTCCAAAACTAAATCCTGATCTTCCAGGATTAAGCCTGCTCTTCCCAGTTTTCCCATCTCATCTGATGGAAATCCCATCTCTCTAACTGCTCAGGCCAAAACCCTTGGAGTCTTTCTTGACTCTTGCCTTCCCTCCCACTCTACATTCAATCCATTAGCCAATCCTTTTAACTCTGCCTTCAAAACATCTCCATTGCTGTTACCATCCCCATGTAAGACCCCATTGGCTGTCTCCTGGATCACTGCAATAACTTTTTAACTGGTCTCTGCTTCTACCTTTGCCCATACACTATTCTCAATAAGTAGACAGCTTTATCCTTTTAAAACCTAGTCAGGCCACAATGAGATACCATCTCACACCCACTGGATAGAGTCCCTGGGTAGTGCAACAGTTAGCACCGCTACTAACCAAAGGGTTGGAGTTTCAAGTCTAACCAGAGGCACCTCGGGAGAAAAGCTTGGTGACCTGCTTTGGAAAAATCAGCCACTGAAACTCCTAGGGAGCACAGTTCTACTCTGACACACATGAGATCACCATAAGTCAGAGTCGACTTGATGGCTTATGGTTTAGGGATGGCCTATGGATAGCAGAAAGCACAGCTTTGGCCCAGTCCTGGCAAGATGGCTCCATGCTGTGTTCCTTGCAGTCCAGCAAGGCCCTGAACCAGGCTCCTTGGACTTCACTATTCCCAAGTAGTGCCCTTCATAGCCAATACATTAGCAATACTCAGCCTCTCAGAGAAATCTCACATTACAAACCTCATATGGGGGAACATTTGTCAAGCAATTGTGGTTTACAGCTCTGCTAGTTGCCGTAAACAGCGAGATACATGGATGGGGTACTTTGCCCTCTGGGGGTTTGGAATCTGATTTGAAGAGAAAAGAAGAAAATTTTACCTGGGAAAAACAAGATAACATCACCCTCTAATGGTTTATACTTTGGAATTAGAGAACCACTGTTGTCTGTATTAATTTTCTTGTTAATACAATAATCGCTGCGCAATGAAGTACACTCTACATTGCCAACTCTTTCCTTGTGGATAACCTGCTTTAAGGCACCCGTTAAGGTTCTCTCTGCTGTTACTGCCTCCTCTACTTAATGAATTCCTTTGTTTGACTTCCATGCAATTTTATCAACATGTTTAGTTTTATTCCTTAATGCAGGCTGCAATCCAGCAGGACTTGGAAAGAAAGAAAAGGAAAACATCTAATTACCTTCTAAGAGTTATTTAGTTACTTCTTCAACACTCCAAGTGCTCTTCTCCTATTTTATCACCTCCACCTCAGCCTTCACCTCTCATAAAAAAAGAGAGAGAAAGGCGGAGGGAAGGAGGAAAAGGAGGGAGGGAAAAGAAGAAGGGAAGGAATAGGGGGAAGAGAAGAGAAAGACAAAATGGAAAACAGGAAGGAAGGAAGGATCTCAACGAGAGGGGAAAAAAAAAACAACCCTTCTCTGGTTTAAGATATGATCAGTGTGAGAAATGTACTGTCTGCTCTGAGTCAAGAAGCAAAGGGAAGCAGGAAGAGCTGAGCAGTGATGGTGGAGATATGACAATGGTGGGGGTGTATGACAGAAAGGTGAACCTAGATGATGTTTGGCTACCCCAAGCAGAGTATTCAGAGACTCTTTTAAAGTACTTTTCAAATCTTAGTACAAAATAAATCAAAAACGCTTTTTGGATTTTCATGCTAAAGCCACCCAACATCATCATCATTAATTAATCAATAGAATATGCTCTAAAACAGTGTTACCCTGTGGCTATAGCAAAGAGCCCCTACCAGGGACTCCAGTAATATGCCAGTGAATCTCCAGGATTCTCAAAGTGCATTGTGAAAGTCTTTTCTTTTCTTTTTTTTCTTTTTTGTTGTTGTTAAAGCTATACCCGATTTATTTTAGTACTTTTTTTTTGTTTAAAAAAAAATTATTCCCCACCACTCAGCCCTTGTTGGAGAACACAGAGAGTGACAGGAATTCTGAAATCAGAAACAATAGGCATGCTCAATCTGGTGGCCATCACAACAATCACAATAATAATAATGGCTGTATCTATTAGGAATTGTGTTCAGCTGCTAGAAACAGAGGCCAGACCAGACTGGTTTGAACACATAAGAGTTTATTCTCTCATGTAAAACAATGGTGAGGCAGGCAGTCTGGGACTGGTATGGTGGCTGTCTCCATCGTCAAAGACCCAGAGCCATTTTATCTTTCTGCTCTGCCATCTTTGTTGTGTGGATTCCATTTTTAAGATCCAGAGATCTTTACTGGAGTTACAGCCATCATGTCCATATTCCAGACTGAAAGCAGAAAGAAAGGGAAAGGGCAAAAAAGGCACATGCCAGCTGTATGTCCCACCTGTAATAACTTGTTACAATCTTACTGCCTTATTTGCCCCCTACACCAAATCGTTTTTCCATTTACCAATCTTATATGTGGGCTGTAGTTGTTAAGACCTCAGCTGCTAACCAAAACGTCGGCAATTCAAAGCCACTAGCCGCTCCTTGGAAACCCTACTCAGTTCTACTCTGCCCCATAGTATCACCACTGAGTTGGAATCAAATCGATGGCAACAGGTTTGGTTTGGTTGGGTGATATGAGGGTTGAAATTTCTGGTATATTTGTCTTAACCAGAAAGTCCCTGTAAAGGCTAATGTTGTCTTTGTTGTTGTTGGCTATCCAACCTGGAACCCCTTCCTTGTTTCGGAGGGTCCCTCATGTGAACAGAGCTCTGCTTCCCACTACAAAACCCAAAAGGCTACATCCTTGCTCTCCCTGCCCTCTGGCAAGTGTGAGAACATGCAACCCAGACTCAGCCAATTAGACACACTATTCAGTAGCTTCCATCCTAAAGAAATGACATGAGACAAAGGAATGAATTGTGTCACAAAGGCAGCAGCAGTGTCCAATGGCCATAGAGTCCAGTGGTGGCACCGAGTATCCAGCAGCAATAGTGGAAGTGTTCTGGCCAGACTATTCCTGCTACATGGTAGTTACTGAGTGTCCTGCTTTTTGGTCCTCCGGTGCTGCAGACTTTCTGTCTGTCTTCCATGCCTCATCCTCTAGCCACTTATCAGTTCTCAGCTCCCTTTGTCTTTTCAATAAGTCCCCTTTTTTGCTTAGGATAGACAGAGTAGGTTTCAGTTACATGCAACCCAAAGCACACTAACTGATACAGTTAAGAAGATATATTCTTGTTCTGGGGCCCTGGTGGAGCAGTGATCAAGAGCTCAGGCTGCTAACCAAAAGGTCAGCAGTTCAAATTCACCAAATGTTCCTTGGAAACCCTATGGGGCAGTTCTACTCTGTCCGATAGGGTCGCTATGAGTCAGAATCCACTCAATGGCAATGGGTTGGGTTGGGTTGGTATTATTGCTCTCCCTTGGGTTACCAGAAAGAGAAGCCTATGCACTTTATCACAAATATGTAGGCAAGACCTAAACTCACAGACACAGGGACAGAGGATATTGTGGGAGAGGATATTGGAAAATTGCTGCAAACAAAAGCTGACCCTCAGAGGCTTCATGAACTCTCATCTCCTCCAGCTTCTTTGCATGAGTGCTGTGATGGTTAAGGTTATGCGTCAACTTGGCTGGGCCATGATTCTCAGTGGTTTGGCAGTTATGATGTACTTTGGCAGCTATGTAATGATGTAATCACCTCCATAATGAGATCTGATATAATGTAATAACCTCCATGATGAGATCTGTTATGAGCAGCCAATCAGGTGAAAGGGAGTTTTCTTAGGGGTGTGGTCTGTATCCAATATAGATGGACTTTCGGCAAAGCCTGCTGGCTTTTGCTCACTCTGGATCTTGCAGCTGGCTCATCATATGACCTCCGATTCTTGGGACCTGAGCTGGCAGCTTACCTGCTGATCTTGGGTTTGCCAGCCCCTGCAACTACAAGAGTCAGGAGAAGCCTCCAGCCTGACCCATGGACTTGATACTTTCCAGCCTCTACCACCATGTGAGCCATTTCCTTGATATAAATCTCTCTCTCTATATATATATATGTATATATATGTACATGTGTATGTATGTCACTGGTTTTGCTTCTCTAAAGAACCCAGCCTAAGATAAGTACTCCTTTCTCCTCCCTGGTTTATTGGCCAGCTTCCTTTGATTACTCATAGTTTCTTCATTTCCCTAATGTATACTTCTTCTTCTTGCAGGCTTATATGGAATCTACATGATCTTTCTGCAGACGTGCTATTGATTATTTCAACCTCCATATCTCCTTATTTAAAAGCTTGACAAAGGAACTGATTTGTGACTGGATCAGAGATACTCCTCAGCTGTAACAGGGTGGATCTCATGACTGGTTCTGTGCCTTCACTGGGGACTCTGAGAGTAGGGGTCTGTGGGCAGAGCAGGCAATGGAACCTTTCTAATACAGTGACGCGATGCGATGCGATGCGATGCGATGCGATGCGATGCGATGCGATGCGATGCGATGCGATGCGATGCGATGCGATGTGATGCTGTGACGTGATTATGTACAAGGTACAAGGCTAGGTGCTCAGGAGATTATAAAGAAGATAATGTGTCTGCCTTCAAGGACTTAACAATCTGGGATAGAAGATAAGTGATCCCACACAGAAAAGCTAAAGGATCAATTAACATATATTTGATTAACAGTTCAACAAATATTACCCACAAAGTGATAGAGGAATTCAAAAGAAGGAAAGCTCATTTTGAGCTAGGGTGAGCAGGAAAGCCTAGACAGAGAAAGGAGATTTGGTTACTTTGAGAGAAGATAAAGGGTGAAATGAGAAGGAAATACTGCATCCCAGACTGATGGGAGGAGTAGGGTAGAGGTGGCGACGTCTGAATCAGGGGAGGAACACTGAATGGGCTGGGAGACAAATTTTGAGAAAGTGAGACCCGGAAAATGAAGGTCATCTATTTAAAAGTTTTGCCTGGTACATTCACGGTGCTAAGGCAACCTGTAGGTTATTATGTAAAAAGAGGGGAAGGGAAGGATACGTGCACTTAAACTTGAGTAGTGTATACAGGAGGTTTCTGACAGTGATGATGGCAAACTAGATAGTTAAGAACAACCATGCTACTGAAAAGCTGAGCGATACATTAAAAACATCTGCTTGAAGACATCAGAGAGCCAAGAAAATGGGGGTGGGGTGAGGGTGCTGCACCAGGATTGGGGGTTGATGGAACCCCCAGGAGGTGAGCCTGGCATTTAGGGCCACTATTCCCCTGGGGAAGTTTGTTAATTCAAGAAAGGGTGACCGAGAGGCTGAGAAATCCCTGGCAGTCTGTGGGACTAGGGAACTTTCTCATTGTGTAGCAGCCCAGAGACCACAAAATGGGAAGCCTTGATGCATCCTCTTGGGTTGGAGCTCAGAAGTAGTCCCACCGTCTTAGGGACTGAGGCTCAACTTCAAATCGTCTCCAACCCTAAAACTGAATTGAGGTGATCTTACATTGTTAGTACCTTCAAGCACCTAACAGAAGCAAATATAAATCTTCTCTGGAAGGAGATAATATCCTGAACCTCAAAGTATTCCTACGAGCAATTTTGCAAACACAATATCCAGCACATGATCACAACTAACCAGGCACATGAGAAAATAATACTACATGAACAAAAACTAGCAATAATGCCAAACAATAAAAACAGACCCACAGGGGCTCCAGATATTAGTTTTATCACATTTAGACTTTAAAACAACTGTGCTTACTATGTTCAAGAAAATAAAAAATACAGTGAAAATTATGGCAAAAACAAAATAGAGACTGGGAAATAGAAATTCTAGAACTAAATAATATAATAACTGAAGGCTATATATGTAACTCAACAAGTGGATTAAATAGATTAGCAAAGATGAAAGAATAATTCATGAACAAAATTTCCAGAAAGGATCAGGGAGACATAAAGAGATAGAAAATATGGGATAGAGGGTAAGAGATATAAAGGATACATTGTGAAGGTCTAATATGGATTTCATTGAAATCTCAAAAGGAGAGGAGCTGGAGAATAGAAGCAATAGTTGAAAAGATAATGGTAGAGAATTTTCCAAAACTGATGAAAAACATCAAGTCACAGATTCAAGAATTCACATTAAAGATAAATGAAAAGATATCCACAACTTGGTATACCATATTAAAACTACTAAAAACTAAATAAAAAAGATCTTAAAAGCAGCCAGAGAAAAAAATCAGAGTACCTCCAAATGACCTCTTACTCTCAGTGTATAAAAAATGTCTACAAGTCCATTAAAACTAAGAAAGCACATAACCTCATAGAATAAAGAACAAGAATTTCACAAAAGAGGATATCCAAATGGGCATAAACTTACAAAAAGTTACTCAACTTCACGAATAATCAAGAAAACACAAATGAAAACCACAGTGAGGTACCAAAATATACTCACCAAAATGCCTCTTAAAAAATGACAATAGAGCACAAAAACTAACTCAGAATGGATCAAGAATTAAATATAAAATCAAAAACTATAAAGATCATGGAAGAAAAAATAGGGACAATGCTAGGAGCCCTAATACATGGCATAAACACAATACGAACCATAAGTAACAATGCACAAGTACCAGAAGAGAGACTAGATAAATGGGAGCTCCTAAAAATCAAACACTTATGGTCATCCAAAGACTTCACCAAAAGAGTCAAAAGACAACCTACTGACTGGGGAAAAAAATTTTGGCTACCACAAATCCGATCAGCATCTAATCTCTAAAATCTACAAGATACTGCAAAACCTCAACAACAAAAAGACAAATAACCCAGTTAAAAAATTTGGCAAAGGATATGAACAGGCACTTCACCAAAGAAGATATTCAGGTGACTAACAGACACATGAAGAAATAAGCATGATCATTAGCCATTAGAGAAACGCGGATCAAAACTGCAATGAGATATCATCTCACCCCAACAAGGCTAGCATTAATCCAAAAAACACAAAATAATAAATGCTAGAGAGGTTGTGGACACACTGGAACATTATACACTGTTGGTGGGAATGTAAAATGGTACAACCACTTTGGAAATCAATTTGGTGCTTCCTTAAAAAGCGAGAAGTTGAAATACATTATGATCCAGCTATCCCACTCCTTGGAATATATCCTAGAGAAATAAGAGCCATCACACAAATAGATATATGCACAGCCATGTTCAATGCAGCACTGTTCACAATAGCAAAAGGATGGAAATAACCTAGATGCCCATCAACGGACAAATTGATAAACAAATATGGTATATCCACACAATGGAATACTATGCAGCAATAAAGAACAACAGTGAAGCTGTGAAACATCTTATAACCTGGAGGAAGCTGGAAGTCATTATGCTGAGTGAATTTAGTCAGTCACAGAAGGACATATATTGTATAAGACCACTATTATAAGAACTCAAGAAAAGGTTTAAACACAGAAAACATTCTTTGATGGTTATGAGGGTGAGGAGGGAGGATGAGGGTTATTTACTAACTAGATAGTAGATAAGAATTATCTTAGGTGAAGGGAAAGACAGCACACACTACTGGGGGAGTCAGCACAACTGGACTAAACCAAAGTTAAGAAGTTTCCTGAATACAGTCAAACACTTGAAGGACAGAGTAGCAGGGGTAAGGGTCTGGGGACCATGCTTTCAGGGGACATCTAGGTCAATTGGCATAACAAAGCTTATTAAGAAAATGCTCTGCATCCTACTTTGGTGAGTGGCATCTGGGGTCTTAAAAGCTTGCAAGCGGCCATCTAAGATGCATCAGTTTGTCCCAACCACCTGGAGTAAAGAAGAGTGAAGAACACCAAAGACACAAGGAAAGTATTAGCCCAAGAGACAGAAAGGGCCACATAAACCAGAGACTTCACCAGCCTGAGTCCAGAAGAACTAGGTGGTGCCTGGCTACTACCAATGACCACCCTGACAGGGAACACAACAGAGAGTTCCTGATGGAGCAGGAGAAAGGTGGAGTGCAGAACTCAAATTCCAGTAAGAAGATCAGACTTAATGGTCTAAGACTGGTAGAACCCCAGAAAGCATGGCCCTCAAATTCTCTATCAGCCCAGAACTAAAAAATTTTCCAAGGCCAACTCTTCAGACAGGGATTGGACTAGACTGTGGGACATAAAGTGATACTCGTGAGGAGTGTGCTTCTTAGCTCAAGTAAATACAAGAGACTAAACAGGCAGCTTCTGTCCGGAGGTGCGATGGGAAGGCAGAGAGGGTTAGGAGCTGGTTGAATGGACATAGAGAATCAGGGGCGGAAAGGAGGAGTGTGCTGTCACAGTATGGGGAGAGCAATTAGGGTACATAACAATGTATGTATAAATTTTTGTATGGGAGACTAACTTGAAATGTAAACTTCATTTAAACTATAACAATAAAAATAAAATTTAAAAAAAAACAAGACTAATGGGGCACAACAGTCCAGGAACAGGGACTGGAGGGCAGGAGAGGACAGGAAAGCTGGTGATAGGGAGCCCAGGATTGAGAAGGGAGAGTGTTGACATGTCGTGGGGTTGTTAACCAGTGTCATAAAACAGTATGTGTACTGTTTAATGAGAAACTATTTTGTTCTGTAAACCTTCATCTAAAGTACAATAAAAAAAAATGACAATAGAAAGTGTTGACAAAGATGTCGAGCAAAGGGAACTCTCATACTTTCTTATACTACAACTTCAAAAACTTTTTGTGAGTGTCTACTAAAATTGAACATACGTATACTCTATGACCAGCAATTTTGCACATGAACACTGACAGCCATGTATAAGAAAGTTCATTGCAGCAATATTCATAACAGCCCCAGACTGGAAACTACATAAATCTATTAACAATAGAATGGATAAAAATTGTAGTATATTTACACAACAAAGCAATATACAGCACTGAAAAGAAACATACTACACTTTGATGAAGGGTAAGATAGTACACAGTACTGGGGAAGCCAGCACAACTTGTACAAGGCAAGATCACGGAAGCTCCATAGACACATCCAAACTCCCTGAGTGACAGAATTGTTGGGCTGAGGGCTGTGAGAACCATGGTCTCAGGGAATATCTATCCCACTTGGCCTAACAGTTTATAAAGAAAATGTTCTACATTCTACTTTGGTGAGTAGTGTCTAGGGTCTTAAAAGCCTGCAAGCAGCCATCTAAGATACTCCACTGGTCTCAGCCCGTCTGGAGCAAGGGAGAATGAAGAAAACCAAAAACACAAGGGAAAGATTAGTCCAAAGGACTAATGGACCACAACTACTACAGTCTCCACCAGACTGAGTCCAGCACAACTAGATGGTGCCCAGCTACCACCACTGACTGCTCTGACAGGGATCACAATAGAGGGTCCCGGACAGAGCTGGAGAAAAATATAGAACAAAATTCTAACTTACAAAAAAGAGACTAGACTTACTGGCCTGACAGGACTGGAGAAACCCCGAGAGAATGGCCTCCGGACACCCTTTTAGTTTAGTAATGAAGTCGCTCTTGAGGTTCACCCTTCAGCCAAAGATTAGACAGGCCCACAAAACAAAACGAGACTAATGGGGCACACCAGTCCAGGGGCAAGGACTAGACGGCAGGAGGGGACAGGAAAGCTGGTAATAGGGAACCCAAGGTCGAGAAGGAGAGTGGTGACATGTCGTGGTGGTTTTAACCCATGTCATAAGACAATATGTGTACTAACTTTTTAATGAGAAACTATTTGTTCTGTAAACCTTCATCTAAAGTACAATAAAAAAGGAAAGAAACATAGTACAGCTACACACAATAAAATGAATGAATCTCAATGTTGAGCGAAAGAAGTCAGATGCAAAAGAATGCGTAATTTATTATATGAAGTTTTTCTTTAAAAGCAGGCAAAACTAGTGTTTAGGAATGCAAACTTAGTGGTAAACTTACAAAGAAAATCAAAGTAGTGATTTCCATAAAAGTCAGCATATTTGTACCTTTGGGGGCAGACAAGGATAATTGGGTGCCGGGTCTGTTCTGTTCTTTTTCTTACCTGGGTGGTGTTTTACAAGTGTGCACTTTGTGATTAATCACTGCACTTACATTTTCTGTATGTACTTTTCAATGTTAAATTTCACAACGAAAAATCAAGGTTTAAAGGAAAGAAACGGAGTTGGGCTTTCTTATAATTACAACGCGTTGAATATTTACTGAGTATCAGGCACTATCTAAGCACTTTATATCCATTACCTCAAATAATCATCACAATGACCCTGAGCAGTACATTTAGCTCTGTCCCACCGCATTTACTGAGCCTTAATTCTTTAACTATAAAATGAGTTATAATATTAACCATATAAAGTTACTTTAGGAATTGAATAAGTTATATGTAAAGAGCCTAAAACAATGCCTGACAAACAGGAAGTGCTATTTAAGGGTTGGCTATTATTTCCTTCCATAGTGGTACAAACAGGTTAACCACTCAGCTGCTAACCAAAATGTTGGAGGTTCAAGTCCACCCAGAAGTGCCTCAGAAGAAAGGCCTGGTGAGCTACATCTGAAAAATCAGCCATTGAAGACCCTATAGAGCACAGTTCTACTGTGACACACGTGGTGTTGCCATGAGTCTGGGTTACTCGAAGGCAACTGGTTTTACCGGTTTAAGGACTTAAAAAGAGGGAAGATAGGGGGACCTCATGCCATCAAGAAAGCAGTGCCAGGAGCAGAGCGCGTCCTTTGGACTGCAGTCCCTGCACAAAGAAGCTCCCAGTCGGGGGGAACATTGCTGAGAAGGCCAACAGAGAGAGAAAGACTTCGCCTGGAGCTGACACCCTGAGTTTGGACTTTTAGCCTACTTTGACTATGAGGAAATAAACTTCTCTTCATTAAAACCATCCACTTGTGGTATTTCTGTTGTAGCAGCACTAGATAACTAAGAAAGAATTTGGTACCAAGAGAGTGGGGTGCTGCTCTAACAGATACCTAAAATGTGGAAGTGGTTTTAAAACTGTGAACAGATAGACGTGCGGCAATGACAGAGGACCAGCAGCAGCAGAGAACCTACAGCAGCAAGAAGCAGCAGAGAACCAACAGCAGCAGAACCAGGAGACCGGTGAAAGATGGCGCTGGAGCCGACCCACGGAGCGAGAGAGCTGAGTGCCTGTGAGCAGGAGGCTTCCTGGAGGAGTGGGGTGCCTCCGGGCACTTACCGGTGGAGCTACTGAGCTTTGGAACACTTGCCCCAGCAGGGCAGATGCGGGCGTGAGGCCCGAGGGCCGAGAGGCCATAGGAAGCAGAAGCTGAAGAGACAAGGGACACAAGAAGCCAAGCTGCTCCAGCCTCATAAGGTATGGCCATGACCTCAGAGTTTCAAAGGGTGGAGCCATGGCCTCTGGTGTTTCTAAGGGTGGAGTTGTCACTCCAATGGACTAGGAGAATGGTGCGCCTAAAGCCAAGGGAGCAGAGTTGCTGTCCCAGTGGGCCTGGAAGGCGGAGCTGAAGCCCAGGGCAAGGGGCTTCTACTCAGAATCTAGAGAGTGTGGCCAATACCTAGAGTCTGGAGGGCGGGGTTATTGTGTAAATTGTCTCAGAGAACAGAAGATTATTTTCAAAGCCTTGAGGGCTAATGTAACGTGTTCTGCGGACTTGCTTGGTGCCTGTTATCACTTCTTTTCATCTAGTTTCTCCCATTTGTAATGGAAATGTCTAGCTTGTGCCTGTTCTGCCTTTGTACCTTTGGAAGCAGATAACATGTATTCTAGATTTCACAGATGAAGAGGAATTTTTGGATTTTGGTCTTGGAGTTAAGACTTTTGCTATGATATGATGGGGTGAATATGTTTTCCATGTTGCAAGGATGTGATTTTTTGGGGGCCAAAGGGTGGAATGTCATGGTTTGAATTATGGCCCCCCAAAAATGTGTGTATCAGTTTGGCTGGGCCACCATTCCTGTTACTGTGTGACTTTCCTGTATGTTGTAAATCCTGCCTCTATGTTAATGAGGGAGGATAGGTGGCAGTTGTGTTAGTAAGGCAGGACTGGATCTACAAGACTGGACTGTGTCCTGAGGCAATCTCTTAAGATATAAAAAAACAGAAGTGAGCAGAGAGACAGAGGGACCTCATACCATCAAGAAAGCAGTGCCAGGAGCAGAACACGTCCTTTGGACCAGGGTCCCTGCGCAAAGAAGCTCCCAGTAAGGGGGAACATTGCTGAGAAGGCCAACAGAGAGAGAAAGACTTCCCCTGGAGCTGGCACCCTGAGTTTGGACTTTTAGCCTACTTTGACTATGAGGAAATAAACTTCTCTTCATTAAAACCAAAAAAAAAAAGAGGGAAGATAAGAGCAACTTGCAGGTCACATTAAAATATGGTGCGCAGGGCTTTAATGGTTACAAAGCAATTCTCAGTCCCAGGCAGGTAAGGTGTTGCTGCCCCACACAGCGCTGTACGCCTCTCTTGGGACAAGCAGTCTCTCCTGTAGCAGTGACCCGCTTTGCTGGTCCCCCATCCCCGCCCGCAGCCACCTGGGAGGCCTGCCCAAAGGCCTGCTCGCCTCTCCTTGAGCGTCTTCCCACCCGCACGGCATGCCCCTGCCCACCTCCCTGGCCACCTCCGAGATGGTTTCAGGGCCCCTTCCTGCACCCTGGGCTGCCGTCTCCGCCTCCCAAAAGGTGCACGGGCGCCTGCCTTAATACCCAGCCTCGCCTGGCGCAGCCGCGGCCGCGGCGGTGCGCACAGTAGGCTGCGTTTCAATCTCTGCACACCCTGATTGCTCTGTAATTGCGTCTTCCCTGGCTAGCTTGTCAGAGCCCTTCTGATTTGCCAATCTTTTTTTTTTTCCCTTAAGCTTGAAAAAAAACAGACGCTCCCTTCCTTGCTAGCTCTCTCTTCGGGTTTATCCACGGTGTCTGTGAATGAAGCCGCTTGCTTCAGATCTCAGACTGACGTACCAACTTCCCCCTGTGCCTTCTGGGGCCTGAAAGCCGCCTCCGGGGCCGACTCTGCGCAGGGCAGGCTGCCTGGAGGACCGGTGGGCTATTGTCCACAACAGGAGCCTCCACCTCCCTGCACGTTCGCTTGAGGCCAGGCTACCACTGGGCTTCCTTTTAAAAAGGTGAAGTCATTTTGCTGGCCCCTAACACGGCCTTACAGTTCTCGAGTGGTGCAAACACCTAAAGGCTCCAATTAAAAGTTCCTCTCTGAAACACATGGGGCTGCCACCAATCGGAATTCACTCAATGAAAACCAGTTTGGTTTCTTTTAAAAAAAAAATCACTTCAGGGCTCCCTTCCTGGCCATGATGGTGATGGGTCTTTTCTTACCTCCCCCATTCCTGCCCCTGCTGCCTAGAATGCTGGCCATTCTTCCTTTTCTGCCTGGGAGATGCCTCCTTGTCCTTCAGGGCCAAGCTCTCATTTCACCTCTGGGCAGCTGTCACCACCCTGGGCATCTTAATAGTGTCCCTACTCCACAGGCCCACATCACTGGGCTTATTCCATGGACCTGAATATAAGCCATGTGTCTCCCCCAACCACCTAGGAAGATCACGCAGCAGCTTCCTCTGGGCCACAAAAACCCATTGCCATGAAGTCAATTCTAACTCATAGCGACCCCATAGGACAGAGTAGAATTGCCCCATAGGGTTTCCAAGCAGCGGCTGGTGGATTCAAACTGCTGACTCTTCGGTTAACAGCAGAGCTCTTATCCACTGCACCACCAGGGCTCTTGAGTAAGATCAGGGCCTTCCATTTACTCCCAACAAGTTCTTGTTGTGGGCAGAGGGGGCAGTAGGGCTCCCAGGACTGACTTCAAGTGTCTTCCATTTTTCCTCCTGCCTGCTCTGGCTCATGTGGTGATGTCTCCTCTTGCTGCCACCACCCCCAAAACCCATTGCCGTCAAGTCAATTCCAGTTCCTAGTGACCCTAAAGGACAGAGTAGTACTGCCTCATAGGGTTTCCAAGGAGCGGCTGGTGGATTCAAACTGCTGACCATTCGATTAGCAGCCAAGCTCTTAACCACTACGCCACCAGGGCATTTAGCCAACAGCCTCAAGGCCACCTATATTCCCTGAAGTACTAGAGCCTGTCACCTTCTCACATTTCATCTCTGGTTTAGCTTGTTGCCCTCCCATCAGGCAGGTGCCACACAGAGACCAGTCAGGATAGGGAGGGCCTCAGAGCACCACAAGGAGGGTCTGCTCTTCCCTGAGGTGGCTGTGCATGGAGCTGGAGCACAGAGGCTGGAAGTCATGCACTTGCAGGATTCAAGAGGGCCAGAGAGAAGGCAGGAGACCCAGTGAAAGGGTATGAGAGGAGGTATGGTAGAAACAAAGGCAGACTTGCCATGAGCCTGTGTAGCATGGGGAGCCCTGGTGGTGCAATAGTTAAGCACTCAGCTGTAACCAAAAGGTTTGAACCCGCCAGCCACTCATTCTTCCGGAGAAAGATGTGGCAGTCTGCTTCTGTAAAGACTACAACCTTGGAAACCCTATGGAGCAATTCTACTCTGTCCTGTAGCGTCACTATGAGTCGGAATCAACTTGCTGTCAACATGTTTGGTTTTGGTTTGCTATGTAGCACATACTTTAGGGCCTCCTCACTTGCACAAACTCCTTCCAAGGCTCTGCACCTAATTTCATATTTAAATTTGTGGGTTTTTTTTTTTTTCCTAAAGAGAGTCCAAAATGATATAAGCTTCAGGCCCCAAGAAACCTAGATCTGCTCCAGATAGAGGAACTGGAAAAGCTGCAGCTGAGGAATTGTGGAGGGACAGATGAGCTGTAGACTAGACCCGTTACAGATACGGAGTAAGGATGCTCACAGCAGGGTGTCCCATGATTTGAAGAGCCTGGAGCAGAACAGACATATCTGAAAGCTGCCTGGTCCACTGCCCAAGACACTTTGTCACTTCTGTGCTCCGGCAGCCATCCCAGGGAGGGGAATACTGTTAATCCCCTTTGTGCTGCCCTCTGAGTCAGGGCTGAGCTAGCTCATAGGAATTCTAGGAATTGGAGAAAGGTGCCCCATTCTCTGGGCATGTGCAACCAGTCACCAAGGTGCCCTTGGCAAGTGGAGCTCAGGCTGGATTTTAGTCCCCCCTTGCTCTTTCCACCCCAGCTGGGGACTCTTGTGCAGTGGACAACCAACATAATGTAATGTTACTGAGCAGTCTAATTCTGAATATAGGCTACAAAGCAGGGCTGCGTTAAGCATCCACGTCCCAGATATTTTAGCCAACAAGTTCTTTCAGTTCTTGCTCCCTCACTAGTCACCCACAACTCTGGTGTAAATCCAGAGGAGCTAAACCGAAGGACAATTGGAATAAAGCATACTGGTGATGGCTGACAAACGGCAGTTCAAATCCCAGCTCTGCCATTTATTACTTGGTAAGCCTTGGGCAAATGCTTAGCCTTATTGAACCTCTGTTTTCTCATCTGCAAAATGAAGCCAATAATGGATTGCTCTGATGATTGTGAGAGGATTAATGTAGGTAATACTGGCACATGTAAAGTGTCTGGTCCATAACAAGAACTCAACAAATGGTGCCATAATTAGTGAGGGATAGACATAAAATAGCAACAATTGTGAGAGTGGCACAGGACTGGGCAGAGTTTCGTCCTGTCGTATGTGGGTGTCTATGAATTGGAACTGACTCCACCACGTCACCTAACAACAACAACAGACACAAAATTATCCCTCGCCTCCTGTCCAGGATCCAGTTCCTGTATCTCAACTCCTTCCTTAGGGTGAGTTTCCTGGCCCTCTCATACAAAAACATCCCTAATGGGTTGTTTAGCTGGCCCTCCAAAACTGTCTAGACAACAGATACAAGCACAAAACAAGTTATATAGTTAGACGTATGAGCCTGTATCTCACGTTTTGGACTGTATGTCCCTCCAGGGCAGGAAATGGTGTTAGTCATCTTGACAACACTTATTGTGCCTGACAATTAACAGCTGTGGAATTAAAGAATGACCCCCCCCCCCCAAACCTTCTGATGTTAACTGACTGTGATGGTTAATGTTACGTGTCAACTTGGCTTGGCGACAATTCTCAGTATTAGGTGATTTTCCTCCATTTTGTGATTCTGACGTAAGGGGAGTTTCCTTGAGGGTGTGGCCAGCATCCAATGCATATGGATATTCTGGCAAAGCTCGCCCTCTCTAGAACCTTTATCCGACTCACCATCCTCTGACCTCTGGTTCTTAGGACGTGAGCCAGCAGCCTGCCGTCTGACCCAGTGGTATTACTATGGTGGATGCGGGGGTGCGGCCTGCACACCCTGACACTGTCAGACGGGGTGACACAAAAGTGACCCCAGGGTCTGTGCTGGCAGCAGTGGCAGCGGGCAGGCCAGCGTTCTTGGGGGAGGGGTCATCAAGGCAGTGGCGTCACTAGGGTTAGTGTCACCCATCACCCAGTGCAGTAACTCATCACACCATCCCTGGTCACCTGCCAGTCAGGGTGCAGGTGGCCAGGCTGCTGCGCCCACCATTACATGGAGAGGAGGGTCTCTGCCTTGACCAATGGGAGAAGGAAGGAGCTAGGGGAGCTGTGGAGTTGGGGCTGGGAGGAGCGGGCCTCTCAGCTTGATGCTCAGCCCTGCATGAGGGCAGGGCTGGGCTGGGTGGCTCTGTCCACTGGGCGGGGGGTGGGGGTGGGGTTAGCCAGCCAGCCCCACCCACCCCGGGTGTGTGTGGGGCGGGGGGGTGGTGACACCATGTGTTACTGCGCTGGGTGACATCAACTCTACTGACGCCACTGGTCTGACCTGCAGATTTGGGGATTTGCCAGCTCCTGCACCCCCAGTAAGCCAGCAGCCTGCTGTCTGACCCACCGATTCTGGGTTTCTCAGCCCCTGCAACCAAGTGAGTCAGGAGAAGCCTCCAGCCTGACGTCTGACCCACAGATTTGGGACTTGCCAGCCTCCACAACTACATGAGTCATTTCCTTGAAATAAATCTCTCTCGCTCTCTCCACTGGTTTTGCTCCTCAATAGGACCCAGCCTAAGACGTTTGGTGGTGAGAGTGGTTCTAGAGGAGCAAAATGGAAAGGATGAGTTTTCTAAATTTGTTCTCAAGTCTAGCTAGTCTTAAAGGCACTGATGACTCTGCCTCCAGGCGTAGAGAGGGCAATGCTAATCCATGGCATGAGGTGGCAATAGAAATACGCAAAATATCACCACCCCTGGATCAAATATTTGTGAGAGACAAGGCTCTGGGTGATTGCATATTTGATACTTTTCTACAATTTTGTCCAAATGAGAAGCATAGGGAGGCTGGTGAGTTGGTCCTGCTTTCACTAGACAAAGTGGTAAAAGAAAGATATAAGCTCAGGGATTCAGAGGCACAGCTCAAGCACCGCCCTGATCCCCCTATGGAGCAGTTCTATTCTACACACGTGAGGTAGCTGTGAGTCGGAATCAACTCAACGGCAACTAAAAACACCAACATATGAAGTAAACTTTAAATAGCTATCTAATGGAAAATAAAAGATTTAAGTAAATAGAAAGACAGTCCCTATTCTTGGATAGAAAGACTCCTTATAACAATGTCCATCTTTCTATATTAATCTATAAATGTAACTTGATCAATACCAACAGAAAAATCATAGAGGGAGAGGAAGAGAGGGCAGAATCTTCAGGTGAATTCTAAAGTTCATATAAAAAAATTAAAATGCAAGAAAAGCCACAGTATTTCTGATAAAGAAGAGTATAGGGAATGTATTAGCCCTAACAGATATTAAAACATATCATAAAATCATAGTTATTAAAATAGTTTTATACTGGCTCAATAATTAATAGCCAGATGAGTGAAAGACAATTGGTAAAACCAGAAGTTGACCTAAATGTACACAAAAATTTGCTTTAAACAGAGGAAGCTTTTCAATGAAATGAGAAAAAAAACCTATTATTCAATAAATGATTTGGACAACTGGTTAGGCCATTCAAAAAATAATTGAATCTTTCCTCATTTTTTTTTTTTTTTGCTAAAATTAATTCCAGATGGATAAAATACTTAAACGTAAAAACCTAAGCTATAAGAGTACTAGAAAAAAACTATGAGAATTGTTTTTACATAATTTTAATGGGAAAGACTTCTTTAAGCATAAAATCAAACCCAAAAGACATAAAAAGGCTGATAAATCTGACTACATAAAATGTAGAATATCTTCATGACAAAAATATCATAACCCAAGTCAAAAGATAAGCAATAAAGAAGGAACAAAGCATTGGCAAAGAATATGACAAAGAATTACTTTCTATAAGTAGACAGATAGGTTAATAGATAGTGTCTTAGTTATCTAGTGCTGCTGTAACAGAAATACCACAAATGGGTGGCTTTAACAAACAGAAATTTATTTTCTCACAGTGTAGGAGACTAGAAGCCTGAATTCAGGATGCTGACTCTAGGGGAAGGCTTTCTCTCTCTGTTGGCTCTGGGGAAAGCCCCTTGTCTCTTCTGAGCTTCTGCTCAGGGCCGATCTTCGTGTGGCTTGGCATCTCTTCCCCCATCTCTGCTTGCTGGCTTGCTTGTTTAATGTCTTTTTATCTCATAAGAAATTGACTGAAGACGCACCCTACACTAATACTGTCTCGTTAACATAAGTTGTCAAAGACAACCCATTCCCAAATGGGATTATAACCACAGGCATGGAGGTTAGGATTTACAACACATATCTTTGGAGGACACAATTCAATCCATAACAGATAGATAGATAGACAGACAGACAGATAGATAGATAAATAGCTGCCATGGAATCAACTCTAACTCGTGGCGACCTTATGTGCAACACAATGAAACATTGCCCCGTCCTGCATCTTCCTCACCATCGCCAGCGTGTTCCAATCCATAGTTTTAGCTTTTGTGCCAATCCATCCCACCAAGGTCTCCCTCTCCCTCACTGACCCTCTACTTCATCAAACTTGATGTCTTCCTCTAGAGATGATCCCTCCTGATGACATGTCTAAAACAAACGAGTCAGACAATGTTGTGTTGTGATGTGTAAGGTTTTCATTGGCTAATTTCCGGAAGTAGATAGCCAGGCCTTTCTTCCTAGTATGTCTTAGACCAGAAGCTCCCCTGAAACGTGTTCACCATGGGTGACTTTGCTAGTATTTGAAATATCAGTGGAATAGTTTCCAGCATTACTGCAACACGCAAGCCACCATAAACGAATCAATTGAAAAAACCCAATAGAAAAAAAGTGAAAAACAGCAATACAGGAAAAAAATGAACTAGCTTTTAATCATGTAAAAACATTTTCAATTTCATTCGTATTAATAGAAATTAAAATTACAATAGATTCCATCTTTTTACCCATGAGATTGTCTAGAGCAATAAGTTTGATAATGCACTGATTTTGGAAACAAGCACTTAAATGCATTATTGGTGGGCATTTCAAACACTATAATCTCTTTGGAGGGCAACTTGGCAATATCTATCAAAATTTCAAATTCAAATTCTAAAAATTTACCTGACAGATAGTGTAAATAAGGATATTTACTGCAGAAATATTTATAGTAGCAAAAGAAAGAAAACAATCAGAATGCACATCAATAGGCAATTGATTATGTAAATTCTGGTACAGCCATACAATGGAATATAATGTAGCCATTAAGACGAATAAGGCAGACCTATGTCTACTAATGGAGCCCTGGTGGCACAGTGGTTAAGAACTTGGCCGATAACCAAAGGTCGGCAGTTCAAATCCACCAGTCACTCCCTGGAAACCCTATGGGGCAGTTCTACTCTGTTCTGTAGGGTCACTATGAGTTGGAATCTACTTGTCGGCAACGGGTTTCATTTTTTTGTTTCTTTGTTTATATCTACTAATACGGAACCATCTCCAAAATATAATGTTAAGTCAAAAGACAAAGTACAGAAAACACTCTGTATAGTATTCTACAATTTGTGTTTTTAAAAAGTGGAGTATATAAATATACACTTGCATACTAAGTAAAAAGACCCCCGGTGGTGCAGTGATTAAGCACTCACCTGCTAACTGAAATGTTAGCAGTTGGAATCCACCAGCCACTTCACAGGAGAAAGATGTGGCAATCTGCTTCCATGAAGATTTACAGCCTCGAAAACCCTATTGGGCAGTTCTACTCTGTCCTACAGGATTGCTATAAGCTGGAATCAACTCAACAGCAGTGGGGTTTTTTGGGTTATATGCAGTAGGGAGTCCCTGGGTGATACAAATGGTTAACAAGCTTGGCTGTTAAGTGAAAAGTTGGGGGTTCCAGTTCACGTGGAGGCACCCTGGAAGAAAGGCCTGGCAATCTACTGCTGAAGGATCACAGCTATTGAAAACACTATGGAACACAGTTCACCTCTGACACACATGGGGTTGCCATGAGTCGGAATCAACTCCAAGGCAACAGAAGGAAGGCAGGCTAGGTGGTAGACCAGTGTTTTTTAAATTGGCAGGATGCAAAATCAATTTAGTGGATCACAATCAGTATTCTTTAGTGCTTGCGTTTTCTCTATCATATATATAGTAAAGGTAAGTATTGTTTTGTGAAACTTGTACTAGAATTAAATAATCACATAGTGAGCTGTGATGGAAGGTGTATTTCTTACTCCAGGTTATAATCAAAAGAAGTTTGAAAAAATACTGGTATTGACTATCTCTGGAAAGAAAAATGGCAAATGGCTTTGGGGGACTAGAGAGAAGAGAGAATGAGATAAAAGCACAAGAGTTTTATTTTATTTTAATTTTTTTTTTGTAGTATGTAGAGTGCTTACTTACACTTCTATTGAGTGCACGCCAGGCAAAATGCAGGATTTTGGGACTTTGCTGTTTTTAGCCTACCTTTTTGATCTACAGAATGTCTTACCCCTGACCCCAGAGACATTTTTCACCATGCTTATGAATAGATATATTTAACCAACATTTTTTAACGCTTTCTACCTTTCCACATGTCAATTACAGTATTGAGTACTTTTATGCGTAGTGATTCTTTTAGTCTTCGTAACCACCCTATGAGGTAGTTCCTATTCTTTTATAGATGAATAAATTGAGCCACAGAAAAGGTTGAGTAACTTGCTCAAGCCCACACAGCTGATAAATAATGGGGCTGGATTTGAACCCAACATGGATGGACTTGCAGGGAGCAGACCTTATCAGCGATGAACTCAACTAAATTGACTTAAATCCTCAATCAGTTCTATATACGTCCACTATTAAACCATTCCCATTTTCATTACAAAAACATTATTTTTATCAGAAATATTTCCTGTATAACTTTTTAAACAAATACTTGATTCATTAAGTTTTTATCTAGATCAAACAATAACTAAACTTATTGTTTCAGCCATTAGAAGGTTTCTTTTTCCACCATTAGTTGGAACAAGCCCAGCTTTCTTGAATCCAGTTTTACATATCTCATTTGTACCATGTGGATCCCTACCAATAAACCATGTGTTGATTTAGTTGCTGTCAGTTTTATTTTGTGTTGATTATTTCGGCCAGAGATATTCATTATGATTTGGTCAAAAATGTTTTATAACTGATCCATGAGAATATTGTAAACATTCTTCCTGAGATACTCCAGGCTTACTCGGTTAGATTTTAGAGCCAATTCCTTGGTGTCCTTCTGAACATTTTGAAAGATGTATATTACTTCTCCAAGCCACTAGAAAAGCAAAGAAGAAACTGCTGATCGCACGGTGTCACAGTATTATCAGGTAGTATCAACAGCTCTTGATTTGATTGGTAGTATCACAATGCATTGTATGACACCTCACAGAATGCTGGTCATGAATCGAAATAGTGGGGGAAAAACATCCAGAGCAGGCATTGTAAAGATGAAAAGACCAACTCCTTTCTCTAAACAATAAATAAATAAAAATTATTGTCTTATGGGACAGCCAGACACCTAACAGGCTGATGATACTTTAAGTGCTAATGGTGGTGTGCTTCAGATAGAAAGGAATTCTGTCTCTTTGCACCCCTAAGAACAGGAATGCATTTTTCACAATTAAGTTAATGGAGTTTAAAGCACGAAGCTCTGTCTTACTGGCAGCACACCTGTAGCCAGGTGTTCTGCATTTAGCTGGGTGGACAGGTAAACATACAGAGAGTAGAGATGGAAGGAGGAGCTTGAAGCCATATCCAAGGAATCCTGGTGGCCAATTAAAGTTATGTTTCTTTCTATCTATTTCTTCTCTAGCTCACTTGTCTTGCTTCTTCTCTTTCCTTGTTTGGAGTCTAGACTTGGGACCTGAGCTCCCAAAGATACTAGACCTAATTGTCTTTATTGTCCCCCTTCAATGGCCTATATCCCATCCTTCAATGACCTGCCTGCCTCCATCAGGGCAGAGCTCAACGAGTAGACCTGCTGCAAGGGGAAGGGACCAGGAGAGGAGGCTGGCAATCTGCGCTGCTTTCAGGAACTGCAGTGCGCCCATTGTGAAAATCCTGTTTAAATTCCACAATGGTCTTCCTTCCTCCGGGGGAGCTTTGGTTGGTTTGACTCATAAACCCTTTTTCTTTTTTTTTTAATGAATTTACGTCCTCGGCAAATACCAATGTTAATCACAGCATTAATTCTAGGGTTTATTTAAATGCATGGTTTGGGGCACTGGTCAAAATGTGCTTTTGTCTGCAAAGTTATGATATTAATTTTCTTCATTGGACAGAGGATTTGCCAAGATAGTAATTGTTTTAGCAGTCAGCTTCTGGCCCAGGAATAGTTACACTGAAGTGCTCATCCCTGAGGCCTTACAGACTCACCCGCCCTCTGGCTCGCCTCCTCAGAACTGACTACCAGGCCAAATTAGGAAGGACAGTGGCCCAGGTGTGGGTGGGAGAGCCCACAGATTGCAGTGGTTCTTTGGGAGTACTGACTCCGTCTCACCCATTCTTCTTCCTTGGCCTGACCCAAGTCCCCACTCCTCAGCAGTAATGGATCTGCAGGCCCACAGGGAGCCCACGTCTTGGACACCCAGCAGTCACAAACCCAGCATTCCCTCCTACAGGCCACACCTGAGGAGGGTAGGCTGAGTAAACAAACAACAGTCCCCGCAAGGAGCTGGCTGCAGGCAGGAATTAATGCTTTGGAACATAGTATTATTGGATTGATTTTAAATAGATGTTTCACTTCTCTTTAGTAATGAAGTGTGGGCTCTGAAGGGAGCTAAAAGAAATCAAAAGAAGAAAAGAAATAAGAAACAGGAAGAACAGCCCCCAAAAAGTCTTGCTAGGTTATTGCTCTAGAAGGATCTTTAAAATTCTGTTTCGAATTGTTCGGTCTCTGACAGCATGATTGTAATAAACTGATGGATGTCTAGTTATACCAAAACATAAAACATATGGATGGTTATTTGGAGGACAAATGCATTTTGACAGATATCTAATTTCGTTCCACTGATAGGATGTATTTTGTTAGAGTCTTCATTTCATTTGAGACACAATCACTTCTGGCTTCTAGTTCCTTGCCATGGTGGAAATGCATTTGTCAGGCCCCCAGCCCCTGGATAGGTTTAAATTATTGCCATCACAAAGCTGCTTAAAACCAAGGAAAATCATAAGCATCTATTACCCACTCACATAAGAAATATTACCAAGTAGATACCTTTGTGCATCCAATTGGGTAGCAGAGAGAATTATTTAGAAGGCTCCAGTACAGATTGTTGGCAAATATCAGTGGCCCATGACATATTAAATTACATATGAGTGTAAAAGGAAAAGAAGTCAGTTCCCTTGATGCTTAATGGGCAGAAGGAGGAGCCCCAAGGTTGTACTGGAAAAGTTCTACTCTCCCCTCATTATTTCAGCTCAAGAGTTAACTCCTTTAGGAAGCAGTTCCTGGCTCATCCAGGCAGACTTAAGCTTTCCTCCATATGCTCCCATCATACCTACCCATACCTCCATTAGGCCCTTTTATTACCGTGCATTTTAATTTTTCTAGTAGAGACCTTAACTTTTCATTTTTTGATCCTTGGTGTGTACCTAGTACATCCAAAACTGAACTCACTGCCATCAAGTCAATTCCAACTCATAGCGACCCTATAGGACAAACTAGAACGGTCCCATAGGGTTTCCAAGGCTTAATCTTTATGGGAGCAGACTGCCACATCTCTTTCCCATGGAACAGCTGGTAGGTTCAAACCATTGACCTTTCAGTTAGCAGCTGAGTGCTTAACCACTGCACCACCAGGACTCCTACTTAGTACATAGTAGGTATTTAATAAATATTTGTTGAAAGAACAAATAAATGAATGTTTATCCCTATTATAGCATTTATCACCTGTAATTATTAATTTACCTACCGTTTCCTCCACCAGTTTGTGAGTTCCTTGCATGTGAGGGCTACTGTCTTATTCATATCCATCCTCAGCTATGAGCACAGTGTCTGGCATACAGCAGATACTCAATAAATGTGTGTTGACAGGATGGATGCATGGATGGACGCATGGATGGATGGATGGATGGATGGGTGGGTGGATGGATGGATGGATGCATTGATGGATGGATGCATTGATGGATGGATGCATGCATGGACGGATGGATGCATAGATGGATGACGGATGGATGCATGGATGGATGGATGGATAGATGGATGCTTAAAGTTTCTAGGTACTCCAGTATTTCTCAAAGTCATCAGCTATATATATACGAAAAGCATTACCTCCTCTCAATCTCTAGTCTTATGATTTTGAACTTTGAGCTTCGTTTTTTCAAGGATAGGAAACATCTGATTTTAAAATTTGTTTCCTGAATACTTCACGAAAAATTTGGGGATCCCTTAAAAAAATCAAGAGAAGATAGTTTGCATACCTTTTATTAGAGCCTATTAGTTGTTCCCCAGTATCCATCTCCTATTCTTTCTTAGTAATAGAACCCTCAAATTGTAGCTGGCACAAGGTGTCTGGAATAACGGCATTATCCAATCTCCCTTGCAGGTAGGCATGACCATATGACTAAATTCTGGCCAATGGGATATAAGTGGAAGTGTCATGTGCAAGTTCCTGGAAGTGTCCTTAAAGAAGGACATGTTCTTTTTCCTCCCTTCATGTTTTCTTATGTTAAAATACAGACATGATGGCTGGAACTCAAGCAGCTATATTTGGACCACGAGGTAGAAGCTACATGCCGAGGATGGCAGAGCAACAAGGTGTCAGCCTAGGTTCCTGACTACTTTGCGAAATGCCCAAAGAGCCCCGGACTCCCTATCTCTATATTTCTTTTACATGAAAGAAATTTTGGGTTTTCTGTCACTTTCAGATAACAAATTCTAATGAATATAGGCATCATAGCTAGCCACAACATGAGACACATCAAGAATCTGCTACCAAACTGAGTTGAATTGAACTGAACTGGACTGATACTAGGTACATTAAAGGCACATCCTTTTAGACAAGAGAAACTTTACTGGAAACTCAAGGTAAGGGATGTTTGAACCTGATAGCACACCCCTGAGAGCAGCTTGTCACATACCCCTTCCCTCTCTGCTCTAGGCAGGTTCTCGCCTGAAGATCATTTTATCCTTAACCTGAGGGAAGAAAAACAATTACTATTGCTAGCAGACACAGTCCCAGCCTGGAAAAGTGAAGCAACCAACCACTTAAGAGGAGAAATCCCTCAGAGAGGAGAGTTTTAACTTGGGGCAGAAAGTTCTCACTCCCGGCCCATAATTATGAAACATCTTGATTCAAATAGGCCAGAGCTCAATTTCCATCACCATTTAGAACACTTTGACTGTGGTCATTTTTCTGATAATGTCTGGGAATTTCATGGCTTTTTAAGCAAGATGAGGTAGAGTGGTTGGATTTACTGCAGGTGAAATCCTGGCAGAAGAAACTTCAATTTAGCAACTGTTATCATGGACTACTAATCAAGGACTCCTCAGCAGACTGATGCCACTGAAAACAGTTATTACTCAATGTTAATAAAAAAAAATTATAGATCTAATAAAAGTTAATGGGGAAGTATCAGTGTACAATAAAAACTGCAGTCAAAGCAAAGAATGCTGGGTTGGGGGAGAAGATTCCACTATAATTTGATATTGTCTGTGAGCCAAAATTGGCCATGTCCATAACATTTCTGAAGTGCAAATGGTTACTCAAATCAAATTCAGCTGTGGAAATACTTAGTAATAGGATCATCTCCTTTTGTAAGAATAGAAGGGAGCAAATCAGAAATTACCCAGCAAACCTAATTCATTAACCACAAGTGAGAACCTGGTCCATTTGTGGCTACGTTTAGCAAACATCAGTAAACTCTTTCTCAGGAACTCTATATGTGTTTCCCAGATAGGATGAGAGCTCAGTCCCTCTAACAAAGCAATACTTTGTGTCTGAACAGAGTGGCTTTGATCCTTAAGAGTTTAAGTTTCATACAGCATCCATGATGGCTACTGAGAGATGGAAAATCAGAGGAGTCAAAAACCTTCCCGACAGTGATGAAAAAATTTGGAAATGGATAATGTTGATGGTTGCACAGCATAGTGAATGTAATTAATGTCACTGAACTGTACACGTAAAAAGGTTGAAATGGCAAATGTTTTGTTATATATATTTCATCACAATAAATAAATTTTTTTAAAGCCTTCGTTACATCCATTCACTACCTTCCTAGTCAAGGCACCATGATTTTCCATCTGGACTCCCTTACACCTCCTAACTGATCTCCCTGTTTCCACTCCAGCCTTCTTCCTCCCCTACTCATCCAGATCCATTTTCTACACTGTAGCCAAAGTGATCTTTTTCATTTACAAACACAATCTTATCACTCTTCCTTTTATCCTTCAGAGGCTTTCCTTGGCTCTTAGGATAAAAATCAAAATCCTTATCAAGGCTCAAGAGGCTTTCCAGTTTGGATCCTACCATTTCTCCAGTCTCATCCTGAGCCACTCTTGCCCTAGCTCCCCACACAGCAGCCAAATAGATGGGCATTCTCACCATGCACTCTTACCTCTGGGAGTTGGCGCTTGCTCCTCCCACCTCATCCATGGTCTGCCAGAATAATTCCAACTCATCCTTAATTTCATTTTCTCAGGAAGGGCTTCCCCTGCCCCAGGTTATATTAACTTCTGCTGATGCATGCTCATAAGGCACTCTATACTTTTTCCTTTTGCACAATTTAGTATACTACTAATTATCTGCACATTCTCTGTCTTCCCCAGTAGGCTTCAAGCTTCTTAATGATAGGCTCCATGCTTGTCTTATTCACCACTTTCTCCCAGCACCTAGTACAGTGCATGCACATTCTAAGCACTCAAATACTTGTTAACTGTTTGAATGAATAAATAAATGGATGAATTGTCCCAAAAAACCCAGAAACACTTTGCTAATGCCACTAATGGCAAGATGAAATGACTGCTGGTAAACCTACAAAAGACAGAGATGAAAGCACAGGCGCTAGACCAGAGACTCAGCCCCCAAATCAGGAAGGTGCAGCATGTTTGGAGGGGCAGCTCCTGCCTAGAGACAGGGACACAGGGGGCCTTTTCAGCACCCTTGAATTGCCGCCCAAGATGGGAAGTGAACCTTGCCAGGAAGCGCCTTTCACAGTCTTCAAAAAAAGAGCCTGGAGTTTGGAAACCATTTTGAAACCGTCAGAGTAAGATTTGACTCAGGCAAGAATTATCAATAGAATGTTAATTCTCAGGGGAAATTTGGAAGCTTGCCTGGAATTAAAGCGTTGCCCCAAAGATTGCTTATTAGTTGCAAAGAATAAAATCGCAACTAAAGGCCTGTCAATCTACTTCCAAAAATCAGCCACTGAAAACCCTATGGATTACAACTGTCCCATCTGCTACTGATCATGAGGATGGCACAGGACCTGGCAGCGTTTCATTGCATTGTGCATGGGGTCGCCGTGAGTCGGGGGCCAACTTGACTGCAGCTAACAACAACAGTAACAACATACTGTGGAGAAATCAAACACCACCTTTACCAGTTGGTCATAATTAAGATGGGGCAGATTGACACTGTGTGACGCCAGACGCAATACCCTGAGAAGGACATGACATCACTTGAGTAGTATTCTGGCCCAAAATGCAGAACCCAAATCCAGTGATGAGGAAACATAAGATAAATCCAACATAAGAAAGATTCTTTTAAAGAAAGTCATGAGGGAGGGAGGCTGTACTGAAAAATGTCAATGTTATAAAAAAACAAAGAAAGGTTGTGGAAATGTTCCAGATTAAAGGAGACTAAAGAGACAATTAAATGTAATATGTTATCCTAGATTGGATCCTGTACTGGAGTGGAGAAAAAGCTTTAAAGGTCAACATTGTGTCAACGGACAAAATTGAAATACAGACAGTGAGTTAGATAAAGATACTGTATTAACGTTAAACTTACTGAAGTTGATAACTGTCTAGTGGTTATGTAAGAGAGAATATCTCTATTTTGGGGAAATACACACTGAAATTTTTTGGGCTAAAGGACTATGATGTATCCAACTTATTCTCATATGGCTAAGAAAAAATAGTACGCACACACAAAGAGAGAGAGAGATTATAAATAATAAAGCAAATGGAGTAAATATTAAAAACAGAGAAACTGGATGAAAGGCACATGGCACATGGGTGGATTTTTTTTGTACAATTCTTATTCTTGTAACTTTTCTGTAAATTTGAAATTACTTTTAAAAAAATTTTTTTTAAGGGCATTCAGGCTATAATAAGCCTTCTCCCACTTCAAGATAAGCT
Source organism: Dugong dugon (assembly GCA_030035585.1). Lineage (NCBI taxonomy): Eukaryota > Metazoa > Chordata > Mammalia > Sirenia > Dugongidae > Dugong > Dugong dugon. The sequence continues at coordinate 32,477,303 of CM057467.1, forward strand.
CCTTCTGGCCACCAGAAGAGAAGCAAAGCCGTGTCTCTCTTCACAACAAATCTTGAGAGGTATCAGAATCTTTGTCTGATGTATAACTTCCCCGAGGGTGAGGCAGAGATGGAGAGAGCCCACACTCTCACACACGTAGCTCCCATTGCTGCTCCTTAGAACTCTGAGGGTCTCCAGAAACCACATCAGGAACCTTCACATGCAAAGCACCACCACAGAGCAGCCCAGCTGCCTAATGCCATCTGGTTGCTTAGCAACCCAGACCTCTACTTGACAAGATAAAACAGAAGCCCTCTTTCTGGGTCCCAGGGTTGCAGCACTCTGGAGAGACAGCCTCTGTTGGTCAAGTTGCAGGTGAGACTTAGCCAGAGCTGAGTCTAGGTCCTGAGCCACAAAAGATAACACCCGTGGCTCTGAGGGCTTGAGCCAGGCACACAGCCTGGGGGCTCAGAAATGCAGCCTAGCAAAATGTAAAGCAAATAGACCCTTGATCAAGTCACTTCAGCTCTCTGAGCCTCAGTTTCATCACAGATAAAGGGAGACTGCTGGAATAGATCAAAACAAACAAAAGCCCAAACCAGTTGCCTTCTAGTTGAGTCTGACTCATGGCGACCCTATGTGTGCAGAGGTGGACTGTGAGCATAGGGTTTTCAAGGCTGTGACCTTTCAGAAGCAGGTTGCCAGGCCTGTCTTCTGAGGTACCTCTGGGTGGGTTTGAACTGCCAACCCTTCAGTTAACAGTTGAGCGCTTAACCATTTGTACCACTCAGGTACTCCTGTGATAGACCAGTGGTTCTCAAATCTAGCTGCCTATTAGGATCATCTGAGGAGCTGGTAGTTAGCCCCATTGTATTACCAATGTGATCAGAACCTCTAAGGGGTGGGGCTCAGGCACTGGAATTTTTTTTTTTTTTTTTAAAGCTCTTCAGGTGATACAAACGCAGAGTCAGGGTTAGGAACCAAGGACTAAATGAGGAGAAGTGTTCCAGATATTTCTTTCACACTCCTCGTGCCCTCTTAGGGCTGTATCTCTGGCCATATTTGTATCCTACCCTGTCTACAACTTCTGTTGGGTGCTCCCCCACCACTCTCACTTTAAAACTAGAAAATTGTTTTCATAAAACTATTTCCTCCTCTTGCCCCTTCAGCATGCAAGGCATCAATGGCTTTCTACTGTTATTATTTCTGGGTGCATTACCATCCCTGACTTGTTTCCTCAATCCTGCCCACACCTCTGCAGGTGGCCCCTTCATTAAATTTTCTTGAACCTCTGAGCTGGATCCTGCTTTCTGCGGGGATACCGACCGACACCTGTCTTGCCTGGCCACACGCCAAGGCATGCCATAGCTCCTTTCCTGTGCCCAGAGGTACCGGAAATGGGTCTTTCTCGGGATCGGAGTTGAGAAATAGCTTCCTACACCTTCTCAGGCAAGCATCCTGAACTCCACCCCACACCACAGGGCTCCCCCCGTGATGTGGAGGGGACAGCAAACGTGAAGTCACAGCAGATAAGACTAGAGGTTTTGTTGGCTGAGAGCTGGAGAGTTCCACTCCCCAGGAGCATCCCTGAGGGAGAAGCAGGGCTATCTGATAGTGCTAAACAAGAAGAGAGCAAAGCTGGACCCAAGAACGAACGTGCTACTGAAGCTGTGCTAATGCAGTTTCCCAGAGTCATGTCAGGAACAGGAGGTGGGTACCAGCAGCACTCTGGAGTCTCAGATGAGGTTGCCATGGTAGCAGTAGGGTCACTGCTTAGCAACAGGCCAGAGCTGCAGGAAGTTGCTAAGGTATTTTCACGTGTGTTAAAGCAAATGGATGTTTATCTCAGTCTTGAGTGTAAATACACTTTGGGGGGAAGAAGAGAAAACATACACACACAAACCACCCACTGATGTGCAGAGTTGTGTGTCTGCTGATACTTGAGGCCTACGGAACATGCCTCTGGAGGAGGCAGTGATGGGGACCATGTATGACCCAATGAAGCACATCCGCCCTTACCCTCTAAATCCACTACTCTGACTCCCCACTCACCCAACCTTAAAACCTTCATCACCACCTAATTGCCAGTACAGTTTCCAAATGTTTCTCCTAAATGATTTTTGAGAGGCAGTGTAGTATAGTGATTAGATCTGTGGACTCTCAAGCCATACTGCCTGGGTCCAAAGCCTAGTTTATCACTTATTTATGTAATGCTCTATTACTTTGGAAGCATAGAGTCACTTAACTTCTCTGTGCCTCAATTTCCTCATCTGTAAAATGGGCATAATAACAGTGCTTACCTCAGAGGATTGCATGAGAATCAAATAAGTTATTCTGTGTAAAGCACTTAGAACAGTGTCTAGAACATAGTAAGTGCTTTATTAAAGATGGCTGTTAGTAATATTCAGTGAAATTTCTTAATTCCTGTACAAGGAATTAAGAGTATAAAGGTAAGCAAGGAGTTGGCTCTATTCTCATGGAGACCACATCTATTCCAACCCCAGTGTGACAAGGGTAAAGGCCCAACTCCTTGGTTGCTCATTCTAGGTCCCCCCAGATATGGCTGTAGCCTGCCCTTGCCCTAAGTAAGAGGTAGTTGTGGGGATTGAGGAGATCTGGTGGCATAGTGGTTAAGAGCTTGGCTGCTAATTAAAAAGTTGGCAGTTTGAATCCACCAGCCACTCCTTGGAAACCCTATGGGGCAGTTCTTCTCTGTCCTATAGGGTCACTATGAGTTGGAACCAACTTGAAGGCAACGGGTTCGGGTGGGGATTGAATAAGGTAACACATGTAAATGTTTAGAATGGTGCTCAATGAAGGTCACCTATTACTACTGAAATAATTATTATTATTACCCCCCTCAAAAATCAGCTCCAGCCTTGTCTGTTTTCTAGCCCTTGAATAAATTCATGAACTCCCAAATCTGCGTCTTGTTTACAGTGGTGTTTCCCACCTGGAATACTTTCCCTCTTCCTCCCCATTGGTCTCATGTCTGCATGACCTTCAAGACCAGGTTCATTCATACCTGTTCCTGAAACCCCCTTAATACCCTGGGTCATGGTGATCCCTTTCACCTCAACCGCCGCTGAACCCCTATAGTGTTCCTTGTGTCTTCTTCCTCGTGTTTTTAGATGTTTCTATCTTGCTTTCTGAACCAGATTGCAAGCCATCTTTGTCGGATACCTCTCATCCACCTTCTCAGATCCTCTCAGCTTTATCTCTCATCTGTCCTTTGCCGCTCTTCCACCCTAGTTGTCACCACAGTGACCAGCTCTGTGCAGACTCCACCCAATCACTACCTATTCACCACACTGGCTCCTAGGGCCACCTTCTGCCTCAGCAAAGGAGATGAACAATGGGTGCATGACCATGGGACTCACAGGTCTTACCATGCTCCTACCATCCAGAAGAAGCCAGCCTGAGAAAATGGCAGGATGGTCTTTTAAAAGTTTAACGAAGATACCAGCTCAGTGACAACAGCCTGAAATGTTAGGACACTGTCCTAGGAACATAGGCTATGCAATGAACCAACATCATATATGGTCCTGTATCCCAAATGGCTAGAATATACAGTCTGGGAACTGAGGAGTGGATGTCATATTTGTCCCTCTCACCACCCTGCTCTGACCCACTTGCAGAATGTATGCATCCAGTCCACCATTGAGGCTCTGACAGGTTAGAGTCTGGAGGTCAGGGAGGAATCCCTTACTGTGTCCCAGTAGGCTTGAAGCTGAGACTATCACTTAATCACTTTGCACTCCTTATGCTAGTGGGCAAACAGGTCAGGGAAAGAATTACTAGTCTGGTGGTGTTAATAACCCTGATTACTAGAAAGAGCTAGAGTTGCTATACAATGAGAGCAGAGAAGATTGTCTGGAACCCAGGGGGTTCACTGGGGCATTTCTAGGTGCTTGATACACAATAACAACAATAAAGGGGCAACTGCAGCAACTAGCATGCTGCCATGATGCTAAGAAGCTGCTATGGTCTGGCAAGGACATGGCAACTAAGGGCTCAGACCCCTCCTGGATAAATTTAGTCTAGGTCTTTGCTACTCAATGTACCCATGGACAAGCAGCACCAGCAGCACCTAAGAGCTTGGTAGAAATGAAGGATTTCAAGCCCCATCCCAGACCACTGAATCAGATTCTGCGTTTTCACACCATCCTCAAGTGATTCATATGCACATGAAAGCCGAAAAGACTGGGTCAATCCACTAACAAGCAACCTAGAACATTTGGCTGAAGGTGAGAGCAAATCTAGAATAAGTAATGGAGGAGGGAATAGCAGGTAATGAATATCAATATGGCCTCAAACCAGTGGCAGAAGTGGAGACTGTAGCTTCTTTTTGCTTCAAGTCTTTTCAGAGAGAATGGCTGGTCACCACCTTCACCAAAAACCTACACTGACTGAACTTGAATTTCCCCCTTAGGGGAAAAGTGAAGGCATCTGTTTCTTGCAGAAATGGAGGTTCCTTTTCTAGTGTGGGCATTGGATATAATGGGAGAGCTTGAGCAAAGTGGAGGGGTGCCACCATGAATTTTATGGGCTATCTCCCGTGCACCACCTCAGATCCTCTTAGTCTCCCCTGTCCTGAGGCTCTTGGCCATTTGTCCCACACCAGCCATTGCTTCAGCCATCAACTCTGTGTGGACTCCACCAACCACTGCCGAGTCCCCTCTTCCAAACTAAGATGAAGCCCCATGTCAAGGGCGTGGGATGATCTAGCTTCCTCAGTGACAACCCACAGTGAACAGGTTTCAGTGAAGCTTCCAGAGCAAGAGAGACTAGAAAGAAAAGCCTGGGAATCTATTTTAGAAAATTAGCCAGTGAAAACCGTATGGATCACAACAGAATGTTGTTGGATATGGTGCTGGACATCACCAGGAAAGACCAATCACTAGAGAAGGACGTTATGTTTGGTAAAGTAGAGGGCCAGCGAAACAAAAGAAATCCTCAATGAGATAGATTGACACAATGATCACAACAATGGACTTAAGCATACCAACGATAATGAAGATGGCGCAGGACCAGGCAGTGTTTTGTCATGTTGTACACGGAGTTGCCATGAGTCGGAGCCAACTCGATGACAACTAACAACATTTTAAAACATGCCAGACCAGAGTCCACGCCTCTGGCCTCTAACTTCCTCATGCCACATCCTGAGATTCCACAGGGGCTACATACTGTCTATTGCCCTGAACATCCAGCTACATTCTGCACACCTGCCAAGGGGAGCAGGCCAGATGCAATGACAGCTATTGGTACTGAAGCCGCACCTTGAGCCCCAGCTGGCAGAGCACTGGGTGAAGGGCCGGCTAGGGGGACGCTTTTAGGAAAAAGCAGCCACTGTGACTGACTCTTGTTTCATGCTACCTTTTACTGGAAGCCTCCTGCCTGAAACTAAGGTTCTAGAAGCATTTCATATGCCAAGGGCCACCAGAAAAAGCAGGATTATGTAACCAAGGCTCTTGCCCTGAAAAAAATGTTTTTAAAATATAATTGAACAGCTAACATGTGTTGGGGGTTTGCTATGTTCCAGGTCCTGGGTTAAGTGGTTTTCATCTATTGTTTCATTTAATACTAATTTAAGAGGTCAGTTCTATTATCTCAAGTTTATGAATGAGCAAACCGGCACAGAGAAGTTTACAAACTTGCCCAACCCAAAGAAGGGAAGAAAATGTTTGCAAATTATATATCTGTTAGGGCACTTGTATCTAGAATATACAAAGAGCCCTTAAAACTCAATAATAGAAAGAGAAACTAATTAAAAATAGGCAAAAGATCTGAATAGACATTTCATCAAAGATGATAAAAGAATGGCCAATAGGCACATCAAAATATGCTCAACCTCATTAGTCATTCGGGAAATTTAAGTCAAAACTACAGTGAGATACCACTTCACACCACTAGGCTAGCTACGGATAAAAAAGACAATAATAACAAATGTTGCTAAGGATGTGCAGAAACTGGAACCCTCATTCATTGCTGGTAGAAATGTGAAATGGTACAGCTGCTTTGGAAAATAGTTTGGCAGTTCTTCAAAAAGTTAAACATAGACTTGTCATATGATCCAGTAATCCTACCCTTAGGTATATACCCAAGGGAGATAAAAACCTATGTCCACACAAAAACTTATACATGAATGTACATAGCAGCCTTATTTCACACTAGTCAAAAAATTGAAACAACCCCAATGTCCATCAACTGATGAATGGGTAGAAACTTGCCCCAAGTCACACAGCCTCTTCTTCTGAATTTATACAGGATTTTGGAATTTATATAGGATCCTAGATTTTCTATCAAGACAAGTATGGTAGCAGAGAAATGAACAGAAGTTAGTGGCTAGGAAAGAAGCTGGTGGGTAGAGAATAAGAAGGTTCTGCTGAAATATAAGGACATGCTCCCTATATTTCCATACAATTCAGATGAGAAATCTGCAGGCAGCTAGGGTGAGAATCTTAATGGAAATGTGGTTTCTAGGCGGGCTTCCCCTTCCCTGAGCAGGAAAGAAGCAGGTAGTGTGGGAACCGGAACACTATGCACTAAAACACGTGTCTTGGTCTCACCTACAGAAGACTGTGTGTACCTTTCAGGGAGTATCTAGGTTTCATGTACCCCAGGGCCTGATCCACTACAAATACCCAACAAGTAATCGGATTGTGTCTGTGCCGGAGCTAAACAGTCTCTTGGGAACTCCATGCCCAGCACAGCCCCAGCATGTAACACAGTGCTTTGCACATAATGAACATTCAATAAATATTTGTAGAAAAGATGGATGGTCGAAAAAATTAAGCAGTTTTTAGCCTGGGAGATAGGCTACTGCATATTTGTGAAACATACCAGAGCAAGGAAAATGGAAAGAAAAAAAAGTTGCTATTGAGTCGATTCCGACTCATGGTGACCCCATGTATTTCAGAGTAGAACTGTGCTCTGTAGGGTTTTCAACAGTCTTTCTTCTCAGATGCCTCTGGGTGAACTCAAGCCTCCAGCCTTTCGGATTAGCAGCTGACTGCGTTAACCATTTGCACCACCCACAGACTTGAGGAAAATGAAGTGCCAAGGTAAACTCCTAAGGGAAAAAGTAAAGGAACAGACCGTGCTTTGATCCGAAAATGTTATTCCCCGTTTCCACCATCACTACCACCAGTGAGGCAGGACATCTGGAATTTGGAGCATGGTTCTCAAGAATCCTTCAATTTCTGATTGGTAGTTTGCTAGATGGCAACATAGAATTTTCTGGCTGAAAGAGACCTTAGAGATTCTGAGCTATTGAAGAAAAATATGCCTGGAAGGAGAACTGTCATTTTCTGGGAGGGTGACAAGTGGCTGTGTAATTTCCCGAGAATAAGCTGAGGCCAGGGAGGGAGTTCACGTATCAACAGTAGGGCCTATAATATCAAAAGTTTAGGAAATTGACACCACACCTGTCTCACATTATTTGAACTGATTACTGGTTCTGGATAATTCCCTCCCTCAAAAATGTGACCATGGTTTTGCTGGAAGGCATTACAAAAGAAAAAAAGAAACCCTCCCCAAAATGGCCCAGTGTGGAATATGTACATTTCTCACAGGTCCACAGAACAAGCCCGTTACCCAGAACTGCCCCAGGAGAAACATCCCAGGCCAGAACTTCAGAAACCAATTCACCTGCTGCAAGCACCAGGCTGATAAGGGCAAAACTGTTCCCCAAGGAGAACTGTGCCCTTGGGCAGAGCAGTGGAGCGAACTAATTTCTAATAATAAGGCTGTGGGCTACAGTGTCTACAAAACAAGCTTATTCATGAAGAGTAAATATGTCAACTAATTCAAGAGGCATGCTAAATCTCCATTGTTTTCTGAAGTTCAGGTTTCCTGGCTCTGTAAAATGTGATGCACGCCTTCAATGTGTGAGGCAGAAGCTGTGAGATTGCAGAATGCCACATTAAACTCGCAGTTCCTGGGCTAATGAGGGTAAGTCCATTTCGCAGTAATGAATTGTTGGTAATAGCCCGTCATGGAACAGATGTCTCATCCATCGTTGCACCGGGACTCCAGCACTCCAGAGTGGATAGCGTAAGGGGGTGGCACAGGCCGGGGAGGCTGTCCTCGGCTCTGGACTCCTGAGTGGAGCCAACCCCATGATTTGGAATTAGTGGGGTACCTACAAACTGTGACTTGACGTCCCTAAAACCTCCCTAACCCAACATGTGTCCCCACCCACCTGCCACAGGGCTTAAAATATACTTCTTTGAATTGTCTCCTATTAAAATGTAAATATGTCACCTGGAAGAAGTAATACATTGAACTAGCATCCATTATCACTCATTTTCACATTAGTGGGAGCTGAGCCCTGAGGAAACGGGTCAGGGACAAGGACAGGTAGTCTTTGATGAAGGCTGACTTAGAAATGTGGGTGCTGAGCCAGGTCTAAGGTTGGAGAGGCAGGGCCCCGCTAGATGCACAGCGTGCAAGCAAAGGGACTCTTGCTGTAGACATAGTCCACGTAAGACGTACGCTGAGGAGCATCAGCCCCATTCCCTCTATCAGCCCTTATCCCAGCCTACAGAAACAGTGGGTTTTTTGTAAATGCGTTTGCCCAACTATCCTGAGCAACTCAACGAAGAGGCTATAACTTATTGATCTTTGTAAACTCCCAAATCTGGCACATAAATGTTTAGAAAATCGCCAGTATCTCTCCCATTAAATGTTTATTGAATAAGTAAATTTTATCCTCAAGTCCCCTAAGGAAATTAGAGGAGGTATGATTACCACTTCATAGACAAAGAAACTGAGATTTGTCTTAGCACATAGCTGTGAGCAGCTAGACTGAGACCTGTGTTTCTGGCACCAAATCCAGGGCTCCTTCTCCCTCACTCTGCTGCCTTTCTAAGAGATGATTTGAAATGTGAAAGGGTTAATTGTTAATTCATTCAGCAGACTTACTGAATACCTACTATGAGCCCCTGGAATCCCTGGGTGGTGCTACAGTTAACCCATTAGAAAGGTTGGAGGTTTGAGGCTACCCAGAGGCATCTCAGAAGAAAGACTTGGCAACCTACTTCTGAAAGATCAACCACTAAAAACCCAGTGGAGCACGGTTCTACTCTGACACACATGAGATTGTCATGAGTTAGAGTTGGAGTCAGTGCGACCACAACTGGTATACCATGAGCCAGGCACTAGGTTAGGACTGGGGGATACAGAGTAAGCAAAGCAGACGCAGGTCCTTGCCTGTGGAACTTTGTTTCCCCAGTCCGGTTCCTTCAGCCATTCCTCATATGTTATGTTGGATCCTTTCACAATATTGGATTTAATTTTCTTAATATGCTCTGGTTTGACTATTGTATATGCCCCTTAAAGCAAAGCCAAGAACTGAAAACTATAATCCCAGTGAGCTCTGACCCACACAGGACTGCCACCTCCCTTGTTCTAGAGATTCTGTGCCTAATGATACATCTCTGACTCACAGCCAACCATTTCCCTAAGTGATCTCCCCTGTGTTGCTCCCAAGTCACAAGGCCCCATGTCTTTTCATGGAATCAGTCATTCAAATTTAACTGCAGAACCTTACATTTATCCCCATTGTGTCTCATATGATCTGGCCCTTCTCTTCATCCTGTTGAACCTTGTTTTATCTACAATCTATTAACCCACACATCAGCCACACAGTTAAGGACCATTGATATAAACCGTTCGACAAGATGGGACTGAGGAGGAGCAAGCTCTGGATAAACCGAAGAGGCAACAAAACGCATACAGTTTGCTTAAGGAGAATAGTACCATATGGGGGAACGAATGGGAAGTAAGAGTGGAATAGATTAGGACCAATTTTTGGATGCCTTTGAATGTCAGCCTGAGAGTTTGAGGTATTTTTCTGGGAACCTCTGAAACTTTGTTTGGTGAGTGGGAATCCAAGATGCAGAAGAATACAGTGAAATATGCAAAGTGATGTTTTAGGAAGATGATTCACAGAGAGGAAGACAGACTGGGTTGGAGAATCAAGAAATTAAAGACCAATTAAGAGATTTTTTTCAATAGTCCTATGTGATTCAGAAGCAGGATAGTAGCAGTGGAAATAGAGGAGGACACACATTTGGGAGACTTTTTGAACAAGATGATCAGTCTTGACAATGATGCATAAGTGAGTGAGGGAGAAGGAAGAAAGAGGGACATGGAATAGATTTCAAACCCATGTAACAGAATAACAGAAGATTGACAATGGGAACTCTAGGTGGAGAGCAGATTTTTGGCCAAGGACAGTGTTATGAATTGAATTGTGTCCTCCAAAAATGTGTATCAACTTGGCTAGGCCATGATTCCCAGTACTGTGTGGCTGTCCACCATTTTATGACCTGATGTGATTATCCTATGTGTTGTAAATCCTAATCTCTGCCTGTGGTTAATGAGGCAAGATTAGGTTATGTTAAAGAGGATTAGGGTGGGATGCAATACCCTTACTTAGGTCACAGCCCTGATCCAAAGTAGGGGAGTTTCCCTGGGATGTGGCCTGCATCATCTTTTATCTTACAAGAGATAAAGGAGAGAGAAATGAGCAGAGAGGGACCTCATACCACCAAGAAAGAAGTGCCAGGAGCAGAGTACATCGTTTGGACCCAGGTTCCCTGCACTGAGAAGCTCCTACACCAGGGGAAGATTGATGACAAGGACCGTCCCCTAGAGCCAACAGAGAAAGCCTTCCCCTAGAGCTGGTGCCCTGAATTTGGACTTCTAGCCTCCTAAACTGTAAGAGAATACATTTGTTTGTTAAAGCCATTCACTTGTGGTATTTCTATTATAGCAGAGCTAGATAACTAAGACAGATGGTAATTTCCACTGTAAACATGTTGAGTAAGGGGACAATGGAATATCCAAGTGAAGATGTACAGGGGGCAGTTAGAAATTTCATAGAAGCCATGAGAATTGGTGAGCTCTCTGAGAAAGAATAGAAAAGGAGTCAAAGTCAGAACCTCAGAAAACCTTTATCCACATATAAAAGATGAGGGCAAAGTGAAGGAGACAGAGTAGGGCAGTGTAGTGATACTGAAGCCAAATAAGACGGTTTTAAAGAGGTAGGATTGACAGTACCAGATAAAGCAGAAAGGTCAAGGGAAGAGAGGAGAAAAGTCTATTGGATTTAGAGAATAGGATATCTCTGGTTATCTTCAAGAGGGCAATTTCATAAGTGTGGAAAGGGCAAAAATACTTAAATGAGGACGGGGGGCACTGAGGAAAGGAAGGGATGGGAATGGAAGAGAGATGGCTGTGTTCCAGGGACAGAAGAGCCAAGGGATACTGGGCTTGTTTATTTGTCCCTGTCAATACAGGGAGAGCTAATCCTGTGTATTTTATGTGAAGAGGGGAAGGAGCCAGTGCAGAGGGAAATTGTTCTACTAAAGAGCAAGTGGGAGGTACTGGGGGAGGCATCACGTGGAAGCAGTAGGAGAGGGTCCAGCAGAGAAAGAGGTGGTGGGAGTCTCATTATGAAGGAAGAGAAAGGATCCAGTAATGAGGCAAGTCCAAACAAAGATCATTTTACTGGAAAAAAATCAGAAAAAAAGAACTCCCAGGAGGTCAACCTGGCCGAAAAGAAAGTAGATTCCCCTGCGAACAGGTGAGGGTCTCAGATGGCCAAGGACTGGATTCAGATGTTTCCAATGTGTCCAAAGTAAGAGAGGAGCAAAAATCATTTCCAAAGCTAGGATCTTATCTGTATATTGTTGACAGTCCAACCAACGAAGTTTGTACCCAGAATTACAAGGTCATTGAACATCAGTGCTAGAGAAAGGTCCTAAGACATCATTTGATCCAACTCTCTTACTTCAACAAGTAAGAAAATCAGGCCTGGAGAGGTAACTAACTACGATCACACAGCTAGTTAAGGACTAAACCTTGACCAGAAATTAAGGCCCTTAATTTCTGGTCAAGTGCTTTTCCCACCAAATAGCAACTCTGTGTCCTGGATTTCCTGGGACAATTCCAATCAAATATAATTTATTCTTGTCAAGAAAGATGATAACTACTGTAAAATATGATTTCATTTTGGTACCTTTGCATGGCGTGTCATATTAAAATTTTGAAAAATGTAATAATTTTGAAAAAGAAAATTCTTTGTCAGAACTTGCTTCCCAATCTTTGGTTCTACAAATATAGTCACTGCAATTACATAGCAGAGTTATTAAAGTGTGGTTCTGAAGCGGCTCACAAAGCCATCTGTGAATCCAGGAAAGCTCTACCACTCACTACTTGTGTGACATTGAGGCAGACACTTGACCTCTGCCGGTGACACTTGACCTAAGAATGTAGCAGAGAAGGGAGGGAGGCAGCAGCAACTGACCTCGCTGTCATCATTGCCCTTAGCATGAAAAAAATTGGTGGGTGAAACCCTGAAAGGGAACCATGCAAGGCTGTGAGGAATATCATCTTCCCTCTGGAATAATCTCAGAGTTTCCACCAGAGATGATTTGGAGGCTTTTTGAGAGGCAGACCTGAAGAGAAAATGTAATTACTTTTTCCCGCACTTACATTTCAAGGCAGTGTCCTTTCAAAATAAAAAGGCACTTGAGGGGTGGGAGGGAGGTGGTAGGGAGAGACATGAAAGATGGAGAAGGATCATTCATGCTGAAGCCTGTGACATTTCACCAAAATGACTCCCCTTGGGAACAGCTGGTGCAAATGTCATTCAGCGGAGACAGTTGGAAGCAAGAGCAAGCAGTGGACTTGGCAGGAAAAAGCATGATCCACCCCTCCTCTCACCAACCACTACCCACTCCCCAAATCCTGACTCTCTGGGAAAGAAGTTATGCCCAGGGACTGAACAGAGGTCTTTGGCCTGACGGTGGCTGTTGATACCTTGCAGAGCTATCACTGCAGTCATGTTGGAGTTGTTGTTTTGGTTGTTGTTGTTACTGCCGTTGAGTCCTGTCTCTGACTCATGCCAACCTCACGCACAACAGAATGAAACGCTGCCCAGTCCTGTGCCAACCCCATGATTGGTTGTGGATCTGACCATTGTGATCCATAGGGTTTTCATCAACTAATTTTGGAAGTAGTTTGCCAAGCCTTTCTTCTTAGCCTGTCATCGTCTGGAAGCTTCATTGAAACCTGTTCAGTATCATAGCAGCATGCAAACCTCCACTGATGGATGGATGGTGGCTGCACATAAGGTTCATTGGCTGGTAATTGAACCCAGGACTCCCTCATGGAAGGCGAGAATTCTACCACTGAGCCACTATTGCCCCCACTGCGGTCGTAACAAGGCACATATTCAACCCCAGCAGAGCTGCACCAGCACCAGAGCTCTGGTAGTCTCTGTCTAGAGACAGCGAAGCCCTTGCATGAAGCTCTCTTGTGTGGACCAGTGGACCAGGAGAGGCAGTGCCACAGAGCCACTTTTACCAGAGCCTCCCACGCCACTAATGAATGACTGCAGTCGGTGTGAGTGTCTGGAATAGGCAACCCTGAGGCTCTTTAAGCTGATAATTTGAGGGCATTAAAGAAAGAAGAAGAAGACCCAAGGTTGAACCTAGCTCTGCAACTTACTGTGTGACCTTGTTGTTGTTGTTATGTGCCGTTGAGTTGATTCCAAGTCATAGTGACCCTGTAGGACAGAGTAGAACTGTCCCATAGGGCTTCCAAAGCTGTAATCTTTCCAGAAGCAGATCACTAGGTCTTTTCTTCCTCAAAGTGCCTGGTGGGTTCGAACAGCCAAGCACTTCAACCATTGTGCCACCAGGGCTCCTGTGTGACCTTAGGAAGTTATTTAACCTCTGTGCCTCAGTTTCTTCATCTGAAAAAGAGGGATAACATAGCTCACAGGGGTGTTGGGAAGATGAGATGCAATATGTTAAAAGTACTTAGCAGTGAGCAGGTGCTCGACAGACAGTATTATGCATACCAGTTACCAGTTGCTGTCCAGTTGATTCCAATTGTGCTACCTAGGATGTCCAATGACTGATTTTTCAGTAGATCACCAGGCCTTTCTTCCAAGGTACCTTTGGGTAGACTGGAACTTCCAACCTTTTGGTTAGCAGCCAAGCACATTAACCATTTGCACCACATCCATATATGTTATTAAGGAAGGATCAAATTCGTGCAACTAACAAAATATCACACAACTCTGGCCAAGGTCTGAGAGTCACTGTGCGGGAAGACGGACATTCATAAAACCCAAAAAGGCATGATGAGACTGTTATTTCAGGCTACTGATGTTCCCAGAAAATTGCTATGTTAGCTCCAGAGATTGATGAGACCTTTAGGGCTAATGGACACGTCTGTGGCCTGAGATACTTGATCCACTGGGAAAGCCACCTCTTAAAAATCTCTCTTTGGTTTTATTTGCTTGCAATATGTTATTTAAATCTCCACATAATCTTAAAAAATATTTGCCGCAACTCTATCTTTTGGAAATTTCCTTGCCAGTCCATATTTGCTACATAGTAAGTGTCTCATATGCATGCGAAAGCTGGACAATGAATAAGGAAGATGGAAGAAGAATTGATATATTTGAATTACGGTGTTGGCAAAGAATATTGACTATGCCACGGACTTCCAGAAGAACAAACAAATCTGTCTTGGAAGAAGTACAGCCAGTATGCTCCTTAGAAGCAAGGATGGTGAGACTTTATCTTACGTACTTTGGACATTTTATCAGGAGGGACTAGTCCCTGGAGAAGGACATCATGCTAGGTAAAGTAGAGAGTCAGCAAAAAGAGGAAGACCCTCAATGAGATGTATTAACACAGTGGTTGCAACAATGGGCTCAAGCATAGCAATGATTGTGAGGATGGCACAGGATCTGGCAGTGTTTCATTCAGTTGTACATAAGGTTGCTATCAGTCGGAACTCAACGGTACCTAACAAATGCTCATCACTGGGGGGCTACCGCTTGTCTGTCAGTTTGTCATACTGTTGTGGCCTGCATGCTGCTATGATGCTGGCAGCTATGACACCAGTATTTCAAATACCAGCAGGGTTACTCATGGTGGACAAGTTTCAGAGGAGCTTCCAGAGTAAGACCGACTAGGAAGAAAGGACTGGTGATCTACTTCTGAAAATTAGCCAGTCAAAACCTCATGGATCACAATAAAACATTTTCTGACTTGCTTGCTTTGGACATGTCATCAGGAAGGATCGATCTCTGGAGGAGGACATCCTGTTTGGTGAAGCAGAGGGCCAGCGAGGGCAAGGGAGACCTTCGGTGAGTGGATTGGCACAATAGTTGTAATGATGGACTTGAGCATGCTGGTGATTGTGAGGCTGATGCAGGACTGTACAATGTTTCATTCTGTTGTACATAAGGCTGCCATGAGTCAGAGTTGACTCAATAGCAGCTAACAACAACATTGGGAGGGCCTTGATGCTATTTTTACATTCTGTTTGAATGTGTTCTCCAAACGGCTATTCTGGAAGAGGTCTTGACCCTTTCAGAAAATGGTATAAACCAAAGCATTGTAACTACAAAATTGATCTGGTTCCTATGAGGGAGGACTGTGGCAGATAAATTCAAAGAAAACAACTTTGGAGAAGATTAAACTTAGAGCAAGTTTCCCTGAAAAGTCAACAAAAATAGTCATGAGAAAAAAAATGTCACGTGGAGAGAAAACTTGTTGGAAACGTTGAAAATGAAGGTTTCTTCACTCTGGCAAATGTAGATGGTTCAAGTAGCTCTGTTTTGGTAGTAGAGAAGAAAATTGCTCAGCAAACTAAGACCTTCTCTTTGATTTTTGGAAAGCAGGCATAGATTGAGTTTCCACCTTTGAAGAAAGGCGTTTCCACCTCCCAGAATTCAAATTCTAGCCCTGATATCTACTGTGCACATTTAAATAAATTTCCTAACCTTCCTGAACCAGAGGTTTCTCATCTATAAATGGAAATAATAAACGGCCAGAAGCCCCAAAGCTACGCCCACAATCCAAAAAGATTTAAACAATAATATTGAAAATGTCAGGTGAATTGAAAGGTGCATTTGACTCCAGGCTCCAATGATCAGGCTTTGCCTGATTTTTTGTTGTTGTTATTGCTGCTGTTTTTGTTTCCTTTTTGTTTTTTTATTTGTTTTTAATAGAGCGCTCTATTTTTTAAAGGAAGATCTTTTAGTTTCGGCTAAACATGTCTTCGGGAAGCTAAACTCTTGGGACCTTAAAGCAATAACCGAGGTATCCTAATTGAAACTAAAATACCTAAGCGGGAATAAGGTGGCACTTGAGTGCTGAGTTTTCAAGCCTGACTACACAAAGCTCAGTGTTAGAAGTGACTTTTTAACAAGCTCCCCGACAATGATATGGGTTCTTCCTCACAGAGTAAATTTCCTGTGTCTCCTCTCAGCATCTTCTGGAACACTGTAGAGGATTCCCAGATCACAAGGTAGGTTGCCTATGAGGTCCTTATCCACATGTTTGGTTATTGTTAATACTTGGAGGGAGACACACCAGTGAGTAGCCAAGAAGCCCCCCATACACATGGAGTGCCAGGAAAAGAGGACCAAGCCTAACTGTGTTTTCTTGCAAATTAGGTGCTGTGACAACTCAGGCACTGAAACACACAGACACACTATCTGTGTTTAATTAACAAGCTGGAGAAAACAAATGTTAATAATTGATTGATGCATGAGAATGAGGCATTGGGAAAATACCCTGAAGAGTTCTGCCTGCTAGTTCTCCCTTTGAGGCTGTGATTAGCATTCCACAGCTTCCAAAAGAAACTTTTGCAGCAACAGTTCCAACTCCAAGTCGGTTCATGTTCTTGACCCTGTGAGGAGGTAAGCAGGTGATGATCCATTTCTGGGTTGCTTTACTTGTCCATGTGTGCTAGTCCTGGCCATTGCTGGATTTTGGGGGCAACACCATCACAATGGGCATGCCGCTCTGATCCATTTCCCAAGGCATCTATAAGGCTGTGAGTTTCAGTGGGCCTCAGAGCAGCAGATAAGTGACAAGCTCTTCTGCCACTCAGGCCTTTGACCCAGCAGACCCAATAGTGCTCAAAGTTTCTGTGGTAAATCAGAGGGCTGATGGAGAATCACAGCACAGAGCTCCAGGGTTTTGAAGCAAAGATATATCCTCCTCATCTATTCTCCTTTGGAGAAGCCATTCCTGCTGTTGGGCCTTGGCAGAGAATAAACATCCAACCATGAGATATCAAGTGCCCAGGGTACCTGAGCTGCCTATCATGAGCTGAGTGCTATCTGATCCTTCGAACCTATAAAACCAAAAATACCCAATAGCATTCTATTATCAAAGGGAAGAAGCATATTGTAGAAGCTGCCATCAGAGTGGGCCTGCCCAGCAGGAGCTGGAGCCAACGAGATGAGGCTATTGCCAAAGACACTGATGGAAGTCACTGTAATCCTACAAGTCCAGGATCTCCAGGCAACACACAGTTCTCCTCTTCTACTGACAAGTTATATGAGGACCAGAAGTCCTCATACAAAATCATAGAGCAGTGGTTCTCAGCTGGGGGTGCTTTTACCGCCAAGGGGACATTCGGCAATATCTGGAGACATTGTTGATTGTCACAATTAGGGGAGTGCTATAGGCATCAAGTGGGTAGAGGACAAGGATGCTGTTAAAAACCCTGCAATGGACAGGACAGTGCCCCTCCTCTCATAACAAAGAATTTTCTGCCCAAAATGTCAACAGTGCCAAGGTTGAGAAACCCTATTGTAGAGGAAGGGAAAGAAGAGAGAATAAAAGAAATTGGCAATTAACATATGCCAACAAAAATATGCACAAATGTGTCCTTCCACATTTCTATCACTAGTTACAAGGTCACAGCTGATATTCTTTCACCACCCATTCCATATTTCCTTGGTGTCCATGTTAATATTCCTGGGCATAAAGATCATACTTTCCCCAGATACTCAAAAGGATGTTGTTGCCAGAAAGAGTTTAAGAATCCCAGCTCTAGGACTAATGGACCACGTGCAACACAGCCTCCACCAGCCTGAGCCCAAGAGAAATAGATGGTGCCTGGCTACCACCACTGGCTGCTCTGACAAGGATCAAAATAGAGGGTTCCAATCAGAGTGGGAGAAAAAGGTAGAACAAAATTCAAATTCACAAACAAAGACCAGATTTACTGGTCTGATAGAGACTGGAGGAACCTCTGAGACTACAGCCCACAGACACCCTGTTGAAGCCACTCCCGAAATCCACCTTTCCACCAAAGATTAGACAGGCCTATAAAACAAACAATAGCACACGTGAGGAACGTGATTCTTAGTTCAATCAAGTATAAGAGACCTAAAGGTCAACACCTGCCCAAAAGCAAAGATGAGAAGGCAGGAAGGGACAGGAACTGTGGATGAATGGACATGGGGAAGCTGGGGTGTAAAGGGAAAGGGGGAGAGAGCTGACACATTGCAGGGATTGCAACCAATGTCAAAAAACACTTTGTGTATAAATTTTGGAATGAGAAATTAATTTGTGCTGTAAACTTTCACCTAAAACACAATTTAAAATAATAATAATAAAAACTAAACCCTACGGAGCATAGTTGTACTTGGCAACACATGAGGTTACCATGAGTCAGAATTGACACAATGGCAACTAGTTTGCTTTTTTGGTACACGCACTGCATTAGTTCTCCTCTAAATAAATACAACCTGAAAAAAGAAAAAGAAAAAAAAGAATCCCAGCTCTAAGTTCTTACTTGTATCTGCCTACTCTGCCCTAGGCCCCAATCCCAGGAGACAACAGACCTAGGACACTTCTCTTACCACCCACCTACCAGTCTGCTTTAGAGGTCTGTAATGGTTAAGGTTGGCTGGGCCATGATTCTCAGTGGTTTGGAAGTTACGATGTAGTTTGGCAGTCATATGACATTGTGATCACTTCCATGATGAGATTTGATATAGCGTGATCACCTCCATGATGAGATCTGCTGTCAGTAGACAGCCAGTTGAAAGGGAGTTTCCCTGGTCACGTGGCCTACATCGAACATAAGTGGACATTCTGGCAAGGCTCATGGGCTTTTGTTTGCTCTGGATCCTGCAGCCAGTTCCTGTTCAGCTGACCTCTGATTCTTGGGACATGAGCTAGCAGCTTATCTGTGGTCTTGCCTGCCAATCTTGGGATTCGTCGATCTTCGCAGCCTGTGAGCAAGAGCCCTGCTCTCTGACCTGCCAATCTTGGGTTCATTAGCCCCTGCAGCTACGTGAATCAGGAGAAGCCACCATCCTGACCCACGGACTTGGTACGTTCCAGCCTCTACAACCTAGTGAGCCATTTCCTTTATATATATATGTATGCATATATGTATGTATGTGTGCGTTGTGTATATATATATATATATATATATACACATATATATATATATATATATACACATATATATATATACACATATATATATATATACACATATATATATATACACACACACACTTTACTGGTTTTGCTTCCCTAGAGAACACAGCCTAAGACAAGGTCCCAAAGGGAGAGATTTTTGGCTCAAGATCCTTTTCATCTGTGTAAAAAATAAGAATATCTTACATTTCCCTTATATTCTTACTCTACATTTATGAAGTTAGTATTAGAATAATAACTTCTTTCACTTGTTTATTCAAAAAATATTTATTGAGTACCTACTACATGTCAGGTGCTGTGCCAGTGGAGATTACAACAGGAAAAAAACCAACATTCTGCCTATCTTCATGGAGTTTGCAATTTATGGTTCTATGACCATCATTATCATTTTCATCATAGGCTTATTGGAATGGGAGACCACATCTCACCCAGTTCTTTCTCCAGGAAGCTGTTCCTCAGGACATCTTCTGCCTTGGGCCTAACCTGCCCAGAACCTATTGGTTTGGAGGAAGCCGTCTACAACATCCTATTGCTTGTCGCTTCCACAAGGAGTTTTGCCACAACTTTTTCACCGTTCTGTCCTTGGGTTATGGGTTGTCCTCCTATTTCCTGCTTAGCCTGGGACTCTGAAGGATGTACTGGGAAAAGGCCAGCTACACTCACTTAAAATGAGAATAAAAATGTCAATGTCCTTCAAGAAGCTGAAAGCCCTTGCTCTAGCTTGTTGAGACCTCTTAACCGGACATTCCTTTGTTGCCATCACAGAGTAGAATAACTTTTTTCTGTAGGGCTTTTGGATTGTTCCATAGTGGTAGGTTCCAGCTTGAGCCAAAGTTGAGCCCACTTCTGGCTTACAGCTTTGTCTAGACGTGACTAGGGACTCAGAGGAGCAACCTGACAGAAGTCCTTCTCCCTAAGGGTCTGAAAGACACCTGTGAGAGAATACCATGGGAACTGGGAAAAGCTGTGTTGGAAGTCCAGCTTAAGACATGTAGAGGGGTGTCATGTACCTGCTCATTGGCTCAACTGTCATTCCTTTTCCTTCTGAGTCCTATGGAAAGTGCCTTCTGTGATGGTAATAGAGCTTCCTATGATCTCCCTGTAGTTTACATCCTCAATTTGCTACAGGCTAAATGTCATTTTCTTTA
Organism: Dugong dugon; assembly: GCA_030035585.1. NCBI lineage: Eukaryota > Metazoa > Chordata > Mammalia > Sirenia > Dugongidae > Dugong > Dugong dugon. Next base: position 32,497,716 of record CM057467.1, read on the forward strand.
TCTTAGATCACATTAGCATTCTTTTTGTGTAAGAATATACTCAGAATTTTGGAATTTTTACTTTTCTTGTATTCATTTACATAATATTTATTTGACCAGTATCTATTGAGAATTTACTTTATGCTAGGAGCCCTGGTGGCACAGTGGTTAAGAGCTATGACTGATAACCAAAAGGTTGGCAGTTCGAATCCACCAGCCATTCCTTGGAAACCCTATGGAGCAGTTCCACTCTGTCCTACAGAGTCACTATGAGTCGGAATTGCCTCAACAGCAATGGGTTTTAGGCATTCTTTTAGACACTTGATGTACCAGGAGTTTACATTCAGGGAAAAGAGGGTGATAGAGAATAAACAAAAGTACAAAAAGCCAAAGCAGGTAAGGGATAGAGAGTGATGGGGGTGGGGAGCTTTATTACAGAGGCCAGGGAAGCCTGACTGAGAAAGGAGTGAAGACTTGAATGAAGGAAGCGAGGGATGAGCCATATAAAATCTGGGGAGAAAGTATTTTAAGCAGAAGCAAGAGCAAGTGCAAAGGCCCTGAGGTGAGAAGAAGGTTGGCATATTTAAGGACTAGGGCGACTGGAGCAGAGTAAGCCCAGGGCAGTACGTTATGAAATGAGGTCAGAGACATAGAAAAGACACACATCATGTCCAGTAATGTGAGCCATGGTAGAGTTTGAGTTTTATATTGAGTATGATGGAATCATTAGAGACATTTTTAGCAAGGAAGAGACATGATCTGATTTATATTTTTTGAAAGAATCACTCTGGCTGCTGTGTGGAAAATCACCTATAGGGAACCAAGAGGACAAGCAGGAAAATCATTTAGGAGGCAATTGCAGAGGTGTCAGAGGTGTATGTGAGAGATGATGATGACCTGGGTTAGTGTAGAAGAGATACCTAGTCATATTTGGAAGATATGTACTGCTGTATCTTTCTCTGTTTCTCCTCTCTCTGTCTCTCTCTGTCTCTGTCTCTCTGCCTATATATATATATATATATATATATATATGTACATATATATGTATGTATATATATATATGTATATATATATATATGTATGTATATATATATTTAATGAACACAGCATTGTTTATTTTCCCAGTCTCAACTGACGGTCATTTAAGTTATTAATTTTTTACTATTAAATATAATTCTTCAGTGAAGATCTTTATATATATTTCTTTTTTATTTTCCTTTGCATCTTTTTTTTCCAACTTTTTTTTGCCAGATTTGGGATATGTTTTAAAGATAAAGCTGACAGAATTCGTTGATGATTAGATGAGTTGTGAGAGAGAAAGAACACCATCAAGGACAAGTGCTAGGATTTGACCTGAGCAACCAGGAGAAACCTGTGGGATGAGCAGGTTTTGGGAGATGTGTCAGGGTTCAGAATCAAAGGTTCGATTCTGTTAGAACAGATATCCAGTGGAGACAGATATCTAGAATTATGGTGAGAGGTCAGGTGTGCATACATAAATTTGGGAATCATCAGCATATGCAGCCTCCATGTGTCTGTCAGTTTGTTGTACTGTGGAGGCTTACGTGTTGCTGTGATGATGGAAGCTATGCTACCAGTATTCAAATACCACCAGGGTCACCCATGGTGGGTAGATTTTCAGCTGAATTTCCAGAATAGGAAGAAGGACCTGGCTGTCTAGTCCCGAAAAAAATTAGTCACTGAAAACCTAATGAATAGCGGAGAACATTGTCTGATATAGGGCTGCCAGAAGATGAGCCCCTCAGGTTGGAAGGCACTCAAAATACCACTGGGGAAGAGCTGACTCATGAAAGTAGAGTCAACCTGAGCAAATAGTCCAAGAAGCTGGACTATATGAAGAAGAACAGGGCTTCAGGATTGGAGGAAGACTCATTAACAACCTGCAATATGCAATGGCACAACCTTGCTTGCTGAAAGTGAAGAGGACTTAAAGCACTTACTGATAAAGATCAAAGACTACAGCCTTCAGTGTGGATTACACTTCAGCAAAAAGAAAACAAAAATCCTCACAACTGGACCAATAAGCAACATCATGATAAGTGGAGAAAATGTTAAAGTTGTCAAGGATTTCATTTTACTTGGATCCACAATCAACACCCACGGAAGCAGCAGTCAAGAAATCAAAAGACTCATTGCACTGGGCAAATCTGCTGCAAAAGACCTCTTTAAAGTGTTGAAAAGCAAAGATGTCACCTTGAAGACTAAGGTGTGCCTTACCCAAGCCATGGTATTTTCAGTTGCCTCATATGCATGCAGAAGCTGGGCAATGAATAAGGAAGACCCAAGAAGAATTGATGCCTTTGAATTATGGTATTGTCAAAAAATATTGAAGATGCCATGGACTGCCAAAAGAATGAACAAAACTGTCTTGGAAGAAGTACAGCCAGAATGCTCCTTTGAAGCAAGGATGGAGAGACTTTGTCTCACACACTTTGGACATGTGATCAGGAGGGATCAGTCCCTGGAGAAGGACATAATGTTTGGTAAAGTAGAGGGTCGTTGAAAAAGAGGAAGATCCTTGACTAGATAGGTTGACACAGTGGCTGCAACAATGGGCTCAAGCACAACAAGGATTGTGAGGATGGCGCAGGACCGGACAGTGTTTCATTCTGTAGTACATAGGGTCGCTATGAGTCAGAACTGACTCAAGGTCACCTGACAACAACAACAACAGCAGCATATACATGATATTTAAAGCCATAAACTAAATAAAACCCTCTGGGGAGCATCTGTATATAGAGTTGAAAAATTGCATCTAGAGACAATGAACCAACATTCAGAGGTGAAGGAGCAGATCCAGTAGATGAGACTGAAAAGAAGCTGCCTATGAAGTGGGAGAAAAACCAGGAGACTGTGGTGACCTAGAAGGCTGATTTTTTAAAAAAAAAAGTAATTTAAGTGCAAGAGACACTGAGGGCTTTAACCGTATCAGTAATGTTTTTAGTCATAAGCAGATAAGAGCATTATAATGTTATTCACACCTTCGTATGAATAAAACATTTCATAAAAAATGTTTACAGAAAAGAAGGGAGTGATCATCTATATCAAATGTCACTGAAAGATCAGGTAAGATGAGGAAAAAGAATTAAGATGGACATAGTTGGTGATCAGGACAAGAACAGTTTCAGTGGAGAAGGGAAGACATGGGTTAGGTTGAAAAAAGAACAGAAGTTGAGGAAATGGAGACACTAAATACGGACAACTTTTCTGAGGATTCTGCTATAAAGGGGAGCAGAAAATTGGGGCAGAAGCTAGGGGGGATTTGGGGCCAAGAACTTTTTTTTTGGTTTTGTTTGTTTTGAGTTGTTCCTGGGTTGAGGAAGATATTACAGTATGTCTGTGGGCCAGTAGAGGGGAAATAATCAATTAGCAAGGAGAGAAGGGATAAATGAAAAAGCAACATCCCGGGTTAGACAAGAGAAAAGGAAATTTGATCTAGGCTACAGGTGGAGGTGTCGGCTTTTGATAGGTGCCAGTACTATTCATCCATTATACAAGAGGGAGGCAGAGTGCAGAGCTATAAGAAACAAGGTTAATACATTTGGTGATAGGAAGATGTAGTTCTGTTCTGACTGTTTCCATTTTCTTGGAAAAATGAAGGGTGGGGCCAACAGTTAACAAGATAGGGGAGAGCTTTTAGAGATTAAAGAGAGCAAATTGTAGAAGGAATCTTAGAGACTTGAAGAGTAAATTGAATAAAAACACGTTATAGAAGCAACAGACAGAGCTGAGGGTCCACTTGAGAATAGTGGTATAAATTTAATGTGTGCTGGGTTTTTTCCCAGCCACTCTTCATGGCTCATTGGCAGGTATGAAGGAGGTTGGCTTGGGTTTAACCAGGGTTGATGTTTTGTCACGTGTGAATAGAGGAGGGTAAGGAGCAAGGGAGCAGGGGTGGATTACCCAATAAGCAAGGTAAGCACAGGCCTACTTGTGCTTACTTAGTAATCTATAGTACTACTGGGTCATCCATCCCTATCAGGGATTGTAAATTTGAAAAGAGGCCTTGATTCTGTAGGAAGGTGCTGTGGGGTTGGGAGAGAGGCAGATTCCAGCTATACATAGAAGCAAAATCTTTGACGTGGTGAAAAAATGTGAAATTTTTCACTACAGGTGATCCGGTAAGCGAGGTAAGCACTGTTCTTCCCTTGCCTATTGGATAATCTGCCCCTGCAAGGGAGTAAGGGGTGTAGGTAAGGTCCTTGGGGTTGAGCACAAGTCAAGTACCCTGCCCTCATGATGAGTTACCTTCAGGACTTTTTTCTTTCCTGTCCAGGAACCTCAATTCAGGACACCCAATCTGTCAGTGAATTTCTCATTCTATTGCTCTTCAAAGGGGATGGGGTCGGGGTCTAGGTCTCTTTTCCCAAGAAGCGCCTCAGTCCTTGTACATATCCACCTCTTCCACAGGGATCATCTCTGCCCACCAAGGAGTATAGGGAAGGGCAAACTTTGCCAAGTTACAAAGGCTTTGTTACCCCCCTCATTCTCCAGTCAAAAACGGGTTCCTAGAAAGGACTTCTCCTCTGTGTAGGAAAGACCTGCTCAGTGGTGTCCTTCTCTGCCCACCTCACACAAGGTGAGACTTTGAGATGAGGTACCTGCATTAGTAGGTAGAAGCATGAGCTAGTGAAAAACAAATAACCCTTTTGTTCCCCCATCTGGAAGAACCCACGGAAACTTGGGTTACACTCTTCCTTTCAATGGAATTCAACAAAACAGATCAGTCATTCTGCGATCTGATAAAAATGACCTAGGTCTTGGCTCATGCATATTGTTGTTCCTCCGCAGAGAACAGTCAGAGAACTGACACAAATATCGCTAAGGTTGTGTTGTGGCTTTGGCTGAGGAGATGAAACCAATGTGGCGATTAGGGAGCAACCAAGTAAAGCGCTAGTTTCATTTGTACGATGGATACCAAAGAAGAAAACCTGTTGCCGTTGAGTTGACTCTGACAACATGGTGACCCCACATATGTCAGAGTACAACTGTGCTCCATGGCTTTTTCAACAGCTATGATCTTATAAAGAAGGAGTCCCTGGATGGCACAAATGGTTTACACTCAGCTACTAACTGAAAGGTTGACGGTTTGAACCCACCCAGAGATGCCTCAGAAAAAAGGCCTGGCAATCTCCTTCGAAAGGTCATGCAGCCTTGAAAACCCTATGGAGCTCAGTTCTACTCTTCAACACATGGGGTCTTCAATCATCGGCAACTGGTTTGGTTTTTGGAATCTTACAAAAGGAGATCACCAGGCCTTTCTTCTGTGGTGCCACTGGGTGCATTCTAACTGCCAACCTTTCAGTTAGTCATCCAGCACAACTACACTAGTCCCTAAAAAGCAACTGCATAAAAGGTTGGCTCCAGAGCCGCTGCTCTTTGATCTGCATCCACCATGTCCCCAGCCAGTCAGCCAGCGCACAGGTTGCCCTCCTGTGTGAGAGCTGCATTTGCCCAGCCTTCCCAAGCTGCCCCTCGGCTCCTCTCCCAGCCTCAATCAAAACCAATTTCCACTTCTTCCAAGGACTCATAGGAGACTAGCGCTAACCTGTTAAATTAATTCAAGCTAATGCAAATTATGGCTTAATATGTTACCCTTCCCAGACAACATTTACATTTTAAAAGTAGCTTTGGTTCCTTAAATCTAAAGGAGTGAGTATGGTGGGAATGCCATGTGCTGTGGCAGGCAGGTAGGGGAGACTCTGAGAAACAGGAGCACGTTTCTAGGCCCTTAAGTCTGTCATGAAAGGTCCATCTGCTCCTTCTGATCATGAAATAGCTCATGGGCCAAGAGACACCAGTATCAAATCTTTCTCTAAAACCAGTAGATTTCTGTCTTGAGAAAACATGTTTAGAAAGCAGTTGGCTAATGCCTGTATTACTCTAATATATGCAGATGAGATTCTTCTGTGCAATCAAAATAAATATATGTAGTGGTTTGCTTAATTTCCCCTTCTGCACCAGGGAATCTGAGTTCCCTGAGGACAGAAGAAGAGAGAAGAGGGGGCACTTGCCCGTTGCAAGTCCAGGAGACCTCTTCTCAGAACTGGCAGCTCTGCCCAGGCCACCTGAGAGCTTTCTGTGTATGTCTGGGTACCAGACAGGAGGGTATCAGGCAAGGCTTGCTCCAGCCGTATCTGTGTGCTCCTGGAAGAAGCCAAGGAGAGGCCCAGGCTCCCAGTGGACCCAGCTACAGATGGCCATTCTGCCGTGTGCCATGTAACCCCCACCTCTCCAGAAAACCCTGTGGGGATACAGGAGTCTATGCATCAGGGAACCAACCCTGTAGACATCAACGTTTGTCATAAGAAGTCCTAAGCCTTATGCAAAGATGGTATCTAAGACACAAACAACAGCTTCCCTTGACTTCTCAGAATTTCTTGGTCTGTGAATGAAACAAAATCCAGCCTTCTGCTTTTCCAGCCACTCATTCACTGCCCTCTGTTCCAAAATGGAGAGGCTGACCTGCTGCTGCTCCAGAGGAAGCAGACACCAGGGGTAAAGGCAGGATTTGTGCCCAGGCAGCCCTTGGAAAGCCTAGAGACCCAGACTGAGAGAGATCCAAGACACCCACTGACGAGCAGGCACGGGTTGCTCATGCAGTGAAAAGGCTCAAGGGTCATGCTTGCCAATGGCCATAGCGACCTCTCTGGACTCCACAAACTCACCCACTCATTCATTCATTCATACAGTCATTTGTTTTTTTCAGCTGGAGGAGCCAGCAAGCAGTCTCACCCCAGGACATACTTGATGACTTCCAAGAGGGGTGGGACCCATCAGTCCCCCAGGTGGATACATTCCCTTCTCATCAGTGGGCCAGGGCATGCTTTGTCTTTGGGGATTAACATAAAGCCCAGAATCTCCCTGCCAGAATAAAACAAGAGCTACTACCTGGTTCATACTCAGAGGTGAGGAACTAGAGATATACCCATCACTGCCTCCCAACCCCAGGCCAGCTGCCTTTTCCATCTACAAGCACAATGCTCTCCTGAGTTAATCTTCCACTAAATGTCTTCATGCTTCTGGAGCTTCTATTACAGCCCCCTCCACCCTCACGCACACACAGCAAATGAAGTTTAAATCATCACACAAGTTTTCTTTCCCTGCTTCTTCATGCTGGCACGGTTTTACCAAACCAGTTGCGGTCAAGTCAACCTTAACTCATGGCGACCCCATGTGTATCACAGTAGAACTACGCTCCATAGGGTTTCAATGGCTGATTTTTCAGAATTAGGTCACCAGCACTTTCTTTCAAGGCACCTCTGGGTGGATTCAATCTCCCAAGCTTTAGGTTAGCAGCCGAGCAATTTAACTGTTTGTATCATGCAGGGACTCTCCTGTCTTCTCACTTCTGCTTTTTTTTTTTTTTTTCTTTTTTCCCATATAAAAATTTATACATACATTGTTATGTGACTCTAATTCCTATCCCATACTCTGACAGCACACCCCTCCTTTCCACCCCTGATTTCCCAGGTCCATTCAACCAGCTCCTAATCCTCTCTCTCTTCCCTTCTCACCTCCAGACAGAAGCTGCCTGTTTAGTCTCTTGTATCTACTCGAGCTAAGAAGCACACTCCTCATGAGTATCACTTTATGTCCCACCATCCAGTCCAATCCCTGTCTGAAGAGCTGGCCTCAGAAATTGTTTTAGTTCTAGGTTGATAGACAATCCAGGGGCCACACTTTCTGGGGTTCCTCCAGTCTCAGTCAGACCATTAATTCTGGTCTTCTTATTAGAATTTGAGTTCTGCACCCCACCTTTCTCCTACTCCATCAGGGACTCTCTGTTGTGTTCCCTGTCAGGGCTGTCATTGGTGGTGGCCAGGCATCATCTAGTTCTTCTGGTCTCAGGCTGATGAAGTCTCTGGTATATGTGACCCATTCTGTCTCTTGGGCTAATACTTTCCTTGTGTCTTTGGTGTTCTTCATTCTCCTTTACTCCAGGTGGTTGGGACCAATTGATGCATCTTAGATGGCTGCTTGCAAGCTTTTAAGACCCCAGATGCCACTCACCGAAGTAGGATGCAGAACATTTTCTTGATAAGCTTTGTTATGCCAATTGACCTAGATGTCCCCTGAAAGCACCCCAGACCACTACCCCTGCTACTCTGTCACTCAAAGTGTTTGATTGCGTTCAGGAAACTTCTTAGCTTTGGTTTAGTCCAGTTGTGCTGACTTCCCCTGTAGTGTGTGCTGTCCTTCCCTTCACCTAAGATAATTCTTATCTACTATCTAGTTAGTAAATAACCCTCACCCTCCTCCCCCGCCCCACCTTGTAACCATCAAAGAATGTTTTCTTCTGTGTTTAAACCTTTTCTTGAGTTCTTATGATAGTGGTCTTATACAATATTTGTCCTTCTGTGACTGACTAAATTCACTCAGCATAATGAGTTCCAGCTTCCTCCATGTTATAAGATGTTTCACAGATTCATCATTGTTCTTTATTGTTGCATAGTATTCCATTGTGTGGATATACCATCATTTGTTTATCCATTCATCCGTTGATGGGCACCTAGGTTGTTCCCATCTTTTTTTTATTGTGAACAGTGCTGCAATGAACATGGGTGTGCATATATCTATTTGTGCGACGGCTCTTATTTCTCTAGGATTTATTCCAAGGAGCCGGATAGCTGGATTGTACCATACTTCTATTTCTAGCTTTTTAAGAAAGCGCCAATTCAATTTCCATTGATTTGTTGTACCATTTTACATTCCCAACAACAGGGTATAAATATTCCAGTCTCTCCACAAGCTCTCCAGGATTTATTATTTTGTGTTTCTTGGATTAATGCTAGCCTTCTTAGGGTGAGATGATATCTCATTGTAGTTTTGATCCGCATTTCTCTAATGGCTAATGATCATGCTTATTTCTTCATGTGTCTATTAGTCACCTGAATATCTTCTTTGGTGAAGTGCCTGTTCATATCCTTTGCCCATTTTTTAATTGGGTTGTCTTTTTCTTGTTGAGGTTTTGCAGTATCTTGTAGATTTTAGAGATTAGACGCTGATCGGATTTGTCGTAGCCAAAAACTTATTCCCAGTCTGTAGGTTGTCTTTTGACTCCTTTGGTGAAGTCTTTTGATGAGCATAAGTGTTTGATTTTTAGGAGCTCCCAGTTACCTAGTCTCTCTTCTGGTGCTTGTGCATTGTTACTTATGATTCCTATTGTGTTTATGCCATGTATTAGGGCTCCTAGCATTGTCCCTATTTTTTCTTCCATGATCTTTATCATTTTCGATTTTATATTTAAGTCTCTAATCCATTTTGAGTTAGTTTTTGTGCATGCTGTGAGGTATGGGTCTTGTTTCAGTTTTTTGCAGATGGATATCCGGTTATGACAGCACCATTAAAGAGACTACCTTTTCCCCAATTAACGGACTTTGGGCCTTTGTCAAATATCAGCTGCTCATAGGTGGATGAATTTATGTCTGGATTCTCAATTCTGTTTCATTGGTCTATGTATCTGTTGTTGTACCAGTACCAGGCTGTTTTGACTACTATGGCAGTATAATAGGTTCTAAAATCAGGTAGTGTGAGGCCTCCCACTTCGTTCTTCTTCTTGAGTAATGTTTTACTTATTTGGGGACTCTTCCCCTTCCATATGAAGTTGGTGATTTGTTTCTCCATCTCATTAAGAAATGCTGGTGGAATTTGGATCAGGATTGCATTGTATCTGTAGATTGCTTTGGGTAGAACTGACATTTTCACAATGTTGAGTCTTCCTATCCGTGAGCAAGGTATGTTTTTCCACTTATGCAGGTCTCTTTTGGTTTCTTGAAGTAGTGTCTTGTAATTTTCATTCTACAGATCTTTTACATCTCTGGTTAGATTTATTCCTAAGTATTTTATCTTCTTTGGGGCTATTGTAAATGGTATTGACTTGGTGATTTCCTCTTCGAGGTTCTCTTTGCGGTGTAAAGGAATTCAACTGATTTTTGAATGTTTAGCTTGTATCCTGAAACTTTGCTGAAATCTTCTATTAGTTCCAGTAGTTTTCTTGTGGATTCTTTGGGGTTTTCTGTGTATAAGATCATATCATCTGCAAACAGAGATACTTGGACTTCTTCTCTACCAGTCTGAATGCCCTTTATTTCTTTTTCTAGCCGAATTGCTCTGGCTAGGACCTCCAGCACAATGTTGAATAAGAGTGGTGATAAAGGGCATCCTTGTCTGGTTCCCATTCTCAAGGGGAAACCTTTCAAAGTCTCTCCATTTAGGATGATGTTGGCTGTTGGCTTTGTATAAATGCCCTTAATTATACTGGGGAATTTCTCTTCTATTCCTGTTTTGTTGAGAGTTTTTATCATGAATGGGTGGGGGACTTTATCGAATGCCTTTTCTGCATCAATTGATAAGATCATGTGGTTCTTGTCTTTTGTTTTATTTATGTGATGAATTACATTGATTGTTTTTCTAATGTTGAACCATCCCTGCATACCTGATATAAATCCTGCTTGATCACGGTGAATTATTTTTTTAATATGTTGCTGAATTCTGTTGGCTAGAATTTTATTGAGGATTTTTGCTTCAATGCTCATGAGGAATATTGGTCTGTAATTTTCTTTTTTTGTGGTGTGTTTACCTGTTTTTGGTGTCAGGGTTATGCTAGCTTCTTACTTTTCTATGCTCTGAAATGCCTTTAGTAGCAGTTTCTCTGAAAGTTTGGTAGGGCTTTTTTTTTGTTGGGAGTTTTTTAATTACCTTTTCAATCTCTTCTTTTGCTATGGGTTTATTTAGTTGTTCTACCTCTGTTTGTGATAGTTTAGGTAGGTAATGAGTTTCTAGAAATATGTCCATTTTCTCTAGGTTTTCAAATTTGTTAGAGTACAGTTTTTCATAGTATTCTGTTATGATTCTTTTTATTTCAGTTGGGTCTGTTGTGATATCACCCATCTCATTTCTTATATGGGTTATCTGCTTCCTCTCCTATTTTTCTTTTGTCAGTTTTGCTAATGGTTTATCAATTTGGTTGATCTTTTCAAAGAACCAGCTTTTGGTCTTGTTAACTCTTTCAATTGTTCTTCTATTCTCTATTTCAGTTAATTCTGCTCTAATTCTTATTATTTCCTTTCTTCTGGGCCTGGGGGCTTCTTTTCCTGCTCTCTTTCTACTTGTTCCAGTTGTAGGGTTAATGTTTTATTATGGCCCTTTCTTCTTTTTGGATGTGTGCATTTATTGCTATAAATTGTCCTCTGAGCACTGCTTTTGCTGTGTCGCAAAAGTCCTGGTAGGATGTGTTTTCATTCTCGTTTGATTCTATGAATTTCTTTATTCCATCCTTAATTTCTTCTATAACCCAGTAGTTTCTGAGCAAGGTGTTGTTCAGTTTCCATGTGTTTGATTTTTTTTCCTTGCTTTTCTGTTGTTGATTTCCATTTTTATGGCTTTATGGTCAGAAAAGATGCTTTGTAATATTTCGATGCTTTGGATTTTGTTAAGGCTTGCTTTATCGCCTAATATGTGGTCTATTCTGGACAATGTTCCATGAGCCTTAGAAAAGAAAGTATACTTGGCTGCTATTGGGTGGAATGTTCAGTATATGTCTATGAGATCAATTTGGTTGATTGTACCATTTAGCTCTTCCATGTCTTTGTTGAGCTTCTTTCTGGATGTTCTGTCCTTTGCCAAAAATGGTGTGTTGAAGTCTCCTACTACTATTGTGGAGCTGTCTATCTCTCTTTTCAGTGCTGTTAGAGTTTGTTTTTACATATTTTCGAGCCCTGTTTTTGGGTGCATAAATATTTATTATAGTTATATCCTCCTGGTGTATTGACCCTTTAATCATTATCATTATTAATAATAATAATTATTATTATTAATTATTATTATTATTTATTATTATTAATCATTATCATAATCATTATTAATTCCTTATCCTTTGTGGTGGATTTTACTTTAAAGTCTATTTTGTCAGAGGTTAATATTGCCACTCCTGCTGTTTTTTGAGTGTTGTTTGCTTGATATATATTTTTTCCATCCTTTGAGTTTTAGTTTGTGTCTTTAAGCCTAAGGTGTGTCTCCTGTAGGCAGCAAATAAACAGATCGTGTTTTTTTATCCAATCTGCTACTCTCTGTCTCTTTATTGGTGCATTTAGTCCATTTACATTCAGCATAATTATTGATAGGTACGAGTTTAGTGCTGTCATTTTGATGCCTTTTTTTATGTGTTGTTCACACGTTTTTCGTTCCACTTAATTTTCTGTGCTGAGTCATTTTTCTTTACGTATTTTCTCTTCATCTTTTTCATTGTTGTTGATTTTGTGTTTGCTGAGTCTTTATATTTTTCTAGATTTTTATTTTGACTTGTAGGACTGCTAGTTTCCTTTGTGGTTACCTTAATATTTACCCCTATTTTTCTAAGTTTATACCAGTCTTTTATTTCTTTATATCGCCTTGACTTCCTCTCCATATGTAAAGTCTATGTTTACATTTTTTAAGGCCCTCTTTATTGTTTTAATGTTGTCATCTTTTACATATTGACATCTGTTTCCCATTTTCAGTGTTTTAGCTTTGATTCACTTTTGTAACTTCCCTATCTTGGTTGATATCTGGTTGCTCTGTCCTGTGTTTTAGTCTTGGGCTGTTACCTGATGTGACTGATTTTCTAAGTGGAGGACTCCCTTTAGTATTTCTTGTAATTTTTGTTTGGTTTTTGCACATTCCCTAAACTTCTGTTTATCTGGAAATGCCCTAATTTTGCTATAATATTTGAGAGACAGTTTTGCTAGATATATAATTCTTGGCTGGCAGTCTTTTTCTTTCAAGTCTTTATACATGTCATCCCATTGCCTTCTTGCCTGCATGGTTTCTGCTAAGTAGTCCAAGCTTAGTCTTATTGACTCTTCTTTGTAGATGGCTTTTCATTTATCCCTAGCCACTCTTATAAGTCTCTCTTTATCTTTGGTTTTGGCAAGTTTGACTATAATATGTCTTGGCGACTTTCTTTTGGGATCTACCTTGTGTGGGGTTCAATGAGCATCTTGAATAGATATCTTCTCATCTGTCACGATATCAGGGAATTTTTCTGCCAACAAATCTTCAACAATTCTCTCTGTATTTTCTGTTATCCCCCCTCTTCTGGTACTCCAATCACTCATAGGTGTTCTTCTTGATAGAGTCCCACATAATTCTTAGGTTTTCTTCATTTTTTTATATCCTTTTATCTGATTTTTCCTCAGATAAATTGGTGTCAAGTGCTTTATCTTTGATCTCACTAATTCTGACTTCCGTTGCCTCAATTCTGTCCCTATGACTTTCTATTGAGTTGTCTAATTCTGAAATTTTATTGTTAATCTTCTGGATTTATGATTGCTGCCTCTGTATGGATTCTTACAGCCTGTTAAATTTGTCATTATGCTCGTCTATAATCTTTTTAATGTCCTCTATCGCGTGGTCTGCGTTTTGCTTAATTTCCTTCCCAATTTCTTGAAGAGTTCTGTATATTAATCTTTTGTATTCTGTCTCCAGTAATTCCAAGAAATTTTCCTCCTCTGGAAAATTTCTGGATTATTTTGGGAGCTTGCTGAAGCCATCATGGATTGCCTCTTTATGTGATTTGATATTTACTGTTGTCTCTGAGCCATCAATAAGTTATTATATTTCTTTATTTAATCTTTGCTTACTGCGTCCTAGCTTCTTGTTTTGTTTTGATATACCCAAATAGGCTGCTCGTATAAGCTAGTTTGATTATTGGCACCTTTGAAGCTCTAATGTCCTGTCACCAGGTGGTTAGATCTGTTACTACATATGTGAGCTCAGGAGTCCGCCCGCTCCTCCTGTATGGATTCAGCTCAGGTGCCTAGGTAGAAGCCACCAAGTGTGTGGTGTAGGCTCTCACTTACAGTTCTAGACAGGCTTTGGTGATTGGTGTAGGCACAGACATCTGGCTGCAGCAGGGGGACACACTCTGAGCAAGGCAGGGGGCTGACGGCCGCCCTCGAGTGTCCAGGAGGAAGGCATGTCCCTGTTCCCTAGAGCACGTAGGTGGGTGGGTTTTGCAGCCACACTATGAGCACCTAATGCTGTTGGCTGCACTTATTCATGGGCACCTATCGCAGGTGGCTGGGTGGCGTGGGTGGAGCCACCAGTCCTCAGGCCCCTGATGTGGGTAGGTGAAGACCCTGCTTAATGGGCAGAGCAATGTCAAATGTCAAGAACCTGCCACTTCACAGATGAAACAGTTGAAGTTAGACTTCCAGTATATACCCTGTTGTACTGCAGTAATGAGGGCCTACACTGTTGAGATGGGCACACACAAGTCTGTGCAGGGGGAAAGGCACTCAAAGTCTGTGGATCCCTTATTTTCTGTGCCTAGGCAAAGGAGCTGTGCCTACCCTGGGTTCCTGGATTAGGGGAGCCGGCAGTTTATTTCTTCCCTCTGTTTGTTAATTTGTTCATTCTCCAAGCCTGGCAGAATGGCTCCGGGCATGTGACAGATCCTACTTCTGGCCTAGGCGACTTGGCAATTGCTGAAGCCAGTCCAGGACCCAGTGCAGAGTTGGCAACGGGGAGGTAAATGGGAGAGAGGTTTTTCCCTAAGGGGGGTATTTTTGGTCTGTGTGGTAGGCCAGATGCAATTACTTATCTTTCACTGTTCCAGGGCTGCTCTCACTGGTTCTGGGTGGCCATGTAGACTCCCGGTGGGGAAAACACACCTCTCGAGCACCACCGCTTGCCCTCCTCACTGCTCACCCCCGAGCAATGAGGCCTGAAGGGCTCAGGCTCTTGCCAGGTAAGGTCTGACAACTCTTCACTGCTTCTAAACTATCTCTCCCTCCCCCTGCCACTCAGTCTGGTTCCTCAGCTCTGCCTTTGATGTTCAGGGCTCCCAGATTGCCATGTAGAATCAGTCCACTTGTTTTTTCAGGTCTTTGTTGTAAGAGGGTCCACCAGAAGTGTCTGACTACTCCGCCATCTTGGCCACACCCCTTCAGTTCTGCTTTTTCAAGTGTCCCATTCAGCACTCTGGCCCTCTGAAGACTCTCTGGGAAGGTTCTTCCCCCTGCTCGCTCTTGTCTCAGGAGTTCTCTCTGGTTTCTTCTTCTGGTTTCCACCTCCCAGTTCTCAGCTGCTGACACTTGGCTTTGAATCCATTCAATGCTTCAAAACCTTCCCCTTTTCCCGAGCCCATCCTTTCCCTGAAATATGGACATCCCCTCATACCCCGCAGCTGCTCCATCTTGGCCAAATCCCAGACACTGATTCCTCCTTCTTCTCACTTCTAGGCTGAGGTCTGGTTTCCAGGACCACTGGGTCAGGTAACAGCCTATGGCCCTGAGTTCACCTAGGTGGGAAGGTCCTACACACTTTTCACTGACTCTTTTCCCTAGAAATGGAAGATGGAACATGAACGTGTCTAGTGTTTGGTTTATTTACTTCCTTAGGATGGAGAGAACAGAAGACCATAGAAGGTGGGTACCCCAGGTCCATGAGAGGCCAGTTTCCTGCCAAAGCTCCAAGGCCCCAGTCACCCTCCATTACATTCCCAGCAGCTGCCCTGCCCCTTCCTCTTTGCTTTGAGGCAATGGAATTACCAGGCTTTCCAAAGAAGTAACTCAAGCTGAATGGTTGCCCCCATCTCTACCTAACATGTGTCTCCTGCTTTGAGGAAATCAAATTCCACTTGTCTGATACCAAACTGCAAGGATCAATCAAATCAATTTATTATCAGTTCTGTTCCCCTCTGTTCCACTTCGGTCTAACACCAGCTACACATGGCGGCACTTCCTCCTCTGACTCTAACCACCCAGAGCTAAGTCAGACCTCACAAATCAAATGCACAGTCCTCCAGATTACCAGTTCTGCCCAAGACCTCAGATGCCAGCTGAAAGCTTGGGAGTTCCCACAACACCCTTACTTTTGAACAGCTGGCTACAAGTTCAGGGTTTTCCCAGAACCCCTTCAGGATGCCAACCACAACCTCAAGGGTCTCCAGGACACCCACACTGCTGGCCTGCTGTCTCCTGCTAATTACTAAATCCCACGGGTTTGATAATTCACTACAAAGACTCACATAACACAAAAAGCACTATGAAACCAGAGAAAACCAAACCTCTTGCTGTCGAGTCAATTCCAACTCAGCAACCCTATAGGACAGAGAAGAACTGCCCCCATAGGGTGTCCAAGGTTGTAAATCTTTAAGGAAGCAGACTGCCACGTCTTTCTCCAGTGGAGCAGCTGGTGGGTTCAAACCGCTGACCTTTTGGTTGGCAGTGGAGCACTTCACCACTGCGCCACCAGGGCTCCCTCAGAAAGCACTATACTTACTATTATATTTTTATTATAGCAAAAAGGATGCAAATGAAGAGACACATAGGGTGAGGTCTGGGAGGGTTCCCAAGGCGAAGCTTCCATAGCCCAAAAAGGGACACGTTACTCTCCCACATGCTCCGATGTCTTCTGCCAAACGAGAAGCCCCTTGAGCTTCCTAGTTCAGAGCCTTTATTTATTGGCTCAGCCCCCCTCTCCTGAGATTGTCCTGATAACACCTGGTGGGACAGGAGTCACCTCATTAGCATAAACCCTCAGGTGTGGTCTAAGGCCTCATCAAAGACACTTCAGTCCCTGGGGAAATTCCAAGGTTTTAAAGGTCATCTCTCAGGAATGAAGGACGAAGACCAAATTAACTCATCGTAAACCCCACAACTGCATAGTCAGTGATGGAGTAGAGACCAGGTGACGAAACTCCAAACTCTCAGCTCACTGCTCCTTTCCTAGAACTGTGCTGCCTCAATGTGGTAGGATTTATTTTTATTTACTTATTTGTACTTCAGGTGCAGAGAAAGGCCGAGTAAATCACATTCCTCACTTTATGGTAAATTATCCTCACATACTGTTAGATTTAAAGAAAGAGAAAATGTGAGTAAAAAAGAAGGAGGAAGAAGGGAGGATTTCTCATTTAAAATATCATCTGGCTGGCAGTCCCTAACTCAGACCTTCATCCACTAGCCCTGGAGAGTCTCAGGAAGAGTTGTCAAGAGGAGATTCTGGAGAAAGTCTAAGCTTCCTGACAGTAAGCATGCTGGGATTTAGTGCGTTGAAAATTTGAGGTGCTTTTATGAATGTAAGATTTTGGAACTCACCAGTGAGTAAAGCATGTTGCCGTTAGTTGCCATCCAGTCGATTCCAACTCATGGCGACCCCATGTGTGTGGAGTAGAATGCTCCATAAGGTTTTCAAGGCTGTGACCTTTTGGAAGTAGATTAACAGGCCTATATTCCTTGCCTTCTCTGGTTGGGTTCAAACTACCAGCCTTTCGGCTAGTAGTCTAGTGCTTAACTGTTTGCACCACTTAGGAACTCCTGAGTTAATAAAGCCTGTTGTTGTTGTTGTGTGCCATCCAGTCGATTCCAAGTCATAGTGACCCTATAGGACGGGGTAGAACTGCCCCATAGGGTTTCCAAGGTTGTAATCTTCTTGGAGGAGTCCTGATGGTGCCGTAGTTAACTGCAGTAGTTAACTGCTTTGGCTGCTAACCCGAAGGTCAGCAGTTCGAAACCACCAGTTGCTTCTTGGGAACTCTATTGGGCAGTTCTACTCTGCCCTATAGGGTCGCTATGAGTCAGAATCGACTCGATGGCAGCTGCCAGATTTTTTTTGGTTCCAACCGCCAATCTTTTGCTTAGCAGCCAACCACTTAACCACTGCACCAAGGGGGCTCCTTTGAGTAAAGCCTAGGACATATTAATTACTTAAGGATGAATTTAAAAATCAAATGATCATCTAGTAAAAAAAAAAAAAAAGTGGGGAAGGTAATCTTGGTGAGTTCCAAAATCTTACATTCATAAAAGCACCTCAAATTTTCAATGCACTAAATCCCAGCATGCTTACTGCCAGGAAGCTGAGACTTTATCCAGAATCTCCTCTTGACAACTATTCCTGAGAATCTCCAGGGCTAGTGGGTGAAAACAAATAATCAAGCTGACTTCAGACTTCTTCATTCTAACACTAACTGGCAGAATAGATCATATTTTCAGAGTTTTAAAAAGAAGAGATTGTGACAAATAACTCTATACCCAGCCAAATGTTCTTTAAGGTATAAAGAAAACAGAAAGACAATGTGGGATATGCAAAAATTCAGAAAAAAAATACCCCTTCATTTCCCTTTCCTAAAAAAAAAAAAATTTACTTAAAGATATAACTGAATTAAGGATGGGGAAAGTTGTATTTGCTGACTACTGAAGTCTATTAAATATAAATCTAAATAATTATTATAAATACGATTATAAAACTAAATGCAAATGTCAGAAAATTTTTAAAGAGAAGCTACATAATGTAAAAATAAGAATATTTTATAATTAATATTCTGCAATTAAAACTCCCATTTGTATTAAAAAAGATGGAAAAGTAGGGAGGGAAGGAGAAAAGAGAATGGTAGAAGGAAGTAAAATGCATGTCAGACAAATGAAAACCACAAAATAAGGTGGCAGATTTAAATGTAAACATGTTGGTAATTACATTGAATCTAAATGGACTGAATGCTCCAAATAAACGACTAAGATAGGCGGGATTAAAAATAAAAACCTCACTGTATCACCCTTGCAAAAAGCACATCTGAATCATAAGGATAGAGAAAGGTTGAAAGTAAAAGGTAGTGTTTATATAGGATTTTGCCTAACAACTATCAATAAACCAAACACAGATATTTTAGGTGTTTTCTTTCTATGTTTTATATCACAGTAAAAACCTTTTAAAGCACATATTTAAAATGTTTCTAATACTTAAAGGTAATCACTAACATAATTTAAATTAGGATGTATTTTTCCAAATCACTGAAGAATATAAAAGGATATAAACCATATTCCATATAGCTTAAGACAGAAAATAAACAGCAAAGAAGCATAAAAATGGAAAGCATAAAATAAGGTGGCAATATAAAACCAAATAAATCAATTGTGACAATAAATATAAGGACTTTAACTACTCCATTAAAATACAGATATTCACCGATTCTGCTACAAATTAAAATCCTACTATATGCTACCTACAAGAAATAGACATAAAGCAAAACAGACCAAAACAAAAGATATAAAATAACAGAATAAGTGAAGATTTTTCAGGCCAGTACAAAACAATACATCACACAATAGTGGTAGTGTTAAATTCTGAAAAGGTTTCATTCCAAGCAAAAAACATTCAAAAGAACAAACATAAAATGCCACTTTATAAAAGTTACAATCCACATTAAAAATTTAATAGTCATAAATTTTTACATGTCAAATAATTCAGCATCAAACTATAAAAAGCAAAAAGTGTTGGAAACACACAGGAAAATTGATAAACCCAATTGCTGTGGAATACTTAAACACCCACTCTTCTTTGATAGATTAAGAACAGAAAATAAGTAAAGCCATAGAGGATTGACTAACAAAATTAATAGGATTGAATTAATAGAAATACATCAAACGATGCACCCTATAATCACCAAATACACCTTCTTTTCATGAGCCCGTGAAACATTTACAGAAGTTGGTATTAAGCTACAAAGAAAGCTTTAATAAGTTCTTAAATGTATATAGTGTGTAAGCAACATTCTCTGACAACATAATAAAACTGGGAATTAATTAACAAAATATCTAGGCAAAAAACTCAGAAACTTAAAAACACTTTTCTAAATACTAACTATCTCAAAGAGAGAACATTAAAAGTAAATAACCAGAGAGACAGACACAAATGTATGTATAGAGGTATATATTAGTGAAAATTTTTGAACAGTTGTTGTTGTTAAGTGCCGTCAAGTGAGTTCCAACTCATAGCAACCCTATGTAGAGCAGAAGGAAACACTGCCCGGTCCATGCCATCTTCATGATCGTCGTTACACTTGAGCCCATTGTCACAGCCACTGTGTCAATCCATCTAGTTGAGGGTCTTCCTCTTTTTCACTGACCCTCCAGTTTACCAAGCATGATGTCCTTCTCCACAGACTGGTCCCTCCTGATAACATGTCCAAAGTATGTGAGACAAAGCCTTGCCGTCCTCGCTAAACATTATGATACTTCTACTAGGCAGTTGTTAGGAAGTTTTTCTAAGAATTTTGATTGTGGAGATGGTTTCACAGGTGTATACATATGTCAAAGCCTATCAAATTGTACACTTTAAATATGTGTACAAAAATAATCATTATACATCATTTGTACCTCAATAAACTTTTAAAAAATCTAAATAGCCTGCCAGGGAGCAATCGGCCTGATCCATTTAATGAGAAGCCATTAGACTCAAGTCATCTACCTTACACACCACCTGGTGCACCACCCCCGCCACGCACCAGATGGCACCAATCCCAATACTGGGAGTTCCCAGGTTACTAACGAGATCCATTCCTGAGTGTGTCTGTAAGAGTTTGTGGGTAAGTCGGAACAGGTGCATACGGTTCTTATTTAGCCTTACTTTAGCACAAGAAAAGGCTTGAAGCTTTTTCAATGATTTAAAAGCTGCATGTGCAGCAACTGAAGGTGACTGTGATGAAGAATTTGTTGCCAGTAGAAGCTGGTTCAATTGTTTCAAAGTGAGGGCAAATTTACATAACATTAAACGGCAATTCCCAATTGTTTGTAAATGGGATGTTCATAACCAGGGGCTGCCTGTAGTGTGCTGTAAGGGCCGCCCTTACTGCGCTCAGGTTGCCTTTCAAACTAGTTAAATAAAGATTTTAAATTAACAAGGGCTTAAAAAAACAAAATTATGAGAAATATTTTTATTTTGGCTCTTTCTGTTAATTCCTTAACACAGATAGCTGGTAACCAAGGATTTTGGAGAAAATAATCTGTTGCTGTTGTGCCTACAAGCGTTTATTGACCTCCTACAGGTAAGGTCCCTGGGTGAAGCAAATTGTTTGCATTTGGCTACTAACCAGAAGGTTGGAGGTTTAAGTCCACCCAGAGACACCTCAGAAGAAACGCCTTGTGATCTACTTCCAAAAGGTCACAGCCTTGAAAACCCTATGGCGTGCAGTTCTACCCTGACACATATGGGGTTGCCATGAGTCGTAATCAACTGATGGCAACTAGGTAGTTTCCATGGGGAAGAAGGGCATGGGGGAGAGGATCAAGACAAAAATTAATATACCCCAATCCCACCCTGGAGGTAATTTGCCGTAGTGGCTTGGAGCTTGGGCTCGGAGCTTAGGCTCAGCAATAGCTTGGTGGTGTTAAGAAAAACACCAGACTAAATGACTGAATTTTTCACTTTTCAAATAATTAGACTGCATCAAATGAACAGACAGAAGTTGACACCAAATCCTAAATTAGTGTGGTATTCTCCAGAAGAATGAACACAGCAGCAGTATCACCCTACAGACTACAGCCCATTGCCCAGTAAGGGGAATGTAAATAGGAAAACCTGTTGGACGTGAGAGGGAAGAAGTAGCAAAAAATTGGACTAAATGGGATCTTAGATTTTTAAATAAAAAGGAGCATAATCAGATATATGTTTTAGAGAAATAAATCTAGAAGACGAATTAGAGTTGAGACGAGGCTGGGGCTCAGCAGACAATTAGGAGAACTTTGCAATCATCCAAGACACAGTTGATGAAGCACTGACCCTCAGGGAGGATAAATTAATCACGTGGAAGTAAAGAACAACTTAATTCGGTTAGCTTTTCTGGATTTCTATTAAGGAACAAACAAAAAGTTGAATTCATCTAATATTTTAGTTACGAACAAGAAATACATTTTATTTAATAAATACAGAGATATTTTAAATATACTTAAAATTGGTAATATGGTCAATTAGGGGAGAAGACAGGGATGAGGAAAAACAGACAGAAGAAGTCAGTCACTAAAAGTTCACAAAGAGATAACCACAAAGAAAGAAACAGATTAAAGAAACTTGGAATTTTTCCTGGGAATAAGGGAGGGAATGATTGAAGGCTTTTAAGTAGAGAAATAACATAGCCAGAGCTGTGTCTTGGTTAAATCACTCTGTTATTTATACAAAAGATAAATTTGAAGGAACAAAACCAGGTGTAGGGAGAGCACCAGGCTGTTGCAGCAGAGTGGGTGAAAAAAGATAAGGACTTGATCGAAGACAATCAGATAAAGAATGGAGAGAAGGATACAGATTTGAAAACTATTTAGAAGATAAAATTGGAAAGACTTGATATACCGAATAAGGACCATACTAATCATGTCAAAACAGTGTCTGCTATGTCCACTTCCCCCATGAAGAATAACTTCCTAGTCCACAGCATTCAGGGGGAAAAATTAAGTGAACATATTTCATACCCCATTAATGCTCTTCCTGTTACAGGTGCTTGGAGTAGATGAGAACCTAAGGTAAGAGCAGCCTTTCAATAGGCTGGCAAGTACCTTGCAATGTGGCCTAGTATGAAAAAATGAGCTGGGCCAATCTAACTCCTGCCCTCAGGAATCTGAAATATTGGACATAGAGAAAACTCAACTGTGAACAGTAGGAGCAGAGGCCCAAATGAGAGCAAATTGGGGTACAGTTCAATGGATTGCTTTTACATGGTCTTTTTAGCCATGGTCTCGTAACTCCCACCAAATGATTGGGTGGGACTATGCAAATAAGGTGCTTGTGGCCCACCAAAGTGATTAGACAGCATGCTAATAATGTGAATAAGGTGCATGGCACCCTTGTTGGGGTGAGACCATGCAAATAAGGTGTATGGAACCCTAATGAGAGGATTGGTTAGTTTTGGCATCCCACTAGGCTTAAAATAAGCCATCCTGGAGGTGGAAAGGGGGGACAACACTACCACCAAAAAGAAGAGCCAGGTGCAGAGTGTGTCCTTTGGAACCGAGGCCCCTGCACTGAGAACTTCTAGATCCAGGAAACAGAGAGCTGTAACACCAAAGACAGTGGCAGAGAACTGATGGCAGCAAAACAAGGAGACTGGCAGAAGACAGCACAGTGGGCTTCCTGACCCACGGAGTGAGAAAGCTGAGTGCTTTCAGGCCAAGTCTTACTGGCAGAGTGGGGTACCTCTGGGCACTTACCGGTGAAGCAAAAGAGCGTTGTAACATTTGCCCAAGCAGGGCAGAGGCCGGGCCAGCTCAAGAGAACTGAGGGGCTGAGGGCCGAGAGACCGAGGGCCAGAGAGAGGCCCACCTGTGGGCACAGCTGAGAAGATGTCCTGACCAAAGAACTGTATCCCAAGTCATTCCTCATCCTGAATTGTAACCTGCTAATTCCCTAATGACTATTGTCTGGGAGTTCTGTGTAGCCATTGCAATGAATTATCGAACCCAGTAGAGAAGTAGAAAGTGCTGTAGGAGGGACCGCTGGTGCAGAACTGGTAAAAAGGTTAGAGAGACGAGTTATGTCTGACCTCCAATTAATAGGAATCGGCTTTGGGCTGATGCTGATGGTGATTCTCTCTGACCCCTGTGAAGTTAGAGGAGATCAGATGTCCCCACCATGCCATTTTTACATGGGGATATACGCAGGAGGAAGTAGGGTTGGAACCATGAAAGGTCATAGCAGGGCAAAGTTATGAGGATGCTCTATGATGCAGAGAAACAATACAGGATGGAAGAAAAGAACAAAAAATTAACTGTCAGAGGTGAATACAGCAGAGATGTCGGAGCCACATTAATGGCGAGGAAGTTCCACCAACTGCAGGTCCTGAGGTTTCCAGAGCTACACTGGATCCAGTTGTATTTCTTATGAGGCCTGATTCATTGCTTTTAGATCCCTGTCTCCCTTTCTGCCCAAATAAGTTCCCATTACTTGAGGTAGATTGACCATGTTTCTGTTCCTTGGCAACCTAAGACATAACTAGAATAAGGAGGGAATGAGAAGAAAAAGGATTCAAGGATGATTCCCAGGTTTCTAGCATGAGTGAACAGGTAAATGTTGGTGTCATCAATTCAAACAGAAAATCCAAGAACAGGAACAACATTAGGAAGGAGGATGATATGTTTAGCCTTGGACATTTTGAATCTGAGACAATGATGGGCCTTTCAGATAGAGGCATCTAGCAGTTTATTTTATAGTTGAAGTTTGGAGGAGAGGTTTGAGCTAGATATGTAGATTTCATTCTCATCAGCATATGGTGAGTAACTAAGTGATGAGTATGGATAAGCTCTAACACTGCAAGTGTGCACAATGGAAAATGCAAAGGGCTGACGTTGAACACCTGGGGAATACCAATATTCCAGAGGCAGACAGAGAAAGGGGAGCCCCAAATGAAGTTTCAGGAGAATTGATCAGAGATGTAAGGGGACCCTGGGGAAAAGTAGCACACAGAGGCCAACAGAATAGAAAGTTTTAAGGAGGAAGCAATCTTAAGTGCCAAATCCAACAGAGAAGTTAATAAGACAAGAGCCAAAGAGAGTCCACTGCCTTTGGAAATTAGGAAATGACAGCAAAAGTACTTTCAATTATGAGCATCAATGAGTAAGAATACACACTGCTAAAAATAAAAGCAAAGAGATTTACTGAAGGTTCAAGACAGATCAAACCAGGGACACGTCTGATTTCACAAAGTGAAACCAAATGCTCCAAAATGGCAGTTACAGAGGCATTTTTTGAGGTAAAAATACAACATTCTGATGGGAAGTTGCAAGATTAGGTAAGCAGGAGGTGGGACAACTCGAAGCAGGGGTGTTACAGTGATTGGTTGGAAACATGAATGTGGGCTATTTGAATTGGTTAGTTTAAATACATGACTGAGGTTTCCAGAGTGGTCACAAAGTCTTAAAACAGTTCCTGAGGGCTACTGAGGAGATTCCTGATAAGGATCTTGTGCCAAGACCACCTCCCCCTTCTTTCCATATCTTTAGTTTAACCACAGAGAAAAATGTTTCCTTTGTTATGTACTTAAGTCCCTCCAAGGGTTTGAAGGTTACAGAGGAAAATCTTTGTTGTTAGTTAAGTCTGACTAAGGGTTTGACAGTTGCAGGGAAAATAAGCAGAAGCTAAGATGGAGTTGGGCTCAGACCTGGGCCAATCATTCTGATATGAGTCAGGCACCTCAATTTTGGAACTCTCACACAAGAGGTAAGGACAGAAGGTAGATTTCAATACATTGCAAGAAGTTTGGGGCTTCCTTTAAACTGTCAGAGGAAGGGCTTGAGAGCAAGATAGTGGAGCCTGTATATTAAAAGACCTCCCTCCCTTTTAGCTCTAACTTTAGGGAGGAAATTGTAGAAATTGTATAGATAGATGATAGATTATATGGATAGAGATAGATGGTTAGATAGATAGATAGATTCGATGGATATAGATAAATGATAAAAAGATGTGTGTGCGTGTGTGTCAGTTTCAAAAAACAAGATTAACATTCTCTATGAAAATGATGTAGAAATCTACAGTGGGCTAGAGTCATACAGCCAACAGGACCAGAAGTGAAGTGGTGGCTGGGATGTCGATCCTACAGAAGAATGGGAACCAAGCATGCCCAAGAGGTGGCACAGGACTGGAGCCAGTCTCCCTGCATGAAGCGGAGAACTGGGACTGTGTTCTCTCATCTAAAAATGGAGGCTGGGATTGTGGTCAAAATGAGCTGCCTTTCCATTCAGAGTGGCTAATGAGGAAAAAAAAAAAAAAAAAAAGTTTGAAAATCAAAAGGATAGAAACAAATACACCAACTATCCGTTAAACATGACTGTTTGAAACACAATTTATCTCTGCTCCTACCCAATATTCCACTAAAATGGAAGTAAAGAATTTAAATATGCTATAAACCCACAAGGACAAAGAGAATGGAAGATGAGAGAGGGCAACAAATGATGGATGATGGAGACGGGAAAAAGAAATTAACAGAAAGCTGAATACCAAGTGCATACAGAAGAGGATGTCAATGTCAAACCAGAGTGCAGAACACCAGGAAGTCTCAGAGTTCTGTAGCATCACAAACTACAACAGGCATGAGTAGGGCTTGAGTTTCAAAAAGACAGACTGAATGTAAGTGAAGGAGGCAGGGCTAAGATGGCAGAGTAGTCAGACTCTTCCAGTAGACCCTCTTACAACAAAGACCAAAAAAAACTAGTGATTCGATTATATATGGCAATCTGGGAGCCCTGAACATCAAAGGCAGAGATGAGGAACCGGACCGAGTGACAGGGGGAGAGAGATATGGTTCGGAAGCAGCGAGGAGTTGCCAGCCCTGACTCAGCAAGCGCCTGAGACCTTCAGGCCTGAGCAGCTCGTGGGCGAGCAGTGAGGCAGGCAAGCGGTGGTGCTCAGGAGGCGTGTATTCCACACCGGGAGAGAACCAGCGCCAGAGAGTCTACACGGCCCCCCAGAACCAGTGAGAAGCAGCCCTCATCAGCCAAAGATAAGTAATTCCCTATGGCTTACTGCCAAGATCACTAACAACCCCCTCAGGGAAAACCTCTCTCCCATTTACCTCCCAGCTCCCTGCTCTGCACTGGGTCCCAGACAGGCGTCAGCAATTGCTGAGTCCCTGGGGCCAAAATTAGGATCAATCACATGCCCGGAGCCATTATCCCTGCCTTGGAGAGTGAACAAATCAACAAACGGGAAGAAATAAACCACTGGCTCCCCTAAGCCAGGAACCCAGAGAAGGCACAGATCCTTTGCCTAGGCACAGGCATAAGAGATCCACAGACTTTGAGTGTGTTTCCCCTTGCATAAACTTGCGTGGGCCCATCTCAACAGCGTAGGCCCTTATTACTGCAGTACAACAGGGTATATACTGGAACTCTAACTTCAACTGTTTCAGCTGTGAAGTGGCAGGTTCTTGACATTTGACACTGCTCTGCCCATTAAGCAGGATCTTCACCTACCAACATCAGGGGCCTGAGGACTGGTAGCTCCACCCATGCCACCTAGCCACCTATGATAGGGGCCCATGAATAAGAGATGCTCCCCAGTCCTTTCATCCAACAGCATTAGGTGCTCGTAGTCCAGCTGCAAAACCCACCCACGTACATGCTCTAGGGAATAGGACACACCTTCCTCCTGGGCGCTCGGGGGCGGCCGTCAGACCTCTGCCTTGCTCACAGTGTATCCCCCAGCTGCAACCAGATAACCTGTGCCTACACCAATCACCTGTGCCTGTCTAGGACTGTAAGTGAGAGCGTACGCCACACACTAGGTGACTATCTACCTGGGCACCTGAGCTGAATCCATACAGGAGGAGTGGGCAGACTCCTGAGTTCACATACCTAGTAACAGATCTAACCAGCTGGTGACAGGACATTAGAGCTTCAAAGTTGCCAATAATCAAACTAGCTCATATAAGCAGCCTATTTGGGCATATCAAAACAAAACAAGAAGCTAGGATAAAGTAAGATAACATAAAATAAATAAATATAATAACTTATTGATGGCTCGGAAACAACAGTCAATATCAAATCACATAAAGAGGCAATCGATGATGGCTTCAGCAAGCTCTCAAAATAAAGAATCTAGAAATTTTCCAGAGGAGGAAAATTTCTTGGAATTACCAGAGGCAGAACACAAAAGATTAATATACAGAACTCTTCAAGAAATTGGGAAGGAAATTAAGCAAAACACTGACCACGCAATAGAGGAAATTGAAAAGATTACAGAAGAGCATAATTACAAATTTAACAGGCTGCAAGAATCCATACAGAGGCAGCAATCAGAAATCCAGAAGATTAACAATAAAATTTCAGAATTAGACAACTCAATAGAAAGTCATAGGAGCAGAATTGAGGCAAAGGAAGTCAGCATTAGTGAGATTGAAGATAAAGCACTTGACACCAACCTATTTGAGGAAAAATCAGATAAAAGGATTTAAAAAAATGAAGACACCCTAAGAATGATGTGGGACTCCATCAGAGGAATAACCTACGAGTTATTGGAATACCAGAAGAGGGGGGATAACAGAAAATACAGAGAGAATTGTTGAAGATTTGTTGGCAGAAAACTTCCCTGATACCATGAAAGAAGACAAGATATCTTTCCCAGATGCTTATAGAACCCCTCATATGGTAGATCCCAAAAGAAAGTCACCAAGACATACTATAATCGAACTTGCCAAAACCATAGATAAAGAATTTTAAGATGGGCTAGGGAGAAACGAAAAGTCATCTACAAAGGAGAGTCAGTAAGAATAAGCTTGGACTACTTAGCAGAAACCATGCAGGCAAGAAGGCAATGGGATGACATATATAAAGACTTGAAGGAAAAAAACTGCCAGCCAAGAATTATGCATCCAGCAAAACTGTCTCTCAAATATGATGGCAAAATTAGGGCATTTCCAGATAAACAGAAGTTTAGGGAATGTGCAAAAACCAAACCAAAATTATAAGAAATACTAAAGGGAGTCCTCCACTTAGAAAATCAGTAACATCAGATAACAACCCAAGACTAGAACACAGGACAGAGCAACCAGCTATCAACCTACATAAGGAAGTCACAAAAGAAAATCAAAGCTAAATCACTGAAAATAGGGACACAGATGTCAATATGTAAAAGATGACAACGTTAAAACAAAAAAGAGGGACTTAATAAATGTACACATAGATTTTTCATATAGAGAGGAAGTCAGGCAATATAAAGAAATAAAAGACTGGTATAAACTTAGAAAAATAGGGGTAAATATTAAGGTAACCACAAAGGAAACTAACAATCCTACAAGTCAAAATAAAAAACTAGAAAAATATAAAGACTCGGCAAACACAAAATCAACAACAATGAAAAAGATGAAAAGAAAACACAAAAAGAAAAATGACTGAGCACAGAAAATTAAATGGAACAAAGAAACTGTGAACAACACACAAAAAAAGACATCAAAATGACAGCACTAAACTGATAACCTATCAATAATTACGCTGAATGTAAATGGACTAAATACACCAATAAAGAGACAGGGTGGAAGATTGGATAAAAAAACACCATCTGTCTATATACTGCCTAAAAGAGACACACTTTAGACTTAAAGACAGAAACAAACTAAAACTCAAAGGATAGAAAAACATATATCAAGCAAACAACACTCAAAAAAACAGCAGGAGTGGCAATATTAATCTCTGACAAAATAGACTTTAAAGTAAAATCCACCACAAAGGATAAGGAAGGACACTATATAATGATTAAAGGGTCAATACACCAGGAGGACATAACTATAATAAATATTTATGCACCCAACAACAGGGTTCCAAAATACATAAAAACAAACTCTAACAGCACTGAAGAGAGATAGACAGATCCACAATAGTAGTAGGAGACTTCAACACACCACTTTTGGCAAAGGACAGAACATCCAGAAAGACGCTCAACAAAGACATGGAAGAGCTAAATGGTACAATCAACCAACCTGACCTCATAGACATACACAGAACACTCCTCCCAACAGCAGCCAAGTATACTTTCTTTTCCAATGCACACAGAACATTCTCCAGAATAGATCACATATTAGGCAATAAAGCAAGCCTTAACGAAATCCAAAGCATTGAAAAATTGAAAAGCATCTTTTCTGACCATAAAACCATAAAAGTAGAAATTAACAACCAAAAAAGCAAGGGAAAAAAATCAAATACATGGAAACTAAACAACCTGCTGAAAAACTACTGGGTTATAGAAGAAATTAAGGATGGAATAAAGAAATTCATAGAATCAAACGAGAATGAAAACACATCCTACCAGAACCTTTGGGACACAGCAAAAGCAGTGCTCAGAGGTCAGCTTATAGCAAAAAGAAGAAAGGGCCATAATCAAAACATTAACTCTACAACTGGAACAAGTAGAAAGAGAACAGAAAAGAAGCCCTCAGGCACCAGAAGAAAGGAAATAATAAGAACTAGAGCAGAATTAAATGAAATAGAGAATAGAAAAATAGTTGAAAGAGTTAACAAGACCAAAAGCTGGTTCTTTGAAAAGATCAAGCAAATTGATAAACATTGGCCAAACTGACAAAAGAATAACAGGAGAGGAAGCAGATAAGCGGTAAAAGAAATGAGATGGGAGATATCACAACAGTCCCAACTGAAATAAAAAGAATCATAACAGAAGACTATGAAAAATTGTACTCTAATAAATTTGAAAACCTAGAGGAAATGGAAAATTTCTAGAAACTCACTACCTACCTAAAATAACAAAAACAGAGGTAGAACAACTAAATAAACCCACAACAAAATAAGAGATTAAAAAGGTAATTAAAAACTGCCAACAAAAAAGCCTTGGTCTGGATGGCTTCACTAGAGAATTCTACCAAATGTTCAGAGAAACTAGTACTAAAGGTATTTCAGAGCATAGAAAAGGATGGTATATTCCCAAACTCATTCTATGAAGCCAGCATAACCCTGATACCAAAACCAGTTAAAGACACCACAAAAAAAGAAAATTACAAACCAATATCCGTCATGAACACTGACGCAAAAATTCTAAACAAAATTCTAGCACATAGAATTCAGCAACATATCAAAGCGATTCACCATGATCAAGAGGGACTATACCAGGTATGCAGGGATGGTTCAACATTAGAAAAACAATCAATGTAAGCCATCACATAAATAAAACAAAAGACAAGAACCACATGATCTTATCAATCAATGCAGAAAAGGCATTTGACAAAGTCCAACACCCATTCTTGATAAAAAAAAAATACTCTCAACAAAATAAGAATAGAAGGAAAATTCCTCAGTATAATTAAGGGCATTTATACAAAGCCAACAACCAACATCATCCGAAATGGAGAGACTTTGAAATCATTCTCATGAGATTGGGAACCAGACAAGGATGCCCTTTATCACCACTCTTATTCAACATTGTGCTGGAGGTCCTAGTCAGTCAGTTAGGCTAGAAAAAGAAATAAAGGGCATCCAAATTGGTAGGGAAGAAGTAAAAGTATCTCTATTTGCAGATGATATGTTCTTATACACAGAAAACCCGAAAGAATTCACAAGAAAACTACTGGAACTAATAGAAGATTTCAGCAAAGTTTCAGGATACAACAAAGGGAACCTTCAAGAGGAAATCACCAAATCAATACCATTTACAATAGCCCCCAAGAAGATAAAATACTTAGGAATAAATCTAACCAGAGACATAAAAGATCTGTACATTGAAAACTACAAGACGCTACTGCAAGAAACCAAAAGAGAGCTTCGTAAGTGGAAAAACATACCTTGCTCATGGATAGAGAGACTCAACATAGTGAAAATGTCAATTCTACCCAAAGCGATCTACAGACACAACGCAATCCCAATCCAAATTCCACTGGCGTTTCTTAATGAGATGGAGAAACAAATCACCACATTCATATGGAAAGGGAAGAGGCCCCTAATAAGTAATGCATTACTCAAGAAGAAGAACAAAGTGGGAGGCCTCACACTACCTGATTTTAGAACCTATTATACTGCCACAGTATTCAAAACAGCCTGGTACTGGTACAACAGACACGGAGACCAGTGGAACAGAATTGAGAATCCAGACATAAATTCATCCACCTCTGAGCAGCTGATATTTGACAAAGGCCCAAAGTCTGTTAATTGGGGAAAAGACAATCTCTTTAACAAATAGTGCTGGCATAACTGGATATCCATCTGCAAAAAACTGAAACAAGACCCATACCTCACACCATGCACAAAAAATAACTCAAAATGAATCAAAGACTTAAATATAAAATCAAAAACGACAAAGATCATGGAAGAAAAAATAGGGACAATGCTAGGAGCCCTAATACATGGCATAAACACGATGCAAACCATAAGTAACAATGCACACGCACCAGAAGAGAGACTAGATATACGGGAGCTCCTAAAAATCAAACACTTATGCTCATCAAAAGACTTCACCAAAAGAGTGAAAAGACAACCTACAGACTGGGAAAAAAATTTTGGCTATCACAAATCTGATCAGCGTCTAGTCTTTAAAATCTACAAGATACTCCAAAACCTCAAAAACAAAAAGACAAATAACCCAATTAAAAAATGGGCAAAGGATATGAACAGACAGTTCGCCAAAGAAGATATTCAGGTGGCAAACAGACACATGAAAAAATGCTCCGGATCATTAGCCATTAGAGAAATGCAGATCAAAACTACAATGAGATATCATCTCACCCCAACAAGGCTAGCATTAATCCAAAAATCACAAAATAATAAATGCTGGAGAGGTTGTGGAGAGACTGGAACACTTATACACTATTGGTGGGAATGTAAAATGGTACAACCAGTTTGGAAATCGATTTGGTGCTTCCTTAAAAAGCTAGAAATAGAAGTACCATACGATCCAGCTATCCTGCTCCTTGGAATATATCCTAGAGAAATAAGAGCCTTCACACGAATAGATATATGCACACCCATGTTCACTGCAGCACTGTTCACAGTAGCAAAAAGATGGAAACAACCTAGGTGCCCATCAACGGATGAATGGATAAACATATTATGGTATATCTACACAATGGAATACTATACAACGATAAAGAATAAAAATAAAGCTGTGAAACATAACATGGAGGAAGCTGGAGGTCATTATGCTGAGTAAATTTAGTCAGACAGACAAATATTGAATAAAACCACTGTTATAAGAACTCAAGAAAAGGTTTAAACACAGAAAAAAACATTCTTTGATGGTTACAAGGTGCGGGGGGGAAGGAGGGTGAGGGTTATTTACTAACTAGATAGTAGATAAGAATTATCTTAGATGAAGGGAAGGACAGCACACACTACAGGGGAAGTCAGCACAACTGGACTAAACCAAAGCTAAGAAGTTTCCTGAATGCAATCAAACACTTTGAGGGACAGAGTAGCAGGGGTAGGGGTCTGAGGACCATGATTTCAGGGGACATCTAGGTCAATTGGCATAACAAAGTTTATTAAGAAAATGTTCTGCATCCTACTTTGGTGGGTGGCATCTGGGGTCTTAAAAGTTTGCAAGTGGCCATCTAAGATTCTTCAATTGGTCCCAACCACCTGGAGTAAAGGAGAATGAAGAACACCAAAGACACAAGGAAAGTATTAGCCCAAGAGACAGAAGGGGCCACATAAACCAGAGACTTCATCCGACTGAGACCAGAAGCACTAGATGGTGCCCAGCTACCACCAATGACCACCCTGACAGGGAACACAACAGAGAGTCCCTGATGGAGCAGGAGAAAGGTGAGGTGCAGAACTCAAATTCTAGTAAGAAGGCCAGACTTAATGGTCTGACTGAGACTGGAGGAATCCCGGAAAGCATGGCCCCTAGATTCTCTATCATCCCAGAACTAAAACTATTTCCAAGGCCAGCTCTTCAGACAGGGACTGGACTGGACTGTGGGACATAAAGTGATACTCACGAGGAGTGTGCCTCTTAGCTCAAGTAGATACAAGAGACTAAACGGGCAGCTTCTGTCCAGAGGTGAGATGGAGAGGCAGAGAGCGTTAGGAGCTGGTTGAATGGAAATGGGGAATCAGGGGTGGAAAGGAGGAGTGTGCTGTCACAGTATGGGGAGAGCAATCAGAGTCACATAACAATGTATGCATAAATTTTTGTATGGGAAAAAGTTAAAAAAATAGGAAAAAATATGTAAGTGAAAAAAGTAGACCCCCAAAGTACCGTCCCCCATCTAGCACGGCCAAACAACCCTTCCCCAGCCCCATAGGAGATGGAGGGTTCCTTTTGTGGTGAAACTAAACCAAAGAAACTCCATAGTCAGGGTGACAAGGTCAAGAAAAGAGTGGGAGACAGATGTTTAAATAAAATCAGAGAGATCTTATGAAAAGTGAGACTCCCAGCCTCCTTTCGTTGCTTAGCTCCAAGGTATAATCCTAGGTAAATTAATTTCAGCCAGGAAACTGGTGGATTCTTCCTGGATGTCCCAAGAGAATAGAGACCACAGATACTGATATTTCAAATATCAGTTTCAAAATAAAACAGTAGGGTCCTTCACCATCTCACGGTGAAGCCCACCAGCCAACAAGCACTGCCCATAACAGAGACCTCTTAAGTGCTTCTTACATAGGAACTGTCGTCCAGGATATCAAGACCTTTGATGAACTCCTTCAGGATGACAAAGAAGGCCAAATCAATCAGAAAAAAGAAAATTTAGACAATGGAGTTATGAGGAGAAAAAACAAAACAAAACCCTGTAACATTCTCAGAGAAATAGAAGATTATATTCATGATACAGGAACTGTCAAGAATAGGTTGCTATAAAAAGGAACATTAACAGAATAATAAAAAGGTCTTGGAAATTAAAAAGAAATATACTATCAGAAATAAAAGAATATCAATAGAAGGGTTGAAGGATAGAGTTAAGGACATATCCCCCCCACCAAAAAAGAGCAAAAAGATAGAGAGATAAAAAATATGAGAGAAAAATTATCAGTACAGGAGGTCCAGAATCAAAATATGCAGAAAGAGAACAGAAAACCATTTTTAAAAATAAATTCTTAAATTCCCCAAAATAATTAAAGAAAGTGTTTTCAGAATTGAAAGTTGCAACCTGTGTCCAGCAAGGTAAAAAAAAAAAAAAATTTAAATTTAAAACTGTAACACTGAGCTTCCATTTTGAAATTTTATACCACCTCTAAAGAAAAGCTCTTAATAGACTCCAGGGAGAATAAAAAAAAATGGTCACATACAACCTATCTCGAATCAGCTCCACTGGGAGCTAGGAGGCAATAGAGCAGTGTGCTCAAAAGTTAGATGGAAATTATTTCAATTAGAACCTATACCCACTCAGATTACCAATCAAGTGTGAAACAAAGAATAGAACGGATAATTGCAGAAAGCAAGGTTTCAAAAAAAAATTGCTTTCCATGTACCCTTTCCTAGGAAGTGATTAGAGAATGTGCTGCATCAAAAAGAGAAAGTAAACCAAGAAAAGGAACACATAGGATCAGGAGCCATGGTGGTGCAACAGTTAAGAGCTAGGCTGCTAACCGAGAGGTTGGTGTTTTGCACACACCTTGCAGCTCTGTGGGGGAAAGACCTGGCAATCTGCTTCTGTAAGGATTACAGCCTAGAAGACCCTATGAGGCAACTCTACTCTGTCACACGGTGTCACTTCATGCCGGAATTGACTTACCGACTCGACAACACACAGCTACAGGAAAGAGAGGATTCTACACCAGAGAGAGGCGAAGGAAAGGGCTGAGATGACAGCTGCCCAGCAGAGCCAGAGAACAGCTAGTGCAGAGAAGAGCAGGAGAAAGGACGGTTCTAGGAAGGGGGTAAAAAGAACAAGTATACTTCACTTGAGGTGTCTATTTGGAAAATAGACTTTAGAAGGAGTTTGCAGTTGTTTAGAGTGTCTAGGTTGAATTAGGAGCCCTGGTGGCGCAGTGGTTAAAGAACTTGGCTGCTAAACAAAAGGTCAGCAGTTCAAATCCACCAGCCACTCCCTGGGAACCCTATGGGGCAGTTCTACTCTGTTCTGTAGGGTCACTATGAATCGGAATTGACACGACAGCAATGGGTATGGTTGTTTTTTGGTTTAGGTGGAATTACTAATATATAACATACACAACCTAGTAAACAAAAATATAATTATACATGTCTCAATATGAATTATTTTCCAAAAAATATGATTAAAAAACAAGTCATAGAATTATATGTAGGATGCTGTTATGGACTGAATTGTGCACCCTCAAAGTATACCTAACACCTATACTTGTGGGTATGATCCTGTTTGCAAATAGGGTTTTCTTTGTTATGTTAAGGAGGCCATATCAGTGTGTCCTAAACCTAATCACTTCTGTTATAAAAAGAGCAGATTAGACACAGAAGCAAGCACATACTGGGGAAAACACATGCAACCAAGGAACATCCTGGCTACCAATAAGGATCTTCCCCTAGAGCCCATGACCTGAATTTGAACTTCTAGCCTCCTGAACTGTGAGAAAGTAAATTTCTGCTCTTTAAAGTCACCTACTTGTGGTATTTTTGTTACAGCAGCACTAGATAACTGAGACAGATGTGATAACTATTATGTAAGTTTTTAAAACATAAAATACTACCAATTATTTATTGGTATGTGTAAATACTGGTGAAAGTATTAAAAATGGACCAGAAGGATATAAAAATTTATCATTTTACTTGCCTTTGAGTAAGGAAAATAGGGCTGGGAATTATGGACAAAGGGAATTTCTGCTTGATGTTTTATTCGTATCTATAATTATGAGAAGCAGTATTGGCATAGTAGTTATTAGGTCAGATTCTGCAGCCAGACTCCCTGGACTCATATCCTTGCTCCACTTGCTAGTTGTATGATCTTGGGTATACTACTTAACTACTTAACCACTGTATTACTCATTATTGTTGTTGTTAGGTGCCTTCGAATCGGTTCCAATTCATAGTGACCCTATGTACAAAAGAAGGAAACAGTGCCTGAGCCTGTGCCATCCTAACAATGGTTGCTATGCTTGAGCCTATTGTTGCAGCCACCGTGTCCATCCATCTCACTGAGGGTCTTCCTCTCTTTTGCAAACCCTCTACATTACCAAGCATGATGGATGTACGGTCCCCCCTGATAACATGTCCAAAGTAAGTGAGATGAAGTCTTGCCATCTTCACTTTTAAGGAGCACTCTGGCTGTACTTCTTCCAAGATAGATTTGTTCATTCTTCTGGCAGTCCATGGTATATTCAATATTTTTCTCCAACACTATAATTCAAAGGCATCAATTCTTCTTTGGTCTTCCTTATTCATTGTCCAGTGTTCACATGCACATGAGGCGATTGAAAATATCATGGCTTGAGTCAGGCACACTTTAGTCCTCAAAGTGCCATCTTTCCTTTTGAACATTTTAAAGAGGTCTTTTGCAGCAGATTTGCCCACTGCAATGCGTCGTTTGATTTCTTGACTGCTGCTTTGCTTCCATGAGTTCTGATTGTGAATCTAAGTAAAATGAAATCCTTAACAATTTCAATATTTTCTCCATTTATAAAGATGTTGCTTAGTGACTCAGTTGTGAGGTGTTTAGCTTCATTTATTAAACAGTCCTATTCATTGTACATAAATCATAGAATTGTTGTGAGGATTGAATGAGTCAATATATATAAAGCACTTAGACTGATGCCTGCTTCGTATGAAATATATTTATTATATATTTCATATAATTATTATAATCTGGGAAAATTATTTGAAGCAAATTAACATTTGTCAATTCTAATGTTGTATTTACAGGAATTTGTAATGCTTGTCTCAATATTTCTGGGTTTTTTTATTTATTCAAAATTTAAAAGAAGGATTGAGTAGAATTTAGCCAAAGGGAGAAAATATAAACATTTTACAAATAAAAAGCAATTTTTTTTTTTTAAGTTTAGATGAGGACTTTCACTTCCAACCAAAATAGAATAACCAGTTCTGGATTTACCCTCCACCCTTAAACAACTTGGAATCGAGTCGACAGCAACAGGTTTGGATTTTTTTTTTCTTAAACAACTAGATAATTGGACCAAGGATATGAAATGATGGTTTTCAGATATTCGCCAGTAAGTAGCACAAGGCAGTGACCTCGGAGAAAAAGAAAACAAATGAAGTGAGTCCTATGATTGTCCCAGAGTATTGCCTGGAGACAGTGTCTAGGCCTCAAAGAAGAAAATTCTCCCTGAATTGAAGAGAGTGAAACTGGAGATCAGGAGGGCTGAGGTAGCTAGGATTTGTAGAAAGAACACTGGAGAGAAGGTAGGGCACTGCACTGAGTGAGAGCACCAAAGAGCTACAGATGAGGGTCTTCAAATTTTTATCTGAATAGTGATCTGTACACGGCCTAAAATTCCACAAGGAAAGTAGTAGGCCAAACAACTTCTGGAGCTCACATGAGACTGGGAGTAGTTCATGTTCTCATCACCCAGAGTGGTGAGCTCTCACAATCCGTGGGACATTGCATACTCAGCAGAGTATGACCTATGTGGTGAGGCAAACTAGCCCTAGACTAAAAGCTACTCTGAATCTACCCTAACACAGCTTAAAAGTAAGTTTCAAAACGACTGAATTAACTCCAAGTTTGAGGAGCCCTGGTGTCGCAGTGGTTTAGCACTTGACTGCTAACTAAAAGGTCAGTGGTTCAAACCCACCAGTCGGTCCATGGGAGAAAGCTGTGGCAGTCTGCTTCCATAGCGATTACAGCCTTGGAAATCCTATGGGGCAGTTCTACCCTGTCCTGTAGGGTCACTATGGGTTGCAATCAACTCAACACTCATCTATAGCTCTCTGTGTTGTTTTTTTTTTTTTTTAAATTTAACTGTGCGACGGTGCAAAGTTCAACACTTTCTAAAGGAATACAACAAAATCCAGCAGTCAACAGCACAAAATTCATGATGTCTGACATCCAGTACAAAAGTACCAAGCACAAAAATAAGCAGGAAAATCGTTCAATAGACACAGACCTAGAAGTTACAGAACTGATGGAATTAGCAGAGAAGAATGTCAGAAAAGCTAGTATAAATATGTTCTATATGTACAAGAATGTAAAGGAAAATGTGAGCATGCTGAGGAAAAAAAATGGAAGGCATAAATTATATCCAAATGGATCTTCTAGAGATGAAAAATACAATAGCTGAAATGAAAAATACACTAGATCAGATTAACAGCAGATTAGACAGAATAGAAAAATACTCAGAAAGAAGCATGGAAGGCAAAAAGGAAGAACAGAGCATAAACAGTCATTGCAAAAATACCAAGCGATCAAAAATGTATGTAATTTAAATTTGAGAAAGGAGAAGGAAAGACAGAAAAAGATATTTGGTGAAATAATTGCCAGTATTTTTCTACAGTTGATGAAAACTCTAAATCCACAACTCCAAGAAGCTAAAAAAAAAACCTAATCAGGATAAACATACATACAGCTAACCACACCAAGGTACAGCATACTCAAACTGCTGAGAGCCAGAGGTAAGGAGAAAATCTTAAAAGGAGTCAAAGAACAAATACATTGCATACAGAAAAAAGAGAAAGAGAGAGAGAAAATTCACAAACTTATTATCGAAAACTATTTGAAGTAGAAGAAAACGGAGTAATATCTTTAAAATATGAAAAGAAAAAAATCAGTCTATCTTTCTATGTTGTTGTTGTGTACTTTGGGTCAATTCTGACTCATAGAGACACTATATGACAGAGTAGAACTGCCCCATAGGGTTTCCTAGGCTGTAATATTTATGGGAGCAAATTGTCAGGTCTTTTCTCCCATGAAGTGGCTGGTGGGTTCAAACCACCAAACTTTTGGTTAGCAACCAAGCACTTTAACCATTGCCCTACCAGGGCTCCTTTACCTTACTGTATCCAGGAAAAATATCTTTCAACAATGAAGGCAAATAAAGACTTTCAGAGAATTAAAACATGAAAGAACTTCACTAGAAGAAAGGTTAGCAGTGGTTCTTTAGACGGGAGGACAATAATACCAGATGGAAATTTGATCTACACAAATTCCTACACAAACAGAGCTAGAAGGGTAAATCTGAAAGACTTATTTTTTTCCTTTCATTTTTGAATCTCCTTAAAAGATAATTGACTGTTTAAATAAAAGCAATAACAATGTATTGTGATGTTTATATTATATGTAGAAGTAATATAAATGACAATATTAAAATAGGGACAGAAAAGAGGAAATGGAAATACACTGCTTTAAGGTTCTTATATTAAATGTGAAATAGTACAATATGATTTGAACATAAACTATAAAAAGTAGAGCTAATAAGCCAAAAGGGAGTTAAAATGGAATCAGAAAAAAAGTAATTAATCCAAAATAAGGCAGGAAGAGAGGGAAAAAAAGAAAAAAAAAAAAAAAAACCAGATGTGTCCTGTAGTAAACACATAAAAAGTTGATCAACTTAAATTTTTAAAAGGTAGAGATTGCCATACTGAATAAAAAAATAAATAAGACTAAACTATATACTGTCTACAAGAAACCTATTTTAAATATAGATACACAGCTGAAAAGTAAAAATTACAGAGCCAATGGAATTACCAGACAAGAATGTCAGAACAGCTAGTGTAAACATGGAAAAGGATAAACCATGCAAACACTAATAAAAAGACAGCTGGAACTATGTTACTAATGTCATGAAGAATGGATTTCAAAACCAAGAATATTTTCAAGGATAAGTGCAGATATTTCATAATGATAACGGGGTCAATTCATCAATAAGATAAAACAATATGTATGCACAGGAGCCCCGGTGGCATAGTGGTTAAGAGCTCAGCTGATAACCAGAAAAGGTCACAGTTCAAATCCACCAGCTGCTCCTTGGAAACTCTATGGGGCAGTTATAGTCTGTCTTTTAGGGTCGCTATGAGTTGGAACCAACTCGATGGCAGCTAACAACAACAACAACAAATATGTATGCATCAAATAACAGAACTACAAAACACCTGAAGTAAAAAACTGGTAGAACTGCAAGGAGAAATAGGAAAATCCATAATTATAGTTACAAATTTTTAGCATTCCTCTCTCAGTAATTGATAGAACAAGTAGAAAATTAGGAAGGATATAGAAGAGTTGAATAACATTATCAACCAACTTAACCTAATCAGCATTTATAGAAGACTCGACCAATAATAGCAGAATAAACTTTATTTTCAAGTGCACATCAAACATTCATCAAGATATATCTTATTATGGGCCATAAAACAAATTTCAATAAAGTTAACAGGATTGAAATCATACAAAGTATTTTCTCTAACATAATGGAATTAAGTTAGAAATCAATAACAGAAATATATCTGGAAAATGACTAAATATTTGGAAATTAAACAACACACTTCTAAATAACTCAAGACAAATAACAAGGAAAATTAGAAAATATCTTGTAATGAACGAAAATGAAAAGTCAACATATAAATATTTGTGGAATGAAACTAAAGCAGGGCTTAAAGTGAAATGTATACCTTTAAAATTTTATATGAGAAAACAAGACATATCAAAGACCAAGAATCGAAGTACCCACTTTACAAATTAGAAATTGAAAAGCAAATTAAACCCAAAGTAAGCAAAGAGGAAATGATAACAATAAGAGCAGAAATTTAGAAAATAGAAAAATCAATGAAACCAAAAGATTGTTCCTCGAAAAAAAATGTGATAAAATTAATAGATCTCCAACAAAACTGATTGAGAAACAGAAAAAGAAGATATAAATTACCAATATTAGAAATGAAAGAGGGGGCATCAATACAGATCACAGAGATATTTAAAATATAACAGGGAAATATTATGAACAAATTTATACCATAAGCAACTTAGATGGAATAGAAAATTTTCTGGAAAGACACAAACTATCAAAGTTCGTTCAAGAAGAAATAGATAACCTGACTAGCTCCATAACTATTAAATAAATTGAATATGTAGTTTAAAATCTTATTACAAGACTTCCGGCAAAATGGCGTTGTAGGCAGAAGCACCACGCCGCCCCTCCACAGCAAAGGTCAGAGAAACTAAGCCAAATAGAGAAAACAGCAATCCTGAAACCCTAAAACATCATATGAAGAGATAAAGAACTCAGCCAAACACCAGTGGAGTGAGAAAACTGACAGAGAACGGAGAGCGAGGAGAGATTCATGCAGAGATCCCCTAACAGCTAACGCAGCACGGATCTGCCATCTTGGACTCGTATCAAAGACCAGCAAATAGGGGCTATGAGAAAGCAGCTTCACAGAGCTTCCAGCAGGAGACAGAACAACTGGTAATTTGCGATACACACTTTCCCACCCCCCACCCTTCTTCACCCCCACTCAGCCTCCTCTGCTTCCCGCGGCCACAATCTCTTGTCCGGGAAGCACCGACTGCTTCAATTCCACCCACCCACACTGGCCAGCTCTCTGAGTGCCATTTGTTGGCTGCTGGTGTTGCTTTTTTTCCGCTTCTTTTGATTTCTTCCTCACCTCTCACCACCTCCCCCTCCTTTTGCTCAAATACATGGCTCCGTGCACCATCTTTACTTCTTCCTGAGTGGTTGCAGAACTCCGTTCGAGTGTGGAGCTGCTTCCCGGTCTGGGCTGCCACGCTGGTGGGATCCCGGGGCTTTTGTTTGTTTTGAATTGTTTGTGTGTTTTCTTTTCCTTTTCTTGAGTTGGGAGCCCGTTCTGGCCAGGCAGTGCTGCTCAGCTTGGAGCCTACCCCCTCGACTTGTGCAGACACCCAGAGGGATCACTGATGGCATTTCTTTCTTTGTGGTTTTTTGTTTTTTGGTTTTTTCTGTTTTTCGGGGGGGGGGGGGGGGTCTTGTTCTTTTTTTTTTTTTCAATTTGTTTTGTTTTCTTTTCCCTCTTTTTCCCTTTTTGTCTTTCTTCATTACTCAGATTCTTGTCTCTCTATACCTTCCTTCTCTTTCTGTTCCCTGAATACCTGCCGCTGAATACGTCTATGCCTTCTAGCTAGGCTGTACTGCAACACCTGAGAACAACTTCCCCAGACCTCATAGCTGCACCGGTGGGATCGCTGGGAGCTTTGCTGTTCTTTTTCCTACCTGATTTTTATCTATTCATTCTTTTTTTTTTCTTCTTCTTCCCCTTTTTGTTTTTCTCCATTTCAGAGTCTCTCATCTCTCCACTCCAACAGAAAGCTCCCCTCAGCACTCTTTTTTGTTTGTTTGTCTGTTTTTTGCTCCTGTTCCTCTCTCCTCTCTCCCATATCCATCTTAGATCCACACATAACAATCTCCCCCTTACATCCTGCCTACCTGCACTGTGCGCATAACATCACACCACCAAGCAGCACAGGCATGGCCTACTGGAACCTGCCCTGCACTGATTACCGACCCACCCTGGTGCCTGTAATAAGTGCCACAAACAACCCATCCCAGTAACTTCTCTTCAGCTAGACCTTCCCTGCTGTACCATATCTGAGCGACTGACCCTGCCAATCGGAGAAGGAGGTGAAAAGTATCGTGCCCAGAGATGAGCAAACAACAAAGAACACACAGCCCGCCTACTCAGACATAGCCAAACTAAAAAAAAAAAAATGAAACAAATAAATCTGCAATCAACAAATGAGAAAACTAACTACTGAATGCCCTGAAGACAGCAGACAATACCAAAACATTTACAAAAACAGGACAGGATGGTTCCAGTAGGTGTCCAAAATGAAACATCAG
Source organism: Dugong dugon (assembly GCA_030035585.1). Lineage (NCBI taxonomy): Eukaryota > Metazoa > Chordata > Mammalia > Sirenia > Dugongidae > Dugong > Dugong dugon. Next base: position 32,540,627 of record CM057467.1, read on the forward strand.
ATGACTTTCCAGTGGAAGAAAAGGCACTAGAACTACCTGATAGGGAATTAAAATCTCTAATACTCAGAATTCTCCAAGAGTGGAAGCAAAAACCAGACAAAAATGAGGAAAAATAGACAAATTCATGGAAAATGCAGATGAAAAATTGGAAGAATTCAGGAAAATAATGCAGGAACAAAATGCCAAAATAATTTCACAACTAGAAATTATACAAAAACAACAATTAGAAATCCAAAAGTTAAACAACAAGATTTCAGAAATGTATAGTGTAATAAAAGGGCTGAAGAGCAGATATGAAACGGTGGAAGACAGGATTAGTGGAATTGAAGACAAACACTGGGATACAACCCTGTTTGAGGAAACCTCAGAAAAAAGAACAAAGAAAAATGAAGAGACCCTGAGAGTTATGTGGGATAAAATCAAAAGCAAACATTTTCAAGTGATGGGAGTTCCAGAACAGGGGGAGAAAACAGAAAACACAGAGAGCATCACTGAAGAACTGCCGACAGAAAACTTCCCCAATATCATGAAAGATGAAAAGTTGGCCATCCAAGAAGCTCAACAAACCCCATATAGGATAGACCCCAAAAGAAAATCACCAAGGCATATCATAATCACACTTGCCAAAACCAAAGACAAACAAAGAATCCTGAGAGCAGCTCGTGAAAAACAAAAAGTCACATACAGAGGAGAAACAATAAGACTAAGCTCAGATTATTCAGCAGAAACCATGCAGGCAAGAAGGCAATGGGATGACATATATAAAACCCTGAAAGAAAAACATTGCCAGCCAAGAATAATATATCCTGCAAAACTCTCGTTCAAATATGATGGTGAAATTAGGACATTCCCAGATTAACAGAAATTAAAGGGATATGTAAAACCCAAACCAAACTTACAAGAATTATTACAGGGAGTCCTTCGATCAGAGAACAGACAACTTCAGCTCACAGGCAGAAACTAGGATGCAGGATCGTACCAGCCAGATACCAATCTAGGAAATGAACTCTCAAGGACTATCCAAAACCAAAAGAAATACAACAGGGAATCAGAGCAGTTAATCTGTAAATGACAACAACATCGGAACAACAAAAGAGGGAATAAACGGTGTAGGTATAGAACCTTCTAATGGAAAGGAAGGCAAGGCGGTACCAAGTATTAATAGACTGCTTCAAACTTAGAAAGATAAGGGCAAATTTCATGGTAACTACAAAAAAAGCCAACAAACATACTCATAAAAATAAAGAGGAAAAACATAAAGTCTCAGCAAAAACAAAAGAAATGAAAAAAACATCCACAAACAAAAGTAACTCAGCACAGGAGAGTAAGAAGAACAAAGAAAACGTCAGCACCACAAAAAAAAAAGACACTACAAATGACAGCAACAAACTCACATCTATCAATAATTTCACTGAATGTAAATGGGCTCAATGCACCCATAAAGAGACAAACAGTGACAGAATGGATAAGAAAACAGGATCCATCAATATGCTGTCTACAAGAGACACATCTTAGAAACAAAGATGTGAATTTATTAAAAGTCAAAGGTTAGAAAAAAATATATCAAGCTAACAACTACCAAAAAAGAGCAGGAGTGACAATTCTAATCTCAGATAAAACAGACTTTAAAACAAAATCCACCATAAAAGACAAAGAAGGACACTATATAATGATTAAGAGGATGATCCATCATGAAGACATAACCATAATAAACATCTACACACCCAATGACAGGGCTCCAAAATACATAAAACAAACTCTAACAACACTGAAAAGAGAAATTGACAGTTCAACGCACCACTCTCAGTAAAGGACAGAACAACTAAAAAGAAACTCAGCAAAGATGCAGAAGACCTAAAGGGCACAATCAACCAACCTGACCTCATAGACATATATATAGAATTCTCCATCCAACAGCTGCAAAGTACACATTCTTTTCCAATGCACATGGAACATTCTCCAGAATAGACCACATCTTAGGCCACAGAGCAATCCTTAACAAGATCCAAAGCACTGAGATAATTCAAAGTATCTTCTCTGACCACAATGTCATCAAGATAGAAATTAACAACAGAAAGAGCAAGGAAAAAAAATCAATTACATGGAAACTGAATAATACCCTGCTTACACATCATTGGGTAATAGAAGAATTCAGAGATGGAATCAAAAAATTCCTAGAATCAATGAGAATGAAAACACATCATATAAAACCTTTGGGACACAGCAAAGGCAGTCCTCAGGGGACAATTTATAGCAATAGATGCACACATCAAAAAGAAGAAAGGGACAAAATCAAAACATTAACCCCACAACTCAAACAAATAGAGAACAGCAAAAAAAAAAAAGCCCACAGCCACTGGAAGAAAGGAAATAATAAAGATCAGAGCAGAAATAAATGAAATAGAGAACAGAAAAATAATAGAAAGAATCAACAAAACCAAAAGTTGGTTCTTTGAAAGAATCAACAAAATCAACAAACCACTGGCCAGACTGACAAAAGAAAAACCAGCAGAGAATGCAAATAACCCAAATAAGAAATGAAATGGGGACATTACAACAGACCCAACTGAAATAAAAAGGATCATAACAGACTATTACAAAAAACTATACTCCAAAAAATTTGAAAACCTAGAGGAAATGGATAAATTTCTAGAGTCACACTACCTACCCAAACTAAAACAAAGTGATCTTGAAAATCTGAACAGACCCATAAGAAGAGAAGCTATTGAAAAGGTAATAAAAAAAACTCCCAACAAAAAAATGCCCTGGCCCAGACGGCGTCACTGGAGAATTCTACAAAACATTCACAGAAGAGCCTGTACCAGTACTACTCAAGCTATTTCAGAGTATAGAAAAGGAAGCAACACTTTCAAATTCATTCTATGAAGCCACCATAATGCTGATACCAAAACCAGGCAAAGACTCCACAAAAAAAGAAAATTACAGACCAATATCTCTCATGAATATAGATGCAAAAATTTTCAACAAAAATCTAGTCAATAGAATTCACCATCATATCAAAAAAATAATACACCACGACCAAGTAAGATTCATACCAGTTATGCAAGGAAGGTTCAACATTAGAAAATCAATCAACGTAATCCACCACATAAATAAAAGGAAAGGAAAGAAAAGAATCACATGATCATCTCAACTGATGCAGAAAAGGCATTCAACAAAGTCCAACACCCATTCCTGATAAAAAATCTCAATAAAATAGGTATAGAAAGCAAATTTCTCAACATAATAAAGGGCATCTATGCAAAACCAGTGGCCAGCATCATTCTTAAAGGAGAGAGGCTAAAAACATTCCCCTTGAGAACAGGAACAAGACAAGGATTCCCTTTATCACCATTCCTATTTAACATTGTGCTGGAAGTTCTAGCTAGAGAAATAAGGCAAGAAAAAGAAATAAAGGGCATCCAAATTGGTAATGAAGAAGCTAAACTGTCCCTGTTTGTGGATGATATGATACTATACCCAGAAAACACTAAAGACTCCACAAGAAATATACTGAAACTAATAGAAAGATTAGGCAGAGTAGCAGGATACAAGATAAACATTCAAAAATCAGCTGGATTCCCATACACCAATAAGGACAATGATGAAAAGGAAATCAGGAAAAGAATACCGTTTATAATAGCTCCTAAAAAAATAAAATACTTAGGAATAAATCTAACCAGGGATGTAAAAGACCTATACAAAGAAAACTACAAAACACTACTGCAAGAAACCCAGAGGCATCTACATAAACGGAAAAACATACCATGTTAATTGATAGGTAGTCTCAACGTTGTGCAAATGACAATTCTACCTAAACAATTTCCAAATACAACGCAATCCAGATCCAAATACCAACAACATTCTTCAAAGAGATGGCAAAACTAATCATTAACTTTATATGGAAAGGGATGAAGCCCCGAATAAGTAAAGCACTACTGAAGAAGAATAAAGTTGGAGGACTCACACTACCTGACCTCAGAACCTACTATACAGCTATGGTAGTCAAAACAGCCTGGTACCGGTAAGAGGACAGATACATTGACCAATGGAACAGAATTGAGAACCCAGATGTAAATCCATCCACTTGTGGTCACCTGATCTTCGACAAGTGCCCAAAGTCCATCAAATGGGGAAAGCCAGTCTTTTTAATAAATGGTGCTGGAAAACTGGATATCTGTGTGCAAAAAATTGAAACAGGACCCATATCTCATGCTATATACAAAAACTACTTCAAAATGGATGAAAGACCTAAATATAAAGCCAAAAAGTATAAAGTTCATAGAAGAAAAAATAGGACCAACGCTACAGGCCTTAATACATGGCATCAACAGGATACAGACCATAACCATCAACACACAAACCCCAGAAGATAAGCTAGATAACTGGGATCTTCTGAAAATCAAACACCTGTGGTCTTCAAAAGACTTCACCAAAAGAGTAAAAAGAGAACCTACAGACTGGGAAAAAATTTTGGGGCAGTACAAGTCAGACAAAGGTCTAATCTACAAGAAAATCCAACACCTCTACAAGAAAAAGACAAATAATCCTATTAAAAAATGGGCAAAGGAGATGAACAGACACTTCACCAAAGAAGACGTTCAAGCAGCCAACAGACACATGAGGAAATGCTCGTGATCACTAGCCATTAGAGAAATGCAAATTAAAATCACAATGAGATACCATCTCACCCCAGCATTACTGACATGAATCAAAAACACTGGAAATAACAAACTTTGGAGGGGCTGCGGGGAGACTGGAACTCTTATGCACTGCTAGTGGGAATGCAAAATGATACAACCATTTTGGAAAATGATACAGCGCTTCCTTAGAAAGCTAGAAATAGACATACCATATGATCCAGCAATCCCACTCCTAGGAATATATCCTAGAGAAATAAGAGTTGTCACTCGAATAGACACATGCACACCTATGTTCATTGCAGCATTGTTCACAATAGCAAAAAGATGGGAATAACCTAGATGCCCATCAACAGATGAATGGATAAACAAACTATGGTACATACAACGAGAAAGAACAATGATGAACCTGTGAATCATCTCATAACATGGATGAAACTGGAGGACATCATGCTGAGTGAAATAAGTCAATCACAAAAGGACAAATATTGTATGAGACCTCTATTGTAAAAACCCATGAGAAAGTTCACACACAAAATGTAACAATCTTTGTTGGTTACCAGGGATGAGAGGGGTGGGGGGGAAATACTAAATAGACAATAGATAAGTAGTAACTTTGGTGAAGGGTTAGACAGTACACAGTACAGGGGAAACTAGCACAACTTGTACAAGGAAAGGTCATGGAAGCCCCATAGACACATCCAAACTCCCTGAGGGACTGAATTGCTGGGCAGAGGGCTGTGGGGACCATGGTCTCAGGGAACACCTAGCTCAACTGGCATAACACAATTTATAAGGGCAATGTTCTACATACTACCTTGGTGAGTAGTGTCTGGGGTCTTAAAAGCCTGTGAGCGGCCATCTAAGATACTCCACTGGTCTCATCCCTTTGGGGCAAGGGAGTGTGACGAGAACAGGATACAAGGAAAAGAAAGATTATTCCAAAGGACTAACTGTCCACAGCCACCAAGGCCTCCACCAGACTGAGTCCAGTACAGCTAGATGGTGCCCAGCTACCACCACTGACTGCTCTGACTGGGATCACAACAGAGGGTTCTGGACAGAGCTGGAGAAGGATGTAAAACAAAATTCTAACTCACAAAAAAAGGACCAGATTTACTGGCCTAAAGGAGACTGGAGAAACCCCGAGAATATGGCCCCTAGACACCCTTTAGCTCAGTGGTGAAGTCACTTCCAAGGTTCACCATTCAGCCGGGGAGTGGACAGCCCCATAAAACCAGATGGGACTAATGAGGCACAGTAGTCCAGGGAGAAGGACTAGAAGGCAGAAGGGGACAGGAAAGCTGGTGATAGGGAACCCAAGGTTGAGAAGGAATAGAGTTGATGTGTTGTGAGGTTGTTAACCATTGTCATAGGGCAACATGTGTACTAACTGTTTAATGAGAAACTATTTTGTTCTGTAAACCTTCATCTAAAGTGAGAACAGCAGCACAATTGGAAGAGCATAGTCGATGTCACTGAACTTTGCATGTAGAAATTTTTGAAATGGTGTATCTGTGGCTATGTGTATTTTCACCAAAAAAAAAAAAAAGGATCAAGAAAGGAGGGGGTTGACATGTCGTGGGGTTGTTAACCAATGTCCTAAAACAATATGTGCACTACTGTTTCATGAGAAACTATTTGTTCTGTAAACCTTCACCTGAAGTACAATAAAAACAAAAAAACCTTATTACAAAAAAAATTCCAGGTCCAGATAGCTTTATTGAGAAAATCTACCAAACATTTATTGAAGAAATAATATCAATTCTACACATACTCCTTCAAAAAATTGAAAATAAGGGCATACTTTCCAACACATTTCTTGAATCCAGAATTATGCAGATACCAAACCAGACAAAGCTACTTATAAGAAAACCACTGACCAACATCCCTCATAAACATTGACATAAATATCCTTAAATTTTTTAATCAAATTAGATCCAGCAATATATAAAAACGACAGTACATCATGACCAAGTGGGGTTTGTCCCAGGAATGCGGAATTTGCTTCACATTCAAAATCCAGTCAATATAGTTCACTATATTAATAGAAGGGAAAAAAAACATATGAATATGTAATTTGACACAGCAAAAGAATTTGACACAATTCCACATCCATTTATGATTTTAAAAATAAAACTCTTAGAAAACTAGGAATAGAAGCATAAAGGGCATCTATGAAAAAATAACAGCTACCATCATACTTAAAGTCAAAAGACAGATGCTTTCCTTCTAAGATCGGGAACAAGGCAACAGTGTCCACTGTCACTATTTATACTTAACATTATGTTATATCTTAGCCAGTCAATAATAATGTAAGAAAAAGAAATAAAAGGCAAATTGAAAAGGAAAAAGTAAAACTGTCTTTATTCACAGACAACATGATTACCTGCATAGAAAATCTTAAAGAATCTACAAAAAAGTTACTAGAACTAATGAGTGTGTTTAGTAAGTTTGTGTTTAGTAAGATAAATATACAAAACACAATTGTATTTATAGGTACCAGCAATGAACAATTAGAAATTAAAATTTAGAAACAATACCATTTATAACAGCATCAAATAACATGAAATAGTTGGGGGTAAATTTATTAAAATATATGTGAGACCTGTACACCAAAAACTACAAAATATTGCTGATAGAAATTTTAAGACTCAAAACAATGGAATTTATGCAGTAGAAGACCCAGTATTATTCTCCCCAAATTGATCCATTGATTCAATTTAATACCAGTCAAAATTCCAGCAACTTTTTTTTTGTAGGAATTGACAAGCTGATCTAAAATTTATATTGAAATGAAAAGGACCTTGAATAGCCAAAATAATTTTGAAAAAGAACAATGTTGGAGGGCTTACATTACTTGATTTCAAGATTTACTATAAAACTACAATAAATCAAGACGGTGAGGTATTGACATAAAGATAAACATACAGATCAATGGAACAGCATAGACAGTCCAGTAAAAGACTAACAAATACTTCGTAAATTTATTTTCAACAAAGGTGCCAAGGTAATTTAATAGGAGATGGAGAGATTTTCCAACAAACAGTGCTGAAACAATTGGATAGCCACATGGGAAAAAAAAAAAAAAAAAGGTGAATCTTGACAGTTATTACATCCTACCATGTACAAAAATGTACTCAGATAGATCACAGGTCAAAATGTAAGAGCTTTAACTATAAAACTCAGGAGAACATCTTTGTGACTTTAGGTTTGGCGAAGATTTATTAAATACAACACAGAAAGCACACACCATTTAAAAAAATTGATAAATTGTAATTCATCAAAATTTAAAACTTTTGTTCTTTGAAATACACTGTTAATGTGCAATGAAAAGGCAAGCAAGAGACTGGAAGAAAATATTTGCAAAATATAAATCTGATAAAGGACTTGTATCCAGAGTACATAAAGAACTCTTACAACTCAGTAAGGAAGATACAGGAATGGCAAATAAGCACATGAAAAGATGGTCACTATCCGTATTCATTAGGCGTATACAAATTAAAACCACAATGAGATACTACTGCACACCCAATAGAATGGCTAAAATTAAAAAGACTGAAAATACCAGGTACTGGTAGGGATGTGAAGCAATTGGAACGCTCATACATTACTAGTGGAAATGCAAAATAGTACAGCCACTTTGAAAAACCTTTTGGCAGCTTCTTATGACATTGAAAACACACTTATCACATGACCAGCAATCCCACTCCTAGATATTTACCCAAGAGCTATAAAAACATATGCTTAAACAAACACCTATACACAAATGTTCATAGCACCTTTATTCATAATAGCCAAAAAATGGAAACAACCCAATTGTCCATCAATTGGTGAACAAATAAACAAATCATGATATATCCATGCAATGGAATACTACTCAGCAATTAAAAGGAACAACAACCTGGAAAAAAATCTCAAAGCTTTATGCTAAAGTAAGCCAGATATGAAAGCCTGCATATCTTATGATTCCATTTACATGAAATGCTAGAAAAGGCAAAATTACAATGACAGAAATCAGACCAGGGGCTGAGGATGGGGCTGAAGAAACTGACTGCAAAGGCACAAGAGGAAACATAATGGATTGTAAGAAATGTTCTATTACTTGGTTACGTGGTGGTTATATGACTACATACATTTGTCATGAGTTTCCAAATTGTACACTTAAGAAGGGACCATTTTAATTATTTGTAAATTATGCCACTGTAAAGCTGATTTTAAAAGATTTTTAAAGAAAAAAATGTTCAAGTAAGAAGAAACCTCTTGGACAATAACTAAAGAGCTATGTGGAGTCAAGGAAGGGTTTTGGGGTTTTGGTTTGAGGATGTTGCTTCTGGTTGGGGTTTTTAAATGTTTGTTTTGTTTTTGTTTGCTTACTTAATTTTTGTTTATAAGACAGTAGAGGTTGAAACATGTTTACAGGCTCAGGAGAGAAATAACCAGTAGAGAGGAAGGGACAGAAAATATAGGAAGAGATGGAATGCAGAAGGAAAAGTTCTGGGTATTCCATTCAGGAAGAACTTACACAAATAATCTGGGTTCTTGGTAGGAAAGATTTAAGATATACAGGACCCTCCTGTCAACCTACACTAACTGTCAACGAGGACACAGCTCCATCTGGGGGGGGGGGGGGATGCTGATTCAGTGCCCAAGTGTCCCTGAACAATATCTCTGCCTGCAGCTTTCTAACATCCAAAAAGGCCATTTTCATAACAAAGTTTATTAAGAAAATGTTCTGCATCCTACTTCAGTGAGTGGCGTCTGGGGTCTTAAAAGCTTGCAAGCAGCCATCTAAGATGCATCAGTTGGTCCCAACCACCTGGAGTAAAGGAGAATGAAGAACACCAAAGACACAAGGAAAGAACACCAAAGCTCAAGAGACAGAAAGGGCCACATAAACCAGAGACTTCATCAGTCTGAGAGCAGAAGAACTAGATGGTGCCTGACTACCACCAAAGACTGCCCTGACAGGGAACACAACAGAGAGTTCCTGATGGAGCAGGAGAAAGGTGGGGTGCAGACTTGATGGTCTGACTGAGACTGGAGGAACCCCGGAAAGCATGGCCCCTAGATTCTCTATCAGCCCAGAACTAAAACAATTTCTGAGGCCAGCTCTTCAGACAGGGATTGGACCGGACTGTGGGACATAAAGAGATACTCGTGAGGAGTGTGTCTCTTAGCTCAAGTAGGTACAAGAGACTAAACGGGCAGCTTCTGTCCAGAGGTGAGATGGGAAGGCAAGAGAGGGTTAGGAGCTGGTTGAATGGACATGGGGAATCAGGGGTGGAAAGGAGGAGTGTGCTGTTACAGTATGGGGAGAGCAATTAGAGTCACATAACAATGTATGTATAAATTTTTGTATGGGAGATTAACTTGAAATATAAACTTCATCTAAACTACAACAATAAAAAAGAAAAAGAAAAAAACCAAAAAGGCCATTTTTCTTAGCTACTCCTGGCTCTGACTTAATACCTCTTTATCTGGATAATTCTGACCTTAAGTATGAGCTGGGAGCCATGGCCAATTATTTCTCCTTAGTCCATCTCTAACCCTTGAAAGTATTCCTGTTTCCACCACCATGAGCTGTATGTTTACAATTTCTGTAATCTGGTACCAACCAACTGACTCACGTCAGCACAATTTACATTAGTTGTCCCATTTGAGAATCACCATGGACGTAGGGTCTTTCATAAACTTAACTTGTTGTAATTGATCATAGTCGTTATTTACTTTTGTGAAGTTCACATTGTCACGGTTTAGCCCATCTCAAGTGCTCATACTCCAAACACAGAATCGCTACTCTCCAAAGAACCTTGGCTCCTGTTCGTGGAAAATGGCAGTAGAGACCCAAATGCAGTTACTAGACAAGTATATCATATTGTTTCACATGAGGACTTGAGGTTCTTTGGTGACAGCAGAAAAAAAAAATCTATTTTTATTCAAAAAAGTGGGGGTTCATGTTGATATTTTCTATTTACCTCTATTTTCATTAGCTTCTTTTTCTCTTGCTCTAACTTTGATGTCCCATGCTCTACATTCTCATAATAAATCATTTGTCCAAATTATACCATTGACCTCAAATCTAAAAGTGCCCATTTTTAATTTCTCTGTAATTTTAAAATTTCTGGAGACCTCTGGCTCCAGTACTAACATTAGCTCCACAGTGCAGAGGTCTAAGTGCTGCCATTTAGCAATAGCACTCAGTCATCTACTACAGTCGGCCTTACGTATCAGCGGGTTCTGCATCTGCGGATTCAACCGTGGATCAAAAATATTCCAAAAAAAAAAAAAAAGTTCCAAAAAGCAAAACTTGAATTTGCCACAGCCGAGCACTGCGCCAAATCCACACAAATCGAGGGATGTGGAGGCACGCCCTGTTGCAACCTCCCGCCATCTCACAGATCCCCAGTCTCTCTCCAGCACTCATTATTGGAGCGTTGTTCACTTCTAGACTCGTTAGTTTGTTTGCTGTTTGTGTTGTGTGCACCCTTTGTTTCTGTGAAAAAACGTCTCCTAAAAAGCAATGAAGTGGTTAAAGCAATCCCTTAAAGGCTAAGTGTGAGGGGGTTGAGGAGAGGAGAGCAAGGAGTTTAAGGCTGGTGAGGGATGGCTGGCTAGTATTTAAAGTGCTACAGCTTCAAGAAGCTCAAGATCACAGATGAATTGGCATCAGCTGATGCCCAGGCAGCATCATCGTTCCCAGAGAGCTCAAGGAACTCATAGAAGAGAAAGGCTACCATCCAGAGCAAGTCTTCAATTGGGGTGAAACAACTATTTACATGGTATTTACATTGCACTGGGTATTACAAATAATCTAGAAATGATTTAAAGTATACGGAAGGATGTGCGTAGGCTAAATGCAAATACCATGCCATTGTATATAAAGGGCTTGAGCATCCTCAGAATCTGGTATCTGCAGGGGTCCTGGAACCAATTCCCCCGCAGATACTGAGGGAGGACTGATCTAAAAAGCAATTCCACCCTCCCTCCAGGGAACACCAAAGAAAATACAGGCTTAGGATACCTGGCATCTCAGAGCGAACCCCAGGCAATAAGTAGCAATGGCAATGAAAGGCAGAACACAGAAAAATACCAGCTCCACAGGTTTTATAGAAAAGCTTCTTCTCACTCTTCATTTTCATGATCACCAGAGTCACGATTTAATTTTTATCATTGGTAGCTTTAGTTTTGAACTACAATTTCTTAAAGGCCTTTAGATTAATAGTCATTGTTTTTGCACTGTGCCATTCCAGCTTTTCAAAATCCAATGAAGAATATCAGAAAATACAACTAAAACACAACCAAGAACCACACGTGACTGTTCACACTTCTCCAAAAAAGTTCAAGTGGAACAATTTCTGTAGGCCCTTAAAATTTATGCAATATTGACTGGGCTCCTCACGAACAAACTCAAACAATCAAAGACCTTTAAGGCAGAACACATTTCATTTGTAGAATTATGTTCACATTATGTTCTCATAACCCCTACTGTCAATTCCAGTAACAATCAAAATAAGCTTTAGCCATTTGCCTTTCTAGCAAGAAACCCAAATCCTTACATAGACTAGAAATTACCATGACTGTATTTTGCATTTTGAGGTAACTGCTCGACCAAAAGAGATAAAAAAAAGATGTAGTCATTTTTTTCAGGATAACTTTGTGAGTAGGACCTAATTATATACCCCAGTGTAAGATATTGTTTTGCCAAATCTGAACAAGTTGATCGAGTATTGAACTACCTGCTTGGACCTGAGTGGGACCAAGCCCACTATTTATTTTTTAAGATAATCCTACCCATGTGATCCCTAGAAACTTCATTATTTAAGATAAACTATCTGCTTGAAGGCCAATAATGCTAGAGTTTCCCGTTATGTACATCCAAGTAGTTCTAGGTAGACAGAGTTTTCTTGATTATCTCTTATACGCATTTAAGCAAGGGAGACAGTATCATGCATCCCTTTCACAAAGAGTTACTAGTCTCTCAGAGGTGAATAGACCAGATGACCTGAACCCACAGCCATTGTGTCAATTTCAGCTCACAGCGACCCTATAGGACAGAGTAGAACTGCCCCATAGGGTTTCCGAGGAGTGGCTGGTGGATTGGAACTGCCAACCTTTTGGTTAGCAGCTGAGCTCTACCTTCAATCCACCTTTGGGTTAACTCAGTCAGCCTTCCCTTGTGGGGCTCAACTTTCTGAGCAGTTCTTCATTTAAGCCAACAATGTCCCTTTTCCTACTTCTCTTTCCATCCAGAAGCTGGAGAATGTGGGAACATCATGTCCCATCAGATTCCTCTCCCATCTACACCAGCTAGGGCATGGTGTAGATCTGCCTTGGAGAACTCAGTCATTCACACTATATGCAGAAGTTACAGAAGCATGGCCTCAGACCAAGATTCTAAAGTGACCCAAACAAAGGGGGAGGGATATGACCTTCCCAAGACTTCTAATCCTGGAGGAGAACTTTTTGATTACAAATTCTCCAGGCTTGTGGCCGTTTTCTCCTGTTTTTCTTAGCTCCATTCCAGAAAGGTCATCTTATCTAAATCAAATGATGGCCAAAGTTAGTTGCTTAACACTTTAGTTGAACTATCTTGAGACTATTTCAATTTAGTATTTTTTAATTATCTACTTAAAAGTCACCTTTCTGAAGTATAAAATTATTTCTGAAACTATTCTCTGGAAGCCATTTTAAAAAACTCATTTTGGATTTGCACAAAACAGCAGAAGCCAAGGTCATAGCTCTGTCAAAAGACTTTTCTGTAAAAACAAAGATTAACTTACATATGTTAAAGCAATAACACTAGATCTTCACTTTTCTTTCTGAAGTCAGCCTTCCTATCTTAAGCTGTTCCTAAGCTCTCATGCAATAGTCTTCACTGAAGCATTACCAGGGTTCCTTTTTCCTCCTTCACTTCCCTGATACTCCTTCCAAATCTAACCATGATGGTGGGAGTTTGATGCCCATCATACTTCTGGCACTAAACGTAGATTTTTGAGGACTCTAGATTGGCAGGAAGAAAACACACACATAGTAAGCTTAAAGTCTCAATATATTTAGCCAAGGATGCAGAATCTTATCAGAAGAGGCCACACAGAGCCAGAGCAAATGCAGTAAATCTGAGCATGGTTTTCTTCGCCTTCTAGAGCCCTTAATGGGCAGTGACATAAAGTCACAAGTTAGGGTCTTGTGAGATCTAAGACATTTATTTTTTGTATGATCTTAGTGGTTATTCTATCTTTACGGGCAATGATACCTGTTATTAAGCTATTATCTGTCAGTTTCACACTCACTCTGCTTTGTGGCGCTGGGGCTAGGACTTTGCAAACCACATTTCTACTCTGCCAATAGGGAGAGCTAGAGGGATGCTGGAAGGTTAGAGGAGGGAAAAGGGATTGCTCCTTTTTGTCAGTGTCACCCCCATAGAGGTACCTCACCCAAGCAGCAGCAGCTGGTTATAACGGAAGTTGGTCCCATTTTCTAGATTCTTGCCACACTCCCAGAATTAGCCTCATTACACCCCTCAAAGGCACCAGCACCATCCAGGCAGAGCCCCCTCCTCAGAGGTCTGAGCCTCACCTCCATGAGGCCAAAGCCCCTCCTCTGAGCTTCTGAGGTACCAGCGCCATCCTCCTCAGAGCTTCTCGGTTCTGATAACCCCAAACTCCTCCCTTTGTTCCCCCAGCCCTAGGATGGTAACTGCTTCATGCAGTTACTTCCTCTGTGTTACCTCGGTATTGTTGCGTTTTCAGTGCCCCAGCACCTGTGTAATCATTTCCCTATATCCAACTCTCCCTGTAGAAATAACTAGTGCAGTTCCCACTTTACTAGCTAGACCTCCACTAGCATAAAAGTGCATTCTTTTGTTGATGCTAAAACTTACCACTTTCAAGCATCATGCCATTCACTATTTCATGGACTTCAACAGGGAAATCAGTGAAGGAGGAGGAGAGAAATTATTTCCAGTCATTACAGTCCAAGGATTCTAAACCTTGATCATCTAGGTACAGAAATAATTGACCACGTATCCGAGAAGGAGCCCCGATGGTGCAGTGGTTAAGAGTTTGGCTGCTAACCAAAAGGTCGGCAGTTCGACCACCAGCCAGCCACTTCTTGGAAACCCTATGGGGCAGTTCTACTCTGTCCTATGGGGTTGCTATCAGTTGGCATCAACTCTACAGCAACGAGTTTTTGGTATTTTTTGTTGTTGTTCTTGTTCTGGTGTCTGAGAAAATCCCACCAGGCAGAAAAAGTCCAATTGCTAAAGAGCTTCTGATATTCTTGGAGCCTAACACAACCATGAAAAATACCCAGCTTTGCACATTCCGTAAAGGGACAGTCTTTGCCATCTTGCCCCCTACACATATACATCCATTTCTCCACCATTCCGCACTTGCCAATCTTCAAATGAGGTAAATTTGTGAAGGCTGGAGTTACAACCACCCAGCGGGTGTATGCCTTCTGATGGAAATGAAATGAAATGCAGCATTTCTTTAAAAGCCATTTATTTCCAACCTGTTCCGTTAAAGTAAAACATGCTAAACGAGCAGGCAACATATTGACTTTTGTGCCCTGTGGCATCTGGGGCCATAAATGTCCTGCTTATCATAATATTCATCTCTACAGCTCTTGCAAATCAGGACCCTCCCCAGGAGAGCATACACACCGCCCATTCATAACTCAGGATGGCAAGGAGACAGGCTGCCTAACTAGAGGAGTTGGTCTCCCCCACCATCCACACCTTTGCACACAGTGGCTGGACCTGCTGCACCCATCCCACTGACCATGAATTAGGAAGCTTCTCAATCTGCATCTGAACAGGTGGTAGAAATCCTAGATTGCCAGTGCTATTCCCTGAAAGAAGGAAACCAGGCTGCCACGGAGATTGCCCCAGGCTGGGAGACAATGAAGACAGCCCTGAGGAAGCCCAGTGGGAAAGCTTGAGCTTTCGAGTCATACCAACCTGCATTTGAATCTGTCACTCTGTCACTGCATTTGGCTTTGTCACTCACTAGCTACATGACATTGGACAAGTTACTTCATCTCTCTGAGCCTCGGTTTTCTTTTCTGGAAAATGGAGTGGATGATGTCTACTTTATAGGGTTGTCGTGATGCTTAGGAGTCCTGTTGGTGCAGTGGTTAAGAGTTCAGCTGCTAACCAAAAGGTCAGCAGTTCAAATCCACCAGGCACTCCTTGGAAACCCTATGAGGCAGTTCTACTCTGTCCTATAGGGTCGCTATGAGTCGGAATCCACTGGACAGCAATGGGTTTGGGGTTTTTGGTTTTAAATAACGTAACAGAGAAAGACAGAAGCTTATGTACCCAGCACATTGTAAGTGCTTGAGAAATAGTAACCAGTTAAGTAGTTGATTCTGACTCATGGCGACCCCATGTGTGTCAGAGTAGAACTATGCTCCATTGGGTTTTCAATGGCTGATTTTCTGGAAGTAGATCGTCAGGACTTTCTGAAGTGCCTATTGGATGGACTCAAACTTCAACCTTTTGGTTAGCAAAAAGTGCGTTAACCATTTTCACCTAGCCATTATTAATAAATTTTGCTTTTTTATTTCAGATTGCTGGGGGGCTATGCTTTCAATGCATCGCTTCCCCATTTCTGCTTTGAGTACAATGATAAGCAAAAAGGCAGAAAAATTAATTTCATGAATTCTTTAAAATGGTCACATACCGTGCCCCCTCTGGAAGGTGCACACCCTCATACCCTTCGCTCTACCTGCTCAGCTCCCCAACTTTCTCCAGCACCCCTCTCTTCACTCCCTACATAATTCCTAGAAAGCAGGTGTGAGTGCATTGCCTAAGCTTTTCTTGTAGTACCCTGTACCTTCCTGACAATTATCCTCTATTTCCTGTCGTCTGTTGGGATGAATTCTAATGGGTTTGCTCCTGATGATCAGCTAAGCGCAAAGGTGCTGCTTTTCCCAGACCCAGCAGGGAAAACCGCTGGCTTCCAGCAGAGGTACATGCAATGCTCTCAGCTCGCTCCCTGAACTTTTACACAGGTGTGGCATTTGGGATTCGCCAGGGATGCTGAGTAATTACTTAGAAAGAGTGCTGTCTGATCGTTCCTTTCTCTGCAAGTGCAATTTCTCCTAATAACATCACACAACTGAATGCCTCCTAATTCTGTTGGAATCCATTTTAATTATCGCTGTTTCTTATGTTGGCGAGCTGTCACTGGGGTTTTTGATTTGTGATGGAAAATAGGGAAGCCATAAAGTATTCTGGTGACAGCTCCCTGATTAGGCAGCATTGCAGCAAAACAAGTTGTCACAATAAAACTGATTAATCAAGTTGTCAGAGTAAAACAAATTAATGCCACAGAAACCTTTGCTAGAAATTACCTTCATATCTTGGGGTATTTGTCTGATGAATTCCTTCTATTAGCAAAAACTTCCATCTTGTGAGCAACTCTTCCAAGTCTGCACTTGAGATCTGAGTTAGGCCAGTTACCCTGTGGCAGGGGACTAACTGAGAACCCAGAGACAGATTTGGAGAGGACAGTCACTGACTTGATTTTCAGAGATGCTTTGTTTTTTAAGAGATGCTTTTGTTCCTGCCTAACTATCTGGGAGACTATTAGCACCTGAAATATAATCTAGGAGCTATAAATTTTAATGCAAGAACAAATACAAAGGCCATTACCTACAGCCCTACCCAGCGGGTCTAGTTTCAATTTGTTAAGATGTTTAGTTGCAGTCCTCTGGCTAGAAGGATACTCACTCTACAGGACTTCTTATACATTCCCTGTCTCCATCCTGGAGGTCTCAGGCACAGGACCTGTCCATTGCAGTTCACTGTAACATAGATGGTGATGTTTGGTATGCAGAACCCATGCCCTCCCAGCCAGAGCTGACTGGACCAGAGGTGGGCACCTGACCACTGATCCTGGGATAAAATGATGAGCTGAGCCAATTACATTTCATCTCTCAAGATTTTAACCAGGAAATACTGGTAGAATGGATCAGTTAGCTGTGGGAGCTGAAACTGAAAAAGATTAGAGCCATTAAAGGTCTCAGCAAGCCAATGTTATAAGTAATCAAAAGCTTTGAGGCAGAGAAAAGATACAGAGTAAAGCTGGAAGAAGTCAGTGGGTAGCCCATGGGAAGATGGGAACCAATCTGTGCTTATGGCTGAGGCTGTCAACCTTGGTCTTCACAGTAGGTAAACAGTAGAACTGGCTATGATATTCTTGGGGACTCCTCATGTTAGCTTCTTTAGGTCTTTTTTCTTAAGCTGGTCAGATTTCCCAGAAAAATCTTAGGGCCATAGTACTCAGTGTATCGAATTCTACTTAATCTCCCTATTTTTAATAAATAACCCCACTCTCAACTGCCTTGTGTCCTTGATACAAAGACCCTCTGTTTTACTCTACTATGATGGGAGAATAGTAGTTTTCTGGTTGCACATATAATAATGATAATATTAATTATTATTATATTAGTTATCTATTGGTCCATAACAAAGTACACCAAAATTTAGTGACTTAAAACAACATATATTTATTATCTTATAGTCTCTCTAGGTCAGCAAACTGGGCACAACTTAGCTACATGCCTCTGCCTCAAGGTCTATCATAAGGCTGCAGCCTTATCTGAAGGCTCAACTGGGGAAGAATCCTAGCGTGGCAGTGCCCTGGATTTGATCTTTGCTCAGATGTCATTTTTTAATTTTAGCATCACTTGCCATCTGGAGAGGCTAAGAATTTTCAGATTCACCAAGTCCTGGCTCCATTTTGTTGATCAGTCCTTCTCTCAATTTATCTATCTCCTCTAGTATCTTACTATAAGTAACAAGAAGAAATTCGGTGGCAACTTCACCACTTTGCTTAGAAATCTCCTTAGCTACATCACCCGGTTAATTAGGCACAGTTTTTGCTAGAGAAAGGGAGATGTTTGTTATGTAGTGGCACAAAATTAGCAACATTAACACTTGCAGTAACATGTAGAAATAGAATATGGGAGGGCATTACACAAGGGCATGAATACCCAGAGGTGGGGATCATTAGGGTTCCATCTTAGAGGTTGTCTATCACAATAATACATTATATTGTATTGTATATTATTATATTCACAAATAAAAATGAGCAACATGAGCCAAAACACTGAGAGGTCACATAATAAAAGAAACACAGAATAGAGAGCAAAGGCCACCTCTTTGGGTTAGTTATTGCCAGTCTTGTGATCTAGCTTTGCAATATTCATCCATACACTGGACTGCTTTGTTGGTTGCTTACTGCAGACTGTCCTAAACCTCTAAAATCTAATTACAGTTCTTTTTTTTTTTTTTTTAATTGTGCTTTAGGTGAAAGTTTACAGCACAAATTAGTTTCTCATTAAAAAATGTATACGCAAATTGTTTTGTGACATTAGTTGCAATCCCCACAATGTGTCAGCACTCTCCCCCTTTCCACCCCGGGTTCCCCATTTCCATTCATCCAGTTTTCCTGTCCCTTTCTGCCTCCTTGGCTATGCTTTTGGCACAGGTGTTGCCCATTTGGTCTCTTATACTTGATTGAACTAAGAAGTATGTTCCTCACGCGTGTTACTGTTTGTTTTAGAGGCCTGTCTAATCTTTGACTGAAAGGTGAACTTCAGGAGTGGCTTCAGTTCTGAGTTAGCAAGGTGTCCAATGGCCAAAGTCTCAGGGATCCCTCCAGTCTCTATCAGACCAGTAAGTCTGGTCTTTTTTTGTGAATTTGAATTTTGTTCTACAGTTTTCTCCTACTCTGTCCACAGCTGTATATTGTGATCCTTGTCGGAGTGGTTGGCGGTAGTAGCCGGGCACCATCTAGTTAATTATGGTTTTTATGCAACAATTTTCATGATACTAAATTTGTGTAAGTCAAGTATTGTGTAACCAGGGGAACTACTATAATTTGGAAGAGAGAAATAAACAGTGAGAAATATAATCACAACATGCATAAAATTTGTAGCATAGAAGGAACCTCAATTTCCTGGCATGACACTGACAGCTCCTGCTGTGGCTCTTCCACCTTTCCCTGCTTGTCTCTCTACTTCATATTGGCTTTCCTTTGTAAGAGTCATCATTGATTTGCATCTAAGCCATTCATTCGTTCAACAACCACAAAGCACTAATTGAGCACCCGCTGTGTGCTAGGGCCTGTGCTGCCCCTTGAGAGGATCAGTCATGGTTCTTGCCCTTTAGGCACGCACAGTCTGATGGGGGCGGTAAGCAAGTGAACACATGCCTACAAAGCCTTTGAGCTGGGGCTTGAAAGATACTCAGGAGTTTACTGAGTGGAGAGAATTGGGGACAGCATTCCAGGTTGTGGAAATGCAAGTGAACAGCAATATCAAAACAAGGAACTCTTCAACTCAGTCTGTTTTGTTTTTTGCTTAAAGTTTTGCCCAAATATAAGAAAATGGAAGAAGACACTCATGGCTAATGTGTGTGTGTGTGTGTGTGTGTGTATGCGTGTTTGCTTGTTTGTTTGAATGAATCCCATGAAGATTTTGTTTACATGGGAGCACTGAAAGGCTATAGGTGGAAAGATTAAAGGAAGACACATCAGGGAGATCTTTCTGGCTCAGAGCTGTCAAAAAATGGAAGTGTGCTGCCATGGAAACCACTCTTCTATTCACTCTTTCTGTTCCAGCCCTGCTGATCATATCTCACTTTCTTCACTAAGACTTGGTCCTTCTCTTTCATTCTTGCATCCTTGAATGTGCGGTTCTCTCTACATATGACACTCGACCCAATCTTCCTTCATCTCTCTAGTTCTCACTTCTCCTTCAGGTCAGCTGACATGTCACTTCCTCTGGGAAAACTTCGACCATCACCACCCACAAACCAGAGTAGTCCCCCCATTATACACTCCCACAGGCTCAGAGCTTTCCCTACCCTAACATTCTTCATACTGTTCAATGTCTGCATTTCTAGATTGCCAGACTGTAAGTACCCTGAGGACAAGGGCCTTATTTGTCTTATCCACCATGAAATTCCCAGAACATAGCAGAGTATGTGGCATATGGGAAAGTACAGCTGAATGGGTGAATAAATGAACAGTGCATTGCCTGTCCCTGAAGTGGCTACATGGCCACTTGACAGGAACGTTACAGAGAAGATTCTGGATGAAGCAGCAGGACTTAGGGTTGCAGTGGACAACATGAAATTTTAGCTCTGTTCCAACTCAGTAAGTCTAGGATAGAGCAAGGAATAAAGCAATAGTAATTCCATCCTTTACCCAGAATAGAAAAAAAATTCCACGGCTTCAAGTATGTAATGAAGTCCAATAATTAAGCATTTTAGTTGCAAGTCAACTCTCTGAACAAGACCAAATAAAAAGAAGAAAAAATTTAAGACAGATAGGTTGAAGGGTCAAATGTAGCTATTGGTTTCTTTCTTCACCGACACCTTGCAGAGTTAAAGAAGGCTCCTGGCTGAGTGAGAGAATCACTAAGAACCCACATCCAGAGCTAATTTTCAACTCTGTTGTAAAGCACTGGGCTACCAGCCTAATGTCTCATCGGGGTAGGGTAGTTTGTTCTTGAACTTATTTAGCTCATAGAGAATCTTGAGAATACAATGGAAGTTATGAAACTTCCCCAAGAAAAATGTACATAGATTCATATTCATATTCAGAAATGTGCTTGCTATTTCTTCCTCATCTCCCTGGAGCTCATTCACCAACTCCAAGCTAAGAAGCCCTTGCCTAGAATGAAGTAGTTACCAAGATTTACCAACAGCTAACTGCGAGATATGTGTTCCTGAGGACTGAGCTCATAAAGAGCACTGTTTCCCTTTCCTTCTCAAATCCTTGTGGTGACAATCACAAAGGCAGAGCTGCCAGCGCCCAGCTGTACCCAGCCACTGATAGAGGCTGGACAATATGGAAGACTAGAGAGGAGTCACCAGACTGCAAACTCCTTGAAGTCACTGTCTGCTTTTTTTACTGTAGTATCCCAAGTGAACCTCACCCATATATCAGTTTGTCATACTGTGGTGGCTTATGTGTTGCTATGATGCTAGAAGCTATACCACCAGTATTTCAAACACCAGCAAGGTCACCCATGGTGGACAGGTTACAATGGAGCTTCCAGACTAAGACAGACTAGGAAGAAAGGCCTGGCAATTACTTCTGAAAATCAGCCAATGAAAACCCTATGAATCACAACAGAGTGTTGTCTGATACAGTGGTAGAAGATGAGCCCCCAGGTTGGAAGGCAACAATGGATTAAAATATACCAACAATCCTGAAGATGGAGCAGGACCGAGCAATTTTTCATTCTGTGGTACATGAGGTTGCCATGAGTTGAAGCTGAGTCAAAAGCAACTAACAACAACATCCCAAGTGAAAAACAGAGCAAGAGGGAAAGACCCTTGGAGATATGAAAGGGACAAAGAGAGACAGATAAAAAGAAAGAGGCGGGCTTACAAACAGAAGCAGAAAAAGGTAAAAAATACACAGAGAAAGAGAGACAAAGCAGAAAGGAAGAGACAGGAGAGTTAAGGAGAGCTAGGACCCCCCACAGAACTTTAGTCACCTCAGGATCAGCTTCCCCACCATTAGCTGCACGTCAGCTGTGAGAAGATTACAAGCTGGCCAGTTGTAAAACTGTTTAACTTGTTAGAACTTTAATCAGGAAGAACCAGTGTCACATTTGTGCTTCTTGTTCCTCTTATTTACACAGAAGACATACTGAAGAAAAACTCTATTTCTCCAGCCTTAAACATTTCCTCCAGGGAAATCAACAACAAAATCCTTCAAAATCAACAACAAAATTGTGAGGGAAGAAAATGAAGTACTTCAGCAATCTATATTTAGATTCAGCTCAAAGACTGTCTTTTCTGCTTTCTCCTTCTCTCCAGCTGGTTCCAATCTCAGTAAAACTCCTCAAATAAATTGCTACAAGTTTATTGTCAGTTGAGGCTTCTGGTCTATTTTTTGTAGGAGCCATGGAGAGAGTCTGGGAAGAGACCAGCCCCAGGAGATCCCTGGGGAGAGGAGGACAGTAGCTCTGTGAGCAAAAGGGGAGTCCAGCCCACACCTCCTGAGAGGATATTCCTCTGCTGATGCTCCCTGGCCAACACTTGGATATTCTTGCTTTGTCTTCTAGGTTCACCTCAGGGGTCCTGACGCTTGTCTAAACCTTCAAAGGCTAGGGAGGGGGGGAATGAAGCATGGTGGTTAAGATCATAGGGCTGGCTTCACACCTACCCGGTTTTGAATCCCAACTCTGCCTCTTACTACCTATGTGGCTTAGCAGGTTATTAGCTGTTGTTACTTGCAGTATAGTCATCTCTGATTATAGTGGCCCCATGTACAACAGAAGGAAACACTGCCCAGTCCTGCACCATCTTGATCGTTGGTATGTTTGAGTCCATTGTTGTAACCCTTGTGTCAGTTCATCTCATTAAGGGTTTCCTTTGTTTTCACTGACCCTGTACTTCATCATATGTGATGACCTTTTCTAGCAATTGGTCTTTCCTGATGATGTGTCCAAAGTGAGTCAAAGTGGCAGACAATATTCTGTGATCCGTAGGGTTTTCATTGGTTAATTTTCAGAAGTAGATCACCAGACCTTTCTTCCTAGTCTGTCTTAGTCTGCAATCTCTGCTGAAATGTGAAGAGATATATAGGAAGGGGAATCCATCATGGGTGACCCTACTAGTATTTGAAATACCAGCTGCATAGTTTCCAACGTTATAGCAGCACACAAGCCACCACAGTACAGCAAACTGACAGACGGGTGGTGGAGGAGGTTATTTAGCGTCTCTAAACTCCAGTTTTATCTGTAAAATGAGGAAAATAATATCTACCTTACAGGGCTGTTGTAAGTATTAGATGTGACTGTACAGGTAACATATTTAGCATAATACCAGGAATTCTGCAAACATGAGCTGCTCTTAACCCTTTACTTCCACCCCGGCTCCCACAAAACGTTGAGACATACCTATATAAGAGCACTTACCACACCATGTTGAAATGATCTGACGACATGCCTGTTTCTATAGCTACACAGAAAAACCAGATGTCCTTCATCTCTAGTGCCTATCACACCATTAAACTGAAAAACCAAACCAGTTGCTGTCAAGTGGACTCCAACTCATGGAAACCTCATGTATGTCAGAGTAGAACCGTGCCCCACAGCATTTTCAATACATGGTTTTTTGGAAGTAGATCACCAGGACCTTCTTTTGAGGTGCCTCTGGGTGGATATGAACCACCAACCTTTTAGTTAGCAGCTAAGCAGATTAACTGTTTGCACCATTCCAGGACTGTTAGGTGCTCAATAAATGTTTGCCACATGAACACAGTTAGGAGCACACTGTATGGAGGGTTAGCTCACCTTTTCCCTTTCAATATGGACTCAGAAGAGATTAGTGTAATCTACCAGGTTTCTGGAAATTTCTCTGTAGTATGATATTCCTCATGGTTTGTTCTCTCCCTGATTTGACTATTCAACCTCCCTCTCTTTAAAACAAAAATCAGTCAGTAGGGGATAGAGCTCATTCCCCCGTTTGGGGTCTGTGGACTTGGAGAAACCTTCAGCGGTCTAGCAGAGGAGGAATTAACATTCACAAGGGCAGTGAGTCTCGTGCCAGTGGTCCCGGTCCCAGGATGTCCTCATCTGCATGGGCGATAACACACCATGTGTTGTCTTCAAGGCAGAAACGTCCAAAAGAACCACTCATCCGGCTCCGGCAAATGGCTAAATGGCAGGTCAAATTGCCCATAACTTTGACGAGGAGAACGGCTGGATGATTCTAGCTCCTCTCTAGGGAGAAATGAAATTCGGAATTCAAGCCTCATGAAAAGGAATCATACAAAAAAAAAAAAAAAACCACCTTATGCAGAATTTACATCCTACCATAAAACGGGGAAGAACTTAGGATGCAAAGGGACCCTTGTATCAGCAGAGTGCATTTGTCAGGAAACAACCTTCCCAAGCTGGGCCAGGCTGTTTGCCTTCAGACAATTCCTGTCAGGGCCAAACAACCCAGACATTTATAATGATAGCTTATCAATTTGTTTTTTAAATTATAAGACTGCCGGGAAGAGTTGACTCTCTGCCGGAAATACGCTCCGTGATGCTCTGGGGCAGCCGCTGTGAGAAGTGGTCAGAACGCAGAGGGCAAAGGATTTATGCGCCTGCGCATACAGCCAACGTTTGATGCTGTGGAGCCGGTAGATGAAGATCAGCGCGGCGCCTCTCCCACTCTTGTCACAGACCTGGGTCTGGAAAGGTCTAACTCGGCCTCCTCTTGGCGTATGCACAACTAGCTAGAAGTGTCCTCCTCAAAAAATCTTGACACTTACCTTACCTTTCAGTGCCATGGGGAGGGGCTTCTTTTCCCTGTGTATGTGTTTGGGCCACGTGAAGAGATTGATAGAAAAGGGAATCCAAGGAGTTGGCCTTTCAGTCCCTCAGGATTGGAGCATTTCCTCAGGTGTGTGGTCTGCACTTCTTCCTCATCCTGGAGATCTAGATAGGTCATGAACCTTTCTCTCTCTACTGAAGCCTTTTCTTCATCAATTATACATATTCTAGTGTTTATAACATCTTAAGAGAAAAATTCTCCCACCACTCCACATACCCTTAAAACCCCATTTTTCCCTTCATATCTTGGTCAAGCTTCTAGAAAGAACACTCTATACTTTTTTCACCTCTCATTCACCTTAATCCACTCAAACTTGGTATCCACACCCACAACTCACTCAAACATCTGCTAAGTCTTCAATGACCTCCTTGTCATTATATCCAATGTCAATCATATTGGATCCTCCTGATTTTTCTTTTTAGCCCTCCCTGCTCTGTATCATAGGGTGACATTATGATTTATCACCTAATCCAGGACACTTTGGAGAGTGAAAGGGGCAGTATAAATTATCACATGGGCACAACAGTCATAAACCAGAGCAAATACAGGCACACTAGAATATATGATCTCATTTTTCATCAGACTCCTTCACTGGCTTCTCTTTCTCTACTCATCTTTAAAGGCCAGTGTCTTTCAAGACTCTGTCTTTAACCGCTTACTCTTCTCAATTCTACACACTTCTCTTAGGTGAGCTTCCCTATTATCAAGACTTCAAATATTGTCTAAATGCAAATAATTTTCAAATCTATATCTCCAATTGAAGTAGCAAGTCTTGAAGATTGACCCAAATGATGCTCACATTCTAGTACTTATGCCTTTGTGTAGTCCCTTCCCACACTGTATCAGGGTCAGACTGTGCAACCAATAGAATATGGGGGAAATGATGGTATGTGACTTTCAAGATTAGGTCAATAAGAGATGTTGCCCTACTTTCTTGGGAAGCCAGCTGTCATGTCATAAAGACACTCAACCCCTATGGAGAAGTCCACATGGTGAGAATTTTAGGCCTCCTGCCAACAGCCAGCACCAACCTGACAGCCATATAAGTGATTCCTCTTTGAAGCAGTTTCTCCAGCCCTACTCCAGCCTTCAGATGACTACAGCCCCAGTGAATATTTGACTGGAACCTCATGAAACAGCCCCAAGCGAAGGCACTCCACAACTCCTCATCCATGGAAACTGTGAGATAATAAATATTTAATGTTGTTTTAAGACACTAAGTTGAGAAATAATTTGTTTCAAGCAGTAGATAGCTAAATCAACAACTCAGCTCTTTCTCTTAAGCTTCACATTCCAATACCTAAATGCACAACTCTCTACTTGAATATCCCAAAGACAACTCAAATTCAGCATTTCTAAACTATCCCAATCTTCCCCTCCACCACCACCCTCCACCATCTTCTCCTCCACTTGCTCCCCATCTCTCTAGATGCCACCTGCATCCTCCTAGTTGCTGAAGCCAGAAACCTAAACATCATACTTGCCTCCTCCCTCTCCCTCTACATCTTATTCATCACCAGTTCCTAACAACAATTCTTCCTCCTAAATAAATGTCTCTCAAATTCATCTACCTCTCTTTATCTACTTCAAGCCATTATCACCTTCCTCCTACTGAGTTAATACAAAACTTCATTAACTCGTTCTCCTTGCCTTTTTTTTTACCCACCTCCTATCGGGATTTTTTTTTAAATAAGATAATAAATACAACTATGTCACACTTCCCTTCCCTACTTAAAACCCTTCAATGACATGACAATGCCTTTAGAATAAATAACAAGCTCCATCACAGCTCACAAGATCCCCATGAACTGGCCTTAGCCTAACCCCTGACCTCCTATTTTGCCATTACCCCCTTGGGCATACTCTGCTTCCTTTTGCCTATTGGAATGTACACATGTTCGTCTGTATCTGGAACGAGCATCCTTCCCCTCTGAATCCATAGCTGTCCCTAGACTGACTCTGCCCATCCTTCTGAGTTCCGCTTAAAAGTCACTTCCTCTAGGCAGACTTCTATGAACAATGTTGAGCGTGTTAGGCAGTGTTGTAGGTTGAGTTCCTGGGAAGCAGACTCTGAGACAAAGATTAATGAGCAGGAGGTTTACTGGGGAGTGCTCTTGGGAAGGGAAGGAAGCAGGATGGGTAGAGGGAGAAGTTGAGCTGTGATTCAGTCCCAACAAAGGCCTCAGCTGACTTTATGGGGGTTCTGAGGCTCAAATGACCCTTCAGAGTTGTCCCTAGTCAGAGGAAGGAGGCTGGGCCTTTATACACCTACAGCCATCAGCCATTGGATATGGGTGCCCTGGGAAGGGGTATGATCTTGGGATAGATGGTTCTCTTCAGAGGAGGAAATGTCTGTAGGGTGCTGACAACTGAAGGTTTTCTGCCTACAGCATTCCCCATAGCTGGGGGACTAAGTCCTTGCTTCCTGAAGGGGGCTGTCCAGGGTGTATCACAGAGTTCCACGGGAACCTGTTATTTACCCCTGCACTTTCTATACTCACTCTTTTTTATAGCCTTTATCACACTGCATGGTAATGGCATGATTCTAGTCTGCGAGCTCCCTGAGGGAAGGTGCCACACCTTTTTCATCTCTCTAGCTCCAGCACCTAGCATTGCCTTGTATACAGTCGGTGCTGAATAAATTTGAAGGACCAGAGGTGATCTTCAGGGTCTTACAGGGAACAAGAATTGTTCAGGTCTCCCTGGAAACCCACCTTCCCTGAGCTGCAGTCAGCCCCTCCTAGACCACACCCGCGTGGCATTCCTAAAGGTGGGTCTGCTCCCACAGGGTGGACCAACCCTGAGCCCTGTGGGGACAAGGGCAGGCACGTGCCAGGCCTTCTAAGTCAGTTGTCTGCTGCTGGAGACACAGAGCCAAAGTTAACAAGTCTGATGCAGGCAGATGCTCCAGAGGAATATTTTTCTCTTTAGTTTATTCTCACTTATTAAATTTTAAATAGCCTTTGAAGACTCCAGCCTAACACAGAAATGAAACACAACAAAACAATGTATTTGTTTCCTACTAATACGGTAGAGTAGAGCAGACAGCCCTGCTGCAGCAAAGCTGTGAACTATGGGAGAAAAACCAGCCATCTCACTTCATTGCACGCACCCAGAGCTTCACTCAGGAGTGGCCCCAGCTGGACTCTGCATCCCACATAGAGGTCAGGATCTGAGTTTCTATGAGCCCTGGCTGCCTGCAAACTTGCTCACCCACAGGCAGCTGTCAGAGCAGGTCCAGAAGCCCTCGGATAGGTTCTGGCTGCCTGGGGGAAGAAGAGGGGATCTGGAGACTGTGCCCCCAAAATAGTTCACTGCCAGCCTGGGCTCTCCAGCACTAGCTTCTTGCCCAGGAGGCTTGTTGGGGAGGGTTCTTCAAGAATTTCCTATGAAAATGGAAATGCCCCTAAGACAGGGAGCTCCTGTGGAGGAGAGCCAGGTAAGGTCTCCAGGGTTCTCCTGAGGCCATTTGTACTCATGCCTCCATCTTCCCTATCTGAGCTGGGCCCTGTGGTGGATATGAGACATTCTAAAGCAGCCTTTTAAATACAGGGACATCTTGGTATCATATGAAAACATGTTATATAAATCAATGGCAAGTAACATGAGGTTGGGTGATCCTATAACTCATCGTTCAAATTAGGACACTTTTGAGGGTGCAAGAGTGCTATTGATCATTAAACCAAGATAACATGGTGTCTTAGGCTGGGTTCTCTAGAGAAGCAAAACCAGTAAAGCGTATAAATATACATAGAGAGAGATTTGTATCAAGGAAACTGCTCACGCAGTTGTAGAGGCTGGGATGTCCCAAGTCCATGGATTAGGATAGAGGCTTCTCTCAATTCACGTAGCTGCAGGGCCTCACAAACCCAAGATCAGCAGGTCAGAGAACACGGCTCTTGCTCACAGGCTGTGAAGATCGACGAATCCCAAGATTGGCAGGCAAGACTGCAAGGCTTCTCCTGATTCACTTAGCTGCAGGGGCTGGTGAACCCAAGATTGACAGATAAACTGATAGCTCAAGTCCCAAGAACCAGAGGTCAGATGAACAGGAGGCAGCCACAGGATCCAGAGTGAGCAAAAATCCAGAGCATCTGCTTATATTCAGATGCAGGCCACATCTCCAAGGAAACTCCCTTTCAACTGATGAGCTACTCAGCAGATGCCATCATGAGAGTGATCACATATAAACACTGAGAATCACAGTCCAGCCAAGCTGACACACAATCTTAACCGTCACACATGGGTAAGATGCGACTGTCCAAAACAACTGAATGTGTGACCACCCAGCTTTAGACACTGTCATCTCCCCCTTATCCTTGACCCTCTCTCCATTACTTATGCCATCCTTGAGTCTCACCCCAAGGCCAAGCGGCAAGGATGGAGTGCAAGACAAGGCAGGGGCAAGGCTCAGAGAGGAGATAAGGCTCAGACACAGATGTCGTTCACATTCCCCGGCAATTTTAAAGGGTATTCTCACTTAAAATCTGCTGTGTCAAAATGACTGAGCATAAGCTTCTACTCTGTCTGCACTTCTGTGCTGGCCCACAATGTCCAGCACCAAAGGAACAGAGTTTTGTGGGAAAGAAGGTTCTGAAAGGGGGAGTGGTAGGGAAACCCAAATCAAAACCCCTCCCATCCCAAGTTTGCCCTCATCTGGCCCTCTCCTCTGTATTCAGAGGTTGAAGCAGAAGCTCTTCCTTCCAAGCTTCTGTTTGTTTCTGTTTTTCCCTGGGCCAAAGGATGTTTGGGTCTTCACAGGAGTAAACAGATCAGAATCCATCGGCCCATCACCTGCTTTTGGCCTGAGCAGCTAGAGATCATCAGAGGGGAGAGTGGGTGCTGAGATCTGGATGCTGAGGGACCAAATGTGTGTACTTGTGTATGTGTTTGTGTGTGTGTTTAAGGACCCTGGTGGCACAGCGGTTAAAGCCCTTGACTGCTAACCGAAAGGTCGGTGGTACAAAACCACTAGCAGCTCCATGGGAGACAGATGTGGCAGTCTGCTTCCATAAAGATTTACAGCCTTAGAAACCCTATGGGGTCGGTATGAGTCGAAATTGGCTCGACGGTAATGGGTGATGTGTGTGTGTGTGTGTGTGCACACTTGTGTATGCTTGTGTGTGCTTGCATGTGCTTGAGTGTGTGTGTGTGTGTGTGTGCTTGCACGGGACTTGCGTGTGTGCTTGCTAGTATGTGTGCTGAAATGGCATCATGTACTTTCACACAGCCTCATGGGAGCAGAATTTTCTCTCTTCCTTCAGTGTCTGCAGAGACATGATAACCCCTAACATAGTGGGGGCGGGGGGAGAATCTCCCTACCTTCTACCACCTGGTGAATATGTAGTTGTGCAAGGACCCTGAGGCCAAGAGGATGGCCAGACAGCTCCAGAAGCAATGTCTAGGCAGGAACGGCTGGTCAGGAGCTTGCCCTGACGGCTTTAGACGAGTAGATTTGAAAGGTGGGCTGATAGATCACAGAGTTCAAGGAGTCCACGCCATGCTCCAACCGCCCACAGACACTATTTTCTGCCACACCTTCTAGGCAAAGCTGCTGAGGTTCATCCCCTTGAGCACCTGCTCATGTGCCCGAGGTCCAGGACTGACAGGTTTTTATTGGCCACTAATCAAGAGGGGAAAGATCAGGTGATGACAGTAGAGGCATTGAACAGCCCTCCCTTCAAGGAAAGTAAACTGATAATTAATGTGACTCACTCTTGACAGGAAAGATTGAGGTTCTGTCCAGGGTGGTACGAGGACTGAGCACAGCCAGCAAACGTCAGAGCCCTGAGGCTCATTCCCCACCAGCTCAAGTTCAAAGGCCAATCTCTTGTTGTGTGGAAGAGGAACAACGCTCCATGTCAAGGAGCAAAGAATAGCCAAAGGGGGCATCTAGGGGCAGAAGCCACCTCAGGCCATAACTCCAATTGCAGAACTCATCCCCAGTGACACTAGTTGAAAAAATTGCCTCCAAATTCTGTCTCACTGGTGAGAATCAAAAGGATGCATCAAGCCATAGCTGTGGCAAAGGCAAAGGGAAGACAAGCAGATGCCTGCGGGGCGGGTGGTGGTGGTGGTGGTGGTGGTGGTGGCTGCATGTGGATAAGCAGGTGAGAGGGGTGCAGAAGGAGAAGGCAGTGATGCCCCACGTGTGGAGAGGAATGAAGGTGCTTTATGAGATGTAGCACCGGGGCAGTAAGACTGCCTGCTTGCACAGCTCATAAGCCAGCCAGGTTCTGAGGGCATTCCCACGGAGAAGCTCCAAATACCATTCTAAGCCATAGCAGCATCTCTCGAGGAGGTGCATGGCCTCAGGCTGGGAGGAGAAGGGAATGGGGACGTGGCTGCTGGGATGGGGTAGTGTGCTGGAATAATTGTTCAAAATACTCATGTAGCTCTGCTTGTCTTTGAAATTTTCCTACTTCCTTTTTGACCACTCATCTGTCAATTTGTCATACTGTGGGACCTGCGTGTTGCTATGCTGGTGGAAGCTATGCCACCGATATTTCAAATACCAGCAGGGTTATCCATTGTGGACAGGTTTCAGTGGAGCTTCCAAGTAAGACAGACTGGAAATAAAGGACTGGCAATCTACTTCTGAAAATCAGTCAGTGAAAACCCCATGGATAACAACAGACTATTGTCCAATATAGTGCTGAAAGATTTTGAAAGGCACTCAAAATACACAGTAGTCACAACAATGGGCTCAAGCTTATCAATGATTGTGAAGATGGCACAGGATCACACAGCATTTTGTTCTGTTGCACATGGGGTCTCCGTGAGTCAGAGCCCACTCGACAGCAGCTAATAACAACTTCCTTTTTAGAATCTCTCTGGTGACCTACTCATTGAGTCTGTAGAGTTCTAGAAGGAAAGAAGCCAACATCTGGATCCAGACCTCCCACCCCACCTCCAGTGCTTTTTCCTTTAATCTCTTACCTCCTTCCCTGCTGTTTCCTGAGTCAGACTTCATTCTGACTCCAGGGACTACTGGCACCAATGAAATGGCAGATGACTTTCTCAGGTGTTTCAAAAGCAAGTGCCCCAAAGGCCCCATATGCAGGAAGTTAGTTAATTTTACAACGTGCCAGATTAAATTTTACCCTGCTTTCTGAAGCATGAAGGAGCCCTGGTGACTCAGTGGTTAAGCGCTTGACTGGTAATTGAAAGGTTGCCAGTTCGAACCCACCAGTGGCTCCGCGGGAGAAAGATATGGCAGTCTGCTTTCGTCAAGATTTACAGCCTTGGCTGGGGACCATGGTCTCAGGGAACATCTAGCTCAACTGGCATAACATAGTTTATAAAGAAAATGCTCTACATTCTACTTTGGTGAGTTGCATCTGGGGTCTTAAAAGCCTGTGAGCGGCCATCTAAGATACTCCACTGGTCTCACCCCTTCGGGAGCAAGGGAGAATGAAGAAAACCCAAGACACAAAGGAAAGATTAGTCCAAAGGGCTAATGGACCACAATGACCACAGGCTCCACCAGACTGAGTCCAGCACAACTAGATGGTGCCCGACCACCAGCAGCTGCTGTGACAGGGATCACAATAGAGGGTCCCAGACAGAACTGGAGAAAAATGTAGAACAAAATTCTAACTCACAGAAAAAAGCCAGGCTTACTGGTCTGATAGAGACTGGAGAAACCCTGAGTGTATGGCCCCCAAATACCCTTGTAAGCCAGTAATGAAGTCACTCCTGAGGTTCACCCTTCAGCCAAAGATTAGATAGGCCTATATAAAACGAAACTAGACTAAATGGGAGCACCAACCTAGGAGCAAGGATGAGAAGGCAGAAGGGGACAAGAACGCTGGTAATGGGGAACCCACGGTCAAGAAGGGGAAAGTGTTGACACGTTGTGGGGTTGGCAACCAGTATTACAAAACAATATGTGTATTGATTTTTTAATGAGAAATTAATTTGCTCTGTAAACTTTCATCTAAAGTACAATTTAAAAAAAATTCTATTGACGTGATATTACCAAAATTGCTTTTTGAATGTTAAGCTAACCTTGCATTTTGCAATAAAATCTCACTTGGTCATTAAAAAAAAAAAAGATTTACATGGAAACGCTATGGGACAATTCTACTCTGTCCTATAGGGTTGCTATGAGTCAGAATTGACTCAACAGCAACAGAGTTCCCAAGCATGCCTGAATATAGAGCTCAGCATCTGCATAAGTCAGCAAAACATACTGATTGACAGAATAGCTGTTAACTAGCATTTTTACCACGTAGGATAATCGTTCAAAACACCCCTGCCTTTTTTGTAGCTTTCCCCACACCGGTTAAATATTTACTAAGTACCCACTTTGTGGAAAGCATGGTGTTGGTACAAAGGGAGTATCAAGATGACAAGATCTACCAGTCTGCCCTCAAGTTGCATCTAAGAGAAGGCCAGAGGTGAACACAAATGATTATAAAGAGAGGTTGTTTTTAGTTGCCGTGGAGTCAGCTTCGACTCATGGTGACCTTACATACAATAGAAAACGTTTGCTTGTTGTTGCCCAGTCCTCCGCCATCTTCATGATTGTTGGTTGGTGTGTTTGAGCCCACTTTACGGCTAAAGCAGGAAATTGACCAAAAAGAGCAAAAAACAAAGAGGCATAGAGGACTAGAGGTATGAGAGATGATACTGGTTGGTAGAATCGGGAAAACATCAAGGAAGAGGGAGCATTTCTGAAGGGCCCTGAAGGAGAGAAGGAAGCACAACAACCCACATCAGTGAAGGGAAAGAGACCTGTGAGAGAGTGGGAAGAACTTGTCACTTGACATCAGAAAAACTTGAGATCAAACCCTAGTCATACCACTTACCAGCTGAGTAATTTTGGCCAACTTATATAGCCTCTTTGAGTCTTGTCTTCATCTCTAAAGTGAGAATAATAATTCTGGTCTCACAGGGTTGCTGCAAGCATCGAATCAGGTAACATTTATAAGGAACCATGTCTGGCACACCAAAGTGCTCAATGAATATTAATTTATTAATTCTGAACATTGCACTAAATAGTCTCAGCACTAAGTCAACAACGTCCTTCTTCCGAGCTGCTCCCAGGCTGAGAAGATGGGGAGGGAGGCAGGGGAGTGGAGTTCACAGCAGACATTCTAAGCCAGATATTGTTCCCAGGTGAAAAACAATAAACAGTTTTCACTTGTTGTTATCCTCAGACTCCTTTTCCCTAGAGTAGATACTGCAGAGTTTAAGAGCAAACTGAAGTCAACATCCAGAACAGAAGAGGCATATGGACACACATACACACACACACACACACACACACACACACACACACATACACACATACACACACACAGCCTCCTCTTTGTAAGAAAGGTTGCCATGGAGATGAAGCAGAGAAACAGCAAAGACTCAGAGGAGCCACTGAAACAGCTATAATTAATTTAAAGCATTAAAAACAATTAAAATTGTATTAAAGCAAGCTCATTTGAACAAGGCATAAATCAGGTCAGCAGATCACACCGAGCATGAACAAAATAAAGCAGTGCTTTGGGGTGTTGGAACATGTACCCTGGCTGTCTTCAAAGAAGGGAAATAGATTATTGCACAGAACTCAGGAATAATAAAATATGCAACCAAATCTAATGCCTCTGAAAATAAGACAGTTCTCCAATAATTCTGTTTCTCTTGTACCTTTATATCCAGCTTTAAAACAAAATGAGGATAGAAAATAACTCAGTATCAGATAAATGGATCCATGTTTCCTTGTCAGTCACTGTGACCACAAATTCTTTATCGTTAGAAGGGAAAGAGGGGGCGCCAGCACTGTGGAATGCCTACTGCATCCCCCACATTCTCCTGGGAATCTTACACTCTTTATCTCATTTAATCCCCCCCACGAACTCCTGAGGAAGGTATCAGGGGGCCTGTTCTACCAGCATGGAACTCTGAAAGAGCTGTAACTTAACTCAATGTCACATAGCGCTTTGGTGGCTGAACAAGCACTTGAACTCAGATCTGTCTGGATTCTGAAGCCCACACTCTTACCACCACATCACAGTGCTTCTCTTGGAAGAAAGCCAAATGGGACAGCAAGCAACCAGGTACCATTTTTGAGCACCTACTATATGCTAGGCCCCATGCTAAAAAAAAAAGAAAAAAGAAAAACACAGTTGCCATTGAGTCACCTGCGACTCATGGCAACTCCATTTGTTTCAGAGTAGAACTGCGCTCCACAGTGCTTTCAATGGCTGTAACCTTTTGGAAGTAGATCGCTCCAACTTTCTTTCAAGGCAGCTCTGGGTAGATTCAAACCATGGCTCTTTTGGTTAGTAGCCAATCAGCTTCACTGTTTGCTCTATTCTATGCTTTTGTTGTTGTTGTTAGTTGCTGTCAAGTCCATTCCGACTCATGACAAACCCCAAGTGTGCAGAGTAGAACTGCTCCA
Source organism: Dugong dugon (assembly GCA_030035585.1). NCBI lineage: Eukaryota > Metazoa > Chordata > Mammalia > Sirenia > Dugongidae > Dugong > Dugong dugon. The sequence continues at coordinate 32,576,028 of CM057467.1, forward strand.
TAGGATTTTCAAGGCTGTGACCTTTCAGAAGCAGATGGCCAGGCCTGTCTTCCAAGGCACCTCTAGGTGGGTTCAAACTGCCAACCTTTCAGTTAATAGTCAAGTGCTTAACCACGTGTACCACCCCGGGACTCCTCACCCTAAACTACGCATTGTATAAACATCATCTGATTTGATCTTCACAATGACACTCCATTTCACAGAGGAGGAAACAACAGCTCTTACAAAGTTCAAGTTACCCAAGATGATATAACCAGTCAAGGGCAGAACCAAGATTCACCCCCAGATCTGCCGAACTCCAAATCTCATGCCTTCTCAACACCCCAGCCCTCTGTGTTTGCCCCACTCCCCTGAATTCCGATTGCTGTTGTTAGGTGCTGTCTAGTTGGCTCTGACTCCTGGCGACCTTATGTAAAACAGAAGTAAACACTGCCCAGTCCTATATCATCTTCATGATTGTTGATATGCTTCAGTCCATTGCTGAGTGTCTTGCAACCTAGGGGGCTCATCTTCCAGCATTGTATTGGACAATATTCTGTTGCCATCCATAGGTTTTCATTAGCTAATTTTTGTAAGTAGATTGCCAGGCTTTTCTTCCTAGTCTGTCTTAGTCTGGAAGCTCTGCTGAAACCTATTCACCAAGGGTGACCCTGCTGGTATTTAAAATACTAGTGGCATAGCTTCCAGCATCACAGCAGCGTGCAAGTCATCACAGTATAACGGACAGATAGTGGTGAACTTCTTTAGCAGCTACTATTTCTACTGCAAGTCACAACCTGCCTTATATCAAATAGTGCTTGGCGGGGAGGAGGGTGTGGATATTTCATTTTTCCATTTAGACAACCGGAGATGGCAGAGAAAACTTCTTAGAGGAGGCAAGTTTTAAGGTGGACCTTGACTTGGACAATGAGTGAAACTTGAACAGGCAGAGTCCCTTCCTTGTACATGAGGCCAGATGAGCCTAGAATTTAGTGCTGAAATATGAAGGCCGCAGGACTACAAGGGGTTGTTCACATAAGCTGGCCTGAAGCCCCAGAGACTGAATGGGGAAGCAGACCCACTTGCCTGGGGAAGACAGGCCTGGGGCCAGGAGAGTCACACTGGTGTCAAATCTAATGACAAGGTAAGAACATAAATGGGGGAGTAAATTAGAAGGTCGATAGTGTAAGTCTGATGTAGAACAGAACCAGGAGTGAGGATGGAAGGAAGAGAGCCAGAGATGCATTGGGAACATGTGTGCAAGAGTCTTTCTGATATCTGGTGCCTGACATGTATGTTCCTGGAGCAGGTGAGTGGCACCAAGGTGCTAGACAAAAGCAGCCAGCTCATCAGAAGCCGGTACTCTGCAGTAGAGTCCTACCCATTGTTAAAATATTGAAATGCCTCATACTGGTTACCAGCAGCTCCCTGAGTCCCATGGGTCTCCCATTGCCTTGGCCACCCATCCCTCCTCTAAGATCCGTTAGACTTCCCCATACTCCAGCAACCACAGAATTGACAGCATTGTTCTGATTGGCCAGCCAGGGCACAGTAGTGGCTAAATATTTTTGCATATAACCCCATTAATGGGTCAATGGAAGCAATGGAGGTTCAGCAGTAGAATTCTCACCTTTCATGCAGGAGACCTAGGTCTGATTTCCAGCCAATGCACCTCATGCACAGCCACCACCCATCCATCAGTGGAGGCTCGCATGTTGCTATGATGCTGAACAGGTTTCAGCAGAGCTTCCAAACTAAGACAGACTAGGAAGAAAGGCCTGGCAATCTACTTGCAAAAATTAGCCAGTGAAAACCCTATGAATCATAATGATCTGATCCACAATTAATCATGAGGATGGCACAGGGCCAGGCAGCATTTAGTTCCATTGTACATGGAATTGCCACGAGCGGCAGGCTGACTTGACAGCAGCTGACAACAGTGGATCAGTATTTTTGCATACCATCCCATCCACTACAACTGAAAAAAAATAATTTAGTTGATTCCAACTCATGGCAACCCCATGTATTGCAGAGTAGAACCGCTCCATAGGATTTTCTTGGCTGTAATCTTTTAGGAAGCAGATCACCGGACCTTTCTCCCATGCCACTATGATTTGGAGCCCTGGTGGCGCAGTGGTTAAGAGCTTGGCTGCTAAGCAAAAGACTGGCAGTTTGAATCCATCAGCTACTCCTTGGAAACTCTATGGGACAGTTCTACTCTGTCCTATAGGGTCACTATGAGTTGGAACCGACTAAATGGCAATGGGTTTGGTTTGGTTTGGTTTAATCTTTTAGGAAGCAGATCACCAGGCCCTTCTCCCGTGCCACTATGATAAGGGGTTACTAAAGTAACATCTTAAATCCTGACCACAACCATGAGCTCCATAATATGATCCCGATTTTACTAAAGCTGGCTTTGGGAAATTAAGCAACAGCTTGAGGGAAGTAACCACATGAGACAAAGGCTAAGAAGCTGGCACGAGCAAAGGGAAGAAGCCAGGAAAATGAATGGCTGGCATCAGTTCTCTCACGGCAAAAGGAACTGAGCTCAGATTTACTTCCTATGGGGAGAAATTCCATGGGTCACAGGGAAAATTCTAGACCATAAGCTGCCCACGAAGAGGCCATTTAATTCATGCTTAATTAGCCCACTCCCTGGACACATTAAATACAGATGGCCAGTTTCAAGAGATAGATTTATTGATGAAGTGAAAAATCAGATGAATGATAGAAGCTACAGTAGCACCTACAGCAGCCCCCCTGCCTGTGGGTCCATAACGGAAGTGAGGGGGTAATAAATGGCCTCCACCTCTCCTGACGGGGAAGATAAAAAGCCTGGCTGGGCAACTTGCATCTCCAGAAATATTTATTCCTCCATGTAATTCATTAGTGCACACAAATGTGGTACAAAAGCAATGTGTATTTCACATTATGATTTCCCGGAGAATAATCTCTTACACCTTGATGTACTACAGCAAAAGGCTCAGACCACACACCACAGAGCAGTCGAAGCTGGGGGAAAAGAACCAAGTTAAAGTTCACCTTGGGTGGTACAAATAGTTAATGCTCTCGACTGCTACCCAAAAGGTTGGCGGTTTGAGTTCACTCAGAGACACCTCAGAAGAAAGGCCTGGCAGTCTACTTCAGAAAAAGCAGCCAATGAAAACTCTATGGAGCGTAGTTCTCCTGGGACACAATGGGGTTGCCATGAGTTAGAATTGACTTGGCAAAACTGGTTAGAGTCCGGAAGGCAAAAGGCAGGGGGCATTCAGGAGGAACAGGGTGTGGGTTCATTCACTGCTTCATTTATTCATTCATTCAGTAAATATTTAATGAACATCTACTATGTGCTGGCCACTGGGGATATGGAAGTAGACAAGAGAGATATATTCCCTGCCCTCATGGAGTTTTCAGTCTAGTGGGGAAGACAGATGATTTAATAAACAAAAATGTAATATAACGTCAGGTTGTAAGTGGGTAGAGCTATTGCAAATACTCTGAGGCCAAAATATTCTTGGTGTGTTTGAGAAACAGCAAGAAGACTAATGTGGCTAGAACAGGGTTTGTAAAGGAAGGAGTGGGTGATAGGGTGAGCAAGGGCTGGATCCTGTAGGGCCCTATAGGCCAAATAAAAGAGGTGTAATGAGGGATTTGAAGCAGTTGAAGACTTTGATGTAGGTAAGTGACACAACCTGATTTACATTTTAAAAGGTCTCTGGCTGCTCGGTAAAGAATGGATGATAATAGGCTAGAAACACAGGGACATCAGTTAGGAGGCCATTGCAGTGTAAATAATATGTACTGAGGGCTTAGTTTCTATGTCATGTATTAGTATGTACTAACTCATAGAGCCTTTACAGCAGCAAGAGACACCTTTATTATCTCTATTTCATGGTTGAGGAACTCAGGCATAGAGAGGTCAAGTAAGTGACAGACCCAGAAATTGAACCCAGGTCTGTCTAAACCGCTATGCTATGCTGCCTCCAGGCAAGAGATCATAGTGGTTAGACAATGGTGGTCACCCACAGAGTTGGTGAGAAGTGGTGGATCCCAGTATCCCAGTTGTATTTTGAAACTAGTGCTGACAAGTATTTATTTAGCATTTAAATTAGATGAGAGGTATGAGGGAAAGACAGCTGGAGATAGTTGCTTCCAAAGTGCTGGTTTCAAAGTCCTGATAAGAGCCACCCACACCCTATAACTCAGTGGTTCAGAAACCTGGAGACTCAACAGAAGCTTTCACAAAATGATCTTAGAACGTCACCTCACAGCCACTGAAGAAGACATTCCAAATGTGGGGCCCAGAAACCTGCATTTTTAAACCACTTCTCAGGTGCTCTTGAGCAATGGGTCCCTGGACTGGCATTGGGAGCCCTTGAGATTGGCTTCACATCACATTTCATATGAGCACCTGAGAGGTCACGGTGCAACAACTTACCTCCAGATAAGGCCCTCAAACCCTCAAAGGAAAGTGATTTGACCCAGTGAACAAGGGGCAGCACTGAAACCAGCCTCTTGACTCCTGGTGCAAAGGTGTGTCCACTAATCCGTGTTGACTCCTCCTGACAGATCAAGTTGCTCACCTGCCTGACCCCTGACTCAAGGACAGACAAAGGACCCTGAATGACCTCTGAGGTCATGGAAGAAGGCTATGCTTGGGTCAGAAGATGTGGGTTCAGACATTTGAGAGATCCTAGGGAAGTCACTTTATCTCTCTGAGCCTCAACTATCTCATTTGTAAAATAGGAACATTACGTCCTCATTTTAACGCTACTTGATTAAATGAAACAATACATGTAAAACGCTTACCGGTTAAAACCAGTTGCCATCGAGTCAGTTCCGACTCATGGTGACTCCATATGTGTCAGAGTAGAACTGTGCTCCGTAGGGTTTTTGATGGCTGATTTTTCAGAAGTAGATCACCAGGACTTTCTTTCTCTGGATGGACTCAAACCTCTAACCTTTCAGTTAGCAGCCATGCACATTAAGTGTTTGCACCACTGAGGGACTCTGTAAAATGCTTAGCAAGACCTTAATGTTAGTTACTGTTACAGTTTATATTACCATCAATCCAGATTTCCTGATTCCTAACACAATGTCTTTCTCTACAGCAAGCTCTTTTAAAGTTTTTGTGCCCTCAAGGTCGAATGCAGGTACTCTAGGAGGAAGGAGTAAGTCTGAACTTTACAGACCAATGCTGTAAGGGGGTTTGGGAACCAGGCAGCAGGGAAAAGAGCACAGGGAAGCAGGTGAGAAGTAGGTAGGCGAAAGGACCACCGAAGGGAACAAACGAACCTCATCAGCCCTGCCACAGTTACACAGAGCATCAATAATGGGCAGGGGAAGGGGGCGGGGAAGGTGGAAGGAGTCCACCTAAATGTCCTTCTGTGTTCCCAGGGGTGTTTGAACCATAACAACCAGTTACATTTGTATAACAGCTTTCACCTCACAAAGTGTTTTCAATAGATCGTTTTATCTGAGCCTCAAAACAACTCTATCAATTAGCTGTTATCACCCTCCCCCATCGTTTTAAAATCTAACTCACATCTAGACTCGTGCTATCCAACGGAAATATAATATGAGCCACTGTGTGATTTTAAATTTTCTAAAAGCCACATTTTAAAAAAAGTAAAAGAAAGGTATAATTAATTTTAATACTATATTTTATTTAACTCCTTATATCCAAAATGTTGTTATTTTAACATGGCATCAATATAAAAAATTACAAATGAGACCTTTTTATTCCTTTTTCATACAAAGTCTCTGAAATATTTACACTCCCAGCACATCTCAGTTTTACTAGCCACATTTCAAGTGCTCAGTAGCCGTATGTGGCTAGTGGCTACTGTACAGAACAGCTCTAGAGCAGGGGTCAGCAAATTTTTCTGTAAAGGGTCAGATTATAAGTATTTTTGGCTTTGCTAGCCATATACATTTTCTATTGAGTACTGTTTTATTTTTTTACAACATTTTAAAAATGTAAAATTCATTCTTAGCTCAGAGGCTATACAAAAACAGTCCTGTGGGTCATAATTTGCCAGTTTCTTCTCTAAAGCCAAACCCATTGCCGTTGAGTTGATTCCAACTCATAGCAACCCTATAGGACAAAGTAGAACTGCCCCATAGAGTTTCTAAGGAGCACCTGGTGGATTTGAACTGCCGACCTTTTGGTTAGCAGCCATAGCACTTAACCACTATGCCACCAGTGTTTCCGGAGGCAGATTAGGCAGGATTTATCATTCCCACTTGACCGATGACAAAATGAGAATCAGAGAGTCAAAGTGATTTATCCAAAGTCACAGAGCTTGATACAAGCCCCAAGCTGTGTGACTTCTAGGCCACTGCTCTCTTCTCCATGTCACGTCTCTTTTAATACCTGATGACACTCCATTTCGTAGCTGCATTGGTGGTCACTCTGACTACCAGTTTTTCTGTCTCTTTGCCTCTGGATTTGATCTCAGGCTCCCAGAGTTCCCAGCAGGATGGCAGGGAGGAGGAACCGAGTGTCCTGCACATTCTGGGAGACAGCACCAGCAGAGCTCAGCAGGCGGGACTGTCAAGATGAAGAGTCCATGCCATGCCACTCTCCCTCCATTCCAAGATCCTTTCAGAAATAAGTGCTCTTGCAAGGTTAAAGCAAATGCATTTCTATTCTCCTTTTCAGGCTAAAAGCATCTGCCTCCTTCACAAAGAAAGTAGTGAACCAGTTATAATTACACCCCATACACTAGGGAGCATGAAAGTGACATTTAGCAACACTTAAGCCTTGGATATGTGGTGGCTGCAGTAAACATCATATAATTGCTGCGACATCGATCCCAACAATTAACGGGAAAAAACAGAGAAGGAATGAAAGTTCTCCAAGAAACTGCCACAACCTGAGCATAAAATGGAACCCCAAAATCTCTTTTACAGACATCTTCCCCTCCCTCAAATGTTAAGACTCTTTTTTTTTTTTTTTAATGTTTTCAGCCCAAACAGTTTTCACTGCAGTTTTTCCAGGGTCCAGGGGTCCATGAAGCAGACTGGTGGGTGGAGGTGAAGATACCTGGAAGCTCTATGATGGAGTAGTCTGCTTTCCTGTCCCCTATGTTCTAGCCCATGCAATTGGTGAATTTAGGAATTTCTAAGGTCATTGTGGCTGGATCCCAGGAGGCAAGGAGCAGGCCTCCAGAGATAGGACTGGAGAAGTGAGCAGAGGCCAAGGTGGAGGACCCCATGTTAAGGAATTCAGTCTTGCCTGTAGACAATGCAGAGTCACTGGAGTAGCTTATGATGAGAAGGAACAGGGCATTTTGCATTTTGGAAAGAAGCAGAGAGACAGGGAGTGAATGACAATGACTATGGCAGTGGGGATGGGGAGAAGTGGACAGATCCAAGACACATTTAAGAAGCAGAATCAACAGGACCTGAAAGGATAGGATGTAGGAGAGTTAAATTGATTCTGGCTTTGGTGACTGGAGGTTGGTGATACTGAAACCTGGAAGGAGGGAGGACAGATTTGAAGAAAAAGATGATGTGTTAGAATGTTAGGTACATTAATTATAAGATGCCTGTGGAGTATTCAAATAAAAGGGGAAACTGGAAATACAGCTCAGAAGAAAGTTTGCAGTGGAGGTATAAAGATGTGAGTCGTCTGTATCTAGGGAGTGATGGACCATGGAGGTGGGTGAGTTGTGCCTGGCAAGAGGGAACAGAGAGAGTAGAAGAGTATCAGGTACACAGTAGTTAAGGGGTGGAGTTCTTGGGTCACACAAACTGTTAAGCACTCAACTACTAGCCGAAAGGTTGGTGGTTTGAACCCACCCAGAGATGCTCAGAAGAAATGCCTGGAGATCTACTTCCAAAAGGTCACAGCCTTGAAACCCTAGTGAGTGCAACACATGGGGTTGTCATTGGCCAAAATCAACTCTATGGCAACAGGTACAGGTAGTTAAGGAGTGAAGAAAGAAAGAGATTCTAACAATTGAGACTGAGAGATAATAATCAGAGAAGAAAAAAGAGAAACCAAGTGTTATGGATTGAATTGGATCTGCCTGTATATATATATACACATATATATATGTATATATATATGTGTGTATATAGAAGTCCTAACCCCCAGTGCCTGTGAACATGACCTTGTTTGGACAGAGTCTTTGAGCTGCTACCAGCTAAGTTAACATGAGGTCATCAGAGTAGGATGGGTCCTAATCCCATCCAAGTAGTCTCTTATAAAAGGGAGAACAGACACACAGATAGAGAGATGGAGGAAGAACAGCCATGTGATAACAGAGGGAAGTGCAGCTGCAAGCCAAGAAACACCAAGGATTGCCAAGAGCCACCAAAAGCTAGGAAAGAGGTATGGAAACAGTTTCCTTTTCAAAGCCCGCAGGAGGAGTCAACACAGCTGATACCCTGACTTAGACTTCTAGCCTCCAGAACTGTGAGACAATACATTTCTGTTCTTTAAAGCCACCAACTTTACAGTATTTTGTTACAGCAATTACAAGGCAAAGGATTTCTGACTGGATATAAAAGTAAGACCCAACTTTTGGGTCTTTAAATATAAAGAGATAGATTAAAAGTAAAAGAATGGAAAAAGTTAAACTATAGAAACACTAATATAAGGAAAACTGGATTAGTTATATTAGCATTAGACAAATTAGACTTCAGAACAATGAATATTACAAGCAATAGAGACTTTACATAATGTTAAGGGAGTCAATTCACCAAGAAGACATAACAATCCCAAGTGTATATACCTAATAACAAAGCTTCAAAATGCTTGAAGCAAAAATTGATAGAACTAAAAGGAGTGATAGACAAATCCACAATTATTGGAGACAACAATTCTCCTCTCAGTAATCAATAGAACAACTACAGGCAGTCCCTAGATTACGAACAAGTTCCATTTCTAAGTCTGTCTTCAAGTTGAATTTGTACAAAAGTCAGAGCAGTTAGGTACGATATGTATCTGATGTCAGTCAAATGTTTGTCTTAGTATACAGTGTTAAATGAATAATTTATTTTATAAGGATCATATGGTTCCTATGAGGCAGAGGTTAAAGATACCTCAAATGTCCGGCTTTTCCAAATTGCTGTACCACTCCATCATCTCTAACATTAACTACTACTCCTCCCTTCCGTACTCTCCCTCCTGTCTTTGAGTTCTGTAATTTGTTGCAACATCTCACAGAATTCATGAAATGTATCAAGGAAATGGCTCACATGGTTGTGGAGGCTGGCAAGTTCCAACTCCATGGGTCAGGCGTAGGCTTCTTCTGACTCACGTGGCCGCAGAGGATGACAAACTCAAATCAGCAGGTCAGACCACAGGCTCCTGGCTCACAAGGCTGTGGAAGCTGGCTCACCAGGTCAGACAATAGGCTGCTGGTCCATGGGGCTGCGGAAGCTGGCAACTCCTAGAACTGGTAGGTCAGAGAGCAGGCTGCTGGCTCAAGCTTCAAGAACTGGAGGTCAGATGATGATGAACCAGATGTGGGATCCAGAATGAGTGAAATAACTTTTCCAGACAAACTCCCCTTACTTGAGGAAGGCGGTGCAACGGTGTGACTTGAGTAAGGCAAGGACTTGAGTCACACCCTTTAGTAAGGGTGTGACTCAATATACACCCCACCTTAATCTTAAGGTTGAGGATTTACAACACATACAATACCACAAAATGGAGGACAATTACATCAGATCACAAAATGGAAGATAATTACACAATACTGGGAATCATGGCCTAGCCAAGTTGTAACCATTATAGGTTCCATACACCTTATTTGCATGGTCCCACCCAATCATTGTGTAGAAGTCACAAAGACTATGGCTAGAAGGGCCATATTAAGTAATTCATTGCACTGCAAGTGTACCTTTCTATGCATAAAAAACATTAAAGAAACACAGACACACTAAAATATCTTTTACATAATAATACAGTAATAATAATGTTTTGATGTGTGCCACAAAGTAATGCCCTTTTATTATTATGAACCACTGTATGTACCTCAAATTTTTAATATAATAGGCTTTATGGGAGTTGGTTTGTAACTACAGGCTATACATAAGTTGGACATTCATAACCTGGGGCTGCCTGTAACAGAAAATCACTAAGGATAGAAAAGACCTGAACGACATTATCAATCAACTTGACCTAACTGACATTTATAGACCACTCCACTTAACAACAGAAGAATACATACTCTTTTCAAGTGCGTATGGAACAGTTGAAAGATATACCATATTCTGACCTATAAAACAAACCTGATAATTTTAAAAGAATTGAAATTATACCAAGTACGATAACAGATCATAACGGAATTCAACTGAAAATCAATAAAACAAAAATATCTTAAAAATCCCCAAATACTTGGACATTAACAATACACTTCTAACTAATCCATAGAGGAAACAGCAATTCATAAGGGAAATTAGAAAATATTTTTAATCAAATGAGAATTAAAACATGACATTTAAATTTGTGAAATGCAGCTAAAGCAGTGCTTAGAAGGAAATTTACAGTGTTAAATGTTTATATTTAGAAAAGAAGAAAGGTTTCAAATCAATGATCTAAACTCATGCATTAAGAAATTAGAAAAAGAGCTAATTAAGCAGAAGAAATGAAGTAATAAAGAGCAAAAATCAGTAAAATTTAGAACAGAAAACAATAGAGACAATCAATGAAATCAAAGCTGGTTCTTTAAAAAGATCTATAAAATTGATAAACCTCTAGCTGGCCTGACTAAGGAAAAAAGAGAGAAGAAACAAATTACAACAATCAGGAATGAAAGGGGACATCATTTTTTATTCCATGGACATTAAGACAATAATAAGGAAACACTATAAAAAAAACTCTGCTTACAAATTTGACAATTCGGAAGAAATGGACAAATTTCTTGAAAAACACAAGCTACCAAAGCTCACTCAAGAAGAAATAGATAGCCTTAATAGCCCTATATCACTTAAAGAAATCAAATTTACATTTAAAAACCTTCCAACAAAGAAACCACCAGGCACAGATGAATTCACTGGAAAATCCTTTTATTTAAAAAAGATGTGACAAAAACTCTGCATAAACTCTTCTGTGTTGGTTATTTAGTGCTTCCTATAACAGAAATATCACAAGTGGATAGCTTTAACAAACAGAAGTTTCTTCTCTCACAGTCTAGTAGGCTAGCCGTCTGAATTCTTCAGGCACCACCTCTAGGGAAAGGCTTTCTCTCTCTGTCAGCTCTGGAGGAAGATCCTTCTCATCAATCTTTCCCTAGTCTAGGAACTTCTCAGCACAGGAACCTTGGGTCCGAAGGACACACTCTGCTCCCAGCTCTGCTTTCTTGGTGGTGTGAGATCCCCCTGTCACTCTGCTCCCTTCTCTCTTTTATATCTCAAAAAAGATTGACCTAAGACACAACCTAATCTTGTAGACTGAATCCTGCCTTATTAACATAACTGCTGCTAATCCTGCCTCATTAACGTCATAGAGGTAGGATTTACAACACATAGGAAAATCACATCAGATGACAAAATGGTGGACGATCACCCAATACTGGGAATCCTAGCCAAGTTGCCATACATTTTTTGGGGGACAGGAAGGAATAATTTCCAACTCATCTTACGAGGCCAGCTTTACACTGATACCAGAGTCAGACAGATATAACAAAAAGAAAAAGAAAAAGGAAAACTGTAGAACAATATCCTTCATGAATATAGAAGCAAAACTCCTCAAAAAAAAAAAAACCTAGCAAATCAAATCCAGCAAAAACTGAAAAGGATAATACATGATCCAAGGTGTTATCCTAGGAATGCAAGTGGTGTTCAACATTCAAAAATCAATAAGTAGAATTCACTATATCAACAAACTAAAGTTGAAATACCATATGTCAATAGATTTTAAAAAAAAAATTGAAAATTCCAACATCCATGCATGATAAAAACTCCCAGCAAACTAGAAATAAAAGCAATTTTTCTCAATCCGGAAAATGGTAACTGCAGAAAACCTCCAGCTAATATCATGCTTAAAGGTGAAAGACTGAATTCTTTTCCCTTAAGATTGGGAACAAGACAAGGATTTCTGCTCTCACCACTTAAATACTCAACATCACACGGAAGTCCTAGTCAGTGCAATAAGACAAGAAAGAGAGAGAGAGAGAAGGAGGGAGGGAGGGAAGGAGAAGAGCAAGGAAATAGAAGGAAAAAAGGATAAAAAACAGGTTGGAAAAGAAGAATGAAACTGTTTCTATTTGCAAATAGCATGATTGTCTATGCAGAAAATTCCAAAGAATCTACAAAAACCAATAATGAGTTTAGCAAAGTTACAGGATACAAAATCAAAATACGAAAAGCAATTATATTTCTATTCACTAACAGTGAACGATTGGAAATTGAAATTTACAAAAATACCATTTACAATAGCCCCAAAGAAACATGAAACACTTAGTTACAAGACTAATAAAATATGTGCGGTATCAGTATGCTAGAAACTAAAAAGCGCTAATGAAAGAAATTAAAGAAGACCAAAATAAATGGAGAGATATATTGTTTATGGATTTGAAGACTCAGTTTGTTAACGTCAATTCTCCCCAAAGTGAGCTATATATTCAACACAATATCAATCAAAATCTCTGCAGGAATTTTTATAAGAATTGATTCTCTGAGTCTAAAATTTATGTGGAATGGCAAAGGAATTAGAATAGAAAAAAATAATTGTAAAAGAGAACAAAGTTGGAGAAATCACACTGTCTGATTTTATGACTTATTAGAAAGTCACAGGGATCATGACAGTGTGGTGTTGGAAAAACAATAGACATATAAACAGTGGTGTGCTGGGGCAAGCTCAGAACAGCTCATGAGAGCCAAAGGTTAAACTTTCAGGAATTTTACAGGTTGGTTGGCATCATGTTAGTTGCTCAAAATTAGCTGTGGTGAGAGTATTTAAAACACAAAAACCAGCAAATGCTACAAATCAGGACATCTTTTCGCCAGATAGTCAGTTCTTAAACATTTACCAGCGTATATCCGTACATATTTATTTTTTACAAAGGTGCAAAGGGAATTCAATGGAGAAGAGATAGTCTTTCCAAGAAATGGTGCTGGGAAATTGGACATTTATATGTTAAAGAAAAAAAAAAGAACTTCAATCCATTCCTTGTACCATATTCAAAAATTAATGAAAAATGGATCAAAGATCTAAAGTAAAATCTAAAACTATAAAATCATTACATAAAAGCATAGGAGGAAATCTTTGTGATCTTGGGTTAGGCAAGTCTTCCTTAAATATGACACCAAACTGATAAATTAGACTTCACCAAAATGAAGAACTTCTGCTCTTTCTAAGACACTGTTATGAGAATGAAGACAATCCACAGACTAGAACATATTTACAAATCACTTATCTAACAAAAGACTGTATTAAGTTTGTATCAAAAACATATATAAAGCATTCTTAAAACTCAATAATATGGAAGAAGACAACCCAATTAAAAACAGTCAAAAAAACTGAATAGACACTTCACAAAATAAGATACATGGATGGCAAATAAGTATATGAAAGGATGTTCAACATCATTGTTGTTGGCTGTAGAGTTGATTCTGACTCATGGCAGTCTCAAGTGTGCAGAGTAGAACTGCTCCACAGGGTTTTCAAGGCTGTGACTTTTCAGAAGCAGGTCAGCAGACCTTACTTCTGAGGTGCCTCTGGGTGGGTTTGAACTGCCAACCTTTCAGTTAGAAGTCCAGTGCTTAACCATTTGTGTTCCCCAGGGACCCCTTCAACTTCATTAGTCACTAGAAAAACACAAATTAAAACCACAATGAGATACCACTACACACCGAGTCAATTCTGACTCATAGCAACCCTATAGGACAGAGTAGAACTGCTGCATAGGGTTTCCAAGGCTGTAAATCTGTACAGAAGCAGGCTACCACATCTTTCTCCCATGGAGCAGCTGGTGGATTAGAACAGCCAACTTTTTAGCTAAGAGTTGAGTGCTATAAACACTGAGCCACCAGGGCTCCTACATACTTAGTAGAATGGCTAAAAGCCTTTTTTTTTTTTTAATTGATAATACCAAGTGCTGATAATGATGCAGAGCAACTAGAACTCTAATACATTGCTGGTGGTAATGCATAATGGTACAGTCATTTTGGAAAACAGTTTGGCAATTTCTTATAAATTGAAACATCGTTACCATACAACTCAACAATCCTACTCTCAAGTGGAACAGGAACTTATACTTACACAAAAGCCTGTATGTGAATGTATATAGCAACTTTATTCATAATTGCCCAAAATTACAAAGTGTCAAACATCTTCAGCTGGGGAATGGATAAAACAATGGTGATATATCCATAATGGAATCCTACTCAGTATTAAAATGGAGCGAACTACTAATACACAGCAATGTGAATGAATTTCAAATTGTCTGGGCATGGACTTGTAACATGAAACCTGCCTCCAAAAATGGAGCGTGCTGAGAGACCGAAAACAGAGGCGTGCAACTCCAGGGTTCCATCACAGGAGTTTACCTGGGAGACTTACATCCAAGGTGGGTTCTGGGCAGCAGCAGGACCAAGCAGATCTCTGTGCCCTGCAGTGGTGGGCAGAGATTTTATAGTCGTGGTAAACAATAGTGGCTACATGCCAGGGATGCCTTCTAGACTTATATATAAGGCTGTCTCAGCAAGAATTACATAAGAATGACTTAGCAAACGGCAGTGAACTAGTGGAAAGCATGAGGGCGCTCATGTTCAGCCTAGCAAAGCCTGTTTCTCCTTCACAAATGAATCCCTCACTTATGCTAAGTGAGAGAAGCCAGACTCAAAAGCTATATACTATATGATTCTATTTATGTGACATTATGAAAAGGCAAAATTACAGAGACAGAAAACAAATCAATGGTTGCCAAGGGCTAGGGGAGAAGAATGGTTTGGCACAGAGGAATTATTTGAGGTAATGGAATTGTTCTATATCTTGATTGCAATGGTGGTTAAACAACTGTGTGTGCTTGTCAAAACACACTGAATTATATACTAAAACAGGTGAATTTTGCTGTTTATAAATTATTCCTTAATGGAAGAAAAATAGTTCAATTTGTTTTAAAAGGATCACTTTGGCTGTTGGGTTAAGAATATACTATAGTGAGCAAGAATGGAAGCAGGGAGACTATTTGAAGACTCTTGCAGTAGCCCAGGTAAGAGATGACAGTGGCTTGAACTTAAAGTGACCTTAGAATCTGAAAGTGGCCTTAGAATCTGGCAGTACATAGATCACTGGTGACCCTTGGAGAGGCAGTTTCAGTGAAGCAGCAAAGGGAAAGTCAGGTTATAACTAGGAGGACTGGGAGCAAGTGAGCCAGTGCTGGATCACTGACTATTCTTTCAAGAAGCCTGCATGGACCAGCCCCACTGAATGAACTCAGCTCTCAGATGGGCCTGGACCTAGTTTTATTTAGTATAAGGAGCCCTGGTGATGCAACTGGTAAGTGCTCAGCTGTTAACCAAAAGGTTGGTGGTTTGAAACCACCCAGTGGCTTAGTAGGAGAAAGACCTGGTGATCTACTCCCATAAAAACTGTTGTTTTGCGCTGTCAAGTCAATTCCAATTCCTAGCAACTCTATAGGACAGAGCAGAACTGCCCCTTTGGGTTTGCAAGGCTGTAATCTTTACGGAAGCAGGTTGCCACATCTTTCTCCCAAGGATCCACGGGTGGGTTCAAACTGCCAACCTTTCAGTTAGTAGCTGAGCACTTAACCACTGCACCACCAGGGTTCCCTCCGTAAAGACTACAGCCTAGAAAAATCCTATGGGGCAGTTCTACTCTGTCACATGGGGTCGCTATGTAACTTGAACCTATGAATGCCAGTACATTTCCATTAGTCCTTAAACTAGCCCAAGCCAGATTTAGCCCACCCCACATGTGCAGAAGGGCCAGTTGTGACCACTAATTGACCTCAACAGAGGATGCAGCAACAGGAGGAATGACTCAGAAGGAAAATCATCACCTGGACTCTATTCCGAAGTGAGAGGTCCGACAAGAACCATGTCACCTCCTGTTTCCTGGCCACCTTCTAGAATTTTCCCTCCCCAGTACGCCTATGTGGCCACCATCTTGCGGCACAAATTACGTATAAGCCCTGCTTCCCTGTAGCTCAGGGAATCAGATCTGAGGAACTTCCTCCCAACTCCTTGCTCTGCGCATTGCAATAAAGTTACTTTCTCAAAGACCGGTGTCCAGATCATTGGCAAGTCTGAGTGTGCCAGACAAGGACCCACCTTATAGGGTTCAGTAACACCTGTGAGTCGAAATCAACTCTACGGTACCTAACAACAACAACATAACGAATTACAGCTCATTGGATTGGGTGCAAATCAGTCTTAGAAGAAAAACAACTAGAATGTTCCTCAGAAGCAAGGCTGGTGAGACTTCAGCTCTCTTGCTTTGGACACATCATCAGGAAAAACTAATCACTAGAAAAGGACATCATGTTTGGTAAAGGAGAGGATCAGTGAAAATGAGGGAAACTCTCAGTGAGACAGATTGATATTAACAGCCACAACAATGGGCTCAAACATACTATCATAAAAATAGCACAGGACAGGCAATGTTTCATCCTGTATTTAAATATAAGGTCGCCATGAGTCAGAGCCAACTTGACAGTAACTAACAACAAAATGCATGGAGGGGGAAACCCTCAGTGTAATACTTGGAACAGAGCAAGCAACGAATAAATGCAGCCCTTGGTATTATAAACTGTTTCTAACAGTAATGCTCAACAGTAAGGAAGTAGTTAATGAGTTAGGCCACACCATGATTTATTTATAGAATACTATATAATGCAATCATTAAAAATAACGTTCTGAAGAATATTTAATGGCACAGAAAAATGTTCAAAGTATAACTTTAAGAGAAAAAAATTAAGCTCAGGTCCCAATTCTCTTCTTGAAAAAAGTATGAGTGTGTGTGTGCTGTGTGTGTGTATTTACAAGGAAAAAATAAAAACTAAAAAGAAATATAACAAATCTGAGCTGGTTTTTTTTTTTCATTTCTTTTTTAATTCTTCATTATATACTTCCGTATTTTCAAGTTTCCTCTAATGAACATATATTACTCTTATTGAAATAGATATTATTTTAAAAATTCAGTCATCAATTTATTCATTCATTAATTAAACAAAGGTTTTTCTTAGCATACGCTGTGTTCCTAGCAATATTCTAGACTCTGGGATACAGTGATGAAAAATTCAACAGGCAGGTTTTTCTCAAGATACCATCAGCCTTGAATTTAATTGCCCTTAATTGTTTTGTGCACTATTTTTGTCTCCACAACTAATTTGTTAACTCCTCAAGGGAAGGGACCACGTGGTCTGCTTCTCTGTAGTCTTACCACACACTGGGCAGTGCCTTGTCTTTGATGAGACAGTGCACATGCCATGTTAGAATGCAATCTAGTTTGATTTTTTTTTTTTTAATGGTAACAATGTTGAAAGTCCAATCCTCAAAGATATATCGTTGAAAATGGAATTAAAGCTTCTACTTCTCCTTTACGAAATAAAGACAGGTTTCTCTCAGGAAGCGCCAAAACTGTCCAAGGCTTTTTAGTTAAACTCCAATTGTAAGCTTTTGTTTGTTTGTTTTGTTTTATTTTGTCTTAAGATCAATGAGTTTATCATTGGCTAGGTCAACACCTTTGATACAGTTTATGTCAGAATGAAAAAGAATAGGACTCTATGGTTCAACTTTGATACCATCGAGATAGCAATAACATTTGCAAGAGTTATAAAGTGTTTCCAGGTGTGTGTAGATTTCTCTTTTCAGATAAATTAACAGAATCTTGTATTTCAACTCCACGGAAGTAAAACATTTCCTTCAGTATATGAAAGTTTGCAAAGATGCCAGTCTCTACTCTCTTCTTTCATATCAGCAGCTTACCCAAGAAAGCTTGTAATGTTTTCAGAACATTCATAATGATGGTATCGGGCCTTGAACTGAAAGATTCATCTCATTCACATGGTGAAAAATGTCTGCCAGGGAAGCCAACCCATGGACAAAATTCTTTATTTCCATGTGTTCCAAGAGTGGGTTTTCTTTTTCTTTTAGAAAAAGTGAAACTTTTCTCTTGAAAGCCAGTGAGCTTCTCGGTGGTAGAGAAGCACTTTATTTTCTGCTATTGTTTCTTGACAAAACTTTTAAAAATGCTATGAGTGAACCCTAACGTAAACTATGGCCTCTGGTTAATAATAATGTGTAAATTACAATGGCAATGGGAGATGTTAATAATAGATTGTGGATGGGAGGAAGCAGGGAAAGAGTATATGGGAGCCTTCTGTACTTTCTACTCAATATTTCCATAAACCACATCTAGGTCAATTGGAATAACAAAGTTTATTAAGAAAATGTTTTGCATCCTACTTTGGTGAGTGGCATCTGGGATCTTAAAAGCTAGCAAGTGGCAATCTAAGATGCATCACTTGGTCCCAACCCACCTGGAGCAAAGGAGAGTGAAGAACACCAAGGACACAAGGAAAGTACTAGTGCAAGAGACAGAAATGGCCACACAAACCAGAGACTTCATCAGCCTGAGACGAGAAGAACTAGATGGTGCCCGGCTACCACCAATGACCGCCTTGACAGGGAACACAACAGAAAGTCCCTGACGGAACAGGAGAAAAGTGGGGTGCAGAACTCAAATTCTAGTGAAAAAGACCAGAGTTAATGGTTTGGCTGAGACTGGAGGGACCCCAGAAGACATGGCCCCCAGACTCTCTGTTAGCCCAAAACTAAAACCATTCCCAAGGCCAACTCTTCAGACAAAGATTAGACTGGTCTATGGGACATAAAATGACTTGTCAAGAGTGTGCTTCTTAGCTCAAGTAGATACATGATACTAAACGGGCAGTCCTGTCTGGAGGTGAGATGAGAAGGCAGAGAGGGTCAGGAGGTGGCTGAATAGATACGGGAAATCCGGGATGGAAAGGAGGAGTATGCTGTCACAGTACAGGCAGAGCAACTAGGGTCACATAACAATGTATGTACAGATTTTTTTATGAGAGACTAACTTGAATTGAAAACTTTCACTTAAAATACAACAGTAAAAAAAGAAAAAAAAATCTCCATAAAAATTCTCTAAAAAAGTAAAATCAATTAAAAAAAAAGTCCATAACAAAACATGTTATGATTCAAAGTCCAGCTTTTTATAAAGTTGATGATGTTATGGCTGTTGACAAAACTTCTGTTAGGATTGTTGGAAATGCCAGAATGTGTTTATGTCAAATATGGTGCATGAAAACAACATGAGGTTCTCCCTCCCTGTTTTCACTAAAGTAGTAAAATCAGATGTACTATCAAGCATCGCAGGAGCACCATCTGTGCTTGCTAGGATAAGAAGCTTGCCTGTCCAGTGAGGTTTGTTTAACAACAACAACAAAAAATAATCTTTATACCATTCCCAAAACATCAGCCATCTTTGTAGTTTCCAAAATGTACTCACAAAACAAGAAGTCTTCTTTGTTGATGTCAACATGTACATCATGCACAAAACAAGGAGCTGGCTACACAGAAAGATGTCTGTAGTTTCATCGAGTGGCTTACTGAGAGGCATGGCAAGACTGTCAACTCCTCAATAACCTGCCTCAAAGTGTTAAAAGATACGCCAACTATTCTTCATGGAATCACTTCATTTGACGAGGGAGCCACTTTCAGTGTTTAACTCTGTTCTAGTCCACAAACGTGCTCCACATTTAGTTCCAGTGTACGTGGCTTTAGGTAAAATTTCCCCAGTTATATGGGGTTCCTTTTGTTTAGCATCTGGTAAGCAACTTCATGGGATGTTTCAAGAAAAGGTTTTCATGAAATGGCAAATCAACATTTTTAAAATATCCTAGCTTTTTCAAATTGAGCTTTCTTCATACACATACACACAAAATCCCTCATTTTCTTTGGATGCACATTCTAGATGACAGACATAAGGTGTTCTTTCAGTTTCCAGACTTCGAAATTCCATTCACAAGAATTTTTCCACAAAAAAGAAGAAAAAAGTCATTATGGCTTTTATGTGCTATTGCTTTCATTACTGTACATGAAACCATATACACAACTTTCATTATACCTTCTTCTTTTTTTGCCAGCTCAAGATACAATGGGTCTGTAAAAAAAAAATAATAAGGGGCAGCTCAAGAAGACAAAGTAAAGTATTATAATGAAATGTACAAAGAACTGAAGTTAGAAAACCAAAAGGGAAGAACACACTTGGCATTTCTCAAGCTGAAAGAACTGAAGGAAATATTCAAGCCTCAAGATGCAATAGTGAAGGATTCTATGGACAAAATATTGAACAACTCAGGAAGCATCAAAAGAAGATCAAAGGAATACACAGAGTCACTGTACAAACAAGTATTGGTCGATTTTCAACCATTTCAGGAAGTAGCATTTGATCAGGAACTGATGGTACTGAAGGAAGAAGTCCAAGTTGCACTGAGGGCACTGGAGAAAAACAAGGCTCCAGGAGTCGACGGACTACCAATTGAGATGTCTCAACAAATGGATGAAAATGCTGTCAGTGCTCACTCATCTATGCCAAGAAATTTGGAAGACAGCTATCTGGCCAACCAACTGGAAGAGATCCACATTTGTGACCATTAAGAAGAAAGGTGATCCAACAGACTGCAGAAATTATCAAACAGTATCATTAACATCACATGCAAGTAAAATTTTGCTGAAGATAATTCAAAGCGGTTGCAGCAGTGCATCAACAGGGAACTGCCAGAAATTCAAGCCAGATTCAGAAGAGGACATGGAATGAGGGATATCATTGCTGATGTCAGATGAATCTTGGCTGAAAGCAGAGAATACCAGAAAGATGTTTACCTGTGTTTTATTGACTATGCAAAGGCATTCACCTGTGTGGATCATAACAGATTATGGATAACATTGTGAAGAATTGGTATTCAGAACACTTAATTGTGCTCATGCGGAACCTTGTACACAGACCAAGAGGCAGTCGTTCGAACAGAATAAGGGAATAATGCATGTTTTAAAATTAGGAAAGGTGTGCGTCAGGATTGTATGATTTCACCATACTTATTCAGTCTGTATGCTGAGTAAATAATCCAAGAAGCTGGACTATCTGAAGAAAAATTTGGCATCAGGATTAGAGGAAGACTCATTAACAACCTGAAATATGCAGATGACAAAACCTTGCTTGCTGAAAGTGAAGAGGACTTAGAGCACTTATTGACGAAGATCAAAGACTACAGCCTTCAGTATGGGTTACACCTCAACATAAAGAAAACCAAAATCCTCACACTGGACAAATAAGCAACATCATGATAAGTGGAGAAAACACTGAAGTTGTCGAGGATTTCATTTTACTTGGATCCACGGTCAACACCCATAGAAGCAGCAGTCAAGAAATCAAACAACGTATTGCATTGGGCAGATCTGCTGCAAGAGACCTCTTTAAAGTGTTAAAAAGCAAAGATGTTACTTTGAGGACCAAGGTGCACCTAACCCAAGCCACGGTATTTTCAATCACCTCATATGCATACAAAAACTGGACAATGAATAACGAAGACCGAAGAAAAATTGACACCTCCAAGTTATGGTGTTGGAGAAGAATATTGAATATACCGTGGACTGCCAAAAGAACGAACAAACCTGTCTTGGAAGAAGTACAGCCAGAATGCAAGACTTCCTCTCGTGTGCTTTGGAAATGCTATCAGGAGGGAACAGTCCCATGATTAGTAAAGTAGAGGGTCAGTGAAAGAGAGGAAGACCCTCAACAAGATGGATTGACACAGTGGCTACACCAATGGGCTCAAACACAGCAATGATTGTGAGGATGGCGCAAGTCCGGGTAGTGTTTCAATCTGTTGTATGTAGGGTCGCTAAGAGTTGGAACCAACTCAGTGGCACCTAACAACAACAACAATTAAGTAAGGTGTAAAATAGTCATTAAATTTTATGACAAATAAGTAAAAGAAGACAGTTTTTACAATTTATTCAAAGCTTTTGAAGTTTTAATATCTTTTCACCTTTGAATACAAGTGGATTTTAAGTTGTTGCTCAGAAGTCCTGCCCTCCCTGGCATGTTAGCTATTGCAGCATGACTTCCTGGCCTTTCTAGAAATAATGGTTCTCATTTCTGATATTGTTCACTGTTTATCATGAATGTATTTTTTAAATGTGTGGGATTTTCACAGAATAATAGTACAAGAATGACACTTGAGTATCATACTGCAGATGCAGCTTTACTTCATATTACACACTACGTACAAATAGAAAGTTATTATTGCTGTCAAGGGGGCCCCCAACTCATGACAACCCCATGCACAACAGAACGAAATACTGCCCAGTCTTGCACCATACCCATGATTGGCTGCAGACTGTACCACTGTCATCCATAGGGTTTCCACTGGCTGATTTGGGAGGTAGATCTGCCAGCCTTTCTTCCTACTCCGTCTTAGTCTGGACTCTCTGCTGAAACCTGTTCAGCATCATAGCAACACACAAGCCTCCAAGGTGGTGTCTGTGCATGAGATGCATTGACTGGGAATCAAATCCAAGTCTCCGGCATGGAAGGCAAGAATTCTACCATAGAACCACCACTGCCCCCATAAATAGAGAGTAGGAAGAGAAAAACAAAAGAAAGGACTTTTGCTACTCACAGAGCTTGTTACACAGTGCATGACCCGTATCACAGTACAATCTGTTAGCAATCACCAGAAGTTACTTTAAATATCACACTTTGATAGTTATCTCAGCAATCAGATATCTTTGAACTTGTCTGTGTCAATAAAGGCTGCACTGACTACAGAGTTTAAAATTCACATTAGAACAATTCAGATTTGCAAAACTTTAGCAAATTATGGAACTGATTCAACTCCTTCCACATATTGATTCACAAACAATTACAGATAAGGAATGTTGGAATGTTCGCACCACCCACATGGGAACACTCAAATTCACTGCACATAGCTGCCCTACTAATGCACAGAGTTGCCAGATAATGGCCAGCTACGTTGCAGGAAAGTCTGAAGGGAAGTCTTTGATCACATACAGCAGGCTAGCAGCCTGTCTACTAGCTACTGTAATTTCAAAACAGTGATAGGTGTAAATGACATTTCCTGATATCTACAACTGTAATGTGATATGAAAATATTTGCGATTTCTGTTGCCAACAAAATCATAGGTCGTGTTAATACTACCAGTTTGTTCTCACATTTATAATTGGAGGAAATGCTAAACTTCAGATAAAAAAAACCCATTGCCATCGAGTCCACTCTGACTCATAGTGACCCTACAGAACAGAATAGAACTGCCCCATAGGGATTCCAAGGAGCAGCTGGTGGATTTGAACTACTGACCTTTTGGTTAGCAGCCAAGCTCTTGACCACTATGCTACCAGGGCTCCTAAACTTCAGATAGAGGAGAACAAAAAAAGCTATAATCTTTCTCCATCCAAGTTCTTCTATTCCACAGATCCCTTGGGTTCCATGGACCCCAGTTAAGAAGCTCCATTGCATATGGTTTATACCTAGTCCAAGAGAGTGAGTCCCAAATTCAGATAAGAGAAATGAGAACAGTTTTTTATAATGCTTATCTTAATAAATTTAAAGATTTTTTTCTTCTTTGCTTTTAAAATGTTCTTTTAATGAAATGATAGGGTCAGAAGATGGTAATTTTTTTAATGTCTTTCCTTGGTAAAAGTGAAAAGTTGGCAATCCTATGCCAGTCCCTCACTTGCTTCTTTTATTGTATTTCTTGGTCTAAGAAATCCATAATCTGTAAGTCACTGGTCCAGGACACCATGACAAACCCAACAAGCCCCAATATCTACTCCCCCTTCCCTGGTAACAGAATCCTGATGTGATTGTTAAGGTTGTGTGTCAACTTGGCTAGGCCATGTTTCTCAGTGGTTTGGCAATTATGATGTAGTCTGGCAGTTATATAATGATGTAATCACCTCCATAATGAGATCTGATATAATGTGATCATCTCCATGATAGGATCTGCTGTGAGTAGCAAATCAGTTGAAAGTGAGTTTCCTTGGGGATGTGGCCTGCATCCAATATAGGTGGACTTTCTGGCAAGGCTCAGGGATTTTTGCTTACTCTGGATCCTGTAGCTGGCTCCTGTTCATCTCACCTCTGGTTTTTGGGACTTAAGCTAGCATCTTACCTGCCGTCTTGCCTAC
Source organism: Dugong dugon (assembly GCA_030035585.1). Lineage (NCBI taxonomy): Eukaryota > Metazoa > Chordata > Mammalia > Sirenia > Dugongidae > Dugong > Dugong dugon. The sequence continues at coordinate 32,600,179 of CM057467.1, forward strand.
CGATCTTGGGATTCATTGGTCTTCACAGCCTGTGAGCCAGAGTCCTGCTCTCTGACTTGCCAATTTCGAGTTCACCAGCCTCTGTGGCTATGTGAATCAGGAGAAGCCTCCAGCCTGGTCCACAGACTTGGGACATTCCAGCTTCTACAACTGCATCAGCCATTTCCTTGATACAAATCTCTCTCTATATATATTTATATGCCTTACTGGTTTTTCTTCTCTAGAGAACCCAGCCTAAGACACCCGATTTAACTCATTTATCCACCTTTGGGGGAGGTGACTCTTAGTTTCCTACTGCTGCTGTAACACAAATACACAAGTGGGTAGCTTTAAAAAATAGAAATTTATTTTCTCACAGTTCTGGAGGTTAAAAGTCCAAATCCAGGTCTCGGCCATGTTGATTCTTTCTGTGAGTTTCTCTCTTAGTTTCTGGTGTCTGCTAACAATCCTTGGCATCCCTTTGCTTGTAGACGATCTTCACATGGTGTCTGTCTTCCTCCTGTGTGTGTGTGTCTGTGTCTATTCTGCTCTTTCTATATCTCAGAAGTTATTAGATTTAGAACCCACTCTCCTCAGGCATGACCTCAATAACATAGCAAATAAAACCCTATTTCCAACAGAATCACATCCATAGGTATAGCTGGTTGGAATTCCAATACATATTTTGGGGGGACACATTTAATCCTTAACGGTAACCTATTCTCAGTCCAAAGTGCAATCCCAAGCAGTCTAAGCCATCATGTCAATCCCATTACCTTGGCAGAAATTAATTTACAGGTGGGAATGTGACTCAGTCTGGCCAGTTGAACATGAGTTGAAGGATGTGCTCGTGACTAGAAGTCATCATGTTCAGAAATGCCTAGGTCAGCAGCCAGAGTGGTTTTGTTTTAATGCAAATCAATTCATATCACTTCCTTGCTTAAAACCTTTCAACGGTTTTCCATTGCTTTTAGAATAAAATGCCAACTACTTAAAGTTACCTACAAAGCCCCGTAGAACTTGTCCTTCCTTGCCCCTCCAGCCTCACCCCTTGTCCTGTGCTGTCTGAGGTCCAGCCACACTGCCTTTCCTCATCCTTTGCCCTCCTTTGCCTAGTTAACATATTCAGATCTTTCAGATCCACAATCACTTCCTCGAGCAAAGCTTTAATGACCACATCCTTCACAGGAGAGCACTCTATATCATCTTCCCTAGTATTTAACACAATGTTTAATTACATATTTATTCGTGTTATTAGTTGATTGATGTCTTTTTTCCCTACTTGAATGCAAGCTCCGTCTTGTTCACCATTGGATTTCCAGCTCCTAATACAATAGAGGTGTTCAAAAAATATTTGTGGGATGACTGGGGAAATGAAAAAATGGATATTCACCATTGGTCCAGATATACCTAAGGAGTAGTTAGTTCTCCAAGGAGAATCTGGCTTCATAATCATTATACAGGATTCCTGTTCACCAGCTCCCCAGTCCTGCTCATAGGTAAAGCACTTGGCCATTCTCTGTCTGCACAGAGCTGAGGGTGGGGAGCTGTGTACTTAACTACTATGCTCCTAAACAGGGATGGATTAACCAATAAGCAAGGGTCGCACAGGCTTGCCTGTGCTTATTTTCTAATCTGTAGTGCACAATTTCACCTGTATGAAATTGTGCACTACAGATTAGTAAGTAAACACAATTAAGCCTGTGTGTACCTTTCTTACTGTAAGCCCATGCATACCCTGCTTACTGGGTAATCCACCCCTACTCCAAAGGGTGACCCAAAGACTCCCATCCACACTCTCTAAATCATGGAAGGAGGCAATAGTGCTGAGAAACCATTTTAATTCTGGAATCCAGATTTTGGGGATCAGTGGAGTTGGGATGACCCATCCAGGCCATTTGTCTTTAGGAGTCCTTTTGAACTTTGAGCCTTTAAGGAAATGGTTTTCCTAAAGTCACCTTCAAGTCAAACAATAGCTTACTAAGCAGTTTAGAGGAAACTGTTTTGCCTTAGGCATTGGGCTCTTTTGGAGAATTATCTGTGTACAGCTAGTTTCAAGAAACAGGATCTCCAGAATCTGACTGGAAGCTGTGTTTTAGGATATATGTCACGTCCTTAATGCCTCTGTTTTTACAACTGACTGACCTTGAAACCCTGCATGTGCTCTGACCTTATGTCCTGAGAAACCAACATGAAAGGAAGTCACAATGACCTTCAGAAGACTACCCTGCCCTGACCTCACCTATATAACTGGTTTTCACTACCCCCTCTCTGCAGAGCCTCCCCAATATTTTCAGTTTGATGCTGACTGATTGAATTGTATCTACTCACAATAAATATATTCTGTTACACTAATTTCTGGTGTTCCTCTGTGCATTTAGGTTTTTAACAGTGCACAATGCATAAAAAGCATGGACTGCAGAATCAGAGACAGAGCTCATTCCAGTCTGCCATTAATCAGTGGTGTGGCTCTGGTATAGGTACATAGCATGTCTATGCCTCAGTTTCTTATCTGTAAAATGAGGATGCAACTCACACAGTTGCCTTGAGGATTAAATGAGAGTGCTTGGCATGGTGTAAGCATTCAGCAACAAGTGCCTTTATTCTTATCTGAGTTACTATTTAAAAAAACCCAAACCCATTGCATCGAGTTGATTCCAACTCATAGTGACCCTGTGGGACAGAGCAGAACTGCCCCATATAGTTTCCAAGGAACGGCTGGTGGCTTCGAACTGCCGACCCCTTGGTTAGTAGCCAAATGCTTAACAGAGTTAGAAAAGAATTCTAATTTTATTTCACAGATGAGGAAACAGGCTGTAAAAGGGGAGAGTGACTTATCCTAGGTCTCCTAGCGGCAAAACCAGCCTGAGGAACTAGGTATCATTTCTATCACAGCCTTTACCTGCCCTGATTCTCTCAGCTCGGGCAGCTCAGAGCCCAGCCAGCGCTCAAACAGAGTAGGAGGAGGATCAGCCAGGTGATTCTCTCCTCCAGTTCCAGGATGAGTTGAGTTATTCAATGAATACAGAAAGAACCGGAGGGTGCTTCTCCACTCCAAGAGAATATTCCTTCCCCCAGGGTTGCTATTAGTCAGAATCCACTCAGCAGCAATGGGTTTGGATTCGGTTTAGGAACATAAAGAGACACAGCCCAGGGGAATGTCCTAATTAATTTACTTCTTGTTGTTGTTCTGTGCTGTCCAGTCAATTGCAACTCATAGTATATAAGACAGGGTGAAACTGCCCCATAGGGTTTCCTAGGCTGTACTCTTTACAAGGGAGCCCTGGCGGCGCAGTGGTTAAGACCTCAGCTGCTAATCAAAGGCTTGCAGTTTGAATTCACCAGCCACTTCTTGGAAACCCTATGGGGCAGTTCTACTCTGTCCCATAGCGTCACTGTGAGTTGGAATCAACGCGACAGCAACGGGTTAGTCTTTACAGGAGCAAATCGCCGGGTCTTTTCTTCAGCAGAACCACTAGTGAGTTTGAACTGCTGAGCTTTCAGTTAGCAGCCAAGTGCTTAACCACTGCACCACCAGGGCTCCTACTGTTCTTTTTCAACGGGCCTTCCTGGGTGGGCGAAAGAGCTTGGCTGCTAACCAAAAGGTTGGCAGTTTGAACCCACCAGCCACTCCTTGGAACCCCTTTGGGACAGTTTCTGTCCTATAGGGTTGCTATGAGTCAGAATCGACTCAGTGGCAATGAGTTTGGGGTTTTTTTTTTGGTCCTGGGCAGGGCATTCCAGACTGTTTATTAGGCTTTCAACACTACAGTAGCTTTCCCTGTTTGGGACCAATGCAGATGAATTTCTTACTAAGGTATCTTCATCATACTGATGATGCCCAAAGGTTATTTTGGGAGGATGCGATTCAGAAACATACACACTCACACAGACACCTGAACAAAAAATATTTTCCTTGTTGACTGCCCAATGTGTCAGCTGACAATAACTAGGAAAGAGAGAACTTGTTTTGAGTGTGTGTGCCTATGGCAGCAACACAATCAATCAACTTCTAAAGGGCATACTTCCCCTGGAGAAAAGGTTTAAGGAAATAAGCAAGCCTATTTAATAAAAAAAATTCTGACTCTATTGATTGAAATCTGTTGTATTTTCTTACTATTTGAGAACACATCATTTTTGCATCAGGCAATTCGTTTATGTCTTATGTAAATAGGAAACATAAAAACTTTTCAAGAGATGGAAAAGTTTAGGGAAGGTGCCTCATTCTGTTGCACTGCGGCGCTCACATTTCCTTCCCCGTTGGCTTTGTGATGAGGAGCCCAGGCCCCTTCAGACTGCAGGCCCCCTCTGTTCCACTGCTGATAATAACAATCACAATGATAACAAACAGCTGCTCCCAGAATGCACCACGCTCCTTTGTCTCTCTTCCTTTGCAACAGCTGCTCCCTCTGCCTGAAACCCTGCTCCTCTGGCCTCCTCACCCACCCTTGTCCACCACTGTTAGCCTAGACGGTGTCCCTCCAACACCACCTCCTGCAGTAAGCCTTATCTGGTGTCTCCAGGCAGTGTCAAGAGCTTCCTCTTGTTCCAGTGGCACCTCACACCCACCCGTTGTGACGATTACATTGCTGTAACCATGACTTCTAAGACACATTTTTTCCCACACATCCATGTTCTGATAGGTCCGTGTACCCACTCCTATTGTGATAATGATTACATTGCTCATATTGCTCAATTCTAAAACACTTTTTTTTTTTCACATTTGAATGTTTCTGAGATCTGGATGTTTCCCAAACAATGTGTACATTTAGTATGGTAGTTCTTTTGTTTCTTTCTTCTTCTTCTGAAAAGCTGTTATTATATTGAGAGTGTATCTTAAAATCAAAGGAATGTGCTATTTATTTATTCATGTGGCTGACTTCACCCCTAGACTATGAACTCCTGGGGTGTAGAAAACTGTGTTCTAGTCATCTTTGTATGCTCACCACTTAGCAGAGTGCCTGATATGCAGAAATTGCTCAATAAATGTTGGAGGGAAGGAGGAAAGAATGAAAGAGAAAGGAAGGAAGGGAAATCTCTTACACTCTTTACAGTTTAGAAAGCAGCTTTATACCCCTTATCTCATCTAGTCTGACTTCCCATCAGTACCACAGAAGGCACAGGGGTTTCTCCTCCAAAGACCTGCCTTGGGGGCTTTCCTCCTTCCTTACTCCTCTGGGGCATGCTCAAGTCTGTGATGGGTTATTGACACCATGCAAGGGTAGTCAGCCCCTTCGGGCACATACTACCATGGGAGAAAGAGATCAGCAGGAGAGTTCCAGGTTCAGTCATCACTCGGTTCAGCTTCACCAGCCAGAAGCATCTCCCATGAACTCTGCGCTCCACGGGTAAGAACCCACATTAGTGACCACCATCACGTCTCAGCTCCTTTTCCTGCCCAACAAGCATACCAAGATCTGGCCTCACCCCTACCTGTTCCACCTTATTTCCAAGACTGTGGTCGGCTGATTTTCTCATTTTCCCCAACTCACATCTTGCCAGTAACATCTTCCCTGGACCCCTCTGTCACGGCCTGCTTGAGTCCCAGTTCTTCCACAAGGTCTTCTTCAATCACCCCTATCTCACAGACCTCTCCATCTTCTGAATAGCACTTGTCATCTGAGCCATACAAATTAGTGCTGGTAGTTCAGTGGTAGAAATCACACCTTCCATGTGGGAGACCAAGTTCAATTCCTGGCCAATGTACCTCATGAACAACCACCAACCATCTGTCAGTGGAGGCTTCCATTTTGATATGATGCTGAGTAGGTTTCAGCAGACCTTCCAGACTAAGAAGAATGGCTTGGCAATCAACTTCCAAAAAATCAGTCAATGAAAACCCTATGGATCACGGTAGTTTAAGACCCAAGCCATCATGAGAATAGCGAAGGACCAGGCAGCATTTAATTCTGTTGTGCATGGGGTTGCTGAGTCGGGGGCCAACTCAATGGCAGCTAACTACAACATACTGTGGCCGTTGTTTTATAGCATGTCCCACAGCATATGCTAGGCACATAATCAACGCTCAAAGATATGACTGAAACAAATAAACACAATGATCAGCTGTTCTGAGCTGCTCCATCCCTTATCACTTCCTTGGTCCATCCTTACACTCCCAGCACAAATAAATTTCCCTCTCTGAGACCCCCGATCAGTTGAAAATTATGCCCCTTGCCTCTGTATTTTCCAGGTATTTTGTAGGAGACACCACAGGACCACACCCCAGCCACCGGAAGCTCCAGCCTAGAAACCACCCTGACCACCGTATGCAGACATCTCTCTGAATTGGCCTCTCTTCTCTTTGGCTGCTGCACCTTTCTTAAAGGTTCTTCTCTGCTCTGGTCGGATAACAATCTTCCTGGGTTCCCTTGCAACAATTCAGATCAAGGTGGCATTAGAAGTGCGAGAAGGGGCATCCATGTCACACCATTGGCTTATATGGATTCACAGCCAACTGACTCTATTATCTATTGGGTTCTATCAACATGAACTTCTTATTAAGTTAGGTTTTTTATGCTGACATTAGCGACTGATTTTGTAAAGCTAAGGGGCATAATTTCGGTTTGTTCCTATTAAATTCTATCATGTTTGGCCTTATCTTTGCAGCAGTGGTGATCATTTTGAATCTTCATTCTGTCTTCTCAGTTCCTCGGTAGGTGGTATCTTAGTCATCTGGTACATCTTAGTCATCTGATATACCACAAGTGGATGCCTTTAACAAAAGAAATTTATTCTCTCACATGTTCCACACTTATTAAAATGGTCATAAGAGACAGTTTAGCTAGCCAGGCCTCATGGTATCTCAGTGCCAAGAAGTGAATTAAAGCCCTGATATAGACATGATTTTAATTTTTTTCGTTGAGACCACCCATAATGACTGTGTACAGTAAGTTTGTTTCCACCTGTCATGGATTGAATTGTATGCCCCAAAAATATGTGTATCAATTTGACTAGGCCATGATTCTCCGTATTGTGTGATTGTCCACCATTTTGTCATCTGATGTTATTTTCCTATGTGTTGTAAATCCTACCTCTATGATGTTAATGAGGCAGGACTCAATCTGCAAGAGTAGATTGTGTCTTAAGTCAATCTCTTTTGAGATATGAGAGAGAGAGAAGTGAAAAGAGAGACATAGGGGACCTCATACCACCAAGAAAGCAGTGCTGGGAGCATAGAGTGTCCTTTGGATGAGGTTCCTGCATTAAGATGCTCCCAGACCAAGGGAAGACCGATGTATCACAAGGACCTTCCTCCAGAGCTGACAGAGAGAGAAAGCCTTCTTCTGGAGCCAGCACCCTGAATTCGGACTTCTAGCCTACTGGACTGTGTGTGAGAAAATAAACTTCTCTTTGTTAAAGCTATCCACTTGTGGTATTTGTTATAGCGGCACTAGATGACTAAGACACATATATATTTATAATAAATAAATAAATGTTTAAAAAGAATGTGTCATATGGGGTTGTCATGAGGCTCAAAGGGAATTATGTATATGAATGTGTTCCCAAACTAAAAGGCGTGGTTGAAGTACAGGTATAACTATGAACACCCAAATCCCTCTGCAAGTGGCACTGTCTTGACTTCAGAGGCTACACCAAAGGCCAGTATGGGTTCAACCTTGAGCTTTATTATTTATCAGCTGGAGCTTAGTACTAAGTCCAGCGGGTCTTTTCTTTTTTTTTAATTCCTTCTCAAACCTTTTCTGCCACCTTCATTCTCCTAAACTACTGGGCCATTTCCAGAAGCTTTCGTAACTGCCACTCCTACTGCACTCTCTTGGTGGAGGGTTTAATGATCCTGAAGGCCCTAGAAACACATTGAATTAAAACACAAAATGGGTAGCATTGTGCATTTTAGTGTAACAGCAATTAGGAGCGGCAGTCACCATGCACCCAGGAGGGCAAGGGAGCTGAGGAGAAAAGGAATAAAGTGACCTCACAAAGACACTTAATTTCATTACCAACAGACACAGTTTCCCATTATTGCTCTTGGTGTTTAATGGCTTTATGATTCCATCTATTGATGCTTAGCTAGTTCATTAACCGTGCTGCTAAAAATACAATTATCTCCAACAAAACCTTCATCACTAATAAAAGGGAAAAAAAAGTCTGTCATTACCAGAAGGCAGCGGGGTGGACACACCTTCTGTGTAGTAACCACTTAGCCCCAAAGTTTTCATGGTAATTGAGGCTATTACCACACAAGTTTCATGCAACCAGCTAAAAAATTCAATCAAGTAACTGCTGTATTGTTTAGCTGACTCCAACTAACTAGTTGGATTAACTTTGTGCACCCAATTGACACTGACTTTGATTGAATCAACTGAGTCAACCTGCTATAACTCCAGTGACGAATGTGAGAAATAAGAATCTGCTTAATCGTTCATTCACCCAACAGATAGTTTTAAGATCTTTCTGGGTGCCAGGGGCGGGGGAAACCTGGTAGTGTAGTGGTTAAGAGCTGTGGCTGCTAACCAAAAGGATAGCAGTTCAAATCCACTAGGCAGTCCTTGGAAACCTGATGGGGCACTTCTACTCTGTCCTACAAGGTCACTATGAGTCGGAATCAACTCGATGGCAATGGATTTGGTTGGTTTTTGGAGTGCCAAGGACTAGTTAGACATATAATGATAGATTAAATTAGAGCTGTTGTTGTTAGTTACCACTGAGTCGACTTCGACTCGTATAACAGAAGGAAACTTTGCTTGATCCTGTGCCATCCTCACAATCATTGGTATGTTTGAGTCCATTTTGTGGCTATTATGTCAAGCCATCTCATTGAGGGCTTCCTTCTTTTTGGCTGACCCTCTACTTTACCAAATAGGATGTCCTTTTCTAGCAACTGGTCTTTCCTAATGACATGTCAAAGTAAGCAAGCCAAAGTGTCGCCACCCTGGCTTCTAAGGAGCATTCTGGTTGTATTTCTTCTAAGACTGATTTGTTTTTCTTCTGGCAGTCCATGGTATATTCAATATTCTTCACCAACACCACAATCTGAATGTGTCAGTTCTCTTCCTGTCTTCCTGTCTTCCTCTCTTCCTGTCTTGCCCAGCTTTTGTATGCATATGAGGCAATTGAAAAGACCGTGGCTTGGGTCAGACGCACCTTAGTCATCGAAGTGACATCTTTAAAACTTTAAAGAGGTAAAATAGGTAGGGGTCCTATTTTCAGGAAGTGTACAGTCTAGTAAGGAGAATGTGTGTCTGTTGGGGTTGGGAGAGGGAGAATCCCAGTTATTGCTCTTGGGTTCAGGGCAGATCTTCACTCCTGATTTGGGGCCAGGGAGGAGGAGAGGGTACTGAGCAGGGTGGAAGTTGAGAATGACTTTCCATTACCTTAGCATAAAAGCCAGTCATTACAATGGCTTTCAAGACACTGCAGTGTCTGTCTCCAGCCCTACCTTCTTTACCCCTCTGCAGAGCCTACGAGAGAAAGGAGGAGAGGCCAGTGAAAATAACCCAGATCAGCAGTCAGAAAGAGGGCTCAGACCCTAAGACAAACCTGGGTAGAGATTTGTAGGTGGCCTGCTCTTTTTAAAGGGCCCTCCTTTGTTTTTCCTCTGGAGCCCAAACTGCTCTTGGCAGCCATGCCTCTGTGGCCTCATCTCCTACTTGCTCACTCTGCTCCGGCCTCTTTCTTGTGCCGTGAGCATGCCAGGCCTCAGGGCCTTTGCATCTGCTCAATCTCTGACTATTACGATCTTCCCACAGATAGTCTCAGGGCTTACTCTCTCACTTCTTTCAGGTCTTTGTTTAAATACCCCTTCTCAGTGAAATCTTTCCTACCCATCCCCCCCACTCCCACCCCTCCCTACCTGCTTCCCTGTTTTATATTTCTCTGTAACACTTAATCACCATCTGAGATATTCTATATTTTGCTTTTTTATATGTTTGTTGAGGGTCTCCGCCAACTAAAATGTAAGCTCCTAGAGGGTAGAAACTTTCTATTTTGTTCACAGCTGACTCCCAGCACTATAGTAGTTGGCATTTAGAAGGTGCTCAATAAATGCTTGTTGACTACCTGACTGCATATTATTTACCTATTATCTCTCAGCCCCAAGCCCACCCTTCTGTACATTATAATGCTCAGACTCCTTTGTCAGTTGACTTCCTCATAAACTCAATAAAAGATACTGAGAGAGAGCAGAGGCAAGAGAACACAGAAGCCATTGTTCTTCCTCTAGCGCTCACTCTTTCTTTCCTTCTTCTTCTGGTGCTGTCTCTAAAGTGGGTGTATTGCTTCCACAGTCCTAGCTCTGGCTGCAACAGCTCCTCCTCCATAGTCCCCTGCTCCTGCGGCTGCAACCTTCTTCCATCCATTATGTGTCTGAGATTGAGCTGCATGAACATGAATCTGTTGTTCTTATTGTTGTTAGGTGCTGTCAAGTCACTTCCGACTCATAGCCACCCCATGCACAACAGAATGAAACACTGCCCAGTCCTGTACCATCCTCATGTTCGTTGTTATGCTTGAACCCATTGTTGCAGCCACTGTGTCAATCCATTTCATTGAGGGTCTTCCTCTTTTTCACTGACCCTCTACTTTACCAAGCATGATGTCCTTCTTCAGAAACTGATCCCTCCTGATAACATGTCCAAAGTATGTGAGACGAAGTCTGTCCATCCTTCCTTTTAAGGAGCATTCTGGCTGTACTTCTTCAGAAACTGATCCCTCCTGATAACATGTCCAAAGTATGTGAGACGAAGTCTGTCCATCCTTCCTTTTAAGGAGCATTCTGGCTGTACTTCTTCCAAGACAGATTTGTTCGTTCTTTTGGCAGTCCATGATATATTCAATATTCTTTGCCAACACCATAGTTCAAAGGTGTCAATTCTTCTTTGGTCTTCTTTATTCACGCCCAGCTTTCGCATGCATATGAGGCAAATGAACACACCACGCTTGGATCAAGTGCACCTTAGTCCTTAAAGTGACCTCTTTCCTTTTTAACACTTTAAAGAAGTCTTTTGCAGATTTGCCCAATGCAATGTGTCATTTGATTTCTTGACTGCTGTTTCCGTGGGTGTTGGCTGTGGATCCAAGTAAAACGAAATCCTTGACAACTTCAGTCTTTTCTGCATTTATCATGATATTGCTTACTGGTCCAGTTGGGAGGATTTTGTTTTCTTTATGTTGAGGTGTAATCCATACTGAAGACTGTTTCTTTGATCTTCAACGGTAAATGCTTCAAGTCCTCTTCACTTTCAGCAAGCAAGGTTGTGTCATCTGCATAATGCAGGTTGTTAATAAGTCTTCCACCAATCCTGATGCCACGTTCTTCTTCATATAGTCCAGCTTCTCAGATTATTGCTCAGCATACAGACTGAATAAGTGTGGTGAAAGGATACAACACTGACCCACATCTTTCCTGACTTCAAACCACACAGTATCCCCTTGTTCTGTTCAAACGACTGCCTCTTGATCTATGTACAGGTTCCTCATGAGCACAATTAAGTGTTCTGGAATGCCCATTCTTCACAATGTTATTCATAATTTGTTATGATTCACACATTTGAATGCCTTTGCATAGTCCATAAAACACGGGTAAACATCTTTCTGGTATTCTCTGCTTTCAGCCAGGATCTATCTGACATCACCAATGACGTCCCTTGTTCAACGTCCTCTTCTGAATCCGGCTTGAATTACTGGCAGTTCTCGGTCAATGTACTGCTGCAACTGCTTTTGAAAGATCTTCAGCAAAATATTGCTTGTGTGTGATATTAATGATATTGTTCTATAATTTCCACATTTGGTTGGATCCCTTTTCTTTGAAAGAGGCATAAATATGGATCTCTTCCAGTAGGTTGACCAGGTAGCTGTCTTCCAAATTTCTTGGCACAGATGAGTGAGTGCTTTCAGTGCTGCATCTGTTTGTTGGAACATCTCAGTTGGTATTCCCTCAATTCCTGCATCCTTCTTTTTCTCCAGCGTCTTCAGTGAAGCTTGGACTTCTTCTTTCAGTACCATTTGTTCTTGATCATATGCTACCTCCTGAAATGGCTGAACATCGACCAGTTCTTTCTGGTACAGTGACTCTGAGTATTCCTTCTATCTTTTTTTGATGCATCCTGCATTGTTCAGTATTTTGCCCATAGAATCCTTCACTATTGCAACTTGAGGCTGGAATTTTTTCTTCAGTTCTTTCAGCTTGAGAAATGCCAAGCGTGTTCTTCCCCTTTGGTTTTCTATCTCCAGCTCTTTGCACATTTCATTATAATACTTTACTTTGCCTTCTCAAGCCACCCTTTGAAATCTTCTGTTCAACTCTTTTACTTCATCATTTCTTCCTTTCACTTTAACTACTCAACATTCAAGAGCAAGTTTCAGAGTCTCTTCTGACATCCATCTGGGTCTTTTCTTTCTTTCCTGCCTTTTTAATGACCTCTTGCTTTCTTCATGTATGATGTCCTTGATGCCATTCCACAACTCTTCTGGTCTTCAGTCAGTAGTGTTCAAATCTATTCTTGAAATGGTTTCTAAATTCAGGTAGGATATACTCAAGGTTGTACTTTGGCTCTTGTGGACTTGTTCTAAGTTTCTTTAGCTTCATCTTGAACTTGTATATGAGTAATTGATGGTCTATGCCTAAGTCAGCCCTTGGCCTTATTCTGACTGATAATATTGAGCTTTTGCATTGTCTCTTTCCACAGATGTAGTCGATTTAATTCCTGTGTGTTCCACTGGGTGAGGTCTACATGTATAGTCTCTGTTTATGTTGTTGAAAAAAGGTATTTGCAATGAAGAAGTCGTTGATCTTGCAAAATTTTATCATGCAATCTCCAGTGTCGTTTTTATCACCAAGGCCATATTTTCCAACTACGGATTCTTCGTTTCCAACTTTTGCATTCCAATAACCAGTAATTATCAATGCATCCTGATTGCATGTTTGATCAATTTCAGACTGCAGAAGTTGGTAAAAATCTTCAGTGTCTTCATCTTTGGCCTTAATGGTTGGTGCATAAATTTGAACAGTACTCATATTAACTGGTCTTCTTTGCAAGCATAGGGATATTATCCTATTACTGGCAGCCTTGTACTTCAGGATAGATCTTGAAATGTTCTTTTTGGAGATGAATCCAATGCCATTCCTCTTCAATTTATCATTGCCAGTGTTTTAGTCATCTAGTGCTGCTATAACAGAAATTCCACAAGTGGATGGCTTCAACAAAGAGAAGTTTATTCTCTCACAGTCCAGTAGGCTAGACATCCAAATTCAGGGCGCCGGCTCCAGGGGAAGGCTTTCTCTCTCTGTCGGCTCTAGAGGAAGGTCCTTGTGATGCATCAGTCTTCCCTTTGTCTGGGAGCATCTCAGCACAGGAACCTCAGGTCCAAAGGACACGCTCTGCTCCCGACACTGCTTTCTTGGAGGTATGAGGTCCCCCATCTCTCTGCTCACTTCTCTCTTTTTTATTTCAAAAGAGATTGACTCAAAACACAACATAATCTTGTAGATTGAATCTTACCTCATTAACATAGCTGCCTCTAATCCTGTCTCATTAACATCATAACACAAACACAAACCAAACCCATTGCCCTCAAGTCAATTCCAACTCACAGCGACCACACAGGACAGAGTCGAACTATTCCGTAGGGTTTCCAAGCAGAGGCTGGTTGATTTCAACTGCTGATCTTTTTGGTTAGTAGTGGAGCTCTTAATGACTGTGCCAGCAGGGCTGTTGTCTGAGGCTGGGTTCTCTAGAGAAGCAAAAGCAGTAAAGCATATAAATATATATAGAGAGATTTATATCAAGGAAACGGCTCACTCAATTGTAGAGGCTAGAATGTTCCAACTCCGTGGATCAGGATAGAGGCTTCTCTTGATTCTCAGAGCCGCAGGGGCTGGTGAACCCAAGAGCAGCAAGTTGGAGAGCAGGGCTTTTGCTCACAGGCTGTGAAGATTGAGGAATTGCAAGATTGGCAGGCAAGACCGCAAGGCTTCTCCTGATTCACGCAGCTGCAGGGGATGGCGAACCCAAAATTGGCAGGTGACAGAGCAGGGCTCCTGCTCACAGTCTGTGAAGATCGATGAATCCCAAGATCAGCAGATAAGCTGATACCTCAAGCCCAAGAACCAGAGGTCAGATGAACAGGAGGCAGCCACAGGATCCAGAGTAAGCAAAAAGCCAGAACCTCTGCTTATATTCAGATGCAGGCAACACCCCCAAGGAAACTCCCTTTCAACTGATTGGCTACTCATGGCAGATTCCATCATGGAAATGATCACATATAAACACTGAGAATCATGGCCCAGCCAAGTTGACACACAGTCTTAACCATCACACCTGGCATAGTAGGCCACAGGACTATCTGATTCAAAATGGCCGATACCAGTCTATTTCAGCTCACTAATGCCTAGGATATTGATGTTTATGTGTTCCATTTTGTTTTTGATGACTTCCAATTTTCCTAGATTCACACTTCGTACATTCCACACTCCTATTATTAATGGATGTTTGCAGCTGTTTCTTCTCATTCTGAGTGGTGCCACATAAGCAAATGAAAGCCCCAAAAGCTTGACTCCATCCACTTCATTAAGGTCGACTCTACTTTGAGGAGGCAGCTCTTTCCCAGATGTCTTTTGAGTGTCTTCCAACCTGAGGGGCTCATCTTCCAGCACTATATCAGACAATGTTCTGCTGCTATATATAAGGTTTTCACTGACTAATTTTTTTCAGAAGTAGACCACCAGGTCCTTCTTCTTAGTCTTAGTCTGGAAGTCCAGCTGAAATCTGTCCTTCATGGGTGACCCTGCTGGTATTTGAATACTGGTGGCATAACTTCTAGCATCACAGTAACAAGCAAGCCCCCACAGTACAACAAACTGACAGACTGAACATGGGTTTAGTAATTGGTGATTGGCATTCATTTTTTTTCCTGAAAAACTATTATCAGTAGTGCATCTCATAGTCAGTGACATCTTAGAACTGAAGAATCACAGTGTTAACAAGAAAAATTGAGTACTTTAATGTGTGTGAGGCCCTGTGGTAGATGGTTCCACTGCCCTATCACTTAATCCTACAAACAATCATATAAGGAAAATTTTATTGTTCCCATGTTTATGCATAGGTCACAGAGGATCAGAAAGATTTACAACTTCCAGGGCTCATTAGTGATGGAATTGGAGTTGTGAGGTTCATGTTCTTTCCATCCCCTTTTGCCACCCATCCTCTCACATTTGTCCAGCAGGAAGGGCTGAAGATCTCCTTCTAAAATTATATTTTTGGTATCAAGACCCTCTACCATCCTGGGAGCAAGAGTCTGGACTGAGATCTAGAAGGAGCAGAGAAGATTTCCATAGAGATTCGGACCCCCAATGGTCATTCTGAGGAGGCCAGGAGCCATCTGGCTTCTACTCTGCAAGGTTCCCTGCAAGACAGAAAAAAAGCATTATACATGGCCCCACTCTCAAGGTGTTTTCAGTCTAGTTAGGAAGATAGATAAATAACAATAAGTAGCACTGTCAAATGACACAAAAAACGGGACAATGTAAATACCTCCAGCTCCAGAGGAGAGAGCTTTCCAGGGCCTTCTCCTGCTTCAATCTGTGCTTTAGGAACAGCGTTTCTGAGTGCTGAGAACTGTGTTGGCTCCTTTACTCCCTTTGAATCCTCACAAAGACCTCACAATATAGGTCTTGTTGTCCTCATTTTACAGATGCCCTAAGTCACAGTTAGTGAATAGTCAAGCTGGATTTGAACCTCAGTTTGCCTGACTTTTAAAATCCCTCCCTTTGACCACACCATCTCATCAGTATGTGTGCAGGCCTTAGCTTGATAGTGCTGCTGTAACAAAAACACCACAAGTGGGTAGATTTAAAGAACAGAAATTTATTTTCTCAACATTCAGGGGGCTAGAAGTCTGAACTCAGGGCATCAGCTCTAGGAGAACAGCTTCAGTTCTGGAGGCTAAATGTCTAAATCAGTCACAACTGTGTTGATTTCTTCCTTGTTGGTAGCCCCCTGGGAGCTCCTTGGTTTTTGGCCGTCCTCATATGGCATCTGTCTTCCCTAGTATGTCCTTGTCTCTGTGTCTTACCTGCTTTTTTCATAACTCAGAAGTGATTAGATTTAGGACACACCCTACACATTAGTATGGCCTCATTAACATAACATTAGATTGCATTATAGAAAGTGATTACATTATATTACATTACATTCACAGGTATAGGGTTTAGGATTCCAATACATCTCTTGAGGGGACACAATTCAATTTATAACAATGCACATACGCTCACACATGCTCACATACACACACACAAACACACACATACTCACACACATGTCTTATCTACTGTCTACAGAAACAATTATTTTTTGGAGAAAGCAACATATAATACACTGCCAAGTGCATTCAGAGAAGCCAAATCCTCCATAATCCTTACTGGGTATTTTGTTGTTTGCCGGAGAAAATGGGTTCTGTTTTTTGTTTTTTGAATGGCAAGGCTGGTTAGAAAGTAAAGCAAACAAGTTGTAAATTTTAACATTTATTTTTTACTTGGCAAGCAACTTGGTGCAGGAATAGGGCTGCAGTGAAAGAGTGATTTGGTCCTCAGTGTTGGCCTTACCATCAGGGAATCTGTTCTGTTTGGCTTTGTGCTGGGGCATCACAGGGAACAGCTGGGTTAATAAATGTCGATCACCTGGGGATGCACCAGGCCACCACATGCCCTGGGCACATCTCTTCACTCATCTAACCAGACATGTATTGAACACCTGCTGGGTACCAGGCACTAGGGGGAAAATATCCCTCAAGATGCTCAGTCTGATTAAGGAGACAGAACAAAAGTGTTATAGTGTTGCCATAACATAAATAACCACAAGTGGGTGACTTTAAAGAACAGAAATTTATTTTCTCACAGTTTTGAAGGCTAGAAGTCCAAATTAGGGTTTTGGCCATGTCTGTTCCTTCCGTGAGCCTCTCTCCTAGTTTCTGGTGGCTGCTGGCAATCCTTGATGTTACCTGGTGTTCCTTGCTTGTATACAGTCATCACATGGCACCTGTTTCCCCGTGTGTGTGACTCTGTATCTATGCTGCTGTTTTTTTAAAACTCATCAGTGATTACATTTAGGACCCACTCTATTCTGATATGGCCTCATTATCAAAACAAAAGAAAACCCTATTTGCAAAGGATTACATTCACAGGTACAGGGGCCAGGAATTCAAAACGTATTTTGGGGAAGACACAATTCGATGCATAACAATAAGCTAATCATTATCATACAACGTAGGAAGTGATCTAATGCAAGTCTTCGGGAACGTGTAGGAAGAAGCAGCTAATCCTGCAGGAGTGGAGGGGGAAAGAAGGTATTAAGAAAACTATATATAACAAAAGATGAGAGACATGACCATGACTTTGAAGATTAAGGGGTGTAATAATGGTACAGGGGCGGCATCTGACCTCCTCTAACTTCACAAGGGGGAGGGAGAATCAAGATCAACAGCCCAAGGCTGATTCCTTTGAGGCAGAGGTCAGACATGCCTCCTCTCTCCGCCATCTTTACCAATTCTGACATCAACCATCCCTCCCACAGCACTCTTTCTCTACTTCTCTGCTGGGTTCGATAATTCACTGCAATGGCTACACAGAACTCACAGACAATACTCATGATTATGGGGTTTATTAGGGAAGTAACAGGTTACAATTCAGGCTCAGGAATGCTCAGGATACAGTTCTTCCATCAGGACAGCCTCTTCCCAGCCATGTTCGCAGGCATACCTTTCTCTGGCCCTTGGCCTCTGCCCTGCCTGGGTAAGTCTTACAAAGCTCTTTTGGCCTCTTGGCCTCTGCCTTGCTCAGAAAAGTGCTACAAAGCTTTTTAAGCTCTGCCAATAAGTGCCTCAAGGTACCCCATTTCTGCCAGTAAGCCTCCTGCCCAAAGGCGCTCAGCTTTCTCACTCCATGGGCGGGGAAGTCCACTATGTCATCTCCTGCCACGGTTTCTCTGCCACTGCTTCTTGCCATCTTTGGTGTTACAGCTCTCTCTCTCTCTCAGTCTCCTGGTTCCAGGAGCTTCTCAAGGCAGGGATCCTGGGTCCAAAGGACATGTTCCACTCCTAGCCCTTCTTCCTTGGTGGTTGTGGGATCCTCTTCCTGCTCTGGAATTGGCTCTCTTTTAAGCCTAGCAGGATAGCAAAACTGACCAATCCCCTTGGTGGGCCACAATTACCTAATTTGCACAGTCCCGCCCAATCACTTGTATGTGAGTTACAAGACCATGGCAAGAAAGGCCCCAGAAAAGTGATCCATCACACCACAAGGGGGAATAATTCCCAACAGAGGGTACAACAAGACCAAGAGCAGGGAGACCAGATAGTGCACAGTATAATGAGTACTATGATGTAGTTGGAGCAAAACAGGGCTGGAGGGGATGAGGGTTGTGGGTCTTGCCTGGGAAATTAGTTCTAGATTGATGAGTTGTATTTTTCTTCAAATTCATTCTCAAGCACAGCCTGATTTATTTCAGAATCTGGCTTCATTGATGTTTTAATCATATGCTTCCACCCTGCAACAATTTCAAATAAGTGCAGGTACACAGGAATGAGATAATGTATATGAAAGCACTTAGAGAACTGTGAAGTGTTATGCAACTATGGTTGTTCATGTTGTTTTTGCATTGTTCTAAGATTCCTGAGGCAAATTACTCAATTCATTCCCATACATATGCACAGCCTGGGCCAGGAACTGGGCTCGCTGAGGAGAGGAGAGAAACACAGTACTTCCCCAAATACCTACCCACGTGGCAGGAATGCTCACCTTACCGTGATTTTAAATGTGTGAATGTGTGAATGTCAGTACAGTAAGGAGACACTTAAACCAGAAACTCTCCCAGGACAGGCCCTCATTGGTTTAAAAGTATTGGGTGGCTGAAAGGTAATGTACTTGGAACTGCAGGACAGTTAGTGTCTCACCCCAACTCTCCACCTGGGCGGCCTTGAGGAGCCTCAGCCCTCCTTAGGACCCCAGTGCCCTCATTTGAGAACTTCAGAGATAACAGTGAAGGCCTCACAGTATTCTCAACGCTCTGGGGCCTCTCCACAGAATTTAGAAGCAGAAACTCTCCCCTCACATCTGCCTCATGTGGGGGTACTTGCCTCACCAGGGCGAGATGGAGAGTGAAAGAGAAAGGTCTGGACACCTCAGGACCTTGAGTTGCAACCTAGACTCTGTGCATGGCCTTGGATGTGTCATGGAGCAGTACTTGACAGACTCGGTTTCCTCCTCGGCCTAAATAAATAAATTAAATGGATGTCAAGGAGACCCCAAACTCCAGCCAGACCTCAACATTTATCCCATAGTCAACATCAACTGCTCTATCCATTCATGCATTCATTTATGTAACATGCATTGAGTGTCTACTATGTGCAAGCTCTGTGCAGTGTACTAGACTACAAACATTTAAAAACAGTAATCATGACTCCTACCCCTAGAATTCACACAGCATTCTACCTAAGCTAAAAAACATGACTATTTCATTTTTTCAAAAATCTGTGATTTACCTAGCTGTCTTTTGGGATAGACAAATAATTACAAAACAGTGATTCAAGTGCTGTGTTAGAGTCTAGGTTTTAGAAGAAAGTTCTACAATAAGCACGGAAACAGTGCTCAACAAACGTTTGTTGAGTTAATGGAGGTCGTAAGAACAGGGCATTGTGAAAGCACCTAGGAGAGGTTCCTAACCCATGGCCAGGTCAAGGAAAGCAACCTGGAGGAAGGACTCCCTGAGGCCTGTCATGGCATTACTACTGAGGGGCTGGCAAAAGAGCTACCCTCTAGGGACTGTGAGGCAAGGGAGCAATGGACACTTACCCCACTACTTCCAATATTCAAAGGTAGGCTGAGGTATTGTGGTGTCACTACTGTCCTGGCTAAGAGACATCCAGGTGGTGGTAAGATGTATGCAGGGTTGGAGGCAGGGGGGATGAGGGAGTTGGCAGGGACAGAGACAGCCTCCACTCAAACTGATTTGTTTCCAAACATGGCCACTAGGCCCCCACCTACCCACTGAGGGGGCCCATTCTGGCACCTTGCTCTACTGAGTCACTGGCTGTCCTGAGTGGCAGAAGCACAGCAGAATCCAGGCCTAAATTACTTATCACATCTTCTTCCTGTAACTTTCTGATATAATCATCATGTCAGGCATTTGTCTTCATGCCAGAAGAAAGAGTTTGCCCAAGGCCAGCTCCATCAACTCACTCTTTTATCCATGCAGAATTCTAGCCAGGTCAAAAAACAGGCATAATTCAGTTTGTAGCTGGTGGGAGTGTGCAGGCACGCAGACCTGCTCTAGGAAAGCAATTAGTGATGCAGGCAGGCACATGGCAGAAAGGGAAGAGCACCAGTTGGAGCTGAGCTTGACTCTTGGCTCAGCCACAAACTAGCCCTGGGACCCTGGGGAAGTCACAGAACATCTCTGGGCCTCAATTTCCTGCCCAAGTGGATTGTTTGGAGGGGCAAGGTAACTGCCAAGAGAGGGGTAGACACTGGGCTTTCAAGAGCTGAGGGAGGAATCATAAGCCAACAGCTTGAGAGGTGCACTGCCTGAATCCCTGTATGTACGTACTATTGGATGCTTCAGGTGGGGGCATTTTCAAAACACCCACTGTGTTAGTCAGGACCTAGCAGGAAAACAAGCCACACTCAAATTAGGTAATTTGAGGAGAGCTTATTAAAAAGAGGAGCCTTGGTGGCACAGTGGTTAAGCACTTGGCTGCTAACCAGAAGGTTGTGGTTTGAGCCCATCAGCCATTCTGCAGGAGAACGATGTGACACACTGTTACTCAAAACACCTTGAACTTTTCCTCTCAAGCTTTTCCAGTAACCGTAATCTACCTGTGACTTCATGCATACCAAATCCTTCTCATAGTGTAAGACTCAGCTCAAGCCCCATCAGTCCTTGGCTTTTCTCACCACCCCAGCCATTTGAAAGGAAGAAAGAAACTTAACAGCTACCGAGCTCGTACAATGTGCTTGGTATTTTCCCCAGTGTGATCTCATTCTATTCTCCCAAGGCAGTTTTTCTCAGGGCTGTGTCCGGCTAAAGGCCAAGTGCAGCGAGAGTACTAGAATCTGACCATTCCTGCCTGACACAGGACTCTTCAAATGGGCAACCTTTGCCACATGGGCAAGATACTCAACCTCACTAAGTCTCAGTTTCCTCACCTGAAAAATGGACATAATCATGACTCCTAGTTCATAGGAGATGATTGAAAAATGAGCTAATGCTTGTAAAGGGCTTGGCATAGGGCCTGGCATGTAACAACTGCTTGATAAAAATCAATGTTTGTTGTCACTGCTGCTGCTACTAATTCAACCAACATTTGTTGAGGTCTTTCGGTGAACAAGGCATCGTGCTAGCTCTGGGGATTAAGAAATGAAGTGTATATTCTCCATACCGACAAGGAGCTCATAGCCCAGTGAAGAAGGCACACAGACGAGTCAGCAGGCAAGAACCAGACACGGGGCAAGTGCCATAACACGGTGAATGTGGGGTCAGGGGAGCAGAGAAAGGGGCACCTGTGACCTCTCCTTCCCTGGGTCTGGCTTTGACTTTGCTGACTAGCACCCTGGTCCACACCCCAGGATAAGGAGTCCGCTTCTGGCTTCAAAAGCTCGGATTCCCCCTGGACTCCCAGCATCACCGAGTGATGCTTCTGGAGCAGGAGACAACACAGTGAGGAAATGGCTGGGTTGGTTGCTGTCTGAAATACTGCTCCTTTTTCAAAACACGTCTCTCATGAGCTGTAAATGCTACTGGTGATGGCCCAGAGCTAACATATGTCCCCCAGACAAGTTAACCAACCTTATAATGTGTTTCTCATGCACCATCAGAGGGTGCCTGAGAAGACAGTGCTCCTCCCTGGGACATAAACTCTTTTCCACCCTGTGAGCAGACTCAGTGACGGACTCAACTCAGGGAGCTGGGTTCCCTGTCCAGAGGAGCCAGCCACCAGAGCTTGCCCACCACAGCCCCTGGGTACTCCTTTCTCCCCAAAGAAGCTGAATTCCAGACAGTAACTACACAGAGTGCTCCTTGGAAGCCAGGATGGCGAGATTTTGTCTCACGTACTTTGGACATGTTATCAGGAGAGATCAGTCCCTAGAGAAGGAGATCACGCTTGGTAAAGTAGAGGGTCAGTGAAAGAGAGGAAGACCCTCAAGCAGATAGATTGACACAGTGGCTACAACAATGGGCTCAAGCATAGCAGCGACTGTGAGCATGGCGCAGGACTGGGCAGTGTTTTATTCTGTTGTACATAGGGTAGCTATGAGTTAGAACTGACTCAACGACAGCTAGCAACAACACCACCACCTACACAGAAAGAAGCAAAGCTTCTTGGGACTTGTGCATGAGGACCCTCTGGCCTATGATGGAAAGATTGTGCCCTTTCCCATGTGAAAGCCACACACCTGCTGGGGGCCTTCCACATCATCTTCACTGCCCGCTCTCCATACTCAGGCTCATCCAGGCGCCAGGTCCTACCTTCTAGCCTCTGCAACGTGTCTTGCATCTTTGCTTCATCTGCGTCGCCACTACCCTCACCCTTCCTCAGATTTGCTCATGACTCACCTGGACTATGGCTAGAGACTCTTAACCACAATCCCACTGCTAACCTCATCCCTCCTGACATCTCCTTGACACCAAGGTCGGGGTGACCTTCCACTCTTACCAAGCCACTCCCCTTCTCTAAAATGGTTCCCTGCTCCCTACTGGTAAGCAGAGTGGCTGACTGCCGACCTCAGGCCAGATGCAGTCTGAAAACATGTTTTGTTTGACCTACACAGTGTTTTCAAAAATTTGAACCAATATTTTAAACTCACATAAAAATTCAGATTTCCAGCTTCTTTCAAAAACCAGGAGATCTGGCAGTCCTGGGTCCATACAGTCACACGGCCACTATCAGCTGGAGCTGTGTCGCAGCAGCTTGCCCACCCTGCCAGCTTCACTCATTCACTCACACCTATGGCCCTGTAGACACTGGAGCTTAACACCCTAGCCAGGAGAATGAAATCCAAACTGTTGGCATCCTTCCCTAATCCTGCCCTAAATGTCCTTGTAGCCTCACCTCTCACTGTAGATGAAGTGACGAAGTGGGACACTTTTGAGAGCAGAAAAGGGCACCAAAAGTTTCTGTTACTACTGCTGCTAGGTGCTGTCAAGCCAATTCTGACTCATAGTGACCCCGTGTGACAGAGTAGAACTGCCCCATAGGGTTTTCTAGGCTGTAATCGTTACAGGAGTAGATCACCAGGTTTTTCTCCAGCAGAGCCGCTGGGTGAGTTTTAACCACCAACCTTTCAGTTAGCAGCCAAGCCCTCAACCATTGCACTACCAGGGCTTAAATGAGCCACAACAGGCATAAACTGGAACTTTCTTTGGCAAACCTGGGACTATAGTTGTCTGGGCTACTGGCGCCAACTTGGGCATCACACACCCCAATCTCCAGCCAAGTCACAAGCCTCACATTTCCCTAATGTGTCCTCCACTGTCCAGCCTTGGTGCTTTTGTCCCTGTTGTTCCTGCTTCTAGAAATATCTCAGCCTGTCAAGAGCCAACCTCCCCTAAAAGCGCAGCCCAAATATGGCCTCTTTCTTGAAGCCTTTCCCATGCTTTCCAGTCAGGCTTCCTCTCTCCCCCTTTCGCATTTCTAGAGGATTTGAAATCTGGTATTACCACTGCCTGTGTGTTGTATTAGAATCATGTCATTTATTCAGTCAACAAACATTATGGGGATACAGCAGTGAACTTAATAGCCATAACCCCTCCCCCTCACTGAGCTTATATTTGACTGCTCATGAGCTTATAAACTCCTCAAGGATGGGAATTACATATGGAAGGTCTAGTGCTTTGAGCAAAACAGATGATCAAGCTTATCTGCCAAATTAATTATAAAAGCTTCTCTGTGCCTTACTCTCCTCATCTGCCAAATGGGAATAAAACCTGCCCTTCTTCCCTTGCGGCATCCCTCCCAGAATTAATGAGGAGCAGAAGTGATACGACCCTGAAAAATGAAAAATATTTTAGCCATGTAGAGTTCTCAAAATAGAAGCTACTAAGCAAATGGGCAGTTCTACTCTGTCCTATAGGGTCACTATGAGTCGGAATCGACTCAAAAACAACAGGTTTGTTTTTTGGTTTAAAGCAATGGGCACTGTGGTTGCACATACTGTATCACCCCCTTTTAAAATTCCTGACACTTGGAGGTAGGTATTACCATTCTCCCTTTTTTTTTTAAGTGTGTTTTATGTATATATATATATATATATATATATATAAAATAAAACATTTGCAATTTAAACATTTTTACCTGTACAATTCAGTGACGTTAATTATGCGAATCATGTTATGCAACCATCACCACCATCAGTGTCCCCTAATCGATGACTCTTTCTTTCTCCCTCCTCCCCCCACCTCCCCACCTCCCCTAACCACTAATAAACTTCAGTCTCTACACATTTGCCTAGTCTATAATATTTGCTATAAGTGCAATCATACAATGTTTGTCCTTTTATGATTGACTTATTCTACTCTGCTCATTTCTCAAGGTTTATCCATGTTGTAGCATGTATCAGAGCTTCATTTATTTTTATGACTGAGTAGTACTCCACTGTATGTACGTATCCCATTTGGTTTATCCACGCATCTGTTGATGGACACTTGGGTTGTTTCCACCTTTTGGCTATCGTCAATAGTGCTTCAGTGAACATTGGTACTCAAGTGTCTGTTTTGAGTCCCTGCTTCCAAGTCTCTCGGGTGTATACAGGTAGTCCCCAGCTAACGACAGGGATCTGTTCCCATGACTCCATCATAAGTTGATTCTGATGTAAGTCGTATACCTCATTTTTTTTATTAGTTTTCATAATTATTGCCTTTTACTATCAATATCTTTATAAATCTGATCTTTGTCTTTGGGAGTTAGAAATGTTACATATAAACTTACAGATGTATTTTAATGCATACATGCATAAAAAAATACACAAAACAAAAATTTACTTCAACGATGAGATTAACAACCAATTCTTCTAAGGATACGCATGCTGAGTAAGATCACACTATAGGCCTGGTCTACAATGAAGTCAGGGTCAGTGTTGTAACAATGAAGTTGGAGTCCTGCCGGGCACCAGCGCAGTTCCATTGTCGTATGTTGTTAGAGTTGAACACTGCTCAACTTTCTATCTGTTATGACTCCCAACACCGACACTGACTTCACTGTAGACCAGGCCATACCATAGCCTGCTATACGGCAGTGTTCTGAACAGTAAATCATAACGCCGAACATCTATGAGTGAACATCTGAGAATGACAACTTCAGCAAATTACGTGCTGTAACATTGTATGTAATACATATTACTGACAATAAGATATACTAAAAAAAAAACACAGACGGTCCTAAGTGCAGTTTGTCAAAGTACCATATGACCCGGCAGTTCCATTCCTAGGTATAGGTAGTCCCCAATTGACAACGTATTCGAGTTTCGACAAACCGCGCTTACGACCGTCTGTGTTTGTGTGTGTGTATCTTATTGTCAGTAACACATACTACATACAATGTTGTAGCGCATAATTTGCGGATGTTATCATTCTCAGATGTTCACTCACAGATGTTATGGTAGTTCTGGAAACCCTGGTGGCGTAGTGGTTAAGAGTTACAGCTGCTAACCAAAAGGTTGGCAGTTCGAATCCACCAGGCGCTCCGTGGAAACTCTATGGGGCAGTTCTCCTGTGTCCTATAGAGTCGCTACGAGTCACAATCGACTCGATGGCAATGGGGGTTTGGGTTTTTTTACGGTAGTTCTATGTTTCACTTTTTGAAGAACTCCAAACTGTTTTCCACAGCGCCGTACCATTTTACAGTCCCACCAGCAGTGGGTAAGTGCCCAATCTCTCCACATTCTCGCCAACACCTGTTGTTTTCCATTTTTTCTTTTTGTTTTTGCTTTTTTGAAATATTATTATAGCCATCTTAGGAGAAAACTGAGGCTCAGAGAAGTTAAGTGACTGGCCTGGAGCCAACAGGTTACTGGGAAAGAGAGCCAGGCTCAACCCAGGTCTGCCTGGCTCCGGACTCTGACTGCTCTCCTGCACATGGCGCTGAAAACTAACTGGATTGCAGTCTCACCCCATCTCTGTTCTTAGGAACAAGGCTAGGAGCACATCTGAAAGAAATCTAACTTTAGCATCCCCTGGCGAGTTCCTTAGCAGAGACTATTTCTGCCCTAAATGACAGTGGAGGAGGTAAACCAGCAACTGGCAAGACAAGACCACACTGTGGAATCACCTGGCTACCCTGGGCCTGAACTTGCCTCTAGCATCCCTAAGGACATTGCTTTCTTGGCCTCTCTGGGCATTGAGGACCTTCAGAGGCTGCAGAAGGCCTGGTCCATGGCTACGGAAGGTGACTGAGCTCGCTGGTGAGGGCAACAGCTACTTCCTACTTGGTCTGACCATTCGTCCCCACGCTCCACCCACAGACAATCATGCACACACACACTGGCCTGGAGACTCCTTTCAGCACAGAGGAGGAGGAGGGAGCCGTGAATGACAGGTGCACAGTGTTCTTGATTCACCTGGTGAAGCTGTGAGTGCCTCTCACCTGGGGCTGCTTCCCAGGCCCAGGGTTAGTGGCCAGCTCTCTGCCGGGCTCTGCTCATTGCCAAGAAGGAGCACTGGGTTAAGAAGCCACACTACCATGATTCCAGAATTCCCAGACTGAGGCTGTGCTTCCCATGTCAGTGAACAGCCTGCCCCCCTCACTATCTACTTGCTTCTGTAATTACTTGGGGAAAATGTCATGTTTGCCACTGTGTTAAGATGCAAACAACTCTCCACCAACATAAATATTTTTAATGGCAGCGTTCCAAATGTCTGATGCATGTGCTTCCAGATGAGCACACAGGAGAAAATCAGAAGGATCCTCTGTCAGAAAATGCAGTCATCAGGAGGATGCTTCCCAAGACAGACAGTTCCAGTCTGGTGTGAAATCCAGTCCGCTCCCTGCATTTGAAGCCATATTTATTCTCTCTTGCTTGCCACTTCATCACCATCTGATTTGGTTACGAAACAAAAGACTGGATGCTTAAGCATTTTTCGCAGAAACACTTAGCAAAGGTATAATGTTGTGGTTGGTGGCGGGTGCTGTCAAGTCGATTCCAGCTAATAGCAACCCCATGTGACAGAGTAGAACTGCCCTCCCTATAGGGTTTTCTTAGCTGTAATCTTTACAGAAGCAGCAGATCATCAGGTCTTTTTCCCGCAGAGCCACTGGGTGTTGTTGAACTTCCGACCTTTCAGTTAGCAGGCAAGTGCCTAACTGTTGCACCACCAGGGCCCCTTAAAGGTATAATACAAAAAAAACAAACAAACAAACAAACAAACCACCAAACCCATTGCCGTCGAGTCAATTCCAACTCATAGCAACCCAACAGGACAGAGTAGAACTGCCCTGTAAGGTTTACGGGCAGCAACTGGTAGATTCAAACTGCTGACCTTTTGGTTAGCAGTCAAGCTCTTAACCACTGTGGCACCAGGGCTCCTTAAAGGTATAATAGGGCATGAAAAAGGGAAGAAGCAGACTTACTTTGGGTAAGTCACTGAACTTTACTGGGCCTCAGTTGCCCATATGTAAAACAGGGATAAGACATCAACTGTCTAAAGTGAAGTAGACTTTCTTGTACTTCCTTCAAGCTCTGAAATCTGTGATAAACTGAGGGGACCTATAGTTTCATGCCAAAATAGCATGCAAATAAATGCCAGGATGCCCAGGGGAAGTGGTCAGGCCTGCCCCTGGGCAAGTGGGCGGGGCAAAATTATAAACAGATGCTCACATAGCATATATCATAATATTTAAAAGTTACAAACTAAGCTAATACACAGTTAAATATGTTTTATTCTCCTACCTTAATAAATACGCCTTCAAAATGACCTGGAAGGTCAGGTTGGACTTTAGGATCTTTGAACTCCTCAGAATTCCACACACAACATGGCAGTAGGAAAAGCTGGTCCCAGCCTTCCCACTTTTCTTCCCGTCCTGGCTCTACGTCATACTGCCAGGGGCACTGCACACATGCTTGTAAGGAACCCAACCTGCATGGCCATGTTCTGTCACACACACATGCGTACACACAAATGCACACACATATACACACATGTACACACACAAAACCCACCAATAGCCACCCTTGGGCCCAGGTGTATGTATACCAGCAATGTAGTCTACTTTCTGCCAGATGCACCTGGGCAAAGGAACCTGGCTTAGGGCTGTTTGAGCAGGATATCCCAGGATCCCATGAAGCCAGAGAGTATTCTAGAAGGAGAGCACATCCCTTCAGTGGCACAGACGCCTCACCCTGTTGGGAGGAGCACAACCATAGGAGGCCAAAATGGGGTCCCCTAAAGCATAGGGCCAGGGCAAGGACCCCTTTTGCCTGGGTGTAAGGGCAGTACTAGAGGTGGTACAAATGACAGGCTAGGAAATTATCTGCAAATCGCACCACTGACGATGGGTTAATTTCCTTAATTTGTGTCTTAGTTATTGTCTTAGTCATCTAGTGCTGCTATAACAGAACTACCACAAGTGAATGGCTTTAACAAACAGAAACTTATTCTCTCACAATTTGGAGGCTAGAAGTTCGAATTCAGCGCACCAGCTCCAAGGGAACTCTTTCTCTCTCTGTTGGCTCTGGGGAAAGTTCCTTGTCATCAATCTTCCCCCGGTCTAGGAGCTTCTCAGCACAGGAACCCCGGGTCCAAAGGATGCACTCCACTCAGTGCTTCTTTCTTTGTGGTTTGAGGTCCCTATCTCTCTGCGTCCTTCTCTTTCCTTTCCTCTTTTGTAAGACAAAAGGTGATGAGGGCTACACCCCAGGGAAACTCCCCTTACATCAGATCAGGGCTGAGACCTGAGTAAGGACATTGCATCCCACCCTAATCCTCTTTAACATATCCCAATCTTGCCTCATTAACCACAGGCAGAGACTAGGATTTACAACACATGGGAAAATTACATCAGATCACAAAATGGAGGACAACCACACAATACCAGGAAATATGGCCTAGCCAAGTTGACACGCAATTTGGGGGGACACAATTCAATCCATGACGGTTATCTAGTGCTGCTATAACAGAAAATAGCACTGGGTGGTATTTTATTTTCTCACTTTCGGAGGCTAGAAGTCCAAAATCAAGGCAATGACTCCAGGGGAAAGCTCGCTGTCTGTCAGCTCTGGGGGAAGGTGCTCATCTCTTTTCAGCTTATCTTTCTCCATCTCTGCTTTCTTGCTTCCTTTCTTAATCTGCTCTTTTTATATCTCAAAAAAGATTGATTTAGGACACACCCTACACTAATACCGCCTCTTTAACATAACAAAGAAACTCCATTTCCAAATGGGATTACAACTACAGGTATAGGGGTGAGGATTTACAACACATATTTTTGGGCGATACAACTCAATTCGTAACAATACGTAAAAGGCTCCTTCAAATCAGTGAGAAAAGACCAACTCTTCAATAGAAAATCAAACAAATGCTCAGAATAGCTCATTTAAATGAATATAAATAGCTCCTAAACATGAAAAGATAATCTCAAAGATCAAAAGTTTGCTAGCACATTTTGTTGGTTAGGGTGTGAGAAGCAGGTGCTCTCATCTGTTAGTTGGGGAAGTGAAGGCTATATAAGCTGAAGCACAATTTGGCAACAGCTATAAAAATTACAAACACATTTTGACCCAGCCATTCTGCATCTAGTTATGTAACCTCGAGAAATACTTCAGCAGGAAAGGATATTTATTGCAGCACTTTTTGTAATAGCAAAATATTGCAAGAAACCTAAAAGTCCACCAATGCAGAACTTGTTAACTCAGCAAAGCTCCTCCTACATAATAGAATGGTAGGGGCAGATCTATATGAACCAAAACATGGAATGAACTCCAATATACATAAACCAGTAAACCAACTGCCGTTAAATTGACTCCAACTCATGGTGACCCCGTGTGTGTCAGAGTAAAACTGTGCTCCATAGGCTTTTCACAGGCTGATTTTCAGAAGCAGAGCACCAGACCTTTCTTCCAAGGTACCTCTGGATGGACTCAAACCTCCAGCCTTTCAGTTAGCAGCCAAGCATGTTAACCATTTGCGCTTAACCCAGGGACTCCCGCAATATACATGGCTAAGTGCAAAAAGAAAAGTGTCTTGAACATTGATGGAGTGAAATGTCTTTGATATGCAAGGACTCTTGTGTATCTGGAAGGATACACAAGAAACTGTTAGGAGTGGCTGCATCCAAGGAGGCGAGCTGTTTGGCTGGAGGCAGTGATGGGAAGGAGAATTATTCTTTTTTGTATCCTTTGTGTGCCTTTTGAGTTTTGCACTAATTTCTACTCATTACAAAATATTCAAATAATAAAAAAGGAAAGCTTAGTTTAGCACTCTATCTGTACCTTTCTTAATGGTGCTTATGTTTTTCCACCTTATGTCATCATTATTTACATGCAAGTTTTGAATCCTCTTTTATATTTTGCAGATTTTGAGGGAAGAATTCATGTCAAATAATAAGTAACATTGAGCATGTATTATCTGTCAAGCTCCATTTTCGATGCTCATATGCATTATTTCACTTATTTCTCATAAAAACTTCTAATGGTAAGTACCGTTATTATTTTCATTTTATAGTTGAGGAACCTAAGGCTCAACAGGGGAGTTAAAAACTTTCCTATGTCCATCTCAGGTCAGAATTCTTGCCTTCCACGAGGGAGACCCCGATTCAATTCCCTGCCAAGGCACTTCACACACAGCAACCATTCGTTTAACCATGGAGGCTTGCACGTTGCTATGATGTTGAACAGGCTTCAGCAGAGCTTCCATACTGTTTTAGGCTGGGTTCTCTAGAGAAGCAAAACCATAAAGCGTATAAATATACAGAGACAGGGATTTATATTAAGGAAATAACTCACACAGTTGTAGAGGCTGGAATGTGGATCAGGCTGATTCATGTAGTTGCAGGGGCCGGCGAACCGAAGATCAGCAAGTCAGACAGCAAGGTTCTGGCTCACAGCTGCGAAGAATGATAAATCCCAAGACTGGCAGGCAAGACCGCAGGTAAGCTGCTAGCTCAAGTCCCAAGAACCAGAGGTCAGATGAACACGAGCCAGCTGCAAGCAAAAACCCACAAGACTTGCCAGAAAGTTCACCTATATTTGATGCAGGCCACACCTCCAAGGAAACTCCCTTTCAACTAACTGGCTACTCACAGCAGATCCCATCAGGGAGGTGATCACATCATTATATGACTGTCAAACTACATCGTAACTGTGAAACCACTGGGAATCACAACACAGCCAAGCTGACACACAATCCTAATGATCACACATACCAATACAGATTAGGAAGAAAGGCCTGGCAATCTTCTGAAAATCAGCCATTGAAAACCCTATGGATCACAACACTCTAATCCACAACTGATCATGGAAATGGTGTAGGACTGGGCAGTATTTTATTCCATTGTGCATGGGGTCACTGTGAGTCAGGGACTGACTCAACAGCAGCTAACAACAACAACAGCAAGGCCACCTAGTTAGGAACTGGGAAACTATTTGATTCTAAGACTGAGCCCAATGTTGACTCCAAGATTGCCTTAACCACTGTGCATAGTACCTCATTCTTTCTATTCCTGCCAAAGTACCTGGAATTTAGGAAGAGCTCAATACACCCAATGCTTGTTGAATGGATGAGTGAGTGAGTGAGTGATGTACCTGCCACATCAACAGTCATCCTGCACGTTATTCTTCTAGGTCATGTGCACCCTGTTCCCAGATTTGGGGAGGGATGGAGGAGAATAGGCCTCCTTAGCCATAGGATTTCTTTCCCCACTGCTGCCTGGAAGGAATTGACCAACTGAGAAAGATGAAGGGGCTGGTGGTTTCACACAAGACAGCATATTAATTATTAAGCAAATGTGCCAGGGCTTAGACAAGAGCCTGAGGGCCCCTTCTGTCACTTCAGCATGAAGCATGGCTCCCTTCTCAAAGTGGGGAAATGTCAAGAGTACCATGTGCATGATCCCTGGCCAAACAGAGTCCCTGGCCCCTTTCCAACTGCAGGTCGGCCTGCCCACGAATCATCCAGCACTCTAAGGGCCAAACAGCAGTGGACCTTATATGGAGCTGGCCCTGTTTAAGTTTAGAAATAAAGGTTGTTTGTACAACCTTTGCTGGTACAACCCCCGCCACGCTTCCCAGAAAAAAGAACTGCATGTATTCCTGCACTGTTTGTTTTCCATACGCAAAACAAGTCCACTTTGGGCTTCCACAAGACAATCTGAATCAAGTCCACGATCCTTACACACAATTCTATCTCCTTGTCTTGCATGATTTATATGGGGTTTAAATAATAACTTGCACGGATACAGTAGAATTTATAGTGCTCCAAGTAGGTCATTAAATAAATCACTGTATAACTTATATAAATGAACCTAAATCATGCAGTAGG
Organism: Dugong dugon; assembly: GCA_030035585.1. Taxonomy (NCBI): domain Eukaryota; kingdom Metazoa; phylum Chordata; class Mammalia; order Sirenia; family Dugongidae; genus Dugong; species Dugong dugon. Next base: position 32,632,632 of record CM057467.1, read on the forward strand.
AGGATTTCATTAGGAAATCGATCCTGTGAATGGATAAACATGAAGGACAAGCAGGAACACAGTTGTGTTGAAAAGTCCCTGTGTTTGTGGCTGAACATGGAAGTGCTGGAGAGCGCTTGCTTTCCCCTCGGACAGGAGTGCTCCCAGGAGGCAGGGTTCAGGCTGTCATTCTCTGAGAAGACCTGCCTCCACCTCATCATTTCCTGTCTCTTCTAGTGGGGAGTCAACACAGCTGCAGGGGCTCGGGGCACCTCAAAGCCAGCTTGCCTCTCGCTGTCTCGATAGCTAAGCCAACGATGAAAGTATGGCTGAGCTGGGGAGCCCATGGGCTACTCCTGCCAACAACAAAACAAGGTTCGAGCTTGAGCGTAGGCCAGAAGAGGAGCCAGAACCTCACAGGCTGGCAGGGGCAAGCGATCACCTTGCCATGGACAGATGTCTGCCTGATGCTGCCACCTATAATCTGGTGTTTCCCCCAGCCTCTGATGCAGACTGCATTCCAGCTTCCAGCAGGAGCTCATTTTTGAGGGGACATAAAGGTTAACCCAAAGGGCAAGTCCCAGTCAGGTACTTAAAGCCCTCCGTGTTCCTCTGCATGCCCACTTTGGGACAGGAGCCGGGATCTTCATCCATCCTGGCAAAAGGAGGCCATGATTGGCAGGCTATGGCAGTTCTGCCACTTAGGGGTAGGAGGCCTGGAGGCTGATCGATAAACAGGCAAAGACGTTTTAGGAAAAGAAAATTTCAAGCGAGAGGAGGGCCTGTGTTTTTTAATCTGCTGCTTGAGAAAGGTCAGCAAGATGAGGTTAAATAAGATGCAAGATGAACAAAAAGTTCTAAGAAGCTCTTCAGGAGAAATTACAGGCTCTGTGAGGCACCTCGGGATCCTGTGAAGAGTTTGGCAGCAAGGGAAGCCAAAAGAGTTATAAGGTGTCAGAGCTTTTTAGTCATTCAAGGATGTCAGTTTAAAGACTCTGATCCCCCCAAAAGCTGAGCACCCTAATTTCTTGGCTAGCACACCCTGGTGGGTCACAGGATCAGGAGTCAAAGGTGGCTCCTGACAGGGGTGGTAGCCAGGGACAGGGCCCCAGGAGGGCCAGTGGGAATCAAAACCTGCCTATCCCATAGCTTGGGGGCTTGGTCCAGGCCCTTCTTGCCCCTCTGCCCCTGTGAGTGGCTGTTCTCCAAACACTCACAGGTGACACTGTCCCCAAGCCTTCCTTTAGACCTCTTGGTGGCCAATGCTTAAGAAATAGAAGGAATGAACCACTGATAACTGGGACAGTCTTTAAATCTCCCAGACTTTCAGTCTCCCAGAATTACTGATCCGTGGCCAAAGGCTGTAGAAAAAGAACATCCTTCGCCTGAACAGCCCACCATTCACCAGAAGTCCCCACTGGACCATCAAGGTGGCCGAGGGTGCAGTGGCAGAGAGAAACACCACACACTATGCCTCCGAGATCTGCTTTAGTGTCACAACTGACCTTCCCATTCTGAGAGGGAAGTGAGGAAAAGAGAGCCAGAGGAGATAGAGAGATCTCCTGAATCGACTGACTCCATTGGTCCCTGTTGTTTTCTGCTTTTGTTTTTTCTTGCCTCCATTGCCCATTTCTTCCTTAAAAACGGGCCCACCTGCTGCCTTCTCTGCCTCAGCTGCTAAAAAACCACTCCAGCTCATGGCGACCCCATATGTATCAGAGTAGAACTATGTTCCATGGGGTTTTCAATGGCTGATTTTTCAGAAGTAGATCACCAGGACTTTCTTTTGAGGTATCTCTAGGTGGACACTAGCCATGTGCACCACCCAGGGGCTCCTGCTATTCACCCTTAAATCCCTTGCCATTGGGCATCCACGCTTACTGCTCTCTGAGAAGTCCCAGTGCCCTTCCCCTGTCTGCCCTTGGTCCTCACACATCTTGGTTTCCCCACTGCCTTTGATATTCTGAGCCCACACCCAGCTAAAGCCCCCTCTTCCCTCCAACTGCCCAACTCTCCTGCAGCTCTTGTTCTTTGTCTCCCAGGCATCTTTGACTTGCTTCCCCTTTTCCTCAATATCAGTATCTCCGCTGGTGGCAAATAGCACCTGTATGAAAAGGACTCTCCAATCTACATTTCTAACTCTGACACCCTCCAACATCTCCGGTCATCAATAGCTCTCCTCTAATTATATTCCCCCTACACACATACCTAAAACTGGAGATGTCAACTATTAAGCTCATCATCTTTCTCTTTTCAATGGGCCTTCTTTCCTGACATTACTACCTGGTGTCATTATCACCATGAGGAGTACCACCATCCTCGAACTTCTGAGTCTTTTGAAACCCCACAACCAGCCCTTCACCAACTCCTACCAATTATTCGTATGGTATTTTTCCCCTATTCATTCCATTTCCACTGCTCTCACCCCAAACCAGCCCTTGTCATCTCATACATGCACAAGAGAAGTACAGTTTCAGAGCTGGGAGGAACCAGTTAATCCAACTGTTCATGTGACAGATGAGGAAAACAAAGGCTCAGAGAAGGAAACAATTTGCTGAAAGTCACATAGCTGTTTAGAACCAGGACTTGAACCAGGTCTCCTGACTCCTGCCCCTTTCCTTTCCACTACACTGTAGGTGAATTACACAACAGCCATCTAACTTCTTTCAGTTTCCCTTATAATCACTCACCTAAGGCACTTTTTGGGGTGTCTGCCCAGTTGATGGAGTCCTGGTGGCATAGAGGTTAAGAGCTTGGCTGCTAACCAAAGGTTGGCAGTTCAAATCCACCAGCCACTCCTTGGAAACCCTATGGGGCAGTTCTACTCTGTACTATAGGGTCATTGTAAGTCAGAATCCAGTCGACAGCAACAGGTTTGGCCTAGTTGACAAGTCCCTTCCACTGCCCATCTCACCAACAAGGTTGGAACCCCATAGTCATGCTGTGTCATGGGCTCACACTCTCCTGGTTAGAGTGTGCTGGGTTAAGGATGGTCATCTGACTCGTCAGGCCAGTCAGATTTTTTCTCCCAATATTTGGAAGAGGGGTAAGGAAATTCTCATCCAATCTGTGCTTGGCTCTTGAAGGTAATCTTGCCGCTCATTCTGTGGTCTAAGGTGCAAAGAAAGGTAGTCTGCAGAGTGACACTGACACAGACACAAGGAAAGAAGCCAAGATGAGAGAGGGAGAGAAAAAGACCTGATAGTTTTCAGTACTAGTTCCAACCCCTCCCTGCAGCCCCAGCCTCTGCTGTAGGCCAAAGGATGACTTTGAGGGGGAGAACTGGTAGTATTATCTCTCCCATTACCCCCATCAGTGTACCTAATCCACCCCCAAATAAACATATAATCCGAGTGAAAACTGAGCTTGCCACCAAGCATAGTTTAAAAGCCTCCTAACCCTACAAACTTCTGCTTTAAGCTAGTTCAATTTGGTTTCTGTTGCTTGCAATCAAAGAATACTAAGTAACTCACTACCTACCTCAAATACACACAAACACAACACACAAGCCTATACAGAGCAGAGGATAATTTATCTCAAACCCCTATAATGGTTTGCCCTTGCCTGAAGATCTACATGAATGCTCTGATCACCTATCATTAAGCTTGCTCTCACAACTCCTTAATCCTGCCCATTCACATACATCATCACTTTATTACTTCAAAGATGACCTGTTCCAGTCATGGCAATGGGCTTATGCTCTGCTGTACAGGACCTGCTTCCACACCTTTGCAAATGCTATTGTCCCTTCTACAATGCCCCAGTCCCTTCCTCTCCAGCATTCCATGTCCCTGGCTGCCTACAACCGTGCTCAAATTAATTTTCCCTGGAAAGCCTTTTCTGATGAGCCTCATCCAACTCTAAACACCACCTCCACCCCCTACCCCTAGCTCAGCTTCCCCATCCCTATAGAGACCTAGTTCATAAAAATACACTCAGTAGCATAAATTCTATGTTACATCTTTCCCGGTGTGTGTCCTAACCTCCTAATGGTCTATACGCTCTTAAACAGAGGGAGACTGGGCTTGTCTTTTATCCCCCACCCCCTACCCTATAGCATCCAGTACAACGTTTCCACACGATAGGCACTCAATAAATGGAACTGCCTGCCTGCCTGAATCAGGAAAAGAAATAAGCCAGTGTCCAAACTTGCTCCCTGCAGGCCTCTAACTGCCTCCCTGAAAGTGGCAGGCATCAGGAGCTCCAGACCCTCCACTCCCTTCCAATGCCAAATTAAAATGTGTTGTTGCAGGAATGACTCTGAGCCCTTTGAAAAGGTTTGAGCAGGGCTCCAGTGGAAGGTAGAGCTGAAGGCTACAGGGCAGGATCTTGGAAAAGAAGCCCTGTCAGAGGATTCTGGGAGTGAATGTGCACAACCAGATCCCAAACCAGGTTGGGAACCAGCCCTAGGCAGGGCCAGTCATGGGGGCAAATGGTGGGACTGGGGGCCTCCCAATCCAACCTCAAAACCTCTCCCTACAGCCTTCCTCTTGCAAAGCCCACTGTTAGCAGCACAATAATAGGTTAATTCAATACTTGTCCCCACTTCATATCTTACGTCCCACCCATAACTCTGGCTCTGTTTTGTACACAGGAGAGCAAGAAAAACCTAAGTGACCTTTTAGTATAATTCTTTCAGAAAGTATCTTCTTTTAACCAGGAAAGAAAACCAACATTGATGGTGGTACTATATGCCAGGCACTTTATAAATCTTATCTCATTTAATCCTCACAGTAATTGTATTAGGTAGATTACCACTATTATTTCCATTTTACAGAAAGGAAAGCTGAGGCTCAGAGATATTAAGAGTGTCTTGCCTAAAGCCAAGCAGATAGGAGGTTGCAGAGCTGTGGTTTGAATCCATCCGTGTTTTGTGCTGAAGCTGGGTGTCTCCCCCTACACCTTGCAGCCTCCTGAGATGAGGGAGCAAGACTCATGGTAAGGAGAACTTAGCCACACTCTAAATTGAGTCCTTCCTGGCCAACAGCAGGTCAGAGAGGCCAGCAGGGGGCAGCGTGTCACATTGGAAGGTAAAATTAAGTACAGAGGGAGAGAAAGATCTTAGCAACCATTATGAAACCCTGAGTCTTACCAAGCCTACTCTGTCCTTCCCGGCAAGACAAGCATTGATGGAGAACACTGATTAGGCAACAAGCTACAGAAATTACTTCTGAAGATAACCATCTAGCATGGATTGAATTGTGTCCCCCAAAAAATATCTGTCAATTTGGCTAGGTCATGATTCCCGGTATTGTATGATTGTCTACCATTTTATCATCTGATGTGATTTCCCTAGGTGTTCTAAACTCTCTCGCTATGATGTAATAAGATGGATTAGAGGCAGTTATACTGATGAGGTCTGCAAGATTAGATGGTGTCTTAAACCAATCTGTTTTGAGGTATAAAAGACAGAAGCGAGCAGAGACACATGAGAACCTCATATTACCAAGAAAGCAGTGCCAGGAGCAGAGGGCATCCTTTGGACCTGAGGCACCTGAGCAGAGAAACCCCCAGACCAAGGGAAGACTGATGCATGAGAAGGACCTTCCTCCAGAGCCGACAGAGAAAGAAAGCCTTTCCCTGGAGCTGATGCCCTGAATTTAGAACTGTAGCCTACTAGACTGTGAGAGAATAAATTTCTCTTTGTTAAAAGCCATCCACAGCAGAAACCATGCAGGCAAGAAGGCAATGGGATGACATATATAAAATCTTGAAAGAATAAAATTGCCAGCCAAGAATAATATATCCTGCAAAACTCTCATTCAAATTTGATGGTGAAATTAGGTCATTTCCAGATAAACAGAAATTAAGAGAATATGTAAAAGTCAAACCAAACTTACAAGAATTATTAAAGGGAGTTCTTCGATCTGAGGACAAACAGCTTCAGCTCACAGGCAGAATCTAGGATGCAGGATCATTCCAGCCAGATACCAATCTAGGAAATGAACTCTTGAGGACTATCCAAAACCAAAAGAAATAAAACAGAGAATCAGAGCAGTTAATCAGTAAATGACAACAACATCAAAACAATAAAAGAGGGAATAAATGGCATAGGTATAGAATCTTCTAACGGAGAGGAAGGTAAGGCGATACCAAGTAATGGTAGACTGCTTCAAACTTACAAAGATAAGGGTAAAATTCATGGTAACCACAAAGAAAGTTAACAAACATACTCATTTAAAAAAAAAGAGGAAAAACATAAAGTCTCAGCAAAAGCAAAACCTACAAAATCAAAAGAAGTGAAAGAAAATCCACAAACAAAAGTAACTCAGCACAGGAGAATAAGAAGAACAAAGAAAACTTCAGCACTACAAAAAAAAGCACTACAAAATGACAGCAACAAACTCACATCTATCAATAATTACACTGAATGTAAATAGACTCAATGAACCCATAAAGAGACGGAGAGTGACAGAATGGATAAGAAAACAGGATCCATCAGTATGCTGTCTACAAGATACACACCTTAGAAACAAAGATGTGAATTTATTAAAAGTCAAAGGTTGGAAAAAAATATATCAAGCTAACAACTACCAAAAAAGAGCAGGAGTGACAATTCTAATCTCAGATAAAATAGACTTTAAAATGAAATCTACCATAAAAGACAAAGAAGGACACTATATAATGATTAAGGGGATGATCCATCATGAAGACATAACCATAATAAACATCTACGCACCCAATGACAGGGCTCCAAATACATAAAACAAACTCTAACAACACTGAAAAGAGAAATTGACAGTTCCACAATAATAGTAGGAGACTTCAACACACCACTCTCAGTAAAGGACACAACAACTAAGAAGAAACTCAGCAAAGATACAGAAGACCTAAAGGGCACAATCAGCCAACCTGACCTCATAGACATATATAGAACACTCCATCCAACCACTGCAAAGTACACATTCTTTTCCAATGCACATGGAACGTTCTCCAGAGTAGACCACATCTTAGGCCACAGAGCAATCCACAATAAGATCCAAAACGTTGAGATAATTCACAGTATCTTCTCTGACCACAATGCCATCATTAGAAATTAACACTAGAAAGAGCAAGGAAAAAAAAATCAATTACATGGAAACTGAATAATACCCTGCTTACACATCACTGGGTAATAGAAGAAATCAGATATGGAATCCAAAAATTCCTAGAATCAAATAAGAATGAAAACACATCATACCAAAACGCTTGGGACACAGCAAAGGCAGTCCTCAGAGGACAATTTATACCAATAGATGCACATATCAAAAAAGAAGAAAGGGAAAAAATCAAAACATTAACTACAGAACTCAAACAAATAGAAAGAGAACAACAAAAAAAGCCTACAACCACCGGAAGAAAGGAAATAGTAAAGATCAGAGCAGAAATAAATGAAATAGAGAACAGAAAAACAATAGAAAGAATCAACAAAACCAAAAGTTGGTTCTTTGAAAGAATCAACAAAATCGACAAACCACTGGCCAGACTGACAAAAGAAAAACAGGAGAGGACACAAATAACCCAAATAAGAAATGAAATGGGGGACATTACAACAGACCCAACTGAAATAAAAAGGATTATAACAGAATATTATGAAAAACTATACTCCAACAAATTTGAAAACCTAGAGGAGATGGATAAATTTCTAGAAACACGTGGCCTACCCAAACTACAACAAAGTGATGTTGAAAATCTGAACAGACCCATAACAAGAGAAGAGATTGAAAAGGTAATAAAAAAAATTCCCAACCAGAAAAAGCCCTGGCCCAGATGGCTTCACTGGAGAATTCTACAAAACATTTACAGAAGAGCTTGTACCAGTACTACTCAAGCTATTTCAGAGCATAGAAGAGGAAGCAACACTTCCAAATTCATTCTATGAAGCCAGCATAACGCTGATACCAAAACCAGGCAAAGACTCCACAAAAAAAGAAAATTACAGACCAATCTCTCTCAAAAAAAAGCCATCCACTTGTGGTATCTCTGTTACAGCAGCACTAGATGACTAAGACACCATCTGTTTCCTATAAGAAAGAGAAGGATCCAGATCACCTTTATTATCATTATCATTAGCTAACATTTATCAGGTGATGGTTGTATGCTACATACTTGATTTTCACTATGTCATTTACCCTGTACAACCACCTTATGATGGGTGTTATCACCCCTCTTTAACAGATGAGGAGACTAAGGGACAGGGGGCTACATTAAGCTTATCCAAGCCCCACAGCAAATCAAAGGAAGAGCCAAAACTAAACCCATCACTCTCTGCCTGAGCCCATAGCCATGACACCAGAGGCTTTGCTGATCATTACCCAGAGAGGTACTATACTTCGGCTCTGAGGTCTCGAAACCCAGGCCCAGGATGTTGCAGTGTGGGTAAACAATGGATAAGCATGTTGGCAGTCCCCTGTGGAGGCTCAAAGAGAAGGCCGACATGACCAGGAGGGGAGGTCAAGTATCAGCCCAGGGCAGCTTAGGGGGAACAGAGCAGGAGGAAGAAAGAGCACCCCAGCACTAACCCTTAACCCTGAGGCATCAGAAGGAACAGCACTGTTTGGTGGACAGAATTCTGGGGGGCTTTCACTGCATGGAAACCCTGGTGGCACAGTGGTTAAGAGCTATGGCTGCTAACCAAAAGGTCAGCAGTTTGAATCCACAAGGCACCCCTTGGAAACTCTATGGGGCAGTTCTACTCCGTCCTATAGAGTTGCTATGAGTCAGAATTAACTCGACAGCAATGGGTTTGGTTTTTTGGGTTTTCACTGTGTAGTTGCAGCATCCTGGTTTCATAAGGCTTAGCATGTTGAGGAATCCCTGGGTGGCGCAAATGGTTAATGTACTTGGCTACTAACTGAAAGGTTGGAGGTTCGAGTCCACCCAGAGGTACCTCGAAAGAAAGGCCTAATGATCTACTTCCGAAAAATCAGCCATTGAAAACTCCACGGAACACAGTTCTACTCTGACATACATGGCATCACCATGAATAGGAATCGACTCCATGGCAAGTGGCTTGGCTTGGCTTGGCTAGCAACTATTGACCCCACGTTCTAGCAAGAAGACTCCTTTTGAATAGTTGCTGTCATGAATGTCCAAAACCTTCTCAGAGAGCTATAGCTTTCTCACAACCAAAACAAAACATCAGTTTTGAATTATATCCTGATGCAGCACAAATTACTACCTCCTTGTTGTTTTCGGTTTGGGGTCTATTTGATAGGGAATCTGAAAGCATACAAAGAGAAAGGTATGAGATTTACCAAACTTGTTTTATTCCTTGAGAAGAATTGTTATTTCGGTAAAGGGGGCTTGCAGCAGCGTTGAGTGCAATGCTGGGGGTATAAAGGGTTTGATGGTTGAGCTAATGCAATTCTTCTGCATTCAAAGATAAGCCTGTCAACCAGGGTAAGGCTGATGACTGCATAGAAATTGTAGAGTAAAATTTCAGTCTAGAATATTGAGATTGTAATTTATCTCCATTTTCATATTCTGTTAGATATTGATGTAACATAATTATTGTGAAAAATTCCACAAATACATATGGATCATTTATGGATAATATAGTTGTGCTAGCGTCTTAAAAATAAACCAAGTTTGTGGAGTTTGATAAGTCACTGAGCCTATTGGGAGAGGAAGCATGGGGCAAAGGAAAGTGCACAGCCCTGGAATCATAGAGCCCAGGGTTCAAGTCTCGGCTCATCCATATCCTGGTATCGTGCCTCGGGAAGGTTTCTCAATCTCTGCTCCATTCTGTACCTATCAATAAAATGGTTATAATAATAATAACCTACTGGTGGTGCAGTGATTAAGCGTTTGACTGCTAACCGAAAAGTCGGTGGTCGAACCCACCTGCTGCTCTTCGAGAGAAAGATGTGGCAGTCTGCTTCTGTAAAGATTGTTGGTGTCAGGTGCCATCCAGTTGGTTCTCACTCGTAGCAAAGAAACACTGCCCAGTCCTGCACCATCCTCACAATCATTGCTATGTTTGAGCCCATTGTTGCAGCCACTGTGTCACTCCATCTCATCAAGGGTCTTCCTCTTTTTCGATGACCCTCTACTTTAACAAGCATGATGTTTTTCTCCAGGGACTGGACCCTCTTGATAACATGTTCAACTATGTGAGATGGAGTCTCACCATCTTCTCTTCTAAGGGGCATTCTGGCTGTACTTCTTCCAAGACAGATTTGTTAGTTCTTCTGGCAGTCCATGGTATATTCAATATTCTTCACCAACACCATAATTCAAAGGCATCAATTCTTCTTTGGTCTTCCTTATTCATTGTCCAGCTTTCGAATGCATATGAGGTGATTGAAAATATCATGGCTTGGGTCAAGTGCAACCTTAGTCTTCAAAGTGACATCTTTGCTTTTGAACACTTTAAAGAGGTCTTTTGCAGCAGATCTGTCCAATTACAGCTTTGGAAACCCTATGGGGCAGTTCTGTAGGGTCTCTATGAGTCAGAATTGACCAGATGGCAAAAGGTTTTTGTTTTCGTTTTTTATGGCTCTTAATTGAAATAATGTACCTAAGAGTACCTGGCAGTAGTAGACCAGACCAGTTAACTCTGACTCATGGTGACCTCAAGTGTGTCAGAGTAGAACTGTGTTCCATAGGGTTTTCAATGCTGATTTTTCAAATGTAGATCACCAGACCTTTCTTCCAAGGCACCTCTGGGTGGACTTGAGCCTCCAACATTTTGATTAGCAGCTGAGCGTGTTAATTGTTTGTACCACCTGGGGACTTGGCAGTAGAAGAGGCTTACTAAATGTGTCTCCTTCTTGTTGGCCAGGATTGTTAGCTGCAAGCAACAGCATAACTCTGACCATGGGGCTGCTCTCAGGAGCTCTCAGACTCCAGTGGAGACCAGATTTAGAAAATGCACAAGAACCATCTAAGAGCAGATACCAAAAAACCCAAACCTGTTGTCCTCGAGTTGATTCCAACTCATAGCGACCCTATAAGACAGGAAGAACTGCCCCATAGGGTTTCCAAGGAGCAGCTGGTGGATTCAAACTGCTGGCCTTTTGGTTAGCAGCTGAGCTCTTAACCACTGTGCCACCAGGGCTCCAAGAGCAGATAGAACACCCATATTTTAGTAGAACCATTTGTCAGGACTCTACTGCTGCCCAGAACGCCACTGCTGTTGGACACTGTTGTAGACCCATAGATGAATTCTGATCATCCTCCCTTCACCTTTTACCTTTCATCCTCGAGATGGTGACGCCAGATTTAAAGTCCTGGGTGGGAGTGTCTGACTGGACCAGCCCAGGTCACATGCCTGTGTCCTGCAGTGGTGGGGGGAGGGGGCCAAGGAGAAGGAGACTCTCCCTATGTTGGCTTCTGCAGAAAGAGTCAGGGTCCTGCTTCCCACGAACATTACACACAACGGGAAAGAGAGCTGGAAAGTCAGGCAGCTGGGGGAAAACTGATAAATGTCTGCTCTTTCTGTCTAGACTCTAGAGTTAGGGGTTTCCGTGAGTTGTTTCTTTTATTTTTTTTTTGGTTATTGTCTTAGTCTCCTAGCGCTGCTGTAACAGAAATACCACAAGTGGGCGGCTTTAAAGAGCAGAAATTCATTTTCTCAAAGTTCAGGACGCTAGAAATCTGAAATCAGGCACCGGCTCTTAGGGGAAGGCTCTCTATCTGTCGGCTCTGGGGGAAGATCCTTGTCTCAGCTTCTGTAACTTCAGCGTTCCGTTCCTCGGTTCCTCAGTGATCTTCGCATAGCATCTACCTCGCTCCCCCACCCCAGGCCCTCTAGTTTGTGCTTCTTTCTCTATATCTCAGAAATGATAGGTTTAAGACACCGCTTACACTGATAATCCCTCGTTAATATAACAAAAACCCTCTTTATAAATGGAATCACATCCACAGGTATAACCAGAAAGAAACCATTGCCATCAAGTCGTTTCCAACTCATAGCGACCCTATAGGACAGAGTAGAACTGCCCCCGTAGGGTTTTCAAGGAGCAGCTTGTGGATTTAAACTGCTAACCTTATGGTTAGCAGCCGAGCTCTTAACCACTGCGCCACCAGGACTCCTCCACAGGTTTAGGGATTAGAATTCTGACACACATTTTGGGGGGACACGATTCCATAGCAATTGTTAAATGAGACTCTGAAACTTGCTTGCTCTGTCAGTCAATAAAGTTGGTCCGAAACTCACATAAGATGAAGTGTGCCTAACTGCTTTTTGCAAAGCTGTGTACAATTCAAGGATGATGAGTCTCACAATCCCCTTCTGTCGAATTGCCTTCTGCCCACACATTTGGCTTTGATTGATCTGCCCAGATGCTGAGGCAGGTGGGGTTCTTTTCACCAACCTCTGCAGTCTACAGCTCCTCACACTGCTCTCCCAAGCCTGAGTCACTTGTCGCTGAAGAGGTTCCTGGGCCCCAGGTGATGTGAGGAAGAGAAGGTGTCAGCACTAACCTGCTACCTGCTTCTGCTGGGGCCTCTGCCAAATGCAGACGGGAAGCTGGACTAAATTGTCATGCAACATGCCAACCTAACAGCTGGTGACCAGTCATTAGGGTAATCCACCAAGCGTGGGAATTTCAAGAACCCCTCAGCACACATTGAAAATGAGAGTTATTTGCAAAACCAGGTGTTCCGGTCTAACTGCATGAACCAGTTTGAAATGTTAATCTGCTCCCGAAAAGTGCATTTTGCATGTCAGAAGTGTGGAAGACAGAGTCCCGGCCAAGGGTTAATAGGGGAGAGCAAATACTTCGTTTACTCATTTATTTGCTCCTTGGAGGTTGTTTCCAAGTCTTTGAGCAATACAATCACAGAGCAATGTGGCCAGAATTGACCTTGACGGCATCAGCCCGGTGTCCTGCTGGAGCGTAGCAGCAGTCAAACAGTGCCAACCTGGCCCTGGGCAAGGCGAGCTCACGCGTCCTAGAAGCCTGCCTGATTCTGCCTCTATGACACAGCAGCCAGAAGAGCCTCCGTGGCACCCAGGGACTCCTATTATTGCACTGGAGTCAAACCCACCTGTTCTGGGCGACAGTAAAACCTAGCCATTAAGAGAACCTCAGAGTTAGCCACACCTGGCTTCAAGCCTCCACTCTGCCCTTGTTAGCTGTGTGATCTGGGGAAAGTTTCTTAACTTCTCTAAGCCTCTTGGAGTCTCTGTTTCCTCCTCTATAGAAATGACATCTACCTCACAACCTAGGTAAGGATTAGATCAGTTAATGTATGGAAAGCACTTAGCAAAATACACGGCTCCTGGTGAGGACTCAATAAAATCGCTATTATTAATTCATTAGATTAGCTAATTTTATTCATCTTCAGGAATCTCAAAAATCAAAGCATCTTCATCATGGCTGTGTACTAAAAGACAGCACAGCATTTCTGTGGATGGATTCCTTCATCCTTGTCTTTCCAATCTCTATATACGATGTTTCTTGCTATTGTTAGTTGCAGACAGTTGAGTCGGCCCCTGGCTCATGGCTACCCCATGCGCAATGGAACAACATGCTGCCCAGTCCTGCACTACTTCCATGATGGGCTAGAGATTGGATCCACAGAGTTTTCATTGGTTGGTTTTTCAGAAGTGGATCGCCAGGCCTTTTCCTTGTCTTAGTCTGGAAGCTCCACGGAAACCTATTTAGCATCATAGCAACACACAGTCCTCCACTGACCAACATGTGGTGGCTGTGCATGATACTTAGGGCTTGCTATAATCTAGCCTTCCACGATTTTCAAGTTGACTTTCCATGGGTTTGCATCTCCCATTCTTCATCCCTACATGCACACCCCGGAATGCCCTTTCTGCCTTCTCACCCCTCTCAGACCTAAAGCTCCTCAAAGCCCAGCTCAGATCTTGTCTTCATCTTGAAACCTCTTTGGACTGCTCCAGCTTGTTCATTCAACAGCTAATACTAACAGAGCTTCAGCACTAGGCAGGCAGGCCCTGTGCCTGGCTGAGGCAGGGATGGAAAGCAGACAAGAAGACTCAGCCCCTGCTTCCCCCACACCTCAGTACCTCTGACCTCACCCCCAACTCTCGAACCACAATGGCACTTCCCAGCTTATCACCACCGATGTCCACAGCTGAGCTGTATCATTGTTGCCCTTGTGAGGCTACATTCTTTACAGAAATGATGCAAAGCAATGCTGTGGAAGACAGAACACAGGCTGTGAGGTCCTAGAGTCCTAGGTTCGAATCTCATCTCTGCCTCTTACTGGCTGTGTGACCTTGGGCATGGACTTAAACTCTCTGCAAGAGAAGATGGTGACATCCACACAGAACCAACATGATGCTAGCTGGCTCTGGTAGAAAAGGTGCTGCCACTGTCTGACATCTTAGGATCACTGTCCCTTGGCTTCTGTCACAGTGGAATCTGAGGAAAATCCTAAGCAGGCACCATGCAGCCATTCTCTAGACTGGACACCATGCACTGACTTGTACTCTCTCTTCCCAATTTGTGCAAAATACATAAGAAATAACATCAAGGTCTTCTTTTTCTAATCAGTTCATAAAATGGTTGAGCCAGCTTTTTTGCAGGGTTCTTTTCCTCCCTTCTCTGCAAAGTTGTCTGTGAGTATATTTTCAAATGGTTCTCAGAAACATACATATATCTTGTTCCAAAGTTAGGAACCACAACCCCAACTTCTGCTGCGTGGGGGGAGAATCTAGGAGAAAGTGCAGTAAACTCCAGATGCCCTTTCAGACAAATTTGGTCTGTTCTTCACAATATTCTTTTTTTTTTTTTTAAATTGTACTTTAGATGAAGGTTTACAGAACAAATAGTTTCTCATTAAACAGTTAGTACACATATCATTTTATGACAATGGTTAACAACCCCACGACATGTCAACACTGTCCTGTCTCAACCTTGGGTTCCCTATTACCAGCTTTCCTGTCCCCTCCTGCCCTCTAGTCTTTGTCCCTGCACTGTTGTGCCCCTTGAGTCTCGTTTTGTTTTATGGGACTGTCTAATCTTTGGCTGAACAGTGAACCTCAGGAGTGATTTCATTACTGAGGTAAAAGGATGTCCGGGGGCCATATTCTCAGGGTTTCTCCAGTCCCTGTCAGGCCAGTAAGTCTGGTCTTTTTTTGTGAGTTAGAATTTTAGTCTACATTTTTCTCCAGATCTGTCCAGGACCCTCTGTTGTGATCCCGGTCAGAGCAATCAGTGGTGGTAGCCAGGCACCATCTAGTTGTACTGGACTCAGTCTGCTGGAGGCCGTGGTAGTTGTGGTCCCTTGTATCCTGTTTTCTTCATTCTCCCTTACTCCCGAAGGGTGAGACCAGTGGAGTATCTTAGATGGCTGCTCACAGGCTTTTAAGACCCCAGATGCTACTCACCAAGGTAGAGTGTAGAACATTTTCTTTACAAACTGTGTTATGCCAATTGAGCTAGATGTTCCCCATGACCATGGTCCCCACAGCCCTCCACCCAGCAATTCACTCCCTCAGGGAGTTTGGTTGTGTCTATCGAGCTTCCATGACCCTTCCTTGTACAAGTTGTGCTGGCTTCCCCAGTATTGTGTACTATCTTATCCTTCACCAAAGTTACCACTTACCTACTGTCTAGTTAGTTTTCCCCTCCTCTGCCCCTCCCATCCCCGTAACCAACCAAGATTGTTTCTTTTTGTGTGTAAACTTTTTCGTGAGTTTTTACAGTAGAGTCTCATACAATATTTGTCCTTTTGTGATTGACTTATTTCACTCAGCATAATGTCCTCCAGTTACATGCATGTTATGAGATGCTTTGCAGATTCATCATTGTTCTTTATCGTTACATAATACTCCATTGTGTGTATGTATCATCGTTTGTTTATCCATTCATCTGTCTATGGGCATCTAGGTTGTTTCCATCTTTTTGCTATTGTGAACACTGCTGCAATGAACATGGGTGTACATATGTCTATTTGAGTGACGGCTCTTATTTCTCTAGGGTATATTCCTAGGATTGCTGGATGGTATGGTATTTCTATTTCTAGCTTTCTAAGGAAGGGCCATATCATTTTCCAGAATGGTTGTATCATTTTGCATTCCCACCAGCAGTGCATAAGAGTTCCAATCTCCCTGCAGCCTTTCCAACATTTGTTATTTCCAGTTTTTTTTTATTTGTGCCAGTAATGCCAGGATGAGATGCTATCTCATTGTGGTTTTAATTTGCACTTCTCTAATGGCTAGTGATCAAGAGCATTTCCTCATGTGTCTGTTGGCTGCTTGAATGTCTTCTTTGGTGAAGTGTCTATTCATTTCCTTTGCCCATTTTTTAATTGGATTATTTGTCTTTTCGTTGTAGAGGTGTTGGATTTTCTTGTAGATTTTAGAGATTAGACCTTTGTCTGACTTGTAATGTCCAAAAATTTTTCCCTAGTCTGTAGGTTCTCTTTTTACTCTTTTGGTGAAATCTTTTGATGAGCATAAGTGTTTAATTTTTAGAAGATCCCAGTTATCTAGCTTATCTTCTGGAGTTTGTGTGTTGATGGTTACGGTTTGTGTCCTGTTAATGCTTGGTATTAAGGCCTCTAGCATTGATCCTATTTTTTCTTCTATGAACTTTATCACTTTTGGCTTTAGATTTAGGTCTTTTATCCATTTTAAATTAGTTTTTGTATATGGTATGAGGTATGGGTCCTGTTTCATTTTTTTCAGATGGACATCCAGTTTTGCCAGCACCATTTGTTAAAAACACTATCTTTTCCCCATTTGATGGACTTTGGGCCCTTGTCAAAGATGAGGTGACTGTAGCTGGATGGATTTACAGGTGGGTTCTCGATTCTGTTCCACCGGTCAATGTATCTGTTGTTGTACCAGTACCAGGCTGTTTTGACTACTACTGTAGCTGTACAGTATGTTCTGAGGTCAGGTAATGCAAGTCCTCCTACTTTATTCTTCTTCTTCAATAGTGCTTTAGTTATCCGGGGCTTCTTCCCTTTCCATATAAAGTTAATGATTAGTTTTTCCAACTCTTTAAAGAATGTTGTTGGTATTTGGATCGAGATTGTATTGTATTTGTAAATTGCTTTGGGTAGAATTGTCATTTTCACAATGTTGAGTCTACCTATCCATGCGCACGGTATGTTTTTCCATTTATGTAGATCCCTTTTGGTTTCTTGCAGGAGTGTTTTATAGTTTTCTTTGTAAAGGTCTTTTACATCTCTGGTTAGATTTATTCCTAAGCATTTTATTTTTTAGGAGCTATTATAAATAGTCTTGTTTTCCTGATTTCCTTTTCATTGTTCTCTTTATTGGTGTATAGGAATCCAACTGATTTTTGTATGCTTATCTTGTATCCTGCTACTCTGCTGAATCTTTCTATTAGTTCCAGTAGTTTTCTTGTGGAGTCTTTAGGGTTTTCTATGTATAGTATCATATCATCCACAAACAGGGACAGTTTAACTTCTTCATTACTGATTTGGATGCCCTTTATTTCTTTTTCTTGCCTTATGGCTCTAGCTAGGACTTCCAGCACGGTGTTAAATAGGAGTGGTGATAAAGGGCATCCTTGTCTTGTTCCTGTTCTCAAGGGGGATGTTTTCAGCCTCTCTCCATTAAGAATGATGTTGGCCATTGGTTTTGCATAGATGCCCTTTATTATGTTGAGAAATTTCCCTTCTATACCTATTTTATTGACAGTTTTTATCAGGAATGGGTGTTGGACTTTGTCAAATGCCTTTTCTGCGTCAATTCAGATGATCATGTGATTCTCTTCTTTCATTTATGTGGTGGAATACATTGATTGATTTTCTAATGCTGAACCATCCTTGCATACCTGGTATGAATCCTGCTTGGTCATGGTGTATTATTTTTTTGATATGATACTGAATTCTATTGGCTAGAATTTTCTTGAGAATTTTTGCATCTATATTCATGAGAGATACTGGTCTGTAATTTTCTTTTTGTGGAGTCTTTGTCTGGTTTTGGTATCAGGGTTATGCTGGTTTCATAGAATGAATTCAGAAGTGTCACTTCCGTTTCTATGTTCCAAAATAGTTTGAGTAGTGCTGGTATAAGCTCTTCTCTGAATGTTTGGTAGAATTCCCCAGTCTTCACAATATTCTTTGATCACCTCAGAGCAGTGAGAGTGTGGCAGAGCCCAGTGAAATCCCCCGGGGCCATAGGGGTGCTCCCTCGCCATCTGCCATTTGTCCCCAGCTCATTTGGACGCGGTAAAGAGCAAAAGGACTCCCACCTCCATTTGTCGTTGCATTTTCATCCCGTGTTTTCTGTCTCTTTGTGGCTGGGCAGATGCTTTGGGGTAATGGGAGTAAAGCATAATATTGAATTGATTTGCCTTTGGTCATGGGATTTGTATTTCAACTGCCTCAGTTCTAAGTCTAACAAAAAGAAATTTGAGTCCATTAAAAGGCGGTAGACAAAGCAGATCTCCCCAAAATCCACCAAAAGACGATATCCGTTGCTGTCAAGTCAATTCTGACTCATAGCGACCCTACAGGACATAGTAGAACTGCCCCATAGTATTTCCAAGGAGCAGCTAGTGGATTTGAATGGCCAACTTTTGGTTAGCAGCCATAGCTTGCTGTAGCTCTTAACCACTACACCACCAGGACTCCAAAAATGACAATAGAAAAGTATAAAAGGGAATAAATTCATAAAAGTGCTGGGAACAGAGGGGGGATGTGAAAGGAGGAAGTCACAAGTTGACATAAATCACAATGATCACAAACAGGGGTTCCTGGGTGGTTAACGGTTAACATGCTCAACTGTTAACCAAAAGGTCAGAGGTTCAAGTCTACCCACAGGTACCTCAGAAAAAAGGTCTGGAGGTCTACTTCCAATAAATCAGCCACTGAAAATCCTATGGAGTGCAGTTCTACTCTGACACATGAGATCACTATGAGTCAGTGTCACCCTGAGTCAGAGTCAACTCAATGGGAACTGGTTAACTGGTTGATCATAAACAACAGTGATAGAAGAAGGCTGCAGTGAGACAACAGCCATATTTCAAGGGAGAGACCCCCAACTTCACACCTTCCCTCCCCAAAGTCAGCAGCTGAAGATCTAGAGTGGGAGGAGGAGTTGCCTTGGAAGTCAATGACTAAAGTGACGTCTTCAGAAGATTCCAAGAACTGTTCTCCCCAGCATTTGGCCCCCAGGCTGAAGCTGAAGAACCTGAAGAAACTGGGAGTTCTTTCTGGAAATGGACACAACTTTCACAATGGGATTGACATCCAAAAGTAGGGCCATCCCAATTGTGCCTACTGTTCCCCACCCACACACCCTAAACATAGCCTGCCAGTACAAATGTCCCACCTACGTGCACTCAGCCCTCTATTTCAGGCAAAAGTCATAGCAAAGGAAATCTACTTACAAGCTGCCTATGTTAATCAACCCAGTTCTCCATTCATAAATATGCATGAACAAGCAAGGATCATCAGACTTTAAGGAAAACACAAAGAAGCAACTGGCCTCTGAAGAAACAGAACTAACAGAGGAAACTGCACAGAACTCTAAAGGAATTCTATTTAGTAACCCCAAAGAGTTGTGAGATGAAGCTGCATCCACATAGAAGAACAATGTGCTATGAAAGTATAATTGCCGAAGAAGAAATAGAAGAAAATGCTCCAACATGGAAAGATAGAAAGAAAAATTGAGAGACATCAGTTAATCAGAGCTAATAGGCATCTCATACAAATCCAGCTAGAGAACTAAAAAAATAAAATAAAAATTTAAAAGAAAAGGAACGGAGAAAACAATCAAATATTTCTCAGGTCTTCATGTTGAAAAAATCCACCAAGTACTGAGCAGGATGATTCCAAAAAGACTGATTTCTAGACATATCCGCGTGCAATTTCAGAACATGGATAAAGAGAAGATTCTTAAACCACTCAGGGAAACAGCATTGGAAGCTAGAGACAGTGAGTTAATTCCTATAAAGTTTTGAGCAAAGTTATTTTGAGCACAGAAGTCTACAAACTCATCCTTGTGAGAGGACAAAAGAAAGATACTTTCATACTTGCAGAGATTCATAAATTGTAATAGAAAAAAATTACCTGAGGATACACCCCAGAAAAGCAAACACACAGACAAAAAAATCTAAGAAGGGAAGACATGGGATCCAGGAAACAGAGGAACTAAGTGAGGGGCACCCTAAAAAAGCTCAGGATGACACGAGCTAGAAAGAAGTCTATTCCAAATTGGCCATTCCACAAACAGAATGATTAAGAAGTTAGACAAGCTAAGTGACATGATGAAGATATATGTTACTCCTGTCAATAAGAGACACAGGCAATTAAAAATCCTAGGAGAAAATCACATTCCAGATATGAAAGAAATGAAGATGAGTGTCTTAGCTATCTAGTGTTGCTATAACAGAAATACCACAAGTGGATGACTTTAACAAACAGAAATTTATTCTCTCACAGTCTAGGAGGCTAGAAGTCTGAACTCAGGGTGCTAGCTCCAGGGCAAGGCTTTCTCTGTCTGTCAGTTCAGCGGGAATGTCCTTGTCATCAATCTTACTCTGGTCTAGGAGCTTCTCAGCATAAGGACCCTGGGTCCAAAGGACACACTGTGCTCCTGGAGCTCCTTTCTTGGTAGTAGGAGGTCCCCCTGTTTCTCTGCTCGCTTCTCTCTTTTACATCTCAAACGAGATTGACTCAAAATACAACCTAATCTTGTAGACTGAATCCTGTCTCATTAACAGGTTGTTGGGTGCCATCGAGTTGGTTCTGACTCATAGGGACCCCATGTACAACAGGAACACTGGCCCGTCCTGCGCCATCCTCACAATCATTATTATGCTTGAACCCATTACTGTAGCCATTATGTCAGTTCATCTCGTTGAGGGTCTTCCTCTTTTTCACAGACCCTCTATTCTGCCAAGCATGATGTCCTTCTCCAGGGACTGATCCCTCCTGATAATATGTCCAAAGTATGAAAGACTAAGTCTTGATAACCTCACTTCTAATGAGTATTCTGGCTGTAAGTCTTCCGAGACGGATTTGTTCATTCTTCTGGCAGTCTATGGTATATTAAATACTCTTCGACAACACCCTAATTCAGACATCAGTTCTTCTTTGGTCTCCCTTATTCATTGTCCAGCTTTCACATGCATATGAGGCTATTGAAAATGCCATGGCTTGGGTCAGGTGCACCTTAGTCCTCAAAGTGACATCTTTGCTTTTTAACACTTTAAAGAGATCTTTTGCAGCAGATTTGCCCAGTGCAATGAGTCTTTTGATTTCTTGATTGCTGCTTCCATGGGCATTGATTGTGGATCCAAGTAAAATGAAATCCTTAACAATTTCAATATTTTCTCCATTTATCATGATGTTGCTTATTGTTCCAGTTGTGAAGATTTTTGTTTTCTTTATGTTGAGGGGTAATCCATACTGAAGGCTGTGGTCTTTGATCTTCATCAGTAAGTGCTTCAAGTCCTCTTCACTTTCAGCAAGCAAGCTTGTGTCATCTGCATATTGCAGGTTGTTAATGAGTCTTTCTCCAATCCTGATGCCGCATACTTCTTCATATAGTCCAGCTTCTTGTATTATTTGTTCAGCATACAGATTGAATAAGTATGGTGAAAGGACCCAACCCTGACGCATACCTTTCCTGATTTTAAATCACACAGTATTCCCTTGTTCTGTTTGAACGATTGCCTCTTTGTCTATGTACAGGTTCCTCATGAGCACAATTAAGTGTTCTGGAATTCCCATTCTTCACAATGTTGTCCATAATTTGTTATGATCCACACAGTCAAATGCCTTTGCATAGTCAATAAAACACAGGTAAACATCTTTCTGGTATTCTCTGCTTTCAGCCAAGATCCATCTGACATCATCAGTGATATCCCTTGTTCCACACCCCCTTCAGAATCCAGCATGAAATTCTGGCAGTTCCCTGTCAATGTACTGCAGTAACCACTTTTGAACGATCTTCAGCAAAATTTTGCTTGTGTGTGATATTAATTATATTGTTTGATAACTTTCGCATTCTTTCTTTGGAATGGGTACAAACAAGGATCTTATCCAGTCAGTTGGCCAGGTAGCTGTCTTACAAATTTCATGGCATAGACAAGTGAGCACTTCCAGTGCTGTACATCCATTTGTTGAAACATCTCAATTGGCATTCTGTCAATTCCTGGAGCCTTGTTTTTAAACAATGCTTTCAGTGTAGGTTGGACCTCTTCCTTCAGTACCATCAGTTCTTGATCATATGCTACCTCCTGAAATAGTTGAATGTCAACCAGTTCTTTTTTGTACAGTGACTCTGTGTATTCCTTCCATCATCTTTTGATGCTTCCTGCATCATTCAGTATTTTGCCCATAGAATCCTTCACTATCTCAACTCGAGACTTGAGTTTTTTCTTCAGTTCTTTCAGCTTGAGAAACGCCAAGCATATTCTTCCCTTTTAGTTTTCTAACTCCAGGTCTTTGAACACTTCATCATAATATTTTACTTTATTTTCTCGAGCTGACCTTTGAAATCTGCTGTTCAGCTCTTTTACGTCATCATTTTTTCCTTTTGCTTTAGCTACTCTACATTCAAGAGCAACTTTCAGAGTCTTCTGATATCCATTTTGGTCTTTTCTTTCCTATCTTTTTAATGACCTCTTGCTTTCTTCATGTATGATGTCATTCCACAACTCGTCTGGTCTTCGGTTATTAGTGTTCAATGAGTTAAATCTATTTTTGAGATGGTCTCTAAACTCAGGTGGGATATACTCAAGGTCGTATTTTGGCTCTCATGCACTTGTTCTAATTTTCTTCAACTTCAGCTTGCATATGAGCAACTGATGATCTGTTCCACAGTCGGCCCCTGGCTTTGTTCTGACTGATGATATTGAGCTTTTCCATTGTCTCTTTCCACAGAGGTAGTCGATTTGATTCCTGTCTCATTAACATAAGTGCCTCTAATCCTGCCTTATTAACATCATACAGGTAGGAGTTACAACACATAGGAAAATCATATCAGATGACAAAATAGTGGACAATCACACAATACTGGGAATCGTGGCCTAGCCAAGTTGGCACACATCTTGGGGGGGCACAATCCATAACAATGAGTTATGATTTTGAAGAATTGATAGAGTACAGAAAGAATCCATTTGACCTTGATGCTTGGAACAACCTGCTTTGAACAGCAGAGATTAGATGACATAGGATCGCAGCTCCTTCCCTATAGCTCCAATCATTCTACTGATTCTGCTGTGAATAATACTTACAAAATCACCATATTGGTAAAGTTACGTATTGATTTTCAATTTTCAACATCAACTCATAAACAACCAAAGCATGGAAAGACTAATTATGGTTTTCAGCATAAAATTTAAATGCTCTACACTTTGACAATGTAAAAGTAAAGATATTGCTGGCCAACATGGGGAGGAGAAAAAGGGCAGACGTGTAGCGCTAGTTTCTTCATATTACATAGTGGAGAACTCAGAGATACTAAGTTAATGAATCCATGAATGAAGGTTTAAGTGCATTATTTTAAATCCTAGAGGAAATAAATAGAAGTATAAAAATACAACCAAAATTGGCAGAAAGACGTTAGGGGAAGATATGTGCCTCATCTATCATAGTAGGGAGTCAATAGCTATGGCATCAAATCGATGAATCAAGAAATAGAAATGTAAGCATATTATTTGACTTATGGACAAAACCACAACACACACACACACACACACACACACACACACATATACACACAATACTAAAGAAAGAGAATCAAGGGAAGAAGCAGGACTAGCAGTGGACGTTACAGAGGGAGACTTACTTATCATTTCATACCCTTCTGGACTCTTAATTTTTATTTCCCTGTGCATGTGTGGTCAATATTCCTTTCTTTTTCTAAATTTCAAGTAAGAAGTCCGGTTTCGGGAGCAACCCTGAACCACTCACACAGAGCTGACTTCTTTTGCTCTGCCTCCCAAAACAACCCCTGCCTTATTACTTTACTCAGCCTCACCAAGTTTGTGGTTTCAGCTGCACTTTCTCAGACCTGGAGACAGCGAGGAGGAAGTCAACCAATATTTGTTGCGTAGATGAGAAGATAGTGATTCCTTTCTTCAGTAAATTTTATAGGGCACCTACAATGTGCTAAGCACTGGGGATACATCAGTGAACAAAATAGACAAAGCCCTGCCCACTTGGAAAGTGTTTCTATTCTACTGGGCAAGACACCAAACAAAGAAAACCTGCCTCTGAAAGAGAAGAACACAGGCTTTGGAGCTGGATAACCCCAGGTCCACATCTCTGTTACAAGCTGTGAGATCCTGAGCCAACGACTAACCTTCTGCAAGCCTCAGTGTCCTAATCTGTAAAATGGGATGCTGTGTTGCTATGAGTCGAAATCGATTCGATGGCAACAGGTTTGGTTTTGGTTGGGGGGTAAAAGGCGGTTGTTGTGAGAATAAGAACATGTCAAAGCTTCCAAATAGAGTTACACAGATACAAAGTGGTTTTATTTTTCTTTTTTTACAAGATAGAAAGGAAGTATAAAATCAATTATAGTTTCAACACCTTTTGGAAAGAAGTTTATGACAACATAAATAATAAATTACTTCTGGTTTAATATGAGCCAAATAAACAACAAATTTTTTTTTTCCAGATTACAAGATATATATGAGCTGCTTAGACTTTGAGCCTTTTGTTTTTGACGACTTTGAAAGTCAGCAGAATGAATCTTCATTTACAAAAGGCTCTATTCCCCAAGATGTGTTTGGAGAAACATTTGAAGCAAGGGCTCTACATACAAATAAATAGGAGAAGCACAGAATATCATAGCCCTCTCTTGGGAAGTCACAATGCACATTAGTGTAATAAAGGCCTTGAGAAGTCTCACAGCAAACAGACCTGTTCAACCCACAATTCCCCAGCTTACTCCACCATGGTACTCTTTCACCCACTGTTGGCCCCGTCCACCTGAATACCCTCTGCCTACCCTAACTTCACAGAACTGGTGCTTGATGTTGTTGTTAGCTGCTGTTGAATCAACTGTGACTCATGGTGACTTTATGTTGTTGAATCAACTGTGACTCACGGTGACCTTATGTACAACAGAACAACATGTTGTCTGCTCCTGTGTAATCTTCACTATCGCCAGCATGTTCAAGTCCATCGTTGCAGCTGCCATGCCTATCCAGCTCACCAAGGATCTCCCATACCTTCATTGACCCTCTACTTCACCAAGCATGATGTCCTCCTCTAGCAATTGGTCCCTCCTGATGATACATCCAAAGCAAACGAGTCAGACAACGTTCTGTTGTGGTCTATAAGGCAATTTTCAGAAGTAGATTGCCAGGCCTTTCTTCCTAGTCTGTCTTAGTCTGGAAGCTCTGCTGAAGTTTGTCCACCATGGGTGAGCCTGCTGGTATTTGAAATACCCATAGCATAGCTTCCAGCATCACAGCAACATGCAAGTCACCACAGTACGACAAACTGGTACTTAGCAGAATACATTTTAGAAAATGCTGAAGTCAAAGACTTGTTGATTCTGTTTAGCTCAAGCCAGAGCTACTAGTCTTCATGAGTTCCCTAGCACTAAAATGGTTCACCAGACTTGAGCAAGGCCCAGGTGGCCAACTGCAGACCAGGCACCTTACCATGACCAACCAGATTCTCTCCTAAAAGCTCCTGACTTTCTGTGGGTGGCACAAGAGTAGCAGCAGAATCCATCTGAGCCCAGGATGCAATGGGCAATTTATGCAGCCTGTAACCCTGCTGAGGGAGCAGCAGAAACATACACAGACCCCGCTGGGCTCCTGCCATCATGTCACCTTCAAGAGTGAATCTAAACTATCACGTCCTTTGGTCAAACCAAGAACACCTGTTCTTCAACTAGCAGACTAAAGCTGAAACCATTTCTAGTATGCAGAGTCTACGGCACAGGGACGTGTATGTCAGCAGCTTCCCAGTCCGCATACTGGTGCCACTGGATACAGCTAGCCCACCTGCCCTCAGCTTCCCTGCCCTGCTCCCCCCACCCACCCACACATCATACACCTTCCTCACACAGAGGGCCACCTCTTGACTGCTGGCAGGTGGAAAAGAAGCTGTCCTTGGGCTACACTGACTGCCAGAAGGGAGTTTGGGGGACAAAACTACTGCTGGGAAAACTAGCAGATCAAAGGGCACGGCTGGCATTTCCTTCTGTCTTGGTGACATCTTCATTTTGGACAGAGAGTAGAGTCTGGATAACACTGACAGCTGTTGGTCCTGCAGGAGGCCTGGAGCCCACGGTCCCTCCAAATGGCAAGTTCTGTGGCTCCCACCCTCTTGCTCTGCAGCCTGCGGGCTGTCACCTGAAGCCCTGCCTGGCTCTGTTCCCCTCCACAGAGACTCGCTGGCAGCCAGGCTGTGTTCTGTCTGACATTCACAATCCACTCTACTCAAACCACATCAAGGAGTTGGGAACCATCACGTCACAAACGAAGTGGATGGTAGGAAAAAAGCAACTGCCTGCCAGGGATAAGCTGAGTGTGAAAAGTCACCTTCCTCCAAAAACTCCTCTCCCACCAGCTGAAAATGCCTAAATTATTGCTGGAAGAGCTGAATTCCTTTGACGGAAAGCAGGGACAGCAAGTGGGGAGGTGTGCAATGCCTGACACCCCTTCTTCCTCTGTATTCGGGGCATCACCACGCAACCCAGGAATTCTTTCTTGCTGTGCCCTGACTTTGTCCCTCATTCCTTCAAAACCCAGGCCATCACTGCCCTGCTAAGCTTCTGGTGGGGTTTTAATCCCTTTAAATATACCTTCCCACTTGTGTGGGTTAAGTGGAAAGCTTTAAAATAATTTTAAATAATCGAGGGAAAAAGGGAAGATTGTTCATAAATGTTGAAGTTCAGTGATGAATACATGAGGGTTCATTATATTTTTCTCTCTATTTTTATGTATGTTTGAAATTTCTGTAAGAAAAAGTGTAAAATAACAAGTTAATACATTGTTATTGTTGGGTCAATTCCATCTCAGAGCAACACCATAGGACAGAGTAGGACAGCCCCATAGAGTTTCCAAGGTTATAAACTTTATTTTTAAGTTTCCCACCAAAGTTAACACTTGTCTACTATCTAGTTAGTCATTTCCCTTCCCTAGCCTTCCCCTCCCGTCCCTTGTAACCATCAAAGATTGTTTTTTTCTGTGCGTAAACCTTTTCTTGGGTTTTTATAACGGTGGTCTCATATAATATTTGTCCTTTTGTGATTGACTTATTTCACTCAGCATAATGCCCTCCAGATTCACCCATGTCGTGAGATATTTCACAGATTCATTGTTCTTTACCATTGTATAGTATTCCATTGTGTGTATGCACCATGATTTGGCTACCCATTCTTCTGTTGATAGGCACCTAGGTGGTTTCCATCTTTTTGCTGTTGTAAATAATGCAGCAGTGAACACGGGTGTCCATATGTCTATTTGTTTGACAGCTCTTACTTCTCTAGGATATATTCCTAGGAGTGGGACTGCTGGATCATATAGTATTTCTGTTTCTAGCTTTTTAAGAAGGTACTTGTCTTATGCTGGGTTCTCTAGAGAAGCAAAACCAGTAAAGTGTATAAATATATATACAGAGAGAGAGATTTGTATCAAGGAAATGGCCCATGCCATTGTATACACTGAAACGTCCCAAGTCCGTGGGTCAGGATGGAGGCTTCTCCTGATTCATGTAGCCACAGGGGCTGGCAAACCCATAATCAGCAAGTCAGACAGCAGGGCTCCTGCTCACAGGCTGCAAAGATCAACAAATCCCATGACTGGCAGGCAAAACAGCAGGTAAGCTCCTAGCTCAAGTCCCAAGTCCTGGAGGTCAGGCAAACAGGAGCCAGCTGCAGGATCCAGAGTGAGCAAAAGCCCAAAAGTCTTGCCAGAAAGTCCATTTATATATTCAACACAGGCCATACCCCCAAGAAAACTCCATTTCAACTGATTGGATACTCAAGCAGATCTCATCATGGAGGTAATCACATTATATCAAATCTCATCATGGAAGTGATCATATCATCATATGACTGCCAAGCTACATTATAACTGCCAAACCACTGAGAATCATGGCTCAGCCAAGTTGACACATAACCTTAATGATCACGGCACCATTTCATTTCCCACAGTGGTTATACCATTTTACACTCCCACTAGCAGTGCATAAGACTTCCAATCTCCCCACAACTTCTCCAATATTCGTTATTTTCTTTTTTTAATTTTATTAGTGCCAATCATATCGGGGTGAGATGGTATCTCACCGTAGTTGTTTTGTTTTGTTCTGTTTTAATGTGCTTTCGGTGAAAGTTTACAGCACAAACCAGTTTCTCATAGGCTATAATCTTTATGGAAGCAGATCACCAGGTCTTTCTCCCAAGGTCTGAACCCACCAATGGCTCTGCCAGAGAAAAGACCTGGCAATCTGCTCCTGTAAAGATTATAGCCGAGGAAACCCTATGGAGCAGTTTTACTCTGTGCTATAGGATCAGTATGAGTCAAAATCAACTCAACGGCAAACATCTATCCTAAAGGTTGGCAGTTCGAACCTATCCAGCTGCACCACAGAAGATAAGGCCTGGCAATCTGCTTCCATAAACACTGTAGCCAAGAAAACCCTATGGAGCAGTTACGGCCTGTATCACATGGGGTCATGAGATGGAATCAACTCAACCGCAACAAGTTTATATATACCCATTGCTATTGAGTCGATTCTGACATATATATATATATATATTGGAGCCTTGGTGGTACAGTGGTTAAGTGTTTGGCTGCTAGCCAAAGATAGGCCAGCCACTCCTTGGAAACCCTATGGCGCAGTTCTACTCTGTCTTATAGGGTCGCTATGAGTCAGAATTGACTCAACAATCACAGGTTTTAGATATATATATCCTTCCCAACCTGATATCACTTTAAACAGTTATTGGCAATTTAAACTGTGATGTGAATGAGTTTTTAATGTCTTTTTTAGAGCAGATTTTGATAGTTAAAAGAAAAAAAAGGATCGCTGAATTCTTATTGGGCAGGAAGGGGCCACTAGTTGGGAAGGGAAGAAAAGCAAATAGATTTAGGAGGCTGAAGTCCCCAAAAACATGGAATGATGCTTGTTTTACAAACTGTTGAGATCAGTGCTATTTAAGAAAAATCATATTGGATTGGAAAGTTTGGTGAAGAAATTGAACGGCCATTTGCTCTTCTCATTATGGATTTCTGAAGCTTTCATCTTTGCTGTTACCTGCCTCTGCTTTTCGCATCAACCATTCTGAGTATTAGAGGTCAAGGTTTTGATTTGAGCTATGAGCTTTAAAAGTTTGTGAACTTACCTGCTGATTCAGTGGATCCAGTTTTCAGGCTAATGACTCTATTCTTTTCTCTGATTCAAAAGACACCCATAGATCTGCCCTTAGCCTCCAGTAGATTTAGAAAAGTTCACTTCTTGTCCATAATTTATTGAACCATTCTTGATAAAGCATCCCAGATGAGGTCAACCCTTAAAATACTGTGAAGTGGGAGAAGTTGGTCTTCCCAACCCACAAGCCCAACTCGTCCTCTCCCCATTATGCCCCTCTCTAAACTTACACTGTTCCCTTATTTAAAAAACAATCAAAAAACATGCAATTCTATGATACGAATATCAATTCTTAAAGCTTTCAGCAATAGGAGTCTGATTCAATAAATTGGAGTCATTCAAACAATGGGCTATGAACGCAACTGTCAAAAAGAATGAATTAGATCTATAGGGGCTGACATGGAAGGATCTCCAAGATGTACTATTTAACATGTGGTGAAAGTCCAATTGTCCTGTGGGCCTGAAGGGCCAAGGTCTTTCCTACTTAGAGGGGAAGGTTCTGACCTGTTAATCCCAAGAATTGACAGTGGACCACTGATAAATCTTGTCAATTAGCAGAAAGCTATGACTAAATGGTTAAACACACTGGGATGACAGAATTTTAAAATGTTCCTGTGCCTTGTTCCAGAAAAAAGTAAAGCTCTTCCCCTCCACATATGCACTGGTGCACAGCAAGCAAAAGAAACAAAGCCAGGCTCCATTGGTGCATATTTATGACTGCCTTTGGGGATGAAAGGCAATTACCTTAAGATCCAAACGTGTAAGTTGAAGGTTTCTGAGCATCTGGTATTTTCTTTGTTTATTTTCTTCTTTTTATGCCTGAGTATTTAGTGAAGACCTTTGAAGATGCCAGGAGATCCCATTCATGCTAAAGACAAAAAAGGAAAGGAGATATTTTGCTTCCCGAGTATAGATTTCAAAGAGGAAATTGTGTACTCGTGAGTGGTATGGCATCAAATAAGTAAGTCAAAGTGAAACTCAAGAGGACAAGCTCTTTTAGTTCACGCTCCCATCTGGATTTATATATATATATATATAAAACTCTTCTCTGCTGCAAGTTTTATGTTTACCCTAACAGAGTGTGGCAGAGACTACCACATTCTCACCTTCAGCCACATATAGTCTCTGATTTTTGGCTGGGCAGGGCTGTGAGCAATAAAGACTACAATTTCTCAACCTCTCTTGCTACTGGGTGTAACCAATTGACTAAATTCTGGCCAAGGAAAAATGAGAGTAAATGGTAAATATAATTTCCAGGCAGAATCCTTAGAGAGAAATGAGACTCCTCCTCCTTTCCTTCTTCCTATTGGCTGGAAAGTGAACATAATGGCTGGAGTATGAACTGCCATTTTGGACCACAAGATAGAAGCTTCGTATTAAAGATGGAAGCTTGATATTAAAGATGGAGGAGCAATAAGTGTTGCTGGGTTCTCAATGATTGTAGAACTGGCGCCTGGGTTCTCAATGATTGTAGAACTGCTATACCAGTTCAGGACTACCTATATTTGCCTGAGAGAGCAAAAAACTTCAATTTAGTTTCAGCCACTGTTGGGTTGGACTTTCTGTCACTCGTGCTGCTGTTGTTAGTGGATGTAGAGTTGGCCTGGGACTCATGCCTACCTTAGGCACAATGGAATGAAACACTGCTCAGTCCTGCATCATCCCCATGTTGGGTTTCCGATCAGATCATTGTGATCCAAAGGGTTTTCAGTGGCTGATTTTTGGAAGTAGATCGCCAGACCCTTCTTTCTAGTTCTGTCATTCATAGCCAAGCCTAAACCTTGTGCATATTTATGACTGTCTTTTGATAGAAAATCTAGAGGTAGAAAAATCTTCTGAGGTCTTCTGCTTTAAGAGTCCAGGTGCGTATGTATGAATCTTATCAGAGTTCTGAAGTAGCTCAGCAGCCATCCTTACAGGACTGGGAATAAGGTTATCGTGGACGGTTCCAGAGGTAGGTCATGCTTCCACCTCTCTTTATGCAGAAAAATATAATTCCTGGAGGTGTCCTAGAGGCCTTCCTCCCCAAGCCCACCCTTGGAATCACCTGCACAAGCAAAAAGCTTCCTGCCAGGAGGTTTCTGGTGGCTTACAGAAACCTCAAGCCAAACACGGAGCTGGGAAGGAGGTTGGCACATAGGGAGGAAAGTCCCAAGAATGAGATTAAATTTCCCTCCAGCATAGTACTAGAGGATGCAGAGTCAAAGTTAAGTTAATTTGTGGATAATTAGAGAATTTGAGATTTCATGACCACTTGAGTTTGGAGACGGAGACTGGTACCTGCTATACCAACAAAACTCATGTACCGATCACTTTTGGTGACTAAGTAGTATTGCTTCTTCCTGCCCCCACTCCTTTTCTCCAGGAGTACCTGGAATGCTATTCCTGCCCCAGATTCCTTCCCCGCAGCCCACCTTGGCTTTCAGCTGCAGCTCTGAGAGACAGCTGGCATGCAAGCTCCAGCAAACCACCTCAAGCACCCTCCGTGTCTCTCTACTTGTCTGTCAATTCTAAAGCCAGTTACTGTGGAGTTGATTCCAACTCATGGCTATGCCACGTGTGTCAGAGTAGAATTGTATGTCATAGGGTTTTCAGTGGCTAATCTTCTGGAAGTAGATAGCCAGCCCTTCCTTCCGAGATGCCTCTGGGTGGATTTAAATCTCCATCCTTTTGGTTAGCAGCCAAGTGCATTAACCATTTGCACAACCCAAGGACTCTCCTGTCTGTCAAGGAAATTTTTTATCAAAATCCCAGGATCTAAGAGTACAGAAAGTCTGAAGTTACAGGGATTAAGGTTCCCAAGGCAACCCTCAACCAATGAGACTGGAAGTCAGCGAATCAATCCTCCAGCCTCCACTCCTTCAAAGACACAAGTCTGTAGGGTCCTTAACAGGATTGAGCCCAGTTGCCCACAAGGGTAACCAACTCACTGTTGACTTTACTCACTTCCCTGCCTCACTTTATTTGCTCCCTGGAAGAGCAAATAAACTAGCTGCTCCCAAGTCCTTTTTTCTAGCTCGACTTTTGGGGAAACCCAAACTAAGACAAATAGCTAGATTATTACTGTTTACTCCATCTCACTCATTCTGTAGGATCCTAGAGCCAGCTCCTGAAACAAAATTTGCACATTTCAGCTGGAAAAACTTAAATCTCTTAATGTCAGTCAATAGGCTAAACTGTTTTGGCTGTTTCTAATCAGGAAGCTGGAGTCCCTGGGTGATGCAAATGGTTAACATGCCTAGCTGCTAAGTGAAAGGTTGGTGGTTTGAGTCCATCCAGAGGTGGCTTGAAGAAAAGCCTGGCAATCTACTTCTGAAAAACCAGCCATTGAAAACCCGATGGGGCACAGTTCTACTCTGACACACATGGGGTTGCCATGAGTCGGAATCGGCTCTACAATAACTCTTGTTTTATCTGGAAACTGCAGCTACTTCCCTTTCGCCTTTAACCATTTCAAGAAACCGCCATTTCTAGATTCCAAGACTCTTGCCTCTCCTCCCCAGCCTGGGCTCCCCGAAGCCCTCTGGCTGTAACCAGCAGATCCTGAGTGTTTTTGTCTTCTGCCCTGTCTGTGTAATAAGCCCCAGGAGGCTGGCACTCTAAGCATTTCAGTGCCCACTGGAGGGCTTGCAATTTCCTCTCTAATTAGGAAAGTGAAAGGGCCGTGCAGAGAAGGCTTTGGTCTCATCAGGCACCGGCATTACACCCGGTGGTTTAATCTTCTCCCCCTCCCCATCAGCCTGCTCAAGCCCACTGCCTCCCAGCCACACACAACTGCTCAGGTTAAGATGCATCAAGATGGAAAGTCGCCAGTTGATTAAGATAAAAATAAAATAATCAAAATACGTAACGTGCTCCTCCTTAGAACAGATGGCCGGGGAAGCTGCCTCATAACATTGAACATCAAAAATGAATCAGAGGCTCATCTTCCCGCATAACCAAGAATTCGCCCACTGTCTGTGCTGCAGCCAGGCAGGATCTGGAGATGCTGTCGGCAAGGGTTGAGAAACGACACAGAATCCCTTGATTCTGACGTGAGCCTCTCTTTAGCTTTCTCCTCTGTCTGTTGGTCAACACTGGTCTGCATCAGACCGGGTGGGCTTGAGCATGTTGGGGGAGGGGCTGGAGGGCTGGAAAGACAGTAAAAAAGAACTGAAAGATATGTCAATCCACTCTTTCAGGAGGGTCTGAAGCTACTCTTTATCAGACTGTACCTGCTGACACCTCTCCCAAAGAAAGAGTATTCAAGCCACCTCCTGTTTTTTATCTCATGGCGACATCCCAGTCCAGGCTCCCATCACTTCACTCCGGTTACAGCATCACTTCACTCCAGTGAAGCGCACTGTATCGTGATTTATTTGTTTACTTGTCTGAGCTCCCATAAGCTCTTTGAAAGCAAGGATCATTTCTTATGTGACTTGATATCACAGAGCCCAGCAAAGACCTAAATAAATGTTTGATAAATGAATGACTGAACAAAATAATCAAAATTATTCAAAGAGCCTCGTGATTGGTCTAGCTCCCTCCATTCTCTCTGGGCTCTGTTCCACGTGGCCACTAGTTTAAATCTTTCTAAAGCATCACCTTCAATGAGATAGACCTATAGGTGCTGGTACGAAATTATCTTCGAGATACATGGTGAGGTTAAACAAGTACGATGGGGAACAATGTATGTATTATTAAAAACAAAACCTGTTGCTGTCTAGTCGATTTTGACTTATGGCAACCCCATGTGTTTCAGAGTAGAACAGTCCTCCATAAGGTTTTTAAGGCTGTGAACTTTCAGAAGCAGATCACCAGGCCTTTCTTCTGAGGTGCCTCTGGATGGGTTCAAACTGCCAACCTTTTGGTTAGTAGCTGAGCACTTAGACATTTATGCTTACAAAGGGAGGTAGGATATGCACATACATATAGTTCATATATTCCTAAAATATTTCCCAAAGATATATAAGAAAATGAAAAAATTGTTGTCTCCGGGAAGGGAGCTAAGAATGAGAAAAAACTTGCTTTTCATTATAAATCTCTCTGTAGTCTGAATTTTTACCTTGCACATGAGTTTTTACTTTTATCAGTTCAAAAGCTAGTTAATAATAATAGTTTTAAGAATCACTTGTTAAATTACTCTCTTGCTGTTACAGGTTGAATTGTGTCCCCCAAAAAGATATATTGAAGTCCTGACTCCCAGTCCCTGTGAATGTGACCTTATTTGAAAAGAGGGTCTTTGCAGATGTAATCAGTTGACATGAGATCACACTGGAACAGGGTGGGCCCTACTCCAATATGACTGGTGTCCTTATAGAAGTGGAGAGACACAGAGACAGACAACACGCAGGGAGAGCAGCCATGTGAAGATGGGGGCAGAGACTGGAGTGAGGTTGCCACAAGCCAAGGAACGCCTGAGGCTACCATAAGCTGAAAGAGACTGTCATGTTGAATTGTGTCCCCCCAAAAATGTGTGTATCAATTCGGCTAGGCCATGATTCCCAGTGTTGTGTGGTTGCCCTCCATTTTGTGAGGATTAGGGTGGGATTGTAACACCACCCTAACCCAGGTCACTTCCCTGATCCAATGTAAAGGAAGTTTCCCTAGGGTGTGGCCTGCACCACCTGCTATCTCTTGTAAGAGATAAAAGGAAAGGGAAGCAATTGGAGAGTGGGGGACCTCACACTACCAAGAAAGAAGCACCAGGAGTAGAGTGCATCCTTTGGACCTGAGCTTCCTGTGCTGAGATGCTCCCAGACCAAAGGAAGACTGATGCATCACAAGGACCTCTCTCCAGAGCCGACGGAGAGAGAAAGCCTTCCCCTGGAGCTGATGCCCTGAATTTGGACTTGTAGCCTACTGGACTGTGAAAGAATAAATTTCTCTTTGTTAAAACCATCCACTCGTGGTATTTCTGTTAGAGCAGCCCTAGATGACTAGGACAGAGACAAGGCAGGATTCTCCCCTAGAACCTTCAGAGAAAGCAAGGATGGCCCTGCTAACACCCTAAATTCAGACTTCTAGCCTCCAGAGTTGTGAGACAAATGTCTATTGTTTTAAGCCACCTGGTTTGCGGTACTTAGTTATGGCAGCCCTGGGGAATGAATACACCTGTTCCAAAATATTCATTGACTCCCAATTTCCTCCAAGTCAATTAAATGTCATAAACCTCAACTTAACTTTCTAAACTTTCCCTAATTAAAACTCTCTGCAGACCTTCTAACCTCATAAACTAGTCTCTAGACTACAAGATCATTTATGTTAGCCATCAGGACTATTCACAGATATTCCAGTTCTCCTTCCAGAGACATGGTACGATGGTATTTCCCTGTCCCCCTGAAGTTAGGCGTGGCCACATACCATGCAGCTCTTCTAGATGGAAGCTTTAAGAGCCTGTGGTAGGCACCTTCTAAAATGGCTCCCATGAGCCCAGCCTCCTGGTAACCACACCTTCACGTAATCTCCTCCACTTGAGTGGGCTGGACAAAGTGCCCTGCCTCTAACAGGCAGAGAATGGCAAAAGTGATGGGATGTCACTTCTGAGATTAGGCAATAAATGACTGTGATTTCTGTCATGCTAGCATTCTCTCTCTGGTTCTTTTGCCTCTGCCCTCGTCCAACAGCTCCCAAGGAGATGAATAATGCCCACGACCAGATGAGGGAGCTTGGAAGTGGATCCTGTCCCTGTCGAACCTTCTGATGACTGTAGTCCCTGGTAGACACTTTGATTGCAGCCTATGGGAGACCCTGAGAGGGAGGACTCGGCTAAGCCGTGCCCGAATTCCTGACGCACCGGAACTGTGACATAATAAATGCGTGCTGGTTTAAGCCATGAAGTTTTGGAGCAATCTGTCATGCAGCAATAGATGACTATTCCTTTCCCCCGCTGTGGTGACCCTGAAGGCAGAGGTTGAGATGGACCTGGTTGTCCCTGAGTGACTATGATGAGCAAAGCCCCCCACCAACCCACACTGAATAAGCAGAATGAATGAGAAATTAACCGTTATCTATATGGATTATTTGTTACGGTAGCATAACTTAGTCTTTCTTGACTAACGCATCATGTACGTGAAAGCACTGTGAAATTTACAAAGGATACTCCAAATATAAAGAATTGCTGTTATCATCTGAGCATTAATTGTTCATTCCTATATCCTGGCCTTTGGTTATGTCTACTGTGTAAATGGATCCCATCTCTCCTCTCCAGCTATTTACATCTACCATGCTTCAATCTGACCTCTCCCACAAACTCTTTCTAACAACTCTAGCCTATAATGATCTGTCAGCCTCCTCTGAGCACTAATCACTCCATATTTCTCCTTCATCTCACTTATTACAACTGGAACTAATTACGGGTGTATATCTATTCAGTGTCTCTCATCACCACTGTAAACTCTATGAGGACAGGGATCGCACTGGTTTTCTTCAATACATTCCCAGCACCTGGCACAGCACCTAATGCAGACATTTAAATAAACATTTAAATAAATGAATGAATGACTTCATGCACTCTCACCCTCCTCTCTACACTCATTATGACACAATCACAGAATATTTTGTGAGTTATATTCATATCTCACATGTTTATGGGTTGCATCCCAAGTAGATTCTGAGTCCCTTGAGGCATGAATTGCATCCTTCACCTCACAGTGCACAACAGTGCCTTCAAAATAGTATAGCGCCTAGATTGGTGCCTTGTTCATGGCTGGAACACAATAATTGCAAAATTAATAAAACACCATGTGCTCAACAAATTACTGATAGATAAATTAATATAAAACATGTATGAGTCAGAACCAACTCGACAGCAATGGATTTGGGTTTTTCAATTTAATGGTATGAATAGAATTCTCAAGGAAACAGTAGAGCAAATGAGGGAGGAGTATGAACGGAGGGTAGTGAAAGAAGGCTTTCTACAGGAGGACAGCTTGGGTTCAAATTTGTAAGGGGGCAGAGAAAGGGAACTTGCATTTAATTGGCTGCTGTTCCAGGCAATAGGCTAGACGCTTTGTGCGTGTTATTTTGTTTAATCTTAAAAAAAAAAAAAAATCCTACTTGTTAGACTCTGTTATCCCATTTTACAAATGCAAAAACTCGGGCTCAGGGAGGTTAAGTGACTTGCTGAGGGTTACACAGCTAACAAATAGAATCAGCAACAAACCCAGATCTACAAATAGCAGAATCAGCAACAAACCCAGATCTGCCTCTCTCCAAAGCCTGTCTCTTTCCACAATGCCACAACATAAATTTGGATTTAAGCCTGGTTCTGCCATTTATTGGCTGTATGGCCTTGGGTAATTTACTTAACCTCTTTTACCTCAGTTTCCAAGTTGGGATTAATCATAGTGCCTATCCTACAGGGTTGTTGTAAGTGTTAAAGTGCATAGAATAGTGCCTGGGCCAAGGGAGGTGCTTGGTAAATGTTAGCCATTGTTATGATTTTTGAAAAATGGATTTAAAAAAAAAAGAGTCCATCTCTCTCCTAAAAAAGAATTTCTATTAATGTCCCTTCATTGGTATCTACCTTTATTTGGTATTCCTACAGACTGAACTTTAGGACTGGAAGACATGAGGAGTTTCAGGGACAAAAAAAAGCCATGTGGGAGACTCAGGGGTAGATCTCACCTCATCTCCCCCCCCAACAACCCACCCACCTCTCCCCCACTCCTCAGCCTACAGCCCCGCAGCACTAACTTGAGGCGTGGCATCGGGGGCAGCCTCTCATGAATCACTCTCTGACAATCAACCCACACTATTTCTAACAGACCCTTCAACAGGACTCGCTACATAATTTTCAAGCTCCAGTACAAAACGACAATGTAAGGCCCCTTATTCAAAAAGCATGAAGACTTCCAAGATGCCAATAGTAGAGCATTAAACCAAGCATGAGGCCACAGGCCCGTGCAGCTGGCCCTGTTCTCAAACCTCTACCCAAAAAATCAGTTACCACTGAGTCGATTCCCACTCATAGAGACCCCATGTGTGTCAGAGTAGAACTGGACTCCATTGGGTTTTCAATGGCTGATTTTTCAGAAGTAGATAGCCAGGCCCTTCTTCTGAGGCACTTCTGGGTGGACTTCAACTGCCAACCTTTTGGTTAGCAGCCAACCACTTAACCGTTTGCACCACCCAGGGACTCCCAAACCTCTACAGAGGGGGCAGCCAAAACGGTCTGCAGAATCTGAGGAAAATGAGCCAAGCTATCTCCTGCCCTGGCTTTTCCATCCAGGCAAAAAACAGAATGTCCAAAACTCCTTCCTGCAAATTAACTCAGTATTTTGATTAAAAACCATGATAAACTTGTGGGCGCAACAAAAGAAGAAATTGATGTTTTAATACAACTCATTAGAGCACCTTATTAACTCCAGAAATAGAAAGAAGACATAAAACGGAAAGATTAGTTTAAAATCAACACTGCACTGCTGAGGGCAGCCTCGATTCCAGGAACAGTAATTGCTGGGTAGTTTCATTACTGATTAAATAAGAAATCTCAAATACTATTAGACAATTGTGATTAAATGTATGTCATTCTAATTGAATGTGTGGTTTATTGCCTTCCACTGAATCAGCAGGTCGCCTTCCTGTTTCAGGTGTTTGGAAAGGGCACGTCCGTGCAGTAGCGGTACTTGGAATCATTATTTCTGAGACAGTCCTGAAACCTTCGGAGTTGTATCCTAAAATATGGCCACATTTGCAGGTGATGAAGGAGTATACCGTACAGTAGGGAACCTGAGACGATGAAAATAAATCCCACTTAATGTCACGGCTGGGCACTTTTGCCTCTCATCTCATTACCCAGCTCAGGGTTTTCTGAGGCTGGAGTCACTGGACGTCTCTTGCCTTTGGAGTCATTTGAGGACTAGGAGGAGCTGGGCATCTTGGCTCTGAGCAGAAGCTCGAGTCCTTGAAACTGGATCCGGCTGGGATCACGGGGAAATGAGAAAGCTTTGGTCTAATCTCTCCCTCACTTCTGCTAAGGAGCCTGGGCAAGAGTCCTCGAAGGTCCATTCTTTCTTATTTCCTGAGGACAAAATTAATTTTGTCACTCTTTTGACTGGTTTGTGCTACCCGTTTATCCCGTGGGGCATAAACCTTGCTGTTTATTTTGCTTGGATTGAGAGCTGGAATGAAATAGGACAAGCATCTTGCCTGGGCTTACAGGCTACAGAGCCCCTCACAGCACATCTTCAGGCCAAGAAAACAGGACAGCCCCAGTCCCAGGCCCACCCTGGGGGAACTGTGCAAGAGGTTAAGTCCTTCTTAGCAGCCTTGTATTATTATTATTGCTATTGTTGTGAAAATATAGATAACACAACATCTGTCAATTTAACATTTTTGAGTGTACAGTTCAGTGAAGCCAATTACATTAATCATGCTGTGCAACCATCACCAATATTCATTGGCAAATTTTCCATCACCACAAACAGAAACTCACTATTTTCTTAAACAATGATTTCTCCCTCTCCCCTCCCTCCCCTCCCTGGTAACCACTATTAAACTCTGATTTCTATACCAGTTGTCATGGAGTCAATTCTGAGTCATAGCAATCCCACGTGCTGCAGAATAGAATTGCTGCTTAGGGTTTTCAAGGAGGTGACCTTTTGGAAGCAGATTACCAGACCTTTTTTCTGAGGTGCCTCTGGGTGGGTTTGAACAGCCAAGCTTTCGGTTACTAGCTGAGCGCTTAACCGTTTGCACCGCCCAGGGACTCCTTGATCTCTATACATTTGCTAATTCTAGATATTTCCTACTTTTAGTAGCCTTTTGTTACATAGACACACACACGCACACACACACACACACACAGTTACAGTCACCATGATCTATCTAATTCCTGATCTGGTCACATCACTACTATGCTTCAGGTGAAAGCTGAATTTTCCCTACTAGCTGGGCCTTCCAGGCCCCGCACCACCTTGCCAAAACCTCCCTCTCCCACCTTATCTCCCAGTGACACCCCACATCACCGGGCACAGACTCTCAATAGACCCCAACACAATGATGCCTTGTTTCTGCTCACGCTGTCTGCTCTGCTAGGATCCTCTTGTTACAGTTACTGGGAAATTACTTGATATCCACGCTTCTCCAGAGTCCCTGGAAAGGAATGAGTTTCCCCCTCGTGAGAGTTAGGCCTGTCTTACTAAGGTCTAGACTCTCCTTACCACCAGGGGGCAGTCAACAGGGTTTGTACTTCAGTGCAAATGAGAAGAAAGGGAATCTGCTCAAACGCAGGAGTGGTGCCTGGCTTATAACAGGTATTAATAAATGATTGCAGGATGAATGAATAAATGGGTGAATGAATGATGCAGGTTTTAGGTCAGAGTGTGAGAGAAGGCAGTACTATGACAAGACTGTGGAAGAGAGGGTGGTGCAAATGGTTAATGCACTCAGCTGCTAATCCAAAGTCTGGAGGTTTAAGTCCATCCACAGACTCCTTGGAAGAAAGTCCTGGTGACCTACTTCGAAAAATCAGCCACTGAAAACACTATGGACACATGAGTCACTATGAGTCAGGGTCAGCTCCATGACAACTGGTTTTGGGCTCAAATTCAGCCTGTTGGTGAGGGCTGAGATTTTGCAGGCTGATGGCTGTGGGGTGTCAGGGAAAACATAGGCACCAAGCCACCCAGCTTGGCGTGGTGGGAGTGATGCCACCAGCAAAGCTGCCCATCATCTGGGAGCCAGGCTGGCCTGGACAGGAAGCTGGGTCAGAAAAACTAGTTCAGGAGGCACCATAATGCTAGACAGAAGGTGGAAGACTAGCTGTGTTATTACTGCATTATAATTATGTACCTAAAAACCTGTCTCTCTCACTAGACCAGGAGCTCCTTGAGGACAAGAACTGTGT
Organism: Dugong dugon; assembly: GCA_030035585.1. NCBI lineage: Eukaryota > Metazoa > Chordata > Mammalia > Sirenia > Dugongidae > Dugong > Dugong dugon. The sequence continues at coordinate 32,673,676 of CM057467.1, forward strand.
CTAATTTACTTTTGTAGCCAGTATTTAGCACAACCCCTTGCCTAGCTTATAACAGGTATTAATAAATGATTGCAGGATGAATGAATAAATGAGTGAATGAATGGTGCAGATTTTAGGTCACAGTGTCAGAGAAGGCAGTACTATGACAAGCCTGTGGAACAGAGGGTCTGAGGGCTATGGGTAGTGTCAGCTTTAAGACTGCGTGGTGGAGCAAACAAGTTTGCAGTAGGCTATGTGTTCGGCCGCTAAGAAAAAGGTTGGAGGTTTGAGTCTACCCAGAGGTGCCTCAAAAGAAAGGTTTGGTGATCTACTTCTGAAAAATCAGCCACTGAAAACCCTATGGAGCACAGTTCTACTCTGCCACACAGAGTTGGAGTCAACTCGACAGAAACTACTTTGGGCTTTTGGTTTTAGTAGAGCTGGTCTCCAGGGGTGCTGGGGCTTCACTGGGACAATCAGAGGCCCCAGGGTATCAGGATGAATATGGTAGAATACTGGAAAGGGACAGAGGCAGGAATAGCTGCTAACTCTTTCCCTTTCCTTCCTTTTCCCCCCTTCTCCCCCTTTAACCACTGGTCCCCTCTTCTCCCCTACTATACTCAGGAAGAGCAAGCTATAACAAGGCTGGCGAAGGGACAGCGCCCTCAGTCACTCCAGGGGAGCTATTTTGCAGGTAGGACACAGACAGACAAGGATATACTAAAATAAACAGTCGTGCTTCTGTGTGCAGCCAGCCCTCCCAGCCAGCATTTCTGTTGGGCAGGGAAAGCATCAGCACTTCTGTGCAACCCGGGATAAATGATAGGGGAAGTACAATTCCCAGGCTGACAGCCTGCCTGCTAGATGTTCAAATAACAAGACTTTCTTTTCTAAATCATCAGTTCTTCTTCAGTACAAAACAAAAATCAATAACAACTCTCTTCAGATTTACAACTTTCCTAATTTGGAAGTTCTACTTTTAAGCCTACTTTAAATACTCTGTTCTGAGTGGTGCAAACAGTTAATGCACTCAGCTGCTAACTAAAAGGCTGGCATTCAAGACTACCCAGAAGCACCTTGGAAGAAAGTCCTGGCAATCTGATTCCAAAAGATCAGCCATTGAAAACCCTATGGAGCACAGTTTTACTCTGACACACGTGGGGTCGCCATGAGTCAAAATTGACTCGATAGCAACTAACCCCTTGCTGTTGCCATCAAGTCAATTCTGACTCATAGTGACCCTACAGGACAGAGTAGAACTGCCCCATGGGGTTTCCGAGGAGTGGCTGGTGGATTCCACCTGCCTACCTTTTGGTTAGCAGCTGAGGTCTCAACCACTGTGTCTATCAAGCGACTAGTAACTCGGGCCTCAGGTCTAGAGCACGGAACCCGTCCAAATAGTCTAGACACAGTCAGGAGAGGGTCTGTCAGTACCCAGAGCTACAGCCACCTCTGAGAAGACTTTCTCTGCATTAGAATTTGTAGTCAAAGTCCCCAGCCCACTCTGGTTTCAGAATCTCATTTCATGTCGGCTGTGCACTTCACAGGCTGGTAGGCATGACAAATTGTCTTATCTTTGTCTAACCTTCATTGAACCCATGCTTGCTTTGGGGTTTAACTTTAATATATGACACCAGTTTAATAGCAAAGTGGTCTAGTTGTTTTAGAATGTCAGATGGTCAAATGCTGAGTCATGCACCAAGAAAAGGCTGATCCTGAGTAGAAATTAGAATCGCTGGGGCACTCAGAGTAACACCACGTATCTTCGATCTAAATAGAGGGAGACAGAACTTAAGTTCAGATCAAATTTAGAAGGTAGTTCTGAGCTCAGCTTGCTCTGAAAGACAAGAATGAGTCAGAAAGAATGCTCGAGCATCCGTTGAAATATTGTCGCTCCTAAAGGTAAACACAGTTGTGTAGGTGTGACATTCAACACTTTATGTACCAACAATTGAGTAAGCTGTACTAAAGGAGACCACAACTATGAAGAGGAGCAAGAAAATAGAGGCATAAGAAGCAGTACAATCCTGCCTACATGCCTAGAAGTTTCTTTTATCTTTGCTTTGTAAGTGTATAGTCTTTACATTTAAAAATGAATCAAACCCCTTGGTAATAACTGTTTCAGTCTAGAATCATTAATGACTCTTAAAATCAGCGGGCAAAAGTATGATAAGAAACAGGATATCTACAAAGTCTCAAAGTATCTCCCCCCACAAATACTTATTAATTACAAAAGGGAAAATTGGAACTTTACGGTGGAGAAACTTCACAGTCACCACCTTAAACAAGAGATCAAAGTTAGCATCGTAAGTAGCAGGACAAATAGAAATCATATGCTTCCTGATAGGATGCTTTGAGAAGGACGCAGCTTCTGTGGTATTCATGCCAAAAATGGATAACCTGGGTTTAAATCACAAGGAAACATTACTCAAACCCAAATTAAGGACCTTCTACAAAATGACTGGCTTATACTCTTCAAAGGAGTAAGTGATTAAGCGCTCGACTGCTAGCCAAAACGTTGGCAGTTTGAACCCACCCACCTGGAAGACAGGCCCGGTGATCTGCTTCCAAAACGTCACAGCCTTGAAAACCCCATGGAGCAGTTCTATTCTGTACACATGGGGTTGTCATGAGTAGGAATCATCAACTCAACGGCAACTAACAACAATACTCTTCAAAAGTGTCAAGGTCATGAGAGACAAAGAAACACTGAGGAACTATTTCAGATAAAAAGAAAACTAAGGAGATATGATAAGCAAATGCAACAGGTGATCCTGGATTGGCCTTGGGCCTGAAAAAGGGCATCAGTGGAAAACTTGAGAAAGTTTGAATAAGTCTATAGAATTGATAATAGTATAATATGCAACCATGTTCATTTCCTGATTTTGATCATTGTGCTCTAGGCTCTTTCAGATGTTAACATTTGGGGGAACTAGGTGAGGGGTGTATAGAAATTCTTTGTATTATTTTTACAACTTTTTTCTAAGTCTAAAATTAATTCCAAATGCAAAAGTAAAAAATAAATAAAAATTTAAGTGAATTAAATGATTTCAACTTAGCAATTGTAAGCAATTATAAGACCAACTCCACAGTCTAAGAGAAAAAGTGTTTTGGTAACTGTTGAAACCGTAATAGAACTATTCAAAAATATATGAAACCAGCTATATCAAAAATGAAGCATACGTCACGGCTTTCTTTTTCTTTCTTGTAATTGTATAAAATTTACAGATTTTTCTTCAAGATAGACAGGACCAGCTTTGGAGCTAGAAGAGCTGGTGTGAAGCAGGGCGGGTGCCTCTCTGTTTTCCCACTCGGAAGGCAGGAGGCTTTGGCTGAGTTTCTCTTAGCTCAGTCTCCTCATGCATGAAATGGGTTCATCTTAGTGCCTTGCTAAGATGTATGAGAGGGCAGCGCAAACTGAACACCACTATTCAACTTCACAGCAGGGCACCGCAGTCCCATCACGGCCCTGGGGAGAAGTCTGGGTCATTTTGCAGCAGCTTGCTTGGCTGGAGGGGACAGTAGACTAAGTAACTGGTCTCACTCTGTGTTATGGATTGAATTGTGTCCCCCAAAATCATGTGTTGTAAATCCTAACTCCTATCCATCCTGGTAGATGTAATCCCATTTAGGAATAGGGTTTTCTTTGTTATGTCAATGAAGTCAGATCAGTGTAGGGTGTGTTTTAAGCCAGGAGATTTTGAGACATAAAAAGAGCAGATTAGGCACAGAATTGAGGAAGCACAAACGGAGGGGAAGATACAACGCCACATGAAGATTGTCAAGCGACTCAGGAATAGAAGCTGAAAAGAGACAAGGTCCTTCCGCCAGGGCAGACAGACAGAGAGCCGGCACCCTGAATTCCTAAACTATGAGAGAATAAATTTCTGTTCGTTCAAGTCACCCACTTGTGGTATTTGTTACAGCAGCATTAAGAAACTAAGACACCCTGGGACAGCCATATGTGAAGTCTCAGGCCTCATCTCTCAGTTGTCACCAACTCTCCCTTGAGGATTTCCTCACTCTGCTGGGCAGCACCTGGGATTCCAGAAGGTCCTCTGCAAGAGACAGGACAAACCCTACATTCACCACAATGGTTGTATTGTTTGTGTCTTTGAGCTGCAAGCTCCCTGCAGCCCCCCAATCCACTTCCAGTTTTTCATGAACATATTCTCAGCTTAAGACTGCTGCTTGATTAGGGGCATGCTTTACATTCTGCACCACCAACCTGGTGCCGCATGTGGCAAAGGCAGAGACTGCTGACGGGCACCCGGGACTGGCAGGCGATGATGAGACCGCTCGGCCTGGGTCCCCCAGAGCTCTTCTGCTTAGAGATTGCAGTGGAAGCCTGCCAGCTGCCCTCCCTCCACCCCAGGCCTCAGACAAGGGAAATTTCATTCATTCCCCACCCACTGTACTCACACCTGCTGCAGGCAGTTCATTCTCAACCCCACAGGGCACAGGAAAATTGCTTTTCACTCTCGTGGAGGGTACAGAAGTCTACAGTTCCTGCAGCCCCCACATTCCCAGGGTCTCAAGGCAGGGGCCAGACAGACAGTATTTGTTCGTGTCTGCCATCCAAGTCACTTTCTAGTCTGGTGGTTCTCTGTCTCACCCCCCTGCTCCTGCACCAGCCTGTCCTCCCAGGGCAAATGGAGAGCAGCCAGGCTGCTTCTGGCCTTCTGGGTGCTGCTGTCTCTAAACAGCTAAGTCAACAAGCATTCATGGAGCCCCTCCTATCTATCAAACCAGCCACTCTGGCAAAGGCGACCCACAAAAGGCTTTCGAAGTCAGAGAGATCTGGGTGCAAATCCTGACCCTAGAGCATGCTAGCTGTGCATCGTTGGGTGAGTCATTACCCTTTCTGTTTTCAATTACCTCACCTGTACAATGGATAAAATAGCATCTACCTTGCAGGGTGGTTCTGAGGCTCAAATGAGATGATGTCTATTAATCACCTGGTGCAGGGTATGGGGAAACCCTGGTAGCGTAGTTGTTAAGAGCTATGGCTGCTAACCAAAAGGTTGGCAGTTCAAATCCACCAGGCACTCCTTGGAAACTCTATGGAGCAGTTCTACTCTGTCCTATAAGGTCGCTATGAGTCGGAATCGACCTGATGGCAACGGTTTGGTTTTGCAAGGCATGACACATGCTGAACATTCAATAAAGGTTTAGTTCCCAGCCTCTTAAATAATATTGTTGTTAGTTGCAGTTGAGTTGACTCCGACTCATGGCGACCCCATGTACAATAGAATGAAACATTGCCTGGTCCTGTGCCATCTTCATGATCACTGGTCTGCTGAAGTCCACTGTTGTGGCCACTGTGTATTTTGAGTGCCTCCCAGCCTAAAGGGCTCATCTTCCAGCACTATATCAGACAATATTCTGTTGTGAATACTGGCTGATTCAGTTTTCATTGGCTGATTTTTGGAAATAAATTTCTAGGCCTTTCTTTCTAGTCTGTTTTATCCTGGAAGCTCCACTGAAGTCTGTCCACCATGGGTGGCCCTACCGGTACTTGAAAAACTGGTGGCATCATAGCAACACGCAAGCCACCATAGTATGACAAACTGACAACAGGTAGTGGCCTTAATGATACAATTATTGTTCATTGAGCATACCAGTCCCTGATGTGGGCACCATACCTACACTATCTTATATAATCCCACAGCAAATCTATGGGATAGGGATCTTTATCCTCTAATATGTGAGGAGACTAAGGCTCAGAGAGGTCAAGTAACTTTCTCAAGGTCATACAGCCAGTAAGTGGCAGAGTCAAGACTCAAACCTACCTGGCCCCAGTAGAAGGTTTTGGGGTCTTCACAGCACGGCCTCCCCTCTGCTTTATCACTCTCAAGAATGGACTGACATCACCAGATGTGGCAACTGGTAGGCACCAGATCCTAGAACCAAAAACAGATGCTGGAAGGATACCCACTCCACGGTTCACAGCAGCAGACCCAGAGGTAGAGGGAAGGGGCACCACAGCTCAAAGTACAATCACACAAGCAGCCTGAGTCTCACACCAGAGAGACAGAGGGCCACCTGGCCAACTGACCATACTTGGGGAAACTGGGTCAAGTGACACTAAGAGCCCTACAGGTGGTTGGTATTAAGGAAGTATGTTGGTCAGATTACCTTCCAGGATCAACAGCAGTATCCGGGAGCTTGTTAGAAATGCAGAATCTCAGGCCCTTCTAGACCTACTGCATCAGAATCTGATTTTTAACAAGATCCACAGGGATTTCTTATCCATATTAAAGTTTGGGAAACACTGGCTCAGAAGGCAGCTCAGAAGGTGGCCAGCCACTAAATTGGCTGCAAAGAGCAGTGGTTCTCAACCTCGGCTGGATGTTGAATCACCTGGGGGACTTTTTATAATCCCAGTGTCCAGGCACACCCCAGATCACTTAAATCAGAATCTGTGGGAGTGGGATACAGGCATCAGTGATTTTTAAACACCCCAGGTGGGCATTAGCATATGGTTGTTAAGAGGAAGAAGTCTGGAAATCAGACCCAGCTTCAAATTTACTGACCATGTTGCCTTGGGCATGTTACCTTGCATGTCTGAGCTCCAGGGTTCTCATCTGGATAGCAGTGGTAATAGCAATATCCTCCCCCACGGGGTTGTCTGTGAAGTTCTGTGACCCAGGAACCAAGAATGCTATAAAGTGCTATTATGGTGGTACCTACCCTTTTTGCTTTTCATGCCACATTTCCTCTGCAACTTCAAAACAAAAGGAAGTGAGGCTTCATTTCTTTTGGTTTTGTCATTTAATTTAACCCCAGTTCACCCCCCAAAAAGTTTCTAGAAGACATGGAAGGGGAAAAAGTAGTCAATTGGATCTGCCTCACTTAGTACTTATCGAGTCTCCTGCCTACCCTGTCCCTTCTCGTCTCCCTAATAACACTCCTTGGTATACAAAGCATTGAAGGAAGAGGAGAAAGAGCAATCAGGTCTGACCTCACAGGCCCAACAGCCCTACAAACTGGTCAGGATTCTTAGCTACAAAGTCTTGTCCAGGCTACACAGAACTACTCATCACGTGGGCTAGGCAAGACCTCTAGTTCAGTCTCAACATGGAGTCTCTTTTTTCTGCTAGATTAGGATGGGCTCGACTGCAAAGTGAAACAGGAGGGTCTTCTGGAAAGAAGAGGGACAAGTAGAAGACCTGTGTTCAACTTTGATCCTTCAAGGGGTGAGGATCCAGTCAGAATTTTATGTTTAATCCCAGTTCTCCCTCTAATTTACTTTATGACATGAGATGAATTGTTTAACCACTCTTTCTGAGTTCTTAATTCTCCTCCTGATGTGATGCTACAAATCTCTGTTAACCATTGGAATGTGGCTGGAAATTTATGAATGGTCCATATAACATTAAGTAATAAGAATACCTTATATTTATAGATATTTGATCCTATTTAAAGTACTGTATAGGTGGTAAGGAGTCCCTGAGTGATGATAGCAGTTAGCACACTCAATTGCTAACCGAAAGGATAGAGGTTCAACTCCACCCAGAGACACCTCAGAAGAAAGGCTTAATGATCTACTTCTGAAAAATCAGCCAAAAAACTCTATACAGCAGTTTTACTCTAGCACACAAGTCAGAATCAACTCAGTGGCAACTGGTTTTTTTATAGATGGTAAACAAAGAAAGTATTATCGTCCCCATTTTACAAATTTTAAAACTGAGATTTAAATTTACAAAATTGCCCAAAGTCTAAAATTTTATGTGAAAGGCAGTGTCAAGGAAATCCAGGGCTTCTGACTTCTAGGCCAGTGCTCTTCCCACACTGCCAACTTCAGGGTTCCACTGAATATATCCATGAAAAACACATTTTCCATACTTCTACCCCCATAGAAAAAAGCGATGGTGGCAGGCATACCACTTCCAGCTGTGGTTGGTCCTACTTTAGAATTGAAGGAAGAGTTCAGTTTTCCACATAAAGTCACCACTATAAACAAAGTTTGCAAAATTAGATTTCATATTAAAGAGTCTTTCTGATTAGAGGGGAGTGGGAACAATGCCAAGGAGAATGTAATGAAGACAGCTGAAGAGGCAGACGTGCAGACTTATAAATTACTCAACAGCTCATCACAAGAGCCCCCCAAGACCCTGAGGCACAATGGGAAGACTGGTGCTCCATTCCATTCAAGTAACTCCATGATCTGAGAGGAGGATCATGGCCCGGATTTCATCTCCCCTCAAGACAGAACCTAATGGGCTTTATTCCCAAAGTCGAGAGTGGCAGGTACCTTTTAGGACTCTGCCCAGCTCACAAGGAGCCTCTTTCTCTGAGAACTGCCCCTACCCCTTAGGTGGAGCCAGCAGTCATGCGTGTACCATCACATACACATGAACACACAGCCACAGATGATTGGGCCTGGGTGGTCACTTGAACCAAGCCAGGACCATCTAATTCTCTCTCTCCCTGGAGTATGGAATTAGGAATAGAGACAGCCAGTCAATCTGAGCTGGGTTACTTGAATGGAAAACTCAGGAGCTATGAGGCATCCATTTTACACTATGTATGTGGAGAAGCAGAGAAAGTCACATGTACATCCTGAACAGGACTTTGTTTACAACTAGTGTTTCTTTCAGAGCGAAGCAGAGGCAGAGATGGAATGAGGTGTCAAAGTTCTTAATAGGTTCAGAGATACTACTCCCAACTCTTTAATAAGTAAGCTGAATTCCTAGACCTAATTTTTAAAAGCAAAATAAAATCAGGTCCACTTAGAGTTTAAAATGGCATATGGCTAGAATCTGCTGATGAAATGTCTCCAAACATCTCCTTAAATTACTCATGACACAGAAGGAAGATAAAAATTCACAACAACATGAAAAATGAAGACCAACTAACAACTATTTCCAGAATCCAGAAGGAATTTCAAGTAACTCAGTAAGGCTAATGCAGCAGAGATACACTGAGACAAACACCCCATGGCCTATCCATGCTTCACCTTATAAAACAGAGTAGCCCATCCACCTGAAAGATGATGACTTTTCCTTTCTCTCCCACTTTCTACCCCCAGCTCAGAAACCATAGCCAAATCAAATGAACACCCAACTCTCTACATTGGGTACTACTGTTCGGATGGTCCAGAGAACTGTTCTTTCTCCCCCAACCTATCTAAATCCATTCGTAGAATGTGATTACTGGGAACCACAAAGCAGAAAGTGGGAGAGAACTAGAAATCCAAAAGATAAACAACGAGATTTCAGAAATGGACAGTGTCATAGAAGGGCTGAGGAGCAGGTTTGAAATAATGGAAGACAGGACTAGTGAAACTGAAGACAAACACTTGGCTACAACTTTGAGGAAAAATCAGAAAAAAGAACAAAGAAAAATGAAGAAACCCTGAGAATTATGTGGGATATAATCAAAAGCAAAAATTTGCAAGTGATCAGAGTTCCAGAACAGGGAGAGAAAACAGAAAACGCAGGGAGAATTATTGAAGAATTGCTGACAGAAAACTTCCCTAATATCATGAAAGATGAAAAGCTGACCATCTAAGAAGCTCAACGAACCCCATATAGGATAGACCCCAAAAGAAAATCACCAAGGCATATCATAATCACACTCGCTAAAACCAAAGACAAACAAAGAATTCTGACAGCAGCTCAAGAAAAACAAAAAGTCACACACAGAGGGGAAACAATAAGACTGAGTTCTGATTACTTGGCAGAAAACCATGCAGGCAAGAAGGCAATGGGATGACATATATAAAACCTTGAAAGAAAAAAATTGCCAACCAAGAATAATATATCTTGCAAAACTCTTGTTCAAATATGATGGTGAAATTAGGACATTTCCAGATAAACAGAAATTAAAGGAATATGTAAAAACCAAATGAAACTTACAAGAATTATTAAAGGGAATCCTTCGGTTTGAGAACAAATATCAGATGACAGCCTGAATCTAGGACACAAGACTGCACCAGCCAGATAGCAACCTAGGAAATGAACTCACAAGGACTATTCAAAACCAAAAGATTTACAACAGGGAACCAAAGAGGTTAATCTGCAAATGACAACAAATGTCAGAACAATAAAAGAGGGAATAAAAGGTATAGGTATAGAACTTTCCAGTGGAGAGGAAGGCAAGGCAATACCAAGCAATAACAAACTAGTTCAAACTTAGGAAGATAAGGGTAAACTTCAATACAACCACAAAGAAAGTTAACAAACCTACTCGTCAAAATAAAGAAGAAAAACATGAACTCTCAGTAAAAACAAAACCTACAAAAACAAAAGAAATGAAAACAAAATCCACAAACAAAAGGAATTCAGCACAGGAGAGTAAAGGAATAAAGAAATCGTCAGTACCACAAAAGAAAGTGCTAAAAATGAGAACAATAAACTCACACCTATCAAAAATTACACTGAATGGAAATGGCCTACATGCACCCATAAAGGAGACAGAGAGTGAGATAGAATGGATGAAAAACCAGGATCTATCAATATGCTGTCTACAATAGACACACCTTAGAAACAAAGACATAAATTTATTAAAAATCAAAGGATGGAAAAAAATATATCAAGCAAACAGCCACCAAAAGAGCAGGAGTGGCAATACTAATCTCAGATAAAATAGACTTTAAAACAAAACCCACCATAAAAGACAAAGAAGGGCACTACATCATCATTAAAGGGACAATCCAGCATGAAGACATAACTATAATAAACATCTACACACCCAGTGACAGGGCTCCAAAATACATAAAACAAACTCTAACAGCACTGAAAAGAGAAATTGACAGTTCCACTATGATAGCAGGAGACTTCAATACACCACTCTCAGTAAAGGACAGACCATCTAGAAAGAAACTTGACACAGATACAGAAGATCTAAAGGCCACATTCAGTCAACATGAACTCATAGACATATCCAGAACACTCCACCCTACAGCTGCAAACTACACATTCTTTTCCAACGCACATGGCACGTTCTCCAGAACAGACCACACTTTAGGCCACAAAGCAACCCTCAACAACATGCAAAATACTGAGATAGTACAAAGTATATTCTCTGATCACAACGCCATCAAAGTAGAAATTAACAACAGGAAAAGCAAGGAAAAAAAATTCATTACATGGAAACTAAATAACATCCTGCTTAAGAACCACTGGGTAATAGAGGAAAGCAAAGATGGCATCAAAAAATTCCTAGAATCAAATAAGAATGAAAATACATCATACCAAAACGCTTGGGACACAGCAAAGGCAGTCCTCAGAGGACAATTTAGAGCAAAAGATGCACACATCAAAAAAGAAGAAAGGGACAAAATCAAAACATTAACTACACAACTCAAACAAATAGAAAGAGAACAGCAAAAGAAGCCTACAGCCACTAGAAGAAAAGAAATAATAAAGATCAGAGCAGAAATAAATAAAATAGAGAATAGAAAAGCAATAGAAAGAATGAACAGAACCAAAAGTTGGTTCTTTGAAAGGATCAACAAAATCGACAAACCACTAGCCAGACTGACAAAAGAAAAACAGGAGCGGACACAAATAACCCAAATAAGAAATGAGATGGGGGACATTGCAACAGATCCAACTGAAATAAAAAGGATCATAACAGAGTATTATGAAAAACTACACTCCAACAGATTAGAAAACCTAGAGGAAATGGACAAATTTCTAGAAACACACTACCTAAACTAACACAAAATGATGTTGAAAATCTGAACAGACCCATAACAAGAGGTTGAAAAGGTAGTAAAAAAAACTCCCGCTTCCCCCGCAAAAAAGTTCTGGCCCAGATGGCTTCACTGGAGAATTCTACCAAACATTCACAGAAGACCTTATACTAGTACTGCTCAAACTATTTCAGAACATAGAAAAGGAAGTGACACTTCTGAATTCATTCGATGAAGCCAGCATAACCCTGATACCAAAACCATGCAAAGACTCCACAAAAAAAGGAAATTACAGACGAGTATCGCTCATGAATATAGATGCAAAAATTCTCAACAAAATTCTAGCCAATAGAATTTAGCATCATATCAAAAAAATAATATACCACAACCAAGCAGGATTCATATCAGGTATGCAAGGATGGTTCAACATTAGAAAATCAATCAATGTAATCCACCACATAAATAAAAGGAGAGAAAAGAATCACATGATCATCTCAATTGATGCAGAAAAGGCATCTGACAAAGTCCAACACCCACTCCTGATAAAAACTCTCAGTGAAATAGGTATAGAAGGGAAATTTCTCAATACACTAAAGGGCATCTACGCAAAACCAATGGCCAACATCATTCTTAATGGAGAGAGGCTGAAAACATCTTCCCTGAGAACAGGAACAAGACAAGGATGCCTTTATCTCCACTCCTATTTAACACTGTGCTGGAAGTCCTAGCTAGAGCCATAAGGCAAGAAAAAGAAATAAAGGGCATCCAAATTGGTAATGAAGAAGTTAAACTGTCCCTGTTTGCAGATGATATGATACTATACATAGAAAACCCTAAAGACTCCACGAGAAATCTACTGGGACTCATAGAAAGATTCAGCAGAGTAGCAGGATACAAGATAAACATTCAAAAATCAGTTGGATTCCTATACACCAATAAAGAGAACGATGAAAAGGAAATCAGGAAAACAAGACCATTTATAATAACCCCTAAAAAATTAAAATACTTAGGAATGAATCCAACCATGATGTAAAAGACCTATACAAAGAAAACTACAAAACACTACTGCAGAAACCCAAAGGGATCTACATAAATGGAAAAACATACCATGCTCATAGATAGGTAAACTCAACATAGTGAAAATGACAATTCTACCCAAAGCAATTTACAAATACAATACAATCCCAATCCAAATACCAACAACATTCTTTAAAGAGATAGAAAAACTAATCATTAACTTTATATGGAAAGGGAAGAAGACCCGGATATGTAAAGCTCTATTGACGAAGAAGCATAAAGTAGGAGGACTCGCACTACCTGACCTCAGAACCTACTATACAGCTATAGTACTCCAAACAGCCTGGTACTGACACAACAACAGATACACTGACTAATGGAACAGAACTGAGAACCCAGATCTTCGACAAGGGCCCAAAGTCCATCAAATGGGGAAAAGATAGTGTTTTTAACAAATGGTGCTGGCAAAACTGGATGTCCATCTGCAAAAAAATGAAACAGGATCCACATGTCACACCACACACAAAACTTAATTCAAAATGGATCAAAGATCTAAATATAAAGCCAAAAATGATAAAGTTCATAGAAGAAAGAATAGGATCAACTCTAGAGGCCCTAATACATGGCATTAAGAGGATACAAACCATAACCAACAACACACAAAATCCAGAAGATAAGCTAGATAGCTGGAATCTTCTAAAAATTAAACACTTATGCTCATCAAAAGATTTCACCAAAAAAGTAAAGAGAAGCTACAGACTGGGAAAAAAATTTTGGACATCACAAGTCAGACAAAGGTCTAATCTCTACAATCTACAAGAAAATCCAACACCTCTACAACAAAAAGACAAATAATCCTATTAAAAAATGGGCAAAGGAAATGAACAGGCACTTCACCAAAGACGACATTCAAGCGGCTGACAGATACATGAGGAAATGCTTGCAATCACTGGCCATTAGAGAAATGTAAATTAAAACATGAGATACTATCTCACCCTGGCATTATTGGCACGAATCAAAAACACTGGAAATAACAAATGTTGGAGAGGCTGTGAGGAGAGTGGAACTCTCATGCACTGCTGGTGGGAATGCAAAATGATACAACCATTTTGGAAAATGATATGGTGCTTACTTAGAAAGCTAGAAATAGAAATACCATACCATCCAGCAATCCCATTCCTAGGAATATATCCTAGAGAAATAAGAGCCGTCACACAGATACACATATGCACCCCCGTATTCATTGCAGCATTGTTCACAATAGCAAAAAGATGGAAACAACCTAGATGCTCATCAACAGATGAATGGATAAACAAACTATGGTACATACACACAATGGAGTACTATGCAACGATAAAGAGCAATGATGAATCTGTGAAGCATCTTATAACATGCATGAAACTGGAGGACATTATGCTGAGTGAAACAAATCAATCACAAAAGGACAAATATTGTATGAGACCACTACTGTAAAAATTCATGGAAAAGTTTACACACACACAAAAAAAGAAACAATCTTTGTTGGTTACAAGGGATGGGAGGGCTGGAGGGGAATACCAAATAGACACTAGTTAAGTAGTAACTTTTGTGAAGGGTAAAGACAGTACACAATACTGGGGAAGCCAGCACAACAAGGAAAGGTCACCGAAGCTCCATAGTCACATCCAAACTCCCTGAGGGACTGAATTGCTGGACAGAGGGCTGTGGGGACCATGATCGCGGGGAACATCTAGCTCAATTGGCATAACACAGTTTATAAAGAAAATGTTCTACATTCTACCTTGGTGAGTAGCATCTGGGGTCTTAAAAGCCTGTGAGTGGCCATCTAAGACATGCCACTGGTCTCACCCCTTCAGGAGCAAAGGAGAATGAAGAAAACAAAATACAAGGGAAAGATTAGTCCAAAGGACTAATGGACCACAACTACCACGACCTCCACCAGACTGAGTCCAGTACAACTAGATGGTGCCCGGCTACCACCACTGACTGCTCTGACAGGGATCACAACAGTGTCCTGGACAGATATGGAGAAAAATGTAGACTAAAATTCTAACTCACAAAAAAAGACCTGACTTACTGGCCTGACAGAAACTGAAGAAACCCGGAGAGTATGGGCCCCAGACACCCTTTTAGCTCAGTAATGAATGCTCTCCTGAGGTTCACAATTCAACCAAAGATTAGACAGCCCCATAAAACAAAATGAGACTCAAGGGGCACAACAGTGCAGGGACAAGGACTAGAGGGCAGGAGGGGACAGGAAAGCTGGTAATAGGGAGCCCAAGGTTGAGAAGGGACAGTGTTGACATGTTGTGGGGTTGTTAACCATTGTCATAAAATAATATGTGTACTAACTGTTTAATGAGAAACTATTTGTTCTGTAAACCTTCATCTGAACTACAATTAAAAAAAAAAAAAAGACCATGGCTTGGGTCAGGTACACCTTAGTCATCAAAGTGACATATTTGCTTAAGTACCATTATGATGGTACCAGAAACCAAACCTATTACCTGTCGAGTCAATTCTGACTCATATCAACTCTATGAGACAGAGCAGAACTGCCCCATAGGGTTTCCAAGGCTGTAATCTTTTTGGAAGCAGACTGCCACATAAAAAAAAGAAAGAAAGTGGGAGAGGACTAGTGTCTTGGGCTGGGTTCTCTAGAGAAGCAAAACCAGTGAAGTGTGTATGTATAGATAAATGATAGATAGATACATAGATACATAGATAGATAGATGAATAGATAGATAGAAGCCCTCGTGGCACAGTGGTCAAGAGCTTGGCTGCTAACCACAGGGTCAGCAGTTGAAATCCACCAGCCGCTCCTCGGAAACACTATGGGGCAGTTCTACTCTGTCCTATAGTGTTGCTATGAGTCAGAATCTACTCGACGGCAGATAGCTCACATGGTTGTAGAGGCTGGCAAGTCTCAAGTCCGTAGGTCAAGAGTCAGGCTGGTGGCTTCTGACTCATGAAGCTGCAGGAGCTGATGAAACCAAGACTGGCAGGTCAGACAGCAGGCTGCTGGTTCACAGGCTGCGTAGGTCAGTGAATCCCAAGATGGGCAGGCAATATGGCAGGCTGCTTGTTCAAATCCCAGGAACCAGAGGTCAGATGATGATGAGTTGGATGCAAGACCCAAAGCAGGCAAAAGCCAGTGCGCTTTGCAAAAACATCTGTATATACTGGATGCAGGCCCACACCCCCGAGGAAACTCCCCTTACAACTGATTTGCTAATCACATCAGATCATATCATGGAGGTCATTATGTTGTATCACGAAATGAAAGATAGCTACATCATTACATAGCTGCCAAACCACAGGAATCATGGCCCAGCCAAGCTGACACACACCCTTAACCATCACAAGTATCACATTTTGGAAGGTATTCTTTCCACACACAATGCTTTGTAGGCAGGACCGAGGCAATTTTTGCTGGAGAGTAAAATTTGCACATACTTCATCAGTTCTGAGTGTTATAAAATGGGCAGAAGAAGTAGAAGATTCCACATCAGTCAGCAGGATTACACAAGATGAATGCCCATCAATTCTGAAAACTGTTTTGGAGCTATGCATCTCAACTGGCTCTCAAGCTATAGACCTAGCTAAGAACGTTGTTGTTCTGTGCCATGTAGTCAATTCCAACTGATAATGACTCTGTATGACGGTGTAGAACTGCCCTACAGGGTTTTCTAGGCTGAAATCTTTACTGGAGCGGATCACCAGGTCTTTTCTCCCACAGAACTGCTTGTGGGTTCAAACTACCAACCTTCTCAGTTAGCGGCCCAGCTTTAACCATTTCACCATCAGGGCTCCTTAAGCCAAAAATGTTGTTGTTAGGTGCCATTGAGTCAATTTTTGACTCATAGTGCCCCACGTGACAGAGTAGAACTGCCTCATATGGTTCTCTAGGCTGCAATCTTTACAACAGCAGATCACCAGGTCTTTCTCCCATGGTGGTTTCAAACAGCCAACCTTTTGCTTAACAGCCAAGCACTTAACTGTTGCACTACCAGGGCTCCTAAGCTAAGAATGTTGTTGTTATTAGATGCCATTGAGTGGGTTCTGACTCATAGTGACCTTCTATACAAGAGAACCAAATACTGCCCAGTCCTGCACCATCCTCACAACCGTTGCTATAATGGGGCCCACCGCTGCAGCCACTGTGTCAATTCATCTTGTTGAGGGTCTTCGTTTCTTTCGATGACCCTCTATTTTACCAAGCTTGATGTGCTTCACAAGGGACTGGTCCCTCCTGATAACATGTCCAAAGTACATGAGAGGAAGTCTCACCAACCTTGCTTCTAAGGAGTATTCTGGTCATACTTCTTCCAAGACAGATTTGTTTGTTCTTCTGGAAGTCCATGGTATATTCAATGTTCTTTGACAACACCATAATTCAAAGGCATCAATTATTCAGTATTCTTTATTCATTGTCCAGCTTTTGCACGCATATGAGGTGATGAAAAATACCATGCCTTAGGTCTGGCGCACCTTAGTCCTCAAAGTCACATCTTTGCTTTACAAAATTTAAAGAAATCTTTTGTAGCAGATTTGCCCAATGCAGTAAGTCTTTTGATTTCTTGTCCGCTACTTCCATGGGCATTGATTGTGGATCTCAATAAAATGAAATCCTTGACAACCTCAATATTTTCTCCATTTATCATGATGCTGCTTATTGGTCCAGTTATGAGGATTTTTGTTTTCTTTATGTTGAAGTGTAATCCATACTGAAGGCTGTAGTCTTTGATCTTCATCAGTAAGTGCTTCAAGTCCTCTTCCCTTTCAACAAGAAGGTTGAGTCATGTGCATATTGCAGGTTGTTATCGAGTTTTCCTGTTCTTTTCATGTTCTTCTTCATATAGTCCAGCTTCTCAGATTATTTGCTCAACATACAGATTGAATAAGTATGGTGAAAGGACACAACCCTGACGCACACCTTTCCTGATTTTAAATCACACAGTATTCCCTTGTTCTATTTGAATGACTGCCTCTTCGTCTATGTACAGGTGCCTCACGAGCACAATTAAGTGTTCTGGAACTCCCATTCTTCACAATGTTGTCCATAATTTGTTATGATCCACACAGTCAAATGCCTTTGCATAGTCAATAAAACACAGATAAACATCTTTCTGGTATTCTCTGCTTTCAGCCAAGATCCATCTGACATCAGCAATGATATCCCTCATTCCATGTTGTCATGGATTGAATTATGTCCCCCAAAACATGTGTGTATCAATTTGGCTGGGCCATGATTGCCGGTATTGTGTGATTTTCCCATGTGTGGTAAATCCTGCCTCTATGATGTTAATGAGGGAGGATGGGTGGCAGTTGTGTTAGTGAGGCAGGACTCAATTTACAAGACTGGATTGTGTCCTGAGGCAATCTCTTGAGATATAAAGACAGAAGTGAGCAGTGAGACAGGGGTCCTCATACCATCAAGAAAGCAGTGCTGGGAGCAGAGCGCGTCCTTTGGACCGGGGTCTCTGCGCAAAGAAGGGAACATTGATGAGAAGGCTGACAGAGAGAGAAAGACTTCCCCTGGAGCTGATGCCCTGAATTTGGACTTTTAGCCTACTTTACTGTGAAGAAACAAATTTCTCTTTGTTAAAGCCATCCACTTGTGGTATTTCTGTTGTAGCAGTACTAGCTGGCTAAGACACATGTCCTGTGCTGAATCTGGCTTGAATTTCTGGCAGTTCCCTGTTGATGTACTGCTGCAATTGCTTTTGAATGATCTTCAGCAAAATTTTACTTGAGTGTGATATTAATGATATTGTTCAACACCTTCCACGTTCTATTGGATCAGCTTTCTTTGGAATGGGCACAGATATGAATCTCTTCCAGTCGGTTGGCCAGGTAGCTGTCTTCAAAATTTCTTGGCATTGATGAATGACGGCCTCCAGCACTGCATCCATTTGTTGAGACATCTCAACTGGTCTTCCGTCAATTCCTGGACACATGTTTTTTGCCAACGCCTTCAGTGCAGTTTGGACTTCTTCTTTAAGTAAGACCAGTTCTTGATCATATGCTACCTCCTGAAGTGACTGAATGTTAACCAATTCTTTTTGGTACAGTGACTCTGTGTATTCCTTCCATCTTCTTTTAATGCTTCCTGAGTCATTCAATATTCGCACACAGAATCCTTCAAAATTGCCACTCGAGGCTTGAATTTTTTCTTCAGTTTTTTCAGCTTGAGAAATGTCGAGCATGCTCTTGTCTCTTGATTTTCTAACTCCAGGTCTTTGCACATTTCGTTATAATACTTTACTTAGCCTTCTCACACTCTGTCCTATACGGTCACTATGAGTCGGAATTGACTGAACCGCAACCGGTTTGTTTTTTGTATTTTTTTTTTTATTTGTTTAGTCTCCTTGAGCTGTCCTTTGAAATCTGTTCAGCTTCTTTACTTCATCATTTCTTCCATTTGCTTTAGCTACTCTATAACCAAAAGCAACTTTCAGAATTTCTTCTGACATCCATTTTGGTCTTTTCTTTCTTTCTTGTCTTTTTAATGACCTTTTGCTTTCTTCATGTGTGATGTCCTGGATGTCATCCCACAATGAGCCTGGTCTTCGATCATTAGTGTTCAATGCATCAAATCTGTTCTTGAGAGGGTCTCTAAATTCAGATGGGATATACTCAAGGTCATATGTTGGCTCTCGTGGACTTGTTTTAATTTTCTTCAGCTTTAACTTGAACTTGCAAAGGAACAACTGATAGTCTTTTCTGCAGTCGGCCCCTTTCCTTGTTCTGACTGATGACATTGAGCTTCTCTGTTGTTTCTTTCCACAGATGTAGTTGATTTTATTCTGGTGTATTCCATCCAGCGAGGTCCACGTGTATAGTCACTGTTTATGTTCTTGGAAAAAAGTAAAGATCGATATCCTAGGCATTAGTGAGCTGAAATAGACTGGCATTTGCCATTTTGTATTGGACAATCATATGGTCTACTATGTTGGGAATGACAAATTAAAGATGAATGGTGTTGCATGCATCATCAAAAAGAACGTTTCAAGTGCTATCCTAAAGTACCATGCAGTCAGTGATGGGATAATATCCATACGGCTACAAGGAAGACCAGTTAATAGGACTACTATTCAAATTTACACACCAACCACTAATGCCAAAGACAAAGAAATTGAAGATTTTTACCAACTTTTGCAGCATGAAATTGATCAAACATGCAATCAAGATGCATTGATAGTTACTGGTGATTGGAATGTGAAAGTCCAAAACAAAGAAGGCAGCTCAGTAGTTGGAAAATATGGCTCTGGTGACAGAAAGGACATTGGAGATCACATGATAGAATTTTGCAAGACCAATGACTTATTCACTGCAAATACCTTTTTTCGAGCTAAGAATAAGGCAGTTAAAAAATCAAGGACAATCCCCACTACCTTTCCGTAAGCAAGCACAAAGACTTGATAAAACCGTATTTGTTTAAAGGTAACTAAAGTAGGGGGTATGGGGGAAGACCCTCATGGGACCTACAGAAAAACAGTACCACATAAGAGAAAGAAAGCATCAGCCAGAAAGTTAAGAAAAAGAGCATATTTCTGTAGATGGCTTACCTTAGAAACCAGAAGAAAATTTTAAGAAATAGGATCTATAATATGAAAAAGGCAAGACAGTCCTATGAAATTGAAACTAAAAACCATATAGAGGATAAGCTGAGATAAACTGATACCAGGGGAAGTTTCAAAAATTGCCACTTGAGATGATATTTCAGGTTCTTACAAAAATGTGATGTTGTGGGAGCTTTGTTTATGCTATGCCTAATTGTGATTCTTTTAAAATAAACAATGAGGAAGAACTTTTAGGACACAAAGAGGCAGTAGTTAGTTAAAAGGATCAAGTGCATTTTTTTTTTTTTAAACATTTTATCCTGTTTTGGATCAAATAGTATTCAGGTATTACCCACTTGGGCTTCAGCCCCTTGTTTGCTTGCTTCTTTCATAAAATGTCTTAGCAAATCTGTTGGAGGGGTGGGGTGTGTAGACAGGCAGAGCATTTTGCCTGCAAATGCATAAGTGGAAAGGATGGTATTCTGAAGCTTTTTTTTTTTTTTCCTGCAGAAATGATGGGAGTTTAAATCCAAGAATAACTTCGTTACCTCATTTGAGATCATTTCATTGTACAAGTTATTCTCTCTCTCTTTTTTAGTAGCACTAATAAATAATTAAGAAAACAAAATTCAGGGCAATTCTCAGAAAATTTTAGAAAAGATACATGCTAATTTCAAAATCTGTATTGTTGAGTAACTTGCTGCTCTACAAATACACTCTACAATTGCATATTGACTCCAACAAAATAAAAGTTTGTCACTTTCATAACAGCCCAAGGCAAGCATTCCCAGTTGGTGACAGCAGTTCTCCATCCTTGGGCACCCAGGATAACAAAGGTTCTGCCATCTTCAATATGTGTCCTCCAAGGTTGTCATTGTCATCTCCCGGCACTCAGTGGAAACAGGGAAAGAAGAGTATGCAGGAGAACTCATGGAAGGCTGGTATGGGGCAGTCCTGGAAGTCACATACATCACTTCAGTTCACATTCTGTTCGCTACAACTCAGTTGTATGGTCAATATTAGGGGACTTCAGGCCTATAAAGGAGAATTTGACCAATGGTCTCCAAGAACAGATGGAACGGAACTGAGCTGTGATAAGAAAATAGTTCCAAGAAAATAAAATGATTAAACAATAATTAAAACAGTAAAGTAAAAATTAAGCAAAACAAAACAAAAATCTTTTAAAAAATGAATAAGAAGGCAGTAAAGGAGTGGAATTGGTAAGGCAGAAAGTCAAACAAGTATTATAGATGGCAACTTTGAGAAACACTTTCAAAACACAGAGAAAGGGGTCAAAGAATTGAAACTATCATATTTCATTGAGTCTGACATGCCCAGTTTTCCACATTTTAACATTTCTGAAACCAGGTTGAGTCTTATAATCAGTCACAACTTATTATCATGATTAGCCAGGGAACTGTCATGATGAGGTTGTCAAGGCCTGGGAATGGGTGAACTTGGTCTCAGCTGTTCGTATTATAACACTGCAATTGAGTTATATACATTGTGGCAATTACATGGGTTGAGTTTAATTGCCATTTAAAATGTCTTTTAAAAGATTACACTACAATTTGGCATTGGAACAAGAAGTTATTGTGTATGCAGAAAGGCGTGGAATTGGAACAGCAGGATGTAATTTGATATTACTGAAGCAAATAGCTGTTGTTGGACCAATGACTGCAGTTTCTTTTCTTTTTCTTTAAGAAAAAACAAGTGCATCACAGGACCCAAAAAAGTAAGGTATTTTTAAGTAGATGCTGTGTTATATTTTGTAACTGAGATGCATTCAAATAGGATTGCCTATCACATTACAAACAATGCAACTGAAAGCAGGAAAAACTGCCAAATCTCTCAAAATAAATGATATATTTCAAAACAAGAGAGAAACCCATGTGATCAACTTATCAGTTTCACAGAACTGTAATTATGGCATTATGTCATAGTTTAACTGACAGCATATTTTTCTTCCTTAGTTACACATAAAATAATAGTACTTCTTATAATCAATACTATCTTAGATTCAATAAAATACAGTAATTAAAAGGAAGATGATAGATATGGAAGACCAGGTATAAATATTCAGCCTAAGAAATATAAGCATATCTCTACACCAGCCTGAGACCGGAATAACTAGATAGTACCCGGCTACCAACAACGACTGCCCTGACAGGGATCACAATAGAGAGTCCTGGACACTGCAGGAGAAAAATGTAGAACAGAATCCAAATCCACATTTAAAAAAAAAAAGACTTACTGTTCTGACAGAGACTGGAGGAACCCCCGAAACTATGGCCCCCAGATGCTCTGCTAACCCAGAACTGAAATCATTCCCAAAGCCCACTTATCAGACAAAGATTAGACAGGCCTATAAAACAAAAAATAACACATGTGAGGAAAGTGCCTCTTAGTTCAATCAAATATATGAGACCAAATGGGCAGCTCCTGTCCAAAAGCAGGACAAGAAGGTAGGAAGAGACAGAAGCTGGACTAATGGACACAGGGAACCCAGGGTGGAAAGGAGGTAAATGCTGTTACATTGTGGAGATTGCAACCAATGTCACAAAACAATATGTGTATAAATTTCTGAATGAGAAATTAACTTGAGCTGTAAACTTTCACCTAAAGCACAATAAATATATATATATATATATATATATATATATATATATGTTACTGTAGAATCCAGAACAATCAAAAGAGAAGCAATTATTGAAGATATAATTAAAGAAAACTTTCCCAAAAAAGCACAGGAAAAAGGGAACCTGTGGGGAATAAAATGGGTTCACTAGGTCCCAGGTAAAAGTAACAAAGAAAGACTCATAACCAGAAATATCCTAACAATTTTTTAAATTAGAAACAAACAAAACAAAAATTTTCTACATACATCTAGAAAAAAAACAAGAAGATGGAATATTTATAAAGGAATAAAAACCATGCCAATCTCAATCTTCTCTGCAACAACAGAGCGAATTCTATAAAGTTTTGACATGGAAATGATTTAGACTTAAGAATTTTACTCACAGCTGAGTTTTCATTTTCAAGAGGAGACAACAAAAAGGCATTCTCACATATATAAGAGCTCAGAATGTCTACCACTCACATATTCTTCTTTAAATCACTATAAAATATATTCCAGCTGTCCAAGTGATGAGTTAAAATTAGGAGCTCAAGAATGGGAGAATCAGTGCAGAAAGACTACCAGTGAACACCGAAGGCAATTAAACTTAGAGATAGATCTGAAACGATTGTTTAAATACATTTATAAGACTGAGTATAAATGTCAAAAATAACTCTAGAAACAACAGATGTAACATAAAAATAATAATAATAATAACAAACCAGATCCCAAGCCCATATTTAACCAATAAGCTTCCAGGTTGGGGAAAAGGTGGAGAGAGAGAAGTAAAAACATACAAAAAAAAATCTTCATTTGACACAGTTGTGTCCTAAAAATACCATTTGATTATTGACTTTAACAATCAGAGAACTATTGATTGAAGGGTGTTCATGTACATTTTTAGAAACACATTACATAGGAGAGTAGGGGGCCATCCTTAAAAAGATCAGTAAAACTTCACACCTGCCTCAAGGTATTTAACATCTGAAGGCCTGTAGCCAACACACGTGGGGTTGCCATGAGTCGGAATCAATAGTTGTTGCAACTAACAACAACAACTACAAGTCAACACACAGGATAGATTTTAATTTATTACATGAATAAACGAGTGTTAAATTTGTTGAAAAAGCCTGTGGAGAACCAGTCTCAAGTGATATTTAAACCTTTGGAGCCCTGGTGGTGCAGTGGTTAAGAGCTATGGTGAACTATAGCTGCTAACCAAAAGGCCAGCCGTTTGAATCCACTAGCCACCCCTTGGAAGCCCTATGGGGCAGTTCTACTCTGTCCTATAGGATCGTTATAAGTCAGAATCAACTTTACGGCAACGAGTTTTGTTTGTTTGTGTATTTGTTTGCCCGTGGATATGGAATTCCTTCTGGTAAAAGATTCCTAAAATCTGGCATGGAAGGACTGCAGAGTTCCCGTTCACGGTGAATGCTGCCCTCTGGTAGGTATAAAGGGACCTGTTAAAGTACAAATACTTCTTTTTTATAATAACAGTAATGACGATTCAACTCACTGAACACATCATACTGTGGAAGTACCTCAGTCATCTCACTAAAACAGCCACAAAGGAGATACGAGGCTGCTGGAGTCCCAGGATGGTGCAAAGGATTAACTTGCTTGGCTGCTAACCAAAAGGTAGGCAGTTCTAGTTTACCCAGAGATGCCTCGGAACAAAGGCCTGCCTATTAACTTCCCAAAAATCCGCCATTGAAAACCAATGGAGCATAGTTCTACTCCAGTACACATGGGGTCACCAGGGGTGGGAACTGACGATGGCAACTGGTTTACTGGTTTTCAAGGGCCAAAGATATTTCTCTCTAAAGCTGATGTTCTGAGACTTTGCGGGGGAGACCTTGATTAGCAACCATCAATTACCGCGATTTCAGTTCTCTTTGTTTCCCGGGTGCTCTGGCCTCTCTCTCCACATAAAGAAAGAGCAGATTCAGGCATTCACTCATTCTAAAGAGTTCAAGCTCTAACGCAGTGCTTTTCCAGGGCCTTGAGGAGACGACAATATATAATACAGAAGATGCACTTCTAACGGTGTATTTTGAACATCAGCAAAGTTGGTATTTTTATCCTCTACCCCTCCTCCCCCCCCCAAAAAAAAAAAATTGCTCGCATCGCACCATATTGAGACAGTGGCTTCCGCCTGTGTACCGAGAGCCTTGTACGCTCACGCCTTGGCTCACTTTGGTGTTACTCAGCGCAATGTCTCTCCTCCACGTATCAATGTGTACTAACCAAACCACAAGAAAAACATGCCTTGCACTCTGGTCCATCCCGAACTCCAAGGCCAGCCCATACCGGGAGGAGACCGCTGCCTCCTCCTCTCCCGAGTCTGCCCGAGGGTGCTCCGAGACCGCGGAAGGGGCGCGTCCACCCAGAGCCGCCCGCGTCCCCGCGTTCTCCCGTCCCCAACCCGCCAGGAGGCTCCGGGTGGCGAGCGGGCCGCTACTGCCACCTTTCGGTCGCCTCTCTCCCAGCTGCATACAGCCGTCCCCATCCCCACTTCCGGCCCCGCCCCCAACCCCCTCCCCTAGGCGTTTCGGGGTGTCCGGTGCCTCTCGCAGGGGCGGTACGTGATCACTGGGCGTGGCAGGGTGATGACTCTCCCGGCAAGGGCTTATTAGAAAGAGAAGCATCTTCTCTTCAGGTCTTCCTTTCAGATTGGATGTGGTGATGAGTTCTGCCAGCACCGACCTCCCCCAGAGCTCTGTGGGGCAGGACCCCGGCACCCTTCCCGCCTGGGGATTTCTGAAAAGTAGTTTCCCCAGCCCACAGTACGGCCCCCAGGTACACAGGATAACCACCAGGACCTCCAAATTAAGACCCCCAAACAGGACCCACTCCACCGGGGCCTTTCTGACTTGAAGGGATGCCGGTTAGAGCAGAGATTTTTAAACTCAGATTCCTAGGCCTTATGTCAGACCCACTGAATTCAAATCCCCAGGGCTGAGGCCAGGAAACTATTGGGAAGTTCTCCAGGTGATCCAAATGGTCAGGTAGGTTGGGCACACACCTAGTTAGAAAATCTAGAAGACTTTTTCAGGTTAACACACACACACACACACACACACACACACTCCTAAGAGTCTGTGAAAAGACAAATACACTGTAGCAGGCCTACAGGTAGGAATGAGAGAGATTTTCCTGACAGCTCACTACTCAGCCCAGAGGGAGGTTTTCAATGTTCTCTATGGTGCCCTTAGTTGGGCTGCTAACCAAAAAGTTGCAGCAGTTCAAATCCACCAGCCGCTCCTTGGAAACCATATGGGGCAGTTCTACTCTGTCCTATAGGGTCCCTATGAGTCAGAATCGACTTGACTGCAGTGGGTTTAGTTTTCTTGGAGTGTCTCAGTAATTTTTTCACAACACCCTAGGCCAAATGAAATGCTTACCCTTCTGTTTATTAAGTAGTTAGGTCCAAACAATAAGTATTTATGTCCTAAAAACTTAGTAGCCATTAGAAAAAATATATATATAATATTTTTATTTCATTCTTAAACAACTACTTACTAATGGGATGAGTGTGCTTGTTGGGCCTGCACAGCTTCTCAAACCCTCCAATCAGATTGGACTCTGCCAGCCCATTTCCTGTTCTATATTGATTTTCCCATGGTACTTACTTTTCGGAGCCCTGTTGGCACAGTGATTAAGAGCTCAGTCTGCCAACCAAAAGGTCGGCAGTTTGAATCCACCAGCTGCTCCTTGGAAACCCTATGGGGCGCTTCTACTCTGTCCTATAGGGTCGCTATGAGTCGGAATTGACTTGACGGCAACGGGATTGGTTTTGGTTTACTTACTTTTTATCACAGCAACCACTGAAAACCTAGCTTTGCAAAGATGTGCCATCATCGAAAGGCATGTAGGGCAACGTAATGTCGAAACTGCAAACTACCTTAAACTGGTAGTTGGCATGGGTCCAACAGATGTCCAGTATTGCAGGGTCATGATTGAACTGTGTCCTCCAAAAATACATGTCAACTTGGTTAGGCCATGATGCCCATATTGTGTGGTTGGCCTCCATTTTGTGATCTGATATAATTATCCTATGTGTTGTAAATCCTACCTGTATGACATTAATGAGGCAGGATTAGAGGTAGTTGTGTTGATGAGGCAGGATGCAATCTACAGGATTAGACTGTATTTTGACTCAATCTCTTTTGAGATATAAAAGAGAGAAGCAAGAAGGGAAGAGAGGGACTTCCTACCACCAAGTAAGAAGAGCCCAGAGTGGAGTGTGTCCTTTTCACCTGAGGTCCCTGTGCTGAGAAGCTCCTCGATCAGGGGAAGATTGATGACAAGGACCTTCCTCCAGAGCCTACAGAGAGAGAAAGCCTTCCCCTGGAGCTGGCTCCCTGAATTTGGACTTCTAATCTCCCAAACTGTGAGAGAATAAATTTCTGTTTGTTAAAGCCATCCACTTGTGATACTTCTGTTATAGCAGCACTGGATAACTAAGACAAAATGTTTGCCTGTAAAATTTTAAATGTCCCCGGGTGACCCTGTGAATTCACTGCAGTACTCAGACTTAGCTTCTGCTGATCACCTCATCTCATACCACACTCCCCAGAGCTCATGGGGCTCTAGCTTCAAGGACCTTCTTTCTCCTGTTGAATATGCCAAGCACCTTTCCTCTACAGCACATTATACTTGCTGTTTTCTCTGCCTTAAATGCTCTTCCCCAGGTCTGGGCTAGGCCAACTCCTTCTCAGCCTACAGGTCAAAGTCTAAATAAGCCTTCTCAGGCCTCCCACCAAGTCACTGTCTACCATATTGGCCTATTTCCTTGTCTTTGTCTTTGTAGCTCTTATCACTATCTGATTTGCCCAATGCAATGTGTCGTTTGATTTCTTGACTGCTGTTTCCATGAGCATTGATTGTGGATCCAAGTAAAATAAAATCCTTGACAACTTCAATCTTTTCCCCATTTATCATGATGTTGCTTACTGGTCCAATTGTGAGGATTTTTCTTTTCTTTATGTTGAGGTGTAATCCATACTGAAGGCTGTGGTCTTTGATTTTACATTAGTAAGTGCTTCAAGTCCTCTTCACTTTCAGCAAGCAAAGTTGTGTCATCTGCATATTGCAGGTTGTTAATGAGTCTTCTGCCAATCCTGAAGCCTTGTTCTTCTTCATATAGTCCAATTTCTCAGACTATTTGTTTGGCATACAGATTGAGTAATTATGGTGAAAGGATACAACCCTGACGCACACCTTTCCTGATTTTAAACCATGCAGTATCCCCTCGTTCTGTTTGAACGACTGCCTCTTGGTCTATGTACAGGTTCCACATGAGCACAATTAAGTGTTCTGGAATTCCCATTCTTCGCAATGTTATATATAATTTGTTATGATCTACACAGTTGAATGCCTTTGCATAGTGAATAAAACACAGGTAAACGTCTTTCTGGTAGTCTCTGCTTTCGGCCAGGATCCATCTGACATCAGCAATGATATCCCTAGTTCCACGTCCTCTTCTGAATCTGGCTTGAATTTCTGGCAGTTCCCTGTCAATATATTGCCGCAGTCACTTTTGAATGATCTTCAGCAAAATTTTACTTGCATGTGATATTAATGATATTGTTCAATAATTTCCACATTCGGTTGGATCACCTCTCTTGGGAATAGACATAAATATGGACCTCTTCGAGTCAGTTGGCCAGGTAGCTGTCTTCCAAGTTTCTTGGCATAGGCAAGTGAGCACTTCCAGAGCTGCATCTGCTTGTTGAAACATGTCAACTAGTATTCCATCAATTCCTGGAGCCTTGTTTTTCACCAATGCCTTCAGTGCAGCTTGGACTTCTTCCTTCAATACCATCGGTTTTTGATCATATGCTACCTCCTGCAATGGTTGAAAGTTGACCAGTTCCTTTTGGTACAGTGACTCTGTGTATTCCTTCCGTCTTCTTTTGATGCTTCTGCATCGTTTAATATTTTCCCCATAGACTTAGCTAGTCTGCTCTGTCCGAATAGCAGTAAACTTCCTGTTAACTGCCTAGAAAACCTGAGGCAGAGGCAGAGGCAGGAAACGGAGCCTGGGGGCTAATGCCCAGATTCCTTAGAAGAGAAATTGGTCTGGGGGGAATAGGCCCACTGGAGGCCTGAGCCTCCCACCCCAGTAGAGAACGGCAGAGGTTCCCTCCCTGGAAGAGCCTTCTTGGCCGATTCCTGGGGATGTGGCTGGCACAAGGAGGCCTCTCACAGCTATATCTTCTGACCTGGCCCACGTTTCCCTGTACACTTAACAACATGTATAACTGTCATGGTGGCCTCTAACTGCCAAGTTCCTGTTGATCATCCTGACGGGTAGGGGGATAACACACACACAGCTGTAATCGAGGATTTGGTGAGCATCCACTGGGCTTTCTGAGTGAAGCAAGAATTATCAGGCACACTCATCTGCAGACCCCAGGGAATTTTATATTGCCACAAGCCCCTGGGAGAAGCTATGAAGGAGACCCGCAGGTTACAGGTTAGATGGCTGGTCATTAGGTTTGAGATACTTGTACAAAAGGAAGGAGATTGAAGTTTGGTTTGTAAAGTCAAGGGACCTGGGCTTTGTTATCTCCCTCTTTGTATG
Source organism: Dugong dugon (assembly GCA_030035585.1). Taxonomy (NCBI): domain Eukaryota; kingdom Metazoa; phylum Chordata; class Mammalia; order Sirenia; family Dugongidae; genus Dugong; species Dugong dugon. The sequence goes on from CM057467.1 coordinate 32,703,090, forward strand.
GCCTTGTTTTACCAAGTTGCTGTTAAACTGGGTGGTTCAGAAATGAAAGGAATTGCTTTTCCTCTCCTGAACTTTACACCCGCCTTGGATGGTGCAAACGGTTAATGTGCTCAGGACTGCTAACCAAAAGATTGGAGGTTTGAGTCCACCCAGAGGTGCCTCAGAGGAAAGGCCTGGCAATCTACTTCCAAAAAACCAGCCATTGAAAACCCTATGGAGCACAGTTCTACTCTGACACACGTGGAGTCGTCACGAGTCAGAATCAACACAATAGCAACTGTTTTATGCCTTGCCTGTCTAACTCCTGCTTATACCTTAAGACTCAATTCCACTGGTTGTTGCTCCAGAAAGTCTGCCCTAGCCCCTGAGACTGGGCTAGGTATCTCTCCTCTGTGCTCAAAATACCCTGCATATAACTGGATCCTTGTTCTTACCACACTACATTACAATTACATGTATGTAGGTCTGTCTCCCCAGTCAAACTGTGAGCTGTTCTGAGGTGGAAACTGTGTTTTTATACCTCCATCTTTGTATCTCCAGCCCTTAGCACTATGCCTGACATATAATAGAAGCTTGTTTTAGTTACAGGTGTTGCTATAACAGAAATACCACAAGTGGATGCCTTTAACAGTTCATTTTCTCACAGTTTAGGAGGCTGGAAGTCCGAATTGAGGGCGCCAGCTCTAGAGGGAAGCTTATCTCTCTGTTGGCTCTAGAGAAAAGTCCTTATCTCTTTTGAGCTTCTGTTACTCGAGGCTCTTCATGTGGCTTGGCATCTGTCTTCCCCCACCTTTGCTTACTTGCTTTGTAGATTGCTCAATCTGCTCTTTTTATATCTCAAAAGAGATGGATTTAAGACACACCCTACACTAATACTACCTCATTAACATAACAAAGAAAACCCATTTTCAAATCGGATTATAGCCACAGATTTTCAATCCATAACAAAGCTCAATAAAAATTGTACTAAAGGTGAAAAATACCAACGCTCTGTTAAAAGTAAAATTTTAAAGTTTATTGTGGAAATCAAAGTACAGTTTAAACCAGGGAACACAAAGCAAAAGTAAATTCACCAGGACTCCCGAGAGCTGCTTAGCAACACCGGTTTCAAAAAGCAAAAACCACAAGCCAAAGGGTACAGCTAAAACATTTGTGATTGGTGTTTCAGAAGGGGTGTTAGATTTTCTCAGAGGCTAGGCTACAGAAATTATAGACAAATTTTAATTGGTTAACCTGTGTACCAGTGGAGCCCTGGTGGCGCAATGGTTGAGAGCTCGGCTGCTAACCAAAAAAATCAGCAGTTTGAATCCACCAGCTGCTCCTTGGAAACCCTATGGGGCAGTTCTCTGTCCTTTATGGTCGCTATCAGTCGGAATCGACTTGATGGCAGCGGGTTTGGGTTTTTTATACGTCAGCAGGATATTGGCTAATGGCTCATGCAAGTTGAACTCCTTTCCAAGAGTTGGCTAACCACTGGTTTCCTGGAACATTCAGATACAATCTATGCAGACCACCTAGACACTTGCACGCCTGTGTTTCTGAGGACAGTAAACGGTTATTTCAAAGAAAATAGAAAAAGGACTTGTCTTGGTTATTCCTGCTATAACAGGAACACCACAAAGGAATAGGTTTAACAAACAAATTTATTCTCTCACAGTCTAGGAGGCTAGAAGTCTGAATTCAGGGTGTCAGCTCTAAGGGAAGTCTTTCTCTCTCTTGTCAGCTCTAGGGGAAGATCCTTGTCATCAATCTTCCCTGGTCTAGGAGCTTCTCAGCACAGGGACCCAAGTTCAAAGGACACACTATTCTCCTGCCTCTTGTTTCTTAGTGGTATGAGGTACCCATGTCTCTCTGCTCGATTCTGTCTTTTGTATCTCAGAGATTGGCTCAAGACACAATCCAATCTTGTAGACTGAGTCCTGCTCATTAACATAACTGCCGCTGATCCCATCTCATCAGCGTCATAGAGGTAGGATTTACAACACATAGGAAAATCACATCAGATGGCAAAATGGTGGACAATCACACCATACTGGGAATCATGGCCTAGCCAAACTGATACACATATTTCTGAGGGACACAATTCAATCCCTGACAGGACTTAATGCAGTTAGGTTAGCATTATAGTCTTTAAAGCATATAAGCAAAGAGCTTATTGAAGGTTCAAGGGTAAAAAGGGTTTTGAAAACCTATAAGCAATATTTCTACTTAATATCAGCTTATTCTAACTGTAAGCATATCTTTCTACATGTTCAAGCTTAACCACTAAAGTCATATGCTTCCCGGAACACCTGTGCGAGTCTAAAGGCTTCCATAGCAATCTTAACTCAGCAAACTTTGACCTAGTTAGCATGCTTTTCTGAGAAGGGCAAAGCAGAAGAAAATTCTGAGTAACAGTCAAGTTACCCAAAAAAGTATTTAGGGCCTACACTTTGGGTAAAAGCCTTAGCCATGTCAACAAGCCTCAACTCTGGAATGAATGAATGACCAGATTACATGGACTGACGTTTGGTTGGTAAGACATGGTCACCATAGTTCTAGTGTCTGTGTTGTCAGCATTCACAGGATCTTGGGAAAGATCTTAAAGGTCATCTATAGCCAAGCACACAGGTGCCTGGATCCTGGGTCCCTGCCCTGGGGCAGTAGCCTGCTAAAACCACAAACACCGAAAGAATGACATGTTGGGAAAAGTCTGGCCGTGGGCTATTATCATTTCTTAAGGATCTGAGCCTGCATCACTGACTGTTTAGGACAAACTGTTCATGACTCATCTTCCTATCTTTTTACCCCAGTTGGTGCCCAAGCCTCCTAGGGCCGTGATCAGCTCATTGTGATTGCTCTCGCCTCCATGTGAGAGCCCCAGCCTCCTTTACAACAAAAATAACTTTGATATTCATTGCTAAAAACACCATTAGCAGAAGACTGTGTAGCAAGAAAGCAGCAACCTGTAAGAGCAAAGGAGGTGACAGAACAGGCAAGCTGGCAATTGCCTGCCCTGGGAAGCCAGCGCTGGGGAGACCTAAGGGTCCGTGCTTTAGTCATCAGCTCTGCCACCCGTGCTTTATTTCAGAAGAGCGGAGAACTCCCTTTAATCATACTCTGGCAGCTCCATTGGCATGGGAGCCTGAAAAGGCCCCCTGAAGCCAATGACCAGAGAAAAAGGCAGCAGCTCAGGAGACAGGCAGACAGAACCTCCCCATCGCCTGTGGAGAACCGGCAGTTTCTTTGCAGCAGGACTTGGAGAGGCGAGAGAGAGAGAACAAACGTTTAAGAAACATGAGGTGACCAAGTCCTGAAAGGCAAGAGCAGAGGACACTGAAAGGTGGTGGGAAGAAAAGAGAGAGAGAACAAGGAGAGGGGAAGAGAGATGGAGACACAAATACAAATTGAGAGACCGAAGCTGATAAATTTTGTTCTTTCTTTCTTTCTTTTATTGTGCTTTAAGTGAAAGTTTACAATTCAAGTTAGTTTCTCATACAAAAATTTATACACACACTGCTGTGTGACCCTATTTGCTTTCCCCATACTGTGACAGCACACTCCTCCTTTCCACCCTGGATTTCCCATGTCCGTTCAACCAGCTCCTGACCCTTTCTGCCTTCTCATCTCACCTCCGGACAGGAGCTGCCCATTTAGTCTCATGTATCTACTTGAGCTAAGAAGCACACTCTTCACGAGTATCGTTTTATGTCTCATAGTCTAGTCTAATCTTTGTCTGAAGAGTTGGCCTCGGGAATGTTTTAGTTTTGGGCTAACAGAGAGTCTGGGGGCCAGGTCTTCCGGGGTCCCTCCAGTCTCGGTCAAACCATCAAGTCAGGTCTTTTACTATAATTTGAGTTCTGCACCCCACTTTTCTCCTGCTCCATCAGGGACCCTCTGTTGAGCTCCCTGTCAGGGCAGTCATTGGTGGTAGCAGGGCACCATCTAGTTCTTCTGGTCTCAGGCTGATAAAATCTCTGGTTTATGTGTCCCTTTCTGTCTCTTGGGCTAATATTTTCCTTGTGTCTTTGGTATTCTTCATTCTCCTTTGCTCCAAGTGGGTTGGGACCAATTGATGCATCTTAGATGGCAGCTTGCAAACTTTTAAGACCCCAGATGCCACTCACCAAAGTTGGATGCAGAATATTAATAAACTCTGTCATGCCAATTGACCTAGATGTTTCCTGAAACCATGGTCCCCAAACCCCTGCCCTTGCTACTCTGTGCCTCAAAGTATTTGGTTGTATTCAGGAACCTTCTTAGCTTTGGTTTAGTCCTGCTGTGCTGACTTCCCCTGTAGTGCGTGCTGTCCTTCCCTTCACTTAAGATAATTCTTGTCTACTGTCTAGCTAGTGAATAACTCTCTCCCTCTCTCCCTACCCTCGTAACCATCAAAGAATGTTTTCTTCTGTGTTTAAACCTTTTCTTGAGTTCTTATAATAGTGGTCTTATACAGTATTTGTCCTTTTGCAACTGACTAAATTCACTCAGCATAATGCCTTCTGGATTCCTCCGTGTTATAAGATGTTTCACGGCTTCATCATTGTTCTTTATCATTGCATAGTATTCCATTGTGTGGATATACCATAGTTTGTTTATCCATTCATCCGTTGATGGGCACCTAGGTTCCATCTTTTTGCTATTGTGAACAGTGTTGCAATGAACATGGGTGTGCATATATCTATTTGTGTGACGTCTCTTATTTCTCTAGGATATATTCCAAGAAGTGGGATTGCTGAATCGTATGGTACTTCTATTTCTAGCTTTTTAATGAAGTGCCAAGTCGATTTCCAAAGTGGTTGTACTGTTTTACATTCCCATCAACAATGTTTAAGTGTTCCAGTCTCTCCACAATCTCTCCAACATTTATTATTTGATGTTTTTTGGATTAATGCTAGCCTTGTTGGGGTGAGATGGTATCTCATTGTAGTTTGATCTGCATTTCTCTAATGGCTAATGATCGTGAGCATTTCCTCATGTGTCTGTTAGCCGCCTGAATGTCATGTTTGGCAAAGTGCCTGTTCATATCCTTTGCCCATTTTTCATTTGGGTTATTTTGCCTTTTTGTTGTTGAGGTTTTGCAGTATCTTATAGATTTTAGAGATTAGATGCTGATCGGATTTGTTATAGCCAAATTTTTTTCCCTGTCTGTAGGTTGTCTTTTTACTCTTTTGATGAAGTCTTTTGATGGGCGTAACTGTTTGATTTTCAGGGGCTCCCAGTTATCTAGTTTCTCTTCTGGTGTTTGTGCATTGTCACTTATGGTTTGCATTCTGTTTATGCCATGTTATTAGGGCTCCTAGCATTGTCCTTATTTTTTCTTCCATGATCTTCATCATTTTAGATTTTATATTTAGGTCTTTGATCCATTTTGAGTTAGTTTTTGTGCATAGTGTGAGCTATGGGTCTTGTGTCAGTTTTTTACAGATGGATATCCAGTTATGCCAGCACCATTTGTTAAAGAGACTGTCTTTTCCCCAATTAATGGACTTTGGGCCTATGTCAAATATCAGCTGCTCATTGGTGGATGAATTTACGTCTGGATTCTCAATTCTGTTCCATTGGTCTATGTATCTGTTGTTGTACCAGAACTAGGCTGTTTTGACTATCGTGGCAGTGTAACAGGTTCTAAAATTAGGTAGTGTGAGGCCTCCCACTTTGTTCTTCTTCTTGAGTAATGCTTTACTTATCCAGGGCCTCTTCCCTTTCCGTATGAAGTTGGTGATTTGTTTCTCCATCTCATTAAAAAATGTCATTGGGATTTGGATCAGGATTGCATTGTATCTGCAGATCGCTTTGGATAGAATTGACATTTTCACAATGTTGAGCCTTCCTGTTCATGAACAAGGTATGTTTTTCCACTTTTGCTGGGCTCTTTTGGTTTCCTGCAGTAGTGTCTTGTAGTTTTCATTGTATAGGTCTTTTACATCTCTGAAGCAGAGAATTTTTTAAAGAATTTAAAAAAAAAGAATGAGTCTTCACAATCAGTGAGAGCCATGAGAGTACGAGGGGCCCCCTCAAGAGTGGTTTGAGGATGGGGGAGAGGGTAATGTAAGCCTACCAAGAATGTTCTAGACCTCACCAGCTGGTGACTACAAAGCCAGATCACATTTACTTTCAGTTCTCAAACTGTGATCATCTAAGGTGTTATGTTCTAAGCCCCTACCAGCCCAATCATCAGCATGTCCTGCAGCTGTCTCTGAAGGGTACTGTGGCTGCCTCACAGGGGCTCAGGAGTAAGTCCCTAAAGTGGAAGTTCTTCCACTCTGGCCTCCCCATCAGGCCACCACCATGCTGCCGATGAGCTCACTGTTCTGTAGGCACAGCTGCCCCCTCTGCCAGGGGGCCCCCAACCTGAAGGCCACTTTGACCACTAGGGAGAGGACCCTGCTCTGATGCTCACTTCTCAGTTCTTACTGGAGAATCCTCCTCCAATTCCGCACCAACACCTGAGACCAGGCTGCCACCATGAATTTCCTAGAGGATTGGAGGAGATAGAAGGGACCTAGATAGGCGCCAGTGTAGCCTAAGGCCCCTACCCATCTGCCTCCCACCTCATGCCCACCCACCTTCAAGGGCCAGGTGTCGCTCGTCTCCCACCACCAGAAACACACTGGGCACCTTCATACTCTGGAGACTGAGTCAGAGAGAGATGTTGCCTCACCCAGTCTAAGACTTATCTCCAAAAACAATATATGCCCTGGTTTTCCCTCTTCCACACCCCTCCCCTTCCAGAGCACACCACCTCAGGTCCAGATGGGCTTGAGCAAGACCCTCTCACAGTGACATACAACAATGGTACATTTCCCACTGTCTGGCTGATTCCATTCTTAAACAACCCATGCATGGGGCAGCAAAAGCTCAGTCCGTGTACTTTTTTTTTTTTTTTAATTGTGGTAAAACATATATAACATAAAATTTGCCATTTTAACCATACAATTCAGTAGCATTAAATACATTCACAATGTTGTGCAACCATCACCAGTTCACGTTCTTCTAAGTCTCTGCCATGGATTGAATTGTGTCCCTCAAAAATATATGTATCAATTTGGCTAGGCCATGATTCCCAGAGTTATGTGATTGTCCACCATTTTGCCACCTGATGTAATTTTCCTGTGTGTTGTAAATCCTGTCTCTGTGATGTTAATGAGATGGCGTTAGTGACAGTTGTGTTGATGAGGCAGAACTCAATCTACAAGATTAGATTGTGTCTTAAGCCAATCTCTTTTGAGATATAAAAGAGAGAATCGAGCAGAGACATGGGGACCTCGTACCACCAAGAAAGCAGTGTCAGGAGCAGAATGTGTCCTTTGGAACTGAGGTTCCTGTGCAGAGAAGCTCTGAGACCAGGGAAAGATTGATGACAAATACCTTCCCCTAGAACTAACAGAGAGAGAAAGACTTTCCCCTAGAGCTGGCACCCTGAATTTGGACTTCTAGCCTCCGAGACTGCGAGAGAATAAATTTCTCTTTGTTGAAGCCATCCACTTGTGGTATTTCTGTTATAGCAGCACTAGATGACCAACACTGCCACCCTATGTACAACAGAACAAAAGACTACCTGGTCCTGCACCATCCTCAAAATCATTGCTATGTTTGTGCTCATTGTTGCAGCCACAGTGTGAATCCATCTCATTGAAGGTCTTCCTCTTTTTCACTGACCCTCCACCTTACCAAGCATGATGTCCTTCTCCAGGGACTGGTCCCTCCTGATAACATGTCTAAAGTATGTAAGACAAAGTCTCGACATCCTCGCTTCCGAGGAGCACTCTGACTGTACTTCTTCCAAGACAGACTTGTTTGTTCCTCTGAGTCTATGTGAGTAGACTGGATGGCAACTGGATTTTTCGTTTTTCTAAAATGAAAGACAGGACTAGATCAGTGGTTCTCAACCCCAGCTGTGCATTAGAAGCACCCAGGGAGCTTTCAAAAATGAGATGCTGGCTTCTGTGCCAGATCAATTAAGACCAGATCTCGGTGGGGTAGAGAACCCTTAACTTGGAAACTAAATCCAGCTCTCCAATTGATTTCATCAAACCCCTAGCTCTGTGTTACATTGCCCTGGTCATACTCCAGTCCAGACTAAGCTCTCCTGAATTTTGTATCCTATTTATAGCCCAACACTTAGGAAAGTAGGAGGTGTCACACACAGTAGGTGCTCATTTTTCCTTCTAAGAGATTGCTGTTATTTTGGATAATATTCCATGTTTCCTGTACTTAATTTCAGAATAGGTGAATGGAACTTTCTCTAAGGAGATAAAAGAAACTAAATTCAGGTGTTTTTTTTTACTTCCATGGAGTTTCCAACAGATTAGTGTAGCAGAAAGAAGATGGGTTTTGGAATTATTCTGACATGGATTTTAATCCCAGCTCTGCCCCTCCCTCATTGTGTGGCTTGAGCAAGTGACTTTTTGGCCCCACCTCTAGCCAACAGGGCAACTTTAACTACAAGGGGAACAGCATCCCCTGGAATTATATAAAGGTCCCTGGGTGGTGCCAACATCTGCACTCGACTACTAACATAAAGGAGCCCTGGTGGCAAAGTGGTTAACTCTCGGCTGCTAACCAAAAGGTAAGCAGTTTGAATCCACCAGCCACTCCTTGGAAAACTTATGGGGCAGTTCTATTCTGTTCTATAGGGTCGGTATGAGTCACAATTAACTCGATGGCAATGGGTTTGGTTTTTTTTTACTAAACTAAAGATTGGTGGTTTGAACCCACCCAGCAGTGCTAAGGAAGAAAGGCCTGGTGATCTGCTTCCATAAAGTTTACAGCCAAGAAAACCCTATGGTGCAGTTCTACCCTGTAACACATGGAGTTGCCATGACTCGAATAGACTTAAAAGCCACAGGTTTGGTTTTGGTTTGGAGTTATATAAATATGCAACTTGTACAACCAGAAACACTAGCTCTGCCTTAACCTCTGAGCCCCAGTTTCCTTAGCTGTAAACTGAGAATAGTAATAGTTACAGCACAGATTCGATGTGAAAAATAAAATTAAAAAATGAATGTAAAATGGTTAGTATAGCACCTAGCATATAGACCAAAAAAAAAAAGTTGCCTTTCAGTGGATTCCAACTCATAGCAACCCAATAGGACAGAGCAGGACTGCCCTGTAGGGTTTCCAAGGAACAACTGGTGGATTTTGAACTGCCAACCTTTTGGTTAGCAGCTGAGCTCTTAACCACTGCATCGCCAGGGCTCCAGCATATAGAAGGTGTTCAATAAATGTGAATTTTCTCCCTCTTCTCCCTAAAAGTTTTCTATATCCCTAAATCTATGGATTTTCTTCCCCTGAATGAGAGGAACACCCATTCAGTAGCCACATAAGATCCTTGTAAGGACAGTTCTAGATGCCAGGTAGGCTGAGATGGAAGTGGTGCTCAGCTAGACCCCGCAAGGCAGCCACTAACAGCTGTGCAGGTTTTGCACTGCACAACCCCTGGGAGCACCTTTCCCATTACGGTCATCATAGATTTGTCTGGTTACCACAACACTCTTCTGGCAGATGTCAGTGAAGTGTCTTGCGGTGGGGGGGGGGGGGGGGGTGCCTTTCTCTAAATTCGAACACATTTGCTCTATCAGCTAGCAGCAGGTGCCATCCCCACTCGTTAGCTCCTCTGCCCCATTGTAACATCGTCCCTCATCACCCAGATCAACCTGCCCCAGAAGGCGAGTCCTGATTATGCGCACCCCGGGGACACACATACATTCCTTCTGCCCCTCAACAAAACCAGGAAATGCCAAGGGAAAAAGGCAGTTGACTGATGGTGGGAGCCTAGGCTGGAATGTTATGAGGTGGAGACAGCAGCCATGATGAACTATGAGTAAACCCAAGTACTAATAAGCAGAAGCTGTGACGTAGAAAAGGTGTCCCTGGGTGGTGCAAATGGTCAATGCACTCTGCTGCTAATGGAAAGGTTGGAGGTTCAAGTCTACCCAGGGACACCTCAGAAGAAAGACCTGGCGATCTATTTCCAAAAAATCAGCCATTGCAACTCTATGGGGCACAGTTCTACTCTGACATCCATGGGGTCAGAATCAACTCGACAGCAACTGGCTTTTTATGAAGTTGAGAAAAGACAAGGGCAGAGTACAGGGCAAGACAGCCAGTCAGCATAAGGAGGAGACCTGCAGACAGAAGCCAGGTCACCTTACTGGGGAGAACTAGAGTAAAGATCCAGGACTTCTGCTCCAGTATGACCTCAGATCCAAAACGCTGGCTCTGGGGACAATCTTCCTTCATTGTTGCTCCACTGTCCTTTTAACTACCTCCTCAACTTCCCTGAAGCTAGTATGTAAGAACCTGCTTATTACAAGTATGGCCCCCGGACACCCTTATAGCTCAGTAATGAAGTCACTCCTGAGGTTCACCCTTCAGCCAAAGATTAGACAGGCCCATAAAACAGAACGAGACTAAAGGGGCACAACAGCCCAGTGGCAAGGACGCTAGGGCAGGAGGGGACAGGAAAGCTGATAACGGGGAACACAAGGTCAAGAAGGGGAGAGTGTTGACATGTTGTGGGATTGGCAACCAATGTCACAAAACAATATGTGTATTAATTGTTTAATGAGAAACCAGTTTGCTCTGTAAACCTTCATCTAAAGTACAATTTAAAAGAAAAAAAAAAAAGGATGAGAAGGTAAGGGAGCAGGGAAACTAAATTACCGGAAATGGAATAACCAGAATGCTATTAATAAGAATGTTGACACATTGTGAAAAATGTAGCCAATGTCACTGAACAATCTGTGTAGAAATGGTTAAATGGAAATCTAATTTGCTGTGTAAACCTCCACCAAAAACACAATAAAAATTTTTTTAAAAGAATCTGTTTATTACAACTAAAAACTCAGCTAAACCACTTAATAGATAGAAATGAACAGTGAAAATCATGAAAGAAGCCAATTAATAAGGAGAACACCTAAAAGAAGAACAACCATTCTAGAGTTTCTGGGGAAAATAATAATTATCAATTTGCAGATTTTTGCTTCGGAAAATTACAAGAAACATGGAAACTGAAGACCAAGCTCTTACTTGCCATTATCACTGCAGAATCAGCTCATTTTAGTCAGAAGGCCAGATAAGTCTGCAATCCACAACTCTCCTAGTCACATGTCAGTGGGTCTTCTTGATTGGTAAAGAATTCCTTGTGGAGTAAACAGCAGGGAAGGGGAGGAAAGCATCTTGAAAATCTTGAAATACACCATGGTGACCACTAGAGGGAGATGCTTCCTTGTGAAACATCTCATAGCTAGTTAGCTACCGGGATTCTTAGAGCTGAGACTAGACAGAGGTGAAGGAACTTGCTCCCCGTCCTTCTCTTTTAGAAACGTAATGAGGCAGCATCTTCTCTAGAACCAAATGGGCTTTTTTTCCACCATGGTCAAGACAAGGCCATATTTTACCAGGAGCAGTGATAACCCAGAGTTCATGCAGAGAAAGGCAATAGGAATGGATGCCATCTTGAGGGGGAAGGTTGAAAGAGAGAGCCAGGAGAAAAGAAGTCTAATGCTGCCTTCAAATATTTGAGAGGATATGAGGAGGTGGCTCACTTGCTCAGTGCTGCTTCAAGTGGCAAATCTAGGACCCATGGGAGAAAGCTACAGGAAGAATCTTATTCGCTCAATACAAGAACACACACCAAGTACCACAGAGCTGAGTCCAACTCTTGGTGACCCCATGTATGTCAGAGTAGAACTGTGCTCCATAAGGTTTTCAGCGGCTGATATTTTTTGGGAATAGATCATTAGGCCTTTCTTCTGAGGTGTCTCTGGTTGGACTCTAACTACCAACATTTTGGTTAGCAGCCCAACACATTAACTGACTGCACCATCCAAGGACTCCCAATACAAGAAGGGCCCCTGGAAAACAGAGCTATCTAGCTGTGGAGCAGGTTGCTGGACACAGTGCTAATCAAGCGGCCTCGGTCATCTTTCAGGTATGTTATAAATGGGTGCCTGTACTGTGTGGGAGGTTGGTCTCATGGTCTGTAGGATCCCTTTTAACTCTGAGAGTCTGCTGGAAGGAGAGAAGTGGCTTTGTGCCCCACTTTCCCTGAGTGGTTTGTTGCCAGCATACCACCACATGTCACCAGGGGGGGGAGCTGCTCTGGGAGAAGCCAAACCACTGAGTTGAGGTTTTCAGGACCACAGCATAAACGCTAAGTACTCACCCTGGAATAAGAAGAGTCACCTCTTAGGTCAGGATAGCACAATGAGTCTGGCTTTGGTACCCCCACAGCTCCAAACACATCAATGGCAGGTAAATATAAAAAGGGAAACCAAAAGATGTAGTTGGCCTGAAAAATATATATATACTGCTATTTAAACATCTCTATGGATTAGAAATGGAAGAGAAACCCAAAGCAATGAGCTGGGTTGAAGCTATAAGATTTCTGGGCTTCTGGGTCTGGAAGCTAGAGTGTCAGGGAGCTCAACTCTAATAACTACAACAACAAAAGGGGTAGGAAAAAAAAGAACTAAGAGGGCTCTACTGCTTAAAGTCAGCCCTGAGTGGGATTATCCCAACCCAGAAAGGAGGCTGGGAAAAAGAAAAAAAAAAAAAAAACTGCATCAAATGCTGCCCATGGTTACAACTTCGTAGGAAACTGTGGGTCTGGGGAGGTGAAAGGACAAAGGTCTTTACCAGGAACTGAGCCAAGCCGCCCAATGGTTCTGTGCCTGGATCGGTGCTATCTCCAGTATCTCCAATCATGAGCCACCATCAGAAGACCTGTTCCTGGATCAGGTCCTCAGGAAGCCAAGAGCAAGCAACCCCAAAACTTCTAGATGGATAAAGTTGAGCACACCGGAAAAGAAAGAAAAAATATCCAAAAGCTCCTTCACTCCATATGAGCCTACAAATTCAGAATTCAAAACACATGAAGAAATCTAATGCTAAGCAAAACAGTCAACAACATCAACAATCTGAACATGAATCAACCAGGGGAAATTAGTTTTGTAAAGCGGCATAACAAACATACATAAGTATGTTTAGAAGGTTCTAGAGATAAATGGAGGCATAATGTCTGACATGCAAACAAGGGCAAATGGCAAAACAGCACACGCAGCTGGCTTAGTGGAACAGCATCCATTAGGGTTTCACCCTAGAGTAGTACTCAGAAGTTGAGCACAGCCAGACATCAGACTCCAAGAGGGGGACCCTGACTCCCAAGCTGGGGGTGCTTTGAAGCTACCTAATTCGGGAAATAGTAGCCTCTTCCCTAGAGTAAGCTGAGGCTGGGATGCAATAGCCATATGATATGGTAGAACCTGCACTCATCTGCTAACCAAAATGTTGGCAGTTTGAACCCATCCAGTGGCTCCACAGAAGAAAGACCTGGCAATCTGCTTCCATAAAGATTATAGCCAAGAAAGCCCCATGAGGCTGTTCTACTCTTTGACATGGGGTGTTTAGGAATGGGAATTGACTTGATGGCACCTACCAATAACAACAGACTCAATGTTCTTGGTGGGAGGTAGCACAAACCACTCCCCTCATGCAATTAGGGGGCTAAAGTCCAAGCCTTGTGGTTGCAGCTATATAACTTAGCAGCAGGGATTTGTAGTTAGGAAAGCACCAGCCCCTCAGCCCAGGCATGATGGGGGTGAGGGCACAGGGCTAGTATCTAATGCTTGCTGTTGACCAGGACTGATTGTCATAAGCACTAGACCAGTTCCTATGGGTTCCTACAAGAGACCAATTCCTTTTCTGAAAAGCCCATCTATAGAGGGCCAGCCCTAAACAAGCCAGCCCTTACCTCTCAACAGCCTCTTCAAAAGGAATTTAAATTAAAAAAAAAAACCTCAAAAACCAAGACAGGTAGACATGAAAAAATTATTTTTTAATCACAGAAATGAAAAATATAGTAATTAAATTTAAAAACACAGCAGTCAGAAAAATCTCTGTACTGGTCACAGTCAGAGAAGGAATTAGTAAATTGAAAGGCAGCACTTCAGAATTCACCCAGAACACAGCCAGAGACACAAAGAGATCGAAGGTAGGTATGAAAGATGAGTTAAGATGGCAGAGAGACTGAGAGGCTCTAGCAAACATCCAAGAGTTTCAGAAGAGGGGAATGATAAGGAAATCATACTTGATTCCTCTGTTTCTCACATACCCTACATCCAACTCATCATCAAATTATCCTGACTCAACTTTCAGAATATATTCTGAGTCCGACCACTTCTACCTACCTTGTCTCTACCACCATGATCCAAGTTGCCATTATCTCTCACCTTCTAACTGATCGTTATCTCCCTTACAGTTTAGTCTCCACACAGGAGCCAAAGTGGACATTTTAAAGCATAAATTTGGTCATGTCACTCCCCTGCTTAAAACCCTCCAACAGCTTTTAATCACTCTTAGTCACAGTTAGAATAAAGTCCAGAGCCCTTACTTTGATCTACAACGTTCTTCGTGATCTGGCCTACTATAAGCATTCCAACGTTATCTTGTACCACTGGCTCCTTGCTCGCTCTGCCCCAGTTCCTCCAACACCAAGTGACACTCCCATCTTGTAATATTTGCACTTGTCTTCCCCTCTGCCTAGAGGACCAGTTTACCAGTTGCCATTGAGTCAACTCCAACTCATGGCAACCTACATGTGTCAGAGTAGAACTGTGCTCCATAGGATTTCTAGTAGCTGACTTTGGGGAAGTAAATCATCAGGCCTTTCTTCTGAGGCACCTCTGGGTGGACTCGAACCTCCAATCTTTTGGTTAGCAGCTGAGTGCTTTAACTGCTTGCACCATCCAGGGACTAGAGGAAGCATCCCTCAAACAACTGCCTGATTCATTCCCTCACTCACCTCATTCAAGTCTGTGCTCAAACGTCTCCTTGTCAGAGAGGCTTCCCTAACCTGCTATCTAAATAGCAGGCCCTTACCCCACCTCCCAGCCCCATCCCCCATCACTGGCATTACAAATCAAGGGAGAAAGAATGGACTTTTCAGTAAATGATGTTGACATACTTGGCTACCCATATTGGAGGCGGGGAATGCATTTTTCTCCCCCACAGTCACAAAGATTTATCTCAAATAATTCTATGCCAAAATGTGAAAAGTAAAACTTCTAATCTTCTAGAATAAAATGTAGGAGGGTACCTTTAAGACATCATGGAAGGATTTCTTAAACAAGACTCAAAAATCCCTGACCATAAAAGAAAAGATTGTAAGTGTGACTACATTAAAATTAAAAATACAGGGCAACATGGCACTATAGTCAGAAGCGCCACGCTGTCCCTCCACAGCAAAGATCTGAAAAACTAAGTCAAACAGAGTCACATGTCAGTCCTGAAACCCTAAGCATCAAATGAAAAGATAAAGAACTCAGCCAAGCACCGAATGGAATAAGAAACTGACTGAGAACAGAGAGCAAGGAGAGATACATGCAGAGGTCCCCTATCAGCTACCACAGCACAGATCTGCCATCTTGGACTCCTACTGGAGATCAGCGAATAGGGGGTATGAGAAAGCAGCTTCATGGAGCTTCCAGCAGGAGACAGAACAACTGGTAACCAGCAATATAGGCTTTCCCACCCCCCACCCTTCATCACCCCCACTTAGCCTCCTCTGCTTCACCCTGTGTTGCTTGGTTTCCACCCACCCACACTGGCCGGCTCCTTGAGTGCCTTTTGTTGACTGCTGGTGTTGCTTTTTTCCACTTCTTTAGATTTCTTCCTTACCTCTCACCACCTCCCCCTCCACTCTCTCAAATACCTGGCTCCATGTGCCATCTTTGCTGCAAAACACCGCTCGACTGTGAAATTACTTCCTGGCCCGTGCCACCACACTGGTGGGACCCCCGGGGCTTTTTTGTTTGTTTGTTTGCTCTGATTTGTACTGTTTTGATTTGTCTGTTTGTTTTCTTTTTCGTTTCTCGACTTGGGAGACCCTTCTAGCCAGGCAGTACTGAGCAGCTTGGAAGCTACTTCCTTACTCTGTGCAGAAGCACAGGGACATCCCTGGGGGCATTTCTTCTTTCTTGTTTTTTTTTGGTTTTGGTTTTTTTGTTATTGTTTCTTTGTTTTGTTTTCTTCTCTCTCTTATTCCCTTTTTGACTTCCTTCATTTCCAGTTTCTCGATTTATTCATTTTTTTCTTTTACCCTTTTTCTTTTTTTTTTTTTAATTTTTCCCCATTTCTCAGTCTCTCATCTCTGCACTCCAACAGCAAGATCCTTTAGCACTCTTTTTTGTTTGTTTGTTTGTTTGTTTTTGGCTCCTATTCCTCTCTCCTCTCTCTCCTCTTTCCCATACACATCTTAGTGCCACACATCACAATCTACCCCCTCCTTCCTGCCTACCTGCACCATGTGCTGAACATCACACTTCCAAGCAGCATAGGCACAGCCTACTGGAACATGCCCTGCACTGATTCCCTGTCCGCACTGTCAGCCCTGGTACGTGCCATGAACAACCCATCCCAGCAACTCCCCTTCAGCTGGACCTGTCCTGCTGTACCATACTGACTGACTGACCCTGCCAATTGGAGAAGGAGGAGAAAAGTATTGTGCCCATAGACAAGCAAACAACAAAACACGCACAGCCCACCTGCTCAGACATAACCAAATAAAACAAAAAAGCAGGATGAAACAAATCTACAATCAATAAATGAGGAAAATAACCACTGAATGCCCCAAAGACAGCAGACAATATCAAAACATTTACAAACACAGGACAGGATGGTTCCAGTAGGCTTCCAAAATTAAACACCAGATAACTTTCCCATAGAAGAAAAGGCACTAAACCTAACTGATAGGGAATTCAAATCTCTAATATTCAGAATTATCCAAAAGTTGAAGCCAAAAGCAGCCAAAAATGAGGAAAAAATAGACAAATTCATTAAAAAGGCAGACAAATTCATGGAAAATACAGACAAAAAAATGTAAGAATTCAAGAAAATAATACAGGAACAAAATGCTAAAATAAATTCCCAACTAGAAATTATACAAAAACAACAATTAAAAATCCAAAAGATAAACAACAAGATTTCAGATATGGACAGTGTCATAGAGGGGCTGAGGAGTAGGTTTGAAATGATGGAAGATAGGATCAGCAAAATTGAAGACAAATACTTCGATACAACTCTGTTTGAGGAAAACTCAGAAAAAAGAATGAAGAAAAATGAAGAGACCCTGAGAGTTATGTGGGACACAATTAAAAGCAAAAATTTACGAGTGATTGGCATTCCAGAACAGGGGGAGAAAACAGAAAACACAGAGAGGATCATTGAAGAACTGCTGACACAAAACTTCCCCAGTCTCATGAAAGATAAAAAGCTGACCTTCCAAGAAGCTCAACGAACCCCATGTAGGATAGACTCCAAAAGAAAATCAACAAGGCATATCATAATCACACTCACTAAAACCAAAGACAAATAAAGAATTGTGAGAGCATCTTGAGAAAAACAGAAGTTACATATAGAGGAGAAACAATAAGAGTAAGCTCAGATTATTCAGCAGAAATCACGCAGGCAAAAGGCAATGGGATGACATATATAAAACCTTGAAAGAAAAAAATTGCCAGCTAAGAATAATATATCCTGCAAAACTTTCATTCAGATATGACGGTGAAATTAAGTCATTTCCAGATAAACAGAAATTAAGGGACTATGTAAAAATCAAACCAAACTTACAAGATCTATTAAAGACACTCCTTCAATCTGAGAACAAACAACATCAGACCACAGGCTGAATATAGGACACAGGATTGTTCTAGCCAGATACCAACCTAGGAAATGAACTCTTAAGGACTATGCAAAACCAAAAGAATTACAATAGGGAACCAGAGAGGTTAATCTGTAAATGACAACAGCATCAGAACAATAAAAGAGGGAATAAATGGTCTGAGTACAGAACCTTCTAATGGAGAGGAAGGCAAGGCAATACCATGTAATTATAGACTGGTTCAAATCTAGGAAGATAAGCATAAATTTCAAGGTAACCACAAAGAAAGTTAATAAACCTACTCATCAAAATAAAGAAGAAAACATAAAGTCTCAGTAAAAACAAAACCTACATAAACACAAGAATTGGAAAAAAAAATCCACCAACCAAAGGAACTCAGCACAGGAGAGTAAGAGGAACAAAGAAAACTTCAGCACCACAAAAAAAAAAAAAAAAAAAAGCACTACAAAATGCAATCCCACCCCTAGGAATGTATCCTAGAGTAATAAGAGCTGTCGCACGAATAGACATATGCATGCCCGTATTCATTGCAGCACTGTTCACAATAGCAAAAAGATGGAAACAACCTAGGTTCCAATCAACAGATGAATGGATAAACAAACTATGGTACATACACACAATGGAGTATTATGCAACGATAAAGAACAATGATCTGTGAAGCATCTCATAACATGGATGAAACTGGAAGACATTATGCTGAGTGAAATAAGTCAGTCACAAAAGGACAAATATTGTGAGACCGCTACTGTAAAAACTCATGTAAAAATTTACACACAAAAAGAAACTTTTTTTTTTTTTTTTTTTTTTTTTTTGGTTACAAGGGATGGGAGGGGTGGGGGGGGAACTAAATAGACAATAGAAAAGTGGTAACTTTGGTGAAGGGTAAGACAGTACACAATACTGGGAAAGCCAGCACAACTTGTACAAGGAAAGGTCATGGAAGCACCATAGACACTTCCAAACTCCCTGAGGGACTGAATTGCTGAGTGGAGGGCTGTGGGGACCATGGATTCGGGGAACATCTAGCTCAATTGGCGTAACAGTTTATAAAGACAATGTTCTACATTCTACTTGGTGACTAGTGTCTGAGGTCTTAAAAGCCTGTGAACAGCCAAGATACTCCACTGGTCTCACCCCTTCAGGAGCAAGGGAGAATGAAGAGAACAAGATACAAGGAAAAGATCAGTCCAAAGGACTAATGGACGACAGCTACCACGGCCTCCACCAGACTGAGTCCAGTGCAGCTATGTGGTGTCCGGCTACCACCACTGACTGCTCAGATTAGGATCACTATAGAGGGTCCTGGACAGAGCTGGAGAAGGATGTAGAACAAAATTCTAACTCACAAAAAAAGACCAGATTTACTGGCCTGACAGGCTGGAGAAGCCCCGGAAGTATGGCCCCCAGACACCATTTTAGCTCAGTGGAGAAGTCACTCCTGAGGTTCACCGTTCAGCCGGGGATTGGACAGCCTCATAAAACAAAGTGGGACTAATAGGGCACAGCAGTCCAGGGACAAAGACTAGAAGGCAAGAGGGGACAGGAAAGCTGGTGATAGGTAACCCAAGGTTGAGAAGGGACAGTGTTGACATGTCGTAGGGTTGCTAACCATTGTCATAGGGCAATATATGTACTAACTGTTTAATGAGAAACTATTTGTTCTGCAAACCTTCATCTAAGGTACACACACACAAAAAAGAGTTATCTATGTGAGATCAAATTG
Organism: Dugong dugon; assembly: GCA_030035585.1. Classification (NCBI taxonomy): domain Eukaryota; kingdom Metazoa; phylum Chordata; class Mammalia; order Sirenia; family Dugongidae; genus Dugong; species Dugong dugon. The sequence goes on from CM057467.1 coordinate 32,722,478, forward strand.
ACAACAGCAACTCAAAAGGTTTGATGGGAAGCCTAGGGGACCGTGAGTTGAAGACAATGGTGATGGAATAATTTGGAAAAGGATAGTGAGAACAGCAGCACAACTGGAAGAATGTAATCGATGTCACTGAATTGTACATGTAAAAACTTTTGAAGTGGTGTAACTCTATGTATATTTTCACCAAGAAAAAGGTCCTCGAAGGTCAAGAAGGGAGACTGTTGACATGTCGTGGGGTTGTTAATCAATGTCATAAAACAATATGTGTACTGACTGTTTAATAAGAAACTATTTGTTCTGTAAACTTTCATCTAAAGTACACTAAAAAAAATTTAAAAATTAAATTAAAAATGCTCATGCCACAAAACACACCACAAAGGTAAAGCACAAGCCACAGTTTGGAGAACGACACTGGTTAGACATTTAACCAACCAATGTTTAGTATCTAGTATTATAAAGGTCTCCTACAAATCAGTATGAAAAAAGGAAACAGTCAAATGGAGAAGTGAGCAGAGGATAGGAAGAGGCACTTCGCAGAACAGAAAGCCAGCATGGTCACACCATAAATGTGGAAGAAAGAAAACAACAAGCTTGAATCTACCAATAAAAAGGAAATGCACATCGAAACAATGAGATACTGATTCACACTTAACAGATTTGCAAAAATTAAAGTCTAACAATTACAGGGATTAGCACGACAGTGATGCAATTTTAATCACTACTGAGAAGAAGTGACATTTAACCTGAGACCTGAAAAACAAGATGTCGGCTGCAATGCGAGGAGCTGAGGGAAGAACTTCCAGGTGGAGGGAACAGTATGTGAGAAGGTGTTGAACTAGGAGGAATTTGGAGAAACTGAAAGGAGGTTGGTGTGGCTGGAGTGGAGACCACAAGAGGAAGAAGGAGGATTACTGTGTCACCCGCAGCTGAGAGTGGAGTAAGATAGGGAAGAGAATTAGTTTGCAGGGAAGGGATGCAAGGTTGGGTGTACTGAGCAGCACAGGGATGAGTTTTTTTAATTGTGGGAAATACGTATATAACAAAACACTTGCCACTTCAACATTTGTCACAGGTACAATGTAGTGACATGAATTATGTTCATCATACTGTGCAACTATCACCACTATCAATTTCCAAATTTTTCCAGGGGATGAGATTCTTGGTGATTTGCCTAAGTAGGATCCCTCTCTACCTCCTTATTCCTTATCTCATAACACCAACCACATCTAGGTTGTACAATTTGGAGGTCCCTCTTTTTTTAAAAGATTATAAAACTACAAATTCAAAACAACTAGGGTCTATGCAAGTGAAGGACCTTGAAGGTTAAGCATCGTTATCTTCGTGGTAAATCCACTTCTGCCTACACATATCATGATTTGCACATAAGTTGTTTACTTTTACATGATCCATGTCTGACACTAAACAATATGATCCATGGGTGCAGGGACTGTGTCTGTTTTGCTCACCACCTAGCATGTACTTATCACAAATTACCAAAAAAAAAAAAAAAAAAAACCAAACTCATTGCCATCGAGTGGATTCCAACTCATATCAACCCTATAGGACAGAGTAGAAATGCCCCATAGAGTTTCCAAGGAGTGGCTGTCAGATTCAAACTGCCAACCTTTTAGTTAGCAGCCGAGCTCTTAACCAGTGCACCACCAGGGCTCCAAATTAATTGTTCAACAAATACTCTTGGCAAGAATTGAATAGCACCCACCAGCCCCAGGGAATGAAAATGATGTCCTTGGGATCTTTCTCCACCCTGTTGCTTAGACCTTTGACCCTTCTCGTCCTGGATATGCAGTTAAGGACCTTATGTCTGGAGGTCAGGGACTTCCCCAGTCCCCATAAGCCTTCCTTTCCTCTGCTGTTTCACACTGTTACCCTTCACGCTCCCGTCTCTCCACTACGCTTAACTTCCCATTATTCTCTGAACATTCCCTGGGCCTTTTCACCTCTGTGCCTTCGTGCCTGGAATTCTGTTCTCTTTCCCTGTCCAAATCCTACATCCTCAGGGTGCAGATCAAATGCCTCCTCTTTATCCTCTATCAATTCCCCACTAGAAATAATCTTCTTTTCATCTCAACTCCACAGCCCATTACCTGTTCTCCACTCATGGTGACCATCACTCTCTACTTGATTTTATTGCTGATTACCTGTAACCAGTTGCCATCGAGTCACTCCAACTCTCGGTGACCCTATGTGTGTCCAAATGGTTTTTAATGGCTGATTTTTTTTAAAAAAGTAAATTGCCAGCCTTTCTTCCAAGGTGCTTCTGGGTGGGCTCAAAGCTCCAACCTTTCAGTCACCAGTTGAGCACGTTAACTGTTTGTACCACCCAGGGACTTCTTATCACTGGTTATGTTCCTTAAATCCTCCCCCAACAATAATCGGGGCTGATTCAGCTTTGTGTTTCCTCCACCCACCAACTATCCAGATGGAGAGTGCCTTGTTCTAATTGATACTGGTTGAATCAATGAATAGATGACTAAAGGGCCACCTCAAGGGCCTGATCATTCATTCACTCCACAATTGTTCATTGGTCACCTACTATGTTCAGAGCAGGTGCTGAAAAATACAATAGGCAAATAAGACACCATGTCTACCTCAGAGCACTAGGGGAAGTACTTAGGAAGAGCTTCTAATATAGTCCCAGGACTTTGGGAAAGACATCCAAAGGAACAACAACTGAGCTGAGTTGGTAAGACAAAGGGAAATCTCAGGGAAATAGAGAAAATTGGGGGAAATAGAGTCTGAGGAGCACCATCACAGTCCTTCTTAACTCAAGCTTGGCTGGAGAAGAGTCAAGCAGAGTGAATGCCCCCTCACTCCCATCATCTCCTTGCCCTGCCACCTCACACACCCCAGCCCCAGCTGACTTGGAACCCAGAATCTCCATACCGGCTCTCTGCTGCAGTCTCAGGTCCTGCACATCACCCTCCCATTAACCAGTATCACCAACGGTGAACACTAACCCAGCCCCCACAGGGTAAAACAGTGACACTGAGGTCCCTATAGCTTTGCCACTCCATCCTGTTGCGTCCTTGCTTCACCCTGATATAAGAAAGTCCATAATGCTCAAACCAGGCACATTTCAAGCCCTAAGGAACTCCATGCTTTGGCTATTGAAACAAAAGGTTGCCACCCTTTCATCAAAGCCCCAAGACACAAGCAAATTCTTCTATTAGTATTTGCAAGACCATTTGGCTGCCACTCCTTGTTAGTGCTAAGGTGGAATTTGGCCTCTAACAATATCTCTTGAGAGAGTAGGCAGCACAAGTGAGCTACATTTTTCAAGCTTGATAACGTCAAGGGAGCCATTCCCCTTTTACCTCCAGACACGCCCCAGGAAACCCGGCCTACACACGTCTTCTCTTCAGAACATTGTTTTCCATAAAGTGGTGACATTAAAGCAAATATCAGATATTAGAAATATCTCATTGCTCCTGGGTCCACTCACCAACATAAGCAGAGTCTGGCCCTAGGATGAGATCAAGGAAGCTGCTCTCTTCCCCCAAAACACAACTCAGGGATTCTGAAAGTCTAACATTTTTATTTCTTAACTTCTGCCCCAGAATGTGACTCTGTTTCCTATTTTTTACCCTGAATGATAAGGAGCCATGACAACTGGGTAAAGCTTATGAGAGAAAGCAGGCCACGTCCTGCACTCTAATGCCAGACAAAACACTGGGGACTTGTGACGAAGCTGTGTCATTTGGAAAGAGAGGGGAGAGAAGTCTGAGCTAGGACCTGCCTGAAGGATACATGTGAGGAGGAGATCCTTGGCAAGTGGAAAAGTTGGCACAATGTGTCATACTGTGGTGGCTTATGTGCTGCTGTGATGCTGGAAGCTATGCCACTGGTATTACAAATACCAGCAAGGTCACCCATGGTGGACAGGTTTCAGCAGAACTTCCAGATTTAAGACAAACTAGGAAGAAGGACCTGGTGATATACTTCTGAAAAAATCAGCCAGTGAAAACCTTATGAATAGCAATGGAACATTGTTTGGTATAGTGCCAGAAGATGAGCCCCTCAGGTTGGAAGGAACTCAAAATATGACTGAGGAAGAGCTGCCTCCTCAAAGTAGAGTTGACCTTAATGATGTTAATGGAGTAAAGCTTTCGGGACCTTCATTTGCTGATATGGCATGACTCAAAATGAGAAGAAACAGCTGCAAACATCCATTAACAATTGGAACATGGAATGTATGAAGTATGAAACTAGAAAAATTGGAAGCCATGAAAAATAAAATGGACTGCATAAGGATCAATATCCTAGGTATTAGTGAGCTAATGGACTGGCATTGGCCACTTTGAATCAGACAATCATATGGTCTACTATGCCAGGAATGACAAATTAAAGAGGAATAGCATCACATTCATCATCAAAAAGAACATTTTAAGATCTTTCCTGAAGTACAGTGTTGTCAGTGATAGAATAATATCCATAAGCCTAGAAGGAAGACCTGTTAATATGACTATGATTCAAATTTACACACCAACCACTAAGGCCAAAGATGAGGAAATTGAAGATTTTTACCAACTTCTGCAGTATGAAATTGATTGATACAATCAAGATGCATTGATAATTACTGGTGATTGGAATGCGAAAGCTGGAAACAAAGAAGGATGAGTCATTGGAAAATATGGCCTTGGTCGTAGAAATGACACCAGAGATCCCATGATAGAATTTTGCAAGACCAACAACTTCTTCATTGCAAATACTTTTTTTCAACAACATAAAGACTGACTATACATGTGGATCTCACCAGATGGCATACACAAGAATCAAATTGACTACATCTGTGGAAAGAGATGATGGAGAAGGTCAATATCATCAATCAGAACAAGGTCAGGGGCCAGTTGCAGAACAGACCATCAATTGCTCAAGTGTAAGTTCAAGTGGATGCTGAAGAAAACTAAAACAAGTCCAGAAGAGCCAAAATATGAACTTGAATATATCCCACCTGAATTTAGAGACCATCTCAAGAATAGATTTGGCCCATTGAACACTAATGACCAAAGACCAGACGAGCTGTGGGATGACATCAAGGATATCATACACGAAGAAAGCAAAGGAAAGACGTGAAAGAGTTTATAATGACAATGTTCTACATTCTACCTTGGTGAGTAGCTTCTGGGGTCTTAAAAGCCTGAGAGTAGCCATCTAAGATACTCCACTGGTCTCACCCCTTCGGGAGCAAGGGAGAATGAAGAGAACAAGATACAAGGAAAAGATTAGTCCAAAGGACTAATGGACCACAGCTACCAAGGCCTCCACCAGACTGAGTCCAGTATACCTACATGGTGCCCGGCTACCACCACTGACTGCTCTGGCCAGGATCACAAGAGAGGGTCCTGGACAGAGCTGGAAAAGGATGTAGAACAAAATTCTAACTCACAAAAAAAGACCAGATTTACTGGCCTGACAGATACTGGAGAAACTCCGAGAGTACATCCCCTTGACACCCTTTGAGCTCAGTAATGAAGTCACTCCCAAGGTTCACTGTTCAGCCAGAGATTGGACAGCCCCATAAAACAAAATGGGACTAATGAGGCACAGCAGTCCAGGGACAAGGACTAGAAGGCAAGAGGGGACAGGAAAGCTGGTGATAGGGAACCCAAGGTTGAGAAGGGACAGTGTTGACATGTCGTAGGGTTGCTAACCATTGTCATAGGGCAATATATGTACTAACTGTTTAATGAGAAACTATTTGTTCTGCAAACCTTCATCTAAGGTACACACACACAAAAAAGAGTTATCTATGTGAGATCAAATTGACAACAGCAACTCAAAAGGTTTGATGGGAAGCCTAGGGGACCGTGAGTTGAAGACAATGGTGATGGAATAATTTGGAAAAGGATAGTGAGAACAGCAGCACAACTGGAAGAATGTAATCGATGTCACTGAATTGTACATGTAAAAACTTTTGAAGTGGTGTAACTCTATGTATATTTTCACCAAGAAAAAGGTCCTCGAAGGTCAAGAAGGGAGACTGTTGACATGTCGTGGGGTTGTTAATCAATGTCATAAAACAATATGTGTACTGACTGTTTAATAAGAAACTATTTGTTCTGTAAACTTTCATCTAAAGTACACTAAAAAAAATTTAAAAATTAAATTAAAAATGCTCATGCCACAAAACACACCACAAAGGTAAAGCACAAGCCACAGTTTGGAGAACGACACTGGTTAGACATTTAACCAACCAATGTTTAGTATCTAGTATTATAAAGGTCTCCTACAAATCAGTATGAAAAAAGGAAACAGTCAAATGGAGAAGTGAGCAGAGGATAGGAAGAGGCACTTCGCAGAACAGAAAGCCAGCATGGTCACACCATAAATGTGGAAGAAAGAAAACAACAAGCTTGAATCTACCAATAAAAAGGAAATGCACATCGAAACAATGAGATACTGATTCACACTTAACAGATTTGCAAAAATTAAAGTCTAACAATTACAGGGATTAGCACGACAGTGATGCAATTTTAATCACTACTGAGAAGAAGTGACATTTAACCTGAGACCTGAAAAACAAGATGTCGGCTGCAATGCGAGGAGCTGAGGGAAGAACTTCCAGGTGGAGGGAACAGTATGTGAGAAGGTGTTGAACTAGGAGGAATTTGGAGAAACTGAAAGGAGGTTGGTGTGGCTGGAGTGGAGACCACAAGAGGAAGAAGGAGGATTACTGTGTCACCCGCAGCTGAGAGTGGAGTAAGATAGGGAAGAGAATTAGTTTGCAGGGAAGGGATGCAAGGTTGGGTGTACTGAGCAGCACAGGGATGAGTTTTTTTAATTGTGGGAAATACGTATATAACAAAACACTTGCCACTTCAACATTTGTCACAGGTACAATGTAGTGACATGAATTATGTTCATCATACTGTGCAACTATCACCACTATCAATTTCCAAATTTTTCCAGGGGATGAGATTCTTGGTGATTTGCCTAAGTAGGATCCCTCTCTACCTCCTTATTCCTTATCTCATAACACCAACCACATCTAGGTTGTACAATTTGGAGGTCCCTCTTTTTTTAAAAGATTATAAAACTACAAATTCAAAACAACTAGGGTCTATGCAAGTGAAGGACCTTGAAGGTTAAGCATCGTTATCTTCGTGGTAAATCCACTTCTGCCTACACATATCATGATTTGCACATAAGTTGTTTACTTTTACATGATCCATGTCTGACACTAAACAATATGATCCATGGGTGCAGGGACTGTGTCTGTTTTGCTCACCACCTAGCATGTACTTATCACAAATTACCAAAAAAAAAAAAAAAAAAAACCAAACTCATTGCCATCGAGTGGATTCCAACTCATATCAACCCTATAGGACAGAGTAGAAATGCCCCATAGAGTTTCCAAGGAGTGGCTGTCAGATTCAAACTGCCAACCTTTTAGTTAGCAGCCGAGCTCTTAACCAGTGCACCACCAGGGCTCCAAATTAATTGTTCAACAAATACTCTTGGCAAGAATTGAATAGCACCCACCAGCCCCAGGGAATGAAAATGATGTCCTTGGGATCTTTCTCCACCCTGTTGCTTAGACCTTTGACCCTTCTCGTCCTGGATATGCAGTTAAGGACCTTATGTCTGGAGGTCAGGGACTTCCCCAGTCCCCATAAGCCTTCCTTTCCTCTGCTGTTTCACACTGTTACCCTTCACGCTCCCGTCTCTCCACTACGCTTAACTTCCCATTATTCTCTGAACATTCCCTGGGCCTTTTCACCTCTGTGCCTTCGTGCCTGGAATTCTGTTCTCTTTCCCTGTCCAAATCCTACATCCTCAGGGTGCAGATCAAATGCCTCCTCTTTATCCTCTATCAATTCCCCACTAGAAATAATCTTCTTTTCATCTCAACTCCACAGCCCATTACCTGTTCTCCACTCATGGTGACCATCACTCTCTACTTGATTTTATTGCTGATTACCTGTAACCAGTTGCCATCGAGTCACTCCAACTCTCGGTGACCCTATGTGTGTCCAAATGGTTTTTAATGGCTGATTTTTTTTAAAAAAGTAAATTGCCAGCCTTTCTTCCAAGGTGCTTCTGGGTGGGCTCAAAGCTCCAACCTTTCAGTCACCAGTTGAGCACGTTAACTGTTTGTACCACCCAGGGACTTCTTATCACTGGTTATGTTCCTTAAATCCTCCCCCAACAATAATCGGGGCTGATTCAGCTTTGTGTTTCCTCCACCCACCAACTATCCAGATGGAGAGTGCCTTGTTCTAATTGATACTGGTTGAATCAATGAATAGATGACTAAAGGGCCACCTCAAGGGCCTGATCATTCATTCACTCCACAATTGTTCATTGGTCACCTACTATGTTCAGAGCAGGTGCTGAAAAATACAATAGGCAAATAAGACACCATGTCTACCTCAGAGCACTAGGGGAAGTACTTAGGAAGAGCTTCTAATATAGTCCCAGGACTTTGGGAAAGACATCCAAAGGAACAACAACTGAGCTGAGTTGGTAAGACAAAGGGAAATCTCAGGGAAATAGAGAAAATTGGGGGAAATAGAGTCTGAGGAGCACCATCACAGTCCTTCTTAACTCAAGCTTGGCTGGAGAAGAGTCAAGCAGAGTGAATGCCCCCTCACTCCCATCATCTCCTTGCCCTGCCACCTCACACACCCCAGCCCCAGCTGACTTGGAACCCAGAATCTCCATACCGGCTCTCTGCTGCAGTCTCAGGTCCTGCACATCACCCTCCCATTAACCAGTATCACCAACGGTGAACACTAACCCAGCCCCCACAGGGTAAAACAGTGACACTGAGGTCCCTATAGCTTTGCCACTCCATCCTGTTGCGTCCTTGCTTCACCCTGATATAAGAAAGTCCATAATGCTCAAACCAGGCACATTTCAAGCCCTAAGGAACTCCATGCTTTGGCTATTGAAACAAAAGGTTGCCACCCTTTCATCAAAGCCCCAAGACACAAGCAAATTCTTCTATTAGTATTTGCAAGACCATTTGGCTGCCACTCCTTGTTAGTGCTAAGGTGGAATTTGGCCTCTAACAATATCTCTTGAGAGAGTAGGCAGCACAAGTGAGCTACATTTTTCAAGCTTGATAACGTCAAGGGAGCCATTCCCCTTTTACCTCCAGACACGCCCCAGGAAACCCGGCCTACACACGTCTTCTCTTCAGAACATTGTTTTCCATAAAGTGGTGACATTAAAGCAAATATCAGATATTAGAAATATCTCATTGCTCCTGGGTCCACTCACCAACATAAGCAGAGTCTGGCCCTAGGATGAGATCAAGGAAGCTGCTCTCTTCCCCCAAAACACAACTCAGGGATTCTGAAAGTCTAACATTTTTATTTCTTAACTTCTGCCCCAGAATGTGACTCTGTTTCCTATTTTTTACCCTGAATGATAAGGAGCCATGACAACTGGGTAAAGCTTATGAGAGAAAGCAGGCCACGTCCTGCACTCTAATGCCAGACAAAACACTGGGGACTTGTGACGAAGCTGTGTCATTTGGAAAGAGAGGGGAGAGAAGTCTGAGCTAGGACCTGCCTGAAGGATACATGTGAGGAGGAGATCCTTGGCAAGTGGAAAAGTTGGCACAATGTGTCATACTGTGGTGGCTTATGTGCTGCTGTGATGCTGGAAGCTATGCCACTGGTATTACAAATACCAGCAAGGTCACCCATGGTGGACAGGTTTCAGCAGAACTTCCAGATTTAAGACAAACTAGGAAGAAGGACCTGGTGATATACTTCTGAAAAAATCAGCCAGTGAAAACCTTATGAATAGCAATGGAACATTGTTTGGTATAGTGCCAGAAGATGAGCCCCTCAGGTTGGAAGGAACTCAAAATATGACTGAGGAAGAGCTGCCTCCTCAAAGTAGAGTTGACCTTAATGATGTTAATGGAGTAAAGCTTTCGGGACCTTCATTTGCTGATATGGCATGACTCAAAATGAGAAGAAACAGCTGCAAACATCCATTAACAATTGGAACATGGAATGTATGAAGTATGAAACTAGAAAAATTGGAAGCCATGAAAAATAAAATGGACTGCATAAGGATCAATATCCTAGGTATTAGTGAGCTAATGGACTGGCATTGGCCACTTTGAATCAGACAATCATATGGTCTACTATGCCAGGAATGACAAATTAAAGAGGAATAGCATCACATTCATCATCAAAAAGAACATTTTAAGATCTTTCCTGAAGTACAGTGTTGTCAGTGATAGAATAATATCCATAAGCCTAGAAGGAAGACCTGTTAATATGACTATGATTCAAATTTACACACCAACCACTAAGGCCAAAGATGAGGAAATTGAAGATTTTTACCAACTTCTGCAGTATGAAATTGATTGATACAATCAAGATGCATTGATAATTACTGGTGATTGGAATGCGAAAGCTGGAAACAAAGAAGGATGAGTCATTGGAAAATATGGCCTTGGTCGTAGAAATGACACCAGAGATCCCATGATAGAATTTTGCAAGACCAACAACTTCTTCATTGCAAATACTTTTTTTCAACAACATAAAGACTGACTATACATGTGGATCTCACCAGATGGCATACACAAGAATCAAATTGACTACATCTGTGGAAAGAGATGATGGAGAAGGTCAATATCATCAATCAGAACAAGGTCAGGGGCCAGTTGCAGAACAGACCATCAATTGCTCAAGTGTAAGTTCAAGTGGATGCTGAAGAAAACTAAAACAAGTCCAGAAGAGCCAAAATATGAACTTGAATATATCCCACCTGAATTTAGAGACCATCTCAAGAATAGATTTGGCCCATTGAACACTAATGACCAAAGACCAGACGAGCTGTGGGATGACATCAAGGATATCATACACGAAGAAAGCAAAGGAAAGACGTGAAAGAGTTTATAATGACAATGTTCTACATTCTACCTTGGTGAGTAGCTTCTGGGGTCTTAAAAGCCTGAGAGTAGCCATCTAAGATACTCCACTGGTCTCACCCCTTCGGGAGCAAGGGAGAATGAAGAGAACAAGATACAAGGAAAAGATTAGTCCAAAGGACTAATGGACCACAGCTACCAAGGCCTCCACCAGACTGAGTCCAGTATACCTACATGGTGCCCGGCTACCACCACTGACTGCTCTGGCCAGGATCACAAGAGAGGGTCCTGGACAGAGCTGGAAAAGGATGTAGAACAAAATTCTAACTCACAAAAAAAGACCAGATTTACTGGCCTGACAGATACTGGAGAAACTCCGAGAGTACATCCCCTTGACACCCTTTGAGCTCAGTAATGAAGTCACTCCCAAGGTTCACTGTTCAGCCAGAGATTGGACAGCCCCATAAAACAAAATGGGACTAATGAGGCACAGCAGTCCAGAGACAAGGACTAGAAGGCAAGAGGGGACAGGAAAGCTGGTGATAGGGAACCCAAGGTTGAGAAGGGACCGTGTTGACATGTCGTGGGGTTGTAAACCATTGTCATAGGGCAATATGTGTACTGTTTAACGAGAAACTATTTGTTCTGTAAACCTTAATCTAAAGTACAAAAAAAAAAAAAGAATTATCTATGTGAGGTCAAATTGACACAGCAACTCAAAAGGTTTGATGGGAAGGCAATGGTGATGGAATAATTTGGAAAAGGATAGTGAGAATAGCAGCACAACTGGAAGAATGTAATCGATGTCACTGAATTGTACATGTAGAAACTTTTTAAATGGTGTATCTTTGGCTATGTATATTTTCACCAAAAAAAAAAAAAGTCCTCCAAGGTTGAGAAGGGAGAGAGTTCACATTGTGAGGTTGTTAATCAATGTCATAAAACAATATGTGTACTGACTGTTTAATGAGAAAATATTTGTTCTGTAAACCTTCATCTAAAGTACAATTAAAAAAATTTTTAAAAAAATACGTGAAAGAAAGAAAAGACCAAAATGGATGTCAGAAGAGACTCTGAAATTTGTTCTTGAACATAGAGTAGCTAAAGTGACTGAAAGAAATGAAGTAAAAGAGCTGAACAGAAGATTTCAAAGGGCAGTTGGAGAAGACAAAGTAAAGTAAGGAAAGGTGTGTGTTATGGTTGTATCCTTTTCACCATACTTATTCAATCTGCATGCTGAGTAAATAATCTGAGCACCTGAACTATATGAAGAAGAACGCAGCATCAGGATCGGTGGAAGACTCGTTAACAACCTGCATTATGCAGACGACACCATCTTGCTTGCTGAAAGTGAAGAGAACTTGAAGCACCTACCGGTGAAGATCAAAGACCACAGCCTTCAGTATGGATTACACCTCAACATAAAGAAAACAAAAATCCTCACAACTGGACCAATAAGCAACATCATGGTAAACGGAGAAAAGATTGAAGTGGTCAAAAATTTCATTTTACTTGGATCCACAATCAACATCCATGGAAGCAGCAGTCAGGAAATCAAAAGACGCATTGCATTGGGCAAATCTGCTACAAAAGACCTCTTTAAAGTGTTGAAATCAAAGATGTCACCTTGAAGACTAAGGTGAGCCTGACCCAAGCCATGGTATTTTCAATCAAATCATATGCATGAGAAAGCTGGACAATGAATAAGGAAGACCCAAGAAGAATTCACACCTTCGAATTGAGGTGTTGGCAAAGAATATTGAATATACCATGGACTGCCAAAAGAGCAAACAAATCTGTCTTGAAAGAAGTACAGCCAGAAGCCTCCTTAGAAGGAAGGATGATAAGACTATGTCTCACATACTTTGGACGTGTTGTCAGGAGGGATCAGTCCCTGGAAAAGGACATCATGCTTGGTAAAGTACAGGGTCAGCAAAAAAGAGGAAGACCCTCAACAAGACAGATTGACACAGTGGCTGCAACAATGGACTCAAGCATAACAACGTTTGTGAGCATGGCGCAGGACCAAACAGTGTTTCCTTCTGTGATGCATAGGGTCGCTATGAGTCGGAACCATCTTGACGGCACCTAACAACAACAACATGCAGATGACACAGCCTTGCTTGCTGAAAGTGAAGAGGACTTGGAGTACTTACTGATGAAGATAAAAGACCACAGCCTTCAGTATGGACTGCATCTTAACGTAAAGAAATCAAAAATGCTCACAACTGGACCAATAAGCAACATTATGATAAATGGAGAAAATATTGAAGTTGTCAAGGATTTCGTTTTACTCGTATCCACTATCAATGCCCATGGAAGCAGCAGTCAAGAAATCTAACGACATAGTGCACTGGGTAAATCTGTCGCAAAAGACCTCTCTAAAGTGTTAAAAAGCAAAGATGTCACTTTGAGAACTAAGGTGCACCTGATCCAAGCCATGGTATTTTCAATCACCTCATATTATGGATTGAATTGTGTCTCCCAAAAATGTGTATCAACATGGCTAGGCCATGATTCCCAGTAGTGTGTGGTTGTCCACCATTCTGTGATCTGATATGATTATCCCATGTGTTGTAAATCCTAATCTCTGCCTGTAGTTAATGAGGCAAGATTAGGTTATGTTAAAGACAACTAGGGTAGGATGCAACACCCTTACTCAGATCACAGCCCTGATCCAATGTAAAAGGAGTTTCCCTGGGGTGTGGCCTGCATCACCTTTTATGTTACAAAAGATAAAAGGAGAGAGAAGCGACAGAGTGAGAGGGACCTCATGCCACCAAGAAAGAAGTACCAGGAGTGGAGCGCGTCCTTTGGAGCCAGGGTCCTGTGCTGAGAAGCTCCTAGACCAGGGGAAGATTGATGACAAGGACCTTCCACCAGAATCGACAGAGAGAGAAAGCCTTCCTCTAGAGCTGGCAACCTGAATTCAGACTTCTAGACTCCTAGACAGTAAGAGAATAAATTTGTTTGTTATAGCCATCCACTTGAGGTATTTCTGTCATAGCAGCACTAGATAACCAAGATATCTCATATGCGTGCAAAAGGTGGACAATGAATAGAGAAGATCGAATAAGGATTGATGTATTTGAATTATGGTGAAGAGTATGAAATATACCATGGCCTGGTAGAAGAATGAACAAATTCTTGGAAGAAGCACAGCCAGAATGCTCCTTAGAAGTAAGGATGGCAAGATTTCACGTACTTTGGACATGTTCTCAGTAGGGAACAGTTACTAGAGAAGAACATCACACTTGGTAAATTAGATGGTCAGCAAAAAAGAGGAAGACCCTCAATGAGATGGAATGACACAGTGGCTGCAATAATGAGCTCAAGCATAACAACGATTGTGAGGATGGCACAGTACCGGCCAGTGTTTCGTTCTGTTGTACATGGGGTCCCTATGAGTCAGAACCAAGTCGACAGCACCTAACAACAACAATTAGTGGAGGAATCTGTATGGCCTATTTCAGAATCTGGGTAGATAATGAGGAGTCACAGAAGGATTCCCAATGTAGGTCTGTGAGATCAGCTTTGCAGTTTAGAGCTCTCACTCTGAGTCTAGATTGGAGAAACTGAGATAGGGAGACCAGTTAAGAGACTATCACTATAGACTAAGCAAGAAATATCAAGTGCTAGAACCGGACAGGAGAAAAGCAGAAAGATAGGACAAACCACATAGGAGGCAACATCTGTAAGACTTAACAACTAATTCAATAAGGGGTTAGAAGGAGGAGGTGTGGGGGATGTGCTTCACAGGGTTCTGGTGTTGGCATTTTCCAAGGCAGAACACTGGAGAAGAAACAGGTTTGGAATGGAAGATAATATCATATTCGACACGTGGAGTAGGATGTGCCTGCGGGACATCATGTGCTGATGAGTAGATGGTTCTGGAGCCCAGGAGAGAGGCCTAGACTAGAAACAATGCAAAGAATTTCCAGTGATATAGTTGTCTCCATTTAATGAATAAGAAAATACAATTCAGACAGATCAAGTAACTTGTTCAAGCTTGTATAATAGTGGATTCAAGTAGTGGATCCTGTTGGACATCGTGCTGCCTGGGGGAGGGAAAGGACCCAGAAATTTAGGAGGAGATGTTCTACTAGTGACTCCAGTGGATTGGGGAATACGCAGGACTAAAGCAGCCCCTCTCTTCAGCCCTATGTCTTCAAAGACAGCCTAGTGTAGTTGACAAAATGCTAGCTAAGGATATGTGAGAACTGTCAATAATTTATTTATTACATTGTTGCTGTTGTTGTTAGCTGCCGTGGAGTCAGCCCCTGACTCAGGGTGACCCCATGCACAACAGGATCGGACTGTTGTGTTCCACAGGGTTTTTGGTTTTTTTGTTTGTTTGATTTTTCAACTTAACAGGATTATTTATTGGAAAAAGTAACATGGAAATATGCATCTACAGATTTTTCTTTAAAGTTTTTTATTAAAGATAGCTTATGAATAATGCAGCAATTGACCCAGAATTAATATATGTGACCTACTTTCTTTTTTTTTTTAAATTGTACTTTAGATGAAGGTTTACAGAGCAAATTAGTTTCTCATTAAACAGTTAATGCACATATTGTTTTGTGACATTGGTTGCCAACCCCACAACATGTCAACACTCTCCCCTTCTCAATCTTGGGTTCCCCTCCTGCCTTCTCATCCCTGCCTTCTTGTCATTGCCCCTGTGCTGGTGTGTCCATTTAGCCTCACTTTGTTTTATGGGCCTGTCTAATCTTTGACTGCAGGCTGAACCTCAGAAGTGACTTCAGTACTGAATTAAAAGAGTATCCAGGGGCCATACTCTAGGGGTTTCTCCAGTTTCTGTCAGACCAGTAAGTCTGGTCTTTTTTTGTGAGTTAGAATTTTATTCTACACTTTTCTCCAGCTCTGTCCAGGACCCTCTGTTGTGATCCCTGTCAGAGCAGTCAGTGGTGGTAGCCGGGCACCATCTAGTTGTACTGGACTCAGTCTGGTGGAGGCTGTGGTAGTTGTGGTCCATTAGTCTTCTGGGCTAATCTTTCGCTTGTGTCTTTGGTTTTCTTCATTCTCTCTTGCTCCAGACAAGTTGAGACCAGTGGAGTATCTTAGATGGCCGCTCACAAGCTTTTAAGACCCCAGACACTACTCACCAAAGTAGGACATTTTGTTTACAAACCATGTTATGTCAGTTGAGCTAGATGACCCCTCTACAGGGTTTTCATGGGCTGATTTTTCACTAGTCCTTTCTTCCTATTCCATCTTAGTCTGGAAGCTCTGCTGAAACCTGTTCAGCATCCATTTATTATCTTAGATAGGTCATTTTGCCTCTTGATGCCTCAGTTTCCTCGGTCATTTTGCCTCTTGGTGCCTCAGTTTCCTCAACTGTAAAATGAAGTTAGATGATCCCTGAGGTCTCTCATAATTCTAAAATGTAGTTATTTGTCTTTGTCTTTTATTTTTTAATACAAGCCCAGAACCATTTATTTTCTAGTCTGTTTCTTATTTAACATTAATATATACTCACTGAAGAAAATTTGGAAAAAGGAAAAAGGCTAAAGAAGAAAATAAAAATTCTCACAATATCACCAGTCTGAGATAATACTGCTAACATTTTGATGTAATGATTAGTGGTCATCCTTTTCTGTGCAAATGCACGTCTTTTTTTTTTTTTTAACAGAAACAGGGTAATAATATCTACTATTACCTGAGCATCTGATACTTGCAGACACATGGCTAATTACTATACATACATATCATCTATCCTTATAGCAACCTTGCAAGCCAGATTATCATTGTCCCCATTTTACAGAAAATAACACCAATTGCTGTCAAGTCAACTCTGATTCATGGAGACCTATGTGTGTCAGAGTAGAATTGTGCTCCATAGGATTTCAATGGCTGACTTTTCAGGAGCAGATCACCAGGTCTTTCTTCCAAGGAGCCTCTGGGTTGACTTGAACCTCCAACCTTTCAGGTAGCAGGTGACCGTGTTGAATGCTGGCACCACCCAGTGCAAAAAGGTCAAATGACCTGACTGAGATCACATAACCAGTAAGTGACAGACCAGCTTACTAGCTTCCTGAGGCTGTCCACATTGTTCTGTGAACATCTTTTTTTAAAAACTTAGTTTATTTTTAACATGTTCCCACTTTTCAAATACTTTTCTACCACATAATTATAAATGGTTTCAAAGTATTAATCATGTAATTTTTCCCCAATTCTCTAAGTTTAGCTTTTAAATTTTTTTTTATTTTCACTGTCATGGAAAATGTTGTGACATTCTTAAGGCTATTGACAAATAGTGTCAAATTGCCCTCCAAAAAAAATGAATACTTATTCCCCTTTAAAAATTTATGAAAGTTCTATTTGCCTGCAACCTCACTAATGTTGGGAATTATCTTATTTTTATTAATTTTTGCTTATCTTAGGGTCATGGATTGAATTGTGTCCCCCAAAAATATGTGTCCGCTTGGTTAGGCCACGATTTCCAGTATTGTATCATATTGTCATTCCCACCGTTTTGTCATTTTTTTTAATTGTGTACGTTAAGGGAAAGTTTACAATTCAAGTTAGTCTCTTATACAAAAATTTATACATACATTGTGATGTGACCCTAATTGCTCTCCCTGTACTGTGACAGCACACTCCTCCTTTCCACCCAAGATTTCCCATGCCCATTCAACCAGCTCCTGACCCTCTCTGCCTTCTCATCTCACCTCCAGACAGGAGCTAAGAAGCACACTTCATGAGTATCATTTTATGTCCCATCGTCCAGACTAATCTTTATCTGAAGAGTTGGCCTCAGGAATGGTTTTAGTGCTGGGTTGGCAGAGAGTCCGGGGGCCATGCTTTCTGGGGTTCCTCCAGTCTCAGTCAGACCATTAAGTCTGGTCTTCTTACTAGAATTTGAGTTCTGCACCCCACTTTCTCCTGCTCCATCAGGGACTTTCTGTTGTGTTCCCTGTCAGGGCGGTCATTGGTAGTAGCAGGGCATCATCTAGTTCTTCTGGTCTCAGGCTGATGAAGTCTCTGGTTTGTGTGGCCCTTTCTGTCTCTTGGGCTAATATTTCCCTTGTGACTTTAGTGTTCTTCATTCTCCTTTACTCCAAGTGTGTTGGGACCAGTTGATGCATCTTGGATGGCTGCTTGCTAGCTCTTAAGACCCCAGACACCACTCACCAAAGTAGGATGCAGAATATTTACTTAATAAACTTTGTTATGCCAATTGACCTAGATGTCCCCTGAAACCATGGTCCCCAGACCCCTACCCTGCTACTCTATCCCTTGAAGGGTTTGACTGTATTCAGGAACATTCTTAGCTTTGGTTTAGTCCAGTTGTGCTGAGTTCCCCTGTAGTGTGTGCTGTCCTTCCCTTCACCTAAGATAATTCTTGTCTGCTATCTAGTTAGTGAATAACCCTCTCCTTCCCTCCACACCCTTGTAACCATCAAACAATGTTTTCTTCTGTGTTTAAACCTTTTCTTGAGTTCTTATAATAGTGGTTTTATACAATATTTGTCCTTTTGTGAATGACTAAATTCACTCAGCATAATGCCTTCCAGATTCTTCCATGTTCACAGATTCATTGTTGTTCTTTATCGTTTCAAAGTATTCCGATGTGTGAATATACCATAATTTGTTTATCCATTTGTCCCTTGATGGACACCTAGGTTTTTTCCATCTTTTTGCTATCCTGAACAGTGCTGCAATGAACATGGCATATATCTATTTGTGTGATGTCTCTTATTTCTCTAGGATATATTCCAAGGAATGAGGTTGCTGGAATCGTTTGGTACTTCTGTTTCTAGCTTTTTAAGGAACTGCCAAATTGATTTCCAAAGTGGTTGTACCATTTTAAATTCCCACCAACAGCGTATAAATGTTCCAGTCTCTCCACAACCTCTCCAGCATTTATTATTTTGTATTTTTTGGATTAATGCTAGCCTTGTAGGGGTGAGATGGTATCTCATTTTAGTTTTGATATGCATTTCTCTAATGGTTAATGATCGTGAGAATTTCTTCATGTGTCTGTTAGCCTCCCTAATGTCTTCTTTGGCGAAGAGTCTATTCATATCCTTTGCCCTTTTTTTAATTGGGTTACTTGTCTTTTTGTTGTTGAAGTTTTGCAGTATCTTATAGATTTTAGAGATTAGACTCTGATCGGATTTGTGGTAGCCAAAAATTTTTTCCCAGTCTGTAGGTTGTCTTTTGACTCTTTTGGTGAAGTCTTTTGATGAGCATGTGTTTTTGATTTTTAGGAGCTCCCAGTTATCTAGTTTCTCTTCTGGTCTTTGCACATTGTTACTTATGGTTCATATTCTTTTTATGCCATGTATTAGGGCTCCTAGCATTGTCCCTATTTTTTTTCCATGATCTTTATCATTTCAGATTTTATATTTAGGTCTTTAATCCATTTTTAGTTAGTTTTTGTGCATGGTGTGAGGTATCGGTCTTGTTTCAGTTTTTTATAGATGAATATCCAGTCATGCCAGCACCATTTGTTGAAGAGACTGTCTTTTCCCCAATTAACAGACTTTGGGTCTGTGTCAAATATCAGCTGCTCATTGGTGGATGAATGTATGTCTGGATTCTCAATTCTATTTCATTGGTCTATGTATCTGTTGTTGTACCAGTACCAGGCTGTTTTGACTACCGTGGCGGTATAATAGGTTCTAAAATGAGGTAGTGTGAGGTCTCCCACTTTGTTTTTCTTGAGTAATGCTTTACTTATCCTGGGCCTCTTCCCTTTCCATATGAAGTTGGTGATTTGTTTCTCTAACTCATAAAAAAATGCCATTGGAATTTGGACTGGGATTGCATTGTATCTGTTGATCACTTTGGATAGAATTGACATTTTCACAATGTTGAGTCTTCCTATCCATGAGCAAGGTATGTTTTTCCACTTATGTGGGGCTCTTTTGGTTTCTTGCAGTAGAGTCTTGTAGTTATCATTGTATAGGCCTTTACGTGTTTGGTTAGATTTATTCCTAAGTATTTTATCTTCTTGGAGGCTACTGTAAATGGTATTGATTTGGTGATTTCTTCTTCGAAGTTCTCTTTATTGGTGTAGAGGAATCCAACTGATTTTTGTATGTTTTTAATCTTCTATCCTGACACTTTGCTGAAATCTTCTATTAATTCAGTAGTTTTCTTGTGGATTTTTTAGGGCTTTCTGTGTATAAGATCATATTATCTGCAAATAGAGATACTTTGACTTCTTCCCTATCAAGTTGGATGCCCTTTATTTCTTTTTCTAGCCTAATTGCTCTGGCTAGGACCTCCAGCACAATGTTGAATAAGAGTGGTGATAAAGGGCATCCTTGTCTGGTTCCCATTCTCAGGGGGAATGCTTTCAAAGTCTCTCCATTTAGGATGATGTTGGCTGTTGGCTTTGTATAAATGCCCTTAATTATATTGAGGAATTTCCCTTCTATTCCTATTTTGTTGAGAGTTTTCATCATGAATGGGTGTTGGAACTTGTCAAATGCCTTGTCTGCATCGATTGATAAGATCATGTGGTTCTTGTCTTTTGTTTTATTAATGTGATGGATTACATTCATTGTTTTTCTAATGTTGAACCATCCCTGCATACCTGGTATAAATCCTACTTGATCATGGTGAATTCTTTTTTTGATATGTTGCTGAATTCTATTGGCTAGAATTTTGTTGAGGATTTTTGCATCAATGTTCATGAGGGATATTGATCTGTAATTTTCTCTTTTTGTGGTGTCTTTACCTGGTTTTGGTATCAGGGTTATGCTGGTTTCATAGAATGAGTTTGGGAATATTCCATCCTTTTCTATGCTCTGAAATACCTTTAGTAGTAGTTTCTCTGAACATTTGGTAGAATTCTCTAGTGAAGCCATCCAGGCCAGGGCTTTTTTTTGTTGGGAGTTTTTTAATTACCTTTTCAGTCTCTTCTTTTGTTATGGGTTTCTTTAGTTGTATTCTCTTATGATTCTTTTAATTTCATTTGGTTCTGTTGTGATATCACCCATCTCATTTCTTATACAGGTTATTTGCTTCCTCTCCTGTTTTTCTTTTGTCAGGTTGGCCAATAGTTTATCTTTTGTTGATCTTTTCAGGGAGCCAGCTTTTGGTCTTGTTAAGTCTTTCAATTGTTTTTCTATTCTCTATTTCATTTAATTCTGCTCTAATTCTTAATATTTCCTTTCTTCTGGCACCCAGGGGCTTCTTTCGCTGCTCTCTTTCTACTTGTTCCAGTTGTGGGGTTAATGTTTTGATTTTGGCCCTTCTTTTTGGATGTGTACATTTATTGCTAGAAACTGACCTCTGAGCACTGCTTTTGCTATGTCGCAAAGGTTCTGGTAGGATGTGTTTTCATTCTCATTCGATTCTATGAATTTCTTTATTCCATCCTTTATTTCTTCTATAACTCAGTAGTTTTTGGGCAGGGTGTTGTTCAGTTTCTATGTGTTTGATTTATTTTTTTTTTTTCTTGCTTTTTCTGTTGCTGATTTCTCCTTTTATGGCTTTATGGTCAGAAAAGATGCTTTGTGATATTTTGATGCTTTGGATTCTGTTAAACGTTGCTTTATGGCCTAATATGTGGTCTATTCTGGAGAATGTTCCATATGGGTTGGAAAAGAAAGTATAATTGGCTGCTGTTGGGGGGAGTGTTCAGTATATGTCCATGAAATCAAGTTGGTTGATTGTAGCATTTAGATCTTTCATGTCTTTATTGAGCTTCTTTCTGGATGTTCTGTCCTTCACCGGAAGTTGTGTGTTGAAGTCTTCTACTATTATTGTGGAGCTGTCTATCTCTGTTTTCAATGCTGTCAGAGTTTGTTTTATATATTTTGAAGCCCTGTCATTGGGTGTGTAAATATTTATTATAGTTACATCCGCCTGGTGTACTGACCCTTTAATCACTATATAGTGTCCTTCCTTATCCTTTGTGGTGGTTTTTACTTTAAAGACTATTTTGTCAGAGATTAATATTGCCACTTCTGCTCTTTTTTGAGTGTTGTTTGCTTGATTGATATATTTTTTTCCATCGTTTGAGTTTTAGTTTGTTTGTGTCTTTCAGTCTAAGGTGTGTCTCCTGTAGGCAGCATATAGACAGATCATGTTTTTTAATTCATTCTGCCACCCTCTGTCTCTTTATTGGTGCATTTAGTCCATTTACATTCAGTGTAATAATTGACAGGTATGAGTTTAGTGCTATCATTTTGATGTCTTTTTTTGTGTGTTGTTAACAGTGTCTTTGTTCCACTTAATTTTCTGTGCTGAGTCTTGTTTCTTTATGTATTTTCTTTCATCTTTTTCATTTTTGTTGATTTTGATTTGCTGAGTCTTTATATTTTTATTGTTTTTTACTTCGATGTGTAGGAGTGTTAGTTTCTTTAATATTTACCCCTATTTTTCTAAGTTTAAACCAGTCTTTTATTTCTTTATAACGCCTCGACTTCCTTTCCATATGAAAAATCTGTGTCTACATCTTTTAGTCCCTCTTTTTTGTTTTAATGTTGTCATCCTTTACATATTGACATCTCTGTTTCCCTATTTTCAGTGTTTTAGCTTTGATTTATTTCTGTGACTTCCCTATCTGGGTTGATATCTGGTTGCTTTGTCCTGTGTTCTCTACTCTTGCCTTGTTATCTGATGTTATTGATTTTCTAACCAGAGGACTCCCTTTAGTATTTCTTGTAATTTTGATTTGGTTTTTGCAGATTCCCTAAACTTCTGTTTATCCTGAAATGCCCTAATTTCACCATCATATTTGAGAGACAGTTTTGCTGGATGCATAATTCTTGGCTGGCAATTTTTTTCCTCCAAGTCTTTATATATGTCATCCCATTGCCTTCTTGCCTGCAGGGTTTCTGCTGAGTAGTCCAAGCTTAGTCTTATTGACTCTCCTTTGTAGATAACTTTTTGTTTATCCCTAGTCACTCTTAAAATTCTCTCTTTGTCTTTGGTTTTGACAAGTTTGATTATAATATGTCTTGGTGACTTTCTTTTGGGATCTAATTTATGTGGGGTTTGATAAGCATCGTGCAAAGATATCTTCTCATGTTTCACGCTATCAGGGAAGTTTGCTGCCAACAAATCTTCAACAATTCTCTCTGTATTTCCTGTTATTCACCCCCCCCACCCCCGTTCAGGTACTCCAATCACTCATAGGTTATTCCTCTTGATAGAGTCTTGCATTATTCTTAGGGTTTCTTCATTTCTTTTTAATCCTTTTATCTGATTTTTCCTCAAATAAATTGGTGTCAAGTGCTTTATCTTCAATCTCACTAACTCTGACTTCCATTGCCTCAATTATGCTCCTATGACTTTCTATTGCGTTGTCTAATTCTGGAATTTTATTGTTAATCTTCTGGATTTCTGATTGCTGATCTCTCTATGGATTATTGCAGCCTGTTAAACTTGTCGTTATGCTCTTCTCTAATCTTCTAAATTTCCTCTATTGATTAGTCTACATTTTGCCTGATTTCCTTCCTGATCTCTTGAAGAGTTCTGCATATTAATCTTTTGTATTCTGCCTTTGGTAATTCCAAGAAATTCTCTTCCTCCAGAAAATTTTATTGATTCTTTATTTTGGGAGCTTGCTGAAGCCATCATGGTCTGCCTCTTTATGTTATTTGATATTGACTGTTGTCTCTGAGCCATCAATAAGTTATTACGTTTATTTATTTTATGTTTGCTTGCTGTGTCCTAACTTCTTGTTTTGTTCTGTTTTGATATGCCCAAATAGGCTGCTCGTGTGAGCCAGCCTAATCACTGGCACCCCTAAAGTTCCAACATCCTGCCACCAGGTGGCCAGACCTGCCACTAAGTATGTGAGCCCAGGAATCCGCCCACTTCTCCTGTATGGATTCAGCTCAGGTGTCCAGATAGTTGGTCATCAAGTGTGTGGTGCAGGCTCTCACCTACAGTCCTAGACAGGTATGGGTGATTGGTGTAGGCACTGGCATCTGGCTACAGCAGGGGGGGTCACACACTGAGCAAGGCAGGGGGCTAACAGTCGCCCCCAAGTATACAGGAGGAAAGTATGTCCCTGTTCCCTAGAGCACACAGGTGGGTGGGTTTTGCAGCTGGACTATGAGCACCCAATGCTGTTGGCTGTAAGGACTGGGGGCACCACTTATTCTTGGGCCCCTGTCACAGGTGGCTAGGTGGTGTGAGTGGAGCCACAAGTCCTCAGGCCCCTGATGTGGGTAGGTGAAGACCCTGCTTAATTGGCAGAGCAATGTCAAATGTCATGAACCTGCCACTTCACAGCTGAAACACTTGAAGTTAGACTTCAGGTATATACCCTGTTGTACTGTGGTAATGAGTGCCTAAGCTGTTGAAATGGGCCCACACAAGTCTATGCAGGGAGAAAGACACTCAAAGTCCATGGACTCCTTATGCTTGTGCCTAGGAAAAGGAGCTGTGCCTACCCTGAGTTTCTGGCTTATGGGAGCTTGTGATTATTTTTTCCCTGTTTGTTCATTTTTTTCTCTCTCCAAGGCCAGGAGAATAGCTCAGGGTGCATGACGGGTCCTATTTCTGGCCCAGGGGACTCCAATTGCTGGAGCCATCCAGGACCCAGTGCAGAGCAGGGAGCAGGGAAGTAAATGGGGGAGAGATTTTTCCAAAAGGGGGGTGTTTTTGATCCACACAGTAGGCCAGATGCAAGTACTTATCTTTTGCTGATCGATGGCTGCTTCTCACTGGTTCTGGATGGTCGAGTAGACTCTTTGCCACTGAGTCTCTCCCAATGTGTAAAACACCTCCCAAGCGCCACTGCTTGCCTCACCAAGCACCAGGAGCTGATCTGGCCTGAAGGGCTCTGGCTCCCACCAAGTGAGGTCTGGCAACTCCTCACTGCTTCCAAACTGTCTCTCCCTCCCCCTGCCACTCAGTCCAATTCCTCAACTTTGCCTTTGATGTTCAAGGCTCCTAGATTGTCATATATAAGCAATTCACCTGCTTTTTTTTTGGGGGGGGGGTCTTTGTTGTAAGAGGGACCACCAGAAGAGTCTGCCTACTCCAACATCTTGGCCCCCTCCCCCCACCATTTTGTCATTTGATGAGATTTTCCTCTGTGTTGTAAATCCTATCACTATGTTGTTAATAAGATGAATTAGGGGCAGTTATATTGATGAGATCTACCAGATTAGATAATGTCTTAAGCCAATCTTTTTTGAGTTATAAAAGAGAGAAGCGAGCAGAGAGACATGGGGACCTCATACAACCAAGAAAGTAGCGCCGGGAGCAGAGGGTGTCTTTGGACCTGAGGTTCCTGCACTGAGATGCTCCCAGACCAAGGGAAGTCTGATGACAAGGACCTTCCTCCAGAGCTGACAGAGAAACCCTTCCCCTGGAGCTGATGCCCTGAATTTGTACTTCTAGACTACTAGACTGTGAGAGAATAAATTTCTCTTTGTTAAAGCTATCCACTTGTGGTATTTCTGTAACAGCAGATAACCAAGATACTTATAAATGAAATTTTTTGATTGTTAATGGAGTTTAACTTTTTTTAATATCATTGACAGCTACCCATCCTTACAAGACAGGAGGGAAATGAAGGAATTGGATAGAAGGGAGAGATGATGATTAATTCTATTCACTTAACAAAAACCAGGTACCTACCACATGCAGGGCATGTTATTAGACCCTGCAGGCATTAAAGTGAATGAGAGTGAGCAAATATTGAGTACCTACTCTATACTCAACACCAGGCATGTTAAGTAAAGGAGATAGAAAACAAATTTTGATATTTATCCTCCAAGGGGGGAAAAAAAGCCAACACACAAGACGGCATTTTGCAATTAATTCTTCCCTTCCCTATTCTTTCATGGCATTCAGTTTCTATGCCTGTGATGGCTTGGTTGGTTCAACCTGAAATCATTGTTACTTGTACATGTGCCTCTCTTCCTGTATCACCTTTGAGCCCCCACAGGGCTGGGATGGTGTCTTACTCATATTCTCGTCATATCCATGTCAGTGAATTATTTATAATTATTACATAATTATGCAGTGTTGTAAAATAGTGACAAGTTGCCATTTCTTCTATCCACCCTTCACCTCATTTCAATCCCCTGCATGCCTGAGTGCATCAGAAATGCAGAGCAGGTACTCTTATATAAGGTTATAGGAATATACATTTAATTACATTGCTGTTGTTATCATTAGCTGCCATCTAGCCCACCGCTGACTCATGGCGACCCCACACAGAACAGAACTGCCGTACACCATCCCCATGATCATTTACAGATTGGACCATTGTGACCTATAGGATTTTCACTGGCTGATTTAGGGAAGTAGATCAAAAAACTTTCCTTCCTAGTCTATCTTAGTCTGGAAGTTCCACTGAAACATATTCACATCATAGCCATACGAAGGCCTCCACTGACAGAGGGGCAGTAGCTAAGCATGAGGTGCATTGGCTAGGAATAGAACCTGGGTCTCCCACATGGAAGGTGGGAAACCTACCACTCAACCACCACTGCCCTCATTAATTAACATTAGAAGTAGAAATCGATTGGTTGATTGAATTACTGGCCACACTCCCTTAAACTGTCAGAGTGCTAGGGTTTTCATCTGTCAGCTTATTTACTTGGCTAAACATACAGGGATTCAGGGTTGTTGTTTTTTTTAATTCCTTCTTATAACTTACTGATGTTCACATCTCCTTCCTGTCCTTCCTCATGATCCTCACTGGACTGAGTGTCTGTCTTAGGAAATGGGCCACTCACTCTTTGCTGAAGGATGTTCATTCACCCGCAGTTGCCAGCTCATTTTTCCCTTTCTCTTGCTGTACTTTTTCCAGCCATCTCCCTTCTCCAACTCAGAGCAATTTGATACAGTGCCCTGTAAGGTCTTCTTTCTCTTTTCTCTAAGATAAATCTCATAACACCAAGGATGTTCCCTGAGTTTTCCATTTACTCTTCATGGCTGTGTTTTATCATCACGATACATCACTGGTGTATTGCCCAAAGCATACAGAGCCGGCACAGCTAAATAAATATCTGCTTAATTCAAACTCTGATAGTGTGTCACTGATTAGAATTTCAGTCAGTGGGCTGCAGTGGTTGGAAAGGACCTGCCACCAGAGGGGGATTTGAACGGGCCTTAAAATACAAGTAAGGTTTAGAGGATAGTGTGGACAGGAGGGGTTTCACCCTGTCATCCTTTTCTTTTCCTCTTCACCCATTTCTGAGGAGCCTTCAGTAAGAGAGAAAAAAGAGACAGATTGTTAGCCAAATAATGTTTTGAAGGATGCTAGAAGAGGCAGTCAGTACTATGTACCTGGTATGTGGTCTGCTCTGCAGGCCGTGTAGGACCTGAGCTCCTTCAGGCACACATAAGTCTGAGGGTGATCTTGCCCCTCAGACATGCAGCAGGACCCCAAGAGGGAGGCCTGAGCAAGAAGGAGTTTCCCAGAGGTAATGAGAAGGGAAAAGTGAGGACATATTCTGCCCCAGTCTCTGGATGCAATGTGTAACAGCTAATAATGAAACCCTCTTACTGGCAATGGACTGTACCTATACACCCTTCCATAGTCATGGACACTGCCAAGGGTGTACAAAATCAGCTGGAGTCAAGTTGACTCCGACTCATGGCGACCCCATGTGTGTCAGAGTAGAACTGTGGTCCACAGGGTTTTCAATGACTGATTTTTCTAAAGCAGACTACCAGGACTTTCTTCTGAGGCACCTCTGGATGGACTAGAACCTCCAACCTTTTAGTTAGCAGCCAAGCACCTTAACCGTCTGCACCACCCAGAAACTCTGCAGTGTGTATAGTAAATATCATTGACTAGACAGGCACTGTAGTAGATGCTGTATACAACCGTTACCTCCTTGAAGGCCACCAGGCACTATGTGCCCAAGACCATCAAGACTCCCATCGAGGGGTTCTCAAACTGCATAAGAATCACCTTGGAGCTGATTAAAATGGCACACAGAGGTGCTGGTTCCTTAGGTCTGGGGTGGGGCCCAGGAACATGCATTTTTAAAAAGCATCCCGGGACTGTAATGCAGATGTCCAAAGACCACAGTAGTCTATCCAAATGGGGTTATTCTGGAGCTCCAACCTGGCCCTGGAAAGCTAGTAGCTTCCCTTTGTGTCCTTGGGATCAGCGAGCCTTCTGATGCCTCAGAGCCCACCTTCCACACTGAAAGCCTCTCTGGTCATCCCTCCCCCACAGGGCATCTTCCCAGGCTGCTCCATCCTCCCTCTTCCCCTCTTTCTGTTTCCCTCACTCAAAAACTTCCCTCTGTGCCATCTGAAACCCCCACTTCATGGTCAGCTTCCCTACATCTTTGACCCTTTCACTGCACCTTATGATCTTAGATGAAACCTAATTCTCTGCTAAGGATCCCACTTCCCAGGCCCACCACTAGTCTCTATGGTGCTTCGGATAAATTAGAAAAAGGTGGTCCTTCTGGGTGGGAGGTCACATTGGTTAAAGGTGTCCCCTGGGGGCAACGCAGCCCCCCAGGGGCCCGCAGCTTGGTGAAAGGACAGCAGGCTGGATTTTCGCCCCTCCGCTCCTCAGACAGTACACGCACTGCAGCCTGACCACTTCCTTGTAACTTTCAAGGAGACTGCTCATTCTCCCCCCAAGGTCAGGAAGTAAGTCTGTATCCTCTTCACTCCCTGGTGCTGTTCCCAAGCCTTAACGCCACCCCTTCCTGTAAAACCCTTGGGCTGCTCTGAGGTTTATATGAGTCTCTAATCCTCCTCATGACCATCAGCCTCCAACTACAGTTACTGGAGACTGTTGACAGCCTTTCTCTCTCGTCCACATCCACCATCTTGCTGTGTAACTTGGATGTCCACAACCTGTCCAACACTGGAGTCTCACAGCTCATAAACCTCCTGATGCAGTGGCCTTCACCTGTATTCCCTGGATCCTTGTCAGAATTGCCAGATCAGAAATCTCAAACTCCAGTAGCACAGCCCCAAACCACAATCCTCTTCCTGTCAGGCTCTCTCCTGCTCTCCCTCCTATTGCACCTGCTCCTCAGCACCTTAGCAACAGCCCCCTCTTGATACTGTCGTTTTCTGTCTGTCCAGCCTAGACCAGACAGTTGACACTTGAAACATTTTCTCACAAACACCTACCTTCTACGTCACTTTTCTGGAAAAATCCTAACTTTGAATGAATCCCATGATTTACATTCTATCCTCCTCTGCCTGGCCTGAGAGTACTGCTGAAGAAAAGCCCACAACCCTACAGATTTGGGAGCCCCACGTGTCTGTCAGTTTGTCATACTGTGGGGGCTTGTGTGTTGCTGTGGTGCTGGAAGCTGTATCACCGGTACTCAGATACCAGCAGGGTCACCCAAGGCGGACAGGTTTCAGCTGAGCTTCCAGACTAAGACAGGCTAGGAAGAAGGACCCGGCAGTCTACATTTGAAAAGAATTAGCCAGTGAAAACATTATGAATAGCAGCGGAACATTGTCTGATATAGTGCCAGAAGATGAGCACCCCAAGTTGCAAGGCACTCAAAAGACAACTGGGGAAGAGCTGCCTCCTCAAAGTAGAGTGGACCTTAATGATGTGGATGGAGTCAAGCGTTCGGGACTTTCATTTGCTGATGTGACACGACTCAAAATGAGAAGAAACAGCTGCAAACATCCATTAATAATCAGAACTTGGAATGTACGAAGTATGAATCTAGGAAAATTGGGAACCATCAAAAATGAAATGGAACCCATAAACATCGATATCCTAGGCATTAGTGAGCTGAAATGGACTGGTATTGGCCATTTTGAATCAGACAAACATATGGTCTACTATGCCGGGAATGACAACTTGAAGAGGAATGGCTTCACATCCATCATCAAAAAGAACACTTTAAGATCTATCCTGAAGACTTCTTGGCAACATGGCGCTATAGCCAGAAGCAGCACGCAGTCCCTCTGCAGCAAAGATCAGAAAAACTAAGTCAGAGTCACACATCAATCCTGAAACCCTAGGCATCAAATGAAGAGATAAAGAACTCAGCCAAGCACCAAATGGAATAATAAACTGACCGAGAACAGAGAGCAAGGAGAGATACATGCAGAGGTTCCCTATCAGCTACCACAGCACGGATCTGCCATCTTGGACTCCTATCAGAGATCAGCAAACAGGGGGTATGAGAAAGCAGCTTCACAGAGCTTCCAGCAGGAGACAGAACAACCGTTAACCAGTAATATAGGCTTTCCCACCCCCGACCCTTCATCACCCCCACTTAGCCTCCTCTGCTCCCTGCAGCCACAGTCCCTTGGCCAGGAAGCACCAGCTTCACTATGGTGTCACTTGGATTCCACCCACCCGCACTGGCCAGCTTCCTGAGTGTCTTTTGTTGGCTCCTGGTGTTTCTTTTTTCTGCTTCTTTAGATTTCTTCCTTACCTCTCACCACCTCCCCTTCTTTTCTCTCAAATACCTGGCTCCATGCGTCATCTTTTCTTCTTCCCAAAAGCTGCAAACCACTCAACTGTGAAACTGCTTCCTGGCCCGTGCCGCCACGCTGGTGGGATCCCTGGGGCTTGTTTGTTGGTTTGTTTGCTCTGATTTGTTCTGTTTTGATTTGTCTGTTTTCTTTTCCTTTTCTCAGCATGGGAGCCCCTTCTAGCTGGGCAGTACAGTGCAGTTTAGAAGCTACTCCCTTACTCTGTGCAGATGCACAGGGATATCCCTGGGGGCATTTCTTCTTTCTTGTTTTTTTTGTTTGTTTGTTTGTTTGTTTGTTTGTTTGTTTGCTTTGTTTTCTTCTCTCTCTTTTCCCTTTTGTCTTTCTTCATTTCCAGTTTCTCGATTTATTCATTTTCTTTCTTTTGCCTTTTTTCTTTTTTTTTTTTCTTGTCATTTTTGTTTATCCCCATTTCTCAGTCTCTCATCTCTGCACTCCAACAGCAAGATCCTTTAGCACTCTTTTTTGTTTGTTTGTTTGTTTTTGGCTCCTATTCCTCTCTCCTCTCTCTCCTCTTTCCCATACACAACATAGCGCCACACATCACAATCTACCCCCTCCTTCCTGCCTACCTGCACCATGTGCTGAACATCACACTTCCAAGCAGCATAGGCACAGCCTACTGGAACATGCCCTGCACTGATTCCCTGTCCACACTGTCAGCCCTGGTACGTGCCACGAACAACCCATCCCAGCAACTCCCCTTCAGCTGGACCTGTCCTGCTGTACCATACTGACTGACTGACCCTGCCAATTGGAGAAGGAGGAGAAAAGTATTGTGCCCATAGACAAGTAAACAACAAAACACACACAGCCCGCCTGCTCAGACATAACCAAATAAAACAAAAAAGCAGGGCAAAACAAACAAATCTACAATCAATAAACAAGGAAAATAAGCACTGAATGCCCCAAAAGACAGCAGACAACATCAAAACATTCACAAACACAGGGCAGGATGGTTCCAGTAGGCATCCAAAATAAAACACCAGATGACTTTCCAGTAGAAGAAAAGGCACTAGACCTAACTGATAGGGAATTCAAATCTCTAATATTCAGAATTATCCAAGAGTTGAAGCAAAAAGCAGACAAAAATGAGGAAAAAATGGACAAATTCATGGAAAATACAGATTAAAAAAAGGAAGAATTCAAGAAAATAATACAGGAACAAAATGCTAAAATAAATTCTCAACTAGAAATCCAAAAGATAAACAACAAGATTTCAGATATGGACAGTGTCATAGAAGGGCTGAGGAGCAGGTTTGAAATGATGGAAGACAGAATCAGTGAAATTGAAGACAAACACTTGGATACAACTCTATATGAGGAAAAATCAGAAAAAAGAACGAAGACAAATGAAGAGACCCTGAGAATTATGTGGGATACAATCAAAAGCAAAAATCTGTGAGAGATCGGAGTTCCAGAACAGGGGAAGAAAACAAAACACAGAGAGGATCTTTGAAGAATTGCCGACAGAAAGCTTCCCCAATATCATAAAGATGAAAAGCTGACCATCCAAGAAGCTCCACGAAGCCCATATAGGATAGACCCCAAAAGAAAATCAACAAGACATATCAAAATCACACTCTCTAAAACCAAAGACAGAGAAAGAATCCTGAGAGCAGCTTGAGAAAAACAAAAAGTCACATACAGAGGAGAAACAATAAGACTAAGCTCAGATTATTTTGCAGAAACCACGCAGGCAAGAAGGCAATGGGATGACATATATAAAACCTTGAAAGAAAAAAATTGCCAGCCAAGAATAATATGTACTGCAAAACTCTCATTCCAATATGATGGTGAAATTAGGTAATTTCCAGATAAACAGAAATTAATGGACTGTGTAAAAACCAAACCAAACTTACAAGATCTATTAAAGGGAGTCCTTCAATCTGAGAACAAACAACATCAGACCACGCTGAATATAGGACACAGGATTGTTCTAGCCAGATACCAACCTAGGAAATTAACTCTTAAGGACTATGCAAAACCAAAAGAATTACAACAGGGAATCAGAGAGGTTAATCTGTAAATGACAACAGCATCAGAACAATGAAAGAGGGAATAAACAGTGTAGGTATAGAACCTTCTAATGGAGAGGAAGGCAAGGCAATACCAAGTAATAATAGACTGGTTCAAATCTAGGAAGGTAAGGGTAAATTTCAAGGTAACCACAAAGAAAGTTAACAAACCTACTCATCAAAATAAAGAAGAAAAACATAAAGTCTCAGTAAAAACAAAACCTAAGAAAAACAAAAGAAATGAAAAAAAATCCACAAACAAAAGGAACTCAGCACAGGAGAGTTAAGAGGAACAAAGAAAACGTCAGCACTACCAAAAAAAAGCACTACATAATGCAATCCCACTCCTAGGAATATATCCTAGACGAATAAGAGCCGTCACACAAATAGACATATGCACACCCCTATTCATTGCAGCACTGTTCACAATAGCAAAAATACAGAAACAACCTAGATGCCTATCAACAGATGAATGGATAAACAAACTATGGTACATACACACAATGGAGTATTATGCAAAGATAAGGAATAATGATGAATCTGTGAAGCATCTCATAACATGGATGAAACTGGAAGACATTATGCTGAGTGAAATAAGTCAGTTACAAAAGTACATATATTGTATGAGACCTCTACTGTGAAAACTCATGTAAAAGTTTACACACAAAAAGAAACAATCTTTGTTGGTTATAAGGGATGGGAGGGGTAGGGGGGAACTACATATACAACAGGTAAATGGTAACTTTGGTGAAGGATAAGACAGTACACAATACTGGGAAAGCCAGCACAACTTGCACAAGGAAACGTCATGGAAGCTCCATACACATCCAAACTCCCTGAGGGACTGAATTGCTCGGTGGAGGGCTTCAGGGACCATGGGCTCAGGGAACATCTAGCTCAAGTGGTATAACACAGTTTATAAAGACAATGTTCTACATTCTACCTTGGTGAGTAGTGTCTGGGGTCTTAAAAGCCTGTGAGCAGCCATCTAAGATACTCCACTGGTCTCACCCCTTTGGGAGCAAGGGAGAATGAAGAGAACAAGACACAAGGAAAAGATTAGTCCAAAGGACTAGTGAACCACAGCTACCACGGCCTCCACCAGACTGAGTCCAGTACAGCTAGATGGTGCCCAGCTACCACCACTGACTGCTCTGACCAGGATCACAACAGAGGTTTCTGGACAGAGCTGGAGAAGGATGTAGAACAAAATTCTAACACACACAAAAAAGACAGGATTTACTGGCCTAAAAGAGATGAGAAACTCTGAGAGTATGGCCCCCAGACACCATTTTAGCTCAGTGGTGAAGTCTCTTCCAAGGTTCACCGTTCAGCTGGGGAGTGGACAGCCCCATAAAACAAAACGGGACTAATGAGGCACAGCAGTCCAGGGACAAGGACTAGAAGGCAGAAGGGGACAGAAAAGCTGGTGATGGGGAACTCAAGGTTGAGTAAGGACAGTGTTGACGTGTAGTGGGCTTGTTAACCATTGTCATAGGGCAACATGTGTACTAACTGTTTAACAAGAAACTATTTTGTTCTGTAAACCTTCATCTAAAGTACAATTTAAAAAAATTAAAAAAAAAAAAAAAAAGATTTATCCTGAAGTACAACGCTGTCAGTGATAGAATAACATCCGTACGCCTACAAGGAAGACCAATTAGTACAACTATTATTCAAATTTACTCACCTACCACTAAGGCCAAAGATGAAGAAATTGAAGAACTTTACCAGCTTCTTCAGTCTGAAATTGATCAAACATGCAATCAGGATGCATTGATAATTACTGGTGATTGGAATGCGGAAGTTGGAAACAAAGAAGAAGGATGGGTAGTTGGAAAATTTGGCCTTGGTGATAGAAACGATGCTGGAGATCACATGATAGAATTTTGCAAAACCATCAACTTCTTCATTGCAAATACCTTTTTTCACCAACATAAACAGCAACTATACAATGGACCTCTCCACGTGGAATACACAGGAATCAAATCAACTACATCTGTGGAAAGAGAAGATGAAAAAACTCAATATCATCAGTCAGAACAAGGTCGGGGGCCAACTGTGGAACAGACCATCGATTGCTCATATGCAAGTTCAAGTTGAAACTGAAGAAAATTAGAAGTAGTCCACAAGAGCCAAAGTACAACCTTAAGTGTATCCCACCTGAATTTAGAGATCATCTCAAGAACAGATTTGACACGTTGAACACTAATGATGGAAGACCAGACGAATTGTGGAATGACATCAAGGACATCATACATGAAGAAAGCAAGAGGTCATTAAAAAGACAAGAAAGAAACAAAAGACCAAAGTAGATGTCAGAAGAGACTCTTAAACTTGCTCTTGAATGTCGAGTAGCTAAAGCAAAAGGAAGAAATGATGAAGTAAAAGAACTGAACATAAAATTTCAAAGGGCGGCTCAAGAAGACAAAGTAAAGTACTATAATGTCTTGTGTGAAGAGCTGGAGATAGAAAACCAAAAAGGAAGAACACGCTCGGCATTCCTCAAGCTGAAAGAACTGAAGAAAAATGCAAGCCTCGAGTTGGAATAGTGAAGGATTCTATGGGGGAAAATATTAAACGATGCAGGAAGCATCAAAAGAAGATGGAAGAAATACACAGAGTCATTATACCAAAAAGAATTGGTCGACATTCAACCATTTCAAAAGCTAGCATATGATCAGGAACCAATGGTACTGAAAGAAGAAGTCCAAGCTGTACTGAAGGCATTGGCGAAAAACAAGGCTCCAGGAATTGACTATCAGTTGAGATGTTTCAACAAATGGATGCAGCACTGGAAGTGCTCACTCATCTATGCCAAGAAACTTGGAAGACAGCTACCTGGCCAACCAACTGGAAGAGGTCCATATTTATGCCTAGTCCCAAGAAAGGTGATCCAACCAAATGTGAAAATTATTGAACAATATCATTAACATCACACCCTAGTAAAATTTTGCTAAAGGTCATTCAAAAGTGGCTGCAGCAGTATATCGACAGGGAACTACCAGAAATTCAGGCCAGATTCAGAAGAGGACGTGGAACCAGGGATATCATTGCTGATGTCAGATGGATCCTGACTGAAGCAGAGAATTCCAGAAAGATGTTTACCTGTGTTTTATTGACTATGCAAAGGCATTCGATCGTGTGGATCATAACAAATTATGGATAACATTGCAAAGAATGGGAATTCCAAAACACTTAATTGTGCTCATGAAGAACCTGTACACAGATGAAGAGGCAGTTGTTCGGATAGAACAAGGGGATACTACGTGGTTTAAAGTCAGGAAAGGTGTGCATCAGGGTTGCATCCTTTCACCATACCTATTCAATCTATATGCTGAGTAAATAATCCGAGAAGCTGGACTATATGAAGAAGAAAGGGGTATCAGGATTGGAGGAAGACTCATTAACAACCTGCAATATGCAGATGATACAACCTTGCTTGCTGAAAGTGAAGAGAACTTGAAGCAGTTACTGGTGAAGATCAAAGACAACAGCCTTCAACATAAAGAAAACAAAAATCCTCACAACTGGACCAATAAGCAACATCATGATAAATGGAGAAAAGATTGAAGTTGTCAAGGATTTCATTTTACTTGGATCCACAATCAACACTCATGGAAGCAGCAGTCAGGAAATCAAAAGACGCATTGCATTGGGCAAATCTGCTACAAAAGACCTCCTTAAAGTGTTGAAAAGCAAAGATGTCACCTTGAAGACTAAGGTGCGCCTGACCCAAGCCATGGTATTTTCAATCACATCATATGTATGTGAAAGCTGGACAGTGAATAAGGAAGACCCAAGAAGAATTGACACCTTTGAATTGTAGTGTTGGCAAAGGATATTGAATATACCATGGACTGCCAAAAGAACGAACAAATCTGTCTTGGAAGAAGTACAGCCATAATGCTCCTTAGAAGGAAGGATGGTGAGACTATGTCTTACATCATTTGGACTTGTTGTCAGGAGGGATCAGTCCCTGGAGAAGGACATCATGCTTGGTAAAGTACAGGGTCAGCGAAAAGGAGGAAGACCCTCAATGAGATGGATTGACACAATGGCTGCAACTATGGTCTGCAACAACGATTGTGAGCATGGCGCAGAACCGGGCAGCATTTCCTTCTGTGGTGCATAGGGTCACTATGAGTCAGAACGAACTTGACGGCACCTAACATTAACAACACAAATCCATGGTATCCTAACCCAGCTGGGTTGTCAGTGCCACAGGTCACTTGTGCTTTGTAGGCCATCTCTTCCATTCTCCTCAGAAACTGCTCCAACCTCCACTGCCCTCTTTAAGCCTCCCACTCCCAACTCAGCCCCAGAATCTGTCTATCTCAGAAGACAGTATCTCTGCCTATTTTAACGAGAAAACTGAGGCCATAAGATGAGAGCAGCCTTAACTTTCCAGCCTCCACCTACACCCTTATCAATCTCTGCACCACCCTATTTCTTTCTTTCCAGAATCCC
This sequence comes from Dugong dugon, assembly GCA_030035585.1. NCBI lineage: Eukaryota > Metazoa > Chordata > Mammalia > Sirenia > Dugongidae > Dugong > Dugong dugon. Next base: position 32,759,222 of record CM057467.1, read on the forward strand.
AGGATGAGAGTGCTTCCTCCTACCCCAGGCCAGCCCCTCCACCTGTGTTCCCCGCTCTTGGAAACTGTCTTCATCAGCTTTCATTCTTTATCTTCCAATCTCTCTTTCTCTAACGTTTCTTGCCTCTTGGCCTATAAATATGATCAAATTTTGCAACATTTAAAAATAAACAAACATAAGGAAATCTCCCTTTTCCCTGAGTTTCCCAGGCCACCTTATCTCCCTCTTTCCCTTGGGTACTAAAATCTATGCATGTTCTCGCCACTTACTCACCTACCCTCCCAATCCAATCCACTGCAATCTCCGATCCCATATCCACCATTTGTCAGTCAAAACCTCCCCATTGTCAAACCCAAATGATAATTTTTTATTCTTTTCTTACTGCTGTGTTTGGCCTTATTGCTCACATTTCTTTCTTGAAGCTGTCTACTCCTGCCACAGTAATGCTATCCTCTCTGTATCAGCATGGGTCTCCTTGGACTCCACTTACTCATCAGGATTCCCTGGCAATCAGTACTTAACCCACTGCTTTTTTCATCCCACACAACGTTCCTGGGGACTATCATCCAGCGTTGAAGTTTTTGCTGTTACCTATGTCCCAATAATTCTCAAATCTATACCGCTAGCCCAGACTTCCTTCCTAAACATCAGATTCTTATACCCAACTGCACATTGGACATCCCACAGTTGCCTCAAACTAGACCCGCCCTCAACTAAACCCATCATCCCACCCTTGCCCCAAACCTGCTCCTTCTGTGATTCTCATCATAGTCAATGGCACCATCATCCACCCATCCAGTCAAGCCAGAAACCTGGAGTCTTCGTTATCTTCACCCTCTTTCCACTAATCTACCTCTACTATCTGCTCTTTTTATTGCCTTAATTTTTTAAATCTATGCCATCCCCTCTGCTGACTCTATCATGATAATTCATCATCACTCACCTGAATAACACCTTCACATAAAACAAAAATCCTCACAGCTGGACCAATAAGCAACATCATGATAAATGGAGAAAATATTGAAGTTGTCAAGGATTTCATTTTACTTGGATCCACAATTAATGCCCATGGAAGCAGCAGTCAAGAAATCAAAAGACGTATTGCATTGGGCAAATCTGCTGCAAAAAGCCTCTTTAAAGTGTTAAAAAGCAAATATGTCACTTTGAGGACTAAGGTGTGCCTGACCCAAGCCATGGTATTTTCAATTGCCTCATATGCATGAGAAAGCTGGACAATCAATAAGGAAGACTGAAGAAGAATTGATGTCTTTGAATTATGGTGTTGGCAAAGAGTATTGAGTATACCATGGACTGCCAGAAGAACGAACAAGTCTGTCTTGGAAGGAGTACAGCCAGAGTGCTCCTTGAAAGTGAGGATGGCAAGACTTCATCTCATGTACCTTGGACATATTATCAGTAGGGACCCGTCCCTGGAGAAGGACATCATGCTTTGTAGATTACAAGGTAAGCGAAAAAGAGGAAGACCCTCAATGAGATGGATTGACACAGTGGCTGCAACAATGGGCTCAAACATAGCAATGATTGTGAGGATGGCACAGGACCTGGCAGATCTCATTCTGTTGTGCACAGGGTCACTATGAGTCGGAACGGACTCAACTGCACCTAACAAGAACACCTGAACTATTGCAACAGCCTCCTAATTGGACTCCTGATTCCAGGTTTTTTCTCTTACGTGCATTCCCTGCATAATCACTAAAGTGACCTATCTAAACCCAGATCTGGCCCTGTCACTCTCCTCCTTTAAAAGCCTTTAGTGGCTCCCTGTTGTCTATGGTACAGAGTTCAGAATTCTTGACATGGCCCACAAGGCCTCTCATGACTTGGCCCCTAATCACTATCCAGTATGAATCCCTGACATTCCTTGCCTTGAGCACTGTGTTTTAGTAATTCCCAGCTCACATCATGCAACTGCATATTCCACACTTCTCTCTTCCAGGAACATCTAACCCTGATAACCTCCCATTTCTCCTTGTCGTCTCCCACGCATCTTTCAAACCAGCTAATCCACCCTTAACTCCAAAAGGCATTCTCTCCCTTCCTTTGTACTCCTAAAGCTTCCTGTGCTTACCTCTATCTTAGCATTTACCCCATTTTAAAATTTATCTGTTTATGGGTCTATCTCCCAGCAGTAAACCAAAAGTTATTCAAGAATAAAGATCTAATACTTGTCTTTATTGCCCCCTCCCCAATGTTTAGTACAGAGTCTGACACATATTAAAACGAAGTCTTGTCAACTGTGACTCATAGTGACCCCATGTGTATCACAGTAGAACCGTGAACCATAGGGTTTTCATGGCTGATTTTTCAGAAGTAGATCTCCAGGCTTTTCTTTTGTGGTGTATTTGGGTAGACTCGAACCACCAACCTTTCGGTTAGCAGCCAAGTGATTTAACCATTTGCACTACCCAGGGACTTGTGACACATATTAGGTGTTCCAAAATTACTGAATTAATTCTCACAGCAGGACTCTGAGACAGGTATTACGAATGAAAAAACTGAGAACACATAGCAGATCAAATGGGAAAGCAGCAACTTGAAGCCAACTCTGACTCTAAGGCCTGTGCTCTTCCAAGTACAACCTGGAAACATAAGCAAAGAGTGGATGTGGAGATGAGAACGACATGTCAGGGCCCCAGCCTGGAGGTGACAGTATATGTGAGGAATCTTGGAAAATAAAGGTGGGCAAAATTCTGGAGGGAAGAAGAGTATGAACTTGAGGCCCTGGGTATTGTTGGCTCTAAGCAGAACGCTGATATGGTAAACTGATGGGCAATGCCATGCCTGAGCTGCCCACCAGCTAAATGTGGATCCTGGGCCTGAGGTAACCAAAAAACCAAACCAGTTGCCATCAAGTCAGTTCTAACTCATGGTGACTCCATGTGTATCAGAGTAAAATTGTTCTCATAGGGTTTTCAAAGGCTGATTTTTTGGAAATAGGAGGAGCCTCTGGGTGGACTCAAACCTCCCAGCTTTGGGTTAGCAGCCCAGCACATTAACTATTTGTACCACCTAGGTACTCTGAGGCAGCCAAAGCCCCCACAGGCTTCTCAACCACATTCTGGGGCCCATACTTACTTACCCAGCCTCTACTCTCTGAGCAAGCAGACACTAACTCTCTTAGGCACAAGCCTCCAAGAAGTTCCTCATATAGATCAAGACATGAAATCTTCCAAATACCTTTGAAGAAAAGTAAATATTGACCTGTGTAAAGAAGAGCTGCCATGTCCCTCCAGCCTCTCCTGGGAGATTATTATCCTTCACCCATCTACCCTTGTTTGTTTTTTTTTTAAATTGTACTTTAGATGAAGGTTTACAGAGCAAACTAGTTTCTCATTAAACAATTAGCACACATATTGTTTTGTGACATTGGTTGCCAACCCTACGACATGTCAACACTCTTCCCTTCTGGACCTTGGGTTCTCCATTACCAGCTTTCCTGTCACCTCCTGCCTTTTCATTGTTGCCCCTGGGCTAGTGTGCCCATTTAGTCTCATTTTGTTTTAGGGACCTATCTAATCTTTGGCTAAACAGTGAACTTCAGTACTGAGTTAAAAGGGTGTCCAGGGACCATACTCTCAGGGTTTCTCCAGTCTCTGTCAGACCAGTAAGTCTGGTCTTTTTTTGTGAGTTAGAATTTTGTTCTACATTTTTCTCCAGCTCTCTCTGGCGCTGCCTATTGTGATCCCTGTCAGAGCAGTCAGTAGTGGTAGCCAGGCACCATCTAGTTGTGCTGGACTTCTGGTAGAGGCTTTCCCTTGTGTCTTTGGTTTTCTTCATTCTCCCTTGATCCAGATGGGGTGAGACCAGTGGAGTATCTTAGATGGCCACTCACAAGCTTTTGAGACCTGAGAGGCTACTCACCAAAGAACATTTTCTTTATAAACTGTGTTATGCCAGTTGAGCTAGATGCCCCCCGAGACCATGGTCCCCAGCCTGCAGCCCACTAATTTGGTCTCTCAGGGAGTTTGGATGTGTCTATGAAGATTCCATGGCCTTGCCTTGGTCAAGCTGTGCTGACTTCCCCAGTACTGTGTACTGTTTTACCCTTCACCAAAGTTACCATTTATCTATTGTCTAGTGTTTTTCCCTTTCCACTCTCCCCTCCCTAGTAACCATCGAATATTGTTTCTTTCTGTGTGTAAACATTTTCATGAGTTTTTATAGTAGTGGTCTCATACAAAATTTGTCCTTTTATGATTGACTTATTTCACTCAGCATAATGCGCTCCAGATTCATCCATGTTGTAAGATGCCTTGCAGATTTCATCATTGTTCTTTATCCTTTCATAGTATTCCATTGTGTGTATGTATCATAGTTTGTTTATCCATTCATCTATTGATGGGCACCTAGGTTGTTTCCATCTTTTTGCTATTGTGGACAGTGCTGCAATGAACTTGAGTGTGCATATGTCTATGCTATTCGTGGTGATGACTCTTATTTTTCTAGGATATATTCCTAGGAGTGGGATTGCTGGGTCATGTGGTATTTCTATTTCTAGCTTTTTAAGGAAGCGCCAGATCGTTTTCCAAAACTGTTGTACCATTTTGCATTCCCACTAGCAGTGCATAAGAGTTCCAATCTCCCCGCAGCCTCTCCAACATTTGTTATTTTCTGTTTTTTTTAATTCGTGCCAGTAATGTTGGGGTGAGATGGTGTCTCATTGTGGTTTTGATTTGCATTTCTCTAATAGCTAGTGATCAAAAGTATTTCCTCATGTATGTTTTAGCCGCTTGAATGTCTCCTTTGGTGAAGTATCTGTTCATATCCTTTGCCCATTTTTTTAATTGAATTATTTGTCTTTTTGTTGTAGAGGTGTTGGATTTTCCTGTAGATTTTAGAGGTTAGACCTTTGTCAGATTTGTCATAGCCAAAAATTTTTTCCCAATCTGTAGGTTCTCTTTTTACTCTTTTCATGAAGTCTTTTGATGAGCGTGTTTAATTTTTAGAAGATCCCAGTTATTTAGCTAATCTTCTGGTGTTTGTATATCATGAGTTATGGTTTGTATCCTATTTAGGCTGTGTATTAGGGCCTCTAGCCTTGACCCTATCTTTTCTTCTACGATCGTTACAGTTTTTGGTTTTATTTTAGGTCTTTGATACATTTTGAATTAGTTTTTGTGTATGGTGTGAGGTATGTGTCCTGTTTCATTTTTTTGCAGGTGGATATCCAGTTTTGCCAGCACCATTTGTTAAAAAGACTGTCTTTTCCCCATTTGATGGACTTTGGGCCTTTGTCGAAGATCAAGTGACCGTAGGTGGATGGATTTACATCTGGGTTTTCAATTCTGTTCCATTGGTCAGCGTGTCTGTCGTTGTACCAGTACCAGGTTTTGACTACCATAGGTTCTAAAGTCAGGTAGTGCCTCTTTATTCTTCTGCTTCAATAGTGCTTTACTTATCCGGGGCTTCTTCCCTTTCCATATAAAGTTAATGAGTAGTTTTTCCATCTCTTTAAAGAATGCTGTTGGTATTTGGATCAGGATTGCATTGTATTTGTAGCTTGCTTTGGGTAGAATTGACATTTTCACAATGTTAAGTCTACCTATCCGTGAGCATGGTATGTTTTTCTGTTTATGTATGTCTCTTTTGGTTTCTTGCTGTAGTGTTTTGTAGTTTTCTTTATATAGGTCTTTTCCATCCCTGGTTAGATTTATTCCTAAGTATTTTATTTTTTCAGTCTCCCACCCACCCTTCAGCAGCCTTCCCCTACAACCTGAAACATAGAAGGCAGCCAACAAAATGAGTCAAAAGGCAGAGGCATGAGATAAGCCAAAGAAAACCCAGGCTCGGGAACCCACAGAACAAAGGGAACAACAGCAAAAGTGGGACTGTTAGACACAGCTAAAGGGCCCGCACTTGCATGCATGAGAACATGGTCCTCCCCTGCACACTTTCCTCTGAAACGTCTAGGCTGGAAGATGATTTGCTCTGGACAAGAAAAACAGAAGGACAAAGGGTTGGAATAATTCCAGTGAAAGAAAACTAAAAATATCACCTAGCGTTTACAAATCACAGGAGAAGGCACCAAGGGTGTAGATAACAAAGGAAAAAATATGATGCCCTTCTCTAGTAAACTCCATGCCAAACCAAGGCGAAGAGCAAGAATGACCTCATTAGCAGACAATCTGGGGTATCCAGTGCAAGAATACCAACCCCCCCATCCTCATCTGAATGTCTGGGAGCCACCCCCACATCTCACCTTCCCCAAAGGGTTCTATGAACAAGGGAGCTCCCTTCCTGCCTGGGACAGGGGCCTAGAGCCCTAGGGCAGCCTCAGCTTGAGTCATGTTTTTCAATGGAGATAATCAGGCACCTGCTCCCTACCCTGTTCTGCTCACAGATGGAGATAAAAACCTTGAGTTTACTACGTTTCACAAGAAAATGGAATTCACTGCCCCCCTTTTCCACATCCTCTTAGCCAACCAAGCCCAGCTCCTCTCCAACTCAGTTGTAACAGAGAGCTCATTATCAGCCAAACAGGCTGCAGCCTGCAATGCAGGTGATGCTCACACAGACCTGACTCACCCGCCATTGCTCAAGGAGGGAGAGAAACGAGAATCTTGGAATTCCCCTCTAGAGCAGGTGTGGGACAGGTCCCAAGCACCACCTCGGTGAAATCTTGCCAATGATGACAACAACAAAGAAAACAAACCTCTGTTGAAGCCTTCCTCTAGGCTAGGCACTATGCTTCAGGTGTATTATCTTATTAAGAGCTCAGACAACCCTGTGAGGTTGGAACCACAATTACCCCCATTTCATGGATGAAGAAGTAGAGCTTCAAAAACTGGGTAACAAATGGAGAAGCAGGGGAAAAACCACAAATCTTTCTTCCCAGGTTGAGAGATCCCGCTCTTAACCACCCATTCAGAAAGAGCCATCTTCCTTACTGCTGTATATCTTCCTTCTTACTGTCTGGATTATGATTTTTCCCTTTTGATAGTGGCCCAATTTTCAGAACTACCTTGGTTTCCCATTGGAGAGTAAACTTCCTGAGGTTAGGAATCATCTTTTATAGTGTTTTGGGAAATAATACCTAGAACATAAAAATGCTGACTGACCAACTGAAGTGTTCAAAATGCCATGGGTGTTTAATAAATGCTATTTATGGTTGTCATTAAGGTTATTAATACTTTGCATACCAGATATAGCACTATTGACATTTTGAGCCATAGACTATTGACTTTGTTGTCCTGTTCATGTTTACCAGCACCCCTGACCTCTACCCACTAGATGCCAGCAGCATCCCCTGCCCCAGCTGGAACAACTAAAAATGCCCCCAGACATTGTCAAATGTCCCCTAGATGGCAAAATCACCACCAGTTGAGAACCACTGCTATAGAGTAAGGAAAAGAAATGATAGTGCTTATCCCCTCAGTAAAACAGCAAGAAAGCTTATTTCTACCTTCAATAAAACAGTGCTCTTACTACTCATAGTTAATAAATATGAGAGTTCCTGAGAATTACTTATAAAATAGAAGCCCAAAAGCACCAATTTCAGAAAATCAAGATAATCTTCCAGCCATGCCAGAACCATCACTTTCTGCTTGTAGAAGCTTTCATAGTGGGGTGTCATGGGCTTCCAAGGCAGAGGCCTACGTTCAAATGCGAACGAGCAGCCCAAAATTGCTTTTTGGAGCAAGATGGAGTGGAAATAAACATTTTTAAATCTCAGCTCCTTTTCTTAGTATTTGGTCAATTTTAAAGTTTCCTGTAAAACGGGGATGATAGCTCTTAACCAGTACCGGTTGCCTTCAAGTTGATTCTATCTCACAGCAACCCCATGTGTGTCAGAGTAGAACTGTGCTCCATAGCATTTTCAATGGCTGATTTTCAGAAGTAGACTGCCAGGCCCTTCTTCGAAGGTGCCCCTGGGGGGACTCAAACCTCCAATCTTTCAGTAAGCAGCTGAGCACATTAAGCATTTGCATGACCTAGGGAATCTTAGATCATAGGATTCTTGTGAAGGTTAAATGTAACAAGAGACAATGTTTTAGTTATCTAGTGCTGCCGTAACAGAAATACCACAAGTGGATGGCTTTAACAAACAGAAATTTATTCTCTCACAGTTTAGGAGGCTGGAAGTCCGAATTCAGGATGTCATCTCTAGGGGAAGGCATATGGCAGTCTGCTTGCGTAAAGATTACAACCTTGGAAACCCTATGGGGCAGTTCTTCCCTGTCCTATAGGCTGGATATGAGTCAGAATAGACTCCATGGCAATGGGTTTTTGAGGGAATTAAACAATTTCAAGGACATTCCTGTAACTCAACTAATCTAATGATATTGAAAGAAGTATGGGACTGGATTCAAGACTGGTTTTCAGTAGCCTGTCTGTAAATAATAAGCCCACCCCTGGAAATGTACATTGTGTCAGCACATCATAAACCCATGCATGCAAGGACTTTGTCTGTCTTATCCTCCCAATGCCTACGATAGTGCCGAAAATGGAGAGACACTCGATAAGCATTTGTTAAATAATGAGCCCCACCTTTTTAGTATCTCATTTTTCTACCCTTACTTTTCCTGTACCCTAAATTTCTTACTTTTTGAATCCTGTCTATATTTCTGTAAAGTATCTAAGTATGTAAACAATACAGAGTATTAGAAAATAAATACACTTTTAAAGAATTGTATTTAAGAGAAGTCCCGTGAAGAGCATATTTCCTGGACTTTGCCCCTGGGGAGGCATCCTTGTCAGACTACCACACTGATCTACAGCTCATCCTGGGTGTTCCAATTCATGCGCCACTGATTAAATTGTCCCATATTTTTTTCACTTTTGGGCTCTCCGGCTAAACAGTCGGGGCAATGCAGTGGAATTTCTTGATAAAAGGCTAAGCCCTTCAAAGGAATTTCAAAGCGAAGTTATTGTTAGTTGCTGTCCAGTCCTCTCCAACTCATGGATACCTTACATAAAACAGAACGAAATGTTGCCCGGTCCTGTGCCATCTTCATGATCATCAGTATGTTTGGGTCCATTGTTGCAGCCATTGTGTCAATTCACCTCATTGAGGGTTTCCTTTGCCTTTGCTGGTCCTCCACTTCACCAAACATGATGTCCTTCTCCAGTGATTGGTCCACCCTGATGACTCATCAAAAGTAAGGCAGTTGAAGTCTCAGACAATATTCTATGATCCACAAGTTTTCATTGGCTAATTTTTGGAAGTAGATCACTAGGCCTTTCTTCCTAGTCTGGAAGTTCCACCATGGGTGACCCTGCTAGTATCTGAAATACAAGCGGCATAGTTTCCAGTATCATAGCAACACGCAAGCCACCATCGTATGACAAACTGACAGACTGGTGGTAGCTAAAGAGGAACTAAGATGTACTCCCTTCCAGCATAACTGACCTGGGCTTGCTAATCTCACTTCAGGGTCCCTGCAACACGCTTCCTCTCTTGCAGAGTTACTGCTTCTCCAGGACGGCACCCATGTTCTCAGGATGTCCAAACCTCCCTCACCCCCTGCTGGGGATGCCTTCTCTAGTTCCTCTTCAGCTTGGGATTGGGAGGTACTGAGCCCTGACTTCACTCTTGGCTCATTTCACTTCCTCATCCTCCAATCCCCATTCTGACCAGATCATTGACTGCCCTCAACACCTGTATTTCTGCCTAAAAATGAATGAAATCAACTCCCGGCTTTGGGGGAACTAAGGATTCTAATGTTGGAAAGAGAAGCTTTAAAGGTTCAACCTCCCTCAATCAGAAAGGGGTCCTTGTACCTTCTTCCGGAGACACAGCATTCCAGCTTCTACTTAAATGCCACCAATCCCTCCTTTTTTGCTATAATAAACACAAGGAATTTCCAGAATCTACAATGGGAAGTAAATCTTCATAGAACCCTGGTTTCCAGACTTTGGATAGCAGGGATTTAGTAGACAGGGTACGAAAGAAAGGCCTGGCGATCTACTTCCAAAAAATCAGCCATTGAAAACCCTATAGAGCACAGTTCTACTTTGATACACATGTCACCATGAGTTGGAATCAACTCAATGGCAATGGGGTAGATAGGTTGCCAACTTTTCATTTTACCAAATACGGACATTTAAAAAATACATAAACAGACAAAAGAAGAAAAAAAAATACCACCTGCAATTCTACAATCTACAATGCCTATAATTTTCTAAAAGAGAGGCCATTTCACAGCAAAACACAAAGGGCTGTCATGTCTGAATAAAAGACAGGACTTTACATTGAATAAGTTTTGCTTTATATTTTAAAATCTCACTCTTTTGCCCTCAGTTCTCTCATTCCATTGAAGACAAGTAAACAGTTTATCAAGACTGGGATCAGCCAGGATTTCAGTAGCCACTGGTAGTAGAGCATAATTTATTTTCCCCTAAGGCTGTGTGCCTTTGAGCAGCTTACCCACCTGCTCAGCCCCAGTTTACTGACCACTGTAGGCAATACATGTAAAGCATTGTGCAGATTGGGCCGTGCTCTTAACACAAGGTTTAATATTAAATGAAACCACAGATGTCATCAACAAACAGTCCTGAGCAAAGGTATAACAATTAACTGTGGCAATAGTAAGGACCCTGGTGGTGCATCAGTTAAGCACTCAGCTGCTAACCAAAAGGTCGGTGGTTCTAACCCACCAGCCGCTCTGAGGGAGTAAGATGTGGCCATCTGCTTCTGTAGAGATTACAACCTTGGAAACCCTGAGGCAGTTCTACTTTGTCCTACGGGCTCTGTATGAGTCGGAATCAGCTCAATGGCAAAGGATTTCGTTTTGATATGGCAATAGTAATCTTCTCTCCAAATTCCATAAAATGCAAATAGACTAGGCAAGAGTCCCAAATGTACTACAAAGTATGTACACGTGGCATATCAAAACTAAAATGTACTATATCTTGACTTTGGCCTTTCTGAATCTACAATGCTAAGTAGAGCAAATATGTACTAATTAGAGAGCCAAACAAAATACAAAGAAAACCCAGCCAGGAGAAAGGAGGCCAGGGGTCAAATTCTGACTTTGCCCCTATCTGGTTCTTTGCCCTAAGGCAAGCTGTTCAGTCTTTCTGTGCTCAGTTTTCTCAGATATGAATTAGGAAGCTAGACTAAAAATATCTCTTAGGGCTAGTTCAGCTTTAAAATTCTTAATATAATGTATACCAGTTGCCATCGAGTCGACTCTGACTTACAGCAACCCCACATGTGTGAGAGTAGAACCGTGCTCTATAGGGTTTTCAATGGCCGATTTTTCAGAAGTAGATAGCCAGGCCTTTCTTCCAAGGTGCCTCTGAGTGTACTCAAACCTCCGACCTTTTGGTTAGCAGCTGAGCATGTTAACCATTTGCACCACCCAGGGACTCCTAATGTATTATCTCCCTCAGAATGATGAAGATGGTCTGCAACTTCTCACATGATGACCACTAGATTATGGGATCCTCAAAAGCATAACACTTACTACCCAGAACCAAACAGCCAAAGGGATACAACCCAGTTAGTCCCCAAATCAACAAGTGTTGACTTAAACATCCATTGTGGGCAAACAAATGAGAACAAAAGCTCTCCAGACCCTTCCCTCTCCCTGGGCTGCCTTCTTCCTAAAGTGAGAACAGTAATCCACTATAAATGGTAATAACTACCTCTTGTTGGACACTTACCCTGTGGTCAGTTTTTACACGCGTTATCCTTTTTAAACCATGAGACAATCCTGCATGGTTGGTATTATTAGCTCCATAACATAAATAAGAAAACTGAGCCTCAGACAGGTTAAGCACAGTCTAAGCTTACAAGCTGAGGAGCCAAATTCAAATCGAGGTCTCTCTCACTCTAAAGCTTGTGCTCTCTTCTCCATGTTTTCCCTGTTGCGTCCCTCACACTTTTTATTTTTTTATTGTGCTTTAAGTGAAAGTTTACAGCTCAAGTTAGTTTCTCATACAAAAATTTATACACACATTGTTATGTGACCCTAGTTGCTCTCCCTATTCTGTGACAGCACACTCCTTCTTTCTACCCCCGATTTCCAGTGTCCATTCAACCAGCTTCCTGTCTCTTCTGCCTTCTCATCTCACCTCCGGACAGGAGCTGCCCATTTAGTCTCATGTATCTACTTGAACTAAGAGGCACACTCTTCACAAGTATCATTTTATGTCTTATAGTCCAATCTAATCTTTGTCTGAAGGGTTGGCTTTGGGAATGGTTTTAGTTCTGGGTTAACAGACTCCGGGGGCCATGTCTTCCGGGGTTCCTCCTGTCTCGGTCAGACCATTAAGTCTGGTCATTTTACTAGAATTTGAGTTCTGCACCCTACTTTTCTCCTGCTGCGCCAGGGACTCTCTGTTTTGTTCCCTGTCAGGGTGGTCATTGGTGGTAGCCAGGCACCATCTAGTTCTTCTGGTCTCAAACTGATGGAGTCTATGATTTATGTGGCCTTTTCTGTCTCTTGGGCCAATAGCTTCCTTGTGTCTTTGGTGTTCTTCAATCTCTTTTGCTCCAGGTGGGTTGGGCCCAATTGATGCATCTTAGATGGCCTCTCGCTAGCTTTTAAGACCCCAGACACCACTCACCAAAGTGGCATCCCTCACACTTTTGACACACCCATGACACTGGACCAAAAACCCCAGAACACCTCAAACTCATGGGTCTGTGCATTCACCAGTGGTCACTTCTAGTGAGTTATAGGGAGTCTCCCTTTAGACTTTGACCTTGGGAAGCCCAGCTGCTCACTCACTTTTATCTCACCTTCCCAGAGAGCCCTGCAAGGTATTGAAGTGCCCACCAGACTTTATAGTATGAAGAGTCTCAGCACATAAGCTCGTTGCAGACAGGCGAGTTTGGGATACGCAGCAGTCATAGAACCTAGCTTTTCCAAGTTAAACAATTAGTCTGGCATTCAGGTCCAACCTGGTTTATTCAGATCAGCTGCTAAATGTTTGCTATTCACAGTGTGGTCATGGATCCACCGCATCTTGGCATCACCTGGGAGCCTGTTAGAAAAGAGGAATCTCAGGTCCCCTACCAGACCTACTGAATTAGAATCTGCAAGTTAACAAGAACCTCCAGGTGACTTGAATGCACACAAAAGTTTAAAAACCACTGTATGAGAATCATGTAGAAGGAGCCCTGATGGCACAATGGTTAAGTGCTTGGCTGCTGACTGAAAGGTGGGCAGTTCGAACCCACCCACCAGCCGCTCTGCAGGAAAACCATGTGGCAGTCTGCTTCCATAAAGATTACAACCTTGGAAGCTCTGTGGGGCATTGTACTCTGTCCTGTAGGGTTACTATGAGTCAGAATCAACTCAATAGCAATGGGTTGGAGAGTTGAAAATTCCAGTGAGGCTAGGGTAGAGGAGTAGAGAGCCCCCAAAAATGTGTGTGTGTACATATATATTTTTAATAAGCTTCCTTTTAGTCCCCTGTCCTCTAGAAAAATCAAGTCCTTTCTGGCTGGAATCCTAGAACAACTTTGTTTTGTCAACAGCTGTCCCCATAGCCAATAGACAGCTCCTTCCTCCTTAGAGGCAATGCCCCTGTCTTCTTAGGGCCCTCTCTTGGGCTCATTGCACATTATAGTGAATAATTCAACCTATTCTTCTTAAATCAGAGTTTTCCTTTCTGAGTTGCTCCCTACCCCCACCCCAGTCCTCTGGACCCCAATTCTACTGCCCCCGTATGAACAGCAAGACTCCTATATTTTATTTTCTCCCAATCCATTGCCTTAATCTGGTATGGATTTAGAACAGAAGAAAAGAAGGAAGGAAGAAAGGAGGAAGCTACTTAACACATGTTAAACATTTACTGTGTGTCAGGCCCACCCCATCCTGCCAAAACAGTTTATATACATTTCTCATTTAATAAACATGAAAATACATAAGTTTGGTATTATTGCCTCAATTTTCAGAACTGGAAACTAAAGCTCATATAGGTTAAAAACTCTCCCAAAGCCAGGATTCTAAACAGGATCTAACACTAAAGCCCTGTCTAATTCTTTCTACTATCCCGACTTGCCTACATAGTATATTATATAAATAAAAAATTTTATAGAGATATAATTCACATATCATAAAATTCACCCTCTTAAAGTGTGATTTTTAGTATATTCACATGGTTGTGCAACCATCAAGACTATCTAATTCCAGAACATTTTCATCACCCCCAAAAAAGCCCCAAACTACTTAGCTATCACTTCCTATTCTCCCCTTCCCTAGCCCCTGGCAACCACTTTCTGTCTCTATGGATTTTCCTATTCTAGATATTTCACATAAAGGATATCATACAATATGGCCTTTTGTTTCTGATTTCTTTACTTGGCACAATGTTTTCTAGGTTCATACATGTTATAGCATGTATCAATACTTAATTCCTCTTTATGGATGACTAAGTTCCAGTGCGTGGATACATCGTATTTTATTTATCAATTTATCCATTCATTCAAATGGAGATTTGGATTGTTTCCACTCCTTAGCTATTATGAATAATACTTCTATGAGTATTTGTGTAAGTTTTTGTGTGGACATAAGCTTTCAATTCTCTTGAGTATATACCTAGGAGTGGAACTACCGGGTCATATAGTAACTCTATATTTAACTTTTTGAAGAACTGCCAAATTGTCTTCCGAAGTGGCTGTGCCATTTTACATTGCGACCAGCAAAGCATGAGTGTTGCAATTTCTCCATATTCTCAACAACACTTTTATTATCTGTCTTTTTGATTACAGCCATCCTAGTGGGGTGGGGAGTCTTTGGGTGGTGCAAACAGTTAATGCACTCAGCTGCTAACTGAAATGTTGGAGTCCACCCAGAGGCACCTCAGAAGAAAAGCCTGGCAATCTACTTTCAAAAAATCAGCTACTAAAACTCTATGGAGCACAATTCTACTCTGGCATTCACTGAGCCACCATGAGTCAGTCAACTCCACAGCAACTGGTTTTTAGTGAGGGTGAAGTGGTAACTCATCAAGACTTTTGATTTGCATTTCCCTAATGACTAATCTGTCTTGGAAGAAGTACGACCAGAAGGTCCCTTAGAAGCAAGGATGGAAAGACTACATTTCACATACTTTGGACATGTTATCAGGAGGGATCAGTCCCTGGAGAAGGACATCATGCGTGGTAAAGTAGAGGGTCAGTGAAAAAGAGGAAGACCCTTGTCATGGTTTGAATTATGTTCCCCAAAAAATGTGTGTATCAATTTGGCTGGGCCATGATTCCCAGAATTGTGTGGTTGGCCTCCATTTTGTGAATGTAATTTTATGTTAAAGAGGATTAGGGTGGGATTGTAACACCACCTTTACCCAGGTCACACCCCTGATCCAATGTAAAGGGAGTTTCCCTGGGGTGTGGCCTGCACCACCTTTTATCTCTCAAGAGATAAAAGGAAAGGGAAGCAAGCAGAGAGTTGGGGACCTCATACCATCAAGAAAGCAGTGCTTGGAGCAGAGCTCATCCTTTGGACCTGGGTCCCTGTGCAGAGAAGCTCCTAGTCCAGGGAACACTGATGAGAAGAAGGCCGACAGAGAGAGAAGGCATTCCCCTCAGGCTGATGCCCTGAATTTGGACTTTTAGCCTACTTTACTGTGAAGAAATAAATTCCTCTCGTTAAAGCCATCCATTTGTGGTATTTCTGTTGTAGCAGCACTAGATGACTAAGACAACCCTCAATGAGATGGATCAACACAGTGGCTGCAACAATGGGCTTAAGCATAACAATGATTGTGAGGATGGCACAAGACCAGGCAGTGTTTCATTCTGTTGTACGTAGGGCCACTATGAGTTGGAACTGACTTGATGGCACCTAACAACAACAACATCAATGACTAATGATGTGGAGCATCTTTTCATGTGCTTATCAGTCATTTGTGTAACTTCTTTGAAGAAATGTCTGTTCAAATATTTGCCCATTTTTAGATTGTGATATTTGTCTTTTTATTGTTGAGCTGTAAGAGTTCTTTATATATTCTGAATATTGGACACTTATCAGAAACATGACATGCAAATATTTTCTCCCATTGTGCAGGTTGTCTTTTTACTTTCTTTATAGTATCCTTTGAAAAAACAAAATCTTTTAATTTTGATGAAGTCCTACTTATTTATTTGTTTATTGTTTTTGCTTTAGATGTCATAGCTAAATAACTATTGCCTAATCCAAGGTCATGGAGATTCATCTCTATGTTTTCTTCTAAGAGTTTTATAGTTTTAACTCTTATATTTAGGTCTTTGATACATTTTGAGTTAATTTTTGTAGATGGTGCAAGGTAGGGGTCCAAATACATTCTTTTGCAAGTGGATATTCAGTTGTCCCAGCACTATTTGTTGAAGAGGCTATTTTGTCCCCCATGGAGTTATTTCTTGACTCCCAATTCTGTTCCATTGATCTGTAAATCTATCCTTATGCTAGCACCACACTGTTTTGATTACTGTAGCATTGTAGTAAGTTTTGAAATCAGAAAGTGTGAGTCCTCTAACTTTGTAATTTTGTCCGTTTCTTTCACAATTGTTTTGGTTATTCCAGATTCTTTGCATTTCCATATGAATTTTAGGATCAGCTTGTCAATGTCTGCAAAAAAGGTAGCTGGGATTTTTATAGGAATTGCACTGAATGTATAGATCAATTTGGGGACTATTGCCATCTTAACAACATTAAGTCTTCCAGTCCATGAACATGGGAGGTGTTTCCATTTATTTAGCTCTTTTTAATTTCTTTCAATGATGTTTTGCAGTTTTCCATGGATAAGTCTTGAACTTCTTTTGTTAAATTTATTCAACTGACCTGTCTTCAGGTTTGCTGATTCCTTCTTCTGCCAGTTCAAATTGGCTGTAAAGTCCCTCTAGTAAAATTTTTATTTCAGTTATGATAGTTTTCAACTGCAGAATTTCTATTTTTTTTATCATTTCTTTTTATCAGTATTCTTTATTTAGTGAGACATCATTCTCAAACTTTCCTTTCATTCTTTACACATGATTTCTTTTAGTTCTTTGAACATATTTATAATAGCTAATTTAACATCTTTGTCTAGTAAGCCCAATGTTTGGGCTTCCTCAGAAACAGTTTCTGTGGAGTTTTTTTTTCCTATGCTGGATCGTACTTTTCTATTTATTTGCATGTCCTGTAATTTTTTTGTTGAAAATTGAGCATTTAAAAATATAATGTGGCAACTTTAGAAATCAGATTACCTTCTCCACCCCCAGGGTTTGTTTTTGTTGCTGTTTGTTGTTATTGTTTCTGGTTTGTTTTGGCTGTTGTTGTTGCTATTTGTTTATTTAGTAACCTTCCTGGATTAATTCTGTAAAGTCTATTCTTTGTAGTGTGTAGCCACTGAAGTCTCTGCTAAGTTAGCTTAGTGGTCAGTTAATGATTAGACAGGGATCTCCTTAAATGCCTTCAACAAATAAGTCTCCCAATCTTTGCCAAAATCTCTGTGTATGTGTGTTGGGACTGCCTTCACTAGTCAGACAGATGGTTTACAATTCTGCCATAGCCTTCACTTCCTGCTGACACAGATCCTCAAGGTCAACAAGAGTTGAGAGACTGGGGCTTTTTTCAGGTCCTTCCTGAGCATGTGCATAGCCCTGCACATGCACCTGGCCTTCTAGATTCCCAGAAATTTTTCACAGCTTTTCCAAGCCCCCTGTGGATCTCATTCCCCAGCCTTTCCTTTTACATTTTTTAGTCAGCCTCTTATTATCTCCAACTAAAATCACTGCCTTTGGCAGCTGTGATGCTAAATAATTGCCAAGGATTGTTCTCCACAAACACCCTAGCAATAGGGCTGTTTACATACAGCAAGCTTTGAGTCAGGTCAAATAAAGACAAGCCCTGAGAATACTGGGAACTTCCGCTCAGGTCACATAGTGACACTTCTCTGAAGACGAGGTTTTTTGGAGAGCTCCAAACCCATTCCACCCCCTTCCATTGGCTGCTGGGCTGCTGGTCTTCACAGCTACTGTAATTGCAAGGCTGTTGGTTTTCAAGCCTACCACAGATGTAGAGTGAGAAGATTTGGTATAGGGCAAGTTAAAATGCCAGAAGGCTCACTGTTCTTAATGAGATTCAGTCATTTTCCTTGAATAAATGCTCCTTGGACTGTTGCAAGCTTTTGGTAAATTTCCAGAGTTCTGAAAAAGTTAATTTTGACTGTTTTTGTCAGTGCTTTCATTGCTTTTTTGGAGAAGTGGATTTTCAGAAGTCCTTAGATCACCATTCTAGAAGTGCTTCTCTTGAAAAAAGATCTTGATTCAATTCTAGATTTTTCATTTTCATTCTATTCACACAGCAGACTACTTCTTTCCTCTTTTCTCCTTCAGTGAGTAAATCATAAAAAGCAGAGGGGAGATATGAAAAACTCATTTTCTCTCTCTCTCTTTTTTTAAAGTATTTTTTTATTGTACTTTAGATGAAGGTTTACAGAACAAACTAGCTTCTTATCAAACTAGCTAGTACACGTACTGTTTTGTGACATTCTTTACCAACCCCACGACATGTCAACCCTCTCCTTTCTCAACCTTGGGTTCTCTATTATCAACTTTCCTGTCCCCTCCTGCCTTCTAGTCCTTCCCCCTGGGCCTGTCTAATCTTTTGTTTTGTTTTCTGGGCCTGTCTAATCTTTGGCTGAAGGGCAAATCTCAGGAGTGACTTCATTATTGAGCTAAAACGGTGTCTGGAGACCATATGCTCAGGGTTTCTCCAGTCTCTGTCAGGCCAGTAGTCTGGTCTTTTTTTGTGAGTTAGAATTTTGTTCTCCATTTTTCTCCAGTTCTGTCCAGGACCCTCTAATGTGATCCCTGTTGGAGCAGTTGGTGGTGGTAGCCGGGCGCCATCTAGTTGTGCTGGACTCAGTCTAGTACAGGCTGTGGTAGTTGTGGTCCACCAGTCCTTTGGACTAATCTTTCCCTTGTATCTTTAGTTTTCTTCATTCTCCCTTGCTCCCAACAGGGTGAGACCGGTGGAGTATCTTAGATGGCCACTTACAAGCTTTTAAGATCCCAGACACTACTCACCAAACTAAAATGTAGAACATTGTCTTTATAAACTATGTTATGCCAATTGGACTAGATGTTCCCTGAGACCATGGTTCCATAGCCATCAGCCCAGTAATTTGGTCCCTCAGGGAGTATGGATGTGTCTATGGAGCTTACATGACCTTAACTTGCACAAATTCGTTTGTTTGTTTGTTTTGTTAGTGTGCTATGGTGCTATGGAGAATAGTGTCAGGAACAAGGTGGACCAAAGTTTTTTCTTTCCAAATAAATAAATATAAATCCTGAAACAGTCTTTTTCTAGTTCTAAGATAATCATAAAAAGAACTGGGGATCAGAGAAATGTTAGATTAAGGAGGGTTGGAAGAGAATACCTACATAAAAGAAGACTTTATGCCTGGTTTTCCTACAGGGAGAAGAAAGGAGTTTCAAAATGGACCAGGTGTGTGAAGATTATTCAACTCTGAATTTCACTTTGCCTGTATTTACCTCTTCTCCATGGGTTTCTTCAAATAACGGATGCTGAAATGAGTGAGGTGCAACATAACACCATAATCAGTAAATTCTCCTTTTTTAGCACAACTAGAAATGGTAAGGGATCACTGGTGACAAGCACAAGAGATACATTCCTGGTGAAATCCAGAATTCCAGAAGCCAGTTCCTTTTACGAAAGGATGGGAGGGAGATTTGCACGTCTGACCTCATTCAAGAAGCTCCAGCCCTGGAGCATATAAACAGGAGGGTGAGTTGTCAGTCTTCTCCAGTTCCAGGCACAGGAGTTTCCCAAACAGATCAAAATTATGACTGTCCTCGTTTCCAGGCTGCTGCCACTGGGGCTGTTTCTGTGCCTGGGGCTGCGGTTTTCTTCTGTCAACTCTGTAAGTACCTCTGCCAACTCTACAAATACCTCTGCCAATTCTACAAGTACCAAAAACGACTGTGAGATCTTCAATGAGCTCTATACCATCAATGGCCCAGCTATCAAGACTGATAAAACAGCCTACAAACGCAACAGACTTTACAAAGGTGAGTAGAAACCATTCACTCTGCTATCCTTTATTCTCTGAGGAGAGTTAACTAGAATTTCAGAACATACTCTTCCATCCCTGCTTTTGAGCTCCATGGGAAGTGTAGGTGCAGGGCGAGGAGAAAGAAAATATATGAACATGTGAGAGAATGTTTTGGATGGGAGTATTTCTGCATGTTCCCTGTGCCGACCTGAGCCACTGGAGTCATTAAAGTCACAACACACAGGTTAACTGAGCCTCAACAAAAGAATACCTGAAGCAAGTTCTCTGGCTTAAATAAAATGGGCATTGTTACTATTTATAGTGATGGCAATTGCATCACTATAATTAAATAGTCTTTTCAAATCCATTTGATTAAACAATAGTTGCCATGGGTGATTGTACACCGCACAATCCCAGGAGGCACTGTTCCCATTCAGTCTGTGGTTGAACAAACAGTGAGCTAGACAAGGTTGTATATTCCCTTATATATGAGGAACCTGAAACTCAAGGAAGGCAAATGACTTGCTCAAGGTCTCATGACTAGTAACTGGCACCTGAATCCAGGTCTTTTCATTCCTAATCCACTGTTTTTCTTAGAGGTGTCTAGTAATATTTTATAAACATTTCTTTTTGGATTAGCAGAACCTCCAAGTCAAGGGAATGTGCTTTCTGATTAGTTTCATAATAACAACAACAATATTTCACATGGTGCTTTATATGTATTAATGCATTTAATCCTTATAACCTATTTCCCTTTGCTGTCAAATCGATTCCAACTCATACCAACCCTATAGGACAGAGTAGAACTGTCCCATAGGGTTTCCAAGGAGTGGCTGGTGGATTCGAACTGCCGACCTTTTGGTTAGCAGCTGTAGCTCGCCATAGCTCTTAATCACTGTGCCACCCAGGATCCCATAACATGTTAGGTAGACACTATTATCATTCCCATTTTATAGGTGAGAAAACAGAGGCAGAGGTGTTAAGTGACTTTCTCAAATCACAGAGCTACTTTAATGGTGGAGCCAGGATATGAACACAAGCATTCTAGCTCCAGAAACCCTGCCTTTAACCACTATATGATATACTTCTCAATTATAGTAATGAAAGCTGACACTTCTTACTATGTGCTGGGTACTGTTCTAGAAGAAAATGCTATTATCTTCCCAATCTTAATGATGAGAAACTGAGGTCCAGGGTAGTTAAGAAATTTACCCATAGGCATATGGTTAGTAAGTAACATAGCTAATTTTTGAACTTAAGTAACACAGTCAAAACTTGTCCAGCTTTGTCTAGCCAGGCCATCCAGCTTCAGGGCCTGTCTTCTTATCTGCTATGTTATTCTACCTCTCCCAGATCTCTAACCAAATCTACACCCATGTTCTAAGATTCCAGGCTTCACCAGGTGAACCACTATGGAAAGCATTCACACACTCATCCTGGCTTGCTGTGCATTCCATTTTCCTCTCGGGGACTGCCAGTGAGTGCTTTGGTTGTGACGGGGCTAAATATGGCCCAGTCCTTCAGGCAGTAGATCTTGTCCTACCAGGGCAGGGAAGATAATCTTGTAATTCAAGATGAGGACCAAGATGTGTGACCCTGTGAATGGGGAAGGAGCTGGGGGGTCAGAGGGACTTCTGAAAAAAGATTGCAGCCCCAGATTTAGGATGGCATGTCATGAGGTGAGGGATTTTGCCGTTTGAATGGAGGAGAGAATCACACCTAACTTGTGAAGATGCTGTGGAGAGAAAGCTATGGGATCTGGGGAGCTTCTGAAAGTAGGAAGACAGGAGAAAGAAGTTATAACACCTCTTGAAAAGGAAAATGTTGGGGTGGAAAGGGAAATCACAGCCGTTACAGAGACTTCAGGTGGAGCAGAGGGGAAAGGAAAGGAGGAAAGCAACTAAAGCTCACTGAATGCCTTCTATGTGCCATGCCTGTTCCCAAGCTTAATGTCATTTTATCTCAGAAAGAACAGAACTGTGCTAAAGCCCTGTGATAAACTGACTCATCGTGGGAATGATTTAAGTTGAAGGTCAAAATCTTATGCCCTCAGAGATGTGAAGTGCCATCTGGGGTTACACACAAACAACAAAACCAAGCCCATTGCCATCAAGTCGACTCCGACTCTTAGCGACCCTATAGGATGGAGTAGAACTGCTCCATAGGGTTTCCAAGGAGCAGCTGGTGGATATGAACTGCTGACCTTTTGGTTAGCAGCCAAGCTCTTAACCACTGCACCAGCAGGGCTCTGGATTACACACCAGGCTAGATGATTTCCTTGGAGAGTGTCATTGCAGGACTCAGCAGACACATCTGGAGATGCTGATGAGTAAATTCCCATGCAGCCAATCTCTTTTCCTTATTTTGGTCTCAATTTTTTTTTTTTTTTTTTTTTAAATTTCAGGGTGTGTGAACATTGGTAAGTTATACTTAAATGGCTTGGCAGGTCCCAAGAGACAGTTGCATCTTAGGCAATATCTTCTTAGAATAAATTTCCTGGATCTGTCTTGATATCAGTGGAAAATCCATTAATGTGGTGACATTTTCATTAAGACTATGCCGTGTAAGCTCCGGCTCCCATTTTTTACTTCTACGGGCAAGAGGGGTGTGACTTGCCTGACTTTTTCCTGTACCTTCAGCTTTAAGGTTGGATCAATCAATAGGGTAGCTATTTAGTGCCCTCCAAGTGCTTAGCACTGGGCTGGCCAGATACTTACACAGATGAAACCACAGTGTACTATACAGAATACGAGGAAGTACTCAGCTCTACAATTAAAAAAAAAAAAAATCAATGTTCGAGGAGCTAGAGGAAAAGAAGGTGGAAGTGGTCAGGGGGTGGGACATAAGCTAGACTTTGGAGACTAAGTGGGGATGGAATATGTAATGAGAAGAAAGGAAGGATTCCAGGCAGGGATCCAGACCTGAGCAAGGGCCAGGGACACGTGGGCGCGGGCGCGTTTATAGCACAGGAGGAAGATCGGCTGCCCCAAGAATGAGAGTACAGATAGCAGAGTGGGGCGAGGTTATGAAGGGTCACAAAACTCATGTGCTGGGTACTACAGCTGACAGGACAGAGGCAGAAATACAAAAGCAGAAACCTTTAGGTGCTCTAGAAAAAGGACACTTTGGAGATTTTGGAGAAGAATGTGACCTGCAGGAAGTGGTGTTGGAAGAGGAAGTCTGATATGGCAGCAGCATATTGCAAGGCAGCCTGAAAAGAGAAACCCAGATAATCCGGGTGCCTACAATGGCTCAGGAGGGAAGGAAGGAGGACTTGAACCAGAGTGAAAGAGGGACAGCAGAAGAAAGGACAGAGGCACCATGTATCCGTGAAGGATCTGGCAGATTTGATGACTATCTGGATGACACCATCACACATCGTGTTTCATGTCACCATGGTGCACAGATCTAGGACAAATGTCAGGTTCTCAGTGACCAAGTCAGGGCCCATGGAGTCTGGGTCAGCCAAACTTGACTGACAAAAACCAACTAAGAGAACAGAGAAATGCTATATGCTAAAAAATAATATAATGATAACAATTGCAATTTATCCAACACCCACCATGTGTTAAAATCTTAACACTTTAACTTTAATCCCCCCAGGAACCTTTTGAGGTAGGTATGTATCATGATCTCTATATAATGAGGCCTAATGTCATTAACCCCAGACTTAGAATCAGACCTGGCACATAGTGGGCATTCAGTGAGTGGGCATTTGTGGAGTGAATGATGAACAACAAGGAAACTGAGGCTCAGAGGTGAAATGACTCACTCCTAAATGGTAGAGCCAGAATTTAAATCTAGGATTGTCTTGACCCTGTTGTGCTACATGATCCGTTTTCTTTGTTTTGTGAAGAAGCCTTTGAAGGAAGTTCAGGTGGCTGAGAGGAACTTGGAAAACAACACCCTGAATCCACTGCTGTTTGAGTCGATTCCAACTCATTGTGACCCTATAGGACAGAGTAGAACTACCCACTAGGGTTTCCAAGGCTGTAAATTTTTAAAGAAGCAGACCACATCTTTCTTCCGCAGAGGGGCTGATGGGTTCGAACTACCGACCATTTGGTTAGTAGCTGAGGGCTTTAACCACTGTGCCACCAAAGCTCCTTGAACAACATCCTAACATGGAAGAATTCATTCAGAAAGGATCTTCTAAAGGAAGAAGTGTTGTTGTTGCTGTTAGTTGCCGTTGAGTTGGCTCTGAATCATGGCACCCTTATGGATAGACTGAAATATTCTCTGGAAATCCCCTCCCCATTACACATCAAAATGCGGAAAGTATGTTTCTTTCATCTCTAGTAGAGAGACACTTGAGAAGTGTCAGTAAGGTCTCC
This sequence comes from Dugong dugon, assembly GCA_030035585.1. Classification (NCBI taxonomy): domain Eukaryota; kingdom Metazoa; phylum Chordata; class Mammalia; order Sirenia; family Dugongidae; genus Dugong; species Dugong dugon. The sequence goes on from CM057467.1 coordinate 32,783,509, forward strand.
TGGGATTAGTGCTAGGCTAGGTCTTGGGAAATGCCTACCTGAGTAGACATGGTAGGGAACCCTATGGGGTTGTTTGACAGGTACCTGGATTACTTACAGCCCCTGTGGCTCAGAGACTCCCTTCCCCATCACCCTCAACAACAGAGACCAGGAGCATTAGCATTCCTGGGACCAGGAAACGTGATTTGCTTTTACCACAATCATATTCCCTTATGTCCACATAGCACTTCCCAGGGGTGCTCTTGGCCCTTTCCAAGCACCCATCCCTTCCATCCCCACACCCTCCCTGAGAGGAGGGCAGAGCAGATTTATCACCTTCATTTGGCAGATAAAGAACCCAGCTCAAAAAGGCTTTCAGAATGCCCAGGATCTCACCCCTAGTATGTAGCCAAACCAGGGCCAGAGTACGGGCCTTTTGTCCACCTTTTACTGTAGGAAATTTGGAAAACACAAAAAAAGTGCTAGGAAAAAGAGAAAAAATCATCTGCAATCCCATTACCAAGAAATTACTACAGTTAGTGGTTATTGGGATCTGGTAGGAAGAGAGGAAAGGAGGATTCAATGCTTAGGGAACAGTGAGCTTCTGTTAAGGGAGATGGAAAAATCTGGGAGCGGATAAGGGTGACAGCTGCACCACATGATAAACACAATTAATGTCACTGAACTATACTTGTGAAGACAGCTGAAAGGTCCAATGTTCTGTTACATGTACATTTACCACAAAAAAAAAATTACTACAGTTAATATCTTCTTGTATTTCCTTCCAGACTTTTTTCAACTTTGTACAAAATTGGGGCCATACTATATGTACATACTATTTTGAAACTTGCTCTTTTCTTGCTAAATTTTGATTTCACGGTGCTTATCCCTTTTTTCACTGTACAAATAGCTGATTTTTTCTTTTTCATTTCCTCTAGTAACACTTCCTGTGAATGTCAACACCACCTCCGTGATCTTGCGAGCTGTCGACAAGGACTATAACATAGTAGGCACCTGGAAAGACACAAGCCCACAAGCAACCCTAGAATGTAAGGGCGGTGCCGTGTATAACACAACTGCCTTAAACAGCACATTCTTGAAGGCACAGTGGCGATCTCCTTCACCCTCAAACATAACTGCCATTGAGCTACAGTAAGAACCTATCTATATATGATTTGCTTTGTTCTTTTAAAATTTTATATTGGGTTTATGCAGTTTTAAATTGGCCTTGGAGGACTCAAAATACAAACCAGATACAATATGGAAAATTCGGTAGTTACACTCCCTTTTCTGCCTCAGGATTCTTGGTCAGATCTTTTATTTATAGGTGTCTACACACACACACACACACACACACACACACATACGTTATGATCAGTATAAATAGAAAGAGCTGGGCACCCCGTGTGTTTCAAATTCTGTATCCTCAAACCAAAAAATCATTTTTAAAAAAATAGATTCGTTTTGGAGAAAGTGTGAAGATTGTGTAATAAAACTGGCTTTCTAAGGTCACACTAAATGGATGTGCTCAGATTCTGAGGTGAGGCCAGCTGGGGGGGCTCGTAGTACATACATAACAATAAACCTCGCTCCCAGCTAAGGATCTGTTACCTGCTGCCAGCTGGTCAAGGTTTCCAAGGAGCGGCTTGTGGATTCGAACTGCTGACCTGTTGGTTAGCAGCCCAATGCTTCACCACTGTGCCACCGGGGCCCCAAGGGTTTGTTATTGGGTTTATTTTAGGAACCAAATGTTGGGAGGTACTTATGCTTCCAACTACCGTTTTGTACTGAAAGTGCAGATCTGCCCATGAGGCCATGTTCTCTGTGAACAGCCACCAAGTCTTTGTGATGATGATGATGATGCTGTCAAGCCATTCTGCCCTCTCCTGCTATATCCTGGGCCTGGTCGGACCCAGCGGGCTTTGTAGGGGGTAATGTTATGCCCACAGAGTGACTTGCAAGAGTAGAACCCAAAGGGAGCTGCTACATCCAGCCTCCCAGTGACAGCAGCCACGAAGAAACCGGGCAAGGCTAATGAGGAAAATCACGTTTCTTTCACCTCACTTATTAAAGCTTTCACACCCCTCGCAACAACAAGGGAAAGGCCAAACAGTGGCAATCTGTAAGCACAACAGTACACTCTCACTGACAATGGACATGTGGTCTCCAGACCCCACCTGACTTGTACACCCCCTACAAGGCACTGGCCACTCTGTTTGTTTACAATGTAGACATATGGCCTGGATCAGCAAGGTTGATGCAGAGTAAAGGAGCATGACATGTTAGATGGGAACACAGAGCTGTGCTGGGTGCTGTCTGGTGCATAGGACACAAAAGGGGTGTGAAGAGTTCCTTGCCCATGGGACTTCACAATCAGGTTGGGAAGGCAAGGCCTATACAGAAATAATTACTGAGGTTAAACATCACTTCCTCAAGAAAGCATTCCCTAAAGCTCCAGACCAAGGTAGCACTCTGTTATACACGGTCATGACTTCCACTATTTCCTCAGAACATGTATCACAACTGTGATTAATTACTTCGTTCGTCGGTTAATTATTTGCTTAATACCTATCTTTCGGAAGAGACTGTAAGTGCCACAGCAGAGCCACTGTCCTCTCAGCACCAAGCACAGCGATTGGCAGGTAGTATGCTTGTATTATGTGTTGAATGTATGAATAGGCACTGATTTAATAATGGACCCTCTGATATAATAACAACAAATCAAGCTGTACAGGTTATTTAATGAACATTGGTAAGCACCTACTACGTGTCATGCGTTGTGCTAGGGGCTGAGACCATAAGAAAGAACTGACAACAGAACCTGCCCGCAAACAGCTGACTCTCCGGTAGGGAGAGAGGCTCATCAGCAAGCTGATGCAGTAAAGGGTTGTGGCTCTCCAGTGGAGAGCTGTCTGGGTTGTGACAATAGGGAGAAATGACCTCACAGAAGTCACCAGTGAGTTTGTGGTCTGATGTGACACGGATGGGCATTACAGGCAGAGGGCCTGGCTTCAACAAAGACCAGGGGTGTGAACATGCCTGTGAGGATTTCAAGGTGAGGGAAGTTGGTGGGGGTGGTGGATGGGAGAGGTAGTCTGGAACAAGATCATGAGGGTCTTATAGTCAAGACAGTATAGAACAGACCAGTAGTTAATGATCTGCTAATTGTAAGGTAGAGAGAGTAAGCACAAAAAGGATTAGAGGTTGGGATCCTCGGAGAAGGCTCCCCTTAACAGAAATCTGAGCTGAACTTGGGAATCTTGCAGATGAGCTCCTCACCATTGTCTCTCATTGATTGCCCTCTACAGAGCCATCACTGTCTATAGGAATCAAAATGCTACATATTCTTCTCTGAAGCTGAATGAAGTAGGTAAGTTCTCCTCAGCCCACTTCCATATCTGGCAGGCAACTCCATCAGCCTGGAAAATTACTGCAGGTGCCCTAAATAAAGGGGTTTTCTAATCACACATTGAGGTCCCTGGATGGCACAGTTTGCACTGATCCACCAGCTGAAAGATTGGTGTTTGAACTCACCCATGAGGTACCATGGAAGAAAGGTCTGGTAATCTGCTTCCACAAAGATTACAGCTAAGAAAACCCCATGGAGCAGTTCTATACTGTAACACCTGGGGTCACCATAAGTCAGAATCAATTCAACGCCAAAAGCTTTTTTGGTTTTTAATCATGTGTTACCCAGATATCAGTTGAGATCCCCCAGCACCTTGAGACCTACGTAAGATTAGTTCAAATCCTTATCCCATGCCCTCCCCAAAATTTGGGAAACAAAAGCTCTCCTCAAGATTTCTGCAAATCTCCAGGTCCCTTATATCTTCAAAATCACCTCTGGCTCCAGACTCATTCCTCCACAGGAGCTATTTCTATTCAATGCCACATAGACACCAATAGGAAAATCAGCTCCTTCCTCAAAGTCCACAAAGAATTCCCACTTACACAAAGCCTTCTTGGGTATACCCCTTTACCCATTGCCGTCGAGTCTACTCTGACTCATAGCAACCCTACAGGACAAAGTAGAGCTGCCCATAGGGTTTCCTAGGCTGTGATCTTTACGAAAGCAGACAGCCACAACTTTCTCCCGTGGAGCAGCAGGTGGGTCTGAACTGCCCAGCTTTTCAGTTAGCAGCCAAGCACTTAACCACTGTGCCACCAGGGCTCCTTTGCCTCTTCCTTATAGTCCTCTCTATATTTACTCACAGATTCCCTGGGTGGTGCAAATGGTTAAGTGCCGACTACTAGCTGAAAGGCTGACTGTTAGAACCCACCCTGAGGTGCTTTGGAAGACATGCCTGACCATCTGTTTCCGAAAGCTCCCAGCCTTGAAAACCCTATGGAACAGTTCTACTCTGCACACGTGGGGTTGCCATGAGTTGGAATTGACTCGACAGCAACTAACAACAACAACAACATGGCTACTCCAGGTTTCCAGGATCAGACAACTCCCAGGACTACAGGCATGACTTTCTCTACTAGCCAAGCAAGCCAAACTCAGAGAACCAATACCTGGTCAGATCCTTCTATGTGAAAAGTGCCAGAGCTTGCAAGGGGGGTTATGATGATCAGACACCAGAGAAAGATTCAGAGTTTGGACAAGCGTCTTTCCCCTTCCTATGAAGCTGGAATGGTAGCTCTCATTTCTTAAAAGCTTTTACATGCAATCCTTGAAACTGGCAAGAAAAATAAAACTGTGCCATTCTGGATCATATATGCATTGACATTAAATGATAATGTTAAGGACATGAAGACACTCGAGGACAGACTACGCACCCAACAACAAATTCAGTAGTAGTATAAATTCAGTCAATGCTGTTCCCCCACCACACACATAGATGCCACTGTGCAGGGCTGTGCAGACCTCAAGGGTTGAGAAGGTTTCTTATTTATTTTTGTTCTTTGATATTCTGTACCCCCTAACACTGCCCCACCTCTACACACTCTTGCAGTTGATAAGTGCTTATTGAATTTTTCTCGTTAATTCTGACTCCAACGTTCCATCCAATTAGCCTTCTTTCTCTAGTGCCCACCCATCACCCAACACAGATTCTGATGTCATTGTTTTTTTTTCCAGTAAAAATCACCACCTTGACCTTCAACAAGAAGTCTACCAGCCATTCCACAGCCCAAACCCCAACCAAAACCAGAAGTTTGGCCAACAAAATTTACAGGTGCCCCATCACTGATGCCATTCAGATCCTGATTGTCCTCCTCATCAGCAGACTCATCTTCTAAAAGGAAGCTAGAGAAATAACTGCTCCTGCCTCCACTACATCCTCCTATATTCAGTTCCAAGTCAGTGCTTGGACATGTGTGTCAGTGGAGGCTTTCTCAAATGTACAAACTCTACTGCCACTGCTTCTGACTGAAACAGAGAACTGGGGTCATTTAGCGGAGGGGTAGCCAATCGGCTCACCGGCGGACTTGGTCACACAGATGTCCAACTGCACCTTTCAGGACACAAATTATGCTTTTTGTAACTACCTAGACCAGGCCTAGGGATCCCTGTGGCACAATGGTTTAGCACTAGGCTGCTAACTGAAAGGTCAGTAGTTCAAACCCACCCAGCTACTCTATAAGAGAAAAGACGCAGCAATCTGCTTCTGTAAAGATTACAGCCTAAGAAACCCTATGGGACAGTTCTACTCTGCCCTATAGGGTCACTATGAGTCAGAATCAACTTGACGGCACAAAACAACAGACCTGGCCTTTGTGTAACCTGGAGTTCTACCTCTCAGTTTTAGCACTATGATGTTTAATCCCACAGTCAATCTAAACTTTTGTTGATTACCCAGTGATTCCTCTATACCCCAAGTATAGAATCTTTTCTAGCTTTTGAGATGATCTCAGATTTCTGACCAAACCCAGTTAGGTAACATAGAGCTTCTGTGACTCAATAATAAAAAGAGAAGCAGAAATAGTTCTTATGCCACTGGTAACTTCCCATTTTATCAAAACTAGTAGGGCTTTAAAGGGCAAGAAAATATGAATGCAGCATGTCTGAGCAACCAATTATATGAAAAGATTATTATATAAAGGCATTTTTTTCTACGTCACACCAGATACATTACATTTCAAAAAAAATAATGTGTTAAATTCAAATATAAGTCTTCAATTAGTGATTATTTTACTTAAAGCACAGAGAATGCTATCTAATTTTATTCACTTATGTGGACATTAAAAAATTAATAGAATGATGAGTGAGTGTACGTTTTTAAGGCCAGACCTAAAGGTAAAATTTTCTCAATTTTAATTTTCCTCAGGTGCAAACTGGTCATCTTTCCTCAAATAGAAATTTCCACTAGAAGAAATGGGCAAAGTATTCATAATATTTATGATATTTCCAATAATCCAATAATAAGCTTATAATCGGTAAATTTTTCTTGTAATAATTATGTTAAATTCAAGGATGCCAACATTCTTTTCTGATTCCTAAAACTGTGTGCCTTTTAAGAGTTCTATTCTTCCCTCTCCTCCATAGAATACCCTGGTGATATTCCTCATCACTTCCTGTTGTTTGTAACTGGAGAAAACCTCCATGTGCAAATATTTAGTCTGCTTATTCATATATGCTTGACTTAATTGAGTAACTGCCATGGAAACAGGCTGGCTGTGATTCTTTTTGAGTGTCCAAAAAAGACATTAGAACAAGCTAAAGAACCCCTTTTCCCATTCAAGATTATCCATCCACTGATTTAGGGGCTCAGAAAAGTAACGTGTTCCTAACCTCTTCAGAAATGCTGTCCTTTACGTTGATTCCACATCTTAAGGGAGGATGAACAAAAGGCTGAGCAATTATCTGGAATGAGGAAAAGTACACAATGCTCATTTAACCAGTGTCTTAGGCTGGGTTCTCTAGAGAAGCAAAACCGGTAAAGAGTATAAATATATAGAGAGAGAGATTTATATCAAGGTAACTGCTCATGCAGTTGTAGAGGCTGGAATATCCCAAGTCCATGGATCACGATAGAGGCTTCTCCCGATTCACACAGCAGCAGGGGCTGCTGAACCCAAGATCAGCAGGTCGGAGAGCAGGGCTCTTGCTCACATGCTGTGAAGACTGACAAATCCCAAGATTGGTAGGCAAGGCAACAAGGCTTCTCCTGATTCACGTAGCTGCAGGGGCTGGCAAACCCAAGATCGGCAGGTCAGAGGGCAGGGCTGCAGCTCATAAGATGTGAAGATCAGCAGATAAGCTGATAGCTCAATTCCCAAGAACCAGAGGTCAGACGAACAGGAGGCAGCTGCAGGATCCAGGGTAAGCAAAAAGCCAGAATGTCTGCTTATATTCATATGCAGGCCACATGCCCCAGGAAACTCCCTTTCAACTGCTTGGCTACTCACAGCAGAGCCCATCAAGGGAGTGATCATATATAAACACTGAGAATCATGGCCCAGCCAAGTTGACACACAATCCTAACCATCACAGTCCCCTCCTTGTCAACCTGGCACTTGTACACATCTCCTTAAACCATACATAATCTCTGAATAAAGACAATTATAAAGTCATACTTGCACCTAACATGATACAACTAACATGCATACAACCGAAAATGCACTAGCCCCATTTACATCTTATATTTTGCAAGTGAAGAAAACAAAAATATTTGATGCACACATACAAAGCAGAAATACTTATAAAATTAAAGTCTTCATGTCTGCAACTGGTCACGTGGCCATAACTGGTATTTAAAACTACCTTCTTCCACCACCCATTCTGTATTTCCTTTGCCCTCAGCAAGCACCTCAGCTGGTAGTGGTTCCTTGCCCTAAGGGATCTCCTGCATTCCAGACATACTCTTCTTTACTTCCATTATGTAATATCAATCCAATTTCCTCTTGGTAATCAGGATCAATCACACCAGTCAGGATGGTATCTCCCTTCTTTGGCTGTCGATTCAGAGGCATAAAAAGCTTCCAGTTCAATGGAATTAGTGATGTGTCTCCTCCAGATGGGAGCATTCCTCCCTTTGGAACTAGGGCCTCTAGACCTACAGAGCATAAGGTCGTGGGGACAGGAAGCAAAAATCTTGCAAGTGGGTCACTAGGGGTAACAGTGAGTGGTGCCACTCTCATTTCCATCCCTTGATTCCTGGACCCATGAATCCTGGCTATGGGAAAAACAGCACCATATACTGGTTGCTTGTTTAGAGCATATACAGCATCCTGGAGAACATTGCTCCAATCCTGCAAGGTATTGCCACCTAGCTGGTGCTGTAATCGTGTCTTTAGAAGGCCATTCCATTGTTCTATCAAGCCAGCTGCTTAGGAATGATGGGGAACATGGTAAGACCAGTGAATTCCATGAACATGTGCCCAATGCCACACTTCATTTGCTGTGCAGTGAGTCCCTTCATCCGAGACAATGCTGTGTGGGATACCATGACAGTGGATAAGGCATTCTGTAAGTCCACAGATGGTAGTTTTGCCAGATGCCTTGCATGCAGGGAAGGCAAATCCATATCCAGAGTAAGTGTCTATTCCAGTAAGGACAAAACACTGTCCTTTCCATGATGGAAGTGGTCCGGTGTAATTGACTTGCTACCAGGTTGCTGGCTGAACACCTCAAGGGATTGTGCCATATCGGGGACTCAGTGTTGGTCTCTGCTGCTGGCAGATTGGGCATTCAGCAGTGGCTGTAGCCAAGTCAGCCCTGGTGAATGGAAGTCCATGTTGCTGGGCCCATGCATAACCTTCATCCCTGCTACCATGGCCACTTTGTTCATGAGCCCATTGAGCAATGATGGGAGTAGCTGGGGAAAGAGAATGACTGGTTTCCACAGGACATGTCATCCTATCCCCTTGATTGTTAAAATCATCCTCAGCTGAGGTTACTCTTTGGTGAGCATTCACATAAGACATGAATATCTTCACTTCTTTGGCCCATTCAGAGAGGTCTATACACATACCTCTTCCGCATAAATCCTTGTCTCCAATTTTCCAATCATATTCCTTCGATGTCCCTGACCATCCAGTCAAACCATTGGCCACAGCCCATGAATCAGTATACAGTCACACGTCTGGCCATTCCTCCTTCCAAGCAAAGTGAACAACCACGTGCACTGCTCGAAGTTCTGCCCATCGAGATGATTTCCTTTCACCACTGTCCTTCAGGGAGGTCCCAGAAAGGGGCTGTAGTGCAGCTGTGGTCCACTTTTGAGTGAAGCCTGAATATTGCACAGAACCATCTGTAAACTAGGCACAAGTTTTCTCTTCTTCAGTCATCTGATCATAAGGAACTCCCCATGAGGACATAGGAACAGACTGGAAGATGGAAGGTAATGTGACAGGAGTGGAAACCAGGGGCCTTTGGGCCACTTCCTCATGCAACTTACTTGTGCCTTCAGTCCTGCTCAGGCCCAATCTCGCATATATCACTTCCATTTAATGATAGAGTGCTGCTGTGCACGACCAACTTCATGACTCTGGGTCAGACAACACCCAGATCGTGATGCGCAGTTCAGGCCGCATGTGACTTGGTGTCCCATGGTTAAGCTTTCAGTCTCTACTAAGGCCTACTAATAAGCCAAAAGCTGCTTCTCAAAAGAAGAGTAGTTATCTGCAGAGGATGGCAGGGATTTGCTCCAAAATAATAATGGTCTGTGCTATGATTCACCAATAGGGACCTTCCAAAGACTCCAAATGGCATCTCTATCTGTCACTGACACTTCAAGCACCACTGGATCAGCTGGATCATATGGCTTAAGTGGCAGAGCAGATTGCACAACAGCCTGAAGCTGTTGCAGAACCTTCTCTTGTTCTGGGTCCCACTCAAAACCGGCAGCTTTCCTAGGTAACTGATATCTTCTAAAAATCAAACACCTATGCTCTTCAAAAGACTTCACCAAAAGAGTAAAAAGAGAACCTACAGACTGGGAAAAAAAATTTGGACATTACAAGTCAGACAAAGGTCTAATCTACAAGAAAATCCAACATCTATACAACAAAAAGACAAATAATCCAGTTAAAAAATGGGCAAAGGAAATGAACAGACACTTCACCAAAGAAGACATTCAAGCAGCCAACAGACACATGAAGAAATGTTCTCGATCACTAGCCATTAGAGAAATGCAAATTAAAACCACAATGAGACACCATCTCACCCCGGCATTACTGGCACAAATCAAAAACACTGGAAATAACAAATGTTGGAGAGGCTGTGGGGAGATCTGAACTCTTATGCACTGCTGGTGGGAATGCATAATGATACAACCATTTTGGAAAATGGTACAGCACTTCCTTAGAAAGCTAGAAATAGAAATACCATACGATCCAGCAATCCCACTCCTAGAAATATATCCTAGAGAAATAAGACCCATCACACAAATAGACATACGCACACCCATGTTCATTGCAGCATTGTTCACAATAACAAAAAGATGGAAGCAACCTAGATGCCCATCAACAGATGCATGGATAAACAAACTATGGTACATACACACAATGGAGTATTATGCAACGATAAAGAATAATGATGAATCTGTGAAGCATCTCATGACATGGGTGAAACTGGAGGACATGATGCTGAGTGAAGTAAGTCAATCACGGACAAATATTGTATGAGACCTCTATTGTAAATATTCATGTAAAAGTTTATGCACAAAAAGTAACCATCTTTGTTGGTTATGAGGGATGGGAGGGGTGGGGAAATACTAAACAGACAATAGATAAGTGGTAACTTTGGTGAAGGGTAAGACGGTACGCAATACTGGGGAAACCAGCACAACTTGTACAAGGAAAGGTCATGGAAGCTCCATAGACACATCCAAACCCCCTGAGGGACTAAATTGCTGGGCAGAGGGCTGTGGAGACCATGGTCTTGGGAAACACCTAGCTCAGTTAGCATAACACAGTTTATAAAGACAATGTTCTACATTCTACCTTGGTGAGTAGCGTCTGAGGTCTTAAAAGCCTGTGAGCAGCCGTCTGAGATACTCCACTGGTCTCACCCCTTTGGGAGCAAGGGAGAATGAAGAGAACAGGATATAAAGAAAAGATTAGTCCAGAGGACTAATGGACCACAGCTACCAGGGCCTCCACCAGCCTGAGTCCAGTACAGCTAGATGGTGCCTGGCTATCACCACTGACTGCTCTGACCAGCATCAAAACAGAAGGTTCTGGACAGAGCTGGAGAAGGATGTAGAACAAAATTCTAACACACACAAAAAAGACCAGATTTACTGGCCTGACAGAGACTGGAGAAACCCTGAGAGTATGGCCCTCGGACACCCTTTTAGCTCAGTGGTGAAGTCACTCCCGAGGTACACCATTCAGCCAGGGATTGGACAGCCCCATAAAACAAAACGGGACTAATGAGGAACAGCAGTCCAGGGACAAGGACTAGAAGGCAGGAAGGGACAGGAAAGCTGGTGATAGGGAACCCAAGGTTGAGTAAGAACAGTGTTGACATGTCCTGGGGTTGTTAACCATTGTCATAGGGCAATATGTGTACTGTTTAATGAGAAACTATTTTGTTCTGTAAACCTTGATCTAAAATACAAAAAAAAAAAAGAATTATCTATGTGAGATCAAATTGACAACAGCAACTCAAAAGGTTTGATGGGAAGTCTAGGGGACAGTGAGTTGAAGACAATGGGGCTGCAATAATTTGGAAAATGAAAGTGAGAATAACAGCACAACTGGAAGAATGTAACCGATGTCACTGAATTGTACATGTAGAAACTTTTGAAATGGTGTATCTTTGGCTACGTATATTTTCACCAAAAAAAAAGGTCCTTCAAGGTCAAGACAGGAGAGTGTTGACATGTCGTGGGGTTATTAACTAATGTCATTGTCATGGTTTGAATTATGTCCCCCAAAAAATGTCCATATCAGTTTGGCTGGGCCATGATTCCTGGTACTGTGTGATTTTCCTATATGTTGTAAATCCTGCCTCTATGATGTTAATGAGGGATGATGGGTGGCAGTTGTGTTAGTAAGGCAGAACTGGATCTATAAGACTGGATTGTGTCCTGAGGCAATCTCTTGAGATATAAAAGACAGAAGTGAGCAGAGAGGGGGACCTCATACCATCAAGAAAGCTGTGCTGGGAGCAGAGCATGTCCTTTGGACTGGGGTCCCTGCGCCGAGAAGTTCCTAGTCTGGGGGAACACTGATAAGAAGGCCGAGAGAGAGAAAGCCTTCCCCTGGAGCTAACACCCTGAATTTGGACTTTTAGCCTACTTTACTGTAAGGAAATAAACTTCTCTTCGTTAAAACCATCCACTTGTGGTATTTTTGTTATGGCAGCACTAGATGACTAAGACAGTCATAAAACAATATGTGTACTGACTGTTTAATGAGAAACTATTTGTTCTGTAAACCTTCACCTAAAGTACAATAAAAAAAAATTTTTTTTAAACTAGCAGCTTTTGAGTCACTTGATAAATAGGCCAGAGTAGCACACCTAAATGTGGAATATGTTGCCTCCAAAATCCAAAGAGGCCCACTAGGTGTTGTGCCTCCTTTTTAGTTGTAGGAGCAGCCAGAGGCAATAACTTATCCTTCACTTTAGAAAGAATATCTCAACATGCCCCACACCACTGGACTCCTAGAACTTTCACTGAGGTGGAAGATGCCTGAGTTTTTGTGGGATTAATTTCCTACCCTCTAGCACACTAAGGTTTTACCAGTAAGTCCAGAGTCATTGACACTTCCTCCCTACTAGGTCCAATCAGCATAATGTCATCAATGTAATAGACCAGTGTGATGTCTTGTGGAAGGGAAAAGCAATCAAGTTCCCTGTGGACTAAATTTGACATAGGGCTGGAGAGTTGATGTAGCCCTGAGGTAGGCAAGTGAAGGTGTATTGCTGGCCTTGCCAGCTGAAGGCAAACTGCTTCTGATGGTCCTTTGAAACAGGTATGGAGAAAAAGGCATTAACCAGATCAATAGCTGCATACCAGTTACCAGGAGATGTATTCATCTGATGACACAATGAAACTGCATCTGGAACAGCAGCTACAATTGGAGTCACCACCTGGTTAAGTTTTTGATAATCTACTGTCATTCTCCAAGATCCATCTGTTTTTTGCACAGGCCAAATAGGTGAGTTGAATGGGGATGTGGTGGGAAGTCCTTGATGGTGGCAGTAATCTCTGCAATCCCTCCAGGAATGCAGTATTCCTTTTGGTTTACCATTTTCCTAGGTGGGGGCAGTTCTAATGGCTTCCACTTGGGTTTTCCTACCATAATAGCCCTTACTCCATTTGTCAGGGATCCAATGTGGGTGTTCTTCCAGTTGCTGAGAATGTTTATTCCAATTATGCATTCTGGAACTGGGGAAATCACTACAGGATGGGTTCAGGGACCCACTGGACTTACTACATGACAGACGTGAGCCAAGATTCCATTAATAATCTGACCTCCATATGCCCCCACTCTGACTGGTGGGCCACAGTGACATCTTGGGTCTCCTGGAATTAGTGTCAGTTCAGAGCCAATATTCAGTAATCCCCAAAAAGTCTGATTATTTCCTTTTCCCTAATGAACAGTCACTCTTGTAAAATGCCATAGATCCCTCTGGGGAAGGCTGGGAGAAAGATTAATAGTTAAAATTTTTGGCAGTGTATTGGAGTCCTTCCTCAAGGGGACCGTACCTCCTCTTCATTCAAGGGATTGTGGGTCTTTAAACTCGCTCAAGTCTGGGAATTGATTGAGGGACCGTGACTCTCTATCCTGGTGATTCGAGTTTGACGGCTGTTCACCTGACCTAGAATTCATCCGTTTGTACAGATCAAGTAAATATTTTGTAGATTTCCTATCTATTTCACTCCTAAGGACACCATGACTAAGTAGCCAACTCAATAAGTCCATATGAGTCAGACTATTCTAATTACTGCTTTGACTCCACTGTCCATTACTGTAACCATGCCCACCTTGTCTTTGTTGGTTGAGTGTAGCCACTTGGCTCCTAGTACCACGGGGTCCAATCAGCCCTGTTGCAGTTAGGTGTCTCAATTCAGTTAGGGCAGTTCCCACTGTCAAATCTGATTTACATAAAACAGCAATCACAGCAGTCTGCAAGGATGCTGGAGCTCCCTTCACAAATTTGTTCCTCACAGTTGTGGTAAAAGGTGTGTCCTCTGGGCACTCTATGTGTGGGTCTGTGGGTCTAACCTGATAAATCCACTCTAGCATGCGAATTTCCCTAAGCCTTTGGATACCTTCTTCTACAGTATACAAAGAAAGGTCTGGTACTTCAACTTGATTTAGTGTAGGCCACCTTTTAATCCATGCTTCAGAAACCCAACCAAATAAACTATTAGATCCTTTCCTAACCTCTCAGGCTGACACATTTAATGAAGAATCTCTGCTTAGTGGACCCATATCAATAAACTCAGACTGATCCATTTTTATGTTCCTTGCACCATTATCCCACATCCTTAATAGCCATTCCCACACATATTCCCCATGTTTCTGTTTGTACATATTAGAAAAGTCAAGTAGTTCTTTTGGAGTGTAGTGTACCTCTTCCTGGGTCACACTTTGTACTTCACCTTTTGGTGCTCGCTGGGACTTAAGTCTAGCTATAGGTCTAGAAGCCAGAATCTGTAGTGTGGAATTCTTTTGAGAACATTCAGCATTGTCTTGTAAAGCAGCTGCCTCAGGCAATGTCCCAGACAATGACTCAGGCAAGAACTCTTTAGAGGCAGCTGGGCTAGAGCTAATCTCATTAGATGCGAGTGAAGGGGCTGATGGTTTTCTGGGCAGGGTGGTTTTTTTTTTTAATTGTTGTACTTTAAGTGAAAGTTTACAATTCAAGTTAGTCTCTCATACAAAAATTTATACATACATTGTTGTGTGATCCTAATTGCTCTCCCTATACTGTGACAGCACACTCCTCCTTCCCACCCCGGATTTCCTGTGTCCATTCAACCAGCTCCTGACCCTCTCTGCCTTCTCATCTCACCTCCAGACAGAAGCTGCCCACTTAGTCTCATGTATCTACTTGAGCTAAGAAGCACACTCTTCACGAGTATCATTTTATGTCCCATAGCCCAGTCTAATCTTTATCTGAAGAGTTGGCCTCGGGAATTTAGTTCTGGGTTATCAGAGAGTCCAGGGGCTGTGCTTTCTGGGGTTTGTTCAGTCTCAGATCATTAAGTGTGGCCTTTTTACTAGAATTTGAGTTCTGCACCCCCCTTTTCTCCTGCTCCATCAGGGACTATCTGTTGTGTTCCCTGTCAGGTAGTTAGGCACCATCTAGTTCTTCTGCTCTCAGGTTGATGTAGTCTCTGGTTATGTGGCTCTTTCCATCTCTTGGGCTAATATTTTCCTTGTGTCTTTGGTGTTCTTCATTGTCCTCTACTCCATGTGGGTTGGGACCAATTGATGCATCTTAGATGGCCACTCGCTAGATTTTAAGACCCCAGATGCCACTCACCAAAGTAGGATGCAGAACATTTTCTTCATAAACTTTGTTATGCCAATTGACCTAGATGTCCCCTGAAAGCATGGTCCCAAGACCCCCACCCCTGCTACTCTGTCCCTCGAAGTGTTTGTATTCAGGAAACTTCTTAGTTTTGGTTTAGTCCAGTTGTGGGCAGGGTGGTTTAACTGACAAACATGAAGTAATCTCTTCAGATGGGAGTGGGTCTGTTGGCAGGAGTGACTCAATGGAATTTAGGGGCTCAGTGTCTCCAGTTTCTTGATTATCTTCCCATATGTCCCCATTCCAAGTTTCAGGATCCCATTCCTTCCCAATCAATGCCCTTACTTTAACTTCAGACACCTCTCAAGGTTGGCAATTGAGCTGGCATTGTAATTCACCCACTCTTACAATAAGACTCTCGGTTTGGTTTTCAGCAATATCAGCTCTGTTACTACAAGAAATAAGGCTTTCTTTCAAAGCACAAGTGGAAGCCTTGAGGTCATGTATGTGGCACTTGAGCTTTGACTCCGAAGCCCTGAGTGCATCTCTTTCTTTCACCAGTTTGTCTAGGGAAAGTAGGACCAACCAACCAGCCTCCTTATACTTCGCATTCTGACAAAACTGTAAAAGACATCACACATGTGTTCACCCCAAGCCTCGCCTTTCACCAATACCTGATCCACTGGTGGTGATATTTTTGCATATTTGTATTGCCATCTCATGACGTGGATTAGCAGTGCCCTGTTTATTGCTGGAAGCAGAGTCATCAAAATATTTAAGACTAACCAGACTCGACAGCCAATTTAGAAAACTCATCCTTACAGTCTTATTTCTCTAGAACCACCCTTAGTAGCAAATGTCTTAGGCTAGGTTCTCTAGAGAAGCAAAACCAGTAAAGCGTATAAATATATAGAGAGATTTATATCAAGGAAATGACTCATATGATTCTAGAGGCTGGAACATCCCATTTCCGTGGATCAAAATAGAGGCTTCTCCAGATTCACACAGCAGTAGGGGGTGCTGAACCCAAGATCAGCAGGTCAGAGAGCAGGGATCTTGCTCACAGGCTGTGAAGACTGACAAATCCCAAGATTGGCAGGCAAGACAACAAGGCTTCTCCTGATTCACATAGCTGCAGGGGCTGGAGAACCCAAGATCAGCAGTTCAGAGAGCAGGGCTCCAGCTCACAGGCTATGAAGATTGATGAATCCCAAGATTGGCAGGTAAGCTGATAGCTCAAGTCCCAAGAATTGGAGGTCAGGTGAACAGGAGGCAGTCACAGGCAGAGCGAGCAAAAAGCTAGAATGTCTGCTTATATTCCGATGCAGGCCACACGCCCAAGGAAACTCCCTTTCAATTGATTGGTTACTCACAGCAGATCCCATCAAGGGAGTGATCATATATAAACACTGAGAATCATGGCCCAACCAGGTTGACACATAATCTTAACCATCACAATCACCATTTACCTTATGCTTTATTTCTGTTAATATTAAAGTACAATTTTTAAAAATCCTAGTTTTTGTACTAATGGCCTTCAAGTAACAAATTGCTACAATTGTTAACATTCCCACTCTCCTCAGAAAAAATATAAAAGGAATTTTACTACAGTGTAATCGATATAAACAATGCTTCTCTGATCTGGATAATGGCCATCCCTTACTGCTTCAGTTCATTTATTCAACAATAAGTATTTATGGAACACCTACTACATGCCAGGCACTCTTCTGGGCTCTTGAGCAAAACAAAGATCCCTGTCCTAGTGATTTCTCTCCCCATTGCACAATGCCCTTAGAATATAAGTTATCAATTCTTAAACATCTTCTATATGCACTGTGGTAGGCGCTTTCACATACATCATATGTCATTTAATCCTCACAGGAACCCGCTACCCTGAAAATTGCCTGATTATTATCTACATTATTAAAGATAAGAAAATTTAGGTTCAGAGAAGTTATATAATTGGCCATAATCACAGAGCTAGAAAAAGGCAAGGCAGGAATTTATACCTCTTCTAGAGACTGTAATTTTCCATTTAGCCATGATGACTCTGAGTCACCCCTGTCTTTAAGCAACAAATGATGTAGGATAAGTGGGATAATAATACTTGCCCTACTTCACTGAGTTACTGTGTAATAGTAGCATTAATAGTGGTAGTAGTAATTACTTAATAAATGGTAGCCACTATTATAATGTGTCTCAATGTAGATCTCTTTGAGTTTATCCTATTTGGAATTTGTTGAGATTATTGGATGTGTAGATTCATGTCTTTCATCAAGTTTGGGACTTTTTAGCTATCATTTCTTCAGATATTCTTTCTGTCCCTTTCTCTCTTACTTCTCTTTATGGGACTCCCATTATGCATATGTTGGCACCCCAAATGTGTCCCACAGTTCCCTTAGTTCTGTTCATTTTTCTTCATTCTTCTTTTCTTTCTTCACCTTCAGACTGGATAATTTTAATTGACCTATCTTCAAGTCAGCTGATTCTTCTGCCTGCTCAAATCTGCTGTTGAACCCATTTGGTGAATTTTTTATTTCAGTTATTATACTTTTCGGCTCCAGAATTTCTATTTGGTTCCTTTTTATAATTTCTGTCTCTTTATTGATATTCTCTATTTGTTCAGACATCATTCTCCTGGTTTCCTTTTGTTCTTTGTCCATATTTTCCTTTAGCTCTTCAAGCATTTTTAAGACAGTTGACTTAAAATTTTTGTCTTGTAAGACCAATGTCTGGGCTTTCTCAGGGACAGTTTTTGTAAGTTTCTTTTTTCCTGTGACTGGGCTATACTTTCTGTTTATTTGCATGCCTAGTTATTTTTTGTTGAAAATTGACATTTTAAATATAATGTGATAACTCTGGAAATCAGATTTTTCCCCTCCCCATGGTTTGCTGTTTTTGCTTGTTGAGGTCTGTAGTCATCCATTAGATAATGACTTCTTCCCAACTATTTTTGCAAAGCCTATTCCTTGTCATGGGTGGTCACTGAAGTCTGTGTTCCATTATCTCAGTAGTCAGCCAGTGATCTGGTAGGGATTTCCTTAAACACTGAAATTTAGCAGACTCTTTCTTCATTAAACACTCCCCTGGTTGGTGTAAGTTTTTTTTATTAGATTCCAGAGTTCAAAAAAAGTAGATTCTTACAGTTTTTGCCAGCTTAATGGTTGCCTCAATGGAGGGACTTATTCTTGGAGCTCTGTACTCTGCCGTTTTCCATGACATCACTCAGTAGTCACTATTAGTATCTGCCAGACACTGTGCTAAACACTTTCCATGCATCATGCCACTTAATCCTCATAACAACCCTATAAGAGCTTGCCATTTTATAGATGAGGAAATTCAGGCCAAGAGAGTAATACGATTTTTCCCAAAGTCACTCAGTAAATAAGAGGTAAACCTAGATTTTGAACACGGGTTTTATACCACTTCGGAGCCCACACCCTTAACTAGGACACTAGTCACTAGAGGGATCCCTGAGTGACTCTTGTATACTGAAGATCCCCCAGAACAACTGCCTCAACTGACAAAGAGAGGGTCTAGGATGCCCTCGCTGACACAACAAGCAGGCTACATGCTCTAGCAGTGTTCCTCTGTGCCCCACTTTTCTGCTGCCATCCCCAAGACAAAACCACAGTGAGTCCCAACCCAACAAGTAGGGACAAGTTTCATATTTACCTCTCGTGGTCCAACCTGGCCCTCATCTCAGGTTCTGTGTGGCAAGTGTGACAAATATTGACTGCCACTAACCATAGCACCAGCAAAGATGCTCACTGAAACTGGAAACTGTTTAAACTCAAAGAAATATGCATAGCTGCATTCAGGTAAGTTTAGCAAGGGCACTGGATCAGGAGGCAGGAAACCTGTTAAATTCCAGTTCTGCTACGAAGTAGAAAAGTGACTATAGACAAGTCACTTAATCTTCTTCCACCTCAGTTTTCTCATCTGTTAGAAATAAAGAGGACTGACCCAGGTGTCTCAGCCCTTTTCCAGATCTCAATTTGGATTTCTCTGTCAAAGTCAGGCCTAGTTCTCAGGGTCTAGACAAGAATGGTAAATAGGTTTAATCTTATGCCTTATCTGACTGATAGAGGCTGTCAGGAACACTTTTGAGAAGAATTCTGAAGCAAAATCCACGCTCAGAAATAAAGTGCTGTGTTCAACTAGAGATATCTCCCTTAGGCTCAGGAGGCAGGAATTGAAGCAGCACAGATTCTAGGTATTTGTCATCCTTGGTCACTCCTTAAGTGATTGGCAGAGAGCAGTTACCAGGGCAGGTAGCAGAATAAGGGTAAAGGTGTTAAGAATTAGGTATATTTGTGGTTTCAAAATTAGCAGTCACTTCCTGATCATCACTATTTGCAAAATGGTACACCCCAAAACATACATACACACAACTGCAAGGAAGCCCACCGGCTGCAAGTTACACGTAGAAAGTAAAGGAGATGAACACTAGATTGACTGTTTATCACTCGCACACTCACTTGTCCAACCTTGTTCTTCCATTTTTGTGTTTTCTTGTTTGCAGCTTTATGTTTTCTAAATTCCATACATTCTTATTCTGTGTTAGAAACAGCAATTGCCTACCCATCTAAGGCAAGTGATAATTCATTCTGAGAAAGTAAGAAAGAAAACTACTGTCTTCCAAATTCCATTAGCACAAAGCTCTTTGTACAGCAGGAGTCCTAGGCCTGGTCAATGGTCCAGCTACAACACGCTCACCATTCACAGCAGGAAAAAAAAAATTAGAACAGGCAGAAAATTCAGACAGTACCTTCTTGTCTATCAACTATTTTTTAGTCTATCACACTATTTTTTTAAAGTAAATATTGAAAATATTAATAATTAAATAAAAGTGTATTATCTAATTAAGGAAGTAGTATGGCAAGTGGTTAAAAGCACATAAACTCTGAAGCCAGGATGCCTGGGTTCAATGTCTTTTGATTTTGCCCCTTATTAGTTATGAAGCCTTGTACAAGTTAGTTAACTTCTGTGTGCCTGGGTTTCTTCATCTATAAAACAGGAACAACACAGCAGCTACAAATGATACAATCATGTATTTGTTGTTGGTAGTTGCCAGTAATATACCTTATATATATAACAGAACTAAATATTGCCAGGTCCTGCGCCATCTTCATGATCATTGGTATGTTTGAGTTCATTGTTGCAACCATTGTGTCAATCCATTTCATTGAGGGTTTCCTTCATTTTTATTGGTTCTCTATTTTACCAAACATAATGGAGAAGCTATGCCAAGGCATTTCAAATGTTAGAAGAGTCACCAGTAGTGGACAGGTTTCAGCAGAGCTTCCAGACTAAGACAGACTAGGAAGAAAGCCCTGGCAATCTACTTCTGAAAATTAGCCAATGAAAATAATGATGTATAAGAAAACCAAATATTATAACAATACAAATATGTGCAAATAAAGTGGTGTCTATAACAAAGACTAAAATTTCTAATTTGTAATTGTTACAAGAAATAGCTAATGTATGACTATCCACAATCTTTCCCCAAGCTCTGGCCCCAAGTTCACCCCTACCCTTCAAGTTTCTAAGTAGAATATCTTCTAGCTTTCTTGGTCCACTCCCAGTCTCTCATTCTTGTTGAGAATCTAAATAATGGGTTGTTGTTGTAGTTCATTGCCATAGAGTTGCATCATGGCAACTTTATGTATAACAGAAGGTAGTGTTGCCCAGTCCTTTGCCATCTTTACAATTGTTGGTATGTTTGAGTCCAAAATAATGGATAAAAGGGTTAAATTATTCTGTGCAATAAAGAGTTGAGTGGACAGAGGTGATGGGAGCAAGGGAAAGATTCACAAAATCAAAGTTTGGGTTGAGTATTATGTGAGTTGAGATAGAAAGAAGCCTTAGAGCAGTGTGGGCTGTCTGTGAAAACAAGAAAGGAGAAGCAAGGGAGCTTTACAAGTGGTGCTCTGGGTTACAGCCTGCTCTCCTTTAATATCGTTCAAGAGATGCAGGTGAAAATTAGAGTTAGTTTACTTTTGATTGCTGAGCTGTATTTCTTCAAATATGACTCAGCAGGAAAATTGAGACATATGGACTACCCCCTCCATGATTTTATGTAAGTTACGCCCATAAATAGAATGAAGTTAAATATATATATACCTGATATGAGTGGGAAATAATTTAACATATGGAAAAGTATCTACATATTTATCTACACTTACATATATAAGTCCAGATGCTTGAGTTTAACAAACTCAAAAAGTCTTTGGCTAAAATTACAAAATATGTAGAAAATGCACATTTAAAGAGCTTGGGAAAAATTTGGAAAGAGTTAATTATTGGGTCTGTTCCCCACCTCCCCCATCCCCCAGCCCAACAGACTTAGGTTCAAATCCCACCTCTTCCACTTACTAGGTGACTAGGAATAAGATTCTTAATCTCTTTAAGCCCCAGATTCCTTATCAGTAAACTGGAAAGGATTCCCACCTTAAAGAGTCGTTATGATTGAGCCACAGGACACATAGTGGCTGGCATAATGCTAATTTCCAAATCAAGGAATGCCCAAACCCTGAAGTTCACTAACTATTACAGTCATCAACACAATCTCAAATGAAAGTGAAATGTGTCACATCCCACAATCTGGTTAAGTTACATTTTCCAATTTTCTAAATGCTGTTTTATCCTTCAAGAATGGCACCTTGACCTCTCCCCCAAGTATTTTGGGAATTATTGAGGGTTGTTATGGTAACAAACCAGGTCCTTGTTTGCTAAAAAAAAAACACATATTGCCTCAGTGTTACCACAGATCAGTTCAGTTCTACCTTCCATAGGGAACTCTGTTGTTGGGGGCCGAACAGATGGGATGATAAAAAGCATTCTTTGCAAGATCAGCTGAGACCATCCCTGTCTGGGGCAAACCTACTCTCCTGCGTGAAAGACAATAACTACACAGGCATGTTTACTGTGTATCTTGCTATATAGGGAGCATCTTGTCAGATGGCAGACTCATTTATTCACTCAATAAATAATTATTCAGCAGCACCTGCTGTGTACCACACACTGAGCTAGGTCTTTGTGGCTGGGACAGATAATAAACTAGTAAGAAAATAAATAAAACAAAAGGAAATGAATAAGTATAAAATCTGAAAACTGCAATAAAGGGGATTAGGGGAGGCCAAGGTATTAAAATAGAGAACAACAGAGGATTTCTATCTACATAGGGTGATCAAGGAAGGCTTCTTCAAGAGGGTGGCATTTAAGCTGACATTTGAAGAATGAATCGGATTTATGAAGGAGATAGGGTGGGAGGGGGTGGGGTAGGGGCATTCCAGGCAGAAGGTCAGTAAATACAAAGATTTTGAAGCAGAAATGACATTGGTGGGCTTTAGCACTTGAGAAAAAGTTCATGTGACTGAAACATTTTGAATGGTTTGAGGCTGGTGAAATAGGCAATGGCTGGATCATACAAGCCTTGGTAGGCCAGTGTGAGGAATTTGGATTACATTCTAAAAACAAGAGGAAGCTTTCAAGGGGTAACATGGGGGCAGTGATATGATCTAATTTAACTCTTTTAGAAAGATACACAGGAGTGTGGAAGAGAACAGAAGTGGAAGCAAGAGACCAGTTAAGAAGCCATACAAGTAACCAGGCAAGAAACGGTGGCAACTTGGACTAGGGTGAAAATGGAAAGAAATAGACAAAAATCATTATGTATCTTGGAGACACAACAAAATTTTCTGATAGATGGTATGTAAGAGGCGGGGAAAGGAGAGAAAAAATCAAGGATAACTCGCAGGTTTCTGACTTGAAATACTGAGTAGATGTTGGTGGCATTTATAGAGAAGACTGGTGTAGGAACAGGTTTTGAAGGAGAAATCAGAAATTCACTTTTGGAAAGGGTAAGTGTGAGATGCCCATGAGACACCCAGTTAACCATCTGTGGATCAGTCGGTGGTCAAATAAAAAATTCAAAAAGGTAAATGAAAACCCTAGTCCTTCTATTTCTTCTGTTTGTTTCCAGCCACAGTGCCCATACTTATTATAGTGAAATTGAAAACAGGGCTTGAAAACTTGGTTCATACTTATTCTCATAATAAATTGGGCATTTTTACTGAATGATAAACCTGTTAGATGTAGGTGAACTTTGGTTAAACTAGTGAGGACTTGTTTGTTGGGCATCTTTAAGAGTACAAACCTAGAATGTCATTTCTTTTGCCAATAACTGCCAGGAAAAAAGAGGGAGAACAGTGTTCCAATTCTCTTTTTTTAATTATGAATTCTCCTGACTCAGTAGTTGCAGGAGTCAGTGGGTGGATTTTTGAAGGAAGCAAACCAACTAATCAGCTACTTGAAAACATAACCGCTGCTTTGAAAATTCTCCAGTGCGAGAACCAATTTCCCCTAACTTTCTTTCATGGTGAGAGCAGTTCTCTCTGCAGCTACATGGAGACTTTAGCAGTGTTTATCTGGGACATTTTCCAAAAATGTCTTGCAGTAGAATCTTACTATAAAGTTAAATTGTGTGAAACTAACAATGATTTTTCAATGTGCAAGGGTGGCTAGAAATAACCTAGACATAACAAAAGTAAAATGAGCACAGTCTGTTTCCCTTCTTTAAGATAATTCAAACTCCAGGAGGAATGTGAAAGCTTGACGTTTCCAAAACTGATCACTTATCAAAGGTCTAATCTATTCGTGGCTCCATGTACACAGCTGATGGCATTATTCTGGCCTTTTTATGATCCACTGGTGGTGACAACATCAATTAAGACAATACAAATGATAACTGAGAAACCACAGAGCTGTAGTCATTCTGTTCACAGAGACAGGGTCATCATAATTTTTCTTAACTTCTCACTTTAGATTTGGTTTTATTTCAAGAGTTATGCTTCAAAGATTTTTATGCTTTTCTACCTACAAACCCCACCATTCCACTAAAAACATCCACTGTTGCTCTAATATTTCACTCCTGCAAATTGAAATGTGCTTTACTCCTCCAGGGTCAAAAATAGCATGAAACACACTCCCTACCTACCCCTCCAAAGGAGAACTGGTTTCCCAGTGGTTAAGCCCTTGTCTGCTAACCAAATGGTTGGTGGTTAGAACCCAACAGACGCTCCTCAAGAGAAAGACGTGGCAGTTTGCGTCCGTAAAGATTTATAGCCTTGGAAATCCTATGGCGCAGTTCTAGTCTGTCTACAGGGTCACTCTGAGTCAGAATCGACTCATCAGCAATGAGTTTTTTTTGTTGTCGTTGTTGTTTTTTACCTCTTCCTCCACCCTCATTGCCTGCTATTCTGTACATCATGCTGTAAACACTAGCAATATATGTGTAATTCCCTCCCCTCAGTGTAGGCTGGACCTAGTAACTTCCCTCTAAGGAACCGAATACAGAAAAAGTCATGAGATGTCACTTCCATGATTAGGTTACGAAAAATGTGACTTCCATCTTGCCAGCACGCGTACACACGCATGCATACTCTCACTCTCGCTCATTCTCTCTCTGTTGTTGGTACTCTCCTTTGCTCTCTTGCTTGCTCACTCTGTTGAAGCAAGCTGCCATGTCGTGAGATGCTCTGTGAAGAGGCCTACATGGCCAGGAACACAGGAAGGAAGTAGGAGGATCTAAAGTCTCAGTCTACCAACCCTGGACGAACTGAATCCTGCCAACAACCACAAGAGTGAGCTAGGAAGTCGATCCTTCCTAGTCAAGCCTTGAGATGAGTGCAGCCTTGGGACTGACCCTGAATCAGAGGTCCCAGCTAAGCCAAGCCCAGATTACTGGCCCACAGAAGCTGTGTGATAATAAACGTGTGTTGTTTTAAGCCACTATCTGTTGGGATAATTTATTATGCAGCAACAAATAACTAACACATTCAATCTGCAGGATGCTTACGAGGATGAAATGAGGTAACATAAAAAGCATTTAGCAAAATGCCTGACACCACAGTAGGCGCTGCACAAGGTTAGCTCTATGCTCCTTCCGCCATCTATTTCCACTGCCACCACCATGGTCCGAGCACCTACCACCTCATGTCTAGATTCTTGCAATAGCTTTGCAACTGGTTTCCTTGCTTCCCTTTATCCAGCTGTTTATCTTCCTTAAAAAAAGCAAGCAAACAAAATATGAACAGCTTCCTCTTCCTTAAAGGATAAAGACCAAACTGGCATTCAAGGCTCTCCAGTCTGTCTCCATTCTATGTTTCCAAGCTGACTCCCCAATATGCTCTCACATCTCACTGCTCCACTAAGACAAAGTTACTCATTGTATCCTAGATATGCTTTGCACATCCCAACTGGAGTAACCGCACTTATGAAATTTTACCCTTTCAGTATTCATTCTCTCTTCTCCTGAATTCCAGACCATCACTCCACCCACTCCATCACTCTAAGTGCCATTCAGGACTCACTTCCTTCACGAAGACTTCTAAACCTCACCTCCCCATGATGATCTTTTTCCTTCTCTTAATTAATATTTACTCATTTGGCATTTAAAGCCAGAGATACAAATTCTGAGAACGGGCAGTAGCAACTTGCGAAAGCATCTAGTCCAAATGCTCATTTTATAGGTAAAGAAACTGAGGCCCAAAGATGAAAGTGACACAACTAAATAGTAACAGCACTAGGAGAGTGGTCCTTCCAACTGCTTGCTCAGTCACTCATCCACTCACGCCATAAAATAAATTCATGCTTTTCTAAAGAGAGTCAGTAGCGGAAAAAACGTACTTTTGAAAAAATTGATGAACATCAAATACCTGGAGTATCAATGTTACTATGAAAAACATTATTGTTTTTCTAATATGATATCAGCTTTGCAAAATTCAGCATTTAAAAAAAAACTGGAAATATACATACGTCATTCTTTTTTTAGTCTGTATTTTAGAGTGGCTGCAACAACGGGCTCAAACACAGAAACAGTTGTAAGGATGGCGCAGGACAGGCAATATTTTGTTCTGTTATACATAAGATTGCTGAGTCAGAGTCAACTAAAAGACAGCTAACAGTAATAACATTTTGGAGTCAGACAGACCCTGGCTTGCATATACCCAATCTACAATTTACTTGCTGAGTGATCCTAATTAAGTAGCTTAAACCCTCTCAAACCTAATTTTCTCATCTGTAAGATGGGAATAATACCCACCTTGCATGGTATTTGTGAGAATCAAAATACTATAAAGTACCTTAAAGTTGTAGCTACTTTGCCTTTCATTATCAAGTAATCCATACAAAATATCTTACATGAATAAGGAATATAAAAATTATATTTGATACATAAAACGTGTCCAAATTTTATTAAGCTGTATACTACTGTCAAAATTTATAACATAATTTGTACAGTTACTAAATCTCCATAATAGCAGTCTACTTCTTTGAAAACTATTCTCCTAGAGCAATCCCAGTGCAAGTCTTTTTACTATTTTCAAACAGCAACATTTCTGAGACTCTATCGTGCTGTGGAAAGAAAAATAAAATCCTGGGTTTAAGAAGTTTAGAATACAAGTGAGAACACAAGAGAAAACAGTTCTTTATGCAAAGCAAGCAAATACATTCTTGTGGATTCAGTCATGAGGAAAAGATTCCAGAAATGAATGCCAAGTATATATGCAGGTGAGTTTAATGATCAGAACAAAAAAGGATCAATTAGGAAAAATTGTATACAGCAGATGCTTCTCAGAGTAGTATACCCTTTTCATAGTGACTATTTTAACAGGGTTTTAGATAAGTGATTATCTTTGGAAGCCCTGGTGGTGTAGTGGTTGAGTGCTACAGCTGCTAACCAAAATTGTTCAGGTGTCCATGAAGTCTGGAAACAGGCAAATATACATAATAAACAGTTTTCTAATATTATATGATGTGTTCAGTGTGTTATTTCTCACTAGCAATTCATAGCTCAAGAAGTTGTGCAAAATTACAATGAATAACGTGCATCAAAGTAGTATTTTCATCAATCCTGGTAGTTCCATCTGCAATGCATTTCCTCAGACGATTCATGTCTCTGATTTTCACTGAATAAACTTCGGCCTTTAGCATACCTGAGAAGAAGTAATCATGAGAGTGCAATCTATTAAAACATATATATTGTTGAGAATTCTGGGAAGATGGCAGCGTAAAAAGACCATCTTTCCGACCCTCTCTCACAAATACAAGGAAACTGTGCTCGGCTATGAGGGACTCTGAATTGGGTAGCAGAGGAAAGCAACAGGGAACTGCAGACAGGCAAGACTCAACGAATCAACCGTGAGTCACATACAATAGGAAAATTTCTCCTGCCACCATCCCTGCCCCTCCCCCCAGCCACAAGGGCCACTGGCTGCTGTGAATTGGAGAAGTGGCCCCAGAAAAAGAGGCTGCTTCCCTAACCATCACAGCCCCTGCCTGTACAAACAGGCAGGACCTACAAGCTTCTGCTCTAAAATCAACAAGGCAGGCCTCCCCAGGGGTCCATTTGGAGTGTGCCAGCATCTCCCCTACCTGGACACTGTCAGCTGCAAGCCTACTGCGAATTGCTACAGAAGGCCAGTGCAGTGGAGTCCACTCTCAGTCAATACTCTACCTGCCTCCCTATGTACCCTATAGCTCAGGCCTCTGAAACCAAAAGGACAGACCTTCTGGTGTGTCAGAGCAGGTCTCTCTACTCCCCCTTCCAGTCGGTGCTGATGACAGCTGACTGAGACTGCTGTGTGCTAGGAAGCAGGCATCTTTAGTGGAGGCTACACCCACAGCCAACATACTCAGGGGGCTCTGATAGCAACAAGGCAGGTCTCTCCATGGTCCATTTGGAATGTGACAACTCCTCCCCCAACCAGTTACTGTTGGCTGCTGGTCTGATACAAACTCCTACAGAAGGTTCCCTACAGAAGAGTCAGGAGGTGGGTCACCTAAGTAGAGACTACTCCCCCAGTCACCACAGGGTGACTGGGGCCCTGAAACCTACAAGACAGATATCTCAGAGGTCCTCCTCCTGGGGAGTGCCAGCTCCTCCTCCTCTGAAATGGAGGAAAGTCTGCCTGTGCTTCCCTTGAATGCCAGCTCAGATGTAAACAGCCCTCACAGAGCAAGGAAGAAAGCCTTGGTCAAAACCGAAGGGCAACACCCTGCCCCGAAGGGGGCACCATGAGTGTGGGTTTCCGACTAAAAACAGAGGTTGTGGAAACAGAGAAGGGAAGGGTGTAATAACCAGAGAGAGGACTGTGCCCCGGGTGGACAGATTGACTAGTACATGATATTTCGTCTGAGTGGCAGTGCTTGCTGGTGGACAGACTGACCACAGTGTGTTCTCTGCTGTGTTTGGAAGAGACTCAAAGTTGCAAACTGAGATCTGGAACTTTTGGATCCTAATTAAGCCAGGGATGGAGAAGGACCTATCACAGAGAAGGAAAGGAAGCAGTAAGCAAAGGCAGAGGGCTCTGCCCAGCTAAGAGTTTTCTACAGAAAGTAGTGCAGGCAAAAACACCAAATACTGGCAAAAGCAAAGGTTAACACCCTCAAAAATTCCAATGCCCAAACAAAAAAAAAATCACAAGATACACAAAGGACAGAGAAATAATGGTTCATTCAAATGAATGTGACAACAGGAGTAAAAGCACATCTAGGGATGATCAAATAATGAAAAAAATGGAAGAATTTAAGAAAACATTAAACAACTAAAGAACTAAGGGAAAACACAGACACAGAGCTAAAAGAAATAAGGAAAACAATGCATGAACAAAATGAGGATCTAAAAAAAGAGATATTGCAACTGAAAGGGACAATAACTGAAATGAGAAACACAACAGAAGGACTTACAAGCAGATTTAATCAGGCAAAAGGAAGAATCAGCAAATTAGAGGATAAGACAGTTAAAATTACAGACATTGAAGAGCAGCAAGAATGGAGGCTCAAGAAGGCTGAGCACAGTTTAATGGAATTACGGGATAACAACAAGAGACCTAATACACACATAATGGGAATTCCAGAAGGAAATGAGAAAGAGAAAGGGACAGAAAGAATATCTGAAGAAATAATAACAGAAAATCTCCCCAACCTAATGAAGGACATGAATCTACAAATCCAAGAAGCTCAAAGAACCCCAAGCAGGAGAAACCCAAAGAGATCTACACCAAGACACATCATTGTTGTTATTGTTGTTGTTGTTGTTAGGTGCTGTCAAGTGCAAGTTCCAACACACAGCAACCCTATGTACAACAGAAAAAAACACTGCCTGATCCTGTACCATCCTCACAGTTGTTGCTATGCTTGAGTCCATCATTGCAGCCACTATGTCAATCCATCTCGTTGACAGTCTTCCTTTCTTTCACTGACCCTCTACTTTACCATCACAGTTAGGCTCTCAAAAAGTAAAGAGAATATATTGAAAGTAGTGAGAGAGAAGAAGTCACATACAAAAGATCCCCATAGGATTAAGTGTCAATTTCTCCTCAGAAACACTGGAGGCCAGAAGGCAATGGAATGACATATTTAAAATGCTAAAAAAAAAAACTGTCAACCAAGAATACTACACCCAGAAAAACTATTCGTCAAGAATGACAATGAAATTAAAATATTCCCAGACAAACAGAAGCTGAGACAGTTCATATCCACCAGATCGCTCCACAAAAAAATGGGAGTTCTGTAGATGGAAGAATAAAAACACTAGAAAGTAATTCAAAGCTATATGTAAAATGAAACATCCCTAATAAAGGGAAATGCATGGACAAGTATAAGGGATAGTAATAATACTCATGCTTGATAATTCTAAATAAATATTTTATATTTCATGTTTTTTAATAACAAATACATACAAAGCAAGGATAAAATTACATTACAGGACACAAGAAATATAAAGATACAGTTAGTGATAACAAAAGGGGGAGAGGAATGGTATAGATACAGAATTTCTTATATGTTACTGAAGTTAAGCTGGCACCAATTTACCTTAGAACATTATAAATACAAGCTGTTAAATGTAATATTCATGGTAACCACTAAGAAAATATATAAAAAACACACACAGAAGGAAGGGAGAAGGAAACAAAAAAGGCTTACTACAATATACCACTGAAACACGAAAGTAAGCAGTAGTAAAGAACAAAGACAAAGAAGGCTTAAGACACACAAACAAATAACAAAATGGCAGAAAAAACAAAATGGCAGAAATAAGTCATTTCTTATTAGTAATTACAGTAAATGTAGGTAGACTCCATACTCCAATAAAAGGCAGAGAATGGCAGAATGGATTTAAAAAACATGACCCAACTATATGCTGTTTACAAGAGATACACCTTAAATCCAAGGACACAAATAAGTTGAAAGTGAAAGGATGGAAAAAAATAGCTCATGCAAATAATAATCAAAAGAGAGCTTGGGGTGGCAATCTTAATGTGAGACAAAGTAGGTTTCAAGACAAAATCTGTTAAAAGAGTTAAAGATGGATATTATATAGTAATAAAACCCCAAACCAAACCCACTGCTGTCGAGTCGATTCCGACTCATAGTCACCATAAAGGACAGAGTAGAACTGCCCCACAGAGTTTCCGAGGAGCACCTGGTGGATTCAAACTGCCGACCTTTTGGTTAGCAGCCGTAGTTCTTAATCATTATGCCAGAGTTTCCACATAGTGATAAAAGGGTCAATTAATCAAGAAGATTTAACAATCATAAATATATATGTTATCCAACGTCAGGCCACCTAAATATATAAAGCAAACACTGATAGAATTAAAGGGAGAAATAGATAGTTGGAGACTTCAATACACCACTTTCAATAGTGGACAGAATATCTGGAAAGAAGATCAACAAAGAAACAGAGGACCTGAATGATACCATAAACCAACAAGACTTAACAGACATATATAGAACACTTAACTCAAAAACAGCACAATAAATATTCTACTCCAGTGTACATGGATCATTCTTCAGGATAGAACACATTTTAGGTTACAAAGCAAGCTCTAATAAATTTTAAAAGACTGAAATCTTACTAAGTATTTTCTCTGAGCACAACAGAGTGAAGCTAGAAATCAATAACAGAAAAACACCTGGAAAATACACAAATATATGGAAATTAAACAACACACTATTAAATGACCAATGGGTCAAGGAAGAAATCATAAATTTCCTAGAGTCAAGTGAAAATGAAAGCACAATATACCAAAACTTGTGGGCTGTACCGAAGGCAGTACTCAGAGGGAAACTTATAGCAATAAACGCATACATGAAAAAAGAAGATCTCAAATTAACAGCTTAACTTGACAACTCTAGGAACTAAAAAGAGAAGAGTAAACTAAGCCTAAACCTGTAAAAAGAAAGGAAATAACAAAGATCAGAGCAGAAACAAATAAAATCAAAAACAGAAAAATAATAGAATCAATAAAACCAGAAGTTGGTTCTTTGAAAAGATCAGTAATATCGACAAACCTTTAGCTAGACTGACAAAAAGAGAAAAAAGATGCAAATAACCACACAGAAATGAAAGAGGGGACATTACAACTGACCTAGTAGAAATAAAGAGAATTGTGAAAGAATATTATGAACTATACAGCAACAAACTGGATAACCTAGATGAAATGGACATTTAGAAGCACACAACCTACCCAAACTGACTCAAGAGAAAATAGAAAGTCTCAAAAGACCCATAACAAGTGAAGAGATCAAAAATCTCCCAAAAAAAAAAGTCCTGCACCAGATGGCTTCACCGAGGAATTCTATAAAATATTTACAGAATTGACACCAATACTGTTTAAACTCTTCCAAAAAACAGAGAAGGAAGGAATACTCCCTAATTCATTCTATGAAGCAAACATAACCCTGATACCCAAACCAGACAAAGACATCTCAACAAATAAAACTACAGGCCAATATCTCTTATGATTATAGATGCAAATATCCTCAAGAAAATACTAGCAAACAGAATCCAACAGCACATTAAGAGTCAAACACCATGACCAAGTAGGATTTATTCCAGAAATGCAGGGATGGTTCAACATTAGAAAATTAATCAACATGATATGCCACGTCAATAGAACAAAGGAAAAAAATGACATGATCATCTCTTTGGATGCAGAAAAAGCATTTGATAAAATCTAATACCCTTTTTTGATGAAAACCCTAAGAAGACTGGAATAGAAGGGAAATTTCTCAATATGATTCAGCATATATATGAAAAGCCAGCAGCCAACATTATACTTAATGGAGAAAGACTGAAAGCTTTACCCTTGAAATCGGGAACAAGACAAAGGTGCCTGCTTTCACCACTTCTATTCAATATTGTATTCAAAGTCCTAGCCAGAGCAATAAGACAAGAAAAAGAAATAAAAGGTATCCAGATTGGAAAAGAAGAAGGAAAATTATCTCTACTCGCAGATGATTGGATCCTATATAGGCAGTCCACAGAATACGAACAAGTTCCATTCCTAAGTCTGTCTTTAAGTCAAATTTGTAAGTAACTGGAAACAGGTACGGTTTGTATCTAACGTCAGTTAAATGTTTGTCTTAGTATACAGTATAAAGTGTACCTTTCTATGCATAAAAAACATTAAAGAAACACTTCTGAATATACTAAAACATCTTTAACATAATAATAAAATAATAATAATGTTTTGATGTGTGTCACAAAGCAGTGGTCATTTGTTATTACAAACAATTGTTTTTTACCTCGAATTTTTAATACAATAGCCTTTATGGGGGCTGGTTTGCAACTACGGGCTGTATGTAAGTTGGACGTTCATAACTTGGGGACTTCCTGTATATAGAAAATCCCAAAGAGTCCACAAGAAAACTTCTAGAGCTAATACAGGAATTTAGCAAAATTGCAGGGTACATGGTCAACAAACAAAAATCAGTTGAGCTTCTACACACCAGCAATGAGGAATCTGAATGCAAAATTAGGGAAACAATTCCATTTACAATAGCATCTAACAGAATAAAATACCTCAGAATAAATCTAACCAGGAATATGAAAGACTTATACAATGAAAACTATAAAACACTGCTAAAAGAGATTAAAGAAGACTTAAATGGAAAGCTGTTCCATGTTCATGGACTGGAAGACTTAATATTGTTAAGATGTCAATACTACCCAAAGCGATCTATCCATTCAATGCAATCCTGATTAAAATTCCAACAGCCTTCTTTACACAAACAGAAAAACTAATCCTCAGCTTTACATGGAATGGCAAGAGGCCCTGAATAGCCAAAGCAATGTTGAAAAAGCAGAACATTTTAAAACATACTGTACAGCCACGTTTACCAAAACAGCCTGGTACTGATATAACAATAGACACACAGACCAACAGAATAGAGAGTTCAGAAATAAACCTGCACACCTATGGTCAACTGATTTTTGACAAAGGTGCTAAGTCTATTCGATAGGGAAAGAAGAGTCTCTTCAAAAAACGGTGCTGGGAAAATTAGATTGCCACATGCAGAAAAATGAAACAGAATCTATGCCTCACACCCTACAAAATAACAAATTTAAAATGGATTAAGGATCTAAAGGTGCAAAATAAAACCACAAAATTCTTAGAACAACGCGGTCATGTCTAGCTTTCAACAATATTATCTAATATAATAAAAGCACAAACAGCAAAAAACAAGATAAATAAATGGAACCTCATAAAAATTAAAAATTTTGTTCATCAAAAGACTTTACTAAAGATTTAGAGGAGGCGGGGCAAGATGGCGCTCTAGGCAGAAGCACCACGCCGTCCCTCCACAGCAAAGATCCGAAAAACTAAGCCTAACAGAGAATCAACAATCCTGAAACCCTAGAACACCAAATGAAGAGATAAAGAACTCAGCCAAACACCAAATGGAGTGAGAATACTAAAAGAGAACGGAGAGCAAGGAGAGACTCATGCAGAGATTCCTTACCAGCTAACGCAGCGCGGATCCAGCATCTTGGATTCCTATCGGAGACCAGCGAACGGGAGAGCAGCCTCGCAGAGCGTCCAGTGGGAGACAGAACGACCGGTAAACTGCGGTGCGCGCTTTCCCACCCCCCACCCCTCTCCGCCTAGGCTGGGGCTCCCCTGCTTTCCGTGGCCAGGGTCCCTGGGCTGGGGGGCGCCGGCGCTTGGATTCCACGCGCCCGGGCTGGCGGCTTTCTGAGAGCTGTTTGCTGGCTGCTGGCGAAGCTTTTTCTGCCGCCTCCCCCTTCTTTTGCCTGGGTGCCTGGTTCCGAGCGCCGTCTTTGCTCTCTCCTGCGGGGCTGTGGGGCTGCATTCGGGCGTGTGGCTGCTTCCAGGTCTGGGTTGCCGTGCTGGTGAGATCCCGGGGCCTTTGTTCGTTTGCCCCTCTGCTTCCCGTGGCCACGGTCTCTTAACCCCGAGACTGCCAGCTGCTTGGAATTCGTGCCCGTGAGTGGGGGGCTCTCTGGGTCCCACTTGTTGGCTGTTGGTGTGGCATTTTCTGCTTCTTCTGGTTTCTCGCTTGCCTCTCGCTGCCTCCCCCTCCTTTTGCTCAGATGCCTGGTTCTGAGCGCCATCTTTGGTCTCTCTTGCAGGGCTGTGGGACTGCATTCCAGCGTGTGGCTGCTTCCAGGTCTGGGCTGCCGCGCTGGCGAGATCCCGGGGCCCTTGTTCGTTCGCCCCTCTGCTTCCTGTGGCCACGGTCTCTTAACCCCGAGACTGTCGGCTGCTTGGAAATCGTGCCCCTGAGTGGGGGCTCTCTGGGTCCCATTTGTTGGCTGTTGGTGTGGCATTTTCTGCTTCTTCTGGTTTCTCGCTTGCCTCTCGCTGCCTCCCCCTCCTTTTACTCAGGTGCCTGGTTCCAAG
The DNA here is from genome assembly GCA_030035585.1 of Dugong dugon. NCBI lineage: Eukaryota > Metazoa > Chordata > Mammalia > Sirenia > Dugongidae > Dugong > Dugong dugon. The sequence goes on from CM057467.1 coordinate 32,818,588, forward strand.
CGCAGTCTTTGCTCTCTCCAGCAGGGCTGTGGGGCTGCGTTCGGGTGGGTGGCGGATTCCAGGTCTGGGCTGCCACGCTGGCGAGATCCCGGGGCCCTTGTTCGTTCGCCCCTCTGCTTCCCGTGGCCACGGTCTCTTAACCCCGAGACTGCCGGCTGCTTGGAATTCGCGCCCCTGAGTGGGGGATCTCTGGGTCCCATTTGTTGGCACTGACTGCTGGTGTTGCTTTTTTTTTTTTTTTAATTTTATTTTTCTTCTTTTTTGATTAGTTTTGTCATCTTTTCCCTTTTGTCTTTCTTCATTGCTTAATTTCTCGTCTCTCTGTCTCTTCCTTCTCTTTCTGATCCCGGAATACCAGGCGATGTATGCCTCTGTACCTTCTGGCCAGGCTGTGCTGTGAAAACTGAGACCGACTCCCCCAGACCTCATAGCTGCATCGGTGAGATCCCTGGGAACTTTGCAGTTCTTTAACTTTTCTGATTTTTATTTGTTCATTCTTTCCTTTTCTTTCTCTTCCCCCTTCTGGTTTCCCCCATCCCATAGTCTCTCATCTGTACATTCCAACAACAAGCTCCCCTAGCATTCTTTTATGTTTGTATGCTTTTTGCTCCTGCTCCTCTCTCCTCTCTCCCATATCCAGCTTAGCTTCACACATAACCATCTTCCCGCTGCACCCTACCTACCTGCACCGTGCACTTGACATCACACCACCAAGCTGTGCAGGCACGCCCTATTGGAACCTGCCCAGCACTGACTATCAACCGTCCTGGGGGCTGCGGTGAGTGCCACAAACAACCCGTCCCAGTGGCTCCTCTTCAGCTAGATCTGCCCAGCTGTACCACAAGGACGAAACAAAAAAAAAAAAAAAAATCTACAATCAATAAACGAGAGAAATATCTACTGAATGCCCCGAAAACAGCAAACAATATCAACACATTTACAAAAACAAGACAAGATGGCTCCAACAGGCGTCCAAATTAAAACACCAGATAACTCTCCTGTGGAAGAAAATGCACTAGAAGTACCTGATACGGAACTCAAATTACTAATACTCAGAATTTTCCAAGAACTGAGGCAAAAAGCTGACAAACGTGAGGAAATAATAGACAAATTTATGGAAAATACAGACAAAAAGTTGGAATAATTCAGGAAGATGATGCAGGAACAAAATGCCAAAATAAATTCACAACTAGAAATTATACAAAAACAACAATTAGAAATCCAAAGATAAACAACAAGATTTCAGAAATGGACGGTGTCATAGAAGGGCTGAGAAGTAGATTTGAAACCATGGAAGACAGGATCAGTGGAACTGAAGACAAACACTTGGATACAACTCTGTTTCAGGAAAACTCAGAAAAAAGAACAAAGAAAAATGAAGAGACCCTGAGAGTTATGTGGGGCACAATTAAAAGCAAAAATTTCCGAGTGATTGGCATACCAGAACAGGGGGAGAAAACAGAAAACACAGAGAGGATCATTGATGAACTGCTGACAGAAAACTTTCCCAGTATCATGAAAAATGAAAAGCTGGCCATCCAAGAAGCTCAACGAACCCCATATAGAAGAGACCCCAAAAGAAAATCACCAAGACATATCATATTCACACTCGCTAAAACTAAAGACAAACAAAGAATCTTGAGAGCAGCTCGTGAAAAACAAGAAGTCACATACAGAGGAGAAACAATAAGACTAAGCTCAGATTATTCGGCAGAAACCATGCAGGCAAAAAGGCAATGGGATGACATATACAAAATCTTGAAAGAAAAAAATTGTCAGCCAAGAATAATATATCCTGCAAAACTATCATTCAAATTTGATGGTGAAATTAGGTCATTTCCAGATAAACAGAAACTAAAGGAATATGCAAAAGTCAAACCAAACTTACAAGAATTATTAAAGGGAGTTCTTTGATCTGAGGACAAACAGCTTCAGCCCTCAGGCAGGACCTAGGACTTAGGACGCAGGTTCATATGAACCAGATACCATTCTAGGAACTGAACTACAGAGGACTTCCCAAAAACAAAAGAAATACAACAGGGAATCAGATAAATCAAAGGATGAAAACAACATCAAAACAATGAAAGAGGGAACAAACGGCATAGGTATAGAACCTTCTAATGGAGAGGAAGGCAAGGCGATACCAAGTAAGGGTAGACTGCTTCAAAATTATAAAGATAAGGGTAAAATTCATGGTAACCACAAAGAAAGTTAACAAAACAACTCATAAAAATAAAGACGAAAAACATAAAGTCTCAACAAAAACAAAACCTACAAAAACAAAAGAAATGAACACAAAATCCACAAACAAAAGTAACTCAGCACAAGAGAGTAAGAAGAACAAAGAAAACTTCAGCACCACAAAAAAAAGCACTACAAAATGACAGCAACAAACTTCCATCTATCAATTACACTGAACGTAAATGGACTCAATGCACCCATAAAGAGACAGAGAGTGGCAGAATGGATAAGAAAACAGGATCCATCAATTTGCTGTCTACAAGAGACACACCTTAGAAACAAAGATGTGAATTTATTAAAAATCAAAGGTTGGAAAAAAATATATCAAGCTAACAACTATCAAAAAAGAGCAGAAGTGGCAATTCTAATCTCAGATAAAATAGACTTTAAAACAAAATCTACCATAAAAGACAAAGAAGGACACTATATAATGATTAAGGGGATGATCCATCACGAAGACATAACCATAATAAATATCAATGCACCCAATGACAGGGCTCCAAAATACATAAAAAAAACTCTAACATCACTGAAAAGAGAAATTGACAGTTCCACAATAATAGTAGAAGACTTCAACACACCACTCTCAGTAAAGGACAGAACAACTAAAAAGAAACTCAGCAAAGATACAGAAGACCTAAAGGACACAATCAGCCAACTGGACCTCATAGACATATACAGAACAATCCATCCAACCGCTGCAAAGTACACATTCTTTTCCAATGCACATGGAACGTTCTCCAGAATAGACCACATCTTAGGCCACAGAGCAAACCTCAACAAGATCCAAAATGCTGAGATAATTCACAGTATCTTCTCTGACCACAATGCCATCAAGGTAGAAATTAACACTAGAAAGAGCAAGGAAAAAAAATCAAACACATGGAAACTGAATAATAATCTGCTTACACATCAATGGGTAGTAGAAGAAATCAGAGATGGAATTAAAAAATTCCTAGAATCAAATGAAAATGAAAACACATCATACCAAAACCTTTGGGACACAGCAAAGGCAGTCCTCGGAGGACAATTTATACCAATAGATGCACATATCAAAAAAGAAGAAAGGGACAAAATCAAAACATTAACTACAGAACTCAAACAAATAGAAAGAGAACAACAAAAAAAGCCTACAAACACCGGAAGAAAGGAAATAGTAAAGATCAGAGCAGAAATAAATGAAATAGAGAACAGAAAAACAATAGAAAGAATCAACAAAACCAAAAGTTGGTTCTTTGAAAGAATCAACAACAACGACAAACCACTGGCCAGACTGACAAAAGAAAAACAGCAGAGGGCACAAATAACCCAAATAAGAAATGAAATGGGGGACATTACAACAGACCCAACCGAAATAAAAAGGATTATAACAGAATATTATGAAAAACTATATTCCAACAAATTTGAAAACCTAGAGGAAATGGATAAATTTCTAGAAACATACGGCCTACCCAAACTACAACAAAGTGATATTGAAAATCTGAACAGACCCATAACAGGAGAAGAGATTGAAAAGGTAATAAAAAAAATCCCAACCAAAAAAAGCCCTGGCCCAGATGGCTTCACTGGAGAATTCTACAAAACATTTACAGAAGAGCTTGTATCAGTTCTACTCAAGCTATTTCAGAGCATAGAAGACGAAGCAACACTTCCAAATTCATTCTATGAAGCCAGCATAACGCTGATACCAAAACCAGGCAAAGACGTCACAAAAAAAGAAAATTACAGACCAGTATCTCTCATGAATACAGATGCAAAATTTCTGAACAAAATTCTAGCCAATAGAATTCAGTATCATATCAAAAAAATAATACACCACGACCAAGTAGGATTCATACCAGGTATGCAAGGATGGTTTAATATTAGAAAATCCATCAACGTAATCCACCACATAAATAAAAGGAAAGAAAAAAATCACATGATCATCTCAATTGACGCAGAAAAGGCATTTGACAAAGTCCAACACCCATTCCTGATAAAAGCTCTCAATAAAATAGGTATAGAAGGGAAATTTCTCAACATAATAAAGGGCATCTATGCAAAACCAACAGCCAACATCATTCTTAATGGAGAGAGGCTGCAAACATTCCCCTTGAAAACAGGAACAAGACAAGGATGCCCTTTATCACCACTCCTATTTAACATTGTGCTGGAAGTTCTAGCTAGAGCAATAAGGCAAGAGAAAGAAATAAAGGGCATCCAAATTGGTAATGAAGAAGATAAACTCTCCCTGTTTGCAGATGATATGATACTATACATAGAAAACCCTAAAGACTCCACGAGAAATCTACTGGAACTAATAGAAAGATTCAGCAGAGTAGCAGGATACAAGATAAACATTCAAAAATCAGTTGGATTCCTATACACCAGTAAAGAGAACGATGAAAAGGAGATCAGGAAATCAATACCATTTTTAATAGCCCCTAAAAAGATAAAATACTTAGGAATAAATCTGACCAGGAATGTAAAAGACCTATACAAAGAAAACTACAAAACACTGCTGCATGAAACCCAAAGGGATCTACATAAATGGAAAAACATACCATGCTCATGGATAGGCAGACTCAACATTGTGAAAATGGCAATTCTACCTAAAGCAATTTACAAATACAATGCAATCCTGATACAAATACCAACAACATTCTTCAAAGAAATGGAAAAACTAATTATTAACTTTATATGGAAAGGGAAGAAACCCTGAATAAGTAAAGCACTACTGAAGAAGAAGAATAAAGTTGGAGGACTCACACTACCTGACTTGAGAACCTACTATACAGCTACAGTACTCAAAACAGCTTGGTACTGGTATAACAACAGAGACATTGACCAATGGAACAGAATTGAGAACCCAGATGTAAACCCATCCACCTACAGTCACCTGATTCTCGACAAGGGCCCAAAGTCCATCAAATGGGGAAAAGACAGTCTTTTTAACAAATGGTGCTGGCAAAACTGGATATCCATTTGTAGAAAAATGAAACAGGACCCATACCTCACACCATATACAAAAACTACTTCAAAATGGATCAAAGACCTGAATATAAAGCCTCAAACTATAAAATTCATAGAAGAAAAAATAGGACCAACACTTCAGGCCTTAATACATGGCATTAATAGGATACAAACCATAAACATCAACACATAAAACCCAACAGATAAACTAGATAACTGGGATCTTCTAAAAATCAAACATCTATGCTCTTCCAAAGACTTCACCAAAAGAGTCAAAAGAGAACCTACAGACTGGGAAAAAATTTTTGGACAGTACAAGTCAGACAAAGGTCTAATCTCCATAATCTACAAGAAAATCCAACACCTCTACAACAAAAAGACAACCAATCCTATCAAAAAATGGGCAAAGTAAATGAACAGACACTTCACCAAGGAAGACATTCAAATGGCCAACAGACAGATGAGGAAATGCTCGCAATCACTAGCCATTAGAGAAATGCAAATTAAAACCACAATGAGATACCATCTCACCCCGGCATTACTGGCACGAATCAAAAATACTGGAAATAACAAATGTTGGAGGGGCTGCGGGGAGATGGGAACTCTTATACACTGCTGGTGGGAATGCAAAATGATACAACCATTTTGGAAAATGATATGGCGCTTCCTCACAAAGCTAGAAATAGACATACCATTCGATCCAGCAATCCCACTCCTAGGAATATATCCTAGAGAAAGAAGAGCCATCACTCGAATAGACATATGCACACCTATGTTCATGGCAGCATTGTTCACAATAGCAAAATGATGGAAACAACCTCGATGTCCATCAACAGATGAATGGATACACAAACTATGGTACATACACACAATGGAGTACTATGCAATGAGAAAGAACAACAATGAATCTGTGAACCATCTCATAACATGGATGAAACTGGAGAACATTATGCTGAGTGAAATAAGTCAATCACAAAAGGACAAATATTGTATGAGACCTCTATTGTAAAAACCCATGAAAAAATTCACATGCAAAATGTAACAATCCTTGTTGGTTACCAGGGATGGGAGGGGAGTGGGGGAAAATACTAAATAGGCAATAGATAAGTGGTACCTTGGGTGAGAGGTGAGATAGTACACAGTACAGGGGAAACTAACACAACCTGCACAAGGAAAGGTCATGGAGGCCCTATAGACACATCCAAACCCCCCAAGGGACTCAGTTGTTGGACGGAGGGCTCTGGGGACCATGGTCTCAGGGAACATCTAGCTCAATTGGCATGACACTACTTATAAAGATAATGCTCTACATTCTACCTTGGTGAGTAGTGTCTGGGGTCTTAAAAGCCTGTGAGCGGCCATCTAAGATACTCCACTGGTCTCATCCCTTCGGGAGCAAGGGAGAATGAAGAGAACAGGATACGACAAAAAGATTAGTCCAAAGGACTAACTGTCCACAGCTACCAAGGCCTCCACCGGACTGAGTCCAGTACAGCTAGATGGTGCCCAGCTACCACCGACTGCTCTGACCAGGATCACAACAGAGGGTTCTGGACAGAGCTGGAGAAGGATGTAGAGCATAATTTTAACTCCCAAAAAAAAAAAAAAGACCAGATTTACTGGCCTAAAGAATACTGGAGAAACCTCAAGAGTGTGGCCCCCAGACACCCTTTCAGCTCAGAGGTGAAGTTACCTTCGAGGTTCGATGTTAAGCCTGGGAGTGGACAGCACAGTAAAACTAAATGGGACTAACGAGGTACAGGAGTCCGGTGACAAAGGCCAGAAGGCAGAGGGGGAGTAGGAAACTGATGATAAGGAACACAAGTTGAGTAAGGACACTGTCAATATGTTGTGAGATTGTTGACCACTGTTATAGGGCAACATTTGTAGTAACTATTAAATGGGAGGCTGTTTTGTCCTGTAAGCCTTCATCTTGGGCGAGAATGGCAGCACAACTGGAAAAGCATAGTCAATATCACTTAAATGTGTAAGTAAAAAGTTTTGAAATGGTGTTTAAAAAAAAAAAAAAAACAAATGAGACTAAAGAGGTACAGTAGTCCAGTGACAAGGGCCAGAAGACAGAAGGGGACAAGGAAGTCCCCTGGTGATAGGGAACACAAGGTGGAGTAAGGATATTCTTGATGTGTTGTGAGATTGTTAACCATTGTCATAGGGCAACATGTGTAGTAACTGTTAAATGAGAAACTATTTTGTTCTGTAAGCCTTCATCTTAAGTGAGAATAACAGCACAGCTGGAAGAGCGTAGTCAATGTCACTGAACTGTGTATGTAGAAATTTTTGAAACGGTGTATCTTTGGCTATCTGTATTTTCATCAAAAAAAGAAAAAAAAAAAGGTTGAGAATTTAGAGGCTTAATATGTTGTGGGGTTGTTAACCAATGTCATAAAACAACATGTGTACTACTGTTTCTTGAGAAACTATTTGTTCTGTAAGCCTTCACCTGAAGTACAATAAAATATAAAAAAAAAAAAAAAAGACTTTACTAAAAAGGTGAAAAGACAAGCTACCGGCGGAAACTATATATCCCACAAGAAGCTAATAACCAAAATATACATAAAACTTTGACATCTTAACAACAAAAAGACAAATAACCCAATCATAAAATGGGCAAAGGACTTGAACAGACATTTCATCAAAGAGGACATTCAAATAGCTACCAAACACATGAAAAGACACTCAGCGTCATCAGCCATCAGAGAGATGCAAATCAAAACCAAAATGAAATACCATTTTCACTCCCACTACGATGGCTAAGATAAAAAATAACAAATGTTGGTGAGGATGTGGGGAAACTGGGACCCTTAGTGCTGGTAGGAACGCAAAATGGTACTGCTGTTGTGGAAAACAGTGTGGTGGTTCCTCAAAAACTAAAAATAGAACTACATATGACCCAGAAATTCTGCTCCTAAGTATACACCCAAAAGAGTTGAAAGCAGAGACTCAAAACAGAGACTTGTAAACCAATGTTCATTGTAGCACTATTCACAGTAGCCAAAAGGTGGAAACAACCTAAATGCCCACCAACAGATGAAATGGATAAACAAAAACTACTAAGCCAGTAGGAGAAATGAAGTCTTGATACATGCTACATATGAGTGGAGCTGGAAGACAGTATGGTGAGTGAAATAAGTCAGTCACAAAAAAGACAAATATTATACGATCTCACTTATATAAAAAGACAAGAAACAGCAAATGTATAGACAACAAACTTTATTAGCAGTTACCGGGGGCAGGAGGGAGGGAGAAAGGAGGGGTTAACAGTGACGGAAATATCACATTGATTATAGGTAAGGTTGCACAGCCAACTACTGTAACTGCTGTCAATAAATTGTACACTTGTAAAAAGTTGAACTGGCAAAAAAAAAAAATATATATATATATATACATATATATATATACACATATATATGTATATATATAGTCTACGTTTCAAGACTTTGTGGCCCCTTATTTTTTGTAAGATTTACCTAGTGTAAATCTGATAAACATTTTACCAGTCATATATGTGAAGAAAAAATTGATACCAAAAATGAGATAATGGAGAAATAACAATAAAAACAGATCTCCTTTGCTTTCAAACAATTTCACACAAAAACATTTTGCAGACAATGACTTTTAATCCATAAAGACTCTAAATGATATTCAAGATACATCACAAATTTGGTTTTAAAATATATTTAAATTTACAACAACTCCAGAACACAACGTGGAGGTACAACCATTATGTGATGACTTCTTAACACTCCAAGGGGACAAAGATAATTTTCAAACATGGAAAGTAATTAGTCTTTCTACAATATTAATCCCTAAGAGCTATTTTCCTTTATAAACTACAATATTATTGTCAGTTTCATACACTTTTACTTTATAAAGCACTCCCACAGGAAGAAATTTCTGGAGGTTTTCCCAGATATATACAGCTACATTTTCTGTCGTGCTGTAGAAAAAAATAAAGAAGTTTAAAAGCTAATGATAAAATTTTATGTTCAATATTTACAGAGAACAGAAATTCTAGTTTTTAAAAAATGATTCAACTAAACTTTAGAAATCCCAATCAATCATATAAAATGTTAAAATCAATTCTTCTTTTTTACTATCTATATAAACAAGATAATAACACTCACCTCACAACATCTGCAAAGTATGGGACATCCAGATCCAGATTCTTATGATCAAGAGGCTTCATAATTGCTTCCTGGAGACAAAACGAAGGGAAAAGATCACTGACTCCATTTATGACTTAAATTCCAGAGTTTTACACCTATTTTTCAATTCTACACCTTACCCTTATCATTTAGCCACTAACTCAATACGTGTAAGTACTCTATCTGTGCCTCACACAGCAATCTTAAAAGTCTAAAGTCATAAGATAAAGTGGCCCAGCTGTCTGTGATTAGTTATCCTTTTCTCACTGACTGCAAGGAGATGAGAAACCAAAAAGCAGAGGAGAATTCACTGGACTCTTCTGTAACATAAGTCATTATGATTCCCAACTCAGTTTAACGCTTCTTGAATTCTGTCCAAAAAGTTACCAGAAACACTTCTTCATTACACAGTCTCACCTACAACACGATGCCACATCATCATCAGGACAAGGCTCCAGTGTGTACTACATTCTAGGAACCAGACTAAGACTAAAATGTAAGTAGTAAATTTTTGCTATGAGAAATTTAAAGAATAATCTTGGGCTCTTAGAAGAAAAAAGTATTGTAAATATGTAAAAACTATCACTTCTTAATGCTTATACATATTAATATAATGTTTTTCCTTGTCATTAGCAAGAACTGTAATTGCTTGATTCTTTCTAGGTTTTTACTTTTAACTATTATACAAATTCCATGCATTTGTGAAGCAATCTAATTTTCCATATGATATGGTTTGAAGAGGGGTATGTTAACAATAGTAGAGATAGTTTCTTGAGCAAAATCAGGATCATCTAAAAAGAGTATGTCCCAGACCAAACAGCCTTTGAATCAAATCAAATGAAAGGATGCTCCATATGGATATCAAGAAAATAAATACCTTTGCTTTATCTGCAATCCCAGTTCAGGTCCCAAATCCTACACTGAAGCCTCATCTGCAGGGCTTTTTCTAACTTTATTCTATATACCAGGATGAGCCGTATTTACTGACAGGAGTGAGTGCTGTCCTTCAGGTAAACAAAGGTGGGAAAAAGTATAGATGCCTGCTTGGAACACCTCATACTGTTGTCTTGTACTGTACCACACTTTGTGTATATCTACAGTATGTCCCCAATGCATGCAAGAACTCTGTCTTTATAGCTTTCCTAAAGTACCTTGAGCACAGTGCTGTTTGTTCACTCATTCAATCTCTTAAAGTCATGAATATTCAACAACCACTTTCTGAGCACTTATTATTTACCCCCTAGAAAAAGTACTCTGTGGACGAGGGTTATATCTCATTCATCTTTGTATTCCTAGACCTTACTACAAAGATTAATGCAAAGTAGGCAAATGTATTAAATATACAGATGTTAATTAATGTGAAAAAACACACTGCCCTTGAGTCGATTCCGACTCATAGCAAGCCTACAGGAAAGAGTAGAACTGCCCCATAGGGTTTCCAAGGCTATAAATCTTCACGGAAGCAGACTGCCACATCTTTCTCCTGCAGAGTGGCTGGTGAGTTTGAACTGCTGACCTTTTGGTTAGCAGTTGGGCACTTAGAACCAATGTGCCACCAGGACTCCTCACTAATGTGACTAATAATTATTAATAACAGCATTTTTATTAAACAAATATTAATTCTTTTAGTAAAATTAAGCAGCAGAGCTGAAGTAAAGAACTAAATGAACAGGTGAAATGTTGACATAATAAACACTAAGCTGGACAGAAGAAAATCTGCTCCCAACTTTGCAAATGACTAAGGATATGATATAGGACAAATCAGTTAACTGTTCAGCATCTCTCCATCTTAATCTATGGAATGAAGAAGTTGGCTTAGATAATCTCTAAGTTTTCTTGCAATGCAAAAATTCTATAATGACACAATCAATAACTTATTTATTGAATACCTTGTGTGTTCATCTCTGTCAGTGATCTGCCCCAGTTGAGTTTATAATAAAGCAAGAGTGAATAAAACAACATGGAGGCATTAAAAATCTATGACCAAAGGCTCAAGGAAACTTCAGAGAAGGAAAAGAAAGCTTCAAGGAAAAGGCTGTGTCTTGAAAAAGGACAGAATTTATTAAATGGAAGGAATCAGTATATTCCAAGCAAGGAACACATGACCAGTATGCTACATTTACTCCTATCACTGTAACACAATTGTGCCTCATTTCCAGCAAGTCACCCAAACAACCTTAGAAGGCCACGAGAGTAGTACTTCCAACTACTCCCCCACTCCCACACCCAATTCCACTCACAAGGTCATAGAACTTCTGGAAATACTCAGTTAGGGAGGTGGGGAAAAAAAAAAAAAAAACACTGCCTTTGAGTCAATTCCAACTCATTGTTACCCTATAGGACAGAGCAGAACTGCCCCATAGGGTTTCCAAGGCTGTAAATCTTTTCAGAAGCAGATAGCCACATCTTTCTCCTATGGAGCGGCTGGGGGGTTCAAACCATTGACCTTTTGGTTAGCAGGTGAGCACTTAACCACCATACCACCAGGGCTCCTTACCCGTACTTGTTGTCGTTGAGTCGATTCCAACTCACAGCAACCCTACTGGATAGAGTAGAACTGCCCCATGGAGCTTCCAAGGAATGCCTGGTGGATTGGAACTGCCAACCTTTTGGTTAGCAACCGAACTCTTAACCACTAAGCCACCAGGGTTTCCATCCAGGGCTCCTTATGGAGCCATTAAGTATTATACTTAAGGGACAGCACATAATAAGCACACAATATTGCCATTACCTCCATATACTCTTTGAGGTTGGTCAAATTCATAACCATTCCTGTAACAGGATCAATCTAAAGAATAAACAAAGGTGAATATTACTACAATAGGCTCTTCACATTTAAACAAACTTGTTATTGAAGACCGTGCAATGTGCAGAGATTGTGCCCACATTTGCCTTCATCCCTGTGACAATCATCGATCTCAGCATGGGAACACCATGTGCTTCAGGCACCCTTTCCACTGTATGCTCTTATGCCTGTCCACATATAGCACATTAAAGACAACACTTTGGAGAGGAGTAGCCTGGAATGACAGCAGCTCACCACACACACACAAAAGCCAACGAAGAAATACTGACTGGAACAGAGTTTTCAACACAGATTCCACCATGTTAGCTGAAAGACGGCTCAGCAATCTGCACAAACCACATAAATATTTTCAGCACGTACCTCTCCATGTACTGTCACCACAACTATGGGAAAGAAAACAAAAATACCAAAAGACCAGCATGACTTTCAACAGATTAACATCCAAACACAAGTTAGCAACATAAATTAACAATTACATCTCCCCACCCAAAGCTATCATTTTCCCCCAAACAGTTGTTCTTTCTGTATCAAACAAAGCAAGACTCAGTCAAGACAGAGGAGCTTAATAGTAGAAGCCAAGGACAAAAAGGGTGTAAATTCAGCTTATGATGTTGATTCCCTATGTGGTAAGGCAATGCTGCCCAATTTCTGCCTGTAAAAACAAAAAATGCACAGGCAGGTTTCCAGCTACACACAGAGTTGGTTCACTTCCCGATAATCCTTTCTGAGCAAGTAAAACTACTACTAGGCCTTCAACTCTTATCCCTTTACTCACACTGATATACACAGGGTTTACAGTAATGCTTTGAGAATTAACAAATGCTCATTTAAAGCATCTGAAAAGTCTTGGCGATCAGTGTTTTAAAAATTAATGTTGTTGTTAGCTGCCATCGAGTTGATTCTGACTCATGGCAACCCCATGTGTGCAGAGTAGAACTACTTCATAGGGTTTTCAAGGCTGCAACCTTTTGCAAGCATATCGCCATGCCTGTCTTCCAAAGTGCCTCTGGGTGGGTTTAAACCACTATCCTTTTGGCTAGTAGCTGACTGCTTAAATGTTTGTGCCATCCAGGGACTCATCTAAAAATTAACAACTTTTATATACCATATTTTTACGCAAATAACACACACATTATACTTTTTTTCGCCAACCATGCAACCCCCTTGTGCATGATTTTCCTAGGCTCGCTATGCATGTTATATGTGTGGGCATGTTACTTGCAGGAAAATATGGTATTTATATTTTTTCAGCTCCATACAAACATCATTAGGTATTATGGGATAAGTGAGTAAGTCAAGACTGAGAGACATCACAGATCAAATAACAGACTGCATCCCAATCTTCTAATACTTTGTCTGCTCTTTTACTCTACCACACCATATGCCATTATACTCTATGGCATATGTAGCAGCTTTCTGAGGCATCAGCTGTATCTCAATCAAATCTTCTATCCCTACACAAATTAATAACTTTTTTAGAACACTGACGGCAAAGTTTTAGACCTGGCCTATTTTTCTGCCCTTTAGCACATTTCTAGACAATATTCTCCTTTTGTCAGTCATTATTTACTCTAAGAATACAATCTAATTTTAACAGTAGCCTCCGCCAGACCCAATGAGAAGGAAACATGCTGCCAAAAGAATAGTATACACCCTAAGGCCAAGAAAAAAATTATTTCAACTATTCATCGTTTTGGACTATCTGCAACAGAACAGACAATTGAGAGGTAATGGAAGATGCATCCAAACACGGCATTTTGAACTTCCATTTTCGTTTTGAACTTCCACTTAATTTTTGATTCAACACTCAAAGCACTCCTGCTCTGTCCACAAGGTTTCTTACTCAGTAAGTCTGTATTTGCTGAACAATCTTTAATCCTTATTGAAAGGGCTAAAGTCTCATCATTTTTCTCTCACCTTTGTAATTGTGCCCATGGCCATTTGGATTGTTGCATTTCCCGAACAGTTTCAAGTTTTCTTCATCACTCAGAGACTTGCTGACAAAAGAAAAAAGTCAGTATGCTGCAAGTATCACATTCAGACTCCTTTTCTATTCCCTACATTTACTACTTGTTCTGACCTTTGAAAAGCTTCACAATTTGTTATTACCTTAACTCACCATATGCGGAGTCAGAAATCAATTTGATTTCATTACTCCAACTATACTGTCAGGAACCAATATACACTCCCTAATTAGACTACTGTACCATACAAATTAGCATAAGTAAACCTTAAATTCATTCCTTTTGTTCCACAACAACAGATTCCAACAAATGATCTGCCCTTGATGGCCCTTCCATTTTTTTTCAATTCAACAAAAACATTTAGAGTATCTACTATGTACTAGGCACACACTGAATGAAGGAAGGGCATATAATGATAAATAAAACAAGATGCTTGTCCTCAAGTGGCTTCAAATCTCATTGCTCCTGAAAAATAATTGCAGGAACCCAGTAAGTCTCTTCTTTTAACAATGCCTCAACTATGTCTTGATGTTAACTTCACCAACAATACTTGAGAAGTATTCAAATTAGTTGACATAAAAAGCTACAATACTTAGCAGGGACTAAGGACGGTTACTAGCTCCCAGGGGCAATCTCTAAATTGTGCCCCCACCCCCAATTCCAGCACCCAAGAGCAATCTCTAAATTGCCTCCACCCCCAAATTTTAGTACCCAGGGGCAATCTCTAAATTGCACTCCCCCCCCCTTCCCCAACAATCTCAAGATGAATAGACATTGATAGTGGCGACACATCAGCAGAAATGCCTTCCCCTACTCCTGTCCAGCTGCCTCAGCCAGGTGTCCTTCATATTTGTGGTGCCCTGATTATCATTCTGCGCCTCATCTGGCACCCCCATGCACTTGCACCTCCAGGGCAAGTGCCCCACTCTGCATCCCTCCCTCTCGCTATGCCTGATTAGCTGTTGGTCCAGACAAAGAACAGCTTACTTAATGAATTTTTATACCTATACCCACCCAACCAACTTCTGCGTCTTCTATGAGGCCTCATCATCCTCATGTTTGAGCTTCCTATTCAAGATTCTCTTTATTTCCCTTACTGTAACCTGCTCATCTACTTCTCAGACTGAGTGCTACAATTCACAAATGTTTTGCACAAAATCATTCCTTGTACTCTCCACAAAATTGGCCAGATTGTAAACCCCAGAAAGTAGGCAGTGATAGGTCTGTTGATCACCACGGCCTCCATGTCGCCTAGCACATGACCTGAGCGGCACTCAAGGAATATTCATCCATCAAATGAATGGATGAATTACTATCGTTTTGCTGTTGTTGTTGGGTGCCCTCAAGTTGACTTTGGACTCACAGCAACCCCATGTGACAGAGCAGAACTGTCCCAAAGGGTTTTCTAGGCCATAATGTTAAATGGGGGGAGGCTTGGTGGTGCAGTGGTTAAAGTGCTAGGCCACTAAGCGAAAAGGTCAGTGGTTCAAATCCACTAGCCAGTCTAAGGGAGAAAGTTGTGGTAGTCTGCTTCCCTAAAGATTTCCAGCCTTGGAAACCCTATGGAGCAGTTTTACTCTGTCCTATACGGTGGCTGTAAGTATGAATGGACTGGACCCCAACAGGTTTGGTTAATCTTTAAGGGAGCAGATCACCAGGTCTTTCTTCCATGGTGGGTTCTAAACGACAACCTTTTGGTTAGCAACCAAGCACTTAACTGTTGCACCACCAAGGCTCCTTATCCTCATTCTATGGACGAGAAAATGGGAGGCTCAGTGAGTGGGCCTTACTAGTGAATCGTAAATCTATCCTCAGAGTCACTCCAGTGTAATCTGAGAGCCCTAGATTCAAATTCCAACCGTGCTGCTTGCTCTGAGTTGCCTTAGGAAACTGAATCTCTGGACTCATTTCATCTTCGGTTAAAAAGGAATAAAACTTACCTTGTAACTTTATTTGATACGGTAGCTAATGCTCCTGGCAGATGATGCTAGCTAACATCTATTGAGTATTTACAATGTGCTGGACACTGTGTAATCTGGCCAAGTTTAACTTCTTTAAACTTTACGGCAACTCATGGAGCTAAACTAAGGAAATCTGAGGGACAAAGACGTGCCTTCAGGCCACAGAGCTAGTGAGTGGTGCCTCTAAGTTCCCAATCCAGAACGTATTATGGAGTAGTCGGTTCTGTTAACCATCACGCTTTACTGCTTCAAGAACTCGGTCAACTCTAGTTGTCACTGTTATTTTTGTTATCAATAAAGCTCGGCCGCCACACAAAGCCACCAAGCGCGCGCCCCTCCGTCACCATGTCCCCCCCACAGGGGCTCGAACGAAAGCACGTCTGTACGTCCCCCGGTCCCGCCTCCGATAATGTTCTGCAGCAGTGCAGGTGTCCCGCCTCCCACTACTGGCACCTGTAGGCACACCACACCTGTGGAGCCGGTGGCTCGCGCTGAAGAAGACTAAGCGCGACACTTGCGCATGGCGGCGACGGGTGGAACCGGGCGCGCTCATCTTCTCCCGGACTGCGGTAGGCTGCGATGGGAGGTGCCTGCCTCCGCGACTGCGCAGTGCGGTCCCGCACGCCCCCGGAAGCGCTCCTCGGCTTCTCTCTTAGTTACGGCTGGACTCTAGGCACTCCCGGATTCGCGAGCCTACTTCCGTCTGGAAGCAGTTCAAGGGGTTCCTCGTATCTGAATCTCCTCCGATAACAAAGAGTTCAGATAGCTAGACATACCTTGGAGCAGTCAGATAAGAGAGGTGGGAACTTAGTGGCCTTGATTTTTATATCTTCTCAGCTTTAGGCCACTCGGACTATATAGTATTTCCCAGGTATTGACTACATCAGAGTACCTTCTAACAGGCAGTGGTCTCACAAACGCTTTAATCCTTTTAAAGCAGGAAAATACAACAAAAAGTAAAAGGGTAGAAGAAATTTCTGAGAAATAGCTTTTATTACTTGATTGCTTTAGTAAAATATTGCACTGCATTCACAGAGTTCTGGCTGTAAATTATTTAATTAAAACTGGCTCTGTATAGGAGCCCTGGTGGCGCAGTGGTTTAAGAGCTCAAGCTGCTAACCTAAAGGTCGGCAGTTCGAATCCACCAGCCGATCCTTGGAAATCTTATGGAGTAGTTCTACTCTGGGTCACTATGAGTCAGAATCGACTAGATGGCAACCGATTTGGTTTGGGTTTTGGTTTAGTTCTGTATAAGGCTACCCACCAGATTCATACTCAGTGATCCTAACTAACCAATAAGCAAACAACACGCCCCTTAACTTTCAGTACTTTGAGATCAACAGCCATTTAGATGTAGTGTCCACTTTACTCATGCAACTGTCTGCACCTAGTAAGGCAAGACTTTTTTCTACTAAGGCAGGACTAAGTAGGCTCACTTCCCTTAAGAGATAACATAAGGTATACAAAAGGACATATATTGGCAAGGTAGCCCCTATATCAGTCACCTTCCAGTTCTTATTCATTCATTAACAAGTGTTTACTTAACATCTCTTAAATGCCAGGCACTCTGCTAAGTGCCAGAGACACAAAGATGAATAACAAACACATGGTCCCTGTACTCATAGAGTTCGTTTTAATGTGGGAGCCGAACACAGAAACAATACCAAGACAAACTAAAAAAAGACTAATTCTGCCTCAGAAAGCAAAAGCTTCAAAGAGGAGATGATTTTTAAGTTAGGTTTCAAAGGAGTTCCCCAAGTGGATAAGAAAAGATGAGAATTTCAGAAAAAGAAAATAGAGTAAGCAAAGGAAACGTGGACAAGCGCAGCTCATTTAATGCATAGTGACAAGTTCTTGGCTGCGATGGGGAGACAGGTGAGAGATGAGACTGGAAACAGATTGGGGACCAAATTATTGAAGAGCCTGGAATGTCACTTTAAGTATAAAGCAGAGGAGGCTGCACTCCCTTCTTACCTCTCTCTTAGTTCCTCGCTAAGAGAAGGGAATTCTCATCTGATTGCATCTCATTTCCAGACACTCATTGGGCCTTGTTTACTTTCAGGCAGGGTCACAATGTGTTAAAAGTCCCACACATAGTTGTAGTTTATTCTCTGGTGCTATGCTTTGAGGAATAAACTGGGCCAAAGTCCCCAGTCCCATCCCTCCTCCAAGTAGGCCTGGTCATCTTACTCACTGTTCTGTTGTACTTCTTGCCACCCTGTAGTAAGCTCACGAGAGGCTGGCCCCTTGGGATAGGCTGGGCCATCTCTCTCTCCTTTTTCCCCTCACTTGTGCACCACATACTTCCTTTCCTGGTGTCTCTGGACACTGGCTGTTGATAAGAGTTGGTCTTAGGGAGAGGAAGAAGAAGAGGTGCTGCCTCGGCTTTGAGCCTTACTTAGTTACAAGTTCACTCACATATTACCAAAATGTTCTACCCTGGATTACCAGGCAGACATGCTTAGATTACAAAATGTCATTGATTCTTTTTTGTCTTCTCCTTCAGGCAGGACCAAGGGAGAATTCAGGCATCCTTGGAGCAAAATCTTATGATTATATTGCTAACCTTTATATGTTTGAACTTCACTCATTGTGTATTAGGATGGATTAAAGGTTTTTAAACAAAGGAAAGATATGATTAGATCTGTGTGCTTTCCAGGTATCAGCCAGCATGGTCTTCACCCTTAAGGTCTAGATAAGATAGATCAAACTTCCATGTCATGTCACGGGAGAGGACAATGCCTTTTCAGGGACTTCTGTGAAATATCAGGGGACTTAGGTTCTCACGGTTACTACAGGCTTTAAGCTAAGTTAGTTCTGTTTAGGCATCTTCTTATGTTTAGGCAGCCATTCCAAACCTGCTGTTGCTGTTCTGCATCTCACCAATCCAGACATGGAACTTAGCCCTTTTACTTTATTGCCACAATGCAAAACCCCACATATGGCATTTGTACGTGTGCAACACTTCACTGAAGATGATAGTGTTTGTGAAGCTTGAATAACTCTTAAGGAAAATTACGGAACTGACGTGTTGGCCCAGGACTGTGTAGTGAGCCTAACTGAGGTTAGAGACCATGAGTTCACAGTTGCCATTTGGGGGGAGTTGTTGTAGCTGCTGTTGGTCGGCCCCTGACTAATGGTGACCCCATGTAAAAGGAAACTAAACACTACCCAGTCCTGTGCCATCCCGATGATCGGTTACAGATCAGACCATTGTGATCCACAGAGTATTCATTGGCTGACTTTCAGAAGTAGACCGTCAGGCCTTTCTTCCTAATGGATTTTAATCTGGAAACTCCACTGAAACCTGTTCAGCATCATAGCAACATGCAAGCCTTCACTGACAGATGGGTGGTGGCTGCACATGAGCCGCATTGGCCAGGAATCTGTGTGGAAGGCGAAAATTCTACCACTGAACCACCAATGCCTCATGTTTGGGGGCTAGTCTAGCAATATTCAACATGCAGAGGGAGAGTGGACAGTTTAATTGGTCCAGGATTTAGAGTTCAGCCAGAGGAGGGGCGTATAACGGAAAGAAAAGGGAGCAAGGGATTTTGAAGGTGTTGGCAAGAGTGTGGTTTAAGTGACAGACTTTGAGATCTAGATTGGTTAAGGCTGTTGGTAAAAAACAAACCAAAAAACGCCCCAGTGGGGCTTAGATTATATGGTCTCTAGTGCCACCTGTTGTCCAAATAAATGAAGAAGTACGAGCTTTCATCAATCCCTGGAGAACTGTGCACCAGGAGATTAGAAAAAATACTTGATTTTAGTGATGCTCCTCAAAACAACCACTTCTCAAGGCCGAGCTGGGGGCGGGGAGGGAGTGATAATGGGTGGTGCTTGGAAGGGTTAATGCAACTGCAGTGATATCTACTGTGGACAGCAGAGAAATGGCCAGTTTAGAAGGCGCCTCCAAGCATGTTATAGTGGGGTTCCTGTCATCTATGAGTACCTCAGCACCAATGGTAAGAGGCAGAAAAAAACAAGGTGCTTTTCAGATCTATATTCAAAATCTACAATATGTGATCATTTATATTTCTTCTCACAAGTTTGAAGACCTGGGTCACCCACATGTCTGGTGGTGGTAATGATTCAGTTTTAGTTTTTCTTTCATGTATTCATTTTATTACTCAGAGGAAGATGTTGTTGTTGTTGTTAGGGGTCATCCAGTCAGTTCCGACTCATAGGGATCCTGTGTGCAACAGAACAAAACACTGCCTGGTCCTGCACCAACCTCACCATCGTTGTTATGCTTCAGCCCATTGCGACAGCCACTGTGTCAATCCATCTTGTTGAGAGTCTTCCTCTTTTTCGCTGACCCTCTACCAAGCATGATGTCCTTCTCTAGGGACTGGTCCCTCTTGATGACATGTCCAAAATATATGAGACGAAGTCTCGCTATCCTTGCTTCTAAGGAGTATTCTGATTGTACTTCTTCCAAGAG
Source organism: Dugong dugon (assembly GCA_030035585.1). Lineage (NCBI taxonomy): Eukaryota > Metazoa > Chordata > Mammalia > Sirenia > Dugongidae > Dugong > Dugong dugon. Next base: position 32,839,122 of record CM057467.1, read on the forward strand.
AGATTTGTTCATTCTTCTGGCAGTCCATAGTATATTCAATAGTCTTTGCCAACACCATAATTCAGAGGCATCAATTCTTCTTTGGTCTTCCTTATTCATCGTCCGGTTTTCACATGCATATGAGGCAATTGAAAACACCATGGCTTGGGTCAGGCACACCTTAGTTCCTAAAGTGACATCTTTGCTTTTTAACACTTTAAAGAGGTGTTTTGCTGCAGATTTGCCCAATGCAATGTATCTTTTGATTTCTTGACTGCTGCTTCCATGGCTGTTGATTGTGGATCCAAGTAAAATTAAATCCTTCACAACTTCAATCTTTTCTCCATTTATCATGATGGTGCTTATTGGTCCAGTTGTGAGGATTTTTGTTTTCTTTATGTTGAGGTGTAATCAACATACATACTGAAGGCTGTGGTCTTTGATCTTCATTGGTAAGTACTTTAAGTCCTCTTCACTTTCAGCAAGGAAGGTTGTGTCAACTGCACATCGCAGATTGTTAGTTAGACTTTCTCCAATTCTGATGCCGTGTTCTTCTTTATATAGTCCAGCTTCTCGGATTATTTGCTCAGCATATAGGTTGATTTAAAATAAAAAAAAACCTCATTACTGTCAAGTCCATTCGACTCATAGCAACCATATAGGACAGAGTAGAACTGCCCCATAAGGTGTCCAACGAGCAGCTGGTGGACTTGAACTGCTGATCTTTTGCTTAGAAGCCGAGCTCTCAACCACTGTGCCACCAGGGCTCCCACAGATTGAATAAGTATGGTGAAAGGATACAACACTGACACACATCATTCTTGAATAAACCACGCAGTACCATCTTGTTCTGTTCAAATGTCTGCCTCTTGATCTATGCACAGGTTCCTCATGAGCACAATTAAGTATTCTGGAATTTCCATTCTTTGCAATGTTATCCATAATTTGTTATGATCCACACAGTCAAATGCCTTTGCATAGTCCATAAAACACAGGTAAACATCTTTTTGGTATTCTCTCCTTTCAGCCAAGTACAATCTGACATCAGCAATGATATCCCTTGTTCCATATCCTCTCTGAATCTGACTTGAATTTCTGGCAGTTCCCTCTCGATGTACTGCTGCAACCACTTTTATATGCTTTTCAGCAAAACTTTATTTGTGTGTGATATTAATGATATTGTTCAATAATTTCCACATTCTGTTGGATCACCTTTCTTTGGAATGGGTACAAATATGGACCTCTTCCAGTCAGTTGACCAGGTAGCTGTCTTCCAAATTTCTTGGCATAGATGACTGAGCACCTCCAGAGTTGCATTAGTTTGTTGGAATACCTCAGTTGGTGTTCCATCAATTCCTGGAGCCTTGCTTTTTGCCAATTCCTTCAGTGCAGCTTGGACTTCTTCCTTTGGTACCATTGGTTCTTGATCATATGCTACCTCCTGAAATGGCTGAATGTCAACTGATTCTTTTTGGTACAGTGACTCTGAGTATTCCTTCCATCTTCTTTTGATGTTTCCTGCATCATTTAATATTTTACCTGTAGAATCCTTCAGTATTACAACTCGAGGCTTGAATTTTTTCTTCAGTTCTTTCAGCTTGGGAACTTCCAAGCGTGTTCTTCCCTTTTGGTTTTCTAACTCCAGGTCTTTGCACATGTCATTATAATACTTCACTTTGTCTTTTCGAGCTGCCCTTTGAAATCTTCTTCTCAGCTCTTTTACTTCATCATTACTTCCATTCACTTTAGCTACTTGACATTCAAGAGTAAGTATCAGAGTCTCTTCTGACATCCATTTTGGTCTTTTCTTTCTTTCCTGTCTTTTTAATGACCCCTTGCTTTCTTCATGTATGATGTCCTTGATGTCATTCCATAACTCGTCTGGTCTTCAGTCATTAGCGTTCAATGTGTCAAGTCTACTCTCAAGATGGTCTCTTAATTCAGGTAATACTTTGGTTTTCAGGGATTTGCTCTAATTTTTTTCAGCTTCAACTTGAACTCGCATATGAGCAATTGATGATCTGTTCTGCAGACAGCCCCTGGCCTTGTTCTGATTGATGATATTGAGCTTTTCCATCATCTCTTTCCACAGATGTAGTCGACTTGATTCCTGTGTATTCCATCCAGCGAGGTCTACGTATATAGTCATCATTTATGTTGTTGAAAAAAGGTATTTGCAGTGAAGAAGTCATTGGTCTTGCAAAATTCTATCATGCAATCTCTGGCATCATTTCTATCACCAAGGCCATATTTTCCAACTACCGATCCTTCTTCTTTGTTTCCAACTTTAACATTCCAATCACAAGTAATTATCAAGGCATCCTGATTATGTGTTTGATCAATTTCAGACTGTAGAAGTTCGTAAAAATCTTCGATTTCTTCATCTTTGGCCTTAGTGGTTGGTGCATAAATTTGAATAATAGCCATATTAACTGGTCTTCCTTATAGGCATATAGATATTATCCTATTACTGACAGCATTGTACTTCAGGATAGATTTGGAAATGTTCTTTTTGACGATGAATGCAACTCCATTCCTCTTCAAGTTGTCATTCCTGGCGTAGTAGACAATACGCTTGTCTGATTCAAAATGGCCTATACCAGTCCATTTTAGCTCACTAATGCCTAGGATGTTGATGTTTATGTGTTCCATTTCACTTTTGACGGTTTCCAATTTTCCTAGATTCATACTTCATACATTCCACTTTCCAGTTATTATTGGATGTTTGCAGCAGTTTCTTCTCATTTTAAGTCGTGCCACATCAGCAGATGAAGATCCCAAAAGCTTGAGTCCATCCACATCATTAAGGTCAACTCTACTTTGAGGAGGCTGCTCTTCCCCAGAAGTACTGAGTGCCTTCCAACCTGAAGGGCTCATCTTCTGGCACTATATCAGACAATGTTCCACTGCTATTCATAAGGTTTTCACTGGCTAATTTTTTCAGAAGTAGACCATCAGGTCCTTCTTCCTAGTATCGAAGCTCAACTGAAACCTATTCACCAGTGGTGACCCTGCTGGTATTTGAAATACCGGTAGCTTAGCTTCCAGCATCACAGCAACACGCAAGCCACCACAGTACGACAAACTGACAGACGCGTGGGGCAGAGGACAATATAGCCAGTAAACGTAAATTTAAAACCCTCTTCAAAAGGCTGTATCAACACTTGCTTAATGTTTTCAAAGAAGAGCAGTAAGAAAATATAAAACCATAAGTATGTCATGAATTCTGTTTTTGACAGAAATTTAAAACTCAAGTGTCTATCGTTTGGAAGGCAGGGTGCCTTTTTGTTCTCTCTTTTGTACAGAAAACATTCATTTCACATCTAGTTCCCAGACCTTGTGGTTGTCTCATCAGATGGAACCCATAAGGCATTTGCACAGGCACTTCTGCTCTGCCCAGTTCTTCAAAGTTCTTGGCATCCATGACCAAGGAGAAAATTGGTTTCATCCTAGAAAAGAAAATACAATACTGAAAATGCCCTTTGATTTCATTAAAAGTCTGTCTATCTTCTCCACTAGGCTGAAAAAATTCCTAAGGGCAGAGAGTATTTCTTACTCATCTTCTTATCTATCCCCAGCACCTAGCACGGTGCCTCGCCTATCCTATCCACTCACTAAATGTTTGATGAATTGCCGAATTGTTCTGAAAAGGAAATCACGGCTGAAGAGGTTCATTCCTAGAGCAAAGAAAAAGTTGTTTATATCAGTCACCTTTGATCTTAAGGATCTTTTTACTTGCCCCTTTCCAATCTCCGAAGAGGCATAGAAATTCTTTCTTCTAAATTAGAAATGCCTCCATTTTGTGTTACTTTGGAGCTGTTTTATAGGCAGCATTGCAAGGCAGACTGAGATTTGCCCTAGTCTAATTACGGGAGTGGCAAACGCATAACATGAGGACTGAATCCTCCTAAGCCCATGGCAGACATCAGTAATTGATCACAGCACTTTTCTCACTGAACCCTTGCTGTGTGATGAATTACTTAGTATGGCCTTTCTTGCCATAGTCTTGTAATTCCCACCCAGGTGATTGGGCAGGAATGTGCAAATAAGATAATTGTGGCCCACCAAGGGATTGGTCAGTTTTGCCTTAAAAGAGAGCCAATTCCAGGGCAGAGAGAAGAGCCCACCACCACCAAGGAAGGAGGGACCGGCAGCAGAGACTCACAGCAGATACTCCCAAGAGAGACCCGCAGGAAAAGGCAGAGTGGGCTTCCTAGCCCACGGAGTGAGAAAGCTGAGTGCCTTTGGGCAGAGACTGACAGCCAGGGAGAAGCCTACACCTGACGCATGAATTTGGGACTTGCCAGCTTCCACAACCTCATGAGCCATTTCCTTTATACAGTTTGTGAGTTCTGTGAGACGTTGCAGTGAATTAGGGAAACAAAGACAGGAGGGAGAGTACTGAGGCTAGAGGGAGTAATTGATGTTAGAGATGATAGAGCCCTACAGCAGCCTGGAAAAGCTGAACATTTGGGATATCTTTGACCTCCGCCTCATAGGAACCAGCTTTGTGCTGATCCTTATAAAAGAAATTATTCCTTTAATCCTTAAAAGGCCTCAGGATCCCACACTCCAGGTATCCACTAATAACTGATCAAAATTGGCACTCAAAGTGAACCAATTTGCCACAAGGTTGACTAGACAAGAAATCATATATCAACATTATTGAGACAACAGGCCAGGGCTTATGGTATTGAACTTTTGGATCAGTTAATTGAAATTGGCAGCACAGATGATGATAAGAACATAAGAACATTAGACTAGAAGTTAGAAGATTCAGATTTAAGTACTGGCTTTATCATTATGAGATCTGATGCTAGTCTCTTTTAACTTCTTTAAATTACAAGTTCCATAAGCTTAAAATGGTGTTTCACAAAGTTGTTTTGATGTCTAAATAAGTAAGAAAATAGTTTGTAAATAATAAATTCCTATGCAAATGGACATTATTATTATGGTTCTACAAATAGAACTCTAAAACAATAATAAACTATGGATTATGGTTTAAAAAAAAAAAACCATTGCTACCAAGTCATTCCTACTCATAGTGACCCTATAGGATAGAGAAAAACTGCCCCATAGAGTTTCCAAGGACTTAATCTTTATGGAAGCCCCATCTTCCTCCCACGGAGCAGCTGGTGGGTTCTACCCACCGACCTTTTGGTTAGCAGCTCAGCACTTAACCACTGCACCACCAGGATTATGACAAAAGAGTACGTAAACAGTACAGAGAGGAAGAGAAGGGAGAAGGTGCCATTTTGGAATCAAAATAAACTATCAATGTTGTTGTGTGCTGTGGAGTCAATTCTAACTCATTGTGACCCCATGTGACAGAGTAGAACTGCCCCATAGGGTTCTCTTGGCTGTAATCTTTACAGGAGCAGATCAACAGGTCTTTCTCCCATGGAGCCACTGGGTGGGTTCAAACCAGGCCAACCCTTTGGTTAACAGCTGAGAGCTTACAACACTCAAATGGTTTATGCTACTTTATTTCTTGACTGAAGACAGGGAAGTAACATTTACCTGGTTGGGGGTGATCACCACAGAAAGAATAACCCCAACATCTTCTTCAATGGCTCCTGGTACTGGAACAAAAACAGGTTCTGAGGGACAAAAGCCATCTTCTCTCCAAACTTGCAAATCCTAAAAAAATATTTGATAAAAAAGTCAAGTGTGAGCTGGAAGCTTTCTATAGTTTTTGTCACTACCAGCATGAATTTGGCTGTCAATATAATATCCCAACAGGAAAAAAATCAGGCTTACTAAGTTGAATATAGAGGGAGAGGGGGAACTTTTGTAGCCCCAGGTTCCATCATCAAACACAGTCTGTGTAATTATAATTTCCCATCAACCTGAAATATAGGCACCCAAACAACCTTCACCCCCAGTTTCTCCCAAAATAATATCAAGCATAGAGTTATTTTTCTGGGCTCAGGGTTCATTTAGATTCCCTAGAGGGAATATATTTCTAATCTAGATGATTCCATGGTTCTCAAACTTAATAAAAGTAAAATGGCTGAGCTGCTTAAATATTAAGGAATCACAAAAGCTGCCTTAAACAAAACAGAAACTAATTCAAAGGACAGAAAAGGAAAGAGATTGCCATTACCTTTAGTGTCTTGTTCACCACATCAAACTTGATCAGAGAATCCACCACCAAATGCAGAAAGCCACAGACATAGAGGAAGTGATACTTTTGACACTGAATTGGCCATAGCTGATCTGGGGAAATTCAATGCTTCCTTCCTCTTCTAGATCCTCACAATGTAGATTTTCATGAGAGCATGGGGTGGATTAATTACTTTTGTGTGTGGCCTTTCTAGTAACTTTTCTTGTAACTCCTACCCAGGTGATTGTGTGATAGGGTAATTGTGGCCTACCAAGGGGATTAGTCAGTTTTGCCTTAAAAGAGAGCCAATTCCAGAGCAGCGAGGAGAGACCAGCAGGAGAGACCCAACAGCAGTGGCCTAGCAGCAGAGGCCTGGCAGCAAGAGATGGCACGTTGGGCTTCCAGTCCCACAGACAGAGAAAGCTGAGTGCCTTTGAGCAGAGACTGAGGGCCAGGGAGAGGCGTGCCTGCAAGCACAGCTGGGGAAAGGCTATCCTGATGGAAGAACTGCATCCTGAGTGTTCTTGAGCCTAAATTGTAACTGTTACTTCCCTAATAAACCCCATAATTGTAAGTATGGTCTGTGAGATCTGTGTGACCATTGCAATGAATTATCGAACCCAGTAGAGAGTGCTGTGGGGGGACAGCTGGTGTGAGAATTGGTAGAGACGGTGGAGAGAGGAGGCGTGTCTGACCTCCACTTCATAGGAATCAGCCCTGGGCTGTTGATCTTGGTTCTCCTTACCCCTTGTGGGGTTAGAGGAGGTCAGACCCTGCCTCCATGCCATTTTTACAGAGCACCAGATCTAAAAGAATTTGTAGTGGTTGCTTAATTCTCACTTATTTTCTTCAGTGTAGGTCAGCAAGAGGGTTAATATCCTATAAGCATTTGTGACAGGCCTTGGAAGCTGAGGTTCTATGTCATTTCTTTTATACTCTCCCTCTGTCTATCATTTGTATGAGCATAAAACATCATGTTTTGTGAGTAAGCCAACAAATGGCAGAGGAGGTGGAAGTGTGCTTTTTATTCTACTAAAGCTAAGCTATTGATGACTGTAGAATGATATGCCTGTGGTAAGCACAAATTATCTAAAAGGTGGAGTTGGTCAATACCAATCTCAAATGCTTAGCCATTTCACAATTATTAGAAAGCTGTATATATCTGGTTCAAAATACAAAAAGTATACATAAATAAACAGTACTTACTTCTGCCCAGTATCTATGACTTTTGTGCAAGTAGTATTCTAAGACCTTACCCTGTTCAGCTGAATGTTAAGAAACCTGTTGGCACCAAACATTGTAGAGAACAACTAGTGAATAAAGTAACACCATTGAAGTTCAAAGGCTTAGTCTAATGTCCTTTCTATCAGCCTGTTTCACGACACTGGCTAAAGAATGGGGCAACAGGCTGAGATTCTCTCCCTCTGGGGCATTCAAACTGACATTTAAGGGCAAAACAAACTTTCAAGGGAAAGATCTGGCTACAGAATTATAGACCCGTTCAGGAGACAGAAAAAAGATGAGAAAATGTCACTCACAGGATAACAGCATGTCCCAATAAATTATATCCAGCCAACATTATTAGTATTCCTAAGTATTGTGTAAGTGATAATTTTCATTCATTCATTTACTTAATAAATATTTGCTGAGGACCCACTATAAGCCAAGCACTGTTTTATACAGCAGTAAACAAAGCGAAGTCTCTAGCCTTATGGAACGTATATGCTAGTGAAGAAAGAATGTTAACAAATAACAAATAAGAAAAATGTAAGATATTTCTTTATGTCAAATAAATAAATTAACATATAGCCAAATGTATGACAGTGGTAAGTGCCATTAAGAACATACCATAGAGCACGGGACTAGAGAGGTCCCACGTGAGGGTAGACCTCTGTGCAGAAGAGAGTTAATTCAGCAGATTTTGGTTGCTCAAATCCTGCACATTCTCAAGAAAGGCCTATTTTCATGACTGGCCGCTGGCCACCCAGACATGGAACTGAGTAGGAACTGGATATTGAGCTTTTGGAATGTTCAGTCTGATAACAGTGTTTTTGCATACTGAGGCCTTTAGCCACGCTAGTTTGTCCAGACAGTTTATACTAATGATGTGATTTATGATGAACATCTACTTTCCCCCTAGGGGTCTGGAGTTTCAGCAACTAATGTCAGTCATAGGCACTGTATGCTAACATGACTGACCCCCAATAAAAATCCTGGACAACCAGGTGTGGATTAGTTTTCCTGGAGACAACATTTCACACATGTTCTCACAACTCATTGCTGGAGAAATTAAGCACAGCCTGTGTGACTCCACTGGGAAAGGATTCTTGGAAGCTTGCACCTGGTTTCCTATGGACTTTGTCCCATCCACCTTTTCCTTTTGCTGATTTTGCTTTGTATCCTTTCTCTGTAATAAATCATAGCTCTGAGTATGACTATATGCTGCATCCTGTGAGTCCTTCTAGTGAATTATCAAATCTAGGGGTGGTCCTGGGGACTCCCAACCCAGCTTCCCTGCAGAGATGATGTTTAAGCAGGAGTTTAAATTACAGTGTAAAACAAGCACACTAACCCATCATAAGAATGCTAGCTACTATTACTGAACATTTTGGTTAAAGATTCTATAACAGAATCCTGATCAAAATGGGGAAAATGCAGAATTTCTAATTCTCATGAAATTCAGCCTTTCTGGAGCCGTGGAGGCTAGATGAACCCCTGAAACTATTGCCCTGAAATGATCTTTAAACCTTAAACCACAAATATCCCCTGAAGTCTTCTTAAAACCAAACAATAATTTAGCTCACCTAGTAAAAAATGTCTGCCTTGAGCATTAAGCTCTTTTAAGAACTATCTATATGGGATCAAAGTGACAATAGCAACTCAAAAGAATAGATAGGAATCCTAGGAGGCAGTGAGTTTATGTTAATGGGGGAGGAACAACTCAGGAAAGGAGGGTGTGAATGGTTGTACAACCCAAAGAATGTAATTAATATCACTGAATTGTACATGTAGAAACTATTGAATTGGTGTATATTTTGCTGTGTATATTCTCAGCAACAAATTTTTTTTTTAAAAAAAGAGTAAGCACATTTTCCTCTCCCGAAATATTGCAAGATGGAGAACAAATCGCACAATTTATCCCAGGTTTCCTCTGTTTAAAAGAGACCTGACATTTAGAAAATGAGTTCTTCCATGACCAAGGTTTCAGATCCTTTCCTCATTCAGCTTTCTGCCAATGTGATTTGGGTAAATAGATCTCTGGACTCAATGATCTCTGAAACATCATAGTTTTAGAGGTACCTTTTCCTGTAAACATAATAGAAATGGCTAACCTTTACTAAGTCCTTACATATGCCAGCAAATGTGCGAAGTGCATTAGCTCATTTAATCCTCACAATAAGCCCATTGCTTTCCTCATTTTACAGATGAAGAAACCGAAACTTAGAAGAATTGGGTAGCCAACTGAAGCTCGTAGCTAGCAATTGGGTAATCTGTGGTTTAAACCTATGCAGTCCAAGTCCAGAGGCCATATTCCTGAACACCGTACTATACTGCTGCCCAACAGGCATGTTTGAGACAAAATTCTGATCCAGACACCAGGAAGAAAAAAAAAAGTCCTGTAATGTTTAATGCCACTCTCTCTTCTACCAACAAACAACAACTCTGCAGTTTCATCCACACATTCATACAAATGCTTAAGAAATTTCAAGATCCCATCTTGAAAAACACATTGTTTTATAATTCACAAACACACCTGTAGCCTACATCTAAGTGGGTCTCTACCATAACCAGAACATGAATGACGCTACTGAATGTTCACGACAGAATGCCATCTATATGTCTATCACAGGTGTCGTCCGTAATTTACAAGTACTGCTTTAGTAGAGCACACAGCATAGATTTAATATATAGACTCTCAAGTCAACCAGCTTCAGGTTGAATCTTGACTCTACCTTTTGCTAGCTATTGACCTTGAGCAACTTACTTAACCGCTCTTTGTTTTGGTTTCCTCTAGTACCTACCTCACAGATGAGATTCGATGAAACAATCCCAGGCCCATTGCTGTCAAGTTGATTCCGACTCACAGCAGCCCTATAGGACAAAGGAGAACTGCCCCATATGGTTTGCAAGGCTGTAAATCTTTACGGAAGCAGATGGCCACATCTTCCTCCTGCAGAGCGGCTGGTTGGTTCAAACCACCAATCTCTTGGTTAGCAGGCAAGTATGTAACCACTGTGCCACCAGGGCTTGGGTCTAAGCATATATTATGCATATGTTGTTATACTAATTTGTGAATAGTAAGAGTTAAATAAATATTAGTTACTACAACTATTATTAAAGAATACAACCATGCTGTGGAGAGACTGGAACACTTATGCACTGCTGGTGGGAATGTAAAATGGTACAACCACTTTGGAAATTGATTTGCTTCTTCCTTAAAAAGCTAGAAATAGAAGCACCATACAATCCAACAATCCTACTCCTTGGAATATATCCTAGAGAAATAAGAGTTGTCACACGAATAAATATATGCACACCCATATTCACTACAGCACTGTTCACGATAGCAAAAAGATGGAAACAACCTAGGTGCCCATCAACAAATGAATGGATAAACAAATTATGGTACATATACACAATGGAATATTATACAACAATAAAGAACAATGATGAATCTGCGACACATCTCCCAACATGGATGAATCTGTCAGGCATTATGCTGTGTGAAATTAGTAGCAAAAGGATAAATATTGTATGAGACCACTATTGTAAGAACTCAAGAAAAGGTTTAAACACAGAAGAAAACATTCTTTGATGGTTACAAGGGTGGGGAGGGAGAGAAGGGGAATTCACTTTCTAGATAGTAGACAAGAATCATCTTAGGTGAAGGTAAGGACAACACATAATACGGGGGAAGTTAGCACAACTGGACTAAACCAATAGCTAAGAAGTTTCCTGAACACAATCAAACACTTCGAGGGACAGAGTAGCACGGGCTGGGGTTTGGGGACCATAGTTTCAGGGAACATCTAGGTTAACTGGCATAACAAAGTTTTTTAAGAAAATGTTCTGCACCCTACTTTGGTGAGTGGCATCTGGGGTCTTAAAAGCTAGCGAGCAGCCATCTAAGATGCATCAATTGGTCCCAACCCACCTGGAACAAAGGAGAATGAAGAACACCAAAGACACAAGGAAAATATTAGCTCAAGAGACGGAAAGGGCCACATAAACCAGAAACTGCATCAGCCTGAGACCAGAAGAACTAGGTGGTGCCCGGCTACCACCAGTGACTGCCCTGACAGGGAACACAACAGAGAGTCCCTGACAGAGCAGGAGAAAAGTACAGAGCAGAACTCAAATTCATGTAAAAAGACCAGACTTAATGGTCTGACTGACACTGGAGGAACCCTCGAAGCCATGGCCTCCAGACGCTCTGTTAACCCAGAACTAAAACCATTCCCAAAGCCCACTCTTCAGACAAAGATTAGACTGGACTATAAAACATAAAATAATACTCATGAAGAGAGTGCTTCTTAGTTCAAGCAGATAACATGAGACCAAATGGGTGGCTCCTGTCCAGAGGCAGGTTGAGAAGGCAAGAAGGGACAGGAGCTGGTTGGATGGACACGGGAAGCACGAGGTGGAAAGGGGGAGTGTGCTGTCACATTATAGGGTTTGCAACTAGTGTCACATAACAATATGTGTATAAATTTTTGTATGAGAAATTAACTTGAACTGTAAACTATCACCTAAAGCATAGTAATAAAAAAAAGAATGCAACCATGAGTTTATTGCCAAATAGCACTTGCAAAAGATTTGCTTGAGATATCCAGTATTTGTGAGAAATAATTGAGTTATGTAATTATTAAGTTAATTAATAATATTACTTAATTATAGTTAATTTATTAAATAATTGTATCTTAATTTGTTCTGTTAATATTTCTATACTGTTTCAAATACAATTATTAATGGTAAGTATTAAATAATCAATGGTAATTATTCATTCAATGTGTACAGTATCCAAAATTAATACTCTAAGCCAGTGCTGTCCAATAAAACTGTCTGCAATGATGGAAATGTACTGTACTTTCCCATACTGTAGCCACTAGCCACATATGGCTACTGAGTACTTGAAATGTGGCTACAGTAACTGAGGAACTAAATTTTTTATTTTATCTAATTTTAAGTAATTTACAAAGCTATATGTGGCTAGAGGCTACCGTACCAGACAGTACTGCTATAAATTATTGCTATCTTAAGTTATATCATAATAATTAACATGCCTAGTTCATATTACCACCATCTCATTCAGGCATGTTTTTACTGAGTAAAGATTTAGTGTTATTTTTAAGCATCTTAAAGGGTTAGCATTTTAAAAATTATTTTTAATTTAAATATTTTTTCTTTTGAAAAACCACAGTTGAACAAAAAGAGACTTCCAATAACAGTGAATTAAGTAATGTGGATCAACTTTCCCACTAAGAACAGCTAGAAAAGCCGGACAAAATATTTAAAACCACTGCTTAATGGCATTGGTGATCTAGAAAGGCGGTGAAGAACAACAGGGCCAAGATTTGAAAGAAAGGAGGTCCATAGCGATGAGCTAGGTATTGGGGACAACTTTTCCTCTAAGAACATCTGCTGCTTTTAGGGAGAGACAGCTGAGAGGCTGAGAAACTGAGTTTTGTTTTGTTTTTTTTTTAATTAAATTTTTATTTTGAAATAATTGCAGCTTCACATGCAGTTGTATAAAATAATAAGACAGATCCTGTGTATCCTTCACCCAGTTTCCCCAGTGATAACATCTTGCATAACTAGAATACAATATCACAATTAGGAAATATAACATTGACACAATCCATCAATCCTACTCAGATTTCACTAGTTTTACAGGCACTCATTTGTGTGTGTGTGTGTGTGTGTGTGTGTGTGTGTATTTAGCCCTATGCAACTTTATCATATGTGTAAATTCACATGACCACCATCACAGTCAAGGTACAGAACAGTTACATCACCATAACGATCCTTTGTGCTACCCTTTTATCAGGATAGCACCAACTTCCCCACTCTTCATCCCTAATGAGAAGAGATTTTGAAAGTTTTGAGGTACAAAAGTTAGAGTTCAGGGGCTTCCAAAAAGGGGGAAGCCTTGGTAAACTTCCAACTCCTTGAGTTCGGAACCCATGGGTCTACGCCCTACAAATAGGGGTAACAAGAAATAGTCCAGCTCTTGCGGAGACTGATTCCTGCTTCAAATGATCTCAATCCCTATAACTGAATTAAGACTATCTGGAATTGATAATGTATCCCAGCCATCTGCCAGAAGTAAATGAAAATCTCTAGAGGAAAAAACATCATCCTGGGTATCAAAATATTTCTACAATTTTTCAAATACAATGTTCTGCATAAAATAAAAAATAATGGAGTTATCAGACTTTAAGTATTCTGAGTATGTTTGGAATGAAAGTCTGATAAATTAAAGCCTACTAACTCTATTATCTGGATCCCCTGTGGCTCTCTATTAATCTGTTGTAAATGTTTTAAAATCTAGAATTATAGCAAAGAACTAGAAATTATAAAAAGAGAATGAAATGAAAATTCTAGAACTGAAAAATGCAATGAATTTAAGAACTTAGTGACTAGGTGTAATAGCAGAACAGACACAGCTGAAGCGAGAGTTTGTAAACCGTATGATAGATAAGAAGAAAAGATGCTTAGAGAGAAGAAAGGGTAGAAAATACTAGAAAGAATATAATCAGAATAAGGATACAGTGAAAAGGCTAACATAAGTATACTGCAGTCCCGGAAAGAAGAGAAAGGATGTACAGATGCAATATTTGAAGAAATAATAGGTAAGAAATTTCAAAACCAATGAAAGACATCAAACCATAGATTCAAGATTCCCTACAAAACCAAAATAAGTCAATTAATCAAAAGAAAATGATACTGAGAGGTACCACAGTACAAGTGCACAAAATCAAAGAGAAAATCTTAAAAATAGCCAGAGGCGGGGAAAAGACAGATTAACTTCAAAAGAGCAATGACTAGACAGACAGCTGATTTCTCAACAGAAATCAGAAGACAATAAAGTGATATCTTTAGAAGTGTCAAAAGAAAATAACAATCTAGAATTCTTTATCCAATTAAAACATCCTTTAAAAAGGAAGACAAAGATATTTTTCAGACAAATGAAAATAAAGAATTCATTACTAGCATATGTGCACTAAAGGAAATACTAAAGGATGTACTTCAGTCAGAAAGCAAATTATTCCAGATGGCAGTTCAGAGAGGCTAGAAAGAATTAAAAGCAACAGAAAAGGTATGGATGTGGGTAAATGGGTAGTAGTATGGGTAATTATGACTGCATGAAACAACAATAATAATGCCTTGTAGGGTTTTATACACACACATAGATATATATACATATATGTACATATATTTTTTAATACGCAGAAATAGAGTGTATAAATCAGGAGTAGAGTAAACGGATTTGAAGTATTCCAGGGTCCTTGCATTGTCTGGAAAGAATCAATCTATAATATACTTTGATAAGTCAAGGATCTTTATTTTAATCTCCAAAATAACACTAAAAGAACATATAACTAGTAATCTAATGGGCAGGGTTAGGGTGATGTTTTGGGGGAGAGGCTGGGGAATGGAATAATAAAATATACTCAACTAATACAGAGAAGGCAAGAGAAGAGAGAGAAAAAACTAGCGGGATAAACAGGAAGCAAAGAGTAAAATGGTATATTTAAATCCCAATACTGATTCAAATAAATGCCCAATTAAAAGTCAAGAATTAGAACATGGATTTTTTAAATATATGCTACTTAAAAGAGAAACACTTAGAAAGATTAAAAGTAAAAGGATGGAAAAGTTAAGTGTGCAAACCCAAAGAAAAAAATGGACTTTAAGGCAAAAAGCATTGTTGTTGTTGCTGCGGTTGTTGCTGTGGTTGTTGCTGCTGTTCTTGCTGTTCTTGCTATTGTTGCTGCTGTTGTTCCTGTTGTGGTTGTTGCTGCTGCTGTCATTGCTCCTGCTGCTACTGTTGCTGTTAGTATTGTTACTGCTGGTGCTGCTGTTGCTGCTGCTGTTGCTGCTGTTGCTGCTTGTGTTGTTGCTAATGTTGTAGTGGCTGTTGTTGATGCTGTTGTTGCTGATGCTGTTGTTACTGCTGCTGTTGTAGCTGTTGCTGTTGCTGCTACTGTTGCTGAGGTTGCTGCTGCTGTTGTTGCTGTTGCTATTGCTGCTGCTGCTGCTGCTGCTGCTGCTGTTGCTGTTGCTGCTGCTGTTGCTGTTGTTGCTGCTGTTGCTGTTGTTGCTGTGGCTGCTGTGGCTGTTGTTGCTGTGGCTGCTGTTATTGCTGCTGCTGCTGCTGCTGCTGCTGCTGTTGCTGTTGTTGCTGTTGCTGCTGCTGCTGTTGTTGCTGTTGCTGCTGCTGCCGTTGTTGCTGCTGTTGCTGTTGTTGTTATTGCTGTGGCTGCTGTTGTTGCTGTTGCTGTTGCTGCTGCTGCTGCTGTTGCTGTTGTTGTTGCCATGGCTGCTGTTGTTGCTGTGGCTGTTGTTGCTGTGGCTGCTGTTGTTGCTGTGGCTGTTGTTGCTGTTGCTGCTGCTGCTGTTGCTGTTGTTGCTGCTGCTGTTGTTGCTGTTGCTGCTGCTGCTGCTGCTGCTGTCGTTGCTGTTGCTGTTGTTGCTGTTGCTGCTGCTGCTGTTGTTGCTGCTGCTGCTACTGTTGATGTTGTTGCTGTTACTATTGTTATTGCTGGTGCTGCTGGTGCTGTTGCTAATGTTGTAGTGGCTGTTGCTGTGGCTGTTGTGGCTGCTGTTGCTGCTGCTGCCATTGTTGCTGCTGCTGCTGCTGCTGTTGTTGCTGTTATTGCTGCTGCTGCTGCTGTTGTTGCTGTTGCTGCTGCTGCTGTTTCTGTTGCTGTTGCTGTTGTTGATGCTGCTGTTGTTGCTGCTGCTATTTCTGACTTCTGACTCCTGGGAACCTTGTGTGTGCAGAGTAGAACTGCTCCATAGACATTTCAAGGCCCCGACCTTTCGGAAGCAGATCACCAGGCCTGTCTTCCAAGGTGTCTTTGGGTGCGTTCTGACCACCAACTTTTGGCTGGTAGTCAAGTGTTTAATCATTTGTGCCACCCACTTTAAAGATATCACCTTAAGGTAAAAAGCATTACTCAAAGATAAATGTTCAATAAAATAGGAAGGTAAAACAGTTCTAAATTTATATGTGCTTAATAACAGAACACTAAAATATATAAAGCAAAAATTAGCAGAACTATAAGGAGAAGTAGAAAAAGTCATAATCCAAGTGGAAGATTTTAACACATCTCCCCATAACTGATATAACAAAGATCAATAAGGATAGAGAAGATTTAAACAATATTATTAGCAAAAATGCCTAACTGACAGATATAAAACACTACATCCAAAATTGAAAAAGATGCATTCTTTTCAGATACACATAGAACACTTACAAAAATGATCTTATGCTGAGCCACAAAGCAAATCTCAATAAATTCAAAGGATTAAAATCATACAGTAAAATTATGCTAGAAATCAATGACCAAAAAAAAAAAACCTGGAAAAGTTCCCATGTGTTAGAAAATTAAGAAACACATTTCAAAGAAGAAATACCAATGAAAGTTAGAAAATACTTTAACTGAAAGATAATAAAAATAAACCGTATCAAAACTTGTGGGATGCAGTTCAAACCCCACTGAGAGATAAATTTATGATCTCAAAGATATAGATTAGAGAGGGAAAGGATTAACAACAACAAACCAAGGATTCATGTCAAGAAGTTAAAAAAAGAACAGCACTCTAAACACAAAGAAAGTAGAAAAGGAAATAATAAAAATAAGAGCAGAAATTAAAGAAACGTAAAACAGATATACATTAAAAAGGATATACATTAAAAAAGATATACACAAAGCCAAAAAGATGGTTCTCTGAAAATTCTTATGAAATTGATAAGATCCTGGCAAGTCTAAACAAAAAAACAGACAGCAAAAGTCATAATATCAGAAATAAAAATATCTTGAAAAAGAATAGAGCTAAAGGATTTATACTACAGATATCAAGACCTATTATAAAACTGTAATAATATAAAACCAGAAAACCAAACCCCTTACCGTCGAGGCAATTGTGACTCATACCAAGCCTATAAGACAGAGAGAACTAACTGCCCCATAGGGCTTCCAAGGAGCAGCTGGTGAATTCAAACTGCCAACATTTTGGTTAGCAGCCAAGAGCTTAACCACTGTACCAACAGGGTTCTGATAATAATATAAGTAAACTTAATATGTAATAAATTTTTTAAACCTTTAAAAATAAAACTATAAGCTGAAGACAATTTACATTATATAAACCAAGGAAAAATTTACCTGAGTTCAGTATCCCTCCTGATGGATAAATTTATGTACCTTCTTTTATCAGAGAATTAAGATTGTAGTCCATTTCACCATCCCTTACAGGGAACTTAAATATGTTTACTACTCAAGTGTAATAAGAAACTAATCACAAGTGCTTCAGAACACATCTCTCAGCTCTCTTTAACATGCTTTTTATTTATTAACTATTAAGTAAGCTCCCTTAAATTCTTTTTTAATATTAAATAAATAAATGACAAACCTGTGCCTTTAATGCTTCACAACTATTCTCACTACTAGTTTGCCACAGTGGGCAAAAGAAACAGTTAATTCCAAAGAAAGCCAGAACTTGGTTAGGTCAAAATTATTTTGACAGTTCCTGATGAATCAAACATGTTTACCTGATCAAGCCCTTCTCCAGCTTTCCTGAGATTCTGTAGGTGGTAAACTTCTAGGCTTCTTCCATTGTCTTGACAGCACAAATCAATTACAACACAGCCCTGGTCCTCAAAGGCATTGATTTGATGAAAAGTAACAAAAGGTTTACTGCAGTGCATCCCTGAAAGAAGCTGCAGGGTAAAACACAACGAAAAAGAGATGTTTTCTTTTCTTTTCTTTCCTTTAGGAAACAGATCCACAAAGTTCACTTTAAGAAAATTAAATGAGTTTTTTCCCCTTAATTGACAGGCCTGGTAGGTGTAAAAGAAGTAGAATCCAAACGTGGGAGCAAATATGCTTTGAGTTAAGCATTGTTTGCTTAAACCCGTTGCCGTCAAGTCGGAATCGACTAAAAGAAAAAAAAAATGAGGACATTCAGCTTGATTCTGACTCATAGTGACCCTATAGGACAGAATAAAACTGCCCTATAGGGTTTCCAAGGAGCAGCTGGTAGATTCAAACTGCCGACCTTTTGGTTAGCAGCTGAGCTCTTAACCATTGCACCACCAGGGCTCCATTATTTGCTTAAGTGGTCTCATATTAATTAATTAATTGGGGCTATTTGATATAGATAAACTGTTGCAACTAACTTAAAAGTCCTCAGGAAATGAGGTCCAATGTTTTGAAGAATAAATACATCATTATTACATGGTTAAATACAAAATACTTGTACTAAGTATACTTAAATTAAGATTAGTGACTAATTCTTTGATGCACTGATTACTAAAATTTTCTTATGAAATTCAGTTAGAATAATAATTCATAATGGTGCTGTGAATCAAGAGTATAGAAAGATATTCGGCCGATGTGCTTTGGACTTTGGTAGGCTTATCATATTCACATATCAGGAAGTCATAGAAGCAATTAATCAAAGGTCATTGTGAAAGTTACAGAAGACTTCTGCATAAATAACATTCTCTTTAGCAACTATTACAATGGATGTCCTACATGCCATTTTAACTGATTCAGATAATTAAAAGGATAAAATCATTTCTTAACATTTTCTAGTATACAAAATCCACTGTACTAATTAATAAGTAGCTAGCACTATCTATGGAAGAAGGTAATATCTTTGATTAAGAGCATATTATGT
Organism: Dugong dugon; assembly: GCA_030035585.1. Taxonomy (NCBI): domain Eukaryota; kingdom Metazoa; phylum Chordata; class Mammalia; order Sirenia; family Dugongidae; genus Dugong; species Dugong dugon. The sequence goes on from CM057467.1 coordinate 32,858,116, forward strand.
AAGTAATGCCCAATGAAGTAAAAAATCAACCACAAGGAAATATGCCTTTGTGTCCATTTTCATGATAAATATACTCAAAATACTCCAGCTATCCAGTGGGCTTATTCACCAAACGGAACCACGTATTATATTAGGGTTCCCAGCTTACCCCATCTGAAAAGGCCTTTTCCTGAATTTTAGAAGTGAAATTTTCCACATATTCATCTTTAGAGGCTGTTCAATGAAGATTATGTAGTTCCTTGTCATTCCTAAAAGGTTCTGGCAAATAATAAAATGTTATTTGGCAAAATAGAGTTGTCTGAGATGTGACAGTTGTGGGGACTTGTATCAATGCCTGGACATATTATTGCTGACTTAAATGCCAGCAGTGATAATTTTTCACTGTTTGCCAGCTTTGCTATGCATATTTCCTGTCCCTACATAAAAAAGGGAACTGCTTAGAACAGCTTGAGTTGAATGTCCTCAGTTTTGGTTTTTTAGTTTGTTTATTTTTTATTTTGGTTTTGGAACAAAGTAGAGAAGCATAATATTAAAGTGTCATTTATGATCTGGTCCTTTATTTTTTAATCCTTTTCCTATTACGCTGGGGATAAGGATTTAGGAGCAGTTTGAATAAAAGCGTTTAGAATGCAGAAGACAAATATTCTGATTGAAAGCTGAAGCAATCTATATAGAATATGAATTTCCCCAAAAAAATACACTCGAAGCTTTTTTATGTATGATTATTATTTGTGGGCTTTAAAGTTACCTAGAATTTTGAATTCTGTCCATTAATTTTTTAGTAATTGCTTGCACTAAAGCAACTATATATTTTTCAAGCTGGCTAGGGTAAGGAGTACATGACCACTAAACAGAATAAATTTACATGGCATTAAAATGCAACCTTGGTCTCAGTATCACCATACTCTGACCACCTGTATTAACACAGCTCTTGCCAAAGCTAGTCCCTCTGCTACAGAGATGTTAAAGTAGGCCCCATTGTAATTTGCCTTATCTCTGGGCTCACCAAAACTATGGTTGTTAGAAGGCTTCATCTTCTCTGCAGAAGCAATAGAACGTATTGCCTGGGCTCCATGGATTGTCTCCCCAAGGTCCACCTTCTCTGGAGGAACCCAAATAACATTATAGCAGAAACTTGGAAAATGGAAAATCCTTTCTTAACTGTTTTACATACACTCTAGAATAAAAGATAACCCATGCATCTGTGAACTAGGCAAGCAGTTAAGAGATTTATGCAATATACATGACATTCATATTTCATGAAAGGTTATTTCAAACAGAAGAGTTGGATATTAAAAATACATTAACTTTATGAAAGTCATTATTTAAGGTTTTGAAACAAATACACACAATCAACCAATAATTCATTGTATTTTAATGCTCTCAAATGGTGACACCTCACTCTCAACAGATAAACTAGATTTCTACTTTATAGGAAAAGAGAAGATATCAGCCAGGAATATCTTCAATTTCTGTTTGTCCCTCCCCAACCCCAACAACTACAATCTCCATTTGCACCCATGCTTTGACTCATTCGCTTGGGTGCTCTGGATCTCATGGAGTCATTCTGGATTCCATCCCATCCTGTCTCATCAATATTCATTCACGCAATTATTCATCTAGCTATTGCTTACTAGTTCTTCTAGAATCACTTCAGGTATCTAATCCTCAAGTGAAGCCCTCCCTGACTCTTCCTTACCCCAAAGGCATTCGGTGCCCCTCTTCTGTGCCCTTGTTTTATCTAATATAGTCATAGAGCTTATCTCATTGTACTAGAATTTTCTGCTTGTTCATCTGCTTCCCCCAGAAGACTAGTGAGCTCCTGAAGGGTAGTAATTGTGTCTGATTCATCTTTGCATCCTCATACCAAACAAGGGCCTGGCATTTAGAAGGCACACAATAAATAGCTATTGACAGATTAATTAATGTCATGTTTGTTTAATTACTCAATGAATAAAGAAATACTTGTTGTTGTGTGCCGTGGAGTTGAATCCGGCTCATAGTGACCCAACGTGACAGAGAAGGACTGCCCCATAGGGTTTCCTAGATTACAATCTTTACAGGAGCAGATCATCAGGTCTTTTCTCCCATGGAGCAGCTGATGGGTTTGAACCACTGACCCATCAGTTAGTAGCCAAGCACTTAGCCATTGTGCCACCAGTGCTCCATAAACAAATATTTGAGTTATATTAAATTAGCTTCCTGGTATTAGATTATCAATGTAGGTCCTGAAAAACTTGAGTAGCTTACAGAATTTTTCCATCTTTAGTATCTTTTGAAGCAAGATAATTATACAGTTCTCTATTCATTTATTCAGCAACTACTTATTGAGCGCCTACTACATTCCAGACACCATTTTAAGTGCGAGGAATACAAGAGTGTACAAAATAGACAAAAGCCTCTTCTTTTTGAAGCTCATAATCTAATAAATAATATAATAAGTAAAAAATGCAATGCGTCAGATGATGATAAGGACTATGATGAAAAATAAACCAAGGAATGAAGATCGAGAATGAGTATATAAGGGTAAGGGCTACTATTTGCAGAAAAAAACATTTGACAAAATCCAACACCCATTCATGATCAAAAATCTCAGCAAACTAGGAATAGAACGGAACTTTCTCAACTTGATAAAGAACATCTACAAAAAAAACCTATAGCTAACATCTACTTAATGGTAAGAAACTAGATGCTTTCCACCTAAGACTGGGAACAAGACAAGCATGTCCCCCGTCCCCTCTCACCCCTCATATTCAACATTGTACTGGAAGTCCTGGCTAATGCAGTTAGATAACTAAAGGAAATAAAAGATATACAGAATGAGAAGGAAAAAACAAAACTGTCTTTGCAGATAATATAATTTTCTTTGTAGAAAATGCCAAAGAACTGACCAAAAAAAAAAAACCCTCCTGGAACTAATAAACAATTACAACAAGGTTGCAGGACACACGGTTAATATATAAAAGTCAATTGTCCTATATACCAACAATGAACAACTGGAACTCAAAATTAAAAACGCAACACCATTTACATTGGAAAGAATAAATGAAATACTTAGAGTTAGACCTAACAAAATGTGTACAAGATCTATATAAGCAAAACTATAAAACTTTGATGAAGGAAAATCTAAATAAACGGAGAAATATTTCGTGCACATGAATGGGAAGACTTAATATTATTAATATATCAATTCTTCCCAACCTGATTTATAAATTCAACACATTCCAATCAAAATCCCACAAGTTATTTTATCAATATCAACAAACGGATTCTAAAGTTTATACGGAAAGGCAATAGACCCAGAATAGCAAACACAATACTGAAGAACAGTATATTCCACTGATCTATTTGTGTATTCCTCGGCAATACCACACTGTCTTGATCAGTGTAGCTTTGTACTGTAACGTCGGATACATGACATTATGTGTTTGTCAAAGTCCATAGGACTGTACAATACAAAGAGTAAACCTAAGGTAAACTAAGGACTTTAGTTGATAATTATGTATCAATATTGGTCCATCAGTTGTAACAAATGTACCACATGAATGCAGGATGTTAATAATAGGAGACAGCATACAAAGGAAAGGAGTATATGAGAACTCTCTGTACTTTCTACGTAATTTAACTGTAATCCTAAAACTACTCTAAAAAATAAAGTCTATTATTAAAAAAAAAAAAACTAGTTAGATTGATTAATGTTTAGAGGATTTTTGTTAATTTTAAAAAGCCTTTTTAAAATATATGGAAAAGCTAAAACAATTGAAACTTATCATTTTCTATAGGTAGGAACTACGAGCAAGCATTTTACTTTATTACAATGAGAGTCACTACATTTCCCTCAGAGGCATCCTAGGTAGCTGAGCTCCCTATGGCTACATTACATTGAGTTACAGTTCAAAAACTTCTCACTGAACCAAATAATCCAGGGAGAAAATAGGAAGTAAATTGCAATTAGGAAATAAAGAGAAGAATTTCCTGTCTCAGCGATTAAGTGACGATTACTCAATTCACTAAATTTAAGCACTGTTAGTTAATGAACCGTTCTAACTGCAAGTCTTGAAGGTATAATGCAACACAGACTCCCAGGCCAACAACCAGTGGAGAAATGCTCAGTAATATCTGACTTGCCCAATACTGTGAGTCGTTGTCTCTAGGAGACTCTCCAGGGGCTTTTATAAACAGCAAATTGCGGCAAAGTGACAAGCACAGCTTCTGATGATTGGTGGTAGGGTTTCTCAAACTGAGATCCAGGGACCACCTGCATCAAGATCACCTGGGGGCCTTGTTAAAATGCACCAAGATGGGGAGGGAGGGAAATCATTAAAATACAGATTTCTGGCCCCTTTTCAGTTCTATTGAACCAGAATCTCTGAAGATGAAGTCCAGTAACCTCCATTACTAGCAAGCATTCCAGATGATGACTCTTAGGTACAGTAAAGCCTGACACTCACTGACTAGTGACTGTTTATTTTAGAATGTATAATTCAGAATGGTTAATGGAGTTAATTTGTTAAGAAGTAGATTTTTTTTAATGATCAAAAGTTGGATAATACAAAAAATTGCTAAGTCAGTTTGTCCATTCGCTGAGATATTTTATCTAAAAGAATTTTGCTGTTTCTTATAATCACTGTGAAGAATACATCCCTAGGTGAGAGCAGGCAATAAAAAGGAGAGAGCTGGATGATGGGGTTTCTAGGGAACCTGATCTCAACCCGCACCAGTAACAAAAAAACCTGCAGTATTCATGTTCATATACACTCATATCCTTCCAAATGTGTATGTAAATCTGGAGAGGTAGAGAGAGCAACCCAGAAAGCCAGTTACTCACCAAAGGTACACCGTTAACCTATACAAATGTTTCATAGAGTGTAGGTGTTAGGTTGATTGACAGCTAAGACAGAGACGGAGATAGTTAGAAATCTCTAATATATATACTTATACATTCCTTTTCAAAGAGACATGTGTACTCAGATATAGGAATGTTAATTTGTATGCCCTTAGAAAGTAGGTAGATAGGTGAAAAGGCCATTGTAAACAAGTGGAGGAAGAAATGGTGATTAGGTGGACATTGGGTACTAAAAATACCAATATAGTCTTCTGCACTCAGTGATGAATAACTAATGAGATGATCTAGCAGAGTGACGAATAGCAAGCCTTTGAGTGAGACAACAGGCTAGGTGCCAAGTCTAGTCTCAGCCACTAAGAGGCTGCTTGCCTGAATAAGTGATTTAAACCTCATCAAAGTTCACTGCCCTTGTGTATAAAATGGACAGAGAGTTGGTTTAAGGATTAAATAAGAAAATATAGGGGAAAATGTTTAATACAAGCATATAGCAGGCATTCAATAAATGTTAGCTGTCATTATTAGCTATTAGAATCTTCTGGAGTAGATTGATAGAAAGTATAGAAGTGTGTGGATGACCAGGAAAAAAAGTAAGGAGTTGTGACTACAACCGCAGTATGACCTTAACTTACTTTATAGTGTATTTCTCCCATGATTTAAAAAAAAAAAAAAAAATTCTTAGGTGATAAACATTGTATCTACCCTATATCTGTTTGCTATAGCATTCTAAGTTTCTTGTACTTACAATATGTTATTTCTTAAAAATTTCTAGTTTGGGAAATATCTACTGAAAATCCTTGCAATGCTTGTGAGCCAAAAAGCACAATGAAACAGCCATAAAAATGTGAGTCATATATATGTAAATGAACTGCTGAAAAGGTCAACCAAAATCAGCTGCTAAGAAAATGTGCAAAAGGACCACAGAACAGATGTTAATGATAAATTACACATTTTAAGCACAGTGATGCCACTTTGGAGACTTCCTTCTGAACCTTTCTAAATAAAATTACATATGTTTACGTCTTGGCCAGAATGGAACCCCAAGAAGAAAGTTAACTCCCAGTTATTTCTAAAAAGACTCTCCGGGGCTCACCGCCATCTTGTTAGAAACCTCCAAACCATAAGAGCCAAGCAGAGGAAGAAGTAAATGTGCAGACTGAAGTGCAAAAGAAGAAAGATGATGCAGAGGTAAATGCTCACCTGTGTACCCACATAGGCCACAGCAGCCGGAATATGGAATGCTGGAGGCCAGGGACGCTGGTACAAGTTGTTGACTGCATGCTACTGCCTAGAACTTCAGTCCCAATGGATCTAGAACATCCACGACCATTCAGTCACTGTGAACACCTCTGAGGAGCACACCTTACTCATACCAAATCAGTCTCTTCTGATCCATTGCCCTGGACCTATGACACTCTGGACTAGTTCTGTTCACAGCTATGGCTGCGTGTAATGTGCATGATAAATCATCTCTTCTGCTATCTTAGGTGAAGAATCTAAATAAATAGAGTTCCATTCCAACTTTACCATGTGCCCCTTAGGAGTTCCCCATGTTGTATGCTGTTCCATCTGGATCATAATGAAGACAGGCAGTTGCTCCATTCACAGCAATAAATCTGTTCCATTCCACCTGCAAAGACCATCAGGAATATAAAATGTCACATGGGCAGATCTCATTTTAGATATATAAATAGTAGGAGTGTGTCAAATGGTTTTTTTTTTTCCTCCTCTTTTTTTTTTTCTTTTATTGTACTTCAGGTGAAGGCTTACAGAACAAATAGTTTCTCATGAAACAGTAGTACACATTGTTTTATGACATTGGTTAACAACCCCACAACATGTCAACCCTCTCCCTTCTCAACCTTTTCTTGTTGTTGGTGGTGAAAATATACATAGCCAAAGAGACACCATTTCAAAAATTTCTACATGCACAGGTCAGTGACATCGACTACACTCTTCCAATTGTGCTGCTATTCTCACTTTAGATGAAGGCTTACAGAAAAAAAGTATCTCATTTAACAGTTAGTACACATGTTGCCCTATGACAATGGTTAACAACCTCACATCAACACTATCCTTACTCAACCTTGGGTTCCCTAGCATCAGCAGCTTTCCTGTCCCCTTCTGCCTTCTGGCCCTTGTCCCTGGACTGCTGTGCCTCATTAGTCCCATTTGGTTTTATGAGGCTGTCCACTCCCGGGCTGAACGGTAAACCTCGAAAATGACTTCACCACTGAGCTAAAAGGATGTCTGGGGTCCATACTCTTGGGGTTTCTCCAGTCTCTGTCAGGCCAGTAAATCTGGTCTTTTTTTGTGAGTTAGAATTTTATTCTACATCCTTCTCCAGCTCTGTCCAGAACCCTCTGTTGTGATCCTGGTCAGAGCAGTCAGTGGTGGTAGCCGGGCACCATCAAGCTGTACTGGACTCAGTCTGGTGGAGGCCTTGGTAGCTTGTGGTCCATTAGTCCTTCAGACTAATCTTTTCCTTGTATCCTGCTCTCTTCATTCCCCCTTGCTCCTGAAGGGATGAAACCAGTGGAGTATCTTAGACGGCTGCTCACAGGCTTTTAAGACCCCAGACGCTACTCACCAAGGTAGAATGTAGAACATTGTCTTTATAAACTGTGTTATGCCAATTGAGCTAGATGTTCCCTGAGATCATGGTCCCCAGAGCCCTCCGCCCAGCAATTCAGTCCCTCAGGGAGTTTGGATGTGTCTATGGAGCTTCCATGACCTTTCGTTGTACAAGTTGTGCTGGTTTCCCATGTATTGTGTACTGTCTCACCCTTCACCCAAGATACCACTTATCTATTGCCTATTTAGTATTTCCCCCCCCACAACCCTCCCATCCCTGGTAACCAACAAGACTGTTACATTTTGTGTGTGAACTTTTTCATGGGTTTTTACAATAGAGGTCTCATACAATATTTGTCCTTTTGTGATTGACTTATTTCACTCAGCATAATGTCCTCCAGTTTCATCCATGTTATGAGATGGTTCACAGATTCATCATTGTTCTTTCTCGTTGCATTGTACTCCATTGTGTGTATGTACCATAGTTTGTTTATCCACTCATCTGTTGATGGACATCTAGGTTGTTTCCATCATTTTGCTATTGTGAACAATGCTGCCATGAACATAGGTGTGCATATGTCTATTCGAGTGACAACTCTTATTTCTCTAGGATATATTCCTAGGAGTGGTCAAACGTTTTTTAAAATAAGATATGAAAAGTACATTCTAAGTTCTAATAGTTCACCTCTGAGAAATCAAAATTATTTTCCACTAACGAGGGAGAAACTGAGAAAAAAAAAAAACCCAAAACCTGAACAGATTTGTCCAAGTTCACAGGAAAATTCCAAACAAGCATAAAAATTAAAATTCTGACCTAAATTTTTATTTTATTTTTAACTAATGTATAAAGTGAAGACAGTATGGGCTAGACAACTATCAGCCCAGTACTACCTCTAGCTAGGAAGAAAATGAACTGTCCAAGATAGATCTGGACTATTCTGAGACAGCCCAAGATGGCAGCTTAGTCACAAACACCATGCCATACCTCTATAGCAAAGAACCATGAAACCAAGTGAAACAGATACAGATGACAGTCTGGGAACCCAGAACAGTAAACAGAAGGAAAAAGAATTAGACTGAACACCAAAGGGAAGGAGAAACTAAATGAAAACAGTGAATGAGAAGACTTATAGACTGTAGGCGCATTGTCAGCCAGCCTGGTGCAGCGCAGCTGTCTTGAGACACAGCGAGCAGTGTTCCTGAATGAGGAGCACAGGAAAGTCACTTCACAGAATCCCCAATAGAAGATATAAATATTGTGGAGAGCCATAAAACAATATATGTACTAACTGTTTAATGAGAAGCTAGTTTGTTCTGTAAACCTTCATCTAAAGTTCAATAAAAAAAATAAAAGACTGAGACAAAAAAAAAAAAAAAAAACACCAAACACACAAGGAAAGTATTAGCCCAAGAGACAGAAAGGGCTACATAAACCAGAGACTTCATCAGCCTGAGACCAGAAGAACTAGATGGTGCCTGGCTACCACCAATGACCGCCCTGACAGGGAACGCAACAGAGAGTCCCTGACAGAGTAGGAGAAAAGTGGGGTGCAGAACTCAAGTTCTAGTAAAAAGAACTGACTTAATGGTCTGACTGAGACTGGAGGGACCCCAGAAGACATGGCCCCCAGACTCTCTGTTAGCCCAAAACTAAAACCATTCCCAAGGCCAACTCTTCAGACAAAGGTTAGACTGGACCATGGGACATAAAATGGTACTTGTGAAGAGTGTGCTTCTTAGCCCAAGTAGTTACATGAGACTAAATGGGCAGCTCCTGTCCGGAGGCAAGATGAGAAGGCAGAGAGGGTCAAGAGCTAGTTGAATAGATACAGGATATCCGGGGTGGAAAGGAGGAGTGTGCTGTCACAGTATAGGGAGAGCAACTAGGGTCACATAACAATGTATGTATAAATTTTTGTATGAGAGACTAACTTGAATTGTAAACTTTCACTTAAAGGACAATGATAAATAAATAAATAAGAATAATGACAGTTAAAAAAAAAAAAGAAAAGAAAAGAAATACTGTGTAGACCAACCTAGAGCAAAGCAAGGTGAGTAGAACATGAATTGGATCTAAGGAGAGAAAGTGCAGGAAGGCAGGCAAGAGCCCTAGGGATCCAGGTGACCATACAGCAGGGAAGGAACCAGAAAATAGGGACAGAATTACCAACAGCAGTTGTCCCTGATCATTTGGGTGAGTGGCACTGGCAGAGTGGAGGTCCTTGGAGTGGCAGCTAGAGATCCCGTACCCAACCAGGCTCTGGACAGCTCCTATTCCTCGCATTTAGTTGAGACTGGTCCTAATCACCAGCTGTACTCTTCAGGGAGTGCCCTGGGACCCACACTAGAGAAGGGGAACACATTCCTCTCTTCCTTTCCTCCTCGCCCTCCCAGTAACCATCAGTGTGTCCCCCTCCCCCAAACCTGGTGATTGGCGGTGCACACTCCCATGCTATAGACCTGCGACCAGAGAGAATTTCTGAAGATTTCTTGGTAGATTTCTACTATTCTATTTCTCCTTTACCTTAGTTTTCAGATTTTAGGACTAAGGAAGGAGTCTAGGATTATCTTTAAGGAAAACACCCAACCCCACAGGCCATTCTAATCAGAAAAGAGGATGTACAGTGAGTTGAACCAGTGAATAATTTTGTTTTTGTTCAGTTACAGTTCCAATTTCTTCTTCAGATGTCTATTACTCTAAAAAGTATTATGAATGGAAAGAAATTTTAGGTCTATTTTATTCATTTTTGACCTAAACTTTACCTTTTCTGTTTTTTCCAGGGTTTCAGTATCTACTTTATTCATAAAGTTGGTCTCAGTACTAATGTAGTAATCACCCTTACACTGTACATAGTTGACATTGGTGTTGTCAGTCATTGCTAAAACCAAACCCCAGAGTTATTTAGGCACCACAGCTTACTGTAGCAGGCCCTAAGCACACAATCAGAGGGAGAAAGTTGCTTCAACATCCTCTCACATACCATTATATATATATTATAGATATATATATTTCAAGATTTAGAGTTGTATAGATTTTCATGTATCATAATAATTTTAAATATCATCACTAATCCTTAAAAACATGCAAATTCTTGGCATATTAAAAGGTCTTTTACCAGGCATCTCAAATTTTGACATGAAACATTCAAAAATATTCTTGCATGGATCAGGGAAAGCCAGTGTGCCGAATTCTGAGACTACAATTTGATTGTGAACAAGTTTCTATCACTCTGTAGAAGCATGCTCCTGTATGTCACTGTATGCTTCTCCATACTGAACTGGTGAAGCAAGGCCATTCCATCAAACTAGTGGTTGTACTTTTAACAGGAGCAAAAATAGAAAAACAACCATTAGTAAGAAAAGTATGGGGTCAAAATGAGAGATGGAGTGATATTTCTTTATTTCAAATTCAGAGAAAAGAAAATTGGATAGGTTCACAGCACAATTTGATTAGTCAGAGAATTTGAAATTAATGGAGGATGCATTTGAGTATATCTTGGGGCACAACAGGAAATAGCAACTTACATTCTCCTGACCCTTACCTCCTTATCACCCTGTCAAAAAGCTCAGGATTAAAAACCCTATGGTGGTGACTGCTAAGAAAATTTTGATCTTTACCCCATGGCCAATGGAAAAGTATGAGAGGCTATGGAATGCTTAACATTTCCCAAATTAGAATAGGTTCCTAAGCTATTAGAAATTTGTATCTTCATATGCTATATACATTACATGGAAGGGGGTAGTCTGAATACAGCCTGCCACCTTTCCCTGTGGCCCATGAGTGAACCTTATGCTTAGGATCAGATGTGCTGGCCTGTCTTCTTAGAAGGGATGTGGTTGTGGGCTGACTCCCTTTCTGAGGTGTCTCAACCCAGAACACATCCTGTGGTAGGTAATGGTATGTCAGCACGTCCTTCCCCTTTTGCCCTTAACACGTCAACATTCCCAGGAAGTGCTTAGCTAAGCACCTGGCTAACTCCACAATTATATCTGTTCCCCACAGGGATGGAATGGGGCCTGCATCTGCAGTACAAGAGGGATGCATGCAAACCATTTCCCTGCCTTGGCTGCAGAGAAAGAACCGCTAGCCATGGGGGACTGGCATTAACTATTGAAGCTAACCTCGCTCTGACTTTTCTGTGTGAATGAAGTGTTGTTCTATCCAGTGCCTGTGTTAGTCATGTCTTGGTGACCCCAACACCTGCAAACCGTGGAGTGGGTTGACATCCTAGGGCTGGTACTCCTGGTGACAGGCATTATTATGCTCTTTGCTATCCTTCATGTGATAGGACTGCCCCCCCGGAGGTGATAGCAAGTGTTACTTGCTTGACATATGACATTCTGCAGTTACTTTAAAACTTTCAAATTTATTAAAATTATGCTAAAGTAAACAAATGAAATGACTATCCTTTCTGAATATTTTTGTTTATATTAATTACGCTAAAAAAGATCAATTTAAATGAACATTGAAAAACTGTAAGGAAAAGTTTGTGGCTTTGTTTTTAAAAGGGTGCACCATCTTCTGGTCCTTTCCTTCATATGTTTGAGGGATTAAATGCTTAATGTCTTCAGCATAGATAAGCAAGGCTAACATCATTGTTTTAAAAGGCAATGATTCCTAGAATATCATCCAGCCGTTAAAAATTATGGTCATTCAGACTTTGTAGCAACATGGATAAAAAAGCTTATGATACAGTGTTAAGTTTATAAAAAGCAGGGCAAAAAAATCTACATACAATATGACTTAATTATATAAAATAAACCTATAGAAATAAGGGGAAAACTGGCAGAAAATACACCAAAGTGCTAATAGAGGATTTGTTAAGCTGTACATGCTTCCCCTCAACCCTCTTTTCTGTATTTCAAAAAGTTTTATACAGATAAAAAATTTATAATGAAAAAAGTTTCTAATATTTAAAAATGTTTAAGACAAAGCAGATACCTTCCTAACCATAGGGGTTCCTTCTCATCTCTTCATGTCCCTAGTAGAACATGTGGAGAGAAATGATATACTAATGAGTTACGGGTCTTTCATTTATTTACATATATTTATTAAGTTCTACCTAGGTGCTGGGCACTATTCTAGATATTGGGGATATGAGATGAACAAGAAATTAAAAGTCTTTGCCCTCATGAGAGATGCAAATAAACAAAAAATACTAAACAGTGATAGTGCTGTGCAGAGAATTAAAACAGGTAATACAATAGTTTTTAGGATGGAAGACCAGGAAAGGTTCAAAGGACTTGAGATTTGAGCTGAGATCTGAATGACAAGAACTGGCCAGACTTAGGAAAAGGAGAGAAGGCAGATGAGAGAGCTAACGCCAAGGCCCTGAGCAAAAATAAATGTGCCATGTTTGAGAAACTGAAAGAGGTCATTGTGGCTGCAGAGTACTTGGTGAGGGAAGGAGTGGTATGAAGAACCTCAGGAACTTGTGTTGAAATAGAGCAGAATGATAACAGGCGGAGCTCCTGACACCTCTCCTCTTTCCTAAGGCTTCAAACTAACAATATTCTTCTGAGCAGAAAAATCTAGAGTTTTAAAAAAGAATTAAGTCTCTCTTTTCGGAAGTTGTCCATTTTTCTCCTATAGACTACAATTTTCTTCATCTGAAATAAAAGGGATTGAATGGCAATGTTCCTCAGAGAGGAGGCAGATATGAATTCATATTCCATAGAACCATTCCATGCCAAGAAATTCACATTGTTCTCCAAAATCAAGACTTACTTATCCTTTCCAAACTTGAATTTCCCAGGTCCAATTAGAAGTAGAACATCCATTGAGCCATGTAGGAAAATGTCCTCAGACTCGAGCAGAGATGATCTGCAGAGTCTCCTCCACCGTGGTCAGTAGTGGTGCAATACATGGTAGATGTTTCCACTTACCTAAGACACTTTTTCTGACGAGTATTTTCCATGTAGTTTTTCAAAACTTTGAAGAGGAAACCAAAAGCACAAAAAAGCTTACCAATCTATAAACATGCCTGTTTCTCCATAGACAGTAATCTTATCTACCAGCAACTTAAGGGAAACCTAAGTCTAAGGCTAGATTTAGTCTCCAAATTCCTCTCTCTCCTTCCTCATTCTCAGATCATCAACCCTTTCGTTCTCCATTTTCAAATCATGACAATTCTTCTTGTACATCTTGCAGTATAAATCCGCCTAAGAATAAATCAGGACTTTAATCACTATTATTATCATTTTTCATAGTTGAACAATGCTTGTCTTTTTACAAGAATAAATCTACATGCTAACTCCAGATATGCTGATGGCAACCTCATTGCTGTGATGAAAAAATAACCACCATTCAATATTATCACAATTATGTTGACCCCAGTATTTTAGACACACCCAGGATGTTGTTCCAAAGACTTCACAGAAATTCCTGTAAATTTAATAGAATCTTAAATTTAATTCATTCTATTTTAATAGCATATACATGAATGTACATGCATTTTCTAGAAGCATGTCATAAATTCAACTATGTCAGTGATAGCTGGTCTGAAATTATCTGAAGTTCAAAAGCTACAAGAAGTAAAAATCATTGTTGTATAATCAGAAGCCGAAAATTGTCCTTGTTATTTCATACTTATTGAGTATTCACAAGGCAGTATTGCATAACGTAGAGGGGTGGTTAAATATATAATTAATTAGGTACTATAAAATATAATTCTTTATTTTATTGCATAATGTTTACCACTGATATAAAAGTATAGACTAGAAAAACAAACTAATGTGTAGGGACACCATTTCTCTGAAGAGGTGAGATTTGCATTCCTTTAGCAAAATAGTTTACAATATTATCTCTGTTATTCCATTTTTTCCAAGTCTTCAAAAAATTCCATTTGGAACACATGAGACTTTCTACTCCCCTATAGGTAACAATTCAGTTAAACCCAACTATTTCCTGATTTCCCAAATAAAATTCATATTCACCCTGAATGCCCTTCCCACTGCTTATCCCTAAGGAAATTCTACACACTGTTCTAAGTCCATCTCAATTGCTATTTCCTTTAAGAGGCAGCACGGTGTGATATTTAAGAATGTGAGTTCAGGCTTGGCCTGGCTCCAGACTACTTGGGTTCAAGTCCTGGTCAGCCATTTCCCAAATAAGTACCCTTAAGCGAGACACAACCTCTCTGTGCTCTGTTTCCTCCTAAGATGGGGATAACAATCATTCCTATCTTTCCTAAGGCTGTAAGTAATAAGTAAGTTCATTTACGTAAAGTTTTCAGAACATAGTAAATACTCAAAAATTTTAGCTATTATATTTTTCTTTTTTTATTGTACTTTAAATGAAGGTTTACAGAAGAGTTTCTCATTAAACAGTTAGTATACATATTGTTTTATGACAATGGTTAACAACCCCACGATATGTCAACACTGTCCCTTCTCAACCTTGGGTTCCCTATTACCAGCTTCCCTGTCCCCTCCTGCCTTCTAGCCCTTGTCCCTGGACTGTTGTGCCCCATTAATCTCGCCTCATTTTATGGGGCTGTCTAATCTTTGGCTGAAGGGTGAACCTCAGGAGTGACTTCATTACTAAGTTAAAAGGGTGTCTGCGGGGCCACACTCTTGGGGTTTCTTCAGACTCCAACAGGCCAGTAAACCTGGTCTTTTTTTGTAAGAATCGTGTTCTACATTTTTCTCCAGCTCTGTCCGGGACCCTCTGTTGTGATCCCAGTCAGAGCAGTTAGTGGTAGTAACCAGGCACCATTTAGTTGTACCTGACTCAGTCTGGTGGAGGCCATGGCAGATGTGGTCCATTAGTCCTTTAGACTAATCTTTTCCTTGTATCTTGTTTTTTTCATTCTCCCTTGCTCCGGAAGGGGTGAGACCAGTGGAGTATCTTAGATGGCCGCTCACAGGCTTTTAAGACCTCAGACGCTACTCACCAAGGTAGAATGTAGAATATTTCCTTTATAAATTGTGTTATGCCAGTTAAGCTGGATGTTCCCCAAGACCATGGTCCCCACAGCCCTCTGCCCAGAAAATCAGTCTCTCAGGGAGTTTGGATGTGTCTATGGAGCTTCCATGACCTTTCCTTGTATAAGTTGTTCTAGCTTCACCAGTAATGTGTACTGTCTTACCCTTCACCAAAGTTACCACTTATCTATTGAGCTCCCCCCCCCCACCCCTTCCATCCCTCATATCCAACATTCTTTTTGTGTGTAAACTTTTTCATGAGTTTTTGCAGTAGAGGTCTCATACAATATTTGCCCTTTTGTGATTGACTTATTTCACTCAGCATAATGTCCTCCAGTTTCATCCATGTTATGAGATGCTTCACAGAGTCATCATTGTTCCTTCTTGTTGCATAATACTCCATTGTGTCTAGGTACTATAGTTTGTTTATCCATTCATCTGTTGATGGGCATCTAGGTTGTTTCCATCTTTTTGCTATTGTGAACAATGCTGCAGTGAACATGGGTGTGCCTATGTCTATTCGTGTGAAGCCTCTTATTTCTCTAGGATATATTCCTAGGAGTGGGACTGCTGGATCGTATGGTATTTCTATTTCTAGCTTTCTAAGGAAGTGCCATATCATTTTCAAAAATGGTTGTACCATTATGCATTCCCAGCAGCAGTGCATAAGAATTCCAGTCTCCCCACAGCCTCTCCAACATTTGCTATTTCCAGTTTTTTTTTAATTCCTGCCAGTAATGCTGTAGTGAGATGGTATCTCATTGTGGTTTTAATTTGTATTTCTCTAATGGCTAGTGATTGCAAGCATTTCCTCATGTGTCTGTTGGCCACTGAATGTCTTCTTTGGTGAAGTTTCTGTTCATTTCCTTTGCCCATTTTTTAATAGGATTATTTGTCTTTTTGTTGTAGAGGTGTTGGATTTTCTTGTAGATTTTAGAGATTAGACCTTTGTCTGACTTGTAATGTCCAAAAATTTTTTCCCAGTCTGTAGGTTCTTTTTTTACTCTTTGGTGAAGTCTTTTGATGAGCATAAGTGTTTAATTTTTAGAAGATCCTAGTTATCTAGCTTATCTTCTGTAGTTTGTGAATTGTTGGTTATGGTTTGTATACTGTTAATGCTGTGCATTAGGGCCTCTAGCTTTGATCCTATTTTTTCTTCTATGCAATTTATAGTTTTTGGCTTTATATTTAGGTCTTTGATCCATTTTGAATTAGTTTTTGTATATGGTGTGAGGTATGGGTCCTGTTTCATTTTTTTGCAGATGGACATCCAGTTTTGCCAGCACCATTTGTTAAAAAGATTGTCTTTTCCCCGTTTGATGGAATTTGGGCCCTTGTCAAAGATCAGATGACCATAGGTGGATGGATTTACATCTGGGTTCTCAATTCTGTTCCATGGGTCAATGTGTCTATCATTGTACCGGTACCAGGCTGTTTTGACTACTGTAGCTGTATAGTAGGTTCTGTAGTCAGGTAGTGCAAATCCTCCTACTTTATTCTTCTTCTTCAATAGTGCTTTACTTATCCGGGTCTTCTTGCCTTTCCATATAAAGTTAATGATTAGTTTTTCCATCTCTTTAAAGAATGTTGTTGATATTTGGATTGGGATTGCATTATATTTGTAAAATACTTTGGGTAGAATTATCATTTTCACAATGTTGAGTCTACCTACCCATGAGCACGGTATATTTTTCCATTTATGTAGAGATCCCTTTGGGTTTCTTGCAGTAGTGTTTTGTAGTTTTCTTTGTATAGGGCTTTTACATCCCTGGTTAGATTTATTCCTAAGTATTTTATTTTTTTAGGGGCTATTATGAATGGTATTGTTTTCCTGATTTCCTTTTCATCATTCTCTTTATTGGTGTATATGAATCCAGCTGATTTTTATATGTTTATCTTGTATCCTGCTACTCTGCTGAATTTTTCTATTAGTTCCAGTAGTTTTCTCATGGAGGTCTTTAGCGTTTTCTATGTGTAGTATCATATCATCTGCAAACAGGGACAGTTTAACTTCTTCATTACCAAATTGGATGCCCTTTATTTCTTTTTCTTGCCTTATTGCTCTAGCTAGGATTTCCAGCACAATGTTAAATAGGAGTGGAGATAAGAGGCATCCTTGTCTTGTTCCTGTTCTCAAGGGGAATGTTTTCAGCCTCTCTCCATTAAGAATGATGTTGGCAGTTGGTTTTGCATAGATGCCCTTTATTATGTTGAGAAATTTCCCTTCTGTACCTATTTTATTGAGTGTTTTTATCAGGAACGGGTGTTGGACTTTGTCAAATGCCTTTTCTGCATCAATTGAGATGATCATGTGATTCTTTTCTTTCCTTTTATTTATGTGGTGGATTACGTTGATTTTCTAATGTTGAACCATCCTTGCATACCTGGTATGAATCTTACTTGGTCATGGTGTATTATTTTTTTGATATGAGGCTGAATTCTACTGGCTAGAATTTTGTTGAGAATTTTTGCATCTATATTCATGAGAGATATTGGTCTGTAATTTTCGTTTTTTGTGGTGTCTTTGCCTGGTTTTGGTATCAGGGTTACACTGGCTTCACAGA
Organism: Dugong dugon; assembly: GCA_030035585.1. NCBI lineage: Eukaryota > Metazoa > Chordata > Mammalia > Sirenia > Dugongidae > Dugong > Dugong dugon. The sequence goes on from CM057467.1 coordinate 32,876,023, forward strand.
ATGAATTTGGAAGTGTCGCTTCCTTTTCTATGTTCTGAAATAGACTGAGTAGTACTGGTATAAGCTCTTCTCTGAATGTTTGGTAGAATTATCCAGTGAAGCCATTTGGGCCAGGGCTTTTTTTTGTTGAGAGTTTTTTTTATTACCTTTTCAATCTCTTCTCTTGTTATGGGTCTGTTCAGATTTTCAACATCACTTTGTGATAGTTTGGGTAGTTAGTGTGTTTCTAGAAATTTATCCATTTCCTCTAGGTTTTCAACTTTGTTGGAGTATAGTTTTTCATAATACTCTATGAACCTTTTTATTTCAGTTGGGTCTGTTGTAATGTCCCCCATTTCATTTCTTATTTGGGTTATTTTCATCCTCTCCTGTTTTCCTTTTGTCAGTCTTGCCAGTGGTTTGTCAACTTTGTTGATTCTTTCAAAGAAACAACTTTTGGTTTTGTTGATTCTTTCTATTTTCTATCTCTATTTCATTTATTTCTGCTCTGGTCTTTACTATTTCCTTTGTTCTGGTGGCTGTGTGCTTTTTTTTTTTTCTTTTTCTTTTTTTTTTTGCTGTTCTCTTTCTGTTTGTTTGAGTTGTGTAGTTAATGTTTTGATTTTGTCCCTTCTTTTTTGATGTGTGCATATATTGCTCTAAATTGTCCTCTGAGGACTGCCTTTGCTGTGTCCCAAAGGTTTTGGTGTCATGTGTTTTCATTCTTATTTGATTCTAGGAATTTTTGGATTCCATCTCTGATTTCTTCTATTACCCAGTGGTTTGTAAGCAGGGTGTTATTCAGTTTCCATGTAATTGATTTTTTCCTTTGCTCTTTCTGTAGTTAATTTCTACCTTGAATGGCATTGTGGTCAGAGATGATACTTTGTATTATCTCAACATTTTGTATCTTGTTGAAGATTGCTTTGTGGCCTAAGATGTGGTCTATTCTGGAGAACTTTCCATGTACATTGGAAAATTATGTGTACTTTGCAGCTGTTGGGTGTAGTGTTCTATATATGTCTATGAGGTCAAATTGGCTGATTGTGCCCTTTAGGTCTTCAGTATCTCGTTGAGTTTCTTTCTAGATGTTCTGTCCTTTACCAAGAGTGGTGTGTTGAAGTCTCCTACTGTTACTGTGGAACTGTCTATTTCTCTTTTCAGTGCTGTTAGAATTTACGTATTTTGGAGCCCTGTCATTGAGTGTGTAGATGTTTATTATGGTTATGTCTTCATGATAGATTGTCCCCTTAATGATTATACAGTGTCCTTCTTTGTCTTTTATGGTGGATTTTGTTTTAAAGTCTAGTTTATCTGAGATTAGTATTGCCACTCCTGCTCTTTTTTGGTAGTTGTTTGCTTGATGTATTTTTTCCATCCTTTGATTTTTAATAAATTTACGTCTTTGTTTCTAAGGTATGTCTCTTGTAGACAGCATATTGATAGATCCTGTTTTTTGTTTTTTGTTTTTTTTTTTAATCCATTCTGTCACTCTCCACCTCTTTATGGGTGCATTTAGGCCATTTACATTCAGTGTAATTATTCATAGATGTGAGTTTATTGCTGTCATTTTGTAGTGTTTTTTTTTTTTTGTGGTGCTGACATTTTCTTTGCTCCTCTTACTCTCCTGTGCTGAATTCCTTTTGTTTGTGGACTTTTTTTTTTTTTCATTTCTTTTGTTTTTGTAGGTTTTGTTTTTACTGAGACTTTATGTTTTTCTTCTTTATTTTAATGAGTAGGTTTGTTAACTTTCTTTGTGGTTACCTTGAAATTTACCCTTATCTTCCTAGGTTTCTACCAGTCTATTATTACTTGGTATTGCCTTGCCTTCCTCTCCATTAGAAGGTTCTAAACCTACACTGTTTATTCCCTCTTTTATTGTTCTGATGTTGTTGTCATATACAGATTAACTGCTCTGATTCTTTGTTGTATTTCTTTTGGTTTTGGATAGTCCTTGAGATTTCATTTCCTAGATTAGTATCTGGCTGGTATAATCCTGCATCCTAGATTCAGCCTGTAGTCTGATGTTTGTTCTCAGATCAAAGGACTCCCTTAAATAATTCTTGTAAGTTTGGTTTGGTTTTTATATAGTCCCTTAATTTCTGTTTATCTGGAAATGACTTAATTTCACCATCATATTTGAACAAGAGTTTTGCAGTATATATTATTCTTGGCTGGCAAATTTTTTCTTTCAAGGTTTTATATATGTCATCCCATTGCCTTCTTGCCTGCATGGTTTCTGCAAAATAATCCAAACTTAGTCTTATTGTTTCTCCTCTGTATGTGACTTTTTGTTTTTCTCGAGCTGCTCTAAGGATTCTTTCTGTCTTTTGTTTTAGCGAGTGTGATTTTGATATGCCTTGTTGATTTTCTTTTGGGGTCTATCCTATATGGGGTTCGTGGAGCTTCTTGGATGGTCAGCTTTTCATCTTTCATGATATTGGGGAACTTTTTTGTCGGCAATTCTTCAAAGATCCTCTCTGTGTTTTGTTTTCTCCCCCTGTTCTGCAACTCTGATCACTCACAGATTTTTGCTTTTGCTTGTATCCCACATAATTCTCAGGGTCTCTTCATTTGTATTCATTCTTTTTTCTGATTTTTCCTCAGAGTTGTATCCAAGTGTTTGTCTTCAACTTCACTGATTCTATCTTCCTTCATTTCAGACCTGCTCCTCAGCCCTTCTATGACACTGTCCATTTCTGAAATCTTTTTGTTTATCTTTTGGATTTCTAATTGTTGTTTTTGTATGATTTCTAGTTGTGAATTTATTTTAGCAGTTTGTTCCTGTATTATTTTCCTGAATTCTTCCCTTTTTTGTCTGTATTTTCCATGAATTTGCCTATTTTTTCCTCATTTTTGTCTGCTTTTTTGCTTCAACTCTTAGATAGCTCTGAATATTAGAGATTTGAATTCCCTATCAGTTAGGTCTAGTGCCTTTTTTTCTATGGGAAAGTCATCTGCTGTTTCATTTTGGAAGCCTACTGGAACCATCCTGTCCTGTGTTTGTAAGTATTTTGATATTGTCTGCTGTTTTCAGGGCATTCAGTGGTTATTTTCTCATTTATTGATTGTAGCTTTGTTTGTTTCATCCTGCTTTTTTGTTTTACTTGCTTATGTCTGAGCAGGTGGGCTGTGCATTCTTTGTTGTTTTCTCGTCTGTAGGCATGATACTTTTCACCTCCTTCTCCAATGGGCAGGGTCAGTCGCTCAGGTATGTTACAGCAGGGTAGGTCCAGCTGAAGGGGAGTTGCTGAAATGCTTTATTTTTGGCACACACAGGGCCAACAGGGCGGGCCAAGAATCAGTGCAGGGCAGGTTCTGGTAGGCCGTGCCTGTGATGCTTGGTTATTTGATGTTCAGCACATGGTGCAGGTAGGCAGGCAGGAGGGGGAAGACTGTGATGTGTGGAGCTAAGATGGGTATGGGAAAGAGGAGAGAGAGGAATAAGAGCCAAAAACATACAAACAAAAAGGCGTGCTAAGGGAGCCTGTCGTTGGAGTGGTGAGATGAGAGACTGAGAAATGGAGAAAAAAGAAAAGGGATAAAAAAAAAATGAATAAATAAAAATTAAGAAAAAAAAAAAAGCCTGCAGGGATCCCACCCATGTGGCAGGGAGGACTGGGGAAGCTGCTCCCACACCGTGAAGTATAGCCTGGCTAGAAGGGGTAGAGGTGTCACACAGTAACAGGTATTCAGGAGACAGAAAAAGAAGGTAACTATAGAGAGACGAGAAACTGAGAAATGAAGAAAGACAAAAAGGGAAAAAGAGACGGAAGAAAATAAAACAAAGAAACAAAAAAAAAAGAAAAGAAAAAAAAAATAAGAAAAAAAGAAATGCCTCCCAGGGATGCCACTATGCATCTGCACAGAGTAAGGGAGTAGCTTCCAAGTGCACAGTGCTGCCCAGCTAGAAGGGGCTCCCAAGCCAAGAAAAGTAAAAGAAAACAAACAAATCAAAACAGAACAAATCAGAACAAACAAAAATAAAGCCCCAAGGTTCCCACCAGCATGGTGGCACGGGGCAGGAAGCAGTTTCAGTGTCAAGCAGTGTTTTTCAGCCTTTGAGGAAGAAGCAAAGATGGCACATGGAGCCAGGTACTTGAGAGAAAGGAGGGGGAGGTAATGAAATGTAAGGAAAAAATCTAAAGAAGTGGAAAAAAGCAACACTAGCAGCCAACAAATGGCACTCAGGGAGCTAGCCAGTGCAGGTGGAATCCAAGCAGCACTGGGGTGAAGCCAGTGCTTCCCAGCCAAGAGAGTGTGGCCACAGGAAGCAGAGGAGGCCCAGTAGGGGTGAAGGGTGGGGGTGGGAAAGCATATATCGCTGGTTACCGGTTGTTCTGTCTCCTGCTGGAAGCTCTGTGAAGCTGCTTTCTCATACCCCCTGTTCGCTGATCTCCGATAGGAGTCCAAGATGGCTGATCCATGCTGTGTTAGCTGAATGGGGACCATGGCATGTATTTCTCCTCGCTCTCTGTTCTGTCAGTTTCTTACTCCATTCGGTGCTTGGCTGAGTTTTTTTATGTCTTCATTTGATGCTTAGAGTTTCAGGATTGATGTGTGTCTCTGTTTGACTTAGTTTTTCAGATCCTTGCTGTGGAGGGACAGCGTGGTGCTTCTGTGTATAGCACCACGTTTCCCAGAAGTCTAGCTATTATTATTTACTTATTTTTTTTACTTTTTAAAAAATTTATTTGTTGTTGAGAACATACACAGCAAAACATACATCAATTCAACCATTTCTACATGTACAAGTCAGTGACACTGACTACATTCTTTGAATTGTGCAACCATTCTCACCCTCTTTTTCTGAGTTGTTCCTCCCCCATTAACATTAACTTACTTCTCTTAAGGTTTCTATCTAATCTTTGGAGTTGCTGTTGTCAATTTGATCCCATACAGATAGTTCTTAAAACAGCATAATGTTCAAGGCAAACTTTTTTTTCTAGTTAAGCTGGGCTATTGTTTAAGAAGACTTCAAGGGATATTTTTGGTTTAAGGTTTAAAGATTATCTCAGGGCAATAGTTTCAGGGGTTCATTCAGTCCCCATGGCTCCAGAAAGCTTGGCGTCCACGAGATTTAGAAATTCTGTTCCGAGTTTTCCCTCTTTTTATCAATATTCTTCCATAGAATCTTTAATCAAAATGTTCGGTAATGGTAGCAGGGCACCACCCAGTTCTTCATGGCAAAGGAGGCAGTTGTTCACAGAGGCCATTAGCCACGCATCCCATAACCTCCTCCTATTCCTGACCCTCCTTCTTCCTCTCGTTTCAGGTGAATAGAGACCAATTGTCATGCCTTGGATGGCCCCTGACAAGCTCTTAAGACCCCAGGCGCTATGCAGCTAGGAGGTAGAACAGAAATATTAAACATTTTATTAGATCACTTAACTGGAATGTCCCATGAAACCATGACCCTAAACCTCCAAACCAAGGAACCAAATTCCATGAGGTTTTTGGTTGTACATAAGCAGCCTCAACAGCTTTTTTTTTTTTGGGGGGGGGGGGGGGTCCTTGTAAATATACCTATTATATAACTTTGCTAATTCAACTTTTTACAGGTATACAACTCATTGACAGCACTTACAATAATCGGCTGTGCAACTCAACCTTATTCAATGCAATTTTTCCATCACTGTTAAACCTCCTGCCCACTTCTGTCCCTAGTAACCTCTAATAAACTATACATCTGCCTTTTCTTGTCTTTTTATGTAAGTGAGGTCATACATTTGTCCTTTTGTGATTGACTTATTTCACTCAGCATAATTATTTACATATGTTTTAATGATCAATGCAACAAGATGTAATATTGTCTTTCTTTGAATTATTTTATTCATTCCACAAAATGCTAGGCACTGTTGAAGGATAAAAAGTATTGGATCCTGCTGCATAAAATACACAAATGTGAAGGCTGTTTCCCTGACAAGGAAACTAATCCTGACTCGGTCTTCTTTAACTTCCGGCTCTGTGGTATTGCTGCCTGTATCAGCTCCACACAGAACAGAGAACTTCAGAAGCCCCCGGTAATCTTCAAGAAAGAGGTGCAGAATTCTAAGTGCAGAATGGTAGAAAGAGGAGAACAGGGAGGAGGAAGCAGCGAAACCCTACCTGGGATTCAGTGCACTATCACAGAATGGAAACCCACTGCAAAAGTAGAAAGATTGCTGGAAAAAACTGAGAAAGATCCTAAAAAACATTTTTTAGTTCAGTACCAGCAGATTCTGTGATTTTTAAATCCCCACACTAGCTGGCAGCTGTATGCACCAGTAAACGTTCAATGTTCACAGAACTTCCTGGCTTACTGACAGAATTGGGGCAAGGGGCAAGATTTCAGTCTGCTTATACTGTTTCTTAGTCTCATTTCAAGTATCCCAACAACCTATCTTTGAGCAGCTGTCTGACCTATTAAAATTGTCGTTGTGGTAAGGTGCCAGTGAGTGGGTTCTGACTTTATGTACTACAGAACAAAATGCTTCCCATTCCTGCACCATCCTCACAATCGTTATGAGCCCACTGTTGCAGCCACTGCGTCAATCCATCTCATTGAGGGTCTTCCTCTTTTTCACTGACGCTCTACCTTAACAAGCATGATGTTCTTCTCCAGGGACTGATCCCTCCTAATAACATGCCCAAAGTATGTGAGACATTGTCTTGCCATCCTTGCTTCTAAGGAGCATTCTGGTTTTCCTTCTTCCAAGACAGATTTGTTCGTTCTTTTGGCAGTCCATGGTATATTCAATATTCTTCACCAACACCACAATTCAAAGGTGTCAATTCTTCATCGGTCTTCTTTATTCATCGTCCAGCTTTCACATGCATATGAGGTGATTGGACCACCAATAATGGTCTCTCTCCCTAAACTCTCTCCTCTTTTGAATCTGTCCTTACATTACAGTTAAGTCAGCTGATTCACGGGATTCATTTCATTATGCCACTTCTCTCCTATAAAATATCCAGATCTTCTCTTTCCTTATAAAATAAAGTCCAAATTTAGTCTGGTAATAAAGGACTCTACAATCTGGCCACAACCTTCCTTTAATCTCTTGTCTCTCTGCTTTTCTCTCATTTCTTCCTTCCTTTTCTATTCATTTAACTTACATGACATTTTCTCCCAATCTAGTATGAGTTAAGGCCCTGCGAAGGTATGCCCTTTAAAAACTTACAACCATATGTAATTTCATTAATTTAGCAAACATTTGTAAGCACCAATATATCAAATACTGTGCTATGGACTGAGAATATGAAGTAACAAGATTCTCTAGTAGTTCGATCATACACTATTCCTCTTTGTGAACTCTGATCCCAGTAAAATGATTTTCTAACATACTATAAGTTTTTGTTCCTCTGTGCTTTTGAACAACTTTTCTCTGCCTGAAATATCCTCCGTTTACTTTTCAAAAATTCGATTCCAAATCTACCTCTCTGACTCCCTTGCTAAATGCATTCTAGTAACTCCCACAGCTTATATTGCCTTTAACATGGTGCTTCTCACGTAATGCCTTATTTTGTAAGATGCTTTTTACATATTATGTCTTCCTAGCAAAACTGTATGTATATTTCAATAAATGCATGGTTAACATTGTCAGAAGGGGAGAACAGAGTGTCTTAAACTATTCTGTATTGCCCACAATACCTAGCAGACACAGTATGTTGTACAAAGATCTTCAGCATATATTTTTATTAGTAATCAATGAAAAATAATTTATAAACTTGTGAAATTTTATTGAAATGAAAAAAGAGTGATGTTGGAAGTGTAAATGGTATTTCTGCAATAGCATATCATCAGTCATGAGATTTCTTGTCTATGTGGATATTATAAAGACATCAAAATTTGAAGATAAGTCATAATTAGGCTTACAGGCACTTTTATACTAAGAAGTAGCTATTCTTACCAGTAAACACATTGTGACTTAAAGTCAGTTCCCTAGAGTTAATCATAACAAATAAAACAATCAAATCAATTATCTGAATCTGCAAAGCTACGAATCAGATGCTGAACAACAGTAACCATCAAGATATAACAAGTATATTATGAAATCCAGTTTACAACAGTCTGTTGACCTTATCTTTCACATTAATAATACATGCTTGGAAAAAATAACTCAAGAACATTACTTAATGATGATGGAGTAGACTCAGTAGTTATTTTGTATTTAGAATATTAAAGAACTCTGTAAGGTAAAAGAATGACTCAAAATCCATGTTACATTAACATTAGCTCATTTAGCATTAAATAAAATTTCATCTCTTATAATTACTTTATTGACCTCCAGCCTATCCTGTGCCATCAGTATATACCTCTACCAGCAATAATTTTTTCTACTTAATAACTAATTTTTTTGTAAATATTATTTTATTTTACTGTTGTCATCCTTTCTTGTGTGGGTATTTATCTTATACAGTGTATACACCTTAATAATAATTTGATGAAATGCAATTTTATTTTAGAGTTTAGACAGCAGCAAGGTAACCGTGCTTTCCACCTTAGAAATGCCGAATTCTCTGTGGTACTATTTGCAAATGTGTCCAAATTTGTTAATTGTTTGTATCAGCAAAATACCTGTAAAATAAATTGAATTATTTATATGATTGAAAAATAGGTGCTGTGATTTAAAAATTATCGGATTTAATAAAGTTATCCCATGTAGTTATATAGCATATTGCAGTACCTTACACAAAAGGGAGAACTTTTTTAGCTAGATTGGTATTAGAGATCCTCTAGTCCAAATTAAATTTCTGAATTATAATAGGACTGAAGTGACTTGCCAAGGTTGTCTTGTTGTTTAAGCCAATTTCTACTTCTGGACCACTAATCATTATCCGATACCACACTCTGCTAAGGCTTCTGAATATAATCCATTAACTGCACACACTGATACGGTTAATATGTAAAACAGTCAACTCATACAAGGTTCTGGTTAATAATTTTGGGTTTTTATTTTACTGCTTTTAGCACAAGAATATAATTTTAAACTCAAAATTTTTATTAGCCATATATAATAACTAGTAGTGAAAATAAATATTAAATAGCACAGTTATCTTTCATTACATATTGAGAAAATAGACAAATTATCTTTAAAGTTTTAATTTTTTAAATAATATAGACCATAAAAAATTTTTTCAAACTGTCTCCAAAGCTATCTGCTACTTTAAAAAATATTATAAATGAAAACGTGCATTATAAATGAAAACGTGCATTATTGTTAAGCATTATCAAATTAACTCATTGAGTCCCTTTTACAAGTTTAAGAAAGGCTAGGAGGTTTAAGAAAAAAAGAAAGAAATCCAAATATGCTTTAATTTATGCTTTTATAAAATCTGTCAAATATTCAACCCGCAAAATAAAACAACATACTTCATATTAATGTACAGTTTAAAGATTCCTTTAATCTAGAAAAGAAATTCAAAGAGTGTCCCCTTCTATGTTTAAGGTATACATTTTCTTTTAAAACTAGAGAGCTTTCAGAGCATAAATATTATTTTTTCATTACGATAATAATGGGATACATAGCTTAAATTCTCAGCTTATTTTAAATACACAACTTTATCTGTGTAGTGTGTTTGCAATCTCCATAAACCTCTGTCTAAGGAGCTCTCTCTTTTGTATTAGAAAGTTTTCAATAGTATTGGCTTCTTTGAAGAGTCCATCTATCTCATCAATGTAAGATGCATCTACTGCTGCTCTCTCACTAATGGGAAAAAAAGTTTTATGTTAGACTAAATAGTTATAAAGTCTAAACATACCATCATAGTGATGTTCTTTACTATATTTGTTACCAATTTCATTTAAATGGCTTGGTACACCAAAAATTTATTCACTCTTTGGTAAAAGTTAGTCCCACAAATATTTTTGACTGCTTAATAACACAGCAGAAGGCACATCTTATATATTATAACTCTAATATTAAACTATATGTATATTCTTTTAATAGCCATACAAACTATTATTCAAATACAATGACTGCTCAGTAGTTTATAAAACTGCCTTATAAAACATAATGATCTCAGGCCAACAAAATATTTAAATTCCACCTTCAAATATATCTAGATAAATATGTAAAATAAATATTTTTGTCTATAATATTGCTCTATTATCATTAATTTCAACCAAACTGTATTTTTCTCAAAGAAGTTTTTACAAAAATTTAACATGTAATGTCACCTAATTAGAGACCAAGATATATCCAGCCAAGTACTACCTCTGGCAATAGGAAAACAAAGGATGTTTAGTGGAAAAGTTAGGGTTATTGCCTGAAAATAACTAATCTATTACAAGAATCTGAGGTAGAATTTAAAAATTCCAAAATTATAACTACTGCATAGGTTTTTCAGCCACTAAACTAAACTTCCTATTACGGAGTTTCCAGAAAAAAAACTTCTATTTCTAAGGTAGGGACTCAAGAAAATATACTGTACTTGCCTTAAGATCTTTGCATATGCAGACAACATTAGATTAATATCCTTGCTCATATCTGTTAAAAAAAAATCATTGAGTAAGTTATCAACTGTAACAAACCTTCTGCATTATAAAATCAATGTAGTATTCTTTTGTAGAGAAATATAAGCATTTTATACATCACCATTCAAATCTTTCTCCAGGGCTTCATCTTTATAAAACAGTCCAGAGCTTTCAGAAAAAGATGAATCTGATTTTCCAAGAGAAGACAGCTGTGGACTATCTGGCATTTGAGGCTAATGGAAGAAAGCAAAGAAAACAAGTATATAGTCAACAAAATCTTGAGAATATATCCAAACCAAACCAAACCCACTGCCATCGAGTTGATTCTGACTCATAGCAATCCAGAACTGCCCCATAGGGTTTCCAAGGCTGTAAATATTTACGGAAGCAGACTGCCACATCTTTCTCCCAAGGAGTGGCTGGTGGGTTTGAACCACCGAACTTTTGGTTGGCAGTCAAGCACTTTAACCACTGCACCAGCAGGGCTCCAGGAGGACATATAAATTCTGGGTTTTTTTTTTTTTTTTTTTAAAAAAAGGTACATAAAACATTTTTCAGAAAAAAAAAAAAATGTCAGAAATTATATACTTTTGTGCCCTAATTAGTCATTTGAAATGTTATCAAGGAAACTTTTAGGCCCAAGCAGCACCTTGCTCAACCTACTAAATTTTATTTTGCTTTTAAATTAGACTTTTCATATGGTTTTAATGTCTCAAAGAAAAAGTTTCCTGGATCTTGAACCAGTTGATGTTTCCATAACAATATAAAATAACAAAACTGTCATTTGGACAATAGCCAAATGCTTACAAAATTTTACAAGACAATATAATCTTTAAGAGAGCAAATAATGTCCCAAACCAGATCAGTTGATGGGGATAGTAGTCAAGAACACAGTACAGTGCCCATCTTTAAAAATACCTAGGTATCTATTCATCTCAAAATAACCATTTAAAGTCCTGTGTGTCATAAAGGCAGGGACTCACTTCTGATTCTAGATCACAAATTACCACAACGAAATTTCCCCATAGTTTCTTGGAGGCCTATATTTAGAAAAAAGCAGTTGCAGTCAACATAGAGACTACTGGGACAATTCTAGCTCTGGGAATATGACAACATCAAATTGCATTTATTAACAGAATTTTCTTAAATGGAAGAAATTTGAGAGGTATACAAAATAGAATAAAAAAAAAAAAAATAGAATAAAAAGATCCAGGGCCCTTTACCTCCAACTCTCTTGGTCTCTTGCAATTTCTAGTATCAGGTTTCACAAGGTGACCTGACATCATATTCTGGAAGTATAAGCTGCAAAGTTCATAACAAATGCCAAAATTAGGTACAAACTCTACACTACAAAGCTCTCTTGAATCTTTCCATTTCCATTTCTACTGTCACTGTTTTACTTTAAGCTCTCATCTGCCAAACTACTCAATTTCTCCCTTCTCTAATTCATCCTACCAACTGCTGTTTGGGTAATCTTTCAAAACTCTGATTCCTGCATTCCCTTAACTCAAAATCCTTCCTTTGAATGGTCACTGCCTCCAGAATAAATTCAAATTTCATGGCATGGCACCCAAGGTCCTACATCACCTAGTGCCTATCCACCATTCCCATCATTTCCAACTATTCCTCTATATGCACTCAGTCAAACTAGCTTCTTTGGCACTTTTGCCTTTTTTCAGGGTTGGCTCATTTAGGATTCTTTTCTCTTCACAAAATTTTAATGTTTGAGTAAATCCTAGAGTTCATCTAATTCAATCTCATTTTTTTACAAATGGAAAAGCAGGGACAGAGACGGCTGACCAAGTTCAAAGAAGTAAAACTGGATCAGACCAGAACCAAGATCTCCTCAATCTTCTAGACTTCCATTGTCGTAGCTTATTGCATATAGCATCAAATTTTACTTTAAAATTACTTTCCCATAAATTCTGAATGATTTTTCCCTAAGAGTCTGAAAGATTAAGTTTAAAGAAAAAAATTGTTGAGACTATAGAATGTATTCTACATCTTAGAGATGAGTTCTGTCTACATTTAAGTCATCGATTTACTTTTTTTGAAAAACTCTGCTAACCTGAATAACCATAATAAATCTGTTTGATTATTTAGACAGACAGCAACAACAAACTGTAGAGAAAGTTTTTTGTTTAGTAAATCCCATATAGTGCCTCTACATTCCTGTCAGTACCTTTATAACTTTAATACACTACACATGTACAGCCAGGCTGACTTTGTCTTGGAAAGCTAGCAAATGTGTCAAAGAAAGCAACATGAGGGTTGTTCTCCTTTCCCCTTCCCCTTTTCTCATCTACACCTCTGCTCTTCTTTCACAAATAATAGAACGTGCATATGCGTCAAATTAAAACTTTCTAGATAATTCTTTGTTTCTCCAAAAGTAAATTAATTTTTCTGTCATAACTTAAGGCCTCGGTTTATCTGAATCCAGGCCTGGTAAAGAGGCTGGTACGCATCCTGTGACAAATATCATTCAAAGAAATTGACCTAGACTATGCAATCTAAGGCGTTGGTGAGGTAAGTCATTACCAAGCACTACCCGCTTTGCCTTACGCAACTTTTTTTTTATGCTGCTTCTTCTTTTCAACGCCACACCGGCCCCTCAGGCCATTTCACCTAGCTTTTTCTCCTTTCTGCCCCTCTACCCCGTTTTCCCTGCTTGCGCTTATCCCCCACCGGAGACCCTGAGAGGAAGCATTCGTCCTCTCAGTGCCTCACAGTCACACTCTCACGGGCGTTCATCCCTCTAGTCCCACTCCAAGACCGCTCTACCCGGCGTCGAAACCTTCTTCGTCAGAGAAAGCGCAGGACCGAGGGAGCCAGACGCGCGGGTGCGAAGAAAAAACCGCGGCCGGCGGCCAGCGCGCGGCGCTCCCAGCGGTCAGCGCGCGAGCCACGTGACGAGACCGCGCACCGCAGGCCGGCCCGCGTTTTCTTCTGGGTGTGGTTTGCACCTGTCCGCGTTCTTCCGGGAAAGCTCCCTTCTTCCTCTTATTTCTTGTGGGTGTGTTTGTTTTTCTCTTCCCCGGTAATCTCTGTAAAAAATCTCTCCAGAACTGCCCTATAAGGTTTCCAAGGCTGTAATCTGTACGGAAGCCTACTGCTACATCTTTTTTTCCGATGGAGCAGGTGGTGGGTTCCAACCGCAGACCTTTGTTGGCAGCCGAGCGCTTACCCACTGTGCCATCAGGGCTAAAATACTACACCTACTCCCTCTTTTCGATTAAAAATTACATCCTATTTTAAATAGTTTGTCTGAAGAAACGGTTTAAACCTGAGTTGCCCTGATGCACAAACAAGGCTTCTAAATCCAGAGCCTCTGTTCCGGCTTCTCTTTCTCTATGGTTTAACCGATCTTTCCGAATCACACCCTTTTAGAAAATTACTTTCTTGATGTGTCAATTAATTTAGTCGACTTAATTAGCTTTCCAGAAAATTCTGTAACACTCGTGCCTCACATACTTGTAGCTTAGCCTCATTTGGTGCTTTAATGTGGAGATTTTGACCTGCAATTTCAAAGACAGACACATTTTAAATGTATACCCAGTTAGTTGGCCGTGGGAGAAAAAAAAACATTATCATCTCATAAAACAAAGGTCAATAACACCCCTCCATAAATTACAAGTACACAACCTTACACCTTATCGAATTAACAGATATACATTATTAATGTTTTCTCCTCTTTCTTGTATTTCAATGTTAATTGTTACCAAGGCTTGGACGTACTGTGTGTGAATATGTATGCATATATACATATATTCGCTGTTTGTGAAAATGCCAATTATTTTAAGTAAGTTTGTTTAACCTGATTTGCTAAAATTGTGAAATATAGATCTAAAGGATTAAAAGAAGAAATGTTGAGAACCTAGAATAGGTTCGACATCTTAGAATCAATTTATGTTTGTTTTTTGAGTCATTAATTTACTTTATGTTCAAGTCATCAATTTAGTTTGTTTTTTGAGAAACTATGCTGACCTGGATAACTATAGTAAATCTGTTTGATTATGGTGAAGTTAATGGCACAGTTTGTAACAGTCTCAATCACTGTCTGAGAATTGATGTCAATCTGTATTGAAATTTTCACCACCTGTGGTAAAATGAAGGAAAAAGTAGTAGTGAGTTTTTCAGAAAGCTAAATGCATTCACTTTAAAAGACGGTTCTTTATTCTGATACTATGTCCTTCTTAATTCTTGTGGTATTAAAGTGTCCTTTGATGAAATAAAAATATAAAGATTCTTACATTTTTGAATGTCCTTACTTGGTAAAATAGAAAGTTGCCTACTCAGTGATAACCTCTTCTTCATTATTATCATTATTGTTGTTAGTATTTTAATGATCTGTTAAATCCAAAAGGCTAGGAAATACTGATCTAATTCCTCTCCCAGCCTTTACATTGTGTATCTAGACAGGTGGTTATCTGTCCAGTTCTTAAAATATTTCCCAGAAAAAATGATTTCACCTAATATATAAATGTTTTAATCAAATTAAGAGAACATCGTGGACATCTATTGTATTTTTAAAAGCTTATCTCCATTGTATAAGTTAAAGAATAAATGGGTGAAAAGTAAGTCAGTCTAAGTTGGGGGGGGCTATTTATAGTTGTCTAGTGCTTTAAAATATTCAAAAGGCTATCATTATCTCATTGAATCTTCTCAAACAATGCTAGGAAGTAGACAGGCACTGGAAATATTTGGGTTGCTCTATATCAAAGAAAAAAGTTTGTGCCAAAACTAAAAAACAATGGATAAATTGTGCATTCTACATCTTTAAAGCTGGAAAAAAAATCACTGGCAATGGACTATTAAAAATTAAGAGCTTATTTGGTGCTTGGCTTCTGATCACTGTTTGATCCCATTTCATGTTTTCATGTTAATTGGCCCTATTGGATACTACAGTTGAAGGATGAAACTTTGTTATTTCAATTTCAGCCACATATGTATTCTTATCATGTACTTTTTAAATGTCATTTTTTTTTCTTCTGATAGTCACCACACCAAGTACCTCAGACCATCCCTGTTACAGACTTCCTTTGTAATCATTGTTACGGACATTATGTTTTCATTACCTTATGAAATGAAAGCTATCTGTCTTGTTTAAAACAAAACAAAAACAATTAGCTGTTTATGGAAGCAATTTGTTTTCTAACTCTAGAAGCTCTCTGTTTTCATACTGTCTTTGTAACTGGCCAAAAAACCAAGAACAACAACAAAAAGTCAACTTGTTAATTCTTTTGCTATCAAGTTAATACAATTTGGCATATGTTCAAGAAAAAATGCCTAAGAAATTTGATTTCTTTTAATTATTTTCAAGGCTGTGATATTTACACTCTGCTCTTTAAAAGTTACATTTTAGGTGCTATGATTACACTGTAAGAATTAACTCCAATAGGATTGATTATTTGGCACTCTTAGATATGAATTTACACAATCCAGGAAAGTTTTGTGCCTAAGCGTGTGTGACCAGAAAGTCTAAAAGCAGAGAGAGAGAGAGAGAGAGAGAGAGAGTAATGTGCAAAAAGCAAGTGCTTGCAATTGACCGAGCTGATGCTTTAATATCGTCTGAAAGAGTTACGGGCTTCAGAGCGGCTAGAAACTGAACTTTTACAGAAGAC
Source organism: Dugong dugon (assembly GCA_030035585.1). Taxonomy (NCBI): domain Eukaryota; kingdom Metazoa; phylum Chordata; class Mammalia; order Sirenia; family Dugongidae; genus Dugong; species Dugong dugon. Next base: position 32,892,082 of record CM057467.1, read on the forward strand.
ATTATTTCATTAAAATAGTGGTTTTGGATTAAAAGAAATAACCCGTGTTCTCTGACACTTTATATCAAGTTCCATTGCCCTAGTAAAGAACTCACATTTGAAGGCGGATCCAAGGCGTGCCCGCAGCAATCTCCTCCCCACCGCATTCTTGCTCTCTCTCGAGCGCTTCGTCCCCCTTTTCCTCGCCAGACTGCAGCTGGGTCCGGACGAACAGCAGCAGGAAATTAGTTTCCAAGTCTTTCTGTACTTCTGGCTGCCTACTTTGGCTGCCGAGGGGGCTGGCGCCTTCTACAATCTACATAGCCTCAGGAAAACGAAAGCGACCTTCTAGATCGCGTCCTTTCGTAGGAAACTCTTGCGCATAGGTAAGAAATGCCTTATCCTCTGTATTTGAAAACCCGGGCATGGCAATTAGAGGTAAGTAAGCTAGAAAAGTGATTGAGAGGAAATTAAATCCTCTGACATCACTACAACTGACAATAGGGACGTGAGTAACATAGGCAAAGTCAGAATAGAAACTTATTTTTCTCTTTTATCAAATATTGCAGAGGATCACTTTAGAGAAAAGATTCTCAAACTTTTTCGTCTCAGGTCTCCTTTACACTCTTAAAAATTATCTGGGACCCCTAAGAGTTTTTGTTTATCTAGGTTTTTTACTGTATTACTGTAATTTACTGTGTTAGAAATTAAAAGAAATTTTAAAAGTAGCTATTTATTAATTCATTTAAAAATAACAATAAGCACATCATATGTTTAACATAAATAAAATTATTAATTAAAATAACTGTTTTCAAAAAATCTAGTTTGAAGAGTGACATTTTTCATTTTATAAATCTCTTTAATGTCTGGCTTAATAGAAGACAGGTGAGTCTTATTTGCTTCTGCATTTGGCCTGTTGCAATATCACATATAATGTAGCCTCTGTTAAACTCAGTCGTACACTCGTGAGGCAATGAGTGAAAAAGATGAATAACATCTTAAAATCTTATTATGAAAATAGTTTTGACTCCATAAGCCTCCAGAGAATCACTGCTTTAGAATGATTAAATAAGAGTCTTGTAAAGGGAGTCTCAACTCTGAATCAATTATACTAAATACAAGCAAATAAAATGCTTGTTCAATGTTAATAATCTTGATGGAATCTACTTCACCACCCTTGGGTTGGGCTACAATTGGATAATATTATAGCCCTCTCCAAATCCAACCAAAGCTGTTGCCATTGAGTCTGTTCTAGCTCATAGTAACCCCGTAGGACAGAGTAGAACTACCCCCACAGTTCCCAAGACTGTAAATCTTTAGGGAAGCAGACTGCGGCATCTTTCTCCTGTGGTGAGTTACAACCGCTGACCTTTCAGTTAGCGGCTGAGCGCTTTAACCACTGTGCAACCAGGACTCTTTTAGCCTTCTCCAGGAGGATTTTATTTTAAAATAAGGAAAGAGTCAAAGAATTATCTCTATTTTGAAGTATAACAAAAATTAGGACACCCTAGTTGTTAGCTGGCGGGGATTCTGCTCTGCCTCATGGTAACCTTAGATATAGGGAAATATTGCCTGGTCTTGTGCCATTTTCATGATTGTTGGTATGTTTGAGTCCATTGTTATGGCTTTGGGATACCCTTAAACTCCTCTTTTCTTTTTGCCTATGTAGAGCTATTTCAAGTTCTAGTAAATCTTCTCTCAAGATATCTTTTTTAATCTGGCTTGGTTATAATATTCCTACCACATTCATTGTTACAGTGGTTTCATAGCCTGTTTCTACTCTTTTTCAGAATGCACTATTTGCCAGTCAGTAACCTGCAGTATATTCCTATTGCCTGTGACATTAAAGTCAAACTTTTCTACATGACTTTCAAAGCCTCCCATAACCTAAGCCCACTTTACCTTGTGTTCGCTGCTTCCCAGCAGGACTATTCCACTGCGGTAAAAAAAATTACTCCATTCTGTCTACCCCACACAGCAACATTGTTTTGATTATCACATAAATGATATTCCATGCCCTTGTGTATCTACCAAATCTTAACCATGCCTTTCTCCATCTTTTCAAATCTTAAGCTTCCTTTAAGGTTAAAGTCAATTCTCTCTGAAGACCATACCAACTGTGTCAGTTCCATTTTGTTTTGGTTTGGTTTGGTTTTTCTTTTGTGCTTGAGTCTATATTTAACAGTTGATTAAATATACCTTTTACCATTAGCTATTTATTTAATTTTTTAAGTCTTCTTTCATCCCTACCCCCATCCCCTACACGCACATTCATAAGATGGCAAGGTTTTCAAGGATAAAATGATTCATAGACCTGAAAAATTAAATTTTGATCTTGATGCTGTAAAAATTACTAGCCACCTGATTTTTTATATGCTGCTTCATTTCATCCCATGCCTACTGTATCCCACAGAATTATGTAAGGATAAATACAATCATAGTTGCTTTTCAACCTCATTTTTACTTATAATGTAATAGTGTGCTTTTAAACCCTAGTGACTGATCAATGCTGGTGATGTAACTGTTGTTGTTAATTGCCATTGAGTTGATTCTGACTTATGGTGAGCCCATGTGTGCAGAGTAGAACTGCTCCGTAGGGTTTTCAAGCAGATCACCAGGCATGTCTTCCGAGGTGCCTCTAGGTGAGTTCAAACCGTCAACCTTTCAGCTAGTAGTCCAGTGTTTGCAACACTCAGGGACTCCTTTGAGGATATAATAAATACCCAATAAATATGTGTTGTCTTGCAAATATTAGAAAGTAGAATTTGGAAGATTTAATAGAACTTGAAATATTTATTTGCCACAAATAAATGGTTCTCTCCTTGCAGCCTTAACTAGAATCTAGAATCACAGAATACTGAAATTGGAAAAGACCTTGAAGACTGCTTCCTCCAACTTCCTTGTACAAATGAGGAAACTGAGACCCGCAGAATTAAGTGACTTGCCTCAACAGGATAGCAGCTTATGTGGCCTAATTTCAGTAATATTCTGTTATCTACTAGCCTTCGTCTAGTTTCTAAAGGACTGTATAACTAAAACATTTTGTTATTGCTGTTTCAAAAATCCAGTTGATGCTGCATCATCCTGGGAAGTTCTTTCTGAGGTAGTATACTCTTTTAAAAAGTCAATAGTCTGAGAATCTTAGATGAAACATTCAAAGCATTTTTACCCAAATGAAACTATACATTTCATAGGTTAGAGTGAAGAAAGCAAATGAACATGCTTGAGAAAGGAAAAGAGACAAATTGAGAGGAAGAATGAAGTTGAGAGAGACCACAACACTTTGTAATCACAGATGTGTTGAGGACCTAACAGAGTTGTGGCAAAGAAAACAAATGATGGATTCAAAATAAACACTCACATGAAATAAAAAAAATAAAATACTAGGAAAAAAGGGGGAAGAATATTAGAAAAATTATTCTATTTTTTTAAAAATCTGTTTTTAGGCCCTCTTCGTATTCTTTCTCTTTTTCATTGGCTTTCACACAGAGTGGAAGTTTTAAGACAGAAAAAAAAGAAATTCAGCTAGTCATTCTGCACACTGTTGTCATGGTGACAAGTGTTATCATAGCAAGCATTTATTCATTTAACCAACACTTGTTGAGTTCCTACTGTGTAATAAGCTCCCTCCAAGTGTTGAGAATTCAAATCCTGGTCTTAAAGAAACTCAGAGTAAAGCTGGGCAGCCCTATTTGTAATTAAAGTAATCTTAATTCAGTGTAGGAAGAGCATTTCAGAAGTATGAACAGAGGGCTAGGTGACACTAAGAGGAGAATAATTAGCTAGGATTGGAGGATCGGGGAAGGGTTCCTAGAAGAGATGTCTGAGCTGGGACTTAAAAGATGAAGGAGAGTTTGACCAGACAAAATAAATGAATGAATGGGAAAATTCTGGGCTGGCAGAGGGAATAACTCTGGCAACAGTATGGAGTAGGGGAGAGTCTAGAAGCAAGAAAGCCAAATAGAGAAGTATTAAAATAGAAGATGCCAGAAGTGTTGAGGGCTTGATTTAAGACAGTACGGGCGCAGATGGAGAGATACCAAATTCTAGAGACATTTCTGAGTTAGAATCTACACAGTGTTTAACAGACAGGGAAAGTAAGACAAGGAAATCAAGAAGGACACCCAGGTTTCTGTTTTGGGCACGCAATATGGACAAGTTTTGAAAAGTAATTCAGGACATCTTATAACTGAAACTATGGATCTGGAGGTAGAAATTAAAATTTATAAGTTATGTATACCCTAATAACTACTAACCTCTGGGCTAGCAGCCGAGCACTTAACCCTTAATGGTTGCACCACCAGGGCTCCTTTTTCACACTATATTCTAAACAATTACTCCTCTAGACCAAACCTCAAGGTATATAAAGTATGGGAGAAAGAGCTCTTTGAGATTTTTTTTCTTTGCTTCCCTTCAAATCTTTCTCATTTTCTCCAGCCCCTCTGTCATGAGAGCCACAAACTAACAAGTAATTTTTCCAAATACTTTGGATTAGCTTAATTTGGGTTAAATTTTTCAGCTGAGTTTTACTTTCCCACCACCTCTACCATATATATTTGGCCTCAGACTATGCTAGAAAAAATTTGAATAAGCTCTCTACCTATGAGCACAGACTTATAAATACCCCCGTATATACCAATGCCACTGTGATCCAGCCACCTTCCTTGGAGCCTAACCATAACTGCCCTCAGGAACCCATGGCACTGCTGAACTCTATAGGAGGGCTTCTTATAGAGCAGGCATGGACCCCCTTGGGAGGTCTGGTGAAGTCTGTAGACCCCTTCTCAGAATAACGTCTTTACATACACAAAATTAAATACTGAGGATTACATAGAAAACCAGTTAGAGTTATCAAACAATTTTTGTGATATAGTATGTGCCTCTTTATTAACACGTTAAGTAACAAAGATCTACCATTAGAACTAATAACTTCTGTAATTTCAAAGTAGTAATAAACTAATGCCATATTTCAAGATATCTGCAACAATTGTAACACAATAGAAAAATATGTATTTCTGTTAGTGACAGTCACAGGTACTGCTAATAAAACTGGTTTGTTTCCTACACTCATAATGGAAGGAATGCAGAATGTCAGTTAAAAGTTGGTGAAAATAAATATGTAATTTTTTCCCATCTAAGTTCAAAAACTTCTTAGGTTTAGAACCACTGTATAGAGAAAGATGTCTACAGGGGCACACACCATATTGATGTGGGGTGAGGTGGGGCAGAGACGAAGAGCAAGAAGAGGAACTTCCAACTCTTGTATTTTTTTTTAACAGCAATAATGTATTCATGCATTACTGTGTAAAAAATATGTATAGTATAATCCAAATTCCAGAGCAAAAGCTGCTGCTGCTAAAAAAGAAAGAGGACCATCAGATGCCAGAGCCCTTCTGCCTCCTCCCATCTTGGCCCTACCCCTAGGCAGAAACACCATTTTTATCATCACCTCACCTGTAGCACTTTGACAATGAAGTCACAAAACTTAAGCCTCTCACCCATGGGAGCCCATTGGTTGTAAGACAGGGATGGAATCAGTTCCTAGTTAAAGGACAGGATTAGGTGTGTTTATGGAATCCTCAGCTACAGCTATATTTTAGATTGATAATATATTTGTATCCCCCACCAAAGAATACTGAAACAATAGTTCAGTTCAATAGTGAGCTACTTATTCACCCTTTAAAACACTGTTTCAATGAGAAAATGCTTTCTATATCTAAATATTGAATGATTTGCAAGGGGACGTTTGGAAGAACATGGTTTTCATAAGCTGAAGACTTCTGGCATTTATTAAATGCCCAGAGTGTTCATTAGCATAGTGATGATACACTGACTTCTGAATTTGGAGGTAGTCGAAAGTGGCAAAGGAACAATTGTTACTTCTTAACAGATGACTCTTTTCTTTCTTTAGGAATAAAGATGGCTGCTGAACCAGTAGAAGACGGTTGCATCAACTTTGTAGAAATGAAGTTTATTGACAATACACTTTACTTTATATGTAAGTCTAAAGCAGTAGGCCAGGTACAGGTTTCAGAGCAATGAATTCAACTAGAAAAAATGTTGTGAGGTAAACAATTAAGCAACTCTTTTGTGTCACCAACCTCCATTGTAATTTTAATGACATTCTTCTCTGGAAAAAAATATTGGGCCTCTAGAATGTAACGTGTCTGTGGTCCCCGTACCTTGTTCTAGCACATATCCAGACACTTCAATTAATGGCAGCTCAGTTAATGGTAGGAGGTGCATGTCATGAAAATCCTACAAAACTGGGTACAGTTAGAGAATACTGTTTCCCAAAGCAGACTGGCAAATTATGTAAGAGAGATTTTAAATCTGGAGTTCTGTGAATGAGGTATATCATCTTATGTAAAGATATTTGACACATTAAAATGGATTCTTATGATTAATCTTCCATGGGCAGTTCTTCCATTGAAAGTTTGGCTTCATTTGAATGCTTCATAGAAAGTCCTTAAGTGACTTTCTGTTGAAGCAATAAATGTATGAATAAAATCTATCAATTTAGCTACAAATTTAAATTTATAAACTGGATTTAAAGTTTTATATCCAGCTTTCCTTGGAATACACTAAATCTAATGAATTTCATTTTATGGGACCTTTTGACTGATTATATCCTATTTCTGATGGAGGCTATCAAAGGTCATTACAGGTGAGATAGGGGTTAAAAATGGGGAGTGGTGGTAAAGAGTGGTAAAAAAGGTAGGGTGAGAAGAGATTCTGAGTTGAAGTATAGAATTTAATATATTTTGTTTCTCTTTTTTTTTCTCTCAGCTGAAAATGATGGTAAAGTATAAATTTATTTCTCTTTCTTTGCAAAGTAAGTAGCTGTTTGACCAAAGTTCACAGACACATACATATCACCCTTCTCAGATGGCAGAAACTGTCCACATGGTACAGGTTTATTAGGAAGCTAATCTTCCCTCAAGGGAACGTGGACTCAGCAACCTTGGAATGAAGGAGAACATACGTGATTAAAAAAAACCTCTAACAAAATATGCTTCTCTACATCACAGGCAATCCGGAAGCTCTTAGTAGCTGCAAAATGAACCTTAGCTGTTACATAGGTCCTAAACTTAGGAGGGAGCCATGGACTGTCCGGAGGGCATAGGAAAAGGGGACTGAAGCATTAGAATTATTATCCAAAACCAAAAACATCTTTCTTCTTCAACCTTCTCTCTCAGAAATGCTTTGGAAAGAAGCCTGGGAGGTTCCCAGAGGCCAGAGAATTCTGGAAGTAGAGGAAAAAGGGAAGGGTGAGGGAAGAAGAACTATGAGGTTAAGTCATTAAATCTTCTTAATGAAGCCTTCTAGCAGGTGGTCCTGGCATTCAGGGAGGATCATAGCCACATCTAACCTATAATCCTCTAGCAGACCCCCAGATTATTAAAGGTCATTAGTTTCTAATACTGTTTTCCTTAAAAGTAGCAGTTTCCCCATTCTTAAGGCGATCCTTATTGGACTAGAAATAAAAAACAGCAACTTTTTTTTACACTAGTCCTTCATGTTTCTTCAAGGTTGAGCTGCTCTCCACAGATTTCATTCAGTAATTATTGGCATCTATTTCCCAGACATATAGAAAGGGCACCTAACTCAATCCAGTAGGTTCTGGGAGAACACTTTGAAGGAGATGTAATCTAAACAGAGACTTGAAGAGCTAAGTAAAGGTGTTCTAGGCAAAGAGAAGACCACACGCAAAGGCCAAGATATGAATGAAATTATGGCATGCATGAGTAATTCACAGTGGCTTGGGTGGGTATAGGAGAATGATGAGAGAAGCTAGAGTGATAAAGAGGGTGCAGATCAAGAAGTTTCTTTTATTCCAAGCTATGGAATTTGGACCTTATCTTGGGGGTAATGGAGAGCCATTTAAGGATCTTAAGCACGATATGTATTAGCTAAGGTGCAGATTCATTTGCTATAACAAAGAGATCTAAAACATAGAGACTGAAAATTAGAAAAATAGAATTATTTTTCTCTCAAATAAAAGTCCAAGTAGGCAGTTCAGGACTAGTGTGGCTGATATGCAGATTGATAATGTTGGGATCTCAGGTTTCTTCCATCTTGCTACTCCATCATCCCCTAGGTAGCTGAACTCATTCACAGTTAAAAATCATCACCCACTTCCTAGGTCCGTATCCCAGCTAGTGAGAAAGAGATAAAGGGACAACAAGTTCATTCTTTCTGAAGTCTTTACCTGGAGGTTGTACATGTCAATTCCATTCATATTCCACTAACTAGAATTTAGTCACATGGCCACATCTAACTGCAAGAAGTCTGGAATATATAATTTTTATTCTAGGTGGTCATGTACTGATTAAAATTCAGAAATAACATGATCATATTTTTATTTTTAAAAATATCCTTCTGGCTTCAGTATAAAGAATTGATGGAGGAAAGCAAAAAGGGTGGGGGGGAATACCAGTAAAGAGCCAATTATTGGAATACCTATAGGAAATGATGGTGGTATAAATTAAGATAGGTACAGTGGGTATGAGGAATTATGCATGGATGTTAGACATATTTGGGAGAATCAACAGCGGTTGGGTGTGGAAGGGTGGGAAGGAAGGCAGAAAGGATAATGCTTAAGTTTTTCACTCAGGCAATTTCTACCATTCAGTGGAATAAGAAACACCGGAGGAAGAAAGGCTTGGTATGCAGGGAAAAAAAGAAAGATGATGAATTTGGTTTTATATCTTGATATGCCTGTGGGCCATCATAGTGGAGATTCCAGTAGACTGTTGGACATATGGTTATGAGCTCAGGACAAAGAGTAGGCTGGAGATACAAATAGCAGGAGGCTTATGGCATCCGAAGCTATAAGAATAAAAAGATAACCCAGAGAAAATGCACAGAGTGAGAAAATAAAAGTCAAGGACTAAACTCTGAGAAATACCTACACTTAAAGGATACAAAGGAAAGAAAAACTAACAAAATAGAGCAAAGAGGAAGAAGAAAAACCAAGACAGTGTTATGTCACAGAATCCCAGAAGAGCATTCTGAGATGGAGGTAATGGGCCCCATGTTGAATTTTGCAGCCTTGAAAATCAAGGGCCAGAAAGCATCTTTTTTAGATTGAGCAACAAAGAGTTTGGTAATGTTGGTGAAAGCAACTGATGGAGAAATGCCAGTAGAGGCAGCTGCAATGAGTAGAAGAATGAATGGAAAGTACCGAAATGATACAGACAGTTCTTGCCAGAAGCTTGGCTATTAAAAGGCTGTAGCAACAGAGGGGTAGGGTTGATGGAAGATTTTTAAATCTGAAAATGAAGAGTTTTGATTATAAAACTCATATAATTATAAAAGTAATGTTTATTATAAATAATTCAGGCAATAAAGATAATAACATGAAGAAAAAAAACATGAAAATCATGCAGAAATAGCCATTGCTATCATTTTGATGTACTATTTCTATACTTCCTTCAGTATATACCTTTATATACACAAATGTTTATATTTTTATAAAAAGAGATTATACTGTACCTAAGCTTCTTTTTCTAGTTATTGATATAGGTGGGCATCTTTCCATGACAATGAGTAATTACAATTATAGTAACTTTTCAGTAACCCCATAGTATTCCACAGTAAGAGCATATCAAAATGTATTTAATCAATTCCCAATTGGTGAACATTTGTTTCCAGTTTGTTTTTATTATTAACACTGCCCCCATAAACATTCTTGTATAGAAATATTTACATATTTGTCTAACTGTTTCTTTTGGATAAGATCAGGAAGTAGAGTTGCTGGGTTGATAGAGAGAATGACTGGCAATCTATGTCCCAGTAGAAGGTATAGAAAGAACACCAATGGGGTTAGCCTTAAATACCAGAAGGACATCTTTTCTACATTTTCCCTTGGAGTAGCAGAAGGTCATTTGCTGAAAGTGAAAGCAGAGGCAATGGTTTAGAGAACCTGAGGTGAGTGAAGAAGGTATGGGCTGTGGAAAAAAGAGCTGAACTGGAAGACGAAAGTATTGAAGGCCCAGTGGATTTGTAGTGGAACCAATTTGCACATTTGTATACTTTTTCTCAGCAGCACTCAGATGTGGAGTTTTGTAGCAGAAAGACAAATGAGTTAGAGATTTAAGACATTGGCAAAAGGGTAGATAAAATGATTAACCATGGGATCCAGGCTGCATAGGGACAAAAGGGAAGACAGGATGAGATTGTCAGATAGGGAGGGAATACAAGAGTGAGGAGACTAGAGGACTCAGTGACATCTAAGAGTATGTATAGTTGGAATAAAAATATGAGAAAACAAAAAGGATAGAAGATTCTGGTTGGAAGTAGGATATTTGAATTTGAGTTTTCAGAGGTAAGGTAGTTCTGAGTGATAACATTAAACAGGATGTGCCCTTGGAAGTGGTTAAAATCAACAGACAACTTCATAGATGCTTCTGTAACAGAAGATTGTAATTAGTACTTATTGAAAACTGAAGTATATAGTACGCCTATTTGTAGATGTATTAAAAAAGATAATTTTCTTAATGATATTTAATGAATATTGTAGGAAGCCTGGAAGCAGATCACTTCAGCAAGCTTGAATCAACTAAATTCGCAATTATACGAAATTTGAGCAACCAAGTTCTCTTCATAGACCGGAAAAATAAACCTGTGTTTGAGGATATGCCTGATACTGACTGTAAAGGTATTTTTTTAAATATTTGCAAACATAAAAATGACTAGCTACTTCCTCCTGTTCTATTTTACTGCCTACATTTTTCTGTACTAGGCCCAATCCCTAAATGAACAGTCTCAGGAGTAGAAATAATTTCACTTGCAAGAAACTTTATAGGACATCCATACTTTTTACATGGGGTGAAACATTGGATACAATAAATACATTGCTAGGTATCATGCCACTCTGAGGTTACATTTGGATCATCATGCCCTTCATTGTAATTGCAGTAACAGTAAGAAATGCTTATAGAGTTAGATCCTTAATTCCTGCTGATTATAGCTGAATATGCTAGTAGTATTTTCAAATTTCAGAATTTAAAAATAAACACACAGATATTTCAAATGAGCCTGTTTTCCACCTGAACTTCAAAGTGCCTTAGAAAATAAGTAAGTTTCTTTGCCTTCCAAAGTGTATGAATTCCAAATATCAGCATTTTAGGCACAGGTGAAACAGTGAATGTGCATCTTGGAAAATACTGAATTTTTACCTTAATAAATAAAATTGTAATATTCTTAATAACATTTAAAAGTTAAAGACAAGTCACAGAATGACAAATACTGTATGACCCCACTTACATGAAATAGGCAAATGTATACTATCTTAGTTATCTAGTGCTGCTCTAACAGAAATACCACAAGTGGATGGTTTTAATAAGGAGAAATTTATTCTCTCATGGTCCAGTAGGCTACAAGTCCAAATTCAGGGCGTCAGCACCAGGGGAAGGCTTTCTCTCTCTCTCTGTCAGCCTTCTTCTCTTCAGTGTTCCCCCAGACTTGGAGCTTCTCCACGCAGGGACCCCGGGTCCAAAGGACGCACTCTGCTCCTGGCACTGCTTTCTTGGTGGTATGAGGTCCCCCATTTTCTGCTTGCTTCCCTTTCCTTTTATCTCTCGTAAGGTAAAAGGTGGTACAGGCCACACCCTAGGGAAACTCCCTTTACATTGGATCAGGGATGTGACCTGGGTAAGGGTAGTGTTACAATCCCAGCCTAATCCTCTTTAACATAAAATTACAACCACAAAATGGAGGCCAACCACACAATTCTGGGAATCATGGCCCAGCCAAATCGATAACACACATTTTTGGGGGGACATAATTCAAACCATGACGTATAGAGACCAAAGCTTATTAGTGGTCAGCAAGAGTGGCAGAACAGGTAGTGGGGTAGTCGTTGCTTAAGGGCACTGAGTTTCTGTTAACAGTGGTGGAATAATTTTAGAAAGGATAGTGGTAATGGTTGCACAACATGATGGATGTAATCAATGTCACAGAATTATACTTGTAAAAATTATTGAATTGGCAAATGTTATGTTATGTATTTTTATCACACAAAAATAGTTAAACACAATCTTTTTAGAGTTCAGAATATCTTTAAAAGACTCAAAAAGTTTCTGCATGTATGCTGTAATACACATTTAAACGTGTTGTAAAGAATGTCTGGCCAGCTATACATAGTCTCCTTCTCCTGACTGGTCAAATCTCAGATTGCAGGATTGGTAATGGGCCTGTTAGGACTATCCTTTGGTTAATTTCCATAAATATTGATTTGCAAAAATTCTTCTACCTAGTGTTCTTATTTATTAATGTTTATTTCAGATAATGCACCCGAGACCATATTTATAATAACAGTGTATAAAGATAGCCAACCTAGACATCTGGCAGTGACCATCTCTGTGAAGTGTAGGAAAAGAATTTCTACTCTCTCCTGTGAGAACAAAACTATTAACTTTAAGGTAAGACTGAGCCTTGATTCAGTTTTAGTCTTATTTGTGGACTAGACCAGGAATAGCAAGAAGCAGAGAATCATTAAAATGGATAATTACTAAAAATTTTCAAACTCCTTAACCAAGTGTAGTAACTTCATGGTTTTCCTGAGCCTATTACAGGGAGGAAGGGCCATAACACTAGTTTCATAACCTGGGCCTTCTGAATAATCAACCTATAGATAAATAAAAATATAAAATGCATATGTGAATTACCATATTAATTTATGAACAGCATGGGACTTTCCAGAATAATTCCTGGTGCATAGAATGAAGCTAATTATTCTTCTGGGTATCATCCACTTTCTAAATTATGATGATAATATTTTTACCCCTAATTGTTCCTGCTTCTTAGTCTAAGTCTTAGCCACATCCTTCAACTTTTGGTTGATTTATGTTGTTTTTAATGTTAATCTAAGTGAATAAAATTAACAAGATCAGCTGTAAAAGTAATGATGTATGTAATGTATCTGAAAGCCAGGTATCACTTACTTCTGGCCACTGCTTTTTTCTCCATTACTAAACAACCATTAACTGTAGCTATAGACTGACTCAGAGAACTTTCCTCTCAATGAGAGCTGCCAGGGGATGCTCACAAACTGACAATGGTAGCTGCTTCAAAGGAGAATCCCATGTCATGAAGACTTTTTTCGGAGTGGAGATGTGCCAGTGAAGAATAGCTGTCACGATCACCCAGTCTCTGTTGAAGGAAAGTTAGTGATGATCTTAGTGGCAATGACAATGGGAAAATTGGGAGGGAGAAAAAAAAGCCACTCAAAATATAATCAAAGTAAGAACAGTGTGTATACAACAGATACAGCCTCCAGTCAAATCCCTTGGTCCTCCCTTTCAACTACAGTGCCACCCCTTCAGGCAGCAATAGAGTTCTCACTCTTATGCCCTGACAGGCAATTAACTTAATTATTATAATGGCATTAGAGGACTAGGGTGGAAAGGGTTAAGCATGTTGTTACTGAGCAACAAAACCAGAAGGAAAGGAAGAGATGGCCATGCTCAAGCCTTGTGGAGAGGAGAAAAACTAATTCAGCTGCAGAGGCAGATTTGGAAAATGGGATAAGCCTGACCTACAAGTGGATTCTTGTGGGGAGAGACTAGGGAGAGTGTTAAGAAAATGGAAATAATGTTTGGCACATAGTAGGAAATGGGGAAAATCCAGGTTTTTGGGTGCCTGAGACTTACAAAATTTTGGTAGCCCTTTTAAAGAAAAAGAATATAAAATTACCAAAGGCATAAACTTGACAATTTAGTTAGAATACGAAAAGAGGGAGCCTTGAAAGAGGCCGGTGCAAGTGAAGGGCTCTGACACTTAAGTGTCGTTATCTTCACAGCTTCTGTTAGGAACTCAGTAAACATTAGTTGGAGGAAGGGAGGGAGAGAAGGGAGGAAGGAAGAAGGAAGGGAGAGAAAGAGAAGGAGTAGGCTAGGACGAGTTTTAGCTCTTGGTCTTTATCCCCTTATTTCCCATTAATAAAGATCTTAGCAGTGGTTATAGACGTAGACTAGGTTCTAGATAGTAAGACACAAGTGGCTACCATTATGTGTTTACCTTTCTGTGCTGGTTAGTAACTATAAAGTGATAGTGCTCAGGGCTACTTCTGTTTTTCTTTGTGCAAGAACCTTTACAACACTGAAAGGGATTTGCTTCAAGAGGTTACTGTCAGTGACTATTTTCCTGTGTATATATCCAGACTTGGTGAAGGTTCTCTCAGACTTGCTAATGCACTTGGGAGAGGACCAAAAGAACAGATGCTAAGTCGAGTTTAACTTTCCCCAGGTACAGATTCAACTCCTCCTGATCTAAAGAACCCCTTAGACTCTTGGCACGCTCAAGTTTCACGAGATAGGGCTTTTCATGCTGAAGATTCCCCCAGGGTCACCAGGACTGTTCCCATATCCATGTGTTGTGCATTTCCCTGTGGTGACTCAGTGGTCAATACCATAACCAAGAAAAGCTACTACTCCAGAATTTCCTTGCCTCTATTCTGAAATGTGACATCTAACTATGGTTAGAGAGATCACTTATCTAACCCATACCCATCCTCACCTTCAACTATAACGTTCCATGCTAGGTCTGAACCAAGATTCATCTCCTTCTGTAGTATTTCTAGAGCTTTTGGAATTTTGGCTAAGGATTATTTTCATTTCACATTAGACTTCTTATTAGTCCCAAATTGGCTTCCTCATCTTAGGGCACTTTCTTAGGTCTGGTATACTTTAGACAGCTGCAGAAGTAAACTCCAATGGAGGAACTAGTTTATACTATCATCACTTCAGGACCCACACTTGTTGCTAAAGAGCAAAGATCAAGATTTATAAGTGGCTGGTGGATTCGAAACTGCCAACCTTTTGGTAAGCAGCCTAAGCTCTTAACCACTGTGCCACTAGGCACTAGGGCTCCTATAAAAAGACAAGAAAAGGCAAATGTATAGAGACCAAAGTTTATTAGTGGTTACCTGGGGTGAGAGGGAGGGAGAAAAGGGGGGCTAACAGTGATGGAAACATTGCATTGATTAAGGATAGGGTTGCACGGCCAATTATTTAATTGCTGTCAATAAGTTGTACAACTGTAAAAACTTGAATTGGCAGAAGTTGTGTGATAGATATATTTACAACACCGATTTTTTCTTTTAGAAGAGTAGATACTAAGTCTGTTTATGTACAACCAAACACCTCATGGGATTTGATTCCTTGATTTGGAAGTTTAGGGTCGTGGTTTCATGGGACATCCCAGTTAATTGGCCTAATAATGTGTTTAGTGCTTCTTTTGTACCTCCTAGTTCGTTATGTAGTGCCTGGGGTCATAAAAGCTTGCAAGCGGCCATCCAAGACACAACAGTTGGTCTGTATTCACCTGGAACAACAGAAGAAGAAGAGTCAGGAATAGGAGGAGGATATAGAATATGTGGCTAATTGCCTCCATGAACAACAGCCTCCTTTGCCGTGATACCAGAGTACTGTATGGTTGCCAGCTACCATTACTAAACATTTTGATCAAAGATTCCATAGAAGAATCCTGATCAAAAGGGGGAAAAGGTAGAACAGAATTGTAAATTCTCATGGACTCTAGACTTTCTGGAGCTATGGAGGGTAGATGAACTTCTGAAACTATTGATAAGATAGTCTTTGAACCTTGAACCAAAAACATCCGCTGAAGTCTTCTTAAAACCTAACAATAGTTTATCTTAACTGGTAAAAAAGGTCTTCCTTGAGCATTATGCTCTTTCAAGAACTATCTATATGGGATCAAATTGACAACAGCAACTCGAAAGATTGTATGGGAACCTTAGGGGGCAGTGAGTTTATCTTAATGAGGGAGGAACATCTCAGAAAAGGAGGGTGAGAATGGTTGCCCAACTCAAAGAATGTAACCAATGTCACTAAATTGTACATGCAGAAGCCGTCAAATTGGTATATGTTTTGCTGTGTATATTCTCAACAGCAACAACAAAATAAATAAAATTTAAAGAAAAACTTAACAGTATAAAAAAGAGTTGTGACTATAAATTCTATAATTGATTTAGAAGTTTGGAAGCATCCCCCAGATTCTTTCGGGCATCTTGGAAGGATTCTGGAATGCTATCTTGGGTCTAGGGATCTCTCTGTCAGTCTGTAAAATTTTGGGAATCTTTGCTACCATGTGGAGTCAAAATTAAGTTCAAAATGTCTACTGGTTCCAGGATTAACATGGAAGAAGCTTGAGTGGTCCCCACATTATCTAGTCCATCCTGAAAAGTAGACATGATGCAATAATAGGAAAAGTGTGGACAGTACTGGCAGTTAGGTGATCAACAGGATTATAGTTTTAAGTGATCTATCCTGTGGCTGCAAGATACAAGGATTAGAATTTGACCTTTTAGGGTAGAGCCTGGCCAAGTAGGCTACGTTCCAGACAGTAGTAATTCAAGACTATTATGGAGCTGAAGAGGAGCCCTGGTGGCACAGTGGTTAAGCAGTCAGCCGCTAATTGAAAGGTTGGTAGTTCAAACCCACAAGCAGCTCCTCAGAAGAAAAGAACTGGTGATCTGTTCCTGTAAAGATTACAGCCTAGGAAACCCTATGGGGCAGTTCTACTCTGTCATATAGGGTCGCATGTGTTGGAGTCAACTGTACGACACATAAGAACAACAGCATGGAACTAAAATGCTTGGCAGAGAGACAGAGTCAAGGGCTGCTGATTGAGCCATTATAGCTATACAGGAACCCAGGACCTAGCCTTAGAACAACAAGTGCTGGGTCTCTTAACAGTAAGTTTCAGACCCAGGCCCCACAGAAGGAAGGAGCTGAGATTCCTGGTACTTCTGCCTCTCTCACAGTTGGCTTGGAAACTAGGGCTAACTTAGGCCTATTGGTGGATGACATCAATGTCTTTAGCTATGAATAGTTAGAGAAGACAGGTTGACAAAGAGGTTGTGGTCCTTGCTGAAACTCTACTTCATCTTGGACGGATGAGAGAGGAGAGAAGGAAGCTAGCTGGTGGGTAAATTGGGGTAAAACTGGAGACCTGGATCTGAATGTTGGTTTCATTGTGGGAAGAGGCAGAGTGGGCAGGGAGAATAGGAGATTAGGAATTAAGAAGGAGAGATAAGTATTCCTTTATTCAGAGATTTTTTTTTTCTCCTTGACTCTGGAAAAGAAAACCTTCCTTAGTTCTGAGCAGTATGATACTTCAAAATAAATTGCATATATTCAAATGTTACATGTCTTTAAAAAATTAAGTAATATTCTTGTTTCTCCATAGGAAATCACTCCTCCTGAAGATATCAATGATATACAAAGTGACATTATATTCTTTATGAAAAATGTTGAAGGACATGATGAGAAGACACAGTTTGAATCTTCATCGTACCCAGGATACTTTCTCGCTTCTGAAAAAGATGCAGACCTTTACAGACTCATTTTGAAAGAGAAGAACCAAATTGGGGATAACTCTGTAATGTTCACTGTAGACCTCCAAGAACTTGGTGTTAAATGTTCATAGTTTGCTAGTAAAGAATGTCAACTTTAAGAATTGTGCTCTTTAAAGGTCTATCTATATGAGATAAAACTGACAACAGCAACTGTTAATGGGAGAGGTACAACCAGAAAAGCAGTGTGAGAATGGTTGCACAACTCAAAAAATGGAATCAGTGTTACTAAATTACATATATAAAAATTGTTGAATTTGTGTATGTTCTGCAACAACAAAAATAAATTTCTTTTCATAGTCTGAACTTTTTTGTTTCAGAAAGTTTTTAAGAAGTTTCTGAGCCTGTAATTCCAGTGTTGAATAATGGTTTTTAATAGAAGAACCGCTTTAACAAAATTGAATTGACTCCCCCTGAACCAAGTGAAGAGCCCTGGTGGTGCAGTGGTTAAGCATTTGGCTGCTAACCAAAAGGTGGGCAGTTTGAATCCACTAGCCTCTCCGTAGAAACCCTATGGGGAAGTTCTACTTTGTCCTATAGGGTCACTATGAGTCAGAATTGACTCAATGGCATTGGGTTGGGTTTTTTGTTTTTTTATCCAAGTAAATAAAATATTCATATAATGT
Organism: Dugong dugon; assembly: GCA_030035585.1. NCBI lineage: Eukaryota > Metazoa > Chordata > Mammalia > Sirenia > Dugongidae > Dugong > Dugong dugon. Next base: position 32,910,070 of record CM057467.1, read on the forward strand.
TGTTTTAAAATTGCGTAGTTTGAAAACACAGTCTACATTGTTAATTGGCACTTATACTCGACAGAATTGTTTTCAATCTTTTGGGCTACTGGTCCCAATGATGAAAGATCCTGATAAATGAATTCTCTAATTTTTAAGAATACCACTAAAACCACAAAAATAAAGAGACCATTTCACTTGACAAATTTCTGCACTTCTTCCAAAGTCAGGGTATCTTCAAAAGCCAGTTTGATTCTGAATCCAGTAACATAGAAAAAGGATTATACACTATAACCAATGGCATTTATCCTCAGAGTGCAAAATTGGTTTAATATCCTAAGATCAACTAAGGTAATATGGTATAGTAATAGAATATTGTATATTAATAGAACGTAGGGTAAAAACAATGATCATTTCAATGTTGTTGTTGTTAGATGCAGTCGAGTCAATTCTGACTCATAGCGACCCTATGTACAAGAGAACAAAATACTGCCCAGTCCTGTGCCATCCTCACAATTGTTATACTTGAGCCCATTGTTGCAGCCACTGTGTCAATCCATCTCATTGAGGGTCTTCCTCTTTTTCGCTGACCCTCTACCAAGCATGATGTCCTTCTCCAGGGACTGGTCCCTCCTGATAACATGTCCAAAGTATGTGAGACAAAGTCTCACCATCCTCGCTTCTAATGAGCATTTTGGCTGTACTTCTTCCAAGACAGATTTGTTCATTCTTTTGGCAGCCCGTGGTATATCCAATATTCTTCGCCAACACCACAATTCAAAGGTATCAATTCTTCTTCAGTCTTCCTTATTCATTGTCCTTATTTATCTTCCTTATTCTCTCTAGATCATAGATAATTGTTAGACTGGGTGATGGGAGAAGTAGCATTGGATGTAGGTGTAATGAGCACAGCTTGACCAAAGTAAACAATGGCACTAAGAAGCACACAAGACAAAATGATGTTTGTGCTAAAGCATATGACATGTATAGTTTGGCAACAACACCAACAGTAACCAAAAAAAACAAGGATGGTCACGTATGTATGTGTATAGGCATATATGTGTATGGGTAGTTATAAGGTGTGTACATACATATGCACAGATAAAAGTATGTATTTGTACATACAGATATACATGTGCATGCATATATATTCATAGATGACACTGTTACAGATACTTCTCAGACATAACCAAACACCTTTGGTTTTCCAGGTTGAGGGCTTAAGACTTTAGTTTCATGGGACAACTTAGTCAATTAGCACAATATAGTTCTCAAAGTTCATGTTCTGTATCCTAGAATGGTGAGTAGCATCTGGGGTTTTAAAAAGCTTGTGAGCAGCCATCTAAGATACAACTATTGGTCTCTACTCTTCAGGAGCAAAAGAGAAAGAAGGAAACCAAAGTCTCAGAGAAGAAACTAGACAACATGGTGATAACCTACATGAGCCATGGCCTCACCTGCTCTGAAACGAGAACTGGATGGTGCCCAGTTACCACTACCAACTACTCTGATCAGGGCCACAATATGTGGACCCTGACAGAATGGGAGAAAAAGGTGGAACAGAACTCAAACTCTTAAAAAATCCAAACTTTGGGGTTTTGGCAAGATGGTGCTCTAGGCAGAAGCACCACGCCGTCCCTCCCCAGCAAAGATCAGAAAAACTAAGCCAGAGAATGCAACAATCCTGAAACCCTAGAACATCAAATGAAGAGATAGAGTACTCAGCCAAGCACAAATGGAGTGAGAATACTGAAAGAGAACGGAGAGCAAGGAGAGATTCATGCAGAGGTCCCCTACCAACTAACGCAGTGTGAATCCACCATCTTGGACTCCTATCGGAGACCAGCAAACAGGGGTACGAGAAAGCAGCCTCACAGAGCGTCCAGTGGGAGACAAAACAGCTGGGATGAAACAAACAAATCTACAATCAATAAACGAGAGAAATATCTACTGAATGCCCCGAAAACAGCAAATAATATCAAAACATTTACAAAAACAGGACAGGATGGTTCCAGTAGGTGTCCAAATTAAAACACCAGATGACTCTCCTGTGGAAGAAAATGCACTAGAAGTACCTGATAGGGAATTCAAATCTCTAATACTCGGAATTTTCCAAGAACTGAGGCAAAAAGCTGATAAACATGAGAAAAAAATAGACAAATTCATGGAAAATACAGACAAAAATTGGAAGAATTCAGGAAGATGATGCAGGAACAAAATGCCAAAATAAATTCACAACTAGAAATTATACAAAAACAACAATTAGAAATCCAAAAGATAAACAACAAGATTTCAGAAATGGATGATGTCATGGAAGGGCTGAGAAGCAGATTTGAAACCATGGAAGACAAGATCAGTGAAACTGAATACAAACACTTGGATACAACTCTGTTTCAGGAAAACTCAGAAAAAAGAACAAAGAAAAATGAAGACACCCTGAGTTATGTGGGACACAATTAAAAGCAAAAATTTACGAGTGATTGGCATGCCAGAACAGGGGGAGAAAACAGAAAACACAGAGAGGATCATTGAGGAACTGCTGACAGAAATCTTCCCCAATATCATGAAAGATGAAAAGCTGGCCATCCAAGAAGCTCAACGAAACCCATATAGAAGAGACCCCAAAAGAAAATCACCAAGGCATATCATATTCACACTCGCAAAAACCAAAGACAAACAAAGAATCCTGAGAGCAGCTCGTGAAAAACGAGAAGTCACATACAGAGGAGAAACACTAAGACTAAGCTCAGATTATTCGGCAGAAACCATGCAGGCAAGAAGGCAGTGGGATGACATATATAAAATCTTGAAAGAAAAAAACTGTCAGCCAAGAATAATATATCCTGCAAAACTCTCGTTCAAATTTGATGGTGAAATTAGGTCATTTCCAGATAAACAGAAACTAAGGGAATATGTAAAAGCCAAACCAAACTTACAAGAATTATTAAAGGGTGTTCTTCGATCTGAGGACAAACAGCTTCAGCCCTCAGACAGGACCTAGGACACAGGATCGTACGAGCCAGATACCAATCTAGGAAATGAACTCTCAAGGACTATACAAAACCAAAAGAAATACAACAGGGAATCAGAGCAGTCAATTGATGGATGACAACAACATCAAAACAATGAAAGAGGGAATAAATGGCATAGGTATAGAACCTTCTAATGGAGAGGAAAGCAAGGCGATACCAACTAATGGTAGACTGCTTAGAACTTAGAAAGATAAGGGTAAAATTCATGGTAACCACAAAGAAAGTTAACAAACCGACTCATAAAAATAAAGATGAAAAACATAAAGTCTCAGCAAAAACAAAAGAAATGAAAAAAAAAAATCCACAAACAAAAGTAACTCAGCACAAGAGAGTAAGAAGAACAAAGAAAACTTCAGCACCATAAAAAAAAAGCACTACAAAATGACAGCAACAAACTCACATCTACCAATAATTACACTGAATGTAAATGGACTCAATGCACCCATAAAGAGACGGAGAGTGACAGAATGGATAAGAAAACAGGATCCATCAATATGCTGTCTACAAGAGACACACCTTAGAAACAAAGATGTGAATTTATTAAAAGTCAAAGGTTGGAAAAAGATATATCAAGCTAACAACTACCAAAAAAGAGCAGGAGTGGCAATTCTAATCTCAGATAAAATAGAGTTTAAAATGAAATCTACCATAAAAGACAAAGAAGGACACTATATAATGATTAAGGGGATGATCCATCATGAAGACATAACCATAATAAACATCTACGCACCCAATGACAGGGCTCCAAAATACATAAAAAAAACTCTAACAACACTGAAAAGAGAAATTGACAGTTCCACAATAATAGTAGGAGACTTCAACACACCACTCTCAGTAAAGGACAGAACAACTAAAAAGAAACTCAGCAAAGATACAGAAGACCTAAAGGACACAATCAGCCAACTGGACCTCATAGACATATACAGAACAATCCATCCAACCGCTGCAAAGTACACATTCTTTTCCAATGCACATGGAACGTTCTCCAGAGTAGACCACATCTTAGGCCACAGAGAAATCCTCAACAAGATCCAAAACCTTGAGATAATTCAAAGTCTCTTCTCTGACCACAATGCCATCAAGGTAGAAATTAACACTAGAAAGAGCAAGGAAAAAAAATCAACTACATGGAAACTGAATAATACCCTGCTTACACATCAGTGGGTAATAGAAGAAATCAGATATGGAATCCAAAAATTCCTAGAATCAAATAAGAATGAAAACACATCATACCAAAACGCTTGGGACACAGCAAAGGCAGTCCTCAGAGGACAATTTATACCAATAGATGCACATATCAAAAAAGAAGAAAGGGAAAAAATCAAAACATTAACTACAGAACTCAAACAAATAGAAATAGAACAGCAAAAAAAGCCTACAACCACCAGAAGAAAGGAAATAGTAAAGATCAGAGCAGAAATAAATGAAATAGAGAACAGAAAAACAGTAGAAAGAATCAACAAAACCAAAAGTTGGTTCTTTGAAAGAATCAACAAAATCGACAAACCACTGGCCAGACTGACAAAAGAAAAACAGGAGAGGACACAAATAACCCAAATAAGAAATGAAATGGGGGACATTACAACAGACCCAACTGAAATAAAAAGGATTATAACAGAATATTATGAAAAACTATACTCCAACAAATTTGAAAACCTAGAGGAAATGAATAAATTTCTAGAAACACACGGCCTACCCAAACTACAACAAAGTGATGTTGAAAATCTGAACAGACCCATAACAAGAGAAGAGACTGAAAAGGTAATAAAAAAAACTCCCAGCCAAAAAAAGCCCTGGCCCAGATGGCTTCACTGGAGAATTCTACAAAACATTTACAGAAGATCTTGTATCAGTTCTACTCAAGCTATTTCAGAGCATAGAAGACGAAGTAACACTTCCAAATTCATTCTATGAAGCCACCATAATGCTGATACCAAAACCAGGCAAAGACGTCACAAAAAAAGAAAATTATAGACCAATATCTCTCATGAATATAGATGCAAAAATTCTTAACAAAATTCTAGCCAATAGAATTCAGCATCATATCAAAAAAATAATACACCACAACCAAGTAGGATTCATACCAGGTATGCAAGGATGGTTTAGTATTAGAAAATCCATCAACGTAATCCACCACATAAATAAAAGGAAAGAAAAGAATCACATGATCGTCTCAACTGATGCAGAAAAGGCACTTGACAAAGTCCAACACCCATTCCTGATAAAAATTCTCAATCAAATAGGTATAGAAGGGAAATTTCTCAACATAATAAAGGGCATCTATGAAAAACCAACGGCCAACATCATTCTTAATGGAGAGAGGCTGAAAACATTCCCCTTGAAAACAGGAACAAGACAAGGATGCCCTTTATCATCACTCCTATTTAACATTGTGCTGAAAGTTCTAGCTAGAGCAATAAGGCAAGAAAAAGAAATAAAGGGCATCCAAATTAGTAATGAAGAAGTTAAACTGTCCCTGTTTGCAGATGATATGATACTATAGATAGAAAATCCTAAAGACTCCATGAGAAATCTACTGGAACTAATAGAAAGATTCAGCAGAGTAGCAGGATACAAGATAAACATTCAAAAATCAGTTGGATTCCTATACACCAGTAAGGAGAACAATGAAAAGGAAATCAGGAAATCAATACCATTTTCAATAGCCCCTAAAAAGATAAAATACTTAGGAATAAATCTGACCAGGGATGTAAAGGACCTATACAAAGAAAACTGCAAAACACTACTGCAAGAAACCCAAAGGGATCTTTATAAATGAAAAAGCATACCATCCTTATGGATAGATAGACTCAACATAGTGAAAATGATAGTTCTATCTAAAGCAGTTTAAAATACAATGCAATCCCGATCCAAATACCAACAACATTCTTTACAGAGATGGAAAAATTAATCAGTAACTTTATATGGAAAGGGAAGAAGCCCCAAATAAGTAAAGCACTATTGAAGAAGAAGAAAAAAGTAGGAGGACTCACACTACCTGACCTCAGAACCTACTATACAGCTACAGTAGTCAAAACAGCCTGGTACTGGTACAATGACAGATACATTGACCAATGGAACAGAATTGAGAACTCAGATGTAAATCCATCCACCTACGGTCATCTGATCTTTGACAAGGGCCCAAAGTCCATCACATGGGGAACAGACAGTCTTTTTAACAAATGGTGCTGGCAAAACTGGATGTCCATCTGCAAAAAAATGAAACAGGACCCATACCTCACACCACATACAAAAACTAATTCAAAATGGATCAAAGACCTGAATATAAAGCCAAAAACTATAAAGTTTGTAGAAGAAAAAATAGAATCAACACTACAGGCCCTAATACACAGCATTAACAGGATATAAACCATAACCAACAACACATAAACTACAGAAGATAAGCTAGATAACTGGGATCTTCTAAAAATCAAACACCTATGCTCTTCAAAAGGCTTCACCAAAAGAGTAAAAAGAGAACCTACAGACTGGGAAAAAAATTTTGGACATTACAAGTCAGACAAAGGTCTAATCTCTAAAATCTACAAGAAAATCCAACAGCTCTACAACAAAAAGACAGATAATCCAATTTAAAAATGGGCAAAGGAAATGAACAGACACTTCACCAAAAAGACAATCAAGTGGCCAACAGAACTAGCCATTAGAGAAACGCAAATTTAAACCACAATGAAATACCATCTCACCCCAGCATTCCTGGCACGAATCAAAAACACTGGAAATAACAAATGTTGGAGAGGCTGCAGGGAGATTGGAACTCTTATGCACTGCTAGTGGGAATGCATAATGATGCAACCATTTTGGAAAATGATATGGCACTTCCTTAGAAAGCTAGAAATAAAAATACCATACGATCCAGCAATCCCACTCCTAGGAATATATCCTAGAGAAATAAGAGCCATCACATGAATAGACATATGCACCCCCGTGTTCATTGCAGCATTGTTCACAATAGCAAAAAGATGGAAACAACCTAGATGCCCATCAACAGATGAATGGATAAACAAACTGTGGTGCATACACAAAATGGAGTACTATGCAATGATAAAGAACAATCTCATAACAGGAAACTGGAGGACATTATGCTGGGTGAAATAAGTCAGTCACAAAGGATAAATATTGTATAAGACCTCTACTGTAAAAACTCATGAAAAAGTTTACACACAGAGAGAAACAATCTTTGATGGTTACTAGGGAGGAGAGGGTGGAGAGGGAAAAACACTAACTAGACAATAGATAAGTGGTAACTTTGGTGAAGGGTAAGACAGTACACAATACTGGGGAAGCCAGTATAACTTGTAAAAGGAAAGGTCATGGAGGCTCCATAGACACATCCAAACTCCCTGAGGGACTGAATTGCTGGGTGGAGGGCTGTGGGGAACATGGTCTCAGGGAACATCTAGCTCAGTTGGCATAACACTGTTTATAAAGACAATGTTCTGCCTTCTACCTTGTTGAGTAGCGTCTGGGGTCTTAAAAGCCTGTGAGCAGCCATCTAAGATACTCCACTGGTCTCACCCCTTCCGGAGCAAGGGAGAATGAAGAGAACAAGATACAAGTAAAAGATTAGTCCTAAGGACTAATGAACCACGGCTACCAAGGCCTCCACCAGACTGAGTCCAGTACAGCTAGATGGTGCCCGGCTACCACCACTGACTGCTGACCGGGATCACAACAGAGGGTCCTGGAGAGAGCTGGAGAAGGATGTAGAACAAAATTATAACACAAAAAAATACCAGATTTACTGGCCTGACAGAGACTGGAGAAACCCCAAGAGTATGGCCCCCAGACACCCTTTTAGCTCAGTGGTGAAGTCACTCCCAAGGTTCACCATTAAGCCAGGAATTGGACAGCCCCATAAAACAAAATGGGACTAATGAGGAACAGCAGTCCAGGGACAAGGACTAGAAGGCAGGAGGGGACAGGAAAGCTGGTGATATGGAACTCAAGGTTGAGAAAGGACAGTGTTGACAGGTCATGGGGTTGTTATCCATTGTCATAGGGCAATATGTGTACTATTTAATGAGAAACTATTCTGTTCCATAAACCTTCATCTAACATACAAAAAAAAAATTATCAATGTGAGATCAAATTGACAACAGCAACTCAAAAGGTTTGATGGGAAGCCTAGGAGGTGGTGAGTTGAAGATAATGGTGATGGAATAATTTGGAAAAGAATAGTGAGAATAGCAGCACAACTGGAAGAACTTAATGTCACTGGAACATACATGTAGAAATTTTTGAAACGGTGTCTCTTTGGCTATGTGTATTTTCACCAAAAAAGAAAAAATGTCCTCTAAGGTCGAGAAGGGAGAGTGTTGACATGCGTGGGGTTGTTAACCAATGTCATGAAACAATATATGTACTGACTGTGTAATGAGAAACTATTTGTTCTGTAAACCTTCACCTGAAGTACAATAAAAAAAAATTTTAAAAGAAAAAAGGAATAAAATCAAAACATTAGCTATGCAACTCGAACAAATAGAAAAAGAACAGCAAAGGAACCCCACAGCCACCAGAAGAAAGAAAATAATAAAGATCAGAGCAGAAATAAATGAAATAAAGAATAAGAAAATGATAGAAAGAATCAATAAAATCAAAAGTTCATTCCCTGAAAGGATCAACAAAAATTGACAAACTGTTGGTCAAACTGACAAAAAAAAATACAGGAGAGGATAAAAATAACCCAAATAAGAAATGAAAGGGGAGACATTAAAACAGACTCAACTGAAATAAAAAGAATCATAACAGAGTACTATAAAAGACTATACTCCAACAGATTTGGAAACCTAGAGGAAATGAATAAATTTCTAGAAACATACTACCTGCCTAAACTAATACAACTGAGTTTGAAAATCTGAACAGACTCATAACAAGAGAAGAGATTGAAAAGGTAATTTTTTTAAAAACTACCATCCAGAAATAAATCCCTGACCCAGATGGCTTCATTGGAGAATTCTACCAAACATTCATAGAAGAGCCTGCACCAGTACTACTCAAACTATTTCAGAGCATAGAAAAGGAAGAGATACTTCCAAATTCGTTTTATGAAGCCAACATAACCCTGATACCAAAACCAGATGAAGACATCACAAAAAAAAAAAAAAAATTACAGACCTATATCTCTTGTGAATATAGATGCAAAAATTCTCAACAAAATTCTAGCCAATAGAATTCAGCATCATATAAAAAATAATACTTCACAACCAAGAGGGATTTATACCAGATATGCACAGCTGGTACATCCTTAGAAAATCAATCAACATAATCCACCAGATAAATAAAACAAAAGAATCACATGATCATCTCAATCGATGCAGAAAAGACATTCCATAGTCCAACACCCATTCTCAATAAAAAAGACATAGAAGGGAAATTCCTCAACATAAAAAAGGGCATCGATACAAAACCAAAAGCCAACATCATTCTTAACAGAGAGAGGCTGAAAACACTCCCCCTGAGAACAGGAAAAGGACAAGGATGCTCTTTATCACTACTACTAACATTGTGTTGAGCAATAAGGCAAGGAAAAGAAATAAAGCGTATCCTAATTGGTAAGGAAGAAGTAAAACTATACCTATTTGCAGATGAGATGATACTCTACATAGAGAACCCAAAGGACTCCACAAGAAAACTACAGGAACTTATAGAAAGATTCAGCAGAGTAATAGGATACAAGATAAACATACAGAAATCAGTTAAGTTCCTACGCCAATAAAGAGAACTACAAAAAGGAAATCAGGAAAGCAATACCATTGATAATAGCCCCTGAAAAAATAAAATACCTATGAATAAATTTAACCAGGGATGTAAAAGACCTGTACAAAGAAAACTACAAAACACTACTGAGGTAAACCAAAAGAGACCTACATAAATGAAAAAAACGTACCACGCTCATGGATAGGTAGACTCAACATTGGGAAAATGTCAATTCTACCCAAAGCAATCTACAAATACAGTGCAATCCCAATCCAAATACCAACATCATTCTTTAACAAGATGGAAAAACTAATCATTAACTTTATATGGACAGGAAAGAGGCCTCAGATAAGTAAAGCACTATTGAAGAAAACAAATAAAGTAAGAGGACTCACACTACCTGATCTCAGAACCTACTATACAGCTACAGTAATCAAAAGAGTCTGGTACTTATACAACGACAGACACATTGACCAATGGAACAGAATTGAGAACCCAGATGTAAAGCCATCCACCTACGGTCACCTGATCTTCGACAAAGCCCCCAAATCCATTAAATGGGGAAAAGGCAGTCTTTTTGACAAATTCTGCTGGCAAAACTGGATGTCCATGTGTTGAAACAGGATCCATACCTTACACCATACACAAAAACTAGTTCAAAATGGATCAAAGACCTAAATATAAAACCAAAAACTATAAACATCATAGAAGAAAAAATAGGATCAACGCTAGAGGCCCTAATACACAGCATAAATAGGATACAAATCATAACTAACAATACACAAACATCAGAAGATAAGCTAGATAACTGGGACCTTCTAAAAATTAAACACTTATGCTCATCAAAAGACATCACCAAAAGAGTAAAAAGAGAACCTACAGACTGGGGGAAAAAATTGGCTATGACAAATCTGACACAGGACTAATCTCTAAAATCTATAAGAAAATCCAACACATCCACAACAAAAAGACAAATAATCCAATTTAAAAAATTGGCGAAGATATGAACAGACACTTCACCAATGAAGACATTCAGTAGCTAAAAGACACATGAGAAAATGCTCATGATCACTAGCCCTTAGAGAAATGCAAATCAAAACCACAATGAGATTAACATCTCACCCCAACATTACTGGCACGAATCAAAAAAACAGGAAATGACAAATGCTGGAGAGGCTTCGGGGAGATAGTAACTCTTATGCACCGCTAGCGGGAATGTAAAATGTTACAACCATTTTGGAAAATGATATGGTGCTTCTTTAAAAAACTAGAAATAAAAATATCATTGTCATTCTTGTTCAGTGCCATGGAGTCGATCCCCGACTCATAGCAACCCTGTAGGACAGAGTAGAATTACCTCATACCATATGATCCCCACATATCTGTCAGTTTGTCCTACTGTGGGGGCTTGCATTTTGCTGTGATGCTGGAAGTTATGCCACGTATTCAGATACCAGCAAGGTCACCCATGGCGGGCAGGTTTCAGCTGAGCTTCCAGACTAAGACAGATTAGGAAAAAGGACCCGGCAGTCTATTTCTGAAAAGAATTCGCCAGTGAAAACCTTATGAATAGCAGCAGAACATTGTCTGATACAGTGCTTGAAGATGAGACCCCCCTGCTCCCCCAGGTAGGAAGGCATTCAAAAGACGACTGGGGAAGAGCTGCCCCTCAAAGTAGAGTCGACTTTAATGACATGGATGGAGTCAAGCTTTCGGGACCCTCATTTGCTGTTGTGGCACATGTCAAAATGAGAAGAAACAGTTGCAAACATCCATTAATTATCGGAATGTGGAATGTACGAAGTATGAATTTAGGAATATTGGAAATCATCAAAAATGAAATGGAATGCATAAATATGGATATCCTAGGCATTAGTGAGCTGAAATGGACTGGTATTGGCCATTTTGAATCAGACAATCATATGGTCTGCTATGCCGGGAATGACAACTTGAAGAGGAATGGCATTGCGTTCATTGTCAAAAAGAATATTTCAAGATCTATCCTAAAATATGACGCTGTCAGTGATAGGATAATATCCATACGCCTATAAGGAAGACCAGTTAATATGACTATTATTCAAATTTACGTACCAACCACTAATTCCAAAGACGAAGAAATTGAAGGTTTTTACTGGCTTCTGCAGTCTGAATTTCATCGAACATGCGATCAGGATGCATTGATAATTACTAGTGATTGGAATGTGAAAGTTGGAAACAAAAAAGAAGGATGGGTAGTTGGAAAATACAGCCTTGGTGATAGAAATGATGTCAGAGAGCACACGATAGAATTTTGCAAGACCATGACTTCTTCATTGTAAATACCTTCTTTCACAACATAAACAGAGACTGTACACATGGACTTCACCAGACGGAATACACAGGAATCAAATCAACTCCATCTGTGGAAAGAGACTATGGAAAAGCTCAATATTATCAGTCAGAACAAGGCCAGGGGCCGACTGCGGAACAGACCATCAAATGCCCTTATGCAAGTTCAAGTTGAAACTGAAGAAAATTCGAACAAGTCCACAAAAGCCAAAGTACGACCTTGAGAATATCTCACCTGAATTTAGAGACCATCTTAAGAATAGATTTGACACATTGAACACCAATGACCAAAGACCAGACGAGTTGTGGAATGACATCAAGGACATCATACATGAAGAAAGCAAGAGGTTATTAAAAAGACAAACAAGAAAGAAAAGACCAAAATGGATGTCAGAAGAGACTCTGAAATTTGCTCTTGAACATCGAGTAGCTAAAGCAAAAGGAAGAAATGATGAAGTAAAGAGCTGAACAGAAGATTTCAAAGGGCAGCTTGAGAAGACAAAGTAAAGTATTATAATGACATGTGCAAAGAGCTGGAGATAAAAAACCAAAAGGGAAGAATGTGCTTGGTATTCCTCAAGCTGAAAGAACTGAAGAAAGAATTCAAGCCTCGAGTTGCAATAGTGAAGGATTCTATGGGGAAAATATTAAACAACGCAGGAAGCATCAAAAGAAGATGGAAGGAACAGACAGAGTCATCATACCAAAAAGAGTTGGTTGACACTCAACCATTTCAAGAGGTAGCATATGATTAGGAATCGATGGTACTGCAGGAAGAAGTCCAAGCTGCACTGAAGGCATTGGCCAAAAAACAAGGCTCCAGGAATTGATGGAGTATCAATTGAGATGTTTCAACAAACGGATGCAGGGCTGGAAGTGCTCACTCATCTATGTCAAGAAATTTGGAAGACAGCTACCTGGCCAACCAACTGGAAGAGATCCATATTTACGCCTCTTTCCAAGAAAGGTGATCCAACCAAATGCAGAAATTATCAAACAACATCATTAATATCACACACAAGTACAGTTTTGCTGAAGATCATTCCAAAGTGGCTGCAGCAGTATGTTGACAGGGAACTGCCAGAAATTCAGGCTGGATTCAGAAGAGGTTGTGGAACCAGGGATATTATTGCTGAGGTCAGATGGATCCTGGCTGAAAGCAAAGAATACCAGAAAGATGTTTACCTGTGTTTTATTGGCTATGCAAAGGCATCCAACTGTGTGGATCATAACAAATTATAGATAACATTGCAAAGAATGGGAACTTCAGAACAATTAATTATGCTCATGAGGAACCTGTACATATATCAAGAGGCAGTTGTTCAGACAGAAGGAGGGATACTGCGTGGTTTAAAGTCAGGAAAGTTTTGTGTCAGGGTTGCATTCTTTCACCATACCTATTCAATCTGTATGCTGAGCAAATATTCTGAGAAGCTGGACTATATGAAGAAGAACTGGGCTTCAGGATTGGAGGAAGACTCATTAACAACCTGCAATATGCAGATGACACAACTTTGCTGGCTGAAAGAGAAGAGGACTTGAAGCAATTACTGATGAAGATCAAAGACCACCAGGCTTCAATATCGATTACACCTTAACATAAAGAAAACAAAGATCCTCACAACTGGACCAATAAGCAACATCATGATAAATGGAGAAAAGATTGAAGTCAAGGAATTAATTTTACTTGAATTCACAATCAACTCCCACGGAAGCAGTACTCAAGTAATCAGATGACTTATTGCATTGGGCAAACCTGCTGCAAAAGACTTCTTTAAAGTGTTGAAAAGCAAAGATGTCACCTTGAAGACTAAGGTGCGCCTGACCCAAGCCATGGTATTTTCAATCGCATCATATGCATGCGAAAGCTGGACAATGAATAAGGAAGACTGAAGAAGAATTGACGTCTTTGAACTACGGTGTTGGGGAAGAATATTGAATATACCATGGACTGCCAAAAGAACAAACAAATCTGTCTTGAAAAAGGTACATCCAGAATGCTCCTTAGAAGCAAGGATAGTGAGACTACATCTTACGTGCTTTGGACATGTTGTCAGACGGTATCAGTCCCTGGAGAAGGACATCATGCTTGGTAAAGTGGAGGGTCAGTGAAAAAGAGGAAGATCCTCAATGAGATGGATTGACATGGTGGTTGCAACGATCGGCTCAAGCATAACAACAATAGTGAGCATGGTGCAGGACCACAGTGTTTCGTTCTGTGGGGCATGGGGTCACTGTGAGTCAGAGCCGACTCCATGGCACCTAACAACAACATACGGTCTAGCAATCCCACTCCTAGGAATGTATCCTACAGAAATAAGAGCCATCACACAAATAGACATATGCACACCCATGTTCATTGCTGCATTATTCACAATAGAAAAAGATGGAAATAACCAGCCACCATGGTAATTTTATATCAGGGAACTCGTGGCCTTACCTGCCACCGAGTCTTGAACAGGGTCATAAAGTTTCCCTCCAGCAAGGCTCCCTAACTTTGAAGCCTGGGGCAAGAGATTAGACTCTTAGAGCCTTTCCTTTCAAGAGGCTCCTGAGTTCCTTATATAAACTGATCACCTCCTTTTCAGAGTGATGCACATTAAGGGAAATTGGAAGCTGGGAAGGTGGGGTACAGTTATATTCTTTCTCTATGGTAATAGAGAAAAAGTTGCAATTACATAGCCAGGACAGGTCAATCAAATTATGTCTTTGGGTAATTTATACTGTAAGTGATTTGTTACTTCCACTTAAAAGTCAAAAACAGCATAATCTTCAAGTTCTGCCTTACCAAGCACCCAGCTACCATTATAGTAAATTAGCTTAAAACTTTAGAAATAACCTCTCTGCACTCTCAATTCAACTTTGAATTTCAACTTTGAAATTCAAGTTAACTCCTTTGCACTGAGGAAAAGAAATGATGGAAGTTTTAGAAACAGATTTTGAAAACTTTAGGTAGTTAGATTACTAACTAGTCCTCCTGGCATTCAAAAGTAGTCACACTGCCCTTTTTTCTTTGCAGGCACATGACTGAGTCATTATGAAACACCTCCAAATTAGAATTAAAATGCATTTAGTTTTTGCTATGGTTCTGAGTCCTTTTCTTAATCCTTTTTTCCTCTTAATTGGGTATTACAATATTTCTAATAATTCATACTTTTTTTAAGCATATAGAGGGAAAGTCTTCCAAACACAATGGGTTAACTATCATGATTATTCTGATAGCTACAGCTCTCACTACAGAATTGCCAGAGTAATATTGCCTTAGCTTATCCTTGCAGGTGCCAGATGGCAATTAAGCAATAAACTTGGGAGTTTCCACCCAATTTCAAGGGAAATTACCTGAAGAGAAAGTTATGTTCATACTAAGCAAATCCACTCCCAGTGTGACTGATTTTTCTTCATAAACCGTGAGCCCTGCTGACTCACTTCTCTATTTAAGATATTTATTGCTCGGGAAATAACACTTACACCATCAGATTCCATTTCCACATTGAATAATGCCAAAGTCACAAAGCAGTACAGGAACCGGTTCAGCTCCTTTGGTGTTAGTTACAACGTAAACGCCAGCAAGGAGAGAAAGAGTTTTATCCTTTTTCAGGAATCCTTCATAGCTCCAGCATTATTGGCCAATGGAATGTTCTATATGTTGAGAAGGAGAAAGGGGACAGTGGACCGATCAGACGGGGCCTCCCCATTGGTCTAAACCTGGTGGGGTCACCATCGGTCGTGGATATACAGGCTTCAAGTTGAAGGCTCATATCCTTACATTTGTCCAGTTATCCAGTGTCATAGGTATCTAGCACTGCTGTAACAGAAATACCACAAGTGGGTGGCTTTAACAAACAAAAAATCTATTTTCTCACAGTTCCGGAGGCTAGAAGTCCAAATTCAGGGCACTGGCTCTAGGGGAAGGCTTTCTCTCTGTTTGCTCTGGGGAAGGTCTAGTCTTTTTTCAGATTCTATCCCTCAGAATGGCATCTATCTTCTCCCATCTCTGTTTGCTTGCTTCTTTGCTTAATCTACTGTTTCATATCTCAAAAGAGATTGATTTATGACACATCTTGCACTAATATTGCCTCATTAACAAAACAAAGAAACTTCATTCCCAAATGAGATTATAACCACTGGTGTTAAAAAAAAAAAACCAAACCAGTTGCCTTCGAGTTGATTCCGACTCATAGTGACCCTATAGGACAGAGTAGAACTGCCCTATAGGGTTTCCAAGGAGCAGCTGGTGGATTTGAACTGTCAACATTTTGGTTAGCAGCCTGAGCTCTTAACCACTGCACCACCAGGACTCTTACCACAGGTATTGGGGTTAGGATTTACAACACATATTTTAGGGGGACGCAATTTAATCTGTAACACCCGGTAGAGATTAAGTTCTGGCCATGCTCTTAAGAGATTCGTTCACAGGCCAAAATGTCAATATACTGATTTTCTACACACACACACACTAAAACTGTCAAACGGATAAAATTCCAGTGTCCCTTAGTCAATATACTCATTTCCCAATAGAAAAAACTCTATTTAGAAATTAATCCATTATCAGAAGTTTGCTTTTGAGTATAGCATCCTGTCTATTGTCTTACATGTCCTTCCAACTAGCCTGTGGGCACCGGAGAATCAGGAGCTGTGACTTTTTTGTCTTTGTATCTCCAGGGCCCAGGACAATGCCTGGTACATAGTAGATACTCAAATATCTTTTAAGATGTGAATGAATAAATAGTAAGATAAAGTATCATTTACCTTATATTTGCTAAATATAAGATAAATAATATTTTTTAAAATATTAAAATATTTTTGCAGATCATAAGGCACTATATACACAAGTAATTATGATTATGAACAACAAAAATAAAATAAATTATTAAAAAAAGAAACTTTCCTAAAAAAAAGAATTATGATTATGAATAAGCTGTGGCAGACTGATGTACCCATCTTCACAGGAAGAGCAATGGAAGCAAGGGAAGATACATATGTAAAAAGCAAAATTCATGTCATGTCAATTAATGCTTTTAGATTACATTATAAGAGATATAAAGTACAGAAAATAAAGTTTTAAAAGCATTTTAGATGACCAAAATTTAAGAATGAATTGATTTGAGGAAATAGAAGAAAGGGAACCTGTAAATTAAAACTTCATACCTCTCCCACCACGTATCCACCAACTCAGAAACTTAGGTTCTATACCTAATAGAAAACTGGGCAATGTCTCCATAGAGGTTTTTTTTTTTTTTTTTTTTTAACATTTCTGTTCGCATTTCTTTTACCTTAGAGGATAGGAATGAGGGAAAACAAAAATATGGTTTAGTCTGTGAATGAGAATTTTCCACAGAAAATTGTTAAGATCATTTCCCCTTGAAAAAAGATAGAGGCTACATTGCATATTTAGGTGAGATATTGAGTATGTTGTAGCCCTGGTGGCATATTGGTTAAGAGCTCAGCTGCTAACCAAAAAGTCCGCAATTTGAATCCACCAGCCGCTCCTTGGAAACTCTATGGGGCAGCTCTATTCTGTTCTACAGGGTCGCTATGAGTCGGCAACGGGTGTGGTTTTTGGTTTTTGTTGAGTATGTTTGGGTTAAGATGTACACTGAATCAAAGATAACTGTAGTGGTTAGTCCTTGAGCTGGCCAGAAAAAATAGTTTCTTAACTAAACTAAGGCAAAGAAGCTAAATAAAAAATTATTGAAATGCCCAAGCCTCTAACTCACAGGAGGAAATAAACCAATGACAAAATAAGCCCCTAATTCTGCCCTTAATTTTGTAACAGCCTGACGGAGAGAAACTGTGAAGACCACAGTTTGGGGGTTAAGTATACCATGGCCACAAACTTGGCTGGACCACTGACAATGGTTGAGTTATGGTTTAAGAGGTGTCATTAATGCTATATCAGCCCATCAGTCCCACTCGTCTTTTTAGAGGAAAAATACTCAGACCAGAATCAGCAGAACTGATGGACAGAAGAAAGTGCTACTTTCTTCATTATTTACAAAACCTAAGGTATGAACCTGATTCCCTTTCATTTTAAGTGCATGGTATATGTATTTTAAAAAGCTTCACATTGTTCAGAATATTCAGGTGGGCCAGGGAAGATCTGGATAAACTGTAACAATGTCCCTTCCTATCCACCAGAAAAGCAGTTTTCTTGCTTCTCACCCACAGCTTCCCCTCCCCGCAAAACCACTCCCATTTCCCCCTGTCTTAGTCGTCTAGTGCTGTTATAACAGAAATACTACAAGTAGATGGCTTTTAACAAAGAGATATTTATTCTCTCACAGTCTAGTAGGCTACAAGTCCAAATTCGGGGCATCAGCTCCAGGGGAAGGCTTTCTCTCTCTGTAGGCTCTGGAGAAAGCTCCTTGTGATGCATCAGTCTTCCCTTGGTCTGGGAGCATCTCAGTGCAGGAACCTCAGGTCCAAAGGAAGCGCTCTGCTCCCGGCACTGCTTTCTTGGTGATATGAGGTTCCCACGTCTCTCTGCTCACTTCTCTCTTTTATATCTCAAAAGAGACTAGTTTAAGACACTACCTAATCTTGTAGACCTCGTCAATATAACTGCCGCTAATCCATCTTATTACATCATAGTGATAGCATTTACAACACACAGGGAAATCACATCAGATGATAAAACGGTAGACAGTTATACAATACTGGAAATCATGATCTAGCCAAGTTGACAGATATTTTTGGGGGACACAATTCAATCCATGACACCCCCCTCAAAAAATAAGAAATAAGAGAAGCAAAACGTTAATTGTTGAAGCTGGATGATGCATACATGGAAGTTCATTATACTGTTTTGTGTACATTTGAAAATTTTTATAATAAAAAAGCTTTTTAAAAATTAAAAATCTACTAGAGTTAAATTAAGAGTCCTGGTGGCACAGAGGTTAAGTGCTCGGCTGCTAACCAAATGGTCAGCAGTTCAATCCCACCAGCCGCTCCACAGAAGAAAGATGCTATGGTCTGCTTCCTTAAAGATCACAGACAGCCTTGGAATCCCTATGGGCAGTTCTACTCTGTTCTATAGGATCACAATGAGTCCGAACTGACTCACAGCAACGGGTTTAGAGATAAATTGATTCCACAAGATTGCAAAATATTGCATACACTCACCAAAAAAAATCACTTCAATATATGAGTGATACGAGTCAGAAAACATAATAACAAATACAATCCCATTTATAATAGTAACAAAGAACATTAAATTGAGAAACTTAATTTAGGTAATAAGAGAGCTACTTAGAGAAAATGATAAAACTTATTAGGGGGAATAAAACTGAACAACCAAATCCGTTGCTGTCGAGTCACTTCTGACTCATAGTGGCCCTATGAGCCAGAATAGAACTGCCCCGTAGAGTTTCCAAGGAGAGGCTGGTGGATTCCAACTGCCTACCTTTTGGTTAGCAGCCAAGCTCTTAACCACTGCACCACCAGGGCTCCAGGGGAAATAAAGGAACCCTAAAATAGATGGAGAAATATCTGTTGCGTTTTTCAAGATGATACACAGACTTAATACAGTACCTAAAGAAGTGCCATATTAATGGGTATAGGTTACAATTTCTGTTCTTATTCATATTCTTCTTCTCCATAGCATTTCTCTTAAGCTCTACAGTCTTACTTTTCTGCATTCTATGGCCATGATATCTAGGCTTTTTTTTTTTTAATGTCTCACTTTTTATAAGAAGTAACTGCTTCTCCCCCACCCCCCACAAAAAAAAAAGTTATTTACAGTGTCACATTGTCGCTGAGCATCTGTCACTCATTCACTAGCTGCACAATGCATCAGTTCTGTCTACAACACCTCCTTCCATGCACAGGATAAAGAAGATGGAGGACACAGAAGCCACAATTCCTTCATTTATTCAACAACTGTTTCCTGAACACTTAACTTGTGCTAGCTAGCATCTGAATTCAGGACTGGGAATACAAGGGTAGCTGAGACATAGTCCCAGCCCTTGAAAGTGTCACAATCCAGCAGGGTAAATAAAATATGAACCTAAAATTAGAGGGTTATAATAACACGTGAGGTTCACTTAGACACAGTCTTCTTACTTTCACATCCTTATTACGGTTCTCCCAGAGAGCTGTTTCACAGACACAATGCTGACTCCGAAATGCAATTTATAGACGTGCTTATTTAGGTTTCCAGATAAAGGGGGAAAAAATCAATGATTAGCATGCGTTTTCTGAGACTGAATAAATGAAAATTATATGAAGTTCAGAGTCAAGTCTCAAGGCTTGGAGAGACTGTTCTATTTTGTTACCATTGAAGGAGTATTATGAATTTGCTGTCTTTCCTTTGGCTTCTAACCATAATTTTTTGGTTTGGTTTGGTGTGGTTTTTACGGGGAAGCATGGCTGGAAAACCAAAGGAAAAATACAAAACACACGCACACGTTTTTGTTAGAAAAGTTTCAGATTATATGACAGTAGCAAAACATTTTCCCATCAAGGGCCACCAACTCACAAGTCAATATACAAATAAAATAAAATTCAGATAGCAATGATTTTAATGTTAAAGTTGGGTTAACTTCTTGGGAATAATATTTAACCAAATTAAACCAAAATAGCCTATAAACTCTTTAGTCAATTAAGTAAATAAGAAAAGAGGCAAAAGGCAAAAGCAAAAAACAAAAGGATGAAAAGACACTGAGCCTAGTGACTGGAGGACGCCCACAGGCAGTTCTATAGGATGACAGACATGAATGGGAAGATGAGGAAGAGTTGGCAGAGAAGGTGGGGAAGGTCATTCCAGGCAGGAGAACAGGAGATGCCAAAGTGTGCTATTATGCTTTTGCTTCAGTTTCTTATCCCTTATGCACCTGTGACCATGAACCATTACTTAGCTTTCTCTTTTACACAGCATCTTAACTTCAGCTGATTGCAGCAAATTTTCTATGGCTTGTCTTCACCTTTACAGCAACTATTAGGCCATCTTTTAATGGGTTGGCCTGGGAGTTTTGCTTTTAACCAATCCTTTCCCACACTGTAACTTTAAAAATGCTGCGTGGGAAAAATTAATCCTGCGTAAATCCTGTTCCCCATTCTCCTTCCTTGGATTTACCTTGTGAATTTATTCATATCATAGCCTTTTACAGTCTGTATTATAAATTTCTACTTTCCTATCTGTCTTCCCTACCAGACTGTGAGCTCCTGGGGAGAAGGAACTCTCTTTTCTATTGAACACTTACATGCATGTTGAACAGAACCAGGCAAAATGTCAGGCAACTCTTACTCTAACACCTCTTTCCTAACGGCATTCTCCTCAAGTTGGTTTTCTGCTTCATCTTTTCTGCCTGCTTCATTACAACTTCACCAACTGTGTTACCTAGCTTTCTCATCTTTGCTAATCTCACAAGTGAAATGGTATCTAATTATGGTTTTAATTTGCAGTTCTCTTATTAAAGATGTTGCTATTTTCATATATTTAAAATCCATTTGTCCATCTATGCCTGTTTTTCTATAGTTTGTATTTTTGACTGATTTATTTTCTAAGGTGACTATTAACCTGTAAGCCAACAACAACAACAAAAAAAACCCATTGCCATCAAGTCTATTCCGACTGATAGCGACCGTATAGGACAGAGTAGAACTGGCCCATAGAGTCTCCAAGGAGCGTCTGGTGGATTTGAACTGCCGATCTTTTGGTTAGCAGCCGTAGCTCTTAAGCACTACATCACCAGGGTCCATGAAAATGACATCTAATGGTTAAAAGGTCAGGGTTTGGAGTTAGGTAGACCTGTGTTTAATTCTTGGCTCTGGGCGTTTGTCATCATCTGTAAAATGGGGATGAAAATAACACTTCCTCTCTCATGGAGCTGTCATGAGTATTACATGAGAAAAGCGGCAGCTCACCTAGCGTAGAATTACAGGTACCATTTAGTATTTACAATTATTATCATTATTAGAAATAACAATAATAACACAGTAATTAAAGTTTATATTGATATAGCGTTGTTAAATGTCTTAAGTATTCTAACATCTGTTTAAATCTTTACAGTAACCCTGTAAAGTGGGAAGGACTTCGCTAAAATAATGCCTCACTTGTGCTCTCTAGACCAGAAGAGTGAAAAGAGATGTAGGTGAGGCTTTTAGGTCAGTAGGAGAGAAGACAAGGCTCAGGTAGGCTAGGTCTGAGAGCTACTTCTAACCACACCTTGTAGGTAGTGGACAAACAGTGCATGAGGCTGAGACTGAATATGACAAATGTAAAAGAACACTGGACAGGGATTTTGTATAGTGTAACCCAGATGTCATCAGAAGCTTTCTCAACCTTTGAGATCCAGTATTCATGCTCGGTAGACATTCCAAGCCCCCTCCCCCAAAGGTTTCTGCAAGTTTCTGTAAGGTTTACATTCTAATGGCCCCTCTGTTCCCAAACTCCTTCTCCCAGTGAATTGGTGTGGTTTGTGGATCACTTCGGCATTCAACGTACACTCTGTTCTTGTTGCTTTGACTCTGGTAGAAATTCACACCTCACACAATTCCACAACACAACACAACAAAATACACACTTTTGCGAGGCAGAGGAGATATTACTGAAAATTTGAGGGACAGAAGAGGGATTCACATTGTCAAAATGCAAACAGAAAGAAGTCTTCAGACTGCACATGGACACCCTTATTCATCTTTTGGTCACTCCACAATCAGAAATACTTTTCACTGGCTGCTAATTACCCATACTCCCCCAGATCCCAGCTTTGCTCATCTTGCTACCTCTTTTCTCATCTACTCCTCTGATTTCTACTTTTTTCCAGCCTCTTCCTTGATTAGTCCTAGGAACTTCAAATTCTACTTATTCTGCTTTGCAGAGCAATTCGGTTCTCTTCAATCTTTGCCCCCAAACATGGATGTAGGTCAACCTCTGTATTTCCCAAGCCATTAAATGTTTAGCAGAACAAAAGGGATTTTCAGGTAACTAACCTTTTTGGAGGAAGCCCTGGTGGTACAGTGGTTGAGCGCTTGGCTGCTAACCAAAAAGTTGGAGGTTCAAACCTACCAGCCAATCTGCAGGAGAAAGATGAGGCAGTCTGCTTCTACAAAGATCTACAGCCTTGGAAACCCTACGGGGACAGTTCTACTCTGTCCTGTAGGGTCACTATGAGTCTGATTCAACAGCAATGGGTAGTAACCTTTTCAGAAGACTTCTCTTTGCCTGTTGGCTCCATTCTCTAAGTTGTGGTTATACATTATTTTTTTTCCTCCATGCCATCAGCATTTAAAACTTCACACAGTGCCAATATATTTGCCTCCATGTCCCCAGTGCTCAGATGTTAACTGAATAAGTGTACACTTTCTGGAGAGTGAGGATGAAAGCTCCAAATGTGTATTCATGAAATGACTAGGTTCAAAGTTCTGTATATTTCTAGTCAATCAAGTTGTTAATTTTATTGTATAAATATTCATGCCATTATTAACTTTTTTTATTGTTGTAGTTTAAATGAAGTTTACATTTCAAGTTAGTCTCCCATACAAAAATTTATACATAGTTATGTGACCCTAATTGCTCTCCCCTTACTGTGACAGCACACTCATCCGTTTCCACCCGATTCCCCATGTCCATTCATCGTGCCATTATTAACTTTTGTATAACTGATCTATCAGTCTCTGAAGACAGTTGAAATTTCCCACAATTTCTCTTGTAATTCTGTCAATTTTTATTTTATACATTTTGAGGTTATGGTCATCGGGCACATATAGGTTTAGAATTGTTATAATATATTGGTGAAATCTTTATTTTATCATTATGTAATGACCCTCTGTCTTTAATAATGTTTTCTGCTTTAAAGTCTATTTTGAATGATATAAATATGCCAGCTTTCTTTTGGTTTGTATTGGAAGAATATATCTTTTTCTATCCTTTTGCTTTCATCCTTTCTAGATACTTATACTTTGGGTAAATCTCTTATAAAGGATATAGCTAGATTTTGTTTTATCTCATCTGAGAATCTTTATATTTTAACCAGCAAGTTTAACCCATTCACCCTCCTAGTGATTACTGCTATATCTGGATTTAATTTCTACCACCTCATTTTGGGTTATTTACCACACCTTTCTTCTTTTTCCTCCTTCTACGCTTTATTCTTTCTCCTAACCTCATTGGTTTGGAAGGTAGACATTCCAACCTTAAGCAAGTCTGGCTATTTGTGAAAACTGATTTAAAAAACCAATGTGCTCCTTATAAGGGACTTTCCAACCTTAAGCAAGTTTGGCTATTTGTGAAAACTTATTTAAAAAACCAATGTGCTCCTTATAAGGGACTTTCCAACCTTAAGCAAGTTTGGCTATTTGTGAAAACTGATTTTAAAAAAAACCAATGTGCTCATTATAAGGGACATTCCAACTTGAAGCAAATTTGGTTATTTGTGAAAAATGATTTAAAAAAAAAACCAATGTGCTCATTATAAGGGATAAGGACACTGGGAAAAAGACTGTTCTGCCAGATTTAATAGGGCATCATAAGCATAAATTGTACCTAAATAAAGATGATTTTTCAAAAGCGCAGGGGCGGGAGGGGGAGCAGAATCATGGATTTGCTCAAATTCTCTTCCAAAGGGCCTAATGGTACTTATTTATTTTTGTTACCTTAATTGATGAACATTCTTAATATATAAGTGACTCTATTTCTGTAGGAAATCCTGCTGCTTTAACACAATTTGCTCCTATCCTGCTTGTTAGTCTGACAACATTTTTCTGTTTTGTGACTATGAAATAAATTCTGAGAAAAAAATTCTTCTGGAAGAAATAGATTATAATTAAAATATTCTATTTTGGAACATTTTGTAACCAACAGCTCAGATAGCTGAACTGATAGCCCTATTAAGAGCATGTCAACTTGCTAAAAGTTAAAGCGTTAATATCCATACTGTCTATGGATGAGCTTTCAAGATTGCTCATGATTTCAGCATACTGTACAAAGGGGTTTCCTAACTTCCTCAGACAACTCAATCAAAAATTGAAAACAGAAATTAATGTCTTACTGAAAAAAATCCAACACCCAAGAAAATTTCAGTTATTAAGGTTAAAACTCATACTAAGTTAATATTTTTAAAATTAAAAGAAATCCTTAGGCTACTGTGATACAAAGACCCTTTACTAGCATTAGTATTACAAAGGCATTGCTCAATCTGATTTCTGTATTAAGAAAGAGTGGTTAAAATACAACACTCTGCCCTCGTTAGGGGCTGGGGGATGAGTAAGGGGAAAGACATGGGTTTTGTCAAAACTGTTTCATACCGCTTGGTGTCTCCTGAACTACCTTCAGACCTATAATACTTATGCTGCTAATAATAATAACCCAAGTGACAGGGACAATTGGTTCAAACTTTACAAAAATATTAGTCAAAATATTTTATATAAGAGGGCCAAAATCTTACTCATTTTATTTATTATAAACCAAGAGAAAAAATGTGAAGAAATCCCCACATCAAGGATCAGGCATCTGGGGCACTACCAACCCGGGTAAATGGCAGATTTGCAATATGTGGTTTTGTCAGGCCATGCAAACAGTACAAACTCAGGCCCCAAAGTGGCATGAGGGCTGCCGCTTGGCCACGTATTCTCAGAAGGGACTTTTTTCCTCCAATCAGAACCAAGACAAAATGACTTATTTCTTTGCTCTCTGCTTTTTCATGTAAAATTATTTTTTCTAATCCATCCTTTCTCTGAGGGTAAAACTCTTTGTGGCTCTTGGTTTTAGGGAGACTCCTATCTAACTCCCTAATATTTGCTCCTGTCCTCTGTGTAGCCTTTTCTTAAAACTATAAATCTAGGCCACTTGGCATTAGTAGATGCTCCCAGAGCAACTGCTGCCCTCAGCATTTGCTTGCCTCCCTAAATACACCTTCACTTTGTTCTGGCTTCAGAGGATTTCTTTTTGCAAGCTCAGACATACATCTTAAAGCATATTTTTGTTGTTATTTATGTAACATGCTTAGATATTTCATAGCAAAGCATTTTTTTTTTTAATTTAGTCTTCCATATTCCCCCCCACTATCACCATCTAATTTTCCTTCAGAAATTCTTACTACTCTAATTCATGACACCACCTTCCAATTACCTGGTCACAATACAAAAAATTGAGCCTAGACTACTCCCTCTCTTAATCTTTCATACCCCAGTATAACTTCTATTGTTTCTAAGTTTTAAGTATCTCTTGAATTTGTTCTCCTTCATTCCAACCACCACTGCCTTTAGAATTTAGCATTTCTTTTCTGGACCACTAAAATAATCTGTTTCCACGTTTTCCTCACATCCATACTTCACACAGCTGCCCGCATAACCTACGTAAAATAAAAATCTGACCATGTCATTTGCATAATTAACAATGTCTCCTCATCGCCATTGAGGTAAAGTGTCAATTACTTACCATGGCATATAAGGTCCTCTACAATCATCCCTCTCTATCCTGCAGTCATACCAAACTACATGCACTCTTCTGCTTGATACACCATCTTCTCGTCATGCCCACACCTCACCCCAGCTTCCTTGGCCACCTGTTAACTCCTTATCTTTCAGAACCTGGGTCAAGAATCTTCTCTTCCAGGAAACATGCAGGCAAATTCTTACCTCACCTTTTGTTACATCACTGTGTACTATGTACTTAACTATTACAGCACTTACCACTTTGTATTACAATCATTTATCTGTTACCCTAGTTAGACTATGAACTTAAGGCCAGAGAAAACTTACCTCTTTATCCACAGCACCAGGCACAGTGTCAATTACATGAGGTACTTGATATTTATTGAATGTTGGTAACTTCTACAATACCTTTTGAAGTTGGCTCCTATATTTCACTGCCACTGTCCAAGTTCGGTCTCCTACTTCTAACTCTATCCTCTTGGAACTCCTTCTACTTCTAGCTTATCAATATTCCTAAATATAAATGTCTTTTCTAAACCCTTGCCATAGAGTCAATTACTCATGGAGATCCCTTGTGTTATAGACGAGAACTGCCCCATAGGATTTTCTTGGCTGTAATCTTTACAGGTGGGTTTGAACCAGCAACCTTTCAGTTAATAGCCGAGCACAAACCAATTGCTCCACCCAGGGACTTACGTCCTTCCTAATGTCATGTCCTGCACAGTCTCAGAATCTATTGCTGTTGGCCCCTACCTCATTTTCCCTGCTGCTCCAGTAGCTCATATCAACCCACTAATTCCCTGAAATGGCAGCTAGCTCCATCCTAATTATTAAACCACTCGGAGACCTAGGGCAGGCAGTACCCAATCAGCCTCCACTCTAACCTCTCAATTCACTAGCTAATGCTGCTTATTAGCAGTAGACATCCTTCCAGACACAAGGTAGGATCTGGTAGTATCATTGATAGATACAGGATTCCCATATTATCCAGAGTCACTGCCCACTCCACTTTGACAATATGGAAAATACCATTTCGCCACTCCATTATACAGTAGTGGTGTACAGGGGTGGAGGAGGGTGGGAACGATACTAAGGGGGAGTACTGTCTATGGAGAATTTAAAAACAGTAATAAAACTGACCAAAGGTCAGTCTGCTTTTTATCATCACTGTGCACTAGCAATTCTAAACAATGCCAGTAATAAAATAATCCTCTCCACCAGGGCAGACTGGTCCCCTCACCTCCTGGTATGCTACTGCTATTCAGGCATTACTCGCTTTTGAAACTATCTTTAATCCATCCCCAAATCAGAATTAATCATGGCTTCCCACACTCTTCACCCACATCTGAATCTCCTATAAGACCATAAACACCATAAATCAAACACGTTGCCATCAATTCCAACTCATAGTGACCCTGTAGGACAGAGTAGAACTGCTCTGCAGCGCTTCCAAAGAGCAGCTGGTGGATTCAAACTACTGACCTTTTGGTCTGCAGCCAAGCTCTTAACCACTGCACTACAAAGGCTCCATAAGCTTAAGAGGAGCTTATCTTTAACCTCCTAGTACACAGACATTCATGGATCAACTTACCCTTTGTCTGTGCCCTTCTAGCCAGCTATCCTTCAATAATTGTCTTAGCTGCCCAGTCGGTTCCTGTGCCAAGGTCCAGCTTCCCCTCCGACAGTTACTCTATATCGCTAGGAGAAACCATCATGCCTTACACTAAACTCATGACTAGATGCACACAGATTATAATTTGAATTCCAAAAGCTGGCACTGACAGACCACCACAACCTGGACCTAGCTCTAATTTCTATTGTTGTTGTTGGTTGCCGTTGAGTCAATTCAGACTCATGGTGACCCTACGTGTGCAGGGAAGAACTACACCATAGGGTTTTCAAGGCTATGACCTTTCAGAAGCAGATCACCAGGCCTATCCTCTGAGGTACCACTAGGTGGATTTGAACCGCCAACCTTTCAGATAGTCATCAAGTGCTCAACCATTTGCGCCTCCAGAGGCCCCTACTTAATCTTAACACCCTACTCACACCAACATCTATACTCAATATATTTCTGCCTATTACACATAAGCCTATTCTATATTACAGTATTCTGTCTCAACTGTTTTAAGCCCCAGAAGGACATTTAAACACTTAGTTCTAACTGTTTTAGTGTTACCCAAAGTGCTGTGGATACAGTAGACATTCAGTTCTAATGAACAAAACTATAGACACCAGAATCAAAACCAAACCAACTGCCATTGGGATAATTCCTACTCATGGTGATCTCACATATCGTTACATAGGGTTTTCTTGGCCGAAAACTTTACAGAAGCAGATCGCCAGGCCTTTCTTCCGTGGTGCCATTGGGTGAGTTCAAACCACCCACCTTTCCAGCTAGCAGTCAAGGGCAAACTGTTTGTGCCACCCAGGGACAAAATTAGGGACAGTTGATACATAAAAGACTAGAATACACTTCTATTATACATCATTTTATTTTACAATTTTTTGTTATTTTCATAGAATACATTTTTACATTAGAAATGCCCAAAGTAAGAAAATAATCGTTTGTTACATCATAGTTTTATATTTGTAGGCAGATTATTTAAGGACATTTGAAGGACAAGTCTCAGTTTAGAATCTGCAGTATTTTAATACATCTACAAGGGGACCTCTTCTCTAAATGGAACTTCTCTATATTCAAAAATTCTCTAAACTCTTCCTCCTAGGATTTAGAAATGAGTAATGTGAGATATCAGCACTTTCTAATGTTAAATGTTTCCCTTGGACATGTAATCACCAGTAGCTGGCATCAACTACACAGAGGAAAGTTTTCAAAAATTAAACACAGTATAATTTTTGCAATATCTTTATTTATGAGTTAACAATCTTTCCCACTGTCCATCATTCCCAGAACAAATACGGAAGAGGTTTGATCATAATGTGCTAACAGTAATAAACTGAATTCCCATTAACAGACAGGTAAGTTAAAAAGCAAAAGCTTGTGTATAATGTTTAGTTATACTGCGAGTCTTGTGAGAAGTCAGGAGACAATCCCAGTATCTCACGAGAATACAGAACTCAGTCTCACTCTTTTATGAATATAATTCCTTTCAAACCTTTTCCTAAAAGATTAGATTCTGAAAGTAACCACGTGACTAAGAGAAGACTGTTGTCTCACCAGTGGACGTATCTGTTATTTCTTATGTCAGCTGAACAGCATGAAAAAGCAGAGGCAAAGAGGTGTACAATCATTTTTTAAGGCATCAGGTCAAAACACTCAGAGCTTCCACAGCATGGCAACAGCTTTGCAGATGCCCACATCATGATAGTTGAAATAACAAAGACCAGCAAATGTTAAAGCCGAGAGTGCCAAGAGGCCTGCCTTGGCAGTTTTCTGTGATGTCTCCCCATGGACATAGTCAGTAACAACCTGTCCAATACCCCTAAAAAAAAAAAAAAACACAAGTGAATTTAACTTAGCTACAAAAAAAGTCACTCACATTCAAAATGCAATGTCTCTGTCTGCCACTCCAATAACTGTTTGCTACTTCAGGAGATTCTGTGTAGCTATTTTCATAGGTGGAATTATTTCTATCCTTTTTTGTAATGCTAAACGAAAGCAACTTACAGTAGTAAGAATCAGAAATCAACATAAATGAACCAAGAGTTTCCTGATAATAAATGCATCTTACTAGTCTTAGGATTTTTCAGGGTCATTTGTATCAGAGACAGTGATGTCATCTATTTACAAAATCTTTTTTTTTTTTTTAACAAAAACAAATACTCTATGGAGTTTGTCATTAATTCAGGGAGTATTTACTGAGCACGTATTATGTGCCAGAACCTGTTATAAATGGTGGGAATACAGGAAACAAGACAACATCCCTGCCCTTAGGGAAAATACACTCTGACAAGGGGAAAGAAAAGTAAATATGTATATGCTATGAAGAAACATTTTAGACAGGATGACCTGAATTAGAAAAACATTCCAAACAAAAGGGACAATGACCTTATCATCTCTGAGGAATAGTGAAAAGGCTAGTATGGCTGGAGCGCAGGAGTGAGGTGGAGATGAGAGGAAGGCAGGGCAGATCATGGAGGGCCCTGAAGGTGACAAGGAGTTTCAGTTTTATTTGAATTATAATGGGAAACCACTGATGTGTTTTAAGCAGAGAAGTGACCTAAATAAGGAGTGACCTAATTTTACTTTTTTTTTCATAACAGCTATAAAATTCACATACCATAAAACTCACCCTTTTAAAGTATATAATTCAGTGGTTTTTAGTATATTTACAGAGTTGTGTAACCATCGCCATTATCTAATTCCAGGACTTTTTCATTAACCCAAAAGGGAAAGTCTGTACTCATTAGTAGTTACTCCTAATGCCCTCCTCCCTTCAGTCCCTGGCAACCGCTAATCTACCTTCTGTCTCTATGAACTGGCCTACTGTGTACATTTCATATAAATGGAATCATACAACTGGAGGACTTTTGTGTCTGGTTTCTTTCACTTAGCATACTGTTTTCAAGGTTCTTCCATGTTGTAGCATATATTGGTACTTTACTCTTTTTTATAGCCAAATAGCATTCCATGATAGGAATATACCACATTTTGTTTTATCCATTCATCAGTTGAAGAACATTTCGGCTGTTTCCACTTTTAGGATAGTATAAGTAATACTGCTATGAATATTCATGAACAAGTTTTTGTGTGGACGTATGTTTTCAATTCTCTTGGAGGCATATATATATGAGTACCTGTGTGTGTGTGTGTGTGTGTGTGTATGTGTGAATTACTAGGTAATATGGTAACTCTATATTTAACTTTTTGAGGAACTGCCAGTTTTCCAAAGCAGCTATAATACTGTACCTTAGCATCAGCAATGTATGAGGGTTCCAAATTCTCCCAACCTTTGTTATTATCTATCTTTTTTATCAGAGCCATCCTAGTGGGTTCTAAAAGATTACAGCCATTGAAAACCTTACAGAGTAGAGTTCTTCTCTGAAACACATGGGATTACCATGAGTCAGAATCAACTAGATGGCAACTAGTTTGGTTTTTGGTTTTGTAGTGGGTATGAAGTGGTATCTTGTGTGGTTTTTATTTGCATTTTCCTAATGAAAAATGACACTGAGCATCTTTTCACGTGCTTATTAGCCATTTGGGTTATCTTCTTCGGAGAAATTAAACTTTAGTTTTTAAACAGGTCACTCTAGCTCCCGTGTGGCAAAAGACAGTGTGGGTCAGGGAGCAGAGGCAATAACAAAAATAAAAAAACTAGTTAGGAGGCAATTTAAGCAGCCCGGTGAGATGCTGGTTTACCTTAGGCTGGAAATGCCGCTGAGATGGGCAACAGTGCAGGAGGAACAGGTCTGGAGGTGCTTGGGGGCTCAGTTTTATAACATGCTATATTCAAAATATCTATCAGATATGCAAATGAAGACACTGAATAGGCAGGTGGATATGTAAATCTGGAGATATAAGTTTTTCACGTATGTTTTAAAGTCTTCTGCAGGTCTTGAGTATCTCAATTAACTTCTCCCCCATATGCAACATATGAGACATGCTCACAACAAACGAACTGAGCAGAGAACAAAATACTGAAGGGACTGCTGTACTTGCCAGTGACTGTGGAGAGTGAGGGCTGCAGCCAGGGAATAGTCCATCGCAGAGCAAGGATTCAAATAAGCAGCTGGGAGCAGGCCCAGGAGCAAAACACTGACAACCCTCTCACCAGTCCAGTGGAGAGATGCAGCCTTGGAAGCAGCTACAAAATGGACCAAATTCACAAGAGATGAGGGCGGGAAATACACACCTCCTATGTTCAACATTTGTCACAAAATAACCCGAACTGACAGAATAGCAAACAGTATGCATGCAAGATTTAACTCTAAGCTTGAAGAAGGTAAGATATAAAAACAGGTAATTCAGAGAGATGCTATCTCCCCTCTTTGAAGTCTTTTAGCACAAGGGTGTCTCAATGCCTACATTTCTGAATTAGAAGACAGATCCACTTTGCTTACAGGCATAGAGGATAAACGAGATATCTTTGCAAAGTTACGCCAATCGTGGACTTTAGGGCAGTGGACAAACACCTTGTGAACAGAACTGAATGATGCCTGAGGAGTTCCTTTAAAATACTACTTGTCTATTTATGCCTTCTAATATTTGGAAGTAATGAATACTAACAATCTTCTCAAAACAGAATTAAACCGATCAACTCAGGAAGAAGCAAAGTCCTGACTGAATTTTTAAGATCACAGTCCTTCTGTCTCATTGCTTACAAATAGCTCCAACCAGATATGGAACATGAAGATTTCTTTTAAACAAGTGAAAAATCATGTGGGCTTTAAACCTTTCTTTGAGAAGCTCTATCTGGTTTTGACTGGAGCCCTGGCAGTGCAGTGGTTGTGCAAAAGGTTGGCAGTCTGAATCCACCAGCCACTCCTTGGAAACTCTAGGGAATAGTTCTACTCTGTCCTGTGGGGTCACTATCAGTCAGAATCAACTCAATGGCAATGGGTACCTGGTTTTGATTACAGGTCCCTTTGGGAATCCAATAAAACGGATGGAGCTTCTTCCCAGAAAAATACACATATAGAAAAAACTACATATATAACTTCAGGTGATTTCCTGCAGCCCTATGAATCCCCCAAGTTAAAACCACTCTGCTAAATCTAACTGAAAGGAGTAAAAAGATTCTTAAAGGCTGAAAAAGCACTATATTTGCCTAACCTCTCATAACTCAGATACAACTGTATATAAGTGGTCGACTTGAGAATCAAGAAAAATCTGTATCTCTATAAAATACTGACCTTTGCAGGCTTTAAAAATGGAAATACAGTCAATTCAATTATTCACCTCCAGATTTACCTACAGTTCTACGGCTAATTTTAATAATATCTAATTCATTTAGGAAATGTCATACGATTTTAATAGCAACCTAAAAAAAAAAAAGCAGGTCAACTGCTGTGGAATGCACAATGCATTTCCACAAGACACGACTTTTTAAATTGCCTACTACTGTAAATTATCTGTATCTGGCTCCTCTCCAGTAGCTAAATAAATAAGAGTGATTAAACTATACTGAAGACTCTTGCTACAGAGCTATTTTCTTTTTAAAAAAAAAAAAATTTCACGTTTTGGCTTCAGTCAAAAAGGTTCTTTACGAGTGCAAATGGTATCAATCAACTATGCTGGCATTGTCTGCCCAAAGCTGTAGGCTAGATCTTCATTTGACAGAGTTAGACACGAGAGTCTCCCACAGAGACTGCAAGTCCTGCCACAGGCATGATAATTAGCCCAGAGAGGATGGCCATGGCCCAGAAAGCCATGGTGATGAAGAATACATACAATGGTGGCTGGGGGACAGAAGAATGTGCTGCACTCCTGGGGTAGACCGATCCTGGAGAAATGCTGAGACATGGGCAGGTCTGACCACTGGAGTTCGGAGGAACAGAGCTGAGGAAAGAAAAATCAGGCGGGTCATAAACACCTCTACTTTTACCAAGGTTAACAGACTTTCTAAGTACCATAGACAAATCACTTAACTCCAAGTAAGGGATAACAACTCATCTGTAAAATGAGGACATCTATTTCACCAGGTTGCCGTAAGGCAAGGTTAAGTATCTGTTGACAGATGGGAGAATCAATGAATCACTTATATAAAAGGGCCTCACTGTTATTAGTTCTTAAAACAAATGATAGCTCCTTTCTCTTTCCATTTACAGTATTCGTCTATTCATCCAACAAACATTTACTACACACAAGATTGTGGTCTACCCTGAAGCAAGACAGACAAACGATAAAGTCCTTGCCCTCAAGGAATTCAATCTAGTTTGGGAAGTTCATTTATTACCTTCCTCTTTTTCAAGACCAATTTCTCCAATTGTACTCTCGATCCCATCCCTTCTGTCCTCTTTTGGACTCTGCCTCCTGGTTAAAAAAATAAACCTAAATTCACCCACCTCCATCACTTACTAGCTATGAGATGATGGGCAACTGAGTTAAATAGGCTCTCTAAGCCTCAAATTCCTCATTTGTAAAATGGAAATAATAACATTACTTCACAATACTATGCTGACAATAAAATAATGTATGCAAGGTGCTCAGTATAGTACCCGGAATGTTATGTTGTTGTTAGCGGCCAATGAGTTGACTCCTGACTCATGGGAGCCCTATGCACAATGGAACGAAATGCTGCCTGCTCCTGAGTCATCCTCATGATCAGCTGTTGTAATCCATAGGGTTTTCATTGGCTGAATTTTTGAAAGTAGATCTCCAGCCTTTCTTCCTAGTCCATCCTAGTCTTGAAGCTCCGCTGAAACCTGTTCAGCATCATAACAACACACAAACCACCAATGACAGACAAGTGGTGGCTACACATGAGATGCACTGGAATCGGACCTACGTCTCCTACATGGAAGGTGAGAATTCTACCACTGAACCACCACTGCCCCTTCCCACAATGTTATAAGCACTCAGTAAAAGGTAATTTCTTATTATTCTCTCTCCTGTGTCTTCAACCTCTGATTCTTTCCCACTGGCCATTTTCAACCCATGTAATACACTCAATTCTTCCCTTGATCCCATGTCCTCTAACTAATGCCCATGCACTCTCTTCTTTCTCTTTCTAGCCATACTTGAAAGTGCTGTCCAAGTCATCTCCACTTCCTCACTTCTCTATCATTTTTCAGCTCTCTGGAAACTTGTTTTAATCCCCACCAAAGCTGCTTTGGTGAGTCACCAATGATCTTCAAGTGGTCATATTCAACGGGTACTGTTCTGTTTTCATCTTACTGGGCCTCACCAGGCATACGTGGCCTCTCCTCCCTTTTTTTCTGATAGAACTTTCTCCTAGTTCTCCTTCTGCTTCTCTGATTATGCTTTATCAGTCTCTTCCTGCATTCATTATTAAATGTTGGTTTTCCCAGCTCTGCCTATTGCTCTCCTTGCTCCCTATGCCCACCCCAAGCCATTTCTGGTTCTACCTACTGCCTATAAGTTGATGATACCCAAATCTGTGTCTCCAGCTCTGACATCTCTCCAGAGTTTCAGAAGTTCATCTGCCTCCTGGGCCTCTCCACTGAGATACATCACATGCTTCTCAAAGTCACCATGCCTAAAACTGAAATCATCCTTCAACTCACTTTCTCATCCAAGACTTGTTCTCCATTTGTATGTTTCCTACTTTACATAATACATTCCCAGGCACTCTTTCATCTAGTCTAGAAATCTAGAAGTCATGTAGGACTTTCCCCCTAAATTCAATCAATCACTAAGTCCTATTGACATATCTCTTTAACATTTCTTGAGACCACCTTCTCCTCTTCATACTACTTTTCAAGTTCAGTACCTCACCATCCTTGCCTGGACTACTACAATAATGTCCTAACTTGTCTCCCTGATGTCAGTCTTCGCTTGACCCATCTTCCATCACCACCATCTACCATATTGCGACCAAAGTAATCCATCTAAACTGCAAATGTATGTCAAAATTTTCAATGGCTCCCCTTCACAAACCACTGCACACTCCTTATCAAGACTTGTAAGTTCTCTGTGATGTGGTTCTAACTCGTCTTTCAAGGTTCATCTACCATTCCTCACCTTAATCTTGAGACTCTAATAATATCCAATTTGTTTTGTTTTTCTCTCATGCCATGCTATTTCTACACCTTCATCATTGCTTTGGAATCCCTGGATGGTGTAAACGGGTAAGGTGCTCAGGTGCTAACCAAAAGGTTGGAGATTCAAGTTCATCCAAAGGCACCTCAAAAGAAAGTCCTGCCAATCTACTCCTGAAAAGTCAGCCACTGAAAACCTTATAGAGCACAGTTCTACTCTGACACATCTAGGGTTACCATGAGTTGGTACTGACTTGTCAGCAACTGGTTATCATTGCTTTTGCTGATCACAGTAGCTCTAACCATAATGTCTTTGTTCCCTTATCCTTTCTTATCCTCAACACTCAATCAGGCACATCTCCTTCCAGAACCAAGACAGGGTAATCCTTCCAAAAAAAAAAATCAAAACAAAACAGTTGTCCTCCAGTCGATTCTGACTCATGGCAACCCCATGTGTCTGAGTAGAACTGTGCTCCATAGGATTTCAATGGCTGTAACCTTTCAGAAGTAGATCGCCAAGCCATTCTTCCACGGCGTCTCTGGGACTTTTGGTTAGTAACCAAGGGACACGCAGAGACTCCCTCCAAAACACAGAACTAAATCAACACTCTTTCTCTGGACTCTAACGCCTAGCACAACAGTTTTTGCCTTATGTTAAAATGATATAATCAGGTGGGCTTTCCCTATAATGACGATAGCTCTTTGAGAGCAGAAAGTATGTTTTATTCACATATGTATCCCAATCTTACAAGTGTCTGGTATACCACAAATGTCCAGTTAAATAATTATCGAACTCATCTCCCTACCCCTACACTCACACACACCAACCATAGGCGAAGTGGGCAAGACCAGGCACTGGGATCCCCACCTTAACCCTCCTTTCCGATTCGGGGTAGTAGCAGTCTAAGGACAGCGCATGGAGGAAAAAGAGAACGCCTAACCGGAATAGCCTCTGCAGGACTGTGACTCCCAAAAAAAGCTCTTTGTCAGATGTGCTCACCACGTCAGCCCAAAGCAGGTGAAATACACGGTCAGGTGACTATCTGGGCCCTTGGGCGACAACGGTCATTGCTGTGGTTTCCGGCAGGTGCCAGAGCAGCCAAAGGAAAGGAGGAATTCTCTTCTCCTCCAGAGGTCTCACTCTCTGCAGTCAATTCCTCACCCTTATCCCTTACCCCGCTGGAAGCTTCGCTAAGCGCCTCTGGCTGCCAGCATGCCTCACCTCGGGCTCCTTGGGAACCGCAGAAAACACTCAGCCTCCAAAGCAGCGCCATCTCGGTCCTTAGGGCTCAAGGTCACCCAGCTACCCGGAAGCAGTTAGGCAACTACGTCCAACACGCAAAGAAAACAGGAAAAAGAAACCGCTAGGTTAACCGGAAATCAGCCTGGTGGGCGCGCGTCAGCCGCGCATGCGCACTTGTCGAAAGGTTCCCGAGATTTGTGGGCAATGGCGGAGGTCGTTGAGGCTGATGAAGCAGAATTGCAGCGCCTTGTGGCAGACGAACAGCAGAAGGCGCAGTTCACTGCACAGGTGCTGGGACAGGGAGCAGCCCTGGAGGGTGAAGGGGAAGGAGGGTGAAGCATAGGTTCCGTGCACCCGCGGAGCTCTACACTGGAGGCTCGGTGAGGCCACTGGCGGTTTGCCGGTGCTCAATCCCTGCTGCGCCTCTTCCTCCTCAAAAAAAAAAAAAAAGTCATTGCCCTCCTGCCGCGGCCCTCGGGTGGTGTTCGGGTGCCTTCTGAGCCAGCGCAGGGGTGAAGACAGTGTAAACCACGGGGAGAAAGATTTGGGCGACCCAAGGAGGTCTCCGGGTTGTTCGAGAGCTCTGGATTCTAATCCACACTCGGCCCCTTACACGCACGTGCACTTGGACAAGGTACCCAGCCTCTGTGGGTTTTGGTTTCGTCATCGCTCATTGCCTCACTGGATTCCAGGGGTCATATGCAATCATGTATTTGAAAACGAAGGGATACTAGAACGCTAATAGGAAAGGTGGGCTCTGAAGTAGCGTAAACTATTAGTTAAGGAAAAGGGTTTTGGAGTCTGTTAGTCATGGGTTCAAACCCCAGCATGATCCCTCACTAGCTGCATGACCTTGGGCTAATTAACCACGCTTTTAAATGGAGGACACGATAGTCATCTTTTAGGGCTGCAGGTCGGCTGAATACAGGCAGTCCCGGACATAACGAGGTATTCCAATTAGGACAAACCGCACTTAGGACTTCCTGTAGTTTTTTTTTTTTTTTAATCTTAGTAATATGTACTACATACGGTGTTGCAGCACATAATTTGTTGTTATTCTCGGATGTTCAGTTACAGATGTTTAATGTTATGATTTATAAAGATACTGATAAGGCAATACTAATGAAAACTAAAAAGAAAAAAATGAGATATTCTACTTACGTCAGAACCGATTTATGAGGAGTCCGGACTCCGTAGGTCTCACAGACTATGCTACTCAGTACCCAGCCTCCCAAATAGTAAGCCCTCAGTAAAAGGGTTTTTCTCTTTTGGGGGAGGGATTCACAGAGAATGAGGAGCGAGAACCCTGGTTAGAAATCTTGGGGTCCTTACCATTCAGAAATACATTTTATGTGCCTGTGTGTGCATTTTTTTTGGGAGTGGATCCATAACTTTCATTGGATTCTCACGTGTCTCCATGACCCCAGGAAGGTTAAGAGCTGCTCTCCTAGGGGATAGGTCCAGAATGAGAGGAATGCAGTATTTTGAGGGAATTCTTACCCTACCTTCCCTGTTTACATAGGTGCTAGCTGCTTTGGGGAATATAAAAGAATTAACCTAGCCTGAGAAGTCACAATCTGATTGAGGACTTGGCACAATTAGAAAACAAAACAATGTATATTCATTAAACAAGTCGTGTAGTTTAAACTATTAGAGGTACTATAGGACAGGTTCGAAGGCAGAGTTATCAGTGGCCTTAAAGGAGGTAAGAATTGGGACTGTCTTAAAGAATGGGAAGGATCTTTAGGGAGGGCATCACAGGAGCATGAAGAGTCAAGTTGAGCATACTGTGTGTGGACCTCAGACACAGTATAGGTTGGGGGTTATATAAGGGAGTGCCGTGTGCACCTAGCAGAGAAATTTAAGGTTGGTGCATTAAGCGTACGAGTGACTTGATGGAAAGTGTTTTTTGATTACTAAAGAGGAGAAAAATACAGAAAAGGAGCCAATAAAAGGATTTTGTTGCAATCTAGGGATGAGGATCTGGGCCATGTTGGTGACAAATTAGCAAATGAGGAAGAGAGATCTATAGTGAAAAGTGACTCCATGGTTTGTTGATTGAAGGAGTGGTTTTGTCAACAGAAAATAAGGACAATAGGAAAAAAAATAAGAAAATGGACAGAGTTAGGCCTATATCTGGAGATCCCAGTGGTTACTATTTTTCTTTCCTCTCAGGTGCATCATTTCATGGAGCTGTGTTGGGATAAGTGTGTGGAGAAGCCAGGGAATCGCCTAGACTCTCGCACTGAAAATTGTCTCTCTAGCTGTGTGGACCGCTTCATTGATACTACCCTTGCCATCACCAGTCGGTTTGCCCAGATTGTACAGAAAGGAGGGCAGTAGGCCATCTCCTGGGACAATGACAGAAGCAGCAAAGGACTTGTTATTAAAATGCCAGCGGAGTAAGGATGTCATTCCATTGTCAAGTTAACATCAGGCTGTTACCAAGCCTCTTGGTGCTAAAAAGTAACAGATCAAATGTTCAGAAAGTGAAATTTATTTGGAATTCAGAAATTCCAGATTGTATCATATCAGTTATTCAATAAATGTGAATTCTCCAAGTTTCTTTTAAATCCCATTTTAGGACTGAATTTAATATAGAGATCTCTGACTGGTAGGAACACTTGAAATAAGTATGTTCCAAGGCTGGTAGTGCAAATGAGAGATCTTGAAAGATTTTGAAGAGCCACTCTAAGCCATATTTAAGGGGGCTAGAAGAACCATGAAGGAGCCTTGGTGGTGCGGTGGTTAAGGGCTTGGCTGCTAACCAAAAGGTCAGCAGTTCAAACTCATCAGATGCTCTACAAGAGAAAGATGTGGCAGCCTGCTTCTATAAAGATTTACATCCTTGGAAACTGTGGGGCGGTTCTACTCTGTCTTGTAGGGCTTCTGAGTCTGAATTGACTCAACAGCAGTGGGTTTGGTTTGGTTTGGTTTGGTTTAGAAGAACCATCAAAGTTTTAGTTAAGATGAGGAGAGTTTGGGGTTGAGATAGGTGAAGAACAAAGACAGCTTTATTGCTCACACATGACCAAGAAAAGATAACCATGGCCAAAAACAGAACAGGCAAGATGCCGTATTAGTTGGAAAAGAGGCCTGCTAGTATTGGAGGTGGAGAAGGTTATGGCCCAAATAGAGCTGAATTCCTGGAGGTGACTTGTTCCACTAGTCCACCTTCCTGAGTCGGCTTGCAATCAGGACAGCACTTTTACAGCCCAGAAACAATGCTAAAAATACATGATAAAAACTCCTTTCAACAAGGATTCCATTTGCTCCAAGAATGTAATAGTTGCTTTAGGTTAAGAGGCAGTAATTAAGACTTGTCTATCCCCTTAAGCCCCCACTAATACCAAAGATAAAAAATTACACACCATGGAAAATGGACAGATCAGTGCCAAAGTATTAATATTTCAAATAAATATCCCATAAGGTAGCACCTGCTCATAATCAAGAGATAGGGAACCTCTGGCCAACCACATTATCTTAAGACTAAGCACTTTATTAGAAATCTGTTCTGTAAAAAGAACAAATTTAATAGAACTAGAAAATATTACCACCCCATAGAATGTCACAGTTATGTTCTATTGCTGGTGTTGTATATTGTTATGCTACCATGAAGTATTTCTGTATTATACATGGGGAAGATGAGGCCAGGGAGAGAACTTTTCTCCCACAATGAAAAAATTTGTGTTCTGCCTGTCTTGGTGATATTTTGGTTTCTTAAGAATTAACATGTTAGGGATCATAGTATGACATCTGGAAATGTGGTCTCTGCCTAATGCTTTAATTTAAAGGCAGACTGGGAAGAACTGGCTATGTCCCTGAGAAGCCTGTTTCATTTTGGAACTGATTATACTTAGTTTCAAGGACTATCTGAAGTTCATTAACAGATTTAGAAATAAACATGGAAAACAACATTTAAATGGCAGTTGCAACCCTGAAATCCTGTTCAGAGCACCATTAGACAACATGACTAATTCCTAATTCATCTCCATTTCATTAGAGGATTATCTAAGACAACTTAAGAAATTAATTTCAAACACAAGTCCATTTAGGCAATGTTCAGCAATGGAACTAGGAAACCACTTATCCAATTACCATATTTATGGGTATACTAAGCATAGTTTTATAGACCCTGTCCAGCAGGGAAATTTTGAGAAAACCATAGGGCCTTCTAATAGTAGCCATCTACAGATGTTAGGAAGGAAAAAAGTTTGTTCATAGACCCATTTCCTCATTAAGTAAACTGGACCACATTTAGGGGGGCAAAATACAGAAGAATCAAAGCACCAAGCCTGGAAGCAAAAGTTTTTGTTTCCTGCTATATAAAGGGAGACGAGCACAAGACAAATGTTCCCTTGTCATACCATTCTACTCAACACTGGTTCCAATCCACCTCTTGATCCCAGCCCTTGCTTTCCCCAAACTGAAACATTCCAGTAGGTGTGCCCAGGCCGTTATTGGATTCAGCTTTCTGGGTCCTTTAATTTGTTGTATACGTACTCTAAACTAAACATGATTAATTGCAAAAAATAATCTTTTCAAGAAACCTTCATATCAAAATACCA
The DNA here is from genome assembly GCA_030035585.1 of Dugong dugon. Lineage (NCBI taxonomy): Eukaryota > Metazoa > Chordata > Mammalia > Sirenia > Dugongidae > Dugong > Dugong dugon. The sequence continues at coordinate 32,951,937 of CM057467.1, forward strand.
GATTCCCTATTAACAATAAAAGAGGATCAAGTTTAACAGGCCAAAATAGAAGGAAAGAAGTCTATCAGAATGGACACAGCTGGCACAAGACAGCTGACCTCAGACCCCCTGTGCTGAATAAGAGTCACTTGCCAAAGCCCCAAGGTATAAGGGCTGTAAATATGCAGAGTCACATGAGAAACTGAACAATGGACCTTCTCATTTAGTCATCCTCTGAACTGTCAGCAGACCTTTCATCTGTGGCCACTTTCCAATTTGTGCGTTTGTTTGTCCTTTCCTGTATTTCATTGTTAGTTACAGGGATATAAACTTTTCTCTCTCTCTTTTTCCTTTTGGTTTTCTTAGTGTCTCTTTCCTGACTGTCCTCAGAGCTGCTGGATGCTGAGTCATCTGACTGAAAAGTGTCACTTTCTGACTCTAAGAACAAAGCAGGTTTTTTGAGAGACTTTTTCCTGGATTTTTTCTTGCGCTTATGTGGTTGTTTCCTTTTCCTGGTACTGGAAGCCTCGGTTTCTTCTGAGATTTCAGTTGAGGAATGTGCTGCTACATCTATGGCTTCCTTTTTGCTTTTCTTCTGTTTTTTGTGTGACTTTTTTTTCTGCTTTTTTTTGTGAGATTTCTTTGACTTCTTGTGTCTGCGGGATTCGTGGGTAGTTGATTTTACCTGGGGAGATGTTTTTTTTCCATTGATAACATCTTGCTGATCACTACTAATAAAAAAGTAAAAAAGAGAAACTTTTACTACAGGAAAGAAAAGGTATATTTACATTTTAATATCCTACATTCTAGATAGGAAGTTGGGTAAATATTTTAATTTTAAATTAGAGCTTTAAATAGGGTCACTCAGACTTTCCTACTGTATTTATACTCACTGAGTTTTTGTTTCCTCATCTTTAAAATGAAGATAATACTAATCTGCCATATTGAGTTACTGAATGGAATACTAAGTATATATAAAAACCTAAATGCTATAGACATTCCAAACATCAGGGAAAGGCAAAATACGAACTGTGTCCCAACTAAATTACCTGTTGTTTCTCTAGTTATGTTTTCAGTAGCAAATGATGTTATATTCTTTGTAAAAGTTAGTAACTCAACTTATGGTAGACTTTGTACTACTCTGAGTTTCATACTTTCTTTTTCCCCAGTAATCCTATGTGCCTTACCTGTCTGTCTCAAATTCTTCAGGGTATAACTCTTTATAACCACTGTGACCCCATCTGTAATGTAACACATTACATGCGTTATCAAAGCACTGAATACATTTTTGGAAATTAAATTTAGACCTAAGACTGCACGCATACAGAGAAAAGGAAATAAGAGATATGGTAGAGGCAAACCTACATTACAGCACAGTAACCTAAATATTTTCTGTACTGCATACTATCATTTTAGACATAAAGGTTTCTTTTGTCCACTTGTAAGAGAACTTGCCATTCTCTTCCTTAAGAAACACTAAAGAACTCTGATACTCTTCTTTAGCTATAAAGCACTTCTGAAAAAAAACATATAACAACGCTTTCTACACTGGGACAATTTTTTTTTTTTTAAATAACAGCGTTATTGAGATACAATTCACATACCATAAAATTCACCCCCTTAAAGTGTAAAATTCAGTGGATTTTAGTATATTCACAGAGTTGTGCAACCATCAACACTATCAATTTCAGAACATTTTCATCACCCCAAAAAGAAACTCCATACCCATCAGCAGTCATCCTCCACTTGTCCCATCCAGCCTGGCAACCACTAACCTACTTTGTCTCTATGAATTTGCCTATTCTGGACATTTCACATAAATAGAATTGTGGTCTTTTGAGTCTGGCTTTTTTCACTTAGCATGTTTTCAAAGTTCATACATGTTGTAGTGTTATCAGTACTTCATTCCTTTTTACTGCCAAATAGTGTTCCATTGTATGAATAGACCACATTTTGTTTAGCTATTTATCAACTGATACATACCTGGATTGTTTCTACTTTTTGGCTATTTTGAATAATGCAGTTATGAACGTTTGTGTACAGATTTTTGTAGGGACAGTTTTTAAATGTATACATTCTCAGGCCAAATATCATTAAAAGTCATAGGAATTTAGACACAAACCTGTCTGGCATGTTAGCTTCATAATCATATAACTTCTTGTTCCAGGATTTAGCCTTAAGAAAATCATCTTCTAGTGTCCCAGAAATTTCATGCCTTGGCTTCCAATAGTCTCTCTGACTTTCTTCATCAAAACCATCACTACGCATCCGGCTGTAAGAGAAAGCAGAAAAGTACTTTTAGATTTAAAATCAGCTGTGAGGTTACTCTATGGAACATCATGCATAAAGCTCATGGAACAAGCTAAGGGAAGAACAAAACAACCTGACACTTACTGTTAAACAAAAAAATGTAAAACGCATCATCTGTTCCTCTCTATACATCAGTAAAGGTACCCAATGAAAACAAGCAGACCATTATTTTCATTAGACACCTTTACTGAGTATAGAGAACAGGTTGTAAAATACAGGGGAATCACTTCCAGACTATGGCATGCTGTAACTCACTGATTCTCAAGTACAAGAGCATGCAAAGATGGAAGCAGAGCATAATAACAACTAGAGACATTTCAAACTACTCTAGAGATTCTGAAATAGCCCTCCCTCCCTGCAAACCAGCAACTCACTGCTGTAGCATGGTCACAGTAACAATGGGATGAAGGCATAACACATGGGTATCTTGGGAAAGAAAAAGAGTTGAGAACCACTGGTCCAGCCTGTGTTTACAGTGTCCAGTAACCAGCCAGCAAGCTAGCCAATTAGTTATTAGAAATTCTTAAGAACCGATTATGTGCTAAGCACTGTTCCACCTGCTGGGAATATAGCAGCAGATAAAACAACTATAATCCCTGCCACTAAAGAGATTATGTTCTAAAGTTTACTGATATAACAGGCATCAATACAGACTCCACCCTAAAAGAGTAATATTTTATTCCTAGAAATGCCACTTGGAATTGAACAACCTAATACAAAACAGAAATGAAGAAGGCAAAAGGTCATTAAAAAAACAGAAAAGAAAAAGACCACATGGATGTCAGAAAAGACTCTGAAACTTGCTCTTGAACATAGAGTAGCTAAAGCAAAAGAAGATATGATGAAGTAAAAGAGGTGAACAGAAAATTTCAAAGGGTGGCATGAGAAGACAAAGTAAAATATTACAATGAAATGTGCAAAGATCTGGAGTTAGAAAACTGAAAGGAAAGAACATGGTCAGCATTTTTCAAGCTGAAGAAACTGAAGAAAAAATTCAAGCCCTGAGTTGCAATATTAAAGGATTCTAGGGACCAAAAATTGAACAAAGAAGGAAGCATCAAAAGAAAATGGAAGGAACACACACTACCAAAAAGAACTGGTTGATGTTCAGCCATTTTAGGAGGTAGCACTGATCAAGAACCAATAGTATTGAAGTAAGAAGTCCAAGCTGTACTGAAGGCACTGGCAAAAAACAAGGCTCCAGGGAATTGGCAAAATACCAATTGAGATGTTTAAGCAAACAAATGCAACGCTGGAAGTGTTCACTCGTCTATACTAAGAAATATGGAAGACAGCTACCTGGCCAACTGACTGGAAGAGATCCATAATTCGTGCCTATTCCAAAGAAAGGTGATCCAATGGAATGCAGAAATTATCAAACAATACCATTAATATCACATGCAAGTAAAATTTTGCTGAAGATCATTCAAAAACGGTTGCAGCAGTACATCAACAGGAAACTGGCAGAAATTCAAGCTGGATTCAGCAGAGGACATGGAACGAGGGCTATCATTGCTGATGTCAGATGGATCTTGGCTGAAAGCAAAGAATACCAGAAAGACATTTTTACCTGTGTTTTACTGACCATGTATGGATCATAACAAATTATGGGTAACACTGCAAAGAATGGGAATTCCAGAATACTTGATTGTGCTCATATGGAACCTGTACATAGCCCAAGAAGCAGTTGTTCGAACAGAACAATGGGATACTGCAAGGTTTAAAATCAGGAAAGGTGTGCATCAGGGTTATATCCTTTCACCATACCTATTCAATGTGTATGCTGAGCAAATAATCCAAGAAGCTGGACTATATGAAGAAGAATGTACATCAGAATTGGAGGAAGACTCATTAACAACCTGTGATATGCAGATGACATGACCTAGCTTGCTGAAAGTGAAGAGGACTTGAAGCACTTACTGATAAAGATCAAAGACTACCACCTTCAGTATGGATTACACCTTAATATAAAGAAAACAAAAATCCTCACGCCTGGACCAATAAGCAAATCATGATAAATGGAAAAAGACTGAAGTTGTCAAGGATTTCATTTTACTTGGATCCACAACACACACAGAAGCAGCAGTCAAGAAATCAAACCATGTATTGGATTTGGACACATCTGTTGCAAAAGACCTCTTTAAAGTACTAAAATGCAAAGATGTCACCTTGAAGACTAAGGTACACCTGACCCACATGGTATTTTCAATCGCCTCATATGCATGTGAAAGCTGAACAATGAATGAGGCAGATGGAAGAAGAATTGATGCCTTTGAATTATGGTGTTGGTGAAGAATACTGAATAGACCGTGGACTGCCAGAAAAATGAGTAAATCTGTCTCGGAGAAGTACAGCCAGAAAGCTCCTTAGAAGGGAAGATGGCGAGCCTTCATCTTACGTACTTCGGACGTGTTATCAGGAGGGTCCTGGAGAAGGACATCATGCTTGGTAAAGTAAATGGTCAGTGAGAAAGAGGAAAACCCTCAACAAGATGGACTGACACTGTGGCTGCAACAATGGGCTCAAACAGCAAAGACTGTGAGGATGGCACAGGACCAGGCAGTGTTTTGTTCTGTTGTTCACAGGGTCGCTGTGAGTCAGAACCAACTCAACTGCAACTAACAACAATATAAATCATCTGTACTAAATGTGCTTCTCAATCCTCAGTTAAACCTTCAGAGTGAAAACTAACTGAAAAGATTTGTTTTTCTGTTGACAACTTGGCCTTCTTTACCATGGACAGCTTGAACACTTCTTGTCAGAAGCCATTCATACACAACCAGTCATGTGCCAAAGTCCACATACTCCACAGGCACACTCACTCTCCTAAAATATCTCACTATTAACTACTGATTTTCCAAGATGGCTTTAGAAATCAGGATTATTACGCTATAGTCACTTCTCGTACTCACAGCTCCTACACTCACAGGCGTTAATTCCCTAGAGATGTTCCCAACTACGCAGACATTCCTATACCTCCACAGGTATAAGACAACCAAGTCTACATAAAACTTCATATTTATATCCAAATTAAAAAGATAATGTAAAAGGCATTAAAAAGGTAATGTAAAAGCTTATGTGATGCAGCAAAGAGGGTAGATGGGGTAAACAAAAGGCTGAAAGAATGAAAGACTAATACAGGAAAAGAGTGAGTGGATAGCTAAGTGACCACAAGACACCAACAGAAAATCTTAGGTTAAAAGCCATCAGGCAATGGTTACTCAAAATGTTAAAAACAGAATTATCTTATGACCCAGCAATTCCATTCTTAGGCATATACCCAAAAGAACTGAAAGCAGGAACTTAGACATGTGCACCAAGGTTCACTGCAGCATTATTAACAATCAGCAAAAGATGGAAACAACCCAAGTATCCATCAACAGAAAAATGGATAGATAAAATGTGGTATATACATACCAAACCAAAGCCAAACCCATTGCCATTCTGACTCATAGCGAGCAAGTAAGGACAGAGTAGAAATGCCCCATAGGGTTTCCAAGGCTGTAAATCCTTACAGAAGCAGACTGCCACATCTTTCTTCCACAGAGCGGCTGGAAGGTTCAAACAGCTGATTAGCAGCCAAGCACTTTTAACTACTGCACTACCAGGGCTCCTCTTATATACATACAATGGAGGATTATTTAGCCCTAAAGAGAAATGAAGTTCTGATACGCGCTACCACATGAATCAACCTTGAAAACATAATGCTAAGTGAAATAAGCCAGTCACAAAAGAACAAATATTATTCTACTTATATGAGGTACCTAGAATAAGCAAATTCATAGAAAGTAGAATAAAGGTTACCAGGCGCTGGGAGAGGAGTTAATGAGAAGTTGTTTAAAGGGTACAGAGTTTCTGTAGGCATGATACAAAAAGATCTGGAAATAGACAGTAGTGATGGTTACACAACATTGTGAATGTATTTAATGCCACTGAATTGTACACCCAAAAATGGTTAAAACAGTACGTAAATGTTATGGTACGTATAGTATTTGACCACAAGAAAAAAAAAAAAAACCATGCATCAAGGCAAAACCCACAGAAGCCTCAACATTTGCATGTGTTTAAGGCAGAATTTTTAAATTTTCCATTGTATGTAAATACAAAGAGTAGGTTCATATACAGTATAGCCATTACCTTTATGCTTGGGTCTAGATTTAAGAAAGGTTCTAAAATAATAGGTTCTAAGGATTAAGGACTGACAGAACTGAATTATAGATGTGAATCATCTATCCTTAGCATTTCAAATCTTTTTAAACAAAAGCTGATGATTTTGAAAAAGATAAGAATTATCTGGGTTCTTAGAGCTGCAACTCCACCTTGAACTGCTAGGTAACATTTTCCTTTTGGATCCCCGGTAAGCATCTTCCATCTGTTTCTCTAGTTCTCTTATTTTCCACATATCTGATTCTTCCTGAATCTGGATTTTAAAAAAAAAAAAAAGGGAGGGGGAGAATAGGGGAAAATAAAAATAAGTTACTGAAAGTAACACTTTACATCATAGAAGAGTAACTGAAAATAAAGTCTGCACTAATTATTGCATTACAACTATGTTATGATCAGAGATGAGAGAAACAAATTCTGGTTCTCTATAGAGTGGTTAAGCAATCAGATCCAGTAAATTCCAAATGCTTAGGATTCTGCAACACTAGAACTTTTTTAACCCCTGCATATCTGCACTTATCACTTACCAATTATGCTCTTGAGCTGTAATTAGGAAATGATCATTTCATATGTTTCTAAGATGCTTTATGATGTTAATTACATCATCTCAGTTGAACCTTTAACTTACAAGGGAAGCAAAGCAGATACCATTATTAGTTTACTGAAAAGAAACAAAAGCTCAAAGATAATATAGGATTTGACAAAGTAAAAAAACTAGTAATGACATGCCTTTAAACTTTCTAGGCTAAGTCACTTTTCACAATATTATACTTCCTGTCAAAAGTAAAGTAAAACAACAAGGTATGCAGGGATAATTCAACATTAGAAAAATAATGTAATCCATCACATAAACCAAAGACAAGAACTATGTAATCTTATCAATCGATGCGGAAAAGGCATTCGACAAAGTCCAACACCCATTCATGATAAAAACTCTCAACAAAATAGGAACGGAAAGGAAATTCCTCAACATAATTAAGGGCATTTATACAAAGCCAACAGCCAACATCATCCTAAATGGAGAGACTTTGAAAGCATTCCCCTAGAGAACGGGAACCAGACAAAGATGCCCTCTATCACCACTCTTATTCAGCATTGTGCTGGAGGTCCTAGCCAGAACAATTAGGCTAGAAAAAGAAAGGCATCCAAATTGGTAGGCAAGAAGTCAAAGTATCTCTATTTGCAGATGATATGATCTTATACACAGAAAACCTCAAAGAATCCACAAGAAAATACTGGAACTAATACAAGATTTCAGCAAAGTTTCAGGATACAAGATAAAAATACAAAAATCAGTTGGATTCCTTTACACCAACAAAGAGAACCTCGAAGAGGAAGTCACCAAATCAATACCATTTACAGCGGCCCCCAAGAAGATAAAATACCTACGAATAAATCTAACCAGAGACGTAAAAGATCTATACAATGAAAACTACAAGACACTACTGCAAGAAACCAAAAGAGACCTGCATCAGTGGAAAAACATACCTTGCTCATGGATAGGAAGACTCAACATTGTGAAAATGTCAATTCTACCCAAAGCAATCTACAGATACAATGCAATCCTGATCCAAATTCCACCAGCATTTTTAAATGAGATGGAGAAACAAATCACCAATTTTATATGGAAAGGGAAGAGGCCCCGAATAAATAAAGCATTAACTCAAGAAGAAGAACAAAGTGGGAGGTCTCACACTACCTGATTTTAGAACCTATTATACCACCATGGTAGTCAAAACAGCCTGGTATTGGTACAACAGATACACGGACCAATGGAACAGAATTGAGAATCCAGACATAAATTCATCCACCTAAAGCAGCTGATATTTAACAAAGGCCCAAAGCCTGTTAATTGGGGAAAAGACAGTCTCTTTAACAAATGGTGCTGGCGTAACTGGATAGCCATCTGCGAAAAACTGAAACAAGACCCATACCTCACACCATGCACAAAAACTAACTCAAAATGGATCAAAGACTTAAATATAAAATCGAAAATGATAAAGATCATGGAAGAAAAAATAGGGACAACGCTAGGAGCCCTAATATATGGCATAAACACAATAGGAACCACAAGTAACAATGCACAAGCACCAGAAGAGAGACTAGATAACTGGGAGCTCCTAAAAATCAACCACTTATGCTCATCAAAAGACTTCACCAAAAGAGTGAAAAGACAACCTACAGACTGTGAAAAAATTTTTGGCTACAACAAATCTGATCAGTGTCTAATGTCTAAAACCTACAAGATACTGCAAAATCTCAACAACAAAAAGACAAATAGCCCAATTAAAAAATGGGCAAAGGATATGAACAGGCACTTCACCAAAGAACATATTCAGGCGACTAACTGACACATGAAGAAATGCTCACCATCATTAGCCATCAGAGAAATGCAGATCAAAACTACAATGAGATATCATCTCACCCCAACAAGGCTAGCATTAACCCAAAAAACACAAAAACTATAAATGCTGGAGAGGTTGTGGAGAGACTGGAACGCTTATACACTGTTGGTGGGAATGTAAAATGGTACAACCACTTTGGAAATTGATTTGGCGCTTCCTTATAAAGCTAGAAATAGAAGTACCATACAATCCAGCTATCCTGCTCCTTGGAATATATCCTAGAGAAATAAGAGTCATCACACAAATAGATACATGCACACCCCTGTTCATTGCAGCATTGTTCACAATAGCAAAAAGATGGAAACAACCTAGGTGCCCATCAACAGAAGAATGGATAAAGAAATTATGGTATATCCACACAAATCAATGCAACACTGAAGAACAATGAAACCATGAAATATAACATGGAGGAAGCTGGAGGTCATTATGCTGAGTGAATTTAGCAGTCACAGAAGAACAAATATTGTATAAGAATACTATTATAAGAACTCAAAAGGTTTAAACACAGAAAAAAACATTCTTTGATGGTTACGAGGGTGGTGAGGGCAGGTGAGGGTTACTTACTAACTAGATAGTAGATAAGAATTATCTTAGGTAAAGGGAAGGACAGCACACACTACAAGGAAAGTCAGCACAATTGGACTAAACAAAAGCTAAGAAGTTTCCTGAATACAATCAAACACTTTGAGAGACAAAATAGCAGGGATAGGGGTCTGGGGACCATGCTTTCAGGGGACATCTAGGTCAACTGGCATAACAAAGTTTATTAAGAAAATGTTCTGTGCCCTATTTTGGTGAGTGGCGTCTAGGGTCTTAAAAGCTTGCAAGCGGCCATCTAAGATGCATCAATTCGTCCCAACCACCTGGAATAAAGGAGAATGAAGAACACCAAAGACACAAGGGAAGTATTAGCCCAAGAGACAGAAAGGGCCACATACACCAGAGACTTCATCAGCCTGAGACCAGAACTAGATCGTGCCCGGCTACCACCAATGACCACCCTGACAGGGAACACAACAGAGAGTCCCGGATAGAACCGGAGAAAGGTGGGGTGCAGAACTCAAATTCTAGTAAGAAGACCAGACTTAATGGTCTGACTGAGACTCAAGGAACCCAGAAATCATGGCTGCTGGATTCTCTATCAGCTCAGAAATAAAACAATTTCCGAGAACTCCTGAGACAGGGATTGGACTGGACTGCGGGACATAAAGTGATACTCGTGAGGAGCATGTCTCTTAGCTTAAGTAGATACCAGAGACTAAATGGGCAGCTTCTGTCTGGAGGTGAGACGGGAAGGCAGAGAGGATTAGGAGCTGGCAGAACGGACATGGGGAATCGGGTGGAAAGGAGCGTGCTGTTGCAGTATGGGGAGAGCACTTAGGGTCACATAACAATGTATGTATAAATTTCTGTATGGGAGACTAACTTGAAATGTAAACTTCATTTAAACTACTACAATAAAAAAAAAATTTTTTTTAAAGTAAAGTAAAACAAAATAAACAAACAGTATGGTTGCTAGAGAATTTCTTGGAAAGCAGACTACAATTGCCCAAAGAAAAAGAATACATTTCAATTCTAGGCCCTCCTGCAAATTTTGTAAAATCTGTGGTAAATCTTTCTTAGCCACCCACTTTCAAATCTAAGCTCACCATATAACCAGGGGCAGTTAACAAAACTGTAGACTCTGCTTGAGTAACAGTTATACTCTCACTCACAATCAAAGAATCAGGTGATATGATAGTAATACATTTATGATTAAACCAAAAGTCATACAGTTCACTGAAGAAAACCCAGCAAGGATCCTTGGCCCTAGGTGACCTCACTACTCTCATGATCTCTAACATCTACCTGTTGTTATTGTTTGGTGCCGTACAGCTGATTTCAACTCATAAAGACCCCGTATGACAGGGTAGAACTACCTCATACAGTTTCTTGGCTGTAATCTTTACAGAAGTAGATTGCCAGGTCTTTCTCCCACAGAGCCACTACCTATATAACAATAATTCCCAAACCATTATGTCCAGTCTCAACTTTTCTCCTTTCCTGTATGTCTGAATTTCCAATTGTTTGGACATCCTATAAGCACCTCACAATTAATTGAACTAACCAAACTAATTACCTTTCCCATGAGATCTGTCCCTTTTCTTTTGTTGTCTATCTCAATTAATGGTTATCATCATCATCCACCGAGTCACACAAGCTGGTTATATCTGATTCTATTCTTATCACTATTATCCAATCAGTCACCAAGTTCTTTGGATTCTGTATCCTAATTCCTGTTCTTCATCCCTACGGTCACTGTTTTCATTCAAACCCTCATCATCTCTCACCTGGAACACTGCAGTTGCCTCCCAATTGATCTATCCCCTACCCAGGTGATAAATCATTTTTCTAAAACACAAATATGATCAAGTGATACTCCTACTTAAAAACATTTGATGGCTTTTTTACTGCCTACCAGAAAAAGTCTAATCTCCTAATCATCACACAGAAGTCTCTAAACAATACGACTCTAATTTACCACTCAGACCTCATCTTCTGCCACTACCCCCTACATTCCCTATTTTCCAGATGCACACAATTTTTTGCCATGCCCCAAATGCTTTATCTTCTTTCTTATGGCCGTGTTAGTACATGATGTTCCCTCTATCCAGGATGACCTTTTACACATGGTAAGCTTGTACCATTCATTGAGACCCAGTTCAAATACCAGCAGCTCAAATGCCATCCCTCTGTAAAATCTTTTCTAATTCCCTAAGGCAGATTTCATTATTCCCTCCTCAGTGCTCTAAAGCATTTTGTATATGCCTCTATCACAGTACTTATCAAACTATTGTAACTACCTATTTTATTCACCTTTATATCTCCCAACAGTACCAAAATACTGTTTGACACATTGTATGCCCTTAGTAAGTGTTGAGGAATGACTGAGTTCTAACTCCCACCTTATTATGAGCATCTGTATGCCGGATGACATTCCTCAGGAGGACTTTCCCCAGTGGAACCCGAGACATTCTTCAATCTGAAATGAATTAATAAGTAATATTTAATAATAATATTTTTCTTTATTACTTTATTTATTAAAATTTTATAAAGAAGCATGAGGTAAGGGAAAGATCACTGAAGTAGGAGTCGGAAGTCCTGAGGAATAGTTTTTCCTTCACCATTAAAAAGGGAAAATGCCTGACCACATTAATGTGAGGATGAAAGGAGATTGTTAAAATTCTTTGAAACTGCACAAGATTGCACAAAATTAAGTGCTTTCATGAGCACCATTTCATTTAATCCTCGCAATTCTGTTTTATCTGAGGCAAGCAACTTCATCCCTAAGTTCTTCCTTTAAAGTCAAACTTGCCCCAGGCCACAAAGTCACAGGCAAACAAGGTAAATCAATGCACAGATAGAAAACAACTCTCGAATCAGAAAATTAGTTTGCAATGAAGTAAATACCCAGAGTTGAGAATGTCAGTGATCGCAAATGTCAACCGTAACAAAAACGCCTAAAAACATCACATGCAGAGATAACCTAAATTTCTCTATTCGGGAGAATTTTTTTTCCTATTTTATAAAGAAGCCTCCAAAAACTAGTTGACAAGGATATTCACGTACGTAGCTAACAGGGGCTTTGAGCAACCACCCCACCGCTCACTCACCCCTCGATCCTGAGGAAATCAGGCATCTTGTTAGTGGGAGACGAAGAACCACTCCATTATAAGATCTCCTCCGACCCAGGAAGCCAAGGAGTCAGGGCTAAAAGGCAGCTCTGGAGTTTCACCCGAGTCATTCGTGAAAACGCAGCCTTCCCACCGGTTATTCTGCCCTCACCCGTGGCCCAGGCCACGGCTGCCTTTCCCCCCAGTCCAGACCGAAGGGCAAATCTCCCTCCTGGACTGAGGCCAGAGGCTGCGCCGGCGCAGAATCCGGACGGCCCCGTTGACTGGGGCATTCCCCGCTCAAGCTCCGTTGGGATGGACCCCAGGGGTTGGGTTTCGCTCCCCAGAACGGATGGGGACGCTTTGGACGGTCACGGCCTTTAGGCTGAGCCCTAGGCAGTGTCTAGGATGTCTGAAGGGAGGTTTCAAGTCTGCGAGTGGAAGACAGAAAACAACCCCATCTTTGTCACCGGGATCCCTGCCCCTCTGCGGCCTTGGAGTTCCCGGTAACCTTCCCTCCAAACGCCCTCCCCACACAAACACACACAAACACACCCATACCGTGCGCCGCAGCCTCGCGTGGCGGGGGTGGGGGGAGGAAGCGATCTAAGAGGAAAAGGGGTAGGCTTCCCTTTCAGGCCGGAAGTCGTGCTCCTGAGTAAATTCTTCCTAACATCGGGAGACTCAGAATCTGCCCCAGGGGGGATTTCCAAGACGCCCCAGAGACCGATGGGTGCAGAACGGAGGCAGGCGCTTTCCTGGAAAATAAGTGGGTCTGACCGAGCTGAAAAGCAAGCCCAGCATTGGAACTGGATGTGAAGAGAACTTCTGCCTGGAGCTTCCCGGACCTAATTAAGCGTTGCACTCAGTCGTTACTCCGGTAACTGGCGTCGCGGTTTGTGAAGGAACCAAGAGAGCAGGTGGGTTCGTTGGTATCTGGAGTAACTGTCCATTAGTTAAATTTAGTATTTAGCCTAACCCTAATACATTATTCTAAGAATCCAAATCTCCGCTTTTCCTCATTGGGTGGACAGTGTGGAACACCTCTCCAGTGGGATATTATTATTATTACTCTCGTGTGGTGTTTACCAAGTGTTCCAGTCTCATTGTTTGTATTAATTTACTTAATCTTCACAACTACCCTATGAAATAGATGTTATAGTTTTCGTTTTCAGGAGAATAAACAGAGGCACATATATAAGTTAATTGTTCAAGGTCACATAGCTAGTAAGTGATAGAACTAAGATTAGAAGCTAGGTGTTCTGGCTCCAAAGTCCCGGCTTTCAACTATTAAAATTGGGGAAATCTCATATAAACTTCACACAGCACACAGCTTGGCAATTTCAGGAGTGGGGAGGACTCAATCGGCCAATACCCAGGGGTTGGAACAAGACCACCAGGAAACTAGGCTGAAAATGACTTCTCTGCCTTGTATGTAGTTGAGGTTCTAGGAAGAAGTAAGGTCTTGTTTGAGAGGACAACTTGAGAACTTAGGAAGAGGTGCTAGATAATCAGAGAATAAAGAAAAGATGCAATGGTACTAATCTACAATCTTTGAGACAACGGTGTTATGACCTCACCAAAACAATTCCTTACCAGTTCCTCCTCCCTTAGAAGAAATGAATCAATAGCCTCAAACTTTTTCCCCATTTAAGTCTTGTCTTTTCATAGGTTTCAGAGGCCCATTTACCATCATTAATCATGGAAGCATCCTCAAAGGATCTTCTCATCCAAGTTACTCAATTCTGGAACCTCCTAGATGATCTGGCTGAAAGTGACCCTGAGCGCTATGAGAATTTCATTCAACAGCAGCTGAAAGAAGGGAAAGAGCTCTGTGCTGCCCCAGAACCACAATTCTGTCTACAGACCAGGATCCTGGTGTGTAGAGTTGGTGCCAGGGATGGGGAGGTCCTAAATGAAATGCTTCTAGAATTACCAGAGAATAGCTTACTCTTAGGTATTGCTACTTTAACACAAACTTGAGGAAAACTGTCATTCTAAATAGAAAATGAAAAGTGGTGTAGAAGATTATGTTGGAGTAGATGTGGGAAACTCATACTTAATATATTTTGTTGTTTTTAGGTGCTGTCGAGTCGGTTCCGACTCACAGCAACCCTGTGCACAACAGAAGGAAACACTGCCTGGTCCTGTGCCATCCTCACAATTGTTGCTATGCTTGAGCCCATTGTTGCAGCCACCATGTCAGTCCATCTCGTTGAGGGTCTTCCTCTTTTCACTGACCCTCCACTTTACCAAGCATGATGTCCTTCTCCAGGGACTGATCCCTCCTGACAATGCATCCAAAGTATGTAAGACGTAGTCTCACCATCCTTGCTTCTAAGGAGCATTCTGGTTGTACTTCTTCCAAGACAGATTTGTTCATTCTTTCGGCAGTCCATGGTATATTCAATATTCTTCGCCAACACCACAATTCGAAGATGTCAATTCTTCTTCAGTCTTCCTTATTCATTGTCCAGCTTTCGCGTGCATATGATGGATTGAAAACACCATGGCTTGGGTCAGGTGCACCTTAGTCCTCAAGGTGACATCTTTGCTTTTTAACACTTTAAAGAGATCTCTTGCAGTTGATTTGCCCAATGCGATGCGTCCTTTGATTTCTTGACTGCTGTTTCCATGGATGTTGATTGTGGATCCAGGTAAAATGAAATCCTTGACAACCTCAGTCTTTTCTCCATTTATTATGATGCTGCTTATTGGAGCAGTTGTGAGGATTTTTGTTTTCTTTATGTTGAGGTGTAATCCATACTGAAGGCTGTGGTCTTCGATCTTCATAAGTAAGTGCTTCAAGTCCTCTTCCCTTTCAGCAAGCAAGGTTGTGTCATCTGCATAACGCAGGTTGTTAATGAGTCTTCCTCCAATCCTGATGCCCTGTTCCTCTTCATATAATCCAGCTTCTTGGATTATTTGTTCAGCATACAGATGGAATAGGTATGGTGAAAGGATACAACCCTGACACACACCTTTCCTGACTTTAAACCATGTAGTATCCTCTTGTTCTGTTCAAACAACTGCCTCTTGATCCATGTACAGATTCCTCATGCACACAATTAAGTGTCCTGGAAATCCCATTCTCCAAAATGTTATACACAATTTATGATCCACATAGTTGAATGCCTTAGCATGGTCAATAAAACACAGGTAAACGTCTTTCTCGTATTCTCTGCTTTCAGCCAGGATCCATCTGACATCAGCAGTGATATCCCTGGTTCCACGTCCCCTTCTAAATCCGGCTTGAATTTCTGGCAGTTCCCTGTCGATATATTGCTGCAGGAGCTTTTGAATGATCTTCAGCAAAATTTTGCTTACATGTGATATTAATGATATTCGATAATTTCCACATTCAGTTGGATCACCTTTCTTGGGAATAGGCATAAATATGGATCTCTTCCAATCGGTTGGCCAGGTAGCTGTCTTCCAAATTTCTTGGCATAGAGGAGTGAGCAGTTCTGGCACTGCATCTGTTTGTTGAAACATCTTAATTGGTATTCTGTCAATTCCCAGAGCCTTGTTTTCTGCCCGTGCCTTCAGTGCAGCGTGGATTTCTTCCTTCCGTACCATCAGATCCTGATCATATGTCACCTCCTGAAATGGCTGTATGTCGACCAATTCTTTTTGGTATACTGACTCTGTGTATTCCTTCCATCTTCTTTTTTTTTTAAATCATTGTGCTTTAGTGAAAGTTTACAATTCCAGTTAGTCTGTCATACAAAAATTTATACAGACACTGTTTTCTGACCCTAGTTGCCTTCCCTATACTGTGACAGCATACTCTTCCTTTCCACCCTGGATTTCCCATGTCCATTCAACCAGCTCCTGACCCTCTCTGCCTTCTCATGTCGCTTCTGAGCAGGAACTGCCCGTTTAGTCTCATGTATATCTACTTGGCTAAGATGCACACTCATCACGACTATCATATTATGTCCCATAGTCCAGTCTAATCTTTGTCTGAAGAGTTGGCCTTGGGAATGGTTTTAGTTTTGGGCTAACAGAGATTCCAGGGGCCATGTGTTCCGGGGTCCCTCCAGTCTCAATCAAACGATTAAGTCTGGTCTTTTTATTAGAATTTGAGTTCTGCACCCCACTTTTCTCCTGCCCCGTCAGGGACTCTTTGTTGTATCCCTGTCAGGGCGGTCATTGTGGTAGCCGAGCACCATCTAGTTCTTCTGGTCTCAGGCTGATGAAGTCTCTGGTTTATGTCCTTCCATCTTCTTTTGATGGAATATATTTTAATATATTTTAGCGATCTCAAAATGAACCATTTTTTCAGCTAAAAGAAAAAGCAATGTAATGATTTAGTAGAGAATAATATAGTTGGAGCTTTTTCAAATAAAAACTTATTTGGTTTAGGAGGGTAAACTAAACCCATCACTGTCAAGTTGCTTCTGACTCGTAGCGACCCTATAAAACAGGGTAGAACTGTCCTATAGGGTTTCCAAGGAGCAGCTGGTGGATTCGAAGTGCCGACCTTTTGGTTAGCAGCCGAGCTCTTAACCACTGCACCATCAGGGCTCCTTAGGAAGGTCGGGGTGGTGAAATATGTGGTTAAGCAGATTCACCCAGAACAGCTGCTTAGCTCAATTCCTCCTCTTCTCGCCCCCTTCACTCCACTTTCTGAGTACAGCAACTGAATTCTTTGTGAAAAAACAGCAGCTTTGGAGAAATCAAATGGGAGAAGTAGAATTTATTAAAAACAGTTTAATAATTTTAAACTGTATTATACATAGAATGACTTATTTCAAGTCTAAAGTTCTCCTCTTCCAATGCTATGATGAGTTGTCTTTAGGATGTTATTTAAAAATAAACTAGTTTTTGATATATGCAGAATTATTTGTTCTTCACAGATGATGACATTCTTTGATGCTTCCGAGGGTAGGGAGGGAGGGAGAGGGTTATTCAGTAACTAGATAGACAAGAATGATCTTAGGTGAAGGGAAGCACAGCACGCACTACAGGGAAGTCAGCACAACTGGACTAAACCAAAGCTGAGAAGCTTCCTGAATACAAACCACACACTTTGAGGGACAGAGTAGCAAGGGCGGGGGCGGGGGTCTCAGATCATGCTTTCAGGGGACATCTAGGTCAATTGGCATAACAAAGTTTATTAAGAAAATGTTCTGCATCCTACTTTGGTGAGTGGCGTCTGGGGTCTTAAAAGCTTGCAAGCGGCCATCTAAGATGCATCAATTGGTCCCAACCCACCTGGAGCAAAGGAGAATGAAGAACACCAAAATCACAAGGAAAGTATTAGCCCAAGAGACAGAAAGGGCCACATAAACCTGAAATTGCATCAGCCTGAGACCAGAAGAACTAGATGGTGCCTGGCTACCACCAATGACCGCCCTGACAGGGAACACAACAGAGAGTCCCTGATGGAGCAGGAGAAAGGTGGGGTGCAGGACTCAAATTCTAATAAAAAGACCAGACTTAATGGTCTGACTGAGACTGCAGGAACTCCAGAAAGTATGGCCCCCGGACTCTCTGTCAACCCAGAACTAAAACCATCCCGAGGCCAACTCTTCAGACAAAGATTAGACTGGACTATGGGACATAAAGTGATAGTCGTGATGAGAGTGCTTCTTAGCTCAAGTAGATAGATGAGACTAAATGGGCAGCTCCTGTCTGGAGGTGAGATGAGAAGGCAGAGAGGGTCAGGAGCTGGTTGAATGGACGTGGAACATCCAGGGTAGACAGGAGGAGTGTGCTGTCACAGTATAGGGAGAGTAACTAGGGTCACATGTATGTATAAATTTCTGTATGAGAGACTAACTTGAATTGTAAACTTTCAAAAGAAAAAAATTTTTTTTTTAGAAACCAAGAGAAAAAACACTTTTCATCAACCTTTGCCAGTGGAAAAGGATCCCAGTTCCCCAATCAACCACTCATCCAGTACCGATAAGTCTTGGCAAGCCGGAAGATATTTCTGAGACATCAGGTACCTAGAATTATGAAAGAGACAGCAAATTTAAACATTTTTACTGGTAGTAAGCATTGATCCGATTTTCTTGGTAAAAGACATTTCAAGTAAAATATTTTACTTGGTGATGAGATAGTTAATGACAAATTAGTGTACCTTTATGCAGATTTGGAAACCCTGGTGGTGTAGTGGTTAAGTGCTACAGCTGCTTACCAAAAGGTCAGCAGTTCGAATCCATGAGGTGCCCCTTGGAAACTATGGGGCAGTTCTGCTCTGTTCTGTAGGGTCACTATGAGTCAGAATTGACTCAACGGCAACACGTTTTGGTTTTATGCAAATTGAATACTTTTTAAAATTTTTTCTAACAATATGAGCTATTTTTAAACATATAAAAATGCTAAGAAATGGACAAGTTGGAATTTTGTGTATGTAGCACCATTATTGCCTCTGAAAAAATACAGGGATGACATTTATATTTGGTCTTTATCAGGTTTACAGTTTAATACCTATTACCTGACAATAACATTTGTGAAACAAGGTAAAGTTGTCTTCATTTCACACCGTCTGAATTACACATGCAGATGTTTACACAGTCATCGATGTTGCCTACAATCCTGATGTTCTCCAGGCAGCAGAAAAAGACCAAGTGAAAAAGGATCAGTTGATACGGATGGCTATGAAATGCATTGAGGAGCGACTCCAATCCACCCTCTCACAGTCCTACCATATTATAAAACTTACAATAAAAGGAAGCATTCAAAGGATGAAACAAAATCTGATGGGAATCCAGAATGACTCCACTGATTTAAGAGAGAAAATGAGAAAGGGTAGGTTGATGAATGTAAAAAGAAAATTAAACTTACTTAAGATTTTTGTATCCTGTGTACATTTTGCAAACTAGAAGTTTCGATTTTAAAAGATGAGAAACTTAAGATAGGAAAATATGAAGATTAGATACTGGAAATATTAGAATATCCTAAAAATTTTTCAAAATCCTGCAGACTTTTAAACCAAATTCTTTGGTTTAAGATTCTTTTGGCTTAAGATTCTCTAACTATTATGGAGTACTGAGTTTCGGTTTATGATGATGAAAAAAATCAGTGATTTTGGGTAGGGCTGCACAGCTGATTAATGTAGCTGCTGCCAATAAGTTGTACACCTGTAAAAAGTTGAATTAGCAAAAGTTGTGTGATACATTTACAGTGACAAAAAAAAAGTAGCTGCTGAGGCTGCTTATGTACAACCGTATACCTCATGTGATTTCGTTTCGTGGTTTGGAGGTTTAGGGTAATGGTTTCATGGGACATGCCAGTTTATTGGCCTAATAATGTGTTTAGTGCTTCTGTTCTACCTCCTAGTTCAGCATGTAGTACCTGGGGTCTTAAAAGCTTTCAGGCAGCCATCCAAGGCACAACAATTGGTCTCTATTCTCCTGGAGCAAACGAGAAAGAAGGAGAGTCAGGAATAGGATGAGAAAATGGAATGTGTGGCTAATTGCCTCCATGAAAATCTGCCTCCTTTGCCATGAGATCAGAACTGGATGGTGCCCAGCTACCATTACTGAACATTTTGATCAAAGATTTGATGGAAGAATCCTGATCAGAGGGGGAAAATGCAGAACAGAATTTCTAATTCTCATGGAATCCAGATTATCTGGAGTCATGGAGGCTGGATGAACCCCTGAAACTATTGCCTGAGATAATCTTTAAATCTTAAGCCAAAAATATAACCTGTAGTCTTCTTAAAACTAAACGATAGTTTAGCTTAACTAGTAAAGAATGTCTGCCTTGGGCATTGTGCTCATTTAAGATCTATCCATATGGATCAGATTGACAACAGCAACTGGAAGGATTAGATAGGAAAGTTAGGGGGCAGTGAGTTTATGTTAAAAGGGGAAGAACAACTCAGAAAAGCAGGGTGAGAATGGTTGAACAACTCAAAGAATGTAATCAATGTCACTGAATTGTACATGTAGAAATCGTTAAATTGGTGTATGTTCCCTGTGTATATTCTCAACATTGATTAAAAAAAAATAAACAAGATTCCCAAACTAATTTAGCTGCAGCTTTTTCTGTCATTTCAGCTAACATTACATATATTATAGCTCATAGCCTGATATTATTTTATGTCGATTGATTTTTGTGATTTATCTCCCCCTTTTTTTTTCCCCCTTCCTTATAAAGAACTCACCCTTGAACAGATAAGAAACAGTATTGTGAGCAGTCCAGATCACTTTCCTCACCTTACACTGCCAAAGGACCAAGTTTCAGACAAAGCAGGATGTCTGATTGAGGAGATTTGCAGTACTGAGATCCAGGTGGAGATGAAGACCCCAACCTATGAATTAAAAATTGTGAAAGATGAAAATGAGAAGCCTCTGAAAATTGAATTGATAGTTGAATTACCTGGTATTGATTCAGTGTCTCTCTGTGACCTTAGTGTTTCTAAGGTAAGTTGAATACATACTATAAATTTCTGTCAGCTTTCACTATATTATGCTCTAGTAACAAAAAACCAAACCCACTGCCATCTAGTCAGTTTTGACTCATGGTGACCTCATGTGTTACAGGGTAAAACTGCTCCATAGGGTTTTCTTGGCTGTAATCTTTACAGTGGTAGATCATCAGGCCTTTCTTTCGTGGTGCCACTGGTGGGTTTGAACTGCTAACCTTTAGGTTAGTTGAGAACAAACCATTTGTGCCACCCAGGTACTTTTGTATATATATACCACATTTAAATTTTGATTACAGGTTTTTTTTTCCCCCCAGTCAATGTCTGAATTCTTGAGAAAGAAGCCTGTAAAGAAGCAGAAACTATTTTCACTAGTACCTTCTAGTAACAGACAACTCCAGAATCTCAGGGGCTTAACAACAGTTTGCTCAGGTTACATGTCTACTACAGGTTTTTTTCTGTTCCATGAGTCTTATGTATTTCAAGATCCAGGTAAAGAAGCAATTCCCACTTGAGATATGCCATTCTCATGGCAGAGGGATAGTAGAAATGGCCAAACCATGCAATGGATTCTAAAACTTCTGCTCAAACACAGCATATATCACTTTTACTCGCATTTCATTGGCCAAAGTAAGAAGTCACATAGCCAAGTCCTACATCAGTAAGGCTGGGAAGTATATCCCTCTCACAGCAAGTCACATGGCAGGGATGTTATTAATTCTCTTACAGAAGAGGAATAAACAGTTGGGAACAATACTATAATCTATCTCAGTCCACTCTGTTGGTCACAAATATTTGTGTCTTTTCCCAAGGAAAACACCTCCAATCCAGTATTAGACTCCAAAGTATAGGATTTTGCCATAGTGGTCTACACATTCTGCATCTCTTGAACCACAGACCTATGAATTACAAAGACAAGTAATCTACTCCCCAACCCCATCCACCATACAATGTAGAATGGGGAGAGGACAACCATAATAAACAGTCTCAATTGAGTAATGGGAAAAAAATATGAGGCATACAGCTATTACTGGTGCACAGCAGTTCTGAAATCCTGGTAGGCAGACATTGCTACAGCCCCTGGAGGCAGGGGATATTCAGGCTTTGGTTCCTGGACAAAGTTACTTGATTACTTAGCTACCCAGTTTCATTGTTCTCCATGATCTTCAGATTCATTTTGGAGGAGGTTTTTCCTTTTTCATTGTCCTCTTTGGTCACATCTGAATAGAGCATTGGAGAATATGCTATCCTTAGGTACTGAGCAGCTTTCTCAGTCTGTTTCCTGCTCATATAATGTTGAGATCCAAAGGCTGTCAGTCAGATTCCTTTAGTCCAGGTGGGGATTATTTTATTGATTTGATTCAGTTATTGCTACACCCCAGAATTTTTTTTTAGACATGCCTGTTTTTCAAGACTTGCTTGTCTGTTGTATCATTTTGGCCAAATGAAAGGATTTACTGAGGTCCACCTTAATCCATTCACAGGTTTTAACAAAGGACATAAATAGTCTCTGCCTCTAGGTTATTTTAATCAGCTTTTGTTGATCAAGTAAGTTCTGAGTTTTATCTTTACCGGTTGAAAATACAAATTAGTTCAGTTTTTAAGCCCTCAAGTCTTAGAATTTCTGGGCTTTGTGTTTTTTTATTTCCTTTCAATTCTAATTGAAAACAGGACAATTCTAAGCTCATTTCGTTTTTTGTAGTACCTTGTTAAATGCAGCTAATAGAATAACTCATACTACCAACATTCTATTTTCCATTTACTTAAAGTCAGAAATTAATTAGGTGCATTATTTCCCTTCCAAATTATTGTGACAGTTTTACTAAGTGCTTTATCACTACATGAGTCACCACCTTTCCTGTCTACAGTAAGTTTTCTTGCTGCTTGCCAGTCAGCCCCAAAGCCAATGCCACAAAATTTAGGACTTTTATTATGGTAGCGCCCTATTTCTGGTGCCGTATTAACTTTTGATGTACTGTGCAGCAATTAACAACCAACCTCAGAATGCTCACTGCAAGTCACAGAGCAATAAGTAGGATCCTCTTAGGAGAGAGGAATGAATTACTGGGAACAATAATCCAATCTAACACAAAATTTAACCAGAGAATACTTTTCCATTTTCATCTTTTAAAATCTCTCTTGGTTTATTCTTAGGATGATATATTGATCGAGGTCTCTGAAAAGTACAGATTACATCTGAATCTTCCAGAATCTGTTGATACTGAAATGACTACAGCAAAATTTATCAAAGAAAAAGCTACATTAATCATCACAATGCCATTGGTGTAAAATAAGACTGTCGAGTATTTCAGGTTTTCAGTGCTAAGGTCATGTGCATTATAGTTCCTCCATTATAGGTGAAGAGGTAGTGGTTTATCTTAAAAGCTAATTTTATATTTCCTAAGAATTCCTTTTGAAATGAGATTTTTCTCTTCAGCTGTTGTTTTTATTTATTCTTTTTACTCTTTCTCAAGTAGACTTGGCATCAACTGAAACTCCTAAGTATGATATTGCCATAATGTACTTGTTTTGAAGATATTTGTAGTGGTCTGTATAACTCAAATATCATTTGAAAACTACAATTTGTTTTTAAGTAACATGAGAAGACTCTGGATTTACTGTTGAAAAGATTCTTTTTTGAAGTCTCTAGTAAGTCTTTGCATCAGGAAAAAAAATCCCAGGCTATGCAAGAAGTTTTTTATTACCAAAATGGGGTGTAACATTGAAAGTTTTCTCAAGCAATAAAAATACAGGCCAATGTATAATTATTCAATGTTTCTATGAACCTATGTACTTCTATAAAACAGCTCTGCCAGGAGTCCAAGATACCCAGCTAGAGATTTTATCAGATATAGACTTGTCTGCAGATTGGACTACAAAGACCAATTAACAGCAATTGGCTGTTATTGCACGTAAGATGCAAAATATATCCATCTCTAATTTGAGAAAAAGGAGTTGATTTGGGTATCATCTCCTAAGAAAATGAGCACAAGTACAAAAGTGACATACTTTTCAACTCCCATTTATCTCTTCTAAGTTGTCAAATGGATGTTCAGAACAAGGTACCAACTTTCCAACTTACATCCTAAGAAAACAACACACACATTAAACTTCAAGCATCTGTCAGTCATCTCTTCTAGATACAAAACAGCTCCCTTGTAATTACTAGTTTCTAATTCAACATAAGATTTTTTTAAAAGTCCTTATTAATTTTAAAACTATTTTAAACTTTAGAAACTAATACATGTGTATCTTAGGCTGGGTTCTCCAGAGGAACAAAACTAGTGAAGCATATATATAGATTTATTTCAAGGTGATGGCTCACAAAGTTGTGGAGGCTTGCAAGTCCCAAATTCATGGGTCAGGTGTCAGGCTAGAAGTTTCTCCTCACTCAAGTGGTTGCAGGGGCTGACAAACCCCAAACCCCAAAATCAGCAGGTCAGGCAGCCTGGTAGCTCACATCTCAAAACCTGGAAGAGGATGATGAGTCGGATGCAGGTTTACAAGAGGGCAAGCTTTGCCAGAACGTCCATATATACTGGATCCAGGCCACACCCCCAAAGAAACTCTCCTTTCAACTGACTGGCTGCTAACATCAGATCACAAAATGGATTACATAATATCTGCCAAACCACTGAGAATCATGGCCTAGCCAAGTTGACATATAACCTTAACCATCACAATGTGTAATAGATATAAATTAGTACATGACATTTAAAATCAAATATAATTTTCTTAAACCTGGCCTGGATTTGAATTCTACTAGGATAATTTACCTTCTGGAAATTTTGTAACTCTGTATAATGTCCTAAAATGTTTAACAAAGTCATTAGAGTCTCCTTGTTGTTAGTTGCCATCAAGTTGATTCCAACTCGTGGCAACCCTGTGTGCAGAGTAGAACTGCTCCATAGGGTTTTCAAGGTTCTGACCTCTCAGAAGGACTTTGTTCGGAGTAACCTCTGGGTGGATTCAAACCACCAACCTTTCAGTAGTCGAGCTCTTAGACCATTTGAACCACCCAGGCTCTGGTATCCTTAAACCCAGCCACCCCACCCCACCCCAAAAAAAATCACTGCCATCAATTCCAACTCATGGTGCCCCTATAGGACAGAGTAGAACTGCCCCCTAGGGTTTCCAAGGCTGTAAATCTTTACGGAAGCAGACTGCCACGTCTTTTGCCCACGGAGCAGTTGGTGGGTTTGAACCGCTGACCTTTTGGTTAGCAGCCGAGTGCTTTAACCACTCTGCCTCCAGGGCTCCTTATGGTCTCCTCAGTGCCTCCCCAACAACAAAAACTTGGAATGGTTTCACCCCATCTTTCCTGTAAAATCATGCCCAAATATATCTCCTAAAACCCTCCCTACCTACCCATGGAACTGATGGAACCTCTAGTCTTTCACTCTCAGCACTTAGATGTTACTCGTGTCACTATCTCCGTTTGTATACTTATTAATAAAACACATATCAAGACCTAACAAGCTTAATGTTAAAATGTTCATTTTTAGTTGCCATTACATTCTAGTTACTTTCCAAAATATTTTCACTGACATTACTTCAGTGGATTTTATATTCATAAAAACATCTCTCACTTCCCCTCCCTGCAAAAGGCCAAACTTTGCCCAGGAATGGTCCTTATAATGAAATGTGGACTGATTTCAATTTTATAATTTTTTTCTCAACATTAGAAATCAATTCAGATAGACATAAATAGTATCCTTGATTTAGAGACTGGCTATTTCTACAGTTGGGTTTAAAGCAATTATCACCAGTGATTATGATTTTCCTATGTAGTCTAGGACTGATACATTACCAGGTGAGGGTTACTCCTTTGCAGTCATTCCTGCCATCTCTACCATGCTGGTCAGTTCCTGCTGTAGACCATGCTTTGGGTCCCTAATGACACACTTATAAAACTTAGAACTGGAGTAAAACATCTAACAGAGCCAGACCACACGTTCATCTTGCTAATATATGTGCCATACTCCAACATGAGATGCTTCAGGTAACTCCTTGAGATTTAACTGTTAAGATTACATCTTCATCAACTCAGTCTTTTACCAATTCTATAAACTCAAAAATTATCTGTATTAAGTCTCTATTAAGAGCTTACAAGTACATAGCTGTCCCTGCATCTTAATCATTTAATGTGAAAAACAATTTCCAACAGATCAAAAATTAGACCAGACATGTTGAAAACATATAGTTTAATTTTTTAACAATCTAATTTGAACCCAAAACACTATTTCTAGCCTCTTCTCTTTCAGTCCTGGAAATAGAAATACCTGGGTTTAGATTACAGCTCAGACTTTTAACTCAGAACAATTTTTTATTAAAAGGTTATTTTTATTTTTCTTTCAAGGGAACAATAGAGCCATAAGCATAAGCAAAGAATGAATTTTCATATCTTTGAACCAGATTTGGCTCATAAGGATGATGGTCCCTTGTGATAAGCTTGATCTTTCTATATAATCTTCAGTTCAAGCCAAAATTACTAATTACTGAAAAATCAGATT
Source organism: Dugong dugon (assembly GCA_030035585.1). Lineage (NCBI taxonomy): Eukaryota > Metazoa > Chordata > Mammalia > Sirenia > Dugongidae > Dugong > Dugong dugon. Next base: position 32,978,347 of record CM057467.1, read on the forward strand.
AATGTATTATTTTCATAATAATACAACAAGGTGAATATTTGTGGAATATATGGAGTGTCACTTGTGCACCATGTAATAATGAACATTTAGAAATAGATTCAACACTGAAAGAATAAATTTTAGGGTTAGCTTCATGTATTACATACACAAGGAAGCACTGGTCAGATTTATTTTAATATTTATGAACAATCCCAAACATTTATTAAAACTCATCAATTCAATAGAAAGTCGAATTGTGATGATGTTTCCAGTTAATTTTTATTATCTTGAATATTATCTCCTTCTTCCTCACAAAGGAATGGTAAATCATAACAAAATGGGAAAAAGTAAGCTATTAAGATAACCAAAACCAAACCCGCTGCCGTCAAGTTGATTCCAACTCAGCAACCCTGTAGGGCAGAGTAGAACTGCCCCATAGGGTTTCCAAGGCTGTAATCTTTATGAAAGCAGACTGTCACATCTTTCTCCTGCAGAGCAGCTGCTGGGTTCCAACCACCAACCTTTCGGTTAGCAGATGAGCGCTTAACCATTGCGCCACCAGGGCTCCTTTAAGATAAACTAGCAACCTAAATACTTTTTTCTCTCCAATGGGATTTAAGGCTTTCTTATTTTACACGAGACAACCATGGGGTGGAAACACACAGAACACTTTATGTACATATTTAACATTTTCTACTTTATCGAAGTAGAAATGACCACTTTCAGCCCCATTTACTAATACATTTCTACCCTTCTTCTTTTCAGGTAGGACTTAGTGACAAATGATTCTGGCACATATCCAACTCTAGTAACCAGATTTTACATATGTACGCTTATTCCATAGTTAGTTATTCGATATAGCTTCCCATATTTCCTTGAGTAAAGGATTGTGATAATTAGGCTCATTTGCAATAACCACCAGTTAGTAAGGATTCTACTTTCATAATTTCTGTTAAGTTCTATAAGTATATTATTGTATTTGGAGGTAATTATAGATTCTGATCTCAGAATTATACATTTGTTTAAATAAATACCCACACAAATTTTCATTTATACAAAGTAGTTGTTTATATCTTTATAATTTCAGTTCAAAATGGGAAAACAACCATTTAAGGATTCATAGAAAAAATGAGCAAAGAACAGTTTGCTTGGGATGTCTAAGAAAATGTTGACTTTGGATATTTTACTTATTTTCCTTAAAGTTCTCTACCCCACCCCCACCCCCCACCCCCCCAATTCATGCTAAACCAAGATCATGTAACTGAAAATTTTACATTGGGCTTAAATTCCAAAGTCAAGCTTCAATTCAAACACTTTCTCCAAGAGAACTAATTTTCCTGACCCCTTCTCTCCCTCTTAAGTCCAAGCACAACATTTTAGGAAATTAAATTTTATAAATTCAAGATTTTATCCAAGTTACTTTTATGTACTTGTCTCAACAGGGAACCACAATTCTGCCTTTACTACGTTTCTTGGTGGATGTACTTATCACCAAAGAGCTAGGCCATATGTTCCTTCACTAGGAGCCCCTGGCTTAAAATCTGGTATTTAATTACTGAATGTGCACAGTATTTGAGTGTAATTGGCATTAGAAAAATTCAGTAATGCCCATTACAAATAACTTATCTGGACAGACTCAATAATAAAAATAACTGGTTAACTTTAAAATAAAAATAACCACCTGCTGAATAACATAAATATCTTGGTAAGAATGAACCAACGTGACCTAGGAGAGTCTAGAAATTTTGGGGTTAATTATAACAACATGGTGATAGGTTTCTCAAGGTACTTTCTAAACTCAGCAAGCCACTGAGCTCCAACTGCTCCATCCACAACCCGATGGTCACAACTGAGTGTAACAGACATCATGCTAGCCACATCAAATCTAGAAAAAGATAAAAACATAAACATTATTAGGTACTCTGAAAGCGATCACTAGAATTTAGCCAGTAACCAGCCCAAAGCTGACTCCTACTCTATAATCGAAACAGGTAGCATTACTTTCCACCTACTCTTCACATCCCCTACTTCTCTAGCTCAAATTAACAGCTTGAAGAAAAAGACAAAACAGCCATCTGGAGCATGGATCAGCAACTGCAGCCCATGGGCTAAAGTGGACCTCCACCTGTTTTTATAAATAAAGGCTTACTGGAATTCAGCCATGTCCATTCATTTATGTATTATCTATACCTGCTTTCATGCTACAATGGCAAGTTAGATATTTGCAACAGAGAAATTAGGCCCACAAAGCCTAAAATATTTAATGTCTGGCTCTTAAAGAAAAAGTGTGTTGACCTCTGATCTAGAGTAAATAAGGCTTCCATTCTCAAATAGGATTTACTGCATTTAGTAAAATGTGAAAAGCAGCTACCCTGAGGAACTTCACTCTATACTTATGGCTGATTCTACCTGAAAATCCAATATACCATACTAAATGACTATCTGTAAAATTAAAGACTCAAAAACAGGTATAACGTAATAAAAATAAGCTTACAGCCCCCTCCCCATTTTGGCACCTACCCTTTCTCATTATCTGCTGGAACCAGTCTATCTTCTGAAGCACCAATTGCCAAAATACACGATTGAGGTGGGTTAATAATAGCAGAGAAATTCTTAATTCCAAACATTCCTAAATTGGAGATTGTAAAAGTACCCCCCTATAGGAAAAAAGATTAAAAAAAAAAAAAAAGGATCAAATTAATTGCTTGTCAACATAAATCAGAAAAAAATTACAAATGTTACTCAATTTTTCTTTATTTTCAGGACCTTGTGTCAGTGAGAATACATGGCAGAATCAAAAGGTAGAAAATCCAAGAAAACATTATGTGGACCTTAACAATAACATCATTCTTTATATATATATATTTTTTTTCTATTGTACTTTAGATGAAGGTTTACAGAACAAATAGTTTCTCGTTAAACAGTCAGTACACATACTGTTTTATGACATTGGTTAACAACCCCACAACATATCAACACTCTCCCTTCTCGACCTTAGAGAACCTTTTTTTTTTTTTTTTTGGTGAAAATATACATAGCCAAAGTTACACCATTTCAAAAGTTTCTACATGTACAATTCAGTGACATCAATTACATTCTTCCAGTTGTGCTGCTATTCTCACTATCCTTTTCCAAATTATTCCATCACCATTATCTTCAACTCACTGCCCCAAGGCTTCCCATCAAACTTTTTGAGTTGCTGTTGTCAATTTGATCTCACATAGATAATTCTTTTTTTTTTGTGTACCTTAGATGAAGGTTTAAAGAACAAATAGTTCCTCATTAAACAGTTAGTACACATATTGCCCTATGACAATGGTTAACAACCCTACGACATATCAACACTGTCCCTTCTCAACCTTGGGTTCCCTATCACAAGCTTTCTTGTCCCCTCCTGCCTACTAGTCCTTGTCCCTGGACTGCTGGGCCTCTTTAGTCCTGTTTTGTTTTGTAAGGCTATCCAATCCCTGGCTGAATGGTGAACTTCGGGAGTGACTTCACCACTGAGCTAAAAGGGTGTCCGGGGGCCATACTCTCGGGGTTTTTCCAGTCAGACCAGTAAATTTGGTCTTTTTTTTGTGAGTTAGAATTTTGTTCTACATCCTTTTCCAGCTGTCCAGGACCCTCTATTGTGATCCCGGTCAGAGCAGTCAGTGGTGGTAGCCAGGCACCATCTAGCTGTACTGGAATAACATCATTCTTAACATTCAGAAGTTAAGTAAATGATACCTTACCTGGAACTCGTGTGGTTGTAGTTTACCCTCCCGAGCTTTGGTTGCTAAAGAAACAACATCACTAGCAATGCTTTCCAGCCCTTTTATATGTGCATTAAATACAATAGGTGTGATGAGTCCTGCAGGAGTACTGACAGCAACACTGATATCAACAACATGATTTCTATTTGAAAAGAAGGAAATTTAAATAATCAACAATATTAAAACCCCATGTGCCAGGTTAAGCAACAACATTGATATTTACTTCAAAATTTTTTTAAAGCCAGTTTGTGTTACTGTTCAGCCAGAAAGATGTCTTTCCTGCATTTACATTTGGCTATGTCCTTCTTGACGTGCACATTTTAAAAACGAATGAGAAAGGTATCAGTAGGTTGGTTTCACCAGCACCCTCCAAACTCACCCACATTTTGCATTGACTAAAACATGGAAAAAAGGTTCAGCATTCAGTGAGAATTAAGCAACCATGACGCCGTGAATTCTGAGGAGAGGCAGGATTGGCTGGAGTTGAGTGTTTGCAAGCAGAGCTTGAGCAGGTGAAAGGAAGAGTGGAGGGAAAAGAACGGCACTATGTGGAGTAACGGTGCTGAAGCCACGAGGTAGTGTTGTCTCAGGAGAAAATAAGCCATTAAAGGAGAGTTCCTAACTTTTTCTGCACCATGAGCCCCTTTGCACTTGGGTCCTTTCTCAGAATAGCTTTTTAACACAGAAAATAAAATACTTAAATTACAAAGAAAACAAAACAACTACATTGAAGTTCAGTTATCAAATATTTAAAAAACAAAATTTTGATAAAATAGATGTGCTTCTGTACTAACTCGCTCAAATAACAAGATCACACAGGAGGTCTAATAATGGCTATAACTTGAAGTAGCAGTGAGCAAAACACTATTTTGAGATCTCTGCAATAACTACAATGTGCTAGGAAAATAATGATTTTATTGGTGACCAGCCACGAGTACTGTTAATACTGTGATTTGTTTTCCACATTTATAATAGAAAGAAATGCTAAATTCCAGTTAAGAGGTTAGTGGGGAAAAAATGTGATTTCTTTTTCCCCATTCAAATTCACAGACTCTTGAATTGTATCCGGACTCTTTAGGGGTCTGTGGACTTGCAAAGGGGCCCTGCTAAAGTGTTTGACATTCAAGAAGTTAAGAACTTCAGACGAAGGCATAGCTCTGCCTCCAACGAAAGAACTCCAGCTCTTTCTTGGCACAAACTCCTAAAGACTGCAAGTATCAAACCCTACAATATGCTCTAGCCACCTGGAAGTGGGCATCTGTCACTCGCAAAAGCAAGGACTTGATCTAGTAATACAATGTGTGATCTTCATCAGCTACCACAGTTGGGCGCTGGCTAAGGCATCACACAGCAAATACTGCTTTCTTAGGAAGACTTATTGTCATAGATTGAATTGTGTCCCCCAAAAATATGTGTCAACTTGGCTAGGCCATGATTCCCAGTATTGTATAGTTGTCCTCCATTTAGTGATCTGATTATCCTCTATTTTATATATTATAAATCCTAACCTCTATGCCTGTGGTTGTAATCCCATTTGGGAATGGGTTGTCTTTGTTATGCAAACAAGGCAGGATGACTGTAAGTTATGTCTTGAGTCAATCTCTTTTGAGATATCAAAGAGACTACACAAGTAAGCCAGAGAAGCAGAGATGGGAGAAAACTGATGCCATGCTACACAGAGATCACTAAGGAACCAGGAAACAAAAGCTGAAGAGACAAGGACCTTTCCCCAGAGCTGAGAGAAAGCCTTCCCCTACAGCCTGTGGTCTGAGTTTGGATTCTAGCCTCCTAAACTGAGAAAATAAATTTCTGTTTCTTAAAGCCATCCACTTGTGGTATTTCTGTTACAGCAGCACAAGACAACTAAGACACTTATCCTGTTACATTTGTGGTTTAATAACAATCCTTCTCCCGAGAGAGTAGATTGTGTTTCTGAATCTAGCAAAGAGAACATGTTCAAAAAGTATTTGTTGGATAGCTATATGAACAAATAAATGAAAGGCATTTGGTGAGAGTAATTAATTCTTGGAACTTGCCCTGCAACCTCAATCCTTTCATGTAAGCTGTGTTTTTTTCAGATATTCTTAAAAGTAGATGGCTCTCATTTCATATCCACTAAAATGACTATAATGATAAGTTTTTAAAATCCAGACAGTAACAAGCGCTGGTGGGGATGTGGAGAAATTGGAACTCCCATCCACTACTAGTAGGAAGGTAAAACAGTTTGGAACTTTTTTTAAAAGTTAAATGTAAATTTACCATATGATCCAACAACTCCACTCCTAGGAATGTACCCAAGAGAAATGAAAACATATGTCCACACAAAGAACTGTATGCAAATATTTATATAGCAGCATTATTCATAATAGCCAAAAACTGGAAACAATATAAACGTCCATCAACTGGTGAATGTATAAACAAAATGTGGAATACTATTCAGCAATAAAAAGGAACAAATTACTGATCATGCTACAACATGGAAAAATATTTTAAGTGAAAGAAGCCAGATGCAAAAGACGGTGTATTTTATGATTCCATTTGTATAAAACATCCAGAAAAAACAAATCTACAGACACAGACAGCCAAGCACATTGCCTGAGGACTGAAGTAGAAACAGGGATTGACTACAAATGGATGTAAGGAATCTTTGTGGGGGATTAACTCATTTTAATGTTCTAACATTAGATTTGGGTGAAGGCTGCACAACTCAGTAAATTTAATAAAAATCATGGAAAGCTACACATAGAATGAGTGAATTTTATGATATGTAAATTATGGCACAAGAAAACTAAAAAAAAAAGAAAAGCCCATGTGTCAGGCACCAAAAACTAAACCCACCGCCGTTGAGTCAATTCCAACCCACAGAGACCCTATAGGACAGAGTGAAACTACCCCATAGGGTTTCCAGGGAGTGGCTGGTGGATTTGAACTGCCAACCTTTTGGTTAGCAACCTTAATGCTTAACCACTGCGCCACAAGAAACCATCTCTGCCTTCAAGATACTTAAAATGTATTTAGGGAGATAAACTATGTATGTATGGGTAAAAAAAGCAAAACAGTCAATAATAAATATTTGTTGCATTAATAAAAGTGCCAAATAAGTAATACATACAATATTCAGAGGAGGAAAAACTTAGTTTTGCTTTAGATACTGAAACTTGAGTTAGGTTTTAAAGATGAGTACAATTTCAACTGATGGGAGATGGCAGTATAGTGTTGTTAAACACTTGGGTTTCATCTCCAGATGGCCAGGGTTGAAATCTTGGTACCTATTTACTAGCTATGTGACCTTGAGCAGGTTACTTAATTTTTCTGTGCCTCAGCTTCCTCATCTGTAAAATGGAGACAATAATGGTGCTTACTTCAAAACGTTCTCATGACTGCTGAATTATATGGGATAGTGTTACCTCCTTAATTACAATAAAACTAGATACAAGGAAGAAAAAGTTGTGAGGATTAAATGAGGTAATGAATGTAAACTGCTTAAGCACTCATTAAATTGTAGCTGCTGTGGTGATTATCATCATGATCATACATAGCAAAGGAAAGGAATGCATCTAAGAAAAGGAAAGGGAACGACCAAATGGCATCCTAGAAGGAAAGAACTGAAAGACATGTTCAGTAACAATAACTAACTCAGATGGGCAAGAGAATAAGATTTTTCATACTCAATGGTGAAAAAGCTAAAAGTTTTCCCCCTAAGATCAGGAATAAGACAAGGAGATGCCAGCTTTCAACTCTGCTATTCAACCTTGTACTGTAAGTCCTAGCCAGAGCAGTTAGGCAAGAAAAATAAATAAAAGGTATCCACATCAGAAAAGAAGCAGTAAAACTATCTCAATTTGCATGTGGCATGATACTATATATACAAAAAACCCAAAGAATCCACAACAAAGCTACTACAGCTTTCTTAGCAAAGCTGTAGGGTACAAGAGATCAGTTGTGTTTCTATACACTAGCAAAAACAAAATGAAAAGGAAATTAAGAAAACCATTCCTTTTTAAATTAGCATCTCAAAGTATAAAATACCTAGGAATAAATTTTACCAAGGAGGTTAAAGACTTTTACACTGAAAGCTATAAAACACTGCTGAAAGAAATTAAAGGAGAGCTAAATAATAAATTTATGGATTAGAAAACTTAATATTGTTAAGATATCAACTCTACCCAAAGTGATCTACAGATATAACAAACACAATTCCTACTAAAATTCCAACAGCCTTTTTTGCAAAAATGGAAAGTCAATCCTCAAATTCATATGGAATTATAAGGGGCCCCAAATAGCCAAAATAATCTTGGAAGACAAGGACAAAGTAGGAGGACTCACTTCCCAATTACAAAACAAATTACAAAGCTACAGTAATCAAAACTGTAGTATTGGGATATAAGGATAGACATTTAGACCAATGGAACAGAATTAAGAATCCAGAAATAAACCTATAAATCTGTCAGCAACTGATTTTCAATAAGGGTGCCAAATCTATACAATGGGGGAAAGAACCGTCTCTTCAACAAATGGTGCTGGGACAACTGGATCTCAACATGCAAAAGAATGAAGTTGGACCCATACCTCACACTATATACAAAAATCAACTGAAAATGATCAATGACCTAAATGTAAGAGCTAAAGTCATAAAACGTTTACAAGAAAACATAGAGGTAAAGCTTCAAGACCTTTTAAGCAATGGATTCTTAGGTATAACACCAAAAACCTGAGCAACAACAGAAAAAATAAACTAGGCTTCACAAAAATTAAAAACTTTTGTGCATCAAGACACATTATCAATAAAGTAAAAAGATAACCAAAAGAATGGGAGAAGATATTTGGAAACTGTACATCAAATAAAGTTTTTTCTCTCCCAGATAAAGATTTAATCCAGGATATACAGTCATGTGTTGCTTAACGTCTACACTACGTTCTGTGATTTGCGTGGTGTGCTAACACTGTATTATTTGTTGGGGCAAATAACCTCCTTCTACAATTTACTGTACGATTATATGCCTGGCAATGCAATCACTTTGTATACAAGAGACGTGACATACACATGTTACGGGCAGGAAGCTGTTGTGTTCCCTATGTTCAATTATGTTCGTTACATCTGCTACGTCCTGTTCCGCAATCAGGGTTTCCGAATTCTATACCCTTATGGAACCACAGACGTGTATGTGGGACCAAACGGACGTTATACAGTGCTTGACTATATAAAGAAATCTTAAAACTCAACAACAAAAAGACTAACAACCAAAAAATGGGCACAGGACTTGAATAGACATTTCTCCAAACATGATATACAAAATGCCAATAAGCACATGAAAAGATATTCAACATCATTAGTCGTCAGGGAAATACAAATCAAATCCACAATGAGATACGACTTTATACCCACTAGGATAGCTACTGACAACAACAAAAAAACCCAGAAAATGTTCCAGCAAAACGGCGCTCTAGGCAGAAGCACCACGCCGTCCCTCCACAGCAAAGATCCGAAAAACTAAGCCAAACAGAGAATACAACAATCCTGAAACCCTAAAACATCAAATGAACAGATAAAGAACTCAGCCAAGCACCAAATGGAGTGAGAAAACTGACAAAGAACAGGGGCGAGGAGAGATTCATGAAGAGGTCCCCTACTAGCTAACACAGCACGGACCCACCACCTTGGACTCCTATCGGAGACCAGCAAATGGGGGTACGAGAAAGCAGCCTCATGGAGCGTCCAGCAGGAGACAAAACAACCGACAATTTGTGGTGTGTGCTTTCCCACCCCCCACCCCTCTTCGCCCTGGCTCGGCCTCCTCTGCTTCCTGCGGCCATGGTCTCTTGACCGGGAAGTGCCAGCTGCTTGGATTCCACACACCTGAGCGGGCGGCTCTCTGGGTGCCATTTGTTGGCTGCTAGTGTTGCTTTTTTTTTCTACTTCTTTTGATTTCTCACATGCCTCTCGCCACCTCCCCCTCCTTTCACTCAAGTGCCTGGCTCTGTGCGCCATCTTTGCTTCTTCCTGAGGGGCTCCAGAGCGCCGGCAATCTGTGATATACATTTTCCCACTCTCTACCATTCTTCACCCACACTCGGCCTCCTCTGCTTCCCGCGGACACAGTCTCTTGTCCAGAAACACCAGCCCTCACTAGCTGGCTCTCTGAGTGCCATTTGTTGGATGCTGGTGTTGCTTTTTTTTTTTTTCCTGCTTCTTTGGATTTCTTGCTTGCCTCTCGCCGCCTCCCCCTCCTTTTCCTCGAGGGCCTGGCTCCATGCGCCATCTTTGCTTCTTCCTGAGGGGCTGCGGAACTCCATTCAAGTGTGGAGCTGCTTCCCGGTCTGGGATACCATGCTGGTGGGATACCGGGGCTTTTGTTCATTTTGAATTGTTTGTTTGTTTTCTTTTGCTTTTCTTTAGTTGGGAGCCCTTTCTGGCCAGGCGGAGCTGCGTGGCAAAGAACTCCCCTTCAGCTTCCACAGACGTGCAGAGGGATCCTTGAGCGCATTTCTTTTCTCATTGGGTTTTTTTTTTTTTTCCCCTGTTTTTTTGGGGGGCCTTTCTTGTTCTTTTTTTTTTTTTTAATTTGTTTTGTTTTCTTTTCCCTCTTTTTCCCTTTTTGTCTTTCTTCATTGCTCAGTTTCTCATCTCTCTATATCTTCCTTCTCTTTCTGATCCCTGAATATGACGCGCTGTATACCTCTACACCTTCTAGCCAGGCTGTACTGCGGCACCTGAGAGCAACTTCCCCAGACCTCACAGCTGCATCGGTGGGATCCCTGGGAACTTGTTGCGGTACTTTAACCTTTCTGATTTTTATTTATTCATTCTTTTCTTTTCTTCTTCTTCCCCTTTCTGTTTTTCTCCATTTCATACTCTCTCATCTCTCCATTCCAATGGCAAGCTCCCCTAGCATTCTTTTTTGTTTGTCTGTATGTTTTTTGGCTCCTGTTCCTCTCTCCTCTCTCCCATATCCATCTTAGCTCCACACGTAACAATCTCCCCGCCGCATCCTGCCTACCTGCACCATGCACTTGACATCACACCACCAAGCAGTACAGGCACGGCCTACTGGAAACTACCCTGCACTGATTACCGACCCTCCCTGGTGCCTGTAGTAAGTGCCACAAACAACCCGTCCCAGTAACTCCTCTTCAGCTAGACCTGCCCTGCTGTACAATATCTGAGTGACTAACCCTGCCAGTTGGAGAAGGAGATGAAAAGTATTAAGCGCACAGACGAACAAACAACAAAGAACACGCAGTCTGCCTGCCACAGTCAAATTTTTTTTTTAAAAAAGGGACGAAACAAACAAATCTACAATCAATAAACGAGAAAAATAACTACTGAATGCCCCGAAAACAGCAGACAATATCAAAACATTTACAAAAACAGGACAGGATGGTTCCAGGAGGCGTCCAAATAAAAACACCAGATGACTCTCCTGTGGAAGAAAATGCACTAGAAGTACCAGATAGGGAATTCAAATCTCTAATACTCGGAATTTTCCAAGAACTGAGGCAAAAAGCTGACAAACATGAGGAAAAAATAGACAAATTCATGGAAAATACACAAAATAATTGGAAGAATTCAGGAAGATGATGCAGGAACAAAATGCCAAAATAAATTCACAACTAGAAATTATACAAAAACAACAATTAGAAATCCAAAAGATAAACAACAAGATTTCAGAAATGGATGATGTCACAGAAGGGCTGAGAAGCAGATTTGAAACAGTGGAAGACAGGATCAGTGGAACTGAAGACAAACACTTGGATACAACTCTGTTTCAGGAAAACTCAAAAAAGAACAAAGAAAAATGAAGAGACCCTGAGAGTTATGTGGGACACAATTAAAAGCAAAAATTTACGAGTGATTGGCATTCCAGAACAGGGGGAGAAAACAGAAAACACAGACACGATCATTGAGGAACTGCTGACAGAAAATTTCCCCAATATCATGAAAGATGAAAAGCTGGCCATCCAAGAAGTTCAACGAACCCCATATAGAAGAGACTCCCCAAAAAAATCACCAAGGCATATCATATTCACACTTCCCAAAACCAAAGACAAACAAAGAATCCTGAGAGCAGCTCGTGGAAAACAAGAAGTCACATACAGAGGAGAAACACTAAGACTAAGCTCAGATTATTCGGCAGAAACCATGCAGGCAAGAAGGCAGTGGGATGACATATATAAAATCTTGAAAGAAAAAAACTGTCAGCCAAGAATAATACATCCTGCAAAACTCTCGTTCAAATTTGATGGTGAAATTAGGTCATTTCCAGATAAACAGAAACTAAGGGAATATGTAAAAGCCAAACCAAACTTACAAGAATTATTAAAGGGAGTTCTTCGATCTGAGGACAAACAGCTTCAGCCCTCAGGCAGGACCTAGGACGCAGGATCGTACCAGCCAGATACCAATCTAGGAAATGAACTCTCGAGGACTATCCAAAACCAAAAGAAACAACAGGGAATCAGAGAGTTAATCGATTCATGACAACAACATCAAAACAATGAAAGAGGGAATAAATGGCATAGGTATAGAACCTTCTAATGGAGAGGAAGGCAAGGCGATACCAACTAATGGTAGACTGCTTAGAACTTAGAAAGATAAGGGTAAAATTCATGGTAACCACAAAGAAAGTTAACAAACCAACTCATAAAAATAAAGACGAAAAACATAAGTCTCGACAAAAACAAAACCTACACAAACAAAAGAAATAAAACAAAAATCCACAAACAGAAGTAACTCAGCACAAGAGAGTAAGAAGAACAAAGAAAAAGTTCAGCACCACACACACAAAAAAAAAACACTACAAAATGACAGCAACAAACTCACATCTACCAATAATTACACTGAATGTAAATGGAATCAATGCACCCATAAAGAGACGGAGAGTGACAGAATGGATAAGAAAACAGGATCCATCAATATGCTGTCTACAAGAGACACACCTTAGAAACAAAGATGTGAATTTATTAAAAGTCAAAGGTTGGAAAAAAATATATCAAGCTAATAACTACCAAAAAAGAGCAGGAGTGGCAATTCTAATCTCATATAAAATAGACTTTAAAACAAAATCTACCATAAAAGACAAAGAAGGACACTAACTATAATGATTAAAGGGAGGATTCATCATGAAGACATAACCATAATAAACATCTATGCACTCAATGACAGGGCTCCAAAATACATAAAACAAACTCTAACAACACTGAAGAGAGAAATTGACAGTTCCACAATAACAGTAGGAGACTTCAACACACCACTCTCAGTAAAGGACAGAACAACTAAACAGAAACTCAGCAAAGATACAGAAGACCTAAAGGGCACAATCAGCCAACTTGACCTCATAGACATATATAGAACACTCCATCCAACCACTGCAAAGTACACATTCTTTTCCAGTGCACATGGAACGTTCTCCAGAATAGACCACATCAACAAGATCCAAAACGCTGAGATAATTCAAAGTATCTTCTCTGACCACAATGCCATCAAGGTAGAAATTAACAATCGAAAGAGCAAGGAAAAAAAATCAACTACATGGAAACTGAGTAATACCCTGCTTACACATCACTGGGTAATAGAAGAAATCAGAGATGGAATCAAAAAATTCCTAGAATCAAATGAGAATGAAAACACATCCTACAAAACCTTTGGGACACAGCAAAGGCAGTCCTCAGAGGACAATTCAGAGCAATAGATGCACATATTAAAAAAGAAGAAAGGGACAAAATCAAAACATTAACTACAGAACTCAAACAAATAGAAAGAGAAAAGCAAAAAAAGCCCACAACCAATGGAAGAAAGGAAATAGTAAAGATCAGAGCAGAAATAAATGAAATAGAGAACAGAAAAACAATAGAAAGAATCAACAAAACCAAAAATAGGTTCTTCGAAAGAATCAACAAAATCGACAAACCACTGGCCAGACTGACAAAAGAAAAACAGGAGAGGACACAAATAACCCAAATAAGAAATGAAATGGGGGACATTACAACAGACCCAACTGAAATAAAAAGGATTATAACAGAATATTATGAAAAACTATACTCCAACAAATTTGAAAACCTAGAGGAAATGGATAAATTTCTAGAAACACATGGCCTACCCAAACTACAACAAAGTGATGTTGAAAATCTAAACAGACCCATAACAAGAGAAGAAATTGAAAAGGTAATAAAAAAAAACTCCCAACCAAAAAAAGCCCTGGCCCAGATGGCTTCACTGGAGAATTCTACAAAACATTTACAGAAGAGCTTGTACCAGGACTACTCAAGCTATTTCAGAGCACAGAAGAGGAAGCAACACTTCCAAATTCATTCTATAAAGCCGGCATAACACTGATACCAAAACCAGGCAAAGACGTCACAAAAAAAGAAAATTATAGATCAATATCTCTCATGAATATAGATGCAAAAATTCTCAACAAAATTCTAGCCAATAGAATTCAGCATCATATCAAAAAAATAATACACTACGACCAAGTAGGATTCATACCAGGTATGCAAGGATGGTTCAACATTAGAAAATCATCAACGTAATCCACCACATAAATAAAAGGAAAGAAAAGAATCACATGATCATCTCAATTGACGCAGAAAAGGCATCTGACAAAGTCCAACACCCATTCCTGATAAAAACTCTCAATAAAATAGGTATAGAAGGGAAATTTCTCAACATAATAAAGGGCATCTATGCAAAACCAACGGCCAACATCATTCTTAAAGGAGAGAGGCTGAAAACATTCCCCTTGAAAACAGGAACAAGACAAGGATGCCCTTTGTCACCACTCCTATTTAACATTGTGCTGGAAGTTCTAGCTAGAGCAATAAGGCAAGAAAAAGAAATAAAGGGCATCCAAATTGGTAATGAAGAAGTTAAACTGTCCCTGTTTGCAGATGATATGATACTATACACAGAAAACCCTGAAGACGCCACGAGAAATCTACTGGAACTAACAGAAACATTCAGCAGAGTAGCAGGATACAAGATAAACATTCAAAAATCAGTTGGATTCCTATACACCAATAAGGAGAACAATGAAAAGGAAATCAGGAAAACAATACCATTTTCAATAGCCCCTAAAAAGATAAAATATTAGGAATAAATCTGATCAGGGATGTAAAAGACCTATACAAAGAAAACTACAAAACACTACTGTATGAAACCCAAAGGGATCTACATAAATGGAAAAACATACCATGCTCATGGATAGGCAGACTCAACATTGTGAAAATGTCAATTCTACCCAAAGCAATTTACAAATACAATGCAATCCCGATCCAAATACCAACAACATTCTTCAAAGAGATGGTAAAACTAATCATTAACTTTATATGGAAAGGGAAGAAGCCCCGAATAAGTAAAGCACTACTGAAGAAGAAGAATAAAGTTGGAGGACTCACACTGCCTGACTTCAGAACCTACTATACAGCTACAGTAGTCAAAACAGCCTGGTACTGGTACAAGGACAGATACATTGACCAATGGAACAGAATTGAGAACCCAGATGTAAATCCATCCACCTACGGTCACCTCATCTTCAACAAGGGCCCAAAGTCCATCAAATGGGGAAAAGACAGTCTTTTTAACAAATGGTGCTCTCAAAACTGGCTATCCATCTGCAAAAATATGAAACAGGACCCATACCACACACCGTACACAAAAACTACTTCAAAATGGATCAAAGACCTGAATATAAAGCCTAAAACTATAAAGTTCATAGAAGAAAAAATAGGACCAACACTTCAGGCCTTAATACATGGCAATAACAGGATCCAAACCGTAACTATCAACGCACAAACCCCAATAGATAAGCTAGATAACTGGGATCTAAAAATCAAACACCTACGCTCTTCAAAAGACTTGACCAAAAGAGTAAAAAGAGAACCTACAGACAGGGAAAAAGATTTTGGACTATACAAGTCAGACAAAGGTCTAATCTCCATAATCTACAAGAAAATCCAACACCTCTACAACAAAAAGACAAATAATCCTATTAAAAAATGGGCAAAGGAAATGAACAGACACTTCACTAAAGAAGACATTCTAATGGCCAATAGACACGAGAAAATGCTCGCAATCACTAGCCATTAGAGAAATGCAAATTAAAACCACAATGAGATACCATCTCACCCCGGCATTACTGGAACAAATCAAAAACACTGGAAATAACAAATGTTGAAGGGGCTGCGGGGAGATTGCAACTCTTATGCACTGTTGGTGGGAATGCAAAATGATACAACCATTTTGGAAAATGATAGGGCGCTTCCTCAGAAAGCTAGAAACAGACATACCATTCGATCCAGCAATCCCACTGCTAGGAATATACCCTAGAGAAATAAGAGTCATCACTCGAATAGACATATGCACATCTATGTTCATGGCAGCATTGTTCACAATAGCAAAACGATGGAAACAACCCAGATGCCCATCAACAGATGAATGGATAAACAAACTATGGTACATACACACAATGGAGTACTATGCAATGAGAAAGAACAACAATGAATCTGTGAACCCTCTCATAACATGGATGAAACTGGAGGACATTATGCTGAGTGAAATAAGTCAATCAAAAAAAGGATAAATATTGTATAAGACCTCTATTGTAAAAACCCATGAAAAAGTTCACACACAAAATGTAACAATCTTTGTTGGTTACCAGGGATGGGAGGGGTGGGGAGGCAAATACTAAAGAGACAATAGATAAGTGGTATCTTGGGTGAAGGGTGAGACAGTACACAATACAGGGGAAACTAGCACAACCTGTACAAGGAAAGGTCATGGAAGCCCCATAGACACATCCAAATTCCCTGAGGGACTGAATTGCTGGGCGGAGGGCTGTGGGGACCATAGTCTCGGGGAACATCTAGCTCAGTTGGCATGACACAGCTTATAAAGACAATGCTCTACATTCTACCTTGGTGAGTAGTGTCTGGGGTCTTAAAATCCTGTGAGCGGCCATCTAAGATACTCCACTGGTCTCATCCCTTCAGGAGCAAGGGAGAATGAAGAGAACAGGATACAAGGAAAAGATTAGTCCGAAGGACTAATGGTCCACAGCTACTAAGGCCTCCACCAGACTGAGTCCAGTACAGCTAGATGGTGCCCGGCTACCACCACTGACTGCTCTCTGACCAGGATCACAACAGAGGGTTCTGGACAGAGCTGGAGAAGGATGTAGAGCATAACTCTAACTCACAGCAAAAAGACCAGATTTACTGGCCTAAAGGAGACTGGAGAAACCCCGAGAGTATGGCCCCCAGACACCCTTTTAGCTCAGTGGTGACGTTACCTCCGAGGTTCACTGTTCAGCCTGGGAGTGGACAGCCCCGTAAAACCAAATGAGACTAACAAGGTACAGGAGTCCAGTGACAAGGGCCAGAAGGCAGAAGGGGACAAGGAAGCTGGTGATAGGGAACCCAAGGTTGAGTAAGGATATTGTTGATGTGTTGTAAGATTGTTAACCATTGTCATAGGGCAACATTTGTAGTAACTGTTAAATGAGAAACTATTTTGTTCTGTAAGCCTTCATCTTAAGTGAGAATAACAGCACAATTGGAAGAGCGTAGTCAATGTCACTGAACTGTGTATGTAGAAATTTTTGAAACGGTGTATCTTTGGCTATGTGTATCTTCACCAGAAAAAAAAAAAGGTTGAGAATTTAGAGGGTTAATATGTTGTGGGGTTGTTAACCAATGTCATAAAACAACATGTGTATTACTGTCATGAGAAACTATTTGTTCTGTAAGCCTTCACCTGAAGTACAATAAAATATAAAAAAAAAAAAAAAAAACCCAGAAAATAAGTGTTGGCAAGAATGGGTAGGAAAAAAAAAAAAGAGGGTTTTACAGAGGAGTATAGATCAGTGCTAGAATTCTTGCCTTCCATGAAAACCCTATGGAGTACAGCTCTACTCTGACAACATGCGGTTGCCATAAGTCAGAATCAACTCCACAGCAACTAATTTCAGGGTAAAATTCAGTGGTACAAATTCTCACTTTCCATGCAAGAAACCTTTCATGCATAGCTACCACCCATCTGTCAGTGGTGGCTGGTGTGTTACTAAGATGCTGAACAGGTTTCAGCAGACCTTCCTGAGTAAGACAGACTAGGAAGAAGGGCCTGGCAATCTACTTCCAAAAATCAGTGACAATCCGATGGATCACAACAGTCCAATCTGCAACAGATCATGGAGATGGCATTTCATTCAATTCCATTTCCACTGTACATGGAGTCGCCATGATTTGGTGGCCAGCTCGATGGCAGCTAACAACAACATAGTAGAAAATAGGCCTTGAATTTTGGAAGGCTTTGAATGCCTTAAGAAGCAAGCCCATAGTCTCATGGGACAACTTAGTTAATTGGCATAACATAGTTCACAAAGACAAAGTTCTACATCCTAGTTTGTTGAGCAGCATCTGGGGTCTGAAAAGCTTGCATGTGGCCGTCTAAGATACAACTATTCGTCTCTACTCATCTGAAGCAAACGGAAATGAAGGAAACCAAAGACTCAAAGAAGAAACTAGTCCACAGTACTAACAGACCACAGGAACCGCGGCCTCTTCTAACCTGAGACCAGAAGAACTAGATGGTGCCTGGCTACCACTACCGACCATTCTGACCAGGGACACAATAGAAGGTCCTGATAGAATGGGAGAAAAACGGAGAACAAAATTCAAATTCCTATAAAAGGCAGACTTACTGGATAGAGACTAAAGGAACCCCCAGGACTATCGACCTAAGAACTTGGAACTAAAGCTATTTCTGGAGAACACCTTTCAGCCAAATAATAGATTGGCTTACAAAATAAACAATATCACCTGTGAGTACTGTGCTCCCTTAAATAATCAACTGTATGAGGCCAGTCAACTTTATCCAAAAGCAAAGATGAGAAGGCAAGGAGGGGAAGGGAAGCTAGATCAATGGAAACAGAACAAACAGAATGGAAATAATGAGAATGCTGACACATTGTGAAAACTGTAAGCAATGTCATAGAACAATTTGCATAAAAATTTAAATGAGAACCTAATTTGCTATGTAAACTTTCACCTAAAAACACAATAAAATATTTAAAAAAAAAAAAAAACAGCAGCACACTACTTCAGTTCAGGTACCAAAAGAAATCCATGAGTCAATGGTACAGAAAGGTGTTAAAAACTGGAATACTGGTTCAAAGTCTGTATAGTGAGCTGAATACAGAAAACCCACTGCCATCAAATCGCTTCCAACTCACAGTGACCCTACAGGATAGAGGAGAACTGCCCCATAGGGTTTCCAAGGAGTGGCTGGTAGATTCTAACTGCTGACCTTTTGGTTAGCAGCCGAAAGCTAACCACTGTGAAACCAGGGCTGGTGGCCCCAAAAAAGATGTCTATTTTCTAACCCCAAGAACCTGTGAATATGACCTTATTTAGAAAAAGGGCAATCTACTTCTAAAAGCCTTTTTAGATACAATTAAGTTAAGCATCTTGAGATGAGATATCCTTGACCCCAAGTGGGTCCTAAATCCAATGACAAGTGTCCTTGTAAGAGACAGAAAAGACACAGACACAGAGGAAGAGAAAGAGAAGAGAATGTGAAGACAAAGGCAGAGATTGGAGTTATGCAGCCACAAGCCAAGGAACACCTGGAGTCACCAGAAGTTAGGAAATACAAGGAAAAATTCTCCCCTAGAGCCTTGGGCAGGGGGGAGAGAAAGACCCTGCTGACACCTTGATTCCAGACTCTGGCCTCCAAAACTGTGAGAGAATAACTGTCTGTTGTCTTATGCCACCAAATCTGTAGTTATTTGTTACACCTGCCCTAGGAAACTAATACAGTATATAAGGAATAGTTAGACCCTCAGATGTTCTCAAAGAGTGGAGTGACCAAGGAAAAAAATTAGAACTAACAGATTACCTGGTATGTTTAACCAGAACTGAGAAATGTTTTCGTTCTCTTTAAGAGTTTGAGAAGAATCCATGGTGAATATATAGGAACTAGAGCCCTGGTGGCACAGTGGTTAAGAGCTCAGCTGCTAACCAAAAGGTAGGTAGCTGGAATCCATCAGCTGCTCCTTGGAAACCCTACAGGACAGCTCTACTCTGTCCCACAGGGTCGCTATGAGTCAGAATCAACTCAATGGCAACAGGTTTATATAGGAACTAGCCCCTCTTTAGTCAGTCGTTAAAATAGGATAGTATTCACGGTACTCTACGTGGTTTAGGCATGAACAATATTTTCACAGGCATAAAAATATTAACAATGAATACAAATTTAACCGAATTTATGCCACACTCATTTTGGGAGGATGGCAGGATAAGCGTGAGAGTATGGGCGAGTGTGTGTGCAGGGAGGGTATAACAGGAAAATCTTAACTTTCTTCAACAGAAGTCAGTCAATAAAGTAAAAGAACTGGAAACTCCATAAAGGATAAATGTTATTTAGAAATATAAAGGTAAATACCAGAGGAAACAATAGTTTAAAAGTTGTGTTTGCCTCTTGGGAGTGGGACTCAGATTAAGGGTCAGGGTAGGTTCATTGCAAGCCATATAGCAAAATTTCAAACTACATACTATTATTTTGATAAAAATTAAGTTAATAATAATAATAAAGAATCCACATATAGAAAACGCCTAAGCTTTAGAGTCAGAATCCTGATTGCTATCCCAGTTCTAACTAACTCAGGGCAAGTTACTTAACTCACTGAGCCTCAGCTTCTTCATCTATAAAATGTGAGTGAAAACACTTACACTTCATAAGGTTGTCATGAGGATAAAATGAGATCATATGCAAAACATGCTAAGCATCACGTCAGTCATTTAATATTAAATACTGGATTTTTTTTTTCCTTTCTGTTTTTAATTTTGTACCCTAAAGTTCAGCACAAGTCACTACTGAGTGAAAAACACCTATTTCAACCCTGCTTTGTGAGAGAGTATCAGCTTAATTATATATATTTGTACACTGATCTCCCTTTTCTAAACTCACACAAAGAATTTGTAGTCTTTATTAACTACATTTAGCACCATCTCACAAACAGTTTTGTATGGTTTTCACACTGTCACCTATGGACGTTATCTCCCCCACACCAGAGAAATGTCTTCTATCTCTTCTTACCACCTCCCTCACTACTAGTCATATGTTAGATAGAACAAGAAAATTACTGATGTACATATACCTTCCCTAGTAGTGTTACACTTACTGTCTTATAACTGTGTCCAGCCAAGAAGAATTTGCTTCAGGAACTTTTAAACATGCCAAAGCTGAAGCTTTTATGATGAAGTCATTGACAGATATTTTGCCACTCCCTTCTAACGTCTGCAAAGACAAGAAAACATTGTAGGTTTCTTAATTTCTCTCCACAAAAAATGAAATTATATAACCTTGAGAAAAGGAAGCAGGAAAGAGTATTCCACAAAGAGGGAACAGCAAGTGCAAAGGGCCTGAGGTAGGAGTATATCTGAGTGTCGAAAAACCAATGTGTCTGGAAAGAGTGAGCAAGTGGAACAGTAGCAGGAGAGAGGGTCAGTGAGGTTACAGAGGAGCCACACTGTGTAAAGCTTTATATGCCACTCTAAGGACTTTGGTTTTTACTTTCCATTTCCTTGAAAATACTTCGTATCACTCTCTCCCACTCCATCTGTAATGCCACCCCCTAGTTCAGACTCTTCTTACCATCACTTCAGGCTTGGATTACAACGACAAATATAAGTAGCCTCTGCCACCAACATGTGCCAGCATACATCAGTCAGACTAATCTTTCTTAAAATATTGTTATCATCACATCACTTTACTGATCAGAAGTATGTAATGGTTTCTTATTTACTATCTAACTCAAGTTCAAATTCTTCTGCTTGTAGTCCAAGGTCTTCCCTAAACTGTGTATCTACTCTAGAAAAAGTAATCTCCTATCTTCCACATGTGCTAATTTTACTTCCATTTTTAAGAACTTTAAAAAAACCAGTTGCTCTCGAGTTGATTCAGACTCATGGCAAACCTGTGTTTCAGAGTAGATCTGTGTCCCATAGGGTTTTCAATGGCTGTAATATTTTGGAAGTAGATCACCAGGGCTTTTTTCTGAGGAGCCTTCGGGTGGGCTCCAACCTTTCAGTTAGTAGCCAAGCACTTAACCGTTTACGCCACCCAGGAACTCCTTAAGTACTTTACCCTTATGATATTCTATCTTTAGAACGACCTTATTTCAACTTCCTTGCCAATGCAAACCCTCCCTATTCTCATGGTTCAACCAAGTTTTTCTTACACCATCACGAATTCTGATGATTTCCCGGTTCTCTGAATTCTTCTAACACTTAACCTTATGCAATATAACTTAGCAGAAAATCAAGGGGCATTACCATAGAGACCAATCTACAAATATTTTTACTTTAATAAAAGTTGACCTCTCTCTTTTTCACATGTATTATCTCCCCAATTAGATTATAAACTCATGGAGAAGATCATGCCTTATACTGTGTTCCCAAAAGTGCCTTAAAATAAACTCTAAGTGCTTGATACTTAACTATAAACACAAAGCAAATATAGTTTCTCACCTGCCAAAAGAGACTCAAGTAGCCTCTGCATCAGTGACTCTCCTAGACTAAAATCTATCCATGGCAAAGTCAACTTTGATAAGTGGTAATTGAGGCTAGCAAATGAAAATTCTCCCAGATGTTCTCTGCAACTGGCATATTTTAACAAATATTATGGGCAAAAAGGTAAATCCTTAGTGGGGAAAGACAAACTTTTTAGTATCTAGAGAGATGGAATTTCCAGACTTTTTACCTTATTAAGTTCCTTCCGCACTGACAAAACTTCTCCCATATTTACATCAATAGAAAGGTAATAATGAGGTATGGTTTGCTTAGATTGCATTAACCGCTGTGCAATAACCTGAAACCAAAGAGATTCAAAAACCAATTATCTTGACTTGAGATCTTCCCTAATTCAAGGCTCAGCCTGCCCCCTTCACCCCACTCTCCAATAATGCTTGCCTCAAGCATTATTAGAATTGGTAGATGGATTATATCATAATTTAGCACCTTCCAGTAGTATTTAACCAGAACATACTGATTTGTTCATCCTCAATGACCAAATCCAACATCCCTGAAACTAAGCATCCAAGATTCCCAACTGAAAGAAGCCTCTGTTAGGGTTTTTAAACCATGCAATGAATCTATGTAAAAGTGCCCCCAACAGTTTTGGTAATGCTCTTACTCGACGAATATTGCTGATTGGGATATCTGTGAAGACACCTGTAGGAACTGGTGCCACTCCTGGAGCTGGGGGAGACACAGCAGCTGCTGGGGCCTATGGGGGAAAAAACAAAAAAATGCTTTTGGTAACTGTGGCTCAATCTTAGCATGAGCACCTCGGAAAGACTGCCAGTAACTCTTTTACATGTAGCAAAGTAAAAATCAAAAGTATTACAAAAGAATAGTTATTTCTATCCCCAGGGAGCAAGAGACTTGTTTAAGAGTTTTAATTCTTTTTTTTACTAGAATTCTGAAATCATGTTTTGTGTTATTCCTCCTTGAGTCAGAGTACATTTCAATGACTAGTTTACGTCAAAATAGTTGTTTTTGCAAAGCTATTTTCAAGAAAAGCAATCAAAGTATTCTTAAATTGAAAGGATTAAGAGATAAATATAAACAGGTTATCCTGAACAGTGTTAAGAAGAAAACACATCATGGAAGCTCCACAGACACATCTAAACTCCCTGAGAGACCAAATTACTGGGCTAAGGGCTGTGGGGACCATGGTCTCGGGGAACATCTAGCCCAACTGGCATGATATGGTTTATAAATAAAATGTTCTACGTTCTACTTTGGTGAGTAGCGTCTGGATTCTTAAAAGCTTGTGAGCAGCCATTTAAGATACTCCGCTGGTCTCACCCATCGGGAGCAAGGGAGAATGAAGAAAACCAAAGACACAAGGGAAAGATTAGTTCAAAGGACTAATGGACCACAACTACCACAGCCTCCACAAGATTCAGCCCAGCATAACTAGATGGTGCCCGGCTACCATCACTGACAGCTCCGACAGGGATCACAATAGAGGGTCCCAGACAGAGCTGGAGAAAAATGTAGAACAAAATTCTAACTCACAAAAAAAGACCAGACTTACTGGTCTGAAAGAGACAGGAGAAACCCTGAGAGTTTGGCCCCCGGACACCCTTTTACCTCAGTAATGAAGTCACTCCTGAGGTTCACCCTTCAGCCAAAGGTTAGAGAGGTCCATAAAACAAAACGAGGCTAAAGGGTCACACCAACTCAGGGGCAAGGACTAGAAGACAGGAGGGGACAGATAAGCTGGTGATAGGGAACTCAAGGTCAAGAAGGGAAAGTGTTGACATGTCATGGGGCTGGTAAGCAATGTCACAAAACAATATGTGTACTAATTATTTAATCAGAGACTCGTCTGTTCTGTAAACCTTCATCTAAAGAACAATATTTAAAAAAAAAACACAATGAGGAATCTTTCATTTTAAAAGGAAACATCTAAACTGAATCATTCTCCTTACTTTTAGTTGATTATCTTAGCACCTGAACCAATCAAACAGAAGTTGGCTATATGGATTTAATTCCTGTGTGGACTAATTAACCACATAAACCTCAAACCCCAATCAATCAACCTGCAAACAAGCTTTTAAAACTAGGGGCTGAATGAGGAGAGGATATAGTTGTAAATATTCAGTATTACTACTAAAAAAAACAATTTGGAATGCATGTCAATGTAGTACCAAGCATGTCATCTTTGATTTTGTATAAAAATGACAGCATATTTATACTTAAACACCACTAAGCTGCTGAAATTAGACAAAAGCAAGCATACTCTGGTTAAGCACAAATAACTTATGAAACAGTCTAACTGGCTAGACAAAGCACTTTGTAAGGAACAAACTACAAAAAGAAAAAGAGTCAAATGTAACTCACAGGAGCAACTTTGGTAGGCACAAAAGAGTCAATGTCTTTCTTGATGATTCTGCCATCTGGTCCTGTCCCTGGAAGAGATAAAGATACAACCATATATGAGGGCATACGGTTGGTTCCCCAAAAAGATAAACAGTGTTTAAGTGTAATCCAAAGGGATTTCTATCAGAAACACTCTGAAGGGATCACACACAGCCTTCAGTCTTGCCCCTTAAAGTTTGCCCTGAAAAGAACATCAGCTTTTGTCAAGTATTAATTTTAATTTATACAGAGCACTTTGCTTGATCCGTTGTAGTTCTTTTTAACTATAGCAAATGTTATTTTATCTATTTCTCTTTTAGTTTCATCTAATTAAATTGTACTTGATTTCATCCTGTTTACTTTTATATTGAGAAATACCAACTTAAGGATAATGCTGAGTACAGTTTATAACTCCAAAAGGAAGATTAGCTATCTTCTCCTGGTTGGCTCCAAATGACTCTTTTGGAACTCTGATAGTTCTCATTTGGGTTCCAGATTCAACTGGCCATAAAGAATTCCTTCACACAGAATCGACAGATGTGATAACAACTGTTTGAGACAAAGTGGGCAAGTCAGTTTTTTGAATTTTGGTCCCAAGAGGACAGTTAAGTAGCACATATAATTTTTAATTGCAATTATCTCATCTTTGGAGCCACTCAATCCTTATGTGGTCTCTACCATTCTCAGCTTTCTGACAGTAGCCCAGACTCTAAACTGGCCTGTGTTAAAGACAAGGAAATAGATGCAATGTCATATACGGGGGGGGGGGGGGGGTGTTGTTCAGAGTTCTCTCAATATGCTTAATTTTATTTATTCAATTTTATTCCCTCTTCCCATCCCAACCTCTTAAGATTAATTTTTAGACCCAAGTAGATAATCCTGAACCTTAATTCTAAGAAGATCCAGAATTAAGTTATTAGAATACCTTTTACACTGGCCCACTTCTAGAATAAATTTGGTCAAATTGATTCGTCTTCCCCCAAGGCAGACTTTTTTTTTTTTTTTTAATATATATTTTATTGTACTTCAGGTGAAAGCTTACAGAGCAAATAGTTTCTCATGAAATAGTAGTACACATGTTGTTTTTTGACATTGGTTAACAACCCCACAACGTATTAAGCCTCTAAATTCTCAACCTTTTTTTTTGATGAAAATTACAGATGGCCAAAGATACACCGTTTCAAAAATTTCTACATTCACAGTTCAGTGACATTGACTACGCTCTTCCAACTGTGCTGTTATTCTCACTGAAGATGAAGGCTTACAGAAAAAATAGTTATTCATTTAACAGTTACTACACATGTTGCCCTATGACAATGGTTAACAATCTCACAGCACATCAAGAATATCCTTACTCCACCTTGTGTTCCCTATCACCAGGGGGCTTCCTTGTCCCCTTCTGTCTTCTGGACCTTGTCAGTGGACTATTGTACCTCTTTAGTCTCATTTGTTTATTTATTTATTTATTTATTTATTTATTCTTATTTTATTTAAACACCATTTCAAAACTTTTTACTTACACATTTAAGTGATATTGACTATGCTCTTCCAATTGTGCTGCCATTCTCGCCCAAGATGAAGGCTTACAGGACAAAACAGCCTCCCATTTAATAGTTACTACAAATGTTGCCCTATAGCAGTGGTCAACAATCTCACAATACATCGACAGTGTCCTTATTCAATTTGTGTTCCTTATCATCAGTTTCCTACTCTCCCTCTGCCTTCTGGCCCTTGTCACCGGACTCCTGTACATCGTTAGTCCCATTTAGTTTTACTGGGGTGTCCATTCCCAGGCTTAACATCGAACCTTGAAGGTAACTTCCGCTCTGAGCTGAAAGGGTGTCTGGGGGCCACACTCTCGAGGTTTCTCTAGTATTCTTTAGGCCAGTATATCTGGTCTTCTTTTTTTTTTTTTTTTTTTTTTTTGGGAGTTAAAATTATACTCTACATCCTACTCCAGCTCTGCCCAGAACCCTCTGTTGTGATCCTGGTCAGAGGAGTCATTGGTGGTAGCCGGGCACCATCCAGCTGTACTGGGCTCAGTCCCGTGGAGGCCTTGGTAGCTGTGGACCATTAGTCCTTCGGACTAATCTTTTCCTTGTATCCTGTTCTCTTCGTTCTCCCTTGTTCCCGAAGGGATGAGATCAGTGGAGTATCTTAGATGGCCGCTCATAGGCTTTTAAGACCCCAGACACTACTCACCAAGGTAGAATGTAGAGCATTATCTTTATAAGTAGTGTCATGCCAATTGAGCTAGATGTTCCCCGAGATCATGGTCCCCAGAGCCCTCCGTCCAACAACTCAGTCCCTCGGGGGGTTTGGATGTGTCTATAGGGCCTCCATGACCTTTCCTTGTGCAGGTTGTGTTAGTTTCCCCTGTACTATGTACTATCTCATCTCTCACCCAAGTTACCACTTAACTATTACCTATTTAGTATTCCCCCCCCCCCCCATCCCTGGTAACCAACAAGGATTGTTACATTTTGCATGTGAATTTTTTCATGGGTTTTTACAATAGAGGTCTCATACAATATTTGTCCTTTTGTGATTGACTTATTTTACTCAGCATGATGTCCTCCAGTTTCATCCATGTTATGAGATGGTTCACCGATTCATTGTTCTTTCTCGTTGCATAGTACTCCATTGTGTGTATGTACCATAGTTTGTGTATCCATTCGTCTGTTGATGGACATCGAGGTTGTTTCCATCGTTTTGCTATCGTGAATAATGCTGCCATGAACATAGGTGTGCATATGTCTATTCGAGTGATGACTCTTATTTCTCTAGGATATATTCCTAGGAGTGGGATTGCTGGATCGAATGGTACGTCTATTTCTAGCTTTCTGAGGAAACGCCATATCATTTTCCAAAATGGCTGTATCATTTTGCATTCCCACCAGCAGTGTATAAGAGTTCCCGTCTCCCCGCAGCCCCTCCAACATTTGTTATTTCCAGTGTTTTTGATTCGTGCCAGTAATGCCGGGGTGAGATGGTATCTCATTGTGGTTTTAATTTGCATTTCTCTAATGGCTAGTGATCGCGAGCATTTCCTCATGTGTCTGTTGGCCATTTGAATGTCTTCTTTGGTGAAGTGTCTGTTCATTTCCTTTGCCCATTTTTTGATAGGATTGGTTGTCTTTTTGTTGTAGAGGTGTTGGATTTTCTTGTAGATTATGGAGATTAGACCTTTGTCTGACTTGTACTGTCCAAAAATTTTTTCCCAGTCTGTAGGTTCTCTTTTAACTCTTTTGGTGAAATCTTTTGAAGAGCATAGATGTTTGATTTTTAGAAGATCCCAATTATCTAGTTTATCTGTTGGGTTTTTTGTGTTGATGTTTATGGTTTGTATCCTGTTAATGCCATGTATTAAGGTCTGAAGTGTTGGTCCTATTTTTTCTTCTATGAATTTTATAGTTTGAGGCTTTATATTCAGGTCTTTGATCCATTTTGAAGTAGTTTTTGTATATGGTGTGAGGTATGGGTCCTGTTTCATTTTTCTACAAATGGATATCCAGTTTTGCCAGCACCATTTGTTAAAAAGACTGTCTTTTCCCCATTTGATGTATTTTGGGCCCTTGTCAAAAATCAGGTGACCATAGGTGGATGGATTTACATCTGAGTTCTCAATTCTGTTCCATTGGTCAATGTCTCTGTTGTTGTACCAGTACCAGGCTGTTTTGAGTACTGTAGCTGTATAGTAGGTTCTCAAGTCAGGTAGTGTGAGTCCTCCAACTTTATTCTTCTTCTTCAGTAGTGCTTTACTTATTCGGGGTTTCTTCCCTTTCCATATAAAGTTAATAATTAGTTTTTCCATCTCTTTGAAGAATGTTGTTGGTATTTGTATCGGAATTGCATTGTATTTGTAAATTGCTTTAGGTAGAATTGCCATTTTCACAATGTTGAGTCTGCCAAGGCAGACTTTTAAAAGGACTCTCATTGTCTGCAGTTCTTCCCAACTCCTTTCCTTCATTATGAAAACTGAGGAGTTAGCTAGGATTGTGTTTATCCTCACCAGGAGCTCTAGAACGGAGGCGGCAGTATTCCCCTGTTAGATTCCCCTCCTTTATAAAAGACAGAAACCATAACCTCCCCTTATAGCCAAGGCGAACCTGACCACTGCAGCCCCTCAAGAGGAGGAAACCTGTAGCACAACAAGCCTCAGCCACCCACAAGAATTTCCTGAGTACTAGGAGTTACTTAAAACTAGTATTAGGAGTTAGTTGAAATCCTTTTGCCTATTTCCCCGAAGATGTACAACAGGCAACACTTGACAAGGGGTCAAAAATGTAGGATCCTTGTCAAACATAAAGTAGACACATGACCCTAGTCACTAATCTCATCTGGTCTTCAGTCTCCTCATCTGTAGGATGGGGATTATAGTATCAGCCCCTGCTCACAGGATTACCGTGAGGATAAGATGGGATAGTGATGTGAAATTGCTTTGCACTACAGAAATACAAAATATTATATGGGTAGCTCTGAGACAAAAGCAAACCTTGAACATCAGGATTTAGGCCTTAACACAATTTCTCCCTAAATAAATAACATTTTGGTCAAATTTGCTATATAATCTGACCCTCTATTTAACTTTCCCCTTGGCACTTCCCTAATTGATTTTTTTTATCTCACACCTCAAATTCCTCAGAGTCATGGGGTAGGTGTCCTCTTTGCTCCCCATAACCACTTCCAAATCATTTCTCCCTCTCCTCCTTTCAAAAACCTCAACTCCCTTTAAGTTCATGCCATCTGGCTATATAACCTACTTCCCTCTTTGCTATCTTCTCATCTACTAATTCATAATTACAACTCTTCATTCAGATTAACTTGGATCCCAGCCCACTGTCCTTTGGACCAAAACCTATCCAACACCTAGGCTTCTAGGTTCTTTCACCTACTCATCTTTAACTTTTCCCTCCCACCTCGCAAGAGCCCTCTCAGCTTCTAGGGTTAAATTCTAGACCTTGTTATCTCCACTAACCACACACCCTGAAATACAGATTTCAAGCAACCCTCTCTTGCTGCCATCACTGATCCTTTCAGCTCATTATTCTAGACTGTCCCTTTCCCCACTGCAAAAAACTCTCCAACTTGATCAAGACCTAAACTCCACTGACCCTTGTACTCCTACTACCCATTCTCTCCCTCTTGTCTTCACTTCCCTCCTAACCCAGCTTAGATTCCATAGATCACCATTATAATCACTGCCTTGTAAAACTCTAAAACAACTTCTGTCTTTTCCAAGCCAACACCTGAGTAGTTTAATGTTGCTGGAGAAAAAAATTACACACCTGGACTGCCTGACTGTACCATAAATTCACAGTCATAAACCTAAAATGGACACACAAAACTGCCCAGAAATTCAACTATGTTTCACTTAAGTTCACTTTTCACTCTGAGATGACTACTTAATAACCTCTCTAACCTCAAACCTCCCCACACTCACTCTCCAGGTGATACTCCCATTTCATGCTTTATTGATCAAAGAGAAGCAAAAAGTAACTCTCATCTTCTACCACCAAACCTATAAACCCATCCCAGATTCTTCTTCCTCCTGTTAAAATAGTTAAATGTTCCTACTTCCTAACAAAGGCCAATCCCATCCCCTCTTACATTTCTCAAGAACTTTGTTCCTTGCCAATTATTCTGTCCTTTCTCCCTTTCTGCATCATCAACTTATCCCTTTCTACTGGACCAGTGGTTCGCAACTAGGGCAATCCCTCCTTCTCCAAGGGACATATGGCAATATCTGAAGACATTTTGGTTGTCAAAACTGGGGCGGGGGAAAGGGCAGTGCTAATGCCATTTAGTGGATAGAGGCCAGAGATGTTGCTAAACATCCTACAATGCATAGGGCACTCCCCTCCCCCGCCCCATACAAAGAATTATCTAGCCCAAAATGTCAGTAGTGTCATGGTTGAGAAACTCTGTACTAGGCTCATTCTACTATCACTCATCTTAAAAGTCCTCTCGTGAACCCACACTCCCAAAAAAGCTACAGCCCTATTTCTGTGCCTCCCTTCATAGTACAGCTTCTTGAATGAATTGTCCATAATGCTATCTCCACTTCATCCACTTTTCACTTTTCAACCTACACAGATTTCCACCCTACCTTTCTTCTGAAATTACTGTTGTCAAGTACCCATATCCAATACTTGGCTAAGTTCTGCTGCATACTGCATCTGTCCATTTCTTTCCATTTCCATTTTTACCACCCTAGTCTAAGCTATCATCATCTGCTCTAGCAACAGCATCTTAATGGGCACCTTGGTTCATTTAATCCATTTCCATAGAGCAACCAAAATGATCTTTAAAAAACACAAATCATTTTATGTCACTTCTTGCTTAAATCCTTAAATGGCTTCCTAAAGGATCCAGTGGTGGGAGATGAGGTTGGAGAGAAAGAAGGGTGAAAACATAGAGGACTTTATATCAAACCCATTGCCGTCAAGTCAATTCCAACTCATAGCAACCCTGAAGGACAGAGTGGAACTGCCTCATAAGGTTTCCAAGGAGTGGCTGGTAGATTTGAACTGCTAGCCTTTTGCTTAGCAGCCAAGTTCTTAACCACTTCACTACCAGGGGTCCAAACGGCTCCCTACTACATGTTAAATAAAATTAAAACTATCATGACCTATAAGGACCTTAAGCAGCCCTGGTGGCACAGTGGTTTTAAGCACTCGGCTGCTAACAAAAAGGTCGGCAGTTCAAACTCACCAGCCGCTCCACAGAAGAAAGATGTGGCAGTCTGCTTCCGTAAAGATTACAACCTTGGCAACCTTCTGGGGCAGTTCTACTTTATCCTATAGGGTCACTACACGTTGGAATCGACTCGATGCCAATGGGTTTGGTATAAAGTCCTTTATGTTTTCACCCATTTCTCTCCAACCTCATCTCCCACCACTAGATCCTCTGTTCACTATGCTCCACTTTGTTCACTGGCTGCCTTAATGTTGCTTAAACATGCCAAGCTTTTCCCCACTTCAGACTATGTACTGCTGGTCTCCCTGCCCAAAATACTCTTTCCTTAGTTCTTCACATGGCTCTCAGCTCACTCCTCTCATCTTTCAGGTCCAATTAAATGTCATCTCATCAGAAAGATCTTCTCCAACCCCTGTCTAAAAGCAATCATGTCTGCATGTTTATCCACACTATCACTCACTAGTATATTACTCAGTTTCTTAACACTTAAAGTTATCTTTTTTAATAATAATAAATTATTATCATTATAACTAATACCTATATATGCTTTCTCCAGGTACTGTTTATATATAAACATTTAATCCTCAAAATCCTTTGAGGTATTATTTTTAGACACAAATGAATAAACAGACACAAAAAATTAAGATGACTTGCCCAAAGTCATATAGCTAGTATATGGAAGAGCTGGGATTCAAATCCAAGCAGGCCAGCTCCAGAGCCCAAACCCTTAATTACTATGTTATACTCCCTTTCTGTTCATTTAATTATTTATCACTGGTTATATAAGCAACTTGACAACTGAAATCTTGTCTGTTTTATTCTTCTTATGAACAGGCGTCTGATGCATAGACAGTACTCAATAAATATTTGATGAAATAATAAATCAGCTAACTATGCCTGTATAATAAAAATATTGGGATTTTTCCATTGGTATCTTTAGCAAATTAGCCAGTGTTGCTAAACATCTAATAAATGGTCCTTTATTTGTCTAAATTCTTGAGATATAATTGTTAACCAAGCCCTCTTTCCCTTAAAATATATAACCATATTTAACCCTCACATTGCTGTTCCTGATTCTAATCACATAAAGAATGGCAACAATAGTAAAATAACATTAAGATGTAAGAACACGTCTTGCAATATTATCAGTAATTCTCTGAGGTCCAAAAAAATCCACAACATTCTATAGTTGTGTTTTGGGATTAGCTTGCCTTCTAACCAGAAAACGTAGATTACAGACAGATGATAACCAGCACTGAGTGCCTATAACTGGGCAACTAAGGAAATAACCAGATTTTCCTTTAGCAATTAAGCATGGCAGAACATCAAAACAGAAGGCGGCATAGAGTACTAAGTAGAATACAGGCTTTCGAGTTAAACTAATCTAGATTAAAATCTCAACTTTATTACTTAATAGGAAGGGAGGCCTCTTAAAAGTCTCAGTTTTATTATCCAAAAAATTGCAGAAATAATTTTTACCTCAAAGACAAAAAAACCAAAACCAAACCCATGGTGTGCAATTAAATGTGGTAAGTTAAATGTCATAAAGGGGGAAATTATTATTCCTGATAATCAGCACATAGTACCAGTCATCAAACCAGGTTTCAGTAATAATAATTCCCCCCTTTCCAAAATAAGTATCTTAATTACCTTATATTAGATTTTAGCTTTAGTTCAATAATATGAACAACATGTATTAATTATATGCTAGATACTGTTCTAAACATTTTGCTTGTTTCAGCTCATTTATTTCTCACAATTCTATGTAATAGACACTAATTATTACCCCATTTTACAGATGGGAAAACAGATAAGCTAAGTAATTCACCTAACGACATATACAGAAAAAATGATAAAGTCAGGGTTTAACCTTAGGTGGTCTCATTCCAAACCCTGTGCTCCTATCACTAAGCTATACTTTCTTTTGGGGAGGAAAGATGAGTAAAATATCTTCCCTTGCCCTCAAGGAGCATTAGTTCAGTTTTACATGAATTTTATTCTTTTAAGTCACTTCAAATCAACCCAACTTCATGTTTTATATTGGTTTGTTTCTTGCTTATTGTAGCCAGTCAACCTAGCACTAACAGAGATTTCTTCTTATTACACAACCAGGTCCTATAACCCACCCTTCCTGAACACGCACGTTACACTTTCAGCCATCACCAACAATTAAGCATGGTTCATATGAATATAGCAGAATGAAAAAAGTATCAAAATTGTATGGGTAAACACTATGCACACTAAATAAAGCAGAATATAATATTTACCCTACTATATAGTGGCAGCAATGGAGACATTGCCCTCCCTCACTCTTCTCCCCACTGTGCCAGTTAAGAAGACTATAGTTGTACTTGCTGGTCTGGAGGAAATTCAACTAAATTTAACTTTACAACCCCATTCCACAGAAAAAGACTTACCTTTTACTTGCGCAAGATCAATCCCTTTTTCTGCTGCCAATTTCTTCGCAAGCGGGCTAACAAACACCCTTCCCTTTGGTCCAGCAGGCGTAGCTGGGCGGGCAACTGAAGGCATAGGGGCTACAGGTTGGGGAGTTGGAGGAACAGTGGCCACCTTTTGAAAAAAGTTACAAATTTTTAATTCACCATTGCAAAGACTGGTCTGAACAACCAAGAGTTTACATTTAATAAGAAGTCAAAGGCTGTTTTAACTAAATAATTTTCATCTTCTATCCAAAGATCATAATGTAGTTTTGTTTTCTGCTTAACCAACATAACACAGCAATATGAATAGCAAAAACAATACTTTGTCAAAGGCAGAAAAAAGCCAAGTTATCTTATTGCATGATAACATAAAGAGGCGTCAAATATAATACTGCTGACCAGTGTTCACAGCCTTTCTTCACTTGCCGTTTCTTTATTCTCATTCTCTTACATCTCCAACATTTTTTTAAAATCTAATTTCAGAATCCAAAATTATGCTGGAACACTCCATGTTGAAAAGAATCTTAAGAAATAAATCAATACTGCTACTTGCTAGCTCCCTATGAACATATGGCAGTCAGAAATCAAGTTTTCTCTGAAATGAGTACCTAATCTAAACTCACGATTCTAGCATCTGCAGAAGCCTTGTTTTAATGTTAATCTATGCTTGCAGAAGCCTTGTTTTAATGCTAATCTATGCTTGAGTTCATATAAATTCATGTGAAATAGGTGAAATCATTCACAATAATATATTTAATTTAATGTCAAAACAAGTCATGTTATGTCAAAGTTGTGATAAATAACAAATAAATGCTTGACGTAGCATAATATGTAAACACCAAGAGGGCTCACAGTAGCAGAGACTATATAGTAAATTTTATAGAAAATGGGGAATGAATCATGGATAACCATGAGATCTGCATCTAAAGCAGAAAGAGAACCAAAAAAAAAACCCAAAAGCAAACTCGCTGCTGTCAAGTTGATTTCCGACTCATAGTGACCCTATAGGAAAGAGTAAAACTGCTCCATTGGGTTTCCAAGACTGTAATCTTTACAGAAGCAGACCGCCACACCTTTCTCCCATGGAGCGGCCGGTGGGTTCAAACTGCCAACCTTTTGGTTAGCAGCTGAGTACTTAACCACTACGCCACCAGGGCTCCCTACATACCCTATAAAACCAAAACCCAGCGCCATCGAGTCAATTCCAACTCATAGTGACCATGTAGGACAGAGAAAAACCGCCCCGTAGAGTTTCCAAGGAGTAGCTGGTGAATTCAAACTGCCAACCTATTAATTAGCAGCCAAAAGCTTAACCACTGCGCTACCAGGGCCCCATACACCCTATAAAAGCAAACAAACAAAAAAAAAAACCAAACACATTGCCTTTGGTCTCCATAAATGTTAACTGACTATCTCCTTCCTTGTTCATAGACTCTTAGAGCCTAAAGGAACATGGGATATCATCTTTTCACCCCTTCCATTTAGAGACGAATAAGACTGCTCCTTCAATTTCAGAAGCATACCTACCGAGGGTGGGGTAGGTGGTGGTGCTTGGGGTTTTAAATCAGTTACTTCAGTTGGCCTGTAGTCAGCAAATGCTGGTATATCTGCCTCTTTTTCTACAATGATACAGAGTGGGGTTCCTAGAGGGACATCTCTCGTGCCTTCAGGAATCAGGATTTTTGCCAGGTAACCTTCTTCCTGTACTTCAAAACCTTAGAGAGAAAAACCATTATAATACTTAAATTAGGACTTCACAATCCCTCCAAACTCAAAAGTTTTAAATAATAGGCTCTCTTCCTTTGAACTAGCTATATAACCCTTTTGTAAGTTACCTAACCCCTCTGTGTCTCAGTTTCTTTACCTATAAAAATGGGGACAATAATAGTACCTCACAGGGATGTTATGAAGATTAAATGAATTAACATTTTTTGAGTACTTAGAACAGTATCTGGTACAAAGTAAATACTAAATAAGTATTTGTTATTTAGTATTTACTTTGTACCAGATAAAACTAAGAGATTACAGACAATGGTTAGTTCTGAAAGTTGTTCTTAAAAACACTCCCAAGGGCAGCTCCCCTACAGACCCATAGGACTAAGATGGCATCAGTTATAAATGCTAAAATCAAAACATCATGGATGTCAAATTAAAGGTGCTACCAAGCTGGGCAGTGATGTGGGTTTTACTTCTAAAAGCACTTTTGGAGGATTTCAAAGAGATTACACTTGATATTGGAGCCCTGGTGGCACAGTGGTTAAGAGACTGGCTGCTAACCAAATGGTTGGCAGCTCGAATCCACCAGCTGCTTCTTGGCAACGCTATGGGGCAGTTCTACTCTGTCCTATAGGGTTGTTATGAGTTGGAATCGACTCAATGGCAATGGGTTTGGTTTTGGTTTTTTTATACTTGGTATAAATATACCAAATATTTCAATATGAAGAAATATAGCACTACTAGGGTTTCTATGGTACTGACATCTTATGTTTCATTCAGCTGTTTTTCTTACTATGAACTCAAACATGAAAGGCTACAAAAATACAACTAAAAGAAGCAAGCCATCCGAGGATAAGCTTTGCCTTCCTGATCTTAGCTTTTTATGCCACTGCACTTCTCCTTGATGAACATAAACCTTAATGAATCCTTCCATTTCCAAGTAGAGAATTAAAATACAATAAAAGACAAGTTTAAAAAGAAAAAAAATAGGCCCCAGGGGAACAAGAGAGTTCAAATATAGGTCAGTGACACTGACTTTCAAGTTAAACTGCAAAATAAATCTATCATTTCCATGTTTTTTTAAAGTAACAGAATCCTTTCTTCTAAGAAAATCTTATGGGGAAGCACAGTATGCAAAAAGATAAAAAGGACTTGCTCTGGTGAAAGTCAGGATGGAAGGGTGGGTAAACAGAACAGAGCCCTTCTCTTTAATTCCTCCTCACCCCAAAACACCATCAAGGAATCATGGGTTATAAAGAGTGCAATCAGAAAACAGTCATCACAGAGAATGTCCAGCAATCTCACACTTCAACTCTGGGGAATGAACAGACCTCCCTTTAGTAGCGATTATGGGGCACAGGGAAGAAATACAGAATATCTATAAATATTAAAAATATACAACTATGTGGATTTTGTTTATGAGTACAAACGAATCAGAAAGGGGGTACATGGAAATGTGATTTGCTAGCTTAACAGGTATACATACTATTTATTTTCTATATACAAACACAGAAAACCCATTGCTATCGAATCGATTCCAACTCATAGTGACCCTATAGGACAGAGTACAACTGCCCCCATAGGGTTTCCAAAGAACGTCCACTGGATTCAAACTGCCAACCTTTTGGTTAGCAGCCGAGCTCTTAACCACTGCCCCACCAGGATTCCACAGATATATGAAACTGTGAAAACAAGCTACACCCTGGTTTCAGTTTTCCCTCACAGCCATCTTAGATTCTTTGGTATTTTGCTGCCTTGAAGGGTATCCTCTTCTGTTTCCTCTTTCCTTTCCTCTCTTGGTTTAGAGAATGGCAGTCCTGACACAGGATATAATAATTAGTCTAAGAAGCAAACTCTGGCCTAAGAGTAATCTCTGAGTTGACATATTCTTCATTCATTGAGTATGGTATGGAAATGACAAATCCGACTGAACTTTTTTTTCTATAAAATACCCTGTCCCAGGAAATGAGTCCCAAGAATTACAAAGTTTTCATGTTATCACTCGCTCATTATAAGTTAGGATGGCAATCCTCTTCCCTCATTGGAAAACTCAGTGCCTCAACTATTCAGTAAAAGCTGAAGAAATCTCACCTATAGTGGCCTTGTCAGTCTCTATCTCTGCCAGTAAGTCTCCTTCATTTAGCTTCTCACCCACTTTTTTTTCCCATCTCTGAACTGTGCCCATGGTCATGGTGGGAGAGAGTGCAGGAAGAAGCACCTATAAAAAATACATGTCATTGCTTCACTCTAAGAAACCTTGGACACAGTGGCACTCAGGCAAGCTTGTATCATTTTATGGAATGACAGTGTCTGTGACAATCCAAATTCCCATCTGCACAATGCCCCCATAACAGCAAGAGCTCAGTGCCTCAACAGCTTCCCACCAATTCAATCATCTTTCAAATCACAAGCTTTATAGTATCAACAATACTCCAACCCACCCTCCAAAGTCAAAAGCAATGAGGAAATGGGAAAGATTTCTTTCTAGGCAGTCAATATTAATTCCTCAATAAATAAGAACAGAGCTTCCTTTTTTTACCTTTTTTAACACTTAAATTAAATTGAACTTCATCAGTTTCACACAATGATCTAGCCCAGACCATGTTG
The DNA here is from genome assembly GCA_030035585.1 of Dugong dugon. Taxonomy (NCBI): domain Eukaryota; kingdom Metazoa; phylum Chordata; class Mammalia; order Sirenia; family Dugongidae; genus Dugong; species Dugong dugon. Next base: position 33,016,469 of record CM057467.1, read on the forward strand.
TTACATTTTTACTGCGCTCTGTACCTGACATCTGTCTTTACACTCATAGAAAACAGCATTTCTCCCAACCTCCCAGATACCTTGCCAAGATTTAAGGAAAAAAAAAAAACTAACAATCAGAACTGTTATCACAATAGTCAGTTCCACTCAATATCCGAACATCAGATGGGCTGATCTAAATAAAAAATTGCTTTCCTATTTATATGGCTTGTGTGTCCACTAAATTTGGATGCATAGGCAGTTATTATGGGTTTCACTTGCTGTCTTCTTAGTCTTTTGTATCTAATTAGCAACAGAATTATGCCGAATAAAAAATCATTTCAATCGATGATGCCTCAGAAAAGAGAAAGAAAAAAGCCTTAGAACTCTAATTAAAAAAAATTTTTTTTTTTAAACTGCTTCTAAAATTTAGTAAAGCCAAAAATCTCTACAGAGAATCTTAAAGGATAATTAAGGCACAATCCTAACACTTCCACACAAAGCCACATACATAAAATGGTGAGAAATGAACTAAGTCTTATGTCATGAGATTGAATTTGCTGAACAGGATGAAATAAACATGTGAACTGAACACCAGGCAAACCTTCATCATAAGTGATTGTTAATAACCGACCAGGGAGTAGACCATTATGTGCAAATGAAAAAATAATTCTTACACAGAAATTTCTGCAAATAAACTAAGCAAAGGTAAAGCTCTAGTTTTAATCCTTTAAAAAAAGGATAGCTTTTAACTCTAATATCTAAGAAACTGATTTTTTTTTTTTGTTAATAGATTCTACAGTGATTCCCTTTACTGTCTTCAGCTTTCCTACAATGCTATTATATATTTATTCTAACATTTCTTTATTGTCAGTTTTCTGGTTTATTAACACTACTGGACTACTTCACCCACTCTTAGAAAACAGAACACCACAAACCAAAGGAAAACACCAACTGGGGACTTTCAACAGACAGCACTTGAGACCTACTATAAAACTCTATTTATACAGGAAATAGAGATAAATACAAATCATCCTCAAAATTTGTAACATAATGTTCTTGAATAAAAAGTTCAAGCATTATCATCTACACTACAGAGGCTCAGAAGGGTTAAAGGAACTGTCCAAGTTCACACACATGGAAATAACAACTAAGAATACAAGTTGTTTGCGTGCTTAAATCTCTGTTTACTCCCAAATGACAAGAGCTAGCCACATTTAATACCAGTTACCAGACAGCCATCTATGAAAAATAATGAATAAATAATAAATTCTCTAAAGCAAACACTCAGAGGCTGAGCCTCACCTGCATGTGAATGGGATATGAGCTACCAGGAGCCTGAGCAGGTGTAGGTGGTGAAGCAGCAGGGGCTGGTGCTGGCGCTGGGGCTGGGGCTGCTTGTGGGGTAGCTGCTGCCGAGGAATCCAAAGTATAATTTTTAAAGGCCTCAATATCCTCAGGCCTAAGGAAGAGAAAGAACGCATAAACACAAAGGGCTTATAAAGAAGATTCCCCTCCCAGAGAAGTAGTTTTCAGAAGCTTTTAACTCCTAATTTCTCAATTCTGGGTTAAAATACTCCACTCTGCACTAAAGTTCCACATTATTCAGTGTACCACTCACTTTTCAACTGTAATACAGATGATTGCTCCAACTGGAACATCTCTGGTACCTTCAGCAACAAGTATCTTTGCCATATAACACTCCTCCAAGCTCTCAAACCCAACCGTGGCTTTATCAGTTTCAACCTTTTAACACAAAAAACAGTTTAAGTTTGTGCAGCCAGTATGAAGCTGATTAGCTTATGTCTAGAATCATACAGTTCAATAGTCTGACAAAGCCTCTCTCACAGATTTGAAAGAAGGAACCATTAAAAGAAATCTTAGCTAAAAATCAGTTTGACAAGCTGCTGACAACTTACCTAACCAATCTTCTCTAATACTAAGCTGTAAAAAAAATCCCAAAATAGTTTCTTAAGCAAAGTGGGTAACTACCCACCCAGAAAGCTAATGCTCAGTTTAGCTAAGTCAGTCCCTTCGACCTTACCTCCATATTTTAAAATAACTTACCTCTGCAATTAGTTCACCCTCATTGATTTTTTCCCCTTCCTTCTTTTCCCAACGGGCTATGGTGCCTGCCTGCATTGTGGGGGAAAGGGAAGGCAATGGAACCTAGGGGAGAAAAAGGAGAAACGCTAACTTTAAAAAGGGTGACCTAATTTTCAGTCCTGTGTAACGCTTCGTTCAATCCAGTTTCATCTAATGCAGAGTTTACTGAGTCCCATTACACGCTGGCACTGAGGATACAATGACAGTTCCTGCCTACCAGAAGTTCATGTTCTCCAGTGACAGGCTTCTTGCTCCACAGTCTCGTGGGTCTGACAGAGCAGGCGTTTCGCATATAGCCCCGAGCTTGGAGCTCTTCTTTTAATGGGATAGATCGGGAGAGGGAAGCTCAAGAGCAACAGCAAAGCTGGGTACTGTAGGAAGGGCAATGACAGATACTGTAAGGGAGAGGGTAGAAGATCACTGAGGCCTGAGGGAGGTTCCGAGGCCAAGTCTGCCTCGAAGGACAACAGGGTCCACGAAGGACGAGTCGGGGGCTCACCTTCTGATGAGGGGGGAGACTGTAACAACGGCGGCCAGGTGATCCCAAAAGCTGCAAGAAGAGGCGGTTCCGAGGTGTAGGCCAACACTTGGGGCTCCAGCTGCAGAGTGCCCGGACCCCGCCATACCCTGTGGTCCTACTGCAAAGAGCCGGAGCCGGGCCAGATCGCGGGGTCACGCACAGAGCTCCAAGTCCCTCCCTTAAGGCCGCGCACCGAGCCCCGAATCCCGCCCTTGGGGCTGCACTCTGGGCCCGCTGAGCACAGACGCGCCACATAATGCCACAAACCCCCACACCCGAAACTCAACGCCTCTTCCAGAGTGACCTCTCCAAGAGCAACACGACGCTGCCGTCAGCCACGCCGCGCAGCCGTCCGCTGTCGTAAAACGGGCCCCGAGGATTCACCCTACCCCATCTCCAGGCTAGAAATGTGTAGACCGTTCGCGTTTTCTTTCGGGAGAGTTGGGGAGAGGTCTGGTGGAGGCGGGTACTTTGGGGCCTCAGGGACGGGAACGTTCCAACCAAGCCAACGGCAGAAGTCTGGAAGAAACAGGAGGTGAAGAGGGGTCGAAGGCAGTGGAGTCCGAGCAGGAAAGGCATTCCAAAGGCTAGGACGGGGCCTAAGAGGTGTGAAGGGCACAGCCAGAAGGGAGGAGCCTGAAAAGGTGTAAAGAGCCGGTAAGAAGCATCGTGGTCGGAGAGGCTGGGCTGAGGGGAATGGGCGAGTTTTGTGGAAGGGCTGGGCACGGAGAGCCTGAGGCCAAAGGGCGGGGTCTTGGAGCGCTCCTGTAGAGAAGGGCGCAAAGAAACGGCCGAGGGAAGGTCAGAGTGTTCAGGTGATGGATCCTGTGTCTCTGCTGATCCAACAGTGACCAGTCTTGGGGCCCCGCCCTGCGTCGGCTTACTGGGTTACCCAAAACCAAACCCATTGCGCTCGAGTCGATTCCGACTCATAGCGACCCTATTACAAAGATTTAATTTCAGGTTTGTAGCACAACTGGCAACCTGAATGAACGGATCTTCCAGCCCGATGGTGCGAAGAGCGGTTGAGTGGAAGATACATTCCTATATTCAGGTGTACTTCAGCAAGATTAAGCATATGAAGATACAGGTTTATGAAACAGATTTGCTTTAACCCAAAATTTACCATAGAATCCGTTTAAATAGTGAAAAGTTTTTATGTTTGAAATACTTCATACCAAAACTACAAGCTGGTGAGGGCAGGCACCATGTCTTGTATTGCTCTTCAAAGTATCCGCCGAGCTTAGTATTGTTAGTTGCTGTCCAATGTCCGCCTTGACTCATGGCGACCTTATGTATAACAAAACTAGACATTGCCCGGTCCTTCACCGTCTTCATGATCGTTGGTATAATTAATAATTGAAAACAGGAAATTAGAAGTCAAATGAAGGCACTCAGGGCTAAAGATTTAGATATATCAAACATTTAAATTGAAGTGATAAATGAAGCCTGCCTAAGTTTTTGGGGGACAGCTTTCAAACTGATTTGGGAATTCTGGTTCTTTTAAATACAGATTTCTGAGAGTCTCTTATGAATGCTTCTTGCTTTTGCATTAGAGATTTTTGTCTTATAGTTTACACCTTCAGGTTCTCATTTATTTGCACATTTATATATAGTTTCAAACGAAGCACTAAATCAATGAATTCTCTTTGATAGTATAACCTATTTTGTGCTTACATAGCAAATTATCTGTGGCAATAAAGTAATCCTTATCTTCACTCTCCAAGTAGAGAGTAAACATACTACCAAGGAGATCACTTGAGATTTACTTTAAGTGTAAATGGTTTACTGATTAATCTTCATCAATAAATGCAAGTGAAGATGACTAATGACATTTAGTTTGCAAACTCCATTTTATTCAGGTTTTTTTTTAATTTGTACACAAATCTGGTACATACAGGCAGTTAAAACTGGTTATGACTTCGATAATCAGAAACCTCTGATACAACAGTCTTTATGAAAACATACCATAAAACGGAGAATACACTGAAATTTCTGAAAGCAATGGTTGCAAACATCCATGTTTCTAAGAAAATATAACTTTATATATATATATGTATTTTAAGCAAGCTATACCTTTTACATAAATTCAGACATAGGAGGAGTGTGCAATAATAATGCTTGTTTTATGGGAAAAAAATGAAAATAAATATGACCTAAGTGCTTTTTAGTAATAAGAGTCCTCTTGGATTGGATGTACTTACTTCCTAGAGATAGTTTCCCTAATTTACATCCATCCTGGTCAAAAAGAACTGTAAAGTTGGTAAGTAAGTATAACTGCCATTACAAAGTGAACTTAACACAGATTCTTTAGGCACAAACTGTAAAGTGTTCCAATCCCAGCTAATTCAGGGAACTGAGCAAAAGAATAGTCATCAGTTTTAAAGAAGACTTTTTAAGGAATTGAGTTCTCTACTAAACTAGTTTATATGACAGGGTCACTTATTTTTTAATCTAAAGTGGTTTAGAGTTTATTTTATGAATTCTAAGCATTCTGGTTCCTTACTTTTCTCAAGGAAAGAGAATGCCAGTAGTATCAGGAGAGACTATTCCACAAAATATCTCTAGGGGGCAATACTATGCATGAGTCAAGGACTCAGAGTGCAGCCACACAGTGCATCCAAAAAGGAGACTATTCAAAACAGAATGAAGTAATGAGCACTCCTCTGAAGGCTTCTCTCCCTTTACAAACTGGAATGAGGATCACCAACACATTCTACACAACAGATCACACAGTAGGGCTGCTTAGTCACAACCCATGCTAAACCAGCTAGAGGGAAAAAAATCTCATTTTGTCCCCTAAACTCAGCTTCAGCTTTCGATGGAGGCACTGAGACCATGCAGTTCCTTTTCCAAAGGACATAGAGATAATATAAGACAAATAAGGTAGACGACCTTGAAATTTTCTCTGATTTAATTTTCTCTGAAAAGTTAAATTCCACATAATAGTAAGACTGTTTCCTGAAAGAAAACTGCCAAGTAAAAATGAGTTTAGGAGACATTCAAGATAAATTGTATTGGAAATACAATAACAAATTTTGGCCTGATAATCCTCATGCTGTTGTATAGCAAAACACTAAAATACATGCAATAAAGAAATTCATGACATGAGGACTTTTTCTCCAGACTTCCTGGGGAAAATAAACTGAGAATGTACTGTTCTCTTTTGTTTGCTTTCACAAGTTATTCTTGCTTTTGACTTAACTTTCCCAGTCATTTCCGATGAGAAACTCTTCAATAACAAGAATATCAGGTAAACTTAAAATGAAATAATCTAAGATGTCTCTTGAGCTCCTTCAGTCTACTAAAGGAGCAATCATATGGATTACATAACATTACCTCCACAACTAAAATTGGCAGGTAGAATTAGAACAGGAACTGGTTGTCATCAGTACACTTGTAATAAAATAAAGCTTGTTCTGACACCCCAAGGGGTGGTAAGAAGAGCCTGTATAAAAGCTACTGGATTCCCTAAAAAATGGATACAGTATACAGAATGTGAGAATATACAGAACTCACACCCAAGTTATAAAAATAGACATGGTTCTCAGACAAAAAGCAAATGAGTACAAAAGAATTCTCCAAACATGAGCTATTTGAAAAGACACATCTATATAAAACAACAAGATGTCATCTCGGAGCTCAAAGAGTAGTCTGTTGAAATGGCTGAAAAGGGGAGATGAACTGGAGACAGACAGGTCAAGAACCCAGAACTGATCTGTCCGACTCTTCTGGCTGGCAGTGTACACTGGTGGTCAGAGGCAGACTGCTTTTGAGAACACATATATAATAATGGCTGATTAGTTGATGATGCTTAGTGGGTGAACAAAAAAACCTAGGTTACTAATTGCTGGAAGTTTCACTCTTAGTTTCCACACTTGACAATGTTGCATATGAGAAAGGATTCTGGGTTTTTTCACCCAGAATCAACCCTGCCATTCACAACTCATGCTCATGCCCCGTGGTTTCTATTGTGCACTAAAGGATCAGTCTGTACTAAATAGAAAATAACTCCTGGCCTTGAGATGAGGAGGGGCAGACCAGTAATTCATGCACAATACTCATAAATCACAAAGAAACACTAAATCAATGGTCTGTCTCCTTTTAACTGCAAAGGAAATGCCATGAGCCTAATGACTAGAGAAAGTCACAAGAGAAAGAAGGTCAAGAAGATGTGGGTAGCAGCACCTTTCCATACCCGCCTGGATTTTTAAGGAGCTTTCCACTCCTTATTCCTTTCAAACACAAAGTTCATCAGCTGGATGAAAAAAAAAATGGCTCTAAAGAGTCCCCAGACAATATTAGCAGTACATGAAATATGTCCTGTGTGGGCTAAAGGACAAATTGTAGAACCAGTTAAGACACAAGAGTCAGCCTACGGTCTTAATTATGGTTTTGAGAATAATATAGCACAACATGGGCAGCCCTTTTTCCATCCAATCAACAATTCAGCACCATCCATCTCCAGTCCAAAAGATTAATGAAGGGCAGGGCCTTCATCTTTGGTACCACATCATGAGTTGTTATTGGTTTGCAATAGCTGCAAGGAAGCAGAAAAGCTGGTACCTTTGCCTTGTCTGTGAGTACAAATGCTGGGACTCTGATTGCTGCAACCACTGAGGCCAATTAAAATAATACTGTAACACACAGGAGTGATGCATCCAATTCCCAGATTCCAGGTAATAGCAGCCATGCCCCTAAACGGGCGGGACCATCCATCCCCATTGGTTAAGGCCTTCGGTTTGTTGTCCTCAGAGTAAAACAAAACACTGTGTTCCCACGGACAAGGAACTCCAGAAGAACCCATGGTCTACATTTGGACAGGGATTTTAAGTACCAAATATGCCAGGCACAGAAACAGGACTGGCCTGTGGCCATCACACTTGGAGAAGCTTCTGTTTTGGCAGCACGAACTAGAAACTTCTTAGTGTAGTCTGCTTTTAGTCCCCTTTCCTGAGTGAAGCAGCCAGGGAGTGCCCCAGTTCCACAAGCCCCCATTAATTCTCTCCATGGTCTTCTTCCACCCAGGCTACAATTTTCCCTTCCCAGCCAGGGATGGCATCATCATCATGGAAGACCTAGAGAAAGAAAAAAAAAACCATAATGAAAAATAACCGAATACGGTAGGAAGTCTCATGAAGAAACTGGTATTGATAAAAATAAGACCTCAAACATAAAGAATAAGAAAGTGCAGAAGAAAGCCTTGAGTTAAGAGTCTGTGATCCTTTGATTTTGTCCCTAAGGTTGCAACTAGTAATAAATATATATATTCATGGCTTACACATGGACATATCTGATTCTTAGTTCCAAATCTATGAAATGGTAAAATCGTCTCTAACACTGCATTGTTTATAGAGATTTATAAGAATTAATAAATTACTAATCAGAGTACTTCAGGCTTCTTAAGAGAAAGCAGTAGTATAAGCATAAAAAAATGGGAAAGAGGAAAATTTTGGTCCCAGGCATTTGTAAAGAAAGGGCTAGAGGGAAGATCAATCTTAGCATGTTTCTTAGATGCAGTTCTTTTGATTCATTTATTCAACTCATTTCCTAAGCCACTAACAGGGATACTAAAACATCTCAGTGAAGAAATCTTTATGAAGTAATTGATTTTTCCCAACTTCTTTGATTCTGTAACCACAGGATGACACTGGAATACTTCATAACCCAAAACTCTCTTCCAGGAAAAGTAAGTCTCTGTTTGGCACATGGGTTATAAAGAGAACCACAGGCTAAGAAAATAGGAGTTGGGAATAAGTATAGCTGACTTTTCAGAAGTTCCCTATTTTCATTATCTGAAAAACTACCACCATAGAATATACAGTTCCATATATTCATACCTGTTTGTTTATTTTGCTCTAAGAAGGAGGAAGTTTTCTAGATTTGGCTTCAGATAAAAAAGGGACCTAAAAACCAAGCCTCTAAAGAAGTTCTTTTTCTCCTAAAAAAAAGGGGGGTGTTTTCCTTTTAAAAATAAACATTCACCCTAAATTCTTGGTCAAGGCTTAAAGGCCTTGAACTAAAGAAGCATCAACTTCTTGGGCCATTCCATGACTTCTCAGTCTTAAGTGAATCAGACAGTTGGTTTGCGACTCTGGGAAATTCTTCTGATCTGATTAGGGAAATCAGCTCCTTCTGGGTACTAGTCCTTAAGCAGGAGACTGTGGGGTTCAGGAACGACCAATAAGGCCACTCAGACTCCTTATGGATTCTGTACCTCCTCTTTAACAGTGCCAAACTCAGGATCCAGTGCTTTGAAGTGATATCGGTGATTCCCTTCCCGGTCAATAACTGCTTTAAAATCCTTCAGTGTCACCTCCCCCAACCTGCAACAAAAGGAGAGAGAGTGCTAAAATAGACTGTTAATACATTGGGAAGTTAAGGTGTTAGCTTTAAACCCAGGCCCCTGCTAAAGTCACTACAGACAGAAAAAGCATGGCCTTGTTAGGTGACTGCTCCTGGTAACCCAGAAGATTCTCAAACGCGAAGGTTGGGGAACCAGTCAACACTATGGACTGAAAATGGCATTACATACGGGGTGATCTTAAAATTTCACATAAATTTATTGCTTCAACAGCAGTCAAATCACTTTTCTCTGGATAGAAAACATAAAATCTCTGAAATCAAATTTGCAGAACAACCATAAATATGTCTAAGTTCTCTTGATTTCCTTCTTTGCTATAATATTCCATTTCTCTAGGCTGGCAGAATTTAATCAAGTATCACCATCTTTATCCTTTTGCCTTCAGGAAGGCTGCCTTCTAACCTAGACCAAATAGGTAGACACTCTAGGAAAGAGAAATCCTATAACCTCTCTCAATAGTTGGTTCCAGAGTTTTAAATATTTATTACATATCTACAGAGTGGCAAATGTTTTGTTATATATATTAAAAATAAAAAGTTCTGTTTAAAAAAAAAAGCATTCGTTTATCCAAAAAAAAAACCAAACCTGTTGTCATTGAGTTGATTCTGACTCATAGCAGAGGGAGTATATTAGCCAAGTGTTTCAAAGGTTTTTAACATAAAATCGCAATAGGGTTTGGTTGCAGTCAGCAAACAGTAACAAAGATCAGGGAGTAATACCCCTGGGGTGCCAGGCTGCAAACCGTGGCTGTTGGCAGGAGCTATTTTGAAGCACTTAAAAAATGACTTTTCCAAACTTAGAGCTTATTTGCATAGTTAGCGGCATTGGAAGTACTATGATTGTACCTAGCAGTAGATGATGACTTGTCCCGGTTATGCAGCTGGTCAGTGGCAAAGCTGCAGCTAGAACTCCAATCCCCTGCGCTCTTCTCACAACACCGTATTGCTTTCCAAATATCTCTCAGTTGGTCAGATGGGCAGGAACTAGTTCTCATGCTGGTTCTGCCTTCTTATTTTTACAGAGAAATGATGAACCCAGAATCTCACCTCTTTGGTATGTTGACCATGAAGGGAGTAAGTGACCGGTCAGTGAAATACAGCACTTTAGTGCAGGCGCTGCTGATAGCTGGAGAGCTCTGGGAGTGAGGCAACTCTGCAATCAGAGAGACTTTGTGGTTACAACACTGAATTTACTCAAAACCACCCCTTATTTCCAGGTATTCAAAATGTCCCAGGAGAATGAAGATGCCTGAGGTTACCATGAGGCTCTCAATGCCCTTGCCAAACACCATGTCTGTAGGGTGTGATCCACAGGAAGTCACTAAGGAGGCCATGAAGACAGGTGCTTCAGGCATGGACACTATCATCAGGGGCGTCATTTCTCATTCATTCTGGGTACGTCTGGCAGGGGAATACCAACTGATCTGACAGGCTTTGTTACTAAAGGTCAAAAGAGGAGAGATCTGGCAAGATTTCAGCCAAGGCAGAGTGGACACATAGCAAGAGCTGCAAACTCTGGCAACATTTAGATTTTGGAGATCTGTAGAGAAAGCTCAAGGGATTCAGGAAAAGAGAAAGGAACGAACCAGAGGAGCAAAGTAACCTTAGAAACTCATATCCCAGGGGGCCTTATGCTTCTGGTCAAAAAGGTGTAAGACTTACCTTATTGCTTGGTTATATAGGATCTATATGTCCCGTCCTATGGCCTTTAACTCAGATTTCTATAGCCATACTTTGTTTCTACCCTTTGTAAATATACTTATGGAAGAATATAATTAATGAGTGCTTTTGATTATCACTTTAAGAGAAAAGGTGAAAAGACCAATCAGAAACTTTTATCATAAGGGGCAAAAAATAATTAAGCTTTTATTAAAGTCTCTCCTGGAATTCCACCTATACATATTTTCTCCTTAACTTATTCCAGGCATTGATCCAAGTCAAACTGGCAGCCACGGGAAAGTAGTTCTGTGAAGGAGTTAAAAATAAGGAAGACTTATGAAAAAATTCACATGCAAAATGTAACAATCCTTGTTGGTTACCAGGGATGGGGGGGGGGGAATACTAAATAGGTAATAGGTAAGTGGTAACTTGGGTGAGAGGTGAGATAGTACATAGTACAGGGGAAACTAACACAACCTGCACAAGGAAAGGTCATGGAGGCCCTATAGACACATCCAAACCCCCCGAGGGACTGAGTTGTTGGACGGAGGGCTCTGGGGACCATGATCTCGGGGAACATCTAGCTCAATTGGTATGACACTACTTATAAAGATAATGCTCTACATTCTACCTTGGTGAGTAGTGTCTGAGGTCTTAAAAGCCTATGAGCGGCCATCTAAGATACTCCACTGATCTCATCCCTTCGGGAACAAGGGAGAACGAAGAGAACAGGATACAAGGAAAAGATTAGTCCGAAGGACTAATGGTCCACAGCTACCAAGGCCTCCACGGGACTGAGTCCAGTACAGCTGGATGGTGCCCGGCTACCACCAATGACTCCTCTGACCAGGATCACAACAGAGGGTTCTGGGCAGAGCTGGAGAAGGATGTAGAGCATAATTTTAACTCCCCCCCAAAAAAAAAAAAAAAGAAGAAGACCAGATTTACTGGCCTAAAGAATACTATTGAAACCTCAAGAGTGTGGCCCCCAGACACCCTTTCAGCTCAGAGGTGAAGTTACCTTTGAGGTTTGATGTTAAGCCTGGTAATGGACAGCCCAGTAAAACTAAATGGGACTAACGAGGTACAGGAGTCCGGTGACAAGGGCCAGAAGGCAGAGGGAGAGTAGGAAACTGATGATAAGGAACACAAATTGAATAAGGACACTGTCGATGTATTGTGAGATTGTTGACCACTGCTATAGGGCAACATTTGTAGTAACTATTAAATGGGAGGCTGTTTTGTCCTGTAAGCCTTCATCTTGGGCGAGAATGGCAGCACAATTGGAAGAGCATAGTCAATATCACTTAAATGTGTAAGTAAAAAGTTTTGAAATGGTATTTAAATAAAATAAAATAAATAAACAAATGAGACTAAAGAGGTACAATAGTCCACTGACAAGGTCCAGAAGACAGAAGGGGATAAGGAAGCCCCCTGGTGATAGGGAACACAAGGTGGAGTAAGGATATTCTTGATGTGCTGTGAGATTGTTAACCATTGTCATAGGGCAACAAGTGTAGTAACTGTTAAATGAAAAACTATTTTGTTCTGTAAGCCTTCATCTTAAGTGAGAATAACAGCACAGTTGGAAGAGCGTAGTCAATGTCACTGAACTGTGAATGTAGAAATTTTTGAAACAGTGTATCTTTGGCCATCTGTAATTTTCATCAAAAAAAAAAAAAGGTTGAGAATTTAGAGGCTTAATACGTTGTGGGGTTGTTAACCAATGTCATAGAACAACATGTGTACTACTATTTCATGAGAAACTATTTGCTCTGTAAGCTTTCACCTGAAGTACAATAAAATATATTAAAAAAAAAATAAGGAAGACTTAATGGACCACGACTACCACAGCTATAGCAAACCACAGCCTCAACCAGACTAAATCCAGCACAACTAGATGGTGCCGGCTACCACCACCAACTGCTCTGACAGGGATCACAATAGAGGGTCCTAGACAGAATGGGAGAAAAATGTAGAACAAACTTCAAACTGATTAAAAAAAAGACCAGACTTAACTGGTCTGACAGAGACTAGAGAAACCCTGAGAGTATGGCCCCTGGACACCCTTTTAACTCAGTACTGAAGTCACTCCTGAGGTTCACCCTTTAGCCAAAGACTAGACAGGTCCATAAAGCAAACAATAATGATGCATGTAGCTAAACCACATAGACAAGGCTAAATGAGCACACCAGCCCAGGGGCAAGGGTGAGAAAGCAGGAGAGGAAAGGAAAGCTGGATAAATGAAAATGGGGGACTCAAGGTTGAGAAGGGGAGAGTGTTGACATGTCACAGGGTTGGCAACCATTGTCACAAAACAATGTGTATTAATTGTTTAATGAGAAACTAATTTGCTCTGTAAACCTTCATCTAAACCACAATAAAAAAAAAATGAGCATATGAAGGATGAATTAATACAGTGGAGAAGACAAGGGAACTTTTAACAGCCATCACATTCAGTTTTCAGAGTTTTTTTCAAAGAATGTCAGTTATTAAAACTTATGTGCCATGATGCTCCTTTGACCCAGCACCAGTGCCTGGCACACAGTGGTTGTTTAATAAGTATTTGTTGCATAAATAAAAGATTCACTTTTAGCATTAAAGTATATGATTACAATTCATTCATTCATTGAAAAACATTTCTTGGGCACCTACTATGCTAGATTTTGAGAATACAAAAATCAACTATATGTTATCCCTGTCCTCAAAGAGTTTAGAGTCTACTATGGCTGATGGACATGATTACAAATAGTTATAATACTTTAAAATCAGATTTGGCAAACTGTATGGGAAGACTGAAGATGGAGAGGTTAATTGTACCTGGGAGGGGTGAGAAAAGCCCCACAGTTGAAGTGATCTTTGAAGAGAACCCTTTAAAAAAGCAGGTAGAGAAGTTGGAAAGGTTATTTCAGGAAGAGAGAAGGACACATGCAAAGGCATGAAATGGGATCATGTATTTGTAAAACTGTGAGGAGCCCTGGTGGCACAGTGGCTAAAGCACTTGGCTGCTAACCAAAAGGCCAGTGGTTCGAACCCACCAGCCACTTGTTGGGAGAACGATGTGGCAGTGGGTTCCCATAAAGATTTACAGCCTTGGAAACCCTATGGGGCAGTTCTGCCCTATACGATAGCATTGCTATGAGTTGGAATCGACTCGACGACAGTGGGTTTGGTTTGGTATTTGTAAAACTGTAAGTAAACTAGTAAGTCTGGGGCATAAGGAATACATTGGGAAGTTGTAGGAGATGAGGATAATAAAGTGGGCAGAGGCCAGATCACAAAGGACTCTGATACTCAAGCTAAGAAGTTAGGTATTAGTCTTAAGCTATAAAGAGATACCAAAAGAGAGTGATGGGATCAGACTGGCATTTTCGAAAAATCAATACAGCAGCAAAGTAAAATATGGATAGGATGGGAGAAACTCAGGAAACCAGTAGTCCTGTTAGGAGGCAATTACAACAATCTGAAAGATGAGGAAGGGCAAGATGTAGCCCTGGAGCTAGAAGAGGAATGGATTTGAGACTTTTAGAAGGTAAAAATCTTAAGACATGGGATATAATTGAACATAGAAGATAAAAGGGAAAAGTAAAAAGTGACTTGGATTTGTAATCTGGGAAGATAGGTGGATGGTATTACCAGTAACTAAGATAGGGAACAGAAATGAGTTTGTTACATCATCTACTTATTAATTTAAAGTGTTTCTTGGGTGCTTATTATGCATTAAGCACTAGAAATGCAAAAATAAATTAGATAAAATCCCCATCCTTAAGGAGCTCAAAGTCTAGTGAGGTAATATAGCAAAACAATTACAATTACATAGCAAAACAATTAAAATGCAATGAAATAGTGGTATAAACATATTTTGGGAGAATTTCATGGAGGGAGTAAATGATGTCAAATGCCATACACAAGTCTAGGAGGTAAAAACTGATTTGGTAAATAGGTCATCAATGACATTAGTGAGAGCAGTTTCAGAGGACTAATGAGCTAGCTTGCAGACTTTTAGTATGAAAAAGAAAAGCGTAATGAAGGAGAACTGTTCTCACCCAGTATTAAATCATATAATAAAATGGTAATTATTAGATTAGTGTGGTATTACTGTAAAACTGATATACAAAAAACTCAGAACAATTAGCCCAGCAACTCATCCTTATTTGTATGTATGTGTGAAAATTTTTTTAATTGTGGTAAAATTCAGCTAACATACAATTAACCATTGGAAAGTATACAATTCAGTGGCATTAATACATTCACAATGTTGTACAACCACTTCTCTCTAGTTTCAAAACTTTTTCATCATTCCAGAAAAACACCTAGTGCCCTTCAAGTCAACATTCCTTATTCTCCCTTTCTTCCATTCCCTGGCAACCAATAATCTGATTTCTGTCTTTACGGATTTGCCTTTTCTAGATATTTTGTATGAAAGGAATTGTATGTGACCTTTTGTGTCTGGCTTCTTAATGTTTTTGAGGTTCATCCAAGTTGTAGCATGTATCAATACTTCATTCCTTTTTATGAATGAATATTATTCCATTGTATGCATATATCAGTTTGTTTATCCATTCATTTGTAGATAGACATTTGGATTGTTTCTACCTTTTGGCTATTATGAATAATGTTGCTATAAACATTCGCATACAAGTTTCTGTGTGGACATGTATCGTCATGTCTCTTGGACATATACCTAAATATACCTAGGTTGATGGTTCATATGGTAATTCTATGTTTAACATTCTGAAGAGCTGCCAAACTTTCTACAGCTGCTGAACCACTTTATATTCTCATCAGCAATGTACATGGATTCCTGTTTTTCCACATCCTCACCAAAATTTATTTTTCTTTTTTTTAAAATAACCATCCCAGGGAGATAAAGTGGTCCTACTGTGGTTTCCATTTGCATTTCTCTAATGACTAACGATGTTGAGCAGCCTTTCATGTGCTTGTTGGCCATTTGTAAATCTTCTTTGGTGAAATGTCTATTCAACTCCTTTGCCCATTTTTTGATTGGGTTGTTTGTCTTTTTGTTGCTAAGTTGTAGGAGTTCTTTAAATATGCTGACTGTTAAACCCTTATCAGATATATGGTTCCCCAAAATTTTCCCCCATTCTGTAGGCTGTCACTTTACTTTATTGATATACTCTTTAGATGCACAAAAATTTTTAATTTTGATAAAGTCCAATTTATTTATCTTTTGTTGTGCTTTTGGTGTCATATCTAAGAATGCATTGTGAAAAACTAGACCTGAAGCATTACTCCTATGTTTTCTTTTAACAGTTTTATGGATTGAATTCTTACATTTAGGTCCTTGATCCATTTTTAGTTAATTTTCATATATGGTGTGAAGTATGGGTCCCACTTCATTCTTCTGCATGTGGAAATCCAGTTGTCCCAGAATCATTTACTAAAGAGACTTTTTTTTTTTTTTTTAACTTATTGAATGGTCTTGGAACCCTTGCCAAAAATCAGTTCACTAGAGATGTATGGGTTTATTTCTGACCTCACAATTCTATTCCATTAATCTACTATATTACTTTTTTATGAGAAATAATTATTGTTCTTGTTTTCCCTTAAGAGTAAATGTTAAGTGGGTTCAGAGGGTATACTACTCTTTCAGGAAATTTGGCTGTGATGAAAAGAAGAAAGAAGAGACAACTCAAGGGAAATGAAGGGAGGGTGTTTTGATAGAATTAACATTTGCCTTGCACCTCTTAGATGCCACACACTATACTAGATGATTTGCATATAATATTTCATTTAATGCAGTCTTTCAATAACATCTCCATTGCATAAATGAGGAAACTTTAAGATACAGTGCCACCACGCATCTGTCAGTTTGTTGTGTTGCGGTGGCACACGTGTTGCTGTGGTGCCAGAAGCTATGCCACCAGTATTTCAAGTACCAGCAGGGTCAACCATGGTGGCCAGCTTTCAGCAGAGCTTTCAGATGAAGACAGACTAGGAAGAAGTACATAGTGGTCTACTTCTCAAAAAATTGGCCAGTGAAAACCTTTTGAATAGCAGCAGAACATTGTCTAATATAGTGCCAGAAGATGAGCCGCTCAGGTTGGAAGGCACTCAAAATACGACTGGGGAAGACCTCCCTTCTCAAAGTAGAGTTGACTTTAACAACATGGATGGAAAAGCTTTCGGGACCTTCATTTGGTAATGTGGCACGACTCTTAAGAAGAAACAGCTGCAAACATCCATTAATAATTGGAACATAGAATGTATGAAGTATAAATCTAAGAAAACTGAAACTTGTCAAAAATGAAATGGAACGGATAAACATCAATATCCTAGGCATTAGTGAGCTGAAACAGACTGGTATTGGCCATTTTGAATCAGACAATCATATGGTCTACTATGCCAGGAGCGACAACTTGAAGAGGAATGGCGTCACATTCATCATCAAAAAGAACATTTCATGATCTATCCTGAAGTACAATGCTGTCAGTGATAGGATAATATCCATACACCTACAAGGAAGACCAGTTAATACGAGTATTATTCAAATTTACACACCAACCACTAAGGCCAAAGATGAAGAAATTGAAGATTTTTACCAGCTTCTGCAGTTTGAAATTGATCAAACATGCAATCAAGATACACTGATAATTACTGGTGATTGGAATGCAAAAGTTGAAAATAAAGAAGGATCTGTAGTTGGAAAATATGGCCTTGATGACAGAAATCAGGCCAGAGATTGCATGATAGAATTTTGCAAGACCAACGACATCTTCATTGCCAATACCTTTTTTTGACAATATAAATGGTGGACCTCACCAGATGGAATACACAAGAATCAAATAGACTACATCTGTAGCAGCAGACAGTGGAGAAGCTCAATATCATCAGTCAGAACAAGGCCAGGCGAAGGATATGAATAGGCACTTCACCAAAGAAGACATTCAGGTGGCTAACAGACACATGAAGAAATGCTCACGATCATTAGCCATTAGAGAAATGCAAATCAAAACTACAATGAGATACCATCTCACCCCAACAAGGCTAGCATTAACCCAAAAAACACAAAATAATAAATGTTGGAGAGGTTGTAGAGAGACTGGAACATTTATACACTGTTGGTGGGAATGTAAAATGGTACAACCACTTTGGAAATCAATTTGGCACTTCCATAAGATTCCAACAATCTCACTCCTTGGGAAATATATCCTAGAGAAATAAGAGCCGTCACACGAATAGATACATGCACACCCATGCTCATTGCATTGCAGCACTGTTCAGGATAGCAAAAAGATGGAAACAACCTAGATGCCCATCAATGGACAAATGGATAAACAAATTATGGTATAGTCACACAATGGAATACTCCACAACGATGAAGAACAATGACAAATCCACGAAACGTAACATGGAAGAATCTGGAAGGCATTATCCTGAGTGAATTTAGTCAGCTGCAAAAGGACAAATATTGTATAAGGCCACTATTATAAGAACTCAAGAAAAGGTTTAAGCACAGAAGAAAACATTCTTTGATGATTACGAGGGTGGGGAGAGAGAGAGAGGGGTATTCACTAACTAGATAGTAGACAAGAATTATCTTAGGTGAAGGGAAGGACAACACACACTACAGGGGAAGTCAGCAAACCTGGACGAAACCAAAGCTAAGAAGTTTCCTGAATACAATCAGACACTTTGAGGGACAGAGTAGCAGGGGCAGGGGTCTGGAGACCATGGTTTCAGGGGACATCTAGGTCAATTGGCATAACAAAGCTTATTAAGAAAATGCTCTGCTCTAGTCAGTCATAGAAGGACAAATATTGTATAAGACCACCATTATAAGAACCCAAGAAAAGGTTTAAACACAGAAGAAAACACTCTTTGATGGTTACGAGGGTGGGGAGGGAGGGTAAGGGTTATTTACTAACTAGACAGTAGATAGAATTATCTGAGGTGAAGAGAAGGACAGCACACACTACAGGGGAAGTCAGCACAACTGGACTAAACCAAAGCTAAGAAGTTTCCTGAATACAGTCAAACACTTTAAGAGACAGAGGAGCAGGGGTAGGGGTCTGGGGACCATGCTTTCAGAGGACATCTAGGTCAACTGGCATAACAAAGCTTATTAAGAAAATGTTCTGCATCCTACTTTGGTGAGTGGTGTCTGGGGTCTTAAAAGCTAGCAAGTGGCCATCTAAGATGCATCAATTGGTCCCAACCACCTGGAGTAAAGGAGAATGAAGAACATCAAAGACACACAAAGTATTAGCCCAAGAGACTGAAAGGGCCACATACACCAGAGACTTCATCAGCCTGAGACCAGAAGAACTAGATGGTCCCCGGCTACCACCAAAGACCACCCCGACAGGGTACACAACAGAGAGTCCCGGATGCATGGCCCCCCAGATTCTCTATCAGCCCAGAACTAAAACAATTTCCGAGGCCAACTCTTGAGACAGGGATTGGACTGGACTGTGGGACATAAAGTGATACCCATAAGGAGTGTGCCTCTTAGCTCAAGTAGATACAAGAGACTAAACCCGCAGCTTCTGTCCAGAGGTGAGATGGGAAGGCAGAGAGAGTTAGGAGCTGGTTGAATGGACACGGGGAATCAGGGGTGGAAAGGAGGAGTGTGCTGTCACAGTATGGGGAGAGCAAGTAGGCTCACATAACAATGTATGTATAAATTTTTGTATGGGGAAAAAATTAAAAAATATAAATAAATACAAATCACAATGACAAAAAAAGAAAATGTTCTGCATCCTACTTTGGTAAGTGGTGTCTGGGGTCTTAAAAGCTAGCGAGCAGCCATCTAAGATGCATCAATTGGTCCTAACCCACCTGGAGTAAAAGAGAATGAGGACCATCAAAGACACAAGGAAAGTATTAGCCCAAGAGACAGAAAGGGCCACACAAACCAGAGACTGCATCAGCCTGAGACCAGAAGAACTAGATGGTGCCCGGCTACCACCAGTGACTGCCCTGACAGGGAACACAGCAGAGAGTACCTGATGGAGCAGGAGAAAAGAGGGGTGCAGAACTCAAATTCTGGTAAAAAGACCAGACTTAATGGTCTGACTGAGACTGGAGGAACCCCAGAAAGCACGGCCCCCAGACTCTCTGTCAACCCAGAACTAAAACCATTCCCGAGGCCAACTCTTCAGACAAAGATTAGACTGGACTATGGGACGTAAAATGATACTCATGAAGAGAATGCTTCTTAGCTCAAGTAGATACACGAGACTAAATGGGCACCTCCTGTCCGGAGGTGATATAAGACCGACAGGGTCAGGAACTGGTTGAAGGGACATTGGAAATCAGCGGTGGAAAGGAGGAGTGTGTAAATTTTTGTACGAGAGACTAACTTGAATTGTAAACTTTCACTTAAAGTACAACACTAAAATTAAAAAATATTTAAAAAAAATAACAAGGCCACGGCCAACTGTGGAACAGACCATGCCCATATGTAAGCTCAAGTTGAAGCTAAAGAAAAAACAAGTCCATGAGAGCCAAAGTACGACCTTGAGTACATCCCACCTGAATTTGGAGACCATCCCAAGAATAGATTTCGTGCATTGAACACCGATGACCAAAGACCAGATGAACTGTGGGATGACATGATACATGAAGAAAGCAAAAGTCATTAAAAAGACTGGAAAGAAATAAAAGACCAAAAAGGACGTCAGAAGAGACTCTGAAACTTGCTCTTGAACACAGAGTAGCTAAAGCAAATGGAAGAAATATTTACTTGTCAAATGTTATCTTGCATTAACTTTTCAAAAGCATTTACCATTCTTGACTAGTCTCTCCTTCTGGAAACATTCTTTTTTTAGCTTCAATGCCATCAATTATTCATTCAACAAATATTTACTGAATATCTATTACGTACCACCTATGTTAGACACTGGAGATACAGAGATGAAAAGTTAATGAAAGATAACATTTGACCAGTAAATATTTGATTTGGCAATGAGATGGTCAAACAGTGACCCTACAAAAAGAACAACAAGTGGAGTAACTGGGTAAAAGTCAGACTATTGTGGGTTCGGTAGTGAATGGGAAGTGAGGAATTAAAGAGAGCAAGTGTAGATTGTTCTTTCAGGAAATTTGATATCGAGGAATAAGAGAAATAAATCTGTAGCTAGAGGGCTAGCAGAACTAAAGAAATTTCTATATTTTCAGATGAGAGGCATTTCATCTTGTTTGTGAATATAAATATTTGCAAGCTTTATATTAAGACCCTAGTTTACAAACAGCTGTGAATTTACCTGTAGTAGTTTGAGAAAGGGAAGGAATATTTGAGGGAGGAAGAAATTCATTAGATCTTTTAAGAAGAATTTCCAAATACTTCATCATCCCTACATTGGCAGTTTACATCACCCAGACACCTAGGAAAAGTACTGAAGAGGATAACAGTAAGATAAAAACCCTCTCAAGAAAACAGATGAATATTTCAAAGCAATGCTCAAAAAAGAAATTGAAACTAATTTTGGTACTAAAATAATTTGTTTCATTCCTAGTATAGACATCTCTCATCAGAGAAGAAAAAGATACTGGAATCAGAGGTTTGAGAATGCTGTTTTATTTACTCTATAAAAAAAATTATTTTACATTCCATATCTGTGCAAATATTTCAAGTGTTTTACTTTAGGCTTTGTTTATTAATGTGGTTTTTAAAATTGTATAGTATATGTAACATACAAAGCTGGTTTTAGTCAGCTTTTTAACCACTATTTGGTTTTATAAAGTATTGTTTAGATACTTTTAGACTAGGCTTGTGTAAACTACAAAAGATAAGAAAATGTGACCATTATTAAAAGATAAGATACAATACAAAAAAAGAAATTACCAAGCAGGGTAGATTTCCAACACATTGGAGTGGACAGGGTGGGAGATGACTGGGCATGGAACAAACTAAAACATACTTCCAAGCCATGGCCACTAGACGGTGCAAATATTTTGCAGGACTTAAACTGAACAACCTAACCACTCAAAGCTTAAGGAAAATTCCCAAAGAAATTAAACTTCTTGACTCTAGGAAGAACTGGAAAATTCCTGTACCTTTTGGGACTGTAGAGTCATTTGTGTGTGCATGTATGTTTTTATTTGTTTTATATTTTGCTTTGTCTGGAGTAAACATTTTGGGCTTGTCTATTTTCCAACAGGTTCCTCATGGGCACAATTAAGTGTTCTGGAATTCCCACTCTTCATAATGTTAGCCATAATTTGTTATGATCCACACAGTCGAATGCCTTTGTATAGTGAATAAAACACAGGTAAATATCTTTCTTGTATTCTCTGCTTTCAGCCAGGATCCATCTGACATCAGCAATGATATCTCTGGTTCCATGTCCTCTTCTGAATCCAGCCTGAATGTCTGGCAGTTCCCTGTCGATATACTGCTGCAGCCACTTTTGAATGATCTTCAGCAAAATTGTACTTGCATGTGATATTAATGATATTGTTTGATAATTTGATCACCTTTCTTGGGAATAGGCATAAATATGGATCTCTTCCAGTTGATTGGCCAGGTGGCTGTCTTCCAAATTTCTTGGCATAGACAAGTGAGCACTTTCAGCACTGCATCTGTTTGTTGAAACATCTCAGTTGCTATTCCATCAATTCCTGGAGCCTTGTTTTTCACCAATGCCTTCAGTGCAGCTTGGACTTCTTCCTTCAGTACCATCAGTTCCTGATCATATGCTACCTCCTGAAATGGTTGAATGTCAACCAATTCTTTTTAGTATAATGACTGTGTATTCCTTCCATCTTCTTTTGATGCCTTCTGCGATGTTTAATATTTTCCCCATAGAATCCTTCACTATTGCAACTCAAGGCTTGAATTTTTTCTTCAGTTCTTTCAGCTTGAGAAATGCCGAGCATGTTCTTCCCTTTTCGTTTTCTATCTCCAGCTCTTTGCACAAGACATTAGAATACTTTACTTTGTCTTCTTGAGCCACCCTTTGAAATCTTATGTTCAGTTCTTTTACTTCATCATTTCTTCCTTTTGCTTTGCTCCTCGACATTCAAGAGTAAGTTTGAGAGTCTCTTCTGACATCCATTTTGGTCTTTTCTTTCTTTCCTGTCTTTTTAATGACCTCTTGCTTTCTTCATGTATAATGTCCTTCATGTCATTCCACAACTTGTCTGGTCTTCGGTTATTAGTTTTCAACACGTCAAATCTATCCTTGAGATGATCTCTAAATTCAGATATGCTCAAGGTCATACTTTGGCTCTCGTGGACTTATTCTAATTTTCTTTAGTTTCAACTTGAACTTGCATATGAGCAACCGACAGTCTGTTCTGCAGTTGGCCCCAGCCTTGTTCTGACTGATGAAATTGAGCTTTTCCATCATCTCTTTCCACAGATGTAGTTGATTTGATTCCTGTGTATTCCATCTGGCGAGGTCCATGTGTATAGTCACCATTTATGTTGGTAAAAAAGGGTATTTGCAATGAAGAAGTTGTTGTCTTGCAAAATTCTATCATGCAATCTCCGGCATCATTTCTATCACCAAGGCCATATTTTCTAACTACCCATCCTTCTTCTATGTTTCCAACTTTAGCATTCCAATCCCCAGTAATTATCAATGTATCCTGATTGCATGTTCAATCAATTTCAGACTGCATAAGCAGGTAAAAATCTTCAATTTCTTCATCTTTGTCCTTACTGGTTGGTGCATAAATTTGAATGATAGTCATATTAACTGGTCTTCCTTATAGGCGTATGGATATTATCCTATCACTGACAGCACTGTACTTCAGTACATAGATCTTGAAATGTTCTTTTTGACAATGAATGCGACACCATTCCTCCTCAAGCTGTCATTTCTGGCATAGTAGACCATATGATTGTCTGATTCAAAATGGCCAATACCAGTCCATTTCAGCTCACTGATGCCTAAGATATCGATGTTTATGCATTCCATTACATTTTTGATGATTTCCAATTTTCCTAGGTTCATACTTCGTACGTTCCACATTCTGATTATTAATGGACGTTTGCAGCTGTTTCTTCTTATTTTGACTTGTGCCATATCAGCAAATGAAGGGCCCGAAAGCTTAACTCCATCCATGTCATTAAGGTCGACTCTACTTTGAGGAGGCAGCTCTTCCCCAGTTGTCTTTTGAGTGCCTTCAAACCTGGGGGGGGTCTCATCTTCCAGCACTATATCAGACAATGTTCCGCTGCTATTCATAAGGTTTTCACTGGCTAATCCTTTTCAGAAGTAGACTGCCATGTCCTTCTTCCTAGTCTGTCTTAGTCTGGAAGCTCAGTTGAAACCTGTCTGCCGTGGGTGACCCTGCTGATATACTGAATACTGGTGGCATAGCTTCCAGCATCACAGCAACACACAAGCACCCACAGCATGACCAACTGACAGACACTTCATTGTGCTCATGAGGAACCTGTATATGAGGAATATAAATCAAGAAGCAGTTGTTAGGATGAACAAGGGGATACTGCATGGTTTAAAGTCAGGGAAGTTTTGCGTCAGGGTTGTATCCTTTCACCAAAGCTATTCAATCTGTATGCTGAGCAAATAATCCGAGAAGCTAGACTATAGGAAGAAGAACAGGACATCTGGATTGGAGGAAGACTCATTAACACCCTGTGTTATGCAGATGACACAACCTTACTTACTGAAAGTGAAGAGGACTTGAAGCACTTACTGATAAAGATCAAAGACCACAGCCTTCTGTAGGGATTACACCTCAACATAAAGAAAACAAAAATCTTCACAACTCGATCAATAAGCAACATCATGATAAACGGAGAAAAGATTCAAGTTGTCAAGGGTTTCATTTTACTTGGATCTACAATCAACACCCATAGAAACAGCAGTCAAGAAATCAAAAGACACATTGCATTGGGCAAATCTGCTGCAAAAGACCTCTTTAAAGTGTTGAAAAGCAAAGATATTACCTTGAAGACTAAGGTGTGCTGACCCAAGCCATGGTATTTTCAGTCGAATCGCATGCGAAAGCTGGACAATGAATAAGAAGACTGAAGAATTGACGCCTTTGAATTGTGGTGTTGGCGAAGAATATTGAATATACCATGGACTGTCAAAAGAACGAACAAATCTATCTTGGAAGAAGTACAACCAGACTGCTCCTTAGAAGCAAGGATGGCGAGACTACGTCTTACATACTTTGGTCACGTTGTCAGGAGGGATCAGTCCCTGGAGAAGGACATCATGCTTGGTAAGGGAGAGGGTCAGCGAAAAGAGGAAGACCCTCAACAAGATAGACTGACACAGTGGCTGCAACAATGGGCTCAAGCATAACAACGACTGTGAGCATGGCGCAGGACCAGGCAGTGTTTCTTTTTGTAATACACAGGGTCGCTATGAGTTGGATCTGACTCGACGGCACCTAACAACAACAACATATTTTCCAAAGATATTTTAGCCTCTCTGAGTCAGCAGCATCCTGCATGTGGCTAACTGGCACTTGGGGTAATGGTGGTGATGAAGATGGTATGCGTCTTCATAGTCCTGGAAAAACTCAATTCTAATACTTCCACAGAAGGAAAATATAAGAGTGAAGCATTATAAGGAAAATTCTAACCTCAAAATATTAGTAGCATGAAAAATACTAAATGTCTAGTCTAATACACTGGGAGTCCTAACTGAGCAAAATTGAGTACTCACTTGAATTAGGGGGCCGGGACTCCGGGTATTCACCACCTGCCTGAGTTCTGGGTGACCTGCCCCGAACCTGGAAACCAAACAAAAATCCCAAGAGTTATGATCAATGAGGGAACTTAATCAAGACATGTAAATCATAAAAATCTACCTAAAATATATACTTTGCCTACCACTTCTTCTTCCCCAGTACATAAACTGAACATAATATCCTAACAATAATAAGGTGTGCTTATAAAATGCTTTCTAGTTTCCAGTGTACTTTCTCATATATTATATCATCCAATGCTGTGTGTGCCAAGCTCATTCAGGGTTTGGAAGGTAAGGAAGTAAGCAGTAAAGAAAGACCCTGTGGGGGTCAAGAGTCACAATTCCTTAGACAGCTATACAGTTACTAGGAGTAAAAATTATCATCTTCTCCCCTGGATTATTATACCATAATGAATAGTCAGCTCCACTGAGAGGAAAGCCAAAGAGAAGAGCAATACAACCTTCTTTTAACCCTGTCTTCATCTAAATTGGAGTCCCTGGGTGGTGCAAACAGTTAAGCGCTCAGCTGCTAACTGAAGGATTGGAGGTCTGAGTCCACCCAGCGGCACCTCGGAAGACAGGCCTGGCAGTCTACTTTGGAAAAATCAGCCATTGAAAACCCTATGGAGCACAGCTCTACTCTGATACACATGGGGCCTCTAAGAGTCAGAATCGACTCAACAGCAACCTTTTTTCCTTTAAATTAAAATCCTTAAGCCAAGCTTCCTCAGGAGTTTGCCTAAGAGAGACGCCACAGAATGAGGATTACCCTCCTTTCTTGTTTCTTCTGGGTCTCCATGGTATGCAGCCGCTCCATGAGGCTAGAGATGCCCTGCTCCAGGCTGTCTATGGTGTGGTGCTGAGGATCGTGGCCACTGAAGCTGTTGCGCAGGCTGCGGAGAGCGTCTCGAACAAGCTGCAGGTCACTGGTCTGAGGGCAAAAACAAGGTGCTATTGGCCTGGTACAGTGCCATATCATTAACCAGGTCCCAGCCACTGGTTTTAAGATACAGGAGAGAGGTTTCCAGGAAAGAGCTTTCACCTTTGCAGGAGTAAGGAGAGTGGTATGAACTGAAGGAGATCTTTCTCCACAAAAGTGGGCCATCTGTTTGCCCACTAATTCTTAGTTTTGGAGATCAAGCGTCTCACATCTTTACACACCCACCAGACGCAAGAATTGGGGAACTGGGATATAAAAGACCTCGTCCATGGGTGATGACTGGGGCAGTCTTCGTTTCAGCTAGAAGTGGCAGGTCTATACTCAAATCCTAAGAACCTACCCCTCTGTGGGTGATTGAAGCAGCTCCTTTTCCTGCCATTGGAAGGAGAAAACCATTGCTTTGAGAGTTGTGACTGTTGTAGTTGGTCACCTATAGCAGCAAGAAGAAATGATGCAAACGAGGGTGAGAATGGTTGCACAACTTAAAAAATGTAATCAGTGTCACTGAATTGTACATGTAGAAGGGCTGAATTGGTATATGTTCTGCTGTGTATATTCTCAACAACAACAAAAATTAAATAAATCATTAAAAAAAAAAGAAGAAGAAGAAATGATGCTTATTATAGGGGACATTCCCAAGCCAAGATGTCCTATCTTTTATTTCTTCTTTATATTTACAACTTCCTGACACGGTATATAATTCTTTGTTTAATGTCTCTCTCTATTAAAGCTTCACGAGGGCATGGACTTTTTCCCTTTCACTGCTGTATCCCCAGTACCTGACACCCAGTAAGGCATTCCATAAGTATTTGTTGCCTGCTGAATGAATGAAATGGAAACCCCCAACCTGGCCTCTGCCCTGGCCACTGGAGATCTCACACTCATGAAAAGAGTCAGAAAGCTGCTCCAGCACTACCTGCCTTTGCCCAGCAATAAAAAAAAAACAGCAACTAATATTTGTTGAGACTGACTCTGTGTCAGATGGACCTAACAGGACTGTGTTTATTTACCTGAAGTGTCTCACGTATTCCTCATAATGACACAGAGGACCACTTTCATTTTCCAGGTGAGTCTATTTCTAAGGTTCAAAGGTCAAGCCTCAAGGTTACTTACTTAAGGTCACATAATGGGCAAGTGAGTAAAGTTGGGATTTGAAACCAGATTTTTTTACTCTGGAACCTGCACTCTTAACCCCCTCACCATATAGCCTCCGTAACAAGCCAACCTGTGGCCTTGGTTCAGCCCGGAATCAAAAACAGAATCTCCTTGTAAATGTGGGAGGAGAACCCAAGTTCCAGGTTACCTCATCTGCCTCTCTTCTCATACAGTGAGCCAAGAGGACATCTTTGTGTTCCAGCTCCCGCTCTAGATCCACCTGCGAAACAGAGACTAAATCAGAAAAGGATTTCTTTGGGCCAAGGGGTCAGCAGCCGAATATGTTTGCACCTGCTGGTAACTGGCCTCAGAGAGTTTCCGGAGTGCTTCTTCCAACTTGGCCTGGTGCTGCTGAAGGAGGCGGTCCTTCTGCCCCAGCTCTTTCTGCAGTGGAGATAGAACTTTCAGATATGTGGCAAGAACAAGGACACTGAACAGTTCACCCTTTGTGATGAAATTTCTACCTGAGTAAAGTAGAGCCTCAGGAGAACAGTCCTTTCTTCAAGCTTTAACAAGAAGACATTACATACCATAATAGTCTTACACAGTTCAAAGGATTCTTGGAGAGGTAAGGAGGAAGGGAACTATCATTTGTAGGGGGACCACTAGGTACCATCCGTGCTAGTTAAAGATAAAGGTAAGACTAGAACCAAAGTTTCCCGACTCCAAGCTCTGCACTCCTTCTCCTAGCCATGTTACCTATTCTTCAGGGGTAGTGAATCAAGAGAACACAGAGAAAGATTTCCTTGCAGAACACAAAGGAGAGAACAGGTGCCTAAGTACTCTTTGAGCAACAACAACAATGGGCAACAGTCAAGCTGCTCGTAAAAGGTTAGATGGAGATAATTTCCAAACTGATATCTATTCTTACTTTATATTCTCCCAAAATCCGGTTCCTCTCATCCAGCTTCCTCTGCAAATCCACCTGCAAGAAGGGTAAGAAAGAACTCACTGGCACAGAGGTACTCTCTGCCAACCCTACTAGGAGACCAGCTACTTAGTAACCAGAGCTGATGTTAGCAGTCACAGTATACAGCACAGAGAGGGCACGGTCATGGTAAAAATACACAGCTTCTCTCCATGTCTTTAGTGAGATAATCACACTGTAGACCAATCAGACTGTAGACCTACAAATTAGCCTCAGCCTCCTAGTGTCCTCGAAATTAAGGAAATGCTCAAGGACCTTCCTGCCCCACGTGGTTTGGGCTTTCACCTAGGAAGAGAAATGAGCCCGATGGGGAA
The DNA here is from genome assembly GCA_030035585.1 of Dugong dugon. Lineage (NCBI taxonomy): Eukaryota > Metazoa > Chordata > Mammalia > Sirenia > Dugongidae > Dugong > Dugong dugon. The sequence continues at coordinate 33,045,075 of CM057467.1, forward strand.
TAAAACTAATGAGAGCAAGCATCCTAGAACTAAATCTAACAAGACTTTATGCAAATATATTTCCTAATCTGCTACGGGGACTCTATGAGATGAGTGTTCATTCATTTAACTCACGTTCTGGTTGTGTAGCTCATCTTTGTCCATGTTTGCCCTCAGTAGTTCTTGTTTGAGCTGAAGCACAGATGTGTCCTGCTGAGCCAATCTCTGTTGCAAGGCATCCTAGGGAAAAAAAGCATACAAATTATTTCAGTCCCAATTAATCAATCAGCCAGTTATTACAAAAAGCTATTAAACCTTTAAGTGTGTATCCAGCATTAGTTCTGTCAAACTGGGAGACAAAAGGAGTATAAGGGTCTTTCCATAAGGAGCTGAGCAGGGTTTTTTCTGTCCCCCTCCAGGACATTAACATCTAAAGGAAAATCCTACCCATTGTCCTACCAAGCTGACTGAAATCTGATTATCACCTCCACTTCATTCCTGACGCTCCTGACGCAGTTCTACTCTATGAGTTGGAATTGACTTGACGGCAAAGGGTTTGGGTTTTTTGGTTTTATTCCTAATAGCATGGTATGGTAGAGTGAGAATGAGTGGCCTCTGGGATCAGATAGGCCTACATTCAAATTACAAGTGTACCGCTTACTGCTTTGTAAACCCGACCTTGGACAATGCCCTCTCCTTCCTCCCACCTTGGCTTTCCCATCTGTATCCTGGACATTTAAATATGCAGTTTATATTAGCTCTTTTTCTTCCCACCTCTCTGCCCAGCCCTCATTTCCTAGAGAACTGGACCCTATCCCTGCCCTCCCTCTCTGTTCACATAGAATCCCTGGAATCATTCCCATGCCATCTTCCAGAACCCTGCTCCTGCCCTACTTCCAATGCTTAGTCTGGACCAGGATTGAGATTATGTAGTTCCACTACTTAGAACTGTTCTTAGACTGATGGTTCCGCTTCCCAATTTCCTAAAACTGGTATATCTTACCAGTTTTAGGTTCTCTTTCGCTCAGCTTGGGCCCTCTTGGTTCCCACCATGCCTAAGAAAAGGTGAGTGGTAAATACTTACTTGTGAGAGTCAGCTACCACACATTCCTCCAACCATGGTGACTTCAAAGGGAGCTAACGGTCTTGGGCTACTTCTCCCTGTTTCCAGTATATTAGCCCTGACTTTTCTCTCTAGACTGCAAAGTAATGGTGCAAGCTCTGAGAACGTGAGAGCCCATTCTCAAATATGCTGCCTGCCATGACAGTATGTGGCAAAGTTAGTCTAAGATGTCTCGGAATCAGTAGTTTAGAAGAACATCTCTTAAATTATGCTCCATGGGATGTAGTAAGTGTTGCATAGCGGGGACAAACACTTCTGTCGTTAGTGATTCTCAGTTCTCAGGTCCTTTAATAGGCTGCTATTCCCTGTGATCTTTAAGCCTCTAGGGCATTTCTCAAACTTATTTGACCTTGGAACACTTTTTTTTTTTCTTTAAGTGTCTCAAAGGACTAAGGCTATAGAATACACTTTGGAAAATGCTGCTTAGTTACACTCTAGCCCACGAATGGGAGTGGAGGGAAGAGGGGAAAAGTGGCAGTTTAAGAACATCCTCTTCCACTTCTAGGTACTTATTCAACAGATATACTCCCACTTGGACAAAACAGAATATATCTAAGGTCATTAGCTGGAGCACGATTTATATTAGTAAAAGGTTGGAAATAACCCTAAAAGACCATCAACAGGAGACTAATTAAATAAATTATCATATGTACATATGTTGGAATACTGTGTAGTATGTTGTGAGAATTGAATGTAAATATATGTTGAAATTTTTTGAAATAGTTTTATCAGAGCTCTTATGCAGACATAAAAAGACCTAGGAAGGTCTTTATTTACTGAAATAGAATGATCTCCAAAACACACTGCGAAGTAAAAAAAACAAGGTGCCAAGTAGTCTTTATAGTTATATTACCATTTGGGTAAAAATGAGGAGAGAAATTACATACACACATATTTGCTGATAATATAATTTGCCTCTAGGATGGAGAACTAGGTGACTGGGGAACAGAGCTGGAAAGAAGACTTTTCACAGTTGATCCTTATGTACTTTTTAACTTTAAACCACTGGAATGTTATTAACTATTCAAAAACTTAGTAAATTTCTATTTTTAAAAAAGGACTTTCTGCCCTAGAACTAAAGGGGAGCATTGTACATATACAGACAACCAAGATAGCACAAAGGGAAGTGACAGCACTATGAGTCATTACTACTAGAAGTAAGCCTCAGTGAGAAACAAACGTATACTCAACATATTTATTTCACTTCCCACCCAAAAAGCCCTTTCTTTACCAATGGCCCAGAGCCTGTTTAAGGTACCCAGCATCTACACAAGAACTGACTATAGGACCCAACTATCCTCCTAGTACCCACTCTCACCAGCAGATAACTTTACCTCAGAGATTTTATTTAAAGTGTAAAATGTCGTCTTTTTACCTTTATCCCCTGTAAGTTTCTGGCTTCTTGTTTATATTTCAGCAGCTCCTTCTGTAAACCAAATATAGTTAGATCAGTTGGTAGCATCTGGGTTGCTTCAGAAGCATTACCTCATTCTGTCTGTAAGAGGACAATACCCAGATGATCATTCCATGAAAAACTACCTGCCTACTGAAGCAGAAAGCAGGTCTGGTAAGCAGTAAAGCTGGCTCATAGAAACAACAGCAGGGCCCATACCATTCTTCCCTGTGACACCTAGGCTGAACTGCACCCAGGTAGAGAAGAGTCTCACCAAGAAAGATGCCGCCATACATCTGCAAAGACTTGCTTTCCTATATTCAGCAATCTTTGCTGACAGGAAAACCTAGTCATAATTTAAATCCCTCTCACTAAAATATATGATCACATCGTAGTATGTCTACTCCCAATGTCATTAAATAATTATCTCAGTTCTTAATGTTCAGCACAGGGTCTGAGTACTTTTGATTCCTCCTGAAGGTATTGCTCTTTATGGACCAAACAAAAGCACATTTAGCCTAATAATGAAATACTGAATAATTAACCTTCCCTTACAAGAGATTCAGTATATGTATATGATTGTCACTAGGAAAGATATGTTAGGAGGGGAACACCCATAACCCAGACCTGCTCTCGTCTTTTCCTGTTGCATCCCACCAACAGTCTGTAATAAACATGTCTAAACTGGGATTTCTAAACTTGGACTCCACAGATGGGCTCAAAAGTTCCTTTACTAAAAATTTCAATCTGTGAACGTGTGCACACACACTTGCATATTTCTAGCTTTAGTCATATACCTGTGACCCAAAAGAAGTTAAGAACCACTGACCTAAAAGAATTCTGGGAAGTATTCTTTAAAAAAAAGACCATATTGATATTAGATCATTTTTTTCCTTTTAATTAAAAAACAAAGCAAAACTATGAAACATTTCAAACATATAGAAAAGTGCAACCAATAATGACGTAGACACCTATACCCACAACCAAGATCAAAAAGGAACTACCATTTTGCCACGTTTAGGACAGATCTCTCTCTCTAAATTAAAGGCATAATTACAGATATAGCTAAAGTCCTAACTCTGCCCCTTGCCCCCATTACTGTCCTGAAATTGGTGTAATATCCCCATAGTATTTTTGAAAGTATAAAATGTGCATGTCCTGAGATACCTTTAGGTCCTGATTCTCCTCCATACTCTGATCCAGACGACTTTGGATTATAATCTGTATTAAGACAAAGAGATGGTTATGTACTGTATGCTGTGAAGTTCAGAGGCCATTCACTCACAAATACTTACTGAATACCTAGGATGCGAGGCTCTGCACCCTGGATACAAAGAAGAACAAGAAACAGTCCCCGCCCTAGTGGAAGTATATGCCCAGGGTGCTGCATGTACATCAGTATGGATAAAGCTTAGAGTGAGTAAGTGTATGCTGGGTGCAGGGGTGAGGGAAGGGGAAGGAGAAATGGCAAGAGGTGAAGCTGGAGAGAAAAACAGTGGCCAGGCCAGATCATGAAAAGCCAGTGATGGCAATGGGGAACCCATGAAAAGTTTTATGCAAAGGAACGGAAAATGAAATTTGCCTTTAAGGTAAATTACTCCTGCGGTTTTATTTTTAAAAAATGGGTTGGGGGGGTCAGGAGAGAAATCAGGAAAACCAGTTGGAAGGCCTCTAGAGTACTGGATGATGGTCTGAACTAAGGTAGTGGCTATGAGAATGGAGAAAAATGGATGGAGATATTAAAAATGTAAACTGAGAAAACTCAGTGATTGGATGTAGAGAGAAAAATTAGAAAGAATTGGAGGATAATGCCCAGATTTCTATTTTGGGCATTTAGATAGATAGATAATGATAAGATGTAGAACAAAAAGACAAGTCATTTTGGTGGTAGTGGGAGGAGAGATAAAAGCCGTTTAATTTAGTACACATTGAAATTGAGATGCTTATGGGACATATAAATGGAGATAATCAGCAGGAGGTTATATATTGCACATACAAATCTAGAACTCCACAGGGAGAGCTGAGCTGGAAATAAATATTGGAGAGGCAAAACTGAGTCAGGTGGGAAATGAGTGAAGGCAGATAATTTCCCAGGTGAATGTATAAGAGAAATGAGCCCACAGTGGAATGCTAAGGAGCACCAACATTTAAAGCACAGAAAGAAAGAGATGCTTCTAAAGGAGACACAAATGTAAATTCTATGAGGGTAGAGGGTAAGATATTTAGGTATGTTTTGTTCACTACCATATCTCCAGCACCTTGAAGGAGTTCCTGGCACATACTTGGCACTCAATATCTGTTGACTGAATGAATGAATGACATAAAGAAACAGTCATCAAGAAGGTAGTAGGAAAAACCAAGAGAATTGGAATCAGGGAAAGAGAGCATTTCAAGAGGCATGGTCAACAGTGTCAAAAGTTAAAAAAAAAAAAAAAAAAAAATTTGAATATATAAGCCAGATGATTTAGTGTCCATTCACAAAAGAGGGAGCTCACCAACTGTTCCTCAGGCTTGACTCCTGGTTCACAGAGGGCCAAGGGCCTCTCCTGTTCATCTTCAGGTAAGGATCCATTGAGTAGTAAGGCCTGAATAACCACACAGCAGAAAGAAACTTAATTCCCCATCAGATGACTTAGCTCTGACAGTGTTTAATTTTATACTTGAGCCCTGTGATCTTGGAAAACATTGAAGATTAAGAAACCTCCCCCACTTGGTGTTCTGGAAAAGGGCTTACTGCAAAGAACCACTCTTCCCCATAAGACTTAGATAAGACACACAGATGCTTCCTTGTCTACCTGTGACAAGGTAAACCACAGACCCTCCAAATTCCCATTCTTTGCCTCATAACTGATTAACTGAGCTGCCTATCCTCACTGATCAATCAAAATGCTTGTTAACAAAACTTTGGTTAAGCCTCTCTCCTTCCTCCAGGTCTCTGAACTTTGGCCTACCCCTCAGCCTGAGCCAGCATACAACCCCTCCTTTAAGGCCCTTCCCAGAAAACAGGCCGGCCTCAGTGCAAATCATTCTCTGATCTACTAACTGATCACAAGACACCCTTTCATCCCACCTCCCCACACCCAGTTCTTTCTACCCTTGTCTACACCTCTCTCTCTCTAAAAGAAAAGCCTTTCTGCCCAACTCTTGAGACACCTGCTGATCTTCTGGTCAGAGCATTCTCCCTGGTGCGATAGTCCCTTCTTCTCCTTTTGAATAAAGTCTCTCTTTATTAAGTCTGGATTTTTTTTTTATTTGACAGCTCAGAGTTGGACATGGAGCTCACCCCAAACTGAAATCACAACCCAGCTTCCTCTAGAAATCTCCTTGGCAATTTGATTGGTGGTTTACTGGATGTAGAGAGAAGAATGAGAGAAGATTCAAGGAGGATGGCCAGATTTCTGTTTTGGGTACTTAGGTAGATGCATGAAACACAAAAGGACAAGCAGTTTTGGTTGTGGGTGAGGGGAGAAAAAAGCTGTTTAAATACCTCTATTGCTTAGATGGAGCACTGGTGGCGCAGTGTTTAAGAGATCAGCTGCTAACCAAAAAAGTCGGCAGTTCAAACCCACCAGCCACTCCTCAGATACTCTGTCCTATAGGGTCGACTGCAATGGGTTTGTTTTTGTATTGCTTAGATGGAGCCTCTGGCTAATACAAATGGTAAACACCCTGAGCTGCTAACCAAAAGGTTGGAGGTTGAGTCCACCAACAGGGGCCTTAGCAGAAAGGCCTGGTGGTCTAACTCCAAAAAATCAACCATCGAAAACCCTATGGAGCACAGTTCTACTCTGACACACATGGGGTTGTCATGAGTTGTAACTGACCTGATGGCAACTGGTACTGGTATTACTTCCAAAAACCTGTTGCCATAGAGTCGATTCTGACTCACAGTTGGACCCTACAGAACAGAGTAGAACTGCCCTATAGGGTTTCCAAGGCTGTAATCGTTAGGGAAGCAGACTGCCACATCTTTCTTCCTTGGAGCAGCTGGTGGGTTTGAACCATCAACCTTTCAGTTAGCAGCCAAGCGCTAAACCACTGCACGACCAGGGCTCCTTCTGGTATTGCTTAGATACATCTAATTGCAAATCTTGGGACCATCTGGAGTTCTTTTTGCCACGGCCCATGCTCTAGGCCTCTTTCATCTTTTGGGACATACACAAATCCTCTGCTCCAAAGTTCCTTGGCCCCAGAAGAAAATCTAAAAACAAACCTTCCTTTTAGGAGTGACAGAACACACTTCAAACCATAGCTGCTTGGACTGAATTTTACCAGCTGGAGAGTGAGCTAAAAGCAGTGTGACATTATCAAGGCTTAGGAAAGTTTATTATAATGAACTATTTGGAATACCACTGACTTGGGTTTGTTTGATTTTTGTTTGTTTTAATAATTCTGCATTTTTACTCCCAAGGCAGCCTGGACAGAACAAGAAGGAAAACATCTATAGAGATGTCCTCATTCATTTCATCTCCCCATACCAGACTTTGTTCTTATTAGAATATTAGTAGTGGTGGGGTGATGGGGGGGGAACAGATTTACTGTAAAGCTAAGGAAGCTCAAGCTTCAGAGTCCCTCACTTGTTCTGGTCCCTTCCTAGACCCTACATCTAATATTGTTCTCAGAGTTTTATAATTTATTCTTAAAGAAGGTCTCCCAAATTGCATATGCTGTAGAACCCCCAAAACTTGGATCCACCCCTACAGGTAGGTATTATGAGACCTATCAGCTCAGTGTAAGATTTTTAAAACTGTGTCCCCATTTTATACCATGATTTTGCCACAATTCAATCAGAAGAATTACAGAGGTCAAATTCTGTTTCAACAAATATAACACAAATTCCATCACAAATGTTAGTATAAAAAGAACATTTTTCAGTCCAGTCAATGGTTGCTCTACCAAGCACTAATTAATAATTTCATATACCAAATGTATTTGGTTATGCCATGGGGCTGGGGTGAAGAGTGCAGACATGTAAAGAGGCTCAGGGCTGCAGGGAGCTAAGGGAGAGCAGCATTACTGAAATATCAACTCTAATAGCAATTTGTTCACCCAGCTGTAACTAAGGCATACTAAAAAGATAGAAATCCTGGGTGTAGCTTAGCATGCAACTTGTTCATCAAAGAGTTAAGAAGCCCAGAGGACACTGTGAGCCCTTTTGTATTCTACAATGGAACTGAATTCTCATTGTGATCATGTGGCTGTGAATTAAAATGCCTCTGTTTGCAGGGAATATTAGGATGCTGACTTTCTGCCTGTCAATTCTTTTCTTTTTCTCTCTAATCTGCCCTGGGATTTCTCCCAGACCGAGACATGCAAACCAAACTGAGAGTCAAACTGATGGATATCTGTGTTCATCTAATGCAAATTATCCTGGGAAAAACCCGGTTGAGTATAATTCCAAAGTTCTCCAAGGAGTATGTCCTATTAAAGCATAGCTTGAAAAACCATTCCATTAAGGTACTCCTTAATGGAGTCAGAGAAAAGGGATCTAAGTGGCCTTACAAGATTGTCGTTTTTAAAATACAGAGCAAATGGAAAATCAGCTTTCTCCTAGGGAATGTTTAGGCAGTAAACATTTCTCCAACCCTTCTCAGTTCCTGGGGCATACATTATGCAAATTGTTCTACCACAGCACCAATCTCCTTTTTTCTTTAGGAGCCCTTTGTGTCCCCACCCTGTTGCTGGCTGGCTGGGAGCACGCCCTCCATCGCCTGGCGGCTGCCTGAGCCACACACATAATGTGGGCTTTGTTTATGTGTCCATAAATATTTGACAATTCAGAAGCAGTGCAGTTCCCGGTACAAAGAGGAAGGAATATTCCTAGCAATTTCAGAGTCATCAGCATACTACACGGGGTCCCCTCAAACAGGGACAGACAGAGAGGGGACCAGGGGGGATCATTCAGGGGGGAATTATGTCAAGTGGGTCAACCCGTCCCTGAGGGAGACTGGCCAAGCCAGTGCTGCAGGTATAAAAAAAACTGAAGGGCTTTGTTGCTCAAGGAAAACCTCTTCTACCTGATCAGTATGTCTTGGCATCTACTTGCAAATGCATTAGGAGTGAGCCAAGTCCTTTAGCTAAACTCAAATGGAACCTGGCATGACTAACTAGCTCTTATTCCTTTCCTGCTGGAGAATTTGTAGGAGAAAACCTCTGACTATTCACAGTGCCATCTTTGGTGAAAGCTGCAATTGCAGATCTGTTAGCGGCATATAAGGGAGAAACCCACCTATGAAGCAGAGAGCCAGAATAAGTCTTTGGTAGGGGTCAATAATGGCTCCCGGGCTTGCTGAAATCTTAAGAGCTGCGCTATAAACAAGAGTCCATCAAGTCCATTTAGGAGTACTCACATACAAGGCATTTTCTGTTCTTTGTGTACCAAGTCCTTTTATCTAAACTCCCTGTTCAACTCTGCCCTCATACACAACAAAAATCAGTTTATTTTCAATTGATGCTAGTGATTTAAATATAATAATCAGTACACCAGGGCAAACGAAGTACAAGCAAAAGAGCTACCTGTAGTCCTGATATCATTTTCTTTGCTTCCTCCATTTCTTTTTCTAAATGTTCTTGTTGTTCCAACAGCTGTTCTTCCCATGAGGTCTCCAGGTAGGTTCCTGGGCTCCCTGGTCGCCAGTCTCGGAATACTGGAGAATCTATCTCCTCTACAAAATGACAGCAGGGAGTAGAGTTCATGTTGATGAAAACTGAATTTCCGGCAGAAAGCGTTTACAGGTTCAGGTCACCTGCCTTCCGAACCTGTCCTCCTGACACAAACTGGACTCTCCACTAGGGGGTGTTGTGGGGCATGAAAGAATTGGCTGTCAGGTCCAGGCTCACAGAAGCATCAGTTACTCTTGTTAGGGAAATCTATCCTCTTTAGAACACTTAGGGAGAAATAAGACTCCCTCCTGGGCCAAGTCTTGGTATAAGACACATAGATTTTACTCTTAATTGTCTAGAACTGGGATTTCCAGAGCCTGATTTTACCAGGTACAAAGAGAGGAGTTATCCTGTCAGATGCAATGAACACAAAATTCCTCTTGGTTGCTCTGGAGCTTTAGAGGGGAGACTTCAATTCAATACTCCTTTGACCATTCAGTCATAACAACGGAACCCCTTGTCGCATATAGCATTGTGTAAGTCACACAAGAAACAAACCATCTAAAGCACACTTGCCCAGATTGTTAGTCTCTCCCACTAGTTTTGTTTACTTACCTCTACAGTCTCTTTGCTCTGGTTTCTCATCTATTTTATCCTACCTAACTGTATGCACAGCCATTTCAAATACTTGATGGACAGTAACAGGATAAATTCCTTGAGTAAGTTTCTTGATCCATGAAACAAGTATAATCCCTCCGGGTTGTTGTGAAGATCAAATGAGGTAACTTATGTGCACGGCCTGTGGTACGTGGCACAGAGCAGGCACTCAATAAATGCTCTCCGTCTCCCTCCCCAGGGCCCTGGGAATTTCTGACTGACACTCTGGTTCTAATGATGGGCTAACAGGGGTGCAGAGTAAGGAAGAATTTAACTCCAGTTTTTCTTCTGAGGGCTTTAGCTTCACTATACCCCTTACAGGTGAATAAAACTTCATCTAAATCACATGCTTTGCTTCTTCTATACACCCTTCATGTTTATATAAGAAAAAGGAGAGCAGCTGAGACAGATTAAGGAGAACTCAAAGGAGCCCTGGTGGTGCAACAGTTAAGTGCTTGGCTGCTAACTGAAAGGTTGGCAGTTTGAACTCACCCAGTGGCTCCACAGGAGAAAGACCTAGCAATCTGCTCCCATAAAGATTACAACCTAGAAAACCCTATAGCAGTTCTACTCTGTCACATGGGGTTGCTATGAATCAAAACTGACTCAATGACACCTAACAAGAACAACAAGGAGAAGTCTAAACATAGGGAACTCATGGTCCCTTCTATACCCCCTCATACCAAGCCTGATGTAGACCTGCTCACTACTGTATGTTCATAGGCACTTCAGCTCATACTATACATTCCTGGCACCAACTATTTGCATAAAACAGGAATAAAAATTGTTTACTTAAGTAAGGCTTCTAACTGTTCCAAAGTCATTTCCTAATTCATAGGCAGCCAGCTGAGGAAGGGCCTGTCTAGGCTGCTGCAAGATTTCTGACAGCTAGGACATCAGAAATGGCATTCTGCAAGAGGATAGCCACATTAATTGGCCCCAAAGGCATTAGAATCCTCTAGAGCTGACCCTGCATGTATAGACCATAGTGAGGGAGAAGGCTAGGGAATTTATAGGTGGATAGTCAGGACTCCCAAACTCTTTAATCGGAGGTCTATTCCCTGAGCCAACTTGGGCAGGCTGATAGACAGTACCTGTTCTGTTCTCTATTCCTTCAGAGGGGATAATCACAAAATCCAGCTTCTCCTCTGACTGAGTTATAATGGATTCACTCTTTGCACTGTGGATTGGACTAGGTGAAGTCAGGCTGTGATAGAAGGAAAAGAAAAGAAAAAAAATAGTTATTATGAACAGTTGTTTAGAAGCCAACTTTCATAATTTATCCCAGATACACGTTCATCTTACTCCTAATGCCTAACACAGCACTTGGCCCACAATAAGAACAAATATTTGTTGAATGAATGAAATGAATTTTGAATGAATGAAATACCCAGGCCTAGGATGTCTTTTCCACACCAAGGCTGCCTTTAAGCCTAATTCATTGAGGAAAGATTCATTCAGCAGAAGGATGGGTAATCTAGCATTTAAAGAACTCAAGTTTTGTTTTATTTTTAATTCCCATCACCACCCCCTCCACCACCACCATCCCCAGCCTCAGTTCAGTGACTAATAGGAATATAGGAGTATTTGTCTTAGTAGCTTTGGGAGCTGGAAGGAAATTCTGTTTGCAAAAAAAAAAAAAAAAAGTCTGTTTCCAACACAGAGATGAGCAGAACCAGGAGAGTGACCATGGCAGATCAGCTCTAGGTTGATCCCAGAGAAGACAGGAAGAAGGGCATTCATATGGGAGAAATCACTGGAGTGTGTACCATGTCAGGCTAGATAAGAAGGATAATATGTCAAAAGGGGAAAGACCTGCTAGAGGATAGTAAAGTAAAGGCAACAGCCATTTACTTGATTTACTCCCATCAGAGCTATTTATATCTCTGCCAGAGTATGTTCCAACTGTCATCAGAAACCATCTCAACAATTCTTAAGTTCTCAATATGACTGCTATCCTTAGAAGGAATTGCTCAATTTTCAAGGACTCGGAATTTTAAATCTCTCCAACTATAGCAAATCTACAAATCAGGATGGGCATGTGAGGCTGACACTTCCATCTGATAGGGGAAAAGGAGTCTGTCTGAAGAGCCATTTTCCTTTGTGCCGCACCTTGAGAACACGAGCACTGAAACAATCTCAGGGGCTGCGGGGTCTGCAGGCCCAGCCCCCTCTCAGGAATTCTTTCCAGATCCATCACCCAGACAACAGTGGAAGTGTCTAGGATTCACTGACCCACTTAATGTGCCCCTGAAGTCTCCCAGGCTAATCCCACAGCCACCATGATCAGGAGTTAACATTTCATCTTCCTAGAAACTAGTAACAACCAGAGCCAAGCATAGTGGTGGTAGTCAGAAACTTCAAAACCTCTGAAACAGCCTAAAGACTAGTGTTTCATTCTCCCAGGTGTTTTAAAGGCTTGGTGGGAATGACCTCAACCAGTAACGTGTTCTCTTCCTTATTAGAACCACAGAATTTTTTTTTTTTTGTACTATAGAAGAAGGTTTACAGAACAAACTAGCTTCTCATTAAACTGTTAGTACACATATTGTTTTGTGACATTGGTTACCAACCCCACAACATGTCAACACTCTCCCCATTACCAACTTTCCTGTCCCCTCCTGCCTTCTAGTCCTTGCCCCTGGGCTAGTGTGCCCCTTTAGTCTCATTTGTTTTATGGGCCTGTCTAATCTTTGGCTGAAGGGTGAACCTCAGGAGTGACTTCAGTACTGAGTTAAAAGAGTGTCCGGGGGCCATACTCTCAGGGTTACTATAGTCTCTGTCAGAACCAGTAAGTCTGATCTTTTTTTGTAAGTTAGAACTTTGTTCTACATTTTTCTCCAGCTCTGTCCGAGACCCTCTATTGTGACCCGTCAAGAGCAGTCGATGGTGGTAGTTGGGCACCGCCTAGTTGTGCTGGACTCAGTCTGGTGGAGTCTGCAGTACTTGAAAACCATAGAATTTTTTAAACAATTTTTTTCTTCTTCAAATTAAAGGAAGTCACTTAACCGTCTTACAGATCTACTCTCTGGACTGGCAAGAAGGGCAGGGAGTGGAAAGAAGTATTCTTCAGAAATAGGGATTGCTTTATAGAGCTCTGTTAGCCATCTTTCACAACTAAGGCAATCTGCCTTCCAGGCCAACATGAATTAGCTTCTGGAAAAGCACTCGTCTAAGGTGTTGTTATTGTTGTTATTGTTGTTAGGTGCTGTTGAGTTGGTTCTGACTCATAGCAATGCTATGTATAACAGAATGAAACACTGCCCAGCCCTGCACCATCCTCACAATCCTTGCTATGTTTGAACCCACTGTTGCAGCCATTATGTCAATCCACCTCGTTGAGAGTCTTCCTCTTTTTCGCTAATGCTCTACTTTACCAAGCAAGATGTCTTTCTCCGGGGACTGGTCCCTCCTGATAACAAGTCCAAAGTACGTCGTAAGACAAAGTCTTGCCATCCTCGCTTCTAAGGAGCATTCTGGCTATACTTCTTCCAAAACATATGTGTTCGTTCTTCTGGAAGTCCATGGTATATTCAATACTGTTCGCCAAAACCATAATTCAAAGGCATCAATTCTCCTTCAGTCTTCTTTACTCATTGTCCAGCTTTCACATGCATATGAGGGAACTGAAAATACACTACGGCTTAGGCCAGGCAATATGTGCCGGAATCTACTCAGCAGCAACGGCTTTGGTTTTTTGGTATAGGTCGGGCGCACCTTAGCTCTAAGAGTACTGTGTCATTTATAAGGAAAATAGATTTATGACTGATCAGACACCTGCCTTCTTACAGAAATGGGGATTCAAGTGCAGAAAGAGGCCTGCAACAGCTGCTCCTCTTTGAAGACAAATAAAACAGCACTTTCTCAGCTGACAAGGTGCTATGGATTACATGTTCCACTGCCTGCTTTTGGCTGGACACAGTGGCTATGTGTGAGACGAATAGGGGAGCGGTACTAGTGTGAACTTAGGATGCTGGAAAACTGGTTTCCTAAAAGCATAGCTCTATTTCCACAGACGCATGCCCAGCTCCACCTTCTCCCTCCTAAGTGAGCTGTCTCCCATATAAGGGCAGAAGGAGGCGGATGTCTGGATCTCCAACCTCGCTGGGGGAGTGGCAGAGCAGCCAACGGAAAACAACATTTCTTTCTTGAATTGAGGCTACCAGTCTAAGAGGCCACAGAGAGCTAAGACCATGAGACTAGAAGGCCAAGTGAAAAGATAAAGCACCTGAGGAATAAAAATCCTGAGGCAACACGTTGTGAGAGGAGGCATCTGCTTGCCTCCCTAAGCAGCACCTCATGGATGAGGAAGGAGCTTTATATCCTATGCCTCAAGTCAGAGGAAAGTATTTAATGCAATTAATTATAAGGCTTAGACTCCTCCCTGATTAGCTTAAAGGCCCTATTTTATAAACAAGTAATCCCCTACTTGCCATGATAATCCTCTCAGGGGTCAGGGAATGACTGATTCCAAATCGGGTCAGACTGATACATTTCTTTCCTCCCAAAGGTTTAACATCTCTCCAATTATCAGACAAGCAATCCCCCAGCAAAGATCCTTCCAAATTAGACTGGAGTCAATTTTTAAGAAAATGGGTAACAGGCAATTAGGAAGAGAGTCCTATCCTCTGGGAAGTACCCTCCCTTAGCAGAGACACAGAGTAAAGGGTCCCCCCTTCCCCTATGATGGCTCAGCTTCCTAACCCCACTGTATGTTATAGTGATCATCCTAGGCCAGCAGCCTGTGGTCTCCAGCGTATTGCGGGCACCCATCCCTGTTTGTCTCTGGCCAACAGCTTTCCACAGTCCTGGCCCTGCTCCCCACCCATGCCCCCACCTCCAAAGCCAGTGTGGTCTCAGCTCACCATTTGACTTGCGTCCCTCCCATGGTCCCTCTCTTGGCTCCGGCTTCAGCAAACCTGCTTCCCTGGGTGAAGTGGCAAGCTCAGAGTCACATCGCTCCCAAATTCGGGCATGCCTGTCCACGCTGGGGCCCAAAGAACGACTCCACGGGCAAGCTAACTACAGAGCTACTTGTTCCAATCGCGGGAGAAAGCAGGCAGGACAGAGAGCCAGGCGTCTCGGCCCCAGAGATGGGGATGCTCCCGCGTCTGAAGCGTGCTGTCCCGGCAGCTCAAGCACTGCAGCAGCCCAGCCTCGGCGGAAGCTGCCACCTCTCGCAGCCTGCCGGTCCCTGGCAGCTGCATCGTGGTCTGTTGGGTCGCGCAGCTCCGGGCATCCCCCTAGGAGGAGGCATCTCAACCCATCTCCAAAAGGGAGAAACGGTCCCGGAGGCTTCGGCTCAGCGGTGTAATCCCCAGGGGCAGGCGTGTGGGTAATCCCAGCTCTGCGGCCGCCTCTCCCCTCCGCTCCTGTCCCCTCCCCTCCCTTCCCAGGCTGTCACACGCGGCCAGGCAGCGCTGGGCTTGGACCCAGCCCGGGGCTCCGCCCGCCAGACCACAGGAGCGCAGGGCAAAGTAAGGGGGGCGAGGGCCGGGGGACAGGGGCGGGGCCTGGGAGCAGACAGGGAGCACGCGGATAGGCCGCCGCTCACGAGAATCACAGGAGGGGTCTGGTGGTCCCTGTTCTGAGAACCCCGCGGCTGAAAACGTTGCTTTCTCTAATCTGACCCCTCCTTCGTGCACACAGAGGTCTGGGTATGTTCACCCCGAATGCGGCTCGGCCCGACTCCCCGCGGGAGGGAGGAGGCTGGCAGGTAGAGACTCAGGGTCTCCTCTGGAAGCCCGCTGGAAGCCTATCTCCTCCCCCTTACCCTCCAGCGTTTCATGTTTTCTTTTTTACCAGCTGAGAATCATTTTGCTTGCATACAGTGAGAGGCTGGCCCGAGGTTGACTAGGTTTAGGAAGCAACAGGCGGGCAGGGCCTGGCCGGGTGGCTCAAGGTGAAGGGGGAGGGGGATGAGACACCAGAGGCTATCTTTCCTGTCATCCGAGTCATTCCGCGTCCTGAGTCACATCCCGAGTCTCCTGGCCTCTTCAGGGGTCACAGAGCCATTAGGTGGGGCTCCCCCTGAGCTGGGAGGGCAGAATATGCCAGGCAGCGGTAGGAAGCCCTCTCCTTCCCTGGGGACTCACTGAGAAAAAAGGGCGCGTGAGGGGTCAGCACTGGAAGAAAATGGCAACGTAAAGGAGTGAAAAACAGAAAGGGGAATGCAAACAATTCTCCTCTGACCCCTCTTCTGGAAGACTGTCTTCAGGTCCCTAATCCACACTGTCTCACAGCACCCCGGTCTGAGTGAGTCCTGCTGCCTGGGAGGAATGAAGAAGGTGCTCTCAGGAAGAAATCTAGACTTTTCTCTTTCTCGTTCCCTCTCTCTCTAACTCTGGCAGGCACTATCAGGCTCAGAGGAGTGAAAGGCATGCAGGAAGCAATGGATCTCATTATACAGCCAAACATCCTTTGATTCTGTACCAAGTGATAGCCTAAAAAGCAAGCAAGGAAGAACTACGTAGTTCAGATTCTTGTTAAGGCACACCTATTGCTTAATTGGTATGGGATTTCCTTTTGGGAGATGACAATGTCTTGGAACTAGATAGAGGTGATTGTTGCACAACATGAGGAATGTACTAATGCCTCTGAATTGTACACTTTAAGATGATTAATGTTTAATTTTATGCTACCTGAATTTTGCCTCAGTAAAGAAATTCTTTAAAAAGCACATCTTGATGTTGAAAATCTGAACAGACCCATAACAAGAGAAGAGATTGAAAAGGTAATAAAAAAAACTCCCCACCAAAAAAAGCCCTGGCCCAGATGGCTTCACTGGAGAATTCTACAAAACATTTACAAAAGAGCTTGTACCGGTACTACTCAAGCTATTTCAGAGCATAGAAGAGGAAGCAACACTTCCAAATTCATTCTATGAAGCCGGCATAACGCTGACACCAAAACCAGGAAAAGATGTCACAAAAAAAGAAAATTACAGACCAATATCTCTCATGAACATACATGCAAAAATTCTCAACAAAATTCTAGCCAATAGAATTCAGCATCATATCAAAAAAATAATACACCACGACCACGTAGGATTCATATCAGGTATGCAAGGATGGTTCAGCATTAGAAGATCAATCAACGTAATCCACCACATAAATAAAAGGAAAGAAAAGAATCACATGATCATCTCAATTGACACAGAAAAGGCATTTGACAAAGTCCAACACCCATTCCTGATAAAAACTCTCAATAAAATAGGTATACAAGGGAAATTTCGCAACATAATAAAGGGCATCGATGCAAAACCAACGGCCAACATCATTCTTAATGGAGAGAGGCTGAAAACATTCCCCTTGAAAACAGGAACAAGACAAGGATGACTTTTATCACCACTCCTATTTAACATTGTGCTGGAAGTTCTAGCTAGAGCAATAAGGCAAGAAAAAGAAATAAAGGGCATCCAAATTGGTAATGAAGAAGTTAAACTCTCCCTGTTTGCAGATGATATGATACTATACACAGAAAACCCTAAAGACTCCACGAGAAATCTACTGGAACTAATAGAAAGATTCAGCACAGTAGCAGGATACAAGATAAACATTCAAAAATCAGTTGGATTCCTATACACCAATAAGGAGAACGATGAAAAGGAAATCAGGAAAACAATACCATTTTCAATAGCCCCTAAAAAGATAAAATACTTAGGAATATATCTGACCAGGGTTGTAAAAGACCTATACAAAGAAAACTACAAAACACTACTGCAAGAAACCCAAAGGGATCTACATAAATGGAAAAACATACCATGCTCATGGATAAGCAGCATCAACATTATGAAAATGACAATTCTACCCAAAGCAATTTACAAATACAACCCAATCCCAATCCAAATACCAACAACATTCTTCAAAGAGATGGAAAAACTAATCATTAACTTTATATGGAAAGGGAAGAAGCCCCGAATAAGTAAAGCACTACTGAAGAAGAAGAATAAAGTTGGAGGACTCACACTACCTGACTTCAGAACCTACTATACAGCTACAGTACTCAAAACAGCCTGGTACTGGTACAAGGACAGATACATTGACCAATGGAACAGAATTGAGAACCCAGATGTAAATCCATCCACCTACGGTCACCTCATCTTCGACAAGGGCCCAAAGTCCATCAAATGGGGAAAAGACAGTCTTTTCAACAAATGGTGCTGGCAAAACTGGCTATCCATCTATCTGCAAAAATATGAAACAGGACCCATACCTCACACCGTATACAAAAACTACTTCAAAATGGATCAAAGACCTGAATATAAAGCCTAAAACTATGAAGTTCATAGAAGAAAAAATAGGACCAACACTTCAAGCCTTAATACATGGCAATAACAGGATCCAAACCATAACTATCAACGCACAAATCCCAATAGATAAGCTAGATAACTGGGATCTTCTAAAAATCAAACACCTATGCTCTTCAAAAGACTTCACCAAAAGAGTAAAAAGAGAACCTACAGACTGGGAAAAAAATTTTTGGACAGTACAAGTCAGACGAAGGTCTAATCTCCATAATCTACAAGAAAATCCAACACCTCTACAACAAAAAGACAAATAATCCTATTAAAAAATGGGCAAAGGAAACGAACAGACACTTCACCAAAGAAGACATTCAAATGGCCAACAGACACATGAGGAAATGCTCGTGATCACTAGGCATTACAGAAATGCAAATTAAAACCACAATGAGATACCATCTCACCCCGGCATTACTGGCACGAATCAAAAACACTGGAAATAACAAATGTTGGAGGGGCTGCGGGGAGATCGGAACTCTTATGCACAGCTGGTGGGAATGCAAAACGATACAACCATTTTGGAAAATGATATGGCGCTTCCTCACAGAGCTAGAAATAGACATACCATTCCATCCAGCAATCTCACTCCTAGAAATATATCCTAGAGAAATAAGAGTCATCACTCAAATAGACATATGCACACCTATGTTCATGGCAGCATTGTTCACAATAGCAAAACGATGGAAACAACCTAGATGCCCATCAACAGATGAATGGATAAACAAACTATGGTACATACACACAATGGAGTACTATGCAACGAGAAAGAACAACAATGAATCTGTGAACCATCTCATAACATGGATGAAACTGGAGGACATTATGCCGAGTGAAATAAGTCAATCACAAAAGGACAAATATTGTATGAGACCTCTATTGTAAAAACCCATGAAAAAGTTCACACACAAAATGTAACAAACTTTGTTGGTTACCAGGGATGGGAGGGGTGGGGGTGGGGGAAATACTAAAGAGACAATAGATAAGTGGTATCTTGGGTGAAGGGTGAGACAGTACACAATACAGGAGAAACTAGCAACTTGTACAAAGAAAGGTCATGGAAGCCCCATAGACACATCCAAACTCCCTGAGGGACTGAATTGCTGGGCAGAGGGCTCTGGGGACCATGGTCTCGGGGAACATCTAGCTCAATTGGCATGACACAGCTTATAGGGACGGTGCTCTACATTCTACCTTGGTGAGTAGTGTCTGGGGTCTTAAAAGTCTGTGAGCGGCATCTAGGATACTCCACTGCTCTCATCCCTTCGGGAGCAAGGGAGAATGAAGAGAACAGGATACAAGGAAAAGGTTAGTCCAAAGGACTAATTGTCCACAGCTACCAAGGCCTCTACCGGACTGAGTCCAGTACAGCTAGATGGTGCCCGGCTACCACCACTGACTGCTCTGACCAGGATCACAACAGAGGTTTCTGGACAGAGCTGGAGAAGGATGTAGAGCATAATTCTAACTCACAAAAAAAAGACCAGATTTACTGGCCTAAAGGAGACTGGAGAAACCCCGAGAGTATGGCCCCCAGACACCCTTTTAGCTCAGTGGTGAAGTTACCTCCGAGGTTCACTGTTCAGCCTGGGAGTGGACAGCCCTGTAAAACCAAATGAGACTAACAAGGTACAGGAGTCCAGTGACAAGGGCCAGAAAGCAGAAGGGGACAAGGAAGCTGGTGATAGGGAACCCAAGGTTGAGTAAGGATATTGTTGATGTGTTGTGAGATTGTTAACCATTGTCATAGGGCAACATTTGTAGTAACTGTTAAATGAGAAACTATTTTGTTCTGTAAGCCTTCATCTTAAGTGAGCATAACAGCACAATTGGAAGAGCGTAGTCAATGTCACTGAACTGTGCATGTAGACATTTTTGAAATGGTTTGGCTATGTGTATTTTCACCAAAAAAAAAAAAAAAGAGGTTGAGAAGTTAGAGGGTTGATATGTTGTAGGGTTGTTAACCAATGTCATAAAACAACATGTGTACTTCTGTTTCATGAGAAATTATTTGTTCTGTAAGCCTTCACCTGAAGTACAATAAAAAAAATTAAATTAAATAAAAAAGCATACCTATTAGATGTGAAAAAGAAATTTGAGCAAGGTTACACTATATTAAAATGCTGGAAAGAATTCCATGTGACCTCAATAAATTCAGGAAATGGTCTTTTGAAATAGGATGCGATTTTTTTGAGGAAAAGGAATAGGAGGAAGAAAACAAAGACACGTAAAACACATGTAAGACAAGGAACAATTAGCTAGGCTTTAGAACAGACTAATGTGGGTTGGAGTAGGAGATGAAAGTCATAAAAGTATAAATTAAATCTGATTCAGCAACAAAATGAAGTTAGTAAATAAATTAATATGATCTGGGGATATGTTTTTAGGAGCATGATTGACATGAACCAGGAAAGGCAACTTTTTCTGCCATTACGCTTGTTATTAAGGAGCCCTGGTGGCTCAGTGGTCAAAGTGATCCATGGCTAATTGAAAGGTTGGCAGTTCAAAACCACCAGCAGCTTCACTGGAGAAAGATGTGGCAGTCTGCTTCCATAGATATTTACAGCCTTGGAAACCCTATGGGGTCGCTATGAATTGGAATCAACTCGACAGCAGTGGGTTTTTTGCTTATACTTGTTATTGATCAGGCTTTTATTAAAGCACTGTGTTTTGGTCACTGCACTTGGCTCTAAGAGATTCACAAGCATCATTAGCCCACTCAAGTGCATACTTATCTACCACAAATCCCAGCTCTATAAATGAAAGCTGGAAACATTCCAATGCTCGCCGACAACTTTGCTTAATTTTCTCTCTTGCTATAAGCTTTATACAGCCTTCTGAGGCAATAACTCAGAGTTACATTCAGGCTTTATGACAGTATAACAGAACTGGATGTTATAAACTCTGGCAGCTCATGTGCAAATACCAGTACCACTGGGCTGGGCCCCCACAGGTCCCAGTCATGCCCCCATGTGGTCAGAGCTAAGCACTGGCACTGTGGCTCTGCACCAAGCTTCCATCCATATATGAGAAATTCCCCAGCCCCCTAGCCCATCCTCCTGCCAGCACAAAACCACAAGGCAGTGGTGAGGGCTACCCCTTTAAAGCCAAACATAAACTGAAGGAA
The DNA here is from genome assembly GCA_030035585.1 of Dugong dugon. Lineage (NCBI taxonomy): Eukaryota > Metazoa > Chordata > Mammalia > Sirenia > Dugongidae > Dugong > Dugong dugon. The sequence continues at coordinate 33,066,256 of CM057467.1, forward strand.
AGGGAAGGCTTAGGTGCCTCATTGCTTGTTGTGTTGCTACTTCAAGCTGAGAACCCTGAGAATCCCTGGGGATTCAGCTTTTAGCCAGTAAAGAATTTTACTTTCAGCTTTACGTGGTAAAGAATCTAAAGCCACAATTACCTGGAGCAGCTGGACTCAGACGGGGACCTTTGCTGCCCTTCATACTGCTGCACCAGGGCTCGCACGCTCCAGTATGGATTCTCAATCTCCTCATCCATGCTGCCGTTCCTTAAGTCAGAGGGCATGAGCAAAGAAGAGGGTGTCAGTCCTACAGTGCAGGTCAGTTCAATAAGTACTGATAGACTGCTACTCTGTGAAGTGCTCTGGATACAAAGATGAAGAAGGCAAAGCTCTTGCCTTAAAGACCTTAAAAACTGCTAGGGAATGTCATTCGATTGTACATGTAGAAACTGTTGAATTGGTGTATGTTCTGCTGTGTATATTCTCAACAGCAACACCGGAAAAAAAGCCAAACCCATTGCTGTCAAGCCAATTCCAACTCATAGCGACCCTATAGAACAGAGTAGAACTGCCCCATAGGGTTTCCAAGGCTGTATGTAATCTTTACGGAAGCAGACTGCCACATCTTTCTCCCAAAGAGCGGCTGGTGGGTTTGAACGGCCAACCTTTCAGTTAGCAGCTGAGCATTTTAACCAGTGCACCACCAGGGCTCCTTAAAACAACAAGCAAAAACTTTTAAAAAATTATATTTTTTTAAAAACTCATAGGGAAGCTAGACACAAAAACAAGTAATTTCACCAATCTGCAACACCTCAGGTGGCACTCTGCCTCAGCAGACACATAACCCCAAAGCATTTCCTGCCATGACTCTCCAGGACAGCCTGGCCTTCTGGGTACATTCCAGGGTAGAGGCTTCCCCAGTGAACTGGCACACTGCCCCCACAGATCTCCCAGTGAAGAAAACACACAGTACCAAAGGCATGTATTTAAAATTCTGGCCACCAGAGTAAAAAATTACACGTGATTCCTTTAATTTCTGCTAAATGCAAAATAAACATCTCTAGAAGAAGGGGCTTTTGGCTTTTGGAGTGCCTTCCCCACCTCCACTCTATGTTCTTTTCTGCAGTGTAGGGGCTGTTTGGGTGGTATTTCCATCTACTGCACTGTATCATTAAGAGCAGTATCAGTGAGAGGAACTAGTTCCCCATCCCCAGCTTTCTACCCTTACCTCTGTCTGTATCGAAACACATCCCGTCCTGACCGTGACATGTCATGACACACGTCGGCCAGAGCAGCAGCTGCCCCCTGGGCCACAGCAGTGGCACAGTGTGGTTGGTGACTCTGCAGAGGAGTGCTGGAGTCCCGTCCTTGGCTCACCATCCTGCTAGAGCCAGGTTTGAAATGCGCTGCCAAGGCAAGCACCAGCCTCATGATAGACTTGAGGTTTCCTTCCACAATATCTGGGGGACAGAACAGACCAGGAAGGCAGAGGGCTGAGGGCTCACTCATTCATTTAGGACATATTTCCTAGTGATATACTTAAGCCAGGCAGTCAAGGTCTCTGTCCTCACAAAACTCTGTTCAACAAAGGAGACAGAATATTAAAAGGTACAAGGATATTTTACAATAGGAGAAGTACAGGATTCTGTAGGAATTCAGAGTAGAGGCACCTTATCCAGTCTAGAGGGCTCAGGGAGGGATTCCTAGAGGAAGTGAGTTCTAGACTAGGACTTCACTGATGAATAGTGGTTCATCAGATGAGGGAACAGAAGGAAAAAGAGTATTCTGAGAAGAGGGAACAGCAGGTGTGAAGGTCTAGAGGTGAGAGACAGCATGATATAGTAGAGCTGCACTGTCCAATATGGTAGCCTCGGGCCACATGTGCCTACTGAGTCTTAAAACATGGCAAGACCAAATTGAGAGGTGCTCTAAGTGTAGTACTTAATTTGCACACACACAAAAAAGGCAAAATTTCTTATTAGACTTACTACAAAAATAGAATGCAAAATATCTCAGTAATAACTTTTCATATCTACATGTTAAAATAATATTGTGTATATACTGAGTTAAATAAAATATATTTAAAATATAGTCAAGTTAATTTAATCTATTTCTTTTTCCTTTTTCTATTGTTATCATTGTTGGGTGCCATTGAGTCGATTCTGATTCATAGCAAGCGACCCCATGTGACAGAGTAGAACCGCCCTGTGGGGTTTCCTAGGCTGAAATCTTTACGGAAGCAGACTGCCAAGTCTGCCAGGTCTTCTCCTGCAGAGTCATGGTTGGGTTTGAACCACCGACCTTTTGGTTAGCAACCAAGCACTTAATCTTTGTGCCACCAGGGCTCCTGAATGCAGCTATTAGAAACTTTTAAATTACATATGTCACTTGCATTACCTATGTCACAGTGCTGTGGTAGAGGAACTAAAAGAAGGTCAGCGTAGCTAGAACACAGAGTGCAAGGGGAGAGCAGGGCAAGGTGAGGCCGCAGGGGAATGAGTCAGAGGTCAGGTCACAAGGACATGTTAAACCACACGAAGGATTTTGGATTTTATCCTAACAACCCTCAGATGCAAAGAAGTGGCATGAGCAGAAAGGTCATTCTGGCCGCAGTGTGGAGAGCAGACATGAAGGGAACAAAAGCTGATGCAGCAGGACTAGTTAGGAAGCTGCTGCACTTCTCCAGGTAAAAGGCAGTGACGTCCTGAATGGCACTGTTCTCCAAAAATAGCTGACTTTAATAGCCTACTCCACATGGGGACCAGATCAGAGATACTATGGCACTTTAAATTTTGCCCTAGAAAAACAAAGGAATGCAGGCAGAAGCAGTGTGATAGGTCTGGTGAAAGTTAATGTAAGGAAACTGGTAAAATTCTATCTTTTTTTTTCAGTTTCATAGCCTTTTAAAATATGCAAGGCTTGCAAAAGGAGTGATTGATACCTTTTATAGGGTACTGCCGACAGTTGGTATCTGCCCCAGCTGGGTGAACGCAACAGAGAGAACACTAATAATCCAACATGAAAGGCAGACCGTCCCCCACCCCCATTCTCATCAGACTCCTGGACAATGCCCAGAAGCTGAAGCTGAAGCAGAAACAGCAAGAAGACTGAGGAGCCTGTGCCCTCCGAGGACATCTACACAGTTCCTTCCTTGCAGCCTGGGCTCAAAATGGACTGGGAAGCGTCCTCTTCTCGGCTGGCAATGTGGCTACAGAAGAGGCCATGTGCAAAGGTCACAGAGCCCCTTTCCTCCTGCCTGGAATGTTCTGTCATGTCCAAAACATGCTATAAAAATTTTTATTTCTGGAAAACTTCATGGAAAAAATATAAGCTATGATGGGTTTGAAATAATACTCATCATGAAACCCAAAAAACTTGAAAAATAATCTACATTTTTGTTAAGTGAGACATTCTAAAATTAATATACCAATTTTGTAATTTCTTCTCTAACCATTCATTTTACTACACACACTCAGAGCAAACCTGAATTCACTGGAAATGAATAGAGAATTTCTGTCTCCACCCAGGTTTCCAAAGCACTCAGAATTTGATAATCACTCACCCTGAGAGGATAACTTTCTTTATGGGAAAATGATATGAGGCCATAGGACTCATTCTACTCCAATCTACCCAGGACCCTTCACTACACAACCAACGTTTGTTCTGAGGCTGGCAGTCGCTGGCTAAAGCTGAGTGTACCACCAAGAACGTGATGAAGCACTGACCTTTAGCAGAAGTCTGGTGCATACGAATCTTTTTGGAGGCCACAAACTGTAGCACTTTCTCCACATTATTCTTCATCTCCTGTTGGTTACTGGGACTCAGCTGTACCCCACTCAGCTTTTCTCCTGCTGTTAGGAGAGAAAAAACATATGAACTTATAGGGAGGGAAATCATCAAAGTTTCATAGTGGCCAGACACAGAGGAAGGGGGTATTTGATATGAACACTAAATTATATAGAAATATGCAAGTGAGTTAAGCACTGGTGTTTGTAATTTGGATGGGGAATAGAAAAATGAAAGCCTTTTTTGGAGCCTTCAAAAATTTCAAATATATACCCAGGGGCCTATGAAATTGCTGTGTGTACATTTATTCATTCAATGAATATTCACTGAGCATCCACTGTGTGCCAGGCACTGAGAGACAGCAGTGAATAAGACAGACAAAGCCCCTTCCTGCATAGTTCACATCCTAGTAGGGGTGACAGATAACGACCAAGGTAACAAGTAAATGTCTAATATAACTTCAGGCAGTGATAAGTGCTGTGAGGAAAAATAAAGCAGAGTGATCACGGCCTCTCTGATAATATACTTGGACAGACTTGAATAAAATTTTTAAAAATTGCCGTCAAGTCAATTCCAACTCATAGTGACCCTATAGGATAGAGTAGAACTGCCCCATAGGGTTTCCAAGGAGCAGCTGGTGGATTCGAACTGCCAGCCTTTTGGTTAGCAGCCAAGCTCTTAACTGCTGTGCCACCAAGGCTCCTTCAGTGGAGTAGTGGGATCAAAAGCCTGATAAGGGTGGATCAAAGAAAGGACAAGAAATAAGGAAGTGACTTCAGTCAGTATGGACACATCTATTAAGAAGTTTTTCTACATAGCAAAGTCATAATAGAATGCAGAGTTTAAGAACTTGGGTTTTCAAAAGCTAAGAAGTTTCCTGAACACAACCAAACACTTTGAGGGACAGAGTAGCAGGAGTGAGGGTCTGGGGACCACGGTTTCAAGGGACATCTAGGTCAACTGGCATAACAAAGTTCATTAAGAAAATGTGCTGCATCCCACTTTGGTGAGTGGCATCTGGGGTCTTAAAAGCTTGTGAGCAGCCATCTAAAATTAAGCCAGGGAGAATGAAGAACACCAAAGACACAAGGAAAATGTTAGCCCAAGAGACCCGGCCACATAAACCAGAGACTGCATCAGCCTGATGAGGCCAGAAGAACTAGCTGGTACCCGGCTACCACCAGTGACCGCCCTGACAGGGATCACAACAGAGAGTCCCTGACAGAGCAGGAGAAAAGTGGGGTGCAGAACTCAAATTCAAATAAAAATACAAGACTTAATGGTCTGACTGAGACTAGAGGAACCCTAGATTACATGGCCCCCGGATTCTTTGCTAACCCAGAACTAAAACCATTCCCAAAGCCAACTCTTCAGACAAAGATTAGACTGGACTATAAAACATAATACACATGAAGAGCATACTTCTTAGTTCAAGTCGATACACGAGACTAAATGGGCAGCTCCTGGCTGGAGGCAGGATAAGAAGGCAGAAAGGTATAGGAGCTGGTTGAATGGACACGGGAAACATGGGGTGGAAAGGGGGAGTGTGCTGTCACCTTATAGGCATTGCAACTAGGGTCACATAACAATATGTGTATAAATTTTTGTGAGAAATTAACTTGAGCTATAAACTTGCACCTAAAGCACAATTAAAAGAAAAAAAAACACTTGGGTTTTGGGAGAATAAGAATACATACTCATAATTGCTTATATATGCATTGAATATCTCTGGAAGGAAATGCATGAAACTGCTAACATAGAACAGGTAGCTGGCAGGGTAGGGGTGGGGGTAGGGAGCAGAGTCAAAAAAAGCCTTTTGACTTTTTACTCTTTCGTACCTTCTGGATTTTCCACCAATCCAAGCGTATACAAATAAATAAAAAATTAAACTTAAAAGTTTAAAATGGGCTTTGGAATTAAAGCCAATCTAGGTTTGTACCTCTGTTTTGCCACTTATACACCCACTCTTTACTTATCAACATGGTTAGGTTCCAAAGACCAGGTCATTATGCAAATATAGGCATTATGCAAACATTGAGGATGACCACATCAGATCTCAAAATGGAGGATGACTACATCATTACATAACTGCCAAATTACATCATTACATAACTGCCAAAACACTGAGAATCATGGCCCAGCCAAGTTGACACATAACCTTAACTATCACAGCCAGCATTATTCTGACCTCACACTGCGGTGTTCGTTACTGCCAGATGTACGTCATCAATGTGCAAAATAGTAGGATAGTAGATTTTTTACTATTGTCATAAATGCAAAATGTCAGATAATGAGATAGTGGGTAAGTAAGGAGTAGGTGTAGTTATGTGACCTTGGAAAGTTGCTTAGTCTCCCTAAACTTCATAAAAATAGTAAAAGTAGTATCCATATCAAAAATAATCAACTAGCATGTTTAGCATGATGCTTGACACATGCTAAGTGCTCAATGAATGAATTTGTGTAAGTTCTCTCTTTTAAGCTTTATTTTTCTGAAAATGGGGATAATATAATCAGTCTCCCAAGGGTATGATGATTAAATGATATTAAATGAGATAGAAAGTATTCAATAAATGGCAGTTGCTATTATTATTATCATTACAAATTAATACTCTGATGGATCCATCAGTGTCCCAGTGAGGTACTAATAGATAAGTTGCCTGTTGCGAACCTGGCATCTTCACAGCTCTCACAAGCCCCATGGACTCCAAGCCACTCGGTTGACTAATATAACAGTAAAGGTTTGAGTACCTATTATGTGCCAGACACTTGGTTAGGGGTTATGGAAACAGAAAAAAATGATACCAAGCCTGCTCTTTAAGAGCTCAGTCTATACAGGAGATAGATAGGTAAACAAATAATCACCAGAAATAATTACCATTCAGTGAGATAAATGATAACAGAGCTATGAACAAATGCTATGGAAATAAAGTGATGGTTCCATCTAATAATAGAGATCAGCAACAGCTCCAGGGCTCAAGAGCAAAAGCCCTTTCATGAAGCACTGTGGTAGTACCACGTTGTTGTGTGCCATCAAGTTGATTCCGGCTCATAGTGACCCTATATGACAGAGTAGAACTGGCCAATAGGGTTTTCCAGGCTGTAATCTTTATGGGACCAGAATGCTAAGTCTTTTCTCCCACAGAGCCGCCGGTGGGTTCAAACCGCAGACCTTTCGGATAGCAGCCAAGCGCTTAACCACTGCGCTCCTTATTTGCTGGCAACAGACCTTCTTTTTGCCTGGCTACTACTCCCCTTTCTGGCGTTAGTTTAGACATCAATTCTTTTCACAAGCCATCCCCTCCTAAGACTGGGTTGGGTGTCCCTGCTATGAGATCCCATCCGTGCTTATCCCATCAGAATATCAGTATACTAATGAAACTGACTTCCCTATCCAGTCTTTCCAGCTAGACTGGGAGGCTCTTGAGAGCACTGACTGTGCTTATCATCCTATTCATCCCCCAAGCATAAATAAAACAGTTTCTGGCACACAATATTGATTGACTCATAAATGAATTAACCTTGGACAAGTATTTTAAGTTTTCTCTACTTCCATTTCCATATATTTTAAAGAAGAAACAACTTGCTCTGAAGGGCATATGGAGGATAAAGGTCATGTACTGGTCTATCAGAGCTCAGGGCCAACTGACCAACAATCTCGATGAGGTATGCCAGGATCACCCCATCCCGGAGATCCTGTCGCAGGTCCTGCACTGGCTTCACCGCTGGCCTCTTCTTCAGCTGTGCGTTCACCCAGGCCACATACGCCTGCAGCTGTTGCTGGAAAATGAAAGGTGGAAATAAGGGAAAGGTTCATGTCAGTCTTATCCCCTGCCCTGCACTGTCTAAAGCAGCATTTGAGATTGGGCAATGGTGGACAATCTATAGCCAGAGAGAGAAGGAGATTTTAAGGAAAGAAAAAAGATGGTAGCATGGTCAGATACTGGAACATGTTCCAAAATTCTCTAGCTTTATGCTAGTCTCTAGGGATAAGCTAACCTCTGACATTGTCACTGTAGGCACAGAGTGGCAGATGACCATTTTAATGACTGTGACTACTGCTCTCCTGGAATTTTGGGGATGAGGGTTGGGCCTAGAATCATGGCAAGTTTGGGTCACTGCTGTCAGTGACCCATCCTGCTTGTCAGGAACAATCACTCATGTACCATGGGCAACATGAGTGGTGACACCCATAAGAATTGATCTTTGGGAACCAGACTAAACAATAAGCCAAGCTCAGAACTGCCTCTCCCATAGCTGCTTTCTTCAGAATGAGATTTAAGTTAAAGCATCTCATAGTCAACCCAAGATTTATTCTTCTGAGCCCATAACCCTGGGATTGATACAGAGTTAGGTTTAATCCATGCTTTATGTTGTCAAAGAGGATCTGAGTTACCTAAACCCACACAAAGAAGGAAAAGAGAGGCTCTGAAGGCTGGGAGGTACTTTCATTTATTTTCAGATAAATCTAGGGCCCAGTATCAGATCAGGAGCCTGTCAGGCCTAGATAGGGGCATGTAACTCATCCCAACCCTCAGACCACCTTACATATTCCATGTTGTCCATTAAACAGAGGCTGAATTCAGGTATTTATTCTGACTATTTGGTCAGAAGATGGACACTAAATATCCAACTAGGACACGAACAATGTCACAGTCCAAGCAGCAGCTCTGTGTGACTTCTGTAGAAGTCCAAGACCCTGAACCTAAAAATGAAGTTCAAGGGCTAACTGTATTAAATTATAATTTGGTTAAAATATAGTTGCTTTCTAAGCCCCCAAGTATTTCCTTATAGGAGCCCTCGTGGTACAGTGGTTAAAGTGCTAGGCTGCTAATCGAAAGGTCGGCAGTTCAAATCTACCAGCTGCTCCATGGAAGAAAGATATGGTAGTTTGCTTCTGTAAAGACCACAGCCTTGGACACCCTATGGGGCAGTTCCACTCTGTCTTATAGGGTCTCTATGAGTTGGAATCAACTGGATGGCACGTGGGTTTTTGGTTTGGTAAGTACTTCCTTAAGGAAATGATGTTGGTAATTATTCATTGATTGCTTCCTGAGCTTAAATTAAATCTTTTTTATTTTCTCTGTTAGTTTGTGGGAATAAGTAAACTCGTTTGGAAGACAGTACTAGGCAATAATCTGTCAGCTACTGGCAAACTGCAGGAAGTGCAAGGATCAGTGGGGGGGTGGAGGGAGGGATGTAACATTTACTGAGTACTAACCATGAACCAAACACTGTTTTTGGTATTTTATACATGCTTTAATGAGTCAATAAATGTACCTGGCACAGGGTCTGACACACAGGTGATGCTTACTAAATGATCATCATTATTTTCATCATCATCACCATCATCCAATTTAGTTCTCACAGAAGCACTAGAAGATAGTTATTATCTCCATTTTATGGATGAGACTTAAGGAGGTTACATACTTCTCCAATGTCCCCATAACTAGGACACAGCAGATCTGGTACTGAAACCCAGTAAACGTCCAGACATGTACCCACGGCCTCTTGCTATCCATTCTGTGGACAGTGGTGGCTACACATTCTGCCTAACATGGGCCAGGCACATGTCCCCAGGGACAGGCTTAGACAGGTAATGCTCCAAGGTCTGCTCTCACTGCATAGCCAAAGCATGGCCTGCACCAGGTCAGGCAGAGACCATTCTGATCTGGAGAAAAGGAGTTAAGACCAGAAAAGGCAATGAGGGTAATAGCTGGATCTGATTACCTGGCTTATGTATAAAACTCCTAACCAATCTCCCTGTGTCTACTATTAGCCTTCTAGCCATCCTACATACATTCCTGCTTAAAATTCTTCACTGGCCTCCCATTATCCTCAAGATAAAATCCAATCTCCTTAGCTGCCATTCAAGTCCATCACACTCTAGCCCTTGCCTCCTTTCCAGCTTCACCAGCCACTGCTCTTCTATATGCTCCCCTATGCTCAGCTCTTCCATTCAGTTCCCTGAATGTACCATGTTTTCCAGCCACTCTCCTCCTGCCCACCATCTCTTCCTAAGTCTCAGCTCAAGCATCACCAGTTCTAGGAAGCCTTCTCTGACCCCACCCTACCCACACCCACCACCACACACACAGTCCAGACTCTGATCTCTTTGAAGACTTCCTGTGTCATACAATCAGTTCAGTAATAATTTGTTCAGCATTGTATTAAGCTGTGAGGCTACAAAAAGCCTCATGCCCTCAAGAAGTTTGCAGTAAAGTGGGGAAGAGGAGGAGAAGCTGGCAGGCTGATGGAAACAAGTCCTATGACAGAGCAGCATAAGGTGCTAAGACAGCACTAGCCCAACCTGAGGCTTCAGGGAAGTTTCCTAAAGGAGGAAGAGGCAAAGGGAGTGTGAGCTCAAAGACACTACGATCTGAAATACACTCTATGCAAGGATCACAACAGTTCAGAATATTAGACTTAGTTATTTGTTTGAATCAAGGAACTGTTTGTCACATTTCATCAGGGTAAGACTTCAGATTATTGCAAAAGCTAATTATGCAGGGGCAGATAAGAACAAGTTTTTTTTTTTTTAAATATTGTGGTTTTGGTGAAAGTTTACACAGAAATTTAGGTTCTCATTTAACAATTTCTATACATACAGTTCAGTGACGTTGGTTACATTCTTCACAGTATATCAGCATTCTTGTTATTTCCATTTTGGTTGTTTTGTTCCCATTAATCTAGCTTCCCTGTCTCCCCTTGCCTTCTCATCTTTGGTTAGGGTAAATGTTTACCACTTGGTTTCATCTAGTTCATTATTTTGAGGAGCACAGTACTCACAGGTATTATTATTTATTTTATGAGCCAATCTGTTATTTGGCTGAACGGTGACCTCTGGGAGTGGTTTGAGTTCCAAGTTTAAAGAGTATCTCAGGGCGACAGTCTCGGGGGTTCATCTAGTCTCTACCAGTCCGGTAAGTCTGACTTTTTTTAGGAATTTGAGTTTTGTTCTACATTTTTCACCCATTCTATCCAGGACCATCTACTGAGTCCCTGGTCAGAAGAGGAACTGTCAGTAGTGGTAGCTAAGGACCATCTATTTCTTCTGGTCTCAAGGTAGATGATGTTATTATTCATGTAGACTATTTGTTCTGTAGACTAGTTTCTTCTTTGAGTCTTTGGTTTCCTTCTTTTTCTTTTGCTCCAGACGAGTAGAGACCAATAGTTGTATCTTAGATGGCCGCTAACAAGCTTTTAAGACCCCAGACACTACTCACCAAACTAAGATGTAGAACATTGTCTTTATGGACTATATTGTGTCAACTGACCAAGTAGCTCCATGAGACTATGGTCCTAAACCCTCAAACCTGGTAGGACCAATACCATGAGGTGTTTGGTTGTATCTAGAAGTATCCATAACTGTGCTCCCGTGTGCTTTGTTTTATATTTGAAAATATATGCAGCACACATAAACATGTATATACATATGCCTACAGTTACACTTATACATATATATCCATATATGCCTTCCTGTACATACTTATGCATACATATATATCTATGGAGCCCTGGTGGTACAGTGGTTAAGAGCTATGGCTGCTAACCAAAAGGTCAGCAGTTCAAATCCACCAGCCCCTCCTTGGAAACCCTATGGGGCAGTTCTGCTCTGTCCTATAGGGTTGCTATGAGTCGGAATCAGTTCAATAGCACTGGGCACGGGCATATATTTATGTCACCAAACATATTTTTTAGTTGTTATTACTTTCGTTGCAAAATTGTACATTCCCCTAAAGTTGGAGGACTCACGCTACCTGACTTCAGAACCTACTATACAGCTACAGTAGTCAAAACAGCCTGGTACTGGTACAACGGCAGATACATTGACCAATGGAACAGAACTGAGAACCCAGATGTAAATCCATCTACCTACGGTCACCTCATCTTCGACAAGGGCCCAAAGTCCATCAAATGGGGAAAAGACGGTCTTTTTAACAAACGGTGCTGGCAAAACTAGATATCCATCTGCAAAAAAATGAAATAGGACCCGTACCTCACACTGTATACAAAAACTACTTCAAAATGGATCAATGACCTGAATATAAAGCCTAAAACTATAAAGTTCATAGAAGAAAACATAGGACCAACACTTCAGGCCTTAATACACGGCATTAACAGGATACAAACCATAACCATCAACGCACAAACCCCAAAAGATAAGCTAGATAACTGGGATCTTCTAAAAATCAAACACCTATGCTCTTCAAAAGACTTCACCAAAAGAGTAAAAAGAGAACGTACAGACTGGGAAAAAATTTTTGGACAGTACAAGTCAGACAAAGGTCTAATCTCCATAATCTACAAGAAAATCCAACACCTCTACAACAAAAAGACAAATAATCCTATTAAAAAATGGACAAAGGAAATGAACAGACACTTCACCAAAGAAGACATTCAAATGGCCAACAGACACATGAGGAAATGCTCGTGATCACTAGACATTACAGAAATGCAAATTAAAACCACAGTGAGATACCATCTCACCCCGGCATTACTGGCACGAATCAAAAACACTGGAAATAACAGATGTTGGAGGGGCTGTGGGGAGATCGGAACACTTATGCATGGCTGGTGGGAATGCAAAACGATACAACCATTTTGGAAAATGATATGGCGCTTCCTCACAAAGCTAGAAATAGACATACCATTCGACCCAGCAATCCCACTCCTAGGAATATATCCTAGAGAAATAAGAGTCATCACTCGAATAGACATATGCACACCTATGTTCATGGCAGCACTGTTCACAATAGCAAAATGATGGAAACAACCTAGATGCCCATCAACAGATGAATGGATAAACAAACTATGGTACATACACACAATGGAGTACTATGCAACGAGAAAGAACAACAATGAATCTGTGAACCATCTCATAACATGGATGAAACTGGAGGACATTATGCCGAGTGAAATAAGTCAATCACAAAAGGACAAATATTGTATGAGACCTCTATTGTAAAAACCCATGAAGAAGTTCACAGACAAAATATAACAATCTTTATTGGTTACCAGGGATGGGAGGGGTGGGGGGGAATACTAAATAGGCAATAGATAAGTGGTATCTTGGGTGAAGGGTGAGACAGTACACAATACAGGGAAAACCAGCACAACTTGTACAAGGAAAGGTCATGGAAGCCCCATAGACACATCCAAACTCCCTGAGGGACTGAATTGCTGGGCGGAGGGCTGTGGTGACCATAGTCTCGGGGAACATCTAGCTCAGTTGGCATGACACAGCTTATAAAGACAATGCTCTACATTCTACCTTGGTGAGTAGTGTTTGGGGTCTTAAAAGCCTGTGAGTGGCCATCTAAGATACTCCACTGGTCTCATCCCTTCGGGAGCAAGGGAGAATGAAGAGAACACGATACAAGGAAAAGATTAGTCTGAAGGACTAATTGTCCACAGCTACCAAGGCCTCCACCGGACTGAGTCCAGTACAGCTAGATGGTGCCCGGCTACCGCCACTGACTGCTCTGACCAGGATCACAACAGAGGGTTCTGGACAGAGCTGGAGAAGGATATACAGCGTAATTCTAACTCACAAAAAAAAGACCAGATTTACTGGCCTAAAGGAGACTGGAGAAACCTCGAGAGTATGGCCCCCAGACACCCTTTTAGCTCAGTGGTGAAGTTACCTCTGAGGTTTACTGTTCAGCCTGGGAGTGGATAGCCCCGTAAAACCAAATGAGACTAACGAGGTACAGGAGTCCAGTGACAAGGGCCAGAAGGCAGAAGGGGACAAGGAAGTTGGTGATAGGGAACCCAAGGTTGAGTAAGGATATTGTTAATGTGTTGTGAGATTGTTAACCATTGTCATAGGGCAACATTTGTAGTAACTGTTAAATAAGAAACTATTTTGTTCTGTAAGCCTTCATCTTAAGTGAGAATAACAGCACAATTGGAAGAGCATAGTCAATGTCACTGAACTGTGCATGTAGAAATTTTTGAAATGGTGTATCTTTGGCTATGTGTATTTTCACCAAAGAAAAAGGTTGAGAAGTTAGAGGGTAAATTTGTTGTGGGGTTGTTAACCAATGTCATAAAACAACATGTGTACTACTGTTTCATGAGAAACTATTTGTTCTGTAAGCCTTCACCTGAAGTACAATAAAAAAAAAAAAAGGAAAAAAATAAAAAATAAAAGTGCTCTCACAGTTCTAAAAAAAAAATTGTATATTCCCCAATGAATTTTTTTTAATTTTCACATAAACTGTTTATTGGCATTAGTTACATTTATCACAATTTGTCAGCATTCTCTTTAATTGTGTCTATACCCTTCTATTTGTGCTCCAACACCTGTCTTTACCATATTTCCCATCACCAAAAGTAACAAGTTCCTAAGAAGAACAAGTGTTTTTCATGCAACCAAGAAAATTTCTACCTAAGTAACCAGCCTGAAGTTCCTGGGTGTGGTGCAAACTGTTAACATGCTTGGTTATTAACTGAAAGGCTGGCAGTTCAAGTCCACCCAGAGACACCTCAGAAGAAAGGCCTGGCAATCTACTACCAAAATATCAACTTTTGAAAATGTCATGGATTGAATTGTGTCCCCCAAAAATATGTATATCAGTTTGGCTAGCCCATGATTCCCAGCATTGTGTGATTGTCTACTATTTGTCATCTGATGCGATTTTCCTATGTGTTGTAAATCCTATCTCTATGATGTTGATTAGATGAGATTAGTGGCAGTTATGTTGATGAGGCAGGACTCAATCTATAAGATTAGACTGTGTCTTAAGCCAATCTCTTTTGAAATATAAAAGAGAGAAGCGAGCAGAGAGACATGGGGACCTCATACCACCAAGAAACAAAAGCCACAAGACTAGCGTGTCCTTTGGACCCAGGGTCCCTGTGCTGAGAAGCTTCTCGCCTCAGGGAAAATTGATGACAAGTACCTTCCCCGACAGCCAAGACAGAGAGAAAGCCTTCCCCTGGAGCTGGCACCCTGAATTTGGACTTCTAGCCTCCTAGACTGTGAGAGAATAAACTTGTTTGTTGAAGCCATCCACTTGTGGTATTTCTATTAGAGCTGCACTGCATAACTAAGACAGAAAACCTTATAGAGCACAGTTCTACTCTGACAAACATGGGGTTGCCATGAGTTGGAATCAACTCCACAGCAACTGGTTTGGGGGCAATGGTAGTTCAGAGGTAGAATTCTCACCTTCCATGCAGGAAAACAAGGTTTGATTCCTGACCAACATACCTCAAGCCCAGCCACCACCTGTCTGTCTCTGGAAGCTTATGTGTTGCTGTTGCTATGGTGCTGAACAGCTTTCAGCAGAGCTTCCAGATTAAGACCGACTAGGAAGAAAGGCCTACTTCCAAAAAACCAGCCAGTGAAGTGAAAACCCTATAGATCACGATAGTATGATCCCATTGTGCATGGGTGTGTTGTAAGTTAGGGGCCAACTCCATAGCATCCAACAACAGCAACCACAGCTTTCCCTTGGCTGTAAAATACAAGTGAGTCATCTCTGATGCAAAACTGACTAGAGGTTCCTAACAGTACTTTTCATGCACATTAATCGCAGCTCTGGTGTTCCAACGAAAGAGGATTCTAAGAGCATAAACTATAATAATAGTCACCACTTTTCTGGACATCTACTCTGTGTCTAGAGCTGTGCTAAGTCCTTAAAACACATTGTCTCTAATACTTATCTTCCAGGGAGACTGTATTGTATTCTATTTTGCTGATTGAAAACAGACACTCAAAAAGCTGAAATCACTTGTTCAAGGTCACCCAGATAGTAAACTATGAATATGGGATTCAGATCTAAGGCCAGGTCAGTACTCTTTCCACTTCACCACACTACTGCCTAAATAAATGCAGCCCCGAGGCTTAAATGACCTCATTAAAACTGTCAGGATTGGAAGGGATCTTGTTTAATCCACTCTTTCCACCACAACCAATGATTGAGTCCTCTGTATAAAAATCTACACTAAGTGACTATATAGCCCCTTACTACTGCAAGTGTGGTCCCTGAACCAGCAGCATCATCACTTGGGAGCCTGTTAGAAATGCAGACTCTCAGGCCCCACCCCAGACCTACAGAATCATAAAATGCATTTTAACAAGACCCCCTGGTGATTCATCCACACATTAAAGTTTGAGAAGCACTGACCCAGCCCACTCTTCCCATATCTGGCTGCATATCAAGACCACAAGGGAAGCTTTTAAAAAATCTCTGTGTGCAGACCTCACCCCAAGCCCACCAAATTCTCTGCAGGGGGCAGGACTCAGAAAACTATTTTCCCAAGCTCATCATTCCTAACCCAGCAGGTAGAAGCAGAATCTATAAGAACACAGTTTGAGACAGGGCTTCCACTTTAACCTCTGCATAGCTCCCGCCCTGGGGCAAAAACTACCTTTAAGGCTTGGTAACCCTGACCTGTGCATCATCCACAGTCTGCTGGGTGCTGGACTCCTGAGCTGCCTCTGAAGGCTGCTGGGCACCGGCCTCCAGGGCAGCATCCAGAGCCTGCTGGGTGCCGGCCTTTCGGGCTGCCTCTGGAGCCTACCCAGTGCCGGCTTCCAGGTAAGGGCCCTTCTCTGAACTTTGAGCCTAGCACTGGCAGTGACACTCTGCCAAGTTCATGATCATTTTGGCTACGTCCTTCTGGTGACAGGCCACCCAAATATCAAGATCTCGGCCTCACCTTTGGGGTCCAACCAACACAAACTCGACCTGTGGGATGTACTCTCTGCCTGGACTAAAGATGACTTCCACCAGACACACCGGGAGGTGAACTCTATACAGTATATAATATGATGTTTGCTCAACATCCAAATCACATAACGTCCTATGTCACAGAACATATCGTGGATGTTAAGCGATGCATGACTACATTCTCAACAACAATAAAATAAATAAAATTATATTAAAAAAAAAAAAAAGATTACAGCCTAGCAAACCCTATGGGGCAGTTCTACTCTGTCCTGTAGGGTCAGTATGTGTCAGAATCAACTCAACAGCAATGGAGTTTTTCTGGAGGTTATTAATATGCTATATGATATTAATGGATTTCCTAATGAACCAACCTTGCATTCTTGGAATAAATCTAACCTGATCATAGTGAATTATATTTTGTGTGTGTGTATGAATTATATTTTTAGTGTGGTTTTGGATTCTGTTCACTTATAAAATACTAGTGTTATACTGGTAATATATATTGAGTATTTTTTCATGGATATTCATAAGTGATATTGGTTTGTTGGTTTCTTTTTTGTACTGTCTTTGGTAGTGCAGTGGTTAAGTGCTCAGCTGCTAACCAAAAGGTCGGCAGTTCGAACCCACCAACCCACAGCCACTCTGAGGGAGAAAGATGTGGCAGTCTGCTTCCATAAAGATTACAGCTTTGGAAACCCCATGGGGGAGTTCTACTCCGTCCTATAGGGTCACTATGAGTTGGAATCAACCTGACGACAATGGATTTTGGTTTTAGCATGTTCAGATAGCAATATTATACTTGCTTCAAAAAAGAATTGAGAAGTTTCCTTAATTTTCAATGCTCTGAAACAAGCTATAGAGCATTGGGACTATCTGATATTTGAAAGTTTAGTAGAATTCCCGTGAAATAATCTGGGCCTGGTGTTTTTTTTAAGGAGTTGTTCTTTAATAAGTTTCTCTATTTTGCTTCTAGTTCATCTAAACTGTCTCTAACGGGGTCGATTTTGGTAATCTATATTTCCCTAGGAAATTATCCGTTTCATTATGGTTTTCAAATATATTTGTACAGAAACCTGCAAAGTCTCTTATAACTTTTGTTTCGATTGTTATTTCCCTTTTGTCATTTCCTATTTTGTATATTTGTGCTTTCTCCCTTTCTCTTCTTGATCAAGTTAGCTGGTGGTTTGTCTGTTTCGGTAATTTCAAAAAATCTTAAAAACATAAAATGGTTTTAAAGAATTATTGCTATTCTGGTCTTAAAACCATGATACCTAGATCCAAACACAATACTCTGGGCATAAAGCCAGATAGTTAACTTCCTTATTCAAGATATTTTACATTCTTTTTTTTTTCTTTTTGGTCACAACCTCACATTGTAGACTCACACTGAGCTGTCAACCAAAGCCCCTAAGTAATTTTTTAACACATTCTGCTGTTAAAACCACACCTCTCTCATCTTTGTACTTGTAAAATTGTTTTTCTTTATCCACATATACCTTTAATAAATTTCAGCTTGTTAGTTTAAATCTCCTGAGATCCTTCTAGACCCTGTCATTCAATGTATTCATTTATTCAAATCAACCAACATTTCTTGAGTCCCTACTATTTCCCAAGGCATTGTGCCAAGCCCAGAGGTTACAGGCACATAAATAATCATGACACAAAGTGATTACTGCTATAATGGAGAAATGTTAAAAAAAAAAAAAAGTTATCTGTACAGACAAGGAGCAACAGGATGGAAGGATGGGGGCGGGAGGATTAGGGAACGACCAAGTGAGTAGAAGACATTTGGCTGGTTCTTTGAGGATACTTGCCAATTGGAGAAGGGGAGAAGGGCATCCTTGAAGACGTGATAGAGGAGGAAGAGCCCTGAAGACATATGATATCTTGAAGGAATAGTGTATGGGCACAGCTGTCAGTGGCCGGTGATGATGATGGAGAAATAGGTAAGTATAAGACCCACTGGCTCTTGACCTAAGGTGTAAAGACCTTCAACAGGAGAGCATGGACAGTTTTGAAACAGGAGAGTAAAACTGTTAGAACTGCATCTTAGAAGGGTCACTCTGGACACAGTAGAATATGGTGTAAAGAGAGGAACATCCAGATTTGGAGAAACCAATGAGGAGAACAGGCAATAATTCAAGACAGAGAAGATGAGAGACTAAAATGAAGCAGTAGTAGTGAGACAAATTCCAGCAGAAAGGAACAAATTCCAGAAACAGGTCAGAGGTGACTGATAGGATGTAGGCAGTGACAAAAAGAAAGGATCCAAAAGGTGATGTGTGAATGACTGGCTGGACAATGATGCCTTAAGTGAAATGGAGAATATATGAAAAGCAAGTGTTGAGCAAAAGCATACAGTTTAGTTTTGAATAACAGTCTGAGCTATGTGTGGATCATCAGGGAAGAGATCATCAGTCAGTTGGCAAAATACAGATATAGAGCATAAGATATGAAGGTGGCGTGGGAGATACATGTTTGAAAATATATACGTGAAAGTAACAGGTATAGCCATAGGTGCAAATGAGATCATAACTACCATCTGCTGAGCACTTACTGCATGCAGATATTGTGCTGAGCACTTTACCACATCTTTTCCTATATACCTTTACATTGAGCCTGTGATGAACTATTATTCCCATTTTACAGAGGTGGAAACCAAGGATCAGAGTGAAAACAAGCCCATGGTCACAGGGCTAGCAAATGGCAGAACAAGGATTTGAACTCAGTGCTGACTGCACATCCTGGGCTCTACCACATCCCAAAAAGTAAGGTGAACTATAAGAAGTTATCTGGCAGGAAAGGTAGTGGGGAGAGAAGGCATTGATGGGAAAGAGGAGAACCAAAATGTACTGAGTGCCAACTGCTGTCAGCCATTGAATGAGGTGCTTTATATGCATTCTTTCCTTTCATCCTCATTGCCAGTCATTAAAATAGATATCAGCCCCATTTTTCATAGGGGGAAGCTTGTTAAAGATTATAGCATCAATAAATGGTGAGATTAGGAATTAAGCTCATCCCATCTTACTCTAAAGAATGTATTACTTCTACTATACAAAGAAAGCAGGCAATGAGAGAAAAGACTCAGGGCAGAAGCTGGGATATATCCACATTAAAGGGAGAAATGAGTGTGAGACGAGCAACAAAAGAAAAATAATGTTAGAACATGCAATCAGAGAGATAGAAGAAGAATAAGGAGAGGGTATATTGTGGGAGTCAAGGGAAGAGAGACTTTTATGAAGGGTAGTCAATAAGGTCCAATGCTGTAGAAAAATCAGACTGAGGATAAGAAAGAGCCATTTGATTTAATAATTAACAAACTCTGTGACATTTTTGAGAACAGATACTGTAGAGGGGTGGAGTTAAAAGTTAGAAAGCAATGCATTAGGATTTACTCTTTGTGTTGCCAGTTCTATGGGTTTTGACAAATGCATAATGTCATGTATCACCCAGAATAGTTTCCTGCCTAAAAATGGCATGTGCTCCATCTCTCTCCCTCCCTCTGAAACCCTAACACCATTGATATTTTTAATGTGTCCAGTTTTTACCTTTCCAGAATATTACATAATTGGAATCATACAATATGCAGCCTTTTCAGACTGCCTTCTTTTACTGAGCATTATGCACTTAAGGTTCTCCCTGTCTTTTTTAGCTTGATAGCTTTTTTTTTTTTTTTTTTTTTTTAATCACTGAATAACATTCCATTGTATGGATGTACCACAGTGCATTTATCCACTCACCTATTGAAGGATATCCTGGTTGCTTCCAATTTTTGGCAATTACGAATAAAGCTGCTATAAACATGCATTGCAGGTTTTTGTGTGGATATACCTTTTCAATTCATTTGGTTAGATACCTAGGAATATGATTTCTAGGTTGAATTGTAAGACTATGTGTAAATTTGTTAACAAAACAAAACAAACAAACTACAGGGGGGCGTGGCCAAGATGGCGGAGTAGTTAGATGCTTCCTATATCCCTCTTACAACAAAGACCTGGAAAAACAAGTGATTTGATTCTATATGAATATCTAGGAGCACTGAACAAGGCAAAGTTGAGGAAGCAGACTGAGGGACGGGGTAGGGGAGAAGGAGATGATTTGGAAGAAGCAAAGAGCGCCAGAGCCACGCAGTGAAACTGCAGCTCTGCAGCTATGCCCTCCGCAGTGAAGCAGGCAAACAGCTATGCTGTGCGCAAACTCAGGAAGGAGTTTCCACATCAAGACCCAGCAAGAGAGATTCTGCTTGGACACTCCAAACCAGTGAAAAGCAGCTCCCAAGTGGCTAAGTACATGTGTGTGGCCTTTCGCGGGGGATTTAAAAAAAAAAAAAAAAAGCCCATGTGGGAAAAACCTCTCTCCCTTTTACCTCCTCCCTCCCTGCTCTGCACCGGGAGCCACTGGGTGGGAAGTAGATACCAAAAGGTGCCCTGACCCATTCTACTGGCCTTGGAGAGGGAACAAATAAGCCACTGTCTCCCCTAAGCCAGGAACACAGGATCGGCACAGCTCCTTTGCTAGGCACAGGTATAAGGGGTCCGCAGACTCTGAGAGCCTTACACCCCTGTATAGACTTGTGGGTGCCATCTCAACAGCATTAGCCCTCACTACCACAGTACAACAGGGCAAACATCTGAAGTTTAACTTCAACTGCTTCAGCTGTGAACTGGCAGATTTGTGACCCTTAAAACAGCCCTGCCCCTTAAGTAGGCAGTTTTATCGATCTCCAACTGGGCTTGAGGACTGGTGGTATCACCTAAAGCTCCCAGTCACCTGCTACAGGAGTCCAAGAAAAAGTGGTGCCCTCAAGGCTTTATAGCCAACAGAGTGGGGTGTTCATAGTCCAGCTGCAAAACGCACCTACCTACCCACCCTAGGGAAGAGGGACACGATTTCCTTTCAGACTCTCAGGGGCAGCCTGGCTCAGCTGGCTGGCCTACCACAGCCAGAGTCCAGTGCTTGTACAAATCACCCATGCCTCTCTAGGACTGGGACTGATAGCCTACATCACAGACTTAGTGACCGACTGCCTGGACACCCAAGCTGAACCCATATAGAAAAATTTAATGGACTCCTGTGTGCACATACTTAGTTACAAAACTAACTACCAGGTGACAGGACGTTAGAGATTCAAAGGTGTCAAAAATTAAAATAGTGCACATGAGCAGCCTATTTGGGCATATCAAAACAAAACAAGAAGCTAGGTCTCACTAAACAAATATAAAATAAAATTATAATAAATTATTGATGGCTCGGAGACAACAATCAATATCAACTCACAAAAAGAGGCAGACCATGATGGCTTCAGCAACCTCCCAAAATAAAGAATCAATAAATTCTCTGGACGAAGAGAACTTCTTGAAATTACCAGAGGCAGAATACAAAAGATTAATATACAGAACTCTTCTAGAAATTAGAAAGGAAATTTGACATAATGCAGAAACATCCAGGGAACACACAAAAAAAGTAGTAGCAGAACTTGAAAAAGTTATTCAAGAACATAATGACAAATTTAATAGGTTGCAAGAATCCATAGAGAGACAGCAATCAGAAATCCAGAAGATTAACAATAAAATTTCAGAATTAGACAACTCAATAGAAAGTCATAGGAGAAGAACTGAGGCAGTAGAAGTTAGAATTAGTGACATTGAAGATAAAGCTCTTGACACCAACTTATTTGAGGAAAAATCAGATAAAAGAATTAAAAAGAATGAAGAAACTCTAAGAGTGATGTGGGACTCTATCAAGAGAAATAACCTACAAGTGATTGCAGTACCAGAACAGGGGGGGATAACTGAAAATACAGAGGAAATTGTTGAAGATTTGTTGACAGAAAACTTCCCTGATATCATGAAAGATGAGAAGATATCTATCCAAGATGTTCACTGAACTCCACATAAGGTAGATCCCAAAAGAAAGTCACCAAGACATATTATAAAAAAACTTACCAAAACCAAAGATAAAGAGAGAATTTTAAGAGCAGCTAGGGATAAAAGAAAAGTCATCTACAAAGGAGAGTCAATTAGAATAAGCTCGGACTACTCAGCAGAAACCATGCAAACTAGAAGGCAATGTGATGACATATACAAAGCCTTGAAGGAAAATAACTGCCAGCCAAGAATTATATATCCAGCAAAATTGTCTCTCAAATATGATGGCGAAATTAGGGCATTTCCAGATAAACAGAAGTTCAGGGAATCTGCAAAAACCAAACCAAAATTATAAGAAATACTAAAGGGAGTCCTGTGGTTAGATAATCAATAACACCAGATAACAACGCAAGGCTAGAACACAGGACAGAGCAACCAGATATTGACTCAGATACAGATATCAAAAATACATCAAAGCTAAAACATTGAAAATAGGGAAAAAGATATCAGTATGTAAAAAAGGACAACATTAAAACAAAAAAGAGGAACTTAAAAAATGGAGACATTGATTTTTCATATGGAGGGGAAGTTAAGGTGATATAAAGTAATAAAAGACTGGTATAAACTTAGAAAAATAGGGGTAAATATTAAGGTAACCACAAAGGAATCTAACAATCCTACAAATCAAAATAAAAAAGTAGAAAACATAAAGACCCAGCAAACACAAAATCTATGACAAAGAAAAAGATACAAAAAAATACATAAAGAAAAACGACTCAGCACAGAAAATCGACGAGAACAAACAAAATGTGAACAACACACAAAAAGAGATATCAGGATGACAGCACTAAACTCATACATATCAGTAATTACGCTGAATGTAAATGGTCTTAATGCAACAACAAAGACATGGACAGTGGTAGAGTGGATAAAAAAGCATGATCCATCTGTACACTGCCTACAAGAGACGCACCTTAGACTTAAAGACACAAACAGGCTAAAACCCAAAGGATGGAAAAACATATATCAAGCAAACAACACTCAGAAAAGAGCAGGAGTGGCTATATTAATCTCTGACAAAATAGACTTTAAAGTAAAATCCACCACAAAGGATAAGGAAAGGCACTATATAATGATTAAAGGGTCAAAACACCAGGAAGACATAACTATAATAAATATTTATGCACCCAACAACAGGGCTCCAAAATACATAAAACAAACTAACAGCTCTTAAGAGAGAGACACACAGCTCCACAATAGTAGTAGGAGACTTCAACACACCACTTTCGGTGAAGGACAGAACATCCAGAAAGAAGCTCAACAAAGACACTGAAGAGCTAAATGCTACAATCAACCGACTTGATCTCATTGACATATACCGAACACTCCACTCAACAGCAGCCAAGTATACTTTCTTTTCCAACGCACATGGAACATTCTCCAGAATAGACCACGTATTAGGCCATAAAGCAAGCCTTAACAAAATCCAAAACATTGAAATATTACAAAGCATCTTTTCTGACCATAAAGCCATAAAAGTGGAAATCAACAACACAAAAAGCAAGGAAAAAAAATCAAACTCATGGAAACTGAACAACACCTTGCTCAAAAACTACTGGGTTATAGAAGAAATTAAGGATGGAATAAAGAAATTCATAGACTCAAACGAGAATGAAAACACATCCTACCAGAACCTTTGGGACACAGCAAAAGCAGTGCTCAGAGGTCAGTTTCTAGCAATAAATGCACAAATCCAAAAACGAGAAAGGCTCTTAATCAAAGCATTAACCCTACAACTGGAACAAGTAGAAAGAGAGCAGCAAAAGAAGCCCACAGGCTCCAAAAGGAAGGAAATAATAAGAATTAGAGCAGAATTAAATGAAATAGAGAACAGAAAAACAATTGAAAGAGTTAACAAGGCCAAAAGCTCGTTCTTTGAAAAGATCAACAATTGATAAACCATTGGCCAAACTGACAAAAGAAAAACAGGAGAGGAAGCAGATAACCTGTATAAGAAATAAGATGGGTGATAACACAACAGACCCAATGAAATTAAAAGAATCATAATAGATTACTGTGAAAAATTGTACTCTGACAAATTTGAAAACCTAGAGGAAATGGACAAATTTCTAGAAACTCACTACCTACCTAAATTAACACAAACAGAGGTAGAACAACTAAATAAACCCATAACAAAAGAAGAGATTGAAAATCTTATTTAAAAACTTCCAACAAAAAAAAGCCCTGCCCCGATGGCTTCACTGGAGAATTCTACCAAACTTTCAGAGAAGAGATAACACTACTTCTACTAAAGATATTTCAGAGCATAGAAAATGATGGAATACTCTCAAACTTATTCTATGAAGCCAGCATAACCCTGATACCAAAACCAGGTAAAGACACCACAAAAAAAGAAAATTAGAGACCAATATCCCTCATGAACACTGATGCAAAAATCCTCAACAAAATTTTAGCCAAAAGAATTCAGCAACATATCAAAAACATAATTCGCCATGACCAAGTGGGATTTATACCTGGTATGCAGGATGGTTCAACAGTAGAAAAACAATCAACGTAATCCATCACATAAATAAAACAAAAGACAAGAACCACATGATCTTATCAATCAATGCAGAAAAGGCATTCAACAAAGTCCAACACCCATTCATGATAAAAACTCTCAACAAAATAGGAATAGAAGGGAAATTCCTCAATATAATTAAGGGCATTTATACAAAACCAACAGCCAACATCATCCTAAATGGAGAGACTTTGAAAGCATTCCCCTTGAGAACAGGAACCAGACAAGGATGCCCTTTATCACCACTATCATTCAACATTGTGCTCGAGGTCCTAGCCAGAGCAGTTAGGCTAGAAAAAGAAATAAAGGGCATCCAAATAGGTAGGGAAGAAGTGAAAGTATCTCTATTTGCAGATGATATGATCTTATACACAGAAAACCCCCCAAAAAACTACTGGAACTAACAGAAGATTTCAGCAAAGTTTCAGAATACAAGATAAACATACAAAAATCAATTGGATTCCTTTACACCAACAAAGAGAATCTTGAAGAGGAAATCACCAAGTCAATACCATTTACAATAGCCCCCAAGAAGATAAAATACTTAGGAATAAATCTAACCAGAGATGTAAAAACCCTTTACAGTGAAAACTGCAAGAAACAAAAAGAGACCTGCATAAGTGCAAAAATATACCGTGCTCATGGATAGGTAGACTCAACATAGTGAAAATGTCAATTCTACCCAAAGCAATCTACAGACACAATGCAATCCCGATCCAAATTCCACCTGCATTGTTTAATGAGATGGAGAAACAAATCACCAACTTCATATGGAAAGGGAAGAGGCCCCGAATAAATAAAGCATTACTCAAGACGAAGAACAAAGTGGGAGGCCTTACACTACCTGATTTTAGGACCTATTATACTGCCACGGCAGTCAAGACAGCCTGGTACTGGTACAACAACAGATACATAGACCAATGGAACAGAGTTGAGAATCCAGATATAAGTTCATCCACCTGTGAGCAGCTAATATTTGACAAAGGCCCAAAAGTCCATTAATTGGGGACAAGACAGTCTCTTTAACAAATGGTGCTGGCATAACTGGATATCTGTATGCGAAGAACTGAAACAAGACCCATCTCTCACACCATGTACAAAAACTAACTCAAAATGGATCAAAGACTTAAATATAAAATCGAAAACAATAAAGATCATGAAAGAAAAAATAGGGACAACACTAGGAGCCCTAATACATGGCATAAACACAATATGAACCATAAGTAACAATGCACAAGCACCAGAAGAGAGACTAGATAACTGGGAGCTCCTAAAAATCAAAACACTTATGCTCATCAAAAGACTTCACCAAAAGAGTAAAAAGACAACCTATAGACGGGCCAAAAAATTTTGGCTACAACAAATCCGAATCAGTGTTTAATCTCTAAAATCTACAAGATACTGCAAAACCTCAACAACAAAAAGACAACCCAATTGAAAAATGGGCAAGAGTGCTGAGTGAAATAAGTCAATCACAAGAGGACAAATATTGTATGAGACCTCTATTGTAAAAACCCATGAAAAAGTTCACACACAAAATGTAACAATCTTTGTTGGTTACCAGGGATGGGAGGGGTGGGGGGGAGATACTAAATAGGCAATAGATAAGAGGTATCTTGGGTGAAAGGTGAGACAGTACACAATACAGGGGAAACCAGCACAACTTGTACAAGGAAAGGTCATGGAAGCCCCATAAACACATCCAAACTCTCTGAGGGACTGAATTGCTGGGTGGAGGGCTGTGGGGACCATGGTCTCTGGGAACATCTAGCTCAATTGGCATAACACAGTTTATAAAGACAATGTTCTACATTCTACCTTGGTGAGTAGCGTCTGGGGTCTTAAAAGCCTGTGAGCAGCCATCTAAGATACTTCACTGGTCTCATCCCTTCGGGAGCAAGGGAGAATGAAGAGAACAGGATACAAGGAAAAGATTAGTCTGAAGGACTAATGGACCACAGCTACCAAGACCTCCACCAGACTGAATCCAGTACAGCTAGATGGTGCCCGGCTACCACCACTGACTGCTCTGACCAGGATCACAACAGAGGGTTCTGGACAGAGCTGGAGAAGGATGTAGAACAAAATTCTAACTCACAAAAAAAAAAAGACCAGATTTACTGGCCTAAAGGAGGCTGGAGAAACCCCGAGAGTATGACCCCCAGACACCCTTTTAGCTCAGTGGTGAAGTCATTTCCAAGGTTCACCATTCAGCCGGGGAGTGGACAGCTCCATAAAACCAAATGGGACTAATGAGGCACAGCAGTCCAGGGACAAGGGCCAGAAGGCAGAAGAGGACAGGAAAGCTGGTGATAGGGAACCCCAGGTTGAGTAAGGATAGTGTTGATGTGTTGTGAGGTTGTTAACCATTGTCATCGGGCAACATGTGTACTAACTGTTAAATGAGAAACTATTTTGTTCTGTAAGCCTTCATCTAAAGTGAGAATAGCAGCACAATTGGAAGAGGGTAAGATGATGTCACTGAACTGTGCATGTAGAAATTTTTTCAAATGGTGTATCTTTGGATATGTATACTTTCACCAAAAAAAAAGGTTGAGAAGGGAGAGGGTTGACATGTTGTGGGGTTGTTAACCAATGTCATAAAACAATATGTGTACTACTGTTTCATGAGAAACTATTTCTTCCGTAAACCTTCACCTGAAGTACAATAAAAATAATAATAACAAAAAAAGGCAAAAAAAAAAAAAAAAAAAAAAGGCAAAGGATATGAACAGGCACTTCACCAAAGAAGATATTCAGGCGGCTAACAGACACATGAAGCAATGTCCCGATCATTAACCATTAGAGAAATGCAGATCAAAACTACAATGAGATATCATCTCACCCCAACCAGGCTAGCATTAATCCAAAAAACACAAAATAACAAAGGCTGGAGAGTTTGTGGAGAGACTGGAACACTTATACACCGTTGGTGGGAATGTAAAATGGTACAACCGCTTTGGAAATCGATTTGGCACTTCCTTAAAAAACTAGAAATAGAAGTACCATATGATCCAGCTATCCAGCTCCTTGGAATATGTCCTACAGAAACAAGAGCCGTCTCACGAATAGATACATGCACACCTGTGTTCATTGCAGCACTGTTCACAATAGCAAAAAGATGGAAGCAACCTAGGTGCCCATCAACGGACGAACGGATAAACAAACTATGGTATATCCACACAATGGAATAGTACGCAACAATAAAGAACAATGATGAAGCTGTGATAAAGAACAATGATGAAGCTGTGAAACATCGTATAACATAGGGGAAGCTGGAACTTACTATGCTGAGTGAATTTAGTCAGTCACAGAAGGACCAGTACTGTATAAGACCACTATTATAAGAACTCAAGAAAAGGTTTAAACACAGAAGAAAACATTCTTTGATGGTTACAGGAGTGGGGAGGGAGGGTGAGGGTTATTCACTAACTAGATAGTAGATAAGAATCATCTTAGGTTAAGGGAAGGACGGCACACACTACAGGGGAAGCCAGCACAGCTGGACTAAACCAAAGCTAAGAAGTTTCCTCAATACAATCAAATACTTTGAGAGACAGAGTAGCAGGGATGGGGGCTCTGGGGACCATGCTTTCAGGGGACATCTATGTTAACTGGCATAACAAAGCTTATTAAGAAAATGTTCTGCATCCTACTTTGGTGAGTGGCGTCTTGCAAGCTGCCATCTAAGATGCATCAATTGGTACCAACCACCTGGAGTAAAGGAGAACGAAGAACACCAAAGACACAAGAAAGTACTGGCCCAAGAGACAAAAAGGGCCACATAAACCAGAGACTTCATCAGCCTGAGACCAGAAGAACTAGATGGTGCCTGGCTACCACCAATGAACATCCTGACAGGGAACACAACAAAGGGTCCCTGATGGAGCAGTAGAACGATGGGATGCAGAACTCAAATTCTAGTAAGAAGACCAGACTTAATGGTCTGACTGAGGCATCGTCCCTGGACTGTCACCCCAGAACTAAAACAATTTCTGAGGCCAACTCTTCAGACAGGGATTGGACTGGACTGTGGGACATAAAGTGATACTTGTGAAGAATGTGCCTCTTAGTCAAGTAGGTACAAGAGACCAAAGGGGCAGCTTCTGTACAGAGGTGAGATGGGAAGGCATAGAGAGTTAGGAGCTGGTTGAATGTTCATGGGGAATCAGGGGTGGAGGGGAGGAGTGTGCTGTCGCAGAATGGGGTGAGCAGTTGGGGTCTCATAACAATGTATGTAAAAAAAAAAAATTTGTATGGGAGACTAACTTGAAATGTAAACTTCATTTAATTACAACAATAAAAAAAAAAGAAACTGCTGAACTCTTTTCCAAAGTGACTGTGTCATTTTGCATTCTGATCAGCAGTGAATGAGGGTTCCTATTGCTCCACATCTTCGCCAGCATTTGGTGTAATCAGTGTTTTGGATTTTAGTCACCCTGGTGGGTATGCAGTGGTGTCTTAATGTTGTTTTAATTTGCAGTTTCCTAATGACATATGATGAGTCTCTGGGTGACACAAACAGTTAAGCACTCAACTACTATCCGAAAAACTGGCAGTTGGAATCCACTCAGAGTTGCCTTGGAAGACAGGCCTGGTGATCTGCTTCTGAAAGGTGAGCCTTGAAAACCCTATGGAGCACTTCAGCTCAGATTCAAGTCAGAATCAACTCGTCAGCAACTAACAACAATAAATGACACATGATACTGAGCATCTTTTCATATACTGATTTACCATCTGTAGGCCTTTTTTGGTGAGATGACTGTTCGAATCTTTTGTCTGCTTTTTAATTGAGTTGCTTTGTTGTTGTTGTTGAGTTGTAGAAGTTATTTGTATATTTTGAATACAAGTCCTTTAATACACACACACAAAAAAAAAAAGTTAGATAGAAATGAACTGAGAAGACCCCAGGAAGTAGGGAAATAGAAGCAGTGAGGGAAGGAGAAAGGCTATTAGCTGGAGAGGAAGGTTGGGTTAAGAAAAGAGGGTTTTTAGAATAAGAAGACATTTGTAGGCTTCAGTAAAGGTGTTTGTGGTGAGGGAGAAACAGATACAACAAGCGGGGAATCAATAATGTTTTAAGGTTTCAAAGGAGACCAGGAAGAGGGCCACTTCTTCCTCTGACACTGAGGAGGCAAGGATAGGTACCTATGTGGCTAAATTTGAAGGTAGGGAAGAGGCATGTTGGGGGAGTTCAAACCCAACTTCCCCTCTATTCAGTACAAAGTAGGAGGCCAGTTCATATGTTGAGAGTGAAAGGGACAAGTGAATGAAGGAGGCTTCTGGGAAAGGACCAAGGTTTGGAACAGATCCTACGGAAGTCTGAAAGAACAGTGATTAGTAACAAATTCCTAGCAGTAACAAGGATTCAGTTAGGGCTGGAAATCATAATTTTGTAATTGAATCAATCAGCAAGGTTATGTGATTTATTCTATATGTGCTCAGCAGGCCTGGACTGTGAGCACAGGAAACCAAGAATGGATTAATCTAGGACTGGATGACGTCAGAGGAGAGGCAGAGATCACCAGGGCAAATGAAGTGAGGATGTTGCTGAAAGTGTATTTGAAGTGAACATGGTGTCTGGGCCAGGGAGAAGAAATGAAATTTAAAGACAGCTGATAAACTGAGAGAACAGAGAAGAGTAAGGAAAGGAGAACTTGATGAGATTGAATATATAAGTTTAATTGGAATGTTGGAGTGTGAAAATCGAGGTTTTATGCAAAGAATAGATTTTCAGAGTTCAATGTTTCAGGGGTAGGACAATTCTGTGGGACTTGTTCCAAGATGTAGCCTCAGCATGTGGCCTTATTAAAGTGGCACTCATTGCCAGCAAGTCGATTCAGACTCATAGTGACCTTACAGGACAGAGTAGAATTGCTCCATAGGGTTTCCAAGGAGCAGCTGGTGGATTCGAACTGCCGACTTTTTGTTTAGCAGCTGAGCTCTTAACCACTGCACCACCAGGGCTACACTGAAGTGGCACAGAGGGGGACAACTGTTAAAGTGGGAGTGATCAAGGAACTGGGAGGCTAGACTCTCATCACCTTGAATCCTGAAGTCCTTCCAGCATAGTGGTAGATACTAAGGTGCTGAGGACATTTACTATTATGCCCAGATTTATATCATTAAAAAAACTGCTGAGCATTCCTTCAGTTTAATCATTGATAAAGACAACTTTAGTTAAAGAAAAGCTTCGGCATGTCACTACTATATCTGCATGTTGACACGGACCTGTTAATTGCATTTAACAAGGTGATCAAAGTGTTAACAATTGAGCAGGGCTATTCTTATACACAAATTAAGGGTTACACTGGCTTTAGATCTCTGCCCTTCCCTTTAAGTCTAATCTGGGGAACCAACTACCAAACTAAGTCTGAGCTTGTCTCCCCTTTGACCTGAAGATATCTGCAGCTCTCACCCAAGGAGGAGTCAAGACTCTGTTCTTGCTATAAGTGCCTCCTGCCTGCTGTGAAAAAATTGATTTGAAGGACAAAGTAGACACTCATGAGGACAGGTCACACCACTCACTTCCCCACAAAGATGTGTATCTTTAAAGAAGCCTGTGGTGCAAGCCTAGGGCCTGAGTAGCTCTGCTGTTTGGTTTTAACACTTTACTTTTTCTTTTTTTTTTTTTTTTGGCCTCATGATCTTTTTTCGAATTATAAATTGTGTGAATGCCAGATATAAAATTGGAGCTAACCAGAGAAGGTTAGGGTCAGGGTGAGGGATCCAGAGCTCAGCTTATTCACCCTCTTTTTCTCCACCTCTAAACTTCACCCCACCCCCATCTGAAGTAACTTCTTAAAGGTTTCTTGCAGCAACTGGGGGAAAAAAAAAAAAAAAAGACTGCATCTTGTTTGTTTCTCATACCATCACTTTATAACTCTATGATGCGGTTAAAACAAGATGTAATGGGTTTGACAAAATTAAAATATGTGGAATAATAAAAAATGTATCTTGAATATGCCTCAGTTCTTGGTCTGTTTCTTTTTTTTAATTGTTCTTCTTGGTCTGGAGAGGCACAGTAGGTCCATGATCAGATTCAGACTAGACCCTCAGGGCAATGATTGCCTCTTCTGTAGGAACATGCCCCCTCTCCATACACAGTGGTGGACCTGTGACCAGGTTAGTATTACATTACCCCCTCCATTGGTCACAGGTCCAGCCACGTTGATTGGTCAAGCCCAGCCCTGGAATTTTTTGAACTGGCATTTAGGAACAGAATCAGTCTCTCTCTAATGGCCAAAGTTGTAAGATACAAAACTCAGATGTTGCCATAGGCCATGTTAACCACCTGAGAGGGAAACCTATAGTGAAAGGGAATAAAGCCACCCAGAGAAAGCAGCAGAGATAAAAGCAGAAAGCAGAGGGGGGGATCTCCTCAGTGTTTGAGTTCTTGGTTCTCATTGTCCCTGAGACTGCCTCCCTGCCTTTCATGGTTTGCTTTTTCAGCAGTTTCTTGGACTCCATAAATTGGTACATTCTACTTTCTATCTCTGCTAGTACAAGTTGGATTCTTGTCACTTTCAACCAAACTAATTTAAAAAAAAAAAAAGGGCAAGATAGTCAGTACATACAGTATCAGTGGCAGAGTAGAACTAATCTACTCTGGGGAAGATCAAAGGATGCCAGTGTAATGCAGCAGTCTAGAACTGCTGAGGGCTTTTATGATAACCCTGTGAGTCAATCCTTAGGGAAGGAAAAGTGAACGCAGCAACAAAGACAGTCAAAGCTGTCTTAGCAAGGTTTTGGCTTGATGGAGGCTAAACCTCTTTCAAGTTTTGAGAGTGGCAGCGGTACCAAGAAGTGGCTGGCGTGTGGAGGCCTTAAAACCAAAAAACCAAACCCACTGCTGTCTAGTCAATTCCGACTCTTAGCGACCCGACAGGGTTTCCAAGACTGTAAATCTGTACAGAAGCTGACTGCCACATCCTTCTCCCGCAGAGTCGCTACACTTTAGCAACCCCATAATCTCCATCAGCTTCCTCCAAGACACTCCAAATAACCCTACAATGTGAGTTAAAACTCTTCCAGTATAC
Organism: Dugong dugon; assembly: GCA_030035585.1. Classification (NCBI taxonomy): domain Eukaryota; kingdom Metazoa; phylum Chordata; class Mammalia; order Sirenia; family Dugongidae; genus Dugong; species Dugong dugon. The sequence continues at coordinate 33,099,191 of CM057467.1, forward strand.
GATGGGAAATTTGGCAACAATTATGGGTGATGGTTGCATAACATGATTAATGTAATTGATATCACTAAATTGTATACCTGACAGGAGCTCTGGTGGCACAGTGGTTAAAGCGCTCAGCTGCTAACTAAAAGGTCAGCTGTTTGAACCCACCAGCCACTTCAAGGGAGAAAGACGTGGCAGTCTACTTCCATAAAGATTTACAGCCTAGGAACCATTATGGGGCAGTTCTACTCTTTCCTATAGGGTTGCTATGAGTCAGAATCAATTCGACAGCAACGGATGTGTGTGTGTGTGTATATACACACCTGAAAAACATGGAGTTGGCAAATGTTGTTATATATATTTTTATAACAAAAAAGAAATAAATCTCTTCCAGTATAGATAATACTGTCCACATTCTTCAACTGTGCATGAAATCATGACCTTGAAAGCTTTCTTGCCGCCAAATGTAACTTTCTGTTTTTCTTTAGGACCTGCCCTTCCTCCCAAACAAGTGAGTAAACCCAGCCTCTGATCTCTATCTCCAGCAAGGCTCAAGGTCACACAGAATTCCTGTGGGGGACTTGTTTGGTTAAAGTTGCAAAAGCACTGATTGGGCTTCACCAGGGAAGTCTGTAGGACCTGCTGTTCCTAAGTAGCAACATCCAAGAAGCCTGCTCTGTGGCTCCCTGCTAGCAAACAAGAAAGGCAAACAAGAAAAGCAGCTGGCTTTGGTGGTGCGCTAGAGACAGTTCTGGAGGACATATGAATGGCTCAGGAAGGAAATCAGCTTTAGAGTGAAACCAGATACCTGTTTAGCACTCTGAGACCCTCCACCAGCAGGAGATGGGGGCGATGGGGGTGGGGTTGTTGCTGAGGGACTGAGAGGAAGGCAGGAGGTTTGGAAAGCCTTGAGTTACTATTGGCCTAAATTCTGCCAGTAAAAGAACACAATCTTGTATTTCTTTTCTATTAACTCTTTCAGGCCTTTAGTGAACCAGGGAAGGCTATTTGTTAATTGAACCTGGTAGCTAATTAGGTAAAAATAAAGTTCACAAGTAAAAATAACATTGAATTTCTTCTTCGCCAAATGGACAGGGCTCCTTGTATTAGTATTCAGCCCAGTGGTCAAAGAATGATCTATCAGAAAGTGAAGAGCTAAAGATTTTCTGAAAGATATTATCTTCTAACTTTACTTTTTATTTCCGTTGGTTAAGAGTTCCCCAAACCCTCTGTTCCTTCATGAGTACGTTACAAGGTAAGTGCTCAATAAATGAATGTGAACGAATGAATAAGGTATCACCATATAGTCTATGAGTATGCCCTATCTAGAAACAGGGCATGGAGCCCACCCTTAGGGACTTTGGGATTGGTTCCCTTTCCCTTTACCATACCTGGCCACTGAAGGTTATGTCCATGACCACTTAAATGGAGCTTGGTTCGGAAGATAAGAAACAAGGAAATGCATTTGGGAAAGCGTCACTTTGAGTGTTTGGTCCTTAAGGCCTAGACAACAAGGCCAGTCATGGCAGCTGAAGCATTTCCAGCGCTCCTCAGACTCTATGAACTGCATGTGGGAGTGGCACCTGGCAAACAGTGCCCTATCACTGCCCTACACGGTTGGCCAAGCCATCACTCACCATGAGGCACATAAAGCTGCTGACAGCTTGCTGCCAGGGAGCATCTGTTTTCCTGGCATCAGGTCCTGTGGGAACAAAGCCAATAAGCCTGGGTGGGGAGAGGAGAAATCAAGTTGGGATAGAAAAAAGAAGGTTGGGGAGTGTGGTGCTTTGTTACATTAAAGACTTAACAGGCCTTTAATTTCTACAGCAAAGCACAGAAGAATCTATTGTGGAAATGCCTGAGAGTCTTCTAGTTGGCCTGATGTTGCAAATCCTGCTGCATGGAAGGGCCTTAGGAGAGATGTTCACTGCAGCTGCTGCACCTGCCAATCCTCTTCTTCACTCATTCTATGTCCCCCTTATGGGGATATGACCAGACAAGGGCCCTTCCTATATTACTCAAGGATTGCCAAGTTGATGAATCTTAACGTGGAATTTAACACATAGTGGAATCTTTTCTACTTGGAGGGAAACTGGTAGGGAAAGTCTGCCAGGTCATATGTGAAAAAGGCTAAGCTCAGATAACAGCTCTCTTGGTGACCAACATTTTAATAAATCATTCCCACAACTTTCGGCCCCTTAAGCCATTCACATCTCAGACATGGTTTCACTCTTACCCACAAGCAAGATTTCTATATCACTTCAATTTTCCCAAGTTTGAGACTCTGAACATTTACTTTCTTTATCTTCATTGGCCTGTGAGCTCCATTAGGGCAGATTCTGTTATTAGAATTCTATTTTCGGAGACTGGCATGGTGCCTGGTAAACACAGCAGTTCAGTGAATGTCTGGTGAATGAGTGCTTGCATGCATGTTTACCACACTAGCGGGGGAAAAAATACTGGCCTCAGTGAGCAGGTGGGTTGGTAAATATTTGGTGCTTTTCATGATATCACTAATTAGAAGGTATCTCTCTGATCTCCTATAAACACCTCTTTTATGACACATATCACATTAAGCATCCTATTATGGTTATGTTTTAGTACACCCTGTCTCTCCCTATAAATTCCTTGGAAGCAGGGACCAGGTGTTTTTCAATTATTTTATCCATCTCCTCACCTGATAAATAACTGTAAAACTTAGTGAATAAATGAATGAATGAATGCTTGTTGGCCAAACCAGACTACAGTCTCAGCTCTATCAATACCTTCCACCACAAGCACCAAAGTCTTTTTTGTTTTTAAAGGTGATATATACGTATTTATAAAATTGTGTGAGGTATGCGATTGGTAGGGATATACATATGCACATATATGTGTATATATATATCTTTTTTTAATTTTTATTGTGCATTAGGTGAAAGTTTACAGAGCAGATTAGTTTCCCACTCAACAGTTTGTACATAAAGTGTTCTACAACACTTTATGTACTTTTTAAAGAAAGTTCAGCCCCAGAAAAACACTTGCAGAAATTCACGTTGGCACATTAACCAAAGATAACATTCCTATGGCAACACCAATACCAAGTGGCAGAGAAAACAAATAAGAGCTTTGAGGCAGAGGCAGAGTGGGGAAATTGTGAACTGCAGAAAGTCTGGCCAGGCCCAGAACATAGGAGACAGGGGATGACAGCCAGCAGCAGCCAGGGTAGACTACAGAATGTGGCAATAGCCAAAACTTGTGGATCATTCACAATGCAAATTACCATGTTAATAAAAGGGATTGCATTTACAGCATTGGCATGGATCAATTCTGTGAATACTTTGCCAGGGATGTTGAGGCCAGGACTCTATTCAGGAAATGTGGTAGAAAAAAGTTCTGTCATGCATAGTTATGCATAGTGGCATAAGGATTGAGAATAGCACTAACAGTGGGTAGAGGAAAACCTTGACTCAGAGGGCAGGTTTTTCCCTGCTGCAGGGTTCTCTCATAATTAACCAATTAGGGCCACAGCCCCATTTCCTGTGGCAGTTTTCTCTACCATAGAGAATGAGGTCACAGCCCTAACCATACAGAACTATAAAGCATCTGGGTGATAAAGAACAGCTTCAGATATGCTTGGATCATCCCCAGGAGATGACGGGATGGATACATGTGTGGAATTCTTAGGAATAGCACAGAAAGAGTTTCTTAAAGGAATTGAACTGAATTTTGACACTAGCTTTTAAGCTGCTATTTACATCCTTATTGTATGACTCTAATAAAAGAGATTGACTATTACTGGATCTATTAAGCAACCCTAAACCAAAACCAAAACCTGTTGCTGCCGAGTCGATTCTGACTCATAACGACCCCTTACGACAGAGTAGAACTGCCCCATAGGGTTTCCAAGGAGCAGCTGGTGGATTTCACCTGCCGACCTTTTGATTAGCCACTAAGCTCTTAACCACTGCACCACCAGGGCTCCAAGCAACCCTAGAGGCTGGAATAGGTCAAACGGAGCTCCATCAACCCTAAAATAACCAATCATATCATTATATAGTGGCACCAAATGTGGTACTGTATGTAAAAAGAAGCATTTAATATAATTTATTATGTATTAAAAGAATTATGTGAACTATAAAGGGCCATTCAAATTTAGCATATTATTATAATTACAATTATTATTATTATTTAGGTTACGTCAATTTCTGAGAGCAACCAAAAGCACTTATTAGCAGAGTTCAGATCTACTAATGGAAGGGAACAGATGTACGTTAGCCTGTGCAGGGGTGGAGGGAAGTTTACAGGATAGGTAGAAAATCAAATGTCAGAGAGGGAAAGGAGGCATTATTGCATTATTCTAGAGATTAATAACATACAAAGTTGTGTGTCTGTTGCTTTTATGTCCATTACCACCACAAAAAGACAAACTTTCCCACTCCCTGTTTTCCTTATGTTTTACAAGAAATGGAGGTCAGGGGATATTTTTGGAAATACCAAAGCATGAAAAAGATAGGCAAGCCTCTTGGTTTACCTGGCTTTTTAGTTAAAAGATTTGGTGGTGAAAATGAGCAGAAGGCAAAGACTGGGACTGCCTCTCTGCTGGTTTCTTCCTCCTAATCAGATATCAGACCTGATATCTGGGGACTGGATTAAAAAACAGGAGGTCACAATAGGACCAAAGGAGCTTCTGCCACAATTGGGAAATGAGTCACACCTATGAGGCTAAGGACTAGGGATGCCCAAAGGCAGAGAATGAGAAAAGAGAAAGTAGGAATACTAGAAGCACTCAAAGAGGTGGCTTCCTGGCTCTCCTGTGTTTCAACTCTCCGCCTGCGGCTCTTTGTTAACAATCCCCTTACATGTGTTCCGAAGGGAATGAAGCAAAGGATGAGGAGCCCTGCCGTGCAGGCAGGATGCAAGCTCTGCCCTTCAGTGAAGGTTGCACACCCCTCACCCAAAGAAAAATTCTGACTCTGTTGGTAAGGTTGGGACACCATTTTCGCAGTTCTTCCCTTTGAGTTGGGACAAGGCTGGGGCCCAGGGGCCAGGAGTGGGGAAGGTTCTGAGGCAGGTCAGGCTGCAGAGCTTCTTAATTAGAAACAGGAATTAAGGAAACCGCCTGTAATGCAGCTGTAGAAAGAAAACCTTAAATACAAATTCATGAAAATGGTTACCTCCAGGCAAAAAGCCAGGATTGGACGGATGGTCAAAGGCACTTCAGCCTTGCCTATAATATTCATATTTAAGAAGATAATGTATTCATGTGTTACTCATGTGATTAAAAACTGACTTAAAAAACACTTATATTTAAGAAAGAGACGTGGAGGGAAGAGGAAGAGGTGGAAGGAAAAAGAGTGAGAGTAAGGAAGACAGGCAGAACTAACAGCCTAGTAGGTCTCCTTGTAGGAGGTCTCCATGGATGCTGGGATGAGGCAAACAGGGTGGGGCTCAGAAGCAATGGAAGACATGTGGAGCAAATGGCAAGGGGGAAGGGAAATGTCCCAAACCAAAATTTCCTGGGTCACAAGAGAAGAAAATGGAATAAATAACAATTTTGGGAGAAGACAAACATCTTTATGAGGGAAAAATGACCCCCGGCCAGGCCCTAGCTCATGCAGCCTGTCAGCCTGAGGTTCCAGTTCCAGACTCTCACAGAGAGGGGAGCAAATGCTGGCTCCTCAGAATTGGGCCCAGAAACCCAGGTCTTCTCTCTCTTCATAGCTCCTCTCTGTCAAACATTCCATGGTTGTGGAGAAATCTACTGTCCTGAATTTAGAAAGAGATACAAATACAGAGCCGGGGCTTCACAGGACTACCTACAGTTCCCTGCCTTCTCTCAAACTTTCTACCAATGTAAGGCCACCCCACTCCTTCCTTGGCACGCTGGGCTTCCAACCCGGTTTGCTGCTGAAAGAGAATGAGCAGTTTTGCCACACATTCAGGGGCATTCCTGAGAATTTCCTTGGGGAGAATCCCCATGGAGGGTGCAGACCACCTCTTCTGGGAGGAGATGACTTCTGGATTTGTGGTTCTGTCCTCTGGCCTCAGCTGAACTACCAACGAAGGTCATCGCCCAGTTTAGCTGGAAGCAGGCGGCCCTCTGATTTCTCCCGGTTCACCCATCTGCACTGTACCCTCCACCTTAGCCTCCTTAGGGCTGTACAGGTGATTCGTTCTGCAGTCCTCATGAGGAAGGGGTTGGAAGCGAACCCCTTCCAGAGATTGGGCGGGAGGCGCTGGGGCAAGGGAGTTGGGGAGTGGGAGGGGCAGGGCAGTTACCTCATTGAAGCCCTCCTGCAGGACGTCCAGTAAGTTCCCCCGTGTCAGGCAGGCTAGCATAGTTCCTGCCTGGGGCTGCCGGGGCAGGGTTTCCAAGCGAGGCGGTCGCCGCCTCCTCCTCCTCCTCCTCCCTCTTCACACAAAGACTCTCGGCTCAGCTCATTGGGATCTCTTCGGAGTCCCGCATGCCACTTACTGGAAAACCAGACCCGGGCCAAAGTAGTGGCTTCCACTGGGCATGCTCGCACTGGAGCCTCTGCTGGAGGAGCCCGGGCGCTGTCGCGGTTCCTATAGAAACAGCTAGGCGCGCACCGGCTGGAGGGGCGCCTGCAGGCTGGCGTGCTTAAGGGACAGCACTGCCGGCGGGCTGGCCGGCGTGTGCGCGCTGCACACACACACACACACACACACACACACGCGCGCGCACACACACACACACACGCACGCACTGGCAGGTGGGCAGGAGTGTGTGAGTGTGCTGCTGCAGACACACACACCAGGCTTGCGTGCTGGCGTGTGCCTGCCTGCGTGCTGCTGCATACACACTCGCACACTGCTGCAGACACAAACACACACACGCGTTGACTCAAGGCGGGCGTGCCGGCGTGTGCATGCGCTTGCAATTACACACTTACACACACTAACCTTGCAGGCAGGCATGCCCGCATGAGCGTGCACTGAACATACACATACACTCACGCTCTGCTGATTTAAGGCCATAAGTACCCCACCACAAGTTGGGTGGGAAGGGGAGTGAATCACAGGATTTTTTTTTTCCACACTAACTGAAAACAGCAACATTTTTCCACATGGGGCCTAGACAGTGAGGTTAGGCTAACGAAGAGGAAGCAGAGGGAGAAAAACAAAAAGAAAAAGAAGAACCTGCCACATGAGAAAAAAATAGAGGATAGAAAGATATAACTTTCATTACTGATGTTATTAGAACACATTTAATAGAACAGTAAACAAGTCTCCTTGGATCACAACAGAAATCTCAAGGGTAAACAAAGGACAACCACGGCTTTACCAAAAAATGTCTGTCTTATAAGCAACTGCTAAGATGTCAAATGAGTTTTAAAATAAATGGGTTTTGATTAAAATAAATACCTCAAAAAGGTCCTGGGGCTTTTGAAAGAATTAGGTAAAAGCAGTGAAACAGAACTAGTTCCCTTTGTTTCTAGTTACTCAAGTCACAGCCTTGATTATTTTTTAAGAATACTTGTACTCTCACAGTGCAAAATCTTGTATCTATAGGAAAATCGGAAGCTGAAAGCTGAAAGAATACCCATATTACATTACATCTCATCATCCCAGATGGAGGGGAAGAGTTTAGAGTATTAAGGCTCAGGGAAGGTCAGGGCCTTGCCCAAGGACACAGCTGATTAGTGACAGAGGCAGCTTGAGGAACTAGGATTCTACATTTATGATTTCCAGAAGGCTATATTCTCTCCCCAAACCTCCATTAGTACCTTAGCAAGAAAAGTCAGTAGTGGCTGTTATTCAACCTAGTGATCTCCTCCTCAGGTCACTAGAAAAAAAGAAAAATATACCCAGAGCAGCCAGACTAGCAACATCTCATCTGAATGTCTAAAGCTGCTAAACACAAAGATGCTTCTGGAAAAAGACTTATCTTCCTCTGACTACAAAGGCAGGAAATAGAAGGCCAGCAGAGGTATTGAGTGGCCGCTGCTGGCTGAGTGCTATGGGTTCAATTCTGGCTAAGGCTGGGGAAGAACTATGACGCCAAATCAAACTTGCCTGAGCAGCCCACAAGTCAGGAGACCATGTCCTTCATAATGTAGCTGGGGAGTTTAGTTGCCAAGAACTCCCCTCGACCAGTGGCATCACTTAGGGGGGTTCAGGGGGTACAGACTGGACTGGGTGACACTGTCAGAGGGGGTGACACCAAAATGACTGCCTATAAATTTTTGTGCAGTGTTTCAGCAGAAATTTACTATTTTTTATAAAAATATCCCTGCAGTTAGTTATAACAACAAAAATGTTTTTTGTAAGCCCAGCTTACATGTATCAGTATACCCACAAGGCTAAAACTCTATGCTAATTTACTTTTTGAACCTTCTAATGCACTCTGGTCAGAGCTGTAATTATTACCCAATTATGATGACACTTCAAATCACCTGGTTTCATCTGCACTGCTACAAGCATGCACTGTTGTTTTCCTTGCTGCCACTATTTTTGTAGTCACTGATTTTGTCAAATTTTCTGGTGTTTTAGCTACAATATTGTGGCAATTAGTATTTGTGAACCTACATCAATAACTTTTTTGATAATAAAGTAGTAATTAAAGGAAAAGGAGCGATATATGGGAATTATGATTTACAAGTAATATTAGTACAAAAGCATTACTAAGGATTCTGTATGGTCTGGTATGGAAGGAGGTCCATGGGGGAAAAGAAGTGACACCAACCCTAGTGACACCACTGCCCTTGACCCTACCACAGTTCATGGTGTAACACCCTCAAGGGAGTCAGTAACCCCTGTTAATGAAACAAGGCCCTTTTTAAAGAGAAGTATGAAACTTCCAAACAAAATCGTACTCAATACATGTAAGTGTAAAGTGATGGAAAACCAAAACACGCAGTTGGGGATCCCTGGATAGAGGATCTTGATTTGTTGATAGCCCATCATGCTTTAGACACAGAACAGAAAAAACTGAGACATCAGAGGAGGTCCTGCTGACAGTTACCTATGCCAAGAGGTCGCTGTTCCTAAAACAAGTCATTTATTAAGGTAGGATCAGGGAGCTCAATGTTTCTGGGAAAAGACTCATTAAATCATTGACTTTTAAAGCTCCATAAAAAGAACTCATTTGGCCCAATTACCCCATTTCACAAATGAAGGAACCAAGACTAGGAGAGGTGCTCATGGTCACTCAGCAAGTCAATATGGGAGCTAAGATCTGAATCAAAGGCCTCTGAGACCCTTTGCACCACCTTTGCACTGTACCTCACAGAATGCTGGAGGACTTAAAGAGAATTGTGGTGACATGATAAAAAAGATATAGGGCATATGGTCTAAGATTGGACTATTCCCTGGAAGTCTGCAATTATACCAACCACATATTCTAGAGCAGTGCTGTCAAACAGAACTTTCTGTGATGGTGGAAATGTTCTATATATCTGTGCTGTCCAATACAGTGGCATCAGCCACATGTGATATTGAGTACTTGAAATGTGACTAATGCAACTATGGAACTAATATTCTAATGTTATTTAATTTTAATTAATTTAAATTTAGAGAGTATAATTTTCAAACATTATGTCCCATTGTCTCCATCCAACTATTGAAATGTACCAAAAATATATAATATTTTCACAAATAGGTTGCCTCTCACACTTGGAAAAAGCACAAAATTCCTGTTGGACTATGGGATCTCAATTTTTTGCTCAGAACATATGTTCATCGTATTTATTGTGATCTGCCTTAGAAAGTGGCCCACATGAAGAAATGAGCTTTAGTTCTAAGCCACACTAACATTTCTATTCTTTCCGTCTCCCTCCTCCCACCCTATTGTGATATCAGTGTAAGAGCTGGAAGAGCCAAGTGGGTTAGGTAAAAAAGCTGGGAATAACTAGGACAATGATCGGCATCCTGTAATGCCTGCAAGCCTGCCCAGGTAGCTGGAACCAACCCCACTGCTTCAGGTCTATCATTCACTCTGCCTGGTAGGAAAGGCAAAGAAACAGCTTTCTGCACAATCTATGCCAGGCTGCCTGATATTTGAACTTACACCAGACTTCCTCAGTATTGCATTATTTTGGCAATAATGGCAGACACCCCCCACAAACTAAAGCTACTCAAATATCTAAATATAACAGTAATAATAGCAAAATTGGGTTTTTGCTAGGTGCCAAGTACTCTATTAAGCGCTTAAATACATCAGATGGTTATAATTACCATAAACTGTGGGAGTTTCTTCTTGTCCCCATTTTATACATGAAAAAAGAGAGGTTTGGAGGTTAAATAATTTGCCCCAGAAATTACAGCTACAGGTGGTGAAGTCAAAATCCAGGTTTTTAACTATCATGCAATACTGTTATACAATGCTTGCAACATGGAAGGTACTCAGTAAATGTTTTTAGTTAGTGAATGAATGGACAAACAGTGGAGGAAATATTAGCAAACTCATTAACTACTTCTATTAATAAGGATAATAATGTTAGCCTAAGATTTTGAGCCTTAAACAGAACTGAATGAAAATATTGACTGTGACTCCTCTCTGTGTAGAACTAAGATGTGTGAAATTCACACCTATGTGAAATTTAACACATAACGGGCAATCCTGAATGACTATAAAGTAGCAGAAAGGCAATTTGAATAAACAAATCACTAAAATTGTCAACGGAAATTCTTTAAATGATCCTCTGAAATAATTTTTTAACCTTTCTTCTGTTTTCTCACATTAGCTGAGTTCCTTGACACTAACATATGCTCACAATTTCTGTTGCATTTATCTTCAGAGACATCAACGTTGTTGTTGTTAGGCGGCATCAAGTCGGTTCTGACTCACAGCGACCCCATGCACAACAGAATGAAACAATGCCTGGTCCTGTGCCATCCTCACAATCATTGCTACGTTTGAGCCCATCGTTGCAGCCACTGTGTCATCTATTTCGTTGAGGGTCTTCCTCTTTTTTGGTGACGTTCTACCTTACCAAGCATTATGTCCTTCTCCAGGGACTGGTCCCTCCTGATAACATGTCCAAAGTAAGCAAGACAAAGTCTCACCATCCTCATTTCTAAGAAGCATTCTGGCTGTACTTCTTCCCAGACAGATTTGTTCATTCTTCTGGAAGTCCACGGTATATTCAATATTCTCTACCAACACCATAATTCAAAGGCATCATATCTTCTTGTGTCTTCCTTATTCATTGTCCAGCTTTCCCACACATATGAGGCAATTGAAAACACCATGGCTTGGGTCAGCACCTTAGTCCTCAAGGTGACATCTTTGCTTTTCAACACTTTAACGAGGTCTTTTGTAGCAGATTTGCTCAGTGCAATATGTTGTTTGATTTCTTGACTGCTGCTTCCATGGACGTTGATTGTGGATCCGAGTAAAATGAAATCCTTGACAACTTCAATATTTTCTCCACTTGTCACGATGTTGTGAGGATTTTTGGTCCAGTTGTGAGGATTTTTGTTTTCTTTGTGTTAAGGTGTAATCCATACTGAAGGCTGCAGTCTTTCGTCTTCATCAGTAAATGCTTCAAGTCCTCTTCCCTTTCAGTAAGCAAAATTGTATCATCTGCATATCACAGGTTGTTAATGAGTCTTCCTCCAATCCTATGTGTCATTCTTCTTCATATATTCCAGCTTCTCAGAGTATTTGCTCACCATATAGATTGAATAATTATGGTGAAAGGATACAACCCTGATGCACACCTTTCCTGATTTTAAACCACACAGTATCCCTTTGTTCTGTTTGAATGACTACCTCTTGGTCTATGTACAGGGCATGAGCACATTTAAGTGTTCTGGAATTCTCATTCTTCACAATGTTGTACATAATTTGTTATGATCCACACAGTCGAATGCCTTTGCATAGTCAATAAAACACAGGTAAACATCTTTCCAGTATTCTCTGATTTTAGCCAAGATCCATCTGACATCACAAGTGACATCCCTCATTCCACGTTCACTTCTGAATCCAGCTTGAATTTCTGGCAGTTCCCTGTTGATGTATTAATACAAAAATTTTAATTATCTTTAGCATAATTTTACTTAGATGTGATATTAATGATATTGTTTGATAATTTCCACATTCCATTGGATCACCTTTCTTTGGAATGGGCACGAATATGGATCTCTTCCAGTCGGTTGGCCAGGCAGATGTCTTCCAAATTTCTTGCAGTGTTGCATCTGTTTGTTGAAATATTTCAACTGGTATTCCATAAATTCCTGCAGCCTTGTTTTTCAACGTCTTCAGTGCAACTTGGACTCCTTCCTTCAGTACCATCGGTTCTTGATCATATGCTTACTCCTGAAATGGTTGAATGTAGACCAATTCTTTTTGGTATTGTGACTGTGATCTTCTTTTGATGCTTCCTGTGTCATTCAATTTTTTGCCCATAGAATCTTTCGATACTACAACTCAAGGCTTGAATTTTTTCTTCAGTTATTTCAGCTTGAGAAATGCCGAGTATGTTCTTCTCTTTTGGTTTTCTAACTCCACGTCTTTGCACATTTCATTATAATACTTCACTTTGTCTTTTCAAACTGCTTTTGAAATCTGCTCAGCTCTTTTACTTCACCATTTCTTCTCTTCGCTTCAGCTACTCTACGTTCAAGAGCAAGTTTCAGAGTGTCTTCTGACATCCATTTTAGTCTTTTCTTTCTTTCCTGTTTTTTTTAAATGACCTTTTGTCTTCTTTATGTACGATGCACTTGGTATCATCCTCCAACTCATCTGGTCTTTGGTCATTAGCGTTCAATGCATCAAATCTCCTCTTGAGATGGTCTATAAATTCAGGTGGTATTTACTCAAGGTTGTACTTTGACTCTCATGGACATGTTTTAATTTTCTTCACCTTCAACTTGAACTTGCATATGAGCAATTGATGGATGGTCTGTTCCGCAGTCAGCCCCTGGCCTTGTTCTGACTGATGATATTGAGCTTCTCCATCGTCTCTTTCCACAGATGTAGTCAACTTGATTCCTGTGTATTCCAACTGTTTTGATTCCTGTGTATTCCATTCTTGTTTCCAACTTTCGAATTCCAATCACCAGTAATTACCAAATGAATCTTGATTGCGTGTTTGATCAATTTCAGACTGCAGAAGTTGGTAAATCTTTTCAATTTCTTCATCTTTGGCATTAGGAGTTGGTGCGTAAATTTTTGAGTAATAGTCATATAAACAGGTCTTCCTTGTAGGCGTATGGATATTATCCTATAACTGGAAATGTTGTACTTCAGGATAGATCTTGGAATGTTCTTTTTGACAATGAATACAATGCCATTCCTCTTCAATTTATCATTCCCAGCATCATAGACATTTTGATTGTCCAATTCAAAATGGCCCATACCAGTCCATTTCAGCTCACTAATGCCTAGGATAGCGAACTTTATGCAATCCATTGCATTTTTGACGACTTCCAATTTTCCTAGATTCATACTTCGTACATTCCACGTTCCGATTATTAATGGATGTTTGCAGCTGTTTCTTCTCATTTTAAGTCATGCCACATCAGCAAATGAAGGTCCCGAAAGCTTTACTCCATCCACGTCATTAAAGTCAATTCTACTTTGAGGAGGCAGCTCTTCCCCAGTCGTATTCTGAGTGCCTTCCAACCTGAGGGGCTCATCTTCCAGCACTGTATCAGATAATATTCCCCTGTCGCTCATAAGGTTTTCACTGGCCTATTTTTTCAGAAGTAGATTGCCAGGTCCTTCTTCCTAGTCTTTCTTAGTCTGGAAGCTCTGCCAAAATCTGTCCACCATGGGTGACCCTGCTGGTATTTGAAATAACTGGTGGCATAGCTTCCAGCATCACAGCAACATGCAAGCCATCAACATAGATATGCACCTACTGATAAAGGTCCCAAACATGTCCTGGCTCCTAAACTGCTCTTTTGCCTCCAGGCTTTTCCACCTGCCAATCTGCACCCATCTTAATCTTTCTTAGACACTGCATTTATCTTGCTGCTCATCTGCTCAAATGTCTTCAGACACTCCCTTTTCCTAGTATGTCAGATATACATTCCTTGTACCCAGCTCTTAAGGTCTCCCCTCAAATCACCTCTGCTCAGGTTAGGTGGCTCCTCAATGTCTCACAGATTTGCAAGATTCATTTTTACTTCAATGCTTTCACGGCTGTCCCTCTGCCGAAAATATCCAATACTCCACACTTCTGCTACCTAAATCTTCACAATACCTAGTTCAAGTTCCACTTCCACTGTGAAACTCCTATGACCACTCTTAATTTTGGTCTCATCTCCATCTGTCTGGAACACTTGCTCCCAGATAACCCAGGGTTCATTCCTGCTTCTCCTTCAGGTCTCTGCTCAAATGTCACTATATTCATGTGGCCTGCTCCAACACCCTATTTAAAATGACAACACCTCCTCACCCCATCATTCTCAATTCTCTTTGACTAATTTATTTTCATTTTTCTTCACAGCAATCATAACCATCCTGTATATTCTACATTTTGCTGGGGTTTTTTTGTGTTTGTTTGTTTATTTTCAGCCTTCCCCTGCTCAGAATATAAGTTCCATGAGGGCAGAGAATTTTGTATGTTTTGTTTACTGATTTGTCCTCAGTACCAAGAAAAGTGCCTGGCACATAGTAGATGTTCAATAAATGTTGGTTGAATAAATGAATGAATCTTTCTCCCTTTGAAGTCCAAACGTCAGAGCATGCTCTATACTATATCATTTAGTACTTAATTATAATTAATTTAGGAAAATGAATCTTTGTCTCTTTTACTGTATTCTCAAATGAAATGTAAATTTTTTTGTATCTGCCTGTATTTTCCTTTCATTTATGCATGCATTCTTTCATTAAACATTCATTGAATATATGTTGAGCACCAACTATATGCCATTATATTCCAGGTTCTATTCTTGTAGTAAAAACTTCAAGAACTTATTGTTATACATAAATACACACACCCCCACACATAAAGGCAAGAAACAAGACTGGAAGAAAAAATAGTAAAAGAAAGAATGGTAATGCTGAGAATCTAATATCAGTATGTAGGGACAGAGCATATGGGGTAAGCGTGACAGACTGAATAGGGGGGAGAAGAAAAAAGAGACAGAAGAATGAGAGACTAGAGTAGGATGTCAGGAAAGTAATCACCAGATGCTAGTGCTTAATATAAACCGTACCAAAGCAGATATGCAAATATGTTCTACATGAATTTCTTAAACTCATATTTCAAAAGTTATCTGTTAGCTATCCTATGAAGAAAGATTAGATCAAGACTAGCGACATCTGGTGGATATTTCAGAAGTGGTTCTTGAGGTTCTCTACCATGAAAACACCATAAATGCCTCCATGTCTCTGGACTGTCAATAATAATGTGCTGTTGTGTTGTTGTTAGTTGCTCTTGAGTCGATTCAGACTCATGGCAACCCCAGGTGTGCAGAGTAGAACCGCTCCATAGGGTTTTCAAGGCTGTGACCTTTTGGGAAGCACATCACCTGGTCTGTCTTCCCAGATGCCTCTAAAGGTGGGTTCCAACAACCAATCTTTTGTCAGTAGTAAAGGGCTTAACCACTTGAGCGAGGGCTCCACAATACTGATTATAATAACATGAAATCATCTTTCTGCAGGACCCAGGTTCTCAATGCAACAGATAGCCAAATTTCTAACAAGGATCTTTCTATCTCCCAGCTGATGTCCAGCTGCCTTCTGAAGGATGTATACAATACCTGACACCACATAATTCTTCTTTTTAAAGGTAACTTACTATTTTAAACGTTCATAAAGGAACATGACTTAGGGGTTCTACTTCAGGGAAAACGCCCTAAGAAAAAAAAGTCTTAAATGAGGAAGTAAATTAGTTGTTTACAGTGTGGGGGAGGAGGACAATCTAAAAGTCCAACACAGAAAAATGACCAAGAAAATTACAAACATTATAATGTTTACAAAACCTATACCAATTTTGAAATATCAAATTTTAAGTGAAAAAAGCAAAAGTAAAAAAGTGTGTGCATAATATGATCTCAAGTGTGCAAAAATTATGCATAGAAGAAAATATTAACAGTGGCTGCTTACAGATGTGAGGATTATAGTTTTGCTTTTTTTTAAATTTTATTTTTTGTTACTGTTGTTGAGAACACACATAGCAAAACATACACCAGTTCAAATTTCTACATGTACAATTTAGTGACACTGATTACATTCTTGTCTTTTTATATAAGTTAGATCATACAATATTTGTCCTTTTGTGATGGGCTTATTTTGCTCAGCATAATGTCTTTAAGCTCCATCCATACTGTAGGATGTATCAAGACTTCATTTCTCCTACTGGCTGAGTAGTATTCCATTGTATGTATGCACCACATTTCATTTATACATTCATCTGTTGATGAGCATTTAGGTTGTTTCCATATTTTGGTTATTTTCAATAGTGCTGCAGTGAACACTGGCATGCAAGTCTCTTTCTGTGTCTTTGCTTTCAAGTCCTTTGGGTATATACTTAGGAGTAGAACTGCTGGGTCATAGGATAGTTGAATTTTTAGTTTTTTGGGGGAAATGTGTAAAAATGGTGTGGCGGGGGCATTTGACCTCCTCTAAGTTCATAAAGGGAAAGGAGAATCAAGATCAACAGCCCAAGGCTGATTCTTATGAGGCGGTGGTCAGACATGCCTCTACCCTCCAACCTTTTTACAATTCTGACACCGTGGGTCCCTCTCACAGCATTGTCTACTTCTCTATTAGGTTCAATAATACATTGCAATGGCCACACAGAACTCACAGACAATGCTCACGATTATGAGGTTTATTAGGGAAGTTAAAGGTTACAGTTCAGGATCAGGAAATACTCAGGATACAGTTCTTCCATCAGAACTGCCTCTTCTCAGCCATGCTCACAGGCATCTCTCTCTGGCTGTCAGCCCCAGCCTAGCCTCTGCCCTGTTCAGGCAAGTGTCACAAAGCTCTTTAGCTCTGCCAATAAGTGCCTGGGGGCACCCCCACTCCACTAGGAAGCCTCCTGCCTGAAGGTGCTCAGCTTTCTTGTTGCATGGGCTGGGAAGTCCACTGCTCCATCTACTGCCAGTCTCCTCATTCTGCTGCCTCTGCTGCCACCATTTCTCTGCTGTGGCTTCTTGCCATTTCCATTGTTACATCTCTCTCTCTTTCTGTCCTGGTTCTGCTGCTTCTCTCTATCTTCCATGTTACAGCTCCTCTCTCTCTCCATGTCTCCTTTTAATACTAGTGGGATGGTAAAACTGACCAATCCCCTTGTTAGGGTTCCATACACTTATTTTCAATGGTCCTACCTCCACAAGGGTGCCATACACTTTATTTACATTATGAGCAAGCTATCCAATCCCCTTGGTGGGCCATAAGCACCTCATTTGCATAGTCACATCTAATCATTTGGTGGACTGACAAAGACTATGGCTAAAAGGGACATATTAAGTAATTCTCTGCACTGCAAACCGCCACACTGTTTTCCACAATGGTTGTAGCATTTGGCTTTCCCACCAGCAATGGATAAGCATTCCAATTTTCCCATATCCTTACCAACATTTGTTATTTTCTGTTTTTTTTATCTTTGCCATGCTAGTGGGAATGAAATGGTATTTCACTATGGTTTTGATTTGCATCTCTATGATGGTTAATGATGCTGAGCAACTTTTCTTGTGTTTGGTGGCCATTTAAATGTCCACTGGTGAAATGCCTATTCAAATCCTTTGCTCATTTTGTGACCGGGTTGTCTTTTTGTGGTTAAGTTTGTTTTGTCTTTTAATCATCATTTGCAATATTTCCCAAATGCTCTATAATTAAGGTGCATTATTGCTATAACAAATATTTTTTATCTAAATCTTTTAAATACTGTATATGCTCTGATCGATGGCTAGAATTTTTCAATTCCTGTCTGATTTGATCAATTCCAGAAAAAGACGGCCCAAGTAAGCTAGAATTTCCACAAGAAAACAAGACAAATATTTTACAACTTCGTTTCAGGATCTAAGTCCCTATGGAGAAATCCCCCAGTCGTAGAACAGTACTGAAATGCCCATAATGTTATCACACTTCTCTCAACAGTACGTCAGAAACTTACAGAGGGCTCTGCTGGCAGCGGGGAGTTATAGAGCCTCATAACCACTTGAGTCCCCATCTTCCGAGTCCCTAGAACTGGATCAGGGCCACCTTAAAGTAGGAAGAGGAAGAAATGTGTAAAAATACAGCATGGGAAAGAAATCCCAAGAGCTAAACCACCCTAGTGGGGTCAGGCCTTCCCCCACAAACCTACCAACTTGAGTCATCTCCAAGTATCAGAAACAGGGCCCTGGTTAGCAGAAAATCCAGCCCAAGATATTATAATCACAACAGGGTTATCCCAATGGCATTTTAAAATCTACTCACTTAGGCTTTAGCAGTAAAACAAACAAAAGAGGATTGCTTCTCTATCATTAGTTAAGCATGGATGTGTTTTCCCTCCTCCCTACATTTATTAGTCAAGAACCATAGCAAGTATTTAGAAGACAATCAGGAGAAATACTGGAAGCTCTGCTTCTGACACTCACTTCCCTCCATCCTTAGGACTTCATTTTTAAGGTAGCATTTCTATTCTAAGGCATAAATTTTAATATAGTATTTTACTGTTTATAAAAATGCTATCACCTACATCATCTTATTTGACCCTCACAGTAAATAACCCTTGGAGACAGATAGGGTTAATCGTACTAGCCCCAGTTATAGAAAACAGGCTTGGAAGCTGCTCCGCCAACGAGCAGTGGAGGCAGTCCTCCAACCCACCTCTTCTGAATCCACCTGTGCTATGTCTGTACTAGAGAACAGGCCGGCAAAATAGTAATGATGATGGTGATGACATTATTATCAATATATAACTGCACACTATGTACTGTTACCAGTGTTTTAGATTCTCACAGTCTACGAGGTTGATAGCGTTATTACCACCTTTTTTGTGCTGCAATTCAATTTTCAGTACTCTACTCATCTTAAGGAAATCATTCCTCTTAAGGGACCAATGGAGGGGCAGCGGTTTTCGGGGAGGATGGTGTATAGGTTGAGAAAGGGAAGTGAGTTACCACTCCTCTCCAAGCTCTAAAAGTCTGAATCAGGAACTGCACACTAAGAACCTATCAGGCTCAGAGCGGGTTCGGACCCTGAAACTTCAGTAATTGAAGCCTCCTTCCTCCCACCCCTCCTTCGCCCCCTCCTCACGTCCTCAGTTCTGATCTGGAGGGAGGGTGGCTAGTTTTACTTCCCAGTTACCCGCCACCTTTCAGCACCTACCTCTTAAGTCTTCGGTTGGTCTGGTTCAGCATCTGTCCCCGGCCCTACTAGGCACTGCCTCCTCTGGCTCAGGCGTCGCCGCTGCGTTCCCGCTGCCATGGTAACGCGACGGCTGACCAGGGGCTGGCCCGCCTCCAGGCGGCCGGAGCCAGGAGCTTGCGGGCCAGAGTTCCGCCTCCTGCCAGGCCAGGCCCCGCCCCACTTCCTGATGGTTCTGACCCCGCCCCCTGCCGGCCCGAGCCCGCCCCTGCCGCGGAGAACCCTGGCTTCCTGCCAGCTCGGACACACCCTCCTGCCTCCAAGACCTCAGCCCGGCTCTGCCTCTAGCTGCGGCCGGTAGAGTGGGGCGTGCCGGCGTCTTTACTGGCTGGGCTCCCAAACGACTTTTTGCTGAGCGGGACCATTGTTGCACGTACGTAGATCTCTCACCCCAGAAAACACACCAGGTATATATTCATTACGCGATTTATTGATGCCAGCGGCTCCGCAGCCGAGAGAGCCAACAGTCCAGCTAAGGGGAGTTTCTGGGTTCCACCGTACTCTCGGTACCAGTGACATTAAGTCCTTATAGCCGATAGTCAGAAAACTTTGTGTCTCCAGGCCTCCGCCCCTGTCCCCATTTGCCTGGTTCGGTCTGGGAGCCTTCACCCCGCCACGGAAGAAAGAGCCTAAAGCAGCCCTGGGGGCTGTATACAAATGCTCAGTATGCTTTTCCCAGGCCTTCTTCAGCTTTTGTGTAAGGAAGATACTTTTCATGTCCAACAAGATCAGACCAAGTGTTTCTGGGGTAACATGTTCTTTCCGCACTTTTCTTGAGAGCAGGAGCGAAGGTAGAGGTCAAAGCCCTACCTTCCTGCTCACTCAACCTAGCCCCCTCAGTCTGTGGAATGCCATCCACCCCTAGCTAATCCAAGTAGAACTCCAAGCTAAGGGCAGCAAATAAGGCCTAGGGGGAGAGGGCAAGACTGGAGACCCTCACAATCCCAGGGATTCTGGAGTTTTTAAAAATGTGGTCAGTGTCCCAGGCTGCCACCCAACTCCCCAAAGCAGCTGATTCTCCCCGCAAGGGTGGTGGCCAGATGATGGAAACCGGCTCCTGCCCCAAGGCTCACACCAGGGTCCCATTCTTTCTGTCATAGCGAGGTGTGGCCTGAGGGAAGCAAAGGGTTGCATACTCTGTAGAATTTGCTAACTGCTGGTCTTTCACCTCCTGGGCAGAGCGTGACCGGGTCCAGCTGCACACCTGGATGTCTGCATAATGTACGCTGCTGTCCTCTGATGTGACGCCTGGTCTCTTCTTTGGAGACTCAGGCTTCTCTAACACTCGCTTATACGTATGTCCTGGTGTTTCAGGGCCCTGTGAGAAATGGAAAACATTAAGGGAGAATCTTGGTTTTGCCCCTCACTTCCAATGCAGGGCCAGTTAGATTGATGTCCCTCTACTTTGCCCTTTTGGGGGGAGGAGGGAGGTGGGCAGAACCAGCAAGTTCTACAGATGTTTGTCCTGAGATAAGAAAGCTCAGTACAGGGATCCCATGTCTGAGCAGCCCAGGAGAAAGGACAGAGGCCTGTCATTACCTTTCTGCCATTCTGTCGCTGCTGCTGCTGCTGCTGCTGCTTAGATGATGGTCTTGCTTGGCTCCCTGAGGGAAAGAAAACCAAAAACCAAACCAGTTACCATCCACCATGTGTGTCAGAGCAGAACTGTGCTCCATAGCATTTTCAATGGCTGATTTTCCAAAAGTAGATCACCAGGCCTTTCTTTCGAGGCACCTCTGAAGCACCAACCTTTTGGTTAGTAGCTAAGGGCTTAACAGTTTGCACCACTCAGGGACTCCTCTGAGGGGAAGAACCCCAACTGAAAACCATTCTCTCTTCCCCGTCTCTGCTGAGATTGCCCCCTTCAAATATCTCTATGAAACTATTATAGTAGTCTTCTGACTCATTTCTCTGCTTCCATTTTCTCCTCTTTCCACTTCTGCCATCCTCACAGCCAAACTCCTTAGCAGGGTATACAATCTAGCCCCTTCACAATCTGACTGTAATGTCTTCCATCCTCATTTATCACAGCCCCTAACATAGTTCAACAAATGAAAATATGTTGAGAGTGCATTACATGCCAGGCTCTGTGCAATGCTCTGTAGGTAGAAAGATGAGTAGGATGTTTCCTCTGCCTCAGGGAGCTTCCCCGACCCCACTGCCATTGAGTTGATTCTGACTCCTAGCGACCCAATAAGGATAGAGTAGAACTGCCCTATAGGGTTTCCAAGGAGTACCTGGTGGATTCGAACTGCTGATCTTTTGGTTGGCAGCCATAGCTCTTAACCATTGTGCCACCAGGGTTTCCTCAGGGAGCTTATAGCCTACTAAAAACCAAAAAACCCAAATCCATTGCTGTCGAATCAATTCTGACTCATAGCTACACTACAGGACAAAGTTGAACTGTCCCATAGGTTCCCAAGGCTGTAAATCTTTACAGAAGCAGACTGCCACATCTTTCTTCCAAGGAGGGACTGGTGGGTTCAAACCGCCAACCTTTCAGTTAGCAGCCGAGCACTTAACTACTGTGCCACCAGGGCTCCTTTACAGCCTACTGGGGGGACCAGTAAATAACCAGACTAGTATTACAATGCATGTGGTACATGCTCAGCTACATCAAACTACGTGCCATTTTCAGTCAAGTCAGTCTCCTCTCTTATCTCCACTTTCTCTCCTAATTCCCCTGCCTAAAATACCCTTCCCTCCCTCCTCTTCTGCTGCCTTGTGAACTTGCTATCACTCTTTTAACATTGGTGTCCTTTCCCATTCTCCTACAGCATTAGTATGCTTCTATTATAGCACTAGTTGATGGTATTACAAAGAAAGGCCTGGCGATCTACTTCTGAAAATCAACGAACAAAAACCTTATGGATCGCAATGGTCTAAATGCATTCTGCATGGGGTCACCATGAGTTGGGGGCCAACTCGACGGCAGCTAACAAAAACAACAATAGATGATATCACCATTATTTGTTCACGTGTATCTATCTCTCAGACTTGATTTTCAGATTTCCCAGGGCCAAGACAGAGTCTCCTTCTTTCTGTGCCTCTCTGCCTCCACATACAATCTAAGTGCTTGGTAGATATTGGTTGGATGAATGAAGGAATGAATGACCAACACTGTCACTCTGCGATATAATCCAGAGGTTAAGAGCTGGTCTACACTAAAGATTCTTTTGGTGTACTCTCTCCTTTTATCACTTCCAAAGCCACTCCTCTTTTCCACTCTTACATCCTTTCCAAAGATGATTCTGTTGTCTTCTCTTCTCTAGTTTGCAACCTCCCACCCCCTGATTTTTTTAGACTTCCCACACACACAGTTACCTGTTTTCTTTTTCCTCTGGAGAGTTGATGGGCAGCTCCTGTGACAGGAAAAACAGATCACCCATGTGCAAGAGCATCACTCCTTCATTATGTGCTCTGTGATCTCTTGAAAATTCTGGGATGACTCTCCCCAACCTCCCTCTAACAAAGACTCATCCTGAGCCAGGTTCAGCCCCAAAGTGTTTGTCACACCTCTCCCAAATGGATGGTTCTGGAAGGTGGAGTGGCACAACTGACATAACCAAACCCAAAATACAGCTTCAGGCAACCAGGCGCTATACGCCAGGGATGTAGCTGGGCTGAGGACTATTCTGGGATTGTCTAGCAGGCCAGTCTCAGCAGAGGGTGAGGGAAACCTGCCAAATAATGGGATATTGCTGGATTCAGAGACCCTCTTGTTTCTTCTTCAGTGCTTTTTTCTGGTGGTCTCTGCCAGCCCTGGACTTCCATGCTAGGAGTCATTAGAAGCTGCTGCAACCAGGGCTAACTAATTAGGGTCCCCTCAAAGCCCTTTTTTAACGGATGACCTCCCTCTCTGCTTCCCTGTCCTTGTTTTTAATTAACAGGTAAAGTGAGAGATGTTTAACCTTTAGCGTCCTTTCGAGAACTCTGTCCACAGCACAGAACTGAATTTGGTGAGTGACTCAGCTGCCCCACCCATGCTGCAAGACAGACCTCTTAGACTCATTTCTAAGCCTCTGGGGTCCCCATGGAGCCTGTGGAGCCTGTGTGTCTACATGATTGTCAAGTGTTTGATGCCCAGAGAAACAACATTGCTCTGAGGAAATTCCCTGAATAGTTTGGGACTTATTCCAGATGGTTTTTCTTGCTAGTACATTTCTAACAGAGCCAACCCTAGTTTTCTAACTTCTAGTCTTCCCAGCGAAGTTTGTTTTTGCTAATTAAAAAGAAAGGAGGGAAACTTTTGAATCACATTGACCTTACTACTGTAGAAAAAAATCAGGATTTTTCCACGTACATTTGACAGAGGTTTGTGTTTTTGTTCTGTTGTTTTTGTGACAAAACATTTGACATTTCAACAGTCTTCACATGTATAGTTCAGTGACATTATGTTCATCATGTCATTCAACCATCACCCTTATCCGTTCCCAGATTATACCGTCACTGTGAACAGAAGCTCAGTGTCACCTAAGTATTGAGTCCTCCTTTCCCACCCCTCTAGCCAACCCCCTCGCCGTAACCATTAGTAAACTTTTGCCTCTATACACTTGGCTATTCTAGATATAAGTGGGATCGCACAATATTTGTCCTTTTGAGACTGACTTATTTCACTCAGCATAATGATTTGTTTGTAATTCAGCTTGCTAAGCTGAGAGTAGAGTCTCTATCCAAACTTTACAGGTGGTTCCGAAGCTTTGAAACTACTTCTGTGTCTTTCTGTTTCCTCTCCTGCTACTTCAACTCTTGCTTTCTCTTACCGCTGCCCAGTCACAGCCTTTTCCTAGTCTCTAATTCCTTGTCCCTTGTTGCTACTGTCTTCCTACTTATTTCTAATTAAGTGGATAAAAAGAATATTCTCACATATTGTGAAGAATGTAACCAACGTCACTGAACAATTTGTGTAGAAATTGTCGAATGGGAACCTAAACTGCTGTGTAAATCTTCATTGAAATAAAATATTAAAAAAAAAAAAAAAAGGAGAGAGAGAGAGAGAATATTAATTCTGAAATACATAGACTTAATTTACCCAGTTTTGGTGAACAGAGCCTGCTTCCAAGTTGGATATTGCACAGTGCTTGAACACAACCCAAGCCGAGTATTCAGTTAGATTCAGAGATGATGGAATTTTATTTTTAGTTCAGAATTAAGAAATGGGCACTCTCCTACACTGGTAGTAGGAATAAAAATTATAGCAATCTTTCTAGAATGCAATTAGCAATAAGTATAAAAACCCTTAAAAATAAATGTGTGTATCCTATGATGTAGCAATTCCATATCCTAAGAAATAACAAGACGTGAAAATCTGGATGCTCACTGTAGCACTATTTATAAACACAAAAACTGGAAGTATCCCAAATGCCCAACATTTGGAAATTGACTAAATAAATAGCATATCCAATCAGTGGAACACTATGTAGCCATTTAAAAAAGATGTTGGAAGAACATCTATCATCATGGAAAAATTTCTTATTAAGTTAAAAAAAAAAAAAAGATGTAAGATGTGTTTTGGAATAAAAACTGTGCACACAGGCATTCAAAAAGGATTAAATGGAAATACGTACACTACACTGTTCCTGATTGTCACCTCTGAGTGCTTATATTTATAGTTTGCTTATTTTCTACTTTTTGGTATTTTACAAATTTTCTCCGGTGAATGTGTATTACTACTATTGTAATCAGAAAAAAAAAATCAAAATATTTTTATAATGAAAAAGTGTCATAGTATCTTTAAGTGTCTAGAGGTTTATTGAGTTAATGAGAAATAGAAGAGAGCAATTTTTACACAATCCTATTAATAATTTATGTGGAAAAAATAGATTTTGGTTAGAGTCTAGTGTAGTGGTTTTAGTATGGGCTCTAGAGTCTGAATGTTTGTCTGCTAGCTGTGTGACCTTCGGCAAGTTTTCAACCACTCTAAATCTCTGTTATCTTATTAATAAAATGAAGAAATAATAGAACCTAAATCTCATGGGATTATGGTAAGGATTACATAAAATAATACATGTAAGTACCTGGCATATAATGAGCATCAGTAAAGTTGACTAGTATAACTACCACAGCTATTACAACTCAGAGGAAGAACTGACCAATAATGAAGCATGTGAAGACTTGGAAAGAAGGGGAGTGAAAGAAACTGTTACATCTCTTTCTCTTGAAGTCTTTATAGGTCTCTACATGTTCTATATCTAGAGGACATCTCATAGTTTAAAGGGTGCTTTAAGAGCTTTTTTTTTCTCAATCCTGACAACATTCTGGGAAACACATATTATTGTTCCATTTTATATGGGCTAACTAAGGCCTTAGGACTTCAGTGCCTTACTAAAAGGCAGGGACCAGTTTTCCTTTTTATTACTATGTCTTCTGGATCTAACACTGTGCCTGGTACGTAATAGGTATTCAATAAATATTTGTTTAATAAATGAATGGATAAATGAATGAATAGTAGTAACAGGACATAAATCCAATGTACTGACTCCAAATCTTATGTGCTTTCCAGTGTACCTCACCTGTATCTAAATATAATGATGCTTTATTTATCAATAAAACATCCTCAAGATCTGACCCCGGCATGGGGTGGTATAGCTCGGAAGGCAGTGGACAAGATAGAACCAGGCCCAAGGGTCTATAGTGATGCCAACTCTGGGAAAGAACAAACACTACCACAAATAATTTATTATGAGGTTTTCACATACACTGTATTATTTGTTCTTCAAAACAAATTTGTGATGTAAACAAGGTGGGTTGTATTAGCTATATTTTACTGATGAGGAACAGAGAAGTTAAGGGACTTGCCTAAGGTCACCAAGCAATTAAATGTGAACGATACATTCAGATATTCTTTGGAAAATCTCCTTCTTATTCCTACTTTTCCCTTTTAAATAAACATTTCTCCAAAATGATTTGCTTGCTCTGGAAGGCAATATTATGTATGGTTAAAAGTTTGGGCTCTTAAGTAAGACAAGCCTGGGTTGGAATCTTGGTTCACTTATTTACTAGTCATGTGACCTTGAGCAAGTTACTTAACTTCTCTGAGCCTCAGCTTCCTCAACTGTAAAATAGGAGGAAGGGGAAAACTATTTCCTTACAGAGTTGTGAAAATTAAATGAGGTTGTAAAGTGCCTGGCACAGAGTAAGTTTTCCAATGCTATGGCTACTATCATCTCTGGGGAGAGAGAAAAGGAAGAGGGGAGGAAGAGGACAAAGAGAACCAATGTCTTATTCACCATTCCAGCCCTGCTCTGGCCTTTCTACAGACAGCTGGCTTGGCTGTGTTTTCTGAGATCTCCTGAAAGGAGGAATCACAGAAAGGGGTGCTGCTCTGGTGCTGGAATCAGGAGGTGCCAGGCAGAGGGAGGTGGCAGTGGGAGGTTGGCAGAGAATTATCTCCAGGCTCTCCCTTACTCATGCATGTAACGAAGGAGAAGGTATTCTCAGCTCCGGACCTCCACGTCCAACAACACGAGACTTGTACCCTCCTCCACCCACCCTTTTTCCCAACTCACCAGTTTCTCCCACAGCAGAGCCGATTTCCCATGGTGCTCGGTCTCCGAGGGAGCCCAGCTGTTTTTCTACATAAAGAGGCTTATGCATTTCCTGGTTTCTGTTTAGCTTTCATTGGCAGCTCCCAGGGAGTTTTTGTCAGTGTCAGATTTCAACCTAGCAGGTTGAACTTTGGAAGCCACCTGCTGGAAGGATTCCCAGGTGACTTAGTTCTCAGCCAAGGGCAGATCGGCACGCACCAGGATCCAGGTGAGAGCTATCTCACCTTTGGGATTTGGAGCTTCTTTGATGAAGCCGTGAACTTTGAAGCTTCAAGCTACAATAAAAAGTAACCTGAGATAGAAAAGGGCTCTGGGTTTCCTTCGGAAATGCTTTTCTACTACATCACATTGTCCCTGAAATATATCTTCTATAACGGAGTAAAAGATTTCAACTTAACTTCCTCAGCCCCACTCAGGTTTAAATGAGTTTCACTTTTCAGGTAACTACTGGTGCCAGTTGCTTATTATCCCTGTCTAGAATCTGGGTTTGAATACTGGAGTCTCTAGGAAACTTGAATTTAGGGAATGGATTTCTTTTTAGATTCTCCCTGACTATCGGCAGGTCCTAGGTTTCTAGGACTATAAAATGGAGAACTGAACTCGTTATCTAATCTCCTTTTGGGTCTAAAAGCATATGATTCTATGATTGTACTGGCCTCAGCACTTCTTAACCACTCCCCCATCCCTGGTATAGAACCACAGAACCTCCACTTACCCCTTAACTCAGCTTCTTCCAACAACCCAAAGTTAGACTCATTTCACACTCACCAGCAGCTAGGATGCAGTGGAGCAAATTCTTCTGTAGAAGATATGGGCTCTAGGAGAATTTATGAAACATGTAAAGTTTGTCTTCAGTGCTCTCACTCCCATCTTTAGTCTCTTCCCCAGATGCCTGGTTATTTGTGTGCCCCTTATAGATATTCAGGAGGAGCCCT
Source organism: Dugong dugon (assembly GCA_030035585.1). Lineage (NCBI taxonomy): Eukaryota > Metazoa > Chordata > Mammalia > Sirenia > Dugongidae > Dugong > Dugong dugon. The sequence goes on from CM057467.1 coordinate 33,126,916, forward strand.
GGTGTCACAGTGGTTAAGCGCTTGGCTGCTAACTGAAAGGTTGCAGTTCGAAGTCACACCGCAGGAGAAAGATGTGGCAGTCTTCAGTAAAGATTTATAGCCTTAGAAACCAAATGAGGCAGTTATACTCTGTCCTATAGATTTGCATGAATCGGAATCAACTCGTAGTCAACTGGTTTCTGGATATTCAGGAACCACCACCCAGCCTGCACTTCACAGAGACTACCCTGAACTCTTAACTCCTGCCCATCTTATGAAAAACAGGGATAATAAGAGTGACAACCTTATAGGATTATGGTAAAAATTAAATAAAACAATGTATATGAAGCTCTAGTCCACTGCCTGGCACACAGAAAGCTCTCAGCAAGTCTTAGCTGTTATAATTATTGGGGGTGGTTCAGGGGTAAAAATCTCACCATTACATGTGGGAGACCTGGGTTTGATTTCTGACCAATGCACCTTATGCACAGCTACCACCCATCTGTCAGAGGAGGCTTGCATGTTGCTATGATGCTGAACAGATTTCAGGGCAGCTTCCAGATGAAGACAGATTAAGAAGAAAGGCCTGGCGATCAGCTTCCAAAAATGAGCCAGTGAAAACCCTGTGGATCACAACAGTCTGATCTGCCACCAATGTATGTGGATGGCGCAGGTCCAGGTAGTGTTTCATTTCATCGTGTATGGGGTTCCTATGAGCTGGGGCTGGCTTGATGGCAGCTAACAACAACAACAATAGCATTGTTATTACTTCTTATTCTCAGCTGTCAGATGATAAAGTATTCTATTTTTTAAAATCTTGTGCCCAGATCATGGTGGTAGCCTATTATCTTATGGCCATGCTTCTCCCCGTAACCCATTTTGTAGTCTGCCATTACCTCTATTCTTTTAGTCCTATTACACTCCCCACCCCCTTCCCTGAAAGCCATTACTGATTTCCTGTTATCTACAGAGTAAAGTTCAAACTTCTTAGCCTAGTTTTCAAAACTATATAAACGATCTGATCCCTTTCCTGCTGTATCCTCTGTAATTTAAAGGCAAGCCCCTAAGATATTTTAGGTAACCAAAAACTCCAAAGGAACCAATACTGCGGGGTGGTAGCCAGGCAATCTATATACTTTAAGCAGCATTAATAGAAGTCTGAAGTGTTGAACAAGGGGATTTTTTATTCCACTGAAGTCTATACCATTCCATGACTGGAATAAAAATTTTAGGTCTAGATGCTGAATTTCAAGTTACATCATGAAAAAGCAATGTGCTCAAGACAAAGTTGTCTGTATAGTAAGCGGTATGGAAGTTGCTATATAATATAGTTCAAAGAACTACTTATGTTTAGCTGGGAAAACAAAAGCCTTAGGAGGAGAGGGTGGTTATTTTTAAATATCTGAAGGATCTTCAAGTGAAAGAAGAATTTCATTTATTTTCTGGACATAACCAGAACCAATGGGCAGAAGTTACTGAAATGAGGATTTTGGTTCAATAGAAGAACTTATAATAGATATGTCCAGAACAATGGAGTGTGTTACTGTATGAAGTTCTAAGTTCTCTGTCATTCAAAATGTCCCAGCAACAGCTGGCTCATAATGTGAGAAGAATATGGTGGTGAATTGGACTAAATCAGAGGTTTTCATATTTTTTCTAGCTAAGGAAGACTTTCTATAAAGCTTATGTAAAAACCCCAATTGAAAAAACAGATCAAAGCTGTTCTGGTTGAAGTCTGAGTAGGATTCTTTTTTACAAATTCTTTTTCTTCTTGACTAGACAGTAAGATTCCTGAGAAGAGACACTAACCTATGTATTTTTTATATATTTACAATGTATAACTCCCAAAATGTATTACCTGGGGCTTGATAAATATTTGTTGAATGAATGAATGAAAAACCAAATATACAAACAGTTATTTTTCTGAGGCATGCTTACATTTTTAATAGAAGGCAACCTTTAACCAAAAATTGAATTCCTCAGTGAGGGCTCTTATCCTGATGGTCCATGAATCACTGAGAAGGGTGCGAATGCCAAATTTGGGGGCATCTGCATTTTTCTGGGAAGAGGGTTTATGGCTTTTGTCAGGTTTTCAAAGGGATCTGTAACCCAAAACGGTTAACAACCACCATTTTAAAGGAAAAATTTCAGCTATCTACCATAGTTTGGTAAAAGGTATGCTTGGGGGCAAGGAGGTCTTCTGGACACTCCCCAAATCATACACATGCATGCTGTCTTGATTGCAGAGCATAATTGAGGGGTCATGCCCCTAGGCTTCCCTGAATACACCATACCCCTAGTCTTAGGACTCTACTTAGTACTATACTTCCAAGGCAAGATTCCCTGGCAGTCACCACCACTGTATTTTTTTGTCTTTTTACACTGATAGCCCTAGATCCCCCGCATTTGGTCTTGGATTGACTGGGTGAGGTGATGTGATAATTCCTCTCTTTGGGATGTTCCAAGATGAGAGACAAATGCTTTCCTTCTTGGGCCTCTGTGCAGAGGGTGAGAGCTCTTTGTGGTTCGGTGATAATGGTAGGGGTTTCTGTGTTTTTGTCCCTGTCTGTGCGTATTCAGTCTCTCGGGATCAGAGACTATTTCCAGTGAACAGACCTTAGCATGGAAAACAAAGTATTTTGTTTTGAGCAACTCTCTCCAGCCAGTTTTCCCAACCCCTACCCAAAAAGGGCCAGACAGTCTGGAGACCCTTGTTTTTGTGTCTCTAATCACCAGCTCAGATAGTGTCCTCTGGACTGTTTGGATGGTATATCCCTTTTCCCTCCCAGGATCACTCTCTCTTTTGTTGCATTGTGAGAAAATTATGGCTAGGAATTTGATCTGGAGCCAATGCCAGCTTGCGGGTGTGATCTCAGCATCCAAGTGTGACAATGGCACATCTAACTGAGGTGCTTTATGTCTAGCCAGCTATGACCTCCTCCCTCCCTGTTCATCCCTTCCTTCAGGCCACAGAATAGGGAGCAGCACAAACAAGGCCCTGAGATTTGGGTTTATTCAGCTCTACCCAGAACTAAGCCAAAGGCTATGACATGTCCCAAGGGACCAAACAATATATTGTGAACCATGCATTTTTCCCTTCCCCCAAGGATGCTGCTACCTCTGGGGTGGTTGGCAGCTGCTAGCATCACGCCTTGGGAAGTAGAAAGGGATTTGCTGGTTGCTGGTTCTGTGGCAATCAGGGCTCAACTACGGTTGCCTCCTCCTCTTCATCTGGATCAGGAGGCGCCGGGAGCAGGGAGATGTAGACCTCATTGACCTCTGTATCCAAATGTCGCCCACCCCGAGGTGCCTCCAGGTTAAGGATGCCATCATGGGAGAGAGCAGCGCGGACCCGCCAGGGGTCGACATCAGCAGGCAGGACATAGGTGCGGCAGAACTCTCGGGATACGAAGCCGTGGCGGTCCAGGCGCTGGGGGTGCCGAGCAGACACCTCCAGCAAGTTGTCAACAGTCCTCACGGTCACCTCATCTGGGGTAAAGTGGCTTACATCCAGAAATGCCTGGAACTTGCCCTCACTGAGCCTAAGCTCTGAGGTCCCTGCCCTGCTGCCCTCCCCAGCTTGGGCGGCCCGTGGCCGAACATAGTAGCCATGGTAGAGGGTGGGGGTCAGGATCTCTTCTGGCAGGAGGCCTGAGGGGCAGAGAGAGAGAGAGAGAGAGAGAAAGAGAAGGGAAGAAGCAGGATGAGGAAAGATGAGGTGGGAGCAAGGGTGGTTTGAGAGTTGATCTGAAGATGAGGAGGGACTGGGACCGCAGGAGGGACAGGAGAAGTAGGGAGGGGAAGAGAGAGGGACATAGTGACTAGGAAGAGGAGGAGGCAGCTGGGGAGATGTGACTGAGAAAGGAAATGAGATGGGGTGAGGGAGGGTAAACCAAACTGGGGCAGGGTGGATAGAAGGGGAACAAAATGGCACGCCAAGGGGGGCAAGGGGCACGGATCTGAGTATTGTGGCACCTTGTCTGTCCTGAGGGCAGCAAGAAGGAGAAAGAGCCCTGCTTACTTGGGGGGTGGGGGAAGGCAGTCTGGGGTGGGAAATGGCTCGCCCCAGGAGTTCAGTTAAGCCTGAAGTGGGGTGGAGGCCAGTAATGTTGGGAGGTCAGCCCAGAATTTCAGGAGGTGGGGGTGGGAGTCAAGCGGGGTGGCGTCTGTGCCATACCTTCTCCGAAGCGCTGCTCACCCAGGCGGCTCGGGTTGGCAAATTCGTACTCGGCGGTGGCGGGGTGGGCATGCGGCACCGAGCGGCCCGACATGGCTGCAGAAGCGTTGGCGGCCCTGGTCAGAGGTGCAGCCCTAACAGGCGCAGCGCGACCCCTCCAGTTGCCCGAATAGCTGCTCCGGAGGAGGTGGGGGCGGGATCTACACCACCCAAAATAGTGCCGAGCCTCTGGGGGGAGGGCAGGAGCGGGGGCCCTGAGTGAGAGCGACCAGTGTGAGACCAGCGCCGCCCGGACCCCCGACCCCTCCCCCTGCACACCCTTCAGCTGTCGCACGGTGCCTGAGAGGACAGCTGGGGGTCCTGGCTCGGGAAAGCGCTGGGGGAAGGGAGGCTGGCGCCAGAGCTAAGGAGAGGCATGGCTGAGACCCTCACGAACAGTTTGCACATTTTCCACACCACCCTTTCTCCTCCTCAGTCGTAGGCACGGTGCATCGTACTTCATAAAGCACTCCTGGATGTAGTATTCTGCTGAGCCTTGTAGCGTGAAAGATGAAAGAAACGTTTCTACCGTTTCTGTGGGTCAGTTGGGGGGGGGGGTGTCTTCCTGCCCAGATTAGTCAGGGTCCTCTCCCGAACGCAGGGCAACCCATCCGGACGCCTGGCACTAACATGATCACAGCTCCAGAGACCCACAGAGTTAATGTCCCTGGGCCCCAGCCTAGTAAGATTCCAGTCCCTGCCCAGGCCCAAGATAGTTGCTGGCCCGATTTCCCTGGCATGCAACACCAGAGAGGAGGGGGAGGGGCACACCACCCGCCTGCCTGGGATTCCTGATTCTGTCCCAGCCCCCAGAACAGAAGAGGGGGGTGGGGTGCTGCCATGGGGCATAGATGAGAAAGCCAGTGAAATAAGACCAGGACAAGTCACTGGCCAGCTCAGACATGTTTGTGTTTCTCTTTTCTTAGCTCAGTGAGTATTGGGTATGTGTCACACTGCCAAATCCCTGATCACAAGTCTCCATGAACGGGTGGTGAGCTGGGATAATAAAACCCCTGACATCACCATTCCAGAAGCTTCACAAGACTGCGTATATAAGGGACTGGCTGTAGCTGCAGCTGAAGGAGCTGACCAGCCAGCTGACCCACTACACTCACCTAGCCATCATGGACATCGCCATCCACCATCCCTGGATCCGCCGCCCTTTCTTTCCTTTCCACTCCCCCAGCCGCCTCTTTGACCAGTTCTTCGGAGAGCACCTGTTAGAGTCTGATCTCTTCCCAAGTTCTACCTCCCTGAGCCCCTTCTACTTTCGACTGCCCTCTTTTCTTCGTGCACCCAGCTGGATTGACACTGGGCTCTCAGAGGTGAGTCTCCTCTCTTTGCAAGGACAGGACAGTTCTTCCTGGAACTTTCTGGAAACTTCTCCCTTTTCCTTTCCCTCTCTGACTAAACCTGATTATGTTCCAGTCTCTTAAGTGTTTCAGGTACATGTGTGTCCAGACATGAAGAAAGATAAGGTCCCTAGTGCCTCCCTCCATCAGTCACCTGTTTCTATTTTATTACATTTCTCCATGCACTGTGAAGATCATCCTTTAACTTCCAGGCAGGATGCCCCTTCTCTAGTTTGGTTCATAAAGGTCTGCAGAAGAAAAGCTGCCTCCAGACTCCTTTGCTTACCTCTTACAATACATCATACTCCTGACAGATTTTATCATCTCAAGTTTCAGAGCCAGGAGACAGTCTTATCTCAGCTTGAGCTTTCATCCCTATTGGGTGGAGCTGGAGACAACAACCATTATTTTCTTCCTTTTTATTCCCTCTTCTGTGATTTTCTACATTTCTCATGGCTGAAACTGGGCACTGCCTGGATTTAAGCCTTATGAGGAAGGAATGTAGGTCTGGTCTTGGGACCCCCACACTTGTCCTAAGAGAGTAGGAGGATGGGGTGAACAGATAAGGTTGGCAGAAGCTGTCACAGATAACACTCTGGTTTAAAAATATTCAAGTATGAGTAAACAGTAGCTCAGTGGGCAAGGGCTTTGGAAGGACAAACAGGACCAGCAGAACATTCTAGATTGAGTGGGTGGGAAACTTGGCAGAGACTTGAGCAAGAAGAAAGGGCCTTTGTCTTACAAATGACAAGAGCAGGCACTGGGGTTGAGAGGCAGCAGAAGCTATGCCCAGCCCATCTTTGTGATTTGTTAAGCCTCCCTGGGTGGCTTTTCTTCCCTATCCCTGTAAATAGTTTGGGCCTGATAACCAAGAGCTATGTTTTGGGTACCACTGTTGTGGCTCCCCTAAACTACAGAGCCGTGCGTATTCAAAAAGAGATTTTTAGCTAAAAAAGAGGAAGATAAACTACCCGGACAGAAAACAACTCTACAGAATGATGAGACCGCACCAATGCAATTAACATTCCTGGCATCTTTCCTTCTGTTCCTCCTCCCTGTGTCCCACTCTGCTATTTCTAGATGCGCCTGGAGAAGGACAGGTTCTCTGTCAATCTGGATGTGAAGCATTTCTCCCCAGAGGATCTCAAGGTCAAGGTGCTGGGAGATGTGATTGAGGTGCACGGCAAACATGAAGAGCGTCAGGTATGTAGCTTGTTTTTACTTCCACCCATTCACTCAGTGCCTGCTATATGCCAGGCACTGCCATTAGTCTCCAAGGCTGACAACATCCCAGTCCCAAGCCATAAGGGTCTAGATCAGGGTCACAAATCAGTAACCAGGAGACTAAATTAGCGATAAACTTGTTTTATTTTGTTTTTGGTTGTTTTTTGGCCAGAGAAGTAGCCTTTGTTGCTTGTTTTCATATGATTCCCTTAGAAGGGCTAGATGGAATGTTCACTCTCCATTGAACCCAGTGGTTCTCAGCCTTAGCCAGTTAGAATCATCAGGGGAGTTAAAAAAAAAAAAAAAAAAATCCCAATGCTCACGTGCACTCCAGTCTAATTAAATCAGAATGTTTAGGGGTGGGGCCCAGGCATAAGTATTTTTTTAAAGCTCTCTAGGTAATTCTGATGTTGAGTCAAGGCTGAGAACCACTGATTTAGGCATATTGCTTGTCAGACACCTGGTTGCTTTACATAATTACATTGACTACATGCACCCTGAAAGCATTTGAGTTTGTGACTACTCTTTTAGTTGTTCAGGAATCTACTTCTCCTTAAACACAACATAATGCTGAACTACTTCATTTGCCTACTTTTCAGAAGTGTACTGAGCTCCTAATACCCTAGACCCCACTGGTAGTCAGTTCATTGAGAGTCTACCTGAATAAATGCTGAGATTTAACAGGTATAAGGATTAGGGCCAAGTACTCTTTGGGGGATTCTGAAGAATGGAACAGTGTCTCATTACTCTCTGGGAGAATTTTTAAATGAGTATGCTTCTCACCAATTAGTGATAACTCAGAACCCAGTGCATCAAACAGAACAGTTTGACATCCTCAGGTGGATTCAGTTTTGCTCACTCGATTTAAGTTTGGGTCATAGTTTCTCTAGATGAAGTCACTGTTTTTTAAGCAGCAGTCTTATCGGTCTGGAACATTCCTGGAGTAAGGACAATTTCTGAGCTTCTGCAGGGACTGGCCAGCTGAGATGAGATTCACATCCTATAGGCCCAGCAAACATTGATCTAAATCTTTAGGAAATACCCCTAAACATATCCATGCCCCAGGGTTTGGGGAACTATGAAGTTTTGGGATGTTTCAGACTTCTCAGACTCTTACTGGTAGCGGTAACCACCTAGGCAACTTTATTTTAGCCCCAAATTGAAATGAACAGTTGTTTAGCTTTTTCTCATCATGTTGCCATTGCATTTGGTTCCACCTAAGGGGGGAGTGGGGAATGTCTCAGGTTTTGGCAAGTGGTATTATTTCCTGCGCTTATCTCTCTCTCTCTGCTTCTTTCCTCATTCCCTTGGATTAGGATGAACATGGTTTCATCTCCCGGGAATTCCACAGGAAATACCGGATCCCAGCTGATGTGGACCCTCTTGCCATCACTTCATCCCTGTCATCTGATGGGGTCCTTACTGTGAATGGACCAAGGAAACAGGCCTCCGGCCCTGAGCGCACCATTCCCATCACCCGGGAAGAGAAGCCTGCTGTCACTGCAGCTCCCAAGAAATAGATGCCCTTTCTCTAATTACATTTTTTAAAACAAGAAAGCTTCCCCACCACTGAATGAAAGCCTTGTGACTAGTGTTGAAACTTATTAATGCTAAGGGCAGGCCCAAGTTATTAAGCTAATAAAAGATGATTCAGCACAGATAACTGTCTCGTGTTTGAATATTCGGCATGTTTTAAAACAAATGTACATGTACAAATACCAACAAATCTACATTTAATCATCATATTATGATTTTGGGGGCTCCTGGGATTTCAGAGTCACAATGACTGGCTCCACCACTTACTAATGGTATAAATTTAAGCAAGTCGCTTAACCTTTCTGATTTTCAGGTTATCTATTTATAACACGGGGCACTGATTTGTACAGAGTTGTCCTAAGGGGAAGGAGCCCTGGTGGTGCATTGGTTAAGCACACGCCGCTAACTGAAAGGCTGGCAGTTTGAATCCACCACCTGCTCCATGGGAGAAAGATGTGACAGTCGGCTTCCTCAGTACAGATTATAGCCTTGGAAACTCTGTAGGGTCACTATGAGTCAGAATTGACTCAGTGGTAATGGGTTTGGGTATTTTTTGGTTCTAAGGGGTAAATTAAGGAGAAGAAGTAAAGCCCCTGCAAGAGTTCTAAGAATGTCAGTTTCTCTTTCTCCTGCCTCTTTGATTTTAGCCCTCAGTTCCAACAACTGGAGTAAACTCTGGAAAACAACATATAAAAGCTCTTCATACATGGCTAAAATTAATTATGTTGCTGGGGAGTAGATGTGCCTGCAGTGTTATTTGACATTTTCCTACTGATAGGCATTGCCTTCAGCTGATTCACAAGGGCAATAAATTGCACTTGGGTGAGTATCACTAAACATGCCTCTCAGGTGTGGTCTCTAAATTATCCAGCAAACACCTATTGAACTAAGACTGGGAAACATCCAATGTGATGACTCACAAAGAAAAAGTTAAGTTTTAGAATTAAGAGCTGATCAATACGTGATTCTATTATTTAGCTTAAACAAAGATATTATCCTACCAAAATACCTCCGTTTCACTTTTGTGGGTCTAGACAAAACTTCTGACCCAATTAATGAAAAACAGCCCTGCTAGAGGCAGTTCTGGGGGCTCTGGTAGCAAAGCAGTTACGAGCTCAGGCTGCTAACCAAATGTATGCAGTTCGAATCCACCAACCACTCCTTGGAAACTCTATGGGGCAGTTCTACTCTGTCCTATAAGGTCGCTATGAGGTTACTCTTATTCTTCCTCTAGCAGCTTCAGAATGATTTATTTCTCAAGAGTTGCTACCTGACCACGAGGTAAAGTGCAATTCTTGCCCTCACAAAGGCTACAGCTTTTAAATATTCTATACAAAATAGCTGTCTAAATTGTTCACGATGCAAGGGCATGGAACTAGGACAATATAAACTGTAAATCTATACAGGTTCAATATGCTGTTAACAACAATTTCCTGATAGTCTGAAATGCTGTGATTTAGCCAGAAGTTAGATTCCTCTAAACTTAGAATTTTTGTGGCTGTGTTGCAGACACTGCTGGCTGCCTACCCAACAGCTACTTACCCCCTTCAGTTTGTCAACAGTGCCCCAGAATGCTTTAGGCATTTATTATATTCTTCCTAGGCCATGTGCTTCAGGGAAGGTGAACAAAGTTCTGGCCGTCGGTGGCCAATCCTGATTAGTCCAAATAAATCATGGAAATTCCCTTCCTCTACTAGTGACTGATTTTGAAAGCATTATGACTCAATCATCAATAAGCCAGGAGGAAAGTCTGCTAGAGAAGCTTCTAGAAAAGGCTTCGTACCTTTTAAAAAAGATTCACACAGAGGCAGGGCCAAGATGGCAGAGTAGTCAGACGCTTCCTGTGGTCACTCTTACAACAAAGACCCGAAAAAACAAGTGAATCAATTATATATGACAATCTAGGAGCCCTGAACATGAAAGGCAAAGTTGAGGAATCGGACTGAGTGGCAAGGGGAGGGAGAGGTGGTTCAAAAGCAGCAAGGAGTTGCCAGACCTGACCTGGTGGGAACCGACACCCTGCAGGCTGGATGGGCTGGGGTGTGTGGTGAGGCAAGCAGTGGCACTCGGGATGCATTTTCCACACTGGGAGAGACCAAGCGGCAGAGAGTCTACTCAAGCCTCCAGAATCAGTGAAAAGTGGTGCTCAATCAGCAAAAGACAAGTACCTGCATCTAACCTACTGCGTGAATCAAAAAACACCCTACTTGGGAAGAACCTCTCTCCCATTTACCTCCCCCCTCACCGCTCTGCACTGGGCCCCAGGCCAGCTTCAGGGATTGCCACGTCCCCTGGGCAGAAGTAGGACCCGTCACGCACCCTGAGCCATTCTCCCTGCTTTGGAGAGAGAATAAATTAATAGGGAAAAAATAACCTGCCAGCTCCCCTAATCCAGGAACTCAGGGCAGCCACACATCCTTTGCCTAGGTACAGGCATAAGGGGTCCACAGGCTTTAAATGCCTTTCACCCCTGCATTTCAACAGCGTAGGCCCTCATTAGCACAATACAATAGGGTATATATATGAAGCCTAACTTCATCTGTATTAGCTACATGGTGGAGTGGTTTTTGACATTTGACACCACTCTGCCCATTAAGCAGGATCCTCACCTACCCACATAAGGGGCCTAAGGACTGGTGGCTCCACCCAGACCATTGAGCCATCTGTGACAGGGGTCCAAGAAAAAGTAGTGCCTCCTAGTACTTACAGCCAACAGCACTGGGTGCCCATAGTCCAGCTGCAAAATCCACCCACCTACATCCTCTAGGGAACAGGGACATGCTTTTCTCCCAGACACTCAGGGGCAGCCATCAGCCCCCTGCCTTGCTCAATGAATGACCCCCCCTACCGCAGCCAGATACCTGTGCCTACGACAATCACCCCTGCCTGTCTAGGATTATAGGTGAGAGCCTGCACCACACACTTGGTGACTATCTGGACACCTGAGCTGAATCATACAAGAAAAGCAAACAGACTCCTAGGCTCACATACCTAGTAATAGATCTAACCACCTGGTGACAGGACGTTAGAGCTTCCAAGGCACCAATAATCAAACTAGGGCACGTGAGCAGCCTATTTGGGCATATCAAAACAAGAAGCTAGGACACAGTAAGCAAACATAAAATAATAATTATAGTAACTTATTGGTGGCTTGGAGACAGCAGTCAATATTAAATCAGATAAAGAGGCAGACCATGATGGCTTCAGCAAGCTCCCAAAACAAAGAATTAAGAAATCTTGCAAAGGAAAAAAATTCCTTGGAATTACTGGAGGTAGAATGCAAAAGATAAATATACAGAACTATTCAAGAGATCAGGAAGGAGATAAGGCAAAACACAGAACAAGCCAAGGAACATACAGATAAGGCAACAGAGGAACTTAACAAGATTAGAGAACAGCATAATGACAAATTTAACAGGCTGCAAGAATCCATAAAGAGACAGCAATCAGAAATCCAAAAGATTAACAATAAAATTTCAGAATTAGACAACTCTATAGAAAGTCATAGGAATAGAACTGAGGCAATGGAAGTCAGAATTAGTGAGACTGAAGATAAAGCACTTAACACCAACTTATTTGAGGAAAAATCAGATAAAAGGATTAAAAAAAATGAAGAAACCCTAAGAATTATGTGGGACTCTATCAAGAGGAATAACCTATGAGTGAATGGAGTACCAGAACAGGGGAGGATAACAGAAAATACAGAGAGAATTGTTGAAGATTTGTTGGCAGAAGACTTCCCTGATATCATGAAAGATGAGAAGATATCTATCCATGATGCTCACTGAACCCGACACAAGTAGATCCCAAAATAAAGTCACCAAGACATATTATAATCAAAGCTGCCAAAACAAAGATAAAGAGAGACTTTTAAGAGTGGTTTAGGGATAAAGGAAAAGTCATCTACAAAGGAGAGTCAATAAGACCAAGCTTGGACTACTCATCAGAAACCACGGAGGCAAGAAGGCAATGGGATGACATACATAAAGCCTTGAAGGAAAAAAATTGCCAGCCAAGAATTATATTTCCAGCAAAACTGTCTCTCAAATATGATGGTGAAATTAGGGCATTTCCAGATAAACAGAAGTTTAGGGAATTTGCAAAAACCAAACCAAAATTACAAGAAATACTAAACAGAGTCCTCTGGTTAGAAAATCAATAACATTATAAAACAACCCAAGACTAGAACACAGCACAGAGTAACCAGTTACCAACCCAGATAGGGAAGTCACAAAAATAAATCAAAGCTAAACACTGTAAATAGGGAAACTAAGATGTCAATATGTAAAAGTTGACAACATTAAAACAAAGAAAAGGGACTAAAAAAACGTAGTCATAGATCTTTCATATGGAGAGGAAGTCAAGGTGGTAGAAAGAAATAAAAGATTGATTTAAACTTAGAAAAATAAGGCTAAATATTAAGGTAACCACAAAGGAAACTAACAATCCTACACATCAAAATAAAACACAAGAAAAACATAAAAACTCAAAAAATACAAAAACAACAACGAAAAAGACAAAAAGAAAATACATAAGAAAAATGACTCAGCACAGAAAATGAAGTAGAACAACGAAACTGTCAACACACACAAAAAGACATCAAAATGACAGCACAAAACTCATACCTATCAGTAACTACACTGAATGTAAATGGACTAAATGTACCAATAAAGAGACAGAGCGTGGCAGAATGGATAAAAAAACATGATCCGTCTATATGCTGCCTACAAGAAGCATACCTTAGACTTAAAAAGACACAAACAAACTAAAACTCAAAGGATAGAAAATATACATCCAGCAAACAACAATCAAAAAAGAGCAGGAGAGGCAATATTAATTTCTGACAAAATAGACTTTAAAGTAAAATCTACCACAAAGGATAAGGAAGGACACTATATAATGATTAAAGGGTCAACATACCAGAAGGACATAACCATAATAAATATTTACGCACCCAACGACAGGGCTCCAAAATACATGAAACAAACTCTAACAGCACTGAAGAGAGACATACACAGCTCCACAATAACACTAGGAGACTTCAACACACCACCTTCAGTGAAGGACAGAATATCCAGAAAGAAGCTCAGTAAAGACACTGAGGATCTAAACACCACAATCAACCAACTTGATCTCATCAACATATACTGAACACTCCACCCAACAGCAGCCAAGTACACTTTCTTTTCCAATGCACATGGAACACTCTTGAGAACAGACCACATATTAGGTCAGAAAGCAAGCCTAAACAGAATCCAAAGCATCAAAATATTACAAAGTATCTTTTCTGACCATAAAGCCATAAAAGTAGAAATCAGTAACAGAAAAAGCAAGGGAAAAAAATCAAACAAATAGAAACTGAACAACATCTTGCTCAAAAACTACTGGGTTATACAAGAAATTAAGGACGGAATAAAGAAATTCACAGAATCAAATGAGAATGAAAACACATCCTACCAGAACCTTTGGGACACAGCAAAAGCAGTGCTCAGAGGTCAGTTTATAGCAATAAATGTACACATTCAAAAAGAAGGGCCAAAATCAAAACATTAACTCTACAACTCAAACGAACAGAAAAAGAGCAGCAAAAGATGCCCTCGGGCACCAGAAGAAAGCAAATAATAAAAATTAGAGCAGAATTAAATGAAATAGAAAATAGAAAAACACTGAAAGAGTTAACAAGACCAAAAGCTCGTTCTTTGAAAAGATTAACAAAAATGGATACACCACTGGCCAAACTGACGAAGAAAAACAGAAGAAGCAAATAACTTGAATCAGAAATGAGATGGGTGGTATCACAACAGACCCAAATGAAATTAAAAGAATCATAATAGAATACTATGAAAAATAGTATTCTAACAAATTTGAAAACCTAGAGGAAATGGACAAATTTTTAGAAACGTATTACCTACCTAAACTAACACAGAGGTAGAACAACTAAATAAACCCATAAAAAAGAAGAGATTGAAGAGGTAATTAAAAAACTCATAACAAAAAAAAAGCCCTGGCCCTGACAGTTTCACTGCAGAATTCTACCAAACTTTCAGAGAAGAGTTAATACCACTACTACTAAAGGTATTTCAGAGCATAGAAAAGGATGGAATACTCCCAAACTTATTCTATGAAGCCATCATAACCCTGATACCAAAATCAGGTAAAGACATCACAAAAAAAGAAAATTACAGACGAGTATCCCTCATGAACACAGATGCAAAAATCCTCAACAAAATTCTAGCCAACAGAATTCAGCAACATACCAAAAAAAGAATTCACCATGATCAAGTGGGATTCATACCAGGTATGCAGGGATGGTTCAACATTAGAAAAACAATCAATGTAATCCATCACATAAATAAAACAAAAGACAAGAACCACATGATCTTATCAATCAATGCAGAAAAGGCATTTGACAAAGTCCAACACCCATTCATGATAAAAACTCTCAGAAAAATTGGAATAGAAGGGAAATTCCTCAACATAATTAAGGGCATTTATACAAAGCCAACAGCCAACATCATCCTAAATGGAGAAAGTCTGAAAGCATTCCCCCTGAGAACAGGAACCAGACAAGGATGCCCTTTATCACCACTCTTATTCAACACTGTGCTAGAGGTCCTAGCCAGAGCAATTAGGCTAGAAAAAGAAATAAAGGGCAACCAAATTGGTAAGGAAGAAGTCAAAGTATCTCTATTTGCAGATGATGTGATCTTATACACAGAAAACCCCAAAGAATCTACGAGAAAACTACTGGAACTAATAGAAGATTTCAGCAAAGTATCAGGATACACGATAAACATACAAAAATCAGCTGGATTCCTCTACACCAACAAAGAGAACTTCAAAGAAGAAATCACCAAATAAATAATCATTTACAATAGCCCCCAAGAAGGTAAAATACTTAGGAATAAATCTAACTAGAGACATAAAAGACCTATACAAAGAAAACTAAAAGACACTACTGCAAGAAACCAAAAGAGACCTGCATAAGTGGAAAAACATACCTTGCTCATGGATAGGAAGACTCGACATTGTGAAAATGTCAATTCTACCCAAAGCCATCTACAGATACGATGCAATCCCAATCCACACTCCAACGGCATTTTTTACTGAGATGCAGAAAGAAATCAGCAACTTCACATGGAAAGGGAAGAGGCCCCGGATAAGTAAAGCATTATTGAAGAAGAAGAACAAAGAGGGAGGCCTCATGCTACCTGATTTTAGAACCTATTATACCGTCACAGTAGTCAAAACAGCTTGGTATTGGTACAACAACAGACACAAAGACCAATGAAACAGAACTGAGAATCCAGATGTGAATTCATCCACTTATGAGCAGCTGATATTTGACAAAGGCCCAAAGTCCGTTAATTGGGGAAAATACAATCTCTTTAACAAACGGTGCTGGCATAACTGGATATCCATCTGCAAAAAACTGAAACAAGACTCATACCTCACACCATGCACAAAAACTAACTCAAAATAGATCAAAGACTTAAATATAAAATCGAAAACGATAAAGATCATGGAAGAAACAATAGGGACAACACTAAGAGCCCTAATATATGGCGTAAACAGAATACAAAACATTAGTAACAATTTACAAACACCCAAAGAGAAACTAGATAACTGGGAGCTCCTAAAAATTAAATACTTAAGCTCATCAAAAGACTTCACCAAAAGAGTGAAAAGACAACCTACAGACTGGGAAAAAATTTGGGGGATGACAAATCCAATCAGCAGCTAATCTCTAAAATCTAGAAGATACTGCAAAACCTCACAACAAAAAGACCCAATTAAAAAATGGGCAAAGGGTACAAACAGGCACTTCGCCAAAGAAGACACTCAGGCGTCTAATAGACACGAGGAAATGCTCAGGTTAGCCATTAGAGAAATGCAAATCAAAACTACAATGAGATACCATTTCACTCCAACAAGGCTAGCATTAACCCAAAAAACACAAAATAACAAATGTTGGAGAGGCTGTGGAGAGCCTAGAACACTTACACACTGCTGCTGAGAATGTAAAATGGTACAACCACTCTGAAAATCAATTTGGTGCTTCCTTAAAAAGCTAGAAATAGAAGTACCATATGATCCAGCAATCCCACTCCTTGGAATATATCCTAGAGAAGTAAGAGCTGTCACACGAATAGACATACACACACCCACGTTCACTGCAGCACTGTTCACAATAGCAAAAAGATGGAAACAACCTAGGTGCCCACCAATGGACGAATGGATAGACAATTTATGGTATATTCACACAATCGAATACTATGCAATGATAAAGAACAATGATGAGCCCTCAAAACATCTCATAACACAGATGAATCTGGAAGATATTAGCTGAGTGAAATTAGTTGCAAAAGGACAAATACTGTATGAGACCACTACTACAAGAACTCAAGGAAAGTTTTATACACAGAAGAAAACTTTCTTTGAAAGTTACCAGGGTGGGGAAGAAGGGAGAGAGGTAGTCACTAACTAGATAGTAGATAAGAATTATCTTAGGTGAAGGGAAAGACAACACATAATATAGGGGAAGTCAGCACAACTGGACTAAACCAAAAGCTAAGAAATTTTCTGAATACAACCAAACACTGTGAGGGACAGAGTAGCAGGAGTGGGGATCGGGGGACATGCTTTCAGTGGACATCTAGGTCAACTGGCATAACTAAGTTTATTAACAAAATGTTCCACATCCCATTTTGGTGAGTGGTATCTGGCGTCTTAAAAGCTAGCGAGCAGCCATCTAAGATGCATCAATTGGTCCCAAGCCACCTAGAGTAAAGGAGAATGAAGAACACAAAGACACAAGGAAAATATTAGCCCAAGACACAGAAAGGGCCACATAAACAAAAGACTCCTTCAGCTTGAGACCAGAAGAACTAGACGGTACCCAGCTACCATCAATGACCACCCTGACAGGGAATACAACAGACAGTCCCTGATGGAGCAGGAGAAAAGTAGGGTGCAGAACTCAAATTCTAGTAAAAAGACCAGACTTTATGTCTGAGACTAGAGGGACCCTGGAAGACATGGCCCTCAGACTCTCTGTTAGCCCAGAACTGACACCATTCCTGAAGCCAACTCTTCAGACATAGATTAGACTGGACTACAAGACATAAGATGATACTCGTGAAGAGAGTGCTTCTTAGCTAAACTAGATACATAAGACTAACTGGGAAGCTCCTGTCTGGAGGTGAGATGAGAAGGCAAAAAGGGACAGGAGCTGGTTGAATGGATAAGGGAAATTCAGTGTGGAAAGGAGGAGTGTGCTGTCACATTATAGGGAAAACAACTAGGGTCATGTAACAAACAATGTGTGTATAAATTTTTGTATAAGAAACTAACTTGAACTGTAAACTTTGACTTAAAGCACAATAAAAACTAAATAAATTCACATACACAAAGCGATATGCTACCTCCGAGGTTCACTGTTCAGCCTGGGAGTGGACAGCCCCGTAAAACCAAATGAGACTAATGAGGTACAAGAGTCCAGTGACAAGGGCCAGAAGGCAGAAGGGGACAAGGAAGCTGGTGATAGGGAACCCAAGGTTGAGTAAGGATATTGTTGATGTGTTGTGAGATTGTTAACCATTGTCATAGGGCAACATTTGTAGTAACTGTTAAATGAGAAACTATTTTGTTCTGTAAGCCTTCATCTTAAGTGAGAATAACAGCACAATTGGAAGAGCGTAGTCAATGTCACTGAACTGTGCATGTAGAAATTTTTGAAACGGTGTATCTTTGGCTATGTGTATCTTCACCAAAAAAAAACAAAAAAAGGTTGAGAAGTTAGAGGATTAATATGTTGTGGGGTTGTTAACCAATGTCATAAAACAACATGTGTACTACTGTTTCATGAGAAACTATTGGTTCTGTAAGCCTTCACCTGAAGTACAATAAAATATAAAAAAAAAGAAGAAAAAAAAAGCGATAGCTCCTTTTTGCTCTGCCTCTGGGTGTTGCGGCATGAGAATGTGACACCCGGAACGTGATACACTGAGGAAGGAGAGCAGGAAGATGGTAAGACTCTCGGTCCTTGATGGATCATTGAATTACTGAATTAAGCAATTCTTGAGCCTCCCTATATCAAGAAGTCTCATGTCTTATTTTTGTTTAATCTACTTGGACATGAGTTTTCTGTTAGTGGCAGGAAAAATGTCAACTTATAGATGCTGAACAAAATAGTGTAAGAAACTAAAGAATACCCTGAGAACCACGTAACAAAATAATGATTTTTTTATATCAAGGTTGCATTAACTATAACAATTTTAGTGAATTATAAGGGGGTTTCTCAAGCAGACACAATTTTAGTAACTTGGTCTTAAATCACACTTGACTTTTAGACAATGATATTTACGTCTTCAAAAAACGTCTTCAGACTCACCCCGACATTACTGGCACAAATTAAAAAAACAGAAAATAACAAATGTTGAAAAGGCTGCGGGGAGACTGGAACTCTTATGCACTGCTGGTGGGAATGCAAAATAGTACAACCATTTTGGAAAACAGTATGGTACTTCCTTAGAAAGCTAGAAATAGAAATACCATATGATCCAGCAATCCCACTCCTAGGAATATATTCTAGAGAAATAAGAGCTGTCACATGAATAGACATATGCACATCCATGTTCATTGCAGCACTGTTTACGATAGCCAAAAGATGTAAACAACATTGATGCCCATCAACAGATGAATGGATAAACAAACTATGATATATATACACACTAGAGTACTACACAATGATAAAGAACAATGATGAATCTGCAAAGCATTTCACAACATGGGTGAATCAGGAGCGCATTATGCTGCGTGAAATAAGTCAATCACAAAAGGACAAATACCATATAAGACCACTACTATAAAAACTCATGAGAAGGTTTACACACAAAAAGAAACAATCTTTGATGGTTATGAGGGAGGGGAGAGGTGGGGACGGAAAAACACTAAACAGACTATAGATAAATGGTAACTCTGGTGAAGGGTGAGACAGTACACGATACTGGGGAAGCCAGCACAACTTGTACAAGGAAAGGTCATGGAAGCTTCATAGACACTTCCAAACGCCCTGAGGGACTGAATTACTGGGCGGAGGGCTGTGTGGACCATGGACTCGGGGAACATCTAACTCAACTGGCATAACATAGTTTATAAAGAAAATGTTCTACATTCTACTTGGGTGAGTAGCATCTGGGGTCTTAAAAGCTTGTGCGCGGCCATCTAAGATACTCCACTGGTCTCACCCTGTCTGGAGCAAGGGAGAATGAAGAAAAACAAAAGACACAAGGGACAGATTAGTCCAAAGGACTAATGGACCTCAACTACCACAGGCTCCACCAGACTGAGTCCAGCATAACTAGATGGTGCCCAGCTACCACCACTGACTACTCTGACAGGGATCACAATAGAGGGTCCCAGATGGAGCTGGATAAAAATGTAGAACTAAATTCTAACTCACATAAAAAAATAAATGAATAAAGGCCAGACTTACTGGTCTGAGAGCGACTAAAGAAACCCTGAGAGTATGGCCCCTGGACATCCTTTTAGCTCAGTAATGAAGTTGCTCCTGAAGTTCACCCTTCAGCCAAAGATCAGACAGGCCCATAAAACAAAACGAGACTAAATGGGCACACCAGCCTAGGTGCAAGGACTAGAAGGTAGGAGGGGACAGGAAAGCTGGTAATGGGGAATCCAAGGTCGAGAAGGGGAGAATGCTGACATGTCGTGGGGTTGCCAACCAATGTCACAAAACAATATGTGTATTAATGAGAACTTAGTTTGCTCTGTAAACCTTCATCTACAATACAATTTAAACAAATGTCTTCAGAATATGCAGGATCACCTTTTCTATTGTTACTTTGTCTAATTAGACTAGTTCTTTATTTTTTTACAGATCATATTCTGTTTGCAGCTAGCATAGGACTTTTCTAGTTCATTAATCTTGAGTTTTGGTGTTTTATAACCAGCTCATCCACAATTCTACTTCATTCCCTGTGTATGAATTACGCTAGGAGTTTGTTGAGGCAATTATAAGTAGCATTTTAAAAAAATATTAGCCATCATTTATTGAAGGTCCCTGGATGGTGCAAACAGTTAAGTGCTCAACTGCTAGCCAAAAAGTTGGCGATTTTAATCCACCCAGAGGCACCCTGGAAGATAGGCCTTGAGATCTGCTTCTAAAAGGTCACAGCCTTGAAAAGCCTATGGAGCAGTTCTACTCTGCACACATGGCGCCACCATGAGTTGGAATGAACTCAACGGCAACTAACAATAACATTTGTTGAGCACTTACTGTGCAGTGGGCTTTGTGCTAAGAGCTTTTTTTTTTTAAGTAGCATTTTTTAAAGAATAATTCTGGGAAATACGTATATAATAATACATGCAATTTCAGAAACCCTTAAAAGACCAGATGGATATATTTGCCTAATGGCTCTAGATAATAAATTAATTTTGAAATGTTACATATTTTCATGTTTAGAGAAATTCCATTTTATTTTATATTTAACATTTTACATTTCACATCTTATTCTGAAGATGTGAATGCATTGGTTTTGATCTACATTCTGAAGATTTACAATAGCTACTCATTAAATAATATTTGAATGCCTATTATGTGTCAATTAAGACCCTGGGTGGCGCAAATGCTTTGAGCTGGGCTACTAACCAAAAGTTTGGCAGTTCAAATCCACCCAGTGGCACAATGGAAGAAAGGCCTGGCAATCTGCTTCCGTAAAGATTACAACCATGAAAACCCTATGGAGTGGGATGAGTAGTGTCTGGGGTCTTAAAGGCTTGTGAGCAGCCATCTAAGATACAACTATTGGTTTCTATTCATCAGGAGCAAAAGAGAAAGAAGGAAACCAAACTCTTAGAGAAGAAACTAGCTTTTAGGGCTACTAGCCTACACAAGCCACAGCCTCATCTACCTTGAGACCAGAAGACCTAGTTGATACCCTGCTACCACTACCAGCCATTCTGATCAGGGCCCTGATAGAATGGAAGAAAAACACAGAACAGAACTCAAATTCTTAAAAGTCTAGATTTACTAGACTAGTTCAGACTAGAGAACTCCCTGAGACTATCACTCTGAGATACTCTTTAAACCTTGAACCAAAACTATCCCAAGTTCTCCTTTTAGTGAAATAACAGATTGGCACACAAACTAAAGGATATTAACCGTGAATACGGTGCTCCATTAAAAAACCATCTACATGAGACCAAAAGGTCAACAATCACTCTAAAGTAAAGATGAAAAGGGAGGCAGGGAAACTACAGTACTGGAAACGGAACAATCAGAATGCAATTAAAGAGAATGTTGACACATTGCAAAAAATATAACTAATGTCAGTGAACAATTTGTGTAGAAATTGTCAAATGGGAACCTAATTTGCAGTGTAAACTTTCACTGGAAACACAAAAAAATATTATTTAAAAAAAAAAACTTACGGACCACAGTTCTACTCTGAAGCACATGGGTCACAATAAGTTGGAATTAACTCGATGGCAATGGGTTATGTGCCAGTTACAAAAATAAGACATTTTTTTGCCCTTAAGAAATTAAGACTCAAGTGTAAGAGCAAGCCAAGTAAAAAATACAACTCTAAGACATCTTTTCAAGATTCTAAGATGTCCACTTAAGATGTTTGCTATTGGGCCCTTAACAGGAACACTCCTGATGATTCTAACTGGCCATGGTTGAGAACCACTGGCCTAAATGAAGACTGAACATTCCATCTATTCCCTCTAAGGCAATCAATTCAAAACAAATCACAAAGGTCCCTTTTCTGGCCAAAAGCAAACAAAACAAACAACAACAACAAAAAAAACAGGTCTGTCACTTCACCCCCCACTAGGATGGCTACTATCAGAAAAACAAAACATAACAAGTGTTGGTGAGAATGTGGAGAAATCGAAACCCTCATGTTTGCTGGTGGGAATGTAAAATGGTGCAGCTGCTGTGGAAAACAGTTTGGCAGTTCCTCAAAAACCTAAACATGAAATTATCATACTCTTGCTGTTGAGTGGATTCCAACACAGCAACCCCATGTGTTACAGAGTAGAACTGAGTTTATTAAGCTTGCAGTCAATATAAAAAAATCAATTCTATTTCTGTGTACTACCCATATAAAAATAAATAATAAAAAATTTAAAAGATTTCAATAGCATCAAAACTATCAAATACTGAAGAATAAATCAAACAAAAGATTATGTTGGTGTAAAATCTCCCTGTAGATCACTATAAAACATTACTGAGAGAAATTAAAGATCTAAAAAAAGGAGCGATATTTAGATACTCAGTAATGTAAAGAAGTTAATTCTCCTAATATTGATCTAACAATTCAGTGACGTTTCGATCACTATCTCCACAAGATTCTTTTTGAGGAATTTAACAAGCTGATGCTAAAATTTACATGAAAATGGAAAGGGTAAAAAAAGTAACTGAGACATTCTTGAAGAAAAACAATACAAAGACTTATTACATATTGACTTATTATAAAACTATTGTAATTAAGATAGTGAGGTACTGGTGCAAAGAATGACAACTAAACCCATATCTGTTTGCCACTGAGTTGATTCTGACTCATGGTGACCCCACATGTTAGAGTAGAACTGCCTTGTAGGGTTTTCTTGGCTGACATTTTTATGGAAGCAGATCACCAGGCCTTTCTCCCTCGGTGCCACTGGGTAGGTTTGAACTGCCAACCTTTAGGTTAGCAGCCGATCACAAACTGCTTGTGCCATCCAGGAACCTCAATGACATCTAGGCCAACAGAATATAATAGAGACCAGAAACCAACTTCTGCATTCATAGACACTTGACTTACAATGTCACTGAAGAGCAACAGAGAAAGTATGGTCCATTTAATAACTAATGCTGGGGCAACTGGATAGCCTTATGGAAAAACTGAAACTTGGCCTCTGCCTCACATCATAGGTAACAGAAATTCCAGATTTATATACAAAACATAAAATAATGAAGGTTTGGGAGGTAATATATATGTGATATGGAGTCCTGGTGGTGCAGTGGTTAAGAGCTCGGCTGCTAACCAAAAGGTTGGCAGTTCAAATCCACCAGCCGATCCTTGGAAACCCTATGGGGCAGTTCTACTCTGTCCTATAGGGTCGCTATGAGTTGGAATCGACTAGATGGCAATGGGTTGGTATACGTGAAATACACAAATATAAATATATATAAATACCTAAATAGATATCTAGATACACGTAAATATCTATCTATACATGTATCTACCAGAGCCCTCTTTGCACAGTAGTTAAGCACTTGGCTGCTAACTGAAAGATCAGCAGTTTGAATCCATCAGCCGTTCACAGGAGAAACATGTGGCAGTCTTGGGTCACTATGAGTTGGAACTGACTTGATGGCAGTGGGTCCGTTTTTCAGTTTTATGTATCTACCTATGTAACTATCTATATTTCCCATATTCTATATTGCCATGTTTAACAGGAGACAAAAAATAAAAAACCATTGATAAATTTAACCATAATAAAATTAAGACCCTTACCTCCCTATGTTCACCAACCCTATTCAAAAACTTCACCCAATCCCTACAAGTTCCCCACTTTGTAAGATTTACCTAAACCAATTGAGCCCTTATCCCAAAGCTCTATTAATACTCTATCTAACATGACCCGTTTGAGTCATCACTAAGTCTGTCAAACTGGTGTTCATCCTTGCTGTAGTTAAGTTTTAATAAGATTGGTTTGTTTGATCAATTTTCCTAATGATCTCTGTAGGGGAGTTGACAATTGACAGCCCTTATCTTTTAGAGATACTCTAGTATTTATAGATGAAATTATATAACTATGAGGTCTGCTTCAAAATTATATAGAAAGAAGGATAGTAGGTAGTACATAAGATTGGTTATAAATTGTTAGAACTCAATAATACCACATGGGAGTATATTATACTTTTCTACCTTTATATATTTTTAAAATTCTCTATAATAATATTTTTCTTGTCCTACTACTCAAGAAGGAATGCTCATTAAGGTAACAACTAGTTGTAGCTGCTGTCAAATTGATTCTGACTCTTGGTGACCCCATGTGCATCAGAGCAGAACTGTGCTCCATAATGTGTTCTTTTTTAAAAAATAGTATTTTATTGTGTTTTCAGTGATGGTTTCACAGGGTGTTGAATAGCTGATTTTTTGGAAGCAGATCACCAGTCTTTCCTTCAGAGGTGCCTGTGAGTGGACTTGAAATTCCAACCTTTCAGTTAGTAGCTGAGCATGGTAACCGTTTGTTCCACCCAGGGACTCAACAACAAAGAAAGCTATGTGACCATGACTACCAAGCGTTTATGCAGAAAGCAGCTAGTCAAACAGAACCTAAGTTATGGTGAATTTTGCAGCTCTGCCACTGATGGAAGGCAGGCAAGAACACAGTGGCTGTAGATTTGAGAGAAATAATTCTTTTTAGATCCTCCTACCTATCCCTAGCATAGAACTAAGAGTAGATATAATTAACTTAAATTTGATATTTATAGATTTGTTAAAACAATAAAAGGGGATAGAGAATATTTTCTGAATATTTTATTCAGAGTGAGACTGTGTTACAGCAAGCTAAATTCTTAGTTGTGCTTAGAATATGCTCCCTCCTACAGTCTATTCTGAAAAAATGAAACTTCTTATTCTTTCTTAGAATCCTGGACTCTAAAATTGGCCATTATTAGGCTCCCATACACGCTCAAGGTGACGTGCGATTTCAGGTTTTGAATAGCTATTCATGTAAGTTGACTTTTTACTGTGTATTTGTATCGAGGAGGATCCAGTTCAGGTTGATGTCCTGGGAACCAGTGAGGCTCTTGCTTAAATCCTGACGGAAGAGAAAAGAAAAGGAAAGACAAGTGGAATCAGTCAACAACAAGTTTTAGTAACAGATCTCACTCTTATTTCTGAGGGAACAGACAGTGACTATTGCCAAAACTGAAAAAGAGAGAAATTTTACATTCATTCATTCATTCACTTGTTCATTCTTTCAGTATACTTTTAATTGAGTTCCTTCTATGTTCCAGGCACTGAGTTAGGTCCTGAGAATATAAAAATTAAAACAACAGTCCACCTACTATGGGTTGAAAGTGGCATTTTGTCGTTATAGCTTGTATCATATGTTGTTTCAAAATAGTGTCCAAACTGGAAAGAAAAATTAATAGATTAAGCATCTAGGCATCTATTGCTAATATCAGGACATAAAGGACACAATGACATGAATTTTAATGGACTCTGTCCTATCTTAGATGGACTAGATGTCCATATGTCATTAATCTCTATCTTTTGTATGTTTGTTAGTTTAGGAGAGATTTAACGGTCTAGGTAGGCAAAGATCAGGGGAGAAGCTATCCTGAGTTAGAAGTCATTACATATTTCTGTAGATAAACAGATGAAGTCCAAACAGAAGCAAGAGAAAGAGTACTACCCACCCTTTCGATACTTACAGATAATACAATGTTCAACTTGGTAGTAAAGTGGGGTAGGTGTTCCAGCTAAGGACTGCTCCCCCTCCCCCAACCATTTCACTGAGCAGAGACCTGAGAGATTTCAGTGTTGGAAGTTATCAGATTCCTGCCTCTAAACTGGCATGTGTCATTTCTTTTGCTAAGAGATGAAATAACAAAAAAAAAAAAAAAAAAAAAAGAAAAGAGAGAGAGAAAGTTAAATTACCTGAGAAGGCAAGGGTTTTGGCTGTACAATATTTTTTAGGTCGTATCTTTCCTGGTTCCAGTTGCCCATCAGGGTACGGTTTGAATAGGAATTCTCATTAGTGGTGCATCTCCACCCATACTGGAAAAACTTGGACATATCGTTCCAATCTGTCCACACCTCAGCATGGCCATCTGCATTAATGAGGCTGCCGTAGTGTGAGTTTTCAAGGAAACAGACAAGGGCTTGTCTCTGAGAAAAGGCAAGAATAGAAAAAAGCTCATCGAACAAACAAGAGAGCAGAAAAGGCATTCCTTTCCCACCCTCTGCTCTACATGGCCAGGTAGGACATAAACACACTTTACTAAGGGTCAAGGCTTTCCCTGAAAGTTAATTGTTGTGGTTCTGTTTCTTTCTCTCCAGATCCATGAACACTTTAACCTATTCTCTCAATCAGCAGTAGCAGACAGCTGAATAGATAAAATGGTCCCACCAAGAAGACATGAGAAAGCCTTTTGTAACTCCAATACTATATGGAGAACTAGCTAAATGTCTAGGTAATTTTGACTAAGGATTTAGGGACAAAAGGTATTGCTATAGTCAGACAATAAGGGGAAGTGAAAGTTGAATAACTACACAACACAGTAAATGATCAACAAATCTTTCCTTCTAGACTCAGCTCAAATACCACTTCTTCTATATTTTCTCGCAACTTCTCTGTCCTTTTATCTCACACAGAACTTTATTTTTCTATCATTTACTGCATTTATAACTTTCTGCCTTATGCTAGAGAACTTCAAGTACATGTATTATCTCTACTCAACTGTATGCCCCCTAAGTGTCTTACTCCCTATTGCAACCTCTCCCTCTGCCTGCCCTCCCACCCAATAGTGCTTTGCACATACCAGATGATCAATGTCTGAATTTCAGGGGTTTTTTCTGGTAAGTGATCAAAAGCCTAACCATTGCCCCATCCCCCCAAAATGAGGCTGGTTCCCTTGCTTAGGAGCAAGGTAATACCTTCCCTGAAGACTGATATGATGTTGAATAGCTTGTGCTACTTGCAGGTTTCTTAGGAGAGTGACAGAAATCCTTTTTCAGCTGTTCCATGTTCTTTAAGAGATGTCACCAAACCTGGCCTTTCCAGTTCTTCACGCAAAGAAAGAATGTAGATAACCCAGAATCCCTGTAGCCATGATTTGGGAGCCACAACCCATGAGTCTTTCCACAGGAAGGGACAAAGCCAATACTGTAGCTTTAAAGGACGGCATCCCTGGTAACTGCCCTGATACCACCTGCCTTTGTGAAGACAGATGTGCTGATGTCACCAAACAGCATCATGACTAAAGAAGAGCTGTCCCACAAAGTGCAAAAGTACTCAGACTGCAGACCTAGGTCACACAGCCCTGGGGCCATAAGGACAGATACCACCATCTACTCAGTTATCCAAACCAGAAACCTGGGGCTTATTTTTGGCTCTGACTTCTCTCAGCCCTCTATATCCATCCAATCATTCTGATCGATTTTTAAATCAGTTCAGTACCCTCCATCCCCACTACTAAGTTCCCCATGCAGATCACTACTGGCCCATGCCTGATTAGTGCAGCAGCCTCATATCTGATCTCTTTGCCATCCGCCTTGTCCCACTCCAGTCCTTTCTCCATAGAAAACTCGAACTTTTGAAAATGAAATCTAATTGTCATCCTCCTATTTAAAATCTTTCAGTGGCTGTCGACTGTTCTTAGAATAAGGTCCAAAACCCAAAAACTGATTGCTGTTGAGTTGACTCCAACTCATAGCGACCGAGGCTCTTATAATGGCTTACCTGGCCACTGCTTAATTCTTCAGTCTCATCTGTTTCCCACTCTCTCATTAACTATGTTTCAGTCAAACTGAATTTTTCTGTCTTTTCGTCATGCTTTTGCACACATTGTTCCTTCTGCCTCTTCACTCCTCTTGACCCAGGTAAGGTGTAATTCTCTCCCTTAGCTTTCAACTCAGGTTCGCTTCATCCAGGTAATCTTTCCACTTCACCACAAAACTTAAGGTTCTCCTTCCGCGTGCTCCCACAGCACCCTGAATTACTCCACTTAAGAACTCTCATCCCACTGTATCAGAATTGCTTCTTTTGCTGTGTGCAATCTCCACCAGACCGCAGACTCAGTGAAATTATAGGCCAAATCTTTTCGTCCAGGATCTTCACAGTGGCCTCATATTTCCCCAATGGCCCTCACAGAGGCCTAGCACATAAAAAAGCTCTCATTATTTCTTGAATGAATAAAACGTAGAGAGAGAAGCACCTGGGGAAATTGCGGACAGCATACAGGGTAGGAGAAATCCATTTCGGACGAGATGAAAGCAGTTACAAAACCCTCTGTGACAGGAACAAGCAGGACACAGGCCAACCTCTCCTTCGTCTCTGCCCGCCCCGATTCTCTCACGCAGAGCTCGCCTCCCCCTCGGCTTGCCCCTATGTTCTAGTGATGCTTGTGACCTCATGCAGATGGGACGAAATCGTACAGAACCGTCCATGTGCTAAAATGCATTTTGATTTTCTCGAGAGGTTAGGAAGTGAGGGCACAGAGTGGTGGAAGGCTCTCTTTTGGTGTCATGATTACTGTTATTCCTGGGAGTCGCTGCACCAGTTCCTCGAGACAATCAGGTGCTTTCGGTGCGTAATCAACCAGTGACGAGCGAAGAGGGAAGGTCAGAGGCCCACGAAGGACGTGACGTAAGAAACAAGCGCCACCGAGAACGCTAGTGGGGAGGAAGTTGAAGTCATGGCCCCTCGACGCCTCCTGTTGGTTGGGGAAGGGAATTTCTCCTTCGCCGCCGCTCAGAGCGAGACCCTGGATCCGAGCACTACTAGTATTATCGCCACCTGCCTCCAGCACCCGGCCGACCTGGCCCGGGATCCGTTGGCCGGGGAGAATCTGCAGCGCCTGCGCGAGCGAGGTATCGAGGCGAGCCCGTTCGCGAAGCCTCACTCAGCTGCCGGTCAAATTTCAAATTGAGAAGGGTGGGGACGTGAAAATGTGAGGAACGTGGGGATTGCTTTTGGTCATGCTATTTACGGAAAGCCTTCTGTGTGCCTAGACCTGGGCTGTTTCGCATGGTTGTTGTTAGGGAGTGTTTTTCTCTGGTTCCATGTCTGGTCTTATGACATCCTGCCGTCTGTATTTCGCACCTCCAAACTATCCTTGCCAGGTACAGAGGTACGTTTTGGTGTAGACTGCACCCAGCTGGCAGATGCCTTTGAACTGCACGACAGGGAATTTGATCGAATTTATTTCAATTTCCCGCACTGTGGACGAAAAGCTGGAGTGGCTAAGAACAGGGAACTACTTGCCAAGTTTTTCCAAAGGTGAGGAAAAGGAGAGCTTTCGCAAGTAAAATGTGTGTAAGATGCATATAACATTGTTACTGCAGTCAAACATTTTAATTGGGGAAATAAGGCAGACATGTTTAAGTTATTATGATAGGTTTAGAGAGAACAGAAAGCCCGAAAGGAATGCACAATCAAGTTGGAAAGGCAGATATATAATCCTAAATGCTAAATAAAAATACAAATAGTGTCCTCTTAAGCACGTAAAGGATCACTTATTTCAGATAATGCACGATAATGAGAGCCAGTATAGTGTAATGACTAAGAGCATGGACTACTTTTAGTCATGGAGCCAAACTGCCTGGATTTGAATCTCAGCCCCACCAATTACTAGTTGTGTGATTTTAAGCCAGTTCATCCTTCCATGCTTCTGTTTCCTCATCTGTAAAGTGGGGATATTAATAGTAACTACCTTCTGAAATTATTGTAGACTTTAAACAGTTCATTAGACTATCTTATACCAAAATATGTGATACTGTTGGAAATCTCTGTGGATTATAGTTGTCAAGAAACTTTTCACAGAGGCAGTAGTTTAAACTAGTATTTAAAGTATAAAATTTTAATAGGAGGGGACTGAAAAGAAGAACTTTCTAAATGGGGAGGAACAGTGTAAGCAGTGAATCATGTATAGGATCTTTGCAGACACTGACCTTTCTATGATGCATAGATGAACGAAACGAATACAAAACTGGACAACCCTCTGTGTTAGCCACTAGTATTGATTAGTGAGTGGGTTGAACATTGAATTTACATTCCTCTTTACTTCCAGCCACTTTCTTTGCATGTTTGAAATCTAATAACCCGTAGCCATAGAGCGGATTCCGATTCATAGCAACCCTATAGGACAGAGCAGAACTGCCTCATAGGGTTGCCAAGGAGTGGCTGGTGGATCTGAACTGTCAACCTTTTGGTTAGCAGCCAAACACTTAACCAGTGCACCACCAGAGCTCAACCGCTAACTGAAAGGTTGGCAATTCAAATTCACCAGCTGCTCATTGGAAACCCTATGGGGCAGTTCTACTCAGTCCTATAGGGTCATTATGAGTCAGAATTGACTCAACAGCAATGAGTTTAAAATCTAATAGAGTTTTTCAAATAATGTATAATTGGATTTTAATTATTTGACGTCCAGTCTTTGCAGCCAAACCGTGTATATGTTCCTAACTCCTGTATAATTTCTACTTGCTTTTGATAAATGGCTGGTGTTTTTTTCCCCTCATTAGTTGTACAGATGTTCTTGCAGAGGCAGGAGAAGTGCATGTGGCCCTGTGTAGAGGACAAGGTGGGACTCCTGCTGACAAGCCCAGGAGAGAATGGCACAACAGTTGGCAAGTGGTTGCCATGGCAGCTCTGGGAGGGCTCATTTTAAGTGATGTGCATCCCTTCAGCTGTGAGGCTGTGCCAGGGTACAAGTGCACTGGATATAGGTAAGTAATAGCATAGCGCTAAGCCTTCTCCTCTTTCATCTCTCTCACTGATGATTAAAAAAAATTTCTTTTTCATCTGCTCAAAAGCAGACTTTTCTTCTGCTAATTTCCTGATTCGTTCTCTAAACTTAACTTGCTTTCTCCAGTAATGAATGATTTTATACTTGGTGTCTATTTTACCAGGAGTCAAGATAAAACTTTTCATGTCGAGGGTGCTTTGAACCATATCTTCACTCGGAGCTTACCCTTTGAATGTTTTCAACCCAGAATCTTTAGAATCAGACTGGGTGAACAGTGGTTTTCTTTTCCCGAACCAGAAGCACTTACAGGAAAGTTGAACAGGTAACCTGTTATTTTACTGGAAATGGCATCCGTATCAAGCTGTATCCTGATTGGATTGATGGCAGCCATGTAGTGAATGGATGCTATATAAATTGTTGATGTTGGTGCTTTGAATACTTGTCAGCCTGGTCTTCTCAAGCCTCCTTAGAATTAAAAACTGCCTTATTTTTTAGTGTATTTTCTGGATGGTGGCTGTCAGAATTCTAAAACACATGACATCTCTGATAATGGTAGATGATTTCTTCGTTTCCTTCCAGGATCAACCTAGGGATGATTCCTTTCTTTATAGTTATTTGTGTTTTTAATTTTAGCTGTGTCATTGTTATTTATTATTTTGTTATAAAAGTTATTTTTTCCTGTGTGTTTAAACAGGGGTTTCCTGGAAGCACCTTCATGTCATCCTATCAGAACTATAAATGAGAAACTCATTGCTGAATTGGGCAAAGCTTTCTCTCTAAAAAGGCTGAAGTGTCCCTTCCCTTTGCTGTCACAAGGAGACACCAGTGTTCTCACTTCCTGGAACTGTGACATTGTATCAGCTGCCTTTTGGATTAGTCTCCTTGAGGACAACTCAGATTCCGAGTCCCTGATGGATGGGACAACACAAGATATGGAGGAGTTTCTACTGTCATTTTCAGAACTTAGCCTTCCTTGTGATCCTGAAAGAGATGATAAGGAAGAAGCTAATGAAGGAATCTATGGCCAGGCCAAGGTCTGCCTTAGACCTTCTCTCCTAGTTCATGTTCAGGCTGTCATCCAAGCACCAGACTTTCTCCCAGGTTCTCTGTATATCCTCAGTGGACCTGTCTTTAAGAAGTGCCTCATTTTGCCTTTCACAATGCCAGCATTTCATGAGACTTTACTAATCCTTGAGTTTAATCAAAATCTGAAGGATGGCTGTCTTCAGTCACTACTGGATCACCTGAAGCATATTCTAGATAGCTTGTTGACCCAGACATTACTGGAAGGCTCTAAGTTGAGCAATTCAGTGGAATTTGTCCTCCAACCAAATGGAAAAGATTATATGATTAGTGTGAAGTCTCATAATTTTGACCCAGATGGTGCCAAAGATCTGATTATTGGGTATGTCACCACATCTACTATAAGCATTATACACAAAGAGCGATGTTTTGTGTTTGTGTCTATGAACTTGGACCTATTAGCCATGCTTGTCTGTGGTATCTTTGACTGGAGAATGTTGTGGACCTCTGATAACCGTTTCCTGAAGAATTTTGTCCCTGGGAAAATAGAACCGTTCAAAAGCTATTCCCTGTATCCTCCATGCTATGCACATGATATTAGTTTTTGGTTAGATGAGAAGAAAGGATTTGATGAACTAGAGTTTCACACTGTGGCCCGAGAAGTATCCCAAGACACTGTCATATCCATACAGTTTCTTAGTCGTTTTCAGCATCCAAAGACTGAACAGGTCAGCCTCTGCTATAGATTGATCTACCAGAGCTGTGACAAGGCCCTCACGAAGCAGCAAGTAGCATCAATGCAGTCCCAGTTTAGGAAAGAAATTCAACAACGACTACGTGTGATACCTCGGTAGTTAAGTATATTTATTTCTACAGTGTGATCCTTCGTGGGTGTGGTTTTGGATGAAAAAGATCAGTTTGCAACCAATAGTCCTTTCTGGACTGTTTTTTGGTTGTGTTTTACTGTGACTAGAGCCATTGTTGGTTGACCCTAAAGGTACCTGTGACTCTGTCTCTTAAACTTACAGACTGTAATGTCATTGGTCTCAAGTAATGTCTACAAAAATAAACGAATAAAACAGCATCTTGTTCTTTAGTTCTATTGCTGAAGAGGCAGTAGAACTCAGGTGTCTCATCACATAGATTTAGAATATATTTGCCACTCTGTCAATGCCTCTTCCCTTAACTCTATTGTATCATCGCACTCATTCAAATTACCAGAGTGGTTTCTGGAGTCAAACAGACCAATATTTATTAGTCTGGATAAGTTAGAAGCGTTCCATAATTAGTACTGGCATTATTATTATTATCATCTTATTATCATTTTTATTTTGTGGCTGACTTGTTATTTAAAGTCATGGAATAATAAATGTCAGATTTAGGGTTGACACTTGGGTCCATCTGACTCTAAAGCCCATCTTCTTTCTGCCACTTTCGGTTACCTTACTTATCCTTCCCTAGTCTTTTTCAGCAATAACCTCTCAACCATGATGAACTCTAAACTTTGCTTCCCTAGATTTTGGAACTTTCTGCTGTAAACATCTCTAAGGGACACTGGGAGCTAGGTTCGGCCCAGGACTCTGCAGAATGGGATACTCTAACATGAATTAATATATGCTCCTGTTGATTAACAGTTAGGGTCCACAGATGGGAATTATATTGTAGACTCTGTGAAGGAAATGACTTGTGTCTGATTCATTCTTGTGTTTGGAGAAAGCACATGGGATGGTAAGAATGGAAGCAAAGAGACAAGTTAGGAGATTATTACAGTAATCAAGGAAGAGATGATGGTAATGTTGACCAGAGTGGTGAAAGTTGTTTGACTGGGACTTGCTGATGAATTAAATGTATGTGCATGGGGGAGAGGTGTAGAGTGAAAGAGGCATCAGGCAGGGCCCCTAGATTTTTGCATTAAGCAACTGGGAACAGAGAAATATGCGACTGGGATGGAAGACTGGCATAGGAGTAAGTTTGGGGAGTAGGGTAGAGAATCAAGGGGTCTCATATATTACTTAACTGTCCACATAGACTACAAGCTAATTGAGGGCAGGTGATATGATTTATACCTTTCTCCCATCCTGAATATTTTCTGGATGAGGTAATATTTGAGTGGGGTCTCAAAACAAGGGCAGGGATCTGAAAGGAGAAGATTGTTAGGCAAGGAGGTGGGCATTCCAGGCAAAGCACCTACGTGAGCAGAGGCAGGAGTATCTGGGGCACTCTTCAGGGAAGTAGTCTAGTCAGTTGGAATGTGAAGCGTGTAGAGCAAAGTAGTGGGAGATAATATTGGAAAAACAGGTTGGGGCTGTGAATGCTAGAATGAGTTTGTACTTTATTTGGCAGGCTATAGGAAAAAAATCGTGATTTTTTATTAAGGAAGTGACAAAAGAGTAGTGCTTTGGAAAATTAATTGGACAGTGTTGCACAGGATGAATTTGAGAGGGCAAAGCCCTGTAAGGATGCTGTTGTAGTAGTCCTAAGTAGAGACAGGGAAGGTCTGCATTAGAGCGAAATGAAGAGGGGATTGAAAAGGAAGGGGTGGATGTATTAGATATGGCTAAGTTGGGATGTCTCAACTTGGTAATTAACGATTGCATGTGGGAATTGAGTGATATGGTCAACCTCCGTTTTCAATACTTGGGAATTTTTAGTATGAAATCATAACTTTCCAAGACACTGTCACATTTAGCATTCCCTCTATAAACTTGTTTCAGTTACTGGTACAGAACTCCACATGGTTGGGTAGAGCTTTGTGATGGGAGGGGTGGTGGTGGTGGGGTGGTATAGTGTCAGGAACAGATGAAAGGTTCCTGAGAGTCACAGATGTGATATCATCAACATGCTTGTATGAAAGTCCAAGTGAGCTACCTAGTGGGAAGAGTATGGGCTTTGTAGTAAAACACACCTGGGTTGGAATGTGGCTCCACCATTTACTAGCTATGCAACCTGGGGCCTCAGTTGCCTTATTGTTAAGGTTGCTGGGAGTATTAAATTTAAAAAGGATAAAATATGTAAAATGCCAACAACAATGCTGTTAACAGCAATGACAGTGACTGTTGCCTGGTTGAATTCGCTACATGGAATTTCTTCAGTCTCACTTTTTTTCTCATTCTATGATCTGCCATTAGCCCTTTGTCTTTCTGAACCGGTTAATTAGCTACAGGCTGTCATTCATTCCCTCTCAGCAAAATACAGAGAGGCCAAGATGTCAAACAGAGCTTTAAGGGACCTTCCCTTTGATAGGCAGTAGTGCCATGCTCTTTAAGGGAACACCTCACTTTACTGAGTTGTTAATCACTTCATGCTTTCTTTTAAACAGGAGGGCTGAAGGACGGTTTTTGTTGACGAGTGCAGAATGTTAAAAAGTGAAGGAACAGAAAGTTTGAGAGAGGGAGGAATGTCCAGCGTTAGAAGCATGTGAAAGGGCTAGCTATGATGGCGAAAGTAACGTTTAAGGTCTCATTTTCTCTCTACTGGAGAATTTACCCCAAGTGGCCCCGCAATACTGTAATTTAGTCTTTTCTGCGCATGTCAAGGTATTTTGTTCCTCGGCGGACACCGTTTGCCAGCCACAGCTATGTCTTCTCGCTCGCCGACTTTGTAGGGTTCCGAATTCTTTTTTTCCACGCTAGTCATGGCGAGCCGAGGGTCCCGACAGCGCTTGAAGGGAAGCGGCGGCAGCGGCGGGGACACGGCCGTTTCGACTGCGGACAAGCTGCGGGACCTACTGTGCAGCCGAGAAGCGGGCGCCATAGAACATCGGACCGAGTACGTGTGCTGGCGCCGCGGGGGCGTGGCCGGCCGGGCGTCGCAGCTCGGGGCTGCCCCTGGGAGGGTCTCTGGTGCGCCGCGCGGGGCGTTGCTCGGCTGGGCCTCGACGCAGGGAGGCAACGGGTTACTCTTCAGCCAGGTCGTTTTGCCTTTCCTGAGCAGGTCAACGTTCGCTCCTTGCCCCGCTCCACCTTGGGTCGCTTCTCTAGGAGAGAAACCTTGGAGAGCCAGTCTGTGATGCTTCTGGCCCAGGTCCAGAGTGGGTTGGCTTCGTGGGGTTTGAGTTAGCAGGGCCCCTGTGGGAGACATTGGCAAGACCGAAGACCGTACCTTTTACGACTGTTTCTCACTGCTTCCCTCATTCTCGGTAAAGTCCTGACCTTTCACTGTTCCGTCGCCAAGGTCCTTGCTTCCCCGCCCAGCACGTGCAGCCAGCTTTCCTTAAGTCCGGGGTACTGCAGGTTACGTGGAAGGAGCTGTCAGTTTACGGAATTGGAGGTTATACCTTGCACATATTAGGCTTCTGTATATTTGAACTTGAGGGCAGTGGTAGTTCAGTGGAAGAATTGTAGCCTTCAGTGCAGGAGACCGGTTGGATTCCCAACTACTGCAACTATAAGTGCAGCCACCACCCATCTGTCACTGGTGGTTTGCGGCTTGCTATGACGCTGCTCAGTGACGCTTCCAGACTAAGGCAGACTATGAAGAAAGGTCTGGCGATCTATTTACAAAAAATCAGCCAAGGGAAACCCTATGGTGAAAACTCTTTGGATCACAACTGTCCTATCCTGGTGTGCATGGGGTTGCCATGAGTGGGAGGTTGGACTTGAGGGCAGCTAACAAAAACGTATATTTGAACAAATAGCTGAATGAAGAAAACCATGGAGAGTAAAGATCTTGTTAAGAAAGAAAATGAGAGCTTTTTTGCTTTCAAATAAGTGATTAATTGGCTTGGGACAAACGAGTGTCATAGGTGCAGCAAGCTAAAGGGTATGAATTAATTTACAACTTAAAAGCAGGAAGTGGACAGGGTTATTAAAGACTTCTTTGTTCCTTCTACTCAGAACAACTAACGTTCACCTTTTTAGGAGAATAATTTCATTGCTTTGATGTCCCTTGCCTTTCTTGCTAGTTTTAGTCCTGGTTAGCGGGTCCTTCCTGACTTTTTTTTTTTTTTTTTGCTTCGGAGCAGGCTATCTGGGAACAAAGCAGGACAAGTCTGGGCACCCGAAGGATCTACTGCCTTCAAGTGTCTGCTCTCAGCAAGGTTATGTGCTGCTCTCCTGAGCAACATCTCGGACTGTGATGAAACATTCAACTACTGGGAACCAGTAGGTGATTTCTTTAAACTTTCCTTTTTTTCCTTGATTTGGCTGCTTGGGACCTTGTTACCAATCAAAATACAAGGGTGACTACTAGTAAAATGACTTTATTTTCACTGTTGTATTCTAAACTGATGATTTGTCAACTATTGAAGACCGTAGGTAGTTTGGATGGTTTACTTGAATGTGTATTTTGTAGTTTTTTTTAAAAACCTTTTTTTCCTAATCAAAATAATACTTGGAGATAGTTTTTAAAGTTAATAACTACTACAAAACTGAAAACAAAAACAGTAGCTCTCTGCTTCACTTCTCATGTCCAAATCCCACAGAGTGGGATTCTTTTAACTCTTTTAGCTTGTTATTCTGATATTTGCCTGAGTAAAGAGTGTTGCTAAATAACATGCTTATACTGCTCTTTATTGATGTATACATTTTAGTCATTATCTGTTGACTTCCTACTATAGAAAATTCAGAGGTAAACTTTTTTGATCATATTTTATGATCAGTTAGTATAGTGTAGTTAGTATAAAAAATACAAGATTTAGAGTTTCTTTATTTTGGCTAATGACTATTTTTAAAAACTTAAGTAGAGGATAAGATTCAAGCTTTCATTGCTAACCAAACAACAATCTTGTAGAATTTATAATGTCCTAATATCTTTCAATACTGTATTCGGTAATTTTGATTCTTTTCTTATCCCTTAGCTGCAAATCTTGCTAAGAATTTCAGTGTTTTTGTGCCCCTTTGTCTCTCTGTAATATTTCTATTTAGAAACTCCACATGCATCCTCCTAATAAGAATTTCTGGCCAATGTAACCCCAAATCCATCTGTTTTGCACTTTTAGACGCACTACCTCATCTATGGGAAGGGATTCCAGACTTGGGAATATTCCCCAGTTTATGCCATTCGCTCCTATGCTTACCTGTTGCTTCATGCCTGGCCAGCTGCATTTCATGCAAGAATTCTACAAACAAATAAGGTAAGGGCAGGCCAACGTGGAAGTGGTCACAACTGATCAGGAGGTAAGTCTCTGGAATAGTTTTGAGAAAAGGACAAACTGGATTGGTAGTTAGGAGGGGACGTTTTTGGAAGTAGTCATTTATTGTTCATCACTCAACAAGTATTAATGAGGCAACTTTCATTTGCCAGACACTGTGTTAAGTGTTGTGGATGTAACATTGAGTAAGTGTCTGCTCTCATGGAACTTACACTTTAATGAAGAAGGTGAATATTTAACAAGTACTTACAGATGTGATGGTTCTTATGGAAGAAAAATAGAACGTGCAGTGGGGTAGCATATTAGGAGGACCTAATTTAAGCAGACTGCTGAAGGATAATCAGGAGTTAACTAGGCCCTAACCTGATTAGTTTGAAGAAGTTTGACTCTGATGTGTCTTGGCAGGGATTTCTTTGGGTTTATCCTGTTGGGAGTTTGCTCACCTTCTTGTATGTATAGGTTTATGTCTTCCCAAATTTGGGACATTTTCAGCTATTATTTTTTCAAGTACTTTTTTAGCCCTGCCTTCCTTCTTTCCTTCTGAGACTGATGACACAAATGCTAGATCATTATAGTCCTGCAGGTCCCTGAGGCATTCTTTCTTTTTTTCCAGTCTGTTTTCTCTCTTCTTGTTCAGATTGAATAATTTCTGTTGTTCTATGTTCCATTTCACTGATTCTTTCCTCTGTCCACTCCATTCTGCTGTTGAGCCCATCCAGTGAGTTTTTTATTTGGTTATTGTATTTTTTCAGTTCTAAAATTCCCATTTGGTTCTTTATGTCTTTCGTTTTTTTTGCCGGGACTTTCTATTTCTTTCCTAAGACTCTCTATTTTTATTTGTTTCCAGCATGTTCTTAATTGTTTGCTGAAACGTTTTTAAGATGACTGCTTTAAAATTTTGCCAGCTAAATTCTAACATCTCTGTCATCTCAGTGTTGGCAGCTATTGATTGTCTTCTTTTATTCAGTTTTAGGTCTTTCTGGATTTTGATATAATGAGTGATTTTCAATTGAAACCTGGGCATTTTGGGAATTATGTTATGGGACTCTGCATCTTATTTACGGGCCAAGCATGCTTCTGTACCACTCTGCTCCTCCAGATCTGATTTAAACCTTTTGTTTAAATCAGGAGCAGGGCGGGGTGCCAACTTGTTACTGCCAGATGGGAGTAGAAGTCCAGGTTCCCCACTAGTCCTGTAGACACCCAAGGGGGAGTGACTGCTTGTTACTGCTGGGTAAGGATAGGCGTTCCAGTCCCCCCCCCCGCCCCCCCCCCCCCCCCCCCCCCCCCCCCCCCCGGCCTCCACTGACACCACAGGAGTGGAGTGTTGCATTTCTACACTGGGAAATGATGAGAAGCCTGGCTCTGCTAGGTCTCCTCTGACACCATCGCAGTGGGGAGAGACAGGCTGGCTCATTACTGCTGAGTGGAGAGGTGGAAGTCCAGGCTCTCCAAGTGGTGTACACTGATACCGTGGTAGGCTTTTTACCACCAGGAGAGGATGAAAGTCCTGGCTCCTTACTCAACCTTTGCTGGCATGGGTGAGAGTGGACACACTTTTTTTTTCTGTTGTGTTTGGCTGGAGTAGAGCAGTTATTGTCTAAAAGTTTCCTGTCTTGTTAGGCTGCCCCTTTCCTGGTCGTTTGGCTAGAGAGAGCAGGCCTTTGTGGGGGCTTTTTTTGTCTGTGCCCGTTGGCATTTCCAGGTTACCAGCTTCTTTAGCTCCAAGTCTGTAATGTAAGAGGCAAAAAGAAAACCCAGGGAAATCACCACCGTGTCCTGAAGTCCCTAGATAATTTGCCTTCTTCTCTCCATCTTTCAGAGTCTTCTTAGGTTTGATTTACATATAATGTCCAGGGTTTTTAGTTATACTTAGCAGGGGGAATAGGGTAAAGTATAGCTAGTCTATACTTTCTGGAAGCAGAAGTCTCTGATGAGAGAACTGAAGGATAAGTAGCAACTGTCTAGGTAAAAGAAGGATGAAGGTTAAAGATAAGGCAGGAAATTGGGAGTAGCTTTCTAGGCTCTTCTGTTCCTGAATACAATTATAATTTTATGTTGTTATTTAACTTGGGTTAATTTTTAACTTTCTGAATGTATATTTGTATCTCCCCAATTAGCTGAGGAGTCTTTGTATCTGGAATCCTTGAACAAAATTTATCTATATTCCTAACAGCATCTACAATAGGACTCAGTGTATAATAGGTTTTCAGTACATTTTATTCAGTGAATGAATAAATCTGGGCATTTACTGAATTGCTTTATTGAACTCATTTTGGAATTTTTTGGCTATAGTGATGAAGATAGAAAGTATTTCTAAGTTATAGAACTTATATTCTGAGGAATTCAGTGCTCTTAAACATGTACTGTAGAATAAAAGCTATTTGATATAAATGCTATTATTATTTTGATTTTTTTAAATCAGTGTTCTTAATTAACAAAGCCACATTACAGAAGTTTGGAAGCTAGAAGGAAAAAGTACTTACCTAATCCTACTATCCTTATATAGCTACTTTTACAGTTTTATTACATTTCTTTCCAGTCTTTCCATACTCAGGTACAGTTTCCATAGCTGTAACTCTAGTGTATAAATGATATTGTATTATGCATTTTCATTTAATATTTTTTAATAATCAGTACTCGATATGTTGTAGTTGTTTAAGAAATGCTTGTTGAATAAATGAGCATTATATTTTAAGAATTTTTCCACTGCCCTCATAACCATGAATTTTAATATCTATATAATATTCCACGAAAGAGATGTAGCATAATTAGTCATTTCCTTATGTTGGACATTTTGTAGTTAAATTTTTTTTTTTAACTGAAATTAATAGTGCTGCAATTAACATTTTCATAAATAGAGCTTTTTTCCCACCTATATTTTATTTCTGTGGACTGGCATCATAGAAGTAGATGTACTGAGTCTAGGGATATGACTGTTTTTATAGTTCTTGGTACATACTGCTCTTCAAAAAGACTATAACAGTTTATAATGTCATTAACAACAAATGAGAGTGGTTTCATTTTTAAGAGGTTTTGTAGCTTATATCTGTAACTTCTGTTTCCTTCTGGGTTTCTTTCAGATTCTTGTCTTTTACTTTTTGCGATGTCTCCTGGCTTTTGTGAGCTGTATGTGTGAACTTTACTTTTATAAGTGAGTATAAAACCTTTGCTTCTAAAAGTGCTGTAAGAAAGCTCAAGATAGCATAGTTATCTCTGATAGTCTAGGCAGTGATTAGAAATAGTAGCTCCTAATATTATATCTGAAGAGTGACTTATTGTCTGAAACAAGCAGTTGGAGGAAATATTTTTAGTTATCACTTATCTTTCCTAATGCTCATAAATACCTGATTGTCATATTATTAATTTGAATTCTGTTCACACATATCTAACTGGTTTTTGGTAGGATTTAGTAGAAGTTTATTTTTGGCCCTAGAATATAGGATCATGATTTATCTCTTCCACTAGAGCCTAAATGGTAGGAAACGTCCCGGTGTGGGACTCACTGCTCTTATTTGCATCCAATAACTTATCTTTCACAAAGTAATGATTGACTGATTGAATATTAGTAGAACTATTGAGCATTTAAATGTTCCAGTAATAAAAATAGCCACCATTTTTACATGACATTTAGCAAACATTTTATTTTGATAATGATCTAAAAGGTATTTGGATCTAATGAGCAGTATTAAAAATCTTTCCAAAGTCAGCACAGAAAAATCAGTCAGGTTTCTATACATCAGCAGTGAACATTCTAAAAAGAAAATTAAGGAAACAATTGCATTTACAGAAGCACCTAAAAGAATAAAATACCTAGGAATAAATTTAGCCAGGGAGGTGAAAGACTGCTATGATGCTGAAAACTATAAAACATTACTAAAAGAAATTAAAGATGACCGAAATAAATGGAAGGACATTCATATTCATGGATTGGAAGAATTAATATTGTTAAGATGTTGGTATTATCTAAACCAAGCTATAGATTAAAAGCAATCTCATCAAAATTCCAGCAACCTTCTTTGTAGAAACGGAAAAGATAATCCTCAAATTGATATGGAAATGCAAGGGGCCTTGAATACCCAAATCATTCTTGAAAAAGAACAACAAAGTAGAAGGACTCACATGTCCCGATTTCAAAACATACTATAAAGCTACAGTGGTCAAAACACTTTGGTACTGGCCTGATGATAGACAAGTAGACAAATGGAATAGGCTTGAGAGTCCAGAAATAAACCCATACACCAGTGGTATGATGGTTAAGGTTATGTGTCAACTTGTCTAGACCATGATTCTTGGTTTGGCAGATACGTAATCATTCTCCATTTTATGATCTGATATGAACAGACAATCAGTTGAAAGGGGAGTTTCCTTGAGGGTGTGGTCTGCATCCAGTATGTATGGATGGTCTGGCAAAGCTCGTTCCCTCTTGATCTACATCTGACTTGTCATCCTCTGACCTCTGGTTCTTGGGACATGAGCCAGCAGCCTGCTATCTGACTTGCAGGTTTTGGGATTCACCAGCTCCTGCAGCCCTGTGAGCCAGCAGCCTGCTGTTTTACCTGCTAGTTTTGAGGCTGTCAGCCCCTGCAACCATGTGAGTCAGGAGAAGCCTCCAGCCTGACACCTGACTCACAGATTTGGGACTTCCCAGTGTCCACAACTGCATGAGCCATTTTCTTGAAATAAATCTCTCCATATATATAATTACATATAAATAGACACTTCACTGGTTCTGCTTCTTCAGAGAATCCAGCTCCTCCAGGGAACCCAGCCTAAGACATTTGGTACTAAGAGTTGTTCTAGAGGAACAAAATTGTAATTGGTTCTTAAGTCTGGTTAGTCTTAAAGGCGCTGATGACTCTGCCTCCAGTCGTAAACAGGACATTGATAATCCCTGGCGTAAAATGGGAATAGAAATACGTAAAATGCCACCACACGAATGGTAGGACAGTGCACAATACTGGGGAAGCCAGC
Organism: Dugong dugon; assembly: GCA_030035585.1. Classification (NCBI taxonomy): domain Eukaryota; kingdom Metazoa; phylum Chordata; class Mammalia; order Sirenia; family Dugongidae; genus Dugong; species Dugong dugon. The sequence continues at coordinate 33,169,806 of CM057467.1, forward strand.
ACAACTTGTACAAGGCAAGGTCATGGAAGCTCCACAGACACATCCAAACTCCCTAAGGGGCTGAATTGCTGGGCTGAGGGCTTTGGGGACTATGGTCTTGGGGAACATCTAGCTCAGTTGGCATATTTTATAAAGAAAATGTTCTACATTCTACTTTGGTAAGTAGCGTCTAGGGTCTTAAAAGCCTGTGCGTGGCCATCTAAGATACAGCACTGGTCTCATCTGTTTGGGAACAAGGGAGAATGAAGAAAACTACAGATACAAGGGAAAGATTAGTCCAAAGGACTAATGGACCACAACTACCATGACCTCCACCATACTGAGTCTAGTACAAGTGGATGGTGCCTGGCTACCACACTGACAGCTCTGACAGGGATCACAATAGAGGGTCCCAGACAGAGCTGGAGAAAAATGTAGAACAAAATTCTAACTCACAAAAAAAGACCAGACTTACTGGCCTGACAGAGACTGGAGAAACCCTGAGAGTATGGCCCCCGGGCACCCTTTTACCTCAGTAATGAAGTCACTCCTGAGGTTCACCCTTCATCCAAAGATTAGACAGGCCCGTAAAACAAAACGAGACTAAAGGGGCACACCAGCCCAAGGGCAAGGACTAGAAGGCAGGAGGTGGCAGGAAAGCTGGTAATGGGGAACTCAAGGTCGAGAACGGAGAGTGTTGACATGTCATGGGATTATTAACCAATGTCATAAAACAATTTGTGTACTAACTGTGTAATGAAAAGCTAGTTCTCTAAATCTTCTAAAGTACAATAAAAAAAAAAAATACCACTACCACTGGATCAAATACTTATGAGAGATAAGGCTCTGGGTAATAACATAATTGATACTTTTCTACAATTATGTCAGAATGAGAAGTACAAGGAAGCTAGCTAGTTGGGCCTGTTTTCACTAGACAAAGTGGTGAAAGAAAGGGATGAGCTCAGAGCTTCAGAGTCACAGGTCAAGTGCTGCATACAAGACCTGAAAGTTGCCGCTTGTGCTCTGAAAGAAAGCCTTATTTCTTGTGGTAACAGAGTTGATATTGCCAAAAACCAAACCCAGAGTCTTATCATAAGAGTGGCTAAATTACAACACCAACTAAATTCCCAACCTCAAATGGTATCTGAAGTTAAAATAAGAGTATTGATTGCGAAGAAATGGTGTCCTGAAACTTGGGATGCGGACGTATGGGCAGATAATCAGGAAGCTGGGAATATTGAGCCCCTAAATTCTGTTGAATCACTCTTGCCAAATGAACCAGCCTTCTTATTCCCTCTGAAGAGATTACTCCATCTTTGTCTACTAAGCCACCCTCCCCAGTAAAACCATTATCCCTTCCACCCTCATCTGATGAGATTAACCCAGCTGTGCCTGAAGAGTCTTTGTCCGAGATATCACCTGAGGTATTGCCTGGGGCATCACCTGTGGCAGATGCCTTACAAGACATTGCTGCATGACCCCAGGACCCACTCCCACCGCTCATTTTTGCATCTAGACCTATAACTAGACTTAAGTCCCTGGAGCCTCAAAAACAGAAGTACAAATTGTGACCCAGGAGGAGGTACACTACATTCCAAAAGAACTGCGTGATTTTTCTAATATATACAAACAGAAACCTGGGGAATATATGTGGGAATGGCTATTAAGGGTGTGGGATAATGGTGCAAGGAACATAAAGTTGAATCAGTCTGAGTTTATTGATATGGGCCCACTAAGCACATATTCTTCATTCAGTGTTTCAGCCTGAGAGGTTCGGAAAGGATCTAATAGTTTATTTGGTTGGCTCACTGAAACATGGCTTAAGTGGTGGCCTACACTAAATCGAGTTGAAATGCCAGACCTGCCTTGGGATATAGAAAAAGGTATCCAAAGGCTTAGGGAAATTGGTGTGTTAGAGTAGATTTATCAGGTTAGACCCACAGACCCGTACTTGGAATGCCCAGAGGACACACTTTTTACCACAATGGTTAGGTACAAATTTCTGAAGGGAGCCCCGGCATCCTTGTCATGGATTGAATTGTGTCCCCCAAAAATGTGTCAACTTGGCTAGGCCATGATTCCCAGTATTGTGTGATTGCCCACCATTTTGTCATCTGATGTGATTTTCCTGTGTGTTGTAGATCCTACCTCTATGATGTTAATGAGGCAGGATTAGTGACTGTTATGTTAATGAGGCAGGACTCAATCTACAAGATTAGGTTGTGTCTTAAGTCAATGTTTTTTGAGATGTAAAAGAGAGAAGCCAGTAGAAAGACAGGGGAACTCATACCACCAAGAAATGAGCCAGGAGAATAGCTCGTCCTTTGGCCCCAGGGTCCCTGCACTGAGAAGCTCCTTGACCAGGGAAGATTGATGACAAGGACCTTACCCCAGAACCAACAGAGAAAACCTTCCCCTGGAGCTATCACCCTGAATTCAGACTTCTAGCCTCCTCGACTGTGAGAGAATAAATTCCTCTTTGTTAAAGCCATTCACTTGTGGTATTTCTGTTATAGCAGCACTAGATAACTAAGACAATACTTGAAGATGGCTGTGATTGCTATTTTATGTAAGTCAGATTTGATAGTGGGAACTGCCCTAACTGAATTAAGACACCCAGCTACAATGGGGCTGATTGGGCCTCGGGTCGTGTGGACCAAGTGGCAGCACTTAATCAACAAAGATGAGGTGGGCATGGTTACCTTAATGGACAGCAGAGAATCAAAGCTGTAATCAGAATAGTCTGACTTGTATGGACTTAACGGCATTGGCTGCCTAGTCATTGTGGTAGTTAAGAATGTGTGTCAACTTGGCTGGCCCATAATTTTCAGTGGTTTGGCAGTCATATAATGTTGTGATCCCCCCCATGATGGGATCTGCATTGAATATAAATTCTGGCAAGGCTTGTGGCTTTTGCTCACTCTGGATCCTGCAGCTGGCTCTGTTTGTCTGACCTCCAGTTCTTGACTTGAGCTAGCAGCTTACCTGTGGTCTTGCCTGCTGATCTTGGGATTCATCAGCCTTCACAGCTTGTGAGCAACAGCCCTGCTCTCTGACCTGCTGGTCTTGAGTTCACCAGCCCCTGCGGCTACATGAATCAGGAGGAGCCTCCAGCCTGGCCCACGGACTTGCGACGTTCCAGTCTCTACAACAACGTGAGCCGTTCCCTTGATATAAATCTCTCTATATATTTATATGCTTTACTGGTTTGTTTCTCTAGAAAACCCAGCCTAAGACAGTCATGGTGCCCCTAGGAGTGGAATAGATCGGAAATCTACTAAATATGTACTTGACCTGTACAAGCAGAAGAATTCTAGGCCAAGTGAATGGCAGTCTAACTCGAATCGCATAGAAAATAGGGAATCACAGCCCTTCAATCAATTCCCTGACTTGGGCCAGTTTACAGACCCACAACCCCTTGAATGAAGTGGAAGCTAGGTCCCTTGGGGAGAGACCCCACTACACTTCCAAAAGTTTGTACTGTTTATCCTTCTCCCAGCCTTCACCACAGTGATCTTTTACGAGAGTGACTGCTCATTGGGCAAAAGGAAATAATCATACTTTTCTGGGATTACTGGACACTGGCTCTGAACTGACACTAATTCCAGGAGACCCAAAACGTCACTGTGGCCCACCAGTCAGCGTAGGGGCATATGGAAGTTAGGTTATTAATGGAGTCTAAGTTTAGGTCTGTCTCACAGTGGGTCCAAGGGGTCCCTGAACCCATCCTGTAGTGATTTCCCCAGTTCCAGAATGCAAAATTGGAATAGACATACTAAGCAACTGGCAAAACCCCCACATTGGATCCCTAACAAGTGGAGGAATGGCTGTTATGGTAGGAGAAGCCAAGTGGAAGCCATTAGAACTGCCCCTATCTAGGTAAATGGTAAACCAAAAGCAATACCATGTTCCTGGAGGGTTTCCAGGGATTACTGCCACCATCAGGGACTTGAAGGATGCAGGGGTAGTGATTCTCACCATATCCCCGTTCAACTCACCTATTTGGCCTGTGCAAAAAACAGATGGATCTTGGAGAATGTCAGTGGATTATCGTAAACTTAACCAGGTGGTGACTGATTGCAGCTACTGATCTAGCCTGTGCCTTTTGCTTGATTCTGGTTTTGAAGAATCACCGGAAACAGTTTGCTTTTATCTGGCAAGGCCAGCAATACGCCTTCCCTGACCTATCTCAGAGGTATAGCAACTCTCTAACACTATGCCGTAATTTAGTCCTCAGGGAACCTGATCACCTTTCCCTTGCACAAGATGTCACACGGATCCATTACATTGATGACATTATGCTGGTTGGACCTAGTAAGGAAGTATCAATGACTCTAGACTTATTGGTAAGATATTTGCATGCTAGAGGGTGGGAAATTAATCTGACAGAAATTCAGACACCTTGCACCTCAGTGAAATTTCTAGCATTTCAGTGATGTGGGGCGTATTGAGAAATTCCTTCTAAGGTGAAGGATAAGTTGTTACATCTGGCCCCTTCTACAACTAAAAAGGAGGCATAACGCCTGGTGGGCCTCTTTGGATTTGGAGGCAACATATCCTTCATTTGAGTGTACTGTCTGGCTTGTTTATCAAGTAACTTAAAAAGCTGCTAGTTTTTAGCAGGGCCAAGAATAAGAGAAGGCTCTACAGCAGGTAGAGGCTGCCATGCAAGCCACTGTGCCTTGTGGGCCATGTGATCCGACTGATGCAGTGGTTCTTGAAGTGTCAGTGGCAGATAGAGATGCTGTTTGGAGTCTTTGGCAAGCCCCTGTTGGTGAATCACATCGCAGACCCTTAGGATTTTGCAGTAAAGCCCTGCCATCCTCTGCAGATAACTACACTTCTTTTGAGAAACAGCTTTTGGCTTGTTACTGGGCGTTAGTAGAGACTGAATGCTTACCCATGGGCCACCAAGTCACCAAGCGATTTGAGCTGCCCCTCATGCACTGGGTGTTGTCTAACCCACGGAAGCATAAAGTCAGACATGCACAGCAACACTCCATCATTAAGTGAAAGTGGTATATACGAGATTGGGCTCGAGCAGGACTTGAAGGCACAAGTAAGATACACAAGGAAGTGTCCTAAATGCCCACTTTCCCCACTCCTGTCATATTGTCTTCCATCTCCCAGTTCGCACCTATGGCCTCACAGGGAGTTCCTTATGATCATTTGACTAAGGAAGATAAAACGCATGACTGGTTTACAGATGGTTCTGTGTGATATGCAGGCACCAATCAAAAGTGGAGAGCAGCAAGCACTGCAGCCCCTTTCTGGGACCTCCCTGAAGGTCAGTGGTGAAGGGAATCCTCCCAGTGGGCAGAACTTTGAGAAGTGCGCCCGGTTGTTCATTTTGCTAGGAAAGAGAGATGGCCAGATGTGCAATTGTATCCTGATTTGTGGGCTGTGACCAGTGGTTTCACTGGATGATCAGGGACTTAGAAGGAACATGATTGGAAAATTGGTGACAAGGAGTTATGGGGAAGAGGCATGTGGATAAACCTCTCTGAACAGGCTAAAGGAGTAAAGATAATTGTGTTTCATGAGAATCCTTGCCAGAGGGTGACTTCAGCAGAGGAGGATTTTAACAATCAAGTGGATAAGATTATGTGTTCTTTGGATACCAGTCAGCCTCTTTCCTCAGTCACTCCTGACATTGCCAGTGCGCTTACGAACGGAGTGGCCATGATGGCATGGATGGAGGTTATGCATGGGCTCAGCAACATGGTCTTCCAGCCTCCAAGGCAGACTTTCCTACAGCCACTGCTGAGTGCCCAGTCTGCCAGCAGCAGAGACCAACAGTGAGTCCCCAATATGACACTATTTCTAGGGGCAATCAACCAGCAATCCAGTGGCAGATTGATTACATTGGACCACTTCCATCATGGAAAGGGCAGCATTTTTTTCTTACTGGAATAGACACTTACTCTGGATGTGGATTTGCCTTCCTTGCATGCAGTATTTCTGCCAAAACTGCCATCTGTGGCCTCACAGAGTGCCTTATCCACTGTCAAGGTATCCCACACAATATTGCCTCAGATCAAGGAACTCATTTCACAGCAAATGAAGTACAACAGTGGACCCATGCTCATGGAATTCACTGGTCCTACCATGTTCCCCATCATCCTGAAGCAGCTTGCTTGATAGAACAATGGAATGGCCTTCTAAAGACACAATTATGGCACCAGGTAGGTGGCAATACCTTGCAGGGTTAGGGCAGTGTCCTGCAGGAGGCTGTATATGCTCTAAATCATCGTTCATACGTAGGATACAGGGGTCTAGGAATTAAGGGGTGGAAATAGGAGTATCACCAGTCACTATTACCCCAGTGACCCTCTCACATCATTTTTGCTTCCTGTCCTCAGGACCCTATGCTTTGCAGATCTAGAGGTCTTAGTTCCAAAAGGAGGAATGCTCCCACTAGGAGACACAACACTGATTCCGCTGAACTGGAGGTTAAGAATGCCATCCGGCCACCTTAGGCTCCTTATGCCTCTGGATCAGTAGGCAAAGATCAAGGTTACTGTATTGGTTGGTGTGATTGATCCTTATCACCAAGGAGAAGTTGGATTGATATTACATGATGGAGGTAAAGAAGAGTATGTCTGGAATACGGGAGATCCTTTAGGACATCTCTTAGTACTACTGTGTCCTGTGATTAAAGTCAATGGAAAACTACAGTAACCTATTTCTGACATGACTAATAATGGCCTAAACCTTTCAGGAATGAAAGTTTGGGTCACCCCACCAGGCAAAGAACCACAGCCAGCTGAGGTGCTTGCTGAGAGTAAAGAGAATACGGAATGGTTGGTGGTGAAAAGTAGTTCTGAATACCAGTTGCAACCTTGTGACCAGTTACAGAAATGAGGACTGTAACTGTTATGAGTATTTCTTCCTTGTCTGTGTGCATCAAGTATTGTAGTCTTCAAAATGTAAGCTGTAAATGGGGCTAGTATGTTTTCGGTTCTACACATGTTAGTTGTATCATGTTAGGCACAAGTATGATTTTATAATTGTCTTTATTTAGAGATTATACATGGTTTAAGGAGATATGTACAGGTGCCAGGTTGATAAGGGGTGGACTGTGATGGTTAAGGCTATGTGTCAACTTGGCTAGGCCATGATTCTCAGTGGTTTGGCAGATATTACATAATCATTCTCCATTTTTTGATCTGGTGTGAGCAGCCAGTCAATTGAAAGGGGAATTTCCTTGGTAGTGTGGCCTATACATGCAGATGTTCTGGCAAAGCTTGTTCCCTCTCAGTCCTGCATCTGACTCATCATTCTGTGACCTCTGGTTCTTGGGACATGACCCAGCAGCCTGCCACTTGATCTGCAGGTTTTTGGATTCGCCAGCTCCCACAGCCCCGTGAGCCAGCAGCTTGCTGTCTGACCTTCCAATTTTGGGTTTGTCTGTCTCTGCAACCACGTGAGTCAGGAGATGCCTCCAGCCTGATGACTGCTCCAGGAATTTAGGACTTGATGGCCTCCACAACTGTGTGAGCCATTTTCTTGAAATAAGTCTCTCTTTATATATATTTTTATATATATGTGTCACTGGTTTTGCTCCCCTAGAGAACCCAGCCTAAGACATATGGTCAGTTGATTTTTGACAAGGGTGTTAAGTCCATCCAGTGGGAAAAGAATAGTCTCTTCAATAAGCAGTGATGGGACAACTAGATTCCACGTGTAAAATAAGAAAAGCTGGGCCCATAACTCACAACATATATGAAAATTAATGCAAAATTGATCAAGGATCTAAATGTGAGAACCAAAGCTATAAAATTCTTAGAAGGAAATAGGTGTAATGCTTTGGGATCTAATTTTTGACACTAAAAGCATGAGCAACAAAATACAAAATAGATAAGTTAGATTTCATTAAAATTAAAAACTTCTGTACTGCAAAACTCTGTATCAACAGAGTGAAGAGACAACCTACAGATTGGGAGAAAAATTTTGGGAGCCATATATCACATAAAGGTTTAAATTCCAGAGTATATAAAGAACTCCTATGACTTAGCAACGAAAAGACAAATAAACCAACCAAAAGATGGGCAAAGGACTTGAATAGACATTTCACCAAAGAAGATACACAACTGGCCAACAAGCATGTGAAAAGATGCTCAAAGTCATTAGTCATTAGCAAGATATAAAGCAAAACTGTAATGAGATACCATTTCACTCCCACTAGGAGACCTTTATCAGAAAAGTGAAAAGTAACAAAGGGTTACAAGAATGTGGAGAAATTGAAACCCTCATCTGCTGCTGGTGGAATTGTAAAATGGTACTGCTGCTATGGAAAACAGTTTGGCAGTTCCTCAAAAAGTTGGACATAGAATTACCATATGACCCAGAATTCCACTTCTAGGTATATACCCAAAATAATTGAAAGCAAGAATGCAAACAGATACTTGTATATCAGTGTTCATTGCAGCACTATTCACAATTGGTGGAATCAGCCTAAATATCCAGCAGCGGATGAATGGCTAAACAAAATATGATATATACATGCAATAGAATATTATTCAGTCATAAAGAGAAATGAAGTCCTGATATATGCTACAAAACTGATGAACCTTGAAAATGTTATGCTAATTGAAGTAAGTCAGTTACAAAAGGACAAATATTGTTTGATCCTACTTATGTGAAATATATAAAATTTAGCAAGTGTATACAAACTGAAGTTCTATTAGTGGTTACCAGGAGTGGGAGGGAGGGATAAAGGGAGAGTCATTGCTTAGGGCTCATTGAATTTCTATTAAGGGTAATAGAGAAAATTGGCAACAGCAGTGATGGTTGCACAACATGATGAAAGTAATTAATGTCACTGAATTACACATGTAAAAAATGTTGAAACAGCAAATATTATATATATTTTTACCCTGTAAATTTTTTTTCCCACTCCAAAACAGCTATTATCAGGTTAAAGGAAAGCTTTGGCCTTCTGGATGGAAGGGAGGAGAAAAAAAGAAAGCCAGTGTTGCTTCTGAGGATTGTAACATTAAGTTGACCTTCATATACATGATTTTGGGCCTGAATTCAAATCACCACATGGTCCCCAAAATTCCAAGTTGAGAATTTATTTAATTTTTTTCTGAGTTGGTAGCGCCCTCAGGCATCTTGCAAAAGCAAATGTAAAATTTCTCTTGAGAAATGGACCCTTAACTCAGGTATCAAAGAATTACTTGTTTACTTGAACAAGAATACTGTTGTTCTAATGAACAAGAGATTATAATAAAAATAAGTCCCAAAGCACAAAGGGGAACGAAAGTCATAAGTGAGAGCCAGAAGAATAATAACAGAAAGTTGACCCACAGAACTTTATTTCTTGGTTAGTATTGTATTGCAAGTCCTAGCCACAGCAATAAGACAGGAGAAAGAAATAAAAGGTATCCAGATTAGAAAAGAAGTAAAATTCTCTCTATTTGCAGATAACGTGATCCCATATATACAAAATCCCAAAGAATCTGTAAGAAAACTTGTAGAGCTAATAGAGGAATTTAGCAAAGTTGCAGGGCACAAGGTCAACAAACAAAAATCAGTTGGGTTTCTATATACCAGCAATGAGAAATCAGAAAAGGAAACTGGGGATACAGTTCCATTTACAGTAGCATCTAGGAGAATAATACCTAAGAATAAATCTAACTAGGGATATGAAGTACTTATACCATAAAAATTATAAAACACTGCTAAAAGAGATTGAAGAAGACTTAAATGCAAAGATGTTCCATGTTTATGAACTAGAAGACTTAATGTTATTAAGATGTCAGTACTACCCAAAGTGAGCTATAGATTCAACACAATCCCAATCAAAATTCCAACAGCCTTCTTTACAGATACAGAAAAACCAGTCCTCAACATTATATGGCATGGCAGGAGGCTCTGAATAGCTAAAGCAATGTTGAAAGAGAAGAACAAAGTAGGAAGACTCACACTTCATGATTTTAAAATATGCTATACAACCACAGTAATCAAAACAGCCTGATACTAGTATAACAGTAGCCACATAGCCAATGGAATAGAATTGAGAGTCCAGAAATAAACCCACACAACTGATTTTTGACAAAGTGCTAAGTCCATTTGATTGGGAAAGAAGAGTCTCTTCAATAAGTGGTGTTGGGAAAATTGGATTTCACACGCAGAAAAATGAAACAGGATCCATGCGTCACACAATATAAAAACAAATTCAAAATGGATTCAGGGCCTGAATGTGCAAACTAAAACCATAAAATTCTTAGAAGAAAAGCCAGGGGCCATGCTTTCGGGCCTAGCTTTTAACAGTGGATTATCTAATATAACAAAAGTACAAACAGCAAAAGACAGAATAAATGGGACCTCATGAAAATTAAAAACTTTTGGTCATCAAAAGACTTTACTAAAAAAGTGAAAAGACAGGCTACTAACTGGGAGAATATCTTCAGAAACCGTATATCCAATAAGAATCTAATAACCAAAATATACATAAAACTTCAACAACTTAACAACAGAAAGACAACCCAATCATAAAACGGGCAAAGGACTTGAATAGGCATTTCACCAAAGAGAACATTCAGATGGCCACCAAACACATGAAAAGATGCTCAGCGTCTTTTCCATCAGAGAGATGCAAATCAAAACCACAGTGACATACCATTTCACTCCCACCATAATGGCTAAGATTAAAAAACAAAACAAACAAACAAAAAAAAAAAAAACAGAAAATAACAAATGTTGGTGAGGATATGGGAAAATTGGAACCCTTATCCATTGCTGGTGAGAATGCAAAATGTTAACAGCTGTTGTGGAAAACAGTGTGGTGGTTCTTTAAAAAACTAAAAATAGAACTATCATATGACCCAGCAATTCCACTCCTAGGTATATAGCCAAAAGACTTGAAACCAGAGACTCAAACACAGACTTGTATACCAGTGTTCACTGCAGCACTATTTGCAGTAATCAAAGGATGGAAACAATCTAAATGCCTATCAACAGATGAGTGGATAAACAAATATGGTACATACATACAATGGAATACTACTCAGTCAGTAGAAGAAATGAAGTCTTGATACATGGTACAATATGGATGGAGCTTGAAAACATTGTGCTGAGTGGAGTAAGTCAATTGTAAAAGGACAAATATTGTATGACTTCACTTATATAACAAGACAAAAAAAGGCAATGTATAGAGACCAAAGTTTATTAGTGGTTACCAGGGATGGCAGGGAGGGGGAAAGAAAGGGTTAATGGTGATGGAAAAATCATATTGATTAAAGGTAGGGTTGCATAGCCAATTATTGCAATTGCTATCAATAAGTTGTACACCTGTAAAAAGTTAAATTGGCAAAAGTTGTGTGATAGATATAACAATAACAAAGGGTAGCTGCTGAGGCTGCTTATGTACCACCAAACATCTCATGGGATTTGATTCCTTGGTTTGGAGCTTTAGGGTCTTGCTTTCATGAGATATCCCAGTTAATTGGCCTGATAACATGTTGAGTGCTTCTGTTCTACCTCCTAATTCTTTGTGTAATGTCTGGGGTCTTAAAAGCTTGCTAGCGGCCATCTCAGGCACAATAATTGGTCTCTGTTCACCTAGAACAACAAAGGAAGAAGGAGAATCAGGAATAGAAGGAGGAAATGGAATGTGTGGCTAACCGCCTTCATGAACAACTGCCTCTTTTGCCATGAGATCAGAAGAAATGGGTGGTGCCTGGCTACCATTACTGAACATTTTGATTAAAGGTTCTATAGAAGAATCCTGACCAAGGGGGCCAAGATGGCAGAGTAGCCAGATGCTTCCGGCGGACCTTTTTACAACAGAGGCCCCAAAAAACAAGTGAATTGATTATATTTGGCAATCTGGGAGCCCTGAACATCAAATGCAGAGTTGAGGAACCGGACTGAGTGGCAGGGGGAGGGAGAGACAGTTCAGAAGCAGCGGGGAATTGCCAGAACTGACCTGGTGAGAGCCTGAACCCTTCAGGCCTGATCAGCTCGGGGGTGAGCGGTGAGGCAGGCAAGCGGCAGTGCTCGGGAGGCGCATTTTCCCCACTGGGAGAGACCCAGCACCAGAGTGTCTCTGCGGCCACCCAGAACCACTGAGAAACAGCCCTGGATCGGTGAAAGATAAGTAATTGCATATGGCCTACCGCGTGGATCAAAAACACCCCCCTTAGGGAGAAATCTCTCTGCTATTTACCTCCCCACTCCCTGCTCTGCACTGGGTCCTGGACTGGCAATTTTCAAGTTCCCTAGGCCAGAAGTAGGATCCGTCACACACCCGGAGCCATTCTCCCTGCCTTGGAGAGTGAACAAATTAACAAACAGAGGAAAAAAATAAACTGCCAGCTCCCCTAAGCCAGGAACCCATGGTAGGCACAGCTCCTTTGCCTAGGCACAGGCATAAGGGATCCATGGACTTTGAGTGCCTTTTCCTCTGGATAGACTTGTGTGGGCCCATCTCAACACTGTAGGCCCTCGTTACCGCAGTACAACACGGTATATACCGGAACTCTAACTTAAGCTATTTCAGCTGTGAGGTGGCAGGTTCTTGAGATTTGACACTGCTCTGCCCATTAAGCAGGGTCTTCACCTACCCACATCAGGGGCTTGTGGACTCGTGGCTCCACCCACACCACCTAGCCACCTGCGTTAGAGGCCCATGAATAAGAGGTGCCCCCCAGTCCTTATGGCCAACAGCATTAGCTGCTCATAGTCTGGCTGCAAAACCCGCCCACCTATGTGCTCTCAGGAACAGGGACCTACCTTCCTCCTGGACACTCGGGGGTGGCCGTCAGCCCCCTCTTGCTCAGAGTGTGTCCCCCTGCTGCAGCCAGATGCCTGTGCCTATACCAATCACCCATGCCTGTCTAGGACTGTAAGTGAGAGCCTACATCACACACTTGGTGGCTATCTACATGGGCACCTGAGCTGAATCCATACAGGAGAAGTGGATGGACTCCTGAGCTCACATACCTAGTAACAATCTGACCACCTGATGACAGGACCTTAGAGCTTCAACGGTGCCAATAATCAAACTAGCTCATACGAGCAGCCTATTTGGGCCTATCAAAACAAAACAAGAAGCTAGGACACAGTGAGCAAACATAAAATAAATATAATAACTTATTGATGGCTCAGAGACAACACTCAGTATTAAATCACATAAAGAGGCAATCCATGATGGCTTCAGCAAGCTTCCAAAATTAAGAATCTAGAAATTTTCCAGAGGAGAAAAATTTCTTGGAATTACTGGAGGCAGAATACAAACGATTAATATACAGAACTCTTCAAGAAATTAAGAAGGAAATTAAGCAAAATGCAGAACACACAATAGAGGAAATTAAAAAGATTAGAGAAGACCATAATGACAAATTTAACAGGCTGCAAGAATCCATAAAGAGACAGCAATCAGAAATCCAGAAGATTAACGATAATATTTCAGAATTAGACAACTCAGTAGAAAGTCATAGGAGGAGAATTCAGGCAATGGAAATCAGAATTAGTGAGATTGAAGATAAAGCACTTGACACCAACTTATTTGAGGAAAAATCAGATAAAAGGATTAAAAAAAAAAAATGAAGAAGCCCTAAGAATTATGTGGGACTCTATCAAGAGGAATAGCCTATGAGTGATTGGAATACCAGAACGGGGGGAATAACAGAAAATACAGAGAGAATTGTTGAAGGCTTGTTGGCAGAAAACTTCCCTGTTATTGTGAAACGTGACAAGATATCTATCCAAGATGCTCATCGAAACCCACATAAGGTAGATCTCAAGAGAAAGTCACCAAGACATACTATAATCAAACTTGCCAAAACCAAAGATAAAGAGAGAATTTTAAGAGCGGCTAGGGATAAACGAAAAGTCATCTACAAAGGAGAGTCAATAAGAATAAGCTCAGACTACTCAGCAGAAGCCATGCAGGCAAGAAGGCAATGGGATGACATATATAAAGCTGTGAAGGAGAAAACCTGCCAGCCAAGAATTATATATCCAGCAAAACTGTCTCTCAAATATGATGGCAAAATTAGGGCATTTCCAGATGAACAGAAGTATAGGGAATTTGCAAAAACCAAACCAAAATTACAAGAAATACTAAAGGGAGATAAGAACCACATGATCTTATCAATCTATGCAGAAAAGGCATTTGACAAAGTCCAACACCAATTCATGATAAAAACTCTCAACAAAATAGGAATAGAAGGGAAATTCCTCAATATAATTAAGGGCATTTATACAAAGCCAACAGCCAACATCATCCTAAATGGAGAGGCTTTGAAAGCATTCCCCTTGAGAATGGGAACCAGACAAGGATGCCGTTTATTACCACTCTTATTCAACATTGTGCTGGAGGTCCTAGCCAGAGCAATTAGGCTAGAAAGGGAAATAAAGGGCATCCAAATTGGTAGGGAAGAGGTCAGTATATCTCTATTTGCAGATGCTATGTTCTTATACACAGAAAACCCCAAAGAATTCACGAGAAAACACTGGAACTAATAGAAGATTTCAGCAAAGTTTCAGGATACAAGATAGACATACAAAAATCAGCTGGATTCCTTTATACTAACAAAGAGAACCTCAAAGATGAAATCACCAAATCAATACCGTTTACAGTGGCCCCCAAGAAGATAAAATACTTAGGAATAAATCTAACCGGTGACGTAAAAGACCTATACAGTGAAAACTACAAGACAGTACTGCAAGAAGCCAAAAGAGACCTGCATAAGTGGAAAAACATACCTTGCCCATGGATAGGTAGACTCAACATTGTGAAAATGTAATTCTACCCAAAGCGATCTACAGATACAATGCAATCCTGATCTAAATTCCACCGGCATTTTTTAATGAGATGGGGAAACAAATCACCAACTTCATATGGAAAGGGAAGCGGCCCCTAATAAGTAAAGCATTGCTCAAGAAGAAGAACAAAGTTGGAGGCCTCACACTGCCTGATTTTAGAACTTATACCGCCGTGGTACTCAGAAGAATCCTGATCAATAGGAGAGAAATGCAGAACAGAATTTCTAATTCTCATGGACTCCAGACTTTCTAGAATCATGAAGGTTAGATTAATCCCTGAAACAATTTCCTGAGATAATCTTTAAACCTTAAACAAAAAATATCCCCTGAAGTCTTCTTAAAACCAAACAATATTTTAGCTTAACTAATAAGAAAGGTCTGCGTTGAGCATTATACTCTTGTATGAACTATCTCTATGGGATCAAATTGACGGCAGCAACTTGAAAGATTAGATAGGAACCTTAGAGGGCAATGAGTTTATGTTAATGGGGGAGGAACAACTCAGAAAAGGAGGGTGAGAATGGTTGAACAACTCAAAGAATATAATCAGTGTCACTGAATTGTACACGTAGACACTGTTGAATTGATGTATGTTTTGCTGTTTCTCAATAACAACAACAATAAAACCAATAAAAATTAAAACAAAAACAGTAGAATAGTTCACTAAAGAATCTCTACCTTGGGTGTTGTGCTCTTTCAAGATCTGTCTATGTGGGATCAAATTGCCAACAGCAACTCATAAGATTAGATAGGGAACTTAGGGGGCAGTGAGTTTATGTTAATGGGCAAGGAAAAACTCAGAAAAGCAGAGTGAAAATGGTCGCACAACCTGAAGATTGTAATCTGTGTCACTGAATTGTACATGCAGAAACTGTTAAATTGGTGTATGTTTTGCTGTGTGTGTTCTCAACAATAACAACATAATAAATTTTAAACTTTATTGTCAATTATTAAAATAGGAATATGAGATAACTATAGGTGATATATGTTAGAAAATAAAAGAGGGAATTGAAAACATGAACTAGAAACAAGATGCCTCAAAAATGACCAGATAGTTCTGGAAAAGAACTAAACTGAACTTCTAGAAATGAAAATATAGTAATTGTGTTTAAAACTTTGTAGATTCAGTAGATAGTTTAAATGGCAGATTAGACATTGATAACAAAAATTAATAAACTGGAAGACTGAACTGAAAAAGTTACTTAAAATGCAGTACAGACTTACAAAAAAAAAAGGAAATATGGAAGAGGTTCAGAAATGTGGATGGTAGAGTTGAAAATTTGATATATTATCAGATTCCAGAAGGAGATGATAGTGAGAATGAGAAAAGGCAATATTCAGGGAATTAATAGCTGAGAATTTTCCAGAATTGATGAAAGAAAGGTACTGATCCACACATGCAGGAGATCCAAGCTTGATAAATAAAAAGAAATTGTTGAAAACCGTAAAGAACAATGATGAGTCCGTGAAACATAGTATAACACAGATGGGTCTGGAGGACATAATGCTAAGTGAAATAAGTCAATCACTTGATAAATATTGTATGATCCCACTTTTATAAGCAGATAAGAAGATATGTGTGTGTATATGTACACACACACATACATAGACCAATATTCACTGGTGGTTACCAGAGATGGGAATCACTCTCTAGATTGTAGATACTTGTTATTTTTGGTGATGAGAAAAGTAGCACTGAATATAGGTGTAATGAGTACAGCTTAATCAAAGTAAACAATGCCACTAAGAGAAAAGGATGTTTGTGCTAAAGAATATGACAATTACTCTACAGATGAGAAGGTAAGGGTCAGGGAATTAGAGCACTGGAAATGGAACAACCAAAATACAGTTAAAGAGAATGTTGACTCATTGTGAAAAATGTAACTAATGTCACTGAACAATTTGTACAGAAATTGTCAAATGGGAAACTAATTTGCTGTGATTTGCTGTGTAAACTTTCAGTGAAAACACAATAGAATATTATTAGAAAAAAAAAAAAACAACAACAGTGAAACTATAGAACACCAAAGACAAGAGAAAGATCTTAAAAGTTGACAGAATTAGTAGAATACCTAGGAGGGAATGTTAGGCATTTAGACGGACAAAAGATTTCTTGGTAGCCAGAAGTAAAAAAAAAAAAAAAATTTTCAAAGTGCTGAGAGAAAATGACTGTCATCCTAAAACTGTATTCTCAACTAACCTGTCTTTTAAGAATAGAACTAAGTAAAGACTTTCAGACCAAAAACAAAACAAACTAACAGAAACAGGATTTACCATTAAAAGATCCTCACTAATTGACCTTTAAAGGGATATACTTAGGAAGAAACAAAATTATTTCAGAAGGAATTTCTGAAATGCAATAAGGAACTTGAGCAAGAAAATGGTTAACACATGTGTTTGAACAAATACTGACTAAATGAAGTGATAATATCTAATAATGTTAATTTGTGGTGTTGAAAATACACAAAAGAACTAAAAGGTATGTAATTACTTAAGTTTGAGAAACTAACAGAGATAACTACTATTAATGTTTCGTGTATCTCCTAGTCATTTTTTCTGATAACTACCATTTATTGAACTGCTCTAGCCAGGCACTCTCCTAAGCATTTTTCTATGCGTTGTCCTCACAGAAACTTTACAAAGTAGGTATTATTTATCTGTTTTACAGACAAGGAATCTGACAGATTATGTAACTAGACCAAGGTCCCACTGCTAGTAAGGGGCAGATCCAGAATTTGAACCTGTGACCATCTGGATCTGATGCCTGTTATTTTGCCTCTAGATCATACTGTGTTCCTATTGATAGTAGACATAATTTTAGCACATAAAGTATACATTTCCTTTTAGGAATGCTGCTTCTCTCCTGTGTAAGGAAGAAGAATGTTTACGTAAGTTTCTTATACACACGAAATTGTTAACAACCTGTTGAGGCAATTCTGTATTTGCCTTTAGATCTCTAGTGTTATCAGTGACACAGGCATGTTTTTCATCCTTCAATTTGAAATATCTGTCTCTAAAATGGAGCCCTGGTGATGCAGTGGTTAAGAGCTCAGGCTGCTAACCAAAAGTGGGCAGTTCGAATCCACCAGCCACTTCTTGGAAACCCTAGGGGGCAGTTCTACCGTGTCCTGTAGGTTTGCTGTGAGTCAGAATCGACTAGGCGGTAAAAGGTTTGGTTTGGTTTTTTGGTCTCTAAAATTGGGTATTCTAATATTCTTTGCCTTTCTCCTAGAGCTGTGTGTAAGAAGTTTGGGCTGCATGTGAGTCGAATGATGCTAGCCTTCTTGGTTCTCAGCACTGGAATGTTTTGCTCATCATCAGGTAAGTAAAAGGGCAGGTGAGGAGATAATAAACCACAGATATTTCACAGTGCTTTGAAAGGAACCACTTATGCAAATATAGGTTATATTTGTATAACATGTAAATAATTTGCAAGTCTGTATTATCTTGATTGACCTTTACAACAATCATGTGGTATAAGAAAGATGAATATCTCATTTTTGTAGAAGAGAAAGCTCAGAAAGGTTAATGACTTACTAAAAGTCACAGAATTCACAGATGGCAGAGCTGATACTCTTGCCAGTTTACTTTCTATTACATTATTTTATCTTTTGTCACCACAAAGCTGTAAAACACAACCACCCATTGCTTTTCTTTGCTGTTAGGGGAAGGAAAATCAGCTTTATTTTGCTCAAGGAAGGTCCTGGTGCCTAAAAACTCTGCTTTGATGGTACTTTTTCTAATGATTATTTGAGATGTTTTCTTTACAGCTGTGCATTTTCTGTGTTTCTTTCTTTTCTTTTTTTTTTCCCACAGTAAGCTTCTAGAAATTTAAAATAAAAACCTTAATCTAGAGTGATGGCTTTCAAACTATGCTGCCATTGACCATTTGTGTTCTGTGAACTGAGCCAAGGTGGCCTACTGCCAAAATTAAGTCAAGGTAGTCTGT
Organism: Dugong dugon; assembly: GCA_030035585.1. NCBI lineage: Eukaryota > Metazoa > Chordata > Mammalia > Sirenia > Dugongidae > Dugong > Dugong dugon. Next base: position 33,188,512 of record CM057467.1, read on the forward strand.
TCTTCATTTGCCAGAAAAATTCAGTTACTAGATGTAATCGTCTCAATTTTAATGTCTTCTGTGTATGCAGGATCTAATATACAGACAAAATTTTCATTCATTGAATATTTAGCATAACCTGGAGCAGTATCTCAAAATTCTGCAGAGACTTCAGGGTTCCACCTCCTGAGTACCTTTGAGAGCCATTGTCTGAGCGAGGCTGCGCTCTGTCCTCTGAGCTGAGAGACTTCAGAGTCCCCTGCTCACTTTTTCCTCCATGTTGACAGCTGAATTGGCAGCTTTGGATGGCATCAATGTTATTTAACATTTATCTGTAGAGGTTGTCACTCATATTTTTTTTTTTAGTTACTTTGCCACTTCTAAAATTGATTTGTATGTGTGGGAGATACTTGAGAGTGTAATCTCAGTTGAGGATGTTAAGGTGCAGATAAGTTGAAGACATCCTTTAATATATAGTCTTTGAAGTCTTCGTACTGCTTATTCTTTGTGGTTCTTGGTGGAGTGGCACTGATGTTTCTTCCTTTGTGCTAGGTAAAGCAGGTCTTATGCAACAGGAAAGGCAGATCTTTTCTTATTTTATTGTAGTTTAAATGAAGTTTATTTACATTTTAAGTTAGTCTCCGATACAAAAATTTATACATACATTGTTATGTGGCCCTGATTGTTCTCCCCATACTGTGACAGCACACTCCTTCTTTCCACCCCTGATTCCCCATGTTCATTCAACCAGTTCCTAAGCCTCTCTGCCTTCCCATCTCACCTTCAGACAGAAGCTACCCATTTAGTCTCTTGTATCTACTTGAGCTAAGAGGCACACTCTTCACGAGTATCGCTTTATGTCCCACAGTCCAGTCCAATCCGTGTCTGAAGAGTTGGCCTCGGAAATTGTTTTAGTTCTGGGCTGATAGAGAATCCAGGGGCCATGCTTTTCCGGAGTTCCTTGAGTCTCGGTCAGACCATTAAGTCTGGTCTTCTTACTAGAATTTGAGTTCTGCACCCCACCTTTCTCCTGCTCCATCAGGGACTCTGTTTGGTTCCCTGTCAGGGCGGTCATTGGTGGCAGCTGGGCACAATCTAGTTCTGGTCTCAGGCTGATGAAGTCTCTGGTTTATGTGGCCCTTTCTGTCTCTTGGGCTAATACTTTCCTTGTGTCTTTGGTGTTCTTCATTCTTCTTAACTCCAGGTGGTTGTGACCAATTGATGCATCTTAGATGGCTGCTTGCAAGGTTTTAACACTCCAGACGCCACTCAGGAATGTAGGATGCAGAACATTTTTTAATGAACTTTGTTATGCCAGTTGACCTTGATGTCCCCTGAAAGCATGGTCCCCAGACCCCTACCCCTGCTACTCTGTCACTCAAAGTGTTTGACTATATTCAGGAAACCTCTTAGCTTTGGTTTAGTCCAGTTGTGCTGACTTCCCCTGTAGTGTGTGCTGTCCTTCCCTTCACCTAAGATAATACTTGTCTACTATCTAGTTAGTGAATAACCCTCACCCTCCCTCCCAACCCTCGTAACCATCAAAGAATGTTTTCTTCTGTGTTTAAACCTTTTCTTGAGTTCTTGTAATAGTGGTCTTATACAATATTTGTCCTGTGACTGACTAAATTCACTCTGCATAAAGCCCTCTAGATTCCTCCATGTTACAAGATGTTTCACGGCTTCATCATTGTTCTTTATCGTTGCATAGTATTCCATTGTGTGGCTGTACCGTAATTTGTTTATCCATTTGTCCATTGATGGGCACCTAGGTTGTTTCCATCATTTTGCTATTATGAACAGTGCTGCAGTGAACATGGGTGTGCGTATATCTATTTGTGTGATGGCTCTTATTTCTCTAGGATATATTCCAAGGAGCAGGATAGCTGGATTGTATGGTACTTCTATTTCTAGCTTTTTAAGGAAGCGCCAAATCGATTTCCAAAGTGGTTGTACCATTTTACATTCCCACCAACAGTGTATAAGTGTTCCAGTCTCTCTACAACCTCTGCAGCATTTATGATTTTTGTGTTTTTTGGATTAATGTGAGCCTTGTTGGGGTGAGATGATATCTCATTGTAATTTGGATCTGCATTTCTCTAATGGCTAATGATGGTGAGCATTTCTTCATGTGTCTGTTAGCCGCCTGAATATCTTCTTTGGTGAAGTGCCTGTTCATCTCCTTTGCCCATTTTTTAATTGGGTTATTTGTCTTTTTGTTGTTGAGATTTTGCAGTATCTTGTAGATTTTAGAGATTAGATGCTGATTGGATTTGTTGTAGCCAAAAATTTTTTCCCAGTCTGTAGGTTGTCTTTTGACTCTTTTGGTGAAGTCTTTTGATGAGCGTAAGTGTTTGATTTTTAGGAGCTCCCAGTTATCTAGTCTCTCTTCTGGTGCTTGTGCATTGTTACTTATGGTTCGTATTGTGTTTATGCCATGTATTAGGGCTCCTAGCATTGTCCTATTCTTTCTTCCATGATCTTTATCGTTTTTGATTTTATATTTAAGTCTTTGATCCATTTTGGGTTAGTTTTTGTGCATGGTGTGAGGTATGGGTCTTGTTTCAATTTTTTCAGATGGATATCCAGTTATGCCAGCACCATTTGTTAAAGAGACTGTCTTTTCCCCAATTAACAGGCTTTGGGCCTTTGTCAAATATCAGCTGCTCATAGGTGGATGAATTCACATCCAGATTCTCAATTCTGTTCCATTGGTCTTTGTATCTTTTGTTGTACCAATACCAGGCTGTTTTGACTACTGTGACGGTATAATAGATTCTAAAATCAGGTAGTGTGAGGCCTCCCACTTTGTTCTTCTTCTTGAGTTAATGCTTTACTTATCCGGAGCCTCTTCCCTTTCCATGTGAAGTTGGTGATTTGTTTCTCCATCTTATTAACAAATGCCGGTGGAATTTGGATTGAGATTACATTTTATCTGTAGATCACTTTGGGTAGAATTGACATTTTCACAATGTTGAGTCTTCCTATCCATGAGCAAGGTATGTTTTTCCACTTACCCAGGTCTCTTTTGGTTTCTTGCAGTAGTGTCTTGTAGTTTTCTTTGTATAGATCTTTTATGTCTCTGGTTAGATTTATTCCTAAGTATTTTATCTTCTTGGGGGCTATTGTAAATGGTATTGATTTGGTGATTTCCTCTTCGAATTTCTCTTTGTTGGTGTAAAAGAATCTAACTGATTTTTGTATGTGGAAAGGCACATCTTTTTATGAGCAGCCTCGTGACAACATTTTTGTGTAGAGTGTTTAAAATATAAGTGGTCTACTTTAGACAGTTTGATCAACTTTTACTATTACCAGAGACCCTGAAAGTACTCAGACTCCTGCTATATACAACAAGAAGGTTATGCTAGATGAAAATGATTAGAGGGATAGCTAAAGGCCAGACTATCTATGTCAGCAAATGCAGGATGCAAAGTGGTGCTGCCATCCAACATTTGGCCCTTGAGAAGACGTCCTAGAATTTCTGTGGGTTAAGTTAGGATAACATGGAAGTATTCCGGGGAAACCTATAATTCTATAAATTTTGGGTTTTGGGTATAGGTCAGGAGAGGAATGGCATAGTTAGTATTACATTATTGGAGTGATGAATTGGTACCTAAAAACAGAAAATGAGAAAATCGTTGAACTTCATTTTTGTTTCAAGAAGTATGATTTTCTTTGAGGACAGAGTAGCAGGGGTAGGGGTCTGGGGACCATGCTTTCAGGGGACATCTAGGTCAATTGACAAAACAAAGCTTATTAAGAAAATGTTCTGCATCCTGCATTGGCGAGTGGCATCTGGGGGTCTTAAAAGCTTGCAAGCGGCCATCTAAGATGCATCAATTGGTCACAACCACCTGGAGTAACGGAGAATGAGAACACCAAAGACACAAGGAAAGTATTAGCCCAAGAGACAGAAAGGGCCACATAAACCAAAGACTTCATCAGTCTGAGACCAGAAGAACTAGATGGTGCCCAGTTACCACCAGTGACCGCCCTGACAGGGAACCAAACAGTCCCTGATGGAGCAGGAGAAAGGTGGGATGCAGAACTCAAATTCTAGTAAGAAGACCAGACTTAGTGGTCTGACTGAGACTTGAGGAACCCTGGAAGGCCTGGCCCCCCAGAACTAAAACAGTTTCCGAGGTCAGTTCTTCAGACAGGAATTGGACTGGACTGGGACATAAAATGATATTCGTGAAGAGTGTGCCTCTTAGCTCAAGTAGATACAAGAGACTGAACAGGCAGCTTCTGTCTGGAGGTGATATGTGAAGGTAGAGAGGGTTAGGAGCTGGTTGAATGGACATGGGGAATCGGGTGGAAAGGAGGAGTGTGCTGTCACATTATGGGGGGCGCAATTAGGGTCACATAACAATGTATGTATAAATTTTTGTATGGGAAAAAATAAAAAAAGGAGTATCATTTTACTACTTGCCTATTTTTAATATAGCACTACCCAAAATATGTTCTTGGTTATGAACATTTTACAATGTAGGTGAAGTTTTAAGAATTGATACCTAATAAATCTCCAACTCTTGTCACCCTCCCCTTTTTTTCATTTCTCGATTTTTGCAGCATTCCTTCCTAGTAGCTTCTGTATGTACACTACGTTGATAGCTATGACTGGATGGTATATGGACAAGACTTCCATTGCTGTGCTGGGAGTAGCAGCTGGGGCTATCTTAGGCTGGCCATTCAGTGCAGCTCTTGGGTAAGAAACTGACACAAATTCCTCTCCTGTATATCACTGGGCATATAGTAAATCTTGTTAGGTTATCTCCATATTCTCTGGAGAAGACCTAAAGTTATAGGGATTAATTGGGCCTACAAAAACTTTGGGAAATGGAAGAATATTTCTTTTTGTGCATATTGTGATTAACTCTAATTAGAATTGTGACTGGTAAGCTTCTGCTATATGTTAGGCACTGCTAAACCTTTTGTAAACTTTATCCCTAAACCTTAGAACAATTCTGCAAGAGAAATACAATTGTTAGTACTTTATAAGTGAGGAAATAGAGTCCAAGAGATTGAATAACTTGCCTTAAGATATACTAGCTTTTGAATCCAGGCCTTTCTGACGCTAAAGCTGATGTTTTTTGCACACTGCACAACTATATGCCATGCCACTTTCCTAGTCCCCCAGGCTTGAAATCTGAGGCTTCTTTCAGTCCTTTTTCCTTCTTTCCCAACTATCCTTTTTCCAAGTTCCACAGTATCTCTCATCCCTTTTGTACTCTTTGTTTCCACTACTTCTTCTCTAGTTTCTGCTCTTAATGTTTTCCCTGCACCACTAGTAATTAGAAGTTATTATAGAAGTATCATAACTTTATTACAAAAAATAGCACAAGGTTGTATGAAGTAAAAAGAATTCCTAATTCTCCTCCCCTAGCCGAATCCTCAAAGCTAGGCACTGTTAACAGTGATGTATGTATATTTACATATATATATATATACGTAAGTATTTTATTTTATTGTGCTTTAGGTGAAAGTTTACAGCTCAAGTTAATTTCTTAGTCAAAAACTTACACACATATTGTTTTGTGACATTGGTTGCAATCGCTGCAATGTGACAGCATGCTCCCCCTTTCCACCCCAGGTTCCCTGTGTCCATTCATATGGTTCCTGTTCCTTCCTGCCTTCTCGACTTGCTTTTGGACAGGAGCTGCCCATTTGGTTTTTGTATTTGATTGAACTAAGAAGCACGTTCTTCACTTGTGTTATTTTTTGTTTTATAGGCCTGGTCTAATCTTTGAAAAGTGGGCTTTGGGAATGGTTTCAGTTCTAAGTTAGCAGAGGATCCAGGGGCCATAGTCTCAGAGGTTCCTCCAGTCTGTCAGACTAGTAAGTCTGGCCTTCTTACGTGAATTTGAATTCTGTTCTACCTTTTTCTCACATTCTGTCTGGGACTCTTTGTTGTGATCCCTGTCAGAGTGGTTGTTGGTGGTAGCCAGGTACCAACTAGTTCTTCTGGGCTCAGGCTGGTGGAGTCTCTGGTTCATGTGGTCCTTTAGTCCTTTGGGCTAGTATTTTCCTTGTGCCTTTGGTTTTCATCATTCTCCTTTGCTCCAAGTGGGATGGGACCAATAGTTGTATCTTAGATGGCTGCTTGCAAGCTTTTAAGACCCCAGACGCTACTCACCAAAGCAGGATGTAGAGCATTTTCTTTATGAACTATGTTATTCCAATTGACCTAGATGTACCCTGAGACTATGGCCCCAGTTTCATATATATTTTTCCAGAAATTACTCTTGTGTGTATAAAATGTACACATATATACATATGCATGCATATCTACATTCTTAAAACAAATTGAATTATCCTGTACGTGTATATCTTTTCATGTACATAGATTTATGTCGTTCTTTTTTTTAATTTTTTTGTTGTTTTTGAGAATATACACAGCAGAACATACACGAGTTCAACAATTTTTGCGTATACAATTCAGTGACATTGATTACATTCTTTAAGTTGTGCAACCATTCTCACCCTCCTTTTCCATACTGTTCCTCCCCTATTAACATAAACTCACTGCCTGCTAAGCTTCCTATCTAACCTTTTGAGTTGCTGTTGTTAATTTGATCCCATATAGATAGTTCTTTCAAAGAACACAGTGGTCAAGGCAGACATTCTTTACTAGTTAAGCTAAACTGTTGTTTTGTTGAAAGAAGACTTCAGGGGATATTTTGTTTAAGGTTTAAAGATTATCTCAGGGTGATAGTTTTGGGGGTTCATCCAGCCTCAGTTGCTCCAGAAAGTCTGGATTCCATGACATATATCATTCTTTATAGCAGTTGCATAGTGTTCCATTACATAACTGTCCATCATTTATGTAACCATTGCCTTGCTGATAGACATTTAGGTTGAGTTCAGTTTCTTGTTACCTGTTCCCCAACGCTTCAGTGAACATTTTTGCACATGTGTCTTTGTATGCTTGTAGAAATATATCTATAGGATACATTTTTAAAAAGGGAGTTACTAAGTCAGAGAATATGCATTTTAAATTTTCTTAATTGCCCGTTAAGGGCTGGTTTCCCCACTTCCAATCTTGTATTCTTTTCTATACATCATCCTTAAATTTTTACATTCCTCAAGGTTTTGTCTTAGGCCCACTTCTGTGCTTTTTGCTATTTTTTTCTCAACCATCTTGGTGACTGCCATATCTTGATATCTAGCCCAGTTATCTTTCTTGAGCATCACTCATATACTCCTAGCTGCCTGTTAAATATCTCCATTTATATAGCTAAACATTCACAAAACTGAACTCATTATCTTCCCTCCAAATCTATTCCTTAACTGTGTTTCTTACCTGGTAAATGGTACCACCATTTACTCAGTGATGAGCCAAGAACCTGAAAGTTATCTGTAACTCTTTCTCTCTTTCCAGCATCCTACCAGTTTATTGCACTTCCTGAATATCTTTTGAATCTACTTTTCTTCACCCCTCTTTTCTGCTGGATTACTGCACAGCATCCTAAATGATTTCCTCATCTCTAGTCTGACCCCTGTAAATCTGCTGTTCGCACTCAAACTAGAGTTATCTTTCTAAAATACAAATATGATTGTATCACTGCCCTGTTTTAAAGTCTCTAATGGTTTCCTCACTGCAGTATGACACGGGGGTTGGCAAACTACGGCCTGTGAACCAAATCCTGCTAGTCTGTTTTGTACAGCCTGAGAACTAAGAATAGTTTTTACATTTTTAAAGAGTTGTCAAAAAAAAACCACACACACAAAAGGCTATGTAACAGAGACCTTATGTGACCTGCAAAGCCTAAAATATATGCTGTTAGGTCCTTTAGATAAAAAGTTTGCTGACCTCTGCTTTAATATCCAAACTCTGATGTGGCTTACTAGGCCCTACATGATCTTCCTTCCTTTTACCTCTGCAGCCTCCTTTTGTCAGTTCCTCCATTCTTTTCAGTCTCTGCACTGAACTTTGTTCAGGTCCCCAGATACAGCTGGGTGGCACATTTTGATTCATCTGCCATTAGCAAAGATAAGTGATTTCAGGATCACAAACAATCAGTTAGCAATCATTTCTTATTCCAGTATTGTGCTAGGTGCAGGTGATGTTGTGATAAGTAATACAATCATAGTTCCTGCCCTCATGGAGCTTATAGTTTAGTAGGAAAGACAGACACTGAGCAAGAAATTACAAGCATGATGGCTTATCAGAGGAGAAACACAGGGTATTATGGAAATGTAGCTAGTTGGGGAGACAAAAAATAGAAACACAAAATGTTAACATGATATTTACATAACCAAATGTGGAAGTTCAAGTCATAGAAGACATAACCCATGCTAGCACATGATATTACCATATGAATTCAGAGTTGGGAGAAATGGTTCTGAATAGATTTTATAGATGAGATTTGAGCCAGTAATTGTCATTTGGGTAGATTCTGTGTAAACTGGTGTTGGGAGAGCATTCTTTGTGATTGGAGCATGGGTAAGGGCTCTGAATAGTGTCCTGGATTTTGAAGTCATGGATGTGAAGATGATTGTTCATGCAGCCAGAGTGGAAGCACCTACTGAGGAAATGAGTATAGAGAAAGAAGAGTAGAAGCTTACTTCTGTGAGATAGGACCATGGTGAAAGGGTAGGAAAAAAAAAAAGAAGCTTAGAAATAACACTAGGGAAGAGACCAGGAAAAAACAGGAGCCAAGGGAGTCTAAAGAGGCAGGAGCAGATCTTTCGTGTCAAGTGCAGCAGAAAGACAAAGTTGAGATGAAGCTTGTAAAGAGATATTGGGTCTGGCCAAGAGAACGTTCTTGTTGACCTGAGATCAGTCTTATTAGCTTGATGCAAGGCCTTAAAGAAGAAATAATGAAATGAAGGCAACACATGTATACCACTTGCTTGAGGAATTTAAGTAAAAGGAAGATGATCAAATGGTATTGGAAGGGAGTAAATCAGAATTGAAATCAAAATTTGTAATATTATTATATTACTAAACTCCTAGTATATCATATAAGGGAGAGATCAGTATTTATCTGGCAGGGGTTATTGGGCAGTAGGGCACACTTATTTGTAATATATTTTTAATGTCCATTATACATAAATACATATAAAATGGAGTTTATTCCAGCAGCTCAGCATTTATATTTGTTGTGCATCGATAGGATACATAGCACTCTGATGGGTTATGTGGAGATGTCAATATATTGTTGAGAGGACATCCTCTCACGTACCAACCAGCTTTCTTACCTCACTGTAACTGGTAGAGACATTTAATTCTTAGTTCAGCATGAGGTTGTATGTGAATCTGAACTGTTTGTCTGTATTCTCTGTAAGTATTTTATTTAACTCCCCACTTTCTCTGTCTCTCTTAAATAGTTTACCTATTGCCTTTGATTTGCTGGTCATGAAACACAGGTGGAAGAGTTTCTTTCATTGGTCACTGGTGGCCTTAATACTCTTTCTGGTGAGTTTTCTTTTTCTCTTGTCTTGTTCTAAAGTTGTAATGAAAGCAGCTTCTGATGTGGGAAAGAAAAAACGAGTTCATTCTGTTTTTCATTCTGATGTGTACCTTATTAGCATTGTGAGAGTGTTTCCAGAACAAAAACCTAAAATTGCTATGTTTTCTGCTCTTGTTTTAGGTGCCTGTAGTGGTCATTGACAGCTACTATTATGGGAAGTTGGTGATTGCACCACTGAACATTGTTTTGTATAATGTCTTTACTCCTCATGGACCTGATCTTTATGGTAAGGCTTTAAGAAATTTGGGGAAGAGTTAGGGGATAGCTTAATTTTCCCGAGCTTCAAAATTTTAATACAGTTGTCTCGTTTCATCAGATATAGCATTTCTTTGCTGGTGATCTTATTCGCTTATTTAAAAATAGGATGACATTGTAATATAGCCCAGTGATGACATGTTGTAGCTGCTCAGATATTTCTCCTTAGTTGATGTGGTACTCAGGTACTGGCTTTCTCGTTTCCTGCTATCTGTTATTTCCAGTTTCAGAGTTTTGAGGACTCTGTTGGGTATGCCATGGCTTTTGATACCACTTTTTTTTTTTTTAACTTAGAAGTTACTTTAAAAAAAAATCTTATTAGAAAATCAGTATCATAGCAAGAAGAACAAAATAAAAGCATATATAAACCCATCATCTCCAGTTAACTATGGTAACACCTGGGAGTACCTTCCCCAGTTTCTATACGTATACACATTTGATATTACCCTTTTTTTTTTAAATTTACCTTACTTTGATACCAAGGGGTAGACATTAAGGAGTAGGTTTGGTAAATCTGTAGACAAAGTGTAATAAATAGGGATCGGTCAGTTTAGGAGTGTGGTCGTTTAGCCAGTTTAGGGTTAAGAGGAAAAAAAATTGAATGCCATAATCTAACTGTGCCACTTTGCTGACAGAACCAACAGATTGAATGGGTGAGATTTAAAGTAGGGTTATGAATGGGATTTCATTGGGCCTCCTGGGATTTTGGGAATATTGTCATTTTAGATGCTAAGTAATAGGTCAAAATAAGCTTTGTTTTGCTTGGTTATTTGAATCCACAAACCACATGGATAGAGAATAATTGCCAAATGAAGGAACTTTAAAAGGCTTCTTTATGGCTCCAAGATCCTCAAGGATGTGAGAAAAAGCCTTGATTTCAGGCTTTGCCTCTAGATGTCTCCATTTAGCTAGGAAGAGTTTGCATGTTTTTAATTTCATCTTGTAACATTTTATTGGGTTGTACAAAACAGCAGAAGAGAGAATCTCCTCTTAGACCCAGATTGCATGTTAAAAATCAGTTTACTATTGGAAACATAATATCCATTCTGTACTGGTGAATAAACTGTGTTACTTAGAGTTTAATTTTGAAAAACTGGTTTCTTCACCTTCATAAATGGGTTACTACACGTTGATATTTTGTCTCTTAGTTACAAAAACTTTTGTGAGAATATATGAAAATTACATATTTTTTGTAGTCCTCTAGATTGATAAAGTTTGTACATCTAGAAATAAACAGATTGGTAGGAGGAGTAAGAAAGAGTAAATTCTGATTTAAGTTTATGTTTCTAGTTTAACAGTGGATTAGGAATCTGTAGGTAGACCCAGTAGAGCAGTGGCTAGCCTTTGCTTGGGCATTGGCATTTGCTGTCCATTTCAGCCAGTGTTTTACTAGAAAGAATCTTTGGGGCATCTTGTTGCCTACTTTGATGAACCTGGAGTAGCTTCAGTTCAGATTTTGCTATTCTGAATATACGGAAACTGATCACTTCATTAATGGTAGAAAAAGCTTTGTTGGAATAGAAGGAATTGTACTAGGGCATGAATAGGACTGGTACAGCACTGTGGGCTACCAGACTTTAAGGGGTTGTTTCTTGGAGGAGCCCTGGTGGAGCAGTGGTTAAGAGCTTGACTGCTAACCAAGAGGTTGGCAGTTTGAATCCACCAGCTGCTCCTTGGAAACCCTATGGGGCAGTTCTACTTTGTTCTATAGGGTTGCTATGAGTCAGAATCAACTTGACGGCAGCAGGTTTTCTTTTTTTCTAGTTATTGTACTTTAGATGAAGATTTACGGGACAAACCAGCTTCTCATTAAACAGTATACATATTGTTTTGTGACATTGGTTACTAACCCCACGACATGTCAACACTCTGCCTTCTTGACCTTGTGTTCCCTATTACCAAGTTTCCTGTCCCCTCCTGCCTTCTAGTCCTTGCCCCTGGGCTGGTGTGCCCCTTTAGTCTCATTTTGTTTTATGGGCCTGTCTAATCTTTGGCTGAAGGATGAACCTCAGGAGTAACTTCATTACTGAGTTAAAAGGGTGTCCAGGGGCCATACTCTCAGGGTTTCTCCAGTCTCAGTCAGGCCAGTAAGTCTGGTCTTTTTTTGTGAGTTAGAATTTTGTTCTGCATTTTTCTCCAGCTCTGTCTGGGATGGCAGCGGGTTTTCTTCATGGTAGAATTATTGTGCTTTAACTTCATCTTTGCATTTGATAATATTTTTGGTCTGATTTCCATTCTTTTAAAGAGTGTTACTGTTTTTTGCTTTAGCAGAACTGCTGTAGAGAGAATACTTCTTTCATCTTAGGAGTAGATATTCTTTGTATAGTGTAGGCATTCAATAAAGATTTGTCAAAAATAGATGAATCTCTCAGGTTACATTAGTGCCTTGATTGCTGTTGTGCCCTAGAACTACTTAGTTTTTGATACCAAATAAGAATAATGTATGTAAAAGTAGTTTTGGAACCAAAAAGTACTTTGTGATTGTCAGCTAATTTTATTATAATTCGAGAGTCCATTCAGTAAATATCAAAGCCCTGTATTTCATTGGGTGCTATGATGCTGTAAATTGTCAAACTGTAAGACAGCATGTCTTTTGTCATGAAAAATCCAGTTCTTTAACTTTACTTACATGTTTGGCACTATTTGGTATTATTTTGACAATTTTGAAAGCATCTCCTCTGTTCCAAGTGCCTCATTAGCTATGGTAGGCACACCTTTTCTTATCTGAACACTGAAAGTGCATAGTGCTGATAGTTATCGCATGCATGTCTTAGGGCTATTTCTTATATATAAAAACATAATAATACGGCTATAAATACTTCTTGAATGAATGCGCAGATGGACTTCAGGTAAAAAAACATCGAATAAATTGCTTTCGAGCACTTACCATGTGCCCTCATAGAACTTAACAGTCTAGGGGGGCTGCAGACACAAAAAAGATACTACAGAAGAAAAGATACTACTTTCAGTGGAAAGATAGGAAATCATAGTCCACCCAGTGGTATTAGGAAAGACTTCTTAGAGGTGGAGTCCTTAAGCTGAGCCTGGAGGAAGTGTGGGAGTTTGCCTGCTTGACACTAAAAAAAATACCCAAGCCAGTTGCCATGAAGTATTTTCTGACTCATGGCGACCCCATGTGTGCCAAAGTGGAACTGTGCTCCATAGGGTTTTCATGGTTGTGACCTTTGGAAGCAGATTGCCAAGCCTTTCTTCCAAGGTGCTGCGGGTTTGGTTAGTAGCCAAGAGCTTAACCATTTGCATCACCCAGGGACTCCTTGATTGATGCTACCCATTGCTGTTGAGTTGATTCCGACTCATAGCCACCTTATAGGATGGAGTAGAACTGCCCCCTAGGGTTTCTCAGGAGTGGCTGGTGGATTTGAACTGCCAACTTTTTTGATGCTAAGGAGGTATATTTCAGACAATTGGAATGTCAAGTGTAGAGACTACTGAGACAGAAAGGTTGAGTATTGAATTTTTTTTTTTTTAAAGACAGTATTTTTACAGCAGTGGCTGGATTTTTTATAGAAACTCTACAGGCATGAACAAAATAATTTCATCCTTTCCATTGTGATTATAACTGTAACTTGTTTTCAAAGAGGCCTTTCTACTCTTTCTTGGCTAAGTAGCATTAATGACAGATACTCCAGATCTGAGTTCACTCTTTTTTTTGGAATGCAAGGGAAAGAAAAGGAGTACTTTTTCACAACATTAATTGTGGTAGCTTCTGTTTATTGAGGACCCTACAATATACCAGAAATTTTACACATACCATCTCATTCACCTCACTATAACTCTGTGAGGTAGGCATTATTTATCCTTATTCACAGATAAGAAAACTGAGATTGAGATGGTGAGGAACTTGCTACGTAGTAAAATAAGTGGCAGAAATGGAGTTAAGAGCCTAGGGATGCCTGACTCCAAACCCTGGGCTCGTTCACTGAAAACAACCTTAGCAAAACCCTGGAGTTTGACTGTTGTGGCTCTGCAAGAGAATAAGCTTGCAAAAACAGAGAGTATGACTTAGGAGTAGTAGAAGGTAAAATCTGATCTATAGCATGTGCCAGAAGTTGCACCTTTGAAGGTCCGGTGCAGAGTTTGGCTTGGAGGGTGATAAGGAGCCACTGGAGAGATTGGACGGCAGCACAGCATGCACTCTGGCAGACCTTCCTTTCTCATGGGAGCACGGTGCCAGACCCTTGTTGAAGAAAGAAATGTCTTTGGACATGGTAAAGAATACTCTCAGCATTTAAGAAATTTAGAGTAGCATAGATATAAAATTACAAAGTTATAGGCCAAACATCTGGCTATGGGGTCAGATCAAGAGTGAAATTTAGTGTTGGAGAAAAGGAAGTGACTGGTCTTGGCATGATTTTGCCTTTTACCCTTGTAACATTTAGAGTTTCGAATGTTCTTGTTGCTAAGTATTTTTGTCTGGTGAGTGAAGGGTACTGCTCTCTGATGAGTACACAGGCCTGGGGGAAGACTTGGGGGGAAAGTTAAAAGAAATTCTTTTCCCTCATGGATGCCACTTTGCAGCTCCGGACATGATTCCATTATCTGTTTACGTGCTTTTTCCACATCTGTAAGATCCTTGGGTGGGAAGTTTCAGAAAGTAAATGTGAATGTCCTCTATTAGAAGGCCCCAGTTTCTCATCCTTGTAGTAGCAGAGGAAAAGGCACCATTGGAGTCTTGTGAGTCCTGCTTAGAGCCAACTGCCAGCCAGAACTGTTCTGGAGGCTTTGCTTTTTTGATAATCATTTCTGTTGGACCTTGGTGGCTTTTCCCCCTTGGAAATTTGACATTTATAAGGATGACTTACTATAATTTAGTTCCTACAGTTCTGTAAGATTACGGGCCTGAAAAATGGTTCCCCTCCATTCAATCTGTGGAACAGTAAACATTATCCCTTCTTTTAGCCTCTTTCAAAGCTCCCTTTAGCTCATTTGAATGAAAGAAATTGAGGCACTTTCCATAAAGAGGGAGATTGGTGAGTCACTCCCTGCAGGGACCCTGCTTCCAGCTTTCTTTCACCTTACATCTTGCATCAGTTGAATGCTTAGCTTGTCATTCTGATGCATTTTTTCTGCATAGTTCAGTTTTGATACTATCTGAGCAGCAGGATTGATTATCTCCCTGAAAGAGAGAAAAGCTTTTTTACCTTTTTCTCTTCTGAGGCAGGTGTCTCATTAAGTAAGGGAGGACAGTGGCTAACAGTTCACTCTTTCTGTCCCCTTTTTGTCCTTGTTTTTATGACTGTTGTCATGTTAATTGCCCTCACTCTTGACTTATCCCCCTATTTTTTGCCCCATCCTTCAGAGAAGTAGCAGTCTGTTGTGAAATAATCACAGTTTGCCTAACCCTGAACTTGATCTAGGACCTCCTAGCAAATAAAAATAATTGAGTTTACTGTTTAATACCTTTGATTCATCTCAGAGTACAGTATACTTAGATAAAAAGATAGTCAGCTCTAACTGCGCGGTATGGTAAGTGTAGTAGAGACAAGTATTTGCTGGAAATGAAATCGCTTCCCTGGAAAAACAACATGTGTTTGCAAATATCAAGGAGACAACAGGCTTTTTGCTATCAGCGCTAACTTAGCATCTGTAGTAGATGATGTAAAAGCTGACTCCTTTTCTCTTCACAGGCTCAGTTTTCCAGAATTCTGTTAAAATGAAAAAGAAGGTCAGATGTTTGTTTATAGCATTGCCTCCACCCTGGTGGCCAGGAGAGGGTTGTGCAAAAGCTTACCTTCTCTGGAGACGGGACTCTTGAAGGACTCAATTTAGGAAATATGTTATATAAACATTAAGAAAATCCAGAGAAGACATACATTTCTGTTTTGAAAATAAATATACCCATTGGTTTTCTATAATCCAAAAGGTAATTTGTGAGGAATAAATGGAGCTCTGGTGGCACAGTGGTTAAGAGCTCGGCTGCTAACCAAAAGGTTGGCAGTTGGAATCCACAGCTGCTCGTTGGAAACCCTATGGGGCAGTTCTACTCTGTCCTATAGGGTTACTATGAGTTGGAATCGACTCAATGGCAACGGATTATAAGATATTAATGTCCATAATGAACTTGGCCTGTGACAGGACCTCTGTTCCTGAACAATCCCAATCATTGTATTTAAACAGGAAGGATGAGCTTTTCCAAAAAGTGACACACATAATTGAACTTGAGCCCTTCCTTAGTATCCCCTCCCTCTTATCCTCCTCGAAATGTTCCTAGCATTATGGATTTCGTTTCTAATCTTATTTTGCTGTGCAAGCTGCAAAAATGTCAGGTTTTCCTGACTATTCCTCTGCTTCTGATTACCCTTTTAAGCAATGCTGATTGCAGGAAATTGCTGTGGTGCAAGGCGGGTGTCACAACACACAGTGATTAAAACCCGCATGTGTCATTCACTGGCTGATTGAAGTAATCATACAGATAAAAAACCTGCTAACTGTGCAGAGGGGTGCCGTTTCTCATCATTTAGGTTTAAGGGTTTTGAGCTATAGAATGAAAACTAGTGTGAGGGAGGCTTGTGTTTTCAGTCATTTTGCTTCATTCTGAATCCTCAAAGCTTCTGAGCAGGTCCTCAGTCTCTGAGCATGATCCTAAGGAAAACAAGTTGTTGCTTTTTACCAAATGCACGGTCCCTTATGTACGTGACAATAAAGTGGTGGTTGAGCATATCAAGGGGAAAGATGTTTGAATGTAAGTGGGACAAACAGGTGAGAACAAAATGGGGGAGATCTGAGCAGCTCTGACCAAGTCTCTTTTGTCATTTTTTGTTCTGCAGAATGTTAAGTGAGTAATTAGATTCAAAATGACTTTTTTTTTAATTTTAGGAGTATGTGGCTCTGTGTTCCTAAGCTATTTAGATTATTTAGTTGTTCTGAAAAAGTATTAGTCCCATTTGGGCATGTAACTTGGGATAGATATAGTGGTCAGTATGGAAAATACAGTTAAATATTTAAAACTTCCGGTTGGTACCTAAATCATCATGATGAGTCCCATTCTCTTCCTGTCTTCTGCTCTTGTGTTTCTCATGTGTGGCTGAACATGGAAAGAGTAGACGTCTGAACCCTCATTCACTTGAGTCACTGGATCATCAACATAACTTAAAGAACATTATGAGACAAGTACTCTAATAGGTGTTGGAGGCATTTACTGATGATTTCTTATCTCTTTGTCTCCCTTAGGTACAGAACCCTGGTATTTCTATTTAATTAATGGATTTCTGAATTTCAATGTAGCCTTTGTTTTGGCTCTCCTGGTCTTGCCACTGACTTCTCTTATGGAATACCTGCTGCAGAGATTTCATGGTGAGTGGCATGAAAGATGTTAGGTTTTTTGAGGGAAAGAGGGTGACAATATATACCAAGAAGTGATAAAGAATTCTGCTTCTTTTGTTCTCCATTTTCTTATTGGGAATAGTTGGTGTAAAAATGGTGTGGTGGCAGCATCTGACCTCCTCTAACTTCACAAGGTGGGGGGAGAATCAAGATCAACAGTTCAAGGCTGATTCCTATGAGGTGGAGGTCAGACATGCCTCCTCTCTCCATCCTTTTTTTCCAGCTCTGACATCAATCATCCCTCCCATGGCTCTCTCCACTCCTCTCCTGGGTTCAATAATTCATTGCACTGGCCAGACGGAACTCACAGACCATACTCATAGTCTATGGGGTTTATAATGGAAGTAACAGGTTACAATTCAGATTCAGGAATGCTCAGGATACAGTTCGTTGATTAGGACAGCCTCTTCTCAGATGTGCCGCATGCAGACCTCTCTCTGGCCCTTGGCCCCTTGGGCCCCCTCGGGCCTCTTGGGCCAGCCTGGCCTTTGTGCTGCTTGGACTAGTGTTAACAAAGCTCTTTAGCTCTGCCGGTAAGTGCCTGGAGGCACCCCAGTCCACCTGTAAGCCTTGGCCCAATGGCACTTAACTCTCTCCCTCCGTGGGTCAGCAAGCCTAGCTCTGCCAAATACCCAGAGGCACTCTACTCTGCCAGCAAGCCTTCTGCCTGAAGGCACTCAGCTTTCTCACTCCGTGGGCTGGGAATCCCACTGTGCTGTCTCTTGCCCGTCTCCTCGTTCTGCTGCCTCTGCTGCCTCTGCTTCTTGCCTTCTCTGGTGTTACAGCTCTCTCTCTCTCTGTCTCCTGGGTCTAGGAGATTCTCAGCATAGGGATCTCAGGTCCAAAGGACATGCTCCATTCCTAGCTTTTCTTTCTTGATTGTAGTGGGACCCCACTTCCCACCTGTGGGATGGCTCATTTTAAGCCTAGCAGGATGGCAAAACTGACCAGTCCCCTTGTTGGGGTTCCAAACACCTTATTTTCATGGTTCCACCTCCACGAGGTGGAGCCCTGGTGGCATAGTGGTTAAGAGCTCGGCTGCTAATGAAAAAGTCGGCAGTTCAAATCCACCAGCTGCTCCTTGGAAACCCTATGGGGCAGTTCTGCTCTGCCCTGTAAGGTCGCCATGAGTCAGAACTGACTTGACAGCGCACAACAATAACACCTCCTCAAGGATACCATGCACCTTATTTACATTATTAGCAAGCTATTCAATCCCTTTGGTGGCTCACAAGCACCTCATTTGCATAGTCTCACCCAGTCATTTGGTGGGAGTTACAAAGACTATGGCCAGAGGGCCATATTAAGTAATTCACTGCACCACAGTTGACTTAATTGAATTTTCACTCTGTATTTGTAGATTATTTGAACCTATATGAAGATTTGGTTGTTGTCGTTAGGTGCCGTCGAGTCAGTTCCAACTCATAGCGACCCTATGTACGACAGAACGAAACACTGCCCGGTCACGCGCCACCCTCACAATCGTAGTTATGCTTGAGCCGATTGTTGCAGCTGCCGTGTCGGTTCATCTCGTCGAGGGTCTTCCTCTTTTTCGCTGACCCTCTACTTTACCAAGCATGGTGTTCTTCTCCAGGGACTCATCCCTCCTTATAACATGTCCGAAGTATGTAAGACATAGTCTCACCGTCCTTTCTTCTAAGGAACATTCTGGCTGTACTTCTTCCAAGATCAATTTGTTCATTCTTTTGGTAGTCCATGGTAGAAGATTTGGTTAATTACTGCAAATTAAACAGGCAGAGGAAGGCTTTTTATGCCCCTTCAAGTGAGGAAGTCAGTATAATTAATAGAATCACCAAGGAAGGCAAAAAATTTATAAAATCTCAGGGGATAACAAGCCTATTAGGTCTTCTGTCTTTTAAAGGTGTGCGTGTTAACCTAGTAGGTTGCTTAGGTAAGCCAGGCTAGAGGCAAACATTCTTTGGGAAATTACCTCAACCAAAAAATTGGAAACAAAACTGTACAGAGTTTCCCCCAAAATTTGATCCTGAAGTAGGAGACGTTGTGGACTTCCTAAGAAGCGTGTTGCTTCTTGTTTCATTTTGCTTCTGTGTTTGCTTTATTGTGCAAGATTTGGTTTGTTGTATATTTTGCTTGTTCCACTTCTGTATTGCACAGCCAGTGTTTTCTCTTTAAGTTGTCATGGCTCTGGGTATCTAGTACTATGGTTTCTTTTATAGAAGACAGATTTGATCAGAGATTTCATCTATGCTTTGGAAAGAGATTTAATTTCAAATTTTTCAGTCTGATTTGGATGAAATAGGATTGATTCCCCACCTGTCACCCTCACTCTTCTTTTCTGTTATTAATACTTTATAAAGAGTTCACTGTATTATAATATTAGAATATGGGAGCAGCCTTCAGAATTACTTTTGATTGGTTTTGGGACTTTTTTTTAAATTCTTGTAGTTTAAGTGAAAGTTTGCATTTCAAGTTAATCTCTTGTACAAAAATTTATACATGCATTGTTAGGTGACCCTAATTGCTCTCCCTATACTGTGACAGCACACTCCTCCTTTCCACCCCTGATTTCCCATGTCCATTCAGCCAGCTCCTAACCCTCTCTGCTTCTCATCTCACCTCTGGACAGAAGCTGCCTGTTTAGTCTCACGTATCTGTTTGAGCTAAGAAGCACACTCTTCATAAGTATCATTTTATGTCTCACAGTCCAGTCCAATCTTTGTCTGAAGAGTTGGCCTCAGAAGTTGTTTTAGTTCTGGGCTGACAGAGAGTCCGAGAGCCATGCTTTCCGGGGTTCCTCCAGTCTCAGTCAGACAATTAAGTCTGGTCTTTTCACTAGAATTTGAGTTCTGCACCCCACCTTTCTCCTCCTCCATTAGGGACTCTCTTTTGTGTTCCCTGTCAGAGTGGTCATTGGTGGTAGCCAGGCACCACCTAGTTCTTCTGGTCTCAGGCTGATGAAGTCTCTGGTTTACGTGGCCCTTTCTGTCTCTTGGGCTAATACTTTCCTTGTGACTTTGGTGTTCTTCCTTCTCCTTTACTCTAGGTGGTTGGGACCAATTGATGGATGTTAGATGGCCATTTGCAAGCTTTTAAGACCTGGTTTTGGGACTTTTTTTTCCTTTTTATATTTTATTTGAGTTTTTGGTGACAGTTTACACAGCAATTTAGTTTCCCATTTAACAATTGTATAAATATTGTTCAGTGACATTGTTTACATTTTCCACATTGTGTCAGCATTCTCATTATTTCTGTTCTGGTTGTTCTGCTTCAGTTAATCCAGCTTCTCTGCTCCCCATGACCTTCTCATCTTTTTTAGGGTAAATGTTGACCACTTGGTCTCATAAGGATGATTTTTTTTTTTTAAGAAAGGAGCACAATACTCACAGGTGATATTGTTTATTTTATAATCCAATCTGTTATTTAGCTGAAAGGTGACCTCCGGGAGTAGTTTCAATTTAAAGTTTAAAGGGTATCTCAAGGTGTTAGTTTGGGGGGTTCCTGTAGTTTCTACCAGTCCAGTAAGTCTGGCCTTTTTTTTTTTTATTTTTTAAGAATTAGAATTTTGTTGTGCAATTTTTGTTTCATTCTCTCTGGGACCATCTGTTGTGCCCCTGGTCAGAATGGTTGGTAGTGGTAGCCAGGCACCATCTAGTTCTTCTGGTCTCAGGATAGATGAGGCTGTGGTTAGTGTGGTCCTGTAGACTAGTTTCTTCTTTGAGTCTTTGATTTCCTTCTTTCTCTTTTGCTCCAGATGAGTGCAGACCAATAGTGGTATCTTAGATGGCCACTTGCATGCTTTTAAGACCCCAGACACTACTCACCAAACTAGGATATAGAACATAAACTTTATAGATTATGTTGTACCAATTGACCAAATTGACTTACAAGCCTTGAAACCAAGTAAACCAGTCCTGGAAGGTGTTTGATTATATGTGAGAGGTATCTGTGACTATGCCCCGTATGTGCTTTATTTTATATATGAATATATGTGCACCACACAAAAACATGTATATGCCTGTCCCTATGGATACACCTATATATGCACACATATATACACACATATAACTTGCTACACACACATATACATATATATCTACCTGTGTAACCACTCATGTATGTTTTTGGTTGTTACTGCTGTTGTTGCCAAGTTGTATATGTTATCACATTTACCAATAAGGTCCTTTAATCTTGTGTATTTCTTATTGTCATCATTTACCTTAGTTAAGTTGTACACACTTTACCCACATTGGGCATTGCCTTTTCCATCACCAAAAATAACAAGTGTCTACTGTCTAGAGAGTGATTCCCCTTCCCTCCTCCTCCCATCCCCGGTAACCAGCAAAGAACATTGATTTCTGTACATATACTTATTTTTGTCTTTTTATAAAAATGAGCTCATACAATATTTGTCCTTTTGTGCTTGACTTATTTCATTCAGCATAATGTCCTCCAGATTCATCCATGTTATAAGATGTTTCACAGACTCATCATTATTCTTTATAGCTGTGTAGTATTTTGTATATATATACTACATTTTTTTATCCATTTATCCATTGATGGGCACAGTAAGGTTGTTTCTGTCTTTTTGCTATTGTGGATAATGCTGCAATGAACATAGGTGTGCATATGTCTATTTGTGACACTCTGCTATTAGACCTCTAGGTAGGTATATACCTACGAATGGGATTGCTGGATCATAAGGTATTTCTATTTCTAGCTTTTTGGGGAAGTGCCATACTGTTTTCCAGAGTGGTTGTACCATTTTACAGTCCCACCAGCAATGGATAAGAGTTCCAATCTCCCCACATCCTTGTCAGCATTTGTTGTTTTCTGTTTTTTTCCCCCTCAGTGCCATTTTTGCAGCAGTGAGATGATATCTCATTGTAGTTTTGATTTGCACCTAATGACTAATGATCAGGAGCATCTTTTCATGTGTTTGTTGGCCACTTGCACGTCCTCTTTGGTGAAGTGTCTGTTCATGTCCTTTGTCCAGTTTTTAATTGGATTGTCTTTTTGTTGTTTAGTTGTTGAAGTTTTATATATACTTTAGGGATTAGACCCTTACCAGATATATCATTCCCGAAGATTTTTTTCACAATCTGTAGGATCTCTTTTTACTCTTTTGATAGTCTTTTGATGAGTATAAGTATTTAATTTTTAGGAGGTCCCCGTTATCTAGTTTGGCTTCTTTTGCTCTTGTATTTGTAGTTGTGTTTTGGTATTCTCTTACTGAAACAAATTAGGTCCTATAGTTTTATCCCTATATTATCTTCCAGGAACTTTACAGTTTTAGCTTTAACTTTTGGTCTTTAATCCATTTTGAGTTAGTTTTTGTGTTCTTTGTTAGGCATGGATCTTGTTTCATTTTTCTATTTTGACAGAACCATTTGTTAAAGAGACTGTTGCTTCTTCATTGAATGGACTTAGACCTCTTGTCAAAAATCAGCTGCCCATAGGTAAATGGGTTTACTTCTCGATTCTCAAGTCTATTCCATTGGTCTATGTGTCTGTGATTGAACCAGTACTAGACTGTTTTGATTACTGTGACTGTGTAGTATGTTTTGTGATTAGGGAGCGTGAGGCCTCCTACTTTGTTGTTGTTCTTCAATATTGCTTTGGCTATTTGAGGCCTTTCCATATAAAGTTGGTGGTATGTTTTTCCATTTAGGTAAAGAATGTTGTTGGAATATGGATCGGGATTGATTATATCTTTAGAACATTTTGGGTAGTATTGACAGTTTCACAATGTTAAGTCTTCCAATCCATGAGCATGGAATATTTTTTCTATTTATTTATTTATTTAGGTCTCTTTTACTTTCTTGCAGTAGTGTTTTATAGTTTTCATTGTATAGGTCTTTGTTGTACCGTACCACTTTGCTGAATCCTTCTATTAGATCCAGTGGCTTTCTTGTGGAATCTCTGGGATTTTCTTTGTATAGGATCATGTCTGCAAATAGAGATAGTTTTACTTCTTCCTTTCCAATTTGGATACCCTTTATTTCCCTTTCTTGCTTTATTGCTCTGGCTAGGACTTCCAGTAGAATATTAAATAAAAGTGGTAATAGTGGGCATCCTTGTCTCGTTCCCATTTTCAAGGGGAAGGCTCTCAGTCTTTCTCCATTGAGAATAATGTTGGCTGTTAGTTTTACAGATATGCCCTTAATTATGTTGAGGAATATCCCTTCTATTCCTATTTTGCTGAGAGCTTTTATCAGGAGAGGGTGTTGGATCTTATCAAATGCCTTTTCTGCATCAATTGAGATGATCATGTGATTCTTTTCCTTTGCTTTTATTTATGTGGTGAATGACATTAATTGATTTTCTAATGTTGAACCACCCTTGCATTCCTGGTATGAATCCCACCTGATCATGATGTATGCTTGTTTTGATATGCTTTTGAATTCTGTTGACTAGAATTTTGTTGAGAATTTTTACATCTATATTCTTGAAGGATATTGGTCTTTAATTTTCTTTTCTTTCTTTTTTTTTTTGTGTGTCTTCACCTGACTTTGGTATCAGAATGATGCTAGCTTCACAGAATGACATGGAGAGTATTCTTTCCTTTTCTATGTTTTGGAAGAGTTTGAGTAGAATTGGTGTTAGCTCTTCTCTGAATGTTTGGTAAAATTCCCCAGTGAAGCCATCTGGGCTGGGGCTTTTTTGTTGTCGTTGTGTTGGGAGTTTTTGATGACATCTTTAGTCTCGTCTTTTGTTACAGGTTTGTTTAGATTTTCTACCTCTATTTGTGTTAGTTTAGTTAAGTTATGTGTTTCTAGAAATTTGAACATTTCTTCTAGGTTTTCAAATTTCTTGGAGTATAGTTTTTCCTAGTATTCCATTAATGATTGTCTTTATCTCAGCCAGACCTGTTGTAATGTCTCCATTTTCATTCCTTATTTTGGTTATTTGCATCTTCTCATTTTTTTATCCCCTTGGCCAGTGGTTTGTCTATTTTATTGATCCTTTCAAAGAATCCACTTCAGTTTTGTTTATTCTTTCTATTGTTTTTCTGTTTTCTGTTTTATTTATTTCTGCTTTGATCTTTATTATTTCCTTTCTGCTGGTAGCTTTGGTCTTCTTTTGCTCTTCCTTTTCTGTTTGTTCTAGCTGTCAGGTTAAGTTACTGATTTTGGACCTTAGGACCTTTTTTCTTAAACATAACCATAAAACCACTATCCTAACAAAATTAACAGTAATTCCTTAATGTTATCTAATACCCAGTTGGTATTCAGATTTCCTAGATTGTTTTTAAAATAGCTTTTTACAGTTTGAAATAGGATCTAAACAAGGGTCACACTCAATTAAGTGCTGTGTTTTTTAAGCTTCTTAAGTGTTCCTCCCTCTTTATTTTTTCCCACCCAGTGATTTCTTAAAAAACCATTTCATTCATTTTGCTTAGTGTCCCACCTTCTGGATTTAGCTGCTTGCTTCATTGGGATGTTAACTTATTCTTCCATTCCTTGTATTTCTTAAGGATCACTTTTTATTTTTTTGAAAAGTAACTTTTTTTCTGACTGTAAAAATAGTGTATCCTTGTGGAAAATTTGGAGATGCTGGTGATAAAAGTAAAAACAAAAAGAAAACAAAACAAAAAACAGTATTAAGCTTTTCTCTGCAGCATGAATCCAATTTTGGTTTAAAAACGTGTATGTATCCACGTGTGCACCTAACAAGAAAATAAGTGGTATCTGTTTGTTTGTTTGTTTGTTTTTTACAGTTTTATGTGCATTTTACAATAGAAACAATGCATTTTAGAAATAAAAAAGTAGAAAAATATAAGGAAACAGGAAAGAAATACCCATTATCCTAACATGAATACTGCTGTAGTTATAATTTATACATTTTGTATGGAGGACATTTCAAAATTTTAGATCAAATTTTTTAAAGTTATATGTTAGCCTTTACAAATGGAAAAGAATAAAGACTGTTCACTTGTTGTTGTTAGGTGCTTTCGGGTCAGTTTCGACTCATAGCAACCCTATAGGACAGAGTAGAATTCCCCATAGGGTTTCCAAGGAGTGGCTGGTGGATTTGAACAGCTGACCTTTTAGTTAGCAGCCAGCCTCTTAACCACTGTGCCACGAGGGCTCTGTTCACTTGTAGAAGATAGATTTATTTTCTTATAATTAAGAAAATTCCAACTTAAAATGTACTTCCCAGAAAGGTATAAAATTCTAAATTACAGCCTAAAATCTCATGATAAAATCTTATAAAGTTTTTAAAAAAATCTTGTTATTCTAGTTCAAGAATTTTTATCCCTAAACAATTTTTGCAAAGATATAAATAACCCAAGAACGCTAAGTTAGACATTGTTCAGATGGATCTTGATGACAATCCTGATCTTGTCATCTAAACTTGCTTGCTGTAGATATAGCAGACACCAGGGGGCACCGGGTATCTATCCTTTTTCAGTGACTCCAAGGCACTGCTCATTATCATTAATATAAGCACAGCAGGAGATGACTTCACTGTGGGTTGCAGGCTTATCACTTAGTGTTCGTGTACCTAACCACAGGAATTTTCCAGCAGGTGCTTGAGTCTTAGTGTTCATTAAATACCTTTAATTCTTTCACATGCTTTAACTACATTTTTGGTTCCAATTTTGGGATTCATAGTGCATGGTTATTACAGAAGAGGAGAGAAAATGAGTAAATCTTCCTTTAAGAGTGTTTTTATTTTTGCTTTGAAATAAGCTCTTTGTTGTTTGTGGATGATGAAAGCCTGTGATGGGTTTGAGAAACCATCTCTTCTTCTTTCCTTTGATCAGTGGCGATTGAAAAGACCTGTTGGTGTATAAGTAAGAAGCTGAATGTATTAAACAGAACATAGGAATTAAAACCCAAGAAATACATTTATATTATGCTTTTGGTAAATCTCAGAACCTTTATTCTTAGTGGCAGGACTCATTAGAGGGAGAAGACTTGTTTTTTCCCTTCATCTAATGTAGAATTTATTAAGCCCTCTTACCTGTTAACCTGACTTGCATTTGTGTTCTAGCCAAATCTAGTATTGTGCCGCCCTTAGATTTTGGATCTTTGGGGGAAGCTACAGAATATATTCCTCTTTCTACTTGAGGCCTTTATTGCATTGGAGAAAGTGTGAATATAAGAGTTGAAACATTTTATGGGGTGCCCTAGGGAATACTCCTAAGTCTAAAATGAAGAGAACATTGAAACTAAATATGTTTTGTACTAATATGGTGAAAGGTGGATATTTTTCTGTGTCTTGCAGTTCAGAATTTAGGCCACCCATATTGGCTTACCTTGGCTCCAATGTATATTTGGTGTATAATTTTCTTCATCCAGCCTCACAAAGAGGAGAGATTTCTGTTCCCTATATATCCACTCATATGCCTCTGTGGTGCTGTGGCTCTTTCTGCACTTCAGGTGAGTTTCAGAGAGAGGTGTTTCATTTTGCTTTTAAACAATTGCTTACAAAACCTAAGAGCAAATTACAGAATGCTTCCAGGTATGTGTTTTATGCATAATATTAGACCCGGTACAGATCACATTACTGAAGTTATTTAGATTGCTTAGCTGTTTATCATATTTTTATTTGCTGATGACATATTTGCAGATGTGTGTTAATTTTTCTCTGTTGCTGCCAAGAATCCAATTGCTATTAAAGGTGCTTTTTTAAGTCATTGTATGGGTCCCCTACAGAATGGCAGCACCTTAGCAGAGCTAATGAACACCTTTTCTTCATCTACCAGATCAGAATAAAACTTGCTCAGGTGTTTGGGATTGCATCAGACAGTTAGCAATATGGAATACTTTGTAATCCTGGCTTAAAACCCGTCCAGGTCAATTCCCTGTCAGAGCTAATCTTACCTTTGTTTGAGTATCTCTGTATTTATGGCCTCAGCAGCCTCCAGACTCTTTGTTGCCCTCTGCTACCATTTGCAACTGGCAGAGAAAAATGATTAGGGTCATAGTTTTTTTTTTTTTGACAGTTTTTTAAAGATATAATTCACATACCATACAGTTCACCCATTTAAACTGTACAATTCAGTGGATTTTAGTATATCACCGATAGATGTAACCATCACCAAAGTCAATTTTAGAAAATTTGTATCACCTCAGAAGGAAACCCTGTATCCTTTAGCTATTGATCCTCTTTCCCCACTCCCCCCCTACCCCCCGGCCCTAATCTACTTTCTCTCTCTATAGATTTGCCTATTCTGGACATTTCATGTAAATAGAATTGTAAAATAGGTGATCTTTTGTAACTGGCTTCTTTCACTTAGCATAATGTTTTCCAGCTTCATACATGTTAGGGTAATAGTTTTAAAAAATAATATTAATTATAAAAATAGTTGAACTTCAGTGCAGGTGATTTAGAAAGTGGTAAAATAAAGATTACTTCCAATGCTGTAATAAAACTACCTTCCAGCATTTTTGCATGTCAAAGTTTATTGTGGTTGTAATCTAAGTGTACATACGATTTTTTTTGTACATAAGATTTTATATCCTTTTAAAATTATTATTATATCATAACATCTGTATTGCCATATCTGTACCATCATTTTAATAGCAGTATAGCATTCTACCGAATTGGATGTAATATATACTAGGTATTAACTGTTTGCACCACCCAGCGACTCCATATTATTGTGTAATATATATTATAACATGTAATATGTTGAATTGGAAATATAATAATTGGATATAATATAATTCATGTTAGAGTTTAGGTTTTTTTACTTATTTCAGTATTATAAATAATGCTAGGACAAATATCTTCATTTAGGTATTTGGATTTTTCCTTAGGAAGGATTCCCAAAAATATGAAAAGTGTTCAAACATATTTATGGCACTTAGTTAAACTCGTAAACTTGCTTTCCAAAAGCATTTGTTCCAGTCTAAGAGGGAAAGAAGGAAAGAAATCTGAGGGAAGGTACTCAAAGACAGCATACGTATGTGTATAGATTATGCTGTTCATCTAGTTTGTAGTTTGGCGGGTAATAGTGTTCTATGAGAAGAGTATTTTTTAATGCTTGTTTAGTCTTGAAACATTTTGTTAATGCTAAAAACTTTGATGAAAACTTGTGGGTAAGGAAAGTGAAGATTAATAATAGCTATATCAAAACAAATTGAGATACTTTATATATCAAAGAAAACTATCAAAAAAGCTAATAAAAACTAAATTATGAGGCTTTAAGCACTAGAGAAATATCCAGATAACTTTCTTGGCAAGCCTTCTGGCTGGGCTAACTTACAGATAGAGTCCACATTTACCTTAAAACATGGAGTGAGCACCTCACTAAATGTGTGCAAATGCCCAGACCCTTAATAGAACCTCCTTTTCTCCTTCCTTACTCTGGGTATTACTGTGACATATTGTGATTTTGTATATTTTGCAAGGTATATCTTCTGTTTTTAATATAATTTTCTTCCCTTCTAGAAATGTTACCACTTTGTGTTTCAACGCTACCGCCTGGAACATTATACCGTGACGTCCAATTGGCTGGCGTTAGGAACAGTCTTCTTGTTTGGGCTCTTATCCTTTTCTCGCTCTGTGGCACTGTTCAGGGGTAGGTATGCTGAGACTATGTTAACCCAAACTCACAAAGCTCTTCAGCTGAGGTTTTACTTAATGAGATGAGGATCAGGTCACTCACATGTTGCCCACTGATCCTAGATAAAGACCAGACCCCTGCCCAGGCCCTCTCTGCTGGAGCCTGTTCCCACTACCTCTTGACCTTCCTACCTTCCCACTCCTGACCCTCTTCCTCCCTGTGGCCGCTTGGGCCTTTATCTTCCTCAGTCACCAGGCTTAGGCCTTTGCACACGCTGCCTGCCTGGTTAACTCACCACTTTCCTTTAGATCTTGGTGTCGGTGCCACTTCAATACATATTCAGATTAAGCTGGAAGGAGGCTTTTTCTATAGGGAAAACCTGCAGATTGAATATTGTGCCTGGGATCTGACTTTTTAATACCTTAGTATTGAAGAAAAGACTGAGAATTCCCTTTAGTGTGATTAACTATAATTTTTTTCTCTATTTTTATTGATTCTTCCCCCTTTTAAAGGATGCTGATTAATTAAGAAAGCCTTAAACTTTGGATACAAATTTGAGGCTGAATCCCTACAATTATGTTCTTTCTTGTACTTATTATTTGGACCCAGAATATTCAAATATGCTCAAAGTACATGAAACTAAAAAGGTGAAAGGGCATAGAGAAGGGCAAGAAAGCAAATTATGTAACCATCTTCCTATCAGAGAAGGCTCCGCAGAGCAGGCTTCCTCCCGGAGTTGCTGTGGCCTTTCACACTCTTACATTTCACATGGATTACAGTGGGACATTAGCATGCAGTATAATTAAATGTCAGAGTCTCATTTTACTCATCTTTGGCTTTCACTAACCTTTCTCCCTTTCAGGATATCATGGGCCCCTTGATTTGTATCCAGAATTTCAACGAATTGCTACAGACCCAACCATCCACACTGTCCCAGAAGGCAGACCTGTGAATGTCTGTGTTGGGAAGGAGTGGTATCGATATCCCAGCAGTTTCCTCCTGCCCGATAAGTAAGTTGTCCTTTAATTCCCAGGGTTTTAAATCAAGGAGAAAAAGATAGCAATTTTATGGCAATTTCTTCTTTATTTTTCTTTCATTTTGGAGTTTTCACAGAAAGTTGACTAGTTTACCATCTCAGAAAGGTGTGGGATCTGTACTGTGCCCCATCTCCTGCGTTCATTAGGGCTGAGTACTTGAACCAGTGATGGCCTGTGTACCCTGCACTGCCCATAACCATGTATGCCTGGGAACTGCTGAAAACACCTTGGACCCTTGGCTCATGCCGCTGGCTCTTTCTTAGGATTCGTATTTAAATTTTTGTAATTACCTGATATTAATCCACTTCTAAAAGCAGTCTGGAAACTCTAGATGAAAGAATATTTTTAGAGAAGGAATTTTTTTCCATCCAACAGTGGTGAAAGTTCTCCACCAACTTGTGAACGCTAGGGAGAGCTGTGGTTAAGACATCTGTACCACTTTCCTCCACGCTGTCTGTTGTTGGATATGGTAGCATAGGCTCTGGGATACCTTGTATTTGCTTGGCTCAGACTGGGAAGAATCCTGTTTAGGTAAAAGGGAAAAATCTGGTTAAGATGAGCCATGTTGCTCCGTTTGAGGACTGGCTTCAGCAGCTTAACTTTACCTGGTGGTGTCTTGTGCTTGATAAAGACCCTGTATCAGTCATTAATAATTACATTAAAATGTGTTTTTAAGTATTGACTGTGGCCTTTGCTTTTTACATTCAAAATCATTTCATAAATAAGGATACTTTCAGGGATTAGTCATGAACAAAGTACTTCTATTATAGTGTGTTGTTAGTGTCGAATTTTAAATTCTGCTCTGTATACCTGATAAAGTTGCTTTAAAATTTTTTAATTTTTGAAATTTTTTTTTTTTTTACCATTGTAACATTTTTTAGATACACAGTTCAGGAATTCGCTTTAATTTTGATAAGTCCCCCTGATCACATGGCAGTAAACTTTGAAGCTTCTCTGGTTATATAATAGTAAGACCACTTGGTTGCAGATTTCATGCTGAGAGTTGGTAAAATGGATTGTGAGACTCTAGTTTTAAATTTCTCTATGATCTTAGCTTGATTTGTGACCTCTGTCTCGATGCTCCTTGGTTGAGGTTTTAGCAGAAATATTTTGTCTCCAAATGAAATGTTTTTCACATGACTTTTTTTTGGTTTGTTTGTTTCAAGTACATTTAGCAATATGATCCCTCTGTGTGTTTCTTACTCTCCTTATTTGTTTCTGACAGTTGGCAGCTTCAGTTCATTCCATCAGAGTTCAGGGGCCAGTTACCAAAACCTTTTGCTGAGGGACCACTGGCCACCCGGATTGTTCCTACTGACATGAATGACCAGAACCTAGAAGAGACATCGAGATATGTAAGAGAAACATTCTCCTCTTGCTTCTTTATAAAGGGTTATACCCCTAAAATCTGGTTAGCATGCATATTAAAGCATTTATGAAATGGGAATTTCTTAGAAAGTGGTTTCTTTAGGGTGAGAGATGTGCCAAATTTTGTTGAGAAATGGTGAATAGTATCACTTTTATTTTCAAATTACCTCTTCCCTTATTTTCTTTCTATATAAAACATAAAATTCAATATAATTTCTAAGCTTTTAGGTAGGCTGGAAATTTTCTTAGGGTAGAATTTGAGCCATCGTTTAGAAAAACATTCTGAAAATTTTGTCATTCTTTAGCTCATTAAAATACTTGATGAGGGACTTTGAAGTTTTATCAGTTGGACCTTTGACTTACCATTAGTTATAGTCTGGTTTTTAGAAAATGAAGAGTCAGTGGACAGTGTTTTCATAGTGAGCGCCATGGGGCAACCTCTACCAGTGCCATGCTTTCCCACCTACTTGTCTTCATGCCACTGAGCTCCCATGCTAATTTTATTTCAGTTCCTTTGAAAGATGACATTTCTGACATTTGATACCTGTAAAAATTTTGATTGTGGAAAAGGTGAGAACAATAAAGGCAGCGTTCCTCTTAGTTCCCAGAGACGGTAAAAGATCATTTTATGGAATTATTAGAAAGCACACCTTTTGGCTACCTACCTGTTAAAGAAACATTTAACAGTTTAAATGTCAAATACATTTCATTTAGATTGTTGTGTGTCTAATGCTTAAAATGTAAGATCTCAGAACTTCCAGTTCTCTTCTGAAGCAAACCTACAGCACCATCAGGCCTTTCATCTCTCAGATTAGGGCTGGTTAGACTTCCGTGGAGACCCTCTAGGCTTATGAGTGAGATCCTTATTGTGTGAGTTTTAACTATAAGCTGTAAAAATAGACATCTTAAGACACATACTTGGGCTAGCCCCCTGAGAAGGTAAAATATGTATTTCTACCAAATGACTGATACTAGAGCTTCATTTTTCTAACTTAAGGCTCTGATTCCTGTTCACTGACAATACCCCTGGGCAGGGTAAACTGGTGTTGGACATTTTCATTTTAGCTGTAGCTAACTCTCCTGAGCAGGCTTTGATGTATAGTTTTGAGGGAAAGCTGCCTATAAAATCTTTGGTGGTCTTTTATACATTTCTTAGGCTTTGGTCACTGGTGGTCTCTGGTTAAATCATATTTCCATATTCTCTGCTATCAGACACTGTTAAATTTGGTTAAGTGACTCAGTATTAGCTTTTCCTGAAAGGTGAAGATTTTTCAGAATGCCAATAGGCGTCACCAAAATGTTGACTAATAAAAGCAGGGACAACCAAGTTGGATATATCTGCCTGTTGTGTAGTGTCTGTCATTGTGCCTCATCCACATTCCTGTGGTTGAAGAGTTTTTCTTGCAGGGTTCTCTTCGTGCTCTGGCTTCAGTGGCTTTTCCTGCATGCTGGGGGAAGTACCCTTGAAATCCAGTCCACTCAAATACCTTTAACTTTTTGGAAAGTAGAAGGGACGTTTATGGCTTACAGTGAATTCTACGTGAACCATGACTAGAGATTCACTTATTTCAGCTAACTGTTTAAAAAGATATTTGTTTTTCTCTGATGATAAAGTAATATACATTCATTGTATAAAATAATGAAAGCTGTAGATAAGGAAAAAATCATCTGTAATCTATAGTTACCACTGCTACCATTTTGTTGTTTTTTTTCTTTCACTTCTTTTTTCCCCCTGGCCTGTATATGTGCATAGGAGCCCTGGTGGCACAGTAGTTAAGCATTCAGCTGCTAAACAAAATATCAGCAGTCTGAATCCACCAGCTGCTCCTTGGAAACCCTATGGGACAGTTCTACTCTGTTCTATAGGGTCACTGTCTTAGTCATCTAGTGCTGCTACAACAGAAATACCACAAGTGGATGGTTTTAATGAAGAGAA
Organism: Dugong dugon; assembly: GCA_030035585.1. Lineage (NCBI taxonomy): Eukaryota > Metazoa > Chordata > Mammalia > Sirenia > Dugongidae > Dugong > Dugong dugon. Next base: position 33,221,407 of record CM057467.1, read on the forward strand.
GTTTAGTTCCTCATAGTCGAAGTAGGCTAAAAGTCCAAATTCAAGGTGTCAGCTCCAGGGGGAAGGCTTTCTGTCTCTCAGCCTTCTCATCAGTGTTCCCCCAGACTAGGAGCTTCTTGGCACAGGGACCCCAGTCCAAAGGACGCTCTCTGCTCCCAGCACTGCTTTCTTGATGATATAAGGTCCCCCTGTCTCACTGCTCACTTCTGTCTTTTATATCTCAAGACATTGTCTCAGGATACAATCCAATATTGTAGACTGAGTCCTGCCTTACTAACACAACTGCCGCCCATCCTCCCTCATTAACATCATAGAGGCAGGTTTACAACATACAGGAAAATCACACAGTACCAGGAATCATGGCCTAGCCAAATTGATACACACATTTTTTGGGGGACATAATTCAAACCATGACAGTCACTATGAGTTGAAATTGACTAAACAGCAGTGGGCTTGGTTTGGTTTTTTGGAATATATGTGCATATGTATGTAAACCAAAATCTCACTTATTGTTTTTTTTTTTTTTTAATTGTGCTTTGAAAGAAAGTTTATAATTCAAGTTAGTTTCTCATACAAAACTTTATACACACACTGCCATGTGACCCTAGTTGCACTCCCCATACTGTGACAGCACACTCCTCTTTTCCATCCTGTATTCCCCGTGTCTGTTCAACCAGCTCCAGACCCTCTCTGCCTTCTCATCTTGCCTCAGGACAGGAGCTGCCCATTTAGACTTATGTATCTTCTTGAGCTAAGAAGCACACTCTTCATGAGTATCATTATATGTCTTACAGTCCAGTATAACCATTGTCTGAAGAGTTGGTTTCGGGAATGGTTTTAGTTTTGGCCTAACAGAGAGTCTGGGGACCATGTCTTCCAAGGTCCCTCTAGTCTCAGTCAGACCACTAAGTCTAGACTTTTTACTAGAATTTGAGTTCTACACTCAACTTTCTCCTGCTCCATCAGAGACTCTCTGTTGTGTTCCCTGTCAGAGAGGTCATTGGTGGTAGCCAGGCACCATTTTGTTCTTCAAAAATCTCAAGTTATTTCTAAAAATTTATTGTGTTTAGTTCTTTCAGAAACGGTACCAGAGTCAAGACTCTAATGACCGAATTACTTTGCCTGACATCAGTAGGAGCACATGCTATACTACATTTGATGTTTGTTACATCTCGTGTCAGTCCCGATTTGACATCCGGGCTCATTCAGAAGGCAAATGTGATGATTAAGGTTGTGTGTCTACTTGGCTGGGCCATGATTCTCAGTGGTTTGGCGGTTATGATGTAGTTTGGCAGTCATATGATGATGTGATCACTTCCATGATGAGATTTGACATAATGTGATCACCACCATGATGAGGTCTGCTATGAGTAGCCAGTCAGTTGAAAGGGAGTTTCCTTGGGGGTGTGGCCTGCATTGAATACAAGTGGACTTTCTGGCAAGGCTTGTGGGCTTTTCTTCACTCTGGATCCTGCAGCTGGCTCCCATTCATCTGACCTCTGGTTCTTGGGACTTGATCTAGCAGCTTACCTGCGGTCTTGCCAGCTAATCTTGAGATTCATTGATCTTCACGGCCTGTGAGCAAGAGCTCTGCTGATCTTGGGTTCGCCAGCCCCTGTGGTGACATGAATCAGGAGAAACCTCTACCCTGACCCACAGATTTGGGACGTTCCAGCCTCTACAACCATTTGAACCATTTCCTTGATATAAATCTCGCTATATATATATTTATAGGCTTTACTGATTTTGCTTCTCTAGAGAACCCAGCCTAAGACATCATCCTCCATGATATGATCTGATGTGATCAGCCAATCAGTTGTAAGGGGAGTTTCCTCAAGGGTGTGGCCTACATCCAATATATGTATATGGACGTTCTTGCAAAGCTTGCTTGCTTGCTCTGGATCCTGCCTCCGGCTCATCATCATTAGACCTCTGGTTCTTGGGACTTGAGCCAGTTGCCTGCCATATTGCTTGCCGATCTTGGGATTTGTCAGCCTCTGCAGCCTATGAGCCAGCAGCCTGCTGTCTGACCTGCCAGTCTTGGGTTCGTCAGTCCCTACTGCTGCGTGAGTCAGGAGAAACTTTCTAGCCTGACCCGTGGACTTGGGACTTGCCAGCCTCTATAACCGTGTGAGCCATTTCCTTGAGATAAATCTTCCTCTTTCTTTATATGTATATACGCTTCACTGGTTTTGCTTCTCTAGAGAACCCAGCCTAAGACAGCAAATAATGGTGTTCTCCATCTTTTCTGAGCATGCTAAGTGGTAGCATCATTTGTATTTCCCTTTTGGCTTTGAGTGACATGTTCTAGCTAGCTCTTGGCTTCGCTGCTAAATGGTTCAGTCTGTCTCCTGTTTCTGTTCTATATGAAAACTAGGAAACGTGTAACCTCCTTTATTTCACTAGTGATCAAGAATTAGGAGTGAGTGTTTGTAAAGGCTTTGTGGTTTCTACTACACTGCTAGAACTATATTAGAGAAATATATATATATATATATATATATATATATATATATACACATATATTTGTGCAAATTGTTTCATGTAGGTATTGAGTAGCTGTTAAATATCTATTATTACAGTGGCACATGTTAAGATTTTCTGCCAGAATCAAGATCCGATTTTAGAAGATATATGGATAGACAGATAACCCTAATGATGTCACCTTTTTATTTCTTGACAAAACCAAATTTTTGTTCACTATTTCAAGGTAAATGATATCCTTTCAGCTCCAAATCTGGTATCTGATTTGGAGCTACCTAGTCAATAGATAAACTTTGGAGAAAAGACAGCTGTTGAGGAAAGAGCCTACAGATAAGACTAGTCTTTGACTTTGATTTAATGCTTAAACAGACCTGCTGGAGGCTTGCTCATCTGTTACCTTTGAAAAAATTAATTGGCTATTGATTATTTTTTTCCTAAACAGTAATACAGTCAGTTCTGCTATAGCATAATGTATGCATTCTTAAAAATCATAGCACAATAAAAACCACAAGACTAATGGAAGAATATAGATTTAGGGACACAACACTCAAAAACTTTGTTGGTGACACATTAAAAAAAAAAAAGATAGGAATCTAATAAAAATGGAAGCACAATAAATGAACAGTTTATTTTATAAGGATCATCACAAAGCTGGTACCTATGAGACAGAGGTTAAAGATGTCCCAAATGTCCAGCTTTTCTAAACTGCTGTACCACTCCATCATCTCTAACATCAGCTACTCCCTCTCCCCTCAGTACTCTTCCTCCCATCTTTGGGTTCCGTAATTCACTGCAGTGTCTCACAGAGCTCACAAACCATGCTTACAGTTAAGTGGTTTATTAGGGAAGTAATGGGGTACAACTTGGGATGAGGAACAACTCAGAAGTGACAGAAACAACTCAGGATACAGTTCTTGATCAGGACAACTTCTTCTCGCCCTCTGCCGCTGGGCCTTCCTGGGGGCCTTCTGGGGCCGGGCCCTGCTCAGACCTTCTCAGGAAAGTGTTACAGCCCTTAGCTCCGTGGATCAGCAAGCCCCATCACTGCCGTCTTGCACCTGTCTCCTGGTTCCTGCCATCTGGCCCCGCCGTTGTTCTTACTACTGCTGCGCCACTGTCTCTTGCTGTCTTTCATGTTACAGCTCCTTCTTCTCTCTTTCTGTGTCTCCCTTTAAGCCTAGTGGGATGGCAAAACTGGCTAGTCCCTTCATTAGGGTTCCATGCACCTTATTTGCATAGTCCCACCTAGTCATTTGGTAGGAGTCGCAAGACATGCATGGCTAGAAGGGCCATATTAAGTAATTCACTGTACCGCACATGGTTTTGCATATGTTAAATGGTTTAAAAAGTACACAAATTCTACAATAAATATGGCACTTTACCTTGAAAAAGACCTGAAGTTTGCTTGTGGAAGTTATGTTGGAAGGGTTTAAACTTGTGAAATAGTGAAAGGTGGTTTATCTGAAATCTGACAGGAAGTTGTAACACCAGATTTCGATGATGTGGCTCATCACACACGCAGTGAACTGAGGGAGCAGTCATTGTTTGAGTATTTGCTTTGTGTGTGCATTTTGTATATTCCTACGCTGATTGGTTCAGCTGGGTGCAGTCTTCTGCATTTACCTAGTGTCACTTATGAAGGGAATCACACATAAGTGAATGTGAAAAGTGAATTATACTCAGATTATTCCTTAATATGTCAATTGTATTAGAACAAATTTGCATTTTTAAAACAAGTGTTACAGCAGAACTGATTGTATGTTCAGTGAGAGCTTTCTTTATTTTTGTTCTTCATTATCCCTGCTTTTTCCATTTAACCAGTGGAAAGAAGTATGGATTTGGAAGGGATTTTAAGAAGTCATAGGAGCCCCGGTGGTGCAGCAGATAAGCTCTCACCTGCTAACTGCAAGGTCGGAAGTTTGAACCCACCAGCCACTCTGCGGGAGAAAGCCAGTCTTGTGGCAGACTGGTTCCATAAAGATTATAGCCTTGGAAACCCTATGGGGCAGTTCTATTCTGTTCTCTATGGTCACTATGAGTTGGAATCAACTCGACGGCAACGGATTAACAGGTCATAGAGCCTATAATCTCTTCATTTTGTGGGCGAAGAAACTGAAGCTTAGGCAGGTCATAACTTGACAAAGATTAACGCTAGGATAAGAAGCTTGATTTCAAGATTCTCCAGTATTTTTTTTATACCTCTTCTTACTTCCAAAGCTACTTATAGTTTATACCATATGGTATATCACTTGAATATATGTTTTCGTGTAATAGTTAATCATTCTTTGATGTATCAGGGCTGAATAGACATTAAGTAGCTGAGCATTACTTTGAAAAAAAATTAGTTTCCATTTCCGGAGTTCTGTTTTATGTATGCCAGGTACTTTTCAGTAGTAAATATTCCATTTATTAGTTAGGAGAAATGATCAGCCTCCTCCCTTTCTTACTTCTCTTTTTCTGTTTTCATCCTTTCTCCTTCCCTTACTGGAAGTCCTTATTGGAGAAAAAAATAAATTGCCCTATGGATCTCCTCACTAATTCTTACAAGGCTTGGGTATCAAAGCAAGCAGATTGAAATTGCTGTAATATGTGCAGTGAAATAAGGTTGGAATCCACTAAGATTGAAAAGGCTGTTCAAAATACTTCTTTAGAATTAATTCTTTAGAATCTATTATGTTGAACTTTAGGAATAAAGTGATGTTTCCATGATCTATATTGATTGAAAGACCAACAGTTTTTACCTGTGAGTTTACATTTTTACAGTGCAGTGAATTTTTTACTTGCGAGTTTTAGTATTCAGTCAACAAATCTGTATTTTGCAAGGCACTATGAAGGACAGAGAAACTATAAGACAGTCTGTGCCTCTAGGTGACAACTTATTTTTTAAATTTAAATTGGAGTATATACAAAAGAAGAAATGAAAAGCCAGAAAAATATTTGAAATCTTTCCCTATCAAATGTTTCTTCCCAGGCCCCAGTGTTCCTGTTTTAATAAAGGAACTATCATAGGAGAATACTGATGACTGGCAGCATGATGCAGTGACAAGAGCACTGGACTGGGAGTTAGGAGAGTCTGTGATTCTTTTCTAGAATCGAGTGAAGTGTATTTTCTTCTTAAATGACTTTTTGTATTTCCAAGAGCCTTGAAATGTCTTTGCATCTCTTTCTAATTTGCTTTAACTACATCTGAACTCCAGTTGGAATGTTTATATTTCAGCTCATCTCATTGCCTATTTTCTAACCAAATATTAAATGGTGGCAAAAGCTTATTTTGAGACATGATTCTTGGCCTGATGACTAGAGAAGATGGAAGTCCACATGCTGCTCTGTCCAAAAGGAAATCACTCACACTGTGTGGTGCTACCTGAGTATGATGCAGATGTTTGAGAATTGAGAAGATGCCACTACAGACTCCAACCCTGATAGAGTCTCTGTTGCAGCTGATGAGAGAAAGCTGTAAGAAGTTATTTATTACACCTGAACTCATCATAACTCATTCCTCCCCTCACAAAATGCATACCTTCTATTATTGGTGTTTTGACCTCTGTCTCAGGCTTCTTAAGAATATGTATTTGTGTTTACATCTGGGCTAGTGCTAGATTGTCATCCTTAACATATGTTTATTGATAAAATCTGAATAATATGCTATTTATCATCAATAAATTAGGTTGAATTCCCCCACCACTACTTTTTTTTCTTTTGGTTTGGAGGTGCTAATTTTTTCTTCTCCAAAACTTCTAGTGGGTTGTCAGAAACTGAAAGAAGTCACATTTCTTTCAAAATGAGTCTTAAATGCTTGTGTTTTACAAGATTTTAAACTATGGCATATTTTTAGCTTCAACAGCTGGTTGATATGTAGCCCGTGACTAATGAAATGAAACTCATTTTTGTTTCACGATCATGTGTTAATGTCACCCTACAATTTTGTTATTTTTGATGCAAGAAAGGATGATTAAATCTGAAGAAACAAAAAAATGAGCTCTTTGGTATAACTTTAAGAAAAGTTTAAATCCAGTCTGGAGTTTAGAATTGGAGATAATGTGGTTATGCAGAGTGGTCTCAGATTTCACAGTATGAGATAGTGATAAAATTGAGAGAAGAAACTATTCTTTCTGATTCTAACTCAGCGGGTGTTACTTCAGCCTCTGTATCTAAGGGGAAGTAGTCACCTGGTTTACCAGGGATTCAAACTGAGAAATCTCAAACTAAACAGTCACAGTAAAACAGTATATGTAATATGATCCAGATCTTATGAGGAAAAAATGAATATATGCAGAAAAAAAGGTCTGAAACATACACTAACAAGTTGATAGTGGTTTTCTTTGGGTGGTGAGGTTATAGGTGATTTTTGAAAGCGCCTTTTTCTTGTATTTTTATAATAAATTATGTTTTACTTTCATCATTTGAAAAAAATAACCAACCATAATAGGCTATAGATACTAAGTCTTTAAACTACCAGGAAGATCTCTGTGTGCTTTACAAACAACACTTAGCATGGTTTCCCTTCTTTGAGCACAAGAAGAGCCTTCAACTCAAAATTTGGAGATGAGTTTCTTATTAGGTAGTTTTAGCCTCTTAGCCTTCTGGTGTCTCAATTAAGTCGTTTTCAGTCATTGTGTCTAAAACTGTCTTTGCTGCTCTTTTTGCAAACTAAATCTGGATTGCTTTTAAAAAGTAGATGTGGTTTACCTGTTTACAAGCTATGAGGAAAGATTTTTTGAAAACTAGAATTAAAAGAGGATACTACGACAAATAGACTATGAAGTAATATGTTTAACTGTTCCAGGCAGGAGAGGAGTATATTTAATTTGCCTATTTACAATTCTGTCAAAAAGTCTCATCCATCTGGTAAGTGTGCCAGAGACTACCTGTTGGCAGGGCCAGTTCCTACAATCCTGGGTCACTGGTTTAAAAAGACAGTGATCTGTAAATCTTATCACCGCAATAGTGTTAAATGTCCAACCTTTTGGCATCTTTTTCATTAATATTTTTCTAAATATTCCTCATTCTGTTCCTTCCTTGGTTCATTCATTCATCTCTTCATTCAACCTTTTATTGACTATGTACTGAAAATACAAAGGTGACAAAAAACATTTGTCATTTGAGGAACATCTCCAACAAGAAATAAAAAGAAAGAAAGAAAATTATGAAGAAAAAAAGCAATTGAAGGAAACAGAAACAATGTAGGGAAGCAGAAAAAAAATTTTAAACTTCTATAATTAATAGTCCCTGATAGATTTTTTAAATGGGGCATGCATAAAGCAAGAACATATGCTTTGGAAGGGAACACTCAGAAAATAAGAAATAGCTCTTAGAAATTAAAAATAATGAATGTTTTTTAAATTACTAGAATGATTAGAGGATAAAGTGGAAGAAATCTTCCATAACCTAACAATACAAAAAAAAAAAAAAAAGAGAGAGAGAGAGAGATGGAAAATAGGAAAAAGGGGGAAAAAATTAGATCCTCTATCCAGTTAATAGGAGATCCATAAAGACAACAGATGAAATGGAGCAAAGGAAATTACCAAAGAAATAATTTAAGAAAATTCCCCACAATTGAAGGACATCAGTTTTTAGTATGAACGAACCCATAAAGTGTACCTAAAATGATAAATGGGAAAAGATCCGCATCAAGATGTATCAAGTACCAAAAGATATTAGTATATATTATTTGATAAATGAAAAATCAGAAGCTACCAAAAAACTGGAAGATTTTGAATAGTTTCCTCTGGGAAGCTGGACTAAGGAATGGGGAGGGTTGGGTGGGTACTGCTGTTTTTCACTGTAGGCTGTTTGTACTACTTAATTTTTTAAACTATGTCTCATTGACCTTTGCTGTTGGAGGTGGGGTGGGGTCACAGTTGTTGCTGTGGTGTTTGACTGGAGTAGAGTGGATATTATGTAAAAGCGTTGTTCCTCATGTTCTGAGGTCCCTAGCCACTCTGCCTTGTCTTCTCTACTTTTCAGAGTCTTATGTTTGTTTTTGGAGCCCTGGTGGTACAGTGGATAAGCATTCGGCTGCTAACCAAAAGTCAGCAGTTCAAATCCACCAGCTTGTTCTTTGGAAACCCTGTGGGGCAGTTCTACTCTGTCCTATAGGGTCACTATGAGTCGGAATTGACTCAAAGGCAATGGGTTTTATGTTTTATACATAATGTCCAGAGTTTTTAGCTGAACCTGGTGGGAGGAATAGGAAAAAGTGTCTGCCCTTGTTTTTCATTTGCCTTCTTCTCTTAGCATATCAGATTCAGTGCTTCATTGATATGAGTCCCTAGGTTTTTGTTTCTAAGCTTCTTCTCGATTTTCTCCTGGAAATTGTTTTGTTTTTCTTTATTTCTCTGTGTTTATATGTGTGTGTGCACGCGTGTGTGTGTGCGCGCGTGTTTAAATCTCACTTTTTGGATTAGAGTATCTGGTTTCATGATTTTATCTGGGTGTTTTTCTCCTACCTCTTTAGATTTTAATTTAAAATGTTCTTTATTTGGTTGGAAGTTCTCCTAAGCACATTCACCCTGGTCTTGGTGAGATACGTGTTGACCCTTACCAGGAATCACTAGTCTGTGAGCCATAATCCAGAAAACCAATCCTATTCTTTAACTCCATTGTTTATCTTCAGCTCTTCAGTTTCCATATTTTTCTATTCCAAAGTCCCAACCTTTACTTGAAAAGAAAGTAAAAATGTCATCTCTTTGCTTCAAAGACCTTTAATATTATACCTACAACTTCAGAGGCATTTGAGGTAAGGTCTGGTTTTCTTCTGTCATTTGTTTCCAATGTGAATTGGTCAAAGTTAGTGTTTGACAGATTTGTGTCTCTTAGTTGGTTCACTATCAAGTTTAATATATTGAAGGAAGATGGAATACTTTTCTATTAGCCATGTTAGATCTGTTTCATACAGATGTTTACTGAAACTATCAGCATCACTTCTTTTTTTCAGCACTTGAAAACTATTATGCCACTTCCTTCTGGCCTCCATGGTTTCTGAGGAGAAATCTGCTGTCATTTCAGTTGCTGTCCCCTGCCCTCCCCAGGCATATATATTACTTATAGTCAGAGTCACTTATTGAAACTCTAATTCAAAGCCTGGGAGCCACAGCGTGCCTCACTTATTGTCTTCCACCTACCCTGTTTGTCTGGTTCACTTATTTCTGTAGGTCTTTATGAAGGTAGTTTACTATTCCTGTAGTGCCACTCTTTCTTTTTCACCACCTTCCCTCCAACTAGTCTGCCAAACCACTTTTCAGGCTACAGATCTGTTTCTTCAGGAGCTCCTTGAAGACTGAACAAAGGAGAGCTACTGATTTTTTAAATTTTCTTATTGTGACCCAGTATTCCCATGACCACTTACCCCGCCCCACCCTCCCAATAATTATGACTACCCCTTTCACCTAAAAAATCTAGTTTATCTTTTTAAAAATCCATTTACTCTTAACATACATAATATAACCAATCCTCAGTTATCTGTGCTAGTTGAAGAAATAGTACATAGATAAACTCTAACTTGCAAATATGTTTTGCTACTAACACTTCAGTATGAGAATGAGTTATTTTTGGAATTCACAGAATTTCAAATAAACTAACAAGTTGCTTGTTGAAACTTGACATAGGAATCTCCAGAAAATTCACCACCTTCCCCAGTCCCTTTCCTCCACTTAGCTCCTCCTAAAATTTCAAGCCAGAAACTGTATGATTACACTAGTTGATACAAACTAACCTAGGTAGAGCTTCATCTATTGAATTTACACTGTCTTGACTGTGTGATGAAAAAATTGTGAAATTGTTTGGATTTAGAAAGACATTCCTTTTTCTTAGATCACAAAATGTAAACCAGGAATTGGTAATAATGCCAGTTGACTGATCAGTTAATCAGAGAAAATTATAGTAGCTACAGATTTTATGATCATGTTTTGCTAACTTTAGATAATTGAGAATTAACTTCCTGTAACTTTTTAATTATGTTTTGGCATAATGACTTTATTCTGTTGGCTGAATGCCATTTAAAGTTTGTTCATCTTGTATTATCCAACTTAGGTAGTAAACTCCTAAATGGCAGGTGTTCATCTACATAGTTTATCGTTCTCTGGTCTCCTTTTACATTGTAATGACAATATAAAAACCTTCAAGAAAAATTAGAAAATTTTGGAAAAAAGGGCATGTGACTTTTTAATACATGGCTCAGCTTAACCCTAAGGTAGAAATTCTTTAAAAGTGGTATGACTTATTTTTCTTTTGTTTCCTAATTTTGGTACTTAATTGGCCTTTGATGATAGTGGTGTTAGTGAATTTAGTCATAAATACTAATGGATTTCATTCTGTAGATACATTTTTGAAATATTCTATGTAAGCAGATATTTTAAGATAAAATTTACAAAAGAAACATTAAATTTGCTATTGTAAACTAAAAGAGATAAAGCGATCTCCCATGATTTCCCAGTTTTTGAAATCTACATTCTTATATAAAGTAGATGTTGTTACGTGCCGTCTAGTCCGTTCCGACTCGTAGCGACCCTATGTACAACAGTATGAAACGCTGCCTGGTCTTGCGCCATCCTCACAGTCCTTTTTAGGCTTGAGCCCGTTACTGCAGCCACTGTGTCGATCCATCTCATTGAGGGATTTCCTCTTTTTCGCTGACCCTCTACTTTATCAAGCATGATGTCCTTCTCCAGGGACTGATCCCTCCTGATAACATGTCCAAAGTATGTGAGATGTAGTCTTACTGTCCTTGCTTCTAAGGAGCATTCTGGTTGTACTTCTTCCTAAACAGATTTGTTCATTCTTTTGGCAGTCCATGGTATATTTAATATTCTTTGCCAGCACCACAATTCAAAGGTGTCAATTCTTCTTCGGTCTCACTTATTCATTGTCCAGCTTTCACATTCATATGAGGCGATTGAAAATACCACAGCTTGGGTCAGGTGCGCCTTAGTCTTCAAGGTGACGTATATGCTTTTCAATACTTTAAAGAGGTCTTTTGCAGCAGATTTGCCCAGTGCCATGCATCTGTGATTTCTTGACTGCTGCTTCCATGGGTGTTGATTGTAGAGCCAAGTAAAATGAAATCATAATCATATAAAGTAGTAGGTTTGTTTATATTGGGATATGTTGTTGAGAACTAGTAGATAACATCTAGATTGGGCTTCACTGAGTGGCAGCACCACTGTCCTGGGTGTCCACCTCCATGTACTGGTTTAATAAGGAAGACAGTTTCATTTCATTTGACATTTCTGATCAATTGGTAGGAGCCCTGGTGGTGCAGCAGTTAAGTGCTCGGCTGCTAACTGAAAGGTCGACAGTTCAAACCCGTCAGTGGCCCCCCGGGAGAAGGATGTGGCAGTGTACTTCTGTAAAGATTGCAGCCTTAGAAACCCTATGGGACAGTTGTACTCTGTCCTATAGGGTAGCTGTGAGTTGGAATTGACTTAATGGCAGTGGGATCAATTGGTAGGGGCTGACTGGAGCACCAGCTTGAGACGCATGATGAGATTGTATCCAGGCTTAGTGGAACAGTGCCACATTAGTGATGTTTGACTTGAGCAGTGGGAAGGGACACAACTGTCTGAGCATTCTGTATTTGTCATAACCCGCTTCTGGATAGATCTGTATAGTTGTCTTAGTTATCTAGTACGCCTGTTACAGAAATACTATAAGTGGTTGGCTTTAACAAACAGAAATTTATTTTCTCACAGTTTGGGAAACTAGAAGTCCAAATTCAGGGCATCAACTCTAGGGGAATGTCCTTGTTCCTTTTAGCTTCTGTTCCTTGGTTCCTGGGTAATCTTCATGTGACCTGGCATCTGTCTTCTTCCATCTCTGCTTGCTTGCTTAATCTGCTCTTATATATCTCAAAAGAAATTGATTTAAGACACACTATACACTAATACTGCCACATACCAAAAAACAATTCCCAAATGCTTCTGTTTTCTGGAAGAGATTGTGCAGAATTAGTATCATTTCTTCCTTAAATGTTTGGTAGAATTCACCAGTGAAGCCATTATGGCCTAGTGCTTTCTTTTTTTGAAAGGTTACTAATTATTGATTCAGTTTCCTTAATAGATATGTGTCTATTTGGATGCTTTTCTTCTCCTGTATGAGTTTTGGTAGATTGCACCATTCAAGGAATTTATCCATTTCATCTAAGTTATCAAATTTGTGAGCATAGAGTTGTTCATAATATTCCTTTATTATTCTTTTAAGTAGTTCCTGGGTGGTGCAAATCGTTAAGTGGTAGACTGCTAGCTGAAAGGTTGGTGGTTTGAATCCACCCAGAGGTGCCTTGGAAGACAGGCCTGGAGATTTAATTCTGAAAGGTCACAACCTTGAAAACTCTATTGAGCAGTTCTACTTTGCAGACGTGGGGTCACCATGAGTCGGAGTGGACTGGACAGCAAATAACAACAACAACAACATTATTCCTTTAACGTCTATGGAATCAGTAGTGACGACCCCTCTTTCATTTCTGACATTGGTAACTTGTGACTTCCCTCTTTTTTTTCTTGGTTAACCTGGCTAGAGGTTTTCAGACAACCAGCATTTGGTTTTGTTGATTTTCTCTGTTGATTTCCTATTTTTAATTTCATTGATTTCTGCTCCAGTTGTTGTTATTTCTTTTCTCTGCTTGCTTCACATTTATATTACTCTTCTTTCTCTAGTTTCCTAAGATGGAAGCTTAGATTATTGGTTTTAGCTCTTTCTTCTTTTCTAATATGTGCATTCAATGCCATAAACTTCCCCCCAAGCATAGGTTTTGGTGTAAACCACAAATTTGATAAGTAGTATTTTTATTTTCATTTAGTTCAAATATTTTTAATTTCTCTTGAGACATCTTCTTTAACCCATGTGTTATTTAGAAGCGTGTTGTCCAGTCTTCAAATATTTTGAGATTTTCCAGCTATCTTTATGTTATAGATTTCTAGTTTAGTTTCATTTTGGTCTGAGAGCATATTTGTATTATTTCTATTATTTTGAATTTGTAAGATGTGTTTTATAACCTAATAATGTCTGTCTTGGTAAATGTTCCATGTGACGTTGATAAGAATGTGTATTCTGCTGTTGTTGGATGAAGGATTCTGTAAATTTCAGTTAGATCCAGTTAATTGATGATGCTATTCAGTTCAACTCTATCATTACTGATTTTCTGCCTGCTAGATCTGTCAATTACTGATAGAGAGGTGTTAAAGTTTCAACTATAATGTTGGATTTATCTGTTTCTCCTTGTATTTCTACTAGTTTTTGCCTTACATATTTTGGCTCTCTTTAATTAGACACTTTAAAATTTGTTAGGGATTCTTGGAAAATTGACCCTTTATCATTATATGGTGCCCCTCTTTATCCCTGATCATTTTCCTTTTTCTGAGGTCTGCTTTGTGTGAAATGAATATAACTACTCCAGCTTTCTTTTGATTAGTATTAGCATAGTGTATCTTTCTCTCTCCTTTCACTTTTAATCTCCCCATGTCTTTATATTTAGGGTATATTTAAAGCTTCTTGTAGACAACCTATAGTTGAGTCTTGTTTTTTTTTTTTTTTATCCACCCTGTCAGTCTTTGTCTTTTAATTGGTGTATTTAGACCACTCACATTTAAAGTGCTTATTGATATCGTTGGATTTATGTCTACCATTTTCATAAAATTTTCCAGGCATGCAAGCGTACAAAGTTTTCCTAACTTTTTGCATGTTTAATAATGTCAGAATAACAATGATAGTGTTTTGGCTTTAAATACCTCCTTGACATCAACAGGTTCAGAGAACTACCACATAGACGATCTTACTTTGCCTTTGCCATTTGTAAAATTGATGTGGTGGCATCAGACCTCCTCATCTAACTTCCGGGGGGAGGGAGGGAAGAATCGCATCAGCATCAGCCCAAAATTGATTCCTGTAAGATAGAGGTAAGATGTATCTCCACTCTACAACCTTTTCACCAATTCTCACACCAGCCATCTCTCCCTTGGCACTCTATACTTCTCTGCTGGATTCAGTAATTCATTGCAGTGGCCACACAGAACTCACAGACTATGCACACAATTATGGGGTTTATTAGGAAAGTAACCAGTTACAATTCAGGGTCAGGAACAACTCAGGATACAGTTCTTCAGTCAGGACAGCATCTTGGCCATGCCCACAGGCAGGCTTCTCTCTCAGCTCTCAGCCCCTTGGTCCCTCAGCTTGGCCTCCGCCCTGCTTGGGCAAGTGTTAAGAAGCTCTTTAGCTTTGCCAATAAGTGCCCAGAGGCACCCTACTCCACCAGGAAGCCTCCTGCCCAAAGGCGCTCAGCTTTTGTTCCATGGATCAGCATGCCCACTAATACTACCTCACTCCAGGGGCCGGGAAACCCACTGTGCCGTCTCACACAGACCTCCTGGTTCTCACCACTCATGCAGGTGCCACTGGACCCTGCCATGGCTGCTACCACTTCTCGATGTCTTGCACCATCTCCGGTGTTACAGCTCTCTCTCCCTCCTGGGTTTAGGAGGTTCTCGGCACTGGGACCCCAGGTCCAAAGGGTACACTCCACTCCTGGCTCTTCTTCTTGATGATAGTGGGATCCCCCTCTCTGCTTCTGGGATTGGCTTCCTGTAAGCCTAGTGGGATCGCAAAACTGGCCAATCCCCTCCTTAGGGTTCCATATACCTTATTTGCATGGTTCCACCCCAGCAGGAATTCCATGCACCTTATTTGCATTATTAGCAAGCTGTCCAATCCCCTTGGTGGGCCACAAGCACCTTATTTGCATAGTCCCACCTAATCATTTTGTGGGAGTCACAAGACCATGGCTAGAATGGCCATATTAGATAATTCACTGCACCGCACCATTCTTGATAAATAATGTATCTTCAGCTGTGTTCAGTGCTAGAAGTAAGACTTTCTAATTGCCCTAGTCTTGGCAGTATGAGAAGTAAATCCTGTGTATTTTTTACCTCCAGTGTAGGGCTGTCTTTCTGTATGAAAATATATCTAATGATGAGCAGCAGTAGTTTAGAAAAGAGTAGAATTAGCAATGTGAGTATATTTAGAATAGTGGTGAAATTATTTTCTCTACAATGATCCTTTCTCAGACTTGAGAGGGATCTTAGTGGTTTGCAGTTTAAACCCTTTGGAGAGATGGTGAAGCCTCTGAGCTTAGGTTAAGTGACTTGCCCAGATCACAGAACTAACGGCAGAATATATAGAGGCCCCATTTCCTGATGCAAGTGATAATATAAGATAGATTTAAATAATGGGAGCATTTGTTTGGGGGCATGGAGTACGAGCATTATTATTTCTGCTTTTCTATTGATGTCATTTCAGAGAGTTAGCTACCTCAAATACTCGTTTGTTTTATTGTTGCTTACTTATGTAATCCGTATCCAAATATGCTAGGGTATATATAATAGGACTTCCTTTTTAACTTTGTATTTTTTATAATAAAAAATTGTAACTAAATTGCGGTCAAAAGATACCTTTAAGAGAAATGTTTTACCTGCAAAAAGTTATGTAAGATTGTGGAACTGAACTTGATTGTATCCAATACCTTGACTATGACTTGAGAATCAGCAAGGAATATCCTTTTAGAACTTTGACTTGCTCTTAAATGTAATTCCTGTGTTTATTTTTTGTGCCCTTTAGGTTCTAATCCCCTTCCCAATAGTAGGTGCACACTCATAGATCTGAATAGAGTTGTATATTCTGATCACAGGAGTGTCATCCAGGAATAATTGTTTAAATTGATTTCTATAGGCAACTTACATATCTCTATTTTCCATTCTATAAAATATATCCAAGTAAGTCGAATCCTGTTATGGTGAATAATTGTCTAGCCTTACTCAAAATTAGTAGTCAATTTACAACATCTTGAACTCATTTTGCTAATTAGAAATTTTTAGTAGCTTTATTACAATGTGCTTTGATCTTTATTGTGTGATTCTATGGAGGACATGGAGTCATTGGGAGGCACAAATGGTTAAGAGCTCAGCTACTACAAAAGGTTGGAGGCTTGAATCCACCCAGAGGCATCATTAGTGAAAACCCTATAGAGCACAGTAATACTCTGGCACAAATGAGGTCGCCATGAGTTGGAGTTGACTCGACGACAACTGGCTGGCATGGAGAAAATAGATGTCCTTCAGGGGCTATAAGCTAAGGGAAGAAATTATTGGCACTTGCAGATAGCTGGTCATAGTTTTTAACAGTTTGGTGTTTGGAGTTGTCCAGTATACTGGTGCAGCTGGTGATCATTCTTCCCTTCAGCAAATCTTTTTGACTGCCCTCTGTATGCCAGGTACCATACCAGGCATCAGGGGTATGGTGGTGATCAAGACAGACTCAGTCCTGCCATCATAAACCTTTTAATGCCCAGCCATAAGAAGACCTGGCCCTTACTGCAGTTGCTCACAGAGGGATATGGGAAGATGTAATAAATCAAAATTTACTATGTGTTTTGGAAAGAAAGATGTTCTGAATACTGCTTAAAAGTAAAGTATTAAATTAATAGCATATGTCAGCCATTGTTGCTGTTGGATAACCTCAGTAATGACCAAATTATCCTTAGCTATGGGCAAAGTGTCTAAACAGTTTTTTCAGCTTTAATCCTCCCACTTGCCTTGGAGTTACAGGACAATCAATTATGATTGATCTTTCATATTATCCCCTTAGACTCTTAGAGGATTCTTTACCGCATTTTCAGTGACATTTGAGAAACAAGATTTGTCTTGTATGTGGAGCTGGTTTCTTTGTGATGTTCCCTGAGCTTCATGTTGGCCCTTGTCAGAGATCTCTATTTTTACAGCTACGTGCGTCATTGTTGTTTCCAGCTGATAGACGCCTGAATGCAAATTAACATCCTTCCTGTCTTGGGACTTCGCGGGTCTTGGCTCAGGCAGCTGGATAGACAGCAGAGAAGGTCACTGAGAATAGGAGGTTAGACTATTAGTTTTTTCCTTGTCCTCACATAGCATTCTAAACTGTGATACCCTTACTGTTTGGTACAATTGTTGAACCCATTCCTATTGTTACCCTTTCTCAGTCATTAGTCTCCTCAGGCCTTTCTGTGGCATTTAAAATTCACTTTCCCCCACCCCCTTTTTCAAAGCAGTGTACTTTTCTGATTCTCCTCCTACAGCTTCTCTAATAGGTTCTTCCTTTCCTTGTTTGTTCTGCCTTTCTTCTGCCCAGTGCTACAGGCATCCTCCCAAGCCTTATCCATGCCTTCTGATCCTCTCTGTGCCTTTCTTCTCTCCTTTCTCCTATCATGTCTTCTTTTCTTTCCTCCTCCTTTTCCTTTCCTTTTTTCATGCATTCTTTAGTGCATTTGTTAAATATACATTTGCTCAGCACCTACTGTGTGCTTTGTACTGAGCTAGGTTTTGGGAATACAGGAGTAAATGAGATAGACACAGTTTCAGGTTTCATAAGAGTTTACAAATAATTTCCCAATTAATTTTTGAATTATAAATGCGAAAGTATTTTGTTGGAGACGTATTAGTTGCTATGAAAGTATGTAATTTGGGGACCTCTTCTAGCTTAAGTGGTCAATGAAGTCTTTTTTAAGGAAATCATTTTTTAGCTGAAATATTAAGGATGACTAGGAATTTATTAGGTAGAGGCAAGGGGTGTTCCACACAGTAGGAACAGAAAACACCGCTCTAACTCTCAGTAATCCAGCCACATTGGCCTTCTTTCAATTACTTGAATTCACCATGCCTCTTCCCACTTCACTAGGTGTAAAACTCAAGTTATCATCTTTCCTCAATCTCACTCAAGCTGACTCTTCACTGCCTCTTTTCCCCACTTCCCACTATTAGAAATCTTGGTGTTGATTTTCTCTTTTATCTTCTGTTTAGTTTGTTACTGTCCTCATTAGTTGTTCCTTTGAAATAGACCTGTGATATGCTCTTTTCTCCTTTGTTCATTTCCACTGCCATCAAAATTCAAGGCTTCACATACTGGATACTGCGTTAGTAACTGGAGTCCTTGCTTCCAGCGTTTTCCTCCATCACCTTCCTGCCCCACCCTCCTCAGTGAAGCCGTATACACTTCTAGACATCTCTTTCTATGACCTAGTTGTTGTTGAGAATATACCTAGCAAAACATACACCAGTTGAACAGTTTCTACATGTACAATTCAGTGACTTGATTGATTACATTCTCCGAATTGTGCATCTGTTCTCACTCCACTTCTCTGTTCCTCTGCCATTAACAAAATTTCACTGCCTCCTAAGGTTCCTATCTAATCTTTTGAGTTGCTGTTGTCAGTTTGATCCCATATAGATAGTTCTTAAAAGAGCATAATGCTCAAGGTAGACCTTTTTACTAGTTAAGCTTAACTATTATTTGGTTTTAAGAAGACTTCAGGGGATTTTTTTGGTTTAAGGTTTAAAGATTATCTCAGGGAGTTAGTTTCGGGGTTCATCCAGCCTCCATGACTCCAGAAAGTCTGGAATCCATTAGACTTTGAAATTCTATGCTACATTTCCCCCCTTTTTTAGGGTTTTTGTTTGTTTTTTTAAATCATGCTACTCCTTGCCTGAAAAATCTAGAGTAGATTCCTGATACACAAAAGTTAGACTCTCATAGTTTGGGTCCTCTATCATCAGTATTCAGACTGTCTCTAGTTTTATTTCTCAGCTCACAACTTTTGGGACAGATATTCTTAGTTATCCCCTCTATTCTCTCTTTAATTTTTACTACCACCTCCAAAAATCCTTTTAACTACTGTAGCGCCCAGTGATCTCTTCCTCTTTGAACTCTTATTGCTCTTATAATAATACTTTCTATATTTCATATATGCTAATGTCATTTCCCATTGCCAAAGAGGGTCACGAAGAGTTGGAATTGACTCAATGGCAGAGAGTTGGTTTAATGTCATTTCCTGACCTAAATTATAAATTTCAGAAGAGACATGTCTTATAGGAATTTTATAGACCCTGGTTTAGAATTCACCAAATAGGCATATAATAGATAACTTTGGTTATGCTCAGAAGACACATTTTGATAGTCATTAAGTGGATGCTGATAATTCATTGCTAACCAGGGACTGTGAGTTATTAATGTTGTAACCTGTCTGTCCTATATATTGGGCTCAACATGAATTGACAGTAGATACCAATCTAGGTTGAAAACAGGAATAATTCACTTTAATGAGCGCTAATGCTCTAGGGTTTTTTTTTTTCCTACTAGTCAAGTCCTCACATTTCATAGCACTCATCAAAGAATCCTTCTAATATTATTGCTATTTGTATAGTCCTTTACAGTTTGCAAAGTTGATTTAAATTAATCATCTAATTTAATCCTCATTACAACTCTTTGAGGTAAGTGGTATTATCGTTATTTTACAGATGAAATTGAGGTATAAAATCTGTAAAGGAGTGTGGGCCACCCAACTAGTTTGTAGTGGCACCCAGACCCAAAACTAGGGCTGCCAACTTACAGCTCCTTTTTTAATAACTTCATTTCTTCTCTAATGAAGAACTTGCCCTTGATTATACTTCATTATCCTTCTTCTGGAGGCCTTTGTCCTTGTGTGTTATAGTTGTTTCACAGCTGCTTCTCAGACAAAAAAAAAAAAAAAGATATTCAGCAGCTGCTTCCTAGAATGGGTGAAAAAGAGGTTAAATTGTTTTTATGGATTAGTATCTGGATTAATATGATTTTTGCCTTGGTATCTTTCTAAGACCTTTACTTTAAGTGGAATTTGCATACTAATGGTATGATGAGTGGAGTCTTAAGCTGACTGGGATAGTTGGGTATTAATTAGTTACTACCTATATCTCTGGAACCCTGATGGCACAGTAGTTAAGAGCTCAGGCCGCTAACCAACAAAAGGTCAGTAGTTCATATCCACCGGCTGCTCCTTGGAAACCCTATAGGGCAGTTCTGCTCTGTCCTATAGGGTCTCTGTGAGTCAGAATCAACTTGACGGGAAAGGGGTTTTTTTGGTACCCACGTCTCTGGTAGGCCATGTACCCAACATCAGATCTAGATAGAACCAAACCTGTAGTGTGCCTTCCCAGAAAAAGCCAGACTGAAGTCAATTATTGAAATGTCACACTGAGGGCCCCCTCACCAAAGGTGGTCTAAGCATAAGACCATAAGAGTCTCTGCCTCTTGTAGGTTCTATTTGATTACAGAGGCATGGCACTTGGGAAGCTTTTAAAAATTTGTTTCATGTTCTTAAAATCCTTGGGAGCTACAGAGTGGGTGTTGAGACCAAAAAAAAAAAAAAAATGCTTCCTGAAGTGTTTATGTAAAGGATCATTTTTAGAGAGTTATGTGGAATGGAATTGGGTCTGACGTCAATTCTCAGTGTGCTTTCTCCCCCCTGGAGGAATAGCCCATATGTAGAGACAGATGTGAGACTGAAGTCCTTTTACATATAAATAATGCTGAGAGAAAAGGAGAACACTGCTGTGAGTTGGAGATTGGAGAAGAACAGAGTTCACTGTAAGCCAGAGAAGACCAGTTGTTCTTATATGCACTTTTTAAAACCTTCAGTTGAATTAGAGGGTCCCAAACAAAACAGGAGAAAAAGTAGAACAAAAAATCAAATTCATAAAAAAAAAAAAGATCAGACTTACTGGCCTGATAGAAACTGGAGGAACCCCGAAGACTATGGCTGTAAGACACCCCTCTGACTTGAACTGCAGCCATTCCTGGAAACCACGTTCCAGCCAAGCAATAGACAGGCCTATAAAATAAACAAGAACACCTGAAAAGCATGTGTTCCGTAGAACAATTATACAAGACCAAAAGGGCAACATTTGCCCAAAGGTAAAGATGAGAAAGCAGGAAGGGGTAGGAAAAACAGACAGAAGGAAACAGGGAACCCAGGACAGAAATGGGGAGAGTGTTGACACGGTGGGGAGATTGCAACCAATGTCATGGAACACTTTGTGTACAATTTATTGAAGGGGAAACTAATTTACTCTGTAAACTTTCACCTAAAACACAGTAAAATATTAAAAAAAAAAATTCAATTGCATATAAGCCTAAATGTGCACAAAATAAAAATGTACAGTAAATTAACAATAATATAATAATAAAACAGGTACCCATGTAACTATCACCCAGGTCAAAAGATAGAACATTTCCAGCACCTAGAAGCTCCTCTAACAGTCCCTTTTGATCACTACCCACTCTCCCTTTGGAGAGTCTCCTGATTTTTATGGTAATAATTTCTTTGCTTTTCTTTTTAGATATACCACCTTTATATGCATCTCTAAACAACATAGGTTAGTTTTGCCTGTTTTTGGACTTCATATACATGGAACCATGCCATGTTTATTCCCTCGTGTCTTGATCCGTTCACTCAACATTTTGTTTGTAATAGTCACACGTTGTTGCATGTAGCTGTAGTTTCTCTTTTATTACTGTATAGTATTTCATTGTATGACTCTACCACAATTTATTATTTTAGTGTTGACAGATATTTAGTTGTTTTCAATCTGGACCAACTACAAATAATGCCACTTTGAATGTTCTTGAACTTGTCTTTTGGTGCATGCTTTTCTGTTGGGTATACGTTAGGTTGAACTCTATGAAATTGCCACTTTTATGGATGAAACTGTCAAAGATTATTGATTTCATATGGCTCAATCTAATGCCTAGGAGTAGAATTGATGGATCATACGAAGTGTATGTGTTTAATTTTACTAGATTCTGCCGGTAGTTTTCTAAAGAACCTATTCTCATGCCAGTAGTGTGTAAGATTTCTTCATATTCTGGCCAACACTGATATTGTAATTTTTCATTGTGGTTCTAATTTGCATTTTCTTGGTTTCAGAGGTTGAGCACTTTTTCATCTGTTTTTGGCCATATGGATTTCTTCTTGTGAAGTACCTATTCAGGTTGTTTGCCCATTTTTCTATTGGGTGGTCTGCCTGTGTCTTATTGATTTGTAGGAGTTCTTTGTTCTTTATATATTCTAGATATGAATCCTTCATAGTTAAATGTGTTACATATGTCTTTTCCCAGTCTGTGGCTTGTCTCTTCATGCTCTTAATGGTGTCTTTTGATGAACAGATATTCCTAATTTTAATGTAGTCAGATTTATCAGTCATTCCTTTTATAGTTAATGCTTTTTGTGCCTTGTCTAAAAAAGTCTTTACCCTATGATCTTCAAGATATTCTTCTATATTATCTTCCAAGAACTTTATAGTTTTGCATTTCACATTTAGGTCTATAAGCTATCTGAAGTTGGTTTTTGTGTATGGAATAGGGTCCAGGTCCAATTTCATTTTTTCCCATTATGGATGCCAAGTTGTTCCAGCATCAGTTAAAGAAAAGCCCATCTTCTCCTCATGCTTTGTGGTATCACTTCTGTCATAATTCAGGGTCCGTATGTATCTGAATCTATTCTTTTTCATTGGTCTGTTGATCTGTTCTTGCACTAATACCTCACAGTCTTAATTACTATAACTTTATAGTAAGTAAGCTTCCATCTTGTTCTTCTTCTTTTTTTTTTTTTTATATATTGTACTTCAGGTGAAGGTTTACAGAACAAATAGTTTCTCATTAAACAGTAGTACACATATTGTTTTATGACATTGGTTAACAACCGCACAACATGCCATCCCTCTCTCTTCTTGACCTTTTTTTTTGGTGAAAATATACATAGCCAAAGATACACCATTTCAAAAATTTCTACATGCACAGTTCAGTGACATCGACTACGCTCTTCCAGTAGTGCTGCTGTTCTCACTTTAGATGAAGGCTTATAGAACAAAATAGTTTCTCATTTACCAGTTAGTACACATGTTGCTCTATGACAATGGTTAACAACCTCACTACACATCAACACTGTCCTTACATAACCTTTGGTTCCCTGTCACCATCTTTCCTGTCCCCTTCTGCCTTCTAGCCCTTTACCCTGGACTGCTGTGCCTCATTAGTCCCATTTGGTTTTATGGGGCTGTCCAGTCCCTGGCTAAACGGTGAACCTCGGAAGTGACATCACCACTGAGCTGAAAGGGCATCTGCGGGCCATCCTCTCAGGGTCACTCCAGTCTCCCTTAGGCCAGTAAATCTGGTCTTTTTTATATGTGTTAGAATTTTATTCTACATCCTTCTCCAGCTCTGTCCAGAACCCTCTGTTGTGATCCCGGTCAGAGCAGTCAGTGGTGGTAGCCAGGCACCATCTAACTGTACAGGACTCAGTCTGGTGGAGGCCGTGGTAGCTGTGGGTCATCAGTCCTTTGGACTAATCTTTTCCTTGTATTCTGTTCTCTTCATTCTCCCTTGCTCCCAAAGGGATGAGACCAGTGGAGTACCTTAGATGGCTGCTCACAGGCTTTTAAGACCCCAGACGCTACTCACCAAGGTAGAATGTAGAACATTGTCTTTATAAACTGTGTTATGCCAGTTGAGCTAGATGTTCCCCGAGACCATGGTCCCCACAGCCCTCCACTCAGCAATTCAGTCCCTCAGGGAGTTTGGATGTGTCTATGGAGCTTCCATGACCTTTCCTTGTACAAGTTGTGCTGGTTTACCCAGTATTGTGTACTGTCTCACCCTTCACTTATCTATTGCCTATTTAGTATTTCCCCACCACCCCTCCCATTCCTGGTAACCAACAAAGATTGTTACATTTTGTGTGTGAACTTTTTCATGGGTTTTTACAATAGAGGTCTCATACAATATTTGTCCTTTTGTGATTGACTTATTTCACTCAGCTTAATGTCCTCCAGTTTCATCCATATTGTGAGATGCTTCACATATTTCATCATTGTTCTTTCTCATTGCATAGTACTCAGTTACGTGTATGTACCATAGTTTGCTTATCCATTCGTCTGTTGATGGGCATCTAGGTTGTTTCCATCTTTTTGCTATTGTGAACAATGCTGCTAGGAATATAGGTGTGCATATGTCTATTCGAGTGACAACTCTTACTTCTCTAGGATATATTCCTAGGAGTGGGATTGCTGTATCGTATGGTATTTCTATTTCTAGCTTTCTAAGGAAGCGCCATATCATTTTCCAAAATGGTTGTATCATTTTGCATTCCCACCAGCAGTGCATAAGAGTTCCGATCTCCCCGCAGCCCCTCCAATATTTATTTCCAGTGTTTCTGATTCGTGCCAGTAATGCCAGGGTGAGATGGTATCTCATTGTGATTTTAATTTGCATTTCTCTAATGGCTAGTGATCGCAAGCATTTCCTCATGTGTCTGTTGGCTGCTTGAATGTCTTCTTTGGTGAAGTGTCTGTTCTTTTCCTTTGCCCATTTTTTAATAGGATTATTTGTCTTTTTGTTGTAGAGGTGTTGGATTTTCTTGTAGTTTATGGAGATTAGATCTTTCTCTGACTTGTACTGTCCAAAAATTTTTTCCCAGTCTGTAGGTTCTCGTTTTACTCCTTTGGTGAAGTCTTTTGAAGAGCATAGGTATTTGATTTTTAGAAGATCCCAGTTGTCTAGCTTATCTTCTGAAGTTTGTGTGTTGATGGTTATGGTTTGTATCCAGTTAATGCCGTGTATTAGCGCCTGTAGCGTTGGTCCTGTTTTTTCTCATTTGAACTTTATAGTTTTTGGCTTTATATTTCGGTCTTTGATCCACTTTTAATTAGTTTTTGTATACGGTGTGAGGTATGGGTCCTGTTTCATATTTTTGCAGATGGATATCCAGTTTTGTCAGCACCATTTGTTAAAAAGACTGTCTTTTCCCCATTTGATGGACTTTGGGCCCTTCCAGGGGACCGTAGGTGGATGGATTTACATCTGGGTTCTCAATTCTGTTCCATTGGTCAATGTATCTGTCCTTGTACCAGTACCAGGCTGTTTTGACTACCGTAGCTGTATAGTCGGTTCTGAAGTCAGGTAGTGTGAGTCCTCCAACTTCATTCTTCTTCTTCAGTAGTGCTTTACTTATTCAGGGCTTCTTCCCTTTCCATATAAAGTTAATGATTAGTTTTTCCATCTCTTTGAAGAATGTTATTGGTATTTGGATTGGGATTGCATTGTATTTGTAAATTGCTTTGGGTAGAATTGTCATTTTCACAATGTTGAGTCTACCTATCCATGAGCATGGTATTTTTTTCCATTTATGCAGATTAGTTTGGGTTTCTTGCAGTAGTGTTTTGTAGTTTTCTTTGTATAGGTCTTTTACAACCCTGGTCAGATTTATTCCTAAGTATTTTATCTATCTTATTAGGGGCTATTATAAATGGTATTGTTTTCCTGATTTCCTTTTCATCGTTCTCCTTATTGGTATATAGGAATCCAACTGATTTTTGAATGTTTATCTTGTATCCTGCTACTGTGCTGAATCTTTCTATTAGTTCCAGTAGATTTCTCTTGGAGTCTTTAGGGTTTTCTGTGTATAGTATCATATCATCTGCAAACAGGGACAGTTTAACTTCTTCGTTACCAATTTGGATGCCCTTTATTTCTTTTTCTTGCCTTATTGCTCTAGCTAGAACTTCCAGCACAATGTTAAATAGGAGTGGTGATAAAGGGCATCCTTGTCTTGTTCCTGTTTTCAAGGGGAATGTTTTCAGCCTCTCTCCATTAAGAATGATGTTGGCCGTTGGTTTTGCATCTATTCCCTTTATTATGTTGAGAAATTTCCCTTGTATACCTATTTTATTGAGAGTTTTTATCAGGAATGGGTGTTGGACTTTGTTGAATGCCTTTTCTGTGTCAATTGAGATGATCATGTGATTCTTTTCTTTCCCTTTATTTATGTGGTGGATTACATTGATTGATTTTCTAATGTTGAACCATCCTTGCATACCTGGTATGAATCCTACTTGATTGTAGTGTATTATTTTTTTGATATAATGCTGAATTCTATTGGCTAGAGTTTTGTTGAGAACTTTTGCATCTATATTCATGAGAGATATTGGTTTGTAATTTTCTTTTTTTTTTTTTTGTGGCATCTTCGCCTGGTTTTGGTATCAGCGTTATGCTGGCTTCATAGAATGAATTTGGAAGTGTTTCTTCCTCTTCTATGCTCTGAAATAGCTTGAGTAGTACTGGTACAAGCTCTTCTGTGAATGTTTTATAGAATTCTCCAGTGAAGCCGTCGAGGCCAGGGCCTTTTTTCCTTCAGAGTTTTTTTTATTACCTTTTCAATCTCTTCTCTTGTTATGGGTCTGTTGAGATTTTCAACATCACTTTTTTGTAGTTTGGGTAGGTAGTGTGTTTCTAGAAATTTATCCATTTCCTCTAGGTTTTCAAATTTGTTGGAGTATAGTTTTTCATAGTATTCTGTTATGATCCTTTTTTATTTCCGTTGGGTCTGTTGTAATGTTGCTCATTTCATTTCTTATTTGGGTTATTTGTGTCCGCTCCTGTTTTTCTTTTGTCAGTCTGGCCAGTGGTTTCTCGATTTTGTTGATTCTTTCAAAGAACCAACTTTTGGTTGTGTTGATTCTTTCTATTGTTTTTCTGTTCTCTATTTCATTTATTTCTGCTCTGATCTTTATTGCTTCCTTTCTTCCAGTGGCTCTGGGCTTTTTTTGCTGTTCTCTTTCTATTTGTTTGAGTTGTGTAGTTAATGTTTTGATTTTGTCCCTTCTTTTTTGAAGTGTGTATCTCTTGCTCTAAATTGTCCTCTGAGGACTGCCTTTGCTGTGTCTCAAAGGTTTTGTAGGATTTGTTTTCATTCTCATTTGATTCTAGGAATTTTTTTTATTCCATCTCTGATTTCTTCTATTACCCAGTGATGTGTAAGCAGGGTATTATTCAGTTTCCATGTAGTTGATTTTTTTTCCTTCCTCTTTCTGTTGTTAATTTCTACCTTGATGGCATTGTTGTCAAAGAAGATACTTTGAATTATCTCAACGTTTTGGATCTTGTTGAGGATTGCTCTGTGGCCTAAGATGTGGTCTATTCTGGAGAACATTCCATTTGCATTGGAAAAGAATGTGTACTTTGCAGCGGTTGGATGGAGTGTTCTATATATGTCTATGAGGTCAAGTTGGCTGATTGTGCCCTTTAGGTCTTCCGTATCTTTGCTGAGTTTCTGTTTAGTTGTTCTGTCCTTTACTGAGAGTGCTGTGTTGAAGTCTCCTACTATTACTGTGGAACTGTCAATTTCTCTTTTCAGTGTTTTTAGTTTGTTTTATGTATTTTGGAGCCCTGTCATTTGGTGCGTAGATGTTTGTGTCTTCATGATGGATCATCTCCTTAATCATTATATAGTGTCCTTCTTTGTCTTTTATGGTGGATTTTGTTTTAAAGTCTATTTTATCTGAGATTAGTATTGCCACTCCTGCTCTTTTTTGGTAGTTGTTAGTTTGATATATTTTTTTCCAACCTTTGACTTTTAATAAATTCACATCTTTGTTTCTAAGGTGTGTCTCTTGTAGACCGCATATTGATGGATCCTGTTTTCTTATCCATTCTGTCACTCTCCATGTCTTTATGGGTGCGTTGAGTCCATTTACATTCAGTGTAATTAGTAATAGATGTGAGTTTGTTGCTGTCATTTTGTAGTGCTTTTTTTTTTTGTGGTGCTGACATTTTCTTTGTTCTTACTCTCCTGTGCTGAATTACTTTTGTTTGTGGATATTTTTTTCATTTCTATCTTTTTTTGTAGGTTTTGTTTTTGCTGAGACTTTATGTTTTTCTTTTTTACTTTTATGAGTATGTTTGTTAACTTTCTTTGTAGTTACCATGAAATTTACCCTTATCTTTCTAGGTTTGAAGCAGTCTATTATTACTTGGTATCGCCTTGCCTTTCTCTCCATTAGAAGGTTCTATACCTACACCATTTAGTCCCTCTTTCATTGTTCTGATGTTGGTGTCAGTTACAGACTAACTGCTCTGATTCCCTGTTGTATTTCTTTTTGTTTTGGATAGTCCTTGAGAGTTCATTTCCTAGATTGGTATCTGGCTGGTACGATCCTGCATCCTAGATTCAGCCTGTAAGCTGAAGTTGTTTGTTCTCAGGCTGAAGAACTCCCTTTAATAATTCTTGTAAGGTTGGTTTGGTTTTCACATATTCCCTTAATTTCTGTTTATCTGGAAATGTCCTAATTTCACGATCATATTTGAATGAGAGTTTTGCAGGATATATTATTCTTGGCTGACAATTTTTTTCTTTCAAGATTTTATATATGTCATCCCATTGACTTCTTGGCTGCGTGGTTTCTGGCCAATAATCTGAGCTTTGTTTTATTGCTTCTCTTCTGTATGTGACTTCTTGTTTTTCGCAAGCTGCTCTCAGGATTCTTTCTTTGTGTTTGGTTTTGGTGATTGTGATTATGATATGCCTTTGTGATTTTATTTTGGGGTCTATCGTATATGAGGTTCGTTGAGCTTCTTGGATGGCCAGCTTTTCATCTTTCATGATATTGGGGAAGTTTTCTGTCAGCAGTTCTTCAGTGATCCTCTCTATGTTTTCTGTTTTCTCCCCCTGTTCTGGAACTCAGATCACTTGCAGATTTTTGCTTTTGATTGTGTCCCACATAACTCTCAGGGTCTCTTCATGTTTCTTTTTCTTTTTTCTGAGTTTTCCTCAAACAGAGTTGTATCCAAGTGTTTGTCTTCAATTCCATTAATCTTGTCTTCCACCGTTTCAAATCTGCTCCTCAGCCCTTCTATGACACTGTCCATTTCTGAAATCTTGTTGTTTATCTTTTGGATTTCTAGTTTTTGTATAATTTCTAGTTGTGAATTTATTTTGGCATTTTGCTCCTGCATTATTTTCCTGAATTCTTCCAATTTTTTTGTCTGTATTTTCCATGAATTTGCCTATTTTTTCCTAATTTTTGTCTGCTTTTTGCTTCAGCTCTTGGAGAATTCTGAGTATTAGAGATTGGAATTCCCTATCAGGTAGTTCTAGTGCCTTTTCTTCCACTGGAAAGTCATCTGGTGTTTTATTTTGGACGCCTACTGGAACCATCCTGTCCTGTTTTTGTAAATGTTTTGATATTGTCTGCTGTGTTCAAGGCATTCAGTAGTTAGTTTTCTCATTTATTGATTGTAGATTTGTTTGTTTCATCTTTTTTTTTTTTATTTGGCTATGTCTGATCAGGTGGGCTGTGTGTTCTTTGTTTGCTTGTCTGTGGGCATGATACTTTTCGCCTCCTTCTCCAATTGGCAGGGTCAGTCACTCAGATATGGTACAGCAGGGCACATCTAGCTGAAGAGGAGTTGCTGGGATGAGTTGTTCGTGGCACTTACTACTGCCACCAGGGCGGGTCAGTAGTCAGTGCAGGGCAGGTTCCGGTAGGCCATGCCTATGCTGCTTGGTGGTTTGATGTTAAGCACATGGTGCAGGTAGGCAGGATGGAGGGGGGAGATTGTTATATGTGGAGCTAAGATGGATATGGGAGAGAGGAGAGAGGCACAGGAGCCAAAAACATACCAACAAACAAAAAATAGCGCTAGGGGAGCTTGCCATTGTAGTGGAGAGATGAGAGACTATGAAATGGAGAGGAAAAAAAAAGGAAGAAGACGGGGGAAAATAAAGAAAGAATAAATAAAAATTAAAAAGAAAAAAGGAACAGCAAAGCTCACGGGGATCCCACACTTGAGGCTTCGAAGTCTGGGGAAGTTGTTCCCAGTTGTTGCAGTACAGCCTGGCTAGAAGGCATGGAGGTATTCAGTGTCAGGTATTCAGGGAACAGGAAGTGAAGGAAGGAATAGAGAGATGAGAAACTCAGTAATGAAGGAAGACAAAAAGGGAAAAAGAGGGAAAATAAAACAAAAGAAATTAAAAAAAAGAAAACAAGAAAAGCCCCCAGAAACACAGAAATAAATAAATAAATAAACCCCCCCCAAAAAAAGAAATGTTCTCAGGGATCCCTCTGCACATCTCTGCAAGCTGAGGGCATAGCTCCCAAACTGTGTAGCACTGCCCGGCCAGAACGGGCTCCCAATTCAAGAAAAGATAAAGAAAGCAAACACACAATTCAAAACAAACAAACAAACAAAAGCCCTGGTATCCCACCGGCGTGGCAGCCCAGACCAGAAAGCATTTCTACACTCGAACGGAACTCCGCTGCCCCTTAGGCGAAGCATAGATGGCGCACGGAGCCAGGTATTTGAGCGAAAGGAAGGGGAGGTGGTGAGAGATAAGGAAGAAATCAAAAGAAGCTGAAAAAAGCAACACCAGCAGCCAAGAAATGGCATTCAGGGAGCCTGCCAGTGCGGGTGGGTGGAATCCAAGCAGCCGGTGCTTCCCGGCCAAGAGACTGTGGCCACGGGAAGCAGAGGAGGCCGAGTGGGGGTGAAGAAGGATGGGGGGTGGGAAAGCTTATTTCACAAATTACTGGTTGTTTTGTCTCCTGCTGGAAGCTCCATGAAGCTGCTTTCTTGTACCCCCATTTGCTGGTCTCTGATAGGAGTCCATGATGGCGGATCCACACTGCGTTAGCGGATAGGGGACCTCTGCATGAATCTCTCCTCGCTCTCCATTCTCCATCATTTTCTTATTGTTTAGTGCTTGGCTTAGTTCTTTATCTCTTCATTTGATGTTTTAGGGTTTCAGGATTGCTGTTTTCTCTGTATGGCTTAGTTTTTCAGATCTTTGCTGTGGAAGGATGGCATGGTGCTTCTGCCTAGAGCGCCATTTTGTTGCAAGTTCATCTTGTTCTTTTCAGGAGTGTCTTAGCTATTCCTGTCCTGTATTTCCATACATGTTTAAAAACTAATTTATCAAGTTTCACAAAAAAAAGAAAAAAATCTGTTGGGATTTTAATTGAGATAGCATTTAACCTATCAGTCGGTTTGGGGAGAATTGACATTTTTATAATTGTGAATCTTTCATCTAGGAATAAGGTATATATCTCCATTTATTTAGGTCTACTTTAGTATTTCTTAGTGAAATTTTTTTTGAGATAAAATGCACATAATATACAATTTACTGTTTTAACCATTTTAAACTGGCTTTTAGTACATTCACAGTGTTGTACAACCATCACCACTCTCTAATTTCAGAATATTTTCATCACCTCAAGACGATGCTCTGTACTCATTAAGCCGTCACTCCCCATTATCTCTCCCCTCAGTCCCTGGAAACCACCAGTCTGCTCTTTGTCGTTGTTGTTTTGCCTATTTTGAACATTTCATATAAATGGAGTCATCTAATATGTGGCCTTTTGTGTCTGGCTTCTTTCACTTACACCCATAAACGCATTGCCATCAACTCGATTCTGACTCATAGCAATGCTATAGGACAGGGTAGAACTGCCCCACAGAGTTTCCAAGGAGTGCCTGGTGGATTTGAACTGTTGACCTTTTGGTTAGCTGTAAGTCTTAACCACTACACCACCAGGTTTCCTCTTTCACTTAGCATAATGTTTTCAGGGTTTATACATGTTGTAACATTTATCAGTACTTCATTCCTTTTTATGGCTGAATAATATTCCATTGTATGGATACACTACATTTTGTTTATCCCTTCATCAGCTGATAGACATTTGTCAATAAAATTTTACGATTATTTTGGTAAAGGAGTTGCCCATTATTTGTTACATTTACTCCAAGGCACATATCTTCTAATCTTTATAAATTGTAACTTTTTAAAAATTTCATTTTTCCTTACTGCTGTTATGTAGAAATACAAGGCATTGATTTTGCATCCTCTGTGTTTGCTAAGCACTCTTAATAATTCAAAAACCGTATCTGTAGATTCTTTAGGATTTTATATGTATCCTATCATTCCCTCTGCAATTAATGAGTTGTGTTTTTTTCATTTCCATTTCTTCTGCTCTTTGTTTCTTTTTCTTATCTTATTCTGCTGGCGAGTATCTTTAGTACAGTGCTGGGTAGAGTAGTAGTGATAGTGAGTAGCCTTGTCTTATTCCTGATCCCAAAGGAAAAGCTTTCAACCCTTCACCATTAAATATGAGATTTGTTGTAGATCTATTTATGTTTCAGATGGTCTTTATCTTAATTGAAGCCTCATAATCTAGAAGGACTCTTTTTTGATTTTAATTTTTAAGAGACAGATGAGCTCTTTAGAGCACTTTGCCTCTGACTCATTCATTTTTTTGTAATCTCGAGGGGTGACCAGTAGTATAGAATAATGAAAAAAACATGAGTTTTGAAGTCACAGATGGATCCAAATATGGCTCTGCTGTGTACTCAGGTGAGCTTGGTCAGGTCATGTAAACTCTTTTAGAGCAAGGACTATGTCTTATTTATTTTGTTCTGTATCCTTAGGTCTAATTTAATGCCTAGCACATCATAGGAGCGTAATGTAGGTATGTTGAAAAAATGAAGCTATTTCATTTCTCTGAGTCTTGGCTTCCTCATTTATGAAATAGGGATAATAATCCCTTATAGGCTTTATTACGATGATTTTTAAAATAATGTGTGAAACGTAGCTGGCACGTAAAAGATATTGAAAAAAATATTAGTTTCTTTCTCTCCCCCTTGTTTGGGCCCAAATATATTTTTGTTAACTAACCATGTTAGTGAGCTGTTTTCTATCTATAGATTTTATTAAACCTCTTAGGAACTTGTTTTGTGTCTTTTTGCTTTTTTGATCCAAAAAAATTTTAAACTTTAAAACAATTTTAAAAGCCTTAAAAAAATGTCCCTGTGGCTGTTAAATATTCTGATGGCTTTGAGAAGGAAGGAAGAATGTGATTACAGTTTGAAATGAACTAAACAGCAGAAGGATCCTACATATTTTGTAGCATATTCCATTGAATTAATCAATTTTGTGAGAAGCACAGTACCGACATGGCTTTAAATGAAATGTATAAATATTCTCTTACGAGTGCCTATGACTAAATGACTATAGTTTTGCTAGTACATACTGTATATATTTTTCACAATCTTCTCTCCTGTTTTTTGAACTTTTGCTGCAGAGACAGTTCAGATATCTCAATTCTGTTGAATTTTTGAAGGAGATGATATTTCTGTACCACTTGTGAGGTGTAGTGTAACCTCATGTAGCTCTGTCAGGAGATTCAGGGCTTCCGCATGCATTATCATTTATGTTTAGTCATGCCCTTTCAATCTCTGTAATAAGAGGTGATAGATTGGAAAGGAGCAATAGTGAGCAAAAGAAGATAGATTTTCCTTATCTCTAAGAGACTGTGGCCTCATGGTTGCTTCAGAAGTGTCTGTGGGACAAGAGAGACCTAATAACCAAACTAGAGTCAGACCACCGAAAGCTTGCATATGTGTTTGACTGGGTGAGCGCATGCTCCCCTAGGAGCCTAAATAATACTGTAACCCCAAACACTATTATCCTAGGGGAGAGAGCACATGCAACATTGTAGGATATGTCTGAAGACATGGATGTTTGTTCCTGTAACACTGTTAGGAATTCTTAAGATTCCAATTGATGTTCTCTATCCTGAAGAGACCTTTGCAATTACTAATGAAGAGTTGGCCTTTCTCCTTTGCAGATTGACATCAATAAATGCCATTATTTAGTGGATTTGGACACCATGAGAGAAACACCCCGGGAGCCAAAATATTCAGCCAATAGAGAAGAATGGATCAGCCTGGCCTACAGACCATTCCTTGATACTTCTAGGTATGTGGCATTAATCCTAAAGGGTATACTAGATCTCTCCATTACCATTGAGTCAATTCTGACTCATAGCGACCCTGTAGGACAAAATAAAACTGCTCCATAGGGTTTCTAAGAAGCAGCTGGTGAATTTAAACTGCCAACCTTTTGGTTAGCAGCCAAGCTCTTAGCTACTGTGCCACCAGGGCTCTGTACTAGGACTAGTAGGGTAAAAATTGGATTCTTGGATCAAATAACTTCCAGTCCTTGGCTGATTCTACTAGCCATTGTTATTTTATTTGGGCTCAAATACATCTTCTAATCTTGTCTTGTTTCCTAAGGAATCTAAGAGTGATCTCTCGTTCTAGGCACAGTATATTCTGGTATCATGCAAATGAAAGGATCTCAGTAAACTAGATAAGTCTACTGAAGAAAACTCAGATAAGTGTTTGACATTGATTAATTTTTGGTAACAAATTTCAGTTATTTTAACCGAGAGTATTTTGACACTTTTAGGAAGATTGACTATATCCTTTGCAGAGCTAGAAGTTCATGTCCATTATTTTCAGGGTCAAGGCACCAGCAGGGCTGGGACAGATTGTAAACGTTAAGTAGAGAGACCAAATAGATCAGGGTTTGACTGGCTCCTCAGAAAAGTCTCAGGATTCATGATAAGAGAGGGGAATCAGGATATTCAGGTAGAAGGGTAATGGGGAGGTCAGATTGGAGGGTTCAGGTTGTCTGTGTTAGGAAGTGGGCAGAGGTCCAGGTAAACAGAGAGTTGGACTTAAGGAGGTATGGAGAGGTCTGGTGAGCAGAGCCCAGGAACAAGGGGGTCTAGTAGGAAGCAACAGGTCCTGAGAGGCAGATTTGGAACTCACAAATAGAGACTGGAGCTCAGGGCCAGAAAGACTAGATAAGCACAAGGTACCAGGTTTAAGTTTCAGAAACCATAATACGGGACTGGATACCAAGAAATACAGGGAGAAAGGAAATGGTACCTAATTACTGGAACTGAGGTATAAGGCTGGTTCTTCATAAGAAGGCAAGAGCCCAGTTACTATAAGTAGGTTTAGTCAAAGCAGGACTAGCAGGAAAGCTGAGATGCTAACCTAGACACTACGTCCCTAAGTTGGTGTCAGAACTGATGCTGGACTTAGGTTTGAATAGCTGTAAGAGTCAAGCAGGTCATTGTGCTTTTAGACCAAGTTAGACCAAGTCACTTCAGTGAGTTTATAGGCAACTGTAGTTGGAAAGGATAAGGGGATGGTTGGGGAGAGGAGAGCAGTCAAGAGGTTGTCTGAGTTTTAGAATAATTCTCAAGGATGGGATTTTTATTTTTTGGGGGGTTTCTACCTTAATTTTCTTTTTTCCCCCTACGAAAATTTATACATACATTGTTATGTGACTAATGGCTCTCCCCATACTGTGACAGCACACTCCTCCTTTCCACACCTGATTCCCCATGTCCATTCAGCCAGCTCCTAACCCTCACTGCCTTCCCATCTCACCTCTGAACAGAAGCTGCCTGTTTAGTCTCTTGTATCTACTTGAGCTAAGAGGCACACTCCTCACGAGTATCACTTTATGTCCCACAGTCCAGTCCAATCCCTGTCTGAAGAGCTGACCTCAGAAATTCTTTTAGTTCTGGACTGAGAGAATCCAGGGGCCATGCTTTCTGGGGTTCCTCCAGTCTCAGACCATTAAGCCTGGTCTTCTTACTAGAATTTGCGTTCTGCACCCCACCTTTCTCCTGCTCCATCAGGGACTCTCTGTTGTGTTCCCTGCCGGGGCGGTCATTGGTGGTAGCCGGTAACCATCTAGTTTTTCTGGTCTCAGGCTGACGAAGTCTCTGGTTTATGTGGCCCTTTCTGTCTCTTGGGCTAGTACTTTCCTTGTGTCTTTGGTGTTCTTCATTCTCCTTTACTCCAGTTGGTTGTGACCAATTGATGTATCTTAGATGGCCGCTTGCAAGCTTTTAAGACCCCAGATGCCACTCACCAAAGTAGGATGCAGAACATTTTCTTAATGAGCTTTGTTACGCCAGTTGACCTTGATGTCCCCTGAAAGCATGGTCCCCAGACCCCTACCCCTGCTACTCTGTCCCTCAAAGTTTTTGATTGTATTCAGCAAACCTCTTAGCTTTGGTTTAGTCTAGTGGTGCTGACTTCCCCTTTAGTGTGTGCTGTCCTTCCCTTCACCTAAGATAATACTTGTCTACTATCTAGTTAGTGAATAACCCTCACGTTCCCTCCCCACCCTTGTAACCATCAAAGAAAGTTTTCTTCTGTGTTTAAACCTTTTCTTGAGTTCTTATAATAGTTGTCTTATACAATAATTGTCCTGTGACTGACAAAATTCACTCAGCATAAAACCCTCCAGATTCCTCCATGTTACAGGATGTTTCATGGCTTCATCACTGTTCTTTATCATTGTGTAGTATTCCATTGTGTGGCTATACCATAATTTGTTTATCCATTAGTCCGTTGATGGGCACCTAGGTTGTTTCCATCTTTTTGCTATTGTGAACAGTGCTGCAGTGAACATGGGTGTACGTATATCTATTTGTGTGATGGCTCTTATTTCTCTAGGATATATTCCAAGGAGCAGGATAGCTGGATTGTATGGTACTTCTATTTCTAGATTTTTAAGGAAGTGCCAAATCGATTTCCAAAGTGATTGTACCAATTTACGTTCTCACCAACAGTGGGAATAAGTGTTCTAGTCTCTCTACAACCTCTCCAGTATTTATTATTTTGTGTTTTTTGGATTAATGCTAGCCTTGTTGGGGTAAGATGATATCTCATTGTAGTTTTGATCTGCATTTCTCTAATGGCTAATGATCATGAGCATTTCTTCACGTGTCTGTTAGCCGCCTGAATATCTTCTTTGGCAAAGTGCCTGTTCATCTCCTTTGCCCATTTTTTAATTGGGTTATTTGTCCTTTTGTTGTTGAGGTTTTGCAGTATCTTGTAGTTTTTAGAGATTAGATGCTGATCGGATTTGTTGTAGTCAAAAATTTTTTCCCAGTCTGTAGGTTGTCTTTTGACTCTTTTGGTGAAGTCTTCTGATGAGCGTAAGTGTTTGATTTTTAGGAGCTCCCAGTTATCTAGTCTCTCTTCTGGTGCTTGTGCATTGTTACTTATGGTTCGTATTATGTTTATGCTATGTATTAGGGCTCCTAGCGTTGTCCCTATTTTTTCTTCCAGGATCTTTATGGTTTTTGATCTTATGTTTAAGTCTTTGATCCATTCTGAGTTAGTTTTTGTGCATGGTGTGACGTATGGATCTTGTTTCAGTTTTTTGCAGGTGGATATCCAGTTATGCCAGTACCATTTGTTAAAGAGACTGTCTTTTTCCCTCAATTAACGGACTTTGGGCCTTCGTCAAATATCAGCTGCTCATAGGCAGATGAATTTATGTCTGGATTCTCAATTCTATTTCATTGGTGTATGTGTCTGTTGTTGTACCAGTACCAGGCTGTTTTGACTACCGTGACAGTGTAATGGGTTCTAAAATCAGGTAGTGTGAGGCCTCCCACTTTTTTCTTCTTAAGTAATGCTTTACTTATTCAGGGCCTCGTCCCTTTCCATATGAAGTTGGTGATTTGTTTCTCCATCTCATTTAAAAATGCTGGTGGAATTTGCATTGGGATTGCATTGTATCTGTAGATAGTTTTGGGTAGAATTGACATTTTCACAATGTTGGGTCTACCTATCCATGAGCAAAGTATGTTTTTCCACTTAACACAGGTCTCTTTTGGTTTCTTGCAGTAGTGTCTTGTGGTTTTCATTGTATAGATCTTTTACATCTCTAGTTAGATTTATTCCTAAGTATTTTATCTTCTTGGGGGCTGTTGTAAATGGTACTGATTTGGTGATTTCCTTTCGAGGTTCTCTTTGTTGGTGTAAAGGAATCCAACTGATTTTTATATGTTTTTCTTGTATCCTGAAACTTTGCTGAAATCTCCTATTAGTTCCAGTAGTTTTCTCATGGATTCTTTGGGGTTTTCTGTGTATCAGATCATACCATCTGCAAGTAGAGATACTTTGACTTCTTCCCTACCAATCTGGATGCCCTTCGTTTCTTTTTCTAGTCTTATTGCTCTGGCTAGGACCTCCAGCACAATGTTGAATAAGAGTGGTGATAAAGGGCATCCTTGTCTGGTTCCCGTTCTCAAGGGGAATGCTTTCGAAGTCTCTCCATTTAGGATGATGTTGGCTGTTGGCTTTGTATAAATGCCCTTAATTATATTGAGGAATTTCCCTTCTATTCCTATTTTGTTGAGAGTTTTTATCATGAATGGGTGTTGGACTTTGTCAAATGCGCTTTCTTCATTGATTGATAAGATCATGTGGTTCTTGTCTTTTGTTTTATTTATGTGATGGATTACATTGATTACTTTTCTAATGTTGAACCTTCCCTGCATACCTGGTATAAATCCCACTTGATCATTGTGAATTCTTTTTTTGATATGTTGCCGAATTCTACTGGCTAGAATTTTGTTGAGGATTTTTGCGACAATATTCACAAGGGATATAGGTCTGTAATTTTCTTTTTTTGTGGTGTCTTTACCTGATTTTGGTATCAGAGTTATGATGGCTTCATAGAATGAGTTTGGAAGTATTCCATCCTTTTCTATGCTCTGAAATACCTTTAGTAGTAGTGGTGTTAACTCTTCTCTGAAAGTTTGGTAGAATTCTGCAGTGAAGCCATCTGGGCCAGGGCTTTTTTTTATTGGGAGTTTTTAAATTACTTTTTCAATCTCTTCTTTTGTTATGGGTTTATTTAGTTGTTCTATCTCTGTTTGTGTTAGTTTGGGTAGGTGGTGAGTTTCTAGAAATTTGTCCATTTCCTCTAGGTTTTCAAATTTGTTAGAGTACAGTTTTTCATAGTATTCTGTTACGATTCTTTTCATTTCAGTTGGATCTGTTGTGATATCACCCATCTCGTTTCTTATACGGGTTATGTGCTTCCTCTCCTGTTTTTCTTTTGTCAGTTTGGCCAGTAGTTTATCAATTTTGTTGACCTTTTCAAAGAACTAGCTTTTGGTCTTGTTAACACTTTTCAATTGTTTTTCTGTTCTCTATTTCATTTAATTCTGCTCTAATTCTTATTATTTCCTTTCTTCTGGTGCCTGAGGGCTTCTTTTGCTGCTCTTGTTCCAGTTGTAGGGTTAATGTTTTGTTTATGGCCCTTTCTTCTTTTTGGATGTGTGCATTTATTGCTGTAAACTGACCTCTGAGCACTGCTTTTGCTGTGCCCCAAAGGTTCTGGTAGGATGTGTTTTCATTCTCGTTTGATTCTATGAATTTCTTTATTCCATCTTTAATTTCTTCTATAACCCAGTAGTTTTTGGGCAAGGTGTTGTTCAGTTTCCATGTGTTTGATTTTTTTTTTCCTTGCTTTTTTGTTGTTGATTTCTACTTTTATGGCTTTATGGTCAGAAAAGATGCTTTGTAATATTTCGCTGCTTTGGATTTTGTTAAAGCTTGCTTTATGGCCTAATATGTGGTCTATCTGGAGAATGTTCCATGTACATTGGAAAAGAAAGTATACTTGGTTGCTGTCGGGTGGAGTGTTTGGTGTATATCTGTGAGATCAAGTGGTTGATTGTCGCATTTAGCTCTTCCGTGTCTTTGTTGAGCTTCTTTCTGAATGTTCTGTCCTTCACTGAAAGTGGTGTGTTGAAGTCTCCTACCACTGTTGTGGAACTGTCTGTCTCTCTTTTCAGTGCTGTCAGAGTTTGTTCTATGTATTTTGGCACACTGTTGTTGGGTGTGTAAATATTTATTATAATTATGTCCACGTGGTGTATTGACCCTTTAAACATTATATATATAGTGTCCTTCCTTGTCCTTTGTGATGGATTTTACTTTAAAGTCTATTTTGTCAGAGATTAATATTGCCACTCCTGCCCTTTTTTGAGTGTTGTTTGCTTGATACATTTTTTTCCATCCTTTGAGTTTTAGTTTGTTTGTGTCTTTAAGTCTAAGGTGTGTCTCTTTAGACAGCATATAGGCAGATGGTGTTTTTTTTAATCCAGTCTGCCACTCTCTGTCTCTTTATTGGTGCATTTAGCCCATTTACATTCAGCGTAATTTTTATTAGGTATGAGTTTAGTGCTGTCATTTTGATGTCTTTTTTTGTGTGTTTTTCACAGTTTCCTTGTTCCACTTAATTTTCTATGCTAAGTCGTTTTTCTTTATGTATTTTCTTTTCGTTTTTTTCATTGTTGTTGATTTTATCTTTGCTGAGTCTTTATATTTTTCTAGTTTTTTATTTTGACTTGTAGGATTGTTAGTTTCCTTTGCAGTTACCTTAATATTTACCGCTGTTTTTCTAAGTTTATACCAGTCTTTTATTTCTTTATATCGCCTTGACTTCCTCTCCATGTGAAAAATCTATGTCTGCATTTTTTAAGTCCCTCTTTTTTGTTTTAATGTTGTCGTCTTTTACATATTGACATCTGTTTCCCTATTTGCAGTGTTTTAGCTTTGATTTACTTTTGTGGCTTCCCTATCTGGGTTGATACCTGGTTGCTCTGTCCTGTGTTCTAGTTTTGGGTTGTTATCTGATATTACTGATTTTCTAACCGGAGGACTCCCTTTAGTATTTCTTGTAATTTTGGTTTGGTTTTTGCAAATTCCCTAAACTTCTGTTCATCTGGAAATGCCCTAATTTTGCCATCATATTTGAGAGACAGTTTTGCTGGATATATAATTCTTGGCTGGCAGGTTTTCTCCTTCACAGCTTTGTATATGTCATCCCATTGCCTTCTTGCCTGCATGATTTCTGTTGAGTGGTCCGAGCTTATTCTTATTGACTCTCCTTTGTAGATGACGTTTTGTTTATCCCTAGCTGCTCTTAAAATTCTCTCTTTATCTTTGGTTTTGGCAAGTTTGATTATAGTATGTCTTGGTGACTTTCTCTTGAGATCTACCTTATGTGGGTTTCGATGAGCATCTTGGATAGATATCTTGTCATGTTTCACGATATCAGGGAAGTTTTCTGCCAACAAATCTTCAACAATTCTCTCTGTATTTTCTGTTATCCACCCCCCCCCACCCCATTCTGGTACTCCAGTCACTCATATATTATTCCCCTTGATAGAGTCCCACATAATTCTTAGGGTTTCTTCATTTTTTTAAATCCTTTTATCTAATTATTCCTCAAATAAGTTGGTGTCAAGTGCTTTGTCTTCAATCTCACTAATTCTGACTTCCATTGCTTGAATTCTGCTCCTATGACTTTCTATTGAGTTGTCTAATTCTGAAATTTTATTGTTAATCTTCTGGATTTCTGATTGCTGTCTCTCTGTGGCTTCTTTCAGCCTGTAAAATTTGTCATTAGGGTCTTCTCTAATCTTTTTAATTTCCTCTATTGCGTGTTCTGTGTTTTGATTAATTTCCTTCCTAATTTCTTGAAGGGTTCTGTATATTAATCTTTTGTATTCTTCCTCCGGTAATTCCAAGAAATTTTCCTCCTCTGAGAAATTTCTAGATTCTTTATTTTGGGAGCTTTCTGAAGCTGTCATGGATTGCCTCTTTATGTGATTTGATATTGACTGTTGTCTCCAAGCGATCAATAAGTTATTATATTTATTTATTTTATGTTTGTTCACTGTGTCCTAGCTTCTTGTTTTGTTTTGATATGCTCAAATAGGCTGCTCGTATGGTGAGTTTGATTATTGGCACCTTTGAAGCTCTGATGTCCTGTCCACCAGGTGCTTAGATCTGTTACTAGGTATGTGAGTTCAGGAGTCTGCCCACTCCTCCTATATGGATTCAGCTGACGTGCCCATATAGATAGCCACCAAGTGTGTAGTGTAGGCTCTCATTTAAAGTCCTAGACAGGCATGGGTGATTGGTGTAGGCACAGGCATCTGGCTGCAGCAGGGGGACACACTCTGAGCAAGGCAGGGGTCTGACGTCCACCCCTGAGTGTCCAGGAGGAAGGCGTATCCCTGTTCCCTAGAGCGCGTAGGTAGGTGAGTTTTGCAGCCGTACTATGAGCAGCTAATGCTGTTTCCTGTAAGGACTTGGGGGCACCTCTTATTCATTGGCCCATATTGCAGGTGGCTAGGTGGCACGGGTGGAGCCACCAGTCCTCAGGCGCCTCATATGGGTAGGTGAGGACTCTGCTTAA
The DNA here is from genome assembly GCA_030035585.1 of Dugong dugon. Lineage (NCBI taxonomy): Eukaryota > Metazoa > Chordata > Mammalia > Sirenia > Dugongidae > Dugong > Dugong dugon. The sequence goes on from CM057467.1 coordinate 33,263,432, forward strand.
TGGGCAGAGCAGTGTCAAATGTCAAGAACCTGCCACTTCATAGCTGAAACAGTTGAAGTTAGACTTCCGGTATATACCCTATTGTACTACGGTAATGAGGGCCTATGCCATTGAGATGGGTCCACACAAGTTTATGCAGGGGGAAAGGCACTCTAAGTCTGTGGATCCCTTATGCCTGTGCCTAGGCAAAGGAGCTGTGACTACCCTGGGTTTCTGGCTTAGGGGAGCCAACAGTTTATTTTTTCCTCTGTTTGTGAATTTGTTAGCTCTCTAAGGCAGGGAGAATGGCTCCGGGTGTGTGACAGATCCTCCTTCCGGCCCAGGGGACTTGGCAATTGCCGAAGCCCTTCCGGGACCCAGTGCAGAGCAGGGAGTGGTTAGGTAAATGGGAGAGAGGTTGTTCCTTAAGGAGGGTGTTTTTGATCTGCGCGGTAGGCCCTATGCAATTACTTACCTTTCGCCGCTGAGGGCTGCTTCTCACTGGTTCTGGGTGGCCGTGTAGACTGTCAGTGGCTGGGTTTCTCCCAGTGTGGAAAACACGCCTCCCGAGCATGGCTGCTTGCCTGCCTCACTGCTCACCCTGAGCTGATCATGTCTGAAGGGCTCAGGCTCTCGCCAGGTGAGGTCTGGCAACTCCTCGCTGCTTCCGAACCGTCTCTTCCTCCCGCTGCCACTCAGTCCGGTTCCTCAAGTCTGGCTTTAATGTTCAGGGCTCCCAGATTGCCGTATATAATCATTTCACTTGTTTTATCGGGTCTTTGTTGTAAGAGGGTCTACCGGAAGTGTCTGACTACTCCGCCATCTTGATCCCGCCCAAAGATAGGATCTTGAACCATACCACCATTCCGTAAGCCTTTCTGGAGCCTGAAGCTATTCCCTCAATTTCTAGAAGAGCCATTTCCATATAATGGGGAATAGTGCTACTTTCCAACAGATGTTTTTTTGAGAGCCTGTGATGTGCCAGACATTGTTCTATGTGCTTTGAATATGCCAGTGAATTAAACAAAAATACCTGCCCTTGTGGAGCTTATTGTTTGGAGGTAAGCAAGGGAGACACACAACAAACATAATAAACAAGGAAATAAATTGTATAGTATATTAGAAGATGATAAATGTTAAGGCAAAAAATGCAGCAGATTAAGAGGAGGATTTGGAGTTCCACTAGGGCTTGTGGTTGCAGTTTTAACTAGGGTGGTCAGGGTAGGCCTGACTGAAAGATGATATTTGAACAGAGACTTGAAAGAGGTGAGGGAGTTATCCACATGGTTATCTGAAGGGACAGCCAGCGCAAAGGCTCTGGTACATGGAAAGAACAACAAGGAGGCTAGTGAGGCTGGAGCAGAGTGAGAGCAGAAAATCACTGTGCCTGCGGTCAGAGGGTAACAGGATGCAAGAATGCAGATGACAAAGAACTTTGTAGGCTGCTGAAAGGCTTTTACTCCCAAATAAATGGGGAGCCACTATAGGGTTTTGAGCAGAGAACTTGATATGACTTCTGTGTTAAAAGGATCATTTTGGCTGCAGTGTTGAGAGTAATCCATAGGAGACAAGAATGGAAGCAGGGAGACCGGTTAGGAGACTACTGTGATAATCCAGGCAAGAGAGGAAGGAGAGGGCAGTAGAGATAGTGAGCTATGGCTAGAGTCAGAATATATAGAAATGGTCTGAGTTTCCTTATGGATTGGATTTAAAGTGTGAGAGAAAGAGAGAAGCTATGAATGACTCCAAGGATTTTTGTCTGAGCAACTAGAAAATCAAAATTGCCATGAACTGAGATGGGAAAGACTGCAGGTAGAACAGGTTGAGAGGATGATGAGAGGCTATCCACTTTGGTTGTGTTGAGTTTGATGTGTCAGTTGCCAAGCAAATGGAATTATTGAGTAGGCCACTGGATATAGAAGGCTGGAGTTCAGGAGGGAGGTCTGAGCTAGAGATATATCTAAGAGTTGGTAGTTAGGTAATATTTAAAAACATGAGACTGGATGAGATGACCCAGGGAGTGAATTAAGTTAGAGATGAGATGAGGTCCAGGGGAACTCCAACGTTAAAAGGTTGGGGAGAAGAGGAAGAACCAGCAAAGGTGACTGAGAGGAACCACCAATAAGGTGGCAGGAAAATCAAGAGAGGTAGTATCCTGGAAGAAAGAAAATGTTTTCACAAGGAAAGAGTGATCAGCTGTGTCAGAAGCTGCTGATAAATCAAGTGGGATGATGAATAGCAACTGTCCATTGGATTTGGCAGCTGATAAAAGCAATTTTGGTGGAGTGGTGGGGGTAAAGGAATTTGAAAGATTGGCGGGGTTAAAGCAAGAATAGTAGGAGAAGAACTGGATAAGCAAATATAGACAAGTCTTTTTGAAGAGTTTTTCTATAAAGGGAAGTACAGAAATAGAGCTATAGCTGCTGGAGGGAGTGGTGGAGAAAGTGATATCTGGAGAAGATTTTTTTGTTTATTTTTAAGATGAAGGAATTAACTGACATATTTGTATACTGATGGGAACAATCCATTGTAAAGCTAAAATCTGATGATGCAGGAAAAAGGAAAGAATTGCTGGAGCAATGCCTTTGAGTTAGGTAAAAGAAGATACACAAGTAAAGGAATTGGCTTTAGAGAGACACACAGATAAATCGCCTGTGCACAACACTGTCCTCTAGAACCTTCTGCAATGATGGAAATTTTCTGTACCTTTACCATCCAGTACAGTGGCCACTAGCCACATGTGGTTAGTAAGTGTTTGAAATGTTACTAGGGACTGAGGAGCTGAATTTTAAATTTTACTTTATCTTAGTTAATTTAAATGTAAATAGCCATAAAGGCTAATGCCCACCATATTGGACAGTGAAGGGTAGTAACCGTCAGCCAGTAGGTGTGATGATGGAAGTCTGGAAATTCTCATCTGATGCCTCACCTTTCTCAGTGAAGTAGGAAGCAGGATTACCAGCTGAGGTGGAGTATATGGAGTGAGGTCTTAGAGATCTGAGGAGAGAGGAGTTTTGAAATAATTGGGAGTGAGAGAGAAAAGGAACTAGATAAATATAGTATGATTGGAGGACAGGATCAAAAGCCTGTTGAGTTTTAAGTGATGCCAGTGTAGCTGCTTTTTTTTTTTTCCTCCAGCTGCATGGTTAATCATAAAATAGGTAGATTTAACTAAGGTTTTTTTTTTTAAACAACTTTATTGAAGTATAATTTACATACCATAAAACTCACCTATGTTAAGCATACAATTCAATGATCATTTGTAAATTTGCTGAGTTGTGCAACCATCACTACAACTTAGTTGTAGAACAGTTTCATCACCTAATAAGATCTCTCATTCTCACCCCCAACTCCAGGGAACCACTAATCTACTTTCAGTCTCTACAGATTTGCCTTTTCTGGACATTTCATATAAACTGAATCATATAATATGTGGATTTTTGTGTCTGGGTTTTTTCACTTAGCGTAATTTCATTTAGCATAGGTTTGAGGTTCATTCATGTTATAGCATGTATCAGTACTGTTATTTTTACGCAGGTAACGCATGGGTTCTATGTTTGTTTGCCAGCTGCGCCTTCCCCCATGAAGTATTTTTGTAAGCACTCTGCTAATATATTTTTTTTTTTACAACAAAAAAATTGGGATAGTGCACTTAGGAAGATACCTGGAGAGGAAAGGGGCGCATGGTTGGCAAACAAATGTAGAACACATGTTATTTGCATAAAAATATAGTAGTTCCTTTTCATTGCTAAATGCTATTCTGTTGCATGGGTATACCACATTTTGTTTATTCAGTCACCAGTTGATGGACATTTTGGGTTGTTTACACTTTTTGGCTATTATGAATAATGCTGCTACCAACATTCATGTGCACATCTTTTTGTGCAAGGTTGGGTTTTAAACAAGAAAGTTCAGCAAAGCATGAGAGGGGCAAGGGAGTTGAGGTTGTATGCAGGGAAGTAATATGATCAAGCATGACCTTAAATTGTTTAAGGAGGGAAGGAAGGAGGACGTCGAGGGAGTAAGAGACAGTGAGACAGTAGGATTATGGATTGATGGTCCTGGAGGTTCAAAAGATTGTTTCAGAATTGGATTACCAGTAGAAGCAAGCTGAATCGAAGGACCTGGTGATTGGCATGAAGTTCTCGGTATCACACATGTTCTTTGGTGCCTGGCTGGTTATCTGATGTAATACTTGGGGTAGGTCTCTAGTGTGCCTTCATTTCTGAGTTGAGAAAACTGTGACAATGTGAGACCTGGACCTGATAGATCTCCAGCTCTGAGCCCAAACAAACTGCCTGTTAACAAAGGGAAATTTAGTGGTACACAGATACTGCCAGTAGTACATTGATCACAGAATAAATGGTTTCTAACAAATGGGGTAAGAAACTATTTCTGGGGTAACTTTTTTTTTTTCCTTTTGGTTAGTGCCGTGAATGGCTTTAACAAACAGAAATTTATTTTCTCACAGTATAGGAGGCTAGAAGTCCAAATTCAGGTGCTGGCTGTAGGAAAAGGCTATCTCTGTCCACTCTGGGGGAAAATCCTTGTCTCTGCTTTTCTAGAGTTCTCAGTGTTCCTTGGAGATCTCTGTGTGGTATCTGTCTTTTCCGCATTCATGCTTACTTGCTTCAGTGCCTAATTTGCTGTTTTAGATCTCAAATGTGATTGGCTTAAGACACACCCAGCGCTGTATGACTTCATTAACATAACAAAGAAAGAAAACCCTGTTCCCAAATAGGATTACCTCCACAGGTATAAACCTGTTGCTGTGGAGTTGATTCTGACGCACAGAGACCCTACAGGACAGAGTAGAACTGCCCCATAGGGTTTCCAAGGAGCCGCTAGTGGATTCGAACTGCCGACCTTTTGGTTAACTGCTGAACTCTTAACCACTGCGCCATAGAAGTTAGGATTTACAACACCTATTTCGGGGGGACACAATTCAGTCTGTAACAGTAGCATACTAGTACAGTAGCTAGTACTTACAAACTGAGAGTCTTTGGGCCAAGGTGAAGATATCTGACCCTTGTGCACTTCTCACTGGAGAACTTGAAATCTTTTGATGGAAGAGCAGAAGGTGTTTATAACCTTCCCATCTGCTTCCCATCTAATCAGTGAGTGATTAGAGTTGATAATCCACTCATGCAAATAATGTGGCTGAGTGTTGCTCCTCTAGGCCCCATGTGTTCAGCATTCTCTTCACCCAGAGGGAGCAAGTGACACAATGGGAGACCCTGAAATGTGAGTACCTTTCCCAGAGATGTTACCTGGTGTTCCCCATTGAGCATCCTGCTTCCCTAATAAGCTGGAGTTTAAGAGTAGAAACAAAACATCACTGCCTTGATTTGATAAACATTTATTGCGCACCTTCTACATCTAAGACTTTAGGCTTCATGCAGATACGACCCCTGCCCTTGAGGAGTTTGTAGTAACCTGTGGAGATAGGTTTGTGGTCAGATGGCTGTCATACATGACAGAATATGATTAGTATTGTAACAGAAGTTCAGAGAAAGTGCTATTAGAGTATAATGAGGGAGAAATTGATTCCAAAAGGAGATGACATTTGAAGATTGCATTGGTGTGAGGGAGATGGATTGGAAGGAAAAAAATTTGGAGGCCTAGAAACAAGTTAGGAGGCTACTCTGTTTGACTACGTGAGAGGTAATGAGAGAGTGAAGTCAGGAGACATATTCTTTCAGAGCAGGGCCAAGCCAAGTTTCAGATCCAGGAAGCCTGTGACTTTCCCTAAGAGCCTATTTCAAGCTTTTTCTCCCCCTTTGCTATATTGGAAGTGCAATAGTAGTCATTGCTGTGGATTATTTTCTCTAGCTGGGCGGATCCCTGATCAGAAGCTTTTGCAAGTTGAGCAGAACTTGCTACAGAGGCCAAACCATAAGCTTATTTCGTTATACATCCTGTTTGTCCTATTGATTGGTCCCTGTTGCTTCTTCATTTCCTATCCTCCCACTGTGCACAGCCCTAGGTGGAGGGAAGGGGAAGGTTATTGGGGAATGCTTTCTGGGGTTTTTCATTTCCCATAGATTGTACTCAGGGCACTATTTCCATAACCATATGCTGAGAAAGGAAGAAATCAGTTAGGTTAAGAACTGAAGAGATTCGGTTCACTTGGGCATCTGCAAAGTACAGTGAAAGGAGCATAGAGTCAAAAAGCCTGTGAATTTAATACTGGCCACTTGCTTGTTCCTCTCTGAGTCCCAAATTTCCACATCGGTAAAACAGAGATAATACTTTATCTGCTTTATGGGGTTGTTGTGAGAATTAAATGAGAGGGGAAGATGAAAGTGCTTATATAAATGTCAGGCCTTTCAATTAATTAGCAGGCTGCCTAGGGTTCCAAATTTATGCTGATTTATTTTACATTTCTCTTCCTCAGCATTTCCTAGTATACATTGATCTAACTTGCTAAAACAGCAGGATACTACAGCTCAGTTTGCCACAGCAATTTCTAACCGTCAGCACTGTGACATCTCATGTTGCTGACTTTGAGCCAATTAAGATAGACTCCACTGTCAGAGGCTGTGCCTCAGAGACAGCACTGTGAGGTGGTGCATGAAATTCTCTTGGGTGCGTGACCCTGGGATGCCTTAGAGCCTCTTCACTGGGGCCATAGTGATTTATATAACAAGGAGAAACAATGGGACCTTCCAGCTGTAACGGTCAGTCGTGTTTTAGATTGGCTGGGGTTGTAGGCTTAACTATTCTCTAGCTCTTTCTGAAGAAAGGAGCAGGTTTTAGTGAGCCTGTGACATACAGCACTATTATCTGTTTAACAATGTAAGCAGATTAGTTTCTCAGATGTTTTAAGTTCCTAAAATCTAAATCCACTGTCTTTACAGTTTACTTTGAGATCATTTCTTTTTCTTCCATCCATCCATCATCCATCTGAGCAGCAGATATTTATTGAACACTGCCAGGCACTGTGATGGACTTTAGGTATACAGTGGTGAACAGTATACACACAGTGTCTGTTCTCTTAGACAAAGGTCCTCTCACACCAGAATAGAAGAGCTGGCATTAAACAAATAAACATACAAATCAATATATAATGACCAACTGTGTTAAGTACTTTAAAGGAAAAGTACAGGATACGATGAGCGAAGGAGTCAGCAGCAGGGAGGTACTGGGAGTCTCCTTGTTATGTCATTAAGCCAGCTGGTTAGGCAGGTTTGGACATCACAAAGTATTTATTGAATATTATGTGCTTGTCACAGAGCTAGATTCTTTACAAAAGAGGTAATCAGGCATAGACGTTGCTCTTAAATAGCTTATAACTTTTGTAGGAAGACGTACACATATGAAAACAATTTGCAATAGTGTAAGATCATAGGAGGTGCCAGATTGTGTGCTAGAACCTCAAAGGCGAGGTCCATGAAGGCGAGAGTCAAGTGGGAAAACTTCATGAAGGAGGTGGTCCTTGAGCTGAGACTTAAAGGAAAAGCAAGATTTATACTGGTGGTAAACAGAGATGAAATCACTTATTTAATTCAACCAGAAGAAATCATGAGCTCAAGTTCATATGCAAAGATAAAAGAAGCTTTTTGGATGAGGGGGCTGAGGGCAAGGGGGCCTATAGTAAAGAAAAGTTTAATTAACCCTTCTGACTGATTTGAATTTGCTTTTAGGTAAACTTATCATATATCATCCAAAATCAGGGCTCGTTTGAAAGTGCAAGTGGCCCTGTCCTGTCAAATAGAGGTGTGTGATCATCCTGCTTTAGTGTGACCAATATAAAGGGGCATGTCCCCAAAAGCAGGATGGGAGAATGAAGCATATAGATGTGGTTCTTTTGTCCATAGTCCATGTTTACTGTGCAGATTTGACCATAGTTTATTCCACTTAATTTCTTGACATTCCTTTTGTTTGCAATGATGGTAGTGTGGATTGGTCCTTAGCTATTGTAAAGGAAAGCAGTCGGAGGGTTTGAAGACAAGCTTCATGAAAAAGGTTTAAAGGGCCAAGAATGTTGTTAGCCTTATCAGGGAGAATGGCAGCCCAGATGTCCATCCACTTCTTTTCCTAATAGGTGTCTTCCCTGCTTTATCAGAGGACTAGAGGTCCTGTCCCATTAGTTTGAGAAGGGATCCAGGTGTACAATCTTAATAACCATTTTCTAGTCTCCCCTTGCAAATAGCTGGTACTGTAACTACAACTTCTTTTCCTACAACTTGCCTATGCCTAGCTAATTTTATACAGTTTTATCAAACCCCCAGGATATGGGGTCTACACTTGTTGACTATCACTGTTAAAACCAGACACATTTGTCATTCTATGACTGTCTCATATTGCATGCTTTCTAAAATAAGAGAAGATTTTTTCCTTCTTTCTTTGAAGCATGATATTATTGCTACTTGTGTAAAATAGCTTGACAAGTGGGTGGATGTAATGCCTACTCTGAGATTCCCCAGAGAGGAGTGAAGGGAGAGTGTTGCAATAAATTACCAGCTCAATGGTGGGTTCATTTCTAAGTGTGGTGAGAATGTTTGGCTGTGGGAGTCTGGTGGGAAATGCCTCTCCAGGGTGTTGGAGTTGGCCTCCTGAGCAACAGAGCCTGTTTGTAGCTTCTGAAACAAGTTGGGATGCCACTGCATCACACACCCATTTTCCATCCACTCTTTCCTCCTTCATTATGTATCCTTTTTGCCTTGCTTGCTTTGCTTTCACCTTTGGTTTTTAGTTTGTGAGATTTTATTTTTTCCTATTTTGGAGCAAATTAGCCTCATCTAACTGAATTTTCCATCACCTGTCTGTCAGTTTTTTGTACTGTGGTAGCTTGCATGTTGCGGTGGTGCTGGAAGCTATGCCACTAGATTTTCAAATACCAGTACCAGCAGGATGGATCACCATGGTGGACAGGTTTCAGCGGAGCTTCCAGACCAAGACAGACTAAGAAGAAAGTCCTCGTGATCTACTTCTGAAAATTAGCCAGTTAAAACCTTCTGGATCACAACAGAATATTGTCAGGTTGAAAGGCACTCAAAATACTAAACACAGTCACCTCAACAATGGACTCAAACATATCAAAGATGATGGAGACAGCGCAGGATCTCCATTGTTTTATTCTGTTATACATAAGGTTGCCGTGAGTTGGAGCCAACTCAACAGCAGCCAGCAACAACAACAACTGAATTTTAAGCTTTCCTGGTTAGGGCCTTGAAACAATTTGGTGAGTCTTAAGTAGGTCCGGATTTCAAAACACCACAAATTTTTAACTATAAGTGACAACTACATGCAAGTAAGGAGTTAGAAATCAACACCTACAGCTAGTATTGAAGAGAGAGACCTTCTCTAGTCAGAGGACCTCTAAAGCAGCAAGGTGAGGATTGTGCTGGTAGCACATGTTGCTTATGTTCTTTCATAAGCTGGCTTCGGAGAACAGAGTACTCAGTGCCACTGAACTTTAGCTGCTGTGGGGAGTTTTACTGGGACCATGGCTCTTCTTTTAGCCCTAAGAAGAATGAACTCAGCAGCTATGAGGCATAAAGACTGCCCAGCACCTGTATCTCTTTTGGTCCTATGTGGTAGTCTGGTTGATGACATAAGCAGAACTATTTATTTCTGGAAGATAATAGGAAGACCATTAGAGTAATCGCTATCAGTGGCAATTAGTTGGATGCTCTTGTTCCAGCTATCTATTTCTGTGTAACATATCACCCCAAACTTAGTAGTGTAAAATGACAACAATTATTTATTATTGTTTTCTCTCATGGTTCAAGGGGTTGACTGGGCTCAGCTAGGTGATTCTTACTCAGGGTCTCTTATGCGTTGGCCATCAGATAGTGGCTGGGGCTGGAGGCATCTCAAAGGCTTTCTTACTCACATGTCTGGCAGTTGATGCTGGCTGTGGCTAGGATCTCAGCTGGGGCTGTCGGCCAGAACACCTACATGTGGCTTCTCCATGTGGTCTGGGATTCCTTACAGTATAGTGGCTGGCTTCCAAAAGTAAGTATCTCAGGAGTGGTATAGCTTTTTATGACTTAGCCTTGGAAGTCACGCAGAATCACTTCCACATCATTCTGTTAATTGGAAGCAAGCCATTTGACAAGCCTGTGTTCAAGACTAGACTTCGCCTCCTGATGGGAGGAGAGTCAAGAAATGTACAGATATGTTTTTAAACCCCCACGGTGCTTTTGATGTAATTCTCTATCCAAATTAGATAATTTTTGAAATGCCTGTTTTTAGAGATTTATTGCAAAAAGACATATGGTGTACAAAATAGTCCAGCAGACTATTTCCATCTGTGGCTTCTTACTACCCAGGTGGAAAGGGAGACTATACCCCATGGCAGAACTTGGTTGCAGGCCAGCAGTTTGACATGCCTCACATGGTGTTCAGGTCCTTTGGGTAGAATTTGTTCTCCCTCCTAACCAGTAATTGAAGTACTTTTTTTCTTTTCCCTTATGTGTCAATCACGGTAGTGTCTCCAGCTCCCTCATCTATGCCAAGAATTCTGAGAAACAGTAAGGAAGAAGGGATCAGACTGTGTTATTTTGTAATTCTTTATCGGCTCTTTTATTGTCTTATACTTTCTGCTTCTTTCTCTATCAGTTTTTGGTCTCCCCCCACCCCCTTTTTTTTTCCTCCCCAGATACTCTTCTCAGACTCTTCAATGGCACAGTCACCCCAGGCCAGATTTGGCTTCAGAACACATGTATTGTTCAGCTGTTTCATCATTGAGGCCTGCTGCCATCTTAAGAAGAATTTTAAATGTTTTCATTTTTCTGAAGCTCAGATTGTCTACATGTCAATATTGCAAAATTAATTCTGTAGAAAAAAGACGATTTACAGACCATATGTGCTATAAGGCCGTGCTTTAGAGACTCTTAAGTTTGAGGTGTGTATACAGTATTTCAGGACTGCCACTGCTTCTAGCTAGCTTAGACCAAGCAGCTGGCATCACCAGAGGTTTTCTCTCTAGGTTCCTTGAGAGTTAGAACCACGTCTCATGTTGGTTCCCTGCAACTCCTAGCACCGCTAGGTATTTAGTGATTATTTGATGTGTTTCACATCCTTAAAACTGGATTTATGCTGGAGTAAGAAAAAGAAAAGGAAAAGAAAAAAGGCAGAATAAGGATTTCCTCAGAAGCTTCTGATTTGGTGAAATAAAGATTGTTGTTTAGTTACTTTAATTTACACTCATTATTTATTTCATCTCTGTAAAGCTTGCCAGAATCCTCTGCCTGTTGTGGCCTCCACTGCTACTCACTATTAGTTACATAGAAGTAGCCCAGATGAAGGCCTACAAAGCAGGGAAAAATACCCGCTCGAACATTGTTTGCTGTCTTTTCCACAGGAGTGGTGAATGGAACATGCGCTATGTTTGGATATCTAAACAGTTACCAGACGGAAAAAAGACTGGCGAAAGGGTGTTTCCCCAGCAACCATGGTGGAACCAAGAGACAAAAAATGGCCAGTTGCCTCATAGCAATTCTTTCTCAAATCCCTTCTTCTGCATATTGGCTAGAGGTGACTGGTCAGGAGGTAATGATGTTATGTCAGATGATTGACTGGTCAGGGCCACGAATCAGCAAAATGAAAACTCCGTACACTAGTGTTGCAGTGCCATAATTCCAATTTGTACCTCAGCAAACTTCCAAATTATTACACATCATGGATCTTTGGAGGTGGCTACCAAATAGTGAAAACTGTGAATACTTGAATGTCAAGGGTCTGTTGTACGTACCTGCTGAAAATAGAGTTTCATACTGGTGACCATGGATAATGATGATTCAGCAAATTCGGCATAAACTGAAACCTGCAGCCTTTTTGCATTAATATTTTCTCGGCTAGTATGGATGCCCTCCCCATCTCATTTGTGCTCTAACATCCCATGGGCCACTGCAGCTCTTGCCCTCTCCTCCCCAAACACAATATAGACTTCTGACTTTGCTCTGCCCCACCTAATGGTTTTAGGACTGAATTGTTTGGGAAGAGAAGAGAAAGAAGAATTGCATCTTACTTTTGATATTTCCTTTTCCTTGTAGAAGATGAATATTGCCAGAAAGGAGGGAGGTAGACTAGATGCTCTGATTTAAGAGGGAGAGCAGAGTCATTCATTCATTTACTCGAAAAATATTTATTGAGTACTTTCTGTGGCACTGTTTTAAAAGCTGGAGATACAGCAGTGAGACAGTCAAAGTTCTGTCCTTAAGGGGCTGGCATTCTAGTGGAGTATAATATGTAACACATATGTCCATTTCTCTTTTGTGGAACAGGCTTTTAAGTCACTTCTGCATTAGTTACTGACCCTTGGAGTAATGTCCTTCACCCTATTTCCTGTTGAAGACTGTTAGATAACATTCACATTGTTGTTCTGTACCAGCTTTTTGAGTAGTTCTTAAGATGCTTGGTATGGGACTCTAGGTTGACTATGGCATAAGTCTTGAGGGAATTCTGAGGTCTGTTTCCAGGATCTGAAGAGAGCTGTGAAAGGCCAGTTCTGAGATTCTTCCACTATAATGTATTTATTACACTATAATATGTAAGAGAGACAAAAGTGTAGGGAAAAAAATTAGCTTAAAAAAGCCCCAGCTGGAAGGAGAGCTGGCAGTGGGCTTAGACAGGTTCACAGGGGATTTTAATGTTTAGATGGATGGATGGTTGGACGGACAGATGGGCGGGTGGGTGGGTGGGCAAACAGATAGATAAATAAACTAGAAAAAAAAAACCCAAAACTAGAAAACTTGAGTACTAGATTGCTTTCTTTTTAAAATGAAAAATTGACCAAGCAGTTGCTTTTGTGCCTGCTGAACTGGCGACATCAGGGACTGGCAGCCGGTCTTCCATTGACGTCAGCAAGAGCAGATTTATATCTCCACAGCAGAATGCTCCCTAGCCCTGATAAATAGGGCTGGTAATTGAATTAGAAAACATTCTGAGCTGTCAGCTAATTATGCTGTTCGGGCAATTGCTTTGTCCATGTCTGTTTCATCCTTGAATCACTTGAGTGACTTTCTCGCTGGGAGGGGAAGTATTTCAGTTTCCATGATAGACGCACATATTTTACATTTCCCTAAGTTATGCTGCCTATGCTCCCCCAGGGCAATACTTTGGCATTTGACTTTATTACAGATATTATTCTCTCTCTATATATATATTTTTATTGAGTATAAAGGATTTATTTTGTTTTGGTTTTAGTTGATTGTTGTTGCTGTTTTAATAATTTTATTTATTTTGTTGTTGTTGAGAGTATACACAGCAAAACATACACCAATTCAACAGTTCCTACATGTACAATTTAGTGACATTGATTACATTCTTCGAGTTGTATAACCATTCTTACTTTCTTTTTCTGAGTTGTTCTTCCTCCATTAATATAAATTCACTACCCTCTAAGGTTCCTTTCTAATCTTTTGAGTTGCTGTTGTCAGTTTGATCCCATATAGGTAGTTCTTAAAAGAGCATAATGGTCAAGGTAGACCTTTTTTACTAGTTAAGCTAATCTATTGTTTAGTTTTAAGAAGACTTCAGGGGATATTTTTCATTTAAGGTTTAAAGATTATCTCAGGATACTGTATTTTTATACAAATAACATGCGCATGATACTTTTTGCCAACCGTGTGACCCCCTTGCCCATCATTTTCCAAGGCATGCTAGACACTTTATCTGTGTAGGCATGTTATTTACGTGGGTATGTTATTTGCAGAAAATATGGTAATAGTTTCAGGGGTTCATTCAACTTTCATGGTTCCAGAAAGTCTGGAGTCCATAAGAATTTGAAATTCTGTTCTACATTTCCCCCCTTTTGATCAAGATTCTTCTATGGAATATTTGACCAAAATGTTCAGTAATGGTAACTGGGCACCATCCAGTTCTTCTGGTCTCATGGCAAAAGAGGCAGTTGTTCATGGAGGCAATTAGCCACACATTCCATTTCCTCCTTCTATTTCTGATTCTCCTTCTTCCTCTGTTGTTCCAGGTGAATAGAGATCAGTTGTTGTGCTTTCAGTGGCCACTTGGAAGCTTTTAAGACTCCAGGCACTAACATCAAACTAGGACGTAGAACAGACACACTAAACATATTATTAGGCCAGTTAACTGAGATATCCCATGAAACCATGACCCTAAACCTCCGTTTTATATATATTTTGGTTATTAGATTCTTGTTGGATATATGGTTTCCGAAAATATTCTCCCTGTCAGTAGCTGGTCTTTTTACATTTCTGGTAATGTTTTTTGATGAACAAAAGCTTTTAATTTTTATAAAGTCCCATTTATTTATTTTGTCTTTTGTTGTTTGTGCTTTTGTTATGATATTAGATAACCTGTTGTTAAAAGCTAGGCCTGACAGCATTGCCCCTGCATTTTCTAAGAATTCTATGGGTTCTGTTTACACATTTAGGTCCTTGATCCATTTTGAATTTGTTTTTGTGTATGGTGTGAGGCATGGATCCTGGTTCATTTTTCTGCATCTGGAAATCCAGTTTTCCCAGCACCATTTATTGAAGAGACTCTTCTTTCCTTATCGAAAGGCCTTAGCACTCTGGTAAAAAAATCAGTCAACCATAGATGTGTGTGTTTGTCTCTGGACTCTCAGTTCTATTCCATTGGTCTATGTGTATACTGTTATACCCGTATCAGGCTGCTTTGATTACTGTAGCTGTATAAACCAAAAAAAAAAAAAAATTGCCATCGAGTCGATTCCAACTTATAGTCACCTTATAGGAAAGAGTAGAAGTGCCCCACAGAGTTTCCAAGGAGCGGCTGGTGGATTCGAACTGCTGACCTTTTGGTTAGCAGCCAAGCTCTTACCACTGTGCCACAGAAGTGCCCTGTGTAGTATGTTTTAAAGTCAGGAAGTATGAATCCTCCTACTTTTTTCATCTCTTTCAACATTGCTTTAGCTATTCAGGGCCTCTTGCCATTCCATATAAAGTTAGAATTGGTTTTTCTATTTCTGTAAAGAGGGCTGTTGGAATTTTGATCAGGATTGTGTTGAATCTGTAGATTGCTTTGAGTAGTATTGACATCTTAACAATATTAAATCTTCCAGTCCATGAATGTGGAACATCTTTGCATTTATTTAAGTCTTCTTTAATCTCTTTCACCAATATTTTATACTTTTCATTGTATAAGTCCTTCATGTCCCTGGTTAGATTTATTCCTACGTATTATTCTCTTAGATACTGTTGTAAATAGAATTGTTTTCCTAATTTCCCTTTCAGCTTTCTCATTGCTGGTATATAGAAACCCAACTGATTTTTTGTTTGTTGACCTTGTACCCTGCAACTTTGCTAAATTCCTGTATTAGCTCTAGAAGTTTTCTTGTGGACTCTTTGGGATTTTATATATATAGGATTACATCATCCACAAATAAAGATAATTTTACTTCTTTTCCAATCTGAATACCTTTTATTTCTTTCTCTTGTCTTATTGCTGTGGCTAGGACTTCTAATACAATATTGAATAGAAGTGGTGAGAGCCGGCACCCTTGTTTTGTTCCCGATTTCAAGGAGAAAACTCTCAGTCTTTCTCCATTACGTATAATGTTGTCTGTTGGCTTTTCACGCACGCCCTGAATCACATTGAAGAATTTCTCTTCTGTTCCAGTCTTCTTTAGGGTTTTCATCAAGAAAGATGTTGGATTTTATCAAATCCTTTTTCTGCATCCATAGAGATGATCATGTGGTTCTTTTCCTTTGTTCTATTGATGTGTTGTATTATGTTGATTGATTTTCTAATGTTGAACCATCCCTGCATTCCTTGAATAAATCCCATTTGGTCAGGGTGTATGACTCTTTTAATATGCAGTCGGATTCTGTCCGCTAGTATTTTGTTGAGGATATTTGTATCTATATTCATAAAAGATATTGGCCTGTAGTTCTGTCCAGTATTGAAAGTGGTGTGTTGAAGTCTCTACCTGTTATTGTAGTACAATCTGTTTCTCCCTTCAATTCTATCACTATTTGCTTTATTTATTTAGGTGCTCAGATATTGGGTGCATATATATATTTGTTGTTGTTAAATCTTATTTATTAATTGACCTTTTTATCACTATATAATGCCCATCTTTATGTCTTCTAACAGATTTTGTCTTAAAGTCTACTTTGCCTGATATTAAGACTGCCACCCCAGGTCTCTTTTGGTTATTATTTGCATGAAATATTTTTTTTTCCATCCTTTCACTTTCAACCTATTTGTGTCCTTAGGTTTAAGGTGTGTCTCTTATAAACAGCATATGGTTGTATCATGTTTCTTAATCCATTCTGCCGCTCTCTGCCTTTTGATGGGAACATTTAGTCCATTTACAGTCACTGTAATTACTTATAGGAAGTGACTTTACCATTTTGTGACTTGTTTTTTATGTGTCTTAAGCTTTCTTTGTTTTTGTCCTTTACTACTGCTTGCTTTTTGTTTTGTTGGTTTATTGTAGTGAGCCTTTTTGGTTCCCCTCTCCTTTCCTTTTGTGTATGTTTTTATATATTTTCTTAGCGGTTACCATGAATATTACATTTAACACCTTGTATTTATAACATTCTAGGGTAAGTTGGTACCAGCTTAACTTCAGTAACATACAAGAAATTCTATATCTATACCATTCCTCCCTCCCCTTTGTTGCTGTTATCACTAATTACATCTTTATATTTCTTGTGTCCCGTAACATTATTTTATCCTTGCTTTTTGTATATTATTAAAAAACATGAAGGACAAAACATTTAGAATTATCAAGCATAAATACCTTATACTAGCCCTTATACTTATTCATGCATTTCTCTTTATCAAGGATCTTTCTTTTATATACAGCTTTGAATCACTTTCTAATGTCTTTTCCCTTCCATCTACAGAACTCCCATTAATATTTTTTGTAGGGCCAGTCTGGTGGATATTAACTCTCTCAGCTTCTGTTTGTCTGGAAATGTTTTAATTTCACCCTTGTTCTTGAAGGATAGTTTCACTGGGTATAGTATTCTTGGTTGACAGCTTTTTCTTTCAGCAGTTTAAATATATCATTCCGCTGCCTACTGGCTTCCAGTTTTTCTGAGGAGAAATCAGCACTTACTTTTATTGGGAATCCTTTGTATGTGACCATTTGCTTCTCTCTCACTGCTTTCAGGATTCTCTCATTATCTTCACTTTTCGAGAGCCTGTCTCTGATGTGTCTCGCTGTAGATTTCTTTGGGTTTTTCCTGCTTGGAGTTCTTTGAGCTTCGTGGATTTGTAGATTCGTGCCCTTTATTAGAGTCGGGAAATTTTCTGTCATTATTTCTTCAAATATTCTTTCCATCCCTTTCTGTCTCTCATCTCCTTCTGGGATTCCTTTGATGTGTATATTAAGTCTCTTGTTGTTGTCCCATAATTCCATGAAACTGTGCTCAGCCTTCTTGAGCCTTCATTCTTGTTGCTCTTCAGCGTCTGTAATTTAACTGTCTTATCCTCTAATTCACTGATTCTTCTGCCTGATTAAGTCTTCTTGGTAACTCCTTCTATTGTGTTTCTCGTTTCAGTTATTGTCCCTTTCAATTGCAATATCTCTTTTTTTTTTTTGATCCTCATTTTGTTCATGCATTGTTTTCTTTTAGCTCTTTGTTCATGTTTTCCCTTAATTCCTTAATTAATGTTGTGGTATTACATTCTTCCATTTTTTTCATTCTTTGGTCATCTTTAGATGCACTTTTTGTCAAATAGGCCATTATTTCTCTGTTGTTTGTGTGTCTTTTGATTTTTTGTTTGGGCACTGGAATTTTCAAAGACATTAACTTTCTAAGTTTTCCCCAGTATTGGTGTTTTTGCCTACACTACTTTCTACAAAAAACTCTTAGGCAGGTAGAGCCTTTGGCCTTTGCTTACCACTCTCTCCCTCTCTGTGATAGGTCCTTCTCCTTCCCTGATTTGATCAGCATTCAAATTTCCAGATCTTGATTTTCAACTTTCAGTCTCTCCCAAACTCCCCAGAGAACACACTGTGGTCAGTCTGTCCACTAGCAGGCACCACCACCCAGGGAGGTTTGTCCTGTTGGGTTCAGAGACCAGAGCTATGAGGTGCACAGGGAGGCAGGTAGGGTGCTGACTGTGGGAGCAGATTCCACTGCAGGAGCTTTCTGTAGCAGTTCACAGCTGGCTTGCAGATGACAGTGTCCAGGTGGGAGAGGGGATGTGACACTCCAAACAGACCCTCAGGGAGGTCTGCCTTGTTGATATCAGAGCGCCCCTCGCACCAGTAGTATGTTGGCTGTGTGTGTAGCCTCCACTAAAGATACCTGCTTCCTAGCATATATATGTGTCCTCAGCCAATGACTGAAAGGGAGAGCAAACAGACCTGTCCTGACTCCCCAGGAGGTCTGTTCTGTTGGTATCAGAGGCTTGAGCTATGGGGTGCACAGGAAGGCAGGTAGAGTGTTGACTATGAGAACAGAATCCACTACATGGGCATTCTATAGCAATTCACAACAGGCTTGCTGCTGACAGTGTCCATGTGAGGAAGTGCTGGCACACTCCAAATGGACCCTTGGGGAGGTCTGCCTTGTTGATTTTAGAGCAGAAATTTGGAGTCCTGTCTCTTTGTACAGGCAGGGGCTGTGGTGATTAGGAAAGCAGGCTCGTTTTCTGGGGCCACTTCCCCAGTTCACAGCAGCCAGTGGCCTGTGTGGCTAGGGGGAGGAGCAGGGATGGTGGGAGAAGCAGTTTTCCTACCATATGTGATTTAATTGTTGATTTGTTGAGTCTTGCCTGTCTGCATTTCCCCACTGCTTTCCTCTGCTCCCCAATTCAGAGTCCCTCAAAGCCGAGCACCATTTCCTTGTTGTATTTGTGGGGGAGGGTTGGAATGATGGCCTCTTTTTGCCACTATCTTCCTAGAATCATTGTGTGATTTTTGGTAAACATTAGTTTTGTTCTCATTTACGATTCAGTCTGATCTTTGTTTCCGTGTGTGGATGTGTGCACACACGTCTTTCCAATGGTCAGCTCTTCTTTTCCTTCACAAAGGCAAGTAACCAATTTGACTTACTCTTTTTTTAGTAATAGTACAATATGACAGAAACTCAAAAGACCCTAGTCATGCTCAATATATTAAAGCTACTGATGGTAAAAAAGGAAATTCATCTACAACAGCAGCTATAGTGTTACAAAAGAGTTCAATGAACTCAAACCAATTTGTTCTTTTAGTTAAAAAAAAAATCACAGAATCTTCCCATTCCAGCTCAGAGATGAGAATGGACCAAATATACACTGGCTATTTCCTCACTTAATCTTTTAGAAGAAATTGGTGGCTTCATATATTAAAGATAGATAATGTTATTAAAGATTATAAGCAGAATCTACAGGAGAAAAGGGAGTTCATCTTCTAATAAGGATTTTTCAAGTGCCAAGCTCTCATATAGATTTTTCACCTTCCCCTTATATTTAGTCCCCACCTTTTACATAGTTTTGTGTTCAGTCTTAACTAGTAATGCTTCCTTAATTCCTGAGCATATTATTTAGAATTTATTGGTGAATTTCTTATGATAGCAGAATCAGGATGTTTCTTCCTGTTTATTTTTAACATAAAAATTAAGGCTAACCTTGTTTTGTCTTGGGGGTGGAAGGGTCTCTTCATATATCTGAGTCAGACCCAGGTTTGTCCTTAGCAAGATGGTTATTCCAAACCAAGTATTCAACCGGACTTTGAATTCCTCATTGAGGGTAGGGGCCATGTTGTTCATTATTGTATCCCTGGCACTTAACCCAGTACTCTATATGGTGCTTAGTCACTGGTGGTTGAACTAAATTGAATTAAACTCAGATCTCATTTTCACCTCTCTTGTAAGCCTCTCTTCTTTATCAAAGTCCTTGAGCTGTTAGCTGTTGAAGTAAAGTGCATCACTGTTGAGCAGAGAGCGCTGCCAGTGTCCCAAATGGGAAGAATCTCTGAGAGGTGTGTGTGCCAAGCATGATATCATTGTGTGCAGGCATTAGAGTAGTTTGCCAAACCCAGGGGTAGGCTGCCAGTACAAATGTCAAGTTGACGTGACATGTACAAGTTTAGAATCTGGAAAAGGACTAATGGAACACCCCTCAGCTACCTCATTTAGGGTGGTAGTAACTGGGCCACCTTTTGATTTTCAGACTCAGAAATCACAATCAGGAAACAGTACTTCATATAGAATATGAAACTATCACTGCCTCTTTTTCTAGGAAATGATGAGTCCTGGTAGCTTGTTCCTGGGGTACAAGATAAACCATAGTAGTTAAGAGTGCAGACTCTTGACTCAGATCTGAATTTGAATCAGAGCACTATCACTTACTAACTGTATGACCCTGAGTAGGTTACTTCATCTGTTTAAGCCTCAGTTTCCCATCTATATAATGGGGATAATAGTATCACTTTTCTCACAGGGTTAGTAGAAGAATTAAATGATATATTTAAAAGTGTTAAATTTCAGTGCCTGTCTAATAGTAAGTGTTCGATAAATGTTAGCTGTTTTTCACATTCTTCAGAAGCTTGTGAGAAATTCAGGTTTTCATTTGTTCTTATGTTTCAGAATTACCATAGTTTTACGCAAATAATGTGCACGTTATGTGTTTTTTCCAAACGTGCAACCCCCTCACACATTATTTTCCTAGGCAAACTACACACATTGTATGTGTGGGTGCATTATTTACATGGGTGCATTATTTGTGGAAAATATGGTAGGTAGAACTATTATCATTTGCCACGGGCATGTCACAGCATGAGCTTGTGTGTAGACTGTTTTTTCGCTCAGGCATTACTGAAACACCATTTTGGTACTGTGCACAGCAAGTCCAGGACATAGTTTTCTTCACCTCTCTAGGAAAATTTAGAACAGGAGTCAGGGTCATTTGAGCATTTGGCATCTCTACAGCTTCTTAGATGCAGAAACCATTTGAGTGTTAGGAATTTATTTCAGTAATAGCAGTCCTTTGATTGACCTCTAACTTCTGTGGCATATTCTAATGCAAAGTGAAGACCTGGTGCTGTTTTGAAGTAGATACTGTGTTTTATTAGGGAGACTCTTTTCGGAGTAGGTAACAAGGTACTTGGTCTTGATGAAGTCTTTTATCATGATCTGTTAGCTAATAACAGGCTTTTTGGTACTACTTACATAAAATACAGTCCTTACGATAACACTTAGTTTATTTCCTTTAATCACTTTCAGTGCTGTTAGTAAGTTCTCTCAAATGATAAAATTCTTTTTTTTTTTTTTTTTTTTTTCAGATCTTCAAAGCTGCTACGGGCATTCTATGTCCCCTTCCTGTCAGATCAATATACAGTGTATGCAAACTACACCATCCTCAAGCCCCGGAAAGCAAAGCAAGTCAGGAAGAAAAGTGGAGGTTAGCAACACACCTGTGGCCCCAAAGGACAACCATCATGTTAACTGCTGATTACACTGGCATGACTCCCTCCAAGTCATTGCTTGTAGCATTTGTAATAAAGGTCTTCTGATATGAATACTGGAATCTGAGTGCTTTGGGCTAGTCAAAGGCAGTCACATTCACCTCTTAACCTGTATCTCTGTTCTGCATGTAAACTTTTTGCAAATAGACAGAGAAAGGCCCTAAAGCATGGGTAGATATATTGCTCCACATCTTATTGTTTTTCTTCCATTCAGTTATTTACTAGACCGGAGAAGACCAGAACCAACTTATAAGAAGAATTAAAAATCCCTGGAATGGATGGCTGTGTTAAGCTGTTCTCCATCCACACTCTGACCTGCCATCAGGGAACTAGCAAGCTTCTCTTAGGCCATACAGGCTTCTCCACCAAAGCTATTTGGCAGTTCCTCACAGACCTTGTTCAAATCCTAGTGCTGAAAATGAGCACAGCCTAGTTGCCAACATACATGTCCCTTTCACCTCCTGCAAGACAGCTTCTGTAAAGCACTTCACAGGACTAGGACCCAGTCCTGGAGATATCTCAGGAAAAAGGCAACCATTTAAGGAACTGTGACCTAATTTTATTATATACAATGCTTCTAACTTTGTCATTTTATTTCCTTTACAAAAATTGTAACTTTGTTGGGGAGGGGAGGTTGTTTTATTTAAGTTTTAGCATACTATTTCTTGAATTCAAGACTCACGTATAAGGGTATCAACTGACCAGGCTATAATTCTATAGGGCATATTTAAAGAAAATTCTATAGATTCAGATGATATCACATTTAAAAAAATGTGTTCTGAAGCTATCTGTGAGGAAATTGAGAATTTACTTTTTTCAATAACCCTAGTGAAAGTGTACATTTCTAGCAGCTATTTTTTAGTTTTGTCTACTTCAAAGCACATCCTGCATGGGGCACTTCTAGTCAAATAGACAATAAGGATGTAATTATACGGTAATAAGTATAACTATTACTTTACATACAGCATTTGACAGTTTACAAAGAATTTTCACATCCATTATCTCATTTGATCCTCACAATCACGATGTGAGGTAGACAAGGCAGGTGGTTTTATCCCCAGTTTACAGATAAGGAAACTGAGACTGGTAGGGGGATACAATGATTTGCCCAAGGTCACATAGCCAGTAAGTAATAGAGCTGGGATTAGAACCCACATTGCCTAACTTCTCATTTAATGCTCTTTCATACTTCCTCACTCACCTTTGAAAACATTACTTGAAAGAATGAGGAGGTTGACAGAGAACAGAATGATATTGTGACTTTTTATTTTAAGGAATAATTTTACCTAGATTTCTTTGAGTTTTTTGGAGCCTCTAATCTGCCTGTGAGTTAGACTACCACAGCAGTGCTCGTGATGCAGGCTGGCCTGTGACAGGAATGTAGTGCTCATATCTGGGAGTCCCCACAGGATCCAATATCAGTACTATTCCTATAGTAAATCTGGGGTCATATCATAGGTGCCTTATTTCCCTAAGGATAATTGTTTCTAATATCTAAATAGGATGAATCTAGTTTTTAGAGTTTCCATCCTTCACTTTTCAGAGAAGGGATTTTCAACAGAAATTGATCCCAAGACAGGAGAAAAGAAGTGATAAGGGAAGGGATAGCTAATTACCATATAAAAAGTCTGCTGTTTGGGATCCCCAATAAAGGAATACCTGGGACAAAGTTGAAGCAGTGGATAGGCAATAGTCTGTACAGTATAGAATGATAACTGGAGAGTGAAGATAGATTGGGTTCCCACTGGCTGCTTTAAAGATTTCTGGCATTTACTTCTAAATACTTGATTCCTTTTTTCCAAGGCAGATATTGGCACATGTGGTCTGACTATAGGGAAAAGAATTTCAAGTGAAATCTCCTGCTCTATCTGCATGTTATCCTTCACAGCAGCTAAAGCCCTCCCCTTTTTGCAGCGATAAATTAAAGTGTCCAGTAATAGAGGTCCATGAGGAGTGGCTTTTTCTAATTAAAGTGGCACAATACTGATTTTTTTATCATCTCACTTGTAAAAAAAAGTAAAAGCCCTTCTGAGCAACAACTTAATTGTAATACAGCACAAAAAAGGTCATGACTGATCCAGGGATTCCTTGGGAATATCAGTTTGTATCTGTTTTAAAACCTGATTCTGGTTTTCTCTGTTCTGTGCATATCTTTAGTGAGAGCACAATAAATTACAGAGGTCTCTGGGTGGTGCAAATGGTTTGCGCTTAACTACTAACCTAAACGTTGGCAGTTCAGACCCATCCAGCAGCGCCATGGAAGAGGGGCCTGGGGATCTGCTTCCTTTCAGATTACAGCCAAGAAAACTATGAAGCAGTTCTATTCTGTAACACATGGGGTTGCCAAGAGTCATAATGGACTCTACAGCAGCTGGTTTTGGTGCCAAGTGCTATAGATTGGGGATACAAAATGAATGGTATTTGTTGTCAAGGAGTTTTTCCGTGGTACTATACAAACACATTTAAAAATCTCCATCTCTGCAGTATAGGAAGTTTAGCTTTGCCTGGGCAAAGAGCAGCAAAATACCTGGTCAGAGTAGCATTTCTTCTGCAAAGAATCCATGTTCAGCGTGAGCTGACTGCTCCCTCACTGTAAGGATAAAGTATCTAAGGTACTTATTTCTCAAGATTGTTGGGTATCAAGGAATGAAGGACTACAAATTATTTCTAACAGCCTTTGATTTGGGGCCGAGTGAGGGAGTGGGTATACTTGGCAAACCCAGGGCTCTCTGATCTCTAGAGCTGAAGCAGCCTTATCTGAGCTCCAAATCTTATGACACTTACTGTCATTACTGAACCAGACTGTGCAGTAGACATCTATTATCAAAGTGTACCTCTCACCTGGTAGGTGTCATCTGATAAGAAAGAAAACAGGTCATTTTAATTTCTTGGAGTAATCACAGAAAATTGCAGCCCGTACTCTTTATTACTGAATTCAAGGATAGAAACAGATTTTTAAACCAAGGTGATTCTTGAGCCTAACCATTTATTTAGGTCATTTTTCCTAGTCTGGAGTTCTGGGAAAGAACCTTGAAAACCCTACATGATTCTGCAGCATTACATCTAGGGGGACCGTTGGGGCACAGCACCAGTGGCAATCCTTTGTTGTGTTTTGCATTTCATGGGATTTGTTGAAATAAGAATTCACTGTGATTGTGCATTGTCCTGGCCAGTGTCGGGCAGCTCTGCGTCTAATTTCGTTAATTTTATTTTCTTTAAAGAGAGGAAAGAGGCACAATTTAATTTCTGCCTCCACAGGCATATTAAAGCTTGTATGTTAGTTCATTCTTATGCTCCTACATTAAAAGCCTTGAGTAAATGGATAAATGGACATGTGCTCAGCTTTAGTTTTTTTACAACAGAAAGATCAGACTTCCCGTATGGCATCGTTGGATTTCACAGGCTCTCTGGTGTGTCAGTAAATGTAACTGAATACTGCCTTTAATTTTTCCAATACAGTAAGTCCCTGGGTTAAGAGCGTCAGGACTGCTATAAAGCCTATTGTATTAAAAATTTGAGTTAAATACAGTGGTTCGTAATAACGAACGCAAGCACTACTTTGTGACGCTCATGAAGTGTTTCTTAAGTGTTTTATATGCATAGAAAGGTAAAATATATACTATATACTAAGACAAACATTTGACTGACACTAAATAACTCTATGTACCTGTTCTGACTTACTGACAAATTCGACTTAAAGACAGACTTGGAAACAGATCTCGTTCATAACCCGGGGACAGCCTGTATACATAACCATGTGATTCATGCTGCAAGTGGAAGCAATTAATTTGTCTTTCTGATCCCTGTACTTTATTTCACGTGTTTACATTACATACTTATTGTATTTACTGTGAAAGAAAAAGTTAAATAAATCTTGGCAGTTTGATTTTCCTTTTCTTAAGGTGACCTTTTCTGCTTTGCTTCTAGCTTTTAAATCTTTGTTGGAAATTGGAAGCTGAAGGAGTTCACTTTCCCTCATTTCCCCCCAGTGTATTGACCTACCTTCTACCGGCCAAGTAGTCTAAAATGTTTATCCTGAACACTTTAGGGTTAGTTTTATTTTACCTGTAGAAAAACAAGCACAGTAGGAAGTATTTGATGTTGTGCCTAAAAGAGATAAAATTCCTGTGTTCATCTTATGTTTTTTGGATTGAGAATCTCTGAGCTGTGGGAGTCTAATTTTCGTAAAAATGTTGATTCAGTTTTATCTAACATTTTAGTAATTTCTCCCTTTGTCAAGGGTTGTCGGGAGCAATAAAACTGGTTTTTGCAAATGAATTCCTAACGTCATTCCTATACCTGCACTTTCTATCCAATAACTTCTACTTACCGTCTGGTTTTGTACCATTGGTTATCATTTTCTTCCCGTATAACCCAAAGTGCCCTTAAATGTTTTTTATTTATTTCTCTCAAGTTGTTTTTGGAGAGGATGCTTTTATTAATATAATTCCAGGGGGGAGAAGTCCACAGCCTTAGTGAATTCCTTTCCCCCTGGCTAGCATGTCGTCCTTCTTCTGTCACTCTTATTTTTAGGGCCAGCTCAACTTTCCCTCTTCTGTGAAGCCTTTCTAGACTTCTCCTGCGTCCTGTGATCACTTCTTTTTCTGAACCCTCTATTGACTTTACCAGAGGCATGGGACCTTAATGTTATAAACCTTGTAAACCAAGAACATTGTTGGCATGTCTAGGAGCAAAGACCACGTCATGCTTCTGTGTATTTCCAGTGCTCAGCACAGTTCTCTGTACATGTTTATTGACAATGATCAAGAGAGAAAGGTAAAAAGAAACCAGAAACTGATATATAGCTGTTACCTTCTGTCTGGCATAGATTTTTAGACCACAGAAAATACAGCAAGTCATAAAGCCTGCAGAATTCAAAGGACAATTTGGAAGATGTGAATGAGACTAAATATGTATATATTTTAACAATTCTCTTGAAATATGCAGGCTTCCACACTAAAGCAGATTCCTCAGGGTAGCTTCTAAAGAAAGATGGAGTACCTATATTGAATACTTCTGTTATTACTTGATTTTGGAGGGTCAGGCATAGCCCGGTAGACCTTCTGAATGAGTTTAGGTCAGAAAGCTCCTCCTCCAGGTGTCAGGAGGTGCTCAGGTCCTACCAGCTACGTGCCATGCTAGGAATAGGAAGTCCAGCTTCCAGGTAACTTTGTAATGATCTATTCAAATTCAGTAATACTACATAGCAAGTGATTTTTTAAAACTGAAAACTGTTTTGACTCTCCTCAGCAGTGGAGTTCTGCATAAACCGACATTTAAACAGATTATAACAAAAAATTTTGATAAATAAGAGCAATGAAATGAGGGAAATTTGGATTAAGGATATGAGATTATGGAATTGTAGTGATAAGGACGTACTGAGAATTTCCTGTTGTAGTTTCTTAGAATAAATAGCTTGTGTTTAAATTAGTGATTGGCTTAGATAGCATTTTACCTGAGTATGAGCTTTTTTTCCCCCTAAAATTTTAGTGAATCTTCAGATATTTTCATAAAAATACTTCAAGGTGGCATGGTTTTTTTTTTGTTTGTTTGCTGTTGCTTTTGTTTCCAGTTTCTAGGCTTATTTTTCTGTCATCCCATGCCTGTATATGAAGGTATAAACCAGGTGGCTTCTTAATATTCCTCACACCTAAAATGTTATGTAATTTAAGACAAACTTCTCTAAGAAAGGTTTTTCACAGTCCTACAACCATGGATTCCAGTCATTGCCTGCTTTACATGGGCTGTCTTTGACCTTCGTTCACCTACAGAACCAGTATTTAGCAACTGGTGCGCTTGGCCTGTAATTTGTCATTTTAACTCTTAGATAGCAAGTTGCCAAATGAAAAGGGTATGCTTTTTGGTTGGTTGGTTAGCTGCTTAGGCAGCCTTGTGCTCAGTGTTGGAGAAGATGTAACCTACAGAGCAGTGAATATCAACTGTAGCTTCACATGAGAATCGCCTGGGTAGCCTTTAAAAAATTGCCACTGTCCTCTTGACCTCCAGAAATTCTGACTTAGTGGTACAGGGTAGACCCAGCTATCAGTTTGTTTTTTTTTTTTTTTTAATCCCTAGGTGGTTTTTCTAAGATGCAGCTAGAGTTGAACACCACTAGTATTAATAAGGAAACCCTGGTGGCATGGTGGTTAAAAGCTATGTCTGCTAACCAAAAGGTTGGCAGTTCAAATCCACCAGGCGTTCCTTGGAAACTGTGGGGCAGTTCTACTCTGTCCTATAGGGTCGCTATGGGTTGGAATCGACAGCAACGGGTTTGGTTTGGTTTTTTTTTTTAGTATTAATAAAGAGTAAGAGCAAACCATCATACCAAAGGTCAAATGTTTGATGTCTTTTCTAATTATGACCCCTGGCTGCCCAGGGCTCCATCTAGGCCTCTTCCTCTCCCCAGACCCTTCGGTCTGCTCACTTCTGCATATCAAACTTCACCTGCCCTAGCTCCCATTTCTTCTGGGCCATGCTTTCTGGGGAAACAATTAACTAATATGGTACTGAAGTATACTATTGGATGTTAATAATTTACTGTAGCTCTCTTCCCATTGATCCTCCCCATATATTTGAATGTAAACACATTTGAAAAAGAGAAGGAATGACAATAGTTGTGGCAATTTCAGACATATTAAGTGCCATTTTATTTATTTATTAGGTAGGGGTAGAGTTTGAGCAGGCAGACCCAACCTTCAGGAAGACTGCCCGACCTTCAAATTCAAACCTGTTCCTTGACACTGCTTGACTTCGGCAGGTAAGGACCTGCGACTATCCTGAGTGGGAGAATGGGAAAAAAAAATAAGTGTGTGGGTATTAAGCAGTTCTGCTCAGGGCACACTGGGGGTGCCTCCTTTGTACAGTTTTTCTTATACTTAGCTCTATTTCTTTGAGATGAGTAGAAAGAAGGCTTTCCTTTTGTTATTCTGCTACGTGGTCTACCACAGAGAGACCTTCTCCGGAGCTGTTACCACCCCCTCAGACATGAGAGCAAAGGTTAATCTCATTTTGAGAGAAATGACCTGAAATGTGTTCACTCAAACAAGAAAACACTATGTATGGTTGATCTTATCTGTTTCTTGTCTTCCTATTAACAATATGGCTCTAAGCCTCCCTGGTATGGCCTATAATGTGTTCCCATGTATTTTTATTGTTAATCAAATATTTGTGGAGATATGAAGAAAAGGAGGCTGGTTTTTCAGTGCTACATTTGTAAACGAATTGTATGAGACTTTTTTTTTTTTTTTTAAACTCAGCCCTTTCCCCTCACCTTGAACCTTTTTCTATAATTGTATTCCCGTAGTCTGTGATTACTGGATATATTTAGAAAAATAGCACTAAAGTTTTCGGTTGATGCCACTTTACTCCCCAGTATCACTTTCTCTGAAAATGTCGTAGGATTTCTTAAGGCAACCTTGTCTGCAGTGCCACTTAGAGACTTCCCCAGTGTCCAGCAGAGGGCATCCTGTTCCCTCAAAAATGTGAAAGCCCGTTTCCCTCCAGGAAACTGGTCTCAGTACTTGCCTTATACTTGGTGTAGAAATTCCCCCTTTGGATTGAAATATCTGAGTTGCAGTTCTTCAGAATCTGTATCCCTGCATTGCACTCCTACATTGCTATAATTTAAAAAAAAATTTTTCCTAAAGGAAACCATGGTCACAACTTGCCAGGAGACAAATTTTACATCACAGTAGCAATTCCCTGGTTGGTAGACTATGTACAGACAATTCATCAAGTCTTCTATGTGAATTTCAGCTCTGTTTGGCATGGCCTTGATTGTATTCATAGGTAATATGTATATTTGGTTGAGAAGGGGATGCACTACTTTTAGGGACAATTGCCAGTCATTTGCCCATTTTCAAGGTTCCAAACATGAGCAAACCACATCATACACACAGTCCTAACTTGGCCTCTGTTAACTTATTGATACTGTCAAAGGCAACCCAAAAGGCATATGTATATCCAGTGTTCTCCCCTCCTTCAGATGCCAGTACATTATCTACAATACAGCAGCTCCACAGAAGGTAGCAACATTTAGTTCAAATCCACCAGGTGCCCCTTGGAAACCAGATGAGGTAGTTCTACTCTGTCCTATAGGATTGCTATCAGTCGGAATCTACTCGACGTCAATGGGTTTGGTTTTGGTTTTGGAGCCCCTGCAAAATAAAGGGCCTTAGAATACTTTTGTTTCTCCTGCCTAGGCCATGGAATAAAAATCAAACTTACAAGAAGTAGAATTTGCATTTTAAGAGTCTTGAGGACCAGACAAGTTCAGCTATGCCAGATGTGGAAGGGAATTCCCTTCTTTCTGTGTGTAACATCTGATACCCTCCTTTGAACTCAGTCATAAACCCATATGAGGAATGTATGTTTATTTTTTTTACCCTGTAGATTGTCAGGTTTGCTCTGTGGAGAAATAACATGAATAATAGCTAACATGTACTAAGCATTTACTATGTGTCAGGAATATTTTGAGTTGTTTTTTTCTCACATAGTCTTTAAAACAAATTTATAAGGGAGGTAACTTATTATTTTAATAGATGAGGCAACTGATGCTCAGAAATATTAAGTGTCTTGCCCAAAATCATATAGGTAGAAAGTTGCAGACCTGGGATTCAAACCCAATGAGTCTGACTTCAGAGCCTCTTTTAACCATGACTTTATAGTCCCTGGAACCCTGGTGGTGCAGTGGTTAAGAGCTCAGGCTGCCAACCAAAAGGTCAGCAGTTCAGATCCACCAAGTGCTCCTTCGAAACCCTATGGGCCAGTTCTACTCTGTCCTATAGGGTCGCCATGAGTTGGAATCAACTCGATGTCAATGGGTTTTTTGGTTTTTATAGTCCCTATTTCATGAACTCTTTGAATTCCAGAGCTCATGTTATGGATTGAATTATGTCCCTGCCAAAATATGTGTTGTAAATCCTAACTTCTGTATTTGTGGAAGTAATCCAATTTGGGAATAACATTTTCTTTGTTATGTTAGTAAGTCATATCAGTAGGGTGTGTCTTAAACCAGTCACCTTTTTTTATTAAACCAGTATAAAAAGAGCAGATTCGTTACAGAGAAGGAAAGACAAAGGGGAAGATAGATGCCACATGAAGATCACCAAGGAACTGAGGACCAGAAGCTGAAATAGACAAAGATCTCCCTGAGCTGACAGAGAGCCTTTCCACTAGAGTTAGTGCCCTGAATTCAGACTTTTAGCCTCTTAACTGTGAGAAAATGAATCTCTGTTCATGAAAGCCACCCACTTGTGGTATTTCTGTTAAGATAGCTCCTGACCTCCTTTGCTGGATATCATGGTGGGGGATCTGGAAGGACTAAATAGATGGGCAGAGAGATGGGAACAAGATCCAGTCGTTTGTTTTACCTTTTTAACACTTTCTGAATCTGCTACCATTACCTGCCGCCTGGAGATTGTCTTAGTAAGAGTGTACAGATAGTGCATTCAGCCTTTGTAGGGACTTTTCTAGAACACCGTGGGCCCAGATAATATTTAATCACACTGCTAGATCAGAGAGGGCGCTGATTTCCTGAAGTCCTAGAAGTTAGTGGAAGTTCCGGTTTCTGATTACAGCCCCAGCTGGATTTCTGCCAAGATGTGAATGGCATGTCCAGGGAATCTTGGCACTGCTCCTTTCTTACTCCTATGACATTTCTCCTAACAGTTCTGCTGATCTGATCAGAAAATGAAGTGGGAAAGGATACCCTTCTCAGGCGAGACCACAGGAAAAAGCTTTCAGGGGACCAGGAATATTTTAAGTAAGCTCTGCTGCTACTAAATCAAATCTCTGTCTAGCCAGAGCCTGGGGACAGTATGGCCAGCTGTTGAAAGCTACTACTTATGTTGGCTGGGTCTAGTACAAATACAGGGCTTACAAAAATAAGAGAGAGGAAGGAAATCTGGACCTTATCCTGTGGATGTAGCAGGGCTGGAAAGGGATAAGCTGGGCAGGAAGAGCCTATATCAATGGACAGCATGGAGAAGATCAGCAGGGGAGGCAGCGTATGGTCTGCAGAATGGTAATGAAGAACCAATGGTTTGTTTGTTTGAATAGGTAATAATTTTCATGGTACGAAGTTCAAAATGCCTAAAAGCAATATGGTATCCAGGACTGGATCCTGAGACAGAAAAAGGACATAGTGGAAGAGCAGGCAAAAATTGAGTAAAGTCTGGAGTTTAATAAATAGTAAAAAATGAACAAAAAAGAATAAATGGATATACTGTGCATTGAAATATTTCCCTTCCATCTCTGTTCCCCAGGTACCCAGTTACCTTTCTACAATCAACCAGTGTTATTAGTCTTGTGTGTCCTTCTAGAGCCACGTGTGTGTGCATTTGATTTTATACAAATGGTATACATATACACTGTTCTGCCCCCCACTTTTTAAAAAAATGTAAGATCATTTAGGAGCAAGCTAAACAACCCTGGTGGTGCAGTGGTCAAGCAATCAGCTGCTAACCGAAAGGTCGGAGGTTCAAACCCACCAGTGGCTCCATGGGAGAAAAGACCTGGTGATCTGCTCCCCTAAAGGTTACAACCTAGGAAACCCTATGGGGCAATTCTGTAGGGTTGCTATGAGTCAGAATCTACTCGACAGCACCCAACAGCAATAGGAGCAATCTATTACTTCTGAACATTTTCAACTGAAATTACACCTCAAGTTCAGTAATGCTGTGTACCTTGGTTTTTCATTTAGCATTGTAACAAAGGTTTTTATTGAGCTATGTGTAGCATCCAGCAAGATAACCAGGGATTCTGTCCAGAGGACATTAGAGTTCATAATAGGACTCAAAGGCTTAAGATTTTGGAGAAAGGTCATCGTGCCCATTTGATCTTCAGGTTTGCTGTAGTTTAAAGCTACCCCTGTGGTCAGAGGAAGTACTAATTAAGACTGCTGTTTTGGGGGAGCTGGAGGCTTGTATGTCCTGAGCATAGTTCTCCAGATGTTCTCTTTTTGTGTTTGGCGTGGGCACAAGATTCAGTGAGCCCATGGTAATAAATAATACAACTTCTAACATTTGCACAGTGCTTTCTGTTATAGATCTTATTCCTCATGACAGTCCTAAGAGAGAAGTAGGGCAAGGTTTACTCCTATTTTACTAATAACAAAACCTTCTGGAAGGCCTTGAGCCTGGTCTTCTGACTGTAAATCCCATACCCCTTTCATTCTTTCACACTGGTCCTTTCTGTTAGCAAAGCTCAGTTGATTGTAATGTTTTCTTACCTCACTAGATAGTTAACTATTAATGGCAAATATTTGAGGACTTACTTTTTTTTTTCCATTGTAGTATAATCATCAAATTTGGGAAAGTTAATGTTGATACAATGCTATCATCTAATATACAGTCCATATTCAGATTTGGTCAGTTTGCCAATTATGTCCTTTATAGCATTCAGGCTGCATTGCGTTCAGTTGTCACGTCCCTTCAAACCAAAAACCCATTGCCATTGAGTCAATTCCAACCCATAGCAACCCTACAGGACAGAATAGAACTGCCCCATAGGGTTTCCAAGAAACAACTGATGGATTTGAACTGCCAACCTTTTGGTTAGCAGCCTTATCACTTAACCACCGCCCCACCAGGGCTTCACGTCTCTTCAGCGTCCTTTAGTATGGAAAGTTGTTCAGCCTTTCTTTGTCTTTCATGACACTGACAGTTGTTGTTGTTTTGAATTATTATTGTGGTAAATATATATGTAACAAAACATTTGCCATTTCAACATTCTTCGCATGTACGATTCACTGGCATTAACTTCATGTTCATCACATTCTTCGCATGTACGATTCACTGGCATTAACTTCATGTTCATCATGTTCAACCATCACCCTTATCTATTCCCAAATTTTTCCATCACCCTTAACAGAAGCTCAGCATGAGGACTTACTCCTGCCAGGCACCAATCTAAGCACTTTATGTGAATTATTGAATCTTCTTAGCAATCACATGAAGCAAGCTTTACAGCCTCAATCCACAGATGCAGAAACTGAGATTCAGAGTTCTTTGCCCAAAGTCACACAGCTGGTACAGTAAAATATGCAAAAGCCAGAACCTGTGTGAGGCAGAAACCTGTCAGAGAAGGAAAACTTAAATATTTTCCACTAACAGAGAGGGATAGAAAAGTGGTAAGGCTGCACCCTGTCAAGGTGGAAAACTTGTGAGACCCAGAAAAACAAGGCAGTCCTGTTGTAGCTCTCACAGGCTTCACTGTAATTGGTAGATATGGGATTTAAATCTAGACCTTCTTGATTCCAGAGTATACTCTCTTAACCATTGTGTATACCGTCCTGAACCGGAACGGATTGCCCCATTTCTTTGCTTTTCTCTTCCCAAGAATTCAAGCAAAGTTTTGCTCTGGAATTCCAATACTTTTATATATATAGTGGTGAGCTGTGGAGTGGAGGTAGGGGATGAAGCAAGGAGCAGTGATAATTTACAAGCAAGAATCCCTGATTATGTTCCACAGCTGCTTCTGAGTCACTGTGTGACTCCAGGTAAAGTCTCTTTCTCGTTGTCATAGTATCCCCATCCATAAAAATGGAATTGAAAAATGTGCCACAAAGAAAGCAGAGAGAGATGAAGAAGGTAAAAATATTGATGCTGAAAATTTCAGTCCACAGAATGAAGACATTTTTTGTATAAATGTAAATTCAAGACATCATTAATGCTATAGTGATCGTTATTATTCTGCAATGAGTTAAATACAGACCTGGGATTCAATTTACCAGGGTCATCTTGCTAAATGAAGATAGTTGGAAACCACCTCCACCCACGTGCCTCAGTTTTTCTTTTTGTGAGTGAACCAAGCCATCCACCACTCTCTTGATGGCCTTTTGACTGGGACAGAACTTTGGGTCTGCCCTGAGCAAACCACCCACAGCTCTCTCTTCTGCACTCTGCCTTCTCTCCAAGCGAGCGGGGTGACTGTGTGGAGCAGAATAGCGTTGGAATGAGAGCCTATTTTTAAAGTTATGTGGGCTATAAGGAGCCCTAGTGGCACAGTGGTTAAGAGCCCAGGCTGCTAACCAAAAAGCAGTTCCAATCCACCAGCTGCTGCTTGGAAACCCGATGGGGCAGTTCTACTCTGCCCTATAGGATTGCTATGAGTTGGAATCGACTCAACAGCAACAGTTCGGTTTTTTTTTTTTTTTGGTGGACTGTAAGGGAGAAGCAAGCTAAGTAATGTGAAACATGTAGGCAGAGAGGACAGTAATGACGTCATTCAGACTTCATCAGGACTGATGCTTTTCTGTGGTGACGTTGAGAGCTGTCACCAACACGGGTGGATGGCTGTTGATCCCATCAGCCTGTGTTTCCCCAGATTCTTGACACGCTGTCTTATTAGAACCAGGCAAGTCTAACCCTGTCTATCCTTGACTCAGTGGATGAGTGAACTGTATGTGGGTGTCAGAACTTACTGCTTTTGTGCTGAGAATGTCACATAGTCTCCCCAGGGCTGCCTTAAATCTTCAGCCTAATCTCAGCTGTTGCCTCTGTCTCTCCCTGGTTATTAGATTCTTGTGGTGTGTGGGAAAGGGAGAGGAGACCAGAGAGAGCAATAGAGAGGAAAGGAGGATGTGGAAATAGCACAGTGCCACATTACTATATCTGCAGTGGCTTTGCCGACTTCCAGGAATCCAGCAAATAGATTATTTTTTTAATCTGGCCAAAACCACAACCAGTAGGGCAGTACTGTTTATTGATAAAAGTTGTAGCTGCCATTTGCTTTTTCTGGACAGAGGTGGCCTCCAAAGACTCTTTTTAGACTCTACCTGAAGCAGATGTTTATTTACATGGAAATTATTTTGGTAAATGAACGTTTTAAATCAGTAACTTTCAAACATCAGTGATACTAGAATCACCACTCTCAGGGATTCTGTTCCCATAGGTCTGGGGTGGAGGTAGTTCCAGATTAAGGCATGTGAGGGCCTTAAACACTGATAATCTGTGGGGCCCCCTCCTCTGCTTACTCACGCATTCAAACAGGATATGTGAGTTATATATGTACATGTATATATGTGTGTGTGTGTGTGTGTGTGTGTGTGTGTGTGTGTTTTAGCTATTCATGATGTAACTTCTTTTTAAATGCAACTATAACCAAACCCATTGCCATCGAGTCAATTCTGACTCATAGTGACCCTATGGGATAGAGTAGAATGGCCCCTTGGGTTTCCAAGGAGTGGCTGGTGGATTCGAACTGCCGACCTTTTGGTTAGCAGCTATAGCTCTTAACCACTGCACCACCAGGGCTATAATACTAGCAATTGAACACAAAGGTGGCATATGCCATTTTAGAGGAATGAGATGAACTGGATTATAAAATTTTTAGTTGATGCAGGGTACTGAGGTTTTTACTATATACCACATTTTCTACAAAAAGAATATTCCACCTATTATACAACAGAGAAAATGAGTCAGCAAACTTAGTTGTTTCAACAATCAGTGTAAAATTCTGTTGATTTCCAAAACAAAAAATTGACTTTCACCAATTTTGCTTTAATGGCTCATACTTCAATTTTTATTTCTTTGTGGAACTGTTTGACTCTCATATTTGGAGATATGTATATAATTGATGTAACAGTAGCACCACTTCTGTACAAGTGAGTTTGTTTTTCGAGTCATAACAATATCAATCAATTTCTTAAAAGAAAGTTAGTCTGAAGGGAAATGGAAAAAACATTTATATAATTTTTATTATCTAAGTATTCATTTAATTTATTTCCTCGAGGAATTGGTCAATTTCCTTACATGGCGATACATAAATATTCCAGTATAATAGACATGTAATGTTCTGACAAATGCCCCTCGTTGCTTTCTTGGAAGTTGAATTTAGAAACACACTCATTGTTGCAAACAGAAACATATTTTGCACGATAAATAAGTATTGAATTTTGCATCCTCTTAATGTTCCTAATACCTTGTGTATTAGCATATCTAGAGTAATATCAAGCACTGTGTCCCATGCAACAGACAGTAAAAAACAAAATTCACTTGATACATAAATTAAAACTTTCCTGTTAGATAAATATTAATATTTCTAGTATTTTTGGACATTTGCTATGGTAGTATTATATTAAATTACTACTCATGTTAGTATTATGTTAAATGTATGCTAGATTGTGTCGGCATATATGCCAAATGTATTTTAAAGTTATAAATATTATTGTTTACAAAACTTAGGAAATAACTGAGTAAATGCTATACAGTTAAAAAGTAACTTGATTGAGTTCATTGCAATGGTCAATTTATTCGAGTTCACTCACTTCTGTGCATCATCTGGAACTGGAGTTCCCATTGGTTGTTTACCAGGATGTGTGCAAGAGCATACCCTATGTTTGCATCATGGCAGAGAGCATTGTTGGCCCTCCTGGATGGAGATGCTGGATCAGCAGACGTGGATGTACAAGATGGTTCTCTCAAAATGTATAAAAAAACAAAACAAAACAAAAAAAACCATTGCCGTCAAGTTGATTCCGACTCATATTGACCCTACAGGACAGAGTAGAACTGCCCCATAGGGTTTCCAAGGAGTGCCTGGTGGATTTGAACTGCCAACCTTTTGGTTAGCAGCCATAGCTCTTAACCACTACGCCACCAGGGTTTCCCAAAGTGGATCAGAGACCTGTTAGCTATTAATATAATCCATCCTTGCCCATTAACCACTCATGTTGGATTCAGTTGCATATTGAATGTAGCAAGAATTAGACTCGACAGCCCACCCCCACCTCTTATTAGAAAGAAACAGTATATTCCCAAGAGACCGACCGAGATAAGGAGTTTCAATTACATAGGAGGGGACAGTAGGAGACAGATGTCAACTAAGGTGTTGCAGTGGTAAGGGCCTCATAGGTTAAACAACCTTGTGCATGGGCACCCTCATGACCTTGAGTGAACTTTATTTCTGGCTGACACATTGTCATGCACTGGAGCTGGTATCAGTTTCATTTAGTACCCTGCCAGCTCCCTTCCACGGTGGTGCTCAATTTTCCTTTTTTCTGCTTGGCATCTATGGATCTTTGCTTTGGACAACTGGCGCCCCTGTTCTGTTGATGCGCTAAGCATGTGCTTATCTTACTTATTAGGTAATCCATCCCTGGGTGGAAGCCAGGAATCTCATTTTTTTTTTTTTTATTGTACTTTAGGTGAAGGTTTACAGAACAAATAGTTTCTCATTAAACAGTCAGTACACAGATTGTTTTATGACATTGGTTAACAACCCCATGACATGTCAACACTCTCCCTTTTTGACCTTAGAGGACTTTTTTTTTTTTTTGGTGAAAATGTACATAGCCAAAGATACACCATTTCAGAAATTTCTACATGTACAATTCTGTGACATCGATTACATTCTTCCAGTTGTGCTGCTATTCTCACTATCCTTTTCCAAATTATTCCATCACCATTATCTTCAACTCACTGCCCCCTAGAC
Organism: Dugong dugon; assembly: GCA_030035585.1. NCBI lineage: Eukaryota > Metazoa > Chordata > Mammalia > Sirenia > Dugongidae > Dugong > Dugong dugon. Next base: position 33,301,203 of record CM057467.1, read on the forward strand.
TTCCCATCAAACCTTTTGAGTTACTGTTCTCAATTTGATCTCACATAGATAATTCTTTTTCTTTTTTTTGTACCTTAGATGAAGATTTACAGAACAAATAGTTTCTCATTAAACAGTTAGTACACATATTGCCTTATGACAATGGTTATCAACCCCACAACATGTCAACTCTGTCACTTCTCAACCTTGGGTTTCCTATCACCAGCTTTCTTGTCCACTTTTTCCTTCTAGTCCTTGTCCCTGGACTGCTGTGCCTCATTAATGCCATTTTGTTTTATGGGGCTGTCCAATCCTTGGCTGAACGGCGAACCTCGGGAGTGACTTCACTTCTGAGCTAAAAGGGTGTCCGGGGGCCATACTCTCGGGGTTTCTCCAGTCTGTCAGGCCAGTAAATCTGGTGTTTTTTTGTGAGTTAGAATTTTGTTCTACATTCTTCTCCAGCTCTGTCCAGGACCCTCTGTTGTGATCCTGGTCAGAGCAGCCAGTGGTGGTAGCTGGGCACCATTTAGCTGTACTGGACTCAGTCTGGTGGAGGCCGTGGTAGCTGTGGACAGTTAGTCCTTTGGACTAATCTTTTCCTCGTATTCTGTTCTCTTCATTCTCCCTTGCTCCCAAAGGGGTGAAACCAGTGGAGTATCTTAGACAGCTGCTCACAGGCTTTTAAGATCCCAGACAGTACTCACCAAGGTAGAATGTAGAACATCGTTTTTATAAACTGTGTTATGCCATTTGAGCTAGATGTTCCCTGAGACCATGGTCCCCACAGCTCTCTGCCCAGCAATTCAGTCCCTCAGGGAGGAATCTCCATTTTTAACAAGCATCTTAGGTGATTCAGATGGTCAGCAGACCACACTCTCCAAAAGACTGCCTTAGACTTCGTTCTAGTTTCCATTCAATCCAGTTTTTGAAACAGCGTCTTTCTGTCGAAGTCTGGTTTGTTTCAGTCATATTCTTTATTGAAGGATTTATTAGCATCTCTGTTTATTACCTGTTTCATTCTCACAGCATCACAATAACTAGAGAGGGAACCAGAGGTGGTGAGCCCCATTTTATTGGTGGGATGAGGTGGGGGTGGGTTTGAGGCTTAGGGGAAGGAAGATCATAGTGAGTCAGAGGCAGAGGTAGGAAATGAAGTCTAGAATTGATGACTCTCAAACCAAGAAATCTTCTGAGGCCTACTTCCTCAGCTTGTGATTTCATATTTAATCATAGTTCTTTGTTAGGTTTCCAATTCATTATGTTTGGATAAGGAAAGCATATTGGAGTTTTAAACAAAATAGCTTATCAATATGCCAGTTTTTAACATATCGAGGCTCTTCTAAAGTTTGAGTTTATATCTAGATGATAATATGTGTGGAATTGGCTTTATCTGCTTCTCGTGAGTTTGCTTCCTTTATCATTTCTGAAGACTTTTTACATGAAGTATAAGGGAACAGATCTCTCCTCCCAATGGCCAACAGGAATTCCCTCTGATCTTCTAACTGGTAAAGTAGTAAATTGAAAAACTTGTTAGCTCACTGTTTCTCAAATTTGAGTAGTATATGGATCAATTTTTGAAGGAAAAATAATCCTGAAAACTCTCCAATTACTGTTGAGTTGATTCTGACCCCAGGGAGACTCCTTATGCGTCAAAGTACAATTGTGCTCCACGGGGTTTTCAATGGCTGATTTTTTGGAAGTAGATTGTCAGACCTTTCTTCTGAGGCTCCTCTGGGTGGACTTGAACCTCTAACCTTCCAGTTAGCAGCTAAGCGCATTAACCATTTGTACCACCCGGGGGCTCCTGAAAGTCTCAGTCAACTTAAATTATTTTTATTACAGTGTTACTTAAATTTACAAATAGAAACTAGGGCTATAAAGTCTTTTTATTTATAGTTCTTATTACAACTAAAAGACTAAAGCAGATTTACAAATTAAATACAAATGAAACTACAAAATGAATACTATTCATATTAATAACATTATAGTAATTTAATATGACAAATGATGCTGTTTTGCTGAAATTAAATCATCCGTGTATCATGACTATGGTATCACCAGTCAAAACTCAACATCTTTTGAGTTCAACATGCTTGTACCACCAAGTGACCTCTGATATCTCAATTTTCTTACGACTTTTCTTTGTTAGAACTACTAAGGCAGTGTAGTCCTGTGTTTACTTTCAGGAATTCTGTTTTAAAAAAGAAGTTACCTAAATATTATTTATTAATAATTTTACATTTTTATTATTCAGACACATAAAATTACTGTTACAGAGTTTATCATCAGCATACGTAATTATCTCTTAAATTCCATTCCAAAATAACAACAGCCAAAAAAAAGGCAGGACATTCTAGTTATTCTGTGCTGCCCTTACAAGGGCAAATGAAAACTTTACATTAGGTTTTGTAACTCACAGAACTCTCCTTCTCACAGTGCTGCCTTTGAGGACTTCTAGAGGTCTATGGAGGCCATTCTAGGCTTTTTTTCTCCCCCATGCAAAAATTTATACATACATTTTTATGTGACTCCAGTTGCTTTCCCCATACTGTGACAGCACACTCCTCCTTTCCACCTGATTCCCCATGTCCATTCAACCAGCTCCTAACCGTCTCACCTTCCCATCTCACCTCTGGACAGAAGCTGCCCATTTAGTCTCTTGTGTCTACTTCAGCTAAAAGGCACACTCCTCACAAGTATTACTTTATGTCCCACAGTCCAGTCCGATCCCTGTCTGAAGAGTTGGCCTCAGAAATTGTTTTAGTTCTAGGCTGATAGAGAATCCAGGGGCCATGCTTTCTGGGGTTCCTCCAGTCTCAAACCATTAAGTCTGGTCTTCTTACTAGAATTTGAGTTCTGCTCCCCACCTTTTCTCCTGCTCCATCCAGGACTCTATGTTGTGTTCCCTGTCAGGGTGGTCATTGGTGGTAGCCGGGCACCACCTAGTTCTTCTGGTCTCAGGCTGATGAAGTCTCTGGTTTATGTGGCTGTTTCTGTCTCTTGGGCTACTATTTTCCTTGTGTCTTTGGTGTTCTTCATTCTCCTTTACTCCAGGTGGTTGGGACCAATTGATGCATCTTAGATGGCCGCTTGCAAGCTTTTAAGACCCCAGATGCCACTCACCAAAGTAGGATGCAGAACATTTTCTTAATAAGCTTGTTATGCCAATTGACCTTGATGTCCCCTGAAAGCATGGTCCCCAGACCACTACCCCTGCTACTCTGTCTCTCAAAGTGTTTGATTGTATTCAGGAAACTTCTTAGCTTTGGTTTAGTCCAGTTGTGCTGACTTCCCCTATAGTGTATGCTGTCCTTCCCTTCACCTAAGATAATTCTTATCTACTATCTAGTTACTAAATAACCCTCACCCTCCCTCCCCACCCTCATAACCATCAAAGAATGTTTTCTTCTGTGTTTAAACCTTTTCTTGAGTTCTTATAATAGTGGTCTTATATAATATTTGTCCTTCTGTGACTGACTAAATTCACTCAGCATAATGATCTCCAGCTTCGTCCATGTTATAAGATGTTTCACGGCTTTGTCATTGTTATCATTGCATAGTATTCCATTGTGTGGATATACCATAATTTGTTTATCCATTCATTCGTTGATAGGCACCTAGGTTGTTTCCATCTTCTTGCTATTGTGAACAGTGCTGCAATGAACATGGGTATGCATATATCTATTCGTGTGACAGCTTTTATTTCTCTAGGATATATTCCAAGGAGCAGCATAGCTGGATCGTATGTACTTCTATTTCTAGCTTTTTAAGGAAGTGCCAAATCAATTTCCAAAGAGGTTGTACCATTTTACATTCCCACCAACGGTGTATAAGTGTTCCAGTCTCTCCACAACCTCTCCAGCATTTATTATTTTGTGTTTTGGGGATTAATGCTAGCCTTGTTGGAGTGAGATGATATCTCTTTGTGGTTTTGATCTGCATTTCTCTAATGGCTAATGATCGTGAGCATTTCTTCACATGTCTGTTAGCCGCCTGAATATGTTCTTTGGTGAAGTGCCCATTTTTTAATTGGGTTATTTGTCTTTTTGTTGTTGAGGTTTTGCAGTATCTTGTAGATTTTAGAGATTAGATGCTGATTGGATTTGTCATAGCCAAAATTTTTTTCCCAGCCTGTAGGTTGTCTTTTTACTCTTTTGGTGAAGTCTTTTGATGAGCGTAAGTGTTTGCTTTTTAGGAGCTCTCATTTATCTAGTTTCTCTTCTGGTGTTTGTGCATTTTACTTATGGTTCCTATTGTGTTTATGCCATGTATTAGGGCTCCTAGCGTTGTCCCTATGTTTTCTTCCAGGATCTTTATTGTTTTTGATTTCCTGTTTAAGTCTTTGATCCATTCTGAGTTAGTTTTTGTGCATGGTGTGAGGTATGGGTCCTGTTTCAGTTGTTTGCAGGTGACTATCAAGTTATGCCAGCACCATTTGTTAAAGAGACTGTCTTTTCCCCAGTTAACGGACTTTGGGCCTTTGTCAAATATTAGCTGCTCACAGGTGGATGAATTTATGTCTGGATTCTCAATTCTGTTCATTGGTTCATTTATCTGTTGTTGTACCAGTACCAGGCTGTTCTGACTACCATGGTGGTATAATAGGTTCTAAAATCAGGTAGTATGAAGCCTCCCACTTTGTTCTTCTTCTTGAGTAATGCTTTACTTATCCGGGGCCTCTTCCCTTTCCATATGAAGTTGGTGATTTGTTTCTCCATCTCATTAACAAATGCCGGTGGAATTTGGATTGAGACTGCATTGTATCTGTAGATGGCTTTGGGTAGAACTGACATTTTCACAATGCTGAGTCTTCCTATCCATGAGCAAGGTGTGTTTTTCCACTTACGCAGGTCTCTTTTGCTTTCTTGCGGTAGTGTCTTGTAGTTTTCATTGTATAGATCTTTTACGTCTCTAGTTAGATTTATTCCTAAGTATTTTATCTTCTTGGAGGCTATTGTAAATGGTATTAATTTGGTGACTTCCTCTTCGAGTTTCTCTTTGTTGGTGTAAAGGAATCCAACTGATTTTTGAATGTTTATCTTGTATCCTGAAACTTTGCTGGAATCTTCTATTAGTTCCAGTAGTTTTTTCGTGAATTCTTTGGGGTTTTCTGTGTATAAGATCATATCATCTGCAAATAGAGATACTTTCACTTCTTCCCTACCAATTTGGATGCCCTCTATTTCTTTTTCTAGCCTAATTGCTCTGGCTAAGACCTCCAGCACAATGTTGAATAAGAGTGGTGATAAAGGGCATCCTTGTCTGGTTCTCGTTCTCAAGGGGAATGCTTTCAAAGTCTCTCCATTTAGGATGATGTTGGCTGTTGGCTTTGTATAAATGCCCTTGATTATATTGAGGAATTTCCCTTCTGTTCCTATTTTGCTGAGAGTTTTTCTCATGAATGGGTGTTAGACTTTGTCAAATGCCTTTTCTGCATCGATTGATAGATCATGTGGTTCTTGTCTTTTGTTTTATTTATGTGATGGATTACATTGATTGTTTTTCTAATGTTGAACCATCCCTGCATACCTGGTATAAATCCTACTTGATCACAGTGAATTCTTTTTTTGATATGTGGCTGAATTCTATTGGCTAGAATTTTGTTGAGGATTTTTCATCTATGTTCATGAGGGATATTGGTCTGTAATTTTCTTTTTTTGTGGTGTCTCTACCTGGTTTCGGTATCAGGGTTATGCTGGCTTCATAGAATGAGTTTGGGAGTATTCCATCCTTTTCTATGCTCTGAAATACCTTTAGTAGTAGTGGTGTTAACTCTTCTCTGAAAGTTTGGTAGAATTCTCCAGTGAAGCCAGGGCTTTTTTGGGGGGGGTAGTTTTTAAATTACCTTTTCAATCTCTCCTTTTCTTATGGGTTTATTTAGTGTTCTACCTCTGTTTGTGTGTTAGTTTAGGTAGGTAGTGAGTTTCTAGAAATCTGTCCATTTCCTCTAGGTTTTCAAATTTGTTAAGAGTACAGTTTTTCATAGTATTCTGTTATGATTCTTTTAATTGCAGTTGGGTCTGTTATGATATCACCCATCTCATTTCTTAGACAGGTTATCTGCTTCTTCTCCTGTTTTTCTTTTGTCAGTTTGGCCAATGGTTTATCAATTTTGTTTATCTTTTCAAAGAACCAGCTTTTGGTCTTGTTAACTCTTTCAATTGTTTTTCTATTCTCTATTTCATTTAATTCTGCTCTAATTCTTATTATTTCCTTTCTTCTGGTGCCTGAGGGCTTATTTTGCTGCTCTCTTTTTACTTGCTCCAATTGTAGGGTTAATGTATTGATTATGGCCCTTTCTTCTTTTTGGATGTGTGCATTTATATAAACTGACCTCTGAGCACTGCTTTTGCTGTGTCCCAAAGGTTCTGGTAGGATGTGTTTTCGTTCTCGTTTGAGTCTGTGAATTTCTTTATTCCATCCTTAATTTCTTCTATAACCCAGTAGTTTTTGATCAAGGTGTTGTTCAGTTTCCATGTGTTTTGATTTTTTTTCCTTGCTTTTTCTGTTGATTTCTACTTTTATAGCTTTATGGTCAGAAAAGATGCTTTGTAATATTTCGATGTTTTGGATTTTGTTAAAGCTTGCTTTATGGCCTAATATGTGGTCTATTCTGGAGAATGTTCCACGTGCACTGGAAAAGAAAGTATACTTGGCTGCCGTTGGGTGGAGTGTTTGGTATATGTCTATGAGATCAAGTTGGTTGATTATAGCATTTAGCTCTTCCGTGTCTTTGTTGAGCTTCTTTCTGGGTGTTCTGTCCTTCACCAAAAGTGGTGTGTTGAAGTCTCCTACTACTATTGTGGAGCTGTCTCTCTCTCTTTTCAGTGCTGTTAGAGTTTGTTTTATGTATTTTGGAGCCCTGTCTTTCGGTGCATAAATATTTATTATAGTTATGTCCACCTGGTGTATCAACCCTGTCTTAGTCATCTAGTGCTGCTCTAAAAGAAATGGCTTTCACAAAGAGAAATTTATTTTCTCACAGTCTAGTAGGCTAAAAGTCCAAATTCAGGCTCTTCCAAGCTCCAGCAGAAGGCTTTCTCTCTCTGTTGGCTTTGGAGGAAGGTCCTCATTGTGATCAGTCTTCCCCTGGACTAGGAGCTTCTCTGCACAGGAACCTCGGGTCCAAAGGACATGCTTTGCTCCTGGTGCTTCTTTCTTGGTGGTATGAGGTCCCCAATTCTCTGCTTTCTTCTCTTTCCTTTCATCTCTTACAAGAGATAAAAGGTGGTACGGGCCACACCCCAGGGAAACTCCCTTTACAATGGATCAGGGATGTGACCTGGGTTAGGGTGGTGTTACAATCCCACCCTAATCCTCTTTAATGGAAAATTACAATCAGAAAACGGAGGACAACTGCACAACACTGTGAATCACGGCATAGCCAAACTGATACACACATTTTTTGGGGGACACAATTCAATCCATAACAGACCCTTTAATCATTATATAGTGTCCTTCCTTATCCTTTGTGGTGGATTTTACTTTAAAGTCTATTTTGTCAGAGATTAATATTGCTACTTCTGCTCTTTTTTGAGTTTTGTTTGCTTGATATATTTTTTTCCATCCTTTGAGTTTTAGTTTGTTTGTGTCTTTATTAGTCTAAGATTTGTCTCTTGTAGGCAGCATGTAGATGGATTCCGTTTTTTTAATTCAGTCTGCCACTCTCTGTCTCTTTATTGGTGCATTTAGTCCATTTACATTCAGCGTAATTATTGATAGGTATGAGTTTAGTGCTGTCCTTTTTTAATTTTTTTTATTGTACTTCAGGTGAAGGCTTACAGAACAAATCATTTTTCATGAAACAGTAGTACACATATTGTTTTATGACATTGGTTAACAACCCCACAACATGTCAACCTTCTAACTTCTCAACCTTTTTTTTAGTGAAAATACACATAGCCAAAGATACACCATTTCAAAAATTTCTACATGCACAGTTCAGTGACATTGACTATGCTCTTCCAATTGTGCTGTTATTCTCACTTAAGATGAAGGCTTACAGAACAAAATAGTTTCTCATTTAACAGTTACTACAAATGTTGCCCTATGACAATGGTTAACAATCTCACAACACATCAACAATATCCTCACTCAACCTTGGGTTTCCTATCACCAGCTTCCTTGTCCCCTTCTGCCTCTGGCCCTTGTCACTGGACTACTGTACCTCATTAGCCTCATTTGGTCTTATGGGGCTGTCCACTCCCAGGCTGAATGGTGAACCTCGGAGATAACTTCACCACTGAGCTTAAAGGGTGTTTGGGGGCCATACTCTCGGGGTTTCTCCAGTTTCCTTTAGGCCAGTAAATCTGGTCTTTATTTTGTGAGTTAGAATTACGTTCTACATCCTTCTCCACCTCTGTCCAGAACCCTCTGTTGTGATCCTGGTCAGAACAGTCAGTGGTGGTAGCTGGGCACCATCTAGCTATACTGGACTCAGTCCGGTGGAGGCCTTGGTAGCTGTGGACAATTAGTCCTTCGGACTAATCTTTTCCTTGTATCCTGTTCTCTTCATTCTCCTTTGCTCCCGAAGGGATGAGACCAGTGGAGTATCTTAGATGGCCGCTCACTGGCTTTTAAGACCCCAGACACTACCCACCAATGTAGAATGTAGAGTATTGTCTTTATAAGCTGTGTCATGCCAATTGAGCTAGATGTTCCCCGAGACCATAGTTCCCACAGCCCTCCGCCCAGCAATTCAGTCCCTCAGGGAGTTTGGATGTGTCTATGGGGTTTCCATGACCTTTCCTTGTACAAGTTGTGCTAGTTTCCCCAGTATTGTGTACTGTCTCACCCTTCACCCAAGATACCACTTATCTATTGCCTATTTAGTATTTCCCCCCCACCCCTCCCATCCCTGGTAACCAACAAAGATTGTTACATTTTGTGTGTGAACTTCTTCATGGGTTTTTACAATAGAGGTCTCATACAATATTTGTCCTTTTGTGATTGACTTATTTCACTCAGCATAATGTCCTCCAGTTTCTTCCATGTTACGAGATAGTTCACAGATTCATTGTTGTTCTTTCTCGTTGCATAGTATTCCATTGTGTGTATGTACCATAGTTTGTTTATCCATTCATCTGTTGATGGGCATCTAGGTTGTTTCCATCGTTTTGCTATTGTGAACAATGCTGCCATGAACATAGGTGTGCATATGTCTATTCGAGTGACGACTCTTATTTCTCTAGGATATATTCCTAGGAGTAGTGCTGTCCTTTTGATGTCTTTTTTTGTGTGTTGTTCACAGTTTCTTTGTTCCCCTTAATTTTCTGTGCTGAGTCATTTTTCTTTATGTATTTTCTTTTCATCTTTTTCATTGTTGTTGATTTTGGGTTTGCTGAGTCTTTGTATTTTTCTAGTTTTTTATTTTGACTTGTAGAATTTTAGTTTCCTTTGTGGTTACCTTAATATTTACCCCTATTTTTCTAAGTTTATACCTGTCTTTTATTTCTTTATATCACCTTGACTTCCTCTCCATATGAAAAACCTATGTCTACATTTTTTAAGTCCCTCTTTTTTGTTTTAATGTTGTCATCTTTTACATATTGACATTGGTTTCCCTATTTGCAGTGTTTTAGCTTTGATTTACTTTTGTGACTTCCCTATCTGGGTTGATATCTGGTTGCTCTGTCCTGTGTTCTAGTCTTAGGTTGTTATCTGATGTGACTGATTTTCTAAGTGGAGGACTCCCTTTAGTATTTCTTATAATTTTGGTTTGGTTTTTGCAAATTTCCTAAACTTCTGTTTATCTGGAAATGCCCTAATTTCACCATCATATTTGAAAGACAGTTTTGCTGGATATATAATTCTTGGCTGACAGGTTTTTTCCTTCAAGGCTTTATATATATCATCCCATTGCCTTCTTGCCTGCATAGCTTCTGCTGAGTAGCCCAAGTTTATTCTTACTGACTCTCCTTTGTAGATGACTTTTCGTTTATCCCTAGCTGCTCTTAAAATTCTCTCTATCTTTCGTTTTCGCAAGTTTGATTATAGTATGTCTTGGTGACTTTCTTTTGGGATCTACCTTATGTGGGGTTCAATGAGCATCTTGGATAGATATCTTGTCATGTTTCATGATATCAGGGAAGTTTTCTGCCAACAAATCTTCAACAAGTCTCTCTGTATTTTCTGTTATCCCCCCCCCCCCCCGTTCTGGTACTGCAGTCACTCATATGTTATTCCCCTTGATAGACTCCATAATTCTTAGGGTTTCTTCATTTTTTTAAATCCTTTTGTCTAATTATTCCTCAAATAAGTTGGTGTCAAGTGCTTTGTGTTCAGTCTCACTAATTCTGACTTCCATTGCCTGAATTCTGCTCCTATGACTTTCTACTGAGTTGTCTAATTCTGAAATTTTATTGTTAATCTTCTGGATTTCTGGTTGCCGTCTCTCTGTGGATTCTTTCAGCCTGTAAAATTTGTCATTATGGCCTTCTCTAATCTTTTTAATTTCCTCTTTTGTGTGTTCTGCATTTTGATTAATTTCCTTCCTAATTTCTTGAAGAGTTCTGTGTATTAGTCTTTTGTATTCTGCCTATAGTAGTTCCAAGAAATTTTCCTCCTCTGGAAAATTTCTAGATTCTTTATTTTGGGAGCTTTCTGAAGTCATCATGGATTGCCTCTTTATGTGATTTGATATCGACTGTTTTCTCCTAGCCATCAATAAATGATTTTATTTATTTTATGTTTGCTTACTGTGTTCTAGCTTCTTTTTTTGTTTTAATATGCCCAAACAGACTGCTCATATGAGCTAGTTTGATTACTGGCACCTTTGAAGCACTAATGTCCTGTCCCCAGGTGGTTAGATCTGTTACTAGATATGTGAGCTCTGGAATCCACCTACTCCTCCTGTATGGATTCAGCTCAGGTGCCTAGACAAAAAGCCACCAAGTGTGTGGTGTAGGCTCTCACTTACAGTCCCAGACAGGCATGGGTGATTGGTGTAGGCAAAGGCATCTGGCTGCAGCAGTGGGACACACACTGAGTAAGGCAGGGTGCTGACAGCCACCCCTGAGTGTGCAGGAGGAAGGCATGTCCCTGTTCCCCAGAGTGCGTAGGTGGGTGGGTTTTACAGCCAGACTATGAGCAGTTAATGCTGTTGGCTGTAAGGACTGGGGAGCACCTCTTATCCATGGGCCCCTATTGCAAGTGGCTAGGTGGCGTGGGTGTAGCCACCAGTCCTCAGGCCCCTGATGTGGGTAGGTGAAGACCCTGCTTAATGGGCAGAGCAGTGTCAGATGTCAAGAACCTGCCACTTCACAGCTGCAACAGTTGCAGTTTGAGTTCTGGCATATACCCTGCTGTGTTGCTGTAATGAGGGCCTACGCAGCTGAGATGGGCCCACACAAGCCTATGCAGGGGGAAGGGCACTCAAAGTCCTTGGATCCCTTATGCCTGTGCCTAGGCAAAGGAGCTGTGCCTACCCTGGGTTCCTGGCTTAGGGGAGCCAGCAGTTTATTTTTTCCTCTGTTTTTTAATTTATTCACTTTCCAAGGCAGGGAGAATGGCTCTGGGTGTGTGACGGATCCTACTTCTGGCCCAGGAGACTCAGCCATTGGTGAAGACTATCCGGGACACAGTGCACAGCAGGGAGCGGGCAGGTAAATGGGAGAGAGGTTTTTCCCTACAGGGGGGTGTTTTTGATCCACATGATAAGCCGTATGGGAGTTCTTATCTTTCGTAGAGGGCTGCCTCTCACTGGTTCTGCGTGGCCAAGTAGACTCTCAGCAGCTCGGTCTCTTGGTGCAGAATATGCCTCCCGAGCATGGCTGCTTGCCTGCCTCACCGTTCACCCTCAAGCTGATCAGGCCTGAAGGGCTCAGGCTCTTGTCAGGTCAGGTCTGGAAACTCCTCTCTGTTTCTGAACCATTTCTCCCTCCCTCTGCCACTCAGTCTGGCTCTTCAACTCTGCGTTTGATGTTCAGGGCTCCCAGACTGCCATACATAATTAAATCAGTTGTTTTTTCAGGTCTTTGTTATAAGAGGGTCCACCAGAAGTGTCTGACTACTCTACCATTTTCTCCCCACCTCCTCCAGTGTAGGCTTTTTTGTACAGCAAATTAGCCACTCTACCCAATTTGGAATGATTAAGGCTTGTCCTAGTTTCATTTGTTTTACTTCTAGCATGCTAAAAAATAGGATGAAGAAAATATGACAGAAGGCATCATTCCAGTACCAAGACTGAAAAGAAGCACAAAAACAAGAGAGAGCATGTTTTTGACAGCTTGCGTGGAGAAAGTGGAAAAAATATTGACTGGGGAATTTGGACAGCACTGTTCATTTTCTCTGGCCGCTTGCGTTGTCTTTTAGAGCAGGAGTCAAATACACTAATTCTGGCGGGGAGGCACCAAGTCCTTTTTCCTCCAGTCCCAGGGCCCCCTCATTGGCCAGTCTGAGGCCTAGGAGGGCATAGTATGGCTCACTCAGGTATATAGGTCCCTGGCCCCTTCAGATCACAACGAGCAGGGGGAATCCTTGCCCCAGCTTCTTTCGGCTCTAACTGCACTTTCAGCTCAACCTTCTTATGGAGTTCCTAACTACAATTTCCACAACTGGGGTCGGGAGGGAGCCTCCACCACCCGAGGAGTGACTCGCTTGCCAGCCTCCACCGAGCCCACGAGGGCTTTAGCCCCGCCTCCCTGGGAGCGGGGCGTGGCTTGGGCGCGGGAGGGGCGGGGACTGGTCGCGGAGCCGGCGGCGGCGACCAGGGGGAGAAGGAAGAACATGGCGGGTGCGTCGGAGTCCGCCAGCGGCCCGGGGTCAGCGGGCGGAGATGGAGACGATTCGCTATACCCGATCGCGGTTTTAATCGACGAGCTCCGCAATGAGGACGTGCAGGTACTGGGCTCGGGCTGGGAAGCTGAGGCGGGGCGGTCGGGCGCGTGGTAGGGAAAGGGGAAGGCTGGTGCTGCGGTGGGGAAGGCCCGGGCATTCAAAGAGCCGGGCTTGAAGCCGAAACTTGAGGAGGGAGGAGGGGAAAGGCCAGTGAGAGGTTGTGGTGTCACCACTCGACCCCCCCGGGGACCTCTCCGGTACCCTTTCTCCCTATTGTCTGAGCCGCGTCGGCCCGGCCCCCGACCTCATCCAGGGCGGTTGTCGACAGGCGCCTAGCCTGGACGCCCCTTCTGGGCCTTGCGGTGGGAAACGCCGCGTCTAGCCCGGGGCCGCGGTCCTCGTCGACTGTGGAGCCCAAGGGGCCGGAGCTGGCTGACAGGCGCAGGACGCCGGGGGGCCGTTTGAAGTGCTGGTGATTTTCCTGGCAAGCTGGAAACTGACAGGGCTTGTTGGATAGAACGAGAGCTGGATGGTTGATTAACCTTGGTGAGTCGGTGTATCACCCCTGATGGAACTTTCTTTGAAAAGTCAGAGGTTGTATTCAGCTATTTCACCTGCTTCGCTACTGCCAGAGTTCTCACTTACAAAAGTTGTATCACTTCCTGGATATTGTGTTCTTTTTCATTCATTTCTCTTCTGGGCTCTTCAGAGTGTTTCTCCTAGGAAATCTTCCTCTGGCGAATGAAGCTGTGAACTGCACCTGAGGTTCCTCATGGGCTAAAATCTAAATTAAGGTTTTCCTCTTTCTTACCTACCTCTTATTATACTCACCTGTTTGCCACCTCTGTTTTGTCTTTTGGTCTAAATTGCAAGCGTTTCTTTGTTTTGTTTTTTCCACTTTTCTTTTTTAAAGCTCCGTCTCAACAGTATTAAGAAGTTATCGACAATTGCTCTAGCACTTGGAGTAGAAAGAACTAGAAATGAACTGCTGCCATTCCTTACTGGTATGGGAATCTTTGTTTGAAGTTTTTTTTCCAAGTCTGTTTAAAGTCATTTTCCAGTAGTTTTCAAAACTTTGACTTTTTCTTAAGGTTTGTTAACCACACTATTATTAAATACTAAACTGAGCCTAGTGCTTTCTATGCAAAAGAAGCAGGACAAAGTATATTGTAATATTGTGCCCAGGCATATTCAAACATTAACTATTTAACTAATAGGAGAATAATTGATATGGGAATATGAATTTCTAATTCATTTGTAGAACAGATCTAGGAAGACTCTGTTGATTGAGCAGAAGGAAGGAGACCCTGTTAGGATTGTGACTTGGCCGTCTTAAAAAAAAAAAAAAAAAAAAAAAAACCTGTGCCATCGAGTCAATTTCAACTCATAGCAACACTGTTGGACAGATAGAGCTGCCCCACTTGGTTTCCAAGGCTGTAAATTTTTTCAGAAGCTGACTGCCACATCTTTCTCCTGAGGAGTGGCTGGTTGGGTTCGAATCACTGACCTTTCAATTAGCAGCCAAGCGTTTAACCACCGCACCACCAGGGCTCCTTACTAGCTGCATATTAAGTCTTTTCTAAGTTTTGTGTGAGTGTCCAGCTCAGGGCCAGCTCTCCTTGTTGATGAGTACCCCGTTGTCTTACGCAGATACAATCTATGATGAAGATGAGGTACTATTAGCTCTTGCTGAGCAGCTGGGAAATTTCACTGGCCTTGTGGGAGGTCCTGACTTTGCCCACTGTCTGCTGGTAAGTACCTATACGCTGCCTCCCCTCCTTGTAGGACTTCTGAAGTATAAATGATACATTGTTTGGTGATAGCACCATTCCAGCACTGTGTGTAGTCTCTTAGGAAATTTAGATCATGATCTTTTTATGGGGAGATAGTCATAATGTTAGCCATTGAGAGAACAAATAATGTCGGCATTCTGGACTCAATTAACCTTTTATTTTTTTCTCACTATTAATACAACTTCTTCTTTCCTTTTCTGCCTCTATAAACTTAGTAGTTTAGAGGTGGGGAGGAAAAGGATTTGATTTTTTTTAAAAATGTAATTACAGTATATGCTCATTTTTTCTTTTTATTGTAAAATACACATAAACATCACGATGTTAACCATTTTAAGAAGTATAAATGTGTGGTATTTAGTATATTCACAATGTTGTGTAACTCTTATCACTATCTAGTTCCAGAACATTTTCATTATCCCAAATGGAAACCTCATGCCCATTAAGAGACACCCTTCTTTCTCCTCTCCTCCCAGCCCCTGGCAACCAACCACTAATCTACTTTCTATGAATTTGCCTATTCTGCATATTTCATATGAATGGAATCATACAATATGTGGTGTTTTGTGACTGGCTTCTCTCACTTAACATTAATATTTTCAAGGTTCAGCATGTTGTAGCATGTATCAGTACTTCCTTATTATGGCTAAATAATATTGTTTTATGGATATATATACCACATTTTGTTTCTCCATCAGTTGATGAACTTTTGGGTTGTTTCCAGCATTTGACTATTGACAGTGCTGCTGTGAACGTTCATGTACAAGTTTTTATTTGAACACCTGTTTTTAATTCTTTGGGCTATATACCTAGGAGTGGAATTGCTTTGTAATTCTGTATTTAACTTTTTGAGAAACTACCAAGCCATTTTCCAAGATAGCTGCAACCATTTTACATTCTCACCAGTAATGTATAAGGGTTCCACTTTCTCCATATTTTCTCCAACACTCCTTTTTTTCTTACTTTTAAAATTATAGCCATCCTAGTGGATATGACATGGTATCTGTTGTAATTTTGATTGGCATTTCTTGGTGGTTTTTGTTTATTTTGTTCCTCTGAAATTGGAAGTCTTACTTCTCATCTAACTATGTCACTGTTGTGGAAACATTAGTTTTTTTGTCTTTAATTGTTAGGGTAACTTTTGCTGTGAATTACTTTGTGAATTTGGTAAATTCAGTTCAATTTAGTTGACATTTTTTGAGTGCTTGCTATATCTTGTGTTGAAATTATAATGTTAATGTTAAAAGAGACTAATGTGAATGGAATGAGGTCTCTGATCTCTGCCCTTATATATTAACGAATAACTGCTGTACAGTGTTAAGTGAAGCAATATAAGCACATACAGAGTACCCAAGTAATAGAGAGGAGAATAGGATTAAAACGGGGTGATCAAGGAAGACCTCTTAGGAGATGATGCCTGAACTAGGTTTTGAAGGATGACCAAGAATTCAGCAGGTGGACAAAGTAGCGATGTATGCTTCAGGGCTTTAAATACTGTCTCTGTGATGCTGACTCTCACAATTCTGTCTTTACCTCAGACCTTTCCATGGAATTTCAGATATACATATCTAACTGCCTATGATTTTTCTCCCTGAGTGTCAAACAGACATTTCAGATTTAATTGCCTGAAACAGAACTCATTTTACTTTCCAAAATCTGCAGCTGTTATGTTGTTGCAAGTTGCTGTCCAGTGGATTCCAACTCAGACAACCCCATGTGTACAGAGTAGAACTTCTCCATAGGGTTTTCAAGGCTGTGACCTTTTGGAAGCAGATTGCCAAGGCTTCCAAGGCACCTCTGGGTGGGTTCGAATTGCCGACCTTTCGGCTGTTAGTTGAGCACATAATCATTTACACCACCCAGGTGCTCTTTGTAACTCCTGTAGTTGCTGGTGGATGCCATCGAGTCTATTCCAACTCTTAAAAACCCCATGTGACAGAGTAGATTTGCCCCATAGGGTTTTCATGGCTGTAATCTTTACAGAAGCAGGTTCCAGGTCTTTCTCCCACAGAGCTACTGGGTGGGATGAACTACCAACCTTCTGGTTAGCAACCAAGTACTTAACCATCACACCATCAGGGCTCTTTAGTAATTCCTGTAGGTTATACATATATTCTAAATCAGTCCACTTTCTTCCATCCATACTACTACCACCCTGGATCACCCACCATGATACTTCCTCTACATTGTCACAATAGTTTCCTAAATAGCTTCCTTCTACTCTTGCCTCTCACCCACCCCACAGTCTCCTTCACTTAGCAGATGGATCATTCTTTGTCATTGCTGTTAGAAAATCCAAACTTTGTACCTTAATTTGCAAGATCCTTCATGACCTGCCTCTCTGACCTTATACCATGCTGTTTCTTGATAACCTCATTCCATTCACATTGGTCTTTCTATTCTTTGAATAAGCCAAGCTCATTATTGCTTTAAGGACCTTTGCTCTAGGTATTCCCTGTAATGAAATACTCTTTTGGGCTTCCTGTGGCCTTTGCTGGTCATTCACACACCCAGCCTGAAATAGCCTCCCAGTCACTCCCTGTCATAATCATCCTGTTCTGTTTCACTACAGAGTGCTCACCACCTTCTAATTGTTTTCTTCTTTGATGTCTTCCTCCATTAGGATGTAAGCTCCACCTGAGCAAGGAACTTTGTCTGCCTTGTTTACTTGTGTTGTATGCAGTGCCTAGAATACAACAGTCATTTATTGAAAGAGTGAGTTTCAGAGGCTTGAAAGCATGAAACAGATTACATTCCAGACTGCTAGAGTATAAAGTGTTGGGGCTGGAGTTGGCAGGCGTGGTGGTCAGGGGACAGGACAAAAAGGGTATGGAGAAGTAGGCAGAGTTCCTGTCAAGAGAGAACAGTTCTCAGGAGCTTGGTCTTATCCTGTAGTAGTGATAGAGGTTATCCAGTGAGTTGATTGCATGAAACAAGATCGGAGTGGCCATGGGACAGATCATGAAAGGCCTTGGCAAATAAGAAACAGTATCTTTTCAAAGGGTTTCTGAAATACTAGAGAAGTTGAGTATTTTGTTGCTTATTTTCTTCCTTTGTGTATCAGATAATTTTGGAAACATATTATTAAGCTGACACATTTCTTTCCTGTGACTCATCCTTCTGTTTCAGTCTGTCCGTCAGTTCTACAAGTGGGTCTTGTGTTTCAACTTTCACAGCTCATGGCATATGCTGAATCTACCAGGACCAAACGCAGACCCAGAGAGGCAGAGGTTCAAAGAACCAGACTGTTTTCACTTGGCCATGTTATAGTCAGTTACTTACACTAGTGTAGATTCTCAACCCCTTTAGTCTCTTCTACTTCTAAAGCTACAAGCTTTCCTTCCATCTTTGTACTCTTCACTTGATTGTTCTATCATAAACTCCTTCAGCTGTATATCTGGCTCATGGGGAGATTTAGATTGCAGCCTGAAAAAAGTGATTTTGTACTCAGCCTTTTATAGGCTGGATAAATTGAGGTGTAGAGCTAGTTGACGACGGTTATTTGCACCTCCAGGAATAGTAGAACTAATGCTCAAAACGCTATGGACTCGGTGGCCTGACAAGATGACATCATGTAATTGTGGTGCCCGATGTTGGTTATATTTTTGCACTTATTCTTGAGAACATATGCATGATCCTTTCTGTCTGAATTTGGCTACATATCTTTTAAACCTAGTAATTCAACTCACAATAATATTAATATTGCGTCAAGTCTCTTCCACTGTGTCATTTGTAGAGACCATCTGGGAGTTGCCATCTGGGACATGAGATCTTGGCTGTCCTACAGAAGTTGTGTCTTCAGGTTGGGCATGCCATATGTTATCACTGTGTGAACTGAAAGTTACCATTTGGTATGATGTAGCTAACATTCTGGTTACATGTACCACCTCCCTTCAGTCACTGCAAAAGGTGGTAATCTGTATCTAACCTGGCTCAATAAGTTCTTCTCTGGTTTTCCTTTTTGGTTTATGTAGCCTCCTTTGGAAAGTCTAGCAACTGTGGAAGAGACTGTGGTTCGCGACAAGGCTGTGGAGTCCTTGAGGCAGATCTCCCAGGAGCATACTCCTGTTGCTCTGGAAGCTCATTTTGTACCTCTGGTGAAACGCCTAGCAGGTGGTGACTGGTTCACTTCTCGCACATCTGCATGTGGTTTGTTCAGCGTTTGCTATCCCAGGGCTTCCAATGCTGTCAAGGCAGAAATTAGACGGTAAGATATGGCCTTTTTTGTTACTTGAGGTTATTGGGAACCCATAGCCGACCGTTTTCGCAGTACCCTGTTACCAGTGAGTGGCTGATATCAAGGTAGTTTGATCAATAGCATCATTGTTTTTATCGTCCAATTGAATATACCTGTGGTTTTGTTACTTCTATGAGTACAAGCCTAATCACTGATGTTTGTAAGAGAAAACCTCTAAAATGAGCATGTGTGTGCATTTGTGTTGGAGGACATTCAGTCAATGGTATTTAAGTTGAAATCCCTTCTTTGTTTGCTGCAGGCACTTCTGTTCTCTGTGCTCAGATGACACACCAATGGTACGACGTGCTGCTGCTTCCAAATTGGGTGAATTTGCAAAAGTTTTGGAATTAGAAAGTGTGAAAAGTGAAATTGTTCCATCGTTCACCAGTCTAGCTTCAGATGAACAGGTAAATTAACTCTTAGTGCTTAAGGTACACAGATAAGCTCCTTTCCTCAAACATTTTAGGAATTTCTTTGGGGAATGTCTTTTATGTTTCTTTCTTAACCAGACCTTGATTTTCTCTTACATTAGCAGCTGTTAAAAGGAAGAATCCCTGAGGAAGTGGGAGCCATAATTAGAAGGGAAGACCAAAGCTGCATTAAGGGGTAGCATACCTTTGGGAATTGCAGGCTGTATTATAATATGAGGGAGTGAAGTTTCCTGGAATTTTTGACTTTCCAATACATAAGCATAGCATATTCAGGGAAGCTATTTGACCCTTTGCGTCATCTGTACTAGTCTGTGGAATGATTTAGCATAATCACAATTTTAAATCCAAGGATCTAGATCTCTTTTTTTGTAGAATAACAATAATAACATTTAACCATAGCAAACACTTATAGTACTTAATATTTCCTAGCTTCTGTTTTGAATTGTTTACATATATAAGTAATTGAATCCTTACAACAGCCTCATGAGTTAGATACCCCATTTTACATATTAAGGAAACGGAGGCACAGGAAGTTTAAGTAAGTTACCCAAGGTTGCATAGTTAGCGTTGGTGGAATCGGGATTTGAATCTAGGCACTTTGGCTCCACAGTTCTTGCATGGGTAGCTAGAATGCCTCTCCCTGTGATGGTGCATCGGAGGATCAGCTCCCGAGTTCCTGGGCTCTGGAAGGAGAGTCCTTATGGATTTCTAATTTGCCTAGTGCCTGCTCTAGAATCACTTCATGTGTACAGGACCAAGAGCATCAGGACACATACTGATGAGTCTTGTTTTCAAATTTTAAATGAAAGATGATAAATCTTACTTTCAGAATAATTTTAAAAACTTGTTTGTTAAAGTAACATACAGACAACAGCACAAAATAAATAAACAATGGATTATAATGAAGTGAACACCTTTGTAAGTCATCCATGAAAGGGATAGAACTTTGCCAGCCACTACCCAGAAGCCCTCCACATGCTCCCCCCAACACAGTCCTTCCCTCCCTCATTGTCTTACGAATAGCTGTGATTCTGACTTTTATGACAATCACTTCCTTACTTTTCTTTGTACTATTATCCAAGCATGCACCCCTAAATGTTATACTTCAAACAGCGCTTATCCAAGAGAAATGCAAGCTATCTCTGTAATTTTTTAAATAATATTTTGTTGTGTTTTCAGTGAAGGTTTTTATACAGCGGTTTAGGTTCCTATTCAACAATTTCTGCACGGATTATTCAGTGACACTGGTTACATTCTTCACAATGCATGAACATTCCCACCTATGTAATTTTAAATTTTCTGGCCATGTTTAAAAAAAGTAGAAGGAAACAGATGAAATTAATACTAATGATATATTTTATTTAAACCAATATATCCAAAATTTTATTTGACCATTTGCCACTAACCATATTTCAGTAGACACGTGTTGCTAGTGGTTACCATACTAGACGGTGCAGGTTTAAAATTTCCTTCATTTGGGATTTTATTGATTATATTTCTCATGGTATAGTTTAACATTTTCTTTTGCCCTCTTTATTTCCTACAAATTGGTAGTTAAATCTAGAGAAGAGGTTTGCAAACTTTCTTTAAAGGGCCACATAGTAAATATTTTAGGCTTTGTGGGCCAGACAGTCTGTTGCAATGACTCACTGCTGCTGTTAAAGTGTAAACACAGCCATAGACAGTATGGAAACTAATGGGTCTGGCAGTTTTCCAGTAACACATTATTTATAAAAAGTAGCTTTGGTCCAGATTTGGCCAATGTTTGCCCCACCTCTGTCTAGAATCAGATTTAGATTCAATATTTTTGGGGCAATAAGACCACTTCATGGTGGTGGTGTACTTTTCATCAAGAGGCAAATAACGTCTAGTCTATTTTTGTGTTATTAGCAGTAGTTGATGCTCAAAAAAATATTAAGTGCTTAATTGTCAAATAGATGTATGTATGTTCTCTCTGACCACTGTTAGAAGAGTTGCCCGTTGATTATTCATTGTTTGAAAAAATATTTATTACGCACCTACTATGTATCAGGTGGAAACCCTGGTGGCGTATTGGTTAAAAG
Organism: Dugong dugon; assembly: GCA_030035585.1. NCBI lineage: Eukaryota > Metazoa > Chordata > Mammalia > Sirenia > Dugongidae > Dugong > Dugong dugon. The sequence continues at coordinate 33,322,480 of CM057467.1, forward strand.
CTACGACTGCTAACCAAATGGTCGGCAGTTCGAATTCACCAGGTGCTCCTTGGAAACTCTGTGGGACAGTGTTCTGTCCTGTAGGGTTCCCATGAGTCGGAATCGACTCAATGGCAGTGGGGTTGGTTTTGTTTCGGTTTTATATATTAGACACTGTTGTAGTGCAAGGATACAGTGTGAAGGCATATGGACCCTGTTCTCCTGGAATTTGCATCGTAATTGAGGAAAACAGATCATAAACAGATAAACAGATACTATCAGGTAGGGATAAATGATATGAGGAAAATAAAGTAGGATGATATGATAGATTATAGGGCACTCCTATAGACCAGCTGGTCAGAGAGGTTTTCAGAGGAAGTGGATAGATCACCTGAGAACTGAAAGAAAAGTGCTAGCCGTGCACTTTCCTCAAGTGTCAGAGCTCTAGGATGAGAGGACACAGTGTAAAGGCCCTAAGGCTGGAACAGAGTGGGTGAAAGATCCTCATAAGAGATGAGATTGGAGAAGATAGGCAGGGGCCAGATCATGGAAGGCCTTTAAGTCAGGGTAAAGAGTTTGGATTTTCTTTTTTTTCCCCGTGGGTGCAGTGGAAATGCGTTGGAAGATTTTAAGCAGGGCTGTGACATGATGTAATTTACATTTTTAATTTTAGTTTTCGTTTTTATTGTAGTTTAAGTGAAAGATTACAGTTCAAGTTAGTCTCTCATATAAAAATTTATACATACATTGTTATGTGACCTAATTGGTCTCCCTATGCTGTGACAGCACACTCCTCATTCCACCTCTTGATTTCCTGTGTCCATTCAGCCAGCTCCTAACCCTCTCTGCCTTCTCATCTCACTGGACAGAATGCCCATTTAGTCTCATGTATCTACTTGAGCTAAGAAGCATACTCTTCATGAGTATAATTTTATGTCCCACAGTCCAGTCCAATCTTTGCCTAAAGAGTTGGCTTCGGGAATTGTTTTAGTTCTGGGTTGACAGAGAGTCTGGGAGCCGTGCTTTCAGGGGTTCCTCCAGTCTCAGTCAGACCATTAAGTCTGGTCTTTTTACTAGAATATGAGTTCTGCATCCCACCCTTCCCCCACTCCATCAGGGACTCTCTGTTGTGTTCCCTGTCAGGGCGGTTATTGGTGGTAGCCAGGCACCATCCAGTTCTTCTGGTTTCAGGCTGATGAAGTCTCTGGTCTCTGTGGCCCTTTCTGTCTCTTGGGCTAATCCTTTCCTTATGTCTTTGGTGTTCTTCATTGTCCTTTACTCCAGGTGGTTGGGACCAATTGATGTATCTTAGATGGCCGCTTGCTAGCTTTTAAGACCCTGGATGCCACTCAACCAAAGTAGGATGCAGAACGTTTTCTTAATAAGCTTTGTTATGCCAGTTGTCCTAGATGTCCCCTGAAAGCATGGTCCCCAGACGCACGCCTCTGCTACTCTGTCCCTCAAAGTGTTTGATTGTATTCAGGAAACGTCTTAGCTTTGGTTTAGTCCAGTTGTGCTGACTTCCCCTGTAGCGTGTGCTGCCCTTCCCTTCACCTAAGATAATTCTTACCTACTGTTGAGTTAGGGAATAACCCTTACCTTCCCTCCCCACCCTTGTAACCATCAAAGAATGTTTTCTTCTGTGTTTAAACCTTTTCTTGAGTTCTTGTAACAGTGGTCTTAAACAGTATTTGTCCTTCTGTGACGACTAAATTCACTCAACATAATGCCCTTCAGATTCCTCCATGTTATGTTTCATGGCTTCATCGTTGTTCTTTATCATTGCATAGTATTCCATTGTGTGAATATACCATAATTTGTTTATCCATTCGTCCATTGATGGGCACCTAGGTTGTTTCCATCTTTTTGCTATTGTGAACAGTGCTGAAGTGAACATGGGTATGCAGGTATCTATTCATGTGATGGCTCTTATTTCTCTAGAATATATTCCAAGGAGTGGGATTGCTGGATCGTATGGTACTTTTATTTCTAACTTTTTAAGGAAGTGCCAAATTGATTTCCAAAGTGATTGTACCATTTTACATTCCCACCAACAGTGTATAAATGTTTCAGTCTCTTCACAACCTCTCCAGCATTTATTATTTTGTGTTTTTTGGATTAATGCTAGCCTTGTTGGGGTGAGATAGTATCTCATTGTAGTTTTGATTTGCATTTCTCTAATGTCTAATGATCGTGAGCATTTCTTCATGTGTCTGTTAGCTGCCTGAATGTCTTTGGTGAAGTGCCTGTTCATATCCTTTGCCCATTTTTTAATTGGGTTATTTGTCTTTTTGTTGTTGAGGTTTTGCAGTATTATGTAGATTTTGAGATTAAACGCTGATCTGATTTGTCATAGCCAAGTGGACAAATATTGTATAAGACCACTATTACAAGAACTCAAGAAAAGGTTTAAACACAGAAGAAAACATTCTTTGATGGTTATGATGGTGGGAGGGGAGGGTGAGGGTTATTCACTAACTAGATAATAGATGAGAATTATTTTAGGTGAAGGGAAGGACAGCATACACTACAGGGGAAGTCAGCACAACAGGACTAAACCAAAGCTAAGAAGTTTCCTAAATACAACCAAACACTTTGAGGGACAGAGTGGCAGGGATGGGGGTCTGGGGGCCATGGTTTCAGGGGACATCTAGGTCAGTTGGTATCACAAAGTTTATTAAGTAATTGACATTTTTAAAAGATCATTCTGGGTGGAAACTAAATTGTGAAGGGGTGAGAGTAGAAACAGGAAGACCAGTCAGGAAACTTTTGTAATAATCTAGTTAAGAGATGATAGTGGTAAACTAGGATGGTAATAGGAAGATGGAGAGAATCGGGATAAGATTTGGAGGTAGAGTCAATAGAACTAATGTTGGATTGGATGAGGGGAAGAGGAATCAAAAAGATCTCTTAGATTTTTGGCTTGAGGAGCTGGGTGGATGGTGGTGTCATTGCTGAGTTGGGAAGATTCTTCAAGGAGGAGCAGCTGTAGGGGAGAAAATTAGGAGTTCTGGAAGAGAAGTAATTTATTAAATTAATAAATGTTGATCGGCGTGTATTTCCATAGATGGTAATTGTCGCTTGATATAGCATCATTTTTGGAATTTAGAAATGTATGTATAGGTACTACCAAGAGATTAAGTCTGTCTTTTTTAGCCTGTTCATTGGATACAAGGGAGTGAGTGTGTCTTAGATAAGTTATTAATGATATGTAATTTTTTAAATTTGTAGTATTTTGAAAAGTTGAAGTCATTGTTCTCTCTTTGCATGTGTTTATGTGTGCACACTTATGTATGTATATATAATTTATGCATATCATATATTAAACATTTTATCCTGTTTCTCATGGAGTATTTACATGTTTTCAGTTTTTATTTTTGTATGTGCAATTCCAAGATCTACAATTTAAATTCCTAATTTCTTGTTAATTTGTCTAATTGTATATTTCCATTCACATTGACACTTGTCAGTTAACATTTGAAAAGCAGAGTTCGACCTTATAGGACAGAGTAGAACTGCCCCATAGAATTTCCAAGGAGCAACTGGTGGATTTGAACTGCCGACTTTTGGGTTAGCAGAGAAAGCTCTTAGCCACTACGCCACCAGGGTTTCCTTCATTAATCCTATCCCTTTCTAATTTTTTCCTGCTATGTTTTTCTAAACATGGCTACTGCAGAGTTATTCTGTCCTTGATTTTCCACATTTAAATCCAACTTTTTTTTTTTTAATACTCTTTATTTTGTTTTTCTTTGTATTTCTTTCCAAGTCGTCATCACTTGTGCCTAAGTTCTGCTGCCACTCAAAGCTGAGTATCCCTTTCTCTGTCTTATCCCTATTCTCTCTCTACTCTAATCTGTTATATACAACTTGTATAAGTATAGTTTTCATTTTTATCTTAATCCTTCAACTTCCTTGAAGACATCATTAAAATGTTCTTTTTCACTTAATCTTTCTATTTTCATTTCATTTTTAAAAAATAAACACTTTACGCCCAACCAAGGTAATTAACCTACAGTTCACTCATAGAACAAAGTTATTTCTATCTTTATGGCTTTGACATGTCCTTCCAGGTGAAGGGAGCAGCTGTTTCAAGACATAAAGACATGAAACTGCAGGGTGTGGTTGTTTCTGCAAACACCCCATGTCGTTGTTGTTAAGTGCTCATTGAGTCAATTTTGACTCATAGTTACCCCAGGTGACAGAGTAGAGCTGCCCCATAGGGTTACCTAGGCTGTAATTTTTATGGGAGGAGATCACCAGGTCTTCTCTCCTGTGGAGCAGCTGGATGGGTTTGAACTTGTCAGCCTTTTGGTTAGCATTCAAGCACGTAACCATTGCACCAATAGGGCTTCTTTCATGGAGTCACTGTCAGCCAGAATCAACATGACAGCACCCAAAAACAGCAACACACCCTGTAGCTCTCAGTAAATACTGTTTGACTAACAGAAAGAAATTTTGTTCCTTCAGGACTCAGTGCGCCTCCTAGCTGTGGAAGCTTGTGTCAGTATTGCCCAATTACTGACCCAGGATGACCTTGAAACTTTGGTGATGCCTACACTTCAGCAGGCAGCAGAAGATAAATCTTGGCGAGTTCGCTATATGGTAGCTGACAAATTTTCAGAGGTAAAAGTACTAAGTACTAAAAAACAACAAAACAAAAAATCCCTCACAGATTTACTGTTGTACCAAAGTCTGATTTAATTCTTCTGAATAGAAAATATTTGTGGCAAAAATATATGCTTGAAGATTACACTGTTTTGTTCCTGTTAATTATTTTGTTAGTATTCATTAAAATCTTTACAATTCTTTTATAGCTCCAGAAAGCTGTGGGTCCTAAAATCACCCTAAATGACCTCATCCCCGCCTTTCAGAACCTCCTTAAAGACTGTGAAGCTGAAGTCCGAGCAGCTGCTGCCCACAAAGTGAAAGGTTAAGGAATTCAGTTTATGTTGCAACGTTTGTCATTGATTTTGGTGCGTTTTTAAAATCTCAGTGAATTTGGCATTTGTTTTTTGTTCCAGAATATGTTTTTCAAATAAATAAGAGATGAATTCAGTGTGTAGAAATGTCATATTTTTTTATATAAAACTGCTCCCTTAATATTTCAAACCGAACAGCCGTTTTTGTCTGTTTCTGTTAAAAACAATGCTTTTTCAGGTTAGGTTGGTGTGATACACAATGGCACACAGACTGAAGAAAAGTGCAGTTAGAATAAGTGCCGTTTTACCCCTTAGCATATGATTTAATTTGCAACTATTGATGAACCTGGTTAAATTTCCTCATCTGACTCCTTGTAAAATGGCCTTATGTAAACATTATTTTTCTATTTATCTCTTTTAGAACTTTGTGAGAACTTACCCATTGAAGGTAGAGAGACCATAATTATGAATCAAATTCTGCCCTATATAAAGGTAAACCTAATTTCATTCTGTTTTGTTTCACTCCACGCCATATGAAGATAAACCTTACCTCAAGGTTTTTTGTTTCACTTAAAGTTCCTGAGTTGAAAGGTGAACATGGGGAGAGTGGGGCAGGTAGGTGAATTGTGACATTGTTATTAATTATTAGTGTTTTATAATTATAAAATGCCTTTTGTGTTTTAGGTGGACTAAGGAAACAGTATCAATAGTGCTGTTTTTTTAAAATTCCTTGGGAGATGGTATGGAAGTTTCTGCTGTCTTGCAAAAAAGAAAGCCTTTTAATTTTTGTTTTATTTTAGGAATTAGTTTCTGATACAAATCAACATGTCAAATCTGCTCTAGCTTCTGTGATTATGGGATTGTCTACCATTTTGGGCAAACAGAACACCATTGAACATCTTCTGCCTCTTTTTTTAGCTCAGTTAAAAGATGAGGTGAGTCTGGCTCTAAATTCTGTCACCTTTGATAGTGATTAGTGGGTTTTGGTTTGGGGTTTCACTAAAATAGAACCCAAAACAGGGATGAAGGGAGAAAAAAATGTAACCTATTTTAAGCCAGTGACAATCCCTGTGTTTGGGTATAGGGGTTATATGCTTCCCAGAAAATGGACACAACGACTCTATGAAGCAGTCTTAAAAATGTCTGTTCATACAGTCTGCCTGATTCTTACTTTATATATACTGGTTCCTTATCTTTAAAGCTAATCTATATTTTAAAAAGTTCTTTCATTTAAGTTTAGGTATAATAATATCAAAAATATTGATAACATTTATTGAGTAGTTTATGTGCCAGCCATGATCCGAAGTGCTTCACGTTTTTTTGTTTGTTTTTACATGTAATCCTCACAACAAACTTACGAGGTAGTTCATGTGATTATCCCTGTTTTACAGATGATGAAGCTGAGGCGCAGAGAGATAAAATAACTTACCAAGGTCTCTCAGCAGTGGCAGATCTGGAATTTGAATGCACATAAATTGATTACAGAGCCTATGCTCTGTATCATCCTGTAGACTTTCCACTGAATGTTCTGGTTTAAGATCAGTTCAGTTTAACCCTTTCAGGACCAGCGGTATATATAGCTACCACTTAACCTTTTGTACGTGTGGGGTTCATTGGGAAACTGCTATCCTACTGACAGTATGTGCTTCTGTCAGGCAGGGCCCTATATAACAGTTTGAAACAGAAAAAACAAGCATGTGCTGCAAATTACTGTTTTTATAGGGTATTGTATGAGGTGGAGCTGAATCATTGAATTTTTGGGAGAAAAAACAAATTTTGAAAGTTTTTATTTGGTATACATATGTACCTCTGAACTCTGAGGGTATGATTTGTGGAATGAGACATAAAACAAAAATCATATTACCTACCAAAAATTCAGGCACACTCAGTGATTCACCATGCCCTGCGTTACTGAAAACACATAGTATCAACAAAAAAAATTAAAAGGGGAAAAAAAAATTGGGTTATGAAAGGGTTAATGCCTTGAATTATTTGTGTACCCAGTATTAAGCATTTCCTTCAAGACTACATTTTATTTCACTTAAGTTAGTACTTTCTTATTTAAAGGAGAAAATTGAGTGAGGAGTTTGATTTTTATGTTTTCTTTTGGGGCTTGGGTACTTGCAGTGTCCTGAAGTTCGTTTGAACGTCATCTCCAATTTGGATTGTGTAAATGAAGTGATTGGAATCCGTCAGCTTTCTCAGTCTCTCCTTCCTGCCATAGTGGAGCTGGCTGAAGATGCCAAGTGGAGGGTCCGGCTGGCCATCATTGAGTATATGCCGCTGCTGGCGGGCCAGCTGGTGAGTGTGTGTATTCCATAAACTAAGGCGTGGATAGTAGCATCAGGTTGTGGAGCAGATTGTCTGTGGCAAGTAGTAGGCCCAGAGAGCTCTCATATGATTGTGTTCATTGAGAGGCATGAAAGTCTGATCTGTTCTAGTTGCCCATAGGGTGGTTTTAATTTTCGTTAGTGCATTAACCTCCAACAAAAAGGTATTATGGAAACACATACGCACGCATACATATATAAATATGTATATAAACATGTTTCATCTCACCGCCACCTAAAAACAAAGACATAGAATAATATAGTCAATTTCTTGCTATATAACAGGGTGGATTTCGTGATTTTCATGTCTCTGTGACATAAGAAATTTTTAACAGAACAAGAGGGACTGATTTCAAGATAAGTCAGCTTTGATTTTTGCTCACGGCAACTTCCCTATGTGTTTATGTTCTGAGCAAAATGTCCCTAGATAACACTTTTTGTACATTCTGGTTAAAGGACGTTGAGGAATTACCACGTAGAAAAGAAATATCGGAGCTTGCGATGCTAGTGTGATCAAAAACTACATAATCAAATTATCACTGTGTAGGTTTTATAATTAGTTCTCTTCTAACTGACATCATGTGGATTAAAATTTCAAAGCTGGGTTTTGTAGCCACATCCTTTCCTTTCTTTTTTAGTAGGTGCCCTAAACAGATCTAAGGTTGACATACTCTTAATTGATAGCACTCACTACAGTGTATTGTAACTTAAAATCTAGTGGGGGACATAGACAAGTGATCTCTTTTAGGGCAGGGATTGTGTTTGTTGAATGTTTTATTTCCAGAATCTACTGTAGTGCCTGGCATTAATTAGGCACTGAACATTTGTTGACTGTTGAATAAATGAATACTTGAGTGTTCTTTGAGAAAGCTTATACTGATTTATTATTATAAAGTTGTATTATTAAATCACTATTCTTAGAGCACTGCAATTCTAAGTTACATTGCTTTATTTAAAATATGTAATCATTGTTCAGGAACTTTTAGGATCCAAAGAAAAAACCATAACCATGTAGACCCCTGAAGGGAGGTACTAGAAAAGTATGCATCACAGCATTCACCCACATGGTGTACAAGGCACCAAGTGATACCAAAAACCAAACCAAACCCACTGCCATCGAGTCATTTCTGACTCATAGTAACCCTGTCGGACAGAGTAGAACTACTTCATAGGGTTTCCAGGGAGCATCTGGTGGATTCAGACTGCCGACCTTTTGGTCAGCAGCCAAGCTCTTTAACCACTTTGCCACCAGGGCTCCTGTGTAACTCAGCACCAGGTGATAGATCTGTGTAAATCAGCCCCTGTAGCTAGACCCTAGCCTGTGCTGAAATGGCCACATGTTGACAGGAAGAAGAGAGTTGGGAGAGCCGGGCTGGAATGGTTTCTTCCACCTGTGAGGCTACACCAGGGCCACCTCACCGGTACTCTTGCACCTGTGTTATTCTCCCTCTTCTGCTTTCTCCCATCATCCCCAAAATACTGTCTTTTTAATTAGGGACATCTCTGATTCTTGATCTCAGTTTCTTCATCCCTAGTGATTTATTATGCTAACCAAAAAGGGACCAAAAAATTGAGAATTATTGTTATGGATATTATTATATATGGATATTTTCTTGGGTAATTCATTTTTACAGATAATCTAGAGATTGCTTGGCAGACTGTCCACACCACATCCTTCCTCATCTACAGTATTGTATCTGGCTCCCAGCCACCCTGTTCTCTCCCATTTCACAGGACCAGCATCATGTCACTTGTGCTTTTCTTTGTTTATAATTTCTACCCAATAAAATACATTTATGGCTTGTTTGTAAATCCCATGGTATTCCTTTTCTGGTCTCATGAATTCAGCTTGTGTGGAAACAAGTCTTTTTTAGCTTTTAGGTCAACTTGGTATAATATAAATGGATTTCTAAACTTTGGAGATGCATATTAATAGGATATTTTGTGTCCATAGGGTGTGGAATTCTTTGATGAAAAGCTCAATTCTTTATGTATGGCCTGGCTTGTGGACCATGGTAAGTAGAAAAGTTAAAAACAGATTATATGGAAAGCTTGTGCTTTTGCATATATTCCCTGGTTTTCATACACTCCCTTTTTAGAAAGGAATCCTGATCTGACAAGATATTTTGTATTTTGCCTTAACATTGCAGGAGGGAGGCAGGCTTTGATTGAAGTCCAGTTAGTTTCCTCTGGACACACGTTTGACATTTCTACCTATCTTTTTCTATTTTATTTTCTCCATTAAGTAATAATCCCTTTATCCTGTTTCTTACTCACTCCATTGCATTACTGCATTTGCTTGATCATTTTTTTAAAATGACTTCTTTTATTTCCAAAAAATGTAGGGGTAGGGAAGCATCATGATAAAAAGTAAGATCAATTCCCTATGGAATTATTCTGCCTCTGAGGGAGGTGCAGCAGCTAGGTGGGCCTGTGTTTTCTCAGTGGGAGGGCCTCAGAAGGGTCCATATTGCCATGGCAAACTGAGGTTTATCAACACTAGATCCTGGTCCCTCCTGATGGGCCAGAAGCCATCCCCAAAAGGCCTCCACCCTGAACTTGTTCTTGCCCACTTCCCTGAATCTAAATATTGGTTTTAGTGGATTAGATTTCACATGTAGCAGCTCTGGAACCCGGTTAGCTGTCCTGCCCTTCACCATTTGGCAGCAGCTCCCCCACTGTTAGGGATTGAATTGTGTCTCCTAAAAATACGTGTTGTAAATCCTAACCTCTATGCTTATGGTTATAATCCCACTTGGGAATGGGTAGTCTTTGTTATGTTAACAAGACAGGATTAGTGTAGGATTATTTTGAGTCTCTTGAGATATAAAAGATTAAACAAGTGAGCAGAGTAGAGATGGGGGAAGAGAGATGCCAAGCCACATGAAGATCTCCCATGAGCAGAAGCTCAGAAGAGGAAAGGACCTTCCTCCAGAGTTGACACCCTGAATTTGAACTTCTAGCTTCCTAAACTGTGAGAAAATTTGTTAAAGCCATCTCCTTGGTATTTCTGTTACCGCAGCACTAGATGAGTAAGACACCTTCCCTTCCCTCCGTTCTTACTTTCCCAACCGTCAGGAGCTCTCCTTGCCTCCAGCCCCAACCTCTTCCTCTTCTCAGCTATAGCTCCTCCTCATCGGGGCCCTCAATCCCTGGCTCCTTGATGTGACTGAGCCTGGCTTAGCTCACGGGGGCCTGGGAAGGTTTGTGAGGGGCATGTGGTAAAAGGCAGATTGTCACAAGGCCAGCCCCCATGTCACTCCCTTATCAGAGTGCATCCTTTAGTAAACGGTTAAAAAAACAAGAAGAAAGATGTAAGAGCTGGAGTCAGTGAGATACAGCATGTCCAGACTGGCAGCCCCAATATGAGGTGTCTCCAACAAGTATAGACTAGGTTGGACAGGGATTGGAATCGGAATAAAAGCTTAGGTGGGAAGAAGTGTCTACTTGGCATTTTTGGAGTGACAGAGAAGGATGGGGCCCAGTAAAAGATTCTTAAGGAGTTGGAACACATCAACTGTGACCTAGAGTAGATAGGGCCTGGATTTTTTATTTTGGTGAAAGGAAGGATACTGCTTGTACCCTCACTGCTGCTGCTAAGGGTACTAAGAGGACGAGGTCAAGGCAGGGCAGGTAGGACAGCAGGAATTAATAGTTGACTTTTTGGTGAGATCTCAGGTATGTGTATATGAGTATATCCTCTTCTCTTCCAAGCAGCAGTAGGCGAGAGAGGTTCCTTCTGTACCAGTGAGATCTGGTGCCAGGTCTCAGGTCCAGACCCAGCAGCTGCAGTGTGGTCTTAAACCTGTTCAGAAGAATTTTCTAGGGAGCTCATAATGAATTGTCCTGTGAGCTTTGGTCCCGTATTTTGCTGGATTTGCTAGGCATCCTGTTCAGTTCCACAGTATCTTTATTGAGTGTTTCTTATTGTTCATCTGTGGGTGCTAATGCCTGGAGATTTGTGAGGAACGGGGATGTTTGTGTCTGCTTATACATACAGGTGGTTTTGTTAAAGGCATGTTTGTATCATGTAGGAGGTCATGTGGGTAAGAGTGAAGAGGAGGAATGTGAGAAAATCTGAAAGTCTGCAGGGACATATATGTGAATATTGCAGCGTTTCCAGACTGGATTGTGAAGACTTCTTTCTTTTTTTCCCTTCTCTTCTAAAGTTACGTTTTTATGGCCTAATTTTTTTTTTTCCTTATAAAACATAATTTAAGTTTGGCAAATCATAGGAAAGAAATTCCTCTCTTTTTATAAAATAAGTGTTCATATCGTTTATAACAAATATCTGATGTTGTTGGGAATGGCACATCTAGGCAGATTATTCAGTACTCCCTTTGAAAGCTGGCATTCTATTGTAAGACAATCTTTTATTTGGAGGAACTTGTAAAGTCCTAAAACTCTACAGAGAATTAAGTTCCTGACACCCTTTCTGTGTTGGATTGCTCTGTCAAGTTTATTTCTTCTTCCTCTTTCCTCTGAGCTTTTCTTCTGCTTCAGGGACAGGAATGACCTTCGTTTTTCTTTCTGCAGCAGCATACAGAAGTGAGCGCTGCAAGCAGTGCATCAGGGAGATGCCAGGTCTGAAGTGGTTTTATGTTTAATTAACCCAACTATGTTTTAGCATTTTAAATAAATTTTGTATAGTGATAACTGATAAATTAGATTTTTTCGAACTTTTTTTTTCAGATTTTTAAACTACTAAAAGAATATTATGAAAAATCTGTAAAAATATAAGGTAAAAAGTATCACCTATATTCCCACAGTTGAGTGTGTAATATTGATCAGAGTGAGGAATTCAAAAGGGGAATTTATTTTATGTAGGAGAAAGGAAAAAGTACCAACATTAATGAGCACGTACAGAGTGAGTTGGATATTCAGAGAAATCTTGCAGGTCAGCCAGACTTTGGGGTCAGGGGAAAGAAAGACAAAACAAGCAGAGAAAATAGGCAGAACTGTGGAGTGGTTTGCATTATTTTGACAACAAAATTAAGAGACACCAAGAACATAGTAGGTGTCTGTCCAAGTAGAGTTCAGTACAGTTAATGTCTCAGTCAAGTCTGAATGTGCGTGTGCTCCGTCTCTTGTTACGCTGGCAGTGGGGTCTCATCCTCTGGTGATGGCATTATGATGAGAAAAATCTTATGAAAATGGAAAAACAGTAATTAGAGAAGACACAGATGGTCTAAGTAGTTCCACCTTAGGGGGAGGAGACAGGGAGGGGCTCGTGCCAAAGACAAAAACTGTGGACAGAAAGGGAGAGAATTTGCACAAGGGGTAAAACAGTTAACTTGAGCATGCTCCTTGGAGAGTGCTCCTGGGTATCACCGACAAGTTGCTTCTCCCGTAGACTTTGATCAGGTTAAGTGCTGGTAATAAATCATATAATTCCTCGTCCATGCTGTCTTGCCTGTTGTCCTCATCAGCATCATTGCCTGGAACAATCTACAGACTAGGGAAGGTTGGATGTTCCCTGTCCAAGGGGCTTCTGTAGGTTTTCTGGGATTGGGGCAGCCTGGACAGTCTGGCTTGGATAGCTATTCCTGCTTTTGTTTTCACTCAGGAGGGTTGAGCTCTCCTCACACGACAAGTAGAATAGGAAGTTGGTTCTCACCACCCTAGATTTGTTATCTAAGCCAAACTCTTCAGTTTTATTGGATCTATGAAATGAAGTGACGTCAAGCCTGTCTTTGTTTAGTGCTGTATATAGCACTTTAATAGCTAGATTTATGGTATCTTTGATAAATGTTTTTGTAGGAAATTATTTGTTGTTAAGGCAGGCATATTTATTCACAGAAGATATTTGACATGTCTCAACTTAAACATTTTTGTTGGAAAGAGGCAAGTTGGTCTGAAGTTTTTATTTGTTGTTGTACAAATGACTACTGTGGCCCTTACAGGATCTCCTTTCTTCCCTCACCTGCTCTCTTTGCTGCGGCTGGAATAATCTTGCTAAAATACCACACTGGTCATCAGGTCACAACTTTGCTTTAAAAACCCATCATTGTTTGTTTTCTGAAGTCCAAATTGGGTTTTCAGGATGCTCTGTGTTCTAGGTCCACCCTGCCTGTCCAGCCTTACAGGCTCGCAGATCATACTGTTTTCCTTTGTGTCCTTGTACATTTTTTTGCCCTTTCTAGAATTCTTGTCTCTTTCTGCTTACACAAACCCTACCTAATCTTCAAGGCCTGGTTCAAGGCCTGTCTCTTGAGATTTTCCTAGACCTACCCTTTTCACTTATCTCTAAATTCCTACAGCCCTCACAGTCCTTCCTACACAATTTAATACTTACAGTCATTCTTGTATCATGTGACTTCTTGGGGTACGTTAGCTCTTACTTCTCTGATAGAGTGTAAGATTTTTGAGGGAAGGTATCTTATATATTCTTTCTGAAACGCATAGCACATAGAAGGCTCTTGGATGTTTATTAATTAATGGTTATGCATATAAGGAAGGAGCCCTGGTGGTGCAGTAGTTAAGCTCGGCTGCTAACTGAAGAGTCAGTGGTTTGAACTCCCCAGCTGCTCTGCGAGAGAAAGATGTGGCAGTCTGCTCCTGTAAAGATTAGAGCCTTGGAAACCCTGTGTCCTACAGGGTTGCTGTGAGTTGGAATTGACTTGACTGCAACTGTTTGGTTTTTAGTTTTTTACGTCTGTTTTCCTTATTATGTTTTGAAACTACAATAAGACCAGATCAGTATATTATGGGACATAGCTGAGCATGTTTGCCATGCCGTATGATTAAATTAGGAGTCTATTTGCAGAGAGGTTTTGTTATTGATCTACATTGATGATAATTGTAAGTAAAATAAAAAAACCTGTTGCCGTCAAGTCAATTCTGACTCATAGTGACACTATAGTACGGATTAGAACTGCCCCATAGGGCTTCCAGGGAGTGGCTGGTATATTCGAACTGCTGACCTTTTGGTTAGCAGCCAAGCTTTTAACCACTGTGCCACCAGAGCTCCAAGTAAAATAGGGTATGCTTATAGTATAAACTGATGCTTATAATGTAAACTACATGAGAATGTATTCTTCACCTCTTTTTCAGTATATGCTATTCGAGAAGCTGCCACAAACAACCTCATGAAACTAGTTCAGAAGTTTGGTACAGAGTGGGCCCAAAATACCATTGTCCCCAAAGTGTTAGTGATGGCAAATGATCCTAATTACTTGCATAGAATGACCACTTTATTCTGCATTAACGTAAGTATTACCTAGATGTTATCGCTAATCCCTGGCATTACAGCAGTTATTCAGGACTGAATGTCTGAATTCTGAATATCCTGTCTTATATTTGGAATATATTTCTTACATATTAGAAGGTGGGAGAAAATGTCAGTTTTAAAATTCATGTTAAAATCTACAGCAGTGTTTTAAAAGTTGCAATCTAGTTGTGAATTCTGGTCAAATTCTCTTAACTCTTTGAGTGCTACCTCTGTCCTCATTCAGGTGCTCAAACTAGAAACATTTTCCTGTTGGTTAAGGACTTTCTTATGAAATATTAATTTGTCTTATTAGATTTTGGATTTCTTTTTTAATGAAAGAGTTTTGAATGAGCCATCCTTTTTATTTTTCTAGGCACTGTCTGAAGCCTGTGGTCAGGAAATAACCACGAAGCAAATGCTGCCCATCGTATTAAAAATGGCAGGAGACCAAGTAGCAAACGTTCGTTTCAACGTGGCCAAATCCCTACAGAAAATTGGACCAATTCTAGATACTGAGTAAGATTTTGGTGTTTTTCTTGTTTTGTTTTTTAAATTTAATTGTGCTATAAGTGAAAGTTTACAGTGGAAATTAGTTTCTCGTTCAAAAATTTATACACAGATTGTTTTGTGACATTGGTTACAATCCCTGCATTGTGTCAGCACTCTCCCCCTTTCCACCCAAGATTCCCTGTGTCCATATGTCCAGTTTTCCTGTCCCTTCCTGCCTTCTCATCTTTGCTTTTGGGCAGGTGTTGCCCATTTGGTCTCCTATACTTGTCAATCTAAGAAGCACATTCCTCACATGTGTTATTGTTAGTTTTACAGGCCTGTCTAATCTTTGGCTGAAAGGTGAACTTCGGGAGTGGCTTCAGTTCTGAATTAGTAGGGTGTCTGGGGTATTATTCTTGTTTTAAAAGTAGATTTTAAATTTACCTTATAGTGGGGAATAATAATAATAATAAGTTCAGTGGTTTTCATTTTACCTAATATCTGGGTTTATAAATAATAAATATAAATTTATAAATTTATAAATAATAGTAATTTAACAACCATTTTTGAGGGTATCTGTTCTTTTATATTTAAGCTGTGTATATGTGTAGATTATTGTCTGAAGCTAATTCTACTGTGAACTTCTTTAGAAATTATTTGGTATTTGTCAAGTTTAAACTGTAAGTGTTTTAAATGATTTTGTTTATTTTAAACTTTAAAAATTACCTTAGCCCACATAGCACCAAAGCCCATTTCTCCAGCCCAGAAGCCTGCCTTTCATAGATAATACTGTTGAATTTCAGTGCTTTGCAGGGTGAAGTTAAGCCGGTACTACAAAAATTAGGCCAAGATGAAGACATAGATGTCAAATATTTTGCACAGGAAGCTATAAGTGGTATGTATTTCTGTTGTCTGCCTTGTAGCTTATGCTTTGATTAACAGGGTTTCAATTCTCTCTTGCCTGAGGGATGTTCCATTGGCGAGGTTGTAAACATTCTATGGGGGGTAGCAAGGGTGGTGAGTTTCATGGAATGTTGGTGCCCTTCTGGTGAGGACCTTCCTGGCCCATCCTTCTCTCATAAGTGAGCAGGCCATTTTCTCAGTTCACTATCTAGGGCTGGGTAATAATATGATTCTTACAGGTAAGAACAGTTTTGTTCTAGTTTGGATTTCAACCAGTTTTTAAAGTTTTAACTTGTGATTAGCCTGGCAGAGTAACGACATTGACCACGGTGAGCAGTGTATGGTCTCATGCTTCGGATCATTGCTGCTGTTCTTAATATTCACATAGTTCATCAGCTTTCTGTACCACTAACCTGATTTTGTTTGGAATTTTCCAGTTCTTGCGTTGGCATAATGAGGAACAGGAGGGAAAAGACTTTACTAAAATTGTTATCACAGATTTCTAGTCAATATGTTCTTAAGCTGGGTGGAGAAAAATGGAAAACCTTCAAGATCTCATCTAAGCAAATGCAGCAACTTACAAGAAATCAAATTTCAGTGACTTGATTCTTTCCAAAGATGAAATGGAATTGTTTTTTACTCGTCTTCTTTGTTGGGATAATTATTTGAGTCATTCTTATTGTTTCTGACCAATTCCTGACTTTCAGTACAGTCTTCTCTTGATTGTCTCCTAGTGATTATCTGTGACTATCTGGACTCCTGCATCTTCACTGTCTAATCAGGCCCTGGTCACCTAATATTCCAGACAAAGCCTGGATAGGTTTGGACCCAGACCTGGAGTGGAGTGGAGTATCTTGATGTTTACATTTATCCATTTGTCTCTCATCATTCCAGTGTTAAATATACATGGCTTAGAATAACTTATTTTATGAACTCTCCATTTGGGAGACATACTGAGATTTGACTGTAGTGAAAGCCACGTTTTCCTGGATAATGAGGGTCCGCATCAGTGTCTCACACGAAAGGGCAATGTGGACGCTTAGGGTTAATGTATTGGTTAGTTTGGGTTTTATTTGGTCCATTCTGACTGTAATCATGCCATTCAGAGGCCTGAAATGTGGACACATCTTGCTGCTAACATGTGATGTTGAAACCTAACCAAATTTCAATGGCTCACCACTTCTGAGTGCATTCAAAAACACTTCTCTCTCTCTTCTGAGAAATTTTACGTTGAGTGCCTCCTGATAAGCCGTGGTTCTGTTTCATTGTGAGATTTCAGCTTTGATTTCTAATGAGTAAAGGAACCACTGGTATACTACTGTGTAGATCTCCTGTTCTTTCCCTGGTTCTGCTTCAGCAGTGGTAACATCTGGTCACTGCTACATTGTACAGTAGCTTTCCAAACTGAAGTTTCATTACTGGTTTTTTTTTTTTTATATGGGTGATGCCAAAGTCTTCATCATTTGAAATATTTGTTTTTCTGCTTTTACGGTAAAACCTCATTAATTCTTCTTGGAATCTAAGATGGATGGGTTAAGCTGAAGGGTTTGCTGAAGCAAATTATTAATATGTAAGGAAGCTTATTTTAAAGCTCTGTTTAAAAAGCACCCATTTACTAGTTGATATTCCAATTACCATTCTTTTCAGTTCTGCTAAAATATCTTCCATGAGGAGCTCTATGAAACCACCTCCCCCCCCCCCCCCGTTTTTGTAGATACATTCAGTTTACTCTTTATCCTTGAAATACATATGTGTGCATTTCATGGATAATTTAAATATTTCTTTCTTTTAAATTTATTTACATTTTTAACTTTTTCAAACTCACATTGTCCCTAGTGAATTTTCATTAATGAGGTTTTACTGTAGCTTCTTTTTCTCTCAGTGCAACTTGCTATGTAGTTTGCTTGTTTCCATTTTGGTTTTTGAATTGTTTATTCCTTTACAACCTTTTAAACCAGCCAGCCTTGTTCTATTATGTGAAGGCCCAAAGACTCCTGTAAAACTTTGTACATTATACAATTACATAAAACGAAGTTTGAGTAAATATTTTCAAATTTGTCTTACCTTAGGAAAACAGAACACTTAAAATCCAAAATGACCTGCCTGTGTTTTAAACTGCCAAATTATCTTATAATAAGATTCAGTTTTACTGCTTTTTAGGTCAAGGGTTAAATATGTTTCTAAGCAAAAATCTTTTCTACTTTCTCATTGTAATATCTTAAACTTATGCTGTAAACATTTTAATTTTGTAGTTCTTTATATTTTATTATGTACAGGTTATGTTCCTCTTCATTGAATTTCATATTT
This sequence comes from Dugong dugon, assembly GCA_030035585.1. Lineage (NCBI taxonomy): Eukaryota > Metazoa > Chordata > Mammalia > Sirenia > Dugongidae > Dugong > Dugong dugon. The sequence goes on from CM057467.1 coordinate 33,340,617, forward strand.
GAGAGACTGTTATCTTGAGTGTTGAAACAAATTTGCGCAACCATTGCGTTACTCTTTGACTGGAAGTGCCATTGGTTTGGGGAGAAATTTTTAAACTTCCTTTGTTTCCCCCCATGGGGAGCCCTGTGCATTGTCTCTGCCCTAGACTTTTAGAGGGAGAGCCAGTGAGCCCAGCAGGGCTATCCTTCTGGTGACCCCTTAGGGAATTTATTGTTAGTTTTTGACTTAAGCGATAGGGTGTCCCGTTTGTTACTCTTCAGATAAATTGTTCTTTGGCTCATAGCTTGGTCATTTTCTCAATGGGTTAGTTTTCTTATTCTGATCTCACTAGAATGTAAGCTCTAGGAGCTCTTGAAGGGTGGGTATTTTTGTCTGTTTTGCCTTCTGCTTTATCACCAGCACTTAGATCAGTGTCTGGTGTACATAGTAGGTGCTCAATAAAAACGTTTTCAGTGAATTAATTCCTAAAATCTATTCTCTGATGTGTTTCGTGTATGGAATGAGTCATCAAAGGTACCAGACTGCATCTCGTTCTCCCGTTGACACAATGAAAGGATTTTACCGCTCTTGAGAAACAAGCTGCGTGTGGCCCTTCTCCAGTCCCCCATCACAGGCAACAGTTTGGATATGTATGAAGTTCTTTTGCCTCCAACAAACATTGCCCTAGTTTTCGTTCTAGGCAGTTTACATCAGTTGTTTGACTAATAATTAGTAAAAAGAATCGGAGACACACGTTCAACTTAAAGCAATATGAATACCTCATCAGCAATCACTGGAATTTTTTTTTTTTTTTTTTTCTTTTACAATTTATGTGTGTTTATCCCTCGTGGCTTTAAGAGACCAGATCTTGTTTCTCTGTTGTTGGCCAAGAAGATATGAACTGAAGGTGCATCTGTTTAATAAAAATAAATATGTTAATGTTTGGTGTCTGTTGAGGCCTTATTGAAATAACGGCCAGCCCTCAGCTCGTGGAAATATCACAGCGTGGCCACTGCGGTGCAAGGTCCTGGTAAGTCTGCTGGACAGCTTGTCCTGACTCAGCATAGACAGCAGCTCAACCTTTGAGTGAGCGATCTTGTCCAAGCATCCAGGATGCTTGTAGAGACCTGCAGGGGAAACAAGTCATTCCTGACCTCGTTGTTAAGCTTCATCAGTTCTTTCTTGCTGAAGTTTTGTTCCTGTATTAACTGCTTGTGTTGTCAGTGAGTTGCAAGTCTGGTGTTTTCATGTAAAAATCACATTGGTTCTGCTTCCCCCAGGGATGGCAGGGCAGGGTGGTCAAACAAGTTGGGTGCTTTTCCTATCCTCTTACTTCCAGTGTACTTAAATCCTCTGACATTTTCCCCCCTTTTGGCACTCTCATATTAAAGCCGCCTGTTTCTCCAGTTCTTGGCTCTAAAACTGTAGAGTGGAAAGGATTTGTCACCTTGCATCCTCCTTGGTTTAGTAGGTGAATTGATTGTGGTCTGATATAATTGTCTTCTATTCCTGATTCCATCCAGTTTCTTGCTCCTGTCTTTTCTGTTCATGCCGTATGTCTCTAGTCCTAGAATTGTCTCATTCTTCCCCGTTTGCCTCCAGAAGCCCACTGTTTCCAGGATCTTACTTAATCCTCAGTGGAGATGGAAATCTTCTCGAGGATGAAGGGAGTTTAATTACTCATTGGATGGAAAAGCCATAAGTCATTTCTTTCTCCAGATTTGTTAAACCGATATTGTCAGTTCTGGAAGGAGCCAGGTGTCTGCTGTCTTTGGATGGGCCTGGTAGGCCACCAGTGGCCAAGACATGGGGGAGCCCCCAGCTCGGTGCCATACAGCCGAAGGGATGGCCCCCTCCAGGGCCCCTCAGAGAGGGCACCTACAGTAGAGTCCTGGGTGTGCTGGCTCTCTGCAATGGCCACTGCGCATGTAGGTTGCTGTGCTTCCCAGTGAGGTGCAGGAAGAACGGAGGGAGGGCATCCTGCTAGGAAGCACAGGTGGGCTCAGGAGGGTTGTGCCCTTCTGGGGCTGGTTGCACACCTGCTGTCTGTGTCTCTAGTGGTGGCGCAGAGACTGAGGAAGCTAGATTTTCCTGTGAAGGACAGTGAAGAGCCCAGTTCCCCTGGGGCTGACAAGAACCACTACTTCAGACCCAGAGGGCCTGGAGAGGACACTGGGAAGGTAAGTGCCGCAGAAGCCCAGGTCTGAACCCCACACTTGGGTTGAGGCAGGGGGTGAGGGCAGCCAGTGGCCTGTGCTGCAGGGGTTGCAGCAGGCTAGGACGAGAGGCAGTAACCGCCACTCTGTCCCCAAGGAAACAGTCCGCTTTTAAGGTCCAGGAGAGGGTATTTGTCTAGCCCGTTGTCCTGTGGCACTTCATTCTGGCAGCGCTTTGAGGGGTGGCATGGGCTGTCCAGAGTTCTGTCACTTCTGTGCTCAAGGTTTATCTTCCTCTCCCGGGTATGAAGCAGGACTATGCAGAGAAGAAAGGGGTGGTTTGGTGAAGAGTTGGTTATAGAAATGGGGCTGTTTTTCCACTTAACCTCACAGAAGATAGAAGTTACTTGCCACAATTCCTCTTGGATAGTCATTTCCATTCACAGAAAAGATAGTTTCTGTCAAGTTTACTGTGTAATAGTCTGAATGATCTACAAGCCTCATTGGATGTCAGCCTGCATGGAGAAGGTGTGTAAAAAGGTTCAAGTTCAGCAACCACAGCTGGTGCCAGCCACTGCCCTGGAACTGTTCATCAGTTGGTGGGCAATTTCAAACATACATTCAGGAAAAGAGCTCGAGGGGCTACGAAGGGAGTGCTGGTGGTGGGCTGCATTTAGTTTATTTGGAAGAATTTGCCATTGGCACACCTACTCAGTGAACTTGGTGACGATTCTAACACCATAAAGTTCACCTTTTACATAAATCCCTGTGGCTTTTCTTTATGTGAACTGAGGCCATGAAGACGTTTTTTCTGCTGCCCAGGCCCTCAGCTGCAGACATTCCATCTTAGAATGTTCTCTCTTTCCCGCGGTGCTGTCCACTGTGGGTTATCCAGAGATCTGCCCCAGGGCCTGATCTGCCAGGTCTCTCTGTTGCAAGCAGCTCTGAGGGCATTCCCCAAGTGGCCACGCCGTGGAGGATGAGCTAGAGCTAGCCCCGGGACCCTGACGGGCCTGAGGTTGTCAGCCCTTTGTGTTTGTACATCTCCTCCCCAAAACTTGGCCTTAGGGAAGAGACTTTTGGCTTGAAGATGAGGGATAACTTCAACGTTTTTAGGCCTAAACCACAGATTTCCTTGGGAAGAAAGGAGTTATGTTTTCCTACAAATTCAGGGCCAACTGGCCGTGTCATTAAGTGCATGGTACGTACCTGATCTGAGAGTGGAATGACTGAGGTGGCCCCGCCAGAGCAGACTTGCTCATGTTTGAAGAAGGCCCTGTGATGGCCACACACTGTGGAAACTGCTTAGTCGTTCCTTGAGCTTCAGCAACTGCAGGCACCTTGTTAAGCACTTGACAAGCCTCTCATTTGATCCTCAACAGTTCTGTGTGGTAGGTGCTACTATCTCCATTTTTCATATGGCCGTCGACCTCTCCCCCAGTCCTGTCACCTCCACTTGGGAGACTTACAGGAGTGGAGGCTCAGCAGTGCTAGGCCTTGGAGGCTGCCATTCATTTAACCCAGAAAAAGCCCTTGCCCCGTGACAAGGAGCTTTTCATGCTTGTGTTTTACTTAAGGAAAATGGCCTGAGGGTGAGATGGAAAGGGAATTGGCTGTTGTCAGGCAGAGCCCTGAGTGTCAGGGGCCAGCAGCCAAGTGAGTGATCCAGGAAGTTATCCAGTTGCAAACTAGAAATTATTCTTAACCCCTTACTGTCCCTGGTGCATAGTGAGCTCCTTGATCTACCCTGGTTGGGGAATGGGGTCAGAGCACCTGCCTGGCTGCCGAGCCCTGGGAACTGTCCTCAGCTCTTGGCCGGACTTAGGACCCTCAGGACCCAGAGTGGTTCCTTCTGGTGAAGGCTGGGGGGTCTCTTTGGTGTCCTCTGGGACAGACCCTCAAAGCCTGCAGAGCCATCTGTGCTCTTGGAGTTGGCACGTGTCCCTGCAGGGCCTGTCCGGAAGTAGCATGAACTGGCTGGGTGGGCTCGGCCCCTCCTTCTCAGCAGTGCCCAGGTGGGGCGTCCCTCCTGATAGTTGCAGATGATTCTCTGACGACACAGCTGGTGGCGGGCCTCGGTCAGGCGAGGGTTAACGGGAATTTGTTTATTGAATCACAAAGTAGCTGTCACATGATTTTAATCAAAACACCATTTCCCTGACAACAGTGATGTCAGTCTTGTTATTGCAGGAAGGAGCAGCTGTGAGGGACATTCAGTCTCCTTGCTGAGCCCAGGTTTGGAGACTAAAATCAAGTGAAGCATCCATAAATAATGGGTGCAGACACCGACCTGCCAGCTCCTCTCTTCCCTTCCCACTCTGTCCGGCCAGCCTGTCCTGTACAGACACTGACCAGAGCCCAGCCCCTGCACCTCGTTGTCAGCTCACTCACCATCTGCATCCCTCCCTCCTTCTGCCCTTCTTTCTACTTCTAGTTTTTCCTGTTGTCATTTTCTTCCCCCCAGACTAAGTCACTTGGGCCCTAAGGTCTCTGGCCTGTGCCTTCTGGCATCTGACTCTTTCCCGTGCCAGCTCCACTTGCAAGTGAACTTTGGGCTGTTCCAGCTAGCCTGGGGAGCAGGGAACATTCTGCATGTCGGAAATCTTGGCTCTTCCCAGAGCCAGCTTCAGGGGGAGAGGGGGGCTGCTTATCTGCGTCCCTCCTAGGTGCTGTCCGAGGGCCTGAGACTGCTTGGTCCTACCCAGCCAGCTCTCAAGGGCAATTCCGAGGGGCTCAGCTGTGGATGCCTGAAGGGTAAGAATCCTCAGGGGCTCGCTCAACCTCTTGGCCTGGAGGTAGGTTCTTTTGAGCCCAAGAAGGCAAACAGGAGCCCTGAGTCCTGTTCAGTTGAGGAGCGACTGTTTAAACACCAAAGCCCAGGGGTGCTTGATCCATCCCTGGCCCTCTTGCTGAGGGAGCTAGATCCTGAAGTCCACCCAGAAGTCAGGCGTGGCCGGTCACGGCCCGCTGAGCAGTGGCCTCCTCCAGGCACTGTCTCCACTGTGGGGCTTGGGCATTGAGCAGCGTCTCTCTTCAGAAAGACTGCCAGGCCCGCCAGCCCTTCTTCACGCAGAAGTGTGACCTGAAAGTTAGGGATGAAAAAGGCCTCCTCCTGGGTGTCGTGCAGATTCTCAAGTTCTTAGGTCTGTGGTAGCCACAGCAGGTGCTGCCCAGAACTCATCTCTGAAAATTAAGAAATCTTGGGGCAGAGGTCTTGGTTCTAAACCTGATCAGGTGCTCAGAGTAGGGCAACCACCCTTAAATCTGTGAAGAGAATTCACTGGCACCAGTAGCCATTTTCTGCGTACGGCAATGGGACAGTCAAGAGTTAAAGCAAGAACTGTACAGGTGAGATGCTGTGACAGGCCATCAGGGGTCTGGGGAGTGTCTTCTGGGTGCTTTCACGTTAGTGGCAGGGCCATGGGAAGCCAAGCCCCCAGGAGCTAGCAGTGCAGAAAGCTCAGAAAATGTGGGCCCAGAAGAGACAGAGAGTTAGGGATTCAGCCTCTCAAAGGCAGAATTGAGTCATTCTCCTCAACCTCATAAGGAACCTAGGCATGAACTTAGCTGGATCTGCGCTACCCAGTTACAGTTGGGGATAACAAGCCTTTGCAACAATTCACCCAGGTTACTGGCAGAGCTGGGCTGGCGCCAGGGCTGAGGACTCCGTCAGAGGTTCTTTGCTGCCTCCCGGGCTGTCTGCGGCACAGTGAGGATAGGCCCCACAGTGCCCAGAGGGCCTTTGTGGCCAGGGTGGCTGTTCAAGGGGATGGGTGGGGGAAGCTGGGCTCTCACTGTGCTCCTGGCCAGGCCCTCTTTGCCTGGGCCCTTGATCCCTGGTGCCCCTGCCAACTGCCTGTCTGCCCTTTGACCCTCACTTTGCTGGCACAGGGACACTGTTTTCTCTTCTTTTGGAGGCTGAGCATTTTGGCCCCCCTAGTGACCACAAGGGAGTTCTTCTGGTGGGTCCCAGACTGAAGAGCTGTTAAGGCTGTGAACTCAGGGACCTCTGAATGGCTTCCATCTAGGAAATGCCTTGAGGCTCTTCCTCAGCTCAACTGCACCCTCCTCCCCAATAGTGTGAGTGGCCGGGGGCGGTAATGCACTTATTCCTCCTTGGGGTTGGGGTCAGTTCTCATCAGGCCCGCTTTTGGGCGTCTCAGGCCCCATTACCCACCCCCTCTCCATCTCTTTGGGGGAGGGAGGATTGAGTCAGAACTCTCCAAAGCCTGCCTGAGGAGGAGAATGACTCAATTCTGCCTTTGAGAGGCTGAATCCCTAATTCTGTCTCTTCTGGGCCCACATTTTCTGATGTTTCTGCACTGCTAGCTCCTGGGGGCTTGGCTTCCCATGTGCACTGTCCTCCCTCCTCCTTGCAGGCATCTCACTTGGTGGCTCGCCCTGCACACACTTTGCCTGGCTTGAGACCTCTGCTAACTTCTGACTACTCTGAGTCAGTAATTCCTAGGAAAGCCCCTAGGACCTTACACAAGGGGAGCTCTGAATGCCCCGAGGTATTTGCAGTGACAGGTGTGGAGGATTCTGCTTTATTGGTCCCGTTGGGACAGCTGCGGCAGGAAGGCAGGTCAGAAGACGAGTCGCCGGAGGCACACAGGAGGCTCCCCCTCTGCCTGACCTGGCTTCCTGGGTTGGCCTCAGTGATGTGTGGGCAGTCATAGCTTTATATCTGGAGGAAGGGGAGGGGTGGTGGTGGTAATTTACCGTGATGGCTTCAGGTCTGAGGGGTCTTAGCTTCAATTCCCGCAAGGGGCACTGTTCAGTATGACCTGTGCCCAGTCGTCCATCCCTCCAGTGCTGCTCAGCCGTGTCCATCCTTTGAAGTGACGTCACTGGCTGGAGCTGAGCAGAGCTGTTCCTCTCTTCAGCCCCCAGGGCAGAGTGGCTATGGCCTGTGCAGGTGACATTTCTTTGGTAGCCATGTGTCACCCAGGCTTTGCTGCACAAAGCCCAGAACTTCCTTCCATGGTGCCCTTGGAATGCAGCCAGGGGCAAGGAGGAGGTGTTTTCCTTAACCTGGACTCACCCAGGGAGGGAGGATTAGAATGCCCTCAGTGGGGAGGGTCTCTATGAGAACAAGGACTCTGAAAAGTGTAAAGGGCCACAGATGGAGACACTGTTGTTCTAGGTCACGGGTTTAACTTTGGGTCCACAGATAGGCTTCAGGAGGTCCAGAACCCAACGCCTCCCTTGAAAGTGTTTATGTCCAAAGTTGTGTGTTTATGTGCGTGTTTGTTTTGTTCACAGCTTTTTTGTGTGAAAGGGATCTAAGATCCCACGGTTTAACAACTGTTGCTGTTAGGTGCAGTCAAGTCGATCCTGACTCACTGCGACCCATATGACAGAGTAGAACTGCCCCATAGCGTTTTCTTGGCTGTAATCTTTATGGAAACAGGGCGAAAGGTCTTTCTCCTGTGGGTGGGTTTGAATAGGCAACATTTTGGTTAAGAAATGACCACTTAACCATTTATGCCACCAGGGCCCCTCATTTAAGAACTAAAACCCCAAAAAAACCAAACCCGTTGCTGTTGATTCTGACTCATAGCAACCCTGTAGGACAGAGTAGAACCCACAGGGTTTCTGAGGCTGTAATCTTTACAGAAGCAGACAGCCACATCTATCTCCTGAGGAGTGGCTGGTGGGTTAGCAGGGCTCCTTATTTAAGAACTAGTGGGGTAGAAAGAAGCAAATCGCCAGGACCAGAACCCTGGGGCCCTGAGCAGTGCATGCACTGAGTAGAGGTGGGGGGGTGGGTGCTGTCTCTGAGGCTGGTCCTCTCACGGGCCAGGAGCACAGGTCTTTCCGGCCATGTCCTCTACCCTGCACGGCTGAGCCTGTGGCTCACCAAAGGTCACAGCTGAACAGGATGTGTTGGGGAATGTGGAGATCAGGGGCCTGGCTGGCTATTCACATTCTGGACAGTCTCTGCTGGCAAGTCTGTTTATTTTTGCCTGTACCCGGGGGCATTGGGGTTGTTTTTGGCAACACAGAATAAAAAAATGATGGAGAAATTTGGTGGGAAAGGGTAAAGTTTGCAAAACACCATTACTGAAATCCAGTACTTTCCTCAAAAAGAGAAAAAAAAAAAAAAAAAAAAAAACCCAGAAAGGCAGCAATTGCGACTCAGTGCTCAGTGATAAGCATTCTTGCGCAGCCAGGCAGACTAACAGCCGTCTGATGCAGGACTGAGCACCTCTGAGTGGTGCTAGGGCGGCAGAACGGGCCCATGGAGAGGGCTCTGCTCCCTTCCAGGCTGCTCAGTCTCTGTGGACTGTCCTGCTCCCCCAGCCCCGCCACGGCCAGCAGATGATCCCTACTCGGGAGCTGTCTCACTTCTATAGCGTGGGCTCAATTTAATGCTCCTTTGACAAATGGCATGGTTTGAATGAAACCAAATCTCAGTGGAACTCGTTGCCAGATACTAGGACTTAACTACTGCCCTTTCACACGGGGGCTGACACGAAAACGAGTCCAGGAGGCATGAGACGGCCCCAGTGCCAGGGCAAATGGACTCTCTGTTCCCTTAGGGCACTGAATTGGGCTGCAGAAGGGTGCCGGTCCCCGAGAGGGGTCCGCTTTGGGTGCGTGAGCGGTGTCAAGGCTTTCCTCAGATCCCAGAGAAGATGCCACATCGTCAATCGTGGGGTCTTTTTTCTGGCCTCCCTGGCGGTTCAGCGCACTTCCCATTCCCACCCTGTACCCTGCTGCTTGCCTGTCCTTGGGGAGCCCAGCAGGGCCCCTGTGCCTGCCTCCCCCTCTCCTACTGCTGTCAAAGGCCCGTAGCCAGACCCCCTGAGCTGCTCGGCTTTGCCCCGACTGTAATCAAGGCGAGCATTAGTGCTCAGCTGAGGCCTTTTCACGTGCAGGCTGTGGTTAGCTTCCGTCAGCATTCTGCAGCGGCTAACGTGTACTCAGGCGATTTCAGAGCAAGGTATTATTTACTCTGCTGACGTCAATGAGCACATATTATCCACTGGCCTTTTCTGCAGCCTGAAAAGAGCACTGGGGCTCAAAGAACACAGCCACCTTCCATACTTCTAAAATTCTACCCAGGGCCTGCTGAGGTAAAGAAAGGTCTGATCTCCTTAGCCTGACAGTCACATCACCCAGGCTCTTAGAAAAACAAGTTGTTTTTATTTTAATTCAAGAGGGTTGGAAACATAAAAACAGTACATTTTCCTCGCAGAAAATTACCCCATTTAAATTACCGTTTGGTACAAAGATAATTTATTAAACTGTATTTTAGGCAATTTTCTAACATTGAGTGACAGGTTACATTTTGATTTGTTCACATCAGAGCTATTATGATTTGCACTCAAAATACCAAAGCTATTGAACTCACCAAATTTTTCCTAATTAAAAAAAAAAAGCACACAGAAAAAATAACTACAATTAGATTAACTTTTATCAAAAGTAACTCTTTCACAGACCAAACATCCAGCGAAGACCACCCTCCTCCCTTCAGAAATAAGCAAATAATCTTGCCCTTTCTACAAAGTGCAAATATTTCTATCACCCTTATTTCTTAAACTGCAGTTCCCAAGGAGAAGCAAACGTCCTTTTCTCTCTGCTGCTTTTCCCTTCAAAGATTTTGGTGAAGGCTGATTTCTTTTACCATCAGTAGTGGGAAGGTAATCGCTCACTCGTGTGTTTCCTTGATTCAGCAAATCCTGACCAGACAGGCATCGCTTGGCCAGCGGCAAGTCCCTGTTATCTCTATTTGCTAATTTAACATTATTCCAATCTGGGGTCATATTTTTCCAGATGTTGTTCTGTTCTATTTTTAAAGCTCCCCCCTACCCACACCCACTTTGCCTCTGGAAAGACAAAGTATTCAATCAAAGCGTGTTATTTTGTTTAACCCTCAAGAGAGTGTCTAAATCGGCACTTGTACTTGATGGGATGTAACTCAACAAATGTCCTGCCCTCCTGAGGACCACGGCCTCTCTCGTGCTTCTTTCCTGAGCAGCCCCTTTCTTGGGTCGAGTCTGTTGGCCTAGAGTCGGGGGCCGAGGCCCTGCAGTTTGGCTCCTTGGCATCACAGAGGGGTGTGCTCTTCTACCAAATATGCTTTAGGAAATGACCATACTTTGTAACTTGGAAAAACTAGACATTTTTGATGTGAGCCCAAACTTCTGTAGTCATCTGGACAGTGAAAAGGTGGCCAGATGTGGGGTGTGTGTCTCCCTAAGCCTGAAGAGCTCGTCTCCCCAAAGCCAGGCAGCTGTGAGTCAAGAATAAAGCTGCAGGGACAAAGTCACATTCACCAGGGGCTTAACCAAGTTGGGGGCTTTAACAGCTGTTTGCTTTTTGCAAAGTGTGAATTGCTCCTGAGGGCAAAGAGCACAGAATGAGAAGCCAGAAAATGCAAGTGCTTGTCCTGGCTTCTCCACTCAGGAGCTCCATGACCTCAAACGCGTCCTGTAAACTTCTGAGGGCTTTGGTCTCCTCAGCTGTAAAAAAGGAGGCGTTTCTGTCCCACTCACTTCGTAGCATTGTTGTGAGGCTAAGAAGAGATGACTTGGGAAAGTGCTTGGTAAATTCATGTACAAATGTAAGCTACTGCTCCAAAGGGCAGCCAAGCTAGAATATTTGGGCAGGAACCATCAAAACTACCACTGGTTAAGCATGGGCAGCACTGAGCTCCTCTGCCTGTTTCTCAATGTGGGCAACAGTATGTGCCTGAATCTGCCAAATGTGTTGAAATCTGTCCTGATAAGATGTGGCCACATGATGGGTGCCACCAGGGCGGCTGTGAGGCTTCGAAAATCAGCCAGACCACCTTGATTGGAAAAAAACGGCAAAACAAGTAAGTGATACGGAATGAAACTCCAGGGCTGAGAAGGTCAATTACTTAGTCCATCCCTTGCCAAGCTGGGCAGCGCCCTTTGTGAGACAGAAGAGCCACACTCCAGTCACCTCCAGGGCCACAGGTCGGAGGGCCATGTTTTATACTACTGAACCTGTCAGGAGGGCTGTGTAAATTTAAAAAAAAAAATGTTTTGTATCCAGTTTAGAAACTGAGGCAGATGATACTTTTCTCATCATCCACACTTCACTCTGAAGACAAATTCCGTAAAAATTTCCAGAAGCAACAAAATGATCAAAGATTCCTTCCTGCCTATACAGTTACTCCAACTTAATGTTTGTTCTCCAGTTTTCACCTTTGATGTCTAGGCAGCAGGAGACTGAGCAGCTCGGGGGCTATCGAGGAAGCAATAGCGGCAGCCCTGTCTAGGGGTACAGATGCAGCAAAGGTCAGAGCTGGGCACGGGCCCTGGCACTATTCACTGGGACAATATTGTCAAGTGACATTAAGTACTGTCTCTACTGGAGGAGGAGTGTGAATGTTACCTGGAGTACGAATTTTCTTTAAACAAATAGGGAGCTTAAGTGTAATCGGCGATACCTATTTTAAAAGTAATCAGAGCAGAAAAACTCTGACCCCAGTACAAAACCCAGTATTTAAATACCTGGAGTTGGACTAGAGATTGGACGACCCTGCAAAGGAAGCAACACTGGTCTCACTATGTCCATATGTTCTGAACAGCCTGCATCTAACCAGAGGCTAGTCTAATGGCCACACACCTGGGACCCGTTACGAAATACAACTAGAACCTGCTGCTTTTCACCTTTCTTAGTTTCTGTTGATCACCTTAATCATTCTCTAGCTGAGACTGTGCCCTTCTTTCCAGCTCTAACTACCACCTAGCATCCTTTTATGAGCTGAGCTGCATTAGGCACTAATGGTACCCAGTGTGTGAGCAGAGGTGGGCGAGGCCAGTCCCAGGAGGAGTCCCTTCTGCTGAGGCCTTCTGGGTAGGTGGGTGGTGGGGAGTAAGGTGGAGGGTGCTGCTCACACATGGTAGCCCTCCCTCTCCATAGGGGCCCAGTTCCCCTCCTTCAGGGGCTTAGTCAGGAAGAAAACACGAGAGGCCAGGTCCAACTTTCGTCTCAGTCCCACCTCACTCATTCAGGACACAGTTTAAACACTGGGGAGTTCTTTATTTCTGAGGAGGAAAGGGCCACTGACTTTCTCCTTCCTGGGAGTTAAATAGTTTGAACTAATAGAGTCCTTTAGTCCCAGCTCCTGCTCCTCCTTGGTGGGGCCCCAACTGTTTCCCATTACACGGATATTGGAGGGTTATGGTGTAGAAGGCCCTCTGCCCCTTCTCCTTCCCCAGGTAGAGAAAGGGGGCAGTGCAGGCTGAGGGGGCAAGGGGGCAGCTGGGGATGGTCAGTGTAGCTCACCAGAAATTTAAAAATGGAACACCCGCCTTCTTTCTGTGGTGTTAACATGCTGTGTTTGCCTTACAGGGACCACCATATCAGTTGCATGTATATCCTAGAGACACACTTGCCCAACTGGAAATTGCAGAACTAGTGCATTTTTCCCAAAGCAAAGACTAAAATACCCCTGGATTAAAAAAGAACATAAAAAATAAAGTACCACACGTATTGCACTTTTTGCTGAATTAAATTTTTACCTCACGTTCATCTCACCAAAGTCTCTTCAGAGGAGCCTGGTTTACAAGATCATAAAGCTAATGATTATTATACAGTAGTGTACACACTGCTAACGTGAAACAGACTGGAAGAAAGGTCATTATTTCAAAGTATCCTCTCACGTAAAGAGTTGGTACTAAGCCTTCTTAGTGTTGCTTTAATATTTATAAGGAGAAAACGACCTGAAAGCTTACATGGGTCACTAGTTAGGGAACAGGGCAACAGAGATGAGCAGACAGCTGGGAAAACACCCAGCTGACCAACAGAACCAGTCTCCTCTCACCAGCTTACATCCCAGTGAACACAGATGGTTACAGAATTCAGCAATTTCTGCTTGAAATAAAGAGACAAGCAAATCAGAGCTTAAAAGTATGTTTCAGGAGGAGGGGTCTTGTGACTCATCAGGGGAGTGCCCATGTCATCTCATAATAGTCCTGGGCCACTGCTGGGGACTTTCCGACTTCTATTTCTGGGTTCTCTAACCTTCCAACAACCTCATCTCTCGGCCTAGCTGTCCTACCGTAGCCCCTCGGCCTTGATGGAGGACGGGTTTATGCAACCCTGTAACCATGCCATTCCTGCAACTCTGAAACGAGTGGTGCCCCATTTTCAATCTGAAAAGCACGTAAATTTCATAAATATTATTTTGGGAAAACATCCTCCTTCAACCTGAACAAATCAAGCCCTGTTTTATACCTCACTTGTTTTGCAAAAACTTGAAACAGATTAGAGATCAATACAGCAAAAATAAGAGGATGAGTCAGAATTTAGCAGATTAAGACTAGGAAGTAATTGTTAACTCTGTTAGAGTTCTGATCAACACCCCATTACTCTCAAGTGAAATGATGTTTATCTACTTCACAAAATCATTTATTTTAAGCACGAGGAGGAATAAACAATTCATAGAAGGAACACAGTTCGTTCTTCCTGGGTTTTCACTGCACGTTGTTAAATCACAAAAATGACAGCTGTCCACACTAACCTTCCTTGCTAACACCCACAGTCCAGCCCCAGCCAGGACGCCTCAGCGCAGCAGTCAGGCCTCATGGGGGGCGGTGGGAGCAGCTGGAATGAAACGCCATCAATTCCCATGCTTCTCCTCACCTGCCTGGACATTCACTACAAAGAGGAAAGGCGACTTAAAGGTGTCTTCTAGATGCAGCATCAGTGCAGTCTCTCTCTTTGTGCTTTAAGGAAGATGCTTTGTGCTTAATGCGTTCATCTGCCAATAGGGTAAGCCCTTCTAAAGGCCAGAAGTCCTCATCTTCGTAAATAATACTGAATTTGTAACACTTGGATGTTACTGTCCAAATGACAGATTACTCACTACTTCTAGGTATACAGGTAACTAGCTGTAGCTTTTTTTTTTTTTTTTTTTTTAACTTTCATGAATTGTAAGGGATAAGGTTAAGTTTTACTAGTAATAAAATGTGTGGCAGATGATCTGCTAAACTGGTTAACACATTTGTGGTTCTTTGAATATTGCTGTAATACTTTAACATTTCATTACAAGTCAAAACTTTAGGGAAATGAAGAATGCTAATTCCCACACGGTGGAAAACAAACTCTGAAGTGACTTTGGATTTAGCATTGACATAAATGGAAAACTGTTGGTTTCTACAGAAAAGAAAGAATTAAAGCATGGTCTGGGGAGAAAAGGCACAGCACTACCACTTCACATGGGAGATAAAAGTTCATTTTCCTTGTCCTTAAAATGTCTAAGCCCTATATCAAACTGTCCAAATATACAAAGCTCAATAAACTACTAGCAACATATAGTGTAAAGTCAAAGTAGTTATTACATTTTAAAAGAGACAACAGGTCCTCTAGCGACCAACTGCTCCAAAACCAGAAGTCTCTACAAGAGACCAGTCAGGACCAGCCCATCTCCCCGGGCTGGTGCTTTTCATGGTTTCTGCAGTTTCTTGCCCCCGCTGCAGTGGATCTCCTGCTGGTTCCACAGGTGACATCTTTGGGGCTCTGAGTACACACACTGACACCATGTAACCCAGGGGCACCTTCTGAAGAGGTGTGTCGCCTGTTCCCACAAAAGGCGACTGCCAGTCTCAGGTCAGTACCAACTCATTTAGTGGCCCCTGAAACAAAGCTCATGATCCACTGCTTTGCGACAGCCTTGGGAACAACTTCCATCAGCAGCTTCGAACGTACAATTCAATGACAAAGTACAACTTTCCTGTGCATCAAGTCCCATTATGCATTGTGGATTTGCCTTTAAGCTTCTTACATGTCGTTGCTCTCTTCAGTGAAAAATATATTGCCTTTTTTTTTTGCCTATATATATGCAATGGCACACATTTTTCCTGCTTTCACCAGGTCTTTCCCTCGATACGAACTGGTATAATTCTGCATAAAACCTAGGTCTGAATATCTTCTTATAAAAACATGTGTTGGTGCCTCCCTTGAAGGCTTTGCTCCACTTGACCGAAGGGCACGACCTTCAGCCTACAGCTATGTTCCAGCACTCGCCACAGGAAACTCTGTGGTGGGACACAGCCAGGAGGAAACCGACTTCCACCCCAGCCAGGCCCTCTGATTCCAGTTGGGCAACCTGATTTTCCCCCATTAGGGACAGGGCAAGAAAATAAGCTTTAAATTTAAAAGGCTGGAATAAAAATAGAAATACACACTCTTCCTTCATTTGACCCACCTCACCTCCTGTGCTGAGATTAATTCACCAGGACATACCCACTGTGCTGTGGATCCACAGCCTCCAGCATTTCACAATCAAAGAGTCCAGGTAACTCAGAGAGGGCTAAACGGTCATAGCTGGAGGGAGCCTCCTGCAGCCCTGAGCTCCTGGGACAGTCCGGCACTGCTATGCCACTCGGCTGGGCTCCGTCCACGGAATACTGACAGGGAGTAGGGTAGTCTGGCTCAGGGGAAGCGGCACTCGGCAGCTCACAAGTCTGGTACGAGAACGGTAAGGGTGGTGGGGCAGCTCCGGGCCGTTGCGGTGGTGGTGGAGGAGGTGGTGGTGGCGGTGGCTGCTGCTGCAACTGTGTTGGCAGCGGAGGAGGAGCACGGGGGCCTGGCGCAGAGGGCAGGGGCTGCAGCTGCATCTCCTGGTACTGCCTGAGGAAAGGGCTGTACTGCATCTGCTCCGAAGAAGGCTCCAGGACGGGGCTCAGGGGCTGGGCCAGGCTGAACGGCGGTGGCTGCTGTGGCGGTGGGGGGCTCTCCTGGTGGGGAAGGGGTAGCTGCTGACTGGGCTGTGGGTAGGAGCTCTCTGCTATCTGCATCTGGTTAAAGTATGCCTGCAGCTGAGACTGCTTCTGGAGGAAGAGTCGTTTCTGTTGGAGCCTAAATCGGCAATATCAAAAGGAAGAATTTTAAATCTTGTCAAATATCAGCTATTAGCTTCAGTCACCCTCCTTCTCTTTCCCATGGCAGAAAACAAGCTGGAGTAGGAATCAATTGTGCCTGGCGTCTTATACCTAATGTCATTTTTTTTTGCCTCCCCCAATTCTGACTGATCCCTCAGTGTAAAGCAGGGCTTCAGACCGTTCTGCCCGGCTCAATCATGGCTCAGGAAGTGTCACTGGAACGGACCTGAATTTTTAAAACTTGGGTGATTCGCCATGGTATCTGGAACAGGAAAAATTATGGTTGAAGCCCGGCTAGAAACTTAAATCTCCCTCTTAGAAAACAAGGGCAGCATATGCACTGCATAAAACCAGATCTCCTGCCCTGCGATTTTGAGCAGATTCGGAAACAGTTCTGCCCACCTCAAAGATGGTGGCCGACTGGGCCGCTCTGAATGTGTTTCACTCTCTCCAGTCCTGCTAATAATCCAATGTCAAGCACCAGGCTCCTGAAACGGCTCACTACGCCTCTTCCAAGTCTCCCATTCCAGGGCTTTGAGCCGTAATTTTTCCTGTTCTGGGTACCGTGGTGAATCACCCAAATTGTAAAACTTCGAGTCTGTTCCTATTTCACTTCATTCGCCATGACTGAACCGGTTCAAACTGGTCCAAAGCCCTGATGTGAGCATGAATTCATTTTCTCTTGGACTTTCTCTAAAACTTCTAAGATTCTCTCCCTATGAAGTGAAAGGTGGATTTCCCACCTGGAGTGTTCAGAAGGGGAACGACACCTTGGCCTCTGTGGGTGTTTGCAGGTTGATGGACTGAGATGATTCTACCTTGGCCAAGCTGCTTCTACGAGTGCGGCCTGGGCACAGATCACTGCAAGATCTGCAGCGTAACCCACTCAAGTTTTATCAGGTCACTGATTCTGAAAGCTTAGGTCTATTCATATTCAAAACGGGAAAAGCTAGAAGAAATGGAAAACAAGGCATATTTTAGGGCTGCTGTCCCCTGACAGTCCCATACTCCATGGAAACTGCAGTATCTGCATCAGCTATCATGTCTAACGACTGAAAAGACTGTGGCTCACACATCAAAAACCTATTTTCCTATTTGAGGTAAACATGAGTGGGAAAGGACAACATACCCAGCATTCTTGAGCCTTCCACAAAACAAAGTGACTTCTTTGGCCAAAGACCCTCTCTCACCTGTGTTCTTGAAGCTGCTGTTCAAGGCTCCGGGGTGGATCTTTACAGTAAAGCTGACAAGTGTTCTGGGTCTTTGACAGAAGGCTGGGCTTCTGGAAGAGCAGAGAAATAAGCAGAATATGCTAGCACCTTGGATGGAGTCAGAGTCCCTGGGTGGTGCAAACAGTTAAGTGCTCGACTACTAGCCAGAAGGCTGGCAGTTCAAACCCACCCAGAGGTGCCTCAGAAGACAGGCCTGGAGATCTGTTTCTGAAAGGCCACAGCCTTGAAAGCCTATGGCACACATGGGGTGGCCATGAGTCAGAATCAACTCAATAGCAACTAACAACAACAACAGGATGAAGTCATCAGACTGCTTCTGCCTGGGGAGTGAATCCAAGTGTGTCCTCCAGAACGAAGGGCCTGACACTTGCTCACGGAGACCCCAGTAGAGCCTTGGAGTCTAAGAGCACTGGGTCAGGAGGCCTGGGCTCATCCCAGCTCAAACCTGCTTCAGTCTTCCACTTCTAAAAATCCTCTAGGACCATAAGGATTTAAGGAGTTTAAAAACAGTGAGAAGAGTGGAGTTAACTCTTTAGAGCAAAGGTTGCAGTGGCTGCTGAATGAATGAATGAATGATTCATTCTTTATTGGGCCTATGCTGTATCATACTTTAAGATTTTCATGTACCAGTACAGAGAACTGATGTTAAAATATTCCAACCTTATGATTTTCATTTTATTATTTATTAAGAGGCATAAAATCAGAACAAAGAATCCAGGTTACCCCTTCCTACCACTCAGTGGTGTAACCCTGGGGCCTGAGGACAAATCTTTTCCTGTTGCCAACACAGAGCAAATGGCTAAGTCTGAACATGTTTCTAGAAACGACAAGCGCAGAGCCAAACCCACCTGCCTATAAGGAATAAAGCAGCTACCCTAAATAAATACCAAGCAAAACAGGTTTCTGCTTTGCAGAAAGGCAGATTCTGGGTGAGCAAAGTCAGCTGGGACACTAGGAGAGGGCTCCCACCTGGAGTCTGTGCTGCAGGTACTGGGTTTCCAGGCTTTGCCGCCGGGCAAGCTGAGGATGCATGCTGTTAGGGAGACCAGAGACACTTTCCTGCTGCTGAGAAACTTCCTCCTGAGATGCAAAGGGGTGAAAGAATTTTTTCAATTCTCTATGTGGGGAAAAAGTCTCAATTCTTGGGTTAAGCAACTTTGCAAATGTCCAAGAAGAATCCCAACTCTATAAAACATAATACTCAGAGCTTTTTACATAACCAGTCAACTGAGGATTATTTGTAGAAAACTTATAAAGGCATTGTCTATAGTAAACTAGTACCTAGTCAGCACGAGAGCAGAGGCTGTGTGTCCCAGGAGGCCATTTCTCTCATGTGGGTCTCTAATACTAAATGTCCTTGATGCACTGAAAACAGACTCAGAATAAAGTTTACGGGATAAACAGCAATACTTATTGTACTTTTAGCAGGAATAAGCCACCTACAGTACTTAATGATGTGATATCACATCCAAAGTAGTGGCAAGAAGCTTCTCATTTGGGTAAAGTTGATGATTTTTATTGTGTGTGGGAGTTCAGGGGAGACTCTAAGAGGCACCCCATATACAATCTGTCCTGTGAACTAAAGATGGCTGGAGAATGTCTAGGATGGGTCTAACCTGTCAGCACCAGGTGGCAGCAACAAGTAAAGCTTTCAGGCTGTGGGCTTTCCAGAAGAACCTGTTTGCTCAAGAACTGGAGTAAATCCTCTAAATGAAAATGACACATTTCAGGACAAGCTCAGGCCTCATACAAAGCCACTGTGTGAAGGGCCCAGGGCACCCACCTGAGGGCAGCTGCCAGCAAGGTCTTGGAGCTGAGGAGCAGGTGATGCCAAGTTAGGGTCAGCCTCGGATCCTATTTGTTCATAGAGCAACTGCACTTTGTTCAACTCTAGGATTCCTTTGGTTCTAGCCAGATTCTGAAGATGTTGTCTAAATGCTACAATTCCTGAAAGAAAGCACAAAGACCAAACAGTTTAAATAAAACACAAGGCCTTTCAGTGATCACAGCTGTGAAAGCCAACATGGCAGCAACTCCCCCCAAAACTCTTAAGATAAACGAGTGTTAGAAGACAGAGAAGAAAACAGTCACCTTGGGTGAGGGAGGTATCTGATGCCCGGCGGCCCTCTCGGAAGCTCACTGGCGACCTGTTGTGGGCCTCTCGTTTCTGGGAGCTCAGTGCCTGCATGGCTGGGTTGGCAGGTCTCAGGTTTATGAAGTGGGGTGAGGGGTGATTGGCTAACATGATGTCCTTAAGGGAAGGGTTGTCCTCCAGAAAGTTCAGGTCCCTCTGAAGAGACCCCATATCATACTCAGAGTCCACACTGTCGAGGGAGGGGTTGTCACTCATGGAGAAAATTTTCCCTTTAAGAGAAAACAAAACTGATATAACCAACAGCAACGGCAGTGTTTTGAAAAAGTGGGGTACAAAGCATAAACAGCTTGAGCCTTGACAGCTGCAATGTCCTTAATATCCAGCTGAAACACTTTTTTTTTCAGAAACTTTTACATGTCTAAACTAGGACTTTCAGGGATCAATTTAATCATCTTCGAATTTCTGGAAAACACTCCACAACCTGCGCCCATAAGATCCCTGCTGCTCCAGAAGAGCCAGAGGCCTTGGTGAATCACACGGTGCTGAGCTGACTCCTGGGAGTCAAGGCAGCCAGCTCAGACATTTCATTGCAATCTCTGTTAGCTGCTCAGCAGGGCTTTTCCTATAGGCAGCTGAACCCAGTCCAGAAAGGAATAAGATATAGACTAAAATCTAGGAATGGACTGGCATTGTTAATACTTCTTGGCGACTGGACTATGAGAAGGTGCTGTGAAGACTTAACCTGACACTCTAGGCCGCACCTGAGCCAGGCACCACGACCAGCTGATTGGTCACTTCTGACAGAGTGTGCCGTCTCTGCCCGCTGCGTGTGGACTGAAACGCTTCGAAGGCGTGGCTGGGCTCCTCTTCGGCCTCTCCTTCGGTCTCCAGCCCTTCATCAATGGAGGTCTCCATCATGTTGCTGGGCAACGACTGGCATCCTTTCCTCACCAGGACAGGGGGCACAGGGTCAAGCAAACAGCCATTTACCTACATGTCGGGGTCGGGGGGTTGAGAGCAAACGGTCAGCTGTTGCTCTGCTGAGGCATTAGAAAAGTCCAGAAAGGAAAAAGTGTCAAAATCTGTGGAAAACTAGAAATTAAATGAAGTATTAAAAATGTACATCTTTGTTACCAATGACAATGTGTAGGGCAGAAGTCAACTGCACCACTTAGAGGAGACAGAAGCCCATTATGACCCAAACTGGCAGCAACTCCCAGGGTTTTCTGAGTCATCATTATTACAATAAACAATTTTTTTAGTGGTTTCCAGATGCACAGGAGCATATTAGCTTGAGGCCTACCAGTTGTTTTTTTTTTAATAAAGGAGAGGGGAAAGATGAGGTTTTTTTTCTTTTTTTCAAATTGCATGGCTCACAGTTAAGAAAAAAGAGTAGTCATCAACATTCTTCTAATTTACAATCACAAAACACATTGGAAGCTTCTAGACATATTTTTATGTTCAGAATTTAAGTACCTGCCCATTTGATTTTGCTTTTAATTGGTTGGATCAGCCTAAGAATTCCTTAAGACAGACTGACACCACAAGAAGAACTGAAAAAATACTTAAATGGCAAACAGCCAAAGCCTTCCATTATAGAACAACAAATGACTCACAAGCCCAAAATTCCAGCAGAGGCTAATAAGCATCACTGGACTGCATCCACTCTCCTCCAGCAATACACACACTATCTATAGTCCCTGTCCCAGAGGGATGAGCTCAGCGTAACTTCTAGGTGAGAACTCTGCCTTCTGACGCAGTTGCCAGGCAAACCACCGAATGGCAGGCAGAAACAGCACACAAACGGGAGTTGTGGTTGCGAATTCTTCTGGCTGATAAAAGCCCCAAAGAGGAGGCAATTATTTACCTCATTACCTTAACTATTCCCCCGTGGAAATCAATCTGTTTTCTCCTATGAATAGCTGCTCAGGAGCAGCCAGCCTGAAGACACTCAGTTCTAAGCAGTGCTTTCACCTGGGATATACTGGGTAGGGCTATTGTTTCCTTTGGAAGCAGGAGAAGCTCATGTATGTGAGAGGTGACGTGGGCCATCCCTGTGCCAGATGCAAGGAAACTTTCCTCTTATGGCAACCAATCTGAAGGCGCTTCGAGGCCCTTTATTTGGAGAGGGAGATTTGGGTGACTCAGATCTTTGTTTGCTTGGGGGACGGGATGGTTAACTCCAGAAAAACTATTCTGGGGCTGTAGCCATTGCTTGGATAAGGTGGTTAATGCCTTACAGGATTTTAAAATGGCCAGTGGTCATTTAAAGGGGAGAGTGGCAAAATGCTTCCTTCAGAGGATTCCCAGACCAAGAATGGCTGTTTGAGAACCTACATTCATACTTCTAGGCTTCCTGGCTGTCTAGTAACACAATTTTCTAAGCCTGACCAAGGATGACTTTGAAACAAGTAAAGCAACAGAGGAAAGACTGTTATTGAGTAACTACCTACTGAGCATCTTTACTCTTGCAGACTCTGCCAGAATGTTACCAGATATTTCTGGCAGTATAAGCCTTACAACCAGGCTTTCCTTCCCCCTTAACTGAGAAAAGTCAACCTTTTTCTGAGTACTCCAAAAACCTTGCAGTTCTCCTAAATTTACATTTTTACTGAAATTGTCTGCTTATATAATTATCTTCTCATCTAGACTACAGAAGGAATTATGTCTTTTATTAAAAACTGTTTGCTGAATTGAATTTAACCCTGGGACAGGCAGAAACAATGATCTGGTTTTTCAGTGATGTGTGCTGAGGGTCAGGAGAGTTCCAGAGAGGCCACTCAAAGCTAATCGGTGTGAGCACATGTAGCCGTGCGCAGTCGCTAAGGTTCAGCTGCCACAAGTTCAGGTTTCCTGAAACAACAGATAATCATGTCACCCTCGCTTGCCAATTTACCCAGGGACTTGGTACCAGAGTCTAAATTCATCTCCAGGATCTTGTGGCAGAAATGTTGGGCTGATCTACCAAAGTGATCTCAAGCTGCTAGAAATAAGATCTTTTGCTCTAGGAAATAATCCAGGTAAACAATAAATTACAGGGCTTCAAATTACAATGTGGGTTAAATGGGTATTTTCCAATACATTGTTTTTGTCTTTCTTTAAAGCTCAACTGATAACTTCTAGTAGAGACCTCATACACAATAGGTGGTATACATGTAGGAGACCCTATCACATACTGATAAAGCCCCACCGCCAACCATAGTACAAGATTCTAGCACAGGAGACTGGTAGACCAGTGCACAATACTAGCTAGTGAGTTTGGGGCCTGGGAATATGCCTTATTTTATTTGTATCCTAATTACCTAGCAAGTCTGGCAAATATTGAGAAGTGCTATAGGCTCAGTCTCAGCTCCATTACTTATTAGCAAGTTGCTTAACCTCTATAAAGCTCAGTTTTTTTCATTTGTTAAATGGGAGTAAAGTTGTCTGGGAGGATTAACTAAGATAATATATATAAAACACTCAGCACAGTACCTTAACATTAGGTTCTCAATACATTTTACCTACTACTATTTCTTGAAGAAAGAGAATGCTCTGTAACAATAAAAATTTAAAAAGCATAAGAATAAAACTATGGCACTTCCTCCTAAAAGTATTTTTAACATCTTGAGGCAAGTTAAGGTAATACCAGGTGAGGACATAAAGAACTGGATAACCCTAGTTCTAGAAACTTATTCTAAGGAAATAATCAGAGATGCAGTCAAAGATTTAGACACAAAGATGTTCACCTGAAGCATATGTAAGTATGCAAAAAATTCAAGTACCTAACGTCCAGCAGTAGGAGAGTAGGTAAGTAAGGGTATGTCTAGTACAATAAATATTAGGCAGTTGTTAAAACTCATGATTTCAAAGCACATTTCATGACATGGGAAAAATGCTCATGATATATTATGTAAATTACATATAATACAATTTTGTTTTAAAAAAAGTCTACCTATCTACTGAACTAGTCTAAACCTACCCACCCACGCATCCATCCATTCTATAACTCACTCTACGGAAACATGCCAAGATACGCTTATTTCTGGGTAGAGGATTATGGATAATTTTTTTCTTTATCCCTCCTCTGAATTTTCCATTGTATGAATATGACTTGTTTTTTTTTTTTCAATTATGTTATACATTTGTTATAAAAAAAATTCAAATTCAGAAGTAAAAGTTTGATGTATATCCCCTTTCAGACCTTCTCCTATGTGTACCACCTTTATAAGGAAAAAAGTTACTAAAGATGTAAAGAGACGTTAAACACCTCTACTACGCCTGAATTTTCATGGTTTGGCCTCACAGTTCCCTTCTGCCATCCAGCTATGAAGCTGGTAGCTTGCAAGATCCTTTTACTACTGCACTCTGTAATAATCTCTAATAAAACGGTAAAAGTGACTTTGAAATGTGTGTGTGTATAAAAAAAAACATTATTCCCAAAGAAACCCTCAAAAAGAGAAAGATTTACTCCACAGGGTTGATACATTTGTCTTCCCATGATCTGTTTCATTTGTGGGTCTCAGTTTCTGTTCAGTGTATCTGATCCAACTATCCTGCTATTTTCCATAGGAACCCCAAACCTAAGTTTCAACTGACTCCCTAAGGGATTTTACTGACAGCTTTAAGCATTGAAGACTTCTGGGAGGGAAAGAGAGGTGAAATCTAAGATATACAATACTTGCCACTATTTGAGAGAAGAAATGAGATGAGAAATACATGAAAATTTAGAGCATCTTTTAGAAAACAGTGAATGGGTGTTGTATTAAATGAATATGAAGCAATATGAACAAAAAAGGGCAGTATATCTCTATGTGATAGGTTTTTTGTGCATTTATTTATGGGCCCCAAAGAAAGAGGCAGTAGGGAGGGAAGAAGGATGAGCGTTCTTGCTGACAGAAACAAAACGGTCCACAAACAAGCCCAGCGGATGTCAATGGCCTGGCTCGGTGCCAGGGTGGCACTGCCAGTGTGCTGGCCAGTTCCAGCATGGCACTGCTCTTCCCACAAATGCAAATACACCAGCCAGCTACTGTCTACATCTTTCACAAAATCATTCACTTCCCGTCTGTTTCCTAGT
Source organism: Dugong dugon (assembly GCA_030035585.1). Classification (NCBI taxonomy): domain Eukaryota; kingdom Metazoa; phylum Chordata; class Mammalia; order Sirenia; family Dugongidae; genus Dugong; species Dugong dugon. The sequence continues at coordinate 33,365,006 of CM057467.1, forward strand.
TACGGTAACAATCACAAGCTTTAAAAATAGCTTGCCCTATATAATCCGGCAGACAGAGCCCAATCTATGTTCAGGCCTGATGCCCTCACAAACAAGCCCTTAGCAGATGGCATTTTAATTTTATCAAGGGAATGATTAGATCTTCAAAATAAATGAATTATGTTGTCCCGATTTATGTCTCCATTTCTGGGTGGGAATGCAGCAGCAGTTTATGAGGTTAGCAGCCATGCTAGGCAACTGCAGGCAGAGAAAGCAGAGTGTCCACAGGAAGTGGACTCAGCGGGCTCATCCTCAGAGGCACAGACACTAACTACTCGGCTTAACACCTGCTTGTGGCAGCCTAGCATCGAGCAGCTGTTCCGGATCTAGCTAAGCTCATTATTTAACTTCTGAATCAGCTCTGCCTCCAGTGTTCCCCATTTCTGAACACGGCGCTCACCTTCTAGATCACCTAGGCTCTAAACCTTCTTATCAGTTTGGAGTCTTCTTCTTGGACCCTAATATTCTACCAATTTCATCTGCACAATCTCTTTTATGTCATCCCCCCCTCCAGTTTCATGACCACTATCCTAGTTCAGATGCTCATCATCTCCTAGACATAGCACGAACCTTCTATTTGCCTTGTCACCAGTCTCTCCCCTATCTAAGCCATGCTACATATCCTTCCAGGCTAATCCTTCTGAAACTTAATGTGGACCATAGTGTTTTCTTGCTAAAAAATATTCCATTTCCCTACTACTTTGGGGAAGTCCATTTGAACAAACTCTCTCGATGATATTAAAACAACCTACACAATGAGAACCCCAGCCTAGAGAAAAAGTCTAAATTCCTTGGCTTGCCATTCAAAGCCAACCTATCTATACATACAATTTTATATAACTGCCCTTTATATACACTTTTCCTCAGACAAATGAACTACTGCTATTCCTTAGATGGACCTCAGCTTTCCTAACGCTCTGCTTTTGCTCAGGCTTCTTCCTCCACCAAGGATATCATATCCTAATTTCCACTAGTCCTGTTTCTACTCGCTTCTCAAGTCTCAGCTCTGACAGTTTCCACAAAGACTTTCCTGATCAAATGAGCTAAAACAAACTCCCTCCTGCCTCCTTCCAGTCTCACCGCACTTTGATTTACATATTTTTAACGGGCCAATCAGATTTCATCTTTTATCAATTTTTTTCAGCACCTGGCACATTGCCTGTAGTTATGTGTATGTTACTTCTGCTGGACTACAAACTTTGAGGCAGAATTCATGCCTGACTCATCTTTTTATTACCTAGAGAAGCTAAAAAGAAAGGAAACTAATGTTTATTGAGTACCTACAATCTGCCCAGAATTTCACACACGAGTGCCTCGATTAATTCTCACAACAGTTTCAAGGTGGCATTGTTCTCATTTTACACAAGACAAAACTGAGGTTCAAAGTGGTGAGTCACTTTGTCCAAGTTCACCCAGCTAGTAAAGAGCCGAGTCTACTTTGAACGCACTCTACAACCTCTGTTCTCTTCTGATGTTACTATGATCTTCTGTACATCACTCTGTACTAAGTCTAACACACAGAAGATAAATAAATATCCATTGAATGAGAGAAGCTGTCATCTTCCATATCTTAAAAGCCAACTTTCTCCAGTATCTCTCCTTTAAACGCAGACGAGAAAGACGGCCTCCCATTTTGTAGCTGTAGCACACCCAGCAGAAGAGAGGTAAAGCTCTATTCAGCACAATAATTTTTTTTGTTTTTTTTTTTTTCCGAATTACAATTTGTTTAAAAACAAAACAAACTTGTGAGGGACCTAGAAACTTAAAGAGAGAAAGAATGGCTAAGAAAGGTAAAAGAAGAGGGCTTTGGAAAATTAATTATGAAGGCTGCAAGTTATGTAACAGTTGTAATGACAAGATAGTGATGGGGGCTGAGGCTTCACCCTGGACACTTTTCTTAGGGTCTTCCCCACACAAACAACACTCCTGAGTGACTTGAGGAAACGACAAAGTTCAACACTTGTGGACCAAATTTCAATCTCTAGCCAAGCTGCAAGCTCTGAGTCTCTCAAACACGTCCGTACCTTTGGAGTATCAACACACTCTTCTTCCATAAACGCTGCCTCTGCCTGACAGCCAGAGGCTGGAAATGAAAAGGCCTCCACATTGGGTGCCTGAGAGAGGAGGGTGGATCTCATCAGTCTCATGCTCGGTGAATGTATGGTCACTGGCAGTCCCACAGTTTGTGCCTGTGAATATGGCAAGAACAGACAGTTCGGGAACATTGATACTTTCTACATGAATACACCAAGTTCTCAGAATAAAATAATTCTTTCTAGTGCAACTTAATGACAAACAGTTATCTGCTGGAAATTCCAGAAAAGTTCGGATATTCTGGAAAAGTTGGTACAGATATTGATATGAAACAGTATCAGAGGTCAAGTATTCTGAAATGGGTTGACAGAATTTCATTCCTGTCCCAAGAGGAGGTGTGTCACTTTCACGTAGATGCCAAGAAGTAGTCTTTGTAAGGGATCTAAGAAGGCTCTTTTTTTCAACTCATCAAACTTCTATTGTCTGCTTCCTTAAATACATTATCCTAGAAAGATGAAAGCCGAACAAACCCGACTCTAGGAGCTCAAAACTGAGCCCAGAGCTAGGTACACACACCCACAATTAATGACAACACAAGGCACACTGAAATAAGTGCTCTGTGTCCGTCCTTATGTTTTGAAGTGGTGAGATGGTATTATTTCTTGGCCTCACTTGGGCATGACAAGAAAACAAGGGTGCTTATGAGGAGGAAGAGAAGAAGCAGAGTTACTGATGGTGACAGGAGTGGCCGCCTTCCTCCAAGGAGACGCACAGCCTGAACACAGCCCGTGGGCCCTGCTGGAGGGGAGACGCTTATTACTGAGCATGTTATGATCCTGAACTCAACCTACTACAGAAAGCTCCTGTAGGTTTTGTGAAGTCCATTTCTCATGTCTCCTTTTTAAGCATTCTAAGTAAAAAAGCATTACAAAGTCTTAAAAACAACAACAAAAACCTTCTCTTCTGACAATTGGCAAGGACTGATTTTAAGGACAAAACTGTTGAGAAGATCCCTTCTTCCCCACCCTTCAGAACTAGCAGAACGATGTATAGATGTGTTTTGAATGTAACAGACACTGCAGAACATCCGAGGGAAGAATCACTATCATGCTGGACTCTAAAGGCAGAGGAATGGCCTGTGGATTTTTCCTGCAACAGTCACATCAAGGGACACAGGATGGTAAGTTTTAAATTCAAATAAATAAAAGGAACAAAATGGTATGAGATTTTAGCTTCCTGTCTCCCAAAACCTGGACTTCACCACTTACTAACTGTGCTATCTTAATCAGGATACTTAACTCTCTGAATCTTACCTTATCCGTAAAAAAAAAAAAAGGGGGGGGGGCAGATCTACTTCATAGCGAAGTTAGGATAGTAAAAGGTAGTACGTAAAGTACTTAACTCAGGAAACGCAATTCCTCCTTTCCCCTTCTTTCTAAAGTCTTAAAATAATCGGATGAATTTAATATAAGAATTAGACCACAAAATGTGGTCTTGTTCTTATTTACTATCTAATAGATGCCAGTTAAAATTTCAGGTTGATGTTTTTCAAGGATGTGGGGATATGTTAGAAAAGGTGACTTTATATTTGGTATATTTCAATGTTGGTATCATTTGACATACTGTATGAGATAAAGGAATAAAACAGCAATAGAAAAGTATTAGTATTATGTGGATGGAGCTCTGGTGGCGTAGTGGTTAAGAGCTTGGCTGCTAACCAAAAGGTCGGCAGTTCGAAGCTATCAGGGGCTCTCTAGAAACCCTATGGGGCAGTTCTACTATAGGGTCGCTATGAGCTGGAATTGACTCGAGGGCAATGGGTTTGGATAGTAAAACAGAAAGAAAATGCTGCCTACTATTCTGAGCACGATAAAGAAATAACTGTTTTTATATCACCATTCCTCAAGCTTATATTCCGGGCCACTTTTGAGGCTAAACAACTTTTTTTTCCCCTTTCAAGCATTAGTCACTTAAATTAATTTTCCCACCACTGTCACAAGGTAAACTTCCTAAAAAGTACATTTGGTACATTCTTATCCCCATCATCAGCTTTCCAATCAAAGGGTAAAACTAAAGTTTGATTTTTGTCTCTGCGACTTGATTAGACTGCTCCTTCTACATAAAAGCAGTCAATTCTTAGGGCAAAGCATTACCTGAAGATACCATACTGGGAATATGATTTCAACATGATAACTATGATGTACTGTTCCTTCTCAGTCCCTGTCTGCTGTCAGCTGGGAGTTTTTAATTGGCAGATCGTGCTGTGCCAGACCAAGCATAGCACATTTTCCTTGACAACTTCACCTCCAACCTGTACTACATAACTTACCATGACTGTGATGAGGACAGAGGACTAACACATTTCATTGTGACAGTCACTTCATAGGGTAGGTTTTAGGAGTCTGCTTTTCAGGAATAGTATTAGCATAGTAATAGCCAAAACCAAATCTGCTGCTGTTGAGTCGATTTCGAATCATAGCGACCCTATAGCATAGTAGCAGCATGCACTAAAGAAGTCTTTTTCGAACAAGGTAGGTATACACATACAAATGGCAGGCTCACCACACAGAGTTGACTAGAGAACATGTTATCATAATAAATAGATGGTTAATTAACATCCCAACGAAGCAGATGCTACTAGCTTCTCTCTCTCACTCTTTCTTTTTTATATCAAAGGGTTTTTATTAGAATTGGGGCAAAACAGTTTCTTACACAAAGGTTACATATTTCTTAATACTAAGTCTCCTGTCTCTGGAAGGACTCTCTACTTACAGAGTTAATCTTTATATTCTTTATTATAGTTTTGTACTTACTTTTCATTTAATACTTATGTTTCTGATCAATTTATTTCACACACACACACACACACACACGCACACACACGCACACACACGCACACACACACACACGCGCACGCACACACACACACGCACACACGTGCACGCACACGCACGCGCGCACACACACGCGCGCGCACACACACGCGCGCGCACACACACACGCGCACACACACGCGCGCACACACACACACACACACACACACACGCACGCACACACACATATGGACTGACACAGTGGCTACAGCGATGGACCCAAACGTAGCAACACTTGTCAGAATGGTGCAGGACTATGCAGTACTTGTTCTGCTCTACATAAGGTCGCCATGAGTTGCAGCCGACTCGATGGCACCAAACAACAGTAATATATATACATATACTGACAGTTCTATTTCTGACTCATTATTATTCCCATAAAGGAAAGCTACTAAATTTGTTACACTTACTTATATATAGCCATTTCAGTTTGTTGCATCAATTCTAAAACTCTTCAGTTGAGCATCCTAGACTTTCTAACTGTACAGTCATATCTACAGTCAATCTCCCGATATTTATACCATTTGATTTTCCTATTTTATTACATTACCTAGAACAGTTGTCTTCAAATTGATGTGCATGTATCTGAGGTATACAAAGATTCTGCCAGAGGTATATGGGCAGGGAAGCTTTACCAGTCAGTCAGTTTTTTCCTAAAACTGATGATCATTTGTTTCCCCTTCTCGTACTTGGAAAGGGACTTTTCGGTAATGTTACTCAGGAACGTAGTTAAGCTCTCCAGTTATCTAGCCCATCCTTCATTTTACAGTGTAAGAAACTGAGTCCCAGTGAGATTGTCCAACACCTACTGGGTCCCACAGTTCCACATCACCTTCCTTTTCTTTGGTAGAAAAATTTATGTAAATTATGGGTTCAGGATTTTAAAAAATGACTCTAATTTTTAAATCTTTAATTATATCAAGAAAATAAAGTTAATTATTAGCATTTAGTTGCCTCTGTTTTCTTGTAGTCTAACTTACCTCATTTCTTAGGATTATTTATTTTCTCATTGATTTCCTTAATAATTTACTTTATGCATCTGTGTAAGTTTTTTAAATATTTTATTTTTTGTTGTTGCTACTGAGAATATACACAGCAGAACATATACCAATTCAACAACTGCTATATGTGTTACCAGCTTCTTTAAGAGTGGTAGTAAACAATGATTTTGTCCACCTAACTGTGGTAACTTTTCAGGCCATATGTTTTGTCTTGAATCTCTTCTAACTGTAATTTCCAGAATCAGTGAAACAAACAAACAAACAAAAATGTTCTCCCCTATGGGAAAATCTTTACTGCTCCTACAGGAATACACTTTTTCCTACAGCTGCAGAGGGCAACCTCTAATTAGTAATTAAAGGGAAACTGGAAAGAGTGTCCAATTCTTGTCTGCTTACAGTTGATGGAAACTCAAAGCAGAAAGACTGTTAAAAAGCAGTGGTTAGAATTCAGAAGAAAAAGCCATGACATACATAGATAGTTGTCTGAAGTAAATTAGATGCAACATTTCCTACATGTTATATAGCAAATAAACATTCTAAATCTAAGATAGATAGTTGTCTGAAGTAAATTAGATGCAACATTTCCTACATGTTATATAGCAAATAAGCCTTCTAAATCTAAGATGGGGATCTCACTTTTTTCTAAATAATAACAATGGGCACTTGGGACTGTGCCTGGCACATACTAAGCACTCTGTTGAACTGAACTGCTGGTGCAGGTTAACTATCTTTATAGCAATCTTATGAAGCAGGCATTGCTATTTCTATTTTATATTTAAAGACACTGGGGCTCAGAGATGCTGACTTGCCCCAAGTTACTCAGCTCAGTTTGGAACTCAAGGTCTGCCTAATTCCAAAGCTCACGTGATCTTCGTACAAGATCATGTGGCTTCCCCAATTTCTTATTGCTATATCAGGTAACAAGTGATTTGCCACTTCTTAAAGAAAATCAGAACATCAAAGAATTAAAGTGAAAAGGCTCTATTAAAGCTTTATGCATATTTATATCTACAAAAACAAACAATCTACTTTTTAACAAGTTCAACACTAAACATTAGAACATAAAATTTGCCCACAGTGGCTATCGCTTAGCATCTAGAAGGTGCTCAAGACAAGTTTGTGAATGAGCACTGAAAATTTTACCTGAATTAAGACACATTTTAAATTACAGTAAGTAGGTTTCTATGACAACTTAGGTCAATCATAAAGTGAAAAGAACTCATGGGGTGTTTGGTAATTAAAGAAAATTCTCAAATGTAAGAAGCTATCTTAAACATCTGAACTCCAGGGCAGAAGAAAATAAAATCTGAGATATCCCTGGGAATTTGCTTCAAGTTTAGATAGGAAAGGCTATCATTTACAATAACATATGCACGTGCAGGAACAATTGTTTAAGTAACCCCTTACCATTCCCTTACTTGTGTAATGTGTAAGAAGAATAAAGAGACTTGGGAGGGAAAGCCTGCTGCAGCACTGGGCCTTTCCTGCTTCCAACCCTTTAGTTTGGCATTTTTAAGAGGGTAAGGGTACCATTACATCTTACTACTACTACCCCAACCTAAGAATTCTCACTTGATCCCCTTCTCTATGTCTTGAAAGCAATATCATTTAGCTTGAATGTTCCCAAGTGCTCATCCATACTCTAATAGAAATACATGGAATTGTATCAATGCATCAGTATCAACACTCACATTAGTATCAATACACTATTTTACGTACAAAAGTATGTGTAACAAAATATACAAAGTCAAAATTCTTCTGCTCTTACTTCCACTTTGAATAAAATTACATAAGTGGATGGAAATCCTAACACATACCATTATTCCTCTTCTCAATTTCTATATAGATGATTCCTCAAATTTCTTTAGTCCCTGCCTCTCTCCTGGGGTCCAGATCCACATCTTCCTCCTGAGCAACTGAGTCAATGCCTTCGTTATTCTCTCAGCCCAAGGCTCAAGACTGGAGTCATGTCTAACTCATGCTGTCCCTTCCTAACACTAACTTATCAATTTACGTAGCAAATACTTACGTAGTACTTACTATGTGCCAGGCACTGTTCAAAGTGCTCCATAAATATTAACTAAATTAATCCCATAACATCCTATTATTATCTCCATTTTACAGGTTGGGAAACTAAAGTACAGAAAGACCGTAAGTAACTTTTTTTAAGGCCACACAGCAGTAAATGGCAAATATGGGCTTTGCTTGAGATCCTGCTTTTAACCACCATGCTGAGCTGCCTCGCCAAACCACTGCTAAGTTCACAGAGTCCACCTCTGATACGGTCCTTGCATTTGTCCCTGCCTTTCTACTTCCATCATCTCCATATTAGTTTATGCCTCCAGTACTTCTCATCTAAGCGACCATAATAATCTCTTAACTGCTCCTTCCAAATTTCCTCCCTTCCCAATTCAATTCATCCTTCCTAAGTTACCAGATTAATTAGCATGGATATAATTTCATCACTTTTTTGCTTAACAGCCTTCAGTGGGTCTCTGCTGCTTCCTAAAATATAAGTAAACTCTTTACCTAGGCATTCAAAGCCCTCTACAATATGGCTTCAACTTACACTCCAATATTTTCACTTTCCCATACTTCAATTCAAGTGGACTAATTCGAACAAATCTTACACTTATGCCCACTTGAGTATTTCTGCTTATGCCACATCATCTGCCTACACATAATGCTTCAACTACTGCCTCTTCCTAACAAATTCCTACCCCTCTGTGAAGATCTGTCTTACATGACATCTCTCCCACGAAGCTTTTCCCACTCAGATGCATCTCTCTCTCCTTTGCCCTTAGTTCTCCTACAGCACTTACCTTCCTCTGGTGTGTCTCATGGTTATTTATGATCTTATCTCCCTTCTATCCTGTAATGCCTCTGAGGGCAGTGACTGTGCTTATGCATTCTATTCCCTAGTAACAGAAGCTTGCATATGGTAAATCTGTAAAAACATTTGTTAAATTAAAAAAAAATTTTTGAAATTGAATGTATAGACTAGTTACATTAATTCTTTTCATAAGTGAATGGTAAAAAATGAAAAATCTCTTTAAGAAAATAAATGTTTCAAATAAAATTAATCCTTAAAAATAAAAGCACAAAAAAAAATTGGAGAATCCAGTGAAAAGCAGAGGCAGAAACTTCAGAGAATAACGGAGTACACAGGGTGAAATCCTAACCATTTGCACTACAAGATGAAAAATGTGTCAAACATGTGAATAGGCACAGGCACAGATAAGACTATTGGCTAATGGGGTGTTACCTTGGCAACTGTTTGTTCGGCAATGGTGCTGGGCCGACGCTGGCGGGCGTCAAGTCTCTGCTCCACGGGAAAACTGCTCCTGTGTGACTTCAGGCGCTCCACCAACAAGTAATAAATGGCAGCAAAGTGGTTATAGCTCTTGTTCTGTAAAGACTGAAAGGAGAAAACAAGCGCTAAAGGCAGAGAACCATAATCAACCAATCCAATGATCTCCACCTTTCTAAAAAAGAGGGAGGAAATCATGTGTTCTTACAGCTGCAAACAAAGTATGCCTCAAAACGAAAGCTGTTCCAGAATTTAGAATGGAAGAGAGAAAATCTGAAGTCTCTACATTAATTAAATAAAAAGCGATACCTTTAAATTACCTCACTGGCCCTTTTACATTAACAGGATCCGTTTACCTTTTGGCATTCGGAGAAAATGCCATCATTGTCTCACAGAGACATTCCCCAACGTTGTCATATGGTCCCATCTCATAGCTGTAACTATGAGTAAGGTTCTAATTCCATACCTTCAACACAAATCTCAACCATTCAAAACTCTGAAGTGAATGATTAAAAGTCTCTGGGGGGCTTTCTGATGGTTACTTTGGGCTGGAGAATGACATCTGGATGCTAGAATGAAAGTCACTGTGTCTCTGTTCTTAGGTAATCTTTTCCCCTTGTTTTTACAGTCTCACCCTCTGAAACCTTGAAAATAAAGTTGCTTCCCAATTTTTCACATCTCTAGCCTGCCAGCTTTCCCAGGATACTAATGGAGCAGAGAAACACGGAGCAACACAGCTCCTTTGGCTTACGAGTACATCCAACAATCTGCATGAGTGCTGTACAGGGCACCGCAGATGCAGGGCACTCTCAGCTAAGCCAGCGGGCCAGCAGAGCCTGCACTCACAGCTGCTGCTCTGGATTCACTTCATGGGCAAGTGGAGAAAAACATCACTGAGTGCATAACGAGCAATGCAGGAAAGCCAGTTTGGTTTCGCTGATGGCTACAATGGGGGGAAAGGCAGCATGTTCTGGAGCTTTGTTTTTCCACAGCAACCAAGGAGGCATTTTGTATTCTTGCTTGTTATGCTTCTTCCTTAGAAGCACTGTTTTTGTTTGTTTGTTAACTGTTGTGGAAGTATCAAAAAATATGTATATCGTATGAATGTGCTACTAGAGGACAGGAATAAGAGCCCAGAGGAATTTTCCAGGTTCATGGCCTATTCTCAGTTCTATGACCCCTAATATTTCTAAATCAGAAATCCACCTGTTTTTGCCTTCTCATTTTCCCTACTTCACAATCTAAATTCCACCGGCTTTCTTAAACCTGATGCCTACCCGCCTCCTGGTTTCCTGCTCAGCCCTCAGCCTAGTTCCCTATCTGTACATTGACCGTTCACACAAACTAGTTTAATATAAAACTTCAGGCTTCATCTTGGAAGAAAATTTCTACTTTGTATTTGTTACGCTTCCATCTTTGCTTTTTCTGAGTCTCTGTAACCCCTTGACCTTGAATATTTTGACAGATGGGGCCGAGGAAAGAAATTTGTACACTGAATAAAAGCAAATATAAATGGAGTCTGATGTAGTCTTCAGGGCAAACTGAACAGTACACCTAGGTGCTTGGAATGGACCTGGTGAAAGACTAGGATGACAGGTGGGAGCATGAAATTTCAAGTTACTAAGTGTTAACAGAATTCTAAAATAATCTCCGATCACTTTACCTCAATGGTTTTCTGTTGATCTATTCCAAGGCTGTGCATCAGTCGCAGAACCTGCTCATTAAACTCCCCAATGGATGGCTCATTTTCTTGACCTTGTGGATAGAGAACAGGTCTCTGTACTGGAACTTCTACTAGCATCCATTTATGCTCCTTGATTTGAGCTATGGTTAGCCGTTTGGATGGGTCTAGGACCAACATCCTGCGAATGAGGTGCTCACAATCTAGAGAAAACACAATGTTATAAAAGTCCCATAAATCACCTTGTACTTCAGTGTATTTGCCTGACTCATGTAACTATGTACAACGGCTTTAATCTTTGTACCCTCCACAGTGCTCATTGCCGAACAGGAGCTCAAATAAATAAATGGATACATGAAGGTTAGTTCTATTTGCCAAGTTCACATGATGGATGAATGAATACGTAAGGAAAGCAGGACAGTGTGGATCTATCCGATTCAAGCTAAATGAATCTTTCTACTAACTGAGTTTGTGAACTCAGTTAGTAAAATTACTAATTAATATTAACTCAGTATCTAGACACAAACTTGTATTTCCACCAAAGAAAAAACAGGCTTCATTCTTAGAACAAGCAAACAATAAACTGATCCATAGTCACTTCTAAGGCAGATACACTAAGGCTATGGAAGTGTGGCAAACAGCTCTCCAATGGACTGTTGCTTTTCTCCACATCAGTACAGCTGAGAAAAATGTGTGCAAAACATTGCTTACTTCTGATTACACTAAGAAAACTGCACTCCTGCAACCGTGGCCACTAGCTGATTTTCTGGGCTCACGTCTTGTTCCTCACCACCCCTATATAAACAAATCTCCACCTAAGTCGCTCACTATGTGTCAGGCACTGTGCTATGACACTGTATATAGATAAATTTAGTTAATCCTCACAAACCCCTAGGGTAGGAACTATTGTTATTTTCATTTTACAGATGAATAAACCGAAGCACAAAGAGGAGATATAACTTGGCAAGGTTACACAGCCTTAAGTGGCGGACTCAGGATTCAAACCAGGCTGTCTGGCTCCAGAGTCCATGCTCTTAGCCACTAACAGCATTATTTCTACTGTTACTAGGAACAAAAGAGTTAAGAATGATAACCAAGAACCTCAACTAAGGAGTAAACTGCCTGCATGTAACAAGACTGGCAGGGATTATGGTGCGTTATCTTGATTCAATGGAGTATTGCCACTTGGTTTTTAATTTAATTAAAAAAAAAAAATTTTACGTTTGCAGCTTTCTGCTAAAGGAAGTAGGAAAATACATTTTAAACTTAAAATTGCTGTGAATGTGTATCTACAATGTGCTTCTCTAAGTATAAAATAAACCGGGGACATTTACAGACCCAGAAGGAATGGAAGACTTGCTGTTCTCAACCTGGGAGATAGTTTCTGTTTTCAGTTACAAATAGAAAGGCTGGAAATTGTCTCACCTACATGGAGGGGGGGCTGTTTATTTCTAAGGCTTTTAAAGTTACTCAGTCATTTTATTTGACACTGAAACTCTTAGAAAAAGGGAAGCTTTTGCCTAGGCATCTCATCCAGAGCTCAGATTCCCAAAAGCACAATTAGTAAGATAAACAGGTTGTTACCTTCTGACATGAAATATGGAATCCGGAATCTTCCTTCCAGAACCCTCTGCCTCAAAATTGGAAGAGTCGGTCCATCAAAAGGCAGAGCTCCACAGACAAGGACATAAAGAACAACTCCCATGCTCTAGGGAAGAAAACAAGGTAGTCACATTGCTACCAAGAACTTGGAACACTCTTTGCTTTCCTACACAGGGTTCTTAAAATTATATATACTGAAGAGAATTCCTGTTCAAATTTAGTTTTTTCTCAGAATTTGAAAAAATATGAAACCCTGGTTATTGCATTAAACTGTCCTATAATAAATACTAAAAGATCTGAATTTAATCATTTTGATTTCTATTTAATTTTAAATTATTACTGATATTAGGATGATAATATTTGTCCCTAGAAATTCTTTCCTCAAGATATAATTCAAGATGCTTTAACAAATTACAGTCCAATGGATGGGGAAAATAATGAAATACTACCCAAGCATTAGGTACCAAGAGCTTCTAAATTGGGCTCGAGTACTGAGTATTATCATTATGGATGCATTTAACACAGCAAAGCAAAGAAATACCCAAATATCCAGCTGTGGTCCTTCATACTGCTGCCCTTCAAAGACTTCTGGGGCTGCATAAGGGGGGCTACCACACCATGTTGCCAGCAGTTCACCACTTTTAAAGAAATTTCCAAAACCGAAATCTATTGGGAAGGAAATAAATGTTACTTTCATCTGTGTTCTCAAACTATACTGAATTTCTCTGTGATAAATGTTACAATATGCTGTATTTACAATGTCAATACTGTTTGCTTTGTGAGGATTGGGATGACCTCTATCTTGTTATGTTTTCCTAGCACTTAGCACAATGACTAGCAAATAGTAAGTACTCAATAAATACTTGTTGCATGAATGCATAAGTGAACCAAGTTTTCTTCTCAAAGAAAGTGAGAAAAGAGTTAGAATAAACCTTAAATGATATATTTTTACAGTAGAAAGAAAATCCATTGGTGTAGACAATCAACTTGAATTTGACAATCTTAGAATTTCAGTTACCCAACAATTGATCAATAGCTCTTTATCTTATATGGTCTATAAGAAATGAAACAAATGAGTAAAACTCAAAGATATTTACTTAAACACAATGCAGTGGCTGGGTGCTCTCACAGTCATTACACCAGAGTAGCAAGACATAACTTTAAAGGCAACTGAGTATAGTGTTTCCTAAGTTACAACTCTGTAGGTGCTGGTCCATACACCTGATTAGGCAGGTACCCAACTGAATAGCTCAGCCACACGTCACCTGTTACCAGCAACACTTATTTACTCATTTAGGGAATGCAGTGGCATCATATTTGAGAACAGTTAATGGCCTTTCCTTACAATCTTAAGTCATACTGAATTTGTAGCTTTGATACACAGAATGTACTCTGGAGATACTGTACTAAGATGTTTTTAACACACATGGAAACTAAAGGCAGAAAACAAATTCAGTTAGCTATGGCATAAATGGAAGCTCTCAGCCTTCTACTATGACTTCTTATAACCTCATGTTCTTAACTGAAGAAACAAATTCCTCATACTTTGTAAGTTACAGCCATTCTTATAGATGGAACTGTGTCTCCCCAAAATACATGTTGGAGTCTTAATCCCTATACTTATGGATGTAAAATCCTGTTAAAAAACAAAACAAAACAGCGTTTTCTTTGCTATGCTAATGAGGCCGTATCAGTGTCGCGTATGTCCTAAGCCTAATCACTTCAGTGCTACAGGCAGCAGCAGACACAGAGAGAGACAAGAACAAAAATGTGGGGGAGACAGATGCCATGCACATGAAGACTGCTAAAGAACGTTGGGGCTACAGAAGCAGTGCTTAAGAGCTCAGCTGCTAACCAAAAGGCTGGCAGTTCAAATCCATCAGCTGCTCCTTGGAAACCCTACTGGGCAGTTCTACTCTGTCCTACTGGGTTGCTGTGAGTCAGAATCAACTCAACAGCAGTCGGTCGGAAGGAAACTGAGACACCCATATTTCCTTACGTCATTATACACTCCTGACTAAAGAACACGCCTCAGTGACAGGAACTGGCTCTACCCTCAGCTGGCACATGGAGGGTAAGCTTTAAGTGATGCCCCAGGGGGATCGGATCAAGTCTCCAGTGCCAGACTAACTGGCCGTGAGACCTCGGATCAGTCTCTGTGAGTCTTAGTTTCCCCATCTGCAAAGCTGAAATAATAAATCTACCTAATTAGCAGGTTGTTGTGGGGATCAAATGAGTAATGTAAACTCACAAATAATATATACCTACATATACACATGTACTTCGAGACTATACATACACCTGTACCTCAGGTGAAGTATTCCATTAGCTAGCTGACATAAAAACCAGTGCAAGCAGTAATAACAGTAGTAACTAACAGTCCCAATCACCATGAAAGAGTGCTTACTGCCTGTGAAGTCAGGTAGAACCACAGCTGATTTCCAGTTTTGACACTTTCTAGCTTCAAGCCCCCTAGGTAAGTTATTTAACTTCATTTAACTTCTCTGAACCTTATTTTCCTTATCTATAAACATGGGAGTAATACCACCTACTCAGAAAGGATGTTGTGGGGATTAAATGAGATTAAGAATGTAAAATGCCTGGAACATAATAAACGTGCATTGCTCAATCCTTTCTCCTATGTGAAACCACCATTACTGACCACTGCCTTTCAGAGAAAAAGGCCCTGAGAAAATATACAGGAGGGGGCAGAAGAAGTGTAGAGGGAGCTTAAGGGCTCAGAAGAGAAAACAGAGTGCGTCTTGGTAGAACACCACTGCGGTCGGTCCTTGGCATCCAGGAGTGTGAGGCAAAACCAGAAAAAAAAAAAAAAAAAAAAAAAAACCCGTTGTCACTGAGTCCATTCTGACTTATAGAGACTCTATAGGACAGAGTAGAACTGCCCAATAGTTTCCAAGGAGCAGCTGGTGGGTTAGAACTGGTGACCTTTCGGTTAGCAGCCAAGCAAAGGAGATGCCAATGAGGACTTCTGCTCCCTTTACAATGTGGCCTCAGTTTGGTCCTATACTAGTTTTCCAAAATGACTATCAGGGAGGCCTTTTCTTCTAAATTCTGCCTCTATGACTAACCACATTATAACTCCTGTGTACATACAGGTACTTCAGAATTTTTTAGAAAAACTATACTCTCTATTAGTTAAGGATTAGATGTTCAAAAAAGATTTAAAGAGGAAAATGTTAGTTTTGCTCATATGGTAAAGCATATAAAGACACTCTGGGATGTGTGTTTGGAGATCCTGAAACAGGTACAATAAATGCTGCACTTTAAAAAATATCACAGGATTAGTTTTAACACATGTAAGTTGAGGACACTGTCTAAACAGCACTGTTAAGTATTAGGGTCTCAAGGGAGCCATTACAGAGCTACTTCATTCTGAACTTCCCCATACTCTGGTGAAAATGAACCCAAAGGAGTGACTGACACAGAGGCCTATCAGGAAGGCAGCCAGTCCTCTTCATTGCCTTAGGTTCTCTCACTGGTACACTTCATAGGCTAAGAGAGCCAAGAGCCAGGAAAGCATCACAGTGCCTGTGGTAGCCCAGTTTCAACCCTGGCTTTTCATATCTAGGATAAAGAAAGTTTCCCATTAACTTACAAGAAGAGTGGTACTAAGCTGCTGTTTACTTCTGTTTTCTGTAGGTAAATGAGGAAAATAGGATGACTTGAGTCTGTAGGAACACTTTTTTCGAAACACTGAAAGAAAATCAGGCTCACTAAAGCTATAGGGTCGCTAGGAGTCGGAATCAACTCGATGGCATTGGGTTTGGTTTTGCAAAGCTATTACAATATCACATATGTAGAATACTTCTATAATCTTCTCAAAGCACTTACAACATTCTATCTGTTATTATCTGATGTACTGGCTAAGGAAGACTTTGGATTCAGGCAGATCTGGCCCTTTGCTAATGATGTCTGGACACTGATAATTTATATAACTTAATTAGAATGACAGTATTAATAATTGGTGTTTGTTATCAGGAAGATACAGTCCTGGATCTTCTGTTTATTAACTGAATGATCTTGGGCAAATTGCTTAACTTCTCTGAGCCTTGGTTTCCTTTTTTGCAAAATGGGGACAATACCTACACTTTCTAAGACAGTTGTGAGTATTGATGTAAAGAGAATACATACAATGCTTTAGGCATGGTAATGAAACATAGTAGGCGCACAATAAATGACAGCTATTACTGCTCTTATTATTCTTATTGTTTTACTTATATGTATCCCTTACCGGACTTAAATTCCTTGAGAGTAGAGAATGTTTATACTCCCAGAACTTAGCACCATGTCTACAGATAATAGTTGTTCAACCAATGTCTGCTGAATGAATATGTTGTCATTATTAATCTCTTTCAAAAGTGCTTACAATGCCTGACAAGAATCTAATAACCAAAATACATATAAAACTTCAACAATCTAACAACAAAAAGACAACCCAATCATCAAATAGGCAAAGGACTTGAATACACATTTCACCAAAGATGACATCTGAATGGCCACCAAACACATGAAAAGATGCTCAGCATCATTAGCCATCAGAGAGATGCAAATCAAAACCACAGTGAAATGCCATTTCACTCCCACTAGGATGGCTAAGACAAAAAAAAAAAAAAAACCAGAAAATAACAAATGTTGGCGAGGACGTGGGGGAGATAGGAATCCTTATCCACTGCTGGTGGGAATGCAAAATGGCACAGCCATTGCGGAAAACAGTGTGAGGCTTCCTCAAAAAAAAATAAAAATAGAACTATCATATGACTCAGCAATTCCACTTCTAGGTATATACTCCAAAGACTTAAAAGCAGAGACTCAGACAGAGACTTGTACAGCAATGTTTATTGTAGCACTATTCAAAACAGCCCCAAAGTGAAAACAACATAAATATTTATCAACAGATGAATGGATAACAAAACGTTGTACATACATACAATGGAACACTACTCAGCCAGTACGAGAAATGATGTCTTGATACATGTTACAGTATGTATGGAGTTGAAGACATTATGGTGAGCAAAATAAGCCAATCACAAAGGACAAATATTGCATGACCTCACTTATACAAAAAGACAAGAAAAGGCAAATGTATGGAGACCAAAGTTTATTAGTAGTTACCAGAAGCAGGAGGGAGAGGGAAAATGAGGGTTAATGGTGATGGAAAAATTGCACTGATTAAGGGTACGGTTGCATGTTGCATAGCCAATTATTCTAACTGCTGTCAATAAGTTATACAACAGATGTATTTACAACAACCAAAAAAAAAGAATAGCTGCTGAGGCTGCTTACATACAACTAAATACCTCATAGGATAGGATTTGGTTCCTTGGGTTGGAGGTTTAGGGTCACAGTTTCATGGGACATTCCAGTTAACTAGCCTAATAACATGTTTAATGCTTCTGTTCTACCTCCCAGTTCACTGCGTAGTGCCTGGGGTCTTAAAAGCTTGCAAACAGCCATCTAAGGAACAACAATTGGTCTCTCCTCACCTGGAGCAACAGAGGAAGGAGGAAAGTCAGAAACAGGAGAAGGATGTGGAATATGTGTTTAACTGCCTTCAAGAACAACTGCCTCCTTTGCATGAGACCAGAACAACTAGATGATACCTGGCTACCATGACTGTACATTTTGATCGAAGATTCCATAGAAGAATCTTGATCAAACGGCAGAAAATACAGAACAGAACTGCAAATTCTCATAGACCCCAGACTTCCTGGAGTCATGGAGGGTGTATGAACCTCTGAAACTACTACCCTGAGACAATCTTTAAATCTTAAACCAAAAAAATCCCCTGAAGTCTTCTTAAAACCAAACAATAGTTTAGCTTAACTAGTAAAAAAGTCTATCTTACTCTTTTAAGAATTATCTATATGGGATCAAATTGACAACAGCAACTAGAAAGATTAGGAGCCTTAGAGGCCAGTGAGTTTATGTTAATGGGTGAGGAGCAACTCAGAAAAGGAGGCTAAGAATGGTCACACAACTCGAAGAATGTAATCAGTGTCACTAAATTGTACATGTAGAAATTGTTGACTTGGTGTATGTTTTGGTATGTATATCCTCAACAATGGAAATCCTGGTGGTGTAGTGGTTAAGAGTTTGGCTGCCAACCAAAAGGTCAGCAGTTCAAATCTACCACCACCAACAAAAGTGCTTACAATACACCAAGAGCTGATCTAAGTTCTCTGAAGATGATTTCACTTAGTTTTCTTAATAACCCTATGAGGTATCCTTATTTTAGGAGAAAGTGAGGGGGAGAAAATTAAGTACCTTGTCAGAGGTTATATATTAACTACTAAGTTGCAGAACTGAAACCAAATCTGACTACAGAGCCCTCACTGTTAACCACATTTACTGTCCTTTCCTGGCACACTGATATGTAGCTATTTTTGAGCAATTTAATAATTGTCAGCTTTAAGAAGTGGCAATGGAAAGGCACTTAAAAATAAAAGCCTTTTTATTTCTTCAGAGGGAAATGGATAATTTGCTTCATTCACAGCCTGCAGCTTTCTGCCTAAAAGCATATAGTAAAATGAGGAGTGAGCAAGAGGGATGAAATATCAAAGTGGTATAGCTATACAGGATTTGTTTCTTAACACCACTTGTCCAAGTGGAATGGACTATATCAATGTTTCATCATGTCAAACAAATTCATTCATTCCTTCACTAAACATTCAAGTGCCGCATGCGTGTCAACCACTGTGCAAACACAAAAGAGTCTTGCCAGCAGCAGAGAATAATAAAAAGACCCCATATTATCATCTGGCGTTTGGAAAGCATTATGAAAATAATTACTTGGGCCTTCTCTCTGTGTCACCCAGATCCAACCTGGCCTTTCGGGAAAGGAAATATCCTTCTAGTTTAAGGTCTTCCCTAATTCTCTGATCTGTACGTTAACCTAAAACTATGGCTGCTCTGTCCTTCAAACATTTTCCTTGCTGTTTCTCTCTCATAAAACTTTTGCAATGCAAGGTTGAATCCCCTTTGACGTTTTTTTTTTAAATTCTTAAATAATTTTAGACTTACAGAAGAATTGTAATAGTAAAGGAGAACTCCCTATACCTTTCACCCAGTTTCCTCTAATATTTACATTTTATATAGCTATAGGACAACTGAAAACCATGGTGGCATAGTGGTTAAGAGCTACGGCTGCTAACCAAAAGGCTGGCAGTTTGAATCCACCAGGCGCTCCTTGGAAACCCTACGCGGCAGTTCTACTCTGTCGTACAGGGTTGCTACAAGTTGGAATCAACTCGATGGCAAAGGGTTTTTTGGTTTTATAGTACAATTATCAAAACTAAAAAAGTAACATTGATTCAATACTATTAACTAAGCCACATATTTAATATTAAGACTTCTCACTAATGTCCCTTTTTAGTTCAGGATCCCACACTGCATTTAGTTGCCATGTCTCTTTAAAAACCAAACCCACTATCATCAAATCAACTGCGATTCATAACAACCCTATAGGGCAGAGTAGAACTGGCCCATAGCATTTCCAAGGCTGTAATCTTTATGGAAACAGACTGCCACATCTTTCTCCTGAGATGCAGCTGGTGGGTTCAAACCACCAACTTTTTGGTTAGCACATGAGCACTTAACCACTGTGCCACCAGAGCTCCACATGTCTCCTTAATCTCCTTAAATTTGTGACAGCTCCTCAGGCTCTCCTTGTCTTTCATGACCTAGAAGAGTACTAGTCAGGTATTTTGTAGACTGTCTCTTAGCTTGGGTTTGTTTGGTGTTTTTTCATGATTAGATTATGGTTATGACTCTTTGGCAAGAACGGTACAGAGGTAACGTGCTCTTCTCAATGTATCATATCAGGGGATGCCAGATGGTATGTCTAATTACTGGTGAGATTAACCCTGACCACTTGGTTAAGGTGATGTCTGCTCATTTGTAATTAATAAATATTTTGGAGAACATACATTGATACTATACAATACCCTGTTTTGTTTAAACTTTTACCCAGTTATTTTAGCACTCACTGGTGGATCTTGATTGCAGCAACAATTACTGTTGGGTTTTAAAGATGAGTTTTCATTTCCCTCATTTCTTCTATATTTAATAATTGGAATTCTTCTATAAGGAAGAGTGGTCCCTTTATCCTCTTTTACATATAAATTCATTCAATATTTATGAATATTTATTTTATTCCTTGGGTTATAATTCAATCCTTTCGTGATTTATTTTGTTGCTCAAATTATTCCAGGGCCACTGGGAGCTATTTCAGGTTGGTTCTTGTGTCCTTTCAACATGCTGCCATCTTTTTCAGTTATTATTATTGCTATTGTTTTAAGCATTTCCTTATCTTCTGGCCCCATAAGATGTTCCAGGCTCATCTTGTATTTTCCCTGCCCCAGTTCTGGAATCAACTAATTCTCCCAGGAGCTTTCATTCCTTTTACTGAAGAATCGTATATAGAAACCAAGACTAGGCCCTAGTGTGCTCATTGCTCCTGGAAGTCAGTACTTCTAGGACCTGTCAACAGACAGAACTAGGGAAAATACATGTATGAATACTAATCCATGCACACACACAGGTATATATTTCTGTATCTATCTACGTGTATGCATATTAAAAGAAAAAAACAACAAAAAACTAACACAAAACCATGAGCTCATACTGACACCTCTGATTCCAATACAGGGTTCATTACAGCATTATGTTGATACTATTTTTATTCATACATTATTGTCTAAGCAACTCTGACAAAATTTTGAAAGATCTAAAGAAGTTTCTTTCCTTGCAATAATTTGTCATTTGTGTGAGAATAAGTTTGAATTCTCCCTTATAACATATCTTGCATTTGTCAGATCAATCATGATTTTCAACATTTCTGAACACAACAGAAGACAAGTCTTTCTTGAAGAATCACTTAGCCTCTCAATTTTAAGAAGGTTCGTTATAAAATCATAAGAATGTTTAGAAATAAAATGATACCTAGTTCTTCAAACTGGGCCATGAGTTATAAGCAAATTCAGAGAACACTTATGTCATGCCTACTTTGGGCTAGGCATTATACACTTGGTATTTTCTTTTTCGTATATATTATTTCAGTTAATACTGATGACAACCCTGTGAAGTATTACTGTCCTCATTTTACAAAGGGGGAAATTGAGGTTCAAAGTGGTTAACTGACTTGCCCAAGTATATTTACAGTTGCCAGAGGTTTAGCCAATATTCAAATACAGGTCCTTTAAACTCCAAGCCAGGTGTTTGTTTTTACTATGTCACAGATGTTCCAAGGATGCCACTAATCAAAGAAGTTTAATTCAACTTAAAATTGGAGGTAAGGCTGTCATAAACCCAGGAACAATCCTTTATGTTAAATAGAGATAAATGATTTTCTAATTATCCCTCTACAATATTACAAGCTATGTTAGCAGCATCCTTAATAAGTGAATGAGAATAATTAGGATGCTTAGAAGATAGGGTTTGGGATAGAGTCTTAAACCACAGAACTGATCAATTCTGACTCTTATGGAAATCAACTTGGCCTCAAAAGCTGAGTGTTCTAACAACTCTTAACTAAGTTATCTAACTAACCAGTTCAAAACCATGGATATATTTGAACACAACACTAGAATTGCTATTATTATTTTCTGCTCTGTATTTTGAAAGTAGACTGATTGACCTGTATCTTCCTGATAACAAAAACCAATTATTATTACTGTCATCCTAATCAAGTTATATAAATTACCAGTGTCCAAACATCATTAGCAAAGGGTCAATGTTTTAGGAATAACAGGGCCTTGTACAGAGTAAATAAGCTGATCTTGATGATTACTGCCTAATGGGAACCAAGCACATTACAGACTTCTGTTCTATTTGTTGGCGAGAAACAGACTGGAGTTTCTCTAACATTAACATGCATACAAATCTCCTGGCGAGCTTGCTAAAACGCAGATTCTGATTCAGTAGGTCTAGGGTGTGGCCTGAGAGTCTGCGTTTCTAACAAGCTTTGAAGTGATGCTGATGCTGCTGGTCCCTAGACCACTTATTCACTAGCGAGGCAACACAGTAAAACAGAGGTTATGAAAAAGTTATAGACCATGTGAAGCAGTTTGTTAATATGTATTGTTGCAAAATGATTATTATAATCACTAAATACTTTCAGGATTTTTATTTAAATGACATACGAGACTAAATAGGAGAAGTTGTTAGGTAAACTAATTTTTTTAAAAAAGAAAAAAGCAATCAAAATATTGAACACTAGTCTTCAATCCAAGAAAAGTAAACTATTTCTAAGAATCAACACAACCAGAGCAATTTTTAATCTCCAGCAGTGTGCTATAATGTCTAATTTATAATTTTTAAAATCCTCCTACAGAGCAGCAGATGGCTTTGGGGTTAAATTTATCCTCGTTTCTAAAATTACCAATAGAATTCAGCTAGCCAGTCTCTATGAAGAGCTACACATCTTTTGTAATTATCTTAACAGGAGCGAAGAAGACGATTATGAGGAAATGAAGGCTGACAAATGAAAGGTAGGAGAGCAACAGAGACAAAGCTGACCTGCTGCACAAACTGAATGCTGATCAGCCCTCACTGACGTCAGTGCATACTTTGCTGCCCACCAGCAAGAACAGGCCAGCTGCACAGTTCATTTCCAAACATCAGTCAGTTTCTCCCTACCTGACAGGAGGTAAAAGAACAATAATGACGGCTGAGATGAAATCCGATCCTCTGACTAGTATGAGACATCTGTCTAATCAGAAAGCTCAGTGGGCTAAGAAGCAAAAAAATGATCTTTCTTAGCCCCAAATGGAAAAAGGTTGTGAGGGGGGAAGAAGACGAAGTGGGGAGAAAACAAAACAAAAGGAAACAAAACCTCCAAGCTCTCTCCCATATTCCAGGTTTAATGGGCTCCTAGTGCTAAGCAGGTTTGAAGGATAAAGACAAAAATCTCATGGTGCTTGCTAATGCAAAGATCTTTTTACATTTAAACAGAATACTGGTGGCAGGAGGATAACAAATGTAACATTTTTAATAATTATTTAACCAATAATGCCCGTCTCAGCCTCCTCCACCCTCTCAGTTCTAGGGCACAAAACTTTACAGAACTGGAATTATATATACAGAAAACCTGCCTCAAAGTCTTCTAGGAAGTAAGATGCTTGTTAGAAGCAATGATGAGAGATGATGTGACATTGTGCCAACTCAGAAAAAAAGATACTCCCCTTGAGTTAAAGACAATTGACTTGTGATGCGTAGGTCAGATAAATCAGGCTAATTACACATTACTAATTATATTTAAAGGCACCCTAGTGGCGCAGTGGTTAAAGCCACTGACTGCTAACAGAAAGGCCCGTGGTTCAAAACCACCGGCAGCTCTGCGGGAGAAAGGTGGCAGTCTGCTTCTGTAGAGATTTACAGCTTTGGAAACCTATGGGGTTGCTATGAGTTGGAATCGACTTGACGGCACTGGGTTTGGGTTTTTTCAGTTTAGGAGCTCTGGGGAAGAAAGGCCCGGTAAGCTGCTTCCCTAAAGATGACAGCCAAGAATACCCTATGGAACAGTTCTACTCTGTAACACATGGGGTTGCCATTAGTTCAGCTAACAACAACAACTGTATTTAAGGTCCCTCTCAGAAAAAAAATTAATTTGCATCAAGTAGAGACAATGTAGAATATAAATGATAAACTTTCAATATTCTCTGAAGATTTGCATTAGTTAAGACTTTAAAGCTTTGGTTTAAAAAAATGTGCTGAGAGAGGTTACATGGCTATCACCTAGAATCAATAATACATTGAATTCAAATAATAGCTACCTTTTATTGAGTGCTTACATGATGCTAGAAGCCTTAATTAACAATTTACTTAACACTTACGTAGGACCAACTATGTACCAGGCACTGTTCTAAGTAGTTTGCAAATATTAACTTATCACTATGAGATATGAACTCCTACCTTCCCCTTTTACAGATAAGGAAACCGAGGACAGAAAGCTTAAGTAATGCATCCAAGGTCATGCAGCTAGTGAATGGAAGAGCCAGGATTAAAACCTAGGTAGTGTGGCCCTGGTGGTGCAGTGGTTAAGAGCCTGGCTGCTAACCAAAAGGCTGGCAGTTCAAATCCACCAGGTGCTCCTCGGAAACCCTGTGGGGCAGTTCTACTCTGTCCTATAGGGTCGCTGTGAGTTGAACTTTACGGCAACGGGTTTTTTGTTGTTGTTGTTGTTTTTTAGCATGGCTGTAGAGCCCATACTCTTACCTATTACCCTGTACTGCCTCCCTGTCTGCATTATCACTGATGCCTATAATGTTCCTGAAAAACATATTAATCTCTGTGTAGTAGATATGAAAACCAAGTTTCAGAGAGGTTAAATATTGGCTCAAGGTCACACAGCTACTAAGAATTTTCACTAGTACTGTCTGATACCAAACCCAGTACTCTTTACGTGAAGTCCTCTTTGAATTGTGATTATTCTCTGGAAACTTCCTCCAAGTAATTCATACAATTTCATCCTTATCTAAGTATTGATTAGCAACATTTCTGATTGAGGAAAGTTGAAGAATAAAACTAAATGTTCTTCATCTGTTGATTCTCAACTTAATGGCTGCTGAATAGCCACAGCCAAAATTGCTGTTGTTGTTAGGTGCCACGGTGTCGGTTCCGACATATAGCAACCCTATGTACGATAGAATGAAATAATGCTCAGTCCTGCACCATCCTGCACCTTGGAAATTATTGAACAATATCAATTAACATCACACGCAAGTAAAATTATGCTGAAGATAATTCCACAACAGTTACAGCAATACATTAACAGGGAACTGCCAGAAATTCAAGTTGGACTCAGAAGAGAATGTAGAACTAGGGATATCACTGCTGATGTCAGATGGATCTTGGCTGAAGGCAGAGAATACCACAAAGATGTTCACCTGTGTTTTCCTGACTATGTAAAGGCATTCAACTGCGTGGATCATAACAAATTACGGATAACATTGTGAAGAATGTGAATTCCAGAACACCTAATTGTGCTCATGCGGAACCTGTACATAGACCAAGAGGCAGTCGTTCAAAGAAACAAGGGGATACTACATGGTTTAAAATCAGGAAAGGTGTGCATCAGGGTTGTATCCTTTCACCATATTTATTCAATCTGTATGCTGAGCAAATAATCTGAGAAGCTGGACTGTATGAACAAGAACGCAGCATCAGGATTGGAGGAAGATTCATTAAGAACCTGCAATATGCAGATCGCACAACCCTGCTGGCTGAAAGTGAAGAGAACTTACAGTACTTACTGATGAAGATCAAAGACTACAGCCTTCAGTATGGATTAACCTTAACATAAAGAAAACAAAAATCCTCACAACTGGACAAATAAGCAACATCATGATAAATGGAGAAAAGACTGAAGTTGCCAAGGATTTCATTTTACTTGGATCCACAATCAATGCCTACGGAAGCAGCAGTCAAGAAATCAAACGATGAATTGTGTTGGGCAAATCTGCTGGAAAAGACATCTTTAAAGTGTTAAAAAGCAAAGATGTCACTCTAAGGACTAAGGTACACCTGGCATAAGCCATGGTATTTTCAATCACCTCATATGCATGTGAAAGCTGGACAATGAATAACAAAGAATGAAGAATTACTGATGCATTTGAATTACGGTGTTGGCGAAGAATACTGAATATACCATGGACTGCCAGAAGAACAAACAAATCTGTTTTGGAAGAAGTACAGCCAGAATACTCCTTAGAAGCAAGGATGGTGAGACTTCATCTCACGTACTTTGGACATGTTACCAGGAGGGACCAGCCCCTGGAGAAGGACATCATGAAAAAGAGGAAGACCCTCAACTAGATGGACTGACACAGTGGCTGCAACAATGGGCTCAAACATAGCAGTGATTGTGAGGATGGCCAAAACAGCTAGGAGGAAAAGTACTGCAACTACAAACACTGAAAACGAAAGCCATTGTTGCTTTGCATCCACCCTCTTACTCTGAATGTCCCGTCATGTTTTACAAAGGTTAGAGGTCTCAGAATTGAGGCAATGAGTACAGATGTGGGTGTATCTATGGCTCACCAGTGTATGAAGCCTTTACCCACGGGGGGTGCATAAAGTAGATGCTGACATCAAAACCATGTTTCTATATTTATCAAAGTGAACCATGCCTGATAACTTCTATTCCAGTTTTTTTTTTTTTTTACAGAGACAAATAATTTAATTTAAATCTAGTTTTGGTTAGTACTTCTCTTCAATTCCAACATACAAGCTGGCTAAAACAGTGCATTTAGCAATTAAAAGGATTTTTATCAGCAGAAGAAACAAAGAAAGTCTAATTTGAGAGAACAGTTTTATTCTGGGTTTTTGAAATTTCTTTCCCATCTTTTCCATGTGTGTTAGAGTCCTTTAAATTTCAAGAAGAATTTTCAGAGATGAGAGGATGATATCCTTAAAGGAAAGCAGGGCCATCAAAGAGTTATAAAAACTATGGCTAAAAACAAATAATCTTGAGAAATATTTTAAAGGCATTAGAACTCATCTAAACTTTGTATGGCACGTGGTTCTTCATGATCTGGCCCCTGCCTACTTGTCCAGGCTGTTTTCCTATCACTTCTCGCTGGCACTTCTTATGTTCCGCTAGCTCTGGCCTGTAGTTCCCTAAACTCTCCATGTTCTCCACATTTGCACATGCTGATCCTCCTGCTAGGAACAGTTATCCCTACCTCACCCTCTCAAAACTAACTCTCTGTCTCTCTGTCTCCCTCCCTCCCCCAACCCTACCACAAATGCCTTCTTGTTAATCAAGTCTAAGCCAATAACTTCCCTGACTCTTCCAGGCAGTCTTTCTCTTAGCCTCATGGCCTTTAAAACAATTACCTTTTTGTATCATACTTACTTGAAGATCTGTTTCTTTACTTGATTGTTAACTCCTTGTGGGGAGAACAGAGTTGAGCCCTGTTTGTTGTTGCTATTATTTTGAAATGTTTGAATCTCCAGGACTTAGCCCTGGAGCACAACCAGCGGCTGTTGTGTTGATTCCAACTCATGTGTGCCAGAGTAGAAATGTTCCATAGAGTTTTTAATGGCTGATTTTTTGGGAGGCAGATCACCAGGCTTTCTTCTGAAGAGACTCTAGGTGGACTTGAACTTCCAACCTTTTGGTTGGCAGCTAACTGCATTAACCATTTGCACCACCACATAATAGATACTTAACACACGTTCTCTGAAATTTGGGGTTGAGGGTAACAGAGAAAAAAGTGTGGAAAGAAATATCTGCTTAGATATGCTTGTGTGTACAGGTGTGTAACTCCACTTGTAAGAGACGGAGGCAGGGACACTAAATGCATAAATATAGGACGATGGAACCCAAAACTTAGTGAGTACTCCTTGAGGAATAATTGACATATAATGATCGGGAATTACAACACAGGGTAATGGAGGAAACACAGATATTGCAGTCAGAGATCCCTAGTTTTTGAATTCTAAGTCTGCTACTTATTATCTGTGTCACCTTAGCAGGCTATTTCATCTCTTTGAGTTTCAGCATTCTCATCTAAAAACTGGCAACAGCTGTGCAGCTTCCAGGGTTGCCATGAAAATTAAATGATGTAAGTTCCTAGCAGAGTACCTGAAAATAGTGAAGGCTCAATAAATGTTAGCTGTCAGACCGGCTTACCCAGGAGAAAACAACTTTATGTATTTGACATTCTAGATAATTAAAAGGCCCTGAAGTTCAGATAGTCGAAAACAAAAATAAAAACAGATAACAAACAAACAAAACCCTAGATATTATGTAATGACGTTAGAAATACTGAGTTTACCTACCTACATTTTAGGCCAGAATTACAGTAGATATACTACAGCCAGACAAAACTTGGCTATAACCTTAAAGTAATATTCTGTATTTTTTGTTTGCAAGCTTCTTTGGTGGTTTACTTTGAAAGTGTCTTTTGAAATGTTATTAACAGAGAACTCTATAATTCCTACAGCAGAATGATTCACATCTCTAAACTTTTTCTGCCTAAAGAGACTCCCAGAACTCCTCTGAGCTATTGTTTTTGTGAATTTTTGTTTTGGCAATAAAGGGAGCTAAAGGTGAAGCAGGATTTCCCTCCTTTATTCTACAGAGCTATGTGTGTTCTTACATGAACACATACAAGAAACTATGGAAACACTAATATTGTATATTCCATTTTTAAAATAAAAATGACAAATTAATACAAATCTTTATATGTATATGGGAATATAACAAATTAATTTTAAAAACACTTTGTCTTATGCAGGCAATCCCACTAGGGGGAAAAAAATCACAGACTACAGAATGGAAAATCCATTACCTCTCCTATAACGTGTAACATTGGCACTTAAAACAAAAGAAGTAAAAATTATTTATTTTCCCCAAAATGCCCAAGACGAAAAACTAATGGGAAATGACGTAGAAACAAACTAGTTCAATGCACAGACCAGAGGCCTTTAACTTATATTTATAACACAATGCAGAAAACCAAGGCAGCTCCTTTCTCCCTGAAGTTACTGAGGCCAGTGAGTATCCAACCTAGCTAGTCAACCACTAATTTCTTGGTCAGCTCCTCTCATCTGGATGTCTCCCTGCTCCTCTTTCACAATCCTAGAACAAAACACCACTGCTTGTAACTTTACTAAGCTTAAAAACCACGTGTCCCTTACCTTCTTCTAAACCCTACCCAAATACATCTCCCTTTCTTCATCCTATACGTTCAACCTTTACTGCTACTGTTGTAGTCCAGACTCACATTTTCATAACTGGACTACTGCATTAGGCCCTTATGAATCTTCCTGTCTCTAATCTTCTCACTATCTCCTATCTACCTTCACTCTGGTGCCAGAGACATCTTTCTAACATGCAAATCTAATCATGTTATCTCATTTCTACTTTACCCTATCCTTGCCCTAAAATTTTCAATAAGCTAGACCCCTATTCTAAGAGCTTGGCTGCTAACCAAAAGGTCAGCAGCTCAAATCCACCAGCTGCTCCGTGGAAACCCTATGGGGCAGTTCTACTCTGTCCTATAGGGTCATTGAGTCAGAACTGACTTGACAGCAATGGCTTTGGTTTTTTTTTTTTGAAACCGCTATTACCTATATAAACCCTAACATCTTTTACATGGCATTCAAGACCCTTCAGATTCTGGTCCTGGCCTGCTGGCTCCTCCTGCAGTCAATCTCCAATTCCTACAGATTTTATATTTAATCAATATCGAGTTACGGTCCCCCACCATTCCACTTTCAATCTCTCATGCCTGTGGTATTTATACCGTCTGCCTGGAATGTCTACTTCTGTTTATCTTGTTGGCAAGCTTCTAATTCAAACTTCTTAAGCTTAAGCTCAAATAGTTCCTTCTCTGTGAAGTTTCCCTGACTCCTCAGGTAGACTGATTCCCTCACGTCTACTCCCACTGCATTTCATACATACCTTATTTATGGCATTGTCATACTATATTTTAATTATATATACCTCCCCACTAGACTTTTAAGATTAGAGGAAATGACTTTGTGTTTGTATCCCCAGTACAGGCAGTCCTCAGATTACGGGTCTCCAGAACAAGTTCTGTTCCTAAATCTGTCTCTAAGTTGAATTTGTACGTTATAATCAGAACAGTTAGGTACGGTTGGTATCTAATGTCAGTTAGTCAAATGTTTGTCTTAGTATGTAGTATACAGTGTATCGTCTTGTGCATAGAAAACATTAAGGAAACACTTCTAACTACACAAAAACATCTTTAACATAATAATACAGTAATAATAATAATAATGTTTTGATATGCATCACAAAGTAGCACCCATTTGTTTTTATGAACCATTGTCGGTACCTTGAATTTTTAATTGGCTTTTTGGAGGTTGGTTCACGGGTTGTACGTAAGTCAGACGTTCGCAACCCAGGGAATGCCTGTACTGACATATAAATATTTATTGAATGGATGAGAGTTTTGCTATATAAAGACACCGAGAATATAAAATAAAAATGTTTTTATAATAGTGAAAAGGGTGGGAGGAAAACAAGCAAAAACAGTGTCTACCTCTAGTCTCCATGTTATAAATTAAAACCTTATTATATCAGAGCAAGGCGAGGTGCTTTTTGGCTCTAACCTTTCTCATTCTACTGCCACTGCCTCCTTTGTATTGTCTCTGTATGAAACCCCCCTGTAGCCAGCCTCCATAATTAGGGGAGCAGGTTACAGCACCAGAAACCCACACTGCTCCTCTAGCTCTACCAGTTCCTCCAATCACTCTCACACTCATACACAAGTACCCTCCTCCAGCAAAGCCCCCACAAAGGGACCTGGACACCAATCAGACTGAGGATACTAATCAGCCCTACTACTGTGTATATTCATAATGAACTTACTTCCTTTACTTTTAATTACACATAAAGCTATGTGTAATTCAATGGATAAAATACACTTGGAGAAAGCTTGATGTTATTGGTAGAAATGATCCTGACTCTGTGCCTGCAGGTTTGTTTCAGCAAACACTGATTGCATGAGAGCCAGCTGTGTCCCAGTTACCTGCTATTTTGATATTCATGTTGTTATCCAGCAGGAGATTTTCAGCCTTGAGGTCACGGTGTACAATCTTCCGACCATGACAATAATCAACAGCAGACAGGATCTGCCAGAATTTACGCCTGGCCTCAGACTCATTTAACCGGCCATGATTAGCAAGATAATCTGTAAAAGAAGAGAGAATTTAGAATTATTCACCAAAATAAAATAACCCAGTACTAGTATTCAGGAGTCCCTGGGTGGGGCACATGGTTAATGCACTTGGCTGCTAACTGAAAGGCTGGAGGTTCAAGTCCACCCTAGAAGAAAGTCCTCGCGAGCTACTTCTAAAAAATCAGCCTTTAAAAATTGGAGCACAGTTCTACTCTGACACATATGGGGTCACCATGAGTCGGAATCGACTTGATGGCAACTTTTTTTTTTTTTGAATCAGTATTCAGGGTTTTTTTCCCTCAAATGCTTTTTTAATAAACAAGGGTTAGTATTCAAATAACATGTTGTTTTCCAAGTTCCTTGCCCTTGAGAGAAATAACTCCAGTTGTATTTCAGTGCAGTTCAGATAAACGGTAAGAGACCAAGACCAGACAACAGCAGGTGGCAAAATATTCACAGTACAACTCAAAATGCTTTTTATGCCTAAGCACTGCTTCTTTTTGCTGAAATTTTATTGAATATGTTTTCTAATCCACATTTTAAAAATAAAATTTATGTAAAACAAACAACAAGAATCTCTGATATCCCACCAGACAAGGGATATCTTTTTTTAAAAGGGACACCTTTTTTAAAGCATTTTCATTTAATTATCATACAAACCACCTGCAACATGAGATGCAGTGGTATCTGCAAGTTGCTTAAATAATTCAACACGCGGTTCTCCTGTATAAGGGAGCAATCCTGATCTACTCAAGTATATGCAGACTTGATCTCTAAATCAAACACTGTCATGACAGCCATGTACACTAAACTACAAAATAAATATAATTTACAGGATACATTAGCTATCTTTGTGCACTGTTAAAATCTTTATTAAAGTGGTTTACCGGAAAATTAATTCTGCGTACACTGTTTACATGAATTCAATAAAACTAAACATTAGAACTCGTTCACGTTTCACCTGAAGATCTAAAAGGCCTCTGAAGCTATCTTTTGAGGCAGAGAGGGTCAACACAGATCTTGAAAAGACATTTCTATTTAAGTAACTGTATGGGTGAATCAATATTCACAGTCACCTTCACACATATTTTGCTCCAGTCTGTCTGGTTTACTGGTTTTTTAATTCCATGCTGTTGACCCATGCCATTCTCAATACTAACTATTAAATTTAATAACATTTATACTGCATGTTCATATTACAAAGCATGTTCATATTATACTAAAAATCCTCTCTATGATAACTATTACTCTAGATTTTATAGATGAGGAAGCTGGAGATACAGGGATTAAGTAATCTGGCAGACTTTGAACACCTGGTAAGTGAATGGTCACTCTGGGACCAGAACCTTTGCATTTTTTACTATATCAACTTTTCTTACAAAACCCTGCTCAAATGCTACCTTGCCCTTAAATAGTCCATCACTTCAGGAAGAAATAATTTTATCTTTTCTGAATGCCTTATCACACACAGTCTCACACTGTAATTATCTGTGCATTTATTGTAAATCTCCGAAGACACACAAACCATAAAACCAAACCCACTGCCATCAAGGCAATTCTGACTACAGCGACCCTATAGGACAGAGTAGAACTGCCTCATAGGGTTTCTGAGGAGTGGCTGGTGGATTTGAACTGTCGACCTTTTTGGTTAGCAGCCAAACACTTAACCACTGCACCATCAGGGCTCCACACACACACCCTTAACCCTAACACAGTGTGTTTTAGAAATAAAAGATACTTTCATTTAAGCTTACTGAGGAAAGGGATCATATCATTCTCTTCTGTCTTCCCGCAATGCTTAGCATTATGCATAAAACACCACAGGTACAGTAGTTAAATGCTTAGCTGATGAAGGTCCTATCATGGATGGCATCATGAACCTTTCCATTAATAATATTATAAAATGTG
The DNA here is from genome assembly GCA_030035585.1 of Dugong dugon. NCBI lineage: Eukaryota > Metazoa > Chordata > Mammalia > Sirenia > Dugongidae > Dugong > Dugong dugon. The sequence continues at coordinate 33,398,128 of CM057467.1, forward strand.
GAATAACACTGCCACGTGCTACACATTATAGGCTTTAAATGAAAGTGGATATTTTGTCTATTCTCCATTTACAAATTAAGATGATCAGCTTGTCACATCTTCCTCTTGCCTTTACAGAGCCCACATCATAGCTATCCATGACTCTGGTGGGGGGGCATTTAAGAACAAATATGTACGATTTTTATAGTCAAAATGTCCAAACTGTCACCAGAGTGACTACGTTTAAGAAACAGCAAGTGTACATCATGCCATCTCTTTGTAAAAGTAAATGAGAGTCTCACTTCTATAGTGGGGAGGACCCTAAATACACCTGTATATATCTCTAAAGGGTTGGACCCCTGGGCAAACATAACCTACCTATTTTCTGTAAGGAAATATCTTCTGGTTAGTTAATAATTTCTTTCCTAAGATTCCACACCAAATGCTACTAAACTGCATCACTAAAATGAAACAATGATTTCATGGACAAATGACTGACTTCTCAGATAGACAAAAATCCTTTTCGTTGAAAATGCTAAGTCAACGTTGGTTAGTAGGAAAGAGTTTTGAGGTTTCAGCAATACAAAGAAATATAACAGATTCAGTGTGAACAATTGTAAGTTAACAGATACGGAACAAGAACCTAAACTACTGCCTACAAAATGAGTCCTGGGAGGCACAAGAGGATCGACAATTATTGTTTACTGAAGCTATCAGTCCAACCTGGAACTATCACAGACAAGGGTTGGGAAAAAAACTTTGAAGCTTAGTGTCAGGAAGGGTACTGTCAGAAAAACAAAATATTACGTACACTTATACAAAGGCATGGAATATCTGAAACTAGTATTACTATTTAAAGTGACAGCCATAACATATGAACAAATATGTAACACACAGTGAGAAAAATGACAACATCTGAGTTCCAGAGACAAAGAGACCAACTACTTAAAGAGCTGGTGCTATCACTTTTTAAGTAAAGATCTCAGCAAGTATTCTAGTATCTATTATTTTCCCCATTCTTCATGGTTTCTGCAGTGTAGGCATCCCTGAAAACTGTAATATCTGCTGAGAAATCAGTACTAGAAGTAACTGAGGCAAAATCTATGGCTGCAAACATAAAATCAGTTTAGGTATACATCTTCCCCAGGGAGGACCACTGTTATCAATCCAAGTTCAAGTTAAGCACAAGGCCCTCAAGCTAACAAGCAAAAAGCACACTCATGTGTCACGTTAAAAACTCAATTTCCTTACAATTTTGGGATAAACAAACCTAAGAGTGTAATAGTAATTCTCTATATTAATTGCTTATGTGTGTATTTTCGATGTCCAAATACGTCTTTTCTCCATATTACGCCTGTTCTGATTGTTACCAAAAATCAAAGCCACTGCCATCGAGTCAATTCTGACTCATAGAGACCCTCTAGGACAGAGTAGAACTGCCCCATAGAGTTTCCAAGGAGCAGCTGGTGGATTCAGCTGCCAACCTTTTGGTTAGCAGCCGAGCTCTTAATCACTGTGCCACCAGGGCTCCTAAAAAAACCCATCGCCATCGAGTTGATTCTGACTCATAGTGTCTGATTGTTATGTGAAATGTAATTTTATATTTGTTGACTTTAATAACAAAACTTTTAAAGCTTACATTTTGTATCTGCTATTTTTCCCATTTTGCTTTTCTGGTAATTGATTTTTACTGTATTTTATAAGAATAATGGTCTGCAACAGATTAGACAATTAAAAAATTGGTCTTTCACTACTGATAGTTTCAGAAGTACTGGTACAGACAAGTAAACAGGCAAATTCAATACAGTGTGATAAAGGCTAGCACAGGAATAAATATATCCTAATAAATATTTATTGCAGACAGCTTTTTAAACTATTTTATTTCATTTGAAAGTTTCGAACATATATGAAAGCAGAGAAAACAGTATAATGAATCCCCCAGATTTATGAGTTATCAACACTTTACCACACTTGCTTCATTTACCCTTTTTCCTTTCATTATTTTTTTCCTGTAGTATTCTAAAGCAAATCCCTGACATTATTTTGTTTCAGCCTGAATACTTTTGTATATAACTCTAAAAAATAAAAAAAAGGAGAGAGAGAGAGAGACATTTTCTTACATAACCACAATAACATCACACCTAACAAAATTAACAATTCCTTAATAACACCTAATACCCAGTCTGAATTCAAATCTCCCTCGTTGGCTTACTTAAAATAGGGCCCAAACAAGATGTACATGCTTATTTCATCTTTGGTGTCACCTTTTTCTGGAACAGTCTCCCTACCCCCCCATCACCCTCCCGCTCCCACCTTTTTCCCACTGCACAGACTTGTTTAAGAAACTGGGTCAATCATCCTACATTCTGGATTTGTCTTTTGCTTCCTCATATTATTTAACATATTCTTCTATCTCCCAGTTTTCCTGTAAATTGGGATTCAAATATAAAAGCTTGAACAGGTTCAGGTTTACTTTTGGTGGGAAGCAGACGGCAAGAGTATGTTTTAGATGCATCTATTAGAAAGAATATAACATCAATGATTAATGGGTTCGGGGGATGGAGGGAATCTGATCCTTCAATTATAAAGGTCCTCATCAATCTTTCTGCTAATAGCATATTTCTCAAACTCCAGCATATTTCAGAACCCTTAGAGGCTTGTTACAACATAGATCACTGGGGCCTACCCCCAGAGTTTCTTATACAGTAGGTGTTGGAAGAGGCCCAAGAATTTGTATTTTCTAGAAGTACCCAGGCGATGCTGAAGATGCTGGTCCAAGGGCCACACTGAGAACCACAGCTCTAATACTTTTAGTATTTATCGATGGTCACTACCTGAATCAATCATTTCATCAGAAGTTGCAAAAGATTGATTTCCTAATTTTTTAAATTCCTATCACATTTATTAGATCAAATTCTTCTGTAGAAAGATTTTTCTCTTGTCAGCTAGGACTATTTAGTTACCCCGAGATACAACTTGAACAGGTCAGAAAGAATGAATACTAAATTCTCCCTCTTTAAGTACCAATTTTCAGAGTTAAGGGTTTGGCACACTAGCTACTGCCAATGGTGACTATTAAGATTTTTGTTTGTTTTAGTTTCTTTGGCTCATAGATGCTATTGAGAATCTAACAAAAACTAAACAGACATATAAACACACACACAAAATTTTGTATGCAATTTCCAGGGAGTTTATAAAATCTTACCTTTACTATGAGGTTAAAAACCCTGCCTTGGAGGATTTCATTCATGGATTAGAATTTTTATAAAAATAATCTCCAGACTGCCAAGCACATTCAATCTATCAACAGTTATTCAACTGTACACAGATTTCTTTCTGCTACTGCAATGCTATCAAGACTGAGTTCATCTTCCTTTTTATAAACTTCATTACCACCTTCTACGTCACTGTAACTATCACCTCACAGTCATTCAACCTCAAAGATACAAGAGTCACCTTCTACCAACCCCTAAATTAAGTACAGCTGAAGCCCCAACAAGTTCGTTTCAAGTTATACAGATGTAAGTTTTATACAGTATAATTAATCGATGTTTTCATCCTACACTTATAGATAACAAGTGTAAATTTTATAGCACAGTGCCTGGCTATGTGTCTGGCATAATAAATGCTCAATAAATGTTAGGTGCTATAATCATTGTCATCATTATCTAGTGGCATCCCCCCCTTCCTCCAGAAATAAGGGGCAGTTTTCCCAGAAGCTTATCAAAGAACTGGGGAAACCCAGTCAGCGAAGTTGCCCCAAATTTCAGGGATGTCAGAAATTTTAAACAACTACCTTTAAACCTCATACTCTTTTGGTCAGAAATTACTAGCATTCTCAAAACTGGGGAGCCCTGGTGGCACAGTGGCTAAGAGATCGGTGGCTAACCAAAAGGTGGGCAGTTTGAATCCACTAGCCACTCCCTGGAAACCCTATGGGGCAGTTTACTCTGTCCTACAGGGTTGCTATGAGTTGGAATTGACTTGACAACAATGGGTTTATGGGTTTTTTTTTCAAAGCTGGAGCTGAATAATAATAGTCCCAAAGATAAATAATTTATGAAATTAAATATTTAATGTTACGTTAAAAGGATTTAATTTGAAATTTCATCAATTTGTAATTTGGGAGTAAAGTAAGCAGACTGATGCAATTATAATATTTTATGCTTAAACAGTCTTAAAATTAAAAAAAAAAATAACTCAGATAATTAAATCCTGGTCAGAGTTCCTAATCTACACATTTGCAAAGACTTCACATTTCTAATTAATAAATTTGAACGGAAATAGTGTTTTCAGGACTATGACCACTAGCACCTGAAGGTCCAGTAACATAATCAAAATTGGCTGTTTTTCTCTTAAAATATTCTGAAGATCCATGATTTTCAAGCCCAAATCCCTACTCATTTTTTCCCCTAACATTTCTTTCCTCTAATTAGTACAAAAGGTAACTGTGAAATCAAACTCCTTCTCATTGTAGATCAGAACTCTAATCTTTGTCACCTTCACTTGTATTGATTTTTACCAACCAAATCTGGATAAAACACAGGTAAGGAAGGAAGGTACAATAAATAAAATAAAAACATGAAAAACAGTTTTTTAGCACATTAACATATGTACCCTCTTACATTTTGAGTTCTAATAGATAAGAAATGGATTAGGTGTATGATCTGTGTTGACTTAGAATAAATTATCCTAATTTTAAATATTAAATTATTATTATTATTAAATTATATTTAGCCTTTAACCTGGAGACATATTTATGAATATGAAATTATAGATTTTAAAACACTTTGCTTTTTTCCTTATGTTTTTGTAAGCATATAATCATTTCAAATTGTATGTTTGACAAAAATTAAAGGAAATTGTTGCCTGTGGTATACTCTAGCAATTTAATTGTGCTTTCAGCAATTTTCCTACATTAGACTGTTTGCATCTGTTAAGACTCTGAATCAGTTCTTCAAGCTATTTGGAACTGCTGAAGCAAACCATGGTCTTCTAAGAAGTAAAATGAGTTTTTAGTTACATAGTTTAAAGTTTTAAAGGTTATTTGCAATTGACTTCCTTGACTGTACAAGTTTTTCAGCAACAGTTAAAAGCAAATATAGTCTGAAATTATTTATAATGCCCACACAGAAGCCACAGTTTGCAATATATGATGATAGTAACAGATAAAAACAGATAACCTCATAGATTTTTCATATCTTTGATAAAACACCTAAAATAAAAATTTTCCAATTTCTTTGTATCTAGGGAAATTTCAGGAGCCCTGGTGGTGTGTAGTTAAGTACCTGACTGCTAACTGAAAGGTCGGTGGTTCAAACTCACCAGCCGCTCTGTGGGAGAAAGATGTGGCAGTCTGCTTCCGTAAAGACTACAGCAGCCTTGGAAACCCTATGGGGCAGTTCTACTCTGTCCTATAGGGTCGCTATGAGTTAGAATCAACTCGACAGCAATGGGTTTTTGGGAGGGAAATTTCAGAATATAGTAGAAATAAGTTCTAGAGTCAGACAAACCTGATTTTGAATGCTGGCTCTACTTCTCACTACTGTGTGACCCTGGGCAAGTTATTTAACTTCGAATCCTAAAATTCCTCATCTTTAAACTGGGGATGTGGTGACAAACATGTGGAAGAGGATTGGCATGACGGCACTTGTGAGGGTGCCTCACGGGGCAGGGGGGAGTGTGTGTGTGGCCAGCAAACAAACGCAGAAGGCATGCATTATATGTGTAAAAATACGATACATGAGATAATATGGAAAGTGTCTACCTGAGTTCTAATTGGAGGCAGTGGTGGTTCAGTGGTAGAATTCTCACCTTCCTTGTAATAGACCTGGGTTCGATTCCCGGCCAAGGCACCTCAAGCGCAGCTACCACCTGTCTGTCAGTGGAGGCTTGTGTGCTGCTATGATGCTGAACAGGTTTCAGCAGAGCTTCCGGACTAGGACAAACTAGGAAGAAAGGTCTGGCAATCTGCTTTCAAAAATCGCCCAGTGAAAACACTATGGAGCATGTCACTGATTTAATTATGTCCCCCCAAAAACGTGCGTACAATTTGGCTGGGCCATGATTCCCAGTATTGTGTGGTTGTCTTCCATTTTGTGATTGTAATTTTATGTTAAAGAGGATTAGGGTGGGATTGTAATACCCTTACTAAGGTCACATCCCTGCTCCAATGTAAAGGGAGTTTTTCTGGGGTGTGGCCTGTGCCACCTTCATCTTAAAAGAGATAAAAGGAAAGGGAAGCAAGCAGGGAGTTGAGGACCTCATACCACCAAGAAAGCAGCACCAGAAGCAGAGCGCGTCCTTTGGACCCGGGGTCCCTGTGCCTGAGAAGCTCTGCGTCCAGGGGAAGATTGATGACAAGGACCTTCCTCCAGAGCAGACAGAGAAAGCCTTCCTCTGGAACTGATGCCCTGAATTTGGACTTCTAGCCTACTAGACTGCGAGAAAATAAATTCCTCTTTGTTAAAGCCATCCACTTGTGGTATTTCTGTTACAGCAGCACTAGATAACTAAGACAGAGCACAGCGGTCTGATCCTGTTTTGGATGGGGTACATCGCTGCTTGATGGCAGCTAATAACAGCTAGTAGAGTGCTAATCACCAAAGATACATTAAAAAATATATGTGGTCAATGAATGAATGCACTTAGACCCCAGACTGCTCTGTTTCCTCACTAATAAGCACCAAGTTTTTGTTGTTGCTGTTGTTGTGCAAAATCCAATCTTTTTTTTTTTTTTTTTATTGTACTTCAGGTGAAGGCTTACAGAACAAATAGTTTCTCATGAAACAGTAGTACACATATTGCTTTATGACACTGGTTAACAACCCCACAACATGTCAACCCTCTAACTTCTCAACTTTTTTTTTTTTTGGTGAAAATACACATAGCCAAAGATACACCATTTCAAAAATTTCTACATGCACAGTTCAGTGACATTGACTACGCTCTTCCAATTGTGCCGTTATTCTCACTTAAGATGAAGGCTTACAGAACAAAATAGTTTCTCATTTAACAGTTACTACAAATGTTGCCCTATGACAATGGTTAACAATCTCACAACACATCAACAATATCCTTACCCAACCTTGGGTTCCCTATTACCAGCTTCCTTGTCCCCTTCTGCCTTCTGGCTCTTGTCACGGGACTACTGTACCTCGTTAGTCTCATTTGGTTTTACGGGGCTGTCCACTCCCAGGCTGAACAGTGAACCTCGGAGATAACTTCACCACTGAGCTAAAAGGGTGTCTGGGGGCCATACTCTCGGGGTTTCTCCAGTCTCCTTTAGGCCAGTAAATCTGGTCAATAAGCACCAAGTTTTGTTCTTGGTGAGAGCTTCACAACCTTACTTTTTCCACATATGAATTCTAACTTGATGGCAAAGAAGCCTTCAAGAGTGTCTTATTTCCACATCTATCCTATTGGCTTCTGTCCATATTTAGTAATTTTTTTTTATCATGCTGTCTGCAGTGTCTAATAAGAGAATTAGTCGTTAACATATGAAATACGTTAGGAAAAACTTATAATTCCATATTTGAAATACTTAATAGGACAAATCAAGGCTTATAAACATGTACAAAGAACATGATTTTTGGCCCAGTTTCCATATATGTACAGATCTTTAAAAAACAACAACTCAGTTATGAATCTGAATAAAGTCAATTATATCAGAGTGACAAGGACAGTAGCATAGTGCTACTTGCTCAACTGTACTGACTCTGTTCAGGTCAATCTCAAAGCACAGTGCTTTATCCCTCAAGGAATCATGTTAAGGAAGAAAGTTAAAGTTTACCGTGAATTTAACATGTTAAAAGCCATCCATTTATTCAACAAACATTTGAGTGATTTCTTTGTGCCAGCCACTATGGTTGGCATTTTGCCCTCATGGACCTCCTAAGTCGAATAAAAGACAGTAAGTTGACAAATAAATATTATAACTATAGGGTAAAATAAATGCCAGGGAAATAGAGTGATCAGCTGAAAAGTATCTGGGGGAGGCCAGTTTTGATAGGGTGACCAGGAGAGGCCTCTATAAGAAAGTATTATTTTACCTGGGGGTAAAAGGATCGCAGGAAAAGCATGCACAAAACCAAAAGGAGGCCAATGAGGCTGATGCATAAAGAGTAAGGAAGAGGGAAGGCGTACGATAAAAGCGAAGAACTGGAAGTCAAACTTAGCAAGGATTTATAAGCCTAAGGAAGGACTCTATTTTAAAACACTGGGAAACCATTTGAGGGTTTTAAGTAGGTGAGAGACCTGATCTAATTTACATTTTAAAAGCACTTAAAATTATCTGAAACTGTGAACGTCATGTAAACAAATTATGCCAGTCCCATTAAACAAAAAAATTAAAACAAAACAAAAGAAAGCATTTTTAAGCACCTCTAGGCACATAGTCCTGATAGGTGATGTGGGAGCCAAAAGGAAAAAAAAATTTTAGGAAAATAAAATGCAAACAAATTTATCACATATATGAAAAAGGGTTAAATGATAAAAACTTTAATGGCACTTCCAGACAATAATGGAATAGATGTCACAAGGCAACAACTGACTTACAGACATAAAATGAGATACTGTCTGAAACACCATGAACTTCCTTAATATTATCTAAGAACAATAGCTGGCCTTCCTTATTGATTTTGATATATGTAGTAACGTTTCATTAGCTGTCCTGGCACTGTTTTAGCACTAATTTTTTGGAAAATAATGTCAACTGAATAGCCTGGGAAAGCAACCAGACTCATATTTAATGCTACCAGATGATGCTGTCATCTCGATGGTATTAAGCATTCCACACAACTCCCTAAATAGGTATTTTCATTCCACCTATTTTTATCATCTCTACGGGACCTCAAAGTCTGTTGTAAATTATTTCTGAGTAATGAATATGACTGGACTGATAAATGAGTCACTCTAGGCTGAACTACTGATGTTGTACACTATTTACTCAGTTTATGGTAGTGTTATAATAATATTTATAAATGCAATCTGGTCACACTTCTAACACATTCTTTACACAGATAAATACATCCAGATAGCTATTTTGATATGCAATTACGTCTTAAGAAGAAAAGAAATGTAGTCTAAAGAACAGACTATGGCTTATTAAACAATGCAATTTTTAGGAACTAGGATTCTGTCATGGTTTGAATTATGTCCCGCCAGAAATGTGTTATCAGTTTGGCTGTACCATGATTCCTGGTACTGTGTGATTTTCCTATGTGTTGTAAATCCTGCCTCTATGATGTTAATGAGGGAGGATGGGTGGCAGTTGTGTTAGTAAGGCAGGACTAATCTACAAGATTGGATTGTGTCCTGAGGCAATCTCTTGAGATATAAAAGACAGAAGTGAGCAGAGAGACAGGGGAACCTCATAACCACAAGAAAGCAATGCCGGGAGCAGAGTGCATCCTTTGGACCGGGGTCCCTGTGCGGAGAAGCTCCTAGTCCGGGGGAACACCGAAGAGAAGAAGGCCAACAGAGAGAAGAAGCCTTCCCCTGGAGCTGACGCCCTGAATTTGGACTTTTAGCCTACTTTAACTGTGAGGAAATAAACTTCTCTTTGTTAAAACCATTCACTTGTGGTATTTCTGTTATAGCAGCACTAGATGACTAAGACAGATTCAAACACCAAACTTGGAGAAGACACCGATATAAAGGAAGCAAATTTCTTATTTTAATATTTTTGTTTCTGTATATAGGTACAAGGAGCCCTGGTGGCACAATGGTTAAGTGCTTGGCTGCTGACCAAAAGGTTGGCAGTTCGAACCTACCAGCAGCTCTGAGGAAGAAAAAACGTGGCGATCTGTTCCCATAAAGATGTGAGCCTAGAAAACGTTATGGGCAAGTTCTACTCTGTCATATACAGGGTCGCTATGAGTCAGAAGGAGCCCTGGTGGCTCAGTGGTTAAGTGGTTATGACTGGTAATCAAAAGGTCAACAGTTCAAATCCACTAGCCATTCCTTGGAAACTCCATGGGACGGTTCCACTCTGTCCTACAGGGTCGCTATGGGTCAGAATCGACTCAGAGGCAACAGGTTTGGTGTGTTTTTTATGAGTCAGAATAGATTCGCTGCATATAACAACAACATATATATGTACACTGAGGATATCTGCATTTTTAGCAAATACTTGAGATCTAAGAAATTGTCATTATTCACTGATAAATCAAAGGGCAGATATATTTATTTACCTTTTTTGTGAGTTTTCTTCAGGTGAATTGAAAGACTGGAAAACAATGAAGCAATGCTGGACTAGTTCGCTCAGAAATGAGCAGAGGGAGCCCAAGAGTGGAGATACGCTTATGACATGCTTGTCTCCACAGAGTACTGGTTTGATAGGGATCAGCAATTTAAACACTGGTTATCAAAAACAAGGAGAGATAAAGGCATGAAGTGGCTGCCTTACACGCTTTCATGGGTGTGCTTACATTTAAAATAAGGAGGACAAGGGAGGATCCCCACGGAATAGTTTCCTCTTTTCCTGAGGGGTCTGGGGAAGAGAATGTGGGGGAAGATGCTGATAGGATTATATGATTCAGTTTTGAGTGTTGATTGTTAACAGGGTTAATTGTGATTGTAAAACCTCTAATTGTTGAGGCTCTAAGTGTGAAAGAGTGGACTAAGGGGGAGGCACTGCTGGACTGGAGTACAGTGACCAAATCTAAAGTAAAGGTTTTGCTAGGCTGATACCTCACCAGGCTCCGAGCAAGGGAATAACCTTCTCTCAGTTAAATTTTATCAGAGGCCAGAAAGGGTGGAGCTGAGGTGACTTTTGGAGAACCTGACCAGATCAGATGGACATCTGCAGCAGACCTGAGTGGCTGAAACGTGAGTAACCTCACCCTGAGGACTCTTTGCCCTACTGAAGGACTAATTGTTAATGACTACTTTGGACTGGGAAAATGAGTGGGAGGGGGAAGTTAATCCTTCAAGTATGAAAGGGCCATTTATTTAATATGGCCCTTCTAGCCACAGTCTTTATAACTCCCACCAAATGGCTGGGCTATGCAAATAAGGTGTATGGAACCCTAACGAGGTGACTGGTCAGTTTTGCCAACCTGCTAGGCTTAAAAGAGAGCCAATTCCAGAGCAGAGGAAGGATCTCACCACCACCAAGAAAGAAGAGCCAGGAGTGAAGTGTGTTCTTTGGATCCGGGATCCCTGCGCTAAGAACCTCCTTGATACAAGAGATAGAGAACTGTAACACCAGAGATGGCAAGAGATGGCAAGAAACAGCAGCAGCAGAAGAAGCAGAACCAGGAGACTGGCAGGAGACAGCGCAGTGGGCTTCCCAGCCCAGAGAATGAGAAAGCTGAGCGCCTTCAAGTAGGAGACTTGCTGGTGGAGTAGGGTGCCTCCAGGAAATGGAGCTAGGTTTGCCAACCCATGGAGCTACAGCTGCTATCAGGCCAAGGCTTACTGGCAGAGTGGGGTGCCTCTGGGCACATACTGGCAGAGCTAACAAGAGCTTTGTTTAACACTTGCCCAAGGAGGGCAGAGGCCCTAGGGACCAAGGGCCAGAGAGAGGCCTGCCTACAGCATGGCTGAGAAGAGGCTGTCCTGGTTAAAGAACTATATCCTGAGTGTTCCTGAACCTGAATTGTAAGCTGTTACTTCCCTAATAAACTCCTTAACTGTGAGTATGGTCTGTGAGTTCAGTGTGACTATTACAATGAATTATCGAACCCAGTTGAGAAGCAGAGAGAGCCATGGGAGGGAGGGCTGGTGTCAAAACTGGTAAAAAGGTTAGCAAGAGAAGGTATGTCTCACCTCTGCCTCATAGCAATCAGCCTTGGGCTGATGCAGATGGTGATTCTCTCTCCCTCTCATGAAGTTGGAGGAGGTCAGATGCCACCCCCACATCATTTTTACACTTTGGATTTAATCCTTTGAAATTGATAGGATTAAGCAATCAGTGCCAGCATGGATTTATAATTTGCATGCAATGAGTTTCTGGCTCTGTAATTGTTTCCTGAAGAAAATTTCATCATGCAAATAAATGACAAAGACTTAATTCACAGTATTTTAAACTACTATAATTAAGATGCAGTTTGTGCCATGAATAGAATGAGGTTTCATCAATATGGGCACCTCTCCTTCTGAGTAAAGTCAGAGCTAAGTAGGGCAACATAACCTTCTGGTTATTACCGTATTTTTACACAAATAATGTGCACGTTATACATCTTTTTGCCAACCACATGCCACCCCCCCCCCGAAGTTATTTTTGTAAGTGTGGAATGCCAATTTTTTTTAACATGTTGCTGACTTCAATTTCTATTTCTGATCACGTGAAAGCTTCACTCAAGGTAGGTACTGATTTTATATTACTTGAAATTTAAGCCAAGAGTATTTACAGTAGATCAACTGTTGAGCTAATGCACCATAATTATCAAATTAATAGAAACAAATGCAGTTTCAATTGTTTATTTTCTGATTACTGGGGGACTACCAAACTCGAATCAGGACTTCCTGACCATAGCTTATACATTTATTATGCAATTATGATCAAAAGTAACATTTTTTAGACCCTATTTGACTACACTACAAATTACATTCCATACAGCCTTAAATTTAAAAAAAGAGTGTGGGGTTTTGGGAAGGGTAATGGCTTTGGATCCAGACAGACCTAGGTTCAAGTACTAGTTTTGCTACTTGTAAGATGTCTAGCCCTGGGCAAATTAATTAACCCGTTTCCTTTTCTAATAAAAGGGGACACCTCCACCTGCTTCACACAGTTGTTTTGAGGGTCAAACAAGATGTAAGTAAAGTGTCTCGCATAGTCCTGAGCATATGGTGGGTACTCGGAAACTGTTAGTTTCTTTTCTTCCCTGGAGAGATTTTCAAATGAGAGGATATAATATTGAAATAGTCTACTGAAAAAGTATCATACCGCAATTTAACTCTGTTAGTTATTGTAAACACATAGGTAAAAAGAAGAAAAGACACTCAGGGGGCTGAGAATGTGAAGCAGAGTTTGGAAACGCAGTCTATGGCCTGTGAGAAAGGGATAGCCGAGATCAGAGATAATGGTAGAGGGTTGAAGGAAAAATGCGTGCAAAAGGCAAACCAAAGTCAGGGTCTAATAACCATAAAGTCTAAATGCTGGGTAAATTGACATAGCCAGAATACTGCAAAGTGATTAACATCTTAATTGCTAGTTTACTGAGAAGTTTTTCAACTCAATTTACTAGGAATATTTTTTGTAGGAAAACACGTCTAATTTTATACGAAAATCAAAATGAAAAGGTTTTCCTTATAATTTTGATGAAACATAAATCATAAAGGGAAGAATATCATCTGTTCACAGAACTATTAATAGCAGCCAGTTAACTGAGAGCCCTGGTGGCGCAGTGGTTGAAGTGCTCGGCTGCCAACGGAAAGGTCAGCTGTTCGAACCCTCCAGCTGCTCCGCAGGTGAAAGACATGGCAGTCTGCTCCTGTAAAGATTTACAGCCTTAGAGAAACCCTATGGGGCAGTTCTACTCTGTTCCATAGGGTCGCTATGAGTCGGAATTGACTCACTGGCAGTGGTTTGCTTTTTTTTTTTTTTTTTTTTTTTTTTTACTTCTCTGAGGACTGTCATGTCGGGCAGATTCTGAGAGAAACAAATTACATATACAAATGTCTTCTCTCTCTTAGACACACATTCTCACTTTAGTAATTCCAAACTGAGTGCAGTTCCCCACATGTACCTGCCCTTGCACATGCTGTTCCCTCTGAGTATCTCTGCCCTCTTCACTGTGCTAATTCCTACTCATCTTTCAAGATTCATCTAGTGTATTATCTCCTTAAGGAAGTCTTTCCTAACTCCTCTGGCTGGGTAGGGCAGGTACTAAGTAAATGCTGAATAAAGAAAAAGATCTACTTTTTTAATATTCTAAAAACTATCCTGAAACTCCCTTGTAAAAACTAATTGGTATCTACTTTTTTCCCCTCAAATCCAATGTAATTTATTTTATGTCACAAGACTTACCACTGATACAGAACTATGGTCTCTTCCTAGTGACCCTTAAACAATGTGTACTTGGGAAACATGTTACTATGAAGAATAAAAAATTTAACAGCTTTATTGAGATATAATTAACACGACATACAATTCATCCATTCAAACTGCACAATATATTGTTTTCTAGTGCATTCACAGGGAGAATAATTTTTTTTAACAACACTAAAAACTCTCTGGGTTTTGAAACCATCAATCTGTGATTACTATGAGATGAAACACAGTGGTGAAAAAGCGATTATTCCATCTTACATAGTTGGCTGAAAATACTTCCTCAAAAAATCAAGCTGGGGACTACATTACTGGGCTTATGGGAGTAGGGGGAAAAAAACCAAACAAATCTGTACTAACTTCAATCTCATCAAATGTGAAGAAAGGATTATCTCTAGGGCTTGATAAATATTTGTCAAATGAATAAAATTTCCAACTGTCTAGGAAACATTTATAGTAAATACTTCCAACTGGATACCATTCAATCCCTTACAGTCAACATGTTCAGAAATGTTCAGAATGTAAGTCATCACTCACTGGTTTCTTTTGTAACTTGCCCATTCCTATTAATGGCACTAGTGTGCTCCTTACAGTTATCTTTGACATCTGGCTCTCCTTCATTGTGTCATATTCTGTGGTATTTGTAATTTCAGGGTTGCAAATTTACACTCAGGAGACAATCCACCTCCCCTATTCAGTCCACCTGGAAACTTAAGTCTTAGTTCAAACTCAGATTATAACCACAATCTGGGCCTAGCTCATCATTTAAAAAAATTAATACTCTTTTACTAAGATAACCAATAATGTTGTTGTTAGTTGCTACTGGGTAGATTCTGACTGATGGCCACCCATTAATAAATACTGTTTTTAAAGACGCTTCTTGAAGGAGAAATAAACCTCTGGTACAACCTAGTACATTTCTCAATAATCTTTATTATTGTTATCCACAACTTAATCTAACTCTTTCTGGCCAAAAATCTGATTAGAATGCTAATGCAACCCTGCAGACTCCCTTGTCATGACATACCTTTTAGGGACTGTATTCGTTTTTGGCATTCCAAGTCAGCTATTCAGGAATTTTACTCTGACTCTCCCATTATCTCAAGTAGTATAAAAAGGTAATGAGTAAATCCTGGAACTATAACATGGAGTTCACATATGTCATGACTTTCTCTGCAATAACGACTTCTATTTTCATATCATTTGCTGTCCTTTGCTATTATTACCCCCAGGATTTGCTAGTTAAGCATTTCTTGAAATTTATATTCAAGTTCTTATTTTTAGCTTGATTTAATAAACAACAACAACAACAACAAAACCAAACCTGTTGCCACTGAATCGATTCCAACTCATGGCATCATAAATGCGGATTGGTTAAAAAAAAAAAGATGTTTAAACAGCTCAGTAAAGTTTTAACTGAGGAATAAGACATTTATCAATCTGATACAAAAAAACATGAACAAGCAGAAAGAGATGACAACAATGAAATTTAAGTGTTTGGATTTTTTTTTCTTTTTAGTGTCCTAAGAAATAAAGAAAGAACAGACTACTGAAATTAGAGGATGTAAAAAGTAGAGACATCCTAAACTTGATTACATTGCAAAAGTCTGTTGTTGCTGGCAATGGCAACAAACAATCCACCTTTAACACAAAGGGAATCCCTGGGTGATGCAAAATGGTTAATGTGTTTAGCTGCTAACTGAAAGGCTAGAGGTGCTAATCCACCCAAAGGTGCCTTGGAAGAAAAGCCTGGCAATCTACTTCCCCCAAAAATCAGCCACTGAAAACCCTTTTATATCTTGGAGATTCTAACAGAAAACAAGAGGTTTTTTTCAGCATCATTTACACAAGCTTTTATTCTCTCTACTTCATGCCAGTTCAATAGTCACAGTCACAGTTCTAAAGCTTCTCCTGCCCGACTCTGTTTGGAACTCTCCAAGGTTCTGACCCTTAATGGTGGTCTAGTAACTCTAGATAGCAGCACTAGGAAACCAAGGTCTATAAAAAACAGAACCATAGGCTCAGTTCCTCTGCCATTTCTAAATCTTGATTATGGGATCTCTCACCCACTTTGGACTCACTCTGATTATTCCATCCCATCCAGGGCCTACACAGTGACCATCTATACCTGCCTCATGGCACCCTGGTACATCACCCTAAATCCTATCAAATTTCTACAGCATCTGGATCTATTTCCTTCTTGCTTGTTTCAACCATTCTCTCGAGTTCACTATTTTAGAAGCAGAGTCCAGTGGATTGTGGCAGAAGAGTCAGATTTAATTTAACTTGATTTTTTGGGTAAGATTGGAGCCAATCCCAACTGGAAATATTTCAATTGTGTAAATTCTTAAGACTGTTTCCTCCCTCCCAGAAGGTGCTCCAAAGCCCCAAGCCAAAGGGTAGGGGAAAGAAAAAGATAAGGGTAATATGATCAGCAGTAGTAAGCATTCTCCTGCCCATCAGAATCACTCAACATAGTGAGGCCACCTTGAGCAGAGAAACAAAAAGCAGTCTACAATGCCCTGACTGCTACTCCATCTCTCTAACAGGAGGCAGGAGGCTAATGTGTTAAAGAACTGGCAGAATTAACCTTCAAAACACCTGGAATCTTATCGCACTATCTCCCACGTTCCAGTCTGTCCAGCACTAGTTCATGCTGCCCCAACCTTTTCCTGGGGTGAAAAACAGTTTTACAGAAAAAACAAGGAAAAGGACAAGATTACACAGAACTATCTCAAACACTTATAAGCTGATTAAAGAACTTTGACTTTATTTCTCATGAATTTTGCATACCCTGGATGGAAGGCAGGGGGCATTCTGTGTTATCTGTCAGAGGAAAGAGAGGTCTGCTACTGGCCTGGACAGCACAGCATAATGGTTAAAACCACAAGCTCTGGAGCTAAAATGTCTGGGTTCCAAATCCAGTGTCACCACTTATTAGCTGTACTATCCTGGGCATACTATTTTTCTGTGCCTTGGTTTCCTCAACTGTAAAACAGAGATAATAACTGTTCCTACCTTAAAAGGTTTATATGAGGATTAAACAGTGTTAAAGACTTAAAATCTAGCACATGGAATCATCAACAGAAATTTCTGTCAATTCTTACCTTCAAGGTTTATTCAGAATCTGACTGCTTGCCACTCACCACCTGTATCACTAACCTCCTGAATCCAAACAACCATCTTCTCTTGCTTGGACCACACCAATGGTCCTAACCAGTCTCCTTGTTTCCACTCCAGCTCTACTAAAGTCTGTTCTCCAAATAGATGTCAGAGTGTGCAGGGCAGTAAATTACTTAACATAGCCATTCTAGCCATAATCCTTGTAACTCCCACCAAATGAACGCGTGGGACTATGCAAATGAGGTGCGTGTGGCCCACCAAGAGGATTAGACAGCTTGCTAATAATGTAAATAAAGTGCATAACCCCCTTGTGGGGATGAGACCATGCAAATAAGGTATATGGAACCCTAATGAGGAGATTGATCACTTTGCCATCCTGCTAGGCTCAAATAAGCCATCCTGGAGGCAGGAAAGAAGGATCTCACCACTACTAAGAAAAAAGAGCCAGCAGTGGGATGTGTCTTTTGGACCTGGGATCCCTATGCTGAGAAGCTCCTGGAACTGAGAGAATGAGAGAGCTTTAACACTGAAGAGAGAGAAAGGGTGGCAGAGAAATGGCAGCAGCAGAGGCAGGAGACTGTGTAGTGGGCTTCTTGGCCCATGGAGTGAGAGAGCTGAGTACCTTCGGGCACGAAGTTTACTGGCAGAGTGGGGTGCCTCTGCGTACTTACTGGCAGAGCTAAAAGAGCTTTGTAACACTTGCCTGAGCAGGGCAGAGGCTGGGCCAAGGGATTGAGGGCCAGAGAGAGACCTGCTTTCAAGCATAACTGAGAAGAGGCTATTCTGATCAAATCCTGAGCGTTCCTGAACCTGAATTGTAACCTGTTACTTCCCTAATAAACATCATAATTGTCAGTATAGTCTGTGAGTTCTGCATGGCCATAGCAACCAATTATTGAACTCAGCAGAGAAGCAGAGTGCTGTGGGAGGGGCGGCTGGTATCAGAATTTGTTAAAGGTTTGGAGAGGAGGTATGTCTGATCTCTGCGTCACAGGACTCAGCCCTGGGCTGTAGATCTTGATTCTCCTTTCCCCTTGCGAAGTTAGAGGAGGTCGCACTCCCCTGCCACGCCATTTTTTTTTTTTTAATTGTGCTTTAAGTGAAAGTTTACAGCTCAAGTTGGTTTCTCATACAAAAATTTATACACACATTGTTATGTGACCCTAGTTGCTATCCTTATGTGACAGCACACTCCTTTTCACTCTGGATTTCCTGCGTCCATTCGACCAGCTGCTATCCCTTTCTATCTTCTCATCTTGCCTCTGGACAGGAGCTGCACATTTATTCTTGTATATCTGCTTGATCTAAGAAGCACACTCTTTACAAGTATCATTTTATGTCTTATAGACCAGTCTAATCTTTGTCTCAGGAGTTGGCTTCAGGAATGCTTTTAGTTCTGGGTTAACAGAGAGTCCGGGGGCCATGTCTTCTGGGGTTCCTCCAGTCCAGTCAGACCATTAAGTCTGGTCTTTTTACTAGAATTTGAGTTCTGCACTTCACTTTTCTCCTGTTCCGTCAGGGACTCTCTGTTGGGTTCCCTATCAGGACGGTCACTGGTGGTAGCCAGGCACCAACTAGTTCTCCTGGTCTCAGGCTGATGGAGTCTCTGATTTATGTGGTCCTTTTTGTCTCTTGACTGCCGTGCCAGTTTTACAGTTGGCATCAGAAGCGGGATTTGTTGCAATGGCTCCAGACTCATGGAAGCATGGCACTTTGTAAGAGAAAGAACAAAGGAGTGTGGGAAGTGAAACTTTTGATTCTGAGATGGTTACTTCGGTTGTTACCTGTAATGGCTGAAAGGAAAGTAAGAGATGTTATGCTGTAGCTGAGGGGAAAAAGCCACATCTGGAGTGGCTCAGGGCAAGGGCCAGGCTGGTTAAACAGGATGGCTGATGGGGGGCCAGGGTCATCTGGTTCCACCCAGCTAGAGGCCTAAGGCCATAGGCATATGAATGGGAAGACAGTCAAAGA
This sequence comes from Dugong dugon, assembly GCA_030035585.1. Classification (NCBI taxonomy): domain Eukaryota; kingdom Metazoa; phylum Chordata; class Mammalia; order Sirenia; family Dugongidae; genus Dugong; species Dugong dugon. The sequence continues at coordinate 33,417,197 of CM057467.1, forward strand.
GTGGAAAAGATAAGATGAAACTAGAATGTTTTAAAACGGTTATGTATTTATTTGAATGTACTATGGGTGTCAAATGTTTCTCCTACCTAGTGCTGTAAAATAGACCTAAATGTCTGATACAAATGAATATGGGGTATTACAGAGAGCATGTAACTCGGCCTTCAGCTGATAAGTGATTGGATATGCTAAAAGAGGAACTAGGATTTGCCCAAAAGAAACACAGGTTGTTCATTTCAGTGCAGTAGGCCTGTGTATACCTGAACTCCACCCTAACCCTTCAGAGTCAGGAAATTTGCATTTGAAAAGTCCTGCAGACCCACCTAGAGCTGCTGAGCAAACAGGAGATTTGCATTTGAAGGAAGGATCTGCAGGGGAAAAAAAACTGTTCTGCTTTTTGAATTTTGAGTAAGCAGTTTATCTTTGAGTGCATCTAAGTAGGAAGTCACTGCCCATCCAAAGAACCCCCTTCCAGGACTGGAAGTTAAAGGGAGCTGGCCAGTAGACAGTCTGGTATACTCGCCTATGCTGACCACCTGGGTCCACTCAGTGAGGGAGTTGCAGCAATGCAGAGATGGGCTGAGTGTGGACATGTTCCACTGGCATCCGCTGACCTAGCCCATGGAGGCTAGGGATGAGAGGGAAAGCCCTGGCAGTCAGAAGTGCAGGGAGTTGTACAGACTCCTGGGCTTATGGGTGGTGGCTGTTGACCTAGCCCATGGTGGCTAGGGATGAGAGAGAGAAGGGGCTGGCTGTTTCGAAATGCTGGGAGGTATGTGGACTACTGAGCCCACGGCTTGTTCTCACTGACCTAGCCTGGCTGGCTAGCGATGAGCTGACCAGAATCCAACCAAATGAAGAGAAGGATGTTTGACACCATGAGTTGGTGCAGACTGTTGCAATATGATGGCTTGCTTTGAACTGGACTTTGCTTACGGATGCAGATGCTCAAAGCTCCAACTGGAACAGAAGATTCAACAGCTTGTCTCCTCAGAGTATGGTTTGATAGGGATCACAAATTTAAACACTGGCTATCAAAGGCATGAAGTGGCTGGTTTACATGCTTTCATGGGTGTGCTTACACTCAAAATGAGGGGGACAAGAGAGGATTCCCACTGAATAGTTTTCTCTGTCTGGGGAAGAGAGGGTGAGGGAAGATGCTGATAGGATAATATAATTCAGTTGTGAGTGTTGACTATTAACAAGGTTAACGGTGATTTTAAAAACTGTAGTTGTAGAGGCTGTAAGTGTGAAAGAGTGGACTAAGGGGGAGGCACTGCTGGACTGGAGTACAGCGGCCAAACCTAAACTCCCTTAAAGGTTTTCCTATGCTGATACCTTGTAAGGCTCAGAGCAAAGGAACAATCTTCTCTCAGTTACATTTTACCAGAGGCCAGAAAGGGTGAAGCCAAGGTGACTTTTGGAGAGCTTGACCAGATCAGATGGACACTTGCAGCAGACCTGAGTGACTGGTACCTGAGTAACTGTACCCTGAGGACTCTCTGCCCTACTGATGGACTGTTAATGATTAATTGTTTTGGACTGGTAAAATGAGTGGGAGGGGGACATTAGTCCTTCAAGTATGAAAGGGCCAATGGCTAGAACAGCCAGGGGATGGCCTGCGGTGCAGTAAATCAGTTAATATGGCTCTTCTAGCTATAGTCTTTCTAACTCCCACCAAATGACTGAGTGGGACTATGCAAATGAGGTGCTTGTGGCCCATCAAGGGGATTGGATAGCTTGCTAATAATGTAAATAAGGTGCATGGCATCCTAATGCCCTAATGAGGGGGTTGGTCACTTTTGCCATCCTGATAGATTAAAATGAGCCATCCCAGAGGCGGGAAAGAAGGATCTCACCACCACCAAGAAAGAGGAGCCAGAAGTGGAGCGCATCCTTTGGACTCGGGGTCCCTGTGCTGAGAACCTCCTCAACCTAGGAGACCAAGGGAGAGTACTGTAACACTGAAGACAGCAAGAAGTGGCAGCAGAGAAACGGCAGAAGCCGAGGAAGGAGACTCACAGGAGTCTTCCCAGCCCACGGAACAAGAAAGCTGAGCACCTTTGGGTACGAGGCTTATTGGCAGAGTGGGGTGCCTCCGAACACTTATTGGCAAAGCTAAAAGAGCTTTGTAACACTTGCCTGAGCACGGCAGAGGTGGAGCCAAGGGGCCAAGGGCCAGAGAGAGGTGTGCCTGCGGGCATGGCTGAGAAGACGCTGTACTGTTTGAAGAACTATACCCTGAGTGTTCCTGAAACTGAATTGTAACCTGCTACTTCCCTAATAAACACCATAACTGCGAGTATGGTCTGTGAGTTCTATATGGCCACTGCAACGAATTACTGAACTCAGCAGAGAAGTAGAGTGCCGTGGGCGAGAAAGTTGGTGTCAGAATTGGTAAAAAGATCAGAAAGGAGGTATGTCTAATTCTGCCTCAAAGCAATCATCCCTGGGCTGTTAATCTTGATTCTCCTTTCCCCTTGTGAAGTTAGAGGAGGTCAGACTCCTCCGCCACACCATTTTTACAGAGGACCGCTCAAAAACTAAGCCACACTATGTCATTCCTCTGTTTAAAACTCTCCAATGGCTTCCAGTCTTACTTAGTATAAACTCCAATGTACGATAATCTATAAGGCCCTAAGTCATCTTGCTCGCTCCCTGTTCCTGCCCTGCATCCCACACTCACCCACCTCCATCTCCTACTCTTCTCTCCCTTACCTGGCTCTAGCCACACTGGGTTCCTATGGCTCCTTGGATAAAAAGCACAGTCCTACCTCAAAGCCTTTGCCTTTCTATTCCCTCTACCTAGATATCCACGGTGCTTTCTTCCCAACTGAATTCAGGTCTCTGATTAAATGTCTGCTCATCAGAATGGTTTCCTTCTTACCCTCCCTTCCACCTGGAGCTCTGTGTTGGCCTGCTTTATTTCCTTTTTAGCACTCTTCACCACTAGCCATTCTGTATATTTGTTTATTGTATTTCTCCCTCTTTTAGAACAATATTTTGCTGTTGTATCCCCTGCATCTAGAACCAAACCAAAAAACCAAACTCGTTGCTGTTGAGTAGGTTCCAACTCATAGCAACCCTATGGGACAGAACAGAACTGCCCCACAGAGTTTCCAAGGAGCATCTGGCAGATTCAAACTGCCAACCTTTTGGTTAGCAGCTGTAGCACTTAACCACCACACCATCAGGATTTCCAGTCTAGAACAATGGCTGGCATACAGTTACCGCTCAAAAAAAATTTGTTGAAATGATGAATAAATATTTGCTGTTAATATCTTACATGTGACATCCTTTTCATACCAAATTATTCCAACAGTTTCCAAATAGGACTTTTATGCTTCCAGTCTCTTCCATCCCCAACGCATCCTACACACTACCAGATTACTCTTACTAAAAGTTTTCATAATGTTTCATTCTACTGTACATACGGTCATAATGTTGTACACAGGGTCATAATGTTTTCATAGTGTTTCATTCTGTTGTACACAGGGTCGCTACAAGCTGGAAGCGACTCGACGTCACCTAGCAACAACATCAACATAACGTTACTCCTCTGCTCAAGAACACTCCTCTCTGACTTCAGCGGTTCCCCAGTGTGCTCTGCAAGATGTTAATGGATGTTATGTGAAATTAGAGACCTGATGATTAAGGAAGTTTGGAAAATGCAAGATTATTTACTACAGAACTTCTCAGTCTTTAATTTGCTAATGTGCAATGGGAATCTACAGCAGAAGAATTTAATATGTTTCCCACTGTTTGTGACTAAAGAATCCTTCTTCAAGGAGCAGGTCAAGAACTGGCATTTGTGGAATATATTGTAAGAAATACCGGCCTGTAGTAGTATCTACGATTCAAAGCTGCTATCAGGGCTCTAGGTAAAAATGAATAGAAGACAGTTGTCTTTGGTGCCCTCCCAACTTCCTTCTCCCATCCCTCTTCTCTTTCTTACCAACAGAGCTTATCAACATAAACAAATCACTGACTGTAGGTATGCGCACTGGCACACATCTTTGAAACAAAGAGTCTTTTCGGTCCTCTAACCTATCTTAGCTTTCCTTTTGATGCATAAATAATCTTATTCTTCAATGATGTTATAGTTTGAATCTTTGGCTTACATACCATACCAGAGTCTCATAGTAGATACTCAATATTTTTATTTTTTGAACACTTTATTGTGGTTTGGGTGATAAAGTTTACAGAGCAAATTAGTTTACCATTCAACAATTTATACACATTTTGTTTCGTGACATTAGCTGCAATCTCCTCAATGTGACAGCACTCTACCCTCTTCCTCCCTGGGTTTCCTGTTTCCATTCACCCATCTTTCCTGCCCCTTCTTGCCTTCTGAGCTTTGTTTTTGGGCAAACGCTGCCCTTTTGGTCTCCTATGGTTGTTTCCTTGGAAAGCCTGGTGGCGTAGTGGTTAAGTGTTACAGTGGTTAACCAAAAGCTCGGCAGTTCGAATCCACCAGGTGCTCCTTGGAAACTCTAAGGGGGAGTTCTACTGTTTCCTATAGGGTTGCTATGAGTTGGAATCGACTCGATGGCAAAGGGTTTGGTTTTGGTTGGGTGGTTGTTTCTTCATGGGTGTTATCATTCACTTTATAGGCCTATCTATTGTTTGGCTGAAAGGCGATCTCTGGGAGTGGGTTCTGTTCCAGTTCTGAAGGGTGTCTTTCAGGGTGACAGTCTCGGGGATGATACTCAGTATTTTTAGATTCATCTTAATCACTGGTATGCACAAACTCAGCAAGATACAGACCAGGCAAACTGGGACATCCTTACTAGAAATTAATCCTGAAAAACAGGCTAGATAACATATGTGGATATTAAATCTCTTAGGTTCAGGTTTTTAAAAGTACATCTTTATTGGCACTATAATCTTATGTGGTATGCTCACTGCGAGAAAGGGACTTTCCCTAAATTGTATTCCAGACTTTGTAAGAATTTCATGACTGACTACCCAATATTTCTGATGACAACAGTAAGAAGTACTGTTTCATAGAAACCAACGTATTCATTACCGAAAATCTCAAAGGAAGGACTGTCTATAAGAACTTAGAAGATGGATCCAAAAAGGGCATATACTAGACATATTTCAGAGTACCTGTTTGCCATGCCATTTGGGGGAGTCACCACTCATAGCACAGAAGCCTTGTTTTACACTATATGACCATCCTCTCTAAGCTATAGCTAACCAGGAAAGGGTATACACCTGACCCAAAAATAAGTGTAGCAAACTGTCTTTCATCCTGATAGAACTCCAATTTTGTTCCGTGAAATTCCCACAGTTAATTTCCATTTTAAAAGAAGTACTTACATACCAATGTATATAGTCATGAATTATTTAACAGAAGGGCTTTTTTCTGGGTCCCCTTCAATAGGCTGCCATTCCTTTCCACCCTCCAAATATAAACCTTCATTACCACAGAGGAAAATCACCTCAACCCTAACTCCAGAGGTGAGCCTGATTAGGTCTCAGGGTAATCCCATTTCCCTTGCCAGTGACAGACTGGGAATGGCATATTCTGGTGGCTTCCTTTTCTTACCAACAGAACTTATCAGTTAAAATAAATCTTTAACTGCAAATCTGGCCAATAAGGCAGGAGGAGAAATCTGCTCATTTTAGGAGCAGATTTTAAGAAAATTTTCCTTACTCTTAAGAAAAAGTCACAGAAGAAACAGCATTTCTTCCTCCAAACGCCACTGTCTCTGCATATGATGCCTGGAACTGTTGTAGCCATTTCACTAAGGATAAAGCCAATATTGAGGATGGCAGAGGGAAGGGATGGAAAGAACCTAGGGTTCTTGATGACACTGTCGAGTCTCCACATCACATCTCAAGTCTGCCCTACCTCTGGACTTCCTGTTATATGAGATAGTATATTTCCTCATTTATCAGTCAATTTGAGTCAGGTTTTTAGTACTTGTAGTTGAAAGGAAAGGAGTCCCGGTGGCTAAACAGTTAAGCAATTGGCTGCTGAAAGGTCAGCGGTTTGAACTCATGAGCCACTCCATAGGAGAAAAGACCTGGCAATCTGCTCCCGTAAAGATTTAAAAAAAAAAAAAAAAAAAAAAGCCCAACCAAACACACTGCCACCGAGTCAATTCCAACTCATAGTGACCCTATAAGACAAAGCAGAATTGCTCCATAGAGTTCCCAAGGAGCACCTGGTGGATTTGAACTGCTGACTTTTCGGTTAGCAGCCATAGCACTTAACCACTACGCCACCAGGGTCCCTGTCCCCACCCCGCCCTGCCCCACCACCCCGTAAAGATTACAGCCTAGCAAACCCTATGGGGCAGTTGTACTCTGACACAGGGGGGTCACTATGAGTGGCAAATCGACCGGACAGCACCTAACAACAACCTGAAAGGATGCTACATCACGAAGGACGCTAGGACTTACAGCTGGATTGAAAGTGAGTTGTGTGAATCAGATTCCCTCCCTTGGGAAATACTGAAACTGAGAGATAGAGAGGGAAGTTGCCAGTTAGTTGTGAGGACCTGAGCTCAGAGAGTATATAAAAAACAGGGAACTCTTAGGAGCCACTGCAAAAGGAATAAGCAGAGGAAGGCAGCCAGGAAAGAGATAAGAGGGATAAAGAGATGCGCGCAAGAAGCAGAGAAACCGTCAGAAAGAACAAGATTCCCCTTAGATGGGAAATATTTCTTAAATGAAAAACATCTTTTAGTTGTCAAGTTCCCACGATGCCTAGCCATGCTTCATTTCTTACTTTTGAATCACCAGGAGACATCTGTGAAATCTTACAGTGTGTTCCCCTTCACAGGAGTTAGCTGAGTGTGCTCTCTGCACTCTGCGCTCTCTGCTACTTAGGAGCCCTGGACTCACAGGGTAGATGGGGAGGAAAAATCAAATTGGACCAAAACTGAAAATTAAAAGGGGCTGACAATAACAAACGAGGGACTAAAGAATGGCTCCAATGGTAAGAAAACAAAGAACACTAGAAAAATAAACAAAAAGTGAACAAAATGATCACAAATTAAGTATCAAATGAATTAGTCACTAGAAGAGAATAAATCACGCAAGTGTCAAAGATGTTCTATACATAGCAAAAAGGTATCCGAATCAGCATTAGCATTAGATTTTCAAATCTTTTCCTGACACATTTTTACCTTTCACTGATTTTCTCATGCTTTTGGAAAAGAATGTCAGGGTTTGATATTTTCTTTCTGCACTCTCTCTCCCATCTGGTGCCCCTTTCCTCCACTCCCGCCCCACCTCCCGCCCCCGGCCCAACTGAGTCATGCTGTTATTATGCTACGTTAGTCCTGACTCCATTTCACTGGGGTTACTGCAATACTTGTCAAGGTAATCACCTGGCTCCAGTCTTTCCCAATTTTAATACAAATGAATCTTTCTAAAGCAGAACTCTGAATATGTCATTCCTCTATTTAAAAATCCTCAACAGTTCTTCTATGCCTACAGCATTAATTAGCCATATTTCTTTTCAGCCTACTTAGTAGACAAGAACATCCATAAAATATAGTTTCAACCCATCTATGTCCTTACCATCTCTTCCCACCTTCCATCTCCCCCTATCATCCCTTTCCTCCCCCTTTACTTCAGTCAGCCTGAATGACTGTTATCCATAGGAACCTCATAATTTTCTAATTCTGAACTTTAGCTTATGCTGTTACTTTCATCTGAAATGTGCTGCCTACATCAAAAAAGGAATAGAAGTTTCTGTGAAAAGTAGAATAACTGAAAGGGAATTGGATAACTAGCTTACTAGCAATTCAAGTCAGAATTTCATAGCATGATTATTTTATTTGAAATGCCAAAATCACTATCAGTAAATATTATGTTTTATGTGTACAGCACAATGCAAAACAAATTTTCAGATTAGACATTTCAGAAATGTTAGCAAATAAATTTCAGAAACAAACTGAATGGGTTATTTCGCATTATGAATAACTTGCCCTTGTTTTTTTTTCCATTAACCTCAATGAGTTTCTCTAAAAAGAGATAAAATGATGGTGACAACTACTATTTCTATTATCTTCACAGAATGATAAGATAAGAACAAGCAAATTGTACATATGGAGAATGGGTAACAGACTAGCTTGCAGTCACATAATAGCCAGCACACACATATCCTTATGTTAAGGCCTATCAGCATTTGACTATTCTGAACAAACTTATCAGCATATGAATATATTTAAGACATTAACCTTTTTGGTAAACTGAAAAAAAACACATTCCTAAGTAAATGAATAGTGAGAACCATTAATAACAGGAAAATGGTTAACGGCAATAAAACATGTTCTTGGTTGCCTCTACCTTGGTCTACAGAAGCTGAATCTTAATTCAATTATCTCAATCCTTTAATAAACATTTACAGAGTATCTACTATATGCTGTAGGCTAAGCACTCTGCCAGGTGCTGGAGATACAAACATAAATAAGAGTCACTCTTTGCCCCTTAAGCAGTTCAGAGTAGGGAAGACAGAACTATAAGTATACAATTATAAAATGGCACGTATAACATTGTGAGATATCTGAAGGCCATTATGGACCTCTACCTAACCTACCTAGCAGGAGGGAGTCAAGAGAGGCTTCTCAGGTCATTGTTCTTTCAACAACACCTATTATCATTATCATTATCAAAAGCCTCTGTATAAGATAGCCAAAAAAGTAAGCAGCAGATACCCCATACAGATTATAAGCAATAGTTAATATAAAAAAGACATAAAAGTATTATTGATATCCCCTGACCTATACAAAGAAGTTTAGAATTTCAGATTTTACCAAGTAGATAAAGTGACTAAAACCTGTTGCCGTTAGGTTGATTCCAACTCATAGCGACCGTATAGGACAGAGAACTACCCCATAGGGTTTCCAAGGAACGGCTGGTGGATTTGGACTGCCGACCTTCTGGTTAGCAGCCATAGCTCTTAACCACTGTGCCACCAGGGCTCCAAAAGCGACTACAGGAAAAGGAAAAAGACCCAATGTATAAATTTAAATATTTAAGAAATGTAAAAAAAAATTTTTTTTTAAATTCTCTGGCTTTCATATACAATCTATATATATTTGAAGGATCCACTGATACATCTAATAAGTTAATGCATTACAAAATGCTTTAAATAGATTAAATTTTCTCTAAAATGAATGATTGTAATACATTCTGAATTCAGATTTCATACTCATAACTATCTTCTGAAGTGTCTGCAACTCCAGTGAAAAATAAAAATAGTCTCTACCTGGGGAGGGAAATTTCACCTCACAGAAAATATAAAGTCACATTCTCCATGAAGCTTTTGTACTACACTCCTCTAAAAGTGTTAAGCTGATGGGTGTACAGATTCTTAATAAGACACAACAGATGGACATCGTTAGTGAAACATGGTTACGACTGAAAAGAGGAGGCAGTTGATGACAAGCAGAAAAATGTACAATTCTCACTTGCATTTAGGTGTGGGGAACTAACTTGAAAAGCTACTCAAGATGCCTGTCTTAGAATTGTAAAGCAACACTTTAAAAAGTCAACTTACATCAATCAAACAAAGCTCAATATTAAAGAATTTACCCTTCATTTGAAATAACTCACATATTTGGTCTTTAGTAGGTAGAACTATATAAGCAGGGTTACCAAGTGACAAAGTCATACAACTGAGTCAACAAGTAAAGAAAAAGAGGCAAGTAAACAGTACTTATTTTGGCTAAACAATCTGACAATGCTCAAATAATGTTTGAATAATAATGACACAAGTCTTGGAGTATTCCACAGTGTGAAGAGGAAAAATCTACAGCATAGGAGATCATGTAGCAATCAGATAGTTCAGCAAGCAAAATAAATTTTTAGCAGACAAAAGGAAATCATCTACTCTCAGCCTGATACCTGGATTTTTTTGTTTGTTTTTCCATAGGATTCACCGAATCATTGGAGCTTCTAAGAGCCCTTCCCCCATTTAAATAAGTTTACTTTGTACTGAAAATTGAAATAAAACAATAGAAATTCCTTTAAGGGGGAATAATAAGATCACTGTTACAGAGCAGAAAAAACTCTACTAACATTTTTTACTGCAATTATGCATTACCTAAACAATACAATGTAAATCACCAACTTCTACTCTTGCTTTCCCTGCTGTCATTGTTTCAAATTCTTAATAATGGATGTCATCTTATAATTGATTTTGTTCTTGTTGTTGTTAGGTGCCACTGAGACAGTTCCGATTCATAGCGACCCTCTGTACAACAGAACGAAACACTGTCTGGTCCTGCGCTATTCTCACAATCACTGCCATGCTTGAGCCCATTGCTGCAGCCACTGTGTCAATCCATCTCATCGAGGGTCTTCCTGTCTTTCACTGACCCTCTATTTTACTAAGCATGATGTTTTTCTCCAGGGACTGGAGAATTCAGAATACTAAAATACACATGTAGGTGCCGAAAAATGGCCAATCAATAAAATGGAATAAAGCAACGTCAAATCTGAAAGGCATTAAACTATACAGATAACTTATAAATTGCACATAACATGAAAGGGAGGAAAGATTGATCCGTAAAGGGAAAAAGCAACTCACTTCACAGAAACATAGTGATTCTAAAATTATTGGTGTAACATTTTGGTACTGGCAGTGAAATTGGTTCACTCTACTTCTGGTATAATTCTCTAGCATAAATCTGCACCCTGTTGCTACAGATGACCTTTTCTCATGGTTTTAAGTTTTCAGAAAGCTTCTGAGGAAAGCAATACGGACATTTATGCCTGTATCCAATCGGATCTCCATCCTGTGATTAAGACAAGGTTTTCTTTAAACCACAATTTAAGGAGTCCCTGAAGTACTTTTTCATATGTAAATGCCAATTCTCTTCCCCACTGCCCTTCTGGTTAGATCTCCTTTCTCTCCTGCTGCTGGAGCAATTCTTCTGGTGGAGGAGAAGGGTATCTGGTACCAAAGCTGAAGGTCAAGTTACTGAGCATTTCTGCACTGAGGAGGAAGGATGAGAGACTGCTTTTCTCACTGAACAGTTCCCAGAACAATTCCAGAAATAACAACATTCAAATTCAAGTCTGAAATGATTTTTATAATGTATACTGACTGAAGACTCTCCAACTAAATTGTCTTTTCATTCAAAGTAACAATGTCTTATCCCATTACCTCTATTGATGGATCTTCTCTTCTCTGTCCTGCTCTTAGGGCAGCCCTTCTGGCGGAGGGGAAGGGTAGCTGGTACCAGGCCTGAGGGTCAAGTTACTGAGGCTATCAGTATTTCGGAGGAGAAAGGATGAGAGGCTGCTGTGTCTTGCTGGGAATTTTCTTCTGGGGGCATCTGGAAAGACTCAGGATTCAAGGTTGGGTTAAAACTTCGGTGGTTGGTTCAGGGAAGCTAAACTTGATACTCCTCCTGGATCTTTGGGTCTAGATGGGAAGGTGATGCTCAAGGTTCTCACTTTACTACAGACTGGACTAGAAAGGACTCCAGCCCAGTTTGGGCCTTCCAAAACTTTTAAAAGAAAAAAACTGAGATAATCTGCCATTCACTAAGGATCCGTATCTATTCAGGACTAAGCTAAGAGATGGGAACCCCAAAATGAATAAAATAGACTATCCAATCTCAAGGACACTTCCTTTTGGGACTAAGCTAAGAGATGGGAACCCCAAAATGAATAAAATAGACTATCCAATCTCAAGGGCACTTCCTTTGATGAAGGAAATACAGCTGAAATACAATGTTTCAGCATTATGATACAGATGTGAGTAAGGTGTTAATGTAGCAGGAAAAAGTTAGCACCAAACTCAACTTACTGGGAGCTTTCTTCCTTTCCAAAGCACGGTCCTAATCTTTAATTTAGACTTCAAAGTCCTCCAAGTACTCTCTATTGCAACCTATGCTTTCCAATATTATAAATATTGCCAGCCCATGCGGAACTTATTCATACTTTCATGATTTCATTATGTATCATTCCTAATATCAGAAATATTTTTCATCCTCCTACATATCAGTCCTTATTATTTGTCTTTAGATACTCAAACTAAGTAGAGATCTAGTATAGTGCAGTGGTTCTCACACTTTAGTGTACATGAGAATCATCTTGGGAAGCCTGTTAAAAATGCAGAGTCCTGGATCTTATATCCAAGGAATCTGATTCAGCGAATCTGGTATGAGACCGAGGATCCTTTTTATACAGGTACCCAATGAAATTTTCATATCTGTGGCCTACAAATTATACTTTGAGAAACACTAGTGTAATGGTTAACAGCATGGACTTTTTAATCAAGACTCATCTGGGCTTGAATCCTACCTCTTCCGCTTATTAACTGTGTTACCTTGGGCTAATTTATTTTACCTTTCTGAATCTTCCTTTCTTCATCTATACAATGACAACGATAACATACCCACTTATGAGAAGTTTAAATGAGACAATGCATACAAAGTGATTAGCTGAGTACCTGGCACATGGTAATTATTCAATAAATGCCATTCACTGTTACTAGAATCATTAGAAACAATTTTAAAATTAGTTTTTCAAATCAAGGTCATCTTAATCTGGTTGGTTCTGTTTCCCCAACCACTTATAGTAGTTAGATGCTCAGTTACATGAATTCAAGTTACTCTCGTTTACATTTAAGTGCTCCATGTTTTCCATGGTGACTTGCTTAAAACTGGAGTGATGTGCCAAAGGCAGTCCCAAGATGATATTAATGACATATCATCTTACTAATTACCAGGATTCTTGGCAAAACTACAAACTAGGAGATTTTATTTTGATGCCCTACCATTTTCTGTTGTTCAGCCTCCCTTCCTCCCACCCCAGGGCCACAATACGAGTGCCCTGTTTAACCATAAAGATGTTAAGTCAGAAGTAATTTTTTTATTTTGGTCATAGTTCCCTAGCCACCAATTTCCCATAGACTTTGTGTTTCCAAAACAAGATTTAAATTTATAAGTGTTTTCTGTGTTAACTCAGGATTTTATTACATTGTTCTGTATTTCTTTAAAATATTTTCCAAAGTTTTTTTTTTTTGGCCTACGCTTAGAAACTAGACTCATCTTTCTTTAAGGCAGGGACTACTTTTATTTCTGTATGCTTTCATAGTGTATACTCAATAAATTTGATAGACTTTAAGAAACTAGTATCTAGATGAGATCTTAGAAGCACTGGGTGCATTATCTTCAACTATATAAAGTTACATGGGATACATACTTACATAAAGAGCTGTCACTGGCTCCTTGGTATAGTCAATAATTACTCACAAGTAGCACTTATGTAAAGCTGTTGGAGTAGCAAATTATTTCCATTAAAATCATCAGTCTACCAAAGGAAAGTGACAGAGCCTACAAAGTCGCCCTGGCTAGGGTAATATATTTGCCATTAACAAAACCAAAATCATAACTTATTATAATGAAGCAATTTAATCTAACTGAAGCGCTTAGCATAGAATAGCCGGTTTTCAATATGAATCTATTAAATGAGTGAATGTACAAACAGTAGTTATTTTTAAACACATCAATTGAACGCATTTTTTCTTAAAAAACAAACAAAATGATCGGAACTCTTATGCACTGCTGATGGGAATGCAAAATGACACAACCATTTTGGAAAATGATATGGCGCTTCCTCAGAAAGCTAGAAACGGACAGACCATTCGATCCAGCAATCCCACTCCTAGGAATATATCCTAGAGAAATAAGAGTCATCACTCAAATAGACATATGCACACCTATGTTCATGGCAGCATTGTTCACAATAGCAAAACGATGGAAACAACCTAGATGCCCATCAACAGATGAATGGATAAACAAACTATGGTACATACACACAATGCAGTACTATGCAACGAGAAAGAACAACAATGAATCTGTGAAGCATCTCATAACATGGATGAAACTGGAGAACATTATGCTGAGTGAAATAAGTCAATCACAAAAGGACAAATACTGTATGAGACCTCTATTGTAAAAACCCATGAAGAAGTTCACACACAAAATGTAACAATCTTTGTTGGTTACCAGGGATGGGGGGGGGGTGCGGGAAATACTAAATAGGCAATAGGTAAGTGGTATCTGGGGTGAAGGGCAAGACAGTACACAGTACAGGGGAAACTAGCACAACTTGTACAAGGAAAGGTCATGGAAGCCCCATAGATACATCCAAACTCCCTGAGGGACTGAATTGCTGGGTGGAGGGCTGTAGGGATCATGGTCTCGGGGAACATCTAGCTCAATTGGCATGACACAGCTTATAAAGACAATGCTCTACATTCTACCGTGGTGAGTAGTGTCTGCGGTCTTAAAAGCCTGTGAGCAGCCATCTAAGATACTCCACTGGTCTCATCCCTTCGGGAGCAAGGGAGAATGAAGAGAATAGGATACAAGGAAAAGATTAATCCGAAGGACTAACTGTCCACAGCTACCAAGGCCACCAGTGGACTGAGTCCAGTATAGCTAGCTACATGGTGCCTGGCTACCACCGACTGCTCTGACCAGGATCACAACAGAGGGTTCTGGACAGAGCTGGAGAAGGATGCAGAACATAATTCTAACTCACAAAAAAAAAAAAAAAAGACCAGATTTACTGGTCTAAAGGAGACTGGAGAAACCCCGAGAGTATGGCCCCCAAACACCCTTTTAGCTCGGTGGTGAAGTTATCTCCAAGGTTCACCGTTCAGCCTGGTATTGGACAGCCCTGTAAAACCAAATGAGACTTAACGAGGTACAGTGGTCCAGTGACAAGGCCCAGAAGGCAGAAGGGGACAAGGAAGCTGGTGATAGGGAACTCAAGGTTGAGTAAGGATATTGTTGATGTGTTGTGAGATTGTTAACCACTGTCATAGGGCAACACTTGTAGTAACTGTTAAATGAGAATCTATTTTGTTCTGTAAGCCTTCATCTTAAGTGAGAATAACGGCACCATTGGAAGAGCGTAGTCAATGTCACTGAACTCTGCATGTAGAAATTTTTGAAATGATGTATCTTTGGCTATGTGTATTTTCACCAAAAACAAAAGGTTGAGAGGTTAGAGGGTTGACATGTTGTGGGGTTGTTAACCAATGTCATAAAACAATATGTGTACTACTGTTTCATGAGAAACTATTTGTTCCGTAAGCCTTCACCTGAAGTACAATTAAAAACAAACAAACAAACAAACAAACAAAATACAACACCAAAACCCTAAAACTAAAAACAAAGATGTTTCCCATTACAACTCAGTTAGAGCCTACCCAATCCCGATAATTCACTACATTAATAACTTAAATTTAAATTATCTTTATTTAATTTTACTTTAGTGAATTAAAGAATAATCTTCCTTGCATAGATTATGTGAAATATTAATTCAACAAATAATATGTAGCTTGTGGTAACTTAATATTATAAATCTAATTTGAACTCAGAAATGCGCTTAACAAAAGAGGCCCATCGAATGCAGCAAAAATCACTTTTATTTCCATGTATAAAATCAAACGTAGAAAACACAAAATTTTCTCTATGCTGAAACTCATAATGAAAGTACTATTTCTAGAAAACTCATGCCTACTGAGACCAGCCATATTATTAAGACTTTGAGTAAACATAAAAGTAGAGCTCACTTTGGTTTTAGCTTACTGAATACAACCTTGCTTCAAACCTATTATTTTTACTGTCATTTACCTATATAATTATATGAAAAGCATTTTTTTCCTATTTAAAACATAAAATAGCTTAGGGGAAAAAAACCAACACGGTCAGGTCAGAGAATTTATATTTTGCTGTTTCAATTACTTAGAAATGTGAATGGAAAAAACTGAAGAGGTTGAGAATGACTGTTTAAGAAGATAAACATAATGTTTATATGACTTTTAGATACTGATGCCTCCCTTTTACTTGTCCCAACTAATAATTATGCCAAAGATTATGTAACTCTACTAGAACATTGTATCATTACAATTTTTGTAATGCAGGTACAATAAGTATTTTTTTAAATGATAAGCAAGAAGAATTCTGCTTTTAGGGGAATGCTATTTTCATAAAAACTTCTCCTCGTTGACTATCAAGGTAGAGGCTGGAATTCTCCTCTCTACCCCTTAAAGAACAACAAGTAGACCATATACGTACTGGTAATTATATTTATATTTTCCTATAATGCTCAGTTTACCTTCTACTTGTTAAGAAATTCATAACAGAGATGGTTTGACCAAGTCATGCTAAAGATTTAAAATATATCTAATTTTAGGATATTAAATGATATTTTAGCTTCTTAGCATATTTATATAAGATATATTATATGTCTACTAATCCAATGTTTTATGGGTTAAAGATCTCCACAATCACAGTAAAATAATAAAGTTCTCGGGACTGATAAATTATTTATAGAGAACACTGAGAAGATACTGTTATATTTGCATGTGCCTTGAATTAGTATTTATTACTAAACCACTAAACTATTTTTATGCCTCTCTTTATCCCCTAGATCTACTTCTGTACATACAAATACTTACGAGTACTCCTAGGACAATTAAAATGTTTTATGAAAAAGCTATCCTGGAGAAAAGATCTTGTTAGATATGAGAAAGCAATGTTGAAAAAAGCACTAGCAATATCTTCCTTCTGTACTTCTACCAGCATTACCACCTGTGCCACAAGGAGTCCAAATTAGCACAGTAACAAAAGTATTGCATTGCACTTTACCATTTATAAAATACTCTCATATTCATTACCTAGCTTCATCCTCATACCAGCCTTGTTAGGTTACTTCAGCAAGCATTATGAGCCCCAAGCCAGTGATATAACCAACTAAGTATATCATAAAGCCATGTAATTACACAAGGTATCTAGTTGAGTTTTCCTCTAGAGTACTACAAGCATCCAAATTCTTTCACTTGGTTACCTTCATTTGTAAGCAAGATGTTACCTCATTTGTGAAAAATAATTTGCTATGCACTTGCAAAACAAAGAAACATTATTTTAGAAGACAGTGGTCAACAACTAAAGTGTATAGTGTTTGATTAGCAGATTCAAACTCAGAGTACAGGCAGATAAATGGAATATGTGCAAGGATCAACAAAATGTTGTACTCACAGATGGATAGACAAATAAGCAGAAAAGAGAATGAAGCTATGTGACACTACCCTAACCAGTTGTGGTATGCTGAAATATAATAGGCGCTAGGCGCTAGAACACTGGAACTGACAAGTTACATGACATATCAATTATAAAATATGTGCAGCCTGACAGAATTTAGGAAAGAATAGAAAGTATTCATTTTGCTGACTGACAATTCAAGAACACAAACGCTGAAGGGAGACCATAATTGGTAAACAGACATGGAGACCATAATTGGTAAACAGACATATATTCTAGGATTGGATACACATGCCATAGCCTCCCATCTAGTTGGACCTTCTCCAAAAGATTTACACTCTAAGATGTCTTCTGAACTTAACTATAGAGCTGTCTCATTTTACTTCCAAATGAAAATATTATGTTTTCCAATAGCAAATGCAGTATACGCTCATTGTGAAAAAAATTCAAACACACAAAGTATAAATGAAAACTCCCCCCATTATCCCACCTTTCAGACACAACCACTGGACAACTTGATTCATATTTTCCAAGCTTTTCCCTATGCCTATGAAAATATATATGTATAATGAAATACAAACATTTTATGCATATTTATGGTATATAAATACATCAAATCACCATGAACCATATATAAACTACTTTAAATAGCAAACAGTATTACAGTAATAATAAATTTCACAACATGGAAGCAAAATCTTCTCATGACAGTTTGAGTATTTTAGTTTTCTTTTTCTTCAGATTCCTACATGTTTTGCAGCATGAGAAACACTGTGTATTTAGAATATAAGTTTGGAAATAAACTAAAAGGTGAATGTGTAGCAGAGCTTCTCTCAATCATAACAAATTTTAGCTTTCTGAAGTGAATGATGAAAATAAAGCTTAAACAAAAGAAATGCTGAGAGCGGTAACTTAGAAAATGAAATGCATGCCATGTGGCCAATACATTAGGAAAAAGATTCCCCCTTTTTTCAGCTCCTTTTGGGAAAATAAGGACTTCCAAAATTAGTTTGACACTGAAGTAGACATTAAATATACTGTCTTACTATAATGCTGAGAGGTTTTTTTTGGGTTCTCAAGATGTTGCTTACTTTCTTATAAATCAACCAATATACAAAAATTATCACTCCATTATCAAAAAGTTATTAGAAAATAAAATCTATACATACATTCGTAATGACTGCCCGACTACTCTACATTTTAAAACATACTACACATTTTAAAAGCAAAACAAGTTCTAGCTCATTCATTCAACTGCTGTGTGTCTGTTACGTGTCAGACACTTTACTGAGTGCTGAGGATACAGGAAATGAGTAAGAGACAGTAAGGATCTGGAGTCCAGGGAAATGTAAAGGCTGAGGTTAAAGATTTGAGAATCATCTGCCTAGAGGCACTGAAGCCTTGGAAATACAGGAGCTCACAGAGAGACAACGCACAGAATGCCTCTTTCAGGGGACAAGAAAATGAGACAGACAATGGTTTTAAAAGCAGGAAAAGAAACCTGTCGCAGATGAGAATTTCCAAGAAAAAAAGATAGTTCTTGCTAAGTGTCAAACTACTGCATTGAAAACAAAAAGAATGAAGATAAAAAGAAGCAATTAGACTTGGCCATCAAGTCACTTGTGACCTTTACCAGATGCTATATTGCCACTGAGTTTGTAACTCTACACTCTGCAAATATTACCTCTCCTTGCTAATGACTGCCTATTTTTTGACTTACTATACAACTTTTCTTGTACTTTCTAATAGAGCACTTACCACATACCTTATTGTAACATAATTTTAAGTGTCTTTAATTCCCCCTTTGGACAGCACCCTCTCCCTCAATATCTAGATAAGAAACCCAATAATTATTTCTTGAATGACATAATACTGGCTCACAATGGAATAAAAAAGCAAAGAGCAAATGTTATACTACTTAATGTTTAGCTTATCAACAGTAAAGCTGGATAGTCATACTACCTAAAAACTGATAGACAATGAAAAGCAAATCTATTAAAAAATGGTTGAACAGAGGCAGAGTCAGAGAGATTATTTTTCCTGTTTCAAGATGGCAGACTTAGAACTGGCTAGTTTTCTCCTCTCATATCAAATTCTGGAAATGACAGAAAGTCACTTAATTAATTAATGGCCACATGAGAACAAAAGGAAGTGATGGACTAGAAATTGGGACTATTTTGTGATCTATGACAGACTGAATCAAACCACAGAGGAAAATCTAAGGCTAGGATCAACAGTGAACTTTCAGAAGTAATACAGACACAAAAGACAGCAACAGAACTACCAATGCTCCATGCCCAAAGATAGAATCTAGGACTAGCAAAGGGCCAATGGGCAACCAACAGCATTGTTAATTGGCATACCACAGTGGGTGCAGTTCACAGTCATCTGTGCACAATACCCTTAGCAGTGACCACAGTATATGAACCCAGGGGGAGTAATGTGTGTAAGATTATAGAGAGACAAGTTGGTGTCCTTCGTGGCCGGTGATACCTAGAAGGAAAGGGGAGCATTCATTCCCAGTATGTCAGCCACAAGGATTATCTAGTCCAGAAATACTTTCTACTTACCCCTCTACTCTCACTGAAAACCCCAACAGCAGATCTTACCCCTCTACCCAAAGAGGCTGCCTAAACAGAAGCAAGAGACAATCTAACAAGGGATTTCCATTATAAAGATGCACATACAATCAAAGAATGAGAAAACTCTCAAAGGAATGTATATCCTATTTAAGACAGAAAACAAATTCAACAAATGATGAACATACCCAAAGAAAAAGTTAATATAATAACGATACCATAAAAGAATTTTAAAATAAATACGTCTGACTTCTGCTCAAATCCATGATGGAGTAACGGGGACCGGATTTACCCTTCACTTAAAACAACTAGAAAACTGACCAAAATATATAAAACAACTGTTTTCAGACACTGGACAATAAGCAACATAGGACTGTCATTCCTAAAAGAAAGAAAATAAATGAGGCAAGCCCTATAATCTTCTAGCTTCCTACCTGAGGGCACATTCTGGACTTCAGAGCAGGGAAAGGGATCCCAAACAAAACATGGCTATCTTGCTGAGTAGAGGAAACAGAAATTGGAATTCAAGTCTGAGGTTTCTGGAAGTTGTAGGGCAAAGTTTCAGAAAGGAAGGAGCTATGCAGAAAAAGAGCCCCAGAAATATGCATAGGGATGTTCTTAAGTTATTGCTAAATATTAAGACATATGCATAGGGCAAAATTCTACAAGGTTGGGCGAAGAATGACTGGGGAGCTGTGAGCTGAATAGTTCCAGAGCCCACATAGGGCTAGAATCATTCAATTTTTATCAGCCAATGAATAGCATTCTCACTGACCATTCAGGGCACCCAGCAGAGGCTTTAGAGGGGCCATGCCTTAGAAGTGAGGCTAAACTATCTCTAGCATTAAGGCTACTGTACACCCACCATAACAAACTTAAAAACAAGCTTCAAAAGCATCACACTGAACTATAGGTAACGTAACTACCTACCAGAACAAGGCTCAACAAAGCTCCTTAAAGGAAAACAACAAAATCCAGAGACTTGACAACATAAAATTCACAATTCCACCACCGAATCAAAAATAAAAGACATAACAAAAGGCAGGAAAATGTGACTCATAACCAATAGAAAAACCAAACAATAGAAACAGACCCCAGAAATGATAGAGATAATGGAATTATCAGATAAAGATGTTAAAATAACTATTAAAACTATGTTCAAGTATTTAAAGACATAAGGAAAATGATGAAACATCTAGAGATAAAATACATATGTTTAATTTCTTCCCAGAGGTAAGGGAATATATTACATCTAAGAAATAAGACTAGGAAATGTGAAAAAGAACCAATTAGAGAACTTGTAAACAAAAAATTTAACTGATGAAATACAAACTGAGAAACCTGAAGCCTCAGCAATAGGAAAAGCCAAAACAGAATCAATACAACTGACCCTGCAGAATTCCCCAGACTCAGAAACTGATGGCACAAGGAACTCTGAAAGCTGGTGTGAAGTGAAGCTAAAATAAGGATGACCAGTTAAAGATGGTTTAAGAAGCAATTCAATTGTCACAGCTCCTCACTCATTCTATGCCAACTAGGTGAGTGACTCCAACTTCTACCCCACCAGAAATCTAGAGGCTTAGTCTCTTAAGAGACTAAAACAGAGAGTCTCTAGACTTGAGGACCCTAGGCACAGTTAAGGAAAGGGATTGTTAGCTGCTGTTGAGTCAGCCCCAACTCATGGTGACCCCATGCACAACAGAATGAAATGCTGCCTCATCCTGTACCATTCCCATGATTGGTTGAGGACTAGACCACTGGGATCCATAGGATTTTCACTGGTTGATTTTTGGAAGTAGATCACCAGGCCTTTCTTCCTAGACCATCTTAGTCTGGAAGCTCCACTGAAACGTACTCAACATCATAGCAACACCCAAGCCCCCAGTGATAGACAGGTGATGGCTGTGCATGGGGTGCACTGGCTGGGAATCAAACCTGGGTCTCCTGCATGAAGGCAAGAATTCTACTACTAAAAACAGGAGGACTAATTTAACATGCACATACTGGACACTGACATACCTTAGCCTTCCTTACTCACTAGGCTCCCAAAGCTATGGCAACCAGGGCTTTACCTTCTGGATGGAAGACTGGAAGAAGCTTCTCCTGGGAGTCTATCAACTCAAGAGTAAAGATATAAACATTGAGAATCCTCAATAAAAGAATACAGTCAGATCCCTCTTAAAGTAAAACTCATAGCTGACAAATCCCATCCACTGGTCCAGTTTCCAGTTAGCTTCTTAGTCCCCTACTACTGGTGGCTGAGTGGTTAAGAGTTTGGCCGCTAACCAAAAGGTCAGCAGTTTGAATCCACCATCCGCTGCTTGGAAACCCTATGGAGCAGTTCTACTCGTCCTATAGGATCTCCATGAGTCAGAATAGACTCGATGGCAATGAGTTTGGTTTTTGGTTTACCAAGCATGTCTGGAAGTTATTAAAACAAACAAATGAACAAGCAAACAACTTCTAACATAAAATATACAGGCCAAAGCAAACTCCTCAACAGAAAAAAACCAACTTGGAGGAATAAGAAACGACACGAAGAGAAGAAAGCATCAACAAAATTATTACTGTTATTCTCAGAGAGCTAGAAGAAGATATTGTAATCATCAAACAAAAGGGTGTTATTTTAAAAAGGAACAACCAGGAAACAAAATAAGCTCATATAGATTAAAAATATGATAGCAAGAAAAAAAATTGGAAGATAAAGTTTATGAAATCTCCCAGAAAGCAAAGTAAAAAGACAAAGACAGGGAAAATAGGCAGAAGAAATAAAATTAGAGGGTCAGTAACTGAATTATAGACATTCCAAAAAGAAAAAATTAGTGATGGAGAACAACTAAGTGAAGGCAGTTCACTGTGAATCGAAACAGGTACATCATTGTGAATTTCAGAACACTGAGAACAGAGAAGATCTTACAAGCTTACAGACAAAAAACAACAACTCACAACAAAGGATCAGAAATGAGATCACTTTAGGCTTTCAAAAGCAAATCTTCACCCCCATCCTGGTCTCTCCCTCCCCCTTATCTTCCTTATTTGTCTCTGAAACACTGACATAGTACATTTTCTTTTACCCCTTGAACCCAAGATACTTTCACTCAAATGTAAGCACCATGTGGGCAGAAACTTTGTTCACTAGTATGTTCTTAGCACCTAGAACAGTGTGTGACAAATAATACACCCTCAATAAATAATATATTGCTTTGATAGAAATAAAAAATAATTTTATAAAAGCAAGCAATGAAACAATAGTGCAACAGGACTATCTATTCACTAATGAGGATAAAATAAAGGTATTTTTAGAAATACAAGGTCTCAGAAAGTTTATCATCCAAAGACCTCTTTCTAAAAGCACAGAGGATATTCTCCAAAGATGGGGGGGTGGGGGGAGGAATCATCCCCTGTGTGGACTATGGTTTTCTCATTTTATCCTAAGTAGAAAATCTATCCCTTAATTAGCAGATAAAATATACCTCTAGCTCTCCTCCTTGACACAGAATTGGTTTTCTCTGAGTTAATTCAATCTCACTGAAATTCTTTAACACAATGATTCACTTAATAAAAATTCATTCTAAAAGAAACAGAAAACTAGAGAAAAAATTAAACACAGACAGCTAAAAACCTCACATTAACAGAATTTGGCTGGGTATGTTTATGGTCAAGATAAGAATAACTGATGCTTTTCTCTTTCCCTTCACTGTAGCCTAGCTGCAGCTGCAGCTGCCTGACATAGGGGAAGCTCAATACTCACAGTACAGAATGTCAGCTTTGAACCATAAACTAAAGGCAGGCTGCCAATAATCAGCAGGAGCTAGCTGAAATTAAAATAGAAGTCAACAGGAAAACTGGACTGCTTTTCAGAAACTTGTCTATTCCATTAAGGCCTATGATGCTTATAGTTCTAAACATATGAAGATTAAAACAATTTATTTAATTACTGCTGACAAATCCATTTCATTCACCAAATGTATGCTCAGAAACTAAAATTTATTTCCTGAGATTTACAGACATCAATTTTTTAGACCTATAAAATTGTGAACTCCTTTAGTACAGTGAACAGGTCACTTGATTTTTTCCTTCATCTTTAAATCCTCAGCACTAGTCACAGTCTTAAAGACACAACACTTAATAACTCATACAATCTCCCTCACTCTTACAAGCCACTGAGATTCAGAAATGTTCTATATAGTTTGGTCAAGGGTGTTTATAGTAAAAGTTAACGGCAGACCTAGGACTAGCACACAGACCCTACTCCTTTTCTTTTAATGTCTGACCCAATTTAAACAAAGAGAGGGAAGGCAACAACTTTTTGAATCATGAATCATGCTGGCTCTCTCGTGTAGTTACTAGTCCTCCTAAAGGTTAACTAGAAAGATTTACAAATAACCTGATTAGATCTGACCTCTTCAAAGGTAACTTTGTTACATGGATCTAACAAAAATTCGCAAGAAAAGATCCTGAATTTTACATCCAAAGACAGTCTAATTTTTTCTGCATGAATCTGACATTGGCATACCCTTCTGAAGTATGTATCTAGTATCTTTCTACACTGACATCCACCTTCTTCACATGTGTGAAAGCAACATCTACCTATGTACATCTGCACAGTTAACAAGGTTTCTACAATGTGACTGGGATGTGATTAGAAATGTAGATAGGGTCCACATCATTATATCAATTTTATACTAAGCTTTGATTTCATATTGAAGGCAACCGGGAGTCACAGGAATATTTTAAGCAGAAAAATGACATTAGATCTGCATTTTAGAAAGATCATCTTGACAGCAACGGGGAAGATCGATTAGAAGAGGGACAAGTCTGGAGGCAAAGAGAACTTAGGCTGTTGAAGGAATTCAAGTGAGAAATGACGAGGGGCTGAACTAAAGCAATGATGGAAGAAATTGGGAAAGTGAGGGCAGTTTTTAAGCAATATTACAACTAGGACCCTGGCTAATAATAATTTTTGAAAAGGAATTAAAACTTACAGAGTCAGACTGGTTATATACATTGAATCAAACCTTCAAAGTTTATTTAACTCCTAATAGAAGGCAAATGAACAACTTTTCTAACACTGCCTTCAGGCTGTTAAGACAGTAACCAAAGGCCACAAACATTGTCCCTTAGGTTGTCTGGGTAACCAAGTGTCTAAAGGTATTTTGACTAAAACAAAGCTCTTTTTCAATGACCACAGCCAGCCTCCTAATATGTTACCACTGAAAGGGAAAGACAGGAAATGAATCAATAAACCACAGGCACATGCTTGGCCTGGAAAGACACAGCATATCAAGAAGCAGAAATCTGAAAACAAAGGCCCTGGGTAATTTAATTACCAGGCCGGAATCTGCTGACTGCCGGTTTAATTGTTTGAACAGTGCCCAAACTGTCTGGAGGTGACCACCCTAAGATTTTTGCACCACTGTCTGCACGTGACCACACCGACAAATATGAGAAATAGTTCTAAAGAATGTAGGAATCTCGAAAAACTTTCATTAATCACACCTATGATTCCAAAGGAAAATTTTAGAGTCTGAACCTTACAATACTTATAAAATAATCCAAAGCTCTTTTTAGCAAATTCATTTGCCTATTAAATACTCCATGCTGTCAGACCAAGAAAATAATACCCTTCAGATATGAGCACCAACTGCTATATAAGAATTAGAAAACAAGTTACCCAGATTATATGCTCTTATTTACCATTATACTCTGAAAAAGTTATTTTAGGAGGATGTGGGAGTTGGAAGAAAGAATGTAACCATAGGGTGGTAACTACCAGTAAGTACTCAAAAACTGCTCAGTATACTACAGGAAGCCAATTTTCTCCCTCGATTCAGTTAGTATTTCCTCATTCATGTTTATCTCCTGAAGAGTAAACCAACAGAAAATTCCTCTCAAAAACTGAACAAAGAAGTATCTCAGACTACTTAACCTGGCAGAGTGTTCTCTTGCTGGCTCCACTGAGTAAATAAGGTCTATAAGGTCAAAGTGGAGCCCTGGTGGTGCAGTGGTTAAGTGTTTGGCTGCCAATCAAAAGGTCGGCAGTTCAAATTCACCAGTCGCTCCTTGCAAACCCTATAGGACAGTTATACTCTGTCCTATAGGGTCCCTATGAGTTGGAATCGACTTGACTGCAACGGGTTTTTTGGTTTTTATAAGGTCAAAGTAGACTATTACACCATTTACTCAACAGGTATTTATAAAATGCTTTGTATTTGTGTTAAATTGTCAGGAGAAGCTTAATCTAGAAGAGATAAAAAGATACACGTGAAGAATCTAAATTACAATGAAAGGTAACATTGATAAAATTCTAAAGTGAGTTGTGCAGGAAGGAGAACTACAATGTTTTCATAAGAAATCAATATGGATAGAATTAATTAAGAAAGACCTTATTGAAGAGATGGAGATTCCTGTAGATCTTTAAAACAAAAGCAGGGTTTTTGTAGAGAACAAAGGGCTTTCTAGGGCTCCATATCAACACAAGGACAGCCTCTGAATCAGAAATTTACATGTTCTATCTTGAGAACCAATGTGGAGATCAGCCTAATTACGGGTTTTGTGGGAGACAATTAGACTTGGTCATTAGATTTGATAGATTTGGCAAGCCCTTGGCAAGCTTCCAAAGTACTTAAGTCATGAGCCCAAATGCTTCTTACTTCCACTAAAGTCAAGGAGAGAATATAGGACCAAAGCTACACATTATATGGTGGAATAGTATATCCACAGATGGACAAAACAGATAAATGCTTAATCTTTGGCCATTTCTTATCTTTAATGATAACATATTAAAGGAATGAATGATATCCATCAAGATTCAATTCAATTAAATAATATGCTTAAGGAGCTAAGGGGAGGGCAGATAACTCTTCAGGCAGAAGAAATGGTAATGTGAAAGGGCACTGAGACAGAAAAAGTTCAAAGAACTTGAAGAAGGCCATACTACCAGTCAGCATAGTGCCATGGTTAAAAACTCAGGCTCTAAAGTTGGACTATGGCCTCAAGCTTTAGTTATGCCACTTACTTATTTGCTCTGTGACTCTGGGAAAACCATTTAATCTCTCTGTCCCTCAGTTTCCTCTACTGTTAAATGGGGATATTAATAGTACATCTTAAGGTTTTTGAGAGGATTAAATGATATGTACAGGACTTTGCACAATGCCTGGCACATGGTTAAGTGATACTGTTTTTAAGGTCAGGGTGTGTCTTGTTGGCCTTGTTAAGGATCCTGGACTTTATTTCAAAAGCAATGGAAGCTCCTGAAAAGTTTCAATAGGATCAGATTTTTGTTGTAAAAAGACGGCTTACTTAGTATCTCTTATAAGAAATCCCTGATGGTACTATGGTTAAGCGCTTGGCTGCTAACTGAAAGGTTGGCAGTTCGAACCCACACAGCTGCTCCGCAGGAGAAAAACCTGGTAACCTGCTTCCATGAAGACTACAGCCTAGAAAACCCTATGGGGGCAGTTCTACCCTGTCACATGGGGTTACTATGCATTGGAATCGACTCCACAGCACCAAAGAACAACACAACATAAAAAACCCCAAAGGAAAAATTTATTTTAGAATTTCCTGAAAAGAATTTTCCTTTTTTTGAGAAGCAGGGACCTTTCTTTCTCTTAGATAAAATTCTGTAAATGACTACATCTTCTTTTCACTTTGACTGCCAGAAATTAGAGCCAAATCTGAAGCTCTTATGCCCTTACTGCCTGCGTATTTGTGTTCCTTTTTTTCTTCTGGTAATTGTTTTCTAATCTTATATGTATTGCTGACTCAATTCTTTACTATTATTTACACTTCAGAAGGATTTTTTTGTATTATTTTCCTCTGCATCTACTTCAACCCTTTGTAAAATATGGTGCATATAATTAACCAAATAAAATAAAGCATAGACACCACAGCCTCTTAATGCATAAATCATGCAGTGTAGAATGATGCATTCCCAGCAAGCCACCATAATCACTCTTTTGGCGTAAACCTAGTCAGATGGAGCAAGAAAGCCAGATGGCACAGGAAACCCCTCTCTATGCAAAGAAGCAGGAGATGAAGAGAGTACAAAGACTTAAGGCCTCTACTGAATTAGCAGGGCACAGTTAGGTGTGTCAGTGCTAGGGCCAGAAGGGAACTTGAAATTGACAAGCTGCTAGAAGTTATGTACAGGCTCAAGCCTGTGGTTTTAACTTTTTATAAATGATTTTCTTTCCCTAACAGGTTTGGTTTGCCATAACCTTCTGTCTATTCATTGTTTTATTTTCCCAACTCATGGGACCTTTTTACTGCTTCACTCATCTCCCTCCTGAACTTGGAATTCATGGTCAGCCACTTTAACTCTGACCTCTCTGACCAGAGAAATTCCTACACGTGTTTGACCTCTCATCATTCCATCTCCAACCTTGATCACTCATACTGTCTACTTTTTCTCCTCCTGGATTAGAGAGCACTGCTGATTCTGAGTCAACCATAAACTCCCTCACCGCTAACTACAGATCCTTTTATTCATCCTTTGACTATCATATGAATGACAGCCAGCTGTTCTAAACCTTCCCCCACATTGCAGTGTCTAATGCACTGCTCTTTCCCTGATGTCTTATCTGCTACTTTAAGGAATGAATTAAATCTGTTATATATCAATAAACTCATCTTTTTTCCATTCCACCACAAGGGCCGTTGTAGCCACATCTTCAGCACCATCTCTAATTGTCATGGTAACCACACCGATGCATACCATCACAGAGAAGAAGGAATTCCTCTCTTCTAAAGCTAACCATCCCCTCTGGGTTCTTAATCCAATTGTCTCTTGTCTACTCTGGAATCTTGTTTCATCAACTCTCTCTTTTTTACTGCCTATATACTTTTCTTTTCTAGCTTCTTCAAACACCATCACCACCACCACAATACAGTACTGAATCCTACAGACCCTAACTATCCCTCAATTCTTTCCTTCTCTCCTTCCTTCCACTTTAAAACCCCTAAACAGTTTTATAATACATTTCTTCCTTTCCTCCCCACCCATGTGTCTCCTTAACTTCTTGAAATCTGGCTGTAGCTTCCAATTTATTGAAAACTACTCTGTTCAAAAGTTGTCAGTGGTATATCTTTATGATGAAATACCCTCTTCGGGCCAAACTCTTTTCTCCTTTGGCTAATGGAACAGTAACTATCCTTCTTTATTAATACACTTTTCTACTTCACCAATTCCACTTCTCCCACCTGCCTCCTAAATGGAGACGGAATTAAAACTCACTTCTTAGCCTATTCTTCTGAGATCTCATTATTAATCACAGCTTCACTCAGTACTTCTACACAGATATATCTGTCTCTATTACCAAACTCTCCTTTTTTTGAGAGATTTAATGAGGCACAGTTTACATATAATAAAATGCAAGTTTTAGGCATTTACTTAGATAAGCTCTGACAACTGTACACTCTGCATAACCACCACTCAAAACAAAAATAAACATTTCCATCACTCAAGATAGTTCCCCTCTCGTCCCCTTTTCAGTCAATTCTAGAGGCAACCACTTTCCAACTTCTATGACCTTTTATTAGTGCTGCCCATTCTAGAGCTTCATATAATGGAATTACGCAGTATGTACTCTTTGTGCCCAGCTTCTTTTGCTCAGCATAATGTACGTAAGATTTTTCCATGTTCTTTCATGGGTAAGTAGTTTGTTCCTTTTTACTGCCAAGTTGTCCTCTATTGTATTACTACAGCACAATTTGTTTTGGTCCATTCTCCTGTCAATGGATATTTGGGTTGCTCCTGCTTTGGGTGGCTGTGAAAAAGGTTTCTATGAACATTTTTGTACAAGTCATTTTATGGACATTTGTTTCATAATGCCTAGAAGTAGAATTGCTAGGTCGTAGGGCAGATGTATGTCTAACCTTATAAGAAACTGCCAAATAGTTTTCCAAAGTGGTTATACCATTTTACACTCCCACTAACAATCTATGGAAGTTCTAGTTGCTCCACACCCCCATTAACATTTAGTGTTGTCAGTCTTCTTTATTTTAACCATTCTAGTTGGTGTGGAGTGAAATGTTACCCCACTGTGGTTTTTAATTTGCATTTCTCTGATGACTAACAGTGCTGAGTATTTATGCATATGCTTATTGGCCACTTCTATATTTTCTTTTTGAAGTATCTGTTCCAGTCTTTTATCCATTTTTAAAATTGGGTTGTTTGGTTTTTTTGTTGTTGAATTTAAACTCTTTTGGATGTCACTTGCTTCTATATCTCCAACTACCAACAGCCCAGATCAAATGAAATATTCTGACATTATCTCCAACAGCATATTTAAAACTAACATTCTATCCAGACCTCTCTATTGCACTGAATCATATCACCCATATTCTTCTAATCAGTCTGCTTTAAAGCCTAACTCTGTTTTCTCTTCTCAGTCAATAAGAATTTTTGAGAGGTAGTAAAGTATAATTATTACAAATACAGGCTCTGGGATTGCTTCGTTCAAATCGGACTTTGCCACTTACTCTATGTGACTGGGCAAACTACTGAATCTTTCAATGCCTACCTTATAAGGTTTTTTTTTTTTTTTTTGAGGGTTAAATAAATCATGTAAATTACTTCAAATAGGACACAACAAAAAGGGAATGCTCAATAAACATCAGTTGTTATTATTTTTAGAAGTTGAAAATGTCTCTTGCTTAAAAATCTTTTCTCATGATTCTGACAACATCTTAATCCAGGCAATTCAGCCTCTCACATCTAGGCAATTACAACAGTATCCTAAAAGGCTTCTTTCTAACTCAGGCTATATACACCACTGCTGGATTTATCTTTCTAAATAATCTCCTTACACACATCATCATCTTTCTGCTCACTGTCACCTTTCAGTTCACCAATGCCCACTCTAACAGAAACCATTCAAATCCTTTATCCTAATACCCAAGGTCTCCCACAACTGGTCTTTATACACCTTTCCAGCATATGCTTCTCATGTGTAGGGGCAGGGAGGAGAATTCAACTGAAATTCAACACATTATGCCTAAAATAGAAAAATCCAGAAGGAGCAATACAAACATATTATTTAGAAAAATTAAGGTACATAGAAACTAATTGGCTAAAAGAGGCAAGGAAAGGAAAATGGGGGTGGGGGGAGGATAGGAAATTGTTTTTTTTGTAAAAAACCTTACAGAATTATTTGACTCTTTAAACTAGTATGTGCTTAACTTTTGTAAAAAAAAGAAAGAAAGAAAACAAACCTGGGAGATAGAAAAATGAGAGACAAACTGATGACACAAACGGAAAGATTTATTTATTAACTAAAGTTTTGAAGTTAAATAAGGAGTAACTCCAAAATTACAAACCTGAAAGATAAATGTTAATATATAGTTCAAAATACACAGTTCAATACTGTTTACACGGTTCTTTTCCAACTAAGTGTTCAAATGACTTAAAACATTTTGGGTTCAAAACTCACTTAAAATCTTATACATGTTTTTCACTACCTGATCAATGCTCACTGGACTGCATCTTCTCACTTCTATTTTACTCTCCTCATCGGCCCCATGTCAGAAACTGGCTGGCTACGAGACTGTTCCTTGCTTGTACCAACCTGAATCTACAGTTTATTACGTCTTTTCTTCCAGAGATATTCCACATACAGTCAACAATTTTTTGCCTGTTTAGACTTTTGTTTTCTGCCATGCCTGCCACCTACTTCTTTGTTAGGTTCCTTATTCTAAACTTTCTTGGTCACTACTTGCTTTCTTTTCTCTCAGCCCTATCAGGACTCCCAACTCTCCCCATATGCACTGACTACACTGAAAATTAAAGCAGGACTGCTGTGTGTGTACACATCAAGACAGCTCTGAAGTCTGGGGCAGTAAAGAGAACTCTGCTTATAAAGGAAAATTAAGGGCAAGGGATATTTAACAGCCAAAGGTAATAAAGTATAGGAGCTAAACTAAGCAGCAATCCTTTCACTGATAACCGTTCTTATTTCATAATGGCATATGAACTCCAGTTTTACAAATTATTTTCATAGTAATTAACAGTTATTATTGAAATCTCAGAAAATAAAGATAAACAACATGTTTACGTTTGTATTTTAGAAAGATAATTCTGGAGGCAGTATCAGAGTAACTAGCAAATGATTGCATAATGACGAGACAAGAAGGACTCTGAACTGAGGCATTAGCAGTGGGTAAGAAGAAAACAGGAGTCCTGGTGGTGCAGTGGTTAAGAGCTAATGGAAAGGTTAGCAGTTCGAACCCACCAGCCACTCCACAGGGGAAAAGATGTGGCGATCTGCTTCATAAAGGTTATAGCCTAGGAAACCTGTCACATGAGGTCACTATGAGTTGGAATCAACTCGATGGCATACAACAACAACATGGTCAGAAGAGGACTTCTTTGAGAGGTATTTAGAAAGACAGAATGGGCAGGATTTAAAACCTCATCTGAAATGAAGGATGAAGGAGAAAAATCACCAAGGTTCCTAGCTTAGATGCCTTTATACATGATGAAGCCAAATCAGGAAATGGGAGAAATAATTTTGTGAGAACAGATAACGAGTTCTGTTGGGCTATATGCTGCATGACAAAGTCAAATAAAATAAAAATAAAGTGGACTGACTAGATGATCTCCAAATTCCCTTTAAATTCAGATTCTTCCATTCTAAAACAGTGAAGACTATCCAAAGGTTTCATCTTTTTAAATGAAAATCAGTTTCTGATGTTCTTCAGCGCTCAAGAAATTAACTGTACCAGAGTAGAAAATAAGATAACTAGCATTCACCATCCCATTTTTCTATCTACATCATACTCTTCTTTTCCAAACTTAAACTGCACTTTTATCCTAGATATCTCACATTAGAAATAAATTGTAAACATTACAAACAGCAAAATTAAGAAAGCCCCCAAATTATACTTCAATTTATGTAAAGCAATGTAATACAAACCTGTATCAAAGGTCTTAACAAGAAATAGCAATTTAGAATATTCCATTTTCAGAGAAAAGACAGCTAATATTAATAGCCATTTCCAGTTTACCTACAAAACTACAGCCTGAAGTTTTAAAAATATTCCAATGGGTGAAGACTTAAAAAAAAACGTTTGCAAGCTACTCTTTCCTTTTTAAGCTTATCTTTTATAATTCCACATTCCTAGGAAAAGTTTGCAAGAAAATTTCCACTCTAAAACCAATCTTCAGAAACAGGGATAATCATCTCATCAAAAAACAAACAAAAACTGTGCTTAGAACATTGTCTCCCAAAGAATAGGGAGGGGGAAAGAGAAGCATTTGAGTAGTTACTATATGTTAGACATTAGGCTAGGTGCTTTACAACTCTACCAAACAGGCATAAACCCCATTTACAGATGAGGAAACTGAGGCTCACAGAGTTAAGTAGACACACATAGTTATTTCTCTCATCTTAACAAATCCTTTTCTTGATTCCACCGCCCCTACTAAATACTTCCCCATTTCTTTTCTCCCATTTTGCAGCAGAACTCCTTGAAAGTTGTCTATTCTTCTCTCTCCAATTTTTCTTCTTTCATTTGCTTTTAAAACCCTTCATTCTAGCTTTTGGCCCAATAGCTCCACCACAACTACTCTTACCAACTGCCAGAAACTATGATCAATTGTCATTCTTCATCTTTGTTGACATACCAGCAGCATCTGACATAGATGTTCACTCCTTCCTCCTGAGAATACTTTCTTCACCTGGCTTCCAGAACATTGCATTCTTAGTTTTCTTCTCATCTCACTGGTCCTTCCTTCTCTTTCTCCTCTCCTGGCTACTCCTCTTTTCCCTATCTTTTAATGGTTGAGGGCCTAAGTGGTCTGATCTTGGTCTCTTCCCCAACTATATGCACTACTTAGTGGTCTTAATCTGTCAAGAAATCCTATTGATTCTACCTTCAAAATATATTCTGGATCCGACCACTTAACACTACCTGCACTGCTACCTCCCTGGTCTGAGTCATTATTACCTCTCACTTAGACTACTACAACAGCATCCTACTTGGTCTCCCATCTCCACCCTTGCTCACCATACTCTATTCTCAACACAGCAGCCAGAGTGATGTTTTTAAAATACCAAATCAGGTCCAGTCACGTCTCTGCTCAAACCCCTCTAATAGTTCTCTTATTTTATTAAAGTAAGAGCCAAAGTCCTTACACTGGTCTACAAAGCCACAAGATCTCCTCAATTCTGGCCTCCCATTTACCTTTCTGACCTCATCTCCCTACTGTTCTTTCCCCTTGTTCACTTTTGCTTTTCCCTCTTGCTTGCTTCTCTCCAACTACACTGGCCTTCCTGCTATTCCTTGAACATGTCAACCACACTGCTGCCTCAAGGCCTTTGCATTTACTCTTCCCTCTTCCTGGATCACCTCCTTCCTCCCATATCTACACCATTAGGTTATACCATTCACTGAGCCAAGAGGCTCAATGAACCCAAAACATAAGTATCATGAAGAAAATCATACCAAGGCACATCATAATCAAATTGTCAAAACCAGTGATGAACAGAAAATTTTAAAGGAGCCAGAGAAAAAAGGCACATTGTGTACAGAGGAACAAAGAAAAAGACAACAGGAAATTTCTTTGTCAGAAACAATGTAAATGAGAAGACAGTGGAGCAACATCTTTAAAACACTGAAAGAAAAATGTTGTCAATCGAAAATTCTATATCCAGTGAAAATATTTTTCAAAAATGAAGACAAAATAAAGACTATTTTAGATATATAAAAGCTGAAAGATTTCATCACTAGCAGATCCACACTACAAGAAATGTTAAAGAAAATGCTTCAGGCCAGAGGAAGATGACCCCAGATGAAAATACGCATCTACACAAAGTAATGCAGAAATAGTAACTACACTGGTAAATACATGATTTTTTTTCTCAATACTGAAATCTCTTTAAAAGATAATAGACTGTTTAAACAAAAATATTAACACTGTATTGTGTCTTATAAAATAGGTAAAACGTATAACAAGAGCAGAAAGGCCAGGAGAGGCAAAATAGAAGTATGATTACCGTAAAGTTCTTATACTATATGTGAAGTAGTAAACATTAATTGAAGGTAGACTGTGGTAAATTAAAGACTTGTACATGAATGTTCACAGCAGCTTATGTATAATAGCCAAAAACTGAAAACAACTTAAATGATGAATGGATGAACAAATTGTGGTATATCAATACAATCAAATACTACTTGCAATAAATAGAAATATATCAATACATGCCACAAAATAGATGAATCTCAAAATAATTACTCTAAAAGCAGCTAGACAAAAGGGACTACATAGTACATAATTACATCTATATAAAACTCTAGACGATACAAACTAATCTATAGTGACAGAAAATAGGTAAATGGTTGCCTGTGGAAGGTGGTTCTGTAGTGGAGACAAGAGAGATTACAAAGGGTCCAAAGAAACTTTGGGGAGTGATGGATATGTTGAATGTGGTGATGGTTCATAGATGTGTGTGTGTGTGTTTATGTGTCAAAATTTATTAAATTGTATACTTAGAATATGTGCAATTTATTATATGTAAATTATTCCCCAATAAAGCTGTTTAAAAATCAATTTTGGACTTACATTTAGGTTAAGAACAAAATTATTTAGACTAACTACAGTGCCTACAGTGTTCTGGCTCTACAGAGCACCAAAAAAAAAGACAAAAGCTAGAATCAGGGGTGAATTAACCAGTAAGCAAAGTACACACGAGCTTACTTGTGCTTACTTACTAATCTGCAGTGTTACAGATTAGTAAATAAGCACAAGTAAACCCGTGCACACCTTGTTCATTGGGTAATTCGTCCCTGGCTAGAACGAACAGATTATCTGTAATTTATAAGGATTATAATGGTTCGTAAAGACCAATTTATCAAATACTTAATTAGAGGTAAAGGAACTGAGTGCCAAAGAGGTCCTATAGCTTGTGTCTTGCCCAAGGTCTTACAGCTAGTTAACAGCGTACTAAATTGTAAGATCCACAAAGACAGTGTTTATTTAGGTCACCACATATCCCCAATACCTAGTACAATGCCTGGGACATAGGAACTCAATAAATATTTGTTCCCCTGGAAAGAAAGGTAAAAAGGAAGATAAAAGGAAAGAAAACATCCCTTGCAATATGAAAGTTTCTCTCTTTTTTTGATTTGCCAACGTCTTCCACACAGATGAGAGAATTCAGCAGTGCCTTTAATATCATTAATACAAGAATAAATTATAATCCATGTTTTTTAGCTTATTGTATTTTTTTATATGCTAATGCTTAAAAATGTCTAACTCATGTTACCAATTATTAAACAAACAGGAGAATTAACAGAAAGAAAAAAACTTACCAAAAATTTCTCCATTTTTGGCATATTCTGTCACAAGGTACAACATATTTTTGGTCTCCATTACCTATTGATAAATAATTCCATATTAGTCTGGCAGGAAAGGATTGTAATTTCCAACAACATTTAATAAACAAAAAACCAAAAATCCATTGCTGTCAAGTCGATTCTGACTCACAGCAACCCTACAGGACACAGGAGAACTGCCCCATAGGGTTTCCAAGGAGCGTCTGGTGGATTTGAACTGCCGACATTTTGGTTAGCAGCCGTAGCTTTAACCACTATGCCACCAGGATTTACCAACATTTAATGGGGCTTCTAAATTAAAACTACTCATAAAAGAATTGAAGTTATGAACAATTCAGAAGCTGACTAAATTTACAAGGCTGATAACATCCTTATGTTAACACTTTTGTGAACAATCTAAATCCCTGCTATTCTAAGTGTGGTAGATGAACTAGCAGCAGCCCCACAACCACTGCTCAGGAGCCCATTAGAAATGCAGAATCTCAATCTTGGCTCTCCCTCCCATTTATACAGTTTGTCCCAAAGGTCTCAGTGTGCTCTTAAATGTTAATAACTTCAGAAGTACAAATACTATGAAATTACAAAAACATCATTTGAAAGTTTAATTATTTAAACTTTTAATTTATATTCTTTTACATTTATTTTGCTTTGTGCCTTTTGAACAGTAAATTTTTAATTTTTTAACTTTTTATGGTGATAGTTTCTGGATGACCCTTTCTCAGACCAGTGGATTTGCATAGGGGGACTACTTATTTGGACATTTTGACCACTTAATCTATTTCCATTAGACTTTTTCCTGTGGGGTCTTGTCAAAACTGTTATATATGTATCAAAACCTCATTCTTAGGATGATCTTAAGGCTAGGATTACAAAACCTATTTCAGTCACTGAGCAGCAGTTGATAAAAGTTTTTAGAAAGTTCACAATCTACTAAAAAATATCTACCAGAGCTATGTGTAGCATAAGACAGTTGTTATGTTAAATTTTAATAACAAATTAATATTCAAAACATTTAAATAAAAAAAAAGAAATGCAGAATCTCAGGCCCTAACCCAGCCCTACTGAATCATAATTTACATTTTAACAAGATCCTCAGGTGATTTCTAGGCAAATTTAACTCTGAGAAGCACTAATATAGATAACAGGAGTTTTGAAGATCAACCTTCAACACCCCCTCACTGACTTTTACAGCTGTGTTATCATGGTAAACCCTGATTAAGAAAAGAATAACTAAGGAAAAGTGTTTAGTTTATCTGGCTTGTAACCTAGCTAATCTGGCACAATGTGATGTTCCTCCTACAATACCTTAATATTGTTACAAAGTACCGTACAGGCAGTCCCTGGGGTACAAACACCCGATTTACAGGTAACTCATATTTCCCTTCAATGTTATGT
This sequence comes from Dugong dugon, assembly GCA_030035585.1. Lineage (NCBI taxonomy): Eukaryota > Metazoa > Chordata > Mammalia > Sirenia > Dugongidae > Dugong > Dugong dugon. Next base: position 33,454,542 of record CM057467.1, read on the forward strand.
AAATTTGCCTTACTTTGTAACTATTGAATGAACCCCTACTTGGCAACAAATTCTTCATCACAATCACCTTCACTTGCTGCATGTGCAGGTTTTAAATCATTGAAAAGGCTTCCAGCCTTTTCTTGCACTAAACCAAACCCAAAACCCATTGCTGTCAAGTCGACTGCGACTCATAGCGGCCCCATAGGACAGAGAAGAACTGCTTCCATAGGGTTTCCAAGGCTGTAAATCTTTACGGAAGCAAACTGCCACATCTTTCTCACGCGGAGGCTGGTGGGCTTGAAACTCTGACCTTTTGGTTAGCAATCAAGTACTTTAACTACTGTGCCACCAGGGCTCCTTTCCTTGCACTAAAGGAAGGCTAAATAAGAACCATATACACCTGTTCCGACTTACCTACAGATTTCGACTTAAAGACACAGTTAGGAAAGGACCTCATTCATAACCTGGGGACTGCCTGTAATTTTAAAACATTGTTCAAAAGTTTCTTCATAGCTCTACTGTTGTACAATTTTTTTTAATTATTTTTTTTAGGTTCAGAAAGAAAGTATGTCATTGTCACAAATTTGATTTTTCAAACTATACTAAATAGAGGTCAATTTAGAAAGGAAATAAATTTACACATTTAGGATGAGATTTTTAGACTGCTTCTCTATAATAGTCTATCTACCTTTTTACATATTAAAAAACCAGTCCTGTGGAGTTGATTTGACTCATGGTGACCCCGTGTCAGAGTAGAACTGTGCTCCGCAAGGTTTTCAACAGCTGAGTTTTTGGAAGTAGATCGATCACTGGGCCTTTCTTCCGAAGCACCTCTAGCACATGCTAATTATGTAAAATTTCAACTGTTAGCTACTGAAAGGCGAAAAACTAATTTTACTCTAAAATGTGAGTTTAGAATTACTCCTATCAGGCCAAAAAACTAAGAGCTACCCATAATACGGGCATAAAAAGAAGTCAAATAGTAAATCAACTTTAACGGATTAGTTAGTTCAAATAAAGATAGAATTATCATGTGAATCATGGCAGTTTTATCCTCACTTTGGCTTATGGTTTATCAGAGACTTCCAAGGATATGATTCACTTCTTGTTAGTATCTTCTTTAGAAATTTAAAAATAAATTAATAAATAAAAAAGCTTAAAGGCAGAAAGACTCTGACATAAACTTGACCTAGGAGGCCCTGTGTAATTCAGAACATTACAAAAGGTTTTGAGTGGCACACCACAGTCTTTCATTCTTAGCAGGTATATCATAAGCCTCCACATCTTTTTAATTGCAAATTTCTATCAATAAAAAGTTGTTTAGCCAATTATATATGTGTGTATGCATGTATATATACATACACATATATGTATGTATAAATACACAGACATATACATGTGCCACTGTATAAATACACTATAAAAGCACACAGATAAATTTTTAAAAATAAATACAATGAAAAGTTCTAATATTTTCTTCTTATACCCCAGGACATTTGTGCTAACCCGCTGGGGTATACACAGTGATGTGCTAAAAAACTAGCTCTCTGAGAGGAAAAAAAAAAGGCCTTGATTTGTAGGCCGATTTCTGTGGTGTAAATACTTCCACCATCTTTGATTTTGTGATGTTAATTGGCTTGCAAAGCTACTGAAAATTTAACAGCTGAGTCTCACACACCAATACAAGCAGAGTCCAGCACACCACTGGGTGCACATGTCCTACTCTGGAGATCAATTTCATAGGCTAGCACACTGTAACATTTCAGATTTTATAGTTTTCCAATGGAAAAATTCTACATATTAACAGAATTTTGTATCATATATATTATCATTTTTTAAGATAGATTACTCTTTAACATTTTGAGAAAATCTTCCTTTCAAAAAACATGGCTTACACTTTAAATGGGTGATTTAATTTACATGAATTATATCTTAACGCTGATTTAAAAAAAAAATGGTTCATTTATTTTACCTGATTAAAAAACCCGAACAAAAATATAAGATTTGGTTCTAGGTTTTAAAAAGTTATTAGTACACTAACATTTTAGCCTTTATATTTCATAAAACATAAACAGAATTTTTTTTGAAATAAGCAAAACTGTCATAATGGTACCACCACCAAAATCCATCAGGTTGAAGCAGGGATCAAAAATTCACAAATGAAAGCTTTTTAAATAAGTAACTTACAGTCTCAGAGACAACTTAAAATTAAGCTACTAATAGTTTTTGATTTCCTAATATTCTTATTTAAACATAGAAAAACGGATGTATTTAGCTTAAATAAAAACACGTAATTATCCTTCATTTATAGATAAAAACTAACATAAAAGAGAAACATGTTGCTTCAAAATAGAGAATTGAGTGTGAAAAGCATGGAGAAGTATAAGGCTAAAGCCATACCTGATAAAGTTTGATTATGTGAGGGTGGTCTAACATTTTCATTATTTGTACTTCTCGGTAGATTTTCTCAAGGTTCACTGCATCCAGCTGAGATTTATCTATTATTTTTATCGCCACCTGCATCCCAGAACACACACACAAAAAATACAATCAGTATACAACAGTTAATATTTACCAGTAATGAATCTTTTAAATAAATGAAATCTGAGATTTCACCTGTAAGCTCCTGTGACGATAAACAAAAAAAAAAAAACCAAACCAAACCCGCTGCCCTTCAAGTCGCTTCTGACTCACAGCGACCCACGATGTTCACTCACTCATTCATTCAACAAATATTTCTTAAACACCTACCATGTATAAGGCTCTATGGTAGATTTTGTTTGGAAGTGTCTTTAATGTATTATGAAGAATACCTCTGGCTAAGTTCTTTTTTAAAAAGACATATTTCTCTTTGAGTACAACTGATTAATGCCTTTTTCTTACTCCATTTATAAACTGAAGATATAAACCTCAGTAGTCTCAATTAAAGTTATCATCCCACTTCAAAGTACCTATAAACAAATGATCAGCCACACAGAAGACAGCAAAGTCTTTTCTACTGTATTGAAATACTATTTTTCTAGAAAAGCGAATGACAGGTTCCAATGAATACAGACATCTCTTTCTGGAAAAAACCTGATTGTAAAGTATTAAAACTCATCTACGTGAAAAAATACCAACTGAATTAAATTTTGTTATAAAACACTGAAGTGCAAAACAAGTGTTAGTAATTACACTAAGTTTTAACTCTCTTAAAAGATTTTGATTTCAGAAAATGTAGCCTCTTCCTTGTCATATCTATATAGGAACCCAAACCACTCCAAGGTTATTAACTTGAAGGAATTGCATTTGAAGGTGAATAATTAGGTAGTCAGAAATCAACACATTTTTTCCCCATACAACTAAAAATAACTTTTTTATTTTTAATTAGTAGATATTTGGTTAGGAAAACAGACATTCTCATTTAAATAAAATTTTCAGACAGAGTAACTGGGAACCACTCAAAATTAATTATATTAAGTTCTGAACTGGGAACCACTCAAATTTAATTATAATAAGTTCTGAAGAAACTCTTTCTAAAAAAGTACTTCACATTCTACTCATCTTAATAAATGAAGAATTCTTAGTAAAAAGACCAGACTTAATGGTCTGAGACTGGAGGGACCCGGAAGACATGGCCCCTGGACTCTGTTAGCCCAGAACTGAAACCATTCCCGAAGCCAACTCTTCAGACATAGATTAGACTGGACTATAAGACATAAAATGATACTTGCAAAGACAGTGCTTCTTAGCGCAAGTAGATACATGAGATTAAATGGGCAGCTCCTGTCGGAGGCGAAATGAGAAGGCAAAAAGGGACAGGAACTAGTTGAATGGACATGAGAAATCCAGGGTGGAAAGGAGGAGTGTGCTGTCACAGCACAGGGAGAGCAACTAGGGTCACAAAACAATGGTCACAAAATTTTTGTATGAGAAACTAACTTGAACTTTAAACTTTCACTTAAAGCACAATTAAAAAAAAAAAGAGAGAATTCTGAACATAATTTAGCCTAATGTTTTTGTTTCAGGATATATTTTAATAATATCAATTATCCTATGTGGTATAATAGTTCGATGCTCCTAAAAGGTATCCAAGAAAATAAGACTCAGCATATCAATTCATTTAATTCCCTCAGTGTCTTGTTTATACAGTCAGGTGCTTCTTCTTCTTTACTTATGGTTGCTCTATCTTTTGTCATTATGCCCTAAAGCTCTACTGTAAAAGTTTATTTCTTACCTTTCTCTGTTTCTAGCTTGCTGTCTATGCTTGTTTCCTGGTTTGAATTAATTGTAATCTACAGAAGAACTCAAGTTTCCCAAGGGAAATCAGATAACTGTTATCTAACGTGTAAAACTAGATTTATGTGCCTAAGAAGAAAGAGAATAGTTCCTCTCCTAGGCAGTAAAGTGCATCGGTTTTGTGATAACGATCTTCATTATGCTTGGTGGTGTTTTATTCATTTCCACATTCAAGATATACTATAAAGTAAAAGGTGCTAAACTTTGACTGCTAGATAAGCCAACTGACTGATACTGTACTTGTTATTAGGGGCATTACTGGACTGCCTCAAACCTAAAAAGATTAAAAGGGCTCCCCAATTCCCATTAAGAGTATAACAGAATACAATATTATGTTAGTTTGGGTAATTTTGGGTAAAAGCTGCCATATAAAGAAGATAAGTGTATACACGAATTTCCTCAACAATCCTTAGGAAGGTAACCTGGAGTCCCATAAACATGTGTATTTTTTTTTTTTTTTTTTTTTATATTTTATTGTACGTCAGGTGAAGGCTTACAGAACAAATAGTTTCCCACGAAACAGTAGTACACATGTTGTTTTATGACATTGGTTAACAACCCCACAACATATTAAGCCTCTAAATTCTCATTTTTTTTTTTTTGATGAAAATACAGATAGCCAAAGATACACCGTTTCAAAAATTTCTACATACACAGTTCAGTGACATTGACTACGCTCTTCCAACTGTGCTGTTATTCTCACTTAAGATGAAGGCTTACAGAACAAAATAGTTTCTCATTTAACAGTTACTACACATGCTGCCCTATGACAATGGTTAACAATCTCACAACACATCAAGAATATCCTTACTCCACCTTGTGTTCCCTATCACCAGGGGACTTCCTTGTCCCCTTCTGTCTTCTGGCCCTTGTCACTGGACTACTATACCTCATTAGTCTCATTTGATTTTTTTTTTTTTTTAAACACCATTTCAAAACTTTTTACTTACGCATTTAAGTGATATTGACTATGCTCCTCCAATTGTGCTGCCATTCTCGCCCAAGATGAAGGCTTACAGGACAAAACAGCCTCCCATTTAACAGTTACTACAAATGTTGCCCTATAACAGTGGTCAACAATCTCACAACACATCGACAGTGTCCTTACTCAACTTGTGTTCCTTATCATCAGTTTCCTACTCCCCCTCTGCCTTCTGGCCTTTGTCACCGGACTCCTGTACCTCGTTAGTCCCGTTTAGTTTTACTGGGCTGTCCACTCCCAGGCTTAACATCGAATCTCAAAGGTAACTTCACCTCTGAGCTGAAAGAGTGTCTGGGGGCCACACTCTTGAGGTTTCTCCAGTATTCTTTAGGCCAGTAAATCTGGTTTTTTTTTGGGGGGGGGGGGAGTTAAAATTATGCTCTACATCCTTCTCCAGCTCTGTCCAGAACCCTCTGTTGTGATCCTGGTCAGAGCAGTCAGTGTTGGTAGCCGGGCACCATCTAGCTGTACTGGACTCAGTCCGGTGGAGGCCTTGGTAGCTGTGGACCATTAGTCCTTTGGACTAATCTTTTCGTTGTATCCTGTTCTCTTCATTCTCCCTTGCTCCCGAAGGGATGAGACCAGTGGAGTATCTTAGATGGCCGCTCATAGGCTTTTAAGACCCCAGACACTACTCACCAAGGTAGAATGTAGAGCATTATCTTTATAAGTAGTGTCATGCCAGTTGAGCTAGATGTTCCCCGAGACCATGGTCCCCAGAGCCCTCCATCCAACAACTCAGTCCCTCGGGGGGGTTTGGATGTGTCTATAGGGCCTCCATGACCTTTCCTTGTGCAGGTTGTGTTAGTTTCCCCTGTACTGTGTACTATCTCACCTCTCACCCAAGGTACCACTTATCTATTGCCTATTTAGTATTTCCCCCCCCTCCCCTCCCATCCCTGGTAACCAACAAGGATTGTTACATTTTGCATGTGAATTTTTTCATGGGTTTTTACAATAGAGGTCTCATACAATATTTGTCCTTTTGTGATTGACTTATTTCACTCGGCATAATGTCCTCCAGTTTCATCCATGTTATGAGATGGTTCACAGATTCACTGTTGTTCTTTCTCGTTGCATAGTACTCCACTGTGTGTATGTACCATAGTTTGTGTATCCATTCATCTGTTGATGGACATCGAGGTTGTTTCCATCATTTTGCTATTGTGAACAATGCTGCCATGAACATAGGTGTGCATATGTCTATTCGAGTGATGACTCTTATTTCTCTAGGATATATTCCTAGGCGTGGGATTGCTGGATCGAATGGTATGTCTATTTCTAGCTTTCTGAGGAAACGCCATATCATTTTCCAAAATGGTTGTATCATTTTGCATTCCCACCAGCAGTGTATAAGAGTTCTCATCTCCCCGCAGCCCCTCCAACATTTGTTATTTCCAGTATTTTTGATTCGTGCCAGTAATGCCGGGGTGAGATGGTATCTCATTGTGGTTTTAATTTGCATTTCTCTAATGGCTAGTGAACGTGAGCATTTCCTCATGTGTCTGTTGGCCATTTGAATGTCTTCCTTGGTGAAGTGTCTGTTCATTTCCTTTGCCAATTTTTTGATAGGATTGTCTGTCTTTTTGTTGTAGAGGTGTTGGATTTTCTTGTAGATTATGGAGATTAGACCTTTGTCTGACTTGTACTGTCCAAAAATTTTTTCCCAGTCTGTAGGTTCTCTTTTGACTCTTTTGGTGAAGTCTTTTGAAGAGCATAGATGTTTGATTTTTAGAAGATCCCAGTTATCTAGTTTATCTGTTGGGTTTTGTGTGTTGATGTTTATGGTTTGTATCCTGTTAATGCCATGTATTAAGGTCTGAAGTGTTGGTCCTATTTTTTCTTCTATGAATTTTATAGTTTGAGGCTTTATATTCAGGTCTTTGATCCATTTTGAAGTAGTTTTTGTATATGGTGTAAGGTATGGGTCCTGTTTCATTTTTCTACAAATGGATATCCAGTTTTGCCAGCACCATTTGTTAAAAAGACTGTCTTTTCCCCATTTGATGGACTTCGGGCCCTTGTCGAGAATCAGGTGACTGTAGGTGGATGGGTTTACATCTGGGTTCTCAATTCTGTTCCATTGGTCAATGTCTCTGTTGTTATACCAGTACCAGGCTGTTTTGAGTACTGTAGCTGTATAGTAGGTTCTCAAGTCAGGTAGTGTGAGTCCTCCAACTTTATTCTTCTTCTTCAGTAGTGCTTTACTTATTCGGGGTTTCTTCCCTCTCCATATAAAGTTAATAATTAGTTTTTCCATCTCTTTGAAGAATGTTGTTGGTATTTGCATCGGGATTGCATTGTATTTGTAAATTGCTTTAGGTAGAATTGCCATTTTCACAATGTTGAGTCTGCCAATCCATGAGCATGGTATGTTTTTCCATTTATGTAGATCCCTTTGGGTTTCATGCAGCAGTGTTTTGTAGTTTTCTTTGTATAGGTCTTTTACATTCCTGGTCAGATTTATTCCTAAGTATTTTATCTTTTTAGGGGCTATTGAAAATGGTATTGATTTCCTGATCTCCTTTTCATCGTTCTCTTTACCGGTGTATAGGAATCCAACTGATTTTTGAATGTTTATCTTGTATCCTGCTACTCTGCTGAATCTTTCTATTAGTTCCAGTAGATTTCTCGTGGAGTCTTTAGGGTTTTCTATGTATAGTATCATATCATCTGCAAACAGGGAGAGTTTAACTTCTTCATTACCAATTTGGATGCCCTTTCTTTCTTTCTCTTGCCTTATTGCTCTAGCTAGAACTTCCAGCACAATGTTAAATAGGAGTGGTGATAAAGGGCATCCTTGTCTTGTTCCTGTTTTCAAGAGGAATGTTTTCAGCCTCTCTCCATTAAGAATGATGTTGGCTGTTGGTTTTGCATAGATGCCCTTTATTATGTTGAGAAATTTCCCTTCTATACCTATTTTATTGAGAGCTTTTTATCAGGAATGGGTGTTGGACTTTGTCAAATGCCTTTTCTGCGTCAATTGAGATGATCATGTGATTTTTTTAAACATGCGTATTTTGAAGAAAATGTCTTGCCCTATGATTTCTAGAGTGAGTCTAAATATCAGCCCCAAGAACTGGTGAGGAAGGAATCATGGTTTTTAAAATCTCCGTATGATTACTAGCATTAAGAACTATTTTTATTACATATAATAGTTTGAGTATCATATTCCATGTTAAAAGAAAAGGTTTGGGTAGTAAATGTGAATTAAAGCAAGGCATTACCAAGATATATCTCCTTTTATACTCTTTTGGAACTTGGCCTGAAAACAATGAAAAATAAATAAACGAATTAAACTTTAATAATAATAATAAAAACTCATAAACATCATTGTTTAACTTTTCTCAATCTAGTCAACAACGAAAATTTTCAAATGACTAAATATTATAATTCTCTCTTCAATTTTATCTTGGGCCACAGTCTATACACATGGATCACAGACCTATATGTTACCGTATTTTTTCGCAAATAATGCACACATTATACTTTTGCCAACCGAGCAACCTCTCTACCCCCGCTTTCCATAAGCATGCTATGTCAGTTTTTTTTTACGTTGCTTACTTCAACTGACACTAAGAAGACATTATTAAAGTATGTAATAAGCAGACCTAACATAACCTAATGGTTTCACTTAAGATGATCTGATAAGGTTTTCTCTTTCAACGGTTGAGCAAATGCGCTGTAATTGTCAACTTAAATTAATAGAAACAAACACACCATTTGATTGTTTATTTTCCAATTACTAGGGCACTACCAAACTCGATCCATGACTTCTTCGCCATGGCTTATTTCTTTATTATACAATTATAATCAAGAGAACCTTTCGGGACTATTTTTATACACATAAGCAGAAGATTAAAGAAAATGAACAGAACAACAGGATTTACCCATAATATGGGAGGACTGGTGAACGAGGCTGAAATTCACTTCTGGAAATGTTACATGCGCAGTATATCCATGAGCGCACTACTGCAGAACTGTTTTAATTTCATCATTTCCGCAGGTGCGTATGTTATTTACGTGGGTGCGTTATTTGCGAAAACACAGTAATATCTTTATATATAGCTACCCTTTGTTTTTAGGGCTGCTATAAGAGGATTCTGCTTCTCTAAAGAAAAAGTAGAGCAGTATTAGCATGCTCCTTAAAACAGCTGAAGTAGTCAGACTGCTTTAACAAGTGGACCCTAAAATGTATAATTGTTCAAACACAGTAGTTTATTTGTTCTCATGTAGCAGAACCGGATGGGTGAAGAAGTTAGCCAATGGTCCTTCCCCATGTAGCCATACTAGGTTCAAGGAGGCTTTGCTATCTTTAACATGTGGCTCCATTACAGCCAGACAGAAGAGGAAAAGAGTTAGAAGGAGCCCTCGTGAGAGGCTTTAATGGGCTGGGTCTGTAAATGGCACGTATTACTTCTGCTCACTCTACTAGTTAGAATTCCATCATGATCATGCCTAAATGCAAGGGAAGCCAAGAAACAGTCCAGCTGTAGGCCCAGGAAAAAGAAGGAACAGTGGATTTTTGACGATAAGCTAACAGTCTCTGCCATACTCCTCTAGGCAATTGCTTAATAATGGAGCTCTTTATCAAGTATGTCTAAGAAATATAATAAAGATGTTGGTAACTTTTACAAGTGCACGGTACTTTTTAATTAAAAAAAAGATACTTCGAAATATTTTATCTAATTTATTTCTCAACTCTGTGAAATAAACAAAATAAGCAGTATACCCATGAATTGATGAAAATGAGGTTCAAAGATGTTACATAATCTACAAAGCTCTAGTGAATTAGGGGGAGGAAAAAACCCAAGCCTTCTGACTTCAAGTTCCATCTTTTCACTATTTCAATGAATCTATTATTCATTACTGAACACATGTTGTGTGCCAGGAATTATGCCAGGGACACCGTCATTCATTGAACTGTGTCTCCCAAAAATATGTGTATCATTTTGGCTAGGCCATGATTCCCAGTATTGTGTGATTGTCCGCCATTTTGTCATCTGATGTGATTTTCCTATTTGTTGTAAATCCTATCACTGTGATGTTAATGAGACAGATTAGGGGCAGTTATGTTGATGAGATCTATAAGATTGTCTTTTAAGACAATCTCTTTTGAGACATAAAAGACAGAAGCAAGCATAGAGACAGGGGGACCTCATACTGCTAAGAAAGGAGCAGAGCTCCTCCTTTGGACCCAGGGTTCCTGCGCGAAGAAGCTCCTAGTCCAGGGGAAGAATGACGAGAAAGATCTTCCTCCAGAGCCGAAAGAGAGAGAAAGCATTCCCCTGGAGCTAACGCCCTGAATTTGGACTTCTTGCCTACTAGACTGTGAGAACATAAACTTCTCTTTGTTAAAGGCATCCACTTGTGGTATTTCTGTTACAGCAGCACTAGATGACTAAGACAGACACAAAAATGAAAGAGATCTGGTTCCTACCTTCAAGGAACTTCATGTTATCATTGTGTGCCATCAAGTCGATTCTGACTCATAGCAACCTATATAACAGAGTAGAACTGCCCATGGGGTTTCCTAGGCTGAAATCTTTACAGGAGCAGATTGTCAGGTCTTTTCTCCCACGGACCTGCTAGTGGGTTTGAACTGCCAACCTTTCAGTTAGCAGCCTAGTGCTTAACCACTGTACCACCAGTGGTCCTTAAGGAACTTAATAGGTCTATGAGAACAAAAGGAATACATTTTGGAAAACAAATTTTAACAACAACAAAAAAAAACCCTGTATTTTGGAATTTTCCCAATTACGTACCGAAAGTCCCCAACTTACAAAAAGGTTGTGTTCCAATAATTCAGTTTTAAGGTAGCTATGAACTTAGATTTCTGGGGACTTACTCTCTGTATCCCTTCTCCTACTTAATTCTGAATACGGTACCAAGGAATAAAATCTACGTGGTCACAAGAAAGTCAAGCCAAGTCAAGAAAGCCAACAGAGCACTCTGTAAATTGAAGGATGCTTTTTTGTTGTTGTTCATCTAAATTATTATTTGACTTTCTAATTCCCAATTATATATGCATTATCCCAAATAGAAAACATATATAATATTTTATGTATTATATAAACACATACTATTATTATATGCAATATATGAAATATACTTAATATATAAAATATTTTCCAAATTCTCTTTAAAATGGTTATATTGTTTTATAAGATTTAAGCATTAATTAAGAAGACTATACACTTCTGGGATCAAACTGACAACAGCAACTCAAAAGACTGGATAGGAACCTTAGGTGGCAGTGAGTTTATGTTAATGGAGTAGGAACAACTCAGAAAAGGAGGATGAGAATGGTTGCACAACTGAAGAATGTAATTAATGTTACTAAACCGTACATGTAGAAACTGTTGAATTGGAATACGTTACATATGTTTTGCTGTGTACATTCTCAACAACAAAATAAATTTTAGGGAAAAAAAAGAAGCCCATACACAGAAAACGTTTCCAACAATGTTAAGTAAAAAAAGGAATACGCACGAGTAACAACTATGTAAAATACATACTCACAAGGAGAGTAAGAAATTAAATGTAAGAGCAGAAATGAAAATAGTGTTGATAAAAGGAATTTTTTTAGTTTTTAAAATGTAATTTAATGTTAATATTATCCTGTCTGATAATTTTAGAAAAAAAAATTTCACTTCTCAAAAATTCCATTTAAAGAATTAAAAATTTTTGTATGTGTGGAATTTAAAGAAACCACACATACAAAAGTGGCTTTTGGGGATTTTATAAGGAAGTTACACAACAAGAGCTAGTCTTCTAATAACAAATCAGACGGGATTAACACACATTTGCTGCCTCTGATAATATTTGTTTCAGTGCTACTTTACTACTAGTATGTAAATTTTACACTGCCAAGTAGTATTATCCTGCCATACAATTAGATCTTTGAAATTAAAAAAAAAATGTATTTTTCAAGTTTATACATTAGAATGAGAACATATCATTTTATTAAAAATTGACTGAGTGGTCAATAAAGCAATAAAAGTCAGTAGTAACAATGACATGTAGCTCTCCAGTGACTTTCTCAGAATAAACAAATTAGATAATTTTTTTCAACTTAAAAATTATCTTTTAAAACAAAACGATTTAAATAATAAAACAAATTCTCATCAAGACTTAATATGACTTTTACAATGGTGGGGAAGACAAATTTCTAAATTAGGAAAACAGACTGGAGGAGAGGTAAATGTCACTATGCTTTTATATTCATAAAAATGGAACAAACTGAGAATTTTCAAGATCAAAAAAGGAGTAATTAAAAATAATCTCCTATCTTAAAATCAAATCACTAATAAAGACAACCCAATTTAAAAAACAGGCCTAATGACAAACAAGTAACTTACAAAAGACAAAAGGTTATAAAAAACTATGTAATCAAAGTAGTCAAAGAAACACAAATTAAAATAACAAAAAATATTATTTTCCCCTATCAAACCAGGAAATGTGCATCCTTCCTGGCGAAAACTAATGGGTACTCCTTTTCTAGAAAGCAATAGGGCATCTTGTACCAAAAGACTTAATAACATGCAAATTCTCTCATCATGAATTCCGTGTCTATGAAATTAACCTGAAGAAATAATCAGATACAAGCACGAGGATATATGTACAGGAATACCCTATAAAGTGTTAAATTGGAAAGAGAGAGAAGTAACTTACATGTTCAATAATTGGGAATTGATAAGGACAGGCATAGGCAAGAATACTATTTAACCATGCTTTAGACAGTTTTTAGAAAACATGGGGAAATGTTAATAACATTAAGTAGAAAACAGATTATAAAACACTAGGTATATACAGATGACATAAATTTTATTACATACATAAAACACACAAGTGACTAACTAGAGGGATATAAACCGAAATATTAACAGTGGTTATCTCTGTGTCTGGATGGTGAGATTAAAAATGTTTACTCTCTTTCTGAGCTTTTTAAAAATGTCTACAATGAACATGCATAACTTTTGTAATGGGGGCATATAAATACTACGCTCATTTTAAAGAACTTAAAGTTTGGCGTTGTTTCTCAGTTTAACTCATCCAGGATTCATCTCTTACTCCGCTTAAAGATTTTTTTTAAATGTTATTTAAAATGAACTTCTGATGATGTTTTCAATTATTTTAATTGTTTTTATTCTAATAATTCTCAAACTGGATATATGGGCTATTTCTCTTTGAAGGATGGGAAAGCATTTTCCACAAACAATCTGTATAAAGAAACTTTTACATAAATAATTTATTTCAAAAAGATAAATGTAGAAGGTAGGAGAGGTACGAGGTACACTAAAGGAAGAAGTATACCTTAATGAATTTTTGGAATCCATTTGGCTCCAAGGAAATGAATCTTCAATCAGCAGTGAGCTATAAATTAAGTGCTATCATGTGAATCCAAAAAGAGAGGCCAATTTCAGTTATTTCCAAATAAATGTTTTCTTAATTGCCTGATGCTGAGATAGTTTTCCAGTAGATTTAAAATCAGAACGTATTAAAGTCTGTTAAAGTTTAAAATCTACAGAATATTAAAATTTATACAACTCTTATTTTGTATGTTTGCCCTCTCCCTATCTGCAAAAAAAAAAGGGGGGGGGTGGAGAGATGTCAGAAAATTTTGAACAATATTTAACAGAATAATTGGCCAGACAGTACTTCTCTGTGGTGTCAAGAAACTAGAGAACAATTTCTAACAAGGCATGTATATGTCGTGACAAATATAATTTTTATTTTAATAAACAAATATCATTCATGGGCCTAGATATAATATTAGAGATTAACTTTTTAGGTAAAAAGTCAAGTTCTTCCATTGCAGATAGTACAGCTGCTTTGTGAAATCTGAAATATTTCACAGAACAAGATTAATACCCAGACTACACAGAGGAGTCTTAAAATTTTAATGCAAAATATAAAATTCAAAGAAAGATAGGAAATGTATTAAAAGATAAATAAGTTATTTTCGTCAAGAAACACAGCAATCAGGATGGAATTACGCCCTTCTCTTGTTTCTACCCTTGCTATAAAAATGCAATTTTGATACTCTCAACTATTTTGGAAAGCTTTAAAAATTCTTACATTTTAAGGTAGTAGTTAAAGAATTATGACTAATTACAAAGGCTCTAAACTGCGCGTAGAAAGCTTTTCAGTGAACAAAAGCAGTTTTTAGAACGTCCTTGATTGCAGTTTTGCATTCCAGGTTTTCTTAAGGATAAGACAATTTGCCCAACACCTACATGCCATTTTAATAAGGTAATTTTCAGAAACTCTGTGAAGTATCTTTCAGATTCCAGGAAGCACAAACTTACATGCTCTTTAAGAGTGAATCAATACAAGAGGTATGGTGTTGAGTAAAACTCAGTAACCTGCCACAGAAAAGGTCTGAAAGTAATGAATGGTGGTTATCTCTGGGAGTTGATATTACAGGTGATTCATTTCTTCTTTTCCTCTATCTACACTTTCTAATTTTTCAATAATAAGCAAGATAGATTTGGCAATAAAAAATACATTATTCTTTAATGTAAAAAATAATACTTTCTTACTAAGTAATTTCCCTTCTAGGAATTTACCCCCAATCCCTCTACCCTCAAAATATTAAAAATGCAGATTCAGTGTTATATATACAAAAATGTTCACTTCAACACTATTTACTATAAGTGAAAACTGGATACTATTTAATATTCAATGGAATAATTAAGCAAAATAGGATTCATCTACAAAGTAAAATTCCATGCAGCAATTAAAAATGTTTTATAAAGTTATGCATAACAAGCAAAACGTTTTGGCTATAATGATAAGCAGAAAAAAAGAATATAAGTTATACATGCGTACCATGTAATCTCATCTATGGAAAAAAAGAGCATTAAAAAAAGACTAGAGGGAAATAGGTCTTAATGTTAATAATGGCTTATTCCCATTAGTGTAGGGATTATATATAAACTTTTTTGAGCACTATACTCTGGTACAGTGATAAAGTGATCCACCAGTAGCTCCACGGGAGAAAGATTTGACATTCTGCTTCTGTAAAGATTCACAAACTTGGAAACCCTATGGGGTCACTATGAGTTGGAATCCACTCAACGCAGTGGATTTTTTTTTTGGTTTTGCTACAATGAGACCATATTTCTTTAATAATCAGAAAACAAAAAAATTAAGGACATAAGAGGCTTTTCCGGAATTTTACTTGAAAGACTAAAACACAAAAAAAACAGACAAACAAAAAACCCCCCAAAACTAGCTATACAATTAGCTAGAAGGAAAAACTTCTTTTCTGGTGTAGTTAATAAAAGACTTCTCAAGGATACTCATGGAACAACAAACTAACAACCACTATTGCCTAAAATAGTTTAACAGCCTTAATGCTGTTATTCTTTCCCATTATGCTAATTTTATAAAATTACCTTCTCTAATTCATAAACCACAGAGCCATACTACAAAGCTTTTATTAAGTATTACATTAGGAAGCTGGATTCCACCACCATCTGCGTTCCCTTTTGAGTGCAAAATTCATATAGAGATCTGACATAAGAATACTGCTTCAGATGATTAAGTAATTACATTTCTTAAATGTTGGCTATTTGATAGGTTAGACCAAGAAGAAGCTCTCTTTGTCTTACTTTTTTTTCTAAAAGGCAAACAGACTTGCATCTTCCAAGATCTGTAGAAAACACATCATATGAGGGCGGGGGGAGATGATAATGATACAGAACAGGAGATGGAGAAGAGCTAACTAAAAACAAAAAGGTCCAATTGTTTATCTATCATCTAGATGTTTAAACTAAGCCCTAAAATTTGCCTTGGGTTCAAACTTGGGAAAAAAGACCTCTAAATTTTACAATACACAAATCTGTACTGATGTCAAAGCTTACCAAACTGAAGAAACTTTTATGAACATATTTTGCTGCTATTATTCTTTATACCATATTAATTGTTCTCACTGCAGTTACTATAGTATACACTGTAATGAGAACCTAAAGTAATTTAAAGTACAACTTTAAAGTATTCACTAGCCATCTTCTTTTTAGCATTTGAGGTAGCTGTTCTATTTACCAAAGACATACAAATATTTGTCCAGTGAATAAAGATAACAAATAATGCTTAAAAAACTCATTAATAACAAACGGTATGTATCCTTTAAGAAGCAATTGTATCTGTGCCCTTGCTAAACAATTCCTAATGTAAACTACCTATAAGAGTTCACAGAACAACTTTACAAAAGTTGGGATCAACAGGAACTATTCTGTTCAGTGATTACCTTGCCATTTCCCTCACCCCTTTCCACCTTATTGTTAGCTGCCATCAAGTCAGTTCTGACTCATGGCAACCAACCCCCCCATGTGTGTGTAAAGCATAACTGCTCCATAGAGTTTTCAAGGCTGTGACCTTTTGGAAGCAAACAGCCAAGTCTGTCGGGAGGGTGGGGGGTGGGTGGCGACGGTACACCAACCTTTCGGCTAGTAAACCCCCGTCAAAAAAACCGCTGCCGGCGAGTCCATTCCAACTCATAGCGATCCTAGTAATCCAGTGCTTAACCGTTTTGGCCGCCTAGGGACTTAATATATTGTCTCCAATCACACCAAATCACCACAAATACTCACACTCACTCATCTTAAAGTCATGTTTCTTTTTACATGTTAATTAATGGTACCTTCTTTTGAAAAGCAAAAGGGAGATGAGTTCTATAGACTAGAAATTTAGCTTTTAATAATACAATTTAACATCTGAGTGATCTTCCGTGATGTGACCTGTGTTTTGAATCACAAATGCATTAATCTCACTATATCTGATAGGCAAAAGATACTACTCCACAGTGCCCCCTAGCTCAGTAAGACGTATCAGTCTAAAAGGGACACAGCTGGAATTGCTATGCTGGTCTCAAGAGTGTCAGCTCCACTCACCAAATCAGACCGGTTGCCGTCAAGGCAATTTCAAATCAGCGAACCTAGAGGACAGAGTAGAACTGCCCAACAGGGTTTCCAAGGGCGGCTGGTGTATTCGAACTGCCGACCTTTTGGTTAGCAGCAGAACGCCACTAGGGCTCCAGTTCACTCAAGCAGCTACTGAATAGACAGTATCTGAATTTGACCTGATGAATAACAGCTGACCTAATTAAATCTCGTTACTAATACTGATAGGAGTGGATGAGCTCGGAATACAACCACATAATTTAGTTCAAAAGCTCTAAAGAAACTTTTCATTGCACAATTTGATTATTTGACACTCACTGAGCAAGGTCTCATAAAATTTAAGATGCATTCTCTTCTACAGTTTAAGGGGAAACAATCAAAACCAACTCGACGGCAACCGGTTAGTACGGCATTACAGTATAGTTGTTTAGAGTAATGAAGGCAATTCCTTTTTTCATTTTTTAAAATGCTGAGGATCAGACTAAGCTACACAAAGATTTAGTAATTTCATTACCGCCACATTATAGACTCATTACAGCCTAATCTAGATTGCTAACACTGGTAAATTTACTAAGAGGAAATTTTGTGACCTTAGTCCCGATGCTAAAAAACAAGACAAATTTAGGATTAGCGGAAGAGGGCAAAAAGTGAAGATGATAAAATGACACATTCCCTTTCTTTTTGGAAACAAGCTCCTTCAGATTAAGCGAAACTTCTAAGAACAACAAAAGCTACAAAAATTACTCAACTTTTCAATGCCCTTCACCTTACTTGCATAAGACATTCTGAAAAAAGTCGTCTGGAAAGAGAACGTATATTAACTTTATTCCGCGTTCAAGCTCCAATATATCTGTACTAACGAAGGGGTGGGGGGACTGAATAGAGAAACGGATGAAACTCCAGTAGCAACTACAATAAAGCTGAGTAGAGTGTGTCAAAAAACACAAGGTTTCTAAAAGAATACCTTTGTTTCTACCTTTTCTCTAAGCTATTTAATTTGCACGTCTTAGAGACCCTGAGGAGAGCTGCTTGAGGCAGTGGAAGAAAGGGAGTGCGCTAGGCAAGCACAGAGACTTGTGAGAAAATATGTGCGGTACATTAGAATGTGCAATGGAGGAGAGATGCTGGAGTCACCCTCAGGAAGCAGTTGAGGGGGTTAAGAGCAAAGAGGTGGAATCGTATGTGGTTTAAGGAACGTGTATTCATAGCCATTAGCACACCTGATAAAGAGACAACTCTAGATAAGAAAGACCAACTCACCAATTGTGCAAATCTAGGTGACCGTTTCAACCAGTTCTATTGTCTGGAGTATTAGATGGAAATGCTTCAGGCACCGAGATCTAGTCAGTCTCACACCAAATCAGAGACACACTCGGGAAAACGAAGGGAGAGAAGATGCACAGTGACTGTCCCGGCATTCCCGGGCGCGGGGGTCCCTTCCTCGCTGGGCAGGGCAAGGACGCCCGGGTCCGCGGGGCCCGAGCGCAGGCGGTCCCCTCCTCCGGCTGCCGACGTCTCTCACCGCGCAGCCCAGGAGAGCGGAGACTTCCCCTCCCACCCCACCCCCAGCCGAAAGCAGGGAAGACGCGGAACTTGGGCTAGGGAGCGGAGGCCACAGACCCGGTCACGGCCTGGTGGGAGGCTCTGGGAGAGATTTTGTATGGCCACTGGGGATGGCACGGGGGAAAGCAAAGCCCCGGGTGATCGGCTTTCCAACCAGACGACGCTCGAGTCCGGGATACCGGGCCCCGATCCCTTCGGTGCTTCCCGACCCCCTGCAGCAACTGGGTCCTCGCAGTCCCGGGCCCGCTCGCCTCAGCTGGTGACCCGGCCTCCCGGGTCTCCCAGTCCCACCACAGCAACCGCCTCTTCAATAAACAGCTCTGCTCCTGAACCCTCGCCTCGGACGCTCCCCCCTCTCCCCGGGCCGCACCTCCGTTTTGGTGATCCGGTGCCGCCCCAGCTTCACCACGGCGAAGTTGCCCTTGCCCAGAGTGCCCTCGATGTCGTAGAACCCCACCCGGACCGGCCCTCGCTGCAAGTGCCTCGGGCCATCCGCCATGACCATGCTGGGCCCCGCTGCTAGCACGGCGGACTGGAGCTCAGACGGGCGGCGGGCTGGAGGTCTCGGCTTCGGCAACAGCCGCTCCGCTCGCTCCGTGGCTCTTTCCCTCCCGCTCCGCAGGGCCCAGCCAGGCGCGCGCCGCCGCTGACGTGCACCGACGTCAGGGGGCCGGGGCAGAGAGGCGGGGGCGGGACCAGGCCTCAATTGGTCACCATGGCGACCGGAGCACCGCCGACGTCGGCAGCGGGAGGGGTGGGAAGGAGGGAGGCGAGGTGGGGAGGGGCTTGAGCCTGCCTGGAGCGTTCCTTCCGGGCTCCGCGCCCCCGCTCTCCCCACCGCCTCGCTCCTGCCAGGGGCGGGGTCACCGCCCAGCCCGCCCCGTTCCTCGGCCTGCTAGACGAAGGGCAAGAGCGAGCCCTGCAGGCCGTGCCAAGGGGTGCACCGACCTGGATCCAGCTAAAAGTCAGCGTTCTCCGCCCACCGGGGGACCTTCCCGCCAAAACGTGTCACCTATGAGTACATTGCGCCCTGAATTTGGCTGGGCAAAGAACTGTAGTTGAGCAATGCGCCGCTCACAGAGTCCTTTTTCTGCATTCCTTCCTCATCTTGCTTCCATATAAATCCCTCCACATTTTGATGTTTCCGAGGAGTCATTCTGACAGCATGACAGAATGACAGAGCTGAAGAGACCTCAGAAATCACTTAATCCAGCGTTTGGGGTTTCAAAGGGGCTTTGTTTGGGGCCTGGAGTCCCCTGGCATGTATGTAATTTTTTGCTTATTTGAGCAGGTCTCTGGGAGATGAGACCATAGCTTTTATCAGATTCCCAAATGTTGTTGACCCCAAAAAGGTTAAATGTTTATCTAATCCAATTGTTTTTCATATAAAGAATAAGGCCAGAAAGAATGAAGAGAAT
Organism: Dugong dugon; assembly: GCA_030035585.1. NCBI lineage: Eukaryota > Metazoa > Chordata > Mammalia > Sirenia > Dugongidae > Dugong > Dugong dugon. Next base: position 33,474,674 of record CM057467.1, read on the forward strand.
TGCAAAAGTCATGCAGGTAAATGACCACACCAGTCTTGCATCTGGTGACTCAAGAGAACAGAAATGTTGTTGTTAGATGCCGTCAAGTTGGTTCCGCCTCACAGCGACCCTATGCACAACAGAACGAAAACAGTATTGCGCCATTCTCACAATCGTTGTCATGCTTAAGCTCATTGTTGCAGCCACTGTGTCAATCCATCTCATTGAGGGTCTTCCTCTTTTTCGCTGACCCTCTACTATACCAAGCACGATGTCCTTCTCTAGGGACTCATCCCTCCTGACAACATGTCTAAAGTATGTGAGACGTAATCTCGCCGTCCTTGATTCTAAGGAGCATTCTGGTGGTATTTCTTCCAAGACAGATTGTTCATTCTTTTGGCAGTATTCTTCGCCAACACCACAATTCAAAGGAGTCAATTCTTCTTCGGTCTGCCTTATTCATTGTCTAGCTTTCACGTGCATTTGAAGCAATTGAAAAACACCATGGCTTGGGTCAGGAGCAACTTAGACTTCAAGGTGATATCTTTGCTTTTCAACACTTCGAAGAGGACTTTTGCAGCAGATTTGCCCAATATAATACATCTTTTGATTTTGTGACTGCTGCTTCCATGGGTGTTGATTTCAAGTAAAATGAAATCCTTGGCCACTTCAACGTTTTCTCCATTTATCCTGATGTTGCTTATCGGTCCAGTTGTGACTTTCGTTTTTTTTTTTTTTTTTTATGTTGAGGTGTAATCCATAGGGAAGGCTGTGGTCTTTGATCTTCACCAGTAAGTGCTTCGAGTCCTCTTCCCTTTTAGAAAGCAAAGTTGTGTCATCTGCATATTGCTGGTTGTTAATGAGTCTTCCTCCAATCCTGATGCCCTGTTTTTTTCATATAGTCCAGCTTCTTGGATTATTTGCTCGGTACATAGATTGAATAGGTTTGGTGAAAGGATACAATCCTGGCGCACACCTTTCCTGACTTTAAACCATGTAGTGTCCCCTTCTTCTGTTTGAACGACTGTCTCTTGATCTATGTACAGGTTCCTCATGAGCACAATTAAGTATTATGGAATTCCCATTCTTTGCAATGTTATCCATAAGTTGTTATGATCCACACAGTTGAATGCCTTTGCATAGTCAATAAAACATAGGTAAACATCTTTCTGGTATTCTCTGCTTTCAGCCATGATCCATCTGATATCATCAATGATATCCCTTGTTCCACTTCCTCTTCTGAATCCAGCTTGAGTTTCTGGCAGTTCCGTGTTGATATACTGCTGCAGCTGCTTCTGAACGATCTTCAGCAAAATTTTACTTGCGTGTGATATTAATCATATTGTTCAACAATTTCTGCATTTGGTGGGATCATCTTTCTTGGGAATAGACATAAATATGGATCTCTTCCAGTTGATTGGCCAGGTAGCTATCTTCCAAATTTCTTGGCATAGACGAGTGAGCACTTCCACTGCTGCATCCGTTTGTTGAAACACCTCAATTGGTATTCCATCAGTTCCTGGAGCCTTGTGTTTTGCCAACGCCTTTGGTACAGCTTGGATTTCTTCCTTCGGTACCATCGGTTCCTGATCATATGCTGCCTCCTAAAATGGTTGAACATCAACCAATTCTTTTTGGTATAGTGATTCTGTGTATTCCTTCCATCTTCTTTTGATGCTTCCTGCGTCGTTTAATATCTCCCCCATAGCATCCTTCAGTATTGCAACTTGAGGCCTGAATATTTTCTTCAGTTCTTTCAGCTTGAGAAATGCCAAGCATGTTCTTCCCTTTTGGTTTTCCATCTCCAGGTCTTTGCACATGTCATTATAATACTTTACTCTGTCTTCTCGAGCTGCCCTTTGAAATCTTCTGTTCAATTCTTTTACTTCATCATTTCTTCCTTTTGCTTTAGCTACTCGACGTACAAGGGCAAGTTTCAGTGTCTTTTCTGACATCCATTTTGGTCTTTCCTTTCTTTCCTGTCTTTTTAATGACCTCTTGCTTTCTTCATGTATGATGTCCTTGATGTCATTCCACAACTTGTCTGGTCTTTGATCATTAGTGTTCATCGCATCAAATCTATTCTTGAAATGGTCTCTAAATTCAGGTGGGATATACTCAAGGCTGTACTTTGGCTCTTGTGGACTTGTTCTAATTTTCTTCAGCTTTAATTTGAACTTGAATATGGGCAATTGATGGTCTGTTCCGCAGTCGGCCCCTGACCTTGTTCTAACTGATGATATTGAGCTTTTCCATTGTCTCTTTCCACAGATGTAGTCCATTTGATTCCTGTGTATTCCATCTGGCAAGGTCCACGTGTATAGTTGCCATTTATGTTGGTGAAAAAAGGTATTTGCAATGAAGTCGTTGGTCTTCCAAAATTCTATCGTGTGATGTCTGGTGTTGTTTCTATCACCAAGGCCGTGTTCTCCAACTACTGGTCCTTCTTTTTGTTTCCAGCTTTCACATTTGAATCACCAGTAATTATCATTGCATCCTGATTGCATATTTGATCAATTTCAGACTGCAGAAGTCGGTAAAAATCTTCAGTTTCTTGGTCTTTGGCCTTAGTGGTTGGTGCGTAAGTTTGAATAATAGTCATATTAACTGGTCTTCCTTGTAGGTGCATGGATATTATCCTATCACTGACAGCATTGTACTTCAGGATAGATCTTGAAATGTTCTTTTTGACGATGAATGCAACGCCATTCCTCTTCAAGTTGTTGTTCCCGGCGTAGTAGACCATATGATTGTTCGATTCAAAATGGCCAATACCAGCCCATTTCAGCTCACTAATGCCTAGGGTATTGATGTTTATGCGTTCTGTTGCATTTTTGACAACTTCCAATTTTCCTACACCCATACTTCGTACGTTCCATGTTTTGATTATTAATGGATGTTTGCAGCTGTTTCTTCTCATTTTGAGTTGTGCCACATCAGCAAATGAAGGTCCTGGATGCTTGATTCCACCCACGTCGTTAAAGTCGACTGTACTCTGAGGAGGCAGCTCTTCCCCAGTCGTCTTTTGAGTGCCTTCCAACCTGAGGGGCCCATCTTCCGGTACTATATCAGACAGTATTCCGCTGCTATTCATAAGGTTTTCACTGGCTAATTCTCTTCAGAAGTATACCGCCAGATCCTTCTTCCTAGTCTGTCTTAGTCTGGAAGCTCAGCTGAAACCTGTCTGCCATGGGTGACCCTGGTGTATTTTAATACTGGTGGCATAGCTTCCAGCATCATAGCAACTTGCAAGCCCCAGAACTTGGTTTCTAAAATACCATTCTCCACTAAAAGGAACCAGACTCCTTGGAGAAATGGCTAATTCTAGGGCAGAGACAGGGAAAGTATAAAATGCGTTTGAAAGATCTTGTGCCAGAAAGCAAGGAGATTTTTCAAAGAATGATGAAGACACATGAAAAGGAAACAGGAACCAGCTCGAAGGGATCCCCACATGCCAAATCTGGGACAATTCAAGTATCAGGAATGAACAATGATAGAAATGGATTATGATACATTGAAAAAGAATCCATGAGTCCATACGTATTCTTAAAAATTTAAATAAATAAAAACATATGAAGAGGGGAGCAGCAAAATCTCTTCTTTACAGTGAAATGCCAACTAATACATGTAAAAGGATTGGTGAAATCAGGAAACCAGCATTTTGTACCAATTATAGTAATAGTCGATTCAGAAACAATTATCAGTAGATGCTAAAATCATTGGGTGAAAGTTTACTAGGGAACAGGATATTTACACAGTCTCAAAGTATTCCTCAAATTTCTTATTCATTAGCTAGTTGCTGTTGAGTTGATTCCAACTCAGGGTGACCCCATGTGTGTCAGAATAGAACTGTGCTCCACAGGGTTTTCAATGGCTGATTTTTCAGAAGTAGATCTCCAGATCTTTCTTCTGAGGCACCTTTGGGTGAACTTGAGACTTCAACCTTTCATTTAGCAGCTGAGTGTGTTAACCATTTGCACCACCCAGGGACTCCTCTTATTCATTACCAAGAGATATAAAAGGTACCTTTACCATGGAGGAATCTGATAGATACCACCCTAATCAAATGATCAAAGTTACCATTATCAGTTATTGGATGCAATGGCGTTATGTACTTCCTGATGTGAGGTACTGAGGACACAGCATTTCTTACGTAGTATCCTTTACAAAAAAAAGCATATATGAATCTAAGTATGAAAAAACAATCGGAAAAAAATGCAAGTTGAGAAACACTGTACAAAACAACTATACTGAACTTTAAAATTGTTGGTGTCATGAAAGACAAAGAAAGGCTAAGGAATTGTTAGAGATTTAAGGGATTAAAGAGACATGCCACTAAAGGCAATGTGTGAATCCTGGATTGGGAAAAAAATGCTATAAAGGAATTTTTTCAGGACAATTGCTGAAATTTGAATATGGATTGTATATTAGAATATATACACATATATAGCATTATTTCAATTCACCACCTGTCTGTGACTTTGTCGTATTGTGGTGGTGCAGTGGGTAAGTGGTTGCTGTTAATTGAAAGGTCAGTTGCTCTAAGGGAGAAAGATGTGGCAGTTTGCGTCCATAAAGATTACAGCCTTGGAAACTCTATGGGGCAGTTCTACTCTGTCCTGTAGACTCACTATGAGTCAGAATCAACTTGATGGCAATGGGTTTGGATGATGCTGGAAGCTATGCCACCGGTGTTTCAAATACCTGCAGAGTCACCCATAGTAGAAAGATTTCACTGGAGTTTCCAGACTAAGATAGACTAGGAAAATGAGCTACTTCAAAAATTAGCTAAAGAAAACCTTATGGATCACATCAGAACATTGTCCAAATTGCTTGCTTTGGACATGTCATCAGGAGGGGTCAATTGCTGGAGGAGGACATCATGTTTGGTGAAGTAGAGGGTCCGTGAGGACATGGGACATCCTCAGTAATATGCATTGGCACAATAGCCATAATGATGGACTCAGAATGCTGTCGATTGTGAGAATGATTCTGGACTGGGCAATGTTTCCTTCCATTCTACATAAGGTTGCATGAGTCTACTGGATTTGAGGATAGTAACAACAACAAGGTTTTTTCAATGTTAAACTTCTTGAATGTTATAATTGTAGGGTGATTATATTTGAAAGTGTCCTTAGTAAGAGATACACACTGAAGTCTTTAGGGATAAAAGTTTTTATGCATGCAACTTACTCTCAAAAGATTTAACAAAGCTGTCTAGATAGGTAAGACAAATGTGACAACATGTTAGCAAATTGGTAAATCTAGATAAAGGGTATATGGCAGTTCATTGTATTGTTCTCTCAACTTTTCTGTAGTTTTTATTTTTAAAATGAAAATTAATATATATGTGTGGGTATGTATATATATTGTTTATAGCTGTCATGTTTTTCTTTTTTTTTTTTTTTTTTAGTGCAAGATCTAATTGGCTCTTGGGCCGTACACCTGCTTTCTGTGCTTCTATCCTTCACTCTCTCCAAGCAGTACCTTATTCTACTGTGAGTTATGTTGTTTGCAAAAGGTAGGAGAGAAGTGGGAAATGCTGTAAGGCTGATCAGATTTCTGGATTGATGGAAGTGGACTATGATGTCTCCCCTAACTAGAAGAGGAGGGAACATAGGTACCCCAGTTCAAAAGTAGTTGCCATATACATTTTGCCAGTTAGATTAATATTTCTTAATTGTTCTGGCAGTGGGTTCCTTTGGAATGCTGATGAAAAGCCAGTTACTCTAGACCCTGAGACCCAATAGGGTTAAAAACCTCCTCTTTTAAAGTACGTATTTGGAGAAGGAGTTAAGACTCTTTTCTATCTGATTATTTTCATCAGATAACTGGGCCAATTATCTGCTTGCACAATCAGGGAATAAGACTTGATCTGGGGCCTAGAAGAAGGGGAAGGATGGCAGGGAGTATCAAAATGATTTTGGAAAACCAGAGTTCCGTGTGAGAGCGCTGGTGTCTAGAGGTCAGAGAAAAGGAGACAAGAGATGGGAGAGAGTTAGGAGGGGCTATGCCAAAAATAAACCTTGCACACTTGGAAATGTTGCGGGTATGTCACTGAAAATTACTGGTAGGTTGTAAATGTGCCCCTGAAGAAATATATGTGTACTAATTTAGAATACTGCCACCTTAGCTTCCATGATTCAGCTCTATTTCCTCGATCCAAAAGACCTACTTCTCCCACTCTAATTTCAACCCTGTATGTGTTTTTGCTTCAAATTAATCGCTAACTGTATACATTTTAGAAGTCCCTGGGTGGTGCAAACGGTTAAGCACTTAGTATTAACTGAAGAGTTGGTGGTTCCAACCCATCCAGAGGCACCTCAGAAGAAAGACCTGACGATCTGCTTCTGAAAGTTCACAGCCTTGAAAATCCTATGAAGCACAGTTCTACTCTTCAATACTTGGGGTCACCATGAGTTGGAATCAACTTGAGGGCAACTGGTTTGGTTTTTGGTTTACATACATTTTAGCAATTATTAAGATTATCCAACTCCGCTTTTCTCTCCTCTCTCTCTCTCACACACACATACACACACGTACAGGAAATGAACAAAAGAGAAGCGGGATAAGGAGAAGGAAAGAAAGGCTACATACAATCCCCATAGCTTTCACCTCCAGTTTTAGCATCAGTGCAGTAGAGCACTCTATTCACCAGATTTCCTATCTGCTTGACCTTTGAAATGCAATATTCCCAGTGATAGCTGTGAGTCCACTATATGTGCCACTGAGTTGAAAAGAAAATGTTAACATAACATTTTAAAAGGCAAAAGAGTGTGCAAATATAAAGAAGTAAGAAAGATGGTGAGAGACTGAGATAAGAATTAATTCTATAAAATACTTATCTGAGAGTTAAGTGGTTTGAGGCGAGGAGTTAGCAAAGAGATCATAAAAGAGTGATCTGAAACGCGAGGACGGAAAACATCAGGGCTCACAGTGCTGTGCATATTTTGCTGAAGCAGACAGCCTTTGAACTTGAAAAGCAAGACATGTACCGTTTGTTTCCTTGATCATGAACTGCGTCTGCATTTTTACTGTCTTATCATTTCAGGACTGAATGCATGTCAATACACCAGTAGACTCTGGTCTTGATTTAGATTTAGTTCAAATCGAAAACTAGTGAAATCTTTTGAGATGACTTTGCTTAGAAAAAATAGATTACAAAGCTAGAGTGAATAGTTTACATATTACAAAAGGCGTAAAGTAGATGAGAAAATTCAAATCACTGATCCATGCCAATTACAAGTGCTTCTGTATAAAAGGAGAAGCCCTGTTGGCACAATGGTTAACCACCTGGCTGCTAACCAAAAGGTCAGCAGTTCAAACTCAGCAGCCACTCCGCAGGAGACTGATGTGGCAGTCTGTTTCCATAAAGATTTACGGCCTTGGAAACCCTATGACACAGTTTTACTCTTTCCTATTGGGTCACTATGAGTCGGAATTGACTTGATGGCAATGAGTTTTTCTATATAAAATATAGGCATTCCTGAAATAAGCATTAATCAGTCATTTAAATATGTGGATGCCATTATGTTTAAGGTACTACTAGGAAATAAGCTAGAGGATTGAGATTTGCTATGGATTGAATTGTGTCCCCCCCAAAATATGTGTTGTAAATCCTAAACTCTATGCCTGTGGTTATAATCCCTTTTGGGAATGGGTTGTCTTTGTTATGTTAATGAAACAGGATTAATGTATGGTGTGTCTTAAATCAATCCCTTTTGAGACATAAAAGAGATTAAACAAGCAAGTGAGAGAAACAGAGGTGTGGAAAGAAGTGTGCCAAGCCACATGAAGATCTCCAAGGAAGCAGAAGCTGAAAGACAAGGACCTTTCGCCAGAGGCAACAGAGAGAAAGACTTCCCTAGAGCCAGTGCTGTGAATTCAGACTTCTAGCCTCCTAAACTGTGAAAAAATAAAATTCTCTTTGTTAAAGCCATCCACTTGTGGTGTTTCTGTTTTAGTAGCCCCAGATATCTAAGACAAGATTGTTTAAAGGAAACTTTCTTTGGGTCTTTGAAAGGATAAGTAGCCATGCCGTGGTTTTAGTTGATACAAGTTTAGTTTTATCTGTGATGGATATTCTCCAAATGAAGAACGTGATTCTCTCTAAACATTGAAAATAATTTCAAAATTTCTGTATCTCCTCCCAGATGACAAATTTTCTTAGAATCCTGAATTTGAAGGGTATCTGACATAGACTGACATATAAATCCATTTTCCCATCTGACACAGAAATTTCTACACCCTTGACAGGTGCCATCAAGCCTCTGCTTCCTGCAGGAACCTAATTTATTGTGAGATAGGTTGCATTAGTAGAAGAAGCTTCCTCATATTGGCTTCATGCATACTTCTCTCTAACTTCTGCCCATAGATCTTGGTTCTTGTCTCCAGTACAAGACAAACATCCATATACCCATTGTCATATTCTTTCTTCAGATCTCCAGGCAAAACATTCTCAACTTCACTGTGTAAACTATGTTTCCAGCCCTCTACCTTTTTTTCTTCGTGCTGCTCTGGACTCTTGCTGAAAGCAAACAGGACTTGAAGTACTTACTGATGAAGATCAAAGACCACTGCCTTCAGTATGCATTACACCTGAACATAAAGAAAACAAAAATCCTCACAACTGGCAGTGTTTCGTTCTGTTGTACGTGAGGTTGCTATGGCACCTAACAACAACAACAACAAAACTCTGGATTCTGGTTTGTCAATGTTTCTTTCAAAATATTGTTCTAAAAACTGACTGTGAGATTCCAAACGTAGTCTCAGCAGTGCAGAATACTAACTACCGACCAGTTCCTTCTTTGATCCAGACACTTGACTCAAACTAACTCAACTGAAGGTTGTGTTAGTTTTCTTTTTAGCAACCACAGCTCACAGTTAAGACTTTTTGTTGTTAAATGCTGTGGCATCAGCTCTGACTCATGGAAGACCAGCTAAAACTCTTGGGGTTTTTTTTTTAAATAATAAATATTATTGCCTTAGGTCACCCTCATCATTTTCTTGGGAAATTGATTTTTTTAAAAAATATAAGTGGAAATTCTGATGATTAAAATGTCATCTTGTTGATTTTTGCTCAGCATTCCAGATAATAGAATCATTTTGATTCTCTACTCTGCCATCTATCATATTACCTAATTTTTAGTTTTCTGAACTGTGTGAAAATTCCACCAGCATGCCTTCTGCATTTTTGTTGTAGCCATTATTCTCAGTATCACCACTGCTAGTAGAGTGCGAGGCTCGTAGTAGCTCGTAACTGTTGATTGATAGACTGGTAAATAGGGCAGAGCCTGGTCCAGAGTTCTAGAGCTTGCCACTTGACACCTCCTAGTTTGACTTCCCACAATTTCCTAGTCAATACTCGTTTGATTTGGTTTTTCAGACAACCATGAGTTATGGGACGATTCTCTATCCATGCTGCTAGAATTAGGTTTTAAAGAGCCTCCTGGACATCCTAATACCAATATTTCAGTGTGTAAGCTATTCAACTCTCAGTTACTTTCCTCTTAGTGCATTTCTGTTATTGCAGTATTTTACTAACCTTTCCCTACCCCATCCCCCTCAATGAAGTAGTTTACTTCTTTGAGGGTAAGGATCATATCTTAGTCATTTTTGAAATTCTTAAACTTTTTAGCAGAATTCAACAAATGAGATTTAGTTTGACATTTATTGCATTCAGGGTAGACACTGGGAGTGTAAACATGAATAAGACACGGTCCTTGCCCTTGAGAAATTCCTGGTTTAGAGTGTGAGCTCTAAAATCTGACTTTGTAAGTGTGAACCGTGGCTCTACCACTTGCTATCTGGTGACCTTGGGAAAGTTGCTTAACTTCTCCCTGCCTTAGTTTCTCATTACTGTTTATGGCTAATAATAGCATCTACCTTAGAGGATTATTTTGAGGGAGTAAACACATAAACAGATACTTTTAATGTAATGTGGTGAGAGCTAAGAGCTCACCAAGGAGCACAGAGGAGTGATACTAAGCTCAATTTAAAGGTTTTCAGGGGAGACTTCCAAAAGATTAAACCTGAGAAGAGTTGTAAAGGCCTAATAAGAGTTGTCCAAGTAAAGAAAGGTTGGATGAGCATCAAAAGAAGACGAAATAGCATGAGCAACAGTCCTGAAGTAGGAGGATGCCTGATGTGCTCAGGTAAGTACCATCAGTGGTGAACGTCTAGACTCACTGTTGAGAGCGATCACAGATAAAACAGAAAGAAACATGGAGACCAGGTCATGGAGGGCTCCTTCTTCCCCTTCCAGCATGATTGCTGCTCCTAAACCCTTCCACAGAGAAATTCTGAAGCTGCACCTGGGTAGGAAGCTGCTGAAGTGATGGACTTCTACAACAGCATTGATAAACAGATGTAAAGGATGGGAGGGAGGGAGATGTTGAAGATTATTCCTGGGCTTTTAACAGGAATGAACAGATGCAATCCGTTGCTGAGAGCTTACCATGTGTCATTTACTCGGCTGGGCACTGAACATACAAAAAAACCAAAACCAAACCTGTTTTTGTCAAGTTGATTCCCACTCATAGCAACCCTATAGGACAGAGTAGAGCCGCCCCATAGTGTTTCCAAGGAGCTGCTGGTGGATTGGAACTGCTGTCCTTTTGGTTAGCAGCAGAGCTCTTAACCACTGCACCACCAGGGCTCCAACATACGAAGGTGGATAGAACATGGTCCCAGTCCTCAAAGATCATATAATCTATTTCATGCAGAACTTAGCCCCTATTTCTCTACTACATAAAGATATTGTGAAAGATTGTTAAATAACTTGCTGAAACCAACATACATCTGTGCACTGCAGTGAAATGAGTTGTGCTAGAAGTCAAATGTTCCACATTGCCATTCATGTGCACTCTGTGTGCATGAGTATCTGGATACATAATTCTGGAGCTTGGGAGACAGATCTAGCCTGGAAATTTAGAGACTGCTAGTCCTGGTAGTTGATGTCATGGATGTGGATGGTATCACTCAATGGAGTTTGAAGAGTAAAAGAAGGCAGAATCCTACAGTGCCCCTCCAGCACTTAAGGGAGTGAGCTAATAAAGAGAGGTATTCCCTTCCCCTCAAGGAGAGTTCAGAGAAGTAGAAGCAGAATCGATATAAAGAGAAAGTGTCTTATAAATCTAGGGGAAAGAGAACTTAAAGGAGAGATATTTCAAGAAGGAGGAAGTATTTTCAATCACTGTAAAGATGTCAAGCAAGATGAAGATTTGTCATAAAGGGGAAATTGATGATCTTTGCAGAGGTTTTCTGTGAAGTGCTGGGGGTGGAAGCCAAACTGGAATGAGTGGGAAGTAGTAAGGAAAAGTGACAGTAGACTGTTCTTTCAAGAAACTTGTATATGAAGGAAAAAAGATAAAAGGGGATGTAGAAGTCTAGTGATGTTTGGTAAGGTTTTTTTTTTTCATTTTTCCCCAATTGGTAGAGAGTTGAGCATTTTTGGAAAGAATCAGAAGAGGGAACGGTTGAAATAAAAGTGATTAGAGGTCATCTGTAGAGGGCAACAGAATCCAGAACACAAGGGAATATTTGGCCAGGAGGTGAAATGCTTCCTTTATTCTAATGTGGGAGAAGGAAGCAAAGGCAGCTTTGGCTGAAGTTAGGTGGGCAGTTGGCAGTGCTAGAGGTTTACCCTTGGCATGTATTTCTTCTATGAAATAGGAAACAGATTATCTGCAGAGAGTGTGAGTGGAGGAGTAGGAGGCTTTAGATGAATTGTGAAGGTGTGAAAACTACCAAGAGAATGGGAGGGGAAATTGATTAGGGCACATTGAAAATTTACTAGGCAACAAGAAGGTTTGATTGAGGTGGGGGAAACCACGATTGTTAGAAATACCAATCCGCATGTTCATGGAACTTTTTGCAGCAATGTTTGGTAGCCTGTATACAACTTCAGAGAAGGCTGAGTGTTGGATTGATACAGAGCTGGATTTTCCTGGGTGGATCCTACAGAATACCAAAGAGGCAAGAAAGCTGAGGATTCAGGAAGTCAGTGAAGATAAGAATGGGCTGAGAGTCGGGGGTTGGGGGTGAAGTGGAGGCTGCTAGAGTTTGGAGCATAAATGAGATGACAATGAGGGCATAAAAGATCTTGAAAAGGAATCATATTCTATTCTGGCATATTTGAGTTAGAGGTTGTTCTAGGTGATGATGAGGTCCAGGGTGATATCCTCAAGAATGACTGATTAAAGTGAAGAAGAGAGATCTTTCCCAGATTATTCCCAATACCTATTATTCCCAATACCTACTGCAATGCTTGCAACATAAGAAATCCTCAATATATATTTGTTCAACAAATGGATAAAAATGCTTTATTTTCTGCTTCCCAGTGGACTACACCAGTTTCTCCCTTTCCCACATATTTCATTAGTTAACTTCAATTATGGTAAGTGCTATAAATGAAAAGTACTGCATGCTATGAGGTTGCATAACAGGGAATCCGGATCTAGTTGGGGTTAGGGGATGGTTAACAAGTTTCCTCAAAGAAGTGACATTTAAGGTGAGATCTGAAGAATGAGGAGTTAACCAAGGGATGAGATGGGGGGAGAGTCTTACCAGCAATTTCTAAATGTATTGAGGTGGGAAGAAGCTGAGAGTGCTCCAGGTGGGTTGAATGAGGGAAGAAGAGGGATGGGGCTGAAGCAGAATGTTGGAGCCACGTTGTATGAGATCCTATACATTTCCTACATCATGGAGTACATTTTGACCTACAAGACTTGGGGTGATAAAAATTGACTTAACTGTTGTCGTTGTTGACTTATAAGCACTGATAGGAATTATAGTATTATTATGGGTGTGTGATTCTACACAGTGAGATTTAAAAGCTGAAATATTATATTTGTCTAAAATGTCTCTTCCAGTAGCCTGCAACTTCCTTTCTGCAAAGCCTGAAGTGCAATTATTCCTCTGGATTAAATAAAGCAGAGGTGATAGCCTTCCAAAAATCACTATTAAAATGTACTTCGGTGACCTGGAGAGAAAATCTCTAGGCCGCCTTCCTCTTTGCTATCCTAAATTTCTCCCATTAGCTTTATGATTGGGTTAATTCAATATTTGCATTGTTGAAGGACCCCTCGTGGCGCAGTGGTTAAGTGCTTGGCTGCCACCTGAAAGGTTGGAGGTTTGAACTCACCAGCCGCTCTGCGGGAGAAATACGTGACGGTCTGCTTCTGTAAAGATCACACAGCCTTGGAAACCCTATGGGGCAATTCTACTCTGTCCTGTAAGGTCACTATGAGTTGGAATCAACTTGATGGCAATGGATCGTTAGTCACTTTTGAGTCAGCTCCAACTCCTGGCGACCTTTTGTATAACAGAATGAAGCATTGCCCAGTCCTGTGCCTTTGTATAGGAAACAGATAAGCTTCAACTAATGAAACGTGAAGAAGGCAAGGTATAGAGCAGAGACCTTTGCCTGATGATGGAGAAGGGAAGCTCAGGTAAGTGAGCATCCGAATGGAGATTTTGAATCTTGGGCTGTCCTGCTGTAGCTATAGGCCTCAGGAAATATTTATTTCACGATTTTGTCTATCATAAACCTACGTAAGACGTGTTTTAGATCCAGGTCATCCAATTTCACCAAGGTAGAAAATTAGCATGAGCTGGCTGCCTATTCCAAGATCATGCTTGGAGGAACCATGGAGGAAAACCATCATGAAATTAGGAATAACAGGGGAAAAAAAAAAGGGAAATTCATGACCCGAAGAAAGCCTCTTTTGAAATGGTGTGTGTGTGTTGGTGTGTGCATGTGTATATCTGCAACCTAAGACAGGTGCTACTGGAAGAATTAGCAGCGTAGGCTCAGACTATTAGTGAAGTGTCTACAAGGATAAAACACAGGGCAGAACAGAAACCAGAATTGTGGAACACTGGTAGGAATTGACTGACCTTAACCCTACCCTGCTGCCTCCAACCCCTAAACCAAAAAACCAAATCCATTGCTTTTGAGTCAATTCTGACTCACAGTGACCCTATAGGACAGACTAGAACTGCCTCATAGGGTTTCCAAGGCTGTAAATCTTTATGGAAGTAGACTGCCACAGCTTTCTCCTACGGAGAGGCTGGTGGGTTTGAACCGCCAACCTTTTGGTTAGCAGCTGATCATTTAACCACTGTACCATGAGGGCTCCTCTTCAGCCCCTAGGGCTAAAGAATTACAATCTAGACTTATCTCTTCTCCAGTCTTCTTCTCCTTGGAGAGGGTGAGGCATAAGGAAGGTGAGGACTTAAGGTAGGGTCCCACCTGAAGAGTTGCCCGATGGCCTGAGTGATTAATTATGGTAGTCTGGTGCTGGGAGCTCTCCACCCTAGTGCTTGTCCCTTCTCCTCTCCTTGAGCCCATTGGCTGTTGACATAGACTGTGATCTGGACTTTGGTCTTTTCCCATTACAAATTCTCACACAAAATGGCCGATTGCATCAGAGGAATATAAACTCATAGGCCAAAGTAATGAGACATCTCAGGAGCACAAGTACTTCAAAAGAAAACAACAATCTGGATTACAGATGCCACCAGAAGCAAATACATTAGATCAGAGGGTTAACAAATATAAAATAAACATAATAAACAATTAATGAAGAAATCATAAAAAGAGGAAACATTAGGCATGAAAAATATGTAGTAGTAGAAATAAAGAACATAACACATGAGACAGATAGTGAAATCAGCCAAAAAACCAAATTACTGAGCTGGAAGATCAGGTTAAGGAACTCTTCTAGAAGGAAGTAAGGAAGAATAAAGAAAAAGAATATATAAAATTTAAGAGATAATGAAATATAATTGGAACTCCCACTGCAGATAATAGGAGTGTCAGAAGGAGAAAAAATAGAAATGGAAAAGAGGAAATATTTGAAGAAATATGGAAATAAGATTTTCAGAATTAAAGAATACCAAAGAAGAAAGATAAGAGAAATATAACCCTGGCAATATTTCAATGAAATTTAAGTATACCACAGGCAAAGATAAAATTTTAAGAGTTTCCAAAGTGATAGAGCAGATTAACTATAAAGTAACAAGAATCATAATGATCTCAGGCTTCTCAAGAGCAACAAGAAGACAAAGGGATAATATTTTTAAAGTATTGAAAAGATAAAAGACCTTTGAATCATTTTATACCTAGTCAAATTGTCATTAAAATGTGAGGGTATAGTAACATTATTTTCAGGCATACCAGGCCTCAGAAAGTTTGTCACACAAAGACCCATATTGAAAACAGTATTGGAAAAAGTACTCAAACAAATCCAGGAGATGCTGCTAGAGATGCGTGAAGTAAAGTTAGTTAAATACCTGGATAAACTTTGGTGTTGTCTTTCAAAAACTGGTAAACACCAAAGAAAAGAAAATGAGAAAGTATGTCCACAATAACCTAGACTTAAATTCTAGACAATATCAAAGGATATCTTTAAGGGACACTCTTTAAGATAGAAAAAACAAAATTAAAAGAATGACTTACTTTAAAGAAAGTAGAAAGAAGATGATAAAAATAATAGCCAAATTAATGAAATAGAAAACAAAATGTAATACAGAAGATCAACAAAGCCAAGAGTTGGTTCTTTAAGAAAACGAATAAAATAGACAAGCCCATTGCAAGCATAATCAAGGATAAAAAGAAAATTAATTTAAAAAACTAGTATTCTCTTATCATCTTTTAACCTCAACTTTATCTGTAGGTATATCCATTTTGTTGTTCATAATGTTGTCTCCACATTATACAAACACATTTGAAAATAGACGAAATGGACAAATTCCTAGAAAAAAAAATAACCTAAAAAAACTTACTTAAGAAGAAATAGAAGACCTTAACAGTGCTATAACTGTTAAAGAAATTGAAACAATAGTTTGAAAATCATCTCACAAATAAAATGTCAGGGCCAGGTGGCTTTATAGGCAAGTGTCTTAGTTTGCTAGTGCTGCTGTAACACAAATACCACAAACGTGTTACTTTAAAGAACAGAAATTTATTTTCTCACAATTTCTCACAAAATATCCAAACTAGAGTCTTGGCTGTGTTGATTTCTTCCTTGCCTGGGGTATTACTTCTTTGGTTCCTTGGTGTTCCTTGGCTTGTAGACAATCCTCAGATGATGTCTGTCCTCCCTTGTGTATATCTCTGTGTCTCTTCTGGTCTTCTTATAACTCAGGAGAGATTAGATTTATGATCCACCCTCACTGATTCGGTCTCATTAACACAACAAAAGAAAAATCCTATTTCCAAAAGGGATTACATCCACAGGTATAAATTAAGGGCCAGGAATTCAACACATATTTTTGGGGGACACAGTTCAACCATAACAGCAAGTTGCAACAAACTTTCAAGGAACATATCACACTAAATTTATTATAGATTATTTCAGAGAATAAAAAGATTCATTTATGAGACCAATATAATTTTGATCCCCTAACAAGACAAGAATAGTGTGAGAAAGGAAAGTAATAAATCTGTTTCACACAGGAACATAGGGGCAGATATCCTAAGCAAAATATTGGCAAACTAAATCCAACAGGGTACACGAAGTAAAGTATACCAGGACCAAGTGGGGTTTATCCCAGCAACGCAACTGTGGTTTAATATTGGAAAATCTATACATGTAATTTGGAGCCCTGGTGGTGCAGTGGTTAAGAACTCAGCTGCAAACCAAAAGGATTCCACAGTTTGAATCCTCCAGCCGCTCCTTGGAAGCCCTATGGAGCAGTTCTGCTCTGTCCTATAGGGTCGCCGTGAGTCAGAATCAAGTCGACAGCAATGGGTATACATGTAATTCACAACATTAACCCAAACAGCCTAATTTCTGGTTTCTCACTTCTTTCAAGAACACCAAATGTGAAGCTCATGCCCCCTCTACTGGTTAGCAACATTTTGTCATAAATGTCTTTGTAAACAGGACTCCATCCTTGTGTGTAAAGATAATTTGGTATTTATTTTTACTGCCCTGATTTTTTTTTTTTTTTTGGAATGGAGAGTTGGCAGTGAGAAAGAGAAAGAGAGAGGAGGACATATGTATATGTTTTGTGAAGAAGACAAAAATGTCATCACGAACCTGACTTGTGAGCAGATGCCATATAACTTACATGAAAACTTTGGGGGAAGAATACTGAAGATGTGGAAGTTACCTTTAGGGGCAGCATCTTCAGCCTTCGCTTTATAGCAAAAAAAAAAAAAAAAAAAAAAAAAAAAAAACTGTTAATTTTCTTCAACTCATCATCAAATTAAATTTATTAGGTACTCTCATAGACCTCTGTCATATCGGGTGTATCTCTATCCCCTTGCCCTTGAAGGAGTGTTCTCTTCTCCTTCCTGTGTTTATATGCCAAATCTATTCATCAGAGTAAAATGAGGACCTCTGAGGACAGAGATCACATCTAATTTTCTATCAGGTTCAGTCCCCAGCCCCCAAATAGTGCACACCGCATGGTAAATAACAATTATGCTACTTAGCTACCCCTCTCAAATTGCCATGTAAGAACAAAACATCCCCATCGACTACCCTAAGGAAATCCAAATCAAAAGGATGAAAGAGGATGTTGACTACTCACCAGAAGACTAAACATAGTAATTTTATTGTTGTGCCCATAATTACCCTTTGACCAGAAAAAATTCAGGATATGTTGATTTCAAGATTTGGAAGTTCAATGATCAGACTCAGAAAACGTCCATTAAAACTATTCCCCATTAAGTTCACCCTTGAACTTCCAAATCCTTAAACATCAAAGAAAGCTAAACAAAGATGATTTTTTAAAAATTCTTTTCAACTCACATAATATGGAAGACATCATTCCACATCTCTTGCACTATGTCCTCAAAACTCGACCACAAAACCCTGACAGGAATTGAAAAGCAACTCTGGGCATCAAGAAGCTAAATGTTAGGCAGCATGGTCCTGGTCTTGCCTTCATTACCTTGTACCTAGGTAACCATTGGAGAGTCACTGAAATTTAGTTTGTCCCTCAGTTTTCTTATTTGTAAAATAGTAATTATCATATCTGCTTTATTTATTAACTTCACTGGGTAGGTAGGTAAACTTTTTGGTCTTAGGTCCTCTTCTCACTCTGCATACCCTCCTGGGATTGGAGGTGTCATATCCACTCTTCCTATTTCCGGTACACATCCATGTACTGAAGACTTCTGACTGCCCTCACATGGGCAAGTGGAGACCTGCTCTGGTGGTGCGCTTTAGAGAACCCAGTATGTCACAAACTACACAAGTACACACAAATTATTAAAGAACACATGAACCCCTCTGCCACTTGGGCACTTGGCACTGGCACAGTATGGCCATATGCCTAAATATCTACTCTTGTAACTAACATTGTTTATTGTTGTTGTTAGTTGCCGTAGAGTTGGCTCTGACTCATGGCTCTGTATATATAACAGAATGAAACATTGCCTGGTTCTGTGCCGTCCTCACATTTGTTTGTATGTTTGAGTCCGTTGTTGCAACCACCTTGTCAATTCATCTCACAGAGGATTTCCCTCATTTTTGTTGACCCTCTACTTTGCAAAATATGATGTCCTTTTCTAGTGACAGGTTTCCTGATGATATCTCCAAAGTACCAAAAAAAACCCACCGCCGTAGAGTCGATTCCAACTCATAGTGACCCTGTAGGATAGAGTAGAAGTGGCCCATAGGGTTTCCAGGGCTGTAATCTTTATGGAAGCAGACTGCCACATCTTTCTCTCACAGAGTGGCTGGTGGGTTCTAACTATGGACCTCTCAGTTAGCAGCTGAGTGCTTAACCACTGCGCCACCAGGTCTTCAATGACCAAAGTAAGCAAGGCAAAGTTTCTCCATCCTCACTTCTAAGGAGCCTTCTGGCTGTACTTCTTCCAAGATTGATTTGTTCATTTTTCTGAAAGTCCACAGTATAGTCAATATTCTTCACCACCACCACAGTTCAAATGCCTCAATTCTCCTTTGATCTTCCTTTTTCATTGTACAGCTTTCACATTCATATGAGGAGATTGGGTCAGGTACACTTTAATCATCAAAGAAACGTCTTTGCTTTTTAACATTTTAAAGAGGTCTTTTGCAGCAGATTTGCTCAATGCAATACGGTATATCGTTGATTTCTTGACAGCTGCTTCCATAGGCTTTGATAGTTGATCCAAGCAGAATGAAATCCTTCACAACTTCAATCTTTTCTCCATTTATCATGATGTTGCTTTTTGGTCCAGTTGTGGGAATTTTTGTTTTCTTTATGTTGAAGTGTTATCCATACTGAAGGCTGTAGTCTTTGATCTTCATCAGTAAGTGCTTCAAGTCCTCTATGCTTTCAGCAAGCAAAGTTGTGTCATCTGCATATTGCAGGTTCTTAATGAGTCTTCCTCCAATCCTGATGCCATGTTCTTCTTCATATAGTCCAGATTCTCAGATTTTTTGCTCAGCATATAGATTGATTAAGTATGGTGGAAAGATACAACCCTAATGCATAACTTTTCTGACTTTAAACCACACGGTATCCCCTCGATCTGTTTGAAAGACTGCCTCTTCATCTATATACAAGTTCCTCAAGAGCACAATTAAATGTTCTGGAATTCCAATTGTTTGCAATACTATCCATAATTTGTTATGATCCATACAGTCCAATGCCTTTTCATAGCTGATAAAACACAGGTAAACATCTTTCTGGTATTCTCTGCTTTCAGCCATGATCCATCTGACATCAGCAATGACATCCCTCATTCCACGTCCTATTCTAACTCCAGCTTGAATTTCTGGCAGTTCCCTGTCGATGTACTGCTGCAGCAGCTTCTGAACGAACTTCAGCAAAATTTTACCTGCATGTGATATTAATGATGTTTTTGTTGCTGTCAGGTGCCCTCTAGTCGATTCCGACTCATAGTGACCCTACATACAACAGAATGAAACACTGCCTGATCCTGCGCCATCCTCACAATCGTTGCTATGCTTGAGCCCATTGTTGCAGCCACTGTGTCAGTCTATCGCATTGAGGGTCTTCCTCTTTTTCACTGACCCCTCTGCCTTACCAAGCATGATGTCCTTCTCCAGGGACTGATCCCTCCTGATAACATGTCTAAAGTATGTGAGAAGTAGTTTCACCGTCCTTGCTTCTAAGAAGCACTCTGGTTGTACTTCTTCCAAGACAGATTTGTTCATTCTTTTGGCAGTCCATGGTATATTCAATAGTCTTCACCAAGATCACAATTCAAAGGCGTCAATTCTTCTTTGGTCTTCCTTATTCATCATCCAGTTTTCACGTGCATATGAGGCGATTGAAAACACTATGGCTTGAGTCAGTCACTCCTTAGTCTTCAAGGTGACATCTTTGCTTTTCAACAATTTAGAGAGGTCTTTTGCAGCAGATTTACCCAATGCAATGCATCTTTTGATTTCCTGACTGCTGCTTCCATGGGTGTTGATTGTGGATCCAAGTAAAATGAAATCCTCGACAACTTCAATCTTTTCTCTGTTTATAATGTTGCTTCATGGTCCATTCATGAGGATTTTTGTTTTCTTTATGTTGACATGTAATCCATACTGAAGACTGTAGTCTTTGATCTTCATCAGTGAGTGCTTAAAGTCCTCTTCACTTGCAGCAAGCAAGTTTGTGTCATCTGCATATTGCAGGTTGTGAAAGAGTCTTCCTCCAATCCTGATGTCCAGTTCTTCTTCATATAGTCCAGCTTCTTGAATTATTTGCTCACCATACAGATTGAATAGGTATAGTGAAAGGATACAACCCTGACTCACACCTTTCCTGACTTTAAACCACTCAGTATCCCCTTCTTCTGTTTGAATAACTGCCTCTTGATCTATGTAAAAGTTCCTCATGAGCACAATTAAGAGATCTGGAATTCCCGTTCTTTGCAATGTTATCCATAATTTGTTATGATCCACACAGTCGAATGCATTTGCATAGTCAATAAAACACAGGTAAATATCTTTGTGGTATTCTCTGTCTTTCAGCCAAGATCCATCTGACATCAGCAATGTACTTCAGAATAGATCTTGACATGTTCTTTTTGATGATGAACGCATTGCCATTCCTCTTCAAGCTGTCATTCCCAGTGTAGTAGACCATATATATGATTGTCTGATTCAAAATAGTCAATACCAAGCCATTTCAGCTCACTAATGCCTAGGATATTGATGGTTATACGTTCCATTTCATTTTTGACGATTTCTAATTTTCCTAGATTCATACGTCGTACATTCCGTGTTCTGATTATTAATGGATGTTTGCAGCTGTTTCTTCCCATTTTGAGTCATGCCACATCAGCAAATGAAGGTCCTGAAAGCTTGACTCCATCCACATCATTAAGGTCGACTCTACTTTGAGGAGGCAGCTCTTAAGTCGTATTTTGAGTGCCTTCCAACCTGAGGGGCTTATCTTCTGGCACTACGATATTAATCATAGTGTTCAATAATTTTCAAATTCTGCTGGATCACCCTTTTTTGGAATGGGCAAGTATATGGATCTCTTCCAGTGGTTGGCCAGGTAGCTATCTTCCAAATTTCTTGGCCTAGACAAGTGAATACAATTGGTATTCTGTCGGTTACTGGACCCTTGCTTTTAACCAATGCGTTCAGTGCAGCTTGGACTTCTTCCTTCAGTATCATCAGTTCTTGATCATATGCTACCTCCTGAAATGGTTGGACATCAACCAGTTCTTTTTGGTACAGTGACTCTGTGTATTCCTTCCATCTTCTTTTGATGCTTTCTGTGTCATTCAATTTTTTTGCCCATACAATCCTTCAATATTGCAACTTGAGGCTTCAATTTTTTCTTTGGTTCTTTTAGCTTGAGAAATGCTGAGTGTGTACTTCCCTTTTGATTTTCTAACTCCTCTCTTTTCACATTTGCTCTTTGGCTAGTAAAATCTCAGACTACAGTTAGTAAAGAATGCTACCTGCTGACAGGCGAGGAACATTGACAAAACTGGGAAGCTCAGAGAAGGAAGGATACACCAGTCATATGGCTATTGTAGGAAAAGCTTGGTAGAGGCAAACTGGATGGTTTACCTGACCTTAGAATCCAGTTCTAGTTGTCCTCCAGTTGACCCTGACTCATAAGGCCCCCATGTGTGTCAGAGAAGAACTGTGCTGCATAGGGCTTTCAATGGCTGATTTTTCAGAAGTAGATCACCAGGCCTTTTTTCTGAGACATCTCTGAGTGAACTCAAAACTCCAACCTTTCAGTTAGCAGCTGAACGCATTAACTGTTTGCACCACCCAGGAACTCCTACTTTAGAATAGATGAACTCATAACAGCAATTCAAATCGTTCTGCAATACTGAAGAGATCAAAGTATGACTAGGGATTTTACAAAGCCTCTTGACAGAAGTTAATTCTCTAAGCCCTTGTATCGTATAGCTTTAGTTTTTTAAACCACGCAAGGAAATCTTCAAAAATTAATCAATACCTTTTCTTTTACTTTTAAAATGTATCTTTTTACTTTTTCCCATACAAAAATTTATGCGTACATTGTTAGGTGACTCTAATTGCTCTCCCTATACTGTGACAGCACACTCTTCCTTTCCACCCCTGATTCCCCATGTCCATTCAACCAGCTCCTAACTCTCTCTGCCTTCCCATCTCACTTCCAGACAGAAGTTGCCTGTTTAGTCTCTTGTATCTACTTGAGCTAAGAGGCACACTCCTCACGAATATCACTTTATGTCCCAGAGTCCAGTCCAATCCCTGTCTGAAGAGTTGGCCTCGGAAATTGTTTCAGTTCTGGGTTGATAGAGAATCCAGGGGCCATGCTTTCCGGGGTTCCTCCAGTCTCAGTCAGACCAATAAGTCTGGTCTTCTTACTAGAATTTGAGTTCTTCACCCCACCTTTCTCCTGCTCCATCCGGGAGTCTCTGTTGTGTTCCCTCTCAGGGCAGTCATTGGTCGTAGCCAGGCAGCATCTAGTTCTTCTGGTCTCAGGCTGATGAAGTCTCTGGTTTATGTAGCCCTTTCTGTCTCTTGGGCTAATACTTTCCTGTGTCTTTGGTGTTCTTCATTCTCCTTTACTCCAGGTGGTTGGGACCAATTGATGCATGTTAGATGGCTGCTTGCAAGCTTTTAAGACCCCAGCCGCCACTCACCAAAGTAGGATGTAGAACATTTTCTTAATAAGCTTTGTTATGCCAATTGACCTAGATGTCCCCTGAAAGCATGGTCCCCAGACCCCTACCCCTGCTACTCTGTCCGTCAAAGTGTTTGATTGTATTGAGGAAACTTCTTAGCTTTGGTTTAGTCCAGTTGTGCTGACTTCCCCTGTAGTGTGTGCTGTCCTTCCCTTCACCTAAGATAATTCTTATCTTCTATCTAGTTAGTAAATAACCCTCACCCTCCCTCCCCACCTTCGTAACCATCAAAGAATGTTTTCTTTTGTGTTTAAACCTTTTCTTCAGTTCTTATAATAGTGATCTTATACAATATTTGTCCTGTGACTGACTAAATTCACTCAGAATGATGCCCTCCATATTCCTCCATGTTACGTTTCCCGGCTTCATCATTGTTCTTTATCATCTCGTAGTGTTCCATTGTGTGGATATACCATAATTTGTTTATCCATTCTTCTGTTGATTGGCAGCTAGGTTGTTTCCATCTTTTTACTATTGTGAACAGTGCTGCAATAAACATGGGTGTGCATATATCTGTGTGATGGCTCTTAGTTCTCTAGGATATATTCCAAGGAGCAGGATAGCTGGATTGTATGGTACTTCTATTTCTAGCTTTTTAAGGAAGTGCCAAATCGATTTCCAAAGTGATTGTACCAATTTACATTCTCACCAACAGTGAGAATAAGTGTTCTAGTCTCTCTACAACCTCTCCAGCATTTACTATTTTGTGTTTTTTGGATTAATACTAGCCTTATTGGGGTGAGATGATATCTCATTGTAGTTTTGATCTGCATTTCTCTAATGGTTAATGATCGTGAGCATTTCTTCACGTGTCTGTTAGCCACCTGAATGTCTTCTTTGGCAAAGTGCCTGTTCATCTCCTTTGCCCATTTTTTAATTGGGTTATTTGTCTTCTTGTTGTTGAGGTTTTGCAGTATCTTGTAGATTTTATAGATCAGACGCTGACTGGATTTGTCATAGCCAAAAATTTTTTCCCGGTATGTAGATTGCCTTTTTACTCTTTTGGTGAAGTCTTTTGATGAGCATAAGTGTTTGATTTTTAGGAGCAGTTATCTAGTCTCTCTTCTGGTGCTTGTGCATTGTTACTTATGGTTCATATTGTGTTTATGCCATGTATTAGGGCTCCTAGCATTGTCCCTATTTTTTCTTCCAGGATCTTTATGGTTTTCTATTTTATATTTAAGTCTTTGATCCATTTTGAGTTAGTTTTTGTGCATGGTGTGACGTATGGATCTTGTTTCAGTTTTTTGCTGGTGGATATCCAGTTATGCCAGCACCATTTGTTAAAGAGACTGTCTTTTCCCCAATTAATGGACTTTGGGCCTTTGTCAAATATCAGCTGTTAGTAGGTGAATGAATTTATCTCTGGATTCTCAATTCTGTTCCACTGGTCTTTGTATCTGTGGTTCTACCAGTACCAGGCTGTTTTAACTACTGTGGCGGTGCAGTATGTTCTGAAATCAGGTAGTGTGAGGCCTCCCACTCTGTTCTTCTTGAGTAATGCTTGAGTAATTCAGAGCCTCTTCCCTTTCCATATGAAGTTGGTGATTTGTTTCTCCATCTCATTAAAAAATGCCAGTGGGATTTGGATTGAGATTGCATTGTATCTGTAGATCGCTTTGGGTACAATCGACATTTTCACAATGTTGAGTCTACCTATCCATGAGAAGGTATGTTTTTCCACTTATGCAGGTCTCTTTTGGTTTCTTGCAGTAGTGTCTTGTAGTTTTCATTGTACAGATCTTTTACGTCTCTGGTTAGATTTATTCCTAAGTATTTTATCTTCTTGAGGGCTATTGTAAATGGTATTGATTGGATGATTTCTTCTTCAAAGTTCTCTTTTTGGTGTAAAGGAATCCAACTGATTTTTGTATGTTTATCTTGTATCCTGAAAGTTTGCTGTAATCTTTCATTAGTTCCAGTAGTTTTCTTGTGGATACTTTGGGGTTTTCCGTGTATAAGATCATATCATCTGCAAATAGAGTTACTTTCACTTCTTCCCTACCAATTTGGACCCGTTTATTTCTTTTTCTAGCCTAATTGCTCTGGCTAGGACCTCCAGAACAATGTTGAATAAGAGTAATGATAAAGGGCATCCTTGTCTGGTTCCCATTCTCAAGGGGAATGCTTTCAAAGTCTCTCCTTTTAGGATAATGTTGGCTGTTGGCTTTGTATAAATATCCTTAATTATATTGAGGAATTTCCCTTCTATTCCTATTTTGTTGAGAGTTTTTATCATGAATGGGTGTTGGACTTTGTCAAATGCCTTTTCTGCATCAATTGATAAGATCATATGGTTCTTTTCTTTTGTTTGATTTATGTGATGGATTGTATTGATTGTTTTTCTAATGTTGAACCATTCGTGCCCCTGCATACCTGGTATTAATCCCACTTGATCATGGTGAATTATTTTTTTGATATGTTGCTGAATTCTATTGGCTGGAATTTTGTTGAGGATTTTTGTGTCAATGTTCATGAGGGATATTGGTGTGTAATTTTCTTTTTTTGTGGTGTCTTTACCTGGTTTTGGCATCAGGGATTTGCTGGCATCTTAGAATGAGTCTGGGAGTATTCCATCCTTTTCTATGCTCTGAAATACCTTTAGTAGTAGTGGTGTTAACTCTTCTCTGAAAGTTTGGTAGAATTCTCCAGTGAAGCCATCCAGGCCAGGGTTTTTTTTTGTTGGGAGTTTTTTAATTACTTTTTCAATCTCTTCGTTTGTTATAGGTTTCTTTAGTTGTTCTACCTCTGTTTGTGTTAGCTTAGGTAGGTAATGAGTTTCTAGAAATTTGTCCGTTTCCTCTAGGTTTTCGAATTTGTTGGAGTACAATTTTTCGTAGTATTCTGTTATGATTCTTTTAATTTCAGTTGTGTATGTTGTGATATCACCCATCTTGTTTCTTATATGGGTTATGTGCTTCCTCTCCTGTTTTTCTTTTGTCAGTTTGGCCAATTGTTTATCAATTTTGTTGATCTTTTCAAAGAACCAACTTTTGGTCTTGTTAACTCTTTCAATTGTTTTTCTATTTTCTATTTCACTTAATTCTGCTCTAATTCTTATTATTTCCTTTCTTCTCACACCCGAGGGCTTCTTTTGCTCTATCCTTCTACTTGTTTGAGTTGTAGGGTTAATGTTTTGATTATGGCCCTTTCTTCTTTTTGGATGTGTGCATTTATTGCTGTAAACTGACCTCTGAGCACTGCTTTTGCTGTGTCCCAAAGGTTCTGGTGGGATGTGTTTTCATTCTATGAATTTCTTTATTCCATTCTTAATTTCTTGTACAACCCAGTAGTTTCTGAGTAAGGTGTTGTCCAGTTTCCATGTGTTTGATTTTTTTTCCTTGCTTTTTCTGTTGTTGATTTCTACTTTTATGACTTTATGGTTGGAAAAGATGCTTTGTACTATTTCAGTGCTTTGGATTTTGTTAAGGCTTGCTTTATGGCCTAATACATGGTCTATTCTGGAGAAAGTTCCATGTGTGTTGGAAAAGAAAGTATACTTGGCTGCTGTTGGATGGAGTGTTCAGTATACGTCTATGAGATCAAGTTGGTTGATTGTAGCATTTAGCTTTTCTGTGTCTTTGTTGAGCTTCTTTCTGGATGTTCTGTCCTTCACTGAAAAATGTGCGTTGAAGTCTCCTACTACTATTGTGAAGCTGTCTATCTCACTTTTCAGAGCTGTTAGAGTTTGTTTTATGTATTTTGGAGCACTGTCATTAGGTGTGCAAATATTTATTATACTTATGTTCTCCTGGTGTATTGACCCTTTAATCATTACACAGTGTCCTTCCTTATCCTTTGTGGTGGATATTACTTTAAAGTCTATTTTGTCAGAAATTAGTATTTCCACTCCTGCTCTTTTTTTGAGTGTTGTTTGCTTGATATATTATTTTCCATCCTTTGAGTTTTAGTTTGTTTTTTTCTTTAAGTCTAAGGTGTGTCTCTTGTAGGCAGCATTTAGACAGATGGTGTTTTTTAATCCAATCTGCCACTCTCTGCCTCTTTATTGGTGCATTTAGTCCATTTACATTCAGTGTAAGTATTGATAGGTATTTTTCCTCCTCTGGAAAATTTCTAGATTCTTTATTTTGGGAGCTTGCTAAAGCCATCATGGATTGCCTCTTTATGTGATTTAATATTGACTGTTGTCTCCGAGCCATCAATAAGTTATTATATTTATTTATTTTATGTTTGCATACTGTGTCCTAGCTTCTTGTTTTGTTTTGATATGCCCAAAAAGGCTGCTTGTATGAGCTAGTTTGATTATTGGCATCTTTGAAGCTCTAATGTCCCGTCACCAGGTGGTTAGATCTGTTACTAGGTATGTGAGCTCAGGAGTCTGCTCACTCCTCCTGTATGGATTCAGCTCAGGTGCCCAGGTAGATAGCCACCAAGTGTGTGGTGTAGGCTCTCACTTACAGTCCTAGACAGGCATGGGTGATTGGTGTAGGCACAGGCATCTGGCTGCAGCAGGGGGACACACTCTGAGCAACACAGGGGGCTGATGGCCACCCCCTACTGTCCAGGAGGAAGGCGTGTCCCTGTTCCCTAGAGCGCGTAGGTGGGTCGGTTTTGCAGCCAGACTATGAGCAGCTAACGCTGTTGGCTGTAAGGACGCAGGGACACCTCTTATTTATGAGCCCATATTGCAGGTGGCTAGGTGGCATGGGTGGAGCCACCAGTCCTCAGGCCCCTGATGTGGGTAGGTGAAGACCCTGCTTAATGGTCAGAGCAGTGTCAAATGTCAAGAACCCACCACCTCACAGCTGAAACAGTTGAAGTTAGACTTCTGGTATATACCCTCTTGTACTGTGGTAATGAGGGCCTACAGTGTTGAGATGGGCCCACACAAGTCTATGCAGGGGAAAGGCACCCAAAGTCCATGGATCCCTTATGCTTGTGTCTAGGCAAAGGAGCTGTGCCTACCCTGGGTTCCTGGCTTAGGGGAGCTGGCAGTTGATTTTTTCCCCTGTTTGTTAATTTGTTCACTCTCCAAGGCAGGGAGAATGGCTCCGGGCGTGTGACAGATCCTACTTCCAGCCCAGAGGACTCAGCAATTGCTGAAGCCAGTCCGGGATCCAGTGCAGAGCAGGGAGCAGGGAGGTAAATGGGAGAGAGGTTTTTCCCTAAGGGGGGAGTTTTTGATCGCCGCAGTAAGCCATATGCAAGTACTTATCTTTTGCCATTGAGGGCTGCTTCTCACTGGTTCTGGGTGGCCGTGTAAATTCTCTGGTGCTGGGTCTCTCCCCATGTGGAAAACGCACCTCTTGAGCACCACCACTTGCCTGCCTCACTGCTCACCCACGAGCTGCTCAGGCCTGAAGGGCTCAGGCTCTCGTTGGGTCAGGTCTGGCAACTCCTTGCTGCTTCGGAGCTGTCTGTCTCTCCCCCTGCTACTCAGTTCGGTTCCTCAACTCTGTCTTTGATGTTCAGGGCTCCCAGATTGCCATATACAATCAAATCACTTGTTTTTTTGGGTCTTTGCTGTAAGAGGGTCCACTGGAAGAGTCTGACTACTCCACCATCTTCTAACCAATACCTTTTGAGGTACCCATATAAATTAAACTGGCCAGATAGAAAAGAATAATTTACCAAGTTTACGATTTGGATCAGAATATTGCTGAACAAACCTATGTGGCCAATCCATGCTTTAGGGGCAAGAAATGACCAGAGGGAAGGACTAAGAAAACAGAATCGACACCTTAACCTGCTGGCATTTTGACATAGCACATTATGTACCACCCATACATACCCTTTGCCATCAAGTCAATTCCTACTCATGGCGACTCCTATATATTACAGAGTATAACTGCCCCATAGGGTTTTCTTGGCTGTAATCTTTATAAACTGGAGCCTTGGTGGCAGCAGTGGTTAAGAACTGTGGCTAACCAAAAGGTCGGCAGTTTGAATCCACCAGCCACTCCTTGGAAACGCTACGGGGCAGTTCTACTCTGTCCTCTAGGGTCGCTATGAGTCGGAATGGACTCGATGGCAACGGATTTGAATCTTAATAAAAGCAGATTGCCAAGCTTTTCTTCCAAGGAGTCACTGGGCGGGTTTGAATGGCCAGCCTTGAGGTTAATAGTTGAGCACAAACCATTTGTGCCGCCCAGGGACCTTTTATGTACTACAGTAACTGGAAAAGTTAAAGGAGCCCTAGTCGTGCAATGAGTAGGCACTCAGCTGCTAACTGAAAGGCTGACAGTTCGAACCCACCCAACAGCTCTGTGTGAGCAAGTCCTGGCAATCTGCTTCCATAAGGATTACAGTCTAGGAAACCCTATGGGGCAGTTCTACTCTGTCACATGGGGTTGCTATAAGTTGAAAATTGACTTGACGGTATCTAACAATAATGATAATACGTAAAAAAAATATAAAAGGTATTTGATATTCTTAAATAAACCAAAAAGAAAAAAGGCAGTAACATCCTGTGTAACATGAGTCTCAAGTGAAGCCTTGAGCCCTTCCTGTAAGCTGCTAACAACCTAATGCAAACAACTTTATCCTTGATTTTTGCAATACTGACGTCTACAAATACATGACAACCCGGGCAAATATGATAATCACGTGAAGAACAAGCTAGTTATAATTTTGGTGACTACTTGCTTTTTTCACTAAATACCTGCTATGATGGTTAAGGTTGTGTGTCAGCTTGGCTGGGCTGTGTTTCACAGTGGTTTGGCAGCTATGATGTAGTTTGGCAGTTACGTAATGATGTAATTTGACAGTGATGTAATGATGTAATCAACTCCATGATGAGATCTGCTATGGGAAGCCAATCAGTTGAAAAGGGAGTTTCCTTGAGGATGTAGACTCTCTCCAGTATATAAATGGATGTTCCAGCAAGGCTCTTGCTCTGAATCTGGCATCTGGCTCATCATTATCTGACCTCCGGTTCTTGGAACTTGAGCTAGCAGCCTACCTACCTATCTTGGGATTTGTCAGCCTCCACAGCCTGTGAGTGACGGGACTGTTGACTGACCTACCAGTCTTGGGTTCTTCAACCCCTGCAGCTACGTGAGTCAGGGGAAGCCTCCAGCCTGATGCCTGACCCATGGACTTGGGGTTTGCCAGCCTCTACAACCGCATAAGCCATTTCCTTTAGATAAATCCCTCTCTCTCTATATACATACACACGCTTCAGTGGTTTTGCCTCTCTAGAGAACCCAGCCTAAAACACCTGTTGTGTTCTTTGTTTGGAGAGCCCAATTCTTTTGGAAGCATGGTTTCGGCAAAATAGTGCCAGTAAAAATTCTTTTCTTCCCACTTTAGTGTCTGAATTCTCTTTTGACGATTGATAATTGTTGAAGGTAGGTGATAGGTATTTCAGGTTCTTTTATCTTCTAATTTTATGTATGTTTTAAAATTTCCATAATAAAAATTAAAGTAATATATAGGAGCCACACAAAGCAATGGAAAAATACCGTCAGTGCTTTCATACAAAGACACAGGGCTTAGTCTCACTTTAACTGTTTTCCAAACTTGAAGGCTACCTTGAGGTTGTGTTTAATTTTAAAGCACATGCTACTAGTAGAAATGACGAATGATCACAAAGATAGTACTGAAGTTGGCAACCTAGGACCAAGGAAAGTTATCTTTTGTGGTTGTAAAGCTGGTGTTTTCTGGTCTCATCGGGAGGTTAGAACCATCAATGTCAAACAGCAATGAAAGAAGCCAGAGTTCCTAAATTATTTGCTGCATTCAGTGTGCATGTTAAAAATAGACCCAAAAGCTATGGCAACTGAAAAATATTTGTTTTAATCAGTATTTGTGAAAGAAATGTTGGTATTTGACTTCAAGGCTGGCTTCTTCAGCATCAATATTGGCAGATTCAATGTACAATAAAGTCCTGTAGTCACTTGTGCTGTATTTTTAAAATCCCATATGGACTTACTCTGTAAAATCTTTTGGCACATTTGCACAGTTTTATTTTCTGGAGGTTCCTTTGGATTTGTTTGGCTCTGTGATCATGATTATTTTTTAGATTTTCCCTTAAAGTATAGAAAGAAAGGAAGAAAGAACACTGAAATCATACTTGATACATTCTGTCATTTATATACCAAACCCATTGCCGTCAAGTCAATTCCGACTCACAGTGGCCTTATAGGACAGAGCAGAACTGCCTCATATGGTTTTCAAGGAGGCGCTGGTGGATTTGAACTGCTGACCTTTTTGTTAGTAGCTCAGCTCTTAACCACTGTGCCACCAAGGCTCCATTAATGGTTATAACCCCACTCCCAAAATCGAAAGATAATATATAAAACACATTATAACTACAGTTAATAACAAACTTTTTTTTTCTCTCTGTTTTTAGTTATTCAGTGCTCTAGAAATTTATCCTTTATAATAAAAATTTTCAAGTTTGGATATACTAGCCTAAATAAATTTTTTAAAAGTTTATCCCCCCACTGTTTCTGAATAATTGTTGAAATGAAAAGATACCATTTCCCTTAAAAATTTATTAAAAAAACAACAAAACCCATTATCATTGAGTTGATTCTGACTCATAGTGACCCTATAGAACAGAGTGGAACTGCCCCATAAGTTTCCAAGGCTGTGTCATTTATACAGTTAACAAATATTTATTGATCTCCTACTGTGTGCAAAGCATCACTCCAGACACCCTGGAAAGACCTAAAAATTAATCAGACATATATTTTGACCTCAAGGTACTTTTAACCCCAAAAGGAACACAAGTTACAGGCTAGGCATTGCGTTAGGTGCTGGAGATGCAGAGGTGAACAAAATTCCTTACTTCATGTTGCTCCACATAATTAAGACAGGCAAATGCAGGAGTTAGAGAAGGACTTGTAGAGAAAATGACCTTGAAGCTGAATCCTAAAGGAAAAATAAGAGTTAGCCAGGCAAAGCAGAGTAGGACAGGAGGTGTCTCTTAGGGAGAGGGACCAACAAATACACTTAGAGGCCCTGGGATGGAGAAGAACTCGTGTCCTGTTTCTTTGCAGAGCTGGAAATCTGATTCTTTTTTTAATTGTGCTTTAAGTGAAAGTTTACAATTCAAGTTAGTCTCTCATACAAAAATTTATACACATTCTTATGTGACCCTAGTTGCTCTCCCTATGATAGCACACTCCTCCTTTCCACCCCGGATTTCCCGTGTCCATTCAACCAGCTCCTGACCCTCTCTGCCTTCTCATCTCACTTCCCGACAGGAGCTACCCGTTTAGCCTCATGTATCTACTTGAGCTAAGAAGCACACACACTTTATGTCCCATAGTCCAGTCTAATCTTTATCTGAAGAGTTGGCCTTGGGAATGCTTTTTGTTTTGGGCTAACAGAGAGTCTGGGGGCCATGTCTTCTGGGGTCTCTACAGTCTCACTGAAACCATTAAGTCTGGTCTTTTTACTAGAATTTGAGTTCTGCACCCCACTTTCTCCTGCTCCGTCGGGGACCCCCTGTTGTGTTCCCTGTCAGGAAGGTCATTGGTGGTAGCCAGGCAACATCTAGTTCTTCCGGTCTCAGGCTGATGAAGTCTCTGGTTTATGTGGCCCTTTCTGTCTCTTGGGCTAATACTTTCCTGTGTCTTTGGTGTTCTTCATTCTCCTTTACTCTAGGTGGGTTGGGACCAATTCATGCATCTTAGATAGCTGCTCGCTAGCTTTTAAGACCCCAGACACCACTCACCAAACTAGGATGTAGAACATTTTCTTAATAAACTTTGTTATGCCAATTGACCTAGATGTCCCCTGAAATCATGGTCCCCAGACCCCTGCCCTGCTACTCTGTCCCTTGAAGTGTTTGATTGTATTCAGGAAACTTCTTAGCTTTGGTTTAGTCCAGTTGTGCTGGCTTCCCCTGTAGTGTGTGCTGTCCTTCCCTTCACCTAAGATCATTCTTATCTACTATCTAGTTAGTGAATAACCCTCACCCTCTCTCCCCACCCTTGCAACCATCAAAGAATGTTTTCTTCAGTGTTTAAACCTTTTCTTGAGTTCTTATAATAGTGATCTTATACAATATTTGTCCTTTTGTGACTGACTAAATTCACTCAGCATAATGCCTTCCAGATTCTTCTGTGTTATACTTCACTCATTCATCCTTGTTCTTTACTTTTGCATAGTATTCCATTGTGTGAATATACCATAATTTGTTTATCCATTAGTCCGTTGATGGGCACGTAGGTTGTTTCCATCTTTTTGCTATTGTGAACAGTGCTGCAAAGAACACGGGTGTACATATATCTAGAAACCTGGTTCTAGCAGTGCACTAGACTCTGGAAGTAGGATCACAGGAACCAAATGCATGGTGGTCTTATACATAAACCAGAGTAGCAGTTTGTTACTTTATAATGAAATAAATGTTATGCAGAGCAGAATGCTTATGACCCAAATATTTCTTTCCCTATTAACAGATCCACTGCTTGTCAGTCAGTTTGTTGTACTGTGGTGGCTTGCATGTTGCTGTGATGCTGGAAGCTATGCCACTGGTATTTCAAACACCAGCAGGGTCGTCCATGCTAGACAGGAGTTAGAAAACCAAAAAGGAAGAACATGCTCGGCACTTCTCAAGCTGAAAGAACTGAAGAAAAAATTCAAGTCTCAAGTTGCAATATTGAAGGATTCTAGAGAAACCCTATTGGGCAGTTCTACTCTCTCCTATAGGGTCCCTATGAGTCAGAATTGACTTGACGGCAGAGGGTTATATAACAGGGTATGGGCAAAATATTGAATGACACAGGAAGCATCAAAGGAAGATGGAAAGAATATGCACAGTTACTGTACCAAAAAGAATTGGTCAATATTCAACCATTTCAGGAGGTGCCATATGATCAAGAACCAATGTTATCAAGGAAGAAGTCCAAGCTGCACTGAAGGCAATGGTGAAAAATAAGTCTCCAGGAATTGATGGAACACCAACTGAGATGTTTCTACAAATAGATGCATTACTGGAGGCACTCATTAATCTATGCCAAGAAATTTGGAAGACAGCTATCTGGCCAACCACTGGAGGAGATCCATATTTGTGGCCATCCCAAAGAAAGGTAATTCAATAGAATGCTTGAATTTCTGGAAGTTCCCTGTTGATGCACTGCTGTAACCGCTTTTGAATGATCTTCAGTAAATTTTACTTGCATATGATATTAATGATATTGTTTAATAATTTCTGCACAAAGAATTTTTTTTATTGAACTTTAGATGAAGGTTTATAGAACAAACTAGCTTCTCATTAAACAGTTAGTACATACATTGTTTATGACATTGGTTAACAACCCCATGACATGTCAGTACTCTCCCTTCTCGACCTTTGGTTCCCTATTAATAGCTTTCCTGTCCCCTCCTGCCTTCTTCTAGTTCTTGCCCCTGGGCTGGTGTGCCCCTTTAATCTACTTTTGTCCTATGGGTCTGTCTAATCTTTGGCTAACATGTGAACCTCCGGAGTGACTTCATTACTGGGCTAAAATGGTGTCCAGGGGCCATACTCTAAGGGGTTTCTCCAGTCTCTGTCAGGCCAGTAAGTCTCGTCTTTTTTTGTGAGTTAGAATTTTGTTCTACATTTCTCTCCAGCTCTTTCCAGGACCCTCTATTGTGATCCCTGTCAGAGCAGTCAGTGGTGGTAGCCAGGCACCATCTAGCAGTGCTGGACTCAGTCTGGTGGAGGCCGTAGTAATTGTGATCTATTAGTCCTTTGGACTAATCTTTCCCTTGTGTCTTTAGTTTTCTTCATTTTCCCTTGCTCCTGAAGGGGTGATACCGTGGAGTGTCTTCAATGGCTGCTCATAGGCTTTTAAGACCCCCAGATAGTACTCACCAGAGTAGAATGTAGAACATTTTCTTTATAAACTATTTTATGCCAGTTGAGCTAGATGTTCCCTGAGACCATTGAAAAGAAGACAGAATTTTAAATATCAGCTGTTAAGTTAAAAGCCATTTATTCAAATGACCATTATGTTTTTTCTAGTTCTAGCCAATATTTTATTGTTTTATTTTCTTGTCCTACCCAATGTTAGTGTTGGAAAAACTACCAATAAACGTGTGGGTTTGGAGATGTTTTAACTGGGTTGGAAAAGTCATCCGAGAAAACAAAAGATAAAGAAAAGAGTCCAAATTGACTAAAATCCAAGCTGCTGCATTTATAATTATTTAATTCTGTCACAAACACACAGATACAGAAAGTGACTACATTTCATACAAGGGGATGGGATAGATGAAGTGATATGGGAAGTAAACAGGAATTTCCCAAAGCTAGGAGGGTGCCATTGTAAGTATCTAGTGCACGGAATCATCCTTCAGATCCTTCACAGAGAATCACAGTCCCTGACAGAACCATGACTGGGCGGGAGGGATGTGATGGTTAGTTTTATGTGGCAGCTTGGCACCTACAGCCAGACTTCATCTGAAGTTTTTTTTTTTAAGGAAAAATAGCAATTGTTTATTAAAGAAAAATCACCTGTGAAATTCTCTACTTAAATTAGCACGTCTGATATGAATATTTCGGTTTGAAACACGCGTTCTTTCAAATAACAAATGGACTCTAACGCAAACTCCTAGGGGAGGATTCAAGAAGCGTTCTGAGAGCCACAGGGGAACATTCCTTGGAGAGGGGTGATCATTGAACCTCCCAGTGAAACAGTCGGTGCCTTTTTGTAAACACTGTCAGATGCTAACATGCAGACTTAGAAACTACCGTCACAGAAGGTTTTTAAGCAGGAAGATTTAAAAAGTGGGAGCAGATGCCCGGTCTCGAGCAGTCCAGGCAAGGTTCTGAGGGCGGTTTCCGGCAGCCCCTTCCGCCGGGCCCTTCTCCCCGCACCACCCTCAGCCGAGCCAAAGGGTCTCCGCGGCCCTTGGCTATCCCGGCCAAGTGAGCCCACGGAACCGCTTCTGTTACCAGTGAACCCACGGAACCTCTGCGCCGGCTGAGCAGTGAGAGGAAGCGCCAGCTCTGAGACTCCACTGGTGGCGGCTGCAGCGGGCGCAGCCAGTGGGGGTGCTCCGTGCGGTTCAGGGTCTGGATGATCCTGGAGAACCGCAGCATTAAGGGCCTTGTCTTGGGGTCGCTGATCCACTGTGTGCTGTTGAGCGGATTCTCGGGAACGTTTGGTCAGACACTGGTCTGGATGCTGGTTATGAAGTAGTTACATGTGATTAAATCAGTCGGCAATAGGTAAGGCAGACTACCCTCCGTAATGTGGATGGGCCTTATCCAATAAACTGAAGTCCTTAAGAGCAAAAAGGGAGATTTTCCTAGGGTGTATTATGCCCTTGGCTATAAGTAGACATTTTCGCAGAACTGACTCACTCTTCCCTAGCCTGACCTACAGATTTTGGACTTACCAGCCCCCAACAATTGCATGATAATTCCTTAAAATAAATCACTCACTCTCTCTCTCTCTCTATATATGTAATATATGCTAGACAGTAAGTTAAAAGCCATTTATTCAAATTATACTATGTTTTGCTAGTTCTACCTAATATTTTATTGTTTTGTTTCCTGAAGGAGCCCTTGGGATGCGATGGTTAAGTGCTTGGCAAATATGTACACACGCATATATGTATATGTACATAAGTCCCTGGGTGATGCAAACAGTTAAGTGCTCGACTACTAGCCTCCGAAAGGTTGGTGATTCGAACCCACCCAGAGGCAACTTGGAAGAAAGGCCTGGTAACCTACTTCCAAAAGGTCACAGCCTTGAAAACCCTATGAGCAGTTCTACTCTGCACAAATGGGGTTGCCATGAGTTGGAATTGACTCAATGGCAACTAACAACAAAAACTCATATACACGTATATATATATAAATATATATAAGAGCTAATCCCAAGATACTAAGAGCATGTTGGTTGTTAAATGACTAAATGACCCAGAAAAAGGCCATTTTGAGTTAGCTCCTTCTAGAAGTATAAACAAAACTAGTTGTTATTGATTCCAACTCATGATGATCCCATATGTGTTAGAGTAGAACTGTGCTCCATAGAATTTTCAATGGCTGTGATTTTTCAGAAGTAGATCACCAGGCCTTTCTTCTGAGGTGCCTCTGGGTGGATTTGAACTGCCAACACTTTGGTTAGTAGTTAACTATTTAACCGTTTACATGACCAAGTGTCTCCAAGCAGCCCAGAGGAACAACAATTAACTCTAAGGTGAGTTAGACTATGAAGGATGTTATGATCAAGTGTTTAAGTACAGGGCTGTGGGAAGAAATAGGGAGGCATTAGTTCTGTGTGGGAGCTTGGGGAGGTTTCGATGGACAAGTGGGACTTTTGAAAGACTTTTGGCTCAGTAAAGAGGAGGAGGTAGGATATATCAGGTTCCTCTTTCTGTGTGCTCCAATTGCTTTTTTGATGTGTCTCTATGATAGCATGTCACACACTGTGACACATTTGTTTCTTTATTTCCAGGTACGCTTCCCCAGCTGGACTGTAAGCGACTTGAGGGCAGGGAGCCTGGCTTATTTACCTTTGAATTCACAGCACAAGAAACACAATAGGTACTTCAGCAACAGATGTCAATGAAAAAGTGGTAGGGGCCTTAAGTGAAAAAATGCAAGGGATTTCCACCTGTGTTTATATAAATATAAATAAAAAATGGTATAAATGTAAATAACCAATTACATTTCAGTTGTACCCACGTTGGGATACACAGTTTGGAATGATTGGTGCAACAAAACCAAAAGCCCTCTCCACTCTGCTCCTTACTAGTTAGGTGATCTTGCTGTCTTATTCATAAAAATAACATCTACCTTGCTGAACAGTATTATTATGAGGGTTAAATAAGGAGATGCTTGCAAAAGTACTTGGCACAGAATCGGGGCTCAGTGAATCAATATCTTTTTTTAAAAATAATTATTGTGCTTTCAAAAATTTTTACAGAGATTATTTTGTGACATTGGTTGCAATCCCCGCAACGTGTCAGCACTCTCCCGCTTTCCTTTTCCACCCTGGGTTCTCAATGTCCATTCATCCAGGTTTCCTGTCCCTTCCTGCCTTCTCGTCTTTGCTTTTGGGCAAATGTCGCCCATTAGGTCTCTTATACTTGATTGAAGTAAGAAGCATGTTCCTCACGTGAGTTATTGTTTATTTTATAGGCTTGTTTAATCTTTGGCTGGAAGGTGGACTTCAGGAGTGGCGTCACTTTTGAGTAAGCAGGATGTCTGGGGGCCATAGTCTCAAGGGTTCCTCTAGTCGCTGTCAGACCAGTAAGTCTGGTCTTTTTTTTTGTGAATTTGAATTTTGTTCTACATTTTTCTTCCACTCTGCCTGGGACCCTCTGTTGTGATCCCTGTCGGAGCAATTGGTGGTGGTAGCCTGAACCATCTATTTCTTCTGGGCTCAGGCAGGTGGAGGCTGTGGTTCATGTGGTCCATTAGTCCTTTGGACTAATATTTCCCTTGTGTCTTTTGTTTTCTTCATTCTCCTTTGCTCTGAATGTGACCAATAGATATATCTTAGATGGCCCCTTGCAAGTTTTTGGGACCCTAGCTACTACTCACCAAAGCAGGATGTAGAACATATTCTTTATGAACTATGTTATGCCAATTGACCTAGATGTTCCCTGAGACCATGGTCTCCAGCACTTAGCCCCTGTAACTCAGTCCCTCAGGGTGTTTGGACCTGTCTAGGAAGCTTCTATGACTTTGCCTTGGTCAAGTTGTACTGACTTCCCCTATATTGTGTGTTATCTGTCCCCTCACCAAAGTTAACACTTGTCTACTATCTAGTTAGTAATTTCCCCTAACTACCTCTCCCCTCCCTCGTAATCATCAAAGATTGTTTTTTTCTGTGTGTAAACCTTTTCTTGGGTTTTTATAATAGTGGTGTCATACAATATTTGCCCTTTTGTGATTCATTTATTTCACTCAGCATAATGCCCTCCAGATTCATCCATGTTGTGAGGTGTTTTGCAGACTTATCATTGCTCTTTACTTTTGCGTAGTATTCCATTGTATGTATGTACCATGATTTATTTATCCATTTTATCTGTTGATGGGCACTTAGGTTGTTTCCATCCTTTTGCTATTGTGAATAATGCTGCAAAGAACATGGGTGTGCATATGTCTATCGTGTGACGGCTCTTATTTCTCTAGGATATATTCCTAGGAGTGGGATTGCTGGATCGGATGGTATTTCTAGCTTTTCAAGGAGGCGCCATCTTGTTTTCCATAGTGGTTGTACCATTTTATATCTCCACCAACAGTGCATGAGAGTTCCCATCTCCCGGAAACCTCTCTAACATTTGTTATTTTCTGTTTTTTTTTTTTTTTTTTGATTAGTGCCAGTAATGTTAGGCTGAGATGGTATCTCATTGCAGTTTTGATTCGCATTTCTCTAGTGGCTAATGATAACGAGCATTTCCTCATGTGTCTGTTAGCCACCCAAATGTCTTCTTTGGTGAAGTGTCTGTTCATATCCTTTGTCCATTTTTTAACTGTATTATTTTTCTTTTTGTTGTTGATGTGTTGACATATTCCATAGGTTTTAAAGATTGTAGCCTTGTTGGATATGTCATAGCCAAAATTTTTCCCACAGTCTGTAGGCTTTCTTTTTACTCTTTTGGTGAAGTCTATTAACGAGCATAAGTACTTATTTTTTTTAGGAGCTCCCAGTTATCTAGTTTATCTTCTGGTGTTTGTGCATTGTTAGTTATGGTTTGTATTGTATTTAGGCCATGTATTAGGGCTGCTAGTGTTGTCCCTATTTTTTCTTCCGTGATCTTTATTGTTTTAAGTTTTATATTTAAGTCTTTGATCCATTTTGAGTTAGTTTTTGTGTATGGTGTGAGGTATGGGTCCTATTTCATTTTTTTACAAATGGGCTTTCAAATTTTGCCAGCACCATTTGTTAAAAAGACTGTCTTTTCCCTGTTTGGTGGACTTTGGTCCTTTGTCAAAGATCAGCTAACCACAGGTGGATGGATTATATCTGGATTCTCAATTCTATTCCATTGGTTTATGTGTCTGTTGTTGTACCAGTACCAGGCTGTTTTGACTACTGTGGCTGTAAAGTGGGTTCTGAGATCAGGTTGTGTGAGGCCTGCTGCTTTGTTCTTTTTCTTCAATAATGCTTTGCTTATTCAGGGCCTCTTTCCTTTCCATGTAGTTTTTCCATCTTGTTAAAGAATGCTGTTGGTATTTGGATGGAGCTTGCATTATATCTATACATCACTTTGGGTAGAATTGATACTTTCAACCATGTTGAGTCTTCCTATCCATGAGCATGGTATGTTTTTCCACTTAGGTAGGTTACTTTCGGTTTCTTGCAGTAGTGTTTTGTAGTTTTCTTTGTATAGGTCTTTTATGTCCCTGGTTAGATTTATTCCTAAGTATTTTTTATTTTAGGGGCTATTATAAATGATATTGTTTTCCTGATTCCCTTTTCTAAGTCCTCTTTGTTGGTGTAGAGGAATCCAAGTGATTTTTGTATGTTGATCTCGTAACCTGCCATGTTGCTGAATCTTTCTAATAGTTCCAGTAGTTTTCTTGTGGAATCCTTTGGGTTCTTTATGTATAGGATCATATTATCTGCTAATAGGGATAGTTTTACTTCTTCCTTTTCAATCTGTATGCCCTTTATTTCTTTTTCTGTCCTTATTGCTATAGCTAGGGCTTTCAGCACGATGTTAAACAGGAGTGGTGATAAAGGGCATCCTTGTCTTGTTCCAGTTCTCAGGGGGAATACTTTAAGCCTCTCTTCATTGAGAATGATGTTGTATGTTGGTTTTGTATAGATGCCCTTTATTATGTTGAGTAATTTCCCTTCTATTCCTATTTTATTGAGAGTTTTTGTCAGGAATGGGTGTTGAACTTTATCAAATGCCTTTTCTGCATCGATTGAGATGACTATGTGATTATTTTCTTTTGTTCTATTTATGTGGTGGATTACATTGATCGATTTTCTAATGTTGAACCATCCTTGCATACCTGGTATGTATCCCACTTGGTCGTGGTGTATTTTTTTTTATATGATGCTGAATTCTATCGGCTAGAATTTTGTTGAGAATTTTTGCATCTATATTTGTGACAGATATTGGTATGTAATTTTCTTTTTTTGTGGTATCTTCGCCCGCTCATAGAATTAATTCAGGAGTATTCTTTCCTTTTCTTTGCTCTTAAATAGTTTGAGTAGTACTGGTGTGAGCTCCTCTCTGAATGTTTGGTAGAATTCTTCAGTTAGGCTTTTTTGCTGTTGTTGTTGGGAGTTTTTAAATTACTTATTCAATCTCTTGCTATGGGTCTGTTCAGATTTTCTACCTCAGTTTGTGTTAGTTTAGGTAGGTAGTAGTGTGTTTCTAGAAGTTTTTCCATTTCCTCTAGGTTCTCAAATTTGTTGGAGTATTCATAGTATTCTGTTATGATCCTTTTTATTTCAGTTGGGTCCATTGTAATGTCATCCATCTGATTTCTTATTCGGGTTGTTTGCTTCCTCTCCTGTTTTTCTTTTGTCAGTTTGGTCAATGGTTTGTTGATTTTGTTGATCTTTTCAAAGAACCAACTTTTGATCTTCTTGATTCTTTCTATTGTTTTTCTGTTCTCTATTTCTTTTATTTTTGCTCTAATCTTTATTATTTCCTTTCTTCTGGTGCCTGTGGGCTTCTTTTGCTGTTCTGTTTCTATTTGTTCAAGTTGTAGGGCTAATGTTTCGATTTTGGTCTGTTCTTCTTTTTTGCTATGTGCATTTATTGCTATCAACTGACCTCTAAGCACTGCCTTTGCTGTGTCCCAAAGGTTTTGGTATGATGTGTTTTCATTCACATTTGATTCTGGAAATTTTTTGATTTCTTCTATTACCCAGTTGCTTTTAAGCACTGTTATTCAGTTTCCATCCATTTGATTTTTGTTCCTTGCTCTTCTTGTGATCAGAGAGAATGATTTGTATTATTTTGATGTTTTGGATTTTATTGAGGGTTGCTTTGTGGCCTAAAATATTGTCTATTCTGGAGAATGTTTCCTGTGCATTGTAAAAGAATGTATACTTTGCTGCTGTTGGGTGGAGTGTTCTATATATGTCTATGAGGTCAAGTTGATTGATTGTGGCCTTTAGATCTTCTGTATCTTTGCTGAATTTCTTTCTACATGTTCTGTCCTTTACTGAGAGTGATGTGTTGAAGTCTCCTACTATTATTGTGGAACTGTCTATTTCTCTTTTCAGTGCTGTGAAAGTTTGTTTTATGTATTTTGGAGCCCTGTCATGGGGTGAGTAGATATTTATTAAGGGTATGTCTTCTTGATGGATTGTTCCTTTAATCATTATATAGTGTTCTTCATGTCTTTTATGGTGGATTTTGTCTTAAAGTCTGTTTTATCTGAGATTAGTATTGCCACTCCTGCTGTTTTTAGTTACTGTTTGCTCAATATATTTTTTCCATCATTTGATTTTTAATGTATTTATGTCTTTGTGTCTAAGGTATGTCTCTTGTAGACAGCATATTGATGGATCATATTTTTTTAATCCATTCTGCCACTCTCTGTCTCTTTAGGTGTGCATTTAAACCATTTACATTTGGTGTGATTATCAATAGGTATGAGTTTATTGCTGTCATAGTGTGCTTTTTTTGTGTGGTGCTGATGTCTTTGTTTGCCTTACTTTCCTATGCTAATTCCTTTTGTTTGGGTATTTTCGTTTAGGTTTTTCTTTGTTATTATAAATTTTGTGTTTACTGAGTCTTTATGTTTTTATTCTTTTTTATTTTGATGAGCAAATTTGTTAACTTTCTTAGTGGTTACCTGGAAATTTACCCTTATCTTCCTAAGTTTGAACAAGTCTTTTATTACTTGATATCACCTTGGCTTCCTCTCCATTTGAAGGTTCTATGCCTATACTGTTTATTCCCCCTTTTATTGTTTAGACATTTGTGTCTTTTATAGATTGATGTCTCTGGTTTCCTGTTTTAAGTCTTTTAGCCCTGACTAGGTTGCTATCTGGCTGATGCTTTCTTGTGTCCCAGACTCCGGTTGTTGTCTGATGTGGTTGGTTCTATAATTGAAGGATTCCCTTTAATAATATTTCTTGTAAGTTTGGTTTAGTTTTTATGAATTCCCTTAATTTCTGTTTATCTGGAAATGTCCTAAGTTCACTGTCATATTTGGTTGGTACTTTTTTTCTTTCAAGGTTTTATATATGTCATCCCATTACCTTCTTGCCTGCATAGTCTGTGCTGAGTAATCAGAGTTTAGTCTTATTATTTCCCCTTTGTGAGTGACTTTTCATTTTTCTCATGCTGCTCTCAGAATTCTTTCTTTGTCTTTGTGTGATTATGATATGTCTTGGTGACTTTCTTTTAGGGTCTATCTTATATGGGGTTTGTTGAGCTTCTTTGATGGTCAGCTTTTTGTCTTTCATAATATTTGGGAAGTTTTCTGCCAGAAAATCTTCTCTGTGTTTTCCATTTTCTCCTCCTGTTCTGGAACTCTGATCATGCACAAAGTTTTGCTCTTGATTTTGTCCCACATAATCCATAGGTTTTCTTCATTCTTTTTTCTGATTTTTTCCTCAAACAAAGTGGTGTCCAGGGATTTGTCTTCAATCTTG
Source organism: Dugong dugon (assembly GCA_030035585.1). NCBI lineage: Eukaryota > Metazoa > Chordata > Mammalia > Sirenia > Dugongidae > Dugong > Dugong dugon. The sequence continues at coordinate 33,518,246 of CM057467.1, forward strand.
CTGATTCTGTCTTACATTGTTTCAAATTGCTCGTAAAACCTCAATTACTGAGTTGTTTATTTCCAAAATTTTGTCACATGTCTTTTGGATTTCTACTTACTGTTTTTGTATGATTTCTAATTGTTTATTCATTTGATATTTTGATCTTGTATTATTTTCCTGAATTATTCTATTTCTTTGTGTTTTCCTTGATTTTGGCTATATTTTTTTTTTTTTTTGGTTTTGGCTGCGTTTTCCATGATTTTCTCTATTTTTTCTTTGATTTTGTCTGTGTTTTTCTTGATCTCTTTCCAATCTCTTGGAGAACCTTGAATATTAGTCTTTTGAATTCCATATCAGGTAGTTCCAATGCCTTTTCTTCTACTGGAAGGTTATGTGATGCTTTATTTTGGTCACTTGCTGGAGCCATCTTGTCCTGCTTTTTTATATGACTTGATATTGTGTGCTGTCTCTGAGACATTTAGGTATTATTTTCTTTTTTTATGTATTGTATGTTTATTTGTTTCATCCTGGTTTTTTGTTTTGTTTTGAAATGTCAGGCCAGGCAGTCTGGGCTTGCCTTTTTATTTTTATTTTTTAATTGTGCTTTAGGTGAAAGTTTACAGCTCAAGTTAATTTTTCATACAAAAATGCATACACATTGTTATGTGACATTAGTTGCAGTCCTTACAATGCATACTCCCCCTTTCCACCCTGGGTTTCTTGTATCCATTCAACCGGTTACTCTCCCTTCTTGACTTCTCATCCTGCCTCTGGACAGGAGCCACCCATTTGGTCTTGTGTATCTGATTGAACTAAAAAGCACACACCTCACAAGTGTTATTTTTTCTTTTATCCAGTCTAATCTTTGTCTGAAGAGTGAGCTTCGGGAATGGCTTTAGTTATGAGTTAACAGAGAATCTGGGGGCCGTAGTTTTGGGGGTTACTCCAGTCTGTCAGACCATTAAGTCTGGTCTTTTTATGTGAATTTGAGTTCTGCTCCACACTTTTCTTCTGCTCCGCCTGGGATTCTCTGCTGTGTTCCCTGTCAGGATGCAGGCTGGGCATGCTTTGCTGGTTGCTGGTCTGTGGGCACGATAGCTTTCACCTCCTTACCAGGGTGGGCAGGGTAGCAGCAGGCAGGGCAAGCCAACTTTGCTGGATACTGGTTTGGAAAGTTGGCTGAGGGCAGACTGGGCAGGTGCTGTCTGCCTCCTGATGTTGGTCCAGCCATGTGGGAGCATTCACAGATGGGTGAGGGCTTTGGATGGGGAGTGGTATGGGCTTGCTACCCACCTTCCAACAGCTGGTCGAGTGGCAGGAGGGGAGGGGCAGCACAGGCCCAGTGCAGCTCCAAGACTGAGCTCCAGGAGCACCCTAGCTGTGGCAGCACAGTGGGGGCTGGTGGGAAAGTGGGGAGGTGCCATATGGGGCTAGGAGAAAGGGAGAAAGAAAAGGAAAGAGAGAGGAAAAAATAAAAGGGTGGCATGGTAGAGCCAGGGTGGGGGAGACTGGGCAGACCTGGGGGCTGGTGGGAAGAGGGAGGAGATGGCATATGGGGCCAGGTGGGAGGGAGAAAGAAAAGGAGAGAGAGAGAAAAACGGGTGGCACAGTGGAGCCAGGGTAGGGGGAAACTGGGCAGACCTAGAGGCTGGCAGGAAGAAGGAGGAGATGGCATATGGGGCTAGGTGGGAGGGAGAAAGAAAAGAAGTAAAGCAAAATAAAGAAGACAATATCCTTTGTTTGTTTATCATATTCCATCCACTAGGACAGAATAGATATTAGGCAAATGTTTGTTCTACCACCTGTCAGTTTGTCATACTGTGGCGACTTACATGTTGCTATGATGCCAGAAGCTACGCCACCAGTATTTCAAATACCAGTAGAGTCACCCATGGTGGACAAGTTTCAGCAGCACTTCCAGATTAAGACAGACTAAGAAGAAAGGCCTGGTGGTCTACTTCCAAAAATTGGCTAATGAAAACCCTGTGGATCATAACAATATCATTCAATATAGTGCTGAAAGATGAGCCTCCTAGTTTGGAAGGGACTCAAGATACACAGTGACTGCAACAGTGGACTTGAGCATACCCATGAGCCTGAAGATGGTGCAGGACCAGGCAATGTTTCCTTCTGTTATACCTAAGGTCACTATGAGTCAGAGCCAACTTGATGACAATAACAACAGAAAATGTTTGTTGAACTAGTTCCAGTGTTCTCTCCATGCCACTTCATTATTATCTCCGGTAAGGAGAAATCCAGTGGGGTTTCTAAGCTTCTCTCCCTCAGCCCCTAGCAGAAGGACTTCCTCCCTCAGTAGGACTAAAAACCAAACCTGTTGCTGTCAAGTAGATTCCAACTCATAGCGACTCTATAGGTCAGAGTGTAACTGACCCATAGGGTTTCCAAGGAGTGGCTGGTGGATTTGAACGGCCAACCATTTGGTTAGGAGCCAAGCCCTTTAACAGTGCGCCATCAGGGCTTCTCAGCAGGACGGGAGACCTGCAATTCCCCCTTTCCTCCTGTGTATTTTGTTCTGTTTTTTACTTTTTAATGGGAACTTTTAAACATACGTAAAAGTAGAGAGAATAATACAACGAACCTCCACGTGTCTCTCACTCACCTTAAGTAGTTACCAATAGTTTGCTAAATCTTTTTTCACCCATCGTCCTTACCTTTTAGCACATTTTAAAGCAACCCCCAGAAATTGTGTCATTTTACTAGATACATCTTTAACCGATAAGGCCTTTCATCTTATAAGAAACCATCATACCAATATCGCTACTGATAAAAAAAAAAGAGAAATCCTTAATTTTTTATTTAATACTCATTCCATGTTCTGACCTCTACAGTTATCTCAAGTGATCTTTCTCTAGTTGATTTATTCACCTCAGGAGCCAAACAAGGTCCCCACATGTATAATGCCTTTTACTTAAAATTCCAGTGCATTCTAAGGGTCATGTCTGCCCTGAGGCAAGTTGTGGCATCGACCTGGGTATGGGACATTTTGGGCCACCCTGGCAGATGATACTGCCGCCTATCTTCTCTTTATCATACGCACAAAAGAGGCAGCTTCAATTCTGTTAACTGCTGACAGCCCCCAGTCTACCCAGTGGGGCTAAGTCTCTTTGAGCCCAGGGAAGAGAAGAGTTGGGTGAGTTGTCTGCCAAGGGGAGTCCCTGGGTGTGCAAATGGTTAATAAGCTTGTCTGTTAACTGAAAGTTTGGAGGTTTGAGTCCACCCAGAGGTGCCTCAGAAGAAAGACCTGGTGATCTACTTACAAAAAAAAAAATCAGTCATTGAAAACCCCACAGAGCACAGTTCTACCCTGACACACATGGGGTTGCCATGAGTCAGAATCCCCCCGCACAGCAACTGGTACTGGTCTGCCAAGGATACTAACTTGCAGTGGGGTTTTTCCAGCTTAATTCATTTATGATTCATTTATTCATTGCCTTGTGGGTTAGGGTTGGGGGTAAAATGGTGAAAAATTGGATGGCACAGGGTGACGGGCTTAGGCGTAGTTCCTCAGCCTTAATCCTACCTAGCTGATCTCAGTCTTTAATGGAAAAAGAAACAAGCTACCACCCAACTTCCCTGCCCCCTTTCTTTTCCCAGCTTCTATGGGGTCAGAGGAATAAAATGACTGAAATTCATGTCTTGAGATGAGAAGGAAGGAACTTATCAACTCCAACCTTCCAAGCATCAAGTGGCACCCCTGGTCATGAGAACTAGCACTTATGTGGTGCCTTACAGCACACAGTACAGGGGGGCAAAACCACATCTGGAGGCTCCACATCTTACCTTCAGGGCGTCACGTGACCTCTTCAGGTGTCTGTTCAGGGTGGAAAACCTTACAGTTCTCACTGTTAGAGGGTATCCTCCAGCGTGTCACTGAAATCCATCTGCCTCTAATTTTTGTGCCTTTGGCACAGTAGTGAAGCACTTGGCTGCTAAGTGAAAGCTCGGCGGTTCAAACCCACCAGCCACTCTGCAGGAGGAAGATGTGGCAGTCTGCTTTTGTAAAGATTACAGCCTCAGTTAGCCCTACGGGGCAGTTCTGCTCTGTCCTGTAGGGTGGCTAGGAGTCAGAATCAACTTGACAGCTACAGGTCTAGTCTTTTGGTCCTAGTTCTGTCCGCTGTTTCTATATAGACCATCATGATCTGGAGGAACAGGATACATTAATTCATGACAGCTGGATAATACACTTTATAGGAAAAACAGAATTGTTGTCTCAGTGCAATTAGATTAAAAGCATACAGGGCTGCTTGTGCAAGAATGTTCATAGCAGCACTATTCATAATAGCCAAGAAGTGCAAACAACCCAAATGTCCATTAACTGATAAATGGACAAAGAAAATGCAGGATATTCACACAATGGAATGTTACTCAGCAATAAAAAGAAATGACTTGCTGATACATCCTACGACATGGGTGAACCTTGAAAACATTATGCTAAGTGAAAGAAAGCAGACACAGAAGCCCACATATAGCAGTATTCCATTTACATGAAATCTCCAGAACAGGCAAATTCTCTATTTTAAAGTAGATTAGTAGTTGCTTGGATGGGGAATATGCTGGGGAAAAGGGGGATGACTGCTAATGGGTATGGGTTTTTTGGGGGGTGATGCAAATGTTCTAAAACTGATTCTGGAGATGGCTGCAAAACTCCGTGAATATGCTAAAAATCATTATATTGTACATTTTAAAAAGTGAATTGTATGTTATGAGAATTACATCTTAGGAAATCTGTTATTTAAAAAGGTGTAAAGGGCTAATCTAAAGACAGCTAATATTTAATGAGCATTTACAATTTGCCAGGAGACCTGGTGGCGCAGTGGTTAACATATTTTGTGATTTTTATTTTCACAACAACACTTCCAGGTAGGTAACTATTATCTCCATTTTAGAGATGAGGAAATTGAGACTTGAATTATTGTTTAAGATTGCATAGCTAATAAATGACAGGAACAGATTTAGAACCTAGACACTCTGATTCCAGAACCCAGGATCTTAACTACTTCATTGTACTCTCTTTATTTTTCCTTATATCCTTCTTACCTCTTCTTCCCTTTATAGTTAGCTTCAGGGAGTTCCTTGCCAGAAATAGGTAACATTGTAATTTGGTAAAATTTCTATGGCATCTTTACACTGCCACCTGGTAGTGGAAATAATTAAAGCACCCTCCAGCTATCTTGCAAAGTTGCGTTGCACGAAAAGACTCGGAAGTCTTTTTCGCCTGATTACATCAACGCAGCCAAGCAATTATGAGTTCTGCTTGATCCTGCTTTGAACCAAACACAGATCGTATGAGAACAAAGGAACAGAACACTTTGAGTCTCTGAAAGGGTCTAAATTTTGCTGATTAAAAGATGTAACTGATCATAGAAAACCCTTGAGCAACTCTTCTGTGGTAGTTTCACTTCAACGTATTTATTTATATATTTGAAACCTTATACCTGGTCTTTGGAGTCACTGGGTGGTGCCAACAGTTAAGCGCTCAGCTGCTAACTGAAAGATTGGAGGTCTGAGTCTACCCAGAGGCTCCTCGGAATAAAGGCCTGGTGATCTACTTCCAAAAAATCAGCCATCGAAAACGCTATGGAGCACATTTCTACTCTGACACACATGGGGTCACCATGAGTTGGAAACAACTTACTCTATTTTGAAAAACTGGTTCCTCCTGTTGCCCTTGTTCTAATGACTCATTTTAGTCACTATTTCTTTCTGCTGTTAAAACTCAGGATTTAGGAATAATTTAAGGTTAGTTAATAACCATTCACAGGATAGCCATGAGTCTGAATAACAGGACGGTAACGAATAGCAGCAGCAACAACGACAACAAAGTAAGCATTTACTGCTCTTTGAAGGAAGAAAAGGGGAGGGCTGTACAGAAGAATCTGTCCTGCTGCTTCCCCATCTTGGGCATGCAATTTCCTGGGACTCCCTTTGCCACCTCTATTTTCAGTAGCTATCCACCATTACTCATAGCAACTCATAGGTTCCTATGAATCAAAATCGACTCGACAGCATTGGGTTTGGTTTTGGGTTTTTGGATCCACCATTAAGCATGTCTTACCACGAGTTCAGACATCATGTGTGCATAACATGATCAACAACAAGCTAGAAGAAATCATACAGAAATCAGCCAGTTTTAGAGCTGGAAGACGCTGTAGAGCTAGTCTAGATAACACAACCGGTTTGCATTTTCACAGCAGAAAGATTGGGAAATCTTGAGGAAAGGAATGGCTGAATTGATTTTTATGGGGTGGTAGTCCTAATCAGAAAGTATGAACCATGGCTCCCCGTAGCCTGCAAGGACATGGCAAAGGTGATGTGTTGGGGGCTGGCTGTGAGCAAGGGGCTGGGGTGCTGATCGACAGTTTTAGCAATGATTCATTTTTGTCTTGGATCAGAGGCGCTCAGATGTTCTCAGACACTGCCAGTCACAACAGCAGGACAAACTGGTGTGTTGAGCTTAGATGCAAGGTGTATTGCAAGTAATGTTACCAGTAATAATTATAGTATCAATGCTTGCAGATGCTTTTTCTTAAACAATTTCAAACTAAAAGTTGCAAGTACAGTACAAAGAGCTTTTTTCTCCAGAACCATCTGAGAGTAAGTTGCCAACCCAATGTCCTATTATCCCTTAATTCTTTAAAGTGTATTTCCTACAAATGGCATTCTCTTAGATAATTTATAACAATCATCAACATCAGCAAATTAACACCGTGTCTCTTTTCCTCTTTTTATAAGACCCAGGCATGAAGAGATTAGAGTCCATCCTAATAACCCCATCTTAACTAATTATATCTGCAACAACTCTATTTCCAAATAAGGTCATATTCACAGGTACCAGGGGTTAGGGCTTCAACATAATCTTTTTGAGGTAATAATTCAACCCATGACACCATAATAATACCTAGCACCTAGCATAGTTCCTGACACAATGTAGTTGTTTAAAACTTTTTGAATAAGTGAATGAATGAATAAAATGAGAAAAAATAGAGAGCGTTACAGCGACCATATTGGAAAATGCACGTAACCTACAATCCAATTTATCTAAGCCTTCACCTGAAACCTGCTGTGTGTCAGGCATAGCACCTAGCACGGTGCTTGGTGCATAGTAGGTATTCAAGAACAGATAGACCCAAGGAATTATATGATACATACATTTCATCTGTCATTAAATTATTTATATATATACATATACATGTATATATAGAGAGAGGGGGAGAGAGAGAGTGAGAGCACCCTGGTGGCGCAGTGGTTAAGAGCTATGGCTATCAACCAATAGGTGGGCAGTTTGAATCCACCAGCTGCTCCTTGGAAACCCTATGGGGCAGTTCTACTCTGTCCTGTAGGGTCACTGTGAGTTGGAATTGACACAACAGCAACGGATTTTATATATTTATATATATATATATATATATATATACATATATATATATATGATGCTGTAATTTCTATCTCTTTGTGATTATGTGTGCTGCTGTATAGAACAAGGAAAACAGAACCCAGAGAGGGGTGGGTCTTCCAAGCTCCACATCACAACACTTATCCCTGCCAATTACAGCACCGCCCCTTGAAAGGCAGACATAATCAGTACAATCAACGTTTATTGAGAATCTACTACGTGCCAGATCCTAAGCAAGGTGATTTCTCATAAGGTCGAGCTGGGTGAGAGGCTGGAATAAAGGACAGTCAAAACTTGGGGATCCACTAGGAGCCAATGGGGATCACATGCTGACTCCCAAGAAGGCATCTGAGTTTCACCGTGCTAAGCATTTTCATAGATCTTCTGAGTCTTTTCCTTTATAGAAAATAGGAGAATTCTACTTCTTTTCTTTTCTTTCCCATTCCTGTCAGTTCGAGTTTTTTTTGTTTTTTTTTTTAATGCATTCTAATAACCATATATTTCATTTTCCACCCATCCAGACTGCTTGCTCCTTCCTGTTATATCTGGGGAGAACTCGTAAATGTCATTGGTGACAAAGCCACTCTCTGTGCTCGCCGGAGTCACAAACCCACTTTCGGATGGGTTCACAGCCATGTTGTCGTAGTCACAAGACATGTTATCAGGAATGGCTTCTCCTGAACACACGCGGAATGAAATATTCTTCAGATCTGGCCGGGTCTCAGCTAAGTCAGCTTCACTTTGTTTTCTTATGACCTTATAAACCTCCAGGTCCGGGCTGTTTCCTTGGTGGGGAGATGGCCAGATGGTGTGTTGCTCCTTTGTGCTAGGGCCTGGCTGCTGCCGTGTTCTGGGGAAAAGTAAACCAGAGCTGAGCATTTCTGTTACAAGGGGATTGAGAATATCCCTGTGCTTGCCTGTTCAGGCAAGAGGAAGTAATTCAATGCAGCCTCACCAAGCTGCCATTTCCCACCTACCTCAATTTACAGGCTAGGGCTTGGGGGTGGAAGGAACAAAACAGAGGGAAGTGTGGTTATGTCCAAAACGATTGTGAATCTCTCATTCACTGCTGCCAGAATGTAGGCCGGGGTAACTACCCTGGGGTCCACAGAACCCTCAAAGGGTCCATGGACAGAAATGGATGGGGGAAAAATATCACATTAAAAAAAACAACTCACCTCTAGTTGAAGTTTGGCATATCTTTCAATTATGAACGCAGAAAGTAAGCCATACTAGAATGAGTAATATCTGTGCTTTGTCACAGATATTTTCATATCACCTCACCATTATTATAGATGTCCTTAAAATATATTTTACGCTCATCTGTACTTCAGTATTACGATAATTATAAACCTGTTGCTGTTGGGCTGATTCCAACTCATGGTGACCCCATGTGTGTCAGAGTAGAACTGCACTCCATAGGGTTATCAATGGCCGGAATCTTATGGAAGTAGATCACCAGGCTTTCTTCTGCAGTGCCACTGGGTAGATTTGAACTGCCAACCTTTTGGTTAGTAGCCGAGCACAAACCGTTTGTGCCACCCAGGGACTTATGATAAGTATACCTACCACTAAATAAAGAGGCATTAATAAAGAAGCACATGTATTACTGTATCTCAAATTCATTTTTGGAAATATTTTGCTATATGGAATATCATTATAATTGCTTCCTTTGTAATCTGATGTATTTTATTTTATGCATTTAAAAATGTTCTGGGAAGGGGTTCATAGGCTTCACTAGACTGCCAAAGGGGTCCATGGCAGAAAAAAGTTTAAAAATCTCTAGGATAGACAGAGGAGCCTTGGTGGTGCAATGGTTAAAGCGCTCGGCTGCTAACTGAAAGGTCGGTGGTTTGAACCCACCAGCTGCTCCATGGGAGAAAGATGTGGCAGTCAGTCTGCTTCTGTAAAGATTATGGCCTTGGAAACCCTATGAAGCAGTTCTTCTCTGCCCTAGAGGGTCGCTATGAGTCAGAATATACTTGACGGCAATGGCCTTGGTTTTGGTTTTGGGATAGACAGACCCCCCCCAGCTTCCGAGCCATGAGTGCCAGACCCTGGTGAGGTGCTAAATAGATGGCTTAAAGGGGGGAAATCAAGAACCAGCAGCGGAGTAAGCAGTTGGAAAATAAGTTTGTAATATTTTGAACTAAATTCTACATTTTAGGGTAAAGAATTAATAAAAAACAATCATAATATTAGCTAACATTTTTGGAATGCTCTGTATGCCAGTTCTGAATGCATTACCTGCTTTAATTCTTATAATAATTCTATAATTCTATAAATTATTATTAAATGAGGTTGGTCCTACGTTGGAATCTTACTAATTCACCTGAAATTGGTAATCAAAGGAGGTCAAATCTTAAATTAGATTTAATTTAGATTTGACGAAACTAGATTTGATTAAAAATGGTGGCACATGACCGACCCTGTAACAGGGGTGCTCTGGGCTACTTAGTGTAGCTATTTGTAGCAATCTATGCTTGTGTGTTCAATTAAAAGAAAAGTCAATTAAAAAGATTTCGGCTATTTCATTTGAATTAAGTGGTTTAGTTTCATATTTTTACCAGAATGTGTTGGAACAGTTATTTTCCATTTGGCTCACCATTCATGCCTCTGCTCATTCACGCAACATGAATTTTCTGAGTGAGGTCACACCTGCATGAGAGCACTTTGCTGAGTGAATGACAGTTTCACCCCTCACGTCATTTAAAGCCTTCCACGCACACGAGTTAAAGAATGGAAGATCACTCTCTTAATCACAACGATGCACAAAAATGCTTAGTATGTCTGAATTCCTTGAGTCCATCAGAGAATTTGCTCTCACCTCAGCAATGGTGATTGTTTCGGAGCTGCCAAGGCTTTTAATTAAGGGAAAAGGGCAACGTCTAGATCTCAAAGAGTGCTCTTTATGCAGAAGACACGAAGGTTTACACGGTGAAGGTTTTACTTGCCTCCTTCTACCGATCCAAACCCAGCATACAACTGAGGTGACCACAAGGAGGAGGAAGAGGGGGATGCTGGGGATTAGGATGTCGGCAAGGCTCCAGGCAGCTTCTGAAAAGAAAAATGCATTTGCAGCCGTTAGTAATGTTTTACGTGAGCACATTCCTGGGAGGAAATAGATATGCAGTTATTCAGTGAGCAAGAGTTTTCTAGTGTCAATAAATGAGAGTTTTCTACCTGTCGTATCATCCTAGGTTATAGTGAGAATAAGGAGCCCGGGTAGCACCATGGTTAAGCATTCAACTGTTCACCAAAATGTTGGTGGTTCAAATCTAGCCAGCGGCTCTGTCGGAGAAAGACCTAGCAATCTGTTTCCGTAAAGATTATAGCCTAGAAAACCCTATAGGGCAGTTCTACTCTTGTCACACAGGGTAACCAGGAGTTGAAACTGACTTGCTGTCACCTAACAACAATAACCTAACCCGTTGCTGTCAAGTCAATTCTGACTCATAGCGACCCTATAGGACAAAGTAGAACCGCCCCATAGGGTTTCCAAGGCTGTAATCTTTACAGAAGCAGACTGCCACATCTTTCTCCCACGGAATGACTGGTGGGTCTGAATCACCAGTGTTTCAGTCAGCAGCCACGCTTGACCGCTGTGCCACCAGGGCTCCTTAACAACAACAGTGAGAATAAGTTTGAATTTTTGGGTCTCTTGGAAAATATCAGGAGGGCACTTTTGTTAATTAAACATTCCCCCTCCCCCAGAAGAAAGAGACCCTCCCTTTCTTGTCCTTACTCTCCCTTAGCAAAGCAGGGGCTGCTAGGGCTGTGTTGATGCTCTTGCCTCTAAGAATGGCCACTGTGGTTCCCAAAGGTGGGGTGGAGAGAGGGAGGAAAAAAGAAAGCAAACCAGAGGTCTCAGCATTATTTCCAGGAAAGAGAAGGCCACAGGAATCACATGCAATAGACTGTAAAACCTTCCCAACATTTTTGCCTAAGACTAAACTGAATTCATGAGCAGAGACTATAAAGAACTCCCAGAGGCTTGCTTTCTTGTTGGTTCTTTAAAACTTGTTAGCTGCCATTGAGTTGGCCCAACTCTTGGCAACTCCATCTATGCTCAGTGGAATGAAATGCTGCCTAGTCCTGCGCCATCCGCATGCCTGGCTGTGGCTCGGAGCATTGTGATCCATAGGGTTTTCACTGGCTGATTTTTTGGAAGTAGATCCAGGCCTTTCTTCCTAGTCCATCTTAGTCTGGAAGCTCCACTGAAATCTGTTCAGCATCATAACAACACACAAGCCTCCACTGGCAGATGGGTGGTGGTTGCACATGAGTTTCATCGGCCAGGAAGTGAATTTGGGTCTTCCTCATGGAAGGTGAGACTTCTACCACTGAATCACAAATGTCCTCCCTTGAAAACTTAGAACCAGAGAATTTTCCCTCAAGGAGCTTCAGGGAGAATCAAGGATTGGGGACTGACACCCTTCCTACTCCCACTCATCCAAGATTCCCAACTACACAGAGGCTTTTGCTTTGTGTTTCTGTGAGGCTGTGAACTTGACAACTATTAAAAAAAAAAAATCCCAAGAACACTTTAAATACTCCCAATAATAACAATGAGCAATAAAAGTGCTCTCCGCCTTTGCATAGCACTTTGTCTTTTGTTCAAAGCATTTTCACATCTTACATCGTATTGCATTTTATGGACACAGTTATGCTCTCAGGTAAGTAAGAGAAATATTAGTTCTATTCTGCAAATGATTAAATGGAAGCACAGAGAAATTAAGTGGTTTTATAAAGTCACCTAGTGATAAAAACCCAGATGTTCAGCACTCCAGTTTATCACCTCTTTTTCTTCTGCCTTTTATGGTTTACCTTTTAAAATGATTTGTCCATTTCCTCTGTTTCATGGATGCCTTTTTTTTTTAAGTTTATTTCTTTTGTTGTTGTTATTGTTGAGAATATACATAGCAAAACATACACCGATTCAGTGGTTTGTACATGTACACAATTCAGTGGCATTGATTACATTCTTCGAGTTGTGCAACCATTCTCACCCTCCTTTTCTGAGTTGTTCCTCCCCCATTACCGTAAACTCACTGCCCCCTAAGGTTCCTATCTAATCTTTCGAGTGGCTGTTGTCAATTTGATCCCATACAGGTATCCGGCATGCCTATTCATCACGGATGTTATGCATCATGACTGAGTCTTTCTGCTCTTATTTCTCTATGACCACTCTCTCAGCCATACCCCCACCACTCCCCTCACTCCATTCTCTGGGTGGTTCCCAGGCTCCATTGTCATGCCAGTTTTTATCTCCCGTCTAGTCTAATTGTCTTAGGATAGCTCCATTTGTACACTTCACTGATGACGCCTAACATTTAATGCAGTTTTCACAAAGACACGGATGTCATGTCTAGTTCCATTTTTTAGCAGCTGTGGGAAAGAATAAAGTAGGGAATGTTTAACCATGGGCAATGTGTAATCAGGACCGTCCCATTATCTATTCATCCCAGGAGAATTCCACACAGACCTTTACTTTCTTTAAATGTTTCTCTGGCATCTTCTTTCTGTGTATCTTCTGGAATTATGGGTTGCTGGGTTGCTGGCTCTGTTCTGTCACCTGGAGAGAGACACATAGACTGAACCTGGAGAAAGCATCATAATCCAGGTATTCTCTGAGGTCCTACCAGGGCCAAGGTGGGAAGCAAAAAAGCAGTAGCAATTTGACCAGTGCAGTTTATAAAGAGAAAAGTAATGGGTTGAATTTTCTGCCCTAGAGGTTTATTGTCTTCATCTTTTTTGTGAGTCCCTTGCTGCCAAGGATCAGGTACTGAAACAACCAAGAAGCAGCTGGCAACGGGCACATAAAATACCAAGGTGCCACGAGGAAGGGCCAGTGACTCACTGCTAGGACCATAAACTACCAGTTTGGCTCACTTCCTGTCTCATTAGATGATATCATTCATTTCATATTGTGAATAATGACAAGTAATATCCCAAACTGAATTTGCAACTGGTGCTTTTTCAGCTTTGAGAGAAACAGGCAATACTACAGCGAATGAGACTAATGAATTACTTGGCATGGCGGGGTGTGGTGTACACCTGTCCAAACTGTCTGCTTAACACCAGTGGTATTTCTGCTGAGTAATCTGGTATAAAGAATATATGTTTCTAAAGCTATGAAGAGAACCAAAATCGACACCAGTTGCTAAGCAGTTGATTCCTACTTGTGGCAACCTCACATGTGTCAGAGCAGAACTGTGCTCCGTAGGGTTTTCAACGGCTGATTTTTTGGAAGTAGATCACCAGGCCTTTCTTCTGAAGTGCCTCTGGGTGGATTTGAACTGCCAAATTTTCAGTTAGCATGCTTGGAAACAACCCCAAATTAACCCAAATCTCAAACAACAGGCTTACCTCCAGGCCTTGTAGAAGGAGCTGTTGGTTTCTCTGTAGTAGAAAGAAACAAAACCAAAAATAATTTTATTTCCATGTCATCTGAATAAAATCGACCAGAGCACAGAATTTGTTTGTTCATTCGGTCATCCAAAGAAACTTTGTCTAGTGTTAGCAGACGCCAGGAACTGGGTTAGTAAATCAAAAGAATCACTTCTGCACAAAGACCAGAGGTGATGTACCAGGATCTGAGCAACTTTCTCCCAGCTTTTTTTGGGTGATTTCCTTTTAAAATGTATTTTAAAGCTTTTAAATATGAGAATTTCCAAATATACACAAAAGTAGAACAACTAGTATAATCAGCCTCCATGTACCCATCAAGAAGCATCAACCATTATCAACATGTTGTTAATCTAGTTTCAATAATAACCCCATCTCTGGCCTGGATTATTTTAAAGCAAATCCTGGACATTTTATCCATTCATATTGGGGATGTTTTAGGGAACAACACACACTAATCTCTAAGCAATGGAAGTGGTTGAGGGGCTAAGTGGACCACTGGCTAGCCCCGAGGCAGAGAGTGGTGACTCGGAACCTTGAGTTATTTTAAATTTTTCAAAGAGCCTCAGGAAAGTCAGGTTGCACAGACAACCTACATCCAATGTCTTTACTCTTGGATGGGAATGTGTTAACCCCTTGTGCTGGCAGTGAGTCTCTTATGCTGATCAGATGGTCCGGGGCTCATGGGGACAGGGTCCTTAAGGGTAAGATGTTAGGAATCTCAGTCCTAAGGCCAGGATGTCAAGCCTATTCTCAAGTCTCATTCAGAAAGGACAGGAACTTTTAATTATCTCTCCACACACATGTGTATGTGTAAAGGTGAAGCACATCCACTATTCATTTAAAAAAAAAAACACAAAACACTTAACATACTGACTACTATATGATAGGCACTGCACTAAGTGTTTTATAAAAACAAATTCAGTTAATCCTGACAATCTTATCAAGTAAGTACTACTATTATTCTGGTTCAATACACAAGGAAACTGAGGTGCAGGGAGATTAAGTAATTTACCCAAGATCTCACAGCTTAAAAGTAGCTGAACTAAGATTTGAACCAAATAAATTAAAATTAAAATACTAAGGAGACAAACTTTGAGCTAGGCAGTGGGGAAACAACCCCAAATGAGAACTAGTCCCAGCCCTTTAAGGAACTTACACACTACAGGATGGCCATAAAATCTGGAAATACAGGAGAATATTATTTACTATTAATTTCGTGATATTTCATTATAATACATTGTATATTCAATGATAGAAACCCCGGTGACATAGTGGTTAAACGCTTCGCTGCTAAGCGAAAGGTCAAAGGTTCGAATCCACCAGCCTGCTCCAAGGTAGAAAGATATGGCACTCTGCTTCCGTAAAGATTTACAGCCTTGGAAATCCTGTGGGGCAGTTCTACTCTGTCCTATAGGGTCGCTATGAGTTGGAATTGACTCGACAGCAGTGGGTTAGGTTTTTTGGTTTATATTCAATGACATGATATGATCTGTTTGTTTCGTTGTCTCTCCATAATTCAATCCACTGTGCAAAGTTGCAATACACATGGCACATTAATGCAGGACTTCCATCAATCCCTGTACTTGCATCTGTGATGCATCACTTCTGATGCTTTGTCTCTAATTTTCACGGAATACACCTGTGCTTTTAACACACCCTAGAAGAATTAATTAAGGGGTTCCAATCTGGATAATATGCGCCCATTCTACATGGCCACATTGTCAAATCCTACTTTAGTTGTTGTCATTCGACAAGACCCTTGTCACACTTGAATAATGGGATGATGGTGTGACATCCTGTTGAAACCACACTGGGTGGCCTTCAAATGCAATCAATAATTGGTTAAACATATTATGTTTCCAGGCTTCAGGCAATTGTCATGGATTGAATTGTGTCCCCTAAAAATATGTGTATCAATTTGGCTAGGCCAAGATTCCCAGTATTGTGTGATTGTCCACCATTTTGTGATCTGCTGTGATTTTCCATGTGTTATAAATCCTACCTCTAAGATGTTAATGAGGTGGGATAAGCAGCAGTTATGTTAATGAGGCAGGACTCAATCTACAAGATTGGATTGTGTCTTGAGCCAATCTCTTTTGAGATATAAAAGACAGAAGTGAGCAGAGAGACAAGGGGACCTCATACCACCAAGAAAGTAGTGCCAGGAGCAAAGCGTGTCCCTTGGACCCGGGGTTCCTGTGTGGAGAAGCTCCTAGCCCAGGGGAAGATTGATGACAAGGAGTTTCCTCCAGAGCTGACAGAGAAAGCCTTCCAGGACTTTGGACTTCTAGCCTACTAGACTGTGGGAGAATAAACTTCTGTTTGTTAAAGTCATCCGCTTGTGGTATTTCTGTTACAGCAGCGCTAGATGACTAAGACACCAATCAGGTAGTAAAGGGGACAAACTTGTAAGTAGGCAGTTAAAGTACAGTGTGTGAGGTGCTGTGATTCTTACAGCAGGGCCACCTTGCCTAGTTTTGAGGGGCCCTGTAAGGCTTCCCAAGAGGAGGTTATTTTTTAACTTCTTAAGTTGAAATAATTTCAGATTGATGAAAATTTGCAAAAATAGTACAAAGAATTCCCATGTATCCTTCACCCAGATCCCCCAAATGTTATCAGTTTACCACATTCATTTGCTTAATTATTCATTATCTACCTACCTACCTACCCATTTATCTGCCTACCTATCTACCCATCCATCCATCCATCTATGTAATTTTTTTCCTGAGAGTAAGTTACAGATATGATGTTCTTTTACTTCTAAATACTTCAATATGCATTAAAAAGGGTGGGGGGCATCCTCTTGTGTAACTATAGTGGGCAGTAAGCAATAGAGCGTGATCAACAAAACAAACAAGCAGAAAAACAAACACACAACTAAATAGGTTCCAAGTCCCAAAATGAAAGAATATTAAAACAAAATTCAAAAGTTCACATTTCAAAAAAATGTTTAAAAGTATGGAGTTTTAAATTATAAAGCTAATAAAATATAATGATGGAAAGCCAGTTTGCAACAAGTTCCTTGCTTTCACTGCTCTGAAAAAGGCTAAGCCAGCCTAGACCTTTGCTGTCTCCCTGCCTGAGACAACATTGTATAGTGGGGAGGGGGAGGTCACTGGAGAGAAGAATTCATCTGAGGGGGTGAAGAGGAAAAACACCTCTTAGCAGCAAAACTGCAGCAAAAGCATAGTCAAATGCAAACAATTTAAAAATAAATGACAGCATTATTTAGTCCCAAACTAGATACAACTAACAAGTCATTCTATTCCTGCCAGGAAAGAATGCAGATTTGGGGCCAAGCAGTTGGCTTGGCCGGGGAGGTGGGGGGTGTTGTGAGAAACTTCAGGTACAGATCAAAAGTCACTTCAAGTTTAGATCTAAGCCAGTTATGTTGGAGGAGTCTGGGAAATCCCAGCTGAGTGAGACTATGGGCTTGTAGCCAATTCAAAACCCTTAAACAGATCTGGAAGCAAATGCCAATTGAATTTGCAAGGCATCTGTAGAGGGTGCTCTGGGGAGTCTCAGCCTGCTCTTTGAAGTCCTTGCTGTCTCTGTCCAGTGCTGGTGAAACTGGTGTATTCTATCATCTGCCTCCTCTGGTCGTTATTCTGTTTCCTTAAAGCCCCAGAAAATAATCTCATATCGCCATTAGAAGACTTGCAGGAGCAATGGCCAGCTTCCTTTCATATTTCTTCTTTATTTCAAGCTCCTACAGCTAACCTCACATGTAGAGAGAATAGGAATTTGGGGTTGTCCACGAAGAGGGCTTTTTATGTCCTGGAAGTTCTAATCTTGCTTTATCATACATAAACTAGACCCTTACTTTTCTCCATCCCTTATCTCAGCATTGATGCCCCTTTCCTTTGCTAGAATTACTCCTCACTGAGGAAGTGGCATTACATTTCCCTTTACAAGAACTGCAAATGTTTAACATTACTGGCATTTGCAACAAGCTTTCCCAGAGAGACCATATAACAAATTCTTGGTACTAGCAGCTGCTTACGAAATGAGAGAAGAGGCTGAGAATTCAGCCGCATAGCTTGGAAAGGATTCATTACCATTGGAGTATTTGCAAATGAAATTGTTCTTCATGTTGCATCGGTCGTCATTCCACTGGAACACGTAGGGGCCCCCGATGCCAGCAGGTGCTGACGGTTGATGGTACATGACCACGCAGACCTCGCTGCCACAGGACGGCTCATCCACATACCAGTTCCTGCAGGAAAGGGGTCAACAGTGAAGGCCACAGGGCAGGATACCCCAAGACTTTCCAGTCAGGTTCCAGCAAGCCATGAACTTCAGATTCTGCTTCTGAACATGATCTACAGTAAAGGAAGAACTGAAGGACTGCCAAGAAGTAAAACCACACGCTTTCTAATGTGGACGTCACAATCAATCATCTGACATCTACCACAACCTCTTTGTAGGGAGGAATATATGTCTGCAAAGTAATTATGAGAAAAACACCTAGCAGGGCCAGTCTGGATGATCTGATGTCTTTCTTGCTTTTTGATAATTAGGTTTTGCTTCCCTTATTTAAAAAGACTGACTGCACTGAGAAGAGGCATGACTTATTTCCTCCAGAGCTTACCCTGCTCCCATCTCTGCAAGCTTCAGCCTCGACTGCCTTCCTAATCCTGAGGGGGGAAAAACATAAAACCAAAAAACATCATTGCCATCTAGTCCATCCTAACTCATAGCGACCCTGTAGGACAGAGTAGAACTGCCCATAAGGTTTCCAAGGCTGTAATCTCTACAGAAGCAGACTACCACGCATTTCTCCCCCAGAGCAGGCTGGTGGGTTTGAACTGCTGACCTTCTGGTCAGCAGCTGAGTGCTTAAGTAGAAGGAAATTCAAGCATTTGAGCAAGATTTTCCAAAATGCAGAGGCTATCAAAGCAGGTGAGGGGGTGAGGACTCTTGTCTTAGTGGAAGGCCACTTGGTCTTTTTACAAGTTTTGGTTGTTTCCACCTGAGCCGGCTAATGATGATATATTTCCCCACCCCATCAGCCTCTGCTGCCAGATTTCTTGCCTTTGTCTCCCCACCTCCTTGAAAGGATACATCAGATATCTCTGCTATCCAGCAGTACTTGGAATTAAATGGCACTACCATAATGTTTGATACTCCTTAGAAGTGAGGATGTGGTAACTTTGTCTTGCTTACTTTGGACACGTTATCAGGACCAAGACTGATCAGGGACAGATCAGAAAGACTTCAGGGACAGATCAAAAATCACTTCAAGTTTAGATCTAAGCCAGTTAGGATGGAGAAGTCTGGAAACCCCCAGCCGAGTGAGACTATGGGCTTATAGCCAATTCAAAACCCTTAACAGATCTGGAAGCAAATGCCAGTTGCATTTGCAAGGCGTATATAGAGGGTGCTCCAGAGAGGACATCATGTTTGGTAAAGTAGAAGGTCAGTGAAAATGAGGGAAACCCTCAAATGAGATGTATTGACACAATAGCAACAACGATGGGCTCAAACATGGCAAAGATCAGGAAGATGGCATAGGACTGGGCAACATTTTGTTTTGTTATACATAAAGTCACCATAAGTTGGAGCCAACTCAATGGCAACTAACAAAGACAGCGACTTGGCTGGATATGTCCGTGCCAGGTTAAAGCCTTGGAGCCTATAGAGCATCTAAGTGCTGCAAGCACGCACTCCATGAGTTGGCTCAGGTCTGGGCTTTGCAGTCTGCCTGGTCACCCTCCCTGAGTCCAGTTTCCCTCCAGAGCTCAGATCTTGCTGTGGTTCTCAGACTATTTAGCTGGGCCCTGCAGTTCTGCCTAGGTCTTATCAGAGCCCTTCCTCAGAAAAGAAGCAGTTAATAATAGACAGACCTCCTGGTAGCATCTCAGTTTGGCTTGGCTTGAGTCCTGGGTTGCCGTCTACCAAAAGGAAGATCCTTTGCTGCTCCCACTGGGTTGACTTTGCCAGAATAAGAGGCTGGGCCTTGTACCTCATTAGTTACCTCAAGCCCTTTCTCCAACACCACTGGGGGACCTCCTGCCCTGACTTGCCTTGTTCCCCTCCATACTGGCCTTATGGCTTTATGTTATTTCATCTCATGGATAGATGGAATATTATGCCTGGCCCATAGTTTCTGGACCTGAGCCAGTTTTCAGACTCAGAACCCACTGGTATGAGGGAAAGTCCAGGTTTCCAGAAGGAAGGTGAACATGGCAATGGTTTCCCCTATTCTTCCCAAAAGGGACTATGGCCATTCACTCAGGCAACTTTACAATGGGGAAAGTAGTATACCCAAATATTACCATGCAAGTTGACGCTGATACCTGAAGACACGAAGTATCATCAAAGTCTCCCATTAAGAGTGGGGACATATTGGGGCCAGTTCTTGCATGGAGTTCTTGTCTGGGTCCAGCTCACAAAAGACCCCAGCCAGTGGTCATTCTCCAGTCCCCAAATACATAAATACATATTTGGTAGTTGGTATACTCCCACATTGGTTTCTGAACCTATGGGGTAAGAGCTATGATAGTGGAGAAGGCCAAGTGGAAGCCTCTGAAATTCCACTCCCTTCTCTCCCACCCCCCAGCAAGATAGTAAATCAAAAACAGGGGAAGATGCCACCCTTGAAGACCTAGGGAATGCAGGAATGGTGCTCCCCATCATCATTGTATTTAATTCACTGGTCTGATTCCTGCAAAAACCAGGAGAAAGACTGGAAGACTGGGGACAAGGTGGCCTTGGATAGAGTGATATGAATAGACATAAGGGAGTAGGCATAAAGTAAGCGAATCTTTCTGTCATGTGTTAAAGCTCACCAGAGAACATCTACCACGGAATAAGCACTAAACAACCAAAGAAATAAAATGACCCTGCCAGCCTGTTATCAGCCACCCCAGTGCTGGTGCAATAGATGCATGAACAGAGTAGTCAAGGTAGCAGGGATGGAGGTTATACATGAGCCCAACAGTATCAGCTAGCAACAGAAGTCAGTGCTGAATCCCTGATATAGCAGCATTCTGACACTTTACTTGGTGGCAAGTTGACTACATTGAACTCCTTTCACCTTGAAAGGGGCAATGATTTATTTTGACAGGAAGAGACACGCATCTGGGTATGCATCTGACCTCACGGCCTTAACCAGCACCACTCTCCAAAAGCTTATATAGTATTTGATCTACCAGCACAGAATCCCAAATAACAACTCATCAAACCAAGGGACCTACATTACAGCAAAGGAGGTGCAGGAGTAGGCACTTGAGCATGAAATTTACCAGTCACATAACATAATGCACCATCATGAAGCTGCCAGCCTGACAGAGTGATGGAAGGCTGTTGAACACACAGCTGAAGTACCAGCTTAGAGGCAAACTTTGAAAGAATGCGGCATCGTCTTCGAAGATGCAGTGTACTTTAAATCAACAACCTTTCTATAGCCCTTTGTCCTAAGAGTAAGAATACATGGGCCTGGGACTCAAGGAGTAGAAGCCAGAGTAGCCCCACTTACCATCACTACTAGTGAACGACTTTGGGAATTTGTGCTTCTTGTCTCTGCAACATGGGGCTTCGTGGGTTTAGAAGTCCTGGTTTCCAAAGAAGAAATACTTCTGCTAGAGGATACAGCAAGAGTTTTATTGAACTTAAGCTATGGCTGCCACTTGGGCACCTTGGGATCTTTGTGTCCGGGGACCAGCTACCCTGTCCCTCAAAGTCCAACTACAGATTCTTCTTTGTTTCCAATTTTCACATTTCAATCACCAGTAATGATCAATGCATCTTGATTGCATGTTTGATTAATTTCAGACTGCATAAGTTGGTAAAAATTTTCAATTTCCTCATCTTTAGTATTAGTGGTTGGTGTGTTAATTTGAATAACAGTCGCATTGACTGGTTTTCCTTGTAGGCATATGGATATTATCCTATCACTAACAGCACTGTACTTCAGGATAGATCTTGAAATGTTCTTTTTGACAGTGAATGCAATGCCATTCCTTTTCAACTTGTTGTTCCTGGCATAGTAGACTATATGACTGTTTGATTCAAAACGGCCAGTACCAGTCCATTTCAGCTCACTAGTGCCTAGGATATGGATCTTTATGCGGTCCATTTCATTTCTGATGATTTTCAATTTTCCTGCATTCATACTTCATGTATTCCATGTTCTGATTATTAATGGATGTTTGCAGCTGTTTCTTCTCATTTTGAGCCGTGAAACCTCAGCAAATGAAGGTCCTGAAAGCTTGACTCCATCCACATCATTGAGATCGACTCTACTTTGAGGAGGCAGCTCTTCCTCAGTTGTATTTTGAGTGCCTTCCAACCTGAGGGGCCCATCTTCTGACACTATGTCAACGTTCTGCTGCTATTCATAAGGTTTTCACTGGCCAATTTTTTCAGAAGTAGACCGCCAGGTTTTTTTCTTCCTAGTCTATCTTAGTCTGGAAGTTCTGCTGAAACCTGTCCACCATGGGTGACCCTGCTGGTATTTGAAATACTGGTGGCATAGCTTCCAGCATCACAGCAACATGCAAGCCACCACAGTATGAGAAACTGACAGACAACTGGGGTTTATTGTGTTAAAATATATATAACATGGAAGTTGCCGTTTTAACCATTTTTTAAGTGTACAATTCAGTGGCATTAATTACACTTACGAGGAGCCCTGGTGATGCGGTGGTTAAGCACTTGGCTGCTAACCAAAAGGTGGGTGGTTTGAACCCATCAACTGCTCTGTAGGAGAAAGATGTGACAACTGCTTCTGTAAAGATTTACAGCCTTGGAAACCCTATGGGGTAGTTCTACTCTGACCCATGGGGTCACTATGAGTCAAAATCAGCTTGATGGCAATGGGTTTAGTATTTTTGATTAATCACACTCACAATGTTAGGCAACCATTACCATTATCTTTTTCTAAAACTTTTTCATTATCCCAAACAGAAACTCTATCTATTAAGCGATAACTCCCCATTCTCCCCTTCCCCCAACTCCTGGTAACCTGTAATCTACTTTCTGGCTCTATGAATTTGCCTCTTCTAGTTATTTCATATAAGTGGGGTCATACAATATTTGTCCTTCGGTGTCTGGCTTATTTTACTTAGTGGGGGCCTGGTGGCGCAGTGGTTAAGCGTTTGGCTGCTAACCAAAAGGTCAGCAGTTTCAGTCCACCAGCTGCTCCTTGGAAACCCTGCAGGCCAGTTCTACTCTGTCCTATAGGGTTGCTATGAGTCGGAATCAACTCAATGGCAATGGTTTTGGTTTTCTAATGTTGTGGCGGAGTCCGTTAATACACTTGGCTGCTAACTGAAAGGTTGGAGGTTTGAGTCAACCCAGAGGCATCTTGGAAGAAAGGCCTAGGGATCTACTTAGATAAAACCAGGCACTAAAAAAACGCAGTGAAGCACAGTTCTACTCTGACATCCATGGGGTCACCATGATCTGGAATCGACTTGATGGCCACAGGTAGTAGTAATATTGTAGCATGTAACCTCATTCCTTTTTATGGCTGAATAATATTCATTTGTGTGTATATAGAGTATATACAGTCGATTCTCATTATTCATGGATTCCATATTTGCAAATACTCCTACTTGCTAAAATTTATTTGTAAACTCAAAATCAATACTTGTGGTCCTTTGCTAGGCATTCACGGATGTGTGTATGCGGGGAGTGAGCGGAATGCGAGCCACCTTTTGTGACACAGCCAACTGAGGTTGAACAAGGCTGGCTCAGTATTTGCTAATTCAGTGTTCTGGGAGACTTTATAGCACGTAACTACTGCGAATAATGAGAATGGACTGGGCCATGTTCTGTGTATCCATCCATTTGTTGACGGACACTTGGGTTATTTCCACCTTTTGGCTATTGTGAATGAAGCTGTAATGAACACTGGTGTGCATGTATCTGTTTGAATCCTTGCTTTCAAGTCTTTTGGGCATATATCCAGACTTCCTCCTTTTTGAGTTATGTCAAGTGAGTCAGCTGCTGTGGATTTCACACTTACCTAAATTTTGATGTGCTGCCATCAGTCCAAGCATAGAGGTCCTGGCATGGTGTGCTATTGCTTTGTTTCTCCTCACGCCTCCTGAGCCCAATCCAGAAATCACCATCAGAAGCCAAGAGGTTTTCAATGAAATTTTGTATCAGTCTCTGTTCGTCTTCAGACTCGATGCTGACTAGCTGGCCCCCATCCATCCTGCAGGCTGCTCTGGCTTCCTCAAAGTTCAGTCTTCGAGAAGCATCATGGAAGTAAATGACTTTATAACAAGGCCTCTGAGTCCCTCCCCGGCAGACTAGCTGCCCTAGAGAAAAAAGAAGTCAATCTGTTTTAGCGTCCCAAAAAGTATACCAGGGCAGGGATGCTTTGGAGGTATCTGAATACAGTATAACTAGGTGGGAATACTGATTACTCATTAGTGGATGGTTATAATGTCAGTTAGGGTTCCCAGAGCAAATTAATATCCCTTCCAGCATGGAAGTGCAGTGATTTAAACTCTGATGCCTATGTTGTATAGGGACTCCATGTTTTGTTTCAATGTATTGTTTGGTTCATTAAGTGGACATTTTTGACTATTTTTTGAAAAAGAGATAGATGAAGAGTTATGTTTTCACTTAACGACATACAAATAAGTCTTTCATGCCATTAGGGAATCTCAGGGGATAGTGTGGCTTAAAGCGAGTATCTCTGTTTGGTGGTTCCTTCATGTAAGAGAGGCAATTCGAAGTCAGGCGTGGCCTCTGGCCTCCTGTACCCTGGAACCTTCTTCCTATGTAGTATGGCTGAGAATTCACTTAGTCTCTGGTGTAACCAGAAGCTAACAGTATCAGATCCATGAGGTTGTCTTTAACTGACAGTCAGCCCTTGCCTAAAGATAATATCTGTTGTTGATGGGTGCCATGGAGTTGATTCTGACTCATAATGACCCCATGTGATGGCGTAGAACTCCCTGTAGGGTTTTCTAGGCTGTAATCTTTATGGGAGCAGATCGCCAGGTCTTTCTCCCTCAGAGCCGCTGGGTGGGTTTGAACCGCAGACCTTTTGGTTAGCAGCCCAGCACTTAACTACGGTGCCACCAGGACTCCTAGACAACAGCTAAGGTTTCTGACTTCTTACAATATGCCAGGAACTGTGCTAAGTGCAGGAGCCCTGGTGGCGCAGTGGTTAAACACTCAGCTGCTAACCAAAAGGTCGGCAGTTCGAACTCACCAGCTGCTCCATGGGAGAAAGATGTGGCAGTCTGCTTTCATAAAGATTACAGCCTTGGAACCACTATGGGGCAGTTCTACTTGGTCCTATAGGGTTGCTGTGAGTCAGAATCGACTTGATGGCTGTGGGTGTGGGGGTTTTTTTGGATGCTAAGGGCTTTACATTTACATACATACTTTCTCTCATTTAGTCCTCATAATAAACTCCCAGTGTAGGTATTGTTTATGCCCCATTTTACAGATGAGAAAACTGAGGCTCAGAGGAATTAAGTAATTTGGCTAAGGTCACACAACTATCAGCAGCATCGCCTGAGTTAGAACCCAGATCTAATTACAAAGTCATGCCAGTAACTACTGAACTATACCACTGGCTCTGGCTCCATCCCAGGCTCAGTTTATACTGGGAACCCATGAAATGTGTATGGGCTGACTGACACCTGAAGGGCTGAAGACCATCTCAGACAAATGGATGGGATTCTATTCAGGAATGAATATAATAAATCATTCACTGGTACACACTACTCTAGGTTGTGTCTGGGTGACTGAAGTCTTGCTGTACCAGAAATATTAGCCTCATTACTCCTTTGTTCAATCAACATTTCTTGAGTGTATGCTCTGTGCCTGGCACTGTGCTGGGAATACAGAAACAAATGCCAGTTCCTATCCCACAGAATCACATAGCATATGTTTCTGAAGCCAAGTGTACAAAAGAGGAAACCAAATTTCAACCAGGGGAGCAGTCCCTGTAACTTGAGAGCCCAGTTGTGGGCTGTGGGTGTAAATTGCTCCCGCAGAATGAGGGATAAGGGATTTGGTTTGGGGGAACCTCTTTCCAGCCCTCCCAGAATGTTCTCGATTTCCTAACTCATTTTGCAGCTGTGCAAGAAGCCAGATGGCATTCATTATTCCCAATACGCTCCAGAATACAGGGCAAAAGGCCACAGTTAACTGCATTATCAATGGGAACAGAGCACACAAAGATAATCCAAAAAGCTCCTGTGAATCTTTATTTTCGATTGCTCTCATCACTTCTGTATAGAAATTCTAGTAAGTAACAAGTAATAGGAGTTAGCATCTTTTCCCTTTCCTTGTCATTCTTCTGCTATTGCTGCTAATAGAGAAACTCTAAATGGACTGGTCAACCAGCAAATTAGGAGGTGTCAAAAAGCAGGACATTCTCACCAAAGAGGTGTTCCAGAGACACTGGGGACCACTAGCCAGAGAGGCTGCGGCTGGGAGCTGCCTGGGGAGGAGGCTGAGCCAGCCAAGCTTCCGTGATTCCTTAAATTTGTTGCCCTCCAGTCATTCCGACTCATAGCGACCCTATAGGATGGGGTAGATCTGCCCCATAGGGTTTCCAAAGTGGCTGGATTTGAACTGCAGACCTTTTGGTTAGGAGCTGAACGTTTAACCACTGCCCCACCAGGGCCTCGTGATTCCTTAAGGAGGCTCCAAATCCGGCAGCAGAGAAAAGGAGAATGACTAGGAAGAGGAACCCCCCAACCTGAACACCTGCATAACATAAGCTGGAGTTAAATTTACTGGCAGGCGCCACTTTAGGACTGTCAAAGGAAACAACCCCTTAAGCGAGTTTCCTGGGTGGTCTCAGCCTGGCCACACATTCCGAGTCAGCTGGAGGGTACCAGAGACAGCCAGAGCTGGAAGGAGGCCCAAGGGCGCATCTGGTCCCCGTTGCAGGATATGTCCTCTCATTTGCAGGAAAGGGAAGGGCGGGCGCGTCTTCCGTCCCGCACTGTTCCCCTCCCCTCTCCATCCCTTGACCAAGGACAGAGGCTATGTAGCTCTAACCCAAGCGGCTTAACTCGGTTACCCTCCCCTTTTACAGTCTCGCACGCCATCCCCATCCTGAAACCAACTTTAGATTCTTTAACTCAGTTTCGCAAGCAGTAGTAACTGGAGGGGAAGAAGTTTCCTTCGTATTCCGTTCCTCTTTGCCAATCTGCCCGCGCCCGCGATGGGGGCCTGAGAAAGGGGAATGGAGATTCTCCCCCCCGGCATGCAGAACAACTGGAAAGGCATGAAGTCAGAACACTGTACCTCCTATGAGGTCCAAGTCCGGGGCTGCAGTGACACGACAGGAGGAAGGAAGCAAGGAGTCATTGCCGGTAGTCAGGCGGGGCTCGTCCGCACTAACTAGGCTTCTTTTCCGATCTCTAAGCGCTCCCATTTCAGGCACTGGACCCAGCCGTCCTCCCCAAGAAGCGAACAGTAGTAACAGGTAGGGTTCCCACAGCACCCACCGCGGGTCCTGAATCCCCGCGGGCCCCTCCGCCTTCGGGGCAGCCTCCCACGGTGGGCGGGAGGTGCGAGCTAGTTGGTGAGTCCTCCCGGCGAGGTGATCTCGGCAACTCCCGCTCCGCGCTCATTAGAGGCGCCCACTGGAGCAGGTCTGCCCACTGCCCCTTCAGCCTAAATCTCCCAAACCCGTAATCTTATACGGGGATCGGACTTTGAGCGCTCCGGGATACTCAGGGAACTGGGGAACCCCGGGTACCCTGGGGTCAGGCGCCGGGCGATTGCTACCCAGGAAGCAGGAAGCGCCAGAAAGCAGAGCCGGGGAGTGGGGCGGGCGGCGCTACCCCCTCCCAACTGGCAGAGGGCCAGAGAAGAGGCGCGGCGACCTGGAGAGGGTCATCTGCAGCTGGGGTGCAGAGGCGAGCATCAGCCCAGCCAGCCAGCGCCCCAGCCCTCGCTCCCGCGTGCGCACTCACCGCTCCACAGTCGACCCGACGCGCCCCGCGGCCCAGCCAGCAGCACCACTAGCAGCACCGCCAGCAGCAGGGCTGGCGGCTGCATGGCCCGGCTCGGATGCCCCCTTGGACGCCGGGGCGCTACAGCGGTGGAGCGGGCGGAAAGGCAGCGGCGTGCGCGACAACTGCAGCGGCGGCGGCAGCAGCAGCATCTCCAGAAGACAGACGGACTGGGCACTGCGAAGAGGCGGGGAGGGCACGGAGCCAGTCCGCCACCCCTCCGCCCCCTGGGACGTCACTGCGGGGAGGGCAGCCCAGCCGGCTGGGCAGCCCCGCCCGACGGCCTCCTCCAGCGTGCTCCGCCAGCCACTGGGCTGGCCTCAGGGGAGCGAGACGCGGAGGGGAGGCATCCCTCCACCCTACCTTTGCGGGGAGGTCAAGCGCTTGCCAAGAGGGCAAGGCGGAGGAAAATACGTCTGGCTTCTCTGAAATCTGGTGAAGAGTGCACTGTGGCTAAAGACAGGACCGCATCTCGCCCCCATTTCCCCCCGCCCACCTCCTTCAGCACACCCAGGTTCACCCTGCGCCCTAGGTTCTGCATATGGGTCAGTGGGAGAGATTAGGCACTGGGACCTACCTGAGGGTTGGTGGGCTGCAGTCTCAGGGCTGCACCTAAGAAAGGGACGGTCCATGCAGAGAACATATGCTCAAGCAGGACATGCAGGCAGTGTGCACACAGGGAAGGTAAGTTATGGGGTACAGTGTAGGTAGCATCCAGAGAAGATGGCTAAGTTGGGGTTCTCCTGGCTGACAGGAGAGTGGCTTCCACCAGAAGCCAAAGGGTGTTCCTGAACTCAGCAAAGAAATGATTCTGTTTTTCGCAGGGTGCATGTTGGGAGGTGGGAGTGAGGATTATGGAGTTCAGCCTTGGACTGGTGGTAGAAGGGAGATGAATGGGAAAGAATGACCCGTTTCCTCTGGAAAAGCTTTCCTAACCAACCCAGCCCTCAGTGTCTGATCCCTCTTCTAATTCCCAGAATAGTTTATTGTGTTTTATATTTGTTTCTTACAGTAAGCAAAGTGTTTTCAACTGTATTCAAATAATAGTGAGTCCCCTGTCCAAAGACAGCTAAGTGACAGAAGGTGGATATGATTTCTTTGCCTTTCTCCCCATACCAAGCTAATGTGAAGCATAGCAGAAGCCCCACCTGCCCCAGTGACTTCTGGATTTTGGTCCCAGAGTGCTTACCTGCTCATCCTGCTTTCCAAAGCAACAGTTAAGAAAGTACAGCTGTCCCTTAGGCCTTGAGCCACTGCAATTCTAGACAACTTCAGGCTGGGGGGATCTATTTTAGTATCATCTGATAATGTGGGGAAGATCTGCTACTGCAGAAAACTGCAGCATCAGCAGGATGAGGATTGACCAGTATGACAAGTTTCACTTACAGCCTGTCTCTATGTCCCCATTAGAATGTCTCACATCCAACACACATTGTTTCTAGAAATTCCTGGTTACCAACATATTCAAAGAGAGAACTGCTATAGTGAAAAAGAAGCACTTAAGTTGGCATTTGATGTTCTGTTTCAAATCCTGCTTTTCTTCACTTCCTGATTGGCCTTCGGTAAGCCCCTTTGTCCCTCAAAGTTTCATTTAACTCTTGGTAACACTAACAGTTACCTTAAGAATTTTATGAGGATTAGATAAGGTAAATATATATGGAAGTGTGCAGAGAGCTGGGCACAGAACCAAATGTCCATTGAAAATGATTTATTCCCAATATTACAACATCTACTACAGCTCAGAGAAGCTGTTCATTTGGGCCAAATATTTACATGGTGCTCTGAGTCCCTTTAATATCCTAGACCTTGGTCCAGATTGACTTTGTTAAGGTATGTAGTTAACCTAGTGTGGTAGATTGCATTATTGGCACCAATTCTTTAGCCTTCCCTGTATTCATGCCCTTTACCACGTGACTTTATATTTCCTCCCATTAATGGGACAGTGTGTATTTCCACACCCCTTGATTTTGTGTTCAGTCATGTGACTTGCTTTGGCTGATAGAGTGAGCCAGAGGTTCTGAGCCTAGACCACAAGAGGTCTCACATGTTCTCGTTTGTTCTCTTGATTCTCTGCTGCTGTATGAGTGGAACATACCTCGGATATCCCACTAGTCTAAAGAGGATGATACATGGAGCAGAGCTGCTTAAATCAATCAACAGACTTGTAGTAAGAAACAGAGCTGCCCAAGACACTCTAGCCTGAAGCAGAGCTGCCTGCCCAAGCCAAGATCAGCCAAACCTCAGCTGACTGCACTTGTGTGAGCAATAGTAAATGGTTGTTGTTTTGGACCATTTGGTTATGCAGCAATGTTGCAGCAATAGCAAACTATTATATCTGCTAATGCAAGGAGGTGTCACCAGGGGAAGGCTGGTTGCCAAGAGGGCTCACAAAATGGAATTTATCTTCGTAAGATTATCTTGGCCCAGGGTCCAATCCTTAGTTTGGCAAGCTCAAACTCAATCTAACGAAGAGACTAATATGAATATATTTACATGTTGACAAATATAATTGCTAGGTAAACAAGATGTTTGCCTTGGCCTGTTGAGCACGTATTTTACCTGTGGAAATGAGATTTCTCAGAGCATGGAATCAGAACAAGGGGAATTAGTTGTATGATTTGAAGGTTAATATGTCTACTTTCACAATAGAAATCTACCTGACAAGTACATCAACCTGGCAGGGCACCATTTATTTTTGATGGTACTTGGATGGACATTGCCAGCTTAAAACTCTTTAGATTTTCCCTATTCTAGGCTTACCTTCCTTCTGTTCAAAAGATTTTTCTTCAGATAGAGTTCTGTGGCACTATTAGTTGTACCCCAATATCTATTATCCACTTCTTTTAGTGATGGAGTCCTGAGTTTCAACTAGACAGATAGCCTCCCATCTAAAGACTATTTCCTAGCTTATCTTATGGCTTAGTGTGGCCCTGTGATTAAGTTCTGGCCAATGGGATGTGAAAGGAAGTGTTATATTCAACTTCCAGGTCAAGACCTTTAAAGGAAGGGGTGTGCTCTTTCTTTTCCCTTTCCCCCACCTGTTTGCTCAAATGTGGACATAATAGGGGACGTGGAAAGTCATTCTCACCCACAAGATGGAAGCAGCCTATTGACAATGGCAAAGCAGCAAGATAGAAGGAACCTGGGTCACTGATGATTGGAGAGCTTTCATATCAGCCCAGAGTTGCCTATCTGACCTTTTTTTTTTTTTTGCTAAGAGAGAAATAAACCTCTTTCTTGTTTAACCCTTTTGCTTTGGGTCTCTCTTTTACAGCAGCTGAACTAATATCCTAAAAAATATGGATACTAAACAATTGATTTGGTTTTTGCTTACTACATTACTAGAATCCATATTATAGATGATTGTCGACTGGCATTTCAGGAATTCCCAAATTTCTTAGATATAAATTTCAGATAATCCCTTGGCTTACTCTTTCAGATGGGAAATTATACCAATTGTGTGAGAATTTTACTAGTTCCACTCTGAGGTTAACTTCATTTTCCTTATTTCCAAGTTCTAAGTGGGTACTTTACTGTTACCCCTATGTATTGGCAAGTAGCCCTTGACTAGGACTGATAACATAAAGAATAAATACGCCAAATAAAGAACATTTGGTAACAAATGTAAAAAATTGGTTTATGTTAAGGTTGGCTAGTGAAAACTGAGGTTTTTTTTTTTAAAGGAAAAAAAGCCTTAATGAAAGTTGAATCTGAAGAATGGTACCATTCTTTTCTCTTCTTCCAGAGACTGGATATGAGGGTGGCCCTTGACTAAACTCTGAGTGCTCAGAATGAGTAGTTTCAAAGCTGAGTCTAGTATTTGTGTGGTTAAGGAAGAACAATTAGGAGGATGCAGTTCAGCAATATGTCCTTTCTTATTTGTATGAAACACAAAAAACAAAACAAAACAAAAACAAACCAATTGTCATCCAGTTGATTCTGACTCATGGTAACCCCAAGTGTTAGAGAGTAGTACCATGCTCCATAGGGTTTTCAAAGCTGTGACCTTTCAGAAGCAGATCGCCAAGCCTTTCTTCTGAGGTGCCTCTGGGTAGACTCAAACCTACACAGTAGTTGGACATAAAAGTCAGACTTCATTGGAAAGTAGTGGCCTTGTAGTTGAAAAAACATTTCCCTTTCTTTTTATTTAGATTGCAATGTATTGTAAAATAATGCTTGTTCTTGGGAAGTGTGTGTGTTTCAAATATTGCTTATTGGGTAATTAGTAGTATAACTGGCCTTGGAGAACTCATAATTATTCTTATCTGTGCTATAGAACTTGAAGCACAAAAGCTCTCTTCTTGGGATTCTTCTTCTATGCTCCCAGACTATCCTGCTCTGTAGGAATTGGGTTGACTGTACTGCTGAAGACGGTTATGGATTAAATAACTTATACTTGGGACAATGCAGTGCTTGGGGGAGGGAAGATGAATGGATTCTGTGGGTAGGAGCAAATGAAATTTCCTAAAAGGATGTAAATGGGCCAGGTATAGGAGGTACAAAGAGGATAGCAGAGCAAAGTCAGAAACAGGTGTACCCACAAGGAGACCTCCTCAGAGGGTTTAACTTCTTGGCTCTTTACCCCCTAATTCAGAGAAAAGACATTGAGCATATTACAATTTTCAGATTTCCTTTCCTTTCTTTGTAATTCTCATTACTTACCCCAACACTTCAGTGAAGTCTAAGAGTGACTGTCTCGATGTGGTGGGAAAATAAAGGGTGAGAGAAATAAGCGGTCATGTGGAGGACCCCACACCTACTCCTCTGGTGGCACTGTGGCGTAGCAGCAGCATTTTAGAGGTTTGCCAAGGAGTTCAGGTGGAGGCCGATAGTGAATGATGGTCCTGAGCAGAACGACGAGCACCAGGAGAGAGCATATAACTCTGAGCAGGGTTGTCAACTGGGCAATTCAGAAGGAACATACACTTAACATTCTCTTTTCTAATATATACAAAAGAAAATGACCCTTGGAAGTGAGGGAGGTTGGCACTGGGATTGCATATGTGGGTTAAGCCACAGGCATACTAAATCAGTTATTCACAAAATCAGAAGCAATTCATTTCTGGTAATGACATCAGACACATTTCAGAAACTGAGCAAACCAAATTTTGGGAAAGCTTTTTTTTTTTTTCTCAAAGCAAGAAAAATTTAAAGAATTGTCTTTTCATCCCTACTTTCTTACTAATTGTTTTTACTGGTGGTCTACAGGTTGGGATGCATAAAACCCTTGTTTCTAGTTTATCTGGTATTCATAACGTAGGTCAAATCTAGAAATTCTGGAAATATCCTTAAAATACAAACCTGATAGACAGGAGTTTGAGAAGATATGAGAGGACAGAGATGATTATTTTTGTATTGTCAAACACAGAAGTATCCAATAAGCAAAATAAATACAAGTATTCAATAACTGGTAAAATGCCAAGGAATTTACATATTTAACCTTTATTTCTTTGTCCATTTTAACTAAGTGATCCCAATGATCTGATGTAAGAGTAGGTTGTTTCGAAAGTGAAGATATAAGTAAGCCATCCTCCACCATGTGTCAATCAAATTAGTCCAAGGCTTTGACTTCTTCTTGATCCTGTTTCTCTGACTCTGATATCACCTTCCTATTGATAGTAACACAAATCAGTTCCAATACACAGAACTCTATAGTTCTGAACACACCATAGCATGAAAACAACTTTTGAAAATTTCCCCAGTAAAAATTTACTATCTTGTGATTCTGATTATGCATTAGGTTTACTTGCAACCAAATATAAACTTATGTGTGGGAGAAGCTGAATCTGAAGAATGGTACCATTCTTTTCTCTTCCTCCAGAGACTGGATACTAGGGTGGCCCTTGACTAAATTCTCAGCACTCAGGATGAGTAGCTTCAAAGCTGAGTCTAGTCTTTATGTGGTTAAGGGAGAACCGTTTGAAGAAATGCAGCTCTGCAATATGTCGTTTCTTATTTATAGGAAACACCCTGTGAAATGTGATTTGAAGGGCCTGGGAGAAGACCAACTACATGTTTTGTTCACAGTCACACTTTTAAGATTTCATCATTGGTAATTTAATTCTTTGGATTACCCATTATTCCCTGGAGTCAGTCCTCTTTTAAAGTGCAAATATTCCTGGGATGCATAATAAACATATTGCTACTAAAACCTTACTATGAACATACTTTCTAGCTCTTTCTTTTTGACAGGGGGACCCAGATTACCCTGAGAAAATTTGTTGGGGAAGGGATGGTAAGGGTGTATCTGTGTATGCAGGGGGTTTTGAACGGAGAAGAAAGGATGGAGGGAGGAAAAGAGAGCAAAGTTAAAGCATTTCACAGTTGTTTCTAAAATATTTACAAAATTATAAAAAAGCTTCTAAATTAACATACAGTATAAAAACATCACATTCTAAATTAGCTAATACTGACCTACATGATATTTTTGAATGAAAATTTTTGTTACAAATATCTTTTGAATTCCTACATGCAGGCAGTGTGGCTAGGCACTTTGGGGGACCCAATTTCTCATACAGCTTACAATTTAGTTATGGAACAAGACATAAATACATGAAAAGTTAAATAACAATTTGAGAGATTACGAGAGTTGAATTATTGTAAGATACTGGCACAAAGTAGTGCATGATTAATTGTCAAAAGAATGGTACAGACAATAAATGTATAAGAAGTTCAGGGGAAGGAAATGACATAGTGAAATGGAGTAAAATTCAAAGGCTTCAGGACAGATAAGGGAAAAAGAGCAAGTCAATATACAAAAGGAGCTAACTAACTAAGCTTTTAAATTATTAAAGGAATTATCTGTTGAAGCTGTGAAACAATGTTTAACTGTTAGGGTGGATCAACATGAGTAGTAGCAGGAATGTTCTGAGTCACTCCTGCAAAAATACATACAGAAATCTAGGGCACCCCAACATATCTGTTGATGCTATTCAAGTAGCAGTCTTCATCCATTATTTTAATCAGATCAATGAATCTTTTGATCAGACTAGTTTTGCTCTTCGTTTAGAACCTATGTCAAATCAGCTGGCTAAAAAGCAAGAAATTAAATTGCTGAGCCTTGTGCAGACAATACAGATAGACAAGGAAATATTTTAATTTTTTCAAAAGATATTTTTTATCAGTGTAGACATGTCCATGTACTTTATGGGTATTACTTAGATAACATTAAAGGGAATCAGCCTCAGTACATATTAGATCAGACTCACAATTCAATTACTTTCTAATTGTTCTTCCCTGAATTTAGTATGCAAATAAATATTTGCCAAATTAAAGTTGAGTTAGCTAGATTGGTTTTCAGTCATAACACAAAAATGGAGAGATTTCTGATTAGGGGGTTATTTAATGATTAACTAGTAATAGCTGGTTTCCTTTAATATCTTCTAGACCACATGCCTGGTCCCCTTCTAATATTATTCTAGGAATTAGGCTATTAATCCACCACTGAGAGACTATAAAGCCATTGCTACGTGAAATTGGTGTTAGAAAGCTCAGATATGCCATTCGCGGTATCATAGCTGGTGGTTTACAAGGCCTGCTGATCTGCTAAAGATGGTGGGGTAGGTATGGGTAGGAAAAGGTTGAGATGGGAAGGCATGTTGGCAGGTTAGCTGGGATGTGAAGGGATAGAAAAAGAATGTATGCAGAGATTCAAGGCTGATCTGCTCTCCTGATACGCAGGTGGGCCTACAGCCTTTATGTTTTTGAGAAGAAAGTTTATTCAAGGCAAGAAATCTAATACAGTAGGGTGGGTTTTCAGAAGACTTGAGATAAGGGGCAAAGTGAGAAAGAAAAAGCAATGCTTCTCTATACAGTAACAAGAAAAGTGAGAGTATTTTGACAGAAGTAAACTTACTTTGCTTCATGTACTTTGGCCTTTCTTTTACAACGAAGGGAGATCATTTCTTTCTAAAAAAAAAAAAAAAAAAAAGAAAGAAACAAACTAAAAAGGAACAATTTCACTTCTTTCACTGACAGAAATCTGCTGACTTGAAAAAGTCCGAGGTAAAACTATAAAAGAATTTATACAGATTAGCCTCTTAACTTGGAAGCTGTGGGTTCAGAAATATTCTAGATTAGGGAATATGGGATTCTCTCAGGAGAATGTGTATTTTGAATCGACAAGTTTACAGGGTGCTCTTATTGTTTTTATTAAGTGTGTTCTTCTTCACTTAGCATTTGTTTTTCTATGAGCAAAGCTAGATCAATCATTGTAAAGCAAATATTAGAACTGAAGTAGCCTATGTTAATACCCCACAGATTTATAATAAGTGGACAAGAAGCTTCACTGAAAATCATACCTCACCGTTCACACTAGCAGAGCTGCAAACTCTGGAGATATCTTTGGTTTATCAAGGATTAACAAACTCCCTGATTTTTATACCTCCCCAACAGTTTATAGAAAGTTCTGGACCCTGGGTATCTAGATTCAAGAAGTCAATCTACTAAACCTCTGAGAAGTCGCTACAGTTCATCCCTCCAGATAGAGTTATCTGAATGCCTCACAGCCAGTCTCACCATGATCCTTTCTTCTCTTTGTTTTCTTAATAGTTGGAGAATCTCATCTCTCTTCTTAGCCTGTTTAAAGGAAAAAAAAAAAAAAAGTGGATGAGCCTTTGACGCAATCAATAACAGAGCTTTGTGCCTGTGAAGGGTAGTATTCCATTTTCTTCTCACATTCTTTGGCAGGATTTTAAAATATTTTTTCCATGAAATATTTATACTTTATCATTTCAATACAAAAATATGTAACACAATCCAGTGTTGGATGGATTCTAGAGGATGTTGCTTTACAAAGTAATAGAATTTTTTCCCCTCTGTCTGATAATAGCTAATTTTTGTTAAGCCTTTATTACATGAACTATTCTAAGAACTTTATACAAATTACTTATTTCTTCTAACAATTCAGGAGCTTGAGGGTACTATTATCCCAATTTTATAGATGAGGAAACTGAGGCTGAGGGAGATTAAATAACTTATCCAAGCTATTAAGTGGCAGGACTGGATTTGATCCCAGCTCCATCTGACTATAAAGCCCAGACTGTTGACCTCTACACTAAATTGCCATTTAATGGCAGCAAGATACAAAATCAGCCAGGTCAGAGAACATGCCACCACCTAAGTTCATAGATAAGCAGGCTCTTCTTAGTGGCTTGCATATGGGAACAAAGCCTTATTCTCTTATCTCTCCTTTCTCTGTCCTAGATATTGAAACTTGTACCTTCTTCAGTAAGTTTTCTTAAATGTTAAAAAACTAATTTAGTCCAAGCATGAAGATTTATCAAGATACAAAAACCAAACCAGTTGCTGTCAAGTTGATTCTGACTCATGGTGACCTTATGTGTGTCAGGTTAGAACTGTACTCTACAATGTTTTCAATGGCTGATGTTTTGGAAGTAGATCACGAGACCCTTCTTCCAAGGTGCCTCTGGGTGGGTTTGAACCACCAACCTTTTGGTTAGTAACCCAGTGAGTAACCATTTGTGTCACCCAGGGACTCCTAATTATAGGTGCAATATATTTTTACTGGACTCCATCTATGTTCAGTTTTGGAGATAGCCAGGCAGAAAATCACATCTGTAGTATGAGAGAACAAAAGAAAAACTGGAAAATCTGAAAGATAAAACTTGTACTTCAGGTAGTCAAATAAAATGAAAGAAATTCCATTTAGATCAAGGCCAGAAGCAAGACATAACTGAAAACAGGCACAGATTTGTTATAACCAGATAAAATTCTAAGTCATCCATCCATCCATCCATTCATCCAATATTTATCGAGCACATACAGAGTAACATTATAGTGCTAGGGGTTGAACAGAACGCCAAACCTGCCTGAAAGACGATTGCAGATTTGTGGGAGAAATGTGCTGTAACAGGGTTAATGTAGCATGCAATCCTAATTCAGACTGAGGGGCAGGCACAGGAAAGCTGTCCCAGAGGAGATGATGTCCAAGCTTAGACCTGAAAGTGGTAGTCAGCAGGTAACCATGGGACAGGTTGAGGAAGAGAGCTTTTGAGGCAGAGTGTGTATAAAGACCAAGAGGCTGCTACATTGCTAATTCCTCAGGATGATCCTAGACCCTAGTGCTGATGGCTCAGCTGCATGGAGAGACATGTGAGAGGAGGAGCCTGTACCGGGGCATCTGTAATCATCAGCTGGGCTAAGTACACTGAAGTACCCTGGGTGCCTTTGCTTTGCATCATTCTGTTCAAATCTTATGAATTTTCCTTTTGAGCCTACAAAGCCATCTATTTGATTTTGAAACCGGATTTCTACTTTTTTTTTTTTTTAAATTTTAGGCATCATATATCACAGTTACCAAAAGGAAAAAAAAAAAAAATTCAGAGTACTTCTAAAAAGTAAGCTAAGTTTAATAATACCTGTCAACTTGCTATAGATTGAGTAAAACGTCTGTAGACAATACCTGGGGTATTTTCAATGTACACATTCAATCTTGGTTTCTTTTCCAACTGTTCTATTATACTTGTACTCAAATGGAATTAATTGCCTCCATATTGTGATTACATAGCATTTCCTACCCTTATTATGGTATTGATCTTACTTTTTCCCTGCTTTATCACTTAGTTCCTACCATATCTGTGTCTTTGCGAGTCTTATCTTTATACTCTTTCTTAGAGCTTAGCAGAACCTTGTATATGATATGTAACTAATTTTTGTTAAATTGAATTGATTGAGTCATGACGTGTGAATGAAATTACTGCAGTGGCTAATACACAATTATTAACCTAAGCAAAAAGAAAAAAAAAAGTTTTAGAAAGTGAAATCAAACAGTGGGATAAGTTTAGTTCTTAAATCTGCTGTAAACAAAACTATATGATTATTTTCTCTGGAACTATTGGATGTCCAAAGACAAGCTATATTGTCATAATGCTTCTAATACAAAAAAAAAAAATTAATCACTAGATTATAAAATAATAGTATAATAAAAATACATTCATTTATTTTTTACTTTGATTTCAGATCTTTTATATTATTATAATGGGTTTTAGTAACAAACCAGTTTTGTAATATATTATAGTGCACAGAAACAGAGCTTTCAAATATGATTTGATTTGTGTTTCCTGATCTGCTTCCTGGAAATGAATAACAAAACTACTGTAAACAACTGTGCCATCTGAACACAGTTGCCGACTATTCTAAGAAATCTCTGCCAGGATCACTAAATATAATTCTGTGGTAAGAGAAAATCCTTACAATCTTATTACTAGGGAAAAATAATTTACTTGCTAATTTCATAACAACAAAAGGATTCTCTTTTCTAATCATTGTGCTTTACTAATGAAATTTTATAAGACATTTAAAAATTTAATTTATTAGTTCCTAAAATAATACTTTTAGGTCTGAATGCATATTTATAATATTTCTATAGTATATATTTATATATCTTATTTATATTATATTAATTACATTTACTCACCTTTTATTTTTATATTTATAATTATTCCTGAAAAAATAAATTATGGAATAAAAATTGATTGTAGGAAATTAGGGTATGATGATATTTCAATTTAATGTCTCATAGATGGCTGATGATTTTTAGTGTCACCTCAACAGTTAAATTGCTTAGTCCTGTCTTTTTGACTTTTTAGAGCCAAACAACTTGTGTGGCAACATTAATCTAGATTAGAGGAGTCAGATAAATTTGGGCTTGAATCTCACTTCTGCTCTGCGATTAATGCCAAGTACTATTTTTTTAAAAATAATATTTTATTGAGTTTTTGGTGAAAGTTTACACAGCAAGTTAGGTTCCCATGTGATAATTTTCACACAAATTTTTCAGCGACTTTAGTTACATTTATCATAATGTGTCAACATTTTCTTTAATTGTATTGTTTGTTCCCTTTCTATACTCTAGTTTCCCAGCCCCCTTATCTTCTCATCTTTGCTTTTAAGAAATTGTTGACCTTTTGGTCTTATACTGATGGTTTTTGAGCAGGGAATTGATCCTCTGAGTAATGTCCTTTATTTGTGTGCCACTCTATTTCGCTGAAAGGTGATCTCAGGAGATAGGCTCGGTTCTAGGTTTAGAGAGTGTCTCAGGACGATGGTCTCATGGGGTCTTCGGTTCTCTATTGTTCCCTTTTGTCTAGCTTTTTCTTTCTTTTTTTTTTAAATAAGAATTTGAGTTCTGCTCTATATTTTTCTCCCAATCTATCCAGGATCAACTACTGTGGCCAGTCAGTGGTGGTAGCCGGGCACCATCTAGTTCTTCTGGTCTCAGGGTAGGTGAGGTTGTGGCTCTTGTAGAGTCGTTTCTTCTCTGTGCTTTTGGTTACCTTCTTACTGGCTTGCTCCTAGTGAGTCAAGACCTGTACTTGTGTCTTAGGTGGTCACTTGCAATCTTTTAAGACTCCAGATGCTATTCACTTCACTAGGATGCAGATCATGATTTTCTGTGAACTATGCTATGCCAATTGACTAAGTTGTCCCAT
Source organism: Dugong dugon (assembly GCA_030035585.1). NCBI lineage: Eukaryota > Metazoa > Chordata > Mammalia > Sirenia > Dugongidae > Dugong > Dugong dugon. The sequence goes on from CM057467.1 coordinate 33,558,454, forward strand.
GAGACTATGGTTCTAAGCCTTCAAACCCAGAAAACCGATGTTGGAATGTGTTTGGTTATGTCTGAGGAGTATCTGTATATGTGTCTTCAACGAATGTGTGAGACTGCACCCACGTATTTGTTCAAACCCACCAGCTGTTTCTGTGGTTTTATTGGTGTGATGGTGCTCTGGGATTCCAATCATTCTAATGTTAGATTTCTGAATTGAATCCCACATTTCCTTTTGGGTTTATTTGCTTTTCTTTGTTCTTGTCTCTTGTTTCTCTTGAGCCTTGATAAGTTCAGTTATTTTGTCTTCTAGTTCACTGCCTTCTGTATGTTCGACTCTATTGTTGTTTCTCTTGCTTTTTCTAATTCAGATATTTTATTCTTCAGTTCTAGTAGTTTTCTTTCTTTCTTTATTTTTTGGGATGTGTTCAATTTCTTTGTTAAGTTTCTCATTTGGTCCTCTATTTGTTTCCCAAACTCTGCTAGTTTGTTTTCTGTGTGCCTTCTGTTTTCTTTAAACATATTTAGCACCATAGTCTGAAAATTATCAATTATTTGCATTATTCTGGCTCCCATAGGAGAGATTGCCTCTTCTCCATGTTTTGCTTCTGCTTGCTCCTTCTTCTCTTGTAATTGCATGTTTTATTAACTTTTGTTGAACTTGGGCCTTTTTTTTTTTTTTTTTTTTTGCTTCAAATTTTTTATTCTGTTTATTGCGGGTAAATTTTCTGATTGGGTGCCCGGGTGTTGCAGCAGCCAAGCGCCTGGCTGCCAACTGAAAGGCCAGGGCCTGCATCCACCAGCTGCTCTGTGGGAGAGAGATGTGGCAGACTGCCTCTGCAAAGACTCACAGCTCTGGGAACTCCACCGGGCAGCTTCCCTCAGCCCACCTGTTCGTTTTGGGACAAAATGACCCTGAGCAGTGGGTTTGGTATCTCCTCGGGAGAACCACTAGATGGTACTCTTGTCCATAGGTTTTTTTCAATGCTGGTTCAGGAGTTCTGTATATTTGGTCTCTGGAATTCAGTACACTTGTGCGTTAGAGGTGGGGATTTATCAGAGACTCTGCTGTAAGTGATAGGGCTTGACTTTCCTGTGGCAATGGTGTGAGGCTTTTTATGTTTTACCCCTGAGCCTCAGCACAGACACTCCCGCAGTGCCCTGCTATATTTCCTAGTCCCTGACAGTCTGAAGTATTCCCTTCACCCTGCTGTCCTTGCAGTTCCTCCCGGTCCTAGTGCTTGTCTGTCTAGGGCCTCAGGAATATTCAACAGCACTCTCACACAATGCCACAGACTCTCTTTGCCCCCTCCCAATTGCACAACCCATGAACTCCCACAGCCAATTTGCACTGCCTTTAAAAAAAATCAAGTTAGCACTTCCTTAGATTAGCTCCTTTTCTGTGTTATGTGTTGGGGGGTGTTCCAAAATAGCTGCAATGAGTGACTGCTTTCGATGTCAGCGGGTAGGATCTCCCAGTTTCTGAGCCGAACCCTTTCCTCCTCTCCCCCACTTCTGGATTTACCCCAGCTTGACAACATGTCAGCTGCTGTCCAGAGTTCTGAGATCTCAGTCTGTACTTGTTTTTAGTCATTGTTCAGTGAGTTAGTTGCTGGAGCAGTAAATGGGAGTGTCCACTCACTTGGCCATCTTGCCCTGCCTCCAGCAAGTACTATCTTAACTATCCCCCCTGTTCCTCCTTTTCTCCCTCCAACCGTAATCACTAACACATAGGTTAGAGGTTGTGAGGTTGGGTAAATAAATGAACCACTTCTCTGAGTCTTGGATTTCTCATCTGTAAGGAAGGTTGTTGTGACAATTAGAGATGATATAAAAATTGCTTAGCATAATGCATGGCATATGGTGGAATTCAATAAATGGTGGCTATTTTAATATTATTTATTATGATTATGAAAGAAAAAGAATTTTTTTTTAATGTGTCCAAAATGTGGAAAAGAGTGGGAAAAAGAACAGAAGGATGGATTGTTCACTTTCTGTGTATAGGCGTGGAAGACTTAATGATTCAACCTATGCGTTAGTTAGTGAATGCGGTTGGAGGAAGAAAAGGAGAAATAAGGAGGGATGTTTAAGATTATTTGGCATTAAATATGCATTAAAAATTCTTCTGTCCACAGATTCTCTAGCATATTATAAAATTTTTCCTCAGTTAATCTTCAGTTGTAAAAATAGCTCTTAATGAATCTTAGACTTTAAAAATAAAAGAAAGTCAGTCTCTTCTCAAGACCTAGTTCTCACATGAAAACTTCATTTCTTCCTTGGGTTATGACTGAAATTCTTTGACTGAAACATTCATCAAAAATAACATTAGGCAGTATTTATTTCTCTGAGATTACTTATCTACGTTACCAAATGAAATTTTCTTGACTACCATGGTATGAAAGATGAATTATTGAATTTAATCTTAAGAATGTCTTAGAAGTATATTGAATTGATTCCATTTTGTTTAGTTAACTGGCAGCATCCCAATACTTAGAGAATCTAGAAACTCTTGAAAATGGCATGGTATAGTAGTTAAGCACCTTGGTTCCATTGCCAGATGGACCCAGGTTCAAACCCTGTCTTTACTATATTTTAGCTGTGTGAGGTTGAAAAAATCACTTAACATGTTTCAGCTTCAGACAGAGTTTGTTTTGAGAATTAAATAAGATTGTGCACTTACAGTGTACGTGGGATGTAGTTAGTTCTCAAAAATATTATTATTATATAGTTAGAGGAACAGGTTACCTGAGAGGAAAAAATATGAAGAAAACAGACTAATAAGCGTGGGGGAAAAGATACTAATTCAAATGGGAATGAAAAAAATCCTTTATTCTTTCCATTGGATATAAATGTAATATATGCTCATGGCAAAACATTAGAAAATATGAAAAAGCACATAAAGGGAAATAATGTCCACATAATCCACTGCTGAATTTAAAATTTTATATTGTAGTTCTTGTTGTTAGGTGCCATTGAGTAGATTCCAGCTCATAGTGATCCACATGACAGAGTAGAACTGCCACATAGAGTTTTCTAGGCTACAATTTTTAAGGGAGAAGAACCTTAAAAGAGCCCCAAAATAGATAATCTGAGGATTTAAAAATAATACATCAGTGGAACAACCAGAATGGAGATAATGAGAGTGTTCATGCATTGTGAAGAATGTTACCAATGCCAATGAACAACTTGTGTAGAAATCGTTGAATGGGAACCTAAACTGCTGTGTAAACCTTCACTGAAAACACAATAAAATATTATTGAAAAAGTCAGTAAACTAGAAAAAAAATAAAAATACACACCAAAAGGAAAGGCCAGCTAGGGAAGTAGTAGACTAATGATCTCAACACAAAAAGCATGCTCAGTGATGAAAAGAGGATAGCAGGTCAGTGAAAAATAAATGGAGACATGAAGGTATGTATGAGCTCAGCATGCTTAAAGATGGTGGTAAGCCTGAAATGACTGAGGCAAGATGTGTGATTTGGGGAGCAGGATTATAAAATGTATGATAGTTTGAATGGGATTATATTGAGGACCGGTAGGCTCCATTTTTCTTCTGTGTTACAAATGCAATAGAGGAATGTGAGGACTAAATGATTGGCTTAAGACAAAACTATGTTATCAGTAAAAATCTTACATTTGGGCTTGATTCCAAAAGGCAGTATGTACCCCTTAGCTTGATGACATTGATAACAGAATGCTTCAACTATGAATTTATTCTATGGATTACCATTTCCTCTGCCAATTAATTAAAATCTGTTATGTAAGGTCTACAATTGTCATATAGTAAATGTATATCTACTATAATAATAACACAGGAGCCCTCGTGGTGCAGTGGTTAAGTGCTCAGCTGCTAACCGAAAGGCTGGCGGTTCGAACCCACCAGCCGCTCCACGGGAGAAAGATATGGCGGTCTGCTTCTGTAAAGATTTACAGCCTTGGAAGTCCTATGAGGCAGTTTTACTCTGTCCTATAGAGTCGATATGAGTTAGAATAGACTTGATGGCAACAGGTTTTTTTTTAATAATAATCAGGCAGACTATTGGATCTCAAATGATCTACTATGACTTTAAAAGAGAGGCAGAATAATCAGTGAAAAGGCTTTCTCCAGCACTAATCTGATTTTGGAACGTGGACCTAACGGCTGTAATCTACAGGAGTGGATGAAAGATGTTACTGGGGGAGGAGGAATGCTGACTTGTAGGAAAAATATGCAGATCTCAACACCTTTTCACACCTCCTGGAAATTGCTTGATTCTGGCTGAACTCCCATATCTCATATATGCAATTTTCATTAAAAAATAACAGTTTACTAAAATGAGAAAAACATATCAGTCATTATATCTGAGGAACTCAATACGATTTTTCTTAAATGGCAATGTCAGTAAAATAATTTATCTATTGTGGGGAATAAAAATTATGTATTTTTATTGATTCTGTTATACATATTTTAATGAAAAATCAATAATAATTACACGAGGAACTAGCTCTTGTTTTAAAATACACAAAAAAATGCATGCAGGGTAAAAGTATAAGTGAATTAAAAAAATGCTTTCATATTGTTTTAAAAGGTACTTATTTTTATTTTATTTTTTATTTTTTTACACAAAGATAAATTTATAGCCCTGTATTATATTGATTTATTCAAAAAGAAGATATATGTATATATATACATAACCTGTTACCATTGAGTCAATTCCGACTCACAGGGACTGTATAGAACAGAATAGAACTACCCCATAGGGTTTCCAAGGAGTGGCGGTGGATTTGAACTACTGACTTCTGGTTTTCAGCCGAACACTTCACCGCTGTACCACCAGGGCTCCATCTATACATATATATACACACATATGTTGTTGTTAGTTAGGTGCCCTCAAGTCTATTCTGACTCATAGAGACCCTATGTACAACAGAAGGAACACTGCCTAGTCCTGCACCATCCTCACAATTATTGTTATGCTTGAGCCCATCGTTGAATCCACTGTGTCAATCCATCTCATCAAGGGTCTTCCTCTTTTTCACTGACCCTCTACTTTACCGAGCTTGATGTCATTCTTCAGGGACTGGTCTCTCCTAATAACATGTCCAAAGTATGTGAGATGTAGTCTCACCATCTTTGCTTCTAAGGAGCATTCTGTATGTTAAATAGGAGTGGTGATAAAGGGCATCCTTGTCTTGCTCCTGTTCGCAAGGGGAATGCTTTCAGCCTCTCTTCATTAAGAATGATGTTGGCTGTTGGTATTGTATAGATGCCCTTTATTATGTTGAGGAATTTCCCTTCTTCATCTATTTTATTGAGAGATTTATCTGGAATGGATGTTGGAGTTTGTCGAATGCCTTTTCTGCCTTGATTGAGAAGATCATTTGATTCTTTTATTTTCTTTTATGTGATGGATTATGCTGATTGATTTTCCAATGTTGAACCATCCTTGCATACCCAGTATGAATCCCACTTGATCATGGTGTATTTTTTTTTATATGATGTTGAATTCTATTGGCTAGAGTTTTGTTGAGAATTTTTGCATCTATATTCATATGAGAGATATTGGTCTGTAATTTTCTTTTTTTGTGGTGTCTTTGTCTGGTTTTGGTATCAGGGTTTATGCTGACTTCACAGAATGAATTCAGAAGAATCCCTTCCTTTTCTATGTTCTGAAATACTTTGAGTAGTACCGGTGTAAGCTCTTCTCTGAATGTTTGGTAGAATTCTCCAGTGAAGCCATCTGGGCCAGGGCTTTTTGTTGTTGTTGTTGAGAGTTTTGTATTACCTTTTCAATCTCTTCTCTTTTTATGGGTCTGTTCATATTTTCTTTTTTTTTTGGGGGGGGGGTTGATGATTTTTTTAATGAGTATGAAGTGGTGTCTCATTGTGGTTTTTTTTTTTTAAATTTATTTTTTATTGTACTTCAGGTGAAGGCTTACAGAACAAATAGTTTCTCATGAAACAGAAGTACACATGTTGTTTTATAACATTGGTTAACAACCCCACAACATATCAACCCTCTAACTTCTCAACCTCTTTTTTTTTTTTTGGTGAAAATACACATAGCCAAAGATACACTATTTCAAAAATTTCTACATGCATAGTTCAGTGACACTGACTACGCTCTTCCAATTGTGCCGTTATTCTCACTTAAGATGAAGGCTTACGGAACAAAATAGTTTCTCATTTAACAGTTACTACAAATGTTGCCCTATGACAATGGTTAACAATCTCAAAACACATCAACAATATCCTTACTCAACCTTGGGTTCCCTATCACCAGCTTCCTTGTCCCCTTCTGCTTTCTGGCCCTTGTCACTGTACTCCTGTACATCGTTAGTCTCATTTGGTTTTACAGGGCTGTCCACTCTCAGGCTGAACAGTGAACCTCAGAGGTAACTTCGCCACTGAGCTAAAAGGGTGTCTGGGGGCCATACTCTCGGGGTTTCTCCAGTCTCCTTTAGGCCAGTAAATCTGGTCTTTTTTTTTGTGAGTTAGAATTATGCTCTACATCCTTCTCCAGCTCTGTCCAGAAACCTCTGTTGTGATCCTGGTCAGAGCAGTCAGTGGTGGTAGCCAGGCACCATCTAGTTGTACTGGACTCAGTCTGGTGGAGGCCTTGGTAGCTGTGGACAATTAGTCCTTTGGACTAATCTTTTCCTTGTATCCTGTTCTCTTCATTCTCCCTTGCTCCCGAACAGATGGGACCAGTGGAGTATCTTAGATGGCCACTCACAGGCTTTTAAGACCCCAGACACTACTCACCAAGGTAGAATGTAGAGCATTGTCTTTATAAGCTGTGTCATGCCAATTGAGCTAGACGTTCCCGGAGACCATGGTCCCCAGAGCCCTCCGCCCAGCAATTCAGTCCCTCAGGGAGTTGGATGTATCTATGGGGCTTAAAAGGCACTTATTTTTAAAAAGGCAATAGGTGAGATTTGAATTTTAATGCTGAGAAAAATGAGTGCAACATGAGCATTACATTTTAAAAATTCAATAAAGTATACATATATTAAGGATACCTCTCTTTATATGGTTGAATTATATACTATTGACGACGCGGTCTGCAATATCTATCAAAGCTTGTTCCTTAGCAAACAAGTAACTACTGAGTCTTAAAGATTTTCTTCATGTTGGATAGCTATATAGATATGATGAATGGGTGAACGGGACTGACCTCATCTTTCAGATATGTCTTTCTTGTCCTGCCCATTAGGACTTAAGAAGGAGGGGCTGGGGAATTCCCCATACAGATGACTCTCAAACTTCATCTCTGGCCCATACATCTGAATTTATAGCCATATAGCCACATGCCTATTTGACAGCTCCTCTTGCTTATGTCAAAGGTAGCTTAACTGAATTTATGATCTACTCTCTTAATATTCTCCCCTCCCCTCACAAAACAAAACATCTGACCTTCCTCTAAATGTTCCTTGTTTCAGAGAATGGCACCATCCATCCTGCTACGCAAGCCAGAAAACTATGAGTTATCTTTAATACTGTGCTATGCTTCACCTTCCATATCCAATATGTAATCCAAGTCCTGGTTAGTTTATCTTCTAAATATCTCTCAAAGGTATCTACCTTTTCCCACTCCCACCATCCTAATCCAAGCTACCATCACCCCACAACTGGATGATTGCAATGACCTGCCACTTTTGCTGGGGCCACTTTCAGTTCATTTCCCCATATTATAGTCTCCTGATCTTTTCCAAACAAATCTGTTGCCGTCACCTACCAACTTAAAACCCTTCAGTGATTTCTTATTGCTCTTACTATGGCTTAATCTTCACATGACCACACTGGCCATTCAGTTTCTGAAATGCGCCATGCTTTTTCCAGCTCAGGGTCTTTGCATGTGATGTTTCTGCTGCCTGGAACACTCTCCGGACCCTTCCTCCATCCTCTTCCTTCTGGCCTAGTTAATATCCAATTTTCCTTCTAATCTCAACTTAATTATTGATTCTTTGCAGAAATCCTCCCTGATTCCCTTTTTGGATCAATACTTCCATTTTCAATACTCTCCTGGGTTGGTGGTTAGAACCCACCCAATTGTACTACAAAAGAAAGGCCTGGAAATCTGTTTCCCTTAAGATTACAGTCAAGAAGACCTTATGGAGCAGTTCTACTCTGTATTATATGGGGTCACCGTAAGTCGGAGTCGATTTGATGGCAACAGGTTTTTTTTTTTTTAACATCATGTATAATTCTTTGATCAGTGTCTCCCTGATTAGACTGCAAGTTCCATAAGGGCAGAGTTTGTATCTTTAAAACATGTTTCATGCTGCTGTTTATCGTTGTTCTCCAGTGCCTAACATAATGCCTGGCATATGAAATATTTGTTAAATGAATCTTGCACAATTCTTCTAAATCAGATTCTTATAACTTTTGGCTTCATGATACATCTTACTGTTTATGGTTTTATCTGGCCCTTCCTGTCTGAGCTTGATATTGCTTCTTCAGCTTTGACCCTCAATTTGCCTACAATAATTTTTAAGGCTAGGTAGTTTTCAGCTACCTTAGGCAAACATTCTGTGAATTTTACACTGGCCCCATGTCCCTACATTTCTGTGCAGGGCTCCCATCTGTCTGGAGTGAAACCTAGACAATGTCCAATTCAACCTCACACATACAGACAATATTTTATTTCTATCTATTGGTAGCATTAATAGTCATAAACCTCCCAAAAGCAACAGATAATATGTAAAACACATTATAGCTACAGTTAATAACTATCTTTTTTTCTTTTTGTTTTTAGCTATTCAGTGCTCTATACCAACCTAAATCATTTTTTAGAAATTTTCCCCTCGTTGTTTCCGAATTACTGTTAAAATGAAAACATACCCTCTTTCCCTTAAAAAGTTATTTAAAAAAAAAACAAAACCCATTACCATTGAGTTGATTCTGACTCATAGTGACTCTATAGGACAGAGTAGAGCTGCCCTATAAGGTTTCCAAGGCTATAATCTTTATGAAAGCAAATTGCCACAACTTTCTTCCACATAGCAGCTGGTGGGTTCGAACTTCCAACCTTTCAGTTAGCAGTCGAGCTCCTTAACCACTGCACAACCGGGGCTCCTAAACCGAATATATATCAACAACAGAATTAACTATTCATAAATTGATTTTTGAACAATGTTTTTTGGCTTGGCAAAAACAAGAAAACAAAACAACAACCATTGTTAGGTCAATTTGTTTCATACATGGATCTAAGGAAGTTTTCTGGATACGTCTGTAGGGAGTGACACAAATGTTTAGCGATGTGATTGGAGTTTCTAGGATTTTGCTTTCCTTTTTATAGGTAAGCCTCTCTTGTACTGAAGTTTTAGCATATGGAATAATGTCTTGTCACCTGTGTCCAATTCCTAGTCTTATTCCTTGTGTAGTATTCCAGATACTTTGGGATGGTGGTTCTGCCTTATTTTTCACTCCTGACTCTGTACTCTAATTCCTATGGCAAGGTTTCTCTTTCAAGCTGTTAAACCTTGGCACTCTGCCCTTGGATTTCTACCTACTGCCTTTTTCGGGAATCACTTTCTTCAAAGAAGATACAATGCTCTGCTCATCTATTTGACTTCCTTCTATAGTCAGAGACTGCATTTCCACTCTTGCCTGTTGTTTGCACATCCTTTTACGCAACTGGTAAATGTCTGTTCAGTACCTATGAGTCTGTGAGGTCTCTGGGTCTTGGTCTATCTAACTATTGTGGTCTCTCCTTCTATTAAATGAGTACCTCATATGGCATCTAACTCAAGGAACTGGGCTATCACACAAAATCCTGGTCCAAACAAGTTAGATCACCCATTTATTCATTCACAAACATTTATTTGGTAGGTTAGAAGATCATCTACTATTTGTCAGGTACTGTGATTAGGGTAAAAAAACTCATGGTCTTTTTCCTTAAGGAACTTAGAGCCTGCAGGAGGGATACATCAACTACACCACAGTGCTATATGGCAAGGGCTATGACAGGGGAATGCATAGGGCCCTAGAGAAGCACAAAGGAAGGGACATTCATATCAGACTGGGAATATGTGAGGGTGAGGAAAGGCTTGAATGTGACCATTGACTTGTTTTGAAGTATAAGGAAGCATTAGCTTAATGAAATAATTGGAGAATGGCAATTCCAGGCGGAAGAAATGGTAGGTTCAATGTGAAAGAGGTAATGAAATAGCCTGGTGGGTTTCTGGAACTACAAGAGGTTCAAAATGACTACAGAGTGTGAACGGCACTTTATGCGGAATGATGGTAGATGAGGCTGGGGAGATAAGGCAGGAGGCAGATTGTGAAATACTTGTATATTAAACTACCAATTTTAGAGGTATTACCAACAGTGGCTCTCAAGATTCAAACAGACAAACGACTATATCACCTCAGGCTCTGAGGGCATACCTGACCACAATTCATGTGACCACGGTACCCCATCATAGAAAATGATAAAGTGATAAAGTAAAGATAGATACATAAATCATTTAACTTTATCTGGTTCTAATATAATTTGTCTAAGGACTTTTCCATCTTGCCTTTGGCAAAGGAAAAGGGCAAAGGTAGATTCTGTGAGTTACTTTACCCATAGAAGAGTCCAGTTCTTCAATAAATCCTATTAGATTTTCCCTATTGCTTATAAAGTGCTTACTCATTTGAACAATAATGCTTCATGTAACTGGAATCAAATTGATAGTCTGCATTCATTTTTAAAAATACATGACCCTTTTTTGCTTCATTCTGGGTTTAATCATTTTATTTAATTATTTCTATAAGCAGATAATTAACAGAAAGTCCTTACTCAACAGTACCTTAGGGTTTAAAATGCTTTTATTTTATTCTTAAGGTTAATGAGTATAGAAGCTAAAGTGCATGGACTCTTGGAAAAAAGGGGAAGAGATGCATTTGGGGCACGGCCCTATCTAACTTTGGGGCTGGACCTATATAGGGCAAACGAATTCAGCTATTTAGTTCCAAATCTTGTTCCTCTCCCCAGGTATCTTTTCATGGACTATAGATGTTACTACAGATGATTTGATACCTTGCTTGCTAAAAGTGAGAGGACTTGAAGGACTTACTGATGAAGATCAAAGACCACAGCCTTCAGTATGGATTACACCTCAACATAAAGAAAACAAAAATCCTCGCAACTGGACCAACAAGCAACATCATGATAAATGGAAAAAATATTGAAGTTGTCAAGGATTTCATTTTACTTGGATCCACGATCAACACTCATGGAAGTAGTAGTTAAGAAATCAAAAAATGCATTGCAAAGCCTTCATCTTAAGTGAGAATAACAGCACAATTGGAAGAGCGTAGTCAATGTCACTGAACTGTGTATGTAGAAATTTTTGAAACGGTGTATCTTTGGCTATGTGTATTTTCACCAAAAAAAAAAAAAAAAAAAAAAAAAAGGTTGAGAATTTAGAGGGTTAATATGTTGTGGGGTTGTTAACCAATGTCATAAAACAACATGTGTACTACTGTTTCATGAGAAACTATTTGTTCTGTAAGCTTTCACGTGAAGTACAATAAAATATTAAAAAAAAAAATGCATTTCATTAGGCAAATCTGCTGCAAAAGACCTCTTTAAAACGTTAAAAAGCAAAGATGTCATTCTAAGGACTAAGGTGGGCGTGACCCAGGCCATGGTGTTTTCAATCATCTCATATGCATGCGAAAGCTGGACAATGAATAAAGAAGATCGAAGAAGAATTGATGGCTTTGAATTACGGTATTGGTGAAGACTATTGAATATACCATGGGCTGCCAAAAGAACGAACAAATCTGTCTTGGAAGAAGTACAGCCAGAATGCTTTTTAGATGCAAGTGTGGTGACACTTCATCTCACATACTTTGGACACGTTATCAGGAAGGGCCAGTTCCTGGAGAAGGACATCATGCTTGGTAAAGTAGGGGGTCAGCGAAAAAGAGGAAGACCCTCAACGAGATGGACTGACACAGTGGTTGCAACAATGGGCTCAAGCACAACAACGATTGTGAGGATGACTCAGGACTTGCCAGTGTTTATTTCTGTCGTACATAGGGTCACTGTAAGTCGGAACTGACTTGATGGCACTTAACAACAATGAGGGAAACCTCAACTTTCAACTGAAAAGTGTTTCCCAAGATTGAATAATGTTTGAAAACAAAGCGATACTAATGATGATGTAAAAAATTAATTCATAAGTATGTGGTCTTTTAATTATCAATTTCTGCCAAAATATTTACTTGTTACTGTGCGTGCACCAACTGTTTTTGTGACTCTTCCACTTGAATGCTTTGATGAATTAGGAACAACAAGAATTTAGATTTTTTTTGTTGATGTGAAGGAGAAATCCATTGCTTCCTACTGGTACTTCTTTTATGAAAAAATGGATCTTTGAAATGTTACATCAGGACAGGATAACAAAGCTGTTACTGAGAAAATTTAGCTTTAACTACGAAGCCTATTCCAATCATTTTGACACCAAAGTGGATTTCCTTTTTTATTTGAATATTGTGGCAATGACACTGAGGAAATTCCTTTGATCTTTGCTCTGGCTCTATGAAGTTGACTTACAATGACTCTGAGTGTCCCTCTTACTATTTTGAAAGCATACCAGATCAGCAAAATTTTCCGCTTTCAAGATTCTGCTCAGTGTCTAAAATTACACCTTTGCGAAGATTCTTCTTCTAAGATTCATATCCTCATAATAGTGTAACTTCTTTCTGGTTCAAGGATGTGCCGCAATACAGCAAACTCACTTTTGAAGGAGACTTACACTGTGGTCAGTATTGGTGGCAGAGGATGTGTTATTATTGCACATATTATTATTATACGTGTTATTATTGTACATATTAAAACCTATTAAAACAATAAAGAACATGTCTGGAATGTTGCTCTGCAAATTTAACATAGTTTCCTTATAGAAGCCTTTGGTGTACATTCATTCATGGTAAAATTCTGATTCCAGATGGACATTTCCAAGGATTTCATCTATTTATAGCCCTTAAAATACTGCTCTGATCTCTTCTTCCTTCTCTCAGCAAACGAATTATCATTCTTTTCACAGAGAGATAATCAGCTAAAGAGCTCTCTTAAAGGTAGCAAAACTAAAAAGCAAATTAGTTTTATGATTTCAAAGAATTAGCTGACTATTCATTTATTATAATGTTTTCAGGCTACTTCAGAACTCTCAAAGGAAAAATAATGGTCCAGTATAGTGCTATAAGGTTTTCTTTATGGACAGGGTAAGCCATTTAGTCTTGACAGATTCAATTGTTTTTGATTTTCTGCCAGGGATATCCATCACTGAAATAGTAGTTGTGATTAATAGCATTTCTTACACTAACTAAAAGCATTTATAATGCATACCTGGAAAATACTCCAGAAAAAAAAGAAAAATTTTAAAGTTTTAAAAAAAGTTCAACAACTGAAAAATCAATATCAGTTGGAGAGAGCACTTTTAGGAGAAATGGAAAATAAATTTTTAGGTTTTCATTAATTTTAGGGTGAAAGTGAAAGAAGCTTTTAGGAGAAAATTGATGGTAAATATTTTTTCCCATTGTAAGATGGAAATAAAACCAAGAATTTGCTGATCAGTGTGTGTATTCCAAACATGCAGAAGGCTCTCTTAAATAGATCATTATAAATGTTTTATTAGTTAAAAATGTTTTATTAGTTATTTTCTATCGTCAAGCAAAAAATTGCAGAACGGTGGTGGCAGCAATGCAGAGAGAATACTACAGACTTAGAAAAAGAGTGGAATCCAAAACTAGATTTTATGTTTCTATAATCACAAGGGGTCTTACCTCCTCCCATCATATATAGACCCAGGAGATAAAAGCAAAACTGAGAAGAGAGCTGATGTGCTAAAATGGCTCTTAAAGAAGACTTGCAAACAGATAGATTCTGGGAGCATTCTTGCAAAAATTATCATCCTAGAAATATTTGCCAGATGGATATATATGGAAAAGGCCAAACAAAATTGAAATAATCACTGTACAGAGCATTCAATTAATTCAATTATGCATTCATTCATTCAGATATTTGAGTTTCAATAACTTGTAAGCAAATAAGACATGTCCTCTGCTCTCACAGAGGAAGGGAGAATTAACATTTGCTGAGGGCAAACTATGGCCGGGTACTTTACATATCTTACATTAATTCTATGAGGGAGATTTTTTTTTTTTTTATCATTTCTCCTTTTATATATGAGGAAGCTGAACCTCACAGGGGTTAAACAGGTTGCTCAAGGTCACACGAATAGTTAAGTGGCTAAGGTAGGCTTCCAAACCCACTTTTTGTCTCCAAAGTGCATTATACAATGGTGCCTACAATCTAGCAGGGAAGCCAGAAACATACATAATTACCTACAATACTGATCAGAGACTGTGATAAATATTCTAAAAGTATATGTGACTTGCTATGAGAGGATGGAGAAGGGAGCTGTTTATTCTGCCTGTCTCCAGGCAACCTCTGGGAAGGCTTCACAGAGGAGCAGGTATATGAACTAGGCCTTCAGGGTAAAGGGGGGAGAGCGTTTAGGTAGAGACATGAAAGTGCATTGGGTGTTCAAGAAACAGTTGGAAACAGGTTTCTCATACTTGCTGCAGTCACATAGTTTTAAATGTTAGAATATTTGGCAGCAAACCTGAAGGGATAAAAACACTCCAAGTTGGCAACAATTACAGTACAATCAGTCTATTCTAGGGTTAGTCACATGGGCTTTGGAGTTTGGCTACCGGAGTGTGAATCTAGGTTCTGCCACTTACCAGTTGCAAGAACTTTGGAAAATCATTTAAGCCTTGTTTGGTAAAATGGGAATAATCACCACTGAGCTATTTTAAAGAGTATATGAGTTGATACATGTAAACTGCTTGTTAAACTTATAAAACTGTATACAACACGTACTATACCAAACCTGTTGCCACCGAGCCGATTCCAACTCATAGCGATCCTATACGACAGAGCAGAATCGTGCGATAGGGTTTCCAAGGAGCAGCTGGTGGATTTGAACTGCTGACCTCTTGCTTAGCAGCCAAGCTCTTAATCACTGTGCGACCAGGGCTCCAACACATACTCTGCACTCCATAAATTAGCTGTTACGAATACTACATTATAACAGTATCTCAGAATATCTACATAACAGCATTCAGTTATTGCAAGATTCTCTTGGTTGCCCTTCTCCATCATTGGCAGTGTTTGAATAGAACTGCACTGTACGGCTCTGACTAAGCGCTCCTATATACTCAGAAGGCATAGTTTCAGTAACATTCTCTTTCTTTCCTGCTGGCTTGCTGTTTTGTCTTTTATTCTCAACAAATCTCCTCTCAAAAAATAGAACCTCTTTCTATGCTGCATTGCAGGAGCTATTGCTGGCAAAGTGGCTTACTGTACACTTGGGCAGATTTCACAGAATAACGTGGATGTTTAAGTGTAGCACAAAGATATTTTACCCATTTATCACTTCTGTAGCATGTGGGGAGGGGTAGACGGTGTGCCTTGGCCTAGTGGTTGAGAACCAACTGTACATTGTATACTATGCTGGGCATAGGGGAGGGGACATAGGAGAAGAGAGAGTGGTAAGAGTTCAAGAAGCCGGTCAGGTTATGGTTAGATTGTAAAGGAATTTGAATGCTATGCAATGCTGAGGAGTTTGGTCTTGATTCTGTAGGAAATGGGGAATCATGGAAAAATAATGAAAGTAGGAAGGCAACATCAGATTTGGATGTTAGGAAGATAACTGGTGCAGTGCAGAGGACTGCTTTGCATACTCTTTGTCTGGCCAACTCTACATAGCCTTCAAAACTCGTTTTGTTTGGAAAGGCTTCTTGACACCTAAAGCCTGATTTTGATGTCCTTCCTTGTGTTCCCGTAGAATTATGTGCAGACGTGTATCCTAATACTATATCATCATTATTTATTTTAATTTGTTGTCTTCACTACCAGATTGTAAACTGCCTGAGATCAGGGACCACATCTTATCTTTGTATCCCCAATATCTAGTGCAGTACTGGGCACACAGCTGGTTGTCTATAAATACCTGTGGAATTAAGTAAGTAATAAATTAATAGAAGAACCCAAGGCAAGGAAATTATCTGTAAGACTATTAATATCACAGTTCATTAGCAGAACATCCACCTGGAACTCACATCATATTATCTTATTGACAAAAGCTGATAAAAATTAATAATAGTTTTACTCTTTAATTTTTTATTTCTATTTACTTTCTAAAATGAAAGCTAAATTCCAAAAGTAGGGTAAAAGTCAACTTTTAATTATTTTTAATTCACTGAAAACCAGGCTTTTTCCCCTCCTAAAAAGTCCTGGTACAAATATACAGTACATAATATCTTAAAGAGAGAAGAAAATGCTGACTATTTCAAATCACTTAATTTGTAGTCCACAAAATGAATTAATGTGATCAGCAAACTCAAATGCATTGTTCTGTAATTTATGTAAAATTCCAGATAAACCTTTCAGAGTTTGCAGTATGTCCAATGATTAAAGACATTAGGCCAAAATGGATCCTCCATCTTTGCTTTTATAGTACAGAAACAGTTATAGGATGGAATTTATCCATTAACCAAATGAGATGGTTCTATAAATCACTGTATTAATTGCTGATATGGGCTTTGCCTATATCATGAAAAGCAAACAAAAGATGTTGCCAAAAAGAGACGGATTCAGGTGATTTGACTACACCAATGTGTTTAATTTCAGCTTTTAGTGAAAATGGTTCTAGATGACAGACTCATTCCTCTGACCATTTAATTTTGACCTGTTAAGACAGTTAACTCTATTTGATTTTCTGGTTCTTACAGTATTTCTTTTCTTGGAATGTTGTATACGGTTTTGGGCCTTATTGGATGGAAAGCATGTGAATCTGTCTTTCCCCATTTTCCTATGATCCTGTTGTTCCTACGAATCCTTGGGATTTTGCAGACAGAATAGCCAATGTTTAAACTCCAAGGAAGCACTTGTTAGCCATCTCCAAGCAGTTATAGACCCAAGCAGTAACTAGGACTAGCTAACCGGAAGGCTCAGAACCCCTTGGGCTGATGCTAAGTCATTTAGCTCCTGGGTCTTCTAGATGAAAGAGTTTATAGGTTAGAGAGCACTCCCGCAGGATTGCAGCTGAGATCATGAAGCTTTGGGGGCATTCATAATTTCAATATGAAGCAAGACAGAAGTTGGAAGATTTATTTATTGCCAGAAATTGGCAGATTGATTTATTGCTCTTTTGAGCCAGAATACTTCCAGTAACATTATTAATATTTGTAAAGTGCTTTATGGTTCACAAAACACACATATTAGATCCTCACAAGATCCTTACCATACCCAGGTGACACAGCAAAGACAGGTACTATATGCTCATTTTTTTTTTCCCATATGCTCATTTTAAAGGAGAAGAAACTGAAGTTCAGAGAAATCCAGCATGTACTAAATAATTAAAAGAGCTGGGACTCAAATCCAGGTATTTTTTACTCTAAATACTACGCTCTTTCAACTATACCCCGTAGACAGATTTATACGTTGTCATCATCTTCACAGACAAGATTCTCAGTTAATAAACCAGCATGATTGTATAGATTTGGCTACCAACTCAATTATGTGTTTGCTGTAGCTAATTCATTATTTTACTACTCTATAGTTATTTAAAGGAGCCCTGGTTGTGCAACTGTTAAGTGCTTGGCTGCTAACCGAAATGGGGGCTTTGCTGGAGAAAAGACCTGGTGATCTGCTCCCATAAAGACTCCAGAACCAAAACCAAAACCAAATCCATTGCTGTGGAGTCAATTCTGACTCACAGTGACCCTATAGGACAGAATAGAACTGCCCCATAGGGTTTCTAAAGCTGTAATCTTTATGGAAGCAGACTGCCGCATATCTCTCCGTGGAGCTCCTGGTGGGTTCGAACTCCCAACACTTCGGTTAGCAGCAGAGCGTTTAACCACTGTGCCACCAGGGCTCCCTCATAAAGATTACAGACTAGGAAACCCTCTGGGGCAGTTTTACTCTGCCCTATAGAGTTGCTATGAGTCAGAATTGACTCAGCAGCACATAATAACAACATAGTTAATTAAGGTGGAAAGCTTAAATTGATAGTTTATTTCCTAATGATTGATACAGTTACATCTAATAATCTAAGTGTTAATTTAGAACTACTCTCTAAATGCAGATATACAAATCAGTAATAGAAATTAATTAATTAAAATTCTAATTGGTCAAGCTAACACACTAGAAATAGAAAATTTTCATATACATATGGTAAGAAAAGAATTGAGATTATTCAGGAAATGTTATGAAGATCAGATGATCTTCTGCAATATTGGCCTACCTTTTGAAGATACTTTAGTTTCTCCTCCGATTCCTGAATCTTTAGGACTTCCTCAACTTCTGTACCCTCTAAAAGAAATAAAGTGAAATTGAATTTGAAATAACTTTATCATGATTTTACAATAATCTTGATATAGGTAATAGACTAGGAGGGTAAACACGACTCTACACTGTGCCTTGAAAGTTTACAAGCTAGATTCATACAGAATGGAGGTTGAATTAATTAGCTAAGGCTGCAGGGAACCTCTAATTTCCAGAAGATGAGTAAACCTGAGTCCAGAGACAAGGAAAGGTCTGTAAGGAGAACATATCTGAAGAATCAGAGATTCCATTTCCACATTCCTATTCAAAGTGTTTAGGAATTCAGGCACTGTCCTCTGGATAAATAGGGTAATCACTGAGGCAGGACTGGGTATACAATTCAGATCGTTACACCGAAGTGTAAAGTTCTATCCTTACACATATTACCTGTTTTCTGAAGAACCTGAGTCAGGGATGTTGAAAGGCAGAAAACTTGATACTTACTGTTATTCTCAGGGGGAGAACGCTGGGAGTGACATTTCTCTAAAAAATAAAAATGGGAAGTAAAGAAATCATTGGAAAAGGCCGTAACATTAAAGAATTTGAATTTTGTATACCTGTTAAAATTGTATAATAACAGTTTCCACATCCTAGGCCTCGCTATGGGCTTGCTGGCCAGGAAATTTTTTTCCTAATGTTGACTTTGCCTTCAACTTTCTCTAGGGTTTTCATGTTTGAACTCAGTTGTGTAAATTACTATCCTTAATATCCTTTCAGTCAACAGCTAACTTTCCTCTAGATTATTCTATGTTGTTTGGCCAAAAAGATGCCATAACTTTAAGATGTACTTTTAGATGTAAGAAAGATGGATCCTTTTCAGTTGGAAGGATTGCTGGGAAGGTTTAAGAACTATTTGCATAGTGTCTTAAACATTTGAAAGATAAGATTCTCATTTTAGAATTGTTTGTTGTTGTGTGCGATTCCGAGTCCTAGCGACCCTATACGACAGAGTAAGAACTGCCCCATACGGTTTCCTAGGCTGTAATTTTTACTGCCTCATAGAGTTTCCGAGGCTGTAATCTTTATGGGAGCAGACTGCCAGGTCTTTTCTCCTACAAGAGCCGCTGGGTGGGTTCCAACTGCCGGCTTTTCGGTTAGCAGCCCAGCGCTTAATCACTGTGCCACTGCTATACCCCACGTTGGTTACGGTACAAGCAGAAAGCAGAAATCATCGACAGGAGGCAGCAACTCACCTGCCACGCTGCACCCAGAGGGCCGCGCCACGGGCAGACGCTGCCTGCTATCTCTGGACAGCACCAACTGAGATTCGTTAGGGGGGTACAACAGCGCCGAGATCCAGAACTGCTTGGCCAAGTTTACGTCCTGTTCCGAGGAGCCGGCAAACACCAGTGGTCCGTGCGGAGAAATTTCATCCGACTCCTTTAGGCTGCTGGGAGTTCCTCTGGGCCCCGTCTCCATGGAAACTCAGGACTCTTCTCCAAACTCTCTCTTCCCTCCCACAGGCCCGCCCCTCGGAGAACTGCCCAGTTGGTAGCAATAACAGGCGGAAGCCCTTATTTCTCGGTAGGTGTTGGGATCTGGCGCGCGCCTTTGTACGATCTGAAGCCCACTTCTGCGGTGATCAGAGGCTTCGGGACCAGTCCAAGCTTTAGAGTTGAGAATAGTCAAAACATCAACTGTGCGGGCGTGTCCTGTCCTGTTGGAGTCAGCGGGCGAGCAGTTTAGCTTTCACATCCTCAATCTGCTCTCCACCTCCCAAACTCCCTCCCCACAAAGGAAATGCAAAACTTTACTTTGCCCCACCGCCCCAATCTCCTCTTCCAGACTAGATTGCCAAGGCTCAACAACCCCTATGTGGAAATTCTGGCGCCTGCGTTGGCTGGAGAATTCAGGAGAGCGGCTAAGATCTTAGCCCATAGGAGAGCTAGAGGTATGGACTCGGCGGATAGGTACTCATGTTGACAGGCTTTGTGACATTCTTTTTTTCCAAATCATTGAAGACAAACCCTACGAAATAAGCTTGATTTAGATCGTAACTCCATCTGCTAGTCATTTTCTCTAAGAGCTGCCTAGAATGCAGCAGTTGGAAGGATTACTAAAAGACGGAATATATCAGAGTGGATCGAATCCCATCATGAAAAATAAGTTTTGAAGAATTTTGTTAATATAGTCTTATCAAAATATAAACAAATATATAGCTTCCCTGGGAGGTTTTGTTAACCTAGGAACAATAACCATTTCAGCAACAGAAGTTTTAATTACTGTGATAGGGACTTAGATGGCCGTAACAACGGCAGTTTAAGAAATGGACACACAGTAATAACCATGATTTATGTCTCAGTGGCACTTTATTCTTTCAAAGCATTATTAACAATATCGTCTCACAGAAAGATAGTTCAAAAGTTGATAATCACAAGATTATATAATGACATATATTAGTTAAGGAAAAAAAAAATCCCAATTTTCCGATGTTAAAACAAACAAACAAAAAAAAACCCAAATCCGTTGACGTCGAGTCGATTCCGACTCATAGCGATCCTATAGGACAGAGTAGAACTTCTCCATAGGGTTTCCAAGGAGTGGCTGGTGGATTTGAACTGGCAGCCTTTGGTTAGCAGTCGAGCTCTTAGCCACTGCACCACCAGGGCTCCAATATGTTAAGGTATCTAAAAATTTTTGGTTAAGCGTCTGAAGGAATAATGGACAATTATACCTCTCTCATACATTGTTTTAGCAGATAAAATGATTTCTCTCTTCGTTGAGCTATTGATAAATAGGCAATGGATAATATTAGCATATACCAAGCCACCCTCCACCCTCAAACACACTGATGTTGCGTAAGCAGTTCATTCGGATGAATTATCAAATCTTTTTACCTGGCTGTGTGGTTAGTGATTGGTACTGTTAGCAATCAGCTAACTACACTGCCTAGTAACTAGACTCACAGAGAAGTAATTTCTATCAAAAACTGCAGTCGTAAAAGTGATGCTTCCATAAGTTTTGACAGGCAAATCATTGGTTTAGTAGCTTAGTCGATAGGTTTGTGACTGGCCTGTTAAATAATGAGAAATAAGCACAATGAATGTTGGCATACAGTTTTAAACGTTATATAGTGGGCTCCTCCAACCAGTTGAAATGCTTTTATATAAATATCTTAAAATTAAAGTCATGAAACCCCACAAATTTTGCTTTCATCATATGAGATTGTACAATCTTACTCACAGAGATAGCTAACAATTTAACTCTATCTAGAAAAATAAGCCTGAGTTTCCATCTACTTTGGCAACGTGCCCTCGCTTAGTAGCGCTACTGGGGCAAATGCTGACGCATCAAAACTCCAAGCGCAGCTTTCTCAAACGCCTGGTGTCGGGCGCCGAGGGGGCGTTTGCTGCCGAATGTGGCGTCCTCCTCCCCGCGGGGCGGCGGGTGATGCTGTGCCTTGTTTTGATGGCAGTGGAGTTAGTGATTGTAAACACCAGAGTACAATCAGCTAATTACACTGCCTACAAACCGAGCACCGGGCGCCCGCGGGCTGCAGCTCCCGGACGGTCCGCAGCGCCGACACGGTGTCTCCAAGGGGTCAGGGCCCGACTCTGCCCCACATTTCACCGAGGGTGAAGCTCGACTGGGCTCGGGCGCAAGGCCCAGGGCGAGGGGCTTCCTGGCCCCCGGAAGACGCTTCCAAGCCCAACGGGCATCCTCACCCGGCCGGCTCGGGCTGCGCAGGCCCCCGCCGGACTCGGCCGCGTCCACGCCGCGTAGCTACGGCCAGGGGGCGGCGCTGCCGGCGGGGACCTGCATCCCGCAGGGCCGCGCACTCCAACCCCAGGTGTCCCTGGGAACTCCCGGCCGGCCGGCCGGCTTCACCTCAGTGGCCGGAGCCCCCACGCCCTGCCTCCTTCCCCTCAGTCTTCCCCATCTTCGAGGTCCCTCCCCCTTTCCTTTCCTCCTCGCTTTCTCGGGCCCGACTCCCACCTCCCGGTCCCTCTGCTCAGAAACCTTCTCTTCAGTTCCCAGCCCAAACCCTAGAGCCTGATCTCTCAGCCCCGTGCTCCCCGCAGCTCCAAATGGCCGAGTGACCGTGGCCGTGGCCAGCCAACCGCCTTTGGAACCCCGCGGGCGGAGGGGCGGGGCGGGGCGGGCGCGAGATGGGGCGGGGTGGGGGAGGGGAGGGGTGGGGGAGGGGAGGGGCGGGGTGGGGGAGGGGAGGGAGCTGCGGGAAAGGGTAAAGGGTGGGCCACTGGAGGGCCTGGAGGTAAGAGGCGTTGGGGACTGAGGCACAGATTCTTGAGAAGTTTCTCTCCTGACGGAGCTGGAGGGGCAAAGAGTCCTCTCCTCCCGCTTCCCCAAGAAACGAGGCAGGCCCATCCTGTTTTCATGCCCATTCCATTCAGGGAAAACAGATTTCCAGATACCTCAAATTGTAGGCCAGGTTTTTCAAAGGGAGGTAGGTCTGGGTAGCCTCTGACTAGTGGGAAGACTGCCTGTTGAGAGTCCCATCTGTGCCTGTGCGTTCCCTTGGGAATTGGCCTTATACTTCTGGAGGGCATGCAGCGAGGCGAAAGGCTAGATCTTCTAGTCAAATAAAGAGCCAGCCAACTCCTTGGTTAAGCTCCAAGTGTGGTCGTCTTGAGATCAAAGCCACAGTTTTGAACTTTCAAGGTCAGCTTTAGGTAAAATTATTCCTACTTCCAGCACAGATTTATTTAAATACCTGCTGTGTGTTCAGCAGCTAAGAAGTATAAGGCATGGCCATTCTGCCCTCCAAATGTACATTCTAGGTGTAACACAAAGTGAACAAGTGTTATTTACCATTCAAGACAGTATATAACAAATCACTAAACTGTGCTGACTTTACTGCTAGAAATAGAAGCAGGGGAGAGATCAGTTAAGGAAGGTTCATGGAGGAGGTGAGACAAGTAGGTCCTGAAGCAAGAGAAGAGCAAATTTGGCTATTTAGGGCAAGGGTGGTGGAGATCAGAGAAAGTGTCTTGTGAAGAGTTACATATTCCTATTCTCAGAATTTCATTTCTAAAGGCATAGACGTGTTTATGTGTGTATTTGGATCAGACAAAGGAGGCAGTTACAGAAGACTACTGGGACACCTCTACTAATAATTCTTTCCTTTAGTTACTCTTTCCTCTCTCTTCCTTCAGTGAATGAATCAGGAGAAGAAAAGGAACGTGGTCTGATTACACACTTTGTGGAACTCAATTGGTAGGAGACTCCCTAGAATATAATCTTCCTACAGTCACTGTTGACCCAGAAGGCTAGTTTTCCACAAGGAAAACTTTGCAGCTGTAGATTGACTTCCTAAACCCAGCAAATGGCTTCATGGATGCCACTAGTAACATGGGTAGGTAACCTGGATCATTCAACACAAATTCCAAAGTCACACTGTTAAACACCTGAAGTACCTCCCAAAGGATGAGTTTGAGTGATTTATCTTTGTGTATGAAAGCACATTTCTGCGAGGTGTATGGTTTGCTTTGTGAACACCAAAGTGAAGAGTAACAAACCAAAGTGAAGTATAAATCACTCACACTCATTAAAATGTATAGTATACCAAGCCATACCAGGCAACATGCTGAAATCAGAGCTAATTAGCCTCTGGACCACCTCGAGATAACTGCAGAGACAACTTTGTAATTTTATGTTTATATAAACATGAAAAATCAGGAGTGAAATAGCCTCTATTCCATTAACAAGTATGCAGACTTATAAAATCTCTTAGGTTTAGGACATAGTTATTAGAAACAGTTCTGTTACTTCAAATTGTTAGTCATTTTTACCTAATTCAGTATTTAATACTTTTTCCTAATTGATGTTTGACGATTATTAGTTGATCTTAGATGTCTTACCTGAATTGGATTGCTGCCCTCCAAGGCAATGGTTGAGGTAGATGCCTTGACAAATTAGGTTTTTAAAACGTTTCTTCAAAGGTAATTAAAAAAAAAAAGAAAGCATACAAACGCATACATAAAAGTCTTCAAGATACATTGCCTACTGAAATAATTTTTTAAAATGCAGTTTATTTAGCATGTAATACAACTAAAAAATTAAAATAATGACAAAAAAGTGTGTGGCCTAGTTCTGTTCACATTGAAAGAAAGATAAAAAAAAAAAGAATGACTGCTTGTTCTTATGGTTGCTGTTGATTTGGCCTGCAGTTACTAGAGAAACTCTAAGGGCCTCGTTCCCTTTATGGTTCATGTCTAGGCATGCCTGGAGACCAGGGAGACCCACAATTTAATCTAAGTAAGAATGCTTGTGGTGTTTTAAATGCCCAAACAGAAGATTGCATTTGTTTTAGACAGCACCAGGAAGGCACCTTTCAGGGGAATTGTTTACAGTTTTAATTTATGGGCTTTTGGTCACTGGGGAGACTGGGGGAGAAGAGGGATAAGGAGAGGAGGTAAGGTTGGAGATTAGGAGGAAACCACGAAGAGTATGGAAAACAAATACCTCCTGCTTCAGATCTGGCAAATTTATATCGTCTTAATTTACCATGCCTAGATAAAAAACTAGAGAGATGGGAGTTGGGGTTTTGGAAATAACTTCTTCCCTTCAACACGCGAAACCTCGCAATCTGAACATTTTCTATTTCCCACAGTTTTTGAAGGATGCTGTTGGGGGAGGACAAAGTCAAGAATCAGATTGATTAGAAATTATTGGATTTTAGCAGCTTCTTCTGAAACCTGTTTTTTAAAAAAATGCATATTTTCTCTGAGGAAACATAAAATTGTGTTTTGTTTTGTATCTACATCAATAAGTGTCAGATTACCTTATTAACATTCATGATGCTATACTTAGGAATTACTTTGTATCTTGAAGCAAGACTAAATTGAAGTCAACATTAGTGCTTTTAAAGAACTAAAAATCAATGAATATATTTAATTATGAGAGGAGATTTTCTTTCTAACTAGAATGAACTGCCAGCAGTTTTTATAATTTCATACTTCTGGTTCCATTTCATTGTGCTCTTATTATTAGTAAAAGTATACCAGATTCTTAATTAGCTTCTTGATTATATTCATTGATTAATCAATACTGTTCCTTTCAGTAAAAATATAAATTTATCTTTTGCTATTCAGAAACAATCTAACAAAATAGGCTTTATAATTAAAGTTGCACTGGCTCTTAATTAATGGCTTCATGAGTGGGAGCAAACGTATTGCATATTTACCATCTTCAGAGAACACAGTCTCTACGGATTTGTGGTCTAGTTGGAGAGATAGACAATTTGTATACATAGATAACTAATTAAGATAGACTGTATTAAGTACCCAGATGGTTAGATTAATAGGTGCTTCAGGAATCCTGAGTACTAATATATGCTTCATTATTGCCAGCCTTTAGGAAAAGAAAATCATCAAAGTTTGGGAAACAAGAGAAGGCTATATGGAAAAGATGAGAGTTGAGCTGAATCTAGAAAGAAAAATGAAATCCCCAGGTGGTGCAACCAGTTAAAGTGCTCACTGCTAACTAAAAGGTTGGAGGTTTGAGTACACCCAGAGGCACCTCGGAAGACAAGCCTGGTGATCTACTTCCAAAAGATCAGCCACTGAAAAACCCTATGGAACCTAGTTCTACTCTGACATACATGGGGTCACCATGAGTGAGAATTGACTCAGAGGCAACTGGTTTTAGAAGGAAAAATAAGACATAGATAAAGGGAGGAGATGGAGAGTGGACGTTCTTGGTATTGGAACTACTTGAGAAGGAAAAACGCATGCAAATTCTTGGAGACCATAGTATACATAGCAAACTGGGAGAGCAATGAGCATGTCCACACTGGAGAAATATGATTACAGAGGCAGATAAGTAGGAGATAGATCATGGAGAATGTCAAATGTTAGGCCAGGGAGTTTTAATCTCATTTTTCTGACAGAGGGGCGCATGATATATACACTGTATGGTTTTATGGAAAATAATAAAGTAGCATAAATTATAAGAGGGAGAGACAGAGGAGACTAAAAATCCATTTAGGAGATTATTTTAATAGTCTAGGTATGAAGTGATGTAGAAAATATAGGGTGAGTGAGAGAGACTTTGTGATGGAAACTTTACAGAACTTGGTGACTGGTTAAAGTGATGAGAGAGAGGACAAGATTAGCTTCCAGATTTCAGTGGTAAGTAGAGATGTGGGGAGACAAATCTAGCCTGAAGACAATGCTGATGAGTTTAGGTTTAGGCATATTGAGGCTTAGGTAATAGGAGAAATTGTGGTGGAGTTAGCTATATGGAGCTGGAACTCTGGAAAGAAGCCAGAAATGAAAAGAGAGATTTAGTAGTTTTCTGAAGCCGGGATAGTTGAAGTCACAAGGATCAATGAAATCTCTAAAGGAGGTGCTTTATCTTATTCTTCATTGGAACCTTGTGTGGTTCACCGGGCACAGAGTAGGTATGTATTATTATACAGACAGCAATGTATTGTTCTTGAATAGAGAAGAGAATGAGGAAAGCTGAAGGCTCAGGGCCAAATTTTGAGAGTATCCCTCTCCTGTTTACTGGCCAAATCCAAAAACCCATTGCCGATGAATCACTTCTGACTCCTAGTGACCCTATAGGACAGAGTAGAACTGCCCCATAGTGTTTCCAAGTAGCTGCTGGTGATTCAAACTGCTGACCTTTTGGATAGCAGCCATAGCTCTTAACCACTGTGCCACTAGGGCTCCTATTTACTGGCAGGAGGAAGTAAATCTTGAAAAGAGTTAGCCCACAAGGAGAAGCATAAGAGGGACTGTCACAAAACCCAAAGTGATTTAAACAGGGTCGTATATACACATAGGAATTCAAGAGAAACTACTACATCAGACCCATCACATCATAAAGTTTGTTTAGTGGAATTAACCACAGGGCAGCAGAAGACTGAACTGGCTTTATGAAATGATTGGCTCTATCCCAATGAAACCACCACTTGTCCAGTTTGTCATACGGTGGTGGCTTGCATGTTGCTGTGATGTTGGAAGCTATGCCACCTGTATTTCAAATACCAGCAGGGTCACCCATGGTGGACAGGTTTCAGCAGAGCTTCCAGACTAAGACAGACTAGGAAGAAGGACCTGGTGATCTACTTCTAAAAAAATTGACCAGTGAAAACCTTATGAATGGCAGCGGAACATTAATGTAGTGCATGAAGATGAGCCCCTCAGGTTAAAAGGCACTCACAATACGACTGGGGAAGAGCTGCCTCCTCAAAGTAGAGTTAACCTCAATGACTTGGATGGAGTAAGTTTTCAGGATGATCATTTACTGATGTGGCATGGCTTAAAATGAGAAGAAACAGCTGCAAATATCTATTAATAATCAGAGTGTGGAATGTATGAAATATGAATCTAGGAAAATTGGAAGTAGTGAAAAATGAAATGGAACACTTGAAGATAGATATCCTAGGCATTAGTGAGCTAAAATGGACTCATATTGGCCACTTTGAATTGGACAATCGCATGGTCTACTATGTTGGGAATGAGAAATTAAAGAGGAAAGTCATTGCATTCATTGTCAGAAAGAACGTTTCAAGATCTATCCTGAAACACAATGCTGTCAGTGATAGGATTATATCCATATGCCTACAAGGAACACCAGTTAATACGACTATTATTGAAATTTACCCACCAACCACTAATGCCAAAGATGAAGAAATTGAGGCTCTTTACCAACTTCTGTAGTCTGAAATTGGTCAAATATGCAATCAAGATATATTGATAATTACTGGTGATTGAATGCGAAAGTTGGAAACAAAGACGAGTGATCTGCAGTTGGAAAATATGGCATTGGTGCTAGAAATGATACTGGATTACATGATAGACTTTTGCAAGACCAACCACCTATTCATTGGCAATATCATTTTTCCAACAACATAAACAGCGACTATACACGTGGACCTCGCCAGATGGAATACACAGGAATCAAATTGACTACATCTGTGGAAAGAGATGATGGAAAAGCTCAATATCATTAGTCAGAACAAGGCCAGGGGCTGACTGTGGAATAGACTATGAATTGCTCATAAGTAAGTTCAGGTTGAAGCTGAAGAAAACTGAAACAAGTCCATGACAGCCGAAGTACAACCTTGAATATATCCCACTTGAATTTAGAGACCATCTCAAAAATAGATTTGATGCATTGAACACTAGTGGCCGAAGACCAGACAAGTTGTGGGATGACATCAAAGACATCATACATGAAGAAAGCAAAAGGTCATTAAAAAGACAGGAAAGAAAGAATAGACCAAAGTATCAGAAGAGACTCTGAAAATTGCTCTTGAAAGTAGAGTAGCTGAAGTAAATGAAGGAAAGAAATGATGAAGTAAAAGAGCTGAACAGAAGCTTTCAAAGGACAGCTTGAGAAGACCAAGCAAAGTATTATAATGAAATGTGCAAAGACCTGGAGTCAGAAATCCAAAAGGAAAGAACACGCTCAGCATTTCTCAACCTGAAAGAACCAAAGAAAAAAATTCATGCCTCTAGTTGCAGTACTGAAGAATTCTATGGGCAAAAAAATTGAACGATGCAGGAAGCATCAAAAGAAGATGGAAAGAGAACACAGAGTCACAGTACCAAAAAGAATTGGTCGATATTCAGCCATTTCAGGAGGCATCATATGATTCAAGAACCAATGGTACTGAAGGAAGAAGTCGAAGCTGCACTGAAGACATTGGTGAAAAACAAGGCTTCAGGAACTGACGGAATCCCAATTGAGATGTTTGAACAAATGGATGCAATGCTGGAAATTCTCACTTGTCTGTGCCAAGAAATTTGGATGACAGCTACCTGGCCGACCGACTGGAAGAGAACCATATTTGTGCCCACTCCAAAGAATGGTGATCCAACAGAATGTGGAAATTATCAAATAATATCATTAATATCACATGCAAGTAAAATTTTGCTGAAGATCATTCAAAAATGGTTGCAGCAGTACATCAATGGGGAACTGCTAGAAATTCAAGCCGGATTCAGTAGAGGACATGGAATGAGGGATATCATTGCTGATGTCAGATGGCTCTTGATGGAAACAGAAAATACTAGAAAGATGTTTACCTTGTTTTATTGGATACACAAATGCATTTGAGTGTGTGGATCATGACAAATTATGGATACCATTTTGAAGAATGGGAATTGCAGAACACTTAAGTGTGTTCATGAGGAAACTGTACATAGCCCAAAAGGTAATTGTTCAAACAGAACAAGGGGATGCTGCGGGGTTTAAAATCTGGAAAGGTGTGTGTCAGGGTTGTATCCTTTCACCATACTTATTCAATCTGTATGCTGAACAAGTAATCCAAGAGGCCTGGACAATATGAAGAAGCATGGTGCATCAGGATTGGAGGAAGATTCATTAACAACCTATGATATGCAGATGATACAAGCTTGCTTGTGGAAAGTGAAGAGGACTTCAGGCACTTACCGATGAAAATCAAAGACTACAGACTTCAGTGTGGATTACACCGCAACATAAAGAAAACAAAAATCTTCACTACTGGACCAATAAGCAACATCAAGATAAATGGAGAAAATATTGAAGTTGTCAAGGATTCCATTTTACTTGGATCCACAATCAACACCCATGGAAGCAGCAGTCAAGCAATCAAATGACATTGCATTGGGAAAATCTGCTGCAAAAACTTCTTTAAAGTGTTGAAAAGCAAAGATGTCACTTTGAGGACTAAGGTATGCCTGACCCAAGCCGTGGTATTTTCAGTCACCTCATATGCATGCAAAAACTGGACAATGAATAAAGAATGTTGAAGAAAAATTGATACCTTTGAACTGTGGTGTTGGTGAAGAATATTGAATATACCAGGGACTGCCAGAAAAACGAACAAATCTGTCTTGAAGAAGTACAGCCTGAATGCTCCTTAGAAGCAGGATGGGGAGACTTGGTCTCACATACTTGGACATTGTCATGGATTGAATTGTGTCCCCCAAAAATATCTGTCAACTTGGCTATGATGTTAATGGATCAGTGGCAGTTATATTGATGAGATCTGCAAGATTAGATAGTATCTTAAGCGTATCTCTTTTGAGATATAAAAGAGAGAAGCGAGCAGAGAGACACAGGGACCTCATACCACCAAGAAAGCAGCACAAGGAGCAGAATGCATCCTTTGGACCTGGGGTTCCTGCGTGGAGAAGCTCCTAGTCCAGGGGCAGATTGTTGACAAGGACCTTCCTCCAGAGCCGACAGAGAGGTGACACCCTGAATATGGACTTGTAGTCTACTAGACTGTGGGAAAACAAATTTCTCTTTGTTAAAGCCATCCACTTGTGGTATTTCTGTTATAGCAGCACTAGATGACTAAGACAGACATGTTATCAGGAGTGACCAGTCCTTGGAGAAAGACATCATGCTTGGTAAAGTAGAGGGTCAGTGAAAAAGAGGAACCCTCAGGGAGATGAATTGACACAGTGGCTGCACAATGGGCTCAAACATAGCAATGATTGTGAGGATGGTGCAGGACCTGGCAGTGTTTTACTCTGTTGTACATAGGGTAGCTATGAGTTGGAACTGACTCGACAGCACCTAAGGACAACTCCAGTGAAAAGAAGGCATTGGTGGTTCAGTGGTAGAATTGTCACCCCCCATGCGAGAAACCTGGGTTCAGTTCCCTGGCAATAAACCTCATGTGCAGCCACCACCCATTTGCCTGTGGACGCTTGTGCGTTATTGTGATGCTGATCAAATTTCATGGAGTTTCCAGACCAAGATGGACTAGGAGGAAAGGCCTAGTTATCTACTTCTGAAAATCAGCCAACGAAAACCCTACAGATCACAACGGTCCTATCCACAACCCATCATAGGATGGCGCAGGACTGGGCAGTGTTTCATTCCATTGTACATGGGGTCTCCATGAACTGGACCGACTTAATAGTAGCTAACAACAACCCAATGACCTTCTCTAGGCTATAACTAAACAGGTTAACTTCCCTGGCTAGTTAATCACCTCTGTCACCTCTCCAAAAAACCTCAAGGTATATAGCGGTAATTGTAAGCTTTCAGTGCAGCTGGCAGTAAAAAAAAAGTCTGTTCTTCTTAAAAGTTCTAGTGTGTATTCTGTAACTATGAAGCCAGAGGAGAAGATTGCTAATTAATTCATTTATAAGAATGAAAATACTTTATGCTATTGTCTTAAGCATCACTCTATGTCCACTTATTCTTGTTTTTATTCCCACTATCTTCATTTGGCACTTAAGTCTTTTTTCTATGTGGAACTTACATTTTTTAGTTCCTAAAAACTGTTGTTGTTGTTGTGTGCTGTCAAGTCAATTCTGACTCATACCAACCACACAGGATAGAGTGTAACTGCCCCATCGGGTTTACTAGGCTGCAATCTTTATGGAAGAAGATTGCCAGGTCTTTTCTTCCCAGGAGCCACTTGTGGGTTCCAATCTCCTACCTTCCCGTTAGCAACCAAGCACTTAACCATTGCACCACCAGGGCTCCTTTATAAAAACTGCGTAATTCTAATCTGTTCTCTTGATTTTCTCTACATCCATAAAATATATATCAAAGATTTCATCATGTTTACATTTAGTAAAGTTCATATTATCTTTCTATGGATAATATGCTCATCTATAGTTTATTTGGAGCCCTGGTGGCACAGTGGTTAAGAGCTTGGCTGCTAACCAAAAGGTCAACAGTTTGAATCCACCAGCAGCTCCTTGGAAACCCCTTGGGGCAGTTCTACTCTGTCCTATAGGATTGCTATGAGTTGGAATCGACTCAACGGCACTTAACAACAACGTTTATTTTTATTTTATTTTTAAATTTTATTGTGCTTTAGGTGAAAGTTTACAGCTCAAGTTACCCTGATACCTTTAACTCATCTTGAGCCTTTCCTTTCTCTAACTCCTTTTACCCTTAGTGTATTCATTCTACAACTAATATCTTCCGTTAGTAGGAGACTACTATTCTCCTATACTGTAATTGTATTTTGAATCCAGCACTTTCTATAATAGTATAGAGTGCTTACATACACACATTTATTATATTAGTATAAAAAACAAGGCTGGTGGTGGGAACCCACCAGCTGCTCTGCGGGAGAAAGGTGTGGCAATCTGCTTCTGTAAAGATTTACAGCCTTGGAAACCCTGTGGTGCAATTCTACTCTGCCCCATAGGGTCACTATGAGTCAGAATCAACTTGGAGGCAGTGGTTTTTTGCTTTTTGGTTTTTTTGGTATAAAAAACAAACAGCTAACCAAACCAGTTGCTGCTGAGTCGATTCCGACTCATGGCGACCCCACGTGTTTCAGAATAAAGCTGCGCTCGGTAGGGTTTTCATGGCTGTGACTTTTCAGAAGCGGATTGCTAGGCCTTTCTTCCAAGCAGCCTCCATTTTTGCCAACCCAAAATGGTTAATATTACTTAGCATAGACTACTGCGTATACAAACATTTTCTCACACTCTGAATTTTTTTGTGGGTTATCTTGGTTCCCCAACTT
Source organism: Dugong dugon (assembly GCA_030035585.1). Lineage (NCBI taxonomy): Eukaryota > Metazoa > Chordata > Mammalia > Sirenia > Dugongidae > Dugong > Dugong dugon. Next base: position 33,591,222 of record CM057467.1, read on the forward strand.
GATGCATGATATATTTTGTGGCCTCTAGCATAATGCCCTTTACATTAAAAGTGCTCCATAATGCACACAGAAAATACAAATACCATAGGAAAAAGTCTTGTGGGAAATAAAACACTTTCATGGTAATTTTACAAAAAAGAAGCATTGTATAGTATAGGACTTGTTTAGTTTATCAGTTAAAAGAGTTTCATTTGGAAGATTAGACTGCTTTAAACTTAATTTCTTTTGGTTTCAAATCAACTTTGCATGACTGTAGAATTTTATTAGTTAATGTTTTTGGGTATGCAGTTTTGTTTCAACAATTAATATAACTTCTCTGTATGTAGTTTGAACATAATGGGACTGAGTTTACGTGCGGGTTGAAGACTCAGTTCATTGTTTTATAAAATAGTGCTATAAAAAGTACACTATCCATCAGAAGTGGGATTTTTTCCTAAAAAAAAACTTGTAACTGAAGGAAAACCAGAAACCAAACCCGTTGCCATCCAGTTGATTTGGACTCATAGCAACCCAACAGGACAGAGTAGAACTGCCTCATAGGGTTTACCAAGGAGCAGCTCATGGATTTGAACTGCAGGCCTTTTGGTTAGCAGCCAAATGCTTATCCACTGAGCCACCAGGGCCCTGACTTAAGGAAGAGAAGCTAACAAAATTAAGGAAGGCTAACTGTACGATTGGCTATGACATCACAAGTCCAGTGAATTTAATGTTCAATTTAGATGATATTTTAAAGTTATTTGGCCTGTTTTTAAACTGTTGTAAATATTTTCATTTTACAGGTGAAGTTTGGCTAAAATCAAGAAGGCAAATGTAGAACCAGGTTTTTAAGTTTTACCTTTATTGATGAACTGTGGAAGTTGAAGATACCTTATTGATCAAGTCAAACCACCCCCCACCCCATTTTAAAATGAAGAAATGCAGTTCTAGAAACTGGTACTTTTACAAGGTAATTTTGGTCACTTTCATGTTTTTTTTTTTTTTTTTACCATTTGATTCTCTGTTACAGCCTTAATAAGAAGGTAAAATATATCTTTGACACTTCGTCTTTGTTCTTCTCTTCATTCTCATTCCAAATGGTCAGAAGGCTGTTTCCCGTTTTCTGCGATGCCTCACCCAGGTTTACTTCCCTCACCCAAGTCATCTGTAGATAGAACATCATCCTTTTGTTCTACTGTTGGTAGCTCATTTTACATTTTCAAAAGGAAATCCTGGAAAGACAATGCCTTAAGCAAGGGAATAAATGTTTATAATGGGAATTTTAGACATTACACAAGAACAGTGGGAGAGCTGTTTTTTTTATTTCTTGGTTTGTTCTTCAAATTTCAGAGGTCATTGTCTATTCTACTTAAATATTAAATGAGCACAGGCCAGCCCCGACTGGACCTTCTGCTAAATTCTAATGTCTTTAAAAAAAAATTTATTGTGTTTTAGGTGAAAGTTTACAGCTCAAATTAGTTTCTCGTTCAAAAATTTATACACAAATTGTTTTGTGACATTGGTTGCAATCCCCACAATGTGTCAGCACCCTCCCCTTTCCCTTTCTACCCGGGGTTTCTCATGTCCATTTGTCTAGTTTTCTTGTCCCTTCCTGCCTTCTTGTCTTTGCTTTTGGGTAAGTGTTGCCCATTTGGTCTCATATACTTGATTGAACTAAGAAGTATGTTCCTTACGTGTGTTATTGTTTGCTTTATAGGCCTCTCTAATCTTTGGCTGAAAGGTGGACTTTGAGAGTGGCTTCAGTTCTGAGTTAGCAGGGTTCTAATGTCTTTTTAATGGACATTACTACCTGAGTATTTTGTCTCTAGGTGGCACAAACAGTTAAGCGCTCAGCTACTAACCGAAAAGTTGGCAGTTTGATCCACCCAGCGGTGCCTCAGAAGAAAGGCCTGGTGATCTTCTGAAAGGTCACAGGCATTAAAAACCCTATGGAGCACAGTTGTACTCTGCAACACATGGGGTTGTCATGAGCTGGAATCGACTCGATGGAAACTGGTTGGTTGGTTGGTTATTTAGTTGCCATAGAAATCAGTATACCTCGATCTGAACTAATCATTGTTCTTTTTATACTGGCTCTTCCGCTGAACTCTTTAATTCTTTCAATGATGGCATTTTTTTCTTAGTTACCAATACCTGAAACTTGGAGTAATATTCGAGTATCTCATTTCTCAGACTCTACATCCAAACAGTCACTTTCATACATATCTGATTTCCATCTCTAGATTATAAGCCTCTTGAAAGGAAAGTAGACTTTTGTTTTTCTTTTTATCACCTACAGCCTTTGTAGTGGTCAGTACACAGTCACTGAATGAATGTTAGTTGAAACAGAAGGTGTAGTTGTCATTAATGTATAGAAGGTGATTTACGTGAATAAGGTGTTTAAATCATCATAAACAAGTAACCAAAAGGAAGTCTTGCATGGTGTTTAGTTTCTATTTGATTGTTCTTTCCTGAAATCTAAGTACATTGTTATTCTACTGTTTTGTTCATAACTTCCAAGGCTTGCCTGGGCCTGTTGCAGAAAATAATGCTAGGAGAGGGTTCAAAGCCTCATCAGCTAATATGCTTCACCAACTCAAAGTGCAATAAAACAGTACGTCATCTGGAAAGATGAAGAAATGAAAGAATTTTTAAACACTTAGCACCATTTTAATATGGGAAATATAAACATTAATGTTTTGAAAAGGAAAAAAATGGTGAATGTGGTAATACATATGTTGCCTTTAGCTCAGAAGCAAATTTTTCTTCAGCAATATGTAGGTAGTTGTCCTGATTTTCAATTTTGTCACTTGTAACAAATTTAAAAAAAAATTATTGTTGCAAAAGTTATTCCAGCAAGTGGCTAGAAAAGATAAGACTAAATGATGCAAATTTGTCATAATAATCTTTGTTAAGCTTTAAGGCATTATTTAGAAATCAAAAGTGTAAAATAAATTCAAAATCTCCTTGACATCTAGGAAATATCTATTGGAATGATCTCTCACTTTTGCTGTAGGTTTGAATCACTTGGGGAGCTTTAAAAAATCCTGATGCCCAGTTACACTCCCTACCAATCAAATCAGAATGGCTAGGGGTAGGAATCAGGTACCAGTAATTTAAAAAAGATTTCCAGGTAATTAAAAAATGCAGTAGTTTTGGGAATCCTTGGCATTGGATAAGGGTAATAAGGAAGATATTATAGACAGCTGAAATAAATAAAATACTGTAGAGGCAAAGATCATTAAGGTTCTATTCTCACCTTTATTTTTATATCTTTTGGGCATATAACCCGTTAAACCCATTGCTGTTGAGCTGATTCCGACTCATGGTGACCCCATGAGTGTCAGAGTAGAACTGCTCCATAGAGTTTTCTTGGCCGTAATCTTTACGGAAGAAGAATGCCAAGCCTTTCTTCAGCGACGTTGTTGGGTTGGTTCGAACTGCCAATCTTTAGGTTCCCAGCCGAGCACAAACCGTTTGCACCACCCAGGGACCTTCTCTGGGCATACAGTGGACACTTAAATACTTAACTTAATTAAATAGAACTAATCTTAATTAAATCATGTCACTTGTGGATATCAAGGTGCTCACTAAGGTTTATCCATTTGCATAGTTCTTATACTTACCATTTCTCAGACCTCTCAAGCTCAAAGATATTACAATAGCCAGTGCATCCCCTAATACCTATATTCCATCCCACTTCCTCACTGGTGACAGTTTTAGCAATTGCACCACTACAGAATGCTAACAGCTATCCATGTCCGCATTCTTCTACCACTAGTGAGGAGGTTTTTATGCCAGCCAGCTAGTGAAAATCCAGCTCCAAAATCCCGTTTTAGAGTCTGCTTCCTTAGAATACTAGTATCAAGTGTCTTAGATTGGGTTCCTTGGAAATAGACTATGAGATGGGGAGATGCATGCAAAAGATTTATTGGGGAGTGCTCTTGAGAGAGACACCTATAAGGAAGTGAGGATTGGAGGACTGGACAGAAGGAGAGTCTGTGATGAGGCTGTAACTGAGGCCTCAGTTTATCTAATGCGGAGTTCTGGAAATGAGATGGCCCTTCAGAGTTGTTGCAAATTGAGGCAAGGCCACAAGGGGGTCAGATTTTTGTATCCCCACCTTAATCAGCCAATGGCTTCAGGCTACCCCTTGGATCCGGGATATAACTATAGGTGAGGCCGTTTATGAGGTCACTTCCCAGTGAAAGATACAGCTATGAGCCATCAGTAGCGGATATTCCTAGCAGATGGTGAGTGATTAGATTAGCCCTGAAGAGGGAACTGGCTAGAGGACCACAGTGTCTACTACTATGTTCAAACTGACTTATCTTTGTCCAATGGGGAGCTCTTCATGTTGGCTCTAGTGTCTTTTGACATGACCCTTTTTTTAAAATAGCTTCCTTAATTTGTGGTACAATATATTTCTAATATATTTCCTGAACTAGAATGGCAATCAGGCATTTCTACAAGAAACTTTTTTTTTTTTTTAAGTGGGTAATGGTATTTAGAGACCACAAATGAGTGCTAAGTTTGCTTATTGCTGTTGGATTGTAATTGATTCTAGGCCTTTTCAGTGGGTAAAACTAAAACATATATTTTTGAAAAGGGAAAAAACCCATAAATTCATACTAATATTTCTAATTCAAATTTAACACTATGGAATTTTTACTTAATTTTTTTTACACTTTTATCCCTTTTTCTTTATATTGAAAATATTCGTTCATAACAACATTAAAGTAAAATTTTCATTGCCCTACTCTATTATCTATCTACTATCAATTTATCTAACTGTTGTTTTAAAATAATACCAATAGTACTATAAACTTTTAGGCTACAGAATGATTTTTTAAAATATGTATCCTTGTAGCTTTGTTTGTCCTTAGAATATATTCTAATATGTTCTGGAGTTACTTGAAATATTTCTTTTCTTTGTGTGGTTATATTAATAGGTATAATTTTCATTTTGTTAATAGAATATAAGCATGTAAAAATCAACTTATTTGATTTTTCTATTTATTTTGAACTTTTAAGTAAAATTTTTTGGAGAAAATATTGATGTTGTCAAGGGTTTCATTTTACTTCGATCCACAATCAACGCCCACGGAAGCAGCAGTCAAGAAATCAAAAGACATATTGCATTGAGCAAATCTGCTGCAAAAGACCTCTCTAAAGTGTTAAAAAGCAAAGATGCCACTTTGAGGACTAAGGTGCACTTGACCCAAGCCATGGTATTTTCAATCATCTCATATGCATGTGAAAGCCGGACAACGGATAAGGAAGACCGAAGAAGAATTGATGCCTTCGACTTTATGGTGTTTGCAAAGAATATTGAATATACCATGGACTGGCAGAAGAACGAACAAATCTGTTGGAAGAAGTACAGCCAGAATGCTCCTTAGAAGTGGGGATGGCGAGACTTTATCTCACTTACTTTGGACACGCTATCAGGAGGGACCAGTCCCTGGAGAAGGACATCATGCTTGGGTAAAGCAGAGGGTCGGTGAAAAAGAGAAAGACCCTCAAGGGGATGGACTGACACAGTGGCTGCAACAATGGGCTCAAACATAGCAATGATTATGACGATGGCACAGGATGGGACAGTATTTTGTTCTGTTGTATATAGGGTTGCTATGAGTCAGAACCAACTTGACAGAACCTTGATTCCCTGTCATGATGGTCTAACTTTAACACAATAAATTGTATTATGTAATTCTTTTATACCGCACTTAACCCACGAAGTGTTACAAATGACTTAACATAAAAAGATAAATATAAAATCCTTTACTTACGTTTTTTAGGAGCCCTGGTTGTGCAGTGGTTAAGAGCTATGACTGCTAACCAAAAAGTTGGCAGACTGAATCCACAAGCCGCTCCTTGGAAACCCTATGGGGAAGTTCTACTCTGTCCTATAGGGTCGCTATGATTCAGAATTGACTCGATGGCAATGAGTTTGGCTTTTTTGGTATGTTTTTAACAAGAAAGGCTGTCACTTTTTGAGCACTCACTATATGCCAGATACTCTGCTAAGTGCCTTACATACTTTTATAATTTAATCTTGAAAAGAACCCCTTCAGACAATAGTAGTGGTGGTGAATGCCATCAGAGGCTGTGTTCTAGAAATACAGCGTTTAGAGAAACGGAGGTGATGGTTCCACTCTATTCTGTACTGGCATTGTGTGTGATTCTGGGCCCTGTACTTGAAACGAGGATTCCTGATATACCTGAAACACACCCAGAGGTGCATTTCGGGCCTGGTGAAGTGTCTGAGTAACATGTTTGAAGAAGGACTGTTGAAAAGCTGAGAATATTTAGCCTCCCAAACGAGACTACTTAGGAGAGGCTGACTAGCTAGTATTTGAAGTGTCATCTGGTGGTGGAGGATTAGATACCATCTGCAGAGCTCCAGAGGGAAGATCTAGACTGCACATATAGAACCAAAGCGGTCACTTTGGCTCCACACAGGGAGGAAGGGCTGCCTGGAATTTGAAGCTTTTTTGAAAAGAAATAGGTAGGCTTCCTTGTAAGAGAGTTAATTCTTTTTCACTGATGAAGAAGCTGAATGACCACTTACCGTGGGCATTAAAGAAAAGATTTCTATGTCAGTTGTGGTCATTCTTAAATTTTGATGGGTCTAAGAATCACCTGGGGGAACTTGCTAAAGATTTCCAGGCCTTACCTTCAGGAGTATTGCTTCAGTAGATATGGATAAAGTCTAAGAATCTGCATTTATAACAAACAATCCAGTTGGTCCAAATCAGGTAGTTAGTGACCCACACCTGGAGAACAAGTGAACTTATTCTACAAGTCAACATTTTAGTAAAAAAAAAAAAAAAAAAAAAGTATGTAGTCAACAAAACGACTTCAAAGTAAGTTGTCTTAAGTTTTGTAAAGGATCCAATTAAATTCTTTAATATGCTGATAGTAACAATTAGAGATGAAATTTTTGGAATGTAGGATATTAGGATATGGAAGGAAAAGGCTCGATTCTCAATCAATGTCATAAAAGATAAGACTTTAATAGAAAAATAGAAATCCAGCCTGAAAGTTTCAAAATAAAATTTAAAAGAAAATAAATAACCCACTCTATGTATGCCAAAGAACACGTGTTGAAGACTTAGAAAAAGTGATTGGGCTATCCTAATGGACAGCACCTGTTTCAGGTTAAATACCTACCAGCCTTTGGGGCCCAGGCTTATATAAACTTCAACTGAAAACTATCAGAACATGCGTGGGTGAGAGTTGGAAGTAGTTGGTCTTCTAACTCTGCCCGTTTTTTTTTTTTTTCTTCTTTTTTTGTGGTTATAGCTCTTTTGCTGGTAAGTGTGATGTATGCTTGATTAGTCTTAACTTTTACTTAAAGCGTGCAACCTGAGACCCATGTTTTAGAACTATTGTATTCTGAAATGGTTTTGCTGTCTGTAAATACATTTTTAAAAAAGTACTGCTTGGTGTAATTTATTACCCCATCTCATTACCATTTTGACTTAAGTCGCATAACGATGTTTCATTTGTCTTGTAACCATGTTAAAAAGTTTTTAAAATATATATTTTTTTCCTTTGAAAAACTTTAAAAACTGGCTGGTTGGGGGTGTTCTCGGCGAAATGTTTTGTTGATTGATAGTGTTTGATGTGATTAGTTCGTTCACTAAGGAGTTCTTTCTAGCAAATGATTTTTGCTTTCAATTTAAGATATATAAAAATTCCAAGTGGCAATTATGTGTTTTTAAAAAAATTTTTTATTGTACTTTAGATGAAGGTTTACAGAACAAATAGTTTCTCATTAAACAGTCAGTACACATATTGTGTTATGACATGGGTTAACAACTCCAAGACATGTCAACACTCTCCCTTCTTGACCTTGGAGGACCTTTTTTTTTGTTTTGTTTTGTTTTGGTGAAAATATACATAGCCAAATTTACACCATTTCAAGTTTTTGCATGTACAATTCAGTGACATTGATTGCATTCTTCCAGTTGTGCTGCTATTCTCACTATCCTTTTCCAAATTATTCCATCACCATTATCTTCAACTCACTGCCCCCTAGGCTTCCCATCAAACCTTTTGAGTTGCTGTTGTCAATTTGATCTCACATAGATAATTCTTCTTTTTTTTGTACCTTAGATGAAGGTTTACAGAACAAATAGTTTCTCATTAAACAGTACATATATTGCCCTATGACAATGGTTAACAATCCCATGACATGTCACCACTGTCCCTTGGCAATTATATGTTGACAACAAGTTAAACCCTTGTTTCTCTTTAATCTCTTCTTGCTTTGAATAGTTGAAGACCTCCTCATAGATCTTTTTCTCTTGAATCATGAGAGATGAAATTGCAACAACAGTCTTCTTTATCACAAGACTTGTGAAAAAACATGATAAACTGAGTAAACAGCAAATTGAAGATTTTGCAGAAAAACTGATGACAATCTTGTTGGAAACATACAGAAGTCACTGGCACTCTGATTGCCCTTCTAAAGGGCAAGCCTTCAGGTGAGAGCTAGTACGTGGTATGTAAAAGAAAAATAACAACCAGGCCAACCATCTGTTAGGAAGACGTAATAATTCTGTTGTCCGTCTATAAGTAACTGAAGTTTTATGGGCCCAAACTCATTTGCTTGAACATAGGCTTGAAAGAAAGTGATGTGGTAGGTGACATTGTAATTGGAAACTATGGAGCAAATCGCCTTATGTGAGGTGGAAACTATAGAGCGAATCCCCTTATGTGAGGTGAATTAAATATGTGAGGTGGGAAATATAGAGCAAATCCCTTTATGTGAGGTGGATTAAATAATTCTACTTGCGTTTGCTGTGAAAGCTATGCAGGGAACATTTGTGAATTGTGTAACTTAGTGATAACAACACGCATTCTGAGTCACTGTGCAAGGATGTTATATTTGTAAAACCCTGGGAGGGGGCAGGGAGGGTAGTGATGGGATGAGGTGGAGGTGAAGTGGGAGCGGCGTGTATTTAAGCAGTCTGCATACAACATGATCCTCCTGCTAAAAATAAAGCACCTGTCGTCTTTCTTGTTTCCTTTTCCTTGTTAAGGTGTATCAGGATAAACAATCATCAGAGTAAAGAGCCCATTCTAGAAAGGGCTTGTGCTGAAAGTAATGTGGATTTTTCTCACCTGGGACTTCCAAAGGAGATGACTATATGGGTAGATCCCTTTGAAGTGTGCTGTAGGTAAGTAATCTCATTGGAGAGCTCTGTGACCCCTGGACACCTTAAACTGTTAAGTTATCTCTATAGACTTTTGTGGGAGTCCCTGGTTGGTGCCAACGATGAACATGCTCGGCTACTAACCAAAAGGTTGGAAGTTTGAGTCCACCCAGGGGTGACTTGGAAGAAAGGCCTGGCAAGCTACTTCAAAAAAAATCAGCCATTGAAAACCCTATGGAGCACCGTTCTACTCTGACACATGTGGGGTTGCCAAAAGTTAGAGTCATCTTGATGGTAACTTGTTTATAGACCTTTGTGAAAGATGATGCTCCAAAGCTTTGGGTTAACAGTGAAGATACTGATTAGTTAAGAGTTTAGATGCAAGACAGTGCAGACTTCCATTAGGAGTGGGAAGCACAAACACTTTAAATAGTATTTGAAATTTGACTTTAACCACTATACCCTGTTACAAACTGTAGATTATAATTTCTAAGTATTTTAGGCAGTACCAGGGGGAAACAGGACTTATCTACCATAGGGCAATTCAGCCCATTAGTTGAATCAAAAGAATAAACTAGTCTTTTTCTCAGCAATTAGCCAAAATAGTTCTTACAGAATTCCCTCAGTAATTATGACAATGCAGTAGTTGGAAGTCACAGTGTCCCTCAGTTTTCTGTCAAGCCATTTCAACTTTATAATCCTAGCCTCCTTCCCCCTCCCCCCGTTTTTTGACCTATCCCTTTTGAATAACTCTGTCGTAAATTGGTGACTTGTCTTCAGAGAGACAGAAAATTTGTGAGAAGTTGAATCCCTAATGAATACTTTAATTTTCCTTTCCTACTTAGGTATGGTGAGAAAAACCACCCATTTACAGTTGCTTCTTCTAAAAGTAGATGGGAGGGATGGGAACTATCTCAAGGAATCAGTCATGCTGTTAGCAGAGCCTCATTAGACTACTCCTCTGGCACTTCCTCCGATGAAGAAAGTTGTAGCAAAGAACCTCAGATAATTCCTAAAGTCAGCAACCCAAACAGTGTTTATCAGGTAAAGCGTGTTCCAGTTCTTCTCTGCTTTTGTCTATTCTCATTCTAAAAAGAATATACTCAATGTAAAGCAAAACAAAAAGCAAACAAAATATGGAAAGGAAAAAAAAAAAGTCATACTGTTAATATTTTGGCAAAACTTTTTTTCTGTATGTATTCTCTCTACTTGGCTGAGTGCTTGGGATCTACACAATATTTTATAGTCCTGTTTCTTCATAGAGTATTTAAGCATACACATATTTCCTTATTACTTAAATTCTTTCAGACTTAGTATTAAAATTAGTTTGTTTTTTGTCTGTAAGAAAATAACATGTCACTTGTCAAACTTGAAATATTCAGAAAAGGCCAAAGTTCTGTAATCCCACCACTGAAGTTTTTCTCAGTTTTTTTTTAATCACAACCCATAAAAAGATATGTATGTGTGTGTATGTATACATTTAGGTATATATATTTGTGAATATATATATATATGTAATATATGTATTTATATCTGAAATAGGTTTCATGAAAGAATACTTATCTGTACTATGCAATGCCACCAACACTTCATATTAAGTTATGTTGATGGTTTCAGCCACCTAAACTGATTTCATGAGTCAATATTGGTGGTAACCCATGATTTGAAAAACACTGATCTAGAGAAGGATCTCTCTTAATATGTTGTATGTATACACTTGTTCGTATGTTTTCTTAAATACATATCAAAATGTAGTTTAGTTAACATTTTAATATTCATTCTCCTCTTCTGTAAATTAGCTGATGTATGATTGACATACATCTAGGTTGTTTCCACATTGTTGTGACATAAAAAAGCTTGTAACTTGTACAGAGATGTCTGAATTTTAAGTTATTTCTTGAGATCTGATACTTAGACATAGAATTACTAGGTCATTGGGTGTGGACATTTTCTGGTTGTTAATATATGGCCAAAGTAATTTCTAGAAAGTTTATTTATATGTAGTCTCACCAGTTCTATGTGAAAATGTGTGTTTTATAATTCCCCCCCTAGAATTGGGAATTTGATAATTTGATTTTAAACTGGTATCTATATTATGATATCTATATTATGAACATCTGTTATAAACATTAAAAAACAAAAAAAAAAACAACAAAAACCCTGTGCCCAAATGTTTTAGGCACTTACTGTCTTATGAATTTTCTCTTCTTCACTTGTTCATCATTTGAGGCCCTAATGTATTATTATAAGTTCTTCATAGGTCAGGAATATTTTAACCCTTTGTCATGTTAGGGACGAATATTTTCCCCTAATTTGTCAGTTTTCTAAACTGATCTTTTATGTGTACAGAAGTTTAAAATCATGTAAAATACTTGCCCTAGATTCTATTTTTATGTTTAGAAAGATCTTATTTCATCTAGGGATTAGATCTATAGTCACCTATGTTCTTTTAGAGCAGTTCTTTTCAAAGTGCAGTCTGTAAAACATTGTTATTGGTCATCTGGAATGTTTATGATGGATATTGATAGACCTAAGCCCCTGATATCATGATTAGGCAGCTTGGGGTTGGAGTGAGAGGGGTGGGATAGGGGAGTAGAAAATCCAAAAATATACACAGAATATGAGTAAGTGTGTTTTAAAAAATTCTAGTTGGATTAAAGAATTTTGATAAAAGGTATGAAGTGACTTAGGAGTCCCTGGTTGGTGCAAATGGTTAATGCACTTGGCTGCTGACCGAAAGGTTGGAAGTTTGAGCCCACCCTGAGGCACCTCTGAAGAAAGTCCTGGTGATCTACTTCTGAAAAAAATTAGCCATTGAAAACCCTATGGAGCACAGTTCTACTCTGACACACATGGGGTCACCATGAATCGGAGTCGACTCAGTGGTCACTGGTTGGATGAGGTGACTTAACTTTTTACCCCACCCCCCAGAATGCTGGCTACTTTTGCCAACATGATTTTTATCAACTTTGATTTTTATTCATTTGTACTTCCTTTACTTTTGTTTTGTTTTTTAAAAAATTTTATTTGTTGCTGAGAATATGCAACAGCAAAACATGCATCAATTCAACAGTTTCTAAATGTACCATTTAGTGACGATCATTATATTCTTTGAGTTGTGCAGCCATTCTCACCCTCCTTTTCTGAGTTGTTCCTTCCCCATTAACATAAATTCACTGCCCCCTAAGGTTCCTATCTAATCTTTTGAGTTGCTGTTGTCCATTTGATCCCATATAGATAGTTCTTAAAAGAGAATAATGCACAAGGAAGACATTTCTTACTAGTTAAGCTGTTGTTTGGTTTTAAGATGACTTCAAAAGACTTAATTTCTGAGTTACGGGTTTGTATATAGGCTTTAATCATTAAAAAAAAAAAAACATTGCCTTCAAGTTAATTCTGACTCCTGGAGACTCCAGGTATGTTAGAATAGAACTGTGCTCCACAGAGTTTTCAAGGCTGATTTTTCAGAAGTAGATTGCCAGGCCTTTCTTTCAAGGTACTCAAACCACCAACCTTTCAGTTAGCAACCGAGCACGTTAACCTTTTGCACTACCCTGGGACTCCCATTTAGTCATTAGAGCTAGCTTATTCGTTTAAAGAAGATCTTAGTACTTTTTTTTTTTTTTCCAGGTTGAAAACTTGAAACAGCCGTTTCAATCTTGGTTCCAAATCCCCCGCAAAAAGAGTATGACTGATGGCCGTGTCACCCTCCTAGGAAATGCTTATTATGAGTCGTATAAGAGTTATAGGACTGCTGCTATGTTGGTAGGACACCGGGTGGACAGGTACCATTGGGTCAACAAACAGATGAAGCTGTGACTGGGCCCAAGGTGGGGCAGAGCTCGGAAAAGTGACTTTAATTTTATTTAAAACTAAAATGAATCTAGGCGGAGAGGTCCCTGAAATAGAAAAAATAACCACATCAGGGATTTTAGTACATGATGGGGAATCTCTCAGACAGATTCTGTTCTTAGCTGTACATAGAATTCTTATATCTAATTTTATATGAAGTTTTATGTAACGTTTTATGTAACTCTAATGAATGAACCCAACAAGGTAACAGAATGAAGATACTGACCTGTGACAAGATTATTAACTAATTATGAAAAGTAACAATTTAAATAAAAGTACTGTGTTTTTAATCCTTTTCTACTTGTTTATTGCAAGAAAATTTTAAAAAGTCTGTCTGTTAATATGTTAATATGCAAAGCGTGTTCCAGTTTTTCTCTACTTTTGTCTATTCTAATTACTCATTAGCCAAAAACGACCTTCATTTAGGGAAGATGGATACTAATAATATAGTATTTGGGCTTCTACTTTATTACTCTCCATTATTGTTCTATTTGATAAATCTAGTGAGAGCTTGTTTGAAAATTACTTGTATAGTTCTTTTTTTTTTTTAAGCAACCCAAAAAAGAATTTTATATATCTTTTTAAACAATTTGATTCATTTTATAGCCTCTTAATAGGCTTAATAATTATGACTTATTTTTAACAATGATACATACTCATTATAAAGAATTCAATCTAAGCAGGAAAATAACACCAAGAAAATAAAAATTCCTACCACCCAGAAATTACTGTTATTAACATTAAATGGTGAACATCTTTTCAGTTATCCTATATAGACATACGGATATAAGGACTGGTAGACAAGTAATTTGACACGAAGACCATACTAGAGAAGCTACTCCTAAAATAATTTGGATTTAATTTACTTGATCTTAGCACAATGAAAAAACCTGAAGTGAAACTCAAAGAATTGCTAAACTATTTATAAACTTTCATACCAGAAAGTATTTTCTTTCTTGAAGGGCCTCTCTAGCATTAAAAAATACTGGAAAACATCAAGAGGTTGGGGCAGGCTTTAAAAGTTGTTTTACTTAATTTTATGTAGTATTGATTATTGTGATGAAAGCTGCAGAAGCTAGCATTCTTAATTTCCCCCCGCCCCTCTTTTCTCATGTCATTTTTTGGTAGGAAATACATATATGACATTTGTCATTGCAATATTTTTCACATATGCAATTTAGTGACGTTAATTGTGTTCATTGTTTTGTACAACTATCGCCATTATCCATTTCCAAATTTTTCCATCACCCTTAACAGAAAGAAGCTCAGTGTTTCCTAAATAATGAGTTCCCCTTTCCTCCTCTCTCCCACCTGCCCCTGGTAACCACCAATAACCTTAAATCTGTATACACTTAGGCAAGATATTTCATATAAGTGGGTATTTCATGTAAGTGGAATCATATAATATTTGTCCTTTTGTGACTGACTCCCAAGCCATTTTTAATATCAAGGTTTAACAATTTATGTTCAGTCCTGAAACAATTATTCCTATAGTGGTTGTCTTAGTTCTATATTTAAACTGATTCAGTATTCACCAGTAAACTTTTCACATGATTACTCTATATGTAAACTCTATTTTGATTTACCGTTGGTTAGCTGGATTTTATCGCTGAGTGACTTTTTCACAAATGGCTTATACCAAAACCAAATCCATTGCCGTCAAATGATTCCGACTCATAGTGACCCTATAGGACAGAGTAGAATTGCCCCATAGGGTTTCCAAGGTGCAGCTGGTGGATTCGAACTGGTGACCTTTTGGTTAGCAGCTGAGCTTTTAACCCACTGTGCCACCAGGGCTCCAAATGGCTTCCAGGTGCTATATTCTGTGAGTTCATTTGTGCTTGAGACTATCTGTGTCCTTTTATACTTGAACAACTTGGCTGGGTATTAAAATTCTAGGACTTGGTTTTCCATCCCCCTCGCAACTTTATAGATATCAGACTAATATTTTCTAGAATTATGAGACTGGCTTGATTTTCTAAATCCCCATACTCACACACACCCGCACATTTACATTTTTTAGGTGACTTCTTTTGCCTGCCAGTCTGAAAAACTTTCTCTGTACTTCAAGTTTGTGTCTCAGTCCATCATTCTGATTCAGTTTTTCTCGAAATACTGTGTGCCTTTCTGATCTGCAGATATGTTTTTTTTAGGCCAGATTCTGCAATATTATCTCTGAGTACTTTCTTCATCCATCCATCTTAGGAATACCAGCTATCTTTATGCTGGATAGTTTTTTTGTCCTTCATATCTATTTGTTATCTGATGACTTTAATCTTAATGTTTTTTTTTAAAGCCAAGATTGTGTTAAGCCTTCTGTCAATTTGATTCTCAGCCCTGTCTAGTCTGTTCCTTGTTTCTAATTTATTAGTTCCATAATGATGTTATTTTGAACTTAAATTAGTTTCTTTCTCAGTAGTCTACCTTGTCATCTCATTTTAATCAGAATGTTTGAACCCATGTACTTATTAAATTTTTTGAGTACAAGACATCATGGAAAGTTTTCTTTTGTGCTCTGGATTATATTTTCTTCTCCACTGAATTCTTCTGTATTTTGCATTGATCTTTTTCTTTTTTGTTGTAGTGTTAACACCGTTACTGTGTTGTTTATTTTCTCTTTTGTTTAATGTGAACAGCTCCATCTAGAACTTCTATTTGCTCCAGTATAGTGTGGAAGACTTTTTCATCTCTTATAAAATCTATTTGTCTTACCTGCTAGGTTTGGATACTATAGTTAATCCACTTTTATATAGCCTGAAGGTGGTAGGTACTGGAGAGCTGATCAGCTGGTGCTGTGTGAAATCTTAGGAAAAAATGAGCCCTGCTCTCTGAATTTTTATTAAATGCCCTGCACAAAGTTCATGCCTTTAGCCCAGTAAGGATAGGGCTGTGAGTTATTTTAGCCTACTCCCATGGTTGCTGATGTTCCACTGTGAAAGTGGATTCTTGGAGCCTATGATTTTACTTTAGAGTCCTCTCTGGGCATTTAGTGTCTCACATATTTCTCCCTACTGTCTTAGACTAGGTTCTCTAAAGAAGCAAAACCAGTAAAGCATATAAGTATATATAGAGATTTATATCAAGGAAATTGCTCATACAGTTGTAGAGGCTAGACCATCCTAAGTCCATGGGTCAGGCTGGAGGCTTCTCTTGATTCATGCAGCCACAGGGGCTGACAAACTCAAAATTGGCAGGTCAAACAGCAGGGCTCTTGCTCACGGGCTGCCAAGACCGAATCCCAAAATCGGCAGGCAAGACTGCAGGTAAGCTGCTAATTCAAGTCGAGAGAACCAGAGGTCAGATGAACAGGAGCCAGCTGCAGGATCTGGAGTGAGCAAAAGCCCACAAGCCTTGCCAGAAAGTCCACCTATATTGGATGCAGGCCACACCCCCGAGGAAACTCCCTTTCAGTTGACTGGGTACTCACAGCAGGTCCCATCATGAAGGCGATCACATTATATCAAATCTCATCTTGGAAGTGATCACATCATGTTATGACTACCAAATTACATTATAATCGCCAAACCATGAGAATCATGGCCCAGCTAAGCTGATAATACAACCTTAGCGATCACACTTACCATTCATTCCTACTTGTCCCTACCCCCTACCACTTGCTAGAAGGCAAGGTGAGTCCTAATGGTGCAGTGATTATGAGCTTGGCTATTTACCGAAAGATCGGCAGTTCAGATCCACCAGCCACTCCTTGGAAACCCTATGGGGAAGTTCTACTCCATCCTATAGGGTCGCTATGAGTCGGAATAGACTTGACGCAACAGGTTTGGTTTTCAGGTTGAGATGTATCTTGCAGGAAAGCCCAGCAATTCTGGCATCGAGAAACTTGACCTAACATGACATTGCGATAGGTGAGCTTATCATCTTTTAAAAGAATCTCCCCTATATCCTCGCAGTTGAAAATCTCTGTATTTTCCTGAAGGCATCAGCTTACTTGTCGCTCAGCAAACCGTCTCCTGTGGGTGGCTGTGGTGTTCTCCAGCCACCATGTACGTGCACCCGAGTTCTAGTCTCAAGAAAGTGAGGCAGACACAAGTGAGACTACTGGCAATGATGGGGTTTCGGTATTAAGCTTTAGGATGCTGGTGTGTCTGTGAATGTATTTTATTTTCACCCTTAACCATCAAGCCAGAAACTCGGGTAACATTTCATTTTTGGTGCCTCCCTATCTTCTAACCTGTGCAGACAATTGTTAGCAATTCCCTGATTATTGCAATAGTCTACTAACGAGTATCTTTGCTTCTAGTCTTACTCCTCATCCTCGTGTAATCATTTGTCACCCTGCAGTTTAAAGCTTTCAGTGGTTCCTCAGGAAAATATTTAAATTCTGTGACTATCCTTTCTAACTATGGGCATTTATAAGTGCTCTTGAATGAGGTACTTTTTTTCCCTTACCTCCTCCCTCTTCCTTCTCCCCTTACTCTTCATTCTTTGGGTATCACCTGAGATGTCATCTCTCCCATGGAGCTTTTTTGATCCCCAAGTCCAGTTGACAAAGGACAGGCACCTCATATTCCCATATAACCCTGGCATATAACAGTGTTCAGATATGTTAATTTAATGATCTTGTTGGTGAATGGTTGCCTAATAGGTGAATTGATACATAGCATTAGATAATACCTGTTGGCTGATTATTCTCTTTTTCCTCAGTGAGACAGGAAGTTATATTGTTCTAAACTGGGTCATACTCTTAGTACAGAGAACTAATTGCTGTTAACATCTCAAGCTGTTCTTCACATGTACAGTTTGTTGGACTAAAAATGAAAGATTAGCTATAAAATAATGACTATCGGTTTTTCTTTCACATATTTTGAAGCTCTGTTTAATGCTTGCACATTTAGGACTGCTATGTCGTCTTGGTGGATTAGCCCTTTTATCCTTATACAATGCCCCTCTTTCTCTGGTAATTTACTTTGATGTCTACTTTATCTGACAACAAAATATACCTCCTGCTTTCTTTTGATCAATGTTTGCATGGCATCTTTTTTTCCATTTTTTTTAACTTTCAACCTGCCTGTATCATTATATTTGAAAGGGAGTTACTTGTACATAGCATAGGGCTGGGTCATGATTTTTAGTCTACTCTGCCAATTTTTATCTGTCAAGTGGTGCATTTAGACCATTCACATTTAACGTAATTATAGATATTGTAGTGCTTAAATCTGCCATACAATTGATTTTCTTGTTTTTTTGGTTTGTTTGCTTTTGTTTTGTTTCTGTTTTCTTTTTCTTGCCATCCTCTGGCTTACTTGAACATTTTTTAGAATTCCATTTTCATGTATCAATAGTGTTTCTGAGTATATTTTTTTTAGTGGTTGCTCTGCATATTTTATTATGTACATGTAACTTGTCATGGTCTATTGGTGTCATTATTTTATCAGTTTGAATGAAATATAGAAACCTTATTTCCTTTTCTATAACTTAGAATATAATTTATTAATATAACTTTATTTAGAATACAATTTATTAAATATTTCCTCGACATATGTTTAGAACCATATCAAACAGTGTTATCATTTTTGCTTCAACCATCAAATATAATTTAGAAAACTGAAGAGGAGAAAAAAAGTCTATTATATTTACTATATTTTTGCTTACCACATTCTTCCTTCCTTCCTAATGTTCCAAACTTCCTAATACTGTTCCTTTCTGTTAGAGAACTTCCTTTGAGAATGTATTGATTTTTTTTTTTCTTCATTCCTGAAGAATATTTTCACTGGTTATAGGCTTCTGGGATGACATTTTTTATCTTTCAGTACTTGAAAAATATTGTGCCACTTTTTTCTGAACTCTGTGGTTTCTGATGAGAAATCCACTGACATTGTATTACCTTTTTTCTGTAGGAAAGGTGTCCTTTTTTTTTGGCTGCTTTCAATATATTTTATTTGTCTTTAGTTTTCAGAAGTTTAATTATGATGTGTCTTGGCATGGATTTCTTTGGGTTTATCTTGTTTGGGGTTCACTCAGCTTCTTGAATCTGTAGACTTATGTCTCTTGCCAGATTTGGGAGGTTTTCAGCCATTATTCCTTTGAGTACTTTTTTAGCCCTGCCCTCTCCTTCTGGGACTTTGATTAGATACATGTTAGATCTTTTGTTATAGTTCCACAGGTCCCCGAGGCACTGTTCATTTTTTTTTAAGGCTTTTTTTTTCCTCTGCTGTTTAGATTGGGTAATTGCTATTGTTCTATCTTCTACTTCACTGATTTTTTTTCCTCTGTTCCTCACATTTTGCTGTTGAGCATAGGCACTGAGTTTTTTATTGAGATTATTGTACTTTTTCCGTTCTAAAATTTTAATTTGGTTCTTCTTACGTTCTATTTTTTTGCTGAGGCTTTCTATTTTTTCATTTTTTCAAGCATGCTCATAACTGCTCATTGAAATACTTTTATGAGGGCTACTTTAAAATGTTTGTTACATAATTCTAACATCTCTGTTATCTTAGTTTTGACATTTATTGTCTTTTCATTCACTTTGAGATCTCCCTGGTTCTTGGTACAGTTGTGACTGAAACCTGGACATTTTGGGGTATTATGTTATGAGATTCTCAATCTTATTTAAATCTTCTGTTTTAGCTGGCTTCCTCTGAGTCACCTCAGTGGTGGTGGTGGGAGGTACTGCCTTGTTACTACTTGGTGGGGGTAAAAGTCCAGGCCTTCATTGATAACTAAATAGGGGAATTGTTCATTATTGCTGGGCAGGGGTGTGAGTTCCAGCTCCCTACATGTCTCCACTAACACCAAGGTGGGAGTGGCCTCATTATCTCTGGGGAATGGTGAAAGTCCTGACTCTCCACTTGGTCTCCTCTGATGCCACTCCAGCATGGAGGTGGCGGTGGCTTGTTAATGCTAGCGGTTGGTGAAAGTCCAGGCTCTCCACACGGTTTCCATTGATATCATGGAGTGTGGTTGGGACTTGTTACCACCCCACTAGGATAAAAGTCTCAGCTCTCTGCTTGGCCTTCTCTGAAAGCATGCTGGTGGGAGTTTGGGTACCTAGTTACAGTCTGGCAAGCATGGAAGTCTAGATTCCCCTCTCAACGTTTGCTGGTGTGGGTATGGGTAGGGTCACAGTTTTTTTCATGTGGTATTTGACTGGAGTAGAGCAGTTATTGTCTAAAAACTTTCTGTCTGCTAAACTGACCCTGTCCTTGTACTTTGGCTAGAGACAGCAGGCTTTTGTTGGGGATTTCTTGGTCTGCATACATTGGTGTTTATGGGTTGCTGGCTTCTTCAGTTTCAAGCCTGTAATACATATGGCAAAAAGAAAATCCAGAGAACTCACCACAAAACCCTTCTTCTCTATATCTTTCAGAATTGTCTTATGTTGATTTATATATAATGTCCAGGGATTTTAGTTGCAGTTAAAGGAGGAATAGGGGAAAGTATGCCTATTCTATCTTCCCAAAAGCATAAGTCTATGTACCACTTCTTAAAAAACAAAACAAAGCCTCATCTTAGGTAATTACTACATTTTTGGGAAAAGGCCCTCTTTAATAATTGGTAAAATCTACATTTATTGAGATTTTCTTATCCTTTTTCTGGCCACTGGGATGTGTGTGTGTGTGTGTGTATGTGTGTGCACACAAGCTAATGTCTTAAAGACAACAAAATCTCAAAACTTTTAAAAAGAAACTGATTATTGATTTGAATCAGTAATAAATACACATAATGCATCAGAAAGGAGAACATGATTCCTGCCATGTAATTCCTGCTACTTCCATTAAGAAACGTGCTTACTAAAAGTCTGCAGCTGTTAGTGTATTAACGGAAATAAGTTGGAGGGCCCAAGAAGCCAGCCAGGAAATTAATAGGATTCTGTTCTGGTAGGAGTCTTATTCAGCCAAGAATAGGGAATACAGAAGAAAGATCTTTAATTTCTGCACCACTTTTTCTTTGCCACCTCTGTCTGAGGCCCTGAACTTTTGGCTTAACTATCCTAAATAGTCTTATGTATTTGGCTTAATTAATCTTTGCTTTCTGGGAAATGCATTTTATAACTTATGTGGATAATGAAATAAAGGTTTTGGAGAAGACATAACCAATATTTGTCAAATCAAACTAAGATTTATCTCCATTTCAAAGCCCTGGAGAAATCTTTAGTCTTGTGAAATTATTATGCATTGGTTTGGATGGTATACTTTAAGAATTCTCATTTATGGAGAAGACACAAGAACTGTTGCCTCATAGCCCACTCTTACAGGCAACTACCCTTTTATTGGTATCTGTGCCACGAATGCAGTAGGTGGTTTTAAGTGAAATAGTAACTAATGTTGTTATTGTTAGTTGCTGTAGAGTCAGTTCTGACTCATGGCAACTTTTTGTATAAGAGAATAAAACATCTTCATGATTGTTGGTATATTTGTATCCATTGTTGTGGCTATTGGGTCGATCCATTTCATTGAGAGTTTCCTTTGTTTTTATTGACCCTCAACCATGATGTCCATCTCTAGTGACTGGTCTTTCCTGGTGGCCTGTCCAAAGTAAGCAAGGTGAAGTTTTGCCAAGCTTCCTTCTAAGGAGTATTCTGGTTTTATTTCTTCCAAGACTGATTTGTTCATTCTTCTGGCAGACCATAATATAGTCAATATTCTTTGCCAACAACACAATTCAAATGCATCAGTTCTTCTGCCTTTTTTCATTATCTATCTTTTGTATGCATATGAGGCAATTGAAAAAATAGTAGTAACTAATAGGGCAGGTTTAAAGCTGACAAATTTGGTACTTTCTTTGCCTGACTGCTAATAAAACTATTTAAGCTGAATTAAGATGACCAAGTGATCAGCCTTGAACAGCAAACAAGTGAGAACTTAATGCCAGTGTAAGATGGAAGAAATGGAAGCGTCAGATGTAGTGAATTGATTCTGGGCATATCTTCCTTATGACTTGATTTAAAACTCATTGAACGTTAATTGTAAATCATCTTGTCATGGTGTCTGATAGTGTTTTTATTTTAAATCTATTTTCTCTGAAGTAATTATCAATGTTTTGATTGGTTGGATTTAGAGCTAAATCCTCAGCCATGTTATGGGTAGCTCTTATGACAAAAGACCTGTAGGGCTAAAATGTTGAACACTAGATAGACATTGAATTCACTAATTAGCTATCACTCATTATCCATCAAATAGTATTTGTCTGAAATAAAGTTTTAATTCGTTACTAGCCTGCCTTCCTTGCAATGCTTAGGAGACAAAATAATAATTTTTATATATTAAAGAATTCTTTCTGCTATGCATCCTGGAACACAATGCAAAGAATTATCCAGCTGAGAAGCAGCTTGATTTGCAGGCATTGGATTTGTAATCTGAGATTCTGTGGCTTTCGATTTGGAGTTTGTATTTGAAAAAAAAATTTTTTTCTTGCTTACATTGAATTCATGTAATGATGTGTCTCTTCTGATCAGCACTCAAATTTACTTTGAAACTACAGTGTTCAGCTGCCCTGAAAGATGACTGCTTATCTCTTTGAGATGCTCCAAACAGGGACCTACAAGGTGAATTTTGTGTATGCCACATGGCCTATATATTTTAAGTACTCTTATTCCAGATTACACTCCGAATATTGTGAAAATATATTCATCTAAGTTAGCCTGATAAGTTACAACATACACAAATTTTAGCTTTTACATTCATAGAAAGAGATTCAGTCAATATTTTAAAATAAAGAATATTTTAATAAGACAATAAGACAATGATCTCTTTTAGTCACAGTGAAAATGCCAGCATGTTCTTCATCTTTTTGTGCCTGACACTAGTCCTGTCATGTTATATATACCTCAAATTATATTACACATTTATGTGATTTATTCATGAATATTTATAGAAATTTTCAAATAATCCTTAGTCTCAGCTTCATCAGATGTTGTATTGACTTAACTCCTTTTTATTCAGACTAAAACGAAGTCACCATTTTCTTTCTAGAGCTAAAAATAAAACAGAAAAAGATAAATATTAATATGTAATTTCATAAAAAGATGCCATTAGAGAGTGGAAAGATAATCCACAGGATGAGGAAAAATAGTCACAGATTAAAGAATTCCTATAAATCTGTAAGAAAAAAATAGATACTCCTACAGAAAATGGGCAACAGACTTGAATAGGCACTTCACAAGAGAGTATATTCTAATGGTATATAAATATATGAAAGATGCTCAGTTTCATTGGCCATCGC
This sequence comes from Dugong dugon, assembly GCA_030035585.1. NCBI lineage: Eukaryota > Metazoa > Chordata > Mammalia > Sirenia > Dugongidae > Dugong > Dugong dugon. The sequence continues at coordinate 33,614,399 of CM057467.1, forward strand.
TGCTGTGTGTTGTCGAGTCAATTCTGACTCATAGTATGACCCAATATGACCAAGTAAAACTGCCACTAGGGTTTCCTAGGCTATAATCTTTTCGGGGGGGAAGATTGCTGGGTCTTTTCTCCTATGAGTCACTGGTGGGTTCGAATCACCAACCTTTTGGTTAGCAGCCAAGTGCTTAACCATCGTGCCACCAGGGCTCCTTTTTGGTCATCAGGGAAATGCAAATTAAAAGTATGATGAGATACTATACACCTGGAAGAATGACTAAAATAAAAAAAGATGGAAAATGCTAAGTGCTGATGAAGATGGGGAGCAACCAGAACTCTTATCCACTATGAGTAGCAGTATATATTTATATAATCACTTTGGAAATCCGGTTGGCAGTATCTACTAAAGCTGAATATATCCATACCCTAAGACCCAGGGTTTCATGACAGAAATGCATAGTCACGAAAAAGATACATAAGAATATTTATAGCAAGACTATTTGTAATAACCTCAAACTGGAAAATAGCCACATACCTCTCAACAGAAGAATAACTTGTGACGTATTCACACAATGGAATACAACAAAGAGAATCAACTTCATTAGTCTCAGCTATTGTATTGACTTAACTCCTTTTTATTCAGACTCAAATGGGGTCTACATGCAGCAATATGGATGAATCTCACAAAGTTGAACAAAAAAAGACATATTTTATGGTTCTATATATAGAAAGTTTGCAAATAAGCAAAACCAACTTATGTCTGAACTCAGGAAAGTGGTTACTCTTGGAGATTGGTGACTGGAAGGAGGTATGAGGGTGCATCTAGGAAGCTGGTAATATTCTTTTCTTGATCTGGATGCTAGTTATATGGAAGCATTTACTTTGGACAATTCATTGAGCTGTACATTATGATTTTTTTTCACTATTAAAAGCTGTTTTATTTTTATAAGAAAGCTGTGTTTTAATAAGGTTTCAGAAAAGTACTTGTATCACCTCAGACATGGGTGATCACTTTCAGTAAAGTGGATTGTGGGCCAGGGATGGAGTCAGGGCTTGGTTATTTCTTTAGGTTGCTAGTTTCTAATCTAGATCTCAAAATGTTAGGTCACCACTCTACATTAGAATAATGTAAGTGTTTGGGTGCTCTCTCTTTGCTAAAATTACCCATTGATCTTATAAAATAGTAACGTTTGTATTCTCTCTTGTGAGGTGCCTATGCAAGTCTTTTGCCCATTTTCCATTGGATTGTCTATATATATATTTTACAGACTTGGAGGAATTCTTTATTCTACCACTTTTATTTTTATTGTACTTTAAATGAAGGTTTACAGAACAAAGTAGCTTCTCATTAAACAGTATATGTATTGTTTTATGACATTGGTTAACAACCCCACAACATGTTCAACACTCTCCCTTCTTGACCTTGGGTTCCTGATTACCAGCTTTCCTGTCCCTTCCTGCCTTCTAGTCCATGCCCCTGGGCTGATGTGCCCCATTAGTCTCATTTTGTTTTATAGGCCTGTCTAATCTTTGAGGAAAGGGTAAACCTCGAGAGTGACTTCATTACTGAGATAAAAGGGTGTCCAGGGACCATAGTCTCGGGAATTCTCCAGTCTTTGTCAGGCCAGTAAGTCTGGTCTTTTTTTTTTTGTGAATTAGAGTTTTGTTCTACATTTTTTTCCAGCTCTGTCCGGGACCCTCTATTGTGATCCCTGTCAGAGCTGTCAGTGGTAGTAGCTGGGCACCATCTCGTTGTACTGGACTCTGTCTGGTGGAGGCCATGGTAGTTGTGGTCCATTAGTCCTTTGGACTAATCTTTCCCTTGTATCTTTAGTTTTCTTCATTCTCCCTTACTCCCAAAAGGGTGAGACCAATGGAGTATCTTAGATGGCCACTCACAGGCTTTTAAGACCCCAGACGCTACTCACCAAAGTAAAATGTAGAACGTTTTTTTAATAAACTATGTTATGCCAATTGAGCTAGATGTTCACTGAGACCATGGTCCCCACAGCCCTCACCCCAGCAATTCGGTCCCTCGGGGAGTTTGGATGTGTCTGTGAAGCTTCCATGACTTTGCCTTATACAAGTTGTGCTGGCTTCACCAGAATTGTGTACTGTCTTACCCTTCACCAAAGTTACCAGTTATCTATTGTCTTATTTAGTGTTTTTCCATCCCCAGACCTCCCCTCCCTTGTAACCATCAAAGATTGTTTCTTTTTTTTTTTATTTTTTCCATACAAAAATTTATACATACATTGTTATGTGACCCTAATTGCTCTCCTTATACTGTGACAGCACACTCCTCCTTTCCACCCCTGATTCCCCATGTCCATTCAACCAGCTCTCTGCCTTCCCATTTCACCTACAGACAGAAGCTGCCTGTTTAGTCTCTTGTATCTACTTAAGCTAAGAGGCACACTCCTCACTAGTATCACTTTACGTTCCACAGTCCAGTTCAATCCCTGTCTGAAGAGTTGGCCTTGGAAATTGTTTTAGTTGTGGGCTGATAGAAAATCCAGGGGCCATGCTGTCTGGGGTTCCTCCAGTCTCAGTCAGACCATTAAGTCTGGTCTTCTTACATAGAATTTGAGTTCTGCACCCCACCTTTCTACTGCTCCATCCGGGACTCTCTGTTGTGTTCCCTGTCAGGGCGGTCATTGGTGGCAGCTGGGCACCATCTAGTTTTTCTTGTCTCAGGCCGATGAAGTCTCTGGTTTACATGGCCCTTTCTGTCTTTTGGGCTAATACTTTCTTTGTGGCTTTGGTGTTCTTCATTCTCCTTTACTCCAGGTGGTTGGGACCAATTGATGCATCTTAAATGGCCGCTTGCAAGCTTTTAAGACCCCAGATGCCACTCACCAAAGTAGGATGCAGAACATTTTCTTAATAAACTTTGTTATGCCAATTGACCTTGATGTCCCCTGAAAGCATGGTCCCCAGACCACTACCCCTGCTACTCTGTCTCTCAAAGTGTTTGATTGTATTCAGGAAACTTCTTAGCTTTGGTTTAGTCCAGTTGTGCTGGCTTCCCCTGTAGTGTGTGCTGTCCTTCCCTTCACCTAAGATCATTCTTATCTACTATCTAGTTAGTGAATAACCCTCACCCTCTCTCCCCACCCTCGTAACCATCAAAGAATGTTTTCTTCTGTGTTTAAACCTTTTCTTGAGTTCTTATAATAGTGGTCTTATACAGTATTTGTCCTTCTGTGCCTGACTAAATTCACTCAGCATAATAAGTTCTAGCTTCCACCAAGTTATAAGATGTTTCACAGCTTCATCATTGTTCTTTGTCGTTGCGTAATATTCCATTGTGTGGCTATACCAGAGATTGTTTATCCATTCGTCCATTGATGGGCACTTAGGCTGCTTCCATTCTTTGGCTATTGTGAACAGTGCTGCGATGAACATGGGTGCGCGTATATCTGTTCATGTGATGGCTCTTGTTTCTCTAGGATATATTCCAAGGAGCGGGATAGCTGGATTGTATGGTACTTCTATTTCTTTTGGCACTTTTTAAGGAAGCGCCAAATTGATTTCCAAAGTGGTTGTACCATTTTACATTCCTACCAACAGTGTATAAGTGTTCCAGTCTCTCCACAGCCTCTCCAGCATTTGTTATTTTGTGTTTTATGGATTAATGCTAGCCTTGTTGGGGTGAGATGATATCTCATTGTAGTTTTGATCTGCATTTCTCTGATGGCTAATGATCGTGAGCATTTCTTCATGTGTCTGTTAGCTGCCAGGATATCTTCTTTGGTGAAGTGCCTGTTCATATCCTTTGCTCATTTTTTAATTGGGTTATTTGTCCTTTTGCTGTTGAGGTTTTGGAGTATCTTGTAGATTTTAGAGATTAAACGCTGATCGGATTTGTCATAGCCAAAATTTTTTTCCCAATCTGTAGGTTGTCTTTTCACTCTTTTGGTGAAGTCTTTGGATGAGCATAAGTGTTTGATTTTTAGGAGCTCCCATTTATCTAGTCTCTCCTCTGGTGCTTGTGCATTGTTACTTATAGTTTGTATTGTGTTTATGCCATGTATTAGGGCTCCTAGCATTGTCCCTGTTTTTTCTTCCGTGATCTTTATAGTTTTTGATTTTATATTTAAGTCTTTGATCCATTTTGAGTTAGTTTTTGTACATGGTGTGAGATATGGGTCTTGTTTCAGTTTTTTGCATATAGATATCCAATTATGCCAGCACCATTTGTTGAAGAGACTGTCTTTTCCCCAATAAATGGACTTTGGGCCTTTGACAAATATTAGCTGCTCATAGGTGGATGAGCTTGTATCTGGATTCTCAACTCTGTTCCATTGGTCTATATATGTGTTATTGTACCAGTACCAGGCTGTCTTGACTACCGTGGCAGTATAAAAGGTCCTAAAATCAGGTAGTGTAAGGCCTCCCACTTTGTTCTTCTTCTTGAGTAGTGCTTTATTTATCCGGAGCCTCTTCCCTTTCCCATATGAAGTTGGTGATTTGTTTCTCCATTTCATTAAAAAACTCTGCTGGAATTTGGATCGGGATTGCATTGTATCTGTAGATTGCTTTGGGTAGAATTGACATTTTCACTATGTTGAGTCTACCTATCCATGAGCAAGGTATATTTTTCCACTTATGCAGGTCTCTTTTACTTTCTTGCAGTTTTCACTGTAAAGATGTTTTACATCTCTGGTTAGATTTATTCCTAAGTATTTTATCTTCTTGGGGGCTATTGTAAATGGTATTGATTTGGTGATTTCCTCTTCAAGATTCTCTTTGTTGGTGTAAAGGAATCCAATTGATTTTTGTATGTTTATCTTGTATCCTGAAACTTTGCTGAAATCTTCTATTAGTTCCAGTAGTTTTCTTGTGGATTCCTTGGGGTCTTCTGTGTATAAGATCATATCATCTGCGAATAGAGATACTCTGACTTCTTCCCTACCTATTTGGATGCCTTTTATTTCTTTTTCTAGCCTAACTTCTCTGGCTAGGACCTCCAGCACAATGTTGAATAAGAGTGGTGATAAAGGGCATCCTTGTCTGGTTCCTGTTCTCAAGGGGAATGCTTTCAAAGTCTCTCCATTCAGGATGATGTTGGCTTTTGGTTTTGTATAAATGTCCTTAATTATACTGAGGAATTTCCCTTCTATTCCTATTTTTTTGAGAGTTTTTATCATGAATGGGTGTTGGACTTTGTTGAATGCCTTTTCTGCATCGATTGATAAGGTCGTGTGGTTCTTGTCTTTTGTTTTATTTATGTGATGGATTACTTTGATTGTTTTTCTAATGTTGAACCATCCCTGCATACCTGGTATAAATCCCACTTGGTCATGGTGAATTATTTTTTTGATATGTTGCTGAATTCTGTTGGCTAAAATTTTGTTGAGGATTTTTGCGTCAATGTTCATAAGGGATATCAGTCTGTAATTTTCTATTTTTGTGGTGTCTTTACCTGGTTTTGGTATCAGGGTTATGCTGGCTTCATAGAATGAGTTTGGGAGTGTTCTATCCTTTTCTGTGCTCTGAAATACCTTTAGTAGAAGTGGTGTTATCTCTTCTCTGAAAGTTTGGTAGAATTATCCAGTGAAGCCATCCCGGCCAGGGCTTTTTTTTTTTTGTTGGCAGTTTTTTAATAACCTTTTGAATGTCTTCTTTTGTTATGGGTTTATTTAGTTGTTCTACCTCTGTTTGTGTTAATTTAGGTAGGTTGTGAGTTTCTAGAAATTTATCCATTTCCTGTAGGTTTTCAAATTTGTCAGAGTACAATTTTTCATAGTATTCTGTTACGATTCTTTTAATTTCAGCTGGGTCTGTTGTGATATCACCCATCTCATTTCTTATACGGGTTATCTGCTTCCTCTCCAGTTTTAATTTTTTTAGTTTGGACAATGGTTTATCAATTTTGTTGATCTTTTCAAAGAACCAGCTTTTGGACTTGTTAACTCTTTCAATTGTTTTTCTGTTCTCTATTTCATTTAATTCTGCTCTAATTCTTATTATTTCCTTCCTTCTGGCACCTGTAGGCTTCTTTTGCTGCTCTCTTTTTACTTGTTCCAGTTGTAGGGTTAGTGCTTTGATTTTGAGCCTTTCTTCTTTTTGGATGTATGCATTTATTGCTATAAACTGACCTCTGAGCACTGCTTTTGCTGTGTCCCAAAGGTTCTGGTAGGATGTGGTTTCATTCTCGTTTGATTCTATGAATTTCTTTATTCCATCATTAATTTCTTGTATAACCCAGTAGTTTTTGAGCAAGGTGTTGTTCAGTTTCCATGTGTTTGATTTTTTTTTCCCTTGCTTTTTCTGTTGTTGATTTCTACTTTTATGGCTTTATGGTCAGAAGAGATGCTTTGTATTATTTTGATGCTTTGGATTTTGCTAATTTTTGCTTTATGGCCTAATATGTGGTCTCTTCTGGAGAATGTTCCATGTGCGTTGGAAAAGTAAGTATACTTGGCTGCCGTTGGGTGGAGTGTTTGGTATATGTCTATGAGATCAAGTTGGTTGATTGTAGCATTTAGCTCTTCCATGTCTTTGTTGAGCTTCTTTCTGGATGTTCTGTCCTTCACTGAAAGTCGTGTGTTGAAGTGTCCTACTACTATTGTGGAACTGTCTATTTCTCTTTTCAGTGCTGTTGGAATTTATGTATTTTGGAGCCCTGTCTTTGAGTGTGTAAATATTTATTATAGTTATGTCCACCTGGTGTATTGACCCTTTAATCATTATGTAGTGTCGTTCCTTATTCTTTGTGGTTGATTTTGCTTTAAAGTCTATTTTTTCAGAGATTAATATTGCCACTCCTGTTCTTTTTTGAGTGTTGTTTGCTTGATATATTTTTTCCATCCTTTGAGTTTTAGTCTGTTTGTGTCTTTCAGTCTAAGGTGTGTCTCTTGTAGGCAGCATATAGACAGATGGTGTTTTTTTAATCCAATCTGCCACTCTCTGTCTCTTTATTGGTGCATTTAGTCCATTTATATTCAGCGTAATTATTGATAGGTATGAGTTTAGTCCCCTCATTTTGATGCCTTTTTTTGTGTGTTGTTCAGTTTGTTTGTTCCACTTAATTTTCTGTGCTGAGTCATTTTTCTTTATGTATTTTCATCTTTTTCATTGTTGTTGATTTTGTGTTTGCTGAGTCTTTATATTTTTTAGTTTTTTACTTTGACTTGTAGGATTGTTAGTTTCCTTTGTGGTTACCTTAATATTTACCCCTATTTTTCCAAGTTTATACCAGACTTTTATTTCTTTATATCGCGTTGACTTCCTCTCCATATGGAAAATCTATATCTACATTTTTTTGGACTTTTTTTTTTTTCAAATAGATAAATGCATTTATTTACATATATACTTGCATTGCTATAGAGTCCAGAGCAACCCTGAATCCTATCCATCCATCTACATGAGGTTTATTCCTCCCAGGTAGAGTAATCCTGTATTAGCAGTTTGACAGGAAATATTGGTTCCAATTGCTCTGAGCTACTTCTTGTTGAGGATTGCTCTGTGGCCTAAGATGTGGTCTATTCTGGAGAACGTTCCATGTGCGTTGGAAAAGAATGTGTGCTTTGCAGCTGTTAGATGGAGTGTTTTATGTAGGTCTATGAGGTCAAGTTGGCTGATTGTGCCTTTTAGGTCTTCTATATCTTTGCTGAGTTTCTTTTTAGATGTTTTATCCTTTACTGAGAGTGGTGTGTTGAAGTCTCCTACTATTACTGTGGAACTGTCAGTTTCTCTTTTCAGTGCTGTTAGAGTTTGTTTTATGTATTTTGGAGCCCTGTCGTTGGGTGTGTAGATGTTTATTATGGTTATGTCTTCATGATGGATCATCCCCTTAATCATTATATAGTGTCCTTTGTCTTTTATGGTGGATTTTGTTTTAAAGTCTATTTTATCTGAGGTTAGTATTGCTACTCCTGCTCTTTTTTGGTAGTTGTTAGCTTGATAGATTTTTTTTTCCAACCTTTGATTTTTAATAAATTCACATCTTTATGCTGTAGACAGCATTTTGATGGATCCTGTTTTTTTATCCATTCTGTGATGCTCCATCTCTTTACGGGTGCATTGAGGCCATTTACATTCAGTGTAATTATTGATAGATGTGAGTTTATTGCTGTCATTTTGCAGTGTTTTTTTTTGTGGTACTGATGTTTTCTTTGTTCCTCTTACTTCTCTGTGCTGAATTCCTTTTGTTCGTGGATTTTTTTTCATTTCTTTCATTTTTGTAGGTTTGGTTTTTACTGAGACTTTATGTTTTTCATCTTTATTTTTATGAGTATGTTTGTTAACTTTCTTTGTGCTTACCGTGAAATTTACCCTTATCTTTCTAAGTTTGAAGCAGTCTATTATTACTTGGTATTGCCTTGCCTTCCTCTCTATTAGAAGGTTCTATACCTACACCATTTATTCCCTCTTTGATTGTTCTGATGTTGTTGTCATTTACAGATTAACTGCTCTCATTCCTTGTTGTATTTCTTTTGGTTTTAGATAGTCCTTTAGAGTTCATTTCCTAGATTGGTGTCTGGTTGGTACAATCCTGTGTCCTAATTCAGCCTGTGAGCTGAAGTTGTTTGTTCTCAGATAGAAGGACTCCCTTTAATAATTCTTGTAAATTTGGTTTGTTTTTTACATATTCCCTTAATTTCTGTTTATCTGGAAATGTCCTAATTTCACCATCATATTTGAACGAGAGTTTTGCAGGATGTATTATTCTTGGCTGGCAATTATTTTCTTTCAAGGTTTTATATATGTCATCCCATTGCCTTCTTGCCTGCATGGTTTCTGCCAAATAATCTGAGCTTAGTCTTATTGCTTCTCCTCTGTATGTGACTTCTTGTTTTTCATGAGCTGCTTTCAGGATTCTTTGCTTGTGTTTGGTTTTGGTGAGTGTGATTATGATATGCCTTGGTGATTTTCTTTTGGGGTCTATCCTATATGGGGTTCGTTGAGCTTCTTGGATGGCCAGCTTTTCATCTTTCATGATATTGGGGAAATTTTCTGTCAGCAGTTCTTCAATGATCCTCTCTGTGTTTTCTGTTTTTTCCCCCTGTTCTGGAACTCGGATCACTCAAAAATTTTTGCTTTTAATTGTATTCCACATAATTCTCAGGGTCTCTTCATTTTTCTTCATTCTTTTTTCTGAGTTTTCCTCAAACAGAGTTGTATCCAAGTGTTTGTCTTCAATTTCACTGATCCTGTCTTCCATCATTTCAAACCTCCTCCTCAGCCCTTCTATGACACTGTCCATTTCTGAAATCTTGTTGTTTATCTTTTGGATTTCTAATTGTTGTTTTTGTATAATGTCTAGTTGTGAATTTATTTTGGCATTTTGTTCCTGCATTAATTTCCTGAATTATTCCATTTTTTTGTCTGTATTTTCCATGAATTTGTCTGCCTTTTCCATAAATTTGTCTACTTTTTCCTCATTTTTGTCTGCTTTTTGCTTCAACTCTTGGATAATTCTGAGTATTAGAGATTTGAATTCCCTATCAAGTAGTTCTAGTTCCTTTTCTTCCACTGGGAAGTCATCTGGTGTTTTATTTTGGATGCCTACTGGAACCATCCTGTCCTGTTTTTGTAAATGTTTTGATATTGTCTTCTGTCTTCGGGGCATTCAGTAGTTATTTTTCTCATTTATTGATTGTAGATTTATTTGTTTCATCCTTTTTTTATTGGCTATGTCTGATCAGGCGGGCTGTGTGTTCTTTGTTGTTTGCTCATCTGTTGGCATGATACTTTTCAACTGCTTCTCCAATGGGCAGGGCCAGTCGCTCAGCTATTGTGCAGCAGGGCAGGTCCAGCTGAAGGGGAGTTGCTGATGTGGGTTGTTTGTGGCACGTAGTAGGGCCAACAGGGCAGGCTGGGAGTCAGTGCAGGGAAGGTTCTGGTAGGCCATGCCTGTGCTGCTCAGGGGTGTGATGTTCAGCGCATGGTGTAGGTAGGCAGAAAATAGGGGGAGGTTGTGACGTGTGGAGCTAAGATGGGTATGCGAAAGAAGATACAGAGGAGAGAGAAACAAACAAACAAACAAACAAAAAACAACAAGAAAAAAGGGTGCTAAGGGAGCTTGCTGTTGGACTGGAGAGATGAGAAACTGACAAATGGAGAAAAACAAAAAGGAAAAAAGAAAAAGATAAATAAATAAATAATTTAATAAAGAAAAAGATGAAAGAAAATCTCCCAGGGATCTCACTGGTGCAGACTGAGGACATGGCTCCCTGGCTGCGCAGTACAGCCTGGCAAGAAGGGGCAGAGATATCACACAGCACCATGTATTCAGAAGGCAGGAAAAGAAGGTAAGTATAGAGAGACAAGAAACTGAGAAATGAAGAAAAAAAAATGATAAAAAAAAGTGCCCCCAGGGATCCCACCAGCATGGCTATGTTGACCAGGGAGGTGGCTCCCAAGCCACGTGGTACAGCCTGGCTAGAAGGGGCTTGCAAGCCACAAAAAGAAAAAGAATACCTACAAACAAACAAAACAGAACAGAATAAAACAAAACTAAAGAAATAACAAACAAACAAAAAACCAAAAACAAAAAGGCCCCAGGGATCCCAGCAGCATGGTGATACAGACCAGGGAAGCAGTTCCCCAGCTGAGTGGTGCTTCACAGCCTTTCAAGAAGAAGCAATGGTGGCACATGGAGCCAGATGTTCAATAGAAAGGAGGGGGAGGAGGTGAGAGGCAGGGAAGAAACCAACAGAAGCGGAGAAAAGCAATACCAGCAACAAAGAAATGGGACTTTAGAAAGCTGGCAAGTATGGGCGGGGGAAATCCAAGTGGCACAGAACCAGTGCCTCCCAGCTGATACTGCAGCTGGCGGGAAGCAGCAGAGGCTGAGTGGGGGATGAAGGGTAGGGGATGGGAAATCATATATTGCTGGTTACCGGGTGCTCTGTCTCCTGCTGGGAGCTCTGTGAAGCTGCTTTCCTGTACTTCCTGTCTGCCGAACTCCAATGTGGGTGGGATGAATCCAAGCGCAGGGACTGTGCACTTCCCAGCTGGCTGAGCAACCACAGTGAGCTATGAAGTGGCAGAGGTAGAGCAGGGGGGTAGGAAAGCATATATCGCTGGTTATATGGGTGGTCTGTCTCCTTCTGGGAGCTCTGTGAAGCTGCTTTCCCGTGCTCCCTGTCCCCCGATCTCCAACAGGAATCCAAGATGGCAAATCTGTGTTGTGTTAGCGGATAGGGGACCTCCGCTGGTATCTCTCTTTGCTCTCTGTTCTCTGTCAGTTTTTTACTCCATTCGATGTTTGGTTGAGTTCTTTCTGTCTCCATTTGACAATCAGGGTTCCAGGATTGACATTTGTCTCTGTTTTACTTAGTTTTTTGGGTATTTGCTGTGGAAGGATGGTGTGGTGCTTCTGTCTATAGCACCATGTTCTATTCTACAACTCTGATTGTAATCAACCAACATATTATTGGTTGCTTTTTAAAGCTGCGACAACGTTTTAATTGCTTATGATTTAAAGTAAAAAACCTCAAACAAAACAAAAGCCTTTTACAAAACATCAGAAGGCAACATTATGGTACAGTAGAAGACACCCTGGGGCGAAGGCAGCAGATCCAAGTTCCAGTTACCTTTTGTCTTCTTCTAGCTGGGTGAACTGGGGCAAGTTTGAGCTTCAGCTCCTATTCTCTAGGATTAATACTTCATCTGCTTGAAGGCAGAGGACTAAACTATATGATCTCTTGGGTCCTAGATCTCAGAGTTCCTGGGAAAACCCTTTAAAATAAAGTGACTGGTGATGTAATTTATTCATACTACTATTAATTCCTAATCTTTTGTTCTGCTGACATGATCAGTTATAAATATGGATAAAAGTATACTTTGGTAAGTGTCAAGGTGTGTAGCAAAGTATAATCTTAATACTGTAGATTGTAAGGGTATCTCACCTTGTCTTCATCCCCACATTGATCTCCTGGTTTTCTTAGGATTTGTTTCTCTGCAGTGAGTATGCTTTTCAGGAAATGTTCCATATTGGTGAAGAGGAGAAGATCTTTGTTTCTCTTAATATACTGTGGAGAGTGTGGAGGACAGAGTTAATAACCTTGCTCCCAAATCTTTTAAGTACTTTTGAACTTCTTAGCTGAAATGTAGACCTGAAAATACTGTATACAATTCTGCTTTAAAAATAAAATGAGACCTCATTGTAGATGGTGGCTGGCAAAGGACTAACATCCCAGCTCCATGACTACCTCTGTGTCTTGGGCAAGTTGTTTTTGTTAGTACTTCTAAGTCTCAGTTTCCTCGTCTGTAAATATGAATAAAAGTAGCATCTATCTAAAGGAGATAAATACATGTAAAATTGTTAGCATGACTTCTGGCATGTGGTGAGAGCCTAATAATGTTTGCTATTATCTGCCTTATAAGTTAGCTCTGGTAGATTGAGATATTTTAGTATATAGCATCCCACCCATTGCCATCGAGTTGATTCTGACTCATAGTGACCCTACAGGACAGAGTAGAACTGCCCCATAGAGTTTCCAAGGAGCACCTGGTGGATTTGAACTACTGACCTTTTCGTTAGTAGCTGTTGCTCTTAACCACTATGCCACCAGGGTTTCCAGTATATAGCATCAGGATGCATATAAAACGATTTACTCATTAAAGCATTCCAAGTACCCATTGCTTAGGAGTCAGGAGATCTGGATTCTAGTCTTAGATCTACTAGTACTAATAGCTTTCATGACATTGGGAAAATTGCTTAATCTCAAAATGATTTACTCATTAAAGCATTCCAAGTATCCATTACTTAGGAGTCAGGAGATCTGGATTCTGATCTCAGATCTACCACTACTAATAGCTTTCATAACTTTGGGAAAACTGCTTAATCTTTCCTTAATTATAAAATGTGGCTAAAAAAATATGTATGCTACCTACTTTGCAGGAATTCTGGGTGGATAAATATATTGAGGACCTACTATGAGCCTGGTACCTGGGATACATGAGCCTGGCGCCTGGGATACATCAGGAAACAAAACAAACGTCCCCCCTCTCATGGAGCTTACATTCTAGCAGGGGAAGAGAGGTAGCAAACAATAAACCTGTTGCTGTCGAGTCAATTCCAATTCAGAGCAACCCTATGGGACAGAGTAGAACTGCCCCATAGGGTTTCCAAGCAGTGGCTGGTGGATTTGAACTGCCAACCTTTTGGTTAGCAGCTGAGCTCTTAACTGCTACACCACCAGGGCTCCAACAAACAGTAAGCATAAGGAGTATGTAGTATGCTGGTGTCCTCAGGTGGTACAAACGGTTAACGTGCTTGGCAGGGTTTCTGGGTAGATCAAATGAGGCAATATGTATGAAAGAGCTTTGAAAATGATAATGTTTTATAAAAATAATGAAAAAAAGGTATACTTTGTTTATAACTCACGAATGGATTGAATTTTAATGGAGGATGGCCTGTTTAAGACCATAGACTTAAAATTTGTGGCCTTAAGAGGCTAAATGATAATATTTTTATAAAAGTACTTTAAGTAACACTATTGAAAAGGAAACCATTGTCAAGCTCACACAGAAAACAGCACACAGTAAGTTTGGGTAAAGATGCTATCACTTGGGGATTGGAATGTAGTCTCTTAGCCAGAGTGAGTTTTACAGATAGAATTCTGCTTACTTATTGATAATATGTCAGTGGGACATGAAGTCAAGAAACTATGAAGCCACATTTGCAATCCCAAATGAGCTAAAAAAGTCATGTATACCCTGTAGAAGACAGGATTTCAAAAACCTTGTCACATGTGGTTTGAGAGGCAGATTGAGTGTCAAGGTAGTACACCAATATCCCTAGGCCAGAAATATCTGAATAGGTCATCCACTGAGGCACTCTCTGTGTGATGAATTCAAACCTAATCAAGAATATGTAATACCCAAGGTAAAGTCAGTTACCTCTTCTGATGACTCTAGCTCCAAGCGAGACTCATGCTTCCTTTCAATGAGTTTAGAGAGAAGATTTCTTTGTTTTTCAGAGATGGGCTGCTCTTCCAGGAGGGTAGCACTTACGCTTTGGTCAAACCTACTGTCCCGGGAAACTGCTGACATTTGCAGTGTGATGGAGAAGGCTTCCTTGAAATAGATCTTCAACCCCTGGTCAAGGAGGAGGTGATGGGGGCAGATGAGTAGGGTTTCAAGGCAATTGCTATGAGGCTTTAAAATAATAGTTGAAAAGTGGGGTTTGAGATTGACCAACCTTACTTGCCCTCACCATGGGTTATTATTGTCTTTAGCAATCCTGGTGAGGTTTAATTATTGACAATTACATATTCACAGAAAGCTGTGATGCCCCTCTCATGGGAGGATCACTCCTCTCAAGAACTCTTACAGAGTGGTGCATGCATTTCATCATATGTAGGCACGATTTCCACTGCCTTTTTCTTTTTCTAGTTGTATATGGTCTAAGATAATTTTTGAAATAAAGTCAGAGACTCCCTGGGCTTAATGGAAATTTACTGAAGAGAAGATGAAGATGACAAAGGAAAAATTATCATTCTAGTTCAACTCTCTGAATAAATGACTTTCCCCACTGTCTCCCCATTTTTCCTGCTACCCGCATCTTATAGAAAACAAACTATTAAAAATTCAGAGCAAAGTTATTCACATATCTCTTTCTTCATCAATTTCCTCTAGTCACTGTTTCCTTAAGTAGTGATTTCTCAAATTTTAGTGTGAATAAGAATCACAAGGAAGTGATTCTATTCTTGGGACCATCCCAGAATCTCCGATTCTGTCGGCCTTGGATGCGGCCTAGGTATTTTCATTTTACCCTCCTCCTCGGTAGTTGATACATTAGGTCCAAGGACCACAGTTTGAGAATCACTGCCTTAGAGGGCTCTCAGGCTTGCTTTGTCTTTCATGCCTTTATTGGAATCAAGTTCTCAAATCTTCCATCTTGCATAATTGATTTGAAATAACACCTTTTTTCATCCTCTTAAGAGGCAGTAGTTTGCATGGAAAAAGCCTTAGGTGCTTTACAGTCAGAGTAAGATTGACTCCTCCTCTGTCCCTTGAATCAGCTGTGGATGGCAGCCTAGAACAGTGGTTGAAAGAATGGGTTTGGTATCAAATACACCTGGACTTGAGTCTCAGCTCTTGCCAACTATATGGTCTCGGGCAAGTTACTTATCCTGTATGGGTGTCAATTTCCTCATTAATAAAATTGGGTTAACAAGAATACCTACCCCATACAGTTGGGTTGCCGTAAGTTGTAAATGAAATAATGCACGTAAGGCACATGGCCCAGTGCCTAGTACACACCACTCAGTGAATCCTGAATTTGTTTCTCTATCAGTAAGATGGCGATAAATTCTTGTCCACCTCACAGAGTTGCTTTGAGGATCAAGTGAAACAATGCCCAGAGAGTACCATATGACTTATAAACCATTATACAATGCGAATAATTCTTGAGTTTATTAAGTCCTCTAAAACCTCCTTTAAAAAAAGTTGCCATTGAGCTGATTTTGACTCATGGCAACCCCATATGTAGAGTAGA
Organism: Dugong dugon; assembly: GCA_030035585.1. Lineage (NCBI taxonomy): Eukaryota > Metazoa > Chordata > Mammalia > Sirenia > Dugongidae > Dugong > Dugong dugon. The sequence goes on from CM057467.1 coordinate 33,629,846, forward strand.
ACTGTGCTGCATAAAATTTTCAATGGCTGAATTTTTAGCAAGTAGATCACCAGGCCTTTCTTCTGAGGTGTCTCTGGGTAGATTCAAACTGCTATCCTTTCAGTTAGCTGTGATCCCTTTAACCATTTCTACAACCAGGGGCTCCCAAATCCTATTAGGTATAAGCCATCTCCTAGTCCTTTAACATTGACGAGCAGTTCCTCTTCTCATAATCATTGTTCACCAACGGACTCTCATCAGTGTTTAGGGCCTAGGTAAGGTTTCAGCTCTGGTGGTGCAGTGGTTAAAGTGCTGAACTGCTAATCGTAAGGGGTGGTGGTTCAAATCCCCCAGCAGCTCCACAGGAGAAAGACGTGGCGGTCTGCTTCCCTAGAGATTTACAGGCTTGGAAACCCTGTGGGGTCACTATGAGTTGGAATCAAGTTGGTGGCAGTCGGTTTGGTTTTTGGGTTATACTGATTTAGCGTTACAAACCTACATACGTGAAGAGCGGCAAGGGCAGGAACAATTTAGATTCTGTTTTGTAAAAACAGCTGACAGTGCGGGATTTCCTGAAGCTGGAACCATGGCTCTTATGGGAACTACCAGTCTGGAACCACTGGCTCTGATACTGACAGAGATTCATTAACTGGCAACAAAAAGACATTACACTTCTCTGGGCACAAGCCAGGACATATTCTTTTCACTGATTAGAGAAAGCTCTCCTGGTGACATTTATTATTCCTTAGCTAAATGACTTATTTCCAAGGGGGAATAAAATGCGCCAGGACTTGAGAAAGAAAAATGTTTCATAACATTTCTTTTCTTCTTGCTTCTGTTTATCCTGGCTAGGTCCTAGAATTCTATAACCTGCAACTGGGAATGAAGTTACCGCACCTGATAGGAGAAGGATCCTTGGAAGGCACTGTCTGAGGCCTGAGTGGCAGGAAGATCAGAAGCAATCTGCAAGGTGATTCCTGCAGCCTGAAAAGGATGAGAAGCAAAACCCAAACCCATCCTTTTACTAAGAAATTCTCGTGCAGCTCAGCTATATGGCATCAACCAAATTCATGGGAAGTAAATGCATTGGAACATTGTTTTAAATCATAATGGGTAAGCAGATTCCATACAAGAGTATTTAAAACTAGCACAATCAATTGGCTACTTTTCTACATAGCGGTGAACTGGAAGAGTGGTCAGGCATGAGGGTTCTTGAGCCGTAATGCCTGGATCTAACCCTATATTGCAGGCTGTGTAATCTCGGGTAAGTTTACTCAACTATTCTGTGTCTTTTCCCCTCAATTTTAAAATAAGGAAAAAATAATAGTATCTCTGTCATAGGGTTTTGGTGAAGATTAAATAAGAATTCATGCAAATTCTTAGAACATTTTTCTGGCATGTAGAAAGTGCTTAATTCATCCTATTTATTATTTAATATCATCCTATTTATTATTAAATATCATCCAAAAGATCAGACTTTAGATTGGTAAAATGACTCCCCATCAGTCCTCTTAAGAGACTAGAAAGTTCCCTGTTTCAGGTGCTCAGTCCTAAGGAATATTTATGGCCTCAAAGCCTCCTTCCTGGCCACACTGACCTCCTGGGCTGCCACAGGTGACTGCTCCATAGAGCGTCAGACTTACGTGAAGCTGGGGGATGAGCAGGTGCAGGATGGAGAGGCCATACTGATAAACCACAAACCCTCTGGCAGAAAGGTCTGCGGATTGCACAGTTACCAGCTTTTCCTTCCACACTGTCTGAGGTTTTGGGAGATCCTGCATAAAGCTTTTTGGGTCTACAGAAGTCAACAAAACCAGTAATGTTTTCACTGAGTTTGTTAACAACAACAATGACAAAAACCCAGCTTGGGAAAAAGGTTTATTTTCATCCATCTGTCTGTCTGTCTGTCCATCCGTCCATCCTCCTGTGCCTCAGGCTCTCTTGCCCATCTTTATGGAAAAGCCATCAAGTCTTAGTAGGAACAGAGGAGCCAGAAGGACAGAATGAGGATCCAGAGAAGATGGCAACAGATTTTTTCCCCTACTATCTCGTAAGGTTGTTTTGAACATTAAATGAGTTTCCAAATGTAATGCACTTAAAACATTGTCTGGCACACAATAAGCATACAATATATGTTGGCTGTATTAAAGATCTTACTTCCCCACAAAATTGTCTCTAACGGGCCCTGGGTCTTTAAACATTTCCTATTATCTGTTTATTATTTTTTAAAATTATTTTATTTTTTGTTGTTGTTGAGAATATACACAGCAAAACACAAACCAATTCAACAGTTTCTACATGTACAATTCAGTGACATTGATTACCTTCTTCAAGTTGTGTAACCATTCTCACCTTCCATTTCTGAGTTGTCTCTCCCCTATTTACATAAACTCACTGCCTCCTAAGTTTCCTATCTAATCTTTCGAGTTGCTGTTGTCAGTTTGATCCCATATAGATAAATCTTGAAAGAGCATAATACTCAAGGCAGACATTCTTTACTAATTAAGCTATCGTCTGGTTTTAAGAAGACTTCAGGGGATATTTTTGGTTTAAGGTTCAAAGATTATCTCAGGGCAATATTTTCAGGGGTTCATCCAGCCTCCATGGATTCTATTAAAATTTATAAATTCTGTTCTGCATTTTCCCCCTTTTGATCAGGATTCTTCTATAGAATTGTTGATCAGAATGTTCAGTGATGGTAGCCAGGCACCAACCAGTTCTTCTGGTCTCATGGCAAAGGAGGCAGTTGTTCATGGAGGCAATTAGTCACACATCCATTTCCTCCTCCGATTCCTGACTCCTTCTTCCTCTGCTGTTCCAGGTGAATAGAGACCAATTGTTATACCTTGGATAGTTCTTTGCAAGCATTTAAGACCCCTGGCACTACGCACCAAACTAGGAGATAGAACAGAAGCGCTAAACACATTATTAGGCCAATTAACTGGGATGTCCCATGAAACCATGAACCTGAACCTCCAAACCAAGGAACCAAATCCCAAGAGGTGTTTAGTTATACATAACCAGCCTCAGCAGCTACTCTCTATCTCTGTCTCTTTTTGTTGTTGTCATAAATGTATCACACAACTTTTGTCAATTCAACTTTTTATGGGTGACAACTTATTGACAGCAATTACATTAATCAGCTGTACAACCCTACCCTCAATCAATGTAATTTTTCCATAACTGTAAACTGAAACTCAGTATTCCATAAGCAATAACTGCCCCTCCCTCCTACCCCTGGTAACCAGTAATAAACTTCGGTCTCTATACATTTGCCTGTTCCTGTCTTTTTATATAAGCGAGGTCATACAATATTTGTCCTTTTGTGACAGACTTATTTAACTCAGCATAATGTCTTTAAGCTCCGTCCATATTGTCACATGTATCAAGACTTCATTTCTCTTACTGGCTGGGTAGTATTCCATTGTATGTATGTACAGCATTTTGTTTACTCATTCATCTATTGTTGGGCATTTAGGTTGTTTCTACCTTTTGGCTATTACGAATAGTGCTGCAATGAACATTGGTGTATAAGTATCTGTTTGAGACTCTGCTTTCACATCTTTTGTGTATATATCTAGGAATGGAATTGCTGGGTCATACAATAGTTCTATTTTTAGGTTTCTGAGGAACTACAACAATAGCTGTACCATTTTGCATTCCCATCAGCAATGGGTAAGGGTTCCAATTTCTTTACATCCTCGCTAACATTTGTTATTTTCTATGCATTCCTTCTCTTAGCCATCCTAGTGGGAGTGAAATGCTATCTCATTGTGGTTTTGATTTTCGTCTTTCTGATTGCTAATGATGTTGAGCATCTTTTCATGTGTTTGGTGGCCGTTTGAATGTCCTTTTTGGTGAAATGTCTATTCAAGTCCTTTGCCATTTTATGGTTGGGTTATTTGTCTTTTTGTTGTTAAGATGTCAAAGTTTTATCTATATTTTGATTATTAGATTCTTAATGGATATATGGTTTCTGAAGATATTCTTGTCTATTTATTCTTGAGAGGAAAATGAAAAAGGCTTATGTAGCACGGTATAGGAAAGAGGGTTGAACTAGCAGTCAAATGACCTGTGTGCTGGTCGAGGCTTTATATGACCCCAGGAAAGCCACTGAATATCTCATCTATTAATAAGTTAATAATCTTCTATTATCTTACAGAATTAGGGTTAGGGTCTCCAGGAAAAACAAGACAATATATATAAAATTGCTTTGAAAATCATAAAGCCAATACAGTTGTAAGATAGAGAATGCTGAAGTAGGGGTGGGAACTCTTAAAGGAGGGCTCACCTCTCTGCCCATACTCTTCCACCCAAAGGAAGGACGAATTGAAATTAAGATTGGTCAAGTTCCGGGTCAGCAAAAGTTTTCTGCAAAGGGCCAGAGAGTCAATATTTTAAGCTTTGCCAGTCACGAGGCAAAACTGGGGTTCAAAGTTAGTGTTCCCTATCAGCAAGGTGGAATGTGACCTTATTCTCCTACAAAGCCTTCTCTTGCTTCTCTGAAACATAGTGATCTTCCCTCCCAGGAACTCACCAGAATGTGTTGCCTAAATCTCTCTTTTGGCCCTATCCTTATAGTTTTGGGAAACCCTGGTGGCATAGTAGTTGAGAGCTACGGCTGCTAACCAAAAGGTCCGCAGTTTGATCCACCAGGCACTCCCTGGAAACCGTATAGGGCAGTTCTTCTCTGTCCTATAGGGTCGCTATGAGTCAGAATCGACTTGATGGCAGTGGGTTTGGTTTTTTTGTTTTTTGGTTCATAGTATTGGATAACTTTTCATATGCTAAGAGCACAGGGTCTGGAGAAAGACTCCCTGGGATTGAATTCCAGATGAACAACTCATTATCTCTCTGATCTTTGAGAGATCACCTATCCATGTGTTTCAGTTTCCTCATCTATAAAACGAGTAATAGTACCTTCTATAACTTTGGTTGTGAAGATTAAATGAGCTAACATATGCAAAGATTTAGAAAAATATATTCAATATAAATTTTATTCTACTTTTTTTCTAGTTTATTAATATGATGAATTGCATTGATTTATTTGCAAATGTTGAACTAATCCTACATCCCTGGGGTAAATCGCACTTAGTGATAATTATTATCTTTTTATATACATTGCTGGATTTGACTTGTTAAAATTTAGTTAAATTTTACATCTATATTCATAAATCGTATTGTTTTGTAGTTTGCTTTTCTTGTAATATATCTGTCTGATTTGGGCATAAGGATAACACTTCCCACATAGAAATTAGCTGGGAAGTATGCCCTATGCTTTAATTTTCTGGAAGAGTTTGTGTAGAATTGGTATTGTTCGTTCCTTAAATGTTTGGTAAAATTTACTTAAAAAACCATCTGGGCTTGGAGTTTTCTTTTCAGGGAGAGTTTTAACTATAAATTCAATTAGTTTATGATCTATAGGGCTATTCATGTTATCTATTTCTTTTTTTATTGTACTTTAGATGAAGGTTTACAGAACAAACTAGCTTCTCATTAACATTTAGTACACATGTTGTTTTATGACATTGGTTAACAACACTATGACATGTCAACACTTTCCCTTCTCAACCTTGGATTCCCTATTACCAGCTTTCCTGTCCCCTCCTGACTTCTAGTCCTTGCCCCTGGGCTGGTGTGCCCCTTTAGTCTCATTTTGTTTTATGGGCCTGTCCAATCCTTGGATGAAGGGTGAACCTCAGGAGTGACTTCATTACTGAGCTAAAATGGTGTCGGGGGCCATACTATTGGGGTAAATTGTTATTCTACTTTTTTTTTTTTCAGTCATTAAAAAATATAAAACTATGCCTGGCTTGTGGGCCATACAAAATAGGCAGCAGATGAGACCAGAAGAACTGGATGGTGCCTGGCTACCATTACTGAGTATTTTGATCAAAGATTCTATAGAAGAAACCTGATCAGAAGAGGGAAAATGCAGAACAGAATTTCAAATTCTCACAGACTCCAGATGCCCTGGAGCCGTGGAAGGTGGATGAACTCCTGAAACTATTACCCTAAGATAATCTTTAAACCTTAAACCAAATATATCCCTTGAAGTCTTCTTAAAACCAAACAATAGTTTAGCTTAACTAGTAAAAAATGTTTGCCTTGAGCATTATACTCTTTTAAGAACGATCTATATGGGATCAGATTGACAATAGAAGCTTGAAAGATTAGACAGGAACCTTGAGGAGCAGTGAATTTATGTTAATGGAGGAGGAACAACTCAGAAAAGGAGGGTGAGAATGGTTACGCAACTTGAAGACTGTGATCAATGTCACTAAATGGTACATGTAGAAACTGTTGAATTGGTGTATGTTTTGCTGTGTATATTCTCAACAACAACAAAATAAGTAAAATTATTTAAAAAAAAAGAACAAGGCAGCAGGCCAGAACTGGCTCAGCCACCATAGTTTGCTGACTGTGGGTCAAATTCAAGGATATTCACAGAGCTATGCTTATTAGTGGCCTGTGCCAAGGTCTTCTTGAGGGTGGGTGAGTTGAAACAGACTTGGCTTTTCAGGGTAGGCCAGCCACATTTTCTCCTTGGTTTTCAGTTCCATGTGCTAGGGTTGATAAGTGAGTTGGGGTCTTTTTTGGGGACAATGCCCCTTCCCTCTCCGTCGCCTCTATCTTTCTCTCTGTGTCTCATATTCTTCCATTAACTCCTTGTGATATGTGGTAGGCTAGTAAGGGATAAAATCCCAAGATTTAGATTCAGCATTTGGTGGGGTGGTAAAGGGCCTTAAGGCCCAAGCCACATTTCTCACAGAGTTTTACCAGAGTTCAGCTTTAGAGATTATTGAAAATTGTCCAAGTTATCATTAAGGTGGTACTTTGGTTCCTATTTGTTATTCCTTGTACGTAAAAGTCTCTTGGGCACCTTAGGATGTGGGGGGCAGGGGCAGGAGGAAGGGGTGATTGGCAAGGCAGGATTCTGACATTCCTCATCCTTTCAATTACTTACACCATCAAATACTTCAGTGCCTCATGATAATTACAGATAGAAGCTACCAGAGAAAAGGAGGATACCTGGTTTGTGATGCACTTGTCCTTGCAGTTCAGCTCCCTCCTTGTGGACTTGAGACCACATGTCCACTTTCTTTAGGGCAGAGGAGAGTAGTGAGGTCCAGATGTCGTCAGTTTTTTCTGCATCTGAACAGAGGGGAAGAAAATAGACGTTGGAGTGAGGGAGTGGGATTATGGCCAAAGTCAATGAGTGTGATAAGCACTCTCTAAGATGGTTCCAATGACCCTCACCAAGTGTATTCATGCTCATGGGTAATGCCTTCCCCTTGAGTGTGGGATGGACCCAGTGGCTTACTTCTAATGAATAGAATACGGCAGAAGTGATAAGATGTCACTTGCGAGATTAGGAAACAAAAAGACTATGGCTTCTGTCTTGCTTGCCCTCTTTCACTCTCTTACTTGCTCTGAGAGAAGCCAAGTACCATGTTGTGAGCTGCCCTATTAAAAGTCCATGTGGCCAAGAATCGAGGTCTCTGTCCAATAGCCACTGAAAACTTGAGGCCTGCCAACAGCCATAAGAGCTTGGAAGCAGATCCTCCCCTAGTCAGGCCTTAAGATGACCGTAGCTTTAGCCAACACCTTGACTGTAGCCTTGTATGAGACCCTAAGCCATAGGCAACCAACTAAGCTGCACCCATATTTTTGACTCACAGAAACTGTGAGGCAACAAATGTTTGTTGTTTTAAGCTGTACAATTTTGGGGTAATTTGTTATGCAGCAATATGTAACTAATACATTAGGTTTTTCTATGTTCTTCCTGAAGAACCTACTCAAGACCACATGCTCCCATGGTGCTCTGAAGTCCTAATAGTAGTATGAGCCACTTGGATTTATCAAAAGATGACTAGAATGGGCAGTAGAAGGAACTGTTGGACCAATGACCAGCCTTACCTGTTCCTGGCCTCTGACCTCCAGCCCTAGGCCATGGCCTTAAGCTCCCACTAGCACTGAAATGAGGCTCCTCAGGAATGGGACCAACAGGGGGCAGGTGGCAGCCCTGTCCCTGAGAGAAGTGGTGACTGTTCCATAGAATATGTCACCAGGGTAATTCTCCAAACATACAAGCATTCCTGAGGCAACAACCTAGGACGAAATAGTCAGAACCTAGTTCCTACATGGTCCATGTGGATGCTTTGGGAAATACAGATCTCCCTGGCCAAGTCCAGACGTCAGTACCTGGGTGTGCAAGAGATGGAAGTGGCTCAGCTCCCAGCGGTACTGCAGCTGACAGAAGGCCCTATCCAGGAAGCTCTGTCTCTCCCTCTCCATCTCCTGAAACTCATCAGAGAGATGCTGAACCACCTTGAACATAGGAAATGTAATGCCCACATTACAACGGAGCTTCTTTCTCTCTCCTGCTCCCGCTCCCAGCCCACCTGTCCCTGAATTATGTTGCCCTGAAGAGCCACACCTTATGACATGGTGGGGGGGTGCTTATCCCTCCTGGGCCCCCTTGTCAGCTTCTGAGCAGCCTCCGAGCGTCACCTTCACCGGACGGTTCTAGACCTGTGGACTCTGATTCTTGCTCTGCTGCAGCCATGTCTCCTCCACCTGGCCCTGCAGCCACCTCACTGCTTGCCTGAGCTTTTCTGCTGCCCGCTGTAAACTCTGCAGGACCTTGCGCATGCCCAGGACCACCTGTGCCTCCTGTTCCCACTCCTCTCTGTCTGCTGCAGAGGGCAGAGGAAAGGGCCACATGGCAGCAGCTGCCTCCAAGAGGAGAAGAGAGGTCACGATAGCTTATTGGAGCCAGGGGACTCGGCCAGGTAAGAGCCAGAGCCTGGCTGGGAGCTGGGGAGGGATGAGCATGTTCAGAAGGCAGGAGGGACTCCCCACTGGGCAACTGTGGGTGGTGGCACCACTCCCAGTTGATTTCTGCCCTGGGGATCTGGGCCCAGGGGGTGCTTTCCCCCCTTGAGAGAGCAGGCCTAGCTCTGGGCCACTGTGCACGCTCAGGGCCCTGGCTCTCCTCTGGGTCTCCTGAAGACAGCAGGACTCCAGGGCTGTGCAGGCCTCCTCAACGGCCCTCAGCTACACAGGACAGGAAGCACAAAGGAATGGGCCATGGAGGGGAAGGCAGGGGCTCCTTGCTGGACCACCTCATGCTGGCCCCTCTTCATTCCCCTCCATCCTGAGTCCATGCTGAGACACTTAGAGTGACCAAAATCTACAGCCTGGAGCTGGGGTATCTTGGGACTGTGTCTGCCCTGAAATGGACTCCATTCCTCTTGTTAGGGCAGAGACAAGGGCTCCAAGAGAAATGCATGCAGTCGTGGCACACAGGTGGGTGGGGACTGTGAGGGGGAGCCCCTGAGCCTCACCTGCTGCCCACTGTCTTTGCCTGGAGTACAGAGGAGTTCCTGGCTCAGCCCCTCCAGATGTTCTACCAGCCACTCCTCTTCCTGTTTCCGGTGCTGCCAGTACTGCCCCCGGCCTCCTACCTCCTGCTCCAGGATGTCCAGCTATAATATCCAGCTTGTTTTAGAAATCACAGGGTTTTTCTATTCATAGCCCCATGTGGTCTGGCTGTAGAGTCCCCCATCCCTGGGAATCCACGACTAAGCTTGGTGAGGTAGTTCTTTAAGTTCCTTTCCTCCTCCTAACACCTGGACTCCCCTGGAGTCACTTGTGCCACCTCATCTCTTGGGGAGGCCAGGGGAGATGGGCACGTGGCAGTGGGAAATTGTTCCTACCCCTTCATAATGTTCCTTTATATCAGTCTGTGAAACCATGGAGCTGGGACTAGAATTTAAGTTTCTTGGCTTCTAACAAGAATTTTTTTTTATGACATATTCATCTTTGTTTCTGAAACTGTAACTAGACTGGGAATGTATGGCAGGACGCTAAATCATTTTCATCTTGGTGGCGATCTGCCAAGGACTGAGTTACCGCAATAACCTCCTGACAGGGCTTCCTGCTCTGGTCTGGCTGTGCTCCCATCCATCCTCTGCACTGCTGCCAGAGGAAACCTTCTAGAATGCTGATTTTTATATATGTATGTATTCTGGAAGGAGATGTGCCAAACTATTAACAGTGACGGTATTTGGTGGAGAGACTGGAAAAGAGTGATTTCTGGATGGGGGGCATTACAGGGGAATTGATGGAGGAAGGAGAATGGGTAAGGGGAGCTATTGCTTCTTTATTTACATACTTTAATAAAAATATAGTAGGGCTATGTATAATTTACTTTCTGTTTGTATTGTTCCATATCTTCCGAATTTAAAAGTCTAAAAAATTCATATCTGATCATATCTCATGTCTACTTACAATCCTTCAATGACTTTCATGATAAAGGTCATACTTTTGACCTTAGCCAAGCAAACAAGGCTGTTCCTGATTTGTTTCCTGCCTTCCTCATTGGCCTGACCTGCTGCCTTTGCCCCATGCCCTCCTCATTCTCCTGGAACATAGGTGGTCTCATACCTGCATGCCTTTGCACTTGCTGTCCCTGAGGATGGAGTGGCTTTCTTTGACTCCTTCAAGTTTCAACTCAAGTAGTACCTCTTGGGAAGCCTTCCTTGAACTCGCCTCTGTCTGATTTAGAAGACCTTTCTCTGAGCTCCCTCAATACCCTTGCAAGCCATGATCATGTTTGGAACCTCTGGCCTGTCAGTTCCCTGAGGACTGGAGCCCTGTCTGGTTGTCTTTGTATCTTAATACCTAGCAGTGCCTGGAACATACCAGTTGCTGTCAGCTCAACTCTGTCTCCTGGAGACCCCACATGTTTCAGAGTAGAACTGTGCTCCACAGGGTTTTCAGAAGCAGATCACCAGGACTTTCTTCTGAGGAGCCTCTATGTGGCCTTGAACCTCCAACCTTTCAGTTAGCAGTGGAGTGCTTAACCATTTATACTACCCAGGAATGTCATATGCTTATTAGGTAGTTGATGAATAAGTGAATAAATGAATAGAATAAACTCTTCCTACATACCAGGCCAGGGTCTCTGGCTCCTGGGGGTAAGGACTTCAGCACCTGGACAACAGGCACCACCACTCTGACAGAGGGATCCATTTGGGCACCAATGATGGGACCGGGTTCCCCAGTCAAGAGGTCTGTAGCTTGAGCCCCAATTGATATTGGGACAAGACCTGTGGGTGCCAACCCCACTGCCAGTTTTAATAACCAGAGATGGGTGAAGAGAAGGAAGGGGTAGGCATGGAAATAAGCAATTGTGATGGGGGAAGGAGTCAAAGGAACCCCCAGACTCCTTTTTACCCTTCAAGGGCCTCTAAGCTGGATTAGAGGGCTTCCTCATGGCCACAGGTCCTGGGAGGGGGAGTGAGTTTCTGAAGCCCTGGTCCTTAATATCAAAAGGACCCGACTGGAATGACCCCATCTTTTGGCTAATGAGAGCATGGATGGGGGGTACACCTCATAAGCTTTACAGGGCTTTTTCCCCCAGGGCTAAGTCACATTCCAGATCCCCAGCGAGCTGTCAGAGGTCCCAAGTTCCCTCCTACCTTTGCTGTCAGCATCTTCCATTGAGTCTGCCAGGAGTGTGGCATTGCCAGAATTCCCATCACGCTCCATGCCCAGGATGGGCACCACGAGCCCTGAGCCCTCGGGGTCTGGGATCTCCACCCCATAGATGGCCGGGACCCACAGCTCTGTCCCGGGATAGCACATCATTCCTAACACAGGGGGAAGACAGAGAGAATGGTGCAGAGAGGAGGAGCTGAGGGTCTCTCCAGGCACAACAATGCTGCATTCTTGACCAAACAGGTGTCCCTGCAAAGATTGCATTTGTTTCTTTTGGGGCTCAACTTAGCATTTTGAATTTAGAAGGCAAGAAAGATGACTCCGTGATGGACTACTTTGGAAGGGGCAAGCACCATTTTGGGGAGCTGAGAACAAAACCCAGGCCATATAAAAAGGGGAAGACAAAGGAACTAATATTCTTGAATACCTACCAAGTGCCAAAGCCTGAGCTAAGATCTCCATATAAATGATTGTATTTGGTCCTACGATGAAGCCTATAAAGTATATACTGTTTTAATCCTCATTATAAAGACGGTAAAACAGGGGCACAGAGAGGATTAATAACTTGCCCAAGGTCGAAGAGTTAATAAATGTTGGGACAGCTTTTCAAACCCAAGTCAATTCTGACCCAGCCCTGGTTCTTTTTCGTCACACCATGGCCAGAAGGAAGCTTTTAGAAAGATTTGAGTGAGATAAGCTCCAGAAAGATGCCACTCCCACATCCTCTTCCTGCTTTTCCTTGTATTAGGGCTGAAGGGGGAGGTAGAGAAGTTGGGTGGGCTCCTTTCATGAGTATATTAGGGGGAAATGGAAGCTATTACTGGAAGAAAAGTGAGAAGGAAGTTGAGGACTCAGGAGATTCAGACTTGAGTCCTGGCTTTGCAGCTAACTTGTTGTAGGACCCTCATTGGGCAAGTCACTGAAGTCCCTGAACTTCAGGTTTCTCACTGTAAAACGGGTATCATAACACCCATTATGGTGTTTGGGGATCCTATGAAAGAATAAGTGAATGTACACTTAACAAAACATAAAGTGCTATCCTTTAAGGAGTTGTCCTTAAAGTGACATCCATAAGGAGTCATCCTTTCTTCCCTTCTAAATTCAAAGCATAAAATGTAAGACCCGATGGAATTGGCAAGAGATATGCAGCCAGGCATTTATGGGGTTGAGACGTGAAGTCATCAGTTCCTTATCTCTTCTCTTGGTCACATGTGTGCATGACCATTTGGGCTGCAGTCCTGTCCCTAGGCGTGGGATTTCTCAGGGCCTGCTAGCCTGTGGCCCAGGTCAGCACGTACCTATTCTGCTGCCACTGGCCTTGATGCTATCTGCTGCCTCCAGCTGTCTCTCCAGTCTCCAAGCTTGTTGCAGGACATGGTGCAGACTCAAGGCCAGTGCCTGTCTCATGTTCTTGATGGCAGCCTCCAGAGGCCCCTGTACCTTTGACCCAGGACTTTCCTGGCACCGCTGGAGCTCCTCAATCACTTGTGTCTGGGCCACCAACACACTGGCATCCAGCAGGGCCTGGGGCCCTCCCATTTAGGGCAATATCCTGCCCTCCTATTGGTAAGCCCCCTGGAGCTGGACTGTCTTCCCACTCAGTGGCTCCACAAAACTGTCACCAGGCAGCATGAGGTTCCCTGAGGCATCAAGCAGCCCTCCCAGTGCAAGCACCTGGCCTGGAAGCAAGAAGCTAAGAGGGTGGGGTGGGAAAGAGACAGAACAGAGATGCAGGCAGGTAAGAGTTGAGTTGAGAACTAGGACATGAGAGCAGAATTGAGCCGGGGGTAGGGGGTAGGGGATTGGGAATTGGGGAGGGAAAAGAAAGGGGTGAGGGAGAAAGCAAAGGGATAATACATGGTGGTAGGAAGAGAATTGTTCCTTCTTGGTTAGAAAGCATGAGTTTAGTTTTACTGTAGATTCATTTCAGTTATCTTTTCCCTTCCTACCGCAGTGGAGATGGGGAAGCAGGGTGGGAAGCTGCGAAAGTTGAGGGGTATTATGGACTGAATTGTGTCTCCCCAAAATACATGTTGAAATTCTAACCCCTATACCTGTGGATGTAATCTAATCTAATCACCTGCAATGTAATCACATTCCATATTGTAATCTAATATAATACAATCAACCAGCTGAGGTTGTATCAGTGCAGGGTAGATTCTAAACCTCATCACTTCTGAGTTATAAAAAGAGCAACAAAGACACAGAGGCAAGCACATACTGGGGAAGAGAGATGCCATGTGAGGATCACCAAGAACCAAGGAACACCCAGGCTACCGACAATGAAGGAAACGACATGGCCAAGACTCTGATTTAGAGTTTTAGCTTCCAGAACTGTGAGAAAATAAATTTCTGTTCTTTAAAGCTACCCACTGTAGTATTTGTGTTACAGCCACACTAAGTAACAGATGGGGTTCAAAGCAGAGTGAGGAGGAAGGGTGGAAAGATGGGAGCCGGGGTGGAGTTTGTAGACTGGGCTAGAACCTGCAGGGTCAGGGGGCTGAGTGGAAGGGACTGGGGAGCCAGGCCAGGGCCTGCAGGGAAGAGAGGGTGGAAGGACTGGATAGCGGGCTGCCAAGAGACCTGTGTTCTCATCCAAGCCAACTCCCAGGATTGGTGTGATGCTTCCTATGTCTGGATCCTTCATGGGGCCCCCCAACTCTGGGGGAGCCAAGGTCTGAGTGAGGGGATTGCAGTATGTCCTCCCAAGAGTGAGCCACTGCCTCGTTTGGGGGTGCAGACTCACAGCCAGCACAGGGACCTCGATCCTAGTGATGGGGTCTTACATGAGAGCCCCCTCCTTCTGGGCTGCAGGGCTGGCAGACACGTGGCTGTCGGGAAACCTGAGGCAGGACAGGTTGGGTAGGGCACATAGGGGAGGATGGCAGCTTCTGATGTTCGGATGTCACCTGGACAAGGAGACGGAGGAGTTGATGCCCCTTAATATGCAGCCCTTCCCTGAGCACTGCAGATTGGGGCAGAGAGCAGGCTAGGCACCTGCTTTCTTTCAGGGACTAGCTCTCTGCATTCAGCAAGAATGTTAAATGAGGGAGGAAAAGAAGGTGTTGCCAGCTTTGCTGGTCACCAAGCCCTACTGTCGGAGGAAGGAGAGTGCTTCCTAGGCTGTGGAGGTCACTTCAGAGGGCCCCAGTGAGCCCAGCCCCCACCTCTGAAGCCCAAAGCTAGTGGGTGAAGGTCTCACCGGCACCGGAGTCAGTTGTCGGCGCTAGGGTAGCCTCAGCAGATCGTATCCCAGGTTTCCAGCCTCAGGCAGTACCCGCTTAGTATCAGGGTAGATGAAGTAGCCGGGGGCCCGGGACCATCAGCTGGGTGATGGGGTTTACACTGATGACATCAGTGGCCCCAGGAGAGCCTACAGAGGCTGCAGGAAGGCAAATGTTGGCTGCTCAACTGGACCATAGGGGCTTCCTTGGCTTATGACTGGAGGGAGTTGATGAGAACTCCATCCCAACCCAGGGCAGGTGTGGGGCACTCTGGTGGCAGGGATCTCATCTTTTGCTGAGTCCAGGACGCCACCTTTGGGCATGACAGTATCATGTCATCATATTGCAGGCCGACAGAGACTGGAAGGACCTTGGGAAATGGGGTGACAAGACGGGGCTGGTTACCCAAAAACTCAGCATGAAGCCCTTCTCCCACTCTCTAGGCAAGTCCCCATATTTCCCAAATCTGGATGTTTTCATTCATCTGTCTGGGTTTTACTTTCACGAAGTGCTGCCTTACATGCAAACTGATAGTTTGTGGTGGTTTTGTTTCCTCCTCGACTCTTCCTATTTCCATGGATCCCTCTTCTGCAACCCAGACAGTTGTCCAGGACACTGCAAGGGGGAGACCCTTCCAACTCTGGGGGCTTCCCCTTTGCTTTGCCCTCCTCCTGCTCCCCTGCATGGTGTCCTGGGGCTGGAACTTAAGATTTTGCAGGGCTTGTGGGCTCCCTGGGGGCCTGCTGAGGCCGGGCAGTGCTCACCTGACTGCAGTAGCTCTGCCCCAGGGCCAGTGCCCAGGATGCCCCAGGCCTTCAGGTGGTGGCCCTCCTGGCACAGGCGGCCCAGCATGGTGTCCAGCTGGGAGACTGCCCTGCAGGGGCATCGAAGAGGGTCCATCAGGGGTGGGAAAAGGACACTTTGACATAGCCAGTCCCCGGGCCCCAGAAAGCCACACTCTCCTTCCCTAGTCGATATCTTACTGAGTCTGACCCAGGTCCACCAGGTACACACCCTTCCTCGTTCTTCCCAGGCTGGGAGGACTTCCCGTGCAGAGAGCCCGTCTGTGCCTTCAGCAGCCGCCGAGCCGCCATCAGTGCTGAGCAGAAAGAGGCCCGCTGCTCCCGCCTGGCCTGGAGGTCTTGGCGAAGCAGCTTCAGCTGATGACTAAGGCTTTCTGCATACTCGCCTGCCAGGCGCCTCTTCAGCCTGGTCTCCTCCTCTGCGGCCCTGGCAGTGGCCTCAGCAACCTAGGGTCAAAGACAACCCTGTCTGCTTTCCTGCAGAGGCTGCGGCCACCAGGGGCAGCAGCTCTGGGGATTGGACGTGGGGCTTTCAGGCATCCAGCATCCCCTGGGAACTCAGAATTGATTATTCTGAGCAGGCCTAACAGTGGTGTCAGAGGGGGTGAGAAATTCCCAGGGATGGTGGGAGGAGGTGTAGCTAAAAACCCTGGGGGGAGGGAGATGGAACACGTGGGAGTGACGCTAAGGGAGAGGGCCAGGGACTCGGCGTGGGGAGAGAGCAGTTGGGGGCAGGGGGAGAACAAAACCCGACCTGTTGCTGTCCCCCCTCGGTGCTCCCCAGAAGCTGTTCAGCGGAGGCTGGGTTGCAATGCTTAGCACCCCATAGCTCCCAGAGAGAACGGACTTCACTCACAAGTTTGAGGTAGAGGAGTTTGAGCTGTGGAAGAGTTTACGCTCTGATCCTTTCTTGGACCCAGCCAGCCTCTTTCACTGCTGTGATGCTAGCGCCCCCTGCTGCCCATAGCTGAAGACTCCAGAGAACAAAATCCCCGAAGACACTTGACAGAACAGCTGAAGACCAGGAGACAGATGTCCCAGTAAGTCCCAGCTGGCACATTCTGTCCTGGGAACCACCGGCCCATTTTTGATACTTGGACTTCAGTGTGTTTTGTTTGCTTCTAATGCTGTCACCTTCTCATATGAATTCCCTACCCATTTGGGCTACTGAGGATCAGGATCTAAGAAGAGACTACAGAAGTGGACTCGGTAGATTCCCTACCAGTGGTCTGAGGCCCTAAATTTCATAAGATCAGTCCTAAATTTAATCTGAAATCTTCTATGTCCTCTGCCTTTCCTCTCTTTTTTTCTGAGTCCCTATCAATAGACGGAGGATTTCTTTAGGCTCTATGTCCCGTAAACAATTCTCCCAGAGATGAATCCATCTCCAGCCCCATGTGTTTCTCCAGCATTGGGTAGAAGAATTGCCTGGAGCTCCCAGGTACCTCCTCCTTGGTCTGGCTGAGTTTGGTTGTCACTGACAGAGACTCCCTGAGCAGGATCCCAAAGCAGTCTTCTGTGTTAAACCCCTCCAGGTCTACTTGCTCCTCTGTTTCCCAGCTCCCACCTGTGGGGCGATTAGGAAGCAGGATTATCCTCCTGAAATGCAAATACGAGCTTCCTTACAGATCTTCAATGGCCCTCAACAAGCTAGACTCACTCCGTCTTGCTACTAAAAGTGTGGTCTTTGGACCAGCAACATTGGTATCATGGAGGAACTTGCTGGAAATGCAGAATCTCAGGCTCCATCACAGACCTATTGAATCAGAATCTGCATTTTAACAAGACCCCCCCAGATGATTCCTATGCAAGTTAAAATTTGAGAAGCACAAAGTGATTCTAGTGCTGTTGTCTCAGGATCATTCTATGAGTAGTGAGGGTAAAAGATAAGACTTCGGAATGACAGCGCATTCTGCAGTTGTCCTTCTATGTGTTGTTGTGTGCACTCAAGTCGATTCTCAGTCATAGCAACCCTATAGGACAGAGTAGAACTGCCCCATAGGGTTTCCTAGGGTGGAATTTTTACTGCAGCAGATCACCAGGTCTTTTCTTCTACAGAGTGGCTGGTGGGTTTGAACTGCTGATCTTTCTGTTAGCATCCAGTCACTTAACCATTGTGCCACTGGAGCTCCTTCTTCTAGGTGGTACTGGTTATTTCTTAACTTGGACTCTTTATACGTGGTTCTACTACCCATCTTTTGGAAAGTTTGTGTTTCAATGTCTATATCACCCTATGGGGCAGTTCTACTCTGTCCTATAGGGTCACTATGAATCAGAATTGACTCGACAGCCATGGTTTTTTTTTTTTTTAGTATCCCCCTTGACACTTTGTACATCTGGCACCTGGCAGTGTCTGGCATACAGTAGCCGCTCAATAAATGTTTATTGAGTGATTGAATGAATGAGTTAATGGAGAGGAATTGAACAATGAGTAATCTGGGGAGATGATAAAGGAAGCAGGAGCTGGCCGGTTAGGTACAGGGGCACCCCTGGGATACTTCTGTCACTCACCGTGACCTCCCTCAACCCCGGGGGTATCAGAGTCTTGGTGTGATTGACCTCTCCTCACTGATGTCATCCCAGTTCTTGGGGAAGCATAAGCATCAAGGTTGTATGCTTGCCGATGTCTCCGATGTCTCCTGAAGGTGGGGTAGGGAGCAGCCTTCTGGACCCAGCTCAGGCTGTGACACTGAATCTACAGGGTATATAGTGGAGTGTGGGAAGGAAAGGGAGAACTGAGGGACAGGCATCCTTTCTGAAGACCGTAAGGAGGCAGGTCCCACTCAGCTGTGATTAGGGAGCAACTTCATCCTCTCTTGCTTGGTCCATTCTACCAGATTATCTTTCTGAAGTTTTGTCCCCCTCCAATCCACCTTGCCCTCCACCCAGCTGCTAGAGTAATTTGTAAAAATAAAAGTCTTACCAGGTTTTCCCCCTTTGCTCAAAATTCTTAATGGATCCCCACTGCCTAAATGATAAACTCCACATTCCTTACCAGTTGCTGTTGCCGTCGAGTTGGCTTCAACTCATGGCGACCCCATGTGTTGCAGAGTAGAATTGCACTACATAGGGTTTTTAAGGCTGTGACCTTTTGGGAGTAGATTGCCAGACCCGTCTCCCGAGGTGCCTCTGGATAGGTTTGAACTGCCAACATTTCAGTTAGCAGTCAAGCGCTTAACTGTTTGTGCCACTCAGGGAAGCAGGGCCCATAAGACCATCCACAATTTGGTCTTTGTCCCCTTTCCAGCCTCAGGCCTTACTGGGCCCTGTCCCTGCACCCTAAGCTCCAGTCACATGGAACCTGAATGTTGTCTCATTCCTCACTCCTCCCTTCAAATACATGCTCGCCCTTACCAGCCCCCACATCCTTATAGGTCTCATATTTCAAGCCTGATTCAGATGTCACCTCTTCCTGAAAGTCTTTCCTGACCCCCCAGGAAGAACAGGTAACTCCCTCCTTTGTGCTGCCCAGGCACCCTAGACATGCTCTCACCAGATCTCCATGACACTCGGTCACATTTGTTTGTTTCCTTGTCTGCATTCTCCCTACTAAAGCTTGTGCACCTGAGACCTGAGGCTGCCCCTTTGTCAGCTTTGCATCTTAGCAATTCTTATAATGATACTGCAAATGGGTGCGGAGGAGACCCATTGACGTGGGGCTGGAAGATAGTCTTCCATAATGGTTAAGATGTCACTTCCCCAGCTTTACTCACCAGCAGAAACAGGCAGAGCCCCAGGACCAGGACGATCTCCCCCAGGATCGCAGGCCAGTTAGATGTCTTCAGGGCCCTGGGGATCTTTGCGATGCCGGTTTGCATGAGATACCTGGGCATCGTGGAGGCAAAGGGCCCTTCCCCAAAGCACTGGCCCCCTGGTGGAAGGGTGCTGATGTATTAGTGGAAAGAAGTCTGGTTAGCCTTTGATACACCGTCTGCCAGAGACTGGCCAGGGGACAGAGTGGAAGCCTGTCAACACTCATGGAATAGTCCAGATCGCTAAGCAAACCCAGGGGAGAACAGAATCTGGGTTTTCCCTGGGAAACCCATTCACATCAGAATGACTATCTGTGTGGGGAGATGTCTGCATGTTCTGGGTCTATCTAGGTCAGCACAACCTCTTTGATGCTGTGCTAACAGGTTGAGATACAAAATCCTGTGTGCGACATAGTGCACTTGGAGTGGTGCATAATGTGTAGGCCACACAGATAACATCTTGTGTAATGGGCTTGGGATCTGTGTCTTTGGGAAGAAAGGGGCAGGGAGGGGAAAATAAAGTGAAGGGCTGTGAGAGATCACTTCTGATGTCCTTAGATACACACTTGTATATTTATCCTTGTGGTCTTCCCCTAAGGAGCCCTGGTGGTGCAATGGTTAAGCACTCGGCTGCTAACTGGAAGGCCAGCAGTTTGAATCCACCCAGTGGCTCTGTGGTAAAAAGACCTGGTGATCTGCTCCAGTAAAAATTTCACCCTAGGAAACCCTATGGGGCAGCTCTACTCTGGAGAGCTTCCCTGGAGAGCGGTCTGGGATGGTTATGAGGCAGTGTTTTTGTAAGCAAGGGTAAATGGTGGGAATAATTTCTTAACTGAGGCAAACCATCATAGACAAACCATCTTCCGATGCCAGTTGCTGCTCAAATGAAACACATAGACCCCAGGCTGCTGGAACTGCTGGAGGAAGAGTTGGGGGCCCTGATGGTGGAGCTGGGACTCCTCAGTCAGGGCCCAGAAGTGCCCCGAGTCAAGTCCCCCAGGATGCTATAGAAGTGGCCCCTGGGGATAGAGAAAGAGGGAAATCTTTTGTCTTTTGGGAGTAGAGGCTGGCATAGCAGCATTTCCTCCACAGGACCTAGAAGGTGGCTGGGTTATGTCCCCTGGACACTCACAGGTTATACTCAGGGTAATGCACATGAGTCACCAGGAAGGTCAGCGTGTCATTGGTTTGGAGGCAGACCATGGGGTTTCAGATGCCTGGCTCTGGGGGCAGAAGATCCCCATGGTGGGTAGAGTTGAGGCTCAGTGACCATGGAGAGGTCAGATGTCCTTCCCTTGACTTTCCTGGGCAAGACTGAGGGCATGAGGAAGAGCAGCAACTCTGCAGACTCATTTGGGACTGGGACCTGGGAAGGGTGGAGGAGGGATAGGAGAGGCACCTGGATGCTCACCGGGATCCTGGCCTGGGAGCCTGGGATTGCTGAGTGTCAGGCCGAGTGAGTACAGCAGTTCACCACCTGGTCTGGTCAGGCCCAGGACGCCGAGCTCTAGAGCAAATCAGGGATCTCACTGAATCTATGGGCCCTGGGAGAGAGTTTCTCCTGTGCATGGATAGAGTCAGAGGCCGTCCAGCCTGATTTGCACAAGACAGGGATTCAACTTTCTAAGAACTGGAGGTGTCAGAAGTCACATGCTCTTCTTGGTGAGCCCTCCCTGGGAGGTATTGCCCATCATTCCCACTTCTGCTAAAAGGACAAAGCTCACAGCATGGCAAGGACAAGGCTCACACACATGTGGTGCTGAGCCCAGGTCTCCCTGTGTCCTCCCCTGTCCAGCTCTCTCACCATCCATCCTGACCACGTACAGAGGGACAGCCTTCTGTGTTTGGTGTGTGTTGCAGGGATGGCCCACAGCGCATGGTGAGGAAGGCCAGTCCAGAAGGTAAAAAACCTGAAAACAGGGGGGCACAGCGTCACATCTTCCAAGGCAGCGGGCAGCGTACTCACCCAGAGGGAGGCGGGGAGCACACAGGGCCTTCGTGAGCCCTGTCTGAGTGTCCTGCTAAGAACTACATGGGGCAGGAGGCAACCTGGGATCATGACTCTTGGCACTGTTGCTTGCTCATGTGGAAAGATCTCTATGGCAGATTCCCTCTTCTTTACTGAACACAATGACATATACTTCTCCCAGAAGTTTTACAGGATAAAATTAAATGGACAAAGGGGCCTTTTCTCTGGCTGTGGGACCTTTGATGTACCACAGGTTTGGCAAGGATGCAAGTCAGTGAGCCTTGACCCTGGACCCTTCACACATGCATGTCATACAGGTCTCTGCTTTGGAGGCAGAAGTCATACAAGCATGTCATACGTGTCTCTGCTTTGGAGGCAGAGGTCATACATGTATGTCATATATGTGTCCACTTTGGAGGCAGAGGTCATACGTGCATGTGATATGTGTCTCTACTTTGGAGGCAGAGGTCACAGGTGCTGGGTCTGTGGCTTTCTGAAGTGGGCCCCAGCTCAGTGTGGGGTTGGACCTGGAACACTATACCTGGCTCCTAATGCTTTCCGTGACAGAAATCCGTGTGATGCCCTCAAGATTGCTGAGCTGCAGGATGTGTCTCTGTCCCTCTGAGCACAGGAGGCCACACATACCACTTGAGTGTTGTTTCCAGCACAGGCAGAGCCCCAGGCCCGGGTCATAGCCACGGGCATCTCCTGGTGTGACACTCACCTGTACAAAGACTTGAACTCCTTGGGGAGACCTCTCTGGGGGAGGTTCCCCCAAGTCTCCCCAGATTTCTTCTAGGAACTGCCACAGATTGCAGACCCCATGCCTCCATATTTCCAGGGAGGGGCTAGTTGTAAAGAACCCAGTGGCTAGGAGGATGGGCATGTGAACGGAAAGGCGGAGAGGCAGGAGGGCAAGGGGGGCAATAAATGCTCAGCTCCTACCTCCTGGGCACAGTGGTCATCCCATTGACTCTCGGTCAAACATAGCCCCTCCTGGTTCTGGGCAGTCCCATCCTTACAGCTCTGGTATTCCTGCTGGACACAGCCCCTTGACTCACCACCATCTTGGTGGCCTGGGAGACAGGAGCACTGACTGTCACTGGGCTGCGGTGGGAGGGGATGCAGTTCCAGGTCAGCTGGTTAATGCTTGGTTGTGGTGAACCATATACCTCTCTCCCACTTGGCTGTGACCCTGCCTGAGATGAGCCCTATCTGACAAGGTTAAAGGATGACGTGGGAAGATAAGGGCCAGGGAGGTGACGAGAGGGATCAACAGGCTGGAGAGGATTCAGGCCAGAGGGGAAGGTTCTGGGCATGTGCTGGTGAGAGTCCAAAAAAAGTGGGAATTTTAGGAAAGCAAGAATTTCAAACATACATTTGTTGGCTGATAGGGAAAGTTTGGGTTGGAAAGGTTTGGGCCAGGGTGTGTTTTGGGGGTGGTCATAGTAGGAGTCCCTGGGTGGCACAAATGGTTAAGCCCTCGGCTACTAACTGAAAGGTTGATGGTTCAAATCCACCCAGAGGCACCTTGAAAGAAAGGCCTGGGGATCTACTTCTGAAAGATCACAGCCTTGAAAACCCCATGGGGCAGTTCTACTCCGCACACATGAAGTGTCCATGAGTCAGAATGGACTGGTTTGGTTTTGGTTTGAGTACAGTGGAGACCAACACAAAGTCTTCCAGTTCCTTCAAGTAGGGCTGCCAAGTAGCCAATGAAAATATAAGACTCTGACTCATCGGCAACGGGTTTGGTTTGGTTAAATTTGAATTTCAGATAAACAATGAATAATATTTTTTTGTTGCAAGTTCATTCTGTGAACTATTTGGGACATACTGATACTAAAAAATTATTAGTTATTTATCTGAAATTCTAATTTAACCGGGCATTCTGTGTTTTATCTGGCAACCCTATCCCTGAGCCACCTGGAAACCTGAGCTAACCAGGGTCAGATTATACTGGAGCTGAACTTGAAGTGACACCAAAGCAGTCCTGGAAATGCAGCCTGTCCTTGGGTCCCACTGCCAGAGGTCATACCTGGAACACTTGGTCAGGTCGCCGGCAGATACACGTGTCTTGGCCCTCCTCTGGCTGGGTGGCCACTGAGTCACAGGGGAAACATGCCTCCTGGCCAGGCCAGTGATTGAAGAAGCCCGGAGGGCAGAGGTGGCAGAAGTGGGAGTTGTGGGGACCAACTCTGGAGAGGAAGGTTCCAGGAGGACCTGGAGTGGGTGGTGAGCCAGGGCAGGGCCTACTTGTGGGGTGGCAGCCGAGCAGGAATTAGAGTTTAAAATTAGTTCCCAGGAATGAGTTACCCCTGTTGATTCCCTCACGGCCCGAGGTGAGCCCCAGCCCCTCCCTTCTCCTACTAGGAGGCTTCTGATGCCTAGCCTAGCCAGGAGTCTCATAAAGCCAGCATTTCCCCTCATGCCTCAACTCGACCCCAACTCCTTTGGAACCAGTTCAGCCCCAGCGCCTACCCTCCAGGCATCCTGGTAAGTCCAGCTCTGCTCCTTTTGCACAGGGAGTCTCCTCCCCACAGCCTTGAGGATGTTCCTGGCTCAGGCAGCTGGTGCTCTGGAGGGCAAAGCAGAAGAGAGGGATGAAGGCCCATGCCCCTGGGGTGTCTTCAAAGGGGAGCACCCTCACTTTCCAGGCAAGAGCAGCAGGGAGAGAGGTAGACATGGTGGTAGGGGAGGGCAGACACCAAGAAGGATCTCTGGGGATACAGATGGAGAGAAAAGAAGAGTAAACGGCAAGTTACAGCGACAGAGCAAGACGAGGAGGGGACAAGATTAGGATGGCTTAATGAGAGAGGCACAGAGAGATCTGGGCTACGGGGTCTGTCTGTAGAGAGAGGCACAGAAAGGACAGTCTCTGCCACTCAGGGCAGCTCCAGGAAATACTTACTGAATATTTCATGAGGGTGAAACCAGAGCTATGAGTCCTCTGGGCAGCTTTGGCCCGGGCATCTTAAGTGTTCTCACCATCTGTTTCCTCTCTCTATACTTCCTTTAAGGAGCCCTGGTGGCCCAATGGTTAAGTGCTTGGCTGCTAACCAAAAGGTTGGTGGTTTGAACCCACCCAGAAATTCTGCAGGAGAAAGACCTGTTGATCTGCTTCTGTAAAAATTGTTGTTGTTGTGAGGTGCCGTCGAGTTAATGTCAACTCATAGCGACCCTATGTGACAGAACTTCCCCAGAGGTTTTTCTAGGCTGAATTTTATGGGAGTAGATAGCCACGTCTTTTCTCCTGTGGAGCGGCTGCATGGGTTCGAACCACCAACCTTTTGGATGGTAGCCCAGTGCTTAACCATTGCGCCACCAGGGATCCTTTCCATAAAGATTACAGCCAAGAAAACCCTATGGGGCAGTTCTACTCTGTCACATGGGGTCGCTATGAATTGGAATCAACTCAGCGGTACCCAACAACAATAATATACCACCTACAGCGGCCGGTGGTATGTATGCCTCTGTGTGTATGTGTGTGTGTGTGTGTGTGTGTGTGTGTGTGGCACTGAACTCAGTGAGGGCAAAGGACATCCCAGCTCCCTCCTATTGCAAGGCAAAGCCAGCCAACCTCGTATAAGTACTGTCCGTGTGCAAACTTCTGCAGGAGGGGTGCAAAGGGAATAAACCATGGGCTGCTTCTGCCTTTCATGCACATCCAGCCTAGTTTCAGAGATCCATACTATTTTAGAGTTAGACAGGGCCTTAGGGATCATTTAGTTGTTTCTTCCCAATTTACGGAAGAAGAGACTGAGGTCCAGAGTGGCTAAAGTATCAGCAAATTCACACGAGCAGTCAAGTGCTCTTCTTATATGAAATAATCGGAAACTGTTGGTAAAATAGCCTGTGCTCTCCTTCAGCAGCCACCTGATACAATGGATAAAGCCCTCAGCAGGTGGTGAAGAGACGGGGCTTCAGTTCTGGCACTGCCATTAATTATTTTCTGAAATCAGGCAATTGACTTGTCACTTGCACCATGGTGATAATAATATCATCCAGCTGTCTTCACAGGGCTGTTGTGAAAATCAATCGAGATACCAGGTGAGGAAGTGCTGGGAAAGCCATAAAAGGGCCAACAGAAGTCAAAGCTCACGGATAAGGTGTGACCACGAAGGAAAGCAACAGAGGCTCCCTGACTTGCCAAGGCCACCTGGCTTGAAAGTGGGCGCCTTCCCACTTGTAAGCGGGACTTCTAACTACAAGTCAGAATAGTACTGACTTAAACCAAACCAAACCTGTTGCCGTTGAGTCGATTTTGACTCATAGTGAGCCTATAGGACAGAGTAGGACTGCCCCACAGGGTTTTCAAGGAGCAGTTGGTGGATTCAAACTGTCGACCTTTTGGTTAGCAGCCGTAGCTCCTAACCACTGTGCCACCAGGGCTCCCGCACTGACTTAAACCCATTGCCATTGGGTCGATTCTGATTCATAGCGACCGTATAGGATGGAACAATACTGACTTAGGAGCCCCTTAAGAAGACTTGTTGCATTACTTCGTAATCAGGCCCCAATTTTTAAAATCATACATGGTGTATCCGATTTGATTTCTCCCACATAATTCACCTAATTTTATTCTGAATGACGTATGACTTGGTTGGTTCTAAAAAGAGATCTGCCCACACAGGACAAGGTGTCCCCCTACTAAAGGCACGTCATTCACTCATCGATTCCACAAATATTTATTGTGTACTTACTATGTGCCAGCCTTTCTCCTGGGCCTGGTGATACCTAGAAGAATATGCTACAAACTCTGAAGTGTTGTTGGATGCAGTCTGTGGAATTGGGGCTAGAAGGAGAATTTCTGGGGTGCAGAAGTAAGGGTTCTGTGTGGAGACATATTTGAGACAGAAGAAATCAAGATCTCTGGAAACCCATTTTCTGCAACAATAGAGCTTACATCAGTGGTGTCCAATAGAAATATAATGCAGGAACTATAGTGCAATCCACGTAATTTTAAATTTTTGAGTAGCCACTTCAAATAAACAAGTAAAAAAAAGTAATAAATTTTAATAATATATTTTGTTTAATTCAATGTATCTAAAATAGTATTTTAACAGGAAATCACTATAAAAATTAGTCATGCGATGTTTTACATCCTTTTTTTCATACTAACCATTAACAAGTTGCCATTGAGTTGACACCCACTCATGGTGACTCCCTGTGTGTCAGAGGAGAACTGTGCTCCACAAGGTTTTCAATAGCTGACTTTTCACAGGGAGATCACCAGGCCTTTCTTTCGAGGTGTCTCTGGGTGGACTCGAACTTCCAACCTTTTGGTTAGCAGGCAAGCACGTTAACCATTTGCACCTCCTTTGAGTGGGTTTAAAAAATTTTTTTTTTTTTTAAATTCAGTCTTTGGACTCCTGTGCCCTTTTTACACTTAACTGCATATTTCAGTTCGGTCTAGCTCAGTACCCACATGTAGCCAGTTGTTACCTTATTGGACAGCACAGGCTTACATCTTCCCCAGGGCTACTTCTCTGCAGACTACCCTCGGGCCTATGAGTCCTGCCTGCCCTGCACATCACCCTCTGTCTTCTGCTTTGTTCCTGAGTGGCTCAGTCATCCTGCCCTTATCTTTCCAGAAGGTGGCACTGTGAGCTTGCAGGAAGTGGTGAGCTGGGCGTGGGGAGGTGGAAGGGCCATTACAGGGAGAGGAGGAAATATTGCTGCAGGGGGAGAATGTGCGTATGTGTGTGTGTGTGTATTAGTATTATCTTAATTATTTTGATAAAAATTAAGATTAACGTCTGTTTAATGTTTTACAACGACTCTCCTAAAACTTTAGTGTCCCTACCAATCACCCAGGGACCTTATTTAAAGGGAGATTCTGATTCAGTACAGTAAGTCTGGAATGAGGCCTGAGATTCTGCATTTCTAACCAGCTCTCAGCCAAGGCCATGGTCTTTGGATTATGCTTTAAGTAGCAAAGACTTGCAGGGCACTTTCAGATGTGCCACCCTTTTCTGATGCTCACAACAGTGTTGTGAGATGGCGTTGCTATTGACATCATCTTAACAAAAACCAGTTGCCAATGAATTGATCCTGACTCATGGCACCCCATGTATGTCAGAGTAGAACTGTGCTCCATAAGGTTTTCAATGGCTGATTTTTTGGAAGTATATTGCCAGGACTTTCTTCCGAGGCACCTCCGTCTGGCCTCAAACCTTCCACCTTTTGGTTAGCAGTGGAGCACATTAACTGCACCACCCAGGGACTCCATAACCCTACCTTACCATGTTAGACATGAGGGCTCAAAGAGGTCAAGTCACTTCCCTAAAATCACACAGTTAAGAGGAGGTGAGGTCAGGGCTAGAACCCAAGTTTTATGATTCCAAGTGTGTTCTTTCCACTATCAGGTACGTACATTTCCCCAGGTGGTAGAGGCATATTCATCTCATCAGCCTTCCTTCCTCTGGGAAGAAGACAGACGAGC
This sequence comes from Dugong dugon, assembly GCA_030035585.1. Lineage (NCBI taxonomy): Eukaryota > Metazoa > Chordata > Mammalia > Sirenia > Dugongidae > Dugong > Dugong dugon. The sequence goes on from CM057467.1 coordinate 33,657,526, forward strand.
TTCTTCCTGCTCTGAAATCGTATGGGAGGGACGTTCCATAACCTTCTGGCCTCTCCTCCTGGGTCTACTGCAGTCATGGCCAGTAGCTTTCTACATCCCCCTTCCTGCTGATGGGTGTGACATTGATGCTGTACTTGGCTGGCAAGAGGATCTTGGGGGTCTAAAGATCAGGTGACTCCACTGGGTGTAGAGCATCAGAACTGGTACGGACCCTGGGGGTTATGTCCTTTAATTCTCTTATTTTGCAGATGAGGAAATTGAGGAGAGAAATAACTTTTCCTGGGTTAGTGCAAAACAAGCTGGAAAATTCCCATAAGGTCAGGCCACTGGATAGGATGTCTAGGAATAACAAACAGGAAAAGTTAAAAAAAAAAAAAAAAAAGTTCAGGTTGCTCCACATGTCATAGTTTCAATTACAAAAAAAAAAAAAAAATCCTGATTGTTCTTTGCTTTGAGATACCTGGTCCCAGAGTATTTAGTTATGGAGACATTCTGGACCTACAGTGTGGCAAAGTATTAACTGAACACCTTTCCCAGGTCAGCCCTGTGGGAATATAAAAGAAGCAGGAGGCGTGTGTGGACTCTGCCCTCAAACAGTCATACCTATGCATGCTTGAGTACTATGTTGTGTGATAACACCCCATCCTTGCTGAAGGGGCTCAGAGATGGCAACGTTCCCTGGACTTCATTGGTGTGATAAACAATAGGAGCAGGAGAGTCAAATCATGAAGACCGCTGTATGAAACCAGCCACTGTCAGGCAGTGCTACTGGTCTTCCTTCCTGCATTGCTTAACTCACAGATCGGAGTAACTGTTGGAATCAGAAAAAGGAGTTTAGAAATTGGTTCCAACCCATCTTATAAAGATGAGGAAACTGAGGTCCAAGGAGGTTAAGGGATTTCTCACAAGGTCACATAGCTGGTTGATGACAAAATGGGGGCAAGTAGCCAAGACTCCATCATCACTTTTCCCACAGAATCACCATTGTAACCTTACACTTTTGTTTTAGCTCCCAGTCTCTCCTCCTTGCCATTGCTTCTCCCTTCCCTCTGGCCAATATTCCCTTTTTCCTATTCCTTAAAGCTTATATCTGAATGTCCTATTTGACAGGGATGATTATGGCTTTCAAATACAAACTTCCTTGGTCAAGAGTTTACTTTGAGAATTACCTATATGGATCAAACTGACAACAGCAACTCAAAAGGTTAGACAGGAAGCATAGGGGGTGGCGAGTTTATGCTAATGGGGGAGGAAAACTTGGAAAAGGAAGGTGAGAATGGTTGCACAACTTGAAGAATGTAATCAATGCCGCTGAATTGTACGTGTAGAAATTGTTGAACTGGAGCAGCCCTTCCTTCTTCCCTCCCTCCTGCCCTGTCTTCCCTTTCCTCCTCTCACAGAGAAATTCCCCACCTGTTTCAGATCCTGTGCTCCCTTGACTTCCTTCTCAAGCATCTTCCACCTCTCCCTTTCCACTGTTTCTCCTCATTTGTCTGTCTTCCAGTTCTGCAGAAAACCTTGTGTGATTCTATTCCATTACCTCATCTAACTTTCCTGTTTCCCTTCCATTTCCTCTGTTCCTTTCCATTCAGTCTCTCTCTCTCACACACACACACGCTCTCTCTCACACACATACACTCTCTCTCTCACACACATACACTCTCTCACACACATTCTCTCTCACAAACATACACTCTCTCACACACACACATACACTCTCTCACACACATACACTCTCTCTCACACACATGCACTCTCTCTCACACACATACACTCTCTCACACACATACTCTCTCTCTCACAAACATACACTCTCTCACACACACACATACACTCTCTCACACACATACACTCTCTCTCACACACATGCACTCTCTCTCACACACATACACTCTCTCATACAAATACACTCTCTCTCACACACACACACACTCTCTCACACACATACACTCTCTCTCACATACATACTCTCACACACACACTCTCACACACACACTCTCTCACACACATACACTCTCTCACACACATACTCTCTCACACACATACTCTGTCTCACCCACACTCTCTCTCACACACACACTCTCTCTCTCTCACACACACACACTCTCTCTCTCACACACATACACTCTCTCACACACATACTCTCTCTCTCACAAACATACACTCTCTCACACACACACATACACTCTCTCACACACATACACTCTCTCTCACACACATGCACTCTCTCTCACACACATACACTCTCTCATACAAATACACTCTCTCTCACACACACACACACTCTCTCACACACATACACTCTCTCTCACATACATACTCTCACACACACACTCTCACACACACACTCTCTCACACACATACACTCTCTCACACACATACTCTCTCACACACATATACTCTATCACACACATTCTCTCTCACACACACACACTCTGTCTCACACACACATACACTCTCTCTCTCACACACACATACTCTCTCTATCACACACATTCTCTCTCACACACACACACTCTCTCTCACACACAGATACTCTCTCTCACACACACACACTCTCACACACACATACTCTCTCTCACACACATACTCTCTCTCTCACACACATACACACTCTCTCTCACACACACATACTCTCTCACACAGATGCACATTCTCTCTCACACACATATACACTGTCTCTTTCACACACACACACACACTCACTCACAAACTCACACACACACACACTTTCTCTCTCTCACACACACGCATGCACTCTGTCTCACACACACACATCAGCCATAGAGATTTGAGTTAATTATACTCACTTCATGGTGCATTTTCATCACTGGTCTGGGCAGGAACCTTCTTATTTTATTCATTTATTTATTTCCCCGTTTATTATCATTTCTCTCACCCCAGAGGCAACCATTCTAGTAAATTTAGTGCGTGTTTGTATATGTTCTTACAAAATGGTTATTGTTTATGTGCATGTGGTTTTAAATGTATGTAAACGTTACTGTGCTATCTCATCTTGTTTTTTACCTTTTTCCCTCAGCACTATGTTTTAAAGAGCCCTCTCTGTTGCTAAGTGTATATCTAGTTTCAGGCTTCTGAGGCTGAGTGCTTCATTCTGTCTTTTTGTCTACCCTTAAAGGCCATACTTTCTGCATAGCCCACCTACATTTTTTACTTCCAGGTCCTTGTATTTTCTCCCTTAGCTCTCTGTCTTCCCATTCACCATCTCCTAAAACTGCCCTCTCCAAGGCCCCTGGCAGTGCCTCCTGGGATCCCACATCTCTCAGTCCTGACTTTACCTGACTGGCTCTGACAGGCTGGGACTTCCCAACTTCCATGATTCCAGAGTCCCTTCAGTCTCTGTCTCTTTTTTCTCCTCTGTTTTTACAGTTCTATTTAAGTTTCTCCTAGAACACACCTATCTTTTTTTTGGATAAATTTTATTTTTTAAGAATGGTTTTAGATTTACCAAAAAACTGCCAAGGTAGTAGAAGGAGTTCCCGTATACCCTACACCCATTTTCCCCTACTATTCTATTCAGATTTCTTTAGTTTTTACCTAATGTCCTTTTTCTGTTCCAGGATCCCTTATTACATTTAGTCATCATGTCTCCTTGGGCTCCTCTTGGTTGTGACAGTTTCTCAGACTTTCCTTATGCTTGATTACCTTGAAAGTTTTGAGGATTACTGGTCAGATATTTTGTAGAATGTTTCTCAGCTGGTATTTAGGTGATGTTTTTCTCATGATGAGACTGGGTTATGGTGTTTTGGGAGGAAGACCACAGAGGTGAAGTGCCATTTTTATCACAGCATATCAAGGCTGCATACTATCAACACGACTTTTCACTGTTGATGTTGATCTTGATCACCTGACTGAGGTAGTGTTTGTCAGATTTCTCTGGCGTAAAGTTAAACTCTTGTTTTTCCCCTTCCCATGCTGTACTCACTGGCAGGAAGTCACTATGTACAGCCCACACTTAAAGAGTGGGGAGTTATGCTCCACCTCCTTGAAGGTGGAGTGTCTACACCAATTATTTAGAATTGTTCTGTATGAAGAGTTGTGTCTTCCTCCCCATTTATTTATTTATTCAGTCATTTATCTCAGTATGTACTCATGGATATTTATTTTATACTTTGGTTATAATCCAATACTACTGTATTTTGTTGCTCAAATGTTTCCAGCTTTGGCCATTTGGAAGTCTTTCAGCTGATGCCTTTGACATATTCCCATCATTGTGGGTCTTTATTTATTCATTTTTGAGCACTTTCTTACTTTCTGGCACTACAAGATTGAGTGGATAATAATCGACGTGAATCAACACAAACATAAATCAAAATCTCTACTTTCCACTTCTGTTCCCCTTTCGTTCTGACACCAGCTGCCAATGCAGCATTTCTTCCCAGAGGTAGGCCAGATCTCACAAGTTGAAGGGCACAGTCCTCTAGACTGCCAAGTCTGTCTAAGACTTCAGATGCCAGCTGCAAGCTTGGGAGTCCACACGACACCCTCACTTCTGACCTGCTGGCTACAAATTCAGGGGTTCCCTCTACCTCCTCAGGATATCAGCCTCAGCTTGGGAGTTTCCAGGTCCCCTCACTTCTGACCTGCTGGCTCTCACTACTCCTTCAGGTTCAACAGTTTGTTGGACTGACTCACAGAACCCATGGAATGGGGTATACTTATGATTACAGATTTATCATAGGAAAAAAGATACAAATGGAGAGTTGCATAGGATGAGGTCTGGGAGGGTTTTCAATGCAGAGCTTCTATGTCCCAAAAAGAGATGTGCTACCCTCCACATGCATGAATGTATTTCTCTAACCAGGAAGCCCCTGGAACTTTCATGTCAGAGGCTTTACTGGGGCCTCATTGCATCCACATGATTGACTGGATCATGCCCCTCTCCTTGAGGTCAGCTGATATAAGGCCATGCAGTAGTCTTTATGGCCAGGCCAGCCTCCACTCATTAACACAAACCCTCAGGTGTGGTATGGCCACCTTAGACAACAAAAGCACCTTGATTACTCAGGAAATTCCAAAAGTTTAGAGTTGTTTCTCAGGAAACAAGGACAAAGCCCAAATTACTTTGGGTAAAGTTAAATTCTTTACCCCACAAAGATACTTTAGGCTCATCTTGTATATTTCCTGCCCCAGTCCTAGAAAAAGCCATTTCTCCAAGGAGCCCTGCTTCTTTTATTGGAGAATGGTATTGGGAACCAAGATCTGGATGCTAGGTGTGCTCTGCTGTCTTTTCAATCCACTTTTCCTTTCCTTTTTGCTGACTCTCTTTTTCCCTCCCGATTGACCATTGAAGTTTCCCAAAGATTAATCACACACTGACGTCAGTAACAAAGACTTCTGTCTTCATACAAGAGCTTTGTGAGGGTTTAAAAGCAAATAAGGCACAACTGAAGAATTTATGGTCAAGTGTCGGAGATAGATGGATATAAACAGCTATATATCGTAGGCATGAGATAAATGCAGACAGGGACCTAAAAGCAAGGTCATAAGGAATCCCTAAGGAACTCGTGACTAATCCAGACTCTGGATCAGGGAAGTCTCTGAACTGGGAACTGAAGTAAGGAATGTTATACATTCTCTATAGCCTATTTCCCACCCAACCCCCCTCAAGAAAAAAAAAAAATCTCGATGCCGTCCAGTCGATTCCAACTCATGGTGACCCTATAGGACAGAGTAGAACTGCCCCAGAGGGTTTCCAGGAGCAGCTGGTGGATTTGAACTGCCAACCTTTTGGTTAGCAGCCAAACTGTTAACCACTACACGACCAGGACTCCAAGCCTATTCCCAGATTCTTAAAAGTCTCCCTTGACTGTGGCACCCAACAAGCAGTCTCTCTCTGGGTGAAACAGCAGCTGCTGATGCTGAGGTTTGCTTCTCTCTGGCCTCTTCCCCATCAATGCTTCTCCCTTTCCTGGGTGAAAATGAGCAGACCCCCTCCTCTTCCCCACTCTCCAGTGCCCAGAAAATACACGCGGCAGAGGGAACTTCAACAGTAGAGGTCACATTTTATTTCGTAGGTTAGGTGGCAGGTGCATGGGGGTTTGTTATCCCATATTCACTCCTTTCTGTAGGGCTTCAATATTTCATAATAAAATTGGAAGCCTACTCACAAAGAGAATAAGAAAGACTGCCTGTGGTCCTGGCCTATGTGACCCTGTGCCCTTGCTCCTGGAGTGGGGTACTGCCCTGCCAGGCACCTGCCACTTCCAGCCTGGAACCACGGGAAGTGCAGCTGGTTTGGACCAGATGGGTCTGCTGGAACCTGTCTGACCAGGTGTTGCTTAGGTGTTGATGTGACTCAACACCTAAGTGATGTAGCAGATAGGAGCTGAGCTCCCCACCCCCAACCTCTCTCCCTCCTCCAGGCCCACCTCTGACTCCCAGAGAGCTTCAGAGCTTGAGAGCAGTGACATAGTGACAACCCTCCCCATCAACAGAGGCTTGCTGCTACAGCCATCTCTGCAAGGGCTGGAATAGGACTTGAAATCTGGAGCACTAACTGCTCTATCTTGTGGCAGCACCTCTGCCACAGCACTCAATCCTCCTTATCTCCACGTTACGTCACCTGTGAGCAAAACCCCGAAAGGGCAGCTCTAGTTTCGGGGAGAAAAACCAAAGGTCCTGCCAGCAGCCATGGCAGGTGAGAGGCAGGCCAAGCAGTGGGTCAACTGGAGAGGCTGTGCTAGACCAGGGATAGGATGTTTGCTTAAGTCCCTGGGGGAAGGAAGGAGAGTGACGGCAGCACCTAGGGTATGCAGGCTGGTAATTAACGCAACAATGCAACAATGGGCTAAAGCACAACAACGATTGTGAGGATGGAGCAGGACCAGGCAGTGTTTTGTTCTATTGTGCATATGGTCACTATGAGTCGGAACTGTCTCAATGGCACCTAACAACAACAACTGTGATGTTCTATTTGTAAGGCTAGGCTATTTGGCCTTTGGGCACAGGAACCTCTGTGCTTGCACTGGTTATAGGTCTGGTGGCTTCTGACGTTTTTTTTTAGCGGGTGTGGTAGATTAACAATGTCTGCAAATTCTCTCCTCTTGACCAGTAGAATGTTGGAGAAGCGACATTCTGGGATTTCTTATGCAGCCTGATAGCTTCAGCCCAGTTCTTTTGGAACCTTTTCTCTGGGAGTCTTGATCTGCTATATAAGAAGTCTTATTACAAGACTGCCATGCTGAAGAGGCCACCTATAGGCCCTTCGGTCAACAGTTCCAACTGAGCCAAGCCTTCCAGCCACACCTGCCAAGGCATAAGACATGAAAGTGAAGCCATCTCAGACCATCCAAACCAATCTATCCACCAGCTGAATACAACTTAGTAATGCTCGTTGATGCCACATAGAGCAGAAGAACTGCCCAGCTGAGCCCTGAATAAATTTCTGACCTACAATATTGTGAGATGTAATAAAATGATTGTTGTTTTATGCTGCTAAGTTTTGGGATTGTTTATTACACAGCAATAGAGAACCGAGAGAGCCAGGGCACCCCATCCAGGCCACTTGTCCTGTTACCAACTTCCAAATCCCTGTCAATATAAGACAGGGGATCATGCTGCAGTCTCAAAATGACCTTGCACAGGGGCTGGGGCCAAGATGAAAGTAGTGAGCATCTCTTTGAAATGATGTCCTGGAGGCTCTCTGCTTGGAATAATCCTATGAGTCCGTGGGGTGAGGATTGACTCAGCTGGAGTGCTAAAGCAGATGTAACAAGCTGACCTACAGAATGACATCCAGATGGTGGGGGAAAAGGCTGGGTAAGTCTGAGAGGGAAAGAATGAGGGGGATGAACACTGTCTGGAAGAGGAAGACAAACAACTTGGAAGAGGAGTAAAGAAGGAGCTGGGTTTTTGGAGGAGGGTGCGGGGATGAGTGTTACCTGAGGAGGAGAATGGGGGCAATGGGAGAATGGGGAGCTTAGAGCTGGTGTCTGACTGAGGAGTTCAAGCCGTCCCTGGGCTGGCGCCTTCTCCCTGGCTCCACCTGCCACTGTGCTTGGCTCTTTTTAAAGAGCTCTGCTGGGCCTGGGGTGATCTCACACAAACAGTGCAGGTGCAGGCCTGGCCCGTAAACCACAACGACTGGGTTCTGGGCAGCCACAATGCACAGGACAGAGCCTCCAGAGGGGGATAAAGGACGATTATTTGTTTAGCATCATTAGCAAGAGTCCCAGAACCCGTCAAAAGCAAAGCAGAAACTTTTGTATGAAGGAGATTAAACCTTAAACTCAGCTGAGAAGGCTCTGCTGCATTGAGCGGCTTTGTTGTGCCTGGCACTGTGTGTGATTATATGCAAATCACGGGATGGCCTCCCTGGGGAGCTGACCACAGGGGCTTAGCTGCCTGGCTAGGGCGAATGTGCCTGCCGGAGAGCGGAGAGCGGCAGCCGCATGGGCTGGTCAGGCCCCCCTCCAACCCCCAGCACTCCCAGCAAGGGACTCTTACTTTTCCTCAAATTTAGGAAATCAGGGTTTTGAAAAAATGCTTAGATGTCAATCTGAGACCTCTGATGGTTGGATAGGAATGTAGGGACAGAAGTGCCACCAGGGAAGTATAACTGAAAATTCATGGGGTAAGTTCTTAGATTCGGGGACCCTCTGGCCATGTTGCTTGGGATGTTCTCTATCATTCTCTCTCTCTTTCTCTCTTTTTTCTTGATGATTCCTGTGTTCATATTTATTTTTATGAAGCCGATTGCCCTTTCTTTTCTTTTTAATGTGATAAATATATAGGTAACAAAGTATTTGCCATTTCAACAATCTTCATATGTATAGTTCAGTGACATTAATTATATTCGTCACGTTGTTCAACCATCACCTTTACCTGTTCCTCAATTTTTCCAACTCCTCTGACAGAAGCTCAGTGTCCCCCTAAGCATTGAGTGCTCCTTTCGCCCTCCCTCCCACCCTTGGTAACCAGTAATAAACTTTGGTATCTATACACTTGCCTATTCTAGGCATTTCATATGTTGTTGTTGGGTGCCGTTGAGTCAATTCCGATTCATACCGACACCATGTGGCAGAGTAGAACTGTCCCATAGGGTTTTCTTAACTGTAATCTTTATAGAGAAGATAGCCAGGTCTTTCTTCCACAGAGCTGCTGGGTGAGTTCGAACCTTTCAGTTAGCAGCTGAGCACTTAACCATTTGCACTGCCAGGATGCCCTACACATAGTGGTATCACACAATGTTTACCCTTATTGTGATTGACTAATTTCACTCAGGATAATGTTCTCAAGGTTCATCCACGTTGTAGCATGGATCACGACTTCATTTCTCTTTATTCTATCATTCTCTTATTTGAAACAGAGTACAGTAACGTGGTTGGTTGCCAAGGAGATGAGAACGCATTTTGGTTTCCCTGCTGTCTTTTCCCTCAACTAGGCCAGGATCCCTAGTAACCAATCCAAAGAGAGACTTGGGGGGATTTCCCTGGATTTATTGATCTAGAAAATGTTCAGTGTCTACTCTGTGCAGGTACAGGGCTAGGTGCTGGGGCAGGGAGGGGAGCAGTCAGTGAGAACAGAGAGAAATAAAATATCTGTCCTTGAGGAGTTTACAGATAAGATGTTTACCCAGAAAGCTCAAATACCTTGTAGAAATTGTTAAGCCCTGGGAGAAGTGCCCTTAAGAAAGGGCTTGGCTTCTGATAGAGGTGGCCGAAGGGATCAGGGAAGGCTTCACAGAGGAAGAAACATCAGAACCAGGCTTTAGAGGTCTGGAGGCAAGGGCAGGCAAGGTGGGGGCTGCACGAGCCAAGGGGTTTATGTCGGAGAGTGTAGGATGCAGGCCAGCAATGAGCACTGCATCACACTGTGTCCCCAGGGGTTGGGCAAGGCTGCTGGTGCATACCAGGGCCAGACTTCTCTTTTTGTGCTAGAATTTGGCCTGTGCAAATTGAAGTCAAAGGCTAACCCATGCATGTGTCTAGGGAGTCTGAGACCCCATGTCAGCATCCAGAGCTGCAGTGCCAGTGTGGTGGACCAGAGATTTCTGTGTCCTATCTGCTGATGATGCCGTGGGTACCCTGGCATCCTCCTTTGCCTCTTCCTCAGTGCAGCGTCTTCAGCCACTTCTAGGCCTTGATAACAGGATCGGTCTGGACATCTCCAAAGCCCTACTTCCAGGTGGGCATAAACTTGTCCAGCAAGGTTCAGGAGTGATGACCGTCAGTTCCCCCTCCTGGGGTGTGGGGCTATAGGCCTGGCTGGGGTCCTACTGGTCTGAGCTGGGCATGAGAGTGGAGTGAGATTGGCTCTCGGCCTGTAGGACATGTTGCTAATGGAGATCACCAAAGACGTGACTGGGGCTGAAACGAGCACCAAGGAAGGGTGGGTGGCCAAGCCATCCATACAAGAAACAGGCAGAGTGTTAGAAGCAGCTCAGAGGGCTGAAAACTGGGGAGTCTAAACACAGGTGGAGTTTTGGGCTGCAGAGAAGAACCCACAGAACTTTCCTGAGTTGCTGGATGGTGGTGGGGGGTGGAGGGGATGGCCTTGGCACTTGCCATTGGAGCTCTTGCCTCAGGCATGGGCAGCAAGGACACTCGGCTCTCTGTCCCCTGTACCCCGCGGGAGCTCGATGGCTTCCATTGGCACCAGTCCTCAAATTTACCTTAGGCCCAGATAGGAGCTCTGAGATTCGGGAATGAGAAACATTAGCTTTCAAAACAGAGAAACTCTATCCTTTTCCCGCCCCCCTCCACTTCAGTACCCACCCAGAGCACCTAGCCTCATTAGGGTGATTTCTCAGGGGCAGGAGAAAGCTGAGGGTCCTGTGGGCCCTTCTGCTGAGGAGAGTTCTAAGCGGTGGAGGATGACAACTTTTTTCTACATTTCACAGATCAATACACTCCTTCCCTTTTGCCGGAAGTTTCTGTGAGCACAGGGTCTCCAGGTTCTGAGGGGGCGTAATGCATGGAAGCCAAAACAGAGACGCTCTTTGGAACGCCGTGTCCCTTGCCTCATCAGAGGAACACATGTTTTTGTGGGGGTGGGGGATGTAGGGGGCTCAGGCTGGGATGGCAGCCAGGTCGGAAGAATCCCAGATAATAGGGGAGTTGAAAAGAATTTTGCAGCGATATTGTCTGCGGCTTGGGTTGGATAAAAGACTCTGGCAGACGGGGCTGTTCACCTGCTGGGCTTTTGTTCTGCCCTGGCAGCCTCTGCTTTCCACACAGCCCTTGGGGTGGGGTGGTGGAGGGGAGGGCATGCAGTCTGCCATCTGTGGGAGAAATACAACAAACACCCACACGCGAGCCAACGGAAACTCTCAGCAAAACAAACAGCGCTCAGAGGGCGCCCTGCCCAGAGCTTGTTGACGGGAGGGGCAGTGGGAAAGGTGAGAGGGCACCTGCCCCGGGAGAGACCCTTCTGGGCTCTGTGGCCTGGGCCGGCTGCCTGGGAGTGCAGGGGTCAGGCGAGGTCTGGATGCATGTCCGCCCGCCCCCCTCACGCCTGCCAGGTGAGAGCCTTTCATTCATTCAGCTGCCAGGTTTGAAAAGCCAGGGTTGCCAAGCTAAGTTCGTCAAAACCAATCCTACTTTTCACCAACACCGGTGATCGATCGTGCTGCTGGGCTTGTAGCGGATGGAGTATGAGATGTAGAATTCGTTGGCTTAGGCTCAAGACCACTTCATTGGACACCTCTCTGAGCCTCCTGCTTCCCTGTCTGTAAAATGGGGAAATGATAATGCCTAACTGGGACGGTTGTAATGAGATGATGGAAATAGTCATGTATATGAACCTTTGTAAACTGTAAAATCCGATATGAAAGCTCGTTGCTATTTGCATTTTACTTCTGTTACTGACAATTTGAGTCACAGCAAGTGGTCTGGGTGCTTGCTTCTGGCCTGTGACATGCAGAACTCCTACACATCAGTGCGGGAGGACTGTAGCTGGGCTGGTGGGGTTTCAACAGACCCTCAGTTTATTATGGGGCCTGTAGGGAAGAAACCTAACCAAAACTGGTGGTGTGGTGGTTAAGAGCTCAGCTACTAACCAAAAGGTCATCAGTTTGAATCCACCAGCCATTCCTTGGAAACCCTATGAGGGCAGTTCTACTCTATCCTATAGGGTGGCTGTGAGTTGCAATTGTCTTGACAGCAATGTTTTTTTTTTGGTTTTTGTGGGGGAAGAAACACTTGACTTGCAGTCCGGGTTGTGGGGCCTGGGTCAGTGAGGAAAATGGGGACAGAGATGGCATGGGGAGGGTGGGGTACAGAGTTATATATCTGATGGCTTGGTGGCATTAAGTGTTGGGCTCTGGCCTAGTTCTGGGGTGGAGGGCAGGGCTATAGGTCTTGCCCACCATCTCTGATGTCCCTGGGAAGCTGCTTGCCACCCCTGCCCAGTATCCACACCTCAGCATGATGAGTGGCAGCCGGCAGTGAGTGTCCACAAACCTGTTGGGACGGGACAGGCAGCTTGTTTGCTCTTCCCAGGGCCAAGCCTCGTGGGCTGGACCCAGAAGTATTGTATTACTCAGCCTAAGAATTGCTTTCCTCACCTGCCTCCATTTATAAATGGGGAAGAAAACCCTGAAGTATATGCTCTTGTGGCCCCAAGCCAGGTCCTCAAGTGTCATTTAGGGGTGCTGCTTCCTCCCCAGGGCAAGGCGCAGCCTCCTGGGGAAACAAGAGCCCTTCTTCCCCTTTCCCACCCGTGGTGGTGGTGGTAGTGGGCCTTCTCCTGCCCCTACCTACCCCAAAGAGGCCCTGGATTCTCTGATGTTACCCTAAATGTTTTCCTCATCCCAGGTCTGAGGTCTTGAGAGCAGAGTGCAGGTTGCTGCTTCCCTTGGGTTAGTGGAGACTGGGGCCGGTTTGCAGGGTAGGCAGGGCTGGTATACTCCAGCAAAGAGAGCCACCAAAGAGGTCTTTTGCCATCTCCTGTGGCCTGGTGTCCTCATCTCTGTTTGCTTTGAGAACCTGAGACCGGTTTGGATTCTCTAGGGCTTATCCTGCTACTTCAAAGTTCTGGTCAGAGCTAGGCAGCTCTGGGGAAGCCTATGCCAGCTCTGGCTCAGCCTTTCTGAGTTGCATCTTGCTGAAGAGTCCCAGGACAAGGTGAGCTCTGAGCTTTAGAGACCTGCTGGGTGAGATTCTCTTTTTCTGCAGCCAGAGTTGGAACTGCTGGTGGAACGAGAGTCAGGCAGGGAGAGCAGCAGGTGAGGGGGATCAAAAAATATATCGTCCAAGGGCTATAGGTCTTGCCCACCATCTCTGATCTCCCTGGGAAGCTGCTTCCCACCCCTGCCCAGCATCTTGTGCCTTGGGGCCACAAAAGCATATAGTTCAGGGTTTTTTCCCCTGTTTATAAATGGAGGCAGGCGAGGAAAGGAATTCTTAGACCGAGTAATACTTCTGGGTCCAGCCCACGAGGCTTGGGCTGGGTAGCACCTCGGAGATTCCCTGGCCTCCTCAGTCCCTCCTGGATGACTGGACCTGAAGGAAGGGGCTCACTAGGAAACTTGAACTTGAGACTGGCAATGCTACTAATTCCCCGTGGGCGAATCATTGCATGCCCTCAGGCTTCAGCTTCTTCATTTGTAACGCTAGGAAATCAGACTGGATCATCTTAAAGGTCCCTTCCATCTCTGATGTTCATTTTCTGGCCATTTTATATCCCTGGACCATTGTAAACACTTAATAAGTACTGGCTTGTGAATGAATTCTGGGCACCATCTCCTTCCTGCCTCATCCTTAGGGTGGGATCTACCTGGCTTGGCTCAACCAAGATGATAAGTGTTTCTAGAACTACTTCTAGAGGTGACAGATATATTACTTGAAAGATAGTGGTAATGAGATTTGATTTCTGAAGAATATGATCACACTAGTGGTCTGGGTGCTTGTTTAATTTTTTAGAAAGGGTAGCGAAATGGGTAATGCACTTGGCTGTTAACTGAAAGGTTGGAGGTTAGCGTCTATCCTGAGGTGCTTCTGAAGAAAGGCCTGGAGATCTACTTCTAAAAAATTAGTCATTTTTTGTTTTGTTCTACTCTGACACACATGAGGTTGCATGACTCAGAGCTTACTTGTCAGCAACTAGTTTTTAAAGCAATATATAATTAAATTTGGCTAGGGTCTGTGGGTGGCACAAGTGGCGTGGGGTTGGCTACCAACATAAAGTTTGGCAATTTGAACTGACCCAGTGGCTTTGAGGAGGAAAGGCCTGGCTAACTATTTTGGTAAAGATCACAGCCATGAAAAGCCTATGGAGCAGTGCTGCTCTGTAACGTGGGGTCATCAGGTCATCATGAGTTGGAATTGACTTGACAGCAATGGTCATTTTTAACACTCTTTTCTGCTTTTAAACATGTTTCTGTCTCCTCTATCTTGCAGAACAAAACTTTGTTTGACCTGCTAGTTTCTGTCATGTCTATTATTTCTTTAAATCTTACTTCAGTACTGGATTGCAGTTTAGCACACAATGTTTTTGTATCTACAGCATGGCTGCAAGTAGTTTGGGGAAAGGGACCATGAACCACACTCCTTCGTGTTGCCCCACAACGAAATGCCTTGCTCCTATGCCTTCCCTGAGGAGTGTAAGCTCCCTGAGAGCCGGGCTCTGTTGGTGTGTTCCCGCTGCTCTCCCTCCTGCCAGGAGCAGTGCGTGGCACACAGTAGTACTCAATAAATACGTGTTGAATGAATAAACTATGCAAGGAGTGAGCAGTAGGTACTCATAAGTTCTTACTGATTTGCAGAGTCCTCTTCTCTCTGGCTGCCACCCTCAGATTAACTTGGTAGTGTTACGCTTTCTGACACTCTGTTACTTCCTCCCCCTCTGACAGACATTCCGTCCCCTGACTTCTGCTCCTTCCCTCTCCGTGTCTTCCCTTGGGAATCCCAGCCACTCTGGGTGACATCCTTTACCACTTTTGTTCTAATGGCTCCAAAATATTTGTCCTTGGCTCTGCACTTTGCTAGAGTTAGGTTCCACATCTCTGGTTGTCTGTTGGCCAGTTAATAGAATCACAGAATATTCGTGTTGGAAGAAAGGCTAGAAGTCACCTAATGAGATTCCTTACTAAAGTCCCCATGATTTTACTATACTCTGGCCAGCTCCTTACAAGGCAGCCCATTTCATTGTTGTCCAGCCCAGTGCCTGGCCTGCATCCAGCACTTTCCCTTCATTCTGTTCTCTTGTCTAGATTATAAGCTTCCTGCCAGCAGGAGCAATATCTTACATTAATCAATTCCAAACCCATGCCATCGAGTCAATTCTGACTCATGATGACCCTATGGGGCAGAGTAGGACTGCCCCATAGGGTTTCCAAGGCTATAAATCTTTACAGAAGCGGACTGCCACATCTTTCTCTTGTGGAGTGGCTGGTGGGCTTGAACCTCAGACCTTTTGGTTAGCAGCCAAGCACTTTAACTACTGTGCCGTTGGGGCCCCTTGTTAATCAATTTGCACCTGTTTATTAAATAGTGAATATTTTTACAATATGTAAAGTTTGCATATTTGGACTTAGGTGTGAGGTGCTGCGCACTAATTGGTTTTGGAGGTCCTCCCTGCACCTCTGGTTTTGGAATCAGGAAGTTCTGGGTTTGAATTCCAGCACTGCTACCATTTATCAACTGTGAACCTTTAGGAGAGTTACGTCTCTGAGACTTGATTTCCTCATCTATGAAGCAGTGACAGTAGCGGTACCTAACCTGTAGGCTTGTCATGTGGATTTATGAGGTACTGGGGCAGTTCTGCTTTGTCCTATAGGGTCGCTATGAGTCAGAACCGACTCGACGGCACCTAACAACAACAACAATATAGTGGAGCCCTGGTGGCACAGTGGTTAAGAGCTTGGCTGCTGACCAGAATGTCAGCAGTTCAAATCCACCAGCTGCTCCTTAGAAACCTTATGGGGCAGCATGCTACTCTGTCCTATAGGGTCACTATGAGTTAGAATCGACTTGACTGCAACAGGTTTGGTTTTTGGTTTGGTAGATATAGTGCTTAGTACAGTGCCTGATGCATATTAGGGGCTCCATAAATGGGAGCTATTGCTGTTACTATTAGGTTGATATTAATACTGAACTTGGGGTTCCAGGCCAGACACAAAACAGTGTGTAGCTCTTGTCCCCCCTCTCCACACCCCCCAGTTTACCTCTCAATACACTACTGAGCACACAGGTCTCCTTTACTCTCTGCGTCAAGATACAAAGATACAAAGGTAAGTCCTTTCTTCAGCTAAGTCCACTGATTTCCACTCTGGCTATCGAACCCTCCCGTCACTGACATAGACCCTATGGGGACACAGAAGAAGAGAAAGAAACTGATATACACGTGACACACTGTGCTGAGCTGTTATTATATACGTGATGCCTGCCTTCAAAGTGCTTGTAATCTGGTAGGAAGCAAAGGCCAGTACGTGTGAAACAATTAGGAAATACTATTAACTCCACGTGATGAAGGGCTACGTTGTGATGTCCAGACTCAGTTGAGAGACCCTTTAATATGGTTGGTGCTTTAGAGATTAGGTTCTGCCACTTTGTGACTGTGTGACCTTGAGTTAGTTATACAAACTCTGTAGCCCTCAGATTTCTCATCTGGGTTCTTTTGTGAGGATTATATGAAGTAATACACCCTAAAGTTTTAGCACAGTACCTGACACATAGCAAAGTCTCAGTAAGTGTTAACTGCTATTATTATTACACGTTCTTTTTCCAGAGAAAAGAGAGCTCATTAGACCTATAATGGTCAGAAGGGATCGGATTTAGATAAATAAAGAGAGGAGAATACACCTACTCCTTACTTACTATCTTGATAGTCAACATTTTGCATTTACAACAATAGCAAAAAATCTACTACCCAACTACTTTGCACATTAATGATGTACATCTGGCAGTAACAAATGCTGAGGTGTGAGGCAAGAGTAATGCTGGCCGTGATAGTTAGGGCTATGTGTCAGCTTGGCTGGGCCATGATTCTCAATGGTTTGGCAGTTATGTAATAATGTAATCATCCTCCATTTTGTCATCTGATGTGGTCATCCTCCATTTTCTAATAATGCCAATTTTCACGTAACGACCTGGTATTTGGAACCTAACCATGCCCATAAAGTGAGGAGTGGGTGTAATGCTTTCTAGATGAAGAAAACAGCACAGAGCTAGGAAAGACAAGGAATATTTAAGGACAGTGGGACATATACCAGGACTTGAAACAAGGATATAATCTGGGAAAATATGAGAAATTAGGTGGGATCAGCTGAGGGAGAATTGAAGTTGGGGAGATTGTGTGTCTGTGTTCTCCATTGTGCCTAGCATGGTGCTTTGCTCAGCAAATGTTTATTAATTGCTAGTAAAATTCGGCTTAATTATGTGGGCTTGTGTCTCTTACAGCTAATACGTTTCACAGGTTTATTACCTTCCTAAGCTCTTCCATTTAATTGCCTGAAACTACCTGATTCAAAGCTCCAGGAATGTCCCCTTTTCCTAGTATCTTCAATTTGATCAACAAGTCCGTGGGCACCTTTTCCATACTGTTTATAATTGCGAAGGGATGAAGCGACTTTCTTCTCAGCCTTTTCCTTTCTCACTTCTTTCCAGATGAAGTGTCTGCCTCGTTTTTGGAATCTGACAGACTGACTTCACCAGTTACTGCACGAACTTGAGCAAGTCATTTAACCTCCCAGATTCCATTTCCTCATCTGTAAAAGTTGAGTAATGTTCCAGTTATCCATTTATTGTCTCTCAGCTCCAAGGTCACCTTTTGGTACCTGTTTTACAATAATGACTGAACACTTTTAAGTATTTCTCCTTTTCAGGGGAACATGATGTTAAGCTTTGTCAGTAAAGGGTGCCTGCCTTGAAAGTACATCATGAGGACGGGACAAATTCATGAAGAGAAAGAGCTTAGAACAGTGCCTGGAAAATGGTAGGTATGCTATAAATGCTAGCAGTGATTGTAATTTTGATTATAAAGCCTCCTACTTAATTACTGAGTGCTCTCTCGTTGGACCTACTCTTCCTTGAGCTAACGAGAACCTTGCACGATTCCTGGTCATCAAGCAGCCAGTCTGCCATCTAGCACTTTCTGCCTCTCATGCTGGTGGACACACTCATAGCCTCCTCTGGGGGCTGAGTGAATGTCTACACTCCTACTTCACTTGAATCCCTCCAGACACCTGATGGACATGGGGTAGGAGTAACTCCTCAGGCATAAACGGCTGGGTAACAGAGGGAAGTCAAGAGAGAGTTTAACATTGGCTTTGTTTTCCAGAAGGACCCCGATGGCACAGTTGTTTAAGCACTCAGTTGCTAACCAAAAGGTCAGTGGTTCAAATCCACCAGCTGCTCCGTGGGAGAAAGATGTGGCATTTCTGCTTCTGTAAAGATCAAATGATACCAAACCAAACCCATTGCCATCACGTTAATTCTGACTCATAGCGACCTTATAGCCTTGGAAACCCTATGGGGCAGTTCTACTCTGAGTCAGAATTGACTTGACAGCTACAGGTTGTTTTCCAGAGCTCTGGGCCTCGGGACTGAGTTTAACTCTGGTAAGGCTGGCATTGTTGAGGCTTGACTTTTCTCTCCAGGACCCCCTTCCTCCTGCTGGTCTGGTCTTCCCGGTGTGGGAACTGGGGAGTCCAAGCCCAGTTCCTTCTGGTAGAGAAGGGAGTATGGAAGGCGAGTCCCAGGCTGGAGGTTCTGCAAAGCTCTTCAGGCCAGCAGGGCCTGCTGAGGCTCACAGGGCAGGGATGCAGGGAAAAGCAGTAGGAACAATAGCAGGTTTTGAAGAAATCCTGGGTGCCCGGTTGGGGGAGGTCTTTCTCTGGAATGTAATCACAGATGATGATAAAAACCAAACCAAACCATTTGCTCTCAAGTCGATTCAGACTCATGGAGACCCCATGTGTTTCAGAGTAGAACTGTACTCAGTAGGGTTTTCAGTGACTGTGATCTTGGAGAGAGGGAAATTGGAAAACGGTATAGGGCTCTAAACAAAGCCTAATTGCTTCATCTTCTTCCTCTTCAATCTATGTAGCACCTCTTGTCGTATCACTTAGCCTAGGATTTTCTAGACCTTTATTTCCAATCATAGAAAACCAAGATTTTTCAGGACAGCCCTATGTCAGATTTTCTGTTCTGTTGTCTCCATAGCTGCCTACATTTGCGTTTGCCAGACAATTTGTCATAATTCTTGGAAAAATATGGTCGTTAGTCAATTGTCTGTCCCTACAGCTTTGTCCTCTAATGGGGATGCTTGCTGGCGGCTTGGCAGAGAGCAGGAGGGGAGGACTGCCTCCCTGCAGAGCTGCCGGTGTTCCCATCCTCCTGCTGCAGGTGGGAGATGCCAGAAGCGTGGGCCTTATGGTGCGGCTATTCTGTCACTTGGTTGCTATTTTCCTGTAGGCTGACCTAAACGCCTGTGCAAAAAGTTAGAGAAACCAGCTGCCTGCTTTTAGGACCCATACATCTTACCCCTACCTACTGTGGGGAAGCCACAGCTTCTGGGTGGCATTGGTTTTGGGGTCCCTGAGCTGCTGGGGCATCCCTCTGAGGGCTCCCCTTGGACCTCCCCTCCAGACACAGTTACCAAACATGTTTTTCATCTTGATTAGTCTGCTCCTCTTCTTACGTTTCTCAGGTCACAGCTGCATTGTTATCTGATGGGCTTGCTGCCAGCCCCACGAAGCCTGACAGTTACAAAGAGTGGATTAGCTGCAAAAGAATATTTATTAGAAAAAAATCCTTTTTTATTCTCCTGTAGTTTTATGTGGAGTTAGCCACATATTGCCTTGGTGAGATAAGAGCAGGTCTTTGAGAGCTGTGAGCAGAGATCTGATATCTGGGTTATTGGCAATGCCAGCGAGTGATAGTGATTATTCTTACCTGCTGTGGACTTCTCTCTCTCGGTTTCTTCTGGAGGATCCTGCTCAGTTTCACGGCTCAGAGATGTCTAAACTGTGGCTGGCTTTCTCCAGAAAGATGAGCATCTTTTTGTGAGTGGATCTCACTTTTCACTGTAGTTTCCAAAGCTGGAGATCCATAGAGAAGTGACCCTTTGGCAATTATTTTGACTTAGTAGGTCCACTTTGGAGCCTGGTGGAGAGAGCGGTTAAGTGTTTGGCTGCTAACCAAAAGGTTGGCAGTTCAAATCCACCAGCTGCTCCTTGGAAACCCTATGGGGCAGTTCTAGTCTGTTCTATAGGGTCGCTATGAGTTGGAGTTGACTCGACAGCAGTGGGTTTTTTTTTAGGTCCACTTTGCTGGGGTTTATTTAATGACATCCTGAGAGAAAAGAGACGTGCCAATAGAAAATGGAGGAAGGTAGTGACTTTTTCTTACTAATTACGAAGAAACTTCTGCCACTGAGGTAATTCTAGGTCTCAAAGAAAATCGACTCCTTTCTGGGAGAATTGATTTTCTTTCTGTTTTTGAGACTTTTGGTGGAGGGATTGCAAATCTCAGGCATTTGCCTTCGGCTGCTGCAAGCCTGAGAGAAATGCCCGAATGGTCCCACTCAGGCCCTCTGTGAGGTCTCAGCGGACATACCCCCTTAGGGCACATGCCCTTTGAGTAAACCTCGAGATGTCAACTTCAGACCCAAGTCTGAGGGCTGGCTGTGTCAGACCCGCCCAAGCCTGCCTGTCTCTGATACATTGTGATAGAGGGGGAAGAGAAGAGGCCCCAGGGGCTAGCAAAGAGGGTGGCTTCTGATCAGGACAGTAGGGGCTTTAGGGTAATGGGAAAACTGGCGAGTTGGAATCTCTGGACCAGGAGTCGGGGTCTCTGGAGTATGAAGAGGGAATCACTGTCAGAAGAGAAACCAAGATAAAGTATTAGACCTACAAGGGACATTGGCGATTAAAACCCCTTGTCCAAAATTCCTTTCTCATCCCAGTGTATTCCTCTTGACTCCCTGGTTTCTGGATAATGGAATCAACATTCTACAAGTCCTCCAGGCTCTAGAGCCCAGAATCTAAATCCCCTTTGATATCCTCACCATATTTGCTACACATATTTCTGTAGTATAGTTATTGTCAACTGCTGTGGAGCTGGTCCTGGACTCATGGCGAAGCCATGCAGAATGGAACAAAATGGTGCCTAGTCCTGCGCCATCCCCACGATCAGTTGCAGATTGGACCTTTGTGATCCATATTTTTTCATTGGCTGATTTTTGAAAGTAGATTATTAGGCCTGTCTTCCTACTCTGTTTTAGTCTGGAAGCTCTGCTAAAACCTGTTCAGCATCCCAGCAATATGCATGCCTTCACTGACAGACAGGTGGTGGCTGCAGCTGAGGTGCATTGGCTGGGAATCCAACCCAACCTGTCTTCTACATGGAAGATGAGAATTCTACCACTGACCCTCCAGATTTTTCTTATTATTATAGTACACTTTATTATGCAGTCTCCTTGGTGAGAAGCTATGACTTTTGGGGAGCAAGTGTTTTTCCAAAGAGCTTTGGAGACATGGAGAGAGAACAACATGTACCACAGTCTTGAGGAGATGTTACTGCTTTACCATCTTTTCATTTACCCTTCCTTCCCACTCGCCTTCTCTTGGTGGCTTCTTGGTTATTTTGATCTCTCTCTGGATGGACACTTCCTGTCTCCTTGGTGGGCAAGATACTGGACACATCCCATATTAACTCAATTCCTTTCTCATCCCAGTGTATTCCTCTTGACTTCCTGGTTTCTGGATAATGGCACCAACATTCTACGAGTCCTCCAGGCTCCAGAGCCCAGGTCAGTTTTGATGCTTTCCTCATCCTGCCTTCCACATTCAACTAGTTCCCAAACTGAATAGTCTACCCGAGCAGTATTTCTTCCATTCATCTCCATATTTCCTTCCTGCCTTCTGCCCTGGTTTTGGTTATCATTTCTCATCTGGATTACTGCAATAGCTTCCCAACTGGGCTTTCTATTTTTTAATCTTTCTTCTTTTTTTTTAATTACTCATGTGTGTCAGAGTAGAACTGTGCTCCATAGGGGTTTCTTTTTGTTCTTTGTTTTTTTATTGTGCTTTAAGTGAAAGTTTACAGCTCAAGTTAGTTTCTCATACACAGATTTATACACACATTGTTATGTGACCCTAGTTGCTATCCCTATAATATGTCAGCACATTCCTCCTTTCCACCCTGGATTTCCAGTGTTCATTCAACCAGCTCCTGTCCCTTCTCCCTTCTCATCTCGCCTCCAGACAGGAGCTGCTCATTTAGTCTCATGTATGTACTTGAACTAAGAAGCACACTCTTCACAATTATCGTTTTATGTCTTATAGTCCAGTCTAATCTTTGTCTGAAGAGTTGCCTTCAGGAATGGTTTTAGTTCTGGGTTAACAGAATCTGGGGGCCGTGTCTTCTGGGATTCCTCCAGTCTCGGTCAGATCATTAAGTCTGGTCCTTTACTAGAATTTGAGTTCTGCATCCCCCTTTTCTCCTGCTCCGTCAGGGACTCTCTGTTGTGTTCCCTTTCAGGGTGGTGATTGGAGGTAGCTGGGCACCATCTAGTTCTTCTGGTCTCAGGCTGATGGAGTCTCTAGTTTATGTGGCCCTTTTTGTTTCTTGGGCAATATTTTCCTTATGTCTTTGGGTTCTTCATTCTCCTTTGCTCCGGGTGGGTTGAGACCAATTGATGCATCTTAGCTACCTTTAAGACCCCAGACACCACTCACCACACCAAAGTGGGATGTAGAACATTTTCTTAATAAACTTTGTTATGCCAGTTGACCTAGATATCCCCCGAAACCACGGTGCCCAGATCCCCGCCCCGGCTACTCTGTCCCTCAAAGTGTTTGGTTGTATTCAGGAAACTTCTTAGCTTTTGGTTTAGTTCAGTTGTGCTGACTTCCCCTGTATTGTGTGTTATCCTTCCCTTCACCTAAGATGATTCTTTTTTTGTTGTTGTTTATTGTTGTAGCTTAAGTGAAAGTTTACAGCTCAAGTTAGTTTCTCATACAAAAATATGTACATACATTGTTATGTGACCCTAATTGCTCTCCTTATACTGTGACAGCACACTCCTCCTTTTCACCCCTGATTTCCCATGTCCATTCAACCAGCTCTTAACCCTCTCTGCCTTCTCATCTCACCTCTGGACAGAAGCTGTCCATTTAGTCTCATGTATCTACTTGAGCTAAGAAGAACACTCTTCATGATTATCATTTTATGTCCCACAGTCCAGTCCAATCCCTATCTAAAGAGCTGACCTTGGGAATTGTTTTAGTTCTGGGTCACTGGAGAGTACAGGGGCCATGCTTTCTGGGGTTCCTCCAGTCTCAGTCAGACCATTAATTCTGATCTTTTACTAGAGTTTGAGTTCTGCACCCTACCTTTCTCCTGCTCCATCTGGGACTCTCTGTTGTGTTCCCTTTTAGGGCGGTCATTCGTGTAGCTGGGCACCATCTAGTTCTTCTGGTCTCAGGCTGATGAAGTCTTTGGTTTACACGGCCCTTTCTGTCTCTTGGGCTAATACTTGCCTTGTGTCTTTGATGTTCTTCATTCTCCGTTACTCCAGGTGGCTGGGACCAATTGAAGCATCTTAGATGGCCGTTCATTAGCTTTTAAGACCCCAGATGCCACTCTGCAAAGTAGGATGCAGAACATTTTCTTAATAAACTTTGCTATGCCGATTGACCTAGATGTCCCCTGAAAGCATGGTCCCCAGACCGTTACCCCTGCTATTCTGTCCCTCAAAGTGTTTGTATGCAGGAAACTTCTTACCTTTGGTTTAGTCCAGTTGTGCTGACTTCTCTGTAGTGTGTGCTGTCCTTCCCTTCACCTAAGATAATTCTTGTCCTACTATCTAACGAATACCCCACTCACTCCCTCCCCACCCTCCTAACCATTAAAGAATGTTTTCTTCTGTGTTTAAATCTTTTCTTGAGTTCTTATAATAGTGGTCTCATACAATATTTGTTCTTTGAGACTGATTAATTTCACTCAGCATAATGCCTTCCGGATTCATCCACGTTATGAGATGTTTCGCAGATTCATCGTTGTTCTTTATCGTTGCGTAGTATTCTATTGTGTGAATATACCATCATTTGTTTGTCCATTCGTCCAGTGATGGGCACCTAGGTTGTTTCCATCTTTTTGCTTTTGTGAACAGTGCTGCAATGAATGTGGGTGTGCATGTATCTATTCGTGTGATGCCTCTTATTTCTCTAGGATATATTCCAAGCAGTAGGATTGCTAGATCGCACGGTACTTCTACTTCTGGCTTTTTAAGGAAGCACCAAATCAATTTCCAAAGTGATTGTACCATTTTACATTCCCACCAACAGTGTATAAGTGTTCTAGACTTTCCACAACCTCTCCAACATTTATTATTTTGTGTTTTTGGGATTAATGCTAGCCTTGTTGGAGTGAGATGATATCCCATCGTAGTTTTGATTTGCATTTCTCTAATGGCTAATGATTAGGAGCATTTCCTCATGTATCTGTTAGCCACTTGAATGTTTTCTTTGGTGAAGTTCCTGTTCATATCCTTTGCCTATTTGTCTTTTTGTTATTGTTCTCTTTGTTCTTTAATTTGCCTGATACCCTGTGAAATCTGGTAGTGCCTACATTCAGGAGGAGAGATAAGAATCAAGATCAGCATGAAGCAGGTTCTTATGAGGTGGAGGTCAGACAGACCTCCACTCTCAAATTTTTTACATCATTTCTGACACCAGCTATCCCCCACAAGGCACTCTGTTTCTCTGCTAGATTTGATCATTCATTTTAATGGCCACGCAGAACTCAAAGACCATACACACGATTATGTGGTTTATTAGGAAAATAACAGGCTACAACTTGGGATCAGGATCAACTTGGAAGTAATGCGATACAAATCAGGAGATGGGATACAGTTCTTCAGTCAGGACAGCTTCCAACAAGGGCAGCTTTTGGCGTCTTCTCAGCTATGCCCACAGGCAGGTGGTCCTTCTCTCATGCTGCCATTCTCTTGGTCATGCCTGCCATTGGGCCTTGCTGGGCCTCTTCCCTGCTTGGGCGAGTGTCATGACTTTTTTGGCTCCACCAATAAATGCCCAGAGGGACCTCACTCTGCCAGCAAGCCTCCTATCCAAAGGCACTCAGCTCTCTCTCATTCCATGGGTCAAAAAGCCCACCGCAGCTGCCTGCTGGTCCCATGGTTCTCACCACTTGTGCGGCTGCTGGGCTCTGCTGTGATTGCCGCCATTTCTCGATGTCTCATGCCATCTCCAGTGTTACAGCTCTCTCTCTCCTGGGTCTAGGAGGTTCTCAGTGCAGGGACCCTGGGTCTAAAAGACACACTCTGCTCCAGACTCTTCTTGAGGGTAGTGAGATCTCCCTCAACCTCTGTGGTATTGGCCCTTATATTCAGTTTCAATGCATGGCCCTCCCAGCCAGACCACAAACCGACCAATCTCCTTGGTAGTCCGCAGTCACTTAATTTGCATTATAATTGACCAATTCCTCAAAAGGTCACTTAATCCTATCTGGTGGTTTTACACACCCTATTTGCATAGTAGACTGACCAATCCCTGCAAGGTGCATTAAACAGACTATCACATGGCAGGCTGTGGACCAACAGATTATTTTTGGCAAAATTGTAAACCCAAGGCCCAAAAGGCCATATATAAGCAAAACCTGTTGTACTGCACCCTGGGGCCAGATAAATCTCCCAAAAGGCTCTGACCATAACCTTGCAGTATTAAAAACTGTCAGTAATTCTTACTAAACAAAAACCAAACCAAACCCATTGCCATCAAGTCGATTCTGACTCACAGTGACCTTATAGGACAGAGTAGAACTACCCTACAGGGTTTTCAAGGCTGTAATCTTTACAGGAGCAAACTGCTACATATTTCTTCTGTGGAGCCACTGATGGGTTTGAACAGCTGACCTTTTGATTAGTAGCTGAGCACTTTAACCACTGTGCTGCCAAGGCTTCTTAATTCCTACTACCAACCTAAAAGTCCCTAAACTACTTAGAAAAGCAGCATTGGGGGTTCCCAGTCTTCCTCTCTGGCCCTATCGTTGGAGAGACTGTAAGCTCCATCAAGGCAGGGATTTTGCTTTTATTTATTGTTGTGTCCCTGTGATCAGCACACAGCCTGCACAAAACACATAGTGCCCGGTACACACACAGAAGGGCTGCAGTAATGCTTATGAACTACTTCCCTACACATAAATGCTGCTATTGACCACCAGGAATCCTTGCTGCTTCCTAAAAATACGCTTCATTTTCCCCACCTCCATGCTTTTATTAATTCTCCTTGGAATGTATGCCCCACCATCTCTGTCTGTTCTACTCCTGCCCATTTTACAAGGCGCCACCCAAATCTCACCTTCTGCATGAAGCTCTCCGTGATTGCCCCAAAGGTATATGATCACTCCCTCTTCTGAACTGCTGTGGCAGTTTGTACCCTGTCATGGAACTTAGTATAGTTTTCAGTTATTTGGGGACTTCTTTACAAAGTTTGAGCTACTTGAGGGCAGAAATCTTTTTTTATTGAACTTTTAAAGAACCTAACACAATGTGTTCCTCTGGAAGGTACTTGGTAAACTTTACTGAATCAATAAGTGAATGCCTAAGTGACTGGTAAATCTTTTACTCTTATCTGCAGACTCAGTTTATTAGTAACTACATAATCTTACAGCTTTAATGATGATGAATGACTTTGAGGCCAATTAGTATTTATGGTGCTGCTGATAGGTTGATTAATCGCCTCTAATAAATGTGGACAAATTAGCATTTGTTGTCTTACAGCAAAAATTACACTAAAGTCAAGTTGTGAAGGCTTCTCCCTGGGCACTGGATGGTGTAAACTTGGTCTGTGGATGGGAGGTACCCTGAAGTTTTACCCACGAGGGCCCCCCATGTTCCTCCTGGACGCTTCTGAAGAATGAGTTTCATGGTGAGGGTCAGGACAGGAGAAGCTGATCAATCTTGTGAGCCTGTGTTAACCCCCTCCACCTACTTTCCTTCTCCGTAAGGCTTTGACGCCACTGGTGTTGGTGGTTCTATGGCCGTGAAGATCTGGGGAGGGTCCCTGTGATGAACTCAGCACCTGGGGAGTGAGAGGTCTAGTTCTCTCTTCTTCTTCCTCTGGCTGGACTGAGAGTAGCAGGGCCCTGAAGGAGCTCCTCAGAGGCTTCCTGGTGCCTGGTGTTGCTCCTTCTTGGTGTTCTCAGCTCATGAAATTGACATCATGTAGGAGTTTCTGAGCTTTCATCCTGGTACATCACCTGGTCTCTCTGCGCCTCAGTGTCCTCATCTGACAGTGACATCTGGTTTATTGGGGCGGGGAGGGTTGTTGAGAATCAAATGAAAGGATGAATGTAACTGCACGTTGAGAACCAAGTGTTTTATATCATCATTTATTGTCATTGTTACCAACAATGACCTTGGAAGTTGTAGGCTTGCGTTTGGCTGTCTAGAGTGGGAGGGATGGACAAGACATCTAAGAATTCCTTGGGCGGGGCAGCCAGCTCTCTGGGTGGTGGTAAGCGTGGGCACACATGATTCTTTGAGCTTGGTGCAGTGGGAATCCTGGAACACATCCCATATGTCTGGGCCAGTGCTGATCTAAGGGCCTGTCCTGGGTGTCATTTTAAACTCTGTTGGAGTTCAGTGTTGTCTGGGGAACCCTGGCACTGATAGAAAAGCCTTTGCTTCTCAAGATCTTCCAGATAAAGCTGCCTTTATTTGGGGGGGCAGTGGACTGAGGGGGAGCTGGAAGGTATTTCTGGAAATTGATTTCACAAAAGGGTGACTAAGGGAGAGAGAGCTCTGTTTCCATGTTTTCCTGGGCCTGTCGTGACAACTAGCTGTCAGTAGGGGGAGCTCTGCCACTGCAGTGCTCCCTCTTGCTTGGACTTGGGTGAGGGTCTGATTAGGGGCCTGAGGAGGGACTAGGGAAATGCTGATGGGGGCTGTCTTCTGCAGGAGGAGCCTGAGAGTAGCCCAGTCAAGCTCCACTGGCTGCAGAAAACCCCAGCTGGGAGAGAAGTGGAAATCCATCGTGCTTGGTGTGCAGGGGTTGGAAGGGCGCTCAAGTTAAGCAAACAAAGAAATGCACCAATGTCCTGACTTAGGGAGCCTTCGTTAGGTGGAGGAGAGAGAGGGGTGCAGCCTCACTAAGACTAAAGTTGCCACAGCACCTACTTACTAGGACATAGGATCCCGAATTTCTCCCTCCCTCCCTCCCTCTGTGCCACCTGTGGGGACTCGCTGCAGCATGGACCCAAGACGGAACCTGGAGTTCCTGAGTGTGTCCTGTGTGGATGCCTCCCGTCCATGCTCACTGAGCCGCCCTCAGGGAGGCACCCTGACCTGGCCCTGGCCAGTCTGCTGCACCCAAAGGCAGAAAGAATCTAAATGGGAGTGCTTCTAGGTGGTAATATTAGGTCCTTGCACCCGCCCCCTTAACTCAGGTGAGGGTAAGATAAAGGGAAACATTGTTCCATTCCAGGCTGCTTTGGGTGGCTGTGTGAGCATTTAGGAAGAAGAATGCGTAATTTTCAGGGAGTGTGTTTTCTCAGGACTCTGGGGGTGGGGGGGCGGTGGAGGGTGGCAGGGGAAGGGAGTATAGTGAGCAGCATGAATGTCCATGTCCTGCATAAGGTCTTAGACCCAGCGACTTGGCTCTCCATCTCTTAGGAGCCGCAGAGTCACTTCCCTTTTCCATCTGTTTCATGCTAGATGAGGCCCAGGGAAGCCCAAGGATGCTATTAGTCCTGGATATGTGTGATATGAGACTGTGTGATGTGAGTCCAGGCTTTCGAGCTGGAGGGGGTCTGGGAGGCCAGGCATGTAGGGAAGGAAATTGGTGAGCGTGTTCTTGACCAGAACCACGCTGCCCTTGCTGGTGACTTCTGAGATAAATATTTGGGCCTTAGATATTAAGATTCAGATTGATGCTGAGGTGCCAGAGAGGTGGCTCAGAGTGGATGAAAGGTTTTGCTAGAGCTCTTTCCTGAAGGTCTCTGGGACCAGAAGGACCTTCCCTGCATCCTTCCTCCTGGGGTCAGAGAACACAGTGTGGCTTGAAGCAGTTTAGGAGAGTTCTACCTCTCGGAGGGATTAGAGATTCCTTCTGAGTGAACGGAGAACGTGATGTTTGTGATGAAATTTGCAGTGAACCATGAGTTTCATAGGCAGAGAGAGGCTGACTCCTCCCTTTAGAAGATTCTGTGCTCTTTTTAGTTCTATGAGCTTGGTGGATGGTACCATAAAAAAATTCCTGTGACCTGGTAGACCTCCTCATCTTGTGTAGGCTTTAGTTGGTAGCATTGCTACAGAAGCCAGCCTCACTTTGTCTTTTCTGCAAGCTGGGTGGTCTGTACCCTCTGTGGTGCAAAGATCATTCAGTGTGTGGTCCCAGATGGGAAGGGCTAGAGCCCACAGGGACATCCTGCCCTTCTGAAAACAAGAGTGTAAATTCAAAATTTACCTTTATAAATCGGTTAACTAGCTGTGCTTGCTAGAAGCAAAGTAACCCTCTTGAATTGTCCACTTTAGAGTTTTCAGATCATGATACAGTCAGACACAAGGCCAGGTCTCCCTATCTGCATCTAGGCAGCATTAGATCAGCATAACTGTGTCATCTCTTTCTCGCTTAAGCCCATCCATGGCTCCCTACTGCTCTTAGATAAAGATCAAACACTTTAGAAAGTCTATAAGACCCTGCCTGATACAATCTCTGTTGTGGGTTGAATTGTGTCCCCCCCCAAAACATATGTGGAAGTTCTACCCATAGTACCTGTGAATGTGACCCTTTTTGGAAATAAGGTCTTTGTAGATGTAATCAAGTTAAGATGAGGTCATACTGGATTAGGGTGGGCCTTAAATCCAATGACTGGCGTCCTTGTAAGGAGAGATTTAGACACACAGAGACACCTAGGAAAGAAGGCCATGTGATGACAGAGTCAGAAGCTGGAATGATGCAGCTTCAAGCCAAGGAACACTAAGGATTGCCAGCAACCACCAGAAGCTGGGAGAAGGGTATGGACCAGCTCTTCCTTTGGAGCCTCCAGAAGAAACTATCCCAGCTGATCCCTGGATTTTGGACTTCTAGCCTCTGGAACTGTGAGAGAATAAATTTATGTTGTTGTAAGCCATTCAGTTTGTTGTACTTTGTTACAGCAGCTCTAGGAAACTAACATAACCTCCCTGAGAGATACACTTTTAAGACCCACTGCATACCATTCTCTGCACTCTAGCCACTTGGACCCTGTTTTAGCTCCTTGATTCTGTCATGCTCTTTCAGATCTCAAGGTTTTTGCATATGTTGCTCCTTTTTCTTGGAATGCTCTCCCTCATCCCCACATCATCCTTTTATATAGGTAATTACTGCTCATCCTTCAGGGCCCAGCCTAGGTGTTGCTGCCTCAAGGAAGACTTCCCAGACCTCCCACATCATACACTCTCAAAAGATCCTTGCCCTTGGTAGCACTTGTCACAATTATAATTAATTTCAGTTATGTAATTAATTATTTTCTCTTAACTCTGCTAGAATGTAAGCTTCATGAGGGTAGGAATTGTGAGTTTAGCTTGTTCACAACCCAGCACAGTGCCCAGCACAAACCACGTACTCAACAAATATTTGCTGAACGAGCGAATGGATGGAGTCACCAGGTTGCCAGTGAAATCCTTCCCACCTTCTAGCAGACAGACTGCTGTCCTAGAGTGGGTGGTTGCTTATTCTTTGTTTTTACCCATTCAAGAGGAGCCTCACAAGTGGGCCAAGTGGTCATACATGCAACTCCTGTGACTTTTGAGGCTTATCTTGTGAGATGATTACTATTCTTGTCTCCTCCTGTTTTATCTCCCTCAGAGAGTCTCTGCTAAGGCAGAGCACATTCTCTACCATGCCAACTACCTTCTTCCTTCTGATCCTTAGACTTCTGCTCTTTGTGTAAAAAAAATGTGTTTTTCTCCAGGCAAAGCTCAGAATGCCACCTGGTACAGGGAAGGTAGTTGACTATACTTCCCTGAGTCACAGCTTCTCAGCTTGATCTACCCTGCCATAGATGCAATTTCAGGATAAGATTGGGAAGCAAGTCATCTGGAATGCTTGGGAGTGATTCTGGAGCAAGCTTTAATATCTTCTGGAGAAGTAGAGTTTCTGAAATTTCTCCAGACCTTCCATCTTGAGACCTAGTTCAGGGGCAGCTGTGGAGCCTGTACGTCAACTTCCCTTCCCCTAGAGAGCTGTACTGCCGCTTGATGGCTGGGGTCTGAGCATCTCTAGACCACTCCAGTTGTCTGTAATGCACATGCTCCACCCCAGCCACTCCCCCACCTGTCCATCCTTCTGCACTAAGTCAGCAACATTCCTCTTCTCCCACCCCCTGCTGTCTTGGCATTATGCAGCCAAGCTGAGCCAAGTCTAGTTACAATGAGTCAGTTCATCTGGAAGCTCACATCCTGTACTCCTTTCCAATATGAGGCTTAGCCAACTGGCACCCAATAATGAAGAAAAACCCTGAGAACTGAGGACTCATGAATCTGCACAAGCCAATAGCAAGGGCCATGTTGGTGGGGGCATCCCACTGTCAGGCCTCTCTTTCTGCTCCACCTTGGCTTTTTTCCAGCAGCATTATAGCTCTGGCGTGCAGTCAGAAAAACACGGCTGGTGCTTGCTGGTGGCTTGGCTCTCCTCCATCTAGCTGGGGCATTTGGATCTCTTTTCTATGTTGCGCTTATGAGTTTGGGAAGTAAGCCAGTAGATCTCCTTGGAATTGCCTCCATCGATGTCATTTCCTGTCCTAGACCCAAGGGAGACATGTTTCTTTATTTCCTCCCCATTGATGTCTTCTCTTGCCCTTGGCTCAAATGCAGAAACCTCAGTATCAATGCTCCAGGGGAAAGGAGACCATAAAACCAATCCCATTGTCATTTAGTGACCCTATAGGACAGAGTAGAACTGTCCCATAGGGTTTCCAAGGAGCGGCTGGTGAATTTGAACTGCCGACTTTTAAGAAGGCAATATAGGAAGTGGGGGTGGCAAATAGTGTTAGCTTTGGTCGCTGGTGCTGGATGAAGCTTTTGACTCTTGAGGATTGTAAGTCAGTCAAGAAGCGAAGCAGTCGCAAGCCTAGTTCTTGGCTCATTGACTGATTGGCTATGGTTTTCACCAGGAACTCTCTGGTACTGC
The DNA here is from genome assembly GCA_030035585.1 of Dugong dugon. Taxonomy (NCBI): domain Eukaryota; kingdom Metazoa; phylum Chordata; class Mammalia; order Sirenia; family Dugongidae; genus Dugong; species Dugong dugon. Next base: position 33,689,627 of record CM057467.1, read on the forward strand.
TGTGAACACCAGTGTTGACCTTCTCTGGACAAAGCAGAGAGGGTTGGCAGAAGGGCCAAGAGAGCAGCAGATTGGCTGATCCCATTTTGATCAACTTATTTTCGGGTTCTCAAGATTACGGGGGTTGGGGGGGGGTCCTCTGGCCTCTCCAGTTCTTCCTGCTTCAGGCAGCAATTGACCTCATCTTGTTTTGGTGGTTAGTCAAAGTAGCTAATTAATACAGCATTTCTACTACTATCTTAAGATTTTTTCCTTTAAGAAAACCTTATGATATGGGCTGCAGAATCTCCATGTCACCCAGCATGGCTGGCCCTGCCCTTGGGAAGCTCATATTCTGTGGGAAAGAAAGACACAGAAATCATTTCACACGGTGTAGTAGGTGCCATGACAGGGGTCAGCAGAGGGGCATGGGAGCACAAACGAGCCTGAGCCTTCCTGAGGTGGTCATGGAAGGCTTCGTGGAGATGGTGGTAGAATCTGAAGTCTGTAAAATCTTGGAAGGCAGGTCTTACTCACCTTCATCTACTCATGGGATCTAGCACAGCAATTAGCATATAACAAATGTCATCCAACTTGCTGGGTGAATGGCTTGAAGTCTCTTCCAACTTCACAATTCACAATTCTATGACCTCAGAGCCCCACAGCAGTCAGATAGCTGAAGGTGCTACTAGCAGATTCTATGAAGAGGAAAAGATATGGGGTTCTGTAGTATGCAAAATCATTTGTGAGCAATTAAACTGGAAGTGAGGAGGAAAGCATAATAAGCTTCCCTTAGCAGTTCTGGAAGAATCCTTGGGCGTAACAACAGGAACCCAGCCAGTGCACCTGCCCCTGTGGATGATCAGAGGCAATGTCTCACTTTCCACAAAGCAAAGGTTGGTCAAGCTCCTCACAGCTGTTTACCGCAGAGAGGAAAGCCCCTAAGTTCCCAGGCTGTGTAAACTGATCGTGTGTTTATAAAATACACCCCATGGGCCAAGAACATGAAAACACTTGAGATGCATGAACCAGCAGCCAGTGCAGGAAGGATTCATAACATTTGGGAGCAGGCAGGAGAGCGTGGGAGAGAGAATGATTAAATGCCAAGTCAGCGTGACTTTCCTCTGGAGAACACCCAAACTGATCTAAAACTGGAGTTCAAAAAATGATAAACATGCAAGTCTTTTGAGAAGAAATTGTGCCCAGACATCTTTTAAAGCTGAGTGGTCAACCCGCATATGAGGGGGTGGTTGCAACCACACAGCACCGAAAGGATTAAAGGCAGCTCGTGCACCATGTCTGAGGGCTCCAAGAGCTTAGGCTAAAACCCTCCCAAAGTAAGTTGTACACTTTCTGTCTGGCTTTTGCAATATGGAACTTAAAAAGCCCACTGTGAAGGGATAGGGAGTTGAGGAGTCTGCCCCCTCCCTGAACAGAAAGTGTGGAGCCTTCAGATGAGCTGTTTTGTTTCATGCTGAGCTGAGCTCACCTGGATGATGACCCTGTGACAAGAATACCAGGCTGAGGCCAGATCAGCAAAGAGAGGACAGAAAGAGGAAGAGGAAGAGAGGCAAGTGCAGCCACGCAAAGCAGTGACTGGCAGAAACCTAGTCAGAACTGCTGGTTAACATCATTTTTAATCCTTCAATCAGAGTCATTAAAACTTTGACAAGGGCAAGTCATTGTAGTTAATCTCTCAGTCTGTAAAATGCTGGTTCAGATCCAGGGATGTAAGACAGACGTGTTGGAATCGTCCTCTCAAGGTTAACTAAAGTACGGCCAACGGTGTACACAGACACTGTTAGTAGATAATTGGGTCTCTGGGAAGTGCCGAAGGACCAGCTTCCTCAAAATCTATGCTAAGAGAACTCATTTTAGGCCCAGTGTGGCTCTTGTTCTGGAGGATGTTGTGGCTGTTAGGTGCCATCAAGTTGGTTCCGACTCAAAGCCACCCTATATACAGCAAAATGAAACACTGCTCAGTCCTGTGCCATCCTCACAATTGTTGCTGTGTTTGAGACCACTCGTTGTAGCCACTGTGTCAATCCATTTCATTGAGGGTCTTCCTCTTTTTCACTGACCCTCTACTTTATCAAGCATGATGTCCTTCTCCAGAGACTGGCCCTCCTGATAACATGTCCAGCGTATGTGAGAAGCTAGTCCCTCAGCACTTCCCAGAGATCCAAGTCTTGTCATCCTTGCTTCTAAGGAGCATTCTGGCTGTACTTCTTCCAAGATAGTTTTGTTCCTTCTTCTGGCAGTCCATCATGTATTCAGTGTTCTTCACCAACATCATAATTCAAATGCATCAATTCTTCTTCAATCTTCTTTTATTTATTGTCTAGCTTTCACATGCATATGAGGCAATTGAAAAATACCATGGCTTGGGTCAGGCACACCTTAGTCCTCAAGGTGACATCTTTGCTTTTTAATACCTTAAAGAGGTCTTTTGCAGCAGATTTGCCCAATGCATTTCATTTATGGACTGCTGCTTCCCTGGGCATTGATTGTGGATCCAAGTAAAATGAAATTCTTGACAACTTCAGTCTTTCCTCCACTTATCATGATGTTGCTTATTGGTCCAGTTGTGAGGATTTTTGTTTTCTTTATGTTGAAGTGTAATCCATACTGAAAGCTGTGGTCTTTGATCTTCATCAGTAAGTGCTTCAAGTCCTCTTCACTTTCAGAAAGCAAGGTTGTGTCATCTGCGTATTGCAGGTTGTTAATTAGTCTTCCTCCAATCCTAATGCTGCATTCTCCTTCATATAGTCCAGCTTCTCAGATTATTTGCTCAGCATACAGATTGAATAATTATGGTGAAAGGATACAGCCCTGATGCATACCTTTCCTGATTTTAAACCACTCAGTATCTCCTTGTTCTGTTCGAACGACTTCCTCTTGGTCTATGTACGGTTCTGCATGACCACGATTAAATGTTCTGGAATTCCCATTCTTCGCAGTGTTATCCGTAATTTGTCATGATCCATAGAGTTGAATGCCTTTGCATAGCCAATAACACACAGGTAAATATCTTTCTGATATTCTCTGCTTTCAGTCAAGATCCATCTGACATCAGCAGTGATATCCCTTGTTCCATGTCTTCTTCTGAATCTGGCTTGAATTTCTGGCACTTCCCTGTTGATGTACCGCTGCAACTGTTTTTGCATTATCTTCAGCAAATTTTTACTTGCATGTGATATTAATGATAATTGATAATTCCCACATTCTGTTGGATCACCTTTGGAATGAACACAAATATGGATCTCTTGCAGTCAGTTGGCCAGGTAGCTGTCTTCCAAATTTCTTGGCATAGACAAGTGAGCACCTCCAGCGTTGCATCCTTTTGTTGAAACATCTCAATTGGTATTCTGTCAATTCCTGGAGCCTTGTTTTTCACCAGTGCCTTCAGTGCTGCTTGAGCTTCTTCCTTCAGTACCACTGGGTCTTGATCATATGCTACCTCCTGAAATGATTGAACATCAACCAATTTTTTTTCTTTTTTTACAATGACTGTGTATTCCTTCTATCTTCTTTTGATGCTTCCTGAGTTGTTCAATTTTTTGCCCACTGAATCTTTCAATACTGCAGCTCAAGGCTTGAACTTTTTTTCAGTTCTTTCAGTTTGAGAAATGCTGAGCATATTCTTCCCTTTTAGTTTTATAACTCCAAGTCTTTGCACATTTATTATAATACTTTACTTTGTCTTCTCAAGCCCTTTGAAATCTTACGTTCAGCTCTTTTACTTCATTTCTTCCTTTTGCTTTAGCTACTCTACGTTCATAGCAAGTTTCAGAGTCTCTTCTGGCATTCATTTTGGACTTTTCTTTCTTTCCTGTTTTTTTAAAGATCTTTTGCTTTCTTCACGTATGATGTCCTTGATGCCATTCCATAACTCATCTTCATTCATTAGTGTTCAATGAGTCAAATCTATTTTTGAGATGATCTCTAAACTCAGGTGAGATATACTCAAGGTCGTACTTTGGCTCTCATGGACTTGTTTTAATTTTCTTCAGCTTCAGTTTGAACTTGCATATGAGCAAATGATGGTCTGTTCTGCAGTTGGTCCTTGGTTTTTGTCTCTTTCCACAGATATAATTGATTTGATAGTGAGGTCCACATGTATAGTTGCCATTTATGTTGTTGAAAAAAGGTATTTGCAATGACGAAGTCATTGGTCTTGCGAAATTCTATAATGCAAGCTCCAGCATGGTTTCTATCACAGAGACCATATTTTCAAACTATTGATCCTTCTTCTTTGTTTCCATCTTTTGCATTCTAATCACCAGTAATTATCAATGCATGTTGATTGCATGTTTGATCAATTTCAGACTGCAGAAGTTGGTAAATATCCTCAATTTCTTCATCTTTGGCATTATTGGTCGGTGTGTAAATTTGAATAATAGTCATATTAACTGGTCTTCCTTGTAGGTGTATGGATATTATCCTCTTACTGATCTGGAGGATAACGATGATAATAAAAGTGGTAATAAAAATAACAAGAAACCATCAACTGTAACAAATGTACCATACGAATGTAAGATGGAATACTAAGAGAAACTATGTGCAGATGGGAGGGGGGATACATGGGAACTCTCTGTACTTTCTAAGCAATTCTTTGTAAACCTCAAACTACTGTAAAATGTAAAGTGTATTAAAAAATAATAAAAATGAGTATGACTATTATTTATTGAACATTTGATCTGCGGAGGCACTGTGAGATGCATACATATGATCTCATTTAATCCTATCAGGACCATTATTATCCCCTTTCTACCTATGAGAACATGAGGTTTATGGAAATTAAATCTCTTTCTCAAGGTCATAAAGTAAGTGGTAGAGTCAGAATAGAAGTCTGGGGCTCTGACCCCAAAGCCTTTGCTGTTAATGGTCACACTCTCCTGGCCTGGGAAGATACCCTTCTATATCCTCCAGGGCTTCCAGGCTGTGCTGGGAGGAGGTATGGATATTCAATGAGAACCAAGGGACACTCTGGATGTACTTGAAGTCCCTAAATTATTCCATTCCATTGGCATAACCAACAGCTTCCCAGATCTGTTCTTCTCCTGACCTGACCCTCAGGGAGCCAGAGTCCTCCCAGTTCTAGAATGTGTATGTGTGGGCACCCTAAGTGAGGGGTACACTTTACCCAGGATTGAATGTAACTATCTGGGCAAGAAGACTGAGTGATATTCAGCTGATTATACTCAGGGTCTAGGAAAGGAAATGGTAAGGCCCTATAGACTTAGTCTATATGGGCAGGCTTCCCACTCCCTAGACTATACCATTGGTAATACCCCAGCTTTCTCCTCACCACATCCTCCAAGCCCTTCTCCCTTAAGTAAAATACATCCTAGGTTGCCTGGAATGAAAAATATCCTGAAAAATGGAGCTACCATATCCTGCTGTATTTCTAAACTCTGGGCCACTGGCTTCTCTATATGCCACCCTCCCTGCCTCAAAGGCTGCCATATCCTCCCCTTCAGGCTTCATGACCAGGTGGACTTCCATTCTGGAGGACTGATTCTCTTACATGTTTAATGTAGTTGTGTCTTAGGAAGCTTTTGGACTAGCCATTCAGAGAAACCAAACGTAGGTCATGTGGGGCCACAAGCCATGCCCCCACCCCCAACTGTCACCATTTTTCACACCAGGAGATACATTAGGAATCTCAACTTCTCTTTCTGTCCTTCCTCCTTCTGACCTCTGGGAGCTAAGGTAAGGAGGGCATGATTCTTTTAAATAAGAGGAGAAATTTCTAATTCTTTTACCCTGCAGCCTTGTAAGCCCTGTGCACAGTGCTATCTTTTATGTTTACTCTCTCTGACTTCTCAATAAACATTAGCATCAAAGTGAATGGTTTTACCAGCTGCCAGCTTACAAAATGGGGGAGTCTGAAGAGGAATGAATGAGAAGAAGTAGGCTTGAAGGAAGAAGGAGTGATCGAAGTTAGGTTTCCCTCATCTAGGACTAGGGGAGCACGCTGGTAATCAGCAAATCAGTCACAGGGTTTTATTGAGCAGGGCATACTCTACACTGGACGAGGCAGATGTGATCACCACCTCTGCTTATTTATCTGAGTTCCGGAGGAGGTAATCCATATCTTAGGGCATTTTGGAGTCCCCGGGTGGTGCAAATGGTTAACATGCTTGGCTGCTAATAGAAAGGTTGGAGATTGGAGTCCCCCCAGAGGCACATTGGAAGAAAAATCTGTCATTAAAAACCCCATGGAGCACAGTTCTACTCTGACACACATGGGGTTGCCATGAGTGCAGCTGGATTGCAACCGGGTTTCTAGTTGGGGCATCTTGCAACTGGAATTCCATTTCAGAGCCAGGTAGCAAGGTTTGCACCTACAGCCATTTATTCTTTTTTGTTATTTCTGTCTCTCAAAGGATCTCTGAGCTTTTATTCTTTTTCTGTCTTTCCAGGGCAGCCTGCGGCCCTCTCCCTGGGCTCCCTGAAGACCGGCATAGTTAGTTCTTTCCTCAGTGCTGAGTTTCCTCCACCTCCACTTCCCCTCCAGCCAGGGGCATCACCAGGGTTGGTGTCACCCAGTGTGGTAACTATGGTGTCACCCCCTCATGCTAATTACCACAATATTGTAGCTAAAACACCAGAAAATTTGACAAAATCAGGGGCTAGAAAAACTCCAGAAACAAGAAAACAACAGCGTGCGCGCGCTTGTAGCAGAGGACTTACAGCGAGTACAGACAAAACCACGTGATTTGAAGCGTCATTGTAATTGGGTAATAATACCAGCTCTGACCAACGCTCAATAGAAGGTTCACAAAGTAAATTAGCATAGAGTTTTAGCCTTGTAGGTATATTGATACATGTAAGCTGGGTTTGCAGATTTTTTTTTTTGTTGTTATAACGAACTACAGGGATACTTTTATAAAAAATAGTAAATTTCTGCTGAAACTCTGCATAGAAGTTTTAAAGACAGTCAGCTTAGTGTTACCCCTCTGACAGTGTAAGGAGGAGGGGTCTACACTCCGCCCAGCCCTCTTGTGACGCCACTGCCTCCAGCAACCGCAGAGGCTGTGAGGTACCCAGTTAGCAGTTTTGCCTGGAGATCTTCTGAGAAGAAAGGGAAGCTCAGAGGCATTGATCTTGCCCTGTGTTCTGGGAAGCTGCATTTTCACTACTGCTTTCAAGCGACCCGGATCTCATTAGAGATATGCACGCGGGGTGAGATTCTGAGCAGGCGCCTGAGAAGTGGGAACTTGGCTTGCTTGTTGCCTTTGAGGGTCGGTGGGAGAGAACCACAAGCCAGTCTAGATCTTATCTCTCTGGGACGGGGCAGGAAAACAACACAGCAAGACAGCTGCCGGTGCAAGAACTCCACCTAGGTCTCCACACCACACACCCACACGCGCTGAAGCTGCCGTTTCCCATGAAGATGAAAGCAGAGGGCTAAGCAGCGTCAGGGATTCCCTGACTGAGCCACCAGATGGGAGGCTCAGAGGGCGGGGAAGGGATCATGTGGCTCATTTCCAGGACAACCGACCCATCTAGCTCTCAGTCACCTCCACCCCAAATGCTCTCTCCCTGGAGGGGGATTGAGGAGCCAGGAGGGGCTGGGCTGCTTTCACCTCCAGAAGAGGCAATCCATCCATAATCACTTCTTAAACACCCACTGGGTGTCCCGCCTTGGGGATACAATTAAACATAAGCAAGTCCTTGCCCACGTGGAACTTATTGAGTGGGGAGAGCAGCCAAAAATAAAGGAAAAGTTAAATAACATATAGTACACACACATGCATAAATCACACACAAGAGCGGTTACAAGTGGCACATGACTAATCCGTATATGAAAGACACGTTCACCCTCAGTTTGCTCCCACACTGACATTTCACTGAACCAATGGAACAGAAGGATAACACACCACTGCTTTGGTTCTGGGGGAGGGGGAGCTGGGGGCGGGGAGGAGAGGGAGTTCTCAGAGTACACTATGAGAAAATAGTCGTCCTCAGTGATAATATTGGAAAGGTTGGGGTTCCTTTCTGAAATGGATTCAGGATGAGCTTGGTTGTGCTCACTGAAGGCTCTGGTTGTATCTTTTTACAAGACATCAATAGTTGTTAGCTACCTGTTGAGTCAGCCCCCCACCCACCCCCAATCATAGCAACCTCATGTACAACAGAACAAAACGCTACCCTGTCCTGCACCATCTCCATGATTAGTTTCATATTGGACCTTTGTGTTCCATAGGTTTTTCACTTGCTGATTTTTGGAAGTAGATCACCAGGCCTTCTTCCTGGTCCATCTTAGTCTGGAAGCTCCTTTGAAACCTATTCAGCATCATAGCAATGCGCAAGCTTCCACCGACAGATGAGTGGTGGCTGTGTTTGAGGTGCATTGGCTGGGAATCAAACCCGATTCTCCTTTATGGAAGTTGAGAGTTCCACCACTTAACCACCAATGCCCTCAATTACATCTGCTCAATCTGCCCTCTTCCCTCCCATCCCTACTGCAGGAGCCTTCCTCTGTTGTTCACACACTCTCACATGGGCTCCCTGCTTCTAGCTTTCAGAATGGATGCCAGCAGCAGCTTCTCCGCTGTTGCCTTGACCAGGCCACTTCTTTCTCAGGCCCTTAGGATGGAGTCCCATAGTTCACCAATGGAAATGCATTGAATTTAAAGCTAGATTGGGAACACGTCTTTAGTTATTTAGTGCTGCTATAACAGAAATACCACAAGTGGATGGCTTTCTCTCATGGTTTAGGAGGCTAGAAGTCCGAATTCAGGATGCCAGCTCCAGGGGAAGCCATTGTGTCTCTGTCAGCTCTGGGGGAAAGTTCTTGTCTCAATCTTCCCCAGTCGAGGAGCTTCTCAGTACAGGGACCCTGGGGTCCAAAGGACAAGCTATTCTCCTAGCTCTTGTTTCTTGGTGGTATGAGGTCCCCCTGTCTCTCTGCTTGCTTCTCGCTTTTATATCTCAAAAAAGATTGATTTAAGACACAACCCAATCTCATAGATTGAGTCCTGCCTCATTAACATAGCTGCTGCTAATCCCACCTCATTAACATCTTAGAGGTAGGATTTACAACACATAGGAAAATCACATCATATGACAAAATGGTGGATAATCACATAATACTGGGAATCATGGACTAGCCAATTTGACACATATTTTTGGGGACACAATTCAATCTATAACAGAACGCATTCCGGTTCTGTCACTCACTAGGTATTCGACTGTGACTGTGAGCCTTAATTTCCTCGTCTGTAACACACCCAAACCCTTTGCCGTCAGGTCGATTCCAACGCTTAGTGACACTATAGGACACAGTAAAACTGCCCCATGGGGTTTCTAAGGCTGTACTCTTTACAGAAGCCGACTGCCACATCTTTCTTCCGAAGAGCCACTGGTGGGTTTGAACTGCCAACCTTTTGGTTAGCAGCCGAGCACTTAACCATGGTGCCACCAGGGTTCCTTCTCATCTGTAAAGTGGGTACAAAAAGGATATCTTCACTGCATGATTGTTATGAGGATAGCATGAGCTCATGAATGTGAAGGTACCTATCACAGCTCCTGGTGTCTGTCCGGAGTCTACTGATGTGTGGAAATTTACCAAACTCTGTGCTAAAAGCTGTACTTCTCAAACTTTGATGTGCATTCAAAACCTGGTTAAATAAGGTAGGTTTTGATTCAGTAGAACTGGGCGAGACCTGGATTTCTATGTTTCTTGCAAGTTTCCAGGTGACGCTGCTGGTCCAAGGACCACACTTTAGTAGCAAGATGCTAAACGACTTTATGATCAGAATGCTGTGTTTCCATGATTTGTTTGGGTGCTGACACTACTCTGCATCCACGGCTTACTGTGACTCTTCCTTCTCTGTTTCAAACCTCCTGCTTTGTCCTTCTAGTCTCCATTTTGCCCCAGCCCAGTTGCTGGCCTTTATGGCATCTTGGTCCACTTTTCTATCTGGCCTCCGAATCTTCACTTCTCTGTGTCTGACTCTGCTATCTAGAGTGTCATTGCTCATACTGACTACCTCTCTTCAATGTTTCTGGCTTAGTCTCACACTGCTCTCTTATAATCTTCCCTGAGAGCACCTTTGGCTAAAACCCATCCTATTTTCTTTTTCCCCTGGGCTTCCAGGAAGCTTGTATGTATTAGGTTTTGTGCTCCGTTATAGTAGTGTTTGCTTCCCAAATTTTCTGATAAAGTTAGTTTCTTTTCACTCACTACTGTTCTCTTCTTTCATGACTTAGTTTTTAAATATTTTATTTTTCATTATATTGTAGATGCTGCTATTTGCTAGCTGAGTGATCTTGGAGAAGTCACAACCTCTCTGGAATTCAGTTTTCTCCCCTGTAACAATAATAGTACCTACCTCATAAGGTTGTTGGGAGGGTTAAATGAGTTAATATCTGTAAAGTCCTTAGAACAGTGTCTGGCACATGGTAAGCACCACGTGAGTGTTATTTATTATTGCTGTTGTTGTTTTATAAGCTGCCTCAAATCCTTTTGGGAAGTGAGATGGGAATAATCGTCATCACCATCATCATCCTCTTCAGAAAAACCATGTCAAAATTAAAGTAGTATATAATATACCATGAAATTGTTGTATTACACTTGAATGCTTGAGTTTTGGGGGAAGCTTTTAAGCTAGAAAGAAAGAAATTCAGACAAATTAAATCGAATGCAATGGATAGTAAACTTCAAGGAATATGTTTCTTATATTCTAAAACCCAAGATGAGTTGAAATGACCTAGGATTTGTCCTTCCTAACTCTGTGCCTTTAAACCAGAGAAGTCCTCTACATGCCATATAACCAGCACACCATAAAATGTGCTTTGAGCTTTGCAGCCAGGACTAAAGCAATTTTCTTGAACTTCTCCCCTGTCTTCTGCCCTTGCTCTAGCTTTCCAGTCTATTCTAGCTTCTGACTCTTGGGCCTCACTTCTCCTTGCTAGCCCATGCTCATTTCTTATACCTAATGACTGAATTCGGCTGACCTGATTTGTCATGGATTAAATTGTGTCGCCCAAAAATGTGCGTATCAATTTGGCTAGGCCATGATTCCCAGTATTATGTGATTGTCCACCATTTTGTCATCTAATGTGATTTTCCTATGTGTTGTAAATGCTATCTCTGTGATGTTAATGAGATGGGATTAGCAGCATTTATGTTAATGAGGCAGGACTCAATCTACAAGATTAGATTGTGTCTTAAGCCAATCTCTTTTGAGATATAAAAGAGAGAAGTGAGCAGAGAGACAGGAAGACCTTGTACCACCAAGAAAGCTGTGCCAGGGGCAGACTGCGTCCTTTGGACCTGAGGTTCCTGTGCTGAGATGCTCTCAGACCAAGGGAAGACTGATGCATCATAAGGACCTTCCTCCAGAGCCAACAGAGAGAGAAGGACTTCTCCTGGAGCTGATGCTCTGAATTTGGACTTGTAGCCTACTCGACTATGAGAGAATAAATTTCTCTTTGTTAAAGCCATCCACTTATGGTATTTCTGTTATAGCAGCACTAGATGACTAAGACACAGCACTAGATGACTAAGACATGATTTGACCCTTGTTACCCTCTCTGGCTTATTACTGTGAGTCTGTCTATTTCAGGAAACCATCCTAGTGGATTCAGCTCCAGTTCCTAGGACTTTACTAGATTGTCTTACAATATTAACTTACTAGACTGTAGGAATTCTATTTATCTCTGTATCTACCTAGTGGCATGCACATATTATGTTCTCCTACTATCAGCAGGAATGAATGAAGGTGCTGTCTTTTGGCTACTTTGCCCAGCTGTGCACTGTGCTCCCGTTTGCCTAAAATCTTCTCTTGTGTGGTGGAGGTGAGAATACTGATGTCAGGGGTGGTTACTGGGGGAGGCAGGTTTGGGCTGGCCAAGAGCTATAAGCCTCCTGGTTTCCCAGCAGTGAGTCTGCTCCTCCACCCCAGTCCTGAGCAGCCTTATCTCCTGCTGTAAGCTTTCCCTGATGTGCTTCAGCAGCCTCTGCACTCAAAGAATCTTTCTTCCAAAGCCAGTGAGTCAGACTCATAGGACTCTGAGAAAGTCATGGTAATGGGTATCTCATCACCCAAGAGACAGAAGGTAGTGGGAGAATGGAAGGGAGGCAGATAACAAGAAGGGGAGATGATTTCCTGGTGGCGCAGTGGTTAAGAGCTTGGCTGCTAACCAAAAGGTCAGCAGTTGGAATCCACCAGTCACTCCTTGGAAACCCTATGGGGCAACTCTAGTCTGTCCTATAGGGTTGCTATGAGTTGGACTTGACTCGATGGCAACAGGTCTGCTTTTTCTGATGAGGCCGTCAAGTCCAGGGTCCAGCTCCAGTGACTCAGCACAACCATTTCTATTTATCCTCCAGGACTCCCATCTGGTCTGCGACTGAGCCTAGAGCAAATTGTTGGTAAGATATGCGGGATAGTGGTGGTAGTGGGGTCTTTAGCCTTCTTCCACTTATCCTTACAGATCCCGTTTGCCTCAGTGCTGTTCCCTGGCTGTGGAGAACTCCGTGCCTCATCCAAATGTCTTTCCCAATAAGTGTCCAATACATCACACTTTTCCCGTCCTACTGATCCTTAACAAAACTCACATGTGCTGAGGAATAAGGCACAGTGGTGAAGAACCTGCACTCTGGAGACAGTATGACCTGGGAGCAAATCGTGCCTCCACCACCTAGTGCTGTGCAAAGTTATTTACCCTCTCTGAGGACTGGTTTTCTCAGCCAAAATATGTGGCAAATATCCACGCATGGGGTTTTGTTAGAATTGTGTTAGATAATGCTTCTGAAGGGCTTAGCACATTCTGAGCCCTCAACAAATAGTGACTATTGTGCTGTTTATAACTATATCTTTCTGCAACCCACCTTGCCAGAAACAATCGTGCTTTCCTTGGTTTTACTACAGAACATTGTAATAATTATATGTAATAATAAAAGTAATAGTATATATAATACTATGTAGTATCTGGAAGAAGTACACCCAGAATGTTCCTTGGAAGCAAGGATGGTGAGACTTCGTCTGATGTACTTTGGACATGTTATCAGGAGGGACCAGTCCCTGGAGAAGGATATCATGCTTAGTAAAGCAGAGGGTCAGCGAAAAAGAGGAAGATCCTCAATGAGATGGACTGACACAGTGGCTGCAACAACAGGCTCAAACCTAACAACAATTGTGAGGCTGCCCAGGACCAGGAACAACTCATTCTGTTGTATATAGGGTTGCTATGAGTCAGAAACGACTAAATGGTACCTAACAACAACAATAATAATAACTAACTTTTATTATATGTTTACCATGTGCCAGCCATTGTTATGAGCTTTATATGTATTAATTCAATTAATCCTCATAAAGTAGTATAATTGTTATCTAAATTTTATAGCGAGGACATTGGTGATTCAGTGGTAGAATTCTTGCCTTCTATGAGGGAGACTTGGGTTCAATTCCTGGCCAATGCGCCCCATGCGCAGCCACCACCCATCTGTCAGCGGATGCTGGTGTGTTGCTATGATGCTGAACAGGTTTCCGAAGAGCTTCCAGGCTAAGAAGGACTAGGAAGAAAGGCCTGGCGATTTAATTCCCAAAAGCAGCCAATGAAAACCCTATGGATTGCAACAGTTCAATTTGGAATCCATCATGGGGATGGTGTAGGACCGGGTAGTGTTTCATTCCATTGTGCTTGGGGTTGCCATGAGTAGGGAGCCTACTTGATGGCCGCTAACAGCGACAACAAATTTTATAGATGAGAAAGTGAGGCACAGAGAAGTTAAGCAACTTGCCCAAGGATATGAAGTTAGTAAGAGGAAGAGCATGATTTGAAATGAGGTAGGCTGACTCTAGTATTAGAGTTTGTCGTATATGTGTTTTGTCACCTACCCCTGGGCTGTGAATCTTGTAAAAGTATCGCCTGTGTGATTCATCCTTGTAAACTCTACTGCACCTCGCTCCAGGTTTGCAGTTGCCAGAACAAACGGGATACCATCAGCTAAACACATCAGCTTATTAGTAGCTAATATCCCTGGGAGAGATGGCTCCAGCTTCCAGCATCCAGCACCCAGCCGCCCAGAGCCAGTGCCCAGTCCCCAAAGCCCTGGCCTCCTGCTCATTTATGGTCCAACTAAATAAGCTATATGAGCCTAGCAATAGATGGGAGATTCTTTTCCGCCGAGGGAAAAACCACCATGCTCAAGACATACTATAATGAAAAATATAGCCACCAAACTAATTAGAATAAGAGAAAATTGAGGCTATTTTTGCCGCTAGGACTGTACCTGAAGAGTGAAGAGGTAAGACATTGGACACAAGCATGGATTCAAGTGCATAGTGGTCAGCCAATAAGTAGAGTTGATCCTCAGCATTTATATATATATATGTATGTATACATACACACACACACACACACACATATAAAAAAGCAGCCTATCTGGGCCAGCAGGGCCCTGCAGAACCAACTGCCCTTTCGCCACTGCCAGGCATTGGAAAGAATTGACAGTTAACCTGAAGGTCACCATCAACACCATCATCAAAATACATTAATGGTGTAGTGAAATGAGCATAAGATTTAAAATCAGAAGATATGGGGTCTCGCCTTGGTTAAGTCCTTGTTAACAAATAACTTAAATCTTTTGATCTTAAAGACACCTTATAGCTGCAAAATGCTGTAACAACAACATGTAACATATATGTAGCATTTGCTATGTGCCAGGAACTCTCCTAAGAACCTCATGTGTATTTAATGCTCATAACAATCTTATGAGATAAGTAGTATTATTGTACCCATTTTACAGATGAAAAAACCGAGACACCTTGACTCCAAGTCTCTGCTCTTAACTGCCATGCTATACTCAATCTCTATGATGAATATGAGCATGTGCATTTATAAAGCATGCCTATATCCATCATCTCAGGTAACCTTTCCCGCTCCTTGAATAGGGGGACTCCTTGGCACAAGGGAAATTGTGTCATTCTTCACCCGGAATGGAATTTACCTCTTGGAGAGGTACCTTGAGTCTCTACATATCCCAAGTCTTGGAAAAGCTGGTAGGGGAGGTCAGATAAGCTCTCAAAACCCTCTGGGTTTCATTGTTCTGATATCACAATGTCCATTGGAGTCCCCAGCAGCTGACCATGACTGCACTGGAAGTGACTCAATAAATCAAACTACAGATCTTCCTTAGGCATCTACACCATGCTGAGCATAGTGCAGGGGGGTAGAGGACGATGTATAAAAACAACCAGGATTGTGGTCCTTATCTACACAGTTAGAAATGTAGTTGGAAGGATCAAACAGATGAAACAAACAATACAATAACAAGATAATAACATTAGGTAATAATGTGACAATACATGAAGTCATAAACTCTTGATAATGAGATTGTGGGAGATGAAAGGAACATGTTGTTAATTGTGTCCCAATTCATTTTCTGGTCTTTTTTTTTTTTTTTTTTTAAAGTAATATTTTATTGTGTTTTTGGTGAAAGTTTACATAGCAAATTAGGTTCCCATTTGACAATTTCTATACAAATTGTTCAGTGACATTAGTTACATTTTTCAATAGTGTGTCAACATTTTCTTTGATTGCATTCTGGTTATTCCATTCCCAGTGCTCTAGTTTCCCTGCCCCCTTATCTTCTCACCTTTGCTTTAGAGTAATTATTGACCTTTTGGTCTTATATAGATTTTTCTTTTTTAATGGAGCACCATAAACATGGGTAATATCCTTTATTTTGTGTGTCAATCTGTTATTTCACAGAAAGGTGACCTCAGAGGATAACTTTGTTTCAAGGTTTAAAGAGTATCTCAGGTGATAGTCTCAGGGAGTCCCCTAGTCTCTACTGGTCCGGTAAGTCTAAACTTTTTAAGAATTTGAGTTCTGTTCCACATTTTTTCTCCCATTCTATCAGGGTCCTTCTACTGTGGCCCTGATCAAAATGGTCAGTATTGGTAGCTGGGCACCATCTAGTTCTTCTGGTCTCAGGGTTGGTAAGACTGTGGCTTGCGTAGGCTATTAGCCCTGTAAACTAGTTTCTTCTCTGAGACTTTGGTTTCCCGTTTTCTCTTTTGCTCCTGACAAGTAGAGACCAATAGTTGTACCTTAGATGGCTGCTCGCAATGTTTTAAGACTCCAGAGGCAACTCACCTTACTAGGATGCAGAACATGAACTTTGTGACCTATATTATGCCAATTGACTGAGTTGTCCCATGAGACTAAGGTCCTAAGCCTTCAAACTCAGAAAACCAATCTTGCAAGGTGTTTGGTTATGTCTGAGAAGTGTCTGTAACTGTGTCCTCTATGAATATATATGCGTACACACACATCTGTATGTACATATACATATAGATACTTCTATCTGTGCACACATATGTACCTACCTGTACCTATGTATGGAGCCCTGTGGTGGAGTGGTTATATGCTCGGCTGATAACCATAAAAGGTCTGCAGTTCAAATCCACCAGCCACTCTTAGAAACCCTATGGGGCAGTTCTCCCCTGTCCTATAGGGTTGCTATGAGTTGTAATTGACTCGACAGCAATGGGTTTTAACAGTTACCTATGCACACATATATGCATATACCTATGCATATGTGACCATACACTCAGTTTTCGCTTATTGTTGGTGTTACATCTCCTGGTCTTTTTCTCAAAGCTCTAAGTTTTCTTAGGGACATTGTGCCCAGTGTGGATGGCCTGTCCTTCCTAGAAAAGAGAAGAAAATTCCATGTAAAAGAATGTTCTTCATCCAGCAGCTCCTGTCCTGTCCACCAAGACGTCTCTTTGTCTTCTCCTATGTATTTCTTCAGAGACGTTAGAGATATCAGTTTGTGGTCTATTATCTCTCAAGTAAAAACTATAATAGTGACGTGAGCAGAGGGGACTTGAGGCCACGTTGTTAAGTCGGAAGATGCTTTGCACTGTGTTCCTTCTGTGCTGTGCTCTTACTTCCCTGGGGACTGAGGAACTGCGTCCTAACCCTGAAAGCTTAGAGTGTCTCAGCTAGGGCACCATCTTAATTCTTTGCTGGGCTTCAGCCTTTTTTCCTCCTACTTGGGTGACTTTGGGAAAGTTGCTTATCCTCTTTGAGTTTTAATTTTTCTCATGCATAAAATGGATATATAAAAGTGGATTTGAGGACTAAGTGAGATAATTAATACAAAGTGTTTAGCATAGTGACTGGTGCAAAATACATAAAAAATGGTATTTTTCTGTTACTATTACCTTTACTACCAATATCCACATCATGACTATCACCACCATCATCACTGTCATCTAAGCAATACATCGCATGTCTCATTCCCTTTGAACCTTCCTAAGTGACTGACCGACTAACCTGATGAATACCAAGCTCTCCCTGTGTGATACTGGCTTAATTTGTCACCCCACCTAGGTAACATCTTTATTCAAGTTTTCAGGAGGCAAGGGAGTGACAAACATTGAGAATTTTAGGCCCTGTGGTGGGAGAGAAGGGAAGTTACTTTTGGCTGGGTGGACTTGAAAAAACTCAAAAACCCGTTGCCGTCGAGTCCATTCTGACTCATAACGACTCTATAGGACAGAGTAGAACTGCCGTATAGGGTTTCCAAGGAGCTGCTGGTGGATTTGAACTGCTGACCTTTTGGTTAGCAGCCGAGCTCTTCGCCAGGACTTTAGGTGCTCTCATATCTCCCCTCTGCACCTGCTAGGTCTATCCCAGAGATAAATTCTTCCCCAGAGTTCGTTCCATTTTCCCATGAGTAATAATGGTAGCAATTGCTGGTAAAGGAGGCCTTCTTAGTCCACCAAATTCATTTCCCTTCTCCCTAGTCATTATAATGCCATGGTGAAGAGAAGACTCTTCATTTCAATTTTAGTCACTGAGTAATGGGAGTGCCTGGAGGAGAACGACAGAAATGGTTGAGGCCGTGATGCTGAACCATGAGACGCACAGAGTCAATTACCTTTGGATTCCCAGCCAGATTTCAACGTACACAATAGTATTTCATCTTTATAACCTGTGGCTATACTTTGAGGGTTTCTGGAGCGGAGAAATTACCCATGCGCTGTCCAAAGTCATGTTCTACTTAAGAGCTCAGAGGAACACAGACATAGATCCCACTCAAGCAGCCCGGTACCACTTGAACACCTACTAGAGAAGTCTTTCCCTAGAGAGAGATTTATTTGGTAATTATGAAGGTGAAAAGGACTGGTCCTGAAAATTTTTCTTGGGGGCTCTAGTTTAAAGTTCTACTCTGCAGAGGAGTGCTTAATTCTGTTGAATTTCTTCACCAAATCAATGCAAATTGCAATCTGGAAATGAGTGTGTAAACACACTTCCGACGTGGTATTTCCTTTATTTGCCTTTGGATAAAAACACAGTCAGACCTTTGTGTACAATGTGGGTTCTGAAAGGCCGTTGAAAGCCGAGTGGGAGAATCTTTGACATCTCAGGGGAGTATTTAGCACGAACACAGCTCATGCTAACTTGCCTCAAGGCTGGGGAAGACTGAGGGCTTCTCTGCAGCAACCCCACTCTTCCTGCACACCAACTCCAAAAGGAACTGGGAGGCACATCCCCTTCACTTGAATAGGAGGCTCAATCCATTTATTCACTGAACAAATATTTATTGAATGTCTGCTATTGCCAAACCTATCCAGGTGCTGCCGAGGATACTTCAGTGAACAAAAGCAGGCAATAATCCCTACTGACATAGAATCCACATTTCCTCAGATTGGTTTAATATTGTTATTTTATTATCTCTGATATTATATCTATATATCATCTATACCTAAACCCATGCTTATACCCATACCTATAAACCAAAACCAAACTCATTGCCATGGAGTCTTTTCTGACTTATGGCAGTCCCATGTGTTATAGAGTAGAATGGCTCCGTAGGGTCTTCTTGGCTGTACTCTTTATGAAAGCAGATTGCCAGGCCTTTCTTCCACTGTGCTGCTGGGTTGGTTCAAACTGCCAACCTTTGGGTTAGTATCTGAGTGCAAACTGTTTGCACCACCCAGGGACATATCTATACTTATATTCTATCTATCTATCTATCTGTCTGTCTGTCTGCCTATCTATCTGTCTATCATCTTAGATTATATGTTCCAAGAAGGCAGGGGGTTGGGTTTATACAATTATTTTTGTACAAAGCCCAGAACAGCATCATTCATTCATTCATTTGCTCATTAATTCACTCATTACATACTTTCTGAGTATCTACTCTGAGTTAGGTGATGGGGATACAGTAATAAAACAGAAAATATCTCATAGAAATTATTGTCTATTTTAGTAAGTATGAAATAAGGATAGTGATGCCATGGTTTCTGTTGACATTTAATTGAAATTTAGTGATGTACAGATCTTAAATCTGAAAAGATATCTTATATTCAAAGAGATACATCATAGATATTGCTAGCTGATACATTTTCAGCATAATGACTTTGCTCTTCCCATGTACAGTCCCTTTTTAAATAAAAATACTTTTTATTTTGAAATAATTTTAGATTTATAGAAGAGTTGCAAAAATAAAGTACAGAGAATTCCTATGGAGCCTTAATCCAGCTTCCCCTAATGTTAGTATCTTATACAACTATGGTATATTTATTGAAACTAAAAAATCAACATTCATATAATACTATTAGCTAGAAGACAGAGTTGATTTGGATCTCACCAGTTTTTCCACTAATGTCTTTTTTCTGTTCCAGGATCCAATCCAGGATACCCTGTTGCATTTAGTCATGATGTCTCCTTAGTCTCCTCCGATTTTCAACAATTTCTCAGTTGTTTTTATGACCGTGACCAATTTTCAAGAGTTCTGGTTAGGTATTTTGTAAAATGTCCCTCAGTTAGAATTTGTCTAATGTTTTCTCATGATGAGACTGGGGCTATAGATTTTTAGGAAGACTACCAAAGAGATGAAGTGGACTTCTCATCACACTGTATCGGGGTATGTGACATCAACACAGCTTATCACTGGTAATGTTAACCTTAGTCACTTGGTTAAGGTGGTGTCTGCCAGGTTTCTCCACCGTAAAGTTGTTTTTATTTTTTTCCCTCTTTCTATACTTTATTTGTTAGAAACTAGTCACTAAGTCCAGCCCACACTTAAGGAGAGGGAACAGAAACTTTACCTCCCAGGGGGAGGCTTCCTTTCTTTTTGAGTTTTCCTCACTTACATGTTCTGTGTTTGAGAATAAGGGGCTCCGGGTCCATACTTTTATTTTTCCTTTAAGTTATGTTAAAGTTGGTGAATCTACTCTGTACGGCATCTTGTTTAGAAAATCCTTCATCATTTAACACGAGCTTTTACCAGAGAGAGAGAGTGTGCATTCATTTGGAGGGTTCTAAAGTTTTTGTTACTTGTAAATTAACTCCAGTACTACGCGTGAAATAACTTTTCCCCTTTTAATGCATTTTTAACAGCTGCTTATTATAATTTCCAGTGACACAATGATAGTTCAATTCATATACTGTGATCATAGAACACTGGGCCTGGGGCAGATTTAAGAATCATTTGGTTGGCCTCCTTACTTGACAGATGAGGGAATTGAGACCCAGACATGAGACTTCTCTGAGGTTGCTCAGCTAGCCAGTGGGAGCCTAGACCTCCTATTTCGTTTCCTGTAAATTCCTCTGTCTGACCTCCCAGCAACAGAGGGATTCTAATACTCTGCCCCTAGACTGTTCCAGAATGCAGGGCCTCCCATTCCTCTCCTCAGAGCAGAAATAAGGCGTGGGTCCAGGCCATACTTAGGACCACACAGGATTCTGGGAACACATTTCACAGACAACCGCATGCACACTCCCACACAGCTTACATTGCACCCTGGGATGCGGAGGACCTCATATCCCCCTGTTCCTTCCCTCTTTCCCCAGTCCCATCAACCTTAGCTGTGGCTAGAAGCCTCGTTCAGTTCAACCAGGCTTTGCCCTTGGTTGGAGATGCTGTAGTTTGAAAAGCGGGAGCTCCCTATTAAGTTTGGAGTTCATCTTCAGAGGCTGCTGTCCCAGGAATAACGAGAGCAATTCCTTTGGAAGACTGAGCCAGTTTAAAGCCATGAAAGGATTAAACTAACAGGTTGTACCTTCTCAAGAGGCAGTAAGGCTACTGTTCTGAAAAGCTTGCACTTGGGAGAAGTGACTAGAAAAACTTTGCCTCCTCCCCTCTACCACCCACTTTAACTGGGTTAAAAAGCAAAGAGATAACATCTAACTGAATATGTTTAGCTAAGGAGCCCTGTCACTTCTCCCAGCGAATGAAGCTTAAAGCACTAGTCAACTCTTATGCACAAGCACAGTCCCAATGATCACATTCACACAACACAGGTCTCCAGTACATCCCTGGACAATGAAGTGCACAAGAGGTCAGGGGCAGGGCTGTCCCATGGCCAGAGACTAAGTGGTATCCAGGGGATCCGTCAAAATAGCTGACCATCTGGATTTTTTTAAAATTGTGGTAAGAAATATATATATATATAATTTGCCATTTTAACCGTTTTGCAGTGTACAATTCAGTGGCATTAATTATATTCACAGTGTTGTGCAGCCATCACCACTATTTATTTTCAAACCTTTTTCATCACCCCAAACAGAAACTGTACCCATTAAGAGATCTCTACCTACCCCTCTCTCCAACCCGTGGTAACCACTGATTTACTTTCTGTCTCTATGCATTTGTCTATTCTAGATATTTCATATGAGTGGGATCATACCATATTTGTCCTTCTGGGTTCCAGATACTTCATATAAGTAGCTTATTTCACTCAGAATAATGTTTTCAAGGTTCATCCATGCTGTAGCATGTATTGGGACTTTCTGTCTCTTTATGGCTGAATAATATTTCATTGTATGTATATACCGCATTTTGTTTATCCATTCACCTCTAGTTGGACACGGGTTGTTCCCACCTTTTGGCTACTGTGAATAGCATTGCAGTGAACATTGGCGTACATGTGTTTTGCGATTCTGCTTTCATTTCTTCTGGGTATTACCTAGGAAACAGCTAGATTTTTCACGTTTTTCATTCTAATTGTCTTGGACACAGTAGGAACCCTGGTAGTGCAGCGGTTAAGAGCTTGGCTGCTAACCAAAAGGTTGGCAGCTTGACTTCACCAGCCACCCCTTGGAAACCCCATGGGGCAGTTCTACTCTGTCCTATAAGGTCGCCATGACTTGGAACTGACTCAACAGCAATGGTTTTTTTGGTTTGGACACAGTAGGTGAGCCTAAGAAGCAGAGCCAAAGATAGTGAAAACTTCCAAGGAAGTTGCTGCAATTTTAGCTTCAGGATACCTCCTACAAAGGGCATTCACAGGCTGGGCAACCCATTTGGTGAAAGGAGTAAAAATGGTTTTTGGCTGCCTCAGCTTTCCTGCCTAGAATCATTTTCCTCCCTTTGGTGTGCACCAGCTATACTTGCCTTGTGGCTCAGGGTTTTCAGTACTCACTCCCTTTCTTGCCACTAAAATCCATTAGGAACTCATTCATACGTATTCATTATACCACATCTACGTATTAGTCCTTTACAGAGGCTGTATTAGTTTCCTAGAGCTGCTGTAACAAATTATCAAAAATTGGGTGGCTTGTAAGAACAGAAATTTATTCTCTCACAGTTCTGTAAGCTAGGAGTCTGAAACCAGGGTATTGACTGTGTTGATTCCTTCTGAAGGCTCTGAGGAAGAATCTATTCCATCCTCTTACCTGGCTTCTGTTGAATGCCTGCAGTCGTTGGCACTCCTTGGCTTACAGCTCACTCCAGTCTCTGCCTTCGTCATCACACAGCCATCTTCCCTCTGTGTATTTTCTCCTTTTCTTTAAGGTTACCACTCATATTGAATTAGGACCCACCCTACTCCAGTATGACTTCATGTTAACTGATAACATCTTCAAAGACCCTATTATCAGAAAAGGTCACTGTCACAGATATCAGGGGTTAGGATTTCAACAAATTTTTTTTGAGGGGGGAGACACAATTAATTTGCCTTTAAATAGGGATAAACACTTAGGTGTGGTTCTCAACCTGGGCCATGCATCAACATCACTTATGGTACACTAGTAAAATGGGGAGCCAGGGCCCCACTCAAACTCTGTAATTTTAAAAAGCCCCATCGGTGATTCTCATGCACAACCAGGGCTGAAAACCAGCCCTAGTTTAAGTGAGAGGTCCTTGACACGTGGTCCCTGCACCAGGAGCATCACTATTACTCGGGCGCTAGTTAGAAATGCAAATTTTGGGGCCCCACCCCTGACCTCTTGAATCAGAAAACTGCAGGTGGGGCCCAGCAATCATTTTTAACAAATTCTTCAGGAGATTCTGATGCACACTAAAGTTTGAGAACCACTGCTCTAAGCTGAAGACCAAGGCCTGACTGGGAAATAGTAGCCAGGAGTGGGGGTAATGTGGATGACACAGAGGTGTCACCCCAAATCACACTCCATAAACATTCACTAGTCTATGTACACATAAAGTCATCTCTGGTTACTTGTCAATTTACCAAATCTGTGTCAGGTTTGCTGACAATCAGCAGTGTTAGATCCTTTTCATTTAGTGGGAAGGATGGTAGTGTTTTACCTCAAATGGTAACAACATACTGGGTGATAGGATTAACTGGCAGTGGTTATGTTGGTGGTCATGACTTTCCTTCCTCTTGCACCCTAAAAGCCACAGACCACAAGTGAGGATGGTGGACAGGGGTAGAGGCAAAGAATGAGGTTGTGGTGGGGGAAGTAAATTATTCGTTAAGCTCGATTGTACTGAATCAGAGTCCAGGAACCTTTTCTGCACAATAAGTATTTCTTTCATTGTAAATTTTACCTCCAAAATCATGACACCAAAACTCTCTCTTAAGGGGTAATGTCTTTATGGCCTGAAAGCATTGTAAGTCGGAAAGGTTTCATTTGGTTGAAATGTGGTGAAATTTTAATTCTATTCAACTAGAACAATTCTTGGTACTGGAGATACACTGATGAGTTAGAGAGGCACTGTCTCTAACTTCAAGATGCAGGAGGAGAAATCAGTGGGAAGACTGCTATATAAGAGGAGACATAGCATGCCATGTGAGCATCTAGTGAGCTTGATCTTAGCTCTGGGGCTCAAGTAAGGCCTTTCTGGGTTGCTGTTATTTTTCATTGCCATCAGATTGGCTCCAACTCACGGAGACCTTATGTGTAACAGAACGAAACATTGCCCAGTCCTGCAGTATCTTCACGATCCTTTTAACCCAGAGGATTCATCTTTCAGGATTATATCAGATAATATTCTGTTGTGATTCATAATGTTTTCATTGGCTAATTTTCAGAAGTAGATCACTAGACTTTTCTTCCTAGTCTGTCTTAGTCTGGATGGTCCATTGAATTTGTCCGCCATGAGTGACTCTGCTGGTATTTGAAATACTGGTGGCATATAGCCTCCAATATCATAGGAACACTCAAGCCACCATGGTACTGACAGATAGGTGGTGCTGGGTAAATGATATTTAATGTGAAAACCAAAGGTTGAATAGGAATCAACCGGTTGAAGGAATGCAGGGGAAGGAAGGACAATGTGAGGAGAAGAACATTCTAGACAGAGGGAAGAGCTTGATTGAAGGCCTGGCCTGGAGTGGCGAGAGCCTGGTATGGAAGTTTTGGACCTACAAGGAGAATATGCCAGATCCTGGAGGATCCAGGAATGTGAAAGGAGATGAGGTTAGAAATGTGCCAAGTCCAGATCCTGGAGAACCTGGGAGGTTAGATGAAGGATTTGAACTAGAGCCTAAAGGCAATTGGAAATCACTAACGGGTTTAAAGTAGTGGAAGGAGATGACATATTTGCATGAAAAATAAATCTCTTGGCTGCATTTTGGAAAATAGATTGGAGTGGGGAGTGGGTATTAGGAGATAGCTAGGAGATGTATGTTATACAGACTAAATTTATGAATGTTTGCTTAGGGAAATTATGAAATGACATAAGAAATTAGGAGATTAAAATGCATACGTACCTTATGTTCTTTTTCAGCCCTAGTTCTTAAAAAAAATGTCTTCGTGTTTGTTTTTTGCTTTGCAACCTGCTTTTTTGATTTTTGTTTCTTTTTTTATAAACTTTATTTTTGAGAACAGTTTTATGTTTACAGAAAAATTATGCAGAAAGTACAGAGAGTTTCCATGTACCCCTTTTGCCCTACATGTTGTTTCTCCTACTAACATTTTGCATTCCTGTGGTATGTGTGTTACAACTGTTGATGGACCAATATTGATAGTTTATTACTGACTGAAGTCTACAGTTCAATTAGGTTCACTCTTTGCGTTGTACAGTCCAATGGGTTTTAACAAATTCTTACAGTCGTGTGTCTACCATTACAGTATCATATAGAATACTTTTACTACTCTAAAAATGCCTTGTGCTCCACCTCTTCATCCTTCTCCCATTTCCAGCCCAAGCTCTGTTTCTTTGGATGAAGTAGATCTATGACACCTATCTTCAACAAGCCAGAGTATGTACATTTTTATATATCGTTTCAACATTTGGAGTACCTGGCCAGTGGTATGAGTAAATCAGCCAGTACCAATTGAACACTAGCCATGTGCAAATCACAATACAAAGCATGGAGTCCACCATGCAGGATTCCAGGAAGGTATAGTTCTTGCCTCAAGGAATTCACAATTGCATTACGGAAATAAACAAGAACATGTAAATGTTAATTGAAGTTTCAAGGCAGTACGTGACTATCTAAAAGTGAGGATGGAATAAGAAGCCCTCTAAAAGGACGGAGAATCACTGTGGGCTGTCATGTTAGGAATAGTTTCATGGAGGATGTAGGACATGGGCAAGGCGGTGAAGGATACTTGGGAAGTAGGAGACAAACAAGCATGGGGAGCACACTGCAGATGAGGAACTGATGTCAGCAGGGGGCATTGTGGTTGGATCCACATTTGTGATTTCAATTTGTCTTGATTTTCAGGGACAGTCAACTCAGTCATAATAAAGAAAAACTCACTAGCTTTTGGCAAAAAATAAGGGGAGTAGTAGCGAACATTCCCATCTTAATTACTGGTTGTATTTTTGCCATATCTGGTGGAACTGAAGCAGAAGGGGGCTTGAGGGTGGACATGGGTGGAAAAACTTAAGGGGTTGACTTGGAAGAGGCCTGGGAAGGGTAGAGGGGGCTGAGGCACTTCTGCAGGGAAGTGCAGTGGGCCTTCCAGAGCTCTGGTATTCACCCCAGAAATCAGAGTTCTCTGGTTTGGGGAACATTACCTACTGCTAAGGCAGTTTTAAAGTTATAGATACAAAGCAGTTGCTGTCAAGTCAACTTTGACTCATGATGACCCCCATGTGTTCGAGAGTAGAACTGTGCTCCATAGAGTTTTCAATGGCTGATTTTTTGGAAGTAGATTGCCAGGCCTTTCTTCCTAGTTATCTCTGGGGAGACTCGAACTGCACGCTATTTGTGCCACCGAGGGACTCCCCACATAATAACCAAAACCAAATCTGTTGCTGTTGAGTCAGTTCTAACTCATAGTGACCATATAGGACAGAGTAGAACTTCCCCATAGGGTTTCCAAGGCTGTAATTTTCATAGAAGCAGATAGCCACATCTTTCTTCCCTGAAGCAGATGGTGGATTCAAACTGCAGACCTTTGGGTTAGCACCTGAGCACTTTAACACTGCACCCCGAGGGCTCCTTCCTATAGGGTCTCTGGTGAGTTGTAATAGACTCCATTCCAATGGGTCCCCCATATAATAAAAGAGGCTATTTTTAAAGTCCCACCCCCAGAACCTCCAGCTGTTTGCCCCTTGGCCTTAGAATAATCTATCTGCTCTTGGGCAAGAGTTCAACTGTTCTGAAGGGTGGGTTTGGCTCTGAATTGCCAGTTGATGGCCACCTGCTGCCATTCTAGACAGGAGTAGGGAGGAGGTTGAAGAGCAGAGGGACTGAAACTGGACTGTGCAGACAGGGTAATCTCTGGCTGGGGCAGAGGGAAGACAGGCATGCATCTGAGGTGGCTTCTGGGAGATAAGTGTACCAGCCCATGGCCCAGGGTGAGGGCTTGGGGGCTGTGTGATGATGCAGGGGACATGCCTTAAACTTTGTCTGGGAGACATTGGTCAGCCAGATGAGTTCAAAGGGGAATGTCACAGGGCAGAGAATTTCCAACTGTGTGTGTTCTTAGAGATGCTTGAGGGGTTGCCTAGACTGAGGGCCGAGGAAGCCAAAGAAGTGGGGAGACCCAAAGACAGTCTACGGACCCCACTCTCTGTTCATGGAATTGATCCTCTTCTATGTGTTTTGTATTTTGGGGGTCTGCTTAATAATTTGGATTAAAAAAAAGATTCTGATTTTCAGGTGAAAATCTTTGCCAATGGAATGGCCTTTTCACAGCATGCCATTTTGGTTCCTGCTACCAGGCTTGAAGATTATATCCCCAAAACAGGGAAGGTACTTGTCAAGAACCCCAGCTCTGCGGCACACACAGGGGTGGTAACATTAAGCCCCAGGGCGTGCTCAGCATGTACAGACCAAGCAAGGCTCTGCTGGGGTCTCTAGGGGTCGGGATGGGGAGCAAGAGCCAGAGAGCTGCCAGCAGGAGGAAGAACAATGGGCTAGTGTGAGGGTTGCCCGAGGCACTCAGCGGAGGTGACAGTCCACCGGGGCTGCGGAGGCGTGTTTGTCTAGGCAGGAAGCCATGGGGGACCCTGAGCCAGCCTCCCCTGGCACCTCTCCTGACCATACCTGCAGTGGAGCCCCTGGGCATGCCTCCTGAGCATGGCAGGAGCTGTTGCTGGGAAGTCCAAGGGCCAGTCCAGAACCTGGCCTCTGCCAAGTACTTCCTTACTTCCTGCATATGGGATAGGATGCCCTTCTACTGCAGGAAGAATTCTCTACTATGTTTAAGCTGCTCAGCCTTCTCCCTGAGTCACCTCACAGACTCACTCCCTGAGCCTGGGGGACAAAGTTCTAATGAAAGGGCTTCTTTGAGGGAAGGGCCTGATGGTAACAGGACACCTCATAGGCTCTCCATCTACAGATGTGGAATGGATGATCTTATGAGTGTGCTGGCACTTTTCTGCTGGGTGAAAGTCTGTTGGACCAATAAAGGTATAAACAGCTCTTGGTGGGTGGAGTAGTTTTATCACAAGATGATGTCATTCCTGGGGTTGGTCACTTGGAGAAGAGGCCCACCTCTCAGAGCTGGCAAAGGGCTGGGCATGCACTTGGTGTCAGGGTACACACTTGCGGACATAAATAGTAGCAATGAGCAGATAGTAAATGTGGGCAGACATCAGGGATTAATTTCAGCATGGTGTATGGAAAAGGCAGAATCTGCTAGGCACAGGAATGATCTGGTTATGGAAAATTCTGAAAGCTGAACCTTGTAACCTTGGCTTTTTCAAGCCTGGAGCATTCCCACTGTTGTCTCACTAAAAATTTAGTCACATAGTGGCCAACGTTTATTTGGGATCTATTATTGCTCGGCATAGTGATATGTCTTCCCATGCATTACTTGATTTTATCCTCATGATAGCCTGGTGAGGAATTGTTATCTGTATTTTACGGATGGAGAAATTGGGTCACAGAGTGTTAAGTGACTTGCTCATGGTAACACAGTTTTAAGTGGTAGAGCTGGTATTTGAATTCACATGTATCTCTCTGATTCTAGAATCTAAATTCTTAACTGCTTTTTGCTATGGAGTCATTTAGAAAGTACAGCCTGTCTCAACTGTGTCAAGTAGCGCCAAGGGGAGGGCTTATGTCCAAGCTTGAATGAAGCTTTTCAAGAGGTAGCGGGGCCCCCTGGAAGGGCAGAGCTGCAGTGTGCAGTGAAACTTGGGGACAGGACACATCATTAGTCAGTCATCCCTCCTTCCTAGAGAGTCTCCTTCCCATGAGGCTTAGTTTCCTAGTGCTGCTGTAATAGAAATACCACAAATAAGGGCTTTAAAGAACAGAAATTTATCTTCTTGTAAGAGACTGTTGTTGTTAGTTGCTGTAAAGTTGATTCTGACTCATGGCGATCCCATGTGTGCAGAGTAGAACTGCTTCACAGGGTTTTAAGGCTATGACCTTTTGGAAGCAGATCACCAGGCCTGTCTTTGGGTGGGTTTGAACTGCCAACCTTTAAGCTTGTAGTTGAGTGCTTAACCGTTTGTACCAACTAAGGACTCCATTAGGAGGCTAGAAGTCCGAATTTAGGATATTGCTCCAGGGAGAGGTCCTTTTCTATTTCAGCTTCTAGTAGCTAGCAATCCTTGGAGCTCCTGGGCTTGCAGAGTTAACTACCTCTGTCATCATCAGATAGTATCTGTCATCCTCCTGTGTCTGCTCTAATCTGCTCTCTTTATAACTCAGAACTACATTGATAAGACCTCATTAGCAGAACAAACAAAACCTACTACTAAATAGGATTACATCCACACATATAGGGGTCAGGACTCCAACATGTATTTACGGTGGGACACAATTCAATCCATAATATCTTAGACATGCTGGTCTTGCCCTAATAATTGGGGAGCTTTTCTTCATGACTTCTGTCTGGAACCTCTGCCCAACTGTCACTCAAAGTTGGGTTTAGCTAAAGAGGAAATTCTTTTAGGAGTCTGATGGTGCATTGAAACATTTAGGACTAAAGTAGAAGGTCCCCCAGTATACAGTTCTCTAGTTAGCTAGCATCTTGAGGACCCACACTCAGCTACCACCTGGTTCCATGTGCTTCTCAGGCATCTACTGGACCATACTCCACAGTCAGCCACTGATGTCACCTGAGGGTGTTTGTACGGCTGGACAGGAGCAGGTTTTCTAATGTTTGCCATTTGCTCTGGTCAATCTAATCAGCCCATGCAGCCATCACAGCTTCTGAGAGATGGGAGCATACAGATGCCTAGATTAGACTATGTGACTCATCATAACTTATAAACTGTGATTTCATCACCTGCTTCCTTGACCTAGAGGAATAACAGTAGAGTTCCATAACAACAGTCGACTTGTAGGTAGCCTAGGGGAGATCCAGATGGCACCAACCCACGGTGATATCTTTCTTTTTCCAACAGTCTTTGTACTTGTTGTTGGTATGTATGTTTACATAGTTATGTATGTACATTTATTAATCTGGATGACTATACTGTAGAATCTATCACTCTGTAATATATTCTCATACCTCTCTGTGGTCCAAGCAGTACCCTAGACCCCACCTCAGGGTCCATGCTCAAGCCCATGCAAGGTAGTATAGTAATAATTGGCACTGTTGTATATTTACGATTTACCAGGCACTATTATAGTGTTTCAGAGCCCCGGTGGCTCAGTGGTTAAGACCTTGGCTGCTAACCAAAAGGTCGGCAGTTTGAATCCACCAGTTGCTCCTTGGAAACCCTATGGGGTAGTTCTATTCTGTCCTATAGGGTCGCTATGAGTCAGAATCGACTCGATGGCAGTGCGTTTGGTTTTTTGGTTTATTATAGTGTTTTAGAGCCCTGGTGGTGCAGTGGTTAAGAGCTTGGCTGCTGATCAAAAGGCCAGCAGTTCAAAGCCACCAGTTGCTCCTTAGAAACCCTATGGGGCAGTTCTACCCTGCCCTATGGGGCCGCTATGAGTTGAAATTAACTTGATCACAACAGTTTGGTTTTTGGTTTTATTATGGTGTTTTATACATATTAACTAATTTAATCCTAATTTTATAATGTATGTACCCAGAGAAGGTAAGTAACTTGCTTGAAGTCCCACAGGTAGTGAGTTGATGGAGCAAGGATTAAGTCCAGGATCTGAGTCTGGGCTTTCAACCACTGTGTTGTAAATGATTGCAGAAGCTAGGTTGCATACTCTCTTGAAATCTCAGGGCAAGCAATGGGAACGAAAGAGCCAGGCTAGGCCTTTCTGAAAAAAATAGCTAAGTGTAGGCAGTGGTTCTCAAAAGTGATCCCCAGACTAGTAGCATCAGCATCAGCTGGAAACTTATTAGAAATGCAAATTCTTTAGCTCCATCCCAGACCTACCCAATCAGAAACACTGGAGACAGAGATTTTGATGCATGATAAAGTTTGAAAACTGCTGGAATATGAAAGGATGAATAGGTTCTAGGCCCATCTCTGTCCTTGCCTAGCTAGGTGACCATGGGCAAGTAATTTAATCTCTCTGGTCTTGGTTTCCTCATCTTTAAAATGAAGGGCTCACTCTAGAGTCATTGACTTTTCATGAACTCAACAAACATTTATTGAGTGCCTACTGTGTTAGTTCCCTGGGTGGTGCAAACAGTTAAGTGCTTGACTACTAGTCTAAAGGTTGGTGGTTCAAACCCACCCAGAGGTGCCTTGGAAGACAGGCCTGGCAATCTGTTTCTGAGAGATCACAACTTTGAAAACCCTATGGAGCAGTCCTATTCTGTAACACATGAGGTTGCCATGGATTGGAATCGACTCAACCACAACTAAAAACTAACAATAACACCATGTGACTGATAGAGAGACTACAAAGATACTATGCTTTCAGAGTGGACCACAAGGAAGGGCGAGGCTGCTTGTGATGTATGGCCACCATTTAAGGTTAGACCCTAGTTAATTCTTGCTGGCAGAATTGTTTGAAAGGCTCCTTTTTCTCCAAACTCCTGTATATCTCCACATTGTTGCCAAAGCCACTTTTAAACACGACTCTGACACTGTTGCCCCTTCAATTAAAAACCTTCAATGACTCCCCATTGTCTTTGCTTTCAGAATGGAACTCAATGAAAGCTGCTTGTGATACTTGGAAATGTGTCAGAGGAATTGTGTCTGTCCTCAGGACAGACAGGCTTGTAGGATGATAGAAAGGAAGGAGTTCTGGCCAGCAGATGCCCTGGGTTCTAAAGAGCATGAAAGGGCTGAAAAAAGAAAAGAAAGGTTAAGAGTCTCATGCAATATTTGGCAAAGCTCTGTTCCTCCTGGAGACTCGTGTGGCATGTCCCCAGGCAAACCTGGTTAAATTTCCTGCCTGTATTTCAAAACCTGCAAAATGTTTTGAGTAACAGCAAATGGATATATGTTGACTCAAGAATCAAGACTCTAAACAGCATGAGTTTGAGTCATATGGAGGCATCTGGGGCCATTGCACCCATCAATCTGTATTCTGAATTGGGTCTCCAGGACTTGGTGACTACAGTTAACCTGGATAGTCTGGGGAACTTGCTCCCTGACTTCAGGGGTAGCCATTGATGTCTACACAGTTGTCCCACCCTGTGAAAAAGAAACAAGCATCAATGATCAACAAAGCAATGAGACTTGATTGAGCACGCAGTCTATGTTTGGCATTGTGCCAAATTATCTGGGTATAGAAGAAACCTAAGGCGCTGCCCTGAGGAACTCACACATCTTGCATCAGCAAAGGTAGTCTGGCAAGGTTTCTGAAATCCAGGGCTTGGCATCGTCCAATATGTTGGGTAATCCAAAGTCCAGGTGAGATGGGGTCTAGGACCACATAGCATTAGGTCTGGAACTTTGCTCCGGAGGCTGTGCATCTGCCTATGAAGACCACCTCACTGTACGAAACAGTTTTCCTTGTTTCAGGTAGGTAAGGGGTTTGAATTGCACCCTATGCTGCCTAAGAGGGACTGGAGGCTTTTGGAAAAAGAGAGGGGGACAAGGACGCTAAGTTAGACATTTTCTTAACTTCTGAGCTCAGCTTGCCCTGCTAAAACTCACCTGAAGCATCTGTGGCAAGACCACTAGAATGGAAAGACTACCAACGCCCTGGTTCCCACTTACTGCTACCTGCTTGCTTCCTGTCCAAGCTTGGGCCTCCCTGAGCTCAGTTGCTCCTTTTGTCATTGTGAGGGCAGTGGCTGGCTCCCAGTGGGTGCTCAATTTATGTTTACTGAATTTGTTGAATGTAGAGTTAACCAGTTGCAGTAGAGTCAATTCCAACTCATGGTGACTCCATGTGTGTCAGAGTAGAACTGTGCTCCATAGGATTTTCAATGGCTGATTTTTCAGAAGTAGATTGCCAGGCCTTTCTTCTGAGGCACTTTTCAGTCGATTGGAACCACCAGCCTTTTGGTTAGCAGCACATTAACCATTCACACCACTTAGGGACTCCCAAATGTAGAATACCTGGGTTTAATGCCATTGATGATTTTTATCTGTTTTCCTTAGCTGAGTTTTTAGAAATGCTTTTCTGGCTGTGCCCTGGAGAAATGTTAAGACATGAGAACTCAAGATGTTTATTTTGAGAAACATTTTCTGATCCATGGCTTTCCTTGGTCTGGTGGGAAGATACACGTGTTGGCTCTATCTCTGCCCTTCACTAGAATGCAAACTCCATGAAGTCAGGGACCTTACTTTTCTTGTTTGCTGCTTTATACTCAATGCTGAATAAAGACTGGATAACAGTAGGTGGTCAACAAATATTTGCTGAATGAATGAATGAACAATTAACTGCAGCTTAACTCCCTTGTGGGGAGGTAGTGTAGTGTGGGGATTAAGAGCTGTGGATTCAGATTGCCCAGTTTGATCCCTGGCTCTTCTCCTTATGAGCTCTATGTTTTCGCCAAGTTTCTTAACCTCATTCTGCCTGTTTCCTCATCTGTAAAATGAGGCTAATACTTCAAAGCATTGTTACGAGGATCACGTGAAATCACATGCACAAAATATTTAGAACCATTCCTAGCATATAGTAAGTGCTTCAGAAGTCTTGGCTATTGTTGGCTTTGTGAGTTGGAAGGTGCGCATGGAGCCCCTGGAGTAGATTTTTTCTCCCCGCCCCCATATCTTTTTCAGTTTGACTGTGTCTACTTGTAGGACATGTTAACTAAGGACAACTTGTTCTTTTAGAATGAAGTACTCATGCCAATCAACTCATATTTATTATGTACTTGTTACATTTGTTACCCGGTATTTGAGTTTTTTGCAATTGCTCCCATAGATAGTGATGGAGACACTGGTCTTGGGTCAAGTTTTCACATTCATTAATAATAATCTTGTTGTTGTTGTTAGGTGCCGTTGAGTTGGTTCTGAGTCATAGGGACCTTATGTATAACAGAACGAAACATTGCCCAGTCCTACGCCAGCCTCACAATCATTACTATGTTTGAGCCCATTGGTGTAGCCTTGTGTCAATCCATTTCATTGAAGGTCCTCCTCTTTTCCGTTGACCCTGTCTTTTACCAAGCATTATATTCTTCTCCGGTGATTGATCTCTCCTGATGACATGTCCAAAGTAAGTGAGATGAAGTCTTGCCATCCTTGCTTCTAAGGAGCATTCTGGCTGTACTTCTGTCAGGACAGATTTGTTATGTAATTACCTGTTGCCATCCAGTCAATTCCGACTCATAGCAACCCTATAGGACAGAATAGAACTGCCCCATAGGATTTCCCAGGAATGGCTGGTTGATTCAAACTGCCAGCCTTTTGGTTAGCAGCCAAGCTCTTAACCAATTCTCCACCAGGGCTCCGATTGTTACATTATAATAGCATTAATAATAAAAACAGCTGCTAGTTATAATTTTTTATTTTTACTATGTGCTGAGCATTGTACATTTGGCAGCTAATTAATTACCTGGATCAGGGGATCATGGCTACCCAGGTATTGACTGAATGTCCCCATCTGCCTTTGTCTCTGGGTTCATGGAGGCCAGGCTTAGCTTACTTGATTCACTATTCTCACTGTGGGGTTACTGTGGCCAACACATACCTCACGTAGAGTTACTGCTTGATTGAATCAGCTGTTCTTCTTTGGAGGCAGATTTGTTTTTTTTTTTTGGACCTTCAAGGTGTTCAAAATTCTGAGCGGTCTTTCTCTCTTTCTCCCGCCTTCCTCTTTTTCTTCTTCCTCCACTTAGATTTCTATTTCTATATCTTCTTCAGCTTCCTCATCTCTTCATTCATTCATTCATTCAAGTTGCTCTCTGACCAAATTAGAGAAGTGGTAGTTCAAAAAAAGCAGCCCAACTGTCGGTCCTGCTACTCCACCCATGACTGAATGCTGCCCAGGAGCTTGGCACACATGCACATAGACTTGTCTTGACACATGGGAGACTTTTCCTTTTTGTAGTAAACCTTTGATTGAACTTTGGCCTTATTGTCATTTCTATTTCCATGGTGTTTGGGTCAGGGCTTCTAACCAGTTCATTCCTGTTTGACCCTCTGCTGAGAATTTGCATTTCTAACAAGTTCCCAGGAAGTGGTGATTCTTATGTATAACTTCCTGGGAACTTGTTCGAAAAGCAAATTCTCAGCAGGGGGTCGAACCAGAACCATTTAAAAGCCCTGGTTTGGGCACAAATCATGAACTACACCTGGTGAAAATCCTGAGTCACTGGAGGGCTTGGTGCTTCAGGAAGAGGAAGAGAAGGAGGCTCTTTACTGCACTTTCACAAGAATGATTGACAGGCATCACTTCAATCACCACACGGACTCCCTTCACTTTACTCCTTTGAGCTTCCAGCTCAAGTGGACCATGGCATTGGTCAGTAGCTCATCAGACCAACATCATCAGGCCTGATAACTGCTTTCTGGAGAGGCTCTGGTCACTTTGGAGCCCTTGAAAACCAGACAAAGAGAGGCAGTGAGGCTGAAGAATCTTCAGTCCTGGGCCTGCAGAGTGGGGTGCTAGTCCCAGGGTCACTTAATCACCATTCCTTGGGGCAATTACAGGAAAGAGAGTGTCTCTGGGTACAGTGGGTCCATGGTGCCAAGTTCCTCCCTATGTTTGAAAATGATGGTTGTGTGTTTAGCTAGACAAAGGATGTGCCATGTTGAATTGTGTCCTCCAAAAATGTGTCATAAATCCTAACCTCTACGCCTGTGGTTATAATCCCATTTGGGAACAGGTTGCCTTTTTTAGATCCATGAAGCAGGATTAGTGTAGGATGTATCTTCAGTCAGTCTCTTTTGAGATATAAAAGAGATTAAAGAAGACAGCAGAGGAGAGATGGGGTAAGATAGATGCCAATACCCGAAGAGATCTCTGAGGAGCCCGGAAGCAGAAGCTGAAGAGACAAGGACCTTCCTCCGGAGCTGATAGAGAAAGCCTTCCCCTAGAGCCAGCATCCTGAATTCAAACAAACTAAATTTGTTTGGCATCCACTTGTGGTATTTCTGCTATAGCAGCACTAGATAACTAAGATACCATGCTATACTTAACCTGGAGTTTTTTGTTTTTCTTCTTAGTCAGGGTTTTCTAGAGGCATTCCAATAAAAGAGGATAGATAGGCAAGGAATATTGAGAAAAAAGGAAGGACTAGTTTTTGGTTGTCTAGGCCAGTGCTTCCTAAATCCCTAAGCAATGTCACCTGAAATGTTTGTTACAAAAAACAAAGACAGTCCTGGGGCACCCCAGAGTTACTGAGTCAGACTCTATACTACTTATCCCAGGTAATTTGGATGGGAACAACTCTAGAAATTCTTGTGGGACTTCCCACTGTAACAAAAATCAGGTTTTTCTCACCACTGGTAACTTGTTTCCGTACACGGACCACCTCCCTCACCTTGGTACCCCTAACGCCTAATGATCCTCCGTAAGTGTTTGTAGAATGATGAATGCAAAGTATCATGGAAGATATTTCTCAAGGGTGCCAGTTTCTCAAGGGTACCATCAACTGTGCAGGCCACCTGTGGGAGGAGATACTGTTGGTGACATGGAGGTGAAACTATCAAATAAAGACTATTATTCAGCATGTGGTGCCAAGTAATGATGAAACAAACAAACCAAAAAGAAAAAAAAAAGTCCCTCTGACTTGGAAGAACCATGTGGTGGGTAGAACAGCTTAAAGATATTCTTCCTTTGAAAGGATGTTTTCCAAAGCTCTATGGTAACAAGTTTCATCCAAGGTAATAACCATCCATTTCTTGGCTATCTTTCAGGATTGTTTATGGCCATAGATAATAATTAAAGCTACTGGATCCTTGGTTTTTCCAACTGCAAAATGAGATTGTGGACACCTCCCGGCTGCCTGTGCTGAAAGAAGGCCGTCCTGGTGACTAGAGGCCATCTGTCTAGTGCCAAAGGGCATTCAAGAATACTCATAAAGAGGGTTGGACATCCTCCAGCTTGCCATGGAGGCCAGGCTGTCACATACAATGAAGTTCTGGTTTTTGAACATTGGAGCCCTCTAAGTTCTGAGTCTGTGCAATCTGTATTTGAGCAGAATGTTTAACTTCTTTTCCTTTTTTTTTTAATTGTACTTTAGACGAAGGTTTACAGAACAAACTAGCTTCTCATTAAACAGTTAGTATGCGTATTGTTTTGTAACATTGGTTGCCAACCCCACGACATGTCAACAACACTCTCCCCTTCTCGACCTTGGGTTCCCTATTACCAGCTTTCCTGTCCCCTCCTGCCTTCTCGTCCTTGCCCCTGGGCTGGTGTGCCCATTTAGTCTTGTTTTGTTTTATGGGCCTGTGATTGACTTCTTTTTAATCATTCCTAGTCTAGTCCTAATATCTATTTAGGACATAATAAAGCCGGGAATCCCAACCATTGATGCCATTTCTAGATAAAGACCTGCCATATAGCTGTCAACCTTATTTGCAGATAGTAGCTGGGAATCCGGGGCAGTTGGATGTGGTCTGAATTCTACCACTTCTTTGGAATGGGAAGTCCAAAAAAAAAACCATGTTGCTGTTGAGTCCTACTCAATAGTTGACACTATAGGGCAGAGTAGAACTGCCCCACAGGATTTCCAAGGCTGCAACCTTTACAGAAGCAGACTGCCACATCTTTCTCCCACAGAGATACTGGTAGGTTCAAACCCCCACCCTTTCAATTAGCAGCTGAGCACTTAACCACTGCACCACCAGAGCTCCTGGGAAGTAGGACCCGCTTTTCTCTTTGAGAGGCAGAAATCGACAAAGTTTGAAGAATTTCCTGTTGTGTGTGATTTTTGAGAACAAAGGCATGAAAGGTAATTCAGTTATGTCATCTCATGGTCTGAAATTAACGTATGTAGAACACCATGTGCTAGGCTATTACATTTTATCAGTGAAACAATTAGTATTTATTTCAGTTTGAAAGATAAGGAAACTAAAGCTGGGAGAGATTAAGCAATTTACCCAAGGCCATACCGCTAGCAGTTTAGCAAGATGCCAAATCAGGTTCTCTGACTCTATATTAAATACTCACTTCACTATTCCCTGCTCCCTCTCCCAGAGGCAAATTATATGGAACAATGAAATATTCATTTGCAGAAGAAATGAGAAAGGGGCATAGTTGACTCAGTTTGTACAGGAAACATGGAAGACTGCCTGTAGGCAGCAATGGAGTTGGATATTTTGCCTGTGGATTACCCATTTCACCTGGGGGCCCACTATTGTTCTAGTTGGACTTGGGCAATTTATACCTCATATATTTAAAAATTTGATAGCATAGTATTTCTCTAGAATAAACAGTAGTTCTTTATCTTGGGAGGCAAGGAAAAATATATATGCACACAAGATTCATGGGCCCCTTTAAAATCACCCAGGTCGTCCCTCTCCTTCTGGATTGCTATGGATATATTTTGTCTTTTTCTTCCAGCTTTAAGAAAACTCCCATAATAAAGTTGACTCAGGTATTTGATCACCTTTTTCCCCCATATTTCTTGTAGCATCCTTCAAGGTTGCTTTTATTATTTGGATGCTTCCTCCAAGGGCACTTTTAATGTGAGGCTTGAATGTCTGAGGGTATTTTTGTTATGCTACGATATTGTAATGAGTTTGGCTGGATTTAAAACCATAAGTTCAACATTCTTTTCCTTCAATACTTTAAAAACATTTCCTCATTGTCTTCTTGCATCCAGTATTGCATGGAGAAAGGTGTAATGTCAATATGATTCTGGGTCTTTAGTTGTTAATATACTCTTGCTCTCAGAAAACTTCTGGAATTTTTTCTTTTTCTTTGTCTTAATTGTTTTTAAATTTCACTGTAATGTGTCCAGATGTTAGTTTTTTCTTTTCTCTCTTGTTTGACTATCCATGAGCCATATTAATCTGAGATCTTTCATCTTTTTTTTTTTTTTTTAAATTCTAGGAATTTTTCTTCATCATATTGTGAAGACAAGGACAAGACA
This sequence comes from Dugong dugon, assembly GCA_030035585.1. NCBI lineage: Eukaryota > Metazoa > Chordata > Mammalia > Sirenia > Dugongidae > Dugong > Dugong dugon. The sequence continues at coordinate 33,728,552 of CM057467.1, forward strand.
AGAATAGCCATTATTATCATTGCTGTTTAGTATTGTATAGGCCAAGACTATAAAGAAAAAAAAAAAAAAAGAAAGAGAGATGTAAAGACTGGGAGGGAAAAGATAAAACTACTATTATCTTCAGAAGAGATGATCATCTGCCTAGAAAGACCATCATAATCAACATACTATCAGAAATAATAAGAGAGTTCAACAAAATAGCTAGAAATAAGATAAACTCACAAGTATTACTAGAATTGTTCTATAGCATCAACAACCAACTAGACCATATAAGAAAAAAGTAAGATATCATTCACAATGGCAATGGAAACTATAAAGTAACTAGAAGTAAGCTTATCCAAAAATATACTACTCTTCCACAAAGAAAATTTAAAACTCTAATAATAAAGAACATAGAATGTGATCTGAACAGATGGAGAGCTATTCCATGCTTACCAGTACCGTACCAGTTGCCACTGAGTTGATTCCAGCCCATGTTGACCCCATGTGTGTCAGAGTAGAACTCCATCGGGTTTTCAATGGCTGATTTTTCAGAAGTAGATCACCAGGCCTTTCTTCTGAGGTGCCTCTTGGTGAACTTCCGACCTTTCGGTTAGTAGCTGGGTGTGTTGACTGTTTGCACCACCCAGGGACTTATTCCATACTTAGCTGGGCCAAATTAGTGTTATAAAGATATCAATTCTCCCAGAAGCAGTCTATAAATTCAAAGAAATCCCAACAAAAATTCCAGTTGAATTTTTTTTTAGGACATTGATAAACTTATTGTAAAATTTGAAGATTTACGATAAATAATAATGAAAACTGTAAGGTGTTAGTACAAGAACATACAACGAGACCAATGAAATAAAATAGTGTTCAAAGGCAGTTTCATGTATACATGTGAATGTAACATAGATAAAGGCAACGTCATGAACCAGTGGGGAAAAGAAGGCTTGTTGACGGGATGGTATGGGGAAAATCAGCACACTATATGGAGAAAAATAAAACTGGATCCCCAAACTCCATCAATAAGAAACTACAGGTGGAGTCTAAATGGGAAAGGTAAAACTCTAAAATTAATAGACTAAAACACAGGAAACCATTTTTATTATCTTGGGATGGAGAAAGAATTTTTAAACAAAATCCCCCAAACACAAGCATCATAATTAAGTATTTCTATTAAAAAAAAAGACTTCATTAATAAACTCAACAGATGATAGATTAGGAGAAGACATTTGCAATGAGTGAAAATGACAGTATCTAGAACTGTACATCTAGAATATGCAAAGAGCTACTGCTAATAAACAAGAGAAAAAGAGCAACTCTGATAAAGAAATTAGCAAAGGATATGAATAGGCCTTTTATAGAAGAGGAAACCCAGAAAGTTAACAAGCAGATGAAGAGATGGTTAAATTTATTAGTATTAGTGATGTCAAATAAAACCACAACAAACTATTACTTTCCAACTATAGATTGGAAAAAGTTAGAAAGGTGGATAATGCCAAGTTCAAGGGAGAAGTGTACATATGTGAAGCCTCATGAACCGATGGTGGGAATTCTGGAGAGCAATTTGACAGTAGTTAGATGAAATAAACATTATTATTTAAAATTTAAATATTATAAATAAATAATATTTAAATTTTGAGTAATTTTAAGTAATAAGCTTCTGTTGATCTGCTCCAGGTTCTAATAACAATTATCCTATAGTACTACTAACAAATATAGCTGACCGTTAATATTATTAAATTTATTATTAATCATATTCTGTGACCTAGTAACTCTATCCTTGGGTATATAATCCCAAGGACATTTTCACATGCCTCTGGAAAAGGATGCATATCAGAATGTTCATTGCTGTTTTGTGTAAAGGGGGTAAATTGGAGACAATCTAATTAAGTAAAATGTAGTGTTTGCACACCATGGAATACTTTGCAGCCATTAGAAATAACAGATTGAATGTATACGTAGCAATGTGGATGGATTTTAAAGCATAGTGTTAAATTTAAAAAGAAATAATAAATAGTACAAGCTGTATAACACAATACCAATTACATGAATTAAAAGTGCATGCATGCCCTGACAACGCAGTGGTTAAGAGCTCAGGCTGCTAATCAAAAGGTTGGCAGTTCGAATCCACCAGCCGCTCCTTGGAAACCCTGTGGGGTAGTTCTACTCTGTCCTGTAGGGTCACGATGAGTCAGAATCAACTTGACAACGGCTTTTACAAGCATGAAAATAATACATATTTTATAAAAAGAGCAAAAAAAAAAAAGAGCCAACATCAACCAGATGAAAATAGTTGCCTTGATTGGGATGGCGGAAGGGGAGATAGGAGAAAGAATAGGTATGTAAAATGAGAAGAACAGTGAATAAATGAATAACTGAATGAAGGAATGAATAAAAGAATAAATAAATAAATGAGGGGTCTTTCATGAACCAATGATGATAAAATGCCATGGACTGAAGGGAATGATTAAAGTCATAATAAAAAGAAAAAATAAAGCCTGGCAGAGGCAATGAAACAGAATGAGCACTCAATAAGTATTTGTTGAATGAAGGAAGCAGTGAGGTCGGCAGTGAATCTTTTGGGCAAAGCTGAGTCCTTTTGCAATATGAATCAGTGCTCTTTAATGAATTATTTTAGGAGTTTTGATTTTGGTTTATCAGGTTTTTTAAAATAGGAGCATACCTATATTTGGAGACATCTGGGTGGTACAGACAGATTTTTTCTTTTCCTGCACGTCTTGACATATTGCATAAATATGACCACCATGTCTCTTTTGAACTCTGCATGTAGATTGACTTCTAAGGCACAGAAAATGTCTGCCCAGCAAAATCTTTGCCATTTTGATTGAGTCATGATTCCAAAATACCTGCCTGTTTGTGGTCAAAGATATCCAGGGGCTTTGTTGGAAGCACTGGCTTTCTGAATTTTGAGGCTATAGGAGGTGGCAGGGTTTACACCTGGCCATGATGGTGGGCTTGTCTACAGAAATTGTTTTTCTCTGCCACTGTAAAAGAACTGATTTGTCAGAACACCTCTGGGTTTCTCTTCTTCCTCTCCTCTTTCCAGAGGACAGGGATTTATCCCAGGGATAACATGAGAGCTAAGAAAAGAGGGACTAATTTTCTCTGGGCTAGGATGTTTGGTGGGTCAGAAATTTTTTTTTACCAAAAAGGTGCCCTTTGAGCTGGATCTCAAACAATGAAGAGGTGATATTTAGGTGGGGAAGTTTCTGTTGATCTGCTCCAAGTTCTAATAACAATGATCGTATAGCACTACTAATAAATATGGCTGCCACTTGGCTTTCACTGATTTCAACCAAGTTAATGTCTATTAGTGTAATTATTTAGAGCTCAGGCTCTGGTCAGAAGACCTTAAGTCTGAAACCCAGCCTATCCCCTCATAGCCCTGTGACATTGGGCAAGTTAAACTTCCGAAAAGTGCTTTTGTTTCTCTGGAAAATACAGACAGAAGTTTCCTCAGAGTTGTTGTGGTGACTAAATGAAATAATGTCTAGAAAAGCCTAACATGGGGATTGTTGCAGAGTAAGTAGTTATTATTATAATTTTGTGGAAATCATTATGCTAGGTCTGTGGGGAGAAGCAAAGATGGATCAGAAAAAGTTCTTAATTTCATGGAACTTGGAGAGAATAAGACAGATGACTATGATACAGAGTAATGTGAGAGAGGATTAGGGAGGTTACGTAGACTCCTCAGAACCCTGTCAGACATTCAGAGAACTGCTTCTTCATTTTATAAACAAGGAAACTGAGACTCAGATGGGTCACGTGACTTGTTTAAAGGGATGTAGCCAGTAAGTGGCAAGGCCTTGCTAGGAACCCACGTCTCCTGTGACTGAGCCAGGCCTAGTGGATGTGCCACAGTTTCCAGTGGAAACTTCTCAGTGTGGCCTAAGATCTTGTGTGTGACACTGCTACCTGCAAGGCCGTGGTGCTGCCAGCCACCTACAGCACTGGGCCTTCCACATCCCAAGGTTCAGAGGCCTTGGGGTGAGGTCTCATAATTCAGCTCGTAGACAGCCTTCTCGGTCTTTTGAGTGAATCATTTATGTGGATGACATTTCTCTTCTGGACCTGTCCTCAAACCAACAACCCATTAGAGAGAAAGATTCATTACTTCATTAAATGAGCTTTTACTGAAGGCCAATTAGTCCTGTGTAAGGCATTGGGGAAGCAAAGCTGAAACCGCCTTGAGGAACCTATACAGTCACATAACAGCTTACCTAAAAATAATGAACAAATGCCCTGGGAGTTGAGAAAAGACGGAGTAATTTTCTCTGAGCTAGCAGGTTTGGAGAGTAAGAAATTTTCTCACCAAAAGGGTGCCATTTGAGCTGGATCTTGAAAAATGAAGAGATGGTGTTCAGGTGAGGAGGTGGGAAAGAGGAATCCAGCAAGGGAAGACAGCAAGATCAAAGGCAGGGAAGTGCATGCATGTCGAGGGGTGCTTAGACATTGAGGATGAGTGGGAGATGAGTCTGGGAAGGTAGCCAAGGGCTAGACTGTGAAGGACTTACATGCCTCCAGCTTTGTGGCTGAAGGGGAGAAAGTAAAGGCTTTTTCAGTAGGGAATGGCATGAGCAGATCTAGGTTTTAGAAGATCACTCTGAGGCAGTGTGGAGGGGAGAGCAGCAAGACGCTAGACCTGCCTTAAGTGGTCTTGACCCCAAACCGATTGTGTCACCGAGGCCTGTACATGTAGACTTTGGATACACAGTGGCAGAAGGTTTTCATCTGGGAAGGAGTCTTGCGGCCCAACACTCCATATGCTACCAGGTGGTGGACATATTACATTTCCTTTGAGAAGTTTCAAGTTAATCAGGTGGGTGGGCACTCCTCATACCCTCTTTGAGTAAACAGATCCAGTCAAAAAGCACTGAAGGAGTTGGTCTCTTTCTCTGGCTTATCAACCATCAGAATCAATGTTCCCCATATTTAAGTATGATCAAGGCTGGCTGTTTTGGTGGTGGCTGGTAGTAAGCGGGAGGCTATTGTGTTTCAAAATGGATAAACAGAAAAGCAATATTAAAAGAATGAGGAGGTTGTTTAGTGAGGCTTGAAGAGACTACAGGTGCTTCCTCCTGTGTTGAGAAGCAGTGACCCCTGGGAATTGCATTTCCCGTTGAGCAGGAGCCCATGGCGGGCTGAGCCCTGCTAACACTCTGGTGGTGTGGAAGATTGAACAAGCACCACAGAAACCCATTGCTTTCCAGGGGGTCTTTTGAGCTCGTCTTGGTGTGAGGAGGTACAAGATGGGACACACATACACAGTTCGCCCTCATTCACGCTTTCACACACAAACACACACAACGTATCACACCATACTCTGTGGCCACATCCAAATGGTCACGGGCTTCTATGCCGTGTTGTTATTCAAACTCAGAGGGCCGGCTCCGCGCGTGAAGTGGTCCGCAGCCGGCGAGGTCTGAGGGCGCGCACAGTGGGGTGACGGGCAGTGTCGGTGAAGAGCAAGAGCACTCGTGCCTGCGGTGGGAGGATGTGATGACGCTGTGCCCCCACACAGCGGGAACTTGGGCTTTTAAAAAGCCGAGGAAACATCCTCTGAGCAAGCAGTGGCTACACTGGAGGAAAGCACACCCAGGTCTCACATTAAAGAAGCCAAGCTGTCTGCTTCAAAGAGAAAAGGCAACATCCTGTCACAGACCATGCTCTGGCAAAAACGTAAGTGGTGTGGCCGTGGCTGCTCAGAGCCAAGTGAGCACGGGTGAGGGCAGGGAGTTCATCTGTCGGCTTGTAATTCAAGAGATGGTGGTGGTGATGGGGGCAACAAGGGTTGTGGGTTCCAAGCCAAGGGGGTGGGGAAGGGTGAGGTGGGTGAGATGGAGCCTGTGGAGAAACCAACCTGTAAGAGGTGATGCTCATTTTCCAGGCTGGGGGTGGGGAACGAACTAGTGTTCCAAGGTGGGACAGCTCATTGCATCTCTGCTTGTGTGTGAATCACTGTGGTGAAGAAAGGACAGTGTATGATTCACAAAACAAGAGCCAACTGTGATATTGGGTTGGGGCTGGGAGGGGAAAGCCATACAGTTCTTTACACAAGTCGCTTTATTTTTATAACCAGCTACTCTGCAGCCTGTTGTTTAATTCTGTGGGCTTGTTTCTAATGGAGTTAGTTACCTTTCTGCCAAAGGCTTGAGTTGTTTCTGTGACTACAGGGAGACAGTGTGGAAACTTGGTTTTGTGAAGCCTGTCTTCACTTGCTTCACCATGTCGTCTTTTGTCCTTCTTGTTCCTATTCTATGGCAAGGCTTGTTTGTCCCAGTGCAATGGGACAGTGGATTTATCTATGAGCTTGACTTTTATCCCTGGAGTTGAGTGGAACAATTGTGAACTTTATTTTCCATTGGGTGGGACCAAACAGTAATTTAGCAAGATCGGTGTTATTAATAACTGAAACCATACAGAGAGTATCTACAACATTGCTTTCCCGAGGTTACAAAGTCAATTCAATGGCCTTATGAGAGTTAATCTTAGTGGAGCTCAGTTCTGTACTTCCTCAGTAAAGAAAGAATACCCCAAATTTGCATTATCTTCCTTTTAAATGTACTTAGTTCTTTAAGATTCCTTTTAATTCATGCACACTCTACTTCAAACAAATGTAATATGAGAGAATCTAGATAAATTAGGGAGTTTTTATTTATTTATATTTTTACAAAAAGATACTCCGTTGGATCCCTTTAAGTTCTGCAAAGTTAACTTCATTGATTAAAGCGTGATTATAGTCACTTTATCACCAAGTCATTGTTTCCTTCATTTCTTGTGTAAATTCTCTGGAATTGAGTTTGTTAATGTATAACACAGAGGCATGATTTCAAAATTTCTCAGATTGTGGAGTCTCATCTGTATTGGATATTGCCAAGATGCAGTTTTTTTTTTTTTTCTAAATAAAAAGAAATTAACTTTAATTTGATTAGTTATGAAATCCTTGCAGATAATTGCCGCCACCACACAGAAAGGATGGGGCAAGACCCCAACCCGCCAGGGGCAATGGCAGCCAACCCAGTGGGTGTGCTATGTGAAGGAGGCCAGAGCAATTGCTATAGAATCGACTCCGACTCACGGCGACATCATGTGCATCAGAGTAGAACTGTGCTACATAGGGTTTTCAGAGGTTGATGTTTTGAAGTAGATCACCAAGCCTTTCTTCTGAGGCGCCTTGGTGTGAATTCCAACCCCCTGCCTTTCAGTTAGCAGTCAAGAGTATTAACCCTTTGTACCACACAGTGACTCCAGTGGAGCAGGGCAGGCAGCATTCCTGTCTTGGTTTACTGGAGCTGTTGAGCATCCGTATGTGCTTAGATTTAGAGATGGATCATTTGGGTTTTGTGTGGACCCTTGGAGGGAGTCCTGCTTGGACTAAGGAGCTGAGCAACTCTTAGCAAGCACTTGCCCTTCTTTAAATTCTTGTTGTTGTTGTTGTTAGTTGCTGTCAAGTCAATTCTGATTCATAGAGACCTCATGTATGCAGAGTAGAATGGCTCCATAGGGTTTTCAAGGCTATGATCTTTCAGAAGCAGATTGCCAGGCCTGTATCCCGTGGCACCAGGTCCAAACTACCAACCTTTTGGCTAGCAGTCACCCAGGGCCATTGTTTTAATCCTTAGTTTTCTCACACTTAAGATAGGAGTAAAAATAATACCTATTCTGTAGAGTTACTCTTAATTGACTAAGGTGCCATAGAAATGGTACTGAGTTCTCTGGTTCTGCTCTCACTACACGTGAGATCTGGGTTGCTTCCCTGTATTCATAAGCTGCCATATTCTATTAGTGATCTACTACACATTTTTCCTTTAACTTCTAAGAGATTAACAGGTTTTTTTTAAAATTAACTTTATGAAAATATTATTTATGTGCAATAAAATGCATTTACTTTAAGTATATGGTTTGATAAGCTTTGACAAATATAAACATCCATGGAGCCAACCATCATAGTCAAGGTATAAAACATTTCTGTCACACCAGAAAATTTCATTGTGCCCCTTCCCAATAACCCCAATCCCCACGCCGGGCCCCAGTTCACCACTGAACTAGTTTCTGTCACTGTAGATTGTTTTTTTCTGTTCTGGAGTTTCCTTGATCTTTTTTTTTTCTTTTTTATTGTGGTAAATACATATGTAACAAAATATTTGACGTTTCAACAATCTTCACATGTATGGTTCAGTGACATTAATTATATTCATCTTGTTGTTCAACTGTCATCATTTATGTGTTCCCAAATTAGACCATCACCCCTAAAAGAAGCTCAGTGTCCTCTAAAGGAGGGTACTTCCTGCTCATACCAGGAGGCCAGTCAGATACAGCCAAACTCCCTCAACCAGAGAGACCATGATTGTAAACTCTTCAGTGGAATAACTGGGGTCAACATTTCTACACTTTCAGATGAACACAAATCAAATTTCTCTATAACTGGCCTTTGGAGTCTAAAAGGAGATTAGGAAAGGCCCAGGGGCATGGGACCCATCCCCTTATCCTGGACACAAGTATGTCACCAAGGGCACCTGAGTGACTAAACCCTGTGGGAAAACCAGTAAGAACAGGGCAGCATCATCAGCCTACTTAGAATCACCCGATGGAAGGGCAGAGCTTGAAATCAGACACCAAGAGTGCTGAAAAAGCACTTTCTTTTTTCAGAAAACACCCTCGAGGCATGAGCAGAAATGACTGTACTCTGGGGTTCTGGAAAGGGTTAAGTAAACATTCATTTTGTAAATCTGTTGCCACCTCCCAGTCTGGCCCATGAGCCAAGTTTAGGGAGCAAGTGTGAACACGGGCTTTGGTTAAGATCAGAGATTACTGTGACAAAGCTCAGAACTGACCAGAAGTGGAAATCTTCCAGCCTCGACGACATATGCACGCGAGACTTGCTTGACTGGCCAGTTGGATAAAGAAGTCACTCCACCTGCAAATTCTCCCCCTTGATTCTGCCCTTGGTCCTGCAGCTCCTGTATAGATGTGAAAAACTAGCATCCACCCCCAAAGAGGAAGCCCTTGTGAAGGCCAGCTAGTAGCAATGCAGTACAAACAGCACGAGCATTGGAGTGAGACGGGTCTTGGTTTGAAAGCTGGCTCTGCAATTTAATCATTTAGCCTTTTCATATTCTTAAAAATCTGAAAAACAGATTTTAATGCCTACCACACAACATTTTTGTCAGAACTAGAGAATGTAGGTAAAGTGTGATCAAGTTTTCTGATGAGTAATGACAGTGGTGGTGAACACCTTCTCCCCCTGTGGCATCCCCTGTGGACTCATCTTGAGTGATCAGGGTCATGCTGAGCTCTCTCCTGTATATCCTTTCCCACGCTTCCATTATACTAGTCAAAACGCACAATCAAAATATTCTTGGGTGATAGAATCTTGCAAACGGTTTTCTAAGGATCTGCAAACTACAGCCTGTGGGCCAAATTTGACCCATTGCCTCTTTTTGTAAATAAAGTTTTGTTGGAACACAGCCACCTCTATCATTTACATATTGCCTATGGCTGCTTTCACTAACAGCAAAGTAGATGCAGCAGAGACTGACTGAATGGATGGCAAAACCAAAAATATTTACTGTCTGTCCCTTTACCGTTTGCCTACTTCTGGTCTAAAATGGTTTGGGTAGTACTTTAGGTATATGGAGCCCTGATGGCGCAGTGGTTAAGAGCTCAGCTGCTAACAAAAACGTCGGCAGTTTGAATCCTCCAGCTGCTCCTTGGAAACCCAATGGGGCAGTTCTACTCTGTCCTGTAGGGTCACTATGAGTTGGGATCGACTTGATGGCAACAGATGTGATTTGGTTTTTGGTTTTAGGCATTTATTTCCTTAGTTACTCAGTATCTTGGGGTTGCACAATAACAACTCTAATGACAGATAAAGCTTGCATAAGTAAATAAAATATAAATAACATTTAAAAAATAAAAATATTTAAAAATAAAAATCAATTGATTAAATGATTTGCACAATGCCAAAAATTGGTTTGATTGACTTCTTCCTTAAAAGTGATAAAACTGTGTATAATAAACTCAACAACACTTGTTAGAAAGCGAATAAATTGAACAACTGCTTTTTATTGTTGTTGTTTGTGTTAGGGAAGGATCTACATGCTAACAAAAGGCAGGCTTGACTGATCTTCTTTGAATTGGCTGGTTGTCTTGCTGTCCCATAGACTTGGCCTTGGTGTGTCCTTGCTGTTGTGCCCAATGAGGCATCTGAGGAACAGGAGATAGTTACTATCAAATTATTATAGTATGGATGTGCCTTCATTTTCAGACAACTTGAACTGAACATCGGGGTCTCAAATTGTCATTAACGTAAAACTCTGCTCTTAGGATTTAGTCTAGCGCTCCACTAAATAGCCAATCTTTTTAGGGCAGTAAAACTACATTTAGATAAGGAGAAACATATAATATACATATAATTTTTGGAACCCCATCTCTTGCATAAAGTCAGGCACACTTTGTAACAAGAAATAATTTAGGTCTGTCGACTACCTTTTATATTTTGATTCTGTGTTACAACCCTTGCTTATTTAATGAACCTAGTAAGCATCTTTACTTCTTACCAAGTTTATCCATTGAGTTTGTGGTTTTTGCTGATAAGGACAAATGGGATACAAAAGAGAGACACAAATTAACAGACACAGAAGGAACTGAAAGGTCATACATGCCTATTGTTGTTTCTGACTCATAACAACCCTATATGACAGACTAGAACTGCCCCATTGGGTTTCCTAGGCTGTAATCTTTATGGGAGCAGATTGTCCGTTCTTTTCTTCTTTGAAACCATTGCTGAGTTTCAACTGCTAACCTTTCAGTTTGCAGCTGAGCGCTTAACCATCGCGCCACCAAACATTAAAAAACATTAAAAAAACCAAAACCAAAACAAAACCCAGTTGCCATTGAGTTGATTCCAACTCATGGCGACCCCATGTATATTGGAGTTTAATTGGTAAAAGAGCAAATGGTTCTCAAGATAGTTTCATAATTCCTTCTCTCTTATTTACTAAAGAAAAATGCCAGCTTTGTCCCCACACCCAATAAGTTACAGAGTCAGAGGTTTTGAAAGCTCTCTTTCAGTGAAACCTGCAAATTTCTACACGGTTGTGCAGTACAAGAAAGAATCAGGGTTGTCTCTACTTGTTAGCTAAATATCTGGACATCTGACTCGCTAAACAATCCTATAAAGTTTTGCTTTTAATGTCCCCATTACAAAGTAAATATATCAGTTTTATTATTTTTTTTCCTCTTTGACTTCTTTCTAAAGCAGTTTGTTTTCCCCCTAAATGACGATGTGCACCAATTTCTCACTTTGAGCCAACCAAACCAAAGTTGTCTAATTTTATGATCATTAACGTTATTTTCACCTTTACTAAACACTCAGCAACACCAGTTATCTTACTTTGTAGAGCAATTGCCCTGACAAGCATGGGCCTGCCTGGGACTGGGAGGCCTTCTCTGAAACCCTCTGGTCCTGGTTTTGGGATGCTGTGGACAAAACATTGTTCTTGCAAACAGGAGACATGGAATCTACTTTTCAATCTATAGCTGATTAGCTGTGGGGACTTAGGCAAGTCATGTAATCATGATGGATCTCAAATGTTCTAGCTGTAAAATGGAACTTGCTTTTCCTGGTTAAGGGAAAGGAGACTGAAGTTGATTGAAGTTCTTTTCTAGCTGTAACTTCTCATGAGTGCTTTAAAAACTCATGGTTTTCTACCATGAGTTCTAATTTAATAGAAGGGTTCCTGCATTTGCTTAGAGGAATGGTTTTCAACCTTGCCTATGCACTGGAATGCTTTGGGGATTTTAAGAAATAACGATGCCTGGCTTCCAACCTAGAGATTCTGATTAACTGCCCTGGGATTTGGGAGTAGCAAATGCTTCCCAGGTGATTCTAATATACAGTCAAGGTTGAGAATTACTGACTTGGAGGTTGAAATTGACGGCTACTAATATACCTTTGGGGAGTCCCTGGGTGTCTCAAATGGTTAAGCACTTGGCTACTAACTGAAAGCTTAGCGGTTCGAATCCACCCAGAGACACCTCAGAAGAACAGGCTTGGTGATGTACTTCTGAAATACCATAGAAAGACCACTGAAAACCTTATGGAGCACAGTCCCACTCTGACACACATGGGATTGCCATGAGTTGGAATCAACTCAATGGCAACTGGTTTAATACAGCTTTGGCTCTTACACTATTATGAGAAGGACATGCTCAGTCCTTTCCCTAGTAATAAATAATAGCTATGGGGTGTTGGGTACTTATTTTGTGCCATGAAGTGTGCCAAATGTTTTGTGGATCAGTTTGGATTATGTTTGATTGCTAGTGAAGAGACCTGAAGTAACAGATGTTTAATGAAGACAGTGGTGTATTTTCTGTCACATAAAAGAAGAGTATGCTGTGCAGAGTCCCCGGTTGAGTAAATAGTTAAGCACTGGACTACTAACTGAAAGATTAGTGGTTCAGACCCACCCAAAGGTGTCTCAGAAGTAGTTGTCTCCATTGCTTCTGAAAAGTCAAAGCCTTGAAAACTCTCTGGAGCTGTTCTACTCTGCATACATGGGGTCACCATGAGTTGGAATCTACTCAACAGCGACCAACAACAGGCTGTGCAGGACCCTGTGGGGCCTCCACGGTGCCAACAATATCCCAGGCTTCTTCTGTCTTTCTGGTCTGCTGTCCTTGGCGTGTGGCTTTTGCTCTCAAGGTTGTTCCGTGGTGTGTATTGACCACTACTGTTCCAGGATCACACCCGTGTTTCAGACAAGGAAGAAGAAGAAAAGGGAAAAGCAAAAAGATCATGCCTTCCTCTTGAGGTATCCCCCTTCCCAGCATACAACTTCTGTGACCATTAATGACTGTTCCTATCTGCAAGGGAGAATAGTGAAATGTTTAGAGATTAACGTAGAGACTGTTAGTAAGGAAGGAAAGGGCTGATGTTGGGTGTGGCACCGCCAATCTTTGCCACACTTTGAATGTATTATCTCATTTAATCCTCATAGAAACTCCATGAAGTAGGTTCTGCGGTAAGCCCAATTTCAGAGACGAGGAAACTAAAGTTTAAAGATGAGGTTAGTAACTCATCCATTCAGCTAAGTCCATCTGAGCCAGATCCGGAGTTTTGGCTTGCTAGGCTGTCCTGTCTCCCTGCCATGGTGACCTGTCTCACTCACAGGGCTCAGGAGGATTGTAAAAGCAGAGGCCTTCCATGTTTAGATCAAGGGTCAACGGGAAGATGCAGTTCACCAGCTAGCAGATGGCTGTTAATATCCTGAAAACTCATTTTTGATACGTGTAACTGATGTCTCAGCTTGCTTATTGAAGAAAACAAGGTCTTTGCTTTCCAGCTGTACTGTCTCCACTGGACCCTTATCAGACATTGTAGCCTCAACCAAGGGCTCAAAGGGGAGAGTAGAAGGGGCTGGAATCTGGCCAAAATGACCCAGTTCATCTGTACTCCGGGCAGTGCTAGTGGAGAGCCTTGTGTGGCAACTCGTTCTGGGAGCAGGGCTCGGCCTACTTGATGCATCCTCTATTCTGAACTTTCTAGACGTTGGAAGAGTCAGGCTGTCCCTTCACATCTGCGTGCGTGTGCGTGTGTGTGTGTGTGTGTGTGTGTGTGTGTGTGTGTGTAGTTGGGATGTGGAAAGCAAGGTATAGAGAGTAGGGTTTTATTTCCAGTTAGACAATGACATCTCTGCTCTTTCTTTGTGTCTGGTGGGTTAAAGCTTAGCCTCTAGGGCAGATATATCTGAGTTTGAATCCTAGATTTATCTGTGTGATGGAGTCCTTGGGTAGTGGAAATGGTTAACACCCTCAGCTGCTAACCAAAAAGTTGAAGGTTTAAGTCTACGCAGAGGCGCCTCAAATAAAGGCCTGGTGATCTACTGAAAAATTAGTCACTGAAAACTCTAAAGAGCATAGTTCTACTCTGACACACATGGGGTTGCCATGAGTCAGGGTTGACTCAACGGCAGCTGGTTTTTATTTGTGTGATGCTGGCAAGTCACTTTATCTCACTTTGCTGCCATTTCCTTATGTATACAAGGGGGATGTGGTTCTTTATAGGGCTGTGATGGGTATTTGTTACTGTTCTTGGAATTGAGTAAACACTCAGTAAGTATTAGTTACTATTATTATTTTTCCCTTCTCTCTCACTGTACCTCTGAGGACAGAGATATGCAGGCTAATTCTAGACTATAATTTGCATGGCCTCTGAGTCCTGTATTTCTTGTGAAATGGCAGGACACAAACTTCCAGTCTTGCAACTCTTGGCGAGGCTAACGCTGATGGTTACACTGACCCTTCTGTGGCCAAACTCGGAACCTGGGCCACGATCTCCCTACCAACTTTGTAAGGCGGATGGCAGCAAGGCCTATACTCACTGGGGTGCCTTTATGTTTGTTTTTTTTTTAAACACATGAAATTGGACTGCAATGTTTACGATCTAGCTGCAAAGAGATTGACACTTGACATGTGCGAGAACTAGCACCAATGATACCGAAAACTGAAACTGCAATGTGCTGCCTTCTTTTTTCAGCAATAGTTTCGTTAGAACAACTTTCTGGGAAGAGCAAGTAGCCAAAGAATTATAAACTGGAGTTGCTCTCAGACAAGGTGTTGGGATAAAAAGGACCTAATCACCGTGAAGAAAAGCTGAATTATGCTTTAATCACCTAGAATCATAACCTGAATTAAAAGAGAGGAAGTGTACAAAGATTGCTATAACTTTCCGGGACCGAGAAATGCTGGGAAGTTAGAAAAGAAAGGAGAGAGGCAAGAGAGTTGAAAATAGGAGCAAGTCTTAATGCTGGATGAAAGCAACACCAATTCAGGAAGGGAAGTTGTAGGTTGCATCCACCTAATAATTGAATTATTTCCAGCTGGGGAAATCAACAAGTGAAATTAATTACCTTCAGCAGGAGGCAGAGAAGATGGAATCCGGGAGGATGTCATGGAGCATATGGCATTGGATGTGGATCTTGAAGAATAAATGATAATCAGGCTTGCTTAGACCCTGGGGGATGAAGATGACTCTTAGGACATAAAACATTAGCATTGGGAATGACATCCAAGGATATCTAGGTCAGCGTCTACAACATTTCTGTCTTGATCCCTTTATTCAAAGCAAATCCACTGCAGAACCCCAATATAAAAGATCAAAATGGAGCAGCTTTTGGGGAATGCTCAGAGCTCTGATTGCTGAGTCCCTTACCGCCAGATTCCCCTGCCTCCTCTCTTCTTTTGGCAACTAGAGGCAACTTTACTATGTTCCAGGCTTCACTGGATCACAGTTGGACAACCCTGAGCTGCATGCATCCTTCCCTTCTTTCAGCAAGATTGCTGATAGCTGGTCACAGATCCTTGGTTTAAATCCTTCCAGGGTTAAGACCTCACTCTTCGAGAAGGATGAGTCATTGTAAGCATGTTGCATTGGTCTCCACAAAGCTTTGAAATCTGTGAAGGTCAGGTTTTCAGTCTCCATGGGTATCTTGTGAATAATAACCTCCCCTTCTCCAGTGTCCTTTGCAAAGGAATCCTCCCACATCATGAAGGCCATTGGTTAGTAAACCTGAGAATTAGCAATAAAAGCTCATCTTGATTGGCCATTATGTCTCTCATCATGAATCCATTATCAGGGCTATTTTCACCCACACAGGCTGTACCCTAGTCCACCAACCAGCTTTGGGCTTGGGCAGTTGGTCTGACTCCCAAACTGATGCTGGGGTCTGAAGAGTCTTTCCTCCAAGGAAGTGGTCCTTATCTGCGGGTCTCAGGAAAAGTTTATTTCTTTCCTAAGACTCTCTTTGATCTTGGGTATCTAAAACTAGATGTTGCTTAAATCAAGGAATGAGCAATTGGATTTCCTTTCCTCCGGCTGCCTGATCACAGGTTTTTCATGTCCTAGATCCAGTTGGCAATTCTAGATTCTGGCTATGGGTCTTGATCTAATAGAGAAAGATATATCCGTCCCCTCTACTCCATCCCCTCACTGCTGTCCTGCCTTGCTGTGGAATTTGGGTGGGCACCTGGGGTGGGTGGGGTCTCTTTTTCCATTCCCTGAACAAAAATAGGGTAGCACTGGTGATAAGCAATGGGACTGTTGGTCTCATGCTCTCAATTTAGGTCCTTTCTCCCCTTCTTTTGATGCTGTTGCTCTCAATAAGGGTGAGACTCTGGCCGTCAGACTATGCCCAATATGTCAGCCCAGAGTCTACCTTTCTGTGATAAGACTTCCCTCCCTGACCATTGCCATGTTTTCATCCCATCTATGATGTGGACTCCCAGGTTTCTAGCCCCCTTGAAGGAATATCTACTACTACAGCCTTAGCCATGACTGTGTCCCTGTCCTACTGAAGATACATACAGAGGGGCTGCATCCAAGGCCAGGACAAGGGCATGTCATCTTATTCTGTCTGCCCCCAATTGCTGTCACTCAAAAATCTCCAAGGTGCTGTTTCCCAGAGTCCTCCTTTAAAACTGAAATCGGCCCCAAACCTGATCTTCTGGTGGCTTCTGAAGAAAGAAGTTCTTCTGCTTAGCTCATGGTACCTTCACAAAAGGCCAATGACAGAGTTTCTGTTTCTCCTGCTCAGGCTCATTCTGTCTGCAAGTGAGGTCTTTGACCAGTCTCTACAGCATCATTGACTCCTAATCAGGGCTGTCCTACTGCTTGGGGATGCCAGGCCCAGGTGACTGAGGGATGATATCCCGGTGCATGATGAGAAAGGCTGGAGCTGTGCTTGTAGGCCCTGGGTGTATTGAGAATGGAGACATTCAGTATCATGGTGTAGCAGGATGAGGACAAGTTAGGGTCACTGTACTAGGACTTTGCTGATGAGAGATGGATGAATCATGAATGGTTGGCTGAGGTCAGAGGAGAAATAGCCATTTGTTGAGCACATATTATATACCAGGTGTTTAACTGTGTTATCCCATACAATCCCCGTGATAACCTCATGATAAAGACATTATTATTCTTGTTTTACAGACGTGGAAACTGAGGCATGCACAGGTTAAATGACTTGCCAAGGGTTGCACAGGTGATAAGCAATGTAGCAAGTTTTCCAGACTAGGTCTGCCTGGCTCCCAAATTACACCACAGGGCTTCTCAATGCTAAGCATTTTAGGGGTACATTCGTACTTCTCCCCCTCTCAATTTAAATAGTTCCACCCTTAGATGGAGGTGGGTTCTGACTTCACTGAGATTAGCTCTAGCATGGCTCAAAAACCCCTGCAAACTTGAAGCTCAGGAAGATAGACTTGAGATGCAGTACAGCACCTCAGAAGAGTTCCATCTTCAAATCTGAGTTCCTGAGCCCTGGTTGGCTAATCAGCCAAGACAAGATAAGAGCAGCTGGTAAAATATCCTTGGGGTTCCCCCAGGGTCCCCAGGGTGTCGGTTGACCCTGCTCATCTGGGACCATTTTGAGTGACTTGGGCAAGATATATGCTTATGGTATAGGCTGAGCCTCTGATCCTAGACCAGTCTCTCTGCCTTGGTGGCAGAGCAGTCCTACTTCTTGCTGCTCCCCTCTTCACCCATCCCCTGTAGACTAGGGACCCCTACCTTCAAGCCCTACTAAATCAGGTGGAAGTGGAAACCAGCCAGACAAACTGGAACCACTTCAGTTAAGAGGCAGACATAGCTATATTGTAGTTTGTACTTTTATGTTTGTTTGTGTGAGCATTTGATAATGTCTATATACCCAATACACTAGGCTATAGGCTCCATGATGGCAAGGACCTGGTTTACTCTGCTCAGCAAGTACTTGTCTAACGACTGCTCTCCTGTAGTCTCCTGGTCTTATCCCCTACCCTGGGACATGGTGGAACTGAGATGGGAGTCCTTTCTGCTCTGGTGAGCCCAGTTTCTGTAAAAGGCAGGCATATGCAGCTGGTTTCTCAGGTGGACGTGTCTGCAGTCATTTCAGTCAAAAAACACCAAAAATAAAATGGTGAGGGGAATTGTCTGGGCCTCTCGGTTCTCGTCACTCCTCATGTGAGCAGGCTGCTGGTAAACTTCACATGGACTCCTCTCTCCTCTCTCAGCTTGGTTCATAACCATCCTACTTACAAGCCTAGTCCTTGGGCAAGTCACTTTCATCTCTGAGCATCACTTTCCTCATCAGAGGGGGATATAAGTTGAGAGGAGTCACTGTGTGATCATCTGGGTGTCAATTCCAAGATGGCTATCACATCCTTTAAACTGGGATCACTCAACTCCCAGACCCCTTTGGTCTGGGGATCAGTGGTTCTAAGTCAACAACCTTCTGCAGTCACTCCATATGTGCTGTAGAAACTTCCTCTGGTTCCTGTTTATCAGGGCAGTGTCCTCCAGGTCATTTTGGTCTGCTGAGGCCTGGGGAATTTGCCTCAGTGACTATGGCCCTCATTTAGCCTTTCCCAGAAGACCTGCCTATGTTTATTGAGTGAGATCTGTAGGGACTGAAGGGAATATGCCTCTCAGAATGGGGATGAGCAGGGGAAATGCCATGGACTGTTCCTCTACCCTTCAGGCCAGACCAGATCAGATCAGAGAATGTGGGGTCAAGCACCATCTTTAAGATCTCCTGATAATGACTTCCCAGTATTCAGATCAAGACACCATGACTTCATTCCTTTTTGGCTGCCACATCAGCCTTACAAACAACATCACATTGTAATTCAGCCCAGGTTCCATGTAGGTCTATATTTTTTCTCCTCTGCCCTGAGTGTTATCCAGATTACTAGAATATATGAGCAAAATTATTATATTTCCTGGCTGCAAAGTCCTTTCAACTCAAACATCAGTGAATGGACAGCCCACCTTTACATGGATGTGGGATCTCTTTGTTGGCCTACGTCATTAAAAAAAAAAAAAATGTGTGAATTGGGCGGGAAAGCCTTTCTGTAGCGTGTCAAGTCTGACCTTTGGCTAAAGCCCAAGTTCTTTCTTCCTGTTTGGAAAAAAATCAGCCATTGTCCCTGAATGGAAGGAATAAATCTGAAAACTTTGACTCAGAACTTCGCTAAAAGAAGAGCACCCACATTAATGTTTCAGTTAAGGAGGTGAATAATCCTTTAGGTGACCCGAGCTAAAGTTTCCCAGCACTCCTCAGCTATCTTAGGCCGTGAACACAAACAAGATTCTTTACATTAAAGTGAAAAGTGTCAGGAAATTTTATGACTTTGTTTTCAATTAGAAGCTAGGGCAAGTTGGTTAGCCCTAGGGTTGAATTCTTATTGTTCAATTATTTGTTTTTGGTTTTGCTACAAATAAAGAGAAAATCATTTGTATTTCACCTTAGTGGGTCTGTTTCTTTTTTAAACGATACTGAAGATTCAGCAGCAAAAAAGAATAATATCTACAGTGGTTACTTGGAGCAGTTGATAGTGTGTCACGTCTCCTCCTGAACTGAAAGTTTTATCTTTCAAAATGGCCTTGTGTGGCTATAGCCCTGAGGTTCAACCAGTTAGTCATAAATGGAAAGGGCTTTCTTTGGGTCTGATTGTCAAGATGGTTCTGGCGGGTTCCTCTTCCCTGGTTCCCTGATGATGGAAATCTATGCTGACCCACATAACCCTTAGAGCAACTTTCTTAACTGTTGTCCAACCTGCTTGCTGGACCCTGGTGGCTCATGGGAAATCTGCAAGAAGACAATGTCTGGGAGAAGGGTCTTCTTCCAGAAGGGCACTTTGGAGCCTACCCTAGGGAATGCCTGTCTAAGAGGGCTCTTTTAAAGCCACCCTGAAGGAGAAGTTACCATGACCAGTTCCTGTGTGTCTGCTCCACTCTGAGCCATTAGGAGAGACTTACCTCCTTAGCAGGAGCCTTGGTGGTGAAGTGGTTAAGTGCTCCGCTGCTAACTGAAAGGTTAGTGATTGGAGCCCACCAACTGCTCTGCGGGAGAAAGATATGGCAGTCTGCTTCTGTAAAGATTTAAAGATTACAGCCTTGGAAACCTCTTGGGACATTTCTACTCTGTCCCATAGGGTTGCTATGAATCGGAATCAACTCAACGGCAATGGGTTCATCTCCCTAGCTGAGCAGCTTCCACGATTTGGTGTGAATGTGGTTTGCAGAGGGTCATTAAATAAACAAGTACTGACAACTTTGCATATTTCCTCAGTGATATTTTATTATAGCTTCATCAAGGAGCTGGAGGACCATGTTTATTTAAATCAGTAGAATCCGTATGTTCCCTTAGGTTGGGCAAAGCAAGCACAAATGCCCCAGACGGAGCCAGGGCGCTGCCTGAGGTGATGGGTGACTTGTATCTGTCATGGTCTGTGGTCTCCAGCGGAAAGACAGCTGCAGGACTTTATTTTTGTGATGTGGAGCATGTCCCAGTGTGTGGCAGGGGGAACTGAAATGCGCACTGCTGACTTTTTATACCTTCAGATTTTTTGTTGCTCTTTTTGGAAAAGGGAAGCCCTCTTGGGGCCAAATTCATGTGTTTTTCTGTAAATGAGTTTATTTTTATTTTTTATCAAATCCGATTGGTGGCTGACTTCCAGTGGTATGGAATGACAATATGGCTGAGCTTCTCAGCCTGAAAAAGGAGATTTTTCTCATGACTGACATTTGGATGCCCACAGGAGACTTAAAGGGCCCTCAGACCACAGGATAAATGGTGAGAAAGCTTCAGGCTTTGAGGACGTGGTAACTGACACTACCATTTTATCAGGGGGTTATTAAAATTTGGTCAACTCTATTTTGAGAAGTTGGGCTATCATCTTTTCTGCACGTGCATTGTTATTTTAATCTCTTACTTTCTTTTACTATTCTTTCATTTTTATTATTATTTTAAGAAATTATTTTAATAGTTCCTTCTATTTTCTTTCAAAAATTCTAATTTAGTTCTTTTAAAGCTAGCCCAGTTCAGGGATCCAGAAACCCTAAGGTGAGGCCATCATGATTTCAGACAAACTTCTTTTTCTCCTCAAAATCTGTATCTGTGGACTCAGTTCTCATGCTGGTGGCAGTAGAGAGAACCGTGTTTACTGTGGAATTAGAAAGGTTTGTTTTTGCTTTACATAGGATGGTGTGAAAGACACCAACTGCAAGTTGAAATACACTTGGCTGTTGGGATCCTTTGGGAAATGGCCCGAGGCATTGGACTCCGATAGTCCATGGACTCTTTGCAAAGACACCAACAAAAGCGCCCTCAGTCGTGCCTGCTCACTTGGAGTCCTTAGTAGCTGGTGTGGACACGTGGGTTGGAGCTGTACATCTGCAATAGGAAGAGGTGGAGACTTAGCAACTGCTCCCCATATGGTATGGTTGTGCCAGGGCACACCTGTTGACACTGTGGGTTCCAAGGAAGTTCAGACATCAGGGAGTGATGCACTCTGCTCACAGCACCTCCTCCAAGCCCTCTTTGTTCATTGATTTAAAAACAACAAGGGGCAGGAAGCCATTGCTTGACAAGCTCCTGGAAGTGCCCAGCCAGCTGCTTTCCAGCCAAGTGGGTGGTGTATTCACTTCCTAGGAAGGAGTGAGATAGGGGAGTCTTCTAGGCCCTTCTCCAGAGGCATATATGCAAATCAGAGGGGAGATTAGCCATATAGCTGCCTTTTATCTGGTCTATGTGTGCATATGGATTGAGCGTTTTTTGTTCCCCAACTGAATTAAGAGGCTGACCCCAATAATGCTTGGACTCCCAGATAACTCCTTCTTCCAAGCTTCCCCCATGCCTCAGGTTGTACTTTATGCCTACAGGGTAGCTGAAAACCCAACTGGAGACAAGCGTAGAGTGAGTGATATGACCATGAACCATCTGAGGTGGCTATGGGTGACCATAAGAATGAGTGAACAAAGTGTGGGAGGGGCAGGTGCTGTTTTCTCTGCCATGTCAGGCTACTGGGTGGTCAGTACTGGGCATCACCCCAGAGAAGAGGAATTGGCAAATGGAACTTGTGCAGCAGTGGTGCACCCAGACAGAAGGTTAGGGAGAGTAAGAGTATGCCATTGGGAAATAGCTGAGGGAATGGAGTGTTTATCCAGACTCTACAGGGGGACCTAATAGCTGCCTTTTGATATTGGAAAAAAGGATACTATTATTAATACTAACGAAAAGATTAGTTAACATTTATTGAGAACTTCTCTGTGCCAAGCTGTATTTTAAGCACTTTACATGTACTTCTCAAATTACCCTATGAGGTGGGTACCATAATGATCGTCGTTTTATAGATTAGAAACTGCAAAGGGATTATGGATGGTGAGTTTCTTTAGAAGGAAATTGCAAGGAAAATGGAGCTTGATCCACGAGGTAGGTTCAGTAGGAGAAAGAGCTTTCTGATATAGTTCTCCAAAGGAAGGTGGAGGTGAGTGGAGACAGGGGAAGAAAAATAACATGTGTTCAGCATCTATGACATACCTGCAATGGCCTTGGGAGCTTTCCATGTATTATTTCAGTTGATCCTCAAAACAGCTGTGTAAAATAGGAACTATTATTCCTATTTTACAGACGAGGAAATTGAGGCCCAGAGACATTAAGTAACAATCTGAGCCCTTCCCACCTGTAAGTGACAGGGCCCAGATTTGAACACAGGTATTTTTGACTCCCAAGTCCACTCTCATTGTTGCTTAGAACAAGGGTTCTCAGGCATACAGGTGGTCCTGAGCCCAGGCGCCAGGCTAGCCCCTCTGATATATACTCCCATAAAAGCCAAATCTGTTGCTGTTGAGTCGATTCCAACTCATAGCGACCCTATAGGACAGAGTAGAATTACCTCATAGGGTTTCCAAGGAGCGGCTGGTGGATTCGAACTGCTGACCTTTTGGTTAGCAGCTGAGCTCTTAACCACTGAGCCTCCAGGGCTGCGTATACTCCCATAGCAGCCTGATTTTCACCGATGGTAACAATCATCTCAAATGTAATAGGTTTTCTTTCTCCCTCGACTGTGAAATCCATGGGACAGTGACTACATCTATCTCTTTCAGTACTGTCTTCTTATTGTCTAGGAATGTTTGAAGGAATGAATGTAAACCAGCAGAGATCCCTAATTATAATGGGAGATGGCAAAAAGAGGATAATTAATCTCCTATGGGAATGTTACAGGGAGATTCTTGTGTTGGACCAGGGAGGGGTTATCAGTAGTTCTAATCCAGCAGATCCTTAGAATCATCTGAGAGATTTTTATAAATATAGATTCCTAGGCCCACATCAGACTCCCAGAGCCAGACTCTCCAAGAGGAAGGCCTGGGAATCTGTATTTTGCATCACTCCCTGGGTGAATCTGCCATACAGGGAGGTTAGGA
This sequence comes from Dugong dugon, assembly GCA_030035585.1. Lineage (NCBI taxonomy): Eukaryota > Metazoa > Chordata > Mammalia > Sirenia > Dugongidae > Dugong > Dugong dugon. The sequence goes on from CM057467.1 coordinate 33,751,803, forward strand.
AGCCCCAGTCTGGATGAATCTGTCTTAGTCATCTAGTGCTGCTCTAACAGAAATACCACAAGTGGATGCTTTTAACAAAGAGAAGTTTATTTCCTCACAGTCAAAGTAGGCTAAAAGTCCAAATCCAGGGCATCAGCTCCAGGGGAAGGCTTTTTCTCTCTGTCGGCCTTCTTCTCTTCGGTGTTCCCCCGGACTAGGAGCTTCTCTGTGCAGGCACCCCGGTCCAAAGGATGTGCTCTGCTCCCGGCACTGCTTTCTTGATGGTATGAGGTTCCCCTGTCTCTCTGCTCCCTTCAGTCTTTTATATCTCAAGAGATTGCCTCAGGACACAATCCAGTCTTGTAGATTGAGTCGCGCTTTACTAACACAACTGCCACCCGTCCTCCCTCATTAACATCATAGAGGCAGGATTTACAACATACAGGAAAATCACACAGTACCAGGAATCATGGCCTGGTCAAATTGATACACACATTTTTGGGGGGACATAATTCAAACCATGACAAATCTGAAGTCTAGCCTGTGGTGCTGGGGTTCTGTGACTCCACATTGTCTCTTCCTGGGCTCTTGGACAATACTCCTGTCTTCCTGCCACCTGTGCCCAAGCCTCTCTGCCTGTTGGTCTTCAAGGCCAGGCCCTGTGTGTGTGTGCCTGGAGCATGGAGGGAGGCCTGGGGCAGAGTCAGACCTGCGGCCTTATCAGCTGGATATTTACTGAGCAAAGTTCAACCAGGGCCCTGCTGCAGATCCGGGATTAACAGGTACCCAAGCTTCCGGGCCTTTGATTCCGAGCCCAGGTCCTTGGGGACCCTTATCGGTGGATGATAATGGACTCTGCATGTGAGTCCTGAGGGCCAGTGCTCCTTGCCATTCCTGGCAGAGCAGGTCTGCCCCCAAGGGCCCAGGGCCCATAGGCCGTGGGCTGTCAGGGTGGGCAGATGGTCACTGCCCAGCCATGGCTGCTTTGGGCTTGCTCTCCCTGGGCAAGAAGGGTCCTATGTTCAGGGTCGTATTTGAGTTTGTGTTTCGGTTTCCTGTCTTTGATTACAAAAGGCAGAAGGAACCTTCTCTCAGTAGCAAGACTGGACACCTCCTGGTCCCAGGACATGTGGGTCATCATTAGGTATTCGTCCTATGTCCTGGGAACCACAGAGAACCTGGCAGCCACCACCCACTTCAGCCAGTCTAAAGGTCCAGAAGAGGTGGAGGGAAGAGGAATGGCTGGCACATTTTAATAATCAGCCACACAATTAATCAACAAATAAGTTACTGAGCTTATTATGGACTTGGGAAGATATAAATAAGACGTAATACATCATGTTGAGAAGTTTATAGTCTGGTTGGGAGCCTAAGAAATTTACACCAAAAAGGACAACTAACTGTTACATGGTGTCCCTGGGTGGCATAAACAGTTAACGTTCTCAGCTGCTAACTGAAAACTTGGTGGTGCGAGTTCATCGAGAGGTGCTGCTGAAGAAAGACCTGGCAATCTACTTCAGAAAAGTCAGCCACTAAAAATCCTATGTAGCACAGTTCTACTCTGACACACATGAGGTCACCTTGACTTGGAATGGACTTGACAGCAACTGGTAATTGTTACATAGCAAACTATGATAAATAACTTAAAACTTTATTGAATGCTTACTCTGTACTGGATTTGTAATTTTATTTATTGTGCTTTAGGTGAAAGTTAACAGCTCAAGTTAATTCCTTATTCAAAAATTTATACACGTATTATTTTTTGATTTATGCTAAATATATAATTCACATTTGCTATGCCAGTGACTCCTCACAACATTCCTTCGATAAAGAAATTGCAGATGAAGAGGCACAGAGAGGTTCAGCAACTTGCCCAGAATCACACAGCTGGGCTGTGGCAGGGGCAGGATTTGAGCAGTGTGCCATCTGACTCAGAAGCCCTGCTCTTACCACCCTTCTGTTTTACCATCTATAAGTACTAAACAGGTCTGGAAGTATGTGAAAGGTCGTAGGATGAAGTAAGTTCCTTGGGCTGAGTGGTCAGCCAAGAGGGTCAGGCTTGTCTTGGGTCAGGAAGAATTTAGAGGTTGAGAAAAGTAAGAGGGAATTCTGATCATAGGAAATCCCAAGTCAAGATGAGGAAGTGAGAGCCTGCAAGGAATATTAAGAGAAGTATAGATACACCTTTTGGCTGGAGTCAGGGTTTCTGTAGTGGTTAATATGCAAAGGGATTGCCCTGGGTGGTGGAAATAGTTAAGTGCTTGGCTGCTCACCAAAAGGTTGGAGGTTTGAATTCACCCAGAGGTACCTTGGAAGAAAGGCCTGATGATCTTCTTCTGAAAATTCAGCCACTGTAAACCCTATGGACCACAGTTCTGCTCTTGACACACATGGGGTTGCCATGAGTTGGAATCGACTCAACGGCAACTGGTGTGTTTGCTATAGTGTACAAAGTAGTTAGTAAAATGGGTTAAGATCACCTTGTGGAGGACTTTTAATTCTAGACTAAGAGGTGGTCCTTAATCCTCTGGGTGGAGAGGAGCTGTGGAAGGTTCTGGGGCAGGGGAGTGAATAGATTGAGGGAAATAGTGTAGTAAGTCTGATCTGCCTTCTCAAGTGGCCCTCCATGTTCAAGCACAATTTTGTGAGCAGACAGATCCTTAAGGGGAGCGGGCACTTTGGGGTGGGGGTTTGTCTGAGAAGAGAGATGAGCTACCAGTGACATTGCTTTTCATAGCCCCTGCTCCGGAGCAAGCCCCAGCCCCACCTCGGCCATACCAAGGTGTCCGCGTGAAGGAGCCTGTGAAGGAGCTGCTGAGGAGAAAACGTGGTCACGCCACCAGCGGGGCAGCAGTCACACCTACCGCGGTGAGGAGGCTGCTGTGGCCAGTGTGTGTGTGTGTGTGTGTGTGTGTGTGGCGCGCCAAAGGGGACCCAGCCAAGTGTACTTCCTTGCTCCATGGGATACTCACGGGAGGGCATGGAAGGCAGCAAGTTGCCATGGTGATGGCTGCAAGGAGACCAGGCCTACGGTAGGACAAGTGGGAGGTCCTTTAAGTGGGACAAGGGATGTGACTTGGCTGGCTTGGTCCATTGAACAAAGCTCTTGCCAAGGCCTGAGTGAATGAATGACTCATACTTCCTGGTGCCCTGTTTGGGGCTACCCTGGGAAGAGGAAGATACCAGCTCCCTAAATGCACAGCCTTCTTGCTAAATGGAAACACAAACCCCTCTAAAGTGTAGTTGGTGATGGTTGGGGTATGTGTGGGGTGGAGTGTTTTAACAAGGGAGATTCTCACCCTACGACTTCCTGCCCTGAGGCACTCTGGGACAGGGCTAGTTGGAGATGGCTAAACAATGATCTTGGTCTCCTCCTCTTCCCTCTAGGTGGTGCTGCCTCATCAGCCCCTGGCTACTTACACCACAATGGGTAAGAGATCCTCACAGCCCTGGTCTCCTCCAGGCCCCTCATCTGGGGTGGCACCTGCAGCTCTGGAATTTCCTTCTTCCCACAGGTCCTTCCTGCCTTGACATGGAGGTCTCTGCTTCCGCAGTGACTGAGGAGGGGGCCCTGTGTACTGGCTGGCTCTCCCAGCCTGCTCCGGCCACCCTCCAGCCTCTGGCCCCATGGACACCCTACACTGAGTATGTGTCCCATGAAGCTGTCAGCTGCCCCTACTCCGCTGACATGTATGTGCAGCCCGTGTGCCCCAGCTACACAGTTGTGGGGCCCTCCTCAGTGCTGACCTATGCCTCCCAGCCACTCATCACCAATGTCACGGTATGTCACACTACAGCAGAACAGTACCCACCCATGATGAGGGCACCCTTTTCTAACTGGGGCTGACTTTCCTGACCCCTGATCTACCTTGCTGCTGATTCCAGGGTAGTCAGGTCATCTAAGCCCACCCTACCCTCGAGGGAGGTTGGCTTTTATTCCCACTGACCTAAAATATCTTCCATGAAGAAGGCTTATGGCGTTCCTTGTCATGCCTTACGCTCCTTGGGCTTGGGAAGTTCAGCCTCTCTGTCCCAATTCTTGCCTGCTGATACTTGGTTCCAAGTGTAAAATTTTTAGTGATGGGGCATCTGATGAGACCTGCTTGGGGCCTTTTGCCAGAGTCAAACTTTCCTTTCTATTCAGATAACCTAGGGAGTGTTGTTCATTTAGCAGAGGGATTTGAATTTACCAGAAGATGCCTAGTCTGAGCAACAGGTGACTCCCATACAACTTCTCAGAAAACTGTACCTTTGATGGCGTCAGACCCACCTGTAGGGCAATTTTTTGAGTTCTGCCTCTAGGGTCAGGTCAAATCCCTGTCTGTTAATTTACTAGCTATGTGACCCTGGACTAGCTACTTAGCCTCTCTGAGCCTCAATGTCTTCGATGCTAAAACGGGAATATTATTAACAAGAGGGTTGTTGTCAGGATCAAATGAGATCATGCATTTGGAGGGCTTAGCACAAACCCTTGCATACAGAAAGCACTAATGGGTGTTACCTGTTCTGGTTGTCTCAAAGTCTGCTAACAACTTGAACCAAGGGCTGCTTTCAAGTGCCAGATAGGAAATGAAGGCCCGTCTACCCCCCACCCCCTACCCCAGGGAATGAGAGAAGAGAAATTTGATGTGAATGGTGCTTGTTTTGACCGAAAGAATGGGAATCTGTCAAGCGTTCAGAGAAGAAAGGCTTATGGTTACAACTGCATCCAGCTCCCATCCAGGAAAAAGTGGGGAGTGGTGGGTGGGGATGGAACTGGGGCCACAGGGGTGGCCGCGGAGCCACTTTCGATGGTGGAGCTTGCTTTGCCTCCCTGTTTCCCTCGAGGGTCCAGTGGCATCCTGATGAAGCTGCCTCTTGCATCCCAAAACCAAACAGACAAAGCCTGTAGGAGCCCTCCCACCCTATGCCCACCCCACTAACCAACTGTGGGGCCGGATGATGACAGATAGGAAAGGGTTAATGTGACACCTCTCCCAGGTAACTCATTCGCATGTCAGGGGGCTTGGCTTGTTGGGGGTGAGAGTGGAACACAGAATAGTTCCAACCATTTCATTACTAAAGATTTTTTTCATTATTTACCCTTTCATCACCCCACCCCCTGCTTTGAAAGATTTTGTGTATCAAACAAACTGTATTTATTAAGAAATAATTTATTTGTTTTGACATATTGTAAATTAATTCATCAAAGAAGGCTAGAGCTACCAATCAGCACTCCTGATCAGCAGGAGATAAGCCCTGTTATGGTGCTGGGTTGATGTGATTCTATTCCTGCACAAAGAAACCTCCCGTTTAGTTGACCTGTATGGGTTTTTGATTCAATAATGTAGGATTTCCATTTGAATTTTCAAAATATTGGAAACAGTAAGATTTTTCCAGATTCTCTCTGATTTCAAGATACTGGGCTGGGGACCACTGGGTTAAGTGAATGGATGTGGTGGGTGGAATGCACACAGGCCTGGAAGTCAGGAGCCTGGAGGTCTCCAAGATGCCTTCCAGCTCTACCATTTTATGAATAAACACCCTGCCACCTACAATGTGGACCAATCACATGGGCGTCACCTGGGATCTTAGACACGCAGAATCTCAGGCCCCACCCAAGACATCTGTTACCAGAATCTGCATTGTAACAAGATCCCCAGGAGATATAAATAAGCTCTGCCCTAAATGACTCTAGTCCCTGGGGGGTGCAAACAGTTAAGCGCTTGGCTGCTAATGGGAAGGTTGGAGGTTGGAGTCCACACAGAGACACCTCAGAAGAAATGCCTGGTGATCTACTTCCGAAAAACTGGCTACTGCAAACCCTATGGAGCACAGCTCTGCTTGGAAACACATGGCGTCGCCATGAGTCTGAGTCAACTCAACAGCAACTGGTTTGGTTTTTAAAGGACTCATAGTTTACTCTCAAGACATGGTGGTGATAGAGATTTAACAGGAGAGCTGCTGCAGTAGGGGAATTTTAGCCTCTCTCACATTATTCCATGCAGGGAACTTTCTCTCCCCCCTACTTTTCTTGTGAAGAGTAGTAAGAATGCAGGTCCTGTGTCTTCACAGGCTTGAGCTGAGATGGTGAGAGCAGTTGCTATGCAGGTGGGAGGAATTGTTTCTAGAGTCTTGACTCCCAGAGGCCCCTAGGATGGCAATGGGAAGTCAGCTCAGAGACAGAGGAATGTGAGGACACCAGGCGGCAGTAGGGAAGGCCAGGTTTGCCCACAATGCAGTGCTCCCCAGCCTGGGTCCAGGTCTGATGGGGGGCCTCCTCTGTGCAGGTTGCCACCAGAGGGGGCAGGAGGTGAGTGGAGCTGTGTTGGCCCACAGGAACCTGGCGCTCAGGATGCCAAAGCTGCTGTGTGGAGCCAGGATCGTTCTTGTGTCTGGATGGGAATAGGGCCGCCTTTGTGACACAGCTACTGTGCTCTGTGACAGGCTAGTTGTTTAACATGCTGAATTTTCATTGATTTTAAGATGTTCATTTTTTTTCACGTCTTAGTATCTCTGAAATTGGGCTCTATTTTATGCATGTATCAATGAAATATGGAAAATCATGCCTAAAGTCTCTCAGCCCTATGATTTTTGTTCTACTCGTATCCTATTTTACAGATGAGAAAACTGAGGCTTCAGAGTGGGGAAGTAGCATGGGCAAGGACACATAGCTAGGAAATGAGTTAGGGATAGAGTTGAAGTTGTCTGGCTTCTTCCTTGGGGGAAATTTTGAGCAGGTAGAGGTGGAGCCCCCTAGAGTTAAAGAGCAGGAAAGGGCCAAGGTGAGGGCAAAATGGAAATAGATCCCCATGAGGACAAGGACTGGCGGGCAGGTGGATCTCCCAGGGCTGCTAACCCTTGGTCCTGTGCTTCCCCCATCGCAGACAAGAAGTGCCGCCACACCCACGGTGGGGCCCCAGCTGGAGAGTCCAGAGCACCAGGCACCCCTCACCTACTTCCCGTGGCCTCAGCCCCTTTCCACGCTGCCCACCTCCACCCTGCAGTACCAGCCTCCGGCCCCGGCCCTGCCAGGGCCCCAGTTTGTCCAGCTCCCCTTCTCCATCCCGGAGCCAGTCCTCCAGGACATGGAAGACCCCAGGAGAGCCATCAGTTCTCTGACCATCGACAAGCTGCTTTTGGAGGAAGAGGATAGTGATGCCTACCCGCTCAACCACACTCTCTCTGTGGAAGGCTTTTAGGGCTGGTTCCCACCTGGTGTCCTGTTCCCTGAAACTGGGATTTAAAAATGAGCCTGGGATTGAGCCTCAGAGTCCTATCTGTTTGGAGCAGCTGTTCCATAGCTACACTTTTCTAGCAAAAAACAAGAATTGTCGACTTCTTCCCTCCCTCCCTCCCGCTCGCTCTCTTCCTTTCCTCACCCCTCCCTCCCTCCCTCCATCCCCTCTCCCTCTCTCTCTCTCCCTCCTTCCCTCCCTCTATCCCCCTTTCCCTTCCCTTCACTTCCCCTTTTCTTTCCCCTTTCCCTTTCTTCCTTCTGTCCTTCCTCCCTCCCTCCCTTCCTCCTTCTTTTTTCCTGCTTCCTCCCTCCTTCCCTCCCTCCCTCTCTCTTTCTTATTTTTCCTCATTTCTGCTCCTTTTTGGAAGAGAATTATAGGGATTATAGAGATTATATTTTATGCTAATTGTTGCCAAATCTGGGGCCCAGGTGCTCTCATTTCTGCCACGGTTCAGTCCTTGGAGCAGGCCCCTTCTCTGGAGTGCCCGTAGCTTCACTGGAGCAGCAGTGCCGAGGTACTAGTGCCGGTTACACCCTCTGTCATTTTGAGATGTGTGGGGTGCCCTGCAGGAAGGTGAGCCCTGCCAGCATTCCCTGGAGAGGCAGCCAAGGGCAGAAGCAATGCCAGAGTCCTTGAGCTGTCAGTTCCTACAGTTGCTCCTTTGTTTGTTCTTCTCAGCATTGGCCAGATTCACGGTCTGGGCAGCGAAATCTCAAGACCTGGGGCTCAGTGTGATGATGGGTGGGTGGGGAGGGGGAGGAAAAGGGAGGGCTCAGGAATAGGGACTTCAGGTGGGTGGGGTCAGGGTCAGTGATGGGAAGATGATGAATGGGGAAGAGGGTGTGTGTATATGTTGGAGTAAGGGATATCTGGGGGAGGGAAAGTTCGAGTTATATGGGGAGAGGAGGGCCAAGGAATGGTTTCTCTCCAGATCACTTGGTTATTGAGAACGACAATAAACTTAAGAAAAAAAGATTGCTTTAATAGGTGGTTTTGCTGCTCTCCTTGTGGGATGCTTGCAAGGAAAGCTGAGCACTTTCCACGGGATGAATGATGTGTTTGCCTGGCGACTTCTGTCCCACCTCCAGACCCTCTGCCTAATGGTCACTAGCTGAGCGCTGTCAACCGTGTGCTTCTTTGGTGTCTTAAAAGTGCCCACAAGCCACCTCCATTGAAAAACCAACCTTCCTGGGGTTCCTAGAGTCTTAGCCAGAAGTACCATTAGGTTTCATTTCAATTTTTATTTATTTATTTTGCTGGAGAAATATCAGATTTGTAGGGGACTTAGCTCCTGATAGCTCCCCTGCTAACCAAAAGGTTGGCACTTTGAATCCACCAGCTGTTCCTTGGAAACCCTATGGGGCAGTTCTACTCTGTCCTATAGGGTCACTATGAGTCAGAATCGACTTGACAGCAACTGGTTTTGTTTTGTGTGTGTGTGTGTGTGTGTGTGTGTTTTAGCTCCCAATAGTGGTTGTGTTCTTTGGCAACTGGCACCTCTGCCCACCAATGATGCCATTGCCACCATTAGGCAGACACATTGGTTGGTGGAATCCGTGTAGAAGAAGTGAATTTTCTGGGAAGTGACGTTTCTTTGATGTATTTTCTTTGCCATTTTAAACAAAAACTTCTGGATAAAGTTACCTAAAATTTTTTTTTTCTACTTTGGTTTATTTTGATACAAATTTCTCAGGATCTGTCTAAAATCCCAGTTTTGAATTCTTCTTATTCAGACTTAATTTTTAGATTTAAAATCTTAAGACAACATTTTTGGTGGTAAATTTACATCTTTGCTGATAGTGGTGATGAGTAGGTGAGAGAAGGGAGGAGGGTGTGTGTCTCAGGCCTATTTGATTAGAAGCCCTAGTTTTCTATAAAAAACACTATGCAAGTCTTTTTGGCTGTGCTTCCTGAGGATTTGAGAGGATGCAGAAGCACTCTCCAAGAGGGAGTATGAGTTGGCAGAAACTAGCAAAGAAATAAAGTACATATTTGCTAAGATTTAAATGGTATCTTTTCCTCTTTTTATCTTGAGGTCAAATGTCCTGGCTGTAGTAGTCCGTCTAGATCTCTTCCTGGGTTATTTTGCTAAGATAGAAACATTTTCAGTAAAGATTTGCGGAGACTTTTCTGTGCCAAACTGTTTTATTTCTTAACAGATTAATCCCCCTTAGCTTTCGGTCCCATGTCAGACAGCATCATTATAGAAGGAGCTTACACTTGTCTTGTTGATTTTGCCACTTGATCTCCTGCAGGAGAAGCTAAAACCAGCCCCCTCTATGCCTGCAGAGTCCATGGGTGGTGCAATGGTTAACACTCTCGTCTGCTAACTGAAAGGTTGGAGGTTCAAGTCCACCCAGAGACACCTCAGAAGAAAGGCCTGGCGATCTACTTCTGAAAAAATCAACCACCAAATATCCTATGGAGCACAGCTCTACTCTGACATGCACGGGGTCGCCATGAGTCAGAATTGGCTCCACAGCAACTCGTTTGGTTTTTTGTTTTTGCTATGTCTGTGGTCTAATTCTCCCAAGCAGAACATGTGAGGCCAGTGGGCTTGACCCACAGGAGAAGAGGAAGGTAATATTTTCAACCCTATTGCCCTTCCTGTTACTCCTGTTACGTGAGTAACTTCTCATGATGCTAGCTGTCCAGGGTTAAGTTCTATCCTCGGTGTTTCTGCAGTAGGCTCTTATAGTCCATCAGTTGGGACCCAGGGGCAAGGGCATGTCCAGGGGAGTCTGCCAGCACAATGAAATGGAAATTTAATAAGCCAGTCACTCCTCTCTAAGACCAATCCTTGGAATGAGTAACAATATGGTTGTTGTGTGCCATTGAGTCAATTCCAACTCATAAACACATTGCCACTGAGTTAATTCTGACTCATAGCAACCCTATAGGACAAAGTAGAACTTCCCCATAGGGTTTTCAAGGCTGTAAATCTTTACATAAGTAGACTGCCACATCTTTACCCCATGGAGCAGCTGGTGGGTTCAAACCACTGACCTTTCGGTTAGCAGCCAATCAACCAGCCACGGTGCCACCAGGGCTTCTTCTGCCTCGTAGTGACCTTATATGCCAGAGTAGAGGCTTCCTTTTCCTGGTGATTATCTGAGTTGCTAAGAGCCTCTAAACTCACTACCTTCATCATTAATTATTACTGGGATGATTGTCTTGTAATTATTCACTCTGTTCTGAGGTATGTCTTGTTTCCAGATTTTTGGGGGACAATGATACGTGCTCCAGTGATTTAGCTCAATTTTGATTACCACCATCATTGCCTTTTTGTTTATTCTTCATGTAGATTACAACCCAGAAAAAAAAAAATTGAAGGAAAGAGATCTAGTGAGGCTCAACTCTAGGGTGAGATCTTTTAAAAATGTACTTTGCATTAAAAACCAGTTGCTGTCAAATCAACTCCAACTAATGGCTACCCCATGTGTGTCAGAGTAGAACTGTGCTTCATAGGGTTTTGATGGCTGATTTTTCAGAAGTAGACCATCAAGGCTTTCCTCTGAGGCACCTCTGAGTGGACTTGAACTGCCAACCTTTTGTTTGGCAGCCAAGTGCATTAACCCCTCTTTTGTGATTACCCAGTCTGCAAAGTGAAGAGGGTGGCCAGCTTGATGTAAATTGGTGCTTCACAAGATTCTGATCCATGAAGCTATCCATTTCCAGTATAAAATGGGAAAGCAAGGATGAGGTGAGTATGTGGTAATGTGAAGGAGCTGGACAGGTACAAAATGACAAAATCACATTACCGAGTGGTTCAAATTCTCAGAACTTCAGGCTGTACCCATCTTAAGTGGAAAATTGAAGCCATGTTCTAAAGCTACACATGAGTTTCCTGACATCAGGAACAGTAGGATAACTTCTTTTGTATCAGCTTCATTTGCGAGTCAAATATGCGACACTCAGTAATATCTGTTTGAATTGAGTTAATTTAGGAAATTCTCTATTATATTTCACTGCTCCTAAATATCGATATGGATGATTACAAGTTGATTATAGTGGCGTTTCCTTTCTTGGGCTTCTAGACACATGATACTTCTCAGATGTCTTTTTCCTGAATGCTTGCGTAGAAACTTCCATAGGCTGCTTCTTTTAATCTATTAATTCTTCCATGTATGGCTATGGCCATGGTAGAATGGATTTTATTCGCTCATTCAATACATGTTTTGTTGAGTGCCTACTCTGGGCTAGGCAAACATCGTAAATTATGACAAATACCTGCTCTGAGATAGTTTTCTAGCTCAGTGGTCTCTTTTCAGTATGAGCATCTGTTCTCATATATGTATATTGAGTTATTTATAAATTGTATCCCTGAACAACTCTGTGGATATAATATCCATTAGAAAACATTCACAATAATAGAAATTAAAAAAGATGAGGTAAATGTGAAATAAATAATATTTTAAATAATTATTTCATTTGTTAATGGTACAAAAATCCTTTAGTTCCGACTCTATTAACTAAAAATAATACTTAAAAGGAGAAATGTTATTAAATATGCTTAATCATTTTTGGAAATCTTTGTGATACACCAATTTGAAGATCTGGTTCTGATCAGTGGCCTTTAGTATTTTGTTTGGATGGGTGTCACAGCTGAAAGAGATACCCTATAAAGATATTTAAATTCAAGCAAAACTAGTATATCATGGGCTATGCTATCTAAAACACAAAAATCATTTAAAAATTCCTTCCACTAATTATGTGAAAGCTTTTCTTTTTTAAACTTGGCTTGTAAATTTCAGTCTTAGCTGATGCCAACCAGTCTTGCAAACTCATTGAACGTGTTGCATTTTTTATATTTTCAACACAAGGACTCAAAACCACCCAAATTCTTTATTTGGAAAAAGTTTTGACAAGCTAAAAATTCTGCCTCCACATTTTTTTAAGAGTATGTGGATGTGAGAGTTTTCCTAGGTGACATGTACCTACCACATTGTTATCAACAATAGCACATAATGATGAAAACATTCCTAAACATCCACTAAACTTCCGTTTTCAAAACGTTCTCCCCAAAGTGTGAGTTTCTAAAAGCATCATTAAAATATTACCTTTACCTTGACAGGCCAGACTAAATGTGAATTGTGTTTATTATTTAATAAAATATCTGCAGATAGTTTATCTTGGACAGTTAAAATATCAACCAAAAAAGATCAGCAAATTTGGTATGCTTGTATTTTAAAAAATATAGAATTCATTTTTAAGTTGAACAGTTCTTTGGAGGTATTTTGCCATGGGATAATCAGTGATTCTGTTTGTGGTACAAAAGAGTCTCCTATAGATTGTATGATTTAAAGATGTTGTTTATCTAAAATTAATCATGCTGCTATCACCCATGATAAGTAAACCTCAATATGTTGTAATATGATAGAAGTGAATGAACTGAACGAGGACACCCCCCAACCCCACTCCCCTCACCCATGCGTAACTGCCTTTTGTCCTTGGGGACATTCTAAGAATCATTGGTCACACATGACCAAACAGGGGCACCAGCATTCGTCCGAATTAGGGTGACTAACTTGTCCTGGTTTGCCTGGGACTTTCCTGGTTTTAGCACTGAAAGTCATGTGTTCTGGGAAATCCCTTAGTCTCAGGCAAACTGGGATGTTTGGTCACCCCAACCCACATATTAAATAGTTAACCATTGCCATCGAGTCAATTCCGACTCATAGCGACCCTATAGGACAGAGTAGAAATGCCCCATAGTGTTTCCAACGAGCAGGTGGTGGATTCGAACTGCCAACCTTTTTGGTTAGCAGCCAAGGTCTTAACCACTGCACCACCAGGGCTCCTATTAAATCGTAGTATTAATTCATTTGTTTTGATAAATTAGATTTCTAATAGCTTCTTTCTGCATCCCAATGGATTGTCCCATGTGACCTCTCAGGCAGTTACCCCACTTTGGATCTTTGTAACATAGAAATCCTTCCTTGCTTGTTCTAGAAGCTCCTTTGGGTCCACATCAGACTGTCTTCTGTAAGGAAGGTGGCTCCAGTCTGAAGCACCCTGCTACCATGTGTTCTAACCCAGTCCCAGGTTTAGGAGGAGCAATGGTCTTACTAGGGAAAGAATGTGGTGTTTTTCATTTGAGACAAGCAGTGGTAGCAGCATAGACACTTGGGTTGTTTCCAGTTTTTGGCTATTATGAATACAGCTACCATAAATATTCTTATATACTTTGTGTGTGTGCGTGTGTAGATATTTGTTTTTATTTCTCTTGGTTAAGTCATAAGAATGGAATTACTGTATCATATAATAGGTATATGTTTAGTTTCATAAGACAACTGCCAGCTCTTTTTCCGAAGTGGCTATATCATTTTACACTCCTACCAACCATATATGAGAGTTCTGGTTATGTCACATCCTCATCAACTTTGGCAGATCTCATTTTGGTTTTAATTTGCATTTCTTTGATGACTAATGGTGTTAGACAGTTTTTCATGGATTTATTTGCTATTCATTCATCTTCTTTTGTGAAATGCCTGTTCAAATCTTGTGCCCATTTTTGAATAGGGTAGTTTATCTTCTTTTATATATATATATATATATATACATACATATATATATAACACACACACATATATATGTATATATATATATAAGAGTTCTTTATGTATTTTGAATACAAGTCCTTTGTTAAATATACGTTTTGTGAATATTTTCGCCCAGGTTGCAGCTTGCTTATTCATTTTTTTAGTGGTATCTTTCGGTGAGGATAAATTTGGTGCAGTACATTTTATCATTTTTTTTCTTTTTCAGAATTTATAGGTATTTCTATCTGAGAAATCTGCCTGCCCCCCAAGTTGTGAAGATAGTCTCCTATTTTCTTCTAGAAGCATGGCAGTTTTATCTTTTACATTTAAATCTATGATCTTCTAAAAATTATTTTTAGTTTTAGTTTTTTTTGTAGTATGAGATAGGAGTCAAGGTTCTTTTTTTTTCCAACATGGACACTTGGTTTTTCCAACACCATTTATCGAAAGACCTTTCCTTTCCCCATTAAATTGCTCTGGTGCTTTAGTTGAAAATTAAATGACTTTACAATTGTGATTCTGTTTGTAGACTCCATTTTCTGATCTATTGATCTATTTGTCTACCCTTATGCTAGTACTATACTATCTTAATTATTGTAGATTTATAGTAAGTCTTGAAATCAGGTATTGTAAGTCCTCTAACATTATTCTTTTTTCAAGATTATTTTGAATATTTTAGGTCCTTGTAATTTTCATGTAAATTTTAGAGTCAGCTAATCAATTCCTACAAAAAAAAGCTTGGTAAAATTATGATTGGGATTCAGTAAATCTATAGATCAATTTGGAGAGAACTGGAATCTTAAAACATTGCATTTTCCACTTTACGAACATGATATATCTCTTCATTTATTTAGGTCTTTAAAATTTTTTCTCAGCAGGGTTTTGCAATTTTCAGTGTACAAATCCTGCCTATTTGTTTAATTTATTCCTAAGTATTTTGTGTTTTTGATGTTATTATAAAAGGGATTTTTAAAAAATTTCATTTTCTAATTATTTGCTGCTAGTATATAAAAATACAACTAATTTTTGTGTATTAACTTCATATCCAGCAATCTTGCTAAATTTGCTTATTAATTCTCTAGTTCTAGTAGCTTTTTTTTTTTTTTAGATTTCTTAGAATTTTATATGTAAGAAATCATGCCATCTGTGAACAGAAATGATTTTACTTTCTTCTTTCCTGCCTGTTTGTCATTCATTTATTCATTTTTGCACCTCCTGGGACCTTCAAGTGTTGAACAGAAGCGGTGAGAGGTAACATCCTTGCCTTGTTCCTAATTCTAGGGAGAAAGCATTCAGCATTTCTCCATTATATATGTTAGGTGTAGTTTTTTCATAGATATCTCTTGTGAGACTGAGAAAATACCTTTTGCTTCTAGTTTCCTGAGTATTTTTGTATTTTTCCCTTAATCATGAGTGGTGTTGATTTTTGTCATATGCTTTATTTTGATCCATTGAGATGAGCACGTGGGTTTTCTCTGTCTTTTAGTATGGTAAATGACACTGATAGATTTTTGAAAGCTAAATCAACTTTGCATTCTTGGGATAAATCCCACCTGGGCATGATGTATTATTTTTTTGTTAAAATATTTTTCATCTATGTTCATGAGGGCTATTGATCTGTAATTTTCTTTTTTCATGATGTCTTTATCAGGTTTTGTCATCGAGTTTATGCTGGCCTCATAAAACAAGTTGGGATACTTTTTGTCTCTTCTTTTTTCTAAAATAATTTGTGTAAGACTGGTGTTATTTTCCCAAAATTTTGATTTAACTTACCAGTGAAATTATCTGGTTTTTGAGATTTCTTTGTGGGAATGGTTTTAATGACCAATTCAATTTCTTTAATAGATATATGGCTACTCAAAATTTTAATTTCATCTTGTATCAGTTTTGGTAAGTTATATTTTTCAAGGACTTTGTCAGTTTCATTTAAGTTATCAAATTTATTGGCAAAAAGTTGTTCATAATATGGCCTTATTATTCTTTTTAATGACTGTAGAATCAGTAGTGATATCGTCTCTTTCTTCCTGTATTGATAACTTGTGTTCTCTCTCTCTTTCTTCCTCAGCTTATCTAACTAGAGTTTATTAATGTACTTGATCTTTCTTGATCTTTTCAAAGAACCAACTTGGGCTTTGTAAATTTTGCTTATTGATTTTCAATTTCATTGATTTCTATTTTTTTCTTTCCTTCCTTCTATTTAATTTGGTTTTACTTTGCTCTTCTTTATCTAGACCAGAATTTCTCAATTTTGGCACTACTGATTGGCATTTTGGACTGGATAATTCTTTGTTGTGGGGCCCTGTCCTGTGCATTGTAGGATGTCAAGCAGCATCCCTGGTCTCCTCAACCTGCCTGATGCCAGCAGCTCTTCTTCACCTAGTTGTAACAACAAAAATGTCTCCAGACATTGCCAAATGTCTCCTGGGGAACAAAATTTCTCTTGGGTGAGAATCACTGTTATATCTTTTAAAGACCTATCCTTAGGTCAGGAGACCCTAGGTGGCACAGTTAAGCGCTTGACGACTAGCTGAGAGATTGGTGGTTCAAAACCACCCAGAGGCCTTGGGTGACAGGCCTGGTGATCTGCTTCCGAATAATCACAGCCTCGAAAATCCAATTGTGTAGTTCTACTCTGCACACATGGGGTCTCCGAAGTTGGAATCAACTTGATGACAACTAACAACAGCAACATCCTTGGGCCATTAATTTTTCTTTTAATACATTTTTTCCTTTTTTAATATGCACATTTAAATCTATAAATTTCCTTTTAACACTACCTTAGCTGCATTTCACAAATTTTGATGTACTGAATTTTTGTTATCATTTAGTTACTAACATTTTCTAAATTCCCTTAAGAGTTCTTTGACCCATGGGTTCTTTAAATTTTGTATTTTTTAATTTTCAAATATTTTGGTGTTTTTCTAGATATCTTAATATTATTGATTTGCAATTTAGTTACATTGTGAGAGTATATAACTCTGTACAATTTCAATCTTTTGAAATGTATTGAGACTTATTTTAAGGCCCACCATTTCGTCTTTCTTGGTGAATGTACCATGTTCTCTTGAAAAATAAAACAATAAACTTTGTAATTGTTGAGTGTAGAGTTCTATTAAGGCCAATGTGTTTAAGACGGTTGATAGTGTCAGGTCTTCTATGTATTTATTGACAATTTCTGTCTAGTTATTTTATTAATCACTGAGAGAAGGATGTTAAAATATCTAACTATGACTGTGGATTTGTTTATTTCTCCATTTAATTCTGTCAAGTTTTGCTCTATGTACGTTTAATTCTGTTATTAGGTCCATACACATTTATGATTGTTATGCATCCCTTATTAACTGATCCTTTGTCATTATGAAATGTCTCTCCTTATCTCTGGTCATACTTTTTGTTTTGATGCCTACTTTATCTGTTATTAGTATCACTTTAGCCTGCTTATACTTGCTGTTTGCTCAGTGGTTTTGGTGTTACTTTCTAAGTAGAAATAATACTATAACATTTTATATTTATATAGTGCATTATTTATGAAGAGAATTAGCTTCTGTGCTCTCCTTTGATCTTCTCAGCAATCTGACAGGTAAATGATGTTGTTTTCTCCGTTTTACAGAGATGAAACTGAGTCTCATTGGAGTTAAGTGACTTTCCAAAGATCACAGTGGTTAGTGAGTGCCATTGTCTGGCTTCTGTCTCATTCCAGTGCCTGGGATCTTGGACTTTATGCTATGCTTTTCTTCATAGATAAGGAGAAAGGATAATTAGAGGGAACCAGTGTGGCATGCCAAGTGATAAAAACCAGTTTCCACTGAGTTGACCCTGACTCATGGTGACCTCCTGTCTGTTAGAGTACAACAGTGCTCCATAGAGTTTTCAATAGCTAATTTTTGGATGCAGATCGCCAGGCCTCTCTTCTGAGGCACCTCTGGGTGGACTAAAACTTCTAACCTTTTGGTTAGCAGCTGAACTTGTTAATCATTTGCACCATCTAGGGACATGTCAAATGATACAAAAAAATAACAACCCGTTGCATCGATTCCAACTCATAGCATCACAGCGACCCTATAAGGCAGAATAGAATGCCACATAGGGTTTCCAAGGAGCAGCTGGTGGATTTGAACTACTGACATGTTGGTTAGCAGCTGTAGCTCTTAACCACTATGCCACCAGGGCTCCATGTCAAATGATAGGTGAGGGCAGATGTAGGTAGCATGTGTGGAGAAAGAGGTTCATTTTCTGTCATCTGAAGGCATGGAGGCTCACAGTTCCACTCCAGGACTCAAGGTTGACTCTAAACAAAAAGCTTTTGGTTATAAAGGTGGCAAGACATTGTCAGAGTCACTGGGGTGAATGGAATCATCGAGAGTATCCGAGGAGGGGCTGGGCTGTGAACATCATTGTCACAACACACATTAGAGAACATCAGTTATTTGTCTTCATTATGTTGTGTGGGGTACAGTTCTGCCCAGAGGCAGAGGGATGGGTAAAATGATTTCTTGTTGGCCATCTGTCTTAAGATTCCATAACTCCCTCTTACGGAAGCCACAAGAGAAGTTGATGTCTCTAGCTCCCACTCAGACAGGGAAATTGACTTTGCCTGAAGGAGCTCTTCCTTGCTGCTCACCTGGCAGTCTAAGTTGCAGGTGGCCAAGCTGTTGGTCCTCCTGAGTCTTTGCTGCCCCAGCTGGACCCTGGAGCTCAACTATGCAAATACCAGCGATGAGTTTGTATTTTGTGCTGATCTCACCTCTTGCTTTTTAAACCTCCAATGCCCACCAGAAGGGGATCTGTCTGGGAAATTTGTACAATAGGTTTTATACGTGTGTTTATTTGTTATTTTATGTTTCAAGCGGTGAGTTTTATAACTTGTAGACATGAACTGTGATTTCGTACATATTCTTAGCTTCATTATGGTGATTTTTCTAACAAAACAATGCAGTTTGCCTTCATTTCCACCCAGTTCAGCCCTATAATCTGCCTTCATCCATTTGCCAGAGTCCCTGGGTGGTGCAAATGGTTAATGTGCTCGTCTACTAACCAAAAGGTTTTAGGTTCGAATCCACCTAGAGGCACTTCGAAAGAAAGGCCTGGTGATCTTCTGAAAAATCAGCCATTGAAAATCTATGGAGTACGGTTCTAGTCTGACACAGTTGGGGTTGCCATGAGTTGGGGTCAACTCAACGGCAACTTTTTTTTTTTTTAACCACTTGCCGTTTTAAAAATAAGCAGTGAACTTTCCTGCTTCTGTGTCTTTGACATGCCCCTTCTTTCCTTATTGATTCACCTTCAATGCCCAGTTCAAATGACGCCTTCTCTGGAAGACCCCACCATTTACCAGTCAGAGTAAATGACTGCACTGCAGAAATCCTCCCACCTCTAGGGGCCCTTGGGATCCTTTGGAGGAAAGTCACTCCCCTTTGTAAGGTATGGGGAGGCAGGGATGGGACTTCAGTCCCCCAGAGGTGAGGACAAAGGCTACTGGGTGAATTGTGTGCCTGTTACAGAAGCCCTGAGCCATCAGCCTTTGCTCATTAAATTGTCATGTCCTGGGAAACTTCTTTGCTCTGACCGACAGTGTCTACTTTTGCTCTATAGGTAGAGGGAAAGGTTAAACTGTTAGGCAATTCCCCTGTGGCTTGGCAATTTCAGCAGAATCCTGGCAGAAGTAATTTGCATAATGTAGATTTATTTCCCAGTCGATACAGTGCTCACAGTCCCAATGCAAAGAAAATCTAGCTGTATTAAACCAGGCTTAGGTGCCTGGTCTTGTGTGATTCTTGGGAATCCTTGAAGGCAATCAACATCTTCTACTCCCCAGGGAGAGCAAAACTATAGACAGAACCTCAGCCTTCTATGTCTGGAGTGAGAATTATGCTGGAGGTGACTCTCGATTCCTTCTCATCAAGATGGAGTTAGGAGTAAGGCCAGGAATTTCAAAGAGGCAGAGAAAGGATGACAGAATCCTTCAGTTTAGCCCTATTCCATTCCTTCGTTTGAATACCTCATCCCAGTCACCTAAATGTTCATCTTCTCCTATTGTCCCACAAGCCTCTATATTTAATCAATTCTGTATAGTGTTTAGTATGTTCTAGGTACTGTTCTAAGTCCTTTATAAATATGACTCATTTCTTCCTTACACTAACCTCAGCAGCCTGGCTCTGGAGCCTGTAACTGGCTAAGCACATGGTCTGGGAGGTCAAACTAGGTCTCTGGTTTCAAATCCTGGTTCTACTGCTTAGTAGCCATGTGACCAACGGCAAGTTTCTTGGCGCCCCTGAGTCCCAGTTTCACCATCTATAAAATGGGTCCTCAAAGATGGCCATAAAGATTAGAAGAAAGAATATATGCAAAACATTTAGCCTAGGGCTTGAAGTTTTGAATAATTGGTGACTACGATGAGGAGGAGGGAGAAAACTGTTCTGTTGGAAATTCCTCTTTGAAGCCCTGTGGTAAAACAAAGCTTTCTCCCCTGAACAGAAGACCGTCTGCTGCGTCATGGAGCACGTCCTGTGTTCTACAGAGCGATATGGCCACCTCTCACACACTCTAGAACTCTATCATGAGGAGACCAGGGGTCCCACCTGTATGGGAACCCCTATCCCCTCAGGTAATCTGATGTCTGTGAAAGAAAAGAAGAGAAAAAGCGCTGACATTGGATTAGAGATCCTACCAGAAAAGGCTTAGGACACTTTCCAAACAGAAAACTCAGTCCCGTGCACTTATGCCTCTGACTAGATTTTCTTCTCTGTCTGAGGAAGCAGAACCCTCTGGCTCATGCCTGCAGAGCAGGGCTCCCACCTGAGGCCATTAAAGGGCCAAAGCTCACCACCCTTCCGAATACAGCCCCCAGACTGTAGTGATCCCCGCCATGAGAAGCCCTCCTAGTGGGAAAGACCTCCCTGGCCTCTGTTACAAGGAGACCCAGGATGTGGGAGGGCTCATGCTCACCCCCTCCTTTTCTCCAGGGAGCTAAGCTTGGTCCAATCCTGTCCCTTTAGCAGGGTGAGAAGGACAGGGGTCATGAGCTGGGACCTAGGATTTTCCAGGGGAAGCACACTGAGGAGGCAAGGGTCCTGGACGTCATAAGAGTCTGAAGAGCCTAGTGTGACGTGCAGAACGGTGTGATGGGAGCTGAAGATAGCCTTTGCAGCTTCCCAGCTTCAGGTCAGGCTGGTCTTCTCCTTTAGGCCTGGAGCCCTTAGACTCCCTTACACCCATTCAGACCCTGGGTTGGATGGACCTGGATTTGATCAGCAGCCTCAGGCACCAGTGAGCCTCTGACGCTCCCCAGCCTTTACCCACTCCCTCACCATTCCCCCCTCCACATACACACACTTACAAGTTAACCTGTTGGTAGAAAGTTAATGAGTGATTTATTAAGTTCCACAGGTGACATTCCTGCTATTTACCCCCAAAACCTAATGCCTGAAGGAAAATTTGATTTCAGGGTCCAACAATTGACAAAACTCATCTTGCTGAGGAGTGTGGATTTGGATTTGGTATATTTTCGAGTGGTTTCTTTGCTGAGATGGCTCTGGAGACACTCTATGGCGTGTGGTACGTGAGTTTAAGTTCAGTGCTGCAAAGCTCCTCAAGGACCTGGTTTTCACTGAATCAAGATAAGGCAGGTAGAGCTATTGTCAATATTTAATCAGGATATAGGGATTTGGCTCTGTAAAGGTAACACTTTAGGACCTGTGTTTGCAGACTCTGGCTAAGTGCCAAGGAAAGTATTAGTCCCCTGGCCCAGGCTTTAAAGGCTAGATTACATAGTTATTTTCCCCCAAAGTCAGTCACAAGAGTTCAGATGAATACGCTGTGCTATCAGCACCCCCAGACCCTGACATCTTTAACAGCAGTGTTGGAGTTCTGTGCGGGGCCGAGAGGGATAGGGCCTGGGGCCTGCCTGGGGCTTCTGGTACTTACTCTCCATGAAAAGATTCCCTGTTCTCCCCACTGAAGGAGTCCCTGGGTGATGCAAATGGTTAAACACTGGGCTACTAACTGAAAGGCTGGAGATTTGAATCCACCCCGAGGTACCTTATAAGAAAGACCTGATGATCTAGCTTTGAAAAATCAGCCATTGAAAACCCTATGGAACAGTGTGTGTCCATTCTGACACACATGGGATTGCCATGAGTTTGGAATCAACTTGCTGGCAACTGATAACTCTTCCAGGAAGTAAGAGGACTTCCCAGACACCCTCTTTCTACCCTTACCTGCTCAGTCCACTTTCCCTGCTCACCGCACAGAAGGGTCAGTTGAGCTCTGGCCTTATAGGAGGGAAGAAATACTCACTTTAAGTTCCTCTATTTGCACCTTGCTGTTTCCAAATGAGTCTTTCCAGGGATTTGGTCTCCCTGGGAGTGGTCTCCTGACCACAGAGATAAAGGGTTCGCAGGCTCTGACCATGTTGGGGATAGCAGCGTGGATGCTCGAGGCTGCATCCTGGATTCCTGGACCCTGCTCCATAAACATCTTCTGATCTCAACAGAGACCTACCATGACCCTTGCTTTCCACCCACTTGGTTGCTAACTGAAAAGTTAGAGGTTCAAGGAAGAACCTCAGAAGAAAGGCCTGGTGATCTACTTCCAAAAAACTAGCCATTGAAAACCCCATGGAGCATACTTCTACTCTGACAGACACGGGGTTGCCATAGTTGGAGCCAACTCAACGGCAACTGGTTCAGAATTTTTTCTTCTAGGATATCACTTGCTCTACCATTTCTTCTCCTGCCTGCTCTGCTGGTGTGAATGAGTGTGGGGGACATGAGCTGTCCATATTCCCATGATAGAAATCTGGGGCTTGTGATAGAACATTAAGTACTCCCCTACAGGTCTCTGCTAGCTCCATAGCACAAATCACAGTTCTTCCCAGGGCTTCATGAGCAATAAAAGCTGCCAATCATTATCTACCACTTATTAAGCATTTTATCCATTACCTCACTGAATTTATCACTAAACTTTTCAAGATAAGTATAATTCCCAGCTTCATTTTACAAATGAGGCTATAGAGGCACAAAGAAAACTTATTTAAGGTCACACAGCTGTTTAAGAAGCCAAGATCTATCTGAGCCCACATTGCATCCTTGACCACTGCAAGCTACCATTTCTCTACTGTAAATAAGTAAAAACCTTTACTTTAAATTGATTATAATTGCACAAATAACACGAATACATTATTCGTGTGAAAAATGAAAACTACTGCAGCGAAGGCTGGAATCCCCCTTTGTCCTACCTCCCCTATTTTCTGTCACTTTGCCCTGCTCAGTGAGTCATTATTGTTATCCGTTTGGTTTATATCATTTCAGACCTTTTCTTATATTTTAACATACCTGTATATGGTTGCATAGAAAAGAGCACTGTTTGTTATTCGTTAATACATAAACGGAATCATACTTGTATCCATCATTCTGAAGCTTGCTTCTCTCACTTCACAATACCTGGCCACTTTCCATGTGTGTGTAAACGGATTCACTCATTCCTTTCTACCACTACCTAGAAATCCATATTATGGGTAGATACCACAGCTGTTGTTTTTTACCGTTCCCCAAGCGGTGAACATTAAAGTTGTTATCAGCTTTTGACTATCACTACTTCAGTGAAGACCCTTGAACATAGCTCCTGGTGCACTTTTGTGAGGTTTTTCTCCCCCTAGGGCAGAAGAACGGTCGCTATGAGTCGAAATCGACAAGACAGCAATTTTTTTTTTCTTTTTTACGAGTTTAGGGCAAAGGAGGTGAAATTGTTCTGTGATAGAGTATGCAAAATTTACATTTTAATAGATACTGACAAACGACCCTCCAAAGTGGTTGCACTAATGACAAATTCTTTAATGATGGTTAGTCACATGTTGAGGAGAAGCCCACCCTCTCCAGGGAGGACAGCACTACTGCAGAAGGACACATGGGTAGGCAGCAGGCAATGGGAGGTGTGGCTTCCCAGCTTCTAGTTGGGAAGGTGACAGTCTCTCTGTGCCTCAGTGTTCACATCTGCAGAATGGAGACAACAGTCACTAACTCAGAGCTATGAGGATTAATTGAGATGATCCATGAAAAGCTCATAACATATGGCTGTGTACATAGGAAACACTTGATAACAGCTATCATTAGCTATGTGGGAAGAAGGTGAGCACAGGGAAGACTTGAGACTGTCTTTCCTGGCCAATCTTTAGGGACAGCAAACCCCGACTGGGCAGGACCCAGGTACCATCCTCCTCGTGGTAGAGGGCTGGATGACAGGGCATGAATGTCCAGTCAATTTCAGAGCAGAGCTATAAGCCTCAACTCATGACCTTGAGCTTGACGGTTCAGCCAAAGAGAGGTAGAAGATTATACAACATGGGGATTCATTACTTGTTGATGAAAATTACACATTCTAAGGAAATGCTCTTGATGGTTTTGCCTTTGAAATATCCTGACTTTCTTTCACCCTATCTTCTTTAATGTTCTGTGTGGCACATTTGCAGGATTTTGAGACCATTAAGGGAATGCCAGTATAGTAGTAATGCTTTCATTTAGTGGGTTTTATTTCCTTGTTTTCAGCATGGCATAGTAGTAGTCTTAGCTCTGATACTTAATCGGTGTGAGCAACCTTGAAAAAATTGTAGAACCTCTTTAAGTCTCAATCTTTTGTCTGTGAAAATTAGATGATAGTATCTGTAAGAAAAACTAATGTTTATGGAGTATCTGGAGTCCTTGGGTGGTGCAAATAGTTAATATGCTTGGCTGTTAACTTACAGTTA
Source organism: Dugong dugon (assembly GCA_030035585.1). Lineage (NCBI taxonomy): Eukaryota > Metazoa > Chordata > Mammalia > Sirenia > Dugongidae > Dugong > Dugong dugon. The sequence goes on from CM057467.1 coordinate 33,776,285, forward strand.
GGGGGTTTGAGTCTGCCCAGAGGTGCCTTGGAAGAAAAGTCTGGCAATCTACTTCCAAAAAAATGAACCATCGAGAACTCTATGGAGCACGGTTCTACTCTGACACACTTGGAGTTGCCATGAGTTGGAAGTGACTCAATGGCAACTGGTTGTATGGTGCTCTTAAAATGTACCAGACATTGTGCTAACAAACACTTTACATGGGTTATTATCTCATTTAATCTTGGCAATACTTAGTCCCTTGAGGCAAGCGTGAGTTCACATCCACTAGCAGTGTGGTCTTGAGCAAGTGACTTAGTTCTCCATGGTTCAGGAAGTTTTGTGGGGAAGGCTAATGGACTGATATATAAGACTTCAGAAACAGCCCACGTGCTCTCAGCATGAGACAGTCTCTCCCTGAGTGTGATGGAGGAAGGAAGGGAACAGGTATAGGACTGATCTGTGTAGAATGCCCTCCACAAGGTGCTCTGATTGTGGGACTGAGGTTGGCCTGGAAGCCAGGGGACAAAGGCCCTTCGGACAACCTAGGTAAATGTAACCGTGAGAGCGATAACTTATCCCAAGCACCCGGGGTGGGTCCAGCTCCCCCGAGGAGTGACTTTCTCTTGGGCTTGGTAGATGAGACCAGTGTTGGCAATCCTGGGCCTGAGAGCAAGCAAAGGGGCTCACACCTTCCAGACTTGCTTCTTAGTGACCCTTCTCCAAGCCCTCTTAGGTTTGTTTTGCAGACTGGGACTGAATCTCAGGGCTCTTCAACCTTACTATCTTCTTAAAACCACAGTCTTCCCCTCTCCATCATTCCCTACCCGAACACCATTGCGCCAAAGGACTGCCAAGACCTAATTCACTCTTCTAGCTTCTTAACCCTAATGAAACCCAAGGCAGAAGTTACCTAGGAGGGGCAGCGGGTTAGCATCTTGGACTCCTTGGAGCTCATCAGACCTGTTGCTTCTCAAGTTGTCTGTCAGATGGGGACACTCAGAACACTGTTCTTAGGGTGACCAACTGTTCCAGTTCACCCAGGACTGAGGGAGTTGCTGGGATGCAGGACTTTTAATTCTAACACCAGGAAAGTCTTGGGCAAACTAAGAAGAGGCGATTATCCTAACTGGTCCCCAAACTCTGTGCCCTGAAGCCTAAGGCCTGGCACCACCTGCCCTTTGATGTTGGGCTGAATACAAGCCTAGAGGCCTTGGCTATGACCCAGGGGAGTCCAGGCCTGGGCCAGGGCCCCTTACTTTTCTTACCCTTGGGCTTTGTGTCATTGTGTCATCTGTGCCCCAGTAATCCCATCCCCTCATCCAGGCTGGGAGTCAGATAGTCCTGGATTTCAACTCTTGGGGCGGTTGAAATTATAAAATGACACTTACTGAGCTCTTACCAGGTGTCAGGCAATGTTCTAAGAACTTTACATATATCCACTCATTATTCCTCACAAACAACCCCACGAGGCCGATATTATCATTCTCCCACGTTATGTGTGTGGAAACTGAGGCACAGAGGGGTACATGGCCAAAATTTGAACCTAGGCAATCTGTTCATCAGAGCCTATGACCCTAACTTCTATAGTAAACAGCCTTTGTAAAACAGGGCTGCTGCCACTGTACCTATGCCTTGCTGAGTTCTTGGGAGAATAAAAAGAGACATGCTATGTGCACAGTGACTGGCAAAGAGCAGGACCTCAATACTTGTTAATGCTCTTCTCTCTTCTCTTATTAAAAATGAGGCAGGTGGCCACCAGAGAGTCCAGCCACCAGAGAGTCCTTGAGGAGTGAGTTTCAGCAGGGAGTGGGGTGTGTGCCTCACATACGTTTGTAATGGGGAAGGCTGGCGGCTGTGAAGGGGCTGACCGGCCACCTGCATTCCCTGTACGTCTCCAGGCCAGTCTGCAGCCAAACCCTAAATAGGCCTCAGAGCGTGGAAAGAGATAAGAGGGCCTGGGCTGGCCTGTAAAGTCCAGGACACTGCAGCCAGCAGGGAGTCAGGGCTAAGGTGGTGTCAGGGGCCTTTATGAGCATGCCTTTTGTCCCACCGTGGTGCCCCACCTTGCTAGATGCCAAACACTGCTGGGAGGCCATGGAATCAGTTAGACAGTGGACCCTGAGGCCATCTCACCTGACCTTCTGCTCCAGTTATCGATCCATCTGACCTCAGAGACAGGATAAACTGACTGAGCTCATGGCTGGAGTATGTGCGGGTGGTGGTCCCACTTGTGCCTTGGCTGATTCTGACCTCAGACAGCTTCCTGGAGGACAGCAGCCAAGTGCAGCAAAGTGAGCTCTGGGGCCAGCAGGCCTGGGCTCCAATCCTGACTCCATTAACTAACTTTATGACACCGGACAAGTCAATTAACCTCTCTAAGCCTCAGTTTCTTTATCTATAAAATGGGGATAATAATACCGATCTCTGAGTTTGTGGTTCAGCTGAAGATGCTACCATAAGTCAGAGAACTTGGCATAGGGCAGGAGTTGCTTTCTTCTCTCCTTGGAATCACTCCTTGTCTGGTTAAGACGTTCGTTGCTCCCAAGGCCACCTTCTCTGACCACCTGCTCTGGTTTCCTTGAGTCTAGAAGCATCAAGCAGGGTCCAAAGAACCCTGGGACCGGCCCCAGTCCTTGGAGCCAGGGCATAGAGTGACCAGCAAAATCATGCTAGGCTCCCCTCCCGGTAGCCTTGAGAGGGGAGGCCAGACATGGTGAGACCTGGACATAGGGGAGGGTCTCCCTGCAGGGAAAGTACCTGAACCAGTGGAACCACTAGAGTGGATTCTTGTAAATTTCAGTTATGTCTCCTGGGAACTAGTCCTGGCTTGCTTTGATTGATTTTTTTGGCTTTCAAGTTATAGTGCATGGATTTCTGAATTTCAAAGCCCTCAAGCGAATATGCAAATGGTTTAATCTGAGGTGTAACAGACAGGTGGAATTAACACTCTAAAGCCAGCGCGTTCCCGACAGTGCCTGCTGTAAAGCTGATACTGAAACGCAAGATTACTTTTTCCTCTAGAAATCCTTTGGGTCTCCTTCATCCTGTGGTGTTTTAGGTTGCAGTGTTGAAGAGGAAAATACTTAAGAAGAAAATTCTAAGAAGAATTTTTTTTTCCTGCTTTCAAATGTGACACATTGTTTTCTGCATGTGTGTTTAGCAGGAGTAGGTTAGCGGCTATAGCTTGGGCCGATAGTTGAGTTTCTTTCTGGGACACTCTGGTCCAACAGGAGAATGGACTCTGACTAAATAACTGGGATGAAGATGATGGTTGAAAGCACGAGCTTTAGAGTCAGACAGATGTGGATTCAAATTCTGACTTTTCCCACTTCTGGCCTTGTGACCATGGGCACTTCCCTTAACCATCCTAAGACTTGGTTACCTGTAAAATGGAAATGAAAAAACTCCCCTGCTTCATATTACCAGGGTGAAATACATAATTATGTAAATCCCACAGTACAGTACACGGCACTTAAAAAACTCTCAACGAATGTTTCGGCAGTATTATCAATAAATTTAGGAGCTCTAACCCACCAGCAACTGACGGGTCTTAATTGTGGTCCCAAACTCTGTGAGGTGTCCTGGGAGGAGAGAAGAGAAAGACCAGCCCTGATTCTTGGCTGTAAGGAGCTCTGAGAGCAGGGATGGCAGTCCCAATAAGCAAAGTAAGCACGTGCTTAAGGCATCAACAAAACAGGGCTGCCTGTTGTCCACAGCAAAGACCCATAGACGCCAAGCCGACAGGACACAAGGGAAAGCGAGTATTGCAGTGGAAGGGAACTGGCAGGGCATTAAATGAACTTGATACCACCTCCAGTGGGTGAGAACGTGCCCGCAGAACTGAACTTCACGCAGGGTCACAAGGGCACCCACACGCAAGGTTGTTTAAGCCATGAGGCCCTTACCACTTCAACACCTTCAACGACATCTGTCTCCTAGAGTCCCTTCCCGTGGGCAAGGACAGATTGTATTAATAGATAACAGGTTTCTGATCCATTTTGAGAACTAAGTTCAATGACTCATTTTCTTTGTTGGAGGATATGTGGAATATTCTTTTTGTAGACGATATGGTATATAGTAAAAGTCTTAGTACCCTGCATCCACTAAAAATTTCATAATCTAGTTCATCTCATCCTTCTAAAATGCCATGCCGTACGCCGCTTCTGTGTTCCATCACAATATTACAGTCACATTTAAATAGAAGTTACATCCTGGATAGCTAAGACACACTCACAGATGTACATATACATGAATATATACAGCTCACACATCCCGTTTGAAAGCGTGAGTACACAGAGGAGGGGGAATCACGGATTATCAGTGTTGAGGGCCCTCACATGCCTTAATTGCGCCCTGTCTGGGAGAAACAAGACTTACGCACAAAGAGAAAAATGATAAGCTAAATAGACCAAAGCCAAACGAAACTACACCCATTGCCATCAAGTCGATTCTGACTCATAGTGACCCTACAGGACAGAGTAGAACTGCCCCACATGTTTTCCAAGGCTGTAAATCTTTATGGAAGCAGATTGCCACATCTTTCTCCCATGGAGTGGCTAGTGGGTTTGAACTGCTGACTTTTGGTTAGCAGCAGAGCACTTTAACCACTGTGCCACCAGGGCTCCTGTAGATCAGAGCTAGTGTTTAATAAGATGCTAAGTAATGGTTAAGTGCTTGACTACTAACAGAAAGGTTGGCAGTTTGAACATACCCAGAGGTGCCTTGGAAGACAGGCCTGGCAATCTTCTTCTGAGAGGTTACAGTCTTTAAAACCTTATGGAGCAGTTCTACTCTGCACACATGGGGTTGCCATGAATCAGAATCAACTCCACGGCAACTAACAACAAGTAAAATGCTAAGATGAATGAGGTGGGTGATCAGAGGGATTGAAATGCAGGAAAGAGATGTCACTGTGAGGACTGAAGAGGTGCCTGGTATTTACTGAGCAGTTACTAAGTTCCAGGCTTCACAGGACTGGCCCCTCCATCCCACCATTACCCTGGGAGATGGACATTATTACCACCATTTTATTCACGAGGGCACGGAAGCTCAGAGACATGAAGTCACCCACCCACGGTCATACAGCTCGAATTGGCTAGAGTTGGCATTTGAACCTGTAGGACGGAGATTGAGGTAAAAGAGGGGCGTTGTTCCTTGGTTTGCTGCTTTATGGAGGCTGTGGAGCTGTACCCTGCTTGGGTGACATTAGGAGTGCTGCCTGGGGCAAGAGGAGGCCCCCTGGGGGCAGATTGCAGGGCTTGTCATGCCTGGAAGACTTTGGGCATTGGTGCCAGCCAGTCCTGGCAGGTGGAGACCACATATGGCTTTGGCCTTGCCACAGCCCAGCAATGAAACCAGACACGCACCCTGGCCCCACAAGGTGCCAGGTATTTGCCTTCTTATTGGGCTGGGTACATTTCACAGCCAAGTGGACACCTGGGTTGTCTCTGTCAGGGTAGATCCACTTCAGGCTGTGTGTGCATTTGCATTGCTGCCTGTCCTGTGAGTTTTGCATTTCTGAGAGCCTGGCCTGGCTACTGGAGGGCTGGTAGGATGGGTGTGCTTCCCCAGCCACTGCTCTCCAGCAGCAGTGGGACCCAGGGCATCTTGGGACCAGCACTGGCTCTGGTGCAAGAGCACCTGGATTTGAATCCTACCCTACCTTTCTTAGTTGCGTGACCTTGGGCAGGTCACCTCACCTCTCGAGGACTCAGTTTCCTTTGCCATAAAATGGGAATGACAAAAAATGTCTATCCTTAGTTTTGTTTTGAATATTAAAGATTATAAAGAGCCTTGCCTACCTTGTTTTTCCAGTTCCAGGAGTCAAGTCCACCCTGAGTCGTGGAGACCCTGAGTGTGTCAGAGCAGAGCTGTGCTCTGTGGGGCTTTCAGTGGCTGATTTTTCAGAAGTAGATTGCCAGGCCTTTCTTCAAGTGCCTCTGAGTGGACCTTAACTGCCAATCTTTTGGTTAGCAGCCAAGTGTGTTAACCAATTGCAACACCCAGGGACTGCGGGCTACCTTGGTAGGTGCTCCATAAATGTAATTATTATTTTCGATGGGATTTGGACCCACTCTAGGTGCTTCTGGAACACTGAGAGTTCTGAGCTCTAGAATAGAGCACAGTCAGGGGGTGGTGGACAGGGATGAGTACAAGAGAGTAGAGTGAGGGCCACCATGATATCTTGCTTGTTTAGACTTGGAGGAGTACCGGTTTCAGACCCTGAGCCGTGAGGGGGCATTTTAGTTGAGTTTGAGCTGGTGGAAATCCTGTGATTTACCAGCTTACTCAAGAAGGTTGGCGTGATGGTGATAAAACTTTGCCCCCTCAAAAATTTCTCCTGGGCTGCCTGGGCACCAGGAGAATTTGGCTCCAATGCATTACTTGGTTGGGAATTGCAGTCCCAGATGGGAAACTATAGCAATAATAATGTGTAAATGTATGTATATGTCTCTCATCCATTTTATCCAGGGCTCATTAGAAAGAGAAGGCAGACATGCCTAGGTTGAAACCCTCAGCTTGCCACTTGTATGACCGTGGGTAAGTTTGTCCACTTCTCTCTGTCCCTTTTCTCGTGTCAGGAGTTGTGTTCCTGTGCCCCTTTCTTTCCTTCGATATTTACAGTAGCCCTGGTGGTGCAGTGGTGAAGTGGTTGGCTGCTAATCGAAAGGTTGGCAGTTCTAATCTATCAGCTGCTCCTTGGAAACCCTATGGGGCCTTCTACTCTGTCCCACAGGGTCACTATGAGTTGGAATTGACTTGACAGCAATGTTTTTTTTTTTTTTTTTTGTGAGGCTGGCATTATTGTAATTATTATGATAATGAACAAACAGAAGTTCAGATCAATTAGGTGACTTGCCCAAAATCACACATCTAAGAAAGCCAGGCTGAGAGCAAGTTGTCACCCCAGGATTGAGTCCCACATGTTGAGAATCTCAGCCAGGTCCCACTGCGACCCTCCCTAAGGAGATCTGGGCCAGCAGTCCAGTGTGAGACCGTAAGTCCTCCTCTGACTTCATAATCACGCTGCTTTTCCAAACTAAATTCCTGTTCTCTGGTGATACCAACTGGACATTTGCATAGTATATCTGCAAGAACAATCTCTGGCCAAAACCCTGACATTTTATGAGAAGTTGGGTAATTATATGAGGCACCACTGGTCTGTTGCCATGGAGCAGATGAGGTAGATTGACTATTTCAGAGGCTGTAAAAAGTCTCTGGACAGCTATTGCCAAAAAAGCTCGAAAATGGCCTGCAAGGCATTGCTGAGAAGACATTTATTCGGGGAAGGGTGGATCTGACTTTATGGAGAATCAGTCACTAGAGAACAGTCTAGATCAGCTGGGGGTTTTGATTTTGATCAATTCAGCCTGAAATCAATTTTATTCCTTTTTTAATTTTTTTTATTGTACTTTAGATGAAGGTTTACAGAGCGGACTCGTTTCTCATTAAGTAATATACATATTGTTTTGTGACATGGGTTAACAACCTCCTGACATGTGAACACTCTCCCCTTCTCGACCTTGGTTCCCCATTTCCAGCTTTCCTGTCCCTCCTGCATGCTTGTCTTTGCCCCTGGGCTGGTGTGCCCATTTAGACTTGTTTTGTTTTATGGGCCTGTCTAATCTTTGGCTGAAGGGTGAACCTCAGGAGCAACTTCATTACTGAGCTAAAAGGGTATCCAGAGGCCATACTCTTGGGGTTTTTGCAGCCTCTGTCAGACCAGTAAGTCTTGTCTTTTTTTGTGGAAATCAATTTTATTCTTAAAAACCTGGTCGACCAACTTACAGCTCTGAAGCTGTAGTTAGATGAACAAAATAGAGTTGGATGAGAGGGTGGAAGATAGATCTGGCTAATTAGGGGCTCTCCTCTGGGTTTCCAAAAACAGAATGCCCTCTTAGAATTGAACAAGAATGTTTTTTTTCCTCCAGCAAATGAGGGGAAAATTTGCAGTGGCTGGAGGAGAAGCTATGGCATCTATGGATGCGTCCTTAGCTCTCTTTTTTTCATTGGACCTTACGCTTGTCAGCATGTGGAAGTTGGTTGCTATGAGGTGCCAGGTAGGCAGAGGGCTGCAGGGTGAGCTGCACCGGGCTAGGAAGAGCAGATTTCTGTGAATCAGCTCCAGTCTTGCATGCCCAGGCCCAACCCCCACTCCACTTTGAAAGAAGGTTGGAGAAAGAGACGCAGGGAATGGTTCTATGAGTCAGTCCCAGAGTAGGGAGACACAGGGGTTTGATTGGGAGTTTTGGAGACACCTTACTGGGGCTTAGGATCTGGCTGACCTTGTAGTTTCACTCTTTCCCAGGATTGTCCCATTCCCCCAGCTTCGAGGGCAAAGAGTATTTCTCAATTTTTTCCTTTAAGAAACCAGTTAAAAAACCAGTTGCTGTCACATACTCCACGTGTGTCAGAGTAGAACTGTGTTCCATAGGGTTTTCAATGGCTGATTTTTAAGAAGTAGATCACCAGGCCTTTCTTCCAAGGTGCCTCTGGTTAGACTCAAACCTCCGACCTTTCAGTCAGCAGCTGAGTGCTTTAACGATTTGCACCCAGGGACATCTTTGAAGGGAAGGTAACCCAGTTCTGCCCTTCCCAGTACAAGTAGCCAAGTCCCATCAGATTTCTCTCACCCTGGCTTTTGCTATGAGTTGCTTTCTTTTCCTGGGGTGGGGCAGGATGCATCCCACAGTGGATGTTTTAGCATCCTTGCTTTCTTGTCTTTCTTTTGGATCAGCGTTTGTGTTATGTTCTTGGCCACCAGCCATTCCTTGGAAACCCTATCCCATAGGGCTGCTGTGAGTCAGAATTGACTCGACAGCAACGGGTTTGGTTTTTGCTTCCTGCGTTTAATCTCTTTTGCCTTCTTGATCTTCTTCTTCCTCTTTCCTCTCTTCCTCCCAACTTTTCTGCTTTCGTTCTTTTATACATTGATATTGGTCCCTAGCCCTGACAATCTTGTCTCTTTAACAAAACTGTGGACTCAGTGAGGACAGGGACCTTGTCCCGAACTTGTATCTGCCTTACACTTGGACTCGACCTGGCCTGTGCAAAGACTTTCTGTAGATATTTGTCAACATAATCCTCAGTGAGGTTGTGCCCATCCTGGCCTGTGACTGCTGCAGAGACTAAGACCAGAATGCTACCTTTTCCTAAGTCCTCCTAGTGCACAGCTTTCTTTGCTTGTGGCTCTGGCAGCCACTGGTAGCTGATAATTGCTTTGTTTCTGTCCCTGGAGAGCCTGAGTCTCTCTTCAGCCCAGTGTTACCCACGTCCGCTTTGTTTCATAGTCTTTCTTGGAGGGAAGAAGAGGTCTGGGATGGCAAGTAGGCAAGGCCAGGGCTCTCCCTTCTCTGCGTTTTTTTATTTCCCTGTTGGCATCAGTAATTCTTGGTGGCTGGAAAAACTAAAAATGTCTCAGAGCCGTAAATTTCTGACTCAGCCTGCCTGAAAACAACAACTACAACAAAACCCAAAACAAGCAAAACGAAAAACAAATTCCCTGACCTCTACTCATAGGATATTACTGCAGATATACACACACGATCATGCGGACTTTAAGGGTAAAATCCTGGCTTTTCATTACTGTGGATTGGGACCACAGTGCAGAGCTGCATGAGAGGGAGAGACAACAAGTCTCCACAGAAGGGTTTAATGGAAGCTTTAAGGTTAAGTAGCTAATGCCGATGGTGCCCTTAGAATGTGCCAGTTACTGGGCTAACTGCTTTATGTATATTCTCATTGAGTCCTCAAACAACTGTAGGAAGCAAGTATTTGTCTGCCATTGTACAAACAAGAAAACTGAGGCTTAGGAAGAGGTAGCTTACCCAAGTTTACCTGCCTACGGATTCAAATCCGGGACTGACTCTGGTGCTCATGTGTTTGATTCCTCTCTTGATTATAAAACCAGTTGCCACTGAGTGGACTGTGACGCATGGTGACCCCATATGTGTCAGAACAGAAGAGTGCTCCAGAGGGTTTGCAGTAGCTGATGTTTTGGGAGGAGATCACCAGGCCTTTCTTCCGAGGTGCCTCTGGGTGAACTTGAACCTCTAAACTTTCAGTTAGCAGCCAAATGTGTTAACCGTTTGCACTCCCCAGGGACTCCATACTTATTGCACTACCTCCCAGAAGGAAACTTTAGCTTCAAAATTTTAGAAAGCTTTCAGGAATCAAGCCCTAGAGTCAGGTGAACCAAATGAACTCTCAGGTTAACAAATAATCACAAGAGGATTATGATGTTTGCCTTTATTTTATATGCTTGGTTTTGCTAGACTAGCCCTATAAAAGTTTATTATTTACTTCGGGACACCGTTACTAAAATTTGTGCAGTTATCACCAGCTACACAGATGTCTTAGGACCTTTGTACTAAAAGTGTGGTCCAGGACCAGCAGCATCAATATCATCTGGGAGATTGTTAGGAATGCAGAATCTCAGGCCCACCTTCCGGCCTCCTCAATCAGAATCTGCACTTTAACGAGATCCCCACATGATTGGTGTGCACGGGAAAAGTGTGAGGAGCACTCATGCCTTAGTGTGAGGTTGCAAGGCCCAACCCGTTGGGCTTTTCTCAGGATTAGAAAACCAAAATCACTGATTCACAATTCAGCCCATCCTTTTGTTCTACAGAAACGTCACTTTAAAATTTAACTACGTATGATGTAACTCATAGCAATGATTAACTCACAAAAACTGAGAATTTCAAAATACTTCTTTGAAACAGTGATGTTTACCTGACACTAAATACCTAGGCAAAATGTAAATACCCCATCCACTGAACGTTACTTGTTTTCAGTCTAACACAGACTTTCCAAGTTGATCACAGGGTGAGGTCCTTGCAAGTGGCTCAGTGAAAGCATTTAGGTGGCACAGTGGCTAAGAGCTCAGCTGCTAACCAAAAGGTCTGCAGTTCGAATCCATCAGCCGCCCCTTGGAAACCCTATGGGCCAGTTCTACTCCGTCCTATAGGTTGCTATGAGGTGGAATTGACTCCATGGCAGTGGGTTTGTTTTCAGCGGGTTTGTGCACTTATTAGGAGCATTGGAGGCACACTGGTTGAAGAGCTACAGCTGTCGACCAAAAGTTAGGCAGTTCGAATCCACCGGGGGCTCCTTAGAAACTCTGTGGGGCAGTTCTACTCCATCCTATAGGGTTGCTATGAGTCGGAATCGACTTGATGGCAGTGGGTTTGGGGTTGGTGCGCTTATTAGAAAGGAGACTAAAAATAGCAACCCTTTATTAAGTGCTTTTACTTAGAGTCAATAGCACTTAACTTGTAATTCTACTTATTTATCAATTTTTGGGACTTCTATTTCTGCATCTCTGTTGATTTACTTTATAGAAGAGAATTTCATGTAGGACTGGAGATTTGTCCTCAGTGACCGTGGCTTAATCACCTTTCCACTGCAGAATGCCTGCTGCAGCACTTTGTATATAGTACTGCACAGTGACTGTCTATTGAATGTGTAAGACTAGCAACTCCAAGCTCTTCAAGAATGCCTCTTAAAGGGACCTGTCTTAGTTGCCTAGTGCTGCTGTAACACAAGCATCACAAGTGAGTGGCTTACAACAACAGAAATTTATCTTCTCACAGTTCTGGAGTCCAAATTAGGGTCTCAGCCATGTCAATTCCTTCCTTGTCGGTAGCCCCGGGTGTTCCTTGGCTTGTGAGATGATCCTCACGTGGCCTCTGTCTTCCCCTATGAGTGTGAGCCACGTGTCTAATCTGCTGTTTTTATAACTCAGAAGTGATTAGAATTAGAACCCACCTAAATCTGGTATGATCTAATTAATATAACAAAGAAAACCCTACTTCCAAATAGGATTACATCCCCAGGTATGGAGGTGAGGATTTCAACACGTATTTTGGGGGGACAGAATTACAATAATGGTCTTTCCCTTTTTCTTTAGGACATTTAAAATAATAGTTCGCTGACATTATTTGCAGTAGAGCTACATTGGAGCAGTTTCCTTGTGAGAGGCCATGATAAGACCAGATCAAAGTTTTTGTTCTGCACCATATTTTATTGCAGAGCTTTCCAATTCAGCATTTTGTTGTCAGAATCAGTGGTGCCCTCATTCCACTAATGGACAATGCCGAGCTGGGATGAAGAATGGACCAGTTGTCTGAACCACCTGCTCCTGGTGAATTTTATTCCAGAAGCATCCAGGAAATTTCCTAGGGAAGAAGAACACAGGCTATGGAATTAGACAGGTTTGAATTATGGTCCTCTCACTTATTATCTTGGGCATGTGATTCAATCTCTCTGAATCTCAATTTCCTCATCTGTAAAAGGGGATAATAATACCTATTCCATTGGGTGGTTATGGGGACAAAATAAGATAGTGCAGGTAAGTGGTATGGCAGAGGATCTGGTACACAATAGATGCAAAATAACTGTGGAGTCCCATCCTCAGGGGTGACCAGCTGAAGTCAGCAAGAAGGTGAATTACTCCCAAAGGGCAAGGAAAGCACAAAACCCAGATAGGCAGGGAAACCTTTTCCAAAGAAATGAATTCGACCCTTCTCAGGCTTTTGTGCTACGATGGTGCTCACAGTTCCCATTCTCGCTCAGACAAAATGGCCTCTCATCTGAATGTTTTGGAGAATTTGGAAAGGTCTGGGCAGTGTGGTGTGACTTGACTTCCTGGGATGACACTTGTGACCTCCTTGTGATCAGTGCAAGAACAATCCCATTCCACAAAGTTGTTCCCAGTACGAAACCAGTTTTGAAGAGATTTTCTGAACGGGTAGATTTTACTCGATTGATTTATGTGCTTTGGTGAGGAAACGGTAGCCCAGAGAGGTTAAGGCACTTGCCCAATGTCACAGAGCAAATAAGTGGTGGAACCAGGAATCAGTCTTGCTTTGGAGCTCTTAACCCTGGGCTGCACTGCTTGGTATGGGAAAGACAAAGTCAGTGTCTGAAAAGCCCACTCTCTCTTCCTGCTGGAGGAAGGAGAACTGCAGAAATGAATCCATCCTTCTCCCACAGTGGGAGTGGGAAGGAACGCCAAGACTCAGGCTCCACATGGCTGACCAGACCAGAGGGCTCCTGTATGTCCTCCACAGGTGGCCTTCTCTTGTTAATCATCCACCTCCCAGCCTAGCCAGGAGAGGCAAAGTGCCAGGACCGGGGGTGGCACAAACAACTGCTCACCTGGTAGGGGTCTCCCTCCAGCCGTTCTTTAGTGACTTCAGAGTCTGAACGCTGGGGCAGGAGGGGAGATGACGCCTTCGAAAGTGGCAGCCAAGTCCACTGTAGTTTTGATCCTTCCATATACTCCCTGAGAAAGTCTGGGGAAAGAGAGAAGACTTTAGCTTTTTCATTTCGTATTTGCAAAGCTTAGCTGGGAGTGAGTATTTAAAACTCTTGAAAGAGAAATCTGAAGCAAGTGCAGAGAGATTCTATAGCAGTCTGCAATGTCTAAAAACCAGTTGCCTTTGAGTTGATTCTGACTCATGGCGACCCCATGTGTGTCAGAGTAGAACTGTGCTCCGTAGGCTTTTCAATGGCTGGTTTTTCAGAAGTAGATTGCCATGATTTTCTTCCAAGGCACCTCTGGGTGAACTTGAACCTCCAGCCTTTTGGTTAGTAGCTGAATGTATTAACAGTTTGTAACACTCAGGGACTCCTGCAATGTCTGGTTCTGCTTAATGTGTCAGAGGCAGCATGGACAAGCTGCTCGTAGATATCTCACTCCTGAAGCCCAACTCAACTGGTCATAGCTGATGGACTGACAGCAGGAAGACTGTTTGTGAGCTGAAGAGCAGGTCCCAGGAGCAGGAGGCTAAGAGCTGAGAGCAGGTCCTAGGCTTAGCCGGAGGCTAAGAGCTCCAGAGTTCTAATCTGCCACCCCGTCTCTGGAGACCTCAATCCCCTGTGCTTCCCTGGGCTCAGACTCCAGTTAAAGTTTAGATGATGTCTTTGCCATATTTTTCTGTTTTAGGCAAATGGTGGTGTGCAATGAAATTTACGAAGACAGGTAAATTTTCTCAGCCTGGTGCTCAGGCTCAGAAGGACTTGGGCAATCTCCCACCCGGGGCTATCTTCCATGTACTCATCCGGATATGCCATGTAGGCAGAGCGACCATGTCAAGGCTCACTGTGTGAGGAGTAGGCTACTGTAGAAGGAAGAAACATTTCTGTTGTTTATCCAGTCACAAAAGTACTTAAAATGAAGACTTCGATTCCCACAGAAAGTGAGGTCTCCCACCTGTCTTGCTCAATGGCTCAGGTGGAAAATGGGAGCAATGTTCCCCAGAGAGAGCACTGCAGGTCATATTCTTGACCACGTGTTCCAGCCACTGGACGTTCCTTTGCAGCATGAAGCAAGCTAAAAGAGTCACATGGAGGGAAGGCAAAGAATGTGAGAATTTCCACATGATACCAGACCCATGATCCCTCCAGGCCAGAAGTCTTTTCTGATAATAATAGCAAACATGGAGAAACGTGTACTATCGGTAAGGGACTATGCTTTTTACATATCTTTAAAAAAACTTCTTTCAATAACCCTGTGAGGTTGGAAGGGCTACCAAAGGTTGTGCTTTGTGTACGTTCCCTAAGGCGACCTCAAAAACTAGGTACACACCCCTTACTTCTCCTGCTCCTGCCCCTAGACAACCAGCTCTTTGTCAGTAGTGCGTTACTGATCTGTAATCCATAGAGGAGTGGCGGCAACTCTGGGTATAGAAAAGAGCGTGCACGGGGCTAAGAGAGTCCACTGCCTTCTCTGCCGAAAGGTGACTGTGTCCTTGGAAAAGTCACTTTGCCACTCTGGACTCAATGTCCTCACCTGCGAAGTGAAGGTTGGTTGGACTAGACCACTGGGTTTCAACCCTAACTGTGCATTAGGATCTTCAGGATAGCGAAAATATGAATGTCTATTGAATTTCTATTGCATAAGAACACACGCACACCTACACGCATTAAGTAAATGCATGTAAAAAATGGCACAAACCAAGTAAGATCTGTAGTCTAGTTAAGAGCATTATATCAGTGTTACTCTCCTGGTTTTGACATTGTACTATAGTTACATAAGATGCCAACATTGTGGGAAGCTGGGTGAAAGATACACAGGACTCTATGTACTATTTTTGCAACTTTCTGTAATTTCAAAATAAAGAGTTAAAAAATACTAATGCTCAAATCTCATCCCAGACATTGTGATTCAGTGGTCTGGGGATTGGGTTTCAGTGTTTTTTAAAAGCACCCCCAGGTGACTGTAATGAGCAGCCAGGGTTGAGAATCACTGAACTAGACAATCTCTAGATGCCTTTCCAGCCCTGGAATATTATCAGTCAAATTGATCTAAACTCTTCCTTTTTTTTTTTTCAATTGTACTTCAGGTGAAGGCTTACAGAACAAATAGTTTCCATGAAACAGTAGTACACATATTGTTTTATGACATTGGTTAACAACCCCACAACATGTCAACCCCCTAACTTCTCAACCTTTTTTTTTTTGGTGAAAATACACATAGCCAAAGATACACCATTTCAAAAATTTCTACATGCACAGTTCAGTGACATTGACTACGCTCTTCCCATTGTGCTGGATCTCAACTCTTCTTGAAACAATTTAAGTGATCAGCCTGTAAGGGTAACATGTTTTTTAAGATTACCACTGACTGTATAAACATTTTCTTTTGTTTGCCCTAAAGTTACCCTTTATTTGCGGGATCCAAGCTCCAGCCTCTTTTACTCTCAAGCATTGACGCCCTTCCTGTGAGTCTCCCTACCCCAGGGGCCGCCAATCACTGGCCGCAGATCACCTCCTGTAAGCTCCAGACCACAGGGGCCTGCAATAAGATGCTATTAGCTCTGTATGGGTCTCAGCAGAGAGGGATGAATGGGGTAGGCCATGCTTCTCTTTAATCTTGTGCTTCCACCCAGAGCTCTGGGATGTGCCAGACTTTACTGAACACTTGGGATTGGTGGTTGTTGTTGGGTGCCATCAAGTTGATTCTGACTCATAGTGACCTCACGAGACAGATTAGAACTGCCCATAGGGTTTTCTTGACTGTAATCTTTACGGAAGCATATCACCAGGTCTTTCTCCCGTGGGGCCACTGGGGCTCCTTCAGTTGGGTTAACCATTAGGATTATTACATGGGAGGGGAAAAATTCAAATAGAATGCTAAACAGGACTGTACTCACCATCCAAATGAAATGCGCCCCCAAGTTAAAACTATCATAGGGAGCCCACTTGGGGACACACCCCTATTCCTAGTTAAGCTTCCTTGTCCTCTAATTAGTCTGAGTTTCAGAGGGGAACTCCTCTTTCTTTGCATGACCACTGGTGGTGCAAACAGTTAATGCTCTTGTCTGTTAATTGAAAGGTTGGAGGTTTGAGTCCACTCAGAGGTACCTCAGAAGAAAGGCCTAGCAGTCTACGTGAAAAATCAGCCATTGAAAACCCTCTGGAGCACAGTCCTACTCTGACAGACATGAGGTCTGAGTCGACTGGAAGGCAGCTGGTACTGGAAGGGAAAGCGATGACCCACCCACAAATTGTTCCATCCTTAGGACTCCCCACCCCCTCATCAGGGCAATGCCTAGGACTTCAATAACTTACAGCGGTGCTCTTCTTGAAATCTGAGTTATCCAACCAAGAATCAGACAATAGTGGAGGGGAGGTGGTGGAGTCCCAGTGAGCTTTGGCACTACAGGTCCAATACCAGCAGGTTAAGGGACTGATGTCTCCTATTTCCTTCCTGATTATCCAGCTGGTAACCACTAGATCTCTCTCCCTCACTCACACACATAGACACACACTTCCACATTTCCCAAGGACAATCAGTGTGTTCTCTATCCATATTAAAGCAAGAGAAATGTTTTGCAGTACCACATAATAGACACAGATGCCTGACCTCAGTGAGTTTGGAGCTTTAATATTATGCAAAACTGTGTCACTCTCAAATTTATTCATCCTCAGGCTTCCCCATTTTGCCCAGAGGCCTCTTGGAACATAAGAAATGGTGCCAATTATCCTGCCTTTTAAAGCAC
This sequence comes from Dugong dugon, assembly GCA_030035585.1. Lineage (NCBI taxonomy): Eukaryota > Metazoa > Chordata > Mammalia > Sirenia > Dugongidae > Dugong > Dugong dugon. The sequence continues at coordinate 33,793,276 of CM057467.1, forward strand.
AGAGCCACTTGCCCCTGAATGGCCACCCTTTGGCCACACTTAAATCTACCCCTCAAAGCTTTGAGATACCTCATAGGTCAATCACGTTTTAGGCAGGCCATCTCCCTAATTTCAAAAGGACATCTCCTGTAATTTCAAAATAAAGAGTTAAAAAAAATACTAGTGCTCAAATTCCACCCCAGAGATTGTGACTCAGTGGTCTGGGACTTGGGCATAGAAGGGAGACAAGATGAGAGTTCATTACTTTCCTGAGCAGCCCTGCCAGTAGATTGGGCTAAAGGTTACATAGCTTTGAGAATTTGGAAATGTTGGTAAGTCCATATTCATTTTAATCTATATTATTCAAAATTTCATTGGCTTAGATCATAACTCTTTTTAACCTTCATTTTTTAGACCAAATAATGGTTTTTAAAAACATTTTCTATCAAAAGGCAGCATGTCCCCTCCTGCATCATTTCAATTACACTTATCTATGCCTTGCTCACTTGATGTCCACCTGCAGGCTTAGGCCGGCAGCCAAAGCATTACTGCTCTGGGCTATTGCTTCAGGTAACAATTTCCAAATGTTTACTACCTCTAGCTTCGGTCTCATCTTCTTTCAGCTGCAGGGGTTGACTCAATTTAAGTTTTGCAAGAGTTTGAAAAACAGTCCATTCTAACTGAAATGCTCACAGTTTAATATATTTCAAATCACATCCCTCTTTAACTTTTGACTTTGCATTTTGAAGGCATATAGTCAGTCTTGCTCAGGGTGAGCTCTTAATTTTTATTTTATTTATCTGCTCATTCTGCATAACAAAATTATTCATTCATTCAAACTTTCATTTATCATTTTATTAAATGATTCTGTGGTATGAGGAACTGGTTAGAAACACAGGTGTGATATTTTAGGCAAAGGACCAAATTCCAAATAGATTGTTCCTCTAGGAAGAATGCTTGGAAAGTATACTGGGGTGACTGGAAGAGCAGACCAGAGCATCAGATAATCTGAAGCTTCAGTTTCATCATCTATTAAAATGAGGACAATTACAGTATTTATCTTAGGTGGCTAAAAGGATTAAATGAGATAGTGCCCACACCATTGGCCCATAGAAAGAACTCAGTCCACGTAATCTATTAGCCTTGTGTTACTAGATCATTCAAAGAGTCCTTGGGTGGTGCAAATGTTTAGTGCATTGGGCTGCTAACCGAAAGGTAGACAGTTTGAGTCCACCCAGATGTCTTGCAAGAAAGCCCTGACAATTTAATTTTAAAAAAATCAACCACTGAAAATCCTATGGAGCACAGATCTACTCTGACACATGTGGGGTTGCCATGAGTGGTTAACTGGTTACATCCTTCAAGTGAACAATTCAGACTTGATTATGTTAGTGTTTTTCAAGTGTAGACAGAAGACCTTCTTTATCCGAATCATCTTGGGTACATTTAAAACATGCAGATGCCTGGGACTTACCAATGACTTACTGAGTCATGCTTTCGCACACTAAGGCATACCAAAAAAACCAAATCCATTGTGATCAAGTCAATTCCGACTCACAGTGACCCTGTAGGACAGAGTAGAACTGCCCCACAGGGTTTCCAAGGAGCGGCTGGTGAATTTGGACTGCCGACCTTTTGGTTAGCAGCCCAGCTCTTAATCACTGCACCACCAAGGCTCCACTCTAAGATATAAGCATCTGTAGTTTATCTAGTTTCCCAGGTTATGTTAAGAGACACTCTAAATTGCCCCAGTGCTGCTGGCCAATGTTTATACACAGCATTATGAGTTGGAGTCGGCTCAACAGCAATGGTTTTTTTTTAGGGTTCTATATGCGAACTGTAGCTGCTATGAGACCGATGGGCAGGCCACTCAGCAATGTGCCAGATGATCTGTTAGCCCAAATTTCTGGGATGGCTTTACAGTGCAGTTAAATAATGTGGTACATAGAAGCTGTATTTGCCTTCATCTCACATTCCTTTATGAATTATTTTTCATATCAGATTTACACAAGAACTAAAAGGGAAGTGAAGAAAGAACTGGAAACAAAAAGGTAGGAAAATACACTCTGTTAGAGCGGCAAGATAACTGATGCAGATCTCTGTAATAACAAAAGGCTACTATAGAAGGCAGAGGACAGAAGTAAAAGACAAAAGATTGGCATCCAGGAAAAAGATATTTTGGTGCCAACCACTGGAAGTCTTTGGGTTCTCTGCTCATTGTCCTTTGGGGACAGCTGCTGGGGTAGAGTGGAAGTTATGTAGGGGCTTTGGTCCCTATGAATAGACATTTGTTGACAAAAGGCCAGTTTCAATTTAGTTTGAAGCTATTAAAAATTTAGTTTTACTGGCATTTCAGAAAGGCAGCAATTGTTCTGTTTCCCTGGCACAATTGTTGATGAGGCAGGTTGCAACTTGTCCTATTTGCTTAAGCCTTAGTCGAGGCCCTAAGGAGAGGAAAATCAGATGGTGTCATTCTGAAAGCATATCTGTCTCCTGGCAGGAAGTGGTACACTGAGGTGGCGGTTAGTCAGCTTTTTCCCCTAGGTTTCCAAAGTGTGGGGTTCTAGAAGCTCTTGCGCTTGGCATCTTAGTTTGCTCCAGGCAGGCTGGCTTTCTGGGGAGATCTTAGTTGTGACAGTGACACACTTTTGTGTGCATGAGGATGTTGAGGTCTAATGGTTCACCAAATAGTCTTTCACAAATGGCGGCTCAAACTCTTCACCACTGGAGGCTTAGTAATGAGCAGGGCTCTGGTGCTTCTTGGCTGGGTGGCGTGGGTCAGGTTACTTAACTTCTCTGAGCCTTAAGTGCCTCATTTTGCTACCAATGTCATTATGAAGATTAACTGAAATAATGTGTGAGAAAACCCGAAGCACAATTCTGGCACGTAGGAAGGACTCAGAAAGTTGTGGCCAGTGCTAATGGGACCAGTATTGCTGCCACTGTGCTGAACCTTGGGACGTGAAAAACTCCCCCAGACTTCACTTTGGGATTATGGCCCAAGTTTTAATGCTCTTGGCAAAAAAGATAAGAAAAGGTATCTCGTTATCTAAACTCCACTTAATTTAGAACAGTATGATCTAGCATAGGTAGCTTAAGTAACTCCACTTCACCTTGAAAGGCAGTTGGGCTTGTTCAAACAGATTACTCAGAGGAAGTAAACTCTGAAATTCTGTTGTAAATAACATGGTCAATTCTATTCTATAAATCAATCTGTAAACATGAGTAATATATATTGAAGGACCCACAGTGGAAAATCAGAAATATTAGGTAACAATGAATTCTAAACTTCAGGAAGCATCAACTGTATGGTAGTCTCAAGAGAAAGGAGATCAAGTATTTGAAAGGTTACAAAACAAAACTTTAGAAATGAAAAAGAATGATCTGTAGTGCTGCATGTATGCTTTTTGTTCATATTAACATCTCCTTGACTAATGTAAGATATGAGAAACTAATTATTCATAAATATCTTTCTCTGATGTTGCTCCAAGACGTACACTCTCATTTGAGCTGAGGCGGATCTTTCCTTTTCTGCCTTTACAGTTGTGTCTATTCACCCATCATTCCATGAGAGCCAAGGTATCTCACCACATTAAGATAATTTCACATAAAAATTAAAAACTTTTGTTCTTCAACAGACTTTACCGAAAGAGTGAAAACACAAGTTACAGACTGGGAGAATATCTTCAGAAACCATATATCCAACAAGAATCTAATAACCAAAATATATGTAAAATTTCGACAACTTAACAACAAAAAGACTACCCAATCATAAAATGGGCAAAGGACTTGAATAGACATTTCATCAAAGAGGACGTTCAAATGACCCCCAAACACATGAAAAGATGCTCAGCATCATTAGCCATCAGAGAGATGCAAATCAAAACCACAATGAGATACCATTTCACTCCCACTAGGATGGCTAAGATTAAAAAAAAAAAACAAACCAAAACAGAAAATAACAAATTGTTGTCGAGGATGTGGGAAAATTAGAACCCTTATCCATTGCTGATGGAAATGCCAAATGGTACAGCCATTGTGGAAAACAGTGTGGTGGTTCCTCAAAAAACTAAAAATGTCCTTCCTTGCCTTTAATAGTAAAGAGATCATACAGACTGGTAAAATATTTTTGGCTATGACATATCTGACAAGGGTCTAATCTCTCAAATCTATAGAATACTTCAACACCTCAATAACAAAAAGACAAATAATTCACTTAAATAATGAGCAAATCATATGAATAGATACTTCACCAAAGAAGACATTCAGGCAGCTAACAGACACATGAGGAAATGCTCATGATCATGAGCCATTAGCGATGCAAATCAAAACTTCAATGAGTTACCATCTTACCCCAACATTACCGGCAGTAATAAGAAAAACAGAAATAAAAAACGTTGGAAAGATTTTGGAGAGATTGGAACTCTTATGCACTGCTGGTGGGAATGTAAAATGGTATAACCACTGTGGAAAACGATATGGAGTCTCCTTAAAAAGCTAGAAACATAAATACCACATGATCCAGCAACTCCACTCCTAGGAATATATCCTAGAGAAATAAGAGTGATTACATGAACAGACATATACACACCCATGTTCACTGCAGCGTTGTTCACAACAGCAAAAAGGTGGAAACAACCTAAGTGCCCATCAACGGATGAATGGATAAATGAATTATGGTACATACACACAACAGAATACTTACATAACTATAAAGAACAATGATGAATCTGAGAAACATCTCACAAGATAGATGAATCTGGAGGGCATCCTGCTAAGTGAAATAAGTAATCCCAAAAGGACAAATATAGTATGATACCACTATTATAAAAACACAAGAAAAGGTTTACACACAGAAAAAAAAAACAAAAAACAGTCTTTGATGGTTACGAGGGAGGGGAGGGGTGGCAGGAGAAATCACTAACTAGATAGTAGACAAGTGTTAACTTTGATGAAGGGAAGACAACACGCAATATAGGAGAAGTCATTACAACTTGACGAAAGTAAAGCCATAGAAGCTTCCTAGACACATTCAAACACCTTAAGGGACTGAGTTACTGGGACTAATGGACCACATGAACCACAGCCTCTACTAGCCTGAGCCCAGAAGAACTAGATGGTGCCCACCTACTACCACTGACCACTCTGACAGCGATTACAATAGACGGTTCTGGACAGAGCGGGAAACAAATGTAGAAAATTCAAATTCACACACACACACACACACACACACACAAGATCAGACTTACTGGTCTAACAGAGACTAGAGGAATCCCCAAGACTATGACCCCTGGACACCCTGCTAACTCAGAACTGAAGCCACTCCCAAAATCCACCTTTCAGTCCAAGATTAGACAGGCCTGTAAAACAAACAATAACACACATGAGGAACACACTTCTTAGTTCAATCAAATATAAGAGACCAAATGGACAATACCTGCCCAAAAGCAAAGACAAGAATGCAGGAAGGGACAGGAAACCTGGACAAATGGATACTGGGTACCTGGGGTATAAAAGGAAAGGAGGAAAGTGCTGACACATTGAGGGGATTGCAACCAATGTCACAAAACAATTTGTGTATAAATTTTTTAGAAACTAATTTATAACTGATTGCTATAAACTCTCACCTAAAACACACACACACACACACACACACAAACTAAAAAAAGAACTACCATACAACCCAACAATTCCACTCCTAGGTATATACCCAAAAGACTTGAAGGCAAAGACTCAAAAAGAGAACTGTACACCAATATTCATTGCAATACTATTCACAATAGCCAAAAGGTAGAAACAACAGATGAACGGATAAACATTGTACATACATACAATGGAATACTACTTAGCCAGAATGAGAAACGAAGTCTTGATACGTGGATGGAGCTTGAAAACATTATGCTGAGCAAAATAAGCCAATAACAAAAGGACAAATATTGTATGACCTCCCTTATATAAAAAGACAAGAAAAGGAAAATGTACAGAGACCAGAGTTGATTAGTGGTTACCAGGGGTGGCAGGGAGGGGGAAACGGATGTTAAAGGTGATGGAAAAATCACATTGATTAAGGGTACAGTTACACAACTGATTGTTGGAATTGCTATCAGTAAGTTATACACTGGTAATAAGTTGAACTGGTAGGAGTTGTATGATAGATATATCTATAACAACGCCAAAAGAAAATAAAAAAAGAGTAGCTGTTGAGGCTGCTTACTTATGGGATGTGGTTCCTTGGTTTGGAGGTTTAGGGTCATGATTTCACGGGACATCCCAGTTAGTTGGCCTAATGACATGTTTAGTGGCCCTGTTCGATCTCCTAGTTTTTTGTGTACTGCCTGGGGTCTTAAAAACTTACAAGCGGCCATCCAAGTCACAACAATTGTTCTCTATTCACCCAGAGCAACAGAGGAAGAAGGAGAGTCAGAAATAGGAGGAGAATACGGAATGTGTAGCTTATTGCCACCATGAACAACTGCCTCCTTTGCCATGAGACCAGAAGAACGAATGGTGCTCAGCTACCATTACTGAAAATTTTGATCAAAGATTCCTACAAGAATCCTGATCAAAAGGGGGGAAATGCAGAACAGAATTTCAAATTCTCATGTACTCTAGACTTTCTGGAGCTATGGAGGGCAGGCGAACCCCTGAAACTATTTCCTTGAGATAATCTTTACAACTTAAAGCAAAAATATTCCCTGAAGTCATCTTAAAATCAAACAATAGTTTAGCTTAACTAGAAAAAATGTCAGCCTCGGGCATTATGCTCTTTTAAGAGCTATATATACAGGATCAAACTGACAACAGCAACCAGAAAGATTAGATAGGTACCTTAGGGGGCAGTGAGTTTGTTAATGAGGGAGGAACAACTCAGAAAAGGAAGGTGAGAATGGTTACACAACTCGAAGAATGTAACCAAAGTCACGAAATTTTACGTGCAGAAACTGTTGGATTCGTGTATATTTTGCTGTGCATGTTGTCAACAACAAAATAAACAAAATTTAGAAAAAAAAATTCTAAACTCTTGAATAAGTAAAATTAAACCACTGAATTGTAATTCGTGATTTCCAGAATTAATTGATGATATTCAAACCAACTGGGAACTACTACTAGAAAACAAACAAACAACATTTAATAATACAAAATTATTTATTAGTAAAAAAATGAAAATTTGTTCCTTATAGAGAAAAGTAAGACAACTGAAAGCTCCCTATAAAATATTTTAACTCTAAGCGTACAAAGTAGGAGTGGCACTGTGATGGGGTTTGAGGACTTCATATTAACGCCTAAGTTAGCATCACAACATTGACAATGGTGGCCCGTCAACTGCACTTGTGGTGTTTTGTGAATGGGTTGCATATTTCAAGCTGTCAACTAGCTGTTGTAGGAAAATGGGGTGAAAATGTCTGCCATGCTCCAAATTAATGTCATGTCTATTAACTATAGCAGATGTCACAGTTTGTTTCCCTTTTATAGAAATCACTGGCCGCTGCTGCAGAGGAAGCAAAGTCCACATAGTCTGTGCTGGGATACGAAAAATACTCTGATGCCCGAATGCTGTCCAAGTGCTCTGCCTCACAGGACGCACAGTAACAGACTGGGGTGGGGGCCGAGGAGAAGCAGTTGTACTGGGTGTGCGAAGGCAAGTGATGGCAGGAGTAGTCTTCTGAGGGATACCCACAGTTTCTGGTGTCCAGAGAAGGGGGAGAATTGTAATTCTCTGGAGCGTATGAAGGCAGCTGAGCTGGCGAGTAACTGTAGTCTAAGGAGCCAGAGAGTGTGGAGGAATCTGAAGATGATCCTGGGGTCTAGAGAAATAAAAACCAGGAGACAAAGAACTTGATAACTTAGACAGCATCAAAAGAACTGAATAGTGTGTGTGGATTTATTAACTCAGAGAAAGACAATTAGACCAAAAAAGAAAAACCCAAGTCTGCAGAAGTAATTTTAGTTGCTGACTACATGATTTCAAGATACCACATTCTATGTTTACCTATTTCTTTCCCAACAATAAATTGCCTTGCTTCACTGGCTTCCTTTGTTATAACCATAGTTTAGAGGATGCTTTGTTCTTAAACCACAAACTTCCATTGTGCTTCAAGTCACCTGCACATCAAATCCTGCTGTGAGGCACAATATAAGCTGCAGGTGGCACAAGGGATGTTTCTCCACACCCTGACTGTGAAGAACAAGGTGACCACAGGAAGGTAGAAGTGGGATCCTTAACGACCCCGTGTCTGGGATACCCCAAGATGCAAAACTGTTCTAACCACCACTAGAGTCTTCTGAGGAGATAGGTATCTTCTGCTTTCTCTTAACCAAAAAAACTTGTTGCCGTCAAGTCGATTCTAAATCATAGTGACCCTATAGGACAGAGTAGAACTGCTCCATAGGGTTTTCAAGTAATGGCTGGTGGATTCGAACTTCCAACCTTTTGGCTAGCAGCTGAGCTCTTAACCACTGCACCACCAGGGCTCTGCTTTCTCTTAGGCAGGTCTATAATTGTTACAGAGAAAGCCTAAGTAGGAGACTAGAAGGGAATGGGTGATTGGGGCCCTCTGTTTTCCAGGTGATGGTATGCATATTCCGTGGAGCTAATTTCCAATCCCCTCTAAAATCTGGTCTGATACCTACATGGATTTCTGACAAATCAAAACCGAAAAGTACTTCCATTTCTAAAAAAAACCTTACTTTTTAAGGTTTAAGAGTTATGTGGTTAGCCTTTAAAAAGTATCTCAAACAACTAGTATCTACTAAAGGAAACCTTACTCCATTTTAAAGGCTAACACATTTTCAAACATTTGAGGTGCATCAAGCACAGGGATTAATCCAAATTCTTTCAAGCATTAGAGCTTCACCTTTACCAACCACTTCCAGCCCAAATGAATTCCTGTGCTTATGGCAGACCAAAAGAGCCAGTCAGCAGCACCAATTCAGGGACAAAACCAAACCAAACTCCCCTATCAGAATGACAGTTTGGTACTGTGTAGACACAGCCTCAATTTCTTTTCAAGAGTTCAAAAATCCATTCATCAACCTATGTTGGGTTTCCTAAGTAAGGGCCACTGTGCAAATCAGTGATTTCCAATTAACAGGTGTCTTAACTTCTTAGTTTCAAAAACATTAAATGAATATTGCTAGGAAATCTCTTTTTATTGCCACATACCAACTTCTTTGGGAGTCCTTGGGAAATGCTAATTACATACGTATTTAAAGGTTTGAGCCTGCCATGTGTGGCCATTTCTACTTCCACTGATTTTTAAATGGTTCCCTGCTTGTGTTCTCTGTTAATTTCCTGTTGACAGTATTTGTACAATTTCTCCAGAGATGATGCTAACTCTCTTACAAAACATTACCAGCCCACAGTAAGCAACAACTGAGTTTTGTGAAGAGCTGAGATAAATTACCAGGTTCTGGTTAAAGCAGAAAGGGGTAGCCTGGAAGCTGTCTGGGAAATAGTGTGATGTGCTTTGCATGGAATTGAGCGAAGGGTCCGGATGTGTCTCTGTCTGAAGGTAGGAATCGAAAATCTGTTCGAGGCAGCTTGGGTTTTCGTCACAAGAAACGCAACTGGTAAATTCTCGGGGTTGAAAATAATTGGGTGTGGAAGAAATCGGTTCAGGCTCAAAATACAGTCCTAGAGGAGAAATGAAAAAGGGAGACTTTTGTTTAAAAATTGCACTTACAGATTCTAATGGAGTTTTATTGTATATTCTAAATATTTACTACCTGCAGGGGAAAGGGGGCTTAAGAGTTCCAGAAAAGTAAGTTGGCAAGCAATTTGGAATTTTTCATTATTTTAGTTAATTCGAGTCCTAGTGAAATAAATCTGGTTAGTAATGTGGAAATTGGCTGTAAACATGGCTGGGGTCGGGGCGGGGGTCAGGAATAAAAGAATGATGATCCAACCTGTGTTTAATTGTTGAACAATGGCTCAAAGCCTCAACTTTCTCGGACTATAAAGGATCAACATCTAGCCGTTATGTGCAGTTCAAATAAACCTCTCTGAGGTAACTTAAAGAGATGTTTGAGGCTTTAACAAAACTTCAGACACTGTGGGAAATAATCATCTTGATTGAGGATTATTGTGTTCCTAAACTTTTCACACCTACTCAGTAACTTAAATTTTGAGGAGAGGGTTTTAAGAAGTAATATAAACGGCAATACAAATTTTAAAAATGGAAATCAGGAACGTGGAGTACAAATTAGTACTAGTTGCTTTACATTACATAAAGCAACAACGTTATCTTCCTGAACGGGTTCACATAATAATACAATTAAAATAACTTGTTAAAACACCAAACAAGAGTAATTCTGAAAACATTATACCTTTCCCGTTTTATTATTAACAGGTCCGATTTGTGCTCATTATCCTTAAAATTCAAAAAAGATAGGTTTAGAATAGGGACTACTGAGCACTGCAGTTTTCTGAGTCCTAAGGTTCCTTTAAGGTCAGTTTAAATGACACATTCCTAGGGTGCTATCATAAGCACAGGTTTCCTTATATATGACCTCCTTAAACTCTCAGCTGTTAAGTGGCATAGGTAGGAGTGTTTATGTAATAGTTACTCGTACTGGGCTGAGAAAACTTACACTTGTTTGAACTGCTTTCTGGGAGAGAGAAAAGAAGGGGGAGGGACGCCCCTGTCGGCTAGAAATCAAGTGAACAACAGCAAAGGCATTATTCTGGTACCTCAGGATGTTCTCTATTCCATCTACTAAGACACTAAAAAAGATAACAAGTTTCTGAAAACAGTTCTAATCTTTAAGTCTAGTTACTTGGAGATGAGGAAGTGGAAGTGAACGTGAAGAACAAACCCTTTGCACAGAATAGACAGTTCAGAAAGGAGGACACAAATGGGCACTTGTTTCCCCCCTGGGCATCTGGAGTCACCGTGCCTTTTTCACCTTCTGATTGGTTGAATTCCAATTAAATGGTGGTGCCTATCTTAACCCCTGAATCAAGCACCGAAAGACTTGCGAGATGGACTTTTGAAATAGCTTTTGAGGGAACTGTAACGTGGCTGAACTGACCTGCAGAAGATGGTGCGACTGGGTCTGCAAGGTGGTTACCGCTGCTTCCCGACAGCTGCCAAAGCAAGAAGAGATTCATCACGCAAAGTGAAATAAAAATTCTATCAAGGAAAAGCTAAGACATTTTGACGTGAACTATGCTTCCTTCTGCTCTAAGGTAAAGCCATATTCTTTCTTCTAAAAGAGTTGCTGTTCATTACATACAACCCACGTAATATTTTATTTAAATTAATTTTAATGTTGCCTTGGGGATTTTCGTCCCCCTAATTCAGACTCTCCAAATTAAATATTAAATATTAAATTAATTATTAATTTTGATAGAAATGAATGTAAACAATTTTTAGTATTACCAAACTTAACAGTCTGAGCAAGATCAACAAAAAATCTCTCTATTAAATTATTTAATTTAATATTAGTAAAGACTCACAATTATTTAACTTCAACTGTCTATCACTTAGCCAATCATTTTCCTCAGAAATCTTCCTATACCATCGGGCTCCTTAACTGTAGCAATTCCTTTTCCCAAAGGAAACAACTCCTAACTTTGTTAATTCTGAATAGCTAAATATAGTCACATGTTCTTATAATCTATGAAATATCAAAATAGAAAATATTTTCTTAAAGTTGTACTCAGTGAGCAGGAACCTATCTATATTCTACTGAGTGGCTGGGGAATATTTCAACTCCTTGCACATTTTTACGATTTTCTATAAAAGTTGCTTTTTTCACTACTGTCTCTAAATACTTGGAAGTTTATCCAACTGCTCCTTTAGGCTATGTAAAGTAATGCAGCCTGTACTTCACAGTTGAATTGATAATTGTATTAACAAAGTAATTTAGATTTTTTTTTTTTTTTGTAGGTTTCAGGTGGTGGCTTTAAAGTTTAAAGGGACTTGCATTGCTCTGTGATTCTGTGCTGGGAAGCCTTGATCACCACCACACTGCTCTCGGGTTAGAGTATACTCACTCCCTTATACAGAGCCACTTGGAGAGCTGCACGATCAGCCAGTGCTGAAACAGGAGGTGGTGTTAATTTTGAAAACGATCCATGCTGTACTGTCATGAACCAGGAAGCTGGAATCAGTTACCAGCTCTTTATGCAAATATTTGGCTGCAGCTTGAGCTAAAGGACTTGGAAGGAGAAGGTTTTAAAAAATCTGCTTCACTGCAGACCTCTCATTAACCCCATTCCTCCCCCGGACTGGCCTGTTTTTCTGCCTCCACATTTTATCTCCCTGAGGTATGTTTACAGTATCCTACTTGATATTATCTTTCTAGCTATGGGTTCACTTTCTACTCTGCTCCAAGGATACAAAGAAAGGCACCTCTTTAAGATTTCAAACAGCACAAAAAATCCACAATCTACAATCTATAAAAATGCATCAAGGCTGTTTAAAAAAACTAAGGGTTAAAAGAACAAAACACACAAGGGTAAATTACATCTTTTGATAAGTACTAACTCAAGTTTCCCTTTACCCTAAAGGCAAAAGAACTGTGTGTGTGTTTTCTCATATGTATGTCTGCAAACTGATCTGGCTGAAATAAGTTTTTGTAATCAAGTTTACAAGTTTGGCACGCACGTGTTTCTCCTGGCACTGCTGAGTGCCTGATATCTGTCTCAATCTAGAACTCCCATTCGCGATTGCCTTCTTGAAATTTCAAAGTGTGGATACTACTCTGACTTTCTAACAAATTAAGATAAACTTCCTGCTTAGTAACATTTGACAAAATTAACTCCCTTCTTGGCTTAAAGTTTCCCAAAGGCGTCCTTCAACAATTGAACAAATTGGAGATCATCTCTGTTAAACCAGAAAGGTCTACACCAGGGAACAGGCATGAATTACCCCAGGTTAGCTCGGCTGCTAACCAAAAGGTCGGCAGTTCAAATCCACCAGCTGCTCCTTGGAAACCCTATGGGGCAGGTCTACTCTGTCCTATAGGGTTGCTATGAGTCGGAATCAACAAGATAGCAATGGGTTTGATTTTGGTTTTTGGTTATCTGCCATCCTAGGAGTCCCTGGGTGATGCAAACAGTTAAGCGCTTGACTACTAGCTAAAAGGTTGGCAGTTTGAACCTACCCAGAGGTGCCTTGAAGACAGGTCTGGTGATCTGCTTCTGAAAGGTTACAGCCTTGAAAACCATATGGAGGGTTCTACTGTGCACACATGAGGTCACCATGAGTTGGAATTGACTCGATAGCAACTAACACCAACATCTGCCATCCTAGCCTATTGAGCACACCCTGGTAGTTTTCCTAGAAACCCTGTTCCTTCTAGATGGCTCCTAGTGAAGGATTTTACATCTAGCTCTTGTATTTAAATTATATGTGTTCCTCCTATATGCCTGCAAGGGCATGGGCTGATATAATCTTCCAGGAAGCAAACTGCAGCTGGCTCATTTCTGCCATGTTCCTGCAAGGCATTGGTTCAGATGTACTGCTTTATTATTTCTCAAGGAAGAAATTCAGAAAAAAAGTCAAATTTCTTGAGGAATCAGAAACTGATCAGGTACAGGTCAGATACACAGGTGAAATGTTCTACCTTGCTACAGCTCCCGAAGCTGGCTAACGGGGGGACAGTAGCCAAAGAGACCACAGCAATAAAGCTGTCATGGCCAAACACGACTACCTCAAGTGTGTCTGAAATGGAATTCTACCATGTACGTCCAAACTTCTCAATGAGAGATTGCATTTTTAATGAACATCTTGATTTTCTTTTCTTTTTGCTCCAGAAGCACTTCCCAGTTCCCTTGTATCTGGTTTTATTGATTTTAGAACCATCTCTGAGCTGAAGGGAATGAGGTTATCAGACTCCTGCTCAGCGCACCTGAACCTGCAGAAAGATGATTTAAAAAGCCAATAGGTGGGAAGGGTATTTTACAGTAAAAATAAGAAGATCTTCTTCCTACTTTTAGCTCTGCCGTTAGTAACTTTAAGATTTTAAACTTTTTTTTTAGCTGTAATACAGGTATATGGATCCCTAATCTACTTACCTCACCTGATTGTGTAAGAATTAAAATGAAATAGTGTATGTGCAAAAGTGCTTTAAGGAAGAACCGCTGTAAAGCCTTCTACAAATATAAGGAAGTTTTACTGTGTTAGCTGAAATTCTGCACAGGGAGGTGCTAACTTCTCCAGGAAAGGCAAAAGTAGTGCTGTATGTGCCACATTCCAGAAAGGTCACACTGGAACTCTATACTCTGAGAAAAAGGGTGTCAATGAACATTCCTGAATAGTTGGCTTTTAATCTCCAGTTGGAATTTTATGTTAGTCACTTTTCACCAATAATTATAATAGCTAACATTTATTGAGCACTTACCATGTGGAAAGCCCTCTCACAAAATCCTATTATTCCCAATCTAAAGATGAGAAAGTAAGACAAGAGAGACTGAGTAATTTGCTCAAGGACAAACACTATGGAGGAGCTTAGATCTAAACGCAGTCTATCTAGTTCTAGAACTTGTGCTCACAGCCACTACATCATTTGCCTCTTCCTACAAAGACCCATTTCATGAAGACATGGAATTTGTGCATTGCACACAAACAGCACCAGGTACAAAACTCACTGTGGGACAGATGCCAATAGGCTGCAGACAAGACCAATCCTAACACAGGCAGTTCAGGCTCCAGCTGTTGGACACCCAAACCAACCCACAAGCAAGTTGTTTGATCAAGGGCTTTCAGCAAAGAACTACTCTCTCAGGGGATAACCCTACCTAGTTTATTTGGTTCTGCTGCTGTTGTTCCCTTGGCACTACTTATCTGCTTTCCAAAAAACCAAACCAAACCCGTTGCCGTTGAGTCAATTCTGGCTCATAGCAACCCTAAACGACTGAGTAGAACTACCGCCATAGGGTTTCCAAGGAGTGGCTGGTGGATTTGAACTGCCGACCTTTTGGTTAGCAGCCAAGCTCTTAACCCGTGAATCACCAGGTCTCCTACCTGCTTTAAGAAGGTACATAGGTCAGGGTACCCTTATGACTGCTCAGATCAATCTTGTGATAACCTCAAACTACTTAAGGCCTCATTACATCTTCAGGAAACAGTTCTATATTCCAAGCTGTCTCCTAGGCAGAGATGTGGCTCCTTTACGCTCCGAAATTTCAGTGACTGGTGATTTACAGATAAATGACCTCAGAAGCTGAGTTCCAGAAGAATGAGGAAGGGGAGGATACTCCAAAAGGTGTTATCCTTGAAGGACTGCCTAAAATGCAGTGAATTTCTGGGAGAGCTTTTCTATGGGTATGGGAAGCCGCATGCATTGTTCTTCCTGATAGAATAACAACTCACTTACCTTCAGGCTGCTCCTCTCCCTGCAGGGAACCAACAAGCCCTTATATTCAACTCTGATGAGTGAGGGATGGGCTCCCTCAAATCCTGAGCCCTACACCATGCCCCCATCTGCTCTCTGTGGCTTCCTGTGGTGAACTGGGATGAAGTTATAAGAACAGCTGAGGAAGGCCAGGTTTGGGGATAGGCAGTGGGGTCTAGGGTGGCCTTGACAGCTTCCTAGACACAGGGATGAGAGAGGCCTGACAGGCTGGGGAGTAAGTGAAGGGTTTATGCTTACAGTTCCCCCTGAGGCTGCCTGGTGTGCCCTTCTCTGCTGCAGCAACTCTTTCACGGTGATCTTCACCCGGACACCTTGATACACCTTAGGTTTTTCTGGGGAAAGGCAATTGAGTCATTGGTCAAGTCCAAGGTATGGGTGTCAGAGTGGGCAATGGGGTCCTCTTTATAGAATATGGCACCTGCAGCCAGTTTTCTGGGTTTGAAGAATGCAAACAGAACGCTAGAAGACAGCTGGAGAGAAACCCAAATCTCTCAAACTTGGAAAGATAAAGAGGCTGGGCAGATCTCAGAGCCGGCATGGAAACAGAACCCATGGAAATCTGTGCGACCTTCCACCTCTGGTGGGCCCCATCCCTAGACCAATTGCACACAGGTTTTCCTGCTCAGAAATGTGGAGACTACCTCAGAGGAGCACACTACCTTAGCTAACTAAGCTGGGGCAACTTGGGGTTCTGGCCCCAGTGACCGGCGGGGGGAGGCGCCCAGTGCTAGAGATCTGATCTCTCGAGGCTGACCTAGCCCACCCCACTGTAATTTCCCACTGGTGTGGAAGCTCTGAGTCCCTTCCTTCCCCACCAGGCCAGGCGTGGCTTCTTGGGAGGCTCCGGCGTCTATATGCCCTTGGTCTGGAAGCCAGCCCTGGGGTAAGCGGCAGGCAGGAAGAGTTTGGCGAGCTCCAGCCATCGTCCTGTGAGGCACTTGCCAGCCAGACAGCCAAACCCAGGGAACTCCCTCCCCTCTTTTTCTTCGGCGGTTTCTCTAGCCCATTTTCTCTGCCT
Source organism: Dugong dugon (assembly GCA_030035585.1). Classification (NCBI taxonomy): domain Eukaryota; kingdom Metazoa; phylum Chordata; class Mammalia; order Sirenia; family Dugongidae; genus Dugong; species Dugong dugon. The sequence continues at coordinate 33,809,636 of CM057467.1, forward strand.
GTCCCGAGCCGCTCCCTCTTTTCCTTCCTCGTCCTTCGTCCACCCGCTTCTTCTGTCCCCTTCTGTTCGTCTCTTCCCCACCCCTCCCTCTCGGGCAGGCCTTTCTCGGCTGCGCATCGCCCCAGCGCCCTGAGGCTCCGAGTCGAGTCCGCGCAGCGCAAGCTCCCAGGAATGCCAATCGGAGGCTCCCCAGAATCGCCTACTGTGCTGGGAGTCCGCCCTCCGGAAGAGGCCACCATCCGGACTGGCGGGGCCAAGTCAGGCCAGGCCGGCTTGTACTGCCGGGCTGGCGGGAGCAGTCCAGCGCGCGCCCGAGGGGTCCGCGGGAAGGGAGCGCCTGTACGCCGCACGCCGCGGCCCCAGGTCCGGCTGAGCCGCAGTGAGTTGGTCCGACCGAGCTGCTAGGCCAAGCCAGGCCGCGAGAGCTTTCGGGGATGCCTGCAGGACCCCAGTGGGACTGAGGCCTGACCTCGACCCTGGAGGGAGCGTTCGGCGGAACCGCGCGGAGAGGGGCCCGGCCCCACGGCTTGGCCGGCCGCGCGTTCAGTTTGGGCCACAGGCGACAGTGCCTAGGCCGGCAGCGCCTCGCCTGGTTCCTGTGGGGATCGCAGCTGGACAGCAGGGAGCCCCCCAGGCCAGGTCCCGCCCGGAAACTAGGGGTCTCGCCAGGAAACGAGATTGCCTTGTTTCTCGCCCAGACTCCGTGAATCCCGTGCCGACCCGCAGGGCCTGGGCGCCGCGCCCACTCGGCAGTTCAGTCTCCTCCGCCCCCGCACCCCCCCCCCCCCACTTCCTCGTCCCGGTCGGGGCTCCGCGGGCAGCGAGCGCGCCTCGGGGTCCACACAGGGGCCACCCCAGCTCAACTCTGTGGGGCCGGCTTGCCCTCCTAGCGTCCCGGGTTCGCCGTGAGCCTCTAGCTCCCCCCGCCGCCGCTTCTGGGCGCGGAGTCTGCGCCGGGAAGTCCCAGAGACACAACTGGGGAAAAGTGGGAGGACGGGCGGGGGACAAGGGTCCGGAGCGGCCAACTCGCCCTCTGGGCCTCTGTTCTGGGGAGCAGGCGCTGAGTGGGAGCGGCCACAGCGTGGCCCTCTCCGGATCCCCGGCCCTGACTTGCATGCCTTGACTTTGTGCCTCTCTGTTCCATGCAGGAAAAGCTGTGGAAATCCACCGGGATTGAAACGCCCCTGGCCCGTGTGACCCTACCCCCGGAGAAGCAGTCGAGTTACCCGACATCGTGGTCAGCTGAAGCTGGGTCCGTGGCTGGATGCTGCAGCTGCAGGGATTCGGCGCCTGGGAGGGCTCCTGTGCAGGGGAGAGAAGCAGAGATGCAACATTTTTAAAGTTTCACAAAGCATCCGGCTGCATCTGGGCCCCTGGAGCAGGAGACAAACAGAATTAATGTTTTATACCTTCGGGTATAGGTTTGAGTTTTTCCCCCTCATGCCAAGTATTTAAAACCTCTAGAAACCCATGATTTGACAATCAATGATTGCGCGATACTTTCAATTTGAATATTCAAAGGCTTAACAAAATGGACTATCTTCTGCAGAAATACTGCACACAAGCACCCCACAGAGAGTCCAGAGAAACAGGGAGTGAGACCCCTTTGGGTCCTAGCCCTTGCTTTTATTGTATTTTGAGCATTTTGTCCACCTTCCCACAGACAGAGCAGGTGTCCTCAAAGATGCTCCGTGTTTTTGTCTGAAAGGCAGCTGCAGGAGCCCTGAGTGACCTAGGCTGCCCTGTGTGACCACCTTAGCCAGGCTGGCCGGCCAGACTGAGTAGTACATCATCAGTCACCGTTTTAAGGGAAAATCTCCGGTTTTGGGGAGTGAACATGGCCGCCAGGGGGTGTGGCACAGCCAGGAGTGACTCTGGGCCCAAGGTGCAGGCCCGAGGCCCAGTGGAGGCCTTTGCTCAGCGGCTGGTCTCTCCTTCTGGCCCCACCTGGCCACGTGTAGGCTTCCCTCACCCTGTTTACTCTGCTCTCTGCCTGGGCCCCAAACACTGGGGTTTCAGCCCATTAAGACCCTTTGCTCCTCCCCATGGAGCTGGGGATACCCATAGGCCTCGCCTTCCGCTCTCAGTTTCTGAGGCTGGTGGTTCTTCACTGTGAAGCTTCCTCTCGTTCTCTCCTCTTTCTTCCCCTAGAGCTATCCCTGCCTTTTTTGTTTAAGAGGTAAATGTTGAGAGGTGGGGACAAGCTTGGCTCTTGCTCATTTTAGCTGTAAGAAGATCATGGATTTGTGTTCAAGGCTCCTCACTTTGGTGTGAGAGCCAGAGGGGATTTGAGGTCAGGTTGCCCCCTTGGTCCAGGTCTCACCCCTCACAGATGCCTTGGGACTGTGCTGGGTCATCTCCAGCTATGTGCTGTGCTGCTTCCATGTGGTTTAGAAGCCTGTGGAGACAGGTGTGGTCCAGAGAGGGAGTAAGTGCCAGGCCAAATCCTCTCCTAGACCCAGAGGGCAGAAGTACTAGAAGAGGGAGAAGACTGAGAAGCAGGGTGGGGTGCCCTGTACAAATAAGCCCAGATATTCCCATGATGCCAGGCCAGGTGGTAGGTATGGGCCTCTGCTCTTTGTTCCCTGAGTGCTCTGAAAGTACAAAAGTATTTCGTCCCAGAAAAATATCTGAATGCCCTGGACTATGTCCAGTGCAGGGAGGAGCATATGGAGATGAGGGGAGGGGGGTCTCTGAGAGTGATGAGACAGAAGCATCTGTGCTGGGTAGGGACTGCTCAGCTGCTGAAGCCATGGCTTTGGGGGAGACGGTCAGGGCTAGGAACACCTGAGGGGATACCTGGCCGTGGAGGGCAGGATGTGGTGTGTATGTCCCAGGCCAGCTGCAGTCTTTCAGCCTCTGAAGCCTCCTGAGCCTGCGTCTTGGGTTTCCCTGATGGAAGTCAGGCCTAAGGACCAGATCTTGAGGAGAGGGAAGGACGGAGGGAGTGGAGAGAGCTCATAGTTCCTCTCTTCCCTGCCTGGGGCACTGCTCCTTCTGAAGGAACAGTGAGCAAAGCAGCGTCTGAACATTTCCACCCATGTGCTACCTGAGCCTCTGCTTGGAATTAAGGATGGCCTTTTGTCCCTGTAGGAGCCCTGGTGGCACAGCGGTTAAGCATTTGGCTGGTAACCAAAAAGTCAGCAGTTTGAATCCACTAGCTGCTCCTTGGAAACCCTATGGGGCAGTTCTGCTCTGTCCTGCAGGGTCGCTCTGAGTTGGGGTTGACTTGATGGCAGTAGTTTTTTGGGTTTTTTTGGTCCCCATAGCGTCTTCCCTTGCTTCTTTTCTCTTCCGTTGTCCTCTTTTTTGCTTTACTCTTATTTTTCTCTTTGTTTTTAAAAATCTTCCTCATGGTCCTTTTTGTTTATTTTCTCCCTTTGTCTTGGTTTTCCCCCTTTGTCTTAATTTCTTTCCAGACACTTTTTCTCTCTTGCTGTCACTGTTTCTCTCCATTCCTGGTGTGTGTGGATGTTTTTCTCCCTGGCCACTGCGTGTCTCTGTTTTGCCCTCTTTGGGGTGCTGTCTCATTCTCTCAGGCCTCATCTCCTTCCTAACCTCTCCTTTCACGTGGAGATGGGTAGGGATGGCAGGAGGCCATCATGTTCCCTTGGCAACATCGTTGCAGTTGGTGCTGACTTGGTACTCTGTGAAGGCAGGTAGGGCTGAGTGAGAGGCCAGCTCCTTGGAAGTCCTGGCATCTGTGGGAACAGCAAAGAACTCTTTGTCCCTTCCTCCAGGAGCCTCTGCCTGAGCCGTGGCAGCAATCCTGGGGGCTTCTGTATGGCCCCTGTCCCTGGGATGGACAGTCACTTGCTCAGTGCTGTTGCTGGCCGGCAACTTTAGACAACTGGACCTCCCCAGGCCTGAGCCCTGTTTTGAGAAGGAAGCTCCGCAGTTTTTAGTGCAACATTAAGGGAGTTTTGGTCTCTGCTATTTCTACAATTTCAAATCCTCAGCCAAACTCCATGTTTATGGGGTAAGTAAGGCAGAATTTTTTCTAAATGGATCCTATGAGTCCTCACAGATCCACTTACGTGATAAGGATGGAGCAACCAGGTCTACGCTGAGACCCTCAGACATCCATAGGTTTGGATATGCCTTATAGAAGGCTTTTTAAAGCTGTCATTTATGAAGTGTTTGCTGTATGTCAGTGCTGTATATAGTGTCCCCATTTCACAGACAAGGAAACAGGCTCGAGGAGTTAAGTAACTTGCCCAAGATTATTAAGCCCATAAATGGCAGAATTGGGGTTAAAACTTTGACAAGTCTGACTCCAGAGCCCTTGCTCTTAATCATTGTTGGGTTCTGCCTTCCTGATCTTTTTTAACAGAGGCTGACAAACCTTTTTGACTTCAGTCCACAACAAGAACTTCATTCTACATGTTCATGCATCTAAACATGTATATCTAAAACAATATCCATATTTAACAGCTATGTATTTATTAAATAAACTTCATAAACAGTACATATGGATGTATGTGCAATACTATATTTTCTATTTCATCTTTTCCAATTTATTCTATTTATTAAAAATCTATGTTGGTTGGGATTCACGAAGTTAATTAAATGACTGACTAATGAGTTATGGGGTATAATGGTGGTTCAACAGTAGAATTCTCACTTTCCATGCGAGGTTCAGTTGACCTGGGTTCAATTCCTAGCCAATGTACCTCATGCAGCTACCACCTATCTGTCAGTGGATGCTTGTGAGTTGCTAGGATGCTAAACAGGTTTCAGCAGAGCTTCTAGACTAAGATAGACTAGGAAGAAAGACCTGGCTATCTATTTACCAAAATAAGCCAGTGAAAACCCTATGGGATCACTATGGTTCAATCTGCAGTCAATCATGGGGATGGTGCTGGACTGGGCAGGGTTTCGTTCAGTTGTGCATAGGGTCCCTGTGAGTCGGGCTGACGACAGCTAACAACAACTACTGTGTTGTAACTAACATTGGAAAAACATTACCTAAAAGATATGCCAGTACACTTCTCAACATTGTGCATGTGAAAGGATTTTGATATGCTATTTGTTTAACTATTAGAATGTGTGAGGAGACTAAGACAAGGCAGCATTCTGACTTGAGAGTGTCCTGTAAGGGTTGGAACCCCAGGATGGGGAAGAGGAGGCTGTAGGGGTGAGTGTGAGGTTAATTATGTTAATTGCACTTGCTGCCTCTCAGACTGGGATCTGTTACCCCTTGCTGGGGGCATTGAATATTACCTTTAGGATGTCTTCCCTGAAGCCCTGACAGTCTCTTTGGGGTTTTAATAAAAGACTGAAAAAAAAGTTGTAGGGTTTCCAGAGGCTATAGTGGGCTCGCTTGCTTGAAAATGTAACGTAGGATCTGGATGTTTGGATGTTGGGAGGGATCTCTGAGGTGCTGAGAGGGACTTAGAGTCTCATTCCAACATTTCTGCTGGTGGTGGTCCAGCTCTGGCTCCATTACTTGGCTGAGCTCCTGGCCCACCGAAGAATGTGTGTTGAGTCATCGAGAGCTCATTATCTGTGAGGTAGCTGGTTCCACTATTGGATTGCTTTAAATATAATGATCGATTGAGCCAAAATCCAGTTAGATATTTATTGAGCACCAACTATGTTACCAGGCATGGTGTCCAGCACCAGGAATACAAAGATAAATAAGTCATGGTTCTGCCATCAGTGGCTCAGTGAGCAACATGGAGTACTTCTCCTTGTGCTTCCACACTGCTGCTTTTCCATTATAGGTTTGTTTGGTTCATTTGTTGGTTCATTTATTCATTCAGCATATATTGATTAGCAGCTCTAGTCAGGCCCAGTGTAGGTGCTGCCATCCTCCCTCTCCCCCCACACCCCAAGCCTTCTCTTGTTGAGGCTGACCATCTGCAGATTCTTCAGTTCGTCACATATCACAGTTTTTCACATCTCTGACCATCCCTGCCACTGAGCTCAGAAACTTTTTAGTCAGTCGGCACCTAGAATGATGAGTATAGGATACTTTTAAAAGTTTTAATCAATGTTTTAGCTGAAATTTTAGCGGTCTTTTGTAGGTAAATGACACCTAAAAGCATTATAGTTTTCCCCCAAAGTTGGAAAGTAGGAGACTTTTTGTACGTAGACACATGAATAGTAAAGACTTTCAATATAAGGAAAAGGAGTAGCTTATTCCCTCTGAATTTGACTACAAGCTCTAAATTCTTTATTAATGCAAAGTTCTTTTGTCGTCTTGACTTTGGGACACTGTTACCAACCCATGTGGGAAATATCAAATTCCAAAACCTGAATACATGGAGGAAACAAGTCCATATGAAAATAACCAGGAAGACTATTAAATGAAGGTTATTTAATGGTTTACGACCAGTAGGTCTCTTCCCATAAAATATATTCAGAGTTTTAACTTTTCCTTATAAACATTCCCAGGGGGACAGCCTTTAATAATTTACCATTTAAATAAGGAAAACACCATCATACACTGTTCTAAAAGTACATCTTTCACTTAAAATTTTTTGTTTTGTAATATTTAAGACATTAAAAAAATGTATAAAGAATACGATGATGCAAATCTATGAGTATATGACCAGGTTAAGAAATAAAACTTCAATATGGTTGAAGTAATGTTTCATTTATGATTAAAGTAACTGATTAAGCATTAAGACTTTTGGAATATTCCACTTAAGACATTTGGTTAGGGAAAAGGTTAGCAGGAATATGTATCAATTTTCCTAATACAAAAAAGCTAATTCTTAGATATTATTTGCTTTCTCTATGTTTTTTTCCCCCCTTTTGTAACTTGGGAAATTCTTTACTTTTCTTTTAGGCTTGTAATACTCTGACAATGACATTGCGTATTGCAAACTTACACATCTCACTTTATCAGGGGTTATGGTTAGAGGATACTTCTGTATTGGAGATCAAATATAACCTGATGTCATCATTTACAAATAACTGGAAGATTTTATTATTATTTACTTGGCCTCATCTTTGAAGATTCTAGACCCTGATCTGTATTTCGTATTTGTTTTAATCACACCAGGGATAATACTAAACACTGAATAAATTTTATTTTTAAAACCTCTCAGCAATTATATTGTAGTGCAGGTAGGTTCTAAATGAATATATGAATTTCTTCTCTGTGTTACTTCAAACCTTCAGTAACTGACCTTTTTAAAAGACATTTAACAAATACTAAATAAATCATCTTAAATATATTGCTGCTGAAGTCCAATATCCACCTATTGCCAGAATGTGCAGAGACAGAGACTGACATTAAGTACAAAAGGTAGTGAGGATTTTCACATAAACTGGTCTCAGAATTGTCAACCCCAGAGTCAGGGTCTTAATAATTATTCATCTTGTGGTATAGTCTTAGTTCAATTTGCCAAAGATTTACTGAACACTTACACTGCTAGGCACTGAACCAGGTGCCGGGGACACAGAGGTGAGCCATTCATGAATCACCTTCAAGGGAAGCCTTGAGGAGTCTCTTTAGCTAGAGAATCACTGTTTAGCTGGAGTGTATGGTTTTGCACTTCTCTGGAGTCAATAGTTAAGGAGCCCTGGTGGTGCTTAAGGAGCCCTAGTGATGCAATGGAGCCCTGGTGGTGTAGTGGTTAAGAGCTCAGCTGCTAACCAAAAGGTAGACAGTCCAAATCCACCAGCTACTCCTTGGAAACTCCTGGGGCAGTTCTATAGGGTCCTATAGGGTCAGTATGAGTTGGAATTGACAGCATCCAACAACAGTCAATAATTACTGAATCTGGTGTGTAACATGAACAGTGTAATACCGTTTTGAATATAGAGAATACTTTAGACAGAACCCACTGATAGAACCTAAGGAGTATCGTTTTGGTACGTGTTTGGTAGAATCACTACAATGTAATATGGCTTAACCTTGGACATCAGTTGTTATTTTGGTTCTTTAAAATGTTACTGATGTTTTTATTCCTTATGAATACTAGTGTATAACGTATTTGGGGAATCATACTCAGCCATTAACCAGAATGTGTATTATTTAAATTTACATACAGAAAAATGGACCACAGCGAAAGCTTTCATATTTTGTGTGTGAGTGTGTGTGTGTGTGTATAAAGCTATTGGGGTTAGTAATTTTTTTCCTTTTGTGGAACTTCTTTATAGAATTCTTCAGTTTTCTTTCCCTATCACAATAGCACCATCATATTGTACTATGTAACTGAGCTGTAGCAAGTGGCGCAGTGGTTAAAAGTGCTTGGCTGCTAACGGAAAGGTCAGTGGTTCAAAGCCACCATCGGGTCTCTGGGAGAAAAATGTGGTGTCTGCTTCAGTAGAGATTTACAGCCTTGGAAACCCTGTGGGGAGTTCTAGTCTGTCCTACACGGTTGCTCTGAGTTGAAATGGACAGGACAGCACTGAGTTGAAATCGACAGGACAGCAGTGGGTGTCTTTTGTGGAGGAGGGGTTAGTAGCAAGTCATAATGACCTTTTAAAAGCATACATTAAATAAAAGAGGTAAAGATGTAGCTTTTCTTTTCTCATTCTTTGGGGTTTGAATAACACTGTAGGAGAAGCACAAACACTTTCAACTACATGCTATGATGTCGATTTACAGCGACTTTCGTGACGATTATCTACATTGCAGCTTTTGCATGGGCAAATTTTCCTTTCAGCTTTTTTTGACATCATCTAGTCAGCTTTTTAAAGTAGCTTGAACTTGGCATCATGGTCTCTGCTTACTTTAATCTTAAATACATCCTGTGCCCCGGCAGAAACTGACAGAGGTAGATTTTTGAACCCAAACTCTTCGTTTTCTCTGGCTTTCCCAGGAAAGCTGCGAGTCAAAGTATAGCAGCTTTAAGGAAGGGGAGAGAGAAAAGAATGTGCAGTTTGTGCTGGTACTCGGCGTTATGATGAAAAGATAAGCCACATGTGGTAGAAAATAGGGAGTATTTGAATGAGAAAAGGAGTCCGTAGGTGGCGCAGATGGTTAAGGTGCTCGGCTGCTAACTGAAAGGTTGGAGATTTGAGTTCACCCAAGGCCACCTTGGAAGAAAAATCTGGTAATTATTTCTGAAAAATCAGCCATTGAAAACCCTACTGAGTAAGTTCTATTCTGACAAACGTGGGGTTGCCAAGAGTCGGAATTGACTTGACAGCAACTGGTTGAACAGGAAATGGCATAGGAAAATATAATTAATTCCCAAGTCATAATTTTGCAGCTTGATTTAACTTTTTTAATGAAGTGTTATAAATTCCCAGAACCATGAGAGAAGACCAAATTAAAATATAATGTAACATAGAAACGTATTTTTAAGCTAAATATAATTCTTAAAAATCATTTATCCTTTGAAATTATTACTAGCCTCCCCCCCACACCCCCTACCCCCCAGTTAGATTAGGTAACTGAAATGGATACAAACATAGCATGGGCCTGTGTATGTCTCCTTTTTTTAATACATAAATTATTTTGTCAAGCACTGTGAAAGGAATCGGAGCCCTGGTGGTGCAGTGGTTAAGAGCTATGACTGCTAACCAGAAGGTCGGCAGTTTGAAAAGACCAGACTTACTGGTCTGACAGAGACTGGAGAAACCCTGAGAGTATGGCCCCCGGACACTTTTTCAGCTCAGTACTGAAGTCACTCCTGAGGTTCACCCTTCAGCCAAAGATTAGACCGGCCCATAAAACAAAATTGAGACTAAATGGGCACACCAGCCCAGGGGCAAGGATGAGAAGGCAGGAGGGAACAGGAAAGCTGGAAATGGGGAACCCAAGGTCGAGAAGGGGAGAGGTGACATGTTATGGGGTTGGCAACCAATGTCACAAAACAAATATATATATATATATATATATATTAATTGTTTTATGAGAAACTAATTTGCTCTGTAAACCTTCATCTAAAGCACAACTTAAAAAAAAAAAAAAAAAGGTCAGCAGTTTGAATCTACCAGCCACTCCTTGGAAACCCTATGAGGCAGTTCTACTCTGTCCTATAGGGTGGCTAAGAGTCGGAATCCACTGGATGGCAACGGGTTTATGAAAGGAACTGGACACTTTAAGAAGAATGTAGCCCTCCCTCACTGAACTCACTTAGCTCACATCTGTTCCAAGGTCAGGTTGCTCAGCTCTACCTGAGATCCAGTGCATCCTCAGGCTGTTAGGAGAACAATGTAATACATGAGTGGATAACAGCCAACTAAGAGAAATGAGCTTTGCTGACATTTAGTGTTATAATCAAACAAAAGTCACCAAGGGGCACACTATCCAGACATGAGGGACCACTGGATGACAGATGGCTCTGCCAAGGTTGGGAACCAGGGTAGAGGTGCCCAGTCACACTGCACTTAATAAAGAGCAGCTGCTGTCTCCTGGGTGGAGCAAATGGTTAAGCATTCAGCTACTGACCAAAAGACTGGTGGTTCGAGTCTACCCAGAAGTGCCTCTGTAGAAAGGCCTGGTGATCTACTTCAAAAAATCAGCCTTTGAAAATCCTATGGAGCACAGTTCTACTCTTACGCACATGAGGTCACCATGAGTTGGAATTGACTCGACAGCAACTGGGTTGGTTCCCTTTTTTTCCCTCTTTCCTGTGGTGGAAATTGCCCCCATCCACTGAAAAACAAATAGTAGGAAAGTTAAAGATTAGACTGCTAAAACGGAGCTGATGGGAAGGAAGACTTAGGACGCAGGAGACCTGGGAGAGCGGCGTCCAGCAGCTCATTCTTCACCTGCTCCCCTGTGAGTGCGCTCCCAGGAGGGAGCTGAGAGGTGTGAGGTAAAGGCAAGGCTCACTAGGCAAGCATTTCTGCTGGCATTCCATAAATATGAAGTTTGCTCAGTCAGAAAATGTCCTGGAAATCTGAGAGAAGAGGAATATCAATTATTCACTTCCAAGTGTGAATGAATTCCCTCACTTGAATTTCTGGACACCTACCTAGCTGTGGTGGCACACTGGTTAAGAGCTACAGCTGCTAATCAAAAGGTTGGCAGTTCAAACTCACCAGCTACTCCTTGGAAACCCCATGGAGCAGTTCTACTCTGTCCTATAGGGTCGCTATGAGTTGGAATCCACTGCATGGCAACGGGTATTTTAACGAGTACCTGGCTGCGGTAGAGTGTGAGACACTGTAACAGAGGCTAGGATGTGAAGGGGAGTGGTGTGTGTGAGTGTGTGTGGAGGTGGGGGGGCGGTTTGGGCAACCCAGAGGAGAAGAAGAGCATTGGACTCCCAGGAGACGGAGGGAAAGAACCAAGTTAGGAGGTAGCAGAGGGGCTCAGACAGACGTAAAGCAATGGAGCAAAGCAGTTGGAAGATAGGAGGGAAGCTGCAGGTGTAACCTGTGGGCCTGGACTGTCCTTGCCGGGAATTACTCTAGGAACTTAAATTGGCAAAAGAACCCATACCAATAAAACTTACACAAGATAGGTTAATGCTTCAGATGTCAGTTTCTTAATTTATACGTCGTAAGAGTTGTACAGAAGTCCCTGGGTGGTGCAAAGAGTTAAGCCCGCAACTACTAGCTGAAAGATTGGTGGTTCAGATCCACCCAGAGGCGTCTCGGAAGACAGGTCTGGGGATCGACTTCTGAAAGGTTACAACTTTGAAAACTCTATGGAGCAGTTCTACTCTGCACGCATGGGGTCATCTGCGTCAGAATCAACTTGACGGCAACTAACAATAACAACAACAACAAGAGCTGTACACTCCTGACCAATGAGTTACTGGCAAGTTCTTCTTTCTAATAATCAGGGATGCTGCGTGTCACGCTACTGACCCACATCTGATGCTATGTCTTCCAAAGCCCCTTTGCTACTTTTGCCACTGTTGTTTCTTGCCAACAGCCTAGTCCCGTGTTTTATATTTTCTGTAGAATACGTGCATTCTTATTTGATCACAAAATGCCCGTTTTACTCTTCTACCCTTATCACTGTATGTTTATGGCATCAGAGAGATAATGTCTAGTTCAATTAAGGCCACCCTTGATCCAAAAATAAAAAATTGGCCTCTACTGTTTTAGGGGAGCCCTAGTGGCATAATGGTTAAGAACTCGGCTGCTAACCAAAAGGTTGTCAGTTCAAATCCACCAGCTGCTCCTTGGAAACCCTATGGGGCAATTTTACTCTGTCCTAAAGGGTCGTTATGAGTCAGAACCGATTTGACGGCACCTAACAACAACAACTGTTTTGGGACTGGATTAATTTGGGGGGCATCCTGCTCTTTAGGGCAGAGTTGAAACTATGCATTTATGAAGTCATGGTCCCCTGACTTTGTTCTATTTTAATGACAACAAAACATTTCTATATGACATCATAATTTGTTACTTGGCTGTCACAAGGAGTGAAATGTACAGAACGCTTCACTCTTTAAAGCCACATGGTGTAAAATGAGTTTTGCTTTACCTTCCCCAGCTAGCATTATATCCTATACACTCTCTTTACTAAAGAATAGCATGTTTTATAATTTAGAAAAATAAAATAGAAACATGAGCATATATTATGATCTGCATAAACTTTTTAATATAATTTCAGGAAAAATATCAGTCTCCCCCCGCAAAAAAAAAATGAAGATACTTTGAGGCTAACAGAAAATTCAGAATTTAATGGGTTACTAAAGTTCCAAAAAGACCTCACTGTAAGGTGGTTTCTAGAATATGGTCCATGATATTTAATTAACATTCTGTTCTATTTCAGGGGGTGTTGATGGGGAAGATTACAAATAAACGCCATCGTGTCCACTAACAAAGGGTGGCATTATGGCTTATCCTGAAAATCCAGTCCTCAACGTGCCGACACACCTCAAATAATCTGTGGAGTACAGAAGCCAACCTAAAGGAAAGCAGAGTAGAAGTCCTTTTGTCCACCCCCTCAGTAGGCTCGGCGGTATTCATACGACCCCCACGCCACGCCTCCATCTTCCTTCGTCCATGGAGAAGGGTCGTGAAGGGAAGGGGCGTCTGCCCCCTCATCTGTGGAGAGCGGCACCACCTTGGGCGTTAGGTCATTTGCCACTGTCATGAAAGGGGTAAAAGGGTAGGGGGGTGGGGTGGGGTACCCCGGCGTGTGGTGCAGCTCCTCCAGCCCATGCAGCGAGTAAGACTGAGCCCCAGCCGGGGGGGTCCCCCAGCTCGAGCTCCTGTGCTGGGCAGTGCTCCCGGGTTCGAGCTGCGATAAGCAAGTGGCGCTGGGCGGCAAGGTCTGCAGGGCGTCTGCGGGCACCGGGTCAGGCTGGCTGAGACCGTCGGGCACCGTCTGCTCCCACGAGTCCCGCTGGGGAGAATGGAAAGGTCACTGGAGTTACTCGTAGGCGATACTCTGATGTGGAGAGATTCCCTCTCCAACGCAGGCCGCTATGGGACCATGGCTTCCAGAGTAAGCAGACTTCGTGTGCTCTCGCTGCTGTCCAAAGTCTGGTTTACCAGGGAACCTTTCTTTCTGGATTTTGACACCAGCAGTGAAAGCTTTAGTTCCCTTCTACTCTAGAATTATGGTGGCACAGTGGTTAAGAGCTCAGCTGCAAACCAAAAGCTGCAAACTGAAAGTTTGAATCCACCAGCTGCTCCTGGGAAACCTTATAGGGCAGTTCTGCTCTATCCTACAGGGTCGCTGTGAGTCGGAATTGAGGTGGAATCGATACCACCCCAACGGTTTTTGTTTGTTTTTAAAAATATGTATATTAAGGAAGTCCCTGGGTGGTGCAGATGGTGAACTGAAAGGTCGGCAGTTGGAATCCACTCAGAGGCTCCTGGGAAGAAAGGCCTGGAAATCTACTTCCAAAAATTCAGCCATTGAAAACCCTATGGAGCATGGTTCTACTCTGATACATGGGGTCGCCGTGAGTCGAACTGACTCAATGGCAACTGTTTTTTTGGTATTATATATTTTACAATCCCCTTCCCCCCCCCCCAAAAAAAATAAATTAGTGAAATGCTGATATGATAATAAAACTGAACATTTATGCAGCGTTTTACTGTTTACAGGGCACTGTGTCTTGCATTCTTCTTTGAACCTCACAGTACTCTGGGCCCTGTAGTGCCATTTCCCCTGTGCAGAAGGCCAGCTCCTGGCTTACTCATGGAAGAAGTAGATTTCCAACTACCTGGTGAGCATCTAAGTAGGTCAGAAAAGCTAAACTGCCCACAGTGAGCAAAAAGAGGAAGGAAGCTCATAGACTTCTGGAGCTGGAAAAGATCTGGGTTCAATTTATGGCCATGCCACTTACTATCTTCTTGATATTTGGGCACCTCACTTTGTACATCTGTAAAATGGAGCTTTAATAACTAAATCCTGAGTTGTTAGGGTTAAGTGAATGAAAGTACATAAAATCTGGCACAGAGTAGGAACTTGATGATGTTAGTCCCCACTCTGTGTCTTAAATTTCCTATTTAGAGATTTATTCCTTTGTGGTGAAGACTTAACACTTCTCTATAAGAAGGGTGGAGCCCTGGTGGTGCAGTGGTTAAGAGCTCCGCTGCTAACCAAAAGGTCACCAGTATGAATCCACCAGCCGCTCCTTGGAAACCCTATGGGGCAGTTCTACTCTGTCCTATAGGGTCGCTATGAGTTGGAATCGACTTCACGGCAATGGGTTTGGTTTTTTGGTATAAGAAGGGTATTAGCATTCTCCAGATTTTTGTGAAGGGACCTCTTTGGAGCGCCACAGGGCAGAAATATTGTGAGGAAGAGGGAGGCAGGGGTCTGGGAGGGCAAGAGAAGCCTGATTGGGGGCAGATGTGCCTGTCCTGCGAGATTACCACTTAGATGGGTCTAAGATGTAACTTCAACGCTCTTTGCTTATGTGCTAGGGAAATGATGATGCCTTGCACTAATGGGGTGGACAAATATCTGGCAAAATCAGTAGAGTATTGTAAATCCTGACTTCTCAATAGTTTCATTTGGTACCCGTTTTGGTGGGTGCTCCCCCTCCAAACCACTGGGTAAACCCTCTTGCTGTTGTGACAGGGATCTTTGAGGAAGACTCCCGCCTGCCTGTATCCTGGAGGATTGGTGGTGCTAGCATCTGTGGGGGCAGCTGCAGAGTAGCCTCAGGGGCCTCTAGGGGGAGCCAGCCTGGCTTCAATCTGGTTGCCAAGTGCGTGGGCCCGGGCTAGGTCCAGGTGAGCCCCGACCTTACGTTTCTCCCTAAAAATGAAATTTCCGCATACTCACAAATACAAAGTGTGGGGGGTCGCCGGGAAAGGGTGGCGGCAGGAGCGGCGGCAGAGGCGAGGCGCTGAACACGGAGCCGGTGTTGGGGGTCAGGGCTGTGGGGCGGTAGTCTCCGTAGGGCTCCGGGAAGTAGGAATCTAGGAGGCCCTGGTAGCTCTGCCCTGCGGAGGACTCACAGGAAAAGGGCTTAGCCACACTTGAGGTGTAGACGTCATTTGAAAACTGTTTAGTGTTGTGGTAGTCTGAGTCAGATAAGAAAGATCTTCTGACACCATAGTAACCCGACGTTACCGGCGAACCTGTTGCCAAAGGAAAAACAAATGAGCAAACAATTTCTCATAGTGAGGTGAAGGCTTCGCTGTTGCAGCCGAGTTACTCCACGTGGGAAATGGGATTACGCATGCCTGATACCAAGGCTAAAATTTAAATAGTTAAGTGTTTCAAATTGCTTAAAGTATTTCTGCATTACTTCTTTTAACTGTTCAGTCCAAGTAGTTAAGATGTTTAAAGTTCACTCTGCTTTTGGGGAAGAGTTCATTTCAGGTGGCACAATAACAGTTCAATCATTCACTCATTCTCTCATTCGCTGTACGTGAACTGTGAACTACTTTGTGTCAAGCACTGTGCTAGTTAAGAGGCTGGATTTGTAAGATAAAAGAAACCCTTGGTATTTAGATTTTATCTAATAAGCTTTTTTTTTTTTTTTAACAGCATCTGAGTTATATCTCTATATACACAAGATCATTAACAATTGGCTTCTACTGGGCTACAGAACATTCCAGAAGACTTTTTTTCTTGTTGTTTGAGATACAGTATCTCTAGATAAGGTGATAGCTATAACCCCATCTCAAATCAGAGGCAGGCTGTACTATCTTATACTTCTTTGTGTACTGACCTTTAACGGGATCTAGCACCTAGCACACATTAGATTAATGACTTGCTTTGAGATGATACGGCTTCTGTACAGTCAAGAGAACCACAGAAAATGTATTGTCTGGCTTTGAAGAGTGTTGTGTTATTTGCTGCCCTCTTGTGGCCATACTGAATCCCACCCTCATCTCACCAGGACACTGAAAGCTTAGAAAGAGTGTGCCTAGGACAGAAAGCTTCCCCTGTTGGAAAACAGAAACCTATAGCATGAGTCTACTCACTCCGCATTCATCTTAAATTCCATAGCCCCAGACTTCTAATCTGCTCATGAATATGAAGGCTGCAGTTAGAGTTTTCATCCTAAGCATACTTCCCAAGAAAAAAATCTGTGCAGGTGGAAATGAAAATCAGTGAATAAGGTTCTGTTTTATGTGAGGTATTCGGATCCACACAAGTGGTTAAAGCTGAGAACAGAAGGAAGACTATGTAAACAAGGCTTCTGGGCTCCCAAGTCTATATTTCCAGTTTCCAAACAAAAACAACTACGAGCAAAAGACCTCTACCCTCTGAAGCATGTATTTTTCTTCTTAAAAAGAGGAGAAAAAGAAGAGATGGGGGAAAGAGAAGTTGCAGAAATTTTCCTCTATAGTAGGCAGCAGAAGCAACTGGAAAATACAATATATAGACATTCAGATACGTGGCTCTTATATGGTTTTATTCCATTACTTGTCCACTCCTGAAGGTAATAAAACTATAGAGAAGGGCTGTGCCACTTCTGAGTTCGAGATCTGGAAGATATTGTATGTGTGTGTGTGTGTACAGGAGTATTATTAAGAATGCCATTTTTCCATTCCCACAGGAGTATTTAATGAGCATATGTATTGAAATGAATACTAAGTACCTGACACAGAGTGAGCCCCCAAGAAATGGTAGTCCCTCTCTGCCCTCAGTTCTCTTTCCCTTTCTGTTCTAAGGCAGGAGTATAACCTATCTACCAGATCACAGGGTCATAACATTAAACATTTTAAAATTATATCGGGGGCCTGATTGCTATTGTCTTTGCCCAATAAGCTTCTGCTAGGCAAGGGATCAAAAAGGCTGTCTTCAAGACAGACTGAGTTCTAAATTCCAGAATGATCAGATAAGGTTTGTCTTCACTGATTTTTGTGTTTTAGAAATTATTATTTTTTTTCATTTGACATATCTATTTTTAAAATTGTCATCAAAATATAGATAATGTGGCATTTGCCCTTTCCATATTTTTGACGACCAATTGAGCAAATTTAATTTAGTACTGGAAGGAAGTTGTATAAGAATAGAGGCCCAAATGTCCAATTTCAATTCAAAAGGGAATTAATGAATTGCTCGTTGAATGAAAGTACTCACCTGACATCTGGACAAATGGAGACTGAGAAGAACTGCCACTGCCCTGGAAGGCAAAGAGAGGGGAGTGTTTTCTTCAGTTGCAAGTTTGAATTAAAAAAAAAAAAAAATCAGGAATACATTTTACAACCTTCATTTTCTGGTACTCAGAAATATTATGTGGTGGGCTGCAGGGGGTGGGTGGTCAACTGAGAGTGGAAATTAAAATACCAGGGAACGAAGTTTTACAAGTGGCAGAGACACACCAACCTATTAGATAATGGTAAACATGCCAAAAAACACTGGCTAGAAATTGAAGAGTTTATTCATTGTTACGTATTGTTTGCTTTAATCGTCAAACATATGCAGGCATACCTCGGAGACACTGCGGATTCTGTTCCAGACCACTGCAATAAAGCAAATATGGCAATAAAGCGAGTCACATGAATTTTTTGGATTCCTAGTGCATATAAAAGTGATGTTTACACTATATGTAGTCTATTAATTGTGCAATAGCATTATGTCTAAAAAAATGTATGTACCTTAATTAAAAAATACTTTATTGCTAAAATATGCTAACCATCATCTGAGCCTTCAGTGAGTCGTAATCTTTTTGCGGGTGGAGGGTCTTGCCTCTCTGTTGACGATAAAACTTTTATGGCTGCTGACAGATCAGGGTGGTGGTTGCTGAAGTTTAGGGTGGCGGTGGAAATTTCTTAAAATAAGACAACAATGAAGTTTGCAACATCAATTGACTCTTCCTTTCATGAAAGATTTCTCTGTAGCATGAGATGCTGTTTGATAGCATTTTACCCACAGTAGAACCCCTTTCAAAACTGGAGTTAGTCCTCTCAAACTCTGCCACTGCTTTATTAACTAAGCTTATGTAATATTCTAAATCCTTCATTGTCATTTCAATAATGTTTCCAACCTCTTCACCAAGAGTAGATTCCATCTCAACAAACCACTTTCTTTGCTAACCCATAAGAAGCAACTCCTCATCCATTGAAGTTTTATCATGAGATTGCAGCAATTCAGTCACATCTTCAGGCTCCATTTCTAATTCCAGTTCTTGTCATATTTCCACCACATCTACAGTTACTTCTTCCACTGAAGTCTTGAACCCCTCAAAGTCATCCATGAGGGTTGGAATCAACTTCTTCCAAACTCCTATTAGTGTTGATAGGTTGACCTCCTGCCATGAATCACAAATGTTCTTAATGGCACCTAGAATGGTGAATCCTTTCCAGGAGGTTTTCAATTTACTTTGCCTAGCTCCATCAGAGGAATCACAGTCTGTGGCAGCTATAGCCTTATGAAATGTATTTCTTCATAAGTCTTGAAAATTGAAATTACTCCTTGATCCATGGACTACAGAATGCATGTTGTGTTAGCAGGCTTTGAAAACAACATTAATCTTCTTCTGCATCTCCATCAGAGCTCTTAGGTTACCAGGTGCATCGTCAATGAGCGGTAATATTTTGAAAGGAATCTTTTTTTTCTGAGCAGGAGTTTTCAACAGTGGGCTTACAATATGCAGAAAACCATGTTGTAAACAGATGTGTTGTCATCCAGGCTTTGTTGATCCCTTTATAGAGCACAGGCAGAGTAGATTTGGCATAATTCTTAAGGGCCCTAGGATTTTCAGAATGGTAAATGAGCGTTGGCTTCAACTTAAAGTCACCAACTGCATTAGCCCCTAACAAGAGATTCAGCCTGTCCTTTGAAGCTTTGAAGCCAGGCACTGACTTCTCCTTTCCAGCTATGGAAGTCCTAGATGGAATCTTCTTCTAACAGAAGGCTGTTTTGTCTACATTGAAAATTTGTTATTTAGTGTAGCCACCATCATCAATTATCTAGATCTTCTGGATAACTTGCTACAGCTTCTACATGAGTACTTGCTGCTTTGCCTTGCACTTCTATGTTATGGAGATGCCTTCTCTCCTTAAACCTCATGAATCAAACCCTGCTAACTTCAGACTTTTCTGCTGCAACTTCTTTAACTCTCTCAGACTTCATAGAATTAAAGAGAGGTAGGGCCTTGCTCAGGATTGGGCTTTGGCTTAAGGGAATGTTGTGGCTGGTTTGATCTTCTGTCCAGACCACTAAAACTTTCTCCATATCAACAATGAGGCTGTTTCACTTCCTTATCATTTGTGTGTTCACTGGAGTAGAACTTTTAATTTCCTTCAAGAACTTTTCCTTTGCTTTCACATCTTGGCTAACTGTTCGGTGCAAGAGGCCTAGCTTTTGGCCTTTCTTGGTTTTTGCCATGCCTTCCTTACTAAGCTTAATCATTTCTAGCTTTTGATTTAAAGCGAGAGAAACGTGACTCTTCCTTTCACTTGAATGCTTAGAGGCCATTATAGGGTTATTAATTGGCCTAATTCAATACTGTCGTCTCAGGGAATAAGGAGGCCTGAGGAGAGGGAGAGAGATGGGGAAGCGGCTGGTCGGCGGAGCAGTCAGAACACACACAACATTTATTGATTAAGTTCACCGTCTTATACGGGTTTGGTTCGTGGAACCTCAAAACAATTACATTAGTAACATCAAGGATCACTGATCACAGATCATGGATATAATAATAATGAAAAGTTTGAAATATTGCAAGAATTACCAAAATGTGACACAGAGAGATGAAGTGAGCGCGTGCTGTTGGAAAAATGGTGCCGATAGACTTGCTCAACACAGGGTTGCCACAAACCTTCGATTTGTAAAAATCATAATATCTGCAAAGCGAACTAAAGCAAAGTGCGATAAAATTAAGTATGCCTGTATATATTTATATATATAAGCACATATTTGTATATAAGTAGATATATAAATACATACTTCATAAATACATTAAGACAATGAATAAGGAAGACAGAAGAAGAATTGATGCCTCTGAAGAATATTGAATATACCATGGGCTGCCAAAAGAATGAACAAATTTGTCTTGAAAGAAGTACAGCTAGAATGCTCCTTAGAAGCAAGAATGGTGAGACTATGTCTCACATACTTTGGACATGTTATCAGGAGGGACCAGTCCCTGGAGAAGGGCATCATGTAAAGTAGAGGGTCAGTGAAAAAGAGGAACCCTCAACAAGACGGATTGATTGACACGGGCTGCAACAGTGGGCTCAAACATAGCAACCATTGTGAGGATGGTACAGGACAGGGCAGTGTTTCATTTTGTTGTACATAGGGTGGCTATGAGTTGGAACTGACTTGACAGCATCTAATAACAACAACAACATACATTTAATTGTATAAACATATAATTTATACAAATATGTATGAGTTGAAATCGACTCCATGGCAATGGGTTTGGTTTAGGTTTCATAAGGTGTATATATCATTGGTCCATACAGGATAATATATATATTATCTCACCATGCTTGGCATTTGACGTCAACAAAGAACAATTGCTTTTGTATTGTCTGTTTTCTTATAGAATTCCAGCTCCCCAACCTTGACTGTGAGTTGATCTCAGTTCCCAGAAAAGTGTGTGTAATAGACACAATAAAAATATGCAGAATGAAGATACAGTCCTCAAAGAGCCCACAGTCTGCTGAGCACAGGGGTTGGGAGGTGATTGACAAGGACACAGACAATTCACTGTGGTGTGAGAGGTGGCATGGCCAGGAAGGATGGGGTGATGTGGGGCACTTAGGCTGGTTTTAGAAGGGGATGGGGTGGGGAATCCTTGGAGGAGATGATGTTTAAGTTGGCCTTTGAGGGAAGGGTAGGGAGTATCCATGTAAAGAGGAATACGAACAGTGTAGAGTCTTAAAATACACAAATGCAAATTCTGGCTCCAAGGTGCCCAGGGGCAAAGTAAATGGAAACTGTAGCCATTATTAAAGTTAAGCATCCTGAACACCCAGTCCTTTGAATCTGAGTTCTTTACTCTGACTGTTAAGGTGCTATAGATTCTCAGAATTGGAAGAGGTTTTATATGCATCTCATTCAACTACACATTCAACGCTTAAATCCTCTCTCTAACCATTTATTAAACAGGTGCATTTAGCCTCCAGTGATGGAGAACTAAGCACCCTCTGAGAAAGCCAATTTCTTCTTTGGGGACCTTGACTCTCACAAAATTCCGTTTACCTTCAGCTGAAAAAAGTCACTTTCCTAGTTATAATCTCATTGGTCCATAGAGGATAAGTTTAATTCTTCTTCCACATACAGTCTTTCAAATATTTAGACAACCCATCATTTCCCAACCTTGAATCCTATCTTCTCCAGGTAAAATATCCTCCAACCACTCAGAAGTAGCATAGTGTTTAAAATGAAGACTTTGGGACGATAATGCTTGTCTTTGAATCCTAGCTCTGCCTCTATTAGCTGTGTCATCTTAAGCCCATGAAGACAAAATGAAATCATGTATGTAGAGTACCTAGAATAGTTCCTGGCACAAAGTAAAGAGTATATAAGTGTTAGCTATTATTATTAGGATATATTTTCATGTCCCTTCAAATCTGTGATATATTCCTCTGAACATGGTCTGATTTATGTATTTTTCTATTTAACAAATCAACACTTGTAAGTGTCGGAAGGTAACTCTTGTGCATGAAGAGATCAGAGGTGGGTGCAGATCAGGATCTCCTAACATCTTGCATGGAAAGAAAAGGAGGCAATATTTAAACCATAGAAGCACGGCTGCTTGGGATATTATCTTGTGTTGTCAGGGCCCACCTCACTGAGCGTTACTCTCTGGTCTGGCTGGGTCTTTCCTTGAAGAACTGTGCCAACACCTATACCCTCTGGCTTCTGCTTCAGCCTCCTTCCATGTGTAAGTAGGGTGTGGTAGGCTGGTAGCCCTCCGGGGTACTGCCTAGGGAGATGTCCCATTGTTCTTTTCCCAGCTTCTTCCCCTCCCTGCTCCGCTTAGACTCCTCTGGCCAACACTTCAGTGAGAGACAGTACACATATTCAGTTGGATGAACATCAGTATCAGCACCCAATTCTCCCCTCAACAACTGTCAGTCACCCATTCATTGACTGCCCTAGCTCTACCTCCTGCCTCTGTCCAAAGCATAGATAAAGCCTAGTTACGGCACTGTGGCTGACTCAGCCCCTTCACATTTTGACATCTCTGCTGTAAGTTTTTTTTCTATATAAACAATAACCCCTAGCATCTTTCATACTCCTCCTTCTTCTTCTGTCCCTGTTTAATTATTACTATAGAATTGCCAGCACTGCACTCTTCCGATTTGAATACCACAACTCTACAAAGATGGCATAGTTACAAGTCTAGTTGCTTTTACTTTATTATTTGATGAAGAGAAATCTCTTGTTTGTTTCTCCTATATCAATTTTCCCTGTACTGTACCTGCTCTGGAAGTTATATACTCTATTTCCATTTTTTAGTGGTTACCCATCAAATTTTTACCACACGTATTCAACTAAGTCCACAAATAATGTCTTAAAAGTTCCACTGGACAGACAAGAACCTTAGAACATTAACTTTTAGGACCTCTGTCCTAATTTACATATATATGCTCTTTTCTAATATCTTAGCTCAGTTCTTTTAATTAAAATTTCACATCATCATCATCACCATCATCATTTTATTAAGTAAATATGTGTTAGATTTCCTTACTTGTTCACCATTTTCTTTGCTTACTCTTCCTTCTTTCATTTCAATTTTTCCTTCAGGATTCATTTTCCTTCTCTAAAGTAATCCTTTAGAAAATTTCTTTAGTGTAGGTGGGGTTGGTGGTAAACTGTTTCAGTATTTATTTGAAAATATAATTTCTTTTGCTTGTGTACTTGAAGTATGGTATTTCTGAGCACACAATTGTAGCTTTATAATTATTTTCCTCTCAGCACATTGAAGATATTATTCCACTGTCTTTTAGCTTCCATGGTTGCTGTTGAGACGTCTGCAATTTATCTTATAGTTATTCTTTGTAGGCAATTTTTCTTTTCTCTCTGGTTGGTTTTAATATACCCTCTTTTTCTTTAGAGTTCTTCAATTTAATCTCATTTTATCTAGAGGGGTAGATTTCTTCTTATTTATCCTATTTGGTTTAGGATGTGCTTTATGAACTTATTATTATTATTTTTTATAAGTTTTGGAAAATTGTCAGCCATCATCTCTTCAAATATTGCCTTACATCTATTCTATCTATTCTCTCTCCTCCTGGAACTCTATATAGGTGTGTTTCAGATATTTTAATTCATCTGCTGTATCTCTTAACCTCTCTTTATTATTTCTATCTTCATGATCCTTTGTTCTATATTTTGGGCAACTTCTTCTGATCTGCATTCAGTTCACTAGTTCTTTCTTCAACTGTAGTTAATTTGCTGTTTAACTCATACATTGAGTGCTTTCTTAGATCAACAATTGTTGTGTTTTTTAATTTCTGTAAATTCCATGTGATCCTTTCTAACATCTGCTTGGTAATTTTCTAGTCTCTTGTTGAGTGCTTATTAGTCATTAAGTTATTTTATGTTATGTATCTGATACCTCTAATATCTGAAGTCCTGGTAGTTTAATGTTTATACTGACTCTTACCCATGGTGATTTGTTTTCTTATGTATTTGGTAATCTTTGATTGAAGCTCATATCTCTTTAACCTTAATCTGTGAAAATGTGAGGTTCTAACTTGAGGTTGCCTTTCTCCAAAGGATTTGTGTTTATATCTCCTGGGATCCTGTTCCCTGCCAGGTTCACCAGATTAATCCTGGAGTCCTAGGTTCAGCTAACCAAGCTTTCCAACAACTCAAGGAATAAAGCTACCTTTGACACTTGCCCTCAGAGGAGCCTTCCATTTTAGTGTGCTTACCTCCTCATCATTCAATACCTTGGTTTCAGCTCAGTCCTCTCCTCAACCTCCCATGTCACCTTCACTCGAGAGCATTGGAGATTTAAATTATCATATGAATACATCATAAGCACTTCCTCGGAGTATTTTCATAAACACACTGTTAGACACACGGTCAAATGTATTATATATATTATCTCATTTATTCTCACAACAACCTCAGAAGATAAGTAATATTCTTATTTCACTAATGAGGAAACTGAACCACAGAGTGTATAACCCAAGTTCTCCCCTAGGATGGAGCTGGCTGGGGTGGTGCAGATGGTGAGCAAGCTGGGGATGATGGCAGGTGGGATCAGACATGGGCTTTCCTGATTTCAGAGCCTATTTCTAACCAGCACACCATACTGCTTTCCAAGCAGTTCAGTAACTCAAAAAAAAGGAAAGCATCATAGTTTTTATTTCATTGTTTTAGTATAAAGGGGACTTGGGGACATCCAGAGAGATTATGTAATTATATACACTCTCACAAAGAGGGTCAGGTGTGACTGTGATACTTCCCTATCTATCTATCTATCGATCTATTGATCATCTATCTGTCTATCTTTGTCTATGTCTGTGTTTATATCTATATCTATGCATATGCCTATGTCAATATCTATATCTATATATCTATGTCTGTATCTATATATGGAGAGATAGAGAGAGTATCCCTTGGGGTGGTGCGAACAGTTAACGTGCTCAGCTGCTAACAAAAAGTTTGGAATTTCGAGTCCACCCAGAGATGCTTTGAAAGAAAAGCCTGGTGATCCATTTCTGAAGAATCAGTCATTGTAAACCCTATGGATCACAGTTCTACTCTAACACATGGGGTCTCCATGAGTCAGAATCTACTCGACAATGATTGGTTGTATATATATATATATTTTTTTTTTCTTCCTAAATTCTTCAGTGAGTATTCTATTTCTTGTTAGCTTTATTGAGGTATAATTTACATATGACAAAATTTGCCAATTTTAAGTGTACAGTTTAATAAATTTTGACAATTGTGTATACTTGTGTACCTGCCACCACAATCATGATATAGAGCATTTCCATCATATTTGCTGGTTTTGGGGCTACAAAAATGGCAATTTCATATGGTTCAACCTGTAGACTTCCTCTAATTAGTGCTGCCCCCTCTATGGTGACTCTGGAAATATTTGGATGGATAAATATGAAAAGTAATGATAATGCTACTTCAGCTTATCTCACGGAACGTGGAAGAATTCTCAAGTGCCTACACTGGAACTGGGAAGGATTTCACTGGACCAATTTCAGAGCTGGCATTTACTCCATCCTTTTCCCAGATTATATAGTTTGAGAAAGACTGGCTAAAATGTGAGCCTTCACCATGCACAATAGCTGTCATCTCCCACGTGAAGGGAAAACTCACATTTCTTTCTTTCTTGCTCAAGATATTATATCCACACAGTTGCCTCTCGCTGTACGAATCCTCCAGAAATAATATTGAAATTAATGTTGAAGAGCCCATAACTTTTGACCAAGCAAGATGGTATATAATTTTATTTTGCATACTGCAAACAACAGGATCCTGCAAGGCCAGGTAGCCAAATTTAGAGGTTTATATTTGAATGAAATTTGCCAACCTGCAACTTCCTGTAGCTAACACAGCAGCCTCACAGCTGCCCCAAAAGCCCCTCCATGAAAATGAGTTAATTTGAACTAATAGGTCACCAAGGTAGTAAAGTGATAAGATTAGAAGTTTCCCTTGAGCACAGCCATAGTCATTTTTATGACCCTATGATAGTATTTTTAGGTGCCAACCTAGCTGAAGGAATATATTGAAATGTACTGGGGAAGAAATCTCTGATTAGCATAAGATGTTACGCACGGCTATATAATTTATTTTTTAATTCTAATTATGTAGTTTAGAAAGTACCTCTTTAAACTTCAAAATATTAGTGATGAAATAATAATAATTATAGCCACTTGTGAATATCTGGTATCTCTCTTCAAGGAGTTCATAGTACTTTATGCATTTGATTTCTCATAGTCATTTTAACTATGATTGGGGGGCAGGTGGAGCTGATAATATTGTATTGAACATTCTAACCTCACATTTTAATAAGTGAATTTAGATTCAAAATAAGTCATATGATTTTTCTCTAACTTTGGAAAGAATGTAAAGTTAATACCAAAATGCTACACAGTTAGCCTTTAAATGGGCACTCCTGTTAGGCTGGAACACCTTCCTCCCCAGAAGAAAATGGACATAGAGAATTAGATGGTTTAATTAGATTCTTAAATGATTTAATAGCAATGTGACAAGTGTGTAGTAGAATCAGGGACATTCTCATTGGTGTGAAATTTTATTCAGTGATTAAATTGTGCCAAACATGTTCTAATCCATCTTACTATTTTTGCAAGGTTTAAAATAGGTTTTGATTTATGGGTCACTTGTCTGAATTATATAGAAATTTGATCATGTTGCTTTTGTTGTGTGCCATCAAGTTGATTCTGATTCATATCGACCTCATGTGACAGAGTAGCACTGCCTCATAGGGTTTCCTAGGCTGTAATCATTACAGGAGCAGATTGCCAGGTCTTCCTCCTGCAGAGCCACCGGATGGGTTTGAACCACCAGCCTTTCAGTCATTAGCCAAGCATTTAACCACTGAACCACCAGGGCTCCATAATTTAATCATAAATAACAAAAATACCCCATAAGGAATAGCAATTACAGTTAGGAGCATCTGCTATGTGCCTGATGTTTTATATAATGTTATTTTATTATAAAGCAGATATTGTCATCTCTGTTTTATAAAAGAGGAAACGAAGCATCAGAGACTTATGGATCACAATGATCTGTGCTGTGTTGTTCATGGGGTTGCCATGAGTTGGGGGCTGACTCAACAGCAGCTAACAACAACAACAAGCATCAGAGAAGTTAAGTAACATGCCCAAGGTCATGCATTTGGTAAATCACAGAACTAGGATTTAAACCCAAGGCTCTGTGACTCCCAAATTAATGCTCCTTCCACCTTTCAATGACATAATAAGTAAGTCCTCTGCACTAATCCCTCAGTCAAATCACAGATATTTTTTGGGTACCTCTGGTGTGCAAGGCATGGTACTTGGCACTGCAGGTGCTAGAAAAGATGCAATCAAAGGGTTGGATTAGAATCTACTTTGGGTAGATTAAATATGGCCACACATTCTTTGCAGCTCCTCCCATCAAGATATAGAGTTTATTTCTCTGCACCTTGAATCTGGGCTGGCCTTGTAATTTGCTTTGACCAACAGAACGCGGCGGAAGTAATATTGTAGGAGTTCTAGAATCTAAGCCTCAAAAGGATTTTCAGCTCTCACTTTTGCCAGCTCAAAATGCTGACCTATGACCTCCTCATAAGAAAGCTAGTCTAGCCCCCTGGAGGATGTGTGACCATGTGGAAGAGAATTGAGGTGCTCCTGCTGACATGGCTGCCACCAACTGCCAGACATGTGACGGAGGTCATCTTGGACCTTCTACCTTAGCTGACTGAGCTTCCAGCTAAATGCATGAGTAAGCCCTGGTTCGGAAACCAGCAGAGGAACTTCGAGCCAACACACAAAATTGTGAGAAATAAGCCACAGTTGGTATAAACTACTACGGTTTGGGATGGTTCCTTATGAAGCACTAAGTAACTGATACAGACATAGCCTGGAAAAAGCTCACGGTACAGAGCAGGACATGCCTGGTTTCCAGGTGAGTGGCTCATGCTCCACATACTCTGCAAGTCAGAAAAGGGGGTGATCAATGCATGTAGGATTTGAATTGGGTGCTGAAGGATGAAAGGATGCAGGGAGGAGAAAGGAGGTTCCTAGGAATGAGGAATTTTGGGAACCAGATGCAGAGGTGGGAAAGCACAGCCCTTCTGCAAGTACTCTAATAACAAGCAAGGGGTTTGTCAGAGCAGAAGTCTGGCTGAAATGATGAAATAAAAATGTATTGTGGGCTGATCCCGAGATTATGGTAATTTCTGGAAATACAAAGAGGAATACGACATGATTCTGTTCTTAGGCATCACGCAGTTTCGCAGGGAAGACAATTGCATAAATATATACGTAATTATTGCAATAATAAAAATAAGCATTTAGAAGTCTAACATTTCCTGAATACCTACTGCATGTCAGACTCTGTGTCAGGCACTTTACTAATGTTATCATGTGTCTACGCATTGCATCATTTTTAATAACAACTAACATTTGTATGCTTTATGTACTCTGCACTGTATTAAATGCTTTACACACACTATCTCATTGCTGTTAGGTGTTGTTGAGTTAGCTCCCGACCATAGTGACCCATGCACAACCAAACAAAATGCCACCTAGTCCTGCACCATCCCCAGGACCAGTTGCAAACTGGACCATTGTGATCCACAAAGTTTTCATTGGCCGATTTTCAGAAGTAGATTGCCTGGCTTTTCTTCCTAGTCCATCTTAGACTGTAGACTTCACCGAAACCTGTTCAGCATCGTAGCAACACTCAAGCCTCCACTGACAGATGAGTGGTGGCTATACATGAGATGCGCTGGCCTGGGACTGAACCTGGGTCTCCCTCGTGGAAGGTGAGAATTCTACCACTGAATCACCACTGCCCTCTATTATCTTATTAAACCCTCACAATTAATCAATGAGATGACTGTGATAAGCTATTATCACTAGTTTATAGGACACTAATGGATGGTATAAAGGACTGGTCCAGGGTCTCAAAGCTAATAAGTGATTGCCTGGATGCCAACCTAGATCTAATCCAACCACTACTTAGGGCAGGTAGCAGGGATAGGGGATGAGGGGCATGACTTACTGTCTTGGGAGAATGTGACCAAACAGATCATAACGTGAGTGATCAGTCAGTTTTGCAGGCTGAAAGGAAATCAGAAGGCAGGTAGGGTAAGAGGCTCTATAGTCGGAGAGCAAAGCAAAGGCTGGAATGTGTGGCACAGCATGTCAAAGTCTCGGAAATGCAAGCAGGAAGTGAGAAGACTGAAGAGCGGCTGAAGGGGTGTGCAGGGGCCAGATTATACGGGGAGTTTGGACTTGGTCCTATAGCAGGCAATTGTCCTTTGGACCTTCCCTAGCCATTTGAGATGTGATGAAAGTGGTGCTCTAGGAAATTTAATCTGGTGCTGACAAGGAAGTGTCAGACAAGGTGAGTAGGTGTGTCACTCTTATAGTTGAATAGGGCTCCCTGATGGGGGACTGACTGTATGTACTCTTCGTGGGTGGGATTTCAGGAGGCCAGCAGGTGACACTTATATCCACTTCTATTTGGCATCGTTCTGGAGCCTGGCAAGGGCTGATATTTGCCCCCTAGGTGCTGAGGGCTGCTGGCCACCTGTCCCAGAAGTTCCACTGAAGCAAAGCTCTTTCTCTTTTTTCTTCTTTATTGCCCTCCCGCTGATACAGTGTGTAAAGAAGGAGCTGGCACGCCTTGTTCTGACTATTCTATTTACAAAGAAAAACAAAACCTACATTCTTAAGTGACTTAATAGCATACTGTACAGGTTTAATTCTAAGGCCGATAAAATTTTTACTTGGGGAAGATATATTGAAACATATATACGGAAAACATTTAGCTTGTGGCTACAAAGCCTAGGTTATAGGGGACCTATCTTACAAAGAAAGAGCTGATTGAGGTTTTGTGCACCTTGTCTTCATTGTCACCAGCCTCTGGAGACAGTAGGTATTACAGGCATACCTTGGAGACATAGTGGGTTCAGTACAGACCACCCCAATGAAGCAAATATTGCAATAAAGTGAGTCACATGAATTTTTTTGGTTTCACAGTGCATGAAAAAGTTATATTTACACTACACTGTAGTCTATTAGGTTTGCAACAGCCTTACATCTAAAAAAATGTAAGTACCTTAATTTAAAAATACTTTATTGCTAAAATACGCTAACCATTATCTGACTTCAGCAAGTCATAATCTTTTTCCTTGTGGAGGGTCTTGCCTCGATGTTGATGGTTGCTGACGGATCAGGGTGGTGGTTGCTAAAGGTTGGGGTGGCGGTAGCAATTTCTTAAAATAAGACAGCAGTGAAGTTGGCCACATCCATGGACTCTTCCTTTCACGGAAGATTCTCTGTAGCATGCAGTGCTGTTTGATAGCATTTTACCCACAGTAGAACTCCTTTCAAAATGGGAGTTAATTCCTCTCAAATCCTGCTGCTGTTTTATCAACTAAGTTTATGTAATATTCTTATGTAATATGATCCTTTGATGTCATTTCAACAATGTTCACAGCATCTTCACCAGGAATAGATTCCATCTCAAGAAACCACTTTCTCTGCTCATCCATAAGAAGCAACTCCTTATCTCTTAAAGTTTTATCATGAGATTGCAGCAATGCAGTCGCATCTTTAGGCTCCATTTCTAATTCCAGTTCCCTTACAATTTCTACCACATCTGCAGTTACTTTCTCCACTGAAGTCTTGAACCCCTCAAAGTCATCCATGAGTTTGGAATCAGCTTCTTCCAAACTCCTGCTAATGTTGATATTTTGACCTCCTCCCATGAATCACAAATGTTCTTAATGGCACCTAGAATGATGAATCCTTTCTAGAAGGTTTTCAATTTACTTTGCCGAGATCCATCAGAGGAATCACTATTCATGGCAGCTATAGCCTTATGAAACGTATTTATTAAATAATAAGATTTGAAAGTTGAGATTACTCCTTGATCCATGGACTACAGAATGCATGTTGTGTTAGCAGGCTTTGAAAACAACATTAATCTCCTTGTACATCTTCATCAGAGCTCTTGAATGACCAGGTGCATTGTCAATGAGCAGTAATATTTTGAGAAGAATCTTTTTTCTGAGCAGAAGTTTTTAACAGTAGGCTTAAAATATTCAGTAAACCATGTTGTAAACAGATGTGCTGTCAGCCAGGTTTTGTAGTCCCATTTATAGAAGCACAGGCAGAGTAGATTTAGCATAATTCTTAAGTGTCCTAGGATTTTCAGAATGATAAATGAGCATTGACTTCAACTTAAAATTACCAGCTGCATTAGCCCCTAAAAGAGAATCAGTCTGTCCTTTGAAGCTTTCAAGCCAGGCATTGATTTCTCCTCCCTAGCTATGAAAGTCTTAGATGGAATCTTCTTCCATCATAAGGTTGTTTCATCTACATTGAAAATCTGTTGTTTAGTGTTGCCACCTTCATCAATTAGCTAGATCTTCTGGATAACTTACTACAGCTTCTGTATCAGTACCTGCGGCTTCACTTTGCACTTTTATATCATGGAGATGACTCCTTTCCTTAAACCTCATGAACCAACCTCTGCTAGCTTCAAACTTTTCTTCTCCAGCTTCTTTACCTCTCTCAGCCTTCACAGCATTGAAGAGATTTAGGGCCTTGGCTTAAGGAAATATTGTGACTGGTTTGATCTTCTATCCAGACCACTAAAACTTTTTCCATATCAGCAATAAGGCTGTTTCACTTCCTTATCATCTGTGTGTTCACTGGAGTAGCATTTTTAATTTCCTTCAAGAACTTCTTCTTTGCGTTCACAACCTGGCCAACTGTTTGGTGCAAGAGGGCTAGCTTTCAGCCTTTCTTGGCTTCCTTACTAAGCCTTCCTTACTAAGCTTAATCATTTCTAGCTTTTGATTTAAAGTTGAGAGACTTGTGACTCTTCTTTTCATCAAAACACTTAGAGGTTATTGTAGGGTTATTAACTGGCCTAATTTCAATGCTGTCGTGTCTCAGGGAATAGGGAGGCTCAAGGAGAGGGAGATAGATGGGAGGGCGGGGTAACGACAGCTGCTGGGTGGAGCAGTCAGCACACACACTACATTTATTTATTAAGTTCACTGTTTTATATGGGTGTGGTGCCCCTAAATAATTACAATAGTAATATCAAAGATCACTGATCACAGATGACCATAATAAATCAAAATTAAAACCAAACCCATTGCCGTTGAGTGAATTCCGACTCGTAGCCACCCTATAGGACAGAGTAGAACTGCCCATAGGGTTTTCAAGAAGCAGCTGGTGGATTCTAACTGCCGACCTTTTGGTTAGCAGCCATAGCTCTTAACCATTGTGACAGCAGGGCTCCGATTACCATAATAGATATAATAATAATGAACAAGCTTGAAATAGTGTGAGAATTACCAAAATGTGACACAGAGACATGAAATGAGCACAGGCTTTTGAAAAAATGGTGCTGATAGACTTGTTCAGTGCAGGGTTACCATAAATCTTCAATTTGTAAAAACACAGTATCTGTGAAGAGCAATTAAGTGAAGCGCAATAAAATGAGGTATGCCTGTATGTTACGGATATAAAATTAAGCCAGAAAAGGATTATGTGATCTGCTTAAGGCCTTCAGATGTATAGTGGTAAAATGAAGACTAAAAGCCATAGCTACATTCTCTCTCAGGGAAGGGAATTTACCAGAAAAATATTAATTTTTGCATTTATGTAACGTTACAAGTAAATACGTAACATAGATTATGATGTTCGCTAAGGTGTTGGTGCAACAACTTCATTTCTAATAAAATATCCTAGGAAATTTCTGGAAGAATACACATGAAGCTCAAGGGTGGTGACTTCGGGGAAGTAGAACGAAGGGATCGGGCAGGAGAGGTTAGTATACTTTTAATTTTCACTTCCACTCTTTTGTAGTGTTTGCAATTTTTACCATGTATTACTTTACAATTGAAATAACTAGTTAATAAAAATAAATGAGTAGCTTTTAGGTCTTACATCTTTACTGTAAATTTCTAATTTTTAAAAATATGATTCCAAGTGTTTTAAATTTCTGGCATATGAACTATTTTATGTCTTTTGGAAGGCTATCATGGTTACTGAATTCCAACTTTCTGACAGTTTCTTGAAATTTTACTGTTAAAACTCTCCTACTTGGCACAAAATTACATCAAGGCTGTCTCCATGAGAAATTTATTTCTGTTGCCTAATGTACAAAATGAGGCACATTTTTACCCCTGAGTCTTGGTGTGCCATCGGAATGTTGTTTGTGTTTATGGAGCTAAGTTAGAACAATAGGAATCGCTGGGATGCGTGTTGATAAATGGTCCCGTACTCTTTGGCCAGAAGAGAGTTTGTGCAGAATTTCAGGTATGCCAGATGGGATGGCATGGCTGTTTCTCTGCAAAATCTGATTATTTTTGCAAGCTGTGTGAAAGAATTCACCACCAGAAAATATTTAAAATTTCATGACATTAAAAAAAAAAAAAAATTCAGAACCAATAGAACAGCTGAAAAAGTAAGTTGCTTGCAATCAGTTTGCACTTTTTTTTTTTAATTTCTGTGATTATGAAGGAGCAGGTGGTTGGGTGGGGAACATAGAAGGTACTGGAAATGTGGTTCAGTTCTCTAAACAGGGCGGGACAGTGGGCTAATTAATGTCAGACAATGGGCCATTTTGAAAGCATTAGAAAATAAAACATTTATTCAAATGAATGTGAAGAATACATGGTGGATCTATGTATTCAACCGTTGGTGTTTTAGGTTTACAAGGCATTGCCTGAACAGAAATTTTTTTTTTTCTTTTTTAATTCTTTCTAGGCTCCAGAAGGAGGCTAGTTGGCCACTTTAACCAGCAATATGCAAAGCACTCTACTATGAGAATGAGCAGAAGTTGTGGGGGAGACACGCCTAGAGTAGACATTGATTTTCTTCATCAAAGAAAAACAAAAAACCAAACCTGTTGCCATTGAGTTGATTCGAACTCATAGCAACCCTATAGGACAGAGTAGAACTGCCCCATAGGGTTTCTAAGGAGCAGCTGGTGGATTTGAACTGCCGACCTTTTGGCTAGCAGCCAAGCTCTTAACCGCTATGCCACCAGGGCTCCTTCATCAATAACCTACCAAAAATTACAAATAAGAAGTGAATTCTTCTGGGGGCAGTTCAGAAGAAAGATGTACTTATGAAAGAAAAACTGCAATTTTCCTAGGAGATTCAATAATCAGATTAAACACAAAAAGAACAACAGGTACTTCTAAAAATATAAGACTAGGACTTCCGGGCAACATGGCACTATAAGCAGAAGTACCACGCTGTCCCTCTACAGTAAAGATCCAAAAGACTAAGCCATACAGAGAAAACAGAAATCCTGAAACCCTAAGCATCAAATGAAGAGATAAAGAATTCAGCCAAGCACTGAATGGAATAAGAAACTGACAGAGAACACAGAGCAAGGACAGATATATGCAGAGGTCCCCTATCAGCTAACGCAGCATGGATCCGCCATCTTGGACTCCTATCAGAGATCAGTGAATAGGGGGTACAAGAAAGCAGCTTCATGGAGCTTCCAGCAGGAGACAGAACAACCAGTAACCAGCGATATACACTTTCCCATCCCCCACCCTTCTTCACCCCCACTCGGCCTCCTCTGCTTCCTGCCACCACAGTCTCTTGGCCAGGAAGCACTGGCTTCCCCCGGTGTCACTTGGATTCCACCCGCCCGCACTGGCTGGCTCCCTAAGTGCCATTTGTTGGTTGCTGGTGTTGCTTTTCTCCGCTTCCTTAGATTTATTCCTTACCTCTCACCATCTCCCCCTCCTTTCTCTCAA
The DNA here is from genome assembly GCA_030035585.1 of Dugong dugon. Taxonomy (NCBI): domain Eukaryota; kingdom Metazoa; phylum Chordata; class Mammalia; order Sirenia; family Dugongidae; genus Dugong; species Dugong dugon. The sequence continues at coordinate 33,844,339 of CM057467.1, forward strand.
ATACCTGGCTCCGTGCGCCATCTTTGCCTCTTCCTGAAAGGCTGTGAAACACCGCTCGAATGTGAAACTGCTTCCCTGCCCGTGCTGCCTGGGGCTTTTTTTTCTTGGATTGTTTTGAATTGTTTGTTTGTTTGCTTTTTCTTTTCTCGAATTTGGAGCCCATTCTAGCCAGGCAGTACTGCACGGCTTGGGACCTACCCCCTCAGTTTGTGCAGATGTACAGAGGGACCCCTGAGGACATTTCTTTTTTGTGGGTTTTTTTTTTTTTCTGTTTTTTTTGGGGAGTTTTTCTTGTTCTTTTTTTTTTATTTGTTTTGTTTTCTTTTGCATCTTTTTCCCTTTTTGTCCTTCTTCATTGTTCAGTTTCTCATCTCTGTATACTTTCCTTCTCTTCCTGTCCCCTGAATACCTGATGCTGAGTGACTCCTCTACCTCTTCTAGCCATGCTATACTTCACGGCCTGGGAACAACTTCCCCAGACATCATACCTGCACTGGTGGGATCCCTGGGAGCTTTTCTTTTCTTTTTTCTTTCTAATTTTTATTTATTCATTTTTTTCTTTCCTTTTCTTTTTTTTTCTTCTTCTTCCCCTTTTTGTTTTTCTCCATTTCATAGTCTCTCATCTCTCTACTCCAATGGCAAGCTCCCCTAGCAGTATTTTTTGTTTGTATGTTTTTGGCTCCTGTTCCTCTCTCCTCTCGTCCATACCCATCTTAGTTCCACACATCACAATCTCCCCCCTCCATCCTGCCTATCCACACTGTGCACTGAACATCACACCACCAAGCAGCACAGGCATGGCCTACCAGAACCTGCCCTGCACTGATTACTGACCCGCCCTGGTGGCTGCAGTAAGTGCCACAAACAACCCATCTCACCAACTCCTCTTCAGCTAGACTGGCCCTGCTGTACCATATCTGAGCGACTGACCCTGCCCATTGGACAAGGAGGTGAAAAGTATCATGCATACAGAAGAGCAAACAACAAAGAACACACAGCCCGCCTGCTCAGACATAGCCAAATAAAACAAAAAAGCAGGACGAAACCAACAAATATACAATCAATACATGAGGAAACTACCAAATGCCCCAAAGACAGCAGACAATATCAAAACATTTACAAAAACAGGACAGAATGGTTCCAGTAGGCTTCCAAAATAGAACACCAGATGACTTTCCAGTAGAAGAAAAGGCACTAGGACTACCTGATAGGAATTCTAATCTCTAATATTCAGAGCTATCCAAGAGTTGAAGCAAAAAGCAGACAAAAATGAGGAAAAAGTAGACAAGTTCATGGAAAATACAGGCAAAAAATGGAAGAATTCAGGAAAATAATCCATGAACAAAATGCCAAAATAAATTCACAACTAGAAATCAGACAAAAACAACAATTAGAAATCCAAAAGATAAACAACAAGATTTCAGAAATGGACAGTGTCATAGAAAAGCTGAGGAGGACCCTTGAAAAGGTGGAAGACAGGATCAGCAAAATTGAAGACAAACACTTGGAAACAACTCGGTTTGAGGAAAAATCAGAAAAAAGAATGAAAAAAAAAAAAAAAAAATGAAGAGACCCTGAGAATTATGTGGGATACAATCAAAAGCAAAAATTGGTGAGTGATGGGAGTTCCAGAACAGGGGGAGAAAACAGAAAACACAGAGAGGATCATTGAAGAACTGCTGAGAGAAAACTTCCCCAATATCATGAAAGATGAAAAGCTGGCCATCCAAGAAGCTCAACGAACTCCATATAGTTATAGACCCCAAAAGAAAATCACCAAGGCATGTCATAATCACACTCGCCAAAACCAAAGAGAAACAAAGAATCCTGAGAGCAGCTTGAGAAAAACAAAAGATCACATACAGAGGAGAAACAATAAGACTAAGCTCAGATTATTTGGCAGAAACCATGCAGGCAAGAAGGCAATGGGATGACATATATAAAACCTTGAAAGAAAAAAGTTGCCAGCCAAGAATAATATATCCTGCAAAACTCTCGTTCAAATATGATGGTGAAATGAAGACATTTCCAGATAAATAGAAATTAAGGGAATATATAAAACCAAACCAAACTTACAAGAATTATTAAAGGGAGTCCTTCTATCTGAGAACAAACAACATCAGCTCATAAGCTGAATCTAGGACACAGGATTGTACCAGTCAGATACTAATCTAGAAAATGAACTCTCAAGGACTATCCAAAACCAAAAGAATTGCAGCAGGGAATCAGAGCAGTTAATCTGTAAATGACAACAACATCAGAACAATAAAAGAGGGAATGAATGGTGTACGTATAGAACCTTCTAATGGAGAGGAAGTCAAGGTGATACCAAGTAATAATAGACTGCTTCAAACTTAGAAAGATAAGGGTAAATTTCATGGTAACCACAAAGAAAATTAACAAACCTACTCATCAAAATAAAGAGGAAAAACATAAAGTCTCAGTAGAAACAAAACCTACAAAAACAAATGAAAAAAAAAAAAATCCACAAACAAAAGGAATTCAGCACAGGAGAGTAAGAAGAACATAGAAAACATCAGCACAATAAAAATATAAGACTAATGAAGATGACAAAAACCAAAAAACAAGTAAATCAGGAAACATAAGAAAAATAAAATACTAGCAGAGTAGAAAGACACACATTGGGCCATGTGATGACATTTTACTATGCCCAGGCAAGTATGAAAACCTTACTGAAGTAGGACATTTTTTAGGATGGGTTAAGTTTATGAGTGTCAAAGAGGTTAAAAATCAATTTTATGGTAAGTTTTAAGAACTCTGAGAACAGCATGGGTCTTTTCTGTAGTAGCAGTGGTGCTGACTTTCTTTCACCGACAGAGCTTCAGAACTTGAGATGTCTTCAAGCTTGGTCTAAAGCTTAACCTTCTTCCATCCATGGATTCAATATAACATACTTGTGCTACATTCTTAGTTTTGATGACATGCTGATGGCTACAGTGGCTGTGATTTTGTCCCTGAATTTATATGTGACCATCTCCTTAATTTTAAGGCATGAGTTATCAGTTTGTGAACTTCTTTACTTCTTTCTTCTTGGCTTTTTCATTGTTGTTCAGCTCCGTCATTAAAATACCAAAGAGAAATAACACAAATATATAAATTGTCCAAGTTTTAGCAGGCTTTTGGGGGGAGTAGATCTTAATCAAAATTTCTTAATTAAAATTAGATTTCTATACTAGTAAAGCGTTCCATCTGTCTTTAACGTGGAATACTAAAAATTGGTTCTTAGTACTTAGGAAGAGAGAGCATTTGTGGTCGTGTTCCACACATCTTTTTCCATATTTTTATAAGAAGGTAAGGGCATAATACATGCCCTGGTGGCGCAGTGGTTAAGCACTCGGCTGCTAACCAAAAGATTGGCGGTTCAAATCTGCCAGCCCCTCTGTGGGAGAAATGCATGGCAGTCTGCTTCTATAAAGATTACAGCCTTGGAAACCCTATGGGGCAGTTCTCCTTTGTCCTATAGGGTTGCTATAAGTTGGAATCTCCTTGACGGCAGTGGGTTTGGTTTTTGATTTTAAGAGCATAAGGAAATTACTCCCTCCCCTTTCCTTTGTTGTTAGATGCCGTTGAGTCGGCGGTTCTGAGTCATGGCAACTTTCCTTTCGTTGCCAGGTCCTGCGCTATCTTCATGACAGTATGTTTGAGTCCATTGTTGCAACAGTTCTGTCAATCCGTCTCATTGAGGGTTTCACTCATTTTGGCTGACCCCCTACTTACCAAACACGATATCCTTTTCTAGCAATTGGTCTTTCCTGATGACATGGCCAAAGTAAGCAAGTTGAAGTCTCAGATAATATTTTGTGATCCATAGAGTTTTCATTGGCTAATTTCAGAAGTAGATCACCAGGCCTTTCTTCCTAGTCTGTGTTAGTCTGGAAGCTCCACTGAAACCTGCCTACCATGGGTGACCCTGCTGGTATTTGAAATACTGGTGGCATAGCTTCCAGCATCACAGAAACACACAAGCCACCACAGTATGACAAACTGACAGATGAGTGGCAGCCCTTAGTGGCTTTCCTTAGTAGCTATTATATTTATTAAGAATATGCTTAAGGCACTTCAGTATGTAAAACTATGAGAGAATTTTGCACACCATGAGGTTGGGGAGAATGTCTAAGTGGTGGGTCAGCAGAGAAAGTCAGCAAAACTGAGCTGGTAAGCGCTGTTTCACTGGACTCTGAAATCTCTTCCAGTCAGTACAAGGGAGCTCATATGGTCTCCTGTCTTCTCAAATGGGAGAAAACAGCATTTTCCATCCAGTCACAGGAGTGAGCCATGTTGTACTAGGCTCTCAGACCAGCCTGGCAATAGTCAGAAAAGACATCACCCTTCCTTCACCAAAAGGCCTAGCAGGAGGGTAATTGCCAGGCAAGAGGAATAGGCCAGAGAGGAGTAGGTTGCGTGAGGTAGGCCCTCGGGGTCTCTAGGAGAACAGCAGAGAGGTCAGTGTGATGTGCTTGGACTCTGGTTCAGGAAATGCTTTCCTCTTGAACATGGGGAGACTAAAGAGATCAGAGGTCCGGGAATGGTAAGGACAAAGAGAGACTATATTCTGGAAGCAGTTTCTGGGAGAGAACTAGAGATAGGTCCTAGAAGGCAATGAAGACCTTCATGTGTCTAGTTTCTTCTAAGATGTCTGGGTGTCATAGAGAAGCAAGGCCTCGGTTCTGAGCAGTCTATGGACACACTGCAGGGATGAGTGGGGAAATAAACATGTGGTTAAGAGGGAGGAAGAGTCATAATTGGGGCATACCATCATGTATTAAGGAATCCCTGGATAGTGAAAATGGTTAATATGCTTGGCTGCTAACCAAGAGGCTGAAGGTTCAAATCTACCCAGAGGTGCTTCAGAAGAAAGGTCTTGACATCTACTTCTGAAAAATCAGCCATGGAAAACCCCATGGCGCACAGTTCTACTCGGTCACACACAGGGCATTGCCATGATTTGGGGTCACTTCAATGGCAACTGGTTTTATCATTTCTTAATCTGAAGGGTGAGATGATGACTTAGTAGGAGGACTTGAAGCAGAGTGGTCAATCCAAATATAGTCTTCCCTTGGACTAGATATGTAAATGTAAGAAGGCACTATTGCACTGTGGGTAAAAGAAAAGACCTTAGATTCTGACAAACCTAGGTCTAAATCTATGATGCACTGCTTTCTACTTGATCCTTAGTTTCCTCTTCTGAAAAACATATATAAGACTAAATATAGATGAGTGCCAACCTCTTAAGGCTTTTGTGCTTTTTGTTGATAAATGGAATGTATTTTAAAGTGGATAAATCAAAATATTAGAGACTAGCAGTAAACGGTAACTATTATTATTAAGAACCTGATTTATCCAAAAGAGAATTGAGGTGATGAAAGGGGGCCTGGCTTTAGAAGTCACCTCAACTGTTGCAGCCATGCCAGGCATTCACCAGGTATTAATGTTAGTGTCAGGAAATTTGCACTCCCCGTAACTGTTCTTGTGCTTTATGAGATTTTTCTGTTCCCTGTTTTCTTTGCAGACTCAACCTGAAAACCGTAGTTGAACTAGAAGAAAGGGGATTTATATTTCTCAGAATAAAGAGGGGGTTCAGCCTGGCCTTGCAAGTTGGGGTAAGGATGCCAGTGGGGGGAAGGCATGGGAAAACTACTGAGTCAGCAAGAGAAAGAGCTGCACCTAGCTGGGAGAAAGGGGCAAACTGAGAATACTTGTGAGCACTGATCCACTCCCATCTGCACCTCTCCAGATTATATGGTCCTTTTAATTGAGGAAATGTAGGCTTAAAAAAAGTAACATTGTTTATTAGGTCAGTAAATTGGTAGCAAATCCTAATCGAGATATTAAGACTTGTATTTCCTTCTTCCTGCCATTTAATGTTGGATTTTCATATACAGTTGTCCATGATGGATAGGTACAATACTTACTTTGTAATCCAAGAATGGTTAAGTCTTTGGATATTTAGTACTACAGAACGGCAGCCGTTGAATTTATCTTAATGAAATGCATAGGCTTGGGGCTTCAACTGTAGCTGTTTTGTCCTATTAGCCTATGAAGAACGGTTGCGTTGCTGAGACAAAGAAGAATCAAGGCGGCTAACTGTTGTTTCTACTGTTCTGCTGTTTCATTTGCTCCCCAGGAGTTAATTTTCAAGCCTAAAAAAAATCACCCAGTGACCTAACGGTTTGACTTATTTAGCACTATATTAGAATTAGTAGTAATGAAGGCAGGAGTATCTAAACTCCTCAGGCTGCTTTTCAGAGCTTCTACCCTCTTGGGCATATCCACCTTCCAGCGGCACAGCTGCCCTGTGACGTTTATCAAGTGCCAGGTACTATACAAACCACAACAGCTGCTATTTACTGTGTACGTGCAAAGTGCCATGTGCTGTACCAGGTGCTTTATACGTAGCATCTGATTTCATTCTCATGACATCTTATGTTGTGGGTATCATTAGCTCCATTCACAGGGGAAGAAACTGAGGCCTAGAGAAATTAGATAACAACTTTTACATGCCAGAGTCAGAGCCTCGTTTTGTCTGACTCCAAAACGCAAGCACCTTGCCATTCTCCCCCATGACCATTTCTCTTGGGCTGGAGGTTCCTAAAGGAACAAACAAAAATAGCAAGTCAACAACCAGTTGGGGGAGAGATTTAAGAAGGGTTGCAGTTATAGTGAGATATGGTAAGTATTTTAGCAGCAAAATATGCTGGAGTCTTTGGGAGCAGAGGAGAACGTCTGCCAGGACTTGACAGGTGAGGCTGGACCTGAATCTTGAAGGACGGCCATCCAGGCAGAACTTCTCTTCTTCTCCCAACCTTCTCTTTCATTTCTCCACCCTACTGGCAAAGTCGGTCCCTTCACTGGGCATCACGGACAGGCTACCTCCCGTCCCTCTGGGTCTATGTCCCCTTCTGTTTCTGCTTGGATTCCAACCCTCTTCACTGCTCACCTAAACTATCTTCTTCCTTCAAAGCTGAGATCAAGGCTCACTGTCCTCCAAGAAGTCCTCCACTCACCTGGTGCACGCTTTGCTCACCCTTCTCTGAACCCCGATAGTGTTTGTTTCGTTGATTATCACTACCACTTGTTTGGCATTTGGAGCAAAAGCAATCTTTTTATTTTTAATCACATATTTCACGTATATGAGCCATTGGTGGTTGAGTATGAGCTACTTCTCAGAGATTCAGATCTATTTTAAATCCTAAACAGTGAGATGGGAAAGTTTGAAGTAAAAATTGCAAAAACGAAGAAGGTAAAAGAATGGGATAAATTTTAAAGGTTGAGTATTAAAAATGGAATAGTTAAACGGGAGGGAATTTAGAGATCTGGTCCAACTCTCTACTTTTATAGACAAGGACACTGAAGCCCAGAGACAAGAAGGGAATTGCCCAAGACTGCTTAAGCAGAAGGAGGACTTCAAGCAGACTGAGGAAGGAGTAGTTTATCTTTTAGCCTAGAAGAGATGTCACTGATGGGTTTCCCAAGATTTCAGGGAAATCATTGAGAATTTGAGATGATCTAATATGCAGTTTCCATTGATGTGTTTTCTTTTTCTAATAGTTTATAAGAAATCCAAATGCAATTCACAAATAGGGACATCGCAATGTTTACACTTGGTGATAACTGATGTGTGTAAGTGGTTGGTGCAGCCAAACACAGCTGGGTAGGTAACTAAACAAACCTCCAATTAGTAGTCCTGATGGAAAGTCAGACAGTTATTAGGGACAGAGCTAGGTAATGCACATCTGTTCCACAGCTGGAATTTACTCATCTCTCAATAAAGATCAAACACTTTCAATTACTCTATGCCATAAATGTACTGTCTGGCACCCATTTACCTTCTGTTCATCCAAAATTTCCCATCAAATATGTACTATTATAATGCTGCTTTCTGTGCTTCCAATGTTTCTCTTCCAAAAATAATTAGGAAGGATTATTAACAAAGAAACTCAGCAGACAATAATGGCCTTATCCTGTATGTTCTTCAAGTAGAGATTTTAGCAGCTAATTTTAAAAGTAAAGATTTAGGAAAATGTAGAAGTAAATAACTGTAAATTTGATTTGAAAGACAAACACTTGAAGTTGGTACAAAAGCGTCATGTATACACGGAAATAGTTAATATTTGATATATATAGTACAGTTCAACGGAATGTGGAAATTATCGAACAATATCATTAATATCACACACAAGTAAAGGTTTGCTGAAGATAATTCAAATACAGTTGCAGCAGTACATCGACAGGGAAATGCCAGAAAGTCAAGCCGGATTCACAAGAGGAGGTAAAATGAGGGCTATCATTGCTGATGTGAGACAGATCTTGACTGAAAGCAGAGAATATCAGAAAGTTGTTTACCTGTATTTTATTGACTATGCAAAGACATTCGACTATATGGATCATAACAAATTATGGATAACATTATGAAGAACGGGGATTCCAGAACACTTAATTGTGCTTATGCGGAACCTGTACATAGACCATTTAAATAGAACAAGGGGGTACTGAGTGGTTTAAAATCAGGAAAGGCATGCATTAGGGTTGTATCCTTTCACCATACTTATTCAATCTGTATGCTGAGCAAATACTCCCAGAAGCTGGGCTATATGAAGAAGAACACAGCATCAGGATTCGGGGAAGACTCATTAACAACCTGAGATATGCAGATGACAGAATTTTGCTTGCTGAAAGTGAAAAGGACTTGAAGCACTTACTGATGAAGATCTAAGACTACAGCCTTCAGTAGGGATTACATCTCAACATAAAGAAAACAAAAATCCTCACAACTGGACCAATAAGTTACATCATGATAAATGGAGAAATGATTGAAGTTGTCAAGGATTTCATTTCCACAATCAACACCCATGGAAGCAGCAGGTGAGAAATCAAATAAGAATATTGCACTGGGCAAATCTGCTGCAAGAGACCTCTTTAAACTGTTAAAAAGCAAAGATGTCGCTTTGAGGACTAAAGTGTGCCTGACCCAAGCCATGGTATTTTCAATTGCCTCATGCATGCGAAGTGGGACAATCAATAAGGACGACCGAAGAAGAATTGTTGCCTTTGAATTATGGTGCTCCTGAAGACTATTGAATATACCATCGACTGCCAGAAGAACGAACAAATCTGTCTTGGAAGAAGTACAGCCAGAATGCTCCTTAGAAGCAAGGATGGCGAGATTTCGTCTCAAGTACTTTGGACATGTTATCAGGAAGGACCAGTGCCTGGAGAGGGACACCATGCTTGGTAAAGTAGAGGGTCAGCAAAAAAGAGGAAGACCCTCAATGAGATGGTTTGACACAGTGACTGCAATAATGGGCTCAAGCAGCAAGGATTGTGAGGATGGCGCAGGATGGGCCAGTGTTTCATTCTGTTGTGCAAGGGGTCACAACGAGTTAGAACTGACTCGACGACACCTGATGACAACAACAGCGTAATTCAAGGCTGATATAATCCACATATATTTCTCACTTGGAATATTTCCCTCCAACATCTTCCTTAGTTAAGATCTGAAAACAGAATCAGGCCTTCCAAAACTTTCTCTTACTTTTTTAAGTTTATGTAGACTATTAATTTAAAGAACTTTTATATCTATTTCTTTATCGTTTTTCACTTGAAGCACTTTGATGAAAGAGAAGAATCGCTATTAGCATGTCCATAAATGAACAAAATAGATTTAACATCAAACCCTGACTCCTAAACTCATTCTTAGTCTCCCCATACTGCTCTGCACGCCCCCATTCAACCACACAATTTTAATTCCAAACTGATTTCCATTTTCCATTCAGCAAATTTAAAAAAAATTTCCCTCGTGCCAGCTGTTGCATATTCAATGATTTTAAATGAATCTTTATGATGGTTTAAGAAAAACTTGATTAGAAAGCTCAAGAGCCTGCAAATGTTTCACTGACTTTCAAAATAAAATTGAAAAACTGTAGCTACTACTAGGTTTACTGCTTCCTTTTTTTTACTTACTGCAGCTAACTAATAGTTCACTGAATTTTGTAATGCTATTAAAACATTTTAACAATTAGCTTATGAAATTCGATAGCATAATTGAAAAAAGAAACCAAGCATAAGCCTACATCAAAAGTCTAATTTTACATATCTACATATACATAAATACATATGTATGTAATAGACATCGATGAATGGTTTGTATTTTAAATATTCTGGTAGAACATCTAGTCTTGGGATGAAGAAGGATACAGAAAAATTTGAGAAAGAAAGATAAAAGCCATTATTTAAACAAATACACACAATAATAGCCATGAAAACAGAATTATAGCTCAAATGTATGGAAGTGGTTTTAATTTCCAGTCTTCGGTGGAAGTCTCTTTTAATACAATTTTTTTTCCCCTTAGATTCCTACTGCAAAAATGTGAAAAACATTTCATGGTATCAAAAATGGATGTTCTTCAGGGAAAATGTGGTAAAGATAGATCCACACAGCCTTGTGTAAACGTACCAAGATGCTGTCACAGAGGCGAGCAGCAATTTGGGCATCAAATATTACTTCCTGGAGGGTACTTATCCAGGGAGACATAGTTTCCATAATACATGTGTATGAGTTTCCTTGGGTTGCTGTAACAAATTAGCACAAACTGGGTGGCTTGAAACAACCAAAATGTATTCTCTCACAGTTCTGGAGGCCAGAAGTCTAAAATCAAGGTGTCAGCAGGACTGTGCTACGCTGGAGGCTCTAAGAGAGAATTTGCTCTTTGACGCTTCCAGCTTCTGGTTGCTGTCTGCATTCCTTGACTGTGGTCACATCACTCCAATCTCTGCCTCTGGGGTCACATTCTTCTGTGTTCCCTGCTGTGTGTGTCTTTCTCTCTCAAAACTTCCTCTGCCTCTCTCTGATAAGGATATGTGTGACTGCATTTAGGCAGAGGTGTAACTAAGATATGGCAGGTAGGGCACATGCCCTGGGCACTGCTTGAGGAGGGAGGCACTAACAAGCAGTTTCTATTGGCCATTGACGTTTCCATCACCAGCTGTGAGAGATCATCCAGCAATTTAAAACTAATTGCCCTTGGTGCGATTTTCCATAGATAGGCCTCTGCATTTAGGGCCCACCTGGATAATCGAGGATAAGGTCCTTCTATCAAGAGCCTGAACTTAATCACATCTTTTGCTATATAAGGTAGCATTCGCAGGTTCTAGGGATATGATGTAGAATCTCTTGGGGGTCATTTTTGGGCCTAATCCAATAAGCTTATGATAAAACCCCATGACAGAACCTCTAATCTCCTTAAGTTAGGCTTTGACCGGTCATTATCCATACTGTTAGCTGCTGATTCTGAGCATGTCTCACGGATGGCTTTCCTATCTGACCTTCTTAGATTCATGGTCACCTAGTGCACTGGTAGAAAAAGTAGAAGTAGTCTCAGTATTAGCCATGCAAATGCCCATCATTAACGGGATTCTCTGTGATTCTCCAAGATTCCTGCTCATTGGGTTGCATTTGCAACAGGGACAGAAATAGGAAGATTAATAAATGCGATATCCTTCTTGAGATATACAAATATTCTAGAATAATGGTTGAGAGGATGAAACATAAGCAGGTGGACAATAAAATCAATTTATTGACTACTTATTTGAAGATGCCTGAGTCCAAGTAACCATGCTTCTGTGTGTCATGCTTTGGGACTTTGTTCATTTAACTACCCACATTTACATGGTTGTTGAGGTGAGGATGAGAGTAAGAGATGTTGGGTAACAAGATGGGAACAGGAAACTAAGGATGAATTCATACCCGTGTGCATTTGATGCTTGGGGATAACTTCCATGACCTGATCTTTCTTGCACTTTTCTAGTCCTAGAAGTTCTTTCTACATGATATATTTTCTGATACTTTGATTTCCTTTGTTTGCATGTGTCACAGAATATTCTAGTCTACATGGATCTTTCCCTTCTCAGTGCAAGGCATCGGAAAGAATATGGAATTAGGGACCAGGGGAACTGTCACTTATTAATTATGCAGTGTAGAAACAATCACTTCCTTTCTTTTGTTCTCGACTTTTTTATTTGTAAAATGGGAAATAACGTAAATATCAGTATTACAAGTTACTGTGTCTATCAAATGAGCTAATACACCAGGAAGTACACTTTAAATAGTCTTAATGTAAACATGATTACAGCCTTCATATCATTTGGCTAGGGTGCCTGTCTTTTATCTTTAGGATTCTATTTTTATCTTTTAGATTCAGCACTTGGTTATATGGCCTTGTATTTTTTAAATATGTAAATATTTTCCCTCTCCATGAGGTTATTTGATGCTTAATGGCACAAATTATTTATTACATGTTTCTTGTACCCACTTTATTTATAACACAATGCCACTGGGCCAACAGCAATAACTCAGTAAGTTTTTGTTCGGGTAAAGAGAAGAACCTCAGCTGCAATGTGTGAGGCTTGGACACTTGTTCTTTGCTCCATGGAAATTTCTCAACCTGTTATGTGTGAAAGAATCACTGAAGGAAATTGTTAAAAATGACCATTCCCTGGCCCTAGCCCAGAAACTCTGTGCCAGTAGACATGAGACTGGGCCCAGGAATCTGCATTTTAAAAGAAAACAAAATAATGTGGCTTATAATTAATTATGTTTATATGATTATCTTTTATAAAATAAAAATTTATCAAGAAATAGAGGAAACAGTATTTGATAGTTACAGATTTTGAGTAAGATGTCATAGTAGGTAATTACTAAAGAAAAAGATTATTTATATCCATCATATATATCTGCCTTCTTGTTACCATGAATTGGAGTTGACTCAATGGTAACTGGTTTTTTTTTTTTTTAAATCTTTTAATATAACTCCAGTATAGTGTCTTATCATTTGTATATAGGTATTACTAGTGACAAGGAGCCCTGTGGCGCAAACCATTAAGTGCTTGGCTGCTAACTGAAAGGTTGACAGTTCGAACCTATCCAGCATCTATTTCCACAGGAGAAAGACCTGGAAATCTGCTTCCGTGAAGATTGCAGCCAAGAAAACCCTATGTGGCAGTTCTACCGTTACATGGATCGCTATGAGTTGAAAGTGACTCGATAGCGCCCAGTAACAACAACATTATTAATGACAATGTCAGGAAGTGAGTTGTATTCGTCATTCACACTGGGCAGATACAATGTCTGCTCCTTGACTATGGGCATTATCCTTATGTGTGACTCTTGTCTTCCTGATGGACAGTTTACCTGGAACTTTTTATCAGCTTTTACAATTCAGTTGCTCTCTCATATGATAGCCAAGTGGTCCATATTACTTCCACCTGAAGCTGCGGTCCGTTTATCGTAGACTGAATTTTTTCCATTCTCTCTCTCTTCCTACCCTTCCTGCCCTCCCCCCACCCGCCCTCTCTCTCTCTCAATAGAAATCAGCTTTGTATTGATATTTTAACACACACTCCAGATGATTCTGAGCAGGCACCATGAGAAACATTGTACAAGGGGCTGACAAGGAGCCAGTCACTCAGATTTATCTGTATCAGCTAAAGTCCACTTGTTGAACTAGAACAGAGAAGGTAATTTAAAAGAAAAGAAAGCAGAAAATGTGCGATAAAAGGTGTTCTTGGATGTCAGGAAGTTGTACCTGGAGGTGGTTCACTTGAAACATGTTCCAGAAGCTTGTTTTTGGAGTAGCGTTGAGCATGGTGCTGGTGTTCTCAGTGGGCATGCTGGAGGAGCCTCTGTTCTTGTGTCCTGCATCCAGCAGATGCCCAACAGATGCCTGTCTTTATATACTGATCTTGATAGCCAAATGCTATTTCCATTTAAGAATCTTTTTTTTGGAGGTCTGAGAGCAATTACCTAACTATTTTAGGTACCGAGTGAAACTATTTATGCAGACCTGAATGGCAGATAGAGGTTTTAGACTTATGCCATATTGTACTAGGATTTTAAAATCTGACTTTGCATGATTTTTCTAAATTGTCTCTGTATCTGGTTCAGAATTAGCTCTGGCTGAATGTCAGCATTATTCCCCCTGAGACTTGGTTAATTCGTTACTGGGGGAAAATGAAAAAGTCAGGAAATGTCATCCTTTCATTGCCATTAGCTGGAGTAGCCAACCAAGAAGATCATGGAGTTTATGGAATGCTTACTTGTAGCTTGGTAGATCTGCCGTTGAGTCGATTCCGACTCCTAGCGACCCTATAGGACACAGTAGAACTGCCTCATAGAGTTTCCAAGGAGCAGCTGATGGATTTGAACTTCTGACTTTTTGGTTAGCAGCCAAGCTCTTAACCACTGTGCCACCAGAGCCCCAGATCTTCCATAGTGCTAACAATAGTCAGAGATTTTTATTGTTGGAAGGGAGATAATTTTGATCGACTCATTTCAAGTTGGGCCCAGAGAAGTAAAGTGACTTGCCCAGGGTCTCGTGGCTGGTTTGTGCCAGGGTTGTGTCTCTCTTTCTGCCCATGTTCCTTCCACTCCATCAGGCTCCTCAGTCAGAAGGAAAGTTAGCATTTACTGACTGTAATTTATGTGACATGCAGTTATGAGGAAAAACGAATTCTATGTCCAAGGGCATATAATCAATAGCATGCAAATAGAGACATAAAAACTCTTCCAAAAAGGACATGAAAACCAGTGTAAAATAGACGCGCATGAGGAAGGCATTAGAAGGGACTGACAAGTTAAAGTACCAGCGTTGGCACCACTAAATGAGAAACAGGAGATACCAAGCAAGGGAAAGATTATCCATCATAGGGAATAATGGTAAACAAAACTAATTATAGAGCATGTTCCCGCTAAAGGAGAGCTTTGTTAGCTAGAATATCAGACTCTAGGTGTGGGAGACTGGTGTGTGGATAAGGCAGGGAGGAAATAACTAACCTCAGTAGAGCACTTAAACTTCCAAACACTTGATAATGTATTGAATTGGGACTTACATTATATCTTGAATTACTTGTCTGCCTGGATCGTTTTTCTGCCAGTAGATCCTTGACTGTGTGTTTCACTCTCACACCTTGATACACTCGTTTGCTGTAGTTTCCTGGGACTTAAACAGATGGAATAGTTAAGACTGAGTTGGAATAATTAGATTAACCTCTGGAGAGACATATTCAGGGGTGATTATTGTGATGCTGTTTTCTCTTTGGAATAACAAAATTCTTGAATTTGAAGTGGTTTCAATAGTGATCATTTAGTCCTATCTCCCAGTTCTTGACTGAGACTCATCCAAGAGCTTCAGATAAAGAAACCTATGACCTCCAGAGGTAGCCTGCATCTTAATGGGTTGTATTAGACTTTTACTGAGGCATTGGTGGTTCAGTGATAAACTTCTCACCTTCCGTGCAGATTCTTGGCCAATGCACCTCATGTATAGTCACCATGCATCTGTGAGTGGAGGCTTGCATATCACTATGATGAACAGGTTTCAGTGAAGCTTCTAGACTAGGAATAGGAAGAAAGGCCTGGCGATCTACTTCCAAAAGTCAGCCAGTGAAAACCCTGTGGAACATAGTACTCCAATCTGAAAACTGGTCATGGACCGGGCAGCTTTTCATTCCATTTTTCATGGAGTTGCCATGAGTAAGGGGGCCGACCTAACCGCAGCTAACAAACAAAACATATCAGAGTTTTTGGTTCTCTCTTATTTGAGTCTGAGAATCCACTGTGTCATTTCCACTTATTGATTCTAGTTTTGCTTTGAGAAGAAACAGTGAGAAAATATATTTTGTCTTTGACATAACAGCTTTTCAAACCCTTGAAGACAGCTTTTCTTTTGCTCCAGGCCAAGCATCCCTGGTTCCTTCAACCATTCCTCTTGGGACACAATTTCCAGACTCTTTACTAACCTGGTGTCCTCTTTTTAGTACTCTTACTTACCAAGATTGACTCCAGCAAGATTTACAATTTATGCTTTAATCACAAAATAAAGGACTGGGCACAACTCGAGATAATGCTACTTACTACATGATGCAAACGTTAGATTTGCATGATTCAGGTTACAGAATGACAGTGTTTCTTCTGTGCTCATATTTGTACCTGATGTGAGTGAGCAGGTCAACTCGGCTATTTTAAGATTATGTTCCTAAGAAGAAGGTCTGTTTACTGTTTTCTAAAATACAGTGACTCTATGTGAGGAGTTGCTGCTTTGAAACTAGGCCATGGATAAAGGAAGAGTCATCCATCCATTCAACAAATATTTATAAACACTTAACTACGTGTACTTACGAAGATACTACAGTATTGGGCAATTTACATGTATTATTTCATTTGAACCATTTTACAGATGAGGAAACTGCGATCCGGGGCTAAGTTATTTGCCAAAGCTTCACAGCTGCTCATAAGCAATACAGCTGGTATCCTGACTTTTTGTAGCACTAAAAATCAGAAAAATCACCATTTTCGCCATGCGGAAATTACAGAGGGAGAACTGACTATAGAGAAGGATGTTTCCTCAAGGTTCTGAAATTGGCAACACTGTTTCTAGAGATAGTGAGTTCCTTGTCACTGGTGACGGTCAAACAGAACAGGACTACCTTTTGTTTGGATGACTATAGAAAACGTTTAGGGACTGAATTAGTAGTTGAACTAGAATAATTTTAAGGTATTTTCTAACCTGAAATTGTCGTTCTGCAGTAAGTTGGATGACTTCAGTTCATTTTAATTGAGATGTTGCTGTCTTGCCAGTAGTTTCAGTTGGCACAGAATTCAGCATCTTGTGTGGGTGGCAGAATGTGCTAAAACATATGTTGATTAGGCATATAACCAAAAATATTCTCTAATCCAGAGGAATTTGTCGATAGTATAGGATATATTTGATGTATGAGTCAAATCACATCACAAAAAGGAAAGAAAGAGAGAAGAAATCAAAACCAGAACCAGAGGAAGGGTGGAGTATTGGATACAAGAGGTTACTGGCCTAGGAGTCAGTGCTTGCATGAACACATGTTAGCTACCGACTTGGGGAAATCACAATCTCAGTCCCATTTTCTTCATCTGTAAAATGGGTATAATAATCTCTCCTTTGCTGACTTCAGAGTCATAAGAGAAAAAGATATGAGTATGAAATTGCTTTGAAAAGTACTAAGCTTTATACAAAATACTTGTATGAAACAAAGGAGAAAAAAAATATATATAGCTTCCAAGACAATGTATTATTTCATTCAAATAAATCCACATGCAATGAGATTTCAGCAAAAGAAGGTATTTGAATGGTCCTTTGGGTCTAATTTTGACAGGGTTTGATCTATATATATCTTTTAATCAAAGAAGTTTGAAGTACTCCTTTCAAATCATTCTCAAATTTAAAACTTAATGACCTTATGTTTGTTCTAAAGAAACATAAGTGTTGCTTCTAGAATTGGATGTGATGCCTTATTTTTTGAAAAAGCCTACATTTATTCACCAATTGTTAATTGACTATTTTCTGTGTGTCCTGCACTGTGTCAGAACTGGGGGTGCAAAAGAACATACTATCTTGTGAGGGAGAAAAATACTTAAAAAATAAATTAAAATGCAGTGCAATGAAAGAAATATGCCTAGGATATTCAGAGAAATACAGAATGGCATCACTTCTTGGTGGAGGTGGGGTGGGAGTCAGGGAAGGCCAGGTGATAGCTTACAGAGAGGTTTAAAGGAAGAGGCAAGAGGTGTGTGGTGATGGAAAAATGAACAAGAACATTCCAGGTGTTGAGAACAGCATGGGCAAAGGCTAGGGATGGGGGGCAAGAACAGTAAGAGGTGTGTGAGGGAGGAAATAGTGGGACATGAGATTATGAAAACAAGTGGGGGTCAATCGTGAAGTTTCTTGTGTGGGAAGGAGTTTAGACTTCATCCTGTAGGCAATGAGCCATTGGCGCTTTTAAGCGGGGGAGTGGCAGGGTTAGATTTGCATTTTAGATAGACTTTTCTGGCAGCTGTGTGGAGGGTGGATTTGAGAATAACAAGGCTGCAGGGAGATCAGTCCAGAGGATTTAGGCAAGAATTAATGGTGTTTGAGCAGTGGTAGATGGCAGGGCAAGATGCAGACAGGTTAGGAAACTATTTAGATGTGGGAGGTGAAGGAGAGGGAAGATTCAAGAGTGATTCTCAAGTTTCCATTGTGAGATTGGTCTCAATACCTAAGTTTTGGAGCCATATCATATTGATGCTAATGAGACCAGGAAAAAGGATAGAGTTCGCTGGGAGAGTATTTGGAGGGTGGAATCATATTATAACACACATAGAAAACAATAATAAGTGCCTGACACATTAGTATGAACAGACTAGGCTACTCCCAAAAGGTAAGAGAATCTATCTTGGGAACACTCATGTAACAGTGTGTAACACTGACACACTGGTTGGAAAGCCCTGGACTAAATGGTTGAAGATGGAAGCCTTGGGAACAGTCACATTTGAAGGGTTGTCAGACGAAGAGGAAAGAAGTCCATGAAGAAGGCAGGAAGGAGTAGTTTGAAAGAAACCAAAGAAATCAGAGGAATAAGCTATCACAGAAATCAGGGGCAGAAATCTCAAGAAAGGATAAAGGAAAGTATCAGATGCAGCAGAAGGGTCCAGGAAGATAAGGACAGAATAGCATCCATTGCTTTCATTTCAGTGGTTGGTGCTGATCTTAGCAAGAGCAATTTTGGGAAGTGTAGGGTGACTAGAAGTCAGACAATAATGACTAGGGAGGAGGTGAAGACAAGGAGGACAGAGTACTTCTTGAAGTTTGAATGAGAAAGGGAACAAGAGATTGGGTAATAATTGGAGAGAAATACCGGGTGAAGGAGAGGTTTATTTATGTATTTATGGGTGGGAGAGACTTGAGGCTATATGAACAAGACAGAGGAAGGGACTAAAAGTTTAGGAGAGAGGAAGGAGATGATTGATGAGACCAGGGAGGACAAAAGAATTGGGATCAAGGGCACAACTTGGCCCTCATCCTCTGAAACTGGAATAAAGAAGGGGGAAGAGGTATGGCAATGACTAAGAGAGCTCTAGTGAGCATCAAGCAGCCTGGAGTAGGAAGGAGAGTGACTTAATAAGGCAGCGGTCAAAGCCAGACAAGCCAAAGTCAGAGTATACATCAGTGATCCTCAAAGTGTGGTCCCTGGACCAGAAGCATCAGCATCAAGTAGGAACTTTTTAGAAATGCAAATTCTTAGGTCCTAGATGTACAGGCAGAATGCTCCCTAGAAGCGAGGATGGCGAGACTTTGTCTCACATCCTTTGGACATGTTATCAGGAGGGACCAGTCCCTGGAGAAGAACGTCATGCTTGGCAAAGTAGAGGGTCAGCGAAAAAGAGGAAGACCCTCAATGAGACGGACTGACACAGTGACTGCAGCAATGGGCTCAGACATAGCAATGATTGTGGGGATGGCGCAGGACCGGGCAGCGTTTTGTTCTGTTGTACATAGGGTTGCTGGGAGTCAGAACCGACTAGACGGAACCTAAGAACAGCAACTCCAGACCTACGGAATCAGAGACTCCAGGGTTGGGCCCTGCAATCTGTGTTCTAACAAGCTCTACAGGTAATTCTGATGTACTCTAAAGTTTGAGAACCAGTGATACACATAAATAACAAGGTATTTATAAGGTTCCTGTAGTGGGGCCAACTCTAGTGTAGGCAGTCCTGGCTGAACAAGAAGGGAACATCTGGCTGACTGATGCAGGTCATGGATTGGATAGGTCTCTGAAGGGGGAGGGGGCAAAAGTTGAAGGAGTCCAAGCTGAATCCTTCGTGTATTTGGCATCAAGCCCTTTTTTCTGAAGGGCTTTTTAATTGATGGTTTTGATCTGAATTCTCAATTTACGTTCTATGTGTATGCAAAAAAGCCTAGGGGAAATTCACCTATTCTAGATAAGTTTAAAAAATAACCACATAGTGATTAATCGAGGAATGAAGTTTATGAGACAGCAAATAAACAGATGAAAACTTTTAAAGTTTTATAATAAAAAATCTTATGTGCCAGTTGGCACTGACATAGTGCAAATCACAGGCTGTATGCCACAGGAGAGGCAAAATAACATAAAAAATACAACAGATCCTCAAAAAGATTCGATTTTAGTCATAGAAATAAGACATTCACGTACGAAGCTGTAGGGGAGGGAGAAGAACACAGTTTGGAATTGCTGATGAGAGCTTTGTGGGAAGTGATGAGACTTAGGCTGGACTCGGAAGGATGTGGATGGTTAGGAGGGAGAAAGGCCTTGTAGACAGCAGGCATGGCATGAGCAAGAGGAGAGAGGCAGGAAGGAGCAAGGCATGCGTAGAAGGGGCAGGAACTAGTATAACTGGAGTTACCGGATTTAAATGCTATCTATATGTAGATGAATTTCAAATGGATATCCTCAGCCCAGACCTGTCCAGGACCTTAGACTTGGATATCCGTCTGCCTTTGGATGTGTAGGAGACATCTCAAACTGCACATGTCCAAAACTGAACTCCATTCTTCCCTTCCTTATTTGCTTTACCTGAAACCTTCCCTGTCTCAGCTGATGGCAATTCCATCCTTCTAGTTACTGAAGCTCAAAGCTATAGCAGCATCCTTGACTCCTCTCTTTGGCTAACACTTCACATCCTATCCTTTAGAAATTCCTGATGACGCTACCTACAAAACAGATACTGACTAGGCTGACTTTTGCCCACCTCCACTGCCAACATCCGGGTTCAATCTACCATCATCTCTAATGTAGATTGCTACAGTAGCCTTCTCACTTGTCTCCCTATTTCTGCCTTCCTCCTTCCCACCCCCAAGTCTCTTCTCAACAGAGCAGAGTGATCCTTAAAAAAAGAAAATACAATCTTGTCACTCCTCTGTTCAAAACCTTACAATGGCTTCTCATTTCACTCATAGTAAAAGCCAAAGTCCTTACGATGACCCTACATTGTAAGGTTTTGTTCCCTGATTCTACTGACTTCCCTCCTAATACTCTTCCCCTTATTCATTATACTCCAGCCAGTTCCTGAAGTGCACCAAGCACGCTTCTGCCTTAGGGCTTTTGAATGGAATGTCTCCTTCATCTGGAATATTCTTACACCAGTTATCCACATGGCTAAATGCCCTTGCGTCTGTCAAGTCTTGGCTCAAACGCCATCTTCTCAATGAAAGCATATTTGAAATTGCAACTTCCCCATGAAACATTCCTGACCCCCCTTATCCTGCTCTACTTTTCACTTCTACATAGCACTTGCCACCTTCTAATACACTATATAATTTACTTCCTTATTAAGCTTACTGTTTGTTGTCTGTCTGCCCCTTGCTAGAATGTAAGCTCCTTGAGGGTAGGGATTTTCACTGTTTTTACTCATTGATGCATCCCAACTGCTTAGAGTAGTGCCTGACATATAGTAGTAGGCTCTCAACAAATATCTGTGGAAAGTATCTTTTTTTTTTTTTCCATTTGAAAATAATGGAAGTGTTAAAGGTTTTGAAAACCAGGCTGTAAAAATTTTACCTTATGTTGTAGGTGGTGGCAGCTAGTACAAGTTTTTTGAACAAAGGGTATTATGATAGAATAATTTTTGGAGGATTAACCTGAGAGTAGACCCTAGCAAGGGTTGAGGATGTAGAAGCAGAGAGGATGGGGAAAGGTAAAACAGAGACTAGCCAGAAACCATGCAAATGACAAGGTCAGGGCAGATTTAAGAGACTTTTCAAAGGACAACACACACACACATACACATGCACACACAATAAAAAAGAATACTGGGTGAAGAGAATTCAAGAAGGTAGGGGAGAGAGTTGGTTTTGGTGGGGAAAAAAGAAGAGTTCTGTTCTGAATATGGTGAGTTTGAAGTTGGGGTGGCATAATCAAATAAAAACTATCCCATAGACAGGACTAGATCTTGGGCTGGGGTTCGAACTGTTTATCTAAGAAACGTCTTTAAAACTACAGTAATTGAAGACTTAAAAATAAATTAGCTCTCCAAGGAAGATTTTGTAACAAGAGAGTAGTAGAAATTCAAGCACTGAACCTTGGGAAATGGCTAGAATTCTGATGCCCGGGGAAAAAAGGGCTGGGACAGAGGAGAGGGGGACCAGAAATGTAGGAGTGTACCAGGGTGCTTCTTGTTGTTAAGTGCCATTGAGTTGATTTCGACTCATAGGGACTCCAGGTGACAGAGTAGAACAGCCCCATAGAGTTTTTCTAGGCTGTAATCTTTAGGGAGGAGCAGATTCCCAGGTCTTTCTTCTGTGGAGCAACTGGGTGGTCTCAAATCACCAACCTTTTAGTTAGAAGCCGAACACTTAACTGCTGTGCCACCAGGCTTCTTAACCAAGTGGTAGATTTAGGGAGATAAAGAAAGCGGGAGCGTGGAGAAAGAGGGATGATTAGTGGTGTTAAGTATCTAGCACCTAATAGGTGCTCAGTAAATGTTTGTGGAGTAAATGAAACACCTTAGAGAAAAGAATAGGAAAATGGAGAAAGATTTTAGGGTTGCAAAGGTAGAGACCTTTAGAAAGAGTTGAGTTTCGTTAGAGGTGGGGATCGAAGTCTATCTATAGCTGGGGCTGTGAGAGAATGAGTGGTTAGAAAGGAGAGGCAGTGGGGATAAAACGCGCTGTGAAGCATCGGTGCAGATAAGCGCATACCTACAATTTACAGCGGCACAAAAGGTGAATTCAAATACATTTTAACTAAGCAATGTAACCTAGTATAAATTCTTTAAAGTATCATCTGGAATATTGTCACCTTTTCGAAAGTTCCTTAACCTCTATCCCACCCTTTCTTGGAGAGGAGTGATATTTAGAGTTAAAAAATGTTGCCGGTATTCCTGCTCCAAAACATTTTCTTCCCCCTGCGCATTGTGTCTATTTAAAGAGTCCACACCTGCATAAACCAGGAGATGCTTATGAGTTTTTATTCAAATACTCTAGATACAAACTTGCATTCAGATCGGTTGTTGAGAAAACAAAGACATGTTTCCGGAGAGAAAGCAAAAGCAAATTTATTAATAGGAATGACTTTACCCCTTAGAATTTGGAAAAAACTTTTTTTATTTTTATTTTTGCTTTGTAGTATTGTGATTATGTATACGCAACAAATTGTTCCAGTCATGTCCTTTTTGGTTTCCTGTTTACCCTGAAGAAGAATTTGGTTCATAGAGATTTAATGTTGCTGCTTTCATGTTGTCTTTGAAAATTAAACATTTCCTATCAAATCCAACTCATATATTCTGAAATGGATTTTTCAAATGTATGTGATTCCTAAATTGTTTTTAGTTATGGAATATCACATACATTTATGGTTTTTGAAGCATATTCTCATTTTACTTTTTAATTATTTTAAAAATTGAGATGTAATTCATATCACCATAACATTCACCTTTTTACAGTGGCTTTTAGTATATTCCAAGGTTGTGTAACCACAACCACCATCCGATACCAGAACATTTTCATCGCCATAAAAAAGGAACTCTGTACCTATTAGCAGTTACGCTCTTATTTTACTATTTTTGATGACATTCTCTGGAATACATTTTCTTGCTTTGAAATCCTCTAGAGTCCCGTAGCAGGTGCTTGTTACATAAGGTAAGGCAATCCGGTCTTAAAGACCTAGTTCAAAATAAAAATGGAAAAAACAAAGCCATCTTACAACCTTAGAAAAGACAAATTTATATTTTGAACTTTACTAGGCAAGAGTAAACTTAAGATCATAGACGTCTCTGAATTACAGTCCCTTGTGATACTAGAATGTAGGCACACTCTCACTCAAGACAGAGCAGAATAAAAATCCTGGATGATGGATTACTGGTAGACAGTGACTATGTTTGTTCCATTTTTCTGTCTGGCAGAGAAGTGCCAACAATGAGGTCCTAGGCAGTCCCATCGTCTGGCTCAGGTGCCAGCTCTGGGCACCCCTCTCTTGCCCCGCTATCTCCAGCCCAGCCTACCTCACTGAGAAGTAGAGTCATGGGGACTGGCAGAGATGCCTGAGCCAGGAATAAACAGTCTTAGCTCTACACCTATTAGAAGTTCAGCACTAGCGGTTCCACTGCAGACCTGGGGGGATGATGTATTAATTTTATCGTGGGAAACCTTTAGGAGAATACAAGGAAAGCAACAGAAATCCTCTAAATTCAGCAGCTAATCCTGGAGTGTTCAAAATATTAAGCAGAAAACCATATGCAATGTTTGTGAAATCTTAAACTTGAAATAAAGTCGGAAACTTTTAAGGATGTGAGAGCGAATTAGTTAACATGTTAGGATTTTACAGATGCTTTGATCTGCCCACACCATAGGTATCCATGCTCTCCTCTCAATACCTGCCACCTTCCACCTTTTAAACCTCATAGCTGGATTCAGAAACTTTCTACTTAGAGATACTGTCAATGACCAGTTTGATGCTTCAGTCAAATACAGAAGGGAAAAAACAAACAAACAAACCAGTTGCTGACAAGCCAATTCCAACTCATGGCAACCCCGAGTGTAGTAGAGTAGAACTGTGCTCCACAGGGTTTTAAGTAGATAATTTTTTTTTTCCAGAAATAGATCACCAGGTCTTTCTTTTGAGGCGCCTCTTGGTGGACTGGAACTTCCAACCTTTTGGTTAGCAGTCAAGCACGTTAACCCTTTGTACCACCAGCGATTCCCAATAGACAGATTCTATTATGGCCCTCACTATCTTATCTTTTGAGATCGGACTTTGATAAGCTGTGGCACTTTTAAAAATACTACTTTTTCTTTCAAGGTATTTTTCTAGCTATTTGGAAACATTTCTTCTGTGCTCCTTAAGTTTAAAATGCTGATTTTTTAAATTTAAATTTGACTTTTTAAACAGTTTAACTTAAAGTTTGTTACTGAATAGATGGATTTTACTCTCTGTTGATGCTAACGTTTGTACCTTCAAGATGAACAAGCGAGTAAAGATCTATATATAGTTTGAACTCATGAAATAACAGTTCAGGCTCTTCCTTATCATATGTAAATAGAAGTTTCTCCATCCTTAGCCTTAAGAGCCTAAAGCAAGATGCGTGAATAAAAGATATTTCAAGTTCTATTTAAATATAGAGTCTTCTGCACTTTCTTTATAATTGCAGGGCTTACCTGAAGCTGTTACATTTCAAATAGAATTTCACTATACTGAAAAAGAATACATTAATAGTTAAGTTTGATTTTATAAAAATAATGTTCAATTGAACCGATCTTTAATAACTACCTAAACCTGCCTGCAGCAAAAGCCAGTCTAACAACTAGTAATGAAACGTGACTAGAATTATGAAAAGGTTACTAAGAGTTCGAAATAGTTGTCTCTGGACTGTTTTTATATTTCTTCTATTCCTTTGTCTATGTTATGATTTTGTGATGTCAAAAATAAACATCAGGACTATTAAAAAGTTTTTGTTTTTTTTTTAATAACTGACACTGACTTACCACTTTCCATTCTAGATGATTCTGGTGAATTGTCTTCTTCCTTCTTAACAGCAATGTAGAATTTCTGGCAAATGTTGTACACTCCTTGGCAAGCAGAAAGGGACCCTGGAATCCAGGAAAGACTTTGCCTGATCCTGATGGGAAAGACTTCTGCCCACCGTAGCAACACTTCTGAAATGACTTGCCTTAGGTTTGATTAAATGCAAATCCTTTGGTGTCTGTTTCTCTACAATTTGCATCCCCAGTGTAGATTATATATTAAGGTACTTTTTTCCTCCCTAAGAAGATTTTTATTCAGTACCAGTGAGTTTCCATTAGGACCAAACTATCTTAAAAGTTTTTTTTTTTTTACAAAGTAAGGAACCCAAAAACGTTTGTTTTAAGAATAGCAATGGCATTTTCCATTCCTTTAATTTACAATTAGATTTACAAAAAAATTGTTTGCATGAAGAATCCTGTATTTCCTAGTAGGTACTATGCTTGCACTATTCTGGTTATGAACATCTGATTTTTAAAAACTGGGTATCAGGTTCAGGTAAAATGCTAAGATATTTTTGTTCAGGAATGGAAATCAAAATTGATGTCATTTTCAGGCATGGATCATTGTTTTATTAGATCTAAAACATAAATATGTGATCTACAGCAGAGGTTCCTAAACCTGGCAGAACATCAGAAGCACCTGTGGAGCAGGTTGAAAATACCTTTGCCCAGCCCCCATTCCATTCTAGCTAATTCAGAATCTTTGGAAGTAGAGCACGGATAGATACATTTTTTAAAAACACACTCCTGATTTCTAAACAGGGTCTTTTCAACGCATAGCCAGTGTTGTGAACTTCTCTAGAGCAAAATTTAAAGAAACCCAAATTTAGGTATTTTCTGACATTTTTCTCATTCATCTTTAATTGCCCACAGTTGCTGCTTAGCCTAATTTTGTTTCTGTCTTCCAGTTCTAAGTAGAGTTAGTTCCTGGTCACCTTCCTGGTTGTCCTGGATTTGTACAACACTTGGTATTTCAGGGCTTCCAAACAGTATCATCTAGTGGTCCTCAAACCCGGCAGTCACCAAGTACCCTTACTGCATTTCAGACCAGTGGAATCTAGAGAAGAGCGGTTCTCAAAGTGTGTTCCAGAGACCCCTAGAGGTCCCTGAGACTGGTTCAGGGAATCCGCAAAATCCAAACTATCTAAATAATAAAATTAATGTGTTGTCTTTTACTCTCTCATTCACTTATGAACGTACAGAGGAGTTTTCTAGAGGCTACATGACGTGATATTGTAACAGATTAAACGAAGAAGCAGATAGGAAAATCCAACTGCTTTCTAGGAAGGCAGACATTAAGGAGATTTGCAAAAGTGTAAAATATTGCTGCTGTTCTCATTATTTTTTTTTAATTTGGAAAATATAGTTACATTTTAATAATTTTATGTTAACATGTAATGACTTTATTATTGTTATTTTAAATGAAAAAATTTGTTTTTTAAATTCTTAATTTCTAATAAATAAATATATGTAGGCATAACTTTAAACTTCAAATAATTAATAATAATTAATAATTTATAAGAGAGTAAAAGGATACTGTGACCAAAACATTTGAGAACTGTGGCTTTAGAAGGACATCTGTGGTTTAAAGGGCTTCTAACGTGTTCTACAACGGTTAAGTGTTTGGCTGCTAACCAAAAGTTCGGCAGTTTGAATCCACCAGCCGCTCTTTGGAAACCCTATGGAGTAGGTCTACTCTGTCCTGTAGGGTTACTATGAGTTGGAATTAACTCGACGGCAATGGGTTTAAAGTGTTCTAATGCACAGTTAAGTATGAGAAATTTCTGTCTGTACCTTTTTCATTAATAGAATACACCTCTTTTGGCCTTTTTACATTTCTAAAAAAAAAAAAAAAAGACAAAATTTGTCCCAATTTCCTGGTTTCCAGTACCTGCTTCTTTTATTCCTCAAAGCAAATGAGAAGAAAGAGAAAGAACTTAATAACCACAACGATCCTATAGCCACAGTAATTTGTATCCTTTTACAATCATGGGTGCCCTAGCTCTTTGCTGTCGAGTCGATTCCAACTTATAGCAACCCTATAGGACAGAGCAGAACTGCCCCATAGGGTTTCCAAGGAGTGGCTGGTGGATTCCAACTGCAGGCCTTTGGTTAGCAGCCGAGCTCTTAACCAATGTGCCACTAGGACTCCTGGGTGCCCTAGCAGTCATCCTAATTTATTCTCACTTACTCTTATAACCAATTTGTCTATACTAAAATAAAATATAAAATGATTAAGTGGGCTAATTACTATTTATATAGGAACTTCCTCAAGCATATAGATTCTTCTAAACAATGTGCTTTTTAAAGAGGCTGACACATTTTCAACATTTCAAGCAGAATGAAAAAAAAACTCAGTTGCCATTGAGTCGAGTCAGTTTTGACTCATGGTGACTCCATGTGTGTCAGAGTAGAACTGTACTCCATGAATTTTTCAGAAGTAGATTGCCAGGCCTTTCTTCCAAGGTGCCTCTGAGTGGATTCAAACGGTCAATTTTTTGGTCAGCAGACAAGCAAGTTAACCGTTTGCAGCACCCACATCACCATTTTAAGCAGAACAGAACCATTTTAACACACAGATAGGACACTCCATTGCTGATGGACTAAAGGCCAATCTCCTTAGCATGGCATTCCAGACTTTCTGTAATCTAGCCCATCCTACCTCTCCCCTCATCTATCATTGCTTCCCTCCACACAGCCTGTGCCCTAGTGCAGGGTTTCTTGCAGTTGGTATTGGACCACCTGCATCAGACTTACTGGCAATGCTTATAAAATGCAGTCCCTCCCAGACTTCATAAGAATATCTGGAGCTTATACCAAATAATCTACATTTTAAATAAGCCCCTCATGTGGTTCTTAATACATACTAAAGGCTGAGGGCCCTTGCTCTAGCTACCACTGAATGCTCAGTGTTTTTTCATGTAAGTCATGGGCTCTCACACTTCTATCCTTCTGTGTATAGTATTTCCTCAAACAGGAGCACAGTTCCCCTTACTTTGTGCTGATGAAAATTCTACAGATCTTTCAAGATTTGTTCACTAAGATATATTTGATGGCCCACTGCATGGTGCTTCTGGCTTGAAGCCCTGTGATGGCACTGATTTCACGTTGCTTTCCATTCTTGTCAGTTGTTTGCATATCCACATCTCCTCTGTCCCCCACTAATTGTCCTTCTCTTCTTCTCTAGATTCCCACAACACTTAGCTGTGTTTAGGGTGCAGGAGGTCCCCAGTGGGTGCTGGGCTTCCATGCTGATTCTTGCCATAGAGTTTATCAGAGATGGTGGCTTCTGGGTGCAAGCAGCAGTGCAGAAAAAAATACAGAATAGCAAAGAAGATTCTGTTATTTTTTACTGTGAAGAAACTTTACTGCATATAAACTTTCTCTTTCCACAAACCAACCACATGGCTGAAGAGTTTGTAACCATCTCCCCATAGGCTGGCCATGTGTCCAAAATTCAATGACTTAACACTTTTCTAGAGGAAGTTTAATGTAGAAGTGTTCTTTGGTAGTGTCCTGGAGAAGTGTTTTAGATATTAGACATCATTGGAAGAGCTATAATGGATGTAAACTGATAAATTGACTTCCAATAGATACGTGCTTGTTTGTTAATGCATGCTTGCTGCATTTGCTTAGAACTCCAGAATTGTTTACATAGAATTAAATACATTTTAAAAATCCTCATAAAAGATTGTTTTCTCATACCAAGGAAACAATCTTCCATAGGACTGTTGGTGATAGTTTTGGACTGTTTGTTTCAGTTGTTGGTGGGGTTGGAAGCGTGCTGCCTGTGGTACCAGGCAGGTTGCTGGATCACCATAAGGTCTAGTGATGGTCTAGGCAACCTTGTTAAGAAGGAGGGAAAACAAAGGTAGGTTTGGGTAAAATAAACACAAATTCACATAGTGCAGGCACAATTAGTATTTGTCTCCTTTATCTTTATCAAGAATAGCCCTCAGATACTCCCAACCACAAAGTTTCTCTATCAGTGTCCTTAATCGTTCCTGGGCTGGGCACCTGCTGTGTGGGTTGGGTAGTTCCTGACCACTTGGCAGAGGCTTCTTTGAATAATTTGTTGTGAGGCAGACTTGGTGGAGGTGAGGGTGTGGAGGGCAGGTGTGAGGGACCCTGGAGCAGGCATGCTAAGGTGAGAACCAATGCACCTTCTATTCTCCCCACCTTGCCTTTGTTCTAAGACTTCCTTATTTCTGAGGCCTATATATGAGGTTCCATCACCCATCTGTCAAGTTGTTGTACTGTAGTGGCTTGTGCATTGCTATGATGCTGGAAGCTATGCCACCAATGTTTCAAATATCTTCAGGGTCGCCCATGGTAAACAGGTTTTAGTGGAACTTCCAGACTAAGACAGACTAAGAATAAAGGCCTGGTGATCTACTTCTGAATTAGCCAATGAAAACCTTATGGATCACAACAGAATATTGTCCGATACAGTGCTGAAAGATGAGACCTCTAGGTTGGAAGGCACTGCACAATAGCTGCAACAATGGAGTCAAACGTATCAGTGATCATTAGGAAGGTGTAAGACCAGGTAACATTTTGTTCTGTTACACATACGGTCGTTGTCTTAGGCTGGGTTCTCTAGAGAAGCAAAACCAGTAAAGTGTACATATATATAGAGAGAAATTTAATCTCAAGGAAATGGCTCATGGGGTTGTAGATGCTGGCAAGAACCAAGCCCACAGGTCAGGCATCAGGCTGGAGGCTTCTTCTGGCTCACGCAGCAGCACGGGCTGATGAATCCAAGATCAGCAGATAAGACTGCAGGCTGCTGGCTCACAAGTTGTGGAGGCCAATGACTCCCAAGACTGGCAAGCAGTATGGAAGGCCACTGGCTCATGTCCCAAGAACCAGAGGTCAGATGATGATAAGCCAGATGCAAGAGACACAGCAAATGAGGGAGCTTTGCCCAAATGTCCATAAATATATTGGATGTAGGCCACATTCCTGAGGAAACTCCCCTTCCAACTGATTGGCTTATCACATCAGATCATATTATGGAGGATGACTACATCATTACATAACTGCCAAACTACTTCATTACATAACTGCCAAACCACTGAGAATCATGGCCTAGCCAAGCTGACATACAACCTTAATCATCACAGTCCACCCTTGTCAACTTGGCACCTGTACACATCTCCTTAATCTCTGAATAAAGACAATTAAAAAAGTCATACTTGTGCCTAACATGATACAGTTAACATGGGTACAACTGAAAATGCACTAGCCCCATTTACATCTTATATTTTATAAGTGAAGAAAACAAAAATATTTGATGCACACATACAAGGAAGAAATACTCATAACAATTACAGTCCTTTATCTGCAACTGTTTGCATGGTAATAACTAGTATTTAGGACTACCTTTTTCCACCACCCATTCTGTATTCCCTTTACCCTCAGCAAGCACCTCAGGTGGTAGTGGTTCTTTTTCTGAGGGGTAACCCAAACCTTCATTCCTGAAGGATCTGGGCCTTTAGTAGTCATGTCGGAACTGGGTTGCTGTGGTTTTTCCATTGACTTTAATCATAGTACACGGTAGTACTAAGAGACATCCAAAGGGATCTCCTGTATTCCAGATATAACTCTTCTTTACCTCCATTATGCAACACCAATCTGATTTCCCCTTGGTAGTCAGGATCAATCACACCAGCCAGTATGGTAACTCCCTTCTTGGCCTGTTGATCCAGAGGCATGAGGAGCCCAAAGTGGCCAGGTTGCATTCTTAACTTCCAGTTCAGTGGAATCTGTGTTGTCTCCAGGTGGGAGTATTCCTCTCTTGGGAACTAAGACCTCTAGACCTTCAGAGCATAGGGTCATGGAGACAGGAAACAAAAATTTTGTGAGTGGATTACTACGGGTAATAGTGAGTGGTGCCACTCCCATTTCCACCCTTGATTCCTGGAACCATGAATCCCTTTAAAACTGATTGACTGATTACATCAGATCACATCATGGAGGATGACTATATCATTGCATAACTGCCAGATTCCATAATTATATAACTGCCAAACCATTGAGAATCATGGCTCAGCCAAGTTGACACACAACTTTAACCATCACAGTTGCCATGAGTCAAAGCTGACTCAATGACGGCTAACAACAACAGCAACATATATGTGGCTGGGCTGAAGGAAAGATTTAGGGCAGCTCAGCGGTTTGGGCCAACGTCATTCTCCATTTGCATGGTGGATAGGGCCTCAGAGAAATCCTTACCACAGGGTGCAGGAACAGAAAGGGTAAGTTTCTTTGGGGAAGCAGAAAAGTGCTAGTAACACAGGAAATGCCTCTTAAATGGAGAAAATGGACATGAACAAGCACAGGCCCAGTAGGCCCAACGGGATTCTCAAATGCAGGCAGAAGTTTTTCTTCCTCTATATGTGAAGATCGGTGTGAGTCAGGCTCCACTGACGGGGTGGCACAAACTCAAGCTTTCTGGGTCTGGTCTGTAGGCTTCATGCTTCTTTGAGGGGGTATAGTGACTCCTGATGAGGACTGTGCAGAGATGCAGGGCTCAACCACCACAGTTTGCCATATAAAGATGAAGATGAATTGGAATAAAATTAGTGGCTGGCCTCAGGGCACAGTGAAGGGCTGAGAAGGTGCCAGCCCTGGCCATTCTAAGCCAGCTGAATTGTTACTTAGAGGAAACTGCCCCGGATTTGTAATGGGGGACCTGACCACTTATCACTGACTCCTACATAATGACCAGTTTCAATGTGACAAACTTTCCCTCGAACCTGGAAACAGCTGTTTTGCAAATACCATGGCATTTGGACATAGGAAAACTCCATCAGAGAATAAAATGTGCAGGATAGACTGTTTTGGCTGGAAGGGGCATTGGAGAACAGAATTTGCATGGGAGAAAACTGTCCTAGACCTGCTGGGTAAGAATTAATACCACCACTGGAAACCGATCACATTAATCTAGTGTTTTGTTCGGTAAAGCAGGCACATTGGAGTTACAGCCATGTGAGGTCTACAAGCCATACTTGAGGGTTGCTGATTTGGCAGCAGGACATGCTTCAGGGAGGGTCATTCACAGCCATGGAGGTGGGTGCATGAGATGGGCTAGGGTAGTCTTTGAGGTGCAGTTATTTTATTTCTCAGGAGTCTCTGTGTGGTGCAAATGAGCAACACACTTAGCTGCTAACCAAAAGGTTGGCAGTTCAAGTCCACATAGAGGTGACTCGGAAGAAAGGCCTGGAGGTCCACTTTCAAAAAATCAGCCATTGAAAGCCCTATGGAGCTCACTTCTGCTCTGACACACATGGGGTTGCCATGAGTGAGCGTCAACTCGATGGCAACTTTTTTAAAAATACCATTCTGTTACACCCACTGATCCCTCCAGGAAGCAATAAGGGTGCTGAAAATATCTTTTTGAGGCAGAGGAGATGGATGTGTTATTTGCTGAACAGAGCATAGGACTTGAAGAGGGTCTTGATCCTGAGCCTTATACTTACAGGAAGCAGTCAATTCCCTGAGCCCATGTCAGCATCCAGGAGAGAAGTGGTTTCAGGGACTGGTAAAAGAGCTGAGCGAGCTGGTATGGTGGTGCCAAAGGCTATTGTCTGCCCATTCCTGCCCCTATTGTGGTATCTTTTTCTTTGGTGGAAGAGCCTGCCTCTGAGTCCCTTAACTGTGGTGTAAGGAGAGGAAGAAACAGTGGTGGAAGGGACAAGAATAAGTCCTTTTCTAATCATGAGATATTCCTTGATTGCCAACTGCAGTAATCAGAAGTTTAGAATCATAAGGCTTCCACACATTTCTTGTTAATAGTTAACTTTCGAGTCTGCTGTGACTCACGGCGAACCCATGTACAACAGAACAAATTGTTGCCCAGTCCTGTGCCATCTTCGTGATCAGTGGTGGGCTCGAGTGCATTGTTGCAGCCACTTTGTATTTTGAATGCCTTCCAACCTAGAGGGCTCATCTTCCAGCACTCTATTAAACAATACTCTGCTGTGATCCATAGGGTTTTCACTGGCTGATTTTCAGAAGTAGATGGTTAGTCCTTTTTTCCTAGTCTGTCTTCATCTGGAAGCTCTGCTGAAACCTGTCCATCATGGGTGACCCTGCTGGTATTTGAAATACTGCTGGCATGTCTTCCAGCATCATAGCAACAGACAAGTCACCACAGTATGACAAACTGACAAATGGGTGGCGGAGAATAAAAGATGCTGATTTGGTAGTATAATGAAGGATGAAATTGAATATAAAACACAAGAGGATGGGAGGCAGGTAGGCAGGCAATTGTAA
The DNA here is from genome assembly GCA_030035585.1 of Dugong dugon. NCBI lineage: Eukaryota > Metazoa > Chordata > Mammalia > Sirenia > Dugongidae > Dugong > Dugong dugon. The sequence continues at coordinate 33,877,983 of CM057467.1, forward strand.
TAGTTAAGGCAGGAGGAATGGAGGAATTAAAGCCCTAATTTATTAATACTCAATAAATATTTGAGCATTTACTATTTAAAAGGTGCCAAGTTACATTCTGGAGACCCTGGTGGTGTAGTGGTTAAGAGTTGGGCTGCTAACCAAAAGGTCAGCAGTTCAAATCCAGCAGGCACTCCTTGGAAACCCTATGGGGCAGTTCTACTCCATCCTTTAGGGTCGCCATGAGTCGGAATCGAATTGATGGCAACGGGTTTGGCTTTTTTTGGGTGGGGGGGGGGGTGGTTACATTCTGGAAGAAATACATAGTCTCAGCCTTCTCAGAACATATGATCTAATGGGAACACAGAGCAAATAAATGAAGAAGTATAGTTCAGAGAAGAAAAACAAACATGGTGGAGAGACCCGAACAGTACAAATGACAGAGGAGCTACCTTTGATCCAGGGGCAACAGGATGCCTTCACAGAGGAAGCTGTATATGAAATGGGATTTGAAGGATAAATAAAATTTCAATAGGTAAAGAAAAGGAGAAGAAAGTATAACCGGTGGAGAAACCAGAATGAACCAGTGCTTGAAGATAAGAGAATGCAGAAAATCTAGTAAGCAATGAGCACAACAGGGTAGGGAGTTTTGTTTTTTTTTTTTTTTTTAGCAGAATGAGGCTCCGAGGCGTGGTCAGGACCTGGATGACAAGCGAGAAACCAACCCTTATTTGTGGCCATGGGGATTCATTTGGCATTTCAAGTTGGAAGTGGATGGTGAGAGCTCTGAGGTTGATTGAGAACGGTGAACCAAAGGGGAGATGTTAGAGATAGAGAAGCTAATAGAAAACCCCCGGAATAGTCAAGGAGAGGGAAACATAGGCTGGAATCAGGTTATAGGTGCAGAGAAGGAGCCTGAAGGAAAATCCACGATGGAGGTAGATTTGACAACTGGCTGAATGTGGTGAAAAGGAGCAATAAAACGTAACTCAGTTTTCAAGGTGTGTTGTGTCAGGTGTCACCAAGTTAATTTTCGACTCACTGTGACTCCATGTGACAGAGTAAAACTTCCCCATAAGGTTTTTAAAGCTATAATCTTTATGGGAGCAGATTGCCAGGTCTTTCTCCTGCAGAGCCTCTGGGTGGGTTTGAACTGCCAACCTTTTGGTAAGCAGGCAAACGCTTAACCACTTCAAGGTATAACTACTTAAAAACTGGTGCTAACTGCTATATGGAGGTCAGAGTGTAAGCCGAGATTGGGAGGGGGAAAGGTGGAGAGTTCCATTTTGAATATTAAGTTCAAATTTCTAGCAGACCCAGAAAAAGGTGTCTAGAAGCAGTTCAAAATGTAGATCTAAAGCTAGGAAGATAAAGTTATTTCTAGTGTAAAATATTGATTTAAAAGTAGTCTGTAGGAAGAGAGATCTGAAGAGATAAGAGAAGGCAAGATTGCCAAGGAAGAAGCCTGAAGACAAGGGGGCTAGCAGAACTTTAGAAAACTCACACAAATAGGTTGTCTTTATTCAGGTCATCAGGTAATTGTAATACTTAAGGCAGGAGGAATGGAGGAATTAAAGACCTAATTTATTAATATGCAATAAATATTTGAGCACTTCCTATTTATAAGATGCTGGCTGTATTCTGGAAATGAACACAATTTATTTTAGGAAAAAGGAAGAAAAAGAAGATATCTGAGAAGATGAAAAAAAAAAGTGTACAGTAACCTGGAAGATAAAAGAAATGATTCTTTTTTTTTTTTTAATTGTACTTTAGATGGTTTACAGAACAAATAGTTTCTCATTAAACAGTCAGTACACATATTGTTTTATGACAATGGTTAACAACCCCATGACATGTCAACACTGTCCCTTCTCAACTTTGGGTTCCCTATTACCAGCTTTCCTGCCCCCTCCTGCCTTCTAGTCCTTGTCCCTGGGTTGTTGTGCCCCATTAGTCTCATTTTGTTTTATGGGGCTGTCTAATCTTTGGCTGAAGGGTGAACCTTGGGAGTGACTTCATTACTGAACTGAAAGGGTGTCCAGGGGCCATACTCTTGGGGTTTCTTCAGTCTCTGGCAGGCCAGTAAGTCTGGTCTTTTTTTGCGAGTTAGAATTTTGTTCTACATTTTTCTCCAGCTCTGTCCAGGACCCTCTATTGTGATCCCTGTTGGAGCAGTCAGTGGTGGTAGCCGGGCACCATCTAGTTGTACTGGACTCAGTCTGGTGGAGGCCTTGGTAGTTGTGGAGAAATGATTCTTTACAAGAGTCAGCTGTGTCCAAAAAGCCATGAGAACTCCAGGATGACACAGGTTGAGGAAAAGTCATAGGAATTTGGTAATTAGTTTGTCATAACTTCCATGAGATAGAGTAGACTGGGAAGGATGAATTAAGTAGTGAGTTAAGGAAGTTAAGAACAGAGAAAGTTAGGAAAGGAAAAACAAAATTTAAAACAAAAAAAGGAAAGCAAAAGTAAGGAATTAATAAAGCAGAAATTAATGTTAGAAAATAGAGCCCCATAGTTTGGAAGTTACTACACAATAGTGGAAATAATGGACTCAAACATGCCAATGATCATGAAGACGGTACAGGACCAAACAATGTTTCATTACGTTGTACATAGAGTTGCCATGAACTGGAGCCGACTCAATGGCAACTAACAACAATTTTTATTCTATCATTCGATATCACTCTTGTTTGGAGACCTTTGATGGCTTCTCATTGCTTAGACAGCAATGTCCAAACTCCTTACGTTGGCACCGAGGGTGAGAACAACATTCTGGCCCTGTCTATCCGTTTTGGTTTTAATCCTCACTGAGTATCTACATGAATCTGCTGCCATGCCAAACTAGTCTACACATCCTTACTCAAGTAGCCTTCTTTCTCCTTCCTCTAGGTCTTCTCTCCTGGAAGTCTCATCTGTATGCTCATCTAAACTGGGTCCAGCAGTTTAGAGGTTAGCTCAAACCCGTCTCCTCTACAAAGCCTTCCCAAATCACTCTGCTCAGAAGGGCAGCTTCTCAACTCTGTCACCACTTTCTTGGTAGACATTGCCTTTGTTTTTGAGTGTTTGACGTATTTTGCCATTGTAAAAGCATGGAATAGATTCTCAAGATCATTCAACTTTTAGAGGGGGAGGGATAGGAAATGGGTGTGTGGGGGTGCTAGTTGTCCACCAAAATCCATTCCTCCCACCATTCATACTAATGGGGTGGTAACTGGGCTTATGGCCACCCAGCCAGTGACCACATTGCAGTAAATGGTCATGTGATAAAGCTTTTTACAATGGAAAGTGAATGGAAGCTATGGGTGCCACTTCAAGGCCTGGCCTTTAAAACATCTTCACATCTTTTCCCTTCCCAAGAGCTGAAATGTGGATGTGCCTATGGCCCTGTTTCATGCATATAGGAAAATCTCTAAAGGGTGCTGAAGAAATAAAGTGGACGAGGCCCTGAATGAATGTGCCAAGCAAAGCCACTAACCTGCTTTCTCTAAACCATACCATAAGAGACAAATAAAATTCGTTATTTTTAAGGAAATGTAACTCAGGGCCTCTTTGTTACAGCAGCTTAGCCTTTCAAACAACAGTGAGTGGTGCCTTGAACATATGCAGAGGAAGGCTCATCCATTCATTGGTCTCAGGGGATGCTAACCGGCCCTGTAGGACAAACAAGAGCAGACCTGGGGTGTCGCCTCCAGCCTAAACAAGCTTAGGGAGCTCTGCAAGGCTCTGAGCCTTTGCAACAGGGAGGGTCAGGAGTCTGGTGGCCATGCCAGGGACATGACATAAAGCGGAGAGGCTCCTGACCAGTAAGGCCACATGGCCACTGGTGAGATTAAGCCCTGATCTCAGCTTAGAACAATAGGTGAAGAAGCCACACTTCACTGGAGGAGAGAACCAGCCTTGAAAGGTGAAAATACAAGGTGAGCCGTAATAGAGACAACAGAGCCAGGGGAGGCTGGAGTTTTCGGCACTTGATTAGAGAGACCAATAGGAAGGTGAAGGAGTGGACTGAAATGTCAGCACAGATTTTCCTGAAGGGTGAGATTTCTTGAGGGTTAAATAGGGGAAATACCAGCCTCTGCCTTTGTCAGATTACTGGGGGGCTTTCAGTGGCTGGGGTGCCTGCAGAGTAGATGTAATAAAGCCTAGGGACAGAAAGGAACATCTGGAGGTTCACTGTTAGAAAGAACACATACCAGAATACTGATTCTTGCAGAGTCAGAGGTTCTATCACACTTAGCATGACGCTAGCCTGACTCTGACTTAGGACCAAGCCTGCACAGATTGACCAACATTCAGTCTGACATTGGCTGATGCTAGATTTGGCAACTTCTTGAATCTGACTTCGTTTGCTTAGACGTCTTCTGTCTGGTCCTTTGAATACTTTGGATTTCTCCATCTCCATCTCCCCAGGTTTCTGGAGGTGAGGTGGGAGGAGACTAATCAGCTGCCTGGTTTCTGGGGGCTGGGCCCTGCCAGAAATTCTTTTTACCCCTGAATTAACGTCATCAGTTAACAGCCTCATCTGCACCTGACACCAAAACATGAGCATTGTTCAGAATTCTAGAAGCTGTACTTAGATCTTGTTCCCTCAAACTGCACCTCCTACCTCCTCCATTCCCCATTACTCTCCATCTTCATATGCCTGAACTGGACGAGTTCTGCTGGGGTCTTGGGGTTGATTGACTTGACCTGTCAACCTTTCCCGTAGAAGGGTCTCCACATTAGCCTCAGGTCAACTGCCTCACTCTTGCTTGATCTGGTCTTCTGCTCCTTAAAATGTGGCAAGTAAGGGACAAGGGATAGACATCCATCAACAACTCATTAAACGCCAAGGAGAGAGCCTAGCCCTGACCATGGTGTCCTTCCACAGGTCTTCTCTCTATTACTATGAGCTTTCCGCATATAAGCTCAGCAGAACTTTCCTTTTCCCATAGTCCCTTTCTTTCCCTGCTCCTTCGTTGCCACCATTCTCCGTATTGAGTTTCCGCTGGGTGTTGAGTAGGGCTCACAGGGATCCAGGAAGGTTGTCAGTTTTAGGAGGGAGATTTTAGAAGACACAGTTTTTCAGCCTGTTGGAGGGAAAGTGAACTCGGGCCTGGGATTTAGGTCTCCTGGATTCTAGTTTCTGCTTTGTTCCTGATACTCTGGGTAAACCTATAGCCCTTGACCAGGCTGCTATTTAAAAAAAAAGGCACCTTTTAAAATTATTTTTTATTCTCCTGCTTTAAGTGAAAGTTTACAATTCAAGTTAGTCTCTCATACAAAAATTTATACATACATTCTTATGTGACCCTAATTGCTCTCACTATACTGTGACAGCACACTCCTCCTTTCCACCCCGGATTTTCCGTTTCTATTCAAACAGCTCCTGACACTCTCTGCCTTCTCATCTCACCTCTGGACAGAACCTGCCCATTTAGCCTTGTGTATATACTTGAGCTAAGAAGCACACTCTTCACAAGTATCATTTTATGTCCCCTAGTCCAGTCTAATCTTTGTCTGAAGAGTTGACCTCAGGAATGGTTTTAGTTCGGGGCTGACAGTCTGGGGGCCATGTTTTCTGGGGTCCCTCTAGTCTCAGACCATTAAGTATGGTCAAAAAGGGCAACTTTTAATGATGTATGTATATAGGCTACAGGGGAATCTAAAAAAAGGGGTTAAATGTGAGTAATTTTTGCTTTTGGTTCCCTTTTCCTGCCCCTGACAGAACACTGTTTTCTTCCTTGTCTCCAACTCACGGGGGCTGTTCCTTTGGGAGTATTTTCAGTTTAAGCCACTAGGTGGTGCCTCAGTCCTATGAGTAGCTCACCAAAGGGGCTCCTTCTGACGGCTGGGTCAAGAGCAAGGATTTTTTGGGAGAAACTGCAGGGACAGGGAAGAAATGCACTCTATTCTTCCTGAGGATCCTTGAAGTCAACCTGAATGTTTTGTTTTGTCATAGCTGCCTCTTAAATTTCCTCTCCTTCCATGACAGTCTGAAGAGAAGGAAGGAAGCTACCTCCCCAGCTTCCCTGCCTATTTCCTTGACTCGCAAACAGAGTAGGCACTTCTTCCTTTGGGTGGTCCTGGGGTGGGGAACTCATCTCAAGTTTACAAGAGGTAGTAGAGCCAAGTGGTGGACAGCACAGGCTCCTGATCTATAGGGTCAGGTTTGAATCTTGGCTCCACTTCTTATAAACTATGCAAACATGGTGAGTTCTCTATGCCTCAGTGTCCTCATCAGTAAAGTGAGGATAAGGAGAGTGAACTGCCTCATAAGATTGTTACATTGTGGTAATATAGCTACTATTTATTAGACTATCCAGGTTAGATACTAGATCAAACCAAGCAAACTTCAGTCCTTGGTAGTATCAGTTGGCATCTTGCTTGGCCCTGTGGTGAGAGAATATCTATGTCTTTTCCAGTCTCTTCTCCAAGAACAAACTGTCATGTGTCCCTCTATCCATGACCACAAAGCTGGTATAAAACTATTAGCCTACTCTCCTAGTCATAGACTCCTTCCAATTGACCATATTCTTGAGGCAGAACCTCCATACTACCATAATACCAGTGTCCAGACTCGAGGCTGGCTGTGCCATCTGCTTGCACCTGGTACTTCCTCCCTTTGTAACTATCTTGTATCTAGCTTGGCATTCTTTCTTTACATTTCTGGGTCTTCTGTTAGACATAAACACCTTTGAAATCAGATAGGTTCAAAAAACCTTTATTCAGTGGTTCTAAGGAGCCCTGGTGGCACAAAGGTTAAGTGCTCAGCTGCTGACCAAAAGGGTAGTGGTTTGAACCCACCACCACCAGTGACTCCATGGAAGAAAAGACCTGGCAACCTGCTCCAGTAAAGATTAGAGTGTAGAAACCCTATGGGGCAGTTTGACTCTGTCCTATAGGGTTGCTATAACTCTGAATTGACTCAGTGGCACACAACAACAACATGGCCAGGTAGTCCCTGGGTGGTGCAAAGGATTACCATATTTTTACATAAATAATGTGTGCATTCTGTGTTTGTTTGCTGGCTGTGCCCTACCCTCTTCAGGCACTCTCACAAGGACCACCATGCCAATCTTCTTCCACATGTTGCTGTAAAACAATTAGCATAGCACGCTTATGAAAATACCCACCAAAAGACTGGCGGTTTGAACCCACCCAGAGGTGCTTCAGAAGAAAGGTTTGGCAATCTGCTTCCCAAAGTTCACAGCCTTGAAAACCGTATGGGTGTGCAGTTCTACTCTGCAACATTTGGGATCGCCATGAGTTGGAGCCGACGGGATGACAACTAGTTTTTGTTTTATGGCCAGGTACTGTGTTAGTATATTTTGTACTTCCTGGGGGTATTGTTACCAGAGTGTGTATCTTCACTCCCAACAGCTTAGGAGTAGGAACCAGCTTTCTTCCGGGTATCTTCTCACAGCAGTAACTGTAAAGTCATCAGTTCACTGAGAAGCTATTGAGGATATAGAGCTGTGAAGAGAGAGATGAGTCCCTGGATATGATAGCCTCCTATTGGACACCAAGTTGTAAAATGAAATTCCCCTTTCATTGGGAGTCTACTCTGAAAAAAATCACAGAGTGAATAGCAGTTATAATCTATTGACAACAACTCTCCTTACTCTCAGATTTTTTTGAATTATCTGTGCTTTACGCATTTCAGTTTCTTCTTCTAGTTAGTGACTAACTAGCTGGCTCTTGGGGTAATACAGAGACTTATGGACGTATGGGAAATGGAACCCACCATGGGCTCAGGAATTTTGAGCATGATCCTGCTTAGGTGCAGGGGGCGGGGATGAGGGAGAACCGGATGGTCCTGAAGCTTTGAGAGCCTGTTCTCTGCCGCCAAGCATCTGTTTAGTGTCTTGGGGTGGAGAAGTAGTTCTTCCTTCCTGACCAGCTCACAAAGGAGATGAGCTTTTCCATTAGGAAAGGATTTCATGTCTACACAAAAAAGACACACAGTCTCACTCAACCTTGACAGATGGATGTGTGCCTTGGATTCTGTAGTGTAAATGTTTTGTCTTTTTTTTTTTAAAGCTTGTGCATATTTCTACTGAAGCCTGCTAAAGGAAGTTGAGTGACCCCCTTCTCCTGATACTCTAAAATGGGCACTAGGGCCCACGGCTGAAAATGACAGGAGGGAACTACCTTCTGTTGTAGAGAGCTCCTAGCCATGGAGGCTCCAGGAAGCCACCTTCCCCAGGCTTATTAGGAGGTAATGTCACAGCCACTGGTACCCTACTAGCCAGTATATACAAGCAAACTGGGAAGAAGGTGAAGACAAACTGGGGAGTGAAGCCACGGATGTGCAGTGTCTGTGTTGAGAAATTATTTCATCTTCTCCCTCTGGGGTGAATTACACCTCCTAACCCAAGCGAAGTGAAGGGTAGACTCTGAGAAAATTACCTGTAGAAATTGGAGGTGCCTTTGAGTAGAAGAGACTGGCATCTTGGTCCCCAGTTGAATCACTTGCTGATCTGCCCAAGCCCACCTGAGCAGAGGAAGGAGATTTGGAGGAGGACAGCCGGGCTGAGAGGGGTGTGGATCATGGCAAGGACCCTTGAGCTTCCTTGGGCCTAGAAGACACAGTGGAAGGTAGCTGGGCTTGAGCCACTTGAGAGAGCTTCCCAATGACAGGGAGTCCCCTGGATGGTGCAAACAGTTAACACAGTTGGCTGTTAAGCAAAAGATTGGATGTTTGAATCCACCCAGACGCACCTTGTAAAAGAAAGCCTGGCAATCTACTTCTGAAACATCAGCTGTTGAAAACCCTATGGGCACGGTTCTACTCTGACACACATGGGGTCGCCATGAGTTGGAGTGGCCTCAACAGCAACTGGTACTGGTCCCAATGAGAGGTGGACCCAACAATGAGTTACTGTGGTGAACATTTCTAGAGGTGGAGGCTGTGGGGAGTGGAAGAGGTCAAGCCAGAGCTGGATCTTCCGAGGCCTGTGCTATGCCAAGGCCTGGGGGGCCACTAAAAGAACTCTCACATGTGCTCTTTGAAAGAGCAGATATTTGAACACTGCCCAGATGAAGGACGTCTCTAGGTAGCTAAAACTACCCAGAGAAGCAAAGCCACCACTGGGGAGAGGCATCGCTGTGGCCAGTTAAATAAAGAGACACTTCTGTCTGCCCCTCTGCCTCCTTCCTACCAACGTACTGGAGAAAGTAGGCAGCTCAGAGCCTCCTGCCTCCCCTTCCTCTGTCAACTCCAAAGGTCTCAGCACAAAACTGTGCTAATGGGAGAGGATGTGATATATAAATCAAGTTTGAGATTAAAGTTTCAACTGGACTGAGTTTTAATAATAGAAAATAACCAAAAAAGTTTTGAAATCTGCCTAGGGTGCCATTAAAAAACCAAACCCATTGCCACTGAGTCGATTCGGACTCATGGTGAGCCTATAGGACAGAGTAGAACTGCCCCATAGGGTTTCCAAGGAGCCGCTGGTGGATTTGAAATGCCGACATTTTGGTTGGCAGCCAAGCTCTCAGCCGCTGCACCACCAGGGCTCCGAGATGTCATTAAGGGATGCAAAAGGCAGATTTGGCTGAGCTTGGTTGAAGATGGTCGTTAAATTAGAGAAGAACAAAACTGCTCCATGTTCGTACACCACTAAGTTGAGACAGAGCAATAAACCGGTTACAAGTCTCTTAAACATGATCCGTCCCCAAAGGGACATTGGCATCTTTAAAAAAGAAAAATTTATAGTGTAAATTGGAAATGCTTTCATTAGTGGGATGTTATACAAGCTTGTGGTATAAGACACAGATTTTTCCTAACACCAACGTCTTAATCAAAAGCAAATTGTATGAAGTCACTCAGCGTTAGGTCTTAGTAGATTTTTAGGTACTTTGAGGTAAAGAGTTGGGGATTAAGATTTAGTATTATTGGCCTAAACTTCCCTTGCTAGCCTCCTTAGAGTAGAATTAAAGTCTATCAAGGATTCTAAAAAGCATGTCCATAAAAAATTTCGCAGAGTTTAGGTATTGGAACATCTTTCCAGAACCCATATCCACGTTGATTTGTTCTAGTTCAAACACTCAGCCTCCAGGAACTCCAATTCATGCTCTTAGGACTAAGGGAACCCTGCAGAATTTTAGTTACTCCTCCCCACCACCTCTACCCAAGTTAAGAAAATACATCTACCTGGTCTGGGGCACCACATTTGCCTGGACATTAGGCATGGCTTCTCTTGGCCTGATGATTACTTTCCTTGTCTGGTCACTGGCCACCAACTGTGACCTTAACTCTGCTTGACTAAGATTCCCTTCTATACTGTCTCCCCACCAGCGGTCTCAACTTAGCCTAACTTACTAATTCCCTTATTTGGCCTTGACCTTTGCTCTGCCTATTAAGCTATGCTGTCTGGTTCTTGGTTAACCATTTTCAAACTGTGCCACTTTTTGTTTTAAAGAATGCAACATGGAAAAGGATAGTTGTTTTTGCAAAGGGCCAAGGATACTGGTTGGAAACCATTTGTAGCAGGGCTATATCTCGAAGTTTTGTATGTTTTCTATGTTCAGTATATCTTGGAACATCTCTCACTGGTGCCTGGGGGACTGTTTCCCCCTGCCCGCCCGTACAGAAGCAGAAACAAAGACTCAAAGGAGCCTACTCATGGAAGAGAAAGATTCTGAGTCCCTGGGCGGTGCAAACAGTTAGTGTGCTAGGCTGCTAATGAAGAGGTTGAAGGTTTGAATCCATCCAGAGGCAACCCATAAGAAAGGCCTGGCAATCTACTTCCACAAAATCAGTTACTGAAAACCCTATGGAGCACAGTTCTACTATGACATACATGAGGTCACCGTAAGTCAGAATTGACTCAACAGTAACTTTTTTTTTTTTTTTTGGAGAAAAAGGGGTTAGAGGAAGTGGAAGGACAATGCAGATGGGAGTATTGAAGTCAGGAGGGGAAGAAAGACATCCTTTGGGAGGAGTGAGTGGTTGGTCCTTGGTGCCCACCAATCCATTGCCTGTGCACCACCTGTTGTCCTACTGTCCTGGGTCCCTGTAAGGCCCTAAACAGAGGATAAGGAACTTGGACACCTTGTGTAAGGAAGGGGCTATAAAAGGAAAACCTCATCCTAGGACAAGGAGGAACCATTCAGAATCAATTGGAAATTTTCTTTTGAACCAGGGAAGCCATAGGCATGCTCATATTGCTACATATACAAATATGGTTTCCTAGCTTGTGGGTAAAAATGATGCATTAACTTGAATTTAAAGTTCTGTGTCTGTCAGCTATAGACTAGTAATCTTCCAGTTGAGAATATTATTTTGAAAAGATTTAAATGAATCTTAGAAAAACCCATTGCTGTCGAGTTGATTCTGACTCATAGCAACCCTATAGGACAGGGTAGAACTGCCCCGGGGTTTCCAAGGAGTAGCTGGTGGATTTGAACTGCTGACCTTTTGGTTAGCAGCCTGAGCTCTTAACCACTGGTGCCACTAGGGCTCTAAGTAACAAAATAATAAATTGCCTGGGTGATGTATTGTGATGGTATATTTGGATGTTCAGTTTGTTCTGGATGTGTTTGTTATTCCACTGATCTCCAGGATTGACCGTCTGATCTAGATCTTTCTGTGGCTGACAATAGTTGTACTAACCCACACCGACTTTGTAGGTGGCCAATCAGTGACTTAGCTGGAAATCCAGAAGCCCAAGCTCTGGCTCCAAATTATGTGTTCCAACTTCAGACTCATGCTTGATTGCTTTTGTAGACTTAAGTATTCATTGTAACCAAGTCAGCTACCTGCATTTATTGTCAATTTTGGGATATTTCTTTGTACGTGCATATGTGTATGTGGTACAAAGAAGTAGAAGATATGATTATAGCACTTGAGGAGCTTATGCTCTAGTTAGAAAGGTAATACATAAAGTTAATAGGTTTACATTTAGAATTGTGTCTTGTAGCTAAGCTCTCTAACAAGTTTTTCCTGGTCCCTAGATATGTTCTTATATACATATGTAATAAAACCCGTTGCCATCGAATCGATTCCAACTTGTAGCAGAACTGCCCCATAGAACTGTCCCAAGGAGTGGCTGGTGGATTCGAACTGCCAGCCTTTTGGTTAGCAGCCGAGCTCTTAACCACTGCGCCACCAGGGCTCCACATATATAGTAAAACATTGAAATTGAAGTTTCATCTGCGGCATTAAGATACAGTAGCTACTGTTTGCCAAAATAAGATGGGAGGAAAAAAAACAGAATTTTAAAAAGTAATTTGTAAATAATGGTCCCATGATTCTTAAATCACCTACTCAGATCAAGGCTATTAGAAGGGGTCAGAGTATGGGGGTTAGATTTTGTGGAGAGGATTTCTTTGGAGAAAGCTGATCTTTGACCACTCACTCTACTCCCCTGCCCCCTGGAGGAGGAGTGTGCGTGCCTGCTTTCTTTACTTTGAGCCTAATTGTGAGGGTGAAGGATGGGACTTAAACTGATCTTTCAGAATGCCTGCAGGTAGAGAACACCTCAGACAGGTGCCTGGATCACACCGGAAAAAGCTAGGGCAGCCGTGGCAGAGAAGATAAAGAGTAGAGGGTCTAGGTTGTGTGTTTCCCATTTACCAATTGGCCATGAGGAAGAACGGACATGGAGTCATTTAAGTGTTGCCTAAGGGGACAGCTTGGAGTGTGAGAGGATTCCATCAGGACTGCTAAGAACCAGGGCTGAGGGGAGATGGAGGGAAATGTCCATGTCTTGGAAGCTGAGGTTGGAGGGGCTCCACAGGTGGCCTCCAAAGAGCCCATGGAAATACCCTTGTGCTTTAAACACGCTAGTCCTAGATGCCATGATGCCAGCTTGCAGTAGTTCCAATTACCAGTCAGAACTTCCTGTCACGTAGCCTTACCTCACCTTTTAGCACTTAAAACAGTTGGTGAGTGGGGAGGAGGTGAGCAGAGAAAGAAAGTGCTGACCATATTCCTTTTCTGAAGTCATCAGTTGTTTGCCAATGACAGGCCTTACTGGGGATGGGGAAAGAAACAAGTAACTTTGCGTGGCAGTGTACCATGGTGGGTGAAAACACAGATTCAGGGGTCTAATGGGTTCTAATTCCGGCTCTGGTGTCTGTTCTTATTTCTCTGATTCATTTTCCTTTCCTGTAAAATGGGAGTGGTAATAGCATGCACATTGCAAAGTTAGGGGGCAGTCTGCAAGACCACCCTCACTTCTGACACCAACTGTAGTTTGGGGGCCCCCAGGTTTGCTAATTCACTAGTAAGGAAACTGTGAATGGTTTCTCAGACTTTCCTTGTTTTTGATGATCTTGATAGTTTTGAGGAGTACTGGTCAGGTATTTTGTAGAATGTCCCTCAACTGAGATTTGTCTGATGCTTTTTATAATGAGACTGGGATTACTGGGTTTTGAGGAGGAAGACCACAGAGGTAAAAGTGCCATTTCATCACATGCTATCAAGGATACATACTGTCGACATGACATCACGGTTGACGTTGACCTTGATAACTTGACCTTGAGCCCAGTTAAAACTCTGGACCCCAAGGTTTGGGTGAGGTAGTGTTTGTCGGGTTTCTCTACTATAAACTCGCTAGTTTTTCTCCCTTTCCATACTGTACTCTTTGGAAGGAAGTTACTATGCACAGCCCAGACTTACGGAGTGGGGAGTTATACTCCACCTCCTTAAGGGCACAGCAACTACATATTTTCATTTTTCTGCAAAGAATATTTGCCCTTACTCCTCATTTATCTATTTATTCAATCATTTGTTTTTGTCGGTATGGACTCATGGGTATTTATTTTATACTTTCGGTTATAATCCAATACTACTTTATTTATTTTGTTGCTCAAGTTGTTTCAGCTTTGGCCACTTTTTGTGGCTAGACAGTTCATTTCTTTTTATCACTGAATAATATTCTGTTATATGGATGTACCATAGTTTGTTTATCCACTTACCTATGAAGGACACCTTGGTTGCTTCTAGTTTTTGGAAATCATGTGTAAAGCTGCTATAAATATACCTGTGTGAGTTTTTGAGTGGACATAAGTTTTCAAATCCGTTGAGTAAATACCTAGGAGCTTATGATAAGAGTATATTTAGTTTTGTAAGAACCCACCAAACTGTCTTCCAAAGTGACCGTACCATTTTGCGTTCCGAGTAACAATGAATGAGAGTTGCTGGTGTTCAGCATCCTTACCAACCACTGATATTGTCGGTGTTTTGGATTTTAGCCATTCTAATAGGTGTGTAGTGGTCTCTCACTGCTGTTTTAATTTGCAATTCCATAGTGACAAATGATATTGAGCATCATTTCAAATGCTTATTTGCCATCTGTATATCTTCTTTGGTGAAGTGTTCATATCTATTGCCCACTTTTTGTTAATTTTTTTATTGTTGAGTTTTAAGCATTTTTGTATATTTTGGATATAAGTCCTTTATCGGATAGGTACTTTGGGAATATTTTCTCACAATCTGTGTCTTGTCTTTTCATTTTCTGGAGCAGACATTTTTATTTTTAATGTAGTGCAACTTACCAATTTTTTCTTCCATCAGTCATGCTGCTGTTGTTGTATCTAAAAACTCATTGCCAAATCCAAGGTCGTTTAGATTTCCTCCTATGTTTTCTTTTAGAAGTTTTATAGTTTTGCATTTTACGTTTAGGTCTATAATCACTTTTGAGTTAATTCTTGTGAAAGGTGTAAGGTCTGTGTCTAGGTTACATGCGGAGTCCAATTGTTCCAGCACCATTTGTTGTAAAGACTTTCCCTCACCAGTGGACTGTATTTGTTTGGGTCAGTTTATGGACTCTTTATTCCATTCCATTGATCTCTGCATCTATTCTTTTGCCAATACAACACTGACTTGATTCCTGTAGTTTTTAAAGAAAGATACACAGAATACTGCCTTGTATTTAGTAAGGGCTACCTGAGTGTTAAGTATTATTAGTTCAGTAGCGATTGAAGTGTTAATTAATGTCTTGGTTTGGACTCTAATTTCTGAAATGAGACTGTATTTTGTTATTTAAAGTGACCATGGCAATGCAGAACAAAATTCAAACTCACAAAAAAAAGACCAGACTTACTGGTCTGATAGAGACTGAAGAAACCCCGAGAGTATGGCCACTGGACACCCTTTTAACTCAGTACTGAAGGTACTCCTGAGGTTCAACCTTCAGCCAAAGATTGGATAGGCCCCTAAAACAAAGAATAATACATAGCTCAACTATGTATACGAGACTAAATGGGCACACTAGCCCAGGGGCAAGGACGAGAAGGCAGGAGGGGACAGGAAAGCTGGACAAATGGAAATGGGGAACCCAAAATCAAGAAGGGGAGAGTGTTGACACGTTGCGGGGTTGGCAGCCTATGTCACAAAACAGTATGTGTATTAATTGTTTAATGAAAAACTAATTTGCTCTGTAAACCTTCATCTAAAGCACACACACACACACACACACACACACACACACAATCAGCATGACAGTGTCTATTAGAATGAGTAGAAAAGTCACGAGACTTCTGAATTTTCATCTTGTTCAGGGTCAAAGCTTCATTCATAGAATAAGGGGGTATTTGGAGACAAAAATAGAATTTTATCTAAATCCTATTCAAGAAGCTTGTTCAACATATCGTTGTTGTTATTGTAAGGTGCCATTGAGTTGGCTGTGACCCCAAGTACAATCAAACAAAATGTTTCCTCACAATCATAGTTATGTTTGAGCCCGTTTTTGCAGCCATGGTGTCAACAAGTTATTTTTGTTGAGGATCTTCCTCTTTTTCGCTGACCCTTTACCATCTGTTACACATATAAATATAATAGAAATTGTTTAAACATTTTAAAAACAGTTATTTCATGGATTTGAGCTAACCTGGACAAATCATGTCTCTCCAAACATAATAACTATATCCCACAAGCAAACGCTTGATACTTATCATAAAATATAACACTCAGATGATATACATAGATATAAAAAACCATTGCCTTTGAGTTGATTCTGACTCATAACGACTATATGTGTTTCAGAGTAGAACTGCTCCATAGGGTTTTTAATGGCTGTAATCTTGCGGAAGTAGGTCTCCAGACCTTTCTTTCATAGAGCCACTGTGTAGATTCGAACTGCCAATCTTCAGGTTAGTAGCTGAGCACAAACTATTTGTGCCACCCACAGACCTTCACGGATAGAAAGTGTCAATTCTGTGTTCTGATATCAGACTTATAAAGGGAATTATGCCATATTTCCTTTTCTTAATATTATAGTGATATAACCCAGGTAGTATGTAAGTAGTTTCAAATAATGTTTTTTTGTTTGGAAGCATAAACTTTAGGTTGCCTTAATAACAGTACACTTTATTAATTACAAGTTTTTTTCTCAATGTTTATAATCATCGCAAACTGTGAGTCCAACACCACATCAATTATGCCTTGCATTGTATAGTATATTTATTTTTTAAGAAACTTTCTATCCCTTATCTGACTGTATGTCTGAGATGAAGAAATTATGACATGCACTCTCCTACTCACTTTTGCTGCAGTTAGAGGATGTCATGATGGGCATTCCCATGAGGGGCTTGTGTCAACTGTTACCCATAACTTGCCTCGTCTGATAGGAAAAACATCAGTCACTAAGAATTTACCAATAACATTAAAAAGTACCTCAGAATTAAGCATTTCCCTTGTAGTCTGTCTATTTTGTATTTTTTCCGTGTTTCCATTTAGAAAAAGAAGATATCGTTGAAATTGGCCTCTTTGTGGAAGTAAACCTATTTACATGAAGATGAATAGTTAGTCTAAAGCAGGGACTGGCAAAATTTCTCTGTAAATATTTCAGGCTTTGTGGGCCATACCATCTTTGTCTCAGTTATTTAGCTCTGCTCTTTTATCACGAGAGCAACCATAGGCAACATGTAAACCAGTGAGCGTGGCTGTGTTCCAATAAAATTTTATTTCCAAAAACAAGTAGCGTTTGGCTAGCGGGCTTTAATTTGCAGATCCCTTGCTTAGAAGGTACAGTGCCACTTCAAGCTTTTCTTTTGTTTGGAAGTAAGTGGAATTAAGCGAAACGTTAGTTTTTTGTTGTTAGCTGCCATGACGTCAGCCCTGGACTCATGGCAACCTCATGCACAATGTAATGAAATGCTTCCTGGTCCTGCGCCATCCTTATGATTTGTTGCAAATCAGACAGTTTTGATCCATGGGGTTTTAACTTTTGGAAATAGATTGCCAGGCCTTTCTTCCTACTCCATCTTAGTTTGGAAGCTCTGTTGAAACCTGTTCAGCATCATAGCAACAAGCAAGCCTCCACTGACAGATGGGTGGTGGCTACGCATGAGAAGCATTGACTGGAAATGTGGGTCTCCTGCATGGAAAGACAGAATTGTACACTGAACCACCACGGCCTCGAAAACCAGTTGCTGTGGAGTTGACTCTGACTCATGACGATGCCATGTGTATCAGAGTAGAACTGTGCTCCATAGGGTTTCCAGTGGCTGATTTTTAAATGGCTGGAGGTAGATCACCAGGCCTTTCTTCCAAGGTGCCTCCGGGTGGACGGAAACCGCCAACCTTTCAGTTAGCAGCCGATTGTGTTAACCATTTGCATGCCCCAGGGACTCCAGTGGAAGCCCTGGTGGCATAGTGGTTAAGTGCTACGGCTGCTAACCAAAAGGTCAGCAGTTTGAGTCCACCATGTGCTGCTTGGAAATTCTATGGGGCAGTTCTACTCTGTCCTATAGGGTCACTAGGAGTTGAAACCGACTCGAGGGCAACAGGTTTTTAGGGACTCCAACTGTTAGTAGGCAGTTTATAAAATTTAGTATGGAGTAGTAATGTTAATGGGTGGTTTTGTTATCAGCCTGCCTATCAGGGGTCCTTTAAAAAATCTCCCAAGTACCAAAATTTGATTGGAAAATCTTCAAGAATAAAAAAGAATTTCCTGTCAAGAAGAGGAATCAAAACAAAGGTAAATTCTATAACGTTGCAAACGCACCATTGGGAATGCCTCACCTCTGACTTGCAGACAATAGGCCACGCTTAGCAATGGCTCACTGTCCTAGAGAGCACCTCTAGCTACTTGATTATCTGTGGCATTGCAGAGGAGCAGGACATAGACTCACATGCAGAGCTTAAAAAATAGTTTACCTACCCAAGCTTCTACACTTCCCACATAGGGTAGACTCCAACCTGTCAGTTACAGCTGATTTATTATTACTTTAAGAAAAAAATACCTAATTCCTAGCCCAAGGCAGATCAGAATCAGCAAATGAGAAAGGGGGAAGAGGACAGCTGGAGGCTGCCAGCCTGAGAGCAAAGGAGGACTTGGACTTAAAACAGACCCAACAATTGAAAACCTCCTGCCCTGGAGTCATTTCCTGCTGGGATTATCAGTCCTTATGTTCAGACTACTACTATTGATTTTGGTGAAGATAGTTATGAAATATAGATCAGATCAATCAGACTCATTATGGAAATAAAGGGATGTTGGCATATGTGTGTTTGTGAATAGATGGATGAAATTGACTAACGTAATGGCTTAGTGAGATATTAAAAAAAAAGAACAATTTTCTGGAGAAATGTTCAGCAATTATTTAGCATCCCAACGTATGTTTGGAACGCTACTACATATGTTTCCTGGAGGCAAATGTAGACAAGGGTCCTTTGACATTACAAGACAAAATGAGATTAGGAGACTAATTAATCCTGACCCCAGTTCAGCATGAAAACTTTAATCATATCCTCTGCTGTCTTAATAAAGGGGAGAAAAACATCCAAATGTGTAAGAGCTTTCCAAAAATGAGTCCAGTCCAACTGGTTAAAATTACTTAAAAAAAAAAAAATCTTGGCACTTAAAGGCGTAAAATTATTTGAAACACTTCGTTTCCCAATGATGTTGAATAAATAAAGCATTGCTCTCCTTAAGTAAGGCCAGGTGTAGAAACAAATTACTTTGTTGCTGAACTTTTCAGAGATCTGTGCTTGCCTGAGATTGTTTCCATATAGTACAACGTGTATTGGGGGATTTGACTATCATTTGGTAATTGTGATCAATGTTAAATACTCATGCTGAATCATTTATTCTTTGCATGAATTAATTTCATGCAAATTTAAATCTTGGCTGCCGAGCACTGATCAAATTAACTGAATAACTGCCAAACATCTTTGCTTTTTCCTAATTAGAAGACATTATTATTGCTAAAGTAGCCCTGGTGGCACAATGGTTAAGCAGTCTGTTGCTAACCAAACGGTCAGTGGTTTGAATCCACCAGCTGTTCTGTGAGAGGAAAGACCTGACTGTCTGCTCCTGTGAAGATGACAGCCTTGGAAAACCTATGGGGCAGTTCTTCTCTGTCTTATAGGGTCGTTATGAGTTGGAATTGACTTGGAATTGGCTTGACAGCACTCAACAACAACAGCAACATTATTGCTGGGACGTATTTGAAATTCTTATGTCATCCAAGCTTTCAGTCTTGTTGCCAAGAAGAATTGGCTAAATTTTTTTTTAATTTACCTGTTACTGAGGTTTGGCTCTTTTGTCTTATTTGTTTCATATTTTTCTCTCTCTCTTTTAATGTAATAAATAAAATGTAACACATACAGATGAAGCCCTATTTGTATCCACCCCCAATCTCTCTACTCTCTTTCCTACTCTAATATAGTCTCTAACTTCATGTTTTTATTTTTTGTATATATATTTTAGTTGCCATGTACTATTTTAGTGTATGAATATCCAAAACAACAACAAAACAGTTGTGATTGTGTTGACTCCACCTCATGGCGACCTCATGTGTGTCAGAGAAGAACAGTGCTCCAGGGGGTTTTCAGTGGCTGATTTTTCAGAAGTACACAGCCAAACCTTTCTTCTGAGGTGCCTCTGGGTATACTCACATCTCCAACCTTATGGTTAGCAGCCAAGAGCTTAACAATTTTTACCACTCAGGGACTTTAGTGTATGAAGAAACCACAATTATTTCTCCATTCATCTGTTGATGGACATTTGGTTTGTTTTGCTAGTATAAACAATACTGCAATCCACTTTGCCACACTTGTTTCCTTGCGCACATGTGTGACAGCTTCTCGTGGGCATATATCTAGAAGTAGCATTTCTCTGTGTATCTTTATTGTCTACCGGACTATTATTGCAAAATTGCTCTCCACTATAGCTGTACCAATCAATGTACACTCCCACCAGTGTGTGATAATTTTTGTGTATCTACTTCTTCATCAAACTTGATATTGTCAGCCTTATAATTTATAAAAATTTCCCAACCTAATGAGACTTAAGGGTGATAGATTTTGTTTTAGTTTGCCTTTGCTTGATTACTAGTTAGACACGGCATCTTTTCATATATTTTTGCTTCCTTCATGTGGTTGTTAAAGTCACAGAGAATGATAATGAGTTGAGATGGCAAAGCTTTCCAGGGCCAGGAGTTAAAGACTGCAGAGAATGAGGGGAGTTATTAAGACTTGAGTAGATATCAGTAATCAGGAGGGGAAGAGCATGAGAAGGCCTTCTCAGGATCAGCAACATGTGAAGGATGGGTTGGAAGTGGCACTGGGGACCTAAATGACCCCTACCTGAAATATATGGGGCTGCTTCCAAAGGGCTGAGGGGCCAGGGGGCAAGGGAGTGTCCTTAGGAAAGAGTTATGTTTTAATTAAGGCCAAAGAAGATGTAGAAGACACAGGAGAGTTTTCTGATTGGAGGTTGGGAGGTCCAGTGCCCTAGCTGAAGGAATTGCGAGAGAAGGGAATAGATCATAATTAGCGTATAAGGAGAAATGTGGAGATGAGAGTTTGGGGACATGGGTATGAGGTATCATGTGGTTGGCCCTGTTACTCTCTCAGAGGATGACGGGAAACCTGTTGTAGTAGAGTGATCTTCCCTTGTTGGTATAGTAGCTCCAGGGAGTTATTGGGCTTGCTGCTCTTACTCACAGGAGCCCTGGTGATGCAGTGGTTAAAATGCTCGTCTACTAACCAAAAAGTTGACAGTTTGAACCCACCAGCTGCTTCTCGGGAGAAAGATGTGGCAGTCTGCTTCCTTAAAGATTTACAGGCTTAGAAACCCTATAGGGTCACTATGAGTTGGAATGGACTCCGTGATGGTGGGTTTGGTTTGGTTTGGACATGCTTGTTCTTTTGGGGGTCCCATGTTAGTTTCCTAGAGCTGCTGTTATAAAACACCACAAAGTGAGTGGCTTTAAAAACAGAGATTTATCATCTCATAGTTCTGGCAGCTGAAATTCTGAGATAAGAGTGTTGGCCATGTTGATTTTTTCAGAGGCTATGAGGGAGAATCTGTTTGTACCTCTCTCTGAGCTCCTGTGGCTCCAGGAGCTCCTTGGCTCACAGCTCAGTGTCACGTGATGTCCTTCTCTCTCTCTTTCTCTCTCTCTCTGTAAGTGTCTCTGTGTCTGTCTTCCCTTCAGGAGGACAACACTGTGATTGGATTAGCACCCGTCTACTTGGTTGGGTGTGGCCTCCTCTTAACTAACTAATAACAACTTCAAAGACTCTTTCCAAACGGTCACATTCACAGGTACCTGCGTTAGAACCCCAATATATCTTTTTGGGGGGACACAATTCAATCCATAACAGATCCCTAGAACCTAACATGGTGCCCTTGTCTGAGTCAATATTTTCCTATGCTTCTGGTCCTCTAAGCTTTCCAGCTGTCTGCAACACCGGGACTAAAGCCAGAAGCATTTGATAATCTCTGTTGCCAGAATTAAAAAAAAAAACCAGAACAACCTTGCCGTCGAGTCCATTCTGACTCATAGCGACCCTATAGAACAGAGTAGGACTGTCCCACAGGTTTCCAAGGAGCACCTGGTGGACTCCAACTGCCCACCTTCTGGTTAGCAGTCATAGCTCTTAACCACTGTACCACCAGGGTGTCCACAATAGGATTCACAAAAGGAATTCAGAACTGGGGAATAAAATTCACTAGGAACTCCACTAAAAAGTATTTTTTAACTATCTCTGTCTTAGCTGTGTAAATATGAGTTATTTTCTTTTTGGCTTAGCCTTAATCAAAAACTTCACAGGAAAATATTTTTATTATTTAAACATGGTTTTCCACCAGGATTACATTCGATGCTAACATCAGTTCTCAGTGGGTCGTGGATCGTTTGGCTTGATATTCTGCAGAAAGTAACGTGTGTTTACTTAGTACATGTTTATCTATAATTAAAGTGATATGTTTTGGGAATATTTGTTACTAGGAGTCCTCTTTATGCTTACAAAAAACAAATTTTATACATTTTGTGAAAATTTGATGCTTACTAATACACAGATTTTCTTCTGTTGTGTGGCATCACATTTGTAACAGAGAAGTAATTTCAGTTTCAAAAAATACCTAAATCATAAAATTATCTAAATCAATATAGTACTCATAATATCTTGAAAATTAGTGAAGCCTTTCATATTTACCAAAGAGTCAGTGATGAGTTTAGATGAAGGCATTAAGGGGTAGAACTTATTTGGCTTAGCGCCCCATATCATATCAGATAATGCAAAGGCATATCCTGCTCCTGGTTTTTGCCTGTCACCACGTGGCCTCTTGTCTTTAAGACTGTCTGTTGCCTTTGCAAATGTATTATTTGAGATAAAACATTTCTGGTAGCTGTATTTATATCTTGATTTTAAAAAATCATAATAAAAAAATACTATCGTAAGTAGAAATTAGGGAACCATCGTTCAAGAACAACAAGAAAAACAACAACAACAACAAAAACCCTCACAAAACCAGTTACTACCAACTTGGTTCCAACTCGTGGTGACCCCATGTGTGGCAGAGTAGAACTATACTCCATAGGGTTTTTAAGGCTGTGATCTTTTGGACGCACATCACCAGGCCTTTATTCTGAAGCACCTCTGGGTGGGTTCAAACTGCCAACCTTTTTGTTAATAGTCGACCACTTAAGTGATTATGCCACCTAGGAACCTTAAACCACTTACCACTGAGTTGGCTCCGACTCAGGGTGACCCCCATCAGTGTCTGAGTAGAACTATGCTCCATTGGATTTTCAATGGCTGTTTTTTTTTTCTGGAAGTAGATCTCCAGGTCTTTCTTCCAAGGTATCTCTGGGTGGACTAAAACCTCCACCCTTTGGTTAGCAACTGAGTGTATTAACAGTTTGCACCACCAGAAACAAGGTAACCAGTTGTGGTTGAGTCGGTTTTCACTCAGAGACCCTATAGGACAGAGGAGAACTGCACCCATAGGGTTTCCAAGGAGCAGCTGGTGGATTCGAACTGCTGATCTTTTGGTTAGCAGCCATAGCAATTAACCACTGCGCCACCAGGGCTCCAGAAACAAGGTAGCGTGATTCAAAAAAGCCTCCAACTTGCTCACATTTATTCATTCAGTAAATATTCAGTGAGTGACCACTCTGTGGCAGCACTGCAGAAATGGCTGAGAATAAATACAGCAGGGGGGAAAACCCTCACCAACGCTTGTCTTTAAGTTTGTATTCCACACCAACACGTATGTGACCAGAGGATCTGCTTCCGTGTCTTCTGTGTCTTCTTCCGCGTCCTAGTGCTTACAGTGGTTGTCTCGAGTGACAAGTCTGAAACCAATCAGCAAGAAATACTTTCACTTTATTTCCATGAGCGCCATCTTTCAGGAAATCCCTAATGATCCAAAGCCTGGCTGAGAGATGCTGATGCCATGGGGAGCGTGGCTACTGTATAACGCAGATGTAATTGTCAGAGACAATTTTGTCCTCCTTCATGACCTTGTCCCATTTTTGACAATTTCCCTAGTGCCATTTTTCTCTGCCAGATGACCTACCTCAGTTTTCCAGTCCCTTCATTGTGCCTCATCCAGTTAAGTGTGTGCCTGATATGTGTAGAGTTTAAAAAAGGAGGACCAAACACACCATTGCCTTCTAAGCACTTAGAGTTATATTGAAGATTTAAGGCATGTGAGATTTGATCATAAAGAAATGTGTCTGAATTAGAAAAATGTTTCGAGCAATGATTGTAATGATAACACTGTTAAAATTCACGTTGTTGTTGTTGTCAGGTGCTGTTCAGTCGGTTCTGACTCATAGTGACCTTACGTGCGACAGAACAAAACACTGCCCAGCCCTGCGTCATCCTCACAATTGTTATTATGCTTGAGTCCATTGTTGCAACCACTGTGTCAATCATCTCGTTGAGGGTCTCCCTCTTTTTCACTGATCCTCTACTTTACCAAGCATGATGTCCTCTGGGGACTGGTCCCTCTGATAACATGTCTAAAGTATGTGAGACAAAGTCTTGCCATCCTTGCTTCTAAGGAGCATTCTGGCTGTACTTCTTCCAAGACAGACTTATTCATTCTTCCGGCATGGTATATTCAATATTCAATATTGTTCACCAACACCTTAATTCAAAGGCAACAATTCTTTTTCAGTCTTCCTTATTTATTGTCCAGCTTTTGCATGCACATGAGGCAACTGAAAACACCCTGGCTTGGGTCAGGTGCACCTTAGTCTTCAAAGTGACATCTTTGCTTAGAATATATAGACATGAATATAAATCAGCCATTGAAAACCCTATGGAACACACACGGGGTTGCCATGAGTTGGAATTATTAACTCGATAGCAACTGGTAACTGGTATGCATATATTCCCCAGGTGGCACAAATAGTTTGCACTCTGCTGCTAACCTAAATGTTAGTGATTTGAACGCACCCAGTGGTACCACAGAAGAAAAGTCCTGGCAATGTGCTTCCATTAAGATTACAGTCAAGAAAATCCAATGGAGTAGTTTTGCTCTGTAATACATGGGGTTGCCATGAGTCAGAATAGACTCGAGGGCAATTTACAATATATATATGTAAATATATACATATATAAATATACATATGTATACACACACACACACACACACACACACATATAAAACCGGAAACAACCTGTTGTTGTTCAGTCCCTTCCAACTCATAGCGACCCTATAGGACAGTGTAGAACTGCCCCATAGGGTTTACAACTGCCGATAGATTCAAACTGCCTACCTTTTGGTTAGCAGCTGAGCTCTTAACCACTGGGCCACCAGGGCTCCAATATATACATATGACTTTTTTCCTTTAAGTGACTACATTTGGTTATATCTGTAAGCTCTAATTTTTTAAAATCAGTTATGTCATAATTGAGGATGCAAAGGATTCTAAAACTGAAAAAAACAAAAAACAAACCTGTTGCCATCGAGTCGATTCCGACTCACAGTGACCCTACAGGACAGAGTAGAACTGCCCCATAAGGTTTCCAAGGAGTGGCTGGTGGATCCAAACCGCCAACCTTTTGGTTAGCAGCTTGAGCTCTGCAAGTTACTAAACTGCTATATGTTAACACACAAAACAAAGGATGGTAAAAGGCAAGGCATAATCAGATGGTATAAAGAATGCAGTAGGATTATAGTAAAGGTGACATCAGTGTGGGAAATAATTTGCAGATGTTTTGAGACTTAAGTTTGACCTTGAAGGAAGGATACGATCTGGATGAGGAGGAGGGTGGGAAAGAGAGTGGCAGGACAGTGTTGTAGCCCTGGCAGTGTGACCACCGATGCCCTGACTGGTTCTGTCTTTCCCCATTTCCTTGAGGGAGAGAGGGATTCCCTACACAATGTCATCCCTAACCAAGGTGTCCAAGTCCTGGACCCACTTTGGAGATTAGTGCTTATGGACTAGTGTACAGAACCGGGGCGGGGGGGATCCAGTTTTTCTACAGATAGTGGGTCAGTTGATAGGGATGCTGTTTCACTAGGAAGAGTCCCTGGATGTTTAATGGTGACCGGTTATGGATGATAGGACTCATTGGTTCAAGTGAGTTAGTTTCCTGTCAGCTCTAAGAAATGATGACAAAAACGTTACATGCAGGACCAAGATTGCAAGAAAGAAAGGGAAATCTAGAGTGGCCAAAAATGAGGAGGAAATTGAAATCCAGACCAATAAGCCCCTAAGCTGTCCTTAGGTGAAGAGGTTTCTGGAATCTAGGGACTTGTGTTTTAGTATCCATGTGGGGTCAGACCATGAGTCTTTGAGACTAAGCTAGGAGGGGAGGATGAGTTGGACCTGAGGCCTCTGCATAAAGTCAACACGCCATATTGTCAACAAAAGGATAAAAAGGAAAAAAATTCATCTGATGGTACAGAGGGGCAATAAGGAAGCCTGTCATGTGCTGGACTTTGGATAGAAAAACATTCCTGAGAATTTTTAATGACAAGCTTATGCTTCATGCTGGCTTGCAGTTTGAATTTATACTATCTGCTAAGAAATTAACATAAAAATTTGTCCCAGGCTAATAAAACCCTGGCAAGTGCAAGAGCAAAAGCAAAAAGATTCTGGAAGGGCAAATCCTTAATGTAGTTTGCACTGAATTCCCATGAATAAAACCCTGCTGAAGACGAACTCACAATCAAAATTTCGATAACAACATGTTAAGTTCAAAAATTCTTGTTGTCTTGGAATTTTGACAGGAGCTCCAAAGGCTGAGAACAAGTGTCAGTCCATTTATGAAGGACAAGTGAAGAGACTGTGAAACTGATTTTTGACTTTTAGCGCTTAACTTGCCTGCAAAGCGCATAAGGGAAGCCTTGAATATTGATAAGAAGGAATTCTAGAGTGAGAAATCCTTTAGAGGAGAGAGGGTTAAAGATGAACTCGGTGTTTCTTTCTCTTCGCCGAGACAACTCAGGGTGAGGGAAGTTCAGTGTAATAGTCAGACTGTTTTCTGTTATCTGGAATTTAAAGATATAGCAACTGATATCTGATTTATGCTTGGAAATATACAATGGCAAGAGGCTGACCAGGAGCCCTGAGGCAGAGTAGAGGGGTACTAGAGGAAGAAGCTACATTTCCGCCAAGTGAGGATAAAAGTGAAGTTTCTTGTGGGTCAGATGTGGGCCCTGTGCAGGAAGGAATCTGAGACAGGGTTTCACCTGGACAAAGAAGTGGGGTGATTACAGCAGGAAGATTTTGGATTAGAAGCCAAAGGCTCAGGGTTCTCCTGTGTGGTGCCTGGAGAAGAAATTGCCCACATCAGGAGGTAGGTTCTCAGAAGAGGTAATCTCTGAAGAATCCAGAGAGCATTCCAGGAGAGAAGGAAAATGGGCATTCAGCAATCTGTCACATCCTGAAAGCACCAATGCTATATTACCACTGCACTGGTCAAGTAAGACTCCCCATCAGATCTTTGGAGCTCAGGTTCACAGAAGTGGGTTAATTATTTATAATCCTCGGCTCATGACACACTCATCGTATTCATCATGAATCTATGCGTGACCTGCTTGTGTACTTATTTTTAATAATGTAATAAGAACCCATGAAATAACCACCCCAAACAAAAGCTAGGACCTTGATAATAACCTAAATCTAACGATGTGCTGCCCCCAACCCATCCCCCTCCCTCCCTCAACTCAAAGTAGTCATTATTCTGAATCCTGTGTTCAGCATTCCTTTGCTTTCTTTTGTCAAAAAAAAAAAAATAAAGCTTATTGAGGTATAACAAACATTTTCTATATTTTCTGTAAAAGTACAGAAAAGTGCACAAATCTTAAATTTACAGCTCAACAAAATCAAGGGTATTCTTTAAAAACACCAGTAGATAAGATTTTGGCCAGACTGATTAAGAAACAACAATTAATAGAATAAAACACAATAGCAATAAAAAGGGAACATAACTGTATATCAAGTGAGTATTTTTTTAAAAAGAACATCTATGAGCAATTTTATGCCAATAAATTAAAATATGAAATAGACAATTATGTAGAAAAATATAATTTAATAAAACTGATGAGAAGAAACAGATCACTTGAATAGATAGATGTAAAATCACTAAAGAAATTGAATCTGTAGTTAAAAATAAAGCATCTGCCTACAACCAACCAACCAACCAACCAACCAACCAACCAGCTCAGCAACAAATAAAAACCCACCAGGCCCAGAGGATTTTGTAGGGTGACCACTAGCACATGTGGAACGCATAATCCCATCGTTACACACACTCTTTCTGTGATTCTGTGTTTCCATGAAGGAAATCACCTTGCTTTGTGGATGAGATTGAGCCATGGCCATATAAACTTGGACATGTCCTATCTGAAATTCTAAACCTTTCAAAAATAGTATCACAGGTTCTTAAATGAATTTTTGGCCTCTTAAAATTGTTCGTAAACAAGTAATTGAGCCACAGTTTTAGTCCGTGAAAATAACTTTAGGCTACTGTAGAAAAGCAGGAGTCCCTGGGTGGTGCAAATGTTTATGTGCTGGACTTCTAACTGAAAGGTTGGCGGTACGAATTCATCCAGCGGTGCCACGGAAGTAAGGCCTGGCGATCTGCTTCCGAAATGTCACAGCCTTGGAAACCCTATGCAGCAGTTCTACTCGGCACACATGGGGTCGCCCTGAGTTGGAACTGACTGCATGGTTACTAACAACAACCCTAGAGGACCAAGTTTCTTTTTCTTTTTTTTATTGTACTTTAGGTGAAGGCTTATAGAACAAATAGTTCCTCATGAAACAGTAGTAGACATATTGTTTTATGACACTGGTTAACAACCCCACAACATGTCAACCCTCTAACTTCTCAACCTTTTTTTTTGGTGAAAATACACACAGCCAAAGATACACCGTTTCAAAAATTTCTACATGCACAGTTCAGTGACTGACTGTGCTCTTCCAATTGAAGGAGCACGTTTTTTGGTTTGAAAACATCAAGTGTTCCAGATAAATGTGCCCTTTGTTAACCAAATTTTCTCATCAATTCATGCCACAGGGTTCAGAAGCAATATATTTCCAAACCACCCAGGAATTCCTGGGAATCAGCCATATGGTTAATTGTGTCATATTAGCCCCTTCCTTGGAAGTTAAAGCATTTTGAAAGACAGGACTTAGAACAAATTATATCTAAGTCCACATTTGAATGAGCCCTGCTATGGTGGGATTCTACTGTGTTTTCTTTAAAATTTAGATTTTGCCTAGTTATTCTAGTTCATTCTGTGGCATTTCCTCATTAGATAACTCCACAGCTCAAGCAATATTGCCCTGACTAATTAGCGGTTGTGGGTTTTTAACTTGGTTTATGGGTTGTTGCTTTGACAGATATTTTTTAACCTCTTGTCTGGGCTAACATACAGAGGTTTTTGTATTAGGTTCCTCCGTTGGCTAAGACTGTCGTGGTACTATAATTCTTCAGTCAGTCAGTTACTCAGGTGTGTTAATTTGTTCATCAACCATTTTTTTTTTTTTAATCTTCTGTGTATCAGGCAAAGTTAGGTGCTGGAGACAGAAAGATAAGGTATTGGCTTAGCCTGGAGTACCTCACAGTCCAGAGGGAGATGTGAATATGCTCCTAGATTTATCATAGCAGGATAGGATAATTGCTATTACTGAGATGTGTCAGAGGGCCAGGGCAGTGTACAAGAGAGAGGAATTAATTCTGCTTCACACAGAAGGTGAATTTTGAGCCATGTTGAAGGGCTAAATAGGCATTTGTAAAAAAGAGTAAACAGAGGAATTAAAAAAAAAAATGCAATCTGAAATTATCTAGAAATGTAGAAGTTCAGTATGATTGGAGTATAGAGCACATGGGGGAATTTTGGGAGATGAAATTAGAAAGAGATTTTGAGGACTGTGTTAGTTACTTATTATCATGTAACAAATTACCTCAAAACTTGTGTGCCATCGAGTTGGTTCCGACTCATAGTGACCCTGTGTGATAGAGTGGAACTGCCTCATGATTTCCTAGGCTGAAATCTTTACAGGAGCAGATTGCCAGGTCTTTTCTCCCGTAGAGTTGCTGGTGAGTTTAAGATTTTATTTCTGCAGATTTACTTCCCCTAAAGGTAATGCTTTCTGCACATGTTTGGTCTAGAGCACAGTGTGGGTATCAGCTGGAATTTATTGATTTCATTGCTCCTTTGAGAACTGGTCTCTTCTAACGTGAGCTGTCTTGTCAATCAGAAGAAACATCTGTAATTATCAGTCTTTTTCCTTTTTTTTGCAATCAGAACATCTGTTTGATGTGAGAAAAGTCATTACTCTTTCTTGTTCCTTTATCATTCCCGCTGTAAACTATACTTCAGTAGAGATGCAGCCTACGAATTTGCTAACATTTAAAGGCCACACTCCCACCCCCATTCTTTCCATTGGCAGAAATGGTGTGTATCTTAGTCGTCTAGTGCTGCTCTAACAGAAATACCACAAGTGGATGGCTTTAACAAAGAGAAATTTATTTTTTCACAGTAAAGTAGGCTAGAAGTCCAAATTCAGGGCATCAGCTGCAGGGTAAGGCTTTCTCTCTCTGTCGGCCTTCTCGTCAATGTTCCCCTGGACTAGCAGCTTCTCTGCGCAGGGACCCCGGGTCCAAAGGACACGCTCTGCTCCTGGCACTGCTTTCTTGGTGGTCTGAGGTCCGCCTGTCTCTCTGCTCTCTTCTCCCTTTTGCTTCTCAAGAGATTGTCTCAGGATACAATCCAATCTTGCAGATTGAGTCTGGCTTTAGGAACACGACTGCTGCCCATCCTCCTTCATTAACATCATAGAGGCAGGATTTACAACATATAGGAACATCACACAATACCAGGAATCATGGCCTAGCCAAATTGATGCACACACATTTTTGGAGGGACATAATTCAATCCATGACAGTGTGTATATGAAAGCTGAACAGAAAATGTGAAGACTGATGAAAATAGCTATTTTTACCTAACTCTGAAAGCTATTCCCAGTAGAATTTCTGCTGGCAAGAAAAATGAACTTTTCCCCAGGGATGTCACTAATGTGGTTGATACACGCTGTTGAATGTCTCCTGAAGCAACACATAAGGTTCCACTTGAATAAAAGAAACCAAGGTTTATCTGTCAGGTTCAAGGCTAGTCAACACTGGATTTTTTAAATCTTAAATATCAAACAGGTGGATGAAATATGGTGCTCTAACTACAAAATAGAAGCTACCATGTTTGCTAGAATGAGAAATGCAGCAATTGGCCTTTCATTGTAAGCAGCTTTTTCTTGGTGTTTGTGACATAAGTTTTGTCTTTATTGTTACGTTTCAAACACATTGTCCTCCACCGAGCAGTGAGCCAATTACCACCTGATCCTTGTGATTACAAACTAGCCATTATCCTAAGTAAACCAAAGCCAGACATTTAAAAAAAAAAAAAGAAGTGAAATTAGACCTTAAAAAGAGCCCTGGTCGTGCCAAGTTTAAGTGCTTGGCTGCTAACTGAAAGGTTGGTGGTTCGAACCCACCCAGCTGCTCCATGGGAGAAAGACCTGCTGATCTGCTTCCATAAAGATTACAGCCAAGAAAACCCCATGGGGCAGTTTTACTCTGTCACATGCAGCTGACATGAGTTGGAACTGACTCGACGGCACCCCAAAACAACAACAGACCTTAAAAAATCCATTGTATGTGAAAGCAAGTAAAATAAAATTGATAATAAGACTTTGGTGGTACTATGGAATGTTCGTCAATATGAATTTGGGAGGATTCCAAGTTCTATTACTAGACTTGCTCCTCTTCACTCAACATCGTATCCAGTTACTAGGGTTTTTAGTTTCCCTAAGACTTCTCACTTTTATTTTATTATTTTTTTACTGTTGCTTTATTTGTATTTTTTTTTTTTAAATATTTTATTGTACTTCAGCTGAAGGCTTACAGAACAGTTTCTCATGTAACAGTAGTACACATGCTGTTTTATGACTTTGGTTAACAACCCCACAACATTTCAACCCTCTGAATTCTCAGCTTTTTTTTTTTTTTTAGTGAAAATACACATAGCCAAAGATACACCATTTCAAAACTTTTTACGTACACATTTAAGTGACATTGACTATGCTCTTCCAATTGTGCTGCCATTCTCACCCAAGATGAAGGCTTACAGGACAAAATAGCCTCCCATTTAACAGTTACTACAAAGGTTGCCCTATAACAATGGTTAACAATCTCACAACACATCAACAGTATCCTTACTCAACTTTGTGTTCCCTATCATCAGCTTCCTACTCCCCCTCTGCCTTCTGGCCCTTGTCACTGGACTTCTGTACCTCGTTAGCCTCATTTAGTTTTACTGGGCTGTCCACTCCCAGGCTGAACAGTGAACCTCGAAGGTAACTTCAACTCTGAGCTGAAAGGGTGTCTGGGGGCCATGCTCTTGAGGTTTCTCCAGTCTCCTTTAGGCCAGTAAATCTGGTCTTTTTTTTTTTGTGAGTTAGAATTATGCTCTACATCCTTCTCCAGCTCTGTCCAGAACCCTCTGTTGTGATCCTGGTCAAAGCAGTCAGTGGTGGTAGCCGGGCACCATCTAGCTGTACTGGACTCAGTCTGGTGGAGGTCTTGGTAGCTGTGGACAATTAGTCCTTTGGACTAATCTTTTCGTTGTATCCTGTTCTCTTCATTCTCCCTTGCTCCCAAAGGGATGAGACCAGTGTAATATCTTAGATGGCCACTCACAGGCTTTTAAGACCCCAGGCTACTCACCAAGGTAGAATGTAGAGCATTATCTTTATAAGTAGTGTCATGCCAATTGAGCTAGATGTTCCCTGAGACCATGGTCCCCAGAGCCCTCCGTCCAACAACTCAGTCCCTCGGGGAGTTTGGATGTGTCCATGGGGCCTACATCACCTTCCTTGTGCAGGTTGTGTTAGTTTCCCTTGTACTATGTACTGTCTCACCTCTCAACCAAGATACCACTTATCTATTGCCTATTTAGTATTCCCCCCCCCCCCCCATCCCTGGTAACCAACAAGGATTGTTACATTTTGCATGTGAATTTTTTCATGGGTTTTTACTATAGAGGTCTCATACAATATTTGTCCTTTTGTGATTGACTTATTTCACTCAGCATAATGTCCTCCAATTTGATCCATGTTATGAGATGGTTCACAGATTCATTGTTGTTCTTTCTCGTTGCATAGTACTCCATTGTGTGTATGTACCATAGCTTGTTTATCCATTCATCTGTTGATGGACATCGAGGTTGTTTCCATCGTTTTGCTATTGTGAACAATGCTGCCATGAATATAGGTGTGCATATGTCTATTCGAGTGACGACTCTTATTTCTCTGGGATATATTCCTAGGAGTGGGATTCCTGGATCGAATGCTATGTCTATTTCTAGCTTTCTGTGGAAACGCCATATCATTTTCCAAAATGGTTGTATCATTTTGCATTCCCACCAGCAGTGTATAAGAGTTCCCATCTCCCCGCAGCCCCTCCAACATCTGTTATTTCCAGTATTTTTGATTCGTGCCAGTAATGCCAGGGTGAGATGGTATCTCATTGTGGTTTTAATTTGCATTTCTCTAATGGCTAGTAAATATGAGCATTTCCTCATGTGTCTGTTGGCCATTTGAATGTCTTCTTTGGTGAAGTGTCTGTTCATTTCCTTTGCCCATTTTTTAATAGGATTATTTGTCTTTTTGTTGTAGAGGTGTTGGATTTTCTTGCTATGGAGATTAGACCTTTGTCTGACTTGTACTGTCCAAAAATTTTTTCCCAGTCTGTGGGTTCTCTTTTGACTCTTTTGGTGAAGTCTTTTGAAGAGCATAGGTGTTTGATTTTTAGAAGATCCCAGTTATTTAGTTTATCTCTTGGGTTTTGTGTGTTGATGGTTATGGTTTGTATCCTGTTAATACCATGTATTAAGGCCTGAAGTGTTGGTCCTATTTTTTCTTCTATGAACTTTATAGTTTTAGGCTTTATATTCAGGTCTTTGATCCATTTTGAAGTAGTTTTTGTATACGGTGTGAGGTATGGGCCCTGTTTCATTTTTCCGCAAATGGATATCCAGTTTTGCCAGTACCGTTTGTTAAAAAGACTGTCTTTTCCCCATTTGATGTATTTTGGGCCTTTGTCAAAGATCAGGTGACCGTAGGTGGATGGATTTACATCTGGGTTCTCAATTCTGTTCCATTGGTCAATGTCTCTGTTGTACCAGTACCAGGCTGTTTTGACTACTGTAGCTGTATAGTAGGTTCTGAAGTCAGGTAGTGTGAGTCCTCCCACTTTATTCTTCTTCTTCAGTAGTGCTTTACTTATTTGGGGCTTCTTCCCTTTCCATATAAAGTTAATAATTAGTTTTTCCATCTTTTTGAAGAATGTTGCTGGTATTTGGATCGGGATTGCATTGTATTTGTAAATTGCTTTAGGTAGAATTGCCATTTTCACAATGTTGAGTCTGCCTATCCATGAGCATGGTATGTTTTTCCATTTATGTAGATCCCTTTGGGTTTCATGCAGCACTGTTTTGTAGTTTTCTTTGTATAGGTCTTTTACATTCCTGGTCAGATTTATTCCTAAGTATTTTATCTTTTTAGGGGCTATTGAAAATGGTATTGATTTCCTGATCTCCTTTTCATCGTTCTCTTTACTGGAGTATAGGAATCCAACTGATTTTTGAATGTTTATCTTGTATCCTGCTACTCTGCTGAATCTTTCTATTAGTTCCAGTAGATTTCTTGTGGAGTCTTTAGGGTTTTCTATGTATAGTATCATATCATCTGCAAACAGGGAGAGTTTAACTTCTTCATTACCAATTTCGATGCCCTTTATTTCTTTCTCTTGCCTTATTGCTCTAGCTAGAACTTCCAGCACAATGTTAAATAGGAGTGGTGATAAAGGGCATCCTTGTCTTGTTCCTGTTTTCAAGGAGAATGTTTTCAGCCTCTCTCCATTAAGAATGATGTTGGCTGTTGGTTTTGCATAGATGCCCTTTATTATGTTGAGAAATTTCCCTTCTATACCTATTTGATTGAGAGCTTTTATCAGGAATGGGTGTTGGACTTTGTCAAATGCCTTTTCTGTGTCAATTGAGATGATCATGTGATTCTCTTCTTTCCTTTTATTTATGTGGTGAATTACTTTGATGGATTTTCTAATGTTAAACCATCCTTGCATACCTGGTATGAATCCTACTTGGTCGTGGTGTATTATTTTTTTGATATTGAATTCTATTGGCTAGAATTTTGTTCAGATTTTTTGCATCTATATTCATGAGAGATATTGGTCTGTAATTTACTTTTTTTGTGATGTCTTTGCCTGGTTTTGGTATCAGCGTTATGCTGGCTTCATAGAATGAATTTGGAAGTGTTGCTTCCTCTTCTATGCTCTGAAATAGCTTGAGTAGAACTGGTACAAGCTCTTCTGTAAATGTTTTGTAGAATTCTCCAGTGAAGCCATCTGGGTCAGGGCTTTTTTTGGTTGGGAGTTTTTTTTGTTACCTTTTCAATCTCTTCTCCTGTTATGGGTCTGTTCAGATTTTCAATATCACTTTGTTGTAGTTTGGGTAGGCCGTGTGTTTCTAGAAATTTATCCATTTCCTCTAGGTTTTCAAATTTGTTGGAGTATAGTTTTTCATAATATTCTGTTATAATCCTTTTTATTTCGGTTGGGTCTGTTGTAATGTCCCCCATTTAATTTCTTATTTGGGTTATTTGTGTCCTCTGCTGTTTTTCTTTTGTCAGTCTGGCCAGTGGTTTGTCGATTTTGTGGATTCTTTCAAAGAACCAACTTTTGGTTTTGTTGATTCTTTCTATTGTTTTTCTGTTCTCTATTTCATTTATTTCTGCTCCGATCTTTACTATCTCCTTTCTTCCTGTGGTTGTAGGCTTTTTTTGCTGTTCTCTTTCTATTTGTTTGAGTTCAGTAGTTAATGTTTTGATTTTGTCCCTTTCTTCTTTTTTGATATGTGCATCTATTGCTATAAATTGTCCTCTGAGGATTGCCTTTGCTGTGTCCCAAAGGTTTTCGTATGATGTGTTTTCATTTTCATTTGAGTCTAGGAATTTTTTAATTCCATCTCTGATGTCTTCTATTACCCATTGATGTGTAAGCAGAGTATTATTCAGTTTCCATGTAGTTGATTTTTTTTTCTTGCTCTTTCTATTGTTAATTTCTACCTTGATGGCATTGTGGTCAGAGAAGATACTGTGAATTATCTCAACGTTTTGGATCTTGTTGAGGATTGCTCTGTGGCCTAAGATGTGGTCTATTCTAGAGAATGTTCCATGTGCATTGGAAAAGAATGTGTACTTTGCAGTGGTTGGATGGAGTGTTCTATATATGTCTATGAGGTCAAGTTGGCTGATTGTGCCCTTTAGGTCTTCTGTATCTTTGCTGAGTTTCTTCTTAGTTGTTCTGTCCTTTACTGAGAGTGGTGTGTTGAAGTCTCCTACTATTATTGTGGAACTGTCAATTTCTCTTTCGTGCTGTTAGAGTTTGTTTTATGTATTTTGGAGCCCTGTCATTGGGTGCGTAGATGTTTATTATGGTTATGTCTTCATGATGGATCGTCCCCTTAATCATTATATAGTGTCCTTCTTTGTCTTTTATGGTAGATTTTGTTTTAAAGTCTATTTTATCTGAGATTAGAATTGCCACTCCTGCTCTTTTTTGGTAGTTGTTAGCTTGATATATTTTTTTCCAGCCTTTGATTTTTAATAAATTCACATCTTTGTTTCTAAGGTGTGTCTCTTACAGACAGCATATTGATGGATCCTGTTTTCTTATCCATTCTGTCACTCTCTGTCTCTTTATGGGTGCAATGAGTCCATTTACATTCAGTGTAATTATTGATAGATGGAAGTTTGTTGCTGTCATTTTGTAGTGCTTTTTTTTGTGGTGCTGAAGTTTTCTTTGTTCTTCTTACTCTCTTGTGCTGAGTTACTTTTGTTTGTGAATTTTGTGTTGATTTCTTTTGTTTTTGTAGGTTTTGTTTTTGCTGAGACTTCATGTTTTTCGTCTTTATTTTTATGAGTTGGTTTGTTAAATTTCTTTGTGGTTACCATGAATTTTACACTTATCTTTATAAGTTTGAAGCAGTCTACCCTTACTTAGTATCGCCTTGCTTTCCTCTCCATTAGAAGGTTCTATACCTATGCCGTTTATTCCCTCTTTCATTGTTTTGATGTTGTTGTCATCCTTTGATTGATTGATCTGATTCCCAGTTGTATTTCTTTTGGTTTTGGATAGTTCTCGATAGTTCATTTCCTAGAATGGTATCTGGTTCGTATGAACCTGCGTCCTAGGTCCTGCCTGAGGTCTGAAGCTGTTTGTCCTCAGATTGAAGAACTCCCTTTAATAATTCTTGTAAGTTTGGTTTGACTTTTGCATATTCCCTTAGTTTCTGTTTATCTGGAAATGAGCTAATTTCTCCATCAAATTTGAACGAGAGTTTTGCCGGATATATTATTTTTGGCTGACAATTTTTTTCTTTCAAGATTTTATATATGTCATCCCACTGCCTTCTTGCCTGCATGGTTTCTGCCGAATAATCTGAGCTTAGTCTAATTGTTTCTCCTCTGTATGTGACTTCTTGTTTTCACGAGCTGCTCTCAGGATTCTTTGTTTGTCTTTAGTTTTGGCGAGTGTGAATATGATATGTCTTGGTGATTTTCTTTTGGGGTCTCTTCTATATGGGGTTCGTTGAGCTTCTTGGATGGCCATCTTTTCATCTTTCATGATATTGGGAAAGTTTTCTTTCAGCAGTTCCTCAATGATCCTCTCTGTGTTTTCTGTTTTCTCCCGCGTTCTGAGATGCCAATCATTCATAAGTTTTTGCTTTTAATTTTGTACCACATAACTCTCAGGGTCTCTTCATTTTTCTTTGTTCTTTTTTCTGAGTTTTCCTGAAACAGAGTTGTATCCAGTTGTTTGTCTTCAGTTCCACTGATCCTGTCTTCCACGGTTTCAAATCTACTTCTCAGCCCTTCTATGACATCATCCATTTCTGAAATCTTGTTGTTTATCTTTTGGATTTCTAATTGTTGTTTTTGTATAATTTCTAGTTGTGAATTTATTTTGGCATTTTTGTTCCTGCATCATCTTCCTGAATTCTTCCAATCTTTTGTCTGTATTTTCCATGAATTTGTCTATTTTTTCCTCATGTTTGTAAGCTTTTTGCCTCAGTTCTTGGAAAATTCCGAGTATTAGTGATTTGAGTTCCCTATCAGGTACTTCTAGTGCATTTTCTTCCACAGGAGAGTCACCTGGTGTTTTAATTTGGACGCTTATTGGAGCCATCTTGTCTTGTTTTTGTAAAT
This sequence comes from Dugong dugon, assembly GCA_030035585.1. Classification (NCBI taxonomy): domain Eukaryota; kingdom Metazoa; phylum Chordata; class Mammalia; order Sirenia; family Dugongidae; genus Dugong; species Dugong dugon. The sequence continues at coordinate 33,915,945 of CM057467.1, forward strand.
GTTTTGATATTGTTTGCTGTTTTCGGGGCATTCAGTAGATATTTCTCTTGTTTATTGATTGTAGATTTTTTTGTTTCGTACTTGTGGTACAGCTGGGCAGGTCTAGCTGAAGAGGAGCCACTGGGACGGGTTGTTTGTGGCACTCACCGCAGCCACCAGGATGGTTGGTAGTCAGTGTTGGGCAGGTTCCAATAGGGCGTGCCTGCACAGCTTGGTGGTGTGATGTCAAGTGCACGGTGCAGGTAGGCAGGATGCAGCGGGGAGATGCTATGTGTGAAGCTAAGCTGGATATGGGAGAGAGGAGAGAGGAGCAGGAGCGAAAAACATACAAACATAAAAGAATGCTAGGGGAGCTTGCCATTGGAATGGACAGATGAGAGACTATGGGATGGAGAAAACCAGAAGGGGGAAGAGAAAGAAAAGGAAAGAATGAACAAATAAAAATCAGAAAAGTTAAAGAACTTCGAAGTTCCCAGGGATCCCACTGATGCAGCTATGAGGTCTGGGGAAGTCGGTCTCAGTTTTCACGGCACAGCCTGGCCAGAAGGTGCAGAGGCATACAACGCCTGGTATTCAGGGATCAGAAAGAGAAGGAAGAGATAGAGAGATGAGAAATTAAGCAATGAAGAAAGACAAAAGGGAAAAAGAGGGAAAAGAAAACAAAACTAATCAAAAAAGAAAAAAAAAAAATTAAAAAAAAAAAGCAACACCAGGAGTCAATGAATGGCACTCAGAGAGCCAGCCAGTGCAGGCTGGTGTTTCTGGACAAGAGACTGTGTCCGTGTGTAACAGAGGAGGTCAAGTGTGAGTGAAGAAGTGTGGAGAGAGGAAAGCGTATATCACAGATTGCCTGCGCTCTGGGGACCCTCAGAAAGGAGCTAAGAGGGTGCAAGGAGCCAGGCACCCGAGTGAAAGGAGGGGGAGGCAGTGAGAGGCAAGCGAGAAACCAAAAGAAGCAGAAAAAGCAACACCAGCAACCAACAAACAGCACCCAGAGAGCCGCCCGCCCGGGCGCGCGGAATCCAAGCAGCCGGTGTCCCCGGGTCAAGAAATTGCGGCCGCAGGAAGCAGAAGAGCAAACGAACAAAGGCCCCAGGACCCCACCAGCGTGGCAGCCCAGACCCGGAAGCAGCCACACGCCTGAACACAGCCCCACAGCCCTGCAGGAAAGAGCAAAGATGGCGTTCGGAACCAGGCACCCGAGCAAAAGGAGGGGGAGGCGGCAGAAAAAGCAACGCCAGCAGCCAACAAACGGCTCCCAGAGAGCCACCGGCCCTGGCATGCGGAATCCAAGCACTGGCACGCCCCTGCCCAGGGACCCTGGCCATGGGAAGCAGGGGAGCCCCAGCCGAGGCGAAGAGGGGTGGGGGGTGGGAAAGCGCACACCGCAAATTACCGGCGGTTTGGTCTCCCACTGGATGCTCCACGAGGCTGCTCTCCCGTTCTCCCGTTTGCTGGTCTCTGATAGGAGTCCAAGATGGTGGATCCGCGCTGCGTTAGCTGGTAGGGGACCTCTGCATGAATCTCTCCTCGCTCTCCATTCTCTTTCAGTATTCTCACTCCGTTTGGTGTTTGGCTGAGTTTTTTATCTCTTCATTTGATGTTCTAGGGTTTCAGGATTGTTGATTCTCTGTTTGGCTTAGTTTTTCGGATCTTTGCTGTGGAGGGACGACGTGGTGCTTCTGCCTAGAGCGCCATCTTGCCAGGCTCACTTTTATTTTTTACTGTCATTAACTGTGTGAAAGTAGCTATTAGAACTCAAAGTACTTTATTTCAATAGATATGCTTCCCCTAAAAGTAATGCCCAGTGACTGGGAAAAGTTGTACGCAGTGATTGGGAAACACAGAACTGTAGTCTCTCTAAGGGGCTGTATTTTATGTACCAAACAGAATTACCTAAGATCAGAGGGAAAACATGGGTCCCCTCTACTTCTCAGGATCTGATGAAGACCCCCTTGTCTCTGTAAGAAGAATAGGGTATGAAGTAGGGCTTCTGAACCTTTTCATTCTGGTTTGAACCCCTGCTGAGAATTTGCATTTCTAACAAGTTTCCAGGGGATGCTAATATTGCTGGTTAGGGACCAATTCTGAGAACCATCAGTAGAGCAGTGGTTCTCAAAATTTATTACACATGAGAATCATCTGGAGCTCTTGTTTAGACTGTAGATTCTGATTCAGCATACCTGGGGGTGGAAATGCCAATTCTCAACAGGGGTTCAAACTGGAACAAATCGGTTTGAAACCCTGGTATGAAGCCTGCCCAGGAAGCCTTGAGGCACTTTGAGGGTTGAAACAGCTGGAGCTGTTTGTCCATCCAAGGAAAGTGTAACAAAAACACAAGGGAAGAGGTGTTTTTCAAGACAGGGAAGACTCTGGCTGAGAGTGACTACTCATCTTCAGTTTAAACTTCTGCAAATTCCTGTTGAGGGGCAGACTTTTGAATAATAAAATAACTGATCTAAACCATCTGTCTAAAAAACACTCTACTTGCCTGGAGAGACTAAATTATACTCTATTAGGAAGGTTGAAATTGTACCTAAAGCTAGCTTTGTAGATAGTTATAAATCTATCTGAAGGCTTTAGGATTTTCCAAGGCACCCAATTTTTGGAGGAATTGCCTAAAAGGGGCTCACTGTATAATATTAGCAATAACAATCATTTATTAAGTGCTTGGAGTCTTTGGGCGGTACAAACATTTAAGCACTGTGCTAGTAATCGAACGGTTGGCTGTTTGAATCCACTCAGAGGCACCTTGGAAGAAAGGCCTGGTGATATACTCTCAAAAGGTCACAGCCATTGAAAACTCCATGGAGAACACAGTTCCACTCTGAAACACATGGGGTTGCCCTGAGTCGAAATCGACTCAACGGCAACTGGTTAACTTGTTGAGGACTCACTATGTGCCAGGTATATAGCACAAAGCACTCTATGATGTTTCCTCTTTTTATGCATTGTCCAGTTCTATATTTCTTAAACTGAAATAATATGCCAACAATTATACTTCCTTTTCTCTCTCTCTCTTATTATATCCACATGTTACTTTTCTTTCAGGCAAATCCTTAGTTTCTTGAGATCAGGGACTATATGCATGGCATTGTCGTTGGGATACTAAGGTAGGTAACATAGGTATGCTTTGCACCCTTACCAAGCTTACAGTCTCTCCTGTGACTTCAATTTTGCCAAATGGATGAATATATACAGGTGACACATATTTGGCCAGATAACACCAGCCTGAGGGTAAGTTAATAAAAAATAGTTATATTCAAAATTACTTGCTTCATATTTCGTGGCCCAGAAGAGAATCTAATATGGGTTTCTGAGAAAACATTAGACATCTTTTGCATTCATGGTGCAACATTGACACTCTATTATGATGTTACTTCCTAGTCCCTATGGTTGACATTGACCTCTTGTGTGTCTTGCACTGTCACTGATGTTGGTAACTGTTGTCTCCTCCAGTCATCACCACCAGGATGTAGAGAATAAGTCCCCTGCCCATTGGTATAGGAACATTGTTCTGGAGGCCATGCACATCACTTTATTATAATTTGCTAGCTTGTTGAGTTCTTTACTTTGACTTGCTCTTGGCATATTCTAGCCCTCATTTTTACTTCTGGGAGTTTTATACATGTAACTCTGTCCCATATTAAAAATTGACCCATTTTCTGTTTTGGCATCTCCAATTTTTCTTCAGTTATTGTAAGTGGTTTTTTTTGGGTGGGGGGGTCTATCTGGTATACCACTCAGGATATATATATATATATATATATATATATATATATATATATATATATATATACACACACACACACACACACACACATATATACTGTTTCTCATAATGTAGGATTCTTGGCTCTGAGGACCATATGTCAGCTTCAGTGCATTTAATTATTGACTCTTCCCTGAGCTTACTGGACTTCTGGGCTGAGACCTGCTTGACATCACTGTAGATGATGCTTCGGTTTTTGCTCTGCCGCATTCTCTACACATAAGAAACCAGTTGCCATTGAGTCGATTTTGACTACTGCAACCTCATGTGTGTCAGAGTAGAACTGTGCTCCACAGGTTTTCAATGGCTGAGTTTTTGAAAGTATATCACCAGTCCTTTCTTCTGAGGCACCTCTGGGTAGAGTTGAACCTCCAACATTTTGGTTAGTGGCCAAGTGCATTAACTGTACCACCCAAGGACTCCTCTATACATATATACATACACATACTATAAAGTATGAAATTATCAAATGCCATCAGTAACAAACAATGTTGAAATTAACTCAAACAATTGCTTGAGTGTCCAAATGCCTTAATGTGGCATTTAATCTTAGCACAATATGGCCTGAAGCTATTTGTTCAACTTCTATTATCACTGTTTCTGTATCATGCACTTTTGACCACTTCTGCCTATTTCTTATTCCATTTCTCTTAGCACGTCAATATCCAAATTCAACTCATTCTTTAAGGCCCAGTTCAAGGGTCATCTTTCCCATTAAACTCTCCCTAGTATATTCTAGCTCTTGGTTCAACTCCTGTAGCAATTACCATCTCTACCCCTCTTTCATGAGGCATTGGTGATTTAGCAATAGAATTCTTGCCTTCCATGCAGGAGACCTGGCTTCAATTTCTGGCCAATGCACATCACGAGAAGCTGTCACCTGTCAGTGGAGGCTTGTGGGTTGTTATGATGCCGAACAAGTTTCAGCGGAGCTTCCAGACGAATGAAAACTCTATGGATCACAATGGTTCAATCCACAACTGATCATGGGGATAGCACAAGGCTGGGCAGTGTTTCCTTCCATTGTGCATGGGGTCACTATGAGTCGGGGGCAGACAACAACAATAATCATTCTTTTAGCTCTTCATCATCAACTGCCTTCTTTCATCTCTTGAATTATTGTGTTTTGTCACTGTATCTTTTGCTATTGAGTTGATTCTGACTCATAGCGACCCTATAGGACAGAGTAGAACTGCCCCATAGGGTTTCCAAGGAGTGCCTAGTGGATTCGTACTGGCCACCCTTTTGGTTAGCAACCAAACTCTTAACCACTACGCCACCAGGGTTTCCATTTTATCACTAGTGAGTTCAATTTTTTAACTTTATGTGTGTGTGTGTGTGTGTGTGTGTGTGTGTGTGTGTGTGTATGCGCGCACGTGTGCCTGTGTCTTGCTTCCTATACTCAATTGTTAGTTCTTTTAGAGCTATAACCATGAAACTATGCTCCCTTATATCTTCTCATCCCGGGAACTTTCATGCCTATAGTAAACACTCAATAATTACATATTGAATGCATTGAATCCGTTCCCCCAGGATCTTTATGTGGATCCAGATCTCTCTCTCCCTCTCTCTCTCTCTCTCTCTCTCTCTCTCTCTCTCTCTCTCTCTCTCTCTCTCTCTCTCTCTCTCTCTCTCTCTCTCTCTCTCTCTCTCTCTCTCTCTCTCTCTCGTAACAGATAAGATTCTGGTCCACCATTTTCTTTTTGTGTGTCATGTCATTTTACCCCTCTGCACCTGGGAGTAATAATACTTCTTAGTGTTGCTAGGGGGATTAAATTAGATAATGCTTGAGTATGGGCTAGTGGGTTAGTGTGGGCTCTGTGTCACTTCCTTGATCTTTTGGGCGCTATTACTTTTTTTTTTATGAACTTGGAGTTTTCAAAAAGTCATGAATTTACTGTTACTTTGAAAAAAGAAAGGAGGTAGAGATGTACAAAGAATGCTCTCTCCATGTTTATAGTTTTACCTTATTTTCCTGCTCAGTTTCTGCTGTTGATCCCGTTTCCTCCCAACTCCTCATTAATAGGATAGTCAGTTATCACTTCTGTTTTGTATTGTCAACTTCTTCTTTTCTCTAACTTTTTCCTTCAGATTCATATTTATAAAAAACAAAAAAACCCGGTCATTCATTGATCTGGGTGCAAGACTATTTGCTTTTTTCCTTTCCCTTCTTCATTTTCTCCACTTTAAAATTCCTCTTCAGTCTGCTGGAATCTGCCCTCTGTTCTTAAGCTTTCCATGGAGCCTGTTCTTGCTATGGCAGTCATTCTAATTCTCCATGAGTGCACACTCCAGACTGCCTCCCCTCACCAGAGTGGGCATCACTTTGCTGAGAATCACTGTGATGAAGTTTCTAATTTCCTCATCTATTTTCCACATCCAAGGGGCACTTACCAGTCCTTGTATTCTTTCACCCATAAGCGTTGTTATGGATTGCGTCCCCCCAAATTTTAAGTTGAAGTCCTAACTCCTGGTACCTGTGAAGTTGACCTTGTTTGGAAATAAGGTATTCAAAGATGTTATCTGTTAACATGAGTTAACTGCATAACATGAGTTAACTAACCAGAGTAGGCTGCATCCTAACCAATCTGAGGATATCTTATAAAAAAAGCAGACAGACAGAGGAGGGACGGCCATGTGAAGATGTACTTATAGGCTAAGGAATGCCAAGAAATGCCTGGGGCTACCAGAGACACAAGGAAGGATCTTCCCCTAGTGTAGATGCGCTGAATTTGGACTCCTAGCCTCCAGAACTGTGAGACAATACATTTCTGTTATTTAAAACTACCCACTTTGTGGCATTTTGTTATAGCAGCCCAATGAAACTAATACAGGTGGCATTTGACACCTCTTATTACTTCCTTTATGAACTTGGTTCTCTCTTGGATTTTGAGACACTACTGTCTTCTGGCTGTCTTCCAACCATTCTGATATTCATTCACAGTATCTGTCTTCCTTTACCTAGTCCTTAAATGCCACTGCTCCTTGGGGTTTCCTCTTTGGCTCTCTCCTCTTCTCATGCTACATATCATATTTGGTTAAATCATTTGGTTGAGCTCATAATTCCAGGGGCTTCAAATTACCACCTTTATACCAATAACTCCAAATTTCATATTTCTAGATACTTCTCTTGAGTACATTCACTTAGATGCCTGTGAGCATCTTAAAGTATTCATGCCCCAAGCTAAACTTGTTTTCACGGCATTTATCTTTCTCCTATACTTCCTACTTTATTTTAGTTAAAGGGATATCATCTTTTATCTGGTTGCTCAATTCCTAGAGTCATCTTAGATTCATTCCCTCCTCTCATCCTCCTCAAAATCTCAAGATTCAAGTCCTGTTGAGTGTACCTAGTTTCTCCAAACTGGCCCCTCTTCTCCATCTTTGAAACTACTTCTTGTTATTTCTCAATGGTTGTTCAGAAAATTGCTTTTCACCTCTTCTCCACATCTGCAGTCTTTTTTTCTTCTTGCCCTTCTCTCTTGCTGCAATCAGAGTAATTTCTAAAATGAAGATTCGATCTTGGCTTTATCCTGCTTAAAATCATTCAATACTCCTTACTGACCATCAGATAAAGTTCAAACTCCTTGCTCTGACCCCTGAAGACCTTTCAGTATCTCCAGCCTTTCTCTCTGTCATCCCTCCCACATATGCTGTACCTAGTTATGTTACAATTGTTGCTGCTCCCTGAACAATCTCTTCTTACATGTGATGTGTCTTCCAATTTCTCTAAAAAAATGTATGAGTTGAAGTATAGTCCAAGACAGTAGGTGTGGTATTATCAAATATCAATGGGGCCTCTGAGTATGCTAGGAGAGCAAAAGAGAGGATGTACTAGAGGTGGCTGTGTGATCTGAACAAGGATTTAAAAAAAGCTAATTCATTCTTTGTGGAAGTAGGCGGTCTTTCCCAAGTGAGAGAGGAGAGTCTCTGGGATGGTGAAGACATGAAGAAGCTTTTGGGGAGTTAGGAGTAGAGAAGTTGGAACTTTTGAGAACAAAGGGAAATGATATACAACTTTGGGGCCTATATGAGGTGAGGGCCAGCTTATAAAATCCTAAAAGTGAGAGCAGCCCCGAGGCATTGGCCCCCAGGGGTTAAAGGATCCATTATAGCAGAGTTTAATATCAGAAAATCTTATGTTAAACTCTGGGGCTTACTGAGTTAGGATTTCACCTTATATGCAGGGCAGTTTCAACCTGAAATTAAGGGGTGGCTCTGGGATTCAGCCAAAGAAGAAACTATTTTTTAATACCTAAGGATAGGATTGTGAGGACAGCACAGGACCAGGCAGTGTTTTCTTCTGTTGTACATGGGATCACTGTGAGTCAGAACCAACTCGATAGCACCTAACAACAAGGACATGATTAATAATAACAATACCTAAAATTTCTGAGTATTTATTCTGTGATGGGCCTGGTTCTAAGATTTTATCTACTAACTTGTCTATCATTACTATGAAATAGGTAGTATAATTAGCTCCATTTTACAGATGAAAAAATTGAGGCACAGAAGGGTTAAAACAATTAACTAAAGTCATGGAGTTAAGTGCTAGAAGCTGGGATTAGAACCCAGCAGTCTGGCCCATGAGTCTGTTCCCTTAAGCACTTGGTCCAGGAGTGCCCACAAGAAGAATCTGGACAAGAGAAAGAACCTATGAGCAGGGAAGATCTGTGACTGCTCACTTATAACTTGCTATACACATGTATATACTCAGACATAAACACACTCATGTACTCACATTCCCACAGATACACATGTATACATTCACATACATACACATATACACCCGCTCACACATGTACACACTCCTACACACATACGCACTCATGTATGCATTCACTCAAGTACACACACACACGTACACTCATGTATACATTCATGTAGACACACTCATATACACATTCACTCATGTACACATATATAGGTACACAGACACATGCGCGTGCATATACACTCACACACATACACACATACACGTCTCTGTGCACAGACACCCACACACACGTAGAGATGGTAAAGAGAACACCTGGGCTTGGCTTTTGAAGAAATCCTCTCATTATTTTTAGTAACAGCATCCGAACGTTACCCCAGCAAGCCAAAATTAGAACAATGTGTCATCACAGTTGCTTCCTATTTTTCTCATTTATGGATAATTTTCTTTTAGCTCAAAGCTAAATATAGTTAAGAAGGAGAATTCTGAACTGTGGCTTTTTTGTATTTATAACACGCTTTTAAACAGACAATTAAAAGATAACTTTAACATACAAAGCTACTGGGAGGCGTGTGGATAGGTAACTTGGTCTGGTGATGTAGAGTCACGTCAAAGAAAATACAGAGGCTTTTCAGCCTGAATTAGACAACATGATTATTTTTAAAATTGCGGTAATGTAAAAATGGCTTGGGGGCAGCATCTGACCTCCTCCTACCCCACAAGCGGGAAGGAGAACCAAGATCAACAGCCCACGGCTGATTCCAATGAGGTGGCAGTCAGACTTGCCTCCTCTCTCTGCCATTTTTACTAATTCTGACAACAACCATCCCTCCCACAGCACTCTCTACTTCTCTGCTGGGTTTGATAATTCATTGCAATGGCCACACAGAACTCACAGATTATACTTAACAATTATTGGGTTTATTAGGGAAGTACCAATTACAATTCAGGCTCAAGAACACTCAGGATACAGGTCTTTCATCAGGACAGCCTCTTCCCAACTGTGCCCGTAGACAAGCCTCTCCCTGCCCTAGGCTTCTCCCAAAGGCACTCAGCTTTATCTCTCCGTGGTCCGGGAAGCCCACCAGTCTGTCTTTGCTGCCAGATCTCTGCTGCTGGATCTGTCCTTCCTTGGTGGTGAGCTCCTCCTCCCTGCTCTGGAATTGGCTCTCTTTCAAGGCAAAACTGACCAATCCCCTTGGTAGGCCACAATTACCCTATCGCACAATCACCTGGGTGGGAGTTAGAAGACCATGGCTAGAAAGGACACACACAAAAGTAATTAATTGCACTGCAGGTAAGTATATATGTAACTAAGCATTTTCCATCTCAACATTTTGAAACTGTACGATTAAGTGACATTAATCACATTCATCATGATTTTCGATCATCACCACTCTCTGTTTCCAAATTTTTCTATCATCCTGACCAGATGCTCAGTGCCCCCTAAGCAATAATTCTGGGTAGAGGCAGAATTAGAACCCAGCACTCTGGCCCCTGAGCCTGTTCTCTTAAGCAGATTGAGCCAGGAGTGCAGGGAAGAATGAAGCCAGAGAGAAGAGTTTGGACCAGAGAAAATACCTGAAACAGGGAGTATCTGTGCCTGCTTACGAAAATGTGCTGCACACTCGTGAGTACACACTCTCACACGCATTCTGAGCCCTTTCTGGTGTTAAAATCCTCCTCTCAAGTATTTCTGGGCATCCCTGGTGGGGAGGGTGCCTGACCTGTGCCCATGGGCCCAGGTTACTCTTATTTTGTCCTCTGCCACGCTAACAGTGCCACTGTGGCTCCAATGGGCTTTGCTTATTCCACGTGATCTCTGTCCCCAGTGAGATACAGAGCTCTGCTTGTTCATCCTGGCCACAAAGGCCACCAGTCCTCACGATATTGGGCAGGAAAATGCTTCCCCTTCCATGTTGCTCTTACTTGGGGCAGGATAGGCTCCAATGGATCACACGTCCTAGAGGTGATGCAGAGCTTGCTGTAACCACTTTTCCCATTCTCGCATAGACTCCTTCATCCCCAGGGTCATACAGGCTGCCAGAACTGCTAGGTTTGGAAGGATGCAAGAATCAACCCCCTGTTGCATAGTGCCTGGGGTCTTAAAAGCTTGTAAGTGGCCATCCAAGCACAACAGTTGGTCTCTATTCATCTAGAGAAACAGGAAGAAGGTGAATCAGGAATAGGAGGAAGAAATGGAATGTGTGGCTAATTGCCTCCATAAAAAACTGCCTCCTTTGCCATGAGACCAGAAGAACTGGATGGTGCCCAGGTGCCATGACTACAGGTTTTGATCAAAGATTCTATAGAAGAATCCTGATCAAAATGCAGAGGGATACAAAATAGAATTCAAATTCTCATGGAATTCTGGAGCCATTGAGGCTGGATGAACCCCCAAACGTTTGCCCTGAGATAATCTTTAAACCTTAAACCAAAGATATCCCCTGAAATCTTCTTCAAACCAAACAATAGTTTAGCTTAATTAGTAAAAAACATCTGCCTTGAGCATTGTGCTCTTTTAAAGAACTATCTATATGGGATCAAATTAACCATAGCGATTTGAAAGGTTAGCTAGGAAGCTGAGGGGTATGTTAGGAACAATTTGGAAAAGGAGGGTGAGAATGGTTGCAGAACTTGAAAGATGTAATCAATGTCACTGAATTGTACATGTAGAGATTGTTGAATTGGTGTGTGTTTTGCTGTGTATATTTTCAACAACAAAAATAAATTAACTAAAAAAAAAAAGAATCACCCCCCATTTGAAACTACTTCTCCTTGTGAGTTGCTAGTCTTATTGCTGATCTGCTTTGCCTGGTGAATTCTCTTTTTGATCCCATCCTTGACTATGGTCTCCACTGCATCTTCACTCCTCCTCCATCATGCATAGCTGAGATGCCTGAACCCTAGTGTTGGATATTGCCCAAACGTTTGCTCAACCAGGCTCCTGGTTTCCGTATAAACTAGTGGTTGTAAATGGATTCTTGGTTTGTGCGTATGTGTGTGTGTGTGTGTGTGTGTGTGTATGCTATTAACTAACTCCCCAAGATAAACTTGTATATGCCAATTGTAGGTGTGGAGTTCACATTCTGGATTTGTGGGCCTCATAGAGTGTGTATGAGAAATTGTCTGCAAAATGTTAAGTGTTTGTGCGCTTGTTAGGGAAGATGGTTGAATAGACACAGAGACACACACGGGGGGATGACAGATGCCAAGGAACGCCAAGGAACTCATGAGGCTACCGACAAGAAAAGACCTCTCCCTAAAGCCATGGTCTGAATTTGGACTTCTAACCTCCTGAAGTGTGAGAAAATAAATTTCTGTTCTTTAAAGCCACCCACTTGTGATATGTGCTGGGTAACTAAGACAATACCTGTTTACTTGTATGTAAACAAAAAATACTGTCTTTTTCTGCTTTAGGATAAGCAGTTGGGGTTTGTATTAAATTATTCGTAGACTTAAACAATTTAGAATTAAAAAAGAATTACAAATTAATGTCTTTTCCTTAGAATTTAGAAAGTGCTCAACTTATTTCAAATGACTACAGTCAGCAGTCACTGCTTTTCAATGAAATTCCTCCCTGGGGTAGATTTATGCATGAAACCATTTGCATTTCTCACTACTAGGCCCAGGTTGGTGGGCTCCGTGGTAGTTAGCATGCCTGCTTCTTTAAGAAAGGTAGGGAGACTTGCTCAGCAAAGCAAGCCAAGGATAGAGAAGCCTGGAGCTAAGCACACAGTCTCTAACCCAACATCCTGTGGACATGGGACCTAGTACAGAGGGGAGGTGTTGCTTTCATCCACAGCTGAACTACCCAGAGCAGAGCAGTTGTCCTCAGTTCCCATAGCTCAGAGACAGTGTTTCCCAAACTCCCCTGATAGAAAAAATAACCTGAAGTGCTTGGTAGACAAGCAGTTTCCCAGGCCAGTGCCCTGGATATTCCAAATCTGTGAGTATGGACTTGGACCCAGGAATTTGCGTTATTAATGAGAACCTCAAGTGATTCTTATTATCAAGGAGGCTTGAAAAAATGCTTCATAAAATCACTTCCTCTTTCTTCCTTTTTTACTCATATTAAATTCTTCTAAAATTACAAAATTAACACACATTTATTGCAACCCATGATGCTCTTTCTTTCAGATAATTTCCTGAGTTGCCTCTCTCATATCACCATCTCCTCACACACCATCACCAGAAATTCTTGTGGAAACAGCTCTGATCACTCTTCTCCTGTCCAAAAAACACAAAGGCTGCTCTGTCATCTATAGAATTATGTGTAGATTCCTCACACTTTGGAACTTAGGGCATTCTATAAGTTGGCCCCAACCTGCTTTGTCAAATTCTTTCATACCAATTTTCTTTATACATCTAGGATTCAGCCAGGTGTTGACATTTGATTTTAGCTTAAACTATTCTCCCTACCTGAGATATTCTTCTTCTCATCCATGTATGTGCATAGTTTATCCTTCAAAAGTTGCCTCCTCTCTGAAGTGTGGGCTCATTTTATGTTGGATAATAAGAATCTATTGAGTCTTGACAATATGTTAGACATTGTGCTGAACGCTTTGTATGTATTATCCCATTGTATTCATAAACAATCCCATGAGAGTACTTTCCTTCCTCTGGACCTCATTCTCACAGTACTTTGTTTTTAACTTCCTTATAGAATTTATTACTTTATGCCTTGGATTACAAATATTAGATTGTGTATCAACCTCCATGTAGTTCTATTTTATAAACTCCTTGTGGGGAGGGTTCAGCCATTATTCGCTCGGCAACATTTTTTTTGGCCCATTAAGTGACTGCCACGCTACCAGAGAGAGAATACAAAAGAGAATAAGATGGAGCCCCTGCCCTTGGGTAGCTTATAGTCAGGGGTGTGGGGGTGGGATAAACAAGTACAGAGAGGGTTGTCACATGAGACAGAGAGGAACAGGAGGTTGGATATTCATCAAGGGATGGCACATACTTCAAAGCCAGGGATTTAGTCAATGGATCTGCGATCTCAATGTCTCCTGAATGGGTGCTTTACCATGATTTGATAGAGTCTTTGCATCTAAGTAACTCCAACTCTATGCTGATTGTCTCTCAATAGCTATATCTATAGCTATCTATACACCCATTGCTGTTGAGTTTATTCTGACTCATGGTGACCCCATGTGTGTCAAAGTGGAATGTGCTCCAAAAGGTTTTCAATGACTGATTTTTTGTGGATGTAGATTACCAGGCCTTTCTTCTGTGGCATCTCTGGGTGGAATAAAACCCTCAATCTTTTGGTTAGTAGCCGAGTGCATTAACCATTTGCACCACCAGGGAATCCGTATACATACACGTGTGTGTGCATGTGTATGTATGTATGTGTGTGTATGTATACTTGTTCCTGGTGTTAGGTGCTGTTGAGTCGATTTTGACCCATAATACCCCATATGACAGAGTAGAACTGCCTCATAGGGTTTTCTAGGCTGTAATCTTTATGGGAGCAGATTGCCAGGTCTTTCCCTCGCGGAGCTGATGGGTAGGTTCAAACAGCCAGTCTTTGGATTAGCAGCTGAGCACTTAACCATTGCACTGCCAGGGCTCCTTATATGATAAACAAATAAAATCTTCCTGAAGAGCTATTATAATTAACGTATGGTTTCGGTAAGTATTGAGACATGCTGGCTTAACATTTTTACCACCGTAACATGTTTTATTACACTTCAAGAGGAACACAGTTCTTATAAGGTTTTGTAAGGAGAGTTCTGCAGGGTTTTGTAAGGAGAGTTCTGCAGTGGCTCTGCCTTGGGAAGTTGCCAGCATGTGAAGTGAGAAAGCAGCACTGGCACAGACAGAGCAGTCAAGGCTGTGGCTACGCTGCCATAGGACAGGTGTCCAATACATCACAGACAGCACAGCTCTGAGGCTCAGTCCACAGGCCGGCCGAGGGTCCTGAAAGGTGAGGAGGGGACCAGCATGGCTGTGTGAGCAGCCTAGGGCTTCTCATGCCAACCAGACCTTGGCTTTTACCACCTCAACCCTAACTACTGAGTGTGGTTTGCATTGAGACTTTATGGTCAGACAACAAATGAGTCATTTTCTTTCCCTTTCCTATTTTGGCAAGAATTAAAAATAATTAGTGACCTACTCAGCAATTACAAATACTTACGCTAGTCTATTTGGATGAGAATACAAATATATTTTCTAGAAGAACTCTGGCTGATGTCCAACAAGGGTTGCATTTCAAAACCTTTTTTTTTTTAAAGGAGGAAATTGGGCAGAAACTCAATTTTAGGGGTAGAAGGCAATGAAAGTGAAATGGAGCCTGGGTTAGCTTTTAGGATTTGTCTTCTCCAGTTTGTCTCCTGTGGGTTTTAGAGTCACCTACCTAGACCTCTGACCTGATTCCTAGACTCTACTAGACTCTTTTCTGGTGCTACCATCCTTGTTGGCCCCAGGCTGCTCCATCCCTGCAGTCCCTGTGGGCCAGTGAAAAGACCATCTATTATTAGTCCCTGGGTGGTGTAAATGGTTAATGCACTTGGCTAATAGCTGAAAAGTTGGAGGTTTGAGTCCACCCAGAGGTGCCTTGGAAGAAAGGGGTGGCAATCTACTTCTGAAAAACCAACCACTGAAAACCCTATGGAACACGGTTCTACTTTGACACACATGGGGTCACCACGAATCAAGGTTGACTTGACAGTAACTGGTAGGTTCTCCTGTTACACTGTTTGCTCCAAAGTTGAATAAGTCCTGGGCTCTGATATTGAGCAGTTTATTGTCTAGCAGGGAAAAGACACATAAACAAAATGATTATAATACTTTGTGGTGAGTAGAGGAATTTACAAAATGTTATAAGAGAACAGCAGGGCAGGGAAGTGAAGGACAACAGACTCGGCTGCTTCTCCTCACTCTGAGGAAAATCTCGGCTCCCAGAAACGCCTCCCTCTCCCTGGCGTTGAGTTGTCTCTCAGTCATCTCGTTCTCTTGCTTCTGGCCTCTCCTTAGCTTTGGCACCTGGAAAGGCTTCACTTCTGCTCCATTTCTGCCTGTTTCGTTTGGCCTCTCTGAAAGCACACTCAAAAAGCCATATGTCAAAGCTGAGTCTTTCTTCTGTGAAGCTGCACCTTTTCTCTCATTGCTCCCAGCTAGGATCTGGGTTTGCTCTCACTTGGGTCCCCATTTGTGACAAATTTGTTTGTATTCCACATATAATCTCATCTCTTCAAAAGGATTATCAACTCTTTGAGAGCAGAGGTATGCCATTTACTTTCTCACTGTCTCTCTCATAATAAGCAACAAAGATTTGAGGCCGTAGCCATTACTCCACATTAATTTTTTAAATTTAGGCTTGTCAATATAGCCTCAGTATTCACCTGCCTAGAGTCCCTGGACAGTGCCAATGGTTAATGCTCTCAGCTGAGAGCCGAAAGGTTGGAGTTTCAAGTCCACTTAGAGGTGCCTAAGAAGAAAGTCCTGGTGATATGCTGCCAAAAAAATCAGCCTTTGAAAACCTTATGGAGTATAGCGCTACCCTGACACAGTTCTAATCTGACACAGGATTGACTCAACGACACCTGGTTTGGTTTTGGTTTATTCACGCGCCTAATCAGACATAAAGAACCCTGGTGGTGCAGTGGTTAAATGGCTTGGCAGCTAACCAAAAGGACAGCGGTTCAAACTCACCAGCTGCTCAGTAGGAGAAAGATGTGGCAGTCTGTTTCTGTAGAGACTGCAGCCTTGGAAACCCTATGGGGCAGTTCTACTGTGTCCTACAGGGTCACTGTGAGTAGGAATTGACTCAATGGCAATGGCTTGGTTTTTTGGTTTTTAATCAGACATACTGAATCTGATGAAGCCAATAAGGCAAAGACGGGTGGTCTAGGGAGATTTCGTCAGCCAGAAATTATTTTGTTTGTGTATTTCAAGACCGATTATTTTTCATCTGACCTTGTAAAAATGCCTCTTGAATTTTAAAAAATAAACCATTTAATCTTACAGCCCCTGAGGTTTCCATGCTGTGCCCATTTGGTGCAGCCCTTCAGAAATAATGTGGTTTTTCACCATCTACTGATACAGAAGAAATACAATTAAAAATTTCTCCTACCTTTGATATTCTAAGTCAGGACTCTTGAAAGATGGTGGAAGGCTCAGTTCAAAATGCTGATCTGTTTCTTCTGAACTTGGCCTCTGAGGAAGGAGGTAGTATTCACATATTCTTTCAAAAATATTTCCCTACTTTTGGTGCCTTCTCGCTCAAGGCTTCATTATTCCCTTCGAGGGTTTCTGTGACCTGTTATTTATCTAAAGGTTTTTTTCTCCACCCCGTAGAGTTATCCATCTCCCTTATGTTTCTTGGTGTATGTGTATGTTATGCTCTGACTTTTCACCCACTCATCAGAGCCCCAGAAGGGCAGGTCAGATTAAAATTAGAGCTCTTTGCTATTTTATTTTTTTTCATCGCTCTAATGAAAGGTTTGGCAAAGAAAAGGATTGACATTACTGCTTTTAATGCTGTGTTCCCCATTGGTAATTTGAAAAGCATATGAACTGTACATTTTATAATTCTCTCAGTACGAGAGAACAAGTTTCTTTTGTATGTGATTCTTAATTAATTTTTTCCCCGTGAATAGGGGCCCTTAATAGAAGATGGTTCATTACCCATGTTCTATATATTTCCCTATTGTTGGATCCCTTTCTCAACTTCACCATGATGTTCTTTTTCTATTTCTCTTCTTAAGCTAATTTTCTTATGTGAAAACAGCTTAGGATCTCCTAAAACATAGTATTCTCCTATGCACTGCTGTGTTCTCCCTGTTTGCACCTGGAAAGCAAGGAGTACTCTTCAATCTACTACACCGGGACCCAACCGAATGCTTCACTGCTCTTATTATGGGTCACTTCCTCCACTTCCTTTGGTGTTGTTTTCAGAGAATAAAATCATATTTTTTATTGTGGTAAGTATATATATATTTGCTATTTTAACATGTAAAAATGTTGAAATGTACATGTACAATTCAGTGACATTAATTACATTCATCCTGTTGCACAGCCACTGCTTCCAAATTTTTCCATCACCCTTAACAAAAGCTCAATGTCCCCTTAGCAATGACTCCCCCTTTCCTCCTCCCTCCTCCCCATCCCTGGAAATCACTAATAAACTTTGGTCTCTATACATTGGCCTGTTCTAGATATTTCATGTAAGTAGGATCATACAAAAGGTTTCCTCTTGTGACTTATTTCATTCAGCATAATATTTTCAAAGTTCATCCATGTCATAGCATATATTAAACTTCATTTCTCCTTATGGCTGAGTAATATCCCGTTGTATGTAAGTACCACACAAAATCATTAAAAAGATAGAGAGTAAGGAAGCATTTTCCAAAATATTCCTTGGAATACTAGTTCTACAAGGTGCTTCACAATAAAGCTTCTGTGGCCATATGAGTTTGCGACACCTGGCATACATACTCTTTTCCCTTCTCAGGGATTCCCAATGTTCAACAATTCAGTAAAGCCTCTGAGAAGTCCTACTTTCCGTAAACCTGTTTAGTCTTGTTTACTTGTAACTTTCCAGGCTAATTTGATCACTGAGCACCTTTTATTCTCGTAGCACATTTTAATATTTGACCAAGTATACTTTGGGTGGTACTGGGAAAGGGCATTGGGAAACAAGATTGATATGCCTGGATAATTTCCAAGTATCTAATGGCTTACTCTATTTATTTATTTTATTGTTTTACTTTAAGTGAAGGTTTATAATTCAAGTTAGTCTGTTATACAAAAATTATACATACATTATTATGTGACCCTAATTGCTCTCCCTATACTGTGACAGCACACTCCTCCTTTCCACCCCTGATTTCTTATGTCCATTCAACCAGCTCCTGACCCTCTCTGCCTTCTCATCTCACCTCTGAACAGGAGCTGCCCATTTAGTCTCATGTATCTACTTGAGCTAAGAAGCACACTCTTATCGAGTATCATTTTATGTCCCATAGTCCAGTCTAATCTTTGAAGAGTTGGCCTTGGGAATGGTTTCAGTTCTGGATTGACAGAGAGTCTACTATCCATGTCTTCTGGGGTCCCTCCAGTCTCAGTCAGACCATTAAGTCTGGTCTTTTTGCTAGAATTTGAGGTCTGCACCCAAATTTTATCCTGCTGCATCAGGGGCTTTCTGTTGTTTTCCCTGTCAGGGTGGTCATTGGTGGTAGCCAGGCACCATCTAGTTCTTCTGGTCTCAGGCTGATGCAGTCTCTGGTTTATGTGGCCCTTTCTGTCTTTTGGGCTAATACTTTCCTTGTGTCTTTGGTGTTCTTCATTCTTCTTTACTCCAGGTGGTTGGGACAAATTGATGTATCTTAGATGGCCACTAGCTAGCTTTTAAGACCCCAGACGCCACTCACCAAAGTAGGATGCAGAATAGTTTCTTAATAAACTTTGTTATGCCAATTGAGCTAGATGTCCCCTGAAAGCATGGTCCCCAGACCCCTGCCCCTGCTACTCTGTCCGTCGAAGTGTTTGGTTGTATTCAGGACACTTCTTAGCTTTGGTTTAGTCCAGTTGTGCTGACTTCCCCTGTAGTGTGTGTTGTCCTTTCCTTTGCCTAAGATAATTCTTGTCTACAATCTAGTTAGTTAATACTCCTCTCCCTCCCTCCCCACCCTTATAAGCATCAAAGAATGTTTTCTTCTGTGTTTAAACCTTTTCTTGAGTTCTTATAATAGTGATCTTATACAATATTTGTCCTATTGTGACTGACTAAATTCACTCAGCATAGTGCCTTCCAGCTTCCTCCATGTTATGTTTCACAGCTTCATCACTGTTCTTTATCATTGCGTAGTATTCCATTGTGTGAGTATACCATAATTTGTTTATCCATCTGTTGATGGGCAGCTAGTTTGTTTTCATCTTTTTGCTATTGTGAACAGTACATGGGTGTACGTATATCTATTCCTGTGATGACTCTTATTTCTCTAGGATATATTCCCAGGAGCGGGATTGCTGGATCGTATGGTACTTCTATTTCTAGCTTTTTGAGGAAGCGCCAAATCAATTTCCAAAGTGGCTGTACCATTTTTACATTCCCATCAACAGTGTGTAAGTGTTCCAGTCTCTCCACAACCTCTCCAACATTTTTTGTTTTGTGTTTTTTGGATTAGTGCTAGCCTTGCTATGGTGAGATGGTATCTCATTGTAGTTTTGATTTGCATTTCTCTAACAGCTAATGATCGTGATCATTTCCTCATGTGTGTGTTAGCCGCCTGAATGTCTTCTTTGGCGAAGTGTCCGTTCATATCCTTTGCCTGTTTTTTAATTGGGTTATTTGTCTTTTTGTTGTTGAAGTTTTGCAGTATCTTGTATATTTTAGAGATTAGACGCTGATCAGATTTGTCGTAGCCAAAATTTTTTTTCCCAGTCTGTAGGTTGTCTTTTGACTCTTTTGGTGAAGTCTTTTGATGAGCATAAGTGTTTGATTTTTAGGAGCTCCCACTTACCTAGTTTCTCTTCTGGTGTTTGTGCATTGTTACTTATGGTTCCTATTCTATTTATGCCATGTATTAGGGCTCCTAGCATTGTCCCTGTTTTTTCTTCCACGATCTTTATCGGTTTTGATTTTATATTTAGGTCTTTGATCCATTTTGAGTTAGTTTTTGTGCACTGTGTGAGGTATGGATCTTGTTTCATTTTTTTGCAGATGCCTATCCAGTTATGCCGGCACCATTTATTAAAGAGACTGTCTTTTCCCCAGTTAACAGACTTTGCGCCTTTGTCAAATATCAGCTGCTCATAGGTAGATAAATTTACATCTGGATTCTCAATTCTGTTCCACTGTTCTGTGTATCTGTTGTTGTACCAGTTCCAGGCTGTTTTGACTGCCATGGTGGTATAATAGTTTCTATAATCAGGTAGTGTGAGGCCTCCCACTTTGTTGTTCTTCTTGGGTAATGCTTTATTTATTCGGTGCCTCTTCCCCTTCCGTATGAAGTTGGTGATTTGTTTCTCTATCTCACTAAAAAATGCCGGTGGAATTTGGATCGAGATTGCATTGTATCTATAGATCGTTTTGGGTAGAATTGACAATTTCACAATCTTGAGTCTTCCTATCCTTGGGTAAGGTATGTTTTTCCACTTACACAGATCTCTTTTGCTTTCTTGAAGTAGTGTCTTGTAGTTTTCATTGTATAGGTCTTTTATGTCTCTGGTTAAATTTATTCCTAAGTATTTTATCTTCTTGGTGGCTGTTGTAAATGGTATTGATTTGCTGATTTCCTCTTGGAAGTTCTTTTTGTTGGTGTAGAGGAATCCAACTGATTTTTGTGTTTATCTTGTATCCTGATACTTTGCTGAAATCTTCTATTAGTTCCAATAGTTTTCTTTGGGGTTTTCTTTGTATAAGATCATATCATCTGCAAATAGAGATACTTTTACTTTTTCATGACTGTCATGGATTGAATTGTGTCCCCCCAAAATATCTGTCAACTTGGCTTGGTCATGATTCCCAGTATTGTATGATTGTGTACCATTTTGTAATCTAATGTGATTTCCTTATGTGTTGTAAACTCTATCACTATGATGTAATAAGATGGATTAGCGGGAGTTATATTGACGAGGTCTACAAGATTAGGTAGTGTTTTAAGCCAATCTTTTTTGAGATATAAAAGAGAGAAGCAAGCAGAGACACATGGGAACCTCATACCATCAAGAAAGCAGTGCTGGGAATAGAGCATGTCCTTTGGACCTGAGTTTCCTGCACTGAGATGCTCCCAGACCAAGGGAAGACTGATGCATCAGAAGGACCTTCCTCCAGAGCCGACAGAGAAAGAAAGCCTTCTCCTGGGGCTGATGCCCTGAATTTGGACTTATAGCCTACTGGACTGTGAGTGAATAAACTTCTCTGTGTTAAAGCCATCCACTTGTGGTATTTCTGTTACAGCAGGGCTAGATGACTAAGACAATGGCTTACTCTTAAACCTGTCTTTCATGTCCTATTTGTTTTATCAGTGAAATGCAAGCTCCATGAGTCAAGGACTTTTATCAGTTTGGTCCCTGATGAGTCCTCAGTGCTAGAACAGGGCCTGGCATGTATTTAATGCTCAATAACTATTTGCTGAATGGAAGAATGAATGCATCCCTTGATCACAGATGCCTGACTTGCTTAGTTCAGACACAGGAGCAGCCCTAGTTTCAAATGAAAGTGGACTTTCTCCATGTACCTGAATTATTTAACCAGTTATTTCTTCTCCAAGTTTTAACAAGAACCCACTGAGTTCTTCATTTTTAGTACTCACGTCGCACACATTTAGCTTATTCATGGATTCTTATTGTCTTTTGGAATACCCTTCTTTGTGTTTACAGAAATTCCTTTGTTATGAGTGCTATCTCCCAATGTAGAAATCAAAACTCAAATTTCCAGGTTCTGTTGCAGGAAGAAGCATACAAACACAAGAGAAGAACATTTTGAAGAAACAGACTTTGTTGCTGAGCACATGGTCCTGCTAAGGTCAGCTCCTGATGCAGACAGAGCAGCACTGGTGGTGCCTCCAAGTCAAGTGGCACAGATTGTACAGTGGTGGTGTGGCAGGTCAGCGGTTGCCTCATCATATTAGTTCTGCAGGGTAGTTTGAGACTTGCTCCTGGAAACTTAGTCAAGAGCTTGATTCTCCAGGCCCCAGAAGCTAATCAATTTCAGCAGGTTTTAATGTTCTTGCTAAAGTTGTCTTTCTCTACCATAGATACATGGCCTCCATCCCAAAATTCCACAGGTCCTAAATCCCTATTTCAGAACCGTTTTTCCTCTTTGCTAAGGATTTCTATCCTTTACTGTTGCCCATATATTTCTCTTATTTTAGTTACCCCCATTAATTAATTATATATGTATACAGCACACACACACGCGCACACACACACACACACAACACACACACACCCTTTTTGCCCCTCTCTCCTACCAGCTTCTCTGGGTTTTAACCATAATATGCATATGACTCTCCTGCTTTGAGTTGTCTGCCCTGACCTTTTTTTTTTTTTTTGACAACTGAGATGCATTGAAGCCTTCCTAATTCCTCCTAAATTATTTGTATTGTGCATCTTTTGCACTCCAGAGACTCTCCTTCAATGGAGTGATTGTGTGTAGGAACTGAAGGGTTCTATTTCTCCATAGTTGGAATCATCTAAGCTAAATTTTAATAATTTAGTTTAATATCCCAATTATTACATCTGTCAAACACAAGTGGGAAAAGAATAGCAAGACAGGAGTAGGTTTGGTTGCTAGTAGAAAGACCCAAAACAACAGTAATTTAATTAAGACAGAGATGTATTTTTTTCTCATGAAAGAGAGGTCCAGAAGTAGGCTATGAAGGACTGGTATGGTGACTCTGTGGTCATCAAGGACCCAGCCTCCTTCATCTTTCTGCTCCACTATCTTTAGTAAGTGGCTTGTGTCCTCAGGATACTTCAGGGTAAATTCATGGTCACAAGATGGTTGCAATAACTGCAACTATCTCATCTTGTCTCACAGCTGAGTCAGTCTCCTCGCCAAGAAACTACATTCAGTGACTTCCATTAATAGCTCTTTGGCCAAACCATCTACCGGAAAGGTTTATAAATGTAATTTTATAGCTGGGCAAACTGCCGCATGTAATGATGCAGGGCCTCTGTTCTTTTATTAAGGAAGAAGAAAGGAATAGATATTGGTAAGACAAATAACCGTCTCTGCTTTGGAGAGTGTCTTAGCTTGCTATAGCTGCCATAACAAAATACCACAAAGTGGGTAGCTTTAAAGAACAGGAATTTAATTTCTCACAGTTCTGGAGGCCAGAAGTTCAAATCAGGATCTCAGCCATGTTGATTCCTTTTGTGGGATCCACCCTACTCTGTATGACCTTATTAAGAAAATTATTAACATAACAAAAGAAAAACTCTATTTCCAAACAGGGTTACATTCGCAGGACTTCAACATATCATTTTGGGGGTCCATAACAGAGAGAGTTTTGTTGTTTTTCTCTTTTAATTCTGCTGTTGTTTTGCAGAAGATGCCATTGACTTTCTATAAATCCTATGTAACTATGCTGTGAAGATTTCTCCTAAAATATGTCTTTCATAGGAAAGAATCATGCTTCAATTCTTCCTGTTTGGAGGAATGTCCACAGAGTTGTGTGGTCTCATGAACCAGAAGGTGGGGCACCAATTATTTGTGCTTACACTTAGAACAAAGTTTTCCAGGATTGAAGCCACACTTTATGGTGTGTTGTTGGTATAACTTCTGATAAGCTTTTAAAAGAATGCTTAATATTCAAAACATGTAAAAAATGAAGCAGTTTTATTATGCTTTTATCACAATTAATTCTTGAGAACAAGATTCACAATTTAAGGCATTTTGAGCTTTTAAAAAAGATTTACATGTTAGTGAGCACGAAATAGATCCAGCTTTTTCTGGACTCATTATAAAACACCAAATCATAGTCACCATCACAGAAAATAATTTTTTATTTTGTCTTGTTCCTTGGTAGATAATGAGAGTTTGGGTCAGGGTGATCTAATTCAGAGGACAATCTGCTCACCCAAAAGAGAGATTATGCAGAGAATAAGGAGACTATGCCAGTGGTGTCTCAGATAGACTATGTTGCCATAAGTATTCTTTTGCCATTAAAAAAATTATTGTGGTAAAAATATATACAAGATAACATTTGCCAAGTCAACAATTTTTACATGTACAATTCAGTGACATTGATTCCTGTCTTAGTTTCTCAGTGCTGCTATAACAGAAATACCACAAGTGGGTGGCTTTAATAAACAAATTTATTTTCTCACTGTTTAGGAGGCAAGAAGTTTAAATTCAGGGCACTGGCTTTAGGGACAGTCTATCTTTCTCTGTTGGCTCTGAGGGAAGGTCTTTGTCTCTTTGCAACTTCTCTTGCTTCATTCCTTGGTGTGATCTTCATATGGAGATCTTCATGAGGCGTGGCGTCTATCTTCCCCCATCTGCTTGCTTGCTTCTGTTCCTAATCTACTTTTTTATGTCTCAAAAGTGATTGGCTTAAGACACACCCTACATTGACATTGCCTCATTAACATAACAAAGAAAACCTTATCACCAATGGGATTACATCCACAGGTATAGGGTTTAGGATTTACAACACATATTTTGGGGGGACACAATTTAATCCATAACAATTATGTTCATCATGTTGTGCAGCCGTTACCACTATGCTTTTCCAAATTATTCCACCACTGTTAATAGAAACACAGTGCGCCCTAAGCAATGACTCCCCCTCCTTCCTCCTCTCACCCCTGGTAACCACTAATAAACTTTGGTCTCTGTATATTTGCCTATTTCATATAAATGGGATCATACAATAGTTGTCCTTTTGTGACTGACTAATTTTGCTAAGCATAATGTTTTCAAGGTTCATCTATGTTATAGCATGTATCAGGACTTCATTTCTCTTAATGGCTGAGTAACATTCTATTATATGTATATACCACATATTGTTTATCCATTCACCTGTTGATGGACATTTAGGTTTTACCCACCTTTTGGCTATTGTAAAAAGTACTGCAAGACTTCTGGGCAACATGGCACTATAGACAGAAGCACCATTCCGTCCATTCACCGCAAAGACCTGGAAAACTAAGCCAAACAGAGACAAATATCAATCCTGGAACCCTAAGCTTCAAATGAAGAGCTAAAGAACTCAGCCAAGCACAGAATGAAATAAGAAACTGACAGAGAACAGAGAGCGAAGAGAGATACATGCAGAGGTCCCCTATCAGCTAACACAGCATGGATTCGCCATCTTGGACTCCTGTTGGAGATCAGTGAACAGGGAGTATGGGAAGGCAGCTTCACGGGGCTCCCAGCAGGAGACAGAGCAACCAGTAACCAGTAATATATGCTTTCCCACCCCCCACCCTTCTTCACCCCCACTCGGCCTCCTCTGCTTCCCGCTTCCTGCGGCCACAGTCTTTTGGCCGGGAGGCACTGGCTTCAGCCCTGTGCTGCTTGGATTCCACTCACCCACACTGGCCGGCTCCCCAGAGTGACATTTGTTTGTTGCTAATGTTGATTTTTTCCACTTCTTTTGGTTTCTTCCATACCTCTCACCACTTCTCCCTCCTCTCTCTCAAATACCTCGCTCCATGTGCCATCTTTGCTTCTTCTTGAAAGGCTGTGAAATTCTGCTTGACTGTGGAATCACTTCCCAGCCCACACCGCCACACTGGTGGGATCCCTGGGGGTTTTTGTTTGTTTTGATTTGTTTGTTTGTTTTCTTTTTCTTTTCTCAGCTTGGGAACCCCTTATAGCCAGGCTGTACTGGGTGGCTTGGGAGTTACTTCCCTAGTCTGTGCAGCTGTGTGGTGGGATCCGTGGGAGCATTTCTTTTTTGTTTTTTTCTTTTCTGTCTTTTTTCCTTTTTGTCTTTAATTTCTCAGTTTCTCATCTCTCTATACTTACATTCTCTTCCTGTCTCCTGAATACCTGGTGCTGTGTGACACCTCTACCTCTTCTAGCCAGGCTGTACTTTGCAGCCTCAGATCCATGTGCCCAGTCTTTGCAGCTGCACCAGTGGGATCCCTCAGGGCTTTTCTTTTCTTCTAATATTTATTTATTTTACCCTTTTCTTTCTTTTCTATTTGTTTTTCTCCATTTCTCAGTTTCTCATCTCTCCACTCCAATGGCAAGCTCCATTAGCACTCTTTTTTTATTTATTTGTTTTTGGCTCCTGTTTTTCTCTCCTCTCTCTCCTCTTTCCCATACCTATCTTAGCTCCACACATCACAATTTCCATCCTCCTTCCAGCCCACCTGCACCATGCACTGAACATCACACCCCTGAGCAGCAGAGGCATCGCCTACCGGAACCTCCCCTGCACTGACTCCTGGTCTGCCCTTTTGGCCCTAGTACGTGCCACAAACAAAGTATCCCAGCAACTTGCCTTCAGCTGGACCTGCCATGCTGCACAATAGCTGAGCAACTGATCCTGCCCATTGGACAAGGAGGTGAAAAGTATCATGTCCACAGACGAGCAAACAACAAAGAATGCACAGCCCACTTGCTCAGACATAACTTAATTAAACAAAAAAGCAGGATGAAACAAACAAATCTACAATCAATAAATGAGGAAAACAACTACTGAATGTCATGAAGAGAGCAGACAATATAAAAACATAAAAAAAGAACAGGATGGTTCCAGTAGGCATCAAAAATAAAACACCAGATGACTTTCCAATAGAAGAAAAGACATTAGAACTACCTGATAGGGAATTCATATCTCTAATATTCAGAGCTATTCAAGAGTTGAAGCAAAAAGCAGACAAAAATGAGAAAAAAATAGACAAATTCATGGAAAACACAGACCAAAAAAAAATGGAAGAATTCAGGAAGATAATACAGGAACAGAATACTAAAATAAATACACAACTGTAAATCATACAAAACAACAATTAGAAATCCAAAAGATAAACAACAGTGTCATAGAAGGGCTGAGGAGCAGTTTTGAAATGATAGAAGACAGGATCAGCGAAATAGAAGACAAACACTTGGAAACAACTCTGTTTGAGGAAAAATCAGAAAAAAGAACAAAGAAAAATGAACAGACCCTGAGAATTATGTGGTATATAATCAAAAGCAAAAATTTTCGAGTGATCGAAGTTGCAGAACAGGGGGAGAAAACAGAAAACACAGAGAGGATCATTGAAGAACAGCTGACAGAAAACTTCCCCAATATCATGAAAGATGAAAAGCTGACCATCCAAGAAGCCCAATGAACACCATATAGAATAGACTTCAAAAGAAAGTCACCAAGGCATATCATAGTCACACTCGCTAAAACCAAAGACAAAGAAAGAATCCTGAGAGCAGCTCGAGAAAAAAACAAAGTCACAGAGGAGAAACAATAAGACTAAGCTCGGTTTATCTGGCAGAAACCACGCAGGCAAGAAGCCAATGGGATGACATATATAAAACATTGAAAGAAAAAAGTTTCCAGCCAAGAATAATATATCCTGCAAAACTGTCGTTCAAATATGATGGTGAAATTAGGACATTTCCAGATAAACAGAAATTAAGGGACTATGTAAAAACCAAACCAAACTGAACTTACAAGAATTACTAAAGGGAGTCCTTCAACCTGACACCAAACAACGTCAGACCACAGGCTGAATCTAGGATCAGGATTGTACCAGCCAAATACCAACCTAGGAAATGAACTCTCAAGGACTATCCAAAACCAAAAGAATTACAACAGGGAACCAGAGAGGTTAATCTGTAAAAGAAAACAACATCAGAACAATAAAAGAGGGAATAAATGGTGCAGGTATAGAACCTTCTAATGGAGAGGAAGGCAAGGTGATACCGAATAATAATTGGTTCAAGCCTAGGAAGATAAGGGTAAATTTCAAGGTAACCACAAAGAAAGATAACAAAAGTACTCATCAAAATAAAGAAGAAAAACAAAATCTACAAAGAAAACAAATTTAAAAAAAATCCACAAACAGAAGGAATTCAGCACAGGAGAGTAAGAAGAACAAAGAAAACATCAGCACCACAAAAAAGCACTACAAATTGACAGCAATAAATTCACACCTATCACACTGAGTGTAAATGGCCTAAATGCACCCATAAAGAGACAGAGAGTGACAGAATGGATTAAAAATACAGGATACACTGATATGCTGTTTACAAAAGACACACATTAGAAACAAAGACATAAATTTATTAAAAATTAAAGGATGGAAAAAAATATATCAAGCAAACAGCTACCAAAAAAGAGCAGGAGTGGCAATACTCATCTCAGATAAAACAGATTTTAAAGCAAAATCCACGATAAAAGAAAAAGGACATTATATAGTGATTATAGGGATGATCCATCATGAAGACATAACCAAAATAAACATCTACACACCCAAAGACAGGGCTCCAAAATACATGAAGCAAACTCTAACAACACTGAAATGAGAAATTGACAGTTCCACAACAATAGTAGGAGCCTTCAACACACCACTCTTGGTAAAGGACAGAACATTTAGAAAGAAACTCAACAAAGATACAGAAGAGCTAAAGGGCACAATCAGTCAACTTGACCTCATAGACATACATAGAACACTCCACCCAACAGCTGCAAAGTGCACATTCTTTTCCAATGTACATGGAACATTCTACAGAATAGACCACATCTTAGGCCACAAGCAACCCTCAACAAGATCTAAAAAATTGAGATAATACAAAGTATCTTCTCTACCACAGTGCCATCAAGGTAGAAATTAACAAAAGGAAGAACAAGGAAAAAAAAATCAATTACATGGAAACTGAATAACACCCTGCTTTCAAACCACTGAGTAATAGATGAAATCAGAGATGGAATCAAAAAATTCCTAGAATCAAATGAGAATGAAAACACATCATACCAAAACCTTTGGGACACAGCAAAGGCAGTCCTCAGAGGATAATTTATAGAAATAGATGCACACATCAAAAAAGAAAAAAGGGAGCAAATCAAAACACTAACTACACATCTTGAACATATAGAAAGAGAACAGCAAAACAAGCCTGCAACCACCAGAAAGAAAGATCAGACCAGAAAAAAATGAATAGAGAATAGAAAAACAATAGAAAGAATTAACAAAAACAAAAGTTGGTTCTTTGAAAGGATCAACCAAATCGACAAACCACAGGCCAGACTGACAAAAAAGAGGAGGCAAATAATCCAAATAATAAATGAAACAGGGGACATTACAACAGACCCAACTGAAATAACATGGATCATAACAGAGTATTATGAAAAACTATACTCCAACAAATTTGAAAACCTAAAGGAATTGGATAAATTTTAGAAACACACTACCTACACAAACTACCACAAAGTGATGTTGAAAATCTGAACAGACCCATAACAAGAGAAGAGACTGAAAAGATAATAAAAAAGACTCTCAATAAAAAAAAATCCCTGGCCCAGATGGCTTCACTGGAGAATTCTATCAAACATTTAGAGAAGAGCTTATGCCAGTACTACTCAAACTATTTCAGAACATAGAAAAGGAAGTGACACTTCCGAATTCATTCCATGAAGCCAGCATAATGCTGATACCCAAACCAGGCAAAGACGCCACAAAAAAAAGAAAATTACAGACCAATATCTCTCATGAATATAGATGCAAAAATTCTCAACAAAATTCTAGCCAACATAATTCAGCATCATATCAAAAAAAGAATACACCACGACCAAGTAGGATTCATACCAGGTATGCAAGGATGGTCCAACATTAGAAAATCAATCAACATAATCCACCACATAAATGAAAGTAAAGTAAAGAATCACATGATCATCTCAACTGATGCAGAAAAGGCATTCGACAAAGTCCAACACCCATTCCTGATAAAAAAATCTCAGTAAGATAGGTATAGAAGGGAAATTTCTCAACATAGTAAAGAGCATCTATGCAAAACCAATAGCCAACATCATTCTTAATGGAGAGAGGCTGAAAACATTCCCTTGAGAACAGGAACAAGACAAGAATGCCCTTTATCTCCACTCCTATTTCACATTGTGCTGGAAGCCCTAGCTAGAGCAATAAAGCAAGAAAAAGAAATAAAGAGCATCCAAATTGATAATGAAGAAGTTAAACTGTCCTTGTTTGTGAATGACATGATAGTATACACAGAAAACCCTAAAGACTTCACAATAAAACTACTGGAACTAATAGATTCAGTAAAGTAGCAGAATACAAGGTAAACATACAAAAATCAGTTGGATTCCTAAACACCAATAAAGAGAACGATGAAAAGGAAATCAGGAAAACAATACCATTTATAATAACCCCTAAAAAAATAAAATACTTAGGAATAAATATAACCAGGGACATAAAAGACCTATACAAAGAAAACTAGGAAACACTACTGCAAGAAACCAAAAGGATCCCCATAAATGGAAAAGCATACCATGCTAATGGATAGGTAGACTCAACATATGAAAATGACAATTCTACCTAAAGCAATTTACAACTACAATGCAATCCTGATCCAAATACCAACAACATTCTTCAAAGAGTTGGAAAAGCTAATCATTAACTTTATATGGAAAGGAAAGAAGCCCCAGATAAGTAAAGCACTATTGAAGAAGGAGAATAAAGTAGGAGGACTCACACCACCTGACCACAGATACTACTATACAGCTACAGTAGTCAAAACAGCCTGGTATTGGTACAACGATGGACACATTAACCAATGGAACAGAACTGAGAACCCAGATGTAAATCCATCCACCTACGGTCACCTGATCTTCGACAAGGGCCCAAAGTCCATCAAATGGGG
Source organism: Dugong dugon (assembly GCA_030035585.1). NCBI lineage: Eukaryota > Metazoa > Chordata > Mammalia > Sirenia > Dugongidae > Dugong > Dugong dugon. The sequence continues at coordinate 33,946,719 of CM057467.1, forward strand.
AAAAGATAGTCTTTTTAACAAATAGTGCTAGCAAAACTGGATGTCCATCTGCAAAAAAATGAAACGGGACCCATACCTCACACCATACACAAAAACTAATTCAAAATGGATCAAAGACCTAAATATAAAGCCAAAAACAATAAATTTCATAGAAGAAAAGATAGAATCAATGCTAGAGGCCCTAATGCACTTCAACAGGATACAAACCATGATCAACAACACACAAACTCCAGAAGATAAGCTAGATAACTGGGATCTTCTAAAAATTAAACACTTACACTCATCAAAAGACTTCACCAAAAGAGTAAAAAGAGAACTTACAGACTGGGAAAAAATTTTTGGACATTAGAATTCAGATAAAGGTCTAGTCTCGAAAATCTGCAAGAAAATCCAACACCTCTACAGCAAAAAGACAAATAATCCAATTAAAAAATGGGCAAAGGAAATGAACAGACACTTCATCAAAGAAGACATTCAAGTGGCCAACAGACACATGAGGAAATGCTCATAATCACTAGCCGTTAGAGAAATGCAAATCGAAACCACAATGAGATACCATCTCACCCCAGCATTACTGGCACAAATCAAAAAAACTGGAAATAACAAATGTTGGAGAGTCTGCAGGGAGATCAGAAGTCTTATGCACTGCTGGGGGGAATGCAAAATGATACAACCATTTTGGAAAACAATATGGCACTTCCTTAGAAAGCTAGAAATAGAAATACCATACGATCCAGCAATCCCACTCCTACGAATAAAATCTTAGAGAAATAAGAACCGTCACACAAATAGACATATGCACACCCATGTTCATTGCAGCTTGTTCACAGTAGCAAAAAGATGAAAACAACCTAAATGCCCATCAACAGATGAATGGATAAACCAACTAGGGTACATATACACAATGGAGTATTATGCAAAGATAAAGAACAGTGAGGAATCTGCAAAGCATCTCATAACATGGATGAATCTGGACAGCATTATTCTGAGTGAAATAAGTCAACCACAAAAGGACAAATATTGTATGAGACCACTACTGTAAAAACTCATGAAAAGGTTTGCACACAAAAAGAAACAATCTTTGATGGTTATGAGGGAGGGGAGGGGGCGGGGAAACACTAAATTGACAATAGATAAGTTGTAACTTTGGTGAAGGGTAAGATAGTACACAATACTGGGGAAGCCAGCACAACTTGTACAAGGCAAGGTCACGGAAGCTCCATTGACACATTCAATCTCCCGGAGGGGCCAAATTGCTGGACTGAGGGCTGTGGGGACCATGGTCTCGGGGAACATCTAGCTCAATTGGCATAACACAGTTTATAAAGAAAACATTTTACATTCTACCTTGGTGAGTAGCGTCTGGGGTCTTAAAAGCCTGTCAGCAGCCATCTAAGATACTCCACTGGTCTCACCCCTTCGGGAGCAAGGGAGAATGAAGAAAACAAGATACAAGAGAAAGATGAGCCCAAAGGACTAATGGACCACAAGTACCATGGCCTCCACCAGACTGAATCCAGTACCACTAGATGGTGCCCGGCTACCACCCCTGACTGCTCTGACAGAGATCACAACAGAGGTTCCCCGATAGAGCTGGAGAAAAATGTAGAACAAAATTGTAACTCACACACAAAAAAAGACCAGGCTTACTGGCCTGACAGAGACTGGAGAAATCCCCAGAGTATGGCCCCTGGACACCCTTTTAGCTCAGTAATGAAGTCAGCCTTGAGGTTCATCCTTAATCCAAAGATTAGACAAGACCCATAAAACAAAACGAGAATAATGGGAGCACAATAGCCCAGGGACAAGGACTAGAAGGCAGGAGGGGACAGGAAAGCTGATAATAGGAAACTGAAGTTCAAGAAGGAAGAGTGTTGACATGTCGTGGGGTTGTTAACCAATGCCATAAAAGAATATGTGTACTAAGTGTTTAATGAGAAACTATTAGTTCTGTAAACCTTCATCTAAAGGAAAACAAGAAAAAAAAAAAAAAAGCACCTGAATGAACATTGGTGTACAGTTTTCTGTTTGCGTTCCTGCTTTCAGTTTTTTTGAGTATATACCTAGGTTTGAGATTGCTGTGTCATATGATAGTTTTATGTATAACTTTTTGAGGAGCTGCCAAACTTCTTTTCCATAATAGCTGAACCATTTTGTACTCTCACCAACAATGGATGAAGGTTCCAGTTTCTTCTTGTCCTCGCCAATATCTTTTGCCATTTTTAAAGTGACAGATTCAAGGCTCAAAACCATAAATGAGTTATGAGGTTTAAAGAATACAGAATATTGTCTCCAGTGACTTAATGAGGATAGACTGGATTTCAATCCAGTTACTCTTTTGAACACTTCTGCTACATACTTACCCATTTGGTTTATTGTGCATATTTCTAACCCATCAAAAATCAGATTAAGAGTCTTCACAGTATGCTAAAACCCACATTGAGCCATGCTTTTCCAGAATTATTTATATTGAACTGAGAAGAAATAATTCAGGCTTAGCAAAATTCTGTACAGTTCTTGTCTTCTCGCCTCCTTCCTCCCACATAGTTCATCCTTGTAACAACTGGTTCTGCTCAGCTGGCATGATATCCCCATAACCGCCCATCTCTTCCCTTTGTGGTTTGCTGCTGTACACAATGGTGGCTGAGCGATGATTATTTTATAAACAACCAAGAAGAACACTGAGAAAGAATGGTACCAGTCCAGGAGGCATGGCACTGTGCTCCATTTTAAAGACATGGAATCTTATGTATACAGAGTAGCATTTTATCGTGGGAGGACATAGGTTTCCAAAGAGGCTGGTGTTTATGGGATGAGTTAGTACTGGGAGAAGAAAAGTATGCCGGTGCTGAATTAGCATGGAGGAGATTGAGTACAGGAGTGAGTGACAGTCTTCCCATAGAGTCAAACCACAGTGTTGTCAACAGCAACTATTGTTTCACTCAGCAGATATTTAATTAGCCCAGTCTTTCCTGCTACTTTTGGAGGTATTCAAAGAACATCTTGGGTTGCCAGAGAAGCAAAAATTATTTTAGCAATATTGGCGAATTTTCCATTTAAACCCAACCAAAGCTTGACTGAGGCGGAGAACTGCTCATTTTTCCAAGCTGTCAGACTCGTGGGCTGTCCGGAAAGCTGCTTTCCTGTGTGATTTGAATATATCCTAGTAAGGGAAGCTCTGCAATAACTGTGGGAATGATATGGGAGCAAGTAGAGAGTTGGGTGCTGCAGGCAGTATGGCCAAGTGAACACACAGAATGGCAGGTGGCTCAGTGTAGCTCCGTACTCCTGGCCAGAAAGGAGAAGAGAGAGTAGAAGATGCAGCTCTAACTCTGTGTCAGTTTAAGGCAGGTGTATTAGTTTTCTAGACCTGCCATTACAAAGCACCAGAAAGTGGGTGGCTTATAAGAACAGATGTTTATTGTCTCACAGTTCCTGAGGCTGGGAGTCTGATACCAGGGTGTCGGCTGTGTTGATTTCTTCCGAGGATCCTGTTCCATGCCTCTTTTAGTAGGTTGTGCTGACAGCTAGCAATTTTTATCATCCCTTGACTTGTAGATCTCTTCAGTCTCTGCCTCTATCTTCATGTGGCTGTTTCACTCTGCGTCTGTATCTGTGTCTATTCTCCTTTTTCATAAGGACATTACTCGGATTGGATTAGGACCCACCCTACTCCTGTACGAATTAATGTTAACTGATAACATCTTCAAAGATCCTAATTACAAACAAGGTGACATTCACAGGTAAGGACTTCAACATGCCTTTTGGGGGGACACAAATCAACTCATAACAGCAGGCTTGTGAGAACTGACTCCATCTCTCACGGGTTTGAGAAGTTAGACTGCATGTTTTATGCGTTTGCCTTGACATGGTCTGTTCAACTTATTTTATTCCTTTACTGTTTTTTCTAACTTGGATTTGCAAAGAAAAAGATACAGTAAAAATATATATAATAAAATCCTGTACAAACAATAGGTGCTGCAAAGCACTTTAAAAGGAAAGAATTCATTCCCTAGACATTTTAATGAGGACCGTAAAAAAGAAAGAAAAAAATTATAGTATATATCTTATTCAAAATTTTCACTTGAAGTCATCTAATGAATATATCAAGCTAAAGCAGTGATTATTTTGTTTTAAATTAAAATTAATTTTTCTATTTATTCAAACTCTAAATTATGCAAGAGGAAAAAATGTGGAGCCTAAATCATTCTGCAATTTTGGAGTCAACTTTTTACTGTTTATTCATGAAAGACTATTAGCGAGGCACCCTCAGACTTTTAAACTATTGAAATAAAACAAACCTCCAGAAGAAACAGGGTAGAAACACTGCGCATAAATTCTGACCTCTTGTTTTTGTCTTCTTGAGTTTAGATACTCACTTAGCACAGCAGACAGTCTACTGAAGGAGGAAATTGACTTAAGTAGCATGATGAAATATTTGGAAGAACAAAATCCTTAAGCCATAAAGTATTTCCGAAAGTGGAAGATCAGGAAGAGGTTTAAAGTACGAGAAGAGGGATTGCAAAGACTTTGGAATCTCTAATAAATCGATGATGATTATGATAATGCTGATGATTTAAAAAAATTAAAAAAAAAAACAAACCAGCTTCTGCGAGTTGATTCCAACTCATGGTGACCTCATGTGTGCAGAGCAGAACTGTGCTCCATAGGATTTCTGTCTGACCTTTCAGAAGTGGATTGCCAAGACTTTCTTCTGAGGTGCCTCTTGGTGCTTTCAAACCACCGATCTTTCAGTTAATAGTGGAGCACTTAACTGATTGCACCACTCAGGGACTCTGATGATGATGATAATTGAAAACTATACTTTCCCTTTATAGAGCACAAATTATGAAGTTGTTAGGAACAACTATATGGGACTTATTTTTTCAAAATAATTTAGCATAGCATATTTCTGGGTAAGCCATTGTTATTCTTATAAAGCTGTTATTTTTTATCTTGGTTTGATTGGCACCTTTCTCAATAGCATAGATACGATCTTCTATTTTTCTTTTTTTTGTGTGTAATGCATACATACCACTTTGTTATATAGAAGTTTATGTACAGAAGTTACATAGAAGACATAGAAGCAATAAAATCCTCACTGCCAAATAGAAAACCACCCTAGAATCTGTAAGACTGAAAGGAAATTGCAAATGAGAAGTAGGAATACCTGGCACGTAGTAACAGTTTACCAGTTCCCGTCGCGTCAAGTTGATTCTGACTTATGGTGACCCCCTGTGTTGCAGACTAGAACTTTGCTCCATAGGACTTTCAAGGCTGTGATCTTTTGGAAGCAGATATCCAGGCTTTTATTCTGAGCCACCTCTGGGTGGATTCAAACTGCCAACGTTTCAGCTGGTATTTGAGCACTTAACCATTTTCGTCACCCAGGGACTTTTAGGTACATAGTAGCTATTCTGTAAATAATTGTTGAATAAGTGAATAAGGGACTCTTCTTCTTCATGAAAAGCTCTTTGCTATTCTATAGAGAATTATATTAGTGGAAAAAAGGATAATACACAGTGACCACTTTTCCTGTATCACCTCTTTCTTACTCTATCCTTGTGAAATGAGTAGGTCAGGTGTTGTTATCACCATTGCCTTGCCATTTTAGATTGCTGTCCCATGGAGTATGTGTGTGCATGTGAGCATATGTGTCTCATGGAGTATGTGTGTGTGTGCATGTGAACAGTGAGGTACCCTTATTTTAAGTGATTATTACCTAACCACAGTGAAAGTGCAAAACACTCAACAATTTGTTGTCAGGCCACATGATTATATGATTTACATTTGTTGACATTTTCCTGCAGCATACTTTGCCTCTGACTTTGTAATGTCCACCCTGTATCACATTACTGGATCTGGAATAGTCACTGAAGAAGAAATTCTTTGAAATGAGAAAAAGGTATGATAAAAGAGAAAAGACAAGCTTTAGTGAAAAGCTACAGGTCCATTGCCATTGTGTTGGAGAATTTCCCAAAACACCTCATCTGTCTGTCCTTTTACACATGTGCAACACGTTTTCAGAAGGACATGAGTAGGATTAACAATAATAAACATTCAAGCTTTCATTATTCCTTTCTTCTTAGCTATCGGCTCTCGAATCTTTATGTGGAAATGACCAGTGGGACAACAAGAAGGACAAAGAGGCAGCTAAGAGTTTCTTGGAAAAAGCAGCAGCTCAAAGAACTAAAACAAACTCACTCACTAGGGTTACGTTCTTCCTGGATCTTGGAGAAAATAGCTGAGATGGTGAGCCGAGTGTTTCACCAGGGAGAACCTCTGCCTGGCCTCATCTTTCTGAGTATGACCTTTTTATATGGAATGTAACCTTTGGAGACAGTAGAGCAAGATCAAATTTTTCAAATGATTATCTCCCTTTCCTCTTTATCATCACACATTTTTATGAGATGGAAGATCTACAGATATTTTACACTCTTAAACTTTTATATGATCCAGGAGTTGACCACAGGGAGAATACAGTAACATTTTGTTTATGTAATATATTTCGCCTGAGAACCATTTGCACTTTGGAGATATCTCAGCAATGTGTCAGTCCCTGCCTGCTGTTCCTGTTCAGCAGGGAGGGCTGAATTCCTCATTGTCTTGGGAGCTCCTGCCTCTAAGAAGGTCTGAAAGTAGCCGCTAAGCCCATTTCAGGAACCTGGACTATGGGTTTCCTGAGCTCTGGGTGGCCCATGCAAACAAGGAGATGTGGCTTCTTCACTTGTACTAACTAACCAACCAACTAGATGCCATTGAGTCAACTCTGACTCATGGTGACCCCACGAGTAAGAGTAGAACTGTGTTCCACCGGGTTTTCAATAGCTGATTTTTTGGAAGTAGATCACCAGTGCTTTCTTCTAAGGCATCTCTGGGTGGACTTGAACCTCTAATCTTTCAGTTAGCAGCTGAGCACCATTTGCACCATCTGCTCGTACTTGTTGTTTGCTGTTAGGTGTGTCATGGAGTTGATATCGACTCATGGTGATCCCATGTGTTACAGAGTAGAACTGCCCCATAGGATTTTCTTGGCTGTAATCTTTACGGAAGCAAATCTCCAGGTCTTTCACCTGCAGAGCCACTGGGTGGATTTGAACCACCAAACTTTCAGTTAGCAGCTAAGTGGGTGGAAGTGAGTCTAAGAAACCTCCTCAGCCATGGTTCTTTCTCAGGGAAAAGCCCCAGGACACTTTCTGCCACATAGTCTACTATGCTTTCTGTCATGGAACCCTGATTCTCTGGCCACAACCAATCAATGAGAAATTGGATACATCAATCTAATAAGGACAATTATTTATATACTAGATAATGTAGAGTCTCATGATTTTTTTGAGACAGCCAGGTTACCTAATGAATATCAATTGTTATCTTTCCTTGGAGAATTTTATCACAACCAAAAATACACAGACGGCAGTGAAACAGATGGAGTTGTAGAGGAGCAAGTAAATAGAGAAACTGAGTCAAAAGAGAAAAAGGCAAATGTGACAAGTTTACCCAGTCACCAGAACTGCCACAGTATTGTGAGCAGTGATGAGCCACTGTTTTGGTTCTGGATTTGCATTTTTTCTTTAAGCCCTGTATTGAGTTACAATTCACATACAATAAACCACACACATTAAAAGTGTAAAATTTGATAAGTTATGACATATGTATATGCCTGTGAAATTATCATCACAATCAAGATAATGAATATATATATTACCCTGAGAAGTTTCCTCATGCCTCTTTGTATTCAATCCCTCCCATCCCTTTCCTGCCCTCCTCCGCTTACCCCCAGGCAATCATTGATTGGCTTTGTGTCATTATAAAGGAGTTTGCATTTTTCTAGAATTTCATATAAATGAAATCATACAGTATGTAGTCTTTTTTGTCTGGTTTCTTTCACCAGCAGAACTATTTTGAGATTCATTCATGTTGTGTGTATCGATAAATCTTTCCCTTTTATTGTTGAGTAGTATGCCATTGTGTGGATATACCACAGTTTATTTATCCAGTCACATGTTGATGTGCATTTGAGTTATTTCCAATTCTTTGCTATTACAAATTAAACTGCTATAAACATTTGTATATAAATCTTTGTCTGGGCATATACAACTTTTCATATGCTTATTTGCCATCTGTATATCTTAATATCCCATGGGTCAAAGGAGAAATAAAAAGAAAAATTAAAGAGTATGTTGAACTAAATAAAAATGAAACTGCAACATACTAAAATATATGGGATGCTGCTAAACCACTTATAGCATGGGGCATTTATAGCACTAGATGTTTATAATAGAAAAGAAAAAAGGTCTCAAATTAATGACCCAGTTTACACTTTAAGAAACTAGCAAAAAGAAAAGAAAAAGCAAATCAACTCCAATGCATGCAGAAAAAATGAAGTAATAAAGGACACAGGAGAAATTAATTAAATTGAAAAGATTAATATGTTTATAGCCTTAAAGTGGAAACAACCCAAATGTCTATTTTCAAGAGGATAAATAAACAAGTTGTGGTGCATTTATACAATAGCAACTGTTGAGGCAGGGTCCACAATCACCAGCAAAAGACCACACACATGCACTATCAGTGCGTGGAGAACAGTTTACTCACATAGAGAAGAGACAGAGCAAGATCACCTTCACTAGTGGATACCAATCTCCTATGGCCAGCAAACTCATCCCACATATGGCCAGTGAAGGGTAGATGTTCTACATTCACATCTCTTGTGTTGTCGTACAAGAGACCCTGCTCCCTCCTGCCAGGAACAGATATAGAAGTGGGGTTGCCATATAGTGCCTGTGCATGTGCAAGAGGCAGAAAATTACTGTGTACCCAGAACAGGGACGGGGCTTCTTTGATAAGGAGAAAAAACTTAGAGAGAAAAGGCAACTTAATTCCAAGTCTTCTTATCAGAGAGTATACTGGGCCCAAGGGGATGGGAGGCAGATGGTTCCCCCAGCAACAACACTACTCAGCAATAAAAAGGAAGGAATGACTGATAGCCTCAATAACATAGATGAATCTTAAACACTTTAAGGTGAGTGAAAGAAGGTACACACAAGAGTGTACATATTATACATTTCTCTTTATATGAAATACTAGAGCATAAAAAAAAGAAACTTATATAGGTAGAAACAAGATCAGTAGATGTCTGGGGTGAGGGCTGAGGGGAATTTACTTCAAAGGGACACAAGGGAATTTTCAAAGATGATGGAACTGTTCTATATCCTGGTAAGAGTGCAGGTTACCTGCATGTATGCTGAAGACAGAAATTTTCAAACAGGGAGGCACTCTTCTCAGGACAGGAATGGTGGGATCAACATGCACTCCCAGGAAGCAAAAGGTCAGGATATAAACAATTTGTTCCTGCAAAGAATGTGTCAGGATGTAAACAATTTGTTCGTAAGAAGAATGTGAGTAACCAAACTGGCTGGCAGCACTCACTTAGGAGGTAAAACTCACTCCACCCTAGCCAAATGGCTGACCTTTAAATTTCAAAGGACTCCAAAGCTGAAGCAGAATCAATCATTAACCCCCTACCTTCTTTCCTTTGTTCTCTATGCATAAAAACCTTTAACTTTATAGAGACAGCAGAGTGCTTTGTATTTTTACTTAGTGCTCCCCATTTTTAACTGTATTATTCCTCAATAAAACTCCTTTTCTTTCACTCCTAACAGAGTACAAGATTAAGATTTTGTTTTTTGACATTTCTGGTGTCAGAAGTGGGACTTTGAAGGTGCATTATCTTTGATGATCTCTGGGGCATCTGGATATGGGCATGGCTCCTGCTGAGCTGCTTTGGGCTCTCTGCCTCCATGAATTCTTGGGAATCGTCTAAGGTAAAAACCTCTCAAATCCAAGCTCTGTTCCTTGATAGCTCTTCAAATTTTATTGTGAATTTGTTTTGGTTCTTGCAAGTAAAAGTTTGTTGTAACTGTCATTATAAAATGGGGAATGTCGTGTCTAAAGGAGATTTGGAGCCACCTTCTGGGACTCCTGCTCACTACATGAACAAGCATTATGGTCCCTTATCGTGCATGTTCTTGTCTGTTTGGCATAACCTCACTCAAGACACTTTGGAAAATCAGTGGCCAGTGTGGAGTTTTTTTCATCTTTCCAAAGTTAGTTTTTCTGAGCAGAAAATTAGAGAACCAAGGTTCCCAGATTAACAGTCCCAGTGGGATGCCTATTGTGATTGGTCTACTGAGTCCTCTAAAAGACAAGACAGTAAAATTGCTTCCCTACAGGACACTGTCTCTAAATTAACCAAGTAGAATAAAGAATTATAATGTCAAATTTCAGCTCCCACCCCTTCTGCTCCCCTGCTGGCTGCTACCTTTTTATATCCTTCTTTGCCCTCCTACTCCTCTGATAACATTTTATCTGAACTTCCCTTTTTCCCTAAAAAACCAGCAAATAAACCCTTGCCTGAAATGGCCTTTAAAATCCCATCAGCAGTGTTGCCAAAGATTTCCCTCGTAGCACTTTTGCCCCATGGACATGCTCAGAATTACATAGCATCGTGAAAGATTTTCCTAAACTCCATGAGGACTCCTACAAATTTTCACAAAAATTGAAAATCCTTGTTGAAACTTACCAGCCTGGGATCCCCAATTTATATCTTGTTCACACGATTACTGGCCCAGGCAAGCTCAATTATGGCTAGAACAGGCAGAATGGAGAGACCCCCCCCCAAGGACAGTTTAGACTTAAATATTGATAAAACAGCCACCAAGCTGTTGGAAGACTCTCAGGTCATGCGTAAAAAATTGCTAAAGGCTATCTCAAAGACTTTTCCTCCACTAATTGATTGGACTAAAATTCACTCTTGTAAACAAAGTAAAGAAGAGAGTGTTTATGATTATCAGACTAGGCTGCTCAAGAAGTTTTCCAAACATTCTGGCCTTAATTTGACTGTGCCTGGTGCTTCTGGATTTTTCAATGTATATTTTCGTATCTTAAACCTGAGATCTCTCCCTTAGTAAAGCGACATTGATTGATTGGGAGACAGCTCCTTTTGTTGAGCTAATCAGCTTACAAACTTTCCAACACTCTTGAAGTCAAAAGGGTTTCTAAGGCTAATAAATTAATGGCCCTTCAGTTACAACAATTACAATCTCCCAGTCAAAAGAAAAATCCTAAACTTTCCAATGGCACAAAAGCGGGTATTTGTCACTATTGCAAAAACTTGGCCATTGGAAAAATGAATGCTGTAAGTTAAAAAATAAACGAAAGACTGAGATAACCCCCTTATAAAAATTCTATGATCTGATTCAGAGTGAAGGGGCTCCAGGGACAAAACAGAGACTTTTTCTGTGGTGGCTGTTAATCTACAAAGAGACACTACTTTATTAACAGAGAAACTTGCCAATTTTTAATTGACACTGAATCCACCCTGTCTGCTGTTAACCCCATCTGTTTACAAAAGACTTTGTCCCAGAGTACTAAAATCTAAAATGTATGGGGGTCACCAATCAGGAACAAATGATTCATTCCCAACCTGTTACAATATCTCTTACTTATTGAAAATTTAACCTCCCTTCTTTTTTCTCTCAATTCTGATACTCCTGTCAATCTATTGGGAAGAAATCTTCTATCCAAATGGAAAGGTGATCCAATTGAATGTGAGAATTATTGAACAATGTCATTAATATCACACACAAATAAAATTTTGTTGAAGATCATTCAAAAGCAGTTGCAGCAGTACATCGACAGAGAACTGCCAGAAATTCAAGCCTGTTTCAAAAGAGGACACGGGAACAAGGGATGTCATTGTTGATGTCAGATGGACCTTGGCTGAAAGCAGAGAGTACCAGAAAGATGTTTACCTGTGTTTTATTGACTATGGAAAGGCATTCGACTGTGTGAATCATAACAGATTATGGATAACATTGCGAAGGATGGGAATTTCAGAACACTTAATTGTGCTCCTGAGGAACCTGTACATAGATCAAGAGGCAGTCATTCAAGCAGAACAAGGGCATACTGTGTGGTTTAAAGTCAGGAAAGGTGTGTGTCAGAGTTGTATCTTTTCACCATAGTTATTCGTGTGTATACTCAGCAAATAATCTGAGAAGCTGGAGTATATGAAAAAGAATGGGGCATCAGGATTGGAGGAAGACTCATTAACAGCCTGCGTTATGCAGATGACACAACCTTGCTTTCTGAAAGTGAAGAGGATTTGAAGCACTTACTGATGAAAATCAAAGACCACAGCCTTCAGTATGGATTACACTTCAACATAAAGAAAACTAAAATCCTCACAACTGGACCAATAAGCAACATCATGATAAATGGAGAAAAGATTGAAGGATTTCATTTTACTTGTATCCACAATCAACACCCATGGAAGAAGCAGTCAAGAAATCAAAAGATGCATTGCTTTGGGAAAATCTGCAGCAAAAGACCTCTTAAAGTGTTAAAAAGCAAAGATGTCATCTTGAAGACTAAGGTGTGCCTAACCCAAGCCATGATGTTTTCAATCGCCTCATATGCATATGAAAGCTGGACAATGAATAAGGAAGATCGAAGAACTGATGCCTTTGAATTATGGCGGTGGTGGTGAAGAATGTCTAGTATAACGTGGACTGACAAAAGAATAAACAAATTTGTCTTGGAAGAAGTACAGCCAGAATACTCTTTAGAAGCTTGGATGGTGAGACTACTTCTCATATATTTTGCACTTGTTATCAGAAGAGACTAGTCCCTGGAGAACGGCATCATGCTTGATAAAGTAGAGGGTCAGTGAAAAAGAGGAAGACCTCCAATGAGATGGATTGACAGTGGCTGCAACAATGGGCTCAAGCATAACAATGATTGTGAGGATGGCACAGGGCTGGGCAGTGTTTTGTTCTGTTGTACATAGGGTCCTTATGAGTTGGAACTGACTCAATGGCAGGTAACAACAGAGCTTGTAGAATTGCTTCAGGAAAATTGGTTAATATTTTTATGGACAGTAGATATTGCTTTGGAATTGTACATGATTTTTGCATGTTATGGAAGCAAAGACGATTTTTAATCTCTTCTGGAAATACCATAAAAAAATAGGGCTTTAGTAGCAGACTTTCTAGATACTCTGTTACTCTGCTCTGAAATTGCTGTGATAAAAATACAAACTCACCAAAGAATAGCAGTATTCCAAACTGAAGAAATTAAAGGAAGTAATCTGATATGGCAGCCAAAAAAGTTGCCTCTCAAGTTATTTCCACACTTATGATAAATAAAGAAAGGGACTCCCCAAATTTGTCTACTGATAACTCCAACCTTCATGAATTAACTTTAGGAAAACTTTTAAAACATCAACGATTAGCCCAAACAGACAAAGTTAAGGCATGAAAAACAGCAGGCTGTTACCAAGATCTTGCCACTAAATTGTGAACTGGACCTAATAAGAAAACTGTCTTACCCAGTTTCCTGTAAGTTCCTGTGATGCAAGCTTTACATGAAGGATCCCACAGAGTATGAAATAAAATGAATGAGACCTTAAAAAAAGTATTGATGGGGAAAATTTTTCAAGGCTGCTGAACGTGTTGCCACTCCTTGCCTATTTTCTCTCTCTACAATCCTGAAAAACACCTTGAAGTCCTACCTGGACAATACCCTTTACCTTTTGGGTCTATGCTTGAATGGCTGCTAATTTTATTCAGCTTCCACCTTCAAATTGTTATAAATATGTATTAGTAATGATTTGCAGATTTTCACATTGTGTAGAAGCCTTCCCCTGCTGTTGTGCTACTGCAGCCTTTGTAGTAAAGAAATTTCTTGAAAACATTATACCCACCTGGGGAGCACCAAAAACACTTTACAGCGATTGGGGAACTAATTTCACCAGTAAAGTCATCCAAGAACTGTGTCAAGTTTTTCCCAGTTATCGAAGGCTACATTGTCCCTGTCATCCTCAGTCTTCTGGTCTGGTAGAGAGAGCCAAAGGAATAATAAAGGTCCAAATAGCAAAGCTTTATGGTACTTTAAATTTATCCTGGACTAAGGTCCTTCTGGAGCTCTAGTGGCGCAGTGGTTAAGTCATATGGGAGCTGACCAAAAGGTCGGCAGCTCAATTCACCAGCCACTCCTTGGAAACCCTATTGGGCAGTTCTACTCTGTCCTTTAGGGTCACTATGGGTTGGAATCGACTTTATGGCAATGGCTTTTGGTAAGGTCCTTCCCTTAGTTCTTTTAAATTGGAAGTGCACACTTTTTGGATCTCACAAACTAACCCCCTATGAAATAATTACTGGGAAACCCATGGTTCTTCCTTCTCTTGCTGCAAAAACTCTAACATTGCTCAACCTGAATTATTGAAGCATTTTCAGTCTTTAATCCAATATTCTAAAGAATATCTTTCATAGATTAGAGAAGTCTTTGACAAACAGAAACTAGATTCCTGAAGTCTGTCTAACATGGAATATGTCTAACATTGAGAATATGTATATTGGAAGAGGCACCAAATAAAAGGCTCATTAGAACTTCATCAGAAAGGACTATACTTAGTTCTCCTCACCAATCCATGTGCAGTCAAATTAGAGGGAATAAAACTTTGGATCCATTTGTCATAGTTGAAAAAGGTTAAGACTTCTCTTTGGACTAGCCAACCCACTGGAGAATTCAAGGTTATATTTAATCACCCCTGTGGCCAGAAGCATATGACTTTTGAAGCAGACTACTGACCCAAGACCCCGGATCAGTTCTGAAAATTCACCTCTTTATCTTTTTTTCTTTTTTCCTTTGTTACAGTCATGCCTCTACTAAGGTTTTCCTAGATTGGGCAGATGCTTATGCTCACCATTTTAAAAGATTTAATTGTTGGATATATTGTATCCTCCCAACCTCAAGTCGATATGGCCTTCCCTGGTGGGTCTCTTCACTGCATCAATCTGATTGGGTTGCTCTTGATCTATGGATAGATCAACAGAGAACAAGAATAACAGAGAAATAGTTCATTACCACAGGAAATCACTAGTAGTAAATTTTCCATTGATAAATGCCCTCTTTTTGGATCTGAATGAAACCCAGGCCATAACTTAACTTTAGTCTTAATACAACCCTTACTTTATTAAATAAAGTCTCCCAAGAAGAACTAGCTAAAAATCTTCCAAGCCCACAACAGTACTCTTTGTATTGTAGGTCCATTTCAATAACTACAGGATGGATTCATCCCGTTAACTCCCCAAGCAAGGATGCTAAGTCAGGTTGCTCCCCTTTGCTGGGAACAATCTAACCATACCTGTATAAATAATCTAGCTGTCACCAGACCTATGGCATGGCTTCCAATGTCTGAATGTGCATCAGTTATAACCTTACAAGCTACTGATTGATATTACTGAAAAAGAAGAACAAAGTAGGAGGTCTCACACTACCCTATTTCAGAACCTACTATACAGCCATGGTAGTCAAAACAGACTGGTACTGGTACAATGACAGACACATAGACCAATAGAACAGAACTGAGAACCATAAGTAAATCCATTCACCTATGGACACCTGGTCTCTGACAAAGGGTCAAAGTCCATTAAATGGGGAAGAGATAGTCCCTTCAACAAATGGTGCTGGCAAAACTAGATATCCATTTGCACATAAATAAATACTTCACACCATACACAAAAACTAACTAAAAGTGAAACAAAGCCCTAAACATAAAACCTAAAACTATAAAGACCATGAATGAAAACATAGGGACAATGCTAGTGGCCCTAATTTATGGCATAAATAGAATATCAAGCATAAAAAAAGTCGCACAAACTCTAGAAGATAAACTAGATGACCAGGGCCTCCTAAAAATTAAATACTTAGGCTCAGCAAAAGACTTTGACAAGGACTTTCCTCCAGAGCTGATAGAGAAAGCTTTCCCCTGGGGCTGATGTCCTGAATTTGGACTTGTAGCCTACTAGACTGTGACAGAATAAATTTCTCTTTGTTAAAGCCATCCGCTTGTGGTATTTCTGCCATAGCAGCACTAGATAATGGAGTGCTGCTCTAACAAATACCTAAAATACGGAAGCAGTTTTGAAACTGTGAATGTATAGAGGACTCAGAAGGAAATGAGGAGAGCTGTTACACTGGAGACTACGCAGATGGTGAGAATCAGCAGCGGCAGAACCAGGAGACCAGCTTGAGATGGTGCTGGAGGCAATCCATGGAACGAGATAACTTAGTGCCTTCCAGCTGAAGTTTACTGGTGGAGTCAGGTGCATCCAAGCACTTATCGGTGGAACTGAAGAGCTTTGGAACACTTGCCCCAGCAGTGCAGTTGCGGGTGGTGAGGCCCGAGGGGCTGAGAGGCCCAGGGACAAGGAAAGAGAAACTAAAGAGACAAGGAACACAGGAAGCAGAGCTGCCTCAGCCTCAAAAGGTATTGCCATGACCTCTGGGGCCTCAAAGGGTGGAGCCATAGCCTCTGGTGTTTCTAAGGGTGGAGTCGCCACTCAGATGGACTAGGAGAATGGTGTGCCTAAAACCGAAGGAGCAGAGCTGCAGTTCCTGTGGGCCTGGAAGGCAGAGCTGAAGCCCAGGGCTGAGGGGCTTCCCATCAGAATCTGGAAAGTGTGGCCCATACCTAAAGTCTGGAGGGCAGAGCCACTGTGTAAATGGTCTCAGAGAACAGAGGACTATTTTCAAGCCTTGAGGGCTAACGTAATGTGTTCTGCTGACTTGCCTGATGCCTATTATCCCTTCCTTCCCTCCAATTTCTTACATTTGTAATGGAAATGTCTAGCTTGTGCCTGTTCCACCACTGTACTTTGGAAGCAGATAACTCGTATTTTAGATTTCACAGATAAGGAAGAATTTTTGGATTTTGTACTTGGAATTGATTTAAGACTTTTGCTATGATATGATGAGGTGAATGTGTTTTACATGTGGCAAGGACATGAATTTTGGGGGGCCAAAGGGTGGAATGTCATGGATTGAATTGTGTCCCCCCAAAATATCTGTTAACTTGGCTAAGTCATGATTCCCAGAATTGTGGGATTGTCCTCCATTTTGTCATCTGATATGATTTTCCTATGTGAGATGGGATTAGTGGCAGTTATGTAGACTCAATCTACAGGATTAATCTACAATTTAAACCAATCTCTTTTGAGATAATAAAAGAGAGAAGCGAGTAGAGAGATGGGAGACCTCATACCACCAAGAAACAAGAGCCAGGAGAATAGCACATCCTTTGGACCTGGGGCCTCTGTGCTGAGAAGCCCCTCGACCAGGGGAAGATTGATGACAAGGACCTTCCTCCAGAGCCAACAGAGAGAAAGCCTTCTCCTGGAGCTGACACCCTGAATTTGGATTTCTAGACTCCTCGACTGTGAGAGAATAAACTTCTCTTTGTTAAAGCCATCCACTTGTAGTATTTCTGTTATAGCAGCACTATAAATAACTAAGACAGACTTTATCAAGAGAGTAAAAAGAAAACCTACAGACTGGGAAAAAAAATCTTTGGCAATGACATACCTGGTAAAGGTCAAATCTCTAATATATATGGAAAACTTCAACAACTCACAACAGAATGACAAACAACCCAATCATAAAATGGGCGAAGGACACGAACAGACACTTCACCAAAGAGGACATCCAGGTGGCCAACAAATATATAAAAAGATGCTCGGGATTATTAGCCATTAGAGAGATGCGGATCAAAACCATGATGAGCTACCATCTCACCCCTGCAAGAATAGAACTGATAAAAAAAAAAAAAAAAACCCAGAAAACTATAAATGCTGGTGAGGTTGTGGGGAGATTTGAATTCTCATTTGCTGCTGGTGGTTATGTAAAATGGTACAACCACCAAGGAAAATGGTATGGCACTTCCTTAAAAAGCTAGAAATAGAAATACAATAAGATCCAGCAATCCCACTCCTAGGACTATATCCTAGAGAAATAAGAGTCGTCACATGAATAGACATATGCACACCCATGTTCATTGCAACATTATTCACAATAGCAAAAAGATGAAAACAATCTAAATGTTCATCAATAGATGAATGGATGAAAAAAATTGTGGTACATACACACAATGGAATACTACTAACGTTAAAGAACAACAATGAATCCATGAAACATCTCACAACGTGGATGAACCTGGAGGGCATTATGCTGACTGAAATAAGAAAATCACAAATGAACAAATATTGTATGAGAGCACTATTATAAAAATCAAGAAAAGGTTTAAATGCAGAAAAAAACAATCTTTGAGGGTTACCAGGGAGGGAAGTGATGGGGATGTTAAACCACTAACTAGATAGCAGATATGTGTTAACTTTGATGAAGGGAAAGGCAGTACAAGATATAGGGGAAGTCAGCACAACCTAAGGTAAAGGAAGCCACTGAGAGACAGGGAAACTGAATGGAAATGGGGAACCCAGTGGAGAAAGGGAGAGGGTGCTTACACATTGAAGGGATTGCAACCAATGTCACAAAACAATTTGTATATAAATTTTTTGAATGGGAAACTAATGTGCTCTGTAAACTTTCACCTATTCAAACCAAAAACTCACTGTCATCAAGTCAGTTCCAACTCATAGCAACCCTATAGGGTTTCCAAGGCTGTAAATCTTTATGGAGCAGACTGCCACATCTTTCTCCAGCAGAAATGCTGGTGGTTTTGAACTGCTGACCTTTCAGACAGCAGTCAATTGCTTTACCCACTGCACTACCAGGGCTCCTAAACTTTTCCCTAAAGCACAATAAAATGTTCAAACATAACAAACAAAAAAAAAAAAAAAAAAAAAAAATAAGCTACTGATTGGTTCACCATCAACTGGCTACAACATTCAGGTATCTATTGGGTAGCCCCTAATGGCACCTTTTGGCAGTGCAGAACCAACCTTGGCCCTGGCGCCTGCCAGGCTGGATTGGAAGACACACTCTGGGCCTGAGATGGACTCGAGGACATATTTTAACTGAACTCTCTCTACCAGCTAATATACCAATATGACGAGCTCAGTGGCCTCAATTAGTGTTTTATTGGCTTGAACATTTAGCAGCAGTATTTTCACCTCGGATAGGACTTGAAGACGTTATGGTACATGGAGAAATATTAACCAAATATATACAAACTGCCCTACATGACAGTGTCTAGGGGCTTCAAGAGTTCAATACCAAAATAGCAATGACGAGAAAAATAGCACTCCAAAATAGAATGGCCCGTAACATTCTCATTGCAGCCCAAGGAGGTACCTGTGTCATAATAAAATCTGATTGCTGTGTCTATATTTATGACCGTAGTGCTAATATTACACTCTATGTTAATCATAATCATATAACAACATGTATTATCTTGTCTTAAGAATCCTGTTTCTTCCTTAACTGATATTATAAGCAATTGGTTTTCCTCTTGGGATGCATGGTGGAAAAAATTGCAACTTTATTTTGTAATATTTATGGTACTCATTGTTTTTATTATTGTAATTATAAACTGCTGTTTTGCTTTAGTTCAATGCATTTTATCCATGAAATTCTGTACTTCAGAACCATTTGACCCTTCACATAAAATCATGCTAGTTTCACAGGCTTTCACCAATGATCATGTTGTTTAATCATTTCTGTTTTGTCTCCTTAAACATGTTTCATCTTGATCTCTATCATTCTGTCCTGGCCGAGAAATGTTCCTCAAATGTGGCCTTGTTCATCAAGATGTTCCCCGTAAAACCTACTCACCCTGAATATGAGGTCTATTAGCTCAGCAAGGTGAAGTAAAAAAAAAATTTAGTGAAAGCTCCTCAGGAAAACAAAGTCCTTGCATAAAAAAGGCTACTCCATTGTAGGTGATCAGTGCCTACTACTGGAGGCTTGATCAAAAGGTGAAAATATGTAGATGGAAATTTTCAAACATGGAGGCACTTATTTTAGGACAGGGATGGCAGGATCAACACGCATTTCCAGGAAGCAAAAGGTCAGGATGTAAACCATTTATTCCCAGCAAGAGTGTGTATAACTAAACTGGCTGGCACCACTCACCTAGGGGGTAAAATTCACTCCCTCTTAGTCAAAAGACTGACATTTAAATTTCAAAGGACTCCAAAGCTGAAGTATCAATCAATCATTCATTAACCCCCACCTTTCCTTTGTTCTCTATGCATAAAAACCTGTAACTTGATAGAGACAGTGGAGCGCTTTGTATTTTTACTTAGCGCAGCCCAGCTCGAGCTGTATTATTCCTCAATAAAACTCCTTTTCTTTCACTCCTACCAGAGTACGAGGTTTTCTTCTCTGACAATTTGTTTGTTAAAACTCATCCAACTATGCACTTAGTATCTGGGCATTTTCCTATATATAAATTACACCTCAATTAAAAATGTAAAACAAACAAACAAACCCACGCAGAGGGCTACAGCTGCTGTCTGAGCAATATACGTATTCTGCGCATCTGAGTTTTTCCATCTTACATTTTTTTTCTTGACCTCAGCTTTTTATTCAAAATAAAAAATTAGACATCTTCAAGTTTTCAGAACTATAGCTCAGTGGATATTAAGGTGAGGTCCTTCTCCAAAGTTTCTTGTGGATTACTATTTGTGTTGCCTAAATTCTTCACATCAACTATTTGACAGTCCCTGGAACCGAGTTGCATCCTGAATAAAGAAGAGTAGAGTGACTGGGATAGAGGAAGAAGAGCTCAGGCATTTCCTGTTCCACTTGGCTGAGAACAGAAGAGATGGCTGTCTTCACCGATGTAGCTAGGTCAGTATGGAGGACTCTAGGCAGATGAGTGGATGCTAAGTGAAGGAAGCATCTAGGTTCCCAAGAGTGGGGTCCTATTTACATCTTGCCAGCTGTGTGGATGCAAGGGCAATTGTCATGCCAGTGCATGGGCAGCTGACTGCTGAGATGTAAAGCATATGTTTTCCCCTGTCCGGGACCATCCCACTGGAAGCCTAACTCTTTCTTACACAGCTTGTTTACATGTAGGTAAGTCAAAGGAAGTAAATCATGGGCCTGTGCAAAGAAAGGCAATTCATATATTGGAAAGCCTTAATAAAGGACATGTTGGGAGTGTAGGGTCTAGAAACTCCTACATTTTAATTAAAATGTTAATAGCGTTGAAACAAACACTTTCTACAAGGCTTCCCAAAGGAGAGCTTCCAACTGGTTTGTTCCAGTTTGAAAGCCTGCTGAGAATTTGAATTTCTAACAGGTTCCCAGGTGATGCTAATGTTGCTTGTTAGGAACCAATTCTGAGAGCCACTAGTAGAGCCATCCAAAACCAAACCACCGCTGTTGAGTAGATTCCAACTCATAGCAACCCTGTAGGACAGAGTAGAACTGCCCCCTAAGGTTCCAAGGAGTGGTGGATTCGAACTGCCAACCTTTTTGTTAACAGCCAAATGCTTAACCACTGTGGCACCAGGGCTCCACTGGTGGTTCTCAAAACTTATTATACATAAGAATCACCTGGGGATCTTGTTAAACTGTAGACTGTGATTCAGTGTATTTGGGGTAGAAATGCAAATTCTCAGCAGGGGTTTGAGCTGGAACAAACCGGTTCAAAGCCCTGCCTCAAAATTTCTCTTTAAAAGCCTGCATTTAGTGTGATCATTGCATTTGTTTCCTTCCTAGTCATTGTTCAGAATGATTTTCCTAAGGAGGGGTGGCACCTACTCCCTACCACTCCTGTTTCCCCTTATCTTTTATGAAAAGGGCATTTTACTTTCTAATTTCTTTTATATAAACAATTTTATATAAGGGTGATAACTACAGTTGTCTTTCTGTCCAGCACAAAGAACTGGTTGGGGTAAAACCACAGCTAGTAATCAAATGGAACAGATTGTTGTGGCAAAGTTAACATTTCAGGTAACAAAGTGAGCTGTGAACTTACAATAAAACCTCATTTATTCTTTTTACCCAATTTCAGCAGCATTTCAAAAGCAATTTATTTCATTGGCATGTGGTATGGTGATTAGTGGATTATTTAGTATTTCTTTGTTAGCTATTAAAGACTTTAGGCAAATCCTTTATGTAGCTCAGTGTTTAGAATGGTATTATGTTCAGCACCCAGCTGTTGATACAATATTATCCATCATATTTTTTTCCACTCAAATTATATTCCATACTGATTTTTGAGATTAAGCCCATAACAACAATATGCATCTGTTAAATGGTTCTTACAATAAGGTGACATATATTCCTTTCAAAGAGGACTCTCCCTTCTTCAGAGCTTCACTCATATGTTCTGGAATTAGAGGCTGGTAAGCTTTCAGAAGTGGAATGCTACGTTGCTGAAACTTGTTTATTGTTATGCAGTCAGCTCCCTCTTCCATCACTCTAAGTGGCTGTTTCCTAACTCTCACTTCTCTCCTGGGAGGATATTACTATCATTTTGTGAGGTCTCAGGAGGCGTAGGAGTCTCTGGGTGGTACAAACAGTTAATGTGCTCAGGTGCTAACTGAAAGGCTGAGGTTTGAGTCCACTCAGAGGTGCCTGGGAAGAAAGGCCTGGTGATCTACTTGCAAAAAGTCAGCCATTGAAAACCCTATGTAGCACAGTTGTACTGTGATACACATGGGGTCGCCACGAATCAGAATTGACAGCAACTGGTAACTGGCAGGAGGCAGAGCAGATAAACTCCCAGGGTCAGAACACTTCATAGTCTACCCCAAGATGGGGTACTTGGTCACAAATACACAAAATGCACTCTAGTTAGTTTATGCAGAAAAGGAATTCATTAAGAGCAATGAGATAATTTACAGGATATCTGGAAAGGCCAGAGAATCAGGCTTAGCAGCCATGCAGCTAACACCACCACCCAAATCATACCAACTGCAGTTCCAGTAGAGGCCCTATTGCTGCCATTGCCCATCACAGTTATTTCAATTGCCTCACGAATGCTGGGCCAAGAACACTACAAATAAGATCTCTGCCTCTCTGCTTCTGAAAGACGGATCTCTCCCAGTCTTCACCAGACAGAGTTCTGCATGATGAATTCTCCCTTCATGTCACTCTTCTGAATTGGAACTTTGCTTAGATTCATCTGATCAGCCAAGCCCAAGTCACATGCTTGCATCTTAGCTACAAGGGAAGCAGGGCAAGTAAATTCCTGGCTTCTCTCTTGGGACACAGGACTCACAAGAAAGGATATTCAAAAGGTCCTTGGTGGCCACAAAGTTTAAGAAATGTCCACTACAGATCTGCTCTCCTAGAAGGCATTGGGTATGATACAATGACCTGTTCTTGCTGCTGAAATCTTTACCTATCACCTCAACACTTAGCTTATATCCCAATCTTTACTATTTAGGCTTTACAAATCTGTTTTTTACCTACTGTTGGTCACAATATTCTGGCTGCTCTACCTATAACCATTATCTTTATAAATATACTTTCAGGCATATGTTATGGGAATTTTTAAAAATCTTTTTTCCAGAAAGCCGATATTTATTGATCCAGGCAATGTGCTCTACATATATCATCTAGGTGTTCAACACTCATTATGTAATTCAATCCAAAAAACAGCTAAGTTATCCCCATTTCATACGTTAGGAAACAGCACCGAGGAGGTAAAGTAACTGATCCAAGCATTCAGGATAGACAGTCTGCTGCCAATGTTCTTTCCCGATACTCTTTACATCACAAGTTTCTCCACAAGGGTTATTTGAGGATGATAGAAAACTTATTAAATATTATGTACACCATGGTGATGGAATTGAGTGATACCACTCCATTCTCCATGCCTCTTAGGGGAGATGTGTTAGACTAGTCCTGTCTGGCTGTCCTGACATCTTATGAGGACAATGTGACCCATCACTTCCCAGGCATTTTCACAACTCTCAAAGTTGCATTCTGTTCATTACTTACCTTTATCATCTTTCTTAAGTGTTTGTCCTGTTGAGTTAAATATTTGCAATCTGTGTTTTGTTTTCAAATTAAGAAGCAGATTGCACATTTCCTGTGGACTAAATTAGAGCCTATTGTGTGATGCCCTTATCTGCCTTATTATCCCCAGATTTCTGTGAGCTCTTGAGTTATTTTGGTCTTGGGCTTAGGGTAGAGATGTATTATCATTCTGACCAGGTCATCAGGTGATCTATCTACCTATCTACCTACCTACCAGTCTGTCTGTCTATCTATCCCTGGTGGTGCAATCGTTAAGCACATGGCTGCTAACTGATAGGTGGTTCAAACCTACCCAGCTGCTCTGTGGTAGAAAAGACCTGTCGATCTGTTCCTGTAAAGATTAGAAAGAAAATTCTATAGGGCAGTTCTACTCTGTCATACAGGGTCACTATGAGTCAGAATCAACTCAATGGCATACAGGAAAAAATATATATTTATATTATATATGATGTAAAATTATACATATATGTATAATTTTTATATTGTCATCAGTACAAAGTCTTAGGAAGCAACACGGACCATAAGAGTTCACTTAGGAGGTACCTGATAAACAGAATTCTTTGAGGATAGTTCCTGGTGCAGTTCCTGGAACATAATAATTAGGAAATGTTGCCGTCATAAAGAAATTAGATGTTTGGTGCATTAAAAACAAAACAAAACAGAACAATTTTCAAACTCTGGTACCCAAGTGAGGATGACATCTGTTTCTACAAAGTAGAACTTATTCCCTAGTTCCCACTTACATGTATTTACGATAAAGTTGAGATAATAAAATTCACATTAATAAGGCCATTTTTGCCTACTACTATTCTACTTTCCTAAATTTTTCAAAGATGTGACCTATTGTTTTTCTGAGTGCTTCTATGTTTTCGTTGGATACATGATAGTTGCATTTGGGGAGTTATAGAAATTTAAAACTATGAAAATTCATATGAATTCTGGAAACTTAAACACTGACAAAACTAGAGGCCTAGAATATGCAGATATACAGGAAAGTTAAACAAACAAGGCTGGGTAGGACTGTTACAAAATAGTTGAACAAATGTGTCATTCTGCCTGGGCTTCCCCAGGAGTTTGCTGATGAATAGGACTTCTCCAGGACAAGCCAAGGACTCATTGATTTTTGTTTCCTCAGCTCTTCACTGGTAATTGGAACATAGCAGGTGCTTACCAGGTGTTGATTGAATGGACTTACGAAGAAGTGAATGAAGAAATAAAAATGAAGTTTCTTGAATAGACAAATATATAGATCAGAGTTTAATAGTAGTTACCAGAGGATGGAGGGAGAGGGAAAGGAGAAATCCATCTTTTAGGTAGCAGTGAGTTTCTGTTTATGGTGATGAAATATTTTGCAATAGATATTGGTGATGGTTGCACAATATGATTGATGTAATTGGTCTCGCTGAATTAATTGTATACAGGAAAAATGTTACATTGGCAAATGTATTATCTATATTTTCATAACAATAAAAAAAAAGATCCAGAAACCTAGAAACCTAGAAGATTAATTTCTTGAATACATATTCTTCTTAGGTCTTAAAGGACAAAAAGACCAGCTGATATATTTGGATACAACTTTTTGCCCTCTGATGATGGTATGATGGCTAAGGTTGTGTGTCAACTTGGCTGGGCCATGATTCTCAGTGATTTGGAAATTATGATGTAGTTTGGCAGTTGTATGATGTTGTGATCACTTGCATGATGAGATTTGATATAATGTGATCACCTCCATGATGGGTTCTGCTGTTAGTTGTCAATCAGTTGAAAGGGAGTCTCCTTGGGCGTGTGGCCTGCATCGAATATATAAGTGGACTTTCTAGCAAGGCTCAATGGCTTTTGCTCACTCTGGCTCCTGCAGCTGGCTCCTGTTCATCTGACCTCTGGTTCTTGGGATTGGAGCTAGCAGCTTATCTGCAGTCTTGCCTGCTGATCTTGGAATTTGTCAATCTTCTTAGCCTGTGAGCAAGAGCCCTGCTCTCTGACTTGCTGATCTTGGGTTCACCAGCACTTGCAGCTGTGTGAATCAAGAGAAGCCTCTATCTTGACCCACAGGCTTGGGACATTCCAGCCTTTACAACCACATGAGCCATTTCCTTGTTATAAATCTCTCTCCTATATATATCTATAGGCTTTATTGGTTTTGCTTCTCTAGAGAACCCAGCCTAAGACAAATGGCAAAAGTAGAAATGCCCTTCAGAGAGTGAACAGTCTGTTACTACCCCCGTTGTGCTCTGTCTTGCCATCCTTTGATCAAAATACTCCTTCACTTCCATATATTTAAGGAATATAATGTGTGTTATGGGATGATAGGTTCCATTTGACTGCCTGTAAAGTACTTAGATTTCACTAATTTAGACCAATGGACAGAAGATAAGTCTGAACTCATAGAAAAGCTTAAACATAGAATATTAAAAACACACAAACAGAAAAGAAGTAGCAGCTCTGACATCCAAGACTATACAGATTATTGTTACATTTGGAATAAGGGACATCACTGCTGAAGTCAGATGGATTTGGGCTGAAAGCTAAGAATACTAGAAAGATGTTTACCCATGTTCTATTGACTGTGCAAAGACATTCGACCGTGTGAAACATAACAAATTATGGATAACATTGCAAAGAATGGGAATTCCAGAACACTTAATTGTGCTCATGGGGAATTTCTACATAGACCAAGAGGCAGTCATTCAAACAGAACATGAGATACTGAATGGTTGAAAATCAGGAAAGGTGTGCAGCATGGTTGTATCCTTTCACCATGTGCTGAGCAAATAATCCAAGAAGCTGGACTATATGAAGAAGAACGGGGCATCAGGATTGGAAGAACACTGATTAACAACCTGCCATATGCTGATGACACAACCTTGCTTGCTGAAAGTGAAGAGGACTTGAATCACTTAGTGATGAAGAGCAAAGACTACAGCCTTTAGTATGGATTACATCTCAACATAAAGAAAACAAAAATCCTCACAATTGGACCAATAAGCAACATCATGATAAATGGAGAAAATATTGAAGTTGTCGAGGATTTCATTTTACTTCGATCCACAGTCAATGCCCATGGAAGCAGCAGTCAAGAAATCAAACAAAGCATTGCATAGGCAAATCTGCTACAAAAGACCTCTTTAAAGTGTTAAAAAGCAAAGATGTCATTTGAGGACTATGGTGCACCTGACCCAAACCATGGTATTTTCAATCTCCTCATGTGCATTCAAAAGCTTGACAATGAATAAGGAAGACCAGAAAAGAATTGATGCATTTGAACTGTGGTGTTGGCGAAGAATATTGAATATACCATGGACTGCCAGAAGAACAAACAAATCTGTCTTGGAGGAAGTACAGCCAGAATGGTCCTTAAAAGCAAGAATGGTGAGACTTTTTATCTCATGTACTTCGGACATGTTATTAGGAGGGATCAGTCCCTGGAGAAGGACATCATGCTTGGTAAGGTAGAGGGTCAACAAAAAAGAGGGAGACCCTCAACGAGATGGATTGACACAGTGGCTGCAACAATGGGCTCAAACATAGCAATGATTGTAAGGACAGTGCAGAACTTGGCAGTGTTTCATTCTGTTGCACATAGGGTCTCTATGGGTCAGAACTGACTCAACAGTACCTAACAACAACAGTTTTGGCAGAGGCCTGACTGCTGCTTAGACTTGAACTTGATAAGAAATAATGTATGGAAAGAAATATAAACTGGGCTCCCAGGGGGGTTACAAAGGAGTGGCTTAGTGGTAACCAAAGACAACCTGAGCTTACATCATCAAACCATCAGTCAAAGCAATATCAGTTTCTGTTAATACTGCAAAAGAAAAATTGGGAGCATGCCAGGAGAGCTGTGGTCCAAAGTTAGTGTTCTTGCTTTTTTCCTTTGAGTTACAGATGGTTACTCTTCCCTCCTCCCTCCCTGTCTGTCTGTCCATCTGTCCACCCATCCATCCATCCATCCATCCATCCATCCATCCATCTACTAAATGAAGTAGGATTAAATCGTTTAAACGGTTACACGAGTGTGATAACATTATGTGTAGAAACTAGGCCAACTTTTACTTCTTTACTCTTGTCCCAAACAGTTGCATTTTCTTAGTTTCTTCTGCTTAAAACATTTATTTTCTTACAGTGTATAGTGTCCTTTCTAATCTAACCCCCATATCGTCTTTGCCCAAATTTTTTATTTTTTTTTCAAATTTTATTAGGTGTTTTTCATTACATTGTATGCTTCATGAGGGCAATGATCTTGTTTTGTTCCCTGCTGTATCTCTAGACATAGCACAGAGCCTTTATGATTAGGTACTCATAAAGACTTGGTGAATGTAAGATTAGATGAACAAAAGATTGAAATGAATAAATGAATTTAGCAAACATGTTTGAATACAGGAAGCCAGGGCAGATGTACTAGAAAGCACGTGAATCTTGGATCCAGACAGATGGGAGTATATATGGACAAATGATGGAATTTCTCAAAGCCAGCTTTCCATCTGTGAACATTTTTAAATAAGATTGTATTTTGCTCATAAATGGTGGTCCTTGGCCTCTGTTAGTTGTCTTCCTTTATTGCCTGCTAATTCTGTACCCTTTCAGCATTATAAAAAATAAAAGTTAGTGCAGTTAACATTGTGCTGGAGACTTTTGCTTCCGACAGTGGTAGCCTAGGTGATTTGGACCAAACTGACATATTTTTGGAAGATGTTTTTAAATATATGGATTTGTCTATTTTCCCTTGTAGCTGTGTCAATTTTGCTTTATATATTTTGATATCAAGTTAGTAGTTACATATAAGTTTAGAATCCTTATATCTTCCTGGTGAATAAAGCCTTTTGCCGCTACGAAGTGACCCTCTATCTCTACCATTTTTTTGTTTCTGTCTTTAAGTAATTTGTTGCCTTTCTCTAAAGCGTTTATAAATGTATTGGTTTTTTTCTTGAGATGAACTAAAAACATTTTGTCTTCTATTCTGGAAGCAGAGCCAATAATGTTCATAGAAGGCCAAATGAATCTTATTTTATTCCAATACATTTACTACTGATACTCTGTGACGTGAACAACCATGATATTTTCTGCTCAGCATCTCTTCTTTTAGTCTTTCTCTCATCTATATGGCTATTGTGAGAATTGCCTTGCTCTTACATGACCCTATCCCTGTGGGTGAGAATCTGACCCTAACTAGTCCAGCACCATTTTTCTAGATTTCGACTAGAACTGAAAAAGTGTCAGTCCTTATTCTGTGTTAAAAGCTGTAAGAAGTGATATTGGGAGATTTTGGTATTCATGTTTCCCATAATGTGGAAGAAAGTTGTCTTTAGTGATAGAGAATAAAACTAACTTGTAGAAAGAAACAGAGATTAGAGGCAGAGAAAGAAAGGGTAAATAGGGTACGTTTGGGTTTCTAGTTCTAATAGTCCCTGAAGCCAGCTGCATATCTGACATTGCAAAGGTCTTGCTTGTCCCAGGTCTTCCTGGATTCTGTGAGCCAATAATCCCAACCTCTTGCTCAAACTAGTTCAAATTGGACTTCTATTATTTGCGACCAAAAAAGTCTTTATTAATATGTTCAGTAATGAGCTAGACAATTTAGCTAATTAGGTCATGGCTTTCAGAAGATGAATTTCAGCAAGAAGTTCAACGGTACCAGATACAGCTCTGCCCTGAGGTATTAAGAAATAAGACGGCAGACAGTACCATCTGAAAATGAGCAAAGTCAGGGTAACTCTTTGCGATCAATAGTGTCTGGAAAAGTGGGGTTTCCCCCCACTGGATGAACATACAAAGTCTCATCTTTGGTTTATGACCAAAGCCACTGTATGCAGAATCAGCAATCAGTAAGCGCCAGTTGTGAAAAGTCAACTTAAGGCCTGATTCCAAGCTCTCTAGAAAGAACAGAAAAACAGGACAAAACTAAAAAGAATGTGCATGATTAGGGGGTGACTAAAAGTGTTTGAATTAGTGTTACTTAAGGCTTTACACAACTGTGGCAATGTTAGGGGATACCCATTGTTGTTTTTTTAGGTCCCGTTGAGTTGCTTCCTACTCATAGTGGCCCTACATACAACAGAACGAAACACTGCCCAGTCCTGCACCATCCTCATGATCATTGTTACTTGAGCCTATTGTTGTAGCCACTGTGTTAATCCATCTTGTTGAAGTTCTTCCTCTTTTTCACTGACCCTCTACTGTATCAAGCATGATGTCCTTCTCCAGGGACCAATCCCTCCTAATAACATGTCCAAAGCATGTGAGACAAGGTCTCACCAACCTTGCTTCTAAGGAGCATTCTGGCTGTACTTCTTCCAGGATGGATTTGCTCATTCTTCTGGAAATCCATGGTATATTCAATATTCTTTGCCAACACTGTAATTCAAAGGCTTCAATTCTTTTTTGTCTTCCTTATTCATTGTCCAGCTTTCTCATGCATATGAGACAATTGAAAATACCACGGCTTGGGTTAGGCGCACCTTAGTCCTTAAAGCGGTATCTTTGCTTTTTTTAACATCCTAAAGAGATCTTTTGCTGCAAATTTGCCCACTGCAATGCTTCGTTTGATTTCTTGACTGCTGCTTCCATGGGTGTTGATTGTGGATTCAAGTAAAATGAAATCCTTGACAACATCAATATTTTCTCCGTTTATCATGATTTTGCTTATTCGTCCAGTTGTGAGGATTTTTGTTTTCTTTATGTTGAGATGTAATCCATACTGAAGGCTGTAGTCTTTGATTTTCATCACTAAGTGCTTCAAGTCCTCTTCACTTTCAGCAAGAAAGTTATGTCATCTGCATATGGCAGGTTGTTAATGAGTCTTCCTCCAATCCTGATACCATGTTCTTCTTCATATAATCCAGTGTCTTGGATTATTTGCTCAGCATACAGATTGAATAAGTATGGTGAAAGGATACAATCCCGATGCACACCTTTCCTGACTTTAAGCCGTGCAGTATCCCCTTGTTCTGTTTGAACAACTGCCTCTTGATCTATGTATAGGTTCCTCATAAGCACAATTGTTTTGGAATTCCCATTCTTCACAATGTTATCCATAATTTTTTATCCATAATTATGCAGATATTTAATTAACTCCTAATTCCTTCTTTTTGGATAATTGAAAATCAGCTTCACTGGTTGAAATCTGCTTTGCTCTTTGAAGGCTTGATTTGTTTGTTACTCTTGCTTCTCCCTCAGAGTTCCCAGATGGCTGCCCAGTTCCCACAATTCCTCTGAAAGTATAGTCTGCCAAGAGGTTGGTACCACTCTCTGTGACAGCAGAAAAATTTCACAACCAATAAATCAGAAATACTCCAAACTGCCTCTGAGTCCAATATTTGTTTTTATTTACTCAATTGTAAGAATGTTATGTTTTTCTTCTTGTTAGGAACAAGAGAGAACTATTTTAGGAGTTGGTGAAATCATGGGAAATGAGGCCAAGACATAAATCAGACCTGAATTACTCTCAGTTCTGCCTTTTAATCTGGCCTACCATGTTAGCAGAAATTAGGAATTCAGGTTATATTATATAATTAGACTTCAGAGACATTTATGTCAATGAACACCTAGGTAACTTTATGTGCAAATCTTATTTAACTCACATCGAATAAGAGTGTAAATTCCATGACTCAACCTGACACTGAAAACTGACCCAAGTACCACAAAAAATAATAAATGAAAACAACGATAAAGTAGTTCCTTACTTAGCTACCATAATTAGGAAATGAGTATTCTACATAAATAAATTTTCTAAATAACTGAATATTATTTCTTTAATTGCTGAAGCTTTAAAAAATTTTAAGATATTTTGATAGAAATATTTCTAAAACCAATTGTGTGTTTGCTTGTCTTATGATGTAGAATAGGAGGTAAAATAAAACTTATTCATTCATTCAGTAATTATCTATTAAGCTCTTACTATGTGCCAGGCACTGTGAGAGGTCACCAAGGTATAAAGAAGAGTAAGACACACGTGATTCTTGACCCCATGGAGGTTACATCTTAACCAGTAATCAGTTGCCTTTGAGTCAGTTCTGACTCATAGCAACCCCAGGTGTGTCAGAGTAGCGCTGTGCTCCATAGGGTTTTCAATGGCTGGTTTTTCAGATCACCAGGCCTTTCTTCTGAGGCACCTCTGGGCGAACTTGAATCTCTAACCTTCCGTTAGCAGCTGAGCGTGTTAACTGTTTGCAACACCCAGGGTCTCTGGTTGCATCTTAGATTCTTCTTAATGATTTACTTGTTATTATGAATACACATTATAAAAGTGATATCTTCAGTTGCTTTTGACTAATCTAGGACTTAACATCTCAACAGTTAATTGTCTTGTAGTCAAATCCAACTTTTTTTTTTTTTTTTTTTGCCTTATAGTTCCTAATCTTGGCATCTTGTTTAACAAAACTTTCTATGGTATTAGGTCATGAAAGTCTTCTATATTTTCTTTTTTTGCTTTATAGTTTTATCCAGCTCAATTGGAATCCAGCTCTGCACATTGTGCAAAGTAGGGATACAGTTTTATTTTTCTTTATATTGGCAGCCAGTTTTCCTGTTATCACTTAATAATTTGTCTTTTCCCCATAGAGTTTTAGGGCCACTGTTATCACCTAATTAGTTCCCATGTGTACAAGGATTTATTTCTGTGTTCTATTCCTAGTCCACTGATTTGTCTATCTTTGTGCTTTTATCAACTGTTTTTTACTACTCTGGTTCTGCAATATGACCTAGCATCTCATAAGTTGAACCTCCCGTCTTTCCTCTTCTTCTTCGAAGTGGACTTAGCTATTTATAGAACTAGAACTGTGTTCTTCCCTATAAATTTTAGAAAGTCAAGTTGCTCAAAACTATTGAAATTTGCATTAGAATTGTATTGAATTTGTAAATTAATTGACATCTCTACTACAAGAGATTATTCCATCTATGAATGTGGCATTTTTGTTTTATTCACTTAGATTCTTTATAATTAATTTTAAAACCTTTTTTTCTGTAATGATCTTGTGCATTCTTTGTTAGGTGATATCCTAAATAATGTATACCTTTGTCAACAGTAAGTTGTTTTCTAATTGGTTATAACTGGTGTAGAGGAATGAATTGGTTTCGGGAAGTTGATCAATCTGGCAACAAAGTAAATTCTCATAGTACTACTATTAGTTTATCTATTGATTTTGTGGGATTTTCTAGTTAGATGATCATATTATGTGTATATAATGAGAATTGTGGCTCTTTCTTTCTGATCTTTCTATTTCTTAGCTTTTTTCTTGTCCTACAGCACTAACCAGGACTTCATTAAATACTAATGGTAATCATCAGCAATCTTGTTTTGTTCTCGATCTTTATGGAAAGTATTAAAAATTTCTCCACTAAGAATGATGTTCACTTTAGGTTTTTGGTACTATGTCTTATTGAATTAAGGAAATTCCTTTTTATTCCTAGTTTTCTGGGAATTAAAAAATAATAATAATATTATTAATTTTTATCAAATCAATTTTTCTGGACCAGTTGAAATAATCATATGATTTTCTCCTTTAGTTTGTTAACAGGGTGAATTATATTGGTAGATTTCTGATGTTGAACCAACCTTGTGTTTCTGGAATAAACCCTACTTAACCATAATATGGAAACCCTGATGGAGTAGTGGTTAAGTTCTACAGCTGCTAATCAAAAGGTCAGCAGTTTGAATCCACCAGGCACTCCTTGGAAACCCTATGGGGCAGTGCTACTCTGTCCTACAGGGTCGCTATGAGTCGGAATCAACTCCACGGCAACAGGTTTGGCTTTTTGGTTTTATCATAATATATTATTTTTAATCCACTCTTGGATTTGCTTAGCAACTATTTTTATTTAGGATCACATACCAACATACCTGACATACAGTGGCATATCTAGCGTATTGCACCCTTCCTGGGCGAGTGGCACCACGGAGCAGTTTCTATTAATCCAGTACTGACCAGCATCCTTCCTGAAGCACAGTAATGCATTAATTAAAAGATTAAGGAGCTTGACTTGTAATCTTGAGCTGATATTATGATAAAGTTATCTAAAAAAGAGGTGTCAGATGTTAGGACAGGGGCACAATTTCAGTGCTTGGCACAGGTGTCATTTTCCGTCCATACACTGTTGGCCGTACCTGGTTAATAGGAACTGCTCAGTGGTGCCATGGGCCCAGGGCCAGTGCAAGACCTGCCATACACTAGTTATGCCTCTGCATAGTCCTATCATTTTCTTCCTATGACCTATCCTTATACTCTTTGGGAATCAAGGTTATACCAGTCTTATAAAATGAGTTGAGCAAATTTCTTTCTTTTTCTATATTTTATAATGATGTAAAATAATGATATATCCTTTGAACATGTGATAATGCTTATCTACAAAAATATCTGGGCTTGAGACTTTTGTTGTGTAAAGAATTTTATTGCCATTTCACTTTCTTTAATTCCAGCTTTTAATTTCTTTTTGATCATATTTGGCATTTTATGTGTTTCCTTTTTATCTATGTTATTTATTTAGTTACCATATAGTTGTTATTCCTTTAATTTCTGTTGTGGCTATAATTATTCTCCCTTTATGATGTAAGAATTTGTTACATTGTGTATTTATACAATATATAAATATATATATTAAAGAATTACATGAATTAGAGAATAATATATATCATACACAATACTATTCAAAGTATTATATACAATATATGCACAATACTAATATGATATGACCCATTGCCGTCGAGTCAATTCTGACTCATAGCAACTCAATGGGACAGAGTAGAACCGCCCCATAGGGTTTTCAAGGAACAGCTAGTGGATTCAAACTGCTGACCTCTTGGTTAGCAGCCAAATGCTTAACCACTGTGTCATCTAAATGCAAGTTATAACTTTATATATTATTTATACTTATTTCTCCTTTTTCATTCTGTGTTTGCTTTTGTGTTTGTGCTGTCTCTCTCTATTACATATATACACACACACAATAATTGATTATATATGTATGTATTATCAATGATCTGCTTATCTTAGAAATTTTTTTACATACACATATATTGTGTGTGTATATATATATATGTACACATATATGTATTATCAATGATTTGCTTATCTTAGAACAGTTTCAGGCACTGTTAATCTCTACTTTTCTTTTGTCCTATTATGTTCTTCTTACTCACTCATTTCTACCCCTTATCTTTATTGTTACCTTTTCTTGTTCCTTTGGGTGTTGCTATTGCTCCTTTTTACAGATTCTTAAGTTGAATGCTTAGCATTTGTTTTCAATCTCTCCTGTTTGCTGGCAAATGTATTTCAAGCTAGAAATTTCCCTCTAAGTGCTTGTTTAGCTGTGTTCCAAAAATTTTGGCACGTGGTATTTCCGTGTCTCTGAGTTCTAATTATTTGTAATTTTACTTACAGTGTTCTTTTTAACCCAAAGGTCACTTAATAGTATATTACTTAGTTTATATGCATATGAGATTTTAAAAAAATCCTCTGTTGCTGAATTCTAATTTTATTGCATCATAAACAGAGGGTATAGCCTATATGATGTTGATTATTTGGAATTTAACGTATGGAGAGTTTTGTGACTATTTCATGTTTGCTCCAAAGCAATATGTCTTCTCTGTGTAGATTTCTATACATCTGTTGGTTTGGTTTTATTGATCATGCTATTCACATATTCTCTCATCTTTGCAAGCTTATTTTTCTACTTGATCTAAGAGTTTTTGAAAGGATTCTATGAAAATATCCGTTCACAATAATTGATTTTTACCCTATAAGATGATGTTTTCTATATTTATAGATTATAGTCTTAGGTACATATATGCTCATTATCCTTACATCTTTTGATTTACTATTTATTTTACCAACATATAGAAATTTTATATAACCCAAAATTGGAGATACCAAGCAAGGGAGAAAATTCTAGATGGCACAAACATGAGGGGATTTCGTGACCAATCAGATGTGAATGAGAACATAGCTTCAAGGATAACTGTTCAGTTTTGGGGTTGGAAATCTGGGTGGATGGTAATACTAATTACTGTGATAAGATACATAGGAGGTTTTGAGGTCATGAAGGGGTAGAAAAGGTGAGATGAGCAAACATTTATTCATTCATTTATTTCCTTGTTAAATAAACATATACTGTTGTTGTTAGGTGCTGTTCAGTCAGTTCTGACCCATAAAGACCCCATGTACAGCAGAATGAAACACTGCCCAGTCTTATGCCATTCTCAGAATCTTTGCTATGTTTAAGTCCATTGTTGCAACCACTGTGTCAATTCAACTCATTGAGGTTTTTCCTGTTTTTGCTGACCCTCTACTTTACCAAGCAGGATGTCCTTCTCCAGGGACTGGTCTCTCCTGATAACATGTCCAAAGTATGTGAGAAAAGGTCTCACCATCCTCACTTCTAAGGAGCATTCTGGCTGTATTTCTTCCAAGACAGACTTGTTCATTCTTCCATCAGTCCATGGTATATGCAATATTCTTCACCAGCACCATAATTCAAAGGCATCAATTCTTCTTCGGTCTTCCCTATACATTGTCCAGCTTTTGCTTGCATATGAGGTGATTGCAATTACCATGGTTTGGATCAGGTGCACCTTAGTCCTCCAAGTGACATCTTTGCCTTTTTAACACTTCAAAGACAATATTTGCCCAAACTTCAGTGAGGAGGTGAATCATCTGGGTGCTTAATAAAAATGCAGATTTCTGGACTCCATCCCCAGAGACTTATGAGATCTGGATTGACCCCAGGAATGTGCATTTAACAAGCTCCTTAGCTGATATGGAGCCCTGGTGGTGCAGTGGTTAAGAGCTTGGCTGCTAACCAAGAAGTCAACAGTTCAAATCCACCAGCTGCTCCTTGGAAACCCTATGGAGCAGTTCTCCTCTGTCCTAGAGGGTCACTATGAGTCGGAATCAACTCGATGGCAAACGGTTTAGGTTTGTAGGCGATTATGATGCAAAATGTATAGTTTGAGAAATGCTATTCTAAACTCTACTCATTCAAATTACAGGATATTAAACAGACAAACAAACAAAATAGATAAACAAAAGAAGCCAAAAAACTTACTACCTCCTAGGCTTGAGTGGCAACTCATATACCTGTGGACTTTTGGATGTGATCCTACAAATTCGCTCCTTAAAAACATTTAGAACATTTTTTTTGTGCTGTATCAATAATCTCAGGAAAATAATCTTCGTAGAAAACATGAACAACACAATTTTCACACATTTCCAGCTACACAGATAGTCTTCAAGCTGGTCTTATTTCTACACCTGCATAAAGGCTTTATTATTTTCTTCCTAGAGATTCCTTTTTTTAATAATCTCAGGCTCAGAGAACTCACAGATTCTTTACTACTCATTCCATTGTAGAAGGGAGCCATCTTGTTAATAGTTTCCTGATTAGGAAAGAAAGAATGATGATCAGTGTTTTTAGTTTTTTTTTTTTAACTGAAAGGTAGAAATTTAATTCTCTTGACCCTTCTAAACTCTTATTTTCTCCTCTAGAAACTATGAGGAATATGCATCAAGACACAGTGCTCTTTGATTTCTGGAAGCATCTTGGCAGCATTACGGGAAAAAGCCCCAATGAACAACCCCTTAACCTTAAGGAGATTATTTTTTTCTGTCCCACTTAGGAAAACTCACTCCAATTTGCTTCCTGTTGACAAATGAAGCAGGCATGGGGAGCTATTCAACTTTAATAAAAAGATAAAGATTCTATGTAGATTAAGGTCTGCTTCAATTCAGAACTACTTTAGGATTAAGAAGCAGAGGTAAAACTGAAAATAAGGCTAAAATGGAACCAAGTTTAATACCAATGTTCAGACCCCTTTAAGAAATTCAAGTAGAAATGAAGACAATTATATATGAGCAAATATGAACCTCTCCACTAGGATGACAAGATTGTCCCTAAACTCTACATTCAATGGATAATGTAATGAATAAACATATATAATAGGCCACTATGGTTAAGCTATCCAGTTAGAAAGTTACAAAAATTTATGGGTGAGCAAATACTCCCGACTTGACAACTGGATGAAATGCAAAAGCATTGAAGACTGGAAGAGGGGCACTGTGAATGGAAAAGTACACACTGAAACAAAAATTAACGTCATCAAGCACGAGGGTGTTGGGGGACTGGGATTTAATCCAACAGCAAATCAGGAGACCCCTGCTGCTGAAGAATGAGAGAAAGCAGACATGTGAGGCTGGCAAACAGGACACAGAGGTGCTCATGTTTTAAAAACCTAGGAGCACGTAAATATTTTCCATAATGGAAAGCAAATGTCATGTTCTGATGACTGTGTTTAGTGATTATATCCTACATTATCTCTCATCTGTTGATCTACTAATGCCTTATCAAAATATTAATAATATTTGCTCAATATGAATTGTTCACACTAAGCTGGGATTGGCAGCTAGTGATTCTGCCAGTCTTTTCTAAATATTTACTAACTACTAGGTCCATTATCTGTTCTGCAGTTTTGACAGTGAGTAATATTAACCTTATTGGTTTCTTATATTTATAGCCCATTCTTTCCTTCTCTTTGAAATCCAGAATAACATCTGCCAGTCCTAAGTTCTGGTTATTAGGGAAATGCACATTGAATCCACAATGAATACCACTAACACATATGAAAAACCAGTTGCCAGAGAATTAACTCTGACTTATAGCAATTTTGTGTGTGTCAGTGTAGAACTGTGCTTCATAAGGGTTTCAATGACCGATTTTTCAGAAGTAGATCACCAGGCCTTTCTTTTGAGGCACCTCTAGGTGGACTTGAACCAACAACCTTTCTGTTAGCAGCTGAGTGTGTTAACTGTTTGCACTGTCCAGGGATTCCACCACACTTATTAGAATGGCTGAAATTAGAAGGATTCACCGTATCAAGTGTTGGCAAGCATGTGGAGGAACTGAAACTCTCATACACGGTTGGTGGAAATGTTATATGATTAAAACCACTTTGGAAAACAGTTTGTCAGTTTCTTAAAAAGTTCAACCTATACCTACCATATGGTTCAACCATCCCACTCCTAGATATTTACCCAAGACAAATGAAAACGCAGGAATACACAAAACTTGTGTACAAATGTTCATAGCAGCTTTATTTGTAATAGCCAAATACTCGAAACAATCCTGATGTCCATCAATAAGTGAATGGGTAAATAAATTATGATATATCAATGCAATTAAATATTGCATAGCAATAAAAAGGAAAGAACTGTTGATACACGCAGCAATATAAGTGAATCTCAAAATATGTATGCTGAAGGAAAAGAGAAAAAAAGTATATACTCTATTATTCTATATTATCAAATTTATTTAAAATTCTAGAAAATACAAATATAGCAACAGTAAACAGTTCTGTGGTTTCTGGTGACAGAGCTAGACAGGGAGAGGGGAGAATGATTACAAAGGGACACAAGGAAACTTTTGGGGTGATGGCTGTGTTTTTATCTTGCTTGTAGTAATGATTTCACGAGTGTATACACATGTCAAGTCATCACACTGTATACTTTAAATATCTGTGGTTTATTGTATGTTAATTATGCCTCAATAAAGCTGAATATAAATTTTAAAAAGCATTATATACAAGATCTACCATCTTTCAACATTTGCATTGGGAAAAGATAGAGTGTATCTCAGTAAGATGTGCACGTGGAAGAAGGAACCATAAGGGTTCCATGATACCTGCTCAGATTGGTGTCACCTGTATTTTTAGCTAACAAATGTATAAGCAAGGTAAATTGTATAACGAGCATAAGAGCTTTGGTATAGTGATAGCCACAGAAACAAATGACTTAAATAAATAAGATGGTCCTCGTTGGTAAAAATAGCACTGGATTAAGAGAAAGATGAATTGAGTTCTACCTGGAGCATTCTCTAATACATATTGATAAGCTGCTGGTGCTCTACTAGAGGTACCTCTTTTCTGTTCTGAAATTTGATGACTATGTATGCTAATTACATGTAGAAACAGACTTGTGTGAAAACCTTGATTCTTGCAAAACTACTTTGTTCTAACTTTTTGCAAAGATTCCCTACTATTTAGACCCAAAGTGTATGCCCTCTCAGTGGTTCTTAAACCTGTGGCCCTTATTTTAAATATAGATTCTGAGGACCCAGCCATGTTATTCAGAAGATCTGGGGCCAATCTCAGGGCCAATCTCAGGAATCTGCATTTTATAAACAGTTTGAATGATGCTGAAGGTCTGAAGACCACACTTTATGCTCTGGCCAAACAATACAAAGGGCATCTCTGTCTCTGCAAATTATAAACTCTTAGGAATCCCTGGGTGGCACTAACAGTTAAACGCTAAGCTACTAACTAAAAGGTTGGCAGTTCAAACCCACCCAGAGGCGCCTTGGAAAACAGGCCTGGTGATCCGCTTCTGAAAATCATCTATTGTAAACCTTATGGAGCAGTTCAACTCTGCACACACAGGGTCACCATGAATCAGAATCGACTTGACAGCAACTAACAACAACAACAACATAGACTCTTATGTCTATTAAACATCTCCTCAACACTACTCCAGCTTATTAAATTACAGGCCTGGATTTTTCAGCCTCATATCCTTCATAAGAAACACATTTTAAACCATTTGTACTGTTACATCTGCCAGAAAAGTCAGTCAAAAATACAAATACTTTCAGAGCATTTATTGCTCTATCATCAGCCTTTGAGTCTATAGACTGCCGAAATAATTATAATATCAGAGGATATACGCCCTGGTCTGCAACTGTTATAAATTATTCTGCAGGCATAATAACCTTGATAAGCTTGTGCTCCAGCAATTCAATTTCAAATGTGAGTTGGTTCAGGAATCAAGTGCCCTAAGTATGGATTCCAGAACATGTTAGAAATAACCACTACAAGCTGTCCTGAAATTGAGCTACAATATTAACCTAACAGATATTGGCAGGCATTCTTTCATTTGATAAAACAAATAAGGCAGTAGAACTTATTGTATTATGTAGTACAGGAAAAAATAAAAAACCTATGCAGAGAAAACAAAGAACCTCATTTGCTGTTAGCAGAGGAGCTAAAATAAGTACCTTGAAAAAGTGCTGCACATCATCTTGGGCAACATAAGCATGTCCGAACCTTGGCATCATCATGGACTTCTTCGGCTCCTTTGCCCTTCCCCCAACCCTCTTCTCCGCCAATCAATTGCAAAGTCCCAACTGAATCAACCATCACAGCATCTCTCACCTTGTTCCCTTCTCTCCAAGACCTCTGACTTGGGTCTGGCCTTCATTACCTCTCACCAGACCATTGGCTATACTAAATGCTAATGCAGTGGAGGGAAGAGTCCCAAAGTGTGGTCTTCAGAACAGTAGCTTCACCCGGGAACTTGTTAGAAATGCAAATTCTCATGACCCACCCAAGACCTTCAGAATCAGAAACTCTGGGGGTGGAGTCCAGCAATCTGTGCTTTATCAAGCCCTCCAGGTGACTCTGCTGGACTCAGAAGAGGACGTGGAACGAGGGAGATTATGGCTGATGTCAGATGGATCCTGACTGAAAGCAGAGAATATCAGAAAGATGTTTACCTGTGTTTCACTGACTATGCAAAGGCATTTGACTGTGTGGATCTTAACATTATGGATAACATTTCCAAGAAGGGGAATTCCAGAACACTCTATTATGCTCCTGTGGAACCTATACGTAGACCAAGAGACAGTCATTGGAACAGAACAAGGGGATACTGCAAGGCTTAAAATCAAGAAGGGTGTGCATCAGGGTTGCATCCTTTCACCATACTTATTCAACCTGTGTGCTGAGCAAATAATCTGAGAAGCTGGACTATATAAAGAAGAATGTGGCATCAGGATTGGTGGAAGACTCATTAACAACCTGCAATACGCAGATGACACAACCTTGTTTGCTGAAAATGAAGAGGCCTTGAAGCACTTACTGATGAAGATCAAAGACTACAGCCTTTAGTATGGATTACACCTAAACATAAAGAAAACAAAAATCCTCACAATTGGACCAATAAGCAAAATAATGATAAATGGAGAAAAGATTGACATTGTCAAGGATTTCATTTTACTTGGATCCACAATCAATGCCCATGGAAGCAGCAGTCAGGAAATCAGACAATGTATTGCACTGGGCAAATCTGCTACAAAATACCTCTTTAAAGCATTAAAAAGCAAAGATACCACTTTGAGGACTAAGGTGCGCCTGATCCAAGCCATATTTTCAATAGCCTCATATGCATGCAAAAGCTGGACAATGAATAAGGAAGACCAATAAGGAATTGATGCCTTTGAATTATGGTGTTGGTGAAGAATATTGAAATACCATGGACTGCCAGAAGAATGAACAAGTCTATCTTGGAAGAAATACAGCCAGTGTGCTCTTTGAAAGCGATGATGGCAAGACTTTGTCTCCCATACCTTGGACATGTTATCAGGATGAACCAGTCCCTGGAGAAGGACATCACACTTGGTAAAGTAGAGGGTCAGCGAAAAAGAGGAAGACCCTCGACGAGACGGATTGACATAGAGGCTGCAACAATGGGCTCAAACATAGCAATGACTGTGAGGATGGTACAGGACGAGGCAGTGTTTCGTTCTGTTCTACATATGGTTGCTATGAGTTGGAACGACTGGACGGCACTTAACAACAACAACAACAACAACCAGGTAATTCTGATGCATGCTAAAGATTGAGCACCGCTGCTTTAACCATTCTTTCTTTCACCAGATTCTCTCCCCATCCACAGTTCAAAAACATAGAGATGATCATATCACTCCCTTGGGCAAAAACCTTCAACTTTCCTCATTGTTAATAACAATTAAACCTAACACTCACTGAATGCTTTCTATGTGCTGGGCAGTACAGCTCCCAGCTGGGCATAATAAATACTTAGGAACTGTGTCATGGATGGATGTGTGACCACCTGCTCTTTAGTGGTGTCAGGTTGCAATGGCCCCATCAGTGGTTGTCAGCCTGATTGCACATTAGAATCATCGAGGGAGCTTAATAAAAACATCCCACCCAAGAACAATTAAATAGGGATCTCTGTGGGTATAGCCTTGCATCGTAGTTTTAAGAGCTCCCTGATGTGACTCATGTGCAGCCACCAATCTCTTTGACTCCTGCCCTCTTGGCCTGTTTCTCCCATAGCTGGGGTTGCTTCATCCCCATCTGCAGCAGCCATTGCCCAGCTCTTGGCTCTGTAATCAATCTTGTTCTTGGAGAAAGGAATGTAAGAAACCAGGGGGCAGTAGCTCAGCTTGATTCAGCATCACCTCAAGGCCGTTTTTACATCTACTGTAAGTGAATGTCTCGATTTTAGAAACCATCCTAGCTTCTCTATAGTCTACTCTCTACCCAGAAGCTAGAATGATCTTAGGTAGGAATTGGTAGAGCTAGGAAGGAAAACATCCCCTCCACTTGACCTTGACCTTGCCCTTGCTCCCCAGCTTCCAGTAGCTCCCACCTCCCAGTTCCCTTCTCATCCTCGGCTATTCTGCTCATGGCCGTAGACGTGTTTGTATTAAAGTATAAGTATAAAGTATTTAGTATAAGCACAGGACATATATATTGGTTATCTGAAATTCAAATTTAACTGGGTGTCTTGTGTTTTTATTTTTTAAATCTGGCAACCCTATTCCTACCATCTCCTGTGAAGGAACTGTTATTTTTGTGCTGCGATATGAGGGTTTAATTAAGAATAAAGAATACTGAGGAAAACTGTACTTTCACACCTTCTTAATCTACCATCTCTGTTACCTCATTACCCTATAATGCCACTTACCACCATAGCATGCTATAGCCAAAAAAAACCAAAAAACAAAAAACAAAAAAACTAGTCAATTCCAGCTCACAGCTACCTTACAAGGCAGAGTAGAACTGCCCTATAGGATTTCCAAGGCTGTAATCTTTACAGAAGCAGACTGCCACATTTTTCTCCCGCAGAGCAGCTGGTGGGTTCAAACCGCCAATCCTTTGGTTAGCAGCCAAGCACTCTAACTGCTGTGCTACCAGGGCTCCTTCCATGTCATAGCTGTTGCCATCAAGTTGACTCCAATTCATGATGACACTATGATGACCCTGGTGGTGCAAACGGTTAAGCGCTCTTAACTGCTAAAGGGAAGGTTGGGGGTTCAGTTTGAATCAATCCAGAGGCATCTCAGAAGAAAGTTCTGACTTTTTCTACTTCCAAAAAATCAGCCATTGAAAACCCTATGGAACACAGTTCTATGTATTCTGACACACGCGGTCACCACTTACCATCTACCCAAACCCACTGCTGTCCAGTCCATTCTGGCTCGTGGTGACCTCATAGGGTTTCCGAGGCTGTAAATATCTATGGAAGCAGACTACCACTTTTTCTTCCACGGAGCCACTGGTGGTTTCAAATTGCTGACCTTTCAGTTAGCAGTTGATTGCTTTAACCACTGCATCACCAGAGCTCACCACTTACCACACTGTGGCTTCAATCTTTATTATCTGTGAGCCTGTTTCTCTGTGGGTAGATGATAAGCAGCTAGGGGGAGTGGAGGGTTATTTGCACGTCTTATTCCACAACTTAGAAACCCTGGTGGCGTGGTGGTTAGGGGCTACTGTTACTAACCAAAAGGTTGGCAGTTTGAATCCACCAGGCGCTCCTTGGAAACCCTATGGGACAGTTCTACTCTGCCCTATAGGGTCACTATGACTTAGAATCGACTTCACAGCAGTGGGTTTGGTTTTTTGTTTTCCACATCTCTCCTCAGTGCCTAGTTCAGAGTCTTCACAAGGAGGCCTCATCTGTTGGAGCCACCCAAGACAAACTGGGCCACACCAGAGGACATGGGAAGGCAGGGGGCACAGATTGCCTGAGGGGGAGTCTGACCTGGCCTGAGTGGAAAATATCTCCTAGATATTTCTCATTTCTCAGATTGTGACAGGTAATTCATTAGGCTGGTGCAGACAACTTGGGGGACAGGAAGATAGAGGACTAGAATACTGTTCTCAAAAGAGGGGTGTACCTGGCTGACTATGATGTTAGGCA
Organism: Dugong dugon; assembly: GCA_030035585.1. Taxonomy (NCBI): domain Eukaryota; kingdom Metazoa; phylum Chordata; class Mammalia; order Sirenia; family Dugongidae; genus Dugong; species Dugong dugon. The sequence goes on from CM057467.1 coordinate 33,991,505, forward strand.
AGGGAGAAGGGAGTGTAAATGGATTTGCTGGTTTTTCCACACATTGAAGGCAATCCTTTTGAGAAAATAGCAGCAGCTTCTTACTTCTGGTGTTTTTTTTTCTTTATAAACTTAATTTTATTCCTACTTTTCAAGAAGAAACTTTCTTGGCAGCAGGTGATGGTACTTATGGGATTTTATCTTTGGATTGGATATCTTTTTGTTCTGTTCTTAGAAAATCCACGCAGGGGAATAGTAATGGATTGCTTCAGAGCTTGACAAGCATAGGGTTAGCTGTTCCATGAGGTTTTTATTAATATATCTAGGGAAGGGCAGAAAGAGCCAATTTATTTACGTCAGCCCCCTAACCCCATTTTGCCTGAATGACTCAATCTATCGTGCTGGATCTTGTTTCTTCTGGGAATTCTGAGGGGTGTTAGAATTAAATTACCACCACTCAAACATTTTGTACTTGTTGCTTTCGAAAGAAAGCCTGTCCAAAAGGCCTCTCATCTCCTGGAGTGAAGTTCAGAGATCCTTGAACAAAACCAGATAGGTAGATTCGAAGATGTTCTCCCTTTAATCCTTCTTCTTCTTCTTCTTTTTTTTAAAGTGTCTATTACTGAGAAACCAACTTCTCAAGTCCTGACTTGCTGAGAGGTGTTTATTAATCAGCAGCTCCTTCTTTCAGTTCTCTCCTACTGGGCATCAGACTCAGCAGGCCCAGCCAGAGGCAAGATGATGAAGTCACTTTACTGTGGTTTCTATGGCTCCTTTGCTCTACCTTCTTGGTCGACGTCCATGGTTTACATTCCACATCTTTTCCACTTTCATTTTAAGGAAACATTGCCAATTAAATGAGCTTCTGAGAGTATAAATCGGCACAATAATTTTGTAGAGGCAATTGGCAATATCAATCAAAATTTTTAAAAAAGTCCTTACCCTTTAACCTAGCAATTCCACTCCTAGAAATTTATCCTACAAAGATAAATGTACAGAAATACTCACTGAATGCAGTTTTTAACAGCAAAAGAAACAAAACAGAAACTAGAAGCAAGTTACAATGCCATATGTGAAATCCATTTAAAAAGAAAAAAGCACATTTCACTGTACTGACTGGGATGGATGTTGTCTTAGTTATCTAGTTCAAATGGGACAGGGATGGAAACCCTGGTGACATAGTGGTTAATAGCTACAGTTACTAACCAAAAGGTTGGCAGTTTGAATCCACCAGGCGCTCCTTGGAAACCCTATGGGGCAGTTCTACTCTGTCCTATAGGGTCACTATGAGTCTGGATCGACTCGATGGCAACAGGTTTTTTTTTTTTTTTGGGTGGGGCTGGGGATAGGATCTGCTTTCAAGCTTACTCAGTGGTTGTTGGCAGGATTCAGTTCCTCATTGGCTTTTGGGCTGAGCTCCTTGCAAACTGTTGGCTAGAAGTTGCCCTCAGTTCCTTGTTAGGTGGCCCTCTCCACCACAACAAGCACTTGTGAAGAGCCAGAGATCATACCAGCAAGACAGAAGTCACTGTCTTTTATAACCTCTAGGTTTTTAATTTTGTGTCCTTAGCTCTGGGCTGAGGTCTGGGTGCCATTGGTTGCCATGTTGATATTGTTCCATCTGTTCATAGTATTTCTTCTTGGTGCTGCTGTCTTCTGCATCACCTTGAAAGTGTCTGTGCCCAAAGGAGAAAACCTGAAGATTTATCCATTCTTTCACCTCAGCTCTAGATGTAGCTTCTCATGATTTGCTGATAATATCCACCCTAGCATGCTGGGGTGGAAACAGAACTGGATGTTGTTAGTGAAAACACACACACACAGACACGCAGACACACAGACACACACACACAACAAAACAAATAAAAAAAAAAACAAATAAGCAAAAAAAAAAAAAATCTCTATTTGGAAACAGGATAAGTTGGATTAAAAAACAAAAAACAACAACAACAGGAGTCACAGGGCCAGAGCAATAGTATATATCATGTCTTGTTGGACAAGAATATCAAGGGCTTCATGACTTGCAAGTGAAATACGATCCTTGGTCAACCAAACTGACACTACCTGGTTCTACTGTTTGGTAGATAGGTAGATAGACAGAGGAAGGGAGAGAGATTTATGTCAAGGAAATGGCTCATGTGGTTGTAGATGCTGGAAAGTCCCAAGTCCGTGGTTCGGGATAGAGGCTTCTCCTGACTTATGTAACTGCAGGGATTTGTGAACCCAAGATTGGCGGGTCATACATTAGGCCTCTGGTTCATAGACTGCGGAGGCTGATGAATCCTAAGATCAGCAGGTAAGCTGCTAGCTAAAGTCCCAAGAACTGGAGGTTAGATGAGGATCCAGAGTGAGCAAAAGCCAGTGAGCTTTGCCATAAAATCCACATATATTGGATGCAGGCCACACCCCCAAGGAAACTCCCTTTCAACTGATTGAATGCTCATAGCAGATCTCATCATGGAGCTGATTACACTACATCAGATCTCATTATGGAAGGGATTACATCATTACATAGCTGCCAAACTACATCATAACTGCCAAACAACTGAGAATCATGGCCTAGCCAAGTTGACACACAACCTTAACGATTACAGATGTCCACAACTTTCTGTTAACCAAACAAGGCAAGTTGCAGGAAATGTATACTATAGTCTAGTTACATAAAAAGAGAAAGAACATATATGCATAGAAAATGTATAAAAGGGTAATACCAAGCTATTGATAATGGTGATTCTGGTGACCATTTGAACTGAGTGTGGAGGCTAATCCACCACTTGTCTGTCGGTTTGTCATACTGTGGTGGCTGGTGTGTTGCTTTAATGCTGGAAGCAATGCAACTGGTATTTCAAATACCAGCAGGGTCACCCATGGTGAACAGATTTCAGTGGAGCTTCCGGACTAAGACAGACAAGGAAGAAAGTCCTGGTGATCCACTTCTAAAAATTAGTCAATGAAAACCCTATGGGACACAGCACAATACTGTCTTCGAGTGCTAGAAGATGAGCCCCCAAGGTGAGAAGGCACTCAAAATACACAGTGGCTACAACAATGGACTTAAGCATACCAATGACTGTGGGGTTGGTACAGGACCAGGCAGTTTTGTTTTGTTGTACATGGGGTCACCTTGAGTTGGAGCCAACTCGATGGCAATTAACACAAAAACATCACAGGGAGAAGGGGGAAAAACTGAGGGGTAGGTGGCTTTTTTTTTTTTTTCTCTTATTGTACTTCAGGTAAAGGCTTACAGAACAAATAGTTTCTCATGAAACAGTAGTACACATGTTGTTTTATGACATTGGTTAACAACCCCACAACATGTCAACCCTCTAACTTCTCAACCTTTTTTTTTTTTTGGTGAAAATACACATAGCCAAAGATACACCATTTCAAAAATTTCTACATCCACAGTTCAGTGACATTGACTACGCTCTTCCAATTGTGCTGTTATTCTCACTTAAGATGAAGGCTTACAGAACAAAATAGTTTCTCATTTAACAGTTACTACAAATGTTGCCCTATGACAATGGTTAACAATCTCACAACACATCAACAACATCCTTACTCAAACTTGGGTTCCCTATCACCAGCTTCCTTTTCCCCTTCTGCCTTCTGGCCCTTGTCACTGGACTCCTGTACCTCGTTAGTCTCATTTGGTTTTACGGGGCTGTCCACTCCCAGGCTGAATGGTGAACCTCAGAGATAACTTCACCGCTGAGCTAAAAGGGTGTCTGGGGGCCATACTCTTGGGGTTTCTCCAGTTTCCTTTAGGCCAGTAAATCTGGTCTTTTTTTTTTTTTTGTGAGTTATAATTATGTTCTACATCCTTCTCCAGCTCTGTCCAGAACCCTCAGTTGTGATCCTGGTCAGAGCAGTCAGTGGTTGTAGCCAGGCACCATCTAGCTGTACTGGACTCAGTCCGGTGCAGGCCTTGGTAGCTGTGGTCCATTAGTCCTTCAGACTAATCTTTTCCTTGTATCCTGTTCCCTTCATTCTCCCTTGCTCCCGAAGGGATGAGACCAGTGGAGTATCTTAGAGGACCGCTCACAGACACTACTCACCAAGGTAGAATGTAGAACATTTACTTTATAAGCTGTGTTATTCCAATTGAGCTAGATGTTCCCTGAGACCATGGTCACCACAGCCCTCCACCCAGAAATTCAGTCCCTCAGGGAGTTTGGATGCGTCTATGGGGCTTCCATGACCTTTCCTTGTACAAGTTGTGCTAGTTTCCCCTGTATTGTGTACTGTCTCACCCTTCACCCCAGATACCACTTATCTATTGCCTATTTAATATTTCCCCCCTCCCCTCCCATCCCTGGTAACCAACAAAGATTGTTACATTTTGTGTGTGAACTTTTTCATGGGTTTTTACAATAGAGGTCTCATACAACATTTGTCCTTTTGTGATTGACTTATTTCACTCAGCATAATGTCCTCCAGTTTCATCCATGTTATGAGATGGTTCACAGATTCACTGTTGTTCTTTCTCGTTGCATAGTACTCCATTGTGTGTATGTACCGTAGTTTGTTTATCCATTCATTTGTTGATGGGCATCTAGGTTGTGTCCATCGTTTTGCGATTGTGAACAATGCTGCCATGAACATAGGTGTGCATATGTCTATTCGAGTGATGATTCTTATTTCTCTAGGATATATTCCTAGGAGTGGAATTGCTGGATCGAATGGTATGTCTATTTCTAGCTTTCTGAGGAAGCTCCATATCATTTTCCAAAATGGTTGTATCATTTTGCATTCCCACCAGCAGTGCATAAGAGTTCCGATCTCCCCGCAGCCCCTCCAGCATTTGTTCTTTCCAGTGTTTTTGATTTGTGCCAGTAATGCCAGGGTGAGATGGTATCTCAGTGTGGTTTTAATTTCCATTTCTCTAATGCCTAGTGATCGTGAGCATTTCCTCATGTGTCTGTTGGCCATTTAAATTCCTTCTTTGGTGAAGTGTCTGTTCATTTCCTTTGCCCATTTTTTAGTAGGATTATTTGTCTTTTTGTTGTAGAGGTGTTGGATTTTCTTGTAGATTATGGAGATTAGACCTTTGTCTGACTTGCACTGTCCAAAATTTTTTTCCCAGTCTGTAGGTTCTTTTTTTACCCTTTTGGTGAAGTCTTTTGAAGAGCATAGGTGTTTGATTTTTAGAAGATCCCAGTTATCTAGCTTATCTATTGGGGTTTGTGCATTGATGGTTATGGTTTGTATCCTATTAATGCCATGTATTAAGGCCTGAAGTGTTGGTCCTATTTTTTCTTCTATGAACTTTATAGTTTTAGGCTTTATATTCAGGTCTTTGATCCATTTTGAAGTAGTTTTTGTATACGGTGTGAGGTATGGGTCCTGTTTCATTTTTTTGCAGATGGATATCCAGTTTTGCCAGCACCATTTGTTAAAAAGACTGTCTTTTCCCCACTTGATGGACTTCAGGGCCTTGTCGAAGATCAGGTTACCGTAGGTGGATGGATTTACATCTGGGTTCTCAATTCTGTTCCATTGGTCAATGTATCTGTCATTGTAGCAGTACCAGGCTATTTTGACTACTGTAGCTGTATAGTAGGTTCTGAAGTCAGGTAGTGTGAGTCCTCCCACTTTAGTCTCTTCTTCAGTAGTGCTTTACTTATTCGGGTCTTCTTCCCTTTCCATATAAATTTAATGATTAGTTTTTCCATCTCTTTGAAGAATGTTGCTGGTATTTGGATTGGGATTGCATTTTGTGAATTGCTTTGGGTAGAATTGACATTTTCACAATGTTGAGTCTGCCTATCCATGAGCATGGTATGTTTTTCCATTTATGTAGATCCCTTTGGGTTTCATGCAGTAGTGTTTTGTAGTTTTCTTTGCATAGGTCTTTTACATCCCTGATCAGATTTATTCCTAAGTATTTTATCTTTTTAGGGGCTATTGAAAATGGTATTGTTTTCCAGATTTCCTTTTCATCGTTCACCTTATTGGTGTATAGGAATCCAACTGATTTTTGAATGTTTATCTTGTATCCTGCTACTCTGCTGAATCTTTCTATTAGTTCCAGTAGATTTCTCCTGCAGTCTTTAGGGTTTTCTGTGTACAGTATCATATCATCTGCAAACAGGGACAGTTTAACTTCTTCATTACCAATTCGGATGCCCTTGATTTCTTTTTCTTGCTTTATTGCTCTAGCTAGAACTTCCAGCACAATGTTAAATAGGAGTGGTGATAAAGGGCATCCTTGTCTTGTTCCTGTTTTCAAGGGGAAAGTTTTCAGCCTCTCTCCATTAAGAATGATGTTGGCCATTGGTTTTGCATAGATGCCCTTTATTATGTTGAGAAATTTCCCTTCTATACCTATTTTATTGAGAGTTTTTATCAGTAATGGGTGTTGGACTTTGTCAAATGCCTTTTCTGCATCAGTTGAGATGATCATGTGATTCTTTTCTTTCCTTTTATTTATGTGGTGGATTATGTTGATTGATTTTCTAATGTTGAACCATCCTTGCATACCTGGTATGAATCCTACTTGGTTGTGGTGTATTATTTTTTTGATATGATGCTGAATTCTACTGGCTAGAATTTTGTTGAGAATTTTTGCATCTATATTCATGAGACATATTGGTCTGTAACTTTCTTTTTTTGTGATGTCTTTGCCTGGTTTTGGTATCAGGTTATGCTGGCTTCATAGAATGAATTTGGAAGTGTTGCTTCCTCTTCTATGTTCTGAAATAGGTTGAGTAGTACTGGTACAAGCTCTTCTGTAAATGTTTTGTAGAATTCTCCAGTGAAGCCATCTGGGCCAGGGCTTTTTTCGGTTGGGAGTTTTTATATTACCTTTTCAGTCTCTAGTCTTGTTATGGATCTGTTCAGATTTTCAACATTGCTTTGTTGTAGTTTGGGTAGGCCATGTGTTTCTAGAAATTTATCCATTTCCTCTAGGTTTTCAAATTTGTTGGAGCATACTTTTTCACAATATTGTGTTATAATCCTTTTTCTTTCAGTTGGGTCTGTTGTAACGTCCCCCATTTCATTTCTTATTTGGGTTATTTGTGTCCTCTCCTTTTTTTCTTTTGTCAGTCTGGCCAGTGGTTTGTCGATTTTGTTGATTCTTTCAAAGAGCCAACTTTTGGTTTTGTTGATTCTTTCTGTTGTTTTTCTGTTCTCTATTTCATTTATTTCTGCTATGATCTTTACTATATCCTTTCTTCCGGTGTTGTGGGCTTTTTTTGCTGTTCTCTTTCTATTTGTTTGAGTTCGGTAGTTAATGTTTTGATTTTGTCCCTTTCTTCTTTTTTGATATGTGCATCTATTGCTATAAATTGTCCTCTGAGGACTGCCTTTGCTGTGTCCCAAAGGTTTTGGTATGATGTGTTTTCATTCTCATTTGATTCTAGGAATTTTTGATTCCATCTCTGATTTCTTCTATTACCCAGTGATGTGTAAGCAGGGTATTATCGAATTTCCATGTAATTGATTTTTTTTTCTTGCTCTTTCTATTGTTAATTTCTACCTTGATGGTATTGTGGTCAGAGAAGATACTTTGAATTATCTCAGTGTTTTGGATCTTGTTGAGGATTGCTCTGTGGCCTAAGATTGCTCTGTGGTCTATTCTGGAGAACGTTCCATGTGCATTGGAAAAGAATGTGTACTTTGCAGTGGTTGGATGGAGTGTTCTATATATGTATATGAGGTCAAGTTGGCTTATTGTGCCCTTCCTTTAGGTCTTCTGTATCTTTGCTGAGTTTCTTCTTTGTTGTTCTGTCCTTACTGAGAGTGGTGTGTTGAAGTCTCCTATTATTATTGTGGAACTGTCAGTTTCTCTTTTCAGTGTTGTTAGAGTTTATTTTATGTATTTTGGAGCCCTGTCATTGGGTGCGTAGATGTTTATTATGGTTATATCTTCATGATGGATCATCCCCTTAATCATTATATAGTGTCCTTCTTTGTCTTTTATGGTGGATTTTGTTTTAAAGTCTATTTTATCTGAGATTAGAATTGCCACTTCTGCTCTTTTTTGGTAGTTGTTATCTTGATATATTTTTTCCAACCTTTGACTTTTAATAAATTCACATCTTTGTTTCTAAGGTGTGTGTCTTGTAGACAGCATATTGATGGATCCTGTTTTCTTATCCATTCTGTCACTCTCCATCTCTTTATGGGTGCATTGAGTCCATTTACATTCAGTGTAATTATTGATAGATGTGGGTTTGTTGTTGTCATTTTGTAGTGTTTTCTTTTGTGGTGCTGAGGTTTTCTTTGTTCTTCTTACTCTTTTGTGCTGAGTTACTTCTGTTTGTGGATTTTTTTTCATTTCTTTTGTTTTTGCTGAGACTTTATGTTTTTCCTCTTTTTTGAATGAGTATGTTTGTTACCTTTTTTTGGGGTTACCATGAATTTTACCCTTATCTTTCTAAGTTTGAAGCAGTCTACAATTACTTGGTATCTCCTTGCCTTCCTCTCCATTAGAAGGTTCTATACTTATGCTGTTTATTCCCTCTTTTATTGTTTTGAAGTTGTTGTGATTTACTGATTAACTGCTCTGATTCCCTGTAGTCCTTGAGAGTTGATTTCCTAGATTGGTATCTGACTGGTATGATCCTGCGTCCTAGATTCTGCCTGTGAGCTGAAACTGTTTGTCCTCAGATTAAAGAACTCCCTTTAATAATTCTTGTAAGTTTGGTTTGACTTTTACATATTCCCTTGGTTTATGTTTATCTGGAAATGACCTAATTTCACCATCATATTTGACTCCCACTGGACGCTCAGTGGGGCTGCTTTCTCGTACCCCCTGTTTGCTGGTCTGAAATAGGAGTCCAAGATGGTGGATCCGCACTGTGTTAGCTGGTAGGGGACCTCTGCATGAATCTCTCCTCGCTCTCCGTTCTCCGTCAGTTTTCTCACTCCATTTGGTGCTTGGCTGAGTTCTTTATCTCTTCATTTAATGTTTTAGGGTTTCAGGATTGTTGTATTCCCTGTTCCACTTAGGTTTTCGGATCTTTGCTGTGGCGGGACGGCGTGGTGCTTCTCCCTAGAGTGCCATTTTGCCGGAACTCCCGGTAGGTGGCTTTTAATATTTATTTTATATATGTTTTATTATAGGGGCCCTGGTGGTACAGTGGTTAAAGTGATCGATTGCTAACCAAATGGTCAGCAGTTCAAAACCACCAGCAGCTTCACAGGAGAAAAATGTGACCGTCTCCTTCCATAGAGATTTATATCCTCGGAAACCCTCTGGGGTCACCATAAGTCAAAATCAACTTGATAGCAGTGGGTTCGGTTTGATTTTACTTGTTTTATTATTTATTTTGTAATAATAAACGTGTTAATTTTATAACGCTACGAAAACAAATTTTATGATAGCTTCCCAATAGTTTTACTTTCTATTTAGGCCAGACTGGAGAAAAGGGAATGTCTGTGGAGGGGCAATGTCTGAGCTTTCAATAGTTGCTTCTTAAGTCACTGTATACAACTGCATTGGCCTGCCATGTCCATGGTGTGCTGGCTTGGCCATCCCTTTCATTGATGTTGGATGGATTTAGATGTTTGTCCCCACTTCTGTGCTACTTGTTCTATGGGTGTCTGTGATACGTCAACAAACATGTCAGGTACAGGAATGTTTGGCTATAAAAAAAAGGAGCTGGTAAGAAGAAGGTCCAGTTTGATGGGACCCAACTGGTGTGTGAAAGTTGGGAGTTCACAGAGTGACCACATATTTGCTATAATGTAATGACCTTGACTAATGTGATTGGTTCTTTTTAAGTCTTCTGAGAACTTGTCCTTGAGAGATAACAGAGCAAGACAGAGGGAGATTAAAGTGCTGTGTTGGCAGAAATCCAGAGAGAGAATTCCAGGAACTGTGATTTCAACAGTTTCATCTGTAATCAATTCAAAAGATATTTGATGACTGGTCAGCATGTTTTTTGAAATGCCATAAGTAATTATGCGTCTGTGTTAAAAAATATACTTTGTATTATTTATGCTCTTTTAAGAACTATCTACATGGGATCAAACTGATAACAGCAACTCAAAAGATTACATAGGAGTCTTAGGGTGTAGTGAATTTATGTTAATGAGAGAGGAACAACTCAGAAAAGGAGGGTTTAGAATGGTTGCACAACTTGAATAATGTAAGCAATGTCACTAAATGGTTCATGTAGAAACTATCCAACGGGTATACGTTTTGCTGTGTATATTCTCAACAACAACAGCAACAACAAAAAGAATGAGCCAAATATGATTAAGAAAATGATTCCATTTACAGTAGCATCAAAAAGAATATAATACTTAGGAATAAATTCAACAAAAGAAGCCCACATAAAAACTTGTACACGACTATTTACAGCAATATTATTTGTAATAGCCAAAAGGTAGAAATAACACAAATATCCATTTACTGAAGAATAGATAAATAAAATGTGGTGTATCCATACAATTATATATTATTCATCTATAAAAAGAATGAAGTACTGAGACATGCTACAACGTGGATGATCCTTGAAAACATTATAAGTCAAAGGAGGTAGACATAAAGGACCACATATTTTGTGGTTCCATTTATATGCAATGTTCAGAATAGGCAAATCTCTAGACACAGAAAGTAGATTAGTAGGGAGCCGTGGCACAGTGGTTAAGAGTTCAGGCTGCTAACCAAAAGGTCGGTAGTTCGAATCCATCAGGTGCTCCTTGGAAACCTATGGCACAGTTCTACTCTGTCATATAGGGTTGCTGTGAGTCGGAATCAGCTTGATAGTAACAGGGTTTTTTTTTTTTTTTAAGGCTGAGAGGGTAGAGGGAAATGGAGGTTGACTATTGAAGTGCCTGGGGCCTCTTTTTGGCATAATGAAAATGTTACAAAATTAGGTGCATGATGATGGTTGTACAACTCTGTGAATATACCGAAAAACCCCTAAATTGTACAGTTGAAATGAATAAACCATATAATAAGTAAATTATCTCCCATTAAAGTTGTTACAAAAAAGAGTGAGGCGATTCTGATGTACTCGTATGGAGGCTATATCATTGATTAATAAAAAGGTAGAGAACATTAACAAAAAGTACATTCTTTGGTTGAGTCATTCATTCTTTCTGTTATTCTACAAGCATTTACTGAGAGCTCCTACCATGTGCTATGCACTGGGCATGATTTAAATATTAAATGACTATTCACTTGTGCTTAGCAAACACCCCCCAAAATATTAAAACATTTCAGTGCTAGGGAATTGGCTGTTGTTGGGGGTATGAAGCACTGATTTCTATAACTATAAAACACCACCACCATCTGTTGTAATAAGAGAAAACTCATCATTACTTACTAAAAAATGGTAATGAGAAAACTTCCCTGGAGAGGACATGTAAAATCTCCTCATTCAGTTTTAAGCTGTCATGTTTTAAAAACTTGTAGGAATTAAATGAGTTAGTGAAGCAGAAAAATTTTGCTGACCAAAGTCTGCAAACAGAAACTGGGAAATGTTTCCATTTCAGATTTCAAGGATAATGTTAAAGAAGAACAACTAGATAAGCTTACTGGGATTCGAAGAGGCACTTGCGGTTCAGTGGGAGAATTCTAGCCTTCCATGCAGGAGACTCGGTTTGATTCCTGGCCAATGGACCTCATGCGCAGCCACCAGCCTTCTGTCAGTAGAGGCTTGCCTGTTGTTATGATGCTGAACAGGTTTCAGCAGAACTTCCAGACTAGGAAGAAAGTCTTGGTGATTTACGTCTGAAAATCAGCCAAGAAAAGCCCTATGGTTCAAAATGGATCATTGTCTGATCCAAAACTGACCATGGAGATGGTGCAAGTTTGGGCAACGTTTTGTTTTGTTGTGTATGGGGTCGCCATGAGTGGAGAGCTGACTCCATGACAGCTAACAACAACAACAACATTGGGAGGAAAACACTCATATGAACTACAAACATCCCTCAAACTAAAGGCAGAAGACAAGCAGAGGTGAAACAACATAAAGACTCACCTCTGAGCAATTAAGAAATATTAAATAGGTCAAGTAGCACTCTAGTTCATGGACAGGGTCAGAGGGGGTTTTGGTATCCTAGTAGACATAGAAGGAGCCCAACTGGTGCAGAAATTAAGCACTTGACTGCTGATCCAAAAGTAAAAGATATTTTCAATCACTTCATATGTATGCAAAAGCTGAACAATGAATAGGGAAGACAAAAGAAGAATTGATGCCTCTGAGTTAAGGTGTTGGTGAATAATACTGAATATACCAAGGACTGCCAGAAGAATGAACAAATTTGACTTGGAGGAAGTACAGCCAGAATGCTCCCAGGAAGCCAGGACAGCGAGACTTTGTTTCACTTACTTTGGATGTGTTATCAGAAGAGACCATTCCCTGGAGAAGGACATTATGCTTGGTAAAGTAGAGGGTCAGCAAAAAAGAGGAAGACCTGCAACAAGATGGATTGACACAGAGGCTGCAACAATAGGCTCAAACAGCAATAATTGTGAGGATGGAGCAGGGCCAGGCAGCATTTCGTTCTGTTGTACATAGGGTTGCCATGAGTCAGAATTGACTTGATGGCACCTGACAGCAACAACAGCAGTATGCTCTTAAGCCTGTTATTATAATTTAATGTGAAACTGCCTCTCCATGTTCTATCCTTTATCTCCCATAATTTATATACTGGCCATATGCAGTAAGGACAAGTGTTCTCCCAGTTTCACAGATAATGAAGCTGGGGCTTGGAAAGGCTGAGTAAAATTGATCAAGGACACAACGTGTTTAAATAGTGGACCCAGGATTCAAACCCAGATTTATTTAATCCTTGTTGCTCTCTTTTATAGCATCCTGTAATTTTCCTTCACTGCTGCCACAGTTGGAATCAAATAAGGGTTGACCTATTGACTCAATAAACCTGTACTAACATCTTCTAGGTGGTGGAGACTGTGCTTGGTGTTGGACAAACAAGTTGAACAATGTCCTAGTTTCCCACTTAGAAGTTGGGTGACTCTGCTGGTGATTCTTCATTTGCACCCTGCCCCCCTTCATTCTGCCCTCCTCTGCTCTTCATTGTGCTCTGGGAGGTTGACTTCTATGGACTTCCTCATATGGGCTCCCTTGTTTTCTGGCTTCCTATTGGGTTCAGCCATGGGAAGGCACCAGCAAGATTTCAGAGGTTGGGAGAAGTGAGAAGTTGGTATATGGGGTATTTAATCCCAATACATCCCTCTCCTCATGCACCTTCCTTGCATCTCTGCTATGGCCACAGGTCCTGTTGAGTGTCTTCTCTTTTATGGATCCTACTCTTATTGGAGTATGATAACACCATTCTTCCCCTCTACTCCTGACCCAGGCTTTTTAGGCCAGAGGTGAAAACAACTTTCTACTGTTGTTAGTTTTTGGGTGCTTCACTATTTCTTGTAGATTCCCTTAACTCTGCCCAGTTAAACCCTTTTGGTGTTGCTGTTTCCTGTCAAGGCCCTGAACCTTTGAACAAGGCACGTACATTTTTGCATCTCTGTTTCCTTTTAAGTAAATTGGGGAGCATAATACTTTCCAAAATGTTATTGATATATTTCAATTGCTCAGCACAGGGGACAAGGTAAATGGGCAATAGATAGTAGCTATTTATTAGTCTTTTTTGTTGTTGTTGTCAAAAAAAAAATTTTTTTTTACTGTGCCTTAAGTCAAAGTTTACAATTCAAGTTAGACTCTCATACAAAAATTTATACACATATTGTTATGTGACCCTAGTTTCTCTCCCTATACTGTGATAGCACACTCCTCCTTTCCCCCCTGGATTTCACATGTCCATTCAACCAATTCCTGAATCTCTCTGCCTGCTCATCTTGCCTCTGGACAGGAGCTGTCCATTTAGTCTCATGTATCTACTTGACCTAAGAAGCACACTCTTCACGAGTATCATTTTATGCCCCATAGTCCAGTGTAATCTTTGTCTGAAGAGCTGGCCTTGAGAATGGTTTCAGTTTTGGGCTAACAAAGAGTCTGGGGGCCGTGTCTTCCAGGGTCCCTCCAGTGTCAGTCAAACCATTAAGTCTGGTCTTTTTACTAGAATTTGAATTCTGCAACCTACTTTTCTCCTGCTCCATCAGGGAATCTCTGTTGTGTTCCCTGTCAGGGCAGTCATTGGTGGTAGCCGGGCACCATCTAGTTCTTCCGGTCTCAGGCTGTTGCATCTCTGGTTTATGTGGTCCTTTCTGTCTCTTGGGCTAATATTTTCCTTGTATCGCTGGTGTTCTTCATTCTCCTTTACTCCAGGTGGGTTGGGACCAATTGATGCATCTTAGATGGCCACTCGCTAGCTTTTAAGACCCCAGACGCCACTCACCAAAGTAGGATGAAGAACATTTTCTTAATAAACTTTGTTATGCCCATTGACCTAGATGTCCCCTGAAAGCATGGTCCCACCCATGCTACTCTGTTCCTTGAAGTGTTTGGTTGTATTCAGGAAACTTCTTAGCTTTTGGTTTAGTCCAGTTGTGCTGACTTCCCCTGTAATGTGTGTTGTCCTTCCCTTCGCCTAAGATAATTCTTGTCTACTAGCTAGTTAGTGAATACCCCTCACCCTCCCTCCCCATCCTGGTAACCATCAAAGAATGTTTTCTTCTGCATTTAAACTCTCGCTTCAGTTCTTATAATAGTGGTCCCAATATCAGTCCCTTTGTGACTGATCAAATTCACTCAGCATAATGCCTTCCAGGTTCCTCTGTGTTACAAGATGTTTCACAGATTCATTGTTGTTCTTTATCATTGAGTAGTATTCCATAATTTGTTTATCCATTCGTCCATTGATGGGCACCTAGGTTGTTTCCATCCTTTTGCTGTTGTGAACAGTGCTGAATGAACATGGATGTGCATATATCTATTCATGTGACGGCTCTTATTTCTCTAGGATATATTCCAAGAAGCAGGATTGCTGCGTCTTATGGTACTTCTATTTCAGCTTTTTAAGGAAGCAGCACATCGATTTCCAAAGTGGTTGTACCATTTTACATTCCCAGCAACAGTGTATAAGTGTTTGAGTCTCTCCACAACCTCTCCAACTTTTTATTTTGTGTTTTTTGGATTAATGCTAGACTTGTTGGGGTGAGATGGTATCTCATTGCAGTTTTGATTTGCATTTCTCTAATGGCTAATGATCGTGAGCATTTCCTCAGGTGTCTATTAGCCAACTGAATGTCTTCTTTGGTGAAGTGTCTGTTCATATCCTTTGCCCATTTTTTAATTGGGTTATTTGTCTTTTTGTTGTTGAGGTTTTGCAGTGTCTTGTAGATTTTAGAGATTAGACGGTGATCAGATTTGTTGTAGCCAAAAATATTTTCCGAGTCTGTAGGTTGTCTTTTGACTCTTGGTGAAGTCTTTTGATGAACATAAGTGTTTGATTTTTAGAAGCCCCCAGTTATCTAGTTTGTCTTCTGGTGTTTATGCATTGTTGCTTATAGTTTGAATTCTGTTTATGCCATGTATTAGGGCTTCTAGTGTTGTCCCTATTTTTTCTTCCATGATCTTTATCATTTTAGATTTTATATTTAGGTCTTTAATCCATTTTAAGTTAGTTTTTGTGCATGTTGTAAGGTATGGATCTTGTTTCATTTTTTTGCAGATGGCTATCCAGTTATTCCAGCACCATTTGTTAAAGTGACTGTCTTTTCCCCAATTAATGGAGTTCGGGCCTTTGTCAAATATCAGCTGCTCATATAGGTGGATGAATTTGTGTCTGGATTCTCAATTCTGTTCCGCTGGTCTATGTATCTGTTTTTGTACCACTACAAGGCTGTTTTGACTACCGTGGCGGTATAATACATTCTAAAATCAGGTAGTGTGAGCCCTCCCACTTTGTTCTTCTTCTTCAGTAATGCTTTTCTTATCCGGGGCCTCTTTCCTTTCCATATGAAGTTGGTGATTTGTTTCTCTATCTCATTAAAAAATGCCATTAGAATTTGGATTGGGATTGCATTGTATCTGTAGATGGCTTTGGGTAGAATTGACATTTTCACAATGTTGAGTCTTCCTATCCATGAGCAAGTTATGTTTTTCCACTTATGTAGGTCTCTTTTGGTTTCTTGCTGTAGTGTCTTATGGTTTTTATTATACAGGTCTTTTACATCTCCGGTCAGATGTATTCCTAAGTATTTTATCTTCTTGGGGGCTGTTGTAAATGGTATTGATTTGGTGATTTCCTCTTGGGAGTTCTCTTTTTTGGTGTAGAGGAATCCAACTGATTTTTGTATGTTTATCTTGGATCCTGATACTTTGCTGCAATCTTCTATTAGTTCCAGTAGTTTTCTTGTGGATTCTTTAGGTTTTTCTGTGTGTAAGATCGTATCTGTGTGTAAGATCATATCATCTGCAAATAGAGATACTTTGACTCCTTCCCTACCAAGTTGGATGCCCTCTATTTCTTTTTCTAGCCTAATTGCTCTGGCTAGGCCCTCCAGCACAATGTTGAATAAGAGTGGTGATAAAGGGCATCCTTGTCTGGTTCTCATTCTCAGGGGGAATGCTTTCAGACTCTCTCTATTTAGGATTATTTTGGCTGTTGGCTTTGTATAAATGCCCTTAATTATATTCAGAAATTTCCCTTCTATTCCTATTTTGCTAAGAGTATATATCATGAATGGGTGTTGGACTTTGTCAAAAGCCTTTTCTGCATCAATTGATAAGATCATGTGGTTCTTGTCTTTTATTTATGTGACGGATTACATTGATTGTTTTTCTAATATTGAACCATTCTTGCATATCTGGTATAAATCTCACTTGATCATAGTGAGTTTTTTTTGATACGTTGTTGAATTCTATTGGCTAGAATTTTGTTGAGGAATTTTGTGTCTATGTTCATGAGGGATATTGGTCTGTAATTTCCTTTTTTTGTGATGTCTTTACCTGGTTTTGGTATCAGGGTTATGCTGGCTTCATAGAATGAGTTTGGGAATATTCCGTCCTTTTATATGCTCTGAAATACCTTTACTAGTGGTGGTGTTAATTCTTCTCTGAAAGTTTGGTAGAATTCTCCAGTGAAACCATCGGGGCCAAGGCTTTTTTTTTGTTTGTTGTGAGTTTTTAAATTCCCTTTTCAATCTCTTTTTTCGGTATAGAGTTGTTCTACCTCTGTTTGTGTTAGTTTAGGTAGGTAGCGAGTTTCTAGAATTTGTCCATTTCCTCTAGGTTTTCAAATTAGTTAGAGTACAGTTTTTCATAGTATTTTGTTATGATTCTTTTAATTTCAGTTGGGTCTGTTGTGATATCACCCATCTCATTTCTTATTCGGGTTATTTGCTTCCTCTCCTGTTTTTCTTTTGTAGGTTTGGTGAATGGTTTATCAATTTTGTTGATCTTTTCAAAGAATCATCTTTTTGTCTTGTTAACTCTTTCAATTGTTTTTCTATTCTCTATTTCATTGAATTCTGCTCTAATTCTTATTATTTCCTTTCTTCTGGTGCCCGAGGGCTTCTTTCGTTGCTTTATTTCTACTTGTTCCAATTGTAGGGTTCATGTTTTGATTTTTGCCCTTTCTTCTTATTAGATGTATGCATTTATTGTTATAAATTTACCTCTGAGCACTGCTTTTGCTGTGTCCCAAAGGTTCTGATAGGATGAATTTTCATACTCGTTTGATTCTGTGAATTTCTTTATTCCATCCTTAATTTCTTCTATAACCCAGTAGTTTTTGAGCAAGGTGTTGTTCAGTTTCCATGTGTTTGATTTTTTTTTCCTTGCTTTTTCTGTCATTGATGTCTACTTTTATGGCTTTATGATCAGAAGAGATGCTTTGTAATATTTCAACGTTTTGGATTCTGTTAAGGCTTGCTTTATGGCCTAATATGTGGTCTATTCTGGAGAATTTTTCGTGTGTGTTGCAAAAGAAAGCATACTTGGCTGCTGTTGGGTGGAGTGTTCTATCTCTATGCGATCAAGTTGGTTGGTTGTGGCATTTAGATCTTCTGTGTCTTTATTGAGCTTTTTTCAGTATGTTCTGTCCTTCGCCAAAAGTGGTGTGTTGAAGTCTCCTATTATTAGTGAGTAGCTGTCTATGTCTCTTTTCAATGCTGTTAGAGTTCGTTTTATGTATTTTGGAGCCCTGTTGTTGGGTGCATATTTATTATGGTTATGTTCTCATGGTGTATTGACCCTTTAATCATTATACAGTGTCCTTCCTTATCCTTTGTGGTGTATTTTACTTTAAAGTCTATTGTCAAAGATTAATGTTGCCACCCCTGCTCTTTTTTGAGTGTTGTTTGCTTGATATATTTTTTTCCATCCTTTGAGTTTTCGTTTGTGTCTTTCAGTCTAAGATGTGTCTCGGCAGCATATAGATGGACTGTGTTTTTTATCTATTCTGCCACTCTCTGTCTCTTTATTGGTGCCTTTAGTCCATTTATATTCAGCATAATTATTGATAGGTATGAGTTTAGTGCTGTCATTTGGATGTCTTTTTTTCTGTGTTGTTGACAGTTTCTTTGTTCTACTTAATATTCTGCGCTGAGTCATTTTTCTTTATGTATTTTCTTTTCATCTTTTCATTGTTGTTGATTTTGTGTTTGCTGAGTCTTTATGTTTCTCTTGTTTTTTTATTTTGATATGTAGGTCTGTTAGGTCTTTTGTGGTTTTCTTAATATTTACCCCTATTTTTTCTAAGTTTAAACCAATCTTTTATTTCTTTATTTTGTGTTGACTTCCTCTCCATATGAAAGATCTATGACTACATATTTTCGTCCTTCTTTTTTGTTTTAATGTTGTCATCTTTTACATATTGATGTCTCTGTTTCCGTATCTTCAGTGTTTTAGCTTTGATTTATTTTTGTGACCTCCCTATCTGTGTTGATATCTGGTTGCTCTCTCCTGTGTTCTAGTCTTCGGTTGTTATCTGATGTTATTGATTTTCTAACTAGAGGACTCCCTTTAGTATTTCTTGTGATTTTGGTTTGGTTTTTGCAAACTCCCTAAACTCCCTGTAATCTGGAAATGCCCTAATTTTGCCATCATATATGAGAGACTGTTTTGCTGGATATATAATTCTTCACTGGCAATTTTTTTCCTTCAAGGCTTTATATATGTCATCCCATTGCCTTCTTGCCTGCATAGTTTCTGCTGAGTTGTCCGAGCTTGTTCTCTTTGACTCTCCTTTGTAGATGACTTTTCATTTCTCCCTAGATGCTCTTAAAAGTCTCTCTTTATCTTTGGTTTTGGCAAGTTTGATTATAATGTGTGACTTTCTTTTGGGATCTACATTATGTGGGGTTTGATGAGCATCTTGGATAGATATCTTCTCATCTTTCATGATATCAGGGAATTTTTCTGCCAACAAGTCTTCAACAATTCTCTCTGTATTTTCTGTTATCCCCCAGTTCTGGTACTCCAATCACTCCTAGATTATTCCTCTTGCTAGAGTCCCACATAATTCTTAGAGTTTCTTCATTTTTTAAAATATTTTTATCTAATTTTTCCTCAAATAAGTTGTTGTCATGTGCTTTATCTTCAATCTCACAAATTCTGACTTCCATTGCCTCAATTCTGATCCTATGACTTTCTATTGAGTTGTCAAATTCTGAAATTTTATTGTTAATCTTCTGGATTTCTGATTGCTGTCTCTCTATGGATTCTTGCAGCCTGTTAAATTTGTCATTATGCTCATCTCTAATCTTCTTAATTTCCTCCATTGCCTTATCTTTGTGTTCTTTGGCTTGTTCTGTGTTTTGCATGATCTCCTTCCTGATCCCTTGAAGAGTTCTGCGTATTAATCTTTTGTATTCTACCTCTGATAACTCTAAGAAGTTCTCTCCCTCCAGAAAATTTCTTGATTCTTTGTTTTCAGAGCTCGCTGAAGCCATCATGGTCTACCTCTTTATGTGATTTGATATTCACTGTTGTGTCGAACCATCAATAAGTTATTATATACGTTTATTTTATGTTTGCTTACTGTGTCCTAGCTTCTCATTTTGTTATGCCCAAATAGGCTGCTTGTGTGAGCTTGTTTGATTCTTGATGCCTTTGAAGCTCTAATGTCCTGTCACCAGGTGGTTAGATCTGTTACTTAGGTATGTGAGCCCAGGTTTCTGTTTATTTTTCTTGTATGGATTCAGCTCAGGTGTCTAGGTAGTTGGTCACCAAGTGTGTAGTACAGGCTCTCACCTACAGTCTTAGACAGGCAGGGGTGATTGACGTACGCACAGGTATCTGGCTGCAGTAAGGGGACATAAGTTGCGTAAGGCAGGGGGCTGATAGCTGCCCCTGAGTGTCTTGGAGGAAAGCATATCTTTATTCCCTAGAGTGCGTAGGTGGGTGGGTGTCATAGCTGGACTATGAGCACCCAACGCTGTTGGTTGTAAGGAATAGGAAGTGCCACTTATTCTTGGAGCCCTGTTGTGGGTGGCTAGGTGGCATGGGTGGAGCCATCAGTCCTCAGGCCTCTGATATGGTAGGTGAGGACCCTGCTCAATGGGCAGAGAAGTGTCAAATGTCATGAACCTGCCACTTCACCCTATAGCTGATACAGTGGAAGTTAGGCTCCAGGTATATATCCTGTTGTATTGTGCTAATGAGGGCCTATGCTGTTGAAATGGGCCCACATAGATCTATGCAGGGGTGAAAGGCATTCAAAGTCCGTGGACCCATTATGCCTGTGCCTAGGCAAAAGATCTGTGCCTACCATTAGTTCTCAGCTTAGGGGAGCTGGCAGATTATTCTTTCCTGTTTGTTAATTTGTTCTCTCTCCAAGGCCAGGAGAATGGCTCAGGGCACCTGACAGGTCCTACTTCCAGATCAGAGGACTTGGCAATTGTTGAAGGCAGTCCGGGACCTGGTGCAGAGCAGGGAGGGGGCAGGTAAATGGGAGAGAGGTTTTTCCTAAAGGGGGTGTTTTTTGATCTGAGCTGTACTTATCTTGTACTTGTACTTATCTTTTGCTGATTGAGCACCATTTTTCACTGGTTCTGGAGGTGTGAGATGACTTTCTCCTGCTGGGTTTCTCCCAATGTGAAAACTGCCTCCTGAGTGCCACTGCTTGCCTCACTGTGCTTGCCAGCCTATCTGACCTGAAGGGTGGTGGCTCCTGCTGGGTCAGGTCTGGCAACTCTTGCTGCTTCCAAACTATCTGTCCCTCTGCCTGCCACTCAGTCTGATTCCTCAACTATGCCTTTGATTTTCAGGGCTCCTAGATTGTCATATATAATTGATTCACTTGTTTTTTCCAGTCTTTGCTGTAAGAGGGGCCACAGGAAGAGTCTGACTCTTCTGCCATCTTGGCCCAGCCTTTATTTATTACAATCTTAATTGGCTTTCAGTTTCTTGTCCCATTGTCTTATTTTACAAATCATTACTCATGTTGTGTTAGTTGCTGTTGAGTCCATTCCGACTTATGATGACCCCATGCATGCAGAGTAGAACTGCTTCATAGGGTTTTTAAGGATATGACCTTATGGAAGCAGATCACCAGGACTGTCTTTGAGGCACTTCTGGGTAGGTTTGAACAGCCAATATTTTGGTTAATAATCAAGTGCTTAACTATTTGCATCACCCAAGGACTCCTGATAGTAGCCACTGAAATGATCATTATTATTATTATGAATATTTTCTGCCCTTAGGCCCTTAAGCACTGATAATTAATGGTCTATGAATATGCAATATCATCTTAAATAGCAGGAATTTACTTATTCTTGCTCATAGAACTTCAGGGAATACAAAAGTGGGTTGCCATTGAATGAACAGTAAACACTTTACCTTTCACTGAGGTTGACCACTGGAAATAACAATAATGGTTTAGATTCATCAAGATCAGACTTTTTGCCACATACTGTGCTGTCTCTCCCTTACTGACTTTGTCAGTGTCTTAGGCTAGGTTCTCTAGAGAAGCAAAACCAGGAAAGAACATAAATATATATGTATATATAGAGAGATTTGTATCAAGGAAACAGCTCACGTGATTGTAGAGGCTGAAATGTCCCAAGTCCATGGATCAGGATAGCTAAGACCTCTAGACTGGCAGAGCATAAGATAGAGGGGACAGGATGCAAAAATCTTGTGAGTGGGTCTCTAAGGGTAATAGTGAGTGGTGCAACTCCCATTTCCATCCCTTGATTCCTGGACCCTTGAATCCTGGCTATGGGAGAAACAGCATCATATATTGGATGCTGGTTTAGAACATATACAATCTCCTGGAGAGCATTGCCCCAACCCTGAAAGGTATTGCCACCTAGCTGTGCCATAATTGTGTCTTTAGAAGGCCATTCCATAGTTCTATCAAGCCAACTTTTAAGGATGATGGGGAACATGGTAAGACCAGTGAATTCCATGAGCATGGGCCCACTGCCACACTTCATTTCCTGTGAAGTGAGTCCCTTGATCCGAGGCAATGCTGTGTGGGATACAATGATGATGGATAAGGCATTCTGTAAGTCCACAGATGGTAGTTTTGGCAGAAGAATTACGTGCAGGGAAGGCAAATCCATATCCAGAGTAAGCGTCTATTCCAGTAAGGACAAAACACTGCCTTTTCCATGATAGAAGTGGTCCAATGTAATCAACTTGCCACCAGGTTGCTGGTTGATCACATTGAGGGATGGTGCCATATTGAGGACTCAGTGCTGGTCTCTGCTGCTGGCTGATTGGGCACTCAGCAGTGAATGTAGCCAAATCAGCCTTGGTGAGTGGAAGTCCATGTTACTGGGTCCATGCATAACCTCCATCCCTGCCACCATGACGACTTTGTTCATGAGCCCATTGAGCAATGACAGGAGTAGCTGAGGAAAGAGGATGAATGGTTTCCACAGAACGCATCATCCTATCCACTTGATTGTTAAAATCATCCTCTGCTGAGGTTGCCCTTTGGTGAGCATTCACATGAGACAAAAATATTTTCATTTCTTTGGCCCTTTCAGAGAGGTCTATCCACATACCTCTTCCTCATAAATCCTTGTCTCCAATTTTCCAATCATGTTCCTTCCAAGTCCCTGACCATGCAGCCAAACCATTGGCCACAGCCATGAATCAGTATACAATCACGCATCTGGCCATTTCTCCTTCAAAGCAAAGTGAACAACCAGGTGCATTGCTTGAAGTTCTGCACATTGAGAGGATTTTCCTTCACCATTGTCCTTTAGGGAGGTCCCAGAAAGGGGCTGTAGTGCTGCCGCTGTCCACTTTTGAGTGGTGCCTGCATATCATGCAGAACCATCTGTAAACCAGGCATGAGTTTTCTCTTCTTCAGTCAACTGATCATGAGGAACTCCCCATGAGGCCATAGGTGCAGACTGGAAGATGGAAGTGAATGTGACAGGAGTGGAGACCATGGGCATTTGGGCCACTTCCTCATGCAACTTACTTGTGCCTTCAGGTCCTGCTCTGGCCTGATCTCGTATATGCCACTTTCATTTAACGTTGGAGTGCTGCTGTGCACATTCAACTTTATAACACTGTGGGTCAGACAACACCCAGTTCATGATAGGCATCTCAGGTCACATGGTGATTGGTGTCCCGTGGTTAGGTGTTCAGTCTCTGCTAAGGCCCAGTAATAAGCCAAAAGCTATTTCTCAAAAGGAGAGTAGTTATCTGCAGAGGATGGCAGGGCTTTGCTTCAAATCCTAAGGGTCTACACTGTGATTCACCAACAGGTGCCTGCCAAGGACTCCAAATAGCATCTCTATCTGCCATGGACACTTTGAGCACAATTGGATCAGCTGGATCATATGGCCCAAGTGGCAAAGCGGCTTGCATGGCAGCCTGAACCTGTTGCAGAGCCTTCTCTTGTTCTGGGCCCCACTCAAAACTAGAAGCTTTTTGAGTCACTTGATAAATAGGCCAGAGTAGCACACCCAAATGAGGAATAAGTTGCCTTCAAAATCCAAAGAGGTCCACTAGGCATTGTGCCTCCTTTTTAGTTGTGGGAGCAGCCAGATGCAATAACTTATCCTTCTCTTTAGAAGGAATATCTCTGCATGCCCCACACCACCGGACCCCTAGAAATTTCACTGAGGTGGAAGGTGCCTGAATTTTCGTGGGATTAATTTTCCACCCTCTAGCACACAAATGTTTTACAGTAAGTCCAGAGTCATTGACACTTCTTCCTTACTAGGTCCAGTCAGCATTATGTCATCAACGTAATGGACCAGTGTGATGTCTTATGGAAGGAAAAGGTGATCAAGATCCCTGAGTACTAGATTATGACACAGTGCTGGAGAGTTGATGTAGCGCTGAGGTGGGTAAGGGAAGATGTATTTCTGGCCTTGCCAGCTGAAGGCAAACTGCTTGTGGTGGTCCTTTGAAACAGGTATGGATAAAAAGGCATTAACCAGATCAATAGCTGCATGCCAGGTACTAGGAAATGTATTAATTTGCTCAAGCAATGAAACTACATCTGGAACAGCAGCTGCAGTTGGAGTCGCCACTTGGTTAAGTTTTTGATAATCAACTGTCATTCTCCAAGATCCATCTGTTTTTTGCACAGGCCAAATAGGCGAGTTGAATGGGGATATGGTGGGAATCACCCACCACCCCTGCATCTTCAAGTCCTTGATGGTGGCAGTAATTTCTGAAATTCCTGAAGGAACGTAGTATTGCTTTTCGTTTACAATTTTCCTAGGTAGGGGCAGTTCTAATGGTTTCCACTTGGCTTTTCCTACCTTAATAGCTCTTACTCCATTTATCAGGGATCCAATGTGGGAGTTCTGCTAGTTGCTGAGTATATCTGTTCCAATTATGCATTCTGGAACTGGGGAAATCACTACAGGATGGGTTTGGGGACACACTGGATCTACTGTGAGACGGACATGAGACAAGACTCCATTAATAACCTGACCTCCATATGCCCCTACTCTCACTGGTGGGCCACAGTGATGTTTTGGGTCTCCTGGAATTACTTCAGTTCAGAGCCAATATCCAGTAACCCCCAAAAAGTCTGATTATTTCCTTTTCCCAGTGAACAGTCATTCTCGTAAAAGGCCTTAGATCCCTTTGGGGAAGGCTAGGAGAGAGATTAACAGTATAAATTTTTGGCAGTGTATTGGAGTCCTTCCTCAAGGGGACCCAGCCTCCCCTTCATTCAAGGGGTTGTGGGTCTTTAAACTTGCCCAAGTCTGGGAAATGATTGAGGGACCCTGACTCTCTGTTCTGGCAGTACGAGTTAGACTGCTGTTCACCTGACCTAGAATTCATCCGTTTGTACAGATCAAGTAAATGTTTAATAGATTTCCTATCTATTTCATTCCAAGGGACACCAAGACCAAGTAGCCAACACCATAAGTCCATATGAGTCAGACTATTCTAATTATGGCTTTGACTTCATTACTGTAACCACGTCCACCTTGTCTTTGTTGATTGAGTGCTGTCACTTGGCCTCACTACCATGGAGTCCAATCAGCCCCACTGTAGTTAGGTATCTTAATTCAGTTAGGGTAGATCCCACTGTCAAATCTGATTTACATAAAATAGCAATCACAGCAATCTTCAAGGATGCTGGCGCTCCCTTCACAGATTTGTTCTTCATGGTTGTGGTAAAAGATGTATTCTCAGGGCATTCCATGTGTGGGTCTCTGGGTCTAACCTGATAAATCCACTCTAGCATGCCAATTTACCTAAGCCCTTGGACACCTTCTTCTACAGTATACCAAGGCAGGTCTGGTACTTCAACCTGATTTAGTGTAGGACACCTCGTAATCCATGCTTCAGCAACCCAGCCAAATAAAGTATTCGATCCTTTCCTAACTTCTGGAGCTGAAACATTGAATGAACAATCTGTGCTTATTGAACCCATATCAATAAACTCAGACTTATCAATCTTTATATTCCTTGCACCATTATCACACACCCTTAATAGCCATTCCCACACATATTCCCCAGGTTTCTGTTTGTACATATTAGAAAAGTCAAGCAGTTCTTTTGGAGTGTAGCGTACCTTCTCCTGGGTCACACTTTGTACTTCACCTTTTGGGGCTTGCTGGGACTTAAGTCTAGTTATAGGTCTAGAAGCCAGAATCAGTAGTGTGGAATTGTTTTGAGAACATTCAGCATTATCTTGTAGAGCATCTGCCTCAGGCGATTGCCCCAGGCAATTACTCAGGCAAGGGCTCTTTAAAGGCAGCTGGGCTAGGGCTAATCTCATTAAATGGGAATGGAGGGGCTAATGGTTTTTCTGGGCAGGGTGGTGTAGCAGACAAACATGAAGTAATCTCTTCAGATGGGAGTGGTTCTGTTGGCAGGAGTGATTCAACAGAATTTAGGTCTCAGTGTCGCCATCTTCCTGATTATCTGCGCATATGTCCCCATCCCAAGTTTCAGGATCCCATTTCTTCCCAATCAATGCCCTCACTTTAACTTCGGACACCTCTCGAAGTTGGCAATTGAACTGGCGTTGTAATTCAGACACTCTTACAATAAGACTCTGGGTTTTGTTTCCAGTGATCTCAGCTCTGGTACTACAAGAAATAAGATTTTCTTTCAAAGCACAAGTGGAAACTTTGAGGTCATTTATGCAGCACTTGAGCTTTGACTCTGAAGCCCTGAGTGCATCTCTTTCTTTCACCAGTTCATCTAGCGAAAGTAGAACCAACCAACCAGCTTCCTTATACTTCTCATTATGACAAAATTGTAGAAAGATATCATATATGCAATCACCCAGAGCCTTGTCTTTCTCCAATACCTGATCTATTGGTGGTGAGATTTTCATATTCAAATTGCTACCTCATGCCGTGGATTAGCAGTGCCCTCTTTACTATTGGAAGCAGAGTCATCAACATCTTTAAGACTAACCAGACTTGAGAACCAATTTAGAAAATTCATCCCTACAATTTTGTTTCTCTAGAACCACTCTCAGTACCAAACGTCTTAGGTTTGGTTCACTAGAGAAGCAAAACCAGTAAAGTGTATAAATATACATATATATAGAGAGATTTATATCAAAGAAACAGTTCACGTGAGTGTAGAGGCTGAAAAGTCCCAAGTCCGTGGATCAGGATAGAGACTTCTACTGATTCATGTAGCTGCAGGGGCTGGTGAACCCAAGATCGGCAGGTTGGAGAGCGGGACTCTTGCTCACAGGCTGTGAAGACTGACAAATTCCAAGATCAACAGGTAAGCTGGTAGCTCAAGTCCTAAGAAGTGGAGGTCAGGTGAACAAGAGGCAGCTGCAGGATCCAGAAAGGGCAAAAGCCAGAATGCCCACTTATATTTGGATGCAGGCTACACACCCAAGGAAACTTCCTTTCAACTGATTGGCTACTCACAGCAGATCCCATCATGGGGGTGATCACATATAAACACTGAGAATCATGGCCCAGCCAAGCTGACACACAATCTTAACCATCACAGTCAGATTCAGTATTTCTGATTCCCCACTGTCATTAAGTCGATTCCGACTCAAAGCAACCCTATAGGATAGGGTAGAACTGCCCCATAGGTTTTCCAAGGTTGTAAATGTTTATGGGATCAGATTGCCACATCTTTCTCCTGTGAAGTGGGCTGATGGGTTTGAACTGCCGACCTTTCCATTAGTAGGCAACTGCTTAACCATTGCACCTCTGGAGCTCCCTATTTCTGATTAGGCATGTGAATAAACCAAAGCCAAACCAGTTGCCATCAGGTTGACTTTCTCCTGGTAACCCCATGTGTGCCAGAGTAGAACTGAGCTCCATAAGATTTTCAATGGCTGATTTTTTAGAAGTAGATTGCCAGGCCTTTCTTCTGAGACACCTCTGGGTGGACTCAAACATCCAACCTTTTAGTCAGCAGCTGAGCTTGTTAACCATTTGCACCATCCAGGGACTCCTAAGGTGTGGTTACCGGTCACGAACTCTGACAATCTCAGTCAGGCAGAGCTGGGATCTGAACCCGTGTCTGTCTGTCCCCAAAGCTTGAGATCTTACATCCTGACCAGAGCTGGAGGGGGAATGGCTATAAGCAATAGCTTTCTCCACCTCCTTCCAAGAGGAAGCTCAGCTTTCTTCCTGGTGTGTGTACAAGAATATAGCACTCTTCTTTTCCCCAAAACCTACTTATTATTCTGTCATGCAGGAGCCAAATTGAGCCCCTCTGGGTGCCTAATGAGTTTAGTAAGCCAGTGAAAGGGGCAGTGCTGAGAGTTGAGGTGGGCCTGTTTCATGAAGCTATGAAGACTTGAAAGTGAGGTCAGAGATCTGTGGACTCCATCAAAGGAAGCTGCTTGCCAGCAGCCACACAGAAGGATGACAGAACAGAAAGGGAGGGGTTCCTGCAGAGAGGGAGGAGTGCTGAGGGAGAGGGACTGCAGAGGCTGGTAGGTGAGCATAGCAGAGGCCTCAGCAGTAGTGAAGCCTCTGTCTTCCACGTGAGTAATGGGGTTTCTAATGATGAGAAACCAGGAGAGAAAGGGCCCCATGAAACCACAGAAGCAGAAAGAACAGATCAGGAAGTGCCCACACCAATAGAATGGCCAGAAAGCTTGGCTGCAAAGCCCCTGAGGAAAGGGAGGTCAAATTTGCTTTCTCATTAGTTGAAAAATTTGAAATAAATAAACGGATTTCTCTGGAGTCCAGGTTATTATATTTGGAGGCATCTTTCATCAGCATGGAGAGGGGAGAAGACACTCATGCTTTCCAAGTATAACCATTTTGGATATTTGAATAGACTATTAAACCACTTATGGGAAAGATAAAATGACTTACTTAAAAGTTTTCTCACTTCCCTCCACTCCTAAACAAAGAAAACACTCCGGGTATATGCTAGCCTTAAAAAACAAAAGAAAAGAAACTCCCAGCCTTTCTTGCTGACTAAGAGAGAAAGAGAGGGCAGCTGATGTATCAGATTAAAAGGCTACCTCACAAGAAATTGCTTAGCGGGGAGCTGGGAGCCTTGACATAACATTACAATATTCAGTGATGGGATTCTTCCTTCAGATAACAGCTTCTAAAGATGGACTTTGCTAAAATCTTTAGATAAATCCCACATTGACTATCCATAATATTTTTACCTGTTTAGCCCATGTTAGCTGGGTCTCCCTGCTTCTTGAGAGCCAGATAAAACTACCTTCTCTCCTCTGTGGATCTATGAGAGTGGTTACATTCTCCTATTCATCTTTGGGTCTTCCTTAGTCTGTGGAGTGCTTTGTTAGCCTATATACCCATCCCTGACCCACAGAAAGTTAAGACATAAAACTGGGCTCTTTTTTGGTTTTTACAAAAAACCCGCTCCAACACGGCATATTGTATAGATAGTAAAATCAACTGGGGACTTCGAGCATCACCAAAGCAAATGCAACCAGGTGCTGTGAATTGACTCTGACTCCCGGTGACCCCATGTGTTTCAGAATAGAACTGCACTCTATAAAGGTTTCAATGGCTGATATTTTGGACGTAGATCACCTTTCTTCCAAGATACCTCTTCCAACCTTTCTGTTAGCAGCCAAGTACGTTAACTATTTGCACCATACAGGACCTCAACACTGAATGTTAGACATCCATTAAAGTCCTTTGGGTAACCCACCCCAGAGATTTTCCCCTGATCATTTCATCTCCCAAGGTCTTCCAGTCTCAAGTCAGCTTGCTGGCTCCCCTCTCCTTGCTTCTCACATTTTTCTGTTTGTTTATTCACACACTTACTACCATTACCAGCACTCGGCTGTTAACCAAAAGGTTGACAGTTTGAACTCACCCAGCCACTCTGCAAGAGAAAGACCTGGTGATCTTCTTCTATAAAGATTACAGCCAAGAAAAATTCTATCGGGCAGTTCTACTCTGTCACATGGGGTCCCATAAGTTGAAATCAACTAGACTAGATGGCACCCAACAACAGCCGCTATCGTTACAAAATTACTGTTCTTTCTCATGTAAAACAGTTTAATGATCACTTTTGATGCCGCAGCTCTCAAGTATCTTTAGGTTCTCACCTTCCTCTCAATGTCTTATCAAGATATTTTCCCAGATAGTAGTGATCTCCCCCTGCCCCACTCATACACTCACTGGCCACCTAAAGCAATTTTGGTACTGTTTATTAGGATAATTGATTTGTCACCCACCTCCACCCAAATCTATAAGTGTTTAAAAAAAACAAAAAACTAATTCTTCCCTTTAGTATCACATTATAATTAAAAACCTGCAAACTTCAGAGGCAGGAGACAAATCCTGCCCCTGCCCATAACTAGATGGTTGACCTGAGCAAGTGATTTACCTCATTAGGCTTCAGTTTGTCTTCTGGTCAAGTGCAGTGGTTGGAATAGATGATTTATAATGTCAGTGATTTAACAATTTATAGAGATGGCCATCTGTAGACAATCCCAGAACAATAGCAAAACCTTACTAATAAAGGTATCATAAGGCTGAGAATGGAGCCCCTGGCCTAACCAAACAGTTAACAAACTCTGCTGCTAACCTAAAGGTTGGGGGCTCAAGTCTACCCAGAGGTGCCTTGAAAGAAAGGCCTGGCAATCTAGTTCCTTAAAATCATCCATTGAAAACTCTATGGAGCACAGTTCTACTCTGACACATGTGGGGTTGCCATGAGTTGGAATTGACTCCATAGGGTCTTTTTTTTTCAGGTCGAGAATGCGAACTGTTAGCATCTTCTCTTAGGAATTTATCTATGAATCCAGAAAGATGATCCTGGGAAAATGCTTTCCAGTTCAACTCATTTGAATTCATTTAGCATTTAAAATCAGAATTGAAGTAAGAAAGAGGTGTATGATTTATTCTCCTCTTTGTAGTCCCACTCACCTCAGGTCCCATCTGCATATTTTTGCGCACGCATTGGAATGAAATAGGTGAGAGATCTTTCAAGTTTTCCATTAATCTAAACTTTTATTTTTTTAGGAGAAGAAAATTTTTCTCTCCTGCGTCATTTAAATTCTTTGTCAGTCTCTAAATATTTATGGAACACTTAATAATATCTCTTATTACTCTTGGTAACAGGATCATTTATCTCAAAAAATGTGTTCTTTGAATCATCTGAGATCTTGATAAAAATAAATTCCCTAAATCCCCTTTTAATTAAGGAAGATTCAGAAGTCCATTGTACCCTGTGCTAAAGCACATTTCCTTCTGGGCGTTTGTTCCTGCCCTATGAATCCAGAGGAATGTAAGAATCTAGATAAAGACTGTTTGGTTTTATCTGGGTCAGGTCTAACAGACTACTCATGATAAGAAGCATGAATTTCCTGCTTTGACAAAGACAAGATGATTGCCAACTCCTCTGGGTCTGTAAAATAGAAAAAAAGTTTTGGGGACAGAAACCAGAGGAGTCACAAAGTCAGTTGCACAATCCCTTTAAGGAAAACATACAAGATCTTGAGTTAGGAAATGCAAGTTCAGGCTTTGGCTCTGTCACTTGGGCATAGTGTCCTGATGTATGACAGGGACACTGATAATACTTTCCCCATTGGATCATCCTATAGTTTCACTGTGGTAAACTAGGTTGTTGGGGTCTTTGAGAGAGCCCAGTCAGTAGCCCCGTCTTACCTCATTAAGCTCTGAACCTATTGAGAAATTAGACTAAGAGAATCAGGAAGCTTATTGACAAAAGGCTAGGTTGGCGGATGTGTAAGAGCCAAAATCGGTGTGCCAACTCCTGGCTCCCCAATCTTGGCCTTGGAACAATACTTCTGAAAAAAAGATTAGGTTGACCCTCTTCTCTGGGCAGAGAAGGAAGATAAAAGAAACCAAATCCTTCATGCTCAGGACCTTTGGTGCATTACCTGCACTGCATCAAAAAGCATGAGTTACCAAGCAGTTAATTCACATCCATGGTGAGGGAGAGGATGGGGCACAAGGCCTGGAGAGTTCAGGGAATATTCCTCCTTAAGGAAAGCGTAGGATGGGGGAAGGGGGAGACATTTCCTTCTAACATTGATGCACAGACTCTGAAAAATACTTCACAATTGTTTGTACTTCTTACTATTGATTATTAATTAGGAAGAAATAACTGACTTGGAATAATAATAGTTAACATTTATTCAGGATCTATTTAGTATTTATACCTAACAGTATTCAGTATTTACAGGGCCAAGTACCCCGCTAAGCTCTTTACTTAATCTTTTCATCAACCTTATAAGGCTTTATTGTCCCACTTTATAGATAAGGAAGCTGAGACACAGAAATTTTATATAACTTGCCCTAAGCCACTGAATTAGTGTACAAGTTATCTATTGCTGTATAACATGCTGCCCGGAAACTTACTGGCTGAAAACAACCACTACTACTTATTTTTTCTCACAAATGTGCACTTTGAACAACAAGTGGTGTCAGCTGGGACAGCCTGAGTGAGACTGGAGAATCCAGCATGGCTTCACTCACATGTCTGCCAACTCAGCTGAGATACCTGGAAAAGCTGAGAGCTGGTTGGGCCTCTGTCTCTCTCCTCTTTGTATCTCTCATCCTCCAGAGCCTCTATTTCTCTACATGGCCTCTCTCTCCAGCAAGGTAGTTGGACTTCTTTAGATAGTGGGATGCAGCTTGAAAATCATTGGCCTAGGTGATCCTGAAGATCTTTCCAGCTCTAAGGTTCTGTGATGTTATTGTCTTCTTACTTATATGATATTTATCTATCTATGTATCTATATACATATATAGCTTGGCCTCTTTTCAATTTGAATCTTTTCTAAATTACATGTTAACTTAAGGAACCAGATTAAAAAAAATAATTACTGAGTTAAATCTTCAGAAACCAACTATTGAGCAGAGCGCCATAAAACTTAGATGCCTGATAAAACCACATTTTAAATATATATGTTTTTTTCTGATTAAATAACTAGCATACATTCCTTATATAAAATCTGAAAATAAGTATTTTTAGTAGAAGAGTTGGGACTTGATAACAAGCCTCCTGAATCCCAGTTTGAGTACATGCTCATCCTTCTCTATTCTATTTCTACCCGGTGGTCACTGTCAGGTTTTAACAACCTAAACCCAATCATGTTACTTCCCTAGTTGAAGCCTTCAATGGCTTCTCATGGTCCTGGACTAAAGCCTTAATTCTTACCCTGGCTCAACTGGGCTATCCACTACGTGGACATTCCCATCTCTTCTTTGCACATCTCTTTCCTCTGGTTCCCAGTGCTCTAGCCATTTTGTTCTACTGTACTCCCTTTTAAGATGCCATGTCCCTCTGTCTTGGGACTTTTCCTTGTGCTAATCTCTCCATCTAGAACACTCCTCTTCCACCCCTTCTTACACTGCTAGCGTCTCCTCATCCTGCAGAATTAGCTGAAAGCATTACCTCCAAGTATGGGTAGACAGTATCCTTTAAGGCGGTCTTCTTGAATCCCCTGTTATATTAGTTACCTCTCTCCACATTATATGCTCCTATAAAACGTTTTTTTCCATTTCATACACTTTCGTTGTTGTTGTTAATTGCTGTCGAGTCAATTCTGGCTCATGGCAACCCCACGTGTGCTGAGTAGAACTACTCTATAGGTTTTCAAGGCTGTGAGCTTTAGGAAGCAGATCACCAGACCTGTCTTCCAAGGCAACTCTGAGTGGGTTTGAACTGCCAACCTTTCAGCTAGTAGTTGAGCACTTAACCATTTGTACCACCCAGTGACTCCTTCATACATTTTTTATAACTGTCTTTTCTACTAGTTTGTAAAAACCACAGAGTTATCATCATCATTATTATTTTATCATTGTAGTCCTCTATACCTGGCACAGTGCACATAAACCAAAATCAAACCAGTTGCCATGGTGTCAATTCTGACTCATGGCAACCATCATGGATTGAATTATGTCCCCCCAAAAATGTGTGTATCAATTTGACTGGGCCACGATCCCCGGTATTGTGTGGTTATCCTCCATTTTGTGATTGTAATTTTCTGTGAAAGAGGATTAGGTTGGGATTGTAACACCATTACTAAGGTCACATCCCTGATCCAAAGTAAAGGGAGTTTCCCTGGGGTGGGGCCTGCACCACTTTTATCTTACAAGAGATAAAAGAAAAGGGAAGCAAGCAGAGAGTTGGGGACCTCATACCACCAAGAGAGCAGTGCTGGGAGCAGAGTGTATCCTTTGGACCCTGGGTTCCTGCGCAGGGAAGCTCCTAGTCCAGGGGAAGATTGATGACGAGGACCTTCCTCCAGAGCCAATGTAGAAAGACTTCCCCTGGAGCTTACACACTGAATTTGGAGTTCTAGCCTACTAGATTGTGAGAAAATAAATTTCTCTTTGTTAAAGCCATCCACTTGTGGTATTTCTGTTATAGCAGCACTAGATGACTAAGACAGCGACCCATGTGTGCCAGAGTAGAACTGTGCTCTATAGGGTTTTCAAGGACTGACTCTCCAAAGTAGATCACCAGATCTTTCTTCTGAGGTGCCTCTAGGTGGACTTGAACCTCCAACCTTTCAATTAGCAGCTAAGCATGTTAATCATTTGCAACATCCAGGGACTCTAAGTGTGTATAGTGGCACTTGATAGATAGATATTTGTGGAATAAATTAATAAGTGAATAAAAGAAAGAACAAGCGCATGAATGAAATATTTGGTGACATAGCATTTTTTATGTGTATGGGGGGTTATACTTAAATGCAATACTTCTTGATTGCTCATTGTCTTTGAATATAAAGGCGCTTGCCAACTTGTAGATTGTATCTTTTAAGTATTATTTGGATTTATTGCAATAGAACACTATGGTTGTTGAGCAAATCTGTAGTTAGTATGAAACTTTACCGATTTTTTTGTTCTTTCTGCTTCATGTCAGTCTATATATATCAGCATTACCCTCTGCCACTCCCCAAAAAGTACCAACTGTTTTTCTGGAGGCTCACATTTTTATAGATCCTCACTTTCTGGAAAGGCAAAAGTATTTTTTCACCCTCTCCAAGATTACTGCATGTATTGGTTTCCTATTGCTGCTGTAACAAATAATCACAAGCCTAGTGTCTTAAAACAGTGCACGTTTATTATCTTACATTTCTGGAGGTCAGAAGCCAGAAATCGGCCTTCCAGGAGTAGAATTCTAGGTGTTGACAGAGCTGTATTCTTCTAGAGGAGAATCAGTTCCTTGTTTTTCCCAGCTTCTAGCGGCTGCCCACATCCTTGGCTCATAGTCATGTCATTCCAAGCCCTCCTTCCACTGTCAATCTCCTTCTCTGACTCTCATGCCTCCCTCATATAAGGACCCCTGTGATTACATGGGGCCCACCTGGAAAATCCAGAATCATTCCCCCATCTCAAGATCCTTAACTAAATCACGTTTGCAAAGTCCCTTTACCATGCAAGCTAACATATTCACAGGTATCTGGGATTAGGACATGGGCATCTTACACAGCAAAGTAAGTTTATGTGAGAATACTGGCAGCCCCTTCAGTGGATTTGCATTTTATAAGGTAATGTTATCAACAAACTTTTCCAATGAGAAGGATTAGTAGCTGGAACCAGAAGGTAGAGGTAGGAATCACCCATATCCTGGATTATTGACATGAAATTGATTTTACCTCAAGATTCTGCTCCATATTTATGCCTTGCTCTAAGCTAGCTTTTTAGCAACTTAATTAGAATCTTAATCATACTTCAATCTTTTACATTTAAGGCATATATTGCTCTGATTTTTGGTTTGATTGGTTGCCATCTGTAACGGAGCATCCTAATGGACAGTCCTCAGTGAGGGCCCATGATCTCGGGCCCCCAGCACAGTAGGATTACTTTGATTGTAAGCACACTGGTTTGCGAATCCCAAACAACTACCAGAGGAGGCTGTTCTTGTAAAGGCCAGTAGGGAAGGTCATTTCTGAGGCTTCATGGTCCGTCTAAAACATTACATGTATATGAAATACTGTAGAGAGATGGGAATTATGGCATCTCTGTTTATTTGTATGCATGTTTAACACCCAATTTAGGAGATCTTCTAAGCTGCAGAGATGGGCAAAGGTTTATGTCCACCACTCTACACAGGGTAGTGATTTTGCCTTCAGTCAGTCTTACTAGAGGTTCTTTGTACCAGCAGCACAAAAAGGAGCCACCACTGCAAAAATGCACCCTTTTGAGCACCCTTTCTTTTTTGGAATAATATTGAAACCAGAGTTCAAAAGAGTTATTAGTTGAGTTGGATGCTTTTAGAATTACTAAATAGAGGCCAGTATAGGCCATTGAGATTAAAAAAAAAAAAAAAAAGCGGTGATTTTTTTTTTTCATGATTTCATGAAAAAATTATGCTAAGTGGATAGAATAATATGTTTTTCTTCTGTATAGATTTTAAAAATCTTTTGTGTAGGATACTACTTGTTTAATCTTTATAAGATGATATCTAATTAAAAAAACCTCTTTAATTTAAAGAA
This sequence comes from Dugong dugon, assembly GCA_030035585.1. Classification (NCBI taxonomy): domain Eukaryota; kingdom Metazoa; phylum Chordata; class Mammalia; order Sirenia; family Dugongidae; genus Dugong; species Dugong dugon. The sequence goes on from CM057467.1 coordinate 34,027,655, forward strand.
TTAAGTGAGGGTAGTCACTTTAGCAAGGAGCCCTGGAGACACAATCTTTAAGTGCTTGGCTGCTAACCGAAAGGTCGGCAGTATAAACCCATCAGCAGCTCCACAGGAAAAAGACCTGGCGATCTGCTCCTGTAAAGATTTCGGCCTAGGAAACCCTATGGGGCATTCTACTGTGTCTTATAGGGCCCCTATGAGTCAGAATCTGCAAGACAACACACAACAACGATCACTTAGCACTATGCACAGATGTTAATGATAGTAATACATCTAAAATATAGTGAGTACTTCTTGTATGCCAGGCCCTGGGTTAAATGTTTAAACTGCAATTTTGTTACTATTTTTCTTAGTATTGCATTGTAATGTCTCCCATTCAAATAGGTCTCTGTGGTATATTATACAAATCTAGAATAATAAAATAATAAAAATCTATACTAAAAAGTGAAATACACTAATGATACTGACATTCCTTTCAGAAATGCAGTGTTTTTACAGATCTAATGCATAGCACCATAGCTCCTGATGAAAGAAAAGCTTATTCTTATGACTCTAATTTCTGTACCTACCGTATCAGGTAAGATGGGTAAGGTAAACCCTTCAGGTATAAATATAGAGTTTATATCTCATCTGTGTAAAAGAAGAAAGTTAAGTTATATGAAAATTACAAGTTAACATTTGAGGTCTTCCTATGTGCTAGAATTCCTATGTACAGGAATTATCTTATTTAATCCTTTCCCTGAGCTAGGTACCATTATCAGTCCCATTTTATAGAAATGAAATTAATACCTAAAGCCAGATAACTTGCCAAATATGACACAAGAGTAAGTGACTATGCCATGATTCTATTCCAGATCTGTTAATTCCCATATTCAATCCTTTTAACTACTACATATTGAAAATTAAGAAGACAAGGGTTTAAGAATGCCTCTACTTTTAAGAAACTGCTTCATACTTAGAAAGTTCTCAAAATAATATCATCAAAATAAAAAAGAAAATTGAGTTATTTTACAAAATGAAAAGTTACTCCAGATAAACACGGCAGAATGAACATGCATGCTTACTTCTGCTGTCTCCCCAAGTCTCATTAGAGTGACAAAAAGGAACATTTTTAAAAGTCATATAGTTGTAAGGACATACTATGGCTTAAATTTACAGCAGACAACTAATCTAAAAAAATTGGATGCAGGAATTTGGAGAAACTAGAAATAACTGACTTAACTAACTTAAAAATTCTAAAATCTAAGCCTGTAATGTAAAAAGCCAACAAAAAGAAAACTGATTCACATCCTACAGAACTTGAGAAAGGTGGCTACAGGTATCTAGAAGAGTAGGAGGTACAGGCTAGAAACCAATGGATGTGTTGAAAACCTTTATAACTAGCAGTTGTCATGTGCCGTTGAGTCCATTCCAACTCATAAGAACCCTACATGCCAGAGTAGACCTGCTCTATAAGGTTTCCTAGGCTATAATCCTTTATGGGAGAAAATGTCCAGGTCTTTTCTACCACAAATCAGTTAGTAAGTTTAGCAGCTTAACATTGCACCCCCAGGGCTCCTTTAACTCGCAGTTAGGTTCCCAGGTGTTCTTCCTTTCCCAGGGCAATTGCCCCACTCTACTCAGGCCAAAAATTTGGACAGGTTCAATCACCTAGGCTCTCAAGTTGGAGAGTCTATGCACATAGTAGTTTGTAGTTCTTTGGTAGTTCAATGGTAGAATTCTCGCCTCCCATGAGGGAGACCTGGGTTCAATTTCTGGCCAATGCATCTCATGCACAGCCACCACCCATCCGTCAGTGGAGTCTTGCATGTTGCTATGATGCTGAACAAGTTTCAGTGGAGCTTCCAGACTAAGATGGAGTAGGAAGAAAGGCCTGGTTATCTATTTTCAAAAATCAGCTAGTGAAAACCCTATGGATCACAACAGAACATTGTCTGATCCACAAATGATCATGGGGATGGTGCAGCACCAGGCAAGGTTTCATTGTGTACGGGGTTGCCGTGAGTCAGGGGCTGACTTTACGACAACTAACAACAACAATATACACAGCTGAGAGCAAGATAGATACACTTTACTGAAAACAGAGGATATGTTAAGTGGAAATCTGCATACTGGAAAGTGAGACCTCCAACCCCAAACCCAACTCAGCTTCCTAAGCACTAATGACAAAGCTTATACCCCTCTTCCTTCTGTTAAGCCAAAAGACAGGAAGATTCTTTTTTAGGAAATATAAATAAATACAAATAGCCCCTCAAAAAGACAGCTGTGTCTATACCAGATCACCTTACAGTGAAATCCATCAGTCAAGGAGTCTCACACAGAGACATATAATTTCCAGTCAGGTTCCCACAAATCACCAGATATTTGAGGAAAGACTCTAATAATGAACTATACAAACAAATAGAAAAAAGAAAAGTGGCTAAGCTTTTAATATTCTCAGAAATATGAGACAAAAATGTGTCCATGAAGAGGAATAGAATGTTTTTAAAAAGAAAGCTCTTGGATATTAAAATGTAATAGCAGAAATTAAAAATTCAGTGAAAAAGAAAATAAAACTAAGAAACTATTCAGAAATATACAGTTCCCAAACGTGGTGAGAAAAGACAAGAAAATTAAAGAATCAGTTGGAGCAATATGAGTGAGAGAAGTTTCAAAAAGAGAGACTAGAGAAAATAAAAGAAAAAAATATTAAAGTCCTATTCTGAAAATGTTTCTCACAAGCATAGAGATTAAGTTACAAAGAAAAGGCTGAATGATAGGCCAGAAAAATGAGTGAGGAAAAACAAAAATAAAAACAAGGCATATCATCATAAATTTCAGAACACTAGAAATAAACAGAAATTTCTAAAAGCTTCCAGAGAGAGAGAGAAAAATAGATTACACAAAGACGATTGGGAATCAGAATAAATTAGCTCTCTCAAAACAATACTGGGATCTAGAAGACAACAGATTTATAAGCTAGAATTCTATATCCAGCCAAACTAGCCATCAAGCACAAAGGTAGAAGAGAAACTTCTTTTTTCTTTTTATTGTGCTTTAAGCGAAAGTTTACAATTCAAGTTAGTCTCTCATACAAAAATTTATACATACTTTGTTTTGTGACCCTACTTGCTCTCCCTATACTATGACAGCACACTCTTCCTTTCTACCCCAGATTTTCCGTGTCCATTCAACCACAGCTCCTGACCCTCTCTACCTTCTCATCTGGCCTCCAGACAAGAGCTGCTCATTTAATCTCATGTATCTACTCGAGCTAAGAAGCACACTCTTCACGAGTATCATTTTATGTCCCATCATCCAGTCTAATCTTTGTCTGAAGAGATGGCCTCTGGAATGGTTTCAGTTTTGGGTTAACAGAGAAACCGGGGGCCGCATCTTCCAGGGTCCCTCCAGTCTCAATCAAACCATTAACTCTGGTCTTTTTACTAGAATTTGAGTTCTGCACCCCACTTTTCTCCTGCTCTGTCAGGGACTCTCTGTTGTGTTCCCTGTCAGGGCCGTCATTATGATAGCTGGGCACCATCTAGTTCTTCTGGTCTCAGGCTGATGAAGTCTCTGGTTTATGTGGCCCTTTCTGTCTCTTGGGCTAATGCTTTCCTTGTGTCCATGGTGACAAAAACATTTTTGAACGTGCAAGTTCTCAAAAATGTTAGGTCCTAAGCATCCTTCTCAGGAAGCTCCTGAAGGATGTGCTTCCCCAAAATTAGGACACCATCCAAGAAAGAAGACAAGAATTCCTGAAAACAAGGTTTGTGACATAGAAATGAGGTGAAGACAATTCCCAGGAAGATGGAGAAGAAAAGTCCTAAGACAACTGCTGAGTGGCAGACCTCTCGAGCAACCAATTCAGGGCAGAGCCGGAGGTCAGAGTGCTCCAGCAGGGATGTCTTCAAGGAAATAGAAGTGAAACTGATGGGTTTCCTGATATGTTGGAATTCAGCTCTGTCAGAGAGTTGGGGAATGAATTAGTGACAGCTACATAGTTAACTAAACGATTGGAATAAATGAGAAAATTATTAATTTCAGAGAGCAAAATATTACAGAAGAAAGGAAATGAAACTATAACACTGTATGGATCTATTCTGCATTATTTTTACATAAGCATAGAATGTAAGCAATAAACATTGATTTACGCAGAAAGGGTGAAGCGATTTTAGATGAATAGGAAAAGATGAGAAGTTTATGTGTTTGTGTGTGAGAGGTTAAGGGATTGGCTAGGTAAATTTAATTGTCATCTTCTAGAGTAGGAATCAATAGATAGTGCTTAAGTTAGAAAAATCATAAAGGAGCAATATAAGTAAGCTAGTTTGAAATATGAAAGTAAAATCCCAAACAAACAGTCAAAAATATTGAAAGTGGTTGCTTCTGGCGAGTTGGAATTGGGAAAGAAGACAGATGGGGTTTCTGCTTTTTTTTTGGTGGGGCAAGTACTATGTCAATAAGAATAAAATTAAGTTGAAAAAGAAAAGTACTGCTCTAAAATCAAACATCTTAACAAACATATTGTTATATAATTCTTACGGAATTATAAATATCCTGGGATTTTTGCCAAACATCTAAATGATGAGGTATATGAAAGTAATTCCAAAATAGTAAAGTAGAAAAGCCATAAATTTTCCCATTTCTTTCCTCCTAATTATTTAAGAAACCATGTAGTTTATTTGAAAGCATTTCAAGATATTTAAATATATTCAGAAGGACATTCAGTAAATACTTTTGAATAAAATGTTGAACATGAGTAGTCACTGTTCCAAATTTTTAAAATAATGAGACTGTATTTTTTCCACTACACTAATTACAGATTTAGGTACTCTCTGTATTTAAGTTCAATTTAATACAGGGTCTGACCATACATAAGGAAGATGCTTGCTAAGTGTTTGAATGCAATTGAAATTTTGAGGTGCCCTGGAGTACTGGTTGAGCCAAGAATGAAGGGAGGGGGTGCCCTTGGTTGACTTGCTACAATTTGATTTCTCACTTTTCTGTTGGAATGAGGATGAAATTCACAAATTCCTAAGGGCTTTTAACTAGGAGTGAAATTCCAAGCTTTCATGATCCTTGTCTGAAAGGAACTCACTGGACTCCCTGCCTTAGATCACTGCGTTCTAGATGGATTCACAGTTCTCCTCATAGTCTATAGATCACACATACAAAATGAGATCTCTTTCAATGTATTGCAGTCTCAGCCACTTGTCAGTATTTTGTCTGCAACTGAGAAAACCAAAAAACCAAACGCATTGCTGTCAAGTCGATTCCGACTCAGAGTGACCCTACAGGACAGAGTAGAACTGCCCCATAGGATTTCAAAGGAGCAGCTGATGGATTCAAACTGCCGACCTTTTGGTTAGTGGCTGAGCTCTTAACCACTGAACCACCAGGAAAGTTTCTTAAAAACAAAAGCTCTTTTTAATTTAGGCAAGAGTTGTTGGTGTGTGGGGGTGGGGGGTGTGGTGGTGGTGGTATATATGTTTCTTTTTTTTGTTTCCTTATCCCTGTTTTATATTTGAATTAATTTTATTCTTTTACACTTAAAATCTTCTGTTTCATGAATTAGCTAGTAATGCTAATGATAAAGATTTTTTTCCTTTTAAGTTGTCTTTTTCCCCCTTATTTTTTTATTTTTACCAATACATACTTATTTATCTTTTATTAGAAAGTGTGGTAGAAAACGTCACCCAAAGTATTATAATAGTTTATAGAATGCTCACCACGTACCAGGCATTATTCTAAATATTTTACTCGTAAATACTTACTTGCTTGGTAAAGTAGAGGGTCAAGGAAAAAGAGGAAGACCCTCACCAAGATGGATTGACACAGTGGCTGCAACAATGGGCTCAATGAGGATGGCACAGGATCAGGCCATGTTTCATTCTGTTGTGGCTATGAGTCAGAACTGACTCAACGATGTAACTTGACCCTACGGATGCCAGTAAATTTCCATTAGTACTTAAACTAGCCCAAGCCAGATTTGGCCTGCATGCGCAGAAGGGCCAGCTGTGACCGCTAATTGACCTCAACAGAGGACGCAGCAACAGGAAGCAATGAATCAGAAGGAAAAGCATCACCTGGACCCTATTCCAAAGCGAGAGGTTGATAAGAACCATGCCACCTCCTAGTTCCTGGTCGCCTTCTAGAATTTTCCCTCCCTCATACGCTTGCTCGGCTGCCATCTTTCTGTCCAAGTCATATGTGAGCCTTGCTTCCCCTTAGCTCAGGGAGCTAGATCTGAGGAATGTCCTTCCTACACCTTGCTCTGCGCCTTACAATAAAGTTACTTTCTCAAAGACCAGTGTCCAGGTAATTGGCAAGTCTGAGAGTGCCGGACAAGGACCCACCTTCTAGGGTTCAGGTAACAATAGCACCTAACAACAACAGCAACAACAACAAATACTTAATACTCTTGTGTTAGTTTTCTTTTGCTGCCATAAAACTACCACAAACTTAGTGGCTTATAACAGCACAAATTTATTATCTTAACGCTCCTGCAGTTTAGAAGTCCAACGTGGTCTCCCAGGGCTAAAATCAAGGTGCCTATTGGGCTGAGTTCTTTCCTGGAGGCTCTAGGAGAGAATCTGCTTCCTTGACCTTTTAGGCTTCTGGAGTCCACTCATATTTCTTGGCTCATGGCCCCTTACTGTATCTTCAAAGCCAGCAACATAGCATCTCTCTGACACTGCTTCTGTTGTCACATCTCTTTGTCTTTTGCCACCCTCTTCCACTTTTAAGATCCTTGTGTTTACATTGGGCCCACCTGGATAATTCCAGATAATCTTTCTATTTTAAGGTCAGATGATTAGCAATATTAATTCCATCTGCAACTTTAATTTCCCTTTGGTATGTAAGGTCACAAGGAGCTTGGTGGCACAGTGGTTACACACTCCACTGCTAACTGAAAGGTCAACTGTTGGAACCCACCAGCAACTGCGTGGAAGAAAGATGCACTAGTGTGCTTCCATAAAGATTACAGCCTTGGAAATCCTATGGGGGCAGTTTTACTCTTGTCCTACAAGGTTGCTGGAACGCTGGTGATGTAGTGGTTAAGACCTATGGCTGCTAACCAAAAGGTCGGCAATTTGAATCCACCAGGCACTTCTTGGAAACCTTGTGGGGCAGTCCTATTCTGTCCTATAGGATTGATATGGGTTGGAATCGACGGACGGCAAAGGGTTTGGTTTTGGTTTTATAGGGTTACTATGAGTTGGAATCGACTTGGCAGCAACAAGTTTGGTGGTTTTGTTTTATGTAAAGTCACATATTCACAGGTTTAGGGGTTAGGACATTGAGGAGCTATTATTCTTCTCTCTCAGTAATGCTGCAGTACCTATTACCAAAAACAAACTAAAAACACAAACAAAAAACCCAATCAGTTGCCCCTGAGTTGATTCCTACTCATGACAACTCCATGTGTGCCATAGTAGACCTATGTTCCACAGAATTTTCATGGTTGTGACTTCAAGAGCAGATCACCAAAACTTTCTTTTGAGGTGTCTCAGGTGGATTTGAACTGTCAATCTTTTGCTTAGCAGTCCAGTGCTTAATGGTTTGTGCCACTGCAAATGGTTTCACTTGGCTACTACCAGAAAGTTTGGTGTTTGGAAACCGCCTGGCAGTGACTCGAAAGAAAGGCCTGGCAATCTATTTCCGTAAGATTACAGCCATTGAAAACCCTATGGAGTGCAGTTCTACTCTGAAACATGTGAGATCGGAATGGGCTTGACAGCAATGGGTTATAATGCCTATAGGTGCTATTATTTTTTTTCATGGTGTATCTCTCCATTTATTTAGATCTTTTAAAAGTGTTAGCAATATTATTAGTTTTCAGTATATAGGTCTTACACATATTTTGTTAAATGTAGCCCTAAATGTGTCTTTCTTTTCTTTTTTTACATTTTTTTATTGTGATAAGTGTATATGTAACAAAACATTTGACATTTCAACAGTCTTCACGTGTATAGTTCAGTGACATTAATTATGTTCCTCACATTATTCCTTCCACTTTACAGATGAAGCACAGAGAGGTTACACAAATTCCCTTAGGTGACAAACCTGGAGCTTGAATCTGGCAGTCTGGTTCTGGAGTCCTTGCTCTAACAAACTCATTTACGCTGAGATAACTCACTATCAACAAATTGGCTTTTAATGTCTTTTTTTTTTATCTACCCCTGAACATAGCTGTTATTACCTCATAACCAAACCCATTGCCGTCAAGTCAATTGACTCATAGCGACCCTATAGCGACCCTGTAGGACAGAGTAGAACTGTCCCATAGGGATTCCAAGGAGGGATTGGTGGATTCGAACTGCTGACCATTTGGCTAGCAGCCGAGCTCTTAACCATTGTACCACCAGGGCTCCAGTTAGTACATCATAGGCATAATAATAATAGTAAGTTAATAATAATAATTTTACTAGCTAACATTACTACATGAACATTCTGCCATATCATTAAAATGTCTCTATGGTATCCCATTACAGCCTCAGGACCTTTGCATATGCATATGCCTCTGCCTGTGACGCTCTTCCATGTATCCCTGTGATTCACTGCCTCTCACTTCACTGCTTAAATGGTACCACCTCAGAGAGTCCTTCCTGCACCGCTGATGCTGAAGCATCCTCATCACTCTCGATCCTCACACACTGCTTTATTTTTTTCATAGCATCCATTGCTATTTGACTTCATGTAATATATTTATTTATTGATTGTTTGTTTTTCTCTCCTACTAGAATGTAATCTCTATGAGGGCAGGGACTTTATTTTGGTCATTGACGTAGGCACTCACGAAGTATTTTATGAATGAATGAATTGTGAAAAATTTAAAATTAAGGAAAACCATTCACAATTCACCACCCTAACAAATATCAGCTGTCATCATGTTCTACTCATTGCCTACTTGTAAATACAATTTTACATATTTAATTATATCACAGAGGCAATTATACGTGTGCATTATATATATAATATATACAATATATGTATAATATTGTGTTGTTATATATATTATATAGTATATTTTATGTGTATATATATATATGCAACTTTTTTTTGGTATGTATATATAATCTTAAGCATTTTACATTCTGTTCCATGGTCTTCATAACTATTAATTTTAATGGCTATATTAAAAATATTAAGTTGGTATATATGATTAATTAACCATTCTTTTATTCACTGTTGTTTAGATTATACTTTGCTCTTTTATTAACTAGCTCTGTTTAATCTTTGAGAGGTTACTTAACTTCTCTGAGCTAATTTCCTCATTAAACAAACAAACAAAACCAAAAAAAAAAAAAAACCCCATCCCATTGCTGTCGAGTTGATTCTGACTCACAGCGACCCTATAGGATAGAGTAGAACTGCCCCATAGGGTTTCTAAGGAGTGGCTGGTAGATTTGAACTGCCGACCTTTTGGTTAGCAGCCAAGCTCTTAACCACTCTGCCTCTGGATTATGACTGTTAAATATAATAAAATAAGTAAAGTACTCAGATAATAACAAAAAAAAACCCAAACCCATTGCTGTCAAGTTGATTCTGACTCATAGCAACTCAGATAATGGCTGACAAATAATAGCTACTCAGTGTATTACTAATTTCCTTTCTTTTGGTTCCGTTTCCAATATGTTGTTATTACGAAATTATGTTCCATTGAATATTCATTGTTATTAACATTTTTGCATTATTATCTTAGGATAAATACCCAGGAGTGATATTACTAGGATGACTAGGTTCAAAATGTGTGTTAAATTAATTAAATTGAACCAATTTATGACAAATAGTCACATTTTGGTTTTATGTGTGAATTTTCATTATAACAGGTAAATGATGTTATTCTTGATTTATATTGTATTTTATTTGCAATACAATGTTTTGATTATTTCAGAAATTTTTTTGTTATGCCTAGGATTATTTTAAGCCTCTCAAGGTATAAAACTTTCCTTTGCTTTTATGCCTTTAAAATATTCAGAATTGTATTTAAAACTGGGAAATGATTATCCCAGTCCTTTGTGGGCTGAGTGGATTGCTCATTCACTCTAGCTTTGAACCTCATTTGGAGTTCTTAGAATTGAGCCCATATTATTTCCTCCTCAGTTTCTTTTTTAATTTGACCAATCTTTCTAATTTAACAGTTGTTCTTAAAAATAGATTCACCCCCAGTTTGTTGTCTATAACTTTTCTGGTCTCAATTTAGTCACAGCATCTGTGCAAAATGGTATGAAAGTTATTTATTACTCCACCATCCAGAGGGAATGTTTGATTCCTGACATTTATATTCCCTTGAACATAAAAGCCAGATAAAGAGAAAATCAAACTCCATGCTTTGGGACTGAACAGATTGCTTACCATGGTTGATAGAGAATGCCCTCCCTTGCCTCCTCTTCCTGAATTATAAATACACTTCCATGGATTATGTCCCTGAATGACCAGATATTTTTCTTCTAAATGATATTTATTGTGACACTCTGCACTAGGGGGAAAAAAAACAAACAAACATTGGGTTGGCAGAATAGCTTAGGGGTTGAGAAAACTGACTTTGGAGGCCTGCACACCTGGGTGGGTGGGTGGTACCTCTGTGACCTTGAGTGAATTGCTTCGTCTCAACCCATCAGGTACCTGAACTACTATCAGTGGACATAATAGTCACTAGCTCATATCCTAAGGGTAAGTGAATTAATGTACGCAAAGTGTCAGATGCTGATTAAGTGCCAAAAACGTTACCTATTGTAACTGTTAAGGTAGAAATAAAATGACTGTTACCTGCAAAAATGTATACATCTTAACAGCCACTGCTACAAGCAGGTTTGCCTGGCCCTCCCATTGTAGCATACCAGTTGTCCTTGAGTTGATTCTGACTCACAGAGACTCATGTGTGCAGAGTAGAAATGCACTCCATAGGGGTTTCAAGGCTGTGATCTTTTGGAAGCAGATTGCCAGGCCTTTCTTCTGAGGCAGTTCTGGATGAATTTGAACTTCCTACCTTGATTGTCTCATCTCTGTTCGTGGAGACTTTCATGATGTTAAAGAGATCTCAGTGGAGCTTCCAGACTAAGACTGAGTAGGAAGAAAGGCCTGGTGATCTACTTCTGAAAATCAGCCAGTGAGAACCCTATGAATCACAACGGTCCTATCTGCAACCAATCATGAGGATGGCTCATGACTTGGCAGTGTTTTGTTCCATTGTGCATGGGGTCGCTGTGAGTTGGGGGTGGACTCTCTGGCAGCTAAAAACAACAGATTCTTCTTGCCAGAAAGCGTCCATGAATGGCAAATCCCTGGTTCTGTTGGTTCCTGAAGGGCCTGCCATTGACTATGCAGTTATCACAGTGAAGTGTGCCCCCTGCCTCTATGTAATAGGGCTCCTCCTCTCAGGATCCTCGGATTGCATGAAAGACCGAGAGGGATATTGCATACAACTTGCCCTTCAACACCTATTTTGTCCTTTGTTCACATCTACTTCAAGTGGCAACCTGGGGCCCTTGTGTGATAACACAGCCAAGCACAGGTAAGGAGACAGCATGTGCAGGGAAGGACACTGGATTCAGAATCAGGAGATTGGGGCTTTAAATCTGTTCTGCCACTGATTTGTTGTGTGACCTTTGCAAAATAATTCACTTCATCAGGTCTTTTTTCTCATCTGTAAATAGGCAGTTAGACCAGATCCAAGTTCTTTACAGTTTTATCATTTTGTGATACTCACACTTAATATTTAATCAGTAGCAATGATATGGACATTTCTATTCATATATGTGCTTTTAATTTAGTGTTATAATCATAAATAATAGTGGCCAGCAATGATCCTTTAGGAACATTGTAGCCAAAACTCTTCTTTCTATGTGCTTTTATGAAAATATTATCTCAAGGTAAATGACGTTTCTCTCTCAATTATGTGGTGAAGGACAGAAATGGAATTTATATTCTACTGTCATATGCCCATATTTTATTGACTTCATTAAGCTTTGCATTTAAGCACTGTATATGTGTGTGGTTTATTAGCAAATTAAATGGCAGTGACATTTACGCAGGCAGATGAAATGGAAAGGTTACATTTGCATGCATCCATGCTTTAATTTTTAGTTTTAAGTTTTGAATTATAACAGAGGCCTTTCTCTAGTCATTAACTCATTCTGGTATGTATCGATTAGACTGTAATCTGCTTGAGACTAGGAACTGTATCTGGTTTCCGTGGCCCACATAAGCTTTCTATAAATGATTGAATGGAGGAACACTAGAGGAAATTGTTAAACCATATGGATCCATATTGCTTCTGATTCGTGGTTAAATCTCAGTAACCAGCCTTCCCTGCTGCTGGTCAGCTCTTTATACCTCAGTAAGCCAGCCTTCTCTTTTTTTGGTCAGTTCTTTTGCATTTCCTTAGGTGCCGTTTGATACCTTCATCATTTGCTGCAAACCCCCTACACAGCCCTGACAGCCTTCTCTTTAATAAGCAAATGCCTCCGCATCTACTTCACTGAGAAAACTGAGGTCATATAAGGACAGAAATACTAACATTCACTGACTTTGTGTTGAGTACAGTGAAGTGCTCTACAGACAGTCAAACTCTGTCACAATGCCGTTAAGTGGGACAGCTAGCAGCTGGGAGTTCTGGGGTCTGGAAACCCATCAACAATCTCATTATATCTAAATGTGACTTATTGTGGGATATGTTACTGTGGAGTATGGTAATCAAATGTTGTACTCCACTTTATGTTACAGACTTGAACTCTCCCAACTCCTACTTTGCTTGCCTTATAGCCTAGGAAAGGATCCCTAGTGGCTCAGTGGTTAAAGTGCTCAGTTGCGAAACAAAAGGTCAGCAGTTCAAACTCACCAGCTGCTCCACGGGAGAAAGATGTTGCAGTCTACTTTCGTAAAGATTTACAGCCTTGGAAACCCTATGGGGCAGTTCTACTCTGTCCTATAGTGTTGCTATGAGTCAGAATGTCTCAATGGCAGTGGGTTTGGTTTTTGTTTTTTTTTTTAAATAGCCTACAAATGTGTCTACTATACATACCCATTCTTTCCTCTCTTCAGGCAGGATCCTTCCTTCCCAAGGCCCATTCTCCACCAGTGCATTTGGTCCTATGCCCTTCTGCCTTCCCCAGGGCCTTGCTCCATCAGTTACCCTCTTTTTCTCTTGCGTCTTCAATTTCTCTCTCTCTACTGGCTCCTTTTCCTCAGTCCAATTCATTCATTTACTTGTTATGATCAATAATACAGATGGTAGATTGAATTATTGATCCTAATTCTTCTCTTCCTTTTAACAGGATTTTGTTTTCAGCCCTTTACCATGTAACTCTGCAGTATTCTCCCACTTTCGTTTCTGTGGGTATGTTTTCTCATCTACACAATGAAGTGGTTGGACTAGATCAAATTCTTTAAAGCTTTAACATTCTGTCACACTCACAATATTTAATCAGCAGCAATGATCTGGATGTTCTATTTGCGTATGTTTTTAACGTAATGCCACAATCATAAATAATAGCAGGAAGAGTACACTTTCCTGTCTCACTGATGTTGGCCTTGGTCATATGACTTGCTTTGACCAGTGGAATGTGCACAGAAGTAACAGTATGTCAGTCCCAGAAAAGACTTCAAGAAACATACGTGTTTCTGCTTGCCCTCTTGTTTTCCAGTGATCTGCTATGAGAAGAACATGCCCCAGGTAGCCCCTATTTCATGAGAAAACATATGGTGCATAACATACAGCCTGGAGCCAAGCCCAGCTGAGCTCGGCTGAACTCAAGCTGACCCACAGATCCATGGGCAAGAAAGAAATGCTTGCTGTTTTAAGACATCAAGTTTTAGGGTGGTTTGTTATGCAGCATTACCGCAGCAAAACTAACTAATACACTACCCAACCCATTTATTTATTCAACAGTTATTGATTGCGTAACTAATATATGCCAGACACTTGTAGACCTCAGGGATTCCATGGTGAATAAAACAAAGAAGGCAAAAATGAATGAACGAGATAATTCTAGATTCTGATTGATGCAGTGAATGAGGGTGATGTGATAGGCAGTGAAAGGGGCATGGAAGGGCACACATTTAGTTTGGGTGACCAGAGAAAGCCTCTGTGGAGGTAGCATTTGAATGGGACACGAATGACAAGAAGGAGGCAGCCAGAGGAGGAGCTGGCCATAGTGTGTATCTTAGTCATCTAGTGCTGCTCTAACAGAAATACCACAAGCTGATGGCTTCAACAAAGAGAAGTTTATTCTCTCACAGTCCAGTAGGTTACAAGTCCGAATTCAGAACATCAGCTCCAGGAGAAGGCTTTCTCTCTCTGTCAGCTCTGGAGGAAGGTCCTTGTAATACATCAGTCTTCCTTTGGTCTAGGAGCATCTCAGCGCAGGAACCTCAGGTCCAAAGGACATGCTCTGCTCCCAGCACTGCTTTCTTGATGGTGTGAGGTTCCCATGTGTCTCTACGCGATTCTCTCTTTTATATCTCAAAAGAGATTGGATTAAGACACTATCTAATCTTGTAGACGTCATCAGTATAACCTCATCATAGTGATAGAATTTACAACACATAAGGAGATCACATATAACCTCATCATAGTGATAGAGTTTACAACACATAAGGAAATCACATCAGATAACACAATCGTATACAATACTGGGAATCATGACCTAGACAAGTTGACAGATATTTTGGGGGGACACAATTTAATCCATGACAGTGTATCCTTGCAGAAGAACAGCAAGTGCAGAGGCCGTACAGTGGAAATGAACTTGGCCTAGAACAGACTTAAGTGTCTTAAATAACCAAAAGCTGTAAAATTTACGTTAAAAATAATTCCACAGCCTGAAAGCCAGGTTGATATCTAGAAATAAAAGCAAGCCTCAGGCAGCAGCTGAGCCAGACTAGAAAACAAGGACAGCAGCAAAGGGAGGCAGAGTCTGCGCTGGCCTCCTTGACACTTGTCACAGGCCTCCAGGGTGGGCCAGGCTGATTTATGTACACAGTGGGCAGATAGCTGCTATTCTGCTCAGTGGATTATAGCCTCTCTTCATTTTATGCAACCTATTTTATATTTCTTGGGTCAAGTTTTTTTCCATCTCAAACAAACAAACAAAAAAAACCAAACTTGTTGCTGTCGAGTCGATTCTGACTCATAGTTACCCTATCGGACCAAGAAGAACTGCCGTAGAGGGTTTCCAAGGAGCGGCTGGTGGATTCGAACTGCTGACCTTTTGGTTAGCAGCCAAATGCTTGATCACTGGGCCACCAGGTCTCCTTTCCATCTCAGCTAGAGATGAATTATATTGTTTTCACTGGTTGCAAATAATTTCACTATTTTCTTTGGAAAAACTCAAAACTCTCCTTGTCCCTTGTCTTAGTTACCTAGTGCTGCTGTAACAAAAAGTACCACAAGTGGGTGGCTTGAAAAACCTAGAAATTTATTTTCTCACAGTTCTGAGGGCTAGGAGTCTAAATTCAGGACATCAGAAGAGCTAGGCTCTCTCAATTTCTCGCTCTCTCTCTGAGCTCTAGGGGAAAATGGCTTGTCTTTTTCCACTTCTGCAGCCCCAGGCATTTCTTGGCATTCTTTGGCTGCTTGTAGTTGTATCTTCACCTGGATTCTGTCTTCCTGCTGTGTCTATTTTGCTCTTTTTATTAGATACGATTCAGAAGACATTAGGTTTAGGACTTACCCTCCTCTGATACAACCTTATACATAACAAAAGAAAACCTGTATCTCCAAACAGGGTTATATTTATAGGTACAGAGGTTAGGACTTCAATATAACTATATATTTTTTTTAATTGTTGTGCCTTGAAAATTTACAATTCAAGTTAGTCTTTCATAAAAAACTATACATACATTGTTATGTGACCCTAATTGCTCTCCTTATACTGTGACAGCACACTCCTCCTTTCCACCCCTGACTTCCCATGTGCATTCAACCAGCTCCTGACCCTCTCTGCCTTCTCATCTCACCTCCGGACAGGAGCTGCCCATTTAGTCTCATGTATCTACTTGAGCTCAGAAGCACACTCTTCACGAGTATCAGTTTATGTCCCATAGTCCAGTCTAATCTTTGTCTGGAGAGTTGGCCTCAGGAATGGTTTTAGTTTTGGGGTAACAGACAGTCTGGGGCCACGTCTTCTGGGATCCTTCCAGTCTCAGTCAAACCATTAAGTCTGGTCGTTCTACTAAAATTTGAGTTCTGCATCCCACTTTTCTCCTGCTCCATCAGGGACTCTCTGTTGTGTTCCCTGTCAGGGCGGTCGTTGGTGGTAGCCAGGCACCATCTAGTTCTTCTGGTCTCAGGCTGATGAAGTCTCTGGTTTTTGTGGCCCTTTCTGTCTCTTGGGCTAATACTTTCCTTGTGTCCTTGGTGTTCTTCGTTCTCCCTTACTCCAGATGGGTTGGGACCAATTGATGCATCTTAGATGGCCACTCTCCAGCTTTTAAGATCCCAGACACCACTCACCAAAGTGGAATGCAGAATATTTTCTTAATAAACTTTGTTACTCCAATTGACCTAGATGTTCCCTGAAACCATAGTCCGCAGACCCCTGTCCATGCTACTCTGTCCCTTGAAGTGTTTGGTTGTATTCAGGAAACTTCTTAGCTTTGGTTTAGTCCAGTTGTTCTGACATCCCCTGTAGTGTGTGTTGTCCTTCCCATCACCTAAGACAATTCTTGTCTACTATCTAGCTAGTGAATATCCCTCTCTTTCCCTCCCCACACTCGTAACCATCAAAGAATATTTTCTTCTGTGTTTAAACCTTTTCTTGAGTTCTTATAATAGTGGTCTTACACAATATTTGCCCTTTTGTGGCTAAATTCACTCAGCATAATGCCTTCCAGATACCTCCATGCTATATGATGTTTTACAGATGCATCGTTGTTCTTCATCATTGCATAGTATTCCATTGTGTGAATATACCATAATTTGTTTATCCATTCATCCGTTAATGGACACCTAGGTTGTTTCTATCTTTTTGCTATTGTGAACAGTGCTACAACGAACATGGGTGTGCACATATCTATTCCTGTGATGGCTTTTATTTCTCTAGGGTATATTCCAAGAAGTGAGATTGCTGGATTGTATAGTACTTCTATTTCTAGTTTTTTGAGGAAGTGCCAAATCGATTTCCAAAGTGGTTGCACCATTTTACATTCCCACCAATGGTGTATAAGTGTTCCAAACTCTCCACAACCTCTCCAACATTTATTATTTTGTGCTTTTTGGATTAATACTAGCCTTGTTGGGGTGAGATGGTATCTCATTGTAGTTTTGATTTGCATTTCTCTACTGGCTAATGATCATGAGCATTTCCTCCTGTGTCTGTTAGCCACCTGAATGTCTTCATGGTGAAGTGTCTGTTCATATCCTTTGCCCATTTTTTAACTGGGTTATTTGCCTTTTTCTTGCTGAGGTTTTGCAGTATCTTACAAATTTTAGAATTAGATGCTGATCGGATTTGTCATAGCCAAAAATTTTTTCCCAATCTGTAGGGTGTCTTTTTACTGTTTTGGTGAAGTCTTTTGATGAGCATAAGTGTTTGATTTTTAGGAGCTCCCACTTACCTAGTTTCTCTTCTGGTGTTTGTGCATTGTTACTTACGGTTCATATTTTCTTTATGCCATGTATGAGAGTTCCTAGTGTTGTCCCTATTTTTTCTTCCACGATCTTTATCGTTTTAGATTTTATATTTAGGTCTTTGATCCATTTTGAGTAGTTTTTGTGCATAGTGTGAGGTATGGGTCTTGTATCAGGTTTTTGCAGATGAATATCCAGTTATGCCAGCACCATTTGTTAAACAGACTGTCTTTTCCCCAGTTAATGGACTTTGGGCCTTTATTAAATATCAGCTGCTCATAGGTGGATGTATTTACATCTGGATTCTCAATTCTGTTCCATTGGTCTATGTGTCTGTTGTTGCACCAGTACCAGGCTGTTTTGACTACCGTGGAAGTATAATAGGGTCTAAAATCAGGTAGTGTGAGGCCTTCTACTTTGTTCTTCTTCTTCAGTAATGCTTTACTTATCCAGGGCCTCTTCCCTTTCCATATGAAGTTGGTGTTTTGTTTCTCCATCTCATTAAAAAAATGCCGTTGGAATTTGGATTGGGACTGCATTGTATCTGTAGATTACTTTAGATAGAATTGACATTTTCACAATGTTGAGTCTTCCTATCAATGAGCAAGGTATGTTTTTCCACTTATGTAGGTCTCTTTTGGGTTCTTGCAGTAGTGTCTTGTAGTTTTCATTGTATAGACCTTTTACATCTCTGGTTAGATTTATTCCCAAGTATTTTATATTATTGGGGGCTATTGTAAATGGTATTGATCTGGTGATTTCCTCTTGGAAGTTCTCTTTGTTGGTCTAGAGGAATCCAACAGATTGTTGTTTGTTTATCTTGGCTCATGATAATTTGCTGAAATCTTCTATTAGTTCCTGTAGTTTTCGTGTGGATTCTTCGGGGTTTTCTGTGTATAATATCATATCATCTGCAAATAGAGATACTTTGACTTCTTCCTTACCAATTTGGATGTCCTTTATTTCTTTTTCTAGCCTAATTGCTCTGGTTAGGACCTCCAGCACAATGTTGAATAAGAGTGATGATAAAAAGCATCCTTGTCTGGTTCCTGTTCTCAGGGGAAACAGTTTCGAACTCTCTCCATTTAGGATGATGTTGGCTGTTGGCTTTATATAAATGCCCTTAATTATCAACATAAATTTTGAGGGTCACAATTCAATCCATAGCACCCCTATTTTCCTTCTGTTGTTTTTCCCTCCATTATGTTAATCAAGTCATATGTATATATGGTTTAAAGGTCAAAGAATTCTATAAGTTTTGTTATAAAGAAGAGCAGTCCCTCATACTTACATTTCCTTATCCCAAAAGCCCTTTCACTTGATTATTTGACGTTTAACTTTCATGCCTCTAAACAACATACTTATTTCTACTTCTTGGTTTACCATTTTTAGGTATTGTATTTTGATTTCTCATAAATGACTATGAGGATTTCCCTTTCTTTCCTCTCTCTGCCCTTATCACACTCATATTATTTATTCCATCACCTTTTCCTCTTTGTGTAATGTTGAGGTCATTTTGCCTTGATCAATATTCAGCACTTACATTATTGTGACTATATAAATACTTCTAACAGCTGAACCATATGATAAAATATGTTACTTTTCCTATCTGTGGTTGTTGTTAGTTGCTGTTGATTCAGCCCTAACTTAGGGCAGCCTTGTGTATAACAGAACAAAATGTTTCCCAATTCTGCACCGTCTCCATGATCTTTGGTATGTTTGAGCCCATTGTTGTGGCTTTTGTGTCAATTCTTTGTATTTTGAGTGCCTTCCAAACAGAGGGCTCTAAAATGGTCCTAAATTATCCCTGCCTACTAGTATTCATGGCCTGTGTAATCCCCTTGCCTTGAGTGTGGGCTAGGTTCATTGACTTGCTTCTAACAAATGGAATATGGCAGAATTTATGAGATGTCACTTATGATATTACTTTACAAAAAGACTGGTTATCCTTTGGACATTCTTTTTATATTTTATTGTACTTTAGGTGAAGGCTTACAGAACAAATAGCTTCTCTTGAAACAGTAGTACCCATGTTGTTTTATGACATTGGTTAACAACCCCACAACATATTAACCCTCTAAATTCTCAACCTTTTTTTTTTTGGTGAAAGTACACATAGCTAAAGATACACCATTTCAAAAATTTCTACATGCACAGTTCAGTGACATTGACTATGCTCTTCCAATTGTGCTGTTATTCTCACTTAAGATGAAGGCTTACAGAACAAAATAGTTTCTCATTTAACAGTTACTACAAATGTTGCCCTATGACAATGGTTAACAATCTCACAACACATCAACAACATCCTTACTCAACCTTGGGTTCCCTATCACCAGCTTCCTTGTCCCCTTCTGCCTTCTGGCCCTTGTCACTGGACTCCTGTACCTCGTTAGTCTTATTTGGTTTTACGGGGCTGTCCACTCCCAGGTTGAACAGTGAAACTCGGAGGGAGCTTCACCACTGAGCTAAAAGAGTGTCTGGGGGCCATACTCGCGAGGTTTCTCCAGTCTCCTTTAGGCCATTAAATATGGTCTTTTTTTTTGTGAGTTAGAATTATGTTCTACAACCTTCTCCAGCTCTGTCCAGAACCTTCTGTTGTGATCCTGGTCAGAGCAGTCAGTGGTGGTAGCCGGACACCATCTAGCTGTACTGGACTCAGTCCGGTGGAGGCCTTGGTAGCTGTGGACAATTAGTCCTTTGGACTAATCTTTTCCTTGTATCCTGTTCTCTTTATTCTCCCTTGCTCCCGAAGGGATGAGACCAGTGGAGTATCTCACTTGGCCGCTCACAGGCTTTTAAGACCCCAGACACTACTCACCAAGGTAGAATGTAGAGCATTGTCTTCATAAGCTGTGTCATGCCAATTGAGCTAGATGTTCCCCGAGACCATGGTCCCCAGAGCCCTCCACCCAGCAATTCAGTCCCTCAGGGAGTTTGGATGTGTCTATGGGGCTTTCATGACCTTTCCTTGTACAGGTTGTGCTAGTTTCCCCTGTATTGTGTACTGTCTCACCCTTCACCCAAGATACCACTTACCTATTGCCTGTTTAGTATTTCCCCCCCACCCCTCCTATCCCTGGTAACCAACAAAGATTGTTACGTTTTATGTGTGAACTTTTTCATGGGTTTTTAGAATAGAAGTCTCATACAGTGTTTGTCCTTTTGTGATTGACTTATTTCACTTAGCATAATGCCCTCCAGTTTCATCCATGTTATGAGATGGTTCACAGATTCATTGTTGTTCTTTCTCGTTGCATAGTACTCCATTGTGTGTATGTACCATAGTTTGTGTATCCATTCATCTGTTGATGGACATCAAGGTTGTTTCCATCGTTTTGCTATTGTGAACAATGCTGCCATGAACATAGGTGTGCATATGTCTATTCGAGTGACGACTCTTATTTCTCTAGGATATATTCCTAAGAGTGGGATTGCTGGATCGAATGCTATGTCTATTTCTAGCTTTCTGAGGAAGCGCCATATCATTTTCCAAAATGGTTGTATCATTTTGCATTCCCACCAGCAGTGCATAAGAGTTCCGATCTCCTCGCAGCCCCTCCAACATTTGTTATTTCCAGTGTTTTTGATTTGTGCCAGTAATGCTGGGGTGAGATGGTATCTCATTGTGCTTTTAATTTGCCTTTCTCTAACGGCTAGTGATCGCGAGCATTTCCTCATGTGTCTGTTGGCCATTTGAATGTCTTCATTAGTGAAGTGTCTGTTCATTTCCTTTGTCCATTTTTTAATAGGATTATTT
Organism: Dugong dugon; assembly: GCA_030035585.1. NCBI lineage: Eukaryota > Metazoa > Chordata > Mammalia > Sirenia > Dugongidae > Dugong > Dugong dugon. The sequence goes on from CM057467.1 coordinate 34,048,960, forward strand.
GTCTTTTTGTTGTAGAGGTGTTGGATTGTCTTGTAGATTATGGAGATTAGACCTTTGTCTGACTTGTACTGTCCAAAAATTTTTTCCCAGTCTGCAGGTTCTCTTTTTACTCTTCTGGTGAAGTCTTTTGAAGAGCATAGGTGTTTGATTTTTAGAAGATCCCAGTTATCTAGCTTATCTGTTGGGGTTTGTGCATTGATGGTTATGGTTTGTATCCTTTTAATGCCGTGTATTAAGGCCTGAAGTGTTGGTCCTATTTTTTCTTCTATGAACTTTATAGTTTTAGGCTTTATAATCAGGTCTTTGATCCATTTTGAAGTAGTGTTTGTATACGGTGTGAGGTATGGGTCCTGTTTCATTTTTTTGCAGATGGAGATCCAGTTTTGCCAGCACCATTTGTTAAAAAGACTGTCTTTTCCCCATTTGATGGACTTTGGGCCCTTGTCAAAGATCAGGTGACCATAGGTGGATGGATTTACATCTAGGTTCTAAATTCTGTTCCATTGGTCAATGTATCTGTCGTTGTACCAGTACCAGGCTGTTTTGACTACTGTAGCTGTATAGTAGGTTCTGAAGTCAGATAGTGTGAGTCCTCCTACTTTATTCTTCTTCTTCAGTAGTGCTTTACTTATTCAGGGCTTCTTCCCTTTCCATATAAAGTTAATGATTAGTTTTTCCATCTCTTTGAAGAATGTTGTTGGTATTTGGATTGGGCTTGCATTGTATTTGTAAATTGCTTTGGGTAGAATTGACATTTTCACAATGTTGAGTCTGTCTATCCATCAACATGGTATGTTTTTCCATTTATGTAGATCCCTTTGGGTTTCATGCAGCAGTGTTTTATAGTTTTCTTTGTATAGGTCTTTTACATCCCTGGTAAGATTTATTCCTAAGTATTTTATCTTTGTAGGGGCTATTGAAAATGGTATTGTTTTCCTGATTTCCTTTTCATCGTTCTCCTTATTGGTGTATAGGAATCCAACTGATTTTTGAATGTTTATCTTGTATCCTGCTACTCTGCTGAATCTTTCTATTAGTTCCAGTAGATTTCTCGTGGAGTCTTTAGGGTTTTCTATGTACAGTATTATATCATCTGCAAACAGGGACAATTTAACTTCTTCATTACCAATTTGGATCCCCTTTATTTCTTTTTTTTTGCCTTATTGCTCTAGCTAGAACTTCCAGCACAATTTTAAATAGGAGTGGTGATAAAGGGCATCCTTGTCTTGTTCCTGTTTTCAAGGGGAGTGTTTTCAGCCTCTCTCCATTAAGAATGATGGTGGCCACTGGTTTTGCATAGATGCCCTTTATTATGTTGAGAAATTTCCCTTCTATACCTATTTGATTGAGAGTTTTTATCAGGAATGGGTGTTGGACTTTGTCAAATGCCTTTTCTGCTTTAGTTGAGATGATCATGTGATTCTTTTCTTTCCTTTTATTTATGTGGTGGATTACGTTGATTGATTTTCTAATGTTGAACCATCCTTGCATACCTGGTATGAATCTTACTTGGTTGTGGTGTATTTTTTTTTTTTTGATGTGATGCTGAATTCTATTGGCTAGAATTTTGTTGAGAATTTTTGCATCTATATTGATGAGAGATATTGGTCTGTAATTTTCTTTTTTTGTGACGTCTTTGCCTGGTTTTGGTATCAACATTATGGTGGCTTCATAGAATGAATTTGGAAGTGTTGCTTCCTCTTCTATGTTCTGAAATAGTTTGAGTAGAACTGGCACAAGCTCTTCTGTAAATGCTTCGTAGAATTCTCCAGTGAAGCGATCTGGGCCAGGGCTTTTTTTGATTGGGAATTTTTTTATTACCTTTTCAATCTCTTCTCTTGTTATGGATCTGTTGAGATTTTCAACTTCACTTTGTTGTAGTTTGGGTAGGCCGTGTGTTTCTAGAAATTTTTCCATTTCCTCTAGGTTTTCAAATTTGTTGGAGTATAGTTTTTCATAATATTGTGTTATAATCCTTTTTATTTCAGTTGGGTCTGTTGTAATGTCCTCCGTTTCATTTCTTTTTGGGTTATTTGTGTCCTCTCCTGTTTTTCTTTTGTCAGTTTGGCCAGTGGTTTGTTGATTTTGTTGATTCTTTCAAAGAACCAACTTTTGGTTTTGTTGATTCTTTCTATTGATTTTCTGTTCTTTATTTCATTTATTTCTGTTCTGATCTTTACTATTTCCTTTCTTCCGGTGGTTGTGAGCTTTTTTTGCTGTTCTTTTTCTATGTGTTTGAGTTCTGTAGTTAATGGTTTGATTTTCTCCCTTTCTTCTTTTTTGATATGTGTGTCTATTGCTATAAATTGTCCTCTAGGACAGGTTGTTTGTGGCACTCACTACAGCCACCAGAGCAGGTCGGTAATCAGTGCTGGGCAGGTTCCAGTAGGCCATGCCTGCACTGCTTGGTGGTGTGATGTCAAGCGCACGGTGCAGGTAGGCAGGATGCAGTGGGGAGATGGTTATGTGTGGAGCTAAGCTGGATATGGGAGAGAGGAGAGAGGAACAGGAGCCAAAAACATACAAACAAAAAAGAATGCTAGGGGAGCTTGACATTGGAATGGAGAGATGAGAGACTATGAAATGGAGAAAAACAGAAAGGGGAAGAGGAAGAAAAGAAAAGAATGAACAAATAAAAATCATGAAGGTTAAAGAACTGCAAAGTTCCCAGGGATCCCACCGATGCAGCTACGAGGTCTGGGGAAGTCGCTCTCAGGTATCGCAGCACAGCCTTGCCAGAAAGCACAGAGGCATACAACACCTGGTATTCAGGGATCGAAACAGAAGGAAGATATACAGAGATGAGAAACTGAGTAATGAAGAAAGACAAAAAGGGAAGAAGAGGGAAAAGAAAACAAAACAAATTAAAAAAAAAAAAAAGAACTAGAAAGGCTCCCCATAAAAACAGGAAAAAAAAAAAAAAAAACCAACGAAAAAGGAAATGTCCTCAGTTATCCCTCCGCACATCTGTGGAAGCCGAAGGGGAGTTCCTTGCCACACAGCTCCACCTGGCCAGAAAGGGCTCCCAACTCAAGAAAAGGAAAAGAAAACATACAAACAATTCAAAATGAACAAAAGAACAAAAGCCCCGGGATCCCACCAGCTTTGTAGCCCAGACCGGGAAGCAGCTCCACACTCGAATGGAGCTCTGCAGCCCCTCAGGAAAAAGCAAAGATGGTGCACGGAGCCAGGCACTCGAGCAAAAGATGGGGGAGGTGGCGAGAGGCAAGCAAGAAATCCAAAGAAGCAGGAAAAAAAAAAAAAAAAAAAAGCAATACCAGCAACCAATAAATGGCACTCAGTGCAGGCTGGTGTTTCTGGACAAGAGACTGTGTCCGCGGGAAGCAGAGGAGGCCGAGTGTGGGTGAAGAAGGGTGGAGAGTGGGAAAGCGTATATCACAAATTGCCGGTGCTCTGGAGCCCCTCAGGAAGAGGCAAAGATGGCACACGGAGCCAGGCACTTGAGTAAAAGGAGGGGGAGGCAGTGAGAGGCAAGTGAGAAATCAAAAGAAGCAGAAAAAAAAAGCAACACTAGCAGCCAACAAATGGCAGCCAGAGAGCCACCCACTTGGGTGTGTGGAATCCAAGCAGCTGGTGCCTCCCGGTCAAGAGACTGGCCGCGGGAAGCAGAGGAGGCCGAGCTGGGGTGAAGAGGGGTGGTGGGTGGGAAAGCCAACACTGCAAATTACCGGCTGTTTTGTCTCCCACTGGACGCTCCGTGAGGCTGCTTTCTCGTACCCCGTTTACTGGTCTCCAATAGGAGTCCAAGATGGTGGATCCACACTGTGTTAGCTGGTAGGGGACGTCTGCATGAATCTCTCCTCACTCTCCGTTCTCTGTCAGTTTTCTCATTCCATTTGGTGCTTGGCTGAGTTCTTTATCTCTTCATTTGATGTTTTAGGGTTTCAGGATTGTTGTATTCTCTGTTTGGCTTAGTTTTTCAGATCTTTGCTGTGGAGGGACGGCGTGGTGCTTCTCTCTAGAGCACCATTTTGCTGGAACTCCTCATTTGGACATTCTTATTCCTGTTTGCTTGTGCTAAGAGGGGTAAGCAGAGTTCTAAAGATATTTCCCCAAGATTTCTGTTCCCTGGTTTTTGAATCAAACATCGATCTTGGTACTGCTGTGAAGGGACTTTGCAGATGGAATTAAGGTTACTAATCAGTTAACCCTAACTTAAGGAGAGTAACTTGGGTTACCTGGATAGGCCCAACGTAATCACATGAGTCCTTAAAAGCAGAAGAGCAAGGCGAAAGAGTCAGTCAGAGATACGTGGCAGGAGGGGAACAGGAGACGTGAGACAGAAAGGGAGTTCAAAGAGATCCGAAGTGTGAGAAGGACTTGACCTGCCACTGCTGGCTTTGAAGAGGAAAGAAATCACAAGTCAGGGAATGCAGAAGGCCTTTAGAAACTGAGAATGACCCTAGGTGAAAGCCAGCAAGGAAACGGAGACCTCAGTCCTACAACCACATGGAATTGAATTCTACTAAGCTGATCAAATAATACAACACGTTGGACTAAATGAAGAAGAACCCAGCATTAGGATAGGAGGAATGCTCATTAACAATTTGTGATATGCAGATGACACAATCTTGCTTGCCAAAAGTGAAGATGACTTAAAGCACTTACTGATGAAGTTCAAAGACTACAGCCTCCAGTATGGATTAACTTCAATGTAAAGAAAAAAAAAATCCTCACTCTGGACCAATAAGCAACATCTTGATAAATGGAGAAAAAACGAAGATGTCAAGGATTTCATTTAACTTGGATCCACAATTGATGCCCATGGAAGCAGCAATTAAGAAATCCAATAATGTTCTGCACTGGGCAAATCTGCTCTTTAAAATCTTAAAAAGAAAAGATGTCACTTTGATGATGAAGGGGCACTTGATCGAAGCCATGGCTTTTTCAATATCTTCATATGCATGTGAAAGCTGGACAATGAAAAAGGAAGCCTGAAGAAGAATTGATGTGAGGTGGGGCCAAGATGGCTGAGAAGTCAGATGCTTCCAGTGGTCCCTTTTACAACAAAGATGGGAAAAAACAAGTGAATCAATTATATATAACAATCTAGGAGCCCTGAACATCAAAGGCAAAGTTGAGGAATCAGACTGAGTGGCAGGGAGAAGGAGAGATGGTTTGGAAGCAGCGAGGAGTTACCAGACCTGACCTGGTGAGAGCCAGAGCACTTCAGGCTGGACCAGCTCATGGTGTGTGGTGAGGCAAGCAGTGGTGCTTAGGAGGTGTTTTCCACATCAAGAAAGACCCACCAGCAGACAGTTTACTTGGCCATCCAGAAACAGTGAGAAGCAGCCCTCAATTGTTGAAAGATCAATACTTGCATCTGGCTGACTGCGTGGATCACAAACAGCTCCCTTAGGGAAAAACCTCTCTCCCATTTACCTCTCCACTACCTGTTTTGCACTGGGTCCACAACAAGCTTCATCAATTGCTGAGTTCCCTGGGCCAGAAGTAGGACCCATCATGTGCCCTGAGCCATTCTCTCAGCCTTGGAGAGTCACCAAATTAACAAACAGGGGAAAAAATAATCTGCTGGTGCCCTTAAGCCAAGAATTCAAGGTAGGCACATCCTTGCCTAGGCACAGATATAAGGGATCCATGGACCTTGAGTGTCTTTCCCTCTGCATAGACTTGTGTGGGCCCATCTCAACAGTGTAGACCCTCATTACCACAGTACAACAGAGTATATACCTGAAGTCTAACTTCAATTGTTTCAGCTGTGAAGTGGCAGGTTTGTGACATTTGACACTGCTCAGCCCATTAAGCAGGGTCTTCACCTACCCACCTTAGGGACCTGAGGACTGATGGCTGCACCCACGCCACCTAGCCACCGGTGACAGGGGCCCAAGAATAAGTGGTTCCCCCCAGTCATTACAGCTGACAGCACTCGGTGCTCATAGTCCAGCTGCAAAATCTACCTACCTATGTACTCTAGGGAACAGGGACGTGCTTTCCTCCCAGGCACTTGGGGGCAGCTGTTGGCCCTTGCCGTGCTCAGCATGTGACCCTCCTGCTGCAGCTGGATGCCTATGCCTACACCAATCACCCATGCCTGTCTAGGACTGTGGGTGAGAACCTGGACCACACACTTGGTGACCGACTACATGGACACCTGAGCTGAATCTATACAAGAGGATTGAGTGGACTCCTGGGCTCACATACTTAGTGGCAGGTCTGGTCACCTGGTGGCAGGATGCTAGAGGTTCAGGGGCACCAGTGATTGGGCTAGCTCACATGAACAGCATATATGGGCATATCAAAACAAGAAGCTAGGACACAGTAATCAAATATAAAATAAATAAATATAATAACTTATTGATAGCTCAGAGACAACAGTCAATATCAGATCACATAAAGAGGCAGACCATGATGGTGCCAGCAAGCGACCAAAATAAAGAATCAAGAAATTTTCTGGAGGAAGAGAATTTCTTGGAATTATCAGAGGCAGAATACAAAAGAGTAATATACAGAACTCTTCAAGAGATCAGGAGGAAATTAGGCAAAAAGCAGACCAAGCAATACAGGAACTTAAGATTAGAGAAGAGCAAAATGACAAATTTAACAGGCTACAAGAATCCACAGAGAGACAGCAATCAGAAATCCAGAAGATTAACAATAAAATTTCAGAATTAGACAACTCAGTAGAAAGTCATAGGAGCATAATTGAGGCAATGAAAGTCATAATTAGTGAGATTGAAGATAAAGCACTTGACAACAACTTATTTGAGGAAAAATCATATAAAAGGATTAAAAACAATTAAGAAACCCTAAGAATTATGTGTGACTCTATCAAGAGGAATAACCTATGAGTGACTGCAGTACCAGAATGACAGGTGGTAACAGAAAATAGAGAGAGAATTATTGAAGATTTGTTGGCAGAAAACTTCCCTGATATTGTGAAAGAAGAGAAGATATCCATCCAAGATGATTATCGAACCCCACATAAGGTAGATCCCAAAAGAAAGTCACCAAGACAGAGTATAATCAAACTCGCCAAAACCAAAGATAAAGAGAGAATTTTAAGAGTGGCTAGGGATAAACAAAAAGTCATCCACAAAGGAGTCAATAAGACTAAACTCAGACTACTCATAGAAAACCATGCAGTCAAGAAGGCAATGGGAAGACATATAACACCTTGAAGGAAAAAAATTACCAGCCAAGAATTACATATCCAGCAAAACTGTCTCTCAAATATGATGGCAAATTAGGGAATTTCCAGATAAACGAAAGTTTAGGGAATTTGCAAACCAAACCAAAATTACAAGAAATATGAAAGGGAGTCCTGTGGTTAGAAAATCAATAACATCAGATAACAACCTAAGACTAGAACATATGGCAGAGCAACCAGATATCGACCTAGATAGGGAGGTCACAAAAATAAATCAAAGCTGAAACACTGAAAATAGGGAAACAGAGATGTCAATATGTAAAAGATGACAACATTAAAACAAAAAAGAGGGACTAAAAAATGTAGACATAGATTTTTCATATGGAGAGGAAGTCATGGTGATATAAAGAAATAAAAGACTTGTTTAAACTTAGAAAAATAGGGGTAAATATTAAGGTAACCACAAAGGAAACTAACACTCCTACACATCAAAAAAAGAAGAAAAAAAAAAAGAAAAGAAAAACATAAAGACTCAGCAAATACAAAATGAACAACAATGAAAAGAAGATTCATAAAGAAAAACAACTCAGCACAGAAAATTAAGTGGAACAAAGAAACTGTCAACAACACACAAAAAAAGACATCAAAATGACAGCACTCAGCACATACTTATTAATAATTACGCTGCATGTAAGTGGACTGAATGCACCAATACAGGGACAGAGAGTAACAGAATGGATAAAAAACACGATCCGTTTATAGGCTGCCTCCAAGAGACATACTTAGACTTAAACACAAACAAACTAAAACTCAAAGGATGGAAAAAAATATATTAAGCAAACTACACTCAAAAAAGAGCAGGAGTGGACAATATTAATCTCTGACAAAATAGATTTTAAAGTAAAATCCACCACGAAGGATAAGGAAGGACACTATATAATGATTAAAGGGTCAATACACCAGGAGGACACAACTACAATAAACATTTATGCACCCAATGACAGGGCTCCAAAATACATAAAACAAACTCTAACAGCATTGAAAAGAGAGATAGACAGCTCCATAATAATAGCAGGAGACTTCAACACACCACTTTTGGCAAAAGGACCGAACATCTTGAAAGAAACTCCATGAAGACACGGAAGATCTAAATGCCACAATCAACCAACTTGATCTCATAGACATATACTGAACACTCCACCCAACAGCAGCCAAGTATGCTTTTTCTTCCAATGCACATGGAACATTCTCCAGAATAGACCACATAGTAGGCCATAAAGCAAGCCTTAACAGAATCCAAAACATCGAAATACTACCAAGCATCTTTTCTGACCATAAAGCCATAAAAGTAGAAATCAATAACAGAAAAAGCAAGGAAAAAAAATCAAACACATGGAAACTGAACAACACCTTGCTCAAAAACTACTGGGTTATAGAAGAAATTAAGGATGGAGTAAAGAAATTCACAGAATCAAATGAGAATGAAAACACATCCTACCAGAACCTTTGGGACACAGCAAAAGCAGTACTCAGAGGTCAGTTTATAGCAATAAATACACACATCCAAAAAGAAGAAAGGGCCAAAATCAAAACATTAACCCTACAACTCGAACAAGTAGAAAGAGAACAGCAAAAGAAGCCCTTAGGTACCAGAAGAAAGGAAATAATAAGAATTAGAGCAGAATTAAATGAAATAGAGAACAGAAAAACAATTGGAAGAGTTAACAAGACCAAAATCTGGTTCTTTGAATAGATCAACAAAAGTGATAAACCCTTGGCCAAACTGACAAAAGTAAACCAAGGGAGGAAGCAAGTAACTCCTACAAGAAATGAGATGGGTGATATCACAACAGACCCAATTGAAACTAAAAGAATCGTAACAGAATACTATGAAAAATTGTACTCTAACAAATTTGAAAACCTAGAGAAAATGGACAAATTTCTAGAAACTCATTACCTACCTAAACTAGCACAAATGGAGGTAGAACAACTCAACAAACCTATACCAAAAGAAGAGATTGAAAAGGTAATTGAAAAACTCCCAGCAAAAGAAAGCTCTGGCCTGGACAGTTTCACTGGAGAATTCTACCAAACTTTCAAAGAAGAGATAACACCACTATTACTAAGCTATTTCAGAGCATAGAAAAGGATAGAATACTCCCATACTCATTCAATGAAGCCAGCATAACCCTGATACCAAAACCAGGTAAAGATACCACAAAAAAAGAAAATTACAGACCAATATCCCTCATGAACATTGACGCAAAAATCCTCAACAAAATTCTAGCAAATAGAATTCAGCAACATATCAAAAAAAAAAAAAAATAATTCACCATGATCAAGTGGGATTTATACTACGTATGCAAGGGATCGTTCAACATTAGAAAAACAATCAATGTAATCCATGACATTAATAAAACAAAAGACAAGAACCACACGATCTTATCAACTGATGCAGAAAAGGCATTTGACAAAGTCCAACATCCATTCATGATAAAAACTCTCAACAAAATAGGAATAGAAGGGAAATTCCTCAACATAATTAAGGGCATTTATACAAAGCCAACAGCCAACATCTTCCTAAATGAAGAGAGATTGAAAGCATTCCGCCTGAGAATGGGAACCAGACAAGAATGCCTTTTATCACCAGTCTTATTTAACATTGTACTGGAGGTCCTAGCCAGAGCAATTAGTCTAGAAAAAGAAATAAAGCACATCCGTATTGATAGGGAAGAAGTCAAAGTATCTCTATTTGCAGATGATATGATCTTATATGCAGAAAATCCCAAAGAATCCACAAGAAAACTACCGGAACTAATAGAAGATTTCAGCAAAGTATCAAGATCCAAGATAAACATACAAAAATCAGTTGGATTCCTCTACACCAACAAACAGAACCTTGAAGAGGAAATCCTGAAATCAATACCATTTGCAATAGCCCCCAAGAAGATAAAATACTTAGGAATAAATCTAAGCAGAGATGTAAAAGATCTATAAAATGAAAACTACAAGACACTACTGCAAGAACCCAAAAGAGACTTACATAAGTGGACAAACATACCTTGTTCATTGATAGGAAGATTCAACAATCTACAGATACAACACAATCTCGATCCAAATTCCAGTATAATTCTTTTATGAAATGGAGAAACAAATCACCGACTTCATATGGAAAGGGAAGAGGCCCCAGATAAGTAAAACATTAGTGAAGAAGAAGAACAAAGTGGGAGGCCTCACACTACCTGATTTTAGACCCTATTATACTGCCACGGTAGTCAAAACAGCCTGGTACTGGTACAGCAACAGATACATGAACCAATGAACAGAATTGAGAATCCAGACATAAATTCATCCACCTACGAGCAACTGATATTTGACAAAGGCCCAAAGTCTCTTAATTGGGGAAAAAGATAGTCTCTTTAACAAATGGTGCTGGCATAACTGGATATCCATCTGCAAAAACCTGAAACAAGATCCGTACCTCACACCATGTACAAAAACTAATTCAAAATGGATTAAAGACCTAAATATAAAATTGAAAATGATAAAGATCATGGAAGGAAAAATAATGACAACGCTAGGAACCCTAATACATGGCATAAACAGAATACAAACCATAGGCAACAATGCACAAACACCAGAAGAGAAACTAGATAACTGGGAGCTCCTGAAAATCAAACACTTAGGCTTATCAAAGGACTTCACAAAAAGAGTAAAAAGACAACCTACAGACTGGGAAAAAAATTTTGGCTATGACCAATCCGATCAGCATCTAATCTCTAGAATCTACAAGATACTGCAAAACCTCAACAACAAAAAGACAAATAACCCAGTTAAAAAATAGGCAAAGGATATGAACTGGCACTTTGCGAAAGAAGACATTCAGCCAGCTAACAGACATATGAAATGTTCATGATCATTGGCCATTAGAGAAACACAAATCAAAACTACAATGAGATACCATCTCACCCCAACAAGGCTAGCATTAATCCAAAAAACACAAAATAAAAAATGTTGGACAGGTTGTGGAGAGACTGGAACACATATACACTGTTGGTGGAAATGTAAAATGGTACAACCACTTTGGAAATCGATTTGGAGCTTCCTTAAAAAGCTAGATATAGAAGTACCATAAGTTCCAGCAATCCCACTCTTTGGAATACATCCTAGAGAAATAAGAGCTGTCACACGAATAGACATATGCACATCCATGTTCATTGAAGCACTGTTCAGGATAGCAAAAAGATGGAAACAACCTAGGTGCCCATCAATGGATGAATGGATATATTGTGGTATATTCACACAGTGGGATACTATGCAATGATAAAGAACAAAGATGAATCTGTGATATAACATACAGGAACCTGGAAGGCATTATGCTGAGTGAATCTGATCCGTCACAAAGGGACAGCTATTGGAACCACTCTTATAAGAACTCAAGCCAGGGTTTAAATGCAGAAGAAAACATTCTTTGATGGTTATGAGGGTGAGAAGGAAGGAAGAGGGTTATTCACTAACTAGATTGTAGACAAGAATTATCTTATGTGAAGGGACAGACAGCATACACTACAAGGGAAGGCAGTACAACTGGACTAAACCAAAGCTAAGAAGTTTCCTGAATACAACCAAACCCATTGAGGGACAGAGTAGCGGGGGCAGGGTTCTGGGGACCATGGTTTCAGGGGACATCTAGGTCAATTGGCATAAAAAGTTTATTAAGAAAACATTCTGCATCCTACTTTGGTAAGTGGTGTCTGGGGTTTTAAAAGGTAGTGAGTGTTCATCTAAGATGCATCAGTTGGTCCCAACCCACCTTGAGTAAAGGAGAATGAAGAACAGCAAAGTCACAAGGAAAGTATTCGCCCAAGAGACAGAAAGGGCCACATAAACCAGAGACTGCATTATCCTGAGACCAGAACTAGATGGTGCCTGGCTACCACCAATGACTACCCTGATACGGAACACAACAGAGAGTCCCTGATGGAGCAGGACAAAAGTGGGATGCAGAACTCAAATTCTAGTAAGAAGACCAGACTTTATGGTCTGACTGAGACTGTAGGATCCCAAGAAGGCATGGCCCCTGGACTCTGTCAACCCAGACCTAAAACCATTCCCAAGGCCAGCTCTTCAGACAAAGATTAGACTGGACTATGGGACATAAAATGATACTCGTGAAGAGAGAGCTTCTTAGATCAAGTAGATAAATGAGACTAAATGGGCAGCTCCTGTCCAGAGGTGAGATGAGAAGGCAGAGAGGGTCAGGAGCTGGTTGAACGCACATGGGAAGTCAGGGGTGGAAAGGAGGAGTGTGCTGTCACAGTATATGGAAAGCAATTAGGGTCACATAAGAATGTATGTATAAATTTTTGTATGAGAGACTAACCCGAATTATAAACTTTCACTTAAAGCACAACAATAAAAAAAAAGAAAAAGAATCGATGCATTTGAATTATGGTATTGGTGAAGAATACCATGGATTGCCAAAGAATGTACAAATCTGTCTTGAAGGAAGAACAGCCAGAATGCTCTTTAGAAGCAGGGATGGTGAGATTTTTGTTTCACTTACTTTGGATATGTTATCAGAAGGGATCCATCCTTGAAGAAGGACACCATACTTGTTAAAGTTGAAGGTCGGTGAAAAAGAGGAAGACCTTCAATGAGATGGATTGACACAGTGGCTGCAACAACATCTCACAATAGTACAAACATATCTTCTAATATGCGGATGGTGTAGGACTGAGCAATGTTTTGTCCTATTATATGTGGGGTTGCTATGAGTACAAGATGATCTGATAGCACGTAACAACAAGAACAATAAGCTGAATATGCCTGGAAGAGGATTATCCCCCAGACCTCCAGATAAGAGCCCAATCTGGACTTGAGAGACTCAGATCAGAGAAAGTAGCAGAACCTACAGGAACTTCTTTTTATTATAATTTTTTTTAAATTGTACTTTAGGTGAAGGTTTACAGAACAAATAGTTTCTCATTAAACAGTCAGTACACATATTGTTTTATGACATTGGTTAACAACCCCACAACATGTCAACACGCTCCCTTCTCGGCCTTGGAGGACCTTATTTTTTTTGGTGAAAATATACGTAGCCAAAGATAACCTTTTCAAAAATTTCAACAAGTACCATTCAGTGATATCGATTACATTCTTCCAGTAGTGCTGCTATTCTCACTTTAGGTGAAGGTTTACAGAACAAAATAGTTTCTCATTAAATAATAGTACACATATTGCCCTATGACAATGGTTAACAACTTCACTACACATCAACACTGTCCTTACTCAACCTTGGGTTCCCTATCACCAGCTTTCCTGTCCCCTTCTGCCTTCTAGTCCTTGTCGTTGGACTGCTGTGCCTCATTAGTCTCATTTTGTTTTATGGGGCTGTCTAATCTTTGGCTGAAGGGCGAACCTCAGGAGTGATTTTATTACTGAGCTAAAAGCATGTCCGGGGGCCATGCTCTCGGGGTTTCTCCAGTCTCTGTCAGGCCAGGAAGTCTGGTCTTTTTTTGTGAGTTAGAATTTTGTTCTATGTTTTTATCCAGCTGTGTCCAGAACCCTCTGTTGTGATCCCAGTCAGAGCAGTCAGTGGTGGTAGCCGGGCACCATCTATCTGTACTGGACTCAGTCTGGTGGAGGCCGTGGTAGCTGTGGTCCATTAGTCCTTTGGACTAGTCTTTCCCTTGTATCTTGTTTTCTTCATTCTCCCTTGCTCCTGAAGAGGTGAGACCAGTGGAGTACCTTAGATGGCTGCTCACAGGCTTTTAAGACCCCAGATGCTACTCACCAAGGTAGAAACAGAATCTACAGGTACTTTTGACCTACAGAGCTGTAAGATAATAAATGAGAAGTTTTTTTTAAGCCACTAAATTTTTGGTAATTTATTACAGCATCAATAGAAAACTAATACACTGTGGGAAGCCAGCTGTCAAGTTGGGAACATACAAAGGGAACTGGGGAAGTGATCACGTCAAGGATATAGCATGATAAGGTGATGTTATTGAGTGGAAGTTTCTCAAGCAATTACATAAGAGAGGCCATTCATTTACTCAACAAATACATATGGAGCACATGCTGAGGATACTGCCATGAATATCACAGATATTGTTCCTGTTTTCATGGATCTTACATTTAAATCAGAAAAGAGAATGTGTGGCTATTGGTTATTTTTGTGTTCTGTCCTTCCCAGTCTAATCAGAACCAGGAAGAGAATCAATCATAATTGGCCTGCTGCTTTAAGGAAAATTGAAGATTATTGTATGAGCACTCAATAAACATTTACTAAAGCCTGAGATTATGCCAGGTCCCTGGGACAAGATGTATGGTAAACAATGATTCCTGTCCTCAAAAATCTTACATAAAAAGACAGACATAGATGCTGGTAGATACTACACATTGAGATTAAGTGTGAGGGGGTGGAGGTCGAAGGAGGGATGAGTTTGGGATTCTATAGAACTAGCTGAATTCCACAATAATTAGATATTTTCTATTTAGCAAGCCCTGGCTTTTTCTCTTTGTCTCTAAAAATAACAAGAAAGACCATGTTTTCTTGTATTTCTGATTCCAGTGCAAATCCAAGAGGAAGGTAAGGATGCTTTGTCCTTGAGCATTGACTAACTTTTTACTTCGGCTCATAAAAATCAGGAATCTATTAGATATTCGGCCTTGAGCTGGACAGATGTGTTTGTTCAGTAGCAGAAGATTAAGATTTCCTGAAAGGCTTAGCTGCTTGTTTTTTTGTTCGTGAGCACCACGGCTTTCTCACATGTGCTATTCCCAGAGTAATCTCATTACCATTACTCATTTACTAATTCAGTGAGAGACCATTTGCTTGGGGGAACCCTGTGTGTATTGTAAAAATAGCTACACATTCAGGTTTCCTTGATCGTGTAAAAAGAACAAGAAAGAAGCTGTTGGTTTTATACACAAAAATAACTGATTTGAAATCAACCTCTTTTCCTCTGTCTACAAACATGTGCATAGATCCATGTAACCTGCACTAATTTTACGTAGGCTTGCATACATAACTCTACTTGTTATTTTTGTTAAGTACTGCTCTGTTTGGTTTTCTCATTGACAGCCAAAGAAATCAGAGGCATAGCTTCACAATTATAACTCTCCTTTACTGCCTAATTTGTTGATCAGTTCAATCAACAATTACCTACTATATGCCTAGCACTGCGATGGGTTTTGGGGATAGAAACATGACCATGATATAATCCCAGCCCTCAAGTAGATCATTCTAGTGAAGGAGCAGACACCTAAATTTCTGGTGGACAAGAATAAGTAAGAAATTCCATCCCCTCAAAAGAAGTTGGACCAGTGACAAGATGGTGTACCAACCTCTGTGACTAAAAGAATTCAAGATAAGGACAAAGCTTTCCCTCTTTCAGGTGTGCCTCCCTAGAGGCAATACAACTGTGGTAAATAGAATTCCATTAGAATGAATCAGGCAGGAACTGGGAATGAAAATTGGATGGGGAGTCCTGTTTAAAGAAATTTTATTAAGTTAATGTCAGCTATTTTCTTTAAAAAAAAAAAAAGTAAAATGTGTAATTGTTCAAACAGGATACAAGTGTATTCCTCCATCACGTAAAGTCTAAGACAAACAGACTGGTGGAAGCTGTCCTCCAAGCAGTGACTCATGGACCCAGGATCCTTCCATCTTGTGGCTCTACCACCTTCAGCACTGGCTTCAAGGTCACTGTGTTCTGCACATGTTCTGCACCAGGTTGGCAGATGGTAAAAGGCCATAGAGAGATGCAAGTGTGAGGCTCTTATGGTCCAGTCTAAGAAGTGGCTCACATCACTTCTTTCTCATTTCTTTGGCTAGAAATTAGAATTCGATCACATGACCTTACCTAACAGGAAAGAAAAGCTGGGAAATATAGTCTAGCTGTATAGCCAGGGAGAATAAACAGGTGAACAGTTAATCTCTGTGACAGAATCCTGGGTCAGAATTATAATGCTTGAGGGATGGAAAGTACTGGAGATTTTATACCTTTTGATTCTCTCCTTCCCTGGGTAAAACACCCTTCAACTATTTCTTACATGACACGTTTCAAGGTATTCTACATTCTTTTTTACTGAATCTGGACTCTCAGTAATTTGTCAACATCCAATTTTAAATTGTGGAATCCAGAAAGAATTACATTACTCCAGGTATGGTCAATCAGTAAAAACTGTCACGAGACAGATCTTTCGTCATCATCTTGACATAGCCCAAGACTACATTAGCAGATAGCTGTTCTTACTTTTTATCATCTAATTTATTCACTTCAGTTTTTAGGCATGTCATGGATTAGGAAAGGTTGAACCATGTTTTGCTGAAGCCAACATAAATCTCCTGGGTAAATACTAAACTTTCTTGTTCTCTATTGTATCCCCAATGTATAGCATGATGCCTGACACATAGTAGGTGTTCAATAATATTTAATGAATAGAAAAGCCTTTTCAATATCTAACAGGATTCCTTGAACATTGTAGACACTTTCATATTTTCTGTGTCTGCCTTTCTGGGCTGTATTCCAGGTCGTCGCCACATGTCAGTTTTCCAATGTAATACTTTTTCTCTTTAACTGTGTGTTTAGTTTGTCTATCGAGTTTGTTATTTTTTAAAAAGTTCAATGGCTCTTCTTTTAATTTTTATTTGTTATTTTTCCCAGTCTATTTGCTTCTTGGATTTTGTTCCTTCCTTTATTTCTGTATGGTAAACATATTATTTTTAAGTTGCTTTTAGACTGCTGTAATATTGTGGCTTCTGGCATTTGAATGTTCTCACTTGTATCCTTCTCAGTGTGCGCATGAGCTCATTTTCAACCAGTATTGTTTACCATGGAAGCCTCAGGTGCATTGGGTGCTGGAAGCATCCAATGGGGTGGTTTTGAATTTCTACACATAGAACCATTTTTAGACTAGTTTTTATGTTAATTTCTTGTTTTAGGATTCTCCCATCTTGAGGATAGTACAAATTTGGACCAGATACCCACAAGGGACATGAGTTTGAGTTCTTGTTTCTGGCATATGGCAGGAATAGAGCCTAAAGTCTTAATTCCCCTCTCAGTGGGCTTAAAATCGTATTCCCCTAAGGCATATATCTGGTTCTTACACTTTGGCTGCCAGTGTTTTCTTCACTCTTGGCACCCTCTCTTGCTTTTTTGCACTTCACTCTGTATCAAACACATTAAAAAATACATTATCCCCAGCATTTCTGTGCATTTGGAGCAGAAACTGGGGTTCCTCACTGTGGTAGATACTGTAATGCATGGCCCAGGGCCCCCTTCAGTGAAGAATTTGTTGACCCAGCTGTTGGCACTGCTGTCTGTCGGTAGTCTTCAGCTGTCAGCCCCTTCAGGGATTCCCTTAGTTGCAAGGAGCTGTCTTGTCCAAGGTCATGCCCCTTCTCTGGGCAGCCTATGTCCAATGACTTATTATTGCAGGGGTATAAAGGCCTGGCCATCTTGGCCCCAACTCAGGACAATTCTGAATAACCATCCTAGCTCTAAAGCTTCCCATGAGTTTGGACAAGGCAGTCACTGTATCACAGCTTGACTTCTCCCTCTGCCTGCTCCTGCTTCTGTCCCATCCCCTCCATAGGTGTTGATTCCAAGGGCATGGCTAATAAACACCCTGCCTGCTAAACTCTATTTCTCTGCCTGCTTCCTGAGGAACCAGCCTGTGAGACCCTCATCGGGTCACTCTGTGTTGACCAGAAGGCTCATATTTTAAGACATTTAGAAATTTAAAAAAAAAAAAAATGATGAAATAGATATAACAAAATGTTTGCCATTACAACCATTTTTTGTGTGCAATTTAGTGACATTAATTATGTTTCCAATGTTGCACAACCATCGCCACTATCCAAGTCCAAATTTTTTCATCACCCTTAACAGAAACACAGTATTCCTTAAGCAATACCTCCTCATTTTCCCGTCCCAGCTGCCCCTGGTAACCACTAATAAACTTTGGTTTCTACGCATTTGCCTATTCTGGATATTTCATATAAGTGGGATCATACAATATTTGTCCTTTGTGTCTAACTTATATCACTCAGCATGTTTTAAGGTTCACCCATGTCTTAGCGTGTATCCTAACCTCATATCTCTTTATGGCTGAAAATGTTTGTTTCTGGTAGTGTTCATGTGAACAGCTGCCAAGCCAGTTGCCTCATCCTCTACTTGTCTAATAGATTTGGATGTAAATGTAAGATTATTATTTTTCTTAAAGGTGTTTTTTTTTTTTGAGATTTCTACCTAATGTTTCAAACTACTAGGATCATTTAGAATCTTGATAAGTTTGCCATTTGATTTCTTCTCTTTCTCATCTTTGACATTTCATAGGTTGACGACCATGCCTTTTATATCTTCATCTCAATAACTGATACAAATATTTAATAGGACAGATTAAGAGCCTCTCCTGATAATTTCTCTGAGGAATAAAGAACCACTTTTCAAACTTTACTTTCAAATAGCTGTAAACTACACTACAATCCATATTTCACAATCTTACCTATAAGGACATCATGAAAAGCTTGCCAAATGAATTAATGAAATCCAGACTCACTCTAAGGAGTCCTGGTGGCTCAGTGGTTAAGCTCTTGGCTGCTAACTGAAAGGTCAGCCGTTTGAACCCACCCAGTAGCTTCTCTGGAGAAAAAACCTGGAGATCTGCTCCTGTAACAATTACAGCCTAGGAAACCCTATAGGGTACTTCTACTCTGTCCTATAGGGTTGCTATGAGTCGGAATTGATTCAACAGCAGCGAGTTTGTTTTTGGTTTTAGATTCACTCTGTCTACTGGATTCTCCTGCTTAATCACTCTAACAAAAACTGAAAATCATTTTTGGTTGGTTAATTGTCAGGTG
The DNA here is from genome assembly GCA_030035585.1 of Dugong dugon. Taxonomy (NCBI): domain Eukaryota; kingdom Metazoa; phylum Chordata; class Mammalia; order Sirenia; family Dugongidae; genus Dugong; species Dugong dugon. The sequence continues at coordinate 34,067,964 of CM057467.1, forward strand.
GTGTTCTCAGCGAACATATGTTGGCTCCTGATGATCACCTTATTCTTTCCTAAGTGCTCACAAACCTATTGCTGTCAAGTTGACTCATGTTAGGTGCTATATTACTATAGAAATTTCAAAAATATGCCATTTCTCCTGTTGTGGAAATTGAACATATATTCAACTGTAGTAATTAATAGTCCTGTTGGTAAATTTATTAGTTCTATAGAGTCCTTAAACATCTGTAAGACCTGACAAAGAGTGACCAGTGTTTTGTAAGTCTGTTTCAGGCAAAACATGAGCATGTAGATTGAATTTGCAATTTAAAGTTTAAATTATGCATAAACTTGGGTGTTTAAACACTGGGAATGGTTGCTATTTTGGGTGTTGTAATATACTTTACTGGACGCCTTTAACAAAAAGTTGATATCCATTCTTGATTTAGTAAAGTATCTGGTTACCTCGTAAGTATACAAGCAGTAATATTTAGTTTGAAACTTGATAGCTAGTTTTCATGTGAAACAAAAGATATTTTATTCATGGTAGCAACAACAGAAACATCAGTAAAGACAAACTATGGATTTCATAGGATTAAACCCAAAAGTAAGTATGTAGGATAAATGAAGATAACTATTATTAACATGTACTGGGAAATCCAAACCCAACCGAGTAAAAAAAGAGGTCCTGTGTTCCAGGATGGTAACATATGTATTACAGAGAAGTAAATTTTCTCCAGATTAAATAAATCCAAGCCTATTCCAATAAAAATCCTGATAGGAATTTTCTTAAAAAGTTAATCTAGAAAAAGAAACAGATTAGAATAGTTAAGAATTTTTTTCAAAGGTAATAGAAGCAACTGGGGTCCTTATTCTGCCAGATATTTGACAGCATTCAACTTGATAGAGTATAGGCAGAAAATAACCTTATCCTTCCTCATAGCTGACTCTTTACATTAGATTTGTGGATTATTTCTTTACCATCCCTGAGGTGAAAACGTGGGTGGGTTTTATAATGTTTCCAGTGACATTAAAACCAAGACCAAATAACTTGCTGTTGAGTTGATTGCAACTCATGGCAACAAAATGTGCTTCAGAGTAGAACGATGCTCCGCGGAGTTTTCAGTGACTCATCTTTTGGAAGTAGATCCCCAAGACTTTCTTCGGAGGCTCTTCTGAGTGGATTCAAACCACCAACCTTTTGGTTAGTAGCCAAGCCTTAACTGTTTGCACCACCCAGGGTCTGTCCCAGTCACATTAGATATTTTAAAATGCATTTTGGCCACTTTACTGATAAGAACAATCTCATTTTAATGATTATAATGTTTAGTCCAGCGTAAAATTAAAACTGTAAGTTCATTTTAAGTTTTATCTTCTCTTCTTCCTCAACCAGGATCAGAAAGCTGCAGTAAAAGGGGCAAAGGATGTCATAGGCTTCTTGTCTGTTAGGGGTTTCGCTCCTCACCTCTTTGATTTAGCACATGCCTTGGGCTCTTCCAGTGTTGAAGAGAGAGATAGAGAAGATAAAGGGGGCAGGAAAGACGCTGCTGCTGGCATGGGACCGTCAAATCAGTTGTCTTTGTCTTCTAGTGCTGCTGCAATAGAAATACCACAAGGAGGTGGTTTTAGAGAACAGAAATTTATTTTCTCACAGTCTTGGAGGCTAAAAGTCCAAATTAGGGTCTCAGCCATGTTGAGTCCTGCTGTGAGCCTTGTCTGCCGGTGAACCTTGGTGTTTCTTGGCATTCTGTAGTGTTTCTTGATGCCTGTCTTCTCCCTATATGCGTTTCTGTGTCTATTCTGGTCTTTTAAAACTCAGAAGTGATTAGGTTTAGGACCCACTCTAACTCTGGTAAGCCTCATTAACATAACAAAAAAACCAAAAAAACCAAACCCATTGCTGTCAGTCAATTCTGACTCATAGCGACCTTAAAGGACAGAGTAGAACTGCCCCATAGGGTTTCCAAGGAAAGTCTGGTGGATTTGAACTGCAGACCTTTTGGCTAGCAGCCATAGCCCTTAACCACTGTGCCACCAGAGTTTCCAAACATAACAAAAGAAACCCCTTAATCCCAAATAGGGTTATATTTACAGGTATAGAGGTTAGGATTTCAACACATATTTTTTTGAGGGACACAATACAACTCATGATGGTTACCAATGTTTTTAAAGTAATTTGACAATGACTACTAAAAAATTCAAAAGAATTCATACCTTTTGATTAATTAGTTGTACTTCTAAGAATTTATCCTAAAGAAATCTGAAAAAAGGACAAATAATTTTGTAAATGCTTTTCATAACATGATTGCTTAAACTAGCCAATTATTAGAAAAAAATTAGTCAACAATATATAGTGAAATAGAAAAAAAATGAAATATTTATATCTATGTGATGAAATATTATTCAAGCATGAAAACCATCTTTAATCTTTAATGATGTGAAAATGCTCATATTATAATATTCATTGAAAAAAATTTACATAGAAGAGTGTATGTTTAACCATTCATTAAAATTATTTATTGAGTGATAAATGCTTTCTATTTTCTAGGCATTGTGTTAAATGTCTGAGTATATAATGATTTTGAATTTGTTATATATATTTACAGAATATAAAAATTGCCATTGATTGTTCTGAGTGGTAGGATTATTATATTTTTATTTATTGCTTTTGACTTCTCTATTTTCCAAAATATCTTTCATGAACATGTAAAGCAGTAAATGAAAATCTCATTTCTTGGAAGTGCTTTCACTGGAGTTCTGCCCAAAGATTAGGCTGCCTCAAGGCCCTCAATGAGGCAGGGAGATGTTTGGTAACATAACTCATCTCCTGGCTTATCTCTAGTTTATGGGGTGTGGGAGTGGTGGGTAGTTAAACAAAAAGGGAAGCTTTTTTTTTTTTGGATGCAGTAAAGATTGTGCAGGTGGCATCGGAGAGCTTTTTAAGAGGACAGTGTGGTTCAGACTGCCCGCTGTCAGCCTTCCTGCTGTGCTTCTGCAGAGCTGCATGTATGTTTGAGCTCCCCAATAGCCTGGCTGCCTAGCAACTACCACATAAAGTCATCTTACTCTCCTTAAAAAAAAAAAGTCCAGGCTCTGCATGACTTAAATGAAGATGTTCTAGTTCACTGGAGCTTGGAGAGCAATTACTTATAGCTGTCTTGGGCATTTGTGCCAGGCACATCAGAAAATACAAATGAAGATGCTGTGCACGCCCTGTGTCTTCATCTCCAACGTGTGGAAAGTGGTGCAATGAAAGGAACAGCTGTTCTCCCAAGGCCTTACTTCTTCCCTCCTACAGACTGAAACTCTGCCTGAGTGAGACTTCAGAGCAGCAACTTTAGACTTGGTGGGCCAGGGGAACCTTTAATGTCAAGGCTAAGAGTGGAGTAAGGGTCAGAGCAGGGTGGAGGGTAGAATCGGACACTTGGGTTCACTAATAGATATCCTGCTCCAGCATTATCTCTCTGTCTGCCTCTGGAGCAATGCCCTGGAGAGACTTTCTAAAAGCAAGATTAATTAAGGCCTTCCTTTTTTTTTTTTTTTTTCCCACAACCACCTCATCCCCATTGCTCGCCTTCTATGGGAATTTAACATGACTCTAAAGCCTTCCCCATTCTTTGAATTCTGCCCTGCTGTCTGTATACCTGCCCATGTTGTGTTTCAAAGCTATTTACCTGGGAAGGGGCTCCTAGATGAACTTGATTAAATCACTGTCTCCTATTGACCCATGCACTCCTATTTACCAGGGCCACTCAGATCTCCAAAGCCCCTTCATCTGGTGACTTCACTCCCGCCTCTGAGTCTTCTTCCTAATAGCACCTAGGTCATGATGCCATCTTTTCTAGCTCTTAGTAAAGTAATATATGCATGAGGGTGCTAGAAGATAGCAGCAGTGATGGAATACAGGAGCAAAGGGGAAGAAATAGCTCATGTAATAAAATGGCCCTCATTTTTCCCTTGTGAAAGTGATGTATATAGCGGTTTTGTATGTCTACATTATTTTTATTTACCAGCCATCTGTCAGTTTGTCATACTGTGGTGGCTTGTGTGTCATTGTGATGCTGGAAGCTGTGTCACCAATATTTCAAATATTGGTAGGACATCCATGGTGGACAGGTTTCAGCAGAGCTTGCAGACTAGGAGGAAAGGCCTGGCAATCTACTTCCTAAAATTAGCCAGTGAAAACCTTATGGATCATAAATGAATATTGTCTGATATAGCACTGGAAGATAAACCTCGTAGGTTGGAAGGCATTACACAATAGCAGTAACAATTGACTTGAACATACCAACTGTCATGAAGATATCACAGGACTGGGCAATGTTTCCTTATATTATACATAAGGTCTCTATGATTCAGATCTGACTTGATGGCAACTAAAAACAACAACCATTATTTTTATATGTAAGATTATAATTCATTTTCATTAGGGCCTACCTTTTGTTTGTAAAAATACTAGTCCGTAAGGGGTATATAAAAAGGAATATAATATCCTGCTCCCCAAATTGCTTATAGGCTAATGGGAAAGACATACTAGTAAATAAATAATACAAAAGAGAAAGAAAAAAAGGTGGATGGGACAGTACTAATGCAAGGTGAAGTTTGGGGAGAACAGCATATGTGTTTTAGACAGGAATGCTGGTATCGTGGAGCAGAGGGGCTCTCGTGGCATCCCCCCTGTATTTGGGGACAGAAGAACAGACCACAAGGAGGAAAGAGAAAGATTCTTTAGGGACCAGATATAGATGGTAATAACCATGATGATAGGAATTCTAATAGATGAAGCCTGAGATACCTCCAGGAGGGTAAGAAATCCTGCAGAATGGGGGAAACTTTAGGGATCTAAGAGTCAGATGCTTTCCTTGAGTAGAAGGACTGAAAGGACTGTTTTGCAGAGTAGGAAGGAAAGGGACCATATTGGAAGGCTGATAGGAAGTAGACCCTAAAAATAACACCCTACTAGTGCTTGTAGGGAGGCAATCAAAGTGAGGACACTGACATATATTAAGTTTATTAAGCTCCTTCTATGTATCAACCCCTTTAAAAGACCTGAGATTTTATCCGACTTGTAAGCTAACAGGTTAGCCTGTCAGTTTCATGGATGCTGATAGAAGACATGAGACTCCTGGGTCAGAGACGAAAGACTTTACACTCATGGCACAGTAAGTGCGATAAGCATCAGCAGATTTGCATCGGTTGCCCTTGTCCAAGACCCATGGAGGTGACACAGATGGGCCCAGATGGATGCCTACATATGCAGTAGATATCATTATAGGAAAGAAACCTGGAGTTAAGGGAATCTGAATATTTTATAATGAGCAGTAAGCAAGCTGCTGTTTTCCTTAAAGGGAGACATTATCTTCCAAGGCTGTTTGCTATACACACACCCTTGAGAAGATATTCAGCACAAAGGATTGACTTGCAAGTCAGTGCCTTTACTTTCAAGATATGCAGACATGTGAGAGACCCATGGAGAATTGACTCCCTATAGCTATGTGCTTACTCTCTGTAGTTGGATCTGAAGACTAGCATTTAGAATGGCCTAAAAGAGGTTACTGAGAATCCTTTCAAACAGAAGCTGAGAATTAAAAAACAACAACAACAGCTTTACAGCATTTCTGTAATGTTTGTACTTGGCCCCATGTTTCTTAATTTTGCTGCAATTTGTCTGTTTTTCTAGCAGATGAGCAGCAACACTTAGATAAAAGGATTTCAGCAAGGATGGAGAAAAGTGAGAAGATGGCTGAAGTCTTTGGCCAGCATGTATGAAACAGGGGTAATTAGTCCTCAGGCAGGGCACCGGAAGGGTGACTGCCTGTCTCTCCAGTCCCTTCTTGATGGACTCACAGCCTCTGGCTCTGCAGAGCTGGGCCAGTTGAGCCTCCCTCCAGCACTGGGAAAGAGAGCAAATAATTATACCCAGAGATTCAGCCTCAGGCTACAGCTGCATGACTGTCTGGACAGGCAGTTTCCTGGATCTTACACAAAAATAAATTTAAGAAATAGTTAAATTAGGCAGAAATGACAGTGCTAATTTTATGCTACTCTAAAATTAATTGTAACTCTCTCTTACACTCGAGAATTTCTAGAAAGAGTCATTTGATCTGTTAAGATTGCATCTTATCCCGTTTAGAATAGGTGAAATTTCTGTGGGTTTCCCAGGCATTGCACCCCAAATATTCAATTCCTGTTGCTTTGTGGCAGTCATTTGTCAATTTCCAAAAACTAATTGTTTGCTACCGCGCACCTTTAAAAAATCATCTCTATAAGACCAGTGGTCAAACTCTAAAGCAAAGATGAAAAGGTAAAGGGACGGGGAAACCAGATTACTAAAAATGAAACATCCAGAATGGAATTAATGAGAATATTGACACATTTTGAAAAACGTAACCATTGTCACCAAACAATTTGTGTAGTAATTGTTAAATGGGAACTAATTCGTTGTGTAAACTTTCACTGAAAATACAATAAAATATTATTTAAAAAATTAATTGTTCTCTTTTATTAAGATTTAAAAAAATTTTTTTTTAAATGTCCTGCTTTGAGAATTTTATTATCCATCAGTTTCTTGACCAGGAATTAATCTCATTTGGGAAAGTGGCATGATATGAAGCTGTTGACTCCTTGATTAGTAGTACTTGGCTCTTGGAATAGAAAAATCAGAAAAAAATGGAAAACAATTGACATCACCTATGATTTGCCACTTTTATAATTCAGAATGCATTCTTTGTGTGAATTCTTGAACTTAACACTTTCAGAGAACACTTATAGCAAAAATTATAATTACTCGATGATGAAAATAAGACTATTCAATATCAATTAAGTTTAATCAACATTATTCACTATATGTAAAGCACATAATGCTGAAGTCAAACAAAACAAAATAAAGAAAAAGCACCAGAAAGTTTCCTTAGGTCTTCCTTAGACGACACCTTGAAATTTCATCTGGAACTTCTTATTAAATAAGAACGTAATATTGAAACTCACTACACGTTAAATTTATGATGCTCTTAAGAGATGCTAACCATTGATTCATTTGTTTTCTATAGAATTTTGGTCTAAATTTCTCGGATACTTTCCAGAATTAATCAATAATGGCTTTAAACTAGGAGATATCCTTGGTAATAGGGTTTGGCAAATCTTTTAGAAGGTATAACTCTTAGGATTAGACAAGCTGGTAATCCACACTGTTTGAATATATGTATCATCAAGGCTTATAAAGCAGGATGGTATTCATTCTAATAAGTGGGTAGGGGTCAGAATGGAGCTTAGGCAAAGGAATATAAATGGCCTGGCCCAAAGCCATAAGTGCTATTAAATAATTAGATTGAGAGTGTAGGTCTTTTGAAGGTGGGTCTATACAGCATGTACTATATATGTGCAGTACAGTATGTTCTGTGAACATGTATTTTACCCTGTTCTTGAGATGAGCATAGCATAATGAGTAAAGAGCCCAGGCTTTGGAATCAAACTGAGAAACAGAGAGAATGCTAGCTTGCTCTGAGTTTAAGGTGTGGCAATAACATTCATTAAATGTTAGCTCTTATCATTATCATCACTGAGTTACACTGAACAGTCTAAGGCAGAGTAGTAGTATCAACCACCAAATACGCTCAGCAGCAAAGTCTAAGACTAGGGAACCGAGACTGAAGATCGGTCTTCCCTTGAATCCACCAGAGGAATGTGAAGTGCTACATTTAAGAATGGTTGACCTGGTCAACATGGTGGACTAGTTAGACGCTTCCTAAATCCCTCTTACAACAAAGACCTGGAAAAACAGGTGATTTGATTCTATGTGAACATCTGGAAGCCCTGAACAAGGCAAGGTTAAGAAATCCATCTGAGTCATACTGAAGAGGAAGATCGTTTGGAGGAGGTGAGGAGTGCTAGAGCCGTGGCGGGGACACACCAGAGACACAGCCACGCCAGGCCACGGTGAAGCAGGCAAAGAGCTGTGCTGTGCACACATTCAAGAAACAGTTTCCACATCAAGAGAGACCTGGCAGCAGGGATTCTGCTTGGACACTCCGAACCAGTGAAGAGCAGCTCCCAAGAGGCTAAGATAAGTACCTGCATGCACCCTTTTGCGGTGAGTTAAAAAGAAAAAAAAAAGAAAAGCCCATTTCGGAAAAACCTCTCTCCCTTTTACCACCTCCCTCCCCACTCTGCACTGGGAGTCCACTGGGCTGGAAATAGACCCAAAAGGGGCCCTAAACCATTCTCCTGGCCTTGGAGAGGGAACAAATAAGCTGATGGCTCCTCTAAGCCAGAACACAGGGTCAGCACACTCCATTGCTGGCCATAGAAATCAGGGGTCTGCAGACTCTGAGTGCCATATACCCCTGTATAGACTTGTGGGGACTCATCTCAACAGCGTTAGCCCTTACTACCACAGTACAGCAGGCAAACATCTGAAGTTTAACTTCAGCTGCTTCAGCTGAGAACAGGCAGATTTGTGATCCTCGAAACAGCCCTGCCCCTCAAGTAGGCACTTTTATCAATCTGCAGCAGGGTCTTGAGGACTGGTGATAGCTGCTAAAGTGCCTAGTCATCTGCTACAGGAGTTCAAGAAAAAGTGGTGCCCTCGACTCTTTGCAGCCAACATAGTGGGGCGCCCTTAGTCCGGCTGCAAAACTCACCTACCTATTCACCCTAGAGACTAGGGACACTCTTTTGTTTCAGACTCTCAGGGGCAGCCATCGGCCCCCTGCATGACTCAGCGTGTGATCCCCTACCACAGCCAGAGTCCAGTACCTGCACCAATCACCCATGCCTCTCTAGGACTGGAGGTGAGAGCCTGCATCACACACTTGGTGATCGACTGCCTGCACACCCAAGCTGTTCCCATATAGGAGATTTTAATGAACTCTGGCATGCACATAATTAGTTACAGAACAAACTACCTGGTGACAGGACATTAGAGATCAAAAGGTGTCAAAAATCAAACTAGTGCACACGGGAAGCCTATTTGGGCATAGCAAAACAAAACAAAATAAGAAGCTAGGTCTCACTAAGCCAACACAAAATAAAATTACAATAAATTATTGATGGCTTGGGGACAACAGTCAATATCAAGTTACATAAAGAGGCAGTCCATGATGGCTTCAGCAAGCTCCCAAAATAAAGAATCAATAAATTCTCTGGAGGAAGAGAACTTCTTGGAATTACCAGAGACAGAATACAAAAGATTAATAAACAGAACTCTTCTAGAAATAAAAGAGGAAATTCAACAGAATGCAGAAACAGCCAGGCAGCATACAGACACGGTAGTAGCAGAACTTAAAAAGTTGTTCAAGAACATAATGCCAAATTTAATCGGCTGTAAGAATCCATAGAGAGACAGCAATCAGAAATCCAGAAGATTAACAACAAAACTTCAGAGTTAGACAACTCAATAGAAAGTCATAGGAGCAGAATTGAGGCAGTAGAAGTTAGAATTAGTGACATTGAAGATAAAACTCTTGACGCCAACTTATTTGAAGAAAAATCAGATAAAATAATTAAAAAGAATGAAGAAACTCTAAGAGTCATGTGGGACTCTATCAAGAGAAATAACTTACGAGTGATTGGAGTACCAGAACAGGGAGGGATAACACAAAATACAGAGAATATTGTTGAAGATTTGTTGACAGAAAACTTCCCTGATATCATGAAAGATGAGAAGATATCTATCCAAGATGCTCATCGAACCCCACATAAGGTAGATCCCAAAAGAAAGTCACCAAGACAGAGTATAATCAAACTCGTCAAAACCAAAGATAAAGAGAGAATTTTAAGAGTGGCTAGGGATAAACAAAAAGTCATCTACAAAGGAGTCAATAAGACTAAACTCAGACTACTCATAGAAAACCATGCAGGCTAGAAGGCAATGGGAAGACATATTTAAAGCCTTGAGGGAAAATAACTGTCAGCCAAGAGTAATATATCCAGCAAAACTGTCTCTCAAATATGTGGAGAAATTGGGGCATTTCCAGATAAACAGAAGTTCAGGGAATTTGCAAAAACCAAACCAAAATTACAAGAAATACTAAAGGGAGTCCTATGGTTAGGTAATCAATAACACCAGCTAACAACACAAGACTAGAACACAGGATAGAGCAACCAGATATTGACTCAGATATGGAAATTGAAATGACATCAAAGCTAAAACATTGAAAACAGGGAAACAGACATCATTGCAGAAAAAAAAAAAAAAAGAGGATAATATTAAAACAAGAAAACAGGGACTTAAAAAATGGAGACATTGATTTTCTATACAGAGGGGAAGTTAAGGCGATATAAAGTAATAAAAGACTGGTATAAACTTAGAAAATCGGGGGTAAATATTAAGGTAACCACAAAGGAATCTAACAATCATACAAATCAAAATAAAAAAGTAGAAAAACATAAAGACCCAGCAAACACAATATCTACAACAAAGAAAAAGATGAAAAAAAAGTACATAAAGAAAAATGACTCAGCACAGAAAATTAAGGGGAACAATGAAACTGTGAACAACACTCAAAAAGAGATATGAGGATGACAGCACTAAACTCATACCTATCAATAATTACACTGAATGTAAATGGACTTAATGCACCAATAAAGAGACGGAGAGTGGCAGATTGGATAAAAAAGCATGATCCATCTATATGCTGCCTACAAGAGACACACCTTAGACTTAAAGACACAAACAGGCTAAAACTCAAAGGATGGAAAAAAATGTATCAAGCAAACAACACTCAGAAAAGAACAGGAGCATCAATATTGATCTCTGACAAAATAGACTTTAAAGGAAAATCCACCACAAAAGATAAGGAAGGGCACTATATAATGATTAAAGGGTCAATACACCAGGAAGACATAACTATAATAAATATTTATGCACCCAACAACAGGGCTCCAAAATACATAAAACAAACTCTAACAGCTCTGAAGAGAGAGATAGACAGCTCCACAATAGTAGCAGCATACTTCAACACGCCACTTTTGGTGAAGGACAGAACATCCAGAAAGAAGCTGAACAAAGACACAGAAGAGCTAAATGCTACAATCAACCAACTTGATCTCATAGACCTATACCAAACACTCCTCCCAACAACGGCCAAGTATACTTTCTTTTCCAATGCACATGGAACATTCTCCAGAATAGACCACATATCAGGCCATAAAGCAAGCCTTAACAAAATCCAAAACATCGAAATATTACAAAGCATCTTTTCTGACCATAAAGCCATAAAAGTGGAAATCAACAACACAAAAAACAAGGAAAAAAAAAATCAAACACATGGAAACTGAACAACACCTTGCTCAAAAACTACTGGATTATAGAAGAAATTAAGGATGGAATAAAGAAATTCATAGACTCAAACGAGAATGAAAACACATCCTACCAGAACCTTTGGGACACAGCAAAAGCAGTGCTCAGAGGTCAGTTTATAGCAATAATTGCACACATCCAAAAACAAGAAAGGCTCATAATCAAAGCACTAACCCTACAACTGGAACAAGTAGAAAGAGAACAGCAAAAGAAGCCTACAGGTGCCAGAAGGAAGGAAATAATAAGAATTAGAGCAGAATTAAATGAAATAGAGAACAGAAAAACAATTGAAAGAGTTAACAAGTCCAAAAGCTGGTTCTGTGAAAAGATCAACAAAATTGATAAACCATTGGCCAAACTGACAAAAGAAAAACTGGAGAGGAAGAAGATAACCCGTATAAGAAATGAGATGGGTGATATCACAACAGACCCAACTGAAATTAAAAGAATCATAACAGAATGCTATGAAAAATTGTACTCTGACAAATTTGAAAACCTAGAGGAAATGGACAAATTTCTAGAAACTCACTACCTACCTAAATTAATACAAACAGAGGTACAACAACTAAATAAACCCATAATAAAAGAAGAGATTGTACAGATTATTAAAAAACTGCCAACAAAAAAAAGCCCTGGCCTGGATGGCTTCACTGGAGAATTATACCAAACTTTCAGAGAAGAGATAACACCACTTCTACTAAAGGTATTTCAGAGCATAGAAATGGATGGAATACTCCCGAACTGATTCTATGAAGCCAGGATAACCCTGATACCAAAACCAGGTAAAGACACCACAAAAAAAGAAAATTACAGACTGATATCCCTCATGAACATTGATGCAAAAATCCTGAACAAAATTTTAGTCAATAAAATTCAGCAACGTATCAAAAAAATAATTCACCACGACCAGGTGGGATTTATACCAGTATGTAGGGATGGTTCAACATTAGAAAAACAATCAATGTAATCCATCACATAAATAAAAGAAAAGACAAGAACCACATGATCTTATCAATCAATGCAGAAAAGGCATTTGGCAAATGCCAACACCCATTCATGATAAAAACTCTCAGCAAAATAGGAAGAGAAGGGAAATTCCTCAGTATAATTATGGGCATTTATACAAAACCAATAGCCAACATCATCCTGAATGCAGAGACTTTGAAAGCAATCCCCTTGAGAACTGAAACCAGACAAGGATGCCCTTTATCACCACTATTATTCAACATTGTGCTCATGGTCCTAGACAGAGCAGTTAGGCTAGAAAAAGAAATAAAGGGCATCCAAATAGGTAAGGAAAAAGTCAAAGTATCTCTATTTGCAGATGATATGATCTTATACACAGAAAACCCCAAAGAATCCACAAGAAAACTACTGGAACTAATAGAATATTTCAGCAAAGTTTCAGGATACAAGATAAACATACAAAAATCAATTGGATTCCTTTACACCAACAAACAGAACCTCGAAGAGGAAATCACCAAATCAATACCATTTACAATAGCCCCCCAAAAGATAAAATACTTAGGAATAAATCTAACCAGAGATGTAAAAGATCTTTAAAGAGAAAACTACAAGACACTACTGCAAGAAACTAAAAGAAACCTGCAAAGTGGAAAAATATACCTTGCTCATGGATAGGTAGACTCAACGTAGTGAAAATGTCAATTCTACCCAAAGCAATCTACAGATACAATGCAATCCCGATCCAAATTCCAGCAGAGTTTTTTAATGAGATGGAGAAAGAAATCACCAACTTCATATGGAAAGGAAGGAGGCCCTGGATAAATAAAGCACTATTCAAGAAGAAGAACAAAGTGGGAGGCCTTACACTACTGGATTTTAGACCCTATTATACTGCCACGGTAGTCAAGACAGACTGGTACTGGTACAATAACAGATACATAGACCAATGGAACAGAGTTGAGAATCCAGATATAAGCTCATCCATCTATGAGCAGCTAATATTTGACAAAGGCCCAAAGTCCATTAATTGGGGAAAAGACAGTCTTTTCAACAAATGGTGCTGGCATAATTGGATATCTATATGCAAAATACTGAAACAAGACCCATATCTCACACCATGTACAAAAACTAACTCAAAATGGATCAAAGACTTAAATATAAAATCGAAAATGATAAAGATCATGGAAGAAAAAATAGGGGCAATGCTAGGAGCCCTAACACATGGCATAAACACAATACAAACCATAAGTAACAATGCACAAGCACCAGAAGAGAGACTAGATAACTGGGAGCTCCTAAAAATCAAACACTTATGCTCATCCAAAGACTTCACCAAAACAGTGAAAAGACAGCCTACAGACTGGGAAAAAATTTTTGGCTACGACAAATCCGATCAGCGTTTAATTTCTAAAATCTACAAGATACTCCAAAATCTCAACAGCAAAAAGATAAATAACCCAATTAAAAAATGGGAAAAGGATATGAACAGGCACTTCACCAAAGAAGATATTCAGGCAGCTAACAGACACATGAAGAAATGCTCAGGATTATTAGCCATTAGAGAAACGCAGATCAAAACTACAATGAGATATCATCTCACCCCAACAAGGCTAGCATTAATCCAAAAAACACAAAATAACAAATGCTGGAGAGGTTGTGGAGAGACTGGAACACTTATACACTGTTGGTGGGAATGTAAAATGTTACAACCACTTTGGAAATGGATTTGGCGCTTCCTTAAAAAGCTAGAAATAGAAGTATCATACGATCCGGCTATCCCGCTCCTTGGAATATATCCTAGAGAAACAAGAGCTGTCACATGAATAGGTATATGCAGACCCATGTTCATTGCAGCACAGTTCACAATAGCCAAAGGATGAAGTAACCTAAGTGCCCATTGATGGACGAATGGATAAACAAATTATGGTATATCCACACAATGGAATATTATGCAATGATGAAGAACAATGATGAAGCTGTGTAACATCGTATAAGTTGGTGGAAGCTAGAACTTATTATGCTGAGTGAATTTAGTCAGGCACAGAAGGACAAATACTGTATAAGACCACTATTATAAGAACTCAAGAAAAGGTTTAATCACAGAAGAAAACTTTCTTTGATGGTTACAAGGGTGGGGAGGGAGGGTGAGGGTTATTCACTAACTAGATAGTAGATAAGAATGATCTTAGGTGAAGGGAAGGACAGCACACACTACAGGGGAAGCCAGCACAACTGGACTAAACCAAAGCTAAGAAGTTTCCTCAATACAATCAAATACTTTGAGGGACAGAGTAGCAAGGATGCGGGGTCTGGGGACCATACTTTCAGGGGACATCAAGGTCAATTGGCATAACAAAGTTTATTAAGAAAATGTTCTGCATCCTACTTTGGTGAGTGGCGTCTGGGGTCTTAAAAGCTTTCAAGCAGCCATCTAAGATGCAACAATTGGTTCCAACCGCTTGGAGTAAAGGAGAATGAAGAACACCAAAGACACAAGGAAAGTATTGGCCCAAGAGACAGAATGGGCCACATAAACCAGAGACTTCATCAGCCTGAGACCAGAAGAACTAGATGGTGCCCGGCTACCACCAATGACTGTCCTGACAGGGAACACAACAGAGGGTCCCTGATGGAGCAGTAGAACGATGGGATGCAGAACTCAAATACTAGTAAGAAGACCAGACTTAATGGTCTGACTAAGACTGGAGGTGCCCCGGAAAGCATGGTCCCTTGTCTCTCCATCACCCCAGAACTAAAACAATTTCCGAGGCCATCTCTTCAGACAGGGATTGGACTGGACTGTGGGACAAAAAGTGATACTTGTGAAGAATGTGCCTCTTAGACAAGTAGATATAAGAGACCAAAGGGGCGGCTTCTCTCCAGAGGTGAGAGGGGAAGGCAGAGAGAGTTAGGAGCTGGTTGAATGTTCATGGGGAATCAGGGGCAGAGTGCTGTTGCAGAATGAGGTGAGTGGTTAGGGTCTTATAACAACGTATGTTAAAAAAAAAATTCTGTATGAGAGACTAACTTGAAATGTAAACTTCATTTAATTACATCAGTAAAAAAGAAAAAGAATGGTTGACCCTAGTAACTTAGGAAATTGTTTTATGTTAAATATGATATTAGATAAAGAGAGAGAATAAAAACAAGTACAACTTAAAAAAGCCCATTGATCAACTCATTCAGTTTTCATCCAATGCATAGTTTTTGAAGGCCTAGTGCCCACTATGGGAGGTATGAAGGAAACATGAGCCAACATTCCTGTCCTTCACTCAAGCTATGGTTAGAAAGAACAAACTTAAAAGAAGAAGGGTAGAAATAATATTTGCTTATTTAAAACCAATGAAAATTTATCTATGTAAACTTCAAGCTACTGTCACATTTTTTTCCATAACTACAGTAAATACAATTTTTAGCAAACAGAAATAGCCTTTAAAGTTTCAAGCAGTTGCATAACTGCTTATGTTATGATGGACTAATTAATCAAACCAAAATACTATACTTACATTACCTAGAGAGCACAGTAAAATGAAAATAATTTACTCATAAGATACTAATTTATAAATCATCTCCACTCACAGAAATAGTACCCTAAGATTTAAATTCTATCAAGCTTAAATTTGAACCAATGTACAATCACTTAAAAAACAGCAGTTAGACTAAGCAAGGAAGAATTAAAAATGACCCTAGAGAAGAGACAGAAACTTTCTTACCCTGCTTCTAGATCTTCATAAGAAGGCTTGCTTAAAGATGGAATCAGCACTACAGATTCTTGCTCCTTCTTTCAGAAAATGATTCTATGGTAAAACCCAAACCTTAGACTCTGATAACAAGGAAAACTCCTTGAGGAACAGATGCCCCTCAGTGCTACTCCAAGAGAGAGTGAGCCAGAAAAATTTCCTAGTGGAAAGTAATTTCAGGGGGCTTTATATGGGTTTATTGGAGTAGGGGAAGGAACATGAGGTTCTTCTCTTGAACTATACTCGTGGGATTAATTCCCAACATGGGATCTCTGCCTGGATAATAAGATGAAGGGAAGATGCCTGGGTTAGCTGCTTCACTCTTATGTGGGAGAAATGGATTGGAAGGACGTAAATTACCAAGAGCATTTTAGTATTCTTCCCAGTGGACTCTACTTTTGAGGATGTTAGAGCACATGCTCCATCAAAGAAGGAAGATTAGGCCAGTCCATAGAGATGACCAGAGTCATAACAAGTAGGGTAAATGCTATCTGGAGGAAGAACTGGTCCAGGATTAGGTCAACAGGATGGAGAGGTCATCATCCTGGGATCAGGAGCCTATGCAGGGACATCTAGTCCACTCTGGGTGCTTTGGACTCTAGATTCCTGAGCCACCCCAGCTGAACATGGCTCCCTCTTGGTGGTATAATAATCCGAAGGATTCTCTGGTCTTCTCAGGCCTGCCAAATGCTGTAATTGTATTACCAAAAGCTTGAAGACCCTTTTCTAAAAGCTCAAACATAACATTTACTTCAGTTAATTTTGGTCTACTCTGTGTACTTTCTTTTATGTCATTGAAGTTCGAACTACAATCACATACGATGAATTTAGTCATCAATGGCAATAATCCGGTTTTTCAAAGGACACAAGAGTCTTCACATTTCTTCTAGTGTTGTCTTATTTTCCATAACTATTCAATGGCTCAAGGGCATGGCTCATGTTTTCATCTGCTGGGACATTTTTTCTCTGTCCCTATGTTTTCTCTTCCCTCTGCCTGTGAGGTATATTTTAATTTCCTTTTTACAGTTCAGTCATTGTTTTAAATTTAAGCTTTTGATTCTCACTTTGAATTTTTGTGGGTCCTAGGTGGTATAAACGGTTAAAGTACTCAGCTGTTAACGGAAAGGTTGGCGGTTTGAGTCCACCAAGGCACCTCAAAAGAAAGCTCTGGCTATCTACTTCTGAAAAATCGGTCACTGAAAACCCTATGGAGCACAGTTCTACTCTGACACACATGGGGTCACCATGAATCAGAGTTGACTCCACAGCAACTGGCCCTCTCCTTCAGTCTTTGCATTTTCTGATTTCAGGGGTGTATACCTCCTCGGGGGCATTTTGATAAAATCTTCCGGTGGTTCTTTTTATCTTCTTCACTGAACTTAATATATATTTGGTTACTTTATTCTTCAAGGAAAGTAAGGAAACAGTTAGCCCAGGGGCACAAAGCAGTTTCTCAAAGCCTTTTGTGGACCACCTTTTAAGTGGTCTTAAATTTCTGACTCTCTCCTTTAGTCCAGCTCCCAGTGACCATTGTCTATGCCTTAGCTGCCTTCTTTAGTCAGCATTCAGTCAGACACTTGATCTGATGTTCTTTCTTATGGAGAATATTTTTTGACACATGCTTGGGAGTGTTCAACTATTTGTTATTGTTGTTTGTTCATTTCACTCATTCTTTTTTCCCAAGCTTCAGCTTCTTGAGGGAATAGTTTTATGTTTTCTTAAATGTAAGAATTTTCATTCATACCCTCCTTTCATATTATTTTTAGTTGTTCTTCACTTTTGTAACTTAACTTTAAAGATGTTTTGGCTTTAGTCACATGGGATTGGATGGATTCTGATTCATCTTCTAGTCATCGTGTTCTTCTTGTAATATCAGCTACCACCTTATATTGTTTTGAACATTTATGTTTCTCTTCCCTCAGCTCTTTTTCTAGCAAGTCTATTTTAACCTCAAAGAGTAGGACCTATTCAGTTTTCTATTCACTTCCAGGCTTAGCATTCTGATACCATAGTCTCAAGGATGAGCACCATCAAAAACAATGCCAGTCCTTCACAGTCTTTCTTGTCAGAAACATTTGAACTTGTCAGAAGTTTTTACTTTTCTTAATCTAGGGCAGAAAGTCAAATGCCAAGTTCTTTCTCCCTATAAAGTTGATTTTTATCTTCAGCTGCCCATACCATCATCTCCCAGGTAATGCTCCAATACCTGGACCTGCACTCATGCCTTCAGGCAATGGCCTCACAACCCTGCACGGCATTTCTGGGAGGAGCCTGAGGTAAGACTCTGTGGCTGTCAGCAGCTCCCCATGGTATCAGTGGCTGTCAGAGTGTGTCCTCAGTTCTCAGAGCCCTGATAGCCACAACATACTGTCGGAACCTTATGGAATATTTTGTCCATACCCCAAGTCGGCACCTGAAAATCTGGGCAGACCAGCCAAGGGGGGAGAGGAAGGAGACAGGGATGACAAAGCAGGACTTCCTAGAACTTGGTTGTATTTGAATGATCACCAGAGGAAACGGGCGAGGCTATTAAATGGCCTGAGTTGACTGTCCCTACCTGGTAGTCACAGGGCTCAAGAGTCCATAATTTATTACACTTTTGACAGGCCCAGAATCTCTGGCCATAAAGAAGATCCACTGAAGGACTCGCTGCCACATCCTGGGCAAAATTCCTTTTGTCTTATATTGAACCTCTTCTATATCCTGCCGCAAGTGTCCCAGAAATCTCCCTTCCCATTGAAACCCCCACCTCAGTTTATTTTTGGTCAGTATGTGAGTGTGTGTACATGTGTGTTTGTCCTTGACTGTGTGTGTGTGTTGGGGATGAAGAGCTAGTATTTGGACCTAAGTCTTCCTGAATTCAGAGCCTATTTTCTGAAAAGAGAGTTACAGAGCATTGCATGAGAGAACAAGACCAACTGTCAACTTAAGCTGAGTTAATAGTAATTCTACAGAAGAGGGGCAGCAGCATGGATTGGAGCCATCAAAAGAGGCTCTGTGGAGGAGCTGGGATTTGATCTGGGCCTGAAACAACAACTAGGATGTGGATAAATGGAAGAGCATTGGGTCAGGTGTCAGAATGTCTGGGTTTTAGTTCTGTGTCTCCCACTTGACTAGCTATGTGATTTTAGATACAGTTGTTTGCTTCACTCAATTTCATTTTCTTCCTTTACAACTAAGGATGCTTGACCCAGGGCCTGAGGTCACTTTTAGTCTCTACCATATACACTTAATGATAGTAAAAGTGTTTGGTAAACAGTCAGGTTCTGTATCAATGTGATTTCAAGAGAAAAGACCCATTTTTTGGGTTCTGTCCCTCTTCAGAGTTTGTTCCACATGAAGTCCTTGCTGAAATGCAAATTTATTTGATGACAACCTGTTCAATTATTTGCTCAATTCTACAAGCAGTTATTGAGTACATGCTGTGTGCTTGGTGCTGGGCTCACAGAGATGAATCAGACACAGTCCATAAATGAGTTCACTATTTAGGAAAGTAAAATACTATGAAAACCAGTAAAAACCAAACTCTGACTCATGGTGAATCCATGTATGTCAGCGTAGAATGTGTTCTATATAGGGTTTTCAATGACTGTGATCTTTTGGAAGTAGATTGCCAGACCTTTCTCCTGAGGTACCTCTAGTTAGATTCAAACCTTTAACCTTTTGGTTAGCAGCTGAATGCTTAAATGTTTTGTACTGCACAGGGTCTCCAAAATACAGTAGAATAATACAGTTATGTATAGACTATAAAAGGGATAATGATTAAATATTGGGTTGAGAAGGTCAGGGAAGCCTACTCAGAGGCCATGCTTCTGAGTTGCGTTTTGAAGGATTATAGGGAACAGCCAAAGAAACAAAAGGGCATAAGAATGTTCCAGGCAAAGGACAGAACCTATACAAAGGAAAAAGTAACAAACCTTCTTATGAGCATGGTAATCTCCAAGCAGCTTGGTGCTGTAAATGTGCAAAGTATGAAGTATGAGAAGTGGTGAGAACTGGAGTGGATATGGGAGTAGGGAAGGTGGTGAAAGATGAGGCCAGAGAGGTGGTTAGGTATAAAATATCGATGGTTTTTGAATGATGATGTGGAGTAAGAAATGCTAATGTGTGAGGCATTCTGAGTCTAAGATCAGGAAGTTATACAATAGGGAAAGTCATGCATTCACATTTACTAGAATTTGAAACTTTGTGACTGGCCCACACATGTGGAAGCTCATTAATTATATTGTCTGGTGACAGAGATGTACCTTTCACCTTCTTTCAAAGATTCCTTAACCCAACCTCTATTGAAAAGCCTTCCTTGATTACACGAAAGCCCAGTGACTATTTTCCCACAACTCTAATTTCTGGACCCAAACCACAAACATTATAGCAGGTATGAGATTTAAAGAGTTTTCCAAAATCTCTCCATCTTTCAAGGCCCAATTTAAACGTTGCTCCCTTCATAAGCCTACTCAGATCTCACCTGTCTGTAGAACAATTTCCCATTCTCTGAACTCCCATAATAATTCATCTGTGTCTTTCATGGGATTTAGCTCTCTGATAAGCTTTAAAACACCTCCAACTTTTGTGTCTAACCTCCTTGAGGTCCAGTTTTTAATCTTTGCCCCACATGACTGGGCACATGGTACACACTCAGTAAATGATAAAATAATGAGCGTAGTTCTCTACAATGTTCTTTATTGAACTTTGGGATCTTGATGACCTTGAGTGCTCTTGAAACCTCATTGCTAGGTCTCTTCTTGGGTTAATTCCAGATCCCTCTGGTCCTTCCTAGAGTATTAGTTCCCAGGAAGAAAAGTACAATGCAATTCATTGTGTATAAGAAATAATGGATATGGCTCTGCAGACTCTAAAAAACTATTATCCAGTGATGCAGTAAATGATAGAAGAAATCTTCAAGGCATCTACCCTCTGAGGAACCTGTGGCTAATTCAAACAGAAGGGAGGCAGGCAGAGAACAGTTTTACAGGACTTCGACCAAATCCCAATAGTTTTCTATAGATATCATGGCCAGTTCAGTTCTTCGACAGAAGAAAAAAACAAAACATTGCACCCTTGCTGTTTCTTCTGGTTCACAGTGATTTTCAGTCTGTGGGTGGAGGACTTCTGTTGGGGATGGGGTGTGTGGAAGAGAATTCTTGCAAAGGCATCATTGATCAATATGCTTACCAAGTTAGTACTGTCTACACTGCAGACTAAACAGGAGACAGATGCCTCACGTGTGTACGCATTGCCATTTTTCAGTGGGCAAACATACTGTTATGATTAATAGAATTGGAATTCCCCTTAAAAAAAGCCTATTAAATTATTAATGGATTTTTGTCATTATACTTTTTGTCAACTGCTTAATACCTACAGTCTGTATTCTGGAGAGTTGCTGAAATTATTTGAAGTTTAAAAAAGTGTCCTCTTACTTGAAAAGGAACCTCTGGGTGGTACAAATGGTTAAACACTAGGATGCTAACCAAAAGGTTGGTGGTTTGAATCCACCCAGAGGCACCTTGAAAGAAAGTCCTGGTGATCTGCTTCCAAAAGGTCACAACCATGAAAATCTTATGGAATGCAATTCTACTCTGCAACACATGGGGTCACCATGAGTCAAAATTGACTCAACATCAACTGGTCAACTTACTTGAAAAGGGGACATTGGTGGTTTGGTGGTAGAATTCTCTCCTTCCATGTGCGAGACCTGGGTTTGATTGCCAGCCAGTGCACCTCACATGCAGCCACCACCTCTCTGTCAGTGGAGGCATGTGTGTTGTTATGTTGCTGAACAGATTTCAGTGCGGCTTCCAGACTAAGACTGACTAGGAAGAAAGGCCTGGCTATCTACTTCCAAAAATCAGTCAACGAAAACCCTATGGATCACAATGGCTTGATCCACAACCAATCATGGGGATGGCACAGGACACGGCACCATTTTATTCCATTGTGTATGGGGTCCTCAACTCGATGACAGCTAACAACTACATCTTATTTGAAAAGTTTGGGAGCTAACTACTCTTGATATAAAGGTTCATCCTATATGTACAAATCAAAATATCTGCTCAAAGAATTGAAATTAGCAGCTAGTGAGACCCTTCAGGATTTTTTGCCCCATCTTTTTGGTTAGTTTTGATAACATTTTGTTTTTAGTGTAATTCCCCAGGATGGCTCTAGTGTAGGGCTAAGAGCCAGCTGTTTGTTTATCTTCCAGCCAGTAGGGAGAAACTCCAGGATTCCTCTAACAGGACACATGAGGACTAGTGCAGAGTGCAGACAAAACAGGATATTACTTTCTGATTTACTTACATGTGAGAATTTCCCAAAGGGCTCTCGCGTTGCTTCTCCTAAATAATCTGCGTGGCGAAGTGGCCCCGGACCTACACCGTGACCCCTTTGCGTATTAGCGTGAATGGGTGTTGCCAAAAAGAAGTGATTCTTTTAACAGAAAATAGAGAAGATGCTGGAAGGAGCAATGATGAAAACACATACTTATGAACGTTATTTTGAACATGGCTTTGAGAGAGCAGATATGCATGTTAGAAAGATTCAGACCTCTGTTTTGTTGAGGGGAGGAGTATGATCCATTCAAGACGGAGGCAAATAAATCACTCTTGGGTTTCAAATGCATTGTCACTGTGTTTGGCATCCGCTTTACCTTCCTTGTCATGTTGGACTTGGACTAATATAAATGCAGCTTTAAATCCCTTAAGCATATTCTTCAAAACAGTAGGGTGAGGGGTGGTGGAGACTGCTGAAGCTAATTCATGCCAGCATCCCTTCCCAATGGTCCAGACAGGGCACCCACCAGGACAGGCTCCATGCTTCTATCCCTCCTCCTTTTCAGATCCTTGACCCTTGACCTGTATTGTAGAGGAGCTAGTTAAATTTTTGATGGTGCCTCCCCACTGGCTGTAGGATAGAGTCTACAACATTCAAGTCCTTGTCGTTTATAGCCACAAATAAGTTCACTGTCTCTTCTCTCACCTCTGGTGTAACTTAGGCTGCAGCCACGCACAGTTTCCATTGTTCACTAAACTCCCTTGGCTTGTTCACAAGCCTTTGAACATGCAATTCCATCTGAAATACTCTTCTCTAGCTGATAAAGTTCTTACCTTTGAAGGGCTCCTCAAGTGAAACCTTTCTGTGAAGCTGTCTCTGACAGCTTGGTAGGTAGAACGTTTAGCACAATGCTTGGCACATCACAGGCACTCAATAAAGCATGTTGTTGTTGTTGTTAGCTGCTGCCGAGTCAGCCCCCAGCTCATGACGACTCCATGCACATCGGAATGAAGTGCTGCTCAGTCCTGCACCATTCCCATGATGGGTTGAGAATGGAATCGAACCGTTGTGATCCACAGGGTTTTCGATGACTGATTTTTGGAAGTATATCGCCAGGACTTTCTTCCTAATCCATCTTAGTCTAGAAGCTCTGCTGAAACCTATCAGCATCATAGCAACGTGCAAGCCTCCACTTCCAGAAGAATGGTGGCTGCACGTAAGTGCACTGTTTGGAAATCAAATCTGGGTCTCTTGCATGGAAAGCAAGAATACTACCACTGAAACACCAATGCCTCCATCAATGAAGTATAGGTGTTACTATTGCTAGGCGATTAGTCCTTCCCAGTTCTGGACTCCCATAGCCTTCTGTCTATAGCTGTCAGAGCTCCAGGTTCGAATTGCAATTGTTTGTATATCTTTCTCCTTTGATAGCCTGTTCTGTACATCTTGTGCCCACTACAGGACCTGGCATACATGTATTCCTCCACAAATATTTGTTACATGAATCTAGTTCAAACTCAGATGCCTGGAAGAGCCATTGAATACCTCAAGTAAGTCAAGAAGATGAAGTATAAGGAAACAAGGAGGGGTGGAAATGGAAGAACAGAGCTCCTGCCCCCTGAAGGGGCTGCAGCTACTTTATGCTGGACAGTTGTTGTTATGCAGGAATCTTCTGACTTAAAAAAGAAAAAGATGCTGCAAATTTGAATTTTTATGTGTACTCTCGGAATTTTTAAATCTTGGCAACAAATACGAATTTTCAAAACCACTGTATGGGCCAAATGAAACACACTTGAAGGCTGCCAGTTTTCATCTTGTGTAGAGAATGGAGGTGGCAAATGAGTGTTGACTGGTCTCCAGATGACACTCCACTTCTTCTTGAGCCAGGATGGCCCCTGAGGGGCTTTCTGCTGGTCAGGAAGAAGGGCACTTCCTTTTCCACTCTTCAGAGATGCCACTGTATCCCATTTCCAGTTACTCCACGGGTTTTTTAACTGATGACAAGCTACCCCTCCACAGAATTCCCTGTATGTGTTAGAGATCAATGATCAATGCCATTCAAGGTCAGGCTGGGCATCCCTTGAATGGGCATGTCTGTCTGGAGTCTGGACAACACCATCTCTGAGTAAGAAAAGGGGACGGGAGGGACCCCAGTTAGAAGGAAGGGGTCAAGCCTTTCTTTTAGTGGACAAGAGGGCTTGGTTGATAATCAGAGGACTTAGATTTTAGTTTTGATAGTACATGGAATTGTCTGAGTGACTGTAGGACATTTATTTTCTCAGTTTTTCTTTAGAACAACACTGCAATACAGATATTCTTATTCTACTGATGAGGATATAGAGCTTGGAGAGAGAATTTGCCTAATATCACGCAAGTAGAAATCATGGAGCTGGAACTGAACCTGGGTAGTTTGTGTACCTCTAAAGCCCTTGATCCTGTCCACCTCTCCATGAAGTCCCCTGCAGCAGAGGTGGGGTCTAGCCTAGGAAGAATGATGGAGAAAGATTTCCCCCCTTACTTTCCTCTCCTATCTGTAAGTTTTAGATAACTATGCAAGAATGTGGCAATTACACTTTCCTTGTTCCACAGTCCTAGCAGCCCTACCAGACAAGACAGAGAGATCCCAATATCCCCTTTATCACCTTTCCTGGACAGCCAGAGAAGCTATGTGGGAAATTCATACCTTCTTCTCTCTTCTTATTATAGACCACATGGTTCTACCATTTTTTCCTGCTTTCTCTTGGCTTACATGGCCCACCCTCTCCTGGACTTCACCCACCTCTCTGACCACTCCCATTTCCTTTTGCTGGTCTATTCTTCTGGGTGGCACACACAGTTAAGTGTTTGACTAATAGCCAAAAGTTTGGCAGTTCAAACCGACTCAGAGATGCCTTGGAGAGTCCTGACAATCTGCTTCCAAAGGGTCACAAACTTGAAAACCCCATGGAGCAGTTCTGCTCTGCATATGTGGGGTCTCCATTAGTCAGAATCGACTGGACAGCAACTAACAACAACATTTTCTTACCCTCATGCTAATGCTAAGATTACACTGAGCCCTGACCTCAGCCTTCTTGGGTCATATTCCCAGTGCACATAATTTTTCTGGTGAGCTTTTCCTGGACAGAGCACCAACTAACATGCATATTGTGGTGATTTCACCAAACTGTAAACCCCTCTTTAAAGGTCCAGTAAGTATAACTAGGATGATTGTATAATTTTTTGTCCAAACCAGGACACTTTTGCCTGGGTCTATGGACACCCTATGAATAACTAATTACACTTGTGCAATCTCCATGTGCCTATCTCATTGAACATTTCAAACACCAGAATCTAAAACAGAGCTCAGCGTCTGCCTTCATCCCTTCTCATCACCTGCACTGTCCAGCTCAGAGCAGAGCACCACCATTCACATTATCATCTAAGCCAGAAACCTGAGGTCTTCTGTGATTCTCATCCTCCTCCCCAACATTGTTGATTCTCCAAAGCCTGTTGATTCTACCCCTGAATACATCTTGACTGGATCTTAAAGCACATGGGAGCTAAAAAAGAAAAGATATGAAAAATGAAATGGAGCTTATAAAATGGGGAGTAAACTAATAGAATTTATCCCATCAAAGAAACAACATGGCATTACTGGAGGAAAATATAAATAAGTTGATTAAATAAGGAGAAGATAAATTCATAAACATTATAAGAACAAAATGAAAGACTCAAAGGAAAGACAACTGCATGGGTCTTTGCAGAAGGCATAGAAGGCACTGCCACGCCCCACCCATGTTCCCTCATCCCTCACCATTCCCTTGCATGCCAAGTCTTTCAAGGGCAAGCCCCTAGACTCTCTGTTCAGAAACACATAAGGGTAAGGCTGGAGTCCCAGGGAGTTAACACCACTGGAAGTAGCCTCAACCAAGGACAGACAAGAGTTGGTTAATGAATCCCTCAAATTCCTCGTTCTAATGTGGGACAAGTCTGAGGTGGGTTCTGTACAGCCTCCCAGGGCTACCCAGCTGGATTTACCTGGTTGCCTATAGAGATAACCTTCTCACTAATGCACTTGGATTTCTGTCTCAATTCCATCCTCCCCTACTGGTGCCTCCAGAGATCACCTCCCAAATACACCAACTGCACTGACATCCTGAAACAGTGTCTGCTTCTCGGGGAACCCAATCTAAGGCAGTCTTAATTTAAATAAAAACTTTTGTCCCTTTCCACTTGATTTCCCTACATTTATCTAATTTCCTCTCTGGGTATATAGTAAGGAAGTATAGCACGCACCAAGGTATGTTTTTAAGAATGCTAGGTCCACAAGATACTCTTAGAAAATTTTTTTTTTTTATTTTCCTGGCAAGTGAGTTTCAGGACTGTATCTCCCCTTAGAACCTCACAAGGCAAGGTAGATAAAAAGTTTGTTCAACTCTGTTCAGCCCAGCATTTCTGAAACGTGTTTGATTGTAGAGCCCTTTCTTGGAGCATTTACTTCATACCCTGGGAAATCAGTGTTCTACTGAACACAGAATGTTCTATTTAACTCAGAACTGGGCAGCCTCTTCTGAGAGAAGTAGACTTAAGACTCTTCTAGATCATAGAAAACATTCACAAGTGAGTAGCAAGCTGACTCCAGTCTTGGAGAAGACTAAAGTAGGGAGACTTAGACAACAAGAAAACTCAGAGTGGTGGCCAAATAATAGGGTTGGGCTTTATGAAACCCATAAATAATGCTGTAGAAAAAGGGCTAAGAAAAGAAGGTTCTAGGAAGCACCTCGCTTATGAGAAAGCTTCTCAAATCTAGGAATAACTTACCCTGGTTGAGTTGGGGAAGCTGGGAAATACCTCTCCCTGCAGGATTTTCAACAGAGTAGCTTCCCCTTGGCAAGACTCAGGTGAAGATGTTTCTAGAGCCAGAGGATAGATTAGAAATCCTTAGAAATAACCTATTTTAGTCATTATTTTCCTTATTGAAAAAATGAGAGCCAGAGGATTAAAGAAACTGCCCAAGCTCACAAGCAGGGTGATTGTAGAGTTCTGCCCTACACCTCACCCCACAAACTTGTTTTCTGCTGCACTGCCCTCTCCCTTTGACACTTCCAAACAAACAAATGACCAGCGATTGCACCAGGCTGCTTCTTGTTGCGGTCCAAGCAAACACAGGATGTGTGATGACCACAAATGGTCAGCTCCTCTAGGGAGCATGCCTAATGAGAACACTCACCCAAGATAAACAAAACACAACAGGATTTGGGATCCTAAATGCCACAGCAAGGCAAGTCACAACTTCTTGTAACTCTGTGGTCACCCACCTCTAGGTAAAGATTTCACTGTCTGTTGTTCTATGACAGGACCATTCCTTAGGATAATTAGGCTATGCATCGACGCCCTTGCATTGCCTTCTCATGGCTGGAAAGGTGGAGGTTGAAAGTGGGGGTGGGGACACTAAGCCTTTAGATGTGTTCATGCTGTGAGGTGAGGGTAGGTGTCCCATTGGCACTAATGAGAGAGGGTCCTTAGACCATCTCGAGGTGCTTTAGGCTACAGTCAGCAAGTCTAGCCTGTTAGTACTGACAGGCAGTGAGTCATCCTTCCAGTGTGAATGAGGCTCATTATTTAATATGAGGTGCTAGAGTGCCAGTTGGCATAGTTGAAAATAAATACATCCCAGTGTTGTCAGCAAAGTCATCTCAACTCCCACTTTGAAAAATTTCAAACGCTTCACACCTCACTGTTGCTGGTGAACACTATACAATGTAAAGTAGACAGTTTGGCTCAGCTCTTTGAGAAAAGAAGTAGAGATAATAATGCCCATCCGCAGAATGGAGAGGACTAGAGATAATGTATAAAGGAAAGATTCCAGCAAGGTGCCTGGCACACAGCAGGCAGTCAAGATTATTCCTGAGGCAGCATGTTTGAGTTAAGTCTTGATGGTCTTCAGAACTTAGATGGTGTTATGGATTGAATTGTGGCCCTCCAGCCCCCGCCCAGAGTTTATGTTGAAATTATAACTTCTGGTGAATGTGACCTTATTTGGAAATAGGGTCTTCGAAGATGTTATCAGTTAACACGAGGTCATATAGGAGTAGGATACTTCCTAATCCAGTTGGAGCTATTGTTGTTGTTAGCTGCCATCCAGTCAGCTCTGACTCATGGCAACCCTACATAACGACAGAATGAAGCATTGCCAGATCTTGCGCCATCTTCATGATTATCGATAAGTTTGAGTCCATTGTTTTGGCTATCCAATATGAGTGGCGTCCTATAAAAGAGGAAAAGAGACACAAAGAAACAGACATAGGAGGAAATGGCCGTGTGACAGAGTTTTGCTGCAGCTGCAAGCGAAGGAATGTCTGGGGCTAACAGAAGCTGAATGAGACAAGAAAGTATCTTCCCTTAGAGTCTTCAGAAAGAATATGGCCCTTTTGCCACTCTGGATTTGGACTCCTGGAGTTAGAAAACCAAAACACACTTGGCATTTCTCAAGCTGAAAGAACTGAAGAAAAAATCCAAGCCTTGAGTTGCAATTTTGAAGGATTCTATGGAAAAAATATTGAACAACACGGGAGGCATCAAAAGAAGGTGGAAGGAATACACAGAGTCACTGTACCAAAAAGAAGTGGTCGACGTTCAAGCATTTCAAGAGGTAACATATGATCAAGAATCAATGGTATTGAGGAAGAAGTTCAAGCTGCACTGAAGGCATTGGCAAAAAACAAGGCTCCAGGAACTGATGTAATACCAGTTGAAATGTTTCAACAAACGGATGCAGTACTGGAGGTGCTCATTTGTCTATGCCAAGAAATTTGAAAAGCAGCTTCCTGGTCAACCAAAAGGAAGAGATCCATATTTGTGCCCATTCCAAAGAAAGGTGATCCAACAGGATGCAGAAATCATAGAACAATGTCGTTAATATCACATGCAAGGAAACTTTAAAAAAAAAAATTTTTATTGTACTTTAGGTGAAGGTTTACAGAACAGATAGTTTCTCATTACACAGTCAGTACACATATTGTTTTATGACATTGGTTAACAACCCCACAACATGTCAACACTCTCCCTTCTTGACCTTGAAGAGGTTTTTTTGGTGAAAATATACATAGCCAAAGTTACACTACATTTTGAAAGTTTCTGCATGTACAATTCAGTGACATCGATTACGATTACATTCTTCCATTGTGCTGCTATTATCACTATCCTTTTCCAAATTATTCCATCACCATTATGTTCGACTCACTGCCCCCAGGCTTCCCATCAAACCTTTTGAGTTGCTGTTGCCAATTTGATCTCACATAGATAATTCTTTTTTTTTTTTTGTACCTTAGATGAAGGTTTGCAGAACAAATAGTTTCTCATTAAACAGTACACATATTGCCCTATGACAGTGGTTAACAACCCCATGACATGTCAACACTGTCCCTTCTCAACCTTGGGTTCCCTATCACCAGCTTTCCTGTCCCCTCCTGCCTTCTAGTGCTTGTCCCTGGACTGCTGTGCCTCATTAGTCCTGTTTTGTTTTATGAGGCTGTCCAATCCCTGGCTGAACGGTGAACTTCGGTAGGGGCTTCACCACTGAGCTAAAACGGTGTCTGGGAGCAATACTTTCGGGGTTTCTCCAGTCTCTGTCAGGCCAGTAAATCTGGTCTTTTTTTGTGAGTTAGAATTCTCTTCTACATCCTTTTCCAGCTCTGTCCAGGACCTTCTATTGTGATCCCGGTCAGAGCAGTTAGTGGTGGTAGCTGGGCACCATCTAGCTGTACTGGACTCAGTCTGGTGGAGGCCGTGGTAGCTATGGTCCATTAGTCCTTTGGACTCATCTTTTCCTTGTATCTTGTTCTCTTCATTCTCCCTTGCTCCCAAAGGGGTGAGACCAGTGGAGTATCTTAGATGACTTCTCACAGGCTTTTAATACCCCAGGCACTACTCACCAAGGTAGAATGCAGAACACTGTCTTTATAAACTGTGCTATGCCAATTGAGCTAGATGTTCCCTGAGACCATGGTCCCCACAGCCCTCCACCGAGCATCTCAGTCCCTCAAGGAGTTTGGAAGTGTCTATGGAGCTTCCATGACCTTTCCTTGTACAAGTTATGCTGGCTTCCCCAGCAATGTGTACTGTCTTACCCTTCACCAAAGTTACCACTTATCTATTTAGTTCCCCCTCACTCCTCCAATCCCTCATAACCAACAAAGATTGTTTCTTTTTGTGTGTAAACTTTTACATGAGTTATACAGTAGAGGTCTCATACAATATTTGTCCTTGGCATATTTCACTCAGCATAATATCCTCCAATTTTGTTCCTCTTAGTCTCCTGTGCTGAGTTCCTATTGTTTGTGGATTTTTTTAATTTCTTTTGTTTTTGTAGGTTTTGTTTTTACTGAGACTTTATGATTTTCTTCTTTATTTTGATGAGTAGGTTTGTTAACTTGCTTTGTGGTTACTGTGAAATTTACCCTTATCTTCCTAGATTTGAACCAATCTGTTATTACTTGGTATCGCTTGACTTCCTCTCCATTACAAGGTTCTGTATCTACACCGTTTATTCCCTCTTTCATTGTTCTGATGCTGTTATCATTTACAGATTAACCTCTCTGGTTCCCTTTTGTAATTCTTTCGGTTTTTCATAGTCCTTAAGAGTTCATTTCCTAGATTGGTATCTGGCTAGTACAATCCTGTGTCCTATATTCAGCCTGTGGTCTGATATTTTTTGTTCTCAGATCAAAGGACTTCCTTTAATAATTCTTGTAAGTTTGGTTTGGTTTTTACATAATCCCTTAATTTCCATTCATCTGGAAATGACCTAATATCACCATCATATCTGAATGAGAGTTTTGCAGGATATATTATTCTTGGCTTTTTTTTTTCTTGCAAGGTTTTATATATGTCATCCCATCGCCTTCTTGCCCGCATGGTTTCTGCTGAATAATCCAAGCTTAGTTTTATTGTTTCTTCTCTGTATGTGACTTTTTGTTTTTCTTGAGCTGCTCTCAGGATTCTTTCTTTGTCTTTGGTTTTAGCAAGGGTGATTATGATATGCCTTGGTGATTTTCTTTTGGGGTCTATCCTATATGGGGTTCATTGAGCTTCTTGGATGGTCAGCTTTTCATCTTTCATGATATTGTTGAAGTTTTCTGTCAGCAATTCTTCAATGAACCTCTCTGTGTCTTCTGTTTTCTCCCCCTGTTCCAGAACTCCGATCACTCACAGATTTTGCTTTTGACTGTATCCCACATAATTCTCAGGGTCTCTTCATTTGTCTTTGTTCTTTTTTCTTATTTTTCCTCAAACAGAGTTGTATCCAAGTGTTTGTCTTCAATTCTGCCTTCCACCGTTTCAAACCTGCTCCTCAGCCTTTCTATGACACTGTCCATTTCTGAAATCTTGTTGTTTATCTTTTGGATTTCTAATTGTTGTTTTTGTAGAATTTCTAGTTGTGAATTTATTTTGGCATTTTGTTCCTGCATTATTTTCCTGAATTCTTCCATTTTTTTGTCTGTATTTTCCATGCATTTGTCTGCCTTTTCCATGAATTTGTCTATTTTTTCCTCATTTTTGTCTGCTTTTTGCTTCAACTCTTGGATAAGTCTGAGTATTAGAGATTTGAATTCCCTATCAGGTAGTTCTAGTGCCTTTTCTTCCATTGGAAAGTCATCTGGTGTTTTATTTTGGATGCCTACTGGAACAATCCTCTTTTGTTTTTGTAAATGTTTTGATATTGTCTGCTGTCTTCAGGGCATTCAGTAGTTATTTTTCTCGTTTGTTGATTGTAGATTTGCTTGTTTTGTCCCTTTTTAAAAAATTTGGCTATGTCTGAGCAGGCGGGCTGTGTGATCTTTGTTGTTTGCTTGTCTGTGGGCACAATACTTTTCACCTCCTCCAACTGGCAGGGCCAGTCGCTCAGATATGGTACAGCAGGGTAGGTCTAGCTGAAGAGGAGTTGCTGGGATGGGTTGTTTGTGGCACTTACTACAGCCACCAGGGTGGGTCAGTAATCAGTTCAGGGCAGGTTCTGGTAGGCTGTGTCTGTGTTGCTTGGTGGTGTGATGTTAAGCGCACGGTGAAGGTAGGCATGACAGGGCAGGGTGGGGGGGAGATTGTGATGTGTGGAGCTAAGATGGGTATGGAAGAGAGGAGAGAGGAACAGGAGCCAAAAACATACAAAGAAAAAAGAGTGCTAGGGGAGATTGCCTTTGGAGTGGAGAGATGAGAGACTATGAAATTGAGAAAGACAAAAAGGGAAGAAAAAGAAAAAAAAAGAAAAGAATGAATAAATAAAAATTAGAAAGAAAAAAGAACAGCAAGCCTCCCAGGGAGCCCACTGGTGCAGCTACGAGGTCTTGGGAAATTGTTTCCAAGTGTTGAAGTACAGCCTGGCTAGAAGGCATAGAGGTATTCAGCATCAGGTATCCAGGGGACAAGAAGAGAACGAAGGTATAGAGAGACAAGAAACTGAGTAATGATGAACAACAAAAAGGGAAAAAGAGGGAAAAGAAAACAAAAACAAATTAAAACAAAAAAAAAGAAAACAAAACAAAATTTAAAAAAAGAACCCCCCCCCCAAAACAAACAAACAAACAAACAAAAAAACCCACGAGAAAAGAAATGCTCTCCGGGATCCCTCTACAGGTCTGCACAAGCTGAGGGAGTAGGCCCCCAGCCACACAGCACTGCCTGGCCAGAATGGGTTCCCAACTTGAGAAAAGAAAAAGAAAACAAAGAAACATTTGAAAACAAAGAAACAAACAAAAGCCCTGGGATCCCACCAGCGTGGCAGCATGGACCGGGAAGCAGTTCCACTCTCGAGTGGAGCTCCACAACCCCTCAGGAAGAAGCAAAGATGGTGCATGGTGCCAGGTATTTGAGCAAAAGGAGGGGGAGGTGGTGAGATGTAAGGAAGAAATCAAAAGAAGCGGGAAAAAGCAACACCAGCAGCCAACAAATGGCACTCAGGGAGTCGACCAGTGTGGGTGGGTGGAATCCGAGCAACCAGTGCTTCCCAGCCAAGAGACTGTGGCCGCGGGAAGATGAGGAGGCCAAGTGGGGGTGGGAAAGCATATATCGCTGTTTACTGGTTGTTCTGTCTCCTGCTGGAAGCTCCTTGAAACTGCTTTCTCATACCCACTATTTGCTGGTCTCTGATAGGAGTACAATATGGCGGATCTGTGCTGCATTAGCCGATAGGGGACCACTCCATGTATGTCTCCTCGCTCTCTGTTCTCTGCCAGTTTCTTATTCCATTTGGTGCTTGGCTGAATTGTTCATCTCTTCATTTGATGTTAGGATTTCAGGATTGCTGTTTTCTCTGTTTGGCTTAGTTTTTTGGATATTTGCTGTGGAGGGACAGTGTGGTGCTTCTGCCTAGAGTGCCATGTTGCCGGAAATCATGCAAGTAAAATTTTGCTGAAGATAATTCAAAGGTGGTTGTAGCAGTACATCAACAAGTAGCTGCCAGAAGCTCAAGCCAGATTCAGAAAAGGGTGGACATGCAATGAAGGATATCATTGCTGATGTCAGATGGATATTGAATGAAAGCAGAGAATACCAGAAAGGTGTTTACCTGTGTTTTATTGACTATGCAAAGACACTCAACTGTGTGGATCTTAACAAATTGTGGATAACATTGCAAAGGATGGGAATTCCAGAAAACTTAAATGTTCTCCTGTGGAACCTGTACATAGACCAAGAAGCAGTCGTTTGAACAGTACAAGGGGATACTGCCTGGTTTAAAACCAGGAGAGGTATGCGTCAAGGTTGTATCCTTTCACCATACTTATTCAGTCTGTACCCCAAGCAAATAATCTGAGAAGCTGGACTATATGAAGAAGAACGGGGCATCAGGACCGGAGGAAGACTCATTAACAATCTGCTAAATGCAGATGATACTACCTTGCTTACTGAAAGTGAAGAGGACTTCAAGCACTTACTGATGAAGATCAAAGACCACAGCCTTCAGTATGGATTACACCTTAACATAAAGAAAACAAAAATCCTCACAACTAAACCAGTAAGCAACATCATGATAAACAAAGAAAAGACTGACGTTGCCAAGGATTTCATTTTACTTGGATCCACAGTCAATGCCCATGGAAGCAGCAGTCAAGAAATCAAACTATGTATTGCACTGGGCAAATCTGCTGCAAAAAATCTTTAAAATGTTCAAAAGCAAAGACGTCCCTTTGAGGACTAAGGTGTGCCTGACCCAAGCCATGTATTTTTAATCACCTCATAAGAATGAGAAAGCTGGACAATGAATAAGGAAGACTGAAGAAGAATTAATGTCTTTGAATTATGGTGTTGTTGAAGAATATTGAATATATCATGAACTGCCAAAAGAACAAACAAACTTGTCTTGAAAGAAGTACAGCCATACTATTCCTTGGAAGCAAAGATGGCGAGATTTCATCTCCCGCACTTTGGACATGTTATCAGGAGGGACCAGTTCCTGGAAAAGGACATCATCCTTGGTAAAGTAGAGGGTCAGCGAAACAGATGAAGAACCCTCAGCAAGATGAATTGACACATTGCCTTCAAAGATGGGCTCAAACATGCAACGATTGTGAGAATGGAGCTGGATCAGTCGTGTTGTACATTGGGTCACTATGAGTCGGAACAAACTCTACAGCATCGGACAACAATGTCAAGCCTCCAGAACTGTGAAATAATAAATTCTGTTCTTATAAATCACCTAGTTTGTGGTATTTTGTTACAGTGGCCTTAGGAAACTAATACAGGTGGGCTTGGGTTTGAATTGGGGTTTTGCCACTTAAAGTATGAATTTGGACAATTTATTCTGACTTCACTTTCCTCATCTGCAAAATGAGCAGAATATCAGTATCTTTTTAAAAAAGTATTATTGTGCTTTAGATGAAGGTTTACAGAACAAACTAGCTTCTCATTAAACACTTAGTACACATATTGTTTTGTGACATTGGTTGCCAACCTTATGACATGTCAACACTCTCACCTTCTTGACCTTGGGGTCCCTATTACCAACTTTCCTGTCCCCTCGTGCTTTCTCATCCTTGTCCTTGGGCTGGTGTGCCTATCTAGTATAGTTTTGTTTTATGGGCCTGTCTAATCTTTGACTGAAGGGTGAACCTCAGGAGTGACTTCATTACTGAGCTAAAAGGGTGTCCAGGGGTCATAGTTTTGGAGTTTCTCTAGTCTCTGTCAGACCAGTAAGTCTGGTCTTTTTATTTTTTGTGGGTTAGAATTTTGTTCCACATTTTTCTTCAGCTCTGTCCAGGACTCTCTATTGTGATCCCTGTCAGAGCAGTCAGTGGTGGTAGCCGGGCATCATCTAGTTGTGCTGGACTCAGTATCTTAATATCTATCTTGAATGATTATTGAGAATGTCAAAGGTGATCTACATAAAGTGCCCAGTATGTTGTCTAATATACATCATAGGGACCAAATACTGATTATTAATAATATGATACTTAGGTATAATGTAAATTCAATTTTTTTTATTGTGATAAATATATACCTAGCATAGCATTTGCCACTTAAAAAATTTTTACACGTACAATTCAGTGACATTAATTACCGTCATCATTTTGTTCAACCATCACCATTTCCAACTTTTTCTGTCACCTTTAACAGATGTTAATGTCACCTAAGCAATGATACCCCTTTCCCCTGCCCTTCCTCCTGCCCCTGGTAACAACTAATAAATTTTGGTCTCCACAGGAGCCCTGGTGGCACAGTGGTTAAGCATTTGGCTGCTAACGAAAAGGTCGGCAGTTCGAATCCACCAGCCGCTCTTTGGAAACCCTATGGGGCAGTTCTACTCTGTCCTATAGCGTTGCTATGAGTTGAAATCAACTCGAAGGCATACAATAACAACAATAACATACACTTAGTCAAGATAACACCATTCTTCCAGGTCCTGCTTCTGCCCCACCTTGAATACATTTCCTCAGCTCCTATTTTTATGCTCCCTTTTATCTCATACAAGAATCTCTGTCTTTTAATTGGTGAGTTTAGTCATTTATAGTTATTATAATTACTTGTATATTTGAATTATTTCTGTCTTCTTACTTTGTGGCTATCTGTGTACACCTGTGTGTGTGTAAAAGAATAATAATAATAATAACTAACATTTACTTGTTGTTAGCTGTTGTTGAGTCAGCTCCCGATTCATGGGAATGTCATACACAGTGGTCCCATTGGGATCCACATGGTTTTCATTGACTAATTTTTGAAAGTAGATCACCAGACCTTTCTTCCTAGAGGTACATTGGCTGAGAATAGAACCTGAGTCTCCTGCACCGAAAGTGAGAATCCTACAAGCGAACTACCACTGCCCCCAACACTTAATTAACACTTACTATATGCCATGTGGAATGCCTGGGTGGCACGAACAGTTAAATGCTGGACTACTAGCCGAGAAGTTGGTGGTTCAAAACCACCCAGAGGCTCCTTGGAAGACAGGCCTGGTGATCTGCTTGCAAAAGGTCACAGCCTTGAAAACCCTATGGAGCAGTTCCATTCTGCACACATTGTGTGGCCATAAGTCAGAATCAACTCGATGACAACTAACAGCAACAATATGCCATGAACTATTCTAACACTTTATATATGCAAACTCGTTTGATCCTTATGATGTTCTATAAGGTTTTACAGATGATAAAACGAGGCACAATTGAGGGTGGGGGGTAAATAATCTCCCTGAGATTACATGCCCAGTGAGCAGCAGAGCCAATACTCATACTCAAGGCACCTGTGTTTTTCACCACTATGCCACTACCTCTTGCAAGACACAGAACATTGCTCTTTCTCTCTCTTGATTTGTTGTAGGGAATTTTATGGACAGAAATCATATAATCATAAATATAAACTTTTGAATAGATCTTATAAAATAGTTGATTGATTTCTGTGCTTTCAGATATGCATAGTGCCCTGTGTTTCAGATGGGACAACTGAGGACAAGAGAGGGGCTTCTGGACCTCAGTGTAGCTCCATTTAAGCTCAGTGCTGTTCCTATGACACTGAGCACTTGAAGCTCCCTTTTCTGAGCAGCTTAAAACTCGCTCCCATCTTGTACGTGTGTTGGGCCTGAATTACCTCCCTAAATGCCTGTGGGATCAAACTACTGCCTAATTTACTTTTACTTGGAGGTATTTTAGAAATGATTCTGCTTCTAGGCAGATAAAACTTAAAAAAAAAAAAGTTTCCCACATATATTCATAGAGTTCCCTTCCCCTAATTTGAATTAGGTTAGATATACAAATTGATTTCTTTTCTGAGAATACGTAAGTAGCACAATCATGATGAAATAGCTCAAAGCTCTGTCATGTCAACTAAGGATTCCTGGCTGCCACTTGCCTGAGCTGGGTGGTTGTTGTTGTTAGGTGCCGTCTAGTCAGTTCCGACTCATAGCGACCCTGTGTACAGCAGAATGAAACACTGCCTAGTCCTTTTTTTGGAGCTGTTTCTTCTCATTTTGAGTCATGCCACATCAGCAAATGAAGGTCCCGAAAATTTGACTCCTTTCATGTCAGTAAGGCCAACTCTACTTTGAGGAGGCAGCTCTTCCTCAGTTGTATTTTGAGAGCCTTCCAACCTGAGGCACTCATCTTCTGGCACTATATCAGATAATGTTCTGCTGCTAGTCATGAGATTTTCACCAGCTCATTTTTTCCGAAGTAAACTGCTGGGTCCTTCTTTTTAGTCTGTTTTAGTCTAGAAGCTCTGCTGAAACCTGTCCACCAAGGGTGACCCTGCTAGTATTTGAAAAACTGGGGGCAAAGGTTCCAGTATCACAGCAACATGAAAGCCACCACAGTACAACAAACTGACAGACACGTGGTGGGAGCTGGATTGTGGATGATCAATAAGAGATCCAAGCTGACAGGGTTAGTGACGATAGTTCTGATAGTTCTGAAGTCAGCCTTACTCATTGTGTTTGTGAGTCCTCTGGCAAAATTCATTTATTAGGGACACATCTGGGAGGCAAATAATCTTACCACACACTGTCAGTACCATCCTGTATTTCCTCTTGTAAGAGGTTACCTATTTCTTCTAAACTCCTGCAGCTGGCAAGGAGACTGTCATAAGTTTTCACAAGACTTTGGGGCATGAAATGCAGGAAAAATATTTTAATTTGTTTTTAAACGTGATAAATTACAAGCTAATGAAAACCTTTGTCCAGTCCAACTTAGAGTCACTTTTTCTCTGGAGCCTTCTAGAAAATTGTGTATCTCTGAGACTCTGCAATATACAGTTCCAAATACGTATGGGATTACTCAGGGGAGTGTCTTCATTTGAACTGTGGGGCTGATGAGTTGGAATATTCAGTCTGTTCTTTTGAAATGTTGCCTTTTAAAATATTTCTTCTATCTCAACTCCTCGGTAAGAAGAAGGTAAAACTGTGCGGGTCTCATGCAGGCAGGCTACAGTGAGTAGTGTACTGGAAAGAGGGCAAGAGTTCAAGTTCCTCTGCTATAAACCAGCTACATAACCTTCAAAAAAGTACTTAACTTTGCTGAGTTTCAATATACTGCTCTGTAGAAAGAAATTGGAGCCCTGGTGGTACAGTGGTTAAGAGCTCGGCCACTAACCAAAAGGTCGGCAGGGCAAATCCACCAGCCACTCCGTGGAAACAGGGTAGTTTTACTCAAAAGCAATTGGGATATTAATGACTCACAAGGATCACTGTAAATATGAAATGAGAAAATATAAGAAAGCAGTTTGCAAATTCACAATGCTAAGCCATTGCTCCAGATTATGATCTTTGATTTGAGGAAAGCTGAAATGGCTGGATCTTCTCTTGCCTCCAAAATATCTTCCTTCTCTGCCACCACGACCTCCTGGCATTCCCATATTACTAGTTTCTTGCGGTTAAGGTGAGTAAACCTGAAAATACTGTGCAGATGTGCGATACGTGTTTCTGGAAGTGATAACTCATTAAGGCAAAGACTCTGTTTTAGAAATGCTTGTCTCACTAGTTTAATAATAGAGATAATCATTTTACAGGCTATTAAAATGCCCCCCCCTTTTTTTTTTTACTTCAAAGGCTCATAACAAAAAGCCAAGCATTTCATGCCCCAATGTCTTAGGCCACCTATGCAAGACCTTCAAAGAGGGTGGCACAAATTCATTTTGGTACTTTAGCCCATCATCCATTTAGAGGGATCAAATTACAGGGCAAAGGAGTAGAAGATATCTGTGTAGGGTTGTCAGTGAGCTGCATATTTCACCTCTGGAGATGGAAAAGGCAGTGCTTCTGTTCTTGCCTCCCTTTAAGCCAGGAAAAAAGACAGCACTTGCAAGAACTCAAGGACCTTAAAATATGTTGGCTAGGATTAGGCGAGCATAAGGACTGGAGGTAAGGCAGTGGTGGTTCAGTGGCTGAATTTTCACCTTCCATGCAGGAGACCCAGATTTGATTCCAGGCCAATGCATCCCATGTGCAAGCACCACCGTGTGTCAGTGGATACTTTTGTGTTGCCTTGATGCTGAACAGGTTTCAACCCAGCTTCCAGACTAAGATGGACTAGGTGGAAAGGCCTGGCAATCTACTTCCAAAAAATCAGCTACCGAAAACCCTGTTGATCACAATAGTCCTATCTGCAGCTGTTCATGGGGATGGCACTGGACTGGGCAGCTTTTTGTTCTGTTGTGATGGGGTCATCTTGAGTTTGGAGTTGACTTGACGGCAACTAACAACAGCAACAACAAAGGACTGGAAAGAAAGCTACGGTTAGATCAGTCTGAGAGGAGCCCTGGTTGCACAGTGGTTAAGTGCTCAGCTGCTAATTGAAAGGTTGGTGGTTTGAACTCACCCAGCAGTTTAGTGGGAGAAAGATGTGGCAATCTCCTCCCATAAAGATTACATTCTAGAAAACCCTATGGGGCAGTTCTACTCTGTCACATGGGGTCACTAGGAGTTGGAATTGACTTGATGGCATCCAACAACAGCAGCAGGTCAGTCTGAGGTGGCCTAGTGAGAGGAAGGGGCTGCACTAGGTGTTCTTCCACCGTCAGTGCAGCAAGGATGAAGGAGTGCTTCTCAGGAACCAGATTTGGCTCACACAGGACAGGGTAGATCTTGGGCCCTTTTGAATGCCACTCAAGAGGACTGCCTGAGGAGTGATGTGACCCCAACAGGATGTACCAGCAGATACCCAAGAAGGGGGAATTAAAATATCTGGCTGAGAAAAATCACAGACATGTCAGGTCAGTTGGAATCCAAGGACCTAATTGGGACCATCTCTGAGGAAGCCAGGAAGTGCTCTAAGAGAGAAGTAGTCAGTAGGATGACTGCCAGGAACTGGGGTTCCATCTTCATGTTCATCTGTGCTGGTAAGCAAGACATTTCCTGTCGCATACCATCCCTCTTCTCCTGAACCCCTCCATCCTACCTCCAACTGTAGAAGCCCAGAGGCACCTGAGGAGGGCAGAGACTGAGGCCAGCAGGGTGCAGAAGGAGAGAGAAGTCTGCCACCCCTTCTCTCTGGTGGCTTCCCTCTGAGGCAGGCTTGAGCTGGAGAGGCGAAAAAGTTTTAAATTAGAGAAGAATATGAAGTTATATGATTATGACTCAGGAATGAATATTTAAATTATTAAAATGACTGTTCTTGTGGCTGAAAGTGACTGAAAGACTTATTACCTGAGACCTCATGCACAATTTCTTACCTGAGAATGCTAAGAAATGCTGTATGATTTGCTTTTCAAAAAATTTTTTGCTATGCTGTTCTTTAAAAATTTTTTAAATGTTTCTTATTGAATGGCATTGTCAGAAAATATATTCTAAATGATATTGACTCTTTAGAAGTGGAGACTCCTTCTGAGGGTGGCAGAGTACAACTGTGCTCCATAGGGTTTTCAATGGCTGATTTTTCAGAGGCATCTCTGGAAAGACTTGAACTGCTGATTTTTCGATTAGCAGCCAAGTGTATTAACAGTTTTCACCACCGAGGGACTCTGGAATGGTACTACCTGGCCCTATTTCAGGTTAGATATTGTGGAATTGTAGAATCAGTATTCTAGAGTCTAGTTTTCCTGGGGTAGAAAAAACAAGTAATAGTACATGAGCATTTTTTGGTAACTGATTTATATCTTTTTAAAACAAACAAACAAACAGATTTAAAAAAATCTTTATTTGTAGCAAGGTTTCTATGTATACATATCCATCAAATTAAATTTGTTAATTATATTGTTCAAATTTATAAATTACTACAATTTTCTTGTCTGCTTTGTCTTTCTGAGAAGAGCTTATTAAGATCTTCCACTATGGTTGTAGATTTATCAATTTCTCTTTGTAATTATGACAATTTTTACTTTATGTATTTTAAGGTTAGGTTGATAGGCACATACACATTCATAATTACTACATCTTTTTGGTGAAATATCATGTTTATCATTATATAGTATTTCTCTTTTTTTACATTAAATTTTATTTTGTCAGTTGTACCCATATACCAATTGCCGTTGAGTCGATTCCGACTCATAGCAACCCTACAGGACAGAGTAGAACTGCCCCATAGGGTTTCCAAGGAGCGGCTGGTGGATTCGAACTGCCAACTTTTTGGTTAGCAGCCAAGCTCTTGACCATTATGACACCAGACCTCCATATTTTGTTAATTAATGCCAATTAATTTTGGTAACTCTATTGTAGTCTATTTTAAATTCAGTTTTGTCTGTTATTATCATTACATAAGCTCTTTTTAGTTAGTTTTGCCTTTTTCCCCATCTTTTGTTTTCAGCCTTTTGCTGTAAATTTTCCTTTAGTTGCTTCTTTTGTAAATAGCAAAGAACTTTGTTTTTTAATATAAGGACTTCTGCCTTTTATTTGGTGAGTTTACTTATTTGTAGTTATCGTACTTACTTATACACTTGAATTATTTCTGTCTCTTACTTTGTGTTTTCTGTTTACCAAAATGTTTTTTTTTTTCTTTCCTACCTTCTATTGAGTTAGTCTAGTTGGTTTTTTTTTTTTTTTTGAATGCCTACCCTCCTAACACACAGGTTTGGAGGCTATATATTCTGTTTCAAGGGTTCTAGGGTTTAAAGGTTTACCTTTAAAGAGACTAGCAGAAACTGCTAGTTCTCCTTTACTGTTCATTTCCCCCTTCCTTTTTAATAGAAAGGCTGATCTTAGTTGAGGTATACCTGCCTGGAATACAGACCACACCTCCCAGCTTCCCTTGTAGCTACATATGGTTACAGGTGACATGGGATTTAGCATTATGAAGGTCATGGTGACCTCGACAGAAGCTATTTTGGTGGAGTGGTGAAGGTGAAAGCCTGATTTCCGTGAGTTCCAAAGAAAATGAGAGACAAGCAAATAGAGCAGTGAGTAGAGACAACTCTTTTGAGGAGTCTTGTTTGCTTGTTGTTTGTTTTTATAAAACGGAACATAGAAATGAAGCATCCACAGAGAGGGATCCGAGGCCACAAAACTTAAAGCCAAGTCTTGTGCTCTTTCCATTCTCTGGTTTGAAGTTGAAATCTCTGTTTGCAGTTCTCAGAGTGGTTTGCAGAATCTATTTCTTTCCTGTGGTCACTTGAAATGTCACCTCTCTAGCAATTTATTTAAACAGTTCTGTCCCTTTCCTGGTATGTACTTTTGAGGTGAGATCAGGGGAATGGGGGTGAGGGGTAGGGATCTCTCTGCTCTTTCTGATTCTCAGCCTACTAGAGTTGAGATTATACCTGCAATGCCTTTGAAGACTTTTCCCTGCCCTTTATAGCTCAGAAGTGGATGGAGACAAACCAGTAGAAATCAGCTAGGCTTAGCCCACTCCTCTCCTCTTAAAGACACAGTGAGAGAGCAGTCATGTGGGCTTATGAGGGATATTAGGCATCCTTAGCTGGAAGAACTGAGATCTTCCAAGGCCATGTATGGCTCTGGTTCTTCACTGAAAAACAATGCTCACATATTAATTACAGCCATGATTTACTGAGCACTTTTTTGAGCTAGTACCATGCTGAGCTCTCTTTATACTTATTCTCATGTCTTCACAACCTCTGTGGGAGGTAGGTCCTGTTATTACTAGTATTCCCACTTTACAGATGAGGGAACTGAGGCTCACAGTAGGTAAGTAAGTAGCTCAAATCATACAGCTGGAGTAGCCAGGATTTATGTTAGTGTGACCCTAGGCCTGGATTGACCTGTTGCTTGAGTTTCAGCTGAAATTTAAAGGTATCTACAAGATAATGGAGGGGCAGTGGCCCCAAGAGAGGAGAGCTTGGCACAAAACAAAACAAAACAGGCACAGCAAGTGTCCTTTGAGGTGACTACTCTGATATTTTGTATTCTCCTATGCAAGTCAACCTGAGTGACTCAATGTTTCCTTGATTTTTATATGTTTCGCTTTGCAGTTGGAATTGGTTGACTGTTGTCCTTGGCACTAAGCCAGTTTTTTTTTTCTTCTCATGTTTGCACTTGGCCACTTGAGTATTGTATTCTGTCTCTGTTTGCTCTTAAGATCTTGTCTGGCTGCGGTGGCCCATCTATTGCTGTTGACTTACTATTTTTCTCACTTGACATTCAGCAGCCTCACTTCCCGCCCTTGGGATGAATGTTCAACAGCAGCTTTTCACGCTCTTATTCACACTTGTTTTCTTCCCCTACTTCTTGAGCTGCCAGTTCCAGGGATCAGCAGACCCTCTTCCACTGTATCTCTCAGCCTGAGGCTGGATCCTACAGCCTGCAGTGCATCTGGCCACAGGGATGTGCCTTCCTGATGTCCATTGCCAAGGATGCTCAGCGTATGTTTGCAAAATTTACCTTTTATGGACATCAGAGACAAACTGAGAAATTTCAAGCCATGTCATTTGTGGTATTGGTGCTGAAGGAGGTTTTGTCCTGTTTTGGCAAACTTGAAGGCAGGGACACAACAGATGAGAGACTCTCCACCACAAAGAAATATCTCAGAAAGAACAGGGAAGAACAGAAAAAATGATTACGTAAGATATTATCACTGGAGGAGGCTGGATGAAGGGTATATGGGAAGTCTCTTCTAATTTTGCAACTTGTGAGTCAAACTATTTCAATATAAAAAGTTATAATAATTATAATAAAATTCTTAATAATAAAAAATTGTGTCAATATTTGCCTCTATAGCCATATCTGGAGCCTAGTGGCACAGTGGTTAAGAGTTACATCTAGGTTGGCAGTTCAAATCCACCAGCTACTCCTTGGAAACCCTATGGGGCAGTTCTGCTCTGTTCTATAGGGTCACTACGAGTCAGAATTGACTCGATGGCAATGGATTTTTTGGTTTTATATCCATAACTATATCAGCTTTACTACAGATTTACAATTGGAAATTGTGATGAGCTCAAAAAGCCTTTGGTTATAGGAGGGAAGGGGAAACTTATGCCACTAAGAACCTTGTGCTCTTAGTTGTTCATCTGCTACATTCCCTCTTTTCTAAAAATATGTTATTAACATTTTTATTGAAATTTAATCCACATACAATACAGTTCACCCATCTAAAGGTGCAATTCAACGGCTCTTAGCATATTCATAGACTTGTGTAACCATCACCACAATCTAATTTTATAACTTTTTCATCACTCCAAAAAGAAACCCCATACCCATTAGCAGTCAATCCCTGTTCTCCCCTTCCCACCACACACGCAGACATCTCCCCCTAGACCTAGGCAACAATGAATCTTTCTTTCTCTATGGATTTGTCTATTTTAGAAATTTCATACAATATG
This sequence comes from Dugong dugon, assembly GCA_030035585.1. Lineage (NCBI taxonomy): Eukaryota > Metazoa > Chordata > Mammalia > Sirenia > Dugongidae > Dugong > Dugong dugon. The sequence goes on from CM057467.1 coordinate 34,112,870, forward strand.
TGATCTTTTATGTCTGGCTTCTTTCACTTAGCATAATGTTTTCAAGGCTCATTCATGTTATAGTATGCATCAGTATTTCATCCCTTTTTATTGCCAAATAATATTCCACTGTATGGATATATCACATTTTGTTTATCCATTCATCAGTTGATGGACGTTTTGGTTGTTTCTACAGTTTAGATGTTATAAATAATGCTTTTATGAACGTTTGTGCCCAAGTTTTTGTGTGGCTATATGTTTTCATTTCTTTTGGGTCTATACCTAAGAGTGGAATTGTTGGATCATATGGTGACTCTGGTGGCGCAGTGGTTGAGAGCTATATCTGCTGACCAAAAGGTCAGCAGTTTGAATCCACCAGATGCCCCTTGGAAACCCTATGGGGCAGTTCCACTCTGTTCTATAAGGTTGCTACGAGTTGGAACTGACTTGACAGCAACGGGTTTGGTTTGTTTTTTTGGTACGGTAACTCTATGTTTAACATTTTGAGGAATTGTTTTCCAAAGTGCACCATTTTGGGATCCCACCAGGAATGTGTAAGGGTTCCCATTTCTACACATCCTTGTCAACACTGGTTAATATCTTTAATAGCTATCCTAAGGGTCATCATGAGTTAAAATCAACTTGAAGGCAATTAACAACACAACAACAAAATGGACGTGAGGTGGTATTTATTGTGATTTTGATTTGCTTTTCCCTGGTGGCCAACAATATTGAGCATCATTTCATGTGATTATTGGTCATTTTTATTCCTTTTTTTGGAGAAATGTCTATTCAAATTCTTTCTTCATTTTTAATTGGGTTACTTATCCTTTTATTATTGAGTTGAGTTCTTTATATATTCCAAGTAAAAGTCCCTTATCAGATACATAATTTGCAGATATTTTCTCCTGTTCTCCAGATTGTCTTTTTACTTTCTTGAAAGTATCATTTGCAGCCACATTCCCTCTTGAGGTCTTAAAATCTTCACGGATATAGATCAAGATATACTGACTGAAACTCGACCCCAAGATTTTTTGAAAGTACAGTAGATAGAAGCTGCAAAATCTCAGTTGAAAGCTACCAGAAGTTCAGTTGTCTGTTTTGCTAGAGGTTAGAGACCCAATACTTCTTGGGAAGCGTGCAGATGTCCCTTCGTATTGATGGGGGATTGGTTCCAGGACCTCCATGGATACCAAAATCCGAGGATGCTCAAGTCCCCTAATATAAAATGGCATAGTATTTTCATATAACCTATGCACATGCCCCGTAAACTTTAAATCATCTGTAGATTACTTATAGTACCTAATACAGTGTAAATGCTATGTAGATAGTTGTTATACAGTACTGTATTGTTCAGGGAATAATGACAAGACAAGACGTGAACAATGCTCAAACAGCAAGTGCTGGAAAGAGACTGAGGATCTGTGAAATGGTGGGAGGCTACAGCAGGGGATGCCTACCCATCACTTCATTCTCATGGATTCAGTGCAGTGCTTAGTGCGTGGCAAATTCAAGTTTTGCCTTTTTCAACTTTTGTTTTTTTTTTCCAAATATTTTCCATCCACAGTTGGTTGAATGCATGGATGTGGAACCTGAGGATATGGAGGGCTGATTGTTTCTTTGCTCTGGCAGAGGCACTTGAATAGGCCCTTTAGCTGCACAAATAGAAACCACGTCCCTACGCACTGCATTGACTCGACAGCTTCCTTAATGCTGAGGCTTTAAACAGAGAAGCTGGGTGCTTTGTGTCAGTGTGTATGTTTTAGTCAAAGCAATGTCTTGGCAGTTTTTCTTTTGTTTATTTGGTGGTGGGAGGTGGTGTGGGGAGAAAATGTTCCTTGGCTCCGTGGGCAGTGTGCCTGAACTGTGGCTTATCTGAGGGAGATGGATGGTATCTGTGTGTTTGTCTTAGAGTTGTGTAGGAGAAATGAGCCCAGAGAAAAGAAGCCATGGGGCTGCTCTCACAAGAGGCCTTCTGCTATTCTGGGCTTACCTAGTGTGGCTTTGGGGCCCAGGTGCCAAAGGGTAGCACAGAACTGGGGAGAGGTTGCTTCTCCCCGCTTTGCACCCTGAGGGCACTGAAGTAACATCCTTGGAATTGACCTTGGTGTTTTCATGAAAGCATCTTCAGCATTAGCTACCATGACGTTCCTTCCACACTTTGAGATCAGCGGCCCCAGAGGAGTTACAGCAGGAGAGAAAGGAAAAGAGCAGAGAAGACAGCACATGGTGACTAAAAGACAGGCAATGTTATGATGCATCCCAGGAATAACTGGGATTCACTTGGAGGGGGAGGAGGTTGAAGTTTAAAGATCAAGTTGAGCCATTGTAATTTGTGCCTTACATGCTCACGCGACTGCAGTTGTACACACAGATCGCCTGTATAGTGAGGGGATTGGGTCAGGAATCACTTGGGGGCCATTCTGTAGATATATTTGGTTTGACCAAAATATATTTTAATTAGATTTGAATTTCATTGCCTTTAGGTAGCATATGTTCTCTCTTCAGTTTGCCGCAGATTCTGTCACTCCCTATTGTCTCACAATGGCCTGATTAACACACTCATGTTACCCACCTGGTCTCTGTGGATATTTGAATTACTAAGCCCTTGACTAGAGTCTCTAAAATGTTCTTCTCACTCTGACATTCTGTGATTCAGAGTGACCTTGGTCAGTGTGCTTTGAAGATCCCAGCCCAGCTATGAATCTACGGACTTAACCAGCGGTCCCCTATATGAGGTGGGGAGGCTCACTGTGGCCAGGGGTCAACTGTGATGATGGGAGCTGATTACTGTTTTACCACCTTTTTCCTGCCATTTTCTTAATGAACCAAGAGTGAGAAACTTCCTAGAGAAAGCCAAGATAAATATCCTTTAGAAGACCAGCGCACTGAGCAAAGAACCACCCCACTAAATGACATACAAACCTACTCTTAGGACAGGCTCTGGAACCAGTTTTTCAGTTCTACCATAGATTTGAATCTATTTTAGTTTCTTCCCCCTTCAGGAGTATTACTATTGGCAGCTTCACCTCTAATAGTGAAATGTGCCCTTGGTAATTGATTATCTCTCCAATTTCAGTGAGCAGATGGCAAAGGCATCTTTTGGGTCAAGGATTCTTTCCAAGTCTGCTGGAATTCTGCCACACAGAAACCATCTATTCTGTTTATCAGAAGGCTACTCTGCAAGTAAAGGAGAAGTCATTTAATGAGAAAATGTGTTCTTTTTCTAGAATACTATTTCTACCCTTCTAATGACAATATTATCAATTACAGGTGAGTGGTATTTTATAAGCAATCCCAGTTGTACAGTGATTAGGCACTCACCTGCTAACTCAGAGGTCAACAATTCTAACCCCCAGCTGCTCCACAGGAGAAAGATATGGCATTGTGCTTCCGTAAAGATTACAGTCATGGAAACCCTATGGAGCAGTTCTACTCTATCCCATAAGGTCACTGTGAGTTGGAATCGACTTGATGGCAATGGGTTTGGTTTTGGGTTGGTATGTTATACGTTTTGGAATCATCCTATGTAGTCATCTCATATGATCCTAACTCCTATGAGGTAATAGGAAAGACACTGGCATTCTGATAATACAGAGAAGGAAATTGAAACACAGAGAAATTAACAGCCTGCTGAAGACACACTACTAGTTAAGTGGTTGAAATGTAAAACATCATGAGTTTCACATATAATACATTTGAATAATTTTTCTAGGAAAACAGAATTTACTCTAAACTCTTCTTCATAAACACTACTTGTACGAGACTCCTAATTCCTAGTTTTGTGCTCTTTTTCCCTCTTATCTGTCCTCTGAATTTGGATTGCTGCAGTCTGGGACAGCAGATATGATAAAGAAAAAGCAGAATGGAAGATACCCAAGCTTGATTTTATGATGAATGACTGAAGGGATTTATCAGAGAAAAGGTTAAATGTGGTAGTGTTGAGATCCACTGGCAAATAAAAGAGAGTAATAAAACCAGCGTAGCATAGAAAGAGAGGTGAGCCTACCGTGAACCTGATATAATAGAATCAAATCAAATAATACCCGCAGTCACACAAGCAGATACGAGAACTAATCTCTGATCAAGACGTTCCTGTGCAGATAAAACCTGACCACAGGGTCTGACCATGGCTTGTATTAGCAATGCTACAGTCCCAGAGAAAGAAAGGATTTCAGGAAGTGCATCCACTGAAAGCATGTGAAGTTCAAAGCCGAGAGTAGGAGAACAATTAGAAACAGACATCTCTGCCTTACCCCAGCTTGACCAAAGAAAAGTGGAGATGGTTTATATAAGCACCAGGCTCCTTGAAAAAAAGAGATACAGCTTACGAGAAAATATTTAGGAGAAATTCAATTTTCCTAGAAAAGAGAAAACGTAAAATTTAAATCAGCACGGTGGGTGACTGGAAGATTCACAGAGCTCTTAAAGATTTGTACATCACATCAGGGTTTATCCCAATAATGTCTACCTAAGGGAATGGGCCTGAGGAAGTTGATTTGTAGACTTGAGCTGGTGGCGCTACAGTGAAGCTCAGTTATTAACTTTAAATAAGCCCCTAAGCAACGGTGAGAACTTTGATTCTGTGGAAATACTGACTGCTTATAATCACGAGGGGGTGAATTCTAAGAAATTGTGCAACAAATAAATTGTCAGCCACTGACAACCATGAAGAGCTATAATTAAGGTATAAGGCTGTCATTCTGGAGGAACAAATGGCTGAAAGAATAAACAGGACTTAATGAATGATGCCTCTAATTGATTTTCTTCTGCTGCTGCTCATCAGTTGAGAATCACTGAGTTAGGTCACATATGACTGCAAGGTGTTGTCAGGGCTTATCTTTTCCTGGAACAATGTTCTGATTTTTGGTCAATAATTCTTGCTTAGGTTTTCTCCTGTGCTTTTTAGAAGACTTTTTGTATTCCATTTAGGCATGCTGAAAGGACAGGCAAGACGGTCTTGCCACAGCCTGTTTACATGAAAGAACCACTCTAACGAGAGGGAGAACTGAGCAGCAAGTGTTTCGCTGAGGCCATACTGGGTAAGTGCAGAAGGGGAAGGGCGATTTGAAATTCAGCAATGTGTTTATCACTCTGTTGTCCAACGATCCAACAAGTATGGATTCATATCTGAGTCCCACAGTTAGGAGTTTCCAATAAAAGATAAATAAAACCTAAAAAGATGGGCTTGCTAAAATCTCCATGGGCTACAGAAAGCCCAATGTGTCAGCAGAAATGGTGTCAGCAGAAATTGGAGACAGCATCTTTGCTGCTGACTTCAGTGTCCCTGAAGCGGTGGGTGGGAGAGTGTTGGAGAGGAGACGGTCAGCAGATGCAGTGGGGACACTGGTGGGAATCACTCTCTCTGCTGGCATCAGAAGCAGAATCTTCCTGGTCAAGGAGGGGACATCTGGGCATTTGGCACAGAGGTCAGCCCCCATGGTTGGGCATAGGCAGAGGTACCAGCAGTGCTGCTGGAAGGCAGCAGCACAGCTGCTCCCTTGTCATTGTCAGCAACAGAAGTCATGATTGCTGTGTTGCAGGGCAGAAGAGAAAAGTGGGGAGGTAAGGGCAGGCATGTGCCAGCCAAAACTAGCTGTGCCTTCTCAGAGCTATTTGGGAAGAATTTCAAGGGTCTTGGACTTCTAGTACTTTGGGTGGGGGTAGAGCCTAAGAAATTCTGGTTTATTTCTGCAGTTCCATTTCTAACCACAGGTAGGTGAGTGTGGGCTGGAAAAACACAGATGATGCTCCAAACAGAAAAGGAGAGCTGTGTCCCCTGAATCACAGACCTCATTTTAGGGGAAAGATTGACCAATAGGTGCTTCTCCTGGGCTGAGTGAGGGTTTTTGTCTGGTTTTGGTTGGCGGTGTTTGTTTTTCAAATCAGTGGTAGTTTAGCAAAAAGAAGGGCCAAGTAGCTCTCTCAGAAACAAGCGGTGAGCAATTCCTCTCTTTTGCTGACTATGGAAAGAGACTTTGAAGCAAGAGAAAAGAAGTCTGGAAGATGTGGAATACGGGATAATTCCAAACATTGGAAGTACTAAAGGAAAGAGTTGGAATTGGAAATGGAAAAAAGAAAACCAAGTCACTTAGGAGCACATTAGCTTTAGGTTCAATGGAGATAGCAGAAAGGAGAAGGGGACGGTGAAGTATGTGATGAGGAGGGCAGCTGGTTTTAGGAGAAAGTGGTCACAATTAGAGAGAAGTTAGGTGGAGACCCAGAGAAAGGTCTGAGAAGTAAACAGAATGACATGGTTAGTATAATGGGCAAAAGTACATATAATCTTTGTAAGTTGGAATCAAGAAGAAATATCTCCTTAGGCTAATAGTAGAAGCTGGCTTACAAATGCCCAAATAAGAAATTACTGAGGCTTAAGCAGAATGGAGGAGGAAGAAGGATTGAATGTGAGGAATAGAGGAATAAGTGGCATTGGCTCTAATGAGACCCAGGAGTCGGGAGAAAAGGGTAGAGTCATTTTAGGAGCTCCTTAGGAGCAGAGATCCCATCTTAATCATCTTTCTAGTTTAGAACCTAGCACAATCCCTGGCACATAGTAGGTGCTTAATGAATATTGCTAAATTAAACCGTAAGTTGTTTCTCAGCTTCTATGCTTGGCAATAGTATCACCAAATAGTGTTTGCATATTACTTGTTCTTCCTCCCTTTTCTGAGTCAGTTTTTTAAAAGTTGATTGTGGTTCCAACATATATTTTTCTCATTTTGCCATGAATAGATACACATTTTGATCCTGCATGCTTCTCTGATTTCTAAAAAAGTGTAGGCTGAGGCAGTTCAGTTTCCTAGTTAAATAAGTATTCCAAATTATTTGGACCTCAATATACAGATTGGGTCATTGAAAGAAGCAAATTTTTCTTTTATGTATGTGATTTGGAGTCTGGAGTCAGTGGTGCCTGTGAAAATGGGCTGATGCGGCAGGAAAAATGAGCTTCATAAATTCAGTTAAGTTCCTCATCACTGGCCCTTCATTTGTTGTCCTGATTTCAACCTCAAATAGTCTAATAGCTGTGGATAGATGTGCTGGAATAGGTTAAGTAAAATGGAAGACTTCTATAGACAGGATCACAGCAAACAATCATTGCCTGAGTATGCCATGTGCTAACTTAGAGCCCAGTGAACAAATGACTAAGCAGAGGGTTTGGAAAACTCTCTGTGCCAATAAGAACTATGCTAGATGTTAGGCCACCTTGAAGGAAGTAAAGTGATATCATGGAGTGGAGTGGAACTTGAGATTTATCCCCAGCTATGCCAGATGACCTTAAGAGCATCATCTAACTCCCCTAAGTATTAGAGTGCTCATATTTCAGTTTAAAAGAGTTGGAGTAGATGAATCCTAAGATCCTGTACAGTTCTATGCAGCTACTACATTTTTTGTTGCTCTCCAAAGTTAAGGACTTGGACATTTGTGATGGGTGATATTATTGAATTATTTACTGTAGCATTTAGTTTTATTTTGAAACATGAGTATCTTCCAGCAGATACTCCAGTTGGAGATTAGGAGGAATCAGGAGAGAGCTGGGGATGGAGGGAGGAGATCTATTAAGACCTCTCTGTGATCAGTATTCTACTGTGCACTATGTGGGACAAAGATAAACGTTTTCATATCTATTTCTTATTTATGTGTGAAAGGCATTGAGACAGTTTAATGAAAACACACATTTGTGTGTGTGTATGTATGACTGTGTATATATATATAAATATATATATTTACCATATATATAAATATATATATTTACTAAGAGGATTATATTTAGATAAAAGAATCACTCATTCACTCTAAAAATGCTTACAGAGCATCAAAAACAACCAAACATTGGGTTAGGTGCTGAGTTATAAAGTCAAATAAAGGAGAAAATATGCCTGTCCTCGTAGAGGATCTAAGACACAAAGGAGAGAGAGAGTTGGAGAGCCTTCTTTCAATAACATTTATAGAGAAAGACTATAATTGTTAGTAGTCCTACCAGTTGGACAAATCCAAGAGTCAGGCTGCCTTGTAAGTGGAAGAATTGGGGAAAGAAAGATGACTTTGATTTGGTTAATGAATTGGCAGACAAGCCCTTTACTAAGCATAAGGAGGGGGGAGTGAGATGAGACATTGAAGAAAGGAGTGAAAGCTGGCGACAACCACTTACAGAAGAGGAGAGAAAAGTAACCATGTTATGAAGAATGACTGTGAGGTAATGTTAAGGAGAACAGTTAATCTTGGAGGCCATGAAGTTAGAGTAGGGTTTTCATTAACTGTACTGGAAGCAGAGAAGTCCAATAGCAAGACTGGTCCAGGAGAATTAATTAGGACTCTAGTTGCCAAGAGATAAAAAAGAAAACCAATCCAAACTGGCTTAACAAATAGAGAATTTATTAGCTAAAGAACTGAGAAATCCAAGTGTCAGGCTGTCTACAGTAAAATGTAATACAGGGGCTCAAATGATGTCACTAGGATCTGTTGCTTCTCAGCTCTGCTTCCTCTGGGTTAGTTCCATTCTAAATCAGGTGATCATATCTCCAGCAGAAACGCCTCACGCTTCCTATTCACTCAAGCAAAATCCCTGACAGTCACTCCAGTTGGGCCTGATTGGCTTGAGTTTTGTATCTATCCCTGAACCTATCACTGTGGCTCTCTGTTTTCTCATCCCTTTCATGAATGGTGGCATATCCAGCTCCCACCTACATTTTCTGCCTCTCAGGCTTATTGGGAAGCTACTATATCACTGACAGTATGTGCTACTGGCAGGAGGGGACCTGTTTAACTGTTTGAAATGGAAGAAACAGGTGTGTGTCACAAATTACTCTTTTTACAGAGTATTGTATGAGGTGTTGCATCCTGGAAGTGTGATTATGCACAACTTTTGTCTCTTTTGGCTTTTGTACAACAAGATAAGCCTTGTAAGTGTATTTCTGGGTTCCTTTGCACAATTTAGAAGTTGTGTTTCTCACGATGATTCCCTGATTGTGTGAATACTGCATTTTCAGGTGCCATATACTGTACGTACCAGTCAAAGGATCTGGAAGGCAATGCAGAATCCAGAGGGAGATATCAGTCCCCAATAATCTTACACCCCAGAGTCCAGTGTGACAAGTGTGTCCCACATATCCTACCCCCAGAGTCCAGAGGGACATATATGTCCCAGATAATATGTATTGAAATCTATATTTCATAACAAAATTTCAGAAATATTCCTTGATTCAGCATGCCTCCATTATTGAAAACATGGTATGAACAGAAAAAAATTTTAAAATTTAACTCATACATGAAAGGGTTATACAGGCTCTGACTGCCCCTCCCCACCTTTGACCCCAGCACCTTCTAACTTTTGGGAAGAAACCCCTTGTTCCAATCTAGGTCCTGGTGGAGCCCTCTGATCCCCACCTCAAGCTGCTGGGCCCTTGGTGGCAGCGTGGAAGCAGCAGAGGCAGCCATGTCCCAGTGACTGTCTTGACACAGGCGTGAAGTCACTGCCAGCGAATGCCACAGTTGTAGTCAAGTCGAGTTGCTGGCATTTATACTCAGTAGCAGGAGCAGCAGCAGTGTCCCTACCAGGCTGGTCCTGCCACATGGTTTTGGGCAGGCCTCCTGGTCTCAAGGCTGTTTTTCCAGCTTCCTCCTGAATTCTGTGAATTCAGTAAAATCTTCAATTAATCCCTTTTATACTTAAATAGCTCAAACGAAACCTGCCATTTGCAACTGAGAACACAGGACTATATACGTGGTGGGGATTGTTGGTGAGGCAGAATTGTGGAGTGTCAGAATGAGAAGGAATCCTGCGGTATTGGCAGTTCGAACTCACCCAGGGATGCAGCAGAAGACAGACTTGGTGACCTGCATCTGAAAGGTCACAGCCTTGAAAACCCTATGGAGCAATTCTACTCTGCAGACATGAGGTCACCATGAGCTGGAATTGACTGGATGGCAGTTAACAACAACAACAGTAACTATTTCTTCCCCAAGTTTTCCTGATCTATTTTTGCTCCTACAATTCATTTTCCACAGGACAAAGATTTCTTAAAAAACTTAGATCATATCACTTATTTATTTTAAACTCTATTTAAAATCCTAGAATAACACAAAAATTCCTTAACACGGCTACAAAACCCCATATGATCCAGCCCCTGCCTACTTCTTTGATTTTGTTTCCTACCACCCTCACCACTCTCCTGCCACAGTGGTCATTTTTCCTGGAACCTGGACTTGACAAACACAGTCCTGCAGCAGACCCTTGGCTCTTGCTGTTTCGTATCTTCCTGAGAACTTTTGCATGGCTAGCTTCTCATCATTCAAATATCAGTTATTCAGAGTGGCCTTCTTTGACTATCCTATCTTAAACAGTATCCCCATTGCCTGCTAGTCCATTACTCTTTTATTTTCTTTATAAAACAAAACAAAACAAACAAAAAAAAAAAAAAACCCATTGCAGTTGAGTCACTTCTAACTCATAGTGACCCAATAGGACAGAGTAGAACTGCCCCATAGGGTTTCCAAGGAGTGGCTAGTAGATTTGAACTGCCAACCTTTTGGTTAGCAGCTGAGCTCTTAACAACTTTGTCACCAGGGTTCCATTTTCTTTATAGCCCTTGCCATTTCAAGTAATTATTTGTTTACCCGTGTACAGTCTGTCTCTACAAGAGCAGCAACCTTGCCCATCTTATCCACTGCTGTATCCCCCATGCCTACAAGAGAGCCTGGCACGTAAGAAATGCTGAAATAATACAGTAAAACCTGTGAAAGCAGGAACCTGTGTAAGGCAAAAACTTGTCAGAGAAGGAAAACTCAAATATTCTCCACTAAAACCAGTGATAAAAAAGTGGTAAGACTGTACCCTGGCCCAGGAGGGAAACTTCTGAGGTCTGAAAACACAAGGCAGTCCCACTGAGTTCTGACTTTCACAGGTTTCACTGTATTTGTGGAATGTGTGAATAAGTTGTTAGGGAAATAGCCATGGACGCTTGAGATTTGAGTCAGGACTTAAAGGGTGGTAAATTATATAGACCAAAAATAAATAAATAAACCAAACCCATGGCTGTCAAGTCAATTCTGACTCATAGCGACCCCACAGGACAGAGTAGAACTGCCACGTAGGGTTTCCAAGGAGCAGCTGGTGGACTCGAATTGCCGGCCTTTTGGTCTTAATCACTGCACCATCAGGGCTCCATAAATTGTATAGAGGAGTTTAAAAATGAGATCTGCCATGCACAGCATCTCTGCATACAGTCGTGCATGCATGAAAGCACCGGATCCAAAGAGGCAACATTTGCATTGTCGATTACATAGTTTGCATATTATTATGTCAGTTTTTTGGGAGGTGCAAGAGTAAAGTGTTTGGTTCTAACAAAATTAGTGTATCATGAACAATCTTCTTTCTGATGGAAGAAGTCTTTTCAGGAAGCGACACTTGTTTCTAAATTGTACAAATGACTATATGGGCTAGCAGTGACCTGGACATGAAAGGAGATGCAGAAGGCTCAGAGGAGGAGCATGGCATATTTGTGGGACAAGGGAGAGGCTGGCCTGGTGTAGCTGAATAATGAAAGTCTTGAAAGCCTGGCCTTGGTGTGTTAGTAAATTAGAAGCCAATGCAGATCCTGCTCCCAGTAGGTTCAAGGATTCTGCTGCCTTCCACAGGTGCCTGGAAAGAAATCCAGTAGGTTCTGAATGAGCACAAAGGCCATTGGGAGGTGCCACCCTCAGCCACATCCTTCTGTTTTCTTCCATGGTACTGGTGGGCGGGAAGGGGTGGGAATAATACACAGTTCCTGGCACATGGTAGATAATCAAGAAATACTTGCAAAATGAACATGAGAGGCAAAAACCTACATCAGCTATAGCATGGAAAATCCTTGATGGGAGCAAGTTAGCTGGAGATGACCTTGACAGCATAGTCTTGGGGCAGATTAGCAGAAGAGCTTACCAAGAAGATGTGCTTGTCCGTGGGAGAACTATGACCTCCACATCTCCTTAGTAAACACATGGCCCCAGAGCATATTGTTCAACTCGCCATCAGACTTCCACAGGGCCTAATAGGTTTTGTGGTTTTTTTTTTTTTTTTTTTTTGGTATAACTATTTTATCCAGATGAAATCTCCTGAAGTGGGCACAGCTCATAGAGAGAAAGCAAGCCAAGAATTACTGGTAAAAATGCCGCTGGGTAGAATCAACTCTGTCTTCATTTTCTCTGTTCGTTGGCTGTTTTGATGAGCACAAACCATGTATTTTTATAACTGTTATTCATTAAAGTCATCAAGGGCTGAAAACGAGAGAGCAGGCTAGAGCTGACATTACTACTGAAGGGTCTCATGTCTTTGTCTGTGTCCATATGATTGAGCAGAAAGTCCATAGACAGAGACTGAGAATCATGAGACTTGAGCAGATGGGTGGGATTGGGTTTGTGAGTTCCCCTCCTGACTCTCCCACCTCCCTTCTCTCATTCTCTTCCCAATTTCTCTTTTCTTTGTTTCCTTCCTTTCCTCCTGTTTTTCTTCCCTGCTTCCTTTCACCTTTCTCCTTTTCTTTCCTTCAGCCCCTTCAACCTCTTCTTAAATACCTACAGTGGGGGCAGTGGTGGTTCAGTGGTAGAATTTTCACCTTCCATGTGGAAGACCTGGGTTTGATTCCTGGCCAGTGTACCTCATGCACAGCCACCACCTGTCTGTCAGTGGAGGCTTCCATGTTGCTATAATGCCAAACAGGTTTCTGTGGAGCTTCCTGACTAAGAAGGACTAGGAAGAAAACCTTAGCTGAAAACCAGCCAATGGCGGTGGGGGGTGGGTGTGTGTGTGTGGCAAAACAACAACAACAACCAACCCTGTGGATTACAACAGTCCAGTTCACAACCAATCATGGGGATGGTACAGAGCTGGGCAGTGGTTTTGCTGTATTTTATATGTGATTGCCTTGAGTCCTGACGACTCAATAGCAGCTAACAACAACAACAATGTTGCAGATACCACACCAATACTGAAGAGAAAAAAAATCAAAATTAAATAACAAGAGATCCTGTCCTTGAAGAGTATACACTTTAGCCTCTCCTTGCATTCTTTTGGAATTTGTATCAAGCTCATATTTAAGGAGTAAAATGACTTGGCTTGGACTTCAAGGTTGCCTGAACTTAAATGTTGCTGCATCTCTGTTTGGATTGCTGTCAGATAAGCTATAAAGTGAGTCAGGAGATCTTGAGAGTAACTTGCTGTTCTGCATCTGTCTTTTGGGTAATTAGTTAAGTTGGGCTGACAAGTATGACTCACAGAGGCTCTGCCATGGTGTGTGTCTAGGAAGAATAGCTAGCTGGCTGTTCACTGAAGACTGTGCATACCCATGAAAAGCAGACACAGCTTACAATCATGACAGGCATTATTTGCACCCTTTTGCTTCATTCGAGAGGAACAGGTGACAGGAAATTCAATGTGCGTAAAATGTAACAAGTTGTCAGAAGAGCTTCTCTAATGTTCCAAGTTCTTTTTATTTTTTTTTATTGTGCTTTAAGTGAAAGTTTACAGTTCAAGTCAGTTTCTCATACAAAAATTTATACACACATTGCTATGTGCTCTCCCTGTAATGTGACAGCACACTCCTCCTCCTTTCCACCCTGGATTTCCTGTGTCCATTCAACCAGCTCCTGTCCATTTTTGCCCTCTCATCTTGCCTCGGGACAGGAGCTGCCCATTTAGTCTCATGTATCTATTTGAGCTAAGAAGCACAATCTTCAAGAGTATCATTTTATGTCCCATAGTCCAGTCAAATCTTTGTCTAAAGAGTTGGCTTCTGGAAAGGTTTCAGTTCTGGGCTAACAGAGAGACTGAGGGCCATGTCTTCCAGAGTCCCTCCAGTCTCAGTCAGACCATTAAGTCTGATCTTTTTACTAGAATTTGAGTACTGCACCCCACTTTTCTCCTGCTCCATCTGCAACTCTCTGTTGTGTTCCCTGTCAGGGCAGTCATTGGTGGTAGCTTGGCACAATCTAGTTCTTCTCGTCTCAGGCTGGTGGCGTCTCTGGTTTATGTGGCCATTTCTGTCTCTTGGGCTAATATTTTCCTTGTGTCTTTGGTGCTCTTCATTTTCCTTCGCTCCAGGTGGGTTGGGACCAATTGATGAATCTTAGATGGCAGCTTGCTAGCTTTTAAGACCCCAGATGCCAGTCACCAAAGTGGGATGCTGAACATTTTCTTAATAAACTTTGTTATGCCAATTGACCTAGATGTCCCCTGAAACCATGGTTCCCAGACCCCTGCCCCTGCCTTGAAGTGTTTGGTTGTATTCAGGAAACTTCTTAGCTTTTGGTTTAGTTCAGTTGTGTTGACTTCCCCTGTAGTGTGTGTTGTCCTTCCCTTCACCTAAGATAATTCTTATCTAATATCAAGTTAGTGAATACCCGTCTCCCTTCCTCCCTACCCTTGTAACCATCAAATAACGTTTTCTACTGTGTTTAAAACATTTCTTGAGTTCTTATAATAGTGGTCTTAAACAATATTTGTCCTTTTGCAACTAATTTCACTCAGCATAATGCCTTCCAGATTCATTCATGTTATGAGAGGTTTCCCGGGTTCATCATTGTTCTTTATCATTGCATAATGTTCCATTGTGTGAATATGCCATAATATGTTTATCCATTCGCCGGCTGATGGGCACCAGGTTTTTTCCATCTTTTTGCTATCTTGAACAGTGCTTCAATGAACATGGGTTTGCATATATCTATTCGTGTGAAAGCTCTTTTTTGTCTAGGATATATTCCAAGGAGTAGGATTGCTGGATGGTATGGTACTTCTATTTCTAGCTTTTTAAGGAAGCGTCAAATCGATTTCCAAAGTGGTTGCACCATTTTACATTCCCACCAACAGGGTATAAGTGTTCCAAACTCTCCACAACCTCTCCAACATTTATTATTATTATTATTTTTTTTTATTAATGCTAACCTTGTTGGGGTGAGATGGTATCTCACTGTAGTTTTGATTTGCATTTCTCTGATGGCTAATGATCATGAACATTTCCTCATATATCTCTAAGCCACCTGAATGTCTTCATGGCAAAGTGCCTGTTCCTATTCTTTGCCCATTTTTTAATTGGGTTGCTTGTCTTTTTGTTGTTGAGGTTTTGCAGTATCTTGTAGATTTTAGAGATTAGATGGTGATCGGATTTGTCATAGCCAAATTTTTTTTTCCCAGTCTGTAGGCTGTCTTTTGACTCTTTAGGTGAAGTCTTTTGAAGAGCATAAGTGTTTGATTTTTAGGAGCTCCCAGTTATCTAGTCTCTCTTCTAGTGTTAGTGCACTGTTGCTTATGGTTTGTATTCTGTTTATGCCATGTATTAGGGCTCCTAGCATTGTCCCTATGTTTTATTCCATGATCTTTATAATTTTAGATTTTATATTTAGGTCTTTGATCCATTTTGAGTGAGTTTCGTGCATGGTGTGAGGTACGTGTCTTGTTTCATTTTATTGCAGATGGATATCCAATTATGCCAGCACCAGTTGTTAAAGAGACTGTCTTTTTCACAATTAATGGACTTTGGGCCTTTGTCAAATATCAGCTGCTCATAGGTGGATGAATTTATGTCTGGATTCTCAATTCTGTTCCATTGGTCTATTTATCTGTTGTTGTACTAGTACCAGGCTGTTTTGACTACAATGGCGGTATAATACGTTCTAAAATCAGGTAGTGTGAGGTCCCCTCTTTGTTCTTCTTCTTCAGTAATGCTTTTCTTATTTGGGACCTCTTCCATTTCGATATGAAGTTGGTGTTTTGTTTCTCCATCTCATTAAAACATGCCATTGGAATTTGGATCAGGATTGCATTGTATCTGTAGATCGCTTTGGGAAAAAATTGACATTTTCATAATGTTGTGTCTTCCTATCCATGAGCAAGGTATGTTTTTCCACTTATTCAGGTCTCTTTTGGTTTCTTGCAGTAGTGTCTTATACTTTTCATTGTATAGGTCTTTTACATCTCTAGTTAGATTTATTCCTAAGTATTTTGTCTTCTTGAGGGCTATTGTAAATGGTATTGATTTGGTGATTTCCTCTTGGAAGTTCTCTTTCTTGGTGTAGAGGAATCCAACTGATTTTTGTATCTTTATTTTGGATCCTGATACTTTGCTGCAATCTTCTATTAGTTCCAGTAGTTTTCTTGTGGATTCTTTGGGGTTTTCTGTGTATAAGATCATATCATCTGAAAATAGAGATGTTTTTACTTCTTTCTTAACAGTTTGGATGCTCTTTATTTCATTTTGTAGCCTAACTGCTCTGGCTAGGACCTCCAGAACAATGTTGAATAAGAGTGGTGATAAAGGGCATCCTTGTCTGGTTTTCCTTCTCAAGAGGAATGCTTTCAAACTCTCTCCATTTAGGTTGATGTTGCCTGTTGGCTTTGTATAAATGCCCTTAATTATGTTGAGGAATTTCCCTTATATTCCTATTTTGCTGACAGTTTTTATCATGAATGGGTGTTGGAGTTTGTCAAATGCCTTTCTGCGTCAGTTGATAAGATCATGTGGTTCTTGTCTTTTGTTTTATTTATTTGATGAATTACACTGATTGCTTTTCTAATGTTGGACCATCCCTGCATACCTGGTATGAATCCCACTTGGTCATGTTGACTTATTTTTTTGATATGTTGTTGAATTCTGTTGGCTAGAGTTTTGTTGAGGATTTTTGTGTGTGTCTTTACCTGGTTTTGGTATCAGGGTTAAACTGGCTTCATAGAATGAGTTAGGGAGTATTCCATCCTTTTCTATGTTCTGAAATACCTTTAGTAGTAATGGTGTTAACTCTTCTCTGAAAGTTCGGGAGAATTCTTCAGTGAAACCATCAGGACCAGGGCTTTTTTTTTTTAAGTTTTTTACTTCTTTAAATTTATTTTTTTTATTGTACTTTAGGTGAAGGTTTACAGAATAGTTTCTCATTAAACAGTACACATGTTGCCATATGACAATGGTTAACAACACTACTACATGTCAACACTGTCCTTACTCAACCTTGGGTTCCCTATCACCAGCTTTCCTGTCCCCTTCTGCCTTCTAGTCCTTGTCCCTGGACTGCTATGCCTCATTAGTCCTATTTTGTTTTATGGGGCTGTCCAATCTCCAGCTGAACAGTGAACCTCAGGAGTGACTTCACCACTGACATAAAAGGGTGTCTGGGGGCCATACTCTCGGGGTTTCTCCAGTCTGTTAGACCAGTAAATCTGGTATTTTTTTGTGAGTTAGAATTTTGTTCTACATCCTTTTCCAGCTCTGCCCTGGACTCTCTGTCATAAGCCTGGTCAGAGCAGTCAGTGGTGGTAGCTGGGCACCATCTAGCTGTACTGGACTCAGTCTGGTGGAGGCCTTGGTAGCTGTGGTCCATTAGTCCTTTGGACTAATCTTTTCCTTATATCCTGTTCTCTTCATTCTCCCTTGCTCCCGAAGGGGTGAGACCAGTGCAGTATCTTAGATGGCTGCTCACCAAGGTAGAATGTAGAACATTGTCTTTATAAACTGTGTTATGTCAATTGAGCTAGATGGTCCCCACAGCCCTCCACCCAGCAAGTCAGTCCCTCAGGGAGTTTGGATGTGACTATGGAGCTTCCATGACCTTGCCTTGTACAAGTTGTGCTAGCTTACCCAGTATTGTGCACTGTCTTACCCTTCACCAAAGTTACCACTTATCTATTGTCTATTTAGTATTTCTCCCCACCCCTCCCATCCCTCATAACCAAAAAAGATTGTTTCTTTTTGTTTGTAAACTTTTTCATGAGTTTTTATAGTAGAGGTCTCATACAATATTTGTCCTTTTGTGATTGACTTATTTCACTCAGCATAATGTCCTCCAGTTTCATCCATGTTGTGAGACGCTGCACAGATTCGTCATTGTTCATTATAGCTGCATAACGTTCCATTGTGTGTATGTACCATAGTTTGTTTATCCATTCATCTGTTGACCGGCATCTAGGTTTTTTCCATCTTTTTGCTATTGTGAACAAAGCTGCAATGAATATGGGTGTGCATATGTCTATTCATGTGACGGCTTTTATTTCTCTAGGATAATTCCTAGGAGTAGGATTGCTGGATCATACGGTATTTCTATTTCAAGTTTTCTAAGGAAGCACCATATCATTTTCTAAAATGGTTGTATCATTTTGCATTCCCTCCAGCAGTGTATAAGAGTTCTGATCTCCCCACAGCCTCTCCAAAATTTGTTATTTCCAGTGTTTTTGATTCGTGCCAGTAATGCCTGGGTGAGATGGTATCTCACTGTGGTTGGTTTTAATTTGCATTTCTCTAATGGCTAGTGATCGCGAGCATTTGTGTATGTCGGTAGCTTAAATGTCTTCTTTGGTGAAGTGTCTGTTCATTTCCTTCGCCCATTTTTAAATTGGATTATTTATCTTTTTGTAGTAGAGGTGTTGGATTTTCTTGTAAATTTTAGAGATTAGACCTTTATAATGTCCAAATTTTTTTTCCCAGTCTGTAGGTTCTCTTTTTACTCTTTTGGTGAAGTCTTTTGATGAGCACCAGTGTTTAATTTTTAGAAAATCCAGTTATATAGCTTATCTTCTGGGGTTTGTATGTTGTTGGTTTTGGTTTGTATCCTGTTAATGCCATGCATTAGGGATTCTAGCATTGATCCTATTTTTTTCCTATGAACGTTATAGTTTTTGACTTTATATTTAGGTCTTTGATCCATTTTGAATTCGTTTTTGTATATGGTATGAGGTCTGAGTCCTGTTTCATTTTTCTGCAAATGGACATCCAGTTTTGCCAACACCATTTATTAAAAAGGCTGTCTTCTCCCCATTTGATGGACTTTGGGCCCTTGTCGAAGATCAGGTGACCGTAGGTGGATGGATTTAGATCCGAGTTCTCAATTCTGTTCCATTGGTCAATCTGTCATTGTACCAGTACCAGGCTGTTTTGACTACCATGGCTGTATAGTAGGTTCTGAGGTCAGGTAGTGTGAGTCCTCCTGCTTTATTCTTCTTCTTCAGTAGAGCTTTACTTATCTGGGGCTTCTTCCCTTTCCATATAAAGTTAATCATTAGTTTCTCCATCTCTTTAAAGAATGTTGTTGGTATTTGGATCGGTATTGCATTGTATTTGTAAACTGCTTTGGGTAGAATTGTCATTTTCACAATGTTGAGTCTACCTATCCATGAGCATGGTATGTTTTTCCATTTATGTAGATCCCTTTGGGTTTCTTGCAGTAGTGTTTTGTAGTTTTCTTTGTATAGTTCTTTTACATCCCTGGTTAGATTTATTCCTAAGTATTTTATCTTTTCAGGGGATATTGAAAATGGGATTGCTTTCCTGATTTCCTTTTCATCGTTCTCTTTATTGGTGTATAGGAATCCAACTGATTTTTGTATGTTTACCTTGTATCCTGCTACTCTGCTGAATCTTTCTGTTAGTTCCAGTAGTTTTCTAATGAAGTCTTTAGGGTTTTCTATGTATAGTATCATATCATCCACAAACAGGGACAGATTAACTTCTTCATTACTATTTTGGATGCCCTTGATTTCTTTTTCTTGCCTTATTGCTCTAGCTACAACTTCCAGCACAATGTTAAACAGGAGTGGTGATAAAAGACATCCTTATCTTGTTCCTGTTCTCAAGGGGAATGTTTTCAACCTCTCTCCATTAAGAATGATGTTGGCCATTGGTTTTGCATAGATGCCCTTTATTATGTTGAGAAATTTCTCTTCTATACCTATTTTATTGAGAGTTCTTTGTCAGAAATGGTGTTGGACTTCGTTGAATGCCTTTTCTAAGTCAGTTGAGATGATCATGTGATCCTTTTCTTTCCTTTTATTTATGTGGTGGATTACGTTGATTGATTTTTCTAATGTTGAACCATCCTTGCATACCTGGTATGAATCCTACTTGGTCATGGTGTATGATTTTTTTGATATGGTGCTGAATTCTATTGGCTAGAATTTTGTTGAGAATTTTTGCATCTGTATTCATGAGAAATATCAGTGTGTAATTTTGGTTTTTTGTGGCCTCTTTGCCTGGTTTTGATATCAGGGTTATGCTGGCTTCATAGAACGACTTCAGAAATATCCCTTCCTTTTCTATTTTCTGAAATAGTTTGAGTAGTACTGGTATAAGCTCTTCTTTGAATGTTTGGTAGAATTCTCCAGTTAAGCCATCTGGACCAGGACTTTTTTTGTTAGGAGTTTTTTTTTTTTTTTTTTTTTTAATTACCTTTTCAATTTTTTCTCTTGTTATGGGTCTGTTTAGGTTTTCAACATCACTTTGTAGTAGTTTGGGTAGGTAGGATTTTTCTAGAAATTTTTCCATTTCCTCTAGGTTTTCAAATTTGTTGGAGTACAGTTTTTTCATAATACTCTGTTATAATCCTTTTTATTTCAGTTGGGTCTGTTGTAATGTCCCCCATTTCATTTCTTATTTGGGTTATTTGCATCCTCTCCTGTTTTTGTTTTGTCAGTCTGTCCAGGGGTTTGTCGACTTTGTTGACCCTTTCAAAGAACTAGCTTTTGGTTTTCTTGATTCTTTTTATTGTATTTCTATTCTCTATTTCATTTATTTCTGCTCTGATCTTTATTATTTCCTTTCTTCTAGTGGCTACGGGCTTTTTTTGCTGTCCTCTTTCTATTAGTTGGAGTTCTGTACTTAATGTTTTGATTTTGTCCCTTTCTTCTTTTTTGATGTGTGCATCTATTGCTATAAATTGTCCTGTGAGGACTGCCTTTGATGTGTCCCAAAGGTTTTTGTATGATGTGTTTTCATTCTTGTTTGATTGTAGGAATTTTTTGATTCCATCTCTGATTTCTTCTACTACCCAGTGATGTGCAAGCAGGGTGTTATTCAGTTTCCATGTAATTGGGTTTTTTTTCCCTTGCTCTTCCTGTTTTTAATTTCTACCTCAATGGCGTTGTGGTCAGAGAAGATACTTTGTATTATCTCAGTGTTTTGGATGTTGTTGAGGATTGCTCTGTGGCCTAAGATGTGGTCTATTCTGGAGAATGTTCCACGTGCATTGGAAAAGAAAGTGTACCCTGCAGCTATTGGGTGGCGTGTTCTATACATGTCTATGACGTCAAGTTGGCTGATTGTGCCTTTAGGTCTTCTGTATCTTTGTTGAGTTTCTTTCTAGTTGTTCTGTCCTTTACTGAGAGTGGTGTGTTGAAGCCTCCTACTATTATTGTGGAACTGTCAATTTCTCTTTTCAGTGTTGTTAGAGTTTGTTTTATGTATTTTGGAGCCGTGTCATTGGGTGTGTAGATGTTTATTATGGTTATGTCTTCATGATGGATCATCATGTTAATCATTATATAGCGCCCTTCTTTGTCTTTTATGGTGGATTTTGTTCTAAAGTCTATTTTATCTGAGATTGGTATTGCCACTCCTGCTCTTTTTTGGTAGCTGTTTGCTTTATGTATTTTTTCCATCCTTTGATTTTTAAATCATTTATGTCTTTGTTTCTAAGGTGTGTCTCTTATAGACAGCATATTGATGGATCCTGGTTTTTTATCCATTCTGTCACTCTCCATCTCTTTATGGGTTCATTTAGGCCATTTACATTCAGTGTAATTACTGCTAGATGTGTGTTTATTGTTGTATTTTGTAATGCTTTTTTTGTGGTGCTGAAGTTTTCTTTGTTCCTCTTGCTCTCCTGTGCTGAATTCCTTTTGTTTGTGGATTTTTTTTCTTTTCTTTTGTTTTCATAGATTTTGTGTTTACTGAGACTTTATGTTTTTCTTCTTTATTTTGATGAATAGGTTTGTTAACTCTATTTGTGGTTACCTTGAAATTTACCCTTATCTTCCTAGGTTTGAACCAGTCTATTATTACTTGATATTGCCTTGCCTTCCTCTAGTTAGAAGGTTCTATACCTACACCTTTTATTCCCTCTTTTATTCTTCTGATGTTCTTGTCATTTACAGATTAACCTCTCTTGTTCCCTGTTGTAATTCTTTTGGTTTTGGATAGTCCTTAAGAGTTCACTTCCTAGGTTGGTATCTGGCTAGTACAATCCTGTGTCCTAGATTCAGCCTGTGGGTTGATGTTGTTTGTTCTCAGATTGAAGGACTCCCTTTAATAAATCTTGTAAATTTGGTTTGGTTTTTACATAGTCCCTTAATTTCTGTTTATCTTGAAATAACCTAATTTCACCATCATATTTGAATGAGAGTTTTGCAGGATGTATTATTCTTGGCTGGCTTTTTTTTTTTTTCTTTCAAGCTTTTATGTATGTCATCCCGTTGACTTCTTGCCTGCATGGTTTCTGCTGAATAATCCGTGCTTAGTCTTATTGTTTTTCCTCTGTATGTGACTTTTTATTTTTCTTGAACTGCTCTCAGGATTCTTTGTTTGTCTTTGGTTTTAGCCAATGTGATTATGGTATGCCTTGGTGATTTTCTTTTGAGGTCTATCCTATATGGGGTTCGTTGAGTTTCTTGGATGGTCAGCTTTTCATCTTTCACGATATTGGGGAAGTTTTCTGTCAGCAATTCTTCAGTGATCTTCTCTGTGTTTTCTATTTTCTCCCCCTTTCCTGGCACTCCGATCATTTGTATATTTTTGCTTTTGATTGTATCCCACATAATTCGCTGGGTTTCTTCATTTTTCTTCGTCCTTTTTCCTATTTTTCCTCAGAGTTGAATCCAAGTATTTGTCTTCAATTTCACTGATCCTGTCTTCCATCATTTCAAACCTGCTCCTCAGCCCTTCTATGATACTGTCTATTTCTGAAATCTTGTAGTTTATCTTTTGGATTTCTAATTGTTGTTTCTGTATGATTTCTAGTTGTGAATTTGTTTTAGAATTTTGTTCCTGTATTATTTTCTTGAATTCTTCCATTTTATTGTCTGTATTTTCCATGAATTTGTCTACCTTTTCCATGAATTTGACTATTTTTTCCTTATTTTTGTCCACTTTTTGCTTCAACTCTTGGATAATTCTGAATATTAGAGATTTGACTTCCCTATCAGGTAGTTCTAGTGATTTTTCTACTGGGAAGTCATCTGATGTTTTATTTTGGATGCCTACTGGGACCATCCTGTCTTGTTTTTGTATATGTTTTGATATTGTCTACTATCTTCGGGGCATTCAGTAGTCATTTTCCTCATTTATTGATTGTAGGTTTGTTTGTTTCATCCTGCTTTTTTGTTTTATTTGGTTATCTCTGAGCATGTTTGCTGTGTACTCTTTGTTGTTTGCTCATCTGTGGGCATGACAGTTTTCACCTCCTTCTCCAATGGGCAGGGTCAGTCACTCAGGTATGGTACACTAGGACAGGTCCAGCTGAAGGGGAGTTGCTGGGATGGGTTGTTTGTGACATGTACTAGGGCTGATAGGGCAGGCCAGGAATCAGTGCAGGACAGGTTCAGGTAGGCTGTCCCTGTGCTGCTTGGGGGTGTGATATTCAGTGCACAGTGCAGGTAGGCATCAAGGACGAGGGAGATTGTGTTGTGTGGCACTAAGATGGTTATGGGAAAGAGGAGAGAGAGGTGAGAGGAACAGGAGACAAAAAGAGACACACATACAGAAAAGAGCGCTAAGGGAGCTTGCTATTGCAGTGGAGAGATGAGAGACTGAGAAATGGAGAAAAACAAAAATGGAAAATTAAAGAAAAAAGGGTTAAATTTTAAAAAATGAATAAATCGAGAAACAAAATGAAGAAAGACAAAAAGGGGAAAAGGGAGAGAAGAAAACAAAACAAGGAAACAAAAAACCAACAACAAAAACAATACAAAACAAAAAAAACAAGAATAAAGAAATGCCTGCAGGGATGTCACTGTGCATCTGTGCAGAGTAAAGGGGTATCTCCCAAGCCGTGTGGCACTGCCCAGCCAGGAGGGGCTCCCAAGCTGAGAAAAGAAAAATAAAACTATCAAACAAACAAATTAAAATAGAACAAATCAGAACAAACAAACGAAAAAGTCCTGGGGGTCCCACTAGCGTGGCAGCACAGGCCGGGAAGCAGTTCCACAGTCGAGCGGTGCCTCACATCCCCTAGGAAGAAGCAAAGATGGCCCCGGAGCCAGGTATTTGAGAGAAAGGAGGGGGAGGTGGTGAGAGGTAAGGAAGAAACGTAATGAAGCAGAATAAAGCAACACCAGCAGCCAACAAAGGGCACTCGAGGAGCTGGCCAGTACCGGCAGGTGGAATCCAAGTGACACCGGGGTGAAGTCAGTGCTTCCCGGCCAAGAGACTGTGGCTGCGGGAAGCAGAGGAGAACAAGTGGGGGTGAAGAAGGGTGGGGCATGGGTGGGAAAGCATATATCATTGGTTACTGGTTGTTCTGTGTCCTGCTGGAATCTCTGTGAAGCTGCTTTCTCATACCCCTGTTTGCCGATCTCCGATAGGTGTCCAAGATGGCAGATCCATGCTGCGGTAGCTGATAGGGTGCCTCTGCATGTATCTCTTCTGGCTCCCTTTTCTCCGTCAGTTTCTTATTCCATTTGGTTCTTGGCTGAGTTCTTTATCTCTTCATTTGATGCTTAAGGTTTCAGGACTGATATGTGACTCTGCTTGACTTAGTTTTTCTGATCTTTGCTGTAGAGGGACAGTGCAGTGCTTCTGACTATAGCACCATGCTGCCTGTAAGTCACCGGGGCTTTTTTTTGTTGGGAGTTTTTTAATTACCTTTTCAATCTCTTCTTTTGTTATAGGTTTATTTAGTTATTCTACCTTTGTTTGTGTTAGTTTAGGTAGGTAGTGAGTTTCTAAAAATTCGTCCATTTCCTCTAGGTTTTCAAATTTGTTAGAGTACAATTTTTCATAGTATTCTGTTATGATTCTTTTAATTTCAGTTGGGTCTGTTGTGATCTCACCCATCTCATTTCTTATACAGGTTATTTGCTTTCTCTCCTGTTTTTCTTTTGTCAGTTTCAAAGGTTTATTGATTATGTTGATCTTTTCTAAGAACCAGCTTTTGGTCTTGTTAATTCCTTCAATTGTTTCCTATTTCATTTAATTCTGCTCTAATTTTTACTGTTTGCTTTCTTCTGGAGCCCAAGGGCTTCTTTTGCTTCTCTCTTTCTATTTGTTTGAGTTGTAGGGTTAATGTTTTGATTTTGGCCCTTTCTTATTTTTGGATGTGTACATTTATTCCTGTAAATTGGCCTCTGAGCACTGCTTTTGCTGTGTCCCAAAGGTTCTGGTAGGATGTGTTTTCATTCTCATTTGGTTTTGTGTATTTCTTTATTCCATCCTTAATTTCTTCTATAACCTAGTAGTTTTTGAGCAAGGTGTTCTTCAGTTTCCATGTGTGTGATTTTTTTTTTTTCCATTGCTTTTTCTGTTGTTGATTTCCACTTTTATGGCTTTATGGTCAGAAAAGATGCTTTGTAATATTTCAATGCTTTGGATGCTGTTAAGGCTTGCTTTATGGCCTAATATGTGGTCTATTCTGGAGAATGTTCCATGTGCATTGGAAAAGAAAGTATACGTGTTTGCTGTTGGGTTGAGTGTTCTGTAGATGTCTATGAGGTCATGTTAGTTGATTGTGGTATTTAAATCTTCCATGTCTTTATTGAGTGAAGCTCTTTTTGATATTATTTCTGAGATGTTAGTAAAGACTGCTGAAGCTATTATGATCATTGCTTTGTAGAAAATAGCTTAGAATTTATGTCTTAGTTGACAAAGGGTGCCCTGGTGGCACAGTGGTTAAAAGCTCAGGCTGCCAACCAAAACATCGGTAGTTCAAGTCCACCAGCTGCTCCTTGGAAATCCTATGGAGCAGTTCTACTCTGTCCTATGGGGTCACTATGAGTCAGAGTTGACTCGATGGTAATGGGTAGTTGACAATGAGAGTAGAAAGGCAGATAGTTCAATTTAGAAGTTGAGGACTTCTCAAGGTTCTAGTGATGGTCTAGTCACTAAAAAGTTGAGTTAACTTGAGCAGTTAACTAATTTATACGAGTCTTTATCTTCTTGTGGTCAAATGGGTTTCATTGCATTATCTACCCCCACCCACATCACAAGGGAATTATGAGGATTTATTGAATCAAGAATGTGAAAGTTCTTTGAACAATGAAAAATACTGCCCAACAACATCTTGGCATGATAAACTGAGTGTCTCAGAACATTCATGAAAATGCCGTGGCCTCAGTTTAGGTACCAATGACAATCATATGTTAGCCTGAAAGTCCTTGTCCTTGTCTTTGCATTTGCTACCTCTATGTTGAGCTTTCTGCCTCTTTCATAATGATCTCTTTGTCACCTGGGGCAGCCACTCTTCTGCCATTTTTCCCACCCAAGCTTGACCCTTGAAACAATGAGAGTTCCTGATGTTTCTTCCCATAGCAATCTGATTTTCACTAAACAAAAAAGAGTCACTTGATTTTCAGCGTCATCCTCTCCACAAGACTTTGCTTCTCAGAAATCCAATTCAAAGCTCTCTGGCTACACCTAAGCTCATTTCCCACTGGCTAGGCTGTGAGCCCTCTTGGTCTCCCTCATTCTTCTACCTCCAAGTCATCAAGATGCCTGCCAGAAAGGCAGCTGTCTCCTTCAAAAGTGACCACCTTCTTTTCAGCGGCTTTCTAGGCAAATCACTCTAAAGTATCTGCTGTTTAGGATGTGACAAAGTCTTTATAGCCAACTCCCAAGTCCCACGAGGAAGCTAATCAGTCTCATTTCGAATAGTTGGCTGGCTTTGGATCAAAACCCACCTTTCCCAGTTTAATCGCTCATCGTAGTCAACAGTTTTAGTTCTGAACAACTTCTTTGTGTATCCAAAAACTAAGCCCTCCACCCTAAGTGTGAATTTGCCATCATTAAGGATGGGGTAATTATGTCACAGATACAAAGGTAATTCCCAAAGAGGAGCATCACAAATGTTTTGAATTATTTATCATTGGAATTTGTGATTAGCCTCTAAAGATTTCTCTTTTTCGGGGCAATCCTTATTTGGATTCAGACATTCTAATATGTTTAAATTTTTATAAAAAGTAACTTATTGTATAATCAGGGACAAGGGTAGATTAACCAGTAAGTAAGGTATGCACTGGTTTACATTAAGCAAGGTACACATCTTTGACGTAACGAAAAACAGGTGAATTTGTTCACTACGGATTGGTAAGTACATACAAGTAAGCCTGTGCGTACCTTGTACCTTGCTTACTGGGTAATCTGGCCCTGAAGGGATACCATTTTACAGGTAATAGCTCATCTAGGGACCCTGGATTAGTAATCTATCTACTTTCAAAAGGATTTAAGGTGGCTTAAAGATTTCTATAATAAAGCTGCTAAAATAGGAAATTAAAAATCATGCACAAGATGGGGAAATAAAATAGTCAAGAAACAGAGTTACTACTATTGAACGTTGAATTGAATTTTCCAGGAGCCAAAGAGGGAAAAACACAAAAGGCGAAATTTCAGTCTTAACCATCAATTAAAAAGGGAATATTTTTATTAAGAAGCTGGTCTGAGAAAGCTGCATAGCGTGTGATTCTAACAATACGACCTTCTAGAAAAGGTAAAATTATACAGACAGTAAAAAGATCAATGGCTTCCAGGGGCTCAGGAAAAGGGGGGAAGGATGAATAGGTGGGCCATGCAGGGTATTTTAAGGGCAGTAAAATTATTCTTCATGATACTGTAATGGTGGATTCATGACATTATGCATTTGTCAAAACCTATAAGGCTGTACAACACAGTGAACCCTAACGTAAACTGTGTTGTTGTTGTTAGGTGCAATCAAGTCAATTTTGACTTATAGCAACCCCGTGAGACTAAGTAAACTGTCCCATAAGATTTTCTAGGCTGTACTCTTTGTAGACTGTAATCTTTACAGGTTGTATCCTTTTACCATACTTATTCAATCTGTATGCTGAGCAAATAATCCGAGAAGCTGGACTATATGAAGAAGAACAGGCCATCAGGATTGGAGGAATACTCATTAACAACCTGCACCATGCAGATGATACAACCTTGTCTACTGAATGCAAAGAGGACTTGAAGCACTTACTGATGAGATCAAAGACTAAAGCCTTCAGTATGGATTCCGCCTCAACATAAAGAGAACAAAAATCCTCATACTGGACCAATAAGCAACGTCATGATAAACGGAGAAAATACTGAAGTTGTCAAGGATTTCATTTTACTTGGATCCACAATCAACACCCATGGAAGCAGCAGTCAAGAAATCAAACAATGTATTGTACTGGGCAGACTTGCTGCAAAAGACCTCTTTAAGGTGTTCAAAAGCAAAGATGTCACTTTGAGAACTAAGGTGTGCCTGACCCAAGCCATGGTATTTTCAATTTCCTCATACGCATGGAAAAGCTGGACAACAAATAAGGAAGACCGAAGAAGAATTGATGCCTTTGAATTATGGTGTTGGCGAAGAATATTGAATATACCACGGACGGCCAGAAGAACAAACAAATCTGTCTTGGAAGAAGTACAGACAGAATGCTCCTTATAAGTGAGGATGGCAACACTTCGTCTCATGTACTTTGGACATGTTATCAGGAGGGACCAGACCCTGGAGAAGGACATCATGCTTTGTAGAGGATCAGTGAAAGAGAAGACCCTCAATGAGATGGATTGACACAGTGGCTGCAACAATGGGCTCAAGCATAGCAACAATTGTGAGGATGCTGCAGGACTGGGCAGTGTTTCGTTCTGTTGTGCATTGGGTCACTATGAGTCAAATTGATTTGACTGCACCTAACAACAACAACAATCGTTACTGAAGCAGATTGCCAAATCTTCCTCCCTCAGAGCTGCTAGGTGGGTTTGAACTGGCACGGTTTTGTTTTACAGCCTAACTCTTAACTGTTTGCACCACCAGGGCTTCTGAATGTAAACTATGGACTTTAGTTAATAATGCCAAACCCATTACCATCAAGTCAATTCCGACTCATAGTGACCCTATAGGTCAGAGTAGAACTGCCCCATAGGGTTTCCAAGGCTGTAAGTCTTTACGGAAGGAGACTGCCACATCTTTCTCCCACTGAGTGGCTGGTGGGTTTGAACTGCCAACCTTTGGGTTAGTAGCCGAGATCTTAACCACTGTGGAACCAGGGATCTTTTAGTTAATAATAGTGTATCAATATTGGTTCATCACTTGTAACAAATGTACCACCTAAATGCAAGATGTTAATGATACAGGAAATTTTGTGAATGGGTATATGGGAATTCTTTGTACTTCCTGAGTAATTTTTCCATAATCCTAAAAAATAAAGCCTATTTTTAAAAGATGAATATTTCAGGTATTTAAGAGAAGCAGTACAAGGTAGCCTTCATTTGTTAGGCACCCGCTCAATAGCTGCCAAGAACTTTCCTATAGGTCACCTTTACCTCCCACTAGCGGGAAGACATGGAGTAATTACCTAACACCTCAGGGCACCCGATCCCTTATCTGTGAACTGAGGAGGATAATAACCCCTGCCTCTTGAGTTTGTTGTGACAATTCAGTGAGATGTTTACGTATAAGGCTGTAGCAGAGTGCCTTGTGCGTTGTAAACATTCAACAAATAGCAACTGTACTTTCTATAACGTCCCTCCAGGAAGGTGTTACTAACTCCATTTAAGAAATAAGGTTACCTAACTTGTCAGGATTCCAATCCAGGTGTCTCTGATCACAGAATCTGTAGCTTTTCTACCGCATCTTTCAGCTCTGAGAGGACTGTGCCAAATGGAATATTTTAAAGAATATTTAATGGTATAGTGAACAATGTAGGAAGCAGACTTTATGGGGCTAGACTTTTTTAGACTGTTGATAAGATCATTGAGTTTAACATTAGAGCTTAACTCAGGGAATCAGTTCTGCAAGGGGTCAGGCTATGAAGTTCAATTTCCAGGCAGCTAAATTGATGTAACAGTCCGTGGGTGGTACAGCAGTTAAAGGTTCGGCTGCTAACTGCTGAGTCCAGCAGAGGTGCCTTGGAAGAAAGCCCTGGCTATGTACTTCCAAAAAATCATCTTTTGAAAACCCCATGGAGCACAGTTCTATTCTGACACACGTGGGGTAGCCATGAGTTGAAATCTACTCAGTAGCAACTAGTAACTTGATGTAAAGGGGTTCAATGGTAGAGTTCTTGCCTTCCATATGGGAGACCCAGGTTTAATTCCCAGGCAACACACCTCATGGGCAGGCACCACCCATCTGTCAGTGGAGGCTTGTGTGTTTCTGTGATGCTGAACAGGCTTCAGTGGAGCTTCCAGAATAAGATAGAATGGCCTGGGAATCTACTTCTGAAAATCAGCCAGTGAAAACCCTAGAGATGCAAGGGTCCAATCCACAACCAATCATAGGGATGATGTAGGACCAGCCGTGGCCTCACTAGGGGTGGTATGAACCGGTGTGGTAACTCACGGTGTCAACTCCTGCCCCCAGGGTAGGCAGGCTGGCCAGCAACCCCCCCCCCCCCCACAGTGGCCTAGCCACCCCGGCGAGGGACCTAATGCCGGCACCAAGTGACCCCACCTCCCCCAGCTCCTCCCCTCTCCCCTGGCCAAGGAGGAGACCCTCCCCTCCACCCGACGGTGGGTGCCCCGCGTGGCCGCCTACACCCGGACTGATGGGTCACAGGTATCCTTGGCAGCCCCTCCCCTGGCAGCACCAGCCCATCTGCCGCTGCTGCCACCACCGCCTCTGCGGACCCTGGGATCATTTTGGTGTCGCCCCTTCTCACAGTGTCACTAAGTGCAGTCCGCACACCCCCGCACCCCCTAGAGACGCCACCGAGGACCGAGCAGCGTACTGTTCTGTTGTACAAGGGGCTGCGATGAGTTGACGGCCTGACTCAAGTGCAGCTAACAACAATGTGATGGAAACAGAGAACTAGTTTCTTCCATCTACTCGCACGCACCTAACTCCAGGTTCGTCACATAATGCGCTTTAGCATATCAGTGATAGCTTAACGCCTTATCGTGAAGCGAGAGAGGTGCTTTCTTCCTAGAAACAGCTTCCCCAGTCTTCAGCAACCTCCTCTCCTTGGACTGCTCCTGGATGAGCTTAGAGGAAGCGTTTTCCCCACTCCACAACAGCACGTTCCCAAGCTGCCTCTGTTTTGGTTCCAGTTTTCATGTCCTTGGCAACAGGCTCCTCCTACGCATTCTGAGCCCTCAGCCTTCCAAGATTACAGGTCATTTTCCTGGCAGACACCACAAGAGGGGTGGCGTATCCCCTTGACCGGTGGTTTACTTTGTCGACATTCTCGGCTGGAGCTGGCACATGGTCATCTGTGACTCAGAGGCTCTACCCCGCCTTGGCTGCGTTCCACTCTGGCCCCTCCCGCACCCCTTGCTCTGCAGGCATAAGGCTCTGGGGCTGATTGAATGGGGAACACAAACGAACCAACGCGCCAGTCTAATTCCTGCTAGCTTCTGCCATTCACCTGCTTCTGCTCTAGGCTGTTTCTAATCAGACTGTCTTTTGTTGCACAACTGAGTCTATTTGTTCTGTCCAAGATTTCTCATTTCCTACTGAATTATGATGATTTTTGATTACAACAAATAAAATTGATTGAGCACATCAGTTCAAGCCACTATTGATTACATAGGTTATTTTGTTTGATCCTCACAGCAAATTTATGAGGTGC
Source organism: Dugong dugon (assembly GCA_030035585.1). Taxonomy (NCBI): domain Eukaryota; kingdom Metazoa; phylum Chordata; class Mammalia; order Sirenia; family Dugongidae; genus Dugong; species Dugong dugon. The sequence continues at coordinate 34,144,350 of CM057467.1, forward strand.
ATATTATTGTTCCCAATTTACAGATAGGTAAACCAAAACTCGAGGAGAAATAACTTGCCAAAGGTCATACAGTTCATGGGTCGGGGGAGAAAACACCAAAAACCAGTTGGCACTGAGCTGATTCAGACTCATGATGACCCCGTGTGTGTCACCCAGCCTTTCTTCTGAGGTGTCTCTGGGTGGACTCAAACCACCAACCTTTCTGGTAGTAGCTGGGTGCTTAACTGTTAGTGCTACCCAAGGATTCCATGAATGAGGAAAGTAGGGTTTACACCTGCATCTGACTGACTCCAAAGCCAATGTTCTCCTTTTATATAATATACTCACTCTCTCTGATTATGTTGTGGTTCTCTGGGCAGAAACAGAGCCTAGAAAACATCCTAGTAGCTATAGTCTTTGTTCTCCTGGCCCTTAGATTTAGAAAAGGCTATTTCCCGGGAAACCAATGATAAAGAGTTAGCTTCCAGTCCCTGGGTATCTTTTCACAGTGATCAGTACTATCAACTGTCTGCACATGAGCACAAATCTATTTCTTCTTCAATAGTAATGCATGCTGAAAATGGGCCCCCATGCCTGAGAGATGGGCCGTCTCTTGTCTTATTTGCCAGGACATGCCAATTCAATTGGCCATTTTCAGCATGGATGCACAGGGGCTTTTGACGCATTTCAGTGTGTTGCATTGTGATGCTGGAATCGTGTTTCTTTTTAAGTCAAGGCAACTGTGGGGAGTTGAATTTTGAACTCAAGGGGATGAAAAGAGAAAATGTAATTTCTAGCTTGAAGTTATTTTTTAAACTCCTCAGCAGGATGGATTTTTCACTCTTGGCAGGTTTTGTCTTATCACACAGGCATGTAGGGTTGGCAGCTCCACTGTGAGCTGTCTAAGCAACCCTGAGGAGATGCTGCCTTTCCACTTTTATTTCTCTTTTCTCCTCTGCTTCTATTGCTCTCTCCTCCTCTGTTCCAGAGACCAGAGCTCTCGGGCCAGGCAGCACAGCATGGACTTGGAATTTCCCAGATCTGATTTTGGATCTGGGCCCTGCCAATTAAAAGCTGAGTGAATTTAAAGAGCTCTCTTATCCAACTCATTTTCTTATTTGTAAGGTGGGTGTAATAACCAAACCAGTTGCTGTCGCGTCTACTCTGATTCATGGCGACCTCATGTTTGTCAGAGTAGAACCATGCTTCATAGGGTTTTCAGTGACTGATTTTTTGGAATTAGATCACCAGGCCTTTCTTCTGAGGCACCTCTGGGTAGACTCAAACCTGCAAACTTTTGGTTAACAGCTGAATGTGTTAACCATTTGCACCAAGCAGGGCCTCTGGGCATGATAAGCACATAGCTTATAGTGATGCTCAGGCTGAAAGGAGATAATGCATATAAAGGACTTTGTTAACTATAAGAAGTTCACAAACGCTGGTTATAAATGTAACCAAAAACTCATTGCTGTCAAGTCGATTTCGACTCATAGTGACCCTATAGGACAGAGAAGAACTGCCCCACAGGGTTTCCAAGGCTGTATTCTTTACAGAAGCGGATTACCACATGTTTCACTCAATGGCACTGCTGATGGGTTGGAACCGTCAACCTTTTGGTTAGCAGCCAAGTTCTTAACCACTGCGCCACCAGGGTTCCTTGGTATATATATGTGTGTGTGTGTGTGTGTGTGTGTGTGTGTGTGTGTATGTATATATGTATATATATATATCTCAAGTTATATGTATATATATATATATATCTCAAGTTACTCATCCACCCATCCATCCATGAAGGCATGCTCTACTTTCATATCAAGTTCAAATGCCTTTTCCCCTTCTTTATCCCTAGCAAAGTTTACCACTCTTCAGGGCACTTGTTCTAACTAAGAAAGCAACTCAGCTGATCAATCCACAACACCCTGAGAAAATGGGCAATAGGGATCTTTTCCTTCTTGGGTATTTGATTTTAAAATAGGGCTCATTGACTCAAATGAATCTGGAAAGGGTCAAACTTCAGCCTGTAGGTTAAAAAAAATGAGACAAAATATTTCAGACGATTAGAGAAAAGGGCAACTTTGGAGAGAAGATACTTCCAATGACACCTTAAAATTTACACCATGTAGCAACTGCCTAAAAGTTGGAGAAAATAACTTAGAGCTTTCCACCCGGTGGCACCATGGAAGAAAGGCCTGGTGATCTGCTTCCACAAAGATTATAGTCAAGAAAACTCTATGGAGCTCATTTCTGCTCTGTAACACATAGGGTCGCCATGAGTTGGAACCAACTCGACAGCAGTGGGTTTGGCTTTTCTGTTTGTCTGTTTATTTTAAGTGAGGCAGCTTGGCATGGAGAGGTATCTCCCAAATTAAGGGGGAAAAAAAAAAAGGAAGGAAGGAAAGAAGGAAGAATGGATAGAAGGGGAAAAGGAAGGAAGAAAAGAAAAGAAAAAGTGGTTTTGTGGTCAGTAAGTTGGAGAAATGCAGGGAATAAAGTTCTTGATTTTCCCATTTCAGTGTCTTTCTTTTCCCTTTTTCCATATGCATAGCTTTTCTGCCTTAAAGGGAAGTAGAATCGTTATAGCAGGAATGAAAAGAGGAAGAAACTGTCAACACTCAGTTTTTGTTTTTGTTTTTTTAACTTCTAGAAAAGTAGAACTGAATGGGAAGCAGCAAGAAGAGTAGGGCCTGGTGTTGATACCTTCACCCAGGAACTAGAGAGAGACTAGAGAAAGAAGATGACCTTTGCCAATCCCAGTTTACCACTGCACACAGGGCTGGAGGAAAGGGGTCAGCATTGAGAGACTGTACAGCACCATTGGAGGCCCATTTCAAGCAGCAACACTGGGAGCTGAGCCACCTTGTGAAATGTTGATCTTTCATTACAATTATCATCTGATTTTTACAGATGCAGAAATTCAGGCACAGAGTGGTTAAGCAACTTGCCCAAGGTCACCCAGTCAGTAAGTGACAAAACTGGGATTTAAACCCAAGCAGTCTGTCTCTGAGCGTTGACTTGAACCAACACTATCAGCAAATATCTTTATCTATGAAAGAAAATAATTAACTATACTGGCCTATAGGATTTTGTGAAGATCAAAGGAAATAATGTCTGTGTCTCAATCCTTCACTAACTTGCAGTTATCAATGAGATAGAGAATACAACACCCAGCTTGTAGGCTTTGTGTGGATCAAATGAGATATCATGTCATATGACATATCATGCCGACACTCTTACGGGTGGTCTGCAAACTTAAACTCTTATTATTTAGGGGAAAAAGGATCTGTTGGCTGGTCAATCATTGATCGGTTAAAAAAAATATTAGTCCCCTGGTCTGACTGAGACTGGAGGAACCCTGGCTGCCATGGCCCCCGGAAGCTCTGTTAACCCAAAACTAAAACCATTCCCAAAACCCACTCTTCAGACAAAGATTGGACAGGACTATAAAACATAAAATAATACTCATGAAGAGTGTGCTTCGTAGTTCAGTCAAATACACAAGACCAAATAGGTGGCTCCTTTCTGGAGGTGGGATGAGAAGGCAGAAAGAGACAGGAGCTGGTTGGATGGACACAGGAAACCCAGGGTGGAAAGGAGGAGTGTGCTGCCACATTATAGGAATTGCAACTAGTGTCACATAACAATATGTGTATAAATTTTTGTATGAGAAATTAACTTGAGCTGTAAACTTTCACCTAAAGCACAATAAAAAAAAAAAAAAAAAAAAATATTGGTCCCTAAGTCCTACAATGAGGTAAGTGATCTCAATTCCTTGATGTTGGGTGCAGTTTGCCTTGATTTAAGAGCTCTAGGGCGGGCAGAATCTTGCTCAAAAATTTCTCATGAAGGCGTGTGGAGAAAATTCTCCTCCCGAAAAAAAAATTTGCTAACCGAGGCATATTTTTTCTTATGGAATGTGTTGTGCCTGGAAAGAAACTCTATAGAGAGGGATTGTGGGTGGGTTATGTTAGTAAAATAAAGTGTGACACTCTGGTCCCCCTTCTTTCCACTTTCTGATCATTAGCTTTAGTGGGAGAAGAAGTATAACTCACCCTAGTCCTATATGGTGATCTAAACCAACTCATGGTGATCTCATGTATGTTAGAGTAGAATTGAGCTCCATAGGGTTTTAAATGGCTGATTTTTCAAAAGTACATCACCAGGCCTTTCTTCCAAGGCACCTCTGGGTGGACTCGAACAGCCAATCTTGCAGTTAGCAGCTGAGCACATTAATCATTTGCACCACCCAGGGACTCCTTACGGTGATCTAAGGAGCCCTGATTCTACTTTGCACCTTATTCCACTCTTAGAGCAAAGCCTGTCTATCATAACACTTATTGGATCATTTTTCAATTGTTTTTTATTCGTCTGCATCCCCTATCAACCTGACTCGTTTGCAGAGAACAAATAGTTTTTTTTCTTCTCATAGTACGGGGAGAGGGGGAGGTGTTGCTGTCAAGCTGATTCTGACTCATGGCGACGCCGCATGTGCAGAGCAGAACCAAACTCATAGCACAATTTGGCTCAGGATAGAATTACATTCAGATTGGTTTCTGGCCCTTCTAATGGCAGCCCCAAGTATTTAAACCTAAATGCTATATATGAATTCACTTTCCTAATTACTTTTTGAGAAAATAAACAAGGTGCTAATTTTCATAATTCGGTAGACTGTAAAAATGCCTTCTCCAGTCCTTCCTTGTGTCTGTGCAGCTCCCACCAACCTTCTCCAAGCAAAGTGTCCTGTGAAATGCTTGAAAATTCATGTCAATGTCTGTGTGGGGAAGAAAAATGTTCTAATATGCCGTACTTGCAGGAATGTACATAAAAGTATAATTTTCCCCTGTAAAAATCAACGGCCTCTCACTCCATTTCTTTTTATGCTAGTAGTTATTTAAATGATAAATGTGACACTTTGACGTGGTGCTTTTTTAAGCGCAAAGTAAAAGTGAGTCTTCCTCTGTCCCAGTTACTAAGTCCGTTCACCAAAGATGAACACTAGTCCCGGTTTCTTGGGTAACTCTCCAGGAATTTCTATGCATGTGTAAACATATAAATATAAAAGTGGATATAGTATATACTCTTTTTCATTTTACACAAATGAGTTCATTTTATACATGCCGTTCTGCAACTTGTTTTTTTAATTTTTTTAAACAATCATCTCGGAGATATTTGCATATCAGCACCTCATTCTTTTATCAGCCATATAAAACCTCTCTGTTGGAATGCATCCTAATTATTTAACTATCGCCTTTTTATGCAGATTTACATTGTTTCCAAAATTTTGCTATTACAAAGAATGCAACAAAGAACATTTTTGTGCCCCTAACTTTCAACTGTTAATATTGCCAAATTGCCCTTTCATATTCCCACCATAGCGTACCTGTATCTATTGCCAACCTTTCTAATAGTAAGTATTATCTGATGCTTTCATCTTTAACCAGTCTGGATAAAAAATGGTACCTCACTGCAATTAAAATTTCATTCCTTTAGTTATGAGTAACCTTAAGTATTCTTTCGTGTTTTTTTTTTTTTTTTTTGAGGGGGGGTTGTTTTTCTTTTTATATGTATGAACTGCATGTTCACGTCCTTTCATTTCTTAGTACATTGTTGGTTTCGTTGCTGTTGTTGTCAATATGTAAAAGTCTGGATATCAAGGGAATTCACTTTCTGTCTATGATACATGTTATAAATTTTCCTCTAATTTGTCATTTGTCTTCTGACTCTGTTTATTGTGGATTTTGTCATGTATAAATTTAAAATGTTTATCAAGCGAAAGTCATGGATTCCAGTTGTTAGGACATGACTAGAATGTCATCACATCAAGATTATACTTAAAATATTCCACATTTTCCCCTAGTACTGTCACAGTTTTGTTCTCTAAACTTTAATCTTTAATCAATCAGAAATTTATTTTAGGTGGAAGAAGTAAGGTAGGGATTCAGCTTTATTTTTTTACAAATAGCCAGGTGTCTCAAAGTCATTAGTGTATTTCCCTCAGAAATATGTTTGTGTCTATTTCTGGATTCCTTATTCCTTTCCGTTGATCTGTTTTTCTGCACTTGTGGAAACGTCACATTTTTTAAATTACTGGAGCCATTCCAATACTTTAGGGCCATCCCCAACATTTATGGTGCTTCTTTTCATGAATTTTCTGGCTATTTCATGTTAATTTCTCCTTAAGAAATTTAGAATTAGCTCAAAGAAAAATCCTGTTGGTATTTTGATTAGATTAAGTTGCAGTTATATATTAATTGACAAGGAATTATGATCCTTAACATATTAAGCTTTCTTATAAAAAAAGTTACGATTTTTCATTTATTTAAAACTTGGGTGTTAGTAAATATTTCTTTATGTAGGTTTTCTTAATATAAGTCTTGCACCGTTCTTGTTAAGTTTTTTTCTAGATATTTTATCTTTTTTTAAATGGGAATTATGAATGAGATCTTTTCTTGTATATTTTTCTTTCTATTTTGTATGTTGATTCTTCTATATTATTTTTGACCACTACTTGGTTATACATAGTTTATTAAGAAGGATGCGCCAGTGTTGTATTTCATAATCTCTTGCATACTTAAAAAATTTTGTCTGCTGTCTTTGCACTTAAATGAAAATTCAGGTTACTCATGATTTTCTAGCTCTGAATATTGAAGAACCATCTTTCTTCCCATGTAGGTGAATATTTTTCGGGTGGGGTAGGATTGCTTTGAATTTTATCTTTGTTCTCGAAGTCTGATAAATTCATTGGTATATACCTTAGTGTTTATTGTCCCCTATCGATTTTTTTTTCTGAGATGCAATATATTATTTTAATCTGTATAGATTTCCTTTTATTTTAGGAAAAATTTCTTTTCCAGTATTCTTGAGTATTTTTATCTTCTACTTGTTCTGTTCTGTTTTATTTTTCCTAGCACCGATTCAAAAATTGATCTCTTCGCTTAGTCTTTCTTCCATACCGGTGATTTATTCTCTAACTGCTTTTATCACATGATTTATTGACACTTATTGATTTGTTTTTCAAGTTTGCCCCCTGCATATCTGTGTTTTTAATTTGTATCTATTCTATATTTTATTTTGAACCCGGCTTTCATTTCTTTGATGGTTTCATTTCTTTCCTCAGTTTCTCTCCTGAGCTTTTTCTGCTCACTATCAATGACTTCTCTTGTCCCATCATCCATCTCTTAATTCTCTCTTTTACCTCTGTCTTGAGCTCTTTCTTCAACGGCCTATATTTCCTTCGAGTTAGCTGATGTGCATGGACCAGTGTTTGCCTGATATTGTCTTGTTTGGTGAGATAATTATTTTGTAAATAGTTCTTCATCTATATTTGTTTTTGATAATTTCCTTTCTTCTTTTGTTGTTCTCTAAGTATAGATCTCACGGTGGTTTGTTCCAGATAATTACTCATCCTTGAATGGTGGCCAATCCATGTTTTCTATTTACTAGAGAACAGTGTTGGCAGGGGTTGGAGGCAGTAAAGTGGGCCGGGAGGCAGCTTCAATTCAGGTGTGCAGTGTAACAATGCCTTTTCAGATTCCTGTGCCTGGGAACACATCTATCCAGCTTATGGTGTTGTCCCTTCAGGGTAAGCATAAGATAAGAATGATGTACAATGAAGCCTTCTATGTAACAGGTGTTCTCTGTAGTGGCTTATCTTGTTTCAGCTGACTTAGATCTAGAGCTGCAAACCTGTTGTCACTGGTTCTCTTCTCCTCTTCCTGCCACACTTCCAGTTGATCTCTTTCAGGAGTGGCTTACTTGTAAGGTGCTTCTTTCTATACCATTTCTTCTACCATTCGGCAATGTGGAATGGATTCAGGCATGTTCCCAGGGCCCTCTCATACCTGTAGACAATGGAAGTTTGAGTCAACTGTCATTAGAAGGGTCTTTGGGCCAACTACTTTTGGAGAATGTGGTATTCTATGTATTACCTGTAAAGGTATGTGTTTTTTCTTGGAAACTTTTGTTTTTCTTAATAGTCTGTTTTTGGGGACTTGTGGGTGTCTTGTTTTCTAGTTTTATTGAAGATCAGGGTTTCTTTTCTGCTTTCCATTTTTTTGTTTTCCTTTGTTTTTAATTGGCTTCAAGGAGGTGAAGGGAGTAAAATGACCTTTACTCAAACATTTTAAAACAGAAGTACCTTAAAATCTAGCCATGATTTTTAAAGTATAAAAGAAAAAATAACAACCTTTGCATTTTACACTGTCTTACAGTTAGAAGTGTATTCACATTTGGTGCCATCCTCAAAATAGCAATCTTTTGGATAGGCATTATATTCCTCCCTAACACCCCCACTTTTTTTTAATTTAAATTGTTGTAAAAATATATATAACACAACATTTGCCAATTCAACATTTTTTCTGTGTACAGTTTAGTGACACTAATTACATTAATTGTGCCGCGTAACCTTCACCAATATCCATTGTCGAATTTTCCATCACTATAAACAGAAACTCAAAGCTTCCTAAACAGCTGAGCCTCAGAGTAGAGGACGACCATTTTCCTGCTTGCCCAGAGCCCTTCCTTCTTGCTCTGGTAGTGGTGTTTGGCTTTTGCTTTGGGAAAATATGTCTTCCCTTCATCTTGCCACATGGTTCTGGTGTGATGTCAATCCCCACCCCACCCCCATCAGAGAAAGTGAGCACAGGACCTAAGGCAAGCAATCAGACTTGTCTCTCCTGGACATTAGAGTCCGGACAGCCATCACAGAACACAGAAGGCAGCTATTGGCTGACCCTGGAGACTGTCCCTAAGTCTGCTACTTAGACCCCAGAGGGAAGTTGCTTCCGTCCCCCACCCCCACCCCACCCTACAGCCAAGTCCTATGATTATTTATTTGATTCTGTGACCTATTTGTGTTCTTTCAATGAATTCCCTTCTTCTGTTTTTGTACAAAGAGTAGATTTCTGTTGCTTGCTATCAAGTATCCTAATTAATACATTCAGGGGGGTTATGCAATGTGCCCTGGTGGCACAATCCATAAGTCCTTGGCTGCAGGTTAGCAGCCTTTAGGTTAGAAGGTTGGTGGTTCAAGCCTATCCAGCAGCTCTGTGGGAAAAAGACCTGGTGATCTCCTCCCATAAATATTATAACCAAGAAAACCCTATGGGGCAGTTCAGCTCTCTCACATGGAGTCGCTATGAGTCGGAATGGATTTGATGGCACCCAACAATGTGAGATCTGCCAAAGGCCTACGGCTGAAAGTGGCAGAATTGGAATTTGAACCCAGGTTTGCTGATTCTCAGTTGTGTGACCTTTCTTCTGCTCAACACGTGAGGTGAACTAAATGCATAACTACTGTGTCATATCTTGGGACTGAAATGGGTTTAGCCTGAACATTATTTCAGAATAGTTAGACTGTGAGAACTGAGGTCAAGAAGTTGGTCCCCCATCAGGGTGGAGCAGGCAGAAACGAAATAGTCAAAACTGCAGAAACTGAGGGAAGTCTTAGTAAGCTCATAGAAGCCAAGGAGAGAGACATAATTAGGATGTAGTTTAAGGAAGAGTCAGCATTTGGGGTGTGTTTATGGGGTGGTTGGTACAAACAGTTAATGTACTTGGCTGATAACCAAAAGGTTGGAGGTTCAAGTCCACCCAGAGGTACCTCGGAAGAAAGGTCTGTCTATCTACTGAAAAACCAGCCATTGAAAACCTTATGGATCACAATTCTACTCTGACACACATGCAGCTGGCATGAGTTGGAGTGGACTGGTTGGCAACCATTTTTGTTTTTGTTTTTTCGGTATGGGGCAGGTAGAGGGTGAAGAAGCCCTGGTTGCACAGTGGTTAAGCCCTTGGCTGCTAACTGAAAGGTCAGTGGTTCAAACCCACCAGCATTCTGTGGGAGAAAGATGTGGCAATCTGCTTGCATAAAGATTACAGCCTTGGAAACCCTATAAGACAGTTCTACTCTGTCCTGTAGGCACTATGAGTCAGAATTGACTTGGCAGCAATGGGTTTGGTTAGTGGGTAAAGGGTGAGGGGGCAGTGTCTCTCCAGGTGGACATGAATGTTAACTGGGAAACTTGCAGGAAGACTGTCATCATCAGAGCTCTGACAAGGCAGCGGAGTCTCTGCTACAGGCCTGTGGTTCAACGGTGGAACTTGGCTGACCTGTGCATTTTATTGACCGGGTGCAGCAGAAGAGCACAGGTTTGGGAGTTAGAAACACACCTGTGTTTGAATTCCAGCTGCAGAAATGATTCCTTTAGGTCGCTTTGGCAAGTTCCTTTACCTCTCTAGAAGCCCTGGTGGAGCGGTGGTTAAGACACTTGACTGACAACCACAGAGGTCGGCAGTTCAAAACCACCAGTGGCTCCAAGAACGATATGGCAGTTGGTTTCCATAGAGATTCACAGCCTCGGAAACCTTATGGGGTTGTTGTGAGTCGGAATTGGCTCGACGACTGTGGGTTTGGTTTTTGGTTTACCTCTCTACGTCTCCGTTTTCTCATCTGTAAGTTGGGAGTAATTGTATCTACCTCATAGGGTTGTTGTGAGATCAGAGCTGAAACATGGAAACTAAGTGCACTATCTGACAGATTACAGGAGCTCAATGAAAGGTAGTTATTGTTGTTGTTAGTAATGAAATAATAAATAATAACACATGTCCCAGTCTCCAGCTTCTCCCCACTCCAGTCCATCCTCATCAACTGGTCACTTTTCCCTCTCTACACAGACTGGCCATGCCGGTTGCCAGCGCAAGCATCTGTCCACATGTTCCAGGATGTCCCTGGCTCCCTTTTCACCCTCTCCACCCACCTTTTTTTTTTTTTTTCTCCAAGTCACATCAAACTTCTTTTTATTTCCAGAGTCTGTAAAGTACTTTTAAGTACTTTTCAAGGCTGCTCTATGTGATCTTCCCTCTGCCTAAATGCCCTTTGCTTTTCCCACTGACCCACCTCTACTCCTCCACAAGCCCCTTGCTCACATGTCACCTCCTACACGAGCCCTTTCCTCCTGTCACCTCACAGCGAGGTAGAAGTGTTCTCTTCTGGCTGCCTGGAATGGACACTTTGCACATATCTTTACTGCAGCAATATTTTGAAAGACCAAGGAGTAATAACTAACTTCCTTATCATGTGTTCATTCAAAGGAAAGATCACTTCTTGAGAACTCACTGTGTGGCTGGAGAGCTGCTTAGGGATTTTATCCCCACAATGATGCTATCAGCTGGTGGCATTATCTATACTTTGCAGCTGAAGACAGAGAAGCACAGAGGGATTAAGTAACTTGTTTCAGATTACCCAGCCTATCAGTTGTGAATCCACATTCTTTCTGATTCCAAACCCCATGCTTCAGTCAGCATCTAAGAAGCATGAAATGAGCAATGTTACCAAACCTGTTCAAATTCCAGGCAGAAGCAATAATAATAATACTATAATCAACATTTTAGTTAGCCTGCCCTGATTCAGGTATATGCATGATTTTTAATATGCTTTATGAAATAATGAAAATTAATCCTGGACAAATGCCATCATGCCATTGGTTTGGAACCACTGAGAATGCATTTACTCATGCCTGTGTTGCAAACGGTTACTGTGCTTGGCTGCTAACTCAAAGGTTAGACATTCAAGTCCACCCAGAGCACCTCGGAAGAAAGGACTGACAATCTACTTCTGAAAGATCAGCTATGGAAAACTCTGTGGAGCAAAGTTCTGCTCTGACACAAACGGGGTCACTATGAGTCATAACTGACTCCACGGCAACTGGTAGTGGTAGTAGTCCCTGTCCAATACACATCTTTCTAAGGAAGGGTTAAAGCCAAGTGTGTTGAATGCCCTAGCCATCCTGGTGCTGTCCTGCACTGTCCCATCTCTCCCTGCACCGTAGAAAATGTAGACAGTCCACTCTTGATTAGCAGCCATTTTCTCTATGCTTTCCTAGCAGAATGTGTTCATCATCAAAACATCCAGCTGAGGATGAATCTACACAGTGGATGGGGCCATCCATTTCTTCATTCCCTCAGTCAAATTTACTGAGCACCTACTGTGTGCTGAGGATCGTAGATTGCCCAGGACCTCTGCCAAGTGAGCACAGGAAACTGCACCCTTAGATTGCATCTTCAGATTGTAAAATACATGGACAAAGCTTCAAGTCAATGTCTCCTTTCTCCCAGGCAGACTTGTCGGATGTGTTATGCTATTATCTCCTTCAGCTGGGGACACTGATGACATTATTACCTTGATGACTGTAACATTTGCCAAATTATTTTTATCTCCCCAAACCATCTCCATGTGGAGTCAACCTATTTGTATTCAGGACAATGTACAATGAAGTTATACAAAGAAAAGCAGGGCTTCTTGGATTAAAAAAAAAAAAATGATACATGGATCCATCTACTGCCTTGCTGTACAGCCTAAGGCCTGTTACTAGAGTGTATCGAATCATTCTTCACCACCAACAGAGCTAAATTATTGCTATTCAGGGGTACAGATACCATCAAAGGAGGATGGGGTTTTGTTAAATGAAAGACCCTAGCATGCTGATGGGTGCTTTAATGGGCTTAGATCTGCAGAGGTGGGCCTGGAGTTTGTGAGTAGAAGCTGGAGAAATATGACTTGCTCTGTATCGTAGAGTAAAGACCTTCAGAGGCCCTAAGGATAAAATGGGGTGGAAGGAGAAAGAGATAGTGGAGAAAGAGGAAGGCAAAGTGAAGAAGATAGTAACAGGCAGAGAGGACAGAGTCCTTCAATGGGGTTTTACAACATCCCAAAACTAACTTGGGGGTGGATGGACAAATGCTCTTAAAAATAAGAATGTTTAATATTCAGTTGGGGCAGTGGTGGTTCAGGGCTAGAATTCCTGCCTTCCATGTGGAAGACCTGGGTTCGATTCCTGACCAATGCACCTGGTGACTGGCTCACTCTCAGGGCAGCAGGCAGACTGCATGGTGGATGGTGCTCATCTCCAGTCAGGGAAGGCACATTTCCTGCATGTCACTAGTAAATCCTAAGGTCTGAAAATCAGCTCTCTCTTTCTGACAACACGGTCGAAGTTTCCCAGGTGCACTGTCGTCACTGAAGTGTATGCAGTATTATTACTCCGTAAACCATTACCCATGGGACCTGCCTCTTTTAGCAGAGCCACTGAACAACTGTTGACAAAAGGTGTGCTTATCAACTGACATTTGGAGAATTTTCCGTATTCCCCTAGGTTACAGGTGACAAACCTAAAAACAAAACAAAACAAAAAACCAAATCTGTTGCCTTTGAGTTGATTCTAACTCATAGCAACCCGATAGGACAGAGTAGAACTGCCCCATAGGGTTTCCAAGGAGCGGCGGGTGGATTCAAACTGCTGACTTTTTGGTTAACAGCTGAGCCCTTAACCACTGTGCCACCAGGGCTGTGGTTACAGATGCAGAGAAAGAATTTTTTTTTTTAATTTTCAATATCCACGAGTCCCCTCCCCAAAACAAACAGCTCATTTCTCCTTAAGTCACGTGTCTGAATAGCAAAGGGCACAGAAGTGGACTTAATCATATGCTTTTGAGGAGAAATAACCATGTCTGACTATATATCTGGGTGCAGGTTCAGAGAATCCCACCCAGCCTCCCTCCCCAAGGCTCCCAGTTCCCATGGCTTGTATGTGGGATGGCTGGAATATGCAGTGTTCAGTCCCTACTCCTTAGGAGCCACCTAGGAGCCGGCTGCCCTCTGACTTATCTGTCAGAGGCCTAAAAAATGGTGTTATTCTGGAGAATGTTCCAAGTGTGTTGGAAAAGAATGTGTACTTTGCTGGTGTTGGGTGGAGTGTTCTATATGTATCTATGAGGTCAAATTGGTTAGTTTTGGCCTTTAGATCTTCTGTATCTTTGATGACTTTCTTTCTAGATGTTCTGTTCATTACCAATAGTGGTGTGTTGAAGTCTCCTACTATTATTGTGGAACTATTTTTCTTTTCAGTGCTGTTAGAGTTTGTTTTATGTATTTTGGAACCTTGTCATTGGGTGCATAGATATTTATTAAGGTAATGTCTTCTTGGTGGAGTGTTCCTTTAATCATTATATAATATCCTTCCTTACCTTTTATGGTTGATTTTGCCTTAAAGTCTATTTTATCTGAGATTAGTATTACCACTCCTGCCCTTTTCTGGTTACTGTTTGCTTGATATATTTTTTCCACCCTTTAATTTATATTTGATATATTTATGTCTTTGTGTCTAAAGTGCATCTCTTAATACATCAAATGGGGAAAAGACAGTCTTTTTAACAAATGGTGCTGGCAAAACTGGATATCCATTTGTAGAAAAATGAAACAGGACCCATACCTCACACCATATACAAAAACTACTTCAAAATGGATCAAAGACCTGAATATAAAGTCTCAAACTATAAAATTCATAGAAGAAAAACTAGGACCAACACTTCAGACCTTAATACATGGCATTAACAGGATACAAACCATAAACATCAACACAAAAAACCCAACAGATAAACTAGATAACTGGGATCTTCTAAAAATCAAACATCTATGCTCTTCAAAAGACTTCACCAAAAGAATCAAAAGAGAACCTACAGACTGGGAAAAAATTTTTGGACAGTACAAGTCAGACAAAGGTCTAATATCCATAATCTACAAGAAAATCCAACACCTCTACAACAAAAAGACAAACAATCCTATCAAAAAATGGGCAAAGGAAATGAATAGACACTTCACCAAGGAAGACATTCAAATGGCCAACAGACACATGAGGAAATGCTCACGATCACTAGCCATTAGAGAAATGCAAATTAAAACCACAATGAGATACCATCTCACCCCAGCATTACTGGCACGAATCAAAAATACTGGAAATAACAAATGCTGGAGGGGCTGCGGGGAGATGGGAACTCTTATACACTGCTGGTGGGAATGCAAAATGATACAACCATTTTGGAAAATGATATGGCGTTTCCTCAGAAAGCTAGAAATAGACATAGCATTCGATCCAGCAATCCCACTCCTAGGAATATATCCTAGAGAAATAAGAGTCATCACTCGAATAGACATATGCACACCTATGTTCATGGCAGCATTGTTCACAATAGCAAAACGATGGAAACAACCTTGATGTCCATCAACAGATGAATGGATACACAAACTATGGTACATACACACAATGGAGTACTATGCAACGAGAAAGAACAACAATGAATCTGTGAACCATCTCATAACATGGATGAAACTGGAGGACATTATGCTGAGTGAAATAAGTCAATCACAAAAGGACAAATATTGTATGAGACCTCTATTGTAAAAACCCATGAAAAAATTCACATGCAAAATGTAACAATCCTTGTTGGTTACCAGGGATGGGGGGGGGGATGCTAAATAGGTGATAGATAAGTGGTAACTTGGGCGAGAGGTGAGATAGTACACAGTACAGGGGAAACTAACACAACCTGCACAAGGAAAGGTCATGGAGGCCCTATAGACACATCCAAACCCCCCAAGGTACTGAGTTGTTGGAAGGAGGGCTCTGGGGACCATGGTCTAGGGGAACATCTAGCTCAATTGGCATGACACTACTTATAAAGATAATGCTCTACATTCTACCTTGGTGAGTAGTGTCTGGGGTGTTAAAAGCCTATGAGCGGCCATCTAAGATACTCCACTGGTCTCATCCCTTCGGGAGCAAGGGAGAATGAAGAGAACAGGATACAAGGAAAAGATTAGTCCAAAGGACTAATTGTCCACAGCTACCAAGGCCTCCACCGGACTGAGTCCAGTACAGCTAGATGGTGCCCGGCTACCACCACTGACTGCTCTGACCAGGATCACAACAGAGGGTTCTGGACAGAGCTGGAGAAGGATGTAGAGCATAATTTTAACTCCCCCCAAAAAAAGGCCAGATTTACTGGCCTAAAGAATACTAGAGAAACCTCAAGAGTGTGGCCCCCAGACACCCTTTCAGCTCAGAGGTGAAGTTACCTTCGAGGTTCGATGTTAAGCCTGGGAGTGGACAGCCCAGTAAAACTAAATGGGACTAACGAGGTACAGGAGTCCGGTGACAAGGGCCAGAAGGCAGAGGGGGAGTAGGAAACTGATGATAAGGAACACAAATTGAATAAGGACACTGTCGATGTATTGTGAGATTGTTGACCACTGCTATAGGGCAACATTTGTAGTAACTATTAAATGGGAGGCTGTTTTGTCCTGTAAGCCTTCATCTTGGGCGAGAATGGCAGCACAATTGGAAGAGCATAGTCAATATCACTTAAATGTGTAAGTAAAAAGTTTTGAAATGGTGTTAAAATAAAATAAAATAAAATAAAATAAAAAACCAAATGAGACTAATGAGGTACAGTAGTCCAGTGACAAGGGCCAGAAGACAGAAGGGGACAAGGAAGTCCCCTGGTGATAGGGAACACAAGGTGGAGTAAGGATATTCTTGATGTGTTGTGAGATTGTTAACCATTGTCATAGGGCAACATGTGTAGTAACTGTTAAATGATAAACTATTTTGTTCTGTAAGCCTTCATCTTAAGTGAGAATAACAGCACAGTTGGAAGAGCGTAGTCAATGTCACTGAACTGTGAATGTAGAAATTTTTGAAACGGTGTATCTTTGGCTATCTGTATTTTCATCAAAAAAAAAAAAAAAAAGGTTGAGAATTTAGAGGCTTAATATGTTGTGGGGTTGTTAACCAATGTCATAGAACAACATGTGTACTACTATTTCATGAGAAACTATTTGCTCTGTAAGCTTTCACCTGAAGTACAATTAAAAAAAAAAAAGAAACCAAACTAAACCCTTAGTGACCACTGCACCACCAGGTTACTCCCTATTAATCCAGTTCTGCTCTGACTAAAACAGGACGGATAACTAAAGATTCGGAAACCCTGGTGGTGTAGTGGTTAAGAGCCACGGCTGCCAACTAAGAGGTCGGCAGTTCATATCCACCAGGTGGTCCTTGGAAACCCTATGGGGCAGTTCTACTCTGTCCTATAGGGTCACTATGAGCTGGAATCAACTCCATGGCAATGGGTTTGGTTTTTGTTTTTTTCACTAAAGAGTCTAGTGATGGACATGCTCACTGACTGAGGATAGAAGAAAAAATTAAAAATTAGAATTTAAAGACCGGAAAAAAAAATAAATAAAGTGCATCTCTTGTAGACAGCATATTGATGGGTCTTGTTTCTTAATCCATTCTGCCACTCTCTGTCTCTTTACTGCCACAGTTAAGCCATTTATATTCAGTGTGATTATCAATAGTTATGAGTTTATTGGTGTCATGTTGTTGTGCTTTTTTTTGTGATGCTGATGTGTTCTTTGTTCCTTTTACTCTCCTGTGCTGAGTTCCTTTTACTTGTGGATTTTCTTTTCTTTTGTTTTTATAAAATTTATGTTTGCCAAGACTTTGTTTTTCTTCTTTTTTATTCTGATGAGTAGGTTTGTTAACTTTCTTTGTGGTTACCTTGAAATTCACCCTTATTTTCCTAAGTTTGAATGAGTCTTTTATTACTTGATATTGCCCTGACTTCCTCTCCATTTGAAAGCTATGTAACTACACTATTTATTCTCCCTTTTATTATTTTGACATTGTTGTCATTTACTGATTGATGTCTTTGTTTCCCTATTTTAAGGTTTTTAGTTTTGTTTTATTACTGAGAGTTGTTTACCTAGCTTGGTATTTGGCTGATACTTTCCAGTGTCCTAGACTCTAGTAGTTGTCTGATGTTGTTGGTTCTCCAACCTAAGGACTCCCTTTAATATTTCTTGTAAGTTTGGTTTGGTTTTTACAAATTCCCTTAATTTCTGTTTATCTAGAAATGTCCTAATTTTGCCATTGTATTTGAGATAGAATTTTTTAAGATATATTATTCTTGGTTGGCATTTTTTTTTCTTTCAAGGTTTCCTATAATCACCCCATTGACTTCTTGCCTGCATAGTTGCAGCTGAATAATCAGAGCTTAGTCTTATTGTTTCCCCTTTGTAAGTGACTTTTCTTTGTTCTCAAGCTGCTCTCAAGATTCTTTATTTGTCTTTGATTTTGGCAAGTGTGATTATAATATGTCTTGGTGACTCTCTTTTGCGGTCTATCCTATATGGGGTTGATTGAGCTTCTTGGATGGTCAGCTTTTCATTTTTCATAACATTAAGGAAGTTTTCTTCCAGCAAATCTTAATCTCTGTGTTTTTCATCTTCTCCCTGTTCTGGAACTCCGATCACACACATATTTTTGCTCTTGATTGTGTCCCACATAATTCTTAGTTTTCTTCATTCTTTTCTCTGATTTTCCTCCAACAAGGTGGCATCCAAGGATCATCTTCAATCTCACTGTTGCTGTCTTCCATTGTTTCAAATTTGCTCCTAAAACCTTCTATTGAGTTTTCTATTTTTGAAATTTTGTTGTCTATCTTTTGGATTTCTAGTCACCATTTTTGTATGATTTCTAATTGTTTACTTTGATGTTTTGTTCTTGTATTATTTTTCTGAATTCTTCTATTGCTTTGTCTGTGTTTTCCTTGATTTTGGCTATGTTTTTGTTGGTTTTGTCTGTGTTTCCCATGATTTTGTGTATTTTTACCTTGGTTTCGTCTGTGTTTTCCTTGATCTCTTCCATAATGTCTTGGAGAGCCATAAATATTAGTCTTTTGAATTCTATGCGAGGTAGTTTCACTGCCTTTTCTTCTACTGGCAAGTCATCTATTTCTTTACTTTGGTCACATTCTGGAGCCATCTTTTCCTGAGTTTTTATATGTTTTGATATTGTCTGCTGTCTCTGAGACATTAAGTTTCTATTTTCAGTATTTATTGATTGTGTTCACTTATTTTGTCCTGCTTCTTTATTTTGTTTTGATATGTCAGGGTGAACTGGTCAGGTGTGCTTTGCTACTTGCTCATCTGTGGGCACAATAACTCTTACCACCTCGTCCAGGTGTGCAGGGTAGCAACATGCAGGGTGAGTCTACTTCACTATACACTATTTTGGTGAGGTGGCTGAGGGCAGACTGGGTGGACACTGTCTGCCTCATGGTGTTGGTCCAGTGGTGTGGGAGCATTCACAGCCCCTTGCTAGAAAGGGAGTCAGACAGGGAGTGGTATGGGCTCACTTCCCTCCATTCAACAGCTGGTCAAATGGTGGGAGGGGAGAGGCAGTATGAGCCTGGTGCAGTTGTGAGCTTGAGCTGAGGATTCTGTAGCTGCAGCAGCACCATGAAGGCCAGCAGGAAGGGAGGGTTTTGTGCAGGGCTAGGTAGGGGGAAACAAAGAAAAGAAAAGAGAGAGAAAGAAAAAGAAAGTGTAACTGGCAGGTGGGGGCAGGGTGGGCCTGGGAACCAGTGGAAGGGAGGGAATGAGGTGTCATACTGGGTAGGTGGAAGGGAGAAAGAAAAGAAGGAAATGGAAAAAATGGCTCAGCTGGAGCTGGTGGGTGGAGGAGGGGGTGATCCAGGCTGGTGGTGGGCCAGTAGCTCTCTACCCACGGCAGTGCAAGGGTAGAGGTGCTGTACAGGGCTAGGTGGGAAGGAGAAAGAAAAGGTTAAAAAAAAGAAAAAATGGCATGGTAGGAGCTGGTGAGTGGGGGTGGAGAGGACCTGGGGCAATGGTGGGACAGTAGATCTCTAGCCAAGCAGTGCAGCATTGCCCATCTAGAAAGGGTGGGGCGGGGGAGGTGTATGGGGCTAGGTGCGAGGAAGAAAGAAAGGAAAGAAAGGGACCCAGTGGGTGGGGGTGGGGGTGGGGGTGGAGCAGACCCAGGGTGATGGCAAGTTGGTAGCTCTCTAGCCAAGTGCCTGTCAGGAGGTGTAGGGGTGGCATATGGGGCTAGGTGGGAAGGAGAAAGAAAAGGAAGAAAGGGAAAAAAGAAATGGCATGGCAGGAGCTGGTGGGTGTGGGTGGGGCAGAACCTGGGTGATGGCTGGCCAGTAGCTCTCCAGTTAAGTGGCATAGCTTGGCCTGTCAGGAAGGGCTGGGGGATGGCATACAAGGCTGAAGGGTAAGGGGTGGGAAAGCATGTTTCTCTGGTTACTGGGTGCTCTGTCTCCTGTTCGGAGCTCCATGGAGTTGCCATCTTATACTGTCCACGGTCATTTCTGACTGTGTTCCAAGATGGCCAATCTGTGCCGTGTTAGTTGGCAGGGGACATCCACTCCCTATCTCTCCTCCTTCTCTGTTTTCATTCAGTGTCTTCTTCCATTTGGTGTTTGATTTAGTTCTTTATCCCTTCATTTGATGCTTAGGGTTCCAGAATTACATCCGTTTTACTTAGTTTTTCGGGTCTTTGCTGAAGAGGGATAGCATGGTGCTTCTGTCTATAGCACCATGTTGACTCCACCTCCCACCTGTCCATTTCAGCTCACCAATGCCTAGAATATCGATCTTGAAGTGTTCCATTTCATTTTTGAAAACTTCCGATTTTTTTTAGATTCATACTTTGTACATTCCACATTCCAATTACTACTGGGTATTTGCAGCTGTTTCTTCTCATTTGAGTAATGCCACATCAGCAAATGAAGGTCCCAAAGCTTTACTCCATTCACATCATTAAGGTTGACTTTACTTTGAGGAGGCAGCTCTTCTGCAGTCGTACTTTGAGTGCCTTCCAACTTGAAGGCCTCATCTTCCAGCACTATATCAGACAATGTTCTGCTGCTGTTTGTTATGTTTTCACTGGCCATTTTTTTTTCGGTAGTAAATTGCCAGGTCATTCTTCCCAGTCTGTCTTAGTCTGGAAACTCCACTGAAATCTGTCCACCATAGGTGACCCCACTGGCATTTGATATGTGGTGGCATATATTCCAGCATCGCAGCAACACACAAGCCACCCCAGTGGTCAGAGACAATGCTCTATATACTATTTTGCATCCTATTTTTTTTTCTCTTGATGATACATTGTAACGTATTGTATTGTAATGTATTGTAACGTATTTCAACATCAAGAAATAGAATCTCCAGCACATTTTTTTAAAAGGCTGCATTGTATACCATTATATGGAATAAATAATTCTTTTAGCCAATTCTTATTGATGGACATTTAGATTTTTCCAATTTTTCACCATACTCTGGACCATATTGTAGCAAACTGCCTAGTTAATGAAGTCTCTGTACACATCCATGATTATTTCTTTAAGATAATCCTACAAATGGAATGACTAGACCAAAGGATATTCATGTTCCAATTCTCCCCTCCCTCTTTTTTTTTAAATTGTGATAAATATATATGTAACAAATTGTTTGCCTTTTCAAGATTCTTCACATGTATGATTCGGTGATATTAGTTATTTTTATCATATTGTTCCACCATATAGCATGCTAGGATGAGATGTTTCAAACAGAGAAGGAAAACATAAACACTTCACCAAAGAAGACATTCAGGTGGCTAACAGTCACATGAGGATCTTTAGCCCTTAAAGAAATGCAAATCAAAATTACAATGAGATACCATTTCACCCTGACATTACTGGCACTCATAAAAAAAATAAAATCAGAAAATAACAAATGTTGGAGAGGTTTCAGGGAGACTGGAACTTTTATGCACTGCTGGTGAGAATATAAAATGGTATAACCACTGTAGAAAATGACACGGCACTTCCTTAAAAAGCTAGAAATAGAAATACTATGTGATCCAGCAATCCCACTCTTAGGAATATATCCTAGAGAAATAAGAGCCATCACATGAATAGACATATGCACACCCATGTTCATTGCAGTATTATTCACGATAGCAAAAAGATGGAAACAACCTAAGTGCCCATCAACAGATGAATGGATAAGGAAATTATGGTATTGTCTTAGTCATCTAGTGCTGCTCTAACAGAAATACCACAAGTAGATGGTTTTCACAAAGAGAAGTTTATTTCCTCACAGTTAAAGTAGGCTAAAAGTCCAAATTCAGGGTGTCAGCTCCAGGGGAAGGCTTTTTCTCTCTGTCGGCCTTCTTCTCTTCCGTGTTCCCCCCGGACTAGGAGCTTCTCTGTGCAGGGACCCCTGTCCAAAGGACGCGCTCTGCTCCCGGCACTGCTTTCTTGATGGTCTGAGGTCCCCCATCTCACTGCTCACTTCTGTCTTTATATCTCAAGAGATTGCCTCAGGACACAATCCAGTCTTGTAAATTGAGTCCTGCCTCACTAACACAACTGCTGCCCATCCTCCCTCATTAACATCATAGAGGCAGGATTTACCACACATGGGAAAATCACACAGTACCGGGAATCATGGCCCAGCCAAATTTGATACGCATATTTTTGGGGGGACATAATTCAAACCATGACAGGTATATACACGTGATGGAATACTATACAATGATAAAGAACAACGATGAATCTGCAAAACATCTCACAATATGGATGAATCTGGAGGGCATTTTGCTGCATGAAATAAGTCAATCACAAAAGGACAAATATTATATGAGGCCACTATTATAAAAACCAGATAAAAGGTTTACACGCACGAAAAAAATCTTTGATGGTTACAAGGTGGGGGCATGGGAAGGGGGAAATCATTAACTAGATAACAGACAAGTGATAACTCTGGTGAAGGGAAAGACAACACACAATATAGGGAAAGTCAGCACAACTTGTTCAAGCCAAAGACACAGAAGCATCTTAGACACATCCAAACACGTTGAAGGACTGAGTTACTGGGCTTGAGGGCTGGGGACCATAGTCTCAGGGGATATCTAGGTCAATTGGCATAATGTAGTTCATAAAGAAAATGTTCTACATCCTACTTTGTTGAGTAGCATCTGGGGTCTTAAAAGCTTGCAAACGGCTATCTAAAATACATCTATTGGTCCCATCACATTTGGAGCAAAGGAGAATGAAGAAAACCAAAGAAACAAGGAAAATATCAGTCCAAAGGACTAATGGATCACATGAACCATGGCCTCCACCAGTCTGAGTCCAAAAGAACTAGATGCTACCCAACTACCACCACCCACTGCTCTGACAGGGATCACAATATAGGCTCTTGGACAGAACGGGAGAAAAATGTAGAACAGAATTCAATTCACAAAAAAAGACCAGCCTTATTGATCTGACTGAGACTGGAGGAAGCCCTGAGACTATGGCCCCTGGGCACCCTGCTAATTCAGAACTGAAGCCACTCCTTTCAGCCAAAGATTAGACAGGCCAATGAAACAATGACACGTGAAGAACGTGCTTCTTAGTTCAATCAAATAGATGAGACTAAATGGGCAACACCTGCCCAAAAGCAAAGACAAGAAGGTAGGAAGGGACAGGAAACCTGGATGAACGGACACTAGGAAACCAGGCTGTAAAGGGAAAGGGGGAGAGTGCTGACACATCACGGGAATTGCAACAAATGTCACAAAACAACTTGTGTATAAATTTATGAATGAGAAACTAATTTGTGCTATAAACTTTCACCTAAAACCCAATTTAAAAAAAAAGGAGAGAGAAGGAAAATTTGCGGATGCAGGAGAGAAAGAAGTGGGGAGATTGCTTAGTTGAGAACAGAGAGGGTTCATCTACAGTAACAGAAGTGGGATATAAGAAGGTGGGTGCATGTGATGGTAAGAGTTCCTAGAAGTTTCCTCTTTTGATTTCTTCATTATCCTCATCAAGGAGGAGGTTTGAAGAGAGAGGAAAAAGTATGAAACAGTCAGCCAGGAAGGGGCAGCAGTGAATGGACTAGGGAAATAGGGGATGATTGCCTGGTGGCCCTAAGGAAGGGTCCAGTTGGAGATGGTAGTCATAAATTTAAACTGAGACCCGTCAGTGGGATTATGTTTTTTACAACTTTGCTCAACTATATGGGTGCACATGAGGAGTAGGCAAAGAGGTGGGTGTAGCGAGAGTTGTGGTTTAGCCAAGTGAGGATGCCAAAGGGAGAAAAGGATAAGGAAATTGGGATATATGCAAGGGATAATTACTGACTGACCATAGAATTTAAAGTAACAAGTGAAAGGAGCCCAGGAAAGGGGTGATGGATGGTGCAACACTTCTAGGATCGATGGATTGAAGGTCCTAATGGGGTCGAAGTGTTATTGGAAGCAAAGTGTTGCTGGAGTCAGTGAACTGAAAGGCAGAAGATGGTGGTTAGAGAGTGAGAGAGTTGAAACTGGAAAGTGGAAGGAAATAAATAATGTGTCCCAAGGTCATAGAATATAAATTTCAGAGGTGGGATTCAAACCCATGTCTCTCTGACTCCAGAGCTCACCCGAGCACCTAAGCGGTCCACTGAGCCCTGAGTGAATGGTACATTAACCCATAGAGGCACAACTGGCATTTGTGGTATCAGTCATGCCAGTGAAAACCCATAGCTTTCGATGGGCAGATATTTATAGCACCACTGCAGTGTAAACTGTCTTCTCCTTTTCCCCTTCTCCTCCCTCTTCTCACAGAAATAGTAACTAGTTCAGATGGGCCGGGCTATTTCCATGAAGAACATACGTTTGCTGATGAGAGGAAACAGACAAGGCCAGCTAATGTGAAGAAGTGGGGTCCCTTATGGGTTTGGGGTTTAAATATCAGTTACTGGTGTTTGTGCCTGTGGCGTTTTCTCCATGAAACTGATTGTTATCTTTCTAGCTCAGTATCTCTCCTGGGGGTACTTGGTAAGGGCACCCACCCCGTTCGATATTATCCATTCTCTGACAGCAAAACCACGGACAGGTTTCTTAGGGTGTTATACGTAGGGTAGAGTTAAATACAGAACAGACACTGAGGCACGTTGAAATTGAGGCTGACGGATGACAGGCCAGGGACTCTGAGATTGAGGCCCAGTCTCCTGTGTGACTGCTGACAGAAAGTTAACTCTAAATTTCCTGGATGTCGTCAGATCACAGCAGTGAGTCACGCATTCTCCTCATGACATTCTCCTTCACTCTCTCTCACACACAACACACAAACACACACTTTCACGCACATCAGAAAGCCTAGAGGAGTGTGCTCAGTCTTTTTGAAAGCTGTGGGCCTAGAAGCCACACACACAGGATTTTGAAGATTGTGAGAAAAATACAATCTCTGCTCCTCAGGGATCACCATGATCATTGAGATGAGAAAGAGCAAGGAAGCAACACAGCTGACTCCTATTACGAATCTTGGCTATTTCTGAGTTGCTGTGTTTAAAATTATCACATACTTTAGCAAATGTTCCCTCTTTTACCTCGGGCTCCTTGAGCCACCTGAATGAAGTGCTGTGTGTCTGTCCACCTCCCCTGTATGCCCTAGGTGAGAGACACAGATTCCCCCTCCAGGAGATAAGAGAAGCTTGGCCTCTGTCCAAGGTAAATTTTATGCCTCATTTATTTCAGAGAAAAACAAAGCTAAACCAGAGACATATAATTTGATACTGGGTTTATCTAAAAGAGAGTAGCACAAGGAATACTAGTGCTGGTGTGTGTATGAATGCGTGTGTATGTTTGCATATGTGAACATTTGTAGGTGTGTTTGAATGTGTATGTTTGTATATGTGTATGTATGTGTGTAGGAATATGTGTGCATGTTTGTATATGTGTGTATATTTGTATGTGTGTACAAATGTATGTGTATGTTTGTATATGTATGTATGTGTGTATGAATGTATGTGTATGTTTATATATGTGTATGAATGTGTGTACATGTTTGTATGTTTGTATGCATGTGTGTTTGTATATGTATATGAATGTGTGTATGAATGTATGTGTATGTTTGTGTGTATGTTTGTATGAATACGTGTGTATGTGAATGTGTATGTATGAATGTATGTGTATATTTGTACATGTGTGTGTTTGTATGTGTATATGAAGGTGTGTGTATGTTTGTATGTATGTAGGAATGTGTGTGTGTGTGTGTGTGCATGTGTACGTATGCACTGCAGAGTAGAGTGCAGGGAGCTGGGGTCCTATGAGGAAAATGAGTGAAAAGTGGGGTGTAATTAACTGTGGTAATAAAAATTGAGAAGGACCTCTGGAAGCATCTAGTCCAGGCTTTTCACTTACGGAAGGAAAAACAAACAAACAAACAAACAAAAAAAAACAAATGAGTCCAGAAGGGAAGTGATTTGCCCAAGTTTCAAAGATGTTGGACTCAATAGTGACATTATATCTTTGCAATCAGTACTGCCAAGAGAAGTCAAGGGGAGGGCTGACCCTTGGCAGAGTTACAGTTTATGCTAAGAATCTGATGACGATTACCACTTATTGAACAACTTATGTGTTTGGTACTGTACTTAGGTGCTTTCATACATATTTGTCTCATTGAATTATCTACAATAACCATATGAAGGAAATGTTATTTCCATTTTATAAATGAAAAAACTGAGACTCTGAAAAATAAGTCCCTCATCTAAGCAAACCCCGGATGGCAGGATGGGATTTGAACTCAGGTCTGTCTAGTTCAGAGCCAAGCTCCTTCTCTCACCTTCCCTTCTTTCTGGTCTTTTCTGTTTTTATCATTCTGCGTCATACCTTTCCTCCTATCCACACTAGCTTGAGTATCCTACTCAATGGCCCGTCCAGACCCAGGCTTCAGATGGCAATTCAAAAACCAGACTCTTCTAATCTCTTCCCGACCTTTCTCCAAAAGTATGTGTTCTGTGTACACATACACACACATACACACACACGCACACACCCCTCTTAGAATTAGAAGGAAATTTAGATGACCCCAATCCGAAAACTTAGTCATTACAAGAATTAGTTCTACAGTATCATGAGGAGTCCAGCCTCTGTCTGAAAACCCCAATGAGAGGAGCTCTATGAAGTAGCCAATACCGTATTTGAATTGCTCTGTTTACTAGAAAGTCATTTTTTGCAGAGGGTCTTCCTATAATTTCTGGTCATTGGTTTTGATCCTTTTTCTGGAGTTGAGTTTCATCCATCTTCTACATTACGTTCTTTTCAACAATATACCTCCAATGCCCGACCCAAAGCCTGGCACCTGGTAGCTGCTTTAAAAATACCTATAGAATAAACTTCCCAGTGGTGGCACTAAGAGGGGGGTGGTGGTGGTTGGAGACCATAAGCACTCCTCTAAACTTCATAAATACTCCTCTCCAAGTCACTCCAAGAAGTACTTTTTTTGAATGTGAGCTTGCTATATAAACGTAGCTTTAAGATAAATTCCCTAAAATACTACCACTTCCACCCTGCCTGCAACCAGATCGTCATCCTTAAGACCTCCATACATAGAATGCTAGAGACGGCCCCATCTTCTCGCTTATGGTTGTTCCTTCCTCCCTGCTAGATAATGTTGGCAGGCTTGAGAAAATCCAAACCAATGTACTGACTCAACACTCCATAACTCTGTGACATCTTGGGCAAGTTTCTTAACCTCTGTGAGCCTCAGTTTCCTCATCTGTAGAAAGGGATAAGAATGTCAACATCCTGTGGTAGTTTTGGCGAGCTGTTACAATGTATGTGTAGTGTTCAATAAATGAGCAGTTATTTTTATAGCAGTATCCACCATATAAAATAAAGATTCAATGGTAATTCTGGTTAAGTGCACTACTTCTTTCAAAAAAACATATTTTCATTGTAACAAGGACCTATGGGACTCAAAGGGATTTCCTCAATAGTGACTCTAACTGAGGGTCCTACAGACATAGTATTAGTGAGTGGAAGTGATGGCTTTGACTATGGTTTTTAGGGATACCTCTCCTTTCACGCTACACTGGGGTTGATCGCTTCTGAGAGTGTTGGGAGTAGGGTGAGTTGAACTTCCTATGAACCTCAGAGTCACAACTAGTAGAGTTTGCATAATGGGGGACCTTCCTTCCATGAAGGCTACAAGCTTTGTGTCTTCCTGTACAATTGGTGGGACTCCCATCAGAAGGCTGCTTCAATATGGCCAGAGCAGCTTTTGCTGACAGAAGTCCCCTTCACCCTGGGCTAAACAGAGAGAAGAGCTGGCATAGGCAACACAGTTTTCTTACATATGCGCAGCATCCTAATTCCAGAGGTTCTTGCTCAGTGGTTCTCAATCAGAAAATAAATCATACCAGCACTCCCTGAATCAAGCAGCAGAAGGGAGATTTGTGGTTTGAAAAAGCTATCCATGTGATTCTGATATGGTCTCTTACCACGAGTACCCCCAAGTCCCCTGCTCCTGAAACACACACACACGCACACACACACACACATACTCATATCCCCCAAACCCCCTTGAGAATCATTGTTCTAGTTGTTTTGTTTGTTTGGTCTCTCTCTGAATGTGCACTCTCTTCTTGAGTAATTATACAAAATAATAAACAAAATGGATGGACTTTTTGGAGTTTGTGCTGAGTAGTTGAATGTGAATGTAATCAGTAGTTATTTAATAATTTTCTGAGCAATTCTACCTCAAATCCACTAAAATCACATTAGGAAATACTCCCCATAGAGAAAATCTGTTTGGCAAAGCCTTCATAAGCTCAGAGTCAATACACAACGCTATGGTGATTCAGGGCTTGGAGTGGAATTATGTCCAACCTGGCTTGATGCTATTAACAGTCTGCTCCTGGCCCAGGAAAACATACTGGACTTAAAATAAATGCCCTTTTAGACACCTAACATTCAAGGAATTAGCTCTTTCTCAACCCATCTACCTATTTATAGGTCTTATCCTCTCTAGAATGGCCTTTTATCAACCCCCATCCCACTTCTAATTGATGAACTGAGACAAAAAGGGAGAGAAAGAGAAATGGAGGGAGCAAGAAAGGGAGGGAGCGAGGGAAAGGAGAAAGGAAGAAAAAAGTGGAGAAAACTATTACTGAGCACTTATGATGTGCGAAGCAGCAAAGAACAAGTCATGGGACTTGATAAATTCCTGCTATGTACAGGTAGATTCTGTCCAAGTGCTGGGGATGTTGTCCCTGCTCCTTAGGAGATTACAGCAAATACCATTGGGTAACTAAGTGCTACTAGCTGTCATACCAGCAGGATTGGATCAATTCGTCATTGAATCTCAATGTAAATAATTGCGTAATTTATAATTTTGTGTTATTCTGGTTGAAATCTCTATAAACACATTATGATACTTGAACATTAAGAGAAATTCTCACCAGATGAAACATCGGTATGACTAAGGCCTGCAAATCCACCAGGATCGTGTTTGAGTCACATCCAGTTCTCATATGACTCACCATTGGCCTCTTCACATCTGGATTCTGACCACAGACTCACTACAGAAAGTACTTGGACATTCTTGCTTTGGAATAAGGCACAAGCTGGAAATACGGGACAAGCCCCATGTCTGCACTCACCAGCCCCTTTGGTGACCTCAAAAGTTATTCTCATCTTAGCATACTTACACCTCTCTGGCCTTTAGGTGGTGCTTTGGTTAATCCAAGCTGTCACTCAGCAACTAGCAATGAACAGGAGGAGCTGAAGGCCAGGTTGGGGAGAATTTGGATTTGGTACAAAGGATGAGCAGCACTCATGAGGGTGAGAAAGTTTGTATTGCTGATCAACAAAGACCAAGTGCCAACGACTATTCTGTGAGAGTGTGGAATGAAATCATCATTGTACCCACCACTTAGAGATAGCCCTAGAAGGATGGTGTAGCTGAATCTTCTGGTACCCCATGTACGTCCCCTTGAATCTTATGTTTAGTACCTGTGGCACTGATTTCCAATTTTCAATCTTTGCCTCTCTTTGCTGTAGGGTTTTCTCTGACCTCCAGAGCACCATCTGCCCATGGGAACAGCTGTAAGCTAATAACTGAACAGAGTGCCCCCCACTCTTTTGCTCCTCATTGAAGTAACTCTGAAGCTCATAGTTACACTGGTTCACAGATTTCCCCAGGAGGGTTAAGCTCCAGTCGACCACAGCAGTTACTTGCTTGATAATATATTCTTCACTGGCTGCCTTATCTTCTCCCAAGTTGGGTGGTGCAAATGGTGCAAATGCTGACTACTCACTAAAGGGTTGGTGGTTCGAATCTTCTCAGTGGTGCTGTGGAACAAAGTCCTGGTGATCTACTTCCATAAGATTATAGCAATTGAAAACCCTGTGGAGCACGGTTCTAGTCTGAAGCACACAGTCTTGCCATGAGTCAGAATCGACTCAACAACAAAGGTTTTTTTTTCCTCCAACTCACTTCCTACACTTCTACAATTGTTTCCTCAGATCCTTTCCCAAATAAATTACTTACGCTTGAATCCTTATCTCAAGATCTACTTCTGAGGAAACTCAGACTAAAACACAGATCATATTTTTTCATTACAGTTTTTCTCACCTTTGTTAAACCAGAAGCGTAGATAATTGAAGTTTTCTTGATCCTTTACTATAAACCAGTGTTGAAAATCCAAACTCCTGCAGAGATGAGGCAAGTTACATAAATGGAAGAAGTGGGCTGGACGGAGATTATGCTAACCAGATGGTACATACCCTGTCTTGAAAAGCCAGCTGCTCTTTAGCCTCAGCCAATTCATGCCATGTGGAAAAGTGGGCCCAACGTGGCTACAGCAAATTTTTCACAAGAATCTAGAAATCCAGATTTTTGCGTAGAATATCTTAATTTGTGAACGTTGGCCACAAACCCAGATGCTTTTGTAACACTGAGCTGGCCAAATAAAACACATCTGTGATCCATATTTGGCCCAGGGGCCACCAGTTTGCAATTACTGTTACAGAAATACAGCCATTAGCTGTAAATTCATAGCTAACATTTAAAGTAACAAGAGTTGCTGCATTTTCACAGTGGATTTTCACAGCCATTGTCACATGTCTACATGCTCTCTAAAATCTCAACTTCTTTTGATAGATCCCACCCTTACTCTACCTCCAAACGGTGTATCCAGCATTGCATATCTGGTCACAAAACAAAAGAGCCCCGAGTGGGAAGAGAAAGCTAATCATGGACTTGGCATCTGATTGTGGTCTGGCTTAATGCAATATTTTTGGAGCCAACTGGGAAGGAAACCACCACCCAAATCTGTCACAATGTATACTATCACAGTGAGTTTAAATTGGGTGGAAATGTAGAGAGTTTAATAAAATAGAACTGCTGAGAGGTACATACATACCTGGGTTTAGGCGATAGCTCTTCCAAGGGCATTGTGATGTCAAATATGTTTGGCAGGTTCAATTCTCTCAGCACCCACATTTGCACTGTTCTTAAGGCAGGGGATGATTGGAAGCACATGTGTGAACAGTAACTAAGCAGAACGTGTGAAATTAAGGAAGCGTGTCCAGGTTTCACTCTGACTTTCATGGTCCTAAGTTAACCCTTTCGGTTGCGCGGGAAGAGAGGAGCAGAGGGTTGCATCATTTTCATTCTGGTTTTTTTTTTTTTTTTTTTTTTTCATTTTAAATGTAGGAAACACCTTGAGACTTTTAGCCTGCTTTTCACTCTGTCATCAAGGAATCGAAGTGCCGAAATCATAAGAGCTGACACCCTTGAATGCCATTTCCTCCAGTAAGGGAAATCAGTATCAAGGAGGACCTTTAGCTCTATGTGTTGACCTGTCACCCATTAAGAGAATGGAAAACAATGGCGTGCTGCAGGTTTAAAAGAAAAATTACTTTGGGATAGAAAGAATGTATCAGTCTTTGAACAGAAATTTTTAAAAGTGTCAAGGTCATGAAAGACAAAGAAAGATTGAATCACTGTCCCAGATTAGAAGAGATAAGGGGCATGAAGAGCACTGGTGGTACAAAGGTTAAGTGCTCCACTGCTAACGGAAAGGTTGGTAGTTCAAACTCACTCAACTGCTTTGTAGGAGTAAGACCTGGCAATCTGCTCCCATAAAGACTACAGCCCAGAAAACCCTATGGGGAGTTCTACTCTGTCACACGGGGTCGCTATGAGTCAAAAATTGACTCCACGGTACCTAACAACAACAATAACAAGGGGACATGACAACTAAATGCAATGTTGGATCTTGGGTTAAATCCTAGAACAGAAAAAGGGCATTAGTGGGAAAAATTGGAGAAATCTTAATAAAGTCTATAGTTTAGTTGATAGTATTGTGCCAAGGTCAATTACTTAGTCTTGATAATTGTACTACGATTATATAAGATGTTAAAATAAGGGGAAGCTGGGTGAAGGGTAGATGGGAACTCTCTGAACTATTTTTGCAACTCTTTTGCAAAAATACTGTCTCAAAATAGAAAAGCTCTTTTTTTTGTTTTTTAGAAAGACTGTTGAAAACCAGATTCCAGTGCATGATAGGACTAAACCAAGTAAGCAGAACTTCTTATAGAATCTTGTATTAGAAGGCTTTTGAGGTGGATGGCCTGGGTATGCTAGATACAATACAGTGATGTATTTTACCTGTTTTATGTATAGAGAAACTGAAGTTTAGGAGAACTTAACTTGCCAAAATATACCCAGCTAGTGAGTGCATGGATAACAAAGGTGGTGTTGTTATTGTTGTTGTTATTTGCTGTCTAGTCAGCTCCAACTCCTGGTGACCTCATGTAGAACAGAACAAAATTTTGCCATCTTCATGATCATTGGTATGTTGTTGTGACTGTTGTGTCAATCCATCTCATTGAGGGTTTCTCTCATTTTTGCTGGTCTTCTACTTTGTCAGACAAGATGTTTCCTTTTCTATTGATTGGATAACAACAGAACATAGCAAAGGTAGATGACTGATAGTTCCCAATCTGAGCATTTTCAGGCACGTAAATAAAGGAAAAGGTAAAAAGGACAAATATAAAAAGCCAGATACAGGCAGTACAATTATATGTAATAATTTTGTTGTGAACAATCAAGATGGTATTTTAAATTTGTAGGTAAAGGAGAGCTAATTGAACAGTATTAAGACAGCTGAGTCTACATTAAAAAAAAAAAATCAAAGTACAACTCTACCTCACACTGTATCTCCTGTCCTTCAATTTATCAGATTAAGTGTTAGAAGTGAAAAACAAAACCTTGAAAATGCTACAAGAAAATAAAAGTTGTTATTTCCTATATAATCTTGGTGTGTGCAGTATTTTTCTAAAGAAAACTGCAAATGCAGAAACCATAAAGGAAAAGACTGATGGGTTTAACTAAATTGAAAGGCAAATTCATTTTTATGTTAAAAAAAAAACACAGTATGCAAAAATAAAATGCAAATAACAAGTTAGAAAGTACCTGAAAACAAAGAATTATTGCTCTTCATATAAAAAAAGCTTTTATTAATTGAGAGGGAAAAAAGAAAAGAAAAGAAAAGTATTCCCTAAAAGGAACTTGTGGAAACAGATGTGTATTTTAAAATTTAAGAGTGAGGAACCTTGGGTTTTTGGGGACTTCCAGGCAATATGATGCTACCTACAGAAGCACCATGCCATCCCTCTGCAGCAAAGATCTGAAAAACTAAGTCAAACAGAGACACTTGTCTATCCTGAAACCCTAAGCATCAAAATGAAGAGATAAAGAACTCAGCCAAGCACCAAATGGAATAAGAAACTGAGTGAGAACAGAGATCGAGGAGAGATACATGCAGAGGTCCCCTATCAGCTAACACAGCATGGACCCACCATTTGGACTCCTATCTGTGAACAGCGCGTATGAGAAAAGCAGCTTCATGGAGTTTCCAGCAGGAGACAGAAGAACCGGTAACCAACAAAACACGCTTTCCCACCACCCATCCTTCTTCACCCACACTTGGCCTCCTTTGCTTCCTGTGGCCACAGTCTCTTGGCCGGGAAGCACCGGCTTCACCTTGGTGCCTCTTGGATTCTACCTGCCCACACTGGCCAGTTCTCTGAGTGCTATTTGTTGGCTACTGGTATTGCTATTTTCCTCTTCTTTATATTTCTCCCTTACCTCTCACCACCTCCCCTTCCTTTCTCTCAAATACCTGACTCCATGTGCCATCTTTGCTTTTTCCTGAAAGGGTGCAAAACACGACTCAACTGTGAAACAGCTTCCCGGCCCATGCCACCACGCTGGTGGGACCCCCGGGGCTTTATTTGTTTGTTCTGATTTGTTCTGTTTAGATTTGTTTGTTTGTTTTCTTTTTCTTTTCTCAGCTTGGGAGCCCCTTCTAGCTGGGCAGTATTGCGTGGCTTGGGAGCTACTCCCTTACTCTGCGCAGAGGCACAGTGACATCCCTGTGGGCATTTCATTTCTCTCTCTCTCTTTTTTTTTTGGTTTTTTGTTTTGTTTTGTTTTCTTCTCTGTATTTTTCCCTTTTTCTCTTTCTTCATTTCCAGTTTCTTGTCTCTCTATACTTATCTTCTCTTCCTGTTTCCTGAAACCCAGTGCTATGTGACTCCTCTACCCCTTCTAGCCAGGATGTACTTCACGGCTTGGGGGCAACATCCCCAGTCCCAGCAGCCACACTGGTGGGATCCCTGGGGGCATTTCTTTTTTTCCTCTAATTTTTTTATTCATTTTTTTCTTTTACCGTTTTTCTTTTTTTCTTTTTCTTTTTCTCCAATTCTCAGTCTTTCATCTCTCCACTCAAACAGAAAACTCCCTTAGCAATCATTTTGTTTGTTTGTGTGTATGTTTTTGGCTCCTGTTCCTCTTTCCCCTATTTTGCATACCCATTATAGCTCCACACATCACAATCTCCCCTCCTTCCTGCCTACCTGCACCCTGCATTGAACATCAAACTCCTAAGCAGTGCATGCACGGCCTACTGGAACCTGCCCTGCACTGATTCCTGGCCAGCCCTGTTGGCCAGTAGATGCCACAAAAAACCCATCCCAGCAACTCCCCTTCAGCTTGACCCACCCTGCTGTACCATAGCTGAGTGACTGACCCTGCCCATTGGAGAAGGAGGTGAAAAGTATCGTGCCCACAGATGAGCAAACAACAAAGAATGCACAGCCCGCCTGCTCAGACATAACCAAATAAAACAAAAAATCAGTCAGAAACAAACAAATCTACAACCAATAAATGAGGAAAATAACTACTGAATGCCCCAAAGACAGCAGACAATATCAAAGCATACAAATACAGGTCAGGATGGTTCCAGTCGGCATCTAAAATAAAACATCAGATGACTTTCCAGTAGGAGAAAAGGCACTATAACTACCTGATAGGGAATTCAAATCTCTAATACTCAGAATTATCCAAGAGTTGAAGCAAAAATCAGACAAAAATGAGGAAAAAATAGACAAATTCATGGAAAATACAGACAAAAAATGGAAGAATTCAGGAAAATAATGCAGGAACAAAATGCCAAAATAAATTCACAGCTAGCAATTATAGAAAAACAACAATTAAAAATCCAAAGGATAAACAACAAGATTTCAGAAATGGACAGTGTCATAGAAGGGCTGAGGAGCAGATTTGAAATGGTGGAAGGCAGTATCAGTGGAATTGAAGACAAACACTTGGAAACAAAACTGTTTGAGGAAAAATCAGAAAAAAGAACAAAGAAAAATGAAGAGACCCTGAGAATTATGTGGGATACAATCAAAAGCAAAACTCTGTGAGTGATTGGAGTTCCAGAACAGGGGGAGAAAACAGAAAACAGAGAGAGGATCACTGAAGAACTGCTGACAGAAAACTTCCCCAATATCATGAAAGATAAAAAGCTGGCCACCCAAGAAGCTCAACGAACCCCGTATAGGATAGACCCCAAAAGAAAATCACCAAGGCATATCATAATCACACTTGACAAAACCAAAGACAAACAAAGAATCCTGAAAGCAGCTCAAGAAAAACAAAAAGTCACCATACAGAGGAAAAAAATAAGACTAAACTCAGATTATTTGGCAGAAACCATGCAGGCAAGAAGGAAATGGGATGACATACATAAAACCTTGAAAGAAAAAAATTGCCAACCAAGAATAATATATCCTGTAAAACTCTCGTTCAAATATGACGGTGAAATTTGGTCACTTCCAGGTAAACAGAAATTAAAAGACTATGTAAAGACCAAACCAAATTACAAGACTTATTAAAAGAAGTCCTTCAATCTGAGAACAAACAACATCAACCCACAGGCTGAATCTAAGACACATGATTGTATTAGCCAGATACCAACCTAGGAAATGAACTCTTAAAGATTATCCAAAACAGAAAGAATTACAACAGGGAACAAGAGAGGTTAATTTGTAAATGACAACAACATCAGAACAATAAAAGAGGGAATAAACTCTGTAGATATAGAACCTTCTAATGGAGAGGAAGGCAAGTCAATATCTAGTAGTAATAGACTTGTTCAAACCTAGGAAGATAAGGGTAAATTTCAAGGTAACCACAAATAGAGTTAACAAACCTACTCATCAAAATAAAGAAGAAAAACATAAAGTCTCAGTAAAAACAAAACCTACAAAAGCAAAATAAATGAAAACAAAATCAACAAACAAAAGGAATTCAGCACAGGAGAGCAAGAGAAACAAAGAAAACTTCAGCACCAAAAAAAAAAAAAAAAAAAAAAAAAGCACTCAAAATGACAGCAATAAACTCACACCTATCAGTAATTACCTTGAATGTAAATGGCCTAAATACACCCATAAAGAGATGGAGAGTGACAGAATAGATAAAAAACAGGATCCACCAATATGCTGTCTACAAGAGACACACCTTAGAAATAAAGAGGTAAATTTTATTAAAAATCAAAGGATGGAAAAAATACATCAAGCAAATAGCAACCAAAAAACAGCAGGAGTGCCAATACTAATCTCAGATAAAATAGACTTTAGAACAAAATCCACCATAAAAGACAAAGAAGGACCCTATATAATGATTAAGGGGATGATCCATCATGAAGACATAACCATAATAAACATATACACACCCAATGACACGGCTCCAAAATACATAAAACAAACTTTAACAGCACTGAAAAGAGAAATTGACAGTTCCACAATAATAGTAGGAGCCTTCAACACACCACTCTCGGTAAAGGACAGAACACCTAGAAAGAAACTGAACAAAGATACAGAAGATCTAAATGGCACAATCAGCCAACTTGACCTCATAGATATGTATAGAACACTACACCCAACAGCTTCAAAGTACACATTCTTTTCCAATGCACATGGAACGTTCTCCAGAATAGACCACATCTTAGGCCACAGAACAATCCTCAACAAGATCCAAAATGCTGAGATAATACAAAGTATCTTCTCTGGCTACAACACCGTCAAGGAAGAGCAAGGAAAAAAAATTAGTTACATGGAAATTGAACAATACCCTGCTTACACATCACTAGGTAATAGAAGAAATAAGAGATGGAATCAAAAAATTCCTACAATCAAACAAGAATGAAAACACATCATACCAAAACCTTTGGGACACAGCAAAGGCAGTCCTCAGAGGACAATTTATAGTAATAGATGCACACATCAAAAAAGAAGGAAGGGATAAAATCAAAACATTAACTACACAATTCAAACAAATAGAAAGAGAACAGCAAAAAAAGCCCACGACCACTAGAAGAAAGGAAATACTAAGGATCGGAGCAGAAATAAATGAAATAGAGAATAGAAAAACAGTAGAAAAAAATCAACAAAACGAAGAGCTGGTTCTTTGAAAGGGTCAACAAAATTGACAATCCCCTGGCTAGACTGCAAAAGAAAAACAGGAGAGGATGCAAATAACCCAAATAGGAAATGAAATGGGGGACATTACAACAGACCCAACTGAAATAAAAAGGATTATAACAGAGTATTATGAAAAACTATACTCCAACAAATTTGAAAACCTAGAGGAAATGGACAAATTTCTAGAAACACACTACCTACCCAAACTACTACAAAGTGATGTTGAAAACCTGAACAGACCCATAACAAGAGAAGAGACTGAAAGGGTAATTAAAAAAAAAAATACTCTCAACAGAAAAAAGCCCTGGCCCAGATGGCTTTGCTGGAGAATTCTACCAAACATTCAGAGAAGAGCTTATACCAGTACTACTCAAACTATTTCAGAATATAGAAAAGGAAGGGATACTTCTGAATTAATTCTATGAAGCCAGCACAACCCTGATACCAAAACCAGGCAAAGACACCACAAAATTACAGACCAATAACTCACATGAATATAGATGCAAAATTCTCAGAAAAATTCTAGCCAATAGAATTCAGCATCATATCAAAAAAATCATACACCACGACCAAGAAAGATTCATACCAGGTATGCAAGGATGGTTCAACGTTAGAAAATCAATCAACGTAATCTACCACATAAAAAAAAGAAAAGAAAAAAATCACATGATCATCTCAACTGACGAAGAAAAGGCATTCAACAAAGTCCCACACCCATTTCTGATAAAAACTCTCAATAAAATAGGTATAGAAGGGAAATTTCTCAACATAATAAAGGGCATCTATGCAAAACTAACAGCCAACTCATTCTTAATGGAGAGAAGTTGAAAACATTCCCCTTGAGAACAGGAGCAAGACAAGGATGCCCTTTATCTCCACTCCTATTTAACATTGTGCTGGAAGCCCTAAAGCAATAACGCAAGAAAAAGAAATAAAGAGCATCGAAATTGGTAATGAAGAAATTAAACTGTCCCTATTTGCGGATGATATGATACTATACATAGAAAACCCTAAAGACACCATGAGAAAACTATTGAAACTAATAGAAAGATTCAACAGTGTAGCAGGATACAAGATAAACATATAAAAATCGGTTGGATTCCTATACACCAATAAAGAGAATGATGAAAAGGAAATCAGGAAAGCAAAACCATTTATAATAGCCTCTAAAAAAAAAAAAATACTTAGGAATAAATCTAATCAGGGATGTAAAAGACTTATACAAAGAAAACTACAAAACACTACTGCAAGAAACCCAAAGGGATCTTCATAAATGGAATAACATACCATGCTCATGGATAGGTAGACTCAACATTGTGAAAATGACAATTCTACCCAAAGCAATTTACAAATACAATGCAATACCGATCCAAATACCAACAACATTCTTTAAAGAGATGGAGAAACTAATAATTAACTTTATATGGAAAGGGAAGAAGTCCCAGATAAGTAAAGCTCTATTGAAGAAGAAGAATAAAGTAGGAAGACTCACACTACCTGACCTCAGAACCTACTATACAGCTACAGTAGTCAAAACAGCCTGGTATTGGTACAAGGACAGATACATTGACCAATGGAACAGAATTGAGAACCCAGATGTAAATCTATCTACCTACAGTGACCTGATCTTCGACAAGGGCCCAAAGTCCACCAAATGGGGAAAAGACAGTATTTTTAACAAATGGTGCTGGCAAAACTGGATGTCCATCTGCAAAAAGATGAAACAGTACCCATACCTCACACCATACACAAAAACTAATTCAAAATTGATCAAAGACTTAAATATAAAGCCCAAAACTATAAAGTTCATAGAAGTAAGAATAGGATCAACACTAGAGGCCCTAACGCATAGCATGAACAGGATACAAACCATAACCAACAACACACAACCTCCAGAAGATAAGCTAGATAACTGGGATCTTCTAAAAGTTAAACACTTATGCCCATCAAAAGACTTCACCAAAAGACTAAAAAGAGAACCTACAGACTGGGAAAAAATTTTTGGACATTACAAGTCAGACAAAGGTCTAATCTCTAAAATCTACAAGAAAATCTAACACCTCTACAACAGAAAGACAAATAATTCAATTAAAAAATGGGCAAAGGAAATAAAAAGACACTTCACAAAAGAAGACATTCAAGTGGCCATCAGACACACATGAGGAAATTCATGTGATCACTAGCCATTAGAGAAATGCAAATTAAAACCACAATGAGATACCATCTCACCCTGGCATTACTGGCACGAATCAAAACCACTGGAAATAACAAATGCTGGAGAGGCTGCAGGGAGATTGGAACTCTTATGCACTGCTGGTGGGAATGCTTAATGACGTAACCATTTTGGAAAATGATATGGTGCTTCCTTAGAAAGCTACAAATAGAAATACCATATGATCCAGCTATCCCACTTCTAGGAATATATCCTAGGGAAATAAGAGCTGTCACACAAATAGACATATGCACCCCCATGTTCACTGTAGCACTGTTCATAATAGCAAAAAATGGAAACAACCTAGATGCCCATCAATGGATGAATGGATAAACAAACTATGGTACATACACACAATGGAGTATTATGCAATGATGAAGAACAATGTGGAATCTGTGAAGCATCTCATAACATGGATGAAACTGGAGGACATTATGCTGAGTGAAATACGTCAATCACAAAAGGACAAATATTGTATGAGACCTCTACTATAAAAACTCATGAAAAAGTTCACACACAAAACAAAATCGTTGGTTACAAGGGATGGCAGGGCTGGGGGTAGGGCAGAAACTAAATAGACAATAGATAAGTGGTAACTTTGGTGAAGGTTAAGACAGTACACAGTACTGGGGAAGCCAGCACAACTTGTACAAGGCAAAGTCATGGAAGCTCCATAGACACATCCAAATTCCCTGAAGGACTGAATTGCTGGG
Source organism: Dugong dugon (assembly GCA_030035585.1). Lineage (NCBI taxonomy): Eukaryota > Metazoa > Chordata > Mammalia > Sirenia > Dugongidae > Dugong > Dugong dugon. The sequence continues at coordinate 34,184,534 of CM057467.1, forward strand.
CAGAGGGCTGTGGGGACCATGGTTTTGGGTAACATCTAGCTCAATTGGCATAACACAGTTTATAAAGACAATGTTCTACATTCTACCTTGTTGAGTAGCATCTGGGGTCTTAAAAGCCTGTGAGCAGCCATCTAAGATACTCCACGGGTCTCGCCCTTTCGGGAGCAAGGGAGAGTGAAGAGAACAAGGAAAAGATGAGTCCAAGGGACTCATGGACCACAGCTACAATGGCCTCCTCCAGACTGAGTCCAGTACAGCTAGATGGTGCCTGACTACCACCACAGACTGCTCTGACCGGGCTCACAAAAGACGGTCCTGGGCAGAAGTGGAAAAAGATGTAGAACAAAATTCTTACTCACATAAAAAGACCAGATTTACTGGCCTGACAGACTGGAGAAACCCCGAGAGTATGGCCCTCAGACACATTTTAGCTCAGTAGTGAAGTCATTCCCGAGGCTCACTGTTCAGTCAGAGATTGGACAGCCCCATAAAACAAAACGGGACTAATGAGGCACAGCAGTCCAGGGACAAGGACTAGAAAGCAGGAGGGGACAGGAAAGCTGGTGATAGGGAACGCAAGGTTGAGAAGGGACAGAGTTAACATGCCATGGGGTTGTTAACCATTGTCGTAGGGCAATACGTGTACTGTTTAATGAGAAACTATTTGTTCTGTAAACCTCCATCTAAAGTACAAAAAAAAAAAAGAATTATCTATGTGAGATCAGATTGACAACAGCAACTCAAAAGGTTTGACGGGAAGCCTAGGGGGCTGTGAGTTAAAGGTAATGGTGATGGAATAATTTGGAAAAGGATAGTGAGAATAGCAGCACAACTGAAAGAATGTAATCGATGTCACTGAATTGTACATGTAGAAATTTTTGAAATGGTGTATCTTTTCACCAAAAAAAAAAAAAGTTACTCCAAGGTCGAGGAGGGAGAGTGTTGACATGTCGTGGGGTTGTCAACCAATGTCGTAAAACAATATGTGTACTGACTGTTCAATGAGAAACTATTTGTTCTGTAAACCTTCATCTAAAGTACAATACGAAAAAATTAAGAGTGATGAACATTGAAAATGCGGTTGGAATGCAGTCTGGCCCCATAGAGTTTCCAAGACTGTAAATCTTTAAGGAAGCAGACTGCCACATCTTGCTCATGTGGAGGGGCTGGTGGGTTCCAACTTCTGACCTTTCAGTTAGCAGCCAACTGCTTAACTACTGCGCCAGCAAGGCTCCAACAGGTGTATTAGTGCAAGGGGAAAAGCAAGAGGGTGGAACATCTAAATTAATCCCCATTGTATAGCTCTTCTCTTTACCCTTCCAATGTCGATATCAGTTGGAACCTACTCGAGGGCACCTAACAACAACAACCGACTCTGCTGAGAGGTGTGCTGAGGAACCAGGAAATAATATCAATACTTTTACAAACACAAAAAGTGTGCAGCCTTCTCTTCCTTAACAAGTAGCAAAAATGACTGATGGAAATTTTCTTTCTAAAGATTTCCCTATCTATCGGTGGGTGGAGGTGCTAATGTGCAAAGAGCGGACCAAATATTTACTAGGATGTTAGGTAGCAGTTATTTAATAAACAATTTTGTACAGCGTTTATTGGTATGAGAAACAGAGAATTACGTGGTTCTACATACATCTTGATAAAAAAGTTGCAAGGTGCCATTCCCTGCCCTTACCCAACACCCCCAATCCACATCCTCTATAAGCTTGTGCATTTCTTGTTCAACCCAAATGAGTTAGTAGAAAGAAGAACGTTAATCTATTTGAGTCGATGTGTTACTATTGCTCTGGAAAAAAAATAAAAGGTATAGGAACAATGCACAAGATTGTATTTCCTATTTGTCCCTCCAAGTCTTCCCTGCAACCTTCAAACACCCACACACGCACACACACATACAGGCTGTGTCTCAGAGACAACAGCCAAGCTGTATAGGTGGAATTGCCCTGGAGAAATCCTTTATTCATACAGCTAGGTCATGTCCTTAAACATCCACTTGCACACTACCTTTTGTTGATTTCTGTTGTTACATGACGAGCATCGAGTAGCTTTGGGCAAATTGTTTTGCAGAGGTGACAATTGAGAGATAACTTGAGTGTGTGCAAATCTATAAAGTCCTGTTGATGGTGCCATCAGTAGTATTTTGAGAATGATTTTATCTTTTCCCTCAGGATAATCCAAGTTACGTAGTAATTTCAACTGGGGAATAAAAAGATTTTCACAGTTAATTTTTGACTGGGCAGTTATATCTGACTGCAGTCTTTGTTACCAGTTGTAAGCATAAAATTGTCGGAACTATCCCTCTGGGCCATGAATTGTTTACTTTATGGCTTCCAGAATAGTCTTTTCTTCTGCATGTACATTGCTTCTTGAAAAGCTCACACAATAATTCGACCCCATGGTGATATGTTAGGCCTGCTTTCCAGAGCTAATTTCCAGTTGTACAACGATACATGTAACAAAGGCTGTAAATGACACCAAATAGGGAAAAAAGGCACGTGACTCCCAATCCTCTGAAGCAGATAGAACTTGACGGGAGTGAAGGTGAGAGATATATATTTCTAGGCTGAGACTTTGTGCATATGGAAAGCAGGATAAAATAGAAAATATGTTCTTTAAAATGAAAATGGAGATTTAAAAACATATACTCACATTCTTATTATAGATGCAAATTGAAGAATCTGGCCTAGCCATGTGGGTAAGTGGTTAAAAACAAAAATCTGCTCACCCACGAAAAAGCTAAGGAAAATCATATAGCTTGCAAGTCTCAAACATTTTTTGTATGTTTATTTTCTCAATTTTATTTCCTCTTGAGGAAATGTATGAGAAAATAAAGGGGGATGACAGAATAGTAATAATGATAATATTAGTTATCATGTATTTATTGACTACTATGCATGAAGCATATGTGATTAAAAACAACTCCTTTTCTTTGAAAGGAGGAGGAATACTTTCTATGGTCCCCCGGCCTCCCCAATTACCTCCCGACCTGGGGTTGGGCTTATTAGGTACTTGGAAAAAAAGATTTTTTCTTGAAAAAATAGCTGGGGCAGGCGGTAGTGGAGAGCACTACTCTAGTACTTTGAACTCAAGCTCTGACTAATACTTTGATCTGGATTCTTGGAAGCATATAAGAATTTGTCTTTTAAAGTGTTTTTGGGACTCTCCTTCTGGTATTATAATTACATCATAAGCTCCTAATATACAGACCCTCTGCCTCTGTCTCTGGACCAAAGAGCAAAAAAACCACCCAAGAGCTCTTGAGATGTTGGAGGGAAGTAGAAACTTGGTGATCTCATTTGTTCTTATAACTATCTTATAATGGAGGTATAGTGTCTTTTGAATGAGAAATGGAGGCTCAGAGAGATTAAGAAAATTGCCCAGGATCTTACAACTAATAAGTGATAGACCCGAATTCTAACCCAGTTCTCTTTAAGAGAAGAACCAGCAAAACAGCTGTGGTCTCTGGGATCTGACTGCCTCTGGGGACTTCACTGCCTTCACTGAACTTTATTAAACTCTCAAATATATAAAAGTAAGTTAAGGATGGTGTATGTGTGTGTATGTAAAGCAAAGATGGGACTAAAGTTCCCATCAGTTGGTATGGTGAGGTGCAATACCAGTATGTGAGGGGACAAGAGAATAGGAGGCTGAGAACCGGGAAAACCTGAGGCCACCAAGAATTCATGCAGACCATAGATTCCCACAGATGTTGAATTTGGAAATAGGTGGGTTTTGCTACCTGTTCAAAGCAGTTTTATTTACCTAGAGCTAAAAGATAATCCACTTTACTTGGACAAAGTCTGATTCTTTCTGAGGCAAGAGAATGAGACTGGAGAGCTGTATTTGTGAACTGGGAGAGCTGAATGGCCTGGTGATCATTTTGCACTCTGAAAGACAGAGCAACTTGTCCCTGGTCACTTGTTCAGTCAAGCAAAGAACTCATGTTCTCTGTCTCGTGGTTTGAAGACATTTCCTTTATAAAATGATAGACTGACTGAAGACTTCTTCTTTTGCTTAAGGGTAAGGTATGGGAACTATGATCTAGCTGACATGAATAGAAGAAGTGGTACTGCTCCTTATTAGTCATCAACATAATTCTTTTTAACTTAGAACAAAATGATTAGGTCTGATGACCTGGGCCTCTCTAAAATAGTTGAATTCTGTATGCTGTAGATGAACTTCAGGACAGGATGAATATTTTTGAATTGTTCATTCGCCTTTTTTTTGTATATGGTTTCTTCCAAAGTCCTTCCAATGTTTCAAGTAAGCATAGCTTTGGAATCTGTTCAATCCTAACCCACTGGGAGAAAATTACCTTTCTGCATTATTATACATGACCTTGTTCAACCTATTTTTCCAGTGTGCTGGTGAGAACTTACACTTGAAGTTTCATCCATGAGTGGTGACTGTGAGCTGTCAAAGGCCAAAGGCTAAAAACTTACCCAAGAAGATCACCTTCTGAGGGTCTTTGCTCTTTTGAGCAGAAAGCGACATTTGATTTCATGCTGTTCTCAGCCCTTTCACAAGATCATTAGGTTTATCACTGGGTCTAGCAAATCCACCATTACTTGATAAAGCACATGTTTCAAATAACAAATTCATAAGGAGAAAATAAAATATATTTTATTAATTAGATTAGTAAATTGTAATGAAGTTGTTTTCAGTATTTTGATTGAAAAGGAGCATTAGAGCTGAGAGACTCAATCTTCTGGAATTTATTTAAAAGCTTTAAAGATCTTGCTTCAGGGTGAATTATACATTTTGATTCCAAGCTCCTGTTCCTTTCTAAAGTGACCACATTCAAAGGGAAATATCAGATATCACAGGCCCTGCATAAGTACACTCTATAGGTAACACCTGAAACTATCACTCCTGTCCTTGCTGTTGTTAGATGCCATCAGTTTCAACTCATAGCGACCTCATGTACAAGAGAACAAAATGCTGCTTGGTCCTGTGCCATCCTCACAGTCATTGCTATGTTTGGGCCCACTGTTGCCGTCACTGCGTCAGTTCATTTCATTGAAGGTCTTCCTCTTTTTCACTGACCCTGTACTTTACCAAACATGATGTCCTTCTCCAAGGACTGGTCCCTCCTGATAACATGCCCAAAGTACAGGAAATGAAGTCTGGCCATCCTCGCTTCTAAGGCGCATTCTGGCTGTACTTCTTCCGAGACAGATTTGTTCATTCTTTTGGCAATCCATGCCATATTCAATATTCTTCACCAACATCATAATTCAAAGGCATCAATTCTTCTTTTGATTTTCTTATTCATTGTCCAGCTTTTGCAGACATAAGATGCGATTGAAAATACCATGGATTGGGTCAGGAGCACCTTAGTCTTCAAAGTGACATGTTTGATTTTTAACGCTTTAAAGAGGTCTTTTGCAGCAGATTTTCCCAATGCAGTATGTTGTTGGTTCCTTGACTGCTGCTTCCATGGGCACTGATTATGGATCCAAGTAAAATGAAATCCTTGACAAACTTCAGTCTTTTCTCGTTTATCATGATGTTGCTTCTTGGTCCAGTTGTGATGGTTTTTGTTTTCTTTACATTAAGGTGTAATCTATACTGAATGCTATAGTCTTTGATCTTAATCCCATCCTAAAGCAAAAGGACATGACCTCTTAGGAAGAAACTCATGGAAGGGGGGAAAAAGACCTGTGCTTGGCCCACTGTAGTAGGAGGGAGAGAAACTTCTCTTTACTTATGAATGTGCCTTTAAAATATGTTTTCAATTATGATGTCTGTCTCTAGTTTCTGTACCTGGAAATTTATTGAACACCATTATCACTAGTGGTGACATTCTTCTAAGGAGGTTGGATAAGATGTTAATCAATTTCCATCTAGTTTTTCTTCTGTTTGACTTCAGAATGAGCAGCTTTAGTGTTTACATTGAGAACTATTTTATGTAATAAACGTGGCAGCTCCATAGTTCTACACAGGAGAGTCTTGGCAGTGGCAATCCATTTTTATTTCCTGGGAAAACATGGAGAACTTCTATTAAAGTTGTTTTTGCACAGAAAGTACACGGTTTTTAGATCTCTTACATATTGCAGGTGTTTACAAATTGTTATTTGCTCTTCACGTTCATGTAAGATTGAGAAAAAAATCAATGGTCCGTATAAAATATTGTGGATGGTTTACGGGTATGGATGGCAATTATGGGGACCAACTTCATCTTCTTATGGCTGCCTGATTAGAATTAAGTCTGGGTTAAAGTTGTCTGAAAACCATTTTAGAACTCTCATATCAAATTTCCCCAACTACAAACTTTGTATTTTTCGAATGCAAAATGTTAAATTTAAGATGAGCTTTAATATGTCAGAATACTGTGTCTATTTTACAATGCAGCTTAATTTAACCTGACATATTGGATCAATTATACTAAATAAGTTTTATTTCAGTTGCTATCTCAAGATTGGTAGGTAATGATTGCCTGTAACTCTCTGTGTGGGAGTCTAAAGTTGTGTCCAGATCCAGAAAGAAACAGTACCTGATTTATTAGTACCTGATTGATTAGTTATGTCTTCCATGAGTTCTGGAGTAGAGAATGGTGGTTTGAATGCCATCCTACCTTAGTGGCTTAACTCATAATAGTATGTCTAAAGCAAGGTCTTATCATGTTATACTTTTGCTTAAAAATCTCCAGTGGCTTTATATCTTGTTTGGGATAAAGTCCACACTTAACATATTTATGAGGCCCTTGAAAATCTGGACCCTGTTTACCCTTCTGTCATACTGTGTTTCTTGTATTCTTGGAGAGCAAAATATTTCCTTACCTCTAGAACGTTGAAGACGCCTTTTTCTTTGCCTCAGAATCCTATCTATGCTCTATACCTATGTACAGTCCTATCCCTATTCATCCTTCTAGTTTCAGCTTAGCTGTCACTTTTTCAGAGTACCTGTGCCCTAAAATGGCGTGGGTTACCTCTGTACATGCCCCTATGGCTCCCGGTTCTACTCTTACTTTATTTCATTATACTTTATTGTGATTAAAGTATCTGTCTTCCTTGTTAGACCCTGCACTCCTTTGGGTAGGAACCATGTCTGCTGCTGTCACTGCTATATTTCTAGCACCTGTGTAGTATCTGGTACAAGGTAGGTTATTTATAAATGTTAGATAAATAAATGGGAAGATACTGAAGAGTTCTTAGCAGGCAATTAATATGCCCTGTGTTATAGATTAAATTGTATCCTCCAAAAATGTGTGTCAACTTGTCTAGGCCTTGATTCCCAGTATTGTGTGGCAGTCCACCATTTTGTGATCTGATGTAATTATCCTGTGTGTTGTAAATTCTAACTTCTGTGATATTAATGAGGCAGGATTAGAGGTAGTTATGTTAATGAGGCAGGACTCAATCTACAGGATTAACTCATATGTTGAGTCAATCTCTTGTGAGATATAAAAGAGAGAAGCAAGTAGAGAGGAGAGGGACCTCATAACCACCAAGAAAGAAGTGCCAGGAGCAGAGAAGCTCCTAGACCAGGAAAAGATTGATGACAAAGGTCTTCGCCCAGAGCTGACAGAGAGAGAAAGCCTTCCCCTGGAGCTGGCATCCTAAATTCGGACTCCTAGCCTCCTAAACTGTGAGAGAATAAATTTCTGTTTGTTAAAGCCATCCACTTGTGGTATTTCTGTTATAGCAGCACTAGATAACTAAGACAATCTTTTTCATTTATTTTTTTTTTAACTACTCTGACTGTCGTGTGAAAAATAGCTTGGAGGTAGGGAAGAGTGGTAGAAGACCAATTAAAATGCTATTTCTAGTAGGCCAGGCAGGAGCTGATAGTGACTTGGATGTCATGACAGTGGCTAAAGAGAGCAGTAGAAGATTTGAGATGCATTCAGAAGTAAAAATCATAATATTTACTGAGGGATAGGAAGAGGGAGTAAGATAAATGGAGATGCCAAAGATGATGATTTTATTTCTGGCGTAAACAAGTGGGTAGATAGAGGTATGTTTTCCTGAGATGGGGAAAAACTGGAAGAAGGTGAAAAGAAAATCAAAAATTATATTGGGCATGTGTTAAGTTTGAGATGTCTCTCAACATCCAGATGTAAACACTGAGTAGATAATCAGATATACAATACAAATGTGAAGTATAGAGGAGAGCTGTGAGTATTTTTATCATATGAATGGTATAAATGCCACTTACTCTACCAAAAACCACAACGATACCCATTGCTGGTGAGTTGATTCCGACTCATAGCGACTCTATAGGACAGAGTAGAACTGCCCCATAGGGTTTCCAAGGAGTGGCTGGTAGATTCAATCTGCCAGCCTTTTAGTTAGCAGCCAAATCCTTAACCACTGTGCTGCTAGGGCTCCCTACTTACCATAAGAAGGATGAAATCACCTAGAGAGATAGTGACAAGGGAAAGAAAGAAAGAGAGCCCATAATTGATCTCTAGGAAACTCTAATATTTAAAACATTGGAGAAAAGAGAAGATCCCTACAAAGGATATAAAGAAGTTAAAACAAGAGAGGTAGGAGGAAAGCAAGAGGGTGTAGTGACATAGATGTCTATGAAGGAGAGTTTCAAGAATGAGGCAATGGTCATCTCTGCCAAAACAGCAGAAAAATCAAGGAAGATGAGAACATAAAAACATCCACTCAGTGTAGCAATGTGGTGGCCATTGGTGACATTGAAAGGGATATTTTCACTGGAGGTTGGGAGCAAAAGCTAGATTGGAATAGAATGGAAGAAGTGAAGGTAATGTGTGGAGTCAACTCTTTCAACAACTAGGAATGGAACAGAGAATTGAGATGGTAACTGGAGGGCGATGAGGGTCAAGGAAAGGTTTTTGGGCTGGGAATTCTAGATGATGTGGTAAATTCTTGGGAAAAAGTCAAGAAGGAGAGGCCGAAGATGTAAAAATAATAGGGGGTAAGAGAATGACAAAAATCCCAGAACAAAATCCTATGGAGCACAGTTCTTCTCCGTAAAACATGACATCACCTTGAGTCAGAATCAAATTCATAGCAACTGAAATGATAAGATCATTAATATGCTCAGAGAAAGGAGCATAATACCAAGATTAACTCAGTTGTCTTCATGCTTTATTGCACGCTTTTGGTGTTAGATAGTATATGTTTATTAGTTTGGCAGTTTTCAAAGTGCAATTCATAGATCCGTGGGTCCCTAAGACTCAGGAACTCCACAAGGGCAGGTTTAGGAGCCCTGGTGGTGCAGTGGTTAATCCCTTCACTGCTAACCTAAATGTCAGCAGTTCAAAGTCACCAGCTGCTCCAGGGCAGAAAGATGTGGCAATCTGCTTCCATAAAGATCACAAGGTTGGAAACTCTGTGGGGAGTTCTACCCTGTCCTATAGGGTCACTATGAGTTGGAATCAACTAGACAGCACACAACAACAGTAGTAATGTTATTTATCTCTTTCAAGTGTGTTAACATTTGCACCAATGGTGCAAAAGCAAGTGGCAAAAAACGATATGCCTTAGCATGAATCAAGCAGTGGCTCCTAAAGTACTAGAGTCATTATACTCTTCACTGCATTCACTCACAGTAAAAAGAAAATGCCAGTTTGACCTAAAAGGTGACCTTGACAATGTAGCAAAAATGATTAACTGTATTAAACTTCAACCCTTGATTGCATGTCTTTTTATTATTTAGTGTGGAGAAACAGAAAGCACTTCCATTGCATACCAGAGCACAATAGTTGTCTCGAAATAAAGCACTCGTGCAATTCTTTGAATAGTGAGCTGAACTTGCCATTTTTCCATGAAACACCATTTTTCCTTGATAGACAAACTATGGCTATTCAGACTTGGGTATTTTCTCAAAGTGAACCAAGTGAGTCTGTCCTTTCAAGGAAAACAGTTGACAGCATGTATTGCCAATGATAAATTTTTGAGCTTCTAAGCAAAAATTAGAATCTTGATTATTCCTATCTGCCACCACGAACTTGACAGTTTCCAAATATTTAAAGACTTTTCTAATGAGGCTGATGATGGTATTAACAAATGAGAGTTTTATATATTACATGATGAAACGTATTAACATTTGCAAGGTCTGCATAATTGAGTGAATCAATATTTTCCAAATGATCAATGCACGATGTTAAAAAATCATGCAGAGTAAGATCCATTTAAAATGCAAGATAGACAATGGATTTTAGTATTTCTGAGTATGAAAGGTTCATTGCTATGGTTTCAGATTCCGCATTGTAACTAACCTTTAAAAATCTACCTGTTGTTGAGTCTTTCCTTTTCCAGGAAAGACTGTGTGAGGCCTATTCTCTTCTTATACTTGAACCAAAACAACGTATCACAACAAATTGAATACAGAAACAGATATGAGAATCCAGCTGGGTTTCATTAAACCAGACATTAAAGAAATTTGCAAAAACGTAACAAAAAGAAATGTTACTCTTCTCATTAATTTGTTTGTTTGTTTTGGAAAATACAGTTTTTTTTTTCCCAAAAAAAATGTTATTTATGTTTAAATGTAATATGTTTATTATTGTTATTTTAAAATAAATCAATAAATATTTTTAAAATTTCTGAGTTAATTTCGAACACAGTGAAGTATAGCTAAATATAACCTACATAAACAAACGCTCTTGAAGGTTCTCAATAATTTTTAAGGACACAAAGGGATCCTGACACCAAAAAATCTGAGAACCATTGTTCCAGGTGATCTCTTTACAACTTTTTTTCCTACTCAGCTTTCAGGAAAAAATTAGTACAGTTGTCTTTAGGGGAGTGATTTGGGATTTGTTAATCTCATTTTTTTCTTAGTTGTGAGAGGGCCAGAAAAGAAGTGGGTATTTGCCTACTGTCCTGGCAAAGAGAGAAAGAGCAGGGTCTAATTCCGTCAGGTACTCTGCTGGAGTCTACAATAAGGGACATGAACCAAACCATACTCAGGAAGGGCCTGGGCACAGAGCCTGGTCCGTTTGCATTGTTCAGTGTGATTTTCCTGGCTTCATACTGTGAATCAACTCAGCAAATATCTTAATTCAATAAAAAGTTGGTTGTTGGTTTTTAAGTGGAAATCACAGCACTTTGAAGAATACATGTCAAGTAAGATATAGCCCTAGCAGCACAGTATATTGGGAGAAACAAATCATAATAGCCAACTTGTATGTGGTACCAGGCGCTATTTCAAACGCATTCCTCCTGGTGTTTTCTGATTTATTCCTCACAACCACTCTATTTTAGTATAATTCCCATTTATCAGAGAAGAAAATTGAGGTTGAGGGAGGATTTGTACCTTGCTCATTGTCACATTTAGCAAGTTGCCGAGCTGGGAGAGGAACCCAGGTGTGTTTGATGTGGAAGTCTGAACTCTTAACCAGCAATCCTATATTGTCCCTGGGCAAGGAGGATATTAGAAATGCTGTAACAAGTTTGGAAACCCTGGTGGTGTAGTGGTTAAGTGTTTGCCTGCTAACAAAGGTCAGCAGTTGAAATCCACCAACTGCTCCTTGGAAACTCTGTGGGGCAGTTCTATTCTGTCCCATAGGGTCGCTATGATTCAAAATCGACTCTACGACAACAGGTTTGGTTTCTGGTTTATAACGAGTTCAACAAAGTGAGAGGAAGAGACTAATTATGAGAAGGAGAGACTAATTACAAGAGGAAAAACCTAGGGAGAAGTGGCATCTAGCTGGACCTTGAAGGAAATAGGTCTTCAACTTGGGGTTATCTGTGGGGGAGGGAAGCACAGGACAGCCAGAAGTTACTGCTTGAGCCAAGGCCCAAAGCTACTAGGATGCCTGGCTCATTTGGGAAATTGTGACTTGGGACTGAAAAAGTACATAGAACCATGTACAGGCTTTGAAAGGGAGGTTGAAGATTTTGGACTTTGTTCAAGGAAGGTGGCAGACTCAAAGGATTTTGAAAAGGGAAGGGACATGCTCCACGTGGGTGCTTTAGGGAGATAACAACATGAACAATTAGACATCTGCATTTGCTTAGCAACAGAGAGCTCAAGGGCTCTAACTCTTTCTCCAAAGGAATTCCTAATGATTTCATTTGCAACAGGCCTGAACTCCTGCCCGATTGGTGCTAGGGTATTGTGTGTGGCTTTGTTTTGATAAACCTTGGCTATGACTTCCTAACACGAAGCAGACAGAGCCCGGGGTCGTGACTCTGCAGCCGGGAGCTCCCTGCCAATTGTCAAACCAAGTTCTCAAAGACAAGCCTTCTTTTTGCCCTGGTCTCCATCTCTCTTGTTGCCTTCTCCCCTTCAAGCAGTGGGTATTAACCTCCTGAAATCTCCTTCGAATGCTTACAGAGAGTTGGTTTTTAACCAGGGAAGGTCTCAAGCAAGCCTAGAAGGGCCAGAAACCAAAAAGCAGGAAATCTTGTGGCATCCACCTGCAGCCACTCAGGCAGTCCACCTAGACCTCCCTGGAGAGAGCTGTGAACTCCATCTGAAATATCCTTGGAGGCTGCTGAGTGAGACGGTACTATTTTTCAACATCCTAATCTGCTCATACGACTTATTGATGATGTCGTTGTTAGTTGCCGCTGAGTCAAGTGTGACTCATGGTAACCTCATGTGCACAGAGTAGAAGTGCCCCACAGGGTTTTCAAGGCTGTGACCTTTCAGAAGCAGATCACCAAGCCTGTCTTCCAAGGACTCTCTAGGTGGGTTTGAACTGCCAATCTTTCAGCAAGTAGCCTAGCACTTAACCTTTTGTGTTACCCAGGGACTCCTTACTGATAATGTATAACCCTATTATTTCCTACAAGGAGTGTTGGTGGCTTGCAATAATAAAATTCATATTAAATTACAAAAACCAAAATGAATTCTTCAAAAAACAAAAAATAAACGTGAAGGAATGCGTACTAATCTCGGCTGGGGCTAAGAAATGGTGGTGAAGTACTGTTTAAGTTGTAAGCCATTTTTTATAAGCCAAATCACAATATCAGGAAGTCTTTCAATGCAGAATGCATATACACAAACCAGTTTATAATAACCCCAATTAAGTTCAGTTGAACATCAATTATTTGGGGGTGAGAGGGAGGTGGGAAGTCAGTAATTGTAACTATTGGACTAATTGCAGCCATTGTTTTTATTTTTCTTAACTTTTTTATTTTAGGTGTCATTAACAGCTTGAGGAAGCTAACAAAGAAGTAGTTTTCTTACCAAGCCTGGGTAATTGAAGCAAGAGGTGAGAAGGAAGTCTTTAGCTCTCTTAAAAGAAGACAAGGTCTTTTCCCTTCTTTATTGCACTATAATAGATAGCTCTGATGTGTGAAGAGAGACGATAAGCAAAGAAAAGCAATGGAAAATTCTGAGGTAATTACAAACCACATAGCATGAACAAAATACATCTATTTAGGATGAATTTATTTTCGGAGACAGTTACTTGAACCCTAAAACAATTTGGATCTCTTGAAGGCAGTTATCTTCATTGAAAAAGTTTTTCCTCTTTTTTTAAGCATCAGATCTTTTTGTTCCTCTTTAATATACGTGTTCCCATTCAATGTCCTTGTCATTAAATAATTTTCTATTATGTTGTCAGTTGGAAACTAGTGGCTTCCGTTTCTCACAGTGTAAGCCAATGACTGCAAACATAAGTGATTTTCAAGTTTAAGCTGAACTTTTTTAAGTGATTTTGTATTTATCTTTTCAAATCCTCTATTCTGCCATTTACAGAAATACTAAGTACAGAGACATAGACAGACTAGAAAGATGGCTTCATTTTTTAAAAAAAATTGCTGAGGCGTTGAGTAAACATGTCTTCCTTTTGATTTTTATTTTCAGCACGAGGCTTGTTTGCAGATGGCTGATTGGGAAGTCTTTACAGACGACATGAACGTGGCAACTTGAGGAATCAACGCTGACACAAAGGCCTGATAATGGAAGAGAAGACATTTCTATTTGTTTGTCTGAATTGATGTGTCCAAAAGAAGTTTACAGGTGGACAGCAATGTGGCAAGCAGAACACCTTGCTTAAGAGTAGTGAATATCAGACTAGAAAGAAAGAAGGAAAGAATGAGAATATCTGGGATCCACCTCTAGGAAACTTAGAAGTGATAGCTTCCCCTTATAACTGGCTACATTGTTGTTAACTCCATTGTGTCAACCCCTGACTCATGGCAACCCTATGCACAACAAAATGAAAAACTGCCTGGTCCTACGCCATCACCATGATCCCTTGCGGATCAGACTGTTGTTAGCATAGAATTTTTATTGGCTGATTTTGGAAGATCACCAGGTCTTTCTTCCTAGTCTGTCTTAGTCTGGAAGCACTGTTAAAATCTACTCAGCAGCAGAGCAACAAGCAAGCTTCTAATGACAGACACATGGTGGCTGTGCATGAGGTGCCTTGGCCAAGAATCAAACCCAGGTCTCCTGCATCGAAGGCAAGAAATCTACACTGAACCACCAACTCTCCTCCCCTCACCAGCTGACTACACAATATGTGAATATTAACATTTTATGTCTCCGGAACCCTTCATTTGTCATTACAGGTTCAGTGAACGCTAGTTTGTATATACTATCCATCTATTCAAAATCCTTTAGTCTCATTGCTTTGGGATAAAATTCAGATGCCTTGGTCTGATAGAGTCCTGTATAATCTGGTCCCCAGTAGCCCCTATCTGTAATGCTGGAATGCTGAGTGTTGAAGGATGAGTAAAATTGTTAGACAAAAATGTTAAGGAAGAAAGGAATCCAGGTGTATGGCAGAGACAGGCAAAGGTATGGAAACACAGAAGGCAGGTGTATTTAGAGAACGGCAAGTCATTCAGTGTGGTAAGAATATAAGATATATGGAACAAGTCAGGACAGATGAATTTTCAAAGAGAGGTAGGGTCAGCTAGTATAGGGTCTTGAAAGTCATGGTAATGAAGTTGGATTTTTTTCATCAATTCACTCTCTACTGAGACCATAATTCAGATTGAAACCATATAAATCATTTACGTTTGCTTAAAAATTTCATGACATAAATAATTATATCAACATTAATGATGAGATTTATATCACTTTAAAAAAATTTTGTTGTTGAGAATATACGCAGCAAAACATAACCAATTCAACAGTTTCTACATGTATAATTCAGTGACAGTGATCACATTCTTCAAATTGTGCAACCATTCTCACCCTCCTTTCCTCCGCTGTTCCTCCCCCATTAACATAAATTCACTTCCCTCTAAGATTCCTACCTAATCTTTCAAGTTGCCGTTGTCACTTTGATCCTGAGGTTGGATTTTATTTCTGTAGCCACTGACGTAATCAGCAAAGGTTTTTGAGAGGAAAAGTGCTGGGTTTTAGAAAAGTGACTGGCAGCAGAATTATTGATGTCCTGATTGGAATTGCCAGAAAGGACCAGATAACCGCCAAAGCCCTCTCAAGCACTGTAATTCTACAAAAACATTTTACATTTGTTAGAAATTACAGAGATTGCCAAGTGGCCCAAAACATCATGGTGAAAATATTTAGACAACAGGAAAAACCTTCTTTCTCTATATGTCATTTCCAAAGAAGATAATCTTCAATCCTTTCTTCCATTCAAATTATTCCCTGTCTTAGAAAAAATGCCAAAAATGTTGGGAAAATGCACTCCACCCACATCATTTGGAAGGGCTAGTTTCTTAGTTCCCATGTGAGCTAAATTTGAATCCAGAGGAATTTTTGTGGAGAAGAGGTATGGCCAAAATGTTCTTCCAATGTAATTCTGATGGGAATCTATGGAAGGTGAATGTAAGTTATAATCAGAGAATGTAAGAGGGAGAGAATATTAACCACAGTGAAAAAGTATTATGAAGTATCTGAGACTTTATCAGGTCCTGGTGAAAATTTCATAGCTAGTCAAAAAGCACCAGGATCTCAGAGTTTATATAATCTATATCAACATTCCATCAGATTATTATTGATTCTTGGGAATTCTTCAGTTGCATTGCATAAACATTTTTGAGTATCTTCTAAGCACTGTGTGGGACACTGAGGATACAATGGTGAACAGCACAGACAGTCCCTGACTTCCCTGAGCTTATACCTACAATGAAGGCACAAAAAAAAAAAAAAAAAAAAAGCAATTATAATATAGTGTTAAAGTGCTTTGATGGAGGAAGCGCAGGGTATTATGGGACTCCACTAGCTAAATTTGGAGGGTAGGGAACACATCCTTGAAAAATTACAGTGAAGTTGACATCTAAGTATGAACAGGACTTATTTCCACAAAACAAGTGACTAGTGAGGAGGGTGTGTGAAAATATGAACAGAGCTCTAGGCAAAGACCCAGAGACAACAGGAAGAATGTGCATTCAGGAAACTAAACTAGTTCATCCAGATGGAATTTATTTATGCACTGTGTGTGTCTGCAGAGGGCAGAGGTGGTGGGGGTAGGAGCAAGTGGGAGGATGGAGTATCTACAGATGAAGCTGGAAAGGTAGTTAGGGGCCAGATCCTACCAAATCTTGCAATACTCCTAACAATTTGGAATTTATCCTGAGGGCAATAGCAATCATCTACTGCTTCTAAGCAGAGGAATGACCATGATCATATTTGAATTTCAGAAAGGTCATGCTGACCATAGATTATAGATTGGTGCAAGTGGGTATGACAGGAAGCAGGAAGACCAGTAGAGAAGGGTATAATGCTCTTCAGGAAAGCTGATGGAATCCCAAACCGGAAGAGTGGAAATGCAGACAAAAAGGAAGGTATGGATTTGAGAGATATGTACAAGAGAATGGTGATGGGATTTAATGCGTATAAGGAATATTTAAGTCTTCTTGGTAACAGAACTCTTAAGCATCTATTGTTGTAGTTCTTAAATGGGAACAGTTGCCCCATTTCTGAATCTCCTTTACCCCTTTGTGACCTGTAATGATCAAAAGTCTATTCTTTCGCAACCCTAGGATCCTAAGAGCACTCATGTCTTTCCTCCTACTTAGAATCCTCCATCTCCTCACAAAGAAATCACAGATTCTGGATCAATTACTTTTAATACCCTTGGAGTGGAATCTACCTGATTCTGTCATTTCTTCCTTTTTAGTTCTGGTATGAACCAAGCTATACAAGTTTCATGACACTATCTACCCACATAAAAGCTTAAGAAGATAATCCAGAGGTGTAAAATCAGAACATTTAGTTTCAGGCAAAATAACTGAGTTATATTTTAGGGAGAATTATTTAAGTTATCTGATATTTAAACTATATGCTTCTTACTCCTTTTTTAATAAATTCATCTCTTAGCGTGCCCTGACATGGTCTAAAGTTATTTAGGATCCCAAGATCAAATTGCTTTTCTAAAGTACATTTGGTTTCTAAAACTTGGCGTCCCTAAGCTTCTGGTGTCGACACAAAGAGCACATACATATTCAAACAATCCACGGATTGTTGTTAGTGAGAGGCATGGGTCCCTGGCCTTTGAGAGGAAGTGCACAGTAAATTTCTGCATTAGGAGAAGTGATGGAGCTATTATTACATTCAAGACATCACTGGTTTGTCCATTCAGAAAGGCACAAGCCAGGCTCTGTGATCTACTCAAAGGAGGAAGCTGTGAAAGTGGGTCTCCTGGTGACACTTTGATTGCCAGCTCTTCTCTCACATCCATCCTGCAGCAGATGGTTCCCAGCACCCTGGTTTGCTAACCTTGACCTCTCCTGTCACCATGGAAACTCAACACTGCCAAGGGAACTTCCTCCGTGATGATCATTCAAGCTATAATAGAATAGAAAAAAAAAATCCAGATAATTTCATTGTCCATTTTGTCTCACCATTCAGCCTTCTCCTTTAGCACAAAGAACCTCCCAAGCAATTTCTTTGAAAGTAGGATGTGGGGTGGGAGAGAGGGAGGAGGAGTCAGGCCAGCAAGTGTTGCATCAGCTTAACACGATATCACACTTTTGCTCTGTGGAGTGTTCATGTTTGAGGAGTTGAGGCTTACTTGTGGCATAGTCAAATACTGCAATAGTGATGATATTCTTAATATCATTTGGATCTTCATCTGCAGATTGCTAAGCGAACAACTATCAATGTTAATATTTCTCCACCACCTCCTTGAATTAGAACCAGAATTTGATAGCAATAAAACAAGCTCAATTTCAATTTATAGTGAAATTGCTCCTATAGAGTTAGAAAGAACCAGAGAGATCTAATCTAAAAGTTTTCAACCTGAAGTCCATCTGGAACTGTGTGCAAAATATACTGTGTGAATATTCATGATGCCTTTGAGGACCCATAGCTTTTCTCAGATTCTCATAGATTCTAATATCCAGAAAAGATTGAGAAGAACTTACTTAGTCTAGTACCTTCATGCAGAGCAGCAAAATGAAACCCAAAGAGATTACGTTCTTCTTTTGCTTCTTCTCTTCCTTCTGCTCCTTTTCTTTCTTCTTGTCTTCTCACTCCTTTCCCTTTCTCTTTCTCCTCCCTCTTTTTCTCTTCCCAAAGTGACACAGCTGCATACTGGGAAATTTGCATTGGGCTTGAGTTAATGTTAAACAAGAGTGGAAGGTTTCCACCATAGGAGCACGATGAAGGCACAGAATGAGAATGAAGCTGGAAGCATGCCTGGACTCACAGTGTGGAGCTTATCAAGAAGGAGGCGAATTATTTCAGAAACACGTTCTAGGGTTTTGACAGTCAATTAATGCAGGGTCTCTGGCAACCCAGCCATTAGGGCCTGGCATTATCATCAATTTTATGTTTCTCTTTAACTTTCTGTATTCTAATAGCAGAATTCCTTACAGATTAGACAATGCATGACTAAGAGTAAAAATATTATAAAATGGCATATGGATCCTAAATATTGTGGCAGCTACAGGGGTTTGGTGTGTGATAAACGACTGAGTGAGTGAATCATGAAGACCCTCATCTGATGTTCACTAAGGCCTGTGTGCTCTATGATAGGTATACTCAGGGACCGATAAGGCCACAAGCCCTCCGGACACCATCACCAACCCAGCTGGGAAAGTGACTGTATACTGATAGCCTGTGTTTCCCAGTCTTACTAGTTGCCTTGGTGATGGATTCTTCCCTGCTTTTTCTAGAAGTAGAGGAGATCAGAAATTGCTGAGATCCAGTGCCCCCAGGTTTACTAGGGAAGGATGAGACATAAGACTCTTCTGAAGGTTCTAGGGGCTGCTTCCCTGGGTTTCACTCTGGGGAGAACAGCAGAAAAGGTTAACTTTACTTATCTTGATGAGGTGAACGTACTGTGCTTTCATCTGTGATATCTTATTGGTTAGCTGTTATTTTTTCTAAACTTTGAAATCTCTTGGTGTGATGGAGAGTACATGGGCCTTGGAGTCTGAACCACATGGATTTGAATGGTGGCTCCCCCACTGGTAGCCTTGGTCCAGTCCCACATCGTCTTTAGCCCTTGGTTTCCTCATATGCAAAATGGCAACAGCAATAGTATCTACTTCAAAGGATGGTTACAGGAATGAATAAATCGAAGGTATATGGTGTGCCTAATACAGGGTCTAGCCCACAGTAAGATACTCGTTAAAATGATTGCCTCCTACCATCTCTCACTCAGTTGCCAGCTCTCTGTATCCACCATATAAGCTGACTCAAAGGGTAGAGGATGCTGGCTGAAACTTTTTATGAGGCGTTCTCTGCACTTCAGAATGAGTTAACAACATACAAGTATCATTTACTGCCTTTGCTTTTTGTGGAGCTCTCTGGGTGGATATGAATTAGAGCGTTGAGTGTGTCACTCCATCCAGAGTTAAAAAGCACATTATGACTTCAGTGGACAGTGTTGGGCAGCATTTCCCAAAGTTTTCTGACTTGCCAACTCTTTTCATAGTAAAATCTTGCGAACTCCCTTAGAAATTTTTTGAAGTGTTTTATCATTTTTACATGATATGTATTAAAGAGTGATTTTAAGTTAAAAATAGGCATATTTTAGATCTGTGCTACATATATTCTTAAACCAGATAATGAGAGCATGGGAGTTCATTTTATTACTATTATCTGTATTTTTTGTATTCCTGAAATATTTCATCATATGAAAGAAAACATTATGCCAATAAACCTGTTCCGGTAGAGTCCATTCTGATTCATAGTGACCCTATAGGGCAGAGCAGAACTTCCCCACAGGGTTTCCAAGGAGCAGCTGGTGGATTCAAACTGCCGACCTTTTGGTTGGCAGCCAAGCTCTTAACCACTGTGCCTTCAGGGCTCCTATTATGCCAACAGCTCATTTAAAATAGTTTAATAATTATTTTTAATAAATAGAGAAAATTTCAACAATATTTTCATTTACAAGTGATATACACTATTTGATTTATTTTCACTTGATTCTATATGAAAAAGACAAAAACTTTCATAAATAAAAAAATCTGTAGACAAATTTCAACCTAACTTTATATCATATCTGACTTTGGGACCAAAAATATATCAAAGTTGATCGGAGTCTAACTATAAGTTCTAGAATCAACAATTGCTTTGATAACT
The DNA here is from genome assembly GCA_030035585.1 of Dugong dugon. Taxonomy (NCBI): domain Eukaryota; kingdom Metazoa; phylum Chordata; class Mammalia; order Sirenia; family Dugongidae; genus Dugong; species Dugong dugon. Next base: position 34,204,937 of record CM057467.1, read on the forward strand.
TGATGTTTAAAAATTCTCTTCTGAACTTAAAAAAAAAATCAACTGGTATCTTTTTATATATATAATTTTCAGGTTTTGTTTCTAAATTATAAGATAAGGGAGAAAGTTTCGGGCATTGATTTGCAAGCATTTCTTTACAAATAACACAGTGCAGCTGTGGATGGGTTTATTCTCAATAGATGGGAAGCCCATCTGTATATAATCTCCAGTATATTTTACTTTTTAAACATTTTGAAGTACTAGATACATCATGACGTGTGATATGAGAACTTTGAATGCTATCCATGGATCTAGTGGAAGCATCTTCAAGCAAATTTGCAGAATTTTTGTCATTTTTATGTTTCTCTTTAACTTTCTATATTCCAACAGCAACATTTCTTAAAAATTAAACAATGCTTGACTAAGAATAAAAGCAATATAAAATAGTATATGGTCAGAAATATTGTGGCAGCTACAGGGGCTTGGTATGTGATAAATGACTGAGCGACTGAATCATGAAGACCCTCATCTGATGTCCATTAAGGCCTGTGTGCTCTGTGATATGTACTCAGGGACTGGTAAGGCCATGAGCCCTCCAAACACCATCAACAACCATTGGTGTTATCAAGCCCCAACTGGGAAAGTCACTGTACAATGGTAACCATACTAATAAACACTGAACTAATTAATTGAGTGATCACCATTAGATTGGTATACTAGAGACCTGTAGTATTATGCCACTAAAGCAAGGGAATGGAGTTCTGAAGACCCCTGACCACTCTGGCTTGCAGATTGTCAAGTTGGTGGGCAAATAAATAATTTGGTTACAATCAGGGGGCTCCAAGAGTTAAGAAAAGTTAGTGCTATTTTCCATCATTCTGGCAGTTATTGTTTTAACAGATAGCCCACACCAGTTGTTTTCAATCTTCTCTATTTTTCTCAAACCCCAAACCCACCAGCTTACTCTCAATAGGTGACTTCACTCTCAACCTACTGAGATGATCAAAGCCAGAAAACTCAAACTCTCTCATCTCCAGTCTCTCTGAATCTCCAACCTCTCTCCTCCTGCATTCCAGACCTCTCCTGACCTGGACTAATCTCTTTAACAATGTCCTTGATCTCCTCTCTTTCCCCACTAGTGATTCCTCTTCACTTATATCTTCAAGTTTTTCCATCTCTTCTGGGTTTCACCCTAAACTTATGACAAGCCAGTCCTCCTTTATTAAAAAAAAAAAAAAACACAAACAAACCTCTCTACTTTCATTTTCAAGTACTTGTCTACCTCTTTCTTTCTCTTCATCATCAAGCTTATTGAGTCCCCACACGCCCATCTTCTGCATTCTGTCTGTCCATCTCTCCCTGACCATTGTAACTCATCTGCCTTTTAACATTTAGCCTACCCTGTTATCCTAGAGTCACCATCACTCCTGAAGGCACATCCAAAGGCCTCACATCAGCACCATTTGACATCATTGACCTGGCCTTCTTTGCCATCCCTCTCTTGGCTTCCATGATACCACCCAATAGTCATCCCCTCTACTTTTCTCTCTGGCTTTTTCACTGGCTCTTTACCTTCACATCCTGTAAATGTAGGTATTTAACTAAATTTTCTCTTTGACCCTCTTCTCATCTCTCTCTCTCAATATTCTCTCAGTTATTTCATCTGTATGACTACTGTTGTCAAATACAAGTTTTGGGCAGATGATTCCAATATTGAGCTCTCTTCCTCACGACCCACAATGATCTCAGCCTTAACATATGCATGTGTGCCCTTCATGCCTTCCTTCTGCCTCCAGGGATGAAGTCTCAGCCACACTTTTGACTTTCTTCTGATTTCTTACCATAGCCTGGATCATTTATAAAGCCTTCTGATTCAGCTTCTGCAATATTATTTTCATTTCTCCCTCTCCTGTTCAATCCCACTGCTGTCACCAGAGATGAAGATCTCATTACCTCTCTACTGGGCTGTGGAAATTCATTCCTTAAGTTGAAGTTGTTCTTCCACAATCCTTCCCCAACCTGACTTTCCAGCATTATCTGCATATTAATCTCATAAAAATACCTATCCTAAGTGAAAAAAAAATCTGGTTTTAATCTTCATGAACCTTTCCTTACTTTCCTTATTTATACTTTGCAAATACTGTTTCCTTTGCCTGAAGTCCCTGTTTCTCCTTTAAATCTTACTCATCCCATATCAAAAGCTAATTCCTCCCCAAAGCTTTTCCTAGTTTCCTGCACTGAGATTCAGCGCTTCCTCCATTAAATCTCCCCACATTTTTTTGTTACCACTCATGACACTTGTGTTCTGCCTTATAATTCAGTCAAATGAATCGTTTGCCCCAGATAGTTTAGGACAACGCTGTTTTCAATTATTCTGTCCTTGTGACCCTTTGCCCTAAATACAATATGCCAGCATCCAAAAGACATCTTCCAGCCTGCTTTTTTTTTGTAATAGACATCGACTGAGAATCCTCCACAACTACTTCTCTCCTTCTAGTAATAGCACCTCTGTCTTAAGGAAATATTTCTGCCCTTCTTTATGCATGTTTTGTGGGATTGTCAAAGTGCTACCCTCTCCTAGCCCAGGAGTGGGCACATTAGAATGTCTATCCCAGGAACTTGAATCTTGTACAGAGGAACACAGGACAGAGAAAAGTTATAGATTATTTATCCCATTTTTGTCTACATGAAGAGACTTAGGAGTCCTGGTGGTGCATTGGTTAAGATCTCAGCTGCTAAACATAAGGTCAGCAGTTTGAATCCACCAACTCCTCCTTGGAAGCCCTATGGGGCAGTTCTACTCTGTTCTATAGGGTCGCTATGAGTCAAAATCGACTCAATGGCAAAGAGTTTGGTTTGTTTTTTTTTTTGATAAGTCCCTGTCCTATTCAAGTCTCTTTCTTTGATTCTGAGTTGGCTAATATCTGCCAATAAATTCCTTTCTTTGCTTAAATTAGTCTGAGTTTTTTCTGTTGCTTGCAACCCAAGAAGCCAAGATATTTTCAGGTCAGGAATCTATCCCACTACCTATTTTCCATATTTAAAAAAAAAATTCTTTTAGTTTCTGGTTTTAATAGGCTTATTATATTTATTCTTTGTTTGTCCTCTTCAAAAAAAGCAATTTCATGTTCTTTATCATTTTGGTATTTTTTAAAACGTAATAGTCATATTCCTTAAGGCTTTTACTTATTATTGTTCATTTAAATTTTCTACTATCTTTTAACTGAACTTTTCAAGACACTATTACTTTTCACTTCTCCTTTCTTCTGGATTTGTTTTCTTTTTACTCTCTCCAAGCAGGTCCCCAATTTCATGTAATTTTATACTTTTTAATAAAGGCGATTAATTAAAGGTGATTAAATTTGATGCCTTTGTAAGATTTTTAATATCAACTCTTTCATAAACAAGAAAAAAAGGGCCTGTGGATGGTGAGTTCCAGACTCACTTTGGGAGAGTGCTGATAGTGAGCCAGTTCAGAAGGCAAAGATCAGTGTCTGCTGGAGCTGGGCCCGGCTGTATATGCGAGGCAGTATGTGCTGAGCCATGGTGGGGGGGGGGGGGGTGTCAGGAAGCTGAACTCTAGTCTCAGGTCTTTCACCAGCTGCCTTTGTGACCCTTGGCAGATCCCTACCCGCTTTTCCAAGCAGTAGCAGGAAGGGTTCATTCATTTCCAAATGTCCCCTTCCAGCTCTAGTACTGTCTGTACACTATGATTCCAAGGGTAGCGGATTAGCAGAACAAAGCAGGGCATTTTGGTGGAGCCACATGAAAACAGCCCTATCAAATGATCAAAACAGTTTTTATTACTTAGTAATGTTCACAGGAGAAATTCCTGATGTATTCCTAGCCTTGCCTTGTCCCTCAGCCTGTTAACCCCATCAAAATATTCCTGGCATCAAAATGGCAATGTCAAAATAGCATAAGTCCTTTGGAGAATATCAAGGCTTTTAGTTTTATGGAACTGGCTGTGTGGCCTTGAGAATGAGGCTTTTCAGCCTAAGTTTCCTTATTTGTAAAACTAAATTATAGTACTGACTTTGCAGATGCTGTTAGGTTTAGAAATATGTAAATATGTTAAGAGCCAGTGCGTGCTTTCTTATATGTAGAAAGGGAATAAGATAGTCTAATGCTCCCAAAAGAACTTCCCAAAAGAAAATAAGCTGTGTTTTAACAAAAAGTTTTAAAATCATGTTTTGTAGGTTGGGAGTGTCTTGGGTTTCAGAAGGATTGAAGGCCCTATGGAGTGGGACAAGATCAAGGGCTCCTGTGGGCAGGAAAGTAGAGATCAGACATTCAGACTGTCTGAACACGTACTGAACAACTTATCAGACGTACAGAGGGTAGGGAATGTTTATGAAAAACAAGCCCCCATGTCTCACCCACTTCTAGCCCTAGAACAGAGTGCCTTGTTTCTGAGTCAGAGCTGAATATCAGCAATTTAGAAGTGTTATTGCTCACCAGGGGCATGTATTACAACAATGCAGCAAAATTACTCTTGAGGTCTATGGCATCTTGACCTTGTCTGGCTTTGAGAAGTCTCAGCAAGACTCATTTGTGGCTTTAAGTAGGGACCAAATTGGCTAGAAGGCCCAAATATGAAGCGTAAGTTGCTCCAGCAGGAGGTTTTGGAACACTCAGTAAACTTCTTGAGAAATAAGATAATCTTGCAAAATTGAGCTGTCTGGTTGCTGAATTCCTGAGACAAAGTAAACAGAGAGAACACTGGGATGTGTATGCGGGAGGGAAGGGTGAGGCAAAACTGGCTGCATGATAATGACGATGATGATGATGGTGATGATGATGATGATTTCTCAAGAATCACAAGGAAAGAGAATGCATTCAGTTTCTAGAAAATTGTATCCGTAGGCTGGCTCCCAGTTTTGATACAGTTCTCTGCCCTAAGAGAAAACTTTACCTGGAGAATCATATTATCTCACTTTGAGTTTTCATTCTTTTGCTAAAAGAAGTGGGCAGCCAGGACATATTACAAGTTATTCTAGGTGTTCATGATACCAAATTAAGTAAAACACAGCCATTCCTGGATCCAGTCCACAGTCCACGGAGAAAAAAAGCTGTAGGTAGACCATGTTACAGCCAAATGTGGTGGGCACCGTTAGAGAGAGTTGGGCAAGTGCTGTAGATCAGAGGATGGATCAGCTAACTCTGTCTGTGATAATTATGAAAATCTTCAAAGAAAAGGTAATATTTCACCTAGTTTCTTAAAATGAAGGTAATTTGGTATGAGGAACGGGGAAATATTTTAGTTAGGAGCAAAACATGTACAAAGAAAACATAGAGTCAGAAATTGATATGGCATAGAGTCATGGGTCTAACATGGACTGAAATTTGGTGAGAAGACCATGGTGGCAGGATAAAATACAGGGGAGAGTGATGACAGAGAATGAGTCTAAAATGTCACTCAGATTGTTGTTGTTCTTAGTTGCTGTCTAGTTGATTCCAACTCATGGCGACCTCATGTGTATAGAGTAGACCTGCTCCATGGGGATTTCAAGGCTGTGACCTTTCAGAAGCAGATTGCCAGGTCTGTCTTCGAGATGTCTCTGGGTAGGTTTGAACAGCCAGCCTTTCAGCTAGTAGTCAAGTGCTTAACCATTTGTACCACCCAGTTACCTTTGCACAGCTAGAGAGTTTGGATTTTTATCTGTAAACTCTAGAAGGCCAAAAAGAGGTTTTGTTTTTTTACTTATTTTTGTTTGTTTTGTGTTGTTTATCTGGGAAGAGACCTAGTGACGGTGACTGTGTTTTGTGGAATATAACTTGGATAGAAGAAAGATATTTAATCAATTACATTATGGAGACTCTGGTAGCAAGAAGACTGTTTAGAAGCTGTTGTGTCTGTTAAAGCTAATGATCTGATCCTGGAAGAAGGTAGGAATGATGAAGTTGAGAAGGAGTGTGTATTTAAATCATATTGCTGAGGTAGAATAAGATACACTGGATGACAGAACAGATGTAGGGACGTTGGGATGTGGTAGAGGGAGGGTCTGATGATGGCACCAAGATTTCAAAAGCAGGGGAGATGGTGGCACAATGAATTGATATTTAAAAAAAAAAACAAACCCTTATTTCTTGCTATACACATGTTCTCTTTACATCAAATACACTATTTATGTTATAAAAATTCCCTTATTTTATACACTACCAGTTTCCTAAAACAGTGTTACTACCAGCTCCAGATAATTTGTATAATTACCAACAACTACCTGGTGGCACAGTGGTTACAAGCTATGGCTGCTAACCGAAAGGTCAGCAGTTTGAATCCACCAGCTGCTCCTCAGAAACTCTATAGGGTGGTTCTATTCTGTTCTATAGGGTCGCTATGAGTTGGAATTGAATCGATGGCAATGGGTTTGGTTTTTTGTTGTTGCTGTTTTGTTTTAGTAAGGTGTAGACTGCCAGTGTGTGAACTATCTCCAAGTTTATAGCCACCTTAGGAATTTTATATTTTATTAGTATGATTGTAGAGTTTAAAGTTATCTACATAGTATAATTCTGATTTATAGTGTCAATATCATCAACTTGATGCTTGAGCTTTCTTTTCCTTTAATAGAAGAATATGTTATTTTGATGTTAATAACAATGAGAGTTAACAGCTACTTCTATGAACCTTTGCTTATGAGAAAAGTTTTTTAAATTATGTATACTTGTATATCAGTGGATGAGTATACAGGAGTTGCACAGATTTGCTAGAGGTAGGTGTAGGGTGAGAAGTTACATTTAATAGGTTCTGTTTTAGACAAGTTACATTTGAGGTGTCCACAAGTCATTCAAAAGGATCCAGTTGCACAGTAGCCAGGTGAGTTCTTAAGTTAGGGTCTATATTTATAAGCTGAGGAAAACACCTAGTAGTAAAGGGCAGATAAATACACAAAGAGAGGGGATTGATAAAATGGAATGACCTCAGAGCGGGTGGAAGAATTAAGTAATAATCCACTGGGAAGGAATTCACCAGGGGGAAAGAGATATGGCCTTTCCTTTGAAGGAGGAGGGAACGGGGAAGAATTGGGTTAATACTGGTAAATCTAAAAATGGACTCAGTAGGGTTGAGAGCTTTCCCCGTATAGGATGGAAGACTACAGTACCTCAGAGTTAGGACTCTGGAGTCAGACAGACCCAAGCTGAAATCTTGTCCCTGTCAGATAGCTGTGTGACTTTTGGAAAGTCTCAGTCTCCATATCTGCAAAATGGGACCAATAATAACATCTGTCTCATACACGGTTGTGACTATTAAATGACAGCATACAAAATGCCTGGTATATGGGTAAGTGTTCAATATTAGCTATTAATATTACAATATTAACAAACGTCTAGCAGAAGTTAGCAACCAGACCTTTAAAGTTTCACCAGTCCTTACTGTTGTTTGAGTTTCTCCAGAAACACCAGGATTGGTAGTTTGTTGGGTGGTGGTGTAAGAAGACAAGAGGATGAAGGGCTTGTAGGTCCCATTGAGAATGTTGCTGAAAAAATCGATTACTCTGCAAGTGGTGTCAAGTAAATCCATGTGGGGGCTGATGGATTAGGAGAATAGGGTAAAATCTTAATGAAGATAAAAAAATTGGCTAAGTGGAGGGAGTAAGGGAAGGAGAGAGGTAGCAGGTTAGGAGATTGTGGGTAGAGAGAACGACTGCCAAATGTACCAAGATGGAGACATTTTTATTTATCAGAATGCCCAAGAAGCCTCAGAAAGCCTGATGTGACTGCTTCCCATAACACAACAGTCTGGATAGCTTAGATTTCTATGGCTGCCATAACAAAATACCACAAAATGGGAGGCTTGAAAGAACAGAAATTTCTTGTCTTACATTTCTGGAGGAGGCTGAAGTCCAAATTTAGGGCACTGGCAGGACTATGCTTTCTCTGTTGTCTCTAGGGGGAAGATCATTCCTTGCCTCTTTCGACTTCCAGCAGCCCCAGGCAATTCTTGGCATTCCTTGGCTTGCGGACAGATCCTCAAGTCTTCCCCCGTGTGAATCCCTGTCTCTGTGTCTGTTCCCCATTCAGAAGGGATTAGGACCCACCCTAGCTTAATTTAATGAATAATGAAAGAAACACCCTATTTCCAAATAAGGTCATATTCATAGGTACAGGGGTTAGGACTTCAACTTATCTTTTTTGGGGAACACAATTCAGTCTCTAACAGTGGGTATGGGGTAGGACTGGCTCAGTTATACTGATTAGGGGACTTCCTTGTATGTAGATGGTCCCACATTAGGAGCTGTTGGAAAGCAGTGGAGTGGGAAGGGGCAATCTGTAAGAAAAAGAAGTGAGGCTGAAGCTCATGAGGTGGTGGACAGCTGTATACTCCTCAACATAATCCCTACTTGAGCTCCCCTACAAATCTTCAGTAAAGCTACCAAACTTATAGCATGCTTGGGAGATTTGATTTCTTATAAATGCCCAGTAAGGGACAAGACCTAATAGCCAAGTCAGAAGTTCTCAGAAGTCTTGACCGTACTTTAGAATTACCTGGGGAGCTTTTAGCCTATGTATGAACGCCACCATAAGTCACTTAAATCAGAACATCTGGGGAGAAAGCGCCTATCTCAGTGTTTTTGTAAAGTTCCTGCTTCTATTGCACAGTCGAGGTTGCAAATAGCAGTTGTAAGGGGATACAGGAGCAGAGACTGAGGGAAATGAGAAGAAATAAGGTAGAAACCCTCAGAGACCATGGGCAGGGTTGGGGAGGTGAGGGAGGACTCAGCCGTAGAGTAAATCCAGAGTTCTAACCAAGTTTACATACATTCAGAAGGCAAGAAAACCCTCAAATGTCATCTGGGCTTACCAAATTTAAACTTTCAGAGGAGGAGCAGTGCTATGTTGGTATGGAAGTGTGCAGCACAGGTGCAATGGAGGTAAAAGTCTTTGGCACAGGGGGACCAGTAAGTGTGATGTTATTAAAGGAGACATCAGAGGCCAAGCCAGGTTTCTTACCTGGGAGAAAAGTCTCATGGGTTATTTGCTTCCTCCTGCCTCTCTCTTCAACACTAGCTAAGTTCATAGCTGTATGAATGTCCTATTGCTACATAACAAATTACCACACATTCAGCAGCTTAAAACATGATATATTTATTATCTCACAGTTTCTGTGGGTCAGGAGTCTTGGTATAACTTAGCTGGGTCCTCTGCTCAGGGTTTCACAAAGCTGAAATTCAGGTATCAGCCAGAGCTGGGATCTTGTCTGAGACTCATGGTTCTCCTCTAAGTTCGCTGGTTGATGATTGAATTCAGTTCCTTGTAGTTGGAGTATCGAGGTCTCCAGCTTCTAGAGGTCACGCACCATTCCCTGACATGTGGTCCTCTCCACAACATGGCACTTTGCTTGTTCAAGGCCAACAGGAGAGTGTCTACCTTTTAAACAGCTCATATGACTAGGTTGGTCCCACCCAGGATAATCTCTTTTTTAATTAATTTAGGGCCTCTGATGACACCTTGCCACCTTAGTTACATCAGTAAAATTCCTTCACCTTTGCCATACAACATATCCTAATCAGGGGAGTGAGAGCATATGTATAGCTCCCAACAGCACTTGAGTGGAGGGGGTTATACAGGGTGTGCACACCAAGGGGTGATAATCTTGGGGACTATGTTATAATTCTGCCTACCAGTAAAGAACAAAACAAAACAAAAATGAAACCATTGCCATCAAGTTGATTCCAGCTCATGGCAACTCCAGCAGAACTGAATTCCATACAGTTTTCTTGGCTGTAATCTTTATGGAATCAGATTACTAGGCTTTCTTCCGTGCTACTTCTTGGTGAACACAAATAGCCAACCTGTAGATTAATAGTCAAGTGCAAACCGTTTGCACCACCTAGGGACTTCTGCCTATCACAGCAGCCATAGGTATATTCATTTATTCAACAAGTATTTATTGAGCACCTACTATCTGACAGGCATTATTATAGTATATTTAAAGGCAATGAGTGTGTCTAAAAAATTCGAAAATTAGAATAAGGTAAGCAGGATTAGGACTGCTAGGGTTTTGCATGGAAAGTCGCAGTTTTAAGTGGGTTGGTAAGGATTGGCTTCGCAGAGAAGGTAACATTTAAGCAAAGAGTCCTTGTAATGGCCACAGTTTTCAGTTTACATATGCCCAGAATTCTTCAGATGTTTCTCTCAGTTAATTGTCCCTCAGTCTAAAAGGTTTTTATTTTTGTATAAGTAGGGAAACAAAGAAAATTCCAAATCAAACTTTATTACATGTAAATTAAGACTGCAAATCAAAGTGAGCCAGAAAGAAAGGGCCAAAATCAAAAACATTAACCCTACAACTCGAATTAGTAGAAAGAGAGCAGCAAAAAAAATCCTTAGGTTCCAGAAGAAAGGAAATAATAATAATTAGAGCAGAATTCAATGAAATAAAAATTAGAAAAACAATTGAAAGAGTTAACAAGACCAAAAGCTGGCTCTTTGAAAAGATCAACAAAATTTATAAATCATTGGCCAAACTTACAAAAGAAAAACAGGAGAGGAAGCGAATCACCTGTATAAGAAATGAGATAGGTGATATCACAACAGACCTAACTGAAATTAAAAGAATCATAACAGAATACTATGAAAAATTGTACTCTAACAAATTTGAAAATCTAGAGGAAATGGACAAATTTCTAGAAACTCACTACCTATCTAAACTAACACAAACAGAGGTAGAACTACTACATAAACCTATAACAAAAGAAGAGATTAAAAAGGTAATTAAAAAACTCCCAACAAAAAAAAGCTCTGGCCCTGATGGTTTCACTGGAGAATTCTACCAGACTTTCAGAGAAGAGCTAACACCACTACTATTAAAGGTATTTCAGAGCATAGAAAAAGATGGAATATGCCCAAACTCATTCTATGAAGCCAGTATAACCCTGATACCAAATCAGGTAAAGACGCTACAAAAAAAAAAAAAAAAATTACAGACCAATATCCCTCATGAACACTGATGCAAAAATCCTCAACAAAACTCTAGCCAATAGAATTCAACAACATATCAAAGTGAGCCAGAGGGCAAAATCGTGGTAAACCAAAGGAAACTAGGGAAATCCCTGATATTCCAAAGGGGCTCAAAAGGCAGAAATCTCTATCCAAACAAGAACCTAACATTCACTGAGTCAGTATGACATTGGGCCTGTCCAAAGCACATTGATTCATTTATTCATTTTATAACTAAGAACTTTTTATGTGTTACACTTTGCACTAAGCATGGGGTTCTCAAAGATGAATAAAATATGGTCTCTGATCTTAAGGAATTTACAGTTTATTAGGACAGACAGGCTTATATATAGATAATTTCAATTAAGCATCCTATCAGGGGCCATCAACAGCCACTTATGATGGAGAATGAAAACATCCTCCTTAGGGTATTGTAGCAGAGCCATTAAATCAAAACCGTTAACAATTCTTCAGAGAGCTTTTCAAAATGTGGTTTAAGATGATTTTGACAGATACATAGCATTCTGCAGACTCAGAGTGGAGGTGATGAAATAATTAGCTGCTTGGCCACAAACAGCTCCCTTGAGCTGAACAGGGGGAAAGGAAATAGTAAGCCAACGTTATGACTTAATAAGAGTACACAAGAGGGAAGAGAAGCTGGAGCATTAATACTGACAGGGAAGAATTTATCTAACTGTGAAAAACACGGAAGTATAAACACATCTTACTATAGGAAAACAGTAGCCTCATAAACTGTCTCAAGTGTTATCTGCCAATGGTACTACATGAAAACTACACTGTTGAAACAATTCTCTGCTCTAGATCTTAATGCACCAGTCCCTGAAGACTGACATGGCTGACATGGCTGCCCAATCATGCTCTGTATCAGTTAGCTATTGCTGCATAACAAATAATCCTGAAACTTAATGGTGTAAAACAACAACCATTTATCTAGCTCACAATTCTGAAACTTGGACATTTAGGTTGGGCTCAGTTGGACAGTTCTTGTGTTCTGGGCAAGGCTTGGCTAGTCTCAGCTGGGCTTACTTTTGGGTCAGCAGTCAACTGGTGGGTCAGCTGGGGCTGGCTGGTTTATGGTAGCCTTTTCTGAAGCATGTAGGATGACTGGGGCCTCTTCTTACGTACATGGTCTCTCATTTTCCAGGGAGTTACCCCAGGCTTCTGGAATCCCTGGGTGGTGCAAACAGTTAACCTGCTCAACTGCTAACCAAAAGGGTGGAGGTTCAAGTCCACCCAGAGGAGCCTCAGAAGAAAGGCCCGGAAATCTACTTCCAAAATATTAGCCATTGAAAGCCCTATGGAGCACAGTTCTACTCTGACACACACGGGGCCTCCACGAGTCAGAGTTGACATAATGGTAACTGTTGGTTATCCCAGGCTTATCTGCATGGTAGTCAAAGGATTTCAAGAGCAACAAGCATTCAAATCCCACTGCACAAGGGCTTTTCAAGCCTCTGTTTATGTCACAGTTGCTAGTGTCCCATTGGCCAAAAGTAAATCATATACAAAGAGTAAGGGTATAAATTTTAGAGAAGAGAATGAATATCTCTTATAGAAAGGTATCCTTCTCGACTAGACAACATAAACCATGATTTATGGCTTTTGACCTTACCCCTTAATCCAGTCTGTTGAGGATGTCGTTGGACATTGACAAGGTGTGGTCATTTCCATTGGCAACTACCTACCCCTACTGGGCACTTCTGTCTCCCTCCATGGGCTCTTGGCCCATATTGGCAGAGCTGGACAAGGCATTTACCATGGAGCTTTTATGGGACTTGCACATCTTCACCCTCGATTTTTCCATTCTCTAAGGTTCTGGAAACCCCATCTTAGAAATTGCCAGTCTAGCAGTGGGATTTCTGTATGACCCAATGGGCCTCAGAATACAACCCCCTATATGCCCTGAGCCAAAGGCCTTCCAAGTGGATAGACTCTAGAGGGAGAAATCTCTTTCATAGGGCCAGCCTTGGGATGGGTCATAAGAAAGAGGCTTGAAAGATATAAAGCCTTGTACTTTCCAAGCCTACAGACTTCTAGGCAAGTTGATTACACAGCAGAGTCTATGTTTCCTCTAAGTCCTTCTTGGGCCTAGAATTCTTCTACCATCATTTTTATACAGGATGAAAGGTGGCAAGAACCAGCACAGCACCTTCCACACTCTCAAGACAGAATAAGTGAATGAACAAATGAATTAATGACTAAATCAATGAATAAATGAATGAACAAAGACAGGAAACCAAAAGAGCCATTAGCTACTTTCTACTGGTTTATTAAAAATCTGATGTGAAAGGATTCTTGGGGGGAAAAATTATAATGATTATATACAAAATAAATATATATAAATTTAAAAAGATCATATGAAAAAAGTTATAATATTATTATCAGTGGATTTTAACTTCCAGTACTCTGGATTATCCTGAGATAAATGAGAATTTGATATACGTAATTTCTGGTGATTTCAGGGAGCTACTAAATTATACCCCCTTTCCTACCTAAGTTCTGAGTTAATGAAGTGAGCATATTTCATTCTTCAGGAAATATCACCCAGGTGTTATTTTATTTATAGTAATTTGTTCAACAAGTATTTACTGAATACACTAGTGCCAGGCAGTATTCTGCGAGCTAGGGATACAGATACAGTCCCTGACCTCATGAAGCTGAGAATCTCCTAGAAGGTGCATCGAACAAGAAATGAAAATGATCACAATTGTTACAAAAAACTCTAAGATGCCATAATAACATAAATCCATTACCATCAAGTCAATTCCAAATCATAGTGACTCTATAATACAGAGTAGAATGGCCCCATAGGGTTTCCAAGGAGTGGATGGTGGATTCAAACTGCTGACCTTTTGGTTAGCAGTCATAGCTCTTAACCACTGCACCACCAGGGCTCCAAGAACATAAAACAGGGGGATCCCATTTATTCTGAAGGAATCAAAGAACATTTCCCTGAGGAAAAGTTGTTTCATCTGAGACCTGAAGAATAAGTAAGAATATGTCAGATTAAAGGTGTGGTGGAAATGGGAAATCATGTTCCTCGCAGAGAAAGGAGCATGTACAAATGCCCAGAGTTAGAGCATATTCAAGGAACTGAAAAAAATTTGGCTGTAGCAAAGAGAAAGGAGTACCGGTGGTTCAATGATAGCATTCTCACCCTCCAAGCAGAAGACCTGGGTTTGATTCCCAGCCAATGCACCTCAGGTATAGCCACCACGCATCAGAAACAGGTTTCAACGGAACTTCTAGTCTAAGATAAACTAGGAAGAAAAATCTGATGACCTATTTCTGAAAACTAGCCATTGAAAACTTTATGGACCACAACAGTCGGATTCACAACCAATCGTCGGGATGGCTCAGAACCTGGCAGCATTTCATTGCATTGTGCATGGGGTCACCATGAGTTTGGGGCTGACTCAATGGCAACTAGCAACAACAACAAAGGGAAAGGAAGGAGAGCAGCATGTAGAGATGGGGGTGGGCCATAAGCCATGGTAAGGGTTTCATTTATAGTTACTATTATTATTATTATTATAGGAGCTCTGGTAACGCAGTGGTTAAGCACTTGGATGCTAACTGAAAGGTCGGTGGTTTGAACCCCCCAGCCACTCCACAGGAGAAAGATGTGGCAGTTGGCTTCTGGAAAGATTTATAACCTTGGAAACCCTATGGGACAGTTTATTTTGTTCTATAGGGTCACTGGCCAAATAATCTGAGAAGTTGGACTGTATGAAGAACAGGGCATCAGGATTGGAGAAGTTTCATTGACAACCTGCAATATGCAGATGACCCAACCTTGCTTGCTGAAAGTGAAGAGGACTTGAAGTATTTATTGATGAAGATCAAAGACAACAGCCTTCAGTATAGATTATGCCTCAACATAAAGAAAACAAAAATCCTCACAACTGGACCAATAAGCAACATCAACATCATGATAAACAGAGAAAAGATTGAAGTAGTCAAGGATTTCATTTTACTTGAATCCACAGTCAACTCCCATGGAAGCAGTAGTCAAGAAATCAAACAATGCATTGCATTGGGCAAATCTGCTTCAAAAGACTTCTTCAAAAAGTGTTAGAAAGCAAAGATGTCACTTAAAGGATTAAGGTGCGCCTGACCTAAGCCACGGTGTTTTCAATCTCATAAGCAATTGAATAAGGAAGACTGAAGAATTGATGCCTTTGAATTACGGAGTTGGTGAAGAATATTAAATATACCACGGACTTCTAGAAGAATGAACAAACCTTTCTTAGAAGAAGTACAGCCAGGGTGCTCCTTGGAGGCAAGGATGGAGAGATTTCCTCTCATATACTTTGGACATGTTATAAAGAGGGACTAGTCCCTGGAGAAAGACATCATGCTTGGTAAAGTGGAGGATCAGCAAAAGAGAGGAAGACCTTCAATGAGATAGATTAACACAGTGGCTGCCAACAATGGTCTCAAGCATAACAATGGTTGTGAGGATGACACAGGCCTGGACAGAGACTTTTTTCCATGCTATTTCTAATACCTTTAGGTGTATCTGCCTGTCCACAGATACATCTATATCTCAGTCCCCAGGCCAGTCTATCCCACAGTCTCAGCATGGCACTACATATATAGTTCTTGACAATCCTGCCTCCTCCCCCTTTCTGATGATCCTGAACGAGCACTGGATTCAGTGCTGGATCCTGGAAAACCTCACCTTACACTCTATTCATTGTCTTTCGGCAGCTTTCAATCCACACGACTATTTTTTCCCTAGGCTATTTGAATTAGTTGTGAAAGTAAAATTTCATGAGACCCTATGTTGAATGTTCCACTCATATTCAGATATCTAGAATTTATAGCATTCTATTTAAAAAAAGAAAAAGAAAAGCTAAACTAACCCAAACAGATCCCTCTGGCTGGTTTGCACTGTTCATTCCCATTAAATGGAAAACATGTGTTACTCCAGATGGCCACAACTCTCTCCTCCCTGGGTAAAATGAATGCAAACGAAGTAGGTCAGATGATTGGCTTCCATGATGGTTTTCATTTTCAGAGGGATTTCATTGACTTCTTGTTATTATTTCTGATGCTCCTAGTTTCAAAAATAGCAAGAACAACAACAACAAAAGAACCCGTTGCTGTTGAGTTGATTCCGACTCATAGCGACTCTATAGGACAGAGTAGAACTGCCCCATAGAGTTTCCAAGGCAGTAATCTTTACAGAAGCAGACTGACACATCTTTCTCCCACGGAGTGGCTGATGGGTTTGAACTGCCAATCTTTCAGTTAGCAGTCAAGCACTTTAACCACTGTGCCACTAGGGCACCTTCTGTTTCAAGTTATTAAAAAAAAAAAGAGAAAAAAAACCCATTGCTGTCGAGTCAATTCTGTTTCATACTGACCCCACAGGACAGAGTATAACTGCCCCATGGGGTTTCCAAGGAGTGGCTGGTGGATTTGAACTGCCGAACTTTTGGTTAGCAGCCGAACACTTAACCACTGTCCCACCAGGGCTCCAGTGTCAAGTTATAGTTCCTGAGATTTGCCGAACAGCATCATGTATTAGAAATAACCTGGTCCTAGAAGCCTTGAGTCTAAGTTCTGGCCTTATTCCCAAATAACTGATTTGTCGTCTTTCTATGAGGTGGTGTCCCCGTGAATTAGATGATCACTATGATTCCTTACAATCCTAAGATAATACTATTCACTGACTCAACCTGATTTATCACCTCTACTGAGGATTCTGTGCTGGGTATTGAGTATACTAATTAGTTTTCTTGACAAATAATGATGACCAGTTTAACATCAACAATTTAAGTTGCCTAACAACTGTCAGCATGAAACGTTCACCTCCATCAGAAGTGGTTACGGGTTCCGCTTCTAATGAAAGTGCCATGGAATAAGAGGGTGTAGGAACTTTGTTTTTCTCTGTACCTTGAGTCAAATTATTTGGATTGTATTTTATTAAGTTATGAAAGATGGATGCCAGTCACTTAGTTTACCTCAGATGGTATAGTCTAGCTTGTTGCAGCAGATGACGTATACTTGGAAGACCCAGAATTTTCAGGAAATGATTTACCAACTGAATGAAAAAAAGAGAACAAAATATGAAGGAAGGCAAGAAATTTATATTTTATCCTAATAATATTCAAGTGAATTTTCAGCCAAACTATAAGCATATTTACCACAGAACCATTAAGAGCTCCTTGCCTGTTTAGATGCTAGCCTTTTTGAGATAGAAAGTTAGCCCTGAAGAACAGTCATGTTGTCGTGACTGAAGCTGAAAAAACCTCTTTGTGCCTAGAAAAAATATTGTACATTTGTTCTTATTGAATGTTTACTATTAAATACATTCTTTTATTGCATTACTTAAGCTTTTTCTCTTTTCGTGCTTTAGGTGAAAGTTTACAGAGCGAATTAGTTTCTCATTCAACAATTTATACATAAATTGTTTTGTGACATTGGTTACAATCCCCGCGATGTGTCGACCCTCTCCCCTTCTCCACCCTGGGTTCCCCGTTTCCATTTGTCCTGTTTTCCTATCCTCTCATCATTGCTTTTGGGCAGGTGTTGCCCTTTTGGTCTCTGTCTTTGTTAACTAGTGCTGCTATAATAAAAATACCACAAGTGGATGGCTTCAACAAACAGAAGTTTATTCTCTTACAGCCTAGTAGGCCAGAAGTCCAAATTTGGGGCATCAGCTCCAGGAGAAGTCTTTCCATCTGTGTTGGCTCTGGAGAAAGTTCCTTGTCATCAATCTTCCCCTAGTCTAGGAGATTCTTAGTACAGGGACTCCAGATCCAAAGGATGTGCTCTTCTCCTGGCGCTACTTTCTTGATGGTATGAAATCCGCCTGTCTCTCTGCTTGCTTCTCTCTTTTATATCTCAGAAGAGATTGATTTAAGACAAAACCCAATCTTGTAGATTGAGTTCTGCCTCATTAGCATATAGAGGTAGGATTTATAACACGCAGAAAATCACATCAGATGACAAAATGGTGGACAATCACAGTGCTGGGAATCATGGACTAGGCCAGTTGATACACATTGATGGGGGACACAGTTCAATCCATGACAGTCTTATATACATGACTGAGCTAAAAAGCACATTATTCACATCTGTTACTCTTTGTTTTATAAACCTAGGTAATCTTTAGCTGAAGGGTGAACTTCGGGAGTGATTTCAGTTCTGAGTTAAAAGGGTGTCCGGGGGGACATAGTCTCAGAGTTCCTCTAGTCTCTGTCAGACCAGTAAGTCTTGTCTTTTTTGTGTGAATTTGAGTTTTGTTCTACATTTTTCTCCCTAGGTCTGCCCAACAGACTTTCTAT
This sequence comes from Dugong dugon, assembly GCA_030035585.1. Taxonomy (NCBI): domain Eukaryota; kingdom Metazoa; phylum Chordata; class Mammalia; order Sirenia; family Dugongidae; genus Dugong; species Dugong dugon. Next base: position 34,223,176 of record CM057467.1, read on the forward strand.
TATGGTCCCTGTCAGAGCGGTCAGTAGAGGTAGCCAGGCACCATCTGGTTGTTCTGGACTCGGGCTGGTGAAGGCTGTGATAGTTGTGGTCCATTAGTCCTTTGGACTAACATTTCCCTTGTGTCTTTGGTTTTCTTCTTTCTCCTTTGCTCCAGACGGGATGATACCAATAGATGTATCTTAGATGGCCACTCAAAAGCTTTCAAGACCCCAGGTGCTACTCGCCAACATCAGATGTAGAACATTTTCTTTATGAATTGTATTATGTCACTTGACACAGATGTCCCCTGAGACCATGGCCACCAGACCTCAGCCAAGTAACTCAATCCCTAAGGGTGTTTGGATGTGTCTATGGAGCTTCCATGACTTTGCCTTGGTCACATTGTGCTGATTTCCCCTATAATGTGTACTGTCTTTCCCTTCACCAAAGTTACCACTTATCTACTATCTAGTTAGTGATTTCCACTCCCTACCCCTCACCTCCCTCGTAATCATCAAAGACAGCTTCTTTGTGTGTGTAAACCTTTTCTTTAGTTTATATAATAGTGGCCTCATACAGTATTTGTCCTTTTGTGACTGATTTATTTCACTCATCATAATGCCCTCCAGATTCATCCACGTTGTGAGATGTTTCGAGTATTCATAATTGTTCTTTATTATTGCATAATATTCCATTGTGTGTATGTACCATAATTTGTTTATCTGTTCATCCGCTGATAGGCACTTAGGTTGTTTCCATCTTTTTGCTATTGTGAATAATGCTGCAATGAACATGGGTGTGCACATGTCTATTTGTGTGATGGCTTTTATTTCTCTAGGATATATTCCTGGGAGTGGGGTTCCTGGATAATATGTTAGGGTCACTATGAGTCAGAATCAACTCAATGGCAATGGGTACGGCTATTATAAATGATACTGTTTTCCTGATTTCCTTTTCGTAGTTCTCTTTGTTGGGGTATAGAAATCCAACTGATTTTTGTATGTGGATCTTGTATCTTGCTACTCTGCTAAATCTTTCTATTAGTTGTAGTAGTTTTCTTGTAGAATCTTTAGGGTTCTCTGTGCATAGTATCATATCATCTGCAAATAAGGATAGCTTTATTTCTTCCTTACCAATTTAGATGCCCTTAATTTCTTTTTCTTGCCTATCTAGGACTTCCAGCACAATGTTAAATAAGAGTGGTGATAAAGGGCATCCTTGTCTTCATCCCGTTTTCAGGAGGAATGCTCTCAGCCTCTCTCTGTTGAGAATGATGTTGGCTGTTGGTTTTGTACAGATAACTTTTATTACGTTGAGGAATTTTCCTTCTATTCCTATTTTATTGAGAGTTTTTATCAGGAAAGGGTGTTGGACTTTATTATAAATGCCTTTTCTGCATTGATTGAGATGATCATGTGATTCTTTTCTTTTGTTCTAATTAGTATTTTGGAGCCCTGTGGTTGGTTGCATAGATATTTATTAAGGTTATGTCTTCTTGTTGGATTGTCCCTTTAATCATTATATAATGTCCTTCCTTGTCTTTTATCGTGGGTTTTGCCTTAAAGTCTATTTTATCTGAAATTAGTATTGCCATTCTAGCTCTTTTTTGGTTGCTGTTAGCTTGATGTATTTCTTCCATTCTTTGATTTTTACTATATTTATGTATTTGTGTCTAAGGTGTGTCAGTTGTAGACAGCATATTGATGGCTTGTCTTAGTCATCTAGAGCTGCTCTAACAGAAATACCATAAGTGAATGGCTTTAACAAAGAGAAATTTATTCTCTCACAGTCCAGTAGGCTACAAGTCCGAATTCAGGACGTCAGCTCCAGGGGAATGCTTTCTCTGTCCCCTCTGGAGGAAGAGCCATGTCATTAGTCTTCCCTTGGTCTGGGAGCTTCTCTGCACAGAAACCTCAGGTCCAAAGGACACACTCTGCTCCCAGCACGGCTTTCTTGGTGGTATGAGGTCCCTACGTGTCTCTGCTTACTTCTCTCTTTTATATCTCAAAAGAGATTGGCTTAAGACACTATCCAATCTTGCATACCTCATCAGTATAACTGTCTCTAATCCATCTTATTACATCATAGTGATAGAGTTTACAACACATAAGGAAATCACATCAGATTACAAAATGGTACACAATCATACAATACTGGGAATCATGACCCAGCCAAATTGACAGATATTTTGGGGGGACACAATTCAATCCATGACACTCCACCCTTTGGCCCCAAAAAATTCATGTCCTTGCCACATGTAAAACATATTCACTCCATCATATCATAGCAAGTCTTAAATCAGCTCCAAGTCTAAAAATCCAAAAAGTTCTCTTCATCTGTGGAAATCTAGAATACAAGTTATCTGCTTCTAAAGGTACAGTGGCAGAACAGGCACAAGCTAGACATTTCCATTACAAATGGGAGAAACTGGAGGTAAAGGAGGGATAACAGGCTCCAAGCAAGTCGGCAGAACACATTACATTAGTCCTCAAGGCTTTGCAAATAATATTCTGTTCTCTGAGACAATTTACACAATGGCCCTGTGCTCCAGACTCTAGGTGTTGGCCACACTCTCCAGATTCTGAGTGGAGGCCCTTCAGCCCGGGCTTCAGCTCCACCTTCCAGGCCCACTGGGAAGGCCACTCTGCTCCTTCAGCTTTAGGTGCACCATTCTCCTAGTCCATCGGAGTGACAACTCCACCCTTAGAAACACCAGAGGTCCTGGCCATACCTTTTGAGACTGAGCCAGCTTGGCTTCTAGTGTTCCTTGTCTCTTCAGCTTCTGTTTCCTGTGGCCTCTCAGCCCTCGGGTCTCACGCATGCATCTGCTTTGCTGGGGCAAGTGTTCCAAAGCTCTGTCGCTCCATCGATGATAAGTGCCCAGAGGCACCCCACTCCATCAGGAAGCCTGGGCACACTCATCTCTCTCCCTCTGTGGGTCGGCTTCTGGTTCTGCTACTGCTGGTTCTCTGCCACTGCCACTTCTCTGCTGCTGCAGCTTCTCTGTTGCTGCTAGTCCTCTGCCACCTCCGCTCCTCTATCCATTCAAAGTTTCAAAACCAATTCCACATTTTAGGTTATCTGTTAGAGCAACACCCCACTCTTGGTACCAAATTCTGTCTTAGTCGTCTAGTGTTGCTCTAACAGAAATACCACAAGTGGATAGCTAAAACAAAAAAAAAGTTTATTCTCTCACAGTCCAGTAGGCTACAAGTCCAAATTCAGGGTGTCAGCTCCAGAGGAATGCTTTCTCTGTCAGCTCTAGAGGAAAGTTTGTGTCATCAATCTTCCCTTGGTCTGGGAGCTTCTTTGCACAGGAACCTCAGGTCCAAAGAACACACTCTGCTCCCGGCACTGCTTTTTTGGTGGTATGAGGTTTCCATGTGTCTCTGCTCTCTTCTCTCTTTTATATCTCAAAAGAGATTGGCTTAAGACACTATGCAATCTTGTATACCTCATCAATATAACTGCCACTAATCCATCTTATCATATCATAGTGATAGTTTACAACACATAAGGAAATCACATCAGATTACAAAATGGTACACAATCATACAATACTGGGAATCATGAACCAGCCAAATTGACAGATATTTTGGGGGGACACAATTCAATCCATGACATGGTCAGGTTTTTTTAATCCATTCAGCCACTCTCTGTCTCCTTATGAGAGAATTTAAGCCATTTACATTCAGTGTGATTATCAATAGTTGTGTTTGTTGCTGTCATTTTGTTGTGCTTTTTTTTTTTTTTAATGATGCTGAGGTTTTATTTGTTCCTCTTACTTTCCTGTGCCGAGTTTCTTTTGTTTGTAGGATTTCTTTTCATTTCTTTCTTTATTATAGACTTCGTGTTTATTGAATCTTTATGTTTTTCTTCTTTTTTATTTTTATGACTAGGTTTGTTAACTATCTTTGTGGTTATGTTTAAATTTACATTTATCTTCCTAAGTTTAAACTAGTCATTTATTACTTGATATTGCCTTGACTTCCTCCCTGTTCGAAAATTCTATGCCTACACTGTTTATTCCCCCTCTTATTGTTTTGACGGTCATCATTTATGGATTGACATCTCTGTTTCCCTGTTTTAAATCTTTTAGTTTAGTTTTATTATTGAGAGTTCTTTACCTAGGTTGGTATTTGGCTGATGCTGTCCTTTGTCCTAGCCTCAGGTTGTTGTCTGATGTTGTTGGTTCTCTAACCGAAGGACTCCCTTTAGTATTTCTTGTAAATTTTGTTTGGTGTTTACAAGTTCCCTTAATTTATGTTTATCTGGAAATATCCTAATTTTGCCATTGTATTTGAGATAGAATTTTGCAGGATATATTATTCTTGGTTGACATTTTTTTCTCTCTCAAGGTTTTATGTATGTCATCCCATTGCCTTCTTGCCTGCATAGTTGCAGCTGAGTAATCAGAGTTTAGTCTTATTTTTTCCTCTTTGTAAGTGACTTTTCTTTTTTCTCAAGCTGCTCTCTGGATTCTTTCTTTGTCTTTGGTTTTGGCAAGTGTGATTATGATACATCTTGGTGACTTTCTTTTGGGGTCTATACTACGTGGGGTTCATTGAGCTTCTTGGATGGTCAGCTTTTTGTCTTTCATAATTTTAAGGAAGTTTTCTATCAGCAAATTTTCAACAATCCTGTCTGTGTTTTCCATTTTATCCCTGTGTTCTGGAACTTCTATCACATGTAAATTTTGCTCTTGATTTTGTCCCACATAATTCTTAGGTTTTCTTCATTTTTCTTCATTCTTTTCTCTGATTTTTCCTCAGACAAAGTAGTGCCCATGAATTTGTCTTTAATCTCACTGATTCTGTTTTCCATTGTTTCAAATTTTCTCCTAAAACCTTCTATTGAGTTTTCCATTTTTGAAATTTTGTTGTTTATCTTTTGGATTTCTAGTTACCATTTTTGTATGATTTCTAATTATTTGTTTATTTTGATGTTTTGTTCTTGTATTATTTTCCTGAATTCTTCTGTTGTTTTGTCTGTGTTTTTCTTGATTTTGGCTATGATTTTGTTGGTTTTGTCTGTGTTTTCCATGATTTCGTCTATTTTTTCCCTTGGTTTTATCTGCGTTTTCCTAGATCTCTTTCCTAATCTCTTGGAGAGACTTAAATATTAGTCTTTTGAATTTCATATCAGGTAGTTCCATTGCCCTTTCTTGTATCAGAAGAACATCTGATTCGTTATTTTGGTCACTTGTTGGAACTATCTTGTCCTGCTTTTTTATGTATTTTGATATTGTCTGCTGTCTCTGAGACATTCAGGTATTATTTTCTTTTTTTATTGATTTTATGTTTGTCCTGCTTTTTTTGTTTTGTTTTGATTTGTCTGGGTGAGTGGGCCAGGGATGCTTTGTTGCTTGCTCATCTTTGGGCACAATAGCTCTCACCACCTTGTCTGGATTAACAGGGCAGTTTGCTCAGCTGTGATGTAATTGGGTGGGGCCACTGGGTAGGGAGGGCAATTGGCCAGGATGCTCAACTGTGGGACAGTGGGCCAGAGCTGGTGGAGAGGGAGGGGGCATGGAGCCAGGTTGCTTCGCTGTGATGAAACTGGACTGGCCAGCAGGAAGAGAAACATTAAGAGCTGGGTTGCTTGGCTACAGCACAGCAGGGTGTGCTGATGGGAAGACAGAGGTGGGCGGGGGTTGACGGGGGAGGTGAATGGGTCTAGATGGGGGGTTATAATGGGGGGGTTGTACTGTGATCCCCAACAGTCTGGGCTGCTGGGATGGGGTGGTTCTTGCTACTATTCACCAGAAGGGTAGGGGTTGTAGGAGTGCATTCCTCTGGTTAACATGTGAGTGTGTCTGAGCACTTCTTTGAGCTTCAGCCAGCAGATGGGACCTTGCTTCATTCTGGGTGTGTCTGCATCATTCCTCTGTCTAATATTAGGAGTTCCGTGAAGGTGTCTTTCTCTGCTCTTTGTGAGGAGTTTTTGGTTTTATCTCAAGATGGCTGTGCTGTGCCATGCCAATTGGCAGGGAACCTCCACCCTGTATCACTATTTGTTTGCTGTTTTTGATCAGTTTCTTCTTCTCAATGACTTCCAATCTAATACTTTATCCTTTCATTTAAAGTTCAGGGTTCCAGGGTTGATGACTATATCAGTTCTACTTGATTTTTTTGGACTTTGTTGCAGAAGGATGCTTTGGTGCATCTGACTAGTCTGTCGTCTTAGCTCTGCCCCCTTAAATATATTCTTGACTATCACTTTCTTCAGCCTTCCAATGTGTCACAACTGTGAGTAAGCATAATTGACTTTACTACTGAAAAAGCAAGGAAGGATTAAAAACAAAACCAGAAACAACCAAAAAAGCTTTATATTTGAGAATATCATTATTCTTAGGGTTGATGAGGTAAGCTCTCTTGATGTCTGTGACTTGCATTCAAATGATTCAATTAAAAGATGCATATATATATGTATGTGTATGTGTGTGAAAGAGAGTGTGTGTGTGTCACAGTGGTTAAGAGCTATGGCTGCTAACCAAACAGTAAGCAGTTCGAATCCACCAGCCACTCCTTGGAAACCTTATGGGGCAGTTCTACTCTGTCCCATAAGATCACTATGAGTTAGAATCGACTCAACGGCAACTGGTTTTGTTTTGTTTTATGTATGTGTGTGTGTATATATATATATATATATATATATATATATATATATACACACACACATATACACATACATGAGAGAGAGAGAAAGCAAATTGGCAAAATGTTAATCACTGTTGACTCTAGGTGGTGCTCATTATACTCCTCTTCCAACTTTCATGTTTGTTTGAAAATTTTCTGGGTAAAACTCTGAGAGAGGAGAACCAAAATAATTTCAAAGTAGCATGTTAAGTGCCCTAGAGGAGATATGCTGAGAGTGAAGCTTAGAAGAAGGGAAAACTCAGTCTAGTCTGAGGGAAGAATGAACTCCGGGAAAGCTTACTAGCAGAGGCAATGCTTTGAGCGGAAACATTTTATATTATTATCCACATTTTATAGATGAGGAAACTGAGGCAGCAAGAATTTAAGTAAGTACATTGTTCAAGATCACACAAGGGGCCATGTTGCAAAGTTCCAGAGGAGACAGGAGATCAATCACAAGTTGTGACATGCAGTAGTATGGACAACCCAGATAGTAAGTAGTGGAGCTGGGAATCAGACCCAGAAGGTCTGACTGCAGAACCTTAACCTCTGCAGAGAGGTCCTTGAGACTAGGACACAGGCTAGGAAGCAGTAGTGGACAGGGATGAAACGAGAATCACAAAGGACCTCTGGGCTAAGTTGTTTGACTTTATGCAGAGCACCATACAGAAGAAAGTCATGAAAGGATTTTAAGCAGAGATGAGACAGATATGGGTATTAAAGATATAACTCCAGGAACAGTGCACAGGATAGGTTAGAGGACAGCAAGAGCAGAAGCCACTAAATTAATTGGGAGACTGTTGCATAAATTCAGGCAGGAAATAACAAAGGCCCAAGCCAATGGGAGTGGAACAGGAGAAGACAGACAGAGCAATATTTATTAAGAAGAATTGATGGGCATTAGAGACACATTGACTGTGGAGGATGACGAAAAAAGAATTGTTGATGTTTTACAGGTTTTAGAAAAGCATTGACATTGCTACCTGGGTGATGATTGAGAAATAAACTGTGGAGGTACAGCAATTTGGAGGGAAAAATGGCAAATTCATTTCTGAACACTTGTATTGCACTTACGATTGTTTGCGTAGTTAGCTGATTCTCCCACTAGTCTAGGAGTAGGGATTGTATCTTACTCTACTCAGTACTCACAGCACCTAGCATACTTCCTGGTATAAGATAGATGCTCAATAAATTGTTTGATGTGTTGAGTATTTGAAGAGATGACTTAGAGAATCTCTTAGAACCTCAGGATTAGGAAATGTAGAGGTTATCTGATAACTCCTAAGGTGATGTTTGAGCTTCCTCTTCAGTATTCTCCCTCACACTCTTTCCCTCACCACTCTCAGTGTTTGCCCTGCTTAAATTGGCCACTTCCAGGGATAGGTCTTGTTTTCAATACCTCTGTCTTGGGCATGTTAACTAAAAAGAGATGGGATCTACCCTTAGGAGAAGCTCTCATCATCTCGCTTATATCATTGCTTCTCAGAATCTGGATCTTAAAAATGAGAAATGACATAGTCATGGGATGGATGAATCAGCAGATTTAATGAACTTATTTAGTCACAACCTTTTGAACAGAACTAATATATATGCTGAAAACCATTCAGTGAGGGAATATGAATGCTATCCATCTAATAAGGAACAGTTTCCTCTGAATTCTCAGCAAGATTGGGACTAGAAGTGTACCATTGGGCTTTAGTATAGTCTTTAGGGGTTTCTTTCCACCAAAAAAAAAAAAAAAATTGGAATTAGCTATGAGATGGGCCCAGGTTTACTGAACTTCGTGGGAGAGAACTTCAGAGTAAAAAAGCAAAGCGATTGTTGAGTAGCCCACCCCCGACCTTGCTCCATAGTCAGATAAGATGGATGGACAGAAAGGTACTAGGTTGCTGAGTTCTTTACCTCATTTTGATATCTTCCCTCTGCAAAAAACAGAACAGGCTTAGAGGCAGGACATGTTGCTTTTAAAAATGTTTGCTATTTTACATATACACTGATATATCTATTACTTGATTAAAGCAATTTGGCATTCTATGGTGTTTTCATTATTGGCACATATACACTTCAGTTTCTGATAGGCTGGAAATTAGGGTATTATCAGAAGATCTGGCACAACTCTGGGTGGATTGTGTGTATACTTTCAAGTGAATTCTCATTTTATTTTTAATTTCTGGAACAAATGGAGTCTGGAAACCAAAATAACCCTACTTTTCAACAAGGATTTGAAAATGAGTGGTTGACCAATTCCATCAGCCATTCAATCAGCATTTACAGATCACCTACACTGTGCCAAATATCCAGACTAAGAATAAGAGTTATTATTGTTAAAATGTAACTGTTGTGAGATAAACACTTTAAGATTTGTAGTAGACATCAATGACGGTCACTGCTTAATTATAAATAGGTAAATTATAAATAGGTATAGCTAAGTGGTCGTGATGATCAAGTTGAGAGGGAGGCAAAAGAACTCAAGAACAGTAGATGAATAATCAACTGGCTGCAGCTGAATAAGATTACTGCAAATAGCTAATGAACTCAGTCAAGGAGAATGTCATGGTCTATTAGAGATGCTAGGGATAGGGGAGCAGAGCAGTGATAGGAAAGAGTTGTAGAAGGAATGCCGTGTGTTGGCCATCCCTGCCACAAAGACTGGAAGAGAGTGACTGAGAGATAGAGAGTTGCAGGCAGAATACAGGGCTCTGCAGAACAGGTGGAAAACGGAGCTAAGATGGTAGACCCCAAATTATTTCATCTGAGCAACAGCCTCAATATCAAAGATAGCAGATGACAAGTGGCCAGGTTTCTTATAGTGGAAACCAGACAGTTCTTCAGCAAGTATTTTGGGGGCAACTCTCTGGTTGGCAAGAGAAATGCAAAACCAGAAGAGTATTTTTGGTGCTCAAACGTAATAGACACTGTCTCCAGTGGAGAAAACAAATGATAGCTTCAACTTGCTGTAGGAATAGCTCAGGAACTGGAAGAATATATTAGCTTAGGACTGTTTAACCTCTTAAACTTCCATTCTTGCAAACTGAGTAGCAAGAGGTCCAGCCCTCTGTAACCCCTTCCCTGCATCATGCTCTCTAGCAAGAGCACACAAAGGATACTGAGCCCTTTGTGTCCACTGTGAGTGGATAGAGTTTACGGCCTTTTATTCTGGCATTCTCCATCCTTCTCTTCATCACACATTGCCTGATAGCCCATTGAACCAGGTAATCCTGGCCACGATTGGGTCTGGAGGTCCTGAACACCCAACTCAGCTGCTCTCTATTGTAGGATGTGGCTTTGCATGAGAGTAGCTATAGCTCATTTTGAACAAATATTCCTTCAGCATTTTATGTGCTAGGCACTGATTATCCTAAGCACTTTGTAAACATGAACTCACTTAATCAGTCTTCTTAAGAACTTTGTGAGGTAACTATTTTTATTAGCCTCTATTTTACAAATAAGGAAACTGAGGCAGTATGAGGTTAAACAACTTGCCCAAGATCACAGAGCTAAAGAGTGGCAACTTTACGATTCAAACCTAGGCTGTCCGCCTTCAGAGTCTGCTGTTAATCACTATCTTATGTCTCCTACCCTGACCAGGACCCACCCTGGAACTATCCGGGGGAGCGGGATGAGGCAAAGCTTACTCTTTGTCCACCTGTCTCACATTCTCTCCTCTACCAACAGAGAGCATTCATTGTGGGGAGCAGTGGGAGATTCATTTGCTCTTGGTGTTAAAGCTGCACGTGCATTTTAGTTCTTTCTTTTCAAAACGTTCACGTCATCCCAGTACGAATGGCTTTCTGCAGAGGCTGTCCAGACTCCATGCTGCCTCATTTTTTTTTTTTTTTTTTCCTGTCAGATCCCTCCTGAAATAGTTGGCCTGATAACTTGTTCAGCGAGTGCTCTGTCACAGAGATCCCCAATGAGATATCCCCTCAAGGCTCCTGGGCCACCCCACCCCACCCAAACTTCCAGAATATGGAGCAGATTTCCAGAGACGTCTTTCCCATCAACAGTCTGTGTTAGGTCTGCATTGCCTCCAAAGTCCACTAACTCCTGAATTAGGAGTCTCTTAGCAAAAGGTTGGCAGTTTGAATCAACCAGCTGCTCCTTGGAAACCATATGGGGCAGTTCTATTCTGTCCTATGGGGATGCTATGAGTGAAATCAACACAATGGCAATGGGTTTGGTTTTTATTTAGGAGCCCTGTGGCACAGTAGTTAAGAGCTTGGCTGCTAACCAAAATGTAGGCAGTTCAAATCCACCAGCTGCTCCTTGGAAATCCTATGGGGCAGTTCTACTCTGTCCTTATAGGATCACTATGAGTCAGAATAGACTCGACGGCAACAGGTTTGGTTTTTAGGGTTCTTTTTTCCCCCATCTTTTTCTCTGAGTATGACCAATTTTCAATTTCTTCCCTCCTCCTTCCTTCACATTAAAATGAGTTTAGATTTTTGTTGATAGGGTTTTTTTTGTTTTTTTTTTTTTAAATGAGTGGTGGGGAGGAGATAGAAGTCTTTTGGAGCAGAAAATTGTCAAAAAGAACAAGTGGTCAGAAACCTGGGTTTTAGGAGGGAAAAGTAGTGGGTGCTGTTTTGTCTTAGGTAACATATTAGGTCTGGCTTTGAGAGAATGCAGAGAGGTATGTGAAAGAAGCTCATTGTGACCCTATTTCTTCCCTGAAATCATTTAGTTGAACTTATCTTGGACAGGAGAATATGTCTTTTCCTTACATGAGGCAATCCATAGGATAAAATTGTCAGCAACATGCGTCTTGCTGTCTGAGTTATTCATCTGGTAAAACCGGCGGAAGAGCCCCTGGGTGGTGCAAACAATTAAGCACTGAACTACCAACTGAAAGGTTGGCAGTTTGAACACATCCAGAGGTGCTTCGGAAGAAAGTCCTGGCAATAAGCTTCTGAAAGTTAATGGCCATGAAAACTGTGGAGCAGTTCTAATCCGCAACACATGGGACCACCATTAGTTGGAATCAACTTGACTGCAACCGTTTTTTTTTTTTTTAATATATAACCCACTGAAATCACAGGGGTTGGGCAGACGCATGGAGTTGGGGGAAAGTTTGCTTCAACACAGCAGTCCAAGATGTAAAGACTGCTCTGAGGTCTCTCTACTACCTCAAAGAGAAGAAAAGCCCTCTCATTCTTCCTACAATACTTTGGGCTTCTGTGGATATCTCCAGAGAGAATACACACACACTAACACACACTCTCACATACAATAATTTTGAACGAATAGTCTAGAAAAGAGAAACACAGCATCCCCTGAAGACCCCTCCCCTATCCATCATGGAGAGAGTAGTCTGAGAAGCAGCAACAGACTTTCTCTCTCTCTTGCAAACCATCTACCCCCAAGAGCCTACAAGCCCGTTCCAAAGTCCCACCTAGCAATAATATCCCCATCCCAATTGACCATCTTTAGCTATAGAAACACTGAGAAGAAAAAGAAATTTTGAACCTAAAGTATTTCTTACTCTTGGGTCAGATTAAATTCTTGAGAGCAAGGAACCCTTCTCATTGGAGCTGTATACAAAGGGGACTTATCGTATAAGACTTATGATACTCTATCCAGATCAAACCCCAAAAGGGCAGAGGAAGGGGAGGGAGGGTTTGTTCTTCTAGGTGTACTTGTTTGTCTCTTATTCCAACCAACCTGTGAGATAGAGAGGGCAGGGACTATGCTTATCTCATCCATGGCTGACTTTCCAGTTCCTGGTTCACACTAAGCACTTGATAAATGTCTATTGAAAAGACAATGGCATGATTTTCCTTTGGATCATCAGGGAAGCCCACAAGTAGTCTGGTACAACAGCCAGACACATTCATTCTCAAATTCCTTGTTAAAGAGGCAGCTCAGAACTACCTGGGCAACTCCCCTTTCAAGTGGGTACTTCTCTCCAATCTGTGTAGGTAGGGATTTCCATTGAGGCCCAAAGAGAACCACAAAGCAAGGAAGGCATCGTTGCAACACATCACTGATCCACGGCAAAGACAAAATCTGAAACTGTCACCACCAAATTAATTCCCTATAAACAACAAACAAAATCCAGAGTTGAGAAGCCAGACCAAGGGTCTCAGCCAGGAGACATAGTTACTCAAGCCAGGAAGTGGAATTCAAAGCTGAGATATGAAGCCTGAGCAGAATTCAAAGTTATGCAAGGTAAACGGAAGGAGTCTAAATTAAGCTTATTATGCCGCACATGCTCAAACATAACTCATCAATCCCGCTCTCAAAACCTCGACCCTGTCCTCAAGAACTCCCCAGCTCAGTGGCATTCTCATTCAACTAGTAGCATGAGAAGCTGAGAACCATTCTTGACTACTCACTAAGTTCCTTTGATTTTACCTGTTAAATGCTCTGGAATATGCCCTCTTTCTATACTTGCTAAATGGTTCTGGAATCTGTCCCCTCCTCTGTACTTACTTCTGTGTTTATGTCCTAGTTTAAGACAATTTTCTCTCATTTGGGTTACAGCAACAGCCTTCTAATTGGTCTCCCATGCTCCAAGCCTGCCCCCTCTGATTTATTCTCCCCTCTCTGGACACACTGATCTTTCTGAAGCACACATCTTCTTCAGTCCCTTAAATAGAGCTCAATCACACAGAGAATGAAATTCAATTAGCGTGACCTACAACGGCTTGTGCTGTGCTAACCTCTAGTTCCCTCTCACATCCTCATAGTTTCTGCTCTAATAATGCTGAATGATTTATCGTAACTACATATGCTTGGCTGACTAAGCTCCCATGGCTTAGCTCTTGCACTTCTCCCTGCCAACCTTCCCACATTCTGCTTTTAAATATTTTTGTCGATTTAACACTTGTACTTACTACAATTGGAAATGGATAGATTTTAATAAATCAAATAGCAAACTTCCATTTCTGGCAAAATGTTAACCTTTGTAGCCAAAAAAAATTGTACAATGCAAAGCAACTAGAAATACTGATGAGTGAAAACTTTTTTTTTTTTTTTTTTGGCAACAAAACAAGAATTTTTATTTTGACGGCATAAAATTTAGAAATACTTAAACAGCAAAGAATGTCATAAATAAAATAGCAAAAGTTAAAGAGATTACAAAACAAGAAACAAACAGCTTCAAAATGTCAACTCCCCTAAGGTGTTCTAAGAATTTAGACTAAATGGGTAAAAATATTACTGAGTTTAGCTTGGGGTGCTGTGGTTGTTGTTTAGGTGGACTTTTGTTTGTTTTTGGTTGTTTTCTTGTATTATTATATCACACATCATTTATTGCACATAGGTGGGGAGTCTTTTTGCATTGTTTTTAAAACAACACGTTGAATTTATTGAGGTAAATATGAAATTACTTTTACAGATTTCTAATAACAGCTTATGGCACATGAAAATGGTCTTTATTGTTTTAAACATCTCCACCTGGTCATGTCAGATTTCAATGATGGTTTAATTAGTAGTGGACCTTTCATTTCAATGAAAAAGCAATGCTTATGCTATCTGATTCTACAGGGTCCAATGAAGTGAAAGTTATATATTCATAAGAATTATATCAAAACCTTCCATATTAAAAAAGAACTACCTTTGGAACTATAATTCTATCAGACTTTAATAAGAGCAAATGTAGCATCCATTAAATAACAGCAGTTAAACTAAAAAGAAAAGTCAAAATTCCTTGTAAAGAGAGAAAATTCAGGCCAATGTCCTGTTGTTGTGGATGTATGGAGGTGGGGAGAGGGGTCCGTGAAAGTTGAGCCCAATTTGCATGTGAGCATGGATCCCTGAGCCCTCACAGCACAACCCTCCTCCTTCCCTGGGGACCAGAGGCTGGCCAAGGGGATGCCCTGGCCCTCTTGGCCCCTGTGCAGAGCTGATTGTTGAAAAGCTGGGACAGAAAGGCCACCGTGGAAGAGCAGGCCTCAGGTGCAGCTGAGGTCCAGCAACCAGGCCAGAAGGAAATGGCAAGCTGTGCTCTCCATCCTGATGACCCCATGGGCTACTGCATTCCAGTCAGAACCCCAACCACGAACAGTCCTCCGGCACAGGGCTCTCCCAAAGCAGCTAAATCACCAGTGGCTTCAAAAACATTCATGAGATTTACTTGGTTACTTTTTTTCTCCTTCTGTTTTAATTGTAACATTTAATGGTGACCTTGCAGTCAGCACTCATAGCTTTCCCACTTAAATGTTTTCTGGGCCCCTGCTATGCCTCCAAGCCCGTTCTAACCACCACCCACAAGGTTGGCTGGGCTCTGAGTCCGCAGCCCAGAACTTATTCATCTGGGAATTAAGCTCCCATTCTCGGACTAGACTTGTGGTGGGAGTTGTGCAAACTTTACAAGGTTAAACAGTTCAGTCTGTCCAATGGCCCAGGACTGAGGAGTTTTCCCTAAACTTTCCAAACCCCAGACATTTATCTAAATATCTGACTTGTGAGAACAAGACAGCTGTTGAAAGAAAAGTGCTTTCTCTTTCAGAATGAGTTTTAGAATCAGGATTCACTTTCTGAGGGCAATTTGTGCTTTGATTTTGGGTTACAGAGTCACCCAAAGAATGAAGAGAAATAGAAAAATGTTTAAATGTGGGAAGCTCAATGAACATTTCCAGTTGGGCTTAATTCAATGGCTAGATGAGTCTGATAGAGATCACATATCTCATAGAAATGAGTTTCTTGTTTTAAAACTTGGACATGAAGAAAGTGTGCTAAGGCTGATTTTTCAAGTTCTATTAGATGTAGTGGGTGGTTGGGTTGGGTTTGGCATCTTTGAAGAGAGCTGCTTGGAAACATCTGTATGGGATCTTACGTTTGTAAATTGCTTCCTTGTCAACTCCCCTCTACCACCACACTAGAAATATGAGCTCTAAAGTTTAGATGAAGGGCAGGAATTCTCTGCAGAAATCTGCAGCTGCTCAGACTGCTCATGGTGCAACATGGAGTGCCGACTTGGCAGAAGTTCTACAATGCATTGATCTCAGAATCTGATGGGGCCAATTATGACATTTCAGCCTCTATTCTTGTAACCTAGTATCTTCAGGCATTTAAAATAAAAGTAAGCCAAAAAAAAACAAAACAAAACAGTTGCCATTGAGTTGATCTCAGCTCATGGCAACCCCTTGTGCATCAGAGTAGAACTGTGTGCCATAGGGTTTTCTTTTTGTAATTTTTATTTATTTTGTTGTTGTTGAGAATATACACAGTAAAACATACACGAATTCAACAGTTTCTACATGTACAGTTCAGTGACATTGATTACATTCGAGTTGTACAGTCATTCATACTCTCCTTTTCTGAGTTGTTCCTCTCCCATTAACATAAACTCCCTGCTCCCTAAAGTTCCTCTCTAATCTTTTGAGTTGCTGTTGTCAATTTAAACCCATATAGATAGTTGTTAAAAGAGCATAATGCTCAAGGCAGAACTGTGATGGTTAAGATAGTGCATCAACTTGCCTGGGCCATGATTCTTAGTGTTTTGGCAGCCATATGATGTTGTGATCACTTCCCTGTTGAGATTTGATATGTGATCATTCCCATGAAGCAATCTGCTGTGAGTAATCAATCAGTTGAAGGGGAGTTTCCTTGGGTGTGCGGCCTGCATTGAGTGTGGGTGGATATTGAGGCAGGGCTCAGGGGCTTTTGCTCATTTTGGATCCTGCAGCTGGCTCCTGTTCATCTGACCTCCAGTTCTTGGGACTTGAGCTAGCAGGTTACCTGCCATCTTGCCTGCTGATCTTGTGATTTGTTGATCTTCACAGCCTGTGAGCAACAGCCTTGCTCTCTGGCCTGCCGACTTTGGGTTCATCAGCCCCCGCAGCTACGTGAATCAAGAGAGGCCTCTTTCCTAATCTGGGAGGTTACAGACTCTACAGTCGTGTGAACCATTTCATTGATATAAATCTCTCTCTCTCTCTCTCTCGATATATATATATATATATGTGTACACTTTACTGGTTTTGCTTCTTTAGAGAACCCATCCTAAGACAGAGACCTTTTTTTTACCACTTAAGTTAAACTATTGTTTGGTTTTAAGAAGACTTCAGGGGATATTTCTGGTTTAAAATTTGAAGATTATCTCAGGGCAATAGTTTTAGGGGTTCATCCAGCCTCCATGATATCAGAAAGTCTGGAGTTCATGAGAATTTGAAATTCTGTTCTGCATTTTTCCCCTTTTGATTAAAAATTCTTCTATAGAATCTTTGATCAAAATGTTCAGTAATTGTAGCTGGGCACCATTCAGTTCTTCTGGTCTCATGACAAAGGAGGCAATTAGCCACACGTTCCATTTCTTCCTTCTGTTCCTGACACTCCTTCTTCCTCTGTTGCTCCAGAAAAATAGTTGCACCTTGGATGGCCACTTCCAAGCTTTTAAGACCCCAGACATGAAGCAACAAACTAGGAAGTAGAACAGAAGCACTAAACCCATTATTAGGCCAGTTAACTGGGATGCACCATGAAACCGTGACCGTAAACCTCCAAACCAAGGAATCAAATCCCAGGAGTACAGGGTTTTCAGTGGGTGATTTTTGGAAGTAGATTGCCAAGCTTCTCTTCCAAGACAATTTTAGGTGGACTAGACCCTTCAACCTTTTGGTTAACAGTTGGGTGCATTAACCATTTGCACCACCCACGGACTCCATGTCAAAGAGGTGCGTAATTGAAATCACTTTATTGAAAGATTAGTGGGTTCTGGCAGCCTCACTCTACTCCAGAGTTTTCTAACAGCCTTTCAGTCACCCTCCCTCCCTCCATCCATTCACTTTTTCATTCATTCTATGAAGATTTATTGAGAGCATATTAGGTGCAAGGTTCTGGTAGGTTCTACGGGAGACACCCCTCTCTGGGCTTTCCTACTGTCCCTGGAATCTTTTTACCACCACTGTTTTCCTCTTTGGTTAATATCAAAGCTTCTGCTGAGAGTTGTACTGGGAGTTGGGCTTTGCCAAAAACAGAGCCTGAGCACACCTGGAGCATGGCAGAAATGTGTGAATGATTCCAAGCTGTGCTCTACAGAAATGTTCCATTAAATCTCTCAGTCTTTATCACAAGAACATTACAAGCTGTTCTCTTCACCACAAGCAACGCAGCCAGAGTGAATGGTGGCAGCAGCGTGGGTCCTGCCTGATACCGTCAGCCTGCTTCCTCCATTTGGGGTTAGACCTTGTGGGGTAAATGATATCACTCTTGCCTCACATTGGTCTTTGCCATGGCAGAAGAGGAGGGATGTTTCTGGTTTCTTGCAGGGTAAAACCTACCTCAGAGTCCTATTCATTCATTTGGTCCTAGGGAGGACAACATTTTTGACAGGAACTACAGAATGCAGAAATGTGAATGCTGGTGTTCCTAATGTTAACGAAAACAACTAGTCACCATCAAGTTGATTCTGACTCATGACAACCTCACGTGTGTCAGAGTAGAACTGTGCTCCTTAGGGTTTTCAATGACTGATTTTTCAGAAGTAGACACCAGGTCTTTCTTCTGAGGTGCCTCTGTGTGGGATCAAACTTCCAATCTTTTGGTTAGAAGTTGAACCATTTGCACCAACCAGGAACTCCTTAATGTTACTTGGGTTAAATCTTGCAATGTTGTCTCAGAATAAGTCATTTAGATGCTCATGGCCTTTGTCATTTTTCAACCAAAGTGAAAATATTAACTTGCTTTAGGAAGTCTCTAAGCTCCATGCCTGATACAGTACCTGGCACTTTATTGATGCTCAAAGAATATATTTATTGCATGAATAAGTTGGTACAGACATGAAACATGATACATACAAAGAGGAACACATATTGGTGCTAAGAGCATGAGTTCAACTTTAATTTAAACATGTTGTTGTTGTTATTGTTAGGTGCTGTCGAGTCCATTCCAACTCATGGCAATCCCATGTGATAGAGTAGAACTGCCCCATAGGGTTTTCTTGGTTATAATCTTTACAGAAGCAGATCACCAGGTCTTTCTCCCAAGGAGCTACTTGGTGCATAGTAAATTAGAAATGACTGTAGGACAGCTAGCATGGATGAACAGTTGATAGTTGGAACTGTGAGTCTACAGATCAAGAGAGAAATCAGGGTATTGCCTCCTCTGGAAGCCTACCTGCTGTTTACCCTCCCTGAGCTCAGTATCTTAGTTATCTAGTGCTGCTATAATAGAAATACCACAAATGGATGGCTTTAACAAACAGAAATTCATTATCTCACAGTTTAGGAGGCTAGAAGTCTGAAACTAGGACATCAGCTCTAGGGGAAGGCTTTCTCTCTCTGTCTGCTATATGGGATGGTCCTCATCTATCTTCCCCTGGGTCTAAGAGATTCTCAGTGCAGGGACTCCTGGTCCAAAGGATGCACTCTGCTCCCGACTCTTCTTTTTTGGCTGTAGTAGTTCCCCTTCTCTCTCTTTTAAGACCCCAGACACCCTAGGGAAATTCCCCTTGCATCAGATCTGGGCTATGACCTGAGTAAGGGTGTTGCATCCCACCCTAATTCTCATTAACATGACCTAATCTTGCCTCATTAACGTAATGAACAGCTTACTCCCAAATGGGACCATAACCACAGGCATAGAGGCTAGGATTTATAACACATCACAAAATGGAGGATGATCAGATCACAAACTGGAGGACAACCACACAATACTGGGAATCATGGCCTAGCCAAGCTGACACATATTTTGGGAGACACAATTCAATCCATGAAACTCAATATGGCATGCTTGTGCACATCCCTCATGGTTATTGATTTTCTGTAATGATTTTTATTTATCTCCATCATCACTTTTATCCTCAAGACCTAGAATGGTCCCTGGCATATGGTAAATACTCAATAATATTAGCTGATGGAAGTGTCAAATAAATGATCATTTTTTCTAAGAAATAAATCATCTTTAGATCCTAGGCACTGTCCTTGACTTTCCCTCTCCCCCCACATACCAATTGTGACAAGTCCTATTCATTCTCCCTCTTTCTTCAGGGCTTCATGAGGCTTACCTGGACTATAACACCAGCCTCCTGACTGATCCATCTGTGTCCAGTCTTTTCTCCCCACCCAATTCATCCTTGACTCTTCTCCGAAAGGACTATGCTCATCAGAAACATACCTCATATAACTTCTCTACTTAGAAGCCTTGAGTGGCTCCTCATTTTCTTCAAGAAAAAACCCAAACCCTACTGAAGCACATGAAGCCCTTTAGAATCTTCCTCTGCCACAACCTCCTTTCTTATATCTCTCCATTTTCCAAACTCCAGAGTCAGAGAGGCTTAGGTTTCCAGCTCAACTACTTACTCACAAATATTCATGGGTGGGTTTATTAATCTGAACCTCAGTTTAATCACCTGTGCAATGGGGAAGCTACTAGTACCTATTTCTGATGTTATTATGAGGATCACATAAAATAAAGCATGTGCTTAGCATAGTGACTGATATATGTTGTTAGTTGCGGTTGAGTCGATTCTGACTCATGGCAACCCCATGTGTGCAGAGTAGAACTGCTCCACCGGATTTTCAAGGCTGTGATCTTTTGGAAGGAAATAGATCATCAAGCCTGTCTTCCGAGGCACCTCTTGGGGGTTCAAATCACCAACCTTTCCACTAGTAGTCGAATGCTTAATCATTTGTGCCACCCAGGGGTACGTACCAAAAAAAAAAAAAAAAAACCGTTGCCTTCAAGTCAATTCTGACTCATAGCAACCCTATAAGACAGAGTAGAACTGCCCCATAGAATTTTCAAGGAAAATCTGGTGCATTTGAACTGCCAACCTTTTGGTTAGCAGCCAAGCTCTTAACCACTATGCCACCAGAGCTCCCAACTGGTACATAGTAAGGTCTAAATAAATGTTACTAGTTATTTTATGATTATGAACACCCTTCTTCAAATGTTTCTTGCTTACTCTCTCTCCTTTGTCTCCTATTATATATCGTTTCCCTTGTCTTCTCTTCTTTGTCCAATTAATTCTCAAGATTTAAAACTCAGCTCAGATTTCATTTCATTTAACTCAGGAGGCTTTTCCTTCCTTCCTTCTTTCTCTCTCTCTTTTTCTTTCTTCCTTCCTTCCTTTCTTTCTGTTTTTAATTTTGGTGACAGTATACATAAAAAAACATACAGCATTTCAACAATTCCTACATGTACAATTCAGTGACATTTATTACATTCTTCAAGTTGTGTTACCATTCTCACACTCCTTTCCCAAGTTATTCCATCAGGAGGCCTTTCTTAAGCCTACTATTCTGGGTAAAATTTTATGGAGTCCTCAAGAACTGTTTGTCTACATCTATTTACAACAGTGTTTCATAAGGATTTATTTTATAAGCATTTACTTTATGAACTGTTTTTAAATGAATGAAAATGAATTATTGAACTCACCCATGGGTCCCACTATACTGTGAGCCCCTCAAAGGCAAGGATGCCATACACTGTCTTTGTATTCACAACATTTAACATGATGTATAACACATAGCAAATATTTAACTAACTCTTCAGAAAGGAAGGAGTAAAGGAGAGAAACGAGAAAGGAAGGTGGAGTCTTTAAGAGAGGAGAAAAGGAGATCTTGTCAGGGAGCTAAAGTTCAGTTTAACAGATTGAGATGATCATCAAACAGATGGGGATAGGGCCTGAGCTCAAGAGAAAGATCAGGGGCAAAGACATAGACTTGGGAGGGTTAGTCTATGAATGGTGGTTGAAGACATGGGAGTTGATGCAATTGCCTTTGGAGGATGTTCAGAAAGAGAAGTCAAAGAAGGATTGATTCCCAAGAGACATCAATATTTGAGGGGCAGGCAAAAGAATGCCCAGCAAAGGCGAATATGCTCACTTCTTGGAACCTAAGTACAGTTTCAAAGTCCCTCACTTTCGACCTGAATAACTAAGATCTCAGGATGCAGAACATTCCATCTCTCCTTCCAAGGGCAGCAAACTAGGTTAAGTAAATGTTATTGTGTCAATACCAAACAGCTGTGTCCTTCTCAGCCCTATTTCTCACCACTATTCCACATGAATCTTTGGCGTTTGCCAAGTATCCCCGCCTTCCCCAGTTACATACTCTGTTTTCCATGTGCCCTCCTTGGTCCCCACCCCTTGATCTTGAAGCTTTTGTTTATGCTCATCTGCCCATCTGGACTGTCCTTCTCTCGCCCCTATATTTATTCAAAGTTTATTCAGCCTCAATGCTTCTCCTAAGATTCCCTCCTCCACAAAGCCTTCCACAGTCATTTCAGTTCACACAGATGTCCCTGTTCTCTGACATCTATGGATTTGTGGCACCCACATTTACATGGCCTTGTTTCTTTGTTGGTTGTTCTCAGATTGACTCACCAGCTAAGCTGGTGCTCCTTAGGGGCAGAAGCTACGTCTATATCCTAAGATAGTTCTCATGTCTTAACTGCCAAAACTTAAAACCTAAAGAATTTGTGCATACTCTTGCCGCCCTTCCCCCGAGTGCTTCTTCCTACCCTCTTTCTGAGACTTCCTGGCTGACCTGATAGTAGAGCCCTGGGTTTGGTCTGGGTGGTCTGGGGTTGTCTGCATGAGCATTGTAGCCACCATGCACTGAAAGTTCTGTGGCCTAAAAGAGTTAATACACTTCCTGAAGGGTTCAATTTTCAGAGCTAGCTTCTCCAAAGCCAAAGTTAGCAAAGCTAATTTACCCCTACAACAGAAAATTCAGCTAAAAAGTCAGTCAAGTGCAGTACAAGGAAAGAATGCTGGCAAGCAGGATGCTTTTTCTTTTAAATGGCTTGAGTTGGTGACCTACTGACACAAACTTAAACAGGACTCTTAATCCTGTTAACTTTGGAATATGAGTGTACAGAATCTGCACATTAGGGACAAATGTGTGCCTGCGCTAGGGAAGAACAGTCTCGGGAACCTTGGTTCCTGAAGCCAGGTAGGGCCACTCCGCGTGGTCATGGGAAGACCAGTGTGTGGTAGAGGCCTCTTGGCTGTCCCTGTTTGTCCCCTGGGGCCCATTAGCACGTTCACACTGTGTGATGACTGAGAACAGGCAGATCCCTTAAGCCAAGACCCAGGCCCAAACCCCACACTCAGTGTGAGTCCTAATAAGTTCATAGAATCCTGGGTGTTCCCAGAGCTTGATAAAAACCCAACGTTTTCATTTCTTATGAAAATTCCTTTTAGAATGAGCTAGTTAAGTAAGACAGGCTCACTCAGCACCAGTTCTACTTCACATAGAGAAGCCTGCATTGCCAAACCAACCACGTGTTCAAGGAAGAGAGTACATAGCAATAGACACCTTCTACTGGATAACTTCAATGTGCCAGGCAATGTATTAGGATATTTATGAGCATCATCACTACCATGAAAGGTAAGTGTTATTGTCATTGTCTTAATTTGGCAGATTAGGAAACAGTGGCTCAGGAAGGTATAATAGAATAGTGGTTATGGGACTTGGAGTAATAGACTTATTTTCAAATCTCAGCTCTACCATTCTTTTATTTAAATTTTTCTATCTTTCCTATGGGCCTACTGTGTGCCTAGCATTGATCTAGGGATGCCACATTAGTGAGCAAGATAGACATGATCCTTGCTATCACTGAATTTACATTTTGTAGCGGAGTGGGAAAGACAGGGAGGGGAGGGGCTAATAATGCAAATGATGAGCAGGTTAATTTCAAATAGAAATAAGTATGATAAATAAAGTGATGTGATTGGGAGGGGAACTGTAGCAAGATACAAATTTAGACAGTGATGTGTTCTAGGTCACATACCATTTATTTGTTGGGAAAAGCTACTTAACCTCTCTGGGCCTCAGTTTCCTCATCCCCAAAGTGGGTAAACTAATGGGGTCTACCTAGTGACCATTGCTCATAGGGCATCTCCTTCCTTGTCCTTGATTATTTATTATCCTATTTGTTTCCATGCTACTGACGTGGAGGAATGGATGTTTGCAGAGTTTTCTCCTATTGCTGAGAATTCATCTTCATGGTCTCTGCCTCTTGGATTGGCAGTAACAGAACAGAGACCCTGAGGAAGTGCTGCTGGCTAGGGGTGATTTAATGTCCCAGATGATGAGAAAGAAATAGATAGACCAAGATAATTGAGTGTGTGTGTGTGTGTGTGTGTGTGTGTGTGTGTTGTGAGGAGTTACTAATGTGGTAAAGTACACATCTAAGTTTTTTTTTTTTTTGGTGAAAGTATACACAGACAAAGATATACCATTTCAACAATTTCTATATGTACAATTCAGTGACATTGATTACCTTCTTCAGGTTGTGTTCCTATCTCGCTACCCTTTTCCAAATTATTCTGCTACCGTTATCTTAAACTCACTGCTCCCTAAGCTTCCCATCCAATCTTTCGAGTTGCCGTTGTCAATTTTGATCGCACATAGATAATTCTTTAAAAGAACACAATGCGCAAAGCAGATAGATATACTTTACTAGTTAAGATAAACTTTTTTTTTTTTTTTTTTGGTTCAAAGAAGATTTCAGGGGATAGTTTTAGTTTAAGGTTTAAAGTATCTCAGGGCAATAGTTTTAGGGGTTCGCCCAGCCTCAATAGCTCCAGAAAGACATGTGGTAATTTTCTTTTTCTTTTTTATTGTACTTCAGGTGAAGGCTTACAGAACAAATAGTTTCTCATGAAACAGAAGTACACATGTTGTTTTATGACATTGGTTAACAACCCCACAACATATCAACTCTCTGACTTCTCAACCTTTTTTTTTTTTTTTGGTGAAAATACACATAGCCAAAGATACACGATTTCAAAAATTTTTACTTGCACAGTTCAGTGACATTGACTATGCCCTTCCAATTGTGCTGTTATTCTCACTTAAGATGAAGGTTTACAGAACAAAATAGTTTCTCATTTAACAGTTACTACAAATGTTGCCCTATGACAATGGTTAACAATCTCACAACACATCAACAATATATCCTTACTCAACCTTGAGTTCCCTATCACAAGCTTCCTTGTCCCCTTCTGTTCTGGCCCTTGTCACTGGACTCCTGTACCTTGTTAGTCTCATTTGGTTTTACAGGGCTGTCCACTCCCAGGCTGAACAGTGAACCTCGGAGGTAACTTCACCACTGAGCTAAAAGGGTGTCTGGGGGCCATACTCTCGGGGTTTCTCCAGTCTCCCTTAGGGCAGTAAATCTGGTCTTTTTTTGTGGGTTAGAATTATGCTCTACATCCTTCTCCAGCTCTGTCCAGAACCCTCTGTTGTGATCCTGGTCAGAGCAGTCAGTGGTGGTAGCCGGGCACCATCTAGCTGTACTGGACTCAGTCCGGTGGAGGCCTTGGTAGCTGTGGACAATTAGTCCTTCGGACTAGTCATTTCCTTGTATCCTGTTCTCTTCATTCTTCCTTGCTCCCGAAGGGATGAGACCAGTGGAGTATCTTAGATGGCCACTCACAGGCTTTTAAGACCCCAGACACTACTCACCAAGGTAGAATGTAGAGCATTATCTTTATAAGTAGTGTCATGCCAATTGAGCTAGATGTTCCCCTAGACCATGGTCCCCAGAGCCCTCCGCCCAGCAGTTCAGTCCCTCAGGGAGTTTGGATGTGTCTATGGGGCTTCCATGACCTTTCCTTGTACAAGTTGTGCTAGTTTCCCCTGTATTGTCTACTGCCTCACCCTTCACCCGAGATACCACTTATCTATTAAGACGTGGTAATTTTTTAAAGTCCCCTTGTTCTAGACTCTTTTTTATTCCTCCACCCTTTACCTGCCACAGGGCCTGAATTTCCCACTATTATGTCAGTTCTACATGGGAACAAAGTCTCCAGGGAACAGAAACTTATTACAAGTATCTCACCTTGAGAAAAGAGGGGGAGATCTATTATTCAGTCAACAGAGATGAGCCTATCAGATGACTTCTCAGTGTACTGAGTCTGAAATAATGGGCCACAGGCAGGGTGGCTTTGAGGAGAGTTTGGGAGAGTGGGCAAGTAGAAGCAAGTCTGTGATAGCCAGAGCATAAAGGAGAAGGAGCCGAGAAGTTCTAAAGGGAAAGTCTGCCTTTCCTTCAGGTCTCCTCAGAGCCCATTGAGAGGCTCCTGTAGAGCAGAGCCAGGAGGCAGAGAAGAGGCTGCAGTAATGACGGCAGAGCCTCCCACCTCAGCCATGAGGGCTGGCAGTAAGGGCTGCCTTCTTTTTCTTTGGGATTGGAGGATGCATACAGGCTTTGGATTAAGACATTTGAGTTCAAATCTAGCTCTGTTTATCATCTGTACAATTACTACTAGCTACTTCCCAAAACAGTTGTATGCATCATTCATTTACAAAACAAACCTCTACTGAGCTCTCACTAGGCACCTGTACACTTTCAGCGTTCAATAAATAATGGTTTCCTTCTTCCTTTAGATATGGAGGCCATAGCCCAGATTTAAATTATTTGTTCTCCCATGAGAACAAATATGGTCGTAGTACCCATAGCCTACAAGAATTTTTAAAAACCATGGTGGGAAGTCTAGATAATGGTGTTAGGTGTTGTATTCATCATTCAATATACAGTCAGTAAGTGCCTTTGTGTGCTATGACTAGGGATGTGAAAATGATCAGAACTCAGCCTTTGCCCTTCAAGTTCATGGTCTAGTGGATAAAGCAGACTTGAAAACAAATGATGACAACAACTTGATTGGGGCTGTGCTAGAGGTGTGCACAGAGGACAAAACATGCTTAATTTTGTCTAGAGAGGGCAGGGAAGGCTATTTGAAGGAGGTGATACTTTAGCTGAAGGATAAATAGCTTTCCAGGCGGAGTAGAGTGCTACGGAAAGGAGATATTCCAGGAAGAAGTAACAGCTTATGCCAGAGCAGAGAAAGGAGAAAGAACAAGAGTTCAGAATGGTAGAGTTCAGGGTTGGGTAAAACAGAGATAATGAAGGCAGATGGGGCTGAAAATGTAGGTGTCATCCAAAGAACAGGGGCTATAGTAAGCCATGATGAAGCTACTGTATGCCCGAAGGGCTCCCCACACCATCTCAAGAGCAGCTGACTATAAAGAATGAATGAATGAACAAATGAATGAATGAATGAACAATCCATATGACACTTGACAGCTCACAAAGTGCCCTTGTATAGATTGTTTAACCTTAAAAGATGGGGAAAAAATATTGTGCTTCACAAAGGAATTTTCTAAAATACCTTGTACATGGCATCATCTGTGGAAACGGACACCATTAAGTCAGGACCACTTCATCAATAGTGGTACCGCAGGGAATGAGAGATGGGAAGAGTCAGTGTGAGCCAAAGCCAGCCAACAATTTTAAAGCAGACAAGGTATTCGATAGCGCCCAACTGACTTTCCATAACATTCTGCCTGTCTCCAGGAAAGTGTCTATGTCTCTATGGATAGCTAGGAGCTCAGAGTTCGGGGGTCTCCAAATCTGAAGTGCAACAGAGACACCACATAGGGTGGTGTCTTCACAGTGGATGAAGTTCATGCTCTGGAGTCAGTTTCTTCTCAGTCCAAATCCACAAGCCCTACTTAGTAGCTATGTGACTTTGGGCAAGTTACCTAAGCTGTATAAATCCTGTTTCTACAAAGCAGTGCTCACATGGCCCAGCTTGCCCGGAGACATCCAAGGATTATGCCTCCTGCCCTAGCATACTCATTAATAGGGCTTCCTTTTACTCTCAAAAGTGTCTCCATCTAGATAATAAATTATGTAACCACTCTATTCATCTGCCCCAACCTCTTTTCTACAGTTATTATGCAGGTGACTTGCTTAATGTTGTTTCAGTTAAGACATTTTGTATGACAAGTATCAGAAAACTCAAAAATGTGAACAGTAGAGGAAATCTGTGGCTCACCTAACCGAGACTAATTATTTTCAAGTCCGGGGCTATGGAGCTTATATTTTGTTACTTTGAGGAGGAGGAGTAGTAGTACTAGGTATTTTGTTGTTATTGTTGGGTACTGTAGAGTCAATTCTGACTCATAGTGACCTCATGTGACAGAGTAGGATTTCTAGGCTGTAATCTTTTCTGGAGCAGATCACCATGTCTTTCTCCTGTGGAGCCACTGGTGGGGGGGGGGTTCCAACTGCCAGCTTTTCTGTTAGCAGCCAAGTGCTTAACCATGGCACTGCCAGGGCTCCTTGTAGTAGGCATAGTGTTATCATTATTTTTCCTCCTCTTCCTTCTCTTTCAGGCTGGCTTGACAATTCAGTAACTTGTGAGTATGGTGTGATAAAAAGACCATGGGATTTGGAGCCAGAAGACATCCTAGGTGACACTGAACTTCCCTAGATATAAGTTCCCATGTCATACTTACATTGCTGGGTTTCACAAGTATCAGATAAGATCCTATATATGGAAAGCTCTGTAAATATAAGGAGGGTGAACAGGTGTAAAGGACTGCAGCAGCAACAGCTCATAACAAAAGCTGCCTTTTTTTCCAGACATGCTCAAGACTGACCTTTGATCTCAATCTTCGATAGAGACCAAAATAATAAATACAATTGGAGTTCAGAAGGGATAAGAGTTGCAAAGTATGATAGGATATGCCTAGATGCTGGACTTGAAAGAGGAAGAGAGAAGATCAAAATGTGCCGTAGGATCACTAAAACAACATACCTGATAATTGTGATGATAAAGAATTCTCAATTATTGAGTACCTGGAGAGGTAGTAGAGACAGAACACAGGCTTTAGAGTTACTCAACTTGGTTTTGAGGATTAAATGGAATAATCAGATAAAGTGCTTAGCACAATATCCAGCATATAGAAAGTAATTACTTAATGGAAGCTATTACTGCTATTATTGTTAGCTTACTGTGTGTGTCAGGCTCCATGCTGGGTGATGCCTCCACCTGCTTCTCAGCCCCTAGATGCTGAGTACTTAGGGAACTGACTCTTCATCTTCTCCATTCTCCAGTCAGTGATCTGAAAAAATGAAGGCATCAGCTGCCTGGGCAACAACTAGTGGCAGCTGGTGATTGAAGAGCATCCAGGATTGGATTATTTCACAGTGGGTTTGCCTCCTAGATTACTCATATAGAAGAAACTTTCACCAAGATGGGAAGCTTTTCATTGGAATCAAGGGATTTAAGTACTATAAGGAATCCTAGAGCTCATCTAGTAAAATTTCCATATTTCTAAATAGGAAGTTGAGGCTTGAAGACTTAACCCAACATCCCTGATTTCTAGTCTAATACGCCTTCCAAATACAGACACAGCATGCCCTGTGTAAGGCCACTGAGAAGCCCATCTACACCTTCACGCTTTCCAGAATGCCGCTTGACAGCACTCCTGCTGTATTCTCATTCTAACCTTGATAGACAGTCATATACACACATGCCGAGAAGTCCAATCTCCCAGCCAGATTCTGTAGCTGTGTCCTTCTATAATCCCCACTTCTCTTTTGTACTATTAGGATTCATCATCTTGCTTCCTCCCTTGATTATATTTCTACATGTTTTTCTGTATGATCCATTTGGGGCACTCTGCTTAGAAATTTCAGGTGAGTGGGTGAAGGAAGGAGGAGGCTGCTTTTACACTACGACCTGTGAAGAAGCTATTTGGGACACAGGGAGGAAGTCTGGCTGCGGCTTGCACTGCCAGAGGTGTTGTCCTGGTCTTTGATTTTTGTCTTTTTTGTTTACACTGTTAATGTCAGTGAAGCTCTGGAAATGTTTAGTATACACAGTTTGAGGGGTAGTCCTAACTCTTGGAACTAACTATATCCTGGAGCCCAGTGCTGGCTGTGCAGTATGACAGGTGATGTCCAGATGATGCGGTGAGTGTTGGTAGCTAACCATCGACTGAGGATTTGCTGCAGCTTCCAACTGTCCTTTCAAGAACTGGTCAGTCTTCTCATAAAGGGGTAGTACAGAAAGTTCCTTTATAGTGACAGGGCAATTCTGCATCTTGATTGTGGTAGTGGTTACATGAATCTATATATGTGATAAAATTACATAGAACACACACATATATGCACAAATAAGAGCGTGTAAAAACTGGTGAAATCCTAATAAGGTCTGTAGATTGTACCAATGTCAATTTCCTTGTTTTGATATTGTACTACAGTTATGTAAGGGACTACCATTGGGGGAAGCTGGATAAAGGGTACATGGGACCTCTCTATACTATTTTTGCAACTTTCTGTGAGTATCTATTAAAAAAAAAAGTTGCTGTCGAGTCAATTCTGACTCATGACAACCCCATGTGTGCAGAGAAGAATTGCATTCTACAGGGTTTGCAAGGCTATGATCTGTCAGAAGGAGATCCCAGGCCTTCTTCCAAGGCACCTCTGGGTGAGTTCAAACCACCAGCCCTTCAATTAATAGTTGAGTGCTTAACCATTTGTGCCACCCAGGGACTCTTGTGAGCATATAATTACTTCAAAATAAAAAGTTTTTTTTTTTTTTTAATGGTTTAATTTCAAAATGGGTTAATACAATCACAATACAGGCCATCCTGTATGCTAGGAGAGGAATGCAGACTATATTCTGAGAGCTCAGAAGCTGAATCTTAAAGAAACAGTAGGAATTAACAAGGCCAGGGGACAAAAGAGAGAAGAGAGCATCCTGACAAGCAGAGGGAGACCTATGAACAATGGCACCTAAGTTTGAAAGATGACGACTCTTCCTATGAACTAGCTGGGATTAGGTTTGGCTGGAGCATATCTGCTTGTTGGAGGGTAGCAGATGGTTAGTAAAAGGGTTAGTGGTCAAATTGGTTTGAAAAATTCTGGGTTAAATAAAACTGAACCGGTTTCTCTGCTGCAGGACATCTCAGAGCCTTTGGAATGCTCTCCCAAGTTGTGAGTCTCCTGGCAGGGTTATCATATGCAGCATTTCCCACCCTCATGGGCTCACAGAAACTGTTTGTTTCAGGACATCTTGTGAGATGTGAATTCTCTTGCACACACTTGGGAAACATTGGGCTATTATGTTCTGACCAAGGTTGATATTTACCAGACAATAGGAAGATGTTTTTCAGGGAATCCAGAGTGGTGGGTGTCCTAGTTACCTGATGCTACTATAACACAAATACCACAAGCTGGTGGCTTTAAAGAACTGAAATTTATTTTCTCACAGTTCTGGAGGCTAAAAGTCCAAATCAGGGTCTCAACCTTTTCAGTAGTCCTAAGAGTTCTTTGGTTCTTTGGCTTGTAGATGATCCTCACATGACACCTATCTTCCCCAGTATGCACTCTAGTCTGTGTCTAATCTCCTCTTTTTATAACTCAGAAGTGATTAGGTTTAGGACACTCTCGACTGGAGCCCTGGAGGTGCATAGGTTAAGAGCTTGACTGCTAATCAAAAGGTCAGCAGTTCAAATCCACTAGCTGCTCCTTGGAAAGCCTATGGGACAGTTCTACTCTGTCCTATAGGGTCACTATGAGTTGGAATCGACTGACAGCAACTACATTGGTATGTCTTCATTAACATAACAAAGAAAACCCTATTTCCATACGGGAATACACCCACAGAACTAAGGGCTAGGATGCCAACACGTATTTTGGATGGGCACAATTCAATCCGTAACAATAGGTAACCCCTACTTTTTCTAGAACTTCTAGAATGGATATCTATTGAATGATATTATACAAGACTAAACTGGTTCCCGCCAAGTCAGTATGTATAAGCAGGACTCCAGCAATTCAGCAGTTTAGCATTATGTTCCCATGAGGGAATCCACTTGACCTTCTGGGCAGGGCGAGTTCTCAGTCTCTCTTCTGGCCACCAACTGACCTTCCCATGTTTTTGCAAAATTAGAGAGAGATTCAGCATCTTGCACTATGAAGGAAAATATTGCAGTGGATAATGTTTGCAGTGATTATTCAAAAAGAGAATGATGAAAATCAAAAAATTAATCAAACCTGGAAATACGACCATGGCTGGAGAATTTGTGAAATTGTGTTTTGTTTTCACAGCCTAAGAGCAGAACTGAGGATTTTATCGTATTTATATCTATCTTTAAAATGCTGGAGTAAGCATCACTCTGGAGTAAATTGAAGTCTTGAAAATAAGTATCATAACAAATCATGAGCTCCATCCTTCACTCCTCATCTCTCCTACTCCCTCTCTTCCCCACCCCCACAATTCTCATAAATTCTTTCAACCAAGAAAAATATTTCTCATATGCCTTTGAGTAGGATTTACTGCCTCTGCTCTCCACCAACCCTTCCTCGACAATCAGCTCACTAAATATTCATCTCAGCTTTTTCAAGGTGAGAGTGCTCTGAGTTCAGTCCCCTGGGCCACTGCATTGATGGGGTGTGTGACATTCAGGCCCCATCTCACTCTTGCTTCACTAGTACAGTCTATCAGCCATCTCTGTCTTTACAGCTTCAGACTTTAGGTTTTAGAGTCTTCATTCTCTCAAACAAATGAAGATAATTACTGGTGGAGTCCAGCTAAAGAGTACCTGGAATACAGAAGGAGTCCCTGGATGGTGAAAGCAATTAACATGCTCAGACCCTAGCTGAAAAATTGCAGGTTGGAGGCCACCCAGAGGCACCTCGGAAGAAAAGCCTGGTGATTTACTTCAGAAAAATCAGTCACTGAAAACTCTGTGGAGCACAGTTCTACTCTGACACACGTGGGGTTGCCATGAGTCAAGGCTGACTCGATGGCAACTGGACTTTTAAATTATAGAAAAAGATATGAGATTCATCAAAGAAGAATGTCCCCCAGGTTTGGGGGTAAAACCTTAGGTGGTGGGTTTAGGGGATTGTATTAGCTTCCCAGGGCTGCCATAACAAATTACAGTGAAACTTGTGAGAGCTGGGACTCGACGAAACTGCCTTGTTTTTCTGGGTCTTGCAAGTTTTCTGCCTTTGACAAGGTGCAATCTTAACCACTTTTCTGTCACTCATTTTAATGGAAAATATCTGAGTCCTTGGTAACTCCATGGGACAGTTCTACTCTGTCTGATAGGGTCGCTATGAGTCGAAATTGATTCGACGGCAATGGATTTGACAGGTTTCTGCTTTACACAGGTTCCGGCCTCCACAGGATTTACTGTACCACAAACTGGGTGGCTTAAAGCACAGAAATTTATTCTCTCGAAGTTCTGGAGGCAACAGGGCCATGCTCTTTCCAAAGGCTTTAGGGGAGAGTCCTTTCTTGTCTCTTCCAGGTTCTGGTGGCTCCTGGCATTCCTTGGCTTGTGGCAGCATCACTCCAATCTCAGCCTCTCTCTTTACATCACCTTCTTCTCTATCTCTGTCTCCTCTCCTCTTCTTATAAGGGCACCAGTCATTAGAGGTAGAACTCACTCTAAAGCCAGTGTGACCTCATCATGAGATCCTTAACTAATCATATCTGCAAAGACCCTATTTTCTTATAAGCCCATGTTCTGAGATTCCAGGTGGGCATGAATTTGGGGGGGAAACTATTCAGCCCACTACAGGGATAATCAGGTTGGAATTACAAAAACCTGCAAGTGTGGAAACTGACAAGTTAGGTAAAGTAAGGAAAAGCCTTCCTGTAACTGACCTGCCATAGAGTAGGTGATACTCTTAGATTTCCTTAGGTTGATAATTAAAATAATTTCTGCCCTCTATCTCTCTTATAAATTCAGTACTCAGCTGATATGGTGAGTACCTGACCATCTTTAAAGAACTTAAGGGTATAGAAAAGTAATGAAGACCAGGCTGTGATTCTAAAGTTCAGCTCTAGAGCCTTTTCTATAGGGGGCAGTGGAAGTGACCAGGGGCTTAACACCAAGCACCGTCTTTTTGATGCCTTCTGGAGGAGTCTCAGTCATTTAACCCCATCCTCATTATCCTCTTCATTCTGGACCACTAAATATACAAACTCTGAATGATCTTCAGGGTCACTGGACGGAACCAGGCAAGACTGTCTTTTTGTGCTTTGAAAGCCCCAGCCTTTCCTTTCACTATTTCAGGATGAGTTTTATGGCAGTGGCAAGGGAGTAAGGACACACACACACACATATATATACTGCCTCTAAGCCTGTTGTTTTTATAGGCTCATTGTAAGTCTGCAGAAACTGAAAACCTGAAACGTTGATGGAAACAGATATGTTTTATTCTATATGCTAAAAGAAAAATTAATGAGACAAATATGGTTTCTACGGACAACTTGGGATGGAGAAAGTGACAACTTCCATCTATATTATTAACAATCTTGAGGCAAGAAATGGAATAGAGAACAAAGATGTCTAATTTTAAATTCCTTTGAGAGAAAATTGTAGTTCTGTTCAGGAAGCTGTTCGTCTGAGGGCTGTGGAAAAGGATTCCAGAAATAAGTATGATTCCTCCATGAATGACTGTAAGCATGGGTGCCCACCTGAGACCTTGCCCCTTCCCAGGGCCCTGTTCCTGAGTCCTGGATCAGTCATAGGTGCATAAAGCACTGACTGTTGGGAGTGGGAGAGAAGGGGGTCACGCCAGGAGACCTGCAGCAAAATTGTCAGGTTTGTTAGTTGAGGAGCCAGACATCCAGACAGGGGTTTGTAGGATTAACATTCCCCTGCTGCCTGGGTCACAGATGAAGTCAGGAGCCTGAAAGTCAGAAGGTTACGCAGGCAGGCATATAGGGGTGGGGCGTGAACTTTGTTCATACCCTGACAAATTAGCCTTTGATCTCTAACGTATGGACCAAGCACATGGGCTCGTGACTGGGGAGAGGAATTAGCTGAGTGGTCCTGAAACCATGAGGTCACAGCAGGTGAGGGAAAGAGAATCCAGGTCTTGATGGACGAAGTATTCAGGGGTATGACTCCAGGTCAGCAGAGCAAGGCTGAGGCACCGGGGTGTAAATGTGACTGCACTTCCAGGACAGGGCGTCCATTCCCACCTCTCTGAGTGACTTCAGAAAGAATGACTGTAGCTGGGGGAAACGAGAGGGGGGCGGGCAACCATGGCGTGGCTTCAAATATGAGCAAGTTACCAGAGATGGGAAAGCTGGGCTCAGGCTGATCCCACAGGGGAGTAGTGAAAGGTAATGGCAGGTGCAAGAGACAAATTTCTCAGGCTTAAACGTTTTGCATGAGGAAGCCATGGAGTGGGAAATGGTTATTATTGGAGTAGAGTTATCCATTCACTTTTTGAACATGTGCTGTGTCATGGGCACTGTGAACACAGTCCACAGGTTCTCTGGAGTGTGATTTCCTGCCTCTTCCAGCCAAGACTATAAGGTCTCTATCAGTTGGAATTGACTCGACTGTACAGGTTTTTTTTGGTTCTAGCCAAGACAATACTGTGCTGGAAGATCAGCCCCCTCGGTTGGAAAGCACTCAAAATACGTAATGGTCTCAACAATGGACTCAAGCATCCCAACGATGGTGAAGACGGCACAGGACCAGGTAATGTTTTGTTCTGTTGTACACGAGTCAGAACTGAGTTTCCAGCTAACAACAACCAGCTAAGACTGTTCCTGTTGACACCCTGGAGGTAAAAAACCCTCTCCAACACTTTCAAACAACAGAGGGGACTGGTGGGTCTTTGCCTGAGGGCTAGAACACTCATCTCCTGACTCTTCTCTGAGTTCCTCCCACCTTCAGTACCTAAGGGAACGTCTGTGCCCTGACACAAAGGCCAAAACTGAACTGATTACTTTACTGGTCCTTTAAAATCTGCTCCAGCTCCCAGAATGAGAAACCAAAAAATAATAATCCAATTGCCTCTTTTTCATAGAAGCATGAAGAGGAGAAAAAGAAATGCCCCAACACCCCTAAATGTGTCCTTCATCTTACTGGGGGCTCTTACCTTCTTGTACCAATCTTCCCCAAATGCTTTGATGCTTTTTTTGAATTCTACCTGCTGTAGGGTTGCTATGAGTTGGAATTGACTCAACGGCAATTGGTTTTTTCTTTTTTTATATGCCTAGGGATTGCCTAACTGGCTCATCATTCCTTTGAACACTCAACTGGAGATCATCCAGCAGTTTATAAATCCTCTGCAGGGCCCACGCTGAAGGCTGCATCTGACTGAGGAGCTTAACATGACAATGGGAACCTCTGTGTGTGAGCTGTGTGACATACATCATGCTAATGGCCGCAGTGGCAGGCTCTGCAGGACTTCCTGAGTTATTGGGGCATTTTCCCCAAGAATGCCCAATTAAATAAGACAGAACCAAATCTATAAAATGAGTTCAATGCAAAATTGCTACTACCACTGGGAATTGGAGAGAGTGTAGCTCCAGAGACAATTTTATGGGGTCTTCTGCCGTTGTGGATTTTATTAAAATCATAGATCACAGAGCTGGAGGGCTGAAGGGGATTGCAGCCATACTGACATTTATTCTCCTTACCCCACTAAATCAGATAGTCACTTAAATCTGTGTGTGGAGAGAAGATTGCGCCGTCCACACGACACCGAGCTGACCTCCATCATCACGGCCTGCTTTCTCTCCATTCCTATCCATTTGCCCTAGGCTCCACGGCGAGTTCATCTGATGGTTTTTCTGACCTCAGTGAGGATTCCTATGCTTTTTCAAAACTCTCCGTGTATTGGAAAAGCCTCATTAAATCTCATATTTCCTTCTTCCCTCTGCCACCACCTCTTTCCCTTCTACAGGAAAAACAATTACATTCTCTGTACAATTTCCCCATACATCCATTCAGCTAGTCTTTCGCTACTTTTATACTTTCTTAGGATTCAGAGACCCTAGTTAATATCTGGTGCTCACTTGAACTAGGGACACATAGGAGTGGTTGTATTTGGTCCATATACAAAGCATCAGAAAGAGAGAGCAGCATGAAGCAGCCATTGAGATTCACCTCCTTTCTCATCCAAGATACGGGGTTGTAGAAGTATGAATGCTTCAGCTTGTGCTGCTCCCAGTCAGACGTCAGCCAATGCTCATAGGTGAAGACGAACAAGCAGCCTAGACATCCATGGTGGCCTGGTACTATCAGCGAGGCCCTGGAGTTCTCTCTCCTGTTGAACACAACCAGTTTCACAGAACATAGGTAAGGACCCTCTGTGACCGCGGTGAATCAAGACAAAAATAAGACCACTCTATAGTCATAGCTGAATACAGACAAAACATAAGCATTGTCCCACCACAACAGTGATCAAACACTCCCTAATATGGGTGAGTGCTGCTTCTTTACCAGTCACAGTTTTAACCTGGGTTAGTCTTCCCTTTTTCTAGATAAGTTTTATTAAGATGCCCACTCATAGAATTACCCCCGTACCTTGACAGCATCCAATTGAGAGCAAAGCTCCTCTTCTTTAAACCCTCACCAAAATCACCTAACACAAACCCAAATCCTATAATACGTCCTTTTTAACAACTACTTACTGAGATGCTCCACGGTTCACCATGGCGTCTGTCCTTTCCTGCTGCAATGAGTCATAAGCACAACTTGTTCAACTATAGGTGTGTTCCTGGTGGTCTTTGGTTGGAGGGCACTGACACAGGCCACAATATTTCTCATATCATTTAACTCTGGCTGCCACTCATTTGCTGTTCATTTGAGACTATATTTACCATCCAATAGTTAGTTACTAAATATTTGTTGTAGTCTTTGTGTAGTGCAAACAGTTAACACACTCAGCTGTTAACTGAACAGTTGGCTGTTCAAGGCCACTCAGAGGCCCCTTGGAAGAAAGGCCTGGCAAGCTACTGCTGGAAAATCAGTCGTTGAAAACCCTGTAGAGCACAGTTCTACTCTGACACACATGGGGTTGCCATGAGTTGGAATCAACTCAACAACAACTGGTTTTAAATATTTGTTGAATGCCTATCATGAAGAAGGCTTTGTATAGCCAGCAAGCCCATTCATCACAGCATTACAGAATGTTAGCACCCAAAAGGACCTTAGCTTTAGCCTAGACTTTTGTTTTGCAGCTTAAGAGACACCGCAAAGGTAAAGTGACCTGCCCAAGGTCATGCAGCAATTTTACTTCAGAGTTATGACTAGAAACCAGGTCTTCCGACTTGTATTCCAGGGTCCTTTGTACATTGTGCTGCTCCCGGACCTTGTGTGATCATGTATTTTTTAACATATTCATGTCATGTGTTTCCAGGCTAGACCCTAAGATCCTGAAAGAACAATTTTGCATGTATCACAGTGCTTAGCACAATTCTGGGTTGCTTTATTTTTTGGACAGAGAATAAAAAATAACTGCACCTGAATACATGCCAAGCACGATTTAAAATGGCGACAGGCTTTCCCCACAGATGGCTCTGGGCCCCTTCTGCAGTGTCACCGTGAAGATTTGAACGGGCAAAGGGAGCCATTTCTACACTCTCTGTACTCTCCTGCCTTTCTTTCTCCATAATAGCCTCGCAGCTTAATTGTCTCTAATAAGTGTCCATTTATATGCTTTGATGATTCTAAGTAAAACAATAATGGGAGTCCTGGTGCCTTGCTTCTTGTCAGCAGAGAACAGAGTATCGTTTTTGATATTTAAGGAGCCCCAATTGTCAGGAAAAGAGCAACATTCGTCTCACTTCTACAACATACGCCTTTTCATAGCTTGATGGAAAAATAATTTGTGTATAAAAATCAATACTGAGCCCTTTTTCTGTGTAGATGATATCCACACATGAACACCTCCTTTGGTCAAAATAATAACAATTAATATTAAAACAAAGGGAAAATTCAGTGACTGATGTCTTTGACTTCTCCAAATTCAGAAGAATTTTCCAGATTCAGAAGCCTCTTAATTGAAATTTCTTTTCTGTTCAAGTTGGCATTCATCAATTTTGATGACAATAAATGCTTTCTGTTTAAGATGAAAGCAAATCTTCTCTGATCCCTGGAGCGTAATAATAGGATCCTCATTTTTAGATTATTGGACGTTGACATCTTTGATTAAAAAAAGAAAAAGTACAGTTAAGAAACAGAAGTTGTTCGTTATCGCTCCGAGGTCCAGGGTTCTCTCACCCCTTCTCTGCGGGACTTCTATATATGGAGCAGGGCTCTGATCACCCAACTCCAAATCAGGCACTGCACTTCTATTCATTTTGCTTTTGGGGCTTCTAAGTAAGATGGTTTTTTTAAAAGATGCCTTTTTATCAGTAGCAATGAGCACACTTAGTCCCCTGATCTTGCTGTTGTTGTTAGGTGCTGTCGAGTTGGTTCCAACTCACAATGATCCCTATGTACAACAGAACAAAACACTGCCCAGTCCTGCGCCATCCTCACAATTGTTGTTACGCTTGAGCCCATTGTTGCAGCCACTGTGTCAATCCATCTTGTTGAAGGTCTTCCTATTTTTC
This sequence comes from Dugong dugon, assembly GCA_030035585.1. Lineage (NCBI taxonomy): Eukaryota > Metazoa > Chordata > Mammalia > Sirenia > Dugongidae > Dugong > Dugong dugon. The sequence goes on from CM057467.1 coordinate 34,261,868, forward strand.
ATTGGCTCTCTACTTTACCAAGCATGGTGTCCTTCTCCAGGGACTAGTCCCTCCTGATATCATGTCCAAAGTATGTGAGACATAGTCTCACCATCCTTGCTTCTAAGGAGACTTCTGGTTGTACTTCTTCCAAGACAAATTTGTTCATTCTTTTGGCAGTCCATGATTCTAAATCTTATTCCTCGCCAAAATGAAAGGAGCCCTGGTGGCACAAACGGTTAAGTGCTTGGCTGCTAACTGAAAGGTTTGCTGTTTGAACCCACCCCATGGCTCCAAGGGAGAAAGGCCTGATGATCTGCCCTAATAAAGATTACAGTCAAGAAAAACCTGTTGGGTAGTTTTATTGTGTCACATGGGGTTGCTATGAGTCAAAATCGACTTGACAGAATCCAACACCACCGCTACCAAAGGAATCAGGGCTCGTTTTAAAAATGACTGTTTCAAGGGCTGTAGAAGTAAAAGCACAAGGTAAGCTCGTGACATCTTCTTGTACCAGAAAGCAAGAAAGTGTGAAAGACCAATGGGCTCATGCCAAGAAGAAACAGAAAGCAACTTGAAGGGGCCCACCTTGGCCAAATTAAATTTTTAAGATATCCATGTGTCCAAAGGGATATTATTATTCAGCACAAAGGAAACGAGAGAAAGAACGGTCATGTTTATAGACGATTGCCAGCTAATAAAAGTGGAATGAGTAATAGAACTAAAAATTGCTTTTTTGCAACCTAAATATAGTTGGAGCCCTGATGGCATAGCGGTTAAGAGCTCGGCTGCTAACCAAAAGGTCGGCAGTTCAAATCCACCAGCCACTCCCTGGAAACCCTCTGGTGTAGTTCTTCTCTGTCCTATAGGGTCACTATGAGTCAGAATTGACTCAACAGCACCTAACAACAACAACAGCAAATATAGTTAAGTGTTTCAGGTAAGATCATAGACAACTGAAATCGTACGGTAAAATGTTGGGGGCAAAATATTTGCACAGTGCGCAAGTATCAGCCCACATCTTAATTGCTAATTAACCCCCCCCCAAAAAAAACTAGTCGTCTTTAAGTAGACTCTCATTTATGGCAACCCCATGTGTGTCAGAGTAGAACTGTGCTCCACAGGGATTTCAATGGCTGATTTTTCTGAAGTAGGTTGTCAGGCCTTTCTTCTGAGGTGCCTCTGGGTGGACTTGAACCTCCAACCTTTTGGTTAGCAGTCGAGGGCATTAATCTTTTCTACCACCCAAACCAAAATCTGTTGCCATCGAGTTGACTCCAACTCATAGTGACACTATAGGACAGAGTAGAACTGTCCCATAGGGTTTCCAGGGAGCCACTGGTGGATCCGAGCTGCCAAGCTTTTGGTTAGCAGCCGAGTTCTTAACCACGCTGCCTCCAGGGCTCCTCTACCACCCAGGTACTCCTAATTACAAAAAAGAAAATGGACCTTTACAATGGGGTTTTTTGTTTGTTTTCTGTTAGCACCCCTTTTCATTTTTTTAAAAATTTTATTGTGCTTTAGGTAAAAGTTTACAGCTCAGTTATTTTCTCATTCAAAACTTTATACATGTATTATTTTGTGACATAGTTTGTGATCGTTGCAATGTAACAGCACTCTCCTTTCCACCCCAGGTTCCCACGTCCGTTCGTCCAGTTTTCCTGTCCCTCCCTGCCTTCTCGTCTTGCTCTTGGGCAGGAGTTGCCCAATTTGGTCTTGCGTATTTACATTAAACTAAGAAACACATTCATCCCGTGTGTTATTGTTTGTTTTCCGGGCCTGTCTAATCTTTGTCTGAAAAGTGAGCTTTGGGAATGGCTTCAGTTCTGAATTAGTAGAGTGTCTGGGGGCCACAGTCTCAGGGGTTCCTCCAGTCTCTATCAGAGAGTAAGGCTGGTTTTTTTTTTGTGAATTTGAATTTTGTGCTACATCTTTCTCCCTCTCTGTCCGGGACTCTCTATTGTGATCCCTGTCAGAGCGGTCGGTGGTGGTAGCCAGATACCATCTAGTTCTTCTGGGCTCATGCTGGTGGAGGCTGTGGTTTATGTGGTCCTTTAGCCCTTTGGACTGATATTTTCCTTGTGTCTTTTGTTTTCTTCATTTTCCTTTGCTCCAGATGGGATGGGCCAATAGATATATCTTAAATAGTAATTCACAAGCTTTTAAGACCCCAGACACTACTCACCAAAGTAGGATGTAGAACATTTTCTTTATGAACTGTGGTATGCCACTTGAGCTAGATGTCCCCTAAGACTATGGTACCCAGTCTTCAGCCACAGCAACTAGGTCCCTCAAGGTGTTTGGAAGTGTCTAGGAAACATCTATGACTTTACCTTGGTCAAGTTGTGCTGACTTCCCCTATACTGTGTGTACAATGGAGTTATGTGGTAGCCAGCACCTTAATCAAGGGATCAAGCTTGGCATCATTCATAGTGAGATAACTTGACATAACGTGTCTACTAATGGGATACAGCATGAAATACAAAACAACACCTATGAAACATTCTTGTCAAAAATACTTGCTCTTAATCTAATCAAGCTTCTAGATGGTGCTTCAGTTTATAGGAAATAAAGGAACAAGTTACATGACACATAAAATATAACCAGAAAATTCAGAGTATGGACGTTCTACAAGAAAACTGGCCTGACTCTTCGACAAATCAATATCATTAAAAAAAAAAAAAAATCTAGATTAAAATACACATAACAAGCAAACACCATATATAAACCTTGATTGACTCCTGGTTTGGAAATGAACAGCTATAAAACACATATTTGGACAACTGGAGAAGTTTGAATATGACTGAATATTAGATGACATTGGAGAATTATTTTTAATTATCTTAGGTATGATAATCTTGGTGTGATTTTGTAGGAGAATATCTTTATTCTTAGGAAATGCATGCTTAAGTATTTAGGGGTGAAGTGTCATGCTCTTTGCAACTTACTTTCAAAATGGTTCAACAAGAGAGATGGTGGGATGGAAAGAGAAGAAACAACAAGCCAAGCAAAATGTTAAGAATTGTTGAATGTAAGTGGAGGGCAGATGAGTGTTTATTGTATTATTCTTTCAACTTTTGTACTGCCACCAGTTGAGTTCTCCGAGGAGTAGACTCTGAGATGGAGATTAGGGAATGTTCTCAAGATCGATACTGTTGTGGGAAGGAAAGAATGCAGGATTGGGCAGAGGGAGAATTTGACTATGTTGCAATTATGAGGCCTCAGCAGAGCTGATCCTGTGCAGAGTTTGGAGCTGAGATGATCCTTCAGACTTGGCCCTTGTTAGGGGGAGGAGGCAGGGTTGCCAATCTCTCTTCTTCTACCCCTCAAACACCTTTCCCTCATCCAGTCATTGTATGCAGAATGCCCTGGGAAGGGGACATGACCTTGAGCAAGGCACTGGGGACAACTCTCAGCAGATGGGAGAACAAGCCCTTCAGTTCTGAATGGGAGATCTGGGTGACAAAGCACAATGTCCATAACATGTGTAACAAGCGCATTAACTGTTTGCACCACCCAGAGACTATATGTATGTAGAACCAAAACCAAACGTATTGCCTTTGAGTCAATTCCAACTCACAGGGAAGGTGTAGGACAGATTAGAACTACCCCATAGGGTTTCCAAGGATGTAATCTTAACAGAAGCAGAATGCCACATCTTTCTCCTGAGGAGCGGCCAGTGGGTTCGAATAGCTGACCTTTCGGTTAGCAGCGGAGCACTTAACCACTCTGCCACCAAGGCACCTTATACGTGTATATAGAGATATGTAAAATGAGATGATCTCCCTTATTAAATCTTCTAATTATCCTATGGGTTCCCTCAGTGTATAGTTACACTTCTGTTATAACTCAAAATTTTAGTGCAATTTATCTGTCCTTATGTTTGTCTTCCCCATTAGCCTGAGAGATTCTATGGGCAAGAAGCCTTATAGATTTGTATCCTTTGTATTCCCAGTGCAGTAGGTATATAAAACTGTTTGTTGTATGAATTAGTGAATGAATGAATCAGTCAATAAGTCAATCAATTAACTGTATTATTAAGAGATGGGTCAATCCAGCAGGCCATTGTGAGTGTGGTGAAGGTTTCCTAGGTAGCCTGATTTCCTACCTAGACAAGTCTTGCCAATGTTAGTCCTTCCAGGAGGCTATTCTTCTTACTATGAAAGTTCTTGAAAGGAAAAAAAAAATTATTTTTTCTACACAGAGACCAGTGGCACTAAGCACTTCATAAATGTTTAATCAGCACTTCTATACATGGCCTAATTTTTCTTTTCTTTCTTTTCTTTTTTTTTTAGTTGTACTTTAGATGAAAGTTTACAGAACAAACTAGCTTCTCATTAAACAATTAGTACACATATTGTTTTGTAACATTGGTTGCCAGCCCCCCAACATGTCAACATTCTCCCCTTCTCGACCTTGGGTTCCCTATTACCAGCTTTCCTGTTCCCTCCTGCCTTCTCGTCTTTGCCCCTGGGCTGGTGTGCCCATTTAGTCTCATTTTGTTTTATGGGTCTGTCTAATCTTCGGCTGAAGGGTGAACCTCAGGAGTGACTTCATTACTGAGCTTAAAGGGTGTCCGGGGACCATACTCTTGGGGTTTCTCCAATTTCTGTCAGACCATTAAGTCTGGTTTTTTTTTGTGTGTGTGTGTGTGACTTAAAATTGTCTTCTACATTGTTCTCCAGCTCTGTCTGGGACCCTCTATTGTAATCCCTGTCAGAGCAGTCAGTGGTGGTAGGCAGGCACCATCTAGTTGTACTGGACTCAGTCTGGTGTAGGCTGTGGTAGTTGTGGTCCATTAGTCCTTGGGACTAATCGTTCCCTTGTGTCTTTGGTTTTTTTCATTCTCCCTTGCTCCAGACAGGGTGAGACCAGTGCAATATCTTAGATGGCCCCTTAGAAGCTTTTAAGACCCCAGACACTACTCATTAAAGTAGAATGTAGAAGATTTTCCTTATAAGCTATGTTATGCCAATTGAGCTAGATGTTCCCCCGTACTATGGTCCCCACAGCCCTCAACGCAGTAATTCAGTCCTTCAGGGAGTTTGGACGTGTCTATGGAGCTTCCAATACATGGCCTAATTTTTAAAAAGTTATTTCCTATGTTATCCCTCACATGTATGTCTGGGTGTATCTTTCTATCTATTCACTCTAGCTTGTAAACTCTTCAGAAAGAGGACTGGTAAATCTTTATATTTATAAAATTCCAACATATGGCCATATTTAATCAACATTAAATTATAAACAGCTATAGCCGCCAGCTCAGAAAACAGCTTAGGGAACAGCCATTAGCTAATGAACAAACAGCCCAGGGATCAACTATATGCCATTAACCATGGCTATGTCTCCAAACAAGCAAGCATTTTAATCATTTGTCAGAGCTGGTCTTTACAGTAGTAAAGCAGCTCAATGGCTGGTTCTAAAAGGTTTTGTCTGATAGTTTTTCATTTCAGCAATATACGCAATTAGTTTTGCTACACATGAGCCCACCCGCTCTCCTCACACTCCTTCAGGACTGGACCACTCTCACCTACCATCTTTCTCACTGGCTGGGACACTATGGTCTCTTGTGGGTTTCGCTCAGAACCTTGCTCCATTGCACCAGGAGGAAGGCAGCAAGGCCTCTACATTATGAAGGATAGGAATCAAAGGGACCCTAGGGATTAGTAGGGAGAAGAGCTAGGGGCAGGGGTGAAAAAATAGACCAAAGGATGGAATTAATATTGTTCAGTTCTCACTGTGTGCCAAGTATGACGTCAAACATTACATGCATTATTTTGTTTAATCCTCCCAATAACCTTTGTCCTCACTTTGCAGAAGAGAAAATGAGACTCCACTTTGCAAGGTTACACAGCTGGGATGTGGTAGAACCCAACTCAGCCATCTCTGATTCCAAAGCCCACTCTCTTTCCCTGATACCACATTGGGAGCCCTGATTCTTCCAATGGCTCTGTTCCCACCAGCATTACCCTGTTGTAGAACTATGTGAGGCTGTACCTCATCCAGTGGTGAATAATAGTAATGATGGCTAAATCTTAGTGCTCTTTGTCATAGGCTACGCCAAGACCAGAGTAGCTACCACATGTTACCCCCTGGACAAGTCAGTTTAGGGGCCAGAAGACTGATCTTAAACTTCCATATGCATTCTCTCCTCTAGCAGTTGGGCCAAGTATGATGGTTTTCCCTGCATGGAACATCATGAACTTTTTTCAATTTCTTAGGAAAACATTTATTGTAAATAGACAATCAATCTCTAATCTTTACACTATGGAGATATATCCAATAGTGATAAAAATCTTGCTATTAATGCATCACACAGTCGATATCTCTTCTTACACAGAAGAAATATAAACTATCATATCTCCCAGTGAGATAGCTGTGCTCTCTCTCTTTTAGCTTAAATTTGGTGAGGAAGTATAACTTTCCTTTGACTCCACTCCTCACCAATAGTCTAAATTAGGGATTACTTGGTTGCAAGTTTAAAACAAAAAGACACACTCAAACTAATTTAAGCAAAAGGAAACAGGGGTGTCTTATAGAACCCCAGACAGTACAGTCAGACCTCATATGGGACTGTGACCAGAAATGAAGAATCAATAGAAGTGAAGACAGTTTCTCTCTCTTCCTCCCTCTCTCCTTCCTTCCCCCTCCTCCTCCATCTTCCTTTCACTCTCTGTCTCTCTCTCTTTCTCCCCCATCCCCACTTCCCATCCTCTCTATATATTTGTATCCTTCTTCACCCTTTTCCATGCAGTTTGTTCCTCTCTGTTTTGGCAAGTAACCAGTTGCCATAGAGTCAGCACCTGACTCATGGTCACCCCATGTGTGTCAGAGTAGAACTGGGCTCCATAGAGTTCTCAGTCACTGATTTTCTAGAGGTAGATCACCAGGCCTTTCTTCAGAGTTTCCTCTGAGTGGACTTTAACTGCCAACCTTTTGGTTAGTAGCCAAGCGTGTTAACCCTCTGCACCACCCAGGGTCTCCCTGCTTTGGCAAGTTCTTAGCTCAAATACAAGCCTCCACCTCAGCTGTTTAATCACCTCACACAGACCTGACCACATCTCTGGGTCCCAATTCTAAATTCTCAGAAGAAAGAGTCTAATTGGCCCAGCTTGGATCACATGTCCACTACGCTTCGATCTGTGGTGGTCAGAGGAACAGAGGGACTTGGCCCATTGATCGCTTAGTAGGGGATATAGGGGCAGGCTCACTGAAAAAGATACATGGGCAGGTTATGAACAGGGTGTGAGAAGAGGGTGTAGGAACAAGGAAGAAATGATTAAAAGGAAAAATGACTGGATCGCTGGCATAACATTAAAAATAACAAGGCCTGTGAATATCATTAGTGATAACTGAAAAGCCCAGAAACCAGATGAGGCCTCTAAGAAGAGGATTTCTATTAGCACAGCTGCTAACAATGCAATGACTAGAGAAAGAAGCTACGGGGATCATGGTCACTGTAACCTAAAGTTTTACAATTCTTTGCTCTTCAATTTTTTGGTTCTATCTCTTCATGTGAAAATTCTACTCCTTGTGTAACGACAAAATCCTGGAAATGACCTGAATGTCTATCACTGTGGAAGTGGTGAACTGATTTCTGGAGCAGTCATCTATAGAACATTGTGCATCTTTTAGAAGGAATGAGTTGAATCAATAAGTATTTAGCTGAGCAAATGTTCAGGATTTTATTAAATGAAAAAAGATAAGTGGCAAAATAATATACATATATATCCTTTGTTTTTCTTTTCTCTTCAAAAATATTTTATGGCATTTTAGGTGAACACTTACATAGCAAATTAGGTTCCCATTTAACAATTTTTAGACAAATTATTCCGTGATATTGATTACATTTTTCACAATGTGTCAACATTCTCATTATTTCCCTTCTGTTTCCATTAATCTAACTTTCCTGTCCTTCCTTAGCTTCTCATCTTTGTTTTAGGGTAAATGTTGACCATTTGGTCTCATATAGTTGATTATGTAGGGGAGCACAGTAGTCATGGGTGATATTGTTTATTTTATAAGCCAATCTATTATTTGGATGAAAGGTGACCACCAGGAGTGGCTTCAGTTCCAAGTTCAAAGGGTATCTTAGAGTGATAGTCTTGAGGGCTCCTCTGGTCTTTATCGGTCCAGTAAGTCTCGTCTTTTTTAGGAATTTGAGTTTTGTTCTACATTTTTCTCCCTTTCTATCTAGGATCTTCTACTGTGTCCCTGGTCAGAATGACTGGTAGTTGTAGCCAGGCACCATCTAATTCTTCTGGTCTCAGCTAGACCAGGCTACTAGTTCACGTGGGCTATTAGTCCTGTGGACTACTTTCTTATTTCAGTCTTGGCTGCTAGTGAGGTTTTAAGACTCCAGACACTACTCACCAAACTAGGACGTAGAACATTATCTTTACGAACTGTCTTATGCCAGTTGACTGAGTTGTACCACAAGATGATGGTCCCAAGACTTCAAGCACAGTAAACCAATCCCATGAGGTATTTGGTTATCTCTAGGAAGTATCCGTAACTGTGTCTGCTATGTGGTTTATTATATATATAAATACATATGCAACACACAAAAGGTGTAGATACATACGCCTACAGATACACCTATACATGCGCACCCATATACTTACATGTGCCTCCCTATACACGTATGTGCATACATATCTACTTATGTAACCATGCACATATTTTTGGTTGTGATTGTCGTTGCAAAATTGTATGTTATAGCATTTACCGAAATTGTCCCTCATTCTTGCATACTTCTTAGTGTCCTCATTTACCTTGGACAAGTTGTGCAGACTTCACCCATATTGGGGAGCATCACCAAAAATAACAAGTGTCTAATATCTAGAAAGTGATTCCTCTTCTTCCTCCTCCCATCCCTGGTAACCATCAAAGAACATTGCTTTCTATGTGTATACCTATTCTCGACTATTTATAAAAGTGAGAACATACAATATTTGTCCTTTTGTGATGACTTATTTCACTCAGCATAAAGTCCTCCAGATTCATCTACGTTATAAGATGTTTCACAGACTCATCATTATTCTTTATAGTTGTGTAGTATTCCGTTGTATATATACACAATTTGTTTATCCATTCTTCCATTAATGGGCACTTAGGTTGTTTTGGTCTTTTTGCTGTTGTGACTAATGCTGCAATGAACATAAGTGTGCATATGTCTATTCATGTCACTGCTCTTATATCTCTAGGGTATATACCTAGGAGTGAGATTGCTGGATTGTAAGTTATTTCTATTTCTGGCTTTTTGAGGAAGCGCCATACCATTTTGCATAGTGGTTATACTATTTTACAATCTCACCAGCAAGGTATAAGAGTTCCAGTCTCCCCACAACCTCGTCAGCGTTTGTTGTTTTGTTTGTTTGATCAGTACCATTTTTGCAGGGGTGAGATGGAATCTCATTGTAGTTTTGATTTGCATCTCTCTGATGGCTAATGATTATGAGCAACTTTTCATGTGTTTGTTAGCCGCCTGAATGTCCTCTTCTGTGAAGTGCCTGTATATCCTATTTCTTAAGAGAAAAATAATCAGTAACTACAAAAAAGCAAAGTTTTAGACAACTCTATATGTTTAGGTGTCTAAGGACATTCCAAACTATTACTATTCGTTGCTTCACGGAGGAGGTGGGGTTGGAGAAGGTAAAAGGTATACAGTTAATATTCTCTTTATACACTTCTGTATGATTTGACTTCTTAGAAAACTCACATGTTATACTTGTAATTTTTTAAGTTTATAATTAAAGTAGAAAAGTTTTTAAAATCCTATATTTAAAAACCCATTTCAAATATTACCACTTCTGGCTTTTCCAGATTCCTCACAGATGGGCTCTCTGTTTTCTGGAAATCCCCATGGAATATGAACTCTTATGGCTCTGATATTCTGCCTAGGATTGTGCAAGTTTACAGAAAAGGAGCCCTAGTAGCAAAGTGGTTAAGTGCTCGGCTGCTAACTGAAAGGTTGGTGGTTTGAACCCACCAGCCACTCCGTGGGAGAAAGATGTGACAGACTGCTCCCTTAAAGATTATAGCCTTGGAAACCCTATGAGACAGTTCTACTCTGTCATATAGGGTCCTTATGAGTCAGAATCGACTTGACAATGGGTTTATGCTTACACAATGAATGGCATCGGAGAGTTATTTTTAGATCTCCCACAATATCTAAAATGGTGTCTTATACAGAAGAGATACCAATTAAATCTTTATTGAATAAGATTAAGTCAATACTCAGCAATTCATCTAACATGTTCTATATATTGTCTTTAAAGAGGTAGATTCTTAGAGAGAATCTGCCTTGGCCTGTAAATACAGCAGCTTCTGTTGGTCTTTTTCTAATAGAATGGTATATTATTTTCTAGGTATTTCAAGATAATTTATTTTCTGGTTCATAATTTGAAGGGAAATCAAGTGAGTAATTTTTTTTAAATATCTTGAGCTGATAACTCAGTGAACTCTAGGTAGCCATATATCTTTAAAATTAATTTGGGGTACCCCAAATAACCTCGACTGGCACAGTCCAGCAAGTCCAGGGCTTGAAAAACCAGAGCTGTGATTAACCCTGTCAAAGATGAAACGGATGGTGTCAAGCTCTTCCAAATTACACCCATGCTTGACCTGCTCTTCTCCTTCTGAAAGTGACTCATTACTGAGGAATCATCATTCAACGGCCATTCACTTAACTGTTTAATAAATCTGTGATCAAAATCCAGGCCCATAATTAAGCCTTTGATGAAAGTGATAGAGAAGGGGAACAGAAGCAAGGTAGAACACAGAAGATAACAAAGGGAAGAGCAGGTGAAGGAGATGTTTGTGTTGAGTCTGTGGTCAAAAATTCTCAACTTTTCTGTGTTCCTTTCAGTGTTCTTTTGGACCACGATTCCACTTGGATCTGGTGACAGCAAATTTATAAAGACTTAAAGACTAATTTCAATGAACATTTAAGAAGCTTTCAAAGAATGAGATCAAGGCACTTTCAATAATGCTGGCAATTGAAGCTGACCTTGAATTCACCTTGAATAACTTGTCTCAGTGCAGTATGTTTTTTATTGCTGTTGTTGTTAGCTGCTGTCAAGTCAGCCCTCGATTCATGATGACCCCCAACTCATAGTGCCCCTGACTCATAATGACTCCATGCACAACTGAACGAAACACAACTTGTTATCAGAAGGGACCAGTTCCTGGAAAAGGACATCATGTTTGGTAAAGTAGAGGGTCAGTGAAAGAGAAGAAGACCCTCAACCACAACTTGGTTGCAAATGGGACTATTGTGATCCATAGGTTTTCATTGGCTGATTTCTGGAATTAGATCACCAGGCCTTTCTTCTGAGTCAATCTTAGTCTGGAAGCACTGCTGAAACCTATTCAGCATCACAGCAACACACAAGCCTCCAATGACAGACAGTGGTGGCTGAGCTTGAAGTGTATCGGCCGGGAATTGAACCCAAGTCTCCTGCATGGTAGGTGAGAATTCCACCACTGAACCACCGACGCAATATGTTGTCGTTGTTAGGTGCTGTCGAGTAGGTTCCAACTCACAGTGACCCTGTGTACAACAGAGCAAAACACTACCTTGTCCTGTGCCATCATCACAATCTTTGCTATGCTTGAGCCCAATGTTGCAGCCACTGTGTCAATCCATCTCATTGAGGGTCTTCGTCTCTTTCATTGACCCTCTACTTTACCAAGCATGATGTCTTTCTCCAGGAACTAGTCCCTCCTGATAAAAGGTCCAAAGAACATAAGACAAAGTCTTACCATCTTCACTTCTAAGGAGCATTCTGGCTATACTTCTTCCCAGACGGATTTGTTTGTTCTTCTGGCAGTCCATGTATATTCAATATTCAATATTCTTTGACAACTATAAATTCAAAGGCATCAATTCTTCTTCAGTCATCTTATTCAGTGTCCAGTTTTTGCATGCATATGAGACTACTGAACATACCATGGCTTGGGTCAGGTGCACCTTAGTCCTCAAAGTGACAACTTTGCTTTTTAACACTTTAACGGGGTCTTTTGCAGCAGATTTGCCAAGTGTAATACATCGATGATTTCTTGACTGCTGCTTCCATGGACGTTGACTGTGCATCCAAGTAAAATGAAATCTTTGACAACTTCAATATATTCTTCATTTATAATGACGTTGCTTATTGGTCCAGTTGTGAGGATTTTTGTTTTCTTTATGTTGAAGTGTAATCCATACTGAAGGCTGTAGTCTTTGAAGTTCATCAGTAAGTGCTTCAAGTCCTTTTTGCTTTCAGCAAGTGAGGTTTGTCATCTGCATTTGCAAGTTGTTAATGCATCTTCTTCCAGTCCTGATGCCTCATTCTTCTTCATATAGTCCGGCTTCTCGGATTATTTGCTCAGCATACAGATTGAATAAATATGGTGAAATGACACAACCCTGACACACACCTTTCTTGGCTTTAAACCGTGATGTATATCCCTGTATTGTTAGAATGACTGCCTCTTTGCCTATGTACAGGTTCCTCATGAATACAATTGAGTGTTCTGGAATTCCCATTCTTTGCAATGTTATCCATAATTTGTTGAGTCACACAGTCAAATGCCTTTGCATAATCAATAAAGCCCAAGTAAACATTTTTCTGGTATTTCTCTGCTTTCAGCCAGGATCCATCTGACATCAGCAATGATATCCCTCATTCCACATCCTCTTCTGATTCTGGTAGCTTCTGGCAGTTCCTGGTCGATGTACTGTGGCAATTGCTTTTGAATGATCTTCAACAAATTTTTTCCTGTGTGTGATATTAATGATATTGTTTGATAGTTTCCGCCTTCCGTTGAATCATCTTTCTTTGGAATTGGCACAAATGTGAATCTCTGCCAGTCAGTTGGCCAGGTAGCTGTCTTCCAAATTTCTTTGCATAGACAAGTGGGCACTTCCAGAGCTGTATCTGTTTACTGAAACATCTCAACTGGTATTCCATCAGTTCCTGGAGCCTTGTTTTTTGCCAATGCCATCAGTGCAGCATGGACATCTTCCTTCAGTACCATCAGTTCTTGATCATATGCTACCTCCTGAAATGGTTGAGTGCTAACTAATTATTTTTGGTATTCCTTCCATCTTCTTTTGATGCTTCCTTTGTCTTTTAATATTTTCCCTGTAGAATTCTTCAGTATTGCAACCCAAGGCATAAATTTTTTCTTCAGTTCTTTCAGCTTGAGAAATACCAAGCACGTCCTTCACTTTTGGTTTTCTAACTCTAGGTCTTTGCACATTTCACTATAATACTTTACTTTGTCTTCTCAAGCCCCCTTTTGAAATCTTCTGTTCAGCTGTTGTACTTCATCATTTCTTCCTTTTGCTTTAGCTGCTCTACGTTCAAGAGCAAGTTTCAGAGTCTCTTCTGACATCCGTTTTGGTCTTTTCTTTCTTTCCTGTCTTTTTAATGACCTCTTGTTTTCTTCGTGTGTGATGTCCTTGATGTCATTCCACAGCTGGTCTGGTCTTCAGTCATTAGTGTTCAGTGCATCAAATCTATTCTTGAGATGGTCTGTAGATTAGGGTGGGATATACTCAAAGTCACACTTTGGCTCTCATGGACTTGTTTTAATTTTCTTCAGCTTCAACTTGAACTTGCATATGAGCAATTGATGGTCTGTTCTGTAGGCAGCTTCTGGCCTTGTTCTGACTGATGATATTGAGCTTCTCCATTGTCTCCTTCCACAGATGTAGTCAATTTGATTCCTGTGTATTCCATCCTGCGAGATCCACATGTATACTCACCATTTATATTGTTGAAAAAAGGTATTTGCAATGACTAAATCGTTGGTCTTGCAAAATTCTATCCGTGCTATCTCTGGACTAATTTCTATCACCAAGGCCATATTTTCCAACTACTGATCCTAGGCTACTAAATAAAGTACCATACCGCTAAGAATTACTGGAATAGAAGGGACCTGGGGTGGATGGAGGGTGAGGGTTAGTATGTTACACAACGTGTAATGGTGAAGAAACAATGGAACAGAGGGCAAGAGACCTTTTTGGGTACATTATTTATAGAGCAACTGTTGGGCGTTTAAGTTGTTTGAATTTTTTCTGCAATTATAAACAATACTACAATCAATAAATGTACTGTTTATAAAAAGCTACCAGTTGTTAAGCATTTACTATATGCCAGCCACTGTGCTAAATGTTTTACCTACATCATCTGATTTAATCCTTACAATCACCTTTCAAGCTGTATATTATTATCATTCCAGTCTATTGAGAAGAAAACTGAGACACAGAAAAATAAATGACTTTCTCAGGATCTCACAGCTAGTAAGTGGCAGAGGTAGAAGCACATTTAGGTCTGTCTGACTCCAAAGCCTAGCTAGTAACCACAGTACAGTCACAAAAATCCCTGAGTGCCTCTCTGATTATTTTGTTAGGATAATTTTTTTGTTTGTGTGTGTTAATTTTTTTTTATTTAATTGCAAAAGTGATACAGATTCATTGAAACAAGTCAAGCAATGATGAATATTCTCCTCTTCCTTCCATGATTTCTTGAGGTGTATTTACTTTCCATAGGTCTTCTATGCTTAAATAACACACAGGAAAGCAACAATCATGTATTTTTCACCATTATATCTCCAGTGCCTGACACAGAACTAGCTAAACCTTAATAAAAGTATGTTGGAAGAATAAATGAATAGTTGAATGAGTTTGTTTATTTTTCATAAAAGCAGGGTCTTACTGTACATATTTATCTGCAATTGTTACTTTCACTTAATACTATATCTCAAACATACAGACCTAACTCTTTTTTATGTAACTATATAATATTCCAGAATACGGATACAGCATAATTTATCCAGCCATTCCCCACAAATGGGCATAGATATTTGTAGAATTTGGGGAGTTACCAACAAAGCTGCATTAAATATCCATATGTACCTTATATAGGTCCCTGGGTGGCACAATTGGTTTGCTCTAGGCTGCTAACTAAAAGGTTGGTGGTTTGAATCCACCCACAGGCACTGCAGAAGAAAGGCCTGGTGATCTGCTTCTGTAAGATTACAGCCAAGGAAACCTTATGTAGCACAGTTCCACTCTGAAGCACATGGGGTCACTGTGAGTCAGAATAACTCAAGGGCAAAGCATTTGATTTTTTTTGAGGTGCGGTGGCAGGGGTCCTTTATATGCTGATATTCTTATTTCTACGAGGTTGTTGTTGTGTGCCCTTGAGCTGATTCCAACTCAGCAACCCTATATGACAGAGTAGAACTGCCCCATAGGGTTTCCTAGGCTGCAATCTTTATGGGAGCAGATTGCCAGTTTTTTTCTCACACGCAGCCACTGAGTAGGTTAGAACAGCTGACCTTTCAGTTAGCAGCTGAGCGCATAACCATTGCGCCACTAGGGTTTCCCTCTTTAGGGTAGATCTCTGCAATTGGGATTACTGGTTCAGAAGGGATGCACATTTTTTTAAATTTAATATATAATGCTAGGTAATTTTCCTGAAATGCTGGGCCAATTCACTTTCAAACAAGGACACCCACATGCTCACACCCTTACCACCACATCAATCTTTTTATTTCTGTTTGCAGAAAACTTGCTCGAAGTAAATTCTCTGAATTGAAGGATATGTACATTTTTCAGGTGCTTGACGTTTAGCCAAATTGCCTTCCAGTAGTGATGGACAACTCCCACTTCCACAAACAATGCATGAAACCTCCTGTTTCACCAAACTAGGTATTACAATTATCAAAAGAAAATAAAGGTGTTTGCCAATTTAAGAGGTGGTTGATTTACATGGGTATTTCTCACCTTCCTGTCACAAGGCCAAGGGAGCCAGGTGGCAGCTCCAGCCTGCTGGTAAAGCTGTGGGGGAGGGGCCTCTGGCACAAAGGGCTTGGGAAGGCAGCCAGGGGCTGCAGTTGGGAGGAAGTTACAGGCATTCCCTAGAACACAGTGGGACAGGAGAGTGCACACCAAGGCTGTGTGCCGGAGAACTGGGAGAGCTGGCCCAGAGGGCAAGGGTGAGTTTATACTGGTGCTGGCTGCTGGGACATGGCCGGGGTGCTATGAGAACATGGAGTTGGGAGGGATGGAGTTTGTTCTGTTGAAAGAGTTTGATTTCTCCTTCATATTCTAGGAAGAGTTGGTTACAAGTGAGCACAATTCAACTGAACAGAATTTAATAGAAATGAACAAATATTATTGGTGCAGTGGTTAAGACCTACGGCTGCTAATGAAAAGGTGGACAGTTCGAATTCACCAGCGCTCCTTGGAAACCCTGTGAGGCAGTTCTACTCTGTCCTATTGGGTCGCTATTGACTTGACGGCAATGAGTTTGAACAAATATTGTTCGACTTTTGCTACAAACAAAGCCTGGGCTGGAGAAGCGATTCCTGCTCTGTGAGACTTGCAGTCAAATGGAATATAGATAGAGCTGGTTCATAAAAATCCTAAAGCAGAGTAAGGGTGAGTTGTTTGATGTATGCTGAGTTGAAAGAGAGAGGCTACACATCCAAGTAGTAGGATCAGGAGAGGCTTTCCAGACAGAGGTTCGAGAGATTAGAGGGGTCCCTCAGCCCTAAAGGAGAAATTATTGTGTTCCCCACATAACCACCCCCAGCAGCTTCAGGCAGCAATTTGGAAACCCTCACCACTCAGCAGGTTGCCCTCACAGGTACACACATGTCCTCAGATCTACATGTTGCCCTCACCAATCCACATGCTGCCCTCACAAATCCACGTTTGGACCTCAGCTCAGTCCTAGATCTAGAAACCAATCGGCGTCAAATAGGGATTTAAGCTGCACCTCTTCTCCTCCATCTAGAAATTCAGAGGCTCTGTTCAAATGAAAAGCATCTGCATGCTCCCAGTTGGGCCAAACTGGGATTCAGTCTGGCTGTTTAAGGAACAGCTAGTTGGTGACCGCTCTGAATGTGGAAACATTTGGGGACTTTTATTTTTGCTGAAGAAAGGGGAGAGAATTTTATGCACAATAGGGCGGGAGAAGAGAAAAAGCATTAAGGAATAATTGGTGATGGGGCCTGGTTCCTGTTCTGTTTGCTCCCTTCCCCCAACTGGTCTGAGGGATTGGTTTTGAGCCCCACAGAGGAGAGACAGTCCAGACAGAAGTGGAAGGATTTGCCTGTCCTGAAAGGCTGGGAGTGTCTTAACTAAGGCTGGATGGTTTGGGACTGAGGCGAGTACTTCAGAGATGAGAAGCCAGGTTTTCCTCCCAACCCACATGCTCATTCAGCTTTAAACCTGAGGGCAGCTTTGCCTCTCTGACAGCCCAGGGTAGTGACCAGCAAAGGAGTCTGTTTCTGAGAAAGCTGCATTCTCATGAAGATCAGCAGCAGTGGGAAAGCGGCCGCTTGCCCTAAGAGAAGAGCCGAAGCCGAAGCCGAAGCCGAGGTGTTCACCAGCACTGGCTTGTACCCCTGAGAACTCAAGAATAAGTGGGGAAGACTGGAGCGGGGGCAGGGTGGGGAGAGTTCTCGCATCTCGCACGTGGGAGCTGAGAGCCATTACAATCTGGCATTTAGTACCAACATCAACTCATTTGCACCTACACTTTCCTGAGGCTTGGGGACATTTTAGTTACACAAGGAATGCTATATGATATCCTACCTAGAGTGAAATAAAGCTAACAAGTGCCCATTGCCTTTGGAGAAAATAGACTCAAAAATTCTTCCTAAATGAAGACATCCAGTTACTTTAGGTGGAGCCCTCCAGATCAAGGTCAAAGAGCATCTTAGAATCCCATATCCACCCTACCCTACCATGCTATTCACTAGAGTCAGTGGAAGTCCCCAAATTAGAATCTGTATTATTTGACAGGTGAGAACGTTTAGTAGTACCAGAGTTACTTTAATTGAATGAAATTCCCATCACACAGTACTTATTATCCATTATGTATTGGACCCTGAACACGGTATACGTTGAATACTTATTAATTTGATTGGATGTCGTATGTCATAGTACATATATTTTATTTGGTTTAAATTATGCCTTAGCTCTACCTGTGAGTACCAGTGACATCTCCCTGACCAGTTTTCTTTCTACCTCTCCAGATATTCACATCATTAAGGGACGTCTTGCCTGGTTACCTACAGCAAGACTCTGTGACCCTCATGAAGGTTTATATCAAACGGAGCAGGTAGGAGAGGTAAAGGCATTCTTTGGCTCCAGGCCTCATTGTCATAAGCCCCCATCTTCCCTTCCCTCTTCCTCTAGGTTTCCTTGTGACGAAATTGACAGGAAATGAAAATTCTTCAGTTCTCCAGAGTTTCTCTTTTCTCTGAATTTTTCATTTGGTAAACGCCATAGTTTTTGCATATGACTTCCCAACTGTCAAAAAGAAAATTAACAAAGGCTGTTTACTCATAAACTTGTGGCAAGGGAGCCCATCCCCATCATCTTCATTTCATCAGGGATTCAAAGGTGTTAGAAAAGAAGTTTTACGACTGCAAAGAGGAAATACTGAATTTTCAAATGAGAAAAAAAAGAAAACCCTATGGAATTCAGTTCTACTTTCTTAAAAAAAAAAAAAAAAACCTGTCTCATAGCTTGATTGCAAAAATTAAATGAGATCATGCATGTTAAGTGCATAATGAGCACATACTAAGGGCACAATAAATGTCAGTCGTATTTGTTGCTATTAAAAAAGAGGAAATACTGAGACAGGCTCTGATTGGCAACCGTTTTATTAAGGTGGGATTTTTGGAAGCAGGGGAGACTCTCTAATTGGTCTTCATGTACACTTGGCAGTCCTCAGGCAGCTGCAAGGGGACAAGTGAGCAGTTTGGGCACATTCAAAAGAAGAAGGCTTGCTCAGTGTTTGGTGCAGAGGGTATTCTGGGGCTGGCCAGCAATTTCCTAGAACAAGTTGGGGTCGATGGGTGATTTTCTTGGTAAACGGTCCTATGAGAAGCTGACTGCCATGGCAGCAGAGTTTCTCACATCAAAAGCCAGTAATGGTAGAAATTTGGTTTTTTTAATCTTTTGCTGGAAGATAATGAACTAACATATTCTAGACTGGAGTTAACAATAATCAGGAAATGTGTCACTTAAAAGGAGTTTCTTCTTTCTTTTAAATGTCCTTACCCCACTTGCTGGAGACCCTGGGTGGCTTGTCTGCTAACTGAAAGGTTGGAGCTTTGAGTCCACCCAGAGGTACCTCAGAAGAAAGGCTTGGCAGTCTACTTCCAAAAAATTAGCCATTAAAAGCCCTGTGAAACACAGTTCTACTCTGACACGTGGGGTTGCATGAGTCACAATCGACTCGATGGCAACTGGTTTTTGGTACTCCACTTGGCTGTATAAAGTCCAGACTGTATCTGAAAGCCCTGCCTACATTTTTGGGTGACTGGAGCAAGGTTACATGTTTCCTACAGTCCTCTCTGGTTGTCATTTGCAGCTCAGACTCTGGAATGCTGCTCCTAGCTCCCATGGGCATCTATCTGCTCTTCTCACGGCACCTAGAGACAGGCTTCTCTCTGGCCTTAGCTACTGTCACCTGTACCCCTTCGTCCCTCACTCAGGCCCATGTCCCCACCAGGATAGTGGAGAGTAGTCTGCAACTCTTTGAAAATCTTCAGTGAAAGTCAGGGAGGGCAGAAGGAAAACACAAAATAGAGATGAACTATTGTGGTGATGTCCAGAGCTCCTGGGCCTAGAAGACACTAGCTTACCCCAAGATGGCCACCATTTAAAGGGGCCATCTTTCTTCTCTCCAAAAAGAAGACCCTATAGTATATCTTCTGGAGAAAAGCCCAAGGCCAACCATCATAAGACCACCCCACCTCCACAGAGAAAAGAAGTGCCCCCCTGGTATCTTGCTTACCATTGCTGTCTTTATTTCCTGTCCCAGATTGACCTCAACGTTGTCCAAGAATAGATGCTCATTCCCCTCAGGGAAAGCTCCACCTCCACTTGCAGGGGTGTGGTCTCATCCTCTGGCTTCCATCAAGACAGTCAAATTACACAAGAATCCAGCAGTTCAACCTCAGAACATTCCAGGGTAACCAGTCTTAAGTACGATCATGGGCTTGTCCTGGGCTAGGATACCATGTTAAGGGAGTTGTAATGTGCAAGCATCTTTATACACATTATTTTCAATCCTGTTAACAGCACTGCAAGTTAGGTGTTGTTAATCTCATTTACAGATGAGGAAACCAAGGCCCAAAGAAATAACAAGCCCAAGATCACGCAGCTGGAAAGCAGGGGAGCCAGAATTTGAACTCAGCTCTTTCTGCTTCTGTAATCTCTGTTCTTTTCATGCGGCTCGTGGTGCAAATGCTTAAGTGCTCAACTAATAGCCAAAAGGTTGGAGGTTTAAACCCACCCAGAGGTGCCTCAGAAGAACAGGCCCGGTGATCTGCTTCTAAAAGTTCACACAACCTTAAAAGCTCTATGGAGCACAGTTCTACTCGGCACATGTGGGGTCACCATGAGCCATCCACTCGAAGGCAACTGGTTTGGATTTTGGTTTTTACAGGCTTTGCCAGGTATGGTTCAACATTGCCTTTGTCTCTCCCTGGGTTACCTTCCAGATGCTCCATTCTCTGAGTTATCTTGCTGTTGAGCTACACTAACACTTCTCTCCTTTTAGCTCCACCTGCCTCTCCCTAGCTTGAATTGCCAGTCAGAAATCTCTCCCTCTTCCTCCTCGTCTTTACCCTCTTTCCCTCTCCTCCTTATCATCCTTCATCTCCTAATTTTAGAACAAGGGTTATGTTTTCCTATCCATTTAGCAATCCAGCTTATGAGAGGTGATTGGCACTATGATTAAGGGCTGAGTTCCTTGTCTTTTCCTGAGAGCCCTTTTGCTTTCCAGGGAGACCAGCATGGCTGCCACCGATCTCAGCTCTCTGGTACAGCTTAATTTATTTTAAAAATATCAGAGTGCAAGGCTGTGTCCATATAAATACTGAAACTGTGAGCATAAGTTACAGGCCCTTGGAGAAGAAAAGTTGCCTAATTTGGTGGCCAGCTTCCAAAATTCCCCTTGGTAATCCTGCCTCGTGACTGCTTCTCTTTTACAAAATAGTTTCCAGAATAGTTTGGAATTTTCCTTCAGAGGTGTCAAAGCACCTATCACAAAAACACACTCCAATAGCAAAATTATTTGAAATAAATTATTGCTGGAAGCAGAGAGTGCAGGGTCCGTGTCCAAACGCTGGGAATGTGCTTACTAATGGAGGCTCTTTAAAACATTGCAGGAATGACCATTTTATTTACCTTTTGGAGTTTTTTTTTTTTTTTCCTTAATCAACTTGAGGATTACTTGCACAATCAAAATAAAGCAAAGAACTTTTTAAAAGTCATATGGATAATTTGGGTTAATAAAACCGAATAATGAAAGAAAATAGAAAAGCCACAGCCTCTTCAGGACTGGCTTTCAATCCCGATCAATTTTGAGAATGAAGCTCAGCTTTCCCCTCCTGTTAAACCAAAAAAAAAAAAAAAAACCCTAGAACCCGTTGGCATTGAGTTGATTCCGAATCATAGCCACTCTATAGGATGGAGTAGAACTGCCCCATAGAGTTTCCAAGGAGCGCCTGATGGATTTAAACTGCCAACATTTTGGTTAGCAGCTGTGGCTCTTAACAACTACACCACCAGAGTTTCCTCCCCTCCCATTAGATTCGGCAAATTACTTTACCAATCTGTGTTCTCTGTAACTCCCTTTCATCCTGCCTGTATAGACACCAGTTGTATTTCACTGGTGCAAAGAACACTTGGAGAATTTCATGAAAGGAAAGTTTTCTCATCTCCGAGTTTGTCAACCCCTGCTTTAGTTCCTTTTTCTTCTGCCCTCCTGGGAAGAAATGGAGGAGGAGAGAGGATTTCTATCATGATTTCCAGAGTACTTGCCTTGTATTTGGGTCCATTGTTGACTGGTTGTTCTTGTCTTCTTTAATTTCAAGTTGAGGCCCTGAAAGTTTTAGAAGTGAGGACACAAGGATGAGTGTACTTGGAGAAAGTAAGGTAGTTAGGAGATCTGTAGGAATTAGTATTTAGTAAGTCCTTGATTCCCTGAGCATGAACCTTGGATCAGCAGGTGACTTCTGGTTTCATACTCAAGTATTTAATCTATTCCTTAGCCACAAGGAAACTGCTATCTATACTGTGGTGCTACCCTCCAGTCTTCCCTTTGGATATTTATATTTGTAGAGCCAAGTCTTCCTTGTGACAATGTATGCCTTAGGAGAAAAAAAAAAAATGCCTGAGTATAAGAAATTCCCACCATAAAGGTAACTGGAGCCAGTAGAAATGAAATCTCACCACTAAAAACTGATCCCTAGCTAATAAGAGATCAACAAAGTTATCAGATACAAGGTCAACTCACAAAAAATCAATAGCATTTCTCTACAGCACCAAGAGCCAACTACAAAATATAACCAGATATTGTGTAGCATTGACCATACAACAAAAGTTATAAAGAATGTAGTACTTGACAAAGAGTGCATAAGACTTCAGTGTTTCAGTCAAAGGATATAAAACTTTCTGAATAAATGGAGAGACAGTTCATTCTCTTGCATGGGATAATTTAATATAGCAAAAATATTCAATTCTTGCCAAAATTAATCTATACATTTAATCCAATACCAATCAAAATTCCAGCAAGATTTTTCTGAGGAATGTGAAAAAGTTATTTTAAACTGCATGTGGAAAAATACATTCTTCATGAATAGCTAAGTAAGCTTAGATAAAAAGAAAAGAAAGAGAACTTGCCCTATCACCTGTGATCATATTACAAACTATAGTAACAAAGACAGTGTGGTACTGGTGTAAAAACATATAGACCAAGAAAATAAAATGCTCACTAGATCCACGTATATATGGGAACTTAACAAATGACAAAAGCGGTACCACAAAATGATGGAACTAACAAAAACCAATTAGTAGATGGTGCTGGTAAAACTAGTTTGTTACAAACAGAAGCATAAGATTGGACCACTACTGCCTTTGTTTTCTAGTCCTACTTCTATCAATATGGTAAATGAATTAACCTCTGAGGCTCAGGTTCCTAATGTGTATATAACCCTTATACATCCATTGATCCACATGGTTCAGTCTCTCTCAGAGATACCAGGTCCTGAAAGCCCAATTCAACAGAAAAAACACAATTAAAAGGAACTCTAGCATGGTCAACATGGCAGACTAGTTAGACTCTTCCTATATCCCTCTTACAACAAAGACCCGGAAAAACAAGTGATTTGATTCTACGTGAATATCTGGCAGCCCTGAACAAGGCAAGGTTAAGAAATCCATCTAAGTCATACTGGAGAGGAAGACCGTTTGGAAGAGGTGAGGAGTGCTAGAGCTGCAGCAGCGACACAGCAGAGACACAGCCACTCCGGGCAGCGGTGAAGCAGGCAAACAGCTGTGCTGTGTGCACTCTTGAGAAGCAGTTTCCACATCTAGAGAGACCCGGCAGCAGAGATTCTGCTTGGACACCGAACCAGTGAAGAGCAGCTCCCAAGAGACTAGGATAAGTACATGCGCGCACCCTTTCACAGCGAGTTAAAAAAAAAAAAGCCCATTTGGGAAAAACCTCTCTCCCTTTTACCTCCTACCTCTGCGCTCTCCACCGGATTTGGGAAAAACTTCTCTTCCTTTTACTGCCTCCCTCCCTGCTCTGCACTGGGAGTCCACTGGGCTGGAAATAGATCCCAAAAGGCACCCTGACCCATTCTCCTGACCTTGGAGAGGGAAAAAATAAGCTGCTGGCTCCCCTGGGCCAGGAACACGGGATTGGCACAACTCCTTTGCTGGCCATAGAAATCAGGGGTCCGCAGACTCTGAGTGCCATACACTCCTGTATAGACTTGTGGGGACCCATCTCAACAGCGGTAGCCCTGACTACCACAGTACAACAGGGCAAACACCTGAAGTTTAACTTCAGTGGCTTCAGCTGTGAACAAGCAGATTTGTGATCCTCAAAACAGCCCTGCCCCTCAAGTAGGCACTTTTATCTATCTTCAGCAGAGTCTTGAGAACTGGTGATAGTTCCTAAAGTGCCTAGTCACCTGCTTCAGGAGTTCAAGAAAAAGTGGTGCCCTCGAGTCTTTGCAGCTAACATAGTGTGGCGCTCGTCACCTGGCTGCAAAACTCACCTACATATTCACCTTAGAGAAGAGGGACACGCTTTTCTTTCAGACTCTCAGGGGCAGCCGTTGGCCCCCTGCCTGGCTCAGTGCGTGATCCCCTACCACAGCCAGAGTCCAGTGCCTGCACCAATCACCCATGCCTCTCTAGGACTGGGGGTGAGAGCCTGCATCACACACTTGGAGATTGACTGCCTGCACACCCGAGCTGATCCCATACGGAAATTTTAATGGACTCTGGCATGCACATACTTAGTTACATAACCAACTACTTGGTGACAGGACATTAGAGGTCACAAGGTGTCAAAAATCAAACTAGTGCACACGAGAAGCCTATTTGGGCATATCAAAACAAAACAAGATAAGAAGCTAGGTCTCACTAAGCCAACACAAAATAAAATTATAATAAATTATCGATGGCTCGGGGACAACAGTCAATATCAAGTTACATAAAGAAGCAGTCCACGATGGCTTCAGCAAGCTCCCAAAATAAAGAATCAATAAATTCTCTGGAGGAAGAGAACTTCTTGGAATGACCAGAGACAAAATACAAAAGATTAATATACAGAACTCTTCTAGAAATAAGAAAGGAAATTCGACAGAACGTAGAAACAGCCAGGCAACATACAGACACAGTAGTAGCGGAACTTAAAACAGTTATTCAAGAACATAATGCCAAATATAATAGGCTGCAAGAATCCTTAGAGAGGCAGCAATCAGAAATCCAGAAGATTAACAATAAAATTTCAGAATTAGACAACTCAATAGAAAGTCATAGGAACAGAACTGAGGCAGTAGAAGTTAGAATTAGTGACATGAAAGATAAAGTTCTTGATGCCAACTTATTTGAGGAAAAATCAGATAAAAGAATTAAAAAGAATGAAGAAACTCTAAGAGTCATGTGGGACTCTATCAAGAGAAATAACCTACAAGTGATTGGAGTACTAGAACGGGGGGGTGGGCGGGATAACAGAAAATACAGAGAAAATTGTTGAAGATTTGTTGATAGAAAACTTCCCTGCTATCATGAAAGATGAGAAGATATCTATCCAAGATGCTCATCGAACCCCACATAAGGTAGATCCCAAAAGAAAGTCACCAAGACATATTATAATCAAACTTACCAAAACCAAAGATAAAGAGAGAATATTAACAGCAGCTAGGGATAAAAGAAAAGTCATCTACAAAGGAGAGTCAATTAGAATAAGCTCAGGCTACTCAGCAGAAACCATGCAGGCTAGAAGGCAATGGGATGACATATTTAAAGCCTTGAAGGAAAATAACTGTCAGCCAAGAGTTATATACCCAGCAAAACTGTCTCTCAAATATGATGGCAAAATTAGGGCATTTCCAGATAAACAGAAGTTCAGGGAATTTGCAAAAACCAAACCAAAATTACAAGAAATACTAAAGGGAGTCCTATGGTTAGATAATCAATAACACCAGCTAACAACGCAAGACTAGAACACAGGATAGAGCAACCAGATATTGACTCAGGTACGGAAATCAAAATTACATCAAAGCTAAAACATTGAAAATAGGGAAACAGATATCACTATGTAAAAAAAAAGAGGATAATATTAAAACAAAAAATTGAGACATTGATTTTCTATATGGAGGGGAAGTTACGGCGATATAAGGTAATAATAGAGTGGTATAAACTTAGGAAATTAGAGGTAAATATTAAGGTAACCACAAAGGAATCTAACAACCCTACAAATCAAAATAAAAAAGTCGAAAAACATAAAGACCCAGCAAACACAAAATCTACAACAAAGAAAAAGATGAAGAAAAAAAATACATAAAGAAAAATGACTCAGCACAGAAAACTGAGGAGAACAAAGAAACAGTGAAAACACACAAAAAGAGATATCAGAATGACAGCACTAAACTCGTACCTATCAATAATTACACTGAATGTAAATGGACTTAATGCACCAATAAAGAGACAGAGAGCGGCAGACTGGTTAAAAAAAACATGACCCATCTATATGCTGCCTACAAGAGATGCACCTTAGACTTAAAGACACAAGCAGGCTAAAACTCAAAGGATGGAAAAAAATATATCAAGCAAACAACACTGAAAAAAGAACAGGAGTGGCAATATTGATCTCTGACAAAATAGACTTTAAAGTAAAATCCACCACAAAAGATAAGGAAGGGCACTATATAATGATTAAAGGGTCAATACACCAGGAGGACATAACTATAATAAATATTTATGCACCCAACAACTGGGCTCCAAAATACATGAAACAAACTCTAACAGCTCTGAAGAGAGAGATAGACAGCTCCACAATAGTAGTAGGAGACTTCAACATGCCACTTTCAGTGAAGGACAGCACATTGAGAAAGAAGTTCAACAAAGACACGGAAGAGCTAAATGCTACAATCAACCAACTTGATCTCATAGACCTATACCAAACTCTGCACCCAACTGCAGCAAAGTATACTTTCCTTTCCAATGTACGTGGAACATTCTCCCGAATAGACCACATATTAGGCCATAAAGCAAGCCTTAACAAAATCCAAAACATTGAAGTACTACAAAGCATCTTTTCTGACCATAAAGCCATAAAAGTGGAAATCAACAACACAAAACAAGGAAAAATAAATCAAACACATGGAAACTGAACAACACCTTGCTCAAAAACTACTGGGTTATAGAAGAAATTAAAGATGGAATAAAGAAATTCATAGAATCAAATGAGAATGAAAACGCATCCTACCAGAACCTTTGGAACACAGAAAAAGCAGTGCTCAGAGGTCAGTTTATAGCAATAATTGCACACATCCAAAAACAAGAAAGGCTCATAATCAAAGCACTAACCCTACAACTAGAACAAGTAGAGACAGAGCAGCAAAAGAAGCCTACAGGTGCCAGAAGGAAGGAAATAATAAGAATTAGAGCAGAATTAAATGAAATAGAGAGCAGAAAAACAATTGAAAGAGTTAACAAGTCAAAAGCTGGTTCTTGAAAAGATCAACAAAATTGATAAACCATTGGCCAAACTGACAAAAGAAAAACTGGAGAGGAAGAAGATAACCTGTATAAGAAATGAGGTGGGTGATATCACAACAGACCCAACTGGAATTAAAAGAATCATAACAGAATGCTATGAAAAATTGTACTCTGACAAATTTGAAAACCTAGAGGAAATGGACAAATTTCTAGAAACTCACTACCTACCTAAATTAATACAAACAGAGGTACAACAACTAAATAAACCCATAATAAAAGAAGAGATTGAAAAGGTTATTAAAAAACTGCCAACAAAAAAAAAAGTCCTGGCCCAGATGGCTTCACTGGAGAATTCTACCAAACTTTCAGAGAAGAGATAACACCACTTCTACTAAAGGTATTTCAGAGCATAGAAACGGATGGAATACTCCCAAACTCATTCTGTGAAGCCAGTGTAACCCTGATACCAAAACCAGGTAAAAGACACCACAAAAATAGAAAATTACAGACCAATATCCCTCATGAACATTGACACAAAAATCCTCAACAAAATTTTAGCCAATAGAATTCAGCAAATATCAAACAAACAAACAAAAAAAAAATTCACCACGACCAAGTGGGATTTATACCAGGTATGCAGGGATGGTTCAACATTAGAAAAACAATCAATGTAATCCATCCCATAAATAAAACAAAAGACAAGAACCACATGATCTTATCAATCGCTGCAGAAAAGGCATTTGACAAAGTCCAACACCCATTCATGAGAAAAACTCTCAAAAAAATAGGAATAGAAGGGAAATTCCTCAGTATAATTAAGGACATTTATACAAAACCAATAGCCAACATCATCCTGAATGGAGAGACTTTGAAAGCATTCCCCTTGAGAACAGGAAGCAGACAAGGATGCCGTTTATCACCACTATCATTCAACATTGTGCTTGAGGTCCTAGCCAGAGCAGCTAGGCTAGAAAAAGAAATAAAGGGCATCCAAATAGGTAGGGAAGAAGTCAAAACATCTTTATTCACAGATGATGTGATCTTATACACGGAAAACCCCAAGGAATCCACAAGAAAACTACTAGAACTAATAGAAGATTTCAGCAAAGTTTCAGGATACAAGATAAACATACAAAAATGAACTGGATTCATCTACACAAACAAAGAGAACCTTGAAGAGGAGATCACCAAATCAATACCATTTACAATAACCCCCAAAAAGATAAAATACTTAGGAATAAATCGAACTAGAGATGTAAAAGATCTTTACAGAGAAAACTACAAGACACTACTGCAAGAAACTAAAAGAGACCTGCATAAGTGGAAAAATATACCTTGCTTATGGATTGGTAGACTCAGCATAGTGAAAATGTCAATTCTACCCAGAGCAATCTACAGATACAATGTAATCCCGATCCAGATTCCGGCAGCGTTTTTTAATGAGTTGGAGAAACAAATCACCAACTTCATATGGAAAGGGAAGAGGCCCTGGATAAATAAAGCACTACTCAAGAAGAAGAACAAAGTGGGAGGCCTTACACTACCTGATTTTAGGACCCATTATACTGCCACGGTAGTCAAGACAGCCTGGTACTGGTACAATAACACATACATAGACCAATGGAACAGAGTTGAGAATCCAGATATAAACTCATCCACCTATGAGCAGCTGATATTTGACAAAGGCCCAAAGTCCATTAATTGAGGAAAAGACAGTCTCTTCAACAAATGGTGCTGGCATAATTGGATATCTATATGTAAAAAAACTGAAACAAGACCCATATCTCACACCATGCACAAAAACTAACTCAAAATGGATCAAAGACTTAAATATAAAATCAAAAACGATAAAGATCATGGAAGAAAAAATAGGGACAATGCTAGGAGCCCTAATACATGGCATAAACACAATACAAAACCATAAATAACAATGCACAAGCACCAGAAGAGAGATTAGATAAATGGGAGCTCCTAAAAATCAAACACGCTCATCCAAAGACGTCACCAAAAGAGTGAAAAGACAACCTACAGATTGGGAAAAAAATTTTGGCTATGACAAATCTGATCAGCATCTAATCTCTAAAATCTACAAGACACTCCAAAACCTCAACAGCAAAAAGAGAAATAACCCAATTAAAAAATGGGCAAAGGATATTAACGGGCACTTCACCAAGGACACATGAAGAAATGCTCACGATCATTAGCCATTAGAGAAATGCAGATCAAAACTACAATGAGATATCATCTCACCCCAACAAGGCTAGCATTAATCCAAAAAAACACAAAATAATAAATTCTGGAGAGGTTGTGGAGAGACTGGAACACTTATACACTGTTGGTGGGAATGTAAAATGGTACAACCACTTTGGAAATGGATTTGGTGCTTCCTTAAAAAGCTAGAAATAGAAGTATCATACGATCCAGCTATCCCACTCCTTGGAATATATCCTAGAGAAACAAGAGCCGTCACACGAATAGATATATGCACACCCATGTTCATCACAGCACTGTTTACAATAGCCAAAGGATGGAAGCAACCTACGTGCCCATTGATGGACGAATGGATAAATAAACTATGGTATATCCACACAATGGAATATTACACAACAATAAAGAACAATGATGTAGCTGTGAAACATTGTATAACTTGGTGGAAGCTAGAACTTATTATGCTGAGTGAATTTAGTCAGGCACAGAAAGACAAATACTGTATAAGACCACTATTATAAGAACTCAAGAAAAGGTTTAAAAACACAGAATAAAACATTCTTTGATGGTTACGGGGGTGGGGAGGGAGTGTGAGAGTTATTTACTAACTAGATAGTAGATAGGAATTATTTTACACGAAGGGAAGGACAGCACACACTACAGGGGAAGTCAGCACAACTGGACTAAACCAAAGCTAAGAAGTTTCCTCAATACAATCAAATACTTTGAGAGACAGAGTAGCGGGGCTGCAGAGTCTGGGGACCATGCTTTGAGGGGACATCTATGTCAACTGGCATAACAAAGCTTATTAAGAAAATGTTCTGCATCCTACTTTGGTGAGTGGCATCTGGGGTCTTAAAAGCTTGCAAGGAGCCATCCAAGATGCATCAATAGGTCCCAACCACCTGGAGTAAAGGAGAACGAAGAACACCAAAGACTCAAGGAAAGTATTGGCCCAAGAGGCAGAATGGGCCACATAAACCAGAGACTTCATCAGCCTGATACCAGAAGAACTAGATAATGCCCGGCTACCACCAATGACTGTCCTGACAGGAAACACAACAGAGTGTCCCTGATGGAGCAGTAGAACGATGGGTTGCAGAACTCAAATTCTAGTAAGAAGACCAGACTTAATGGTCTGACTAAGACTGGAGTTGCCCCGGAAAGCATGGCCCCTGGTCTCTCCATCACCCCAGAACTAAAACAATTTCTGAGGCCAACTCTTCAAACAGGGATCGGACTTGACTGTGGGACCTAAAGTGCTACTTGTGAAGAACGTGCCTCTTAGACAAGTAGATATAAGAGACCAAAGGGGCAACTTCTGTCCAGAGGTGAGAGGGGAAGGCAGAGAGAGTTAGGAGCTGGATGAATGTTCATGGGGAATCAGGTGCGGAGGGGAGGAGTGTGCTGTCGCAGAACGGGGTGAGTGGTTGGGGTCTCATAACAATGTATGTTAAAAAAAAATTCTGTATGGGAGACTAATTTGAAATATAAACTTCATTTAATTACATCAATTAAAAATGAAAATACAAGGAACTCTATTCCTTATACATTTCCATAAACAACAAACCCAAATCTGAGTTGATTCTGACTAAGGTGACCCCCGCTGTGTTACAGAGTAGAACTGAGCTCCATAGGGTTTTCTTTGCTGCATATGGAAACATATTGTCAGGCTTTTCTTCGGCGGTGCCACTGGGTGGGTTCGAATTGTTAACTTTCAGTTTAGTAGTCAAGCATAAACCGTTTGTATCACCCAGGGACCTTCCCTCATACATTTAAAGGCATCCAAATATACAGACTACAATACTACTTAACATTCCCTTTCTCCTGTTATATAGCCGGTAGTCCTTCAACACCTCTTTCCTCAATCCCATCCAAAGCATCTCCACCTGTAGCCCTTCTTCTTTTCCCGTTTCTCCCGTCTCAGTCCCTTATTGCATTGACAAGCCCACTCTTATTCCTAAATCCTGCCCTTTTCTTCTTATCTCTTTTGTTCCCTGTCCCCTCACCTAGTTGTCCAAGATCTGCATCGCAGAAGTCCAAAGGACCAGTCTGGCAAAGAGAGAACTATTTTGAGAGACGCTGAAAAGCTAAAGACCAAAAGAAAAAGGAAAAACTATGAATACTGTCATATTTGTGGGCCTTGCCTCGTCTATGTAAAATGAGATTATTATTTTTTAAAGTATGTGGTAACTCTTTGAAAAGCATGAAATGTTAAACTGTCCTTGTTATGCCTATAATGTGAAGGAACTAGTGTAGGGGTACTGCTGACTGTGTGGGAGAGAGGGTTTCTCTCCTGTGAGAGAAACACAATTCTGACCAACTAAGTGAGGCTGTACCGGGCATCTGCTTAGATACTAGCTGAGTAAGCCAGAGTGGAGTTCCCACCTTCTGACTGGACACAGCCCAGAACAGAAAGAGTGAGTGGGGAGAGTGCTAACCAGAGTTCTAACATAAAGTTCAAAGGGCAGGAGGGCTGAAAAGTGGGGGAGAAAGCAGGACCGGGTTTATTGGTATATGCTGGGTAAGAGGGCTGAGCTGGCTAAAAGGCACTGGATCAGGGTGGACCCTCCTCTTAGTTGCAATTTTGTCTTAAACGTTGTTTTTAAATAGAGCTACTGGGACCAGGAAAAGAAGCCCTGGTAGTGCAAACAAGTTTAGTACTCATTGCTAACTGAAAGGTTGGTGGTTAGAACCCACCCAGAGGTTCTGCAGGAAAAAGACCTGGCAATATGCTCACATAAAGATTATAGCCTAGAAAACTCAATGGGGCACTTCTACTCTGTCACATAGGGTTGCTATGAGTTGAAATTGACGCTATGGCACCCAAGAACAACAACTAGGAATGGCCAATTTAACTGAATTGATTGGTCAGTGTGGTCAAACAGGTGGGCCATCTTTTGTCCTTGATTTGATTGGTTGTTTGGCCCAGCTTTAGATTCCTCAAACCACATTGCCTCACTCCAGTGCATTCTGACAGGAGGGAGAGGACTTTGGGCCCATGGCCCAGCAGAACGCCTCCCCCTCAAGGTCCCTGATATGCTGTCCACTGTCTCAGGTGGAGCGTTCAGACTTCCTGACACCCTACTACCTGAGACTCCGAGGGCTGTCAACTTCTGTTACAATGAAGTGCTGCTAGATTAAAAATTCCTTGAGATATGTGGGTCATCAGATGCTTTAAAAAAAAAAAAAACTTAAGGAATGTGTTGTTGGAAGAAAATTTTTCCTCATCAGGAGGATTTTTTTAAGTCTTTTTTTTGTTTTTTTAAATTTTAAATTGTCTAATTTTCTCTACTTTATCAGTTTGCCAGCTGACACCAAGACTAAATCTTCCCAAAGTGACTGCTCCTAAATTATTATGTTTCATGTAATCCCAGACATCCCTTTTGCCACCTCTGGAGGTGGTGTGATGTAGTAAAAAGCACATGGGCTTTGGAACCAGACAGGCTCTGGATTCAGGTGGCTTCTGACCCTCTCCAGCTGAGAGCTGTTGTTGTTAGGTGCCGTCAAGTCGGTTCCAACTCATAGTGACCCTATGTACAACAGAACGAAACACAGCCCAGTCCTGTGCCATCCTCACAATCCTTGTTATGCTTGAGCCCATTGTTGCAGTCACTGTGTCAATCCATCTTGTTGAGGGTCTTCCTCTTTTTTGCTGACCCTCTACTTTACCAAGCATGATGCCCTTCTCTAGGGACCGATTGGTCCTGATAACATGTCTGTGATGGTTAAGATTGTGTGTCAGCTTGGCTGGGCCATGATTCTCAGTGTTTTAATGTAATCACTCCCATGATTGAATATACTGTGAGTAGCCAATCAGATGAAAGGAAGTCTCCTTGGGGGTGTGGCCTGCATCTGACTATAAAAGCAGATGTTCTGGCTTTTTGCTCTCTCTGGATCCTGCGGCTACTTCCTATTATCATATCTCCCGTTCTTGGGACTTGAGCTGTCAGCTTATCTGCTGAACCTGGGATTCGTCGATCTGCACAGCCTGTGAGTGGGAGCCCTGCTCTCCGACCTGCCGATCTTGGGCTTGCCGGCTTCTGCAGCTGTGTGACTTGGGAAAGGTCTCTATCCTGATCCACGGACTTGGGGCGCTCTACCCTCTACAATCACGTGAGCTGTTTCCTTGATATAATCTCTCTATATATATATGTATTTATACTCTTTACTGGTTTTGCTTCTCTAGAAAACCCAGCCTAAGACAACATCCAAAGTATGTAAGATGTAGTCTCACCATCTTTGCTTTTAAGGAGCATTCTGGATATACTTCTTCCAAGACAGATTAGTCTGTTCTTTTGGCAGTCCACAGTATATTCGGTATTTTTCTCCAACACCACAATTCAAAGGTGTCAGTTCTTCTTTTGTCTTCCATATTCATCCTCCAGCTTTCGCATGCATATAAGGCAATTGAAAACACCATGGCTTGGGTCAGGCATACCTTAGTCCTTAAAGTAACATCTTTGCTTTTGAACACTTTAAAGAGGTCTTTTGCAGCAGATTTGCCCAATGCAATGTATCTTTTGATTTCTTATGCTATTTCCATGGGTGTTGATTGTGGATCCAAGTAAAATGAAATCCTTGGCAACTTCAATCTTTTCTCCGTTTATCATGATGTTGCTTATTGGTCCAGTTGTGAGGGTTTTTGTTTTCTTTATGTTGAGGTGTACTCTATACTGAAGGCTGTAGTCTTTGATCTTCATCAGTAAGTGCTTCAAGTCTTCTTCACTTTCAGCAAGCAAGGTTGTGTCATCTGCATAATGCAGGTTGTTAATGAGTTTTCTTCCAATAGCTGAGATCTAGGATAAGTTATTTAACCTCTCTCTTCTTCAGCTTCCTCTTCTACAAAATGGGGAAATACTATCTACCCCAACGTGTTATTGTGAGGATTAAATGACATAATGAAAATAAAAGTGCTCAGTGCCTGGCATATATTAAGTGCTCAAAGATACTTCTTGAAGTTTGTTTATTTGGCCTGTGTTATGTGACACTGGACAAGATGTCAAAGTTGAACCAAGTCCCACAAAGAGCCAGTCAGAGTTTCTAATGAAAGGTGAAACTTGAGTGAACACACTGAGTCCCACTGCCTAATGTGGAACCCATGCCTCTCCTTACCCATATATGTATGCTGTCAGATGAATGGCAGCAAGGGTCCCATTCTGTAACCAGCCCATCAGACAGGGGCAGGAAAAGGCACAGGCTTTCCCCATTGAGTCCCCAGCTGCCATTACTATGTACTTTACTATGCAGCTGCATTAAAAAAAAAAGTTGCCATTGAGGTCGATTCTGACTCATGGAGACTCCACGTGTGTCAGTGTAGAACTGTGCTTCATAGGGTTTTCAGTGGTTGAGTTTTGGAAGTAGATTGCTAGGCCTTTCTTCCAAGGCATCTCTGGGTGGACTCAAACCTCCAACCTTTTGGTTAGCAGCCGAGCATGTTCACAACTGGTGCTACCCAGGGACTCCTTGCAGCTCACATTTAGGAAGGAATTATTTTACTGTCCAAAAAAAGGGGCCTGAAAAACATATTTCCTCCCCTGAACTCAAAATCCATTCTTTCCAGAAAATCCAGAGATCTAAAACTTTCTTCTTTTATTACTTAAGGTACAGAAGGCTCACACTACCTTTGCTGGGTCTAAAAATATACTTTGAGTTCATTTTGACCATCTAAAGGCACTTTCAAGTGCCTCTCTCTGCTGTGGTCTAGGAAAATGGTCCACAGCCAACTAGCAATCCTCAGAAAGCCCTTAATTTGTTCATTGTAGCAGACACTGATCAGGATTGTCATGGCTTCACTTGTATGCAGAAATCTCATGCGTATTCCTTTACACCAACAAAGAGAACCTCAAAAAGGAAATCACCAAATCAATACCTTCTACAATAGCCCCCAAGAAGATAAAATACTTAGGAATAAATCGAAGCAGAGATGTAAAAGATCTTTAGAGAGAAAACTACAAGATACTACTGCAAGAAAGTAAAATAGACCTGCATAAGTGGAAAAACATACCTTGCTCATGGATAGGTAAACTCAACATTGTGAAAATGTCAATTCTACCCAAAGCGATCTACAGATGCAATGCCATCCCCATCCAAATTCCACAAGAATTTTTTAATGAGATGGAAAAACAAATCACCAACTTCGTGTGGAAAGGGAAGAGGCCCCAAATAAGTAAAGCATTCCTCAAGAAGAACAGGATGGGAAGCTTCACACTACCTGATTTTAGAACCTATTATACCGCCACGGTAGTCCAAACAGCCTGGTCCTTGTACAACAACAACAGATAAATAGACCAATGGAACAGAATTGAGAATCCAGACATAAATTCATCCACCTATGAGCAGCTGATATTTGGCAAAGGCCCAAAGTCCATTAATTGGGGAAAACACAGTCTGTTTAACGAATGGTGCTGGCATAACTGGATATCCATCTGCAAAAAACTGAAACAAGACCCATACCTCACACCAGGCACAAAAACTAACTCAAAATGGATCAAAGACCTAAGTATAAAATCAAAAACGATAAAGATCATGAGAGAAAAAATAGGGACAATGCTAGGAGCCCTAATGCATGGCATAAACACAATA
The DNA here is from genome assembly GCA_030035585.1 of Dugong dugon. Classification (NCBI taxonomy): domain Eukaryota; kingdom Metazoa; phylum Chordata; class Mammalia; order Sirenia; family Dugongidae; genus Dugong; species Dugong dugon. The sequence continues at coordinate 34,297,686 of CM057467.1, forward strand.
TGAACCATAACTAACAATGCACAAGCACCAGAAGACAGACCAGATAACTGGGAGCTCCTAAAAATCAAACACTTATGCTATCAAAAGACTTCACCAAAAGAGTCAAAAGACAACCTGCAGACTGGAAAAAAAATTTGGCTACGACAAATCCGACCAGCGTCTAATCTCTAAAATCTACAAGATACTGCAAAACCTCGACTGCAAAAAGACAAATAACCCAATTAAAAAATAGGCAAAGGTTATTAACAGGCACTTCACCAAAGAAGATATTCAGGCAGCTAACAGACACATGAAGAAATGCTCATGATCATTAGTCATCAGAGAAATGCAGATCAAAACTACAATGAGGTATCATCTCACCCCAACAAGGCGAGCATTAATCCAAAAAACACAAAATAATAAATGTTGGAGAGGTTGTGGAGAGACTGGAACACTTATACACAGTTGGTGGCAATGTAAAATGGTACAACCACTTTGGAAATAGATTTGGTGCTTCCTTAAAAAGCTAGAAATAGAAGTAGCATACCATCCAGCTATCCCACTCCTTGGAATATATCCTAGAGAAATAAGAGCCATCACACGAATAGATATATGCACACCCATGTTCATCACAGCACTGTTCACAATAGCCAAAGGATGGAAGCAACCTAAGTGCCCACTGATGGATGAATGGATAAACAAACTATGGTATATCCACACAATGGAATATTACGCAACGATAAAGAACAATGATGAAGCTGTGAAACATAACATGGAGGAAGCTGTAGGTCATTACGCTGAGTGAATTTAGTCAGTCACAGAAGGACAAATATTGTATAAGACTGCTGTTATAAGAACCCAAGAAAACGTTTAAACACAGAAAAAAACATTCTTTGATGGTTATGAGGGTGGGAAGGGAGGGTGAGGGTTATTTACTAACTAGATAGTAGATAAGAATGATCTTAGGTAAAGGGAAGGACAGCACACACTACAGGGGAGGTCAGCACAACTGGACTAAACCAAAGCTAAGACGTTTCCTGAATACAATCAAACACTTTGAGGGACAGAGTAGCAGGGGTAGGGGTCTGGAGACCATGCTTTGAGGGGACATCTATGTCAACTGGCATAACAAACCTTATTAAGAAAATGTTCTGCATCCTACTTTGGTGTGCAGTGTCTGGGGTCTTAAAAGCTTGCAAGCGGCCATCTAAGATGCATCCATTGGTTCCAACCACCTGGAGTAAAGGAGAATGAAGAACACCAAAGACACAAGGAAAGTATTAGCCCAAGAGACAGAAAGGGCCATATAAACCAGAGACTTCATCAGCTTGAGACCAGAAGAACTAGATGGTGCCCGGCTATCACCAATGACCGCCCTGACAGGGAACACTACAAAGATTCCCAGATGGAGCAGGAGAAAGGTGGGGTGCAGAACTCAAATTCTAGCAAGAAGACCAGACTTAATGGTCTGACTGAGGCTGGAAATCATGGCCCCTGGATTCTCTATCAGCCCAGAACTAAAACAATTTCCAAGGCCAACTCTTCAGACAGGGATTGGACTGGACTGTGGGACATAAAGTGATACTCGTGAGGAGTGTGCCTCTTAGCTCAAGTAGATTCAAGAGACTAATTTTTGTATGGGAAAAAAGAAATCTCAAGTGTGCAGAGAAAGCCTTTCTGCCTGGCCCTTGTGTGAGTCTCGGCCTCCCAGACACAGGCTGAGGTGGAAGCTTTGGTAACCTGAGATCTTTCTTGGTTGCATGCCCTATATGATAGCCTTTCCTCAAGACTTTGCCCTTTATATTAACTTCTTGGCCTTGTTTCTAGAACTCATTTGCTCTCTCATTGCTGAGTTTTTTAAAACCAGTTGCTGTTGAGTCAGTTTTGCCTTCTGCTGACTCCACTTGTGTCAGAGTGGAACTGTGCTCCATAGGGTTTTCAATGACTGATTTTTTGGAAGTAGATCACCAAGCATTTCTTCTGAGATGCCTCTGGATGGACTCGAACCTCCAACCCTTCAGTTAGCAGCTGAGCATATTAACCATTTGCACCAGCCAGGGATTCCTCTAAGTCTTTACCTCTTCCTGAAACACTTTCCCCAAATCTGTCTTCCACATCCCTTCTCTTCTTTACCTAATAAATTCCAGTTATTCTTTAAGTCTTAGCTTAGAGGTTGTATCCTCTAGGAAGCTTTACCTCTGCCCTCCCCACCAGCAGGTCAAGGTTAGATGACCTTCCTCTGTGTCCTATAGCACTTTGAACTTCTTCTATCAGGCCACTCACCATGTCATACAATAATTGCATGCTTGCATGTCTGTTTATCCCACTAAACCTTGAGCTCTGGGGAATCAGGACCACATCTCAGTTGTTTGCCATCATATCCTCAGTGCTCCAGCCCAGGGCCTGATTTACACAAGTGCTCGAAATACACAAAGTTTTGTTCACTCTGAATACAGATGTTCCAAATTTGCTTTTAGTCGCTGTCAACCCAAAAGCTAGCCCTTTGAAAATGGACTGACATCTTACAATAAGGAAAAGGCCAAAGAACAAAGAAAGACACAGCGTAAGAGTCCTAGTCGAATGTACTTGTTAGTAGTGTCAAGCATGTGGCTTAATATCCTCAAAACTCAGGTGCCTCATTTGCCAAGTGGTAATAAATGATGCCTTAAAAATTTGAAAATGTGGTGCTCTTTCGAGTGTCTTTCAAAATATGGGATTTGACATCAGTAGGAAGGAGGAGGAATAGTCGGGGAGAAGTCTAAGGAGTGGATACTGCCTCAGTCTGATTTTTAGAGTCTTAGTGTTTTTGATGTAGTAAAGCATGTGAACCACCACCCATCTGTCAATTTGTTGTACTTTGGTGGCTTGCATGTTGCTACGATGCTGGAAGATATGCCACTGGTATTTCAGATACCAGAAGGGTCACCCATGGTGGGCAGGGTTCAGCAGAGTTTCCAGACTAAAACAAGAAAGGCCTGGCGATTTACTTCTGAAAATTAACCAATGAAAACCTTATGGGTCACAACAGAATATTGCCCACTACAGTGCTGGAAGATGAGCCCTCGAGGTTGGAAGGCATTCAAAACACAGAATAGCTGTCACAGTGGACTCAGACATACTAATGATCGTGAAGATGGCACAGGACCACACATTTCATTCTGTTACACATAAGGTTGCTATGAGTCAGAGCTGACTCCACAGTAGCTTACAACAACAAAGCATGTGAAGGATAACAGTTAAATTACAAAATTCAGAATCTGCTTTTCTCTAAGCAGGTGACAGTCTTAAATCAAGTTCACATCTTTTGGACTTCAGCATCTCTCCTTATTGGCAAGTCATTTTGGACTGGGACAAAAAAGGCTGGGAATAAAAAGCCAAAAGGCATCTCAGACCACAAGCCGTTTCTGGCATGTGACATTTTGGTGATGTTAAGGTAAACAGATTAGAGGTGTGTGGATTGCATTCTTCATGAATTATGCAGATTTTTAAATTAAAGGGAAAATTCTCTGGGCAAAATGTGTTCTGCATTTGGTTGAACCAAATGTGTGCAAAGAGGCCTAGAAAGGATTATTCTGAAAGCAGCTGCCTTTTCCTCCTGTCCCTGTTTAAACTTCTGTGTCTTTTTTTTTTTTTTTTTAATTTTATGGGGAGAGTATGAGCTTTGGAATGAAAGAGACCTAGATTCTAATAATCTGCCAAAACTAAGCTATTGGTCAAGTTACTTAACTATTCTAAAGCCTTGGTGTGCTCATTTTCAAAAAGCAGTAATAATCTTCACCTGGCAGGATTAAGAATTAAATTAGTTGAACTTAGCCCAGAGCCTGGAGTACAGTAGCTGCTTGAAATGCTAAGAAGCATTTCTTTTGTAGCATAAAGAAAAATGTGCTTATTTCAAACATATACTAAATTTTAAATCAGACCCAATGTTCTAGGGGCACAGGCTTTATTAACTGTAAGTGGCTTCTCAGTAAGCTTCTTATCCCTGCTTACCTTCTACACTAGGAATTCGCAATATTTATACGGGACTTTGCTTTAGAAAATCTCCGTGACCAGTAAACATGGACTTGTTGTTGAGTTGTTGTTGGGTGCTGTCGAGTAGAACTGCCCCATAGGGTTTTCTTAGCTGTAATCCTTACAGAAGCAGATCGCCAGTTCTTTCTCCCTCAGAGTCTCTGGCTGGGTTTGAACCACCAACCTTTAGGTTAGCAGCCAAGTGCTTAGCCATTGTGCCACCAGGGCCCCTTGAACGTGGACTTACTTGTTCATAAAGAAGCAAACAATAGAAACCAACTGGCTAAAAACAAAATGCCTTGGAAAAAAAAAACGTGGTGGTGGTGAGGTCCACTCACAAATCAAAGGAAAAGCTGGAGAACAGATCTCAACGATGACAGGAAGCAAATCAGCTCTAAAATGGTAGGAGCAGGAACTACCTACCATTAGGAAGAAGTGTGTGGATCATGGTCTGACAAGCTTTAAAAAACACTGCCGTCGATCAGTGTTTTCACTGTTTATTGTTGTCGTTGGGTGCTGTTGAGTTGATTACGACTCATAGTGGCTCAAGTGACGGAGTAGAACTGCCCTGTAGGGTTTTCTAGGCTGTAATCTTTACGGAAGCAGATCGTCAGTTCTTTCTCCTGTGGAGCCCCTGGGTAGGTTTAAACCACCATCCTTTTGGTTAGCAGCTGAGCTCTTAACCCTTGTGCCACCAGGCCTCCTTTACCACTGGTTAGTATCACATATCAATACTCTGATTGAGTTACTTCAAGGCAGCAATTATCCTCCCACTGGCTGGAACTGGTTTTTTAATAAAGTCCCTCCTGTTTATTGCTTCAAAGCATGAGTATCCTCAAATGTTAGGGTGGAAACTGCTAGAGGAAATGCCTGCTTATAAAATTTTAATATTCTGCACTTGGGGCTCACTTGAACACTACTAAGTGATTTGCACCCTAAATGTTATTTGACAATGGTAATTTTTCCAGCTACTAGCCTGGAAGATGAATTTGTTTTACCTTAAATATTACTGATTATAAATTTGTCATGAGATTGCCTAGGGTCAAAAGGCTAGATGGATTTTTTTTTTAATTAATTTTGAGAAGATGAAGGACATAGTCAAATGGGCATTTGGATGAATTTGGGGGGGAAATCAATAAATATTGAAACTTTCAGTGGACCACGTACGTCACAGTGTCATTTGAAGGGCAGTCTACACAGCCCAGCATTTGATCTCTGTCCTGAGTTATCCCTGTTAGCACCTGTCTTTGGTATACTTGGAGTGCATGAGTGCTCTGATGCTCACACACTGGAATGGTTTCCAAGGAGATATTATAACCAATTCTGGCAACCTTGCATGGGAGCCAGGCCTCTTAGTAAACAGTGCTGAATTACCTCCCCTCTAAGTTGGACTGTGTCTTATTTTGGGGGAAAATTGAATTCATACAAAGTTGGGCTGCCTCTGTGTCTGTGCCATATCTGATCGAAAGCCTTTCATCACACGAGGACAGACAGCATGTCAAAGATCAGGCCAGGCCCCTCTGCACCACCCTTCCCACCTGCTGGGAATGTTGTGCTGAGGAGAAAATCCCCTGAACAGAGTTACCCTTGTGAACCCCTTGAGATCTTCTCAGCCCCTTATTTCTCTAGCCCTGACATGTGGCCACTTCTGCTCAGGCTTCGACCAGCATTGTGCAGGCTCCTCCTGATAGTGCCTACCTTGGGCCCTCCCAGAAACCCTTGCTGCCTGCCCTGGAGCCTCTCTGGAAGTGTGGAGATACAAGGGGGACGGGAGCTGATGGATAATTGTTGCCTCCTTTCATTTCTTGGGTGATCATAGGTTCCTTAAAAGGTCCCATAGGATCAAATAGATTGTTGCTGTTGTTGTTATGTGCCATTAAGTTGATTCCAACTCAAGATACCCTATAGCATAGAGTAGAACTGCCCCATAGGTTTTCCTAGGCTTAATCTCCACAGGACCAAATCGCAAGGTCTTTTCTCCTGCACAGCAGCTGGTGGGTTTAAACCAGAGACCTTTCAGTTAGCAGCTGAGTGCTTAACCACTGTGCCACCAGGGCTTCTTGGGATTGAGCACAGTGCAGCCAATTCAACATCCATCCTTCTGTTGGCATCCCTCACGCTTTTGTGAGGCTCTGCTTTGGGGAGAACCCAGGCTGAAACAATCCCTCAGGCTTTTCATCTAGAGTAACTCTTACCCATCTTGCTCTGGTCTCTAAGTAGGGACATTTTTTCTCTCATAAGATTTAAACTTCAAGGAAAGATTAAAATCACTCTATTTTCTCATGGATATTCAAACATTTGCTTTTATACACAAAATAATATCACCTTCCTATAAAAGCCACTTCATGTTTTCAGAGCATGTATTAAGCATTTGAAGTTGAGTTTTTATTGATTTGTAATCTCAGCATACCTTCCACTAGAATTCACATCCCACCTGGCAGGCAGCCTACACCGATGAGTTGGCTCACCAATCTCATGAATGAGATGATAGGGGTGAGAGCAAATCAACCAACATAACTGGCTTCCCACTACTAAAACACCAGGACCTCATGATTTAGAACATTGGGCAAGGAGGGGGTCTTTTGGGGCTAAGATGAGGTAGAGGATCTTGTTAAGGAGATCATTGTGCTGTGTGTCATCAAGTCGATTGCAACTCATGACAATCCCATGTGTTACAGAGTAGAACTGAGCTCCACAGGGTTTTCTGGGCAGATCTCCAGACGTTTTCTTTCACAGTTCCATTGGGTGGGCTCAAACCTCCAACCTTTCAGTTTCCAGCCCAACAAAAACCATATGTGCCACCCAGGGACCTTGTTAAGAAGATTATGGGCCTATTTATTACCAGATTTCGCCATTGGTACATTTCGTTTGAAGATTAGCTCTCATTTACATTCCAAGTTACCAAATTTTTATGATGTGCCTACTATTTGGTAGTTCAGTGGTTAAAGTGCTCAGCTTCTAACTGCAAGATTGGCCTTCGAACCCACGAGTCACTCTGTAGGAGAAAGATGCGGCAGTCTGCTTCCGTAAAGATTACAGCCTTGGAAACCCTAAGGGGCAGTTCTACTCTGTCCCCTAGAGTCACTATGAGTGGAAATCCACTCAACCACAATGAGTTTATGCTAGGCCCTATAGGGAGCCCTGGTGGCACAGTGGTTAAGAGTTACAGGTGCTAAGCAAAAGGTCAGCAGTTTAAATCCACCAGCCACTACTTGGAAACCCTGTGGGGCAGTTCTACTCTGTCCCATAGGCTCCCTATGAGCCAGAATTGACTCCACGGCAATGGGTTTGGTTTGGGTTTTATAAGGGTAGGAAAATAATGTTTCCAGTCTTCAGAGAGCTTACAATTTACTTGGAAGAAAGGTAATTAGAAGATAGTGCTTGACAGTAAATAGAACCAAGACCTAGACTACTCGGTGTAGAGAGTCAGTTCTATATGAATTAATAATAATGGCACAATTAGTGGAAATAGGATTTTGCCCAGAAAGACTTAGCATAAGATGTATGCATTAAGTTAGAAAATGGCAGATTTAGGCTGGTAGAAAGGTTAAGGAGGTTATTCCAGGCAGTGGGAAAAATATGAACAAAGATATGGAAATTCATTCATTCATTGGTTTACACACGCATTGTGCTAAGCACCATACCTAGTCTTGGGAATATAAAGATAAATAAGATACACTTAGTCCCTACCTCATTCAGCTTGTAGCCTTAGGGGTGGGGGATTCATGAATGAGCTTGATCTGCATAGAGTCAACCTCCACGGAGGAAGTGCTGCTCTGAGGGGCGCCTTGAAAGATAAAACCCAGGGCTGTTCATAATTTTGTGAGACAAATATGTTTTTATAGATTTTTATTTCTGAAGTGTTAAATGTTTGTGTCATTGGGAGTAGAGGTCACCTTTTATCATTATCTTACATTTCAAACTGTGTAATAGGTACATGTTTCTTTCTCTGGGGAACTGACAAGTTTAATTAGCAGACAGCTGTCTCTTTCTTTGATCGATAAGATCTTACATATACTGCATATATATTTTTTCTTTCCAGAAAAATAAATAAGGACAACATTATATATTGATATCCAAGACTTCTCATTTATTGCTTTCCTGATCAGATTCACAATGGATATGTATTTCCAGCTACTAAGAAGTTGCCCTTTTTCAGCGAAAGTCTGGATTTAGGCTCTTGATAAATAAGTTTAGAAGACTGTCAAGCAAATTCATGCTCATATTCTCTCTGATTACTGTAATTTTTCACCCTGTCCTTTCAAATTGGAAACAAAAGACAGCAATCACAGTATAAAGTGATGAAGACTACTTAAAGATAGCATAGGTCCTGGACTTTTTCTTGTCACATATTGAACCAGACATTGAACAAGTACTTGGGACACAATAGGGTGTCATTGGAATTAGCGTCCAAATGCTACCCCTTCTTAGCTGAGGATTTGGTGGAGAACTCGTCCTTGTTTCCTAAATACCTGCATTGCTATTACTCCATTTTGTCTATTTCAAAGATAGGAGAGATACATGGACCTGACCTGGTAGTTTTTGTTTTATTGTGACAAATATTGTTTCATTTTGAAGAGCAGAGAAAAGTAATTTGTATAGACTGTGTCTTCCTGACTCCTGGTTACATAATGCAGAGAGCTGTCTGTGTGGAAAAGGAAGTTGATTCAAAAGCAGTTGGTGGCCATATCTAACACAAATTTGATGAATAAAATGAAAAGAGACTCTGACAACGTCAAAGGAGATTTTAAAATATTGACAGCCATGAAGGCCTTGAAGAAGCTTCATTTTTATTTGCTCAGTACAGCGGCTGGCACCTCAGCCATTGCCCTTTTGTCAATCAGCCTCATTCTCTGAGACACATCCTGAAGAGCAGGTCATGCAAAGAAGAACTGCGAACTGTCTCCCTTCACTGAGGGCCTATGCAAATGGTTAAAATGCTTGGCTGCTAACCAAAAAGTTGGGGATTCGAGTCTACCCAGAGGCTGCTCAGAAGAAAGTCTTGGTGATCTACTTCTGAAAAATCAGCCATTGAAAACCCTATGGAGCATAGCTCTACTCTGACACATATGGGGTCACCATGAGTCAGAGCTGACTCAAGAGCAACTGGTATACGATTCAACTGGTTTACTATATACCAGGGACTCTGCTGTTACAGAAGATATAAATACATCATTTTATTCATTTAGAAATATTTGTTGAGCTTATCTATGTCACTGGCTCTGGGGAAAGAGTCATAAACAAACACATCCCCTGCCCCATAGGGCTGAGATTCTAGTTAACAGACATATATACATGATATGATTTCAGTCATGGTTTCTGCCCTCTAGAATCTAATAGCTGACTGGGGAAAGTCAGTATGTATGCAAAGGAGTAAAAATCAACTGGAGAGAGCTTCCGGCAAAATGGCACTCTAGGCAGAAGCACCACACCATCTGTCCTCCACAGCAAAGATCCGAAAAACTAAGCCGAACAGAGAATACAACAATCCTGAAACCCTAAAACATCAAATGAAGAGATAAAGAACTCAGCCAAGCACCAAATGGAGTGAGAAAACTGGCAGAGAATGGAGAGCAAGGAAAGATTCATGAAGAGGTCCCCTACAGCTAACGCAGCACAGATCTGCCATCTTGGACTCCTGTCGGAGACCAGCAAACAGGGGGTATGAGAAAGCAGCCTCATGGAGCATCCAGCGGGAGACAAACCACCAGGTAATTTGCGATATACCCTTCCCCACACCCACCCTTCTTCACCCTGACTCGGTCTCCTTTGCTTCCTATGGCCACAGTCTCTTGACCAGGAAACACTGGCTGCTTGGATTCCACACACCCGAACGGGCTGGCTCTCTGAGTGCCATTTGTTGGCAACTGGTGTTGCTTTTTTCCACTTCTTTTGATTTCTTCCTTACCTCTCACCACCTCCCCCTCCTTTCGCTCAAATACCTGGCTCTGTGCACCATCTTTGCTTCTTCCTGAGGGGCTGCAGAGCTCCGGTAATTTGTGATACATGCTTTCCCACTCCCTACCCTTCTTCACCCACCCTCGGCCCCCTGTGCTTCCCGTGGACACAGTCTCTTATCCGAGAAACACCAGCCCGCACTAGCTGGCTCTCTGAGTGCCATTTGTTGGCTGCTACTGTTGCTTTTTTTTCTGCTTCTTTTGATTTCTTCCTTACCTCTTGCCACTGCCCCCTCCTTTCACTCAAATACCTGGCTCCGTGCGCCATCTTTGCTTCTTCCTCAGGGGCTGTGGAGCTCCATTCGAGTGTGGAGCTGCTTCCTGGTCTGGGCTGCCGTGCTGGTGGGATCCCAGGGCTTTTGTTCATTTGTTTTTTTTGAATTGTTTGTTTGTTTTCTTTTCCTTTTCTTGAGTTTGGAGCCCTTTCTGGCCAGGTGGTGCTGTGTGGTGTGGGGACTTCCCCCTCAGCTTGCACAGACGTGCAGAGGGATCCCTGAGGACATTTCTTTTATCATTGGATTTTTTTTCCAGTTTTTTGGGGGGGCAGTTCTTGCTTTTTTTTTTTTTTAATTTGTCTTCTTTTCTTTTCCCTCTTTTTCCCTTTCTTCATTGTTCATTTTCTCATCTTTCTATATCGTCCTTCTCTTTCCATTCCCTGAATACCTGGTGTTGTATACCTCTATGCCTTCTAGCCAGGCTGTACTGCAACACCTGAGAGAAGCATCCCCAGACCTCACAGCTGCACCGGTGGGATCCCTGGGAACTTTGCAGTTCTTTAACCTTTCAGATTTTTATTTATTCATTCTTTTATTTTCTTCCTCTTCCCCTTTCTGTTTTTCTCCATTTCATAGTCTCTCATCTCTCCACTCTAACAGCAAGCTCCTCTAGCATTCTTTTTTGTTTGTTTGTATGTTTTTGGCTCCTGTTCCTCTCTCCTCTCCCATATCCAGCTTAGCTCCACAGATAACAATCTCCCTGCTACATCGTGCCTACCTGCACCGTGGGTTTGACATCACACCACCAAGCAGCATAGGCACAGCCTACTGGAACCTGCCCTGCACTGATTACAGACCCGCTCTGGTGGCTGTAGTAAGTGCCACAAACAACCCGTCTCGGTAACTCCTCTTTGGTTAGACCTGCCCTGCCGTACCATATCTGAGTGACTGACCCTGCCAATTGGAGAAAGAGGCAAAAAGTGTTGTGCCCACCGATGAGCAAACAACAAAGAACACACAATCCGCCTGCTCAGACATAGTCAAATTAAAAAAAAAAAAGGGGGGGATGAAACAAACAAATCTACAATCAATAAACAAGAAAAATAACTACTGAATGCCCCAAAGACAGCAGACAATATCAAAACATTTACAAAAACAGGACAGGAGGGTTCCAGTAGGTGTCCAAATAAAACACCAGATGACTCTCCAGTGGAAGAAAATGCACTAGAACTACCTGATAGGGAATTCAAATCTCTAATACTCAGAGTTCTCCAAAAGCTGAGGCAAAACACTGACAAACATGAGGAAAAAATAGACAAATTCATGGAAAATACAGACAAAAAATTCGAAGAATTCAGGAAAATAATGCAGGAACAAAATACCGAAATAAATTCACAACTAGAAATTATGCAAAGACAATTAGAACTCCAAAAGATAAACAACAAGATTTCAGAAATGGACGGTGCCATAGAAGGTCTGAGAAGCAGATTTGAAATGGTGGAAGACAGGATCGGTGGAACTGAAGACAAACACTTGGATACAACTCTGTTTCAGGAAAACTCAGAAAAAAGAACAAAGAAAAATGAAGAGACCCTGAGAGTTATGTGGGATACAATCAAAAGCAAAATTTTCAAGTGATTGGAATTCCAGAAAGGGGAAGAAAGCAGAAAACACAGAGAGAATCATTGAAGAACCACTGACAGAAAACTTCCCCAATATCATGAAAGATGAAAATCTGGCCATCCAAGAAGCTCAACGAACCCCATATAGAAGAGACACCAAAAGAAAATCACCTAGGCATATCATAATCACACTCGCCAAAACCAAAGACAAACAAAGAATCCTGAGAGCAGCTCGTGAAAAAGAAGAAGTCACATACAGAGGAGAAACAATAAAACTAAGCTCAGATTATTCGGCAGAAACCATGAAGGCAAGAAGGCTGTGGGATGACATATATAAAATCTTGAAAGAAAAAAATTGCCAGCCAAGAATAATATATCCTGCAAAATTCTCGTTCAAATTTGATGGCGAAATTAGGTCATTTCCAGATAAACAGAAATTAAGGGAATATGTAAAAGTCAAACCAAACTCACAAGAATTATTAAAGGGAGTTCTTCATTCTGAGGACAAACAGCTTCAGCTCACAGGCAGAATCTAGGACACAGGATCATACCAGCTAGATACCAATCTAGGAAATGAACTCTCAAGGACTAACCAAAACCAAAAGAAATACAACAGGGAATCAGAGCAGTTAATCAGTAAATGACAACAACATCAAACAATAAAAGAGGGAATAAATGGCATAGGTATAGAACCTTGTAATGGAGAGGAAGGCAAGGTGATACCAAGTAATGGTAGACTGCTTCAAACTTAGAAAGATAAGGGTAAAATTCCTGGTAACCACAAAGAAAGTTAACAAACCAACTCATAAATATAAAGATGAAAAACATAAAGTCTCGGCAAAAACAAAAGAAATAAAAAAAAAATCCACAAACCAAAGCAACTCAGCACAAGAGAGTAAGAAGAACAAAGAAAACTTCAGCCCCACAAAAAAACCACTACAAAATGACAGCAACAAGAAAAGCACTACAAAATGACAGCAACAAACTCACATCTATCAATAATTACACTGAATGTATATGGACTCAATGCACCCATAAAGACAGGGAGAGTGACAGAATGGATAAGAAAACAGGATCCATCAATATGCTGTCTACAAGAGACACACCGTAGAAACAAAGAAGTGAATTTATTAAAAGTCAAAGGTTGGAAAAAACATATCAAACTAACAACTACCGAAAAAGAGCAGAAGTGGCAATTCTAATCTCAGATAAAATAGACTTTAAAGCAAAATCTACCATAAACGACAAAGAAGGACACTATATAATGATTAAGGGGACGATCCATCATGAAGACATAACCATAATAAACATCTACGCACCCAATGACAGGGCTCCAAAATACATAAAACAAACTCCAACAACACTGAAAAGAGAAATTGACAGTTCCACAATAATAGTAGGAGACTTCAACACACCACTCTCAGTAAAGGACAGAACAACTAAGAAGAAACTCAGCAAAGATACAGAAGACCTAAAGGGCACAATCAGCCAACCTGACCTCATAGACATATATAGAACACTCCATTCAACCGCTGCAAAGTACACATTCTTTTCCAATGCACATGAAAAGTTCTCCAGAATAGATCACATCTTTGGCCACAGAGCAATCCTCAACAAGATCCAAAACGTTGAGATAATTCAAAGTATCTTCTCTGACCACAATGCCATCAAGGTAGAAATTAACAAGAGAAGGAGCAAGGAAAAAAACCCAATTACATGGAAAATGAATAATACCCTGCTTACACATCAGTGGGTAATAGAAGAAATCAGAGATGGAATCAAAAAATTCCTAGAAGAAAATGAGAATGAAAACACATCATACCAAAACCTTTGGGACACAACAAAGGCAGTCCTCAGAGGACAATTTATAGCAATAGATGCACATATCCAAAAAGAAGAAAGGGACAAAATCAGAACATTAGCTAAAGAACTAAAACAAATAGAAAGAGAACAGAAAAAAAAGCCCACAACCACAGGAAGAAAGGAAATAGTAAAGATCAGAGCAGAAATCAATGAAATAGAGAACAGAAAAACAATACAAAGAATCAACAAGACCAAAAGTTGGTTCTTTGAAAGAATCAACAAAATCAACAAACCACTGGCCAGACTGACAAAAGAAAAACAGGAGAGGACACAAATAACCCAAACAAGAAATGAAATGGGGGTCATTACAACAGACCCAACTGAAATAAAAAGGATTATAACAGAATATTATGAAAAACTATATGCCAACAAATTTGAAAACCTAGAGGAAATGGTGAAATTTCTAGAAACACACGGCCTACCCAAACTACAACAAAGTAATGTTGAAAATCTGAACAGACCCATAAGAAGAGAAGAGATTGAAAAGGTAATCAAAAACTCTCAACCAAAAAAAGCCCTGGCCCAGATGACTTCACTGGAGAATTCTACAAAACATTTACGGAAGAGCTTATACCAGTACTATTCAAGCCATTTCAGAGCATAAAGAGGAAGCAACACTTCCAAATTCATTCTATGAAGCCAGCATAACACTGATACCAAAACCAGGCAAAGACGTCACAAAAAAAGAAACTTACAGACCAATATCTCTCATGAATATAGATGCAAAAATTCTGAACAAAATTCTAGCCAATAGAATTCAGCATCATATCAAAAAGATAATACACCATGACCAAGTAGATTCATACCATGTATGCAAGGATGGTTCAACATTAGAAAATCAATCAACATAATCCACCACATAAATAAAAGGAAAGAAAAGAATCACATGATCATCTCAGTTGATGCAGAAAAGGCATTTGACAAAGTCCAACACCCATTCCTGATAAAAACTCTCAATCAAATAGGTATAGAAGGGAAATTTCTCAACATACTAAAGGGCATCTATGCAAAACCAATGGCCAACATCATTCTTAATGGAAAGAGGCTGAAAACATTCCCCTTGAAAACAGGAACAAGACAAGGATGCCCTTTATCACCACTCCTATTTTACATTGTGCTGGAAGTTCTAGCTAGAGCAATAAGGCAAGAAAAAGAAATAAAGGCATCCAAATTGGTAATGAAGAAGTTAAACTGTCCCTGTTTGCAGAGGATATGATACCATACATAGAAAATCCTAAAGACTCCATGAGAAATCTACTGGAACTAATAGAAAGATTCAGCAGAGTAGCAGGATACAAGATAAACATTCAAAAATCAGTTGGATTCCTATACACCAATAAGGAGAACGATGAAAAGGAAATCCGGAAAACAATACCATTTTCAATGGCCCTTAAAAAGATAAAATACTTAGGAATAAATCTGACCAGGGATGTAAAAGACCTATACAGAGAAAACTATAAAACACTACTGCATGAAACCCAAAGGGATCTACATAAATGGAAAAACATACCATGCTCATGGATAGGCAGACACAATATTGTGAAAATGACAATTCTACCCAAAGAAATTTACAAATACAATGCCATCCCGATCCAAATACCAACAACATTCTTCAAAGAGATGGAAGAACTAATCATTAACTTTATATGGAAACGGAAGAAGCCCCGAATAAGTAAAGCATTACTGAAGAAGAATAAAGTTGGAGAACTCACACTACCTGACTTCAGAACCTACTATACAGCTACAGTAGTCAAAACATCCTGGTACTGGTACGACAGATACATTGACCAATGGAACAGAATTGAGAACCCAGATGTAAATCCATCCACCTATGGTCACCTGATCTTCGACAAGGGCCCAAAGTCCATCAAATGGGGAAAAGACAGTCTTTTTAGCAAATGGTGCGGGCAAAACTGGATATCCATCTGCAAAAAAATGAAACAGGACCCATACCTCACACCGTATACAAAAACTGCTTCAAAATGGATCTAACACCTGAATATAAAGCGTAAAACTATAAAGTTCATAGAAGAAAAAATAGGACCAACACTTCAGGCCTTAATACACGGCATTAAAAAGATACAAACCATAACCATCAACACACAAACCCCAATAGATAAGCTAAATAACTGGGATCTTCTAAAAATCAAACACCTATGCTCTTCAAAAGACTTCACCAAAAGAGTCAAAAGAGAACCTACAGACTGGGAAAAAATGTTTGGACAATACAAGTCAGACAAAGGTCTAATCTCCATAATCTACAAGAAAATCCAACACCTCTACAACAAAAAGACAAATAATCCTATTAAAAAATGGGCAACAGACACTTCACAAAAGAAGACATTCAAATGGCCAACAGACACATGAGGAAATGCTCGCGATCACTAGCCATTAGAGAAATGCAAATTAAAACCACAATGAGATACCATCTCACCCTGGCATTACTGGCACCAATCAAAAACACTGGAAATAACAAATGTTGGAGGGGCTGCGGGGAGATGGGAACTCTTATGCACTGCTGGTGGGAATGCAAAATAATACAACCATTTTGGAAAATGATATGGTGCTTCCTCAGAAAGCTAGAAATAGACATACCATTCGATCCAGGAATCCCACTCCTAGGAATATATCCTAGAGAAATAAGAGTCGTCACTCGAATAGACATATGCACACCTATGTTCATGGCAGCATCGTTCACAATAGCAAACCGATGGAAACAACCTAGATGCCCATCAACAGATGAATGGATAAACAAACTATGGTACATACGCACAATGGAGTACTATGCAATGAGAAAGAACAGTAATGAATCTGTGAAGCATCTCATAGCCTGGATGAAACTGGAGGACATTATGCTGAGTGAAATAAGTCAATCACAAAAGAACAAACATTGTATGAGACCTCTATTGTAAAAACCCATGAAAAAGTTCACACACAAAATGTAACAATCTTATTGGTTACCAGGGTTCGGGGGGGTGGGGAATACTAAATAGGCAATAGATAAGTGGTATCTTGGGTGAAGGGTGAGACAGTACACAATACAGGGGAAACTAGCATAACTTGTACAAGGAAAGGTCATGGAAGCCCCATAGACACATCCAAACTCCCTGAGGGACTGAATTTCAGGGTGGAGGGCTGTGGGGACCATTGTCTTGGGGAACATCTAGCTCAACTGGCATAACACAGCCTATAAAGTAAATGTTCTACATTCTACCTTGGTAAGTAGTGTCTGTGAGCGGCCATCTAAGATACTCCACTGGTCTCATCCCTTCGGGAGCAACGGAGAATGAAGAGAACAGGATACAAGGAAAAGATTAGTCCAAAGGACTAGTTGTCCACAGCTACCAAGGCCTCCACCGGACTGAGTCCAGTACAGCTAGATGGTGCCCAGCTACCACCACTGATTGCTCTGACCAGGATCACAACAGAGGTTTCTGGACAGAGCTGGAGAAGGATTTAGAGCATAATTCTAACTCACACACAAAAAAGACCAGATTTACTGGCCTAAAGAAGACTGGAGAAACCCCGAGAGTATGGCCCCCAGACACCCTTTTAGCTCAGTGGTGAAGTTATCTCCGAGGCTCACCGTTCAGCCTGGGAATGGACAGCCCGTAAAACCAAATGAGACTAACGAGGTACAGGAGTCCAGTGACAAGGGCCAGAAGGCAGAAGCGGACAAGGAAGCTGGTGATAGGGAACCCAAGGTTGAGTAAGGATATTGTTGATGTGTTGTGAGATTGTTAACCATTGTCATAGGGCAACATTTGTAGTAACTGTGAAATAAGAAACTATTTTGTTCTGTAAGCCTTCATCTTAAGTGAGAATAACAGCACAATTGGAAGAGTGTAGTCAATGTCACCGAACTGTGCATGTAGAAATTTTTGAAATGGTGTATCTTTGGCTATGCGTATTTTCACCAGAAAAAAAAAATGGTTGAGAAGTTAGAGGGTCGTCATGTTGTGGGGTTGTTAACCAATGTCATAAAACAATATGTGTACTACTGTTTCATGAGAAACTATTTGTTCTGTAAGCCTTCACCTGAAGTACAATTAAAATAAATTTAAAAAAAAGAGTTACAACGTTAAAAAAAAAAAAATCAACAGGAAATGGAAAGAGCCAGAAGACTAAGAATCAGTAATCAGTTGCTATTTTATATTCAAGCCTTGACCTACAAACCACTCTCATTCAGATTTTGGACTATTTACTTGTAATCACATGAAATCCTTCAAAGTCTTTTATCTTTGAGGTGTTTAATGTCTCCTTTTGTGATGCGAGTATAATAAAGTCCAAGTTAAGATTCTTACAGTTTCTGTATCTTGGTGTTGAGCATTGGGTAGACGTATAGAGAACAAGGCAACGTCTTGGTATGAAGACATCAGGAGAGCCCCAATCCCTGTAAAGCCTTTTCCAGGGCAAATAGGTTGATGCTTCTTATTACAAGAGGATAGAAACCCACAAAAGCAAAGGTAAGATCACCTAATAAGACTTCTGAGTCCAAGCACTTCAGAATCAGGGGCAAAGGCCACACTCAAAGACTTGCTCTTTATGCCTCCCCAAATTAAGCAGCCCTTCTCCCTAACCAACCAACCTCTCGTATACACCTCCCCTCTTTTCTGAGAGGGAGTAGGAAAGATGAACTGTGGAACAAGGAAGAGAGTTCACTTTTTTATGACTTTGTCAGAACTGAACCTTTGAGTCAGAGGCTTCCAGTTGGCTTCTCCCATAAGGTGATCTGCATCACGGGCTCAGTAAGGCTGCCTGTGGTCTCTGTCTTCTCCGACTTCCCCTGGGAGGGTGGTAGGGCAGGAGATCTCAAAACACCAGTCTCAGATTTCATACTTTACTTCCATTTAAAAAAAAAAAAGTTGGAGGGAGAGGAGCTAAATTTAAAAAGGCAGTCTGCAAAAAATCAATCAAAGCAACTCTAAGGGCAAGGTTTTCCTAACTAAAAAGGCAGTAAATAAAAAAAACTGATTGGTTTCTTTGTCCTTTGTTCTTTCTCTTGTGCTCTCTCCCGGTGCATTTCTGAATAGCTACTTAATCACTTTATTAATTGTAATACCAGACACGTTTTTACTATCTTGAAACCATATTTCATAAGAGAACTGCACACTTATTCTTCGTTATGTGTTGCCTAGTACAGGGAAGGCCTTCAACCCACAAACAAGCTTAACCAGAGCCAACAGTCTGGCAGCCCAGCGTTAGCACGCTCACAGCTTATCCCTCACCAAGTGGGGTGGCCAGGTAGAATGTTGTAGCATGGATTCAGAGGTCAGATTTGGTTTCTTTTTGTTATTGTGAAAATTGTTCCTTATGAGAGAGAGTATAATATTTTGCAAGGCACTATTCTGAAAAAGACTGCAAATGTTAAATGAGCAGTTACGGATTGGCAGCAGAAAATCAGAGATAGCTGCAGCCTAGGTTACAAGGTGCTGTGGCAGAGGCACCTGGGGCAAGTCTTGTCTCCTCTGAGGGTCTGGTAGACAAAGCCAGAATCTCTGTATTTGGAGTACTTAGGATGAGTATATAAGAGAAGAGAAGTAGCCTATTTCGGGAAGAAAATAAGAAGATGGTCTGGTGTAGAAATTAATGACAATTTGATATGCTGTAAACTTTTTTGCACTTCTTTTATCTATTCACTTAGCATATATTTATGACACCTATTCTGTCCTGGTGGCGTGACGGTTCAGTGCTCAGCTGCTAACCCAAATGTTGGTGGTTTGAACCCATCAGCGGCTCTGCAGGAAAAAAACCTGCCAATCTGCTTCTGTAAAGATTACATCCTTAAAATCCCTATGACGCAGTTCTACTCTGTCACATGGAGTTGTTGAGTCATTATCAATCCGACAGCACCTAAGCAGCATGTTCTAGCAATGACATTGTGTTCTAGGAACTATGCTGGAAGTAGAGTGATGGATAAAACACACATTGTCCTGCCCGGCTAAAGCTAATGAAGATACCTTCTACCCATTTATAATGTAAAAAAATACTCACCAGATCGTCTTCAAAGAGCAATATGGTAGGAAGTGCGGAGTTCTATCTCCCTCCACAGACATGGCCTTCTCCCTGTTATGCATTATGGGTTCCCCACTGTATGTTTATACTTGTCTCAAGGTGGGGTGGTAATGGCCAAGAAGAGGGACTGTCTGCTGTGTTGATTCCTGTCTCAAGGAATCATGCCTGAATTGTAGAGGCTGGAAAAGTCTCTGGGATATATTAACTCACCCAAAAAGAAATTCATTCTAGATATTAACTAGCAATGGTGTGGAGAAGTCAGGCACTCTTGATGACTACGACCACGGCCCATTATTAAAAATTAACAGAGCTTTACTGTTTATAACTACCCTTCTCAAATGTTACCTGTGCCACTGAAAACTCATAACAGCCTGGGAAGTTGATATTATAATCCATTTTATAAATGACAATAATGGAGTTTGTTCCAATTGGACCACTTGTTAGTGGAAGATCCAAGCCAAGACTTGTATCATCCAAAGGGTTCTTTCTACCACTGCATGCTACCCGCTTGGGTATTTGCAAATTACTTTGAAATGCAATTACAAATACTGTTTACCTTATCTAGAAGTCTCCATAGTGCCTGAGCAGCAAGAGTTTTTTACTGGTAGCCTGAGTATGTCTCCAGGAATTTTGTGAATGAAGGTGTGAGAACTATTTTGCCAAGGTGGAAATTCGATTTCAGCGGTGGCGTTCAAGGTTATCTTTCATTTATGACTGTGAAGTGATAAAGTATGAAGCAAAGTGGCAGGGAAATTGTTTTCAGACCTCTCCATGTGCTCGAGCTATTGGAATGTTTGCTGATTGTGAATTTAACACGGTGAGGTTAGTTTGTCTTTTTGAAATGGGAACTTCTCTTTGAGGACAAAACATTGGGATTTTTTTACTCTGAGAGTAAATTGATTTCCCTATAGTTTTAGCTATTTGGTAACATTGGTTAGGAACTGGTTAGATGTCAAGGTGAAGAAAATGTAACATGCAAAAGCACCAATCACGAGGGAAGAAAAAACAAAACGCATCTGCTATTGAGTCAGCTCAGACTCATGGCGACCCCATGCGTGTCAGAGTAGATCTGTGTTCCACAGAGACTCAGTGACTGATTTTTCAGAAGTAGATTGCCAGGCCTTTCTTCTGAGGCACCTCTGGGTGGACTACAACCACCAATCTTTCAGTTAGCACCAGAGCACATTAACCATGTGCACAACCCAGATACTCTGGTTTAAGCTTAGTTCAATCTAAACATGTTAAAGTCCTTTTAAAAAAGGTGCTGTTCTTCAGTGAGCCACCTCATCTCGTTTCTCTCCTCAGAAGGCTTCCAGGTGTGTGGAGACAGGTGTATGACTTTCTTGCCATGAATCTCCTCATGCTGGTCTCCATCCAGCATGAGGCTCCTTGGCAGTCTGTGTACCAACCACCAGAGGCTCTCCAGTGCTGAAGTAACCTGAGGTCTAGTTTTTTGGCTCCAACATGCTCCTGGCTAAAGCAGCCTCCTGCTCATGTTACGATCCTTCTGAAGCCTGGCTGCGACTCTTATTTGTCATCAGTCCAAGCAGCCAGCTCTGCAGTCTTTATTAACTGAGATACCTCATCCCTCCTAAGAGGACCGACTCTGACTAAACTGACTCCTTACACCAAGTTAGACAATAAGAAATTCCCTGTTGGTCTTAACAAATCCTTTCCCAGAAAAGTTGCCAACAGGAGAGCTAGTTACAGATTAAGACAGAATGATTATTTTTCCTCACACAGTAGTCCAGTGACTTGTCTGAATTAATAATTGATGAGGATTAAATATCGCAGAACCTTAGCTCTGGAAGGCTCCTTACAGGCTATCTAAACCCTTCTTCCCCACCTTAATAAATGAGGCCCAGAAAGATGAAATGATTGGCACGGTCACATGCCCAGTTTATGGCAAAGTTAGAGCTCGGCCAAGGTCTCTGGCTTCAAGTCCCGTGTTTAAGTCCCTCCACACCACTGTGCCCATCAGTGACATTAGTCAAAAGGAAGAGCCCTGTCCCTAGTGCCTGGGCATAAAGGTTATATGCAGACTACATTTTTACAAAGTTAACCTGTCAGAGACAGGGACAGATTGCCCAATAAGCAAGGTAAGCAAGTACTTAGGGCATCAACAAAACAGGGGCACCAGTTGTCCACAGCAAAGACCCATAGATGCCAACTAGACAGGACACAAGGAAAAGTGAGCACCACAGTGGAAGGAAACAGGCAGGGCACTAAATGAAATTGATACCAGTTCCAGTGGGTGAGAACATACTGGCCAGAAATAGAGTTCATGCAGGGTCATGAGGTTGTTTAAGCTATGAGGCCCCTACCACTTCAACACCTTCATTGGCCTCTGTCTCCTACAGTCCCTTATCTGAGAACTCCTTACCTCAGCAGGTCTCTTGGGAGTATACTATTTCTTTGTAATAAACAAGAGGTGGTGGTGGGCTGTTGAATCTAACCCTTGCTACATTCACCCAATATGCAATTGGATCCAACATGAGCAGTTACTGGGCAAGGATGGATTATATTAATAGATAACAGGTCTCTGATCCATTTTGAGAGAAATGTCTTATACATCCACATCTGCTGATCCAGCAACTCCAGCCAGGAGGGCCAGCAATGCTCTTTCCTGTGAAACAAACATAAGGGTATACTCTTGCACACATCCTGGTAAACAACCAATGGAAACTCCAGTCCCAGATGATGCACAAAAATGAGAGAATTTGAATAAGTCAACCACTCTAACGAATTCAGTCAAGTTACTTTTTAACTGTATAACATTTATGTATAGAGTTATGTCCTAAGTTTTGTTAATAATAATATTCATAACTTAACCTTTAAAATATGCTTGACATACACACGGATGCAATCGAATATACATTTAATATAATATTAACATTTAATAATAATTTAATATAATACTAACAGTAAACGTCCAAAAAATACTAGAAATATTAATACTTATCTAACATGAAAAGATGTAATTTATGTATCAAATCTTATTTTTCATTGTCTGTTGCACAGGACACAGGGCTTTATATTACCCTACATATGCTAATAAATGAGATATTATGCACATTAAGAGGATAAAAAATTCAATATTGATTTATCATGCAAAATATGTTTCTGTTTTTTGACAATGTGTTTCTAAATTTGTCTCCCAAGAAAGCAGCAAAGGGCATTTATCAGAACATTATATTTATACTTTATCAGAATATTTACATATCTCTGTGTGCGGATATTAAACAATTCCTTGAGGAAATAAATGCATATATAGGCAATGAAAATTATATAAATGTGTTTTATTTTCCATTTCCCCTCAGACTGTCTTTCTTTTAACAAATTGATACTCTTATGACTTGCAAAACAAACTTGCTCTTTAAGAAGTGGTGCTTAAAAAAAAAAGTGGTGATATTGTTACACCAATTATGTACATATCTCTGAATATGGGAGTTGAGCAATTCCACAAAGAAATAAAATGTACATTTTATAAATTTTATATACGATAACAATTATATTTTCCTTTTCATTTCGGACCAATTGGGTATAACCTCACATTCAGTTCTCTCTCGTCAATCCATAAAAACACACCAGTGGACTATAATCACGTGACTCGTGACATATCTGTTCCTGTCCTGCACAAAGTGAAGCAAGATACGTTTTCAGATTGAGCATACCCTTGTATTGGTATCATGCTCTTTGTAATCGCTCTCGCCTGTCACGTATCAACAGTAGCCCAATGAACTGTGAAGATGCAGTATCAAAGGACAGAAAGTGAGTGTGCACATTTTGCAGTATTATTTCAAGATGAAAAACACTCTTGGAGATCTGCCAAGAGCCCACCAGCAAACAGTCTAGGACAAACAAATGAAATTATTTCCGACTGCCTTGTAAGTACTATTACTTTTGACTATCTCAGACCTGAAGAAAAAAATAACATGTTCCAAATCAATTTTTTACTTACTGATTTTAATAAATTTTTTTGTGTTAATGTCCAAATTCAAATGTAAATTTTATTTTATAAATTTTAGTTGTTTTATAAATTTTGTTTCTTTTCAATTATTCAAATGTATTTGCTATAGTAGAACCAAATTTAAAAGGTGAGATAATTTTATATCCAGGTGAAATGAAACAGCAACAATTAATTGGAGTGTAAAAATGCAGATAAAAAGAAAAGGATTTGTGAATCCCTAAAGACTACTCCAAAATTAACTTCCTTTTTAAAACATGATGAATCAGAAGAGACATCTTCTATTGAAATGCTCAAGTTTAATGGGTGCAAATGATTGTCCTAGTACCGCTAGTGCTGAAATTACTAATAACAATAGGAATATAACAGAATTTGTTCCAAATTCTGCATCCATTCCTTGCTGTAGTAAAAAAATTAATAATCGTGTAGAAAGTGAAACTATTTCAGAATCTAAACTTGTCACATCTGCAGACCTCATAAATAACAAATACAGATCCTGCTTTGTGGAATAATTTTTCTTCTAAAGATGTACACTATAGGAACAATATTTATTCTAGTGATGTAAATTATTGGATCACAGTGGACCATTTGAAAATTCGTGTCAAAAATTTCTGGATGGTAAACAAACAAGGTTCTATAGCCAGAATATATTTCTAAGGCACAAAGCTAACTGTGAAAATTAAGAGAGCAAGTGGCTACTGTATTCTTCATTAGTCGGCTCTGTATACTGTTTTGTTTGCAAACTATTCAATCCTAAATCATTTAATTCTCGATTTGCTACAGATGGGCTTGGCGATTGACACAACCCGAATATGATTGATAGACATGAAAACAGTTCAATTCACAGAGATTGTAGTTGTCATATTTAAACCAAATGTATGGTTTTGGCTTAACTCACAAACTAGAAACACAAATTAATGAAGAATGTCAGTATTGGAAAGCTGTTTTGCAATGCTTTGCTGCCGCCATTATAGCAGTCGCTGAACGTGGACTATCTTTTCAAGGAAGAAATGAAGTGTTTGGGTCCCCACAAAATGGAAATTTTTTGAGTTTACTTGAACTTGTTGCTCAGTTTGATCCATTTTTAGCAGGCCACATCTCAAAATACAATAACACAGGAAAAAGCAACTCATCGTACATGTCTAAAACAGCGTGTGAAGAATTAATAAACTTAATAGGTGATACTCTTTTCAGTGAAATAAGTATAGCAAGATATTTCAGTTTGTCTGTAGATTCCACTCCTGATCTTTATCATACAGATCAGCTATATATTGTCCTAAGATACATATTTCCAACAGATGGAAAACCTGTCAAGTGATTTATCACATTAACTAACTTAAAAAGTCATACCAGTGAAGAAATTGATCAATTGTCAATGATTGAGTATTAAATGTCTTTCTAATACACATTGGGAAGTGCATGCTGTAGCAATGAGTGCAGTCCTGGAATCATACACTCAGCTTCTAGATGCCTTAGAAAATATTACCGAAGACCAGACACAAAAAGGAGGTACCAAAGAGAAGCTGAAATATCGACAACAAAATGCGAACACTAGAGTATGTATTTATGTTGGTTATGTGGAATAATATACTGCAGCATTTTCACCAGATGAGTCAAGCTCTCCAAGATTCACAAGCAAATTTAAAAACATGCATAGATCTCTACCAGTCATTAACATGGCATTTACAAATAGATTTTCCTTCTTAAATAATGTGGATATATCTGATGAAGAATACATGAAGGCATCCAAGAAATTAGTGCAGGGTTTATCCTGATGACTTAAATACAAACCTTTACTGACAAGAGTGACAATTTCATTCTTACATGGGAACTGCTTTTACAGATTCAGGAGAGACACATTTTACCCATGTAGGCATGTATGATTTCATAATAGAGGATAAAACACAACAAGTATCTCCCAATGTTGAAATTGCTTTATGTATATTCCTAACTTTAATGATCACAAACTGCACCAGAGAACGCTCATTTTCACCCCTAAAGAGACTCAGAAACCTTCAGCGTACAACAATGATTCGAGAAAGACTCGATTCATTATCCTTATTATGTAGGGAAGTAGATACTGTTCAGCAGCTTAATTGTGATGAAATCATTGAAGAGTTTGTACAGCAAAGAATAGAAAGAAATGTTTTTAATTATAACATGTTAGAGATGAAAGATCTATCTAAAAATAAAATATGGTAATTTTATGTAATATTTGTTATCTGATCATTAAATTTTCTTTTATGACATCTTTTCATTTGTTCATTTATAATTATAGTATTTATGATGAAACAAGCCTCAAATTGAAATATGAGCTGTGTAAAGCAAAATTGGTGAAAGTCAATTTTTCATTGTGGGAAATCAACAGAATTTTACATTGATTGTTGAAACAACTAAGTTCGCTGACTCATTTTCTTTGTTGTAGAATAGGTGGAATATTCTTTTTGTAGAAACTGTGGTATATAGTAAAAATCTAAGTACCCCACATCCAGTAAAAATTTTATAATCCAGTTCATCTCATTCTGCTAAAATGGCATACACCACTTTTACATTCAATCTCTAGTCTTATAGTCACATTTAAAAAGAAGTTACATCATAGATAGCTAAGACACACACACACACACACAAATATATGTGTATGTGTATATATATATATATAAAACTCATATAATCCCATTTGAATCCACGAGTAAGCAGAGGGGGCACCACAGATTATCGGTGTCTAGGGCTCTCACATGCCTTAATCTGGCCCTGATCAGAGAGAATAACTGCAATTACTTGGACAAAATCAGTTTTCTATGAAATCCTATTGAGCCCAAGGAGATCAAGTACACTTCTCTTTATGTGATTTGCCTTTAAGTCTGTTACGAATTTTGAAGGCGTAGGAGAGACCACCATCAAGAAGGAAATGGAGGTACACAAACCAGCTCAGAAAGACTTTTTTTTTCTTCAATTCTTTATCCCTACACACAGTAGCTTCGAAATAACGCCACCTTTGGGAAAATGATAGGAGATTTTCAGCAGAAAATATATTCAGTAATGAGTAACAAAAAAGTTTGTCCATGAATACTAATGTGTTGCCTAAATCTTTTGTCTTCAGTTTTGTATCCAATGAGTTATCCAGAATAAAACATATAAATTATTATTTTGGGGGTGAGATACCATTTCTAAGGGAGGTGGGGACTTTGAAAAAGAGACAGAATGGCTTTAAAAAAGCACAGGAAAATGTTTTATATTAAAAATGCCTTTTCCCCTGCTGTACAGGCTACCTGATCCCAGATCCCTGTAGAAAACAAAGCCTGAGGCAAATATTTATGAGCTTTGACTTTATTCTGGAGGGAACCCTGTTTATGAACAACCCCAGATGCACACACTTGCCTGGACTTCAGGACCAACTGACCCTTCAGTGACTTGTGCTGTTACCATGGTCATGGAGTAGGAGACCTCCAATCCAGGTCTCCCGTTGGTCGGAATCAGCCCCACAGGGCATCAGCAACCCCTCGTTTCTCCTGGGCTGGGTCACCCGCCTCTCCGGGCAGTGTCTGGGCAAGCTATAGTAATGACCTGTTCCAGCAGTACAAAGGGAACTTCCCTTTTCCAACTCCCACCTATTGCACTGCTCCCCTAGTCTTCACTCCAGTTTTGCCTAAATCCTCCCCTTCTAAAACCAGACTGTCCTGAAAAAAACTTGATTTGTACTTTTTCTTCCTTGGAAGTAAGACCTGGCAATCTACTTTTGGAAAATCAGCCACTGAAAACTGTATGGAACACAGTTCTAGTCTGACACATATGAGGTTGACTCAATGACAACTGTGTTTTTTATTTTTTTGTCCTTCTCTCAGACTTATCTGTATTGACATTTTATATGTGATGGTGGAATGTAAAGTTTTGACCCTGTTTTGAGAAGCATGGAGGTCAACAGCATGGATTTGGCTGTCAGAAAGAATAGTGCTTAAATCACTTATTGTACAACTTTGGGAAAGTTAAGTAACTATTAATTTATATGTTAAATGGGGACACTAATGCTTGTCACTTTGTAGGATAAGTGAGATTTGTAAAAGTAAAGCACAATTCATGACAAATAAGCACCTCAATTAATAGGAGCTATTAATAAATAGTAGCTGTTAGGAGAGCTTCAGGCTTGCAGGATCAGGGTTGGGGGAGTGTTCACGGAGTCTTTTCAGCCCTCTGAAATTAGACTAGACAGCTGCCTACTCAGTTATGTAACTCTGGAGTCACATTTATAGTCACCTTTAAGCCAAATAACCACATGACCCCTCGGTACCTTGGGGAGTCTAAGAAAATATAAAATGTTAGCATTAAAAATGAAAGGGCTTGATAAGCCACAGGGTGCAAGTGATTCTCAAGAACCAGCTAATACTGTCCCTTGCATCTTCCAGATGGAAGGGAGAGGTTAGCAAATATAGGTCAGACTACTTAGAGTTGGTGAATCTCAGCACTGAGATTAGAAGACCTAGCTCCCCTTCTAATTACCCATGTGACCCTGTGTAAGTGTCTCAGCCTCTCTCAGCATCAGTTTCCGTACCTGCATTGTGTCATGGAGGACGATATGATTGTTCACAAATATTCCCTTCCCCTGTCTGAGAGAAGGTTGTAATTCCCTGGCCCATTGACATCAAACTTGTCCGTATGACTTGCTTTGACCAATGAAATGTTAGTAGATAGGCATGTTGTGCTACAAGGCCTTTCCCCATGTCTGCTATCATGAAAGAACATGATGTGATGGAGCCTCTGTTGGTCTGGTTCTGAATATCCACAATGACAGACCACCTTGATGACCTAAGATGGGTGTGGAGCATAAGCAAGAAAGTAACCTCTATGTTTTAAGACACTGAGATATTGGGGTCATTTGTTTCCACAGCACAACCTAACCCATCATGACTGATACAGGTGTGAAGTTCAACATCTGCCTTGTGCAGCTTTGGTGAAGAAAGTCACAAACTACAAAGTGCCCTACAATTATAGGACAATACTAGAGAAAAAAGGAGTGTAATTCTCATGAGATTCCTGGTGGTGCAATGGTTAAGCGCTCAGCTGCTAACCTGAAGGTTGGCAGTTTGAACCCACCGAGGGGCTCCTCAGGAGAAAGACCTGGTGATCTGCTCCCATAAAGATCACAGCCTAGAAAACCTTGTGGGGCAGTTCTACTCTGTCACATGGGTTCACTATAAGTCAAAATCAACCCAACAGTACCTAACAAAAACAATAACATAATTCTCATGACTTATTCCCTACTCTCAACAAAAATTGTTGTTGTTAGTTGCGGTCAAGTTGGCTCCAACTCATGACAACCCCAAGTACAACAGACGAAACGTTGCTGGTCCTGTGTTATCTTTATGATCATTCATACTCTTGAGTCCATTGTTGCAGCCACTATGTATTTTGAGTGCCTTCCAGTCTAGAGGGTTCATCTATATCAACACTATATCAGATAACATTCTGTTGGGATCCATAAATTTTTCATTAGCTACTTTTTGTAAGTAGATTGCCAGGCCTCTCTTCCTCGTCTGTCTTAGTCTGGAAGCTCTGCTGAAACCTGTCC
Organism: Dugong dugon; assembly: GCA_030035585.1. Taxonomy (NCBI): domain Eukaryota; kingdom Metazoa; phylum Chordata; class Mammalia; order Sirenia; family Dugongidae; genus Dugong; species Dugong dugon. The sequence goes on from CM057467.1 coordinate 34,326,878, forward strand.
ACCATGGGTGACCCTGATGATATTTGAAATACTAGTGGCATAGCTTCCAGCATCACAGCAACGTGCAAGCCACCACAGTATGACAAATTGACAGACGGGTGGTGGACCAAGAAACTAAATGTGATTAATAACTAAATGTTGGGGGTTGGGGGAAACAGCGGCCAAACTTCTTTTTCTCAAAGTAGAGAGGAAAGAAGTGAGTATGAAGCAGAATTACTCACAGCTGACTTTCAAAAGAAGCACGTTGGAAGCTTGCCTAAATCAGGCTGTCCTCCCACTGGCTGTCTCAAGTCTCTACCTTTTGATTTTTGCCTTTTCCTGCATGTTTCAAATGTCTAAAAGGGCTACTTGAAAATCTTACTTCTCTTTATCTTTGAAAGGAAATCCATCAAATATGCATATGAAGTCACAATGTTCTAGGCAAAAAAAGAAGAAATGGAAATCAATTATTTAGAAGGCACTCATTCACTCCCTGCAGCACTTATAATATGCATTATTCATTGTATACAGGGAATAACATGGGCTTTCTTATCCACATGGAACATTCACCAACAATCCTACAGAAAAATTCCATTTTGTTGTCCTCAGTGTAGAAAGTGTTAGCATGGTTCATTAAAGGAAAAAACAAAACAAAAAGATAACCTCCAAAACATAGTTGACCTAGTATGTCAGTTTCATATTTATATTTGAATAGGGGAATGCCCAAAATTCTGATACTCCACTCCAACTCGACTAGTAAAATTACACAGAAGACTTCACCCAGAAGTATCCAACTTTCCCCATTTTAAAACCAAAACCAAACCCATTTCCATCTAGTCGATTCTAACTCATGGTGACCCTACAGGACAGAGCAGAACTGCCCCATAGGGTTTCCGAGGCGCTGCTGGTGGATTTGAACTGCTGACATTTTGGTTAGCAGCTGAGCTGTTAACCACTGTGCCACCAGGACTCCTCCCCAATCTACATCCTACTTAATTTCTGCCTGCTCCACTCCAGGTGAGCAATATTAACTCACAGATTAATTTTTTCTTAAATTCCCTGGCAGAGAAAAATTGCCTATTTTCTCTTTTGAAAAAATGCCTTCCATTTGGTTTGCATCTTGCTGGGAACTGCACATCATTTGTTTTAAAATAGAGGTAACCTCAACCTCTTTTCCTTCCAATTCTAGCTGGTCTGTAGGGTGAAATTAAAAGGAAATGGTAATAATATCAACCAAGAGGGCCACCATCACAGGGAAACCATGAGCAGGAGAGGCCTAGGGTGAAAAAGGTGACAAGGTAGTTCAAAGCCAATCCGTTTCAGGACATCAGTCAGTCCTGGCCTGAGCACTTGGAAATGTGCTGCTTTCAGAGTGAATGACCAAGGATCTATGGGGAGGTGTCTGACTTTGTTATTTGAGCTCCTAGACCACCATCATTTCTTTCCAACTGCTTCCTTTGTGGGGTTGCCCTTGATACCTAGACATGAACACTATCTCCTCCTTCTTATGTAAGTCAGAGTGCAAAATTGAGAGTTGGCCTCACATCTTGCAAGTGGGAAAAGAACACTTGGACACAGGTGAACAACTATCAGGGGAGGTCCCTCTCCACTTGCACTTCTTAAATCAAAAGGAAGAATAATCCTTCCCTCAACCAGCCTAGGTACTGGAGAAATAGTAAGAGCTGGCTACATAAAGGAGAAGAAAGTGAGTGGTCCAGGAAGAGGGAAGTGCATGTACAAAGGCCCTGGTGCAGAAGAGAACTTGAGGCGTGGAAAGGTCAGCGTGAAAGAGAGTGTAATGGATGGAACTGTGTCCCCCCAAAATATCTGTCAACTTGGCTAGGTCATGATTCCCAGTATTGTATGATTGTCTACCTCTTGTCATCTGATGTGATTTCCCTATGTGTTACATATTCTATCACTATGGCGTAATAAGATGGATTAGTGGCAGTTATATTGATGAGGTCTACAAGATTAGATAGTGTCTTAAGCCAATCTCTTTGGAGATATAAAAGAGAGAAGAGAGCAGAGAGACATGGGGACCTCATACACCAAGAAAGCAGCACTGGGAGCAGAGCGTGTCCTTTGGACCTGAGGTTCCTGCACTGAGATGCTCCCAGACCAAAGGAAGACTGATGACTAGGACCTTCCTCCAGAGCCAACAGAGAAGACAAAACCTTCTCCTGGAGCTCACACACTGGATTTGGACTTGTAGCCTACTGGACTGTGAGAGAATAACTGTCTTTTCGTTAAAGCCATCTACTTGTGGTATTTCTGTTATAGCAGCACCAAATGACTAGGACAGACAGTGTGGTATGACATGAGTCTGGGGAGCTAGGAAGTTTCCTTTAAGGCACCCAAGTAGAAATTCCAAGTAAACAGTTGATTCTCTGGGTCACAAACTCAAAGGGGAGTTCTAAAACAGAGAAAAAAAGTTGAGTCATCTGAATCAAGGTGGTAATTAAAGCCATGGGTGGAATGACATCACCAAAAGACAACAGATTCCCAACTTCAGCTGCTGTTTAGAATCCTCTGGGAGGCTTTTAAAAATCCTGATGGCCAGACTGCACACCAAACCAATTTTTTAAAATCTCTGGGGATATGACTCTGGAATCAATATTTTTTAAAGCTATCTAGGTGATTCCCCACATGCAGCCTTGTTTGAGTGCCACTGGGCTAAAGAGAAAATACGGCATAGAAAATGAGGAAGAGCTAGAATGAAGAGTTGAGAACTCCAACCCTTAACAGCCTGGTGGAGGACGATGAGGCTGTAAAGGACACAAAGAAGAAATGGCCAGAAAGATCAGTGGAAAACTAGGAGGATGTCGGGTCCCAAAAGTCAAGAGGAAAAGGAAGGCATTGTCAGCAGTACTGAGAGATGCCGAGAGTTAAATAAGGTAAAGACTGAAAATGTCTGTTAGTGTTAATCACAGAGACGTGATGGGCGGTCACCGGTGACCTTAATAAGAGCTGTTTCAATGTGATTGAGTCAGAAACCAGATTATGCTGAGGGCTGATTTGAAAGTGAGAGCAAGAAGACACAAAGTATTGAGGACTCTTTTTAGAAATTTGGCTGCAAAGAGGAAGTAGATGGAGGAGATCATGGACTAGAGAAAGTTCTGTTTTGTTTTTGCAGATGAGAAATATCTGAGCATGTTTAAAAGTTAAAAAAAAAAAGATTAACAGCTTTACTATACAAATAATAAAAGCATACATCTTCTGAGAAGCTGAGGGAAATGGAAACCCAAATACAGTGAAGAGACTGGACTTTGATAGAAAGAGGGAATGACTCCCCTAGTTTACTAAGAGCAAACGAAGGTGGTATGAGTGGAAATATAAGTAGACTTTTGTGTGCTGTCATAAGAAGAAAAGGGAGTTCTTGTGCAAGTTCCATGCTGCATATGAAAGCAGCACAAAAATTCCTTATTAACCCATGTCCTTTGTTTGGCTTCAGAAATTATGTTTCTGGTAAGGACAGCCCTACCCATGGGCTGCTATCCATGTGTGCTAATTATCTCATTGGCAGGCATTGCCTCCCAAAGTCCCTGCTCATATACACATTGCTAATATATTAATTCATCTAAGCAGGAGTTATTCCTTTGCTGACTAATTAGAGGTTGAGTCCCTGATGTTCAGAACACATACGATTATTCAACAAAAGGTTTGCTGAGTGCCCACTCTGTGCTAGGTATTGCACTGACTTCTGAGAACAGAAAATAGAAGAATGAACAAGATGGAGAATGTGAAATTCCCTCTCACCTTGCCCTGGCTCCCAAAAGATTTATAATCTAGAGAAAAGATTAGTGATTAGTAAGTAACATATAATGATTAAAGATTCAAATCAGACACAGTTTAAGCCCTTTAACATTGTGTTTATTGTTTCAAAGGCACTATTCTAGTACAGGCTGGGCTTTGTAAGTGGTAGCTCTCTAAGATTACAGCAGTTTATGAGCACAAGATACTTCTAAGGGAAGTGTAGTTCAACACCAAAAGCCTTTATTATCAACACCTGTTGGAAAGAATGGAATCCCTTGATGGTGTAAATGGTGAATGCCCTTGGCTGCTAATCAAAAAGTTGGAAGTTCAAGGTCACCCGTAGGCACCTCAGAAGAAAGGCCTAGAAATCTACTTCCAAAAAATCAGCCATGGAAAACCCTATAGAGCACAGTTCTACTCTGACACACATGGGGTCCTCATGAGTCTGAGTTGACTCAAGGGCAACTGATACTTGTTAGATGTATCATGTGATCATACTCCCCTAGCGAGGTGGGGTGAGAGTGGCTTAGGTGATGTGGGTAATACTGGCTGTAGGAGTATAGACAAAGTATTAAAACCAGGAGGAAGTACAAACATTTGTTGAGTGGGAAGGCCCAGGTTAGCATATAAGAGAAGTGAGTCTATACCAGTAACAACAAAAAGAAGGGCCTGAGGTAGATCCAAGAAACCCTGGTGGCACAGTGGTTAAGCACTTGGGTGCTAACCAAAAAGTCAGCGGTCTGAACCCACCTGCTGCTTCACAAAGAGAAAGATGTGGCAGTCTGCTTCCCTAAAGATTTACAGCCTTGGAAACCCTATGGGGCAGTTCTACTCTGTCCAATAGGGTCGCTATGAGTCGGAATCTACTTAACGGCAACGGGTTTGGTTTTTTTGGGTTTGAGGTATATCCAGAAACTGGAGTACAAGGCCAAAGAATCAAGCATTCAGGGAAATGAGACCTGGGCATGTAAGTTAAATAGGGAAGCAGGAAAATAGTAATGGTAGATACCAGAGGCAGGAGGGCTTTTGCCCAATCTTGACTTCCTGACTTTCCCAATGTTTGGTAGGAACATCACTGGCTTCATTTAAAACAATAGAGTAGATAGATGACAAAAGAATATTCAGAAATAGAAACAACTAGGGGAGTTAGAGAAAGCTTCCTGCTGAACTTAGCTGAAGCAGAGATCTTAAAACTGTGGAAGAACTAGGGCTGATGCTTTTTGGAAAGATGACGTCAGGCATGGTTACCACACTGCAAAAGCCTGATACCCTTCTTACTGAGTGCTCTGTGTGGAGGAATATCTCAATTGCCTTTGACTCTGTAGACAGGACACAGTTATGCACTAGACTTCGTGTATTCACTACACACTATTGGCTATTGATGCTCCTGGTTATTCATACGCATAATAAAGTCACTCCTTTCTACAACCTTGAAACTGAGAGATGACAGGAAAAGTCATTTGCCAGATCAGATAACAATTTGTAGTGGGATAAAAGGAAGAGAAGTTCTGGCTACCCCTTCTTTTTAATTTGTCCGTGAATAACATCATTCTTTTTGATGAGTTGGATGCATGTCTACCTGCAACAGAAAATAGGAAGTTAAAGATTCTCTTGGATGCTGATGACTTGACTTTATCGTCATGAACTGCGAGTGGTTTTAATGGACAACTAACCTTAATATCTAGGCTTCGGACCACCTATGCTAAAACAGAGCTAGTAATTCCAGAGCTACCAGCTGCCTTCAGAAACTTAAATGGACATTTATTTTGTCTTGAAGACTGTTCCAGGAAGTTAAATTTCCCAAGTCCAGCCACTCTATGGAGCCCTGGCGGTACAGTGATTAATAGCTCACCTGCTAACCAAAAGGTCAGCAGTTCGAGTCCACCAGCTGCTCCTTGGAAACCCTATAGGGAAGTTCTACTCTGTCCTGTAGGGTCGTTATGAGTCAGAATTGACTTGATGGCAATGAGTTTGGTTTGGTTTAGACATTCTATGGGTATTTTGTCTAGGTTTCAATGACCATAGCCATGATTTATAGCAAGTAATTGTGGAGTCTCAATTTTCCATTTTTCCACGAATTGCAGCAGACTCAAATCTCAGACTCAAGAGCAGAGTCAATTCTTGGCCCAGGTTGCTTGAGCTTTTTCAGCTCCCATCAGTCAAAAATGGAAATAGCCTTCCACTCAGGCATACTGTTCTATGATGTCTCAGTTTTTAGAAGAGGTGCTCATCCTCTCTCATGCCAGGCAACGCAAAAGAGGCCCACCTCAGGAACTTGACAGGGGAGATCATCTTGAACTCATTGTCAGGGAAACCATTCAAAAGCTCGAGTAAGAGAGATGAGTCAGTGGCTTGCTATACCACTCTACAACTCTACCAGGACTTATATCAGGGGGACAATTTCTGAATATTGTTGCCACAATTGTATAACATACCACTTTAGGTCTGGAAAAGATCTTAGAGATTATCTGTTTTACAGATAGATAGATACAGAGATAATAGAGATTGCTGTTGAGTCGATTCCAAGACATATATATTACCATTTGCTATGAGTCAGTGCTGACTTATGGTGACCCCATGTGTGCAGGTAAAACTGTGCTCCATGGGGTTTTCAATGAATGTGAACTTTCAGAAGCAGATTGCCAGGCCTTTCTTCCAAGGTGTCTCTGGGTTGGGTGAGTTCAAACTGCCAACCTTTTGGTTAGTAGTTCAGCGCTTAACTGTTTGCGACACCCAGAGACTCATATATATATGTGTATGTGTGTGTGTGTGTGTGTGTACACATATATGTATATATGTATATGTATATACACATATATGTATATATACATATATATGTATATATACGTATATATGTATACTGTATATGCACACAAATATGTGTACATGAATATACACATGTATATATATGTGTATATATGTGTGTTGTGTGTGTGATTGTTACGTTTTATTTTATTTTGGTTTTTAACAATGAGTTGCCGGAGGCCTTGAGGGAGAGCTTAGCTCACAGGCCCAGACTAGAGCCCAGGGCTCAGGGAACCCAGTGCACTGCTCTTTCCCCTCTCTCCCTCATTGCCTCCACTCTGGAGCCCTCGGTTTTCAACCTCGTTTACCAGAAGCAGCTCCTGATGCTGAAGTCTTTCAATTTAAAGCCGTGGGGAGGAAATAATTATGTTGAATGGAAGTCACAGCATTTAAAGTGCCGATATACACCAGGGATGTTTTTTCTTTTTTTTCCTGTGTGTTTATGAGCAGAATTAATCATGAACACTTTCACCTTGGCAACCCACTGAGCTGGAGTTGGAATGAAACATTCTCTGCAGTGAGAATCCACTCAAATATTCAAATACAGGCTGTTTAATAGATTTCTACAATGTCCCATCTAAATGCATAGAATTTGTTCTATGAAGGCCATAGATTCAATCATCCAGTACATTCTCGGGGTGCTTAGCTTGGCTACCAGACAGGAGAAACTGTACCTGAAACAGAGTTGATGAAAATGAGCCACTTCTGCTTTGGGGGCTTTGAAAATACTTGTGACAGGTCAGTATTCAGTGGCCAAAACGGGCTTTCTGGGCTTGTTTTCTATTTTAAATTGTTTCACCCTCTCCCTTCTGTTGAAACAAGCATCTGCTGTTGCCTTGGAGAATAAGCATGTTGCTTTTGGAAATGTGACCTAGCAGGAAGGATATTGGGCTGAGGAGCTTACTCCATTCCAGTGTTTAATCCAAAGGAAACCTGCTCTTGAGTTGCTCCGGTGGCTCTGCCTTCTCTGCCATTGCTACTTTGAATGACAATCACAGGATATCCAAAAGCATAGAAATCTACTTAAAAACTGTAAATGGCCACAGAAGGGTGGAGGCAGAAGGAAGGGAAATATAGTTTTTTACACATATGTCATTGAATTCCTCCAACAGTCCTGGGAAGTAGCTAATGTTGTCTCCACTTTACAAATGAAGAAACTGTGACCTTGAGAAATTAAGTGGCATGGAAAAGATCAAAAAACTAAATAAAGGGCAAAATTGGGGTTCAAATTCCCAGTCCAGATTCTCTGTGCCACACAACACTAGCTAATATTCTCATTTACTGTAGGAAAGTGTGATGATCTGTCCTTTCCTAGATAGTGTTCTGTGGATCAATTGACTGTGTAAGCAGTCAAGAAACCTAGTGGGCACATAGCTGGACTCTGTCCCTAGGCTAAGTTCTCAGGGCTAATCCTGGTGGCCCTTGAGCCCTTGGATGCATGTCTACCTGCAACAGGAAATAGGAAGTTAAGGATTCTCTTAGATGCAGATGACATGACTTTATCATCATGAACTACCAGTGGTTTTAATGGACAACTAACCTTAATATCTAGGCTTCGGATCAACTTCAGCCCATGAGTGTGGTGTACAGGAAGCCTGGGTGAGGCCCGGCTAGGGTGCCCAGCCTTGCAAATCTACTCCTGGATCTGAGAAGGAACTCTAAGCCCCTGCCCTTGATGCTGTTGGTCAGATTGGTTCCCTCTCTGTTCTGCAAATACTTTGAGTCCAAGTGCACTCCTTGCCTCCTGCTGAGAACACCCTTCCTCCAGCTTTCTCCATATGTCATTTTCTTCCTCGTCAAGGCTAGCTCAAGTGTCTTTTTCTTGGGACGCATCTCCCCCATTGCCTCAACCCTCAACAGTGACTCTCTTCTCAGAAGAGTGACAGCATTTCCAGTGTTAGATGCCTTCCCTGAACCATCTCAGTCCTCACACAGCGGATAAACAAGAGTGAAAAGTGAATTCAGGCCATGCCACACCTTTACTTACTACCGTAATTTACTACACCTGCCCACCCACCTCTCCAACGTTGTCTGCTACCAGGCTCCAAACACATTGGCTTTTCTTTCGTTCCTCAAATACACCAAGCTCACTCCTATGTTAGTGCCTTTGTACCCTTGTTCCCTCTGCCTAGATCCTTCCATCCCCAAATCTTCCCATGCCTGAATCTTTCTTGTCATGTGTGTCTCAACTCAAATTTCCCATAGAGGCAGTCCTCCCTCTAAGTAGTCGCCCTACCTAAATACCCACAATCACTCTCTAATCCAGTTCCCTATTATGTTTTCTTCATAGCATTTACCACCACTTGACATTACCTTGTTCATTTGATTTGGTTGTTTGCTTGACATCTGCACGCTCCCAAAGGATGTGAGTTCCAAGAGGGCTGGGCCTTATCTATTTGCTCCCCACTGAATCCTTAGTGCCCAGGACAGTACCTGGTCAATAATTATGTGCTCAGTGGATGGAAGAAGGAAAGAGAAAACGAAGGTGAGAAGAAAAGAAGGTGCCTGTGGCATTGGTGTTGTTAAATGATGCTCTATAATCTTTAAAGCCTTTTCATAAGTTTTCAACTCTTCTTCTTTTTTTTTTATTAAAGGGCTGCTGGGCACCATCTAGTTGTACTAGATGTATTCAGTACAACTGATTCCATGGATTCAGTCCGGTGGAGGCTGTGGTAGTTGTGGTCCATTAGTCTCGTTTTATCTTCTTAAATCCTCCTAACAAACATTGTGAAATAGGTACTAAACTCCCCCATTTATAGACAATAATTGCTAGCACTTATTGAGCACTCTTCATGTACTTCGCTCTTAAATGGAAGAATTAGAAAACTGAGGCACAGAATCACATATAGTAAGTTGCAGGGACACAATTTGAACTCAGATAGCTTGAGTCAGAGCCCATGCTCTCTACTAGTGCACAAAGGCCACAGGTACAGAAAAGTCCCTGCCATCATAAGGGACTCAGACTTGAATCTTTGACTATTGGACTCCAAGCTCTTGTTTTTTCTTCTGTATTGCATGGACAGTGTACCTGGTGGTAGGAGGTGGAGGATGGGAAGCAGGGGATCTAGGGAGAATTTGTGAAGAAGGGAGAGGCCAGAATGAAATCTTCCCCTACTTCCTCCATAAAGCAGAAATCTTCCTCTTGCCCTTCCAAATCCATTGCCCACCTTCTCTGTGCTGCTCTGTGACCCAGAAGACTGACCTGCAAGGACGGCACCAAAGGGCCTCTTCGACTTCCTGCTTCCTGTTGAGTTCAGCACTAGAGAATATTGGTAAGAGAGAGGAAGCTGAGAGGGATGTTTGGGGGGGGGGGTGGTTTATTCCCTCTGTTACTAGCCCCAGAACACTGCATTCCACTATCCCTGCTGGTTTCCCAACACCCTGCCACAACTTTGTAAACTGTCTTTGTATTAAAATCTCTTCAAATTACCCAACATGAGTGCCCTCTACTCATTTCCTGTCAGAACTCCGACTTACACATTGCACTTCATAGTTTTGCCAGTGAGGCCAGTTGAGAGACTTGAGATGGAAAATCTTTTGTTCAGTAACTCCACTCACAGACGGGCTCTCCCACTCTTATTCCATTGTCTGGAAGGAGGAGTATAGCCCTTGAGTACTTCCTTTCTAGCCCAGGTGACTTCTCCATTATGAGGCTGGCCTTTCATAAACTCCCATCTTTCGAGGAGCAAATGATTGGCCCTTTGCCTTCTAGGAACATCATTTTCAACAGATGTTTTTTTATTCCTGCAACTGTTCTGGTCACTAATGTTTATGCACATATTTTGTATACTGTTGATCTTTACAGCAACTACAATTTACTGGTAGGTGCTATAGTCAAATTGTTAAGAAAATTTTCATTTGGTGTCTAATTTCATTTTCCATACAAGCTACCGTTTTAATTAAAATTTAGGAAACCAGAAAAAAGGAAACATCCCAACGTGAGAACTATTTGCATTTCTTGTATCACCTTCCAGTCTACACAGGCATTCTTATTTTTACATGGCATGTGCACAGTTTTGGATTTTCTCCTAATGTTATATCATAAGCATCCGTCTCTATAATTATTGTTTGTACTGATGACATGATATTCCATGGGATGGATTTACCATAATTTGCACAGGCAATTATATTCCTGAGCAACATGGTAGAAAGCATGCTGGTTTGGAGTCAGACAACCAGAACCAAATTCTAGCTCTCAGTCACTAGCTATGAGACTTTCTTTCAGTCACTCAACTTTTCTGCACTTCAGTCTACTCTTCGGTCAAATGGGAATTGTAATACACGGCCTTTCTATGTCGCAGAGAGGTGGTGACTGGCTAAGATATGAAAATGTTTTGGGAACGCTGTAATAGTATATCCCCTTGGCCACTGCATTGCATCACCCTGTTTAACTTTCTCCATAGTGCTTATCTGTATCTGAAATCACATCGTTTTAAACATTGCTTCCTGCTTGTCTCCCCCTACTAGACTGTAAGTGCTGCAAGAGTTGAATTTTGCTCTTCTTAATTCACTCCTGAATCTCTGGAGCCAAGACTAGTGCCTGGTGCATTGTAGGTTCAAGAAATATTTGTTCACGAATTGAGAGACTTAAGTGTGTTTTAATTAAATAATGGGAGAAAATATCCCCATGGTACCAAGATTTCATCTCCTTAAGCTACTGCAACAGTCATGTGATTTCTACCACCCTGGGAAAATTCAGTGAATAAGTCCCTGGGTGGTGTAAAGAGGTAATGAGCTTGACTGCCAACTGAAAGGTTGGAGGCTTGAGTCCACCCAGAGGCATCTCAGAAGAAAGACCTGGCAAACTACTTCAGAAAAATCAGTCGCTGAAAACCCTGTGAAGTACAGTTCTATTCTGACACACCTCAGGTCACCAAGAATAGGAATTGTTTCCATGGCAACTGGTTACTGGTTAAACAATCAGAAATCAAGCTAACAACAACAAGAAGACCCATGAAAAGGTCTGTGGGCATTTACAAAAGCTTTCATTCGTATTAAACAATATTAACCAGTGCCATTCTAAGTACCAGCTGTGCTTTGGATGAGACAACATATCCTAGCAAGGGAAGAAACAATTGAAAGAAGGATCCTGAGCCCTGAGTCTTGGTCTGTCACTCCAGCATGTAGTGACAGACCTCAGCAATTTCCCCTCAAAAGATGTCCAACTCCAATAGCATCCATGATTGATTACTTCTATGCAGACAAGTCCCAAATCTGTATTTCTGGCCTTTTTCTAAACCTAAGTCCTGCAGTTCTACCAGACTGTCTGGCTCATACTTCAAACTCAAACTCACCATTTCCCAAACTTAACTCATCATATGTTTTCATTTCATAAACCAGTTCTTCTTCCACTTACATATGTTTACCATGTCTGTCTTTTCCATCTGTTAATGGAAACATCATTCCCCAGGCCATCTGGGATCCAAACCTTAGTGTCACCTCCCTGCTCTTTAGGTTCCACATTCAAAGAGTCACCGAGTCCCGACCAGCTGTTGGATGTGACCTGCCTGTGGCCAGCTTCACTGCAGTGGTGGATTGGCTTTTGCTCATCCCAGAGTGGAAAGGAAGAGTGAAAGCTCAGAAAGAGAGTTTTGTCTGAGAAAGAAAGACTAAATGGTCTTTAGGAATCTAAACAGTGACCGAGGTAACAATATTCTAACTAGGCTGAATAAACGTACTAGACTAGACTGAAGATACACAAACAGCAGAAAATAAATTATTTGCTGTAGGCGGAGTTGAAGACTCACAGTCAAGTAAAGTTCTTGTTGTTATAAAATATAACTCCATTTTGCATATCCTAGCTTGTGTCTGGCTTGTAGTATGTGCATGGTCTGTGGGCTTGGTGAGCAGACAGTGTGACCGGTAACAAGTGGCTAAGAGAGACAGTCCCTCTTGAGTGGTTTGTGGGTTTCCGGAGGGGGTGGTAAGTCATAACAAGAATCCCAGAAAGGCACACCTTAGGGACAGACTCGCAAGTAGAACTTTCCATATCTTCAGTCATCTTGGGCAAGACAATACATACTCACAGGGCTAGAAAGTCATATGTAACAGCTGTTGGAGGATGTTTTACATTTATTGAACTTGCTAACGCAAGTCTGTGATGAGAACACCCCCCTCTCCTCGTTCAGATTGTCACAAAGAGCAAGGAGAGTGAGTGGGGGACATGCAAACCAAGTCATCCTGGTGTTCTCACACGGCATACGTGCTCGTGGCTTTTCTCAACTGCCAGATTGCCAATTCCACAACAAAGCCTCATCTCTGAGGCCTGGCACTCGGCTCTCAATACACACTGGTTCGTGGACTCGACGTGTCCTTACCGTCTTCCCCTCACATGTCATTGTTTTCCCAATTTGCCTACCACGTTGGTTGAAAGTTTTCCTCCATTTATGAGGCCAGCTGAGCACAGGAAATATGCTAAGAGCTAGAATAGGGTTGACACTTCATTCAGGCGAGGCTTTCTGCTGTGGTGCTTTCATCAGTGACAGGAGCAGCTGAAGAAACATCTGCTAACTCCAAAACCCCATCCCCAGAATGCCAGGCCTCTGCCCTCTACAATAAAACTACTGCAAGAAGAAAACAAAAAAAGCAACCCAAGTTTTGCTGACTCGTGCACATTCTCAAACATCCAAGGGATAGAAAAAGAAAAAGAGAAGTAACATTTGCAGATTTAAAAATAAATGCTGTTGGAGAGAACAGAGTCCTCCTCACTGGACGTTCTATAAAATATTTCGAACCTATCAAACACATTGACCAAATCACAGAATAGTGAAAACTTTTTAATCACCTGCTTACCCAACCCTTGTTAATTAAAAACAAACTATCTAAGGAAACTTTTAAACTGTATTATGAATGTAGCATCTAGCACTGCCCATGATAATTGAGAGGAACTCAGTACATATTTGCTGGACGAAAAGAAGGAAGGAAGGAAAAGAGGAAGGAGGGCAGGAGGGAGGGAGAGAGAGGAATGAAAAAGTGGACATATTATCATGATAAACAGGTTCATAATATTTCACTAGAGACTAGGTCTGCCTTAAATTGTGAGTTGTTCTTTGCTGATTTTAGAGAAGAGTTCTCCTGTTAAAGGTAAAAACTAATTCAACTCAATCTGATCCAACTCCCTTGAGAATATTTCTACCACTACCTTTCTGATGAAAGAGCATGGACTTTGAAGTCAGGCAGACCCGAGTTCAAATCCCACTTTGGCCTATCACTGGCTATGTGAGCTCCATCCTCTTCATCCAGATCATATTCATGTTGCAGACACAGTAAAGTGTAAGATTAAGAGCTGAGCTCTGATGCAAGGCCCCTTGGGTTAGATTAGAATACCAGTTCTGCCACTTACTGGCTGTGTGACTGGGGACAAGTTTATTCTCCTCTCTGTGCCTTAGTTTCCTCAGATGTAAACCGGGACTAATAAAAGTCCCTTATGTGTGAGGTTTGGGAGGAATTAAATGAAATAATGCATGTGAAGCACATAAGCAAAACCTGGCACATGGTTATCAATAACTATTAGCTATTATTATTACGTCCTCAAGAAGGTAAACTCCGGAACAGCAGTTTGCTTACAACTGTACCCCTAGTGGAAACCTAACACATAGTCGGTGCTCATTAACCATTTGATGAGTGAAGGAATAATAGATCCTCACAGGGTCGTGGTAGGGGAATTATATGGTCTAAACACGTAAACTGCCTGACACAGAACTGTTGTTAGGTGTCATCAAGTCAGCCTCTGACTCATGGTGACCCCATATACAACGGGATCAGACCACTGTGACCCATAGAGTTTTCATTAGCTGATTTTTTTGGAAGTAGAATGTCAGGCCTTTCTTCCTCATCTGTCCTAGTCTAGAAGCTCCAGTGAAAATCGTTCAACATCATAACAACATGCAAGCCTCTGCTGACAGATGGGAGGTGGCTGAACTGAGGAGCATTGGCCAGGAATCCAACCTGGGTCTCCTGCATGGAAGGTGAAAATTCTACCACTGCCCCCAGCTGACACAGACAGTCACTCAATAAATATTGGTTACATTTTTTTTTCCCTGATCACTCCCATAGAAGAATCCATATGTCCCCTACTTTTCAAATGTTCTCTTTGGGAAAAAAATACACATTGCTCCTTAAGATGATTTAATATAACTGATACACAACTGAGTGGTGTTTCCAATGTTTTACACTGACCAGGGTTCTCAGTAGATCGAAGGAAACTAAGGAGGGAATCTTTCTTTGGTTTTCATGGGCTATAGGGATTATCTGCTCTGGTACTCATGAGCGAAGCACCTCTCTGCTGGGTTCTTCTATCAGTGCTGCCCTGGAAACACTGCTGCTCAAGTGGGGCTCTGGACAGCAAGGGAAGAGGAAGGGACACTGGGCTGAATTTGTCACCAAATTGTCAATCATACATGAATATGAGACAGGCTTTTCAGACTGCTGTTTCATCAGAACTCCAAGATGTCACATATCATCATCTCCTTTGCTTTGCAGAGATCAAAAGCACTACATTCTTCTTCACAAAGGAGAACAAAACAAAAACCAAATAAATAAATAAAACAATACTTCCTCTTATTCTATAGTTCTCTTCCACAAAGGCAAACACACGAAAACCCCAAACCAATAACGTTCCCCGTCACTCCACCTTTCTGAATCCTCAGAAGTCATCTTACACCACAGTATTAGAATATCAAACTCTTAGAATCAGAAGAAATTTAGGGATCAGAAGGTTCAGGGTATGTTGAGAATGTTGGGGTAAGATCAAGATGACTTTGGGATAGAGACCCAGGAGTACTCAAATCCTGCTGTTGACCAGCTGTCTGTCCTGTGAGATCACAGAAGGAAACAAACCCTGGCTTCTTCAGGCAGGGTCAGTATTATCCAACCTGGGGACCTGTCTTGGAGAAGCAAGAATTAGAAGGGATTAGAGGAAGCCCACTGCTAACCAAAAGGTTGGTGGTTCAAACCCACCCAGTGGCTCTGGGGGAAAAACCTGGCAATTTGCTTCTGTAAAGATTACAGCCAAGAAAACTCTATGAGGTCAGCTCTACTCTGTCGCATGGGGTTGCTATGAGTCAGAATAGACTAGACAGCATCCAACAACAACAGAGGAAACCAAAGAGATAGAGAGATGACTGGAGATTGTCTCAGGAAGAATATCCCCAGGACTCTTCCACTTCAGTCATATGCAGAGAAGAAACAGAAGGACTATTCTCACTGTATGTAGTCTTTAACACTTATGAACAATGGCCAATAAATGTCCTTGCCTTGAGTACCATTCCTCCTCCTTGGTGATGGAATGGAGTGAAATGCTATGGTCTAACCCTGAGGGAGGACTGAGAAAGAAGTCATGGTTCAGGAAACTCCTAGGCATGCTAGAGCCCAATGTGGTGAAAGAATAAAACATTTGGAGTCAGAGAAACCTGAGTCTACTTCCACTTAGTATTTGTATGACTTTGTAAAACTCACTTAACATCTCTATGCCTGAAGTTCTTCATCTAAAACTAGATAATTTGTACCACATACAGCTGGTATGAAAATTAAAAGAAATAATGTTTGTAAAGCCCTTAGCAGTGTCTGGCACATGGTAAGTGCTAAATAAGTCGTAGCTATTATTATCATTACATAAAATCCAGCAACGTCACTGACAAATTATTATCTAATTTCTGTTACAATATCCTTGGGGAAAATGTGGCCGTTACCTCACAAGGAAACCTATTCTATTACTGGATAGCTGTAGAAAATTCTTCTTCTTCTTCTTTTTTTTTTATTTGAGCAGACTCCTCTTGCTCCTACCACTTCCCCTGTAAAAACATAAAATAAGAACCCTCTCTCTTCTGTGTTGGGGCCCTGGTGGCACAATGGTTAAGTGTTTGGCTGCTAACCAAAAGGTCGGCAGTTCAAATCCACCAGGCACCCTTTGAAAATGCTACAGGGTAGTTCTCCTCTATCCTATAGGGTAGATATGAGTTGGAATCAACCTGATGGCAACAGGTTACGTGTCTCTTCCGTATTAGAGTCTCTTCCATATTTGAAGGCACCTTTCACGTTCCCCTGAGTTTTATCTTCTCCAGCATCAACATTTCTGGTATTCTTAGTTACTGTGTACAAGTTAGTTTCTGGGTCCCTCATCTTCCTGATTGCTGCTCATCATTCCAAAGCAAAAACACCAAAAGTTCTAAATATTTGTCTTAATTTTATTATCACATAAAGGTATCTCTCTAAGACTTCTCATACTGGATGTTTCATCACAAGCACTGACTAATCATGGAAAGAAAGCCATGCTATTCAGGGTAAGGTGGTTTACTAATAACACTACCAAGGCTTGTTGATCTCTATTTGCCTGGAACAAGAGGAAGAAGGAGAGTCAGGAATAGGAGGAGGAAATGGAAGGTGTGGCTAATTGCCTCCATCAACAATGGCCTCCTTTGCCATGAGAACAGAAGAACTGGCTACCATTATAAACATTTTGATGAAAGATGCTATAGAAGAGTCTACGATCAAAAGGGATAAAATGCAGAACAGGATTTCAAATTCTTATAGACTCCAGACTTTCTGGAACCATAGAGGCTGAATGAACCCCTGAAACTATTACTCTGAGATAATCTTTAAACCTTAAACCAAAAATATCCCCTTAAGTCTTCTTAAAACCAAGAAATAGTTTAGCTTAACTAGTAAAGAATGTCTGCCTTGAGCATTATGCTCTTTTAAGAACTACCTGTATGGGATCAAATCGACAACAGCAACTCCAAAGATTAGATAGGAAATTTAGATGGCAGTGAGTTTATGTTACATATGTTCATTGTGTTCATTAGCTGCTTGTTGAGAGAATGAATTGAGACCGAAGAGAAAGCAGTAGGTGGACACTGAGCCCATGGAAGCAGAAACAGACAACAAAAACATACTCTACCTATGGCATAGTTTTGTTGTGGGGTGTCCCTGCCTGCCATCCAACTTCTACTCGTTTTATTTTTACACATGTGGAAATGAATTTGTTATGGTCCTTAAAGTCTCCTAATCTACTCTAGTGTCATGTCTGCACTGTTGGGAGCCAGACAATCAAAGGAGTTTCATTGGTCATAGACCAGGGCTCCACCCGCTGCCTGACACACCAGAGGTTTTGCAGATCCCAGCAGCACTTAGCTGCTGTCTGGTGTTGATTGCCACTTTCTCCATAGGCCTCATGCCGCCTGCCTGTAGGGAGTCTCTCCAGCTCTCCCAGTGCCTAGAATTAAGACAACCCCCACCACATTTCCAGTCCCCAGCACCTTCTCTAAGGAGCCCTGGTGGCAAAACGGTTAAATGTTCAGCTACTAACCAAAAGGTTCAAACCCACTAGCCACTCTGCAAGAGAAAAGACCTGGTGATCTGTTCCCGACAAGATTACAGCCTAGGAAACCCTATGGGGCAGTTCTACTCTGTCATATGGGGTCACTATGAGTTGCAATCAACTTGACAGCACACAACAATAACAACAACAGCGCCTCCTCTCCCATTAGACTATCCTAAAACTTCAAAACTTTGGGGGAAAGGAAATATTGTTTTGTTTTTTCTTTGAAAGCAGTAGTTAAATATTACCTTTGCAATGTTTACCTTTGAATAATAATTACTGTGAAATAATCTACCTTTCATGAATAATCTAGGGTCCCTTTGAATAAATGTGAAAGACAAACCTTCACTTCTTTAAAAATGGGAATTCCTATTCTCTACTATTGAACAACAGAGACCTGATTTTTAGAATACTGAAAAATATCAGTGCATGTTCATAAGGTGATAATTCTCTATGTCATTGCTGTAAGTATTCATTGAGCATTAGAAATACGTTCTTGCAAAGAGTATACCTTTACAAAATCTTATGTCTATATGGTACAGTGGAAAAAAACACATATGAACAAAAAGAAGATCTTTAAATTGCACGTATGTTTCAGTAACATCTGCTTCTCTTACGTGAACCTGTCTAGATCCAGGACTCACTACTTCAGCATGTGTTTGCATCTGGCTTGATCATCAATAATATCAAATGATCAAATTGAATGAAATGGGGGGTTCTCCTTCTGTTCAATCTACTTACAAGACCTCACATGACCTGCCCCCTGCCCACCTGTACAGCTCATCTTAGTCCACTCTTGTCCCTACACCAAGACCCTACATTTCAGCTACATAGCTCTTTCACTTTCTCAAATGCACCCTGTTCTCTCTCCTTTTCAAGACTTTGACATTTGTACCACCCCCCAACCCCCAGTCTGACTAGAACACTCATCCTTAACCTCTATATATCCTTCAGTTATCAGCTTACATAAAACTTCCTCAGGGAGGCATGTCCTACTCTTCTGCTATTGCTCCCATGGTACCTATTCTTCTCCTATATTAACCCTCTTTGCATGGTAGCTTAACGTTGGTCTTTACTTCTGGACTATAAGCACCATGAGAACAAGAACAGTACACGTTTGCACATCACTGTATTCCTGGCACATAGTAGATGCACAATAAATATTTGTTCAATGAATAAACAAATGAAGAAATGAATGAATGAATACCCTAGAGCTATTTTGATATAAATTAGAATTTTTCGAGGCCCATTTACCAAAGGAACCAGTACTTCCATTTTATTCCCTGTCTTAAGTCAAACTTAACTTTTACTAACAGAAATAATCACTTTCCTATGACCAACTGAAGCAGTATAATTTGCCACCTTTGGGAATAGTCCCGTATAATTCAGTCAAAGTATGAACCTGTCCATGTGCAGCAGACTGAAGCTGGGGCAGTATTTTTCATAAGTTATGAAGTCCTAGAAGATTGCTCCACTTTGGAAAAGTTTAATGGGAGAGAAAGAAATGAGATAGAGCCAACACTTGAAAAGGTGCACAGCTGGGGGAAGACGTTTGTTGATAAAGAAGTGCTGACTGTTGCTATAAATTAGCATTTCTCACACTTGTTTGACCACAGATTTCTTTTTCCGCAGTAGTAGAGTGAGGCAGTTGAGAACAAGGTTTAGGGATGCTGAGATCTGGATTAAATCCTGGCTTTTCCAGTTCTAGTCATGTAACTAGCTACCATCTCTGCTCTGTGATTGTAGCAGGGTTAGCAGTTCCTGGTTGGGTGGTCAGTCCTGTGGTGTTTTTCTGGGAGTCATTCCTGAAGGACTAGCCTAGAGCCTGGCCCGCTAGTCCTGTAATACTCCTGATGGTTTGGTCAGCATCTAATTCCCTGTATTGGAGCCCCTGGCTTGTGCAAATGGTTAATGCCCTTGGCTGCTAACCAAAAGATCGGAGATTTAAGTCCACCAAGAGGTGCCTCAAAAGAAAGGCCTGGTGATCTACTCCTTAAAAATCAGTAAGTACAGTTCTACTCTGACACACACGGAGATGCCACGAGTCAGCGTCAACTCCACAGCAACAGTTTGTTTTTTTAATTCCCTGTATTAAACCCCTTCTTACTTAAAATACTTAGGGTGGTTTACGTACTTTCACGTAAACCCTGAATGATATATCTATCACACAATTTTGTTGTGGAAATGTAATGAAGCTCATAGCATGGGATCTAACAAATAATAATCATTTAGTAAATGCTGGAATTTTTTTGTTGTTGTTATTGTTCCGTTAAGCATCTCCTGGACAATTGTCTTACAAGACACTTGGGGTTTTAGCTGTGGTGAAGGACCACGAGGATTATGCCGAGCTGAGCCTGTTAGAAGAGGAGAAGAGGCTAAGGGCACTTGTGAATGATTTTGATCTGCCTTCAGATACTGAGCGTAAGGATTTTCCAATCATATTAGTGCTAGCTGTGAGATAGAACTGCAATGAGAAAGGTAGCTCTGTTGACAGGACAAAAGCTTTGGCTGGTTTTTAAGGATCCAGGTAGGAGAAAATGCTCCATAAATCTCCCCAGTGTAGCCCAAGAACATTGTCCTCTGAACAACAGACATGGAGCCAGGGCCAGATTGCGGAATAAGCAAGGTATGCATGGGCCCAATTGTCCCTTCCCACCAATCTGTGGTGCACAACTTCACCTGTCCTCGACCATGTCGACGAGGTGGTGAAACCCAGGTGAAATTGCTCACCACAGATTAGCAAGTAAATACAATTAAGGCCGGATGTACCTGGCTCAGTGCAAGTCAGTGCATACCGTGCTTACTGGTTAATCCACCCCTGCAATGGAGCGAATGTTTTAAATTCAACAGATCTGCCAGCAAAGGCAGGAACAAATGCTGGCTTGGGCTGAGAAGTCTGAACAACTGCCTGTCAGGGACCCTCTTGTTACTCTGACTCTGAGTAGCTGCTTCCTCAGAACTTCAAAAGCAATTGCCAGCCCTGCTTGTGAATTGCTTGGCTTGTACCTTGACTCACAGATGGTATACCTCTGCCCTTGCCCAACTCTGTAGCTTTTCTTGTCCTTGCCTGATTTAGAATTATGGTCTATACCCCCTAGAGTCTGCCCAATAATGACCCCTAACAGCAAGGCTCAGAAGACCCAAGGCCCTGTGCCAACTGGCCCAGGCACAATGGCAAGTAAGCTGAGCGGAAGGCAGCCAGAGACAAACTGTGCCCTCCTTCTCATTTTGCCTGGAGCCTTGATGACAGCTGCGGACAATCACGCCTAGTGTGGGAAGTTAATTCCTGATTCAGGTTGAATTTTTCTCCAGGTGGCATGGGGTTGAATTCTACAGTGCCCTGTCTTATTTTCTTTGCTTCCAAACTGTAAAACAGTTTTTTAAAAGTGACCTCAGCCTCCTAGTGAGAACAAAATCATTACAGCAGCATAGCATCTAAATATCTCAAAATTGTCTCATCGAAACAGGTGAACTACAAACAAAATTAAGAAAATAAAAATCATGGACACCATCTTCAACAAAATGAGATGACAAGGTATGCCCATGAGCCTCAAAGCACAAATGGCTACAGCCAAAGCAAAATCAATAGCAAAACTGCTAAGGATATGGGAGAGGTTACCGAGTATGCAGGCAGTGGAGGGGATAGAGAAGAGATTTCCAGTGGTGCTACAAGCCTCAAAACACAGAAATTGCCGTTATTTACTCGTTCCCAATAAGGGATGACCTCACTCTGAGTGAAATCTTCAGCAAGTGAGTCTGGAAACAACCAGTTGGCAGACTTGGAGGAAAATTCCCCAGTCTAGTGTGTAGATGTGTACGTAACAAAAAACTGTGAGAAAATCAGAAGGCCCTGGACAGCCTATGACCTTAGAAACCCCAAAACCAAACCAGTTGCCGTGGAGTATATAATAACTGATGACGACCCCATGTGTGTCAGAGTAGAACTGTGCTCCATAGGGTTTTCAATGGCTGATATTTCAGAGGTAGATCACCAGTTTTTTCTTCCAAGTTGCCTCTGGGTGGACTTTAACCTCTAACTTTTTGGTTAGCAGCAAGTACCTCAGAAATATCCAACAAATTTTCCCTCTGGGACTGGAGAAACCCTGAGAGTATGGTCCCCGGAAGTTTACCTCAGTAATGAAGTCACTCCTGAGGTTCACCCTTCAGCCAAAGATTAGACAGCCCCAAAAAACAAAACGAGACTAATGGGTCACAACAGCCCAGGGACAAGGACTAGAAGGCAGGAGGAGATAGGAAAGCTGGTAATAGGGAACCCAACATCTAGAAGGGAGAGTGTTGACATGTCTTGGGGTTGTTTACTAATGTCATAAAACAATATGTGTACTAACTGTTTAATAAGACACTATTTGTTCGTAAACCTTCATCTAAAGTACAATAAAAATAATTAATTAAAAAAAATTTGTAAATTGCTCAAAAAAAAAAAAGAAAAGATTTTTCCTCTGGAAAGATAGAGACTCACTCTGAGTAAAAAATGCTTTATGTAGAGAACAAATTGAGCAGGGTAGAAACAATGGTGGGAAAAGGAGAGAAAGTTCAAATACTGGGAGGGAAAAAAGGTATAGAGGAAGCAGATCTCAGGACTATTGAACCGAGGGGCCTTTCTTTTTTTTTTTTAAATATTCAAGGTAACAACAGAGGAGGCATCCCTAGGTGGCATAAAAGATTAATGCTCTTGGTTGCTAACCTAAAGGCTGGAGATTCAAGTCCACCCAGAAGCACCTCAAAAGAAAGGCCCGGTGATTTACCTCTGAAAAAACTCAGCCATTGAAAACTCCATGAACCACAGTTGTACTCTGACACACGTAGAATCATCATGAGTTGGAATCAACCGGATGGCAACTGGTAAATAACAAAGGAAGGAACCCTAGAGCCATGTCTCTAGGAAAGCTACCCTGGTCTATCCCTACCCCTACATAGGAATCTCCTTTTAAAACAACAGGAAAAAACAAGACCATCTCAAATAAACACAAGAAAATGAAAAATGATTCCAATCAGACCCTGTATAAAGACATTGTATGAAGAAGAGAGAGAAATGAACAGTTAATGAAGGCATGCCAGAAAAATATGACCGAGCTGATGAGAACAATAACAATACCACAAACGGAGCTAAAATAAAGGAACACTGTGGAAGCTAGGGCAATTCACACAAATTAGAAGTAGAAAATCTTAGAAAGAGATGGTTGAAAAACAGCAGGATGTGAAAAGTCCTGTCAGAGTTCAGGCAAACATTGAAAAAACACTTTAGAATGAAGAGTAAACTAAAAGAAACATGAGAGACTAGACAACAGAGAGAATATAGTAAGAAAAATGGAGAATATATAAAGGAGCAAAATGAAGAAATCTAACAGAAATAAAGAAAAATAAAAATGATTATTAAAAAAATGGATATCAAATATGGGCAAATAAAATGCAGCAAATGTATGATTGGAATTCCCAAAGAAAAAACCCTAAGCAATGGGACAGAACAATCCCCACAAACTATAAAATAAGATCGTTTACCTGAAATAAAAGACGATTTAAACCTGTAGAGTACCGGAAAGAGTACACCATGTATTAGGGAAATTGACCCAGGATGATCTATACCAAGATTTATTCTAGTAAAATTATTAGTGCAAAGATAAAGAAAACATCTTCTAGCATTCAATTTAAAAAAACATCAAGTCATTTGTAAGTAGGATAGCCATATAATTTATCATCCAAAGTGGGATGTTTTCAAGCAGTGCTGTTAATAATTAGGCTGGGTGAATAAACATAAACCCAAACTGTCCTGGGCTAACTGAGATGTAAGTTTACCCAATTACAAGGAAAATAAACAAGACACCTGACTTTAAGGGAAATAAAGGCCTGGAAAACAATGGCAGCCCATTAGAATAAGCACTCCTAGTCTATGGAGTGGAGCCCTGGTGGTGCAGTAGTTAAGAGGGTGGCTGCTAACCAAAGGTCAGTAGTTCAAATCTACCAGCTGCTCCTTGGAAACCCTATGGGGAAGTTCTACTCTGTCCTGTAGGGTCTCTGTAAGTCAGAATCGACTTGACGGCAATGGGTTTGGTTTTCGTTTAGTCTATGGAGTGGCCTCTAAATATCATTTCCTACCAAAAGGAACAAGAATTTCTGGGAGAAATAGCTATTTCAGATGTAGGGCAAGAAATAAGATGAGTCTAGGATATCTTGCCCTGACAGGAAGCAAAAAAGCTATCAAAGGGACACAAGAGCCAACATGAAATAGTGCCCACTCGCCTAAGATAGGATAATGTAAGGAACACAAAAAATAATGTTTGCAATGGGTTAAAACACAACATACACATATATACATATATGTAACTTTGAGTTTATGGATTTGTGTACATATAAACAAATCTGTAATTTCAAATTAATGCTTTTTCTAAGAAGCCCATTGATCACCATTGGAGATGTCTAGGGTACCAATTAAAATTAGTATAGGGAAAGAATCAGGCATTTATCCTGAATTTCCAATATGAATTATACTTGAGGGTAACCAAATAGCAGATGAGGGAAAGAAAATCTTTACAGAAGAATTTTAGCTAATAAATGCAGAAGGAATTATAGAATTAAAATATCACCATTTTGAAAACCTCGTGAAATTATGGGTATAGGAAATAATTTATCAAAGAATGTTGTAAAACATTAGATAAACGGTTACTGGGAAACAATAATGGAGGCATAACGTTGTTATTATTGTTGATTGATCAATCTTAGCATCACTAAAATTGGGACAACCAGAAATATTATAATCTCTTCATAAGGTGGTGTAATTGGAAGTATATAGTACCAGGTTCAGATTATTATTTCCTAAAAGATTGAATTTAATCCAGCCTCGAGATCTAACTATCAGTTTATGGGAAACATAGAAAGGATAGAAAAACAAGTTGAAGGATACCGTAAGGAAGCAATTAGCCAAATCTTTTGTCTACAGGACAAAACACTTCATTTCTCCAGAAAATCAATATCATTAATCAAAAAGGAGGGGAGAAAGCTTATAGAATAAAGAGACATAGCTACCAAGTGGAATGTGTGGCTCTTGTTAGGATCCTCATTTGAACAACCCATCTTTGAGTACGACTGTGTCTGGATATTTTCCATTTGCTCTTCCAGAGCCACTCTCTACATTACTTGATGCCCTTGGTGCCCAGGAGGCTGATCTTTATGAACTAAGAAGGGCCAGCAAACTATGGTCCATGGGCCAAATCTTGCATGTGGCCTGTTTATGCACATCCTGCAAGCTAAGAATGGTTTTTAAGAGGGGCAGAGATGTTATATGGCCCATAAAGCCAAAAATATTAAATAACTGGTCCTTTACGGAAAAAGTTTGCCAACCTCTGGACTGAATTACTCAAGATCTCTTGTCCTCTAAATTCAGACTGGGTTTGGCCAATGAGAGGTGTCAACAGGAACTATGAGATAGAAGGAGAGTGAGTAAAGAACTTATTCTCCCAGGCCCCTTCCCTCTGTCAGGCTATTCTCTCCTAGTTCCAGTATGCTTCCTCCCCTTGCCTCTTCAGGCCTACAGGTAGTAACAAATTCTCACTATTGCTAGCCTCCAGGTACTGCTGCATCCCATGTTGATTTGCTTTAACCTGACCATATTTTTGAAAATAGTCCCTTTATTAAAATCTCTTTAATTACATCTTTTGAACGTGCCACTTGTTTCTTGCCAGGACCCTAACTCATACAGACTGTATGTCAAATAATAGTGACTACTGATAACTTAAGAAGCCCTAGTGATGCAGTGGTTAAGCACTCAGCTGCTAGCAGAAAGGTCAGCAGTTTAAACTCACCAGCGACTCCATGAGAGAAAGATGTGGCAGTTTGTTTCCCTAAAGATTATAGCCTTGGAAACCTTTTGGGGAAGTTTTATTCTATCCAATAGGGTCACTAGATATCAGAATTGACTCGATGGCAACGAGTTTGTTTGTTTGTTTTTTTAATCTATAGCTTTGTTGGTTGTGAGAATGGCATGTTGGAAGATGTCTCCAGACAGACACAGACTGAAATATTTACAAATGACACGACATGATGGTTGAAAAAATGTGATAGATGAAATAAGAGGGATATATATACGTATGCACACATATATGTATGTGTGTATATGTATATATAAAACCAAAACCAAACCGGTTGCTGTTGAGTCAATTCCGACTCATAGCTACACTACAGGACAGAGTAGAACTGCCCCATAGGGTTTCCCAGGAGTGCCTGGTGGCTTCAGGCTGCCAACCTTTTGGTTAGCAGCCAAGCTCTTAACCACTGTGCCACCAGGGCCTCATATATATATTTACATATTCATATAACGTTGTTTATATATGGGAATTCATTATACTATTCTCTCTAGTTCCGTATGTATTTGGGGAAAAAATCATAATAAAAAGAAAGAACAACTGTATACATTGCAACCATACATTAGCTGTTTAGTTAACTAAAAGAAACAGACGATTATACTGAATAAAGTTTTTTTAAAGGGCCAACAAAGATTAAAATAGGCCCCGGTTTTGTTTTGTTTTGGTCTGGTTTTTTGTGGTTAAGAGTAAGGCCTTTGATGATAAAGACTTTGGCTTAATTCTCACATTCATACCTGTTGCTGTCGAGTCAATTCCAGCACGTAGTGAAATGGAAAAGCTTTTTAATTGCCTCTCAATTTCATTTTCTCATCCCTAAAATGTGAATAGTATCTATTTCATTGGATTATTATTAAAACAATGAAATAAAATAATGCATGTAATCTACCTGGTGCCTAGTAGGTGCTTAATAAATAGTACTTGCTATTAATATTAATTATGCAGGTAGTCCCTGACTTAGGATGAGTTTCCATTCGGACAGTTCTGACATAAATTTGTTCTGATGTAAGTCGAATACATTTTTTTAGTTTTCATTATTACCTGCTATATGGCAGTGTTTTGAATAGTAAATCATAACATTGAACATCTTCGAGTGAACGTCTGAGAATGATAACATCAGCAAATTACCCACTGCAACACTGTATACAGTACATATTACTAACCGTAAGATGTCCACCAAAAAAAAAGACGATCATAAGTGCATTGTTACTCCAATATGTCCTAAGTTGGAGAGTGTCTGTAGTTCGTACTCAGAGAATAGAATGGAATTGAGTTTGGGAAGTAAGGAGGAAAAAGGAAAAGCTGGTAGCTACCAAGAATATTTTAATAGATATCCATGTCCTCTGATAGAGATTGGATTTGTTGTGAAATTCCTTTGTCACTAGAGACCTACAATGTTTTACAGGCTAGTTGAAGTGGATCATTTGAGATAAGAAGTGCAGTCAAAGCTGTTTAAATAGCATGTAGTAATTAGGAAACTAGTTTAATGGAGAAAATCTCAAAGGGAACTAATCTTTTTTTTCCCCTATCTGACAGCATGAATGTTTTAACACCTTAATAAGAGCACCACATTGGCTCAAGCCTTTTAGTTGGGATGATTTTCATTCTAATTACATGGAAGGTTAAAATCGTATTACGATAAGACTATGAAGAAGCACAGCTATTTTGCAATTTGACTTTCTATTTGTGCCTCTGAACGGTTCAAGGAGAACACACAGTGATGTGTTGTGGTACACATTTGTTTTACTATTTAGCTAGCGGTTCTTGATAAATTATTAACTGATCAACATGATGTCGTGTGAAAGGGTTATAAAATAAAATTATGTCTCCACTGAGGTAAGTGAGTAGCAAAGCTGGGCTCATTAGCGGTGTCTCACATGAAGGAATAATGACAAATTGAAACAATTCTGCTACTAACATCAAGTCCAAAAATCACTCTTACCTGATATATTGCATTGATGGAGGAAAAATTGCTTGAGGCTTTAAAATTTCTAAATAATTGCCCCAATTTCCTACCTCACATTAGTTGAGCTGTGTTTGCAAGCACAGATGGTCTGCCCTTTGTTTTACCTTCACTGATGGGGCTGTTTAGACTTGCCTCTTAACTGGGGCAAAACTAGCTCCCTTCCGGTCCCTTGGGCTCCATCAAGAGACCCTCTAAGGTGGCTCCTGTGGGCTGTCCCCAGTACCTGGACACTCTTCACCTTTCTATACGCTCCTCCAACCTCATCAGTCCTGCCTTCAGCGTCACATTAAGACTGTTAAACACTAAAAACAAAAAAACTAAAAACACTTGCCATCCAGTTGATCCCCATGCACAACAGAACCAAATGCTGCCCAGTCCTGCGCCATCCCCATGTCCAGTTGCAGATCTGACCTGGCGCTCTATAGGGTTTTCATTAGCTGATTTTCAGAAGTCAATGGCCAGACTTTTCTTCCTAGTCCATCTTAGTCTGAAAGCTTGTCTGAAACCTGTTCAGCATTATAGCAACACGGAAACCTCCACTGACAGATGGGCGGTGGCTATGCATGAGGGGCATTGGCCAGGAATCAAACCCAGGTCTTTGACATGAAAAGTGAGAATTCTACCACTGAATCCCCAATGTCTAATGGAGGCAAAAGGCTTACTAGTTTCCCTTTCCAAAGATATATATTTATAGTCATCAGAGATCTTCTGGAGACAATGTTTTAACCCAACATTTCCCAAAGTGTTGTTCTTCAGAACACTGTTCCCAAAAATGCCAATAGGTATGCTTAGAAAAAAAAAATCCATATCCCCTTCTTAGTGATCCAAAATGCTTATCAACTATTACAGGCTCTGAGAAGTCCTCTGTGCGGAGAACTACTTGACTTTGTATAACCCAGCTTTTTCCAAACTTTTTTTTCTTTGCACACTTATTCTGCACCGTGTGGAACAGTCAGTGCTTCAGAGAACAGAAGTTTATGAAATGCTAGGGTATGGGGACTGGAGGTACTAGGGAGAAAGCATGCAGAACCAGGGATCCATGAATCCACCCCTCTACCAAGCATTATCTCTAGACATAATAAATAATATGGCTCATGCATGTAGGGGTGACTATTTTTCAAATATATGAAGCTATTATTGTAATTTATAAAAAAAGAATCCCTGTAAAAGCACCACGGAGACTTTGTTTTGCATTTTTTCAATCATCAAAAACTAAAAATGTAACTATTATGTGGGAGATATGTAAAATGCTTTGATGTTAAAAAGGGTTCTTTGTACTAAAGAATAAAAGGGGTGGGGAACCAGTGCCTTAACCCAAAGGAGTGACTCTTAAGGTTAGAAATGCAGGCATGGTGCCAGCAGATGAGGGACATTCTGAGGGCACAGGTTCTGGCCCCTCCCAAATCATAACACAGGGTCACCTGGTCACCCCCGAGCAGCCTGGGTGTGCAGAGCCCAGTGGTGTGGATCTAGCCCTTCAAATCTCCTGGAGGCCAGGGCTCAGTGGGGTGCTGGGCACAGCATGCACAGTGAAACTTATGTTTCTGGATCCCAGCTGTATAAATGAGCCACAATGGCCAGATGTGACCATCTTGACCCTGTTTGTGTGCAGCATGTACATGCAGCCTCAGTGACCCTCAGGGACCTTGCTGGCTCTGGGATTCTATGACAGCAGATTTCTGCAAGCTGCACATCACAAAATAAGCCAAACTCCCATGGAAAGGAAAAATTGCATTCACAGATGCCTCTCTCTCCAAAGAGAGGGCAAATGCCAGACTGTCAAGTGAATGCAAACTTAACAATGCTCTTCGTCACAAGGATGATGAGTCCGATCAACCAAAAGAGTACGGCTAACGTGGTACCATTTCATCATTACTCTGGAATCATTACATCCCTGATGTTAAAATGATGATGGTGATTATCATAGCACACAGCTACACTACTAGCATATTATGTGGCTTGAATCACTTTTTTCCCCAATCCAGCTAGCTGATAGACAACATTTCATTTTGTTCTTGGTAAAGAAAACTATCATTGCTGTACAGCATTGGCTTTACTTATTAGTACTTTTTTTTTTCTTCAGACATTCTGGATTCATTGAACTTTATGAAATGTTCACATTTCAATCCCAACCAAAAAAATAAAAACTGATTACCGTTGAGTGGATTCCAATTTATAGTGATCCTATAGGACAGAGTAGAACTACCTTACAGGGTTGCCACGTCTGTAAATCTTTAGGGAAGCAGACTGCCACATCTTTCTCCCACGGAGGAGAGGCTGGTGGGTTCGAACCACTGATCTTTCAGTCAGCCGCCAAGCCCTTTAACCTCTGCACCACCAGGGCTCCTCACATTTCAGTCAGATTCTCTTAATGTGAAGCTGAAAATGCAAACTGACCAGGAACACAACCAGCTGCAGCCAGATTCTGCTCTGTGGTTTGGGGCTGGGGTCCCCGCCCTGCGGAGGAGCTGAGTCAGCGCTATTGGCAAAGGCTGTTCACTAACTTCATCTGGGAAAACGGGTGCTTGTCAGAGGGGATCAGTAACTCTTCCACTCTCATTTTTCTTAATGACTCAGTAGTTGTTGATCTGGAGGAAATCTAAGCTGGAGGAGCAACATTTTATTTAATTCCTGATTTTATTGGTAGCTGTGAGTTTTTGACATTTTCATCTGTGACTCTAGGCCAGAATTCTTTGATATTTTACTTCGTCAGGTCATTTCTCCCTTGGATGTTTTTAAATTGCTCATGTCAAGTGGGGTTTACAGTTTCAGTTGATTTTTTTGTGCTGCATACTCCACACTGTGGGTCTATGGTTTCCACAGTGGAATCTTGCTATAGGGTCCCTTTAAAAGAAACATGATAGCTGTAAATGGCTAACTGTGAAAAGATCAAATAGATAAAAACAGAAATTTGCATCCTTTAGTGAATTTTAGCTTCAAAGTTCTTTCAGGAGGAACATGAATATTCATGTTGGAATTGTCTAGTTTCCATTTTACTCATTTGCCAATAAAAAGATAATTAGCATTTACAGCTAAAGTTCCCTGGCATGGAACCGACTAACAATGTGAAGACTGTCTACATAATATAAAGCACCCAGATTAGTATGATAGGAACTGGAGGAGTTACAGGACAGAAAGGAATAAATTAGTCAATGATGCAAAATTCCCGGCTCTATCTGTACAATGCTAAGCATTTGGAGGAAAATGGAACATTCTAACTAGAATTTAAGAAGGTTCCCAATATTTAGATATTTGATTGCGTGTCAGGTTTTTTGTTTTGTCAATTTCAAGTTCTGGGTATTTTGTGGACAATAGTCTTTCGCGAAAAGATTTTTATTCATGATCTCGGGAATTAGTAATTCTTTACTCATTGGGACATTTATCTAGGGTGATCATTTTAGATTTAGACCATGTGTTTATGATATTACTTTCAGAAGGACTTGACTAATTTGTTTGGCTTTGTCACTATGTGGGGTCTCATGAAAATGTTCACTCCAGGAGAGAGTTCTGCTGGACTGAGTGAGGTTTTCTGATGAAAATATGATGTTTGGCTCTCTGGGGATCTGAGAAAACCAGTTGAGCTTTGATGAACTCACGTATCATTCTGTTATTTGTCTCAAAATTTTCAGAAGGGGTGAGAGGCTATCCCTTTTAGGAAGTCAGATTTAAGTACTACCAAGAGGGAGAAGTCCTGAGCCAATGAATAAGGAATGACTGAGGGGAGTTAGAACAGCGTTGCGTATGTTTTCCCTAAAAGGTGTTGCAAAGGCACTTGGAAACTGAGCAAAGAGGAAAGGGCAGCTGACCCTGGGGGCAATCAGCAATGACTGGGCGGCAGCCTGGCAGAATGCAATGTCTCCCACACTTGTATTCCACAGAACAGTGGTCCCCTGAGAGTTAACTGATGTGCTAAGGAAAAAGTGCACTGTACTCAGGGAAGTTTGGAAATTGCTAGATTACACAGCATACTATGGATTGAATTGTGCCCCCCCCCCTTCCTGTGGAAGGAGTCCCTGGGTGGTACAAATGGTTAAAAGGCTTGGCTGCTACCAAAAGGTTGGAGGTAGGAGTTCACTCAGAGGCACCTCAGAAGAAAGGCCTGGTGATCTACTTCCAGAAAATCAGCCATTGAAACCCTGTGGAGCACAGTTCTACTCAGACACACATGGGACCTCCATGAGTTGGAATCAACTCGGCAGCAACGGTTACTGGCTATACCTGTGGATGTAATCCTGTTTTGAATTAGGGATTTCTTTTTTATGGTAATTAGATCATACCTGACTAGGATGGGTTCTAAATCTAATCATATCTGAGTTACAAAAAAGAGCAGATCAGACATAGAGACATACACACACACAGAGGAAGACAGATACCATGTGAACGTCACTAAGGAACCAAGGAATGCCGGAGATTACTGACAAGGAAGGAATTGACACGGCCAAAATCCTGATTTGGATTTTAGCCTCCAGAACTGTGAGAAAATAAATTTCTATTCTTAAAGCCACCCACTTGTGGTATTTCTGTTACAGCGACACTGGGTGACTAAGACACAGCATTATGGAGGTTTCTTTACTGCAGGACTTCTCAGAGCTTTTGGTATGCTGATAAGCATTGCAAATTTCCAAGATAAAAATATAGTATAAAGCTTTCCTATTGTAACTTGACCACAGAGCAGTGTTTTAGAGACACAACTATTAATATTTTCTGGCCCAATGTTCCCAGAAAACCATTTTAGAAAATTATGGTGTATCCTTTCAGATAATTCTCCATGATTTTTTTGAACTGAAATGCTGTGAGTGGTGTAACATAAAAACAGCAAAGGTATGTTAAGAAGATTAAAGGCATTACACTGCCATGAACAGAAATGAAGTCCTGATACATGCCACAACATGGATGAACCTTGACAACGCTGCGCTGAGTGAAATAGGTCAATCACAGAAGGATAACTCTTGCACGATCTCACTAATATGAAATACCTAGACTAGGCAAATGCACATGGAGATCAGAGTTTAATAGAGGTTACCAGGGATGGGAAGGAGAGGGAAGGAGAAATCATTGTTTTGAGTTTCTGTTTATGGTGATGGGAAATTTGGCAACGGATATTGGTGATGGAGTCGGAATTGACTCAACGGCAATGGGTTTGGTTTATTGGTGATGCTTGCACAACATGATTGATGTAATTGATGTCACTGAATTGAAAATGCAAAAAATGTTGAATTGGCAAAAATATTTTTAAAATAATAAAAAGTGACTAAAGAAAAAGAAAATTATGGTGTAGTGGAAAGAGCCCTGGCTTTAGAAACGAATACATCAGAGTGTAAATCCCAGCTCCATCACCTACTAGCTGTGTGATCTTGGGCAGATTGCTTCCCAGTGGGAGTCTCAGATTTGTCAGCTGCAAAATGTAGAGTTTTATTCGAACAGTATCGAATTTTCGTAAGAATTAAGTGGCGTAAGCATAAATGTAAATTGAAATTATAAACAATAAAATATAACAAACATTAGTTCATATTGCTATTAATTTAGATGATGAATTATAAAAGCAATCTTCAGATATTTATATATTAACTGATTTTTAATTTAGAAGTTTTAGTTCTTGTTTTAAGGGCATTGCTAATAAAGTCAATGTTTAACTGAAAAGATGCACTCTTATACTTAGCCAACGTCTGCAAAATGGTTCGTTCTTGAGGACCTCAAAACAGTTAGCAAAGTACCCCAAAGGAGTATCCTGCTTTTTATTAAAAAACCATTGAGAAAATCTTCCTGAGTCTACCCACAAAAATCTTGTAACCAACTCCCAGAGTGTTTGGAAGGGACATGGCTAGTTTAGGATTTATGTCTGGTCTTTAAACTCTGAAGCAAGCTGAATTGTGTAAACATTTTGGCACAGTATGCAGGGAGTTAAATACATTACTCTTGGCATTATTAACAGGTGGTGTGGGAATAAGTTGCTATGGAAAGTTCATGCTGCAGTGTCAGCAGAAGAAAATGTATTTTATAGGCTTACAGGGGATAGAGGGAGGGGGCAACAAAGGTTCCATAGGGTCTGATGCATGAAGATGACTGAAAAATACTTTCCAGCTGTCACAACTGCACATGGGTTTGGATGATTTCTTGTAGTGTTATGAATGTAAACGTTATTCAGTTAACTGTTTCAAAAGCAAAAAGATAGTTTCTGTAAGAGTGTAATTTCTAGGCACCTGAGTTACTTGAATGCCCCTATTATTTCCCACATTCCTCCATCTCTTGAGAGAGATCACCTCCGTTTCAATGAGGGCTTCCTACTGCTCGTAGGATATAAAAATAGACACACAAGGAATACATTCTCTGTGATAAGCAGAGCAACTGCCAGCTTCTCAAAAGCTCAACTCGAGTCTGGATTCATGTCTCCACACAGCACCTCATCTCCTCTAGCTACTCCCTCTTCCAATGTAGCCAGTTTCCAAATAATAATGAAATAGGACAAGAGGGAAAGAGCTTAACTACGGCAGGTCAAATTTAAGTTAGGTATTAGGAAAAACTTCCATTGACCACAGCATGGAAGACAAAAGAAAACAATAGAATCTTCTTTTCTGAAGAGTATAAGTCAAAAGGACCAAATCCAGGATGATTAAAGGCTCCCTGCAATATTTCTTTTTTCTTTTTTCTGTTTTTTTTAAGAATGGCCAAATACTTTCTATTGTGGTCTAGGTAAGAATAGAATCCAACACTGTTCTTGACAATAAGAAAGGCAATTACTGGAAAGGAAAATACCCTGGGTTCTGAGCATGAGTAGGGTGTACAGAAAGCTAGACAGTGTTGGATGAAGGTTCTGAATCGTGGGTCTGTGAATCTTCTTGAACTCCAAATCATCAAGATTTCCTCCTCGCTAAATCTGTGGGGATTTTTGCCATGCAGATGATGAGTTTTCATAGTCCATGCTGTTTCATTATCCCTGTGTGAAGGATGAAAGGCAATCTTTTTATTAAGCTAACTCTGTGACTACAGCTCTCTCACTCCGAGAGCTACATGGTCCCATTCCAAATATCTGTCTTCCAGCACTGCTAAATCCCCAAAGGCACCAAGAGTTATTTGTCATCCTCAATTCTCCAGTGCTTTACACCACTGAGTAGGTTTGCAACAGTTTGGTCTAGGGTTAAGAATGTAGGCTTTGAATTTGAGAAACCTGGGTTCAGGTTCAAGTCTTAGTTCTGCCACTTAACTAGCAGTGTGATAATGGGCAAGGTACTTATCTTTTCTTTACCTTTGTAAAGTCAGGGGTTTTTCTGGTCAGGGTTAAATGAGATAGTCCATATAAAGCAGAGTGGCTGACATCTAGAAAATTCACAATAAATGGTAGCTATAGCTTTTAAGAATAACTGAAGCATTTGAATTATGGTGTTGGCAAAGAATATTGAATATACCATATACTGCCAGAAGAATGAACAAATCTGTCTTGGAAGAAGTACAGCCAAAATGCTCCTTAGAAGCAAGGATGACAAGACTTTGTCTCACTTACTTTGGACATTTTATCAGAAGGGACTAGTCCCTGGAGAAGGACATCGTGCTTGGTAAAGTAGAGGTTCAGCAAAAAAGAGAAAGACCCTTGACGAGATGGATTGGCACAGGAGCTGCAACAACAGGCTCAAACATAGCAACTATTTTGAGGATGGCACAGGGCCGGGTCATGTTTTGTTCTATTGTACATAGGGTCACTATGAGTCAGAACCAACTAGACGGCACCTAACAATGACAATATAGCTTTTATTGGGTGCAGTGGTGGTTCAGTGGTAGAGTTCTTGTCTTCCATGCAGAGACCAGGGTTAGATTCCCAGCCAAAGCACCTCGTGTGCAGTTATCACCCAGGTGTCAGTGCAGGTTTGTATGTTACTATGATGCTGAACTTTCAGACGAGCTTTCAGACTAAGATAGACTAGGAAGAAAGACCTGGTGATCTACTTCTGAAAATCAGCCCATGAAAACCCTATGGATGACAACGGTCAGATCCAATCATGAAGATGGCGCAGGACTGGGCAGCATTTCATTCCACCGTGCACGGGTCACCATAAGGCAGAGGCTGACTCAACAACAGCTAACAGCAACAGCATAGTTCTTATTAGAAGTGGAAAGTAGCTTGGTCTCTGGCAAAGAAAGGATGGCTTTGGGTACTTGGCATGGTTTTGTGAAGACATCCAGGCCCCATCCCATGGTAGAATCATGTTATCCAGCAGCTCTATTCTTATTACTAAAAAAATTAGATGGACAGAGGGGATGTGAAGAAGTGGCAACCATCCTGCCCCAACTTCCCAAATCTTTACTCCTACAACTGTCCTCTCACTTGCATCCAAAAGACTTGTGATCCAAGGTCTGGGCCCAGCACTCTGAAGTTGTAAGCATTTACAACAGCTTAGCTGGTCGAGGACTCAGGCTTTCATCGGGTAATTTAAATAACTATATTTGAGTTTCTAGCAGTATGCTTGGGATCATACAGGACCTGCCAACATGCATCTGTGTTTTTCAAATGAGAATTATTCAGCTGGCAGCAAAACCACCCAAGCTCTTGTAACCAGGAAATATGATTATGGCATTCAAAATTGTCATTTAATTTGTTTTAGCATTCAGACTGTCCTTCTACATCTAAAATTCTACACCCATGTGATGAGCAAATGAGGTCAAGTCATCTTTATTGCATTTCATTGAATGTATAATATATCTTTGGGGTATTGAGACAGCCCTTGAAAAGCCTGAACATGAGGGCTTTAACCACAAACATAAATTCAAGGTCTCCCCCAGGTCCCTGCTTATTGCCACATGGTAACCCTCACTTCTGGTAACCAGCTCTCTGCCTGCCATGTGTTATACAAACACTGGTAACTAGGTTCATGCAGTAACAAGGGTGACTAAAGTTGGTTCTGTGCCATGCCAATGCTGCCCATCTAATCATGCCAAAGCCACCCATCTAATTGAACAAGGAATCAAGTTGTTTTTCTTACAAAATTCTAAACAATTAAATGATTTTGTCTCTAATTAAGTTGATAGATTCAGAGGTTATTATGCAGAACTCAAACCCCAAGCCTCTTGACCCCTTATTGCAGGGGGTTTCACAGGTGACTCTTAATACTATTGTGGCTATAATCACCTTCCTTCATGGCTGCCAATGGCAAGATATCTGGCCGCTTAAAATGAAAATGAAAAATAATAAAACCACTCAAGTTAGGTGCTTATGGTAACATAGAAAAAATAGCTGGCTGACTCAATTTTTCCCTTTTGGAACCATCTGCTGATTATCCGATATGATATCCCACCATTCTGTAAAACTAAGCATTTACAAAACTGTGCTTAGCCCTACTCCTAGCCCAGCCTACCAATTCCCTTTGCCCCCCAGAAAACCTAAGACTTTCATCCTTCTGTGCTTTCTAACTTTTGGATCACTTCATTTCAACTTTTATTGATCATCTATTTTGTGCCAGGCACCGTGTTAACAGCTGGGGTCTATGTCAGTAGGCTAGTAGTTAAGGCTTAGGAAGAAACCATTCTTCTGGAAGCATGTGACAGATATAGAGCTGGCAAAGTAGGAAACCACACCTGCTGAATGCCTACTGGTGACAAGCACTTCATCTGTATTAACTTACCAAATTTTCACAATAAGCCTGTGAGGATAAATATCATTATTAGACTTGTGAAAAAAGAGAAAACATGCCAAGAGAAGTTAAGAAATTTCTCCAAACTCACATAATAAGTGATAGAAGTAGAAATAGGGCCTAAATCTGTCCATTCCAAAGTCCAAGCATTTCCACTCTAAGAGGAAAGAATCACTATTCTCCTAGTCCCATGCTGAAAGCTTAGAGTCACCATAAACTTCTCATCTCTCGTACTACCTCAAGATGGCTTCAG
Source organism: Dugong dugon (assembly GCA_030035585.1). NCBI lineage: Eukaryota > Metazoa > Chordata > Mammalia > Sirenia > Dugongidae > Dugong > Dugong dugon. The sequence goes on from CM057467.1 coordinate 34,364,448, forward strand.
CTGCAAGCCACAGAAGATCTTGACTCTAATTGGATTAAACAACAAGGAATTATATTATCTTACATAGCAAGTCTCACATACTTTGGACATGTTATCAGGAGGGATCAGTCCCTGGAGAAGGGCATCACGTTTGGTGAAGTAGAGGGTCATCGAAAAACAGGAAGACCCTCAACAAGATGGATTGACACAATGGTTCCAACAGTGGGCTTAAGTGCAACAATGATTGTGAGTATGGCACAGGACCAGGCAGTGTTTCGTTCTGTTGTACATACAGTCGCTATGAGTCAGAGCTGACTCAGTGGCACCTAATAACAGCAAAAACACATAACAAGAAGTCAGAGGCCAGGTGGATCCTTCTCCACTTCCTGAATTCCCTTGGCTTTGCCAAACTCTATGCTTTATCTGGTATTAAGATGGCTACCACTCAAACACCATATTCAGACACGATAATATCCAGAGGAAGAAAGGTGACATGTCTTACAGTTCTTTCTTCTTAAGAATAAATGAAACATCTTCTGAAGCCCCAGGACAGCATATCTTGCATCAGTCTGGCTAGAACTGGTCATGTCATGTGTTTACCTCCAAATCAATCCCTGGTAAGGGCAGTGAGATGAGCAAAAATGGATAATAGACTAATCAGGATCCACCTTCTAGTGCTGGGGATGGAATCAGCTTCCCCTAAAGCCCGGGACTACATGGAAGAATGGTACATTCCTGAACAAGGCTGAGGATTTGTTGAGAAGAAATAAATGCTAAGTCAACTATACCCATTCCACATGTTAAAGTTCTGCCTGTTCTATCTCTTAATGTTTCCAAGTTTATTCTTTTCTTCTCATTGTTCCAGTTCAAGCCCTGTGTATTATAATAGCATCTTAATAGAGCTCTCCAACTCCAGTTTTTCCTACAGTCTATGTGAGATTAAGTTTCTAAGGTGCACTATGATTGGCTACCCCTTTACTCCAAAACCTGCAATGATTCCCAGCAGGCCATTGAAGGCCTTCTAAAATTCAAACTCAACTTAGCTTTCCAACTTTATCTCACAAATTCTCATTCACCACTCAACATGGCTGCACAATTGGACTACTTTGAACAGGTAAGAGGAAAATAATTTCAGAAAAAAGAGTTTGAGGGCCAAGAAAGCTCAGAGGTGCATTACCTCTAATGCTAATTATGAGCCATGTGTTAAGACACCAGACCCAGGATGAAGAGACGAGGAGGATAGGATCTTCACCATTCTACGTAATGACCATGCCCATTTGACCCGCCTTTAGAGCAGGACATCTTCAGGGACAACTTCCACCTTAAGGTTACAAGAAGAGTGATCATGCCATCTTTTCAGATGTCTGTATGCCCAGAGCTCCCTAGATCCATCCTGATATCCATAGAGAACACCTGTTCTTTTACCAGTGCGAGTTAACTGAATGCCCAATGACTGTTCTGAGGATCAAGATTTGGAGAGGGAAGCAATACATTTCATTTGATGAGTCATAAGTCTTGGCCTTTGTTCTTTGATCGTCACTAACTGGCATTGAGATTAAATATATACATATATACATATTTACAAATATGTATATATATATATATATATATATATATATATATATATATATATATATATATACTGCACAGGTGCACAGGTAAGATAACTTGATTTGTTGAAATTCTCTTCAAATCCATTCATTTATCATCATAGAACTATGTGTGCTCACTCTCTCTTTCACACACACACACAAGTTGTGATTTGGGATTATAGAATAACATAGGTATCACAGACAACAATTTGACAAAAAGAATCTTGAAAAATTTAACTGAACTCATGATTGCCACCAACATTCAGACAACACACAATGCAATATCCCCAGCTCAGGTATACATGAGTTATGCTCTTTCTTAACTTTCCACGACCTCTCCAGTTCAGCCCCACCACTGCCTTATCTCACAATCTCTGTAAAACTCATGGATTCTCTGAGAAAGCAGCAGAGGGTTATGAGGGGAGATGAGGTGATTGAGTCTCCATATGTGACCCTCACCACAGATTAAAAGAGTTCATCCTGGGGCAGAAGGGAGGGGTTGTCTTCAGTGGCCTTTTTTGAAGGTGGAGCTAATAAATCATCTAGTGGGATCAAGGCACTCTAACTTCTTGGAATAAGGGAATACCAGTTCAGAATCACTAGTTCCCTCCCTAATGTCTAGAATAATAATGTCTAGATAGGTAAGGCCTACATAGCAAATACGGGAAGTTAAAAAATGTCAATTCCACTACTATAAGTGTTCTGAGATGTTCTGGGGGGAAAAGTACGTTCAAATTACGCCAGTCCCAACTATTTCTTTCATTTTTTAAAATAACTCCTCACACAAAAGTTTCTCAGTTAATGATTGATTTTCAAAGTGACTGAAACGTTGGATGTTTACCATCTCCCATACTCTCTCTCTACCCACACCCCCTGTCCCAACCAAGTATGTTACACTGGGATAATATAATGAATGGGAGAAGAAAAAATGTATTAGCATTGAAACTGAGTGAAGACTAAAAGTAGCCCCCCAGTAACAGGGATTTAATTCCAAACACAAACCTGAAAGATTCAGATTGCTTGCTGACTGCTATAGCTAATTCTTTGGAGTCTGCCAGATAGAATGGTATAGCTCATGTGAGTCTGACTCTTGAACTAATCAGTTCTGGTTGCTTCTAGTTGTTCTATCTTTAAGTTCTTTTCAAAACTGAGTCCAAAGTTAAGACTTACAGAAATTAAAAGCAAGTAACTGTAAACTAGGAGATTCTGTCCAAATCTTCAAAGGTTTGGGGTGGGAAATGATGCATCCATGGAATAGAACTCTCCATTTTTGTACAGTGGAAGCTGATGTGTAACAGAAAAAATACAGTATAGCGGTTAAGTTTATGAGTTCCAGCTTTAACACTTACTAGTTGCGTAGCCTTGGGCAAGTCATTTATCTTTTCATCTATAAATTGGACATAAGCTAATATACCACTTAGATAAATGAGATAACACCTGAAAAGCACTTAGTATTATGCCAAACACATAGTCAATTCTCCATAAGCATAGCTGCTTTCAGTAAATGTATTATTATCTTCTGATTTTTGAAAATGAACTTGACTTAAAGTCAGTCCTAATACACTTTACCATGTCCTCATCCTTCTTCCCTTTTGTTCTGCTTTGAATGAAATAGGTTATCTACATACAGTTTTTATGCATAGGCATAGTTTTGCTTTTAACTCTTCTTAGGGTCAGGGCCAACGTTTTTAAAGGGCAGTGACTACTAAAAAAAGATAAAAGAAGAGAAATGTGGGAGGAAATTCTGGAATGAGTCTGGTAAGAGATCATTCTTAAATGTCATCAAACATATGAAGTACCTGGGAATAAATCTAGCAAGTTAGTTATAGAGAAAATTATGAAACTCGATTGAAAGATGCTATGATAGTCACCAAATATTTTTCATTTTCCCCCAATCTGGGCATTTTTCTACTCCTGGTGTGATCAATGTGGCCAGTGAAAAATGAGTGGACGCTTTAAAAACCAGCACACTATGCAGCTGTCTCTCTTTCCCACTGGCACTGCCACCAAGGGTCCAGATGGTGGCTGTTCCATCAGTCCAAGTTGTTGAGTGGGGATTAAACAGAGCAGATCCCCATCTGACCCACAGTGGACATGTAGCGGAGGCAAGAAATACACCTTGTTGTGTTAAACCACTGAGTGTTTGAGGTGATCAGCAACCATAGCATAAACTGGCCTATCCAGTCTGTTACAGACATTAAAAAAAATCCTCAAATAAACTAAATTCAAGGATTACAAAACTCAGTTATCAAAAAACATAACAATTCTTCCAAAATTTTTAAAACAGAACTGGTAATCTTGTTCTAATGGTGTAAAAGGCCAAGAAAGCAAGTTGCTCAAAGATGAATAAAGGTGGGGAACTTGTCATTGCAGTTACCTGGACTCACTATAAAGTTATAGTACCGAAGGCAGTGTTGAATTGGTGCAGAGACAGACAAAGACTGATGGAACGCAAAAGAGAGAGCCCAGAATCAAACCCGCACATATATGGGCACTTAACATATGACAGAGGTCAAAGCAAAGGGGACAGGATGAACTTTTCGAGAAAGAAAGGTGCTGGGACAATTGGTTACCCATAGGAAAAAAGTCAAATTAGATCTTTACCTCATGTCAGTTCCAAATGGATTAAAACATATTCATAGAAAACAAAACCATAAAGATTTGAGAAGATTATCCAGGAAAATATTTTCATGACCTCAGGTTGGAAGGATATGTTAAATAAGACATAAAGCATAAAGAGGACAAGATTAGAAAATTCAACAACATGAAATTTAGAGCATCTATTCTTCAAATGACATCATAGGGTGACGAGATAAGTCACAAACTGAGAGACGATATTTGTAACACATACAGCCAACAAAACATTAACACACAGAATATATATAAAGAACCTCAACAAACCAATTAGAAAGGGACAAAAAGCACAAAAATGGGCAAAAGACTTGACCAGGCACTTCCTAGAAGAGGAAACCCGAATAGCCAATAAATTATTGAAAGATGCTCATTTTTGTTACTAACCAGGGAGATGCATATTAAAACTAAAATAAGACATCATTAGACATGCATCAGTTAGGGGAAAATATTAAGCCTGAAAATAGCTAGTGTTGGTGACGATACAGAGCAATGGGGAAATCCATACATTACTGGTGGGAGAGAGAATTAGTACAACCTCTTTAGATTTCTGTTTGGTATCACCTGGTAAAGTTGAATATGTGCTTATGTTATGATGCACTAGTTTATATATATTAGAGAAACTCTTACATGTGGGCAGAAGGAAATATGTACAAGAATATTTAAAGCATCATTGTTCACTGAACTGGGAATAATCCAAACGTCAGTCATCAATAGATTGGATAAATAATTTGTGGTATATTCATACATCAAAATACCATACCGAAAATAAATTATATCACTAAGATGGATGAATCTTAAATAAAAAATTATAGAAAAGAAGTCACACAAAGCAGAATAACTGTATGTATATAAACTAATAAACATGCAAAACTAAACAGTATATTGTTTAGGGACAAAAATATTTGTGGTAAAACAATAAAGAAAAAGAGAGAAACCTTCAAAGAGCTGGATTGATACAATAGCCACAACAATGAACTGAGCCATACCAATGATCGTGAAGATGGTACAGATCCTGGTGACGTTTCGTTCTGTTATACACAAGGTCGTCACAAGTCAGAGCTGACTCAATGGCAACTAACAAAATCAGAACAAACATAAAAGTCAGGGAGGTGGGAAAAGTCAGGAGAAGAGCTAAGGGGATGTGACAGAAACAGGGCACACAGCACAAGGGTGGAGGGGCTTCCAGTGCATTAGGGATGTTATACTTCTTAACTGGTGTGGCAGGCACATGAGTGTTCATTTTAAACCACATACATTCTTCCAATATACTCTTCTGTATGTGCATTTCACAACTTTTAAAGCTTTTTATTTTGAAATGATTACAGATTACTAAGAAGTAGCAAAAATAGTACAGAGAGGTCTCTTGTATTCACAGTTTTGAAAAATGACTCTCCCCCCACAAAAACTCCAACATAAAACAAAGAAAAAAGCTAGTGAGGAAATGAGATTTATAGAATGTGAATTTTGCTGAGCAAGAGCTTGGGGGAAAAACTGATAAAATACAAAGTGATTTTTACTTGCCTTATTTTTCATCTTGAGAATAAGTGCCAAGGAGTTATGGCCAACGTTATCCAGGTGAAAAGAAATGAAACTGAACTGGAGGGATTGTTCTAGAGGGTCAAGTTCAAGTGGTCAAGAAGTGGTGTAATTCCAAGGCCACCTAAAACCAGTTCAAATGTTCTTATTAGAAAGGCAAGAGAACTCTCATTTTGAAGTTTTTTGGGGATGATTTCTTCTGAAAACAGAACATGACATTAAGCTAGAGGAAACAGAGCGCATCCAAGTTATCCTTATATGGGCTTAGAAACCTCAAGCCTATGTTGGATTTTATATGTGGAAAATTGGGTTGGCCTGGAGATGAAGCCCCCAACACCCTCTATCAGTTCTCCAGAAATTAAGGATGTCACTAAAATTAGGCTTTTGCTCTGAAACAGAAATGTTCACTTGAGTAGGGAGCAACAAACATGTGAGCACTTATGGTCCAGCCTGGGAGGAAGTATGGCAGGTATCCTTGGCAAGAGACAGCCAAGTGATTCAAGAGCCAGACAGACCTGGATTTAAACCTAGGCTCAACCACTTATTAGTACAATGAGTTTAGTTAACTTCTCTGAACCTCTGTTTTGTCATGGGCGAAATGTGAATAAGAATGATCTCCCTCACAAAAGTCTTTGTGACTATTAGAGTGTTTAGTACTTAGTATTCAAATGTGTTAGCTGTTATTATAACTCTCATTGAGGGTTTGTGATTGTCACTTGGAAAAGTGTCACAAGAAACCTGCCTGTTAAGAAGTATCCTCTTAGTAGTATGACCTGATCAATGGAATTCCCACACTTAGTGCTTCACCTTTGGGCCTTTCAAAGGTTTGAGCCTTCTGTGGGAGGGTAATAGTCTAAATTATTTTTATGTTGGCTAGATAATTGGATGATCTATTACCATATGTTGCCATCTAGCAACAACTAAGGAGCCCTGGTGGTGCAATGGTTAAGTGCGTGGCTGCTAACTGAAAGGTCAGCAATTGGAACCCACTAACCACTCCTCTGTGAAAAAAGACCTGGCAATCTGCTCCCATAAAGATTAGGGCCTAGGAAACCCAATAGGGCAGTTCTACTCTATCCTATAGGGTCACTATGAGTCAGAATCGACTCCACAGCACACATCAACAACAACAAAGCACCAGCTAGGGTTCCCAGGGAATAAGCCATAAGGCGGTTATATTTCAATAGAAAAAGAGTCAAGAACAATATGGAGCTCAGGATATCACAGTGAGAGGTCACTGACATATTTTCACAAACATACCCATGGTCACCAAGACAGAAGGTGGCAGAGCAAGGATTACAGCGTAAGTCAGTTGCCTGATGGTCCTCTGCGTTTCTCCTTGACCCAGTCTCATATGCCTCTGAATACATAGTTCTCTCTACTTGCATCCCTCTTCCCCTTCTCCACCTGCCCTACACTTCCCTAGATTCCACCCAAAATGAGGCCATAAGTGAATTCTCCCCTAAGCGTACCCTTTCTCCAATCCTCAGACGCTGCCAGTTGCTCCATGCCCAGTTTTGCCACTGAACTCTATATCTGTTTAGTTTTATCATGTTCCATTATAATCACTGTTGTTGATGTTAGTTGCAGTCAAGTTGGCTCTGACTCATGGCAACCTTATGTGTAACAGAACACTTTGCCTGGTCCTGTGCCATCTTCATGATCATTGGTGTGTTTGACTCCATTGTTGTGGCTATTGTGAGGTGTCTTCCAAACGGGTTTTGGGACTGAGAAAATGCTGAAACCCATGGTCTAAACCAGTGTTTCACAAAATCTACCTCCCTCATTAACAACATTTAAATCGCCTGATTTCCTGCATCCCCCTACCCATGTTTAGTGAATTAGAATTCTGGGGATTAGACCCAAGAATTTGATTCTTTTGTCCCAGCTCATTTTTTTTGTCAATTGAAGTTAGAGAACCACTGATTTAGATAAGATCTCCTTAATAGCAGAGACCACATCAAATACATCTTTATAACTTCTAGCATATAATACCCAACATAGCGCCTGACACACATACAGGCATGTGGTCAATGCTTGCTGAATGGTCAAATACATTAATGTCTTTGCTTCATAGCTTCTTAATCTGGAAAGTTGTCTCTAAGGTCTTTTTCAGTGCCAACACTTTACGGTTGGAAAGATTCAAGATCTAAGCAATTTTTGCTTCTTACAATTCTGTGCCAATTTCTCACAACCCTTGCTAAGACCCCAAGCCCAATGGTATACAACAGTAATTAACGGTTATTGAGCACTTAAAACTTGTCAAGAATTATGCTTTTTATGTACATAGCCAATAGCACTATAAGGGAAGTTGTATTATCCCCACACTATAGATTTGGAAAAGTGTGGCACAAATTGGTTAATTAACTTGTCCTAGGTCACACAGTGAGTTATAAAAGCAAGATTCCATCCCAAGCAATCTGGTTCCAGGATTCATGTGCTTAACCACTCTGCTGTTCGGTTTCCCACTATTTAGTGAGTACCTAGCACACCCAGAGTCACCTCAGAAGAAAGTCCTGGTGATCTACTTCCAAAAAATCACAGCTATTGAAAATCCTATGGAATGCAGTTTTACTCTGAAACTCAGAAGTTGGTCATGAGTTGGGTCAGTTTGACAGGAACTGGCTGATGCCAAGCTGCAAGGCTCTGTACTAGGCCCTCTGCAGACAGAGGTGCACAGGCCATACATGTCTCTTGCTTTCTTGAAGCTTATAGTCTAGATGGGGAGATGGATATTAAGCAAGTAGACATAATGCATATTTAAAATTTCCCAATAAGAGATGTACTGTGAAAAAAAAGAAAATAACAAGAGGTACCATTTAAGGTTAGTATGAGTGAAGGCTTTTGTAAGAAGGTGATCTCTGAATAGCTTCCCATGTGTGAAAGGTATGGGCAAGAGCCTTCCAGACTGAGAAAATAGCATTTGTACACACCCTGGGATATCTGAGGAATCAAAAGTCCATAATAGGATTGGTAGGATAGAGTAAGGAAGGCGCTAGATTGTAATAGTTTTAGGTTTACTCTTCGTGATTTTATTCTAAGAGAAGCCTTTTCTGGCATAAAAACCCATTGCTGTCGAGTCAATTCTGACTCATAGTGACTTACAGGACAGAATAGAACTGCCCCATAGGGTTTCCAAGGAGCCGCTGGTAGATTTGAACTGCCGACCTTTTGGTTCCAGCATGGGAAGAGTCAAGGTGTAAACTGAGGATTCATACAAGCTTTTCCCAAGAGGCCAAAATAAAGCTCAAGGTAGACCTGCCAAGAGTTTGGAAACAAGATTCTGTGTAAGGAGAATATTCTCTGATTAGTGGAAAATGCTCTGGCCAAACTTGAGGGGCTCAGTGGAGAGAAGGCCCTGGGATGACTTTCTGAATCTAATCTGAAAGTTGCCACAGCCCTGCTGTGAGGGGAGGCTTTACCCCAAAAAGGATAGACAGAGGCGAACAGAGGACTAAGTCAAGGAATTCAGATGTGTGCCAGAGACTTCTCGTACCCTCTCATCACCAAAAGATGATCTAGTCCATGACCCTCTCTCACCCCTAACCCAGACTCCAGTCCTGAGAACCTTGAATGCAAGTGCTGGGCTCCATCAGGATCCTGATGGCCCAGAAAGGTCTAATCCCAGGTAATGGACAGATGGGGTCTCTAGGGGTTGCTCTGATGTAGTACTGACCTGGCCTGTCATCAAGAGTAGAACATGGTAACTTGTGTTCTGCACCAAATATCCCATCTCTGAATCTCTGCCCAAAATGCAACTGATTAAATAAGGTGGGGATAATTAGGATAAAGGAGAGAAGTTCTTACCCTCTGAGATGCTTATCAGAAATAATAAATACAGGACTCCCAATAAACTCTGAAGTTAAGTCCACGCCTTCTTTACTGATAGTTATCAGAAAGAGCATAGGAAGCAGATTTAGCTATTGAGACAAGTGAGATGAACTTTAGGTGTAGAATTCAAAAACCACTGAAAACACAAGTTGATTAAGAGAGAAGATCTAGGGAAAGCCCTTTCGGGGTGGAAGAGCGGATGGGAGAAAGTAGGGAAGAGGATGTTGCTATGAATTATAAATCTAATGTTTAAGAAAGCCCATTTACCTTGCCCTCATTCTCATCCCACTTAAAATGCTAACTACCCTCCAACCTGGAGGCAAGATAAAAATAAAAGAAGGAAGCACAGAACTCCTTCAGGCCTTCTCAGTCTTTGAAGAGATGAATTTGATAATCAAGCCTACCCTAAGTTTCCCAGGTACAATTATGCAAATTTCTTCTTTTCATGTTTGAAATTTGCTTGAAATATTAACCCCTTCCTTCTATCCCAGACCTGATGAAAGACGAACATCCTACTGTGAGTAATTACCTTGGTTCCTGTTCCTTCACCCATAATTATGTTAGATATAAATTCTCCCGAGGTCTCAGAAACACCTCTAGCTGGAGTGTCCAACCCTTGAGGGTCAGTGTAGAACCCTTAAGGTGTAGAACAGGTTGCCCTCTTGCTAAACCAAAAAAAAAAAAAACAATCCAAACCTGTTGTCGTCAAGTTGATTGACCTTATAGGACAGAGTAGAACTGCCCCATAGGGTTTCCAAGGAGTGGCTGGTGTATTTGAACCGCTGACCTTTTGATTAGCAGTTGTAGCTTTCAACCACTGCACCACCAGGGCTCCCCTCTCTTGCTAAGAACTCCCTATACCTGCTATCCAGGCCTGCTGCCTGTATCCTAAACTCTTGATCCTAAACTGAGCTGTTCTTGCTTGCTTTTGCAGACTACATTCTCACATCACCTCTAAGGCGGAAGAGTTCATGCTTGGCCAAGGACCTGGGTTGGGTCACGAAAGCAGTAGAGGGTATAGATTGCAGTGGGCAGAGGACAGTTCAAAAGCTCTTGTACTCTGTAGACATGCTATTTTGGGATCTCTCTTTTGAATTGGTACTTTCTTGAAACACCCTGTAGCTGATATGGGTATGGAGTCTCAGGGCCTTAAGACCCTGAGACTTGAGCCTCTTTCAAACCAAAATCAATAGTACCTCGTAATTGAGAGCCCTAGATAGTAATACAAAGCATTCTGTGTCCTAGAGTATTTTCTGAATGTCTAACTCCCATGCGTATTCCAGAAATGTGAGTGGCCAAGAAGAGTTGTTTAAGCTGAATTCAGAGACTCCAGACCCTGGCCATACTCACCATTACTAACATCAGTCCACTTGACCCTGGATGTGCCACCAGACTTCTTCCTGCTCACCTTTTTCTGTCTTCTGATTCTGGTCCAGCATTTTCTCCCTTTCACCCCTTCCCTGGCCTGCCCAGTCCCAGAAAGACAGAAAAAGCCTAAAACTTGTTCCACTGGCCCAAATGAAGTCTTATGGGAGCAAGTGGCTGCTTGCCATGATTTCATGTCAAGGGATTGTAGTTGTTGTTGTTAGGTGCCATCGAGTCAGTTCTGACTCATAGCGACAGTATGTATGACAGAACGATACGCTGCTTAGTCCTATGCCATCTTCACAATCCTTGTTATGCTTGAGCCCATTGTTGCAGCCACTGTGTCAATTCATCTCGTTGAGGGTCTTCCTCTTTTTCGCTGACCTTCTACTTTACCAAGCATGATGTCCTTCTCCAGGGACTGGTCCCTCCTGATAATATGTCCAAAGTATGTAGATATACTGTCACCATCCTTGCTTCTAAGGAACATTCTGGTTGTACTTCTTCCAAGACAGATTTGTTCATTCTTTTCGTAGTCCATGGCGTATTCAATATTCTTTGCCAACGCCACAATTCAAAGGCATCAATTCTTTGGTCTTCTTTATTCATTGTCCAGCTTTTGAATGCATATGAGGTGATTAAAAACACCATGGCTTGGCTCAAGTGCACCTTAGTCTTCAAGGTGACATCTTTGCTTTTCAACACTTCAAAGAGGTCTTTTGCAGCAGATTTGTTCAATGCAATGCAATGCAATGCATCTTTTGATTTCTTGACTGCTGCTTCCATGGGTGTCAAATGATTAGGTGGCCTTTTCTTGTTACTAAATAAAAATATCTATCATTTGAAAAGCGTCTCCTGTGTTTCAGATGCTGTTCCAGTCAAATAAGGGTCCTATCTGCAAGGATCTTATATTTTAAGAAAAGAAGCAGGTAATAAAGTAAACAAATTTTCTTTTAAAAGCAAGATGATTACAGATGATGTAAATAAAGGGCTCTGAAAGAAATACAGTGGGTTGTATGATAAAAAGTGGACAATATGTGGACCTTTTCAGATAGGGCAGTCAGAGTAGGCATTGGGAGAGGGGTGGTTAATTTAAGACCTGCATAATGAAATGAAACTATCCATGGAAGAACCAGGCAGAGAGCATCCCGGGCATAGAACAGCTAAGACAGAAGTCCCCAAGTCAGAACAAGCTTTGCATGTTCCAGGAACAGAAAGGAGGCCCCACGGCTGGAAGGGAGCCATGAAGAGGAGCTGGCCAAGAAAGGCAGGTGCCAGGTCATGCAAGGCTTTGTAGGACTTTATTCTGGAACAAATGAAAAGTCTTTAAAGGACTTTAAGTGTGACATGATTTGCTTTATGTTTTTTAAAAGTCCACTTTGGCCATTGAATGGAGAATAAATTATAAGGAGGAAAGGTCAGGAGGCTTTTCAGAAATCAGGCAGGGGATTATGGTGGCTTAGATTACAAAGGCAACTGGGTGGTGCAAATGATTAACATGCTTGGCTGCTAACCAAGAGACAAGGTTTGAGTCCACCCAGAGACAACTTGGGAGAAAGGCCTGGCAATCTACTTCCAAAAAAAATCTGCCATTGAAATTCCTAAGAAGCGCAGTTCTACTCTGACACACATGAGGTCACCATGGGTTAGAGTCAACTTGATAATTATTGGTGTTTTGGTTTTAGAGCAAATTACACTTTGTAGCAAAGTGTAATAATTCTCACAGTGAATGGAAAAGGAAACTGAGGTTCAGAGAGGTTAGGTAAAGTGCCAAGATTACACAGCCAGCAAGTGGGAGAACCAGAATTCAAACCTTTCTCTGTCATGCCAAATTATGTATTCCTTCCTCTGCATTTCTTTGAGTTTCAGTGTTCTTGTCTGGGAGAAAATGATTAGGATTTAGATTATCTATGTGATAATTTACAGCTCTAAAATATTAAAACCTTCCAGCTAAATTCATCAAAACTTGAACAAATCCCTTCTACTTACATATGTGTTTGATGCTCCTTGGCACCATCTTCACATATGTACTGATCAGTTTCTTTTCTGTTTTACATGGTGAGGACACACACACTGTATACAGAACATGCTTGTAGTCTAGATTTTAGGAGCCTTCAAGATAAGAGTGAGAAAGAGGCCATGTTGAGCCTCTGGGTCAGCATGAAGTCTTGGGTTGTCTGCAGACAGCAGACCACCCAGTAAGACATAGCACTAGAGGGCAGGTGGGAAAGAGTGGTTGAAAGGGAGCAAGACTATCAGATAATCATTAGAAATAAAAAGACATAGATAAAAAATATATATCAAATACATCCACTGTAAAGTAAAATTCCTTTTAAAATCAAGGCATAGCTTTTCACTTTTTATTTTGAACCACCCCTTCATTATCTGAGTTTTTATAAAGAATATATATTACTTCTGTAGTATAAATATTAAAAAAATAAAAGGAAGAAAGAACAGTCAATTTATAATAACAAATATCTGAAAGTGAGGATTTCTGTAGTATGGCACTATCCCCTGGACATTCTGGGAGAGACACAATTTTAAATATTCTGGTGGCAGAGCAGAGAGAGTAAGTGTGATATTGAGAAGACACTTAAATTTGGTGGCTACAAGCTCAGATTCTGGAACTAGATTGCCTCCCTTCAAATCCTGGCTCTAACACCTACTAGATGTGAGATCTTGGGGAAATTATTTAATTGCCCTGGGCCTCAGCATCCTTATCCATAAAGTGAGGTTAATAATCATCTATCCATGGAACTCTCCTGTATGTCTGACTACCTTCTCACATTACCTCTCTCAGGGCCCCTCTTTCATGCTGTACTTTTGCCCACAACAAGGAGAAAAGCAAACTTCAAAGAACTTGGGCACTTGTGCAAGAACTTCATCAGGAGGAAGGGCCATACTTGTGTTTCTTCTCTTCCTATATTTATAATCACCAATCATGTATGTTTTAGTTAGGGCCTTACCTGCATAACATGCCAGAGCTTAGAACTTTAACATACATAAATGAAAAAAAATTGAACTCCTTCGAAAGGCACTGTAAGATTTAATTTAACATTAGCCTACTTCTAGACTACCACCCGTCTGTCCGTTTGTCGTACTGTGGTGGCTTGCATGTTGCTGTGATGTGGATGGTAAACCACTAGTATTTCAAACACTAGCAGGGTCACCATGGTGGACAGATTTCAACGGAGCTTCCAGACTAAGATAGACTATGAAGAAAGGCCTGGAGATCTATTTCCAAAAATTAATCAATGAAAAGCCTATGAATCAGAATATTGTCCAAGACCCCAACTCACTTACTTCGGAAGTTTCATCAGGAGGCACTGACCACTGGAGAAGGACATCGTGCTTGGTAAAGTAGAGGGCCAGTGAAAGCAAGGGAGAGTCTCAGTGAGATGGATTGACACAATGACCACAACAATGGACTTGAACATATCAGTGATCATGTAGATGGCACAGGACCAGGCAAAGTTTCCTTCTGTTATACTTAAGGTCGCCATCAAGTCAGAGCAAACTCCATGACAACAAGCAATAAGTAAATGACATCCTGTGTCGGAGTCTTTGTCCTGACACTTCTATTGAAAGGCGAAAAAGTCATCAGAATGCAATGTGAACAGTGCCACTCAAATTGTGTCACACAGAGGCCCTAGTTAATCTGGAAATGGCCAGGTTGCAAATTTTCTGGTGTGATGGGTGAGTCTAACAGGAAGAGGGAAACCATAGCACTGGTCCATTTTCTGCCACTCACTTCTGCCTGGAGCATTCTCCTCAACCAGGTCTCTATATGGTTGTGCTCTTCTCAGAATTTGATCTCTTCTGAAATATCCACTCCAAAGACAGGCTTTCCCTGACCACTATAGCTAAAGTGCCTCCACAGCCTAATCTTTTATGTATTCCCTTGCATTATATGCTTCAGAGAAGTTGTTGGTATCTGGAATTATCCTGTTGGTTTATGTGTTTATTGTTTGTCTCTCCACGTGATAATGTAACCTTCATGAAGACAGTGTTCTTGTCTATTACGTCTGTGCTGTATCCTTGATGCCTGGCACAGAGTGGGCTCTCAATAAATATTTCTTGAATAAATAAAAGAATGAGTAATTCTTGTGTATTCCATGGGGTTCACAGTGTCCTTTGGGGCCATGGCCCTGGAAGACCTGAGACATCCCCAACACGTGAAATGACGGACAAACTTCCCTGACCTCAACCCTCCCATGTAAACATCATACAGGATCTTTTTCCTTCCTGGTTTCAATGTGTGTGCACCAAGTCACTAAGTCAAATATAAGCGTCACCCCAGTTTCACAAGATTTGGTATTTATGACATGGAAATGAGCTTTGCATTTATGCACTGGGGATGTCCTTGGACTTCAAATGGTCTCTCAGGGAGCTCTGTAAAGGTGCTCGGTGGCTCTGAGTGAGGAGAAAAATGCCCCATGTCTGGCAGTGCTATGCATGTTGACACTCCCAACCTTCAGCTTCAAGAAACGGGAGGAAGGAGAAAGACCAAGAAGAATGCTTACAAGTGACTTGTCCAAGGCATCTTGCACAGGCCCATGGAAAATGCATGGGTGGGGATTAACTAAAACAGCCTAAGAAATGCTGCAGGAAGGATCCCAAACTTGGGGTCAAAGTTAGCAAGGGGCTTCAATATGAGAGGCAATTTTGCTCTATAGCGAGAGAGTTCTCATGAATGCTGAGTTTCCCAGAGTTCTAAGACTTGATATTAAATATACTTTGTTAATTGTTTTTCTTTCATAATGCTGATCTCATTGCAGCAAAATACTAGCTGCTACACTTTTGCACTTGGAAGAATGCAGGGATTAAAAGTTCTCTCTGACTCAACAACAACAGCAACAACAAAAAATAAAGTTAATTTAAAAAAAAAATTAAAAGAAATTACACATCAAAACACAGATGGAATGGCAAATTTTGCTCATCAGACAATCCCCTCTTGGAATGTCAATAGCCAGTTAAAGTATCTGAGAAGTCCTGTGGTGCATAAACTAATTTAACTTAGCTTAAAAAAAAAAATCTCTCTGAAAAGGATAGAACATCTGGAAATGGACACGTTACAATTCTTCTGAAACTGGGAACTGGTGAAAAGGTCCAAGACTAGAAAAAGTGGGACCTGGGAGTGAGTCCCTGATCAGGAGAGAGAGGGCCACATAGGAGGTGGTCATCAAAAATATAAACTTTAGAGGTATCCCCCTTTATGGACAATAAAGGCAATTGAGGGAACTATGTGGCATTGGTGTAGGGGATGCATATCCCCGGCGGGTATGAATTAGACTAATCAACTGTCACAAAGTGGCTACCTTGCCTATTCAATACATTTTTTACTGAGAACCGATCATAAATCCAACTTATTCTAGATGTTGGGAACTCCAGGAGTCACATAAAGAAACAGGTCCAGCCATCCTGAAGCTGACAGCTTGATGGGGGAGACAGACAAGAACACAATTACAGTGTCATGTGACAAGTGTCTTTAAGAGATACGGAAACACAGCAAGGACAGCAGCTAACCAAATCTGTCGAGGACCGTTTCACAGAAAAGGTGTTGAAGAAATGATCATCTGTCATCTGGTGAAGGCAGCAAACTTGTGAACCTGTTTTTCTTGCCAAATGAATCAGGCAACATGAGAGCCTTAAATTACGTGAGGGGATATGTGCCAACATCACTCCTGCCTCGGTCATTACACGTGCCGTTCTCCTCTTTCTTCAGCCTCCAAATGTCCCACCCACCCGCTCACCCCGATTCACCCTTTGGCTCTTGACTGAGATGTCACTTTCCGGGAGGAAGCCCTCTCTGACTCCCACGTGCTCCTCCTATATATTTCCTAAACACTGCTTGTCTTTCCATCAGACTGACACTTGCATGCTCACCGTGCACCAGGTCGTATTCATCCTCTCCACCAATTTATGAGGTGTTACAGTATTAATATCCCTATTTCACAGATTAGGAAACTGAGATCCAAAGAGGTTAAGTAACTTGCCCTAGATCACACAGCAAGGAAGTGACAGGGTCAGGATGCAAACCCAGGAGTCTGGCTCTGGGGTCTCCTTTCTTATCATCCATGCTGTACCACTTCTCAGGTAGGGAAATCACACCATAATGTTCTGTTGTGTCTCCAGCTCCAGACTGAAAGCTCCTCGAAGGCAGAGACCACATCTTGTTCACAGTCACAACCTCAATGCCTAGACCAGGGCCCGGTACATAGTAGGCATTCGATATATATATTTTTTATTGTATTTTAGATGAAGGTTTACAGAGCAAGTAGTTTCTCATTAAATGGTGCACATATGACACTGGTTAACAACCTCACAATATGTCATTACTCTCCTTTCTTGACCCTGGGTTCGTTATGACCAGCTTTCCTGTCCCCTCCTGCCTTCTAGTCCTTGTGCCTGGGCTATTGTGCCCCATTAGTCTCATTTTGTTTTATGGGACTGTCTAATCTTTGGCTGAAGGGTGAACCTCAAGAATGACTTCATTACTGAGCTAAAAGGGTGTCCAGGGGCCATACTCTTGGGATTTCTCCAGTCTGTGTCAGGCCAGTAAGTCTGGTCTTTTTTTGTGAGTTAGAATTTTGTTCTCATTTTTCTCCAGCTCTGTCTGGGATCCTCTGTCATGATCTCTGTCAGAGCAGTTGGTAGTGGTAGCCAGGCACCATTTAGTTGTACTGGACTCAGTCTGGTGGAGGCCATGGTAGTTGTGGTCCATTAGTCCTTTGGACTAATCTTTTCATTGTATCTTGTTTTCTTCATTCTCCCTTGCTCCCAAAGAGGTGAAACCAGTGGAGTATCTCAGATGGCTGCTCACAGGCTTTTAAGACCCCAGACGCTACTCACCAAGGTAGAATGTAGAACATTTTCTTTATAAACTATGTTATGCCAGTTGAACTAGATGTTCCCCAAGACCATAGTCCATATATATATATATATATATATATATATATATTCAAATATATATATATTTGAAAGACTGTTGGAATACCATGTGGTCTACACTATTCACAAAAGAGCCACTACCTCTACCTCTGCTAATATTTTAACAGGGCTACAAGGGCCTCTCCTCCCAAGTGATGGCTCTGTAGTTAAACAGATTTCCTGAGACTCAGAGCCTAACTCAAATGAAGGGAACTGGGGCCCTGGAATACAAATCTTAGAGAATTATCTAGAGGCTTTTTGGAATAGGTGGCTCTTGATAAAATTTTCCCGAGTATAATTAAGCTCCAGAATGTTTTTTTTGTTGTTGTTGTTGTCCATGAATTTTCTTTTGCTAAGGTAGTTCTGTAACTCAAAGTGCTGCCCACCCCTTACCCTGGAAGGGGGTTTTGTTTTTGCCTCTTGTCTGGACTTCTGGTTTGATCCAGCCTTAGCTTTGCGTTATTAGCTACAGTCTGCACAACAGCTTCCCGCAGTAAGGGCTCAGTGCTTCACTGCTCTCCAGCTGTGGCCTTCTCTCTACTGTACATCATGCAACATTTTGCTCAGCTGCCTTCTCTTGGCTGCTTGATCTATTCATTCCTGGCCTCACCGGCAATTCAGATTGTACACCCTCATCCGGAACCAGGCTTGCTCAGTGTCTCCTGGGACACCTTGCAGAAACTAGGCTGGGTAGAAGAGATATCTCTTGATTTTTTATTTTTCTGATGTATCGGAGGTGATCACATTTCAAAGGTACTCAGAAAATCATGGTCAGAACATATGGTAACAGTAACAATAACAATAGTAAAGGAACCCTTTAATGTTACACAAAGCATTTTTGTTGAGAGTTTGAGAGAGATTTTTGCTATCTTCTTCTTTTTTTTTAAATCAGCTAAGACTCATTAGTGGCACAGTGGCTAAGCTTTTGGCTGCTAACCAAAAGGTCTGTAGTTCCAATCCACCAGCTGCTTCTTGGAAACCCTATGGAGCAGTTCTACTCTGTCCTATAGGGTCGCTGTAAGTTAGAATCTACTCAATGGCAACGGGTTTGGTATTTTTGGTTTAAGACTCATTGGGAGTCGCTGGGTGGTATAAACAATTAATGCACACAGCTGCTAACAAAAGGTTGGAGGTTCAAGTCCACCCAGAGACTCCTTGGAAGAAAGGCCTGGCAATCAACTTCAAAAAAAATCAGCCATTGAAAACCCTGTGGAGCAAAGTTCTACTCTGACACACATGGGATCGCCATGAGTCAGAATCACCATGAGTCAGAATGGACTCCATGGCAACTGGTTTAAGATTTATTTACCATTCCATGGATATATAATAATTCAAAAGAGATAAATGTAAAAAGTGAAAGAAGAATTGTTAAAAGGTACTGTTTGAAAACAATAACCAGTAGGCTCCTATTTATCTGGCATGGAAGGTAAATTGTGTGAACTCTGTAGTTCTGATTAATGGTTATGTACTCATTAACTGGAGGATATCATATGGATTATTAATTCTCAGAGAATTAAAATGAACTGAATTATCTCAGTCCCCAAACCAGGCACCATGTATTCGTTAATGTTCAAAAGTCAATTAATTAATGTTATTTAATCAATCTCTAATACAGCACCTGCTCTAGTGAGTTAGAAAAGGAGCAATCATTTCTCAATGAGTGAGGCTCAGATGCTGACAGGGCAGAACACTGCTGCCCAAGTCAGTTCTTGTTTGCCCTGACTTGGCTCCTGTAAGTCAAGCTGACCTCCCAACACCATACGGCCTGGTAGATTCGAACTGCTGACCTTTTGGTTAGCAGACGTAGCTCTTAAACACTATGCCACCAGGGTTTCCACCATGTGGCCAGCACTGAATAAAAACGACCTCTGGATACTCAGTTCCCAACTTGTTCCAGGCTTCCATCCCATTCAGGCCCTCACCTGACCCCTGATCCTTTGCTCTGCTCTCAGCTTTCAGATCCGACACCTGAAATGGCTTTTCTGGCTGTCAATCTACTACTCCTCTCTCAGGTGGGGTTTTGCATTAGCCTTCCCCTTGGATCTACCTCTGGGAGATCCCTCTACATAGAGTCAATCTTGTCATCTGGGGTTCCACCTGTCCCAGCTCCCCCCACAAGGGGCGGCAGAATCAGACTTTCTGACAGCACTCCCCAATACACCTTGAAGTTGTGTTTTTTTGTTAAGTACCCCTACAAAATAGTAAGGACACAACAAATATGAAGTTGTGGCTATGAATTCAGAAGACTGGGAATACTGAAGAGAAGGTAGGGAAGAAAGAGGCTGATGGCTTCTTTTCATGACTTGATCAACACCAAGAAGTCCTAATAAAAGAGATTTGGACTGCTGCAAAAGATTGGTTACAGGGCAGGGCTATTCAGTCAAAGAAATATTTGAGGTTTTCTAAGGATAAATGATTGTAGGGGGAAATGGAAGAAATTCCCTTGGGCATTGTCTTTGTTCTGTGATAGGAGATTGTGGAGGTATAAATGATGGACAGTTTCCTAGCTTTGCAGTGGACGTTAAGACACCGTGCACAGGAACTGCAGTTATTCCAAACTACAAAACACCTTCATAAAGACATTCACATGGAATGTGTTTGGGAGCTTTTTCTCCCCCACACAAATGATGAATTGCCAAGTCTACCTGGCTCCAGCCCTTACCAGGCACTATTTTAAAACTTCCTGTCTGGAACAGAGCTTCCAGAGTTTTCTGCAGCATTCTTCTCTGGCTGCCTTTAAAACTGCTTCATCTTGGGCCCTTCACTTCAAGCATTCCTCAGTGGTTTCGGTTCTTTTCAGTATTTTCAGCAGGGCAGTTGAGGTCCTGAGCCTATTTATTTTACAACCATACGTGTTCAAATATGTGGCTTGTAAAGCCACCTTTGCCAAATGACAAGATTGTCATTTCTCTAAACACCCTTGGCAGAGTGGTTTGGTGTACTCCCTGTTCCCTGTGTCCTTTCCACTAATTTCTTATTCTTCTGCTCTTAGAGAATTGGGTTGACTTCTCTTTCCTGTTTGCCCAAGGAAGCGAGAGGGTGGCAGTGACCCTCCTAAGCTTCTGGAGCCCCTGGGGAGAGGAACAATGACCTACAGTGGTTTCCCGCGGGGAGTTTTGCAAATATGGTTTACCCTGTGTTCTGATGAAGGTTCTCTGCAGACAACAGACACTCACCCCCATGTGTTCATGATGGTCTTCAAATGCACATTTTCAGACTCAATACAGATCTGGTCCCAGTTTGCTCTGCATGCCCATGGGGAAAGTTGAATGTGACCTCATCAGATGAAGCCAGCTAGAGATGCTGGTGGTCCCAAAACTGAGACACAGTAGTGCAGGAGTGTCTGTGGGAAGCAGCAGAGTATCCCTAAGGAATCTAGTTTTTTTCAAGGTGTCGCATGAGGGCTATAGACAAGTCTTCTCCACACTCATGTTAGTTTCCTCCGAAGCCTCTTCCTTTCTACCACTTCCACCACCATTTATTTTAAGTTGAAGATGGACCTGTGCAACACTTCTTTCTTAGTAATTGTTAGACCAAATAGACAAAAAATCAATATGGCTATAGAAGATTTGCACAAGATAGATCTTGGCCAAGAAACTTCTCTTTTAGGGCTTCCGCACGCTGTGTGTATGAACATGTTGTCCTCTGAATCCTTCACAAGTGGATCCTCTGCTTCCTGCTCTCTGGATAGCTGACTCTAAGAAGTGTGCCGAAGACAATCATTTCCATCCATTCATCCAAAACATCTGCACTGAACAGCTCATTAGTTAAGCAACTGCTACACTCAGTGGAATTAAAAATATGAATCATAGCAACACTTAATCCTGTACAAAGACATTTAAAGTGCTCTCCCACATATGCTCTCATGTAATCCTCAAAACAAACTTGTACGATTTCTTGTATAGCTTTCGTTTCACAAATGATGAAACTGAGGCTAAGGAAGGGGAAGGGACTGCCCAATATTCCATAGCTAGTAAGAGGCCAAGCTGGACCTCAACTCAAAAATGCCTCACTCTCTAGCCCTTTCCCATGCCATGCAAGTAATACCTTCAAGTTTAATATCTGGTAAGAAAGCATATCAGTCAGGATCACAGTAGAATTTGCTATAGATGGTACATATGAAAATACTACATATACGGCTGTGAGCATGTTATGGGAACAAATAAGGAATGCTGAAGGCTTCACCAGCTGCTCCATGGGAGAAAGATTTGGCAGTCTGCTTCCATAAAGATTACAGCCTTGGAAAATATATAGGGCAGTTCTACTCTGTCCTACAGGGTTGCTATGAGTCAGAATCGATTATATAGCAAGGGGTTTGGTTTTATGGTTTTCTGTGATAAACCTTCAGTGAGAAGCCATTAGTACCCCTGGAGCTGAAGGAGCTAGGGGAGGAAGCAGTATCGCTGGAGCTTGGTGAAAGCTGAGCAGTAGAAGAGGGGTCACTTGGTAGAAGCTGTAATCATGGACTGATGCAGCTACTGGCAGATCTGGGCTGCTAAAACAAGGAGGGAGCAGGGAAGGTCTCCCCTCCCAACCTCTATTCTCCACCTGGCGTCTCCCATTGACTGGACCCAACTGAAAGCTGGTAGACAAGGGTGTCAGTTCACAAAGTGTATAAGGATCAGCATTCCAGGGTAGGGAACAAGGCAGAGAAAGGCAGAAATGCATCTGGGGTGGGAGGGGGGCGGTGCATACAGAGATGAACCAGCCTGGAAGGGCAAAAGATGGACATCAATAACCATAGCTGAAGTACTGTGGGATTTCAGAAGAGGGAGAGAACTTCCAGCGACAGGTGGGTAGGTGGGTTAGCGTGAGCCTGGGAATCAGGGAAAGCTTCATGGAGAAGCACTTTAGCTGGGCCTGGAAGAGGCCGTAGGCTTTGGAAATACAGAGATAGGAAAGGGGATTTCCAGGTAGAATGAATAATGTTGCAAAAGCACAAAGACACATGGTATAGGTAGATTTAGGGTGGATATGTGGGGAATAATTACATGTTCTGTTTGGAATATGAATATAGGAAGGGGGAAATAAGACTAGACTCTGAGTGTGAGGAGCCTGGAATGCTCTAGAAAGGAATTTGACTTGCATTCTGGGGGCAGTGGAGCACCAGCGGCAGATTTGTCAGAGGGATGCTTAAGAGAGATTAATCCTCTAAAGCAGAGAGCAGAGGGCCTAGACCATGGCGGGGGGGGGGGGGGGGCAGGGTGAGTGCAGGAGAGTGTTGTTTTATGGAGAATGCTTTGTCCTTTTGCTTGAACATAAACAAGCCAGGTCACCCTGGGAAGGTCTTCACCAGATCCTTTCTCTCATCACCTTCCTTCCATAGACTTTCCAAATCACGTCCAAGTTGTTGTTTGTTTGTTTTTTAATTGTGGTTTAAGTGAAAGTTTATAGTTCAAGCCAGTTTCTTATACAAAAATTTATACACATATTGCTATGTGACACTAGCTGCTCTCCCTATAATGTGATAACACACTCCTCCTTTCCACCCCAGATTTCCTGTGTCTATTCAACCAGCTCCTGTCCCTTTTTGCCCTCTCATCTTGCCTCCGGACAGGAGCTGCCCATTTAGTCTCATGTATCTATTTGAGCTAAGAAGCACTCTCTTCACGAGTATCATTTTATGTCCCATAGTCCAGTCTAATCTTTGTCTGAAGAGTTGGCTTTGGGAATGATTTCAGTGCTGGGCTCACAGAGAGTCTGGGGGCCATGTCTTCTGGGATCTCTCCAGTCTCAGTCAGACCATTAAGTCTGGTCTTTTTACTAGAATTTAAGTTCTATACCCCTCTTTTCTCCTGCTCCTTCAGGGATTCTCTGTTGTGTTCCCTGTCATGGCGGTCATTGGTGGTACTCAGGAACTATCTACTTCTACTAGTCTCAGGCTGATGGTGTCTCTGGTTTATGTGGCCCTTTCCGTCTCTTGGGCTAATATTTTCCTTGTGTCTTTGGTGTTCTTCATTCTCCTTTGCTCCAGGTGGGTTGGGACCAATAGATGTATCGTAGATGGCCACTTGCTAGCTTTTAAGACCCCAGACACCACTCACCAAAGTGCAATGCAGAACATTTTCTTAATAAACTTTGTTATGCCAGTTGACCTAGATGTCCCTTGAAACCATGGTCCATAGACCTGCTACTCTATCCCTCGAAGTGTTTGGTTGTATTCAGGAAACTTATTAGCTTTTGGTTTAGTCCAGTTGTGCTGACTTCCCCTGTAGTGTGTGTTGTCCTTACCGTTACCTAAGATAATTCTTATCTACTATCTAGTTAGTGAATACTACTCTCCCTCCCTCCCCACCCTCGTAACCATCAAAGAATGTTTTCTTCGGTGTTTAAACTATTTCTTGAGTTCTTATAATAGTGGTCTCATACAATATTTGTCCTTTTGCAACTGACTAATTTCACTCAGCATAATGTCTTCCAAATTCATCCACATTGTGAGATGTTTCACAGATTCATTGTTGTCTTTATCGGTGCACAGTATTCCATTGTGTGAATATACCATAATTTGTTTATTCATTCGTCCATTGATGGGCACCTAGGTTGTTTCCGTCTTTTTGCTATTGTGAATAGTGCTGCAATGAACATGGGTATGCATATATCTATTTGTGTGATGGTTCTTATTTCTCTACGATATATTCCAAGGAGTGGGATTGCTGGATCACATGGTACTTCTATTTCTAGCTTTTTAAGGAAGTGCCCAATCGATTTCCAAAGTGGTTGTACCATTTTACATTCCCACTAATAGTGTATAAGTGTTCTAGTCTCTACACAACCTCTCCAACATTTATTATCTCGTGTTTTTTGGATTAATGCTACTCTTGCTGGGGTGAGACGGTATCTCATTGTAGTTTTGATTTGCATTCCTCTAATGGCTAGTGATCATGAGCATTTCGTCATATATCTGGTAGCCACCTAAATGTCTTCTTCGGTGAAGTGCCTGTTCATATCCGTTGCCCATTTTCTAATTGGGTTATTTGTCTTTTTGTTGTTGAGGTTTTGCAGTATCTTGTAGATTTTAGAGATTAGATGCTGGTTGGATTTGTCGTAGCCAAATTTTTTTCCCCAGTCTGTAGGTTGTCTTTTGACTATTTTGGTGAAGTCTTTTGATGAGCCTAAGTGTTTGTTTTTTAGGAGCTCCCATTTATCTATTCTCTCTTCTGGTGCTTGCCCATTGTTAGTTATGGTTTGCATTGTGTTTATGCCATGTATTAGGGCTCTGGTGTTGTCCCTATTTTTTATTCCATGATCTTTAGTGTTTTAGATTTTATATTTAAGTCTTTGATCAATTTTGAGTTAGCTTTTGTGCATGGTGTGAGGTATGAGTCTTTTTTCAGCTTTTTTCAGATGGATATCCAGTTATGCCAGCACCATTTGTTAAAGAGACTGTCTTTTCCCCAAATAACGGACTTTGGGCATTTGTTAAATATCAGCTGCTCATAGATGGGTGAATTTATGTCTGGATTCTCAATTCTGTTCCATTGATCTATGTATCTGTTGTTGTACCAGTTCCAGGCTGTTTTGACTACTGTGGCAGTATAATAGGGTCTAAAATCAGGTACTGTGAGGACTCCCACTTTGTTCTTCTTCTTGAGTAATGCTTTACGTATCCTGGGCTTCTTCCCTTTCCATATGAAGTTGGTGATTTGTTTCTCCATCTTATTAAAAAATGCCGTTGAAATTTGGATTCGGATTGCATTGTATCTATAGATTGCTTTGGGTAGAATAGACATTTTCACAATGTTGAGTCTTCCTATCCATGAGCAAGGTATATTTTTCCACTTATGTAGATATCTTTTGGTTTCATGCATCAGTGTCTTGTAGTTTCTTTGTATAGGTCTTTTATGTCTCTGGTTAGATTTATTCCTAAGTATTTTGTCTTCTTTGGGGCTATTGTCAATGGTATGGATTTGGTGATTTCCTCTTCGAAGTTCTCTTTGTTGGTGTAGAGGAATCCAACTGATTTTTGTATGTTTATCTTATACCCTGATACTTTGGTGAAATCTTCTATTAGTTTCAGTAGTTTTCTTGTGGGTCTTTGGGGTTTTCTGTGTATAAGACCATATCGTCTACAAATAGAGATACTTTTACTTCTTCTTTACCAATTTTGATGCCTTGTATTTCTTTTTCTAGCCTAATTGCTCTGGCTAGGACCTCTAGCACAATGTTGAATAAGAGAGGTGATAAAGGGCATCCTTGTCTGGTTCTTGTACTCATGGGAGTGCTTTCAGATTCTCTCCATTTAGGTTGATGTTGGCTATTGACTTTGTATAAATGTCCTTTATTATGCTGAGGAATTTCCCTGCTATTCCTATTTTCCTGAGAGTTTTTATCATGAATTGGTGATGGACTTTGTAAAATGCCTTTTCTGCGTCAATTGATAAGATCATGTGGTTTTTGTCTTTTGTTTTATTTATGTGATGGATTATACTGAATGTTTTTCTAATGTTGAACCATCCCTGCATACCTGGTATAAATCCCACTTGATCATGATGAATCATTTTTTTGTTATGTTGTTGAATTCTATTGGCTAGGAATTTGTTGAGGATTTTTATACCAATGTTCATGAGGGATATTGGTCTGTAATTTTCTTTTTTTGTGGTGTCTTTACCTGGTTTTGGTATCAGGGTTATGCTGGCTTCATAGAATGAGGTTGGAGTATTACATCCTCTTCTATGCTCTGAAATCCCTGTAGTAGGGTGTCATGTGCTGAGCAAGGCAGAAGGCTGACTGCTGCCCCTGAGTATCTGGGAGGAAAGTGTGTTCCTGCTCCTAGAGTGCACAGGTGGGTGGGTTTTGCAGCCACACTATGGGCACCCAATGCTGTTGACTGTAAGGACTGGGAGGCACCATTTATTCTTGGACCCCTGTCCCAGGTGGCTAGGTGGTGTGAGTGGAGCCACCAGTCCTCAGGTCCCTGATGTGGGTGGGTGAGGACCCTGTTTAATGGGCAGAATGGTGCCAAATGTCAAGAAACTACCACTCCACTATATAGCTGATACAGTGAAGTTAGGCTTCAGGTGTACACCCTGTTGTGATGTGGTAATGAGGGCCTACACTGTTGAAATGGGCCCACACAGGTGTATGCCGGGGTGAAAGGCATTCAAAGTCTGTGGATCCCTTATGCTTGTGCCTAGGAAATGGAGCTGTGCCTGCCCTGAGTTCCCAGCTTAGGGGAGGTAGCAGATTATTTTTTCCTGTTTGTTAATTTGTTCCCTCTCCAAGGCCAGGAGAATGGCTCGGAGTGTGTGATGCGTCCTACTTCTGGTCCAGTGGCAATCTCTGAGGCTGGTCCAGGACCCAGTACAGAGCAGGGAGGGGGCAGATAAATGGGAGAGAGGTCCTTCCCTAACAGGGTGTTTTTTCATCCTTGGGGTAGGTTAAATGCATGTACTTATCTCTTGCTGATTGAACACCGCTTTTCACTGGCTCTGGAGGCCTGAGCAGACTCTCCACTGCTCAGTCTCTTGCTGGGTCAGGTCTGGCAACTCCTCGCTGCTTCCAAACCGTCTCTCCCTCCCCCTGCTGCTCAGTCCAATTCCTCAACTTTGCCTTTAATGTTCAGGGCTCCTAGATTGTCGTATATAATCAATTTACTTGTTTTTTGGGGTCTTTGCCATAAGAGGGACCACCGGAAGTGTCTGACTCCTCAAGTTCAAGTTTAATTAAAAATTCTGTCAACCAGTCAGTTAATTTAGTCCACCAGTGCCAAAATGTAAGGCATATCATTGATAAAGTAGTAAATTCAATGAGAAACCTAGTCACAGTAGTAAAAACCAAACCCATTGCCATGGAGTTGATTCCAACTCATACCAACCCTATAGGACAGAGTAGAACTGCCCCACAGTGTTTCCAAGTCTGTAAATCTTCACGGAAGCAGACTGCTGCATCTTTCTCCCTCAGAATAGCTG
This sequence comes from Dugong dugon, assembly GCA_030035585.1. Lineage (NCBI taxonomy): Eukaryota > Metazoa > Chordata > Mammalia > Sirenia > Dugongidae > Dugong > Dugong dugon. The sequence goes on from CM057467.1 coordinate 34,392,223, forward strand.
GTAGGTTCAAACCATTGACCTTTCAGTTAGCAGAGAAGCGCTTAACCACTGTGCTACCAGGGCTCCTTAGTCATAGTAATAGACATCATGATATCACAGCCAAAACCCCTGAGAGTTGGCTGGTTCCACTGCTACAATTGGCTTCTTTTCTCTTGGAGTAAGATTTTTTGACTTGTCTGTTGTGTTTTCTGAGGAGCCCTGATGGCGCAGTGGTTAAGCACTCAGCTGCTAAAGGAAAGGTCAATCCCACCAGCTGCTCTGTGGGAGAAAGATGTGGCAGTCTGCTTCCATAAAGATTTATAGCATTGGAAATCTTATGAGGGGAGTTCTCCTCTGTCCTATGGGGTTGCTATGAGTTGGAGTTGACTTGATGGCAATGGGGTTTTTTTGTTTGTTTGTTTGATTTTTTTTATTAGTAGCCACTGGTCTAACTTTTTTAGTAGCCTGTTATCTCTCTTAGGCCAAAATGGACCAACCCTCTTTTCAGAGTTTTAAAAATTTTTTTCCTTGTAAAAGTTTGGAATTTATAGCTTTTACATGGCCATGTGGTCCAGATGCCAGTAAGCAAGGCTCACCAGGTACTTCTACTAAAGTCCAACGAATGCAGCCTCTCTCAATCTGGTTCCAGTTACTGCAAATACTAGAATAATCCCCAGAAGAGGGAAATGAGATATAGAGATATAGGCTGCAATGTGCCAAGTCCTAGAATGCTGTCAGGGAGAGATTCATGAGTGAAGAATCATTGCAGTCACAGATCCCCACACAAATGTTCACAGAATAGTTCGTAGACTTTATAAAAACTGGTTGGGCTTGAAATACATGGTCACTTACCAATATATTTTTTGTGTAGATATTATCACAGAAGAGTTTCTTGGTGCATCCATTCGTCCAAAAAATCAAAAAACGAAACCCGTTGCTGCAGAGTCCATTCTGATTCATAACGACCCTAGAGGACAGAGTAAAACTGCCTTATTGAAATTCCAAGGAGTGGCTAGTGGATTCAAACTGCCAACTTTTTGGTTAGCAGCCAAACTCTTAACCAGTGCACCATCAGGGCTCCCCATTCATCCAGGTAAGGTGGAAAACAGAGAAATAGCTGACTATTTCAACCCCTTACATTTTTGTTTCCATTGTCTACTTTTGAGATAGCCAGTTTGATGGAGAATAAGTTTTTTGCCTCAATTTAGCAGTAACTCATGATGCCCAGACTTTTATATAATGCTAATACATATTTGACACCATACAAGAGACTGACTGATTTGTTTTCCCTTATCTCATTTAGAGCCCCATGTAAACAACAGTGCGTTTAATCTGCAGTTGATCCTGACTCAGAGCATTCACTAGCTGTCTATTACAAGACCAGCTATTTAGTCTTTCTTAACTCAGATTCCTCATCTGTAATATGAGCAGGATAATGCTTTTGCTGGGTTAGGAAGATCAAATGATAAAATTTGTGGACATGCTTTTTAAAAATGGTAACACCTTGTATAAGTGGTAGTTAGTTGCTCTTACTATAGCTTCTTGGGAATATATCCATTTCAACTTATCTGATCAGAAATTGTTATAGTGGGGTTAGAAGTCTACTAGCTATCTGTCTGTATCTTGGATTTCAGTCTTTCGGAAATGATACTATGTAATTTAATTTCTCAAATATTGTCTGGTTTCCTGGTCAAGCACTATGGGACACATGGAGATGAATAAACACGGACCCTGTACTGCTGGTCTTACAACAGAATAAGGAGATCGTAGATTATAGATAGATAAGTAGACAGATAGGTAGATAGATAGAGATGGAATGCCTTCCCTTAGATTAATTTTGCTGATGAGTGGCTTTATTAAAACAGGGCTCTGATGGTTACTGAAGATACAACAATCGATCTCTATTCCCCTGGAGAAGCAGAGGAAGAAGGAGACCCAGGAATTGGATAAAGAAATGAACTTCAGGTCTAATTGCATCCATGAAATACTGTCCCCTTCACCATGAGACCAGAAGAAATGGATGGTGCCCAGCTACCATTACTGAAAGTTTTGATCAAGGACTCAATAGATAGATCTTGATCGAAGGGAGGAAAAATGTGGAACAGAACTTCAAATGCTCATGAAAACTAGACATAATGGATCCATTGTGACTGGGTGAACTTCCAAATCTATTGCCTGGAAACAATTTCTTTTTTTTTAAACCTTGAACCGAAAATATCCTATGAAGTCATTTTTATACTAAACAATGGTTCATCTCAATTAATAAACAATGTTTGCCTTGAGCACTGTGCTCCTTTAAAGAATTATCTATATGAGAGGGGCCCTGGTGGCACAGTGGTTAAGAGTTAGCTGCCAACCAAAAGGTTGGCAGTTCAAATCTACCAGCCGCTCCTTGGAAATTCTATGGGGCAGTTCTACTCTGTCCTAGAGGGTCATTATGAGTTGGAATTGACTTGATGGCACCGGGTAATGTGCATTATCTATATGAGATTAAATTGACAACTCAAACCAAACCAGTTGCCATTGAGTCAAACCCGACTCATAGAGACCCCATAGGACAGAGTAGAACTGCCCCCATAGAGTTTCCAAGGCTACAAATGTTTACAGAAGCAGATTGCCACATCTTTCTCCCGGAGAGTGGTTGGTAGGTTCAAATCACTGACCTTTCTGTTAGCAGCCAAGTGATTAACAACTGAGCCACCAGGGCTCCTTCAAATTGACAACAGTGACCCTAAAACTTTAAGAGGCAGAGAGTCTAAGTTAATAGTGGTAAAACAATGTGTATAGAGAGAATGAAAAAGATGACACAATGTGAAGTATGTAAACTTTGTCACTGAACTGCACATGTAAAATTTGTTGAATGGGTGTATGTTTTGTTACGTATATTTCCCCCCAAATTTAAAAAACAGGGGGTTCTACTTCTTGTTACTTCTGGTAACAATGGACATGGTTGTGGCATTGGAATGTGAGAGGTTCACCAAGAAGAATGGGTTTATCAACAGCCACACTTGACTAAATACTTACCATGCAATTTTCCTAGTAGGGATTTGGCTTAAGAGTTTTAAAAATTTTACTTAAATCAAATAGAAGGCGATTCTGTACCTACGAATAAAGGGATCTTTCCCATTTTTTTTTCCTGGTTAGGGCAGCATTATAGAATCTTGGATGGAAACAGGAAAATCATTCAAAAGACTAGAGAACACAGTTTAATGTTTTTTACTGTATGAGTTTTTTTCTGAGGTACTTTAAAAAATCAACAACAACAAAACAATAAGGTTAATCTTTACATTTTAAATAGTAGTGGCATTTGAAGGTACATACCTCAGTGTACCCCTGGAAAATACAGACCTAGATTTAAAGATGCTGCTAAAATATGGCCCTTTTTTTAGCAGATTATAAATATATTAAAAGAAACAAGCTCAAATAGAATTAAGAACTGGATGAGTCACCAGCATAAAAAAGATTTATTTTTTAGAGTATCATAAGGTATATTCATGACAAAAAAATCAGGTAAGATTTAGATTTCTGTCCTCTAGCAAGACTCAGCACTTCAATTAACTCTACCTGGAGAAGAGAAGGTTTATAAGGAATCTGAGTTGCCACCAATGAGACATTATGTACAAAATGTGATTTTAGGTTGTACAGTTGCCTTGGAAGACAGGCCTGGCAATCTGCTTCTGAAAGGTCACAGCCTTGAAAGCCCTATGGAGCAGCTCTAATCCGCATACATGGTGTTGTTATGAGTCAGAATGGACTCAAGATGACGACTAACAACAGCAACAAATGAAGTTGCAGTGAACTGTCCCTTATTTGTGCTACCCAACATACCACATAGAGAAGAAACTCCAAAATATTTGTCTTTGACCTGGGGATCTTATTCTCTGAATAAAATAATAGCTAATCTGGAAACTCAGGATACTCCAAAATAAAATGAAACATTGAAGGAAGTAAAAGAGGGAAAGATCAGGAAAAAGATTTGCAATAAATTTAACCATTTGTTCCTTATAGGATTTTTTTTTTTTTAAATTGCAATGGTTTTCTTGAAAAAGAACAAACTTGGGAGTTGAGTGAGTGACTACACATAGCATAGGGAAGGAACAACATAGCCACCATGTAAACAGGTTGTTCTTTGTTTTGTATCGTACATCACATAAATGTACATAGATTTTAATATCTCTTTCTCCCTCCCTCCCTCCCTTATTTCCTCCACCCTAGCCCTGTAGGTTGCCATATACATTTAGGCATATCTCCAATAGACAAATCAGGGATTACCTTCTTGGTGAGAAGCACTGAAATAATTATACAAATGTTGTGGCTGAGAGGAACCTTAGAGATAGTCTAGTTTAGTGATTCGTAAGCTTTTCTAGCTATGAAAACTTTTCTTTAAATGAAATCTTACATGGCAACCCAACATGTATATGAAAAAGATAAAAATGGAGCTTCTCTAGTTGACACAGGGGTGGGGAGCTCCAAGGCACCTTCCCACACATCAGCCTATCCTCATCTCTGCAGACAGTAGGGCATCATGACACATAGTTGAAAACCACTAATTTGGACCAATCTTCTCATTTTATTGACATGACAATTGGAGCCCAGAGAGTTGAAGTGATCTGCCCAAGATCACACAGTAAGCCAGTAACAAAGTTAGGACTACTGCCCAACACTCTTAAATTCCTCATTCTGAGTTCTTTCTAATATATCATTCTGTGTCAATCTAATCATTATCATAAAATTTATTTACACTTTCTTTTTTTTAATTTTTTTATTGTACTTCAGGTGAAGGCTTACAGAACAAATAGTTTCTCATGAAACAGTATTACACATGTTGTTTTATGACATTGATTAAACAACCCCACAACATATCAACCCTCTAACTTCTCAACCGTTTTTTTTTTTTTTTGGTGAAAATACACATAGCCAAAGATACACCATTTCAAAAATGTCTGCATGTACAGTTCAGTGACATTGACTACGCTCTTCCAATTGTGCTGTTATTCTCACTTAAGATGAAGGCTTACAGAACAAAATAGTTTCTCATTTAACAGTTACTACAAATGTTGCCCTGTGACAATGGTTAACAATCTCACAACACATCAACAATATCCTTACTCAACCTTGGGTTCCCTATCACCAGTTTCCTTGTCCCCTTCTGCCTTCTGACCCTTGTCACTGGACTACTGTACCTCGTTAGTCTCATTTGGTTTTACGGGGCTGTCCACTCCCAGGCTGAACAGTGAACCTCGGAGATAACTTCACCACCGAGCTAAAAGGGTGTCTGGGGGCCATACTCTTGAGGTTTCTCCAGTCTCCTTTAGGCCAGTAAATCTGGTCCTTTTTTTTTTTTTTGAGTTAGAACTATGCTCTACATCCTTCTCCAGCTCTGTCCAAAACCCTCTGTTGTGATCCTGGTCAGAGCAGTCAGTGGTGGTAGCTGGGCACCATCTAGCTGTACTGGACTCACTCCTGTGGAGGCCTTGGTAGCTGTGGACAATTAGTCCTTCGGACTAATCTTTTCCTTGTATCCTGTTCTCTTCATTCTCCCTTGCTCCCGAGGGGATGAGCCTAGTGGAGTATCTTGGATGGCTTTTAAGACCCCAGACACTACTCACCAAGGTAGAATGTAGAGCATTATCTTTATAAGCCATGTCATGCCAACTGAGCTAGATGTTCCCCGAGACCATGGTCCCCACGGCCCTCCGCCCAGCAATTCAGTCCCTCAGGGAGTTTGGATGTGTCTATGGGGCTTCCATGACCTTTCCTTGTACAAGTTGTGCTAGTTTCCCCTGTATTGTGTACTGTCTCACCCTTCACCCAAGATACCACTTATCTATTGCCTATTTAGTATTCCCCGACTCCCACCCCTCCCATCCCTGGTAACCAACAAAGATTGTTACATTTTGTGTGTGAACTTTTTCATGGGTTTTTACAATAGAGGTCTCATACAATATTTGTCCTTTTGTGACTGACTTATTTCACTCAGCATAATGTCCTCCAGTTTCATCCAGGTTATGAGATGCTTCACAGATTCATTGCTGTTCTTTCTCGTTGCGTAGTACTCCATTGTGTGTATGTACCATAGTTTGTTTATCCATTCATCTGTTGATGGGCACCTACGTTGTTTCCATCGTTTTGCTATTGTGAACAATGCTGCCATGAACATAGGTGTGCATATGTCTATTCGAGTGACGACTCTTATTTCTCTAGGATATATTCCTAGGAGTGGGATTGCTGGATCGAATGGTATGTCTATTTCTAGTTTTCTGAGGAAGTGCCATACCATTTTCCAAAATGGTTGTATCATTTTGCATTCCCACCAGCAGTGCATAAGTGTTCCGATCTCCCCACAGCCCCTCCAACATTTGTTATTTCCAGTGTTTTTGATTCTTGCCAGCCCGGATGAGATGGTATCTCATTGTGGTTTTAATTTGCATTTCTCTAATGGCTAGTGATTGCGAGCATTTCCTCTTGTGTCTGTTGGCCATTTGAATGTCTTCTTTAGTGAAGTGTCTGTTCATTACCTTTGCTGATTTTTTAATAGGATTATTTGTCTTTTTGTTGTAGAGGTGTTGGATTTTCTTGTAGATTATGGAGATTAGACCTTTGTCTGACTTGTACTGTCCAAACATTTTTTCCCAGTCTGTAGGTTCTCTTTTGACTCTTTTGGTGAAGTCTTTTGAAGAGCATAGGTGTTTAATTTTTAGAAGATCCCAGTTATCTAGCTTATCTATTGGGGTTTGTGCGTTGGAGGTTATGGTTTGTAACCTGTTAATGTCGTGTATTAGGGCCTGAGTGTTGGTCCTATTTTTTCTTCTATGAACTTTATAGTTTTAGGCTTTATATTCAGGTCTTTGATCCATTTTGAAGTCGTTTTTGCATATGGCGTGAGGTATGGGTCCTGTTTTAATTTTTTGCAGCTGGATATCCAGTTTTGCCAGCACCATTTGTTAAAAAGACTGTCTTTTCCCCATTTGATGGACTGTGGGCCCTTGTCAAAGATCAGGTGACTGACTGTAGGTGGATGGATTTACATCTGGTCCTCAATTCTGTTCCATTGGTCAATGTATCTGTCGTACCAGTACCAGGCTGTTTTGACTACTGTAGCGGTATAGTAGGTTCTGAAGTCAGGTAGTGTGAGTCCTCCAACTTTATTCTTCTTCTTCAGTAGTGCTTTACTTATTTGGGGCTTCTTCCCTTTCCATATGAAGTTAATGATTAGTTTTTCTATCTCTTTGAAGAATGTTGTTGGTATTTGGATCGGGATTGCGTTGTATTTGTAAATTGCTTTGGGTAGAATTGTCATTTTCACGATGTTGAGTCTGCCTATCCACGAGCATGGTATGTTTTTTCATTTATGTAGATCCCTTTGGGTTTCACGCAGTAGTGTTTTATAGTTTTCTTTGTATAGGTCTTTTACATCCCTGGTCAGATTTATTCCTAAGTATTTTATCTTTTTAGGAGCTATTGAAAATGGTATTGTTTTCCGGATTTTCTTTTCATTGTTCTACTTATTGGTGTATAGGAATCCAACTGATTTTTGAATGTTTGTCTTGTATCCTGCTACTCTGCTGAATCTTTCTATTAGTTGCAGTAGATTTCTCGTGGAGTCTTTTGGGTTTTCTATGTATAGTATCATATCATCTGCAAACAGGGACAGTTTAACTTCATCATTACCAATTTGGATGCCCTTATTTCTTTTTCTTGCCTTATTGCTCTAGCTAGAACTTCCAGCACAATGTAAAATAGGAGTGGTGATAAAGTGCATCCTTGTCTTATTCCTGTTTTCATGGGGAATGTTTTCAACCTCTCTCCATTAAGAATGATGTTGTCTGTCGTTTTTGCATAGATGCCGTTTATTATGTTGAGAAATTTCCCTTCTATACCTATTTGATTGAGAGTTTTTATCAGGAATGGGTGTTGGACTTTGTCAAATGCCTTTTCTGCATCAGTTGAGATGATCATGTGATTCTTTTCTTTCCTTTTATTTATGTGGTGGATTATGTTGATTGATTTTCTAATGTTGAACCATATTTGCATACCTGGTATGAATCGTACTTGATCGTGGTGTATTATTTTTTTGATATGATGCTGAATTCTATTGGCTAGAATTTTGTTAAGAATTTTTGCATCTATATTCATGAGAGATATTGGTCTGTAATTTTCATTTTTTGTGACGTCTTTGCCTGGTTTTGGTATCAGCCTTATGCTGGCTTCGAAGAATGAATTTGGAAGTGTTGCTTCCTCTTCTATGCTCTGAAATAGCTTGAGTAGTACTGGTACAAGCTCTTCTGTAAATGTTTTGTAGAACTCTGCAGTGAAGCCATCTGGGCCACGGCTTTTTTTCGTCGGGAGTTTTTTTATTACCTTTTCAATCTCTTCTCTTGTTATGGGTCTGTTCAGATTTTCAACACCACTTTGTTGTAGTTTGGGTAGGCCATGTGTTTCTAGAAATTTATTCACTTCCTGTAGGTTTTTATATTTGGTGGAGTATAGTTTTTCATAATATTCTGTTATAATCCTTTTTATTTCAGTTGGGTCTGTTGTAATGTCCCCCATTTCATTTCTTATTTGGGTTATTTGTGTCCTCTCCTGTCTTTCTTTTGTCAGTCAGGCCAGTGGTTTGTCGATTTTGTTGATTCTTTCAAAGAACCAACTTTTGGTTTTGTTGATTCTTTCTATTGTTTTTCTGTTCTCTATTTCATTGATTTCTGCTCTGATCTTTACTATTTCCTTTCTTCCAGTGGTTGTGGGCTTTTTTTGCTGTTCTCTTTCTATTTGTTTGAGTTCTGTAATTAATGTTTTGATGTTGTCTCTTTCTTCTTTTTTGATGTGTGCATCTATTGCTATAAATTGTCCTCTGAGGACTGCCTTTGCTGTGTCCCAAAGGTTTTGCTACGATGTGTTTTCATTCTCATTTGATTCTAGGAATGTTTTGATTCCATCTCTGATTTCTTCTACTACCCAGTGATGTGTAAGCAGGGTATTATTCAGTTTCTATGTAACTGATTTTTTTTCTTGCTCTTTCTATTGTTAATTTCTGCCTTGATGGCATTGTGGTCAGAGAAGATACTTTGAATTATCTCAATGTTTTGGATCTTGTTGATGATTGCTCTTGGCCTAAGATGTGGTCTATTCTGAAGAACATTCCATGTGCATTGGAAAAGAATGTGTACTTTGCAGCGGTTGGACAGAGTGTTCTATATATGTCTATGAGGGCAAGTTGGCTGATTGTGCCCTTTAGATCTTTTGTATCTTTGCTGAGTTTCTTCTTAGTTGTTCTGTCCTTTACTGAGAGTGGTGTGTTGAAGTCTCCTACTATTATTGTGGAACTGTCAATTTCTCTTTTCAGTGTTGTTAGAGTTTGTTTTATGTGTTTTGGAGCCCCGTCATTGGGAGTGTAGATGTTAATTATGGTTATGTCTTCATGATGGATCGTCCCCTTAATCATTATATAGTGTCCTTCTTTGTCTTTTATGGTAGATTTCATTTTGAAGTCTATTTTATCTGAGATTAGAATTGCCACTTCTGCTCTTTTTGGTAGGTGTTAGCTTGATATATTTTTTTCCAACCTTTGACTTTTAATAAATTCTCATCTTTGTTTCTAAGGTGTGTCTCTTATAGACAGCATATTGATGGATCCTGTTTTCTTATCCATGCTGTCACTCTCCATCTCTTTATGGGTGCATTGAGTCCATTTACTTTCAGTGTAATTATTGACATATGAGTCTGTTGCTGTCATTTTGTAGTGCTTTTTTTTGTGGTGCTGAAGTTTTTTTTTTTGTTCTTCATACTCTCTTGTGCTGAGTTACTTTTGTTTGTGAATTTTTTTTTCATTTCTTTTGTTTTTGATGTGACTTTATGTTTTTCCTCTTTTTTTTATGAGTATGTTTGTTAACTTTCTTTGTGGTTACCATGAATTTTACCCTTATCTTTCTAAGTTTGAAGCAAACTAACATTACTTGGTATCGCCTTGCCTTCCTCTCCATTACAAGTTCTATACCTATGTCGTTTACTCCCTCTTTTATTGTTTTGATGTAGTTGTCATTTACTGATTAACTGCTCTGATTCCCTGTTGTATTTCTTTTGGTTTTGGATAGTCCTCGAGAATTCATTCCCTAGATTGGTATCTGGCTGGTACGATCCTGCATCCTATCTTTGGCCTGTGAGCTGAAGCTGTTTGTTCTCAGATCGAAGAACTCCCTTTAATAATTCTTGTAAGTTTCGTTTGATTTTTACATATTCCCTTAATTTCTGTTTATCTGGAAATGACCTAATTTCACCATCATATTTGAAAGAGAGTTTTACAGGATATAGTATTCTTGGCTGGCAATTTTTTTCTTTCAAGATTTTGTATATGTCATCCCATTGCCTTCTTGCCTGCATGGTTTCTGCCAAATAATCTGAGCTTAGTCTTATTGTTTCTCCTCTGTATGACTTCTTGTTTTTCATGAGCTGCTCTCAGGATTCTTTGTTTGTCTTTGGTTTTGGCGAGTGTGATTATGATATGCCTTGGTGATTTTCTTTTGGGATCTATCCTATATGGGGTTCATTGAGCTTCTTGGATGGCCAGCTTTTCATCTTTCGTGATATTGGGGAAGTTTTCTTTCAGCAGTTCTTCAATGATCCTCTCTGTGTTTTCTGTTTTCTCCCCCTGTTCTGGAACTCCAATCGCTTGAAAATTTTTGCTTTTGATTGTATCCCACATAACCCTCAGGTTCTCTTCATTTTTCTTTGTTCTTTTTTCTGAGTTTTATTCAAACAGAGTTGTATCCAAGTGTTTGTCTTCAATTCCACTGATCCTGTCTTCCACCATTTCAAATCTGCTTCTCAGCCCTTCTATGACACCATCCATTTCTGAAATCTTATTGTTTATCTTTTGGATTTCTAATTGTTGTGTTTGTATAATTTCTAGTTGTCAATTTATTTTGGCATTTTGTTCCTGCATTATTTTCCTGAATTCTTCCAATTTTTTGTCTGTATTTTCCATGAATTTGTCTATTTTTTCCTCATTTTTGTCTGCATTTTGCTTCAGCTCTTGGAGAATTCTGCATATTAGAGATTTGAATTCCCTATCAGGCAGTTCTTGTGCCTTTTTTTCCACTGGAATGTCATCTGGTGTTTTATTTTGGACACCTACTGGAACCCTCCTGTCCTGTTTTTGTAAATGTTTTGATATTGTCTGCTGTCTTCAGGGCATTCAGTAGTTATTTTTCTCATTTACTGATTGTAGATTTGTTTGTTTCATCCCTTTTTTTTTTTTTTTTTAATTTGGCTACGTCTGATCAGGCAGGCTGTGTGTTCTTTGTTGTTTGTTCATCTGTAGGCACAATACTTTTCGCATCCTTCTCCAAATGGCAGGGTCAGTCACTCATATATGTTATGACATGGCAGGTCTAGCTGAAGAGGAGTTACTGGGACAGGCTGTTTATGGTACTTACTACAGCCACCAGAGGGGGTCGGTAATCAGTGCAGGGCAGGTTCCTGTAGGCCATGCCTGTGCTGCTTGGTGGTGTGATGTCAAGCGCCTGGTACAGGTAGACAGGATGCAGCTGGGAGATTGTTAAGTGTGGCGCTAAGATGGATATGGGAGAGAGGAGAGAGGAACAGGAGCCAAAAACATACAAACAAACAAAAAAGAATGCTAGGGGAGCTTGCCGTTGGAGTGGAGAGATGAGAGACTATGAATTGGAGAAAAACAGAAAGGAAAAGAGGAAGAAAAGAAGGAATAAATAAAAATCAGTAAGTTTAAAGAACAGCAAAGTTCCCAGGGATCCCACTGGTGCAACTATGCGGTCTGGGGAAGTCGCTCTCAGGTGTTGCAGTACAGCCTGGCTAGAAGATGTAGAGGTATACAAGGCCAGGTATTCAGGGAACAGAAAGAAGGAAGATATAGAGAGTCGAGAAACTGAGCAATGAAGAAAGACAAAAAGGGAAAAAGAGGGAAAAGAAAATAAAACAAATCAAAAAAAAAAAGAACAAGAAAGGCCCCCAGAAAAATAGGGGAAAAAAAAAAAACAATGAAAAAAGAAATGTCCTCGGGGCTCCCTCTGCACATCTGTGGAAGCCAAGGGGGAGTCTCCTTGCCACGCAGCTCCGCCTGGCTAGAAAGGGCTCCCAACTCAAGAGAAGGAAAAGAAAACAAACAAACAATTCAAAACAAACAAACGAACAAAAGCCCCGAGATCCCACCGGCGCAGCAGCCCAGACTGGGAAGCAGCTCCTCACTCGAACGGAGCTCCACAGCCCCTCAGGATGAAACAAAGATGGCGCACGGATCCAGGTACTGGAGCGAAAGGAGGGGGAGGTGGCGAGAGGCAAGTAACAAATCAAAAGAAGCAGAAAAAAAAAAAAAAAGCAACACTAGCAGCCAACAAATGGCACTCAGAGAGCCAGCTAGTGCAGGCTGCTGTTTCTGGACAAGAGACTGTGTCCGCGGGAAGCAGAGGGTGCTGAGTGTGGGTGAAGAAGGGTAGAGAGTGGGAAAGCATATACCACTAATTACCGGAGCTCTGTAGCCCTCAGGAAGAAGCAAAGATGGTGCACGGAGCGAGGTATTCCAGCAAAAGAAGGGGGAGGTGGCAAGAGGCAAGGAAGAAATCAAAAGAAGCAGACAAAAGCAACACCAGCAGTCAACAAATGGCACTCGGAGAGCCATCCATTCGGGTGTGTGGAATCCAAGCAGCCAATGTTTCCCGGTCAAGGGATTGTGGCCGCGGGAAGCAGAGGAGGCCGAGGGAGGGTGAAGAAGGGTGGGGGATGGTAAAGCGTATATTGTAAATTACTGGTTGTTTTGTCTCCTGCTGGAAGCTCTGTGAGGCTGCTTTCTTGTACTCCTGTTTGCTGTTCTCTGATAGGAGTCCAAGATGGCAGATCTGCACTGCATTAGCTGGTAGGGGACCTCTGCATGAATCTCTCCTCACTCTCCGTTCTCTGTCAGTTTTCTCACTCCATCTGGTGCTTGGCTGAATTCTTTATCTCTTCATTTGAAGTTTTAGGGTTTCAAGATTGTTGTATTCTCTGTTCTGCTTGGTTTTTTTGGATCTTTGCTGTGGAGGGATGGCGTGGTGCGTCTTCCTAGAGCGCCATTTTGCCAGAACTCCTCTATTTACACTTTCTTTTAGAAATATTTTATATGTCCTAGATAAACTTTAAGCAAGCATTTGAGTGTCTGAGTCACATCTCTAAACTCTATTCTTCCTTTGAAGGCTCACACAACCTTTCCCTAAATTCTTCTTGGATATGCAAAATTATCAATTTCCATTTTAACAAACGTGTTGACATATACGTCTTCTAAATTGTGACAGCATAGGAATGGGAACTGATCTTATTTTGAGGGGGAGGACTAGTCTCTTGTTGTGAGTCATGTTGTTGTTTTTGTTAGCTGTCCTTGAGTTGGCTCCAAAGCTCCAAATCATTGTGTATTACAGAACAAAATGTTGCACGGTCTTGCCCTGTCTTCATAATTGTTATTATGTTTGAGTCCATTGTATCAATCTATTTCATAGAGGATTTCCCTCATTTTTGCTGAACCTCCACTTTACCAAACATAATGTGCTTTTCTAGCAGTTGGTCTTTCCTGACGTCATGTCTGAAGTAAGCAAGTTGAAGTCTCACCATTCTTGGTTCTAAGGAGCACTCCTTTTCCCCCCAGTAAAAGGCACAGAAAAATCAAGTGTAATCTCTAAACCTCAGTCTTGCCCCTAGCCAGACCAGAAAGAAGGAAAGCAAAAGCATCAACTTCTGTGACCTTCGTTCCTTTCTATGTCCCATGATCCTCTTCAGGCTGAGTTACTAATTAGTACTAAAATAACCTACAAGCCAGTAAGCAGCTGGAGAGATTAGTGTTAAAGAGCCTAAATAATTAACAAACTAGACCATCAGACCCAGGATGGTCAAGAATTTAAAACTGCTTTAAAGAACAATTTGTTGTTCATTTGCTTTATACTTTTACTTTTCCTAAACAAGGAACTCCCTATAAATGAGACCTCACATCAAACAACTCAAGAAAGATTTGAAGGGGAGGGGGATAATCAAGTTACCATGTAACAGCCCCCACTGTTTTAACCAGTTGAGTGACAGGAGTGAAATGCCGTGAGAGAGGGCCACATTGTGAATGTAACATTGGGTCACCATACACAGTTCCAGACACCTTGACTTCACCAGAAACCCCTCCTGGGACTGGGAGAACCATGACAAGTGGCCTGAGGAAAGAAGAAGGTCCTCAGTGTGGGAGTGACCCTGAAAACTGGTCACTGAAAACACAGACTGGGGTCCATCTCACAGGGTGTCCATCTTACAGAGCCCATTCTGGAATCTAACATGTCTGTGGATGAGGCCACTGTGATGACTCCTAGACTTGACTATAGCGTTCCTCTTAAATGAAGCCATTGTCCGTATGAGAAGAAATGTATCTTTGGATGAAAAGGGTGTTCTGGAGTCTTTTTATTATATTCTTTTGGTTTATATCAAGTTCGGGTAAGTGGGGAAAGGAAAATTTGGAAATAGTCCAGTCTCATGATGATCTGGTAGTAGAAATGGTATGCCGTTGGCAGCCTCTTTACTTAACTTCAGTGGCCTAATAAGAGGACACCAACTTCAGGCATTGTTTTGCAAACAAGGGCATGGAGAAGACTCAAAGGCTGGTTTTTCTTTAGAACAAGCTGACTGTATTAATAAAGATTCTCCCTTTCACATAAGAAACTGCTTTAGAATATAAAGACATATAGAAGTCTATCCCCCCACAGATTTTTGGCAAGCGACCGGGAGGCAGGAGCACCTTAATGATCTTTTGTAAAAGGATTTTTGCTGTCCTGTTTAGTCTAAGTTGGCCTCTTAGGCGTACGATTTGGCGAAGATTCATTCATTTTCCTAGTTCGCTTCAAGCGATCATAATTTTCCATTGACCTAGAGTTTCTCCAGCCCAACAGAGAATCAGTGATGCCTAGAGGGAAGCAGAATTAAAATACTCTCCCTTTAATGTTATGTTATACCGTATATTTAGAGGAGGATTCTCCCTACTTAATAAACATCAGGATTTTGGCATAATTCATCCCTAAACCACTTGTCAAGAATCTGTTGCAGGCAAATTTACCTCAAAAACCAGCTTGAATTGATATTGTCAAATGGAAAGTATAAAGCCAATAAAAAGTTATGGAAAAAAAGGCAAGGTTTGGTTCTAAACCTGATTGTAAGTGAAAAAATGAAAATGGTAAGTTGTCCAAGAGGCTTATCCTGCCTCTCTTCTCTCTTTCCCTGACTTCCACCCCCAACCCATGCATACTCACAAAGGAAGTGGCATGTTTGCTCTGGATTAGGTGACTTCAGGAACAAATCCGAGTTATAAAGTGTTATGAGCTTTTGGAAGAAGGAAGGCCCTGTCAGAATAGAAGATGTTATTCTGAACTTTTTCCATGGCGCTTGTATTATTAGTCTACAGTTTGTGATCCTGTTTTATAGTTGGCTGACTGTTCTCGCCCTTCCCCAACTCCCACCTCTTATTAAACAAAAGACTTTTATGTTCTGGGAAGTGTTAGCAACTCACCCATGTCACTGTCATCCAGGCAATGCTGTAATGTGGTGAAAGGGCTCAGGGCTGGGACTTGGGAGCAGCACTGGCCACTGTGGGTACATTCAGGGGGCTCTGTGTGAGTCCCATCCGAGTTGCTGGCATGGATAGAGGGTCACGAGGGACAGCTACTGAAGGAGAAGTATGCGGCTCCACCAATAAATGAGAAAATCTCTTCTATTCCCCCTCCTTGCCACCCAGATTCCATTGATCTTCACTTTCCTTCCAGCTATTTCTTTCTTATTCCATCTATAACCCACTTGTCTCTGTTTCATCACCTCAGATTCATTCATTCAATAAATATGTATTAAGCACCTGCTTTGGACACATCATCAGGAAAGACCAATCGTTAGAAAAGAATATCATGTTTGGTAAATAAGGGCTAGCAAAAACTGGGGAAAACCTGAATAAAGTGGATTGACACAATAGTCACAACAGTGGACTCAAATATACTGTCTTGGTTATCTAGTGCTGCTATAACAGAAATATCACAAGTGGATGGCTTTAACAAAGAGAAGTTTATTCTCTCACAGTCCAGTAGGCTAGAAGTCCCAATTCAGGGTGCCAGCTCCAGGGGAAGGCTTTCTCCCTCTGTCAGCTCTGGAGGAAGGTTCTTGTCCTCAGTCTTCCCTTGGTCTGGGAGCATCTCAGTGCAGGAAGCTCAGGTCAAAAGGACATGCTCTTCTCCCGGCACTGCTTCCTTGGTAGTATGAGGTCCCCATGTCTCTCTGCTCGCTTCTCTCTTTTATATACCAAAAGAAATTGGTTTAAGACACTATCTAATCTTGTATATCTCATCTGTATAACTGCCACTAATCCATCTCATTACATCATAGTGATAAGATTTACAACACATAGGGAAATCCCATCAGATGACAAAATGGTAGACAATCATGCAATACTGGGAATCATGACCTAGCCAAGTTGGTAGATATTCTGGGGGGACACAATTCAATCCATGAGACATACTAATGATCATGAAGATGGCACAGGGCCAGGAAACATTTCATTCTATTGTACATAAGATCACCATGAGTTGGAGTCAACTCAATGGCAACTAACAAAGCTAACCACATCTCAGTCTGTCCTGTATTCTCTCTTCTCTCTGAAACTGCTCTTGACAAGATCATCTGTTTGTGGTCACATTTCCAGTGTTCTCTCTGCAGCATCTGTGAGTGTTAACCTCTTCCTGTTTCATAAAACATTTTCATCCCTTGCCTTCCTTCATGACCTTCTCTCCAGGTTTTGCTCCTTCTTCTGATGCTCCCCTGTTGGTCCCTTTCTTGGTCTTTTTCCTTTTCTGCCTCTTCAATACTGGCATTTCTCAGAGTAACATTCTTAACCATCTTCTATTTTAATTCGACACACTTCCCTGGATTATCTCATCTATTCTTAAGGCTTTAATTATCACCTATATGTGGAAAACTCCCAAGGCTAAATCTCCAGCCCAGAGCTCTCTTCTGAACTCAGATGTGTTTAATCAATGGCTTATATAATACAACAACCTGTTCCACTTACTAGCTGTGTAATAAGTCATCCCAAACCTTCGTGGCAGAAGACAACCGTTGGTTGGGTCAGGGATTCAGACAGAGCACAGAGAGGGCAGTTGTTTATGTTGCATGATGTCTGGGCCCTCAGCTGGGAAGACTTAAAGGCTAAAGTAATTTCACAGGTGGAGACAGTAATCATCTGTAGGCATTTCCACTCACAAGTCTAGTGGTTGATGTTGGCTATCAGCTGGGACCTCTCCTGGGACTGTCAGCCAGAATACCTGCAAATGGCTTTTCCATGTGGTGCAGGCTTCCTCACAGTATGGCAGCCTCAGGTCATTGAACTTCTTACAAGGCTGCTCAGGGCCCTAAAGGCAAGTGTCCCAACAATGCAGAAGGTGCCTCACCTTTAGGACTCACCCTCAGAAGTCACTCAGTGTCACTTCTATCACTGTATGTTAGTGCAAGAGAGTCACAATCCCATTCACATTCAGGGGGAAGGTCATTTGAATCCATTTCGTGATAGGGGAATCGCAAGGTTATAGAAAAGCATGCAGGACAGGAGATAATATTGCAGCCATCTCTTCTCCACTCCCATCACCACATAGTGCTCCATATATGTGGATATATTCATAGTGCCATGTGCACTCTCTTTCTGTCATGCTTTTACACATATTATTCCCTCTGATGAGAGCACATTTTCCTGCCTTCCAACTCCTCCCCAGAGCTCTGGTGGCACAGTGGTTAAGAGCTATTGCTGCTAACCAAAAGATCAGCAGTTCGAATCCACTAGCCACTTCTTGCAAACTTTATGAGACAGTTCTGCTCTGTCCTACAGGGTCACTAGGAGTCGGAATCCACTCGACAGCAGCGGGTTTGGTTTCTTGGTTCTAGCCTCTCCCCACCTTCTTTTTTATCTAACTTCTATTTGTCCAAGTCTCACCTCAGGTGCCATTTCATTTGAATCTAAGCTTACCCTTAGGAGAGACAATCAGCATCCACCACTTCATCTTGCTTTCCACCCTGTGGATTCCCTTACTCACCCAACACCTTGATGGGGGTGGGGGGGGGGCATTCCATGCATGAACTTTGAGTCATATAACCTGAGTTCAAAGTCTATTTCTGTCACTTACTATGTGAACTTGAGTAATTTGCTTAACTTCATGAGCCTTTCGTTCCCACATCTATAAAATGAGGATAATATACTACCTTATAGGACTGAGGATTAAATGAGGTGATACATGTAAAACATTTTGAAAACTTATTGGCCCATGTTGTTGTTGCTGGGTGCTGTGGAGTTGACTCTGACTCATAGCAGCCCCATGTGACAGTGTAGAATTGTCCTATAGGGTTTACTTGGCTGTAATCTTTATGGAAGCAGATCACCAGGTCTTTCTCCTGCAGAGCCACTGGGTGGCCTTGAACCACCAACCTTTTGTTTAGCAGCTGAGTACGTGCACTTCAATAAAAGCTGTTATCATTATCCTGAAGGCAACTGTATGGGTCAAAGACTAATTTTTAGAACTGATATTATAATGCAAACATTTTCTCTCTACTTCTAAGAAGCTACATTGCTTAAAAAATGTCAGGAAAAAATAAACTTTCTTGATCTATGTTGAATATAGAAGCATTCATTGTCTATTTTTCTATATTATATTGTTATTGCTATAATTAGTGTATGTTCCATACACAGCTATTCTTAGGTATGAGTATTTGTGTGGGATGTTCTATATTTAGTATAGCTAATTATTTCTTACCAAAAGTATGCTTTTACCCTATTCATGTGAGAGAGAATCCTTCTGCTTTTAGGAGGGCACTTGTCCCAGTTGTCTTTCCTATGAAGGGCACCACTCTTTCTTCTTCCACCACTCAACCAGATAGCAGCTAGTGTAGCATAATTCACCAACCACATATGACTTATCTTTCCTTCCTTGGCTCTATTAACCACCGTGCTTGGCACTCACCATGATTTTGGTCTGCTCTGGGTATTAAATATAGTGTTCCCCAACATTGTCCTTGGATAGGAAATAGGCCCTGTGGAAATATTTGCAGTGAAGGAAGCACATTCTTGTGGTGATTTTTGTTTTTTGTTTTAGTTGTTGTTGTTTTGTTTCATTTCATTGAATTTTTCTAAGTTACCAGGCAGTCAGTGGCTGCACCATTTGGGTGGAGCGGTTGTTTGTTTTATGCATCATTATGTCAAGGAAGAGAAGCTGTTTAAATGCCATATGTAAAATGTGCCAAAATCCCAGCTCCATACATGTCTGACCAGAGTACAGAAAAGAAATAGGAGCAATAGAAAAGACACTATGGGAAGATAGATGTTGGCTTAGTATATGGAAGATCTCTTTAACACAGAGTCATTCACAGAATGGAATGAGTGACCTGCCTCAGGAGGCAGTGTGCTCTCCATATGGGCCTATTCAATCACTGGATAATCAGCAAGTTATCGGGAGAATTCAAGGATTCAAAATTTTATAACAAAAGCCAAGATTCAAGAGCTTAGGAGGACGTATGCCCCTATGATTTATGGACAATGCCTCCAAGCTTAATTGTCTGGACTCTAGAGGAAATTAGACGAGCCCTAGTGGCACAACCGTTAAGTGGTTAGCTGCTAATTGAAAAGATTGGCAGTTCGAACCAACGCAGGGCTCCACAGGAGAAAGACTTGGTGATCTGCTTCTGTAAGGATTACAGCCTAGAAAACCCTAAGGGGCAGTTCCATGCTGTCACATAGGGTCGCTATGAGGTCAAAATCAACTCAACAGCACCTAACAACAACAAGAGGAAATAGGACCTAGAAGAGCCATCTTCGTGGATGGAGAATTAGTGTCCTTTATTTAGTTAGCATATTAGTTTCCTAGTGCTGCCCTAACAAACACCACAAGTGGCTGGCTTTAAAGAACAAGAATTTATTTTGTCACAGTTCTGGAGGCTAGAAGTCCAAATCAGAGGTTTGGCTTTAAGGGAGGGTCCTTCCTTATAGGTAGTCCTGGGCATTACTTGGCTTGTAGAGGGATCTTCACATGGCATCTGTCCTCACCCTGTGTGTGTCTGTGTCTATTCGGCTGTGTTTATAAGACACCACTCAGAAGTGATTAGGTTTAGGACCACCCTACTGTGGTCTGACATCATCAACATAACAAAAGAAAATGCTTATTTCCAAACAGGATTGAGGAAAAGTTATGTTACCTCAGGTTTTCCAAGAGTCTAAAAAAAAAATAACGAAGTACATACATTTCATCTCATCTCAAGATATTTACCATATTCCCCACTTCATTGGTTTAATATTTCTTGAGTGTCTTCCTTCTAGAGTCAGACACTGGGTATACTAGTTTGAATAGTGTCCTCCAAAAAGTCATGTCTACCTGGAACTTCAGCATGTGACCATATATGGATATAGAGCCTTTGCAGATGTAATTAATTTAGTTACTAATACTGTCGTTGTTGTGTACTGTCGAATCGATTCCATCTCCTGGCAACACTAAAGGACAGAATAGAACTGCCCTCATAGGTTTCCTAGGCTGTAATCTTTACAGGAGCAGATCACCAGGTCTTTCTCTCACAGAGCCACACATGGGTTAGAACTGCCAATTTTTGGTTAACAGCCAAGCACTTTAACTACTATGCCACCAGGGCTCCTTATACTAATACTAATACATTCTAATACTGAATTAAGGTGTGCCCTAATCCAACGATTAGTGTCCTAACAAGAAACAAAAACAGATATATAGACAGACACACAGGGAGAAGCCCATGTGATGAAGGAGGCAGTGATTGGAGTGATGCATCCACAAGCCAAGGACAGCCAAGAATTGCTGACAATTTCCAGAAGCTAGGAAGAGGCAAGGAAGGATTATTCCCTAGAGCCTTCAGAGAGACCATGGCCTGTCGACACCTTGATTTTAGACTTTTAAATTTCAGAACTATGAGAGACTAAATTTCTGTTTTTTTAGGCCACTCAGTTTGTGATGCTTTGTTATGGCAGCTCTAGGAAACTAATACACTGTGTTACATACTGGAGATATAAATAGTGAGAAGAATTCAGACTTCAGTTTGCCTGCCTGTTCATTTCACCCAGTCTGTAGGGGCAGTTTGGCATTTCCAAAATCTATGTACAAGTTAAAGCTAAGTTTTCATGCCTTCTAGGAAGCCAGAAAAGTATTCAGGAAGCACCCAGTAAATGGACCCTCCGTCATGATCCCAATACCAAAACCAAACCCGTTACCATCAAGTTGATTCCAACTCCTATCCCAATAGCTAATGTAATAATCATTGACAGGATCTAGGCTGAATGCCTTCTGTCTTAAGTTGGATTCCACCAGAAGCTGACCTTGAGACAAGGATATGAGGGCCAATAGTTAATTTGGGAGGTGAAGACAGAAAGCACTAGTAGGGGTGTGGGAAGTAAGACAGAGGAAAGGAGCCAAATAAATGGTGCGTTACCAAGCAAGATTCAGCTGTGGACAACTGGGGCTCAATCCTGCTGGAGAATTCTGGGAACTGGTATAGAACATGTCTGAGTTATTCCACCCGAAGGGTCAGGAAAATGGAGTTATTTGTCTTGCAACTCCCGTCCATCATTGGGAGGGCTGCTTCCAGGGACATTAACTCCCCAGAAATCTGGTCTTTCTTCAGATAAGGGAAGTCCAGGATGCCCTTGGAATGTTTTGAATAGGATAGGCTGAGGGGATATGGGTGGACTGCTGAAGGTGTTAAGAATACTTTCACCTCTAGTTCAAGTCCCAATGTCTATAACTTCAACTCTGGTTTTCTTTCTTTATCCTCCTCTGGTCATCCCTAAAATCCCAAGGAGCTAGGCTGAACCTTGGGATGAGCATAATCCAGGACCTTGCTGTGGTCAGTGGGTGACAAAGCCCTGTGCAAGGGAAGGCTTGGGAACAAAATGGGTATAGCTCATTATCTCTGCTTCACTCACTCTGTTCCGCAACCAGAATGATCTTTTAAAAAGGTAGATAAAATCATATCGCTTCCCTACTTAAAAGTCTTGAGTAGCTTCCTATTGCGGTAAGAATAAATTCTTACATTAGCCCATAAGGCCCTGAATGATTTACTCCAGCACTCTTCTCTGGATTCATCTCCTGTGACGTTGCCCTTGTTCACTGTACTCCAGCCTCAATGGACTTCTTTCTCCTGCTTGAGCATGCCATCCTTGTCCTTGCCATAGGCTCATGCACTAGTGGTTCCTCTACTTAGAACACTTTATCCCAGGTCTTCACGTATCTGTCTCCTTTCCTTCATTCTGATAATGGCTCCAGTGTCACCTCTTCAGATAAGATGTCTTTAACCATCCCCTAAGGAGCCCTGGTGGTGCAATCATTAAGCACTCGGCTGCTAACCAAAAGGTTGGTGGTTCAAACCCTCCAGCTGCTCTGTAAGAGAAAGATGTGGTAATCTGCTTCCATAAAGATTGTTGTCATTTTTAGGTGCCATCAAGTTGGTTCCAATGTACAACAGAACAAAACACTTCCCAGTCCTGTGCCATCCTCACAATTGTTGCTATGTTTGAGCCCATTGTTGCAGCCACTGTGTCAACCCATCTCACTGAGGGTTTTCCTATTTTTTTGCTGAACCCTCTCCTCTACCAAGCATAATATCCTTCTCCAGGGACTGGTCCCTCCTGATAACATGTCCAAAGTATGTGAGACGAGGTCTAGCCATCCTTGCTTCTAAGGAGCATTCTGGCTGTACTTCTTACAAGATAGATTTGTTCTTTCTTCTGGAAGTCCACAGTGTATTCAATATTCTTCACAAGCACCATAATTCAAATGCATCAATTCTTCTTTGGTCTTCCTTATTTATTGTACAACTTTCTCATGAATATGAAGCAGTTGAAAATACCATGGGTTAGGTCAGGTGCACTGTCTTAGGCTGGATTCTCTAGAGAAGCAAAACCAGTAAAGCATATAGATCTATAGAGAGATTTATATCAAGGAAATGGCTCACGTGGTTGTAGAGGCTGGAACATCCCAAGTCCATGGGTTAGGACAGAGGCTTCTCCTGGGTCACGTAGACTCAGGGGCTGGTGAACCCAAGATGGAAGGTCAGAGAGCAGGGCTTTTGCTCACAGGCTGTGAAGATTGACAAATCCCAAGATCGGTAAGCAAGACCTCAGATAAGCTGTTAGCTCGAGTCCCAAGAACCGGAGGTCAGACAAACAGGAGCCAGCTGCAGGATGCAGAGCAAGCAAAAGCTCACAGAAATTCAGGCGCCTTCCACCTCAGTGAAATTTCTAGGGGTCCAGTGGTGTGAGGCATGTCAAAGTGTTCCTTCTAAAATGAAGCATAAGTTATTGTGTCTGGCTCCTCCCACATCTGAAATGGAGGCTCAATGCCTAGTGGACCTCTTTGGATTTTGGAGGCAATATATTCCTCAGCTGGGTGTGCTACTCTGGCCTGTTTATCAAGTGACTCGAAAAGCTGCTAGTTTTGAGTGGAGCCCAAAACAAGAGAAGGCTCTGCAACAGGTTCAGGCTGCCGTGCAAGCCACTCTGCCTCTTGGGCCATATGATCCAGCTGATCCAGTGGTGCTTGAAGTGTCAGTGGCATATACAAATGCTGTTTGGAGTCTTTGGTAGGCCCCTGTTGGTGAATCACAGTGCAGACCCTTAGGATTTTGGAGCAAAGCCGTGCCATCCTCTGCAGATAACTACTCTCCTTTTGAAAAACAGCTTTTGGCTTGTTACTGGGCCTTAGTAAAGACTGAACACTTAACCATGGGGCACCAAGTCACCATGCGGCCTGAGCTGCCCATCATGAACTGAGTGTTGTCTGACCCACAGAGTCATAAAGTTGAATGTGCACAGCAGCACTACATCATTAAATGGAAGTATTATGCACAAGATTGGGCCTGAGCAGGACCTGAAGGCACAAGTAAGTTGCATGAGGAAGTGGCCCAAATGCCCATGGTCTCTACTCCTGTCACATTCACTTCCATCTCCCAGTCTGCACCTATGGCCTCATGGGGAGTTCCTTATGATCAGTTGACTGAGGGAGAGAAAACTCGTGCCTAGTTTACAGATGGTTCTGGGTGATAGGTAGGCACCACTCAAAGTGGGCTGTGGCAGCACTACAACTCTTTTCTGTGACCTCATACCACCAAGAAACAAGAGCCAGGAGAATAGTGCATTCTTTGGACTCGGGGTCCCTGCACTGAGAAGCTCCTCGACTGGGGAAGATTGATGACAAGGACCTTCCCCCAGAGTTGATAGAGAGAGAAAGCCTTCGCCTGGAGCTGGCACCCTGAATTTGTACTTATAGCCTTCTTAAACTGTGAGACAATAAATTTGTCTTGTTGAAGCCATCCAGTTGTGATATTTCTCAGCACTAGAAAACTAAGACAGAATTTGGTACCAGGAGTGGGATGCTGCTCTAACAGATACCTAAAATGTCGAAGCAATTTTGAAACTGTGAATGAATAGAGGCTGGAAGAGGTTTTTTTTTTTTTTTTTTTTTTTTGGTTTAATTGTACTTCAGGTGAAGGCCCACAGAACAAATAGTTTCCCATGGAAAAGCAGTACACATATTTTTCTATGACATTGGTTAACAACCCCACAACATGTCAACACTCTCCCTTCTCAACCTTTTTTATTTTTTTATGGTGAAAATATACACAGCCAAAGATACACCATTTCAAAAATTTCTACATGCACAGTTAAGTGACATCAACTATGCTCTTCCAATTGTGCAGCTATTTTCACTTTAGATGAAGGCTTACAGAACAAAATAGTTTCTCATTTAACAGTTAGTAGACATGTTGCCCTATGACAATGGTTAGCAACCTCACAACACATCAACACTATCCTTACTCAACCTTTGGTTCCCTATCACCAGCTTTCCTGTCCCCCTCTGCCTTCTGGACCTTGTCCATGGACTGCTGTGCCTCTTTAGTCCCATTTGGTTTTATGGGGCTGTCCACTCCCCGGCT
Source organism: Dugong dugon (assembly GCA_030035585.1). Lineage (NCBI taxonomy): Eukaryota > Metazoa > Chordata > Mammalia > Sirenia > Dugongidae > Dugong > Dugong dugon. The sequence continues at coordinate 34,417,201 of CM057467.1, forward strand.
GAATGGTGAACCTCGGAAATGAGTTCACCACTGAGCTAAAAGGGTGTCTTTGGGCCATAATCTCAGGGTTTCTCCAGTCTCCTTTAGGCCAGTAAATCTGGTCTTTTTTTTGTGAGTTAGAATTTTGTTCTACATCCTTCTCCAGCTCTGTCCAGAACCCTCTTCCGTGATCCTGGTCAGAGCAGTCAATGGTGGTAGCCAGACACCATCTAGCTGTACTGGACTCAGTCTGGTGGAGACCTTGGTAGCTGTGGTCTATCAGTCCTTCAGACCAATCCTTCCCTTGTGTCTTGTTCTCTTCATTCTCCCTTGCTCCCGAAGGGATGAGACCAGTGAAGTATCTTAGATGGCCGCTTACAGGCTTTTAAGACCCCAGACACTACTCACCAAGGTAGAATGAAGACCATTGTCTTTATAAGCTGTGTCATGCCAATTGAGCTAGATGTTCCCCAAGACCATGGTCCCCACAGCCCTCCGCCTAGCAATTCAGTCCCTCAGGGAGTTTGGATGTGTCTATGGGGCTTCCATGACCTTTCGTTGTACAAGTTGTGCTAGTTTCCCCTGTATTGTGTACTGTCTCACCCTTAACCCAAGATGCCACTTACCTATTGCCTATTTAGTATTTCCCCCTGACCCGTCCCATCCCTGGTAGCCAACAAAGATTGTTACATTTTTTCTGTGAACTTTTTCATGGGTTTTTAACAACAGAGGCCTCATACAATATTTGTCCTTTTGTGACTGACTTATTTCACTCAGCATAATGTCCTCCAGTTTCCTCCATGTTATGAGATGGTTCACAGATTCATTGTTGTTCTTTCTCATTCCATAGTACTCCATTGTGTGTATGTACCATAGTTTGTTTATCCATTCTTCTGCTGAGGGGCATATAGGTTGTTTCCATCGTTTTGCTACTGTGAACAATGCTGCCATGAACATAGGTGTGCATATGTCTGTTCGAGTGATGACTCTCTTTATGGGTGCATTGAGTCCATTTACATTCAGTGTAATTATTGATAGATGTGAGTTTGTTGCTCTCATTTTGTAGTGCTTTTTTTTTTGTGGTGCTGACATTTTCTTTGTTGTTTTTACCCTCCTGTTTTGAGTTACTTTTGTAGGTGGATTTTTTTTTTTTATTTCTTTTGTTTTTGTAGGTTTTGTTTTTGCTGAGACTTTAAGTTTTTCTTCTTTATTTTTATGAGTATGTTTGTTAACTTTCTTTGTGGTTACCATGAATTTTACCCTTATCTTTCTAAGTTTGAAGCAGTCTATTATTACTTGGTATCGCCTTGCCTTCCTCTCCATTAGAAGGTTCTATACCTATGCCGTTTATTCCCTCTTTTATTATTCTCATGTTGTTGTCATTTACAGATTAACTGCACTGATTCCCTGTTGTATTTCTTTTGGTTTTGGATAGTCCTCAAGAGTTCATTTCCTAGATTGGTATCTGGCTGGTACGATCCTGTGTCCTAGATTCTGCCTGTGAGCTGAAGCTGTTTGTTCTCAGATCAAAGAACTCCCTTTAATAATTCTTGTAAGTTTTGTTTGGTTTTTACATATTCCCTTAATTTCTGTTTATCTAGAAATGACCTAATTTCACCATCATATTTGAAAGAGAGTTTTGCAGGATATAGTTTTCTTGGCTGGCAATTTTCTTCTTTCAAGATTTTATATATGTCATCCCATTGCCTTCTTGCCTGCATGGTTTCTGCCGAATAATCTGAGCTTAGTCTTATTGTTTCTCCTCTGTATGTGATTTCTTGTTTTTCATGAGCTGCTCTCAGGATTCTTTGTTTGTCTTTGGTTTTGGCGGGGGTGAATATGATATGCCTTGGTGTTTTTCTTTTGGGGTCTCTTCTATATGGGGTTCCTTGAGCTTCTTGGATGGCCAGCTTTTCATCTTTCATGATATTGAGGAAGTTTTCTTTCAGCAGTTCTTCAACGATCCTCTCTGTGTTTTCTGTTTTCTCCCCCTGTTCTGGAACTCCAATCACTCGAAAATTTTTGCTTTTGATTGTATCCCACATAACTCTCAGAGTGTCTTGATTTTTCTTTGTTCTTTTTTCAGAGTTTTCCTCAAACAGAGTTGTATCCAAGTGTTTGTCTTCAATTCCATTGATCCTGTCTTCCACCATTTCAGATCTGCTTCTCAGCCTTTCTATGACACCGTCCATTTCTGAAATCCTGTTGTTTATCTTTTGGAGTTCTAATTGTTGTGTTTGTATAATTTCTAGTTGTCAATTTATTTTGGCATTTTGTTCCTGCATTATTTTCCTGAATTCTTTCAATTTTTTGTCTGCATTTTCCATGAATTTGTCTATTTTTTCCTCATTTTTGTCTGCATTTTGCTTCAGCTCTTGGAGAATTCTGCGTATTAGAGATTTGAATTCCCTATCAGGCAGTTCTTGTGCCTTTTTTTCCACTGGAAAGTCATCTGGTGTTTTATTTTGGACACCTACTGGAACCCTCCTGTCCTGTTTTTGTAAATGTTTTGATATTGTCTGCTGTCTTCAGGGCATTCAGTAGTTATTTTTCTCATTTATTGATTGTAGATTTGTTTGTTTCATCCCTTTTTTTTTTTTTAAATTTGGCTATGTCTGATCAGGCAGGCTGTGTGTTCTTTGTTGTTTGTTCATCTGTAGGCACAATACTTTTCACCTCCTTCTCCAATTAGCAGGGTCAGTCACTCAGATATGGTATGGCATGGCAGGTCTAGCTGAAGAGGAGTTACTGGGATTGGTTGTTTGTGGCACTTACTACAGCCACCAGGGGGGTCAGTAATGAGTGCAGGGCAGGTTCCAGTAGGCTGTGCCTGTGCTGTTTGGTGGTGTGATGTGAAGTGCATGGTGCAGGTAGGCACGATGCAGCAGGGAGATTGTTATGTGTGGAGCTAAGATAGATATAGGAGAGAGGAGAGAGGCACAGGAGCCAAAAACATACAAACAAACAAAAAATAATGCTAGGGGAGCTTGCCATTGGAGTGGAGAGATGAGAGATTATGAAATGGAGAAAAACAAAAAGGGGAAGAGGAAGAAAGAAAAGAATGAATAAATAAAAATCAGAAAGATAAAAGAACAGAAAACTTCCCAGGGATCCCACTGGTGCAGTTATGAGGTGTGGGGAAGTTGTTCTCAGGTGTTGCAGTACAGCCTGGCTAGAAGGTGTAGAGGTATACAACATCAGGTATTCAGGGAACAGAAAGAGAAGGATGATATAGAGAGACGAGAAACTGAGTAATGAAGAAAGACAAAAAGGGAAAAGAAAACAAAACAAATTTTAAAAAAAGAACAAGAAAAGCCCCCAAAAAAAAAAACAGAAAGAAAAAAAAAAAAAGAAAGAAATGCTCTCAGGGATCCCTCTGCACATCTATGCAAGCTGAGAGGGTAGGGTCCAAGCCACTCAGCACCACCTCGCCAGAACGGGCTCCCAACTCAAGAAAAGGAAAGGAAAATAAACAAACAATTCAAAACAAACAAATGAACAAAAGTCCCGGGATCCCACCAGCATGGCAACCCAGACCGGGAAGTAGTTCCACAATCGAACGGAGCTCCACAGCCCCTCGGGAAGAGGCAAAGATGGCACACGGAGCCAGGTATTTGAGCAAAAGGAGGGGGAGGTGGTTAGAGGTAAGGAAGAAATCAAAAGAAGCAGAAAAAAGCAACACCAGCAGCCAACAAATGGCACTCAGAAAGCCAGCCCATTCGGGTGGGTGGAATCCAAGCAGCTGGTGCTTTCTGGACAAGAGATTGTGGCCGCAGGAAGCAGAGGATGCCGAGTGGGGGTGAAGAAGGGTTAGGGGTGGGAAAGCATATATCGAAAATTACCGGTTGTTTTGTCTTCTACTGGAAGCTCCATGAAGCTGCTTTTTCATACCCCCTGTTTGCTGGTCTCCGATAGGAGTCCAAGATGGCGGATCCGTGCTGCGTTAGCTGATAGAGGACCTCTCCATGAATCTCTCCTCGCTCTCCATTCTCTGTCAGTTTTCTCACTCCATTTGGGGCTTGGCTGAGTTCTTTATCTCTTCATTTGATGTTTCAGGGTTTCAGGATTGTTGTTTTCTCTGTTCGGCTTAGTTTTTCGAATCTTTGCTGTGGAGGGATGGCATGGTGCTTCTGCCTAGAGCGCCATTTTGCTGGAAGTGAGGCTGGAAGAGTTTTAAAGTACCTAATAGTAAAAGCCTAGATTGCCTTGAAAAAACTGTTGGTGGAATTATGGACATTGAAGACAATTCTGGTGAGGACTCAGAAGGCAATGAGGAGAGCTGCTACATTGGAGATGACACAGATGGTGAGAAGCAGAAGAAGAGAAATGGCAGCAGCAGAACCAGGAAAACAGTGTGAGACAGCACTGGAGCCGACCCACAGAGTGAGAGAGCTGAATGCCTTTGCACAGGAGGCTTCCTGGCAGAGTAGGGTGCCTCCAAGCTCTTATCAGCAGGGTTAGGCTTGCCAACCCATGACCCACAGAGCAAGAGAGCTGAGTGCCTTCCAACCAAAGTTTACTGGTGGAGTAGGGTGCCTCCAGACACTTAGTGGAGCTAAAGAGCTTTGGAACGTTTGCCTCAGCAGGACAGACATTGGTGGAGAGGCCTGAGGGGCTGAGAGGGCAAGGAACCAGGAAGCAGAAGCTGAAGAGACAAGGAACCGAGGAAGCAAAACTGCCTTTGTCTCAAAGGGTAGGGCCATGACCTCTGGGGACTCAAAGCGTGGAGCTACATCTTCCTAGGTTTCAAAGAGTCAAATCTTCACCAACTCAGTTCCAGAGTGTGGGGCTGTCATTCACAAATGCCAGTGGGATGGGGCCAGATCTACTGCCCAAAGCTGAGGGTGATCTCTCACCAAGAAAGTAGTGCCAGGAGCACACATCATTTGGACCCAGGGCCTCTGGGCTGAGAAGCTCCTAGAGCAGGGGATGATTGATGACAAGCACTTCCCCCAGAGCTGACAGAGAAAGAAAGCTTTCCCCTGGAGATGACATGCTGAATTTGGACTTCTAGGCTCCTAGACTGTGAGAAAATACATTTTTCTTTGTTAAACCCATCCACTTGTGGTATTTCTGTTATGGCAGTGCTAGATAAGACACACATTGTGATGGTTAAGATTGTGTGTCAGCGTGGCTGGGCCATGATTCTCAGTGTTTTGGCAGTTGTACAATGTTGTGATCACTTCCCTGTTGAGATTTGATATGTGATATCCCCCATGATGGGATCTACTGTGAGTAGCCAGTCAGTTGAAAGGAAGTTTCCTTGGGCATGTGGCCTGCATTGAATATAAGCAGACACTCTAGCAAGGCTCAGGGGCTTTTTGCTCACACTGGATCTTGCAGCTGGCTCCTGTTCTTCTGACCTTCAGTTCTTGGGACTTGAGCTAGCAGCTTATCTGTGGTTCTGCCTGCTGATCTTGGGATTCATCGATCTTCACAGCCTGTGAGCAAGAGCCCTGCTCTCCGACCTGCTGATCTCGGGTTCAGCCCCTGCAGCTATGTGAATCAGGAGAAGCCTCTATCTGATCCCACGAACTTGGAACATTCCAGCCTCTACAACCACATGAGCCATTTCCTTGATATAAATCTCTCTCTCTCTCTCTCTCTATATATATATATATATATATGTATATATACTTACATGCTTTACTGGTTTTGCTTTTCTGGAGCCAGCCTAAGACAAGCACTTTAGTCCTCAGAGTGACATCTTTACTTTTTAGCACTGTAAAGAGGTCTCTTGCAGCAGATTTGCCCAATGCAATACCTCATTTGATTTCTGAACTGCTGCTTCCATGGGCATTGATTGTGGATCCAATTAAAATGAAATCCTTGACAACTTCAATATTTTCTTTATTTATCATAATATTGCTTATTGGTCCAGTTGTAAGGATTTTTGTGTTCTTTATGTTAACATGGAATCCATACTGAAGGCTGTAGTCTTTGATATTCATCAGTAAGTGCTTCAAGTCCTCTTTACTTTCAGCAAGGAAGGTTGTATCATCTGCATATTACAGGTTGTTAATGAGACCTCTTCCAATCCTGATCTGCATTCTTCTTCATTAGTCCAGCTTCTCAGATTATTTACTCAACATACAGATTAAATAAGTATGATAAAAGGATACAACACTGACACACACCTTTCCTGATGTAAAACTATGCAACCTCCCCTTGCTCTGTTCAAACAGCTATCTCTTTTTCTGTGTACAGGTTCCTCATGAGCACAATTAAGTGTTCTGGAATTTCCATTTTTCTCATTGTTATCCACAATTTGTTATGATCCACACAGTCAAATGCCTTTGCATAGTCAATAAAATACAGGTAAACATCTTTCTGGTATTCTCTGCTTTCAACCAAGATACCATGGGTGACCCTGCAGGTATTTGAAACATCTATGGTATAGCTTCCAGCATCACAGCAACATGTAAGCCACCACAGTACAACAAACTGACAGACGAGCAATGGTCATGAAGATTACAGCCTTGGAAACCCTATGGAGTAGTTCTACCATGTCCTATAGAGTCGTTATGAGTTGGAATTGACTTGAAGGCAATGATTTTTTTTTAAAACCATCCCCTAAGGAGCCATGGTAGCACAGTGGTTAAGCACTCAGCTGTTAACTGAAAGGTCGGTGGTTTGAACCTACCAGCAGCAATCTGCTTTCGTAAAGATTACAACCTAGTAAACGCTGTGGGAAGTTCTACTCCGTCCTATATGGTTGCTATGAGTTGGGATCGACTCAACGGCAACGGGTAATGGGTTTTAACCATCCCTTGGATCCCTGGGTGGTGCATATGGTTAAGGGCTCCACTACTAGTCAAAAGGTTGGCAGTTCAAACCCACCCAGAAACTCCTCGGAAGACAGGCCTGGTGATCTGCTTCCAAAAGGTCACAGCTTTGAAAACCCTATGGAGCAGTTCTACTCTGCACACATGAGGTTGCCATGAATCAAAATAGACTCAACAGCAACTAACAACAATGACCATCTCCTAGTCACGATCTATCCAACAACTCTATTGTATGTTCTCTACAGAACTTAATCGCTTTCCAAATTTTTCTTATTATTTATTTGATTATAGTTTATCCCTACCATATACACATATGGGCATCCCTGGTGGCATAACGGTTAAGAGCTACGCAATGCTAACCGAAAGGTCAGCAGTTTGAATCCACCAGGTGCTCCTTGAAAACCATATGGGGCAGTTCTACTCTGTTGTATAGGGTTGCTATGAGTCAGAGTCAACTCGACAGCAAAGGGTTTGGTTTGGTTTTTTACACACATATGGAGTCCTTGGGTGGCACAAACAGTTAAGCCCTTGACTGCTAACCAAAAAGTCGGCAGTTTGAGTCCACCTAGAGGCGTCTCAGAGTAAGGTCTGGCAATCTGAGTCAGAATCAACTCAATGGCTGTACAGGTGTGGGAAGGTGTATGGGGGTACATGTGCATGCATATATAGGCATGTTTGTGGGCATATGTATGTGTATGTTTGTATGTGTTGCCTATATATATTCATACATAAATAAAGCACATGGAGGCACAGTTAGGGATACTTCCTAGACATATCTAAACATCTTGTGGGATTGATTTACTGGGTTTGAAGGCTCAGAACCATAGTCTTGTGGGACATCTAGGCCAACTGGCATAACTTTATTTGTGTAAAAATAGGGTATTTGTCTCTTTCGGTGTTGAGCAAAGTAGAGTGAACTAAACCAAAGACTAAAGGAAGAAATTAGTCCACAGGACTAATGGCTTACAGGAACCACAGCATCTTCTAGCCTGAGACCACAAGAACTAGATGGTGCTCGGCTACCACCAACAACCATTCTGACCAGGGACTCAACAGAAGGTCCTGGTTAGAATGGGAGAAAAATGTAGAACAAAACTTAAATTCATGAAAAAGATCAGATTTACTGGACTGATAATGACTAGAGGAAGCCCTGAGACTATCACCCTAAGAGACCGTTTTAACCTGGAACTGAAGCCACTCCTGGAGATCACCTTGCAGTCAAATAATAGATTGGCCTATAAAATAAACAGTAACACCCATGAGAAATGTGCTCCTTTAAACAGTCAACTATAAGGACCAAATGATCAACATTTATCCAAAAGCAAAGATGAGAAGGTAAGGAAGGGCAGGGAAACTGGATAGACGGACATGAGGCAGGCAGGGTGGAAATGGTGAGTGCTGACCAATTGTGGGGACTATAACCAAAGTCAAGGAACAACTTGTATATGAATTGTTCAACGGCAATCCAACTTACTATGCAAACTTTCACCTAAAACACAATTAAAAAAATATATATCTATATATTTTTTAATGTCTTTCAGCTGAATATACAGCAGTTTTAATGAGAGACTTAGATACATTTTCACTTACACACCAACCTCACCAGCCCTTCAGCAACTAGAAAAGACTTCTGTACTTTTCTACAAGCAAACCTCTGCACTTTCAACAATTTGAGGAGAAGGGCACACACATAGGCTTACAAAACAGAGATTTACTTGCTTTTTAACCGAAGTTGGTGTTGAACTGAAAAGTAATGTATGGCATAAAAAAAATAAGGGAACAAGCACAAAAGCTTAAAAAGATAACAAAAAGGTGACTCTTTTCCAACACATATTAAGTTAAATAAGGTCCCTAGGTGGTGCAAGTCTTTTGTGCTTGACTACTAACCTAACTGTTGGCTGTTTGAACCCACCCAGTGGTACTGCGGAGGAATGACTTGGCAATCTGCTTCTGTAATGATTACAGACAAGAAAACCCTATGGAACAGCTCTACTCTGTATCACATGGGGTTGCCATGAGTCAGAATCAACTCTATGACAAGATTTTGTTTTGTTTTGTTTTGTTTTTCTATTTAGTTTAATGTATGTTGTGGCCAGAGCACTGCTCTGAGAGCCAGAGGACTCATGTTCTAGTCCCAACTCGGCCACAAAATGGTTGTCCAAGCTTGGACATGCACCTCATTGTCTCCTTTGTAAAAGGAGGCAAGTGGATCAAATAGCTGAGGACCCTGCCCGTTTTTACTCAATGCACAGGAAAACCACCCTTAAATACCACTGCTGAAATTATAAATTCATTTAAAGCTGTCTGGTAGTAAATGGGAATCTGGTGTCACAAAACACAATTATCTACACATCCCACTGCATATTCTTATTGTCAGTAATTATGTCCACACTCTGGGACCTACAGGCTTCTTCAAACTATAGAGTGAATCATGAGTGGGGTCTAGTTCTTAGGGAAATTAATTTTCACTTGGGAAGATTTATTTCCAGAAGATAAGGGAGAAATTTAAACGTGTAGTATACTCACGTCTGCTAAAGCGAACTTGGTAACAAAGACTGTATTCAGGTCCTAGTCTCAGACACATGGCTTGAGATGGCATCTTCTAGGACAGTTCAAACAGAGTCCAATGTCTCCCTTCCAACCCATTCCTCCTCTCCTCACCTCCACATCTTCCCCACCATATAAATACATTCCAAGGAAAACACTGAGTAAGTAAATGTATTATTTTTCCTTCCAATAAAAACTATCCTTTTTATCATGTCTTAGGCTCTTCAATGCAGTTTCACATGCTTATCTCAAAAAAATTACAGGAGGTAAGTGGTATTTTTACCACTTTTTTTAGACAGAGAAACTCAGACTTGGAGGGTTGTGTGGCTTTTCCCAAATGATACCGTCAACAAATGCAGCATTGGAGGTCACTAGTGGGAGTTGAGGCCTGTCAAGTCCTAGTCTCTGGTCTCTTCACTGCCGGATCACATCCACATTATTTACTGAATGCCTGTTAGACTTTGTAGCAAATGGTTACAGGTTGGTTTTGGTATTAGAAAGACCTGAGGTTGAATACCAGCTCTGCCACTTGCTAGTCTTGGAACTTGGGTCAAGTTACTCAAGTTTATTCATTCACTCAACAAATATTTACTAAGTGCCCTCTATGTGCCAGGTACTATTCTAGGCTCTGGGAACACTGCAGTAAGCAAAACAGACACAGACGTCATTCCTGTGGAGTTTACAATCTAGAGGCAAAACCAAATCAAACTCGTTTCGACTCCTAGGGACTCTGCAGGACAAGGTAGAACTGCCCCCATAGGTTTCCAAGGACCAGCTGGTGGATTTTAACTGCTGACCTTGTGGTTAGCAGCCGAGCTCTTAACCACTGGACCAACAGGGTTCCCAACCTAGAGGAGGAGACACAAAATAGGCAAGGAAATTAGAGGCATTACCAAAGTACTTCCAGAGAGTGATAACTTATGAAGAAAATGACACAGGCGAAGTGATAGAGAATGACTTGGGGGAGAAAGGGAGAGCTCATTTAAATTGGGTGGTCAGGGAAGGCCTCTATTAGCGGTGAGATTTGACCTGCAACCTGGTTGACAAAAAGGATCTAGACATGTGAGGATCTGGGGCCAAAGGAACAATAAGCCCAGAGTCTCTAAAACAAGATTAATTTAGGGTTCAAAATATAAAGAAGCCTCCTAAGACTGGAGCACAGTGAAGGAGGGGGAGCTTGGTAGGAGAAGGGATCAAAGAAGTAAGAGAAATCAGCTGGGCCGGAGTATAAAGGGCCTTGTAAGGATGTTGAATTTTATCTTGATTGCAATGAGAAGTCACTAAATTTTTAAGCAGGAGAGTAACATTATCTAATTTACATTAACTCCTCATAACCCAACCTCTGTAAGCCTCAGTTTCCTCATTTGTGAAATTTTTATGATGATAGTAGCTACTTGATAGTTTTTTTTGAGAAAACTGAAAATGACTGACAACAACTCAATATATGTTAGCTCTTCTTCATCTTATTATTAAGTGATGGGTGTAGTGAGAGATATGAAGTAACGTAAGACGTGCCATATACTCACCAATTTCATTATTTTACAGCATTTACTCAGCCTTTTTGCATTTTGGCTTCTTTTTAAAATGCAATGTACATCTCCCATGCAAAATTCCAAATAATTTATGCAGATACTCCGCCCTCAAGGAGATGAAACACAATTCCCTACTTCTTAAATGAGGGCTGTTGTGCATAGTGACTTCCTTCCAAGGAGTACAGATGGAAAGGAGGAAGAGTAACATTAAAGTGGAGAAACCTGACAAACACTGCTTCAGCGAGGTGATCAAGGTTAACATCCACAGTGATAAGTCATGCTGATAGCATGTACTCTCGAGCTGATGTGTTAAGAATGGCACTTCACCTCTATGGCCCTCCTCAAAACCCATAACTTCAGTGTCATAATGAGAAAAACATTAGACAAATCCCAACTGACCAAGACCAGAAGAGCTAGATGGTGCCCAGCTACCACTACCATCTGCTCTGACTGGGATCACAACAGACGGTCCTGGATAGAGTGGGAGAAAGCTGTAGAACAAAAAAGACAGGGCTTGCTGGTCTGACAGAAACAGGAGGAACCTCAGAGACTGTGGCCCTAAGACACCCTTCTGTCCTAGAAATGAAGTCTTTCCCAGAGACCACCTCCCAGCCAAGCAATAGACAAGCACATAAGATAAACAATAACACCCGAGAGGACCATACTCCTTAGAACAATCAGTTATAAGACGAGAAGGCATGAAGAGGTAGATAATCAAAAAGAAAGAAAATGAGGAACCCAGGGCAGAAATGGGGAGAGTACTGACACATTCTGGGGAATGAAGCCAAAGTCATGGAACACTTTATGTACAAACTATCAAATGGGAAACTAATTTACTCTGTAAACTTTCACCTAAAGCACAAATAAATAAGTATAAATAAACCTAAAAAAAAAAAATCCCAACTGAAGGACATTTACAGAATACCTAAAAAATGTAAAGGTCATCAAAACAAGGAATGTCTGAGAAAATATCACAGCCAAGAGGAGACTAAGGAGACATGATGACTAAATGTAATATGGATGGGATCCTGGAACAGAAAAACAACATTAGGGAAAAACTAAGGAAATCTGAATAAAGTATGGGCTTTAATTAATAATAATAATATTGGTTCGTTAATTGTCACAAATGCACTAAACCAATGTAAGGTGTTAATAATAGGGGAAACTGGATGTGGGGTGTACACAAACTCTCTGTACTCTATCGTCACAATTTTGCTATACATCTGAAACTGTTGTAAAGTAAAAAAGATATTTTAAAAAATACAACGTATGCAAATTTTGGTGAATTATCTCAGGTGATTACTTCCATGCACAGCACCAGGTTTTACATCTCTCTACCCCTACCTTGCCCAGTACACCTGACTTGATGTCATAATAAGAATTGTGATAATCAGAATATATTATATAAAACTTGTAGCTCGCATTACATGTATAAACTTCATATAGACAGATTTCCTGGGTGACTTCCATTTGCAAAGTCCACTTGCAAAATCTGGAGGTGTTTGCTGCTTTGTCACTCAGCCTTATTCCATGGCAGAAGTGGTGGAGAACTTAAACTGTTTCAGTAGGGATATCTTTATATCTTCTCTCCAACATTTTCCTCTTTCCGATTGAATCCCCAGAAGGTCCCTCTGTCTCTTTGTCCTTCAATCTCCATTCATGGTTAGGGCAGAAATTGATAGCTCTTCACCAACCCATTTCCTCCTTTTGGTCTCCCAGCTGCATTACCTTTCTCCACTGCCCTTGGCCAAGAGACTGGATGAGAACAGAGGTGATTTGTGCCACTTCTCAGTCTGGCTCATAAAATCCTCTTATACAAGATCTTTGATGCTCTTTCCCCGTACACTGACAAGATGTCCATGCCCAGGGCAACCTTGTAAGTCACATATTGAAGATGGTAGAACCTCCATCAAACTGGAGTCCCTAACTGATTTACAGAATAGAGTCCCTAAAGCCTACCTGGAACTACCTTGGACTTTTTATTCACTTGTTACAACAGCCTACCCAAACTCATACAATGGCATGTTCCATTACCACTGCATTGTTATATTAAAGGAGCCCTGATGGCAAAGTGGTTAAGAGCTCAGGCTGCTAACCAAAAGATCAGAAGTTAGAATCTACCACCTGCTCCTTGGAGACCCTATGGGACAGTTCTACTCTGTCCTATAGGGTCACTATGAATCGGAATCGACTTGACGGCACACAATAGCAACAACAACAGTTGTATTAAAAATCTCCTTGCAAATGTTTGTGGATCTACCTTGGACTTTTTAAATTGTATTTGTTACATACATAATGATACATTCCATTACTACTATCCTGTAATATTAAAAATCTCCTTTAAAATGTTGGTGAACTAATTTCTGAAAATACATGACCTTTGATAGAAAGCATTTAAAAAATATTTATAAGACCCTAAATGTTCCCTCTGGTTTGCTGGTATATTTTTCAGTTTCCAGCTGCATCTGTCTTTCCAGCCTTTCTTTTAGATAGTAGCATGATAATCACTATGCTGAACTGCTACCTGGTTCAGTGATGGGTATCTGAAAAGTGAATAGAGGATCTCCTTCTTCTTCCTCATACCAAGCCGTCACCAAATTCTGTTGTTCCAACCTGAGAACCACACCCAGCTTTGGAAGCTGGGCCCGCCTCTCACCTCCACTGCCACCACCGTGTCAGTGAATGGCATCATTTGTCTCCTAACTGGCTAATGAGTCTTTGAACTTGAACCCTACGGCAGGTTTCTACCTACCTCACTTTTCTTCTAGAGGCTTCAGAGCATGAGTTCATGCAGAAAATTTGCCATTCTTCAAGGTAGCCTCAGTTCAGCCATGAGTTTGCTTTAATACTTTTCTTTCAGATGGAAAAATAGGCATAAATAAAGCAATTAGCACCACAGAGTGTGAAATCTGTCAGTTCCAACATCAGTGAGAGGGTTGTATTTTGTTTTTAATTAATAGACAGCTATATCTGACCACAGGCAAACTTATTTTTGTTTTTGGAGATACTGGTATAATTAACCATTTTGATATTAGGAACTCTTCAGCTCCTTCTAGACTTATATAATAATGAAGACACTTAAGGGCTTTTACATGGAATGAAGATGAGTCAATGGACTAATACTTCTAAAAGAGAAATGCAACAGCTAAATCTTTCATCAAGGGTTTATTCAATGCCTGCTACATGTTGAATTCTGCTGGGCACTATAATTGTTTCAAAAGAATGTTAAGACCTGATGCCTGCTCTGAAGCAGCACAATCTTGTTCTGCTAATAAAATGAACGCTAGTGAACCCATTAAAAAATAATTCATCACCATTTTGTAGTATTAAATGCAAGAAAAATAAATAAATAAATCCCCAGAACAGGACATGAGACGGATCCATGAACAACTTGCTCTAGCTTCACAACACAGTGTCTTTCCAGAATATTAAAATCTGGTTCAGTCAATTTTTAAGCACTGTGTCGAACTTCAAGGTTCTTCTGGGTGAACACTATTTCTTGCTATTTCAAAATGTTGCAAATACATCATCCCAAAAATATGTAAAAATTTGACTAGAATTTAGCTTGTATTGTTTTCAAAACATTTATTTGATTGGAATCAGATATAGGAAGAAATATACATCATCAGAGTCATAAGAGTATTTGCTTTAAGGCAACTATAGATATTTTCGTGATAGAATTTTTGCAAAGTGAACTTTCATTTACTCTTTTTCTAATTATGAAGAAAGCAATCAATAATCTTTATGGGATCGTTTTCAAAAACAGAAAATGCAGGCAAGCAAAAATAGCATAAAATACATAGAATCATCTTTTTCTTCATCTGTATTTGCATTTTTAAATCAGAACAGAGTAATATCACACACTATTTGGTCGTCTACTGTTGTCACTTGATGTAACATGAATATTTTTCTGTATCAACAGGTATATTTCTGCAACATTTTTAATGACTGCCTAATAGTCCATATTTTATGGATCATAATTTACCTAACCCAGTGGTTTTCATACATTTTGGTCTCGGGACTCCTTTACATCCTTTAATATTATTGAGGACCGCAAGAATCTTTTGTTAATGAAAGTCATATCTATCAATATTTATTATAGTAGAAATTAAAACTAAGAAATTTTAAAACATTTTATTAATTCATTTAAAAAAAAACCCATTACATATTAACATAAATAACATTTTATGAAAAATAACTATATTTTCAAAAAATTTAAGGAAAGAGTGGCATTGTTTCATATTTTTGCAAATGTCTGTAAAGTCTGACTTAAAAGAAGACAGTGGAAGTCTTATATTTGCTTCTGCATTCAATCTGTTGTGATATTGCATGTCAGGTAGTATTTAGAAAACTCCACTGAATATTCAGGAAAGAATGAGAGTGAAAAGGGCAATGACGTTGTATTATCATTTAGGAAAAAATTGATCTTGTAGACCCCTTAAAAGTGTCTCTGGATCACATTTGAAGAAATGCTAATCTGACCAGTTGCTAATTTTTGAACATCTGTGTTGTTTATAAACTGAACTTTGATAACAGCGGTGCTTTCAAGATGATTGAGTACATTTTTTGATAAGCTGACTGAAAGGCGAGAATGTCATTTTTAGCATGCAGCATAAATTTTCAGTAATAAAAATAATAACAACCATTTGCTCACTGCTTTGAACACAGTAGACCCTTCACTAAGAACTTAAGAGACATTTTCTTAATAAATTCCTTCAACACTGTGAAGTAGACTATTCTCAGTTTTTAATGAGGAAAAAGACCCAGAGTATTTTAGCTTTTGCTAAGGCTCCATCTTGGGTTTTCCTAACTGGAAAGCCCATGCTATCAATATTATACACAGCCTCGCATGAGGCAGAATGGATGGAATAGGGGGAGAGCATAGAACAGTAGTGGAGGTGGTGCTGCTTTGTGAAATCATGATCGTTATTATTTCTTAGAGTTTAACTAAGTGATTGTGAAAATTTGATTTTTTTTAAAAACTAGATAGTTGATTTTACCTACTAGATAGTTGGGTCAGTACAGATGTAGCAGTGAGATCAAACTCAGAGCATTTACGTGGAATCGTCTGCATGATGCACCTAGTTTTTGTATAGATGTTTCAGATACGTCTTGTTTGTTTTTGCTGTAGTCTCTCATTATGTCTTGTGTATTTGCCTTTTCACATCAATGAATAAGCTCATTGATGCACTGACGGTAATAGTAATAACATGCAATAGCTTCCCTTGTTGAGAGCTTCCTAAGTACTGACCCTGTGCTTAGCTCTTTGTATACCTAATCCTAACAACAATTCTGCATGATAGTTATTAATTCTCTCCATTTTACAGAAGAAGAAACTGCAGCTTAAAAAGCCAGTGGAGGAAACTAGGATTGAATCAAAACCTGTGCCTTTAACCACTTTGTACCCTCCATGGATATTACTTTTTCTCCATCTTTTCATGTCCTATAAAACCAGTTGCCCTTGAGTCGATTCCGGTTCATAGCGATCCCATGTGAACTATGCTCCATAGGGTTTTCACTGGCTAATTTTTCAGAAGCAGTTGTTCAGGCCTTTCTTCTGTGGTGCCTCTGGGTGAGCTTGAACCTCCAACCTTTTGCTTAGCAGCCAACCGCATTAACCATTTGCACCACTCAGGGACTCTTTTTATGCCTTATGTTGTTGTTGTTGGGTGCCATTGAGTCAATTCCGACTCCTAGAGACCCCATGTGACATAGTAGAACTGTCCCTATAAGGCTTTCTTGGCTGTAATCTTTATGGAAGCAGACCGCCAGGTCTTCCTCCCGAAGAGCCACTGGGTGGGTTCAAACCACCAACCTTTTGGTTAGTAGCCGAACGCATAACCACTGCACCACCAGGGCTCCTTCATTTTCTAAAACACATAATAAATGCCAAAGGACTGAACGAATAAGGATATCAAGATTGGCAAAATCAGCATCCCTAAGAACTGTCATCCTCTATCCTGAGGCCCATGAGCCACTCCACACAGAGGACAGCAACTCTATTCTCAGGTCCTGTTTGACTTTGCCATACATCCAAGATCTGGCCAGTGTCTCTCTTCTGATCCATGATGGTGACAAGTCATGGAGCACAGCAAGCACTGTGATTACTGCTCACTTTTAAAACAGCATCAGTCATTTCAGAAAGGTTGGATTATACAATATGTTGGAAATTCATAACATTTCTTTCTAGAGTTGACACCAACCATTGGCTAAGCTATCTATATCAGGATCTGGCATTAGGCCACATTTTTAGAAGAAAAACAATTTCCTGTGAAAGCATTTGAGGAGGTAAGATCATAACAACCCCATGACAACTATAGAACATAAGGATGGAACTTCTAAAATAGGTTGAAACATAAAATATACAGAAACTTCTAAAATAGCCTGAAAGGCTTTGGAAGAAAGGCTCTGTGTAAAATAAAAGAATTTTATGTATAAAGCCAGGAGGATATAATATATACAAAGATATTTACTCATATATATGCATGAATGAAATGTAATGTACTGCAAATATATTTATTTTAATAGAAGACAATGTAGGTTATGTGTACAGACTGGATATAAGCTTGGGTCCTTTGCCCCTGAGGGATCTGAGCCAACATGTCCTAAACCTCGACTTCAAAGCCTCTGACAAGTCCAATGCCTCCCTTACATGTTTTGTGATTTCTGGAACACTCTTTGTCAGGCTTTTCTCTGCCTCTCCATTCATCCTACTTCAGTTCCACATAGTGCCAATCTAGACACTAAGCCCAGCTAGATCCTCCCAACACACATACACTCACACACACACATCATCTTGCTTATCTAGTGCTGCTATAACAGAAATACTACTAATGGGTGACTTTAACAAACAGAAATTTATTTTCTCACAGTTTAGGAGGCTAGAAGTCTGAATTCAGGGTGCCAGCTCTAGGGAAAGACTTTTCTCTCTCCGTCACCCAGGAGCAGAAGCTGAAAGAGATAAGGACCTTCCTCCAGAAATGGTACACCCTACATTGATCCTGCCTGATTAACACCAAAGTCAAGCCATTCTCAAATGGGATTATAACCACAGGCATAGAGGTTAGAATTTACAACATATATTTTCGGGGGAGGTCACAATTCAATCCATAACATTCTACCCTTTAACCCCCTAAAATTCATGTCCTTGCCACATGCTAAACATATTCACCCCATCACATCATCACAGAAGTCTTACATCAACTCCAAGTCCAAAGTCTCATCTTCTGAATCGTATAAATCAAATATGGATGAGATTTTAGGCGTATTCCATCCTGGGAAAAATCCCTCTTCATCTGTGAACCTGTGAAATCTAGATTACAAGTTATCTGTTTCCAAAGTACAGTGGTAGAACAGGCACAAGGTAGACATTTCCATTACAAATGGAAGAAATTGGAGGGAAAGAAGGAATAATGCACACCAAACCAGTCCAAAACCCAGCAGAACAATTTACATTAGCTCTCAAGGCTTGAAAATAACCCTCTGTTCTTTGAGACCATCTGGGCAATGGTCCCACCTTCCCTTCCAGACTCTGAGTATTGGCCATGCCCTCTGGATTCTAGGTGGAGGCCCCTCGGCCCTGGACTTCAGCTTTGCCTTCCAGGCCCACTAGATGGCAACTCTGCTCCCTCAGCATTGGACAGCCCTATTCCCCTAGTCCATCTGTGTGGTGACCCTACCCCCTCAGTTTTTGGTGGTTGTCCCATCCCCTGGCACACCATAACAGCAGTCCCAAACCCGGAAACTAATTGGTAAAGATCCAACTCTTTTAAACCTAGGAGGCTATGACCCCACCCTTTGAGATCCAGGAGACCATGACCCCGCTCTTTGAAACCAAGAAGGCCCAGCTTCCTGTTCTCCTTCCAATAGTTCTGCTGATCTTCAAGCTGCTCCAGGGATAGTCCTTTTCTTTTTGTGGAGGACAAACGATGTAGCTCCTTTGGCCTGTTTCTTGCCTGTTGAATTCCAAGAGGCAGACTTTCTTTTCTTTCATTCTTTCTCTGTTCCCTTCAGTCTAAGCTGATGGGCTTTCTCCTGTGGTAGTTGATTAGATCCATCAGTCATAGGCTTAATATCTTTAACCAAAGATTGTGTAGCCATATCTTTGGTGGAAATTCTAGGACCCGTGTCCTTAGTTTGTACATCAGAGTTTTCCAAATCTTTCATTTTTGTTTTCATTTTGCACAGCTCATTTTTAAGTCCATCTCTTTCCTCTCACATTTTACAATAAGCAGCAAGGAGAAACCATGTGGTCCCTTTAAGCTCTTACTTAGAAATCTCCTCAGCCAGATATAAAATTTCATCTCTTACAAGTTCTATCTTCCACCAGATGTTTGAACGTAATTCAGACAAGTTCTTTGCCACTGCATAAAAAGCATCACCCTTCCTCCATCGTCCAAGCATATGTTCATCATTTTCTTTTGAAGCCCCACCAGAAGCATATTTAACATCCACATTTCTAGCAACATTCTGTTGCTGGCATCACATGTATTCTCTAAGACAACAGAGAGTTTCTCTATAACTCTCATCACTTCCTTCTGGGAACTCACCCAGAATTGCCTTTGACATCCGTAGTTCTACCAACAGTCTCTTCAAGGCAATCTCGACTTTTACTATTTGGTACCTTAAAACTCTTCCATTACACGATTCCAGAACCACTTCCACATTTTTGGTATCTGTTAGAGCAGCATCCCACTCCTGATACCAAATTCTGTCTTAGTCATCTAGTGCTGCTATAACAGAAATACAACAAGTGGGTGGCTTTAACAAACAGAAATTTGTTTTCTCACTGTTTAGGAGGCTAGAAGTCCGAATTCAGGGTGCCAGCTCTAGGGGAAAGTTTTCTCTCCCCATCGGCTCTGGAGGAAGGTTCTTGTCTCTTCTGAGCTTCTGCTCTTGGGCGATCTTCATATAGCTTGGCATCTCTCTTCCCCCATCTCTACCTGCTAACTTGTATTTAATCTCTTTTATATCTCAAAATAGACTGATTCAAGACACACCCTACACTAATCCTGCCTCATTAACATAACAAAGATGACCCATTCCCGAATGGGATTATAACCACAGGCATTAAAAAAATAACTAAACCCATTGCTGTCGAGTCAATTCCCACTAATAGCAACCCTATAGGACATAGTAGAACTGCCCCATAGGGTTTCCAAGGAGCAGCTAGTGGATTCGAACTGCCATTTTGTTAGCTGCCATAGCTCTTAAGCACTGTGCCACCAGAGCTCTATCCACAGGCATAAAGGTTAGGATTTACAATACATATTCTGGGGGGACACAATTCAATCCATAACATACACACACACACACAAATCCACCTGCAGCCAAGCATCACCTCTTCCCTCCTTTTCTTTACTCCTTCCTCTCCCTCTGGATTAATAAGGAGATTCTTCTCTTTCACATCAGAATAGTTTCACTTACACTCAGATTCTCTTAGGTCTCTGTCTCTGAAATAAATGCTGTCTGCTTCCTAAGAGGAGCTCTGAGAAAATAATGTTTTCTCCATCTTCTTACATACATACATGTGATACATCGCAGGGAGAGAATCTATGGCTCTTTGCAGTTCTGTTACATGTTTATGAGCTGAGCCTGTTTACTTTGCAAGGTACCACCTCAAACTGGCTTATGTACACAAGGGAATCTATTGGCTTATAAAATTCAAAAGTCTAAGGGTGTGCTAACCTGTGGTGAAGCTTGATTTAGGAGCTCAAAAGAGTCATCAGGGCCACTCTCTATGACTCAGCTCTGATCTCCCTCCCAGACAGGCCCTTATTAGGTGGTCGTCATTAAGTCCTGGAAAAGATTCTATCCTATTGCTAGATTACTTTTAATATGAATTTGGTCACATAACGTTTGTATATGCTTGGTGCCTACTACATTGCTTGGACGTAATGAGAACCCAGTAAATATTTGCCAAATTCGATTTTTTATTTAACTGATACTCATTAGTGCCTGCTATATGTCAACATTTTAGGCCTTGAGAATACAGTAGTGAACCTGACAGATAAAATCTCTGCTCTCACCCAATTTATACTTTGCTGAAGGAGATTATTTCACAATGGAAAAAGGACCATGAATAAATTAAAAAGTAATATGGTAGACAGTGACTGAGGTGTGCCAGAGGGCACCCTTAGACAGGATTGGGGAACGATCTCTGAGGAGGAAATATTTGAACTTCAATCTGAATAATAAGACGAAGCCAACTGTATGGAAATAGAGAAGACGTTCCAGGCAAAGTTGAAAGAAGTGCAAAGGCCCTACAGCAGCAGGGAGGGAGTTAGCAGATATAATGTATTAGAGCAGGTTGGGAAGAAGGATAATGAGCAAGGAGAGTGCTGTCTCATGAGGTCAGAGAGGTAGGCAGTGTCCAAACCAAACGAAAAGTCATTTGGATTTTATTCTGGTGTAATGAGAAGCTACCAGAAGAGTTCACACGTGGAAATGACATGATCTGACTTATGTTTTTGAAAAAATTGCTGTGACTTCTGGTGGGAAATAGATTGTAGAGAGGCAAGAATGGATGCAGAGAGATCAGTTAGGAGGCTTGTGATATAGCAAGAGATGATGACGACATGGACCAGAGTAGCAGTGTGGAGATGGTTCAATTCAACTGAGCACATATTAATTTAGTGTCTTGTACATGATAATACCAACTGTTGAGGGTTTATTGTGTATCACGCTATAGCAGAGGCTGCTTATTGCCTATACAATACCTATACCTATCTCCCATCTTCCTTACTATTCAAACCCCAATTTTAATTAGGTTGCCAGAGTGCCCAACTGAAATATTTGCCCTCTCTTATTCCCTTACAGTAAGGGAAGACCTATGAAAAAGTTCTTGTCTATGATACATAAGCAAAAATCTATAGAGATTTCTGGGGCATATTTTGCTTTCCTGATGCAGAGGCTACGTTTTCCTTCTTCCCTCCTCTTTTCTTCTTCCTGAACACATTGTGTCTAGAGGGTCAGATTTGGTTGTAAAATTTCCCTACTCAGGCTTTAAAAGAGTTACATGGCAGCAGCAGAAAAAAAAAAAGCATGGTTTTGCAATGCATACCAAGACAGTTTGAATATGCACACGACCAAAGAAGAATTAATGCATTTGAATTAAGGTGTTGGTGAAGAATATTGACTATTCTGTGGACTGCCAGAAGAATGAGCACATCTATCTTGGAGGAAGTACAGCTAGAATTCTTCTTAGAAGCCAGGATGGCAAGACTTCTTCTGACCTGCTTTGGACATGTTATCAGGAGAGACCAGTCCCTGGAGAAGGACATCATGCTTCATAAAGTAGAGGGTCATCAAAAAAGAGGAAGGGCTGGCTAAAAATCTAGTAGGCACTGCATAAGTACCTGGGAGCTTGCCTACTTGATAGAATACTCCTGAACTTGACAACGAGCCACATCATTGCTTTTAAGAACCCGCTCTGTTCCCCACCACCACCCTCTTCCCCTCTCCATTCAAATTAGGCCCTTAATCAAAGGGCCTAAGAGAATACAAAAGGTATTTTTTAAAGCTCAACAAATCTTAAGGATTGGACTTGCTAAATTTCTTTGTGCTAAGAAATTGTTTTTAATAACGAATACATTGCATACCCTCTGGGAGGAAAATAGACTAGAATACCACAGAAATAGTTCCTAGTGTCAGTAAAAAGCAAAAAAAAAAAGATTGTCAGAAGGAGATAGGACTCTACAATGTGTTCAAGTTATTCAGTGGCTTGATGAGGTTATTTTTTTCAGATTGCTTTTTAATCTTAATTTCATGTCAGGAACTGTCAGGTCATTTTTTATTATAGTCCTTGATTGAGAATTTCTTATTTTTCAAAGATTTTTATTAATTATTTAATTCTCTCACTCTTGGATACATTAGTAAATCAAATTTAGTAATTTCTTCAAATTCAGATCTTCAAGAATAGGTTGCTGTTTAAGTAACAGTAATTAAAAGCTCATCTAAATTACTCCAAATCTTAAAAGTTAGAATTAGCCAAGAAATTTGGTTCCATTTTTCTAAAGTTAAAGAAAATAAACTAGAAAAACTTTCTATTCCTGAGTTCAACACTTAGGTGAATTATGCAAATGATAACAAAACATGCTGGCATAAGACATTTGTTTTTATAAACAACATTTTTCAAATGATAGGTCATGAAATCAGCTTAATAGGTCACAAATAACATTCTTTTTAGAAAATAGAATAGGATAGACAGGATAAAATAATCAGGATGCATCACAGCTGGTAAGGACAGTTTTACAAAATTTTTGTTTCAATTATTTGTATGGATTTACATATATGCTTTTAGGTGTAATGGGTTGTGATATATATACTTTTTTTTTTTTTTTTACTGTGGGTTGCTGTGAAAAATGTTTGAAAGCCCTATTCTAGAGCATGCCCTGGGGATCAAATATCTCCTGCCCTTTCCTCTATACAATGAATATCTGTAGTTCAGTAAGTCAGTCAACAAATGTTTCCTGAATGCCTATGAGATAATTGACATTCTTGTTCATAACACAGCACCTTGAATATCTAAGATTCACTTATGATCACTGTCCCTGTAGTTAATTTCAACATGGATAAAAGTAAAAATGGTATTTGAATTAACACCCAGGCAAGCAAAAAAATTAAATTAACTTGAAATCCCACTCTTCAAGCATACAGGCTTTTATTTACAATAATCCTTTGGAAACTTGAAACTGAAAACTACTTCCTTACCCCTTACTTTCCCCTCCCCACCCCAATCTTGTGCACACACTGATAAGTTATTGTGGGGCAAGAAGAGTTTCGGGAGGATATGAGTTAACACAGTTTTTCACTCAAGGGGGAAAAGTGGTATATTTGTTTTGGGAAGAAATGTCATGTAAAAATTACACAGATTCATAACTTTAAAGCAGTATATGCTTTCTGAGGCTTGACAGTGTCTCTTTTGGCACAATTTCCCATTCTATTTAAATACTATGAACATTGTCATTATTTAGAAATCCATTTGCAAGTAAAATTTCATGTTAATTATATTGGTTCACTATCAAGAACATTTTTATAAAATTTCTTAGTCTATAGCTTAGAGCCATCACTTATCTGTCAGTTTGTCGTATGGTGGTGGCTTGCATGCTGTTGTGATGCTGGAAGTCATGCCATTTCAAATATCAGCAGGGTCACACATGACAGACAGGTTTCACCAGAGCTTCAAGACTAAGACAGACTGGGAAGAAAGACCTGGCAATTGACTTCTGAAAACATTGGCCAGTGAAAACCTTATGGATAGCAGTGGCGGAAATGCCGGAAGATGAGCCCCTCAGGTTGGAAGGCACTCAAAATACAACTGGGGAAGAGCTGCCTCCTCAAAGTAGTGACCTTAATGACGTGGATGGAGTCAAGACTCAGGACTTCATTTACTGATATGGTACATTCAGAATGAGAAGAAATAGTGCAAACACCCATTAGTAATTAGAATGTGGAATGCACAAATAATGAATCTAGGAAAACTGGAAGTCATCAAAAATGAAATGGAACACTTGAAGATCGATATCTTAGGCATTAGTGAGCTGAAATGGACTGGTATTGGCCATTTTGAATTGGACGACCATATGCTCTACTACCCCAGGAATGACAACTTGAAGAGGAATGTCATCACTTTCATTATTGACAAGAACATTTCAAGATCTATCCTGAAGTACAACACTGTCAGTGATAGGATAATATCCATACGCCTACGACGAAGACCAGTTAATACAACCATTATTCAAATTTATGCACCAACCACTAATGCCAAAGGTGAGGGAATTGAAGATTTTTACCAACTTCTGCAGTCTGAAATTGATCAGACATGCAATCAAGATGCATTGATAATTAATGGAATGCAAAAGTTGGAGACAAAGAAGGATTGGTAGTTGGAAAATAAGGCCTTGGTGATAGGAAACAATGCTGGCGATCCCATGATAGAATCTTGCAAGACCAATGATTTATTCATTGCAAATACCATTTTTCTACAACATAAATGGCAAGGATATACATGGATCTCACTGGATGGAATATACAGGAATCAAATTGACTACATCTGTGGAAAGAGACGATGGAGAAGCTCAGTATCATCAGTCAGAACAAGGCCAGGGGCCGACTGCAGAACAGATCATCAATTGCTCATAGGCAAGTTTAAGTTGAAGCTGAAGAAAATTAAAACAAGTACATGAGAGCTAAAGTATGACCTTGAATATATCCCACCTGAATCTAGAAACCATCTCAAGAATAGATTTGATGTATTGAATACTAATGACCGAAGACGAGACAAGTTATGGAATGACATCAAGATTATCACACATGAAGAAAGCAAAAGGTCATTAAAAAGACAGAAAAGACCAAAATAGATGTCAGAAGAGACTCTGAAACTTGCTTTTGAATGTAGAGAAGCTATAGCAAAAGGAAGAAATGATGAAGTAAAAGAGCTGAACAGATTTCAAAGAGCAACTAGATAAGAGAAGGTAAAGTATTATAATGAAATGTGAAAAGACCTGGAATTAGAAAGCCAAAAGGAAAGAATATGCTCAGAATTTCTCAAGCTGAAAGAACTGAAGAAAAAATTCAAGCTTTGAGTTGCAGTACTGAAGGATCTGAGAAGCTGGACAATACGAAGAATGGGTCATCAGGTTTGGAAGAAGGCTCATTAACAACCTTCAATAAGCAGATGACACAATCTTGCTTGCTAAAAGTGAAGAGGACTTGAAGCACTTACTGATGAAGATCAAAGACCACAGCCTTCATTATGGATTATACCTCAACATCTAGAAAACAAAAATCCTCTCAACTGTTCCAATAAACAACATCATGATAAACAGAGAAAACATTGAAATTGTCGAGGATTTCATTTTACTTGGATCCACAATCAACTCCCATGGAAGCAGTAGTCGAGAAATCAAATGACACAATGCATTGGGCAAATCTGCCTCAAAACACCTCTTTAAAGTGTTGAAAAGCAAAGATGTCACTTTGAGGACTAAGGCGCACTGACCCAAGCCATGGTATTTTTAATTGCATCATATACATGCAAAAGCCGGATAATGAATAAGGAAGATCAAATAAGAATTGATGTCTCTGAATTATGGTATTGGGGAAGAATACTGTATATTGAATATCCATGGACTGCCAGAAGAATGAATAAATCTATCTTGGAAGAAGTACAGCCAGAATGCTCCTTAGAAGCAAGGACGGCAAGACTTCGTCTCACGTACTTTGGACAAATTATCAAGAGGGATCTGTCCCTGGAGAAAGGCATCATGCTTGGTAAAGTAGAGGGTCAGCAAAAAAGAGGAAGACGCTCAAAGAGATGGATTAAGACAAATGGCTACAACAACGGGCTCAAACGTAGCAACGATTGTGAGGATGGCCCAGGACCAGACAGTATTTTGTTCTGTTGTGCAAATACGGGATGGCTATGAGTCAGAACCAACTCAGTGGCACCTAACAACAACAACATAACTTAGAGAAATATCTAAACTTCACTGATATTGTAAAATTCTGCGTTTGTGGGGAAATGTTTTACTAAAAAATTAACTATGTAAATCAGGTGATTTTTAAAAATTTTACATAACTTTAATTTTGAAAATTTTAAGTCACTTTTGTGTTCCTTGAGTGCTTTAGTGAAATACCTTGCACAGAGTAAGCCCTCAATAAATGTTAATTAAAAGACATGTTTGAAGAGTTAATAAATGAAGTGATAAAGCAAAAATGACAAAAATTGCTAAAATATATTAAATACTTGCTATGCACCAGGAACTAAGCACATTTAATCCCCACAATAGGATAACTGTGTATAACATCAATATCCCCATTATACAGATGAAACAGCTAAGCCTTAAATAACTTTCTCAAGATCTCACAGATAGTAAGTGGCAGAATGGGAAATAAAATTCAATACTGGTCCCAAATTCTCACATTCTACCTGAGAATTTGAGCTGCTTTGCCCTTATGAAAGAGCGTTTCCACCCCACTCCACCCTATAGACCAGAACTATTTGCCCACTTTTTGGAGTCTTTGAGAAAGTGAGCTGTGTCTCATGAACAGGAACCATCTTGTTCATGGTAGAGGTGGAAGTATGAAGGGGGCATACAATGGTGAGACTTGAGGAGGCCTCTGAAGCTAAGACACTGATCCATTCAAAGCAATTGCCTCCCTCATGCTCAGCAAGCCTTGACACTTTCGTGCCCTGGACCTGCCAGGAAGGTTTCTCTGATATTAGAAACCTTCAGATCCTCAGCTCTGCCCAGAAAGTCAGAGCTGGGCTGTTCTCTGCAAAGCACTGACTGCTGGTTAGATCAATGGTAGGAGGGCTGGGCCAGAAACCCACGAGGTGGCTTTGCTAAAAGGACCTGCCTAACAGGGGCCTTAGTGGTGACCTAAGCCAGTCAAGCTAAATTCCTCTAGGACATGGCCTAGAAATTATGAAGAAGAAATGTAGAGAGAAGCTGAGACAATAAGAGAGAAATCATATAGGGCCTCAGGAAAGAGACAAAGGGATAAATAGGACCCTAGAGCTAGTTTTCTGTGCCAGCTCCAATCCGTGCATGTTTATCCATTGTTGTTGTTAGCTGCCATTGAGTCAGCCCTCAACTCAATGTCATGGTGACTCCATGCACAATGGAATGAAACACTGCCCTGTCCTGTGCCATCCGCATGATCGGTTGCAATTGGACTATTGGGATCTATAGGGTTTTCACTGGCTGATTTTCAGTAGCAGATAGCCAGACATTTCTTCCTAGACTTTCTTGGTCTGGAAGTTCCACCAAAACCTGTTCAGCTTCATAGCAACATGCAAGCCTTCACCAACAGATGGGTGTGGGTGTGCTTGAAGTGCATTAGCTGGGAATTAACTTGAGTCTCCGGCATGGAAAGAGAGAATGCTACCACTGAACCATCACTACCCCCTTTGGTTATCCATATTTAGTTTTAAAAAAATTAATTGTTTTCTTCCTTAAAGAGTCTCACTAAGTTTCTTCTCCTAACTAATCCATTTAAATTCTCACTATGGATATGAAACAAAGAATTATGGGATTAAAGCCATAGACACTACACATGAGCATCTATTAGCAATGACCTCATATCAACTGTGTCAGTTGGACCTTGTCAAAGGTCTAGAGGGGCCTGTATTTTTTCTGGAGAATTCCTGGAAAATGTAGAAATGTCAAAACAGCTTTGCGCGGATTGTAGAATAGTTCAAGCTTCCTGGTGGGGCTTTTCTTCTTCAGTCCTGTCGGCGGATCTCTGTGACCATGTATAACCTCGTCCAGAAGTCATATCTACACTCAGTACTTGAGGTTCTGAGTGAATATGAAGCTAACTCATAACTTTCGGCTCCTCTCTGCTGGGCCTTGGTACTGTCTTAGGAAAGAGAGGGCAAAGCCAAAACTCAATGGAAAAGGAGAGGGGACAGATGTGTAGGGCAGAGGCAATGTACGATGCCAGGGAAAGAAAAGGGCATTTTTGCCTTGGGTTTCAGTCTTATGATACTAAATCTCAGAACTCTAACCATCAACATCTGCACCTTACTTACTTTCAAGAAGGCTTTCCCTCACATTATCATACTTAATTCTTATAACAATCAGAGTAGGGTAAAACTCCATTTTGTGGGTGATAAAACAGAGCCCTGGTGGCGCAATGGTGAAGCACTTGGCTACTAACTGAAAGGTCGGCGGTTCAAACCCACCGGTCATGCTGTGATCTGCTCCCATAAAGATTTCAGCCTAGGAAATCCTATGAGGCAGTTCTACTCTGTCCTATAGGGTCTCTACGAGTTGGAATCGAATTGATGGCACATAACAGCATAATAACGACAAAACAGAGGCTAAAGTCATTAGCTTTGGGCAATTTAGAGAGAAGCAGACTCCCAGTGCAAGGCTCCTTCCCTTCCATTGCTCTGGGCACAGGCAGATGAAAAGTTTTCCCCTACATCATTGCCTCTGCCTTTGCTTGCCCATGTGAGACCAGCATAGAGGAAAAAGAAAGTCTCCTTCCTCTTGAATATGTAACTTTAATTCAATATAAATGGAGATTTCTGCTACGGTTATTTTACACCCAGGTCTTTACAAGGATTCATCCTCACTAGCCTCCAACACTTCTTCGTGCTCGACAATAGGTATCACCTCTTATTTTGACACAAAAGATGGCTATTTCATTTAGGCAGGCTGATTGGAAAGGGTTACACACTCTCTTGGTGGCCTGACTTAAAAAGAGATTCTTTATGCTTTCTTAAGGTTAAAAATAACTTGATATTTCAAGAAAAGCTTGATATCGCACATCCAACACACAAGGCGTACAAGACTAGGCCCCTGGAGCTGGGCTGTCTCACTCTGTCTAGTCTTTTAGGCTCCCTATCCAAACTCAGAAATTCTTGATACGAGACAAATCATTTTAACTTCTGCTCATTTTTTTTTTTTTAATCTCAGTTAATGTGTGGGTTTTTTACCGTAAGGAATAATGAAAACTAGCATTTATTTATCAAGTCACAGTTTATAAAACATTTGTGTAAACATCACATACTAATCCTCACAATGCCCAGAAGTTATTATCCCCATTGTGTAAATGTTGATATTCAAAATCAAAAAGGTTGCGTAACTTACCCAAAGTCATACAACTAGTTAGTGGTGGATCTGGGACTGAACCCAGCTCATAGTGCATTCAGGGTCTTTCCAATATTCCATGCTGCCTTCTGCATCAATATAAAAACAGAAAACCCCAAACTCATTGCCACCAAGTTGATTCCGACTCATAGCAACCCTATAGGACAGAATAGAACTGCCCCATAGGGTTTCCAAGGAGCAGCTGGTGGATTTGAACTACCAACCTTTTGGTTAGCAGCCGGGCCCTTGACCACTGCACCACCAATAGGAAATACAAACAGGATAATTTATTTAACAGACAAACAGCAAAACCCTATTCATTATTCAACAAATATTTTCTGAGCACTTACTATAAACTCTGTGGGAAGTTCTGTTCTGTCATATGGGATCTCCATGAGTCAAAAGCAACACAACGACACCTAGCAACAACATCAGCGATACAGCAGTGAACAAAATAGACACAAAGCTTACAATGTGATCGGGAATCTCGGTAATTATTTCAAATATATATAGAGAGAGATAGATGGATGATAGAAAAATAGATGATAGATAGGTAGGCAGGTAGGTAGGTGGTTAGATACAGATATATATGCTATTGTTGTTGCTGGATGACGTCAGGTTGATTCCGACTCATAGTGACCCCGTGTGACAGAGTAGAACTGCCCCACAGCACTTTCTTGGGAAGGTGCCTCGGTGGCCCAAGAGTTAAGTGCTTGGCTGCTAACCAAAAGGTTGGTGGTTCGAACCCACCCAGCAGCTTTGTGGGAGAAAGACCTGGTGATCTTCTCCAGTAAAGATTACAGCCTAGGAAACCCCATGAGGCACTTCTACTCTGTCACATGGGGTCACTATGAGACTGGATGGCGCCTAACAACAACAAAAATCTTCAGGGAAGCTGATCACCAGGTCTTTCTCCTATAGAGCTGCTGTGTGAGTTAAAACCATTAGCAACTGAGCACTTAATTATTGCACCACCAGGGCTTCTTCACATATGCTAGATAGTGATAAGTATTAAGGAGAAAAAATAGCATGAAAGGGGGAAAAGGTCTTGTTCCTGTGCACCAGGAGAACGTAAGACTGTATATGGCTGCGCTGGTTTTATTGTTTTAATAGTAAAAACATTGCAAACAAGTCAAATTTTTTTTCCTGAAAATGGAGAAATGTTACCCCCACGCATCTGTCAGTTTGTCGTACTATGGGGGCTTGCGTGTTGCTGTGATGCTGGGAGCTATGTGGTATATCCACTTAATGGACAATTGTACAACATTGAAAATGAGTGATCTATGTCTACAAGCTACAATATGGCTTAATAACAGAAATATAGATTAAGTGAGGAAAAAGGAAATCCCAGAGGACTACATACAGTATGATGCCATTTTTATAAAACTGAAAAACAAACAAAACTAAACAACACAGTGCTTAGAGATACAAACATATGTAGTTAAGCTATTTTAAAAAGTTAGAAAACACAAACCCTAGTGCAAAGGCAAGCATTGGATCCAAGCAGAACACACGGGGTGAACACTGATGCTGACAATGTCCCAGTACCAAGGATGGGTGGGAAATGTTTTTCTTTTCTCCCACTCTTGTCACTTTCTTGGCTGTGCTCTGAACTGAAGATCAAGTACTAAACATCTTACTTTTATGTGCCTCCCATGGAGTAATTTTAAATGAAGTTGGTCTCGGCCTGTTACATTGATTTTAATCCTTTAAGTTTATTTTTTCTCAGCCATAAAGCCTACAGTTTACCCAAATACCGTCATGTGATGTTGAGTACTCAGGGGGCAGAGTCATTATCTTACTCAGTAAATGAATTTTCTCCTACCAAAGACTAGAGATTAGGTCCGTAAGTCTTTGTAGGGACTGGTTAGACTTTTAGGAAATCACTGAGATTTTTTTTTCCTGCTCAGTTTCAAATAATATGAAATGATGAGTCATAAAATTGTATATAAGAAAGTGCTTTGACATAAACCAGGGACTGTGTCAGCCTGAGACCAGAAGAACTAGATAGTGCCCGGCTACTACCAATGACAACCCTGACAAGGAACACAACAGAGAGTCCCTGATGGAGCAAGAGAAAAGTGGGGTGTAGAAATCAAATTCTAGTAAAAAGACCAGACTCAGTAGTTTGACTGAGACTGGATGGACCCTGGAAGACATGGCCCTGGACTCTCTGTTAGCCCAAAACTAAAACCATTCCTGAGGCCAACTCTTCGGACAAAGGTTAGACTGGACCATGGGACATAAAATGGTACTTGTGAAGAGTGTGCTTCTTAGCTCAAGTAGATACATGAGACTAGATGGGGAGCTCCTGTCCAGAGGCAACATGAGAAGGCAGAGAGGGTCAGGAGCTGGCTGAATGGACACGGGAAATCCGGGGTGGAAAGGAGGAGCGTGCTGTCACAGTATAGGGAGACCAACTAGGGTCACATAACAGTGTGTGTATAAGTTTTTATATGAGAGACTAACTTGAATTGTAAACTTTCACTTAAAGCACAATTTAAAAAAAAAGAAAGAATAATGAGAATTGGTGCATCTTTGATGGTTTCAGGTTGTTTATATCACAAACTAGCATTCTATGTTTGAGCAGTGGAGGTCCAAAGGTATTTATACAGTATATTTAAGCTTAAATAGATCTTCCTCATAATACATTATCTCTTTTTTTTTTAATCTTGTGAGGTTATTATTATTACTCCTATCTTTCAAATGAGTAAACCAAGAGAGATCTTAAGTACCTTTTTAACCTCACACAACTTGTCAATGGCAGAGCTATATAAAATTAACCCTCCTATAACCATTTGGGAAGAAGCCCTGTTGGTGCAATGGTTAAGTGCCTGGCTGCTAGCTGAAAGGTTGGTGATGCAGATCCACTAGCTGCTCCACAGGAGAAAAGACCTGGCCATCTGTTCCCATAAATATTACAGCCTAGGAGACCCTATGGGGAAGTTGTACTCTGTCATGTACGGTCACTATGAGTCAGAATCAGAGTGACAGATCCAGTGTCAACTTTGTACGTATTGAAGTCTATGGAAACATCTTTCTCTTCGTTTGGTTCTCCTTTTCATAATTATATTGCATTATTAGAGAGATCTTTGATATATTTCCTGCCCTTCATGCAGGATAGTTAAAAGTGAATCCTAATGTTAAATCTGGAACACATGGCTTGAATTAGGAGCAGTAGGAGATTCATCCCAAGTATAAAGTCATTTGTAGGAAAAATATTCCAAGATCCTCTTTGTGTAAATTACTAACAAATGCATTTCCAGTGATCTTTTTTCTCATTCTTTTGGCTCTATGAAACAGCAAGAAAAAAAATACTGCTAATAGAAACATTTTGATAATTTCATTTTTATTCACTTTGAGATAAGTCTTAGAGTACAAGTTTTTGAAAAGAACCCTAGCCAAAAGGACTATATAGGTTATATATGCAAACACTAATTTTGTGGTTTGATTTTTGCACGAAATAAGAGAAAACCCATATATTAAAGAGTTGGTATTGATTTTTTTTTTCTTTTAAGACAGAAATTCCAAGCAATCATCCTGTATTACTCTAGGGAAGTTTTCTGGCCTGAGGGTTTAAAAAATATTTTTATTTATATAAAAGTACAAAGTAAGATCAATTTTATTTCCTTTTCATTAAATAGCAGTAGGCAATTTGTCTGCATTGCATTTGAAACATACTTGTCTTCTTGCTTTTGGCAACATATGAAATTGTCTTGAAGAGGATATCAATGAATGGAAAAAAAAGACATCATTTCATACTCACATCATATGTTAGATTTTAGAAAGAGTTGCTCTTGAAAAGGGCTTCAAATTGATTTTTGTGAAAGAACTTTGCGTGTGTGTGTGTGTATGAAAGGCGATCGAGTCCCCGGGTAGTACATATGTTCAATGCATCTAGCTGCTAACAAAAAGGTTGGCAGTTCGAGTCCACCCAGAGGCACCTCGAAGAAAGGCCTGATGATCTACTTCCAAAAAATCAGCCACTGAGCACAGTTCTACTCCGACATACATGGAGTTGCCACGAATCAAAATCGACTCCAATGCCAGAGCAGAATGAAGGACCGAAAATTTGTCCATTAATTTGAACTCTAACTTGAATTACTTAGATAATTCAAGCAGAAAACCCTTCGTTTACTCATTCCTTCATCCATTCATTCAACAAGTATTTCCTGAGGCTTTCCTGTGCAAAGCACACATTCAGCCCTGAAAACGCAGTGGCGAACAAGACAGGCACAGCTCTGCCTACTGGACATTAAATGGTCGTTTGTAGGGCTCCCTCTCTTTTCCAATCCTAAGAAAATCATGTTCTGTTCAAGGACAGAGAGAAGGCTGCCAAGAAAGCGAGCCAAAACTAATGATAATAACAATAATAACAATTCTGTAAGGACTGCTTGTGCTTTACGTTATAAAGTTATTTCCTTCATTTCATTTGTTAAAAGAGGACTTAACTGAAAGCTTATTGCTTCTAAAGCAGGAGACTTACAAAGACAATAAGGCTGATTTTTAAATAATTGTACTATGTACATTTGCCCTTACATAGGTTTAAGTTTCCAAAGATGGCATTTTAGAATATTTTCCTTGTATACAGAATCCTTCCCATTTGGGCAGCTGCTACAGTGAAAGGTACGGGAAGCTAAACAGAGCATCTAGCCTGTTTTCGCCATTGATAATACATATATAATTTAAAGACTTTCATATAGAGCAAGATTTAGGGCACCATAAATATCTGTGTAACATGCCTTGTTGTTTTTAATCACTAAAACTTTAGTTTATCCCTATTCAGTTCAACCCTGATTTTCCCTACTGACTTCAGATTAAGAATGCTGGCTTTCCCTTTCCCTTATGAAGTCAAAAAATTCTGTTCTTGTACCCATTCCCAGATGATTGGCATTAAAGAGCTCTGTTCCCTTTCTTCAAGGCTGGCTCTGACTACCCAAACAAAAGAGGCTTAAGACCAATTGCTAGAAAAGGATATCGTGATTGGTAGGGGGCCAACAAAAAGGAGGGAAACCATCAATGAGAAGGATTGACACAATAGCCACAACAATGGGCTCAAACACAGCAACAATCATGAAGACGGTACAGGACTGGACAACACTCTGCTGTTATATTTAAGGTCTCCACGAGTTGGAGCTGACTTGACTACAACTAACAATAACAATCCTGAAAAGGTCCTAATCACACTTTTCCTCCACTGTAATAACAGGTCTGTGTCTATCCACTTCCACCATCAGAAATACAAAAATAAAATTCCCATATGCCTTGAAGGCCTCATTCAGAAAATGAGATTAATGCTGGTTTCTGCTCCACCACATACAGCTATCCTGAAAATACTAAAAACTGATTAAATATAGAATTCTAAGTATCTTAGAATAAACAACTGGCTGAAATTAAGCTTATACCTCTCCAATAACTTTTCTGTCAGGGATATTCAATACATAATGGCTGAAATATAATAAACACACATGACTATATTTTAAATAGTACTGTCTACAATCTGTTTCTCTATTTGGCATTAGCACTAATAAAATAGTCATGGTAATTGTCATAATATGTTACACAGACTTAGGAATGGGAGAAGAAAAGCATTTAGTTAATGCACTTCTCATATTGATATCAGTGATGCACTACTGTGTAGACCTGTCCTTAAGTCATATGTTGTTGTAGAGCAGTGCTGATTCAAAATAAGAACACGATGGTTTATTTCAGTTCAAGCTGGACAAACCTGGTTTTGATCCATGATCTCTCAGGAAAAATCTTTTTGTAAAAGAAAGATCTATAGACTCAAATTGTTGACTCTTTTGTTTTAAATAATAATGATGATAACGATATAATAGTTATAATAATAGCGGCTAATATTTATGAGCAGAAAAGGTGGAATGCATTTTATATTCACTTTATCATTTAATCATCACAATGTCCCTGTTGAGGAAAGTACTATTATTATCTTCATTTTGCATATACGAAAACTGAAGCACATAGATTAAGTAATTTGCCCCAAAGCAAATTTCCAAAAGGTGGGCAGATGGAACCCACCCAGCCGCTCCATGGGAGAAAAGATCTCGAAATTTACTCCCTTAGAGAACATAGCCAAGAAAACCCTATGGAGCATTTCACATGGGGTTGCTATGAGTTGAAATCAACTCAACGGCACACAACAACAACAATACAGCTAGTAAGTAATGGATTCGGTGTTCAAACCTAGGCAATTTACTTTCACTATACAATAGAAGTAATACCCACAAGAACAAAAATGCAGGTAGTCTTCAATTTACGGCGTATTCAAGTTACAACAACCGCACTTGGGACGATTCCATTTTTGTTTTGTTTGGTACATCTTATCGTTAGTAATATGTACTATGTACAATGTTGCAGCATGTAATTTGCTGATGCTCTCATTCTCAGATGTTCCCTCAGAGATGTTGAATTTTATGATCTACTGTTCAAAACACTGCCATATAGATTTAATTTTATAAACTAAATCAGAGACTTCAGTTGCTTGAAAACATGGACCCAAATGCTGATCACTTTGCTAAAGTTGATAGGTAGATTAGGGAAGCAATGAGATGTTATTGCAAAATACGTGATGAAAAAAAGAAAACGACCATACAGACAACTCTCACTAATTTTCTGACTAGAAACACCATCCTTATTTCCAGGGATAATCCAGATGATCCAGAACATTCCACAAATGGAGTTATTACCACAACTGACAAAATGCAATGTCTTCCAACTCTTCTTCATTGTCGAAGTCAGTTTTAATGATTTGTGTATTTTTTAATGCATGTATATATTAAAACATATCTGTACGTTTATACATAATGTTTCTAACCCCCAAAGACAAATAAAGATCAGATTTATAAAGATACTGACAATAAAAGGCAATAATAAATGAAAACTTAAAAAAAAAAGAGATATCCAACTTACGTCAGAACTGATTTATGACAGAGTCATCAGAACAAAACCCCATCACAAATTGGAGACTACCTGTAATCTGGTACTATTTTGGCATTTATTATAATTGAAGGAAGCAGAGTAGCACCTAAACGAAAAAAAAAACTAAATACAGAATTTCTCCAACAATATTTCATTGAACACTGATTCTTCATAGGACAGATTCAAAACAGAGTTCCATGACTAAATAGATTTTTGAAAGACTGGATTAAGCCAAGCAAAACAGTATTTCTTGCTAGAGTGTGTCTCAGTGTTTAATATGTTCATGTGCACTGTGAATCTCTGAAATGGGGATATGAAAAGGAGCAGTTATTTAACCAAGAAAACTTTTCAGGGGACATCTCTACAGAGATGAACTAAAGTTTTCCAACACTGGTTTGGGAAAAACCGAATCTAACAGATAAATTAGGGAAGTAGAAGCTGGGCCAAGGGAGAGGTGGCAGATGCCAAGTAGAGAGCTTATCTGGAGGGTCAATGGGCAAGCTCACTCAGAGGACTAAGCGCCTTATGATAATAGTGATCCACCACCACCAGCTGCTGTGGAGTTGACTCCAACTCATGATGACCCCATGTGTGTCAGAGTAGGACTGTGCTCCACAGAGTTTTTGTGGTTTTTTAATGTACTTTATTGCCTTATTGTTGTAAAAACACAACATTTGCCAATTCAACATTTTTTACACGTACAATTTAATAAAGCCAATTACATCAATCATGTTGTACAAGCATCACTAATATCCATTTTGAATGGCTGATTTTTTTGGAAGATCACCAGGCCTTTCTCCTAAGATGCCTCTGGGTGCATTCAAACAGTTAACCTTTTGGTTAGCAGCTGAGGACATTATCCGTTTGTACCACCCAGGGACTCCATAATAATCATAGTATCACTGAAAGTTTGGTAGGAATTTGGGAGCTCAAGGAATTACTCCTTGAGGAATTTTTTCCAAGAGGGGAAACGAGGACCGTTGCCCCTACTTGAGCATGGCAATGGCTGTGTTCACCAACTGGCAATTTGAGAAGCAGCAGACTGGCACATCAGATGAAGAGGACACAGCAGCCCCATCAGAGGACTGCAGAGTCTTGGACCACCACCCAGTCAGTCTTATATGACCTGCCATTTTGAAAGATCCATGGAACCAGCATCAGAGAAGGAGGAGAGGCTGTGGAGAATTCAAAATGGCAGCAAATTCTGGTGGAAATCAGAGGCATCACCTAGGATAGCAAAGACCCCTATATGAGTATTACATGATACCACTAAGGACTTCCTAAATTAGTTGACAGGAACTTGAGTGTAGCTGGAGTCTCTTCAGTTCTTCAGGTGGAAACTGAGTAGACAAATAATAACAATTGCAGCTACCATTTATTGAGCCTTTAACCAGGTGTTAGGCACTATACTAATAATTTTATATTATTTAATCCTCCAGCAAACCTATGCCATAAGTATTATTATTAGTCTCATTTTACAGTTGAAGGAACAGGTAGTTCAGTTTACTTGCAGAAGGTCAAAGAACTAGTAAGCCAGGAACAAGTTGCAGTCAAAGGAAGTTTTAAAATGTAGTGTAGCTCTTGAGCCCTACACCTCCTGCTTCAATCCTCCCATAGTTCTTTGAGCTACACTCTATCCTACTTCAACGTCAGAATAACCTGGCTCCAGCCTATCTCTCTATTCTGGCTATTGTTTGCTGCAGAACAAACTACCCCAAAATTTAGTAACTTAGAACAACAACCATTGAGTTCTACCTTATAATTTTGTACATTAGGACTTTGGGCAAGGCTCAGCTAGGCAGTTCTTCTGTTTTGTGAGGCATTTACTGGAGTCAGCTGGCAGCTAAGCTGGTCCAAGATGTCTTCACTCACATGCCTGGCACCTTGACAGGGACAGCTGGAAAGTTGGGTTCAGCTGGGACCCTCTCCTCTCCATGTACTCACTCCAGCAAGTGGTCAGCCTCCTTACCTGTCAGTTTATGGCCACAGGGGATGAAGGTGGAAGCTGTCAGCCATTTATACGATTCTGGGATCAGAACTAGCACAGCATCACTTCTGCCATACTCTATCGGTCAAAACAGTCAGAGGTCAGCCCAGATCCAGGGGAGGGGACATAGATGCACCTCTCTATGAAAGGAGTCTGAAAGAATGGGTGCTCATCTTCAGTCATCCACACTTGCCCACCTACTCTCCCCTCACTCGCAATGTTCCAGTCACACTAGCTTTCTTGTTCCTTAAACAGGCCGAGATTATCCCGCCTTCAGGCCTTGGTGTGTGCCTCTGCCAGGAGTGCTCTGTATCCTGACCAGCTCTTTCTTCTCATCCAGCTCTCAGCTTAAATGTTGCTTCTTTATGGAAGCCAGCTCCTCGCCATCTTGTGGAGGCCTTTCCTGATCACCAGTCTAGTGCCCTAATTTATGGCACAGTGATTAAGAGCTGAGACTGCTAACCAAAAGGTCGGCAGTTCAAATCCACCAGCCACTCCTTGGAAATCGTTTAGGGAAGTTCTACTCTGTCCTATAGGGTCTCTATGAGTCGGAATTGACTTGACAGCAACATATTAATCACTATGTATCACTGTCAGACAATCTCTCTCTCTGCCTTTTTCTCTCTCTCTCATTCTTTTTTCTCTATTTCCTCCTATTAGAAATATAAGGCCAGGAGAACAGGCCTTCTATTCTGCTCACTCTCTCATCCTCAGCACTTAGTACCATGCCAGGCACAAAATAATTTCTTAGTAAACATCTGTCAAGTGAAAGTTATGAAGTGGTGAATTGGGATTCGAAACTAGATCTGACCGACTTCAGAGTTAAAAACCAAACTGTCCTTGTAACCCTTTGCATCCCAGATAGATATGTACTAGGGCCTAGGGCAAAGATAATACACAAAGAAGGCAGCTCATCCACAAGATTACAGAGAGAGAGAAGCCAGCAAGGAAGCTGCAGCCAGGGCAAACGACATTGAAAATTCAAAAAGAATACCCCATTCCAGCAAAGCCCAAACATTTCTTTGTCTGACTTAACTTCAGCCATTTTTCTTTTCACTCTTGGAGGTGAAAGATCTCCAAGGTGTGGTGTAGCCTTGGGGTCATTTGCAGCCTAGGTCTTGTTTCTGGCTGGGCCCCTCAGAAGCTGGGCTTTGCCCTGTCCAATCTGGAATCTGGCCACAGCCATGTTTGTGCTGAGGCTTTAGGGAAACATGGTTTATAAATGCTTGTTTCCTCTGAGTCACTGCACAGACTTGTCCCTTCAGTACAAACATTCCGTTTGGTTTTATAACTGGGGAAGGAGGGGGTTGCAGCCAAGGCTAACCGGATCAAGTTTGAAAGGAAAGGGGAAGTAAGGAAATTTAAATAGATTTTTCTGTATTAGTGAGAGCCACAAAAGAACCCTCATCTGGGTTTCAGAAGTGTGCACAAAATTTCATCTTTATTATTTATTTGCCTTAGTAAGAAAAGAAAAAGTTGACAGAATAAGTTTTCCCTTCAAGTTTCCATAAATATGCTGGAAATGGGGCAATAGTTCTATTAAAAAAAAAGTTTAAGAACAATTAAAGTATATATAACCATTTTTCTAAAGTTTATATTAAATTTCCTTTACTAAATAAGAATTTTGCTTTTAATTTCCAGGCATTGTTGAATGCCTTTAGATGATCACCTATTAGCCGTTGTCATTACTGTAAGTTTTTATTGAATAATGTATTACAAATCAAAAGAATTAAATCTTTATTTTCTGCCTTTCAAATACATCATTCTACCCCACTACTTAAGGAGCCCTGGTGATGCACTGGTTAAGCGGTTGGCTGCTAAATGAAAGGTTGGTGGTTCAAACCTAGCCAATAGCTTCACGGGAGAAAGACCTGGTGATCTGCTTTCATAAAGATTACCACCAAAACCAAACCCATTTCTGCTGAGTCCAACTCATAGTGACCTCATAGCTGGACAGAGTAGAACTGCCCCATAAAGTTTCCAAGGCTGTAAATTGTTATGGAAGCAAACTGCCACATCTTTCTCCCACAGAGCAGCTGTTGGGTTCAAGCTGCCAACCTTTCAGTTAGCAGCTGAGCTGCTTAACCACTGGGCCACCAGGATTCCTTTCTGTAAAGATTTAAAAGAAAAAAAGAAAAAAAAAGACATTGCAGTTGAGTCAGTTCCAATTCATAGCAACCCTATAGGATAGAGCAGAACTGCCGTACAGGGTTTCCAAGGTGCAGCTGGTGGATTCAAACAGCCTGCCTTCTCGTTAGCAGCTGTAGCTCACCATAGCTTTTAACCACTTCACCACCCGGGATCCATGTAAAGATTACTGCCTAGAAAATCCTATGAGGTAGTTCTCCTCTGTCACATGGGGTCACCATGAGTTGAAATGAACT
The DNA here is from genome assembly GCA_030035585.1 of Dugong dugon. Taxonomy (NCBI): domain Eukaryota; kingdom Metazoa; phylum Chordata; class Mammalia; order Sirenia; family Dugongidae; genus Dugong; species Dugong dugon. The sequence goes on from CM057467.1 coordinate 34,457,959, forward strand.
CTACAACACCTAACAACAACTTCCTAACTTAGTCCAAGGCTGCTTATGTGTAGAATTTGGCTTATAATAAAAATAACTCATAAATTATTATAAACATACATAATTAAATCATGGATACAAAAATATGATTCCTAATTCAATCACCAACCATTTGACTTTATGTAAATTATTATCATGATCATCAAGCTCAGAAGCATCAATTAGGTGCAGAGCCCAATGTCCAGTATTAGGAATATAAGAGGTACTAGCCACAATCCCTTACCTCAAGGGGATTACAATTCAGTACATAAGTACATATGACCCCTCTGAGCCACGAGTTCTTCATCAGTAATAAAGAGTTATATGTGAAAATACTCAGCTGTTAAGTGGCATACAGCCTGAATACCATAGACAGTTTTTGTAGAAGATCCCGTCAGTGTCCTATCCAGTGTGCCCCCTACAACCTCCCCACAGTTCTGTGCCCACTACTGGGTATCCCCTTTTCCCACCACACACAAACATACAAAGCAGGCTGGGAAGTACCAGAAACTAACACGCCCACTCTCAGCAATCTTCAAGCAGTGAGTGATGGGAGTGAGTGTATAAATACTCCAGCTCCCTCAACCCTCAAATGGGATAATTCTGAGACATGTGTTTTACACTATTTCCTAGAGTTTTATATTACACTATGTTAGCTGGCTTAATACACACTCTTCCCTGACTTGCTTTCCTTTCCTCTATCATTTCCCCTTTCTCCTGCTAGTTTTTCATGGAATCACCTCCCGAATAAAGTATCTGCACTTGAATCCTTGTCTCCAGCTCTACTTCTGGGGAAGCCCACACTGAGAGCGTTTTCTTCCTTACATAGTTATAGTTATAATGCCCACAGGAGCCAACCAGCTTTGCACAAAATAAAAACTCCATTTATTACCACATCTAACTATCTTTAGTGATCTTGGTTATTGTCATTATCTTATAAATATCTAAAAATACAGTACACAAATCTATATTTTTAAAGTTCTTTAAGATGCATTGTATCATTTCATCTTAAACAGCCTTTGGAGATGGTCAGAGAAAACTGAGACTGTAAGAGGTTAACTGATGTGTGAAAAGTTACAAGGTGAGTTAAGTGAGAAAACTAGACCTCATACCAAAGTCCTAAAACAACAGATCTTGTGCTTTTCCCACTACCCTAGACTGATGGGGGAGAGGAGCTACATAGTTAAGAGTAGACCTCTCTCCATTCCTGGAAAACTAACTCAGAGTGCATGTTCTTCTGTTAGGATTGTGAGTCCCATCTTTGTATACAAATTTGGACTTTTCAAGCTGTTCTTTTTAATTGAGAGAATGGCCATCATTGAATACCTCTGGAAAGCGCTTAAATGGCAAGGTGTTCTGAAGTGAACATGGAGTATAATAGTCTGATTTTTATTGTTGCATAATATCCTGGAAGGATAGGGAGAGTTCTAAAATATTTTCTTGGGTCAACTTAAATCAGAGGCATTGAAGGGCTTGGAATTGTGAACAAAGTTGGTGGCAGCGGCATGTCAGGGAACACAGAGCAGCTCCTGACTCCTCCAGCATTCTCCTTCCTCTTCTTCTAAAGGAAGCTTCAGTTTCTCCTCCATGAAGTGGAGCAGGTAATATGAACCTCTGTTACCAATGTTTCTTGTTATGTAAAAGAACCCACAACATAGAAATGTTTGCTCTTTATATTTGTTGTTATTGTTAGTTGCCATGGAGTCTGCTTCGACTCATGGCAACCCCATGTACAACAGAATGAAACTCTGCAGGGTCCTGTACCATCTTCCTGACTGTTGCCATGTCTGAGTCCATTGTTGCAGTCACTGTGTATTCTGAGTGCCTTCTAACCTAGCGGGTTTATCTTCCAGCACTACATCAGGCAATAATCTGTTGTGATCCATATGGTTTCCATGGGCAATATTTTTGGAAGTAAATTGCCGTGCCTTTCTTCCTGCTCTGGCTTAGACTGGAAGCTCCACTGAGCCTGTCCACCATGGGTGACCCCATTTGAAATTTCAGTGGCATTAGCTTCCAGCAACACAGCAACACACAAGCCACCACAGTATGACAAATTGATAAATGATAGTCTTTATACCTTGCTTGTATTACTGAGCACCTACACCATTGCTGTCATAATTCTGGTGCAAGGCATGCAAGGAACTCAGTGGTATAGGTCAGTGAGAAAGGTGAGAGACTGAGATCAGGACTAAGGCATTTTCTAAATTCCTGTGACTAAAACGATGTGGTGCTCAGAACCAAACCAGTGGGTAGACCTGATGTCAGGAGAGTCTAGGTTGAGGCAATATTACACTCAAATGAAAAGCAAAAAAGCAAACCCATTGCCTTCTAGTCAATTCCTACTCACAGTGACCCTATAAGACAGAGTAGAACTGCCCCATAGCGTTTCCAAGGAGTGGCTGGTGAATTTGAACTGCAAACATTTTGGTTAGCAGCCAAGCTCTTAACCACTGTGCCCCCAGAGCTTCACACTTAACTGAATAGGGGCAAAACAGCTCTGGTCAATACCAAATCCCAGTTAGAAGCTCGGTGAGGTGGAGAACAGGGTCTAGCCTGGAATGGGAGGCTGAATGTGCACTCCACAGATTGTCAGGACTAGATTTCAGAAAGGGGCTTCTGTCTCAGTGGGAAACTGTATAAAATCAGGTATTAATAAGTGCTGTTGAGCAGAAAACCAAGGCATATACCTAATTTTTCTGAAGTGACCTGTGTATACAGGGAAGACTGTGGCTAGGTGGGCAAGTGCCCAGAGTTCCCTCTAGGTGTATAAGTCAACAGGTCAATGCAGCACAAGTAATTCTAATAAAGCTAGGATGTGGGAGAGAGGAGTAGGAAGCCTCCTAATATACTCTTTACCTTCACCTGGATTGCTTCAGGAACCTCCACAGAGGTGAGCTTATATGTTAATTACAATGAACAGGAGAGAGGAAAGTAGGGACTTTGGAAGGACAAGAGAGGAATATATGCTATGGTCCTTGCCCTCAAGGGGCTGGCAATCCTGGTAGACAGCCAAGTTACATACCCAATGAAGAGCCAAGAACAGTATAAAAGAACTTTATAATGAAAGGCAAAAATATGTCCACTTGTAGGTGATGGAGTGATCAGTTTGGACTGGAGTAACTGAAGATGATTTCATGGAGAAAATAGCCCTTTTTGTTGGGCAGCCTTGGAATCCATAGCTACAAAGTAAATGCTAGCTATATTAAATGCCTTTATTTCCAAGGTGCCTGAAGACCTTTAGAAAAGGAATTGATTTGGTTCACTAGTATTTCCCATAAATATGAAGAACTTCAGTCACTCCCATGAACAGTTTTCTAAGGATGTTAAAATAGGCATATATGGCATGCAAAGTGACGTTTAATATTTACCCTGTCCCACCACCATCCCCTCTCTTAAGATCTGAGGACAATTCCAACAGGATGTGGGCCCTGAGCACTTCTAGATTTCACCTCAGACCCTCATTCTGGGGTGTTTTGCTGACTGACCAGGAAAAACTTACGAGATACATTCTGGAATAGCTCTTCGGAGAAGTGTCAAGAGTGCTACTGTCCCCATATATGAGAAGAGTTGATACTCAGAATTTGCCAACTGTGTTTTTCTGCATTACTGTGGAGACCCAGATTCCACCCACATGAGCCCTCCATAGCTTTCTCAGATGCCCACAATTTAGAAGAGCCTATTAGTTATCATCTCAGCATTCCAAGACCTTGGAGGCAGCGCAGGGAAGTAGAAACACTACAGGGAAGTTGAAATGACAGAGACTATTCAGTTGCAAAGATCAAGAGTCAAATTTCTGTTCAGTTCGGTGCCTTTATGCAAATTACATAATATTTCTCTATAAAATGAGAAAATACTTACATCTCAAGTTAGCTGGGAGAAATAACTGAGATAATTCAATAAGACATTATTGAACAGTTCTTATGTTCCATATTTGGAGTTAGACACTGAGAGTATGGAGATTAATTTATTCGTTTATTTATCGAAAAAATATTTACTGAGCACCTACTAGTAACCAGCTGGTAAGGATACAGGAGAGAATAAAACAAAGCTCCAGCTTATGTTTTATTGAAGGAGATAGGCAAAAAACACACCTAACCCAATAAATGTGTATGATGTTAAGTATTAGTGTTATGAAGAAAAACCATCACTCTTCTGATAGTTTGTCATACTATGGTGGCTATAATGTCACCATAATGCTGGAAGCTATGCCACTGGTATTTCAAACATTAGCAGGGTCACTCATGGTGGACATGTTTCAGGAGATCTTCTAGACTAAGACAAACTAGGAAGAAAGACCTGACAATCTGCTTCCCAAAACTAATCAATGAAAACCCTATGGATCACAACAGAACATTGTCTGATATAGTGCTAGAAGATGGCACAGGACCAGGCAACGTCTCATTCTGTTTTACATAAGATCACCATGCATCAGAGCCTACTCAGTGACAACTAACAGCAACAACAACAAATGGAGACAAATGGAGAAGGATAAGGAGGCAGAGAGTGGGGAGGGTGGGGGGAGGATGAGAGGCCTACTCTAAGTAGAGTGGCCAGGAAAGGCCTCTCTGAGAAAGTAACATTTAAGAAGAAGCCAAAATGAAGTAAAGCAGCAAGCCAAGTGTCTATATGGTAGAACAGTATTCCAGCAGAGGGAATAGGAGGTATGAAACCTCACAGTGCTTGGCATATGCAAGGAAAAGTTAGGTTGCCCCTATAGTTAAAGCACAGCAATCAAGGGTGAGTGTGGGAGGAAATGAGGTCAGAGAGGTAGGCAAGGGCCAGAATATGTGGATCCTTGTAGGCACTAGAAAGAAATTTAGATTCTGTTCTGAGTGTTCTGGGAAGCCACTAGAGGATTTTAGCCAGGGGAGTGACAAGATATAATTTATATTTTCAAAGAAACACTCTTGACTATTGCATAGAAAACAGATTGGAGGGGGCTAGGGGTGGGAAAGACTGGAAGCAGGAAGAATTAGGAGAGGTTAGGAGAGAGGGTAGTGACTAGGGCTAGGAGGCTAATGAAGGAGGTATTGAGAAGTGGTTATTTGAGGGTATATTTTAAAGATAAAATTAATATGATTTTCTGATGGATTGGATGTGGGGTGTGAGAGGAGAGAAGCCAGATAAGACTATAAATATTTTGGTCTGAGAAACTGGATGAACATTGGCATCATTTACTATTACTGGGAAGGAAGAGATTTAAGGGGAAGAGAAGTCAAAAGTTCAGTCTCATATAGATTGGGTTTAAGATGCAAAGTTGAGAGGCCTAGTAGGCATCTGGATATGTGAGTCTGAAGTTCTGGGAAGGTGCCAGGGTTGGTGATGTAAATTTTGAAGCCATCAGGGTATAGATGACATTTAAAGTCACGACTGGATGAGACTGTCCAAGAGCTTGTACAGATGGAGAAGAGAAGAAATGCAAGAATCAAGCCCTATGGAACTCCACTGTTTAAAATTTGAGAGAAGAGAAGGATCCATCAAAGAAGAAAAAGGAGACAAAGATGAATAAGTTCCTCCCTCAAGAAGACCACCAATGTGTACAGTACACTAGCACCATACCTGGAACTTATCAGATGATCAGTAAACATTACTTCTCCTTTCTTTACCCTTGGTAGAGCCACTGGGCTTTAAGGAGAGGCAGGTAACCATGTGAATTAAAGTGACAACAGTATCTATTTCTCACCAGGGGTATCTGTGCTTTGAGGAAGGAAGCTTCTGTTAAAAATCACACTCATTGTCTTCCATCAGTACTGAGCACCCCAGCAGTTGGCAGCCGTAACATGGCTCTCCCTATAACCTGTTCTCTGCAGGGAGGATTGTGCAAAGAGGTGAGGGTGGGAAATGATTGAAGGTCAAAAATTCTGTTGATCAGTTCACAAGCAATATTATATTTTAAGATATGTTTCTTCTTAATGAGTCACAAAAACATGTAGGTTTTGGGGGTGGGGTACGTACTCTACATTCTTCTTGTGTCAGTTCCATAAAGACACTGGTATTGAAAAACAATAAGTGCCAAGTGGAGGATAAAACAGAGCATGAGATTTGGAGTCACAAGGATTGAACGTGGCAAGTCTCTCACCCTCTCTAAATCCCACTTTCTCTACATATACAATGGGGGCAACAACAATAATAATAATAGTACCTGTCTTGAAAATCTTTTATGAGACTCAAATGAGATAATTTACACAAAAATATTTTGTGAAATGCAAATGTCATATATGTGTTATTTGGTAATTGCTCTAGCTATTATTTTTTAAGACATGATATGATGGTTTTAAAATATGTCCAAAACATAGGGCAGTTCTACTCTGTTCTATAGGGTTGGTATGAGTTGGAATTGACTTGACAGCAATGGGTTTTTTTATGGCCAATTTCAAGTTACCTTTAGAAATGCAGAATTGGGAAGAAATGTGTACCATCATAGAACATTCCCGTCAGAAGCAATAGATAAAATAACCTCAAGAACATAGATGATGGTAAAATACAGCAAAACAACTAGGAAATGACTAATTTTGACTACTTATTACCTTCACTTTTCATATAATTTAATTGTAAGTGCATAATTTAATTTTTAATAATGGCTGTATTTAACAAAGAGCTCATAAAATTCCTGAAAATATGATTGACAATTGCAAGCCAATAAGAGCCTGCTCCAGCACACCACTGATCGGGTTTAAAAATGCACAAATTCATTCATTCATTGGCTCATTCATTTATTAGCATTGATTTCACGCCTGCTGTTTGCTAGGCCCTGATCTAGTTGCTAGGAAGATAAATTAAACAAAGAGATAGCCTCGACACTTGGGAGTCTCAGGTTAACAGGGGAGGCAGACTTGTAAACAGTATGTACAGTATGTACAGGTCCAGCAGGAGCACAGAAGAAGATGATCTGCTTCCGTAAAGAAAATCCTATGGAGCAGTTCCACTCTGTAACTCATGGAATCGTCATGAGTCAGAATCAACTCAGCAGCAATGGGTTTGGTTGGCTTTATTATCTAAAAAAAAAAGGCCATACTTCTTAGCATGGATTATAAGGATCTCTATAAGCTGGTCCCTCCTTAGTTACTAACTTCAGATCCCATAACTCTTCCCTTCGCAGTTGTGTGGTCGTATAACATGATGGGGCACAGGCTATGCAGACAGGTGGACCTGGGTTCAAATACTGTTTCTGCTATTTATCCTTGAATACTTATCAGTGTTCAACAACTAAGTTATTTCCACCTGTAAAATGGGGCTAATAAGACCTACCTCATAAGGTTACTGTGAAAATTGATGGTGATGACAGCTACAAAATATTTAGCAAATGTTTGATAGAGAGTGTGCAATAAATGTAGCAGGTGTTCTTATTGGATTGATCCCCCACCATGTTCCAGTGATAATAAGATACTCGCAGTTTTCTGAGTACAACATGCTTCTCCAGGTTCTCTTTCTTTGCCTGGTGAATTCCTGCTTGTCCTTCAAAATTTAACACAAACATCTGATCTCCTCTGTCAAGAGTTAGTCATTCTCTCTTCTGTGTCACCACTACTTATTGTGGCTCTGATGGTGGGGTAACATTGAACTGAGGATCCCTTGGGGGGTGGGGGACCATCTGTTATTCCTTTGGTATCCCCAGTGTCTGATACAAAAAACACACAAGATAAGTGTTCAGTTAGTGAGCATAAGCATAAAAAAACGGAGAAAAATGTAAGCGAAGATGGAAATATTTAAAATTCCTGAGGCTTCAAGTTTTTTAAACGTTCTTGCCATTTGATCCAGTAATTCCAACTCTAGGCATCAATTAGAAAATAATCTTAGTTGGAGAAAGTGTTACAAGCATAAAAGTCCTTTAAGCAGCGGTTATTTATAATATCACAAATTATAAAAAAAGAAAAGAAGCTAAATACCTAATAAGAAGGAAATTATTAACATTAAAAATATTTATGATACAACTACTTAACAAAATATTATGCAGTCATTAAAAATGATGTGCATAAAGACTATATAATAACAACGGAACTTGCAAGTGATATAAACATAAGGGAAAAAGATAAATACAAAATTAAAAGTATGTATTATCTAAATACATACACACAGGCCGAAAAATGGATTGAAGAGAAATAGATCAAACAGCGCTTATGTTAGAGTACAGGGATTATGGGTGATTTATTTCCTTTACTGGGGAAGGGTCCATTTTAAAACTCATTTTTATCATTGTCTATAAATACTCTATTACTTTTTCAAGGTTTTAAAACTATAATGTACCTACCTTTTTGATATGTTTTCCCGAATTTCCCTAGGAGCGCTCAGAAGCCTGGGGGCAGGATCAGACCCTGATAGCTGGGGCTCCTCAGAGGTAAAGGGATTTTAGGATCCTAATTAAAGCATCATGGGGACTGACAGTGAGGTCCAAACTGAGGAGGGAACTAAATAAAAGTCAGAATAGAGTTGGTGTCCTGACAAAATATGGTCAGAGAGGAGAATTTCAATGTTTTGTATCTTGGAAATGAAGATTTTCCAAAAGCCAGGCTGAAATAAATGGATAGCTTGTTTGGTCTTATTTTAAGACACTATTCTAATAAGCTAATTCATCTGGCTTCCCAGCCCACAGAAGTTTAAAAGCAGTTTGGTTGAAGGAGGGATTGTAAACAGGCTTAGAAGGCCCAAGCTGCTAGCTACAGGTTCTCTGGCAATGAGGAACAGAAACTGACTCTGCAAGACAACAAGGACAAATACCCAGAAAATATAGCCATCGGGGGACCTTAAACCACTGCTGTCGAGCTGATTCTGACTCCTAGTAACCCTATAGGACAGAGAAGAAAAGGAGCAAATATTGACACACATGACTAGGTATGAAGAACATCACTGGATTGTCAACAGTACAGAACGAATGACAGTGTTGTCATTGTTAGCTGCCGTCAAGTTAATTTGGACTCATGGTGACCTCGTGTGTGCAGAGTAGAACTGCTTCACAAGGTTTTCAAGGCTGTGACCTTTCCCAGCCAGATGGAAAGGCCTGTCTTCCAAGACGCCTCTGGGTGGGTTCGAACCATCAACCTTTTGGCTGGTAGTCGAGCGCTGAACTGTTTGCACCACCTAGGGATTCTTACAAATTACATTATAGGAACTCATACATGAGTATGAACCACAAACATGAACCTACTATCTTCCTTTAAAAATTGTGAGAATCAAAGAAAATGTATGTGAAAGTACTTTATGTGTAAAATGCTACACAATTAATGTTCAATGTTTATTTTTAATATCCTCAGCGTATGAAGACAGTGATGCGTATACTGCATTCTTAAATGCTTCTATCCAAATCAATTAATTTTTGTTAATTGGCACTTAAAAGTGGAATTTTCATCTATCTGGTAAATTTATTTATGTAGAATGCATCATTTTCTAATAGTGCTGACTAAAAAAGACATTATTGTTCCACTGGGATGATGTCTCATGACAGAATAAATGAGTTATTCAGATTCTTTCCAGAGCAAATTTGATATGGAGAGAGAGGCAAAGTACATAATAGCTCGGGGCATCTGGGGGAGGGGGTGTCACGGATGTGGAGAGAAGGAGCAGAAAGAGGCAGCCTGGTTGTCTAAAATAAACTGTCTTTCCTCCCCACTTTTGCTATGTGTTGGCCAGTGACAGGCTGCCAGGCTGCACGCCAAATTCCAAAAGAACAAGTAAATAAACAGTTAATGAAAGTTATTCTGCAAACTTGCACATGCCCACCCACACAAGGACTAAATTAAACTTTTCCCCAAATGAAATCAGGCTGCAGGCAAATAAGAATTGTTACCTGTTCTTTCCTCACTGGGTCTCCTTACTGTGACTCTGGTCCTGGGGCATATGTTGGTTGTCAAGCAAGGAAATAGTTCACTTGAGTTCTTCTCCTTAAATCAGACCCATTGGATATGGCAACTTTACTTGTTGTCCTGAAAGAGAAGCTACAGACAGTGATGTGGTCAGATTCATGCTTGTAGAAAAAACAAGCCTACATTCCCTGAAATATCTTAACTTTGACCAGCTCAAACTGGATTTTATTGCTGCTTGATTTCCAAAGGGACATGTGCCTGGCTGCCCAGGGGAATAGACAGTGCTCAGGATGAATGCTGAAATTCCGCATCACTATTTGCTCTGGGGGACTGCCAGCCCTGCCTGCTGCCTAGGTTTGAGGAGCGCACAGTCAGGCGTTCCTATTTTAAAGACCCAGAGTAAAATAATTCTCCACACTCCTTTCCATAAAGAACAAAATGAAGCCACCACAAACATCTGAATCAAAATAATAGGTCTAATGAGAAAGAGCAAATTTTCTTTGGGACCAGAGAATTGGTTGTGGGATCCATGACCAATCATTCTCAGTGGACCCTCACCTGTCTTGCCCAATGTTTTATACAGATGAAATGGATTAAAAATGAATGTCAAGGAGTTTTGAAGGAGAAAAAGGGTGAGTGTAGGGGAGGAATACACGAGTGGCTTAAGGTCAACCTCCAGCCTCCTGTCAGAGTAGCAGGTGCAAGCGAGGAGATGTTGTGAGGGTGGGCAGCCCTTAGGGGTGCTAATAGGAGATCCGTGAAGTACATGCCTGTTTTAAAGTTCACAGCATCTTAGCTGGAGCCCTCCGCAAATGCCTGCTCTATCACATGCAGAGGCAGCCAGGCATTTGAGCAGGAGAATGGGCTAAGGGGTCCCCAGGTACTTTCTGAAGACCAGCAGTCCTAAGGATGCAGTGGTTAAGCATTCAGCTACTAACCAGAAGGTCGGCAGCCACTCCTTGGAAACCCTATGGGGCAGTTCTACTGTGTCCTATAGGGTTGCTATGAGTCGGAATTGACTGGACGGCAATGAGTTTGGTTTTTTTGTTTTTGTTTTTGTTTTGGCAGTCCTAAAGGTCATCCTGCTGACATGGGAAGTAATTTCACGGGCTGGTGGTAATTGTGACTTGCATAATGATAGATGAAGTTGAGACTAATCACAATGTTTGAGAACCCCCACTATGTAGCAATGAAGAGAATAATTCCCTTATGTTCTGATTTCTTTGCAGGAGAAAGGAAAAGTAATTATCCCCTTTCAGGTAATGTACTCACCACTAGAGACAAATGTTCCTCCTGAAGCAGATCCCAAACTCCCAATAGGAGTTAAATATTCTGTTTTATTTTCAAGAAGTAGCATTTCACTTAATTATAAAAGTGCACCATAGAATAAAAAATAGTGCTCCCTTACTCAACCCCCTGCCTTTGAAGACGAGGGGTGTGGTGCCTTGCTTTGATGGGACTGGACTGGAATGCTGGTCCAATTGCAGTGTTCACTACTGATAAAAAAAGAGGACTCCTGATTTGAGTGAAAGCCAACTCTGGAGTTTCTTGTAACCATGGCAACCAAGTCAGAGCACATATTAATGACAAGCAAAAATAATTGGCAGTTTGCCTAGGCATCACTTAGAAGTATTAGCTTCCTAAGGAGAGTGCTACAAATAGTCTGCAGAATAATGGTTCTGGAACAGACACATAGTTCAGCAGCGTTTATTCATTCTCCCTGAGAAAACCATGTCATCAGCCTGCCGCAGTGCTGGAGTGGTACAGATGTGCATGGGGGTACAGATATAGAAGCATTATGTGAGAACAGGGAGCAGAGCCCAATCCTGGGACTAATTGCTCGGGTTTTGTACCTCTTTCTTATTGAAAGTACTCCAGTTATGGACTCGGATTTCTCTAGTATGGCCTTTTCCGTCACCCAGCTGTAAAAGTCCACCGAGATGTTCCTATTCCTGCCATAAGTAACATCAAGGTAGGCCCAGGCCCGTATAAGCACAAGGCATTGCCTTCTCATGGAATGTGTGGGGTTTAGAGAGCCCTACGGTGGAAGCTGAGAGTCCCTAGGTGGTATAAACATTTGACATGCTTGGCTGGTAACTGAAAGGTTGGAGGTTGAAGTCCATCCACAGGTGCCTTGGAAGAAAAGCCTAACGACCTACTTTTGAAAAACTAGCTATTGAAAACCCTTTGGAGCACAGTTTCACCCTGACATCCATAGGGTCGCCGTGAGTCAGAACTAACTCAATAGCAACTGGCTTTTTACAGTAGAAGCTAACAGATCTGCAATCCCAGATTGGGATCATCAGAGATGTGGTGGAAAGAACACAACCTTTAGCTTCAGTAGACCTGAGTTCAAGTCTAAGCTTACTCACTGACTTTCTGCATAATCTTGGGCAGCTTGTCTCAAGCTCAGTTACCCTAGCTCTCAAATGGGAATAACCAGTTTCCACCTTGACAACTTCACAGAATTAAATGAGACATTGTATATCAAGGCATGTGGCTTGCCCCATCAGAATTAATTGTTCTTTCTTCTGTGCTCTCATTGCCCATTTTATTTATATTTTTTATAAGACACCCTTCAGTCTGGCTCTTATTAGTTTTATATTAGTCTATCTCATTAAATTGTGAGCTCTTTGAAGGCAGGAATAATACCTTATGCTGATTTATTTGATCCCCCAGTCCTGAACCTAGCACAAATAAAAAGAGCTCAATAAATGTATGTCAAACTGAACTTAATTCAACTGAGTTGAATTGAATCAATTTGAATTGAATTGAATTTGCTGCCTTAGTTGCCCCCTCCACCACCACTTCATACTGAGGGCGTATCTAGACTGGAAAGTAGACAACAATGAGCAGGTTGGGCAAGGAAGAATCTGAAGTGGATTTGGGTTGAAGGATCAAGCTCCTTTTTCTGGGTTGAAGCAGCAGATCGTAGAATTGGAGTAGGTTGTCTACCATGACTTTCTGCACAGGCTGAGGCTGTGTGGCCAAATCCAAACATTTGGTCCATGTTTTGGGTGCCACTACTGCTCTCCTTACCTAGCTAAGATGATCCTTTCAATAACTCCATTTTCCCTAATCTGTTTCACTATTTGTAGACCAAAAAAAGAAACGGTTGCCATCAAGTCAACTCCAATTCATGGTGACTCTATAGGACAGAGTAGAACTGCCCCATAGGGTTTCCAGGGAGCAGCTGGTGGATTCTAACTGCTGATCTTTTGTTTAGAAGCCAAGGTCTTAACCACTGAGCAACCAGGAAATAGTATTTCCTTATCTCTAAGAAAATCTGAGCCCACTGGTTAAGAAGAGAAAGACTGGAAATGACTTTGGGGGTAATATGTAAATGTTTACCTTTTAACACTTATTTTTACTTTGCGAATATTCTATGAAGATATCCGCTCTATATCTTTCACAGGTGAATCGATGAGATAATATATTGGAAAGAATTTCTATGGACTTCCCAAGACTACTTACTCCAAGTTATGTTGTTGTGAGGAATAAAAATGTAGCACAGCTTCAGTTGCCTTTGTTCCATTACTTTAACGTAAGGAATTTGTAAACTTGGATTCAGGCCCTGGAGCTAGCTCCTGTACCCAGCTGTCAGGAATGTCACAGTTGAGTCAGGGTGTTCCATGGGGCCATCTTCCTATTCTCACAGTCTCCTCTGTATAGCCTGAGCCACCCCTTAATTGGAACTTTGCCTGCCTCATACCAATTATGCTCTCAAGCACAAGGCAAATCTAAACTAAGACCCTTCGGGTGTTTCTAGAGGTCAGACATTTTTCACTTTGCAATCACGTGGTACTTCATTATTTTCTATGAGTATTGCTTTTGTGTCCAGCATTGCTCCAGGAAGTGCAGAAGGCTCTAGCTGAAAGCATGTCTGGATTGTTTCCAATTCTAAAAGGGCAGTTGATGTTTGAGTAGGAGCTGTTTTCAGGCTCTGCAATTCAAGATGAGAAATTCAGTCTTTCAAAACCAGGGATCATAATGATAGTAAACACTTACATGGTACTTTCTATGTGCCAGGCACCATTCTAAATTATTTCTAAATCATACATATTTAGTTAATTGACACTACAGCCCTGTGAAGTAGGTACTTTTATTAACCCATTTTGTAGATGATGAGACTGGCAACAGAGAAATCAATACCTTGCTCAAGGTCATATAGCTACTCAGTAGTAGCGTCAGCATCTGAATGCAAGTAGTCTTGTTTAAGGTTTCATGCTCATAAATCACTAGGCTATTTATAGAAAGGATGTAGGAAAGCAAACCACACAATAAATTCCAAAATCTCATCATAGCAAGTAGTTTCAACTATTTACCCCCCATTAAGACTCTTTCAAGATGTAAGATCTAAATTTTTTCTCCTACTGTCTTTCTTACTCTGTCCTATAGGGTCACTATGAGTCGGAATCACTGTCTTTCTGGTGATCATCAGCAATCAAACGGTCAAAAGGAAACAAAAATTCTTTCTTTCCTTCCAATACTTACTAATCCTAATATTTACTTGGAAACCCTGGTGGCATAGTGGTTAAGAGCTACAGCTGCTAACCAAAAGGTCAGCAGTTCAAATCCGCCAGGCGCTCCTTGGAAATTCTATGGGGCAGTTCTACCCTGTCCTATAGGGTCACTATGAGTCAGAATAGACTCGATGGCAACAGGGTTTTTTTTTCCCCCTAAATATTTACTTGGAGTTTACCTTAGAGTGGAATATAAGCACAAATAAATTATGTCCTCGAAAGTTTACAATTTATAGGGGGAACAGACATATAGCAAGCAGTTCTGTGTATTAGAGTGGAAATATTTAATTTTTTTTTTTTTTTTGCAGGAGAAATGAGGAAGAATAATTAATTCTGCCTTGAGTGTTAGGAGGACAGAATAAGAAAGAGAAAAAATAAGGAAGCAGGAAAATTCGGGAAGTAGAATAGTAATTGAAAGCCTTTTTAATTCAGTAGGTGTTTACAGAGAATCTGCTGTGAATTCAGCATTATATTAGGGACTGAAAGAATACAAAAGATAATATGACAAGGTTCCTGCCTCAAGAATACACAAGCTTATTAAAGAGATGAAAATCACACCTATAAGATCATTAGAGCTTATGATATAGTGCCAAATGCATAGTGTGGACAAGAAAGGCAATAAAGATGAGAGAAGGGAGTTATAAATACGGAATTATACAGCCACAAAGAATTTCTTGGAGATAAGATCTCACTGTACGTGTTTTGTGTACTAACCTTACCATGGCTCTACCTTATTTACCGGTTGCTGTGGATCAACTAGGGAGCCCTGTGGTACAGTGATTAAGAGCTCAGCTACTAATCAAAAGGTTGGCAGTTCAAACCCACCAGCCACTCCAAGAGAGAAAGATGTGACAGTCTGCTTTTGGAAAGATTACATATGGGGCAGTTCTACTCCGGAGTCCTAAACGGTTGCAATGAGTTGAAATGTACTTGAGGGCAATGGTTGTTTTTCTTTGTTTGTTTGGTGAAGTCAGCTCTGACTCATGGCAACCTCATGTGTGTCAGAATAGAGCTGTGTTCCATACGGTTTTCAGTGGCTGATTTTTCATAAGTAGATCACCAGGTCTTTCTTCCCAGGTGCCTCTGGGTGGACTCGTACCTTCAACCTTTCAGTTAGCAGCCAAGTGCCTTAACCATTTACACCACCCAGGTACCCATCTTATTTACCTACCCTTATTTTCCCTTGCAAGTCTCTTGGGTGGTGAAACCAGTCAAGCTCTGGGCCACTAACTAAAAGGTTGGCAGTTCAAACCCCCTCAGTGGTGCCTCAGAAGAAGGGTCTGGCGATCTGATTCCTAAAGGTCAAGGGCAGCCGTAAAAACCCTGTGGAGCATAGTTCTACTCTGAAACACATGGGATAGCCGTGAGTCACAGTCAGGTCCAGGTCAACTTTTTTTTCCACCTTAGTTGGAATTTCTCCCTTCTTTTTTTTCACTTTGTTGCATTTATTACGTGGATTTAGACAAGTTACTTGTGTCTTGAAAAAGCCTTGAAGGAAGAAGTTTGAAACTATTTGAGATTCTGAAAGTTTTTGTGCATTTTGCTTTTCTATGCTCCCTACCTCATAGGTCCCTTATCGAGCCTCAGTTTCCTCATCTATAAAATGGAAATAATAATAGTACTTTCCTCAGTAGGTTTAGTGAGAAGATGAAATGAGTTAATTACATTAAAGTGTTTAAAACAACCTGTACACATAATTATTATTTGTTAGTTATTCCATAATTATTTATTGAACATTTGCTATGTTCCAAAAACTGAGCTGAATGCTACCACCAGTTGCCATCAAGTTAATTCCAACGCATGGTGACCTCATGTGTGTCAGAGTAGAACTGTGCTCCAGAAGGCTTTCGATGGCTGATTTTTTGGAAGTAAATCGCCAGGCCATTCTTCCAAGGTACCTTTGTGTGGACTTGAACCCTCAACCTCTCAGTTAGTAGTCAAGTGCTTAATGATTTTCCATCCATGAACTTCCTGAGCTAAATGCTAAGAATATGTAAATAATTTACAGTATTACAGTCCCCACATCTAAGGATCTCCACAAACAAAAGTGGGAGAGAGAAACACTAAACAAATACTTTTAATATAGTTTGGCATTTGCTGAATTAGCAATATACACAAGCATATCTTTATATTACTTTTGTTAGTGTAGCATAAGAGTTTATTGGTTTTTTTACTAGCCATTTCAAAGTATTGGCTAATATTGAGCTCCTGGTAAACTAAAACTTCCAGATTTTGTCTTGTGAATTACTGCTTATTCAAGTCTTCTCAATAATGCAATTTAACTTTTTTAGATCTGATCTTTCTCTGTATTAAATTTCATCTTCTCTAAGCCTATCTTTCCCACCTACTGGCATTGCTTTAAACCTTAAATGTCATCCTTCACCCTAGCTCTCCCTCCCAGTTTTGTACTGTCTATAAATTTGATGCACACGCTTTCCACATCTTCACTAGCTTTTACCGAAGAGGACAGAGCCCCCAGGGTAGTTGATAGACATTCCTTCCTGTTACTCATTGCCAGCAAATCAATTCTGACTCATAGCAACCCTATAGGACAGAGCAGAACTGCCTCAGAGGGTTTCCAAGGAGTGGCTGGTGGATTTGAACTGCCAACATTTTGGTTAACAGCCAAGCTCTTAACCGTTACGCCATCAGTTATTAATCAGTCTTTTGGTATTAACAAACTATAAATTTCACCTCACTGTACTATCATTCAGTCCATGTTTTTCAGTTTTGCTTGCCGTGTTAAGTACTAAGAGACTACTGTGTTTTGTTAAAATCAAGATATATTCCGTGTATAGTACTCCTCGCTCTACTTTTCCGATAACCCTATCAAAGAGGAAAAATAAATCATTTTTTTACAGTTCATTCTGATTCCTAACGATCACCACCTTCTTTTCTAGCACTCAACTGCCTAATGATTATCCCACCTCTCCAACTACCCAACTGCTCCCTCCCCATCTCCTAAATTGTGAGCTCTTCTAGGTCAGAAGCATTTCACTTGGTCCATAATGCCTAGTGTAATTCTTGACATATAACAGATGATCAATAAATAGTTGTTGAATAAATGAATGAAACCATCTGTCCTACTTGGTTTTTGCTCAAGTTTTAGCCAGGATACTCCTCTGCTCAATTACAATAACTATTCTGGGCCAAGTATGGGATCATTCCTTGGAATTTATTATAAGCTATGGGTTATTAATAATAATAATAATAAGCTTAGGCATTAACTCAGGAATGATGGTGTAATGTTAATGGCTAACAAAGAAAAAATAGAGTTCAATTTCTGTTTTACGTCTGCCTTTACAAGGAAAATTAACTCCATGTTTAAATGGGTAGAATAAAATGGATGAAATAAATGAAGAGATTGTAAGAAATCATCTGCCTGTTCCCAATGAACTCAAGTTCCTCAGTGAATTAAAACCAGGGATACTCAGAGATCTTGCAAACGAAATCATTATCTTCATAACAGTAATCTCTAAAGAGAAGTAGAAAACAGTCTTAGACAACTAGAGATAGGTAAGTAGATTTTAGTGTTCTAAAGTGGTTGAGAACTACAGTGAGCTACGGCTGCTAACCAAAAGATCCGCGGTTGGAATCCACCAGCTGCTCCTTGGAAACGCTATGGGGCAGTTCTTCTCTGTCCTATAGGATCGCTATGAGTCGGAATCAACTCGACGGGAATGGGTTTGGTTGAAGTGAAAAGGAAATGGTTTCTGTAACTTGATGTGATTCCTGGACTATTAAAGGGATGGTTTGTGAACACCTAGAAGAGAAAATGGTGATGGCTTAGAGATGCAGCAGTTAGAAGCCTCTCATTTCCTCTTTGACAAGAGTACTGGGCTGATTTTTCTCTTATTCGACAAGTAATTACTGAGCTTCTATTCTGTGTTAGACACTTTGCTAAATGCTAGGGATGTGAGCAAGACAAATGCAGCCCTTCCCACCTAGAGTTTACAACCTAGTGCAGTGGATATAAATGTTGGCTCACAAATGTACACCAAGCAAATGCTGTTTTAGAAACCATGTTTGCAGCATTTAAAAACATTTTAAACATGTTTTAAAGCATTTTTAAATTGTTGGTACCATTTGAAGTTGGGCATCTTCATGTGAAAATCTAGATGCTAACTTACTTTGAAAAATCAAACCAACTGGCTCCACTGGACCTGATTCTCACATGGCAGTTATCAGCTGGAGCTAGGTAGTAGGCACTCTCCTTTAGACAGGGCACACAATTTCCAGTTTACCATATTTCTCACCACTTCTTACTGTCTTCCACTAAACCTGCTTCACTTATTTACCTACTTGCTTTGCTGTTGTAGGAACCCTGAGTTTGCAAGACTAGTGCTTGATACCAACAATATAGTATGATAAGTTCAATGGAGTGAGCGTCTGTATGGGAGCTCCAAGAGGGCTCCAGCCCCCAGACAAAACCTGAGAATCAAGGAAGGATTCCTGGAGGAGATAATATCTACACTGATAACTGAAAGATGAAGGGGGATCAATAGGATAAGGTGCGAATTTGGGATGGGAGGTATTGGAGAAGGAATGTGTCTGGCAGAGTTAATAGCATATTCAAATGCCTGGAGGTAGGACTTTCAGTTGGAGAAATCAAAAGTAGTTTTGGGTAAAGGAAGAAATAACTAAACATAAGGCTTTAGAAGTAAACGGGGGCCATTTTATGTCTTATTGAGGGGTTTTGAGGTCAATGAGTAGATTTTAATTATTTTAAGCATGAAAGTTATACAATCAGATTTATCTACAAGCCAAGGAATTCCTAAGGCTACCAGAAGCTGGAAGAAAGGATCGCCCCTCCAGAGCTTTTTGAAAGATCATGGCTTGTAGATACCCTGCATTTGGACTACTAGCCTCCAGAACTGTGGGATAATAAATGCCTTTTGTTTAAAGCCACCCACTTTGTGGTATTTTGTTACAGCAGCTCTATGAGACTAATACACTGTCTTATTCCTTTTTCAAAAAAGAATGCTTCTAATACTTCACTATTACATATACTCTTTGTTGTCATTGAAGTATACACTCTCTGCTGTTCCTAATTTGCCACTGAGCTCTTTATCAAACAGTCTTCTTGCATCTACCGAGAATATCATATTTTTATTTTGCCTTTCTATTAATTTGGTGAATTCATTGTTAGATTTTCTAATATTAAATCAACCATAAATTCCTGGAATATAAAAATTTTAACATGGTCTACTATATTTTTACATATATTCCTTGGATTCAGTTTGCCAATATTTTGCTTAGAATTTTTGCATGTATATCCATGAGTAGATTGGCCCTTAACTGGCTTTTAATTTATTCTCTTTGTCTAAATTTGATATAAAGATTATTTACTATTATAAAATGAGTTGGGAGGTTTCCTCTCTTTTTCTATTATCTCAAAGAGTCTGCATAAGACTGAAATAAACCGTTCTTTAAAGTTTTATAGAGCTCACTTATAAAATTATCTGGTATGATGTTTTCATTCTAGAAAGGTTGTTTAATATTGATTGACATTTTTTAAGTTACAGACTATTCAGATTTTCTATCTCCCCTTGAGGAATGTTTTCATTTTATTTCTTTAAATTTATGGGTAAAATAATATTTGAATAACACATATTATTCTCTCAGTAACTATATTGTATTGCATTATGGTCTCTTTTCACTCCCAAGATTGTTTTTGTTTATTTTGCTTTTTTTTCCCACAAGTTTCACCAGAGACTTGTCTATTAATTTTTGGCTATATTGGTCTAAATTATCATGCATTTATTTTCTCCTTTTCTAGTTTCTGCTTTTATTATCTCATTATCTTCAATTTCTTTAGATCAGTTCTGTTGCTCTTTTTCTAACTTAACACATTAAATTTCAGTCTTTCTTTTTAATGAAAGCATTTAAAGCTGTAAATTTCTCTTTTCTACTATTTTAGCTATATCCCACACTTTTTTAATTTAATTTTATTTTTGTTAAGAATATACACATCAAAACATACACCAATTCAACAATTTCTACGTGTACAATTCAGTGACATTGATTACATTCTTCAAGTTGTGCAACCATTCTCACCCTCTTTTCTGACTTGTATCTCCCCCACTAACATAAGCTCACTGTCCCCTAAGGTTCCTATCTAATCTTTTGAGTTGCTGTTGTCAATTTGATTGCATATAGCTAGTTCTTAAAAGAGCATAATGCTCATAGCAGATATTTTTTACTAGTTAAGCTAAATTATTGTTTGGTTTTAAGAAGACTTTTGGGGATATTTTTGGTTTAAGTTTTAAAGATTATCTCAGGACAATAGTTTCAGGGAGTCATCCAGCCCCCACAGTTCCAGAAAGTCTGGAGTCCATGAGAATTTGAAATTCTGTTCTGCATTTCCCCTCTTTTGATCAGGATTCTTCTGTAGAACCTGTCAGCAAAAAGTTCAGTAATCGTAGTTGGGCACCATCCAGTTCTTCTGGTCTCATGGCAGAGGAGGCAGTTGTTCATGGAGGCAATTAACCATACATTCCATGACCTTCCTATTCCTGACTCTCCTTCGTTTGTTGCTCCAGGTGAATAGAGACGAGTTGTTGTGCCTTGGATGGCTGCTTGAAAGCTTTTAAGACCCCAGGCACTAAGCAACAAACTAAGAGGTAGAACAGAAGCACTAAACATTTTATTAGGTCAGTTAACTGGGATGTCCCATGAAACCATGGCCTTAAACCTCCAAACCAAGGAACCAAATCCCTTGGGGTGTTTGGTTGTACATAAGCAGCCTCAGCAGCTACCCCTTTGTTACTGTTGTTGTAAATATATCTATCACATAACTTTTGCCAATTCAACATTTTACAGGTTTATAACTTATTGACAGCAATTACAATAATCAGCTGTGCAATCCTACCCTTAATCAATATTATTTTTCCATCACTGTTAACCACCACCCTTACCCCCTACCCCCTGCCCCTGGTAACTACTAATAAACTTTGGTTTCTATACATTCACCTTTTCTTGTCTTTTTATATAATTGAGGACATATAATATTCGTCCTTTTGTAATTGACTTATTTCTCTCAGCATAATGTCTTCAAGCTCCATCCATACTGTAGCATGTATCAAGACTTTGTTTCATCTACTGGCTGAGTAGCATTCCGTTTAGCATCATTCAGTTCTAAGTATTTTCTAAGTTTTTTTAGGATGATTTAGTTTTGTACTTTAATTATGTTGTAGACACTCAAAGCAATCTGTATGATTGATATTTAAGAATTTTTTTAACCTAGAATATGGTCAAAATTTGTAAATGCTTCATAGGAGCTTAAGAAAAATACACACTCTATAATTGTTGGGTAAAGGTTTCTAAATAGAGTCCACATGCCTCATAACATTCGTTCAGGCAACATTCAACTGCATATGTGTCTGTGGTCCCATAAGGTTATAATACAGTTCAGAAATCCTGACTGGAGGATAGGACGCAGCAGACATAACTGGACGTAGTGGACACAACAGCTTCCTGCACAAAACACCTGTGTCTCATGTCTCTTGTATATAAAGTAATTGTGCTGCTAGGCGTATAATGGTACAGTACATATATAATCTATAATCCATATGTTTTGATAGTCACAATAAATGCCTATCTTACTGGCTTATGTACTGTACTTTTCATTGTTATTTTAATGTGAACTTTCCCTACTTACAAATAAAATGTTTACCATATAACAGTGGATGCTTCGACTTGTAGGCAGCACATCCAATTCTTGTATTGCAAGTCTCTTAAGTGTTGTAATGTTGTCTCTCTGTTTAATTTTCTTTTGAAAATATTACCATGAGTTGCATCATGGCTCCCAAACACAATAAAACCAGTACTAGTGATAGCAGCAGCAAGAGGCAAACAGAAGAATCAATTTGGAAGTGAAACAGAAGATTATTAAACAACAAGAAGGTGGAAAATCAGGGAATGCTGTTGCTTGCAATTTAGGTATGTTCGCACAACGTCCAAAGCATGTATCATCCTATTTCACACAACGTGTAGTGGGCGTTAAGTGCAGCATGACTGTTGTTGTTGTTAGGTGCCATTGAGTTGGTTCCTACTCATAGTGGCCCTATGCACAACAGAACGAAACACTGCCCCTTCCTGCGCCATCAATCATTACCATGTTTGAGTCCATTGTTGCAGCCACTGTGTCAATCCATCTCATCTAGGGTCTTCTTCTTTTTCACTGACCTTCCACTTTACCAAGCATGATATCCTTCTCCAGGTACTGGTCCCTCCTAATAACATGTCCAAAGTATGTGAGTCAAAGTCTCACCATCCTTGCTTCTAATGAGCATTCTGGTTGTATTTCTTCCAAGACAGAATTGTTCGTTCTTCTGGTATATTCCATATTATTCCCCAACACCATAAGTCAAAGGCATCAATTCTTCTTCAGTCTTCCTTATTCATTGTTCAGCTTTCACATGCGTATGAAGCGATTAAAAATGCCATGGCTTGGGTCAGGAGCACCTTAGTCCTTAAAGTGACATCTTTGCTTTTTAACACTTGATAGAGATCTCTTGAGGAACCTGTGCATAGATCAAGAGGCAGTTGTTCGAATAGAACAAGGGGATACTGCAAGGTTTAAAGTCAGGAAAGGTGAGCGTCAGGGTTGTATCCTTTCACCATAATTATTCAGCCTGTATGCTGAGCAAATAATCTGAGAAGCTGTACTATATGAAGAGGAACTTGGCATCTGGATTGGAGGAAGGCCCACTAACAACCTACATTATGCAGACGACACACTGCTGAAAATGAAGAGGACTTGAAGCACTTACTGATGAAGATTAAAAACTATAGCCTTCAGTATGGATTATACGTCATCATAAACAAAACAAAAATCCTCACAACTGGACCAATAAACAACATCATGACAAACAGAGAAAAAGATTGAAGTTGTCAAGGATTTCATTTTACTTGGATACACAATCAACATGCATGGAAGCAGCTATCAATAAATCAAATGACACACTCATTGGGCAAATCTGCTGCAAAAGACCTCTTTGAAGTGTTGAAAAGCAAAGATGTCACCCTGAAGACTAAGGTGCACCTGACCCAAGCCATGGTGTTTTCAATCATCTCATGCGTGCAAAAGCTGGACAATGAATAAGGAAGACCGAAGAATTGATGCTTTTGAATTATGGTGTTGTTGAAGATTAATGAATATACCATGGACTGCCAAAAGAACGAACAAATCTGTCATGCAAGAAATACAGCCAGAATGATCCTTAGAAGCAAGGATGGCCAGACTACGTGTCACATACTTCAGACATGTTGTCAGGAGAGATCAGTCCCTGGAGAAAGACACCATGCTTGGTAAAGTAGATGGTCAGTGAAAAGGAAGAAGACCCTCAATGAGATGGATTGATACAGTGGCTGCAACTATGGGCTCAAGCATAACAATGATTATGATGAGGATTGCACAAGACCAGGCAGTGTTTCGTTCTGTTATACATAGGGTCTCTATTAGTTGAAACCAACACGACAGCACCTAACAACAACAACAACAGAAATCTCTTGTAGCAGATTTGGCCAATGCAATGTGTTGTTTGATTTCTTGACTACTGCTTCCATGGGTGCTGATTGTGGATCCAAGTAAAATGATATCCTTGACAACTTCAATCTTTCTCCATTTATCATGATGTTGCTTATTGGTCCAGTTGTGAGGATTTTTGTTTTCTTTATGTTGAAGCATAAACCATACTGAAGACTGAAGTCTTTGATCTAAATCAATAAGTGCTTCAAGTCCTCTTCACTTTCAGCAAGCAAGGTCGTGTCATTTACATATCGCAAGTTGTTGAGTCTTCTTCCTACAATCCAGATGCCGAGTTCTTCATATAGTCCAGCTTCTCAGATTAATTGCTCAGCATACAGACTAAGTATGGTGAGAGGATACAACCCTGATGCACACCTTTCCTTGTTCTGTTCGAACAACTGCCTCTTGGTCTATGTACACGTTCCTCATGAGCACAATTAAGTGTTCTGGAATTCACATTCTTTGCAATGTTATCCATAATTTGTTATGATCCACAGAGTCCAATGCCTTTGCATAGTCAGTAAAACACAGGTAAACATCTTTCTGGTATTCTCTGTTTTCAGCCATGATCCATCTGACATCAGCAATGACGTTCTTCATTCCATGTCCTCTTTTGAATCCAGCTTGAATTTTGGCAGTTCCCTGTCAATGTACTGTGGCAACCGCTTTTGAATCATCTTCAGCAAAGTTTTACTTGTGTGTGATACTAATGATACTGTTTGATGATTTCCGCATTCAGTTGGATCACCTTTCTTTGGAATGGGTGCAAATATGGATCTCTTCCAGTCAGTTGGCCAGGTAGCTGTCTTCCAAATTTCTTGGTATAGACGAGTGAACTCTTCCAGCACTGCGTCCGTTTGTTGAAACATCTCAATTGGTATTCTGTCAATTCCTGGAGCCTTGTTTTTCACCAGTGCATTCAGTGCAGCTTGGACCTTTTCCTTCAATACCATCAATTCTTGATCATATGCTACCTACTGAAACAGATGAACTTCAACCAATTCTTTTTGGTATAGTGACTCTGTATTCCTTCTGTCATCTTCTGATGCTTCCTGCATCATTTAATACTTTCCCCATATCAAACAAAAACCCTACCATCGAGTCAATTCTGACTCATAATGGCCCTATAAGACAGAGTAGAACTGCCCTATTAGGGTTTCCAAGGAGCGGCTGGTAGATTCAAACTGCTGACCTTTTGGTCAGCAGCTGAGCTCTTAACCACTGTGCTGTCAGGGCTCCATTTTCCCCGTAGTCTTTCAATACTGGAACTAGAGGCTTGAGTTTTTTCTTCAGTTCTTTCAGCTTGAGAAACGCCAAGTGTGTTATTCCCTTTTGGTTTTCTAACTCCAGGTCTTTACTCATTTCATTATAATACTTTGCTTTGTCTTCTCAAGCTGCCCTTTGATATCTTCTGTTCGGCTTTTACTTCATTATTTCTTCCTTTTGTTTTAGCCATTCTACATTCAAGAGTAAGTTTCAGAGTCTCTTCTGACATCCATTTTGGTCTTTTCTTTCTTTTCTGTGTTTTTAATGACCTCTTGCTTTCTTCATTTATGATGTTCTTGATGTCATTCCACAACTCATCTGATCTTCAGTCATTAGTGTTCAATGTGTCAAATCTCTCCTTGAGACGGTCTCTAAACTCAGGTGGGATATACTCAAGGTCATACTTTGGCTCTTGTGGACTTGTTCTAATTTTCTTCAACTTGAACTTGAACTTGTATATGAGCAATTGATGATCTGTTCCACAATCAGCCCCTGGCCTTGTTCTGATTGATGATATTGAATTTTTCCATGGTCTCTTTCCATAGATGTAGTCAATTTGATTCCTGTATATTATATCTGGCAAGGTCCACACGTATAGCCGCCACTTATGTTGGTGAAAAAAGGTATTTGCAGTGAAGAAGTTGCTGGTCTTGCAAAATTCTATCATGCCATCTCCGGCATTATTTCTATCGCCAAAGCCATATTTTCCAACTATTGTTCCTTCTTCTGTTTCCAACTTCTGCATTCCAATCACCAGTAATTATCAAATCGTCTTGACTGCCCGTTTGATCAATTTCAGATTGTAAAAGTTGGTAAAAACCTTCAACTTCTTCATCTTTGGCCTTAGTGGTTGGTGCATAAATTTGAATAATAATGGCGTTAAGTGGTCTTCCTTGTAGGTGTATGGATATTATCTTATCACTGACAGCATCGCACTTCAGGATAGATCTTGAAAGGTTCTTTTTTGACGATGAACGCAACATCATTCCTCTTCAAGCTGCCATTCCCTGCACAGTGGACCATATGACTGCCTGATTCAAAATGGCCAACACCAGTCCATTTCAGCTCACTAATGCCTAGGATTTTGATGTTTATGCATTCCATTTCATTTTTGACAACTTACAATTTTCCTAAATTCATGCTGTGTACATTTCACATTCCGATAATGTTTGTAGCTGTTTATTCTCATTTTGAGTGGTGTCACATCAGCAAATGAAGGTCCTGAAAGCTTGACTCCATCCACATCATTAAAGTCGACTCTACTTTGAGGAGGCAGTTCTTCCCCAGTCGCATTTTGAGTGCCTTCCAACCTGAGGGGCTCATCTTCTGGCACTATATTAGACACTGTTCCGATGCTAGTAATAAGCTTTTCACTGGCCAGTTTTTTCAGAAGTAAACTGCCAGGTCTTTCTCCCTAGTCTGTCTTAGTCTGGAAGCTCAGCTGAAACCTGTCCACCAAGGGTGACTCTGCTGGTATTTGAAATACCAGTGGCAAAGCTTCCAGTATCCAAACAACACCTAAGCCACTATAGTACGACCAACTGACAGACATGTGGTGAAAGCATGACTGTATACCTATTAAATTTTTGGAAAGGAAGGCACGGTCAACAGTATCAAACACATGGTGACACTGGACAACAGCAGGTCACTTTACAAGGTCTCTTGCAACCTGGAGGACAAGATTTAGGAGGCCAACAGGTAACCAGTTAAATAACCATATTAAAAGAGGATGATTAATGGATAGGCATCCTATTTAGAAGAAGGTATCTAGAGACTGGCTCCAGAGCTCAGCCCTTGTTGTTATTGTTGTGTGCCATCGAATCAATTCCAACTCATAGTGACCCCACAGGACAGAGTAGAACTGCCTCATAGTTTCCTAGGCTATAATTTTTATGGAAGCAAATTTCCAGGTCATTTTTCTCGCAGAGCTGTTGGTGGGTTCAAACCACCGACCTTTCAATTAGTAGCCAAGCACTTAACCATTGCACCACCAGGGCTCCTTGTTCAGCCCTTAGACCTGTACTTTTAAAATATTTACCATGATTTGGATAAGAACAGTTAGAGAATCAGCATTCATAGTAACTTCTCTGATCCAACTGGCTCCCTTCTATTTTCTCATCTTCTTGTCCTACCTATTTAGACTCAACCACTGTTCACTTTCTCCTTGATACTCTTCTTCATCCAAGCCTGGCTACAGAGTGAAATGCAATTTCACCTGTTCTCTGCTTGCTGTTTCTAAGAACCAGTAAACAAATCCTTTTATTTTAAGAGTTTTAGGGATTACCACTACAAAGAAATAATCACAAAATAAATCTGAGACAGTTAGCATGCTTTCCCAATGCTCTAACAGTATGGTTCATAATCCGTGTTAAATTCCTTTTGATTTAATAAGCATGCTTCTGAACATCTACTATAGGTGAGGCACTGTGCCAGGCGCATCCAGGGACCAAAAGAGGGTAAAATAATCACCCTGCCTTCAAGTAATCTGATACATCTTCCTCTTTTAGGGGTTGTGATGCCTGCAGAGAGGCCAGCAAATCATTGAGGCATTCCTCCCAAAGCCAGCTTGTAAGCATTTGCTTTTCTGAGAATCTCAGGCATGTATGATTCTCATCCCGAAGAACCTCAGCCTAGTGAGGGAATAGTCCCCTGGGGCATTTCTTCCGCTCTATTTACCAATATGTAGATGACAACAATGTTCCCCTGCTATGCATGTTTTCACTAGCGAATTTTTTTCAGAAGTAGATAGCCAGGTCCTTCTTCCCAGTCTGTCTTAGTCTGGAAGCTCCTCTGAAACTTGTCCACCATGGGTGACCCTGCTGGTATTTGAAATACCTGTGAAATAGCTTCCAGCATCACAGCAACACAAAAACCACCACTGTACAACAAACTGACAGAAAAGTATACACCAGGGTTGTTCCACCATACTTATTCAAACTGTATGCTGAGCAAATAATCTGAGAAGGTGGACTATATGAAGAAGAACGGTATCAGGATTGGAGGAAGACTCATTAACATCCTGCAATATGCAGATGACACAGCCTTGCTTGCTAGAAGTGAAGAGGACTTGAAGCACTTACTGATGAAGATCAAAGACTTCAGCCTTCAGTATGGATTACATCACAATGTAAAGAAAACAAAAATCCTCACAGCTGGACCAATAAACTGTGTCATGGATTGAATTGTGTCCCTAAAAAATATCTGTCAACTTGGGTAGGCCATGATTCCCAGTATTGTGTGATTGTCCACCATTTTGTCATCTGATGTGATTTTCCTATGTGTTGTAATTCTGCTTCTATGATGTAAATGAGGCAAGATTAGAGGCAGTTATGTTAATGAGGCAGAATTAAATCTACAAGATTAGGCTGTGTTTTAAGTCAATCTCTTTTGTAATACAAAAGACAGAAGCCAGCAGAAGACAGGGACCTCATACCACCCAGAAACAAGAGCTAGGAGATCAGTGTGTCCTTTGGACCCAGGGTCCCTGTGCTGAGAAGCTCCTGGACCAGGGAAAGATTGATGACAAGGACCCTCCCCCAGAGCCGACAGAGAGAGAAGGCCTTCCGCTGAAGTTGGCACCCTGAATTCGGACTTCTAGCCTCCTAGACTGTGAGATAATAAATTTCTCTTTGTTAAAGCCATCCACTTGTGGTATTTATGTTATAGCAGCACTAGATAACTAGGACAAGCAGCATCATGAAAAACAGAGAAAATACTGAAGCTGTCAAGGATTTCATTTTACAATCAACTCCCATGGAAGCAGTAGTCAATAAATCAAATGACATAGTGCATTGGGCAAGTCTGCTGCAAAAGACCTCTTTAAAATCTTAAAAAGCAAAGATGTCACTTTGACGATTAAGGTGCACCTGATCCAAGCCATGGTTTTTTCAATCAACTCACATGAATGAGAAAGCTGTGAATGAAAAAGACCAAGGAAGAACTGACACATTTGAATTATGCTGTTGGCAAAGAATATTGAATATACCACAGCCTGCCAGAGGAATGAACAAATCCATCTTGGAAGAAGTACAGCCAGAATGCTCCTTAGAAGCAAGGATGGTGAGACTTCATCTCACTTACTTTGGACACATTATCAAGAGGGACCAATCCCTGGTAAAGTAGAAGGTCAGTGAAAAAGAGGAAGTCTCTCAACAAGATGGATTGACACAGTAACTGCAACAATGGGCTCAAACGTATCTGCTATTGTGAGGATGGCACTTCTGCCGGGTCCTTCTTCCTAGTCTATCTTAGTCTGGAAGTTCAGCTGTAACCTGTCCGCCATGGGTGACCCTGCTGGTATCTGAATACCAGTGGTATAGCTTCCAGCATCACCAAACACGCAAGCCCCCAGAGTATGACAAACTGACAGACACATGAGGAAAGCCACATTTTGTCCTGTTATACATAAGGTCGCTATGAGTGCAAACTGACTCGATGGCATCTAACAACAACAGATGACAACACACATACACACACACCAACCATACGTGACCTGAATCTAGAAGAGAAAACAAATACAAAAAATGAAGACTTAGGATCCAGTTCCCAAGCCCAAGTATAACAGAGTAGCCAGATGTCCATAGAGCAAGGTTAAAAAAGCACATATTTGGGTTATTAGGTTATTACACTAGTTTTTTTCTTTTTTTTTTTTTTTTTTTTTTGGCCGTTGTTGATTTTTTAGAAATAATTGTTTACTTTGAAACTATACCAAATGTTGAAGACAAAGCAAGTATGTCATTAAAGAGATTTTTTTCCCACTATATGGGAAGCTAAAATAATGAACCATCTGCTTCAATACTGGTTACCTAGCACTCTACTAACCAAATGCATTTGGTGATGGTTAATGCAGAGTTTTGTTTTTCAGCCTGAGGACCAACTGCCTAGTCCAGAAAAGAGAAATTTAGTTTAGTATCTTTGGGGATTTTCATTAACTATATGAAAATTTAGCACGCTGTGTTTAAACAATGTAATGTAGCTACCAAAAACATGGGCTTTGGACGAGCCAAACTCTTTGTTTTCCAGTCCAGACTTTTCCTGAGAGGTTTGGGGCAGTGACTTAAGCTTTCTGAGGCTTGATAAATTATAGGCATTAACATCTGCTTTTTGGCATAGTTATAAGGATCAGTTGAGAAAATGCATACAAAGTCCCTGGCCTGCAGTAAGCTCCATAAATAGTGGTGATTTTTACTTGCACATGCTGTTCTTTATGCCTAGAAAGTTTCTGTGCCACCACCCCCACATGCCCATCCTTACTCTGACTAAAGAGCTATTTCTAGAAAGTCTTACCTGGCCCAGACACTTCTCACCCCAATTCCTGGTACACTCTGAGTATATGGAATTTTTTAATTGTTTTTATCACATGCATTTTAAGTGTCTGTGGAGCAGTGGTTAAGAGCTATGGCTGCTAACCAAAAGATCGGCAGTTTGAATCCACCAGCCACTCCTTGGAAACTCTATGAGACAGTTCTACTCTGTCCTATATGATTGCTATGAGTCAGAATCGACTCAATGGCAGCAGGTTTGGGTTTGGGTTATATCTGTATCTGTATCACTAGATTGTGAACAGGGCATTTTATTTTTCTATACCCAGGACTTTGCAGTGTTTGGTACATGATCATAAAAAACATACATCAAAATCATAATCATAAAGAACAATGAGATATGGCCATTAAAAGACCTAATATAACCTTTTGGAGTATTTATAGAAATATTGTGCTCTCTGCTTTTAAAAGTTTTATACATAACCTCTTGGACCATTGGGATGGGACTTTGTAGTGGACTATGGTTGTGGGATCTTGTGGTTGGATTAGATCCATGGTTCCCAAGTGTTTGAGGGTGTAGTGGGCAAGGTAGGAGGTTAAGTTTTTCAACCATTCTTTCTTGGGAAAACAGTCTGAGACTATATTATTATGACCTTCTGTGTTAAATTATCCTTTTTTAAAAAATTGAAAAGAGAATGATACTAGATGAATATTTAGGTGGTGTGGATTTGTTTGCCTAGTTTGGTTTAATGTTCTTAATTGGCAAAATAAAAAAATTGGCAACTCTTTCTGTTCCGCAACCCTTCACGTTCCAACATTATAAAAAAAAAAACTAACTAGTCAGTGAAATCAAAAATCCAGAAACCAATGCACTTTAAAGTTCATTTCAACCCTTATATTCTAATTGTGTAATATTAGCATAATTAATATCCCCTACATATAGTAAGTAACCATACATATAGGCCCATTTAAAAAATTAAACGGTTGCTGCAGAGTCCACTCTAACTTGTGGCAACCCCATGTGTGTCAGAGTAGAACTGTACTCCATAGGGTTTTCAATCACTGATTTTTTGGAAGTAGATCTCTAGGCCTTTCCTCTGAGGTGTCACTGGGTGGGATTGAACCTCCAACCTTTTGGTTAGTAGCCAACCACATTAACCATTTGTATCACTCAGGGACTCCAGGCCCGTTTTAGAGTTTAGGAAACTGAGAAGTGACTCTCCAAACTCATACCACCAATCTCCATCAAGCTTAGTTAGGTCTTAGTAATGTCAAGATTTTCAGACAGGGACAGGTTTTGTAAACTCACTCATGACCTTAATTCAAGGCCCCTTGTCACCAGAAGATTGTGTTTCAGAATAATGCAGTAGGGATAGAAGCACTTGGGGACCTGAGGTAACAGGCACATTGGTAGATGCCTTAGCTGACTACAAGAGGCCACAGCTGTCAGGCTAATTTTGTTTTCCAAAAATAAAACCTAGGTAGGAACAACCACAGCCAAATCAGTCATTTCCTAGAAGTGTGGCTGCCGTATACACATTGACTTCTTTTTCTGAAACTTCATTGAGCCATTATGCACTTTCCTAGTATTTCCTTTCCCATCACTCCTAACAAGATGCTTTATATAAATTTTTTTTTTTTAAATGGCCCAATAATCAGATGTTCTTCTTGTCTTCTTGGTTAACTTTGTTGTCATTGTTAGGTGCCATCAGGTCGGCTCCAACTCCTAGAGACTCCATCCACAACAGAACAAAACACTGCCTGGTCCTGCACCATCCTCACTATCATTGCTATATTCCAGCCCATTGTTGCAGCCACTGTGTCAACCCATCTGGTTGAGGGTCTTCCTCTTTTTTGCTAACCTTCTCCTTTACCAAGCATGATGTCCTTCTCCAGGGACTGGTCCCTTCTGATAACGTGTGCAAAGTATGTGAGACAAAGTCTCTCCATCCTTGCTTCTAAGGAGCATTCTGGCTGTACTTCTTCCAAGACAGATTTGTTCATTCTTCTGGAAGTCCATGGTATATTCGATATTCTTCACCAACACCATAATTCAAAGGCATCAATTCTTTTTCGGTCCTCTTTTTTCATTGTCCAGCTTTCACATACATATGAGGCAATGGAAAATACCATGGCTTGGGTCAGTCTCACCTTAGATTTCAAGGTGACATCTTTGCTTTTTAATGCTTTAAAGAGGTTTGCAACAGATTTTCCCAATGCAACAAACACATTGTATGATTTCTTGACTGCTGCTTCCACGGGCATTGATTGCGGATCCAAGTAAAATGAAATCTTTGACAACTTCAGTATTTTCTCCGTTTATCATGATGTTGCTTATTGGTCCAGTTATGAAGATTTTTGTTTTCTTTATGTTAAGGTGTAATCCATACTGAAGGCCGTGTTCTTTGTGATGTTTCGTTTTTGGCAAGCAAAGTTGTATCACCTGCATATCGAAGGTTGTTAATGAGTCTTCCTCTGATCCTGATGCCCCGTTCTTCATATAGTCCAGCTTCTCAGATTATTGGCTCAGCATACAGATTGAATAAATATGGTGAAAGATTACAACCCTGACGCACACCTTTCCTGATTTTAAACCACACAGTATCCCCTTGTTCTGTTCGAACGACTGCCTCTTGGTCTGTGTACAGGTTCTTCATGATCACATTTAAGTGTTCGGGAATTCCCATTCCTCTCAATGTTATCCATAATTTGTTATGATCCACACCATGGAACGCTTTTGCATAGTCAATAAGACACAGGTAAATATCTTTCTGGTATTCTCTGCTTTTAGTCTCGATCCCTCTGACATCAGCAATGAAATCCCTCGTTCCACATTCTCTTTCTGAATCCAGCTTGAATTTCTGGTAGTTCCCTGACGATGTACTGCTGCAATAGCTTTTGAATTATCTTCAGCAAAATTTCACTTGCATGTAATATTAATGATATTGTTTGATAATTTCCACATCCTATTAGATCTGCTTTCTTTGGCATGAACACATACATGGATCTCTTCCAATCAGTTGGCCAAATAGCTGTCTTCTAAATCTTGGCATAGGTGAGTAAGCACCTCCAGTGCTGCATCCGTTTGTTGAGACATCTCAATTTGTATTCTGTCAATTCCTGCAGGCTTATTTTTTGCCAATGCTTTTTCAGTGCAGCTTGGATTTCTTCCTTCAGTACTATCGGTTCTTGATCATATGTTACCTTCTGAAATGGTTGAATGACAACCAGTTCTTTTTGGTACAGTGACTCTGTGTATTCTTTCGATCTGTTTTTGATGCTTCCTGTGTCGGTCAATGTTTTCCCCTTAGAAAGCTTCAAAATGGCAACTCAAGGCTTGAGTTTTTTTTCTTCAGTTCTTTCAGCTTGAGAAATGCTGAGTGTTCTTCCCTTTTGCTTTTCTAACTCCAGCTCTTTGTACATTTCATTATAATGTTTCACTTTGTCTTCTTGAGCCACCCTTTTAAATCTTCTGTTCAGCATTTTTACTTCATCATTTCTTCCTTTAACTTTAGCTACTCTACATTCAAGAGCTAGTTTCAGAGTCTCTTCTGACATCCATTTTGGTCTTTTCTTTTTAATGACCTTTTACTTTCTTCATGTATGATGTCCTTGATGTCATCCCACAATTCATCTAGTCTTGGGTCATTAGTGTTCAAGGCATCAAATCTATTCTTGAGATGGTCTTTAAATTCAGGTGGGATATACTCAAGGTTGTACTTTGGCTCTTGTGGACTTGTTCTAATTTTTTTCAGCTTCAGCTTGAACTTGCATATGAGCAATTGATGATCTGTTCTGCAGTCGGCCCTTGCCTTTTTCTGACTGATAATATTGACCTTCTCCATCGTCTCTTTCCACCGATGTAATTTGATTCCTGTGTATTTCATCTGGCAAGGTCCATATGTAAAGTCACGATTTATGTTATTGAAAAAAGGTATTTTCAATGAATACGTTGGTGCTCTTGCAAAATGCTATCAGGCGATCTCTGGCATCATTTCTATCATCTAGACCATATTTTCCAACTACCGATCCTTCTTCTTTGTTTGCAACTTTCGCATTCCAATAATCAATGCATCTTGATTGTATGTTTGATCAGTTTCAGACTGCAGAAGTTTGTAAAAATCTTCAATTTCTTCATCTTTAGCAGTAGTGGTTGATGTGTAAATTTGAATAGTTATGATATTAACTGGTCTTCCTTGTAGGCGTATAGATATTATCCTATCACAGACAGTTGTTTGAAAGTATGGATCTTGAAATGTTCTTTTTGAAGAATGCAACACTGTTCCTCTTCAATTTGTCATTCCTGGCATAGTAGGCTATATGATCGTCCAATTCAAAACAGCCAGTACCAGTCCATTTCAGCTCACTAATATCTATGATATTGATCTTCAAGCATTCCATTTAATTTTTGACAACTTCCAATTTTCCTTGATTCATACTTTGTTCATTCCAAGTTCTGATTACTAATGAATGTTTGCAGCTCTTTCTTCTCATTTTGAGTCGTGCAACATCAGCAAATGAAGATACCAAAAGCTTGACTCCATCCATGTCACTAAGGTGGACTTCAAGGAGGCAGCTCTTCTCCAGTTGTATTTTGAGTGTCTTCAACCTGCGGGGCTCATCTTCTGGAACTATATCAGACAGTGTTCCACTGCTATTCATGAGGTTTTCACTGGCCAGTTTTTTTCGGAAGTAGATTGCCAGGCCTCTCTTCCTAGTCTGTCTTAGTCTGGAAGCTCTGCTAAAACCTATACACCATGGCTGACCCTGCTGGTATTTGACATATTGACTGCATAACTTCTAGCATCACAGCAATATGCAAGTTACCACAGTACTGCAAACTGACAGCTGAGTGGTTAACTTACAGATGCCAAAAGTCAGTCAGTGTTCATGACATTTCAGTCCATTACATGGGAAGTGATGTTCCATACACCAAACTCAGCCAACGTTAAATAGCCAGATATAAAGCAAACTTTTGCTATAAAATTAAGTAATAAATATTTGGAGGTTGTGGGGGAGAGCTAAAGGAATATGATTTGGAGAAAATTTGTGAAGCTAGATTAGTGTTAAGCACTTAAACATCTTTAGCATTTTAAACAATATAATAAAACTCTTCCCTATAGAATCTGATTTTGTAGGATTAGAAGAGGGCTATTATTTATTTTTTGTTTATTGTTGTAGTTTAAGTGAAAGTTTACATTTCAAGTTAGTCTCTTATACAAAAATGTATACATACATTATTATGTGACCCAAATTGCTCCCCCCATACTGTGACGCCACACTCCTCCTTTCCACCCGATTTCCCATGTCCCTTCAAACAGCTCCTAACCCTCTCTGCCTTCTCATCTCAACTCCAGACAGAAGCTGCCCGTTTAGTCTCGTGTATCTACTTGAGATAAGAAGCACACTCTTCACGAGTATCATTTTACATCCAACAATCCAGTACAATCTTTGTCTGAAGAGTTGGCCTTGGAAATTGTTTTACTTCTGGGCTGATAGAGAATCCAGGGGCCATGCTTTCCAGGGTTCCTCCAGTCTCAGTCAGACCATTAAGTCTGGCCTTCTTACTAGAATTTGAGTTCTGCACCCTACTTTTCTCTTGCTCCATCAGGGACTCTTTATTGTGTTCTCTGTCAGAGCGGTCATTGGTGGTAGCCGGGCACCATCTAGTTCTTCTGGTCTCAGGCTGATGGAGTCTCTGGATTTATGTGGTCCTTTCTCTCTCTTGGGCTAATATTTTCCTTGTGTCTTTGGTGTTCTTCATTCTCCTTTACTCCAGGTGGTTGGGACCAACTGATGCATCTTAGATGGCCGCTTGATAGCTTTTAAGACCCCAGACACCACTCACCAAAGTAGGATGCAGAACATTTTCTTAATAAACTTTGTTATGCCAATTGACCTAGATGTCCCCTGAAAGCATGGTTCCCAGATCCCTACCCCTGCTACTCTCTCCCGTGAAGTATTTGATTGTATTCAGGAAACTGCTTAGCTTTGGTTTAGTCCAGTTGTGCTGACTTCCCCTGTAATGTATGCTGTCCTTCCCTTCACCTAATTCTTGTCTATTATCTAGTTAGTGAACAACCCTCACCCTCCCTCCCGACACTAGTAACCATCAAAGAATGTTTTCTTCTGTGTTTAAACCTTTTCTTGAGTTCTTACAATAGTGGCCTTATACAATATTTGTCCTTCTGTGACTGACTAAATTCACTCAGCATAATGTCTGCCAGATTCCTCCATGTTATAAGATGTTTCATGGCTTCATAGTTGTTCTTTATATTGTGTAGTCTTCCACTGTGTGGATAAACCATAATTTGTTTATCCATTTATCCATTGATGGGCACCTAGGTTGTTTCCATCGTTTTGCTATTGTGAACAGTGCTGCAATGAACATGGGTGTGCATATATCTATTCGTGTGATGGCTCTTATTTCTCTAGGATATAGTCCAAGGAGCGGGATTGCTGGATCGTATGGTACGCTATTTCTAGGTTTTTAAGGAAGTGCCAAATCAATTTCTAAACTGGTTGTACCATTTTATGTTCCCAGCAACAGTGTATAAGCATTCCAGTCTCTCCACAACATCTCTAGCATTTATTATTTTGTGTTTTTTTTAATTAATGCTAGCCTTGTTGGGGTGAACTGATAACGAATTGTAGTTTTGATCTGCATTTCTCTAACGGCTAATGATTGTGAGCATTTCTTCATGTGTCTGTCAGCCACCTGAATATCTTCTTTGGTGAAGTGTCTGTTCATATCCTTTGCCTATTTTTAATTGGGTAATTCATCTTTTTGTTGTTGAGGTTTTGCAATATCTTGTAGATTTTTTTTTAAATTTTTTTCATTGTACTTAAGGTGAAGGCTTACAGAACAAATAGATTCTCATGACACAGTAGCACACATATTGTTTTATGACATTGGTTAACAACCCCACAACATGGCAACCATCTCCGTTCTCGACCCTTCTTTTTTTTTTTTTGGGTGAAAATAAACATAGCCAAAGAGAAACCATTTCAAAAATTTCTACATGAAAAGTTCAGTGACATCGACTATACTCTTATACTTGTGCTGCTATTCCCACTTTAGATGAAAGTTTACAGAACAAAATAGTTTCTCATTAAACAGTTAGTACATATGTTGCCCTATGAAAATGGTTAGCAACCTCACATCAACACTATCCTTACTCAACCTTGGGTTCCCTATCACCAGCTTTCCTGTCCCATTCTGCCTTCTAGTCCTTGTCCCTGGTCTACTGTGCCTCATCAGTCCTATTTGGTTTTATGGGGCTGTCCACTCCCTGGCTGAACGGTGAACCTTGGAAGTGACTTCACCATTGAGCTAAAAGGGTGTCTAGGGGCCATACTCTTGGGGTTTCTCCAGTCTCCTGTAGGCCAGTAAATCTGGACTTTTTTTGTGAGTTAGAATTTTGTTCTACATCCTTCTCCAGCTCTGTTCAGAGCCCTCTGTTGTGATCTTGGTCAGAGCATTCAGTGGTGGTAGCAGGCACCATCTAGCTGTACTGGACTCAGTCTGGTGGAGGCCTTGGTAGCTGTGGTCCGTTAGTTCTTCAGAATAATTTTTTCCTTGTATCCTGTTCTCTTCACTCTCCCTTGCTCCCGGAGGGAGGAGACCAGTGGAGTATCTTAGATGGCTGCTCATAGGCTTTTAAGACCCCAGACACTACTCACCAAGGTAGAATGTAGAACATTTTCTTTATAAGCTGTGTTATGCCAATTGAGCTAGATGTTCCCCCGAGACATGGTCCCCACAGCCCTCTGCCCAGCAATTCAGTCCCTCAGGGAGTTGGAAGTGTCTATGGAGCTTCCATGACCTTTCCTTGTACAAGTTGTGCTGGCTTCCCAAGTATTGTGTACTGTCTCACCCTTCACCCAAGATACCAGTTATCTATTGCCTATTTAGTATTTCCCCCACACCCCTCCCATCCCTGGTAACCAACAAAGATTGTTACTTTTGATCTGTGAAGTTTTTCATGGGCTTTTACAATAGAGGTCTCAAACAATATTTGTCCTTTTTTGACTGACTTATTTCACTCAGCATAATGTCCTCCAGTCTCATCCATGTTATGAGATGCTTCACAGGTTCATCATTGTTCTTTCTTGTTGCATAATACTCAATTGTGTGTATATACCATAGTTTGTTTATCCATTCATCTGTTGATGGGCATCTAGGTTGTTTCCATCTTTTTGCTACTGTGAACACTGCCATGAACATAGGTGTGCATATGTCTATTCGTATGGCGGCTCTTATTTCTCTGGGATATATTCCTAGGAGTGAGATTGCTGAATCATATGGTATCTCTATTTCTAGCTTTCTAAGGAAGCACCATACCATTTTCCAAAATGGTTGTATCATTTTGCATTCCCACCAACAGTGCAGAAGAGTTCCAATATCCCCGCAGCTCCTCCAACATTTGCTATTTCCAGTGTTTTTGATTCGTGCCAGTAATACCAGGGTGAGATGGTATCTCATTGTGGTTTTAATTTGCATTTCTCTAATGGCTAGTGATCGCGAGCATTTCCTCATGTGTCTGTTGGCCACTTGAATATCTTCTTTGGTGAAGTGTCTGTTCATTTCCTTTCCCCATTTTTTAACAGGATTATTTGTCTTTTTGTTGTAGTGGTTTTGGATTTTCTTGTAGATTATGGAGATTAGACCTTTGTCTGACTTGTACTGTCCAAAAATTTTTTCCCAGTCTGTAGGTTCTCTTTTGACTCTTTTGGTGAAGTCTTTTGAAGAGCATAGGTGTTTGATTTTTAGAAGATCCCAGTTATCTCGCTTATCTGTTGGGGTTTGTGCATTGATGGTTATGGTTTGTATCCTGTTAATGCCATGTATTAAGGCCTGAAGTGTTGGTCCTATTTTTTCTTCTATGAACTTTATAGTTTTAGACTTTATATTCAGGTCTTTGATCCATTTTGAAGTAGTTTTTGTATATGGCGTGAGGTATGGGTCCTGTTTCATTTTTTTGCAAATGGCTATCCAGTTTTGCCAGCACCATTTGTTAAAAAGACTGTCTTTTCCCCATCTGATGGACTTTGGGCCCTTGTTGAAGATCAGGTGACTGTAGGCGGATGGATTTACATCTGGGTTCTCAATTCTGTTCCATTAGTCAATGTGTCTGTCATTGTACCACTACGAGGCTGTTTTGACTACCATGGCTGTATAGTAGGTTCTGAGATCAGGTAGTGTGAGTCCTCCAACTTTTTTCTTCTTCTTCAGTAGTGCTTTACTTATTCGGGGCTTCTTCCCTTTCCATATAAAGTTAATGATTAGTTTTTCCATCTCTTTGAAGAATGTTGTTGGTAATTTGGATCGTGATTGTGTTGTATTTGTAAATTGCTTTGGTTAGAATTGTCATTTTCACAATATTGAGTCTACCTATCCATGAGCATGATATGTTTTTCCATTTATGTAGATCCCTTTGGGTTTTTTGCAGTAGTGTTTTGTAGTTTTCTTTGTATAGGTCTTTTATGTCCCTGGTTAGATTTATTCCTAAGTATTTTATCTTTTTAGGGGCTATTATAAGTGGTATTTTTTTCCTGATTTCCTTTTCGTCATTCTCCTTATTGGTGTATAGGAATCCAACTGATTTTTGTATGTTTATCTTGTATCCTGCTACTCTGCTGAATCTTTCTATTAGTTCCAGTAGATTTCTTGTGGAGTCTTTAAGGTGTTCAATGTATAGTATCATATTATCTGCAAACAGGGACAGTCTAACTTCTTCATTATCAATTTGGATGCCCTTTATTTCTTTTTCTTGCCTTATTGCTCTAGCTACAACTTCCAGCACAATGTTAAATAGGAGTGGTGACAAAGGGCGTCATTGTCTTGTTCCTGGTTTCAAGGGGAATGTTTTCAGCCTCTCTCCATTAAGAATGATGTTGGCCATTGGTTTTGCATAGACACCCTTTATTATGTTGAGAAATATCCCTTCTATACCTATTTGGTGGAGAGTTT
This sequence comes from Dugong dugon, assembly GCA_030035585.1. NCBI lineage: Eukaryota > Metazoa > Chordata > Mammalia > Sirenia > Dugongidae > Dugong > Dugong dugon. Next base: position 34,498,332 of record CM057467.1, read on the forward strand.
TTATCAGGAATGGGTGTTGGACTTTGTTTGTCAAATGCATTTTCTGTGTCAATTGAGATGATCATGTGATTCTTTTCTTTCCTTTTATTTATGTGGTGGATTATGTTGATTGATTTTCTAATGTTGAACCATCTTTGCATACCTGGTATGAATCGTACTTGATCGTGGTGTATTATTTTTTTGATATGATGCTGAATTCTATTGGCTAGAATTTTGTTAAGAATTTTTGCATCTATATTCATGAGAGATATTGGTCTGTAATTTTCATTTTTTGTGACGTCTTTGCCTGGTTTTGGTATCAGCGTTATGCTGGCTTCGAAGAATGAATTTGGAAGTGTTGCTTCCTCTTCTATGCTCTGAAATAGCTTGAGTAGTACTGGTACAAGCTCTTCTGTAAATGTTTTGTAGAACTCTGCAGTGAAGCCATCTGGGCCACGGCTTTTTTTGGTCGGGAGTTTTTTTATTACCTTTTCAATCTCTTCTCTTGTTATGGGTCTGTTCAGATTTTCAACACCACTTTGTTGTAGTTTGGGTAGGCCATGTGTTTCTAGAAATTTATTCACTTCCTGTAGGTTTTTATATTTGGTGGAGTATAGTTTTTCATAATATTCTGTTATAATCCTTTTTATTTCAGTTGGGTCTGTTGTAATGTCCCCCATTTCATTTCTTATTTGGGTTATTTGTGTCCTCTCCTGTCTTTCTTTTGTCAGTCAGGCCAGTGGTTTGTCGATTTTGTTGATTCTTTCAAAGAACCAACTTTTGGTTTTGTTGATTCTTTCTATTATTTTTCTGTTCTCTATTTCATTTATTTCTGCTCTGATCTTTACTATTTCCTTTCTTCCGGTGGTTCTGGGCTTTTTTCTTTTTGCTGTTCTCTATTTGTTTGAGTTCTGTAGTTAATGTTTTGATCTTGTCCCTTTCTTCTTTTTTGATGTGTGCATCTATTGCTATAAATTGTCCTCTGAGGACTGCCTTTGCTGTGTCCTAAAGGTTTTGCTATGATGTGTTTTCATTCTCATTTGAGTCTAGGAATTTTTTGATTCCATCTCTGATTTCTTCTACTACCCAGTGATGTGTAAGCAGAGTATTATACAGTTTCTATGTAATTGATTTTTTTCTTGCTCTTTCTATTGTTAATTTCTGCCTTGATGGCATTGTGGTCAGAGAAGATATTTTGAATTATCTCAACGTTTTGGATCTTGTTGAGGATTGCTCTGTGGCCTAAGACGTGGTCTATTCTGGAGAACGTTCCATGTGCATTGGAAAAGAATGTGTACTTTTGCAGCAGTTGGATGGAGTGTTCTATATATGTCTATGAGGTCCAGTTGGCTGATTGTGCCCTTTAGGTCTTCTGTATCTTTGCTGAGTTTCTTCTTAGTTGTTCTGTCCCTTACTGACAGTGGTGTGTTGAAGTCTTCTCCTACTATTATTGTGGAACCGTTTCTCTTTTCAGTGTTGTTACAGTTTGTTTTATGTGTTTTGGAGCCCTATCATTGGGTGCGTAGATGTTTATTATGGTTATGTCTTCATGATGGATCGTCCTCTTAATCGTTATATAGTGTCCTTCTTTGTCTTTCATGGTAGATTTTGTTTTAAAGTCTATTTTATCTGAGATTAGAATTGCCACTCCTGCTCTTTTTTGGTAGTTGTTAGCTTCATGTATTTTTTTCCAACCTTTGACTTTTAATAAATTCACATCTTTGTTTCTAAGGTGTGTCTCTTGTGGACAGCATATTGATGGATTGTTTTCGTATCCATTTTGTCATTCTCCGTCTCTTTATGGGTGCATTGAGTCCATTTATATTCAGTGTAATTATTGATAGATGTGAGTTTGTTGCTCTCATTTTGTAGTGCTTTTTTTTGTGCTGCTGAATTTTCTTGGTTCTTCTTACTCTCTTGTTCTGAGTTACTTTTGTTTGTGGATTTTTTTTTTCATTTCTTTTGTTTTTGTAGGTTTTGTTTTTGCAGAGACTTTATGTTTTTCCTCTTTTTTTAATGAGTATGTTTGTGAACTTTCTTTGTGGTTAACTTGAATTTTACCCTTATCTTTCTACGTTTGAAGCAGTCTACCATTACTTGGTATTGCCTTGCATTCCTCTCCATGAGAAGGTTCTGCACCTATGCCATTTACTCCCTCTTTTATTGTTTTGATGTTGTTGTCATTTACTGATTAACTGCTCTGATTCCCTGTTGTATTTCTTTTGGTTTTGGATAGTCCTCGAGAGGTCATTTCCTACATTGGTATCTGGCTGGTACGATCCTGCATCCTAGATTCTGCCTGTGAGCTGAAGCTGTTCGTCCTCAGATCGAAGAACGCGCTTTAATAATTCTTGTAAGTTCAGTTTGGTTTTTACATATTCCCTTAATTTCTGTTTATCTGGAAATGTCCTAATTTCGCCATCATATTTGAAAGAGAATTTTTCAGGGTATATTATTCTTGGCTGGCAACCTTTTTCTTGCAAGGTTTTATATATGCCATCCCATTGCCTTCTTGCCTGCATGGTTTCTGCCGAATAATCTGAGCTTATTCTTATTGTTTCTCCTCTGTATGTGACTTCTTTTTTTTCACGAGCTGCTCTCAGGATTCTTTGTCTGTCTTTGGTTTTGATGAGTGTGATTATGATATGCCTTGGTGATTTTCTTTTGGGGTTTATCCTATATGGGGTTCGTTGAGCTTCTTGGATAGCCAGCTTTTCATCTTTCATGATATTGGAGAAGTTTTCTGTCAGCAGTTCTTTAGTGAGCCTCTCTGTGTTTTGTTTTCTCCTCCTGTTCTGGAACTCCAATCACTTGAAAATTTTTGCTTTTGATTGTATCCCACAGAACTCTCAGAGTCTCTTCATTTTTCTTTGTTCTTTTTTCTGAGTTTTCCTCAAACAGAGTTGTAACCAAGTGTTTGTCTTCGATTCCACTGATCCTGTCTTTCACTATTTCAGATCTCTTCCTCAGCCCTTCTATGATACCATCCATTTCTGAAATCTTGTTGTTTATCTTTTGGATTTCTAATTGTTTTTGTATAATTTCTAGTTGTGAATTTATTTTGGCATTTTGTTCCTTCATTATTTTCCTGAATTCTTCCAATTTTGTGTCTGTATTTTCCATGAATTTGTCTATTTTTTCTTTATTTTTGTCTGCTTTTTGCTTCAGCTCTTCGAGAATTCTGAGTATTAGAGGTTTGAATTCCTTATCAGGTAGTTCTAGTACGTTTTCTTCCACTGGAAACTCATCTGTTGTTTTATTTTGGATGCCTACTGGAACCATCCTGTCCTGTCTTTGTAAATGTTTTGATATTGTCTGCTGTCTTCAGGGCATTCAGTAATTATTTTTCTCGTTTATTGATTGTAGATCTGTTTGTTTCATCCTTTTTTTAATTTGGCTGTGTCTGAGCAGTTGGGTTGTGTGATCTTTGTTGTTTGCTTGTTGTGGGCACTATACTTTTCGCCTCCTTCTCCAATTGGCAGGGTCAGTCACTCAGATATGGTACAGCAAGGCAGGTCTAGCTGAGGAGGAGTTACTGGGATGGATTGTTTGTGGCACTTACTACAGCCACCAGGGCGGGTCTGTAATCAGTTCAGGACAGGTTCCAGTAGGCTGTGCCTGTGCTGCTTGGTGGTTTAATGTTAAGCACAAAGTGCAGGTAGGCAGGATGTAGGGTGGAGATTGTTATGTGTGGAGCTAAGATGATATGGGAGAGAGGAGAGAGGAACAAGAGCCAAAAACATACAAACAAAAAGGAGTGCTAGGGGAGCTTTCTGTTGCAGTGGAGAGATGAGAGAGTATGAAATGGAGAAAAACAAAAAAGGGAAGAAGAAGGAAAGAAAAGAAAAGAATGAAGAAATAAAAATCAGAAAGGATAAAGAACAGCAAATCCTCCAGGGATCCCATCCATGCAGCTGTGAGGTCTGGGGAAGTTGTTCTAGGTGTTGCAGTACAGCCTGGCTAGAAGGCGTAGAGATATTCAGCACCATATTTTCAAGGAAAAGAAAGAGAAGGAAGGTATAGAGAGACAGGAAACTGAGTAATGAAGAAAGACAAAAAAGGAAAAAGTGGGAAAAAAAAAAAAAACAAATTTAAAAAAAAAGGAACAAGAAAAGCCCCCAAAAAAACAGAAAAAAAAAACCCACAAAAAAAAATATGCCCTCAGGAATCCCTCTGCACATCTGCGCTAGCCAAGGGGGTAGGTTCCAAGAAGCGCAGCACTGCCTGGCCAGAATGGGCACTCAACTCAAGAAAAGGAATGGAAAACACACAAACAATTCAAAACAAACAAACTAACAGAAGCCCCAGGATCCCACCTGCGTAGCAGCCCAGACTGGGAAGCAATTCCACACTCGAACTAAGCTCCACAGCCCCTCAGGAAGAAGCAAAGATGGCGCACAGAGCCAGGTATTTGAGCGAAAGGTGGGGAGGTGGTGAGAGGTAAGGAATAAATCAAAAGAAGCAGAAAAAAAGCAACAACAAATGGCACTCAGAGAGCCAGCCAGTGCAAGCGGGTGGAATCCAAGCAGCTGGTGCTTCCCGGACAAGAGACTGTGGCCGCAGGAAGCAGAGGAGGCCGAGTGGGGGTGAAGAAGAGCGGGGGGTGGGAAAGCGTATATCACTAATTACCAGTTGTTCTGTCTCCCTCTGGAAGCTCCATGAAGCTGCTTTCTCATACCTCCATTTGCTGGTCTCTGATAGGAGCCCAAAATGGCAGATCCGCGCTGCGTTAGCTGATAGGGGACCTCTGCATGAATCTCTCCTCACTCTCCATTCTCTGTTCTTTTTCTCACTCCACTGGTGCTTGGCTGAGTTATCTCTTCATTTGATGTTTTAGGGTTTCAGGAATGCTGTTTTCTCTGTTTGGCTTAGTTTTTCGGATCTTTGCTGTGGAGGACAGATGGCGTGGTGCTTCTGCCTAGAGCGCCATTTTTCCAGAAGTCTATCTTGTAGATTTTAGAGATTAGATGCTGATCAGATTTATCATAGCCAAAAAATTTTTCCCAGTCTGTAGGTTGTCTTTTGACTCTTTTGATGAAGTTTCTTTGATAAGCATAAGTGTTTGATTTTTAGAAGCTCCCAGTTATCTAGTCTCTCTTCTGGTGCTTGTGCATTGTTACTTATGGTTCTTATTGTGTTTATGCCATGGATAAAGTTCCTAGCATTGTCCCTACTTTTTCTTCCATGATCTTTATCGTTTTCGATTTTATATTTAAGTCTTTGATCCATTTTGAGTTAGTTTTTGTGCATGGTGTGAGGTATGGGTCTTGTTTCAGTTTTTTGCTGATGGATATCCAGTTATGCCAGCACCATTTGTTAAAGAGACTGTCTTTTCCCCGGTTAATGGACTTTGGGCCTTTGTCAAATATCAGCTGATTATAGGTGGATGAATTTATGTCTGGATTGTCAATTCTGTTCCATTGGTCTATGTATCTGTTGTTGTACCAGTACCAGGTTGTTTTGACTACTGTAGCAGTAAAATAGGTTCTAAAATCAGGTAGCGTGAGGCCTCCCACTTTGTTGTTCTTCTTGAGTAATGCTTTACTTATCTGAGTCCTCTTCCCTTTCCATATGAAGTTGGTAATTTGTTTCTCCTACTCATTAAAAAATGCCATTGGAATTTGGATTGGGATTGCATTGTATCTGTAGATTGCTTTGGGTAGAATTGACATTTTCACAATGTTGAGTCTCCCTATCCATGAGCAAGGTATGTTTTTCCACTTATGCAGGTGTCTTTTGGTTTCTTGCAGTAGTTCTCGTAGTTTTATTTGTATAGATCTTTTACATCTCTGGTTGGATTTATTCCTAAGTAATTTATCTTCTTGGGGGCTGTTGTAAATGGTATTGATTTGGCTATTTCCTAGAAGAGGGCTATTTTTTAAGTTATCAGTTGTGGTGCAGTCCTGCCACCTGTGCTTTCCCCTAAACAACCACACAACTCTTACAGTGGGGAAGATGAAATAAAAGGATTCCAGGACTGTGTTTTGCCTGTAAAACAAATTTATAACATTTATTTTGACAAGAGTGGCTGAAGACAGTCCTAATACCTAATAAAATCTCTTTAGCAAATGTCAGAAGGCCCAATAGTTAAATGGACTACTTATCCTGAAAACAATCCTATTAAAATTCCCTAGGAAACTTCATTTTCTACTCCCCATATATCTACTTCACACCTTCTCTCTCATACTTCATAAAGCTTTTACCTCATACTTCATAGAAAAGCATAAATCCAATAAAAAAGAACTATTGCCTAATGATCCTTCTACCAACTTCTTTGCATATGTCTCTTACATAAAATTCTCCCTCTTTAATGGATCATTCTCATTAACAAACAAACATGCTTTAATGTTTCCCATCTTTAAAAAAGTAATTTAACTCCCTTGACTCTACACCTCTCTAGCTACCACCCTGTTTCATGGCTGTCCTTCTCAGCAAAACTCCTCAAAAAAGTAATATATATTCCAGTCTCTATTTACTTACCTTTCATTATCTTTTCAACCGATTCTAACCGTGCTTTTGTTCCTACTACTCATCAGGGATCCAACCTTGACAGTGGCCCAATTTTCCATCTTCATGCTGTGTGACTTTCAGCAGCATTTACTATTTTTTACAAAACTCGTTTCTAAGCTTTCATACCACAATCACTTGATTTTTCTCCTACCCTACTTCTCATTCTACTTGGTTGGCTTCTTCTCTTCTACCAGATTTTTAAATGTTGGAGACCTACGCTAATTCAATATTGCAGTGCTACTGTAATAGGAAGAAAAATACATAAAAGTCTGTCATAGAGTAATCATCCATGCTCTGATTAATGTAAAACTGAGGCATTTATTGAAAGAAAAGAGGTAGCTCGAGCTGGGAATAGACTGAACTCCATGCAGTGGAATCCAGTGACGTTTTATAGGAGAGGAACAATGGATACGAAACACTTTACTTGATTGGTATTTACAAACTTAGATCATTGAAACACATTACTCAATTGGTAGTAGATCGTTTTAAGGCAGGACTTCCTGTGGCAGGAACTTGTAAGACAGGAATTCCTGTGGTGGAACTGGTAAAGCAGGAATTCCTGTGGCAAACTCTTTAAGGTGGTTGGTTTAAAAGGGTATAGTCTCTTTCTTAGATTGGTTACACTGTGGCAATTATACGGGTATGTGACACAGAGAGGTCACACAGTGTAGTTATATCATCATTAGCGAACATTCCTCTCTAACTTAAACAATAATTCCTAAGAAACAGTAGGGTGAAAACGGAACTAGCAAATGAGGGATTGCACCCAATCCTCAAACTGGCCGTTTCAGATCTTATCAGGTACCTCAATTTTTTTTTTTAATTCCCTTACACAGGCATAATGTTGCAAATGAAGAAATAAAACCTGTCTTAATTCACAGACGATTGTATTTATAGACAAGTCAAAGAAATCTGCAAAAAATGTACTAGAACCAGTAAGTAAGTTTAGCACTGCAACTGGTTTCTTTAGTGATGCTGATGCTGCTGGTTTGGAGATCAAAAGATGAGAACCATCAGGTTAATAGACTATAGCATTCCTAAGGGTAAGATGAAGCCCTGGTTGCGCAGTGGTTAAGAGCTATGGCTGCTAACCAAAAGGTCTGCAGCTCAAATCCACCAACTCCTCCTTGGAAACCCAATGGGGCAGTTCTACTCTATCCTATAAGGTCACTATGGTCAGAATTGACTCAAAGGCAACAGATTTGGTTTTTTGTTTTTTTTAAGGGCAAGATAGGTGGGCAGCCTACAACGGTATTTTTAAATCTCTAAAATCAAAATAAATCAAGACTGGATTGTTGTTAGGTGTTGTCAAGTCAATTCCTACTCATAACGACCCTATGTACAACAGAAGGAAATACTGCCCAGTCCTGGAGGTTAAAGAGTTTATGTTTCCTGCCCACAAGGCCCCAGCCAGTACCAGTATCTGAAGACTGACAGAGATAATACCCTTTGAGGATGAAGTGCCATTCTCCAGGCCACAGTATACACACTATCATATAGGACCCCAGGTGATCAGCTGGGCCATTGTTTGGTACTCCTCTGCCCAATTTTGATGGTAAATGGACAAGCCATAGCTGGAGGAGAGCATGATGATCAAGAGTTTAGACTCATCAGGCATAAGGGGCTAATTCAATCCACCAATTAGGCCACTTAGAATAGGGGGGAGGTGCCAGGGTGAGAGTAAAGGAAATTGGTAGTAAAAGGAGACAAGAAGTAACAGTTGTATCCTTCACACCAGTTGTAATGGCAAGGGCCTTATTGTATCCTACTAACCTTCCTCTATGGGCCATGGTGGTGAAATGGTTAAGTGCTCAGCTGCTAACCAAAAGGTTGGTGGTTTAAACCCACCAGCCACTCCACAAGCAAAAAGACCTGGTAATCTACTCCAGCAAAGATTACAGCCTAGGAAACCCTATGGAGCAGTTCTACTCTATCCTATAGGGTCACTATAAGTTGGAACCAACTCAAGCGCACACAACAACCACCTTCCTCTTATAAATTTCCAGGAGAGATCAATCAGAATCTTGGAGATTTTCCCAGATGATGTAAACTTCCTACATGAAGCAAGAAGATCTGAGGGCATTGTAAGAGGTGAACTAACTCTAGTGGATTCTGTGGTATATGCCCAGAGTCTCCTTCAGGACCAAGACAGAGGGGTATTTGCTGCTGACAGCTCACAGGCCATGTCTTCTGCTGAAATGAGCTATCTCACCCAAGATTATACCCCTTTTCCAAGTACAGCCCACATCCAATGACTAGTCTATAGGGGTACAAGGACCCAGCTCCCTTGCTTTAATTGTGACTATCTCTGAAGGCCCAGTCCCTCAGAGCTCCTGATTGTATTGGCTGGGACCTCTGTTGCAATTGCATTGCAATTCTACCTTTCCCTCTACCTATCCTGCTTTCCTTGCTCCCTCACAGATGTCCCCAGGAGTACTGCCTAATAAATCTGCACACAAATCTCAGCATCTCAGAGTCTGTTTCCCAGGGATCTGAACCTGCAACAGTGATGCTATTTTAAGAAGTGTGCAGGAAGGCTGGAACATGAAAAGAATGGAAATATAAGGACCAGCTAGAAAGCTATCGTAAGAATCCAGGCAAGAGAAAGGCTTGAACTAGGAAAGTGAGGGTTTGAGGGTTTAGGGGAGTGGGGTGGGAGAAGAAATATATTAAGAGACATTTCAAAGGGAGAAGGTGCAGTAGTCAATAACTGATTCAATATGGGGATTGAAGGAGAGGTAAGAGTCAAACAAGTTTGTTGCTGGGTGCCATCCAGTTGATTCCAACTCATAGCGACCCTATAAGACAGAGTAGAACTGCCCCATAGGATTTCAAGGCTGTAAATTTTTACAGAAGAGACTGCCACATCTTTCTCCTGCAGAACCACTGGTGGGTTTGAACCAACAACCTTTTGGTTAGCAGCCGAGTGCTTTAACCACTGCACCACAAGGGCTCCTTCAAACAAGTTTAGACCTTAGATAATTGAAAGAAAGGTAGGACAACTGAGAGAAAAAAAGGGAATCAGTATAATGGGGAAAAGAAAGAGTTCCACATAGATCTGATGCATTAGGAACAATGGTGTACACCTGAAGAATATGTAGTTACTTTTAATATATTTAATAGAAAACATCCAAATTGAGTGAGTAGTCAGCTCCTCAGACATCTGTGTGAATAGATTCTTCTCACACAAGGCCTGTAGGTCACTAAGGTGAGATTCACTAGACCTCAATTAGAAGGATAATGTAACTCTAAAGGTTTCCTCTCTTCATTGTTTCCACCTCCAGATTTGAGGTCAGGAATGCTCTGATAGATGATCAATCTTTATAACATTTTTTTTCTTTTAAAAAACAAGATGGTCTGTAACATAATTATACAGTGTGCCAGGTAGACAGGCTTGGAAAATGATTAGGAAAATCTAACATACCAGACCAAAGTTTCAATGGAAAAATACATAAAAATATTTCTCTGAAATCAAAGTATAATATCTTTATTTTGCAGAGAAGGGAATAGACTTCCAATAGCACAGAACTACCTGAAGCATAGAAACCATATCAGTTTCTATGAAAAATACTCTACAAGACACTGTCCTGTTGTGTGTCACTTTCTTCAATCCATCTGCAGTCTGGAAAACGATGTTTTTGAAATTTAATTATGCTTGAGCTCTTCTCCCATATGCTCTTTTAAGCTATTAAGCTACTCATCTACAATGCATTTCCTTCCTTAGGAAAAGCAGCTACAGAAGTTACAAAGGGTATTCCAATCAATTTTCACAGTGTACTGCAGGAGAGGATTTAAAGTGCTTAAATGTGATTCTTCTCCATTATAGGCTATTTCTAACTAATGTGGTTAAAGGCCTAAACTTTTTCCACCTCCCATTCTTAGGTCAGTCCTTCAAACACTACCTAGAGATTTGCTAAACCAATGCTTGTGTACACTCACTTCCCTTCCTTCTCTCTCTTCTTCTTTTTTCCTCTCTTTCAACCTTCCTCCCTTCTATCTTTCTGTCTCTGTAAAAATGGCATGGTGGAGGCATCTGACCATCTCTCACTTTTCAGGGGAAAGGAGGATCAAGATCAACAGCCCAAGGCTGATCCCTATGAGGCAAAGGTCAGACATGCCTCCACCCTCCAACCTTTTTACCAATTCTGACACCAACTGTCCCTCTCATGGCACTCTCTACTTCTCTGCTGGGTTTGATAACTTGTTGCAGTGGCCACACAGAACTCACAGGCAATACTCACAATTATGGGGTTTATTAGAGAAGTAACAGGTTACAGCTCAGGTTCAGAAACACTCAGGATACAGTTCTTTGATCAGGACAGTCTCTTCTCAGCCATGCCCCCAGCCAGATCTCTCTCTGGCCCCTCAGCCTATGCCCTGCTCAGACAAGTGTTACAAAGCTCTTTTAGCTCTGCCAATATGTACCTGGAGGTACCCCACTGCACTAGTAAGTCACAGCCTGAAGGCGCTCAGCTCTCTCACTCAGTGGGTTGGTAAGCCTAGCTCCACCGCCAAGTGCCTGGAGGCATCCCACTCTACCACGAAGCCTCCTGGCCAAAGGTGCTCAGCTTTCCCACTCTATGGACCAGGAAGCCCACTGCACAATTTCCTGCCAATCTCGTAGTTCTGCTGCCTCTGCTGCCACCATTTCTCTGCCACTGTTTCTCACCATCTCCAGTGTTACAGCTCTCTCTCCTGGATTAGGAGGTTCTCAGCACAGGGATCTGGGTCCAAAGGACACACTCTATTCATAGCTCTTCCTTCTTGGTGGTGGTGGTGAGATCTTTGGCTTGTTTCAAGCCTAATGGGAAGACAAAACTGACCAATCCCCTCGTTAGGGTTCCATATACCTTATTTGCATGGCCCCACCCCCACAAGGGTGTCATACACCTTATTTACATTATTAGCAAGCTATCCAATGCCCTTGATGGCCACAAGCACCTAAAGTACGTAGTCCCACGCAATCATTTGGTCGGAGCAACAAAGACTATGGCTAGAAGGGCCATATTAAGTAATTCACTGCACCTTCTAGCCTTTGGCCCTTTCTTATTTGAAGGATTAACTCCTCCCATCCCCCCCAATCATTTTACTGGTCCAAAACATTAACAATTAGTCCTTCAGTAGGACAAAGAGTTCTAAGGGTGAGGTTACCCAGGTACCAGCCATTCAGGTCTGCTGCAGGTGTCCAACTGATCTGGTTAGATTCTCCAAAAGTTCGTCTCATCTTCAACGTTTCTGGCCTCTGATAAAATTTAACCGAGAGATTATTCCCTTGATCTGATGCTTATGAGGTATCAGCATAGCAAAACCTTTAAGGGACTCCAGGTTTGGCCACTGTACTCCAGTCCAGAATGCCTCCCCCTTACTCCATTCTTTCACAGTTACAGTTTTTATAATCACAGATAATCCTGTTAATAATCAACACTCACAACTGAATCATACAATCCTATCAACACCTTCCCCCACCCTCTCTTCCAGAGACTCACAAGGAAGAGAGGAATCTATTCAGTGGGAATCCTTCCTTATCCCTCTTATTTAATGTAAGCACACTCACAAAAGCATGTAAGCCAGCCACTTCATGCCTTTATCTCCCCGTTTTAGATAGCCAGTGTTTAAATTGCTGGCCCCTATCAAGCCAGTACTCTGAGGAGACAAGCATGTTCCTTGGTCTAAGAATCTTCTCTTCCAGTTGGAACTTTGAGCCTCTGCATCCATAAGCAAAGTCCAGTCCAGAGCAAGCCATCAAATTGCAGCAATCTACACCAGCTCACAGTCAAACATCTTTCTCTTCATTTGTTCGGGTTCTGGTCAGCTCATCGCTAGCCTCTGTGGGCCAGGTCAATGGGTACCAGCTGTAGGCTCGGGAATCCACACATCTGCTGGCATTTCAGACCAGCCAGCCCTTTCTCCCTCCCTCTCATCCCTAGCTCCCGTGGGCTGGGTCAACAGGTGCCAGTGGAACATGTCCAGACTCAACCTGTCTCTTCATTGCTGCACCTCCCCTACTTCCACTCATCAAGTGGACCAGGTGGTCACCACAAGCAAGCATACCAAGCCATCTACTCATCGGCTCCCTTTAACTTTCAGTCCTAGAAGGGGGTTCTTCTGAGCTATCGAATTCCTTTGGTGGGCCATAAGCACTTCATTTGCATAGTCCCACCCAGTCATTTGGTAAGAGTTACAAAGACCACGGCTACAAGGGCCATATTAAGTAATTCACCGCACCAAAGTCTCCCTCTGTATTCTCTCTCTTTTTCTCTTTCTCATTTCTCCCTTTCCTTTCCTTCCCTTCCCTTCTCCTTCCTTTTATCCTTCATTCCTTCCTTCCACCCACATAGATCTAGAAGCCTGAAGGTCAGCAAATTCAGACTGTAACAGTTCATGGAATGTGATTAGGTAGGTGTGGGTCATTTGCCTCCAATTCTCTGTCTGTGTTAAAGCCCAGAACAAGACTATATGTGTAATGCATCACCCAAAAAATTACTTAAATTCAGAATCCCCCACTTCTCTACTTTTATTTCCTTAACGTTTGTAAAGAGTGCTAATATTTGGTTAAGCTAAGTCCTGCTGATGCTCTTGTCAAGATAACATAAAAATGCAGTATCAGCTGTAATTTTATCTTGTCTCCTTTAATATCCCCTCACAGAGCAACAGTGTGCCTACAGCAACACAGTATGCGATACACTGGTTATATCTTCACTTGATGTTTTCTTTCTACAAAGCTATTTTCTCACCTTGTTCTTGGACTCAGTGTAGATGGTGCCTAATGTTTCTTCCTAACCAAGAGACATAAGAGAAAATGCGTTACTGTTTTAATGCAGCCATCATATGTTCCCTTGAAAATGAACGTGTATTTCTCTCCCTTCCCTGCCACACACAGTGTGCAAACAAAAGGCTCTGTCTGATCGCCTGACCCGATGGGGCTAGCCCTTAAGCAAAGCCACATGCTTAAGCACATTTCTGCAAAATTTAATTTGCTAAAAACCCCATTAAACATTTATGTATACTTTATTTCCTTCCATTCCTTGCTGATTACTAAAGCATTTCTGTGTGTCAACATAAGCATTTTCTTTTCCCATCACTCTCTTCTTCCTGCTCCGTCTTTGAGTTATGGTGTTGTTCAGTAATTTAACATTGCGGTATATTATCACTGGAACTACGGAGACAGCCTTCAATACCATAATGATTGGCTTGCAGAGGAAAGAAAAATCTTCTCAAGTTTAATTTACAGGGGAGTGAATTCCTGTTGTTCCACTCTTATTTGCATACGGTTTTCATAAGGTCTTTTTGCATGACTTAGGAAAGATGATGAATGAACCTCTCTCCTTCCATCAAGAATACAGCCAGGAGCCAGCTGTCAAAAGCCTTAGAAAGCCAAGGAGCTCCAGAATTAACTTGAGGCCCCCAACCTAGAGTGAAAGTTCAGTAAAGTTCATGTCTATATTAAACTGCAGATAATAATAAATACCACTTGTGTCGTGCTTTACATTATACAACACGATTTTACCTACATCCATTTCATATAACACCAAACCAACAAACCCTTGAGGTAAGTATTAAATATCTCTGAACTGAAGTTCAGAACAGTTTAGTAATTTGCCCATGTTTATACAGTTGGGAAGTGGAATCAGGCAGCAAACTTATATCTCTGACTCTAAATGGATCTTCCCTTTCCTTAGATTCCATACTTTATGCTAATTGTTTTTAGACAGAAACTACCAGCAGCAAATTTAGGGTTTTACTTATATTTTTAAGGACGAATAAGCTTCTAGTTTAAATAAAATGCTAGGTAGTCAAACGAGTTATTTGGTATCAATATTATACATGAAAATGCCAGGAATTTGCTGTTAAGTATAAAAATAATGTAAATAAGCTTGTGGAAATGAAAAAATATTTTTATGGACTAGCTTCTTGTTCATCCCCAGGATAAACATTGTAGGTCTCATTCTCAATAGTTTTAGAATAAAACTATTTTTAGAATTCATACTTTAAATCAACTATAAAAAGTCCCTTCAAATGGCCATTTCATAAAATGGTTTTATCCCTACCTACCTGCAGGTATGAAAGTAATGACGTGAACAGATTCAAAGTTAATTTCTATTTAACTGTTATTTCAAAGCTATAATCCTCGACCAGTTGCCTCCCTGAATCAGCCAGTCAACATTTCCTATTTTAGGAAATCAGACCAATTTTAACATTAACCTAAATATAGTACAATTAGCAAAGGAACCCTACTGGTTTGATAGAACAAAATCAACAATTCCTAAACTAAATATGTTACTTCTGGATCATCTGCAGTTTGGGATTATTCACATGCTAAACCCATTATGGCATAATCTAAAATTTACTATTTTGCTAGAACTTAAATTAATTTTGTTTTAAATTTTCAGAGAAGGATCTTTAATTTTTTTTTTTTTTTGCACCTACAATTCTTATAAGGTATATCACTCCCTCTACGAAACTAAATTCAAACCATGGTGGAAGTTACTTTCTATGGCCTATTAATTCAAAATGTGGGCTCATAACATAGTAGGATAAAAGCAGAGCATAAATTACTAACTGGCATATTGGTCTCTTACACAAAGATAAAATCTATGTTCATTGATTTGCTCACCCCTGAAACATTTTTACTCCAAGTATTATAGACTTCTGTACATGTATCACACTTTCATTTTCACAGTGAACCCATCCCAAAGCAACTGGCCCTCCAAGGTTACTTTCTATTTTCTAATTCTCAAACCCAAGCATTTGGCTATTGCTTCACAGAATCATACTACGAAACACTTCCAGATCTAGCTGTCTTACAGTACTGAAAATTTTCATTCTAAAGCTAAAAATGTATACGTATGTCTCAAAAAAAAAAAGAAAGAAAAAAGGGGAAAAAAAGGTGACAAAAAAGGAGTAAAAGAACTATTTGAACAGGCTGAGAAACCAGAGCTCACTAAATTTGTTTTGTTTTCCTCAGGAAAAATTGTTTCTAGGCTGAGGAATTAAGTAGAACAGTGTTTAGTTACATTGTGAGACTCTCACCATTCTGTCTTTCTCCAATTTCTTTTGTTTCTGGAACATATCTAGAACCAACAAGCTCTATAGCCACAAAGTTCAATTCTGACCTTGAATGAAAATAGCCTATGACATGTTTACCACATCAGAAAATAGGGTTGTTAAGTGAAAGACTTAGGAATCAAGATTTGTCTGTATAGCATGTTTCCAGGAAATGGTAAGGAAGGAAGGGGAATGGATAAAAATTTATTATTAAACCTGTGATATCTCTATGATAAAAAAACAAAACAAAACAAAACCTGTTGCCGTCTAGTCAATTCCAACTCATAGTGACGCTATAGGACAGAGTAGAACTGCCCCATAGGGTTTCCAAGGAGCGCCTAGTGGATCTGAACTGCCAGCCTTTTGGTTAGCAGCCAAACTCTTAACCACTATGCTACCAGGCTTTCCAATCTCTGTGATAGCATATATATATGCGTATACATACACACACACAACATTAAAATTTGGTACAGTGGAAAACCCATGAATGGTGGAATCATATAGGCATGAATTGAATCCCAGCTCTGTCATGTGAGTTAGGAAAACTATTTCACCTTTTAATACCTTCATTTTTTGATCTGTGGGTAAAAAAAAAAAAAAAAAATCCTCCACAGAATTATTATGAGGATTAAATGAGAGAACAAATATAAAGGGCTCTGGAGTCATACAACCTGGGTTAGAATCCTGGCTAACACAATCTTGGCAAGTGATTTAACTTCTCAGGGCCTCAGGGCCTCATTTTAAAAAATAGGAACAATAGTTGTGCCTATTTCTTGGCTTATTGTTAAGACTAATTGACATAATTCATACAAAGGACCTAGTCCAGTGCCAAGCACATAGTGGGCACCCAGCAAATGATCATTCTCTTTTTTCCTCCACCTCCAGTCCCCAAATGTGACTTTCCAACTTGGAACGATTCATATTAAATATTCTATCAAAATTTAACTACTATCAAACTCTCCATTATTATAATTTAGGGATCTAGGGCAAAATTCATCTTAAACTACATTCTGAAAAGTGGAACTTAAGTAATGTGCCTATTTGCAAATGCTTCTGTTTATTAAGCAAGTTTCTAAAGATATTTTCT
This sequence comes from Dugong dugon, assembly GCA_030035585.1. Taxonomy (NCBI): domain Eukaryota; kingdom Metazoa; phylum Chordata; class Mammalia; order Sirenia; family Dugongidae; genus Dugong; species Dugong dugon. The sequence goes on from CM057467.1 coordinate 34,514,953, forward strand.
TTAAAAAAAATTTTACTAATGCGTTTTAAAAACAAAAAAATAAGTCAAGAACATGACAATAAAAGATACCCGTACCCAGAATTAACTACTGTTAATATCTTAGCAGATTAGCTTCTAGTTTTTTTCTTTATTTTAAAGAAAAATTACTCTATTGTCTTTGTAAAGATGACATATGCCAATTATAAAGGAACAAGCAAACTAGAAATTTTAGTTTTAAAATCACTTCAAATTCCTCTACCAAGAAAGTACTAGTATTAATATTGTTGCTGCTGTGTTCCATCGGGTTGATTCAGACTCATAGCGACCTTATATGACAGTAGAAATGGCCCATAGGGTTTCCTAGGATGTAATCTTTATGGAAGCAGATTGCCAGGTGTTTTCTCCCACAGAACTGCTGGTTGGTTCAAATCTTTCAGTTAGCAGCTAAGCACTTAACCATTATCTAGCAGGGTTCCTAGTTTTAATATTAGAGGAATATAATTCCAGACATTTCCTTTAAAACTACAGATAAACGGATGAATGTATGTATGCATTATGCAGACATGGATGGATGGATAGATGGAGAGAGAGAAAAAGAATTAAATTTTATTTTCCTTGAATTTTATAAAATAAAACAACAAAAACCAAACCGGTTGCCATCAAGTTGATTTCAACTTATAGCAACACTACAGGACAGAGTAGAACTCCTATAGGTTTCCAAGGAGTGGCTGGCAGATTTGAACTGTCAACTTTTTGGTTAGCAGCCATAGCTCTTAACCACTGTGCAACCAGGGCTCCATAAAAGAAAACAAGTGGAAGTAATTGAAGAAATTGTCAAAGTGAAATACTATATGCCTTTACCATGAGAGATATTATTTCTTGAAATATTAAGAAGATGTTATTTAAAATAAAACTACAATGATCAATTTTAGATGATGTTTATGGATGCCAGGCTTTAAAGAAGATATAGACACTTGTCTCTCCCTCTCCCTTCTTCTGAGCTCTTAACTTTTTTTTTTTTTTTTTTTTTTAGTTTTTTATCTTTACAATGTCAAGATTTAACCACATTTACGTGGCTTGCAAAGCCTAAGACATTTATTATCTGGTTCTTTACAGAAAATGTTTGCTCTAGAAGAATACAGAACAAGTCTAATAGCCCCTCTCCAAAACTCCAGCCCTGAAAGCATTTTAAGTTATCCACCATAGTTTCCAGGTTTCTCCAGACTCAATGTCTCTCAATCCCTTAATTCTTCTGGATTTGTGATTTACCTCCCCCCTGCTATTTTGGCTGTCTTCCTCCAGATGTACTCCAGCATGTCAAAGCCACAATAATGACATCAGATCATCTTATGAAAAGTCACTCACCGCCAGCCTACTCACAGTGTCTTCAGTTCCAACAATTTCATTCAGCTTTACTGGCCTATACTTTTCAACCCTGTTTTCTGGTATTTTTTTTTAAGCATAAAAACGTTGACATGGCTATTTTCACACTACCCAAAAGAAAGCATTAAAGGGTAATCCCTTAGCGCTTTACCAGAAGATTATATACATTCAATAAACATGCCAAATGGTAATAAAATAGAAATATTTAACCACGTTTACATCTTGTTTTGCTACCATAATCTCATAATTGTTAAGTATTTGTTTTATAGTTAATTGATTCCATACTCACCCACTAGTCTTTTTACTATGATTTCTGTATTCTTTATTTTAATTCATCTCTTAATTAGCTGGATTTAGTTGTCCAAATAGTCTTTCAGTACTGTTGTGCTTCCGAAATTTCATTATGTCTGACAATGTATCATTCTGGCTGGGTATAATATTCTTCAGTCACTTTTCCCCTCAAAACTTTATATACATTAGTCTTGTTTTCTTCTAGCTGTGGAGAAGTCTGAAACTAGCCTCAACTCTTTGCTCTCTGTAGGTAATTTGTTTTTTATACCTGAGTAAAGGAAGAAATCATTATCCTTTCATTCATTCAACAAATATTTACTAAGCAGCTACCACTTGCAAGACACACTTGTAGGCACTAGTGATATAGCAGTGAGCAAAATAAACTCCCTGCTATAATGGAGCTTGCATTGTAGTGAAACCTTGCAGTTTAATAAGGCTATATCTTGGGGTTAAGTATTCTGTATTGAATTTACCAGGAACACAGGATGTTCTTTTGATCTTCAGATTACATTTTTGTGTCTTATTTGTTATATAATGACACTGGTTTGGGTTCTCATTTTATTTTCTTAGGTATGCAGACTCCCTTTTCATTTCATTGTCATTTCATCTTTGAGCTGTTGTTTCACTGACTACTGGTTCTTATTAACTTGTTCTATAGAATGCAGCATTTATGAAGAATTACTTTCTATTTGTTAAGTAGTATTTTCATCTAGGTTGAACTCTTATCTTTTGCATGCAATGTATAATTTCATACTGTGCTACAGTATTTTTTTCACAGATTTCAATATTTTTTATTTTTCATTAAGTAGAAATACACATTTAATCCCTGCACTCAAAAAAAAAAAAAAAAAAAAACAACTAACAAGATGCCAGAGAACCAAATACATTGTGCTATAGTATTTTTGCATAGTTATCATGCCATTTAGTTTCACCTTACTCATGTTCTGCCATCTCTTCTGAGATTTTCTTATATATTCAATACCAGGGTTTTCTGTTTCTGGTTGGGGTGGAGGATGGTACAGCATTCCAGTGGTGGAAGACCTTCAAGCTTTGGATCATTTCCTAAATTCATGGGTGGCTCTGGAGTCCTCGTTTATATCAGAGAGAAGAAGCTTCATTGTTTGTTTTTCATTAACACCTGTTTGCAGCCACAGTTTCTGCTAATCCTTGATCAGAAGGGAGAAAAAATAAGGATATTTACTAATTTTGTTTCTTTCTAGATTTAGGGTTATTAGGGAGAATTGTATTTGGACAATTCAGAAGTTCTCCCGCTAGGATTTAGGGTGAGGTCAGGAGTACTAAAACCCTAATTACTCTTCTTTACTGCTCTCCAGAATATTTTTCCCACCTCAGTAACCGTTTCTGAAATGTTTTGTTTAGGTCAGTGGTTTTTAATCTTGGATGCAACTATGGAGCTTTTAAAAACCTTAGTGGTCAGACTGTACCCCCAGACCAATTAAATCAGAATCTCTGGAGAAGAGACCCAAATGTCATTATTTCAAAAAGCTCCCAAAGTGGTTTCAATGCTTGAGAACCAAGCCTGAGGACTGCTGGCTTAGGTTATGGTCAGTCCCTTCTTTGGTGGCTGTAGGTGACCTTTTTTTTTTTTTTTTTTTTTACTTTTTGCTTATTTTGTGATGTACTTTAGGAGAGACATTTTACAAAAAAGTTTCAATCTGCCATCCTCCTTATCACTTCTTAACAGGAAATTGGAAAGTCCACAATAACTATTTGCTAATTGGCTAAGTCTCTTTCTTAATTATGTATGATGCAATCCACTTTTGAAATCCACTTCTGCCTTTCCCTCCCTCTCTCACACCTATTTATCACAGGGAGAAAAATCCTCTCCATTCCATTCATGGGTCAAAGAACAATCCTCATTTTCAATAAGCATGAAAATAGTTCAAGTACTATAATCTTATCCAGTATCAGGAAAATTGTAAATTCCCTTTTTCAACAAACATTTGCAGGATCTAAAGTCATGATTCTTCTTTTCAACAGCTTAAATGTGTGTGTGCGTGTGCGTGTGTGCGTGTGTGCATATACATGTGTATGTTAGGAAAATAAAAAAGAATTAAATGACAGGACCTTGGGACATGCCCATATTAAACACGCAGACAGAAAAAGAGGACCCAGTGAAGGTGACATAGAGAAGTCAGAGAAATAGTAGAATTGCTAGAATTCAAGCTTTAGGAGGATAGAAAGCTTATCTAAAATGTGATTTTGTACTTCCAGTGCCTAGGATGGTGGCAGCACAAACTGAGTAATTGATATATATTTGTGAAATGAATGAAGGAAAGAAGTACAGTGTCATACCAACTAAGAGAAGAGAGTGGTCTATAGACTATATGCTACAAAGAGTCATCCTTGACTTGATTATAGAAGCTATTGCACTTGGTCATTGGGAAATGATGGAAGGGACCTCATATTAAGAAGGGAAGGCAATGAAAACATACAGGCAACGTTCTCCAAAAGTTGGCAGTGAAGAGAAAAAGAAAGTGGAGGTAGTAAGTGATAACTCAAGAGGAAAGCATAATGAAAGAAAGTTTTATTTCAAAACTGTAAAGACTTGACTGTATTGTGCCTCTAGAGAAAGAAACCAATAGCAAGGAAGTGATTAAATGGGAGTATGCCCCATTCTCTCATCCCCATTCCAATAAAATTCATTGTGTAATGGGTAATGTTCCTGACAAGACTGTATTAAGCATGTTAACTATAAAAAGAAAAAAACACCAAACCTACTGCCGTCGAGTTGATTTCGACTTATAGTGACCCTATAGGACAGAGTAGAACTGCCCCATAGGGTTTCCAGAGAGCAGCTCATGGATTCAAACTGCCAACCTTTTGGTTAGCAGCCATATCTCTTAGCCACTGTGCCACCAGGGCTCTGTTAACTATACAGAGGCAGACAAAAGATCTATCAGAGATTAAACAGGTTTTTTTTTTCTTAACTGCAAATTTATCATAATAGACATTGTCACATTAGCAGTGTTTCCCAAACTTATTTGACCGTGGAACACTTTTTTTTTTTTCTCCCAGGAGAATAAGGGACTAGTGTTGCATATAACATGCTTTGGAAAATATGCTTTAAAGTAAAAATTCTTCAAAAATGTCTACATTTAACATGTTATCTTCCTTTTATTAGATTATTTTTTAAAGAAAAAAAGCCATTGTTTTAATTACCAGTATTGTTTTCTGTCATTTTCTATTCCAAATATGCAGTAGTTGATTTTAATTTATAGTTTAAATAGGATTTAAAGGAAAGGATTTAAGTCTCATGCTTTTAAGGGTCAGAACTGGATGGAATGCTGCTTCACCACTTATTAGCTGAGCGATCGTGTACAATTTACTGAATCTACTCATGGGACTACGCTTCCTAACACTATCATATCAGTACTGACAGTGATCAGCTTTGCAGCAGATATAGCAGTGAATTAGGGCCTCTTTCCACAAATCTCTGGAGAGGATTATAACATAAACAGAGAGACAGAATTGACAAGCATGCAGTCAGTTGAAATGTCTAGGAAAAACAAGAAGAAAAAAAGAACTGCAAAGTGATTTGTGGGAGAGAGAGTGTCACAGATTATGTTTACTCTTGAAGAACGGGCAAGAGCACAAGGCATGCGGTAGAAAATAAATGATGATTAATTAATTTGGTCTGGCTCAAAGAATAACCTAACCTTTGATGGAAAACAGACATTTACCCTTCTTTTTGCTGTATGAGACTTCTCTTGCTAAAATATCAAGTTACTTTGTAAAATACATTTTAATAATTAAACTAAGCCTCTGACTAGCAACCAAGCTGACCATGGACTAAATAGAAGAGTTTCGGGTCATATAGGCCCACTAGTTTTATCTCACATGAAAAGGGATAGCAACACAATTTTCGATGGTCTTCAGCCATAAGGAACAAAAAGAAAAACACAGTACTATCAACTGTAGTGGTTAAGACCATGGATTTTGGTGCCCTGAGTTTGACTCTGTCTCTTGCACTCAATAGCTATAAGACCTTTGATAAGTAGCTGTCTTAGGCTGGTTTCTCTACCGAAGTAAAACCAGTGAAGTATATATATATAGAGAGAGAGAGAGAGGGAGAGAGAGAGAGAAAGAGAGAGAGATTTATCTTAAGGAAATGGCTCACACAGCTGTAGAGGCTGGAAAATCTCAAGTCCATGGGTTAGGCATCAGGCTAGAGGTTTTTCCTGACTCACATAGCTGCAGGGGCTGACGAACTCAAGATGGGCAGGTTAGACAGCAGGCTGCTGGCCCACAGACTGCAGAGGCCAACAAATCCAAGATCAGAAGGTAAAACAGCAGGCTGCTGACTCACAGGCTGTGGAGGCTAGTAAATCCCAAGATCGGCAAGCAATACAGCAGGCACCTGGCTCAGGTCCCAAGAACTGGATGTCAGATGATGACAAGTCGAATGCAGTATCCAGAGCAAGCAAGCAAGCTTTGGCAAAATGTCCATATATATATTGGATGCAGACCACATCCCCAAGGAAACTCCCCTTACAACTGATTGACTGATCACATCAGATCACATCATAGAGGATGACTACATCATTACATAACTGCCAAATTGTATCATTACACAACTGCCAAACCACTGAGAATCATGGCCCAGCCAAGTTGACACACAACTTTAACCAGCACAGTAGCTTAATATCTCTGAGCACCAGGCTCTTTATTTATATAATGGTTATAAAAATACAAGCCATTAGGATTGTTTTGAAGATTACAATCATGTGTAAAGTAATTAACACAGATTTGACTCTCAAATTTATATGTCTCCATCCCTCAAAGTTTCCTCTCAATGAATGACAGCAATTATTAATAATACAATAATACTGTTGATATCTTAAACATATGGGCTCAGTCAGATCTGGTTCAAATCTTGGCTCTACCACTTATTGGTTGTTTGATCTCAGAAGGTCGCTTAACTTTTTTATTCATCTTTAAATAAGTATAATACCTACCTCTGTAGGTAATGGTGAAGGTTAAATGAAATAATACATGTAAACTATACCTGACACATGGTAGACACTCAACACATGTCAGTCCCCTTCCTAACACTTTCCGTAGAGAATAATGTCCAAAATTTTTCCATGAAATCCAAGATCTTTCACAATCTGGTCCCAAGTTCTTTTTCTAGCCTCAGCTCCCAACTTCCTCCCTCTATACTCCCCTTCCTCCTTTCTTGCTCCTCTCCTTTCCCTAATTCCTCCTGCCCCTACTTCATAAACTTCTACTATTAGAACGTGGATTATGTTGAGGAAATAGGGCCTTTTAACATTGAGATTCTAGCCAAGGAGAGAGAGACAAAGAATCCTATCTGGTCTTGAGAATTAAGTAAAGCCAAAAACTCTCCTATCTAGTTTTTCTGGAGAGCTGAACCACCAGTACACAAAAATGACAAAGGGGCTTTACAAGGTTTTTTGTGTGTCAGCTCAAGACTGGTTAGAACTCCACCCCAGACTTCACACAATTGTCTCCTTTACTCTGCAGAATGGAGAGCCTCACAATTGTTGTTATGCTTGAGCTTCCTGGTCCAGCCACTGTGTCAATCCATCTGGTTGGGGGTCTTCCTCTTCTTCGCTGACCCTCTACTTTGCCAAGCATGTGAAGAACTGCCACCTTTGAATTGTGATGTTCTCGAATATTGAATATCTCATGGACTGCCAAAAGAATGGACAAATCTGTCTTGGAAGAAGTACAACCAGAATGCTCCTTAGAAGCAAGGATGGCGAGATTACATCTCACATACTTTGGACATGTTTTCAGGAGAGATCAGTCCCTGGAGAAGGACATCATGCTTGGTAAATTATGCATAGTAAATAAAACATAGGTTTGCTGGTATTCTCTGCTTTCAGCCAGGATCCATCTAACATTATCAATGATATCCCTGGTTCCATGTCCTCTTCTGAATCTGGCTTGAATTTCTGGGAGTTCCCTGTCGATGTACTACTGTAATTGCTTTTGAATGATCTTCAGCAAAATTTTACTTGCCTGCGATATTAATAATATTGTTAGAAAATTTCCTCATTCAGCTGGATCACCTTTCTTTGGAATAGGCACAAATATGGATCTCTTCTAGTCGGTTGGCCAGGTAGCTGTCTTCCAAATTTCTTGGCATAGGCGAGTGAGCACTTCTAGCACTGCATCCATTTGTTGTAATGTCTCAATTGCTATTCTGTCAATTCCTGGAGCCTTGTTTTTCGCCAATGTCTTCAGTGCAGCTTGGACCTCTTCCTTCAGTACCATTGCTTCCTGATCATATGCTACCTCCTGAAATGGCTGAATGTCAACCAATTCTTTTTGGTACAGTGGCTCTGTGTATTCCTTTCATCTTCTTTGATGCTTCCTGTGTCATTTAATATTTTCCCGGTAGAATCCTTCAGTATTGCAACTCAAGGCTTGAATTTTTTCTTCAGTTCTTTCAGCTTGAGAAATGCCAGGTGTGTTCTTCCTTTTTGGTTCTCTAACTCCAGGTCTTTGCACATGTCATTATAATACTTTGCTTTGTCTTCTCAAGCCACCCTTTGAAATCTTCTGTTCAGCTCTTTTACCTCATCATTTCTTCCATTGGCTTTAGCTACTTGACGTTCAAAAGCAAGTTTCAGAGTCTCCTCTGACATTCATTTTGGTCTTTTCTTTCTTCCCTGTCTTTTTAATGACCTCATGCTTTCTTCGTGTATGATGTCCTTGATGTCATTCCACAACTCGTCTGGTCTTCGGTCATTAGTGTTCAACGTGTCAAATCTATTCTTGAGATGATCTGTAAATTAAGATGGGATATACTCAACATCATACTTTGGCTTTCATGGAGTTGTTCTAATTTTCTTCCACTTCAACTTGAACTTGCATATGAGCAATTGATGGTCTGTTCCGCAGTTGGCCCCTGGCCTTGTTCTGACTGATGATATTGAGCTTTCCCATCTCTATTTCCACAGATGTAGTCAATTTGATTTCTGTGTATTACATCTGGCAAGGTGTGTAGTTGTGTTTATGTTGTTGAAAAAAGGTATTTGCAATGAAGAAGTCATTGTTCTTGCAAAATTCTATCATGCAATCTCTGGCATCATTTCTATCACCATGGCTGTATTTTCCAACTACTGATCCTTTTTCTAATAATTATCAATGCATCCTGACTGTGTGTGCAATCAATTTCAGACTGCAGAAGTTTGTAAAAATCTTCACTTTCTTCATCTTTGGCCTTAGTGTTTGCTGCATAAATTTGAAAAATAGAAAAATAGAAGAATAGAAATGCAAATCAAAACTATAATGAGATACCATCTCATCCCGACATTACTGGCACGAATCAAAAAAACAGAAAATAACAAATGTTGAAAACGTTGCAGGGAGATTGGAACTCTTATGCACTGCTGGTGAGAATGCAAAATGGTACAATCATTTTGGAAAACAATATGGCACTTCCTTAAAAAGCTAGAAATAGAAATACCATATGATTCAGCAATCCCACTCCTAGGAATATATCCTAGAGAAATAAGAGCCACCATATGAGTAGACACATGCACACCCATGTTCACTGCAGCATTATTCACAATAGCAAAAAGATGGAAATAACCTAAGTGTCCATCAACAGATGAATGGATAAACAAACTATGGTACGTACACACAATGGAATACTACTCAACAATAAAGAACAATGATGACTCTGTGAAACATCTCACAACATGAATGAATCTGGAGGGCATTATGCTGAGTGAAATAAGTCAATCACAAAATATTGTATGAGACCGCTATTATAAAAAGTCGTGAAAAGGTTTACACACAAAAAGAAACAATCTTTGATGGTTACAAAGTAGGGGAGTGGTAGGGAGGGAAAAATGGTAAGTAGACGTAGATAAGTCGTAACTTTGGTGAAGGGTAAGACAGTATACAGTACCGTGGAAGCCAGCATAATTTTTCCAAGGCAAGGTCATGGAAGCTTCATAGACACATCCAGCTCCCTGAGGGACCAAATTACTGGGCTGAGGGCTAAGGGGACCATGTTCTCGGGGACATCTAGCTCAATTGGCATAACATAGTTTATAAAGAAAATATTCTATACCCTACTTTGGTGAGTAGTATCTGGGGTCTTAAAAGCTTGTGAGTAGTCATCTAAGATACTCCACTGGTCCTACCCCATGCGGAGCAAGGGAGAATGAAGAAAACCAAAGACACAAGGGAAAACTTAGCCCAAAGGACTAATGGACCACAACTACCACAGCCTCCATCAGACTGAGTCCTGCACAACTAGATGGTGCCTGGCTACCACCAACAACTGCTCTGACAGGGATCACAATAGAAGGTCCCAGACAGAGCTGGAGAAAAATGTAGAACAAAATTCTAATTCACAAAAAAAGACCAGACTACTTACTGATCTGACAGAGATCGGAGAAACTCCAAGAGTATGGCCCCCAGACACCCTTTTAACTCAGTACTAAAGTCAGTCATAATTCAGCCAAAGATTAGACAGGCCCATAAAACAAAATGAGACTAAATGGGCACAGCAACCTGAGGCAAGGATGATAAGGCAGGAGGGGACAGAAAAGCTGGTAATGGGAAACCCAGGGTCAAGAAGGGGAGAGTGCTGACATGTCATGGGGTTGGCAACCAATGTCACAAAACAGTATGTGTACTGTTTAATGAGAAACTAATTTGCTCTGTAAACCTTCATCTGAAGCACAATTAAAAAAAAAAAAAAAAAAAAAGAATTGAGGGCCAGGGTAAAAGCTTGGATGTAGGTCAGGGAAAGCAAGAATTCATGCCTGAGATGCAGGCAGGCAGATCTGGAAACCTTTGTGAGTTTCAGTTTAGTACTGAGAGGTGATGGAGAGCCACTGAAGGTTTGAAGGAGGGGCAAAAGATGGTTAGATTAGTATTTGAGAAAGATGGTAGATGTGTTATTGTTTAGGGGAAGGTGAGGCTAGAGGACTAGAAGACTCTTTAAGGGTAATCTGGTTCAGAAATTTTGTGTGTGTGTGGCTATGGGAATAAAGGTGAGGGCCAGATTCCATATATACAACGTAAGAGTGGAGAGGACTTGGTGGTCAGCTGTATGCTCTGTGTATGGAGAGGGGGGACGCTGCTGCCTAGGTTTGAAGACAGGGAGAAATCTAGGATTTTTATCACGATGCTAACTTTGTACTGGGGAAAATGATGGTAGCAGTTACAGAGAGCTGGTGAGGGTGGGGGAAGGAGATGAGAAGTTAATGAATTCAGTTTTAGACCTATTGAGTTTGAGGTGTTTGTAAGAGAGTCTATCCAGGTGCTCAATAGACAGGTTTGGAATGAAAGCAGAGAACTAATTAATAGAGACCCAATTAGTATCAGAGTGTAAGGAATATGGGCAAGATCACAGAAAGTGTTCTGTAAAAGAACACCAAGAAAGGTGAAAGTGAGTCCCTGAGTGTTTCAAGGGAGGGGAAAAAAGAGATAAGACAGATAAGACAAAGACCTTTGAGAAACAAACCAGGAGAAAGATGTATCAGTGATTTTCAAGGTGTGAGTGATGAAGAACTCAGTCCATGCGTCTATAACATCAACTACATACTCTCTTACCAGTATTCTCAACAATCTTGCCCCATTGTTCATCACAGCCACCTGGCAAATCTTCTCCCCAAATAAATCCAATAGTCTGCTTTCTAAGCTTGTTAAAGAGAAACCACACTATGTGCAGGGAGTCCATTATAAATTCATGGCTACATACGTCAGTGGAGACCTCAACACAGCCTTGGCCTTGCTAATTTCCATTCTTCAGTGTCTGTTTAAATCATTCAACTCTCCTCCAACTTCCAACACACACCATTGCCCTCTCCCCGCAATTCTCAGCAGAATTCATTGATTCACACATTCATTGAACAGATTATTTCCTAAGTGCCCACCCTTGAACTGTGTTCAGTGCCTCCTACTTTATAGGGAAAATAGAACACATTACAAGAGCTTTCTGCCTCTGCACCCATTCTTTCCCACCTCCCTACTGTGATAACGGAAGCAGTGTTCTTGTTCTGATCTAGGCCAATCTCTCTAACTTTGCTCTGAACATCCCATCCCCATCCCACTAGCCCCAGTGTCTTTAACCTCTGCCTCACCCTGGATGACTTCCCTTCTTTCAGTAGTTAAATATATTCATGTGTATAGTTGGAGCCCTGGTGGTGCAGTGGTTAAGAGCTCAGCTGCTGTCTTAGTTATCTAATGCTGCTAGAATAGAAATACCGTAAAGCGTTTAGTTTGGTTTTAACAAAGAAAAATTTATTTCCTCACAGTAAAGTAGGCTAGAAGTCCAAATTCAGGGAATCGCCTCCAGGGGAAGACCTTCTCTCTCTGTGGGCTCCGGAGGAAGGTCCTTCTCATCAGTCTTTCCCTGGACTAGGAGCCTGTCTGCACAGGAACCTCAGCTCCAAAGGACACGCTCTGTTCCTGGCACTGCTTTTTTGTTGGTATGAGGTCCCATCTCTCCACTCACTTCTCTCTTTTATATCCCAAAAGAATCAGTAGATTGAGTCCTGTGTCTTCAACACAACTGCCACCCATCCTCCCTCATTAACATCATAGAGGCAGGGTTTACAACACATAGGAAAATCACATCAGATGACAAAATGGTGGACAATCACACAATACTGGGAATCATGGCCCAGCCAAGTTGATACACACATTTTTGGGGGATACAATTCAATCCATGACAGCTGCTACCCAAAAGGTCAGCAGTTCAAATGTACCAGCCGCTCCTTGGAAATCCTATGGGGCAGTTCTACTTTGTCCTATAGGGTCGTTATGAGTCAGAATCGACTCAACAGCAACAGGTTTGGTTTTTGGTTTTATGTGTATAGTTAGACCCAAATGGGCTGTCTTCAAACCCGTATCCCCTCCAGCTTCTGCCTTCTCTCCTCCCTGTCATAATCATATTCCTGAAACGGTTGTCCACATTCACTGTATCCACTTTCTCTTCACTTCTTAATCCCTAGCCCACTTATTTCACTCAAGCCATTCTAGATAAGGTCACCAGTGGCTTTATGGTTGGTAAATTCAATAGCTATTTTTCAGTCATATCTTTCTTGACATTGTTGACCACTTCTTCCTTCTAGAAATACTCTTTCCCCTGGCTTTGTTCTCTAAGCTCCCCTACCTCACTCTTAATAGATCTGTCTCCTATTTTGGTAAGAAAACAGATTTCACCTTCCTCTGATGGCTACTGCTTTCTCATTCCCATTCTCAGCCAAGCTTCTTGAAAGAGTAGCCTCAACCAATCTTTACCAGCTTGATCTCTTGCAGCGTAAGATGCTGTCAGCCATTTCTCTTCTTCTATTTTTAAAAATAAAATCACAACCACTTGGTGTTTCTCCTTCTTCTCTGGTCATTTATCTTTCTTGCCAGCTTTTCATCCTCCATTTCCTTACCAGTTAATACTTTCCCAGCACTAGGGATAGTGATGACTGTGACAGTACACCTCCCACAGGGTTGTTGTATTAAACGAGATAATGCAGCCACAACTCAGCTTTAGCTAATTGTTGCCATGGAGAAAGAAAGCCTAGTGTTGCCAGATTTTCTTATTTTTCAAGAGAACTTGTATTCTGATTTAATGTTGGCAACAAATTTGGGGAAAAAAAAGAAAGCATGTATGCTGGAAAAAAATGTGTGAATTCACTCTGCAGGCCAGCCTCTGATCTAGTGTGTTTGGATTGCACTGCCACTGGCTCTTCTATACAGCTTGGGGCTTACAAAGACTGTACCTTTCATAGTTAAATTTCTTCACTGTTATTCAGTCTAATGGTTGGCAAAATATTTTGGCTTTGCTCTTAGGCTAAATCCTGCTAAAGGTCTGCTATTGTTATTTCCCAGCTGTTAAATGTTGCTGTTCTTAGTACTTTGCTTTAAGGTTTGTTTCAAAATATTCTGAGTGCATCCTACTTGTGTCAGACACTGCTCATCACACTCCTTCAACTGCCCTGTCAGCACTTTTGTTTTCTGGCATCATCCTTTTCTACAACATAACATTCCCAGAGCAGGATCTTGGCTTCACTATCTCAAGGAATGGCACAACTAGTTCAAGATTGTTTCTTCCTCACCAGAGCATCTTCTTTAAACTGTATAGCTTAATGATGGAGGTAAGATGGTTGTTTCAAATACTTCATTCTTTCAAAAAAACAAGTAATTGAAAAAAAATCATTCACAGCATAGTCGTGTGCCTGGTACAAAGAAGAAAAGACAAATAAAATACAATCTTTGATTTTTTAGGTGCTTACAGGCAAGTAAAACAGATGATAATAGTATAGTACAACATGTACTGTAAAGAGAAGGAACCACAGACTTTATGGGAGAAGCAGTACACCCAACTGGTTAAGAGCGCTAGTTCTGGAGCAGACTTCCCAGGTTCCAGACCTGGCTTCACCATTTATCAGGTGTTTGAGCAAGTTATTTAGCAGCTTTTTGGCTTGGTTTTTCCACCTATAAAATGCTATAGTAAGAGAATCCACCTCTTAGAATTATAATGAATATTTAAGTGAATAAATAAGTATAAAATGCTTAGAAATTGTCTGGCATAAAGTACTCAATATATGTTATCTGTTATTACTACAGAAGGAACACTTAAACCTACATACATGGTGGTGTGTGGGGGCAGCTTGGTAGGAAGAAATGACGACAGGAAAATTTTCCTGAGGTAATTATAGATTAAAGTCTTGAAGATTCATTTCCTTATCAAATATTTATTGGGCATCTACTATGCTCCAGGCAGTAGATGAGTAACCGTAAAGCAATAAGTGTTGAAAAATATAGAGAAAAAACATTCTAGGCAATGGGAACACAGGTTCAAAGTCATCAGGAAGAAGTCAAAGGCAGTCAAAGGTCAATGTTAGTTCTTGGAAATGCAAATAGTTCAGTTTGGTTGGAGAATCTGGGGGTGGGGGTGGGGTGGAGTTGGGGAAGGCCAAGAGATAAGAAGAGAAAGAAGTAGGGGTAGGGGTGTTAGATTATAGACAGTCTCATATATCATACTATGGCATTTGAAATTTATCCTATAGACACAAGAAGCCAATGAAAGTTTTAAGCTGGGGAGTGATGTGATCAGATTTGTGTTCTTAAAACATTACCCTGGTGATAATCTGAGCCAACTCAATTTTCTTTAGGTGAGATCAGCTTCAAAACTCTTACGGGGGAGGGGTGGAATGATTTTCTATGCAAATCAAAACTAATGGATTTTAAATTAAAAGCACTTACAAATTAAGAAGTGAAAGTGATTTTTCCACATATGCAGTAAAAATAATACTTTGACTTGAAGTGTGAGGCATTTATGTTACAAATGGTCATACACTGGAGCTCTCCAAAATAACCAGCTCTAGCTTGGCTCTTCTCCATTTGTCTCATAACATTTTTTTGTTTCTTCAAATCATTTAACCAACAAACATGTATCAGGCCAGGCACTGTTCTAAGCCCATGGGATACAACAGTGAACAAAAAAGACAAAGATTCCTCTCCTCTGGGAGCTGACATTTCTCTGAGACAGATTAAACATAATAATTACATGAAATGTTAGAAGGAGATAAGTGTTATCAAAATTTAAAGAAAATGAAACAGTAAAGGAGCTTGGGAAAGAAATTAAGAGGCTAACAAGTCAAAAAAGGTCGATTTCAACAAGGAGTGAAAGGAACTGCAAAGCCATTTGCAGTGTAAAATTCACAATAAACTCTAAGGTGAGTGCAAAATCCTGTTGCACACAGATCTAAGCAGTATATATACCATGATTTATAAAGCCCATCTAAGCCTACTTTAAACAATGTGGTGTGCACAAGGCTTAAAAAGGCTGGAACATTTTTCTTCCCATTATTTCCATAATAAACAATTCCAAGCTTTGGTAGTGGTGGTGGTGTGTATGCGTTTGTGTGTGTGTGTGTTTTGAACAGCATCTCACGCCTGGAACACAGGCGGTCAGAAACTTATTCTTCTATAATGTGCGCTGCTAACAGCCCAACCCGGCAGGAACGTCAATTTTTTTTTGCCTTACCATAAAAACAAATCCCCTTCAACAACCTAGTACCATAGAGTGGTATCCTTCCTCACTAAACCTCCGTTTATGTTCTGACTCCAAGGGAATAATGCCACCTACCGAATCATCCACACCAGTCAGCCAGTCCTGCAAAGTGCAGCAACAGTCAAATCAACCGGGGTCGGCTCCAAATCCACTCCCTGCTTATTCTTTGGTGTTTAAAAAAAAAAAAAAAAAAGCCACTATTTGGGCTTTCAGGAAGTTATGCTCTCAGCGCAGATACCTGATAAACACTTCCACATATTGTAGCCTTCTCAATAGCTAAGCTAAATTTCAGAGTCCTCTCTTTGCCTGGATTTTTCTTAATTGAGCTTTCACGTTCGGAATGCTCCCTTCTTCGCAGCTCACAGACAGCCCGAATCGTTGGTGCAGGGGCTGCTGATATCGGCGGCTGCAGAAGCCAGCGAGGGTTACCAGGGCAGGCTAACGTGCAGGACTGAACATGAGGTCAGACGATGCTGTGGGCTTCCAAATTTGTACAGCCGTGGCACTCTGCGACAGGCAACTCCATCCAGAGGCCTCTTGGCGGGGGCGTGGGGGGGGGGGGGGAGAGGGAGAAAAAAAAAGAAAAACCTCTGCAGTCCCCTGAAAGCGAGGCAGGAATCACTGCAACTCTTCCGTGCAGGCTGAGGTCGCCAAAGCTCCGCCGATGCTCGCGCTGCAGCGGCGCCTTTCCCGCGGGCGCAGATCGGGAAGGGATGGGATCGGGTGGGAGTGGGCAGGGAGGCGGGAGAGGCGCGTGTCCGTGCACTAGAGGCCCCCGATCCTGACACGGGTCGGTGAGCTCCTTCAGGCTGGACCCACTCTGGAGTCACGGACTGAGAAGGTCAGTCGGTCGCCTGTGCCCTAATATACATATATGTGTGTGTATATATATATATATATATATATATATATATATATACATAACAGAGGGACGCCCGGTCCGGCGCGCCAAGGCCTGGGGCGCCGAGGGGAGGGCGAAGGCCTGGAAGAGGGCGGCCGGAGCGGAGGGGGCGGGCCCGAGGTGGGGCGGGCCGCGGTACTGACTGGGGATCGCCGCTGTAATCCGCTCCAGCCCGCCGCACAAAGTGCAGGCGGCGGTACATGGCCCCGACGGGAGGCGCGCTGCCCGCACCCGGAGCTCTGCTCCCTGCCTGAGCACGGTAGCCGCGCCTCCGCCCCAAGCGTCCTCGCCTCTCCGGCTGCAGTCCCGGGGACATGACCGCGTAGCCTCCTCCTGGGCTGGGATTTGCCTGGAAGGTCTTCTTCATGGAAGCGATGTCCCCCCAGCAGGAGACTCTAGGGGGGCAGCCGGGGCGCTCCTCTTCCCTGACAGGAGTGTCTAGGCTCGCCGGAGGCCCCGGCACCAAGAAGGTGAGGACGTTGAGCGGGGCCCGCAACCCACTCCCCCGCGCAGCCCCCACTCCCAGCGCTCGCCCTCCGCGCCTGCGACCGCTGCGCGCGAGCCGCACGCCTCGGGGATTTAACGCTCGAGGCTCGCGACCCGTAGCGTTCGTCCCGGGACACTCCCACCTTCCCTATACACAGGGGTTTCTTACATGTATAGCCTTAATCCCTGCGGGAGGGGACTCCGCAGCCTCCCTCCCCGTCTCCATCCGCCGCGGGATCTGCAGCCCGGCTCCTCCCTCGGTCGAGGCGCGCGTGCCTGGATTGGGGGATCGCCATTCTCTGGCCCTTCTGGGTGCTGTGCCCCCTCCGTCTCCCCCCAAGGTCGCCCGGGCGCACCGGCCCTTGACGGGGTCACCTCCGAGGTCGTCAGGGCTGGGGTCGTTTGCCGGGCCGAGTAAGCCGCGCTGAGGAGGGTAGGCGGCCGGTCTGCGGTGCCCGCCAGGGCTCAGCCCCCTCACCTGGCCGCGGGCTGCGCGGCGGCTCCGCAGTATGGGGGTGGGGGTGGGGGTCGTCTCCTACGTCCCGCGCCTCGTGCGATGCTGCCAGAGTGATCCCGGGACTCCGAGGTGGTGATCAGAGTTGGAGGTGGTAATTGGGACGCTAACGGTCGACACTACGCTGACATGGAGGTTTGATTTGGCCTAGAACTGAATTGGGTGGAGGTCGAGGGGCTGTGGAGGACGGTTGCGAGGGCCGAGGCGAGGGGCCTTAGCCCTGCGATCGGCCCCTACCCGGGCTGGAGAGGAATTGGTGTGTCGGTGTCGGTGTCGGCGTGGGGGCGGCATGCATGTTGCCTGTCAAAACTGGGAGGAGGGATGCGGGCAACAACTTGTGGCGTTCCATTCCAATAAACACAGCCACGGTGCGGCGTGATGATTCCTATCGGGGTCGGGTTTCTTTGGAATGGTTCCCTAAGCAAGTGCACGTGGGCCGCGGGCTCCCGGCCTCTGCTGTGTGACTCTTGTAAGAATTGATTTGGAGGTTTCTAGCCATGTCTGCCTCTCCGCCCCCCCCCCCCCCCAAACACACACACTGCCCAAGACCTTCAGATGTTTGGACGTTTTCGTTCAGTGTCGTGGTAGTGCCCTTCCGGTTTCTCTGGAAACAGGTTAGGATTAGAGAAACTATTTACCTCTTCCTTTAATAACTTGCTCAAAGAATTGCATTTATATCATTAGAGGCTTAAAGGGTTACTCTTAAGGCTGCCCTTTCCTTCGTGATCTTATTGCCTTTCATAAATCTTCCCACCAGGATCTTGGGTTGGATAGAGGTAAGTTGAAGAGAGGTGAGATTGGTACCGAGTATAGGAGTGTAGGGAGCTCCCAAGGACCTTGACCATGGGTTGGAGCCGTCTAGGGGTGCCCGTGAACTTAATGGTGTTTGTATAGGCTGCAGTGCCGACTCAGCCTTTGATGTCTTTGGGCTGCGGTTTGTCCTTGTTGCTTTTCCCCTTCAGAGATTGAAGAATGTGTGTGTGTGTGTGTGTGTGTGTGTGTGTGTGTGTGTGTGTGTGTGTGTGTGTGTGTGTGTGTGTGTGTGTGTGTGTGTGTGTAATCAAGTCTCCCAAATAAAACGTGAATTTACTAGGTGAGGTAAATGAATGTAATTGACATGAATTTTAAAGCCGTTTTTATTGTTGTTAAACTTCAGGGATTGAGAAAAATCAAGATTATTTTCCTAAATAGTTCTCTCCCTTTGTAACTAAGGGTAGTTAAGCACACTGGCAAAGGGAAAAAGCATTAAAGAGTAGCTTGATAATTTGTCAGTAGTACCTGTCCAATAAAGGGTTGCTTTGCCCCTTTCCCATGTTCTTTTTACTTAGCATAGCCATTGTCCTTAAGATGCTTTCCTTCATTATAAAATGCAGTGGAATGTCACATTACCAAACCAGTCTTTGCCTTTTCCTTTTTTAAAGGAAGTAAGTCTTGCCAATCTGATCTTCCTTACAGCATTTTAACCTTTTCGGGGGGTGGGGGTAGGAGGAGAGGTTGAGGAACTGTTCTATTTTGCTTTCAATTTTTTTTTTTTTAGAAAGGTGCACTTCTGCTTATTTTAAATATTAGTAGCATGTCTGTTTGCTTTCAGACCTCCAGATGAACATTGAAAAGTGATAAAAAGAAAAATTTCCAAACTGTAGTGCATAGAATCGTAGCCATTACCCTTATAGACCAGTTTTCATGTATCCTAAATACTCATCAGATTGATCTTTTTTTATGTTTCATCTTGCTATTTTGGTGCTCAGTAGTCTTGGTAAGCTGTGACACTTTTCTCTAAAAAAAGCTACCATGTGGTTATAATGTTAATTATTAAGGAATGGGTCAGCAATCCCTGAGTGGTACAAATGGTAAAGTCTGGACTACTAACTGAAAGGTTGGTGGTTCAGACTCACCCAGAGGCTCCTTAGAAGAAGAGGCTTGGCAGCCTGCTTCTGAAAGATCACAGCCTTGAAAAGTGCACACATGCACTCCACGCAGGGTCGTAATGAATCAGAATCCACTTGACGGGAATGAACAGCAACAACAAGGCTTGGGTCAGTGTTTAACTTGTTAATTGCAATCAGAATTTTAAAGAAATGCAATAGAATAGGAAATGTTAGTGCATAGTAAGGGTGAGGACTGTTTGTATAACTTCTTTATCTCTGTTTCATATATGTATGTGTATTTTGGGTAGTGATGGAATATGTATTTCTAACTGAATGGTCAAAAATTTTAAAGATACAAGTTTATTGGACAGTCGACTGTACAGAATTGGTGTACTTGGCTTGTGGCTCTAGTTCTATTACTGTCTCCATCTACCTTAAGCAAATAACTTATGTTTTGGTTTCCTCATTTGTAAAATAGGAATCAACAACATAATGTCAGAGAAAGTGTTTTGAAAAGTATACAGGTGATTTTTACACTCTGAAAGTAGAGGTGATCTTAAAGTAATAGGATTTGAAGAACAAACAAAACAATAGTACCTTTCAAGCTAGTCATCTTGGGAGTCTATTAATTAATCCAGTGGTACTGCCATTGCTAAAACATAATCCATATTCCTTCCTACAAACTGCTGTCAAGGAGGCAATTTTGTACTCAAACCAAAGACCAAACCCACTGCCGTTGAGTTGATTCTGACCTATAACGACCCTAGAGGACAGAGTAAAACTGCCCCATAGGGTTCCCAAGGAGTAGTTGGTGGATTGGATCTGCCTACCTTTTGGTTAGCAGCTGTATCACTTAACCACAGCACCACAAATATGATGACCTAGGTTCAAGTTTCCATTTTGTCGGTATTAGCTTTCTGGCCTGGGCAAGTTGCTGAACCTCTTCAGTTTCCTATTTGTAAAATGGAAATAGTAATCATACTTACCTTCCCAGGATTGCTGAGAAAATTAAATAGGAAACTATTGACATATAATAAACATTCAATAAATGGTAGCTCTTTATTATTTGCAAATTTCCCTGTATGTATAAATTATACCACTGTGTCCCCGTCGTTCAAACCAGAAATCTAGGATTCATTTTCAGCTCCCCTCATTTCCTCACTCCGTAACAACTAATCCATCCAAAAGGCCTGTCAACTATAACTCTAAAAGGTATCTTGAATTTCTCCATTTCATCTCTGTTGTTGCCACTGTAGTCCAAGCCAACCCACCACCATCTCTCACTTGAGCCTTTGCAAAAACCTTCTAACTGGTCTGTCCGACACCTTTCTTGCCAGGATGATTGTTAAAAATGTAAGTTTGATCACATTAGTCACCTGCTTTAAAATCCTATAGTGGCTTTCTGTCACATGTAGAATAAAATCCAGATCCCTTTTCTTGACCCTGCCTACTTCTCTCACCTCATCTACCTTTTCCACCTTGTTTGTGCATTCTCCACTCACATGGACCTGCTTTTTTACACATCAAGTAATCAGATTCATTCTTATTTGGGGGCCTTGGTGTTGCCATTCCCTCTGCTTCCACCTCAGGTGTGCATTGTTGACCCTTTTTCCTATGGCTCAGATCTTAGTTCTTCACAGAGGCCTATCCTGACTACCTAAGTGGAGGTAGCCCCTCACTCACACTCTCTACCTTTTATTTTATTGTCATCTTAGCATTATATCCTTGCCTGATAATTTTCTTATTTACCTTCTTATTATCTGTTCCACACACCCATCACCAGATCATGAAAACTATGAGAATAGGGAACTTACCTGTTTTGTTCAACACCACCTCTCAGTGCCTGCTACATAGTAGGTGCTTAACAAATATAAGGTGGGCAAAGCATAGCACTGAACAGGACAAGTACGGTGCCTATCTCATAGTTTATGGGTTACAGCAGGGTCAACAAACCTCTTCTTAAAGGGCCAGATAGTAAATATTTTAAGTTTGCAGGCCACAAGGTCTCTATTGCAGCTATTCAGCTCTGCCACTGTAGCACGAAAGCAGCCATAGACAATATGTAAATTAGTGGGAGTGGCTGTGTTCCAGTACACCTTTATTTAGAAAAACAGGTGGTGGGTTTCTGGTCTGTACTTTCGTGACCCCAGTCTAGAACCAAAACCAAACCCACTGCTATCGAATCAATTCCAACTCACAGGAACCCTGTAAGACAGAGTAGAACTGCCTCATAGGGTTTCCAAGGCTGTAAATCTTTACAGAAGCAGACTGCAGACTGCCACATCTTCCTGCAGCAGAGCAGCTAGTAGGTTTGAACTGCCAGCCTTTCAGTTAGCAGCTGAGCGCTTAACTGCTGTGCCACCAGGGCTCCTGGGTCTACAGCAGCACTGTCCATTAGAACTTCCTGCGATGATGATGCTGTTCTTTATCTATGATGTCCTGTTTGGTAGCCACTAGCCACACGTAGCTGAAGCAAAAGGAAGAAATGATGAAGTAAAGGAGCTGAACAGAAGATTTCAAAGGGCAGCTTGAGAAGGCCAAGTAAGGTATTAAAATGACATGTGCAAAGACCTGGAGATAGAAAACCAAAAGGGAAGAACACGCTCAGCATTTCTCAAGCTGAAAGAACTGAAGAAAAAATCCAAGCCTCAGGTTGCAATACTGAAGGAATTCTACGGGGAAAATATTAAACGATGCAGGAAGCATCAAAACAAGATGGAAGGAATACACAGAGGCACTCTACCAAAAAGAATTGGTTGACGTTCAACCATTTCAGGAGGTAGCATATGATCAGGAACCGATGGTACTGAAGGAAGAAGTCCAAGCTGCACTGAAGGCATTGATGAAAAGCAAGGGTCCAGGAATTGATGGAATATCAACTGAGATGTTTCAGCAAGCGAATGCAGCACTGGAAGTGCTCACTGCTCTGTGCCAAGAAATTTGGAAGACAGCTACCTGGCCAACCGACTGGAAGAGATCCATATTTATGCCTGTTGCCAAGAAAGGTGATCCAACTGAACAGGGAAATTATCAAACAGTATCATTAATATCACATGCAAGTAAAATTTTGCTGAAGATCATTCAAAATTGGCTGCAACAGTACTTCGACAAGGAGCTGCCAGAAATTCAAGCTGGATTCAGAAGAGGATGTGGAACAAGGGATATCATTGCTGATGTCAGACAGATCTTGGCTGAAAGCAGAGAACACCGGAAAGAAGTTTACTTGTGTTTTATTGACTATGCAAAGGCATTCGACTGTGTGGATCACAACAAATTATGGATAACATTGAGAAGAATGTGAATTCCAGAACACTTAATTGTGCTCATGTGGAACCTGTACATAGACCAAGAGGCAGTCATTCAAACAGAACAGGGGGATACTGCATGGTTTAAAATCAGGAGAGGTGTGTGTCAGGGTTGTATCCTTTCGCTATACCTGCTCAGTCTGTATGCTGAGCAAATAATCTGAGAAGCTGTGCTATCTGAAGAAGAATGGGGCATCAGGATTGGAGGAAGACTCATTAACAACCTGCGTTATTCAGATGACACCACCATGCTTGCCGAAAGTGAAGAGGACTTGAAGCACTTACTGATGAAGATCAAAGACCAGAACCTTCAGTATGGATTACACCTCAACATAAAGAAAACAAAAATCCTCACAGCTGGACCAATAAGCAGCATCATGATAAATGGAGAAAAGATTGAAATTGTCAAAGATTTCATTTTACTTGGATCCACAATCAACATGCATGGAAGCAGCGTCAAGAAATCAAATGGTGCGTTGCACTGGGCAGATCTGCTGCAAAAGACCAAGGTGCACCTGGCCCAGGCCATGGTGTTTTCAATCGCCTTATGTGCATGTGAAAGCTGAATGATGAATAAGAAAGACTGAAGAGGAATTGACACCTTTGAATTGTGGTGTTGGTGAAAAATACTGAATATACCTTGGACTGCCAAAAGGGTGAACAAATGTGTCTTGGAAGAAGTACAACCAGAATGTTCCTTAGAAGGAAGGATGGCAAGTCTATGTCTCACATACTTGCGACATGTTATCAGGAGGTATCAGTCCCTGGAGAAAGACATCATGCTTGGTAAAGTAGAGATCAGTGAAAAAGAGGAAGACCCTCTATGAGATGGATTGACACAGTGGCTGCAACGGTGGGCTCAAGCATAACAACGATTGTGAGGATGGTGCAGGACCAGGCAGTGTTTTGTTCTGTGGTCCATGGGGTCGCTTTGAGTTGAAATCGACACGATGGCACCTGACGACAACAGCTACGTGTGGCTGTTGAGCAGTTGAAATATGGCTGGTACAACTCCAGAACTAAAATGTTTTAACAGCTTCACTGAGGGTATCATTAAGATAGAATAAACTGCACATATTTAAAGTGCACAGATGGATAAGTTTTGATGTATGTATATACTTGTGAAACCATCACCACAGTCGAGATAATGAACATATCCATCATCCCACAAATTTTCCTCATACCCTTTTCTAATCCTTCCCTTCTCTTCCCATTCTCAGGCAACCACTGGTCTGCTTTCCATCCCTGTAGATAAATTTGCATTTTAAAGAATGTTACATCAGTGCGATAGTGCAGTATGTGTTCTCTTTTTCTGGCTTTCATTCAGTATGTGTATTTACAGAGTCATCCGTGTTGTTGAATGTATTCATAGTTCATTCTTTTTCATTTCTGAGAAATATTCCATTCTGTAGATAGATCACTACTTATCCATTCACCTATTAATGGGTATTTGGGTTTCCAGTTCTTGGCTATTTCAAATAAAGCTCCTGTGAGCATTAGTGTGTAAGTCTTTGTATGGTCATATACTTTTATTTCTCTTGGGTAAATACCTAGGTGTAAAATTGCTGGGACATATTTCATGTGTTATGTTTAACTTTTTATGAAACTGTCAAGTTGTTTTTCAAAGTGGTTTTGCATCTTTACCAGCAGTGTAGAAGGGTCCAATTTCTCAACCTCCTCAACAAGACTTGTTGTTATCTGTCTTTTTTATTATAGCCGTATTAGTGCATGTGAAGTGGTATCTTGTGGTTTAAATTTGCATTTCCCTAATGACTAGTGAAGGAGTTCCAAAAACCAAAACCAAGCCCAAACCTGTTGCCATCCAGTTGATTCCAACTCACAGCGACCCTACAGGACAGAGTAGAACTACATCTTAGGGTTTCCAAGTAATACCTGGTAGATTCGAACTGCTGACCTTTTGATTAGCAGCAGAGCTCTTAACTATTGTGCTACCAGGGCTCCCTGGGAGGCACAGATCATTAAGTGCTCAGCTGTTAACCAAAAGATTGGTTGTTTGAATCTACCCAGAGGTGCTGTGGAAGAAAGGCCTGGTGATCTACTTCTGAAAGATCACAGCCATTGAAAACCCTGTGGAGCTTAGTTCTACTCTGAAACTCATGGGGTTGCCATGAGCTGAAATTGACTTGACAGCAACTGGTAATGAGTAATGATGTTGAGCCTATTTTCATGTGCTTATTCATCATCCATATATTATCTTTGGTGAAGTGCCTATTCAAATATTTTGCCCATTTTTAATTGGGTTGTTTTCTTATTTAGTCTTGGGAGTTATTTATATATTTAGGATTCAAGTCCTTTATCAGATATGTAATTTGGAAATGTTTTCCCTCAGTTTGTAGCTTGTATTTTTATTCTCTTTTAAAAGCATCTTTCAAAGAACAGAAGTACTTAATTTTGCTGGAATCCAATTTATAAATTTTTTAATTTAATTTTAATTAATTTAAACTTAAATATCCACATATGTCAGGTGGTTACTGTGTTGGACAGCAGAGGTCTAGAGGAAGAGACATGAACAATAACAAAAAAATTAGTAAATGGTGATAACTCTTATTAGAGAAACAAGCATGACCCTGATTTAGAAAAACGTGGATATTGAGCTAGACCACTGTGCATTATGATGTTTGAAGAAAGCCTCTTTTGAGTGACTCTTAACTCTTTTAAGGGTGAAAAGCAGCAAGGTCTAAAAAGATTCCAGAAATTGGGAACAGTATGTGCAAAGGTCCTGAGGTAGGTAAAAAGCTTGGTGTATTTGAGGAGCTGGTTTGTAGATGCTGTATAAGGAGCTGAGTCTCTTTACTTTATAGCCACATTCATTACTTTTACTTAGCTGCACCGCCCACCTTTATTTGCTAGTTGGAAAATTTAACTCTTTCCAAAAATTAAACCCACCCTCAGAGGATAAAGATTTTCCATTACTGAGGCTCTTCAAAAGAATACACAATTTGTATAATAATTCCTAAAAAGGGGGTTGTAAAACATAATAGCAGTACATAGATAATGCATTAAATTCAGCGAGAAAAACACATTCTTGAGGATATCCACATATGGACAGCACAGTTTCTGTGAAATGAAATGGAAGCACATACTAGAATCGTTTTAGTTAGGGACGATTTATGTCAGACTCAAACACCCTGACCTTACAGCTTCATATTCTGATTGAAAACTCTTTAAATAAAGATGGGTGTTGGGAGAAGGAAGAGAGAGAGGCACAGAAAGTCACTCATAGCAAAAGAATTCTAAAATAGCTTTAACATTTTAAAATGCGGCAGCTGCTGTTACACACTTCATTCTGTCTTTTCTTTCTACATTCTCTGGGTCCCAATCTGTTTATAGCAGCTCCTGCTAGAACACCCCCAGAGCTGACTTTGGCCATGTGTGTGCCTTGTGCTGGGGTTTGAATGAAGCATCTTGGTGAGTAAGCTTTAGTTTTACTATTCAACACTGAGAAAAATATGCCCACAGTTACACTAGTATCCTACTGAGCTCTTTTCTAGCTTTATTCACAAAGTACATTGCATAAATTAATTTATTTTGGCTGGGAGGAGTATGGACTTATCAAAATAGGATTCATTGAATCAAGAAAGGCCTATGTTATCACTGGTGTGACCCCTGACCTTCTGACTGTACTTTGTTTCTTTGTCTGTAAAATAAGGTTAATAATCCATATCCTATACATCGTTTTTTACGGGTCAGAAGAAGAAAGTATATGAAAACAACTCTTGAAAAATCTGCAGAAAGCACTAATATCTTTTTACCATGTGAGAATAAGTGTAAAGTAACAAAAGTTTGATTTTCTTAAGGTTTAATACTAGCACAATCACATGCATACGAATGAACGTTATCCATCAAAACAGTCACCCTTGGAGTCCATAAGTATCAAATATTGTGAGGCAGAAACTTGAGAAAATGGATGAGTTGACTGTTTGTAATTTATGTAATAGTAAGGGCATTAAGAAACCTTTCTAAGTAAATGCCTAAACCAAACTCATTGCCGTCGATTCTATTCCGACTCATAGCAGCCCCATAATAGACATCAATTATATGAGATATGTATTAGCTTTCTCTAATAGCAAGCAGAACTGGAATTTGAACCCAGATCTTTCAGCTCCATTTCTTTGTCCAACTAGACTGTGACTGCAGTTTTTATTATTTGTAACATAAGAAAGAGTAGATTTGAGTTTTATACAGCCAGCTGAGAAAATCAGATTTGAGGATTTTTTTCTCCTGAGAGGTAATTTCAGTTGGGGGGCAGGAGCAGGGTATGGGAAGGACCAAGATCTCTACCGTCTCCATCCATCATTGAATGTTATGTTCGCTGCTATTAGGTAAATGTTAGGTAAATATAGAGTAATGATGACAATTGGTGACAACGTCTTTATTTTGGTACATTTTTTATTTTTATGTAATGGTGTCTGTCATTTTTTGATGTTTTATATAAGGCAGATGTGTTTCAGGAGCTCTTCAGCCAAGCTTGATCTCCGTGTGGATATCACAGTCTTGTTTGCTTTTGGAAAGCTTTGCATATTCTCCAGACAAACTTGCAGGACTGTACAGTTGTGTGGGGGTGTACTGAATCCTATGCCTCAGAGGATTCTGCTGTGGAAAATCATGTGGGTGGGGAAACCTAGTTGAAACCCTCTCAATTCAGTAAATATTTTATTTCATGAATCTTGAGTCTAGGAAAAAGCTCTTACCTCCATGATTATTTTTACTTAAAATGTGAACGCAGTGGTACATTCAACATGACAAAAGAAAAATTAAATATTGTGACTCTGAAAGTCATATATCAGGACAGAATACATTGAAGTTTTTATAAAATGAAAGTTAAAGACAATCTTTTATTTTTACACACTGATCTAAAAAATAGTTATTAATTTTGAAGATTGCATCCCTCAAGTTAAACAGCTGTAGACTGAAAATTCCCACGTCACAGTTACCTAAACAGGTAGTGCACTTGTTGCTTTTGGTTCTAAAGTGAAGATCGTCATGAAGCAATTTATCACTCTGTGATTTCAACAGTCTCCCAGGGTTGTGCTTTGGTGAAAGGTCTGCAGGACAAAAGGTGGAACATGTTCAGTAGACTAAGAAGTGAGATAATTTATGGTAGCTATGGAAAAATGAGATCTGCTCCAATTTCAATAGTTTAGGTATTTGAATCTTTTGCAGTTCTTAAATGTCTCTGCAGGACTTGGTGGCTATTCTTTTCAAAGCAGAGGCACCTTGTGCCTTGTGGGACCACATAACATTTACCACAAAGAGGTAATTATACAACTTGTCTTCCTAGAAATTATCAGGAGCTGAAAAATATACTAGATTTTGATTTAAATTGCCACTAAACTATCAGCCATAAAATATCACAAAAATAAATACATATAGCATCAAAGTTATGTGTGTGCGTATACACACATATACGTACATAAGCTCACATACACTGCTTTGGGGAAATATGTAACTTTATTATTGTGGTTTGATGGAGTTTTGTGACTCGTACCCTTCATGTCTCCCAAAGCATCTTGGGAAAACCCTCTAAAACAAACCTCCGCTGAGGAGAAAGGGACTGTGGAGTGCTGGTGTGTGCGGAAGACCAGCAGATCGTGAATGCTCCGTTTGGTAGTAGCAACTGCAGCCGTTCTCCGAAGTAAACTATGATGGGGGTGATCTTTAATTTCTATTTACTTATGGGAGACGTAGCCATAATGTAGGAAGCTGGAAAGGGGGCAGAGGTAATTGTCTTCTGTCAGCCACTAATAATGAGGCTTGTAGGCAGGACAGCCCAGTTTATTTCATAATTGTGTTTCACTCTTATTTTCTTTATCTGGGACAAGTTTAGATTAGAAACATCCATCCAGCAACAGAAATAGCCGCATCAGCACTGTATGTCAGTGGTGCACTGAGCAGCCTTGACCTAATTTTGACAGACAGCTGTCACATGGCACAACTGAAATATGAAACCTGATTCTGAATGTCTGGTCACTTGTGTGTGGACTCTGAAAATGGAATGTGTGTATACCCACACCAGCTCCTATTTCAGAGATCTGGAAAACCTTCTGCTCTTTGGCCTTTTGCTTTCCCTGTTTACCTGGGTCCTAACTTACACCCAGGAGAGTGTCTGTCTACCCTCTTCAATCCCTACACTTGCCCTGAGCCTCTATAGTAGCAGTTACCAGGTTACGTTATGTCTGAATCTAGATATACTTGGACCTATTTTTTAACTCTCATTTGACACAGCATTTTTTTTTGTTGTTATGGTTTTTGGATTTCAGCACAATATTCTTGCCCTCTGCATGAGGAAAGTTAGGGGTTGGTATAGGGCAGAGCCTCCCAACCATTACATATGTGTCTGGTACGTTCAGCCCCTTACCTCAGGCAGATAGATGGGTAGTGGAGTAGCCAAAGAGCCCGTGTGCCATGGTCGTACAAATAATACCATTTTGTAATTGGGCACGATGTGAAGAATGTAGTGAAGGCCTGCCCTGTAAGGGATTTTTAGCCACAGAGCATTGGTGATTGACCCTACCTACTTGAGGGTACTCCTGAAGGGGAATCATGACCAGAGGGTGATACTGGAGACTTGCCATAGGAGAAAGTGCAGCCAACCTAAAGGCGCATAGTGATACCCCAGAATCCTGCATGGGATTGGGACAGAGGCCAAGGAACAAAGAGTAATGTATAAGGGGAGTTCTAATATCCTCATATTTATTTATGCACAGTACTTAAGCACTTTTAAATATTATTATATATGTTGCATTATTATGGTGCCGTTGAATTCAGAGTCCTTTTATATATACTCTTATTTCATTCTTTGTGGTAGGAAGTGATAGTTTTGTGTACCATTGAGTTTATTCTGGCTCATAGTGACCCTGTAGGACTGAGTAGAATTGCCCCATGGAGTTTCCTAGGCCATAATCTTTACAGGAGTAGATTTTAAGGTCTTTTTCTCCTGCAGAACCACTGGGTGGGTTCGAACCGCCAACCTTTTGGTTAGCAGCCAAGCGCTTAACCATTGCACTACCAGGGCTCCTTTGTGGTAAGGAGGGCAGGTATTACGTACATTTTATACAGAGTAATCTGAGAAGTAGTAGAATGAGGGAGTGGAATTAAGGTCCAGTATCTCCTAGCGTAGTGCCCATTCTTTTACGTTACATAGTTTCTCATATGCGTATTGTTATATTTCAAAGTGGTAATTGTCTCATGGAAAAAGGAAAGAGCAAAATATCAAAAAAGTTTATTTCTTAACCTCAGAAGAAAGGAGTTAATATCCCTTTATAGTAGTGTATACTGTGATGACATTTGTTTTATTTAAATGCTCAGGCTAAGCCTAGATGTGATGACCTATGAGTAAATAGAAGATCATACTCATCACAGACCAAACTGACACTAGCAGAAAACTTCAGCTTACCCAGCAGTCAAAACCTTGTTGTGATAGTAGGACCCAGAAGGTGCAGTGTTAAAAATGATTCCCTAGTTTGCTTGCAGAGCCAGTGTCTTTGAAGTATAATTGTTCAGTGGCGTGGGTATGTCTTGACAAATAAATGCTGCAGACTTGTAGGGAAAGCAAGAAAGAAACAGTTTATTGACCACAAAATTGTGCAGACTAGCCACAAAAGGATTACTGTATTTTATGCAAATAACACACAATACACATTTTTTGCCAACCTCACAACCACCCCACATTATTTTTATAAGTGCGCTATGCCAATTTCCGCACGTTATATGTGTGGGCACGTTATTTATGTGGGTATATTATTTGGGAATGGTTGCATTTTAATAAGCTAATTTGTAAGTTTGATTAAGTCTTTTTCTAGCCTTGAAACTTTAGAGTTCTTTAAATGTTTTCCTCAAAGCACTTATTTCAATGTTATGCTTATTTTAAACGTTTGAAAGTAACTCCAGCACTGTTTCACTTAAATTCAACTGAAATGCTTGAATTTTTTTCTCATAAAATAACTGGAACAAAACATCATGAGAAATTGCATTTTACCTCTGACTGAATCTTTCATCCAGCCCCTCTCTTTTGATATATTTTCTTTTTCTTTAATCACTATGAGAACTAATAATGACCAGATTCAGAGTGATTTAGAGGTTCCAAAAATATTACTCTGACTTTATCTGTTGGTTGACAGGGAAGTTAAAAATCCAGTGACAGTTTACATAGAGGTTTTTATGTAAAAAGTATTTTCTGAGTTGTTGAAAATGAAAAAATTAGAACTTTTTTCTTTAGTTATCTGTTTACATCTTCATTTTCCCACATAGACACACTGTGTGACCCCCTTAAACTCTTGGATATAGGCAATGTTAATGCATTCACTTGCTACACAATTTACCATATGAAAACACTGAGTGAGGCATTGAAGGAGGAGTAGATGTGGGGAGGAATGGGCAAACCACAATAGGCAGGTGGGCAGAGGTCAGATCTCCGAGGAATTCAAGTGGAGAGCCATTGAAACATTTTGTACAAAAATGTGTTGGACAAGAGGCAAATGAATAATTTCCATTTTCATGTATTATACTTTAGATGATTTTTATACATGTGAAAAAAAATCTAGCTGCTAGCTGTGAACTAGTTTTCTGGGATGGAGCCCAGTAGTTTGGTGGTTTTATAATTAACTTTATTAAAAAAAAACAGCTTTATTGAAATATAATTCACATACTGTACAATTCACCCATTTAATGTGTACAGTGGCTTTGAGAATATTCAGAGTTGTACATGAATCAGCAATTCAATTTTAGAACCTGTTTATTACCCCAAAAAGAAACCTCATACCTCTGAGCCATCACGTCTCAATCTCCATCTCCCATTTTCCCAAACCCTAGGCAACTACTAATCTGCTTTTAACTTTCTATAGATTTGCTTATTCCAGACATCTCATGTAAATGGAGCCATACAATATGTGGTCTTCTGTGACTGGCTTCTTTTACTTAGTGTAATGTTTTCAAAGTTTGCCCATGTTGTTGCATGTGTCAGTACTCCATTTCTTTAACTGCCAAATAATATTCCATTGCATGGATAAACCATAATTTATTTATCAATTATATCCAGTTGATGGACATTTGAGTTGTTTCCACTTTTTGACTAATATGAATAGTGCTATTATGGACATTCATGTGCCAGTTTTTGTGTGGACATATGTTTTCATTTCTCTTGGGTATGTACGTAAGAGTGGAATTGCTGGTATGGTAACTCTGTGTTTAAACATTTGAGGAACTGCCAAACTGTTTACCAAAGCAGTTGTACCATTTTATGTTTCCACCAGCAGTGTATAAGGATCCAATTTCTCTACAGCCTCACCAACACTTGTCATTATCTGTCTCTTGGATCACAGCTATCCTAGTGGCTGTAAAATACTATCTCACTATGGTTTTGATTTGCGTTTCCCTGTTGGCTAATGATGTTGAACATCTTTTCATGTGCTTATTGGTCATTTATATATCTTCTTTGGAGAACTATCTACTTAGATCCTTTGCCCATTTTTTAATTGTATGTTTTTAGTATTAGTATTCAGTTGTAATAATGTATAATATAATCTAAATACAAGTCCCTTATCAGAAATGGGATTTGCAAAAGTTTCCTCCCGTTCTGTGGGTTGTCTCTTTTAGGGGGGAAGGAGGGTGGGGCAGATCCAGCAAGTATTTTTAAATAACACACTGACAACAATTTTTTTTATAAACAGTAACTACAGGAACAACAAAACAACCAGCTCTCTTTCCATAAAAAAGGCATGGAAGAAATAAGGAAACTGAATTAATAGTAACCTATAGGAGAATGTGTCAGAAATGAATTATGGAGATTTATCCCCCTTCAGCAGATAGATAGGGGAAAATTCCTTTTGTAGTTTGTATTCAATAACTAGTTAACTGGCCAAGAAAAATGACTGTTAAAACATTCTCTGAAATCTAATCACCTTTTGATTTTGTGGACAGAATTCATATATGGGCCAGGCTCGTAAGGCCTTGTCTCAAACAACAAGCTTGGGGCAGACACCAGCTTTTTTTTTTTTTTGTGCAGGCTGGAAGTTCTCCTGAGCAGGTTAGATGAGTTGTCTTTTCACTTTCTTAATGGTGTCCTTTGAAACACAAAAATTTTTAATTTTAACAATGTCTAATTTATCCATTTTCCTTTTTTTGTTGCTTGTACTTTTGGTGTCCTATCTAAGAAACCATTGCCTAATCCAGGTTCACAAAGGTTTATGCCTGTGTTTTTGTCTAAGATGCTTATTTATAATTTTAGTGCTTATATTTAGATGTTTTTGTTTGGAGTTAATTTTTATATATGATGTGAGGTAGGGGTCCAACTTTATTATTTTGCCTGTGGAGAGCCTGTTGTCCCAGCACCATTTGTTGAAATGTCATTAACTTTCCACTTGACTGTTAAGCATATGTTTACCATGTGGCTTGAGGCAGTAAATGTCAACATGATATTCAAAAGAAGTAGTTTGAAGTGTACAGGGATGACTCTTACCGTCAAGTTCCATAGTAAATACTTAAATTTTCCTTAATGATACTATTCCAGCAGAGCCCTTAAGGGTTTGTTTGTTTGTTTTTCTGTGTGTGTGTGTGAGGGCTGTGGTGGGGGTGTGGATAATGAGGGAATTTTAAAATTCTTATGAGAACTTCATTTATTGAGTTTATAGTTTGTGCCAGCCATTGTACTAGGCGTTGGGAATGCAAAGATAGGCCTGCTGCAGAGTAGTGTCAGTAAATGATTGTTAAAGGAAGAGAGAAATTTGAGAAAGAAAATATAGTCTCTGCTCTCTAGAAAGGAATACAGATAAGTAATATAATACAATACATTGTAACTGAGGCATAATATATGAAGTGAGATAGGAGCACAGGGATATTGAATATATCATTAATCCAGCTAGTTTAAAAAATGACCTAAAGTGGAAAGCATCTTACATATTAGCTGGTAATGTTGCATTTTTTGTGCTATGATCGAAATATAAAAGAAAAAAATGAATCACATCTTCATTCTCATCTTCAATCATGGCCTCTGTTTACTGACTCTTGGGCAGAATAGGTTTTTTGATCTACAGTACTGAATATAGCTATAGATGAGACTGCATAAAAAATCAGAGGTCTAATTTTTTTCTAGTGTTCGTGTTATACTTTCCTAACAAATGCAAATAGTTGTTAGTGAAAAGACAGCACTTAAAGAAATTTAATCACTTTGTATTCCCTTTTACAACCTCTTTTCAAGCTCCTCCCGTCTTTTCCCATGGGGTGGAGAGGGGGCAGGTCTGATGGATACTGCTTCATGTTTGTTTGATTTTTAGCTCACATGAAATTCTTGTTTAGTTTTTTGATCTGCTTGAGACTAGGTAAATAATACGATATCAATATAATCATTCCTAAAAGATTTATGTATTTGATTTTTTGTCTCATGTACAGTTAGACACATCGGTTTTTTTTTTTTTAATAAGATTACCTTTTTAAAAATATTTAGCTTTAGAATGGCATCCACTATTGGAGTCATCTAGATATGACCATCAAATACTTGAATGTTCTGAAAAATCACACTGTGGATTATGATTTTTTTAAGCTAACAAAGTAAGAATTACAGTTTCAAGCTTACCTTCTGTTTCCTTTGAAGCAAGAATCACACTTTCCCCTGTCATAGAACAGCTATGAAACTTGTTGGAGCTAGTATAAGCATAACCACAGCCTGTTGTGACAAGTTTGTACTACTATGCATTTGTAAAGGGATCAATAGTTTCATTCTATTTCCATGTATTGTATTTTCATGTAGCTGTTATAAACAAAATATGAGATGATTGAAAACACTATGGCTTGGGCAGGGTGCATCTTAGTCCTTAAAGTGTCATCTTTGCTTTTTAATACTTTAAAGAGGTCTTTTGCAGCACATTTGCCCAATGCAATGCAGCTTTTGATTTCTTGACTGCTGCTTCCATGGATGTTGATTGTGGATCCAAGTAAAATGAAATCCTTGACAACTTCAATTTTTTCTCCATTTGTGATGATATTGCTTATTGGTCCAGTTGTGAGGATTTTTGTTTTCTTCATGTTAAGGTATAATCCATAGTGGACTGTAGTATTTGATTTTCATCAATAAGTGCTTCAAGTCCTCTTCACTTTCCTAAGCAACGTTGTGTCATCTGCATAACGCAGGTTGTTAGTAAGTCTTCCTCCAATCCTGATGCCCCGTTTTTCTTCTTATAGTCCAGCTTCTCAGATTATTTGCTCAGCATACAAATTGAATAGGTGCAGTGAAAGGATACAACTGACGCACACCTTTTAAACCACACAGTATCCCCTTATTTTGTTTGAATAACTGCCTCTTGGTCTGTGTACAGGTTCCGCATAGCATGATTAAGTGTTCTGGAATTCCCATTCTTCTCAATGTTATCCATAATTTGTTATGATCCACACAGTCGAATGCCTTTGCATAGTCAATAAAACACAGATATCTTTCTGGTATTCTTTGTTTTCAGCCAAGATCTATCTGACATCAGCAGTGATATCCCTGGTTCCATGTCCTCTTCTGAATCTGGCTTGAATTTCAGGTGCTTCCCTGTCAGTGTTCTGCTGCAGCCACTTTAGGATGCTCTTCAGCAAAATTTTACTTGTGTGTGATATTAATGATGTTGTTTGATAATTTCCACATTCTGTTGGATCACCTTTCTTTGGAATGGGCGCATAGATGGATCTCTTCTAGTCAGTTGGCCAGGTGGCTGTCTTCCAGATTTCTTGGCATAGACCAGTGAGTACCTCCAGCGCTGCATCTGTTTGTTTAAACATCTCAATTGATATTCCGGCAATTCCTGGAGCCTTGTTTTTTACCAGTGCCTTCAGTGCAGCTTGGACCTCTTCCTTCAGTACCATCGGTTCTTGATCATATGCTACCTCCTGAAATGGCTGAATGTCAACCAGTTCTTTTTGGTACAGTGACTCTGTGTATTCCTTCCATCTTCTTTGATGCTTCCTGTGTCGTTTAGTATTTTCCGCATAGAATCCTTCAGTATTACAGCTCGAGGCTTGAATCTTCTCTTCAGCGCCTTCAGCTTGAGAAATGCTGAGTATGTTCTTCCCTTTTGGTTTTCTAACTCAAGGTCTTTGCACATTTCATTGTAATACTTCATTTTGTCTTCTCAAGCCACCCTGTGAAATCTTCGGTTCAGCTCTTAGACTTCATCATTTCTTCCTTTTGCTTTAACTACTCTATGTTCAAGGGCAAGCTTCAGAGTCTCTTCTGACATCCATTTTGGTCTTTTCTTCTTTCCTGTCATTTTAATAACCTCATGCATTTATCATTTATGATGTTGTTGATGTCATTCCACGACTTATCTTCAGTCGATAATGTTTAATGAGTCAAATCTTTTCATGAGATGTTCTCTAAATTCAGGTGGAGTGTACTCAAGGTCATACTTTGACTCTGGTGGACTTGTTTTAATTTCTTCAGCTTTAACTTGAACTTGCATATGAGCAGTTGATTGTCTGTTCCACAGTTGGCCCCTGGCCTTGTTCTGATGATACTGAGCTTTTCCATCATCTCTTCCCACAGATATAGTCGATTTGATTCCTTTGTATTCCATCTGGTAAGGTCCATGTGTCAACTCACCGTTTGTGTTGATGAAAAAGGTATTTGCACTGAAGAAGTCATCGTCTTGCAAAATTCTGTCATGCAATCTCCAGCATAGTTTCTATCACCAAGGCCATATTTTCCAACTACTGTTCCTTCTTCTTTCTTTCCAACTTTCCCTTTCCAGTCACCAGTAATTATCAATGCATCTTGATGAATGTTTGATCAATTTCAAACTGCAGAAGTTGGTAAAAATCAATTTCTTCATCTTTGGCAGTATTAGTTAGTGTGTAAATTTGAATAATAGTCGCATAACTGGTATTCCTTGTAGGCATATGGATATTATCCTATCACTGACAGTGTTGTACTTCAGGATAGATCTTGAAACTTCCTTTTTGACAATGAGTGCAACGCCATTCCTCTTCAAGTTGTCATTCCCAGCATAGTAGACCATATGATTGATTCAGAATGGCCAATACCAGTCCATTTCAGCTTACTAATGCCTAGGATATTGATGTTTATGCATTCCATTTCATTTTGACAACTTCCAATTGTCCTAGATTCATACTTCATACATTCCATGTTCCAGTTATTAGTGGATGTTTGCAGCTGTTTCTTCTCATTTTGAGTGGTGCCACATCAGCAAATGAAGGCCCTGAAAGCTTGACTCCATCCGCGTCATTAAGGTCAGGTCTACTCTGAGGAGGCAGCTCTTCCCCAGTCGTATTTTGAGTGCCTTCCAACCTGAGGGGCTCATCTTCCAGTACTTTGTCAGACAGTATTCCACTGCTATTCATAAGGTTTTCGCTGGCAGATTTTTTCGGAAGTAGATTGCCAGGTCCTTCTTCTTAGTCTGTCTTACTTTGGAAGCTTAGCCTAAACCCATCCACCATGGGTGACCCTGCTGGTATTTGAATACTGGTGACATAACTTCCAGCATCACAGCAACATGCAAGCCACCACGGTACGACAAACTGACAGACGTGAAGGATATTATAAGTAGAAGAGACGTAAGAGATTTTGTAATCCAAATTTTCTTATTTTATAGATAAGGAAATGGAGGCCCAGAAATTAACTGAATTGCCTTGGGTTGCATATCCCATTGATAATAGAGTAAGTCTCGGTACATACAGTAGGCCCTCAAATAAAAACAGTATTCTACCTGTATTTTGATTGCATTGTCTTGAATTTGAGTCCATATAAATGAGATGGGTTTACTCAGCATTTGACTCCTCATACATCTGATAATTATATAACTCGGAAAGCACAGTCAAGTCCCTGTGTATATAAATGATCCTCTAAATTAGGTCGCTATGAGTCGGAATTGGGTTTGGTTTTTGGTTTTTCTAAATTAGGTATCCATGAAGAACTCCTATTTTAAAAGTACCTTTACAGAAGAAAATTTGTCACCCTTTTGATTATCTGTTCTTGTATTTTAACAGATACCATTTTCAGAAAAATTTCCTTACATCAGAAGGCTTTTTAATTTGGAGTCCACAAATCCCTAAGGAATACATGCCACGGGAGTTTCTGAACTCTAAAATTGTGTGCAAAATTTAGTTCATAGCTTTTGTAAATTTCTCAGAGAACCAGTACCTAAGATCAACCTGGATTCCTCATTTTATAGTTTAACCCCACTTCTTTTTGTCCTATCTTCCTTGGAAGACAGTTAACTATCCTCTGTAAAATAACTAAAAAATTTGGAAATTATTAGTTTCCGTATGAAGAATTTTAGATCATTTTAACTTTTCTCATAGGCTCTTAATATTTTCAGAGATTTTTGTGGCTGTCTTTTGAACTCTTTTCAAATTCTTAAGAAATCTGAAAGCCAGGGAACTCAAAATTAAAAATCATGCACTAATGAAGATCTAGTCTAAAAGCTTGATCTGCTGACAGCGGTGTGAGAGGGTGGGGCAGCAGAAATCAGGCTGCTTATTTGGGTCCGGAGTGTGGCCCCAGCTAGGTAGGTTAGGCAGACCCGCAAGGTCAAAGCAGGCAGAGGGTAAAAGGTCCAGGTAAAGCTTGAAGGATTAAGCAGATTTCAAAGTTTCAAGTAGGAAACATGTCTGGAATAGAGAAAAGCAGGATAGAGAGTAGGAGTCAAGCCTAGCCCTGAAGGTAAAATAGAATCCTGCCAAAAAATCTGGAACATAGTTTGACGCACATGAACAAACTGCTGTTTTTCTTGGTAAAATCAGTGGTCTTCCAGCATTGAGACTTTTCACATGAGGAGGGGGCTGCTGGACCTTGCAACACAAATACTTGTCTCCTAGATTTCCCTTCTCCCTGCAGCCCCTGAAGTCACACTAGCCTCTGGATGGTTAGCTTCTTGAGGGTTATGTTTCTAAGAGGTGAAACTAATGGAAACAGCGGGGCGGGGTTTGCAAGCTATATTATATAAACTGTGAAGGAAGGCACCAAACACCCATCATGCAAAAATTTTTATACCATTTAACCTTCCCTGAAGCTGATTCCTGGTTAATAACTCCTGACTGAAACGTATAGTATCCTATATTTCTTACCTACTTAGATCCTGTCCTTTATTAATGTCATAGACTTGTTTCAGCCACTGTCTCAGCTGTGCTAAGGAGATTTGGGCATATAGTTTCCAAAATGTGAGCCAAAATACCGACGCAAGGAGCAGCAGCATGAGGCCAGGGCACTGGTGACAGTCATTTGGGAGAGATCCCTGGGGTATGGTCAATTTTGGTGATAAGAATAGAGCCAAAGTAGTTCAGCATTCTCTACTCATTGGGTGATTCTTCCTCCATTCCTATGCTAGGATCTAGGTTTTCTTTTACTAGCTAAGAAGCAGTTTCTTTATGAATCATGTAGTGGGATACTAAACCATCTAAAAAAACAAACAAAACCCCAAACCTGTTGCAATCAAGTTGATTCCTGGCTGGTGGGTTTGAACCACTGACCTTAGCCGAGCACTTAACCATTGTGCCACCAGGGCTTCTTTTGAGCTAGCTAGTGAGTTTTATGTGGGCAGCATCGAGTCCCCAAGCATGACTGGCCTAGGCCCTCGGGCAGTGGGTGAGACGGCTGGCTAAAACAGGGTGAGAGGATGCGAAGAATGAAGAATAACGTTGATGACACAGCCTGAACTTCACTCGTGCCTATTTGTGAATATTGTTAATTTTAGTCATCCGTCTCCTGTGGCAGGTCTTCTGGCTGTATCTAGAGGAGTTAAATATATGACTAATTTTAGAGAGTAATTATCTGGATAATTCTATTTGAATAAAATCTCATTTACCTCAAATTTTAGGTCACTGGAAACAGAGTACCTGAATTTTCCAGTTAATCCTGTATTAATATACCACCTGGAAAAGGGCCAGGGCGAGCTTTTTCCTTTTCTTTTTTTAAGTTAACAGCAAAAGTATATTTGGAAGAGGGGATTTTCAAATATGCAAATATTTAAATTTAAAATAAAATTTAAAGGTTGATTAAATGATTGTGTAAGAATCTGATCTCTCTGGCTTTGCTTTAACTGTTTTTTTCTTCTCTTTACCTGTCTCTCCAAAACCTGTCATTCCTGAAAGCCCAGCTTGGGGATAGGAGTACATACCACACTGATACTGTTTTGGGGTAGAAATGAGATAATCTACATCAAGCCTGTAGAGTAGAGCCTGCCACATAAAAAGCAACGTATCTGGTAGATGCGATTGATGATAATGGTTATCATGATGCTGTTCCCAAACAGTCTGGTCAACATTTAAACTCCTTATTCTCTAACCATAAAAAGTACATACTGTCTGTACCACATTTTGACACTTAAACCGTCTTATTTTAGATGTTATAATTTATGTCCATAATGAGATTGCAAGCTCCAATACAAAAAAACCCAAACCTGTTGCCATTGAGTCAATTCCAACTCACAGTGACCCTATAGGACAGAGTAGAACTGCCCCACAGGGTTTTCAAGGAGCACCTGGTGAATTCGAACCACTGACCTTTTGATTAGCAGCAGAGCTCTTAACCGCTGAGTCACCAGGGATCCTCTGATACAAAAGGCTATACAAAACTCGTTGAATTGGATTGAAAATCAGCATTTGCCTGCTTTGCAAGCCATATGGTCTTAATTTTGATTTTTTTTTTTTTTAACAGAAAATGAAAACACTAGCAGAAAGGAGGAGGAGTGCTCCATCTCTTATCCTGGACAAAGCCCTGCAAAAACGGCCTAGTACCAAGTAAGTGAAAAGCTTTGTATTACACAAGTGGCATGTGCTTGGAACTTTATATCAGATGAAATATTTTATTGATATTTTTGAAATTCTGTATAAGTGTAGGTTAAATACCTGAATTTCATTTCAGAATAGGAAAGGAGGCATGTATATATAATTTCATTTCAGAATAGGAAAGGAGGCATATATACATATATACGTACATATATATATATATATATACACATATACATATATATACATATATGTTAAACAAAGGGAGCCCTGGTGGTGTAGTGGTTAAGACCTCAGCTGCTAACCAAAAGTCAGCAGTTTGAAACCACCAGCTACTCCTTGGAAACCCTACGGGGCTCCTCCTATAAGGTCACTGTGAGTCAGAATCAACTCGATGGCAACGGGTAAATAAAACAAAGGGGTATTAGGTCTAATAGGATTGAGAACCTCGAATATAGATGAAGCGCCATGCTAGGGAAAATGCTAACGCTTACTGACTTCCTGGGAAATGCCATTTGTGATTGTTTGGGGTAGGCGAGCCAATATAGTAATATATAGCCCTGCCCCTCCCCACCCATGCCTCCCTACCACTGCTGCAATAATTGGTGCTTACATTAGCACCAGTTCCCCGAATTCCTACCTCAGTAGTAGCGAAAAAGTGTTAGGTTTTGTGTTAAAATATATTTTGGAAAAATAATTATTTAAGTTAAAGCTGTATGTGTTTTCATCTTCAGTTTATTCCCTATGAGTTTCTCTAAGTTAATAATACAAGTGAGTAGCGCTGGGGAGTAGGACCTTCACCTGTCTTACAGAAATAATGCTCGATGAAAGTGTTGGATAGTTAGTCCTTGAATATGTACAAAATATTTGTAAGTAATGTGATTTTAGGATTGAAAAGAACCTTAAAGTTCATCTAATCTGGTGGTTCCCAAGCCTTCGTAATTCACTATTCTGTAGTAGGACCCATGCATCTGCATATTTTTCAAAAATGTCTGTAATTGATTCTGATCCAGTCTTAGTGAAGAACCACTATGGCAAGGTGTACAGTAGTAGTTTTGTGCTTTACTTGCCTTGTAAAGTCTGAGACAGATTTTTAAGAAATAAAATACAGGATTGGTTTTAAAAATGAACAAAAATAGACATATTTTTTTATAAACAGACAATACGGACATATATCAAACAAAAGGTAATGGTCCCACCCCATTCCCAGGTGTAACCACTATTAATCATTTGTATATCCTTCTAAACTCTTTCCTATGCAAATCTGATTAGAATTTTTGTTTGCTTTTCCTCATGTTTAAGTTCTCACTGTAATGGAGATATATTAGTTCTTCCGTTTTGTTTATTTTTTTAAATTAGAGATCAAATTCTATTATAACAATCATTCAAGAAATCCTTTATATAATTTATGTTATATATTGTTCACCTTTATATAATTGATGTTCCTGAAGTTACATAAATTATGTTTTATGAATTACTAATGTTAACTTGCTATTTTAAAGAAGTCATATGGTCAATTGTTTTATTAAGTGATTAACTGCTTTTTCTAAATTTGTTAAAAAAATCCCAAGTTTCATAATTAGATTTTTTATTTTCTATCAACTATACCAAGGAAATAAGAAAAATTTCTAAAGTCCAAGTTGATAACTCAAAATTTTCGTACCTATAACAGGATGATTACTATCTCTTGACACATCATGGAGACTAACCTGTAAGAGAATCATGTGTAGTATGGGGCCAGACAGCAAAGAAACAGTGTTTTATTTACTAGCATTTTGTTTTTCTGGAATTATATCCATATTTTATTTGACTTTAAGGTAGTACCTTTGTATTTCTACTGATGTCCCCTAGTTAACTTCTTACTTAGTAATTACCAACTGGTAGGTGATAGGAAACCCCGGTGGTGTAGTTGGCAGTTTGAATCCCCCAGGCCCTCCTTGGAAACCCTGTGGGGCAGTTCTACCCTGTCCTATAGGTTTGGTATGAGTCGGAATCGACTCTCAGCAGTGGTTGGGTAGTAGATGATAAAGCTTTTATCCAAAGTTTAGTAAACCATCTGCAGGGGACATAGAAGAATCCTATTTAAGAGTTGCTACAACTCAATTTTTATTGAATTTAATGAACAAGAGCTGGGTTTAAAAGAGGAAGAAAGGCTTAGGTTAACTGGTTTGTTACTTTGTGTTTATATTTTAAACACAGTTTTATCTCTAGTGTCCTTTGACCAACACAGACAGTGCCTAAGGAGAGGCAGTTTGTAGATTTTAACACCAGATCAGCTCAAGGTGATTCTCTTGGCAATTACTGTATTATCTGGCATAGCAGATGACAGAAATCTTTCACACTAAGGTTAGAGGTTTTCAGGGGTGAGTGGCTTCAACATGGTTATACTCAACTTCTTTTACTCTGAGATACAAAGGGTAGTGTTCAATTTTGTGTTTAAGGATGTCCTCACCTGATGTAGCAGTCATCCTTCTGGCAAGACTCTGGGCACATATATTAGAAGGCTGAGTTTTCTTAAAAGAGAAATGAAAGTGTTGGACTATATTGTCTGTTAAAACCCTTCTAGTCCTATAGTTGTATAATAAAGATTGGTTGAAACTCAACACATCCAGAGACTTCCCTACACAGAGTCTGAGTTCTAATCTTTCTTAATTACTTGCAATTTCCTAAACACACCATACTGTAGCATTGGCTCAAATGTTACTTCCTTCAGGAGCTCCTCTAACCTCACATTACTAACAGTCATGCTCCTGTAGCACCCTATGTTATCTTTTAATCATAGCACTCATGACTCTGCGTTGGAATCATACGTCTGTTCTCTTTAGTGCCACTGGCATGTATTAATAAAATAATGCCTTGTAGATACTGGTTGTTCAAATATTAATCTTTTTGATGAATTAGTGAATAAATGAGATACTTAGTTTCCAAACCAAAGTAAGAATTGCATAAGTTAACACAGGAGTTTCTGACTTTCCTGCCTTCGTTTAAGTACTCAATAAATAAGAGACATTCCTTGTTCACTGGTATTATTTGTGAATTTCTGGCTAGGGAAAACAGGAGATTTCCTTTTAGTGAAATGATTTTGAGTTATTAGGAAGTCATCTCATGCAGCAAAATACCACAAGAACTCATGTATGTGGTCTCATGGTATTTCTTCAGTATTTAGGAAGGAAATCAAGTCATACAAACTTTGTCTCCAGAAATTGACTTGTTTTCATATGGTATTCAGCCCACCTTATAGAAGTCACACGAAAATGTACCCACTTTTGTTTTAAGTAGCAACCTGTTAGCACTTTTAAGTTAGTATTCACCACCTGCCTCCATCCCCAATCCCAAATTAATTTATTGTGTGTGTGCTGTTTGCAGTACGCTGCTACGTACTTTACAAGTATTATCTTTTAAATCTCTGCTCACGGCTGCTGGGAGGAGAGTGGGGCAACACCAGGGAAGCACTGTGAGACAGTGAAAGTGCTTGGGCTTTGGCTGGGTCTCCATCCTAATTATCTGTGGGACCGTGGGTAAATTATATAATCTCTGGGCCTCGGTATTTTTCTCTGTAAAATAAGGATCGTAATACTTGGATCATAGGATATAAAATGAGAAAATAAGTGAAAATGCCTAGAAGAGTAACTTAGTTGTTATTAGCTTCCTTCTTCCCTTCCCTTAGATATATTTCATTTCCAAGCTTTAAATCTCCTAGCTCCTCTAGCAAAATCAAGTATGTTAATAAAAAAGCACTTACTTTATCATGACAGCATTGTATGACTAGAAGCGGATCACTGAGCCCGGTT
Organism: Dugong dugon; assembly: GCA_030035585.1. Classification (NCBI taxonomy): domain Eukaryota; kingdom Metazoa; phylum Chordata; class Mammalia; order Sirenia; family Dugongidae; genus Dugong; species Dugong dugon. The sequence goes on from CM057467.1 coordinate 34,559,239, forward strand.
CATTATGTGAGAAAGTTGAGTCAAAGACTTCCCAAAGGTTACACAGTTGATGAATGGCAGAGGCGGGACTAAAACCCAGGTCTCTAGTCTTGATGAAATGTTCTTTGCATTGCACAAACAAAAGAACAAGGATGATATAGTGGTTATGAGCATGGATTCTATAGCCAGATTGCCAGGTTTTAATCTCAATATCATTTGCTGTTGGCCCTCATGGTGGCCCCGTGTGTTCGAGTAGAACTGTGCTCCATAGGGTTTTCAATGGCTCATTTTTCTGGAGTAGATCGCCAGTACTGCCACTTAATGTGACCTTAGGTAAGTTTTTTAACCCAGGATAATAGTAATATTTATCTTATAGGGTTGTAAGGAAGACTAAATGGGTCTTATATATGTAAAGTTCTTCAAGTAGTCCCTGACATGTAATCAGTGACAGATGGATGGGTAGATAGGTAGGTAGGTAGGTAGGTAGATAGAGGTATATATTTATGTAGACTGTTATTATTACTAGTGGTGGTAGCAGCAGTAACAACAAAAATACACATTATTGTGGTAGAGAGACTCTGAGGACCATAGCAGATGGGAGATAAAAGAGATGAAAGATGCAGAGTCTGAAAGCCAACTGGAGTCTAATATTAAATTCATTTTAACAAGTCAGTTACATTTCTAGATCTGGCCTGAGGCAAGATTGGGACAGAACATTTTGGATTTATTTTTGGTAAACCCTGACAACTCTTGGGATTTCCCTAGGCAGAGTTTCTAGGTATGCCTAGAATGATTCTGGGAAATGAGGGCTTGAGCCATGGAGGATTGACCTGGTTTTCTCAGTCACTTGAGCTGAAGAGGCTCTAGGAGCCAAAGCTATGAATTATGATTAGATACACATAGATGTGGCAGTTTGGGGTGAGAATGACAGGGTGGGGGTCACCAGGCAGAAGTCATTGGAGAGCTAGGAAGCAACTGGCTTCTACTTCCTTGTGGTCAGCTCGCTCCTGTTGTGTATGACTAAACACACCCACACACATCCTAACATCATCCTACTCAGGCTGCTCTCCCCGCATTGTGTTCTGTAAGTTCCTCATCATTCTACTTTGTTTTTTCTCCATTAGTGTTAACATCATAATCTTAATATTAGTCTGAAGTAGGTGATAACTTACTGTACTTTTAAATGAAAGGCGTACACGAATACTCTGGAGTGACTTATGAGGATTGTGGTAAAATGTACTTTGATAGCAGAATGAAAACCACCTCTCCCTGTGATAGTTCAGTGAGAACCTTCCAGATATGGAAAAGGGAATGAAGTGAATGACCTCACGGAGGCCACTCCTATGCCAAGACACTAAGATGACTGTGGTAACAGTTAGATATAATTTAAAAGAAAAGTTACTAGACTTCTTTTGGAATTCTATAAACCTTCTGTGCCTAAATACAGTTTCTTGGTACGAGGCTTTCAAAATAAAATTCTGAATTTTAGAGATTTTTAAAAAATCTTTATGACCTTTGCAAAATTACAATAAACGATACTGACATGTTATCTTAGAAAAAAACATGCGCCAAACACAATTCCTTGTGCTCTTTTGCATGCCAGTTGGCTCTGCGTGAGGCCTATTCCTACTGTTTTGCACAGCGTGTTCTCAAATTTTAATTTAGGGATCCATAGAGGAGCCAAGGTATGTGATGAGAAGAACACCAAAGTTGAACTTTCATGCATAAAGATTGCCAGCGGCCTACAAGATCCCCATTTTTTTTCCTTGCAAGGAAAATTATTCAAAGTTGTAATATTCAGATGTAAAGAGAAGAGACAATAATCACTTTATAAGGTGGCAAAGTTGGCAAATTTTTACCAAAATGGAATTCATTGTTTTATTAGGTAAAAGACTTCCCAGGCCCGCATATCACTTTATTCTTTTCAAAGTACTGTCCATATTCTTTAAAAGCAATCAGATGCATCTGTTCCTGGTGCAGTGTGCTATTTTCTTATGGTATGACTCTATGAGATTATATTAAGTCTCTCCACATTCTGTTGGGATTTGACAGGGTCAAATTAATTTATTTTTGCACTTGCAGATCAGCACATCCATTTAATTTCTTCATTCCAACTACACCCTAATTTGCTAATTGCGGTTATGATTCAATTTTATCTTTCATTTTGGCACAAGGAAAGCACTACCTCATTAGTGAATGTTTCTTAACCCTTCCCCACTCCTATGCACAGGGTTAGTAGGCTGCCCTAAGGCATCCTTGCTGTCTTCGGCTAGATCCTCCCTTCCCCTCCACAGCTTGGAGCCTAGGGTTTCTCAGAGGAGCTTTGGCATTTCATGATTGACTCGCCTTCAGAACCCTGAAAAAAGTAGATATGAAGGAAGCAGAAGAATGATTGTTGTTATTATTGCTGAGAAGCTTCATACTGTTGTGACTAAGAAAGTGCAACTCTGGAGCCATCCTTCCTGACTTTAAACTCTGGCCCTGATTCTGACCAGTTGTGAGCATTTAGGGAAGTTACTTAACTTTTCAAGCCTCACTTTCCTCATCTGTAAAATGGGGATAACCCCATAGGGTATTAAAAGAGTTAATATTATACCTGACACGATCTATTATTATAAATTTCTTGTTAAATGAAATTTCAAACATATATAAATCCTTGTGCTCCCTTGTCACATATTGAGTGTTCCAGGTTTAAGTCTTGTCTTCCCAGCCTGACTGACTGTCTGCTTTTGAGTGAAGGGACCCTGTTTGCTACTCTTGAAAATCTGCATGTTCAGTGCTCTGTAAATATTAGCCGAATATAATGAATGATTACTTTTTTACCTGAGCTAAGGTCAGTTCTCATTTGAAGTGGAAAGAGGGGTAAGAATCCACTGCTTCCTGAGAAAGTAACACAGGCAGTGTTGAAAAGAAATGTCAATTCTGGGGTGACTAGCTGTTTAACGTATATTGATTTAAATGCTCTCATGTTTAATGAGTCATCTGTTACGGATCGAACTGTGTTCCCTCCAAAATGTATGTTGGAATTCTAACCCCTATATATGTGGATGTAACCCCATTTGGGAATAGGGTTTTCTTTGTTATGTTAATGAGGGCATACATTGTGGGTGTGTTTTAAACCAATCGCTTTTGAGATATAAAAGGAGTGGATTAGGCACAGAAGCAAGCAGAAAGCACAAGTGGAGGAAGATAGATGCCAGGCCACATGAAAATTACCAAGGAACCAAAGAACAGAAGCTGAAAAGAGACAAGGACCTTCCTCCAGAGCTGACAGAGAAAGAAAGTTTCCCCTAGGGCCCGTGCTCTGAATTCTGACTTCTAGCCTCCTAAGAAAATACATTTCTGTTGGGTTAAAGCCACCCACTTAACAATATTTCTGTTATAGCAGCACTAAATAACTAAGACACCATCATCTGTATCGTGAGTTACTTCCATTCCTCCTTTTACTGAATAGCTCCTGGTATAATGAGAAAACCTAGAGAATGGATTCTAGTTCCTGCTGTATCACTATGTAATATAATCCTTGAAGAGTCAGTCACTCATCCTTTCTGCAACTGGAACTTTTTCCTCATCTGTAAATGATGTGGTGGGGTGGAGTGGACTAAATTCTTCACTTATTTCATCCAGCAGCCCCCAGTGCTACAATTTTGCATTTTTTATACTAACAGTAACTCAGTCACAAGGAGAATGGAAAAGAGTATGAATGGTCCTTGGAAACCCTTCTCTCAAAGAAGGCCCACTATGGGGAAGGCATTAAATAAGACTTGCATTTCTGAACTATCCTTCAAGGTGCTCACAGCCTAGTGGAGAAGAAAAATGTCAAAAGTGAATTATTTTAATAGAATATGAGTGCTCTAATTAAGGTAGAAACAGGAGAACAAAGAAGCTGCCTTAGGACATGAGGGAAGGCTTCATAGAGGTATAGTGTCAATGCTGGGTTTTGATGGATGAGTAGGAGTTCTCTAGCAGAGGAACAGGCTACCTAATACTCTAGGAATAAGAATTTAAGTTATAGCTCAAAGTTTGCAGAAAGGAGTGGCAGGAGATGAGGACTTTAGATTTCTAGGAAGTGGGGATTCAGAGAAAATTAGAATTCGTGTGTGATTTAATTTGTTTTTTTTTTTAATTTGAAAGACAGCTCTATCTAATAATTGATTGCAAATGAGATAGACAGCTCAGGTAGGGAACCTATTTATGAGACAGTGAAGAGGAAAAATTTCAGAGATATTTATAAGTGAGAGTCAGTAAGATTTCGAAGTAAGGAAGTGAGTGAGTGAAGTCTTTAGCTTTTGGAGACTGGGTAGATGGTAATGACTTTAACAGGTTGGCCAGTCAAGAAGATGAGCAAGTTTTGTTGGGAGAATAAATATAGTTTCACTGATATGGTATAGGGCAAAGTGAATGGCAGCACCAGTAACAGCTGTAATTTAAATTGAGTGCTTACCATGTCCCAACTTCTAAGCTAAGCATTTTGTGTATAATTGTTGGGTGGCTTTTCCGCTTTATAAAGAAGGATATTTAATCTTAGAGATTTAAAATAACTTACCTTAGCTCTCACAACTATTAAATAATGGAGTTGGAATTTAAATCTACTTTTCTCTGACTCTAAAATTTGTATTCTTCACCACCATACTATACTGCCTCAGTGAAATTAATTGAAACTTGAGAATTTCCTATCTCATAAGATAAAGACTATTTGTTAGAAGCTAGATTTAAGAAACTTCATCATTACTGTTATAAGAAACTCATTGTGGCCATTAGGTTCTGTCAGTTGTGACTCCATGTGGGCATCTCAGAGCTCAGCACTTTAAATGACAATGACAGAATCGTTCTGCTGTGAGTCTGCCACTTACAGTCATTGACTTTTACCTCCAACTCACAGAGGCTACAAATCCCCATAAATTTACATTGCTTAATGTAACTCCTTATTTACTTAGATTTGGATATTTTCTAGTATAAAGCAGTAAGTTAAAATGTGATCTATTTTATTTTGTATTATTTGTTTTCATTTTTGGCTTTAATTTTTAATGTTAATATCTAAGTTTATGGCCTGTGTCAGAGAATGTGGTTGTATGGTACCTGATTGTTTATTTTTCTTTATAACTTGATACATAGTCAGATATTGCATGTATTACGTGTATGTTTGGAAAGTATGTTACCTGTTAATGTAAATCATCAATACCCTTCCTAATATTTTGTCCGCTTGCTCTGTCACTTGCTAAAAGAGCTGTATATAATGCTTCGCACTTCAATTGTGGACTTGTAAAAGTCTTACTATTCTTTTAGTTTCTTGCTTTATATGTTTTGAAACTGTATTGTTAGATCCATAAAGTTCAGGATAGTTATTTCTTGGTGTATTTTACCTTTTATCAAATAGAAATATCCCTCTCTCTCTTACTTTTTCTTTCTGTCTGCCTTCTTTAGCCCAACACAGTGTTTTTGAGATTCATTCATATTACATATATCAGTGGTTTGTTCCTGTTTATTGCCAAGTAGTATATCCATTGTATGGATATACTACAATTTGGTTATTCATTCACATATCGATAGACATTTGAGTTATTTGCAGTTTGGGGCTATTATGAAGAAAGCTGCTATAACTTGTTTACAAGGCTTTATGTGGACATATGTTTTCACTCAGTTGGGTAAATACTTAAAAGTTGAATTACTGGATCATATGATAGGTGTTTAAAAGACACTGCCAGACTGCTTTTAAAGCAGTTGTAGCATTTTACATACCCACTGGGAATGTATGAGAGTTCCAGTTGCTGCACATCCTTGCCAAAATGTAAAGGCGTTTTTAAAAAATTTAGCCAGTCTAGTGGTTGTATAGTGGTATCTCATTGCATTTTCCTGAAGACTAATGATATTGTGCATCATTTCATGTAATTACTGGTTATTCATATATTTTTCTGTTCTTCGTTTTTTTTATTGTTGTAGTTTAAATGAAGTTTACATTTCAAGTTAGTCTCCCATACAAAAATTTATACATACATTGTTATGTAACTCTAACTGCTCTCTCTGTACCATGACAGCACACCCTCCCCTTTCCACCCTTGATTCTCCATGTCCATTCAACCAGCTCCTTACCCTCTCTGCCTTCCCATCTTACCTCTGGACAGAAGCTGCCCATTTATCTACTTGAGATAAGAAGCACATGCTTCACGAGTATTATTTTATGTCCCACAGTCCAGTCCAATCCCTGTCTGAAGAGTTGGCCTCAGAAATTGTTTTACTTCTGGGCTGATAGAGAATCCAGGGGCCATGCTTTCTGGGGTTCCTCCAGTCTCAGACCATTAAGTCTGGTCTTACTAGAATTTGAGTTCTGCACCCCCACCTTTCTCCTGCTCCATCAGGGACTCTCTGTTGTGTTCCCTATCAGAGCAGTCATTGGTGGTAGCCAGGCACCATCTAGTTCTTCTGGTCTCAGGTTGATGGAGTCTCTGGTTTATGTGGCTCTTTCTGTCTCTTGGGCTAATACTTTCCTTGTGTCTTTGGTGTTCTTCATTCCTTTACTCCAGGTGGTTGGGACCAATTAATGCACCTTAGATGGTCGCTTGCAAGCTTTTAAAACTCCAGACGCCACTCACAAAACTAGGGTGCAGAACATTTTCTTAATAAGCTTTGTTAGGCCAATTGACCTAGATGTCCCCTGAAAGCACGGTCCCAGACCCCTACCCCTACTACTGTGTCCCTCAGAGTGTTTCATTGTATTCAGGAAAATTCTTAACTTTGGTTTAGTCCAGTTGTGCTGACTTGCCCTGTAGTGTGTGCTGTCCTTCCCTTCATGTAAATTCTTATCTACTATCCAGTTAGTAAATAACCCTCACCCTCCCTCCCCACCCTCATAACCATCAAAGAATGTTTTCTTCTGTGTTTAAACCTTTTCTTTATTTATTATAATAGTGGTCTTATACAATATTTGTCCTTCTGTGACTGACTAAATTCACTCAGCATAATGACCTCCAGCATCCTCCAAGTTATAAGATGTTTCACAGCTTCATCGTTGTTCTTTATCGTTGCGTAGTATTCCATTGTGTGAATATAAAATAATTTGTTTATCCATTTGTCCACTGATGGGCACCTAGGTTGTCTCTATCTTTTTGCTATTGTGAACAGTGCTGCAGTGAACATGGGTGTGCATATATCTATTCATGTGACGGCTCTTATGTCTCTAGGATATATTCCAAGGAGCGGGATTGCTGGATCGTATGGTACTTCTATTTCTAGCTTTTTAAGGAAGCGCCAAATCGATTCCCAAAGTGGTTGTACCATTTTACATTCCCATCAACAGTGTATAAGTGTTCCAGTCTCTCCACAACCTCTCCAGCATTTATTATTTTGTGTTTTTTGGATTAATGCCAGCCTTGTTGGGGTGAAATGATATCAAATTGTAGGTTTAATTTGCATATCTCTAATGGCTAATGATCATGTGCGTTTCTTCATGTGTCCGTTAGCCGCCTGAATGTCTTCTTTGGCAAAGTGTCTGTTCATATCCTTTGCCCATTTTTTAATTGGGTTATTTGTCTTCTTATTGTTGAGGTTTTGCAGTATCTCGTAGATTTTAAAGATTAGATGCTGATCGGATTTGTCGTTTCCAAAAATTTTTTCCCAGTCTGTAGGTTGTCTTTTGACTCTTTTGGTGAAGTCTTTTGATGAGCATAAAGTGTTTGATTTTTAGGAGCTCCCATTTATCTAGTCTGTCTTCTGGTGCTTGTGCATTGTTACTTACGGTTCGTATTGTGTTTTTGCCGTGTAATGGGGCTCCTAGCATTGTCCCTATTTTTTCTTCCATGATCTTTATCATTTTCAATTTTATATTTAACTCTTTGATCCATTTTGAGTTAGTTTTTGTGCATGGTCTGAGGTGTGGGTCTTGTTTCAGGTGTTTGCAGATGGATATCCAGTTATGCCAGCACCATTTGTTAAAGAGACTGTCTTTTCCCCAATTAACGGACTTCGGGCCTTTGTCAAATATCGGCTGATTATAGGTGAATGAATTTATGTCTGGATTCTCAATTCTGTTCCATTGGTCTGTGTATCTGTTCTACCAGTACCAGGCTATTTTGACTACCGTGGCAGTATAATAGGCTCTAAATGTATATTTTTCTTTCTTCAAATCTCTTGCCCATTTCTTTATTTGTAAACCTTTGGAGTTGTAAGAGTTTTTTATATATTATGGATATAGGTGTTTTGTCAGATATACATACTATGAATATTCCCTTTAAACCTGTGTTTTGTTTTTCATTTTCTGTTAAGTGCTTTTTGAGGAGCAGAAGTTTTTTGTTGTGATGAAGTCTTACTTACCAAATTTATTTCTTTTATAGCTTGTGCATTTGTGTCCTAGCTAGGAAATATTTGAATACCCAAAAAGTCTCAAAGATATCCTCTTTAAGAATATATTTTCTTCTAGAAAAATTATAGTTTTAGTTTTTTAACTTCAGGTCTGTGATGTGTTTTGATTTCAGTTTGTGTGTGCTACAAGATAAGAACCAAAACAAAAACCAAACCCATTGCCATCCAGTTGATTCCAACTCATAATGACCCTTTAGGACAAAGTAGAACTGCCCCATAGGGTTTCCAAGGAGCGGCCAGTGGATTCGAACTGCTGACCTTTTGGTTAGCAGCTAAGCTCTTAACCCCTGCACCACCAGAGCCTTCTACAAGATAAGGGTAGAAGTTTATTATTTTTCCTTATGGCTGTCTAATTTTTAGGCACTAAATGGTTAAAAAGAGTGTTTCCCTCCGAGTTAAATTGGGAAAAAGGCCATATGTTTTCACTCTGGATTCTTTGCCAAAAATCAATTGACCATATGTATGTAGGTTAACTTCTGAACTCAGATCTGTTCCATTGATCTGTGTATCTATCCTTACCAATACTGTAGTGTCTTGATTACTGAGCTTTGTAGTAAGTCCTTTTTCTGTTCTAGGCTCCCATCCAGTGACACCACGTTAGATGTAGCCATCATGTTTCCTTAGGCTCCTCTAGACTATGACACTTTCTCAGACTTCTCTTGTTTTAATGACCATGAGAATTTTTAGGAGTACTAGCCAGGTTGTTTTTTTTTTTTTCAATTGTACTTCAGGTGAAGGTTTACAGAACAAATAATTTCTCATTAAACAGTAGTACACATACTGTTTTATGACATTGGTTAACAACCCCACAACATGTCAACCCTCTCCCTTCTTGACCTTTTTTTTTTTTTTTTTTTTTGGTGAAAATACACATAGCCAAAGACACACCATTTAAAAAATTTCTACATGCACAGTTCAGTGACATCGACTACGCTCTTCCACTTGTGCTGGTATTCTCACTTCAGATGAAGGTTTACAGAACAAAATAGGTTCTCATTAAACAGTTAATACACATGTTGCCCTATGACAATGGTTAACAACCCCACTACATGTCAACACTGTTCTTACTCAACCTTGGGTTCCCTATCACCAGCTTTCCTGTCCCCTTCTGCCTTCTAGTCCTTGTCCCTGGACTGCTGTGCCTCATTAGTCCTGTTTTGTTTTACGGGGCTGTCCAATCCCCTACTAGCCAGGTATTTTGTAGAGAGTCCTTTAAGTTGGGTTTCTCCTAAACCTTACTAAATTCACTTACTAGTTTTAGAAGCTTTTTTATAGATTCCATTGAACTTTCCAGATGGACTGTCTTGTCTGCAAATAGGGACAGCTTTACTATTTTCTTTCCCAGTCTGGATTCCTTTTATTTCTTTTTCTTGCCTGACTGCTCTGTCTCAGACTTTCAGTTCAGTGCTGAAGAGAAGTGGTGATAGTGGGTATCTTTGTCTTATTCTGAATCTTAGCAGAAAAGAGGAAGTTCCTTTCTATTCCTTAATTTCTGCGTTTTTATCATCAATGAGTGTTGAATTTTGTCAGTTGCTTTTCTTAGCTACTTACTGAGATAATGGTATGATTTTTCTATTTTAATTTGCTAATATCTGAATTACACTGATGGATTTTAGAATGTTAAACCAACTCTTTGTTCGTTAGATAAAACCCATTTGGCCACGATGTAATCTTTTCTCAAAAATTGTTGGATTCAGTTTGCTTAAAAGTATTTTTAGAATTTTACATCTGTGTTCATGAGGTATATTGGTCTGTAGTTATCTTTTCTTGTGACATCTTTGTCACATTCTGGTATTAGGCTAGTGCTAGCTCCAAGAATGAGTTGGGAAATATTTTTCTCCCCTTTCAATTTTTTGGAAGAATTTGTATAGAATTGTTTGTGTGTGTGTGTGTGTGTGTGTGTGTGTGTGTGTGTGTGTGTGTTTTATCTTAAGTGTTTGGTAGAATTCACCTGTGAAGCTCTCTGGGCCTGGAGGTTTTTTGTTGTTGTTTTGGATTTTGTTTTTGTGGGAAGATTTTTACTATATATTCAATTTGTTTAATAGATACAGGACTATTCAGGTTATCTATTTCCTTTTTAGTAAGCTTTGGTAGGTTATATAGTTCAAGGAATTTTTCTGTTTTATCTAAGTTGTCGAATTTATAGCCCTAAAGTTCTTCATAATATTCCCTTATCCTATTAACATCTGAAGAATCTGTAGTGATAGTGCCTTTTAAATTCCTGATATTTTGTGCCTTCTCCCTTTTTATTTTTCTTCATCAGTCTAGTAGAATTTGAACAATTTTATCAATATTCTCAGAGAGCCAGCTTTTGGTTCCAGTGATTTTTCTGTTTTCTATGTCACTCGTTTCCACTTTGTTCTTATTTCCTTTCTTCTGCTTGCTTTGAATTTAATTTGCAATTATTTTTCTAGTTTCTTAAAGTAGAAGCCTAGGTCATTGTTTTAAGATTTTTCTTCTTTTCTGATATAGGTATTGAGTGGTATAACTTACTCACTACGTACTACTTTAACAGTATCCTACAAATTCTGATATGTAGTATATTCATTTTCATTCAGCCCAAAATACTTTCTAATTTCCCTTTTGATTTTTTCTTTGATCCATGAGTTAAGAGTGTATTATTTAGTATGACAAGATGTTGTTTGTTCATCTTGTATACTTCCTGCCTTAGACCTGGAATCAGCTATTTCTCCAAGGAACATGGGTTGGTTCATTTCAGTGGGAATGGTAGTTAAACACTACAATCTGAACACTAGATGCATTCATTGCTACTGGGTTGATCGTCATTTCTAGGTCTTTTCAGTGGACATCACAAGGAAAATATATTTTCTTTAATGATAAAATATATCATGACTGTTTGTATAATTACCAGTTCAAATTTAGAGCTTGTTTTCTTTTTTTTTACTTAATTTAGTGTGTTTTCTAAAACATTCCCGTTTTCTTTCTTTCATGTTGGGATACTACTTTCAATAATACTGGGAATATAGGAATTAGAATATCACATAATTACATTATCTTAAAATATATACACAACAATTCCAGAAAAACAGTATCAGCACTAACATCCCAATGTGATTACTGAAAATAGTAAAGATTTTTGGAGATAATCATCTTTATGGTATATCCCAGTAGTGATGTTACGGTTTTTTAAAGTCACTTGGAATAGTTTTTCTGTGTGTGGTTATGCCAATGACTGGATATAAATTTCGATTAATTTGTTCAGTTTAATTTTTTATACTTTAAAATTTTTTATTTGTTATTGTAATTATGTAAATACATACATAGCTCAAGTTGAATTTACTAAAACAAAATAGTTTCTATTTCTTTTTCCTCAACCCTGTATTTTACCTTTGCCGTTGATAACTTAAAAATATAATATATATGGTTTATCCTTTCCATTTTTTAATATAAGCAGATGTGAATATATATATTTTATCCTCCTTTCTTAGATAAATAATACTATACACTTTTCCATCTAACAATATATCTGTACAATCTGTAAGATCATTACATACTGTTATACAGAGATATTTTTCATTCCTTTCTATACCTTCAGGATAATCCATTGCTTAGATATACCATAGTTTATTCAGCCATTTCCTTACTGTTGAATGTTTTAAGTTTTTTCCAGTCTTTTGTTATAAATGATCCTACAGTGAATAACCTTGTATAAGTGTCTTTTTGTATTTTTTTCTGGGTTGATTCCAAAGTGGGATTGCTGGGTCAAAGAGTAAAATATACATATAATCTTGCTAGATATTGGCACATTTTCCCTTCAGAAGGGTTGTACCATGCTCATTCTTATTAGTGATGTAGAAGAGTTACCTGTTTCTGGCATGGCTTCATTAACAGAATATGTTGATATGATCCATCAGGGTACTTTTAATTGAAATGTCTATTGGTGTGAAGTAAAACATATTTTCAATTATATATTGTACTAAATAAATGGAAGCTGTATTTACTATTCTACAAAAACATTATAGGAAATGTATAAAAGCAACTCAACAGTGCAGTGTAGAAATATAGACTGTTTTTTATATGAAAATAACTGTTGAGTTACTGTTTCAACCATGTCAGTTTTTTTAAAGTGCTTAAGTTGAATGTATTAATGATGAACGTGTCACATAATTTTTCTCAAGCTTGGCAATTGAACACAGATAATATCTTCATATCAGTATTCCTATAAGAAGTAAAATTTTACTAAATTTGCAAATTTAACTCTGGTTTTAAAGGGACTTTTTCAGTTAACTTGTGGATGTGAATTCCTTGTCCTTTTGCTGTTTTGTTTTTTTCCATTTCTTTTTCCTTGTGTTTTGAATAAACGTGTAAATTCTTCATTTATTATATAAAAATGAGCTTATGGTTACGTTTGTGCACCTGGATACTGAAATGAATTCCTCTTAGACTTAGTAATTGTCTGCTTTTTATTAAAAGGAAAAGCAAACAAAGACAGGAGAATAAGATGAAGGAATCAGTAACAACTTCCTATTTTTTAACCTCCAGCAAACATTGGCAGATGGATAATTTTTAAGTAGAACTACTGGTTGATTAATAGTCCTCTGATGTATTTGTTTTGGAATTTTGAAAACTTTTGGACTGAATATCAAAATCTGTAGTATATAAACCTGGAATCAGTTCTCACTGGGCTGGATTTTTTGTTGTTGTTGTTGTTCTGATGATAATTAGAGATAGCTACAATTTGAGGGGGCATTCAATTGTTTTCTAACATTTTAATTAGGAAAAACTTTAAACAGAAACAAGTTGATATCATAGTACAGCGAACACTCATATACCCACTGCCTAGATTCTATCTATAATTGTTGACGTTTGCCCTTTTTGTTTCATTTGTGTTGTAGATTAAATTGTGTCCCTCCAAAATGTGTGTTGGAACACTAACCCCTATACCCGTGGATATAATCCCATTTTGGAATAGAGTTTTTCTTTGTAATGTTGATGAGGTGATATCAATGTAGGGTGTTTTAAGCCAATGACTTTTTTTGTTTTTGTGCTTTAAGTGAGGGTTTACAGCTCAAGTTAGTTTCTCATACAAAAATTTATACACACATTGTTATGTGACTCTAGTTGCTATCCCTGTAATATGACAACACACTCCTCCTTTCCACCCCGGATTTCCCGTGTCCATTCAACCAGCTCCTGATCCTCTCTGCCTTCTCATCTTGCGTCTGGACAGGAACTGCCCATTTAGTCTTGTGTATCTACTTGACGAGTATCATTTTATGTCTTACAGTCCAGTCTAATCTTTGTCTGAAGAGTTGGCTTCAGGAATGGTTTTAGTTCTGGGTTGACAAAGAGTCCGGGGGCCATGTCTTCTGGGGTTCCTCTATTCTCAGTCAGACCATTAAGTCTGGCCTTTTTACTAGAATTTGAGTTCTGCACCTCCCTTTTGTCCTGCTTCATCAGGGACTGTCTGTTATGTTCCCTGTCAGGGCGGTCATTTGGTGGTAGCCAGGCACCATCTAGTTCTTCTAGTCTCAGGCTGATGGAGTCTCTGGTTTATGTGGCCCTTTTTGTCTCTTGAGCTAATATTTTCCTTGTGTCTTTGGTGTTCTTCCTTCTCCCTTCCTCCAGGTACGTTGGGACCAACTGATGTACCGATGGCCACTTGCTATCTTTTAAGACCCCAGATGCCACTTACCAAAGTGGGATGCAGAACATTTTCTTAATAAACTTTGTTATGCAGTTTACCTACATGTCCCCTGAAACCATGGTCCCCAGACAAGCCAGTCACTTTTGAGATGTAAAAGAGAAGCAAGGAAGCACAGACAGGTTAGATAGATGCCATTCCACATGAAGATCTCCAAGCAACCAACGAGCAGAAGCTGAAAAGAGATTAGGACCTTACCCCAGAGCCGACAGAGAGAGAGAGACTTCCCCTAGAGCCAGCACCCTGAATTCAGACAAACCCAGAATGTGGTCTGTGGTGGCCAGTCTCCAGGATGACCCACAATAATCCCCAGCTGCTGGTGTTCACACTCTTGTGTATTCCCCTCCCACACTATACCAATGTTAGTCCTTGTGACCAGTAGGATATGAAAGAACTGATAGTATGTCACTTCCAAAATTAGGTCATAAAAGACATTGTAGCTTCCATCTTGTCAGTGTGTGTTTCTCTCTCTCGGATTGTTCACTCTGGGGGAAGTTAGCTACCATGTTGTTAGCAAGCCTATGGAGAGACCTACATGGCATAAAAAAGCCTCCTGCCAATAGCCACATGATTGAGCCTTCTTGGAAATGAACCCTCAAGCCCAGTCACACCTTCAGATTATTACAGTCCCAGCCAGCATCTTGACTACAACCTCGTGAGACATCCTGAGCCAGATCCACCCAGCCAAACTGCTTCTGACCCTCAGAAATCGTGTGAAATAATAAATGTGTGTTGTTTTAAGCCACTAAGTTTGGGGTAATTTCGTTACACAGAAATGGATTACTAATACATTAGCTATTCTATAGACAAATCCAAAGTTTAGGTTGTCTCTGCCAAAAAGTCTGAGATAAGAACAAACGATAAACAAAACCTTGTTGCAGGCGTGGACTAAACGTTAGTCCTTGATACAGAAATGGAGTCATTACTGAGCAGTATAGCGGTACTTTACTATATTTGTATTATATAAACCTGGGTTTAACTCTGCCCCTTAAATAAGAATGGTTTTTCAGCCTGTAACTTTTTTATCTGCTTTCCCTCCCACACAGAAGCAGTGAAACAGGTGAAATTAGTAGTTCTTCCTACTTATTGGGCAAAAATTGTTGCTTGCTATTTCCCAGTAGGAAGGTCTCTCTTGAGCTGCTTTTAAATATGTATCCTTGTGTTTTGTGCCAAAGAGGAGATAGGAACTGTAGTAGCTAAAGAAAGAAGAGGATTGTACTCAAGCCACAGAGAGACAATTGTTTCCTGAAGCAAAGGTCCCTGTAGGCTTCTTTGAATTTCTAGACAGGTCCCAAATGACCAGTGCTGCAGGGGATATGTGGTACTGCTGCTCTGTGATGGGGAACCACTGCTACCGGTAGTAACAGCCATTATGCATTGAGCACAGGTGTGTTCTAGGTGCTTAGCTAATTGCCTTGCTTGGATTATTTTCTTCTTTTTATTGTACATTAGGTGAAAGTTTACAGCTCAAGTTAATTTCTCATTCAAAAATTTATACACGTGTTGTTGTGCGACATTAGTAGCAATCCCTATAATGTGACAACACACTCCCGGTTTCTACCACAGGTTTCTTTTGTCCATTCAACCAGTTCCTGTCCCTTCCTGCCTTTTCAGGAGCCTCTGGTCAGGAGCCGCCCATTTGATCTTGTGTATCGGCTTGAACTGAGAAGTACGCTCTTCAAGAGTACTATGTTTTGTAGTCCAGTCTTATCTTTGTCTGAAGAGTGGGCTTCAGGAGTGGTTTTAGTTCTGGGTTAACAGAGCATTCGGGGGCCGTGGCTTTGGGGCTTCCTCCAGTCTCAATCAGACTATTAAGTCTGGTCTTTTTATGTGAATTTGAGTTCTGCTCCACACTTTTCTCCTGCTCCATGAGGGACTGTCTGTTCTGTTCCCTGTCAGGGGTCACTGATGGTAACCAGGTGGATTGTTTTCTTTAATCCTCACGATAACTCTGAGACGTCGACATTAATAATTCCATTTGACAGACTGGCAAAATGCAGTTAGTTTAAAGGGCTTAAATAATTTGTCCCAAGTCACATACTCTTGAAGTGGCAGACCAAGTTTCAAACTCAATTCTGACTCCAAAATATATGCTTTCAGTCCTTATCTCTTGGCACTTCCTCCCCACCCCTTCAGCCCCAGACACTTCTCGTATGGTTTTTTTGCCTTGAATATGTTCACCTTCCATTTCCCTACTTAAAGAACTATGTACTTCCTTGTGGTACTTTTTCAGGCCAGATTTTCCTGTCTTCCTTCTACAAGCTCTCCCTACTTCCTGCAGTAGATTCCCATCGTAATTTTTCATGTAAGGTATGTTATATCTCTCTTACCACACATTGTAACATAATCATTTCCTTAGGTGTCTGTTCTTCTCAATGGCCAGTGACTACCTCAAGGCCAGGTTTAGTTTGTTACTCTCCTTTCCCCATAACTCCAGACTATACTTGTATCTCCTGTGTATGATTTTCTCAGAATCTTAAAATTTAGAACTGGAATAGATTTGATTTAAAAAAAAAAAAAAAAAAAGTTTAGCACATCTTAAAGGACCAAGGGTTGAAAAAATATTAGATGACTGGGAACTGCACTTTCCTTGATAAAATAAAACCTCAAGTGACCGTCATTCCCATCCTAACAATGAGTAAAGGCCAGATACTCTTCAAAATTATAACTTTCCTTGAACCCATTAGTGAACCGAGTTCGCAAGGCAACCAAGTAAACTAAATTCCAAAGAGTGACAAGCTCTTCTGGCGAAAGTTAGGACATAAAAACTGTTTCATCTTTGGAAGAGAATGGAAGGAAGAGGCGGTTGCCATCAAAGTGGGTAAGAATAAATCTACTAAAATGTTAATGAGTTTCTTAAAGGCCGATTATGGGCTAGAGTATCAGTTTAAAGTAACTGGGAGCCCCAGACGCAAAGAAAGTTTATGTTCACTTGCTGGCTTTTTTCCATGGGACTCCACTGATTTTCTCACGAGAAAAATTAGGGTAGGTCACAGGACAAAGAGAGCTGCTCTCATGGACACAGGTACGCATAAGTTGATTGGTTGCCTCTGGGGAGAGGCAGGCATGAACACTGTCTTCTTCCTCGGAATCTTCTTTTATACTAAGCAAAAACCTTGAACCACTAAGAGAGGAGCAGCAAAACCTTGGAGCCAGGATTCTGCACTAACATACAGCAGAGGTCTGCTACCAATGAGGGAAAAGTCAGAAACCCTTCTTCACGCAAGAGCTGCCACAGATTCAAGGCAGAGTTTGGCTACCATGGAGGTTGTGGGGAGAGGCAGGAATATAAGAAGATCCCCACCTCACAGGCCCATGTTCACAGATTCTGCCTAAGATTGAGATGGATCAGTAGGATTGAGAATCCCACATGCCCCCACCAAGAGCCTAATACCAACTAACAATTAACAGGAGTCTACTGCTGGGGGTCACCATGAGTCGGGATTGACTAGATGGCAACTAATCAACAACTGTTGGGGGAGGAGCGAGAGCTGGAGAGAGACCCTTTCTGTAGCACAGGCACTCAGGGACTACTGAAAGCTGAGAATCAAGCACAGGAACACTGAGAAAAACCCTCTGCATCTTAGGCCTCACACTAAGTACAAGGTCACAGCCGCTCACCACTAGAAGAATCTGAAGTCTGTGGTGCACTGAGGATAAAGATAAAATAAATAAAAACAGCAACAACAAAACCCAAACCCAGCCCAACTACTGACTAAATTGAGTCAACCTCTCCTGCTAAGAGCCTAAAAGAAGAATAGGTATGTCCATGTCCACAATGAAATACTCAGTCTCTAATGTTCTATCACAATGTCTAGTATTCAATAAAAAAAAGTATGAGACACAAAAAAGTAAGAAAAAACCAATCCGCTTTTGAAATCAAACTCAGAGATGATCTAGATGTTGGAACTGTTAGACATGATTAATGTGTAAAGGATCTAGTGGATAAGGTGGACAACATGCATGAACAGATGGGGAATTTTAGCTGAGAGATGGAAACTATAAAAATTTAAATGGAGGCAGGGTCAAGATGGCAGGGTAGTCAGACTCTTTCGGTGGGCCTCTTACAACAAAGACCCAAAAAAACAAACAATTCGATTATATACGGCAATCTGGGAGTCCTCAACATCAAAGGCAGAGTTGAGGAACTGGACTGAGTGGCAGGGGAAGGGAGAGACAGTTGGGAAGTAGTGAGGAGTTGCCAGATCTGACCCGGTGAGAGCCTGAGCCCTTCAGGCCTGATCAGCTCAGGGGTGAGCAGTGAGGCAGGCAAGCATCAGTGCTCAGGGGGCGTATTCAACACCAGAAGAGACCCAGCTGCTGAGAGTCTACTTGGCCATGCAGAACCAGTGAGAAGCACCCCTCGACAAAAGATAAATACTTGCGTACGGCTTACCACGTGGATCAAAACCACCCCCCTTAGGGAAAACCCTCTCTCCCATATACCTCCCAGCTCTCTGCTCTGCACTGCTTCAGCAATTGCTGAGTCCCCTGGGCCAGAAATAGGATCCGTCACACGCCCGGAGCCATTCTCCCTGCCTTGGAGAATGAACAAATTAACAAACTGGAAAAAATAAAATGCCGGCTCCCCTAAGCCAGGAACCCAGTGTAGGCACAGCTCCTTTGCCTAGGCACAGGCATAAGGGATCCATGGACTTTCAGGCCTTTCCCCCTGCATAAACTTGTGTAGGCCCATCTCAACAGCGTAGGCCCTCATTATTGCATTACAACTGGATGTATACCAGAACTCTAACTTCAGCTGTTTCAACTGTAAAGTGGCAGGTTCTTGACATTTGACCCTGCTCTGCCCATTAAGCAGGGTCTTCACCTACCCACATCAGGGGCCTGAGGACTGGTGGCTCCACTCATGCCACCTAGCCACCTGTGAGAGGGGCCCACGAATAAGAGATGCGCGCTAGTCCTTACAGCCAACAGCATTAGCTGCTCATAGTCCAGCTGCAAAACCCACCCACGTACGCACTCTAGGGAACAGGGACATGCCTTCCTCCTGGACACTCAGAGGCAGCCGTCAGCCCACTACCTTGCTCAGACTGTGTCCCCCTGCTGCAGCCAGATGCCTGTGCCTACACCAATCACCCAAGCCTGTCTAGGACTGTAAGTGAGAGCCTACAGAACACACTTGGTGGCTACCTACCTGGGCACCTGAGCTGAATCCATACAGGAGGAGTGGCTGGACTCCTGAGCTCACATACCTAGTAACAGATCTAACCACCTGGTGACAGGACGTTAGCACTTCAAAGGTGCCAATAATCAAACTAGCTCATACAAGCAGCCTATTTGGGCATATCAAAACAAAACAAGAACCTAGGATGCAGTAAGCAAACATAAAATAAATAAATATAATAACTTATTGATGGCTCAGAGACAACAGTCAATATCAAATCACATAAAGAGGCAATCCATGATGGCTTCAGCAAACTCCCTAAATAAAGAATCTAGAAATTTTCCAGAGGAGGAAAATTTCTTGGAATTACCAGAGGCAGAACTCTTCAAGAAATTAGGAAGGAAATTAATCAAAACACAGAACATGCAATAGAGGAAATTAAAAAGATTAGAGAAGAGCATAATGACAAATTTAACAGGCTGCAAGAATCCATAGAGAGACAGCAGTCAGAAATACGGAAGATTAACAATACAATTTCAGAATTAGACAATTCAATAGAAAGTCATAGGAGCAGAAATGAGGCAATGGAAGTCAGAATTAGTGAGATTGAAGATAAAGCACTTGACAACAACTTATTTGAGGACAAATCAGATTAAAGGTTTTAAAAAAATGAAGAAACCCTAAGAATTATGTGGGACTCTATCAAGAGGAATAACCTACAAGTGACTGGAGTAGCGAAATGGGGGATAACAGAAAATACGGAGAGAATTGTGGAAGATTTGTTGGCAGAAAACTTGCCTGATATCATGAAAGATGACAAGATATCTATCCAAGATGCTCATCAAACCCCACATAAGCTGGATCCCAAAAGAAAGTCACCAAGACATATTGTAATCAAACTTACCAAAACCAAAGATAAAAAGAATTTTAAGAGCAGCTAGGGACAAATGAAAAGTCATCTACAAAGGAGAGTCAATAAGAATAAGCTCAGACTACTCAGTGGAAACCATGCAGGCAAAAAGGCAATGCAATGACATACATAAAGCCTTGAAGGAAAAAAACTGCCAGCTAAGAATTATACATCCAGCAAAACTGTCTCTCAAATATGATGGTGAAATTAAGACCTTTCCAGATAAACAGAAGTTTAGGGAATTTGCAGAAACCCAACCAAAATTACAAGAAATACTAAAGGGAGTCCTCCGGTTAGAAAATCAGTAAAAACAGATAACAACCCAAGACTAGAACACACGACAGAGCAACCAGATAGCAACCCAGATAGGGAAGTCACAAAAGTAAATCAAAGCTAAAACACTGAAAATAGGGAAACAGATGTCAATATGTAAAAGATGACAACATTAAAACAAAAAAGAGGGACTTAAAAAATGTAGACATAGATTTTTCTTATTGAGAGGAAGTCAGGCAATATAAAGAAATAAAAGACTGGTATAAACTTAGAAAAATAGAGATAAATATTTAGGTAACCACAAAGGAAACTAACAATCCTACAAGTTAAAATAAAAAACTAGAAAGTTACAGACTCAGGAAACACAAAATCAACAACAATGAAAAAGACAAAAAGAAAATACAGGAAGAAAACGACTCAGCACAGAAAATTAAGTGGAACAAAGAAACTGTGAACAACACACAAAAAAAGACATCAAAATGGCAGCACTAAACTCATACCTATCGATAATTACGCTGAATGTAAATGAACTAAATACACCAATAAAGAGACAGAGACTGGCAGATGGGATAAAAAAAACACGATCCATTTATATGCTGCCTACAAGAGACACACCTTAGATTTAAAGACACAAACAAACTAAAACTTAAAGGATGGAAAAAATATTATCAAGGAAACACTCAAAAAAGAGCAGGAGTGGCAATATTAATTTCTGACGAAATAGACTTAAAAGTAAAATCCACCACAAAGGATAAATAAGGACACACGATATAATGATTAAAGGGTCAATACACCAGGAGACCTATAATAAATATTTACACACCCAACAACAGGGCTCCAAAATACATAAAACAAACTCTAACAACACTGAAAAGAGAGATAGACAGCTCCACAATAGTAGTAGAATTCAACACACCACTTTCAGTGAAGGACAGAACATCCAGAAATAAGCTCAACAAAGACACGGAAGAGCTAAATGCTACGATCAACCAACCTGATTTCATAGACATATACCGAACACTCCACCCAACAGCAGCCAAGTATACATTGTTTTGCAATGCACATGGAACATTCTCCAGAATAGACCACATATCAGGGCATAAAGCAAGCCTTAACAAAATCCAAAGCATCATAATAGTACAAAACATCTTTTCTGACATAAAACATTAAAAGTAGAAATCAACAACAGAAAAAGCAAGGGAAAAAAAATCAAACACATGGAAACTGAACATCACTTTGCTCAAAAACTACTGGGTTATAGAAGAAATTAAGGAGGAAATAAAGAAATTCATAGAATCAAATGAGAATGAAAACATCCTACCAGAACCTTTGGGATGCAGCAAAAGCAGTGCTTAAAGGTAAGTTCATAGCAATAAATGCACATATCCAAAAAGAAGAAAGGGCCATAATCAAAACATTAACTCTACAATTGGAACAAGTAGAAAGAGAGCAGCAAAAGAAACACTCGGGCACCAGAAGAAAGGAAATAATAAGAATTAGAGCAGAATTAAATGAAATAGAGAATAGAAAAAACAATTGAGGAGTTAACAAGACCAAAAGCTGGTTCTTTGAACAGATCAACAAAATTGATAAACCATTCGCCAAACTGACAAAAGAAAAACAGGAGAGGAAGTAGATATAACCCGTATAAGAGATGAGATGGGTGATATCACAACAGACCCAACTGAAATTAAAAGAGTCAGATTACTATGAAAAATTGTACTCTAACCAATTTGAAAACCTAGAGGAAATGGACAAATTTCTAGAAACTCACTGCCTACCTAAACTAACACAAACAGAGGTAAAACAACTAAATAAACCCATAACAAAAGAAGAGATTGAAAAGGTAATTTAAAAACTCCAAACAAAAAAAAGCCCTGGCCCAGATGGCTTCACTGGAGAATTCTACCGAACTTTCAGAGAAGAGTTAACACCGCTACTACTAAAGCTATTTCAGAGCATAGAAAAGGATGGAATACTCACAAACTCATTCTATGAAGCCAGCATAACCCTGATACCAAAACCAGGTAAAGACACCACAAAAAAAGAAAATTACAGACCAGTATCCCTCATGAACATTGACACAAAAATCCTCAACAAAATTCTAGCCAGTAGAATTCAGCAACATACCAAAAAAATAATTCACCATGATCAAGTGGGATTTATACCAGGTATGCAGGGATGGTTCAACATTAGAAAAACAATCAATCTAATCCATCAGATAAATAAAGCAAAAAACAAGAACCACGTGATCTTATCAATTGTTGCAGAAAAGGCATTTGACAGAGTCCAACACCCATTCATGAGAAAAACTCTCAAAATAGGAATAGAAGGGAAATTCCTCAGTATAATTAAGGGCATTTATATAAAGCCAACAGCCAACGTCATCCTAAATGGAGAGACTTTGAAAGCAATCCCCTTGAGAACAGAAACCAGACAAGGATGCCTTTTATCACCACTCCTATTCAACATTGTGCTGGAGGTCCTAGCCAGAGCAATTAGTCTAGAAAAAAGAAATAAAGGGCATCCAAATTGGTAGGGAAGAAGTCAGAGTATCTCTGTTTGCAGATAATATGATCTTATACACAGAAAACTCTGAAGAATCCACAAGAAAACTACTGCAACTAATAGAAGATTTCAGCAAAGTTTCAGGATACAAGATAAACATACAAAAATCAGTTGGTTTCCTTTACACCAACAAAGAGAACCTCGAAGAGGAAACCACCAAATCAGTACCATTTACAGTAGCCTCCAAGAAGATAAAATACTTAGGAATAAATCTAAGCAGCGACGTAAAAGATCTATACAATGAATACTACAAAACACTACTGCAAGAAACCAAAAGAGACCTGCATAAGTGGAAAAATATATCTTGCTCATGGATAGGTAGACAACATTGTGAAAAATGTCACTTCTACCCAAAGTGATCTATAGATACAATGCAATCCCAATCCAAATTCCACCAGCATTTTTTAATGACATGGAGAAACAAATCACCAACTTCATATGGAAAGGGAAGAGGCCCCGAATAAGTAAAGCATTATGCAAGAAGAACAAAGTGGGAGGCCTTACACTACCTGATTTTAGAACCTATTATTCCACCACGGTAGTCAAAACAGACTAGTACTGGTACAACAACAGATACATAGACCAATGGAACAGAATTGAGAATCCAGACATAAATTCATCCACCTATGAGCAGCTGATATTTGACAAAGGCCCAAAGTCCAAATTGGGGAAAAGACAGTCTGTTTAATGAATGGTGCTGGCATAACTGGATATCCATCTGCAAAAAACTGAAACAAGACCCATACCTCACACCAGGCACAAAAACTAACTCAAAATGGATCAAAGAGTTAAATATAAAATACAAAACAATAAAGATCATCAAAGAAAAAATAGGGACAATGCTAGGAGCCCTAATACATGGCATAAACACAATATGAACTGTAAGTGACAGAGCACAAGCAGCAGAAGACAGACTAGATAAATGGGAGCTCCTAAAAATCAAACACTTAGGCTCATTAAAAGACCTCACCAAAAGAGTCAAAAGACAACCTACAGACTGGGAAAAAATTTTTGGCTATGAAAAATCTGATCAGCGTCAAATCTCTAAAATCTACAAGATACTGCAAAACCTGAACAACAAAAAGACAAATAACCCAATTAAAAAATGGGCAAAGGATATGAACAGGCACTTCACCAAAGAAGATATTCAGGCAGCTAACAGACACATGAAGAAATGCTCACGATCATTAGCCATTAGAGAAATGCAGATCAAAACTACGAGATATCATCTCACCCCAACAAGGCTAGCATTAATCCAAAAAACACAAAATAATAAATGCTGGAGAGGTTGTGGAGAGACTGGAACACTTATACACTGTTTGTGGGAATGTAAAATGGTATAACCACTTTGGAAATCAATTTGGCGCTTCCTTAAAAAGCTAGAAATAGAAATACCATACAATGCAGCTATCCCACTCCTTTGACTATATCCTAGAGACATAAGAGCCATCACAAGAATAGATATATGCACACCCATATTCATTGCAGCACTGTTCACAATAGCAAAAAGATGGAAACAACCTAGGTGCCCATCAGTGGACAAATGGATAAACAAATGATGGTATATCCACCCAATGGAATACTATGTAACAATATAGAACAATGATGAAGCCATGAAACATAACATGGAGGAAGCTGGAGGTCATTATGCTGAGTGAAGTAGTCAGTCACAGAGGGACAAATATTGTATAAGACCACTGTTATAAGAACTCAAGAAAAGGTTTAAACACAGAAGAAAACATTCTTTGATGGGTACGAGGGTGGGGAGGAAAGGTGAGGGTTATTTATTACCTAGATAGTAGATAAGAATTATCTTAGGTGAAGGGAGGACAGCACTCACTATAGAGGAGGTCAGCACAACTGGACTAAACCAAAGCTAAGAAGTTTCCTGAATACAATGAAACACTTTGAGGGACAGAGTAGCAGGGTAGGGGTCTGGGGACCGTGCTTTCAGGGGACATCTAGGTCAATTGGCCTAACAAAGCTTATTAAGAAAATGTTCTGCATCCTACTTTGGTGAGTGGTGTCTGGGGTCTTAAAAGCTTGCAAGTGGCCATTTAAGATGCATCAGTTGGTCCCAACCACCTGGAGTAAAGGAGAATGAAGAACACCAAAGACACAAGGAAAGTATTAGCCCAAGAGACCGAAGAGCCACATAAACCAGAGACTCCATCAGCCTGAGACCAGAAGAACTAGATGGTGCCTAGCTACCACCAATGACTGCCCTGATAGGGAACACAACAAAGAGTCCCTGATGGAGCAGGAGAAAGGTGGGGTGCAGAACTCAAATTCTAGTAAAAAGACTGGACTTAATGGTCTGACTGAGACTGGACCAACCCCGGAAAGCATGGCCCCTGGATTCTCTATCAGCCCAGAACTAAAATAATTTCTGAGGCCGAGTCTTCAGCCAGGGATTGGACTGGACTGTGGGACATAAAGTAATACTCATGAGGAGTGTGCCTTTTAGCTCATGTAGATACAAGAAATTAAACGGGTAGCTTCTGTCCAGAGGTGAGATGGGAAGGCAGAGAGGGTTAGGAGCTTGTTGAATGGACATGGAGAATCAGGGGTGGAAAGGGGGGGTGTGCTGTCACAGTATGGAGAGAGCAGTTAGAGTCACATAACAATGTATGTATAAATTTTTGTATGGGAAAAAAGAAAAAAAGTATTAAATGGAGGAGGATATGGAATGTTTTGTCAATTGCCTCTGTGAACAACTACTTCCTTTGCCATGAGACCAGAGTAACTGGATGGTGCCCAGCTACCATTACTGAATATTTTGATCAAAGATTTTATAGAAGAATCCTGATCAAAAAGGGGGAAATGCAGAACAGAATTTCAAATTCCCATGCACTCTAGATTTTCTGGAGCCATGGAGGATGGTTGAACCCCTGAAACTGTTGCCATGAAATAATCTTTAAACCTTAAACCAGAATACCCCCTGAAGTCATCTTAAAACCAACGAATAGTTTAGCTCAACTAGTAAAAAAGTCTGTCTTGAGCATTATGCTTTTTTCAGAACTATCTATATGGGATCTAACTGACAACAGCAACTCCAAAGATTAGATAGGAACCTTAGAGGGCAGTGAGTTTATGATAATGAGGGAGAAACAACTTAGAAAAGAGGGTGACAATAACTGTACAACTCCAAGATTTAATCGTTATCACTAAACTGTACATATAGAAACTGTTAATTGGTGTATGTTTGGTTGTGTATATTCTCAACAACAACAGCAAAATAAAATTTAGGGGAAAAATAGGTCAAATGGAAGAGTTAGAGATAAACACATGATATCAAAGGTGAAGAATTCTTTCAAAATGCAGACTGTACCCAACTAAAGAAAAAATTTGTAAACCTACGATAGGTCAATAGAAATTTGCCAAAGTGAAACACCAAGAGGGAAAAAAAGAGTGAAGCATTCAAGAGTTGTGGAACAATATCAGTCTAACATACATGTAATTAGAGTCCCAGAAGGAGAAGAGAGAGAAAAATGGGGCAGAAAAAAATACTTCAGGATACAGTGAATGGCCAAGAATTTTGCAGAATTAATAAGGAGCTCAGAGTATCTCAAGCTGAATAAATAAAACCTGGGTAGGAAAGATGGCAGGAACTCTCAACTCAGTCTCTTGCCCCTTGGCTTCCAGAGTTCAGTTGGGAATCTCTCTCTAGCTATCACTGCCCCTACCACACTGGCTATTTAACACTCTGGCCGAAGTGTAGATGTAGGAATCCTCCTTTAGTGCTAGCATCACTGCCAAGGCAGGCTAGATGGGACTGCCTAAGCAAGACATGGGACTGATTTCCCAATGTGAGGTCAATGTAAGTGAGAAACATTACTCCTTTTAGATGTTCAGGTGTGGGAAAAGAACAGTTCTTTGCTGATTTTCACAGTACATATTAGCATATTAAAGGTTCTGGAGAAAGTGAAAGTCTGCTTCCATAAAGATTACAGACTTGGAAACCCTATGGGGCAGTTCTCCTCTGTCCTACTGGGTCCGATGAGTCAGATCAACTTGACCGCAGTGGTTTTGGTTTTGTTTGTTTTGGAAAATAGAAGAAGAAAGAAACTTCAATCTGGTGTTTCCTGTGGGTTCCTATTTCCTGATGTATTCACAGAATGTGAACTTCAGAAGGGTTAGGAATTTTGTGTCTCATTCATCTCCTAGAAAAGTGCCTGGCAGTTGTTAGTTTATTCAACAAATATTCAAGTGTCAAGTATGTATCAGGCACTTTACTAGGTACTGGGTTATAGTGGAAGGTCTCTGCTTTCATGGAGTTTACTTTCTGGTGGTGGGAGGGTATGGATACCATAACATACAAATTGTTGTTGTCAGGTGCCATCCAGTCAGTTCCAACTCATAGCAACCCTGTGTCCAACAGAATGAAACACTGCCTGGTCCTGTGCTATCCTCGCAGTTGTTATGCTTGAGCCCATTTGTTGCAGCCACTGTGTCAATCCATCTCGTTGAGGGTCTTCCTCTTTTTCACGTACCCTCTACTTTACCAAGCATGATGTCCTTCTTCAGGGACTGATCCCTCCTGATAACATGTCCAAAGTACGTGAGATGTAGTCTCGCCATCCTTGCTTCTAAGGAGCATCCTGGCCATATTTCTTCCAAGACAGATTTGTTCATTCTTTTGGCAGTCCATAGTACATTTGGTATTCTTTGCCAACACCCTAATTCAAAGGCGTCAGTTCTTCTTCAGTGTTCCTTATTCATTGTCAGTCTTTCCCATGCAGATGAGGTGATTGAAAACACCATGGCTTGGGCCAGGCTCATCTTAGTCTTCAAGGTGACATCTTTGCTTTTTAACACTTTAAAGAGGTGTTTTGCAGCAGATTTGCCCAGTGCAATGCGTCATTTGATTTCTTGACTGCTGCTTCCATGGGTGTTGGTTGTGGATCCAAGTAAAATGAAATCTTTGACAGCTTCAATCTTTTCTCCATTTGTCATGGTATTGCTTATTGGTCCAGTGGTGAAGATTTTGTTTTATGTTGAGGTGTAATCCGTACTGAAGGCTGTGGTCTTCGATCTTCATCAGTGAGTGCTTCAAGTCCTCTTCATTTTCAGCAAGCAGTGTTGTGTCATCTGCATATCAAAGGTTGTTAATAAGTCCTCCTCCAGTCCTGACGCCCTGTTCTTCTTCATATAGTCCAGCTTCTTGGATTATTTGTTCAGCATACAGATTGAATAGGTATGGTGAGAGGATACAACCCTGACACACACCTTTCCTGACTTTAACTATGCAATATGCCCTTGTTCTGTTTGAACAACTGCCTCTTGATGCATATACAGGTTCCTCATGAGCACAATTAAGTGTTCTGGAATTCTCATTCTTCCCAGTGTTATCCATAATTTGTTATAATCCACACAGTTGAATGTCTTTGCATAGTCAGTAAAACATAGATGAACATCTTTCGGGTATTATCTGCTTTCAGCCAGGATCCATCTGACATCAGCAATGATATCCCTGGTTCCACGTCCTTAGAAAGTGGTATCTAGTATGAGAAAATAAAACAGTGTAATTAGAGAGTGAGTAGGTAGCATAGTCAGGGAACGCCTCCTTGAGCTGAAACACCTATTAACATCTCATGAAAGACACTCAGGAAAACGTCGGGCTCTAACAGAAATAAAGACAGTAACATACTCTCAGGAAACATCATTTACAAATTAGGACTTGTTCTTTCCTACCTTTCTCCTGATCATCTCAGTGCGAACCCGCAGGAGGCTCCACACAGAGATAGGCACTCTCACCTACTTCAAAAGCCTGCCTCTTCTTAGGTCACTGACCCTGACAATATATGCTACCTTCAGAGGAGACCATGGCTGTCCTTTAGGGGCTTTATAAGGCCATAACAGTATAGACATTCATCATCTTAATTTCTTTAGCAAATATTTGTTGAGCATCTCCTATGGCCAGGCACTAAGAACACAGCAGTGAACAAGACGCAAAAATCTTTGCCTTCCTGGAGCTTACACCAGTGTAGCAATACAAAATACATTAACCCTAGCTGTAATTCACATATACATCTGCCGTTTCCCCCCACCACCCAGATTTTATTGCTGGTAATTCATTGATAAGGTTAGAATTAAGTATCATTTCCACTGAATCTTAGTCGTGTTGTTTTTGTTGTTGTTGTTAGGTGCCATCAAGTCAGTTCTGACTCATAGCGACCTCATGTACAACAGAACGAAACACTGCCTGGCCCTGTGCCATCCTTACAGTCGTTATGCTTGAGCCTGTTGTTGCAGCCACTGTGTCAGGCCATCTCACTGAGGGTCTTCCTAGTCTAGGATTCTTTATAACATTGTCTATATAACAGTAAGACAATGACTCTTCCTAGTATACTTATAGTTAGTACTACCTAGTTTAAAACCTTGTTCTCTAATTGTTTCATATGCACTTTTGTTTCATTAGATTTTAAGCTTCATGAAGGCAGGGGCACTGTTTTGTTCTGCTAGTGTTTTGGGTCCTGGTCTCGGAAGAGAGGAAGGCTTGCTCCCCTTTCCCACAGATTCAGACCAATGTGGCTTTGGGGTTGGGTTTGGTTCCTGAATGATTCAAATAAATTGCATGACTTCTCCATTTTACTTTTCGTCGCTGGAGAAGAAGCTAAGGACGCTATTTTGTTTCTTGTTTTCTTTCAAGAGGCTGTTTACTTAGCAGCTTTCTGGTTGGAAGAAGGAGAATAGAGTCTAGACAGCTCAAACGCAGTTAATTCAACTCTGTTTTTTGTGAAATACTACGTATCACTGTAAATATGCTGAGTTGAGATCAGCGAAAATGTTTTTTTCCGAAGAATGAGAAGAATGAAACTTTGGTTGGAATGTAATTGTGTTCTGCCTGGAAATCTATCCTTGTATCTTCTCCTGACCCCTAGATTCAGAAACCTCTGGAATTTATTTCCAATGTAATTTTAGTGGGAATGATAGAAACAGTAGAGCACTTTGCTACTACTCTGTCCAGTGAGACCTCTATGATAGGGAAAGGGAAGCACCTTGTAGCAGTGCACTAAAATTTTCATGGTCTGGAAATAAATCAGGCCACATGTGTGTTTGCTCAGCTCCACCAACACAGATGCAATGCGTGCTTTTTGTTTTGTTAAGCGAATGATGTCATTTTAGCTATGTGAAAAATGACTTAAAATGTGGTTTGGTTTTAGTTGGGCTGTCAATTTTTATTTTGTCTAGCTTTTAATATGTGCGTCTCACATTTTAACATGCATCACCAGTTATTTATAAGTATTCCATTATTACTAACATCTTTAAAAGACCTTGAGTAAAACAGAAATTTAGAAACGTGTTATTTAATTTATGATCATTATGATTAATCTCTTGATAATTTGAATGTGAGGGAAAATTGAGAATGAGGAAAGAACTTTTAATGCGGTGGTTTTAATGTGGTGGTTCCCAAGACTGGTGTCCCCTGAGTGAGTGTGTAGTGTTTCTTGTTCTTCTTCAGTTCAGCAAACATTTGTTTAGTATATGTCGGGCTTTATATTTTGTTAAGGAGCAAAACTGAAAGATATGCCCTCACGCTGGGGGTTAGAATTCCAAAAATATGCTGGGCATCTTAGCACATGCTCTTGTACATGTACACACAGCCCATGTCTTTGAGAAGGGTGAGTCTGAATTAGAGTTTAACGTGACATAGAGAGACAGTTGGCTTGGGGTGTTTCTAATAGCTTTTAGCTTTTTCTCACTTTTCAGAATGCTTTGATCACTTGAAAAACAGCCCTGCCACTATGATCGAAATTGTGTGAAGTCAAATATTCATCTTTCTGGAATTCTCCTTCCCCCACCCTTTTTTTTTTTTTTTTTTTTTTTTTAGGAGCACTGGTGGAAAAGAATTCCAGAAACAGAGTGGCATGGCTACAAAGTTGCAACTACAGTCATAAAGTAAGGAAGAGAACTGGAGCAAATAATCAGATGGGTCAGGGCCCCCCTTCTAGAGAACTAGTTACTTTCTTTATCCTGTGCCTTACTGGGTGACTAGGACGGTGATAATCATCTGATAAAAGAGAGGAGGCCTCTCTTTCCAATCCTCACCCTACTGCAGCTAGAAAGCATTAGTACCACCACAGATCCAAACCTGTGTGGCTTTGCGGTTTGAGTTTGGTTCCTAAATGATCCAGATAAATTGCGTGACTTCTCCATTTTACTTTGGTAGGTGGAAAAGAAGCTAAGGACACTATTTTGTTTAGCTATTCATTCTGTGAACATTTGTGTCCTCTCTACTAGGCGCAGTTCTGGGAACTAAACCAAAAACCGGTTGCTGTTGAGTTGATTCCAACTCATAGAGACCCTAAAGGACAGAGCAGAACTGCCCCATAGGGTTTGCAAGGAGCAGCTGGCGGATTCAAACTGTCGACCTTTTGGTTAGCAGCTGGGCTCTTGACCACTATGCCACCGGGGCTTCAGTTTTAGAAACAGGGATCAGAAATAAGTCATGGATCCTACCTTGCCACACAGTAGCCCACTAGGAGCTTTCCATCTAGTTGGGTAAATGTCATGATAAGTAGAGAACATAAGAGATCATATATAATTCAGTGCTAAGTTACATATTTGTAAGCTGTAAGTACATTCAGTCAAATAATTATCGAACACCTGTTATGAGCCATATACTGCTAATATTCTAGGGATATAGAGAATTTTTTTTAAGGTTTCATATAGTTTCTGTATTTACAGGGGAGAAAGATCAAGTAATGCAGATAATTTAAAAATAAGCTGGAAATGTTTCCTGTTCTCAGTGACTTTTTAACAAATATTTTTTTATATTGTAAACTGTTTCAACCAAAGACCATTTACTATGAGAAAAGCAAGATGACGAGTACTGCCAAAAATGCTGCTTCTGTCCAGAATTTCATGCCTAATCCAAAACCTACTTACTCTGCGTATCAGGAAACCAGTGTTCCAGGCATGACTTTGCATATGTAGCTTTGTGACCTCTGACAAATCACCTGGTGTTTTTATGCTGCAGTGTCTCTCATTTGACTCCATCAAGTGCTGACTCCTCTGATGGCTTTTCTGATCCCTTCTCTTCCTCCTCGCCCACTCTTCTTCTTCCTGCCTCACCCCCTAGTTGTCTGGAAGGACTCTTTGTGACTCCTCAACTCCCTTAGCACTTGAGTTGTAGCTCTTTTCTATGATATTTATCACTTTTGACATTATAGTGTATCACCTGTCTGTCAGTTTGTCGTATTGTGGGGGCTTGCGTGTTGCTGTGTTGTTGGAAGCTATGCCACCAGTATTCAAATACCAGCAGGGTCACCCAGCTGAGCTTACAGACTAAGACAGACTAGGAAGAAGGACCTGGCGGTCTAATTCTGAAAAGAATTAACCAGTGAAAACCTTATAGATAGCAGCAGAATGTTGTCTGACATAGTGCCGGAAGACAAGCCCCTGAGATTGGAAGGCCCTCAGAATACGACTGGGGAAGAACTGCCTCCTCAGAGTAGAGCTGACCTTAATGACGTGGATGGAGTCAAGCTTTTGGGACCTTCATTTGCTGATGTGGCACAACTCAAAATGAGAAGAAACAGCTGCAAGCATCCGTTAATAATCAGAGCATGAAATGTACAAAGTATGAATCTAGGAAAATTGGAAATCATCAAAAATGAAGTGGAATACATAAAGCATCGACATCCTAGGCATTAGCTGAAATCCACTGGTATTGGCCATGTTGAATCGAACAATCATATAGTCTACTATTCTGGGAATGACAACTTGAAAAGGAATGGCTTTGCATTCATCATCAAACAGCATTTCAAGATCTGTCCTGAAGTACAACGCTGTCGATGATAGGATAATATCCATATGCCTACAAGGAAGACCAGTTAATACCATTATTATTCAAATTTATGCACCAACCACTAAGGCCAAAGATGAAGAAATTGAAGATTTTTTTCAACTGCTGCAGTCCGAAATTGATCAAACATGCAATCAGGATGCATTGATAATCACTGGTGATTGGAATGTGAAAGTTGGAGACAAAGAAGAAGGACTGGTAGCTGGAAAATATGGTCTTGGTGACAGAAACAATGCCAGAGATCGTATGGAAGAATTTTGCAAGACCAATGACTTCTTCATTGCAGATACTTTTTTTCACCAGCGTAAATGGTGACTATACATGTGGACCTCGCCAGATGGAATACACAGGAATCAAATTGACTGCATCTATGGAAAGAGATGATGGAAAAGCTAAATATCATCCGTCAGAACAAGGCCAGGGGCCAACTGTGGAACAGACCATCAATTGCTCATATGCAAGTTCAAGTTAAAACTGAAGAAAATTAGAACAAGTCCGTGAGAGCCAAAGTATGACACTGAGCATATCCCACCTGAATTTAAAGACCATCTCAAAAATAGTTTTGACGCATCGAATACTAATGACCGAAGACCAGATGAGTTGTGGAATGACATCAAGGACGTCATACATGTGGAAAGCAAGAGGTCATTCAAAAGACAGGAAAGAAAGAAAAGACCAAAATAGATGTCAGAAGAGACTCTGAAACTTGGTCTTGAACATTGACTAGCGAAAGTGAAAGGAAGAAATGATGAAGTAAAAGAGCTGAACAGAAGATTTCAAAGGGCAGCTTGAGAAGACAAAGTAACGTATTATAATGACATGTACAAAGAGCTGGAAATAGAAAACCAAAAGGGAAGAACACGCTTGGCATTTCTCAAGCTGAAAGAACTGAAGAAAAAATTCAACCCTCCAGTTGCCATATTGAAGGATTCTATGGGGAAAATATTAAACAACACAGGAAACATTAAAAGAAGATGGAAGGAATACACAGTGTCACTATACCAAAAAGAATTGGTCAGTGTTCAGCCATTTCAAGAGGTAGCATATGATCAGGAACCACTGTTACTGAAGGAAGAAGTTCAAGCTGCACTGCAGGCATAGGCAAAAAACAAGGCTTCAGGAATTGACGGAATATCAATTGAGATGTTTCAGCAAACAGATGCAGCACTGGAAATGCTTATTTATCTATGCCAAGAAATTTGGAAGACAGCTACCTGGCCAACCGACTGGAAGAGATCCATATTTATGCCTATTCCCAAGAAAGGTGATCCAACTGAATGCGGAGATTATCGAACAATATAATTAATATCACATGCATGTAAAATTTTTCTGAAGATCATTCAAAAGTAGTTGCTGCAGTACATCGACAGGGAACTGCCTGAAATTCAGGCCGGATTCAGAAGAGGATGTGGAACCAGGGATATTATTGCTTATGTCAGATGGATCTTGGCTGAAAGCAAAGAATACCAGAAAGATGTTTACCTGTGTTTTATGGACTATGCAAAGGCATTTGTCTGTGTGGATCATAAAAAATTATGGATAACATTGTGAAGAATGAGAATTCCAGAACACTTAATTGTGCTCGTGAGGAACCTGTACATGGATCAAGAGGCAGTCATTCGAACAGAAGAAGAGGATACTGCATGGTTTAAAGTCAGGAAAGGTGTGCATCAGGGTTATATCCTTTCCCCATACCTATTCAATCTGTAGCTGAGCAAATAATCCGAGAAGCTGGACTATATGAGGATTGGAGGAAGACTCATTAACAACGTTCGATATGCAGATGACACAACATTGCTTGCTGAAAATGAAGAGGACTTGAAGCACTTACTGATGAAGATCAAAGACCACAGTCTTCAGTATGGATTACACCTCAACATAAAGAAAACAAAAATCCTCACATCTGGACCAATAAGCAGCATCATGATAAACGGAGAAGAGATTGAAGTTGTCAAGAATTTCATTTTACTTGGATCCACAATCAATGCCCATGGAAGCAGCAGTTAAGAAATCAAAAGACACATTGCATTAGGCAAACCTGCTGCAAAAGACCTCTTTAAAGGATTGAAAAGCAAAGATGTCACCATGAAGACTAAAGTGCGCCTGACCCAAACCATGATATTTTCAGTCGTCTCATATGCATGTGAAAGCTGAGCGATGAATCAGAAAAGCCGAAGAATATTGAATGTACCATGGACTGCCAAGAGAACAAACAAACCTGTCTTGGAAGAAGTACAGCCAGAATGTTTCTTAGAAGCAAGGATGGCAAGACTACGTCTCACATACTTTGGACATGTTGTTAGGAGGGGTCAGTCCCTGGAGGTGGACATCATGCTTGGTAAAGTAGAGGGTCAGTGAAAAAGAGGAAGACCCTCAACAGGATGGATTGACACAGTGGCTGCAACAGTGGGCTCGAGCATAACAACAATTGTGAGGATGTTGCAGGACTGGGCAGTGTTTCGTTCTGTTGTACATAGGATCACTATGAGTCAGAACTGACTAGAGGGCACCTAACAACAACAACAACAACAAGCGTATCATTTTTACATCTAATTACACTGCTAAGCCCTTAAAGGCAAGTTTTGGTCTGTTTTTCTTTGAATCCTTTTCAACACCAAGTATGCAGTAGGCATTCAAAACAAATATTTGTATACAATATACAATAAGTATACAGTAAGTGTTTAATACATATGATGACAATCAACATGTGTCTGGTCAACTTAAAGGTTTTGTTTGTTTCTGGTTTTGGTGATAGTGAAATAAAATGAAAGATGTTAACGTTCTGCAGGGTTAAAAGTTATTTAAAATATCAAACTTTTTAAGTACTGTCTGTTATATTTCATTCAGATATTTGCACCAATGGTAACAGCCCCAGGAGAAAATGATGAGTAATTGGAAAACAGACAATTTCTTACACAGTAGATAAATATAAAAATTAAGTTTCTCTTTACTGTTTGAAAGTCTTTTAGCACATTTGTTGACAGTATGTATTGTGTGTGTTATATCTAAAGATTTTACTTTAAGGGTTAGTTTTGCTTTCTTTTTTTTAAGTGGAAAATAGATGTCAGTGTTTCAGAGAATTAATGTCAAGATTAGATTATGCATCATAGACTTGCATGAAATACTTTATATTAAGGAGGTCCCATCATAAAAAACTACATCATTTTTTTAAATATATTTTTGTTTTTCTTCTACCTAGAATAAGTGAGTTTTAGTACAATGAAATAAACAGTCAGGTTATCTGGAAACCTCAGTTACCAAATTTTGGGATACTTTAATCAACAAGAGGCAAATGAGAATGTTTTGTTGCAAGCTAACATCAGTGACTCACTTATTGAACAAGCATTTCAGGCTATATAGTGTTGGGTGTTTTAGCCTGTCCCTTTCTACTCACGTTGATACTACCTTTTATTAAGTGCCTGTGTGAAAGAAAGCATTGACCAAATTCTTCTGTGTACGTGATTGCTACTAGCTATAGATTATTATACCCATTTTACAGGTAAGGAATAAGGCACAAGGACTTTAAGTAACTTGGACAAGAGCGTCCTTCCAGCAAATGGCTGTCCAGGTGTTCAAACCAAGACATGGTTCATATACTTTACAAATCAGATTGGAATATACATTTTGCATTCCATTTTTACCAGTAGAATAGTACTTAGCCCCAGTTAGCAAAAATGACATTTTTATGCCATTAAAAAATAATAGCCATTATGTCATTATGGCAAAAATTTTATGTTTTAACATCCTCACTAATGAGGAAACCAAGGCTCAAAAGTCCCTTCTTTTGTCCTCTACATCTTTGTTTCCCTCCTTAGTCCCTAAGCTGCCATCAACCCATATTGTAATGTTCAGTAACTTACCTAAAATCCTTTGAAGCTCTGTTTCCCACAAGAGTAACATCAAGATATAAGGGAGAGATGGAGCAGATGTGACTCTTGATAATTGTTGAATCTGGATATATGGGGGTTCATTATATACTATTTTTTACTTGTAGGTTTGCTGAAAATATACATTAAAACAAAGCAAGATGTCACTGAATTGTATATATGAAAAAATGTTGAATGGGAAAATGTTATGTTACTAAAAAAGAAAAAGGCAAGACATACTTTGACCTGAATCCTACTCCAGCTACTGTTCCATTTATCTCCCCTACATCAAAACTCCTTAGAAGACTTATGTCCTGTCTTCACTTTTCTTTTAAATCTACTCCAAACAGATCTGCCTCTAACACTTCACCAGGATTGTTCTTGTCATGGTCACTAGTGACCTCCACAATGCTAAATCCAAGAGTCAAATCATCTTCCTTGGCCTTTCTACAGCATTTGACACTCTAATTTCCCTTCTTCCTTTGATCTTTTGCCTCTGTTTATTAAAAGCCAGTTCATTCTACTTTAACATGCTAATTTCTCTTTTTCTCAACTTCTAAATGTTGGTATGCCCCGGACTCAGTAGTTGAACCTGTTCTCCTCTACACTAACTCTCTAGATGACCTCATCTCTTCCATAGCTTTTAAAACAATATCATGTTGTTCTTAGGTGCCATCAGGTCGGTTCTGACTCCTAGTGACCCTGTGTATACAACAGAACGAGACACTGCCCAGTCCTGTGCCATCCTCACAATCATTGTTATGCATGAGCCCATCGTTGCAGCCACTGTGTCGTTCCATCTCCTTGAGGGTCTTCCTCTTTTTCACTGACCCTGTACTTAACCAAGCATGATGTCCTTCTCCAGGGACTGGTCCCTCCTGATAAACACATGTCCAAGGTACGTGAGATGAAGTTTCACTATCCTTGCTTCTAAGGAGCGTTCTGGCCATACATCTTCCAGGATAGATTTGTTCATTCTTCTTGCAGTCCATGGTCTATTCAGTATTCTTCACCAATACCATAATTCAAAGGTGTCAATTCTTCAGTCTTCCTTATTCTTTGGCAAGTTTTCATATGCATATGAGGTGACTGAAAATATCATGGTTTGGGTCAGGCACACCTTAGTTCTCAAAGTGACATCTTTGCTTTTCAACACTTTAAAGAAGTCTTTTGCAGCAGATTTGCAATGCAACACATAGTTTGATTTCTTGACCGCTGCTCCCGCGGGCATTGATTGTGGATCCAAGTAAAAAAATGAAATCCATGACAACTTCAATATTTTCTCCATTTATCATGATGTTGCTTATTGGTTTAGTTGTGAGGATTTTTGTTTTCTTTATGTTAAAGTGTAATCCATACTGAAGGCTGTAATCTTTGATCTTCATCAGTAAGTACTTGAAGTCCTTTTCACTTTCAGCAAGCAAGGTTGTGTCATCTGCATAACGCAGGTTGTTAATGAGTCTTCCTTCAATCCCAGTGCCGCGTTCTTTGTATACTCCAGCTTTTCTTGCGCTAAAATGAGGCTAAACAAGTATGTACCTGTATACTTGTTTGCACCTGTTCCAACTTACTTACAAATTCAACTTAAAGACACACTTGGTAACTGATTTCGTTTGTAACCCACAGATTGCTTGTATTTCAAAAGCCTCTAATGAGTTTTTTCTTAAGAAGCTTCAACCAACTCATTGCTGTGACTTAAAGCAAATATTTATTATATAGCCTTCCTAATCCTGAAATGTATTGTGTAGATATTTTGGCAGCATAGTGTGTAAAGGTTCCTTTCAGAACTCTTTTCTGTTCATTGTGAATCAACTAATCGAATCAACTCACTTATTTATGTATCAACTTGAATATATATATATATATAGAGAGAGAGAGAGAGAGAGAGAGAGAGACATAAAAATGTGCTGGAAGTAGTAGATAGTTAAGTCAATGCCATGAGTGCACTACCTTGAGGACATTCTAATTCAAAGGTATCGTATGATATTTTTTAACTTCCTACTTTGAAGTTATGATATTTTTCATACTTTACCAGAAACTGTAGATGGGACTTACTTTTAATTAGGTATATTCCTTTTGTTCTTTCCATGTACCCTTATGTAATTATTGCCTGAAACAAACTGCTGGATTTCCCAATCAGCATATTGATGACTTGATTGATCTTTGAATTAGTAAAACACTAACATATTACCACACCACTCTATAGTAACTACACATATAAATTTCCTTGAGTAGCTTGAATGTGTTTGGCATTCTTATTAGTACCTGATTCAGAAGATGATCCAGACCAATTTCACTTAGTTGATAATGAAGATAGAATTTTTAAGTCAACAGGCCACACAAAAGTGACTGATGTGGTTTGGAAGTTTCTTCAACTGTTATTTGGGGTGTATCTGTTCCTACTCATTCGTAATGAGGTAGAGCTATTCTTCTTGGAGGTTTGTGATTTTTACGGAAGTGTTTGAAGTTCCAAAACTTAGGTTTTTCTCTGATAAGTGGATTTGTATCATTGTATTAATTTGTATAAAAGTTGTGTCTTCAAGTCCTCAGAGACAGCGCTCAAAGAATGTGTTGTCTCCTTTCTCCTTGTATGTCTTGTAAAATGCCTTTTACTAAGTGAACTCCTGATAGATGATGTTGAGCAACTTCTGTGTCAAGGCTGTGAAGAATTATGTACTTTACTCCCTTTGGAAATAATTTCTCCTTGTGTGTGGATCTCGCTGTTGGTGTAACTCTGTTAGTGTCCTTCTCTGTCTTGCACTCCCTCCTTCCATTGTGCTCTTCTCTCTTAGTTAATGTTTGTATTCTCCTTGCTCTTTAAGTATTAGCATTATTGTTGATGTAAGATTGTTGATTTCATTATATCATGCATGAAACCTGTTCCAGTCACCACTTTTAATGACAGTTTAGAAGTTCTCCTTTGTGTATTTCTTACTTTATGCCCTTTATTATTATAGTTGGAAACCCTTTGGGGCAGTTCTACTCTGTCCTATAGGGTTGCTATGAGTCAGATAGACTCAACAGCAATGGGTTTGGTTTTGGTTTTATTGTCGTTAGTTACCGTTGCATTGACTCCAACTCATGGTGACCCCCCGTGTTTGCAGAGCAGAACTGCTCCATAGGGTTTCAGGGCTGTGATCTTTTGGAAGCAGATCTCCAGGCCTATCTTCCCAGGCACCTCTGGGTGGGTTCAAACTGCCAGCCTTTTGGCTAGTAGTGGGGCGCTTAACCATTTGTATCTCTAGGGACTCTTTTAAGCCCTATTGTTGATATTGTCCTGTGCCATCAAGTCAATTCAACTCGTAGCAACCCTAAAGGACAGGGTATAACTGCCCCATAGGGTTTCCTAGGCTGTAATCTTTTCAGGAGCAGATCACCAGGTCTTTTCTCCCACAGAGTTGCTGGTGGGTTTGAACCACTGACATTTTGGTTAGCAGCCCAGTGCTTAACCATTGAGCTACCAGGGCTCCTTTTTTAAAGCCCTGGCACACTCTATTTATCCAGCCATTCTTCCATCTACATCCAGCCGTCTATCTTTCCAAGCCTGCATCCTCTGTTAGTACATTTTGAACCTCATGTTAACGTTATCACTAGACTTTCTTCTCATTATGTGAAGTCAGAATCCAGACTGCATGTAAGCTACATGATTCATCGTTTGATATTGAATCTAATTTGGCTGTGGAAAAATAGTACATATTACGTACAACACCATTATGTTATAATCTCTATGTACAGTTTTCTTGGGTAATTTGAATCTTTATTTTATCACAGTGATGACTGTTGAAATGTGATGGTGTATCGCATTTTATACAAATAACGTGCGTCTTCTACGTTTGTTTGCCAGCCGAGCCCTCCCCCTGTGAGGTATTTTTGTAAATGTGCTATGCTAATTTTAACAGCAGCATGTAAAAAAAAGTTGGCATAGCAGGACTTATGAAAATGCCTCACAGGGGAATGGTGTGGCCAGCAAACAAACGTAGAAGGTACGCACTGTTTTCGTAAAAATACAGAATTCCCGTGTTTTATCCCATTAACAAGGCAGATAATTGCTTTAGACTAGATTTCCTGAGAATGTACTTTTAATAGTCAGGAATATTTAATAGACATACTTTTATTGCCAGACAAGATAGATTTTTGATGTTGATAATGATTTTTGTAGCTGCATTTCAGTAGCCGTCTCTTTTGTTGTAAATTACATCTGGACTAATTTACTTCCTAAGACTTATCAGGGATACTCCTTACACAGACTATTTGGAGACTTCTAACATGGCATAACCAGGTAGGGTAAATGTTTATACTAGACCTTGAGTGCCAGGTTCATGTGTTGGGCTTACTCTGTAGACAGTGTATATGCCATGATCATTAGTACTGTGCATCAGGAAGAATAATTTGATAGAAGCAAGTAGTATAGATAGACTGGAGAAGAGAGATAGCAGGGAAGTAGAGAGTCCAG
This sequence comes from Dugong dugon, assembly GCA_030035585.1. Lineage (NCBI taxonomy): Eukaryota > Metazoa > Chordata > Mammalia > Sirenia > Dugongidae > Dugong > Dugong dugon. The sequence goes on from CM057467.1 coordinate 34,600,244, forward strand.
TTAGGAATCCATCACAAGCTATAGGAGAGATTATGAGGACCTAGATTCAAGAGATTTTGTTCTTTTTTACTTAAGACATAGCAAGTGACTATATGTAGGAGACAAAAGAGGGAAGAGTCAAAAATAACACTTACATTGCTAGTAAAAAAAAAAAAAAAAAACCCAAACCCAATGCTGTCGAGTCAATTCTGATTCATAGCGACCCTATAGGACAGAGTAGAACTGACCCGTAGGGTTTCTAAGGAGCACCTGGTGGATTGGAACTGCCGACCTTTTGGTTAGCAGCCATAGCTCTTAACCACTACGCCATCAGGGTCTCCTCCATTGCTAGCAGGAAAGCAAAATGGTGAAATTACTATTGAAAACAATATAGCTATTCCTCAATATGTTAAACATAGAGTTACTATATGACTGAGCAATTCTACTCTTAGGTATATACTCAAAAGAATTTAAAACAGGTGTTCAAACAAAAACTTGTACAGAATGTTTATAGCAGCTTGATTCACAATAGCCAAAAGATGGAAACAACCCAAATGTCCATCAACTAATGGATGAATAAAAGAAATGTGGTGTAGCCATACCATGAAATATTATTCAGCCTTAAAAAGGAATGAAGTACTGATACATGCTACAACATAGATAGACCTTGAAAACATGCTAAATGAAAGAAGCCAGTCACAAAAGGCCACCTGTTGTACGATTCCATTTATATAAAATATCCAGAATTGGCAAATCCAAAGAAACAGAAAGATTAGGGGCTGCCAGGAGCTAGGGGTAAGAGAATGACTGCTTAACGGATACAAGATTTCCTTTTGCTGGTAAAAATTTCCAGAAACTGGAAGTGATGATGGGTCCATAACATAATGAATGTACTAAATGTCACAGAATTGTACACTTTAAAATGGTTAAAATGTTACATTTTATGTTATGTATATTTTATTAAAAAGAACCTCAATAACGAAAAAAATAAGCTAGTGTTTTTTAAAAAATGTCATATTAGGGCAAGAAACAAGTAAAGGCCTTCAGGGCCCTGGGAGGTATGGTAAACAGAGTAAAGAAGTGGCAGAGAGGGAATGTAATGAATTGGGCATTCAAAATTATATTTTGTTTGGCCCATATACAGTTTTGAAAAAGGAGCCCTGGTGATGCGTTGGTTAAGCACTCGGCTGCTAACCAACAAGTCTGCAGTTCGAACCCACTAGCCACTCCACAGGAGAAAGATGTGGCGGTCTGCTTCTGTAAAGATTGACAGCCTTGGAAACCCTATGGGGCAATTCTCCTCTGTCCAGTAGGGTTGCTATGATGCACAATCAACTTGATAGCAATGGGTTTCTTAAATATGTTCTCTCCTTTCCTCAGGTCTGCAACATTCATTGCCTAAGAGTACTGTAATACACTCCTGATGATCTCCCTTCCTCTAAGCCTGCCCTCCTCTACTCATATTATAAAACACAATGTCCTGCTTATAATTCTTTAGTGCTTCCAGATAAAGCCTAAGCCCCTTAGCACAGTAGGAAAAACATCTGTGATCCGGCCTCTTCCTCACCTGCTGCTGCTCTTCGCTGGGTGCTTGTCACTCCAGACTTCCTAAACTTTTGGCAGTTGCTGAAGCACACCAACATGTTTGACGTGCTCTTTCTTCTACTTAGAGCGCCCTTCATCCATCTGCCCATCCTTCCGGACTTTGGTTCCTCCAGAAAACTGTCCTAACTAATCCAGTGTCAGTTAGAGATTCCGATCCTTTACTCATCTGTGTAGCCCCAGCACTCTGTATTTCTTTTATTGCACTTACTGGTTTATCATTGTGTTTACTTCTCTGATTCCCCTACCAGATTGCTGACTCCTCAAAGCCAGGAACTGCATCTGTTCCCAGCGTCTGGCATATGGCAGGCACCCAAGAAAAGGCCACCACATTATTTGTACTTAGTCACATTCTGTAATCTTGCTTTACAACCTTTATCACAATTACAAATAATTATATGGTACTTATATGCTGAATAAGTGTTGCATGAGAATATTTAAGAGGTATAAAGCAGAACATGATACGTGCTAAATAGTGTATAACAGATGCCCAACAAAGATTTAGTTGAGAGAATGTTTTCATGAAAGAGATGCCATTTGGAATGGGCTTTAGAAAAGAAGGTAAATCCTTTGTAAATCAGTTATTCAATGATTATTGAGCAGTGACCATGTGCTAGTTACTGTTCTAGGCTCTGAGGTTATCAAAATCCTATCTAGTACTTGTCGACATTATCTTTAATTGATTACTACTCATAAACATAGATATTTCCAAGATGGATTCTGAATTTCGGTTTATTTTCTTATGTGATTTAAGATGAAGCAGCACCACCTTAAAACTGTACCTAAAACTGAACTCGCTTTTAGGATGAGTCTTAGTAATATATATTAACAGAGATTATTGTGGCCAGGTTTTATGAAAGCTGTTATCTAGTTTTAGTAAAAGATAATTAAGCTCCTAAAACTCCTTTTTGCCTTTCAAAAATGGCTTCACATACCCATTTGAAAGTGGAATGTTAATACATAGGAAGCAGGCAGCAGTTAATTCTTAGAATCTACTTGTATTTGTTAGATCATTTTAGAGTTCTGTTAATTATAACTTGTGGATCTTAATCAGGCTATATTAAGAGGCTAAATATAAGGTTATAATCTTACCCTCCCCCCAATCTCCATACTCTGAGACTGAAATAAACACATCTATACTGCACTCAGAATAAAAATAAACACTTCAGAGTCACATAATTAAATACATTTTAAAATAGGAAACACAGATTAAGACTGCAGTTCTAAAAAGCACAAAGGTTATTTGTGTTTTTGTTTCTTTCTGTGAGAGATTTTTTTCTTCTGAAATTAAGTGAGTGTTGAAATGTTTATTTTTATTCTGGAATATTGCAAGTTTTTTTTTTTTTTTAAAGCAATGCTTAGCTTGCTAAAAGTCTTGAGGCATCTCTTCCCATGCCTGTAAGTATTATTGTTAGTTGTTAGGTGCAGACGAGTCGGTTCCAACTCATAGCTAGCCTGGGTACAGCAGAACAATGCACTGCCTGGTCCTGCACCATCCTCACAATCCTTGCTATGTTTGAGGCCATTGTTGCAGCCACTGTGTCAGTCCATGTCATTGAGGGTCTTGTTCTTTTTTGCTGACCCTCTGCTTTACCAAGTGTGATGTCCTTCTCCAGGGACTGGTCCTCCTTATAACGTGTCCAAAATACCTGAGACGAAGTCTTGCCATCCTCGCTTCTAAGGAACATTCTGGCTGTACTTCCTCCAAGACAGATTTGTTCCTTCTTCTGGCAGTACATGGTATAGTCAATATTCTTTGCCAACACCATAATTCGGAGGCATCAGTTCTTCATTGGTCTTCCTTATTCATTATCCAGCTTTCGCACTCATATGAGGCAATTGAAAATACTCTAGCTTGGGTCAGGTGCACCTTAATCCTCAAGATGACATCTTTGCTTTTTAACACTTTAAAGGTCTTTTGCAGCAGATTTACCCAATGCAATATGTTGTTTGATTTCTTGACTGCGCCTTCCATGGGCGTTGATTGTAGGCTCAAAATGAAATCCTTGACAACTTCAGTATTTTCTCCATTTATCATGATGTTGCTTATTGGTCCAGTTGTGAGGTTTTTTGTTTTCTTTATGTTGAGTTGTAATCCATACTGAAGTCTGTAGTCTGTGATCTTCATAAGTAAGTCCTTCAAACCCTCTTCACTTTCAGCAAGCAAGGTTGTGTCATCTGGATATATAGCAGGTTGTTAATGAGTCTTCCACCAATCTTGATGCCATGTTCTTCTTCATATAGTCCAGTTTCTCGGATTATTTGCTCAGCATACACATTGAATAAGTATGGTGAAAGATTACAGTCCTGAAGCACACCTTTCCTGACTTCAAACCACACAGTATCCTCTTGTTCTCTTCAAATGACTGCCTCTTGGCCTGTGTACGGGTTCCTCATGAGCACAATTAAGTGTTCTGGAATTCCCATTCTTCGCAATATTATCCATAATTTGTTATGATCCACAGAGTCAAGTGTTTTGCATAGTCAGTAAAAACCCAGGTAAATATCTTTCTGGTATTCTCTGCTTTCAACCAAGATCCATCTGGTATCAGCAGTGATATCCCTTGTTCCACATCCTCTTCTGAATCTACTTGAACTTCTGGCAGTTACCTGTCAATGTACTGCTGCAACTGTTTTTTAATTATCTTCAACAAAATTTTACTTGCCCGTGATATTAATGATATTGTTCAACAATTCCCACATTCTGTTGGATTACCTTTCTTTAGAATGGGCACAAATATGGATCTCTTCCAGTCGATTGGCCAGGTAGCTGTCTTCCATATATCTTGGCATAGATGAGTGAGCACTTCCAGCATTGCATCTGTTTGTTGAAACATCTGAGTTGGTATTCTGTCAATTCCTGGAGCCTTATTTTTTGCCAGTGCCTTCAGTGCAGCTTGGATTTCTTCCTTCAGTACCATCAGTTCTTGATCATATATTACCTCCTGAAATGGTTCAACATCAACCAGTTCTTTTTGGTTCAGTGATTCTGTATATTCCTTCCATCTTCTTTTGATGCTTCCTGTGTCATTCAAGTTTTTGCCCATAGAATCCTTCAGTATTGGAACTTGAGGCTTGAATTGTTTTTCAGTTCTTTCAGCTTAAGAAATGCTAAATACTTTCTTCATGTATGGTATCCTCTATGACATCTCATAACTCATCTAGTCTTCAGTCATTAGTATTCAGTGTGTGAAATCTATTCTCGAGATAGTCTCTAAATTCAGGTGGGATATATTCAAAGTCGTACTTTGGCTCTCAATGATCTGTTTTAATTTTCTTCAACTTCAACTTGAACTTCTAAATTTCTTGGCATAGACAAGTGAGCACTTCCAGCATTGCATGTTTGTTGAAACATCTAAATTGGTATTCTGTCAATTCCTGGAGCCTTGTATGAGCAATTAATAGTCTGTTCCACAGTCAGCCCTCGGCCTAGTTCTGACTGATGATACTGAGCTTTACCATCATCTGTTTCCACTTATGTAGTCGATTTGATTCCTGTGTATACCATCTGGCTAGGTCCATGTGTATAGTTGCTGTTTATGTTGTTGAAAAAAGGTATTTCCGATGAATAAGTCATTGGACTTGCAAAATTCTATACTGCGATCCCTGGTGTCGTTTTTATTACCAAGGCTGTGTTTTCCAACTGCTGATCTTTCTTCTTTGTTTCCAACTTTCATATTCCCATCACTAGTAATTATCAATGCATCTCAATTGCATGTTTGATCAATTTCAGACTGCAGAAGTTGGTAAAAATCTTCAGTTTTTTTCATCTTTGGCATTAATGATTGGTGCATAAATTTCAATAATAGTTGTATTAACTGGTCTTCCTTGTAGGCGTATGGATATTATCCTATCATTGACAGCATTGTATGTCACAACAGATCTTGAAATGTTCTTTTTGATGATGAACACGATGCCCTTCCTGTTTAATTTGTCATTCCTGGCATAGTAGACCATATGATTGTCTCATTCAAAATGGCCAATACCAGTCCATTTCAGCCCACTAATGCCTAGGATATCAGTGTTCAAGTGTTCCATTTCATTTTTGACATCTTCCAGTTTTCCTTGATTCATACTTCGTACATTACCATTCTGATTACTAATGGATGTTTGGAACTGTTTCTTCTGATTTTGAGTTGTGCCACATCAGCAAATGAAGGTCCCAGAAGCTTTACTCCATCCATGTCATTAAAGTCGACTCTACTTTGAGGCAGCAGCTCTTCCCCAGTCATATTTTAAGTGCCTTCCAACCTGAGGCACTCGTCTTCTGGCACCATATCAGACGATGTTCCACTGCTATTCATAAGGTTTCCACTGGCCAATTTTTTCAGAAGTAGATCACCAGGTCCTTCTTCTTAGTCTGTCTTAGTCTGGAAGCTGCACTGAAACCTGAGCACCATGGGTGACCCTGCTGGTATTTGAAATACCAGTGGCATAGCTTCCAGCATCACAGCAACATGCAAGCCCCCACAGTATGACAAACTGACAGACGAGTGGTGAATGCTTATAAGTAGATGCTCAAAATGACAGACTAGACATGTATATTGATAAATCCATACACAAAAAGAAAAATACTTCAATTTCATTGTGGATTCTCCCCTACACCACCACCAAATCTACTTTTGTGAGGTGTCAAATGAGTTAGCATGTATGAAAATGAAAACCCTTTGGAACTGGTTTAAAATGCAAGCTGTTTTTCAAAATAGCCTGATTAATCTTTAGCCTTGGCCAACCCCAAGCAAGAAAAATTGAAATCCCCTCATTTCTTCAGATTAGCCTTTATTTATAAGCATTTAAAATTTTAGAAGTATTATTTAAATCAGGAGTCAGCAAACTATGGCTCAGAAAGGCCACTTATTGTTGCGAATCAAGTTTTATTAGAACACAGCCACGCCCATTCATTTATGCATTCTCTGTCACTGCTTTTGGAGCCCTGGTGGCACAGTTGTTAAGAGCTCGGCTGCTAACCAAAAGGTCAGCAGTTAGAAACTATCCGTCGCTCCTTGAAAACCCTATGGGCAGTTCTACTCAGCCCTATAAGGTCGCTATGAGTCAGAATCGACTTGACAGCATCGGGTTTGGTTTTTTGGTTTTTATCACTACTTTTATGGTACAAGGGTAAAGTTGAGTAATTGTGACAGAGAGTGTATGGCCTGCAAAGCCTAAAATACTTACTCTCTGGCCTTTAAAATAATAGTTTGAGAACCTCTGGTTTATACCACTCTGTTGTCTGATAATTAATCATTATAATAAAAATAGCAATATTTATTGAATACTTAAAACTAAAGATAAAAGATGATTTTCCCCTAGCAAAGTTTTCTTGTCATGTGGTAAAAAACTAAAGCTGTGTAAAACACTATTTTAGCCATTTCTTTGATCCATTCATTGCTTGCTAACCTTGTCCTTACTCAGTTTTAACAAGAGCAAGTGAAGCTTCATCCTTGTTTTCTGGAACTTTGAAAATCACTGCATGCTAAAAGATGCCATTATATCTTCTCCTCTGCCCCCACAAAAGAATTTGAGATAAAAAGAATTTTTTTTCTATGATGGTGAGTGTGGGGTTTTACTCTTCTGTCTGCTTAATTCCAGTCTGTAATATCAAGCATAGAACCAAAACCAAACCCATTGCTGTCGAGTCGATACTGACTCATAGTGACTGTACAGGACTGAGTAGAACTGCCCCATAGAGTTTCCAAGACTGTAATCTTTACGGGAGCAGATGGCCACATCTTACTCCCTCGGAGTGGCTGGTGGATTCAAACCACCAACCTTTTGGTTGGCAGCCAAGTACGTAACCACTGGGCCACCAGAGCTCCTTATATTAGGCATAGAAGCTTCCTTTGCCTTTTCTTTCAAAGGACTCTGATGATATACCTGCTTTGTTATTCACTTATACTATCTCTGTAAGTTATACGTAATATGTGCTTAATTAGTAATTAGTGAACATAATAGAATCCATTTATTAGGAGAGGTAACTGAAGCGCTAAAGCCACAGGATGTGATGGAATAACTCACAGAAGTTCATCTTAGCTAAAGTAGAAGTATAACAAACCAACCAAACCCAACCCATTGCCGTCAAGTCGATTCCGACTCATAGCGACCCTGTAGGACAGAGTAGAACTGCCCCATAGAGTTTCCAAGGAGCGCCTCACAGATTCGAACTGCTGAGCCTTTGGTTAGCAGCCGTAGCACTTAACCACTGCACCACCAGGGTTTTCAAGTGGAAGTATATGCTGCTTATTTTCAGTGCAAGGATTGTAGAAGCTTACAATGTTAGAGCCAGAATGTTTGTAGAGTCATAAAGAGCAGTGTTCTTAGACTTTACTGTGCCTCAGAATCACCTGAATGATCTGTTAAACTACAAAATGTTTAGCCCTACCTCCATGGTTTTCTGATTCAGTAAATCTGAGGGTGGGACCTAAGAATCTGCATTTTAAAGAAATTCCCAGTTGATTCAGCTGCTGCTGGTTGTGGGACCACACTTTGAGAACCACTGTAACAGAGGAAGAGGTAGCTGGCCACTCAGGCAGTACCTCATTTTTGGGTTCATGTTGTGATAGTCTGATATACAAATTGTAAAAGGAATTTGAAGATCTTCTAGTCCAACTACCTGAATTTACAGATGAGAAAACTGAGGCAATAAAATGATTTGGCATATAACACTATTTAACAAAAAGGCTTAGATTTAAACCATCAGCCCCTGCCCTGCCCCCAGGCCATTAAGTCCTCAGTAGTTTTTTTGAGCTCAATCACCTGGGTGGAGGAGGAATTTGAGTCAATAAGGAGTCCTTTATAGGGCCACTATGAGTTGGAATCGACTAGATGGCAGTGGGTTTGGTTGTTTGGTTTTGTTCTTTTGAAAGCCCACATGCAACTGTAAAAAGTACATGTTTTGAAACCATATTTACTTGTAAATCTCTTTCACTTAATAACAGTATATTTTAACTACTCTGAACTTCACCTTTCAAATCTGTAAATACCAAACCAAAAACCAAACCCATTGCCTTTGAGTTGATTCCAACTCATAGATAAGGACAGAGTAGAACTGCCCCATAGGGTTTCCAAGAAGCAGCTGGTTTATTCGAACTGGTGACCTTTCTGGTTAGCAGCCGAACTGTTAACTACTGTGCCATGAGGCCTCCAAAGCTGTACATAGAAGGATAATAATACCTGCTTTTAGGGCTACTTAGTTCTTTTCTCTTCCTAATTTTCCTCCCTCACCAGCTGTTACCCTTTAGAAAAACCAAAAGCAAACCTGTTGCCGTACAGTTGATTCTAACTCACAGCAACCCTGTAGGACAGAGTAGAACTGCCCCATAGGGTTTCCAAGGCTGTAAATCTTCATGGAAGCTGACTGCCACGACTACCACATCTTTCTCCCCGGTAGTGGCTGGTGAGTTCGAATGGTCAGCCTCTTGGTTAACAGCTGAGCACTTAACCACTGTGCCACCAGGGCTCCTCATCTAGTGTTAAAAAAAAAAACCAAACCTGCTGCCATCAAGAGTCGATTAAAAACCAAAAAACCAAACCATTGCCATCGAGTCGATTCCAACTCATAGCGACCCTGTAGGACAGGGTAGAACTGCCCCCATAGGGTTTCCACGGAGCGCCTGGTGGATTCAAACTGCTGACCTGTTGGTAAGCAGCCATAGCTCTTAACCACTACGCCACCAGGATTTCCAAGAGTTAATTAGGTTCTAAAAAATGACTAGAGTTCCTGCCTTTAGTTCTTCACTTCTTATTCATTCACTCCTCAAACCTAGGCTTCACTCCTCAATCATTCTCCCGGAACTGTTTTCTTCATAACTTTTTTCCCAGATATATTCTCAGTCCTCAACTTGTTATCCCTCCTACCAGTTTCAGCCCTCCTGATGACCGCTCTTTTATTCTTCTTTTTCTACTGTTTCATTAACCAGTCCCCATCTTGTTCAGTGGTTCTCCTTTTTTACCTCTTCATACTACAGCTTTTCTCAGAGAGTATTTCTGACTTTTTTCTTTTTCTGTCTCCTTCCCTGCGCAGTTCTATCCATTTCCATAGTGTTGTTTGTGCACCTGTCTATGTATTGTTACCAAAACTACGTCTCTACTTCTGACAGCACTTCCAAGTTATAGCTGTCTGCCTGATTTCTCCATGCCATCTAGTCCACTGATAATTTCAAATAACAATTCAAATTGCTTAAATTAATAATTTAAAACAGAGCTCGTATCTTCTTCTGCATCCCCAGTAGGCTTTCCCTACTTTGTTCATCTTTGTTAATCTCTAAAATTGATATGGAAGCACAAAGGATCTAGATTATCCAAGGCAGTCTTGAAAAAGACAAAGCTGGTGGACTTACTTTACCTACTTTCATGATTAAGTATAAAGATAGAGTAAGACAGTAAGATTGTGGTGGTTGTTGTGGGCCATCGAGTCGATTCCAACTCATAGTGACCCTCTATGACAGAAGAGAGCTGCCCCATAGGGTTTCCCAGGCTGTAATCTTTATGGGAGCAGATTACCAGATCTTTTCTCTCACAAAGCCGCTGGTGGGTTGGAACCACTGACCTTTCAGTTAGCGGCTGAACCCTTAACCACTGTGCTAGCAAGGCATAATATTGAACAGATAGATCAGTGGAACTATATAGGGAGCCCAGAAAAAGACCCATGCTTTACAAGCATGTGATTTTCAAAACAGGTGTCAAATTAGTCTACTGAGAAAGAGAAAGTTTTTTCTGCAAATAGTCCTGAAGTAATGAGGTATCCATATACCAAAAAAACCCAAGCCTATTGCCGTCAAGTTGATTCCGAGTCACAGCAACCCTATAGGACAGACTAGAACTGTCCCATAGAGTTTCCAAGGAGCAGTTGGTGGATTCAAACTGCTGACCTTTTGGTTAGCAGCTAAGCTCTTAATCATTATCCATATAGGAAAAAAGAGAAAGAACTTCAGCCTCAGTCCCTACCTTATACCATAATTCAAAATTAAGATAGATCATAGATTTAAATATACAAACTAAAACCATAAAGATTTTAATGGAAAACAGGAGAATATCTTCATGACTTGAGAGGAAGTAAAGATTTCTTAGACAGGTCACAGAAAATAAACACCATATAAGAAAAAAGTTGATAAATTAAACTTCATCAAAATTTAAAACTTTTCATCAAAAAACACAGTTAAGAAGGTCTACAGGCAAGCAAACAGACTGAGAGAAAATACTTGCAAAACACATACCTAACAAAGGTCTGATATCCAAGATATATATAAAAATTCTTACAACTAAATAATAAAAAGACAACCCAATTTTTAATGAGCAAAAGATTTGAACAGACAGTTCACAAATAAAGATACACAAATGACCAATAAGCAGATTGAAGAAAGTGTTAAGCATCATTAGTCTTCAGGGAAATGCAAATTCAAATCTTAGTGAGATGTTACTGTATACCCACTAAAACCCAAAACCCCTGCAGTCAAATCAATTCCGAGTCATAGCAACCCAAGAGGACAGAGTAGAACTGCCCCACAGGGTTTCCAAGGAGTGGCTGGTGGATTTGAAATGACCATCTTTAGTTTAGCAGCCAAACTTTTAATCACTGCACCACCAGGGTTCCATATATCCACTAAAAAAAAAAAAATCAAACCCATTGCCATCAAGTTGATTCCGACTCCCAGCAACCCTATAGGACAGAGTAGAACTTGCCCCATAAGGTTTCCAAGGAGTGGCTGCTGTATTCAAACTGCCCACCTTTTCGTTAGCAGCAAAACGGTTAACCACTCTTCCACCAGGGCTGCATATAGAATGACTAAAATTCAAAAGACTGACAATACCAAATGTTAGAATGGTTGTGGGACAATTGGAATTCTTATTCAGTATTGGTGGGAATGTAAAATGATACAGCTACTTGGAAAAAATAACTTTTTTTTTTCCTAAAATTAAACATACAACTATTCCGTGACCCAGCAATCCTCTCCGAGGTATTTACCCAAGAGAAATGAAAACATAGGTCACAAAAAGACCAGATAGCTTTATTGTTGTTGTCGTGTGTGTTTTTCTTTAATTGTGCTTTAGGTGAAAGTTTACAGCTCAAGTTAATTTCTCGTACAAAATTTTATACATATATTGTTATATGACACTAGTTGCAATCTCTATGATGTGACAGCACGCTCCCCCTTTCTACCCCGGGTTTCCCGTGTCCTTTCAGCCAGCTCCCGTCCCTTTCTACCTTCTCATCCTGCCTCAGACAGGAGCTGCCCATTTAGTCTCATGTAGCTACTTGAGCTAAGAAGCACACGAGTATTATTTTATGTTTTATAGCCCAGTCTAATCTTTGTCTGTAGAGTTGGCTGCAGGAATGGTTTTACTTCTGTGTTAACAGAGAGTCCGAGGGCCATGTCTTTAAGGGTTCCTCTAGTCTCAGTCAGGCCATTAAGTCTGGTCTTTTTACTAGAATTTGAGTTTTGCACCTCACTTTTCTCCTGCTTTGTCAGGGACTTTCTGTTGTATTCCCTGTCAGGGCGGTCATTGGTGGCAGCCAGGCACCATCTGGTTCTTCTGGCCTCAGGCTGATGGAGTCTCTGGTTTATGTGGCCCTTTTGTCTCTTGGGCTAATATTTTCCGTCCGTCCTTGGTGTTCTTCATTCTCCTTTGCTCCAGGTGGGTTGGGACAAATTGATGCATCTTAGACGGCCGCTTGCTAGCTTTTAAGACCCCAGACGCCACTCACCAAAGTGGGATGTAGAACATTTTCCTAATAAACTTTGTTATGCCAGCTGACCTAAATATCCCCCAAAATCATGGTACCCAGACCCCACAGCCCCTGCTATTCTGTGCCTCAAAGTGTTTGGTTGTGTTTAGAAAACTTCTTACCATTTGGTTTAGTCCAGTTGCGCTGATTACCCCTGTATTGCATGTTGTCCTTCCATTCACCTAAGATAATTCTTGTCTACTACCTAGCTAGTGAATTCCCCTTTCCCTCCCTCCCCACTCTTGTAACCATCAAAGAATGTTTTCTTCTGTGTTTAAACCTTTTCTTGAGTTCTTACAATAGTGATCTCATACAATATTTGTCCTTTTGCGACTAATTTCACTCAGCATAATGCCTTCCAGATTCATCCATGTTGTGAGATGTTTCATGGATTCACTGTTGTTCTTTATCATTGCGTAGTATTCCACTGTGTGTATATACCGCAATTTGTTTCTCCATTCATCTGTTGCGGGCACCTAGGTTGTTTCCATCTTTTTGCTATTGTGAACAGTGCTTCAGTGAACATAAGTATGCATGTAGCTATTCATGTGATGGCTCTTATTTCTCTAGAATATACTCTAAGGAGTGGGATTGCTGAATTGTATGGTACTTCTATTTCTAGCTTTTTAAGGAAGCACCAAATTGATTTCAAAATGGTTATACCATTTTACATTCCCACCAGCAGAGTATAAAAAAGTGGTTCCAGTCTCTCCACAACCTCGCAAACATTTATTATTTTGTGTTTTTTGTATAAGTGCTAGCCTTGTTGGGGTGAGATGGTATCTCATTCTAGTTTTGATTTGCATTTCTCTAATGGCTAATGATTGTGAGCATTTCTTCATGTATCTGATAGCCACCAGAATGTCTTCTTTGGTGAAGTGTCTGTTCATATCCTTTGCCCATTAGCTTTATTGTTAATGGCAAAAAACTGGAAACAGCTGAGGTGTCCCTCGATAGGAGAATGTGTGAACAAACTCTGATCTGTTTATGCAGTGGAATACTACTCAGCAATGTAAATGAAGAGATTCCTGATATATGTAACAACATGAATGAATCCTAAAAACTTGCTGAGTGAAAGATATCTTACATAAAAGAGCACATACTGGGACTCCCTTTAGATGAAATTCTTGAAAAGACAAAACTAACGTTCAGTGGAAAGAAATCAGAATAGTGATTGCCTCTGAAGTGATGGCTGGGGATTAACTGGGAAAGGGCAAGATGGAATTTTTCAGAGTGAAGATAAAGTTCCTTATTTTGTTAAAAAATGGGCAAAGGATATGAACAGACACTTCGCCAAAGAAGATATTCAGGTGGCTAACAGACCCATGAAGAAATGCTTACAATCATCAGCCGTTAGAGAAATGCAGATCAAAACTACAATGAGATATCATCTCACCCCAACAAGGCTAGCATTAATCCAAAAAACATAAAATCGTAAATGTTTGAGAGGTTGTGGAGAGACTAGAATACTTACACACACACTGTTGGTGGGAATGTAAAATGGTACAGCCACTTTGGAAATCAATTTGGTGCTTCCTTAAAAAGCTAGAAATAGAAGTACCATACGGTCCAGCTATCCTGCTCCTTGGAATATACGCTAGAGAAATAAGAGCTGTCACACGGATAGATATATGCACACCCATGTTCATTGCAGCACTGTTCACAATAGCAAAAAGATGGAAACAACCTAGGTGCCCATCAATAGATAAATGGATAAACAAATTGTGGTATATCCACACAATGGAATACTACACAATGATAAAGAACAACCATGAAGCTGTGAAACATCTTATAACATGGAGTAATCTGGAGGGCGTTATGCTGAGTGAATTTAGTCAGTCACAGAAGGACAAATATTGTATAAGGCCACTATTATAAGAGCTCAGAAAAGGTTTAAACACAGAAGAAAACATTCTTTGATGGCTATGAGCATGGGGAGGGAGGTGAGGGTTATTCACTAACTAGTTAGTAGACAAGAATTATATGAAGGGAAGGGCAGCACACACTACAGGGGAAGTCAGCACAACTGGACTAGACCATAGCTAAGAGGTTTCCTGAATACAATCAAATATTCTGCGGGACAGAGTAGCAGGGGTGGGGATCTGGGAACCATGCTTTCAGGGGACATCTAGGTCAACTGGCATAACAAAGTTTATTAAGAAAATGTTCTGCATCCTACTTTGGTGAGTGGTGTCTGGGGTCTTAAAAGCTTGTAAGCGCCATCCTAGATGCATCAATTGGTCCCAACCACCTGGAGTAAGGGAGAATGAAGAACACCAAAGACTCAAGGAAAGTATTAGCCCAAGAGACAGAAAGGGCCCCATAAACCAGAGACTTCATCAGCCTGAGACCAGAAGAACTAGATAGTGCCCAGCTGCCACCAATGACTGCTCTGACAGGGAACACAACAGAGAGTCCCTGATGGAGCAGGAGAAAGGTGGGGTGCAGAACACAAATTCTAGTAAAAAGACCAGACTTAATGGTCTGACTGAGAGTGGAGGAACCCCGGAAAGCATGGCCCCTGGATTCTCTATCAGCCCAGAACTAAAACCATTCCCGAAGCCAACTCTTCTGACAAAGATTGAACTGTCTCTGGGACATAAAATGGTACTCGTAAAGAGTGTGCTTCTTAGCTCAAGTAGATACATGAGAGTAAACAGGCAGCTTCTGTCCAGAGGTGAGATGAGACGGCAGAGAGGGTTAGGAGCTGGTTGAATGAGCATGGGAAATCAGGGGTGGAAAGGAGGAGTGTGCTGTCACAGTATAGGGAGAGTGATTAGGGTCACATAACAATGCATGTATAAATTTTTATATAAGAGACTAACTTGAAATGTAAACTTTCACTTAAACTACAACAATAAACAGAAAAAAATTCTTTATTTTGTTGGGGGTTTATATGACACAGGTGAATACATTTGTTAAGACTCAGTGAACATACACCTGAGAGTTGAGCATTTCATTGTATGTAAATTTTGTATGAAAATAAAATTCATAAATAAATATTGAACTCATGTTAATTATATGCATGTTGAAGTATTTAGGGGGATGCGTACTGTTGTCTGAAGTTTCCACTGAAATGCACCGAAATAAAATGGGTTAATGAATGGATAGGAGGATAGATAGACACATAGCAAGTATAGTAAAATATTAGTGGTAGAATCTAAGTTGCGATATACAAGTGTTTATTATAAAATTATTTCAAGTTTGCTTTCTGTTTGAAAATTTTCATAATAAAATATTTTAAAAAAACCAAACCTGTTGCCATCAAGTCAATTCCAACTCACAGCAACCCTATAGGACAGGGTAGAACTGCCCCATAGGGTTTCCAAGGAGCTGGTGGATTGGAACTGCCCACAGGGTTTCCAGCTGGTGGATTGGAACTGCCGACCTTTTGGGTAGCAGCCATACGTCTTAACCACTGCGCCACCAGGACTCCAGTAATATAGGGGGAAGAAAAGACTGCTGTATGGAGACTAGACTAGGAGACCAGTTAGGAAGCTGTGCCATTGCATTTAAAAAATTATGCTGAGGTTTGTATGTCTTGACCAGCTATAAGCTTTAATTTCATAAAAACTCAATCCTGTATTTAATCATTTGACTAACTGACCTGTGGTGTTTGCTCTGTTAACAGGGACAGTCCCTCCGCTAGTGTGGACACATGTGCATTTCTGTCATCATTCGTGTGCTCCAGTAGGAATCTGTTGATTGACGGCCGGGTAGAACTAAAAAGAGGCCTGCAGAGGCAGGAGCGGCATCTTTTCCTGTTCAATGATTTGCTTGTTGTGGCCAAAATCAAGTAAGTACACTCTACACCCTCTCCGGGTTATCATTATAAAATTGCGTTTCCATTAACAAAGGCAACCTTCCTACTCAAAGCTTACTGTAGCAATGCCTGGCCTCTATTACTGTAGCTAATATCTGAAGTGAGTTTTTTGTTTTTACCAAAAAAATTTCAATCACTTATTCATTCACCAAGTGTTTAATTAGTTCCTGCTCTGTACCAGGCCCTGAAGAATGTAGGGAATACAGTGAAGAATGTGACAGGTATGGTCCCTGCTGTCTTGCAGCTTACATCCTAATGCATGAGAGGGAAGTTACAGATTGTGATTAGTGCTGTGAAATAAATTGGATGCGAGGTGAGGAAGACATGATATATGTTAGATAAGGGTAGTCAGGGGCAAAAAAAGTCACTGGAGGATGAAAAGCAATGAGCCACTCAGACAGTGGGAGGATGAGCATTCTAGGCCGAGGGAACAACAGGTACAAAAGTAAAGATGAAAGCTCAGTCCTTTGTGGAGTTAAAAGCAGGCCTGTATAACTGGAGTATAGTGAGCAGGAAGAGAGTGATGTGAGATGAGATTGGAGAAGCAGACAAGGGTCAGGTCATCAGGACCTTTGTAGGCTGTTAGCTACCTACTGACCCAGTCATTGCTGTCGAGTCGATTCTGACTGATAGCGGGCAGGGGTCGAACTGCCCCATAGGGTTTCCAAGGAGCACCTGCTGAATTCGAACTGCTGACCTTTTAGTTAGCAGCTGAATTCTTAGCCACTCTGCCACCAGGGTTTACAGCTACCTATTTCTGTGTAACAAATTACCCCAAAACATAACAGCTGACAAACCACAAACATCTCACACAGTTTCTCTGGGTCAAGAATCTGGGAGTGGCTTAGCTGGGTGGTTCTGGCTTAAGGGCTCTCTTGAAATTGCAGTCATGCTGTTGGCTCGAGTTGCAGTCATCTCAGGGCTCAACTGGAGAATTCACTTCTAAGCTCACTCATGGGGACGCTGATAAGCCTCGGTTCTTTGCTGGCTGTTGGCCAGAAGCTTTACTTCCTCTCCACGTGGGTATCTCCAAAGGCCACTCATAACATGGTAGCTTATTTCCTTTAGAGTGAAAGATTCAGGAGAGCGAGGGAGCACCCAAAATTGATGCTGAAACCTTTCTAACCTGATTTGGGAATAGCACACCATCATTTCTGGTGTATGCTATTGGTCACACAGACCAACTTTGGTACAGTGTGGAAGGGAAGCTATACAAGAGAGTGAATACCAGCAAATGGGGATGACTAGGGGCCATCTTGGAGGCTGGGTACCACAAAGGCTATGATAAGGAGTTTGGATTTTATTCTGAGGGGTTTTAGTTAGGGGAGTGGCATAATCTGGTTCATACTTTTTAAATATCATTCAGGCTAGTGATAAATTATAGATTGGAGGGTAGGTAAGAGTAGGAGCAAGGAGACTAGTTAGGAGGCTGTTGTACTGATGAGAGATAATGAGGGCTTCATCTAGGGAAATAGCAGTTAAATGAAAGATGTAGACATATTTGGAATATACTTTGGAGGTAATTAAAAGACTGCACTTTCCCTTCAACACTAAATACCAATAGTGTTAGCACCCAGTCTAGAATATGCTGGTGTATTGCTCCATCACCATTCTTGTTATTTATGAAACAACACAAAAGATAAGAGTATTTTAACAGACCAGATCTCATCAAAGATATTTTTATTTACTAAAGAATAGAAAACACTTTTTTCTACTCCCCTCACTGTCATTGCATTTATGCAGTATCATACGTAAGACATGGCAGGGCTGAGTACTAATTTTGAAGAACACTAATCTGCAAAAACCAAGGCTCCCGGAATTGATAGATTACCAGTTGAGATGCTTCAACAAACAGATACAACACTAGATGCGCTTACTTGTCTATATCAAGAAATTTGGAAGACAACGCCAACTGACTGGAAGAGATCCATGCTTTTTCTTATTCCAAAGAAAGACGATCAAACGAAATGTAGAAATTATTGAACAGTATCCTTAATAGTCACATGCTAGCAAAATTCTACTGAAGGTAGTTCAGAAACAACTTCAGCTTTACAGTAACAGGAAACTGCCAGAAGTTACAGCTGTATTCAGAAGAGGACCAGTGATATTGCTATTGTCAGATTGATCTTGGCCGAAAGCAGAGATACCAGAAAGATGATTACCTGTGTTTTATCAACTACGTGAAGGCATTCAACTGTGTGGGTCATAACAAATTATGAATAACATTATGAAGAATGAGAATTCCAGAATACTTAATTGGGCTCATGCAGAACCTGTACATGGATCAAGAGGCAGTCATTCAAACAGAACAAGCAGATACTGAGTAGTTCAAAATTGGAAAAAGTGTGCTGCAGGGTTGTATTCTTTCACCTTACTTATTCAGTCTGTATGCTGAACAAGTATTCTAAAAAGTGAGAATATGTGAAGAAGAACACCGGATCAGGATTGGAGGAAGACTCATTGACAATGTACAATATGCAGATGACACAACCTTGCTTGCCAGAAACAAAGACCACTTGAAGGACTTACTGATTACACCTGAACATAAAGAAAATTAAAATTCTCACAACTGGACTGATAAGCAAAATCCTGATAAATGGAGAAAATAATTGAAGTTGTCAAAGATTTCATTCTACTTGGATCAACAAGTCAGTGTCCATGGAAGTGGCAGTCAAGAAATCAAGTGATGTATTATTACATTGGGCAAATCTGCTGCAAACAACCTCTTTAAAGTTTTAAAAAGCACTGATGTCACTTTGAGGACTAAGGTAGGTCTGACAAAAGCCTCACATGCATATGAAACATGTATAGTGAAAAAGGAAGACAGAAGAACAATTGATGTATTCTGCATTGGCAAAGAGTAATTGAATATACCATGGACTGCCAAAGAATGGACAAATCAGTCTTTGAAGAAATACAACCAGAATGTTCCTTAGAAGCAAGGATGGTGAGACCTTGACTAGCCTACTCTGGACATGTCATCAGGAAAGATCAATCACTAGAAAAAGACACCATGTTTGGTAAAGAAGAGGCTCAACAAAAATGAGAGAAGCCCTCAGTGAGCTGGATTAACACAATAGCCTCAACAGTGGACTTAAATATACCAGTGATGAAGATGACACAGGCCCAGACATTTCATTCTGTTATACATAAAGTCACCATGAATCACAGCCAACTCGATGGCAACTAACAACATATTTAATCTGAGTGATATTAATAGAGACCCTTTACTGGGATCTTATTATGTGTTCCGTATTATTCTAAATATTTGATCTAACCCTTATGTCATGGATTGAATTGTGTCCCCCCAAAAAAAGTGTGTAGCAACTTGGCTAGGTCATGATTCCCAGTATTGTATGATTGTGTTATCTGATGAGATTTCCTTATGTGTTGTAAACTCTATCACTATGATGAGATTGTATGTGATCTCCTTATGTGTTGTAAATTCTATCACTGTGATGAGGTTATACGGATGAGGTTGACAAGATTAGATAGTGTCTTAATGCAATCTCTTTTGAGATATAAAAGAGAGAAGCAAGCAGAGACACATGGGAACCTCACACCACCAAGAAAGCAGTGCCCCACCAAGAAAGCAGTGCCGGGAGCAGAGCGTGTCCTTTGTACCTGAGGTTCCTGCGCTGAGATGCTCCCAGACCAAAGGAAGATTGATGACAGGGACCTTCCTCCAGAGCCGACAGACAGAAAGCATTCCCCTGGAGGTGACGCCCTGAATTTGGACTTGTAGCCTATTGGACTGTGAGAGAATAAATTTCTTTTGTTGAAAGCCATCCACTCATGGTATTTCTGTTGGAGCAGCACTAGATGACTAAGACACCTTATAACTGTTCTGTAAGTGGTATTTTCCTTATTTTACAGAAGAAATTGATACTCAAAGATGTTGACTTCCCCAAGATCACATAGGTAGTAATTAGTTGGGCCCACATATGAACCTAGGTCTGTCTTATTTCAAAGTCTATGCTTTTAACCAGTATGTGGTTGCTGTCTCCTATTACTTAATTCTCTCTTTTCTTCTGAATTTCGTAGATTTCCTCAGCCATTTAGTTTCTATCTGACCATTTAAATTAGTCTTTCCTTTATGATAAGTAAAAGGCTCTAACTAAATATTCATCTAGTGAGAAATGGTATAGAATCTTGTTATTAGTTGCTGTTAACTCTGCTCTGACTCATAGTGACCCCACATACAACAGAATGCAACATTGCACAGCCCTGTGCCGTCTTCACAATCGTTGGTATGCTTGAGTCCATTGTCGCAGCCACGGTGTGTTTTGAGTGCCTTCCAACCTAGGGGGTCATCTTCCAGCACTATATTGGATAATATTCTGTTGCTATCCATAGAATTTTCATTGCCCAATTTTCAGAAATAGATTGCCAGGCCTTTCTTCCTAGTCTGTCTTAGCCTGGAAGCACAGCTGAAACCTATCCACCGTGGGCAACCCTGCTGGTATTTGAAATACTGGTGGCATGGCTTCCAGCATCATAGCAACACACAACCCACACTATAACACACTGACAGATGGGTAGTAGATAGGATGCTTAGTAAAGTGCATATTTAAAAAAAAAGAAGCAGCAGCAAAGATAAAGATAAGAAAAATGTTTCAGAATTTGTTTTGAATACAAGTAATGCCTACAAATAGCCACAACATAGACTCAAATGTACCAACCATCATGAAGACGGTGCAGGACCAGGCAACATTTTGTTCCATTATACACAAGGTTACCGTGAGTAGGAGCTGACTCAATGGCAACTAACAACAATAACAAACAACAGTGCCTACAAATATAGTTTGGAAGTGGATGTGGTGTTATGAGGAACAGAGAAAAGTCCCCATCGAAGCTTTTTCAGTAGCTCAATTTGGAGCTCAACATGGAGGCTGTTGTTAGAGAAACAAATCATTATTTTTTAAAAATGTGGATTAGTCATCATTCTGGGTTCTATGGGCTTGGTATTACAATAACCAGAAAATCCATTGCCATTGAGTCGATTCCAACTCATAGCGACCCTATAGGACAGAGTGGAGCTGCCCCATAGGGTCTCCAAGGCTGTAATCTTTACCAAAGCAGACTGCTGCATCTTTCCAGGGGAGCAGCTGGTGAGTTCAAACTGCTGACCTTTCGGTTAGCAGCTGAGTGCTTAACCACTGTGCCAGCAGGCTCCTTTGGTATTACAATAGGAGATCACAAATGTCTCATTTAATTTTCCTAGCAGTCCCCAAAGACAGGAGGTGGTTTAGATATTAAAACTGAGGTCAAGGAGATTTGTCCAAAGTCATATACTGGAAAATGGCAGAGCTGAGATTTGAATCCAGGCCTTAATTCCAAAGAGTTCTATCTCCTGTACCACATTGTACTCATTAGGTGCATAGCTTTGTGCTCAGCCTGTAGGTAAATAAACAAATAACAAAAACTTTACATAATAACACATTTTCTGTACTTTAGGACCTTGCAGACTATTTGCTTGTAACATACATTCAGTTCTTAGGGAAAACTGTGTTTTTCTTCACCTGTTTTGAGTTTTTTCTTAGCAATTATGATAATGTTTTGAGCAGAAAAACTTTGTTTTCTTACCTGAAGTCATTTCTGTTCAGAATACTGTTAGCCTCTAAGTGGTGCACCAGTCTTTTCTTTTGAGATAACTCTTCGTGCCCACTAAAGTGTTTTTATGAGTCGATATAGTGCTGTTCTTATTTAAGAGATTCAGTTCATGAAAGATTATTTTAAGTACTTTATACGTGAATAGAAGCCCTGGTGGCACAGTGGTTAAGAGCTTGGCTGCTAAGCAAAAGGTCGGCAGTTCAAATCCACCAGCTGTTCCTTGGAAACTCTATGGAGCAGGTCTACTCTGTCCAATAGGGTTGTTATGAGTTAGAATCGACTCACTGGCAGCGGGGTATACATCCATTAGGAATATTTAAAAGTGTGAATGATCTAAGTTAATTTGGGGGAGCATAAATACAAGACTTTTGAGATAGAGCATTGATATTGAGGAGATAGTCATTATTACTGAATCCTGTCAACTTGCAAAAATTTTCCCCACAATTTTTCAAAAAATTGCTTACTTGATCATTCTTGTAACAAGCATTTGGATATATTCACAGATCCTTCTTAATATGAAAGATGTAATCTTTATTTTTCCAAAATAAACAACAGCCTAGAAGAAAGAGTACCAAACATACATCTTCCCTAACACTTCTCACCCTTGGATGAAGGCTTGGGTTGTACCCTGGATCACTTAATTTGTTGAAATAATGTCTGTTACTAAGTCTTTGTACTTAGCCATGAGGGGACAAGGGGAGACCATAGGTTCCAAATTACTTCAGCTCATCTTCAGGCTCTAGTTGGAAACTACTTGTAGTCCTTAGGTTGATACTACAGAAACAAATCCAAGTGAGATAAATACTTGACCTGCTACCACATGGAGGCCTGATTGTGCAGTGGTTAAGCATTTGGCTGCTAACCAAAAAGTCTACAGTTCAAATCCACCTGCCGCTCCTTGGAAACCCTATGGGGCAGTTCTGCTCTGTCCTATAGGGACTATGAGTCAGAACTGACTTGAAGGCAACGGTTTTTGCTACCACATATTTATTCAGTTAAACTAAGTGAACTTTAGTGTGTGAGATCATAGAGAGAGTTTTTAAATGCATCTTTTTGTTGGCTAAGGTATTATATTTGCTCCACTTTGTGCTGGATTTTGACAATGTTCACTAAAAATTGTTTTGAGTTTATTATCATTCTTTTCCATACTACCTTAGAACAAGTATTAAAGCCAGATGGTACCTCAGGGACCACTTTTGATATTAATTAGAAAGTTAAATCAGATATTTTCCCAATAAAATTATGCCTTTTCATTTTTAAGACAGAATGTTTTATAGATATTAAAGTATGTAGAAAGAAGCTACTGTCTTCTCTATTAGCCATAGAACAACCACTTGGAATTTACTGAAAGAAAGTGACTGTGCTTACCTCACACTGTCTTAAGCCACAACCATTCTCATATTTTATTTTCTAGAGAAATAATAATGAGTTTTTTTAGGTTAAAAAGATGAAGAGGAACAAAGCACTGGTTATTAATTCATTATCAGAATTACCAGCAGATACTTACAGAATATACCATGATCTCTACCTTAAAACATTTAATAAAACATCTCCATCTTAGAATGGTGGGAATCTCCCTAGAATCCAGTCTATTTCACAGTTCTCATTGAGTATTCCTTCCATTATAAACATTGAAGGGTAGGAAAGCAAAGAACTACATCTGTCACCTTAATAAATGTATAGTAAGAGACTACATTGTAGAAATAAAGAAATAGGGTTTTTTTGGTTGTTTTTTTTTTCCCCAGCCACTTTACATTAGAGTCATACTTTTTAATTTATACTGGAATAGTCTAATAGTCTAATACTGTTGGAGGTTGAGAGTGAAAAATCCAGAGAAACATATTATGACCCCAGGACAATCCATTTTAGTATAAAACTTTATTGGAATACTTGTTTTAAATATTCATGAGATTTCTCCTCCTACCTCCATAATAAACAGCCCCATCAGAAAGCCTTGTTGCTCTGGAAAGCTGGATGGAAAGATACTTCCATCCAGGTGCTTTCTAAGAGTGGCAATATTCATGGGCTTTTTACAGGTAAGTATGGTTACAAGCATAAGCTCAGGATTCAAGACTGCCCAAATTCAGATCCTGGCTCTGCTACTTAAATTGGTTAACATTTACAAAGTTACTTAACCGCTCTGTGACTCAATTTCCTTATCTAAAAATGGAGGTAATAATATCTTCTTCATATAGTTGTTTTATAGATAATATATGTAAAGCGTTTAGAATAGTGACTGGCTCATGGTAACTTCTCAATAAAGATTAGCCATGTTATTGTTATAAACCAAACCCATTGCCATTGAGTCGATTCCGATTCATAGCAACTGTACAGGACAGAGTAGAACTGCCCCACAGGGTTTCCAAGGAGTACCTGGTGGATTCAAACTGCCAGCCTTTTGGTTAGCAGCTGTAGCTCTTAACCACTATGCCACCAGGGTTTCCATAGTATTGTTATAGGAGAATGGGAATTGTTGTTGGGACTTTTACACCATTCCTTGGTTTTGGTATCAGGGGATGAATAGTCTTGGCATTTTATTGATCTAGGGAGAGGATATTGTTGAAATGACTTTTTTTTTAGGTCAATACACGTCAAAACTAGCAAATATGCAGCTTTCCTTCCAAAAAATTATGTGATTTTAGTTTTATATTACCTAAATAGTTGCCCTGGTGGCATAGTGGTTAAGAGCTACATCTGCCAACCAAAAGGTTGGCAGTTCGAATCCACCATGCGCTCCTTGGAAACTCTAGGGGCAGTTCTACTCGGTCCTGTAGGATTGCTATGAGTCGAAATCAACTCGACGGCAACGGGTTTGGTTGTTTTTTTTTTTTTTAAATAGTTGCCAGAGGGAGCCCTGGTGGCATAGTGGCTAAGTGCTGGGCTGCTAACCGAAAGGTCAGTGGTTCGAACCCACCAACCACTCTTCAGGAGATAGATGTGGCAGTCTGCTTCCGTAAAGATTACAGCCTTAGAAACCCTACAGGGCAGTAGTACTCTGTCCTATAGGGTCACTATGAGTAAGAGTTGACTTGATGGCAGTGGGTTCATGGGGTAAATAGCTACCATCTAGAAATAAAATTTTATCTGTAATTGAGTCTGTTGCATAAACTAAAGATTCATAATAATAGCATGAAAAATATTGAAATAAAATATAGAAAGGAGCCATTGTGTCACAAGGCACTTTTCTATTACACTTAAATTCAGTGGGCCCTACAGGAACCATAAATGAGGCTTTGAGTCTAGATTATCCTTCAGGTATAGTTCCTGCAAAATCCTTTTTCACTTCAGAAATCCCACTGAAGAGTTTTAGCCTTAAATGTTCCATGAATCAGAGGCATTTTAGGGATATTTCCACATGAGGTGTCTTTGATTTCATTTTAGCTTTTAGTGTTTCCACACATGGTTCTGAATGATAGGAAGTACCCAAGATTCCCTAGGCAGTCTCTTTGTCCTTCCCAGTGCCTTGGAACTATTTAAGTCTCAAGTCTGGCATAAGCATTCAATCAGGTCAAGAGATTTGGTGGTTTCCATATCAGAGGTCTAAGGGGGATTAGGTAGAAATTGTCAAAAAGCAATTTCACTGCTGAATTAAAGTAGATCACCTTCTGGGTCCCCAGAGGTGAATGTTAAGTGTATGAGCCCAACTTAAATATAATATTTTCTGGCCTCATTATTTTCTTTTTTTTTTTTCTTCTAACTTTGGATCCTGATTTTAGGCCACAGTTTTTCCGTTTTAGCCAGAATATAAGGTAAAATCATATGAACGAAATCACTAGAAAGGAAGTTTAAAACAACCTGTGCTTCTAAAAACTAGAAAATCTTGTAAGCAGTCACTTGAAAATGTTATAAGTTCTACTGATTAATTCCAGGTTGTATTTCCTAGTCCATCTCTCTTAAAATAGAAATCTTACAGATAATTTAATAAATTATGTATTTTTAATCTTTCATTCAGCTACTCAAATATTTCTGGAAGTAAGCAAGTTATAAATGATAAATTAAATTTTTTATAACAGCAATAAACCCAAAGTTAGATTTTTAATCTAAATGCAGCGCTCAACATATAGAAAAAAAAAAGTAGTCAGTTTATGACTGCTTGCTGCCATAAATGCAAACGTAAGGACTAATTCACCAAATGTTTCCATGTCCTTCTTGGTGCAAGGTGAACTTAGCAAACAAGTAAAAGCCTACCATGTTGCAATTTACTGTGCTAGGTAGGCACTGAAGATGAAAACAATGAATAAGACATTCTTCCCTGATTAATGAAAACGTTCCTTCTATCACAAGCACAGAAGTTCCCATAACACTAAGGAAACAAAATAACAAGAGGTCTTGTTTGTTTTTTATCTTTCTAGATATAACAACAGCTTTAAGATTAAAAATAAAATAAAGTTAAGTGACATGTGGACAGCAAGCTGTGTGGATGAAGTGGGAGAAGGCAACACCAATGCCATGAAATCCTTTGTCTTGGGTTGGCCCACCGTGAACTTCGTGGCCACTTTCAGGTAAGAACCATAGATTTTCCTGTATTTACATCAAACCTGTTCCCATGGAGTCAGTACTGACTCATAGTGACCCTATAGGACAGAGTAGAACTGCCCCATAGGGTTTCCAGGGAGCAGCTGGTTGATTCGAACTGCCGACCTTTTGGTCAGCAGCTGAGCTCTTAATCAATGTGTCACCAGGGCTCCCTTTACATGAGTTAGCTACTGTGAAATATATGGCCAACTATATAATTTCTAAGATAGAAAAAATTTAATCAAATTTTATTCCCCTAATTTTTTAAAGGAAAACATTTTATTTAGGTTGTGTATTGTCATCTTTTGACGCACATCTGCAATAAAGACACTCGTATGCCTTAACATTTCCCCCAAAGAGCTTTTTATTAAAATACGTGCAAATAATGGAGTCATTTACCTTGATTTGACCAGCTGATTTTTAAAGGGGTTATACTAGGGCATGTGGGGGAAAGGGGCCTCAGGAGACACGGAAGGGGAATGGAATGGTAGAGCTCTAGAATTCCCTCTTCCAACATCCCCTTCCTTAATGGCCAGATATTTGATTTACATATTGAGTTTTCCAGTCTTACCAGCTTTTTTAAACTACTGGAATAGACTTTCACTGAAGCAAATTGTGTAAAATAGGCCAAGTAAGTTGGAATAACTAATTTATACTCCAAAATTTTCTAAACAAATAGTTTTTAATTACAGTATAGAAATAAAATTGGTATCATGAAATAGTGGTTTGCCTAAATTGTGTATCAGCTTCTTATTTGGTATTGTGGGACAAAGAACTTGATTTGGCCTTTTGTCTCTGGTTCCTAATGGACTTTGCCAGCAATCAAGGTGCCTGTTGTTTTCTTTAATAGCCAGGCAACACTTAAACATGGCAGCAAACTTCAGGAAGTGGGTGGGGTGGGGAATGATAGAATCAATCATGCATCTTCAGTGATTCAGTCAATCATTGACTGCATTGAGGGCCCAATCATTGACTATTAGTGAGCCAATAAAAACCGCGATCCATGCACAAGAGAGGGTGGCACATCCCTGGGGACAGCAGAAACCTTGTGCCAGGACCTCACCCAGACCAAGCCTGATGTGTTACTTCACTTTTATCCCTTCTGGTTATAATAAATAGGTAACTGTAAGTATAGGTAGTTTCCATGAGTTCTGTGAGTCATTCTAGCAAATCAAACCCACTGGGGGCAGTGAGAGTCAGCAGAGAGACTGGTATTTGCCTATTTGGCAGGGGCTGGAAGGACAGAGTCTTAACTGGTGAAGACCCAGCTCTGGGTGATTAGGGTCAGAGAAAAAAATGACACAGAAGTGACTGGTATCATGATTATGGAGAAGTGAGAAAGTGGTAATAGGAGTTATTTTCACATTTTGGGAAACTGCCTTATGTCTATAATTATTAATACAAATATCTATAGAGATGTGGCAAGCCAAAGAAAATTTATGATTCAAAGAGTGAAAATTAGTTTCCCAAGACTCATTCCTGTGCTGGAGTGGAATTGGAGAATGTGCGACTACAGAATAGTTGTCCTTTTACTCTAAAAATGCTAAATTGGCACTTTTCAGTTTTGAGTGATAATACCAAAACTCACATCTGTGATTGTGAGCAACTATACCCCAAGTCCAGTTATTTGTTTTACACTTAAAAGAGTGTGTAAACATGCACACGATGCTTTTCTTTCTGCTCTTCTTCCCACTACCGCCAAACTCCTCAGGTGTCATCCTAAAGCCAGATCATGTACGGTTGGCCTACCCAAATATTTTAAAGCTTATTTGGAAGACACATGTGTTTGTATCATTTGTGTATCTTCTTTTCCATGACAGATGGAAAAACAATGCATTACATATAGGAAAACAACAATTGGTAACACTATAGACTTGAAAAGGGGGCATTTTTACTCTGGTTCGGTGGTAGATTTCTCACCTTCCATGTAGGAGACCTGGGCTCATTTCCAGGCCAATACACCTCATGTGCAGCCAACACCCATCTGGCAGTGGAGGCTTGTGTGTTGCTATGATGCCCACTGAACAGGTTTCAGTGAGTTTCCAAACTAAGATAGACTAGAAAGAAAAGCCTGATGATCTACTTTGGAAAATCAGCCAGTGAAAACCCTGTGGATTGCAACAGTGTGGTCCACAGCCATTCACGTGGATGACGCAGGTCCATGGAGGGGCCATGAGTTGGGGGCCAACTTGACAGCAGCTAATAATAACAACAGACTTTCCTCAGAAATTATGGAGACCACAAGACAGTGGAACAACATCTAAAATATTAAATGAAAAAACTTTTAAGCCAAAATACTATATCCAGCAAAAATATCCTTCAAAAAGAAGGTGACATAAAAATTTTTTTTAACTATAAGATTTCATTGCCAGCAGATCTGAATTACAAATAATGCTAAAGGAAGTTTTTCAGACTGAAATGAAATGTTATCAAAGGGAAGTCTGGATCTTTAGGAATGGATGAAGAGCATTGGGTAAATATAAATGAAATCTATTACATGATCAGTTTAAAATGCCATCAAGCTAACAGCTCAAGAAGCAGTCTTTTGCAGCCAGTTACTATAATATCTATAAAGAAGCATAAAAATAAAAACTAACTGGCTTTGAAATCTTAGACTTACAAAGTACTATCACAGTATGTGAGGAATTCCCAGTTGCGGGAGGGGAGAGCAAACAATAAATGTGACCTTTCCGTGCTTTTACCTTGAAAAGCAGGTAGATGATTACATCTCAAAAAAAAAAAAAAGGCCACAAGGAATTTCATATCTCTACCACCACACATACACTGATTCACAAACCTAGGATATCTATCTACTAGAAGAATAGGCACAATACCTTGAAGTACCCAGTATGGATCTTAGTCTACAAACTCAGATATGCAGGAAAAGTTTGTTTTTTATAGATCAAATTAAAACTCACCTTAAGCCCCCATCTCACCAGGCTGATAGGAAATCAGATTTTCTTCTTTACTAGGAACGCCTATTTTCTCGTGGCAGAATGAAAATACAAGAAACTTTTGTGTCGATTCCAGAACAGATGAAAGGTTTCTGACCTTCAATCTCTTGTGGTCACTGCTGATATTATCTTCTATATCCAGAGTTGTCCCTTTTGGTAAAGATTTCTCCGATTCCATGCCACACGTGGGGTACAGATGATTTTGCTGATATAAAAGCATTGGTGCCTAAGACTCAGCCTCCCTAGTTGCTCCTTACAACCATTTCCTCTGGTTTCTTTCTACTTCCTTTGTTGTTGTTGTTGTTGGGTGCCATCAGGTCGGTTCTGACTCATAGCAACCCTGTGTACAATAGAACAAAACACTGCCCAGTCCTGGGCCATCCTCACAATTGTTGCTATGTTTGAGCCCAGTGTTGCAGCCTCTGTGTCGGTCCATCTTGTTGAGGGTCTTCCTCTTTTTCACTGACCCTCTACTTTACCAAGCATGATGTCCTTATCCAGACACTGGTCCTTCCTGATAACATGTCCAAAGTACATGAGATAAAGTCTAGTCACCTTCCTTCTAAGGAGCATTCTGCTGAGACAGATTTGTTCATTCTTCTGGCAGTCCATGGTATATTCAGTATTCTTTGCCGGCACCATAATTCAAAGGCGTCAATTCTTCTTTGGTCTTCCTTATTCATTGTCGAGTTTTCACTTGCATGTGAGGCAATTGAAAACACCTTGGTTTGGGTCAGGCACGACTTAGTTCTCAAACTGACATCTTTGCTTTTGAATACTTTAAAGAGGTCTTGAGGCAGATTTGCCCAATGCAGTATGTTGTTTGATTTCTTGACTGCTGCTTCCATGGGCGTTGATTGTGGATCCAGGTAAAATGAAATCCTTGACAACTTCAATCTTTTCTCCATGTATCATGATGTTGCTTATTGGTCCAGTTGTGAGGATTTTTGTTTTCTTTATGTTGAGGTGTAATGCATACTGAAGGCTGTAGTCTTTGATCTTCATCAGTAAGCGCTTCAAGTCCTCTTCACTTTCAGCAAGCAAGGTTGTGTCATCTGCATATCACAGGTTGTTAATGAATCTTCCTACAATCCTAATGCCATGTTCTTCTTCATATAGTCCAGCTTCTTGGATTATTTGCTCAGCATACAGATTGAATAAATACAGTGCAAGGATAGAACTCTGACACACACCTTTCCTGATATTAAGCCACACAGTATCCCCTTGTTCTGTTTGAACGACTGCCTCTTGGTCTACGTACAGGTTCTGCTTCCTTAGGGCACCTCAGTTGAGTGACATATGGTTTCTTCCCCCACTCAATCTCAGGGCTGACAAACCTACATCTTTTCCCAAGTTTGAGGGTGTCTTCTGATCTGCCTTGCCCTTTTTTTTTTTTTCTCTCCAAGATACACTGCTTTCTCCTCTCCTAGGTCTTATCATTATTTTTGTTTTTTAATGGGCCTAGGTGTTTCTGAAATTCTGAGATAGCCATTGACTTTGGAATACTTCTGATTTTAGTCCTGTAGAATGCCTGAGATTAGCAATTACTAAGGAAAGAGTAGTCCTGGATTCTTGCATAGAGCAGGGGAAAGAGGAAGATACAAGAAGATCTCATACAAATCACTCTCAGTAAATTAACCTGACGTACTTTATAATTTGTTTCTAAAGTAATGTATGCTGTATATTCAAATGGTGGAACACTCTGCAGCAATGAGAGTGAACAATCTAAAACTACAAGCAGCGATATGGATAAATCTCACAAACATAACGTTGAATGAAAGAAGCCAGACAGAAAATAGTACAGACTGTATGGTTACATTTATATAAAGTACCCAAACAAGCAAAAAACTACCTCATGCTGTTAGAAGTCAGGATAAGGGGGTCTAGTGCCTGAAAAGGAGCACAAGGATACCTTCCAAGGTGTTATTTTATTTCATTACCTGGGCACTGGTTACATAGGTACGTTCAATTTGTGAAAATTGTTTGAGCTGTACACTGCCTTTTGCAGTTTTCTGTACATATCTTATAAATAAGATATGTATTTAGCAATTTAACAATAAAAGTTAAAAAAATACTAAGTGTTTAAATGTTCTTTGCTTTGAAAAACTTTTAACAGATCTGAAGAAAATTTCTCATCTTTTTTTTTTAATTTATTTTATTATGGCAAAATATATATAACAAAAAATGGCATTTTAACCATCTTTAAGTGTACAATTCAGTGACATTAATTACATTTGCTTTTGTGCAACCATCACCACAGTCTATTTACGAAAGTTTTCCATCACCCCAAACAGAAACTCAGTACACCTTAAGCACTAACTCCCATTTCACTCTTCCCGTAGCCCCTGGTAACTACTAATAAACTTTTGTCTCAATGCATTTGCCTATTCTAGATATTTTATATAAATGGAATTATACAATATTTGTCCTTTTGTGTCTGACTGACTTCACATAGCATAATATTTTCAAGGTTCATCCATATCATAGCATGTATCAGAACTTCATTTCTCTTTATGGCCACATAGAAATCCATTGCATGTATATACCACAGTTCATGTATCTATTCGTCTGTTGATGAACGCTTGGGTTGTTTCCATCTTTTAGCGATTGTGAATAATGCTGCAGTGAATATTAGTGTACACGTATCTGTTTGAGTCCCTGCTTTCAGTTTTTTAGGGTATATACCCAGGAGAAGAATTTCTGTGTCATATGTTTATTCTGTGTTTACCTTTTTAAGGAACCACCAAACTTTTTTCCACAGTGACTGTACCATTTTACATTCCCAACAACAATGCATGAAGTTTCTCCATATACTCGATAACACTGGTTGGCTTTTGTTTTTCTGTTAATAGCCATTTGCATGGGTGTGAAGTGGTATCTTCATGTGGTTTTATTTGCATTTCCCTATTGACTAATGATGTTGAGCATCTTTTCATGTGCTCATTGGCTACTTGTATATCTTTTTTGGAAGAAATGTCTATTCAGGTCCTTTGCTAATTTCTTTTTTTAATTTTTTTTTTTATTGTTGTAGTTTAAATGAAGTTTATATTTCAAGTTAGTCTCCCATACAAAAATTTATATATAGTTTTGTGACTCTAATTGCTCTCCTCGTACTGTCACAGCACACTCCTCCTTTCCACCCCTGATTCCCCATGTCCATTCAACCAGCTTCTAACCCTCTCTGCCCTCCCATTTCACCTCCGAACAGAAGCTGCCTGTTTAGTCTCTTGTATCTACTTGAACTAAGAGACACACTCCTCACGAGTATCACTTTATGTCCCACAGTCCAGTCCAATCCCTGTCTGAAGAGTTGGCCTTGGAAATTGTTTTATTTCTGGACTGATAGAGAATCCAGGGGCCATGCTTTCTGGGGTTCCTGCAGTCTCAGTCAGACCATTAAGTCTGGTCTCTTTACTAGAATTTGACTTCTGCACCCTGCCTTTCTTCTCCTTTGCCATTTTCTTAATTGGGTTATTTGACTTTTTGATGTTGAGTTATAGGAGTTCTTTACATATTCTGGATATTAAACCTTTATCAGAGATATGGTTACTAAATATTTTCTTCTATTCTGTAGGTTGTTTCATACCTTTCTTGAAAAAGTCCTTTGATGCATAAAAGGTTTTGATCTTTATGAAGTCCAATTTATCTATTTTTCATTTTTGTTGCTCGTCATCTGTTTTTCAAAACAGATTTTGCTAAATAAATCCAGGATTTGATATTTGATATAAATGAACCTATAGAATATTCTGTTTAGGGACAGAGGATAAATCAAAAGATAGTAAATAAAGAATTGTGAAAAATGAAAATTGTATGGTCAGTGGTAAAAAAGATTTAAAACACTTTTTGATGGCCAGTCCTGGAAGATTGCTTATTGTTATGGGTTGAATTGTATCCCCCCAAAATATGTGTTGTAAACCCTAACCTATATGCCTGTGGTTAAAATCCCATTTGAGAATAGGTTTTCTGTTAATGAGGCAGGATTAGTGTACAGTGTGCCTTGAGTTAATCTCTTACAAGAAATAAAAAGAGCAGATTAGGCAAGCAGAGATGAGGGAAGAGAGATGCCAAGGCACATGAAGATCACCTAAGAGCAGAAGCTCAAAGAGACAAGGACCTTCCTCCAGAGCTGACAGAAAGAGAAAGCCTTCTCCTAGAGCCGGCACCTGAATTCGGACTGGCCTTCTAAACTGACAACATAAATTTCTGTTTGTTAAAGCCACGCACTTGTGATATTTCTGTTACAGCAGCACTAGGTAACTAAGACACTTGTAAATAAAATTGCTAAGCAACAAAGTTAGAAACAAATTAAAAATATTTACTAAATGTAGTTTTCTGGAACAAGGAAGTAACTAGGGTTTTCAACTTCTCTGAGGAGATTAGAAATATGATTTTAAACGTTAGTGAGTGATAAGACCATTTAGCAATAAACTTTAAATTATTTTTAACTTTAAGAATTAAGTGCAGCAGTGATTGTAGAAGAAAAATTATTAATCAATAGTAATCTAGCTGCAAGTGGGTTGATCTTAATCAGAAAATTATAGTAATTAAAAATAAGTTTTCTCTGAACTAATTTACTAAATTATATTTCTGCTATATGCATAAAGAAATGTTTGTTTTCCTGACAACAAACTAGTTTCTGGGCCAAGAAATTTCCATCTGTATGCCAAATTTCTTAAGTATGCTTTAATCTCAATATTAAGCATACTTTCCATCTGTATGGCACTTAATACTGCAAAAAATGCTTTGAGTGATATTAAAGTAACCCAGTTTTACAGATGTGGAAACAGATTTAGAGAGGTTAAGTGACTTGTCCATGATCACATAGCTTGCATATATTTTAAGAGCTACCTCCCACTGCTATAATACCACTTGTAAAAGAGCAATGAAGTGAGAAAGTGAGTCTGTCTTAGATCCATCCAAGAGGATTTGATAAAACTGTACTTCACTGCATAGTTTTTACTAAGGGAGATTTTCACTGCAGGCTTCTCCAAAACCCAGTTACATCATGATTGAAGCTTGTGTGTGCAGCTGCATTGGTAACAACAGGCTGTTGATATTTTCATCTGGACTGACCATCGTAAATATGTTAGCATAGATATTTTGTGTGGTGTAATTTTTTCTTCTATTTTCTTTCATTGCAGTTCTCCAGAACAAAAGGACAAATGGCTGTCTCTCCTTCAGAGGTATTTTGTCAGTATATATATTTTTGATCTTTAACCTGTAATAAACAAATTAAAATCTTCTCTATAGAGACATGCCCCAAACTATTTCCCATCTCCTTAGTAGAAATTGTTCATTTGTCCTCAAAATAAACTGTTGCACACTAGCTACCACTTACTGTAAATAATGTTCTCTCATTACTTGTATTTCTTATATTCTTGGAAGGAGAACATTGAGGTCTGTTGAGATCATTTTAGACAGAAATTAGACAATACTCTCTCCCATCTCTTTCTGTTGTCTCCAACCTACTGACCGGAGCTAATAGTTTCCTCAAAGCCTGTACTGTTTCCATAAATGCAGCGTTCTCTGCTAAGTACCTCACAAATCATTTATTGCCTGTACCTGTGAGCATGCAGACTAAAATGGTCAATTTAGAGTCGTTTGTTAGTTCCATGATGCTTCGCTTCCTCTCCTTCCCCTTCCTCAAGCAGTGGGGAGACAAAGATTTACACTCCACTGGATTATAGCTAAGTGAGAAGAAAAATGCTGTTGTTTTGATTTGGTCTAGTAAAATATTATATGTGTGCCTCTACTTATCAACAAGGTGCTGGGTCTGTCCAGAGAAGGCAGGGAAACTTTGAGAATAAAACATCACCCAGAATTGCCTTACCCTGATTGTGCTTCTCAAACCTCACTTAACAAGAGTGTTCCATTCTTTTTTGTGACCCTGCCTTACTGTCCTGAGATTTTTTTTTTTTTAATTCTCTTCCAACCCATAATGTAACCTGACTTTGCTGAGTCTTTCCATTTTTTTAACAGCATATAAGTATATTGAAAATATTAGCAAAATAGATTGATTTTAAAATAAGCCATTAGCCAAATCCATCTGACTCAGTGTTATTTTGGGTTGTTGTTGCATTTGATTAGATACATCAATCTAGAGAAAGAGAAGGACTACCCGAAGAACATTCCCCTCAAAATCTTCGCCAAGGACATTGGGAATTGTGCCTATGTAAGTGTTTCTAAGCCAGAAAATTAAATTCTAAGTTCCTGCATAAGGCTGAAAACCATGGATAAAAAGAGAGGCAGGCAGGCAGGCAGACAGACAGACTGAATGTACTGTGGAAGGTGGGCATTTAGAAATACATCATGGGCAAATGCATTTTCCTGGGTCTGTGTTTATCTTTGAATATATGAAAAGTGAATGCTAGAGAAAATGAAGCAAGAGAAAGTCATGTTAACTATAGTATTTAACAGTTCAGCTTGGAAAGAACATTGCTTGTCAAATGTCTCTTTTCTCCCTCTGCTGTTAGTGTTTCTCTAGATCCTTTCATGGCAGCTGCAGAGGCTTGTAGTAAAGCTCTTTCCACAAGGAGGTATTTCCTATTAGTATTAAGCAAGTTTTTCCAACTTGTCACTTCTTAGAGTGGTTCTGAAAAGCTCTCCATTCTTTGAGTTCTTAGGGATTAAATCCCTCAGATTAATAAATGGATGAGCTGGGAGAGATGACATTTTAAGGGACCAGCGTGTTTCTACCTCACGATGTTTATCATATTGGTCAAACAAAAATTAAGTCATTAGCCTCGGTTATTGTGAGTAATTTGATCACTGAAATTGTAGCACAAAAGCCAAGATGTTATCAACTGTGAACAAGAGGGAAACTTATGAATATTTTTGTATGGTCACACTTCACAGCAGCTCTAAATCACACTGAACAGTTTTATTTGTGTGTGGAAAAATATGTAGTGCAAAACAGTTATGTTTGGGCCAAAAGCAAAAGTTATGCAAATGTTCTGACCCACCCCTGAGTGCCAGATGTCCTTGTTAGTGAGAGATACTCAAATTTTTATTCTGTGAGACTACAGATAACTCCTGTAGCAAAAAAAAAAAAGAAAGCCACTGTGTTTCTGCCTTCTTTGATTCACTTCTTGAGACAATTGGCTACATTCAGGATTTTCTTGGAGAATCTCTTGAGTCTTTTTTTTTTTTAGCACTTCTGTTTTCAGTATATAGAAAATGTGCTTGAGAAAGGACCGGTGTCCCACTGTCACTTTGGGAGAGAAGACAAGAGATTTGGTCAAGTTAAAAAACCTGTTTTTAATAGCAACACCCTGAACAAATCAATGATGAGGTGGCACATTCTGTCTGTTGCTCTCTGAAGTTGCTTTCATAGCAAGAGTCTCCTTTCAGGGAGCACGACTTCCAGAAGGAGTGATTTCCCCCAAAGAGGAGTGCAAGTGTGGGCAGCATTTCCTAGTCTTGGCCTTTAGTTGTGTACAACCTGTCAATGAACTTTGCTACTACAGAACAAAACACTCAGGTTTTCCATTTTGTTTGTTGGTTTTGTTATTTGTTTCCTAGCCAAGCAGCTCTAGCCACTAAGATTCACTTGTTTTGTTGACCAGAGAGGCATGCGGGGAGAAATACACATCCTGTAATTACTTTTTCAACACATGTGCCTTGTGTTAAGGAG
The DNA here is from genome assembly GCA_030035585.1 of Dugong dugon. NCBI lineage: Eukaryota > Metazoa > Chordata > Mammalia > Sirenia > Dugongidae > Dugong > Dugong dugon. The sequence goes on from CM057467.1 coordinate 34,637,086, forward strand.
CCCAGGTGGTACAGTGGTTAAGTGCTTGGTTGCTAACCGAAAGGTCCATCGTTGAAACCCGCTAGCCACTCCGCAGCAGAAAATGTGGCAGTCTGTTCCATAAAGATTTACAACCTTGGAAACCCTATGAGGCAATTCTACTCTGTCCTATAGGGTCACTATGAGTCAGAATTGACTCAATGGCACACAGCAACAAGCCCTGTCTATCAGGGACTCAGCCCTAATTGCTGATTTATCTGATAATATCGTATGTAAGGTCTATGTGTGTAGTAAATGATTTTTTTTAATAGCAGGGCATTATCTTATATTTCAAAAAATGTCTTTTGGAATTTAATAAGCTCTGTGGATATCTCGGAAACCCTGGTGGCGTAGTGCTTAAGTGCTATGGATGCTAACCAAAAGATCAGCAGTTCAAATCCACCAGGCGCTCATTGGAAACTCTACTGGGCAGTTCTACTCTGTCCTATAGGGTCGCTGTAAGTAGAAATCGACACAACAGCAGTGGATTTGGTTTGGTTTTATGGATATCTCAGAATCTTGTTAATCCCTCTTCTAATTGGTTGCAAATTGTCTTTCTATTTTTAGGTAACAGTTACTCAATGTAGCTTTGCTCAGAGCTGTTACAGATATTCAAAGCAGAATTGGGAATAAAATTGAGCTTCCTAAAATTTTCAGTCCTGTGACCTAGACTCACTGGTTTTATTCAAAGCTTCTAAAGATTTCAACAATAAAAATGTTACTAACCACAGTGCTTGACACATAGAAAGTCTTCAGTAAATAGTGGTTTTTTTAAATTTTAAACGTTAAGTTTCTTTTATAACCAGTTCTTATTCTGATTTTACTTGAACTTTTTTAATACCAAGCAAAGACATAAAGCCTCATACTACAAAAACAGCATGCAGGAAGAAATAGAAAATGATTCAGCTCTCTCCCTTTTTTATTACCCACTCCATTATGCAGATACAGTTACAGAAGTGATACACAGAGCCAGCCTCACTGATTTTTTTTGGTCATATACTCTCTCTGAAATGTATTTCGTCTTTCTTGCTTGCTTAAACTCTTATATTTTGTGAGCCACGCATTTTTTCATTTTAAGAGAAATAAATATTTTATTGAAGGGCATATTATATAAGACAATGGAAGTAAATTATAATCAAGAGTTTATGTTGTACTTTAGTCATAAGCTTTACTCTGTCATTACTTGAAATCAAGATTTTGCCTTTGGATAATCATTTGACAATAATTATTTCTTCACCTGTTTTAAAAAAGTTCTTTCCTTATAGCTGTATTTCCCATTTCTTTCTTTTCTGCAGTCTAAAACTATAACAGTAATGAATTCAGATACAGCGAATGACGTTATCAGCATGTCACTACCAATGCTAGGGATAACTGTAAGTTACTGTGCTCGATGTTCTGGACTATTAACGATAAACTGATATTTTAGATTCATGTAGATATTATTCCTCCCATCCTAAGACAGCTGATTATTAGAGATATCAAAGTCAGGTTTTGTCCCCCAAAATGTAGAAAATAAGGACAGTAAAGCCTTACTATTAGCCTAATATCTGGGTGCTGTTCTTTTACTCCAATTTTAAAACCTGTGTGAACAGAAAAGCATCATGATATTAAAATTTAATTCTAAGGTAATAATGTATATATTTATCGTATATGCTATATGCAGAGACAGTAGTTTTTTTGGTATAAGATTCTTAATAAGAACGTTCCAACCTTCTTCGCTTTTTCAAATTCATCATCATGTGACTATTCTTTATCTTCACTCCTGGTTCCTCCCCTCCCCTCCCTAATTCTCCCGTTATTATCCCAAGACTCAGTCAGTCTCAGGTTGATGGATTCTGAGGGATTTTTTTTTTTTTTTTTGGTAGTAGAATTTTTACATAAGAATCACATGGCTTGAAACCATAGTCCATGATTGCAGGTGCTGAGGATGAGATGGCTGGTACTCTAATGAATTGGTCAACAGAAAGACACACTTCATATTAGATGGTAGATTTGAAGACCTTTAGTGAGCACACCACACTCATCCCTATTTTGCTTTTGGCTTCTGCTGCTTTATGTTTTATGAGGCAAAAGTGAGTTTTGAAATTTTATTAGTGGAGAAGATGGGAATGTTTGAGGATGAGGTAGGAGAAAGAGAAAGGAAAGGGTTTCCTCATCTCCTCCCTGTCTGTATATAAATGCCACACAATGCAAGCTTTTATTAAAGGGAGCAACTTTCAGAAGGAAGAAAAACAAGGGAAGAACTTGTACAATACTGTTCTTTGAGTGAGAGTCTCAATAAATATGAAAAACACTGTTACTTTGATGTGACATGACATATATGTAAGATATAGTATTATTAAGTGTATTTAGATTTTGCTTGCATGTAATGGTATAGTAAACCCTTAAGAACTCTGGGCAAGCAAAATTTGGGATAAGAAATCTGATTTCTTTATTAGTGAAACTTAATAATATATTTAAAATATAATTAAATGTATACCATATGCCCTGGGTAAAGCAGGCACCTCTGCATTGATTTCTAACCTGTATTATTATATCTTGGAAGACAGAGAGTATTTTTAGGCATAGAAAGGGAGATTAATTAGTGATGTGATTCATTTTATTTATGCTTTTTCTTTGGATAAAGTGATCAGGGATCAATCTCAGACCAAACAAAATTTTTTTCCTGTTCAAATTAATTAGCTATTTAGTTATACCTCATCTAAGGTGCTACTTCTACATTGTTTTTAGACTCTACATAAAAAGAAAGGATTTTTATTAGATCTCTTTTCCTATTTACAATAAATTTTTTGGCATGAGATGGGTTGGGGAAAAGGTAACAAACTGAGTGGTTGGTGGGTTGCATGTCCGTGTATTATGTTCTCCATAGCTGAGACCCTCCATTATATGGGCAGGACCATGATTATTAATCAGAAGTTAAAGGAAGCATATGGCATATTGCCAACAGGATCAACTCTGTTTGTTCTAGCTTCATTCAAAACATATTTTTCTTTATCTTCTCCTAGAGGACTCTTTAAAATAACTCAGTGTAGTCTGTATAATTTAGTATTATTTGTTTCAAGTGGGATTTTTAGTGTTGCTGGGTTATATTTCTGCTGGTGAACAATTTCATTGTTTTCCATGACTAGATCTATTCTCTAGACACAATTCTTGTTTTCTCTGTCCCCAGGACTGGACTTGCCCATAACTAAAGTCAATGTAGAATGTGCCAGCTATCTATCTTCTCTTCCTATCTCCTCAAAGCCTCTCGGCCATTCTTCTCCTTCTGCTCAGAAGCAGCTGAGCTAATAATTCACCTTTTGCTTTCTTCCGTCGTAGACATAGCAGTGTTTGTAGCTTTCTGGAAGACAAGATTGTCTTTGCAGAGACAGGTTGAAGGTGACGTTCAGCATTCTATGAGAAGGCTGGAGACATAGCAGAAGTTAGGACTTTAAGAAAGAGATAAGCCTTTTAGAAAACCAGGAAGTTTCTTCTTCCTTTGTGAAAGGGCATAGATATGATTTCATATTCTGTGTGTTACCCATGTAGTGAGGGTCTGATTCTGTTGCAGTTTGTGGCTCTTTAGCCATTACTAGGGGAAAAGGCAAACTCCTGAGTACTCTGTTGAGAGTAGGGGAGGTTGCAGGAATCGGCACTGCCATCTTCAAAAATGGCAACCATCCCCAGCAACCTGAATAGCATTTATATTGCCTCCTTTTTTTTCTTTGTGCAAAGCATAGAAATGCCCCCCAAAATGTTCCCTCATTCATGTACTGAATTTGAAAGATTTATTGTAACTTTTAATTCTTTATCTCCAAGGGTTCTGAGAGAGATTACCAGTTATGGGTCAATTCTGGGAAAGAAGAGGCACCATACCCACTTATTGGTAAGTTTTGGAGGAAATTTAAGATAGAATTGATGGTATTTTAATTATAATTCTGAGTATCTTAGAGAATTGGTCATATGGTCCTAAGCTTTAATACTATTAAAAATTAAATATCATAAAATATTCATTTAATAAACTTCTATCAAGCATTTATGTGTGAGACAAAAAATATCTCTTCACTTGAGCAGCTAATGGTATAGTTGGGAAGAGAAGTGTAAGTTTTCCTCTCTGTTTTTTCACTTTACAAACAGAGCTGTCTTGCCAAACTTTCTTTTTTTGTTCTATATGAAAGCAGTATGTGTTGTTATTCTTTTTTTCTCCATACATTTATTTTTCATATTTTGTTCTTGAATTTCCTGTTCCCTTTCCTACCTACTATTTTGTCTGAGTGGAGCCCTGGTGGCTCAGTGGTTAAGAGTTTGGCTACTAACCAAAAAGCCAGCAGTTCCAATCCACCAGCCGCTCCTTGGAAACCCTATGGGGCCGTTGTACTCTGTCCTATAAGGTCACTATGAGTCAGAATCAACTCAGAGGCAATGGGTTTGGGTTTTTTTGTTTGTTTGTTTTATGTTGTCTCTATGAAGACCATCTACAATCCAATCATGCCTTTGAATCCATCACTGAGTATTTAACACCTGCCCTGTGTCCAGAACTTCGCTAGACAGCATGAAGAAAATGAGATTAACCCATTTAGATTCCCAAAAGTATTCACTGACTAATTGGCCAACTAACTACGTCTTCACTAATAAACTTACTTTGCTTCTTCTCTAGCCAAATTCTCCAGCATATGTTCTTTACGAGTTATTGGTAAATAAGTTACACCTCCCCTGAAGGTAGCTATTAGAATCATTTAGCTAAAAATACTTCTTGATCGCTAAGTTCATTCACTATGGTTAACAGATACAGAGCAATTGAAATGAGGGACGTATCTGTAGCAGATCTTGAGATGATGACGATGGTGGTGGTGGTGGTGGTGGTGGTTTCTTTTAACAATTTTAAAGTGCTTAACTATCTACCAGACATTGTGCAATGCATATCACATGTGTTATCTTGTGTAATCCTTTCAGCTACCTGTGAGGTCACTACTGTGTAATTTGGTATGTTTCAAGTGATCTGAGTAATCTAAAACACCAAACTTCTCTACAAAATGTATATCCTCAGCCTTAGATATAGCAAGTCAGCACGTACATAGCTGAGGACAAAATTCACCATTTTGGGTTTTTTTTTAAATGTTGTCATTTTTTTAAAAAGTCAGTTATCAATCATTAAAATTGTTATTAAAAATAAAATAAGTACTTTAATTGGTTTAATAAAATATACTAATTTAATTACAACTATGTAGATAACCTTTATACTTAAGCAACAGCTTTAATTAAGTTCCATTGCTAGTTCTCACTAAATAACCAGGGAATCACATAATGGTTACTTGACAGCAATTCTTCATTGTACGTTTTAATGTGCCTTGCAGTCCTTTATTGTAGATTAAACCTGTTGCTGTACAATCGATTCCAGATTATAGCGACCCTATAGGACAGAGTAGAACTGCCCCATAGGGTTTCGAAGGAGTGCCTGGTGGATTCAAACTGCTGACCTTTTGGTTAGCAGCCAAGCTCTTAACCACTGCAGCACCAGGGCTCCTTCAACTGTAGATTAGCTGCTGGTTATTCTGATAAATTGATTTTACTTTATTGCTATTAAAGAAGCCTTTTTTTTTTTTTTTTTTTTTTTTTTGGCGGGAGAGAGGGTGGGCCTATACCTGGAAGTTGCTGTAGTACTTGACATTCATGGAACGTTAACATTGTATGCCTGTGCCAGGTGGAAAGGGAAAGTCAGCATTCACTGAGTAACGTTCAGTGATAAATCAGGAACAGAAGAAAGGGAACTTATTCTTTGTACTTAAAAATCTACACCGCAGTGGTCTTTGAGGAATATATTAAGAGGATTCAGTTACCTAAAGCACAAAAGAACAAAAATAATGTTGCAGTCAATCTCGATGTCTAGGATTTCATTTATTCAGTTGGTGAATACCTTTTCACGTCTTGTTTTTCTATATTCTAATACCCTGCAGTCTTCCTTCTGGTTATTGCCTATGAACACGAACCTGAGAGGGAAGTACAAAATCAAGCAGACCAATCCCAATGCTCTTGAGTAACTCTCATTATATAACTAATAAAAATAATGAAATCTTTTTTTCAGACAGCTTGTGTTAGATAATAGTAATAATAGTAACGCTTGACATATATAGTTCTTGGTCCTTATTATTTAAATAATATTAACCACTAATGTTTACTTATTTGATCCTTATAACCCTGTGTGAGATAGGTAGGATAGATATTTTAAATCATAGATTGGAGGCTGAGAGAGTTCAAAGATTTGCTGAAGATTTACAGATCTAGTTAAAGGAGAAAATTTAAAAAAAAAACAAAAATGAACCCGTTGCTGTCAAGTCGATTCTGACTCATAGTGACCCTGTAGGACAGAGTAGAACTGCCCCACAGGGTTTCCAAGGAGTGGCTAGTGGATTCGAACTGCCGACCTTTTGGTTAGTAGCCAAATGCTTAACCACTGCGCCACCAGGGCCCCAAAGGAGGAACTAACCTGTTGCCATCGAGTCGATTCCGACTCGTAGCAACCTGATAGGACAGAGTAGAACTGCCCAATAGGGTTTCCAAGGAGAGCCTGGTGCATTCAAACTGCTAACCTTTTGGTTAGCAGTTGTAGCTCTTAACTACTACAGCACCAGGGTTTCCAAGGAGAAACTAGAGTATCTTAAATATTATTAGATGCAAACCTAGGAAAAGGCAACATTATGTAACTCAAAAACTGATCTATGCATTCCAAACAAGATACTTTTTAAAGATTTTCTTTACTTTTGCTTTTCCCCTTGAAACTACTTTGGTACGGCTGGCCACGTGCATTAGGCAGCGATCCCCATCTCTAAGCGTGTACAGGGTGATCAGTCAGTCGTCAGAAGGATTCTTTATATCAGAACTTCCAGGAGCAAACTGCAGTCCATTCCAGCATGTAGCACACGTGCTCACAGTAAGATAGGTCTGATCACTCCAGTCAGCCTGCAGTCTACATTCAGGTTTTTCTCTGTGTAGGGCATGAATATCCCTATGGAATTAAAATGAGCCATCTTCGAGACACGGTGCTCCTGACACAGGGATCAAAGGACTCCACCTCCCCTTCCAACCCCCAAGAGCCCTTCCTCATGGAACAGCTGCCCCGAGAGATGCAGTGCCAGTTCATCCTGAAGCCCAGCCGCCTGGCAGCCGCCCAGCAACTAAGTGGTGAGTCGCTTCTCCTCCTTCACAGAGCCTTCTTTCAGCAAAAGTTCTCATTTCCTAAAAGAAACTTAGTACAAAGGCAGAGACCCACACTTCTAGCCAGATGAGGCATCTTTTTCTTTCAAATTTGCTAAGTATTTTGAAAGGAAAGATTAGAGTTTTAGAAGATGGCTTTATAAATCAGCAGTGGGCGTGACTGACTTATAATCAGCAGCTGGCCGTAGAATAGCCTGTCCTTCTTTCTTCACTGTTCTTTCCACTTTAACCTTATGCCCAGTGCAGAGTCAAAGGCACCATCAATGCTGCAGGTGCTTCAATGCCTCCTTTGTACTGTAATACACTCCACTGTGCGTCCCCCGCCCCAAATGGTCATGTTATAAAAAGGAGGCTGTCAGTGATGAGTGTTGGGAGACTGCAGTGCCCTACCTGGATCTTGGTACTGATGAGTATGTGAAGTCGAAGATGATTTCCACAGAAGCCTCTCCATAGTCTACTAATCTAATCTGAATTCCTGGGAGCGTAGCTGCCTCTTACCACCCCCATAATAATGAGTGAATATAGGCAAACCATCAATTAACCTAGCCCAGGATCGAACATTAAGCCCTCAGTCTCAAAGATTTGGTAAGAAATAGAACAGAATGGATACCAAAAGGTGTGCATGGGCTAGTGGGAAATTGATGCTGAATTTCTACCACTGCCTTCATCAGTTTGAGCCCACTGGGAGATCCAGGGAAGAGTGACATTGCCTTTTGCAAGTGAGCAAACCTGAACCTAAGTAGCCATAAGTTTAAAGGGATGGTGTGGACCTTGAGAGATCACTGAGGCCATGTCTCTGCCACATAATATGACAGCCCTGGAAAGATTTTTGACATCATCTTCACAGCCTAAAATCCTTCATGTGAGTGATCCAATCGATGTAGCATTCGTGAAAAAGTAGCTCATATGTTTTTAATCTCATTGCAGAATGACCCTAAATTTTAAGAAAAATGTGTATGCAGCTATCCAAACTTAGAGATAAATCAAATCAGCATCTACACTCATTATAAATTTTTTTCTTTTTTATAGTGTTAATATACACCAAAGTTCTTTTAAATAGAGCCTCCTCTAATGCATTTAAAATTGTTTATAACTTTATATTAAGACAGCTATAGTTCCCAAAACAACTGCAACAACAGCAGGAAACTTATTTTCTTCCATACCCCGTTGATTCCAGATTTTGACATTTTATTGGGCAAAAGGAGTTGTCACTGCCCTGTTTCCTCTTCAGCCAGCGTTTGCTCATTATGTTTTTCCTCCCTAGAAGCCCAAACTCGTTCTGTCTCCCTCCAACCTACGGAACTCTACCACCTTCTCTATTCATTAGTCCCCATCTATCTTTACTTTGGAGCCCTGGTGGTGCAGTGGTTAAGAGCTCAGGCTGCTAACTAAAAAGGTCGAATCCACCAGCCACTCCTTGGAAACCCCATGGAGCAGTTCTACTCTGTCCTATAGGGTCGCTATGAGTCAGAATCCACTTGAGGGCACACAACAACAAGGACATGTTTACTTCCCTCCTTATCCAGCTTAGATTCCATGGTTATCATGATAGTCGCTCTCTTGCAAATAACCTCAGCTTCTTTGACCCTCTTTCCTTCCTTCCTAGACACCTAGTAAAATCTCATCCCTGGATGAACTCTGAGCATTGCTAGAGGGAATCATATAGCAGCAGGGCAGGTTGGTATTACTATAAACTCATAATAACCAACCTCAAGTGGACACTCCAACTGAGCAGTCTTAACTTTGTTTCTCTAAGTCTCTTTCCAGCTCCGAGTCAACTGTTTCATTCTCATCCCCTCACACATGCACATCCAACCAAGGAACTCTCTGTTGATGACCTTGCCTCAAGCATTATACTTTATTGAAGTCATCAGTCAGGGACTCCCTTATCTTGCCTGTATAAGCTTCCCTTGCGTATACACCAGTCATCTTCTCTCCTATAATGGCAAATTGAGCTTTTGGACTCTAAGGCTATTTACTCACATGTTGGGCCATTTCGAAGGGTCGTTACAGAGATGCCAGTGGTTTTCAGCCCACTGAAAAGTAAGCTTCAGGAAGGCGGGAGTTTGGGTTCTTTTGTTCACTGCTTTATCCCCAACACCTGAAACAGTGCCTAGCATTTTTAAATAAGTACTCAATAAATATTTGTTGAATGAATGGATGAGTGAATAGGTCTGTTGTTACTGCTCATTAAAGATAGAAGGAAGCATTCGTTGCCCTTATAACTAGGCTGAGGAGAATAATATTCTTCCCTTTACTTTAATCCCCATGTTTTTCAAAACCATTTCTCTTGGTCCCTTGTCAATTTTATTTTAATTAATTTGACGAATCATCAGGAGGGGGGAATCCTAAGGGTTTTACTCAGTTTTGCCAATGACTTGCTCAATTAACTTGTAGGCATCCTCTGCTTAGATTCTCCCTGTTGGAATTTAGGATAATAATGGTTCCCACTGTAGACAGTCCATGGTAAATGGGATCAGGGTGGAGTAACTATAGACCAATGGTGGGAAATTGTCACAGAGCATCAGAATCACCCATGAAACAGTTTGTAGTTTGTTGTTTTTTTTTTAAGTCTCCCTTAGGAGATTTAAATGAACAACCACTAGAGAAACCACTGATTTAGATCAAGGGTTGGCAGATTTTTCCATAAAGGGCCAGATAGTAAAATTTGTAGGCCAAGAGGCAAACTCAGGGGTATTATCTAGGTTATTATATAACAAAAGAGAAAACAAATTTCTACCGATTTTTTTATTGATGAAATTCAAAGTAGAATAATAATAGAATATAATTTAGCATAATACAGATCTACTAATGATAAGAACTAGTATAACATCTTGCTTAAAGGAGGTTCAAATTTAGCATTCCCTGTCATCAAAACTGATTCAAATATTCTGCTCTGTAATGAGATTTTTTTATGTATTTAATCTTTGAAAACGTCTTCTCACACAAACCAAACCCATTGCCATCGAGTCATTCCGACTCATAGCGACCCTATAGGACAAAGAAGAACTGACCCATAGGGGCTCCAAGGCTGTAATCTTTACAAAAGCAGACTGCCCCATCTTTCTCGCTCTGAGCAGCTGGTGGGTTCAAACCATAAACTTTTCAGTTAGCAGCCGGGCACATAACCACTATTCCACCAGGGCTCCGTTTTCACATAGTCAGATATGGTAATCATTCTGTAAGCATAACTTTAACTGAACATATTCCTCTCTGGAAGGCATCTACAGAATCCTCTTAGATTCTTTCTCTTGATATTTCCCTTTTAGCGTGTCATTTAACTGTGGATTAATCACTTCCAGTTGAGGGTTAGTGGAAGCTCCTCAACTGCACAGTTAAATGGATTTTGAAATATAGATATCTCCTTTGCACTTGCATTGAGGTCCAAAAAACACTGCTGAAATTGTAATGTGAGCTCAGAAAATGTATCTGCTGCAACTTTGTGTGGGAATGGAGATCTCACTTGTTGTTTTAACTTTTGACAGCACAGGAAGTGTATAAAGCAGCTTCATAATATTTATGATTAAACGTTAGTTGTCAAAATGACTTTACTGAAGTAAAAGTTTTATAAATAAGCACTGTTTTAGGTTGAATTTATTAACAAATATTACCAAGTCTGCAGCAAAAACTAATTCCCAAAGCCATTGAGTGTTCAATAATACTAGTGGATGAGGGCAGTTCTTGTTCATAAAAATTTCTACCTCAGCCCTGAACTCAGAATTTTACCACTGCTAAGCATTTACCTTCTGTATGATGCCATAAGTTACCCTGAGGCTTAGATCATTGTAACTCATCCCTGGAGTGATTGATCCTCAATGAGAAGCTCTAGTGTTAATTGGGGATTCAGGATATAGACATTCAAAGATCCGACCTCAAGACCCAACTCAAATAAATACTACTATTCTACTTAACCAAAGCACACTTTCTTCTTTCTTCCTGTCCCTTCTGGGAAATCGTTCTTTGTGCCTTCACACAGGTAGTTGCCCATTCTCTGTCTCCAGAGCACTTTATACAGATCTCTAGTGTAACACATAAAAAATTAGATCATGATCATTTACTTACATATCTACCTGTTTCATTAGAATATGAGCTTCTCAAGGCCTACGATCTCATCTTTCTTCCATCCCCAGAGATTAGCCCAGATGATAGAACACAGAAGAAGTGAATGATCAAATGGCTTAGTCATACCCAGTACGGAAGAACTTGAGTGGAGCAGAAGAGTCCTGGAGTTGATATGGGATCTGTTGTGGGTGGAGACTCAAGCAGTCCTTGGGTTCCAGCCTGAGCTGAACTCAACTCCCAGTTTGTTCTGTTTCCACAGCTGACTCAACTTCCACATTTGCTTCAAACCCAGGACTAGCTTGTAACTGGACTGAACTTTTATGGTGGAAGCTAAAATCTGGGGAGACGTCTTTTTGTTCTACCTATTTGCCCTATCATTCCAGTATTCTTTCATATGTATTTCCTGCCCTGGAAAAAAAAAGTATTCTTAATTTGGGAAGTTGTATGGCCAGAATAAAATTTCTAATTAAAGTTTTTGTTGTTGTGATTGTTATTCTATAAGCACAAATTTTAGGAGTTGTACTCTTTAATATTCAGTTCCCTAATTTAAACACAAAGAAACATGAGCCTGAATCTTTCAAGGTTGTTTAGGAAAAGCTAAATTTATGTGAATTTAGTACGTTTTGCGTTTACATCACCCTTATGTTTTTTATGTTAATAGCATGTTTTTTCATCAGCCTTTGACATTTAGGAAGTTAAAGTTATGCATTATAAAAGTTCTGCAAGAAAGTAATCTTGAATGATTTTTTTTCTCAGTCCCAGAGGGAACATGAACTTTCAAACTGAATGCTGTATCCAACAAAAGGCATGGCTAAGGCTGAAAGTATTTATGATAAAGTACAGGACTGGGTTCCTACTTTATCCTCTGTCTATGCTCAAAGGAAAGCTGGGTATATAGCTTTATGATAGGGCATTCTTACAAAGTGTGTGAAAGCTAAACAAATAAATCTGATAGTCTTAGAACTCATAAAACCAGGTTAAATGTGAGGAAACCAGACTGCATACAACTACTCACCATATACATAATAAACGTGCCATGTACATAGTAAACATTCGCACAGACTGACATTGCTAGACATACAGGAATGCCCCCTACCCCCCCCGGATTTAAGAATGGGCTTGGTTTTCTTTTCTGTTTTTAAAAATGGTGGAGGTTGGGAATGTCACGGCCGGAAGAAAGTGCCTTAGTTAAGTGGAGTAGTGGTGTCCTCCTGAAAGCTGTTAAATCAGATGGAGATTGGGCTTAGGGAAGGGGTCCTCTTTGTGGGCAGGAGACTGGTGTCTTGGCACTGTGGGTGGGGGAAGTTACCGAGATCACTGTGCCTATGCCCTGCACAACGTAGTACTTTTCATATATTAGCGTGTTTAATCCTCTCGATAAGCCTTTGAGTGGTAGGTGATTTCATTCTCATTTTAAAGTTGAGGAAACAGACTGAAAGCAGGTAAGTAACTTGCCCAGATAAGCGACCGAGCTGAGAATCTAACCAGACTTCTGACTCCAGAGTCCACAAACTTCACACCTGAGTAAGTGTGCACTGGTGATGTCCTTACCACAAAGTGAAGTGTGAATGATGTTTCCAAGGCGTTTTGGTAAAATGTTACTTATTTGTTTATCTTCCCACAACTTGACTTTTCTCGCACTGGGTTTAAGTAGATTATTCTGAGGAAATAAAATGCTAAGTTACATTCAAGCTAAACAATATAAAAGATTTCTTAGAAATTAGCATTTGAGACTACTGACCATATCCTGCTTGAAAAGCTCCTTCAGCGCACGCCATTGTCAGGGAATGTTGGGTGGCTGAACGTCATCTCTGGGTAGCTTGGCTGGGTATCACAGGAAACAAGGCCACACGGGCAGTTTAATGACTGTTTCCCCTGCACCCTCACTGGAGAAAATGAAGTCAGACTATCTATGGGTACCACCTGGGGGTTATGACGCCTCAAGTGTCTGTAATTATCCTTAACTGCCAGGTGTTTGGAATTTGCCCCATGCCTGCGTGCTTCAGGGCTCAGCCAGATATTTGGGCAGAGTTTAAACACGATATTTGGGGCTCCCACTATCTAGTTTTCTCCTTTCTGGGATTTCCTCCCTCACTCTCCAGCTGCCGTGGTTACTCCACCTCTGCCCTCTAGTCCTTCAAGCCAGTAAGAGTGCCAGTTTCTCCAAATTTTAGTCACCCGGATGGTGCCTGTCCCCAGGCTAAAAGCTGTACGAATGGGAAGCTCACCAGCGCTGTGCCATTTCCCTCTTCTTAGTGTCATGCTTTTAACTTCCAGTGTCTGCTCTTTAGTGCCTTCAGGTAGGGTTTTTGTTTTTTGTTTTTCTGTTTTGCACAGTTTATAGTTATCTGTATATGTGTTTTGGGAGGGGGAGGCCTGAAAGGAGCTACTTAGCTATTTTTAGAAGTGGAACCTTACAAAGCTGTCTTTTTGTATATCATATCCTGTGCAGATCCACACCTTTCATGTTATAAGTAGACATTAACCAGAACAAACCAAACTTATTGCTGTCGAGTTGATTCCCTATAGGACAGAGTAGAATTGCCCCATAGGACTTCCAAGGAGCAGCTGGTAGATTTGAACTGCCAGCCTTTTGGTTAGCAGCCGAGATCTTAACCACTGCGCCATCAGGGCCCCAAAAGTGGACATGGATGACACCAAAAAAGTTCTGGTACTGATGCAGAGTCATAACTCACTGTTCACTTTCTTTCTTCTGCCTGTTTTGTCCATGCAGTCTTTTCCCACCTAAAACCGGTGGCCATCGAGTCAATTCCAATTCATGGTGACCCTATGTGTGTCATAGTAGAACGGCTCCTTGGGGTTTTCAATGTCTGATTTTTCCAAAGTAGATTGCTAGGTCTTTCTTCCAAGCCACCTCTAGGTAGATTCGAACCTCTATCCTTTCTGGTAGCACCTGAGCATGTCAACTGTCTGCATCACCCTGGGACTCCCATTTTCCCACCTAAATCCCTCCTCAGTTCAGTTATTGTTCAAGAATGATTTGTGGAGTGCTTCCTAGTTGCAAGGCACCATGCTAGATACTCTATCTTTTGAAATCTTGTTCAAAATCCACATCAGATGCCAACACCTCCAGGATCTCTCCTTCCCTCCTCTCAGGTAGAAGTATCTTTTCTCTCAGTGCCTTTGATACTTTGTCCCCCCCTTATCACATTTTATTTATTAATACACTTGCTTTCTCCCACCAGTCTTGTCCCTCACCAGATTATAAACTCCACTGTCGGGGACTTAGTTTCACTCATGTTTGCACCCGTCTCTTACCATGCTGCCTTACTCGTGCTTTTCAAAGTTAAGAACTGAAAAGATACATGGTAGTCTTTGTAGTTGGAAGAAAAGGAAATAAATGTAGGGCATGAGGCTTCCTGTCTCTATTCTCAGCAGTAGAACAGGACATCAGATAATAAAACATTCTTTGTTTCTAGAAGACATTTTAATGAGACTTTATTTTTCCTTCTACTCCTCCTCTTTGTTTTCCTCCCCCTCGTCCTCCTCCTCCTCTTCCTCCTCACTCTAGTTTTCCTCCTTCCTTTTTTCCTATTTAATGGTTGTCTAGTTTAAATTAAAAAATCAGTGCAAGCTCCACTTTTTTGTGTGCCTCATCTCATCTTTAAAATAGAAAGACATTTGTATTTGTGTCAGACACCTGATTCTTTAAGTCGTTAGAGTTCGGTAGGGAGCTTTTCCTTCACGTTTGAAAATTCAGGGATGAAACATAAGTAAACAGACCAGTGCTGCCCCGAAAATGGATGGGAGAAGAACCCAAACATTTGATTCTTCCTTCGCTGATTCTTCCTTAATTTGTAAATTATCATAATGAAATTACATAGGTTGAATTGTCAGTAACAAAGGAAATCTCTATGCAATTTTCTCCTTGAGCCCTAGTAACACTTACTGCAAAATGGGAATGGTAGAAATAAGGCTAAGTGACTTAAACTAGTTCTTCTAATAACCTGACTTCCTCCTCAGATTCATGCCAGAAGACGTTTAAAAGGAGAAGATCTATCATAAACTGGGCCTTTTGGCGGGGTTCAAGCACTCACCTGGACAACTTGCCCATGTCACCAACATCTCCTATGCCAAGCCAGCTCTTTGGTGTTTCTCTGCCAAATATCTGTGAGAATGACAAT
This sequence comes from Dugong dugon, assembly GCA_030035585.1. NCBI lineage: Eukaryota > Metazoa > Chordata > Mammalia > Sirenia > Dugongidae > Dugong > Dugong dugon. The sequence continues at coordinate 34,652,502 of CM057467.1, forward strand.
CTGCCCAAACCTGTCTTGGTAAGTCTTATTTTGGTTTGTAACACTAATGGGAAAGGAAATTCAGAAAGGATGAGCTCAGGGAGGTAAATCTATCCCCAAATGGAAAAATTATAGATAACCCCTGGCTTTGGCTGAGAATCTTTATTTAATTATTACTTCAAAGAATAAAATCTGATTTAGCTATTGTAGAATCATAAGGCAGACATAATATGAAGAGATACTCTGTAGTCTACTGGTTTCAGCAAAAAGCCACGTAAGCCTTCTCAGACAAATTAGAATTTTCTCTATAGATGGAGAATCCACATTATCCTTCACATTTCTCTCAAATCCTCTTTTGAACTCCACTATTCTGAAAGTCTCGTTTAATTAATTTAGCAACAGAAACTCCTCAATCTTATGCTTTTTAAAAACCTTACCTATGTTTTTTTATATTTTAAGTGCTTACACATAAAGACACAATCACTGGCATATATAGAATGTATATATAGATTGTGTCATATGAAAGCCACTAATTTTGTATTGTCTCCAATTGATACATTAGATGGTCAGTGTTAAGCAATATTTATTGAGTTATTCAGTATTCTCCAAGCACTATCCTAAATATGTGGCATTTTATGCTATATTGTGCATCTATAAGTGCCAGATACTAGTCTAGACACTTTCTTGCTTATCCTTTACAACATATTTAGGGGCTAGTTGTTGTTATGATCATTCCTACTTGACAAACGTTACCCAAGATCACACAATGAATACGTGGCATAACTAGGTTTCAAATCCCATGGATTGCTTTTCCTACGCTGCAGGCAGACGACATAGAGATAGAAAACAAGCAAAATAAAAGATTGATCAGAATGGACTAAAACTGGAGGAAGCTTCCTAGAGGACATGACTTTGGAGCCTAATTTTAAAAAATTAAAGTGAACACAGGAAGTTGGAATAAAGCATTAAGTCACATAAAGGGGAGGACAAGCAAGTAGAGAATGAGCATGGCAAGCATGTTTCCATATTTGGGGGAAGAGAGTTCATGTTAGACAATAATGACAGAAGAGTAGTGAGGTAGGAGAGAGACAAGTTGACAAGGACCTTGAAGCAGAGAATTTCGATTCTAAAGTGGTGGCTATTGGTTCATTGAACAAAGGAAAATCTTAAAGAACGTATTTAAGGTAAAATGTTTTAGTTGTTGATTATAGAAAGAATAAATTGGAGAAAAGAGATTTAGAAACACCCCCCTCCCAAGAAGAAAATTTCAATTAGTACTTCCAGCAGCACACTCAGCTCCAATCCTTCAGTGTTTTCACCCTAGCATACCCTCACCTCTGGCAGCCAAAAGGGCAAGTTTGTGTTCCTTTGCTTCTATGTGTGAAGTGCCATTTTGTTTTGCTTTGTTTTTCTTTGCTTTCCCCATAGGATATGCTTTTCTTTCTTAATCAAAAAGGGCCCCTCACAAAAGGCATCTTCAGACAGTCAGCCAATGTGAAATCCTGCAGAGAGCTGAAACAGAAACTGAATTCTGGAGTCGAAGTACACCTAGACTGTGAATCTATTTTTGTGATAGCATCTGTCTTAAAGGTAGGAAAAGTTCACCCTTCATCCACCCTAGGGTGTAGCTCCGGAGCAAGACAACTGGTTTCTTTCACTTTGAATATTATTCCCATCAGCAAAGAACCACAAAATAGATTTAGAATCTGAAAAAGTGTAAAAACACTTCACAAAGTCAATGTTGGACTTAAAAAGCCATCACCAATAATACAGCATGTCAGACATGCTTTTTTTTTAATTTTTAAAAAAGTTTTATCCCATACGCTCTCCTTGTCTTCACTCCTGCCATGCATGCAAAAATATAAGTAAATAAAAAATAAAACACATGCAGTATGTTTACCAAAGCAAACATCCTGCTTTTGAAGAGTTCCTTACTATCTCCTTCCTCACAAAGGCAAAATTTTCAAAAATAAACTTTTATTAAACTTTAGAAATAGTTATAGATGTTTACCATCCTAAACGAACATCGGCCTTAAAACTGAAACAAAAAAATTGGTCACTGAGGCCACAGAAAATTCCATTCATTTACATAATCATGCCCACATATATGCCTCCCCCTGTTGCCTAATACCTTTACCTTTAAAAGTGGAATGGGAATGACTCCAGCATCTGGGACTTCTTTTACCTTTACCACATTTGGCATTCTTTAGTAACCATAGGGGGAAAGGAGGGATCAGAACCACAAGATTAATAAAGTCACATATATAGTTACAGAGTTACAGAGCTCTTCTAAAATGTTATCCTCCCTACATTCTTGGAAATGCCTCACATTTTTGGGAAACCAGCTTTAAGCAGAGCTTTTGACCCCAGCAATAGCTCCTGCAAACCTGGCTCCGATCTCCCAGCAGGGTTGAAGATGCATTGGAGCCAGGGGTAAGGAAGGGGCCCAGCCTGCGTCCCAGGGCCTGGAGCTAAAAAACAAAATTCAGGAAACCTTGGGGCACCGTCTTCAGCAACACATAAAGACGACGCTCGTCTACCCTCACTCCAGCCTGCTGCCCAGCTCCTCACAGAATCTTAGACCATGAATCTGAACAGTCAGATGTTTCCCAGTAAATGGGCTGTGTCTGTTCTTGAACAACTGCTCCTGGAGACTTTTGCAATAAAAAAAAAAAAACATGAAAGAACTGGAGAGCTTGAGCTAGAGTCATCTAATCTGTTTTCCCTGGGATTTGTGATGACTCTCCAGTCCTGGAATACAATGAAGATACGTTGGTGTACTTTAACCAGATAGATATGCCAGGGATACATACTCACAGTGAAGTTTTCTTTGTTTTTTTATCAGATAGGTTTTTCCCCTATCTCTTAAGAAGTAAAGGCCTATGTTTTAGAAAATATCTCTTACTGTGCTCTCCTTTACAGCACCACACTTGTTAAAATTTTGTGCTAAATTGCTGAGGATATTGCAAAAAAGCAATTAAATTGTGTCTCATATTGCAGAAATATTACTCGTCCAGAAATAAAGAAAGAAAGAACAAAAAAAGACCCAAATTATTGAGGAGACTGGTTAAATGGGTTCCAAGTAATAGAGGTTTTGTCATAGTGTTATTGTGTTTTTACTCCCATTTCTTCCACGTGGTTGCAGAAACAGATACTTTCTGAGCCTTTTTTTTTTTTTTTTTTTTTTTTTTTTTTTTTTTGCTTTGTTTCTTGTTTTTATGCTTATTTTGAAGCAGTCCTTAAGGTTGCTGTTAATTTTTCACTTACGGTAGATCTGCTTAAATAACAAGCTTAACTCTTCAAACACAATTGGAAGAAAATTGCTTTAGACTGTCTAACTTTGATCCATCAAACCTTTGAAGAGAAGTGCATATTTAATCCTGCAGGAATCACATCTCAGATGAATTTGGGAGTTCTGCTGATGACCTGGCTCTGGTATTGGAGGGGAGGAGACATCCAGTTGAGTGTTGTGAGTTGGTGATTGTAATTCCAAATCAGCTCTCCCTTCCTTTCTTAATTGTGATGGCAGTTGTATTTCGTAACTTGTTATTGCAGCTGTGGGAGAGTTCATTGTGATGTTACAAGTCATTATCTTTCAAGTGTAGGTTTAAGATTTAATGATGTTTTTCTTCAAGGCAGATCATAAGTATGTTTTCCACCGACATTCAAAAAGAGAGCAATTGTCACTACCTCATTTTGAAATAACAGATTTTGCCTCTCCTAAATCTGACTTTTAAAGTGGGTGCAGCAGCTAAAATTAGCTTGGAATTATGAAAATTCAGTAGATTTACCCCTAAAAGAGGTTAACTTTTGTGATGATACATCTGAGTCACAAGCATCCAGGTACATTTCTACTGGAAGATATAATAGAAGAGGGAAAGAATTTGCATCAGTCCATCTTCCTAGTTGTTAACCAGTCTTTTAAAAATGTATGGACATAGAGTGACATAATCACATGGAGGTTTTTTTTTGTTGTTTTTTTTTTCCAATTATCTTGGAATCTCAGTTACAGTTGGTCTTCGTTTGCCCCTCATTAATATCTGCCATATGATAAATAGTAACAGTTCAGCAGTGACTTAGGATGCACCTCTATTATGGTTGAAACCATGGTTGGCATTGAGGTGTACGAAGATGAAGATTAGGGTATGTCCCTGCCCTGGACAGCTGATGAGCTGAGCAAGTGGGAGACATGCACACATAATCGGCTAACTGTAACAATAAGTTCTCACAGCTTCTGTATCAGTGATACAAACACAGTGTAAAAGTAACAAGTTGTGTATTGTGTTTTGTAAGGCAAACAGATAAAGTTGTTGATTTGGTTTTTCAGCAACAGTTAAAGTTGCCCAGTATGCCAACTTTGGTCTATCTCTGTGTTGTAAGCAGGAACTTGCAAGAGAGTAGCCAACCATGGGTACAATACTTAGACATTAAATTGAATTTATAATCTTGGTGAAGGTGAGACTTTGAAACCTTGGCTTTGTTAATACTATGCCAAAAGCAACATAGAGAGTTGCCCTAGATTGGAAATGAATGTAGAATTAGAACCAAATTCTGTTTACTCTTAAGCTTTTTATAAACAGAGGTCAAACAGCAAACACCCTTGGTCACACCCAGCTTGTGTCATAGTCTGGTTTTACTGTACTCAGCCTTGCCAGTGGTCTCTACAGAATAAGGTTCTCGAAGGCCAGAAAGGATAAGCACGTACAGTGAAGATGTTATTTAGTGTCCATCAGGCACAGGAGTGCTGCCCAAGATCCCAGAGCCTAGCCAGAGCCTGGAAACCGTCTCCCTCCAAATATATGAGAACGTTTCTATGGGGAATACTGGAGAAACCCTGGATACTCCTGGTTGGAATTATACATCAATACCACTGGATAACAGGTGTTTTGTTTTATTCATTCTAGTTGGAATTGTACACCAGTACCACTGGATAACAGGGTAATAAGAGGCAGTCATTTGAACAGAACAAGGGGACACTGCGTGGTTTAAAGTCAGGAAAGGTGTGCATTAGGCTTGTGTCCTTTCAGCATATTTATTCAATCTGTATGCTGAGCAAATACTCCAAGAAGATGGACTATATAAAGAAGAACAGAGCATCAGGATTGGAGGAAGATTCATTACAACCTGCATTACACAGATGATACAACCTTCCTCGCTGAAAGTGAAGAGGGCTTGAAACACTTACTGATGAAGATCAAAGACCACAGCCTTCAGTATGGATTACACCTCAACATAAAGAAAACAAAAATCCTCACAACTGGACCAATAAGCAACATGATGATACACGGAGAAAAGATTGAAGTTGGCAAGGGTGTCATTCTACTTGAATCCATAATCAATACCCATGGAAGCAGCAGTTCAAGAAATCAAAAAATGCATTGTTTTGGGCAAATCTGCTGCAAAAGACCTCTTTAAAGTGTTGAAAAGCAGAGATGTCACCTTGAAGACTAAGATGTGCCTAACGCAAGCCGTGGTGTTTTCAGTCGGCTCATGTGCATGTGAAAGCTGGATGATGAATAAGGAAGACCGAAGAATTGATGCCTTTGAATTGTGGTGTTGGCGAAGAATATTGAATGTACCATGGACTGCCAAAAGAATGAACAAATCCATCTTGGAAGAAGTACAGCCAGAATGCTCCTTAGAAGCAAGGATGGCGAGAATATGTCTCACATACTTTGGACATATTATCAGGAGGGATCAGTCCCTGGAGAAGGACATCATGCTTGGTAAAGTAGAGGACCAGTGAAAAAGAGGAAGACCCTCAATGAGATGGATTGACACATTGGCTGCAACAGTGGACTCAAGCATAACAAGGATTGTGAGGATGATGCAGGAGCAGGCAGTGTTTCGTTCTGTTGTACATAGGGTCGCTGTGAGTCAGACTCAACTCTACGACACCTAACAACAACAACAACAGGGACTTTGTTTTATTCACTGCTCTTTCCCTAGCATCTCAAAGAGTGCCTGGCACATATGAGTAAATACGTGTAGAATGATTGCATGAGTGATCAGCAGATTGTGAACCTCACAAACATCCTGGTGCATTTCCTGGAACTAGCTATTACTAGAAGAAATGTTGAGCTATTTAAGTGAAGCAAGTGAAAGCAGTACCTTGTAAATTGACAGGGGCACATGATCACTTCCCCTCAATCTAGCACAAAAGAACTAAAGCTTCAAAAATTTTCAGAGATTGATTGTATGGTATTAAGAATCATGCATCACTACTTCAGTCCTATAAAGTAAGTCAAATTTTCCAGGCCACTACTTAGTAAATTTGTGTCTTGATTACCTAGTGCTGCCGTAACCAAGTATACCACAAGTGAGCGTCCCTAAAGAACAGGAATTTATTTTCTCATAGTTTCAGAGGCTAGAAGTCCAAAACTGGGCATGAACTCTGGGGGAGAGTCCTTCCTTATATATAGCCCAGAAATTCCTTGGCATTCCTTGGTATCTGTCTTCCCCTTGTGTGTGTCTCTGTGTCTATTCTGTCCTTTTTATAACTCAGAAGTGATTAGATTTAGGACCCACCCTACTCTGGTATGACCTCATTGACACACCAAAGAAAAACTCTGTTTCCAAACAGGATCACAGGGCTTCAATACATGTTTTTTGGGGGACACAATTCAATCCATAACAGCTTGCATTTATACTTGTGGTACCCCAGAACTCAGGGGCTTGAAGTTGTAACATATCTAAACTTTCTTCTTTTTCCAAGGGTATATATGTTCCAATCCAAGGAGTTGTAAGGGAAAACATATGGTAACCCAGTGGGAGTTTTAGTATATTCCCAACACTTGCCTCTTTCAAGTCTGCAGAATTGAGTTTATGTACCATTCAAAGAATGGAATAATGAAGCTACAATGAGAGTTGTTTTCTTCTAAGGAGTATACACCTTAAGACATCAGACCCAGGCTTGCCTTGTGAGAGGAGGAATTTTAGTTGTTGTCATTTGCCTTTTGTTTTAGAATGTTTCTCTCTGGGAATTGAGTGTACTGTGGCTAAAATATGGAAGCAAAATATGTATTTCTGTATAGGGGGAAGGATTTCAGATGGTTTACTGCCAGACCCTGTCATATTGTACTAGTTTGCTACAGTGCAGACAAACAGGAGGTTTCGGAGATTGTCCTTTATCTTTCCCACCGTAGTCAGGACTCTGATTATCCCTCAGGTTTTTGTTGGAAAAAATCAAAGCACATGTCTCTGTGTGTGCAAGTCAGTTGGCACAGAGCTCTGTGTATCCAAAGAAGGGTGGCCTTGACTGAATTTTTCAAGGAAATGTATTCTCTTTAATTTCTTCAATATATTTGGCATGAAAATAATGATTTGTTTTTCCCTCTGTGTAAGGATTTTCTACGAAATATTCCAGGAAGCATTTTTTCAGCAGATCTGTATGATCATTGGGTCTGTGTAATGGATCAAGGCAATGATGAAGAGAAAATAAATACAGTTCAAAGGTAATTATTCTAATTTGGCCATGTCTCAAAAATAGTTTTTTTTTAAGGCTTATATTTATAGACTTCTCTAGTAAAGTAGTGACAACTGTCAAAGTCATGTCCATAGGGGCCAGTTTAAGAATAGATTTATGCTAGCTGCTGTCATCGTAATTTTTGTTTTTTCCCTCTAATCTTCTTAATATGGAATGCTTGACCATTGTACACCTTGTGTAGCTCTGAAACTGATAGGAGTTGAAATCCATTAGTCTAGTAGCTAATGTTGTAGCCCCAGTCTACAGTTTTATGATCTTAATTTTGGTAAATATTTAACTAACCAGACAACTCCTTATATATATCATTCAGCAGTGGAATTCATACAAAGATAAAAGACCTATTTCCTCCCTTCAGGAAACTCACAGTTAGGTAGAGTAGAGAGGGGAATACACTGAGAGTTACGGTCACAGTGCGGATAATCAGTGCTATAAAGGAGACCTGGGGGGTGCAGTGGGAGCACAGCAGAGAGGCAGTCACTCAGGAGAAGTGTCAAGGAAAGGGGGAGAGTAGTTGCCAAGTCCCAGTCTGATCGGCAAGGATGCATTGTCTATACTCCTGCAAAGACAAATTGCTGCCATAACTCCTCACCTCCTGAATATTTCCTGTATTATAAGAGAATAGGAAACACAGACTCAAGCAATACATCCAGTGTGGTGAAAACCCAAGAATCCCAGTGGCATTTATTTGTATGTGCTTGCTTAGAAGATTTTTCTTAGCAACGTTCAGATGTGAATTATTACCTACACACTACTATTGATAGATGTTTTTTACCAGGACAAGAACATCATACAATGGTGAAAGACACCAGAAACCAAGGCTGTGTAACACAGTATTACTTCTACTTCCATTATAGTTTGACAGAAACCATTCAGATAATGAGCATCAAATTCTATAAAATTCTATATCCTATAAACTATTAAAGGATGATATTTCTAAAAGATAAAACTATGACTTTTGTACAAATATAAAATGAACACGTGAAAGATTTTATTTAAATCGATGATGAGGGGACCATTAAGATGTTCCAGCCAGTTCAAAGGCGATTTTAAGTACCACAACTTATATAGATCAATCAGAAATGCTGAAATGAATTTAAATAGATGCAAAACTGGCTTTTTCTGCAGAGAGGGTAGATGAATCAATTATCCCTCCTTTAGACGGAATTTACAAGTCTAGAGACAAGTATTATGTGCATTGCTATCAGTTGTCTGCAATTTACAGAGCTGTAAAATAACTCAAACTTCAAGCCTCCATAGAATCAGATAGCCCAAAGGATGTGCTAGACAATGCCTTATTTTCCACTGGACACACCCAGTAATGTTTTGTTCCATTTCAAAGTTCTTCATAGTTTGTCCTTACAAAATTGTACGCATTGTCAGCCCATTGAACTGAAGAAAGGACTCTCTGCCATTTGTGCAACAGTAGTCAGACTATTCTTTCTCCAGGTTGCAAATTCTTGTTGAAAAAAAAGCAATAACCATGAATTTCAACTTGGAAACATAAAATGTATTTTATATAAAGAGATATAGAGATAGATATACATAATAGATGTATAGATATATCTATCTATATATAAGTTTTCTTATATGTATATTTCTACCATTCATACATATATATATATATATATGTTTTCTGAATGGTAGAAAAATTTAGAAATGGCAGAAAAATTCACTTCACTGAACTGAAATTGAAAAATTCTTCATCCATCACAAAATGGGAACACTGGAAAATACACTATTGTAATCTAGACTTATTTATGAAAGTGATGCCAGCAATATAAAGACATTTGGGCCAGAATTGACCTTGGCAGCTAGTAGATCAGCACGTAAGCTCTCAAAACAGACCTGGAGTCTTGGTAGCTATGGTCTGGGTGCTCGTCAAGAGACAACCTTCCTGTGTGCTGCTTGGAAATAAAGGAGCACTTTAAATTTAATTGCTGTTTAATTTCATCAGAAAGCTTTTGGGGGTTTCAGTTAGAATATTCTGAAATGTTATAGGATTTGCCTAAGTTAAAATACATTGTACTAGTTTCAGGGAAATATTCCAGGCAGCATTTTTTTACAGGGCATATTTTTGGGTTCACTTAAACTCGCATTGAGTTGTAAAGACAATGTACAAAAATATTTGTGCGTGCGTGTGTGTGTGCATGTGTCTGTGTGTGTGTGTGTGTATCCCCAGTGCTTATATAGAGGCAGTCCTCACTTGGCATGGTACCATGTTAACTGAAATGCATTCATATCTGAACAGTGTTTTTGCTCTGCCTGGTTCTTCACGCCAAGTGAGGGTTGCTTGCATTTACAAATTTGTAAGTGAAATGTTTTGCTTAACGAGTGCATTTTTTGTCTTTAGGCTATTAGACCAGCTTCCGAGAGCCAATGTTGTTCTCCTAAGGTATCTTTTTGGAGTATTACACAACATTGAGCAACATTCTTCATCCAATCAGATGACTGCATTTAATTTAGCGGTGTGTATCGCTCCAAGCATTCTTTGGCCTCCTACTTCCTCCAGCCCAGAGCTAGAAAATGAATTTACAAAAAAGGTAATGAAGTTTTTCATTTCTGTGTCCTGGGGGACTGAGTCCCCATTATGAACCTGAAATTTGGGGTACTAATTCTGAAAGGCGTTTTCTTAAATACCTTAATTTACTCCATATAGATTTGAGTACACTGACTATGGAGTGTTTTATCCTATCCTGGTAGACTATGGGAAGGTGTTTTATAAAGTATAAAAGTTATAGTAACAGTTGAGTTACTTCTCTTTTCCCATTCAGGAGGGTAAACGTTACAACTTACTTAAAATATAAAATGGTAAGAAAGCAATTGCTGTGATTTTAAAAAAAGGCAAGAGCTTTAGAGTTAGGCAAGCCAAGTTTTATTCTCAGTCCTATCACTTGCCAGATGTACAATCTGGGGCTAAGTTAATTACATTGATCCACAGTTTCCTCATCTAAACAATAGAGGTGGTGATAATCCCTATTTTATTAAGTAGTTGCTTGAAATCACACCCCTGTAGTGCCTGGCAATTAATAAGAGGCTTGAGGATATTCCCTTTGCTTCTAATATTCTACTTGACCCTGCCAATTATGGCACCTTCAGAGAATTGTTCAGCTACCATCTTTGCCTCTGCTGTCGGGGTAAGGAAACTATTGAAAGGTTCCACTATGTCTCAGTGGAGGCACAAAGCATCCCAGTAAAATATTACCTCTTCCCAAAGTAATTCCTGTTAGGAGCCTGAGGGAAGGCTGCATGGGACTGTAGTCAGGCAGAAGACAAGTTTTCCCTCCAACTGCCTCTCTCCTTCACAGCAAATCCACAGAGGATGCCCTCTTCCCAAGTTTACAACAATCTGCTTTACATAAGAAGTTTTATAAGTTTTTATCTAATTGATGCTTTACAATTTTTAATTAAAAATTATATTCTTCGCCCCAAACACTCTATAGAGATTACTTGAAATTACCCTAATTTTAAAGATGGAGCCATTGGTATAAAAATGTTAACATTAACCAAAGGCCACAAATAGTAACTTTAGTTCACTGATGAAAATTAATGTAATTTCTGTGCCCAAACAACTCTTGAAAGTTTCATCGTTTTTTAGGGGAAACTGCTTTGTGTGCTTATATATCAGATCTGAACTCTCTCAGAGTTCTTTTATATTTTTTTTATTAGAACCAGGATTCATGTATGAAATATGATTTATAAATATGCTATATGAAAAGCAGCACTTCTTTTTTGTCCTTTTTTGTATAGGTTTCCCTGCTTATACAGTTTCTGATTGAAAATTGCTGTAGGATATTTGGAGAAGAAATCACTTCCCTCTTGGGAGAGATTTCAGTGAGATGTGATAATAGAGAGAATGCCTCAGGTACTGTAAATAATTTGATTGGTTCTTGTGAGAAATAGACCACATGTCTGTGTGGGGCTGGTTGAAGATGCTGAGGCGGTGGTTGTCCTGGAGCCCATAGTGGCTGAGGTGAGGGGGTCACCTGAGCTGGGTCAGTAGGGCCCAGCCAGGCCTCTGCTCCTTCCTCAGAAGGCCCACTAACAGGTCAGGGCATGTTGAACACTGGTGGGATTAAGAAACTTATAAAATGAGGTCTCAGACTTCGAAATGTTGTTAGTAGCAACATGCTATGTTATGTTACAGTTTGAACCTTTTTTTAAATAGAACTTTATGAGGCACCCTAACATATGTAATAGAACTGCTGTGGTAGAAACTGGAGTTGAAGGCCCAGATCCCTGCCTGGTTCTTTTTGTTTGTTTATTTTTTTCTTCTCTTTCCCCTCAGTGGTCCCTAAGACACTTCAGAGTTCTAATACACTATGAAATAGTTTGAAGACAACTAGTATCATAGGACCAGGGTGGAGGGGGCAGGTGTTGAAGACATGTGAATATGAATTCCTGCACCACCAATTGCTAGTTATGTTATCTTTGGCCAGTTATTCTATCTCACTGAACATCAGTATTTTCATCTATAAAATTTGGTAATAGTAATGTCTAACTTTTATGGTTGTTGTAAAGATTGATAAGGTAATAGATGTCAAAGAACTTTGTAAAAGAGAATTTGATAGGGTTAGTGAAAGGTTTCCCCAAGACTAGAATTAATTATATATAGCCATCAGTGATCCATATTAGAAGAGAGAGTCTTATTCAGAACCTGGGTGCACTTGGCATTAGTTCTTTCATGTTTTTACCATCTCTTGGTATCATGACATGTCCTCATTGCTTTGAGGTAATATTACTTAATAAAAGGCAATTTTATCAGGCACTGAGATAAACTTAGTATACTCTAAACTTTTTTTTTTTTAATTCTGCAACAACAGTTGGAAAGATTTTGAAAGATCCTTTCTTTCCTGAGAGTAAGAATTTGAATACTCTACCTGAAGAGAGAATTAAATTAAGCATCATAGTTTGTTTTTAAATTAAATAGTTGTGTAAGGCAGCATGGGCTTTATTTGTGGTAAGGAAAAAATGTTAATCCTAGTTTGATTTTTTGACAGATATTTCCTGCTTCCAACTGAATGACTCCTCCTATGACAGCCTGGAAAATGAGCTCCATGAAGATGTCGATGCTCCATGTAGTGACCTGGTAAAGAAGCTTGGTCAGGGCAGCAGAAGCATGGACTCTGTCTTAACCCTCAGTGACTATGATCTTGACCAGCCTGAGGTGGAAGGCCTTTTAACCCTGAGCGACTTTGACTTAGACCATTCTAAAGATGAAGACGTTCAAATGAAACGGCCTCTTGAATCCAAGCCAGTGAGCGTTTCAGCGGTGTACATAAAGGTCCCACTGCGGGATCATGCCAGCACCCGCTCTGGTGTGTGCACATCCACCTACCTGTCCACAGCTGCAGCAGATGCTCCCAAGAGCCTGAGGCGACACCGGCGCTGCTCAGAGCCCAGCATCGACTATCTAGACTCAAAGCTTTCCTATCTCAGGGAGTTTTATCAGAAAAAGCTACGCAAGTCCAGTTGTGATGCAATTCTCTCTCAAAAAGATGAGGACTATATGAAACAGACTCAGCCCCTCCAGGAAGAGGGTAAGGCATGTTTTAAGCAGAGTTTAGTCACAGGCACTGATATCAGTAAGAAAAATGCCACTAATCAAAATGTTAAGAAGAAAAGCTTGTCCAGTAATGAAGGACATCATGTGAAACTCTTCCCTAAATCCAAGCCAGTGGCCATTTCTGTGGCACCTTACAGTGGCATGCCTCCACGGGATCATTGCAGGAACCAGCCTGTAAATGCAGATACACCTGGATATTCACCACCACACACAGCAGGCACCCTCAAGAGTTCAAGGGTGCACCGGCGCTGCTCAGAGCCCAGCATAGATGACCAGCACTGCAAGCTGACGTATCTCAGGGGGGTTTATTCAAAGAAACAACATAAAACCAGCTGCGAAGCTGGTCCCTTGCATGGAGAGGAAGATTATCTCAAGCGGCACAAGTCTTTGCAAATGGAAGGGCAAAAACTTATCAATCAGAGCTTGGTCATGGGAATCGAGGTAGGCAAGAGTAGTGCTACATACCAGAACACTGAGAAGGTTTTACCCCCAAGATTAAACATTTGCCCCAGGACTAGTTACTCCAGCTTATCCTCCCCAGGCACTTCCCCTTCTGGCTCATCAGTGAGCTCCCAGGACAGTGCTTTTTCTCAGATTTCTGAACACTCCGTGTTTACACCCACTGAAACCTCCTCTCCGATAGATTGCGCTTTTCAGGCTCCGAGGAAACAGGAAGAGCTTTCTTCTGACTTTAGCAGTTGCAGTCTTCCTTCTGTGACGCCCAGTTCCTCATCAGGGCAGGCCAGCAGCCACCTGGCTTATCCAAAAAAGGACGCCTTAGAGTGGCATTCACAAATGCATTCTGTAACTCTTCACCCCAGCACATGGTTGAGAAACAGTGTGGCCAGTTTGAAAAACTGGTCCCTCAAAAAGAAGGCGAGAGCATCTCGACCAGAGGAAAAGAAAGTGTGTTCTCTGAAAGGACCCACAGAGCCACCTCCATATGCTTCCGGTTTTCCAGAAGCCAACTTACTACAAGAGAGACAGAAAGACATGCCCCTGAGGGCAACTGAAGGACTTGGAGCTGGACAAACAGCCCAGTATGGTTCTTACCCCTGCCAGGACTCAGAAAAACTCTGTAGCTCTCCATTCAGCCTCGTGGAAGACAGACTCAAGTTTTGTAAGAAGTCACACAAGGAAGTAGAGGATGGTGGTCAGTGCTCTCCTGGTACTCTACCTTGTGAAAGGTCCTCATCCAGCTCTTTGACTGTGGATGATGTGTCCAGCCCAGACTCAGGGCCTGCAATAGTTTGTGATGATGGGGATAGACATTTAACCAAAGACATTTAACCACAATAAGAATCTGAAGCTGCCAGGAACAGGAGCTGGGCTAATTTATAACATAGAGACAATAATTATTATGACCCCTTTATATAAGATACCTGGGATAGGTAGCATAAGGATAATCATCGCTAATACTTAGGACAACAAAAGAATTCTCTTGACGTGAGACTAGTTGGCAAAAAGTCTATTCTCAAAAATTTGGTCCCCTTAATGTTTGGGAGGCTTTCCCTTATTGGAGCATGGGGTTGGTCCTGTCATGTATTTTTAAAGATACTAGCAGATGGCTAGAGAAGGCAGAGCAATCTTCTGTTTAGGAAATCTGCCTTATGTGAACATTCTGTGAGATTTGTTGCCTGAGAAGACCAGGGTAACATAAATTAAAGATAAGGGACAGGTGAGAGAGGTGAGGGGTGCAGAAAAGCCATCCACAGTCCATGGCGCATTTTTAATAAGTAGGTAAGAAAAATGCTGCTTATCAAAGCACTGAGTAGAAAAGCTTATCTGGTGATGAAGGAAATCATGTGAAACCTTTTCCTATATCCATGCCAGTGGCCATTTCTGTGGCATCTTAGAGTAGCATGCCCACAGAGGATCATTCCAGGAACCAGCCCATTGATGCAGCTAGGCTGGAGAAAATGGAGTGATTCAAGAGCCATGGGTACCACGATAGCATTTTTGCTGGTTATGTTGCCTGATTTGTTTTTCCATTAGAGTGTTGCATTGCTTTGCAAAGGCTCCAAGAAACAGCTGTCAAGAGAAAGAAGGAATCAGTTGCTCATTTCATTGTCCTTTCCAGAGGTGCCTGTGCTGGGAACGTTCTCCAGAAAGACACCTTTTCTATTTAAAAGGTGCTGTTACCAACATTTGATCCAAGCGTGGTTCGTTTTTGCTGAAGTGTTTCCTGGCAGCTCAGCCTCATAGATTACAGTCAGCTCAGAAAAATTATTTATAAAACATCCATTTCTAATTGCTGTAGTTTGGCAGTTGAGAGAGCCATTTAGAGATCAGCAGGTTATAAACAGTCACAGAATAGAATATCCTCTGAAGTGGCTGGCAAGCCTTCTTCTCAGACAGTCATTGGCTTTGGGTTTTCTTACCTCCAGAAATGTTTCCATATTTTTGTCCCAAATAATTCATGGCTTATGGATGGTTTCCACCCCATTGGTTTATTTCATAACCACGGACGCTTCTTCCTCTTGCCTTAAAGGTTCCACTAGCACGTCTCCTCACTGGGGATGGACTAGCAAAGCTTGCCAACCAGCATAAAGGGATAGCACCAGGAATGGATTTGCATCTTCCTTCATTGTAACTACTTACCTATAAAAAGTTGCTTAGAGCCCATTTATTTGGTCTCTTCGTCTACCATCAGACGGTACTGTCAGATGAATGTTTTGCCTACAAACTAGCTTATTCCGAATTATTCTCCTTATCACTCCCCAGGAAACTGTCATTTCAAATGTTCTTTCCCTATTGCCCTAAAAGTTGAGTTTTTCAGTTACAGAGAAACATAATGTTTTCTCTAAGATGAAGAAGTCTTTTCAGTATTAGCTATAGGTGCTACCTACCTCTCGGGGACATGGCCCTGTTTGCCCCAAGTACTAGAATTAACTTTTAGAACTCTGTGTCCAAAGAGCTTCTTCATGACACTGGCCATCTCAGTCACAGATGGGAAATAGATTTCACCTTATAACTAAGCAGTCCTATGTTAAGACTCGTAAGTGTCCGTGTGCATTGTTTGTGGTATAACATATAAAGCCAACAGGGAATCCCCTTCCCTTAGGGCATACTACTGTCAGAACTGCAAGATGTGAATGAAGCTCTGATGGCTTGGAGTGTCTTTCTGGAAGAAATTACTCCTCTACTTGCCAAAATAATAGTTCTAGTCTTTTTTTACTTTCATATTAGCAGGTAGAAAATCCTCCACCCAATTTGAAGCATAGAAGTAAATAGATGCTGAGGTTCTTCAATAATCATTCCTACTCTCTGTGTTCCTTTAGATACTCCTGTAATACTTACATGTGAATAGTTTGTTAATATTGTTGTAAAGTATTATATTGTATAATTTGAAGACAAACTACATGTCATTTTATTACACTCTGTCAACCTATAATATATTAGACGGATGCTTTATCTAAAATGCTTTGAGTTTGTATAATATATCTTGACAAATTTTACTACCATATGTTATGTAATAAATGTGTATTTTTGTACTTGCAGAAACTGCTGCTAACTTTTAAAGTTTGTTTTTTTTTTTTGTTTTTTTTTTTTTTTGGTTTTAAAGGCACTGATAATGGATATGTATGATGTCCATGCTGTCTATTAAATAAAATACCATTCTGCAGAGTTAATCCCACCAGAGCTGTATTGCCCTTTGTAGAATTGTTTAGTTGTTGAGCCCAATTTCTGCTTACTGTTGGAAATTTCACAGAAGGTAATTAACGTTGAACTGGAACTTTGAGTCTTTGGTCGTAAGCCATGGTCGTTCTTTCTTGAAAAATATTTTTTTCCTTTTATACTTTTTCTAATCTTATTTACCAAACATGTCATGTTTTAGACACAAAGTCTTCATTTTCTTAGGCATTGTTTTCATTATGCTTCTGAAATCAAACATAATTCTCATATCGAAAGAACCATCAGCTCGGTTTAACTGATTGTATTTTCTGACAAAAGTTTGGACCATTCTGACCAGTGTTACTATTGACCTCAGATAAGCAAGACATCAGTACTTTCAAGGTAGTAAAAATGTATTAAATAATACCAGTTTCTCATGACTGCTTCATCTTTGCCTTCTCAAAGTTCATTGAGGTTCCCGCTGTATAAATTTAACTACCATTTCAAAGAGATTCAGACAAAAATATACTTAGTCCAGAAAAAATTTTGTGCTCTAAATGAGCAGTGAAGACCACAACTCCACTGTCAGAAATGTCACTGAATAGGAAATTTGGGCAATGTACACACACACTGATGTTGATTTCTCCCTAAGTTTTACAGCAGTACAAAGATAATTTTACTTTTAATAAAGAGTCGCTCTACCAAGACCATTGGATTTAAAAAATCATCTCACTTTGTTTTAAGTTTTTTGTTTTTTTTCCTTTTCATGGCATGTCATATTGAATTGAAAGGACCTAATGGATCCCTCTTAAAGCCCTGGCGGTGTAGTGGTTAAGAGCTTGGCTGCTAACCAAAAAGTCAGCAGTTTCAATCCACCAGCCACTCCCTAGAATACATATGGGGCAGTCCTACTCTGTCCTTTCGGGTCACTATGAGTCAGAATCGACTTGAGGGCAATGGGTAATGGATCCTTGAAACAATGGCATATTTTGTCTGTTGAAAACAAACTAATTTCTAAGACTATTAGCATCTTGATCCAAATTCTGGATCAAGATACATAATAGCCTCATCTTTTCTGGATCAAGATAAACTCATCTTTTCCTACCTGATCATATTTTAATGACTTGAGAGGAAGTCTTTGCACTGCTCATTTCATTGCAAAGAAAATTTTATTACCAGGATACTTCTAGTAAATAAGTCTTATTTCTTGAATATTAAATTTGAGTAAAATGTTAATTCTCTTTATTCTTCATAAGCTAAGTTCCCTGCTGAAAGGAAGACTACTGTTGAGTTCTGTGCTGCCTACCCCAAGTGGGAGTCCATTGAGGAGCCATCCGTGAGTATAAATTCTTCTTGCAGCTTTCAGGTTCTTTTTTTAATACAGTGGCCTCCTTGAACTTCAACTCTGCATAATGTCAGATGTATGATAGAATTTGCAGAAGGCCCTGGGGTATAATTTGGAGAATTTGTTTTGAAGTCCTGAAGAAATAGACACAGAGGATGGTATTCAACTTATACTGTACCTTCATTTGGACATTCTGTGGGTTTTCATGCAGCAACAGCACAGATACATTTGTATATAGTTCAAAGTGCCTTTCTAAGCTGTTTCATTTAGTCAAAGTAAATAATGTCTTCTGGAGTTTCCTTTTACATGATAATACCAGATGCAGGTTTTGGAGACGTTAAGATTGAAATGCTAATTGTTTTCATCTAGGATTGGCTTTAGATTCTAGTAATTTATACTTAAATGCAGAGCTTCTCCTTGCAGCCTCTTGGTCTGCTGTGAGGAGTGAGTACATTGGCTAAAAACCTGTACTTGTGAGGTAGGCCCATTACTCTGAACAAGTAAAATGGGTGCTGTAAAGAAATATCCCTTCTCTGCCAGGTCACAGTGACTGATTGTTATTGCCTCACATTTTCAGGAGGAAAAGAAATGTTTTATACTTTGCCCAAGAATGGGATGACTGAGAAGCAGCGATCATCAAAATGCATGAACACAGAGAAGCTGGTGCTTGATGACAGCGCATGAGTAACGGAGGAGGAAAGCCTTAGATGAGCTAGCTCAAGCAAGAAAATGAATCACCGCAAGTTCAAAGAAAATTGAAAGGGGAAAGATATGGTAGGGGTGGTAGAAGTGCTACCAATGACATAAATGCTATTCAGGCAGTTAATTTTTATTGCCAGGTACTGTTCTAGACCCTAGGGATATAAAGTAAAGAAAGCTTGTTTCTGTCCTTAGGGGGTTTTAAACAACTGAGAATAATCGGGAGTGTACAGAAGGGGAACAATAGCATTTACTGGGCACTTACTATGTGTCTGTATGCACTGCTGATAAATACACTTCATGTATCATGTAATTCTCATAATAGCCCTATGTGGTAGAACCTCATTCTGACCCCAGGCTCTTCTCTGCTCTTACCTTAAATTAGGTAAGATTAGGTAATGATAATGACTCTTCCATAGTAAAGCAAGCACAAGTTATGTACATGGAGGACCAAGCCGAACTGTACTAAATTATTGTGTCTAGGCTGGGTAGCTCCAATTTAAGAGAAGCATTGAGTATCAGAAAGAATTCAGAAGGCTATGACAAAGGTTAAAAAAATTGAGCTAAGTCTTTTGGTCCAGAGAAAATGGCATAGACTTGTTTCTCTCTGCTCCTCCCTGCTAATTACAACAATAAACGCTGGAAACAAAGCAAAGACAACCAAAAGAGTACCCTTAAAGGTGGTAAGAGGAAAGTGAAATGGTTTAGGATCCCAGAAATGAAGGAAAAAACTCTGCAACAACATCCTGTGTCCCCTCACCCAACAGAAGAAGGTAATTCAAGCAGGCTTTCTCCTCCCCGTGCCCAACTGGAGTCCCTCTGATAACACTGGGTGAACCCAGCACTACCAGCAAGAGAGGTAGATTGGAGCCCCACTAACAGTGAGCATTCAGGGGAGAAAGTCTCCTTTCCTGCCAATCCCAACACTTCCCTTCACTGAGAGACAGCCGGGTGTCCTGGCAGCAACAGCAAGAGGAACTCAGCTGCCTACGGACAAATCCAAACTCCTCGAGGGACCGAGTTACTGGTATAAGGACTGTGGGGATCGTGGTCTCAGGGAACATCTAACTCGATTGGCATAACATAGTTTATAAAGAAAATGTTCTACATTCTACTTTGGTGAGTAGCATCTGGGGTCTTAAAAGCCTGTGAGCAGCCATCTAAGATACTCCACTGGTCTCACCCCTTCGGGAGCAAAGGAAAATGAAGAAAACTAAAGACACAAGACAAAGATTAGTCCAAAGGACTAATAGACCACAACTACCACGGCCTCCACCAGACTGAGTCCAGTACAACTAGATGGTGCCTGGCTACCACCACTGACTGCTCTGACGGGGATCACAGTAGAGGGTCCAGGACAGAGCTGGAGAAAAATGTAGAGGAAAATTCTAAAGCAAAAGAAGACCAGAATTACTGGCCTGACAGAGGCTATAGAAACCCCAAGAGTATGGCCCCTGGACACCCTTTTAGCTCAGTAATGAAGTCACTCCTGAGGTTCACCTTTTAGCCAAAAATTAGGCCCATAGGACAAAACGAGACTAAAGGGGCACACCAGCCCAGGGGCAAGGACTAGAAGGTAGGAGGGGACAGGAAAGCTGGTAATAGGGAACCCAAGGTCAAGAAGGGAGAGTATTAACATGCCATGGGGTTGTTAACCAATGTCATAAAACAATATGTGTACTGTTTAATGAGAAGCTAGTTTGTTCTATAAACCTTCATCTGAAGTATAATTTTAAAAACAAAAAAGAGGAACTCAGCTGCAACTAACAGCAAAGACTGTGAGGTTCCACACAGGCACAAATTGCTGCAGGTGCCTGGAGATCACCATGGCTAAAAATGTTTAGAAACTAGAGAAGGATTCTCTTTGTTTGAGATGAATAAGGGGAATCCCAAGTTGAAGCATATATAGACTGGCTTCTTAGATACTCTACAGCTCTTCCATATCTAGAGGAAAACATTCTTACTGTCATATTTGTTGTGATTTTATGCCAGTAGATTTGTGGTTTTCAGGTTTAAGAGGATTATTTCTTCTAAGCTTCAGTTTGTCAGGTAATTTTTATCCATTCAGTAAACATTTATTGAGTACCTGCTGTATGGTAAGTACTGTGCTTGTGACTCCAGGACAGGAGGCCAACAGACAAATTACATGAGTACCATATGATAAGGGCTAGGTTTCTGGCTATGGCACTTTCTTTTTCAAACAAATTCCAGATGCACTTCTTAAGTAGTTCTCCTTCTCAGGATGAGTGAGAAAAACTTCTGTGATTTAGGATTGTTTATTCCGTGGACTACCCCACCTGCCAAGATGCCTTGTACGTCAGATAATGGAATCATATCAGTGGAGCAAGAGCTCTTCTAGTCTTAAGTAGGCAACAAGAGAAAAGTGCCTGATTATACAGAGGCTTTGTTCTTGCCAAATTTAAGGACAACCCATCTTTACTCCGTCCCCCACCCCCCAACCCAAGGACTGAATTTGAACTGACCCAACCTTGAGGAGTCTCTTTGAAGATCTTTCATCAGAATCACCCTGAACCAATCTGAGAAGTTAGCCAGGGCTCTTCTAATGGGTTAAGTATTATCCACAGAGAAAAATGTTAATTTTCTATGGCCCACAACTATTGTGGTGAGGGAAACTCATCAGCGACCAGGTGACTTCAGTTTCTTTTTTCCTTCAGTTACTGCATTATATTTGTTTTCAGAAAGGTAGAATTTCCATTTTGTAAAATAGATTAGTCATATTTCCTCTGTGAGGCCCTGGTGGTGCAGTGGTTAAGAGCTCGACAGTTTGAATCCACCAGCAACTTCTTGGAAGCCCTAGGGGGCAATTCTACTTTGTCCTATAGGGTCGCTATGAGTTGAATCGATTTGGCAGCAAATGGGTTTGATTTGCTTTTGGTTTATTCCCTCTTTGCTTTGTCAAGAGAATGCTCTCTCTTCCTTTGAGAGTTTCAGCTGATCATCTTCTGGACTTCATTTTTTTAGCACAACCAGTGGTCCTCCTTACTCTGCAGGTTCCATTGAAAGTTCTGACTGGAATGGCCATACATTTCCCCAAGGATGCAGGAACAGGGAGAGAGCATTTTTGACCTTCCACTAACAACTTCCTTCCTTAGCCACTAAGTACAGTAAAAACGTACTGATAGCCTTGGAGTTGAAAGTCATATTAACACACAATTAAAGCTACCTTCTGGTTGAGTTGAAATCTGCCTTTTCTTTTGACTTCTACTCTTTGGTCACGGTTCTTCCCTTTGGAGTCACCAAATACATAATTTCTTCCAGATGGCAGCCCTTCCAATTTTTGGAGGTTACATGCCTCTAAGTTTTTGCTCTTTCATGCAAGACGTCCCTAGTTCCTTTATGAGGAATTCTTCATGTGACAAGGTTTCCATCTTCCCCAAATCCTCTGGAAGAGCTTCAGTTTAACAGTGTCCCCGCTGTACATGGTCATTATCTACATTGTACATGATTATTTTTAGGTTAATATTTTAATAATACATTAAATATGATCATAAGTTTTTATTTTAAGATAATACTTAACGTAAATTTTAATGTTTGTTGTATTATTAAATTGCCTTTTTTGTAGGTCAATTGGCAATTTCATATGTACCTAATACAGTACAAGTTCATAGCAGAAAACTTATAAAATACAATGAAAAAAAGAGGTTAAGAGACATATAGGATAAAGTGGAAAGATCTGACATAGCTTTAATTGAATTACAAAAAGAAAGGAAGAAGATAATGAAGAAAAGGCAATTGTTGAAGAAATAACAGCTGAGGTTCTTTTCAGTACTACTAAAAGACACTAATTAACAGATCGAAGAAGCTACGCAAATCTCAAGCAAGTTAAATAAAAATAAATCCACAGTAGAGATACCTGTAGAACACCAAGACAAAGGAAAAAAATCTTAAAAGGGGCCAGATTTAAAAAAAAAAAAAAAAGACATTTCCTTTAGAGAAAGGTGAGGTAGAATGAGAGCTGACTTCTCTACATCAAGAATAGAATCCACAAGACCGTGGAAGATATCTTCAATGTCCTGAAAGAAAATAACTGCCCACCCAGAACTCTACACTCAGCAAAAAATATCTTTTAGGATACTGCCTTCTTGTGGATGTATTTTCAAGCTGTTTTTAAAACAATTTAGTATGCGTGGTGCAAAAGGTTAAGGCACTTGCCTGCTAACCAAAAGTTTGGAAGTCAAGTCCACCCAGACGCGCCTCAAAAGAAAGGCCTGGAGATCTACTGCCAAAACAATCAGCCATTGAAGACACTATAGAGCACAGCTTTACTTTGACACACATAGGTTCACCATGAGTTGGACTTAGTGGCAACTGGTTGGTGGTCCAGGGAAGGGACGTCTGAGTAAAGAGCTGAACAAAGCATGGGGAGGCAAGCAGAGAACTCTGTGGCTATCTAGGCAAGAGCATTCCTGGCAATGTGATGAATGTGAAAACTGTCGACAGCTTTTAAGCACTGTATGTGTGTGTGGGTAAGGGTATTTTATAGTCTTTTTTTTTTCCTTCTGTTTCCTTCAGTGTTTGTCAAAAGATTAAGAATATTATATAGAATCAGAGACATTTGATGTGACCTTAGAAATCAACAAGCCAACCTCAGATGACCCCCAGAGAGGCCACATCTGGCCAAAGATCCCACAGTTAGGATGAGGCAGAGTAGGTCTCAGTGGTTGCTCCAAGGCCTACATCCATCCCTGGGCCATATGCCTATCTGAGAAGCTAGTCATTCAAGGCTTACTTAGAGCCCACCACTAGTTTAAGCGAGGAGCCTACTGACAGGTTGTGACCCAGGACTGACTTCCCTAAGACATTTCTCAAATGCCACATACTTTCTTAGCTGAGGACCTGCTTCTGCTCAACTCTGCTTTCTAATCCCATTAGTTCCTCCCACTTTCTGCCCTCTGCAACGCCTTCCACTCCGGGACACCTACGGATGCCACCACTACAGTCAGAGCTGTGACCCATAAAAAAAACCCATTGCCGTCGAGTTGATTCCAACTCACAGTGACCCTCTAGGACAGGGTAGAACGGTTCTCTAGGAGTTCCAAGGAGCTGGTGGATTCAAACTGCTGACCTTCTGGTTAGCAGTCAAGCCCTTTAACCACTGTGCCACCAGGGCTCCAGAGCTGTGACACTGGGCAAAATCCTTGGTCCTTTAAAAGTGGGACACAAAAACAGTGTCCCAGTCTCGGTTAGTTATGTTTGACTCAGTCTGGGTCTGAGGAACTCTTCCCTGTGACTTCTCTTCCCTTCGTACAGTGTCAAATGTCGGCTATGCATAAACATCAAAGTAGCTGATTTCAGTGAACACAGCTCTTGGTACCGAGTGGCACCAGTGTAAACAACTGGTTGGTTTGGTGTCATGTAGACAAAGCAACTGTTTGAAGGATTGGGTCTTTCACTTTCCAACCAGCTCAAGTTGGCATGCACGTGCAGTGTTGACTGCCGAGTACATGGGCTGGTTTGGGCCCTGCACACTTGGCTCTTTGTAGTGCTGGCAACGGCCCCACTTTCCCACTGTCCTTTAGTGGCTTGAGATACTTGGTTTGGGGTATAGGGGGCAACCGAAGGGGTTAAATTTGGGAAGCTAGTAACTAGGATGGGGGCTAAGTATGTCAGTTCCCTAACCTGGGAAAGTCTTAGATGTTTCTGAGTTGACCCTCTTATTCAGAGTAGGGTTTGCTGGGGCTCTGGTGTTCACCCCAGCCTACCTGTAACTGACCAGGCTACACGAAGGCTTTTTCCCTGAATCTGAGGTTAAGATAGACGAGGGCCAGAGCTGCCTGTCTGTCTGCGACAGGCATATTGCATAATAATAGCTCTCTCTGATCTTTTCTTTGGCATGTTCTTGGTTTCTCCAGTTCTTCCCTTCAGCTTTGTAATCTAACACCGGCCACTGGCTGCTTATCTTTGCTGCCTCTGTTCACCACCACCGCCACCACCCCGTGACCTCTCCTAACTCTCTTTCTCTCTCAGATACACATAGAGAACAGACACCCCCGCTCCTGCTTTGAAGACTTAAGGATCATGTCTTTTCCCTTAACACCCTTTGTTTGCTGGATTCATCATTCAGTGATGCTGTAGCCTGATGGAGACCACGCCCCCCTTTATCCTGCCCTATTTCCTCCCTCTCCCCCTTGTAAGGTGTCTTACTCAGGCTGGCCTCATGCACTCATAGACCCTGCAGGCCCCATCCGGGGAGGTGGGGGGACAGGGCCTGGATTTGAATATTTGGTCTGGAGTTTTCCAGCTCCTCCATAAACTCAGGAGATACAAAAAACAAGACTGTGGCTTTCTTAGATGGCTTTTATGGTTTGTAAGCCTCTTTTGGAGGGAGATAATGAAGAGCCCTGTGCTATCAGACCAAGCCCAGAAGAGCACATTTTCTGTCTGTGAGGAAGCTTCTGGGGTTATCCAAGTCTGGGGGCTCCCCAGTTTCAGCCAGTGGGTGGCCTGCACTGATGTACTGTGGCATTTATGGCCCAGCTTGACACTTCCCCAACTCGGCAGCGATGTAAGTAGGGAGATGTTCAGGAGTAAGCGTTGGTGGGGGAGGAAGGCTTAGATAACACAAGGAGGATAACTGACTACTGTAGGGTTGAGGACAATAATAGTGGCGGTTATTAGTATTATGACACACATTGTAATAACTGGAGCTGCTTAGCATTCCTATCCTTTCATTCAGCCAGCAGTTTCTGTGCATCTTGTGGCTTTCAGAGTTTATTCAGATTCCATTATTTCCCATAAAGGGCTGAGCAAGCACAGTTACCTCCATTTTAGAGATGAGTAAATTGGTTCTTTAAATAGTAAATGACTTAACCAGGGCTTGAATCTGGATCTCCTGATTAGTAACTAATCTTGTGCGTTTGCAAAGCACCAAGCTGTAGGGCTGTTGTACACTTAAGTGGGAAAGGTTCTACTACCCCCACTGACTCCTGATTATCCCAGGCTCTTACTGAGATCCCAGACCTACTGTATCTCACAGCTAAAAACAACCTCTTATATGAAAAGTAGACCCCCAGTACTAACCATAAAAGAAAATGATTGATAAATTGGATGTTATCTGTCTTAGTCATCCAGTGCTGCTATAACAGAAATACCATGAGTGGATGGCTTTAACAAAGAGAAATTTATTCTCTCACAGTCTAGTAGGCTACAAGTCCAAATTCAGGGCATCAGCTCCAGGGGAAGGCTTTCTGTTCTCTGTCAGCTCTGGTGGAAGGTCATTGTCATCACTTTTCCCCTGGTCTAGGAGCTTTTCAGCACAGGGACCCCAGGTCCAAAGGACGCACACGCCTGCTCTTCTTCCTTGGTGGTATGAGGTCCCCTGTCTCTCTGCTCACTTCTCTCTTTTATATCTCAAAAGAGATTGGCTTAAGACACAATCTAATGCTGTAGATCTCATCAACATAACTGCTGCTAATCCATCTCATTAACATCATAGTGATAGGATTTACAACACATAGGAAAATCACATCGGATGACAAAATGGTGGAAAATCACACAATACTGGGAATCATGTCCTAAGCAAGTTGACACATATTTTTGGGGGACACAATTCAATCCATGACATTATCAAAATTAAAAATTCTTCATCATCAATTATTATTAAGAAAATGAATACCTCAAGAGTTTAAGGTATTCTACCATGAGAAGATAGGTAAGTCACAGACTGGGAAAAAAATATTCACAGCACAACTCTGACAAGTCCATGATATAAAAAGAAATCTGACAAATCAAGAATAAAAAGATAGTCCAATTTTTCAAATGGGCAAGAGACTTGAAAAGATATTTCATCAGGGATGTACAGATGACCAACAGGCACATGAGGAAGCTCTCAACACCATTAGTCATTTGGAAAAGGTGAATGAAAACTACATACCCACCAAAATGGCTAATATTAAAAAGGCTGATATCACTAAAGGATGTGAAGTAACGGGATTTCTCACAGATTGCTGGTGGGTTCAACCATTTTGGAAGATTGTTTAGTAATTTCTTATAAGGTTAAACATGTATTCACCCTAGGTACTGACAAACAGAAGTGAAAGACATATGTCCACACAAAGACTTGTACACAAATATTCATTGCAGCTTTTATTCGTAACAGCTAAAACCTTTAAACAACCCAGATGTTCATCAATAGGAGAATGGATAAACAAATGATGGTATGTTCAGTAAATGGAATAGCACTCAGCAATAAAAAGGAAGAAGCCCTGGTGGCGCAGTGGTTGAGTTTGGCTGCTAACCAAGAGGTTGGCAGGTCAAATCCACCAGCCATTCCTTGGAAGCCCTATGGGGCTAAGTTTTACTCTGTCCTATAGGGTTGCTATGAGTTGGAATCAACTCAACAGCAATGGGTTTGTTTTTTTTTTTAGTAAAATGGAATAAACTACTGATAGATACAACAACATGGTAATCTCAAATACATTATGTTAATCAAAACAAGACAGACGCGAAAGAGTACATACCGTATGATTTCATTTATATGGAGTCCAAGAACAGAAAAAAAAAAACTATAGTGATAGAAGAAAGTGGTTAAGAGAGTCATGAAATTGATTAGAAAGGGACACAAAGGAACTTTTTGGAATAATAGGAATGTTCTACATCTTGTTTAGGATAGTAGTTACATAGGCATCTACAACTATTAAAACTCTTCAAACTAAATACTTAAGATCTATGTACTTTATTGTATGTTAATTATAGCTCATCTAAAAAATAATGGACCCTGCTGGGTTAGCTACAAGGCCTTGCTCCTTGGAGGCTAGTTCTTCCCCTCTGATTGAAATCTGAGATCTGAGCTAATGGACTCCCCAAATAGCCTGGGCCAAAGGGATAAAGGCAATGAAAAGTTTCAGCAAAGCAACTTCAACCAAAAGGCCTTTCCACATAGTAGTGCTAAAAAGGCTGCTTCTCTCTGCCCCCACACCAAGGGTATACTGGCCCCTTTATTATTGTATTCATCTGTTAAAATTCAGAGGGGGAATACCGGGGGTGCTTGCCAGTCATCTCCCACTGTTGCCCAAAAAGGAACAAAGTAGAACTCTCTGTAGAGTGCAGCTGGTTTAACATGCCCAGGGTCACTGGTCATGCTGGGCAGGATGTACCTCACTGATGGCATAGAAGTCAGCTCCGGTGACAGAATTGCTCCTAATTTTAGGATTCATTGGACCTCACACAAAGATTGACTTTAAAACTTAGGAAATGAATGACAAAAACAGGGCCTCAGGCCATACTCATACATTTCTAAATGGGGGGCAGGGGGGACACCTGGTTCCCTCCGGATGTACAGTCTGATGGTATCCAAACAATCCCTGGGGGCCAGGGAGCTTTCATCCCAGAGAGACCAAGGCCTCAGGGGGCTCAGAAACCTTTTATATGAGAGACAGTCACAGGAATCATGGGTGAGAGTGTAGGGAGACACCACACGGTTCAAATACTCCAAGGGCTGCCTAAGTGAAGAGAAAACAGGCTCTATTTATTCCAAACTGCAAAACGTCAACCAATGTATAGAAGTCACAAGAAGCTGGATCTCAACGCAACATAAAAAATGTGTAACAACTGGAGCTGCTTAGCATTCCTACCCATTCATTCAGCCAGTTGTTTCCAAACACCTACTCTGTTGTACACGACAGGATGGATCAGTTTCAGACTTTGCCCTGAAGGGTGTTCAGTACAGGATGTGACTATAAATAACTCAGATAAATGAACAGAAAGAGACAAAGGCTGGGTCCTGGGAGGGAAGGGTCACCATGAGCCCCAGCTGGGCCCTCCATGCTGCTCGCCAGCCATTTTGCTCCTCCTCATTTGTTTTTTTCATCCACTCAATGAATATTCATGAGCCCTACTAAGTATCAGGCACTGTTCTAAGTGCTATGAATATAGTGGTGGATAAGACAGACAAACTCTGGTCTGCAGAGTTTATATCCTACTGGGAAAAAGACAGCCAAAAGGCAAACAGATTATCATAGTATGTCAGGTAGAGATGGGCACTATAGAGACATGGGGTTGCTCTGGGTCCTTTATCACTCTCTTCAAACAATCAAACAACTCTACTCTCTGCTTTCAATGGCAACAACCTCCTATTTCACTGAGAACATTGTGACCTCAGTGTCCCTCCCCTGTTCATCCCAACTACCATCATCCTTAAAAAAAAAAAAAAAACCAAACCATTGCCATCAAGCCAATTCCAACTCATAGCGACACTATAGGACAGAGTAGAACTGCTTCCATAGGGTTTCCAAGGAGCAGCTAGTTGATTCGAACTGCTGACCTTTTGATTAGCAGCTGTAGCTCTTAACCACTGCATCACCATCATCCTTACCCATTCTTAAACAGTGACTTTCTGATTCAGAGGAAAGAAAGATTCTTCTTCCTAGACTGGTTTCTCTACTTGTGCTCTTCCACCTCCCACCTTCTTTGGTACCTTCTTCTCCTTAGCTCACAGAATTTCTCATTTTTCATAGTCCCTGGGTGGCACAAATGGTTAACCGCTAGCCAAAAGCTTGGTGGTTCGAATCTACCCAGACACATTTCAGAAGACACACCTGACAACCTGCTTCCAAAAGGCCTTGAAAACCCTATGGAGAAGTTCTACTCTGCATACATGGGGTCACCATGAGTCAGGATCTACTTGCCGGCAACTAACAGCAGCAACAAAATAACTTTCCTTTGCCACTCCCATGATGGCAAATAGACAATAGTCAAGAATTAATTTGGATCAGTTGGTAGCAGCTGCCAGAGCACTGTGGCAAGTGGAGTTCCAGGATCATGTAGGACTCAGCAGAAAAGATGTATCTGAGGGATTCATACGTGTGCCATTCTATTTGTCTGAGACTGCTCTTGTAAAGATCCCCCAGTGATCACCTAATTGCCAACACAATGGCTTTCCCCCTCATTGTGCTGGATGTCTTGGTGGCATTAAGTGTGGATGTTCCCAAGATTATGTCCTCAGCCCACTGCTCAACTTTGTGTCACTTCTTGGGCAAGCTGATCCAACCAGTAGATCCAAGTATGTCCTATCTACTGGTAGCTTCTCCATTCTGTCTCCTGCTCAGAATGCTGTCCTTAGCCACTGGATGTTTCCACTTGGATCTCCTGCTAAGATTCGCAAACTCTCGGTGTCCAAAATAGGATTCATTAACACTTTCCCCAAATGCCTCTGCCTCCTGAATACCATATCATAGTTTATAGTATTGCTAATCTTGCAGTTACCCAAGCCAGAACAGTTGAAGTGATTGTTGACTTCCTCACCTTTATCTTCCACATCAAATCCATCGCCAACTCCTTTCTGTCAATTCTACCTCAGAAATGATTCTTAAATCCATTACCTTTTCTCCATCCTCATTGCCACTCCCTTAGTTCCAGCCTTCTCTCTCTCGTACTACTGAAATGACCTATTTGTTTCCTTTTCTCTTCATCCTGTTAACTCCCACCCTAGTCCAATTCCTCCTCCCCAACCACTAGAGTGGCCTTCCTAGAAAACAAGCAAAAGCATGCAATTCCCTTACTTTAAAATCCCCTGGAAATGACTCAAATGTTTACATGGTGAATGGTTAAACCCACTAGTGGTACATCCACACCATGTAATACCACTTAGAAATGAAAAGGAGCAAACTCTTTCAATAAACACCCCAACTTGGATGAACCTCATGGAAATTATGCGGACAGAAAAAAAGTCAATCCCGAAAGAATACATACTGCATGATTCCATTTACATAACAATCAAGAAATGACATCATTAAAGAGATGGAGAATAGATTAGTGGTTGCCAAGGGTTATGGACGGGGGAGGGGATAAGTGTGGCTATCAAGGTGGGTAACACAGGAAATCTTCTGATGATAGTACAGTTGAGGATTGTGATTGTGGTGGTGGTAATGCAAGGCTACACGTGTGATATAATCACATAGAGCTACACACACACACAAATAAGTGCGTGTGTAACTGGTGAAATGTGAATGAGCTCTATCAGTTGCACCCGTGTCAATCTCTTGGTTTTGATATTGTGCTATAGTTGTATAAAACATCAGCACTGGGGGAGGCTGGCGAAAGGATACATGAGATGTCCGTTTACCTTTCTTGACAATCTCCTGGGGATCTATAACTAATTCAAAATTAAAAGTTAAAAAAAAAAATAAAACAAACACATAATTTGAAAAAAATAAATTAAAAATCAAAACTAGAAAAACTTTCCATAACTCTCCATTGCTTACAGGAAAAAATATAAACCCCTTTGCTCATCATTCAAGGCTCATAACAATGAGGCCTCATACTGTCTTTCAGCCTCATAATCCGTTGCTCCTACCTTTGAACCCTCCATTTATTCCTTCAATAGCTGTGGAACACCCACAATGAGCTGGGACACTGAAAATACAGTGATGAACAAGGTAGATAAGATGCCTGTACTCGGAAACTCACAGTCATTGGGGAAAACGATTAGGCAAGCTGGGAAATACAGAAGGCTGTCTAACCGCTGTCCTCATCACGCTTTTCACTTGTGCTATTCCCTTCTCTGCACTTCTGTATTTCTACTGTCAACTCTTCTATGAAATCTTCCCATTCATTTATTCATTCACTCAACAAGCATTTACTGAGTGCCTACTGTGTGCCAGGCCTTGCTCCAGGCCTTGGAGCTACAGCTGTGGAGATATGGCAAGACCTCTGCCCTCAGGAGCTTATATTAGTTGAGAAACAGATAATAAACATAGACAGGAAAAAAGCCAGTGGTAAGCAGTGAGAGTGGCTGGATAGCTGATTTAGGCTACATGAGTCAGGAAAGTTCTCACCAAGCAGGTGAGATTTAAACTGATATCTAAAAGACCAGAAAGAGCAGTGAAGAGCATTGTAGATAAAGGGAGAAAATGGTACTATGACTTAAGAAGGGAGAAATTTGTCCTGTTTAAGGAACAGAAAGCTGAGTGTGGTGTAGCAAACCGGACATGCAGATAACGGAGCTGAGGAGGTAGTCAGAGAGGTGAGCAGGGGCCTGTTTCAAAGGGCTTTATAGGTCAGGGTGGCCAGTTAAGATTCTATTACAAGCACAATAGCAAACTCTGAAGGGTTGTAAGTAGGGGCGAAACAAATCTGATAGACTTAAAAATTTTATTTTATTTTGTTGTGTGAACATATGTATAACATTTGCCATTTTAACCATTTTTAAATGCACACTTTAGTGGATTTAGTACATTCACAATGTTGTTCAACCGTTCCCGCTATCTAATTCCCAAATATTTCATTACCCCAGAAGGAAATTCTGTACCCATTAAGCAGTCATTTCTTGTTCTTCTCTACCCCAGCGCCTGGCAACCACTAGTCTGCTTTCTGTCTCTGCATTTGCCTATTCTGGGTATTTCATATAACTGGAATCATACAGTATGTGGTCTTTTGTGACTGGCTTCTTTTACTTAGCTTAATGTTTTCAAGGTTCATCTCTGTTTAGCATGTATCGGTACAGGTATCCCCCACTTTTCACAAGTTTGCTTTATGCTAACCGAAAGAAATCCAAAGAGGATTTTGGAAATAGCATTCAGTGTTTGTTTCGCAGGGAGCCGGTAAAGAGGCAGTGCACACACCCTGAGCAGCGAGAGAGTGGCGTCAGGGCCTCCCGCGGCTTCCTGAGGGTGGGAAAAGGGCAGCGCAGCAGGTCTCCAACCAGCCCTCCCTGCCCGCCAGGTGACCCCTCCTTTCCTCCAGCCCTCCCCTTACCCGCCAAGCTTCTTTTGTCCGCCCCCCATCTCTCCAGGCTACCGGTGGGGCATGATCCACAGTCTCTAGCCTCCCAGAGAGCCTGGACAGGCAAGTGGGGCCTGGTCTCCTCCCCTGCCCCTAGGAAAGGGAGCCCACGCCGGGGCACCCCCGGAGCCAAGGCCCGTGGCCCCTCTCCTGCAGCGTGTGCATCTGCCGCCTGTCAGCCTCTCTCTGCGGGCCTCCATCTCGGCCGCCAGTGGGGAGTGGGGGAGGGAGGAGGGAGCAGCTGTTTCGGCCCCTGTTCCTGGCTCCTTCCCAGGGGCAGGCGGGCCTCTGCCTTTGCCTTGCGCCTCTCTGCCTAGCCCCGGCCATCCCTGGGCAGCGGGAGCGACTCCCAGTCCGTTCCCGAAGGCCAAGATGCTGGACACTCGGACACAAGAGCTGGGGAGGGCGGTGACACGGAGTGAGGGTACGGGGATGGCAGCCCTAATCCGAGAAGGGGGCGGCCCTCAGAGCCTGTGTCCCAGTTAGGGGATGTCTCAGTCCTGGCCAAGCGCCTTCCCTGGGAACTACATTCAGTATCTCAGCATCAAGCTGCCATAGCTTTGAACTGTGTCTGGGAGCATCTATGCTTCATCTCCATTTATTTATCATATCATTCCTGCTTTTACTATATGTTAGCGTTATTTTAGGTTTCATGTGTTATTTGGCATAATTTGGTAGGTTATTTTTTGGGTCTTGGAATGCTCAAAATTTTTTTCCATCTAAATTAGTGGTACTTGCTACTTTGATTTATGCGATTTCGACTTATGAAAGCTAGAAACACTCTGTTTTTGGATGGGGGGAAACTTGTGCTTTATTCCTTTTTATGGTTGAATAGTATTCCACTGTATGGATATGGATATATCACATTTTGTGTATCCATTCATCAGTTGATGGACATTTGGGTTGTTTACACCTTTTAGCTGTTGTGAATAGTGCTGCTATAAACATTTGTGTACAAATTTTTGTTTGAACACCTGTTTTCCGTTCATTTAGGTACATACCTAAGAGTAGAATTACGTTGCTGGAAATGAACACTCCTTTATAGTTATTTCCCATCCCCTTCCCACACCCTATTGGCTTGATCTGATAGACAGGTTGTTGAATTGTGATGTAGATCTAAAGTTGTAGATGCAAAATCATCTATCACTGTTTCCACCTGAGATATCTCTGAAACATCCTCATATCATCATTTTGGAGTGTTTACCAGCACACGACTTCATAGGGTCGTCACAGTTTACGCATTCCCTGAAAGCACGGGAAGGGTGTGTGAAGACTGTTTCAAGAGAAGTGTGGACCATCCAATCTGGTTTCAGACACAAGACTGAGTAAACCAGGAGGGGGTTAAGAAAGATGTAACCTGTGAAAGGCAGAGCCAGAGGCTGGAAAGTCCAGGGGAGTGGGACAGGGATGGAGGGCCAGTCTGCTTACTTCGAGTCTGAGGATTTGTTTTTCCATTTGCATTTCCTTCCAAGAGTGTAAAAGTGTTTTGTCTCTTGGTCTCTGCTCTGCCAGGCTTCCCAGCTCATTCCACTGGATTGGGTTACCTGCTGAGTTGGGTTGTTTTTCCTTGAATGCTTCCAGCTGCCTTACTTGATGCCTTCTGCTGTTGTACACTTTCCCCTCCTGGGGTTCTTCTCCCTGGTGATGCTTTTCCCAATGCCAGTTGTGAATACAACCTTGATTTAGCTTCCTTCTTACCCCTCCCCACGCTACCATCTTCTACTTCTGTTCTTTTTTCAGTTATGCTTCATTAACCTCAACAAGAGGAAAGGTGATATTTAATATTTATTTGACACTTATTACAAGTCAGGCACTGTGCTAAACAATTTACATATGTAATATAATGCAACCCTATAAAATAGGGTTGTTCCCATTTTTCAGATGAGGAAACTGATGCTTAGGGAACTTATGTGACTTGCACAACTTGAAGCCAAGATTTGACCGAGGTCAGTATGAACTCAAAGGTCATCTGCAGCATCAAGTGCTTTGATAACTGCAAAGCTCTATTAAAAATGTTAGTTTTTAAGAATGTATATGTATATATATATATATTCCTGGTGGTGCACAACAGTTAAGCGCTCAGTTGATAACCGAAAGTTTGGCAGTTCAACCCACCCAGTGGCTCTGCAGGAGAAAGACCTGGCAATCTGCTCTGTAATGATTAGTACCAAGAAAACCCTGTGGCGCGGTTCTACTCTGTCACATGGGGTCGCTATGAGTTGGAATCGGTTCGATGACACCCAAAAACCTGGAGGACCTAGGAAGCAGGAACCACAGGAGAAATCTGATAACAGGAATGGCAGGGTATGAGCCCCCCCCACCACCACACACACACTATGAATAAAGGGCCATGGCCTATGCAAGAAAAACATTATTCCTATTTAAGTTCCGAGCTGGCTAGGCCAGACCTGAGCTGGAGTTCTCAGTTCCCATCTTGCATTTTAAAAGAACATTTACAGTTCAAGCTGGAACATGGTCAGAAGAAAGCCCTCTGAGGAAACCTGACCTTCACAAAAGACAGTCTGAAAGCCACTGAAAGTGGGTGTTCTTGAGGGCTGGTGGCAAAAGTTACGTGACAAAGAGCTAATGCCCAATGCTGCTCTCTGAGTTTAACCTCAACTTAAAATAAAAACTGCCCTTCCCCTGAAAGTCCATTATGTGGTAGGCACTGTGTTTGGTGCTGTATAAACATCGTCTTTGTTATGGATTGAATTGTGTCCCTACAAAATACGTGTTGAAGTCCTGGCTCCTATACCTGAGGATGTGATCCTGTTTGGATATAGGGTTTTCTTTTGTTATGTTAATGAAGTCATACCAGAGCAGAGTGGGTCTGAGTTATAAAAAGAGCAGAACAGACACAAAGACACACACAGTGGAGAGACAGACAACAGAGGCAGATACATCTACAAGCCAAGAAATATCGAGGACTGATGACATTTCCCCAAAACTAGGAGAGAGGCCCACAGTAGGAACTGACACAGCCTAGAGACTGATTTGGAGCCCTGGTGGCACAGTGGTTAAGAATTTGGCTGCTAACCAAAAGGTCTGTAGTTTGAATCCACCAGCTGCTCCTTGGAAACCTTATGGGGTAGTTCTACTCTGTCCTATAGGGTCGCTATGAGCCGGAATCGACTTGATAGCAACAGGTTTGGTTTTTTTGTTGTTGTTTTTGTTTTTTGTTTTTTTTAGACCCTGATTTAGACTTTTAGCATCCAGAACTGTGAGAAAATAAATTTCTGTTCTTTAAAGCCACCAACCTGTGGTATTTCTGTTATGGTAACACTAGCAAACCAAGACCATCTTTATTCTTTAGGACAAAAGTAAAAGTTAATTTACAGGTAAGAGAAATAAGGTCAGGTCAGAGCACACAAGCACTTTTAAAGCTTCTACTATGTCCAGTCACATGGCCAAGCTCACAACCAACAGGGAGGGAACTAAATTCTGCCCTCAGTGAGAGGCACTGAGGAGTCCCATGACAAAGGACTCAGATGTATAATCCTATTACAGGAGTTAGAGAGGTAGAACCAGTATTCCAATCTGCCATATTTATCATCAAAATATCAACATTATTATAGCCAGCTAATAGGCCCCTGTTTAAGACACACTGCTAGAACATGAGAGATGCTACCTGATAAAATGTGATATAAAAATAATTAGCATCCTGATCAAAGGGGATAAAATGCAGAACAGTTTTTCAAATTCTCATGGAATCCAGACTTTCTGGGGCCATGGAGGCTAGATGAACCCCAAAACTATTGCTCTGAGATAATCTTTAAACCTTAAACCAAAAATATCTCCTGAACTCTTCTTAAAATCAAACAATAGTTTAGCTTAACTAGTAAAGAATGCCTGCATTGAGTATTGTGCTCTTTTAAGAACTATCTATATGGGATCAAAGTGACAACAGTGACTTAAAAGATTAGATAGGAACTTAGGGGACAGTGAGTTAATGGGGAGGAACAACTCAGAAAAGGAGGGTGAGAATGGTTACACAACTCAAAGAAGGTAATCAATGTCACTGAATGGTACATGTAGAAATTGTTGAATTGGTGTATGTACTGCTGTGTATATTCTTAACAACAAAATAAAATACAATAAATTATTAAAAAAATAATAATTTGTTGTTGTTGTTAGGTGCTGTTGAGTCGGTTCTGACTCACAGCAATCCCATGTATGATAGAACGAAACACTGCCCAGTGCTCCACCATCCCCACAATCGTTGTTATGCCTGAGCCCATTGTTGCAGCCACTGTGTCAGTCCATCTCATTGAGTGTCTTCCTCTTTTTCACTGAACCTCTACTTTACCAAGCATGATGTCCTTCTCCAGGGACTAGTCCCTCCTGACAACAAGTCCAAAGTACCTGAGAAGAAGTCTCACCATCCTTGCTTCCAAGGAGCATTCTGACTATACTTCTTCCAAGACAGATTTGTTCGTTCTTCTGGCAGTCCATGGTATATTCAAATTCTTCACCAACACCATAATTCAAAGGCATCAATTCTTCTTTGGTCTTCCTTGTTCATTGTCCAGCTATCACATGCATATAAGGCAATTGAAAATACCATGGCTGTGCACCTTCGTCCCCAAAGTGATATCATTGCTTTTTAACACTTTAAAGAGAACTGTTGCAGCAGATTTGCCTAGTGCAATACATCATTTGATTTCCTGACTGCTGCTTTCCATGGGCATTGATTGTGGATCTAAGTAAAATGAAATACTTGACAACTTCAATATTTTCTCCATTTATCATGACATTGCTTATTGGTCCAGTTGTGAGGATTTTTGCTTTCTTTAGGTTGAGGTGCAATCCATCATGAAGGCTGTAGTCTTTAATCTTCATCAGTAAATGCTTCAAGTCCTCTTTGCTTTCAGCAAGCAAGGTAGTGTCATCTGCATATCCCAGGTTGTTAATGAGTCTCCAATCCTGATTCTTACTCATATAGTCCAGTTTCTCGGATTATTCGCTCAGCATACAGATTGAAGAAGTATGGTGAAAGAATACAACACTGACACACACCTTTCCTGACTTTAAACTATTCAGTATCCCCTTGTGCTTGTTCTAATGACTGCCTCCTGGTCTATGTACAGGTTTCACATGAACACAATTAACTGTTCTGGAATTCCCATTCTTTGCAATGTTATCCATAATTTGTTATGACCCACACAGCTGAATGTCTTTGCATAGTCAATAAAACACAAGTAAACATCTTTCTAGTATTCTCTGCTTTCAGCCAAGATCCATCTGACGTCAGCAACAATATCCATTTCATGTCCTCTTCTGAATCTGGCTTGAATTTCTGGCTGTTCCCTGGCAATGTACTGCTGCAACCTCTTTTGAATGATCTTCAGCAAAATTTTACTTGTGTGTGACATTAATGATATTATTTGATAATTTCCACATTCTGTTGGATCACCTCTCTTCGGAATGTGCACAAATATGGATCTCCTCCAGTCAGGTGGCCAGACAGCTGTCCTCCAAATTTCCTGGCATAGATGAGTGAGCACTTCGAGAGCTGCATCTGTTTGTTGAAATATCTCAATTGGTATTCCATCAATTCCTGAAGCCCTGCTTTTCGCCAATGCCTCCAGTGCAGCTTGGACTTCTTCATATGCTACCTCATGAAATGCTTGAACATCTACTAATTCTTTTTGGTACAGTGACTCTGTGTATTCCTTCCATCTTCGTTTGATGCTTCATGTGTTGTTCAATATTTTCCCTTTAGAATCCTTCCATATTGCAACTCAAGGACTGAATTTTTTCTTCAGTTCTTTCAGCTTGAGAAATGATGAGCATGTTCTTCCCTTTTGGTTTTCTATCTCCAGGTCTTTGCACATTACATCGTAATACTTTACTTTGTCTTCTTGAGCTGCCCTTTGAAATCTTCTGTTCAGCTCTTTTACTTCATCATTTCTTCCTTTTGCTTTAGTCACTCGACGTTCAAGAGCAAGTTTCAGAGTCTCTTCTGACATCCATTTTGGTCTTTTCTTTCTTTCCTGTCTTTTTAATGAGCTTTTGCTTTCTTCATGTATGATGTCCTTGATGTCATTCCGCAACTTGTTTGGTCTTTGGTCATTAGTGTTTAATGTGTCAAATCTATTCTTGAGATGGTCTCTAAATTTAGGTTGGACATACTCAAGGTCATATTTTGGCTCTCATGGACTTGCTTTAGTTTCCTTTAGCTTCAACTTTAACTTGCATCTGAGCAATTGATGGTCTGTTCTACAGTCAGCTCCTGGCCTTGCTGTGACTAATGTTATTGAGCGTCTCCATTGTTTCTTTCCACAGATGTAGTCAATTTATTCCTCTGCATTTCATCTAGTGAGATCCACATGTAAAGTCACCATTTATGTTGTTGGAAAAAGATATTTCCAATGACTAGATCATTGGTCTTGCAAAATTCTATCATGCTATCTCTGGCATTGTTTCTATCACCAAGGTCACATTTTCCAACTACTGGTCCTTCTTTGCTTTCAACTTTCACATTCCAATCACCAGTAATTATCAATGCATCTTGATTGTGTGTTTGATCAATTTCAGACTGCAGAAGGTGATAAAAATCTTCAGTTTCTTCAGGTTTGGCATTAGTGGTTGGTATGTTAATTTGAATAATAGTCATATTAACTGGTCTTCCTTGTAGGCATATGGCTAATAGCCTATTACCGACAATGTTGCATGTCAGGATAGATCTTGAAATGTTCTTTCTGACGGTGAATGCAATGCCATTCCTCTTCAATTTGTCATTCCCGGCATAGTAGACTATATGATTGTCTGATTCAAAATGGCCAGTACAAGTCCATTTCAGCTCACTAGTGCCTAAGATATCAATCTTTAGGCATTCCATTTCATTTTTGACAACTTCCTGTTTTCCTAGATTAGATTCATACTTCGTTCATTCCACGTTCTAATTATTAATGGATATTTGCA
The DNA here is from genome assembly GCA_030035585.1 of Dugong dugon. Lineage (NCBI taxonomy): Eukaryota > Metazoa > Chordata > Mammalia > Sirenia > Dugongidae > Dugong > Dugong dugon. The sequence continues at coordinate 34,691,853 of CM057467.1, forward strand.
GCTGTTTCTTCTCATTTTGAGTCATGCCACGTCAGCAAATGAAGGTCCTGAAAGGTTTATTCCATCCACGCCATTAAGATCGACTCTACTTTGAAGAGGCAGCTCTTCTGCAGTCGTATTTTGAGTGTCTTCCAACCTGAGGGGCTCATCTTCTGGCAGTATATCAGACAGTGTTCCACTGCTATCCATAAGATTTTCGCTGGCCATTTTTTTCAGAAGTAGACCACCAGGTCCTTCTTCCTGGTCTATTTTAGTCTGGAAGCTCCACTGAAACCTACCTGTCCACCATGGGTGGCCCTGCTGGTGTTTGAAATATCTGTGGAATAGCTTCCAGCATCAGAGCAACACGCAAGTCACCACAGTACGACAAAGTGACAGACAAGTGGTGGAATAATAATTAGCATAACTAAAAATAAAAATGACTAGTTCTCACTCTATTCCCTGGGAGGGCAGAATGATAGTTTACTTGGATAACTGGCATAGGTTTTTTTTGTTGTTGTTGTTTTATTTGTCTTGTTAATAAAAGTCAGTTTCCTCAGTGGTGATGGTTTATACAACATAACGAACTTAATGTCACTGAATTGTACATGTAAAAAAATATTGAAATGGCAAATGTTTTGTTATATATATATATATATATATATATACCACAATTAGGAAAAAAGATCAGTTTCCTTCTTTATGGGGAAGAGAATATGGAAACATATTAGACCTGAATAAACCCCGAGTCACCTTTCCCTTTGGCACTTAGGCCTTTCCAACCAAACATCTTGCTATAACACCCCTTTTGCAATACTCTCAACTGTACCAAGAAGATGGAATATTTTTTGCAAAAATACTGTCATATTTAGATACTGATTGATAGACTTCAAAATACTGCTGTGAAGATCAAATAAGGTGATGCATGTTACACACTCAGCAGGGTGCCAGGCCTAGCCTAAGAACTCAGTATAGGAGAGCTGAGAGCTATTGTCATAACAAGCCTCTCTTCTTCTTCTTGTTGATTTTAGTTGTTGTTGAGTCGATTCTGACTCACAGCAACCCCATGTGTGCAGAGTAGAACTTCTCCATAGGGTTCTCAAAGCTGTGACCTTTCAGAAACAGATTGTCAGGCCTGTCTTCTGAGGTGCCTCTGGGTGAGTATGAATGACCAACCTTTGGGCTAGTAGTTGAGCACTTAATCATTCGTGAAACCCAGGGACAGCCACCAGTGTTGGAAACCATAGTTTTATTCAATAAATGCTTACTCAATCGACCTTGTCATCAAATGAAGTGTCTGTGACCTCTGCCTTCAGCCTCTTTCCCTATCTGTGCAAGTGGGTGCTAAGAGGCCAGCGGTGGAGTCCAGGTGGGTGGGGGTCAGAGTCAGCTCTAGGAGGGGTATCTAGTTTGTAAAGGACATAATCCATTAAAAACCTGGGTAACAAAAGTCAAATTTGAATGCCTGGGTAATTACCCACTTTTGCTTTATCTTTGCCTCTGCTTGATGCCATCAACAGAGACAAGGAAAAGTTAACCTCATCTCACTCATTTAGCAAATTTTATTAAATGCTACTATTTACCAAGTGTTGAAGAGATGAAAAGCCATTATGATGCCACATGAACAAAACCCAATCTTTGCCCTTGTTTTGTTCATAGACCAGTAGGAGAAATCAACCCTAAACAGTCAGACCATAAACAACCTCAAAATAACATGGTGGGTGCTCACTGTTCAATGGAAGTATGAAGAGGGCACTCTGGGAGCCCAGATGATCATATGCCTCAACCTGGTTTAGTATTTCAAATAATAGAAACTGAAAGCATTATTTGTTATTAGCATATCTTTAAGTATCTCAGTTTTAGTAAGTCTTTGTTGAATGAGTGAATGGATGAATGAATGAATACATAAATAAATAATCGGATCTCCTGAGAACCTCTGTATGTTTTGGTCTTACCTTGGTGACTGCAAACTCTTGGCGATCTATTCCCTCATAGGGGTATTTGGTAAATATTTGCTGCTAAGATGGGGACTTTGTCAAGTAGCACTCATTCTACCGAGTGCTATGACCACACAACTGCCCTCCAGACACTAGTTTAAGTGTGCTTCTCCTTCAGAGCCTGAAAGGTGTCCTTGTTGCTTCACTCTGCCTTCCCATCCCTGCCCTATCCCCTGTGTGGCCCAGGCTGGGTTGCTAAATTGTAGCTCCTCCTCTGTCTGTCTTTATGAGTGCCTCCTTTTCTTCTCTCATTTTTCCCATTTCCCCTCTGGAGAAAGAGGTGCTGTGTGACCTGCCTTGAACAGGAGGCAGCCCACAGAGCCAACATGAGTTGGCTGCCCTTTCCCAGCGCTCTGAACATCTTGAAGATATTTGTAATTTTACTCACAACTGGAGGATATAATTCATTTCTTGCTGAACCAAAAGTCCACCAGCTGCCAGGGGATTCCAGAGACCATTTGTATGATTCTTGAAAGTAAAAACTAAATGGAATTGTTCTATTTTCACCTCACCCTCCCTATCACACCAATATGCAAACTCACAATCAAGTCGTAGGTTCTTGCTTTGGACAGAATAACCACACCACCACCCTCTGCCTGTCCTCTGTCTCCCACCCCTTGATCTCTAAGGCAAGATGGTTCAACTTATATTTGGGACATACAGACTTTATGAACGCAAATCAAGACCAGGCAGTTTGCAAGGTTAAGAGTGAAATACTGTAAGCTTAAGGGATAGAGGGAATCTCAGCCAAGGAGAGGGATATATATTTGCTCTCCTGTGCAATTAATCATCTTTAAGTGCAAAGGGATGGCAGCTGGGAAGATTCCATGAGTCTCAACGGCTTGCTTAGTCTGTTTCCAGCTGTAGCCACAGGGCCAGAGTGGTTTGACTAAGCCCGCCCCCATTACTGCACCTTGGGGGACAGGAAAAAAGCAGATTGCTAATCACTTGGGGAATGAGAGCTCTTCCCTGCCCATCCAGAGCTAGAAGGCTTCCCTAGGCACATGAATTCTAGCCCTGCCTCTCCAGGGTTTCTACATGCAGAAGCTAGGAGAATTCAAACACCCAGCCACATTCAGTAGATGGCTTTCAAAACCTCATTAAGTTCAACAATAACAACTGCTACCAGATTTTGTTGTTGTTGTCAGCTGCCTTCGAGTTGGCTCTGACTCATGGAGAACTTATGTATAACAGAACGAAACGTTGCCCAGTCCTGCACTATCTTCATGATCTTTGGCATGTTTGACTCCATAGTTGCAGGTACTGTGTCAATCGATCTCATTGTGAGTTTCCCTCATTTTCATTGACCCTCTGCTTTACCACACATGATACCCTTTTCTAGTGATCGGTCTTTCCTGATGGTTTGTCCCAAGTAAGTGAATGATATATGGAGCCCCGCATGTTATATACACAATCTTATTTAATCCTCACAGCAGCCTTTTGAGGCTGAGTACTATGCTTATCCCATTTTTACAGATGAGGAAAGTGAGGCTCAGAGAGACACCATAACTTGCCCAAGGTTACAGCCCCACTTGAGGGCAGAGAGGCCTGGGAGGCCTCTGAAGTCATACCAGTCTGTCACCTGGCACTGAGAATTGCCTCTCTCATATGTGGTCAGCAACGGATGGAATGGGAATGGCTTAATGCAAACCCAGGACCATTGCTCAAGCCCACTTCCTATGTCAGGACTTGTTTGGTTGCCCTTGTTCTTGCCCCCCAACTCCCCATTCTCTGGACTTAAAGGGCATGGACAGATTACCCATTAAGCAAGGTAAGCACGTGCTTAGAGCATCAACAAAACAGGGACATCTTAGGGTCTTAAAAGCTCGCAAGCAGCCATCTAAAATACATATATTGGTGCCATCACATTCGGAGCAAAGGAGAATGAACAAAACCAAAGACGAAAGGAAAATATCAGTCCAAAGGACTAATGGACCACATAAGCCACAGCCTCCACCAGCCTGAGCCCAGAAGAATTAGAAGGTGCCTGGCTACCACTACCTACCGCTCTGACAGGGATCACAATAGAGCCTTCCGGACAGAGCGGAAGAAAAATGTAGAACAAAATAAATTCAAATTCCCCCCAAAAATGAACACACTTACTGATGTGACAGAGACTGGAGGAGCCCCTGAGACTATGGCCCCTGGACACTCTGCTAACTCTGAACTGAAGCCACTCCCAAAGTCCACCTTTCAGTTAAAGATTCGACAGGCGTATAAAACAAACAATAACACGTGAGGAACAAGCTTCTTAGTTCAATCACGTATTCGAGATCAAATGGGCAACACCTGCCCAAAAGCAAAGATGAGAAGGTAGGAAGGGACAGAAAAACTGAAGGAATGCACATGGAGAACCCAGGGTGAAAAGGAAAAGGGGGAGAGTGCTGACACATTGCGGAGATTGCAACCAATGTCACAAAACAATTTGTATATAAATTTTTGAATGAGAAACTAACTGGCGCTGTAAACTTTCATCTAAAACACCATAAATTAAAAAAAACAAACAAACAAACAGGGGCACCAGTTGTCCAAAGCAAAGATCCATAGATGCCAAGCAGACAGGACACAAGGAAAAGCGAGCCCTGCAGTGGAAGGGAATCGGCAGGGCACTAAATAAAACTGATACCAGCTCCAGTGCGTGAGAATGTGCCAAAATCAACTTCACGCGGGATCACAAGGGCGCCCACATGCAAGGTTGTTTAAGCTATGAGGCCCCTCCCACTTCAACACCTTCACTGACATATGTCTTCTACTGCCCCCTCCTATGTAACTGAAACTTCTTATCTCCATGGATCTCTTGGGGGTATACTATTTCTTTCTAATAAACAAGAGGTGGGGGTGGGCTGTCGCGTCTCTTTCTACATTCACCCAATATGCAACTGAATCCAGCATGAGTGCTTACTGGGCAAGGATGGATTATATTAATAGATATCAGGTCTCTGATCCATTTTGACAGAACTGTCTTGTACGTTCATGTCTGCTGATCAGCAACTCCAGTCAGGAGGGCCAGTAATGCTCTTTGCCATGATGCAAACACAAGGGTATGCTCTTGAGCACTGCCTGGTAAACAACCAATGGGAATTCCGGTCCCAGATGGTGTGCAAAAGTGAGGGAACTCAAATCGACCATTGCAATGAATTCAGTCAAGTTACTTTTTAACTGTAGAGCATTTACATACAGAGTCCTATCCTAAGTTTTGTAAACAATAATATTTATGACTTTATTTTTGGCATACACTTGGACACGATCTAGCATACATTTAATATAATGCCAGTATGGGAAATAATTTAATATAATACTAACATAGCAAACATCAAAAAATACTGGAAATATTAATACTTACCTAACATGAAAAGTTTTAATTTATATATCAAGTGAGCTTCATTTTTTATTGTCTGTTGCACAGGACACAGTGCTTGATATTATTCTATATGTGTTAATAAACAATTAGGCACATTAAAAGGAGACAAAATTCGATATTTATTTATCGTGCAAAATGTTCCTGTTTTGCAACAATGAGTGCACTCCTAAATTCACCTTCCAAGAAAGCAACAAAGGGCATTTATCAGAGCATTACATTTATATTTTACCAGAATATTTACAAATCTCCATGTACAAGAATCAAACAATTCCTTGAGGAAATAAATTTAATGAATATTTAGATAATGAAAATTATATAAATGTATTTTATTTCCATTTCCCTTCAGACTGACTTTCTTTTAAGAAATTAATTGATATTGTTATGACTCACAAAATAAATCGTTCATCGTTAAGTGGTGCTATTGTTACATCAATTATGTGTGTATCTCCAAATACAAGAGTTGAACAATTTCACAAAGAAATAAAATGTACATTTTATAAGTTTTGTATATGATAACAATTATGTTTTCCTTTTCATTTCTGACCGATCAGGTATAACCTCATATTCAGTTTTCTCTCCTCCACCACATAAGAAAGCGCCAATGGCATGACAATCACGTGGTCCTGTCCCATGCAGAGTGAACCAAAACATCGCTTCAGATTGAGCATATCCTTGTATTTGTATCATGTTCTTTGTGATCACTCTTGCTCTTGCCAGGTGTCAGCAGTAGTCCCTGTGAAGACGCGGCATCAGCATCAAAGGAGGGGAAGTGAGTGTGCAAGTTTTTAAGTATTATTTCAAGACGAAAAACACTCATGGGGATCTGCAAAGGGCCTTCCAACCAACACCATAAGACTGATAAATGAAATTATTTCTGACTGCCTTGTAAGTACTTATTTCTTCTGACTCTCTCAGAGCTGAAGAACAAAATTGCATGTTCCAAATCAATTTTTTTTACTTACTAATTTTCAAATATAAATTTTTGTGTTAATGCCCAAATTTGAATGTAAATTTTATTTTATAAATTTTACTTGCTTTGTAAATTTTATTTCTTTTCAATCATTCAAATTTATTTGCTAAGGTAGAACCAAATTTAAAAAGTGACATAATTTTATCTCTAGGTAAAATGAAACAGCTACAACTAAGTGGAGCGCAAAAATGAAAGCTCCCTGAAGATAAAAAGAAAAGGAGTTGCGAATCCCTAAAGATGATTCCAAAATTAACTTCTTTTTTAAAATGTAATAACTCAGAAGAGACTTCTTCTATTGAACGCTCAAGTTTAATGGGTGCAAACCATTGTACTGAAATTACTAACAGCAACATGACTATAAAATAATTTGTTCCAAATTTTGCATCCATTTCTTGCTGTAGTAAAAAAAATTAATAATGGTGTAGAAAGTGAAACTATTTTAGAATCTGAAATTGTCACATACGAAGACCCCATAAATAACAGAACTACAGATCCTGCTTTGTGGAATAATTTTTCTTTTAATGATGAAATTATTGTAATCGAAATAGGGCCAAGTGATTATCAACATCACGGTAGACAATTTGCAAATTCGTGTCGAAAATTCCTGGATGATAAACAAAGTTCTGTAGCCAGAATATAGTTCTAGGGAGCGGCTACTATATACTCCATCAGTCAGCTCTGTATATTGTTTTGTTTGCCAACTATGGAGTCCTAAATCATTTAATTCTTGATTTACCACGGATGGACTTAGCAAACGGCACAGCTCGAATATGATTGAAAAACATGAAAACAGTTAAATTCACAATATTGTACGTTGTCGTATTTAAACATTAAGACATGGTTTTGACTTAACTCATGAGCTGGAAACACAAATTAACGAAGAACGTCAGTATTGGAAGGCCTTTTGGCAACGCATTGTTGCTGTCATAACAATTGCTGAACATGGACTATCTTTTTCAGGAAGAAATGAGGTGTTACTCAGTTAGATACAGTTTTAGCAGGTCACATATCAAAATATGGTAACTCAGGAAGGGGTAACCCATTGTATATGTTTAAAACAATGTGTGAAAATTAATAAACTTAAGTGATAAATTTCAATCAACTATTTTCAGTGAAATAAATACAGCTTGATATTTCATTTTGCCTGTAGATTCTACTTCTGATCTTTCTCATATAGATCAGCTAAATATTGTTTAATATATGTATCTCCAACAGATGGAAAACCTGTCTAGCAATTTATCACATTTACTAGCTTAAAAAGTCATACCAGTAAAGAAATTGCAAATCAAGTACTTCACTATTTATGTGAAGTTTGCAAAATTGATTTTTCTAAGTGCAGAGGCCAGGCCCATAACAACGCTGCCAATATGTCAGGGTGTTATAAAGGCATGCAATCGAAAATTTTAGAACGTAATGAATACGCCGTTTTCAGACCATGTGCTACACGTTCACTTAATCTTGTAGGACATAGTGCAATAGATTGTTATCTGGAAGCAGTTGATTTTTTTTTCTCCTGTTCAGTTAATCTACACATTTTTTGCTGACTCTACTCACCAATGGGCCATCCTTAAAACATATTTAGGCAATGATCAAGTATTAAGATATCTTTCTAACACACATGGGGAGGCATACGCTGTAGCAATGAGTGCAGTCCTGGAATCATACAATCAGAGTCTAGATGCCTTAGAAAACATTACTGAAGACCAGACGCAAAGGGAGATACCAAAAGAGAACCTGAAAACATCACCAGCAAAACACAAACACTAGAGTATGTATTTATGTCGATTATGTACAATAATATATCGCAGCATTTTCATGGGATGAGTCAAGCTGTCCAAGATTCAGAACTAATTAAAGACATGCACAGATCTCTGCCAGTCATTAATAGGGTATTTACAAACTTCAAGAGAAGATTTTGAAAATGTTGAAAACATAGCAAAACAAATACTGCTAAATCCTGATTATCAAGCCGTTCACCGTCATAGAAGCATTAGAAAGAAACAAGTAAATGACAGAAGCGCTCCAGAAGTGTTGAGTGCCAGAGATCATTTTTGGGTAACCACATACTACACCATTATTGACACACTTGAATCTTGCATTAAAACAAGGGCCTAAGTGTATGAAGTTCTTTCAGTAGATTTTCCTCCTTAAATAATGTGGCTATACCTGTGGATACATCAGATTTATCCTGATGACTTAAATACAAACCTTTACATAGAAGTGTGACACTTTCATTCTTACATGAGACCTGAGTTGACAGATTCAGGAAAGACAAATTTTACTCATGTAGGTATGTATGATTCCATAATAGAAGGTAAAATACAATGCGTATTTCCTAATATTGAAATTGCTGTATGCATATTCCTAATGTTAATAATCACAAACTGCACAACAGAACACTCATTTTCTTCCCTACAGAGACTCAGAAACCCTCAGTGTGCAACAACGATTCAAGACTCGATTCATTATCCTTATTATACATGGAACTAGATATTGTTTGGCAGCTTAATTGTGACAAAAAATCACTGTAGAATTTATAAGAGCGAAGAATAGGAAGAAATGTTTTTAATTACAACATGTTAGAGATGAAAGATCTATCTAAAAATAAAATATAGTAATGTGATGCAATATTTATTTTCCTATCATCAAATTTTCAATTAAGACATCTTTTCATTTGTTCATTTATAATTCTAGCATTTATTACAAAACTAGCATCAAAACTGAAGCATGAGCTGTTTAAAGCAAAATTGGTGAAAGTTAATTTTTTTGTTGTGGGAGATAAACAGAATTTTACATTGCTTGTTGAAACAACTAAGTTCGCTGACTCATTTTTTTTTTTTATATAGAATATGTGAAATACTCTTTTTGTAGAAGATGTTGTATACAGTAAAAATCTGAGTACCCCACATATGCTAAAAATTTTATAATCCAGTTCATTTCATTCTAATAAAATGGCATACAGCACTTTTGTGTTCAATGGTTAATATTATAGTTGCATTTAAGAACAAGTTACATCATGGATAGCTAAGAAACACACACACACACATATAAAACTCAAATATCCCGTTTGAATGCATGAGTAAGCAGAGAAGGGAGCACCACAGATTATTATTGTTTAGGGCCCTCACATGCTTTAATCCAACCCTATTCAAGGCGGCCCAATCCTCTCCACGTGGTTGATGTTACCTTCCCTGGTTTTTATTTTTTATGCATAAATTTGTGTGCCCTTGTGTCATGGATTGAATTATGTCTCCCAAAAAATGTGTGTGTCAGTTTGGCTGGACCATGATTCCCAGTACTGTGTGGTTGTCCTTCATTTAGTGATTGTAATTTTATGTTAAAGAGGATTACGGTGGGATTGTAACACCCTCACTAAGGTCACATCCCTGATCCAATGTAAAGAGAGTGTCCCTGGGGTGTGGCCAGTGCCACCTTTTATCTTACAAGAGATAAAAGGAAAGAAAAGAAAGCAGAGAGTTGAGGGACCTCATACCACCAAGAAAGCAGTGCCAGGAGCAGAGAGTGTCTTTTGGACTCAGAGTCCCTGCACAGAGAAGCTCCTAGTCTGGAGGAAGATTGATGGGAAGGCTGACAGAGAAAGCCTTCCCCTGGAGCTGATGTGCTGAATTGAGACTTTTAGCCTACTTTACTGTGAAGAAATAAATTTCTCTTTGTTAAAGCCATCCACTTGTGGTATATCTGTTACAGCAGCACTAGGTAACTAAGACAGTCTGCTTCAACCGGCAAGCCCCATCTTTTGTCTCTGCCCAGCACTTACCTCAAAACACTACTAATGCATGATGGAAAATTATCTCATGGAGTACATCATGTAAGTAAGTACTAATTATGAGCTTCTATACTTGAGAAGGAAACCCTAGTGGTGTAGTGGTTAAGTGCTACAGCTGCTAACTAAAGGGTCGGCAGTTTGAATCTACCAGGCGCTCCTTGGAAACGCTATGTGGCAGTTCTACTCTGTCCTACAGGCTAACTATGAGTTGGAATCCGCTCGATGGCAACTGGTTTTTGGTTTCTTTTTTATACTTAGGGAAGTTATTTTAGCCTCGGCAAGGTACTATCACAAAATATGTTCAGTCCTCAGTTACACATCCACAAATAGCAATCACTTTTATAAAAATGTCCCATCACCACCAAATGGCTATTTATTGAGTGCTTACTACACACATTTTTAAATAATAATCTTTACTAAAAGATCTAGAGGTAGGTCCTATTATTGTCCACATTTTACAGATGAGAAAGCGTACACTGAGCAAGGTTAAACAACCTGTTCAAGGTCATACAATCAGTAAGTGGCAGAGCTGGGCTTCCAATCCAGATTTAAATTTAAATCCTGTGATTTTAACGCCCAAGTGAACAAGCAGACACGTGGAGTGAGCCCTCCTGGGTCATAAGAGAGCTTTAGGGGAGTAGCAACAGTGGGTGCATTCAGACCAGTTCTGACCACAAAGCCCCCATCTCTGATCAGACAAGCACTGTGGTGTCCGGCACAGACACACAAACCAGGAATGACTCCAGGGGGCATTTCTCATCCAGTGAAGATCTGTCAGGTTCTGCTCAACTCCCAAAGTCACAGTAGAAAGAGCACCTAACTAGAAAGTGAAGGTCTGGGTTCATAGTGTCCATTCAATGGTTTCGTGACTTTGCCTGAGTCACTAGCCTGTGGGACGTTCCATGTCCTCATCTGAAAAACTGTGAATAGTAATGTCTGTCTAGCAACCTTAGGCGATGCAAACAGTCGATGTGCTGAGCTGCTAACCAAAAGGTTGGAGGCTCAAATCCACCCAGAGGTGCCTCAGAAGAAACACCTTGCAACCTACTTCTGTAAAATGGAAAAACCCTATGGAGCACAGTTCTACTCTGATACACATGGGTTGTCATGAGTCGGAGTCAACTCAACAGCAACTGGTACCAGTAGCATCTGCCCAGGATACCTCACAGGGCTGTTGTGAGAATCAAATGAGAGACTGTGAGTGGAGGGCACCTTGTAAAGTAAGAAGACTACTCGACTCTGCCAAAGCTGTCAGCAGCATTTCTGTGTCAAGGCCCCTTGGAAAACATGATCTATTGGGTGATCCAAACGGGCTTCCCAAACGCATTATAGATCATTGTTAGGAGATGTCAAGTGGTGTCTGAAAGTTCAACCAACCCTAAAGGTAACTCTCAAGTCTGGAGAGTCAGCTGAGGTTATATCACTTTGGGATCCTAGCCACTTGGCTTTGGTGCTGGAAATGCTTCAGGCTTTCTCCTTGGTTTGACCACAATCATGTCAAATATTAAATCATCCAGTGGCACTGGCAAAGTAAAGCAGTATGTCAGGCGTTAACTATTGTTCCTTTAGTTACTATCAAAGACAATTTCCTAAGACTTCCGAATGTTCTAACTTCAAGCCTAAGGCTTTAAAATAAATTATATCAAGCCTAAAGGAGCTCTATCCCAGTTTCAGTGAAAATGGAAAGTATGACCCAAGATAACTGATGCTGTTTCTTCATGCCCTTGGCAACCAAAAGTCTCCGCAACAAATGCAGGCCCCCTGCCCTTGGGAGGGAGATTGCTGCTCTCCAGCTCTAAGACTCAGCCCCTTTGCCTCTCTATCCCATTTGCTACAACAGTGATTCCTGGCCCTTCTTTGTCTCCTTGGGCCCCCATAACTGGCCCCCCTTTGCAGCTCATAGCACTACCGCTAGCTCATACAGAGCTGTGCTTTTCAAACCATGGGTCACACCTTAACCAAAGAATCAAAGTTAGCATCACCAATGGAGTGACATCCTCCTGTCGGGATGAAAAAAGAACTACACAACACGACCTCTGTCATCATTTTGTCCAAAATGTCTAATCAGTATCTAATCATGAGGAAGCAGACAAATCTAGAATTTTAGACATTCTAAGAGACTATCGGTTTGGACTTTTCAAAAGTGTCAATTATTTTTTAAAAAGCAAGAGACTGCCATACTTTAAAGGAGACCAAAGAGACATAGCTCAGTGCAATGGATGGGTAAACCTTGATTGTATTTGGCCACCCCCAAAAAAGCCCAAAAATTTCTTGCGGAACACTGGAGAAGCTTGATATGAACTGCATATTAGATGATGTTACTGGATGAAAGTTTTCCTGGGTGGAATTATGGTAATGTAGTCATGTCCTTATTCTTAAGACATACAAGCTAAAGTGTTCAGAGATGAAGATACATATTTATACATACACATATATACATGCACAAATTCATTCATTCATTTATTTATTCACACATAGAGAAAGAGAGATCCCAACTATGTCAAAACGTTAACAACTGGTAAATTTAGATGAAGGGGATTTGAATGTTCATTTATCTTGCCTTTAATTTTCCTGTGGATTTAATTTTTTTTAAACAAAATGTTGGAAAAGAAAACACACACCATCCTGTTTATGCACATATGTTGGAGAAAGTACCTCTCTGAAAGGGGAAAGGATTGGCAGCAATATGTGGGTTTCAAGAGCATAAACATTGAGGCAGAACTTGAGAGAGATAAGGGTTAAGAGGTGGACAGGGGTTAAGGCATAGAAGGTAATGTGCACCCACAAGGGACTAGGACTTCATTCTTCAGGGCAATATTTTTTCTATTGACTGGTCTTCATAATTGTGAAGGGGTGTCCTTTAAAATACGCATTTCCAGACTTGCCAAATTAGAATCTACAGGTATTTATCTTCTATCTCTACTGTTAGGTTGTGAGTCTATTGAGGGACGGTACTATGTAATATGAGTCTATTGGCTGTAAAGAACATAAACCCACTTAACCTGATTCAAATAGAGATCAGCCAGGCCTCATGGGTACAGAATTGTCACTTGGAAGCCCAAGGCCCCAGATGGCTGTGCCTTCCTTCTCTCACTCTGAGCCCCATAATCTCTGCTTCTTTCTGCTCTGCCCCGCCTCATTCCCACTTTTCAACACAGACTTCTCTAGATCTTACTGCTTACCCTTCAGCTTGCACATGACAAAAATAATAGCTATTATTGTACATAACCTTTTAATGCAAGCTCTCATTACCACCTGGCCATGGGTTCTGAGTCTCTTGGTATCAGTTTTTGAGACCGAAAATCTGATTGGTTGCTGCCCAGCTGATGGACTGGCTCCCTTGGGTCAAAGAAGTTATAAATTGGGGAAGAGGCATATCTTAGTCATCTAGTGCTGCTGTAACAGAAATACCAGAAGTGGATGGCTTTAACAAAGAGAAATTTACTCTCTCATAGTCTAGCAGGCTACAAGTCCAAATTCGGGGCACCTTCTCCAGGGGAAGGCTATCTGTCTCCGTTGGCTCTGGAGGAGGGTCCTTCTCGTCAATCTTCCCCGGACTAGGAGCCTCTCTGCACAGGAAGCCCGGGTCCAAAGGATGCACTCTACTTCTGGTGCTTCTTTCTTGGTGGTATGAGGTTCCCCTGTCTCTCTGCTCACTTCTTTCTTTTATATCTCAAAAGAGATTGGATTAAGACACTATCTAATCTTGTTGAGCTCATCAATATAACTGCCACTAATCCATCTCATTACATCACAGTGATAGGATTTACAACACGTAAAGAAATCACATCATACTACAAAATGGTAGATGATCATACAATACTGGGAATTAAGACCTAGCCAAGTTGACAGATGTTTTGGGAGGACACAATTCAATCCATGACAAGGTGGGAAACAGGTTCTTGTGGAAAAAACATGGCCACATAAGCCCACCTCCTTCAGCAATGGCAATCAGATCTGGGAAGACAATATAAAGTATTTCCATGACAGTTCTACCTAGATCATATAGTATAAAATTGAGCAGAAAGTTTTGGTTTAGAAAAATTCAGTCTTCTTAGAATGCTATATTATCTTCACATATTATTGAAATCATGAAGAAGGATATAAACTATGCTCTGAAGACCTTTAGATGAAGTCAGACAGAAAGATAGTAAAAGTGTAGAAAAATGAGAGTTCCGGCAAAACGGCGCTCTAGGCAGAAGCACCACGCCGTCCCTCCACAGCAAAGTTCTGAAAAACTAAGCCAAACAGAGAATACAAAAATCCTGAAACCCTATAACATCAAATGAAGAGATAAAGAACTTAGCCAAGCAGCAAATGGAGTGAGAAAAAGAGAACGGAGAGCGAAGAGAGATTCATGCAGAGATCCCCTACCAGCTAACGCACTGCGGATCCACCATCTTGGACTCCTATCGGAGACCAGCAAACAGGGGGTACGAGAAAGCAGCCTCACGGAGCGTCCAGTGGGAGACAAAACAACTGGTAATTTTCGATATACGCTTTCCCACCCTTCTTCACCCCTACTCGGCCTCCTCTGCTTCCCGCAGCCATATTCTCTTGACCAGGAAACACCAGCTACTTGGATTTCACACACCCGAACGGGCTGGCTCTCTGAGTGCCATTTGTTGGCTGCTGGTGTTGCTTTTTTCTGCTTCCTTTGATTTCTTCCTTACCTCTCACCACCTCCCCCTCCTTTCGCTCAAATACCTGGCTCCATGTGCCATCTTTGCTTCTTCCTGAGGGGCTGCAGAGCTCTGATAATTTGTGATATACGCTTTCCCACTCTCTACCCTTTGTCACTCACACTCGGCCCCCTCTGCTTCCCGTGGACACAGTCTCTTGTCTAAGAAACACCAGCCCGCACTAGCTGGCTCCCTGAGTGCCATTTGTTGGCTGCTAGTGTTGCTTTATTTTCTGCTTCTTTTGATTTCTTCCTTACCTCTTACCACCTCCCCCCACTTTTGCTCATATACCTGGATCCGTGCGCCATCTTTGCTTCTTCCTGAGGGGCTGTAGAGCTCCATTCAAGCATGGTGCTACTTCCCGTTCTGGGCTGCCGTGCTGGTGGGATCCTGGGGCTTTTGTTCATTTGTTTGTTTTCAATTGTTTGTTCTCTTTTCCTTTTCCTGAGTTGGGAGCCCTTTCTGGCCAGGCGGTGCTGTGTGGCAAGGAGACTTCCCCATTGGCTTGCACAAACATGCAGACGGATCCTTGAGGGCATTTCTTTTTTCCAAGTTTTTTTTTTTCCCCCCTGTTTCTTTGGGGGCCTTTCTTGTTCTTTTTTTTTTTTTTTTTAATTTTAATTTGTTTTATTTTCTTTTCCCTCTTTTTCCCTTTTTGTCTTTCTTCTTTGCTCAGTTTCTCATCTCTCTGTCTTCTTTCTCTTTCTGTTCCCTGAATACCTGGCGTTGTATACCTCTCTGCCTTCTAACCAGGCTGTACTGCAACACCTGAGAGCGATTTCCCCAGACTGCATAGCTGCACCTGTGGGATCCCTGGGAACCTTGCAGTTCTTTAACGTTTCTGATTTTTATTTATTCATTCTCTTCTTTCTCTTCCCATTTCTGTTTTTCTCAATTTCATAGTCTCTCATCTCTCCACTCCAAAGGCAAGCTCCCCTAGCATTCTTTTTTGTTTGTTTGTATGTTTTTGGCTCCTGTTCCTCTCTCCTCTCTCCCATATCCATCTTAGCTCCACACATAACAATCTCCCTGCCACATCCTGCCTACCTGCACCATGCACTTGACATCACACCACCAAGCAGCACAGGCACGGCCTACTGGAACCTGCCCTGCACTGATTACTGACCCACTCTGGTGGCTATAGTAAGTGCCACAAACAACCCGTCCCAGTAACTCCTCTTCAGCTAGACCTGCCCTGCTGTACCATATCTGAGTGACTGACCCTGACAATTGGAGAAGGAGGTGAAAAGTATTGTGCCCACAGATAAGCAAACAACCAAGAACACACAGTCCGCCTGCTCAGACATAGTCAAATTTAAAAAAAAAAAAAAAAGGGACCAAACAAATCTACAATCAATAAACAAGAAAAATAACTACTGAATGCCCCAAAGACAGCAGTCAATATCAAAACATTTACAAAAACTGACAGGTTGGTTCCAGTAGGTGTCCAACATAAAAAACCAGATGACTCTCCAGTGGGAGAAAATGTACTAGAACTACCTGATAGGGAATTCAAGTCTCTAATACTCAGAATTCTCCAAGAGATGAAGCAAAAAGCTGACAAAAATGAGGAAAAAACAGACAAATTCATGGAAAATACAGAGAAAAACTCGAATAATTCAGGAAAATAATGCAGGAACAAAATACCAAAATAAATTGACAACTAGAAATTATACAAAGACAACAATTATAAATACAAAAGATAAACATCAAGATTTCAGAAAAGGATGGTGTCATAGAAGGGCTGAGGGGCAGATTTGAAACAGTGGAAGACAGGATCAGTGGAATTGAAGACAAACACTTGGATACAACTCTGTTTGAGAAAAACTCAGAAAAAAGAACAAAGAAAAATGAAGAGACCCTGAGAGTTATGTGGGACACAATCAAAAGCAAAAATCTGCAAGTGATTTGAATTCCAGAACAGGGGGAGAAAACAGAAAAAACAGAGAGGATCATTGAAGAACTACTGACAGAAAACTTCCCCAATATCATGAAAGATGAAAAGCTGGCCATCCAAGAAGCTCAACGAACCCCATACAGGAGAGATCCCAAAAGAAAATCACCAAGGCATATCATAATCACACTCACCAAAACCAAAGACAAACAAAGAATCCTGAGAGCAGCTCATGAAAAACAAGTCACGTACAGAGGAGAAACAATAAGACTAAGCTCAGATTATTCAGCAGAAACCATGCAGGCAAGAAGGCAATGGGATGACATATATAAAATCTTGAAAGAAAAAAATTGCCAGCCAAGAATAATATATCCTGCAAAGCTCTCACTCAGATTTGATGGTGAAATTAGGTCATTTCCAGTTAAACAGAAATTAAGGGAATATGTAAAAGTCAAACCAAACTTACAAGAATTATTAAAGGGAGTTCTTCAATCTGAGGACAAACAGCTTCAGCTCACAGGCAGAACCTAGGACACAGGATTGTACCAGCAAGATACCAATCTAGGAAATGAACTCCCAAGGACTATCCAAAACCAAAGGAAATACAACAGGGAATCAGAGCAGTTAATCAGTAAATAAAAACAACATCAAAACAATAAAAGAGGGAATAAAAGGCATTGGTATAGAACCTTCTAATGGAGAAGAAGGCAAGGCGATACCAAGTAATGGTAGATTGCTTCAAACTTGGAAAGATAAGGGTGAAATTCATGGTAACCACAAAGAAAGTTAACAAACCAACTCATAAAAACACAAAGTCTCAGCAAAAACAAAACCTACAAAAACAAAACAAAGGAAAAAAAAATCCACAAACAAAAGTAACTCAGCACAAGAGAGTAAGAAGAACAAAGAAAACTTCAGCACCACCAAAAAAAAAAAAAAAAACACTACAAAATGACAGCAACAAACTCACATCTATCAATAATTACACTGAATGTAAAAGGACTCAATGCACCCATAAACAGACAGACAGTGACAGAATGGATAAGAAAACAGGATACATTAATATGCTGTCTATAAGAGACACACCTTAGAAACAAAGATGTGAATTTATTAAAAGTCAAAGGTTGGGAAAAAATATATCAAGCTAACAACTGCCAAAAAAGAGCAGGAGTGGCAATTCTAATCTCAGATAAAACAAACTTTAAAGCAAAATCTAACATAAAAGACAAAGAAGGACACTATATAATGATTAAGGGGATGATCCATCATGAAGACATAACCATAATAAACATCTATGCACGCAAAGACAGGGCTCCAAAATACATAAAACAAACTCTAACAACACTGAAAAGAGAAATTGACAGTTCCACAATAATAGTAGGAGACTTCAACACATCACTCTCAGTAAAAGACAGAACAACTAAGAAGAAACTCAGCAAAGATACAGAAGACCTAAAGGGCACAATCAGCCAACTTGACCTCATAGACATATATAGAACACTCCATCCAGCCACTGCAAAGTATACATTCTTTTCTAATGCACATGGAACGTTCTCCAGAATAGACCACATCTTAGGCCACAGAGCAATCCTCAACAAGATCCAAAACGTTGAGATAATTCAAAGTATCTTCTCTGACCACAATGCCATCAAGGTAGAAATTAACAAGAGAAAGAGCAAGGGAAAAAAATCGATTTCATCGAAACTGAAAAATACCCTGTTTACACATCACTGGGTAATAGAAGAAATCAGAGATGGAATCAAAAAATTCCTAGAATCAAATGACAATGAAAACACATCATACCAAAACCTTTGGGACACAGCAAAGGCAGTCCTCAGAGGACAATTTATAGCAATAGATGCACATATCAAAAAAGAAGAAAGAGACAAAATCAAAACATTAACTACAGAACTCAAACACATAGAAAGAGAACAGCAAAAAAAGCCCACAACCACCGGAAGAAAGGAAATAGTAAAGATCAGAGCAGAAATAAATGAAATAGAGAACAGAAAAACAATAGAAAGAATCAACAAAACCAAAAGTTGTTCTTTGAAAGAATCAATAAAATTGACAAACCACTGGCCAGACTGACAAAAGAAAAACAGAAGAGGACACAATTAACCCAAATAAGAAATGCAATGGGGGACATTACAACAGACCCAACTGAAATAAAAAGGATTATAACAGAATATTATGAAAAACTATACTCCAACAAATTTGAAAACCTAGAGGAAATGGATAAATTTCTAGAAACACATGGCCTACCCAAACTACAACAAAGGGATGTTGAAAATCTGAACAGACCCATAACAAGAGAAGAGATTGAAAAGGTAATAAAAAAAACTCCCAACCAAAAAAAGCCCTGGCCCAGATGGCTTCACTGGAGAATTTACAAAACATTTACAGAAGAGCTTGTGCCAGTACTACTCAAGTTATTTCAGAGCATAGAAGAGGAAGCAACACTTTCAAATTCATTCTATGAAGCCAGCATAACGCTGACACCAAAACCGGGCAAAGACGTCACAAAAAAAAAAAAAGAAAATTACAGACCAATATCTCTCACGAATATAGATGCAAAAATTCTGAACAAAATTCTAGCCAATAGAATTCAGCATCGTATCAAAAAAATAATATACCACGGCCAAGTAGGATTCATACCAGGTATGCAAGGATGGTTCAACATTAGAAAATCAATCAACATAATCCACCACATAAATAAAAGGAAAGAAAAAAATCACATGATCATCTCAATTGACACAGAAAAGGCATTTGACAAAGTCCAACACCCATTCCTGATAAAAACTCCATCAAATAGGTATAGAAGGGAAATTTCTCAACATAATAAAGGGCATCTATGCAAAACCAATGGCCAACATCATTCTTAATGGAGAGAGGCTGAAAATATTCCCCTTGAAAACAGGAACAAGACAAGGATGCTGTTTATCACTACTCCTATTTAACATTGTGCTGGAAGTTCTAGCTAGAGCAATAAGGCAAGAAAAAGAAATAAAGGGCATCGAAATTGGTAATGACGAAGTTAAACTGTCCCTGTTTGCAGATGATATGATACTATACATAGAAAACCCTAAAGACTCCACGAGAAATCTACTGGAACTAATAGAAAGATTCAGCAGAGTAGCAGGATACAAGATAAACATTCAAAAATCTGTTGGATTCCTATACACCAATAAGGAGAATGATGAAAATGAAATCAGGGAAAGAATACTATTTTCAATAGCCCCTAAAAAGATAAAATACTTAGGAATAAATCTGACCAGGGATGTAAAAGACCTATACAAAGCAAACTACAAAACACTATTGCATGAAACCCAAAGGGATCTACATAAATGGAAAAACTTACCATGCTCATGGATAGGCAGACTCAACATTGTGACAATGACAATTCTACCCAAAGCAATTTAGAAATACAATGCCATCCCAATCCAAATACCAACAACATTCTTCAAAGTGGTGGAAGAACTAATCATTAACTTTATATGGAAAGGGAAGAAGCCCCGAATAAGTAAAGCACTACTGAAGAAGAAGAATAAAGTTGGAGGACTCACACTACCTGACTTGAGAACCAACTATACAGCTACAGTAGCCAAAACAGCCTGGTACTGGTACAACGTCAGATAGATACATTGACCAATGGAACAGAATTGAGAACCCAGATGTAAATCCATCCACCTACGGTCACCTGATCTTCGACAAGGGCCCAAAGTCCATCAAATGGGGAAAAGACAGTCTTTTTAACAAATGGCGCTGGCAAAACTGGATATCCTGCAGAAAAATGAGACAGGACCCATACTTCATACCGTATACAAAAACTACTTCAAAATGGATCAAAGACCTGAATATAAAGCCTAAAACTATAAAGTTCATAGAAGAAAAACTAAGACCAACACTTCAGGCCTTAATACATAGCATTAACAGGGTACAAACCATAACCATCAATGCACAAACCCCAATAGATAAGCTAGATAACTGGGATCTTCTGAAAATAAGACATTTATGCTCTTCAAAAGACTTCACCAAAAGAGTAAAAAGAGAACCTACAGACTGGAAAAAATTTTTGGACAGTACAAGTCAAAGGTCTAATCTCCATAATCTACAAGAAAATCCAACACCTCTACAACAAAAAGACAAATAATCCTAACAAAAAATGGGCAAAGGAAATGAACAGACATTTCACCAAAGAAGGCATTCAAATGGCCAACAGACACATGAGGAAATGCTCACGATCACTAGCCATTAGAGAAATGCAAATTAAAACCACAATGATATACCATCCCACCCCAGCATTGCTGGCACCAATTAAAAACACTGGAAATAATAAATGTTGGAGGGGCTGCGGAGAGTTTGGAACTCTTACACACTGCTCATGGGAATGCAAAATGATACAACCATTTTGGAAAATGATATGGCACTTTCTCAGGAAGCTAGAAATAGACATACCATTCGATCCAGCAATCCCACTCCTAGGAATATATCCTAGAGAAATAAGAGTTGTCACTTGAATAGACATATGCACACCTATGTTCATGGCAGCATTGTTCACAATAGCAAAATGATGGAAACAACCTAGATGCCCATCAACAGATGAATGGATAAACTATGGTACATACACACAATGGAGTACTACGCAACGACAAAGAACAACGATGAATGTGTGAGCCATCTCATAACACGGATGAAACTGGAGGACATTATGCTGAGTGAAAGAAGTCAGTCACAAAAGGACAAATATTGTATGAGACCTCTATTGTAAAAACCCATGAAAAATTTCACACAAAAAATGTAACAATCTTTGTTGGTTACGAGGGATGGGAGGGGCGGGGGGGAAATACTAAATAGGCAATAGATAAGTGGTATCTTGGGTGAAGGGTGAGACAGTACACAATACAGGGGAAAGTAGCACAACTTGTACAAGGAAAGGTCATGGAAGCCCCATAGACACATCCTGAGGGACTTCCTGAGGGACTGAATTGCTGGGCAGAGGGCTGTGGGGACCACGGTCTTGGGGAACATCTAGCTCAATTGGCATAACACAGCCTATAAAGTAAATGTTCTACATTCTACCTTGGTGAGTAGTGTCTGGGGTCTTAAAAGCCTGTGAGCAGCCATCTAAGATACTCCACTGGTCTCATCCCTTCGGGAACAAGGGAGAATGAAGAGAACAGGATACAAGGAAAAGATTAGTCCGAAGGACTACTTGTCCACAGCTACCAAGGCCTCCACTGGACTGAGTCAAGTACAGCTAGATGGTGCCCAGCTATCACCACTGACTACTCTGACCAGGATCACAACAGAGGTTTCTGGACAGAGCTGAAGAAGGATGTAGAACATAATTCTAACTCACAAAAAAAAAAAAAAGACCAGATTTACTGGCCTAAAGAAGACTGGAGAAACCCCGAGAGTATGGCCCCCAGACACCCTTTTAGCTCAGTGGTGAAATTATCTCTGAGGTTCACCGTTCAGCCTGGGAGTGGACAGCCCTGTAAAACCAAATGAGACTAAGGAGGTACAGTAGTCCAGTGACAAGGGCCAGAAGGCAGAAGGGGACAAGGAAGCTGGTGATAGGGAATCCAAGGTTGAGTAAGGATATTGTTGATGTGTTGTGAGATTGTTAACCATTGTCATAGGGCAACATTTGTAGTGACTGTTAAATGAGAAACTATTTTGTTCTATAAGCCTTCATCTTAAGTGAGAATAACAGCACAATTGGAAGAGCGTAGTCGGTGTCAATGAACTGTGCATGTGGAAATTTTTGAAATGGTGTATCTTTGGCTTTGTGTATTTTCACCAAAAAAAAAAAAAAAAGTTGAGAAGTTAGAGGGTTGATATGTTGTGGGGTTGTTAACCAATGTCACAGAAGAATATGTGTATTACTGTTCCATGAGAAACTATTTGTTCTGTAAGCCTTCACCTGAAGTACAATAAAAAAAAAAAAATGTGTAGAAAAATGAGTTGGCTGCACAATGTAAAGGGAAGGGCCTTAGAATGGAAGTGTTGAGTTCCATTTCCAGTTTTTCACAGACCGACTGTGTGATCTTGGGCAGATCCTTCTGTTTCTCTGGGCCATCAGTAAAATACCAAGGCTGAACTATATGATCTTTTATTGCTCCAATATTTAAAGTATCTATGAATTGCCCTCAGTCTGTGCTAACCATAACCGATAGGCAATCTCATCTAAATGTATTTCATAATCCTAGGGGGGTGACTGGAAACAAGCTACCTATAAGATGACACGGCTTGCCTATGCAGAAGTTTGGAACATATCCTCCCCTAAGTCCACACAGCCTTATTTACGTGGATTCTATTTGCAACGGCCCAACTCCTTTGTGACATGTTCCCCTATCCTGTCCCTCACAGTGCTTTCTCCTAACTACACCTGGGAAAACTTGGTACACGGCTGCTCCCAGGCAAGGGTGAAACAAAGGAAACCCTCCAGATTGAGGTTCCCTGCGGGGAGCAAATATTTGGTACTTGCGGATTAAAAACTGGTAAGCTGCTAACCAAAATGTTGGCAGTTCAAATTCATTCACCTAGCAACTCCACAGTAAAAAGACTTGGTGATCTGCTTCTGTAAAGATTACAGCCAAGAAAACCCTTTGGGGCCATTGTACTCTGTCATATGGGGTCACTATGAGTCAGAATCAACTCAATGGCACCTAACAACAACAACATTAGTGGTTTACTTGAGTGGATTCTGAAAGGCCTAAATATATGGTGCATGAGACACCAGTGTATTCCAGAGTGGTCAGCGTTCTCTGGTCTCTCACAGAGAGCCCTCATTCATTTCATACTCAGTTTTGAAAACCTGCTATAAGTCTGGGTTCCCCACTGAGCACTGTGCCTGCCACTTCTCTGCAAAGGCACCTCTGCCCTCCCTGCTGGTTCTCTTTGGTCCAGTTTGTCATCACTGCCTACCATTTATAACTCCTTCGAGTCTCAAACAGGTGCCCTGTGGGACAGAGTTAGCCAGTTTTTTTCGGCCTGCGCAGTACTGGCCAACATAACACTGTCATTTTTAAATCTTGAATTAGGTATTGCATTTAAAAATCAGGAGGCTTCATAATGTTCTGGTTACCTGTTGCTGTGTAACAAACCACCCAAACTTAGTGACATAAAACACAGATGCCTTTTTTTTATGCTTGTGCTGGTCAGAAATTTGGAAAAGACACAGCATGGGTGGTTTGTCTTTGCTCCCTGATATCTGGGGCCTCAGCAAGGAAGATTCAAATGGCAGGGTGACACGAAGAGCTGGGGGCACTTCCCAGAGTAATTCTATCATCTACATTAGACTAAATGAGCCCCAATTTATTAAAAACATATATATGAAAAGATAAACCAGATGGTGGCCAATTATTTTAAGATCCAAAGTTATACTTCTGAAATGGTGAGGAGGTACAATTCTAGCAACCACAGACCCTTGTAAATGATTCTATTCACCACCACTCTCAAAACCCATCTTTTAAGGGCCTCAATAGTGGGATAATGGCATACTGTGAGGTTTGCCTGGGAATAGTCCCAGAGTGACTCTAAGCTCCTGACCTACACATACTGAAAACAAAGACTTCCTGACCTTCTAAAGGTATTTCACACCTCTCCTTGGCTTGGTTCCCTGCTTACTGGCCCCCTGGTTTTTGATTATATTTTATGCAAATGTTCTGTGTCCCTAGACCTTTTGTGACAGATGTTAATGAATATTGCAAAAGAGCAGAAATAAGGCTGATGTTTGCTCAAAATTTCTATTCTCATCCTCAAGTACTAGGCCCCAAGCTATTTCTTCACTGCCTGTTGCTTTAACAAATATTTCACATTCCTCTTTGAATGTGTCAGAATCGAACAAGTTCATTGTTACACTTCACATTTTATCCAGTAAGACCTAGGAACCATATTTCTATTTGGGGTTGCATAATTATCAGTGGACTCATGAGACTTTTATTTGCTTAAATGCAAAATGCTTTGCATATTTTCAGAGCGTAGAAATGGCTGTCTGAATATGGTACCAGATTAAACAAATCCTTCATCAATTTTATGCTTCCTCTTGATGTTAAATTTCTTTTACTAAATGGACAGAAGTAGTTTGTGTTATTGAAAATGACTAAAATTCTTCAGTAATGCAGAGGTCACAAAATTCCACTTGTACATGCCCTGTCCTGAGGAAACCAGAGCCTGCTCTCCCCTGTCCATTGGAGAAAAGGAGGAGGGTCCAGCTCTCACACAGACTTTGGCATGAGATGGAATGGTGTTCAAATCCCTGTTGGGAATCTCTGAAAATCTGGGCCTTAGTTCTCACAACACTAAAACGAGGCTAACAATTTTTACACCTCACAGGGCTGTTGAAAGAATTGGATATCTCCTGGAAGAATCACATGGCCTAAGAGTTAATGCTTAAACTGTGAGGTCTAAAAGACCTAGATTCAAATCCTGGCACCAGGATTTACTAGTTGGGTGACTTTGGGCAATCACTTAAGCTCTCAGTCACTTAAGCTCTCAAAATGGGACTGGTAATAGTGCTTACTTCATAGGGTTGCTGTAGAAATATAAATGAGATAAGAACATGTGTAAAATGCCAAGTACGATGCCAAGCACATAGTGGGCCTTGATAAATACTAGTTCCTTTCCGTTTTTCTTGGAGTCCCTGGGTGGTGCAAACAGTTAGCACACTCAACTGCTAACCAAAAGGTTGGAGGCTGGAGTCCACCCAGAGGCACCTCGGAAGAAAGTCCTGGATCTGCTTCTGAAAAATCAGCCATTGAAAACCTTGTGGAGCACATTTCTACTCTGACACACATGGGGTTGCCATGAGTCAGAGTCGATAGCAACTGTTTTGGGAGGATTTTTTTTTTTTTTTCCTTTCTCTCAGTTCAGTGTCCCTGCGACTCAACTTTTATTCCTGGTTTTCCATGGCCTGGATTTTCAATGGTTCTGTCCATGTGTCAAGACTAGAGTCCACATACCCAACTCAGAAACCAGGATTACTATAGCCACAAGGGCCTGGTCCAAGCATAAAAGCCGCTTCACAGCGTGTGGTGCACTCCCAGGGGAGGGAAAGCCCTGCTCTTGTCTGAGAAGCTGCTGCCACGTGGTCAGGAGCCCAGGTGCTCTGAAAAAACAATTGGCTTCTGCTTGGCAGCATCCCCAGGGCTCAGAGGCAAAAGGTTGTGGCAGGCAGGAGAGACCCTTTTCCTGCAGCCCCCGTGGTTGCTGTGGCCAAAGCAATGTCTAGGGCAGAAGCTTGGAGGAGGAGAATCAGGGCCAGAGGGGGCATGACCCCCTCCCCACCTCTTCCCATAGCTCATTCTTATCAGGTGTGAAACCCTGGGAGGACCCTTGCTTCACAGACCCCTACCTCTCCCAGCACAGCAACACTGCTTGCTTTGTCTCTCAGTTTGCAGTGAGTGCCTACTTCATATCTAGACCTTCGAGACGTGCCCAAGAACCTGCTACATAAAGTGGTTTCTCCAGGATCACACGGCTGGTTAGAGGCAGTGTCGGCCTTAGAAACCAGGTCCTAACTGAGTAACCTGGCGTTTGAGTATGTCCTAGTCTTCTGTGACCCCAGGGATAAAGACAAATGTTGGAGGAAGGGTGAAGGAGATACATATATATCTCAAATCAAAACTAAACTCATTGCTGTCGAGTCGATTTCAACTCACAGCAACCCTGTAGGACAGAGTAGAACTGCCCAATAGGGTTTCTAAGGAGCAGTTGGTGGATTCAAACTGCTGACTTTTTGGTTAGCAGCCGAGCTCTTAACCACTACGCCACATATATATACCTGTATTAGCTTTCTAGTGCTGCTGTAACAGAAATACCACAAAGTGGTTGGCTTTAAAGAATAGAAATTTATTTTCTCACAGTTCTGGAGGCTATGAGTCCAAATCAGGGTCTCGGCTGTGTCGATTCCTTACTAGTCCATAGGCCTGGGCATTTTTTGGTTCCTTGGCTTATAGACAATCTTCACGTGGCATCTGTCGTTCCCAGTATGTGCTTGCCTCTATGTCTAATCTGCTCTTTTTATAACTCAGAAGTGATTAGGTTTAAGACACATCCTACACTAATATGGCCTCGTTAACATAACAAAGAAACCCGTATTTCCAAACAGAATTACATCCACAGGTAGGGGTTAGCATTCCAACACATATTATGAGGGAAGACAATTTAATACATAACACTACCTATTGGTATATCTGTTTGTTTGTTTGTTTTTTTACAGCTACCATTTATTGAACATTTCCCAAGTGCTAAAACCTGACTAAATCTTCATCATATCACCATGATATGATTATTCTTTTATTATTATTATTGTTAATTATTATTGTTTCTTTATAGGTGAAGGAAGTGAAGTTCAGAGAAGTTAAAGGACTTTCCCAAAGTCACATAGCAAATAAGGAACTGAGCCAGAATTAGAATTCAGGTCTTGGTGTCCCAAAACTGACTCCTAACCACCAAGAAACCCTCTCTCAAATCCAGGAATAAGGTAATGCTGGAAAAGACAGGCTGCGACTGGAGAATGTTTCTATCTCACTAGAAATTTCATCATTGTAATGATTCCCAAATCTGTTTTGCAAATTCAGAAGGAGGGAGCTGGCGCTTCTTTCTGAGACACAGTCAGAGAAGGGGGTGAATAAAGAGACCCAAGCCTTGGGAGCAGAGAGTGGTCAGGTGAGGGTCGGTGAGAAGCACAGAGGGCCCAGGTAAGGAGAGGAGCATCTGGAGGAGGTAGACTGAGCACTGAGAGTGAGGTCAGGAGTAGTGAAGAGCAAAGCCAAGCAGGGGCATAGTGGGTGTCCCCAGAGAGATGATGCCCAAAGGCAGAAGCAGAGAAGACTGCATTACCAGCTGAGGCCACACAGGCACCTGAACACAATGGCCTGCGATCTTAAACGCTTGGCCCATACTGTCTCCTCTCCCTTCATTAGCTGGCCAACAAGATCTTAAAAATAGTAGGAAGAAATCAGTCATCAAAAGTTACTTCCAAGGTTATCATTAAAATGGAGTACAAGTAACTGTACTAAGTATGTTTTATTTGTCTTTTTTTTTTTTTCACTCAGTGACAGCATTGTGGGTAGGCATCAGTGTTAGTAAGTGGCAGAGATAACCTACCTTCTTTCCCCTGCACCACAGAGTATAGCCAAACATTTATCATCTACACACCTGAGCCAGATACACAGCACCCTGTTGATAGTTGACATGTTTGAGTTACATTTCTCATCAGAAAAAATGTATTGCTTTAGAGAAAAGAATTCCATTTTTTTCTCTCATTTTCCCTTTCTTTTGTATTTATATATTTCTTTTTCTAATTTATATATGTTTTATTTTATAAATGTAATATATAGATAAATCTTGTTGTTGTTAATTGCCCTCCAGTCAATTCAGACTCATGGAAACCCCAAGTGTGCAAAGTGGAACTGCTCCATAGGGTTTTTGTTTGTTTGCTTTTTTACTTTTATTTATTTTGTTGTTGTTGTTGAGAATATACACAGCAAAACATAAACTAATTCAACAGTTTCTACATGTACCATTTAGTGACATTGATTATACTCTTTAAGTTGCGTAACCATTCTCACCCTCCTCTTCTGAGTTGTTCCTCCTCCATTAACATAAATTCACTGCTCCTCAAGGTTCCTATCTAATCTTTCAAGTTTCTATTGTCAGTCTGATCCCATATAGATAGTTCTTAAAAACACATAATGTTAAAGGCAGACGTTTTTTACTAGTTAAGCTAAACCATTGTTCAGTTTTAAGATGACTTCAAGGGACATGTTTGGTTTAAGGTTTAAGGATTATCTCAGGGCAATAGTTTCAGGAGTTCTTCCACCCTCCATGGTTCCGGAAAGTCTATAGTCCATGACAATTTGAAATTATGTTCTGCATTTTCCCCTTTTGATCAGGATTCTTCTATGAAATCTTTGATCGAAATGTTAAGTAGTGGTAGTCGGGCACCGTAGAGTTCTTCTGGTCTCATGACAAAGAAGGTAGTTGTTCATGGAGGCCATTAGCCACATGTTCTATATCCTCCCCCTATTTCTGACTCTCCTTCTTCCTTGGTTGTTGCAGATGAATAGAGACCAATTACCCCCATGCGTCTATCAGTTTTTTGAACTGTGGGGGTTTGCAGGTTGCTGTGATGCTGAAAGTTATGCCACCAGTACTCAAATACCAGCAGGGTCACCCATGGCAGACAGGTTTCAGCTGCGCTTCCAGACTAAGAAAGATTAGGAAGAAGGACCTGCTGATCTTCTTCTGAAAAGAATTAGCCAGTGAAAACCTTATGAATAGCAGCAGAGCATTGTCTAATACAGTGCTGGAAAATGAGCTCCCCAGGTTGGAAGGCACTCAAAATAGGACTGCAGAAGAGCTGCCTCTTCAAAGTAAAGCCAACCTTAATGACATGGATGGAATAAACATTTCAGGACCTTCATTTGCTGATATGGCACGACTGAAAATGAGAAGAAGCAGCTGGAAACATCCATTAATAATCAGAACATGGAATGTATGAAGTATGAATCTAGGAAAATTAGAAATGGTAAAAAATGAAATGGAATGCATACACATTGATATCCTAGGCATTAGTGAGCTGAAATGGACTGGTATTGACCATTTTGAATAGGACAATCATATGGTCTACTATGTCGGGAATGACAACTTGAAGAGGAATGGCATTGCATTCATCATCAAAAACAACATTTCAAGATCTATCCTGAAATACGACACTGTCAGTGATAGGATAATATCCATACTTCTACAAGGAAGACCAGTTAATATGACTATTATTCAAATTTACGCACCAGCCACTAGGGCCACAGATGAAGAAACTGAAGATTTTTACCAACTTCTGCAGTCTAAAATTAATTAAACATGCAATCAGGTTGCATTGATAATTACTGGTGATTGGAATGTGAGAGTTGGAAATAAAGAAGAAGGATCGGTAGTTGGAAAATATGACCTTGATGATAGAAACGAAGCCAGGGATAACATTGCAAAGAATGGGAATTCCAGAACACACTAATTGTGCTCATGAGGAACCTATGCTTAGACACTTAGACCAAGAGGCAGTCATTCCAACAGAACAAGGAGATACTGCATGGTTTTAAGCCAGGAAATGTGTGTGTCAGGGTTGTATCCTTTCAATATACCTATTCAATCTGTATGTTCAGCAAATAATCTGAGAAGCTGGACTATATGAAGAAGAACAGGACATAAGGATTGGAAGAAGACTCATTAAACAACCTGCAATATGCAGATAACACAACTTTGCTTGCTAAAAGTGAAGAGAACTTGAAGCACTTATTGATAAAGATCAAAGACCACAGCCTTCAGTATGGACTACACCTCAACATAAAGAAAACTAAAATCCTCACAACTTAACCAATAAACAACATCACGATAAAAAGAGAAAAGATTGAAGTTGTCAAGGATTTTATTTGACATTTACCTGGATCCCAGTCAATACCCATGGAAATCAAAAGACACATGACACTGGGTAAATCTGTTGCAAAAGACCTCTTTAAAGTGTTAAAAAGCAAAGATGTCACCTTGAAGACAAAGGTGCACCTGACCCAAGCTATGGTGTTTTCAATCGCCTCATATGCATGTGAAAGCTAGACAATGAATAAGGAAGACCAAGAAAGAATTGACGCCTTTGAATTGTGGTGTTGACGAAGAATATTGAATATACCGTGGACTGCAAAAGAATGAACAAATCTGTCTTGGAGGAAGTGCAGCCAGAATGCTCCTTAGAAGTAAGGATGGCGAGAATATGAATTTTTTATCAAGATTGCATTGAATCTATAGATCACTTTGGGTAGTATTGACATTTTAACAATATTAAGTCTTCCAACCCATGAACATGGAACATCTTTCCATTTATTTAAGCCTTCTTAATCTCTTTCAGCAGTGTTTTATAGTTCCCATTGTATAAGTCCTTCGCGTCCCTGGTTAAATTTATTCCTAGGTGTTTTATTTTCTTAGATGATATTGTAAATGGAGTTGTTTCCCTAATTTCCCTTTCAGGTTTCTCATCACTGGTGTATAGAAACCCAGTTGATTTTTGTTTATTGACTTGTACCCTGCAATTTTGCTAGATTCCTCTATTAGCTCTAGAAGTTTTCTTATGGACTTTTTGGGATTTTCTATATATAGGATCATGTAATCTGCGAATAGAGATAATTTTACTTCTTCTTTTCCAATCTGGATACCTTTTATTTATTCTTCTTGTCTTATTGCTCTGGCTAGGACTTCTAATACAATATTGAAAAGAAGTGGTAAGAGCAGGCACCACTGTCTTGTTTCTGATTTCAAGGGGAAAGCTCTCAGTCTTTCTCCATTAAGTATATGTTGGCTGTTGGCTTTTCATATATGCCTTGAATGATAGTCAGGAATTTCCCTTCTATTTCAATCTTCTTTAGGGTTTTCATCAAGAAAGGGTGTTGGATTTTATCAAATGTTTTTTCTGTATCCATAGAGATAATCATGTGGTTCTTTTCCTTTGCTCTATTGATGTGGTGCTCCATAGGATTTTCAAGGCTGCGACCTTTCAGAAACAGATTGTGAGGTCTGTTTCTGGGTGGGTTCAAACCACAAACCTTTTGACTTGTAGTTGGGTGCTTGAAAATTTGAGCCATCCAGGGACTCCCATAGATAAATTTATCTATATATTATAGATATTAATACGTAGCCTTTATTTATACATTCCTTTTATATTTATAAAGCCTCTCTGTCTGCCTTTCTGTCTAGATCTGTGGTACCAATTACGCAGCTACCTGGCCTGTGAGCGGGCCAGCCTTCACGCTTCATCTCTCATCTAAATTCGCCAGGCTCCAGTGGACACGTCCCAGAGCAGTTGATAGATTGGCCTTTGAGCTGGAGATGTATCAAGAATTTCTCCATCCCTCTTTGCCAGAATACATGTTTCCAATTATGTGAAACTCTTCAAGAGAAGTTAACTTCTTTTTTCTTTGAATAAAAAAGCAGGGTTTGGGGAAGCACCACAGTGGCAGCTTCATAGAGTCCTGCGGAAGGAAGTGAGGGCAACCTGACCCATGGCCCAGCTGGAGTCCCTCCAAACTCACAGCAGGATCGCATGTTCCAGGTTTCCTTTTTTTATGCTCAATTTTCTCCCATTTGAAAGCAAGACAGGGGTGTGGCAGGGACAGATTACCCAATAAGCAAAGTCTCCCCGGGCTTACTTGCTCTTACTTACTAATCTGTAGCGCACAATTTTACCTGTTTTTCCACCACATCTTTGATGAAACCCATGTGAAATTGTGTACTACAGATGAGTAAGTAAACACAGTTAAGCCCATGCACACGCTGCTTAATGGTTAATCCACCCCTGGGTATGTGATTTAGGTAAGTGGCTGGAGCCAGGAAGAGTGGATGTGTCACCACCCCCCACAAACACACCTGTGCTTTTCCAAGACAATTTGGAAATAGGATTCCGGATTGGTAGTGCAAGGAGGTGCAAACGTTAATGTCCAGGAGCCAAGAAAAAAGTTTTTAAATGGAGTGATATTCTCTCTGCCCTCCTGTCCTTTCCTCCCCATTGGAGGGCCACTGCCTCCAAGAATCTCTGCCTCCCTCTCTCTCCCTCTCTCTCTATTGCCTGGGTGGTGCAAACAGTTAACATGCTTGGTGCTTGGCTGACAGCTGAAAGGTTGGTGATTCAAGTCTACCCAGTGGTGCTTTGGAAGAAATGACTGGTGATCTACATACAAAAAGTCAGCCCCTGAAAAGCTCATGGAGCACAGTTCTACTCTGATACACATGGGGCTGCCGTGAGTCAGAATGGACCCAAAGGCAGCTGCTGTTTTTTTTTTTTTCTCTACTGCTTCCCCACCCCCACCCCACCACCACAACGTACACACATTTGCATTGAAATTTCCACAAACACCAAAACAAAAATAGAAGGTTTGAGGGGCCACAGAGGGTGTCTGTCTTCCTTTGCTGTCTTACAGACTGATTTCTTCCAGCCAGCTGCCTCTTCTCCGTCAGGCCTATTCCAGTTTCATGTAGGCCATGGGTCACAGTGTTGGTGCCAAATCCAAAGTAGAGTTAATCCCAGATCACTCTCCCTCCCACTGATGATTTCCGCTCAGCAAATTTTTCATACCATTGCCTAACAGAGTTGAACTGCATCTCCCTCACACCCTCCCCTAGTCAGCCAGTTGCTGCTGAAATGGGGAACACCCACCACATACAGAGAGGAGAGGTGGTGGTCGAGAAAGTCTTCAGCAAGCCTCTGGTGCTTGAACTGAGTCTTAGATCTTTTAAGACTCTCTTTCAATATTTTAAGGTGCCATTGAGGGTCTGTATGTGGGGGTGGGGGTGGAACACTGAGTAAGAAAAGGACTTTCCAGGCAGAGAAAGTGGTGTGAGAAAGGCACTTGGCAGGGGAGACCTCAAGGCCTGATCCAGGAACAGTAAAATAGCATGGAGGTTATCATGACCATATTGTAGGATGTGGGGTCTAGGTCAAAGGTGAAGCTGCAGAGGACGGCAGGGGCCCGCCATCAAAATCCCTACGTTCAATGGAAGGATTTGGAATCTGTCTTACAGACTAAAGGAGTCATTAAGGAATTTTAGGATGGAGAGTTTTGCACTTTCCAAAGATCATTGAAGTCCCCGGGTGTTATGAACAGTTCACATGCTAGGCTGCTAACTGAAAGGTTGTAGGTTTGAGTCCACCCAGAGGTGCCTCGGAAGAAAGGCCTGGTGAGCTACTTCGGAAAAATCAGCCATTGAAAACCATAGGGATCACAGTTCTACTCTGACACACATGGGGTTGCCTTGAGTTGGACTCAACTTGCTGGCAACTGGTTGTGGTGGAGATGATGGAGGAAGATGCAGTCGGAAGCAGAGAGACTCTTGGAGCAATAATCTAGGAAAGAGATGATGATTAGCAGAACCAATGGGGGAGCTGTGTGGATGGAAAGGAAAAGAGTGACCTAGAAGAGATATTTAACATGCGGAACATACAGGACGTGGTGAGTGACTATGTCTGAGGTTTAGAGGTGGGCACAGGGTAATCCCAGGTTTCTGGCTCAGGTGGCTGGGTGGTTAATGGGTCCATTAATTCAATGCAATTGGTAATACCGGAGGAGGAAAAAGCTTGGGAAAGCCCATGATGAGCTAATGAGTTCAGCTATGGACATGTGGAGTTTGAGGTGTCTGTGGATCATGCAAGTGGAAATACCCAGCTGGCATTGGCTTTCCAGGTCTGGAGTTCAGAAGAAGAGCCTGGGCTGGGTGGCCCTCCACATATTGCCCCTGGACCCCAGAATTCTAACCTGGCCTTCTTTCCTCCACTGTTAACTGCTATCACCTGCTGACCCCAGTCTGCCCTAGTGTCTAGTCAATTGGAATGGCTTTGGGAACCATGTGGACAATCTGGTCTTTAATGCCTAGAAACTACCTTATATATTACTCTCCAAGCTCCACTCACTCACCCCATACCAGTTATCTGCAATCTCACAGGAGAAAATACCTATTAAACTCTCGGGTACCTCAACCAGTGAATGGTGGGATTTTATAAAGCCACAGCAAATGTGGGGGTGAGAGAGCTGTGGGTTTTTTATGGTGGTGGTATTTTGGGGGCCCCTCTGGAACTTCTTATGTTACATGGCCTGAAACAGAGAGAAAATTATGTGCAAAGCTCTGGAGACTAGAAAAAGATTAGCACATTAGGGAACTGCAAATAGATTCGTGTGAAGAATGGGGCAGGGACCAGATTGTGCAAGGTCTCATAAATCATGTTAGAGTTTGGAGTAGGAAAGTTACATAATCAAATTTAAACTTTAAAAAGATCATTCTCACTGCAATGTTGAGGCATGATTGTAGGGGTGGAGGCAATCCTAGAAGCTGGGAGACCAGGTAAAAAGCCATTAAAATAGTTCAGGCAAGAGATGTTGATGGCCTGGCCTAGGGTGCTTGCTGTGGGGACAGAGAAAAGTAAATAGAGCTTTTCAGGAGATGGAAACTATAGTAATGGAATAGTAGTTGATAAGTGGCATTGATTCGATTCTGACTCATCACGACACCATGTGACAGAGTAGAAATGCCCACAGGGTTTTCTTGACTATAATCTTTACAGAAGCAATTTGCCAGGTCTATCTCAGATGGAGCCACTGGGTGTGTTCAGAACCATCCTTTTGGTTAGCAGCTGAGCGCTTAGCTGGTTGCGTCACCAGGGCCCCTTATCTGAGTAGTAAGGCTCCTGAAGTTTTAGGTCATCAGTGTAACCTGTGGTGCCCACCTACTCTTGCTGGCCAAGGTGGGATCCCTAACGCTGGGGACAACAACCAGGTAGCCCTGTGACTCTGAAGCAAGGTCATATACAGGTGATCAGTCAACACACTTGGCTGTAGGATAAGTGGTAGCAGGGTAGTGGCTGTTAGCAAGATTCCCAGAGAGAGACTTTCAGGACACAACAAAACAAACCTTTAAAAAGCACACTTATTGTTTATAGTGTGAATCTTGAAGGCCGTGTTCTAGGTGTTATCAGGAGAAATAAAAGAAATAAAAGATGAGGAGCTTTTCATCTAGCTGGAGCAACAAATATAGGCATAAATACTGAAGATGGAACGGTACAAAATGAGGCTTTAAGGGGACGGAAACTAAAAAGGATGTTCAGAATGAAGAAGAGTTAATAAAAATAGCTACCTAGTATTGATCACATACTATAATAAGTCAGATGGTTTTGCTTTTAAAAATCGTCACGATAACGCTATGAGGTAGGTATTTGTCTTAGTTTCTGGTGCTGCTATAACACAAATACCACAGTGGGTGCCTTTAAAGATCAGACATTTATTTTCTCACAGTTCAGGAGCCTGGAAGTCCGAATTCAGGGCACCAGCTATAAGGGAAGGCTCTCTCTCTGTCAGCTCTGGGGGAAGACTCTTGTCTCTTTCAGCTTCTTTAGCCCTGGTGTTCCTTGGTTCCTTCACGGTCTTCATGTGGCATCTGTCTTTCCCCCGTTTGTGCTTGCTTCTGTGTCTCTGCTCTTTAACAACTCAGAAGTGATGAGGTTTAAGACACATCTCACACTGATACGGCCTCATTAACATAACAAAGAAAACCCTGTTTCCAAATAGGATTATATCCCCAGGTATAGGGTTTAGGATTCCAACATGTATTTTGAGGGGACACAATTCAGTCTATAACAGTATTGGTACACTCACTTTACAGATAAAGAAATTGAGAACCAAAGGTAAAATTTATTATGTTTGTATTAGTTATCTATTGCTGAATAACTCACCCCACTGCCATCGGGTCGATTCTGACTCATAGTGACCCCATAGGGTTTGCAAGGCTGTAAATCTTTTGGAAGCAGACTGCCACATCTTCCACCTGTGGCGTCACTGGTGGTTTCGAATCACCGACCTTTCGGTTAGCAGTCGAGTGCTTAACCAGTGTGCCACCACAAATTACCTCAAAATTTAGTGGCTTAAAACAACAATATGCACTTATCATCTCCCACAGTTTTTGTGAGTCAGTAAATTCAGAAGCCCCTGGTTGGCGCAAATGGTTAAGCACTTAACTACTAGCCAAAAGGTTGGCGGTTCTAAACAATTTATTTCCTCAGAGCCACGCATTGTGGTTCTCCAAGGGCAGATTTATGGGCCTTGGGAGCAATTTGGGAAGCAGTGTCTTTCCTGTGCTGCTGAGGGCTCTGAAGAAAAGAATTGTTTTGAGGTAGGAAGAGAAGAAGGTAATGATCATTTTACACTAAAGAACAGAGAATGGCAAACACTAAGCCATAAAGGTAGTGACTACCCAAGTTATGCTGGCTAAACTGTAAAGGGGCGAGTTCTTAACTGCTTGTTTTAGTTTTAACCTTGGCCCCAGTGTATGTAGTCAAATTCATAGATGTCTTTATTCAGATCTGCCAGGGGGAAACCATTTTTACTGTTCACTTTACTCTCTGATAGCAAAATAAATTGATGTCTATAATTTGAAACGTGCACTGTACAAATTTTAATGATACACTTTTGAATCTCAGTGCAATTCAAGGCAAATATTTTGGACTGTAATGACTTTGGAGTAATGCTCCTTCACCCAGTCTATGAATTAGAATCACCCAGAGAAGCTTTAAAAACGTAAGTGTGCCTGGGCTCCACTCCAGAGCAACTAAATCAGAATCTCTAGGATTCGAGACTTGGGACCAGCAGTTTTTAAAAGCTCCCACGGGGATTCTAATGTGCAGCCAGGACTGAAGATTGTTCTTTCTATTGCTTCTGTTTTAGCACTTCCCTCTCCCCCTTTATCTCTTTACCTTTCCCCATCCCCTAGCCAAACCATCCAACTTTAAAACTACCTTAAACCATGTTTTCTCATTTGGACCTTTCACAGGACCTGGTACAGTGCCTGGTACGTGGTGGAACTCAGGCCATGTTTGTTGATCAGAGTTGAAGCATTTCCCAAGTAGGGCCATTATTCCTTGACATCTCTCCACCTTGGTCTAACAGTACATATTCCTATTGTCAATATGAAACCCTGACACGGCCAAGGGCATGACTGGTCAGAGATTCTTCTTGAGACTTTTAACATTTGATTGTCATCATGGATGAGTTTTTATAAGATATTTATCACTGACTATATGAAAGGTTGGCGGTTTGACTTCACCCAGGGGCACCTTAGAAGAAAGACCAGGCAATCTACTTCCAAAAAAAAATCTGCCATTGAAAATCTTATGGGGCACAGTTCTACTCTGACGCACATGGGGTCACTATGAATGGAATCAACTTGATGGCAACTGGCAACATGTACCTTAAGGCTCAAACTGATGCTCAACAAATGTTTCCTGGGATTTAGAGACACAAAACTGTTTACCAGGTCATCTGAAGTGAGTGGAGACTCGGGCTTATAAAAACACCAGAGATAAGAATCTCAGAGATGGCAACACCATTTCAGTTATGTAACATACACTTATTATTATTGTGTTTAAAGCAATGACCATCTCGAAAGATAATGTGAGAAAATAGTCTCTATTTTTTAATCTGTGAAATAAAATTAAATGAAAACCAAGCATAGGGAAGAAAAAATACTGGTTTGAAAGATGTATTTTAGTCATTTAAAAAAATTCATATTTGTGGTGATTTACAGGGAAAGGCAGATGAGGGACAAGGTGGGGAGAGGAACTTAACTTCTGTATTAGTTTTTTTTACTTACTGACTTGTGAATCATCTGCATATGTCACCTATTCAAAAATTAAATAAAAATAAATGGAATGTAATCAATTATAATCTGTATCAAATGAAAAGAAATGGAATCATAAGATTAATGAATTGATTGCTTCAGTCTATTAATATTTATTTTGCCTTGCTTGTTGTTGTTGTTAGGTACCGTCAAGTCGGTTCTGACTCATAGCAACCCTATGTACCACAGAACGAAACACTGCCCAGTCCTGCGCCATGCTCGCCATCATTGTCATGTTTTAGCCCATTGTTGCAGCCACTGTGTCAATCCATCTCATTGAGGGTCTTCCTCTTTTTCGCTGACCCTGTACTTTACCAAGCTTGATGTCCTTCTCCAGGGACTGATCCCTCCTGACAACATGTCCAAAGTATGTAAGACGTAGTCTCGCCATCTTTCCTTCTAAGGAGCGTTCTTGTTGTACTTCTTCCAAGACAGATTTGTTTGTTCTTTTGGCAGCCCATGGTATATTCAATTTTCTTTGCCAACACCACAATTCAAGGCGTCAATTCTTCTTCGGTCTTCCTTATTCATCATCCAGCTTTCACTTGCATACGAGGCAATTGAAAATATCATGGCTTGGGTCAGGCACACCTTAGTCTTCAAGGTGACATCTTTGCTTTTTAACACTTTAAAGAGGTCTTTTGCAGTAGATTTGCCCAATGCAATGCATCTTTTGATTTCCTGACTGCTGCTTCCATGGGTGTTAATTGTGGATCCAAGTAAAATGAAGTCCTTGACAACTTCACTCTTTTCTCCGTTTATCATGATGTTGCTTATTTGTCCAGTTGTGAGGACTTTTGTTTTCTTTATGTTGAGGTGTAATCCCTACCGAAGGCTGTGGTCTTTGATCTTCACCAGTAAGTGCTTCAAGTCCTCTTCACTTTCAGCAAGCAAGGTTGTGTTATCTGCATATTGTAGGTTGTTAATGAGTCTTCCTCCAATCCTGATGCCCCTTTCTTCTTCATATAGTCCAGCTTCTCGGATTATTTCTCAGCAAACAGATTGAATAGGTATGGTGAAAGGATGCAACCCTGACACACACCTTTCCTGACTTTAAACCACGCAGTATCCCCTTGAATGTTCCACTGCTATTCATAAGTTTTCACTGGCTAATTCTTTTCAGAAGTAGACTGCCGGGTCCTTTTTCCTCGTCTTTATTAGTCTGGAAGCTCAGCTGAAACCTGTCCGCCATGCGTGACCCTGCTGGTATCTGAGTACCGGTGGCATAGCTTCCAGCATCACAGCAACATGCAAGCCCCCACAGTACAACAAACTGACAGACACTTGGGGGTTGCCTTTCTAGTTTAATGTAGTTGAGAACTAGTATCTTCCATCTTGCTGGATGAGTGTGCTGCAACACAAATTGTTTTTTTTTTTTTTTTTTTTTTTCCTAGGTAAGTAGGGCTTCTTTAAAGCTCCATCTCCTACCCTGGGCCTCTTTACTGGCTTCCCAAGACACACAATGTAGAATTCCAGGAAGCCTGATGCCCAAGAGATAGGCCAGAGAGCCATGTAATAGCCAGGAAAAATAGAATAAAAATCACAAAGAGATTCAGATGGAAGAAACTTGGGTTGGACAAGGAAGCCACTAGGCTGGAAAATGATCAGGCTGGCATTTTCCAATCAAATGGGCTTGCCTGTGCAGCTGATCTGGCCAACTGGGCAGAACAATCTTTAAGAGAGTCAGAGAAGCCAGTATCACCAAAGAACAATTGCTTGGAGGCTAGCCTCTCACATACAGGTATGATTTCAGCCACCAACCACAGCCAGTCTCTCTATCACCTGCTTTCTGAAACTGATATTCCTTTATCTGGGAACTAAGCCTTTCCTTCTGGGGCTAATGGCGAAGAGAAAACTGCTGACCATCGACGGCACCACAGCTTATGTGGCTGGTACCAGGCCTTTCTAGGAGCAAGACGGTGGGAGAAAGATGTGGAAGGAGACTATGGGGAGGGCAAGTCCGAGGTGAGGACTGGGGAAAATGGGCTGTGGCTGGGGCTGCCAGGGGCCACACTCAGAGCTGAAATCTTGGCCTGAGCAGGCCCTCAGACATCAGCAGATGGGACCAAGGTCCCCACCTCTGTGCTTTATCCAGAAGATACTGACTACAGCAGGAATGGTGAGCACGTTACTAGGAAACTTGGAATCTTGTCTCTCAATCTACATTAGTGGGCAGAGAAGCAGTAGCTCTTGTCAATCAACTCTAATGTGCCTCCTCAGCTCTTCCAGAGTCCCTTTCCGTGCTGAGGGCTCCACAGAGGCTCTGTGGCTGCCGCTGCCCACTGGTGTGGAGAATATGCGAGGGTGAGCTCTAGAGCCTGGCTGTCTGGATCCATATCCCACTCTCTCTGCTCTACAACCTGTGATTATGTCAGTTAGGGATCAACAGTTACAAGCAACAGAAATAATTCTGGCTAACTTCAGGCTAAAAGAAGTTTATTAAATGGGTATTGGATAGTGGCTGGGAAGCCAGATCAGGAGCCAGGATGGTGCCTGACATCTATGCAGCAAGAGCTCCACAGCCAGCTTGTCCTGCTGCTGCTGAGTGACCACTTGCTGTCCCCTAGACTCGGAAAGGACAGGCACCATGACTGGCAGACATTCCCACAAAGCTGTCCACAATAGGAGAGAGGTAATTCCTCAAAAGGAAAAACATATGTGCTGTGAGGAAGATGAGATTGAGGCTGAGGGCTGCAAGAATTCCAAAATATATTTACTTTAGTGACATGGAGCAAGCTACCTAACCTCCTAAGCCTCAGTTTCCTCATATGTAAAATGAGGATAGTATTAGTATTTAAAAAACCAGTTGCCATCAAGTCAACTTTGACTCATGATGACCCCATATGTGTCAGAATAGAACTGGGCCCTATCGGGTGTCAGTGGCTGATTTTCAAGTAGATTGCCAAGACTTTTCCAAGACACCTCTGAGTGGACTTGAACCATCAACCTTTTAGTTAGAAGCCAAGTGTGTTATGTGTTCTCATCCCCAGAGGTGATCTACTTCTGAAAAATCAGCCACTGAAAACCCTATGGAGCACCATTCTACTCTGACACACATGGGGTTGCCATGAGTCAAAATCGACTCAACAGCAACTGTCTTAGCCATTTAGTGCTGCTATAACAGAAGTACCACAAGTGGATGGTTTTCACAAAGAGAAGTTTATTTCCTCACAGTCAAAGTAGGCTAAAAGTCCATATTCAGGGCGTCAGCTCCAGGGGAAGGCTTTTTCTCTCTGTCGGCCTTCTTCTCTTCTGTGTTCCCCCGGACTAGGAGCTTCTCTGTGCAGGGACCCTGGTCCAAAGGACGCGTTCTGCTCCCAGCACTGCTTTCTTGATGGTATGAGGTCCCCCTGTCTCACTGCTCACTTCTATTATATCTCAAGAGATTGCCTCAAGACACAATCCAGTCTTGTAAATTGAGTCCTGCCTCACTAACACAACTGCTGCCCATCCTCCCTTATTAACACCATAGAGGCAGGATTTACCACACGTGGGAAAATCACACAATACCACGAATCATGTCCCAGCCAAACTGATACACACATTTTTGGGGGGGACATAATTCAATCCATGACAGCAACTGTAGTATTTACAAGAAGTTGTAGGAAATCTATTTAAAAAAAAATGTTTAGGCCAGTGCTTGGAACATAGTGCTCAAAACATATTAACTACTGTTATTAGTAGCTCCAATTTTTGGTTTTTGTCTTAGTCTGGGTTCTGTAGAGAAGTAAAACCAGTGAAGTGTATATATATGTAGAGAGAGATTTATCTCAAGGAAATGGCTTACGCAGTTTTAGAGGCTGGCAAGTCCCAAGGCAACAGGCTGGAGGCTTCTCCTGACTCACATAGCTTCAGAGACTGATAAACCCAAGATCGGCACATCAGATGGCAGGCTGCTGGCTCACAGGCTGTGGAGACTGACAAATCCCAAGATTGACAGGCCATACAGCAGGCCACTGGCTCAAGTCCCAAGAACCAGAGGTCAGATGATGACGAGCTGGATGTAGGATCCAGAGAAAGAGACCCTTGCTGAAACATCCATGTATATACTAGAGGCAGGCTGCATTCTCGAGGAAATTCCCCTTTCAACTGATTGGTTGCTCATAGCAGATTTCATCATGGAGGTGATTACATTACTATATAACTGCCTAATTATATCATTACATAACTGCCAAACTACACCATAACTGCCAAACCACTGAGAATCATGGCTCGGCTAAGCTGACACACAACCTTAACCATCCCAGTTTTGTTCAGCAATGCCCCACTCCCTCTGTCTGGCTGGGCTGCTGCTGCAGGCTCTGGAGGGGCAAGTTGTTGTAGGGTGGCCATGGATCATTCTGACCACTATGGCATAAGCAGGCCTCTGTGGTCACCAATTCTCACCAGGTCCTCCCCAGACAGTACAAGAACCCTGCTCGCATGAAGCCGTTCTCCCCATCCCTGCCCTTTCACTCAGGACACCCCAAGAGGACCTCACAAGTTCCTCTGGCAAAACCTTACGCTTTGGAAAGAACATTCGGTCCCAACCATTGTATCTTAAGTGTAGTGATCCCTTCTTGTCACA
The DNA here is from genome assembly GCA_030035585.1 of Dugong dugon. Classification (NCBI taxonomy): domain Eukaryota; kingdom Metazoa; phylum Chordata; class Mammalia; order Sirenia; family Dugongidae; genus Dugong; species Dugong dugon. The sequence goes on from CM057467.1 coordinate 34,734,300, forward strand.
GGAACAGAAAACATGATTTACATCTGTCACCCACAATCTGTCTTTTCACATACATGAGACTGTTTAATACCCTCCAGCCTCACCCCTGCCCCACCACTTTGACTTCTGCTGTCGCCAGGTAAAGTAAGCAAATCTCTTTAGCTGTGTCTCAGAGGTGTCATTTCTTAGCTTCATACTTCATTTAGTAACTTGAAAACCATTCATCCAAGGAGGACACATTGACTTGTATTCTTCCCCCAACACACACGCGCACACACACGCACACACACGCATGCACACCCCACACCATACCTGTTTATTTCCGGGACTGCCATCATCAAGCCGTTTCCCTCTGCCTCACAGAGATTTGGCTCTTAAATGCTGTCCTTTTCCTTGCTTCATCAAGCTCTCACCAACCCCCCTCCCCATACCTGCCTCTCCTCCTAATCTTAAAGAGCAAATTCTCCTGTCTCCGAGAAGCTTTCTACTCCCTGAAGGGAGACCGCCCTACTGCCTGTAGATATGCACACACACACACACACACACACACACACACACACACACACTCACACAACTTGTGACCCCACGACGCCTCCTTCACTCACCACTTCATGAAATACGCAGTGCCATATTGCTTGCCTTTTGAGTACTGACATACATAATTTATTTAAGCAGTTTGTGGATTGGATCAGTGTTTGTACAGCTGTTTGTACAGTAAGAGGAGTTCATTATAATTCTGGCCATGGCAACAAAGAGGATGCTGGATTTTCAGGCTTTTCATATAAGCTAACCCAATCTTCAAGAATCTGACCCTGCAACACTTGTCTGTGTCCTCTAGGCTTCCTCCCTTCCCGCTACACGCCCCCTCCCCGGCCCCCCCCCCTCCCATTTTGCAGTGAGTGAGCTGTCTCTATTGCAAATCCAACTGGGTCAAGCCCCAACTGCTCCCCACTCACCTATTACCCCACCACACCCCCATTCCTGGAGTTTAAGACTCAGATAACTGCCCACTGGCCCACAACAGTTAAAATTCCTTGTCCAAACTTACAAAGACCTTCCTTACCTAGGTCCTGCTAACCTCCTCAGCCTCCTCTCTCACCCCCTCCAGTTCATCTGTCAGGGCTCAGATGAACCCGCCTCTGCTTGAGACTTCTTCCTTGACCCTTAAAGCCTGGTCCAGGTCCCTCCTCAGTGCCCACCCCAATCAGACCCTTACATCATTGTGTGAACCTTGTCCCCACTAGACACTTGAAGACAGGGACTGTGTCGTTCTTAGCTATGTCTTCAGCTGTTACATCAGTGCCTGATCCAAACAAGTTCTGAATAATTATTTATTGAATAAATGTGTGTGAATGAATGAAAATGGTAGCGGTGGGTGGCATTGAACTGACAGATGTTTTGCTTAACAAAAGGACTCCCGTGAATAAGGATACGGATATTATAGTGAATAAAGCTGGTAGCAAGTGAAACGGGTTAGTTATAAGGATGAAATAATGCTAATAGGAATCAGTTTATTCAACTAATTTATTCATTTAAACAAGCATTTACAGAGCACCCAGATATGCCTGTTGTTGTGCTGTTATTTGCTGTTACGTTGGCTCTGGCTCATGGCGACCTTGTGTGCTGTATAACAGACCGAAACTTTGCCCAGTCCTGCGCCACATCCTCTCAGTCATTGGTATGTTTGAGCCCATTGTTGCAGCTATTTTGCCTAGCACTGTGCTAAGTCCCAGGAATGAAAGAAAATAAGAAATAGCCCCTGCCCTCAAGGAACTCGGGGTTAGGTAGCAGGAGGTAGATATTGTAAAAGTTAATAATAATGAAAACAAATAGCAACAGTATTACTACTACTACTAATAGTAATAATAACAACTACCCTTTGTCGCGCCTCCCCTACGTGCTGGGTACTGTCCTCAGCATTTTGCAGGCATTGTCTCATTTTAACCTTCCCAGGAAATCTCTGAGATGGCGGTGGAGAAAGGCAGGAAGGCCTTCCAGCGCAGGCTGCACTGGGCCGGGAGGTCATAATCCCTCAGCAGCTGCATGCCAGCCAGTGTGGCCTGCCTTCAGCTGGGCCTGGGGCCTGAGCCAATCAATCTTGCAGCCCAGGCAGTCCACGCTGGGGCCCTGGCAGAACCTGTAATTAAACTGGCTGGAAGTAGAACTTATTTTGACACCTCTTCATATCAGTCCCCACAGACCAGGCTTGAGCGCAAAGTGCGAAAACATGAATTGATCACAGCTGTGAAACCATGGTAATTAGCGTGATGTGCTTGCTGAAACCTCATTTCTGTGGCTTTCTGGCCACAAGTGATTAATAACCCAAATACCTATGCCCAAGTCTTCCACCTAAGCGGGCAGGCCCCACCAGCCACCCCCTGCTAACCTCCTGCCCAGTGATAGGTCAGCTCAAGTTCTAGAATGGGCTTCAGAGTCATTGAAGGGAAGGCTTCTGCTAAAGGCTGCTGCAGCTGCAACCAGAGACCACGTCTGTGGACGGAGTGAGGAGCATGGTCCCTGAGAGCAAAGACTTGAGGTCACCTGGGTACAAATCCCAGCACCTACTTGCTAACTGTGTAACCTGTGACAAATAATCTCTCAGAGTATCTGTTTCCTCATCATTAAAAAGGGGATAATAATAGTATAGGACAGCGCTTCTCAAACTATCCAAAGTAAAGGACCCATTTTGTTTTTAATTTGGACCGATACTTTCGTAAAATACAATAAAAGTTAAATAGGAGAGTAATGATCACATGCTTGGAAGTTGTCAAACTGCCATAAAAATTTTGACATGATCACATGTCAAATAGCTGTAAAAATTTTAAACGCTTATTCTCAATTTCTAGGCTTTTTCGCCATGGACCATTAACTAACAGATCATGGGCCGGCCCTGGTCCACAGATCGCACTTAGAGAAGCACTGGCCTGGCACAGAGTAAGGGTGCGGTCAGTATTAGCTGCTGTGATTATGAGTCCCCTTGAATACGCATAAGGCCCGGCCCACCATAGCATGTACAGAGCATTGGCCACACTCTAAATGAGCTTCTGGATTCTGTAAAGTCCCACCAAGCAAACGTACTGGGAGAGAGAGAGAGAGTCTGCTGAGCAATATTATTGCTTATTTGTTTTTTACTGGCAGAGCTCTGACAAAAATTTATTGTTTAAATTTATTGGCATTTCTGTTCAGAATCATGTATTTAATTTCCACATTTTTTGGAGTCATCTTAAGAGACCCACGTCCTTTCCTGAGGACCCCTGGAAAACAAGGCTGAGTCAGCTACGGGTGGGCTTCTCTGGACCTGTTAAATTGGCCTGATTCTCTCCTAGAGATTAAAAGCTCCCTGAGGGGATGGTCAGGTTTTCTGGGCTTTGAACTTCAGCACGCAGTGCCTGAGGCAGCGAGTGCTGTGGCTGGCCATGATCACAGCTATGAAAGACGGAAAAATTCTACTGCAAGACGCTGGAATTTGACGTCAGAAAATCCGGCTTCAAGTCTTTGCTGCGTCTTACTGGCTGTGTAACCGTGGGCAAGCTACCTGCCCTTTCTGAGCCTCAGTTTCCTCAATGGGAAAATGAGAGACATAAGTCAACCTTACAGGGTTATTTTGACTAATACACAAATTAATGCATATGATTTATCTAATACCTTACCAGGCAAATAGTGAAGACTCAATAAATGGTCACCATCATCATTATTATTGTAATTTCTCCTTCTGCAGGCAGTGCCTCAACCTCCAGACCTAGCCCTTCAGCCTGCCTCCGTCCCTAACACATTTCTTCATTTATTCATTCATTCTTTCAACAAATAGCCAAACACATACTATGTATCTGGCTGTGCTCTATACTGAGACACAGAGGTAAATCCAACATGGTTCACTGTGGCTGCTGAGAAGCCCATGTTCTGGTAAAGGAGACAAATGCCTACAAATCACGGCAATTGGATGTGATCAGTACAGCAAGAGAGGCGAGCACAGGGGAAGTCACATAGGGATGAGGGTGAGACCCACTCCTGGTGAGGGGTGCATGGAGGTAGACTTCAGTAGCTTTCCTGGCCCAGCTCCCATCACAGGAAAACCACAGAGGTGGGAGCAGATAATAGTTTGGTTGACTGGACCATAACTGGGTGAAGTGGGGATCCATCAGTGCAGGTGAAGTGAGTAGAGCACAAAAAGTGTTGTACATCTTTTCCAGAAGCTTCTGCTTTATCCTGCAGATGGCAGAGAGCTATTGATAGGTTTTGAACGGGGAGGAACTTGGCAGGCTTTGTGTGGGGTGTGCTGCCTGTATCTGGGGTGGGGTGACACTAGCTGTATAGCTTGTTATGTGTTCTGATTGATAGCTCTGACTGTCCTACTAATCAGAATGTGGTGTGTAGCCAACTTTGGTAACTCTCTTGTGGACCACTTCTTTCAGCTTAATAAAGCAGAGGAGTGGGGTGATGAGGAAGGTATACAGTACAGCGTTTAAGGCTTTGTGCCTTGAAGTCTCACATCTTACAGCTATACGGCCTTGCCAACTTGCATGCTAGATATTTTACATATATTATTACATTGATTTTATAAATTAAGATGGCCCCTTTTCTGTAAAATAGGGACAATGATATCTCATCATCTCAATGAAAAGTTGAGATATACCTCAGTAAATTACTGTATGCAGTGCCTGGAACAAGTAAGTGCCCGTTCAATGTTAAATACATTTCCTTTTAATATATTATTACATTGAGTTTATAGTCATTTTTTTTTTTTTTTTACTCACTCAGTAGAGTATACATTTCACAGATCTAATGTCTACTAAGATGAACGTACCTTTGTTCCCCAATTGCCTATTACCCTGCTCAGAATATGTTAGGGCCTCAATATCTGTGTAACTGAAATACTGAGCTGCATGGCTAGCTTATGGTATCAAAGAAAGCCACATATCTTAATATTTCAATTCATGTAATTCTAAGCCGTCATCTGGCCTCTCTCAGTTACTGCCTTTCTTCTCTCCCAGAGTCTCTTCCAGAGAATAAGTGGGTCCAAGTGTACTGAAGGTGTAATTTGTAAATGTTGTTGTTGTGTGCCACTGAGTCAATTCCGACTCATAGCAACACTATAGGACAGGGTAGAACTGCTCCATAGGGTTTCCTGGGCTATAATCTTTATGGGAGCAGACTGCCTGGTCTTTTCACCTATGGAGTGGCTGGTGAGTTCAAACCACCAACCTTTTGGTGAGTAGCTGAGCACTTAAACATTGTACCACCAAGGCTCCTTAATTTGTAATATAGAATAATGTAAATGCAGAGAAAAAGGACAAGAGGAATACATATCAATCACTTAGCAGCGGTTAACTCTGAGGAGGAAAGTGGGATTGGGTGAAAGAATAAAGGGGGAAGTTCACATTTTAATCAGAAGACTATTATGCTTGTGTAACTGCTTTCTGGCAAAAGCAGGGAAAAACTCAATATACATTAGCTTAAACAATAAAGGAAAATTATTGGCTCATATAATTGCAAATGCCAGAGGTAGGTCAGGTTTCAGGTGTGGTTTGATCAAGTTCTGGCTCTGTTTTTCTCAATTCCGCCCTTTTTGAGCACTGGTTTCACCCTTAGGATGGCATTCTTATCATAGCAAAATAGCTGCTGCAGGGCCCAGCCCAGTGTCAACATGTCAACACCCCCACACTACCCACAAGAGAGCTTTCTGTCCTGCAACTGCTGAGCCAAAGTCCTGGCTTTTTGTTTGAATCAAATTGGGTCACCTTCTCTCCCATGAGCTAAGGTCTGAGACAAAATAGGTGGGATTACACCGATTATCTTGGGTCGGTCAAGGCCCACATCTTAAGTCAGGACTTGGGTCAGTCCCCCCCATACCCATAACTTCTGAGAGGGAGAGAAAGATAGAGTGGATATCCAATGCCTATTAAAGCCCTTACTCCCTTGTGTGTTTTTGTCTTGGGCCCTTCCAAAATGATCCCCTTTGGGAAAGTGAAACACTGCTGAGCTTAGGAGTCCTGATTGACGAGTTCAGATACTTCACACCCAATCTGTGCTTAGACATCCTAATGGCAGCGTCAACTCTTCCTTTGCTCTGAGCAGAGGACGTGTAACCTTACTCCAAGTTCCTTGTTTGGATGGTCTTGAGGTTGCTTACTGTGATTTCTTGTTCTTCAAACAGATGAGTTTGATTAACTGGATGTAAAAAAAAAAAAAAAAAAAAAAAAAAAGAAAAGGAAAGGAAATACTTCTAAGCTGAGTTTAATGCCAATCTCCTAAAGACTTTATTATCTCTGCACAAAATGAGGAAGTCCCTGCAGGCCTCGGGCTGTATGTGGAAGGCTGAACTCTGCTTTAGGACTCTTCACCAAGGCTGACAAGAGTGGGCGCAGGGCAACAATGCTGCATAATAATACAAATCCTGTGTCACAGTTTTCCCCGTAACCTGCCCCAGCCTGAGAGTTATTGTTCATTGGCCCCAGACTTGCACTCTGAGGCCCTGCCCATGATGGCCTTCCACGCCTCACCACATTCAGCCTGTCCCCTCCCAACCTGCTCACAGACTCTCCCAAAACCTGGGCTAATTCCTGACTGCACATCCTACACCATTAACACCATTTCTCCTCTGCACACTTCTGCTCAAAGACCCTTCATTGAGCTTTCCTAGGGCAGCTTCATCAACCCAAATCCTACCATCTTAAAGCCTAGGTCATCCCACTTTCTCTATGACCTTCCCATAGGGATTTCTACTAAATATGATCTACAATACCTAGGGTGGAGGGCATGAAAGCATTCCTCTAACATGTATTGAGTGACTATTATGCTCCCTGTGCCGTCAAGTTGATTCTGACTCATAGCAAACCTATAGGACGGAGTAGAACTACTTCATAGGGTTTCCAAGGAAAAGCTGGTGGATTCAAACAGCTGACATTCTGGTTAGTAGCCACTGTCTTAACCACTGCACCACCAGGGCTCTGACAATTACGCTAAGGGAATAAAAATATTTATTGACTATATTCAATGCTGAGAATATAGTGATACACCTGATTCCATCTTGTTCCCCGCTGTCATCAAGTGTGTAGCGTATCTGGAGATGCCAGTGGAGGTTTTTGAGGATAAAGACTCCTGTCTTCTTCTTTTCTGCTCCCAGTCACTTCCCAGCACAGGACCTTGGTGTCGCCTCAATTCCCAGCTTGGTCCTTACTGGTAATCCCCCATGTTTTTACCTTTTCTTACCGTTTCCATGATAATAAAAACTAAGCTTGACCATACCTAGTTCCCTCAGGGCCCTATTAGGTAACTGGTTCATCTGATAATGTAGAAACTATAACAAATTGTATTTGTCATTCTTCTTAGATAAAATGCTTTAGCCCAAAGAAATCAGTAGTATAATGTCCAAGGCAGGGCCATTGGGCTTGCTATTTGGAGGCGTAGAAGACATTGTAGTGTCCCCCTAATCACACCATTGTTAAAGAAGTAAAATAAGAATAAGAATAATAATAACCACTCTTGTTTTTACTCTATAGTGTAATAGTGCTTCCCCATGTATCACATCACCTTGTGAGGTAGGCACTGCTATTTTTCCCATCAGAATGTCATCTCCATGAGAACAAGGATTTTTATGTTTTGCCCACTGTTGTATCTCCGGCATCTAGAACAATGACTGATGCATATTGACACTCAATAAATATTTGGTAGATGAAGGAATAAATGAATGAATGGTCACACATTTTATAGAGAGAATTGAGGTTCACACAGACTAAGTGATGAGCTCAAATGGCTAATGCAGTCTGAACTCAATAAAAACCTAGAAAAAGGACACAAAAAATACAAAAGGCTAGATAACACAGTCAAAGGTATATAATAAACTGTTAAATCTTATCAGTCAACCAAAAATTCATATTAATAACAAAGAGAGTTGTTTTATGGCCCCCTGTCTGTCTTGGTGAATGTCTCCTGTGTACTTGAAAATAATGTGTACTCTTCAGTTGCTGAATACTGTATAGTGTTCTGTAAATGTCATTTGGAGTCCCTGGGTGGTACAAATGGTTAAGCACTTGGTTATGAGCCAAAAGGTTGCATGCTGGACACCACCCAGAGGTGGCTCAGAAAAGTCACAGCCATGAACACTCTATGGAGCACAGTTTTACTCTAAAACACATGGAGTCATCACGAATCAGAACTGACTTCATGGCAACTGGTCAATTAGGAGACGTTGGTTGATACTATTGTTCAAATCTTCCATATCATTACTGATTTTTTGTCTACTTTTTCTATCAGTTACTGAAAGAGGAATATTGAAATCTCCAACCATACTTATGGGCTTGTCTGTTTTCCAAGTCTATCAATTTTTGTTTTATATATTTTGTAGGCTTTGTTTTACAGTATACATTCTTAGTATTTTTGTCTTCTTGATGAATTAACTCTTTTATCATTATGGAATGTCTATGTTTATGTCTAGTAATACTCCTTGTCTTGAAGTCTACATTTTGATATTATAGTCACACCAGTTTTCTTATGATTGGTGTTTCTATCATAGATTTTTCTTCCATTCTTTTAACCTGTCTGTGTCCTTATGTTTAAAGTGTATCTCTTACAAACAGCTTTTAGTTAGGTCTTGCTTTTTTTTTTTTTTAATCCTGAGAATTATTGCCTTCTATTTAGTGTTTAATCTATTAACACTGAGTTGGAACCAATTCGACCGTACCTAACAACAACAACAAATCATTGAATTGGGTTTGTGTCCACCATTTTGTTTTTCATTTCTATTTTTACCTTCTGTTCTTTATTTCTTTTCCTTCTTTCCTGTCTTTTTTCTTTTTAATAGAGTAATTTTTTAGTATTCCATTTTATTTCCTCTGTTGATTTTTTACCTGTATTTCCTTGTTGCATGTTTTTAAGTGGTTGCTTTGGAATTATAATATGCCTCTGAAATTTATTACAGTCTACCAGAACTAATCTTATACCATATCACATATAATGCATGAATCTTACAACAATATTATTTCATTAACCCCATCTTGTCTTTTATGCAACTTCCTTATACAGTTTGCTCTTCCCCAAGTCTCCCATTTCCTGTCCCCATTCTCTTTTCCCAACTTTCCCAATGTCAAATAATCTAATGGTAAGGCCATGTTTTAGTTCTGTTTTTAGAGACTTGAGTATATATGTTAACGTTGGATTTTTTCAACACAGCAACTGAGAGTTTACTGACTAGTTAATCTGTTTAGATAAAAGTAAGAGTCTGTAACGCTATCACCAGAATGCAGGTCAATGGGACTGGGAAGGACTAGATGAAATGGTCAAATCACGGGTACAAATGGTCAAACCAGAGTACCCTGTGGGACAGAAAAGAGCATAGTGAGTAGGCTAGTAATGAGGTGAGTGCTGTAAAGCTGATGTTGGAGATGTCAGCAGTGCCTGATGTCATAGGACCTTGGTTGGGTTTTCTTATTGAGATGAAAAAAAAAAAAAAAAAAACAAGGAAATTAAGGAGGGAAATGACATGATGTGACTGTTGTTTTAAAAAAGTCACTCTGGCTAAGATGAAGAGCCTAGCTTGTAGGAGAGTAAGAATGGAAGAAGAGAGGCCAGTGAAGAGGATATTGCAGTTATCTGGGAAGAGGCGATGGGAAAGATCGATTTCTCTGAACTTCCCTGAAAGCCTGTTTTAAAACTCCGTTTCTCTGAATCAGTGAGAGTATTTAATAAGAGGGCAGTCTCTGACCACGAGATGAAAGAAGAAATGGCCTGTTTGCACCACAGCTGCAGAGCCAGCTGTCAGATTTAATAAATTGCATTTACCTGAAGAGCAGAAGGGAAGTGGCTGGATGGAAGCAGAGATCAGCTATTTAAAGGGCTTATTCCCTCCTCCTCTAGCCCCCACCGATTGACTTGGGCGTGGTTAAAGTGGGTGAGGCCAAATATTACGGACTCTGTTGGTTGCCTTGGCAATAACTCTTCCAGCTTTTCTAAAGTTGAGGAAATCCTCTTCCAAGTTGGAAAAGCAACACTTGAAGTGTTTGGTTAAGACGCGAACTATTAGAAAAGCGCTGGGAAAACTTTTAATGTGTGATTGAAGGGAAAACCTGCCCCTCGTAGTGTTGCTGATTTCTTTTTGAATGTCCAGACAGGTAGCCCTGGACATTTCTCCCTCAGGAATTCTCCCCAGGGGCCTTGCCTCACAGGTAAACATTCCATGGGCAGCCGAGGAGAGCAAGCATTGAAGGCAGTTGTCCACCCACTTAACCACCCTGCTTCTCAGAGCATATCAACAGGCCCTACCTGTCAGCCATTAAAAAAAAAAAAAAAAAAAAAAAAGTTGTCATCTAGTCAGCCTAGAGTCCCTGGGTGGTGCAAACAGTTAATGTGCTTGGCTGGAGGTTGGAGGTTCTAGTCCACCCAGAGGTGCCTTCAAAGAAAGGACTGGTGATCTATTTCCAGAAAATCAGCCATTGAAAACTCGGTGGAGCACAGTTCTACTATGACACACATGGGGTTGCCAGGAGTCAGAGTTAGCAACTGGTTTTGTTATTGTTGTTGTTGTTTTGGTTTACTTGTCAGCCTAGGAGTGACCCCACTGTAGCCTGGAGTGGAGAGGATGTTAGCATCCTGCCTCTTATCATCAGGAGGACACCGAACCCGTGCCTTGCTGATTGTAGACTTAGAATGTGTTAAGACAGACCACCACAACCAATAACAAATATTTGAGACCCTATGTTTATGGGACAGTTACTGTACTAAGTGCCAGAGATACAGCGGGTAACACAACCATGTGTCAGCTCTCATGGGGCTTACACTCCAGCAGGAGGGACCCACATATAACAAAGTTCCCCAGAAATGATCTGGCACCAGCCCCTCTTCTCAACCCCACTCCTCCCTTCAGATGGAGCCACCCTATCATGATGGCTTTGTGCCTCAGTTTGTGGGGTTGCATGCTGATCCTCATGTCCCCCGACACTGACTGTTTGCCCAGAACCAGAATGCCACTGCCTACCTGACTTCCAAACTCTCCCTCCACAGTGCCTCCCTGCTGGATTTAATCTCCAGAGTACCAAAGTACCAGAGTACCAGAGTCCAGCTCCCCTCCGAGTTTTCCAAGCCCTTTGGCTCACCTGCATGCCACTTGAACAAGTCCCGTGTTTCCTGCCTCCAGCCCACCAGTTTCTGCCTGGCTGTGGTGAAGCTGAGGCCCCAGTATGCTTCCTGCTTGAGCCTAAATTGAAACAGTTCTGGCCCTTGACACTAGTCCATCTACCTCTTTTTGTTTCCTCTTTAGCTGTCAAAAAGACAATTTGTCTAGAATTTTCTTTCTCAACAATTTCTCTCTATCTCCCAGGGCAGAATGTTATAAAAATACTGATGCTTTTACCCTAACCCAGGCTGACTGAGGAGCCCTTGTGGTGCGGTGGTTAAGCGTTCAGCTGCTAACCAAAAGGTTGGCAGTTCGAATCCACCAGCTGCTGCTTGGAAACCCTATGGGCCTGTTCTACTCTGTCCTATTGGGTTGCTGCGAGTCGGAATCTACCCGACAGCAATGGGTGTGTTTGTTTATTTTTTATTTTTATTTTTTTGGTTTCGGCTAATTTAATCCAATGACTGGGGGTGGGGCCCAAGCATCGGCATTTTAGAAAGCTCCCCAGGGGATCTAATGTGCAGCCAGGTTTGAGAACTACTTCACTAGGAGATTGTATCCCAGTTGGGATGAGTGAAAGGGAAAGGTTAGCAAGAATGCTGTGGTCAAGAGTGCAAAGATGGATAAGGACAGTGAGTGGGCCAAAAGTAAGCCAGGAGGATAAACTAGCGCCCGATTTCCCCCCCAGTGGACACATGCACTGCCACTGTTTTGCTCCATTAGGGATTTCTTTTTGGCAAAGTTATTTTGTAGAAACTGGAGTCTAAAGACTCATCAAGTTCTATCCTTGGAGGTTCTAACAGGGGAGCAGAGCTGTCCTCGCAATCTGAGCCAGAGTCCTCATGGACCAGGAAGCTCCAGAAGGTACATGCAAAGAGTGGGAAAGAGGGAAAAGGAGAATTCTCCTCCCTCCTCCACTTTGCCCAAACCCCACCAGCCAGATCAGGGCCTACTACCTAGAGAGCAGTGGGGTCACTGATGTCTCAGCTGGATTTTAGAGGCAGAATGACCTCAGTGGTCAGGTAATACAGGCATTTGCAAACTTGGCTACACATCAAAAATTTTAAAGACCAGGAAAGAGAAAAAAATCATAATTCCCAATTCACACCCAGACTAATTGAAACATTAAGTCTGGAGTAAAGCCCAAGCAACTGTGCTTTTTTAGAGTGTGTCAAGTAATTCTAATGTTTAATAAGAGTTGACAACCACTTCTAGTCTAATCTTCTCATTTTGCAGATGAGAAAACCAAGACTGAGTGGATTAGACAATAGAAAGTGTTAGTTATGCCAGTATATTAGCTGTGTAGGAAGAAATCAAACCTGATCCTTACCTCACACCATACACCAAAATAAATTCCTGTTTGATCCCAAAATGTAAAAACCTCAATCCTTTAAAAAATGTCTGTGAATATTTATTGGTTAAAAAACATACAGAGAAATGCTCAACCTCTTTAGTTAGGAAAAAAAGGTGAATTGAAGCAACACTGAGCTATCCTTTTCTACATAGTATATAAACAGGATGCTAAAAAGATGATTACCAGATGATACAGGTGAGACAGACACTCATGCACTGTGCTTCTTCTTGGTGAATTGTCTGTTCATGCTCTCTCATACATTGCTGGTGGGAATATTCATTGTTAAGCCTTTTGGGAAGCAATTTGAAAATAGCTATCAAAAACTTTGAAAACATTCTAACAAGAGAATGTATTTTGGAATTAGACCAACCTGTATTTCATCTCAGTTTTGCCACTTCATAACTATGTAACTTTCTGAGCCTTTTTTATCTGTAAAATATAAATAATAATACAGGTCTTGTGGGATTACTATAAGAATTAAATTACATAATGAATATATAGTGCCTGGCTCATACTAAGTGCTTAATAAGTGGTAGCCATTTTTATTATCTTCACTTATAAATCCCTCTTTTGGTATTCTATGCTAAGGGAACAACTTGAAATGTGAAACAAGTTTTATCATCAAAGATATTTATTGCTATACTACTGATAATATTGAAAAATAGAAAATAACTTAAATGCTCAACCATAGAAGAATAGCTAAAGATGGTACAATAGGATAAAATATTTTCTAAAAATCAGTTGCCATTGAGTTGATTCCAACTCTTGGTGACCCCACGTGTGTTAGAGTAGAACTCTGTTCCACAACGTTTTCAATGACTGGCTTTTTGGAAGTAAATGGCCAGCCTTTTCTTCCGAGGTGCCTCTGGTTGGACTCAAACCTCCAACCTTAGCAGCTAAATGCGTTAACCATTTGCACCACCCAGGGAGTCCAGGATAAAATATAAAGCAGCCATTCAAACTGATGACTGCAAATTGTTCTCCAGACTATAGGAAAATACTCATGTAATAAAAGCAAGATGCAAAAAAATGGTATACATTGTATGGGCTCAACTATGTATAAAAAAAAAGGACACTGAAATAATATTAAAAGAAAATACTCCAACATATTAACCACTTCATGATATTTTTCATTCTCTCTGTATTTTCCAATTCAACAATGTGTTTGCACATTTTCATTATTAGGCAAAATTAAAGTCAATGGTTTTTAAAACATACAGCCCCACTTGCACACAGTGATGACCTCTCTTTGGCATGGTGACTGAGTGGTACTGAGAACCTCTCCTAGGGCTGGACCTCCTCCCTCCGCTTGGGCCTGAGCTCCCCATGGGCAGATAAGGTGGGAGCATACCCCGGGCTGCCTGTCAGCTTTCTCTGGATGGTTTACAGCCATGCTGTTCCATGGAAATGCCCAAATATTTTTTTATCAATTGGCTCCCTCAAAGAGGGAGGCCCACATTTTCTACCCTGCATCCTATGTTAGCTTTGTTTTTGGTTTCTTGAGAAAAAGTGCAGGGGTTCCCATAGCCTTGGAGGTGCAGCTAGTAGACAGAAGTTTGATACCCTGAGGCACAGGCAGAACTCGTATCAATACAGCCCAGTGCCCCATGCATAGGGCTGACAGCCTAATTAGTGTGACTAAAAGAGATGTCCAGCTAAAAATACCAACCCCTCCAGTCAACAAGGGCCGTCTGACCAGACATCCAGTGCCCTAAAACCGAGCTAATTCCTTCCATTGCCTTGTCTTGTGAACTGCATGTGATTGTTGTTGTTGTTAGGTGCTATTGAGTATGTTCCAACTCATAGCAACCCTATGTACAACAGAATGAAACGCTGCCTGGTCCTGCACCATCCCCACAATTGTTCCTATGTTTGAGCCTATTGTTGCAGCCACTGCATCAATCCATCTCCTTAAGAGTCTTCTCTTTTTCACTGACCCTGCGTGTGATTTGTTGTTCTGTTGTTTTTAGGTGCCATCGAGTTGATTCCAACTCACAGCAATCCTATGTACAACAGAAGGAAACATTGCTATGTCCTGTGCCATCCTCACAATAGTCATTATGCTTGAGCCCGTTGTTGGAGTCACTGTGTCATTCCATCTCAGTGAGGGTTTCCTCTTTTTCACTGACCCTCTACTTTATCAAGCATGATGTCCTTCTCCAGAGATTGGTCCCTCCTAATTACATGTCAAAATATGTAAGATGAAGTCTCACCATCCTTGCTTCCAAGGAGCATTCTGGCTGTAATATTTCTTCCAAGACAGATTTGTTCATTCTTTTGGCAGTCTATGGTATATTCAATATTCTTTGCCAATATCACAATTCAAAGGAGTCAATTCTTCTTCAGTCTTCCTTATTCATTGCCCAGCATTTGCATGCACATGAGGCAATTGAAAACACCATGGCTTGGGTCAGGTGCACCTTAGTCTTTAAAGTGACATCTTTGCTTCTTAATACTTTAAAGAGATCTTTTGCAGCATATTTGCCGAGTGCAATGCGTCATTTGCTTTCTTGGCTGCTGCTTCTGGGGGCATTGATTATGAATCCAAGTAAAATGAAATCCTTGACAACTTCAATCTTTTCTCCATTTATCATGATGCTGCTTATTGGTCCAGATGTGAGGATTTTTGTTTTCTTTAGTTGAGGTGTAATCCATACTGAAGGCTCTGGTCTTTGATCTTCATCAATAAGTGTTTCAAGTCCTCTTCACTTTCAGCAAGCAAGGTTATGTCATCTGCATATCGCAGGTTGTTAATAAGTCTTCCTCCAATCCTGATGCCTCGTTCTTCTTCATATAGCCCAGCTTCTCGGATTATTTACTCAGCATATGGGTTAAGTATGGTGAAAGGATACAACCCTGACACACACCTTTCCTGACTTTAAACCAAACAGTATCCCCTTGTTCTTTTCGAATGACAGCCTCTTAGTCTAAGTACAGGTTCCTCATAAGCACAGTTAAGTGTTCTGGAATTCCCATTCTTCTCAGTGTTATCCATAATTTGTTATGATCCACACAGTCATATGCCTTTGCATAGTCAGTAAAACACAGGTAAACATCTTTCTGGTATTCTCTGCTTTCAGCCAGGATCCATCTGACATCAGCAAGGATATCCCTCATTCTACATCCTCTTCTGAATCCAGCTTGAATTTCTGGCAGTTCCCTGTCAATGTACTGCAGCAACCACTTTTGAATGATCTTCAGCAAAATTTTACTTGCATGTGATATTAATGATATTGTTTGATATTTCCGCGTTCTGTTGGATCACTTTTCTTTGGATTAGGTACAAATACGGATCTCTTCCAGTTGGTTGGCCAGGTAGCTGTCTTCCAAATTTCTTGGCATAGATGAGTGAGCACTTCCAGCACTGCTTCATTTGTTGAAACATCTCAATTGATATTCTGTCAATTCCTGGTACCTTGTTTTTTGCCACAGTGCAGCTTGGACTTCTTCCTTCAGTACCATCAGTTCTTGATCATATGCTACCTCCTGAAATGGCTGAATGTCGACCAATTCTTTTTGGTACAGCGACTCTGTGTATTCCTTCCATCTTCTTTTGATGCTTCCTGCATCATTTAATATTTTCCCTGTAGAATCCTTAAATATTGCAACTCTAGGCTTGAATTTTTCTTCAGTTCTTTCAGCTTGAGAAATGCCAAGCGTGTTTTGTCCTTTTGGTTTTCTATCTTCAGGTCTTTGCATATTTTATTATAATACTTTTCAGAAGTATTCTGCCAGGTCCTTCTTCCTAGTCTTAGTCTGGAAGCTCAGCTGAAACCTGTCCACCAAAGGTGACCCTGCTGGTATTTGAAATACTGGTGGCAAAGCTTCCAGTATCACAGCAACACGGAAGCGACCACAGTACAACAAACTGACAGACACGTGATGGTGCACATGATTAGGAAAGTGATTTACTCACCACCACAAACACAGAGTATGAGAAGATCAGGAAAGGAGAAAATCGAAAGACTGTCTTCTCCCTGCAACTCAGTGTGTACAAATGAAGGCATAAACCAGGGTCAAAATTTCTTCAGTGTGACAAAAACTGAATTTCTGCTTGGGATGGACAATCAGGGAATGATTTGTGCAATTTACTAGGAATTTAATATGATCTTCACAATTATTAACATAAATGAACAATACCCTTTCCCATCGTCTCAAGCCAAAGAGAAATGCATCTGGACACCATGGGCATAACTGGGCGTCCACCTTGGAAGCCTCTGCACAAGATGGCACCAGAGAGATTTTTAGCAATAAGCTGGGTAGACTTGCCAATGTGAGGGCGGGGGAAGGGGGAGTGAATGCTTTGCCTGGACTTTTTCTTTTCTCGCTGTGGAAGGTGGGGGACTCCACTCCACATGAGGCTCTACAGCATTGGATGGCAACTCATTCTCCTAGCAACTCATATACATGTGCACACGCTGCCCCAGGATCACACTCCGGTTTAGAAGGTTGCTAACTGTGACTTAGGAAAGCTTTTCCTTCCTCCCTCCCTACCTCCCTTCTGTCTTTCTCTCTCTCTCTCTCTTTTCTCTCTTTCTTTCTTCTGCGTGGTTGCTTTCTTCTGCATACTCGCTTTCTTCCCTTCCCTTCCATTTCCCCTTCCTCCCTCCTTCCTCCTCCATTCATTCCTCCCTTTCTCTCACTTTCTTTCCTTCTTTCTTAATTTAAGTGCTCTTTTGATAAATATAGAAATCTACAATCTCCCTAGCCACCCTTCCTCCAAGACTCTTTTATACCGTTGTAGGGAGTGCTCCTCTCACTTCTAGAGTCTTATCATTCACACAAGGTTGAATGCACCAGGTCGAAAGTTCTGTCTACTTGCTTCCAAAGCTATAGAAAAGACTTTTGACTTCTGAAGATTGCTAAATTTTTCCCTGTCTGTACTTTTTTTATATGGCCAGACTCTATCTCACACTCTTTGGTTCAACCTGGCTAAGGAATGGAGTGGTCCATAGGACAAGAATTCTATTTTATTTTTCAGTAGCTTCCTCACTACCTGAAAACTTTCTGTACCTATTGCCTTCCTTGTGTCCATGAGGAACTGAGCAACAGAATGACTAAATACATGCCCCAGCTGGGGCTTGGAAACCTGCCTCAACAGAGGAGCAAGATGAGCATATAAACTACAGCCACCAAAAAGAGGAGAATTGGCTTAGCTTATTTTCACATTCTGTTTCTTCTAGGAATGATTCTGGTTATATTCAAAAGAAAATTATTCTTCTTGCCCTGAGCCTTGCAGAATAACTTTTGTTTAGGACTGGGGCCCTGGCGTTCCCTGAGAGCCCTCCTGCCAGGATATACAGCCTCCTCCCAAACCCCACATTGGAGCTGGATATTTAGAGTGTAGAAAGTGGTTCTCTTTGAATCAACAAACATGAAGCAAGGTACTTCATGGTGTGCTCAGGGCTCTTTTCCTGGCTTTAACTTATTCAACATTTTATCAGTGACTTCCTGAAAGACATAGAAAATCATGGAATTATGATGGCCAGTGTGGCAGAGAAAATCAGTGCTCACCAAATATTTCAGATATTCATGTATATTTCCCAGCCTCCCTTGAAGTTAGGTTGGAGTCATGAGACTAATTTTGGCCAATGGACTATGAACAAGGCTCTTCCTCTATCTTTTTCTTCCCCTGCAGTGGTTAAGAGCTATGGCTGCTAACCAAAAGGCCTGCAGTTCAAATCCACCAGCCGCTCCTTGGAAACCCTATGGAGCAGTTCTACTCTGTCCTCTAGGGTCGCCATGAGTCAGAATTGATTCAGTGGCAACGGGCTTGGTTTTTTTGGTTTATCAGAGACCTTGGAGACCTGGCTACAGGATAGAGAAGGATCCGTATTGGACTTGATATAATTAAGAAATAAAGCTTTTCGTGTTAAGTCACTGACATTTAGGGGTTTGTCTGCTGGAGCAGCTACTATTAATTATGCCAGTGAACATAGCCAAACTTCTTAATGCAATTGAGAAATAGCCTCTTGGCGTAATGCTGAATCAGGATAAGGAGAGCTTTCAAGCATCAGAAGCTGTTAGCTAAAATGGAGGGAGGCACTGGGGCCACCTTTTTGCCTTAGGTTTTTCTAAACTAGCAGTGAAATTGAGCTCAGACACTACTCAGAGAACACTGACCAAAGGAGGTGGGAACAGCCCTTTTGTGATGACGTTTTGAAGCAGGAATTTCAGATACACCCCTAAATGAGAGCTTTGTTGTTGTCAGCTGCCGTCGGACCGGCCTTGATTCAGGACCACAAGCACAATGGAGTGAAATGCTACCCAGTGTAGACTGGTTTCGTTGTGATCCACACGGCTTTTACTGTTTGCTCTTCAGAAGTAGATTGCCAGGCGTCTTAGGCTGCGTTCTCTAGAGAAGCAAAACCAGTGAAGCATCCATATACATATGTATATACAGAGAGATTTATATCAAGGAATTGGCTCACACGGTTGTAGAACCTGGAAAGTCCCAAGTCTGTGGGTCAGGCTGGAAGCTTCTCCTGACTCACACAGCTGCAAGGGCTGGGGAACCCAAGATTGGCAGGTCAGAAAACAGGCCTCTGGCTCACAGGTTGTGGAGGCCAACAAATCCCAAGATCAGCAGGTAAGCTGCCAGCTCAAGTCCCAAGAACCAGAGGTCAGATGAACAGGAGCCAGCTATTAGGATCCAGAGCGAGCAAAAGCCTGAGAGCCTTGACAGAAAGTCCACCTATATGGATTTGAGCCAGACCCCCAAGGAAATTCCCTTTCAACTGATTGGCTACTCACAGCAGATCCCATCATGGAGGTGATCATATTATATCAGATCTCATCATGGAGGTGATTACATCATTATAAGACTGTCAGACTACATCACAACTGCCAAACCACTGAGAACCATGGCCTAGCCAAGTTGACACACAACCTTAACGATCACACTAGGCCTTTCTTGCTGCTCTGGAAGCTCTGCTGAAGTCTGTTCAGCATCACAGCAACTTTCAAGCCTCCACTGGCAGACGGGTGGTGGCTGGGCTTGAGGTACATTGACAGGGAATCAAACTAGTTCTTCCACATGGCAGGTGAGAGTTCTACCACTGAACCACCAATGCCTCATAAATGAGAACTTTATCACCTATTTATGTATTGTGCTTTGGATTGCAGACTTCTGCCGGCCCCTAGGCAGTGCCCAGATAAGCATGCTTTTCTTGCCAGAGGCATACTGATTTCCCAGTCATGCCAAAGTGTGTGACATCAAAACTTTTCTGCAAAAGCAGAAAGGTAGCCGCCTGCTCACCATTGACAATCTGCAGCTCTTTATCTAGGAGGAAGGAGGAAACTCCCCCTCAAATGAAAGACTGGAGGTGGTTTTTATCTGGTGCAGTGGTTACATAACATTGTCTCCCTTGGAAATTATAGCAATATTGGCAGCACTGCCAAAAAAAAAAAAAAATGCTTTCTCTCTCTCTGGCTCCAAGCTTTCCTTAAATGTGCCTTCTAGCAATCACAAAGAGTGCATCAGGGGATTGCACCAGAACTGGAGGCCCCCTCAAGAGGAACTGGTATTAATCTACAAAGAGAATTAGGAAGTTGCAGCTTAGCCATATTTGCTTCTATACAAGGATTGCTCTTTTTGGAAGGGTGGTGAACCGATCTATTTAGAGCTAATTGCTTCAGTAGCAAAGTGAGCTCTAGGCAAAAAGAAGGAAAGGAACTGTCAAACAGCACAGCATTCTCATAATGATGAAAAAATCCACACCTCAAAGAAGGAAAATACTCAGAACCATTTTCGGCTCAGGTGTTTTAGGCTTTCACACTTGGGGTATGAAGAACTTTTGACAAGTTAGCCAAAATGATACCTGATATGACAAGACCAAGTGACAATTCAGTCAAAATGGGCTTTTCTTCTTGCTGTTTTGCCTGCGCAGCTGCTAAAGCTTACTCCTGTTACTTTCCGGTTACCGTAGCGTGGACTTCAACTCATGGCAAGCCCATGTGTGTCAGAGTAGAACTGTGCTCCATAGGATTCTCAACAGCTGTGACCTTTCAGAAGCAGATGGCCTTTCTTCTGAGATGCCTCTGGGTGGACTCGAACCACCAACCTTTCAGTTAGCAGCCTAGCGCGTTAACCCTTTGCAGGAACTCCTTCATTACTTGAGGGAGACCCATTCTAAAGAGGCCTCAGAACATTCCCCAGAAGAATATCCTGGTTTTTCCAAGTAATTTGGAGTGTGCCATGTGCACTGAGTTTTAGGCCTTGAGGCAGGTCCATACAGGGAGATCCTGATGTGGCTATGGTCTGGAACAGCCATCCCAGGCATCCTTAACCAGGTTTATCTGCTCGAGCCTGGGCTGCTCTTAGTCTGCTTTCTCATTTGGTGAGCAGGATGCTTAGCTGTCAATCTTACTCCATCTCCAGTGCCTCTGGAAGCCTAAGCAGTATCAGCTCACCAGTAGGGTAAGAAAGGTGGTTCAGAAGTTTGCTTAGATTAGAGTGAGTTCAGACGTGGTGAGGCCACCAAAATGTTAGCAAATATATTGGCAGAGGAAATGATATTCTATCTGGGGCTTGCTTGAAAATAACCACTGTGCATGTATATGTGTGTGAGAGAGAGGGGTGGATGGTAGAGAGGGGGATGGCTAGATGTTATGAATGAAAAATGATCACCAGGAGTTGATACTTGTTGAAACTGGGTGATGGGTACATGAGAGTAATATTCTTACGGGATGGTTGTGTGGGTCACAGAAGCTAACGTATGCCAAGTGCTCTGCACTGTGCCTGGCATGTACTAGTCGGTAACTCAGTTGCTATTGAGTTGATTCTGACTCATGACCACCTCCTGTGTGCAGAGTAGAACTGCTCCATAGGGTTTTCAAGGCTGTGACCTTTCAGAGCAGATCACCAGGGCTTTCATCCAAGGCGCCTCTGGATTTGTTTACACCTCCAGTCTTTTGGGTTGGCAGCTAAGCTCTTAACTGTTTATGCCACACAGGAACTCCTCCCATAGAGTAAGTATTCCAGAAATAGCCGCTATTACCCCACTCTACATGGGAGGACACTTGGGCTCAGAGGAGTTAAGTAACTTGCCTGAAGTCACAAAAGGAAGAAATGGTGGAGTTTGGACTCTAAATCCCTGGTAGCAGAGTGGTTAAGAGCTCAGCTGCTAACCAAAAGGTTGGCAGTTCAAATCCTCCAGCTGCTGCTTGGAAACCCTATGGGGGCAGTTCTACTCTATCCTATAGGGCCGCTATGAGTCAGAATCGACTTGATGGCAATGGGTGTGATTTGGTTTATCTCATTCCAAAGCCTGTGTTCTTAGCCACCATCCTATTTAGTATATGCCCAGTGCCAGGCAGAATGCCTGCTTGGCACACACCACAACTAATCAGTTAACTAAGTGCCAGCCACTGTATCAGGCACTTTGTATGGATTATCTTATTTAATTATCGCAAGAACCCAATGATTATTAGTATAGCTATTTTACAGATGAGGAGACAGAGGCATAGAGGATTTGAGCACTTTGCCCAAGAAAAGGGTCCGTGAAGGGTGGAAGTAGGAACAGAGCCCTGGCACTCTGACTCTAGAACCCACCCTCCTAGCCACTGTGCTGTGCCACAATGCTTGCTCTGTGTCAGGCTGTGAGCAAAGCCATTTCCAGGGTCGGGCGGATGGTGGGGATGTCCCTGGGTGACCTCTGTGCTATCTTTGGAAACTACCAACAAAAACTGCATTGTTTGGAAACAATTAACACTTATTCTCTTCTCTATACTTTTCTTAAGGCAACTTTCTCTGGTCCCCACCATACTACTCTCTCTGTGTCTCTGTACAGTATCTGCTTCCTTCCTCAGTCTTTTTTCAGCTTTCCGTAGTTTCTCCCCCCTTGGCTCCTTTTTTCCCTTTCAAGGTTGTATTTGCCTGATCTCCCCTCCACTAGTAGCCTTGACTGGACTGAAGCCTGGTTATAAAGTCAGATTTCTCCACAATTCATTCAATTAGCGCTCAGGTGGCTGGCTGCCGCCGAGCAAGGTTCTAGGATTGCAGCGATGAAAGACCCTGCTCTCACGGAGCTCAGTTCAGTGTCGCTGACCACGGTGAATTCAACAATGATTTGTTGAGCACCTACCATATGCCAGGTTCTCTTGGAGAGACTTGGCATGGAGCCTACGTGAACATAATACAGACAAGGCCCTTCCTCTCCCCGAGCTTCCATTGAAATTGAGGAGCATGAGATAAGGGTATGTCCTTTGAAGAAAATGAAGCAGGAAATGTGATAGATTAGATAGATAGATTAGATGGATAGATACAAAGCTAGACCGATTAGATAGATAGATTAGATGGATGGACAGATAGACAGATAGATGGATGGATAGCTGCCGCTGAATCAACTCAGACTCATGATGACCTTATGTACAGCAGAACAAAACATTGCTGAGTCCTGTATTATCCTCGTGATCACCAGCATGATTGAGTACATTGTTGCAGTTATTGTGCCAATCCATCTCACTGAGGGTCTCCCTTGCCCTCAGTGGCCCTCTGTTCACCAAACATGATGTCCTCCTCCAGTGATGGATCCCTCCTGATGACATGTGAGAGGAGGTATTCCTTTGGATGGCCTAAACAGCTATAATTACTCTCCGTTCCTTCTTGCTAGCATTAGAACAAACCGTTTGGCTTTGGAACAAACCATTGCACCTCCCCCTCTGAAGCCTAATGGTTTGTCTAAATAAGCAGAAGGGCTAGAGATACAATTCTGGGCTAATAATTCTGGGCTGGCACCCCTATGTCTGACTACCCACCCTTCAGGTGATCAGATAGAAAAACTTGAGTCACACCCTGTGCAGTGAAATATACAACCCCTGGAATATAAAACTGGGTGGGGGAAGATCCTTGGGGTCCTTCAACAATGCTGCAAAGAGAGGGGGCACCCGTGGAAGTTTTCCATCCCGCCCAGACAGCTTTTGAGTCAGGGAGGACTGTTTGTGATAGAACTTTTCCTGTTGTAGGCTGTCGTCTGTGAGTAATTAAAATGGTTTTCACTATTGCCAACACTGGAAGTGCCTCGTGTATGACTTGATCAGGATAAACGGACATAACACCCATGGAGTGGTTGGCACCACTGGGTGGGATTCTCATCCCAGGACTCTGGTGGGTACTTGGGATCTAGAAACAGAGTTGAAGTCAACCTGCACGTGTAACACCATGTATCCAAAGCAGGTGAGTTAGACCGTGTTCTGTTGTGATCCATAAGGTTTCCATTGACTGATTTTCGTAAGTAGATCGATCGCCAGACATTTCCTCCTAGTCTTCCTTGTCTGGAAGCTCCACTAAAACCTGTCCCCCATGGCTGACCCTGCTGGTATTTGAAATATGGGTGGCATAGCTTCCAGCATCATGACAACATACAATCCACCACAGTACGACAAACTGATGGATGGTGGAAGTGTGATAGTGGCAGGTAAGCCAATCATTTTAATAAGTTTTGGTAAGTGCCACGCCTGTGTTAGAAGCAAGAGGAGGGTGCTCCAGCAACAGAAGGAAGCTGAGCTTAGACTTAAGGCACGCGCAAGCAATGAGCAAAGGCCTGGAGTCGTCAAACAGGGTGGCAAACCAAAGGTGGTATTTCTGGAGCCAGAAGTGTGAGCAAGAAAGGGTGGAATCTGAAGCCAGGGCCGGGCCACAGGAAGCCTTGTTTGCAGTTATAGGGGGCCTGGACTCAGGGGCAGGTTAACCAGTAAGCAGGGTATGCACGGGCTTACTTGTGTGTTCACTAATCTGTAGTGAACAATTTCACATGGGTTTCACCCCATCCTTGACGTGGTGAAAAACAGGTGATATTGTTCACTACAGATTAGTAAATACACACAAGTAAGCCCGTGCGTACCTTGCTTATTGGGTAATCCGGCCCTGCCTGGACTCTACTCTGTTGGCCCCTGTGTTTCCTAAACTTGCCTGATACGAATCACCCAGGGTGCTTGCTAAAAGCTGCTTTCCAAATCCTAGGCCACACCTACTGAATCAGAGTCTTCAGAGGGGAGCTTTGAATCAGGATTTTTCACAAGCCCTCAGCTGGTTCTTCTGATCAAACAAATTTGGAAACAGCCTGGGGATGATGTCAGGCCATGGGAATTCATTCCAGGCAAGTTCTTAACTAAATGTGTCCTGACCCCTGAAGGTGCCCCCTCTCCTTGCAGAATTTTGCGACCTTGAACTTCCGTAAGTGTGTGCATGGTGAGTAGAGCCTGCAGTGCCGTATCTAGAGTGTTGCACCAGCCCTGGGCACATAGCCCCTGAGCAGTTTCTGTTAACCTGGTATGGCCCAACGTCCTTCCTCAAGCACGATGTGTTAATTAAAAGATTAATGAGCCTGACTTGTATTTTTGAGCTGATAGTATGGTAAAATTATCTAAAAGAGGGGTGTCAGGTGTTTGGACAGGGGTGCCATTTTCTATAGATACGCCGCTGGCCATACCACGTTAATAGAAACTGCTCAGTGCCACCACCTGCCCAGGGCTGGTGCAATACCTGCCATAACTGCCGTACCCTAGTTACGCCTCTGATTAGTGTTTGTAGACTGACCTGGCCTGCAGACTTCTGAATCTCATGACTAATAGGTGGTATGTGACCTTTGTCACCTGAAGCATGTCTGCAAATCAGTACATTCCTGCAGGCAGAAATCAAACAGCAGACACAGAAGAAATGGAATTTTGTTTCCTATTTTGGGGAGTTCCTGGGTGGTGCAAACGGTTACTGTGCTCAGCTGCTAACCAAAAAGTTGGAGCTTCGAGTCCACCCAGAGGTGCCTGGGAAGAAAGTCCTGGTGATCTACATCCTCAAAGTCAGCCATTGAAAACCCTATGGAGCACAGTCACTCTGACACACCTGGGGTTGCCATGAGTCAGAATCGACTTGATAGCCACTAAGTTGTTTGGTTTCTTTTCTTTCTCCTTTTCACTTTTTTTCTTTCTTTCTTTGTATTAGGTTGTCATGAGGGTTTGTGTTTGCAATGTGCAGTGGCTATAGACTGATTGAACACTGCAGTGGTACAAAGGGTAGGAGGAAGAGAGAATGAATCCAGGAAGAGAGGTTGGCACAAGTACCATATCTAGCCGATAGAAATTTTTACAGATTAGAAGATTATTTTTGCAGCCATTTGGCAACCTGTCACAGGACATGCCTGGATGAAGAAACAAATAAGTACCTCCTCATCCTTCTAGAATTCTTAGGCTTGCTGGCAAAAGCTTCCTTACAGAGAGAGTGGTGAGTGACTTGACAACACAGATTCCACACATGTGGTTCAAAAGTTGGCCAGGGATTAGGTTTCATAATCCCAAATTAGTGTTGCTAAAGCTTCCCCTGATGGAGAATGCTCTCTGTGCTGGGTATCTTAGCTTGAGAGAGTTCAGAAAGGATTAGTGAGAAATTCTATTGCAACTCTTGGTTGATACGAAAACAGGGGGTGGGGGAGAGGAGAGGAGAGAAAGGAGAGAGGCAATGCCAAAAAATGAAAACTCATTTTAGCTCTTCTATTAAAGCCAGATGTATTTTAGGCCCTGTTTCTAGGCAACTGCATAATGGTAATATTCTCGAATTCTTTTTTTAAAGACTCACAACTGTCAGAGTCAGTAAAGGTCAGAAGGTAATTATAAAGTAATAAGGATGACATACGAGAGGCAGAATCACTCCAGCCCTGCTTGGGGAGCAGTGACATTTTGCATCTCGTATTCATTCTCAGGAACTCTAAGATGATCTTCCTTGAGGCATTTAGTCATGCCCCTTGGGCAAGACCACTGACCTAATCAAACCTGAACATGACATTGGTATTTAGCCTGACCATGCTATCGTCACACCTATGGAATCACTGGGGATTAAGTTCCCGTAGTATGCATAACCCTACCCCCACCCCACTAATTGCTAGGGGGAGTTAAACAAATACCTAAGACAATGTAGAATCAATAAGGAAGGAACTTTATAACTAGAAATTGCCTTAGAGAGCAGTCTAACAGGCTTAGTTTATAGATAAGGAACTGAGGCCCAGAGATTGGGGGGGGGGGGGGCAAAGAGAGAGAAGGACACTGAACTATGTTAAGTGCATTTCACGTGCCTTCTTTCTAGTCTCGGTGTTTCTATTAACTCTGTGCATGTGGCCACGGGGAAAAGGTGGAAATCAACATCTGATTCCTCGAGCTCTTCACTAGGCCCTTCATATACATTAATATTTGATTTTCACCAGAATTGTATGGGGTCCATAGGTATCATTTTTATTTTGCAGAGGAGGAAGCCAGAGTTTGGGGAGGTTAAGCATTTTTCTGGCTCCTCCACTTTCTGCCTACTAGACCTTGGAGGAAAGAAAAGAACAAACAAACCCATTGCCATCGAGCCAATTCTGACACACGGTGACCCTATAGGGCAGGATAGAACTGCCCCATAGCATTTCCAAGGAGCAGCTGGTGGATTCAAACTGCAGAGCTTTGGTTTAGCAGCTGAGCTCTTAACCACTGCGCCACCAGGGCTTCAACCTTGGAGAAGATCTGCGTAAATCCTCTTCTACAAATGAGGTAATTAAATGAGGACAGGACAATGGTTAAGTGATCAGCTGCTAACCAAAAGGCTGGTGGTTTGAACCCACCAGCCACTCCATGGAAGAAAACACCTGGTGATCTGCACCCATAAAGAAAACCCTATGAGGCAGCTCTACTCTGTCACATGGGGTCACTATGAATCAAAATTGCCTCCATGGCACCAAACAACAACAGTTTATGTGAACACCTAGCACAGCGCTGTGCATGTGGTAAATTAGAAATCAGACTACCCTATTTTTTCACAAATAATATGCCCACATGAATAGCATACCCACACATATAACGCCAGCTATGCTTGCTTACGAAAATAGCACGGTTGTAAAATAACGCACAACACACGCGTTATTTGTGTAAAACTTTGGTACTCTTCTCAAAGCCCTCCAGAGGCTTCCGTCTCACAGGAATGAAAATAGAGTTCCTGCAGGGCCTGCAGCATCTGGAAATTCCCTTTCCCCACTCCTTTACTTTTCTGACCACCTCTCCCACTCCTCCTCTGCCTTGTCCAGCCCTGTCTACCCTGGCATGCTTACCTGAATGCAGCTGCTTCATTCACCACAGAGACCAATCCACCTAAAATTGCAGCTCCTCCATTTCCTGCCCCTAACACCCTTATCCCTCCTCCTTGCTTTATTGTTCTCCATAGCACTTATCACCATCTGAAATGTTCTTGTTTTACTTATTGCCTTCCTCCTCCTGCCCCACCCCCAGCCCAGAAAATAAGCTGTGAGAGTAGGAATTTGTTTTGTTTTGTCCCTGCTGAATCCTCAGCACCTAGTAAAAAAAAAAAAAAAAAAATTTACTATGGAGGCGATTCCAACTCATAGCAACCACCTGTGTAGAGAGCAGACCTGAGCTCCATAGGATTTTCAAGGCTGTGATCTTTCAGAAGCAGACAGCCAGGTCTTTCTTCCAAGGTGCCTCTGGATGTGTTCAAACTGCCAACCTTTCAGTTAGCAGTTGAGAGTTTAACTGTTTGTGCCATCCAGGGACTCCCAGCAGGTGCTCAATAAATATTTGTTAAATGAAAAATGGATATTATTTTCCTTCTTCCTTCCTTCTTCCCTCCCTTCCTTTCCCAAAATCATACACCTTATTCGATTAAAAGTCTCTGTCCTTCCAAAGCATGATAAAGCCAAGAGAAAAACTTGAACCTTCAGTAACTATGAAAAGTGCTTACAGGGCTCCAAAAGACAAAGAACATGCCAAATGAGGGGCATGTGTTGTTGCAGGGTCTCTGAGTTCAAGATGTCTAGGACTTTATAAGTTGATGTTCTTTTATTGTTCACGTGGCTTATCCTCCTAACACAAAGGCGCCCATTCTCTGCTTTCCAACAATTCAGTACAACAAATATTTATTAACTGACTACTGTGTGTCAACAAGTTCCTGGGTGGCACAAATGGTTAAGTGATCGACTACTAGCAAAAAGGTTGGCAGAAAGGTTGGCAGTTCAAATCCACACAGAGGCACCTTGGAAGACAGGCCTGGCGATCTGCTTCTGAAACATTTACAGCCTTGAAAACCCTATAGGGTAGTTCTACTCTGCACACATGGGGTCTCCATGAGTTGGAATTGACTTGACAGCAACTAAAAACCACTGTGTGTCAAGCAGTGCTCTGTGCAGTGCGGTACAGAGGATGTGTTTAGAGTGTTGTGGTGGAGACAGACGTCAACAGCCAATCTCAATACATTATCATACAGTAAATGCTAAAATGGAACTATATCCTGGGGATCCCTGAAATGGGACATTTAACCCAACTAGGAGTTCAGAGAAGGCTTCCCAGAGATGTCTTGAAAGAGGACCAAGAGTTAGCCAGGGCAAGAAGGGACAAAGAGGGTGCTGCGATCAGAGATTAACCTAAGCACGTGCAGAGCATTGTGGGACAGCATGACGTATTCAGGAAGTTACAAGGGGTCTTGTGTTACTAGAGCATAAGATATGAAGTTCAGAGTCTCTGACGTGCTGTATTAAGGAGCTTGGATTTTACTTATCAAAGGGGGATTGATCCAGTTTATTTTCAGATTGATCATTCTAATAGATGGTGGTTCTAATCCAGGCTTATGAAGATTTAGGAGGTTTATTAAAGCAAGATGTGGTAAGATCATTTAACATGCAGTTAGAGGGAGAGGGAATTCCCAGGCTACTTAAGCTTGGATGGCACAACTGGCCCTTTGTACATCGTGACAGGAGAGAGTATGGACCCTTCGGTAAGCCATGTAGCCTAAAGGCCACCTAAGAATCAGGCATATACCCTAGAGTGACCAGGGGGTCTTCTCCAGTCCATGATCAACCTACAGCCTCACCCCAAGTCTGGTCAGCCTCCTAAGACCAGAGAACCCCTTAGTAGGTGAATCAATTTTAAAGTTCCTTGAAAATCAAATTCACTGAAAGGGACCCATGTTGGAATTTCAGAGCCTTCTGAGTATAATGAAAGTCCCAATTGGGACTCAACTGACCCATTTCCCAGGGATTCTCTGGACCAGAGGTTGCAAGGAGGCAGCCCACTATATCTGCCCATGGCTGTTTTATTTGACCCATATTGTATAAAAAACACACTAAAATAATTAACTAAAATCCTTGCAAACATAAAAATCAGGAGATTTCACATAAAAATCTGGGTTTCCAGCTTCAAAATCTGAAAATACTGGCCTACGTTCCCATTTGGCCACAATAGGCTAGAGTCAAGTAGCAGCTTCTGACACCCTCCCATCTACTTCCTTCTCCCGGATGAAGCCCGATTTCATTTGCCAGTTCCTACACGGGCTATACAGATGATCTGAATCTTTGGAAACTGATACTAAACATTCTTCAATGTCTTCTCCTTATTCAGAATTGCTATTGTTGTGTCATCGAGTCAATTCCGACTCATAGGGACCCTATATGACAGAGTAGAGCTGCCCCATAGGGTTTCCTATGCTGTAATCTTTACCGGAGCAGATCACAAGATCTTTTCTCCTGTGGAGCGTCTGGTGGGTTCAAGCTGCTGACCTTTAGGTTAACAGCCAACTGTGTAAACACTGCATCACCAGGGCTCCTTATTCAAAGTTATAGCCCCCTATTTCCAGTCTGGATCTATCAGGTGACCAAATGGAAAAATTATTTCAAGACTAATGAGTCGTAGCTATTGCTTTCTCCTTCTCCTTACTCGATGCCAGTATTTGGTTAGGCATGGCAGATATCTGGGGATAAGAAGACGTAATAGGCACTATACAAAATGCATTCAAATTGTGATGTTGGCAAAGAATATTGAATATACATGGACTGCCAGAAGAATGAACAAATCAGTCTTAGAAGAAATACAACTGGAATACTCCTTAGAAGCAAAGATAGTGAGACTTTGACTTGCTTACGTTGGTCATCAGGAAACACCAATCGTTAGAAAAGGACATCATGTTTGGTCGAGGGTCAGTGAAAATGCGGGAAACCCTCAATGAGATAGGTTGACACAATACCCACAACAGTGGACTAAGATATCATGAAAATGGTGGAGGATTTGGCAACATTTTGTTCTATTACATATAAGGTTGCCATTGAGTCGGAGCCAACCGGACAGCAACTAATAACAACATAAAAAGTCAGAGAGAAGCTCAGGGCCAGGTGAAGAGCGAAGGTAGGCAGAGCGCTCCAGAGAACTGAATAAGCCTAGAACGATCTGGACAAAATATAATAAAAGTAAAGTAGAAGGTCAGCAAAAAAGAGGAAGACCCTCAACGAGATGGATTGACACAGTGGCTTCAACAACGGGCTCAAACATAGCAACGATTGTGAGGATGGCGCAGGACCCGGCAGCGTTTCGTTCTGTTGTACACAGGGTCGCTATGAGTTGGGATCAACTTGATGGCACTTAACAGCATCAACGGTGGGTGGTGGGGGGAGGGAGGCTGGTAGATAAAGGAGCAGGGAAGGAGCTAGAACAGTGAGATAGGGAGGGATTCCTTTTCCTTGCGAGCCCCATGGACAAATTTTTGAAAGAAAAAAACATTAATAGCTATGCACTTCTAAGTTTTATTACTAATTAGAACTTAACATGCTTGGGAGTTTTGAATGAGGTGTTAAGTGCAAAGTATGCTAACTTGGGCAGGGGTGAGCCTCTTCCAGCTCAAAATTAATACCCTTACAAAAAATTAGGAGTAATGGAATGTTTCGCCCAGATGGTTTGGCTCTTAGATATCTACAAACATTTTGAAAACACTTCAACTATTCTTCAGATGCTCTGTGCAGTTGCATTAGGTGATGACTGTCGGCTTACTTATTTCCTGTTTAGATTTTCCTTTGCTCTTTCTCCAAACAACTTTTGGCCTGGAAGGCTGTAGTTAATCCACAAAATTGAACTTGTGGCATAAAAAAGTTGGGTAATAATGGACACACAAGAGTGCCAACAGGTGGTTTCATAGTCTAATGCCTTGTGATAAACTCTGTTATCCTGCCGCATGGCATGAATTCTGAGCTGGGTCGTGGATATTTTGAGGTGTGGACATTAACCACATCAAGATGAGGCTATGTTCCCCGAAGGATGGGGTTTCACTGGGGCTGCAGAAGAGTTCCAAAATTGCATGATTACTGCACAAAAGAAACCAGCCGGTTGGCTGAGAGCTGGTGCAATGGTTGGACAAAGGTTTTTGTTCCTGGTGGAGGAAGGAAAAGCCAGGAAAGTCAATTTCCTGGGGCCACCCTCTCTTTGTACTTTACAATAAAAAAAAAAAAAAACTCCTCAGTATCCTAAAGGTGTACCACTTCGGCAGTGCACCCAGAACACAAGTAGAAGCTGGTAGAGGCAGGTACCAGGTACAAGTACATCCACTCCACTGCTGTGTACATGAACACTTTTCAGTTTTATACATTCTGGCAGTGTTCTTAAAAGAAATAATTATTGTATTCTCCAGAAGAGTTCAACTGTCTCGTAAAAGTAATAAAGATTAAAAAACACTTGAAAGTTTGTCTCCTCATTATCCTGATAAGAGCGACAACCCCAGACTTGAACCTCAAAAGTTTGATGGTATAACCTCTTTGCTTTTCTGTTTTGGTTTAGCTGCCTCATTTAGCATAATCACGCTTATTAATCAAAAACTCTAACCCAAGATTTTCTCCTCCTAAAGCTGCTGCTATTTTATCCCAGAAGCCTTTTGGGGCACGGTGAGACAAGGGAAGTAAATTTTTTATAGTGGATTCATTTAACAAATTCAACCTATATTTTCTGACCACCTACTATGTGCCAGGGGCCCTGGTGGTGCAGTGTTTAAGCATGTGGCTGCTAACCAAAAGGTCGGCAGTTCGAATCCACCAGTTGCTCCTTGGAAATCCGATGGGGAAGTTCTACTTTGTTCTATAGGGTCGCTATGAGTCAGAATCGACTTCATGGCAAGATTTTGTTTTTGTTTTTGTTTTTGTTTTTTTTTTCTAGTATGTGCCAGACACTTCTCAAGGCATTTGGAAGAAAACAATGAAAAGAAAGAGGCTGGATTTAAAAAAAAAAAAAAAAAAAGACCATAAGAACTGTCACTTTTGATTTATATAATTCAAATCTGATCTTAGGTAGAACACATCACTTAAAGAGAAATAACTGTAAACAAGGAAAATCTTGGCAATTGTACTTGGTTGTATAAGACATAGCTCTTTTCTGGAGCATCCAGATCTGCTAGCACACCCTATAACAGAATTGTTAAATGGAGCCCTTCTGAGATTATTAAAACTTTCCCCAAAATGTTGTAGCTTATGCTAAAAGAATGGTTTATCTGTCGTGCAAGATTTACTCAATGATCATACTTCAAAAAGTTAGGTTGGACTGTCAAATTTGCAAAAAAAAAATTCTGAGCTTGATTTTTTTTTTAAAAAAGCATTTCAATCCTTATGTATGCCTCGGTTTAGTGAGTGGAAAGTAAGCTGATCCTGGTAGGGCACTGTTATACCTTTCAAAACAAGTTTCCATATGGTCATTTGTTTTGGAGTATTACAAGGAACTTTGTGGTTTGAAAACCAATGTTGCTCTAAAAAGTAAGCAATTTATGTCCATTTTCAGCCACAGGTACTTCCTTCTTTTATTTTTATGAGAAGTATCAATCTTTACTTTTTCTTTCAGTAACAAGGCAATGAATTATTTCCTGCTCACTTCCAAACAATACACTACTGTATTCAGTTATTTGCTTGTTTTCCTAGTTATTATAGACTAGAAAATTTTTCAATTCTTAAGAACTGCTTGTGGATTTAATATATATGGTTATCAATGGAATACTTCTCTAACATAAAATATTGTAGCAAAACACTTCCATTTTGAGTACAGGCTGACCCCAGTTTACGAAGAAGATCTATTCCTAAATCTGTTTTTAAGTCAGAACGTGTAAGTACGGTTCTTATTTAGCATCAGTTAGTCAAATGTTTGTCTTACTATATAGTATATATTTTACCTATCTATGCATATAAAACACTTAAGAAGCACTTCCAAATACACTAAAACATCTTAAACATAATAACAGTATGGCAATTGTACAAATTTTTAATATACTAGGCTTTATGACAGTCTGTACTTAAGTATGAGTTGTCTATAAGTTGGATATTCTTAACCCAGTGACTTTCTATACATTCATCAAATGAGTAGTTAGGCTTACGATAACCCCTTTAAACACTGGGTTTTCAAAATAATTATTCTGATTACAGAAGTGAAAAAAAAGAAAAAGTCAAGTCCCAGTTTGCAACTGATGCATGTGTCAAAGATTTAACAAGGGGACCAGCAGGATGACAAACTTAGTTTAAAGGAGAACAGGAGAAATGCGTGCACACACACACACACACACACACACACACAGTCAATGGGGAAAAAAGAATACTGTAATAAGATTGCAAAGATAGATACAAAACTGGTTAACGCCCTAAGAGGCAAGAAAAGCATAACTCTTGGAATTATCTTTTCTACCAAACAAATTCTTGGTAGGCTTTGTTATCAGTCTTCTTTATCAATCTTCTGTAAGTTAATATCTAACTTTAGAGGTTTGAGTCCTAACCAACAGTAAGTAGTAAGTCAAATTACCTATTGTGGTGTCCAACTTACCTTACTCTAGAGCAGGGTCAGCAAACTTTTTCTGTAGAAGACTAGATTATAAATATTTTAGGCTATATAGGCCATGTGGTTGCTGTTGCAATTACTCAACTTTGCTGTTACAGTATGAAAACAACCATAGGCTATACTGAACGAGCAGGGCTCTGTTCCAATAAACCTTTATTTACAAAAACAGGCAGAGGGCTAAATTAGACCCACAGGATATAATTTGCTTTATTTCCAAGTTTTGGGTAATTTTTTTTAAATTGTGCTTTAAGTGAAAGTTTACAATTCAAGTTAGTTTCTCATACAAAAATTTATACCCCATTGTTATATGACCCTAGTTGCTCTCCCTAAATGTGATGGCATACTCCTCCTTTCCACCCTGGATTTCCCATGTCCATTCAACCAGCTCCTGTCCCTTTCTGCCTTCTCATCTCAAATCCGCACAGGAGCTGCCCATTTAGTCTCATGTATCTACTTGGGCTAAGAAGTGCTTTCTTCAAGAGTATCATTGTATGTCTTAAATTCCAGTCTAATCACTGTGTGAGGAGTTGGCTTTGGGAATGGTTTCAGTTCTGGGCTAAGAGAGAGTCCAGGGGCTGTGTCTTCGAGGGTCCTTCCAGTCTCAGTCAGATCGTTAAGTCTGGTCTTTTTACTAGAATTTGAGTGCTGCACCCCACTTTTCTCCTGCTTCATCAGGGACTCTGTTGTGTTCCAAGTTTTGGGTAATTTGGGTAATACAAACTATAAATCCTATACTTTCCCTTCACTACATGAGAGCTTACTTTTCTGTCTCTCTGAGGCTCACTCAGTCTTTAGACTTCAGAAAAGAAATAAGACTCTGCTAAAGAAAGGATGTTAAAAAAATACTAAGAGTGTTTCTCAATATTTCTCTGTCCTTGGTATGCTTGAATGGGGAGAAATATTCTGTGAACCCCCTGTCCCTCTGCTTAGAGGAATCCTAACCAGAACCAATGGGAAGCCTAATGCTGATGAGAAATCCCAGAGGGCTATCAGAAATACACAATAATAGACACTTTCAAGTGATGGAGGAACACTCATTTGCAGGCATGGTCATGGCGATATCACAGTGACTCAAGGGGATGAAATCCATGTACCACTTACAGGCCCTTCAGCACTCATACTTCAAGAACCATTGACCTACAAGATCCAAAACCAGAGAGATCATTGTGAATAGTAGATTCATTCCTGAATCTGGAAAACGACTGGTCTGTTATTTTGCCATTCTACCTCAATGTGGGGGATGGCCTTGGCCAGAGTTTTCCTCTTCCAAGTACATTTAAAAAATGTACAATCAAGTCCCTAAAGTCTATCCAATAGAGCACAAGCAAGATGATTTTGGTCTAGGAAAAGTTCACTGTAAAAGTTACTAGTTGCCCATGGAGGCCATTGAAAAGTTCAATAATGTACCTATGGGGAAATGCACAGGCTTCCTGGTGAAGCCACCAGGGTGAAATGGTTGTAAAACATACCATAACTCAGGAAACTAAAGGTACAAGCCAATGACTATAATTACATTTTTGGAATATATCTGACAAAAATGGACTTTGGTTTCAAAGCAGGTCTTACATCTTCCTTCTTCATAACAGAAGAACTTGTTATCTGTTGAAATATCACATAACTGCTGAACAGAAAAATTCTTGTCTATTCTTCACAGCAAAGGGACCTGCATCAGCCCATTCAAAAGCTGTTTCACCAAATCATTACCGCCCCCAGTCCCTGTTTCCGTCGAGTTGCTTCCAACCCAGTGACCCTAAAGGACAGAATAGAACTGCCCCATAGGGTTTCCAATGAGCAGCTGGGGGATTCAAACTGCTGACCTTTTGGTTAGCAGCTAAGCTGTTAACCTCTGCATCACCAGGGCTCCATCCAAATCATTAAGATAGGTAAAAAAAAAAAAAAAAAAAGGTGACAAGTTGAATATGGTCCTTTTTAATGCAGTGGAAACTATCTTCTCTCTCTTAACATTCTGACTTATCCTGACTCCTATTAAGTTAGAGTTAAGATACAGGCTCGGTATATAGGCCTATGTTGAGCTTATGTATCTCATCCATAACCAGTGCCTGCCAAAGTGCCAAAGGCTAGAAGCATATTCCTTATAGGACCAGATTTTAATTCAAACATTTATTGTACGTCTACTGTGGGCTAAATACTGTGATTGATTCTGAAGTTCCAAAGTTGAACACAACCCAGTCATTCTTTAAAAGTCTGGCCTATCAAGGAAAAATGTAGAAAGTGCTTTAGGTAGCCCAAGTAGTTTGCGCTTGACTACTAACTTAAAGGTTGGTGGTTTGAATCTACCCACTGACACCATGGAAGAAAAGAAAACCCTATGGAAGAAAAGAAAACCCTATGGAAGAATTCTAGTCTGTAGCACATGGGATCTCCATGAGTCAGAATCAACTCAATAGCAATGGGTTTTGTTTTTGATTTGGTGCTAAATGTAGTAAGTGTCATATATGCCATATTAGTAAATGCTACAAACGGTAGTCTGATGCAGAGTAGTTCGGGCAGATGAGGCAGTGATTAAGACTACTGGGGTAAATCAAGCTGAGTGTCGACAGTTTCAGAAATAGTTCACACACAAAGAAGCCAGAAAGGCATAATGACTCTGCTTAATTTTATAACATTCAAATCAAGTCTAAAAATTAAATCCAGTGAAAGTAGTTAGGCTACACACTGTATGATTACAACTATACCACATTCTGGAAAAGGCAAAACTATAGAGATAGTGGTTGTTGGAGGTTCAGGGGATAGGTGAAGGGATGAATAGGTGGGACACGGGGCATTTATAGGGCAGTAGAAATATTCTCTAAGATACTATAATGGTGGACACATGACATTAAGCATTTGGCAAAACTCATTAGGACAGTACAACACAAAGAGTGAACCCTAATGTAAACTATGTATTTTAGTTAATAATATTAGTTTATCAATTGCAACGAACATACCACACTAATGGAAGACATTAATAATAGGAGAAACAGTATGCAGGGGTGCAATGGTTAAGGTTGTGTGTCAACTTGTTTGGGCCATGATTCTCAGTTTGGCAGTTATGATGTAGTTTGGCAGTTATGTAATGATGTAATCAATTCCATGATTAGATCTGCTCTGAGTAGCCAATCAGATGAAAGGGAGTTTCCTTGGGGGTGTGGCCTGCCTCCAGTATACAAATGGATGTTCCAGTAAGGATCTTGCTCTGGATCCTGCATCCAGCTCATCATTATCTGACCTCAGGTTCTTGGGACTTGAGCTAGCAGCTTACCTGCCAATCTTGGGATCCATCAGCCTCTGCAGCTGTGAGCAAGAGGCCTGCTGTCTTACCTACTGATCTTGGGATTCATTGGCCTCTGCATCCTGTGAGCCAGCAGCCTGCCATCTGATTTGCCAGTCGTAAGCCCCTGCAGCTACATTAGTCAGAAGAGGCCTCCTGCCGGATGCCTGACCCACGGACTTGGACTTGCCAGCCTCTACAACCACGTGAACCATTTCATTTAGATAAACCTCTCTGTGTATACATATGCTTCATTGGTTTTGCTTTTCTAGAGAACCCAGCTTAAGACAAGGTGGGGGGTAAAGTGGGCGTATGGGAACTCTGTGCTTTATGTACAATTTTTCTGTAAACCTAGAACTGCTCTAAAAAGTAATGCAAAAAAAAGTAAATTATACATCTTAGATAATAAGATAAGCAAATGGCAGTCAAAAAGGAAAAAGGAATACCTACTAGGTGATTTATCACTAACAGTTCTTGCAGAAATGATGCCCCTTGCTGTAAACAGCCTTCCGGTCGACTCCTTTCCTAAGTTGCTTCTGGTAGATTTTTATCTTTTAATCCCCCATTTCTGTCCTCTTATAGCTGATTTGTGTGTCTGCTGGTCGTCATGCTTTCCTCATGCCAGCGGGTTTTCTAATTTTTCAGTTTCTAGAAATTTATAAACAGAAGAAAATCTGATAAAAACAACTTGGTAACATGTGATGTGCTGACAAATTAAAGGAATCTGGTTGTTGCCTAACCAAGATCATATTCCTAAAGTATTTTTCTAGTGGGAAATTTAATTAAAGTTTATATGTAGTGCTTGAACATCTCATTGTGGTTTATATTTAAAATAAAGTTTCCTATGTTATTTTTAGGACTGCACATACATTATTTTTATTTATAGAGTGACAACAATTATAATAAGCCATCTAACAAATTGTGATCCAAAATATACTTTACCACAAAATTTCAGGTAGTTTAAAGGGAGGAAAAGCATTTGTAAAGAGATGTAAAAAAAAAAAAGATGGAAACATATAGTTAGTCTAGGTCTCACAATTTTCGAGTGAAATTTAATTGTTCTAATAAATGCTGAATGACTATTACAGAGACGACATGGATCACCATACAATACTTTAATAGCTGATAAGAAAAATAGGAAAGCCGTCTTTTAAAACAATGTTTTCACAGTGAAAGTTAGCCAAAGGGTTATGGAAATTCTTAGAATGGTTCACTTAAAAAACAAATTCCAATAGTTCTGAATTACTTATGTAATTACAGGTTGGCTTTATCTGTGAAAACCAAATACAGTATTAAGTTTTAGCATGTAACCACCAATTACATTGAGTACTACACCAAAAGATGCCTTTCTTGATGGCAAAATGACTAAGAAATATAAACTAAAATTGCATAGCTTTGAAAGGGAGCCTACTATTTTTCCCTTTCATTTAAATCAACTGTCAAGAAAAATGTTGGGAGTTATAGAATAAAACAAACAAGCCATCATAATAAAGGAGACATGGGAATCTTCCAGAATTAAAAAAAAAAAAAAAACTAGCTCCCTCCCCAAAAATTAAGAACACCATTAGTTAAAAGGCCTATTTTCACAGGAAATAAAGTTATCCTAGAAGGAGCCTGGTTGCTCAGTGGTTAAGGACTTCGCTGCTAACAGAAAGGTTGGTGGTTCAAATCTACCAGCCACTCTGCAGAAGATGTGAGAGTCTGCTCTCATAGCTTATAGCCTTGGAAACCCTATGGGGCAGTTCTACAGTCCTATAGAGTCACTATGAGTCAGAATTGACTCAATGGCAAGGGTTTTAAGTCATTCTGAAAGCAATGGTTACTGTGGTGGCTTCAAAACATGTCTGCAAATTCTGTGACACCCCTCCCTGCAAATGGTGTGCCAGACTTTCTGCCCTGCTTTTAATGAAAATGAGCAAAAGTGATGCTGTATGATTTCTGGGACTAGGTCATAAAAAGGATATAGCTTCTGCCTAGTGTTTCTCTCTCTCTCTCAGGACGCTTGCCCTAAAAATCCAGCCACCATGTTGTGAGAAAGCCGATGCATGGCGCCTGCTAGACCTCCAGCCAACCTCAGCATCAACTGCTAGACACGGGAGCGAATGAGCCTTCAGAAGATCCAGCACTAGGCCTTTGAATGGCAATACCCAGTCCAGACACCGTGGAGTAGACAAGCCAGCCTTGCCATGCCCCCTCTGAATTCCTGACCCACAGAAACTGTTCAAGATAATAAAACATTAGTGTTGTTTTAATTCACCAAGTTTTAGGGTAATTTTTTTTTTTTTTTTTTTTTGCAGTAACAGATAATAATACAGTTACCTAGAATGCACATACATAAAAAATGGATTTTTTCCAAACTAAAAAAATAACTTTTACAAATCAGTTATAGTGTATGCCCTCCATTTAATAAGTTTGGTAGGTTTTATTTAAGTAATGCAATTGAACTACATTAACTCAACTTTCCTAATTTGAAATCTGAAACAATTCAGACTACATTTTAGTGTTTATGCTGAATGTCATCACAGTTCTGGAAATGAGAGTTTAGGTAATCCATGCAAGAATACAAAGAGAATACTGAAGCTAATTCAAAGAACAAATTGTTTTGAAGAACTTTAAGAGGATAGCACTCTCTACAAAGGCACTCAACAGTTACTAAATGCCAAGTGAACGCCAGAAGCCTCAAATTCTTGCTAACCACTTTTTACTTACTAATTAGTTTAAAAGTATCTTTATTTGTACATGTAGAAATTATTGGTGTATGTTCTGCTATGTATAGTCTCAACAACAAAAAATAAAACAAATTATAAAAAATTTTTTTATTTGGCAAATTGGTCAGTTTAGCTCAAGCAAATTACGTGCGTGTACATGCTTTATCTTTTACTAATAAAAGGTGGTATTTCCTAGTATCTTTTCCCTGAGGGCATTCCTTGTCTTGTTCACCACTCTATTCCCCACTGGGCTTAACACAGTGTCTTATATGAGGTATAGTACTTGACAAATATTTGTAAAAGTGATCAAACCGCATCATGTACTTGAAGCTAACTCAAGTGTCTTAAATTAACATGGTTTTTACTAACTTATTCTAATCTTCCTCACAATTAGTCTAAGTTCGTATTTTACTATATTTCAAAGAGCATACTGCGTACCCCTTTCCTATCTTTCATGAATTACAGTAAAGATAAGAATACAAGTGTTTTGTATCAAGTTAAGTGGTAATCTGTGGCACTCAAAATCATTCCTAAATTTCTGGGACTGAAGCAAACCACTCTACAAGATTCCACCTTGTTTAAGAGAATGGCGCCCCCTGGCGCTGTGAAATGTGACAGCCGGCTCATCTCCTCTGGCTCAAAACAGAGAGAACCCAATTCGTAAGAACATTTCCATTCTGCTACAGGCAGAGATTATAAGTCAGCATTATTTTCAAAAGATTACAAAGACCATTCTGCTTAGAAAAGAATAAAGATATAGGGTTTTATTTTGCTCCTCCAGTTAGAAGAGAGATCAAACTTCATTTACAGTATATAATCCCTATACTTCCCAATGAATCAAAATTTTTTAATATTTCTTTATAAGGTTAATAACTGTCTTTGAAACTAAGCAGTTCACCAAGCAATTAAATGCTTTTCTTTTTTTTTGGTCCGTACATATTCACATTTCATTGCTTTTATAAATAAGATAGCCATATTTTCTCCAGTTTGCCTGAACATGTATCTTGTAGTAACAAGAAGTGGGTTCTAGTACCAGATCTTCTCATTAGCTGTTTAGCTGTATGGCCCTAGACAAGCCATTTTAGATCTCTGCCTTCACCCAGACCAAACAGGAGCAATAATACCTTTTTAAACCTACCTTATAGGTAAGTAGACCTATGATTTACAGGAAAACATTTTGCTAAAGTTGCTAAACAGGCATAAACTGTTCTCTAATATTGGGATGACATTTTATAATTTAACCAAAGTAAAGATTGCATACTTTCAGAACTGCAAAACCCAGTACTTATACAAGGTGAATTAAAATAGTAGAGCTGGTTATAATAAAAAAATCCATTCATCCATGTTCTCATTTTATTATACTAAGAAATAATAATTATAAAAATAGGTAAAGTTTCATGAAAATATTCCTATTTATTCTCTTAGGATTTCTTGCTCATGTCAATGGGCTGTCTGGCATCAGTGACCGTGTCGGGTACTCGAACAGTCATATTGTCCATAGACTTTGTCAAACAGATTTGGCAGCCCAACCGTGATCTGTATAAAAAGAGGGGAAGGCGTGTTTAGTATGAGGCAGACATTATTCACAAGGCAACGCAGCTGTTTAGGAACATTTTTATATTTTCCTACCAAAAGCAGTAGGGAATTTATGTACTTTTTAAATTTTCATTAAGTTGAAACAGATATACTGAATCCTAACACTACTACGTAAAACAAACAACCTGGCATGTCAAAGCTCCATTTTAGCCTTTAGTTTCTATCATCTACTAATCTCTTCACCAGAACTACTGCTCTTTCTGGTGCAATGGCTGACAAGCAATGGAAATACTCAAAAGGCACAACAGTGGAGAAAAGAACTGAGGTTAGCATGTCCCAAAAACTGATTAATCAATCTGCAGATAATTAAAACCACACAGACTTTAAAAAATGAAAAGATAAGATACCCAGTGGGAGAAAGTACTTATAAAACATATATCTGATAAAGGACCTGTATCCAAAATGTAATAAGAAACTCTTAAAACTCAACAATAAGAAAACAAACACACCGATTTTTAAAATGGACAGAAGATCTGAATACACACATCACCAAAGAAGAGATACAGATGACAAACAATCATATGAAAAGATGCTCAATATCATATGTCACTACAAAACTGAAAACTAAAACGAGATACCACCATACAACTATTAGAATGGCTAAAATCCAAAACACGGACAACACCAAATGCTGACAAGGATGTAGAGCAACAAGAAATCTCATTCACTGCTTGTGGCAATGCAAAAAGGTAGAGCCACTTTGGAAGACAGTCTGGCAGTTTCTTACACAGCTGAACACAGGCCTTACCATATGATACAGCAACTGAGCTCCTAAGGTATTTATCTAAATGAGTCGAAAACTTATGGCAACACAAAAACTTGCTCACATATTTTCATTACCACCAAACTTGGAAGGTATCAAGATGTCCTTCAACAGGTGAATGGGTGAACTGTGGTACATCCATACAATGGAGCACTATTCAGTGATATAAAGAAATGAGCTATTAAGCTACAAAAAGACATGGAGGGTCCGTTAAGCGCATACTGCTAAGTGAAAGAAGCCAGTCTGAAAAGGCTATGTACTGTATGATTCTAACTATACGACATTCTGGAAAAGGCAAGACTATAGAGACAGTAAAAAGATCAGTGATTGCCAGTAAGTTCAGGGGGAGAGAGGAGGGATGGAAAGGTGGAGCACAGGGCATTTTCAGTCAGTCAAACTATTCTTTATGATATTGTAAAGATAGACACAAGACATTTATTTCATGCATTTATCAAAATCCATGTTGTTGTTAGGTGCCGTCGAGTCAGTTCCAACTCATAGCGACCCTATGCACAACGGAACAAACGGTACAGAAGTGTACGCAGAACTCTACAAAACTGTCCATAGAACTGTACAAAAAACTGTACAAAACAAAGGGTGAACCCTAGTGCAAACTCTGGACTTTGGTTAATAATAATGTATCAATATTTGTTCATCGGTTGCAACAGAGGTTCCACACTACTGTAAGATGTTTGTTAACAGTAGGGGAAAGTGCTATTAAACTGCAGGGGGGATAAGGGATACACAGGCACTCTGTACTTTCTGTGCAATTGTTCTGTAAATCTAAAACAGTTCTAAAAAATAAAGTCTATTTAAAATAAAAACCATGCAGACTATAAAAGAAAGCTACACTTTTTAAAGCCTTTGAAACAATAAATTTGAAATACATTTAAGAAATAGATACCATAAATCATCAATTTGAAGATGCATATTTTGTCCACATTTTTAATATTACTAAAATCAAGATTCATCTTAAGATCAATGGCATCTTACAATCACTGCTTTGCTGTCAGATCTGAGGAAAAAGCACTTCCTTTTGGCCAGGGGAGATGGTGTTTAGAACGGGCTTTGAAGGATGGGCAGGATTTGATATTTAATAGAAGATAAAGAAGAAAGGCATTTGAAACAAAGGTAATATGACGCAAGAAAGCTCAAGGCACCTTTGAGGAAAGATAGGTGTTTCCATTTGGCTGCTACGCAATATAGGACAAGGGCAGGGACAGGATGAAAAGTGGCTAGAACCACAGACAGCTTTCATCACCAATTAAGGAGTTTAGGTTATAATTGGTGAGCAATGAGGGACCACTGGGAAGTTTTGGAGTAAAGAGGCAAATTTAACCACAGGAAATACTGATCGCTGTAGAGAAAAATCCCCTTCCACCAATAGTTCCCATTTTTTTGCATCAGAAACAGCCCTGGTGATACTCAATTATGCAATAAGTTCAGTCTGCAAACAGAAAATGTGACAGGCCAATTTGGACACATTCATCAGGACTGCAGTGAGCCCTAGGGAGACTGCTGGTTACACTTGGTGCTCCTATAAAGATAAGTAAGACAATGCTAGTCTTAAGGAACTTTTAATCTAGGAATGGAAACAATTATCAGTGAAACAAGACAGAATACAATAAATGTAGTGACAGAAGAATAGTAAGTGTGTCACAGGAATAGGAGGATGCTCTTGCTGCTCTATGACCCAAGAAGATAAGGCAGTGGTGCTCTGCGGCTGCTTTCTCACTTTCCTGCCTCCTCTTCCTTCTTAAAGGTCTCAGCTCTAAGGTCTACCCAGGATATAAAACCAGT
Organism: Dugong dugon; assembly: GCA_030035585.1. NCBI lineage: Eukaryota > Metazoa > Chordata > Mammalia > Sirenia > Dugongidae > Dugong > Dugong dugon. The sequence goes on from CM057467.1 coordinate 34,778,475, forward strand.
TGCCATGGAGTCAACTCTGACTCATGGCGACCCCAGGTGTGAAAGAGGAGAACCGTGCACCATAGGGTTTTCAATGGCTGATTTTTCGGAAGCAGATCACTAGGCCTTTCTGAGGCGCCTCTGGGTGGACTTGAACTTCCTACCTTTCAGTTAGCAGCCAAGAGCATTAACTATTTGCACGACGCAGGGATTATACCCAGTGTGTAAGGTATCTTATATCTATCAAGAAAAAGACAGCAATTCTTCCTTAATTTCAAACTATTAGTCCCACAATATTCTGATACTTGTGCAAACCTTGAAGACATTTTCTCATATCACCCTTGCCATATATGTCTACAAACAGTTTACTTCACTTCCAAGATTTGGTTTTCAATTTAGAGAAGCAGCTTGAAATAGTAAAAAAAACAAGCGTTTTGGGGCCCACCATAACAGAATTCAAATCAAGGCTCTGTCGCCCACTAGCTGTGCAGCTGGGACAACTCTCAGATGTCTAACTAAACCTTCATTTCTCATCATCACTGCTGTTAAGTCGATCCAATTCATGGTGACCTCATGTGAGCAGAAGAGAACTGCTCTACAGGGTTTTCAAGGCTGTGACCTCTCAGAAGATCACCGGGCCTTACTTCCGAGGTGCCTCGGGGTGGGTTTGAACTGCCAACCTTTCAGTTAACAGTCCAGTGCTTAACCACTTGTGCCACCCAGGGACTCCTTTTCATCTATGATGTGGTAATAATACTGCCTAACCCCTGATGGTCAAAAATAATCCTGGTTAAGTGCCTAGGCTTTATAGTAGGTACCTGACATATAAGTTAGTATTACTATAGTTATAATACTAACAACCACCATTTAATTAATGCATTCTCTACCAGACACTGTTCTAAGACAGTTAAGTTTATACATCATCACATATGTTTATTCATTAGCTCCACACAAAAGCCCTATGAGATAGGTACTATTATTATCCTCATCTTACAGATAAGGAACCCGAAGCCTCTAGGTAGATTATCCATGGAAATTGGTGGCGCAGGGAGCAATGACAATTAGAATTGCAGGTAATTCCTGAATCGCCCTTTCTAACAAGTACTCATTCTAGGAACAGTTGGTGACTCCCTGTTGCAAATCCGGCACTATGCTAAGCATCAGAGATGCAATGATGAGATAAGGCATGGCCCTTATTCTAAGGAAACTTACAATCTCATAGGAAAAAAGGAGACAAGTAACCAGCACGATAAATGTATAATCAATCCATCAATAGTCAAGGCTAAAGTACATGTGATGGTTAAGCCTGTGTGTCAACTTGGCTGGGCCATGATTCTCAGTGGTTTGGCAGTTTATGACATAGTTTGGTAGCTATGTAATGATGTAACCACCTCCATAATGAGATCTGTTATAAGCCACCGAAGACATTTGTTACCGAGAGTGGTTCTAAGACAGCACACCCTACAAGGAACATTTACATGATAGTGTTTTATCATAAAAATTAAAGACACTTACACAGCACTTAACTTTAAAATCAACTAAATGTATGAGTTAAAAGACTGAATTTTCTTATTTCTTCATTTTAGAACTGTACGGTATCCTAGAAATAGGAATTTACAGGTGGTTACTAACTGTAAACAAAATTCTTTGCATTCCAAATATGTTAAAGTGCTCTGCAAATGCTACCTGTGAAATGCATGATACTCATTCCTCACAAAGTACCTCTACTTAAATTCTCTGCACTAAAGAATACCTGCTATAAAACTCTAAAAGCTACTGCTTGCTCTCCATTATCCAGTTCCAAAACTTCTGAATTTTATTATCAATGTTCTTGGCTAGTTTATGACACGCGTTTTGTATCTTATTAAATTCTAACATATCTTCTAACTGTGGGGCCCTGGTGGCACAATGTTAAGCGTTTCGCTGCTAACCCAAAGGTTGCCAGTTTGAATCCACCAGCCGCTCCTTGGAAACCCTATGGGGAAGTTCTACTCTGTCCTATAGGGTTGCTATGAGTCAGAATTGACTTGACAGCAATGAGTTTGGTTTCTTCTAACTGTAACTGCCCTTCTCCCTGTTTTCTTTTCCTTTTCACCTAGAATATTATCTGTTATATGCACCTACAAATTTTATCTGAAAAAATGGGCAAGCAGTTGGCTATGATTTACTCATCTCATCCTATCCCATTAAGAGACAGACTAATTCTCAGAACCAGATTAATACAGTCATTGAATATATTTTCTGTGTTATCCTTTAGAAAGAAAGGAGATGGTGATACCAAATGTGGCACCTGAAGAGGTGAGGGGCAACAGGCAGATGGCAGCTATAATCTGCTCTGGAGTCTAAAGAGAAACTACCTTTCTCAGTTTCTCCTCCCAGGGTATCAGGGTATCAGTCTCATCTCTGCATCAAGAGAGAAAGGAACTACAAAAGGAACAAAATGATTTTTCACCTCTAATATAAAAACTGATGACCTCAACATTTTTGTGAGGATTAGATGAGACAGTTTAAGTCTCTGTAGCAAAATCCTGGTTACATAGTGCACATGAAATAAACACAGCTATTATTATCATTATTACAATTATTTTTAATATTTTTTTTAAATTTAATTACCTTACTCCTTGAAACAGTAAATTAACTACCTTCCTTGACTTCCAGCAAAAAACTAAAGTATTAAAAAATAAATAAATAAGGCATCCTTGATGTCACGTGCTATTGTAAATTGTACCACTTTTACGAGTAACACTACCTATTAATTAATAAGCTCTGATTACTTTACTTTAATATACACTTATAAAGAGAATGGTTCATTTTAACATATTAACATATTCTAATTAAGTTTAAGAAATCTGTTCTCTACAGTAGGTAAAACTTCCCACTCTAATTTTGTTCAATTATCAAATCTATCCTTCAAGAACACTGTAAAAAGCATTAAATTTAATCCCAACCCAAGTTAAATTGTGGTAAATACTAATTCCTACAGTAAGAATAGACAAAATAAGATTTACTAGGATCTAAAACTTATGCTTCCAGTGATTCCAATTAAATTTTTCACTTTTAAGTTTCATAAAGGCTTAACTGCAGAATAGTAAATACAAAGAGTAAGAAGTAAGACAAATCAGAAAATAAAGACAAATGCCACATACTGATACTCAAAATGTTTGACTATTATCTAAGCTGGGAAAACACTATTACATTCATGGCTCTGATCTTAGATAGATGTAAAGTAGTAAAACTGCTATCTTCCCAGATTAGTAGCAGTCCTACAATCTCACCTGTCTGTTAGTCCATACGCCAGATCGAGCATGTCATTCTCTTCATCAGAGATTGTGTCTAACTTCTCATATATGTGATCTTCAAAGATGAGATGACAGGTAGAGCAGGCCAAGGTTCCCTCGCACGCACCTAAAAAAGCAATAAACAGTGAACACACTCCCTTCTACGTTAAACACCATTCAAACATGGCTCACTCAAGTTCATTATTTCTAAATTTTAGAACCAGCCTTGGAAATATATAAATGATAGGACTTCATTTCTAAATAACAATGAGAATCAGGGACAATCCCCCAGACACAGTTTGAAAGCACTCTGACATATTATTTCAAAAAGATTCTGGGGTGGGTGCTATAAAGGGAAACAAAAATACACAGTCCTGATATCAAAGAGCTTACAAATACATAAGCTAAGACATGCAAGCATATACAAATGTTTATTTCAGTCAATAAACACTATATAAAACATATAAAAAACCCACTGCTGTCCAGTCGATTCCGACTTACAGTGTAGAACTACTATTAAAAACTGGTAACATTAATCTTCCTCTGAATGGATCATTTTAACAGTTGTTCCCACCTCATAATTTAAACAAGTGTTAAATTTTTAAACTTAAATGGTAATAATTTCTATTATAGCTATGCAAGTTATTTACCTTTTCCTAGAGCAACCCAATTTATAAAGCTTGTGGTATATAAGAGGAACTAGAAAGCAACAAAAACTACTTCTAAATAAAGTTAAGTATTCTTCTCTCTCAATCTCTCATAATCAGGGCAGAATCAAATACGTCACTTAAAGCCAACCTGATTTTAAATAACAAGTATTTCTCCTGTTACATTTTTTAAAGTCATTAACAGTTATTTAGTGAGTGCCTATTATGTGCCAGGCACTGTGAAAAGAGAACTGGAAAGTCATACAGTCCAACCAAACCATGACGGAATCTGCTCTGCCAACAGCCCTTTCCCAGGCTGACCCAGACTTTGCTTGAAAACCTCCTGACAGAGAGATCCACGACGCATAAGCCAGCCAATAAGCAAGCCAATTTCACATTTGGCTCCTACTGAGCTAAAGTCTGTCACTTTGTAACTTCCACCTACAGATCCAATTCTATTCCATGGAGTCAAATCCTTTTCCTAAATAATAACCTTTCTTATATTTGAGACTCTTCTTCTTCTCAAGGCTGAGCATTCCCAGTTCCTTCAAAATTTCTTTACATAACATAGTTCTAAATCCCTTCCCTCATCTAGTTGGGCTTTCCTTAAAATATGATGTCCAGAATATAAATTAGTATTCCAGAAAGAATGTGACAACACAGTATGATGCAGAACTACCACCGATCATGTTCTAGATTAAATTCTACTTTAAAAATAGCTATTGTGGTTTGTATTTTAATAGTTTTTAAAAGCCATCATATAAGTTTAAAGACTGTAGAGTCCTAGGGATAACTTCAGTTTGATTTAGATTCTCTTTTAGTCAATAAACACTATATAAAACATATAAAAAACCCGTTGCTGTTGAGTCGATTCTGACTCACAGCGTAGAACTACTGTTAAAAACTGGCAATGTTAATTTTCTGCTGAATGGATCGTTTTAACAACAGTTGCTCCTGCCTCATAATTTAAACAAGTGTTACTCATATTTTCTCATCTAAACAAACATTAAGAAAGAAAACAAAGTCAATTCAAAGCAGCAGCAGGATTATAGTACAGAGAGATCACACAGCAAGATACAGAAGTTAAAAACGTGGGCTCTGGAGCCCAACTCCAAGCTTCAGTCTCAGCTCTACTTTTTACTGTGTGATCCTGAGCTACTTTACCCTCCATGCCCCAGTTTCCTCATCTGTAAAACAGGGATAATAACTGCATCAACCTCACATGGTAGTTCCACAGATTATGAAAAGGTATTTAACATATGCAATATATGTACCTACAAGCATGAATGGTAAAAAGTAAGTACTATATAAGTGCTGGCAATTATTTTTTATCATTTGGTAGTTATAAGAAATTTTACAGCAATTCAACTTTCTTTTTAAACGCAAGAGGAATCAAACCTAAGAAGTTAAATAAATGGACTAAAGTCATACTACTAGTTAGAGACGAGTTGACTTCAGCCAAGTTTCCCAATGCAAAGACAACTAGTTATTGCCACCGAATGATCTAATCACCTTAAACATTTAAAAAATACACACACACACACATACACACATACATACACATGCACACACATCCCAACTGGTTATCTGAAGATGTGGCATACTTTCTATTTTTGTGTAAATTTGAAATATTTCACACAAAAAAGGTAAATGCATGTATTTTACTTAAAAGGGTGAGGAGGCTTCCTCTGCTTAAAAAAAAACAAAAAAACTGAGTTTGAAAACCACTGCAGTAAAAGGAGGATCCTATAACATGACCTTAGAGCTACAGGTCTGGGCTCTAAATGGACCTACACACAACTGTCTGCTATGTCCTGGGCACACCTTAAGGGTCTGCTTTCATCTCCTCCGTATAAGGAGAGATTGAGGTAGATGATCTTTACAGTCTTGTTTGGCTCTGATATTTTATGATTCCACAAAGAAGAATTACAGTTCTTAATGGATTTGTTCACTAATATTCAATAAATATATACTTGTTTTTTTTATTTTTATTTTTATCATATCAATACCCAATCCAGACAAACTCCAAACTAGAATGAAAAATATGGGACAAAAATCAGACACTATGGGACAAAAATTAAAAAATTCAGCCTCCTTCTGTCCTTAGAATCTAAGTAAAACAAACCTTACAAAAAATTCCAAGCAACTTTCCAAATTTAAAAAAGGCCTGCATTGCCCTTCAGCTTTTTGTGATTAAACAAATCCTGAGAACTGCATGCCTCATGTGAAGGAAGATGTGAGGAAAATAAAACTCACAATCTAGGGCAGGATCAACCCAGTGGGGAGGGAGGGGGGCAGGGGCAGGGAGAGGTGGAGGATGGGGCTGGAGAGGTAGACAGGAAGGAGCATGGTGGGTCTTCCATGCCCTGTTAAGGAGCTTGAACTTGTCTTGTAAACCCACTATTCTCCACCTTGTTTCTGACACACTGCATGGGTAAGTCGCATGCTCTGGTTAGTAACTGTCTTTCACAGTGGGCTTCCACGGACATGACATGGACACCGGTCACCACACCCCTCCTCTCCCACATCCAGCTCCTGGAGAGATCACGGTTGTGAACCTTTGCTATAGCTTATAGGAGGAGGTCAATAAAAGATCAGCGGAAGAGTGACATGGCATATTTTATTTTGGACAGATCTTACCGGTGGCTGTGTGTAAAAAAATGGATTTGAGATGAACAAGACAGAAACAAAAGCCACGGGATTTAAGCAAGGAGGGAGACAGGCAGGGATAAGAAGCAGAGACAGCCAAGGAGAGAACCCTCCTAGGAGGGAAGTGAAAATAAGAATGAGCCAAAATGTAGAGAGAGAACCAGAAAATGCAGCGTCAGAAAACCTAAGGGAAGAAGAGAGTGCATATAATATGGTCATCTAGGAAAGAAGGAAAAAATTTTCCATGCCGATGAATCCCTGCAGATTAATTTAGGACATTCTTTTTTGTACTATCTGGTCAACCGAAATGGAGAGTTACTACTATCCATGTTCCAGCTTTTCATATGCTTTAAATTCCCCCTCTCTCTTCCCTAGGAAAGTTTCATTCTTTTAACCTTCTCATGAAGGTCTTATTTTTTATTCTCTGATAATTTTCATTGCTCTTCTCAAGAACCTTGCCAATTGTTTCCACATCTTGCTTAAGCTGCCAAGCTCAGAGCTGAAGAAAGTATTGTAATAAGAATTTGACAGATGTTGAGTATATACAGAAGATTGACTTTTGGTTGCTACATGCTAGTTTCTATTATACATTCTAGTCTCATATTTATCCTTTAAATAAACGCACCACATCCATGATCCCTCCTTATTTTAGGGCCTCTTTCTGACTTTTTCTGCCACAAGCTGTCAACACGTAATGCTTTTCTTATTCTCTGTACTAGAAGGAAACTGAAATGTAACAGAAACTGTAAGATTCAGAATGAAATCAACCCAACCTGTGTGAGATGGCTAACACAGAACCAGAGAAACCAATAATGATCATACGAGTTTGCAACAAATATCACTTAAAAAAAAAAAAAAATCTGCAAAGATTTACAAGACCCAATGGATAGCACTTATGAAAAAAATAATAATAATCCTGCAAACTCCATAGTAAGACAATCTGAGTGTTTTTTGGAGTTTGCTGTTTTGAGATTTCACCTGTATGTTTTATGAAAAATGGCAGGACTTTTATAAAACAGTGAAAACACGTCTTAGAAAAGGGCATTTAGGGAGGAAAAAGACTAAAAAAAAATGAGATAAGATTTGTGTATAAAGACAGCCTAATATTACACAAAGAACAAGAGGCTATTTAAGGAAAAAAAAAAAAAAAGTTACCCCTTTTTGTTCCTCTTTTATCTCACAAAAATTGCTGATTTTATGATGGCTATTTCCTCCAATACATTAAAGGCTCCTGACTTTGCAGCTACATGCAGTCCTCAATTAATGAGCACCTGACTTTTGTTTTTGGTGTACAGTTCTATGAATGTTAACACATTAATAGATTTGGGTAATCACCACCACAGTCAGGATACTGAGCAGTTTCCTCCCCCCTCCTAAAGTTCCCTGTTTTGTCCCTTTGTAGTCACACACTCCCTCCCCATCAATATGCCCTTGCAACCACTCACCTCTTCTCCATCACTATGGTTTTGCCTTTTCTGGAATGTCATATAACGGCATCTTTCACTCAGCATAATGCCTCTGAGATCCATCCAAGTTGGTGGACGTATGCAGTATATTCATAGTTCGTTTCTTTTCACTGCTGAGAAGTATTCCATTATATGGATGCACCAGAGTTCGTTTCTAAAAGCTGGGTAGTGGTATCCATCACGGTTTAAACTGGCACTTCCCCAAGGATTAATGATGTTGGCTATCTTTTCATATGCTTATCTGTCACCTTTATATTCTATCTGGCAAGTGTCTAAGTCTTTCTGCCCATTTTTTAATTGGGTGGTTTGTTTTTTAACTGTGGAGTGTTGAGAATTCTTTACATACGCCAGTGGATACAAGTCCTCTGTGGGGTGTATGATCTGCAAATATTTTCTTCCAGTCTGTAGCCTGTCTTTTCATTCTTTTAACAGTGTCATTGGCAGAGCAAAATTTTAAATTTTTATGAGATTCAATTTACAAAATTTTCCTTTTACTGATCGGGCTTTTAGAGTCATATATAAACTCTTTTTTAAAAAATTGTTTTGGCTATCGCACTCCCTTTGCTTTTCCATAAAAATTTTAGAATCAGCTTGTCTCTATTTTAATAAAAAATCCTGCTGGTAATTTTAATGGGAATTTAATGAATGTATACATGCTGGTAATTTTAATGGGAATTTACTGAATGTATACATCAAATGGGGTGGAAGTGACATCTTTACTATGTTAAGTCTTCCAATCCATAAACACCGTCTGCCTCTTCACTACTTAGGTCGATTTCTTTCATCAGCACTTTATAGTTTTCAGGATATAGATCCTGTGCTTATTTTGCTATATTTAAACCTAAAAATTTCATTTTTTAGAGTTAGTATAAAAAGTTACTTGAATAAAAAATTTGGTTTCCAATTAGTCACTGTTAGTATAGAGAAATACAATTGATTTTTGTGTGCTGGTCTTGTATCCTGCAAAGTTGTTAAACTCACTTATTCTAGGAATTGCTTTTAATTAGATTGTGATTATCCATGTCATAATCATGTTGTTTTATTTCTTCCTTTTCAATCTGTATGCCTTTTAACCCCCCCACCCCATCCCACCCCGCCCCACAATGCACTGGCTAGGACTTTCAGTAAGATGTTAAACAGGAGTGGTGAGAGTGGACATCCTTGCCTTGTTCCTGACCTTAGAGGAAAGACATTCCATCTTTCACCATTAAGTATAATGTTAGCTGTAGGTTTTTTGTACATGCCCTTTATCAGCACCTGATTTTGCACAAGCAATGCCAATCTGTCACTGTTCACTTGTTTTCTATTACAATATGGGACCTGCCACCAATTCTATAACCCCTTTAACACAGAGAGTCCACATCCTTAATAACTGTCTCTACAGCTTCCTACACCACTAGAGCCACAGCCCAAACTGCCAAATGCTACGGACGATAACAGAGGAGTTGTCCTTCCTGTTACACCTCATCTTCTAACTCCTCTTCAGCATCACAGAATTCCCAGGCTTCTATCAACCATAGAATCTTCTGCACCAAGAATCAGAAGTACAGGTAGCTTCTGTCCGGAGGTGTGATGAGAAGGTAGAGAGGGTCAGGAGCTGGTTGAATGGACATGGGAAATCAGGGATGGAAAGGAGGAGTGTGCTGTCACAGTACAGGGTGAGCAATTATGGTCATATAACAATGTATGTGTAAATTTTTGTATGAGAGGCTAACTTGAATTGTAAAATTTCACTTAAATTGGAAAAAAAAAAAAGAATCAGAAGTACATATACTCCCACTAGCAGGCTGGGGTACAAAGTGGAGAAAGGAGTCCCTATACTGCACGTATGCATGTGCGGGGAGGGGAGTGTGCAGGGTGTGTGTGTAGGAAGTTAAAAAGGTATTCTTGATCTGGGATTAGAAACTGCAAGAGTTAGAAGTTACAATGCATTTTCTCATAGAAACTAAAGCTTTAAGTGGTGATTAAGGTAGTTATAAACAAATAGGTTATAACACTATGGAAAATGTATAACATCTTTATGGGAAAACAAATCCCAAATGCCAGCTAGCTGACCAGAAAATGGATTCTGCGAACAAAACCTATTTACAAAGTGGGAATGCCTGTTGCTTTTCACGCTTATCACATACACAGGGAACAACCTTCCAAAACAAGCAACGGGAGGTAACTTATGAAAGAAAAAAGAATACAACAGTAACAACAACAACAACAGAGCTTCCAATCTAAAACTGGCAGCTGATCAGAATATGGATACACTAACGATGATACCGAGCCCTGGGGGTGCAGCGGTTAAGCATCTGGCGCTAACCAAAAGGTCGGCAGTTCGAATTCACCAGCCACTTCTTGGAAACCCTATGGGGCAGTTCTACTCTGTCCTATAGGGTCACTATGAGTCGGAATCAACTTGATGGCAATGGGTTTGGTTTGGTTTTTGGTTTAATACAATGATAAGGAGCCCTGGAGGCGCAATGGTTAAGCACTGGGCTGCTAACGAAAAGGTTGGCAGTCTGAATTCACCCAGCTGCTCCAAGGGAGAAAACACCTGGTGATCTGCTCTCATAAAAATTACAGCCTAGGAAACCCTACAGGGCAGTTCTACTCTGTCATATAGGATCACCTTGAGTTGGAATCAACTTGCCGATACAGAACAACAATAACACATACAGTGATACATATAGAGGGATGGGGATTGAAAGTGCTAAAGTTATGTCATTTACACTTATATCCAGCCCCAGAGCAATATTGCTGGCAGTCTCTAGTGTCTTTATAAGTGGTGGTCATATAAATGAACAGGAAAAAAACATGTCTACCTCTATATACAGATACACACACATACACTCATTTATGTAAACATAAAGTGATCATATTTTATAAGGGATGCATTCTCGAAGATTTTGAAAATTATAAGTCTCATAATTTAAGGGTTATTTTGTTGTTGTTGAGAATATACAGCAAAACATATACCAATTCAACGGTTTCTACATGTACCATTTGGTGACAATGATTACATTCTTCGAGTTGTGCAACCATTCTCATCCTCCTTTTCTGAGTTGTTCCTCTCCATTAAAATAAACTCACTGCCCCCTAAGGTTCCTATCTAATCATTCCAGTTGCTGTTGTCACTTTGATCCCATATAGATAGTTCTTAAAAGAACAGAATGCTGAAGGCAGGCATTTTTTACTAGTTAAGCTAAACTATTGCTCGATTTTAAGAAGACTTCAGGGGATACCTTTGGTTTAAGATTTAAAGATTATCTCAGGGCAAGTTTCAGGGGTTCATCCAACCTTCATGGCTCCTGGAGTCAATGAGAATTTGAAATTCTGTTCTGCATTTCCCCCCTTTTCCCCTTTTGATCAGGACTCTGCCATAGAATCTTTAAAATATTCAGTAATGGTAGCTGGGCACCATCCAGTTCTTCTAGTCTCATGGCAAAGGAAGCAGTTGCTCATGGAGGCAATTAGCCACACATTCCATATCCTCCTATTCCTGACTCTCCTTCTTCCTCTGTTGCTCCAGGTGAATAAAGACCAACTGTCATGCTTTAGATGGCCACTTGAAAGCTTTCAAGACCCCAGGCACTACACAATGAATTAGGAGGTAGAACAGAAGCACTAAATATGTTATTAAACCAATTAACTGGGATGCCCCATGAAACCATGACTCCAAACTTCCAAACCAAAGGAACCAAATCCCATGAGGTTTTTGGTTGCACACAGGCAGCCTCAACTTTTTTTTTTTTTTTTTTGGTCATTGTTGTAAATCTATCACACATCTTTTGCCAATTCAGCTTATTACAGGTGTACATGCAACCCTACCCTTAATCAACCTGAAATTTCCATCACCATTAACCTCCCCTTTCCCCCTCCCTCCCACCCCTGGTAACCACTAATAAACTTTCTTCTCTATACATTTGCTTTTCTTGTCTTTTTATATAAGTAAAGTCAAACAATATTTGTCCTTTTGTGATTGGCTTTTTTCACTCAGCATAAATCTTCCAGATCTATCCATACTGTAGCATGTATCAAGACTTCTGCTACTGGCTGAGGAGTATTCCATTGTACGTATACATTAGATTTTGTTTAACCATTCATTTGTTGATGGGCATTCAGGTTGTTTCCACCTTTCGGCTACTGTGAACAGTGCTGTAATGAACACTGGTGTACAAGTCTCTGTTTGTGTCTCTGCTTTCAAGTCTTTTGGGTATATACTTAGGAGTGGAATTGCTGGATCATATGACAGTTGTATTCTTAAGTTTTTTGAGGAACCACCACACTGTTTTCCACAACAGCTGTACGATTTTGCATTCCCACCAGCAGAGGGTAATGGCTCCAATTTCCCCACATTCTCACTAACATTTGTTATTTTCTACTTGTTTTTTTTTTCCCATAGCCATCCCAGTGGGACTGAATCGTATCTCATTGTGGTTTTGATTTGCATCTCTCTGATGGCTAATGATGCTGAGCATCTTCACGCGTTTGGTCTCCATCTGAATGTTCTCTTTGGTAAAATGTCTATTCAAGTCCTTTGCCTATTTTACAATTGGGTTATTTGTCTTTTTGCTGTTAGGGTGTCAAAGTTTTATATAGTTTTTGATCATTAGATTCTTGTTGGATATATGGTTTCCAAAGATATTTTCCCCATCAGTAGTTTATCTTTTCACTTTTTTGGTAAGGTCATTTGATTAACAAAGTTTTTAATTTTTAGGAGGTTCCATTTATTTTTTCTTTTGCTGCTTGGGCTTTTGTTAAGCGTATTAGATAATCCATTGTTAAAAGCCAGGCCTGACAGTGTCAAGGGTCATCTTCCTAATGAAACAAACTGTCAAGTAGGGGGATAGGTTCTTGTAGCACATAAATCTATAATCCTCCTATCATGTTTTTATTTGCAAATACACTGAGGAAAAACAAACATTTGCAGTAAAACTTTTTACGTCGCTATCTCCCCCTTTCAGTCAAAATTATGCCCTGTTAGGACAGACAATAATCTGACTTAGGGAAACACTTAAAGCTACAGTGATATTAGCTCCTGGTACCAGTATTTTGTCCATCACCCTTGCTTATACTACAATTTTCACGAACTTAAAGGTATATATGCTTCACTGTTGCTGTTGGGCAGCATCGAATCCATTTTCTACTCCTAATGACCCCATGTGACAGAGCAGAACTGGCCCATAGAGTCTCCTAGGCTGTAACCTTTATGGGAGCAGATCACCAGACCTTTCTCCCATAGGGCTGCCAGGTGGGTACAAATCACCAATCTTCAGTTAGCATCTGAGCATTTAACCATTTTGTCGGCGCTCTGGCTAATGATTCAGAGTGCTTTCTCCTAAATTACCAGTAATACCTATCATGATGGGCTTTTGGCTTTCATTACATTTAACTCCTGTTCCAAAATAATTGATTTTCAGATGTATTTTTCAGCATTAGCACTTAATGGATGTCTGGCTCAAACTATTATGGGCTTTAAAAATGATTTTAAATTATATCCACAATTTAAAATATTAGCACCACAGTCAACAAAACCACCTGGACATTCAGATGTCTGGAAACAGCACAATTCACACGATACTGACAAAAGACAGCCGGTATTTGTTTACCAGCTAAACGGGCACCACCACGTGATAGTAACAAAAGTAAAATTTACAATTCACATAGCCGGCCAGCTTGAAATTATGGAATTCCTGACAAAACCTTTGGTTTTCACATTACTTTTGATTTTGCTAGAGTAAAAATCTTAATACCGTTACCCGTTGCCGTCGAGTCGATTCCAACTCCTAGTGACCCTACAGGACAAAGCAAAACTGCCCCCATAGGGTTTGCAAGGCTGTAAATCTTTATGGAAGCAGACTGCCACATCTTCCTCCCAGAGAGCAGCTGGTGGGTTTGAACTGCCGACCTTTCTGTCAGCAGCTGAGCGCTTAACCCACTGTGCCACCAGGGATCCTTAACAGTGTTAATCTTCATGATTTTAAATTTGTATAATTTAAAAATCACATCAAGAGTAAGTAAGGCACGACTGCAGACGAATTTCAAGGTTGGTGATTAATTAAAACTTCTCCTGGATTGAGTTTTTCTGTTTTTAACCAGAATTATTTTTATATTATTTTCAGGAATAATGATATTAAGCTTTTGCTTAAATCTTCACAAATTCTTGCCATACACTTACAGAAAGTTAGATATCTGCAGACACTTGCTCCTTTCCTTTCACGTAATTTGAGGTTTTCCATAGGAAAAGATAGCTGCTTGCGTGTTTGTGTGTGTGTGCGTGTGCGTGCGCGTGTGCATGTGCGTGTGCATGTGTGCGTGTGTGCATGTGTGTGTGCGTGCATGTGTGTGTGTATCTTAGACTAAGATCATTTTGTAAATTTATTATTATGCTGACAAGACAGGTTGTCCATCTTACCTATCTCCACACCTTAACCCCTTCCACTTCTCCGAAGAAAAATCTAAAGGACATGGCTGCACGAGACTATTATACATACAAATAAGAAAAATGTATAAAACATAAAATCTAAGTTTCTACAGTAAAGACTTGTGTAGCAGTCAGAAGTAAATTATATTTATAAATTATAAATAAGTAAATAGGGAATCAATACAACATGGTAGGAATAAATATAGACTGATTTGAATATTATCAGAATCTCCTAATTTGGACAATGTCTCTCAAAACAGATATATGAAATAGATAATATAGAAAAAAAAAAAAGTTTGAGATAGTCAACTAAAAAAAAAACAAACCCATCGCCATCGAGTCGATTCTGACTCCCAGCAACCCTAAAGGACAGAGGAGACCTTCCACAGGGTTTCCAAGGGGCACCTGGTGGATTTGAACTGCCAACCTTTTGGTTAGCAGCTGTAGCTCTTACCGACTACGCCACCAGGGTTCCAGAGATAGTCAACAAAGCAAGTTTAATCACAGAGCTGTAACTGCCCCCTAGTGACAAAATATCACAATACGCTTGGAGAATTTGAAGACACCTGCATCACTCTAAAGATCTTTATTGATATATTAGAAATAAGAATGTTTACAAATTTACATTGTTTCAATAATATACATTTGATCTTTTTCACTGATGTATTCACTCACTGCTTCACTTCATATACAATCAGAAATCAAACAGGAATGATTTTACCCTCATTCCAGTCCATAAGGAAAAATATGAACAAGCAGTTTATACACTGTGGTAATTTTAACAACTACAGGTGAGTTTGGGGTTGAATTAGTAATAAGTACATAGAAAATTAAACAAATAGAAAAAAGTAATTAAATAGTACAAAAAAGGAAAAATAATAATTATACCATAGGCTCAGCTGTCAGTAGGATTTACAGAGTTATAATTTAAAAAAAAAAAAACAACGAACATTGCTCTAGCCAAATTTATGATATATTTACATGGGCAGAATGACAGGGGGAGGGGTGGTTGTGTATGTGTCAAAGGATGTTATGTGTGTGTATGCATGCCTGCCTGTGTGTGTGCGTGTGCGTGTGTGTGTGTTTTGGGGGTGTGAGGGGGAAGGAAAGCCATATCCTCATTTTCTAGAAAGGGAATGTGGGAAAGGAAGGGTACTTTAGTAAAAGGTATGTTGGTGTGGTTGGGGAAGGGCAGGGAGCAGCAGCAGTACAATTCTGTTGGCTCAACTTCTATGAGGTTTGATGTAAGCAGTAAAATAAAATAAAGAAAAGAATAAAGTAAAATAAAAACAGTAAAAATAAAGTCACTCTCACCCCCCACCCCAAAAGAATCATTGATTTGTTCAGACTATTGGTTGGTGTCAACCACAGGGTTAAGATGCTCCTGGACTCCAACACCACGGATTATTTGTCTGACCAATCAGGCAGGACTCATATTGTTTTCTTTGTTCTAACTGTATTTTAGCCTGTGGCTGAAATTGTAAAACAAACCATGACCTCATTTACCCTGAGACCAGAAGAACTAGATAGTGTCTGGCTACCACTACTGACAGTTCTGATCAGGAACACAACAGACGGACCTGATAGAAGAAAATGCAGAACAAGACTCGAATTCTTAAAAACTCCTGACTTACTGGACTGGTTGAGACGAGTGGAACCTTCAAGACTATCACCCCGAGATACCCTTTAAACTCTGAACTGAAACTACTCCCAGAACTTATCTTTTAGTAACAGATTGGCTCATAAAATAAACAATATCACCTGTGAGTACTGTGCTTTAAAAAATCATCTGAGACCAAACAATCAACATTTAAAGCAAAGATGAAACGCTAGAGGTGGAGGGGGGAGGACCACTAACTAGATTGATGGTGATGGACCCACCAGTGGAGATAAGGAGAACGCTGACACACTGCGAAAAACGTGACCAGCGTCACTGAACCGCTGGTAGATACTGTTCAATGGGAACCTACTTTGCTGGGTAAGCTTTCACCAAAAACACACACACAAAAACAAACCCAAAAAAACCTGAAGCTGCCAGTTCTGTATGTATGTGAGTGTATGTGTATCTGCAAATTAAAAAAGCCCCTTCTTCTCTTTAAAAAGGAAGTGAATTCGTCTTTTATAATAGTTTGTTTATAAATGTATCCCTTGAATCTATGACAGCCTCCTTTTTTTAAAAAATAAAGTTTTTTTTTGGAGAATACTGGTCACAAGAATTTATCATTTGTTTTGTGTGCGATCAGGGTGAATTCAAACTGACAGAACTATCATCTAAGAGGAAGAAACGTATGTAATTTTTTTCGGCAGACACTAATTTTACATTTACTTTGCTTTGCTTTATATGTACAACAACTGTATGAATTAGCCTGACTCTGTGTAGCAATGAGAAAGCAGATGGAATGGGAATGATCATTTCTGGCTTGTATGGAGCTTTTTGAACTCCCCAGAAATCTGAAGGGTTCCAAGTACATAATTTTATGATTTTTCCACCTTTCCTTGAAATATATCACTAAGTTCCACAGAAATACACAAACAAATCAAGAAGTGAGAAAATCTCTGTGGGCTACAACAAGGTGTTAATAAACCTCAAAGCTGGTTCAACCTGCCCCCTGCCTGGACAAGTGCTAACAAAACAGAACATATAGAACATCAAGAAACTCCCTCTGACCACACTTAGAAGCTTATAAACCCTGCACCTGGACTGCGATCCCTGTGGGATCCAGGGTCTCCACCAGGGGCTGGGGCCAAAAGGTTCTCCTACTTTGTGTGAGTGTGAAATACTTTCTGAACAATTAGTCTACCTGTGGCTACCTCTGGAAGGAATTAATAAATCAAAGAGTATAAATCCCTTATAACTAAAGGTGCTTCTGTTTTGACTGGCTTATCAAGACTACTAAGTGCTTATACCTAAATCTAAGAGAAGGTCACTTAAAAGTTAACAGAAGGAAGAATTAAACTTCTAATGTTTGAAATGTTCTGGTCCTTTAACAAAAGCTTCAGCCAGCTTCTGCTCTAAATGGGGGAAAAGGGAAGAGGCAAGCAGCTGGAGAAGTTCTGCTATGAATTAAATTAATAGTCTTGGTTGCTAAGTTAACAAAAACAAAGAAGTACAAATTGATCAAGCTAGTAATTAGTAGGGGAAAAAAAAAGTCTAAAAGAATTTCAGTACCTTTAAGTAAAATCTGAAGATTTTTCAATATTTGGTGTATATACAAAAGCAGGAAATTCTACAAGGTTAATTTTAGGTAATCATCTTTCAATGAAATAGACTGGTTTGGTCATTTTGGCTTAAAAACCACCACATATCTTCTCCCTAGTTTTATCACACTGGAAAAATAATGTTAACATAATATTTTGCTTATGCAAGATAACTGGATGTATTTTCTCTCAGAGAGCCTAATAAATCTGAACTTCCTAAATCTCCTGTATTAGGTTTCCCTGGTCAGATAAGCTAACATTACAGCTACTAAATGATTAAAATTATGAAAATGTCAACTTTGATCTTTCAAAAGCATTTGCTCTTTGAACTTCAGATGCCCTGCAAATCACAGATTTAGTTACTCCACATACACTGTCTGCTAAGATTTTAAGATGTCATCTCTCTGACAGGCTTTTGATATCAACCATGACTGAACTATCCCATACTATCAACCTAAATTATAATTTCAAGACCCCCAGATGACTCTGACACCTTGAACTAGTATTTAATTCTGGTCATCTGAAAAATGTTTCAAAAAATTAGAACTCATAAAACAGAGTATAAAGAAATACTGGGTCACCAAGTACAGATTTACTATATACCCATGCCTCTTATTTTTATACATTACAGAGTGGCCCTCAGTTAACAGCTGGAAAGAGATGTATAAATAACATTGAATGCATTATTATACAGTAGTATATATTCTTGCCACTTTAAGTAAATGGGATGGTACTTAACTTGGGGGACACAAGCAGCCTTCACTGGGTCCTGCTAAGGTGACTGTTTATGAAACACAGTTCTAGATACCTAACTCCCAGTTTTTTCTGTACCTGTGAGAGAACAGAAGTTAGCTGCTCCGGTTAAAACTGCAACAAAAATAGGTGAGCTACAATAGGTGAAGAGCTGCAAGAATATGCAACATAACGAATGTTTTATTTAAATGGAAAATTCTACATGGTATATGCATTACCTTATATAACAACAGTGTCATATGGACAGTACATTTTAAAGTTCAAAGCTTTAAATCTGTCACTGAACTATGTATATCTGCATATGTTTATGCATGTACAAAAGTATATTAAAATTATTAAACAAGGAAACTTATGAATGGTAAGTGGGAGAAAGCCAATAGTTCAGAAAGAAACTGACCTCTGGGTAAACTTTTTCTGCTTCTCTCATGCTCTTAAATATTTAACACACGTTTCTCATTTATGAAAACCCTAGAGTTTTTAAGATTGTTGCTTGCTGCTACGTTCATTTTAAATACTGTCACTGTGAAACTTGCTCGAACTAGGAATTATATGTCCATTTCCTACATCAGCATTTCTCGTAACTTTGTATCCTCCTTGTAAGGTGGCAGCCAAACCAGCTGAAGCCTCAGCAGACACTGTCCTAGCTTCACTATGGCTTTATGTGGCTCTCATGAGCCAGAAACCTTATTACTCCAAACCAATACTCAACACTTCTCAGCCAGCCTAATCACCACCTATAAAATTACATATTATTTGCTTCTCACCTAACTGCCAAAATGTTGCTTCAGTCTAAAACTGAATTACCCTACTCCTCATTCTGATGGAGGTGAATCTCATGCCTGTTCAACAGCTTTCAAACTCTATGCACATTCCTACTGGCTTGACTGATGTTTTCCTAGACAACCCAGTATATTATTTGTTGGTGTCTCCTATCTTTAAATCAAAGTAACCTCTATGCTGGATATGCTGTAACTTCTGAACACTGTTAAGAGAGGCTGCCTCTTTCCCCATCTCATTCTGCAGAGATGGCGGTGATGGTTAAGGCTATGCATCAACTGGCTGGGCCATGATTCTCAGTGTTTTGGCAATTGTATAACGTTGTGATCATTTCCCTGCTGAAATCTGCTATGTCATCACCCCCATGACAGAATCTGCTGAATGGTACTGGCAGGGGCGGGGACTGTAGCAGCTCACCCGCCCCTCAGCCTTCATCTCTCAGCCCTCCACGGCCTACTTCTTCCTGAGCACCTTTCCAGGGTTTCTGGCTTGTTCTAGATCCTGCAGCCGCCTCTTGTTGGTCTGATCTCCAGTTCTTGGGACTTGAACTAGCAGCACAGCTGTCGATCTTGGGATTCGTCGATCTTCACAGCCTGTGAACAAGAGCCCTGATCTCCGACCTGCCAATCTTGGGTTCGCCAGCCCCCGCGGCCATGTGAATCAGGAGAAACTTCTACCCTGACCCACGGACTTGGGACGTTCCAGCCTCTACAATCACATGAGCTGTTACCTTGATATGAATCTTTCTCTATATATATGTATTTATATGCTTTACTAGTTTTACTTCTCTACAGAAACCAGCGTTAAGACAATGGCTAAAATGGGAGCTCTGCCACAAGCATGCCACCATGCTAAAGGTATAAAAATATCTGACAGCAGGATTGTTCATGATTTTTGCATGCCGTGGAAGAAAATGGCTTTTTTAGCTTCTCAAGCACACCAATCAAAAATGGAAAATGCTAACTTCTTAATGGAGGCAATCCAATAGCCAAAGGAAATCAGTTATTGGGATTAAAGCCCATATAAGACATTTGAAACTAAGTAGAACCACCTGTCTGATTAGTATGCAAAACAAGTGCCCCAAGCCCTTATAATGCAATATACTATTGATATTATAAACACAGTTGCCCAATCATATTTTATGATTCCTATGGCATTATTCAAACATAACAGACTGTCCCAATAGAAAACTGTCCATGCACCATGACAGATTTTGGCACCATCAAGTGGCCATCTTATGAATGCCAAGAACATCTCCATATGGCTTCCTTCAGTTCTCTGAACTCTTATACAACTGATCTAATGCTTTGTCTAGTAAGGCCACACCTGGGCCTCCTCAGGGACAGTTTCTATTGCCTGCTTTTTTCCCGTGAATATGGGCCATACTTTCTTGTTCCTTTGCACGTCTAATTTTTTTTGTAGAAAACCAGACATTTTAAATAATACACTGTGGCAACTCAAAATGCGATTCGCCACCCTCTCCCTTGAGTTTGTTGTTGTTGCTGGTCTGTTGGTTGTTGTTGTTGTTTGTTTCTCTAGTGACTTTCTTGGACTAATTCTCTAAAGTCTGTATTCACTGTGCTGTATGGCCACTGAAGTCTCTGCTTGGTTAGCTTTGTGGTTTAGCTAATGATTGGACAGAAGTTTTCTTAAATGTTTTGAACCAGTAAGTCTTCCACCCTTTGCTGACAGGTTCTGTTTATGTGATGGGGCATGCTTCAACATTCAAGCAGTTTACATGTTTGTCTTAGCCTTCACTTCCTGCTTGCACAGGGCCTCAAAGTCAGCCAGAGATGAGAGACTGGGGCCCTCACAAGTCTTTCCTGGGCATGGGCACTGTCCTGAATGTGTGCATGACCTTCTAGATCTCCAAAAATACGTGAGTGCATTTCAAAGCCCGCTGTGGGCATCCCCTTCCCCAGATTTTTCTTTTAAATTTTTGGCCAGGCTCTTATTTCTCTAAACTGGTAATGCAGCTACAACATTAACAGGTGATTATTTCAGAAAAACTGACAATAGAGCTTTTCTCACAGAGCTAGCTCAAGTCAGGTCAAATAACAACTCTATGTGAATGGAGTTTTTCCAGGAAGGTGGAAGACAGGTCAAATAGTGACCATGTTCTGGGGATGGGACTTTTTGAGGTGCCTGAACCTAGTATATCCCCTCCAGTGGCTGCAAGGCTGTTGGTTTTCAAGGCTATTGTGGCACTGGGGAAGAGAGGGATGGGAGTAGGCCAAGTTAAAACACCACAAGCCCTATTGTTCTTACCAAGGTAGGCACCGTGCTAAGTAGTTAACAACCCCACGAGGTCAGAAATATTATAACCACATTTTACAGAAGAGCCAACTGAGGTATAAAGATGTTAACCTGCTTGTTACAAGTCACATGGCTATTAAGTAACAGTGTCAGTTTATGAGTCATAATCTGATACCAAAGTCTACTGTCAATTACTGTTCTATGTACTGCCCTTCATTTGTGAGAGAATTCAGAGTAAGCAAAATTTAGTTGAAAGTGTAGCTGAATTAATGTCACTAATTTTACATATAAAAATGGCTGAAGTGGCCAATGTTTTGTTATATACATATTTCACCACAATGAAAAAAGGAAGGGGGCAGGGGTTGCAGAAGCAAGAAAAAATGTAGCTAATATGAACTCATATGAGGGAGAAAAACTATTTACAAATTTTATAAGATAAATACTATATATAATTTATTATCAACAATTTCTCCCACTACGTTAGTGGTTCTTAACCACAGTATAGATCTGAATCCTGTGGAGCTTTTTAAAAAATATACCTCTGCAACTTCCTTTCCTCTCTCCCTGCACTATCTGGGGATGTCTACACTTTTAAAAGTTCTGCAGTGATTCTGAAACTCAATCCTAACCAAGAATTACTGCATTAGACTATAAAACTCCTTCAGGGTAGGACTATATTAAAAACTATTTCATCATCTCATTGCTAGAAGAGGTGTTCACATAGGAAAGACATTTCTTAGAGTAAACGGTATAAATGAAAAAGAAGAAGAAAGATTAGGAGTTAAGAGAGACTCAGATTTTAATCTTAGCCCTCTCACTTGCTAGATGTATGACCCAGGGCAAATTAATGTCTGAGCCTTAGTTTCTTCATCTATAAAATGGAGGTTAAAAATTTTTTTTAAAAACTACCTCTCAGGGTTGTTACAATAGATAGCATATGCTGAAATGTAATATGCACTCAAATGGCAGTTGTTATAATTATCCTGAAATGCACAAGAAAAATATTAGATTTAGTAATTCAGCAAATATTACTGAGTTACTTGAGTGACTACAGTCTTTCAAGTGTCCACAATCTAACAGGGGAGAGGGACATTCTCTCTAACAAGGAAAACTAGGATCAGTGTTAACATAAAAAAACCAAAACCAAACCTGTTGCTGTTGAGTCAATTCCAACTCATAGCAACCCTACAAGACAGAGTAAAACTGCCCCATAGGGTTTCCAAGGAGTGGCTGGTGGATTTGAACTGCCAACCTTTTGGTTAGCAGCCAAGCTCTTTACCACTCTTTTCCACCACCAGAGAGTTATATCTAATATATCATGGGAAAAATGGAGAAAGGAGAAATTAATTCTGATCTGGAAACAGTTCTTGAATGTGTGATGTGAACTGTGCCTTGAAAGAAGCATAGCCAGATATGCTCCTGGACATTATTCTAGACCAGGGGTACTTAAACTTGCTAGCATGCACCAAAATCACATCAAGGGCTTGTTAAAAACACACAGTGCTGGGCCCTACCCCAGCTGCTGACTCAGTAGGTCTGGGGTGTGGTCTGAGAATTTGCATTTGCCAGGTAATGCTGCTGGTCAGGAGACCCCTCTCTGAGAACCACTGTTCTAGACACAGCTAGTGCTTGACCAAAGCTGACAGGTGATATACAAGGGATGCCCGATGAGCTGTAAGATGGCAGTTGCTGGAACTATGTGTGCGGTGAAGGAACATGGCAGGAGAAAGGTCTAGAATACTTTTTAAATAAAAAACTTCCTTCTCTCGTAAGAGACAGATAAATTACCTAAGGATAAAATTCCCAGAGAGGTAAACTGACCTTCAAGATTAAATTAAAACTACTTAATTCTCCCTCTGTGATACGACATGTATCATCTCTAACCTGTACCTACTTTTCAACCCCACTCCCTACCGCCAGCTTTGCTTCACATAGGTAAATAGTAAAACAAGGAAGCGATAGTAAATTTTTGGCCACAGAGCTACTTAAAAGCACAAAGGTAGGAACACAGTGTTACTCTGTTATTCCTTAGAAATTAGAATTTTACACTAAAATATACTCGTATTTTAATATTTTACTTAGCATGCGATTAAAAAAAAAAAAGTTGAGACCTACTCGATAATTTCACTTCTAAATTTTAAGGAATGTTCCATACTCACCAAATCCATCAATATCTAGATTATTTTCAACCACAACATCTAGCAGAGAGTCACCAACTTTTCCCTTGGTTGTTAGTGTTTCACCATCACGGTTTATGAAGTGGACTGTTACTTTATCTTCTGAGCTGGAAAAGAGAGCAGCTCTTCAGCATTTTCAGTGATTTCAAAAAATAATTTAAAATAATTGTTTTAAGAATCTGAAAGGTCAAGAAATGGCATGGGTTTTTTTGTTTTTGGTTTTTTGGCGTGCGTGGATATACTCTTGGATATACCTTCTTTTTCCTTCCGAAGTTTACCTGGGAAGAAGACACCACATATCAAAGGCGTATCTATCTACCCACTTACCAAGTGAGAAGCTCTAGCACTGTAAAGGAACTGGCGACTAGGACGCTATCAAGTACACCTGCTGGTTTGGAGTATTTGTCATCACAGTAGTACACCACTCATGTGAAGTTAGCAAACATTATACCTCATGAAGTCTACTTTGTTCTCTGCCCGGGCTTTCAACCTGTTCACTCTGGATGGATCCCCTGCTAAGAATTTGCATCCCCCTCCCCCAAGGTATACTGAATCAGAATCTACATTTTAATAAGATCCCCAGGGGATTCAAAGCCCCAGCAGCATTAGCATCACCCGGGAGCTTGTTAGAAATGCAAATTATCAGCAGGGGTTCGAACCAAAACAAGCCAGTCTGAAGGCCTGGTTGTCATCAGACGCTGAAAAACAATGTCTCTATAATGTCCCTAAGAGACAAGACTAGGGTTGTGGTGGGCATTCTGCTATCAATAGGGCAATTACTGGGCTGGTGCCTGACAGGGTACTGTTGCTGACAGGGGGCAGTTTGATAGTTTTCTGAGTATGTGAACATCTCATTTTGGTCCACATTGTGTACCCTAAAATAGAACAGAGAAGGCTGTTTGTTTTAATCTGTGGAAAGGCAAATAAACAAAATACCTCCTTACATGTTTTATTATCAGATATTATACTATCAGCTAGCTCACTTAAGTATCTTTTCCTTCTCCCAAACATCACTCCAAAATTTGGGGAAAGAAATTATACTAGCAACTACATCTTTATCCTCCACCATTGGTGATTTTAATTTTTACTCCAATGGAAAAATGTACTTCAGCCTAAAATAATTAATTGCAATTTCCACTACTTCCAGTACACGGTAATAGTCCATCAAAGAAAACTTTTGTTTAATGTAAGTAAAATCTAAAATTAAAGAATTTCAGAGCGACAAAATATCTTGAAAATTATCAAGTCCACTCATCTCATTCACAGATGACAGAACTAAGGCCTCTATTAGATAAGCCCTCTGTGAATTTTCAAAGCTGAAAAAGAGGATTCTATTCATTAAAAATTATCAGAAGTTTAGGGGGGGAGCCCTAGTGGCCCACTAGTTACAGCTAACCAAAAGGTTGGCTGTTCAAACCCACGAGCCGCTCCATGGGACAGAGATGTGGCAGTCTGCTTCCGTAAAGATGTGTAGCCTTGGAAACCCGGAGCTACAGAGAGTCGTTACGAGTCAGAATCGACTCGACAGCAATGGGTTCGGTTTTTTGGGGGTGGGTGTGTGTGTGTGTGTGAATGCCCCTCACAAGGGCCTATGCTCTCCAACTTCTTTTCTGTAACAAAAATACTTCAAAAATGAGCATTCCCAAACATTACTCATGATCTTCAACAAGATAACTGCCACTTTTACAAGGAAGAATGGGTGAGAATGCAGATACCCTCGAGGCAAGGAGACCACTTTGGAGGTTACTGAAAGAGCACAAAACTAAGCAAAGATGCAGAAGGTATCGACTTAAGAGATACTCAGGAGACAGAATTAAAAGGTTCTGGTGACCAGCTGCATAAGGCTGATTGAGAGAAGACGAAATAACATTGAGATTTCCAGCTTCGGCAGTTAGGTGGTACAGTTTAAGCCAGGGTTAACAGAGGAGCAGGAGATTTGGGGAAGATGGAAATGAATTTGAATTTAGATCTGTTTAATTTAATAATGGGAAAATCAGATGAGAATGTCCAGAAGCCAGGTGGAAATACAGGTCTGAGCCCAGCAGAGAAGGATGGTGATCTGACATCAACAAATGTCTTATGGAGCTCTGGTCAGCAGTTTGAATCTACCAGCTGCTCCTTGGGTAGCTACAGCCGCAGGCAGCACGTAAGAAAGAATCTCATCATTTATATACACTACTGAAAGTTTATTTGGGAAGTAATTAGGATGACTGTTCTTTGGGGGCACTCTAGAGCTAAGCTTACAGCAAAGGAATTCAAAATCTCTTTTCTATCAGATTCGTCTTCTGTAAAATGAGGATAACATTTTTGTTATAGGTTTCTACAATGTATGCAAAATACCTAAAACATAGTAGAGCTCAACAAATACTAATTAATAACTTTCATTTAAAGCCCAAACCTTTTGCTGCTAAGAAGCCCGAGCTGCTGCTATGTGTTTGTTTTTACCAGTTGCCATTGAGTCCGTTCTGTCTCATGGCAACCCTATGTGTGTCAGAGTAGAAATGTGCTCCATAGGGTTTTCAATGGCTGGTTTTTTGGAAGTAAATCACCAAGCCTTTCTTCTGAGGTGCCTCTGGGTGAACTTGAACCTCCAACCTTTCAGTTAGCAGCCGAGGGCGTTAACCATTTGCACCACCAAGGAGCTCCATATTAAAGTATATGGCCCTAGAAAAAAATTGCAGGGTAACAGCAATACTAGGTTTACCACAGATTAGGAGAGGAAGGAGAAATGAGAGTGGAACGGTTATCCTGCAGTCATAACAAGTACGGGACATAAGAGTCAGAAGACAGATTCTCGCTCAAGTTCTGGCATATTCTCATTAGATAACCATGGGAAGCCACTTACTTACTTAGGGGTAAACTGGGATAATAGAAACTTCACCAAGCTGCTGAGAGAATTAAAGGAGAGAAAGTTTGTGGAAATATTTTGTTCCTTAATGCATTATATACCTACAGTTTACCTTAGTAACTTTAACCCTTCATTATTAACAATTAGGATGGTGCAAGTAGTTAAGCACTCGGCTACTAACCGAACGGCTGGTGGTTCGAACCCACTGAAAGTGCCTCAGAAGAAAGACCTGGAGATCTGCTTCCAAAAAGTCACAGCCATGAAAATCCTATGGAGCGTAGTTCTACTACGCAGCACAGGGTGGGGGCGAGGGGGGCACCATGAGTCAGAAGCAATTAAATGCAACTGACTTGGGTCTTTGGCGTTAACAATTGGTATTGGTGGGTCTTGTAGATTTTTTTCCCCCAATTTTAAGAACTAGCAAAAAAAATTTTGCTGTTCCCAAGGATAAGATTTTACACACTAGGAAATAAATATGATCCTTCTAAATCCTCTTTCAACATCAACCAATCAGCCATCACTACAAAGAACTATTTTCTTCACTTATTATCCCTTACTCATTGTGTTTATTCATCCCTGCTACAGGAGACATTTCACAAAGCTGTCGGGTTGCTGGGTAAAGTTTCTAGGTTTCTAATGGAAGGGAAGTTCTAGCTGCTAATGCCCCACCCTCCTCCCCCTTTTACTATATAGGGTAGCCTGGGGCAGTCAGCCCAATAAAAGGGCCCTACTTCCACAGCCACCTTAATTCTTCAAAATGATTTGCTCAACTATGGGTAAAGAATTATCAGCTATTATTGTTGTACGCTGTGAAGTTGTTTTCAACCCATAAACCAAACCAAACCTGTTGCCATTGAGTAGATACTGACTCACAGTGACCCTATATGACAGAGTAGAACTGCCCTCATTGGGTTTCATAGGCTGTAATCTTTACAGGAGCAGATCACCAGGTCTTTTCTCCCATGGAGTGGCTGGTGGGTTCCAACCACCAATTTTCCAGGAAGCAGCTGAGTGCTTAACCACTGTGCCA
The DNA here is from genome assembly GCA_030035585.1 of Dugong dugon. Taxonomy (NCBI): domain Eukaryota; kingdom Metazoa; phylum Chordata; class Mammalia; order Sirenia; family Dugongidae; genus Dugong; species Dugong dugon. The sequence continues at coordinate 34,805,945 of CM057467.1, forward strand.
CCAGGGCTCCTTTGTCAACTATTAGGCAGTCAAGAAACAAAAACTTTCTTGACTTCCAGTCCTACTTTTGCCAATTACTTAATAAGTAAATTCAATTCCTATTTACCTACTCTGTCTACCTCATACGACTGTCTTAAGAAGCATGGGAATAATATACGTGAAAGCCCTTACAACCTAAATCATCACAAAACATAAGGCATTGTGTCTGGGTATTTTGGAGTATAAGCAGTATTTTCAACTCTCAATTACTGATCATTTATCTAAATGTTAAACTTCAAAGTCAGAACAACTGCTTCTAAAACCGTGTCGTCCAGCTGAACTTTGTGCAATAGCAGAAATGTTCTAAACCTGTGCTGTGCAATAAAGTAGCCACTAGCCACATGTGGCCGTTGAGTACTTGAAATCAGCTAGGGCAACTGGGAAACTAGGAGAGCCCTGGTGGCGCAGTGGTTAAAAGCTCAGGCTGATAACCAGAGAAGCTCCCCTTTAAGACAATATGATACATCCAAATCCAAACTTAATACATTTGGAGGAGACAATTCTCATTTCCAAAATCATTTACATGTCCCTTAAATAGCAATTACACAAACATGTTCAATGTATATCCCAAATTATACACAACTTTTCAAAAATACACCCGTTGTATAAAACAAAGCATCCACACAGAGGTGGGTCAAAGGCAGGAAAGTGCTGTTAAGTCGATTCCAACTCATCGTGACCCCATGTATTGCAGACTAGAACTGCACTGCATAAGGTTTTCAAGGCTGTGACCTTTCAGAAGCAGATCAGCAGGCCTTCAGAGGCGCGTGCCTCTAGGTGTGTTAGAACTGCCAACTTTTCCTTAAGTAGTTGAGTGCTTAACCATTTGCACCACCCAGGAACTCCAGCAGGGGAAACAAGGACAAGTAAGTCCAGCTTGCCCTCTCCAGTATCTCCCTCACAGTTCATGCAACAAAAATTCATTGAGCACCCTCTAAATAGTAAGATTAGGGGGCAAAGATAAATAAATCAGAGGACGTATTCTCGAGGACCTTATCAAGCAGAACCTACAAAGACAACATACAAATCCAACACTCTCGCCCCCCAGTTCTCGCTTCCTGCTACGTTGCAGCATGGAGTCAAAGATTTGCTCAGAGATCTGCATTATGTAAGTCTTCACCAGATTGCTGTACCTGAAATGAGTAAAATTTTTTCTTCATTATACCTAACGGGATTTTGTCTTTGAAAAACAAATATGCTCAATAATATAAAACTTTAACATATTTTTTGGGGGAAATTTCCCACATCTCTTTCAACATTTAATTTAAAAAAAAAACAAAAACCCTCAACATGAAGCTGCTAACAGGTATTTTGCCAGGCACACAACCAAGCACTTTATCTGTATTATCTCCATTTTTAAACAACCCTTTAACGTCTACACTACTGTTATTCTTATTGGGGAAAATGAGGTCTACAGAGGTTAGGCAAGTTGGACAACAAGTGCTAAAGCCCAGTTTAAAACCCTGGCTTGCCAAATCCAACAGACGTTTTTAACCCTAAACCAACTAGAAGAGAGCGTATAGAGCAGCCCAGGGGACTAGGTGAGTGTATTCTAAATGTATCTTCCCCTGACCAAGAGTTGGGGGCAGAGTGTACTGAACAGTGGGACCAAAAAACACTAAGGCGCGAAGACAGCATAGGGCGTTATCTTATGAAGGTCACCGCAGGGTCCAGGTGGAGCTAATGTAACATCCCGACATCACCACGTGGAGAATAGGCGGTAGCAAAGACCTCAGCCTTCCGGGGGATAAAGGAAGCACTGAGAAAGGGAGATCCGGGGTCCTCGGTGGTTCAGGAAGGAAACTGCAATGTGAAAGAAGGGAGGCAGCTGCAGTACGCAGCAGCAAGACGGAAAAGGCGGGGCGAGAGGCGGCTGTCCCAGCTGTCCACGCAGGCGCCCAGGAAAGGCCAACGGAACGTAAAATCGAGACGAGAAAGCACGGCCGGCACCGGCGAGGGACGCCCACCTCCCGCGCGCGCGCGCACATCCTGGCCCGCGCCTCACCTGCTCCGCGCGGGCGCCGATATGCTCAGCGGCTGGCTCCTGCCCGCGCCGCCGCCGTCCGGTCCCCGGCTGCCCGGAAGCCCCCCAGCTCCCGCACGGGGCCCTGCGAGGAGCAGCCACCGGCGGGCCGCGCCGCCGAAAGCCACGGAAGCGGCGCGCAGAAGCCGGGCGCCCCCCGCGGCGGCCATAGCCTGCGGCTCGGGGAACTACCGGATACGACGCAAGCCAGCGAGCAGCGGCCGCGAGAAGTCCCGGCGAGTGCGAGTGGACGCGCTGCGCCGACGCTTGACGCCCGACGCCCGAGGCCGCGACAGGGGCGCGTGGGGCTGCGCGCGCCTCCTGCTCCGCCTGGTGCTCGGAGGACTCGGCGCTTCTTTCGAGTGACCTATAAATCCGTTAGCGACCAAAGTGCAGCCCCTCCCCAATCCGTTCCCACGCCTCCCTGCGGGTTGTTTTTTAGAGGGCGGGGCTAAGCACCTTGTGTTTTAACTACTGACCACAAAGGAAATCTTGTGTTAACCTTGCTGTTTTCTTGGCGTTAAGAGCTGCCACGCGGGAACAATAAATTTTAAAAGATAGATGGTCTGACGGAAAGATACACTAAAACAATCTCCAGTTATCTAAACCACTTTGTTCTATTCCGCACTTCTCCCCTCCTCGTTAAAATAAACAGTTTAGGAGATTCCCTTGTCTTTGGAGTTAAAATTAGGACGAAAGGGAATTCTCGTCAAAGACAGTAGGAAGGGAAATTTTAGAAATTTCAGAATGCCAATAGTCATGATACACAGAGGACTAATTATGGCTGTAAAATTATAAATATAAAACGGAATGCTGGAGAAGGTAGGTAATAATTCTAGGCCTCGGCTGTCAAATACATGTTAGTTGAATACATGGAATCCACGAGACTTAACAGGAAGCTGCTTTGATGAACTGAGATTTTTAAGTCTTTAACAAAAACCAGAAGGATGAACTTAAAATATACTTTATCATGGTTAATGTGGTGTGGTGGAAAGAGCATGGGCTTTGAGGTCAGAAAGAGCGGTGTTCAAATCCAAGGTCCACCACTTACGAGCTCTGAGACCTTGGATAAACTATTTTCTTAGTGCATCAGAGTTTCCGTAACTCTTAAACACGGATAAGATGTCCCATCCCTCAGGGTCATTCGGAGAGGCAACTAACGCACAACTCAGTGCGTCACAAGCCATGAATTACAGCTCTTTCCCGGCCTTCCTCCTAAGGATATTCTTAAAGATGCTAAAGGCCAAAGTCAAGTGGATGTTACAAATATGCTAAACACAATAAAAGATTCTTTAAGGAATATTCAGAACAAGTATAGACCTAAGTAAAGTCTCTCTAGAGGACTCACGGTATGCACTGAATCTGATGGCAGAAAGACGGCAGTCATTTGCCTCCAAAATTGCCTCAACCTTATGATAAAGAGAAAAGCATTCAAGTTAAAAAGGGCACAACAAACCCTAACAGGTAGTTCTGAACAGAAGGTTGTAAAAGAATAGTTAACTTTTTTTTTTTCTAGTGAGATCAAGTCTCCAAGATCAGATGAATAAATGGTATGAAGCAAACTGAAAAAACTTTTAGATGTTCCCTCTCCTCTCAGCCCTCCTACAGCAACCCAGCTTCCCCTAGGTTGTGGCACTGACAGCTTTCTGCTTTGTAGGGTTGTTGTTGTTGTGTGCCATCCAGTCAGTTCCCACTCACAGGGACCCAATGTGGCAGAATAGAACTGCTCCTTGGAGCCATGGTGGCACAGTAGTTAAGAGCGCGGCTGCTAACCAAAAGGTCAGTAGTTCGAATCCACCAGCTCCTTGGAAACCCTATGGGCAGTTCTTCTCAGCAAAGAGTTGTTTAAGGGTTATACAGTTTCTTATAGGGTTTCCTGTAGGTGTGAAGTCCTAGTAGCGCAGTGGTGAAGAGCCCAGCTGCTAACCAAAAGGTTAGCAGTTTGAATCCACCAGCCGTTCCTTGGAACCCAGTTCTACTCTGTCCTATAGGGTCACTATGAGTCGGAATTGACTCAAGAGCAACGATTATAGGGTTTCCTAGGCTGTAATTTTTACAGGAGCAGATCACCAGGTCTTTTTCCCATGGAGTGGCTGGTGGGTTCAAACCACTAACCTTTCAGTTAGCAGCATAGCACTTAACCATTGAGCCACCAGGGCTCCTTTGTAGGGTAGTCCTTTGTATACTAGGGTAGTTGTTAATATACATAGCTCATCTTAACTGCCCCCACAGTACCAGGTACAGGACCTTGAACATATCAAGGCTTCAAGAAATACCTGTGAATAAATTAATGTTGTCATACAACTCCCATTAGTTACCAGAATTTATGAAGCATGTACATGGAAAAAATGTTCTCCAGATTTTCAAAGGTGGGGTGTTGATCCCAAAGATTACAGATACCCATATTCAGCAGAATTCCAGAGGGGATTTGTAAACATTATGTGTTCATGAATATAGATAAGAAAGCAAGATGGAATTACTGCCGACAAGCTGTTGCTTATGTATTTCTCTGCCCATAAAACTTCAATCACCACATCTTTCACGCCTGTCAAAATCTATTCATATTTTGAACTCATCTCAAATTCCATCTTTCTCTATTCATCCCAAGGAAAGATCATCCTTCCTTCTGCTAAACTCCTAATAACTTTGTTTATTCTTGTAAAACTTATTTTATCAGTTGCTTCAAATGGGATAATGTTCCTGGAAGTGCTTTGTAAACTGTAAAGTGCAATAAAAATTCAGATTCTATATTTATTGAGCACCCACTCTGAGTTTCACAGTACTGTGTACTTCATCACACATACTTCTTGTAGCTCTTCTGACTGAAGTTCCCAAAGAATGGGGATACTGTCCCTGTCTTATATCTCCAGTGCCTAGTATAGTGCCTGTCACAGAACCAAACCAAACCCACTGCCATCAAGTTGAATCCGACTCATAGCTATCCTACAGGACACAGCAGAACTGTCCCACAGGCTTTCCAAGGCTGCAATCTTTATGGAAGCAGACTGCCACATCTTTTTTCCCGAGGAGCACATGGTGGGTTCTTACCGCCAACCTCAGTTAATAGCCGAGCACTTTAACCACTATGCCACCAGGGCTCCTTGCCTGTCACAAAGCAGCCATTTAATAAATCTTTGTTAGGAACTATATTGGAGTCCTGCTGGCACAGTAGTAAAAGCGATGGCTGCTAACCAAAAGGTCGTCAGTTTGAATCCACCAGCAGCTCCTTGGGAACACTGCGGGGGCAGTTCTATTCTGTCCTATAGGCTCACTATGAGTCAGAATCAACTCAACGGCAATGGGTTTGGTTTTGGTTTTAGGAACCGCGTTAGGAACTTTTACAATATTTGATAAAATTATCACAACAACTTTGTAGGTATTATCCATGCCTTGAATCAATAAATATTTATTGACATTAGCAATGTGTAGACCACTATGCTAGTGCCATAGATACAATGGTGAACAAAACATTTTACAGATGAGGAAGCAGCTGAGCTGCAGAGTGGTTGTGACTTACTTAGAGTAAGTTGTAGATTCAGAATTCAAATCTAGGTCCTCTTGGTCTCAAGTCCGGGACATAAGCACAAGAAATTATCATTTAATTATTATTAGTGTGTTTAATGCTTAAGATTCTACATGATCCATATAATTTAGGGATAATGTCAGGAGATATCATTGTCTAAATAATAATAAAAAATAAGGTATGAAATTAAACCTACGTGGACTTCATCCCAAGGAGCCCTGGTGGCACAGTGGTTAAAGCACTCAGCTGCTAACCCAAAGGTCTGCAGTTCAAATTTCGCAGGAGAAAGATGTGACAGTCTGCTTCCAAAGATTGACAGCTTTGGAAACCCTATGGGGCAGTTTTACCCTGCCCTATAGGGTTGAGGAGGTTTGGTGAACAGTGGTTAAAGAGTTCAGCTGCTAACCAAAAGGTCAGCAGTTCAAATCCACCAGTTACTCCTTGGAAACCCTATGGGGCAGTTCTGCTCTGTCCTATAGGGTTGCTATGAGTCGGAATTGACTCGAGGGCAACGGGTTTGGTTTGGTTTGGGATTGGACTTCATCCCAGGAAATTACTCACCCCATTCCCAGGTGATCTTTATATAAAGAAGGCTGATGATATTACTGAGGTTTCTAAATTTAAATTAAAGATGCAACTGATACTTAAATAAATTTAGTCTCTCTGCCTGCAGCCTTGTCTTGCCCTAAGGCATCATCCATTCTACCAGTAGGCTGATCCTATTAAAATACCAATATGATCAAATCACTTCCTTGATGAAAATCCTTGAATGACATTCCATCACCAATAGGATAAAAGCAAACTGCTCAGCTGAACAGACAAAGTCCCTCAAGCTCTTTTCACTGCCCATGGGTCCTACCTCATATCCTTCTCTTCTACCAGTAATGCACCTGTCTACTGCACCTGGCTAACTCATAGTCAGCCTCCAGGACTCAGTTCAGAGTCCTTGCAAGAATCATTCTCTGACATACGAACCTTCTGCGTACTTTACATGCTATAAATCCCTCCATCATGACTAAGAATTAAATAGTTAAGCAAAAAGTTATTTTTAATCAAATTACACAGACAATTTCTAATTAAAGAAAGCATTTGAAAAGAAATCTATCATCCGTTCATGATAAAATCTCTCAACAAACTAGGACTCATCTTTATAAAGGTTATCTATGAAAACGGACATCTAACCGCCCCCCAAAAAACCAAGCCCATTACCAGTGAGTCAATTCCAACTCATAGTAACCCTATACGACAGAGTAGAACTGCCCCATAGAGTTTCCAAGGGGCGCCTGGTGGATTGGAACAGCCGACCTTTTGGTGAGCAGCCATAGCACTTAACCACTACACCACCGGGGTTTCCATCTAACATCATACTTAAGGGTAAAAGACTAAATGCTTTCCATCTGAGCTTAGGAACAAGGCAAGAATGTCCCCTCTTACCACTTCTATCCAACCACATGGCCCACATATTCCACTAGTTCTCATATATGAAATATCATAGAGGCTTTATTTGTAAGAGTCAAAAACTGGAAACAACACTAACGTCCATCAACAGGTGAATGGAAAAACAAATTGTGGTAGATCTATACAATGGAATACTATGCAGCAATATAAAAGAATAGAATGTTGTATGGAACAACATGGATAAATCTCAAAGTAATTAAGCTGAGTCAAAGAAGCCACATGAAAAAGAGTACCTGCCATATGATTCCGTTTATACAAAATTCTAAAAAGTGCAAACTAAACCCTGGTAACAAAAAGCAAATCAGTAGTTGCCTGGGGACAGTAGAGTGAGGAGGGATAGGAAGGAGGGATACTAAGAGTGCAAGACTGATGGTATGTTCATTATCCAGTGATGGTTTCACAGGATATGTCAAAATCTATCAGACTGTACAGGTTAGAACACATGCAGCCTACTGTGTGTCAATACTATTTCAATAAAGCAGCTCAAGTAAATAGTAAATAAATAAATAATAAAATAGTACCAAACAGTAGGCACGTTGTTCTCCAAGGTGCAACAATTAGGCTATCAGCCAACGTCTCCACAGAAGCAATGAAAGCTGGAAGACAAATGATGAAAGAAGAAAAACAACTGCCCAAAGAAATCGATGCCAGCAAGGTAATTAGAAAACTCCCCACTAGTTTAGAAATGAAGAAACACAATTCTACAGAATTAGTGGGTGGAAGAATAAATCAAAGTGGAATTTAGAAATGTTTTTTTGAAGACCAGGCTTGCTGGTCTGACAGAGACTGGAGGAACTCCCGAGACTGGCCCCCCGACAGCCTTCTCATTCAGCCTTGAAGCCACTTCCAAAGCTCCCCTTTCAGCCAAAGATTAGACAGGCCTACGAGACAAATCGTAACACACGTGAGGAACGTGCTTCTTAGCTCAATCAAGTAAACCAGATCCAACTGGCAACACCTGCTCAGGAACAAAGACGAGAGGGCAGGAGGGGACAGGAAGACTAGACGAAGGGACAGGGTGAAAACCTGGGTGGAAAAGAGGAGAGGGCTGACACAGTGCGGGACTGCAGCCAATGCCAGGACACAATTTGTGTAGACGTTTTTGAAGGAGAAACTAATTTGCTCTGTTAATTTTCACCTAAATCACAATAAAAAAAAAAAAGGATTCTTTTTTTTTTTTTAATTAAGTAATGATTGTCCCAGGTTAGGTTCCCCAGAAAGCAAAAATTTGTAGGAGCCTGCAGGATCCAGTGTCTCACCCAGAAGCAGGAGTGACAAATGAACCTTTTAAGATGTGGCAATCCCCACAAGCAACTGACACAGTTAGGGGAATAAGTCCCTCTTCCTGAAGGGGTATCTGGGGTACACCACAGCGTTTACCACATCTGTTTTTTTTTTTCTGTTGAAGTATTACTAGACTCATGAAACTAATTGGGGAATATTCCTCCTCTCCTCCCTTTTTTTTCTGTTTCCTGGAACAATTTATATAAGATAGGGATTTTCTGTTATTTGGATGTTTAGTAGAATTCTCCAGCAAAACTTCTGGGACTAATATTATTTTAACCGTGGGTAGAGTTTTAAAAAACTTCTTAGTATGGAAAAATAAATTTAGCATATTCATATGCTAAATTTGGAGCCCTGGTGGTGCAGAGGTTAAGAGCTCGGCTGCTAACCAAAAGGTTAGCAGTTCAAATCCTCCAGACGTTCCTTGGAAACCCTCTGGGGCAGTTCTCCTCTGTCCTATAGGGTTGTATGAGCCGGAATCGACTCGACGGCAAAGGGTTTGGTTTTTTTTTTTGTTGTTGTTTAATGAGCCCCCATGTACTCATTACTCAGCTTTAACAATTATTTACTTGTTTCAGCTATACTCTAAAACTCTATCCCTCTATTTTCAAGCCATTCCAGACATCATTCTGTATAATTTAAAAAAAAAAAAAAACTCTTTTAAACACTCCTGTAACTGATGCTATGATCACACCTAAAGTAATTAACAATAATTCCTTAATATCATCTAATATCCAGTCAGTATTAGACTTCCCAGTTGTCTCAAATTATTTGTTTTTAAGTGGATCATTTATTTGAATTAGAATCCAAATAAGGTCCACATACTGCAATTGGTTTATATATCTATTTTAATGTCTTTATTTTGCCCTTATAATTTGTTTGTTGAAGAAAGCTGGGCATTTGTTTTATAGAGTTTCTCACAATTGAGATTTTGCTGATTGCATCTCTGCCACGTCTCTTAACATACTCTTTGGAACTTTAACCAAGGGGCTTCATCAGATTCAGGTCCAATGTTTTTGTCAAGATAGTGTTTCGGCGATGTCCTGTTCTTCACACATCATAGTTGGTTATCTCTTTTCGTGTTATTAGCCACTCCTGAGGAACAATTCATTTGGAGTTGCAAAATGTTGTTCTAATTCTATCATCCCTTCTTCATTGATTGGCTGGGATACTTCTCGAAAGACAGACTTGCGCTCATCTACTATTCAGATACCCTGAGGCAGAGCTTATATAGGAAAGGCAAGACAAATGCTTGATTGTTTCCCTTTATTTATCAGTTATGGGGTTATTCACGTTTTCTGTTTATTCAAAAACAGGTTTGAGAGTTACAGTTTTCCAGAAAATTATCTATTTTGCCTGTTTCCAAATTTATTGACATAAATCTTCCCCAGTATTTACTTGTCTTTTAAAAAGCTCTGCTGTATCTATACTTGTATTGCGTTTTAAATTTCTAGCAATATTTTCTGGGTCTTGTGCCTTTTTTCTTGTATAATCTTGCTAAAATTTTATTTTACTAATCTTTCAAGTAACAACCTTGGGTACTGATCTTCTGTGCTGTATCTTTAGTTTGTCATTATATTATTGTTTTTTTCATTTATCTTTATGATTTACTTCATTCTACCTTCTGTGGATTTATCTTTTCATTCTTTTTCTGGCTTCCTGAGCTAGGTATATAGCTCATTAATTTTCAATTTTGTTTTTTAAAAGAAGTATTTAAGAACTTAAAATTCCTTCTAAATACTCTCAAAAAAGATGGCTTCACTGGTGAATTCTACCAATCATTTAAAGAAGAGTTATTACCAATCCCTCTCAAACTCTTCCAAAAAATAGAAGAGTAGGGGACACTTCCTAACTCACTGTATGAGGCCAGCATTAATCACCCTGATACCAAAGCCAGACAAAGACATAAGAAAACTATACACCAGTGTAACTTATAAATATAAACGAAAAAATTCTCAACAAAATACTTGCAAACTGAACCAAGAAGCATATTAAAAGGATTATATACCATGACTAAGTGGGATTTATTCCAAGAAAGCAAGGCTGGTTCAACATAAAAAAAATCAATCAGTGTAATACACCACATTAATAGAATGAAGGGAAAAAAAGGCACATGATTTGCTCCATTGATGCAGAAAAAGCATTTGACAAAACCCAACATCCTTTCATATAAGTGCTTACTTAGCAAGCTAGGAATACAAGGAAAATTCCTCAACATGATAAAGAGCATTGATGAAAAACCCACAGCTAGCATCACACTCAATGGAGAAAGACTGGAAGCTTTGCCCCTAAGATCAGGAATAAGACAAGGATGACCATTTTTGCCACTTCAACAATATGTTGGAAGTTCTAGCTGGAGAGATTAGACAACAAATAAATAAGGCACTGCAATTGGAAAGGAACTAAAACCTATTCATACATGACTTGGTCTTATATATAGAAAACCCTGAAAAAAACACAAACAAAAAATTTTCAGCACTAATAAGCAAAATGCAACACAGTTGTATAATATAAAATCAACACATAAAAATCAATCGTGTGTTAGCAGTAAACAATCCAAAAAGGAAATTAAGAAAACAATTCCATTTATAACAGGATCCAAAAGAACAAAATACCTAGGAAAAAATATAACCAAGGAAAGCAAAGATTTACCCACTGAAAACTACAAAACCTTACTGAAAGAACTTAAAGAAGACCTAAATACATGAAAAGACACCCTGTGTTCAGACTTAATACTGTTAAGATGGCAATACTACCCAAAGCGATCTATAAATTTGATGGAAGCTTTATTAAAATTCCAACAGCTTTTCTTGCAGAAATGGAAAACCAGTTCTCCAGATCACATGGAATTGCAAGGGGCCATGAATAGTAAACACAACATTGGAAAAGGATAATAAAATTGGAGCACTCATACTCTCCAATTTCAAAACTGACTACAAAGCTAAACTGATCCAAACAGTGTGGTAAGAGTATATTTGAAATGTGGTATTTTCTTTACCGTTCAGTTTTAAATACTTTCAAATGTCTGTTATGGTTTCTTCTATGACAGTGAGTCATTTTTTAATTTCTAAATGTGCAGGGCTATTTACGTGGTCCCTGGATGGTGCAGACAGTTTGCGCTTGACTACTAACCTAAAAGGCTGGTGGTTTGAGCCCAACCAGCGGCACCATGGAGGAGAGGCCTGCTGATCTGCTTCTGTAAAGATTATAGCCAAGAAAATCCTATGGGGCAGTTCTACTCTGTAACACATGGGGTTGGCATGAGTCAGAATCGACTCAACAGCAGTGGTTTAGCTTATTTATCTTTTTGTTACTGGTTTCTAACTTATTTGAAATACATTGTGGTGTCTATGATATCAGTTTTTTGAGATTTGATAAGACTGTCTTTATTACCCAGTATATGGTCAATTTTTATAACTGTTTCCTCTGTGCTAATTAGAAAACTGGATTATTTAATTGTAAAGTACAGGTGGGAATCAGGTATCAGCAGGAGATATACTCACCTCAAGGCTCAACTGAGGAAGGATCTGCTTCCCAGCTTACTCACGTTATTGGCAGGATTCAATTCTTCATAGGTCAATGGACTGGTGGCCTTAGCTCCTTGTAAGCAGTTGGTGGGAGGCCACCCTCAGTTCTTTGCCACAAAAGTCTCTCCAACATGGCAGCTTGCTTCGTCAAAGCATGCAAGCTGAGAAGACAATCAAGACAGCCTGCCAGCAAGACAGAAACCATGGTCTTTCATAACCTCATCATGGAAATGACATCCCATCACTTTTGGGCTCTTCTACTTGTTAAAAGCAAATCACTAGATCCAGTCCAAACTCTAGGAGAGGGGATTAATTTTTGGAAGTACATCACCAGGCCTTTCTTCCTCATCTGTCTTAGTCTGTGTCTTAGTTATTCAGTGCTGCTATAACAGAAATACCACAAGTGGATAGCTTTAACAAACAGAAATTTATTTTCTTACAGTTAGGAGGATGGAACTCCGAATTCAGGGTGCCGTCCTAGGGGAAGGCTGTCTCTATCTGTTGGATCTGGAGGAAAGTCTTTGGCTCTTTTGAGCTTCTGCTCCTGGGTGATCTTCATGAGGCTTGGGGTTTCTTTTCCCCCATCTTTGCTTCCTAGCTTACTTGTGTAATTTCTTTTGACATTGACTCAAAATAACCCTACACTAAGCCTGCCTCATTAACATAACAAAGAAGATCCATTCCTAAATGGGATTATAATCATAGGCATAGAGGTTAGGATTTGCACCACATATTTTTGGGAGACATAATTCAATCCATAACAATCTGGAAGCTCTGCTGAAGCCTGTCCATTATGGCTTAGCTTCTGGCATTACAGCAAGATGCAAACCATCATAGTAAGACAAACGGACAGATGGGTGATGACTAATGGAAATAAACCCTACCAATTTATGTTGGTTTAAAAATGCTTTATTTCACCCTCATTCTTGTTCTGTCTTTTGGGACTCCAAACAGAAGTCTGTTAGACCACTTAATACTGTCCCACAAGTCGATCACGTATGTTCATTTTTTTTTCAGTCTTTTTTCTCTTGTGCATCCTTTTGGGAAGTTTCCCTTGCTGTGTTTTCAGATTCACTGGTCTTTTCTTCCACAGAGTCTAAACAACTATTAATCATTTCAGATATATTTAATATTAAGTCATATCAATATTATAAGAAGCCCTGGTGGCACAGTGGTTAAAGCACTCAGTTACTAACCAAAATGTTGGCAGTTTGAACCCAGTAGCCACTCCGTGGGAGAAAGATGTGGCAATCTGCTTCCATAAAGATTACAGCCTTGGAAACCCTATGGGGCAGTTCTACTCTGCTATAGGGTCGCTATGAGTTGAAATCGACTTGACAGCAGTGGGTTTGGGTTTTTTCAAATTAATATTCGATTACATATATTAATGTTATAAAGTATATAATTATAATACATATAGTATTGTATATTAATATTATATGTTAATCATTTTAGGTATTATGTATTTCTTCTCTAGAAGTTCCATTTGGGCCTTTTCATAGCTCCCATTTATTTTCTCACCATGTCCGTGTTGTCTTTCACCCTCCTGAACACATGGAGCATATTTTTTAAAGTGATTGTAATGTCCTTGTCTGCTAATTCTATCATCTCTGTCATTTCTGTTTCTATTGAATTATTTTCTCCTGTTTATGGTTTATATTTTCCTATATCTTTGCATACTTGGTAATTTTTTCATTGGATACCAGCCATTGTAAATTTTACATTGTTGGGTAATAGATTTCGTTGACTATTTTAAAGTGTTTTGGGCTCTGTCTGGGAAATCCTGTACAGTCCTGAGCTGAGGATGTATACCACTAGTCACCCAAGGGTATTATCACCATGAACCATGTACTACTAGGTTAATTCCTAATTTTTTAAGTTTCTAGACCAGGCAGATAATGTAAATTCAAAACCCATTTGTAGGGAGACAAATTCCCGGATAAGCCTCCCTCTTTTTTTTTCCACTTTGATCTTAGGCCAAGACTGACAAGATTTCTTTCATTTCCCTTTGCCTGTTGAGCTTGCATTTAGCATTGCACTGAGCTTGCCTTTGAGGTTCCTGACTTTATATATGCATCTTAGGTCCTGCCTTATGTAGGGCAAAAGCTTGTCTCTTACTCCTGAATGGTTGATAAAACCCAAACCCTTGGTTAATAAGACCTGTTAACCTCACTTTACTTGCCCCTCAAGTAAAAATCCCTAGCTTCCTATTTTATTTACCATATTGGCAGAAATAGGAATCTTTGGTTTTATATTTATAGATATTTGTGTGTAAGAAAATTGTAGATTACATTATCATCCTGAGTTGCAAACACTTAACCTAACTATACCCATGCTATGACCAGTGTAATAAACGTAAATGACCCCTCTGACCAGAACATTTGAGAGAGAAACTTATTCTTCCATTTACACCATTCACTTCTTAATACACACGTGGTAGCTGAGCTGGCTACACTGGGAATGTAACTTTTCAAGAACCCTAATGATACCCTTCTTGTAGTTGCAGAATACATTTCTTATGGTGTAAATGGAAATTAAATCCCTAAGCTAGCCCCAAATAGCCTATTTTTAACTCAAACCAAGCTAAAATAAGATGTAAGTAGGGAAATCAGGAAAAGAAACACAGAGTAGCAATAATAGGTGTGTTAACCCAACGAGAACTTTTAACCTACATTGGGAGTTATATGGCCTATATCAGAACATCTAAGCATCATTCATAACCTTATAAATATCCTACAATCGTTGATTATCAGAACTGGGGAGGCATAGCCATCATAAACTTAAATGCCTGCAGGGGTCAGGGAGAGAACAAGAGTAGTGAGCTAAGTCTGAGAAAAATCATCTCCCAGAAGCATAGTGTAATTTTCTTATGTACACCATGGTGTAAACATGGAACAATACAAATGTGAAAACTAAAGAAGATATATTTTTAATCTGATACTCAAAAAAATATTATTTGAATAATTAAAAAATTATTAATGTTTACTTCTATAATTAGCTAATTTTTAAAAGTTTAGAACCAGAAAACAGATGTCAATGTCATTTCTTTACATGTCATTTCAATGAGTAATCCAGAATTCAACCTTGAACTTTTCAACTGGAAAAAATGTCAAGTAACTCAATTTTATACTGGAAAAGAGCCATTCTAAACTGTTAATACTTCAAAAAATAGATAGAAACTTTCCAAATGGATTTACGTCTAGGTTAACTATACTGTTATATTTATAGAATTCTGATATTTCAACATTGGCACATTTTGTTTTCAGTATCATATTGCACTGCAGTTCAGTAACACACATTAAAAAAACCAAAAACCAGACCTGTTGCCACCAAGTCAATTTCAGCTCATAGGAACCCTATAGGACATGGGGTTTCCAAGATGCAGCTGGTGGATTCCAACTGCTGACCTTTTGGTTAGCAGCCGAGGTCTTAACCACTGTAACACCAGGTTTCATAACACACATTTAAAAAAAGCACTTTGCTGTTGAGTTGATTCCAACTCATAGCGACCCTATAGGACAGAGGAGAACTGCCCCATAGGGTTTCCAAGGAGTGGCTGGTGACCTTTTGGTTAGCAGCCATAGCTCTTTAACCACTGTGCCACCAGGGCTCCATAACACACATTAGTAGATCTTATTCACACTACCGCTGTTGACTGAGAA
This sequence comes from Dugong dugon, assembly GCA_030035585.1. Classification (NCBI taxonomy): domain Eukaryota; kingdom Metazoa; phylum Chordata; class Mammalia; order Sirenia; family Dugongidae; genus Dugong; species Dugong dugon. The sequence continues at coordinate 34,821,461 of CM057467.1, forward strand.
AGGTGAACTGCACAATGTTAATTTATTTGCATTAAGTTTTAAGTCAGAGAAAATGATCTGAAATTTCTTCAAGTTTACAATTTTAGAAATGTAGTACAGGCTGTATTTTTAATTTGGGAATTTGGGCCAGACTATTTCTTACCAAAAAAGTTTCCAAATGATACAGTTTCACCAGGAATGAAAAAAATCACCCAATGCATTTATACACCTATGTGTGAAGGTCCTAGCAGAGACAGAGTCAGTTTTGTGCTTGAGTCATACAAGTGATTTGACTATCTTGCCAATAACTCAGAAGTTTTCTTCAGCTTCAGGCCTGGACTAAGTCATCTCAAATATTTGTAGAACAGCAAACTAGCATATTATGCATCTAATTCATTTGTAGACAAAGCCAGTGAAATATATAGTTTACGACGCTATTTATTCATTTATTGTTTCATTGTAATTTTTTTAGTACAAAAGATGTAATAAATGGACTTAAGTGCCATATCCTTGCAAAACATTGCTACATTCGTTTGTGAGTTTTCTACTGCTGCTGTAACAGATTTATTACCTTACAGTTCTGTAGGTCAGAAGTCTGATGTGGGTCTCACAAGGCTAAAACGAAGCAGTCATCAGGGCTGTGTTCCTTCCGGGAGGCTCTAATGAAGAATCTGTTTCCTTGCCTTTTCTGGTTTCTAGAGGCTGCCTGCATTCCTTGTTTCGATTCCTCTATCTCAAAGCCAGCAACAAGGGGTTGAGTCCTTCACATTGCAACTCTCTGACCATTCTTTTATCATTATACCTGTCTCTAACCACAGCCAGGAAAGGCTCTCTGCTTTTAAGAACTCACTCATTAGTTTGGGCCCATCCTGATAATCCAGGATAATCTCCTATCTCAAGGTTTCTACCTTTAATCACATCTGCAAAATCCCTTTTGTTGTGTAAAGTAACATATTCACAGGTTCCAAGGATTAGGTTGTGGACAACTGTTGGGGCCGTTATTCTTCCTCTCATACTTTGGTTTAACTATCACAAGGTCGGCATTAACACTCACCATTAGAGTATCCTTTCCCATCATCACACTTACTGTGCTGCTTTTGACCACTGTGTTAAGGTTTTCAAGACTTTCCTCAACATATGGAAATGATGTGTGTAGTGCCTACGATGGGTACCATGTCCAAACATTCTACAGTCACATGAAATATCTCACTAAGGCAAGAATAAATACATTAGCTAACTTTCATTGAATACTTACTTTGTCTCAGGCACTGTTCTAGGTACTTTACATGTTTTGACTAATTTAATCTTCACAACAACCCTAGGAAGTGGGTATCAGTATCATTACCATTTTACAGGCGAATAAACTGAGGCTCAGTTTATATTTAAGTCAAATGAGGTTTAAGTGTTACCAAAAGAAATTATTTCAGTTATACATTTTAAACATAATACATTTATACATTTTATAGCATAAAAACACAGTAGGTACAGTACATATTTAATACAGTACAAAAAAAAACTCTGCTGAGGTGTGTGTGTGTGAGAGAGAGAGAAAGAAGGAGTTTGACTAGGTATCAATAGGACTTTTCTCCAGTTCTGTTTTTCATCTTGTTTATGCCATTTTTGCTATAGGATATCCGTTAAAGACATTAGCTATGCAATATTTTGCCTTTGGAGTTTATTAACATGCAGTTATTAATTTGGAGTTATCAGTATGCACACCAGACCGTAGCCCAACAATAGAGGAAATTCAGTTAAACAATGCCATGGGAGAGCTCAAGGCCAATCTTTCTCCGGAATGCAGCTTTTGATCTCTTTGGATTAAGACTGAGTAACCAGATAGCAATTGCTGAATTTCCTTGAACTTGGCTGACGCAAAACTTCAGGTTACAGAGAAATATTTTTCTTCTGCTTCAATGCCAATTGCTATTTTTGACAGTTTCTGAATGACTCAACTGCAAAGTTTCAGACTTGGGGACAGCTTTGAAGTTTTTTTGGTCTAATTTAATTGAAGAATCCATTTATACCAAAGTTTACCTTAAATTTTGACAAGCATTTCAATTTCCCCACTCTTTTTGTTAAATCTCAATGCAAATTAAAATTACTCTCTATATTATTTTCCCTGTCGGACTATTGAAAAATCCAAAGCGTGACAACACACTGTGTTGATGAAGCTATGTGGAAACAGGTACTATGATACATTGCTAACTGGCGTGCAAAACGGTTTAACTATTATGGAGGGAAATATGATAATATTTATAGAAATTACAAATCCATTTATCCTTCAACTCAGGAATCCCACTTCTGGGAATTTCTCCTGCATATAATACAAAATAACATCTGTACAGTGTTATTTACTTTCAACACTGTCTGTAATAGCAAAATATTAGGAACGCCCTTCAATTATCCTTGAAAAAGAGATAAGTTAAGTAAACTAAGTCCCTACCCTATAATTGAATAATAAGAAGCTAGGAAAAAAATAATAGAGAAAAAAAGCTCTCTGTGTCCTGATATATGGTAGTTTCCAGGACATATTGTTAAGTAAAAAGAAAAGTGTATAACAGTGAATATAATGTGTTATCTTTTGTGCAAGAAAGGGAGAAAATAAGAATATGCATAGTCGTATTACTTGAACTTGTGTACACAAGCACTGGAAGGAAGGATGAATAAGAAAGTACTGAATGGGGCTTCTGAGACAATGGGGTAGACAGGGACAGGGCAGGAAGCAAGACTTCTCAACATGTAATTTGTTACAGTGCTTTGACTTTTGAACAGTATAAGTACATTACTTACTCAAATAAAAATAAATAGGTCTTTCAAATAAAAGTGTTTATGCTACTCACAGATTTTTTAACCCTGTAGTAGAGTCCCTCCAATGGACTCGAATGTCCTGACCATTTCTTTCCCCACTCCTACCTACAGCTGTCTCTTGTACTTGTGCCCTTGGTTCCATCCCTCTTTCTCCTCCCCAAAACAGCACTCTTCAGTTGTCCCCCTCTCTCTCCTGCATCATCAACTTTTCTTCTTTATTGGATCATTCCCTTCAGCTTACAAACTGTAATAAGGGTTCTTGGGATCCCCAAGGGAAACATTGCAGGGGAAGGGAGGTCTGAGCAGATGGTCTAGGCTGAATACAAAGGCCCAAAGATCTGTGGAGGAAAAATTTGAGAATCGCCAATAAGCACTTGAAAAGATTTTCAACACCATTAGTCATCAGGGAATTCAAATCAAAACCATAGGAGATACTACTACTACACACCCATTACTGTTGTTCTTGTTAGGTGCCATGAGTGCGTTCCAACTCATAGCAACCCTATAGGACAGAGTAGAACTGCCCCAGAGGGTTTCCACGGAGTGGCTGGTGGGTTCGAACTGCCAACCTTTCGGTTAGCAAGCCGAGCTCTTAACCACCGCACCACCAGGACTCCACATGTGCAACAAAATGAAACACTGCGGGATCCTGTGCCAGCCTCACGATTGTTACTATGTTTGAGCACATTAGAATGACTAAAAATAAAAAGACTAATAACATTACGTTTTGGAGAGGATGTGAGGTAACTGGGACACATTGCTGGTGGGGATGTAAAATGGCACATTCACTTTGAAAAGTAGTCTGGCATTCTCTTATAAAGTTAAATAAATACTTGCTATATGTTTCAGGAAGAGCCCTGGTAGAGCAATGGTTAAGTGCTTAACTGCTAACCGAAAGGTTGGTGGTTCGAACCCACCAGCCGCACTTCTGGAGAACTATGTGGCAATCTGTTTCCATAATGATTTACAGCCTTGGAAACTCTGTGGGGTAGTTCTACTCTGCCCTATAGGGTTGCTAGGAGTTGGAATTGGCTCAACAGAAACAATTGATAGGTCTCAGAATTCCACCCTAAGTATTCACCCAAGAGAAAAGCGAGCATATGTTCACACAAAGACTTGTGCATGAATGTTTGTAACATACTTGGAGCAACTGTTCCATTTTTCTGTCCCCTTTAGAGTAAAACTCCTCAAAATAGGTACACTCCGTCTTCCATTTCTCTCCTCCCATTCTCTTTTCAACCCATTAAAATTAGACTTTCACTTTGTCACTTCACTGAATTGCCCTTGTCAAGGTCATCAGTGTCTTCCACATAGCTAAATGTTACCGTCAGTATTCAGTCCTCATCTTACTTGACTCATCAACAGCATTTGACACGTCAATCACTCTTTCCTTCTAGAAATACTTTCTTCCCTTGTCTTCAAGGACAACTTTCTTGGTTCTGCTCCTAGCCTGCTGACTGCTTCTTCTCGTCTCCTTTGCTGGTTCCTCCTCATGTCCCCAGCTCTAAATTTTAGACTGCCCCAGGGGTCAATCTTCAAACTTTCTCTTTTCTCTATTTCGGCTCAGTCCTCGTGGGATCTAATCTAGGCTCCTGGCTTTAAAATGTGTCTATGCTACTGATGCAAACATTTATTATCTCCTGCTCAAGCCCACCTTAAACACCAAATCTGATTTTCAACTGTCTACTCAACGTCTCCACTTAGATATCTAATAACCAAAAACCAAACCCATGGCCGTCGAGTTGATTCCGACTCACAGCGACCCTATAGGACAGAGTGTAACTGCCCCATAGAGTTTCCAAGGAGCAGCCGGTGGATTCGAACTGCCGAACTATTAGTCAGCAGCCAAGCTCTTAACCACCGGGTCACCAGGGCTCCTAGCCATCTTAAATTAACAAGTTCAAAATGGGATTACTTATTTCTGCATCATCCCTCACCAAATAAACTATTTTCTCCCACAATCTTTCCCATCTCAATTAATGGCAAATCCATCTTCTGGTTTCCTTAGGCTAAAAATCTTGCCGTCATCCTTGAGGCCTCTCTTTCTCTTTTACCCACATCCAATCAATTCATCAGCAAATCCCGTCAGTTCTATCCTTGTGGTTATTTGCCATCCGGTCGATTCTGACTCATGGCTACTCCATGTGTATAGAGTAGAACTGCTCTATGAGGTTTTCAAGGCTGTGAACTTCTGGAAGCAGATGATCAGGCCTTTCTCCTGAGGTGCCTCTGGATGGGTTTGAACGGCCACCTTTCAGCTAATAGTTGAGTGCTTAACCTTCTGAGCCACCCAGGGACTCCCAGATCTATCCTTAGGATATATTAAAATCAAACCACTTCTTACCCTCCATATGCTACCACTCTGGTCCAAGCCACCATCATTTCTTGCTGGTTATTGCAACAACTTCCTATTTTATCTCTCAGCTTCTGCATTTGCTCTCCCTATAGTCTCTAGTCAACACTTAACCAGTACGATCTTATAAAAAATGTAAATTACACATGTCGCTGCTCTGTTCAAAACACTCTAATGGCTTCTCATCTTACTCAATGCAAAAGTTCTTACAATGCCTGACAAGGCCCCATGTGATCTGGCCCTCTTCTACTTCTCATTTTCCACCCCTCTTCCACTCACCTGTTCTTTTCCAGCCACATTGGCCTTCTACCTCAGGGCCTTTTCACTTGCTGTTCATTCTGCCTAAAGTACTCTTCCCACAGATAGCCACGTGCTTCACTTTCTTTACATGTCTTTTCAAATGTGCGGTGCAGTAAATTACTTAATATGGCCCTTCTGGCTATGGTCTTGTGACTCCCACAAAATGATTGGGTAGGACTATGCGAATAAGGTGATTGTGGCCCACTGTCTTAGGCTGGGTTCTCTAGAGGAGCAAAACCAGTAAAGTGTGTAAATACATACATAGAGAGAGAGATCTATATTAACGAAATGGCTCACATGGTTGCAGAGGCTGGAACGTGGATCAGGCTGGAGGCTTCTCCTGATTCATGTAGCCACAGGGGCTGGTGAACCGAAGATCAGCAAGACAGACAGCAGGGCTCTGGCTCAAGACAGATAGCAGGGCTCTGGCTCACAGGCTGCAAAGACCGAGGAATCCCAAGATTGGCAGGCAAGACAGCGAGTAAGCAGCTAGCTCAAGAACAGGAGCCAGCTGCAGGATCTAGTGCGAACAAAAGCCCACCAGCCTTGCCAGAAAATCCGTCTATATTGGATACAGGCCATCCCCTCAAGGGAACGCCCTTTCAACTGATAGACTACTCACAGAAGATCCCATCATGGAGGTGATCACCAAACTATGTCGCAACTGCCAAACTACATCGTAACTGCCAAACCACTGATAATTATGGCCCAGCCAATTTGATACATGACTTTAACCATCATACCCACCAAGGGGATTGGACATCCTGCTAATAATGCAAATAAGGTGCATGAGACCCTTGTGGGGGATGGGACTATGCCAATAAGGTATATGGAATGCTAATGAGGGGATTGGTCAGTTTTGCCATCCCGCTAGGCTTAAAATGAACCAATCCCAGAGACTAGGAGAGGGGACCTCACTACCACAAGGAGAGCCAGGAGAGGAGTGTGTTCTTTGGACCAAGGGTCCCTGTGCTGAGAACCTCCTAGGCCCAGGAGACAGAGAGAGCTGTAATACCGGAGACGACGTGAGATGACGAGAAGCAGCGGCAAGCATGGCAGAGTCCAGGGGCAGAGAAACAGCAGCAGCAAAAGCAGGAGACTGGTGCAAGACAGCGCAGTGGGCAGAAGGCTACAGTGGGCGTGCAGAACCATGGAGTGAGACAGCTGAGCACCTTTGGGCAGGAGGCTTACTGGTGAAGTGGGCTGCCTCCAGGATCTTGTTGGTGGAGCTAGGCTGGCCGCCACAGAGTGAGAGAGCTAAGGGCCTTTGAACAGGAGGCTTACTGGTGGAATAAGGTGCCTCTGGGCACTTAGTGATGGAACTAAAGAGCACTGTAACAGTTGCCCCAACGTTGAGTACGAAGGCCCAGGCCAAGGGCAAGGGCCCAGGCTGTGCACAAGAACCCAGGCCAAGCACAAGGAGCCGAGCCTAGGGCCAGAGGCCAGGCCTGAGCGGAGGCATGCCTGCAGGCACGGCCAGAGAAGAAGCTATCCTGATTGAAGAACTGTATCCTGAATTGTAACCTGTTACTTCCCTAATAAAACCCATAACTGTGAGTATGGTCTGTGAGTTCTATGTGGCCATTGTAACGAATTACTGAACCTAGCAGAGAAGTAGAGAGTGCCATGGGAAGGATGGCTGGTGTCAGAATTGGTAAAAAGTTTGGAGAGAGGAGATATGTCTGACCTCTACCTCATAGGAATCAGATTTGGGCTGATGATGATGATTCTCCTCTCTCACCCTGAAGCTAGAGGAGGTCTGAAGCCACCATGCCATTTTCACAAAATGTCACTTTATTAGTGAGGCCTTTCCAAATCATAAGATAGCAATGGTCCACTCCCAACTCCCTATCTCCCTTCCTATTCCGTTTACTATTCTCTATAACAAAAACCAAATTCATTGTGGTTGAGTGGATTCCAACTCATAGCACTTGTCAAAAAGGAGCCCTGGTGGCACAGTGGTTAAGCACTTGTCTGCTAACCATAGAGGCAGCAGTTGGAACCCACTAGCCACTCCGTGAGAGAGAGATGTGGCAGTCTGCTTCTATAAAGATTTACAGCTTTGGAAACCCTATGGGACAGTTCTACCCTGTCCTACAGGGTCGCTGTGAATCAGAATCAACTTGACAGCAGTGGGTTTGTTTTGTTTTTGTTTTATAGCACTTATCTTTCAACCATTTCAGGAGGTAGCATATGATCAGGAACCAATGGTATTGAAGGAAGAAGTCCAAGCTTCACTGAAGGCATTTGGTAGAAAACAAGGCTACAGGAATTGATGGAATACCAGTTGAGATGTTTCAACAAGCAAAACCATGATAAACGGAGAAAAGATTGAAGTTGTCAAGGATTTCTTTTTACTTGGATCCACAATCAACACCCATGGGAGCAGTGGTCAGGAAATCAGATGACGTATTACATTGGGCAAATCTGCTGCAAAAGACCTCTTCAAAGTGTTAAAAAAAAAAACAAAGATATCACTTTGAAGACTAAGGTGCCCCTGACCCAAGCCATGGTATTGTCAATCACCTCATATACATGCTAAAGCTTGAAAATGAATGAGGAAGACCGAAGAAGAATTCACGCCTTTGAATTATGGTGTTGACAAAGAATATTGAATATACCACGGACTGCCAGGAGAATGCAACAAATCTGTCTTGGAAGAAGTACAGCCAGAATGCTCCTTAGAAGCAAAGATGGTGAGACTTCATCTCACATACTTTGGGCATGTTATCAGGAGGGACCAGTATCTGGAGAAGGACATCATGTGTGGTAAAGTAAAGGGTCAGCGAAAAAGAGGAAGACCTTCAACAAGATGGATTAACACAATGGCTGTAACAATGGGCTCAAATATAGCAACAACTGTGAGGATGGTGCAGGAGCGGGCAGTGTTTCATTCTGCTGTACACAGAGTCGCAATGAATCAGAACCAACTCAATGGCATCTAACGGAGACTCAATACAACCAAAATCTCCTTAGAAGTAACGATGGTGAGACTTTGTTTTCCTTAATTTGGATACGTCATCAGGAAAGAGCAAGTGTTACCAGAGGGCATCATATTTGGTAAAGCAGATGGTCAAGGAAGATCTTCAACAGAACGGATTGACACAGTATCCTCAGCAATAAGTTCAAACATCAAAGGTCAGGACCTGGCAACATTTTGTTGTGTTATATACAATGTCATCATGATTTGGAGCCACCTCAATGGGAACCAATAGCAACAACAAAAGGGATTCAACAGATATTAATTGAAAGGCTGAATAAACTGAAGAAATTCATTCCTGGACTTCATAGTACAAAAAAGTGAAATAGCCAGAAGCGCAACCCAAGTGTTAGGAACTTGCAGATAACCCAGAGACCAAATTGCCTTGAGATAAGGAGAGTAAATGGACTGAAAAGCTGTATACTCAATGTGTTCACTTAGACCCAAGGCCTAGGTCAGTTCCTGTGTTCTGATAGATGTAAAATTTTTGACAGGAAGGTATTCTAGAAAGGCAACTTGTGCATATTGACATTGCAATTTGAATTAATTAATTACTGTTAGAGGAAACTAGAACTTTCCTCCAAGAAAACAAATGTGACCAAGAGGTATTATAAAACAAAAATTTAAACTCCTTATGTCCAAGAATACAACAGGGAGCTTGATGGAGTCAAAATTAAGTATAATTTTAGGGGAGGATGCATTGGATTCCCCACCTGATTTAAAGATTGCAAAGTAACAATGGAGAATTCTAGGCAGCACTGGTCATTTTTGTCCACTAGATGGGGCCAGAGTAGAAAAGAAGTGCAATCTCTGGCAGATTGCAAAACCACACACACACACACACACACACACACACACACACACACACACACACACACACACACACACACACACACACACACACACACACACACAAACCCATTGCTGTCAAGTGGATTCTGACTCACAGCGACCCTATAGGACAGAGTAGAACTGCCCCATAGAGTTTCCAAGGAGCTCTTAACCACTATGCCACCAGGGCCCCACAAAACCACACAAAGAGGGATTCAGATGTGGAATCCATTGTGGATTTAGGACCCTAAGAGTTCATTAGGCAGACAGTCAGTGTTCACCCCAGTCAGCTGGGGTGATGGGATGGTAAGAAGTGAATTTGAAAATGAACTACTAAAGTAAATAGCAGGGCAAACAAAGGAATGTGCAATGGTTGTTGTCAGGCAGAACTGCCCCATAAGATTTTCTAGGCTGTAATCTTCACGAGAGCAGATTGCCTGGTCTTTCTCTCGCAGAATGGCTGGGTGGGTTCGATCTGCCAACCTTTGGTTTAGCAGCCAAGCACTTTACAGTTGAGCCACTAGGATTCCTTATGGGCAATGGAAAGAATAGCAAATTGGATTTGAATCTGAACACCAAGGCTTCATCTTTGCAAATTTGCAAAACTTTGAACTTTAGGAAATGAGGTGGGTTGAAGGTGGATTGTGGGACTCTCTGAATTAGAGATAAATATTAATAATTATATTGAAATTAAAGCCATGAGGCTATTGTTTTATGGTGAACAAGTCCATATTGGAGGGAGAGAAAGAGAAAAAAATATAAAAGAGAAGGCTTGTAATTTGCCAAATACCTGTAACTGATAAATAATTAGATAGATGGGGTAATTAAAATTTTTGCAGAATTGATCATTGTGATGGTAATTGCCTTAGTTATCTAGTGCTGCTATAACAGAAATACCACAAGTGGATGGGTTTAACAAACAGAAATTTATTCTCTCACAGTCTAGAAGTCCAAATTCAAGGCACCAGCTCCCGGGGAAGGCTTTCTCTCTCTGTTGGTTCTGGGGGAATGTTCTTGTCATCAATATTCCCCTAGGAGCTTCACTGTGCAAGGACCCTGGGTCCAAAGGACATGCTCCATTCCCAGGGCTTTTTTCTTGGTGGTATGAGGTCCTTATCTCTCTGCTCCCTTCTCTCTCTCCTTTTGTCTCTTATAAGATAAAAGGTGATGCAGGCCACACCCCTAGGGAATCTCCCCTTATGTGGATCAGGGCTGTGACCTGAGCAAGGGTGTTGTATCCCACCCTAATCCTCTTTAACATAACCTAATCTTGCCCTGTTGGCACAGTGGTTAAGCATTTGACTGCCAACCAAAAGGTCAGCAGTTCGAATCCACCAGCCGCTCCTTGGAAACTCTATGGGGAAGTTCTACTCTGTCCTATAGGGTTGCTATGAGTTGGACTTGACAGCAACGGATAATCTTGCCTCATTAACCACAGGCAGAGATTAGGATTTACAACGCATAGGAAAATTATATCAAATCACAAAATGGGGGAAAACCACACAATATTGGGAATCATGGCCTAGCCAAGTTGACATGTATTTTGCAGGGGCACAATTCAAACCATGACATTTTACCCTTTGACCCCCAAACATTCATGTCCTTGCCACATGTAAAACACATTTACCCAATCATATCATCCCAAAAGTCTTAAATCATCTCTGAGTCCAAAATCTCCTGGGGGGAAATTCCTCTTCATCTGTGCAATCTAGAATACAAGTTATCTGCTTGCAAAGTACAGTAGTGGAACAGGCACAAGCTAGACAGTTCCATCACAAATGGAAGAAATCGGAGGGCAAAAAGGGATAAGAGGCACCAGGTAAGCCAGCAGAACACATTACATTAGCCCTTAAGGCTTGAAAATAATCCTCTGTTCTCTGAGACCATTTGGCAATGGCCCTGCCATCCAGACTCTGCGTGTTGGCCATACTGTTTGGATTATTTATGGAGTTCCCTCTGCCCTGGGCTTCAGCTCCACCTTCCAGGTCCACTGGGACAGCAACTCTGCTCCCTTGGATTTGGGCAGCCCCATTCCCCTAGTCTGTTTGAGTAGCATCCCTATTCCCTTAGCCTTGGCAGGCCCCATTCTTCTGTGCCTTGGGCATGGCAGTACCCCACCCCCTCAGCTTTGGGCAGTGGATCCATTCCCATCCAGCTGGCACTCATGAAAGGCAGCCCCACACTCCAGAACCGAGCTGGTGAAGATCAGCCTCTTTGAAACCTAGGAGGCTGTGATCCCACCCTTTGCAACTCCAGAGCCCATGGCCCCATCCTTTGAGAGCTCAGAGGTTGTGGTCCTACCCTTTGAGACTGAGACAGCTCTGCTTTCTGTGTTCCTGTGTCTTCCCCTTCTGCTTCCTGGTTCCTTGGCTTTCAGGACCTCAGGCCCTTGGGTGGACCCAGCATCTGCCGTGCTCTGGCAAGTATTCCAAAGTTCTTTAGCTCTGCTGATAAGTGCCTGGAGGCATCCCACTTGCCAGTACACTTTGGCCAGAACATGAGGTATGATGTCCCTATCTCTCTGCTTGCTTCTCTCTCCTTTTATCTACTGTGAAATAAAAAGAGATGCAGGCCACAGCCTAGGGAACCTCCCCAGACATCTGGATCAGGACTGTGACCTGAGTAAGAGTGTTACATCCCACCTTAATCCTCTTTAACTTAACCTAATCTTACCTCATTAACCACAGTCAGAGATTAAGATTGACAACACACAGGGAAATTACATCAAATCATAAAATGGAAGACAACCACACAATACTGGGAATCATGGCCTAGCCAAGTTGACACATATTTTGGGGGGACCAAATTCAATCCAGGACACTAATAAAAGTGCATTGAATTAAATATGTTGGTTTACAGTCAATGGACACGTTTTGTGCTTCACCATTTTTAAAAAGCTGTCCTATACATCATCAGAGCAAATCTCAGAGACAGCAATTCATGATTTACCCAAGCTTAATGGGGCAACTAGTAAAAATGGGCCTGTCTTATGACCTCTCACCCCTTTGTTGTAAGCTCTTGGTGGCTGCCCCCTTTTATTCTTCAAGCAGGATTTGTGGGTTTGGCTGAATAGGGACACATTTCTAGAGAGAGAAAAGCTGTGCTTCGAAGAGTGGAATTGTTTTGGAGTGGGTGAAGATGATTGGCAGGAAAGGGAGCTGGAGCTAAATGAGCTCAGATTCACGAGGGCTGCCCCTCTTTTACCCACCTGGAGGGGAGAGCGATTGATCATGATGCTGCACCCCTCTCTTCATCACCCTGGAGTGAGGAGAGTGGGGAAAAGGAGGACTCAGGAAATCTTGTAAGATTACTGGGCAGCATAAGGACCCCTCATGAATTCAAAGTGAGACCAGTCAATGAGATCATGTGCTATTCTTCAGCCATGTTCAATGGATGCATGCAGACATGGAGTAGGGTAGAAAGCTGGATTTAACCAGAATTGGGGTTTGGCCAAGTGAGTACAAAGTATCATGAAATGGGCAAGGGAGTTTAGGGTAAGTTCAAGGGGGTTATTATAATGATTGACCGTTGAATTTAAATTGGATAAGGAGGTAGATGAGGGTGGAAAGTCAGAACCACAATCTGAGCCTACTGTAAGGGGCCAGGGCTATAAAAGGACACAGGCCATAAGAAGAAAAAGAGAAATCTTGTGCTACTGGCATTTGTAGAACACCAGTCTCTTTGGAGCTCTGGTGGCACAATGGTTAAGAGCACGACCGCTAACCAAATGGCTGGCAGTTGGAATCCACCAGCTGCTCCTTGGAAACCCGATGGGGCAGTTCTACTCTGTCCTATAGGGTCACTATGAATCTAGACAGCAACAAGTTTGGCTTTTTGGTTTTAGGTGGTACAGAAGGTTAATGTGCTCAACTGCTAACCGAAAGATTGGTGGTTCCAGTCCACCTAGAGGTACCTCGGAAGAACGGCCTGGAAGAAAGATCTACTTAAAAATAAGCCATTGAAAACTCTACGGAGCACAGTTCTACTCTAACACACATGGGGTAGTCGTGAGTCAGAATCCACTTGACAACAACTGGTACTGTCTTTCTAAATCAGTGACCTAGTTCCCTCTGCTTTAAACAACTTGTGGCATCGCTGGCTCACTCTCCTTGCTCAGTGAAACCTCCCCTCACTTCCCCAGTGAACGTAGGCCCTTGTTGCTGCTCCTAGTCACAGCATTCTGTTTATTTCCTTCACAAGCTAATCACCAGCTGTGATTATTTTACTGGTTTGTTTACTTGTTTATTGTCTGTTTTCCCCACTAGAATGTAAGCCCCTCAAAGACAGGGATCTAATCTGTTCCGTTCTCCACAGTATCCTCAGTACCTGGCAACAGTCCAGCACACACTAAGTTTTCAATTGATGTTTATTCAATGAATTAACTGATATTTTGAGTTGTTTGAAGTGCCAGGAACTATACTAATATTTTTTGCATCCATTTTCTTATTTATTTCTCATGAGATAAACCTTTACTATGGAAAAGCTAAAGCTTACGAAGGTTACATAATTTGTCCAAGGTCACCTTGTAAAGGCAAGATGTAAAACAAGGTCTTTCTGATTCCAAAATCTCTGCTGTCTCCTGGGCAACTTTCAGAAAGAAATAAAAATTTTGTAAACCAAGCTATACTGTATTACGCTAAGGTTTTCAGAAGGACTCCAAGGAAAAAAGGTGGTAAAAGAAAAGTGGCTGTGGCCCTAATTTTTGTCACTGTTATGGCATTTACTCAAGTGTCAGGTGTTCCCCAAATTTCAAAATCAAACGTGCTTTCTCATATTTTATTTTATTCTGATATTTTAAAGAAGGATGAGATACAAGACCCTTCTTTAAGATAAGAGGCACTATCTCTTCTCTTCATCCCTCATTCCTTTTCTTCTTTCTTTGTTCACAGCTCATGCTTCCTTTCAACTCACTGTCTCCTTTCTTTTCTCTTTGGGTATACGCCAAGCAAAAATAAAGAATTAGAACCAAGTTATTGTACTATGACAGGAAGGAATATCTGGTGTTGGATAAGTATAAGATAGTCAAATTTAGAGAAAGAAGGGTATTTAGAAGTTATGGCAAGTAACAAGACAGAATACTCAAAAATCTAGATCACCCATAAAGAAAGATCTAGAAAACCAGCGATATGTAGGTACAGGTGAGTGGGAGATGGGAGTTCAAAAGTGGAGGAGAATAAAACCAAGCAATAAAGACCCATATGTAAAGAAATGGAATGTTGTGAAATTGAGAAGCAGTTTGTCATATTAGTACTTGGGACAAAAATTTTAGTCGAATTTTGCCATTCTTTTAATAATATGAAGTGTCATAATTAAGACTAAACCTAACAAGAGAATAGAAATAAAAGGCCCAGCTTGAAATCTCAAGTTTGCAGAAAGAATATTCTTCTATTTGCATCTCTTAGCACCACTACAAAAAGTGACTCATACATAAAAGGTCCAGAAGGGAACTAAATTATAGTGCTTTAAAACAATCACCCTGACGTACTCTAAATTGTCCTTAAACGAGTGAAAAGAGGGCTGATACACAGAAATCCTTATTCGCAGCCTGCACAGAAACCCCCATGAAGGCAATTGGTTACTTGACTCACAGTGTGCCAGAAACAGGAATAATGTGAACATTTTGTACTTTTTCAGGTTCGAGTTCAGGCTGAGAAGCAACCAGGCCTGTTGCCCCTGGAGAGGTCTGCCTAGATGCCTACCTTGCTTTGTGTTCTTACCACCCACTACATGCATTGCAATGACAGGCTTGCAGGCTTCAAATCGCTGCTTCTTGTAGAGATGGAAAGGGCCAGAAGAGGGTAAGGGGATCATTCTCTAACCCACACAGTTCTGCTGTCGTTTGTCTGTAGGAGTAATGCTAAGGGCCTATAATGTTCCATCCCAGTGCCTGGCAGTGGGTGTTTTCATCAGCTGAAGAGTGATACTGGAGAAGGGGTCTTCTGTTCTCCACGCACAGGCGGGCTAGACGCTCACATTCTCCAGGATCCAATGTGAGCAAGGACAATTTCTCCAAAATGATAGCTATATATTGCTTTGACTTTAATTTTCACTAATTTTTTTTCTTGTTACAGGAAAATAAACGTGAGTATT
This sequence comes from Dugong dugon, assembly GCA_030035585.1. Classification (NCBI taxonomy): domain Eukaryota; kingdom Metazoa; phylum Chordata; class Mammalia; order Sirenia; family Dugongidae; genus Dugong; species Dugong dugon. Next base: position 34,836,802 of record CM057467.1, read on the forward strand.
TTACTCTTTTCCTTTTAAGAGCTAGTCACCTTTATTTCTTATGTATAGGGAAAAGATAAAATACTTCATAACTGATGTTTGGGATAACTGGGAAGCTCCATTCTGAAATAAATTTCAACTGGATCACAGATTTAAATGTACAAAAGGAAGCCTAAAGGTATTAGAGAAATAAACATGGAAAGGACTTCCATTATATATGGAGGATTGTCCATATGCTTTTGTCTTCTCTCCCTGTGGTAGGCTAAATAATGGCTCCCAAAGATATGTTCACATCCTAATGCCCAAACCCTGTTAATGTTACCTTAAATGACTAAGGCTTTGTAGATGTGATTAAGTTTCAGATCTTGAGACTAGGAGAGTAGCCTGGATTATCCAGGTGTGCCCTAAATGCAATCATATGTACTCTTTGCAAGCGAGAGGCAGAGGGATATTTGGCACAGACAGAAAAGGAGAAAGCAATAAGACCGTGAGGTAGAGATTGAAGTGATGCAGCCACAAGCCAAGGAATGCTGGTGGCCACCAGAAGCTAGAAAAAACAAGGAATAGATTCTTCCCTAGAGCCTCCAGAGGGAGTGGGGACCTGCTGACACCTTGATTTCTGCCCAGTGAAACTGATTTTGAGCTTCTGGCCCCCAGAACCGTGAGAGGATACATTTCTGTTGTTTGAAGCCATCAAGTTGGTGGTAATTTGTTATAGCAGGCACAGGAAACTAATACAACTCCTCTACCTACCCAAACTCAAACAAAATGGAAGTTAAGGGAGGAAAAGAGACATCATTCATAAAGCTAAAGAGAACACCAGAAAAAGATTTTGATACATTGTTGGAAGAGGGAAAGTGCATGCATGAGAGGCAGCTTACTTAGCAGAGTAGAGAAAATGACAACCTCAGAGCCTGGAGAAAAGACAGAAGTCAGTTCTCCTCACAAAACCCAGAGAGGTCCAGACTCATGGTCACCAAGCACAGGGAGTTGTGGAGGCTGAAAACCAGGGATGTAGTGAAAGTATAAACACTGACTTTTGGACCCTTGGCCCCCTTCCCTTTCTCTAATACTAGCCTGCTAGGAGCTAAGTGTATCCTTTTTCTCATTCCCCTCCCCCCACTAACCCCCCCTCCCCCAGTCCATTCGCTCCATTCCACCACCGCCACTGGAAATAAACACTCAGTTCTACTCACATTCCATTGGAGAGAGCTAGTCATAAGGTTCTTCCTAGATGCAAGGAGACTGGGAAATGTGAATGAGTGGGCAGAGGCTTCCCAGAAACCACTCTGCACATAGAAAGAGGGCATGATTTTTGATGTTCCAACAACAGTCTCTGCTACATTCTCTAGGACACATCCCTCTGAAATTTCAGAACACTGAGGATGAAGGAAAGATCTTAAAACTTCCTGAATGAAAGACCAGGTCACATTCTGTACTAATGATCAGGAATCTGTCTGTCGTCAGACTTTTCCACAGCAACACAGGATATTAGGAGACAATAGAGTGAGGCCTTCAAAATTCTGAGAGAAAATATCTTGTAACCAAAAAGTTTATATGCAGTCAAACTCCCAACAAGTATGAGGGGAAAATAGATATTTTCAGATATACAAAGTCTCAGACAATTTTCCTACAATTTAGTAGGAACATACCAAAGAATACAACTCAGTAAAATGTGGGAGTAAACAAGGAAAAGCAAGACATGGGACCCAGGAAAAAACAACCCCCAGAAAACCAGCAAAGGGATCCTAGGATGACAGACGTCTATCATCCCTAGCAAGCAACCTTTCCAAATTGTAGCAAAATGGACAGAGGGGCTGCAGAAGTGTGAAAGGGAGAAATCGAGGGAGAATAATAGAATAGATAGATTATTTAATGTGTTTGAGAATTTGGGGAAAAATTATTACTAAGAGTTTGCCATATCTGTTAGTTCATTTGGGAAAAAAATCAGTGACAGTATGTAGAAAACTCAGCAACTTGGCCAGGGGTGAGGGGAATTAGCGATTACTAATGCCAGGAAAAGCAGGATGTTATACAAGAAAGAAGATATGATATACTGTTTGGTTCAGTAGTAATAATACTTGCCAGCCGTAATAATATAAACAACTGTGTTTTGACTTAACCAAACAATTTGCTGTAAGTATATTTGAAAAATGGGGGGGGGGGCGGGTTAGAAAGCCTCCACAATTTCCTTTCTAGGATGGTGGTCTGTATGTATTTTTGACATTTGTGCGAAGATTTAGGTACAAAGAAGATCACAGAATCGTTGAACCAGAAATAGCAAAAGATTAGAGATAACCTAGGTAGCTGTCAGTTGGAGACTGGTTAAAGAAATCATGGTTAATGGAGTACAGAGCAATTAAAAAGAAGCCAGCACATTATGTGCTGACACAATCTACCTCTGAAGAATGAAAACAAAACAAAAACAAAGTGGAGAATAGTGGCTCCAATGCACTACCCCTGTGGGGAAAAATATACATGTATAAATACACACACTAACACTGAGTCTTCTATATGTACAGACTATTTCTAGAAGTGTACTCAGGAAACTGCTAATAATGATTACGTGGAGGGGAACTGTGGCCAGGAGGTAGAGGTATATAGAAGAACTACTTTTCAATATATGCCATTTTATAATTTTAAATTTTATGCCAGTGAATATATAACCTATCTAAATGAATTCTTTTTTTAAAGGGAGGGAGAAAAAAAAAATCTGAGAATTGGAAGAGAAAACAGAACGAGCCCCCTTAAGATCTCAGCTTTTAATACATCAGGGCTTGTCTTAAAATGTCATTTCAGTATTTTTAGCATTTTTCCTTCAGATGGCCTCAACTACATTTTTTTGTGATGTCTGCTTGTCTAGCTTTTAAGATCAGTTCAACAATAGTGTTTGGTTTTCTGAATTTTCGTTTTCATAAGAAAAATTTTTCTTAAAATATTGAAGTATACATTTACAAAATGCATGTCCCTGCAATGTTTCTGAGTATTGTTATGCAAAACAACAACAACAAAAATAGCTTACAAAACTTGAGAGGCTATAAAACAGACTCAGAGAAGGGTCATCAAAATGTTGACAACGATTATCTTTGGGTAATAGAACAATAAATAGGTGAATCTGTTTTGCTGTTTGTGCTTTTCCAAATTTTCCACAATGAACAAGGTGTTGGTAAAAACCTCGTTTATCCTCTGATCCTGATGCCTGTCATGGAAGCCTTGTCAGGCACTGGATAATTGAACACGGAACTGGCTTAAGTGTTATCTGGCACCCAAACACTTCCAATATCACCAACCCTTTGCTTTTTTAACTATGGAATGAAAATGACGATAGAAATTTTAGGTGCATAATAGAACTATTTAGGGAGAGATTTGAGGGTAAATTATCTTCTTGATATTCCTCAAATCCAAAGGTGGATTTAGCATGAAGTCAATAAAGCTTACACTTCAGAGCCCTTCCCTTGCACTGGTTGGTCCCTTTCAAAACCTATGTAATTTTGAATTCAAAATTTTATATTCTTTTTCTTAGAGGACCCACAAGTTATATAATTTCAAGACCTACCAAACCTGCATCCACCATTGCCAAGCACACCAAAATACTCTCTGACAACTTTTTAATATCCTTGTGCAAGACAGCCTAGTTCTAATCCATGCTTTGTGTGTGTGGGGAGGGGGGAATAACTATAAGCTCCCCACAGAACTAAAACCACGTGTCAAACTGTTGAACTAAAGTGAATTTTCATGGAGAGGTGAAAGCCTCATTGGCCCTTTCTTTGGGAGTCATTGATTGGTGCAAATGGTTAAGAGTTCGGCTGCTAATGGGAAGTTTGTCATTTCGAATTCACCCACAAGCACCCCAGAAGGAAGCCGTGGTGATCTACTTTAGAAAACATCAGGCATTGAAAAACCATACGGAGTGCAATTCTACTCTGATACACATAGGGTAGCAATGAGTCAGAATCGACTTAACAGCAACTGGTTTTTGTTTTTTGTTTTAAGCTCCTCCTTATTCACAAAGTGGATCCCTGGTGGTGTAGTGGTTAAGAGCTCGGCTGCTAACCAAGAGCTCAGCAGTTCAAATTTACCAGCCGCTCCTTAGAAACCCTGTAACCAACCGAACCCATTGCAGTCAAGTTGGTTGCGACTCATAGCAACCCGATAGGACAGAGTAGAACTGCCCCACAGAGTTTCCAAGGAGCACCTGGTGGATTTGAACCCCGACCTTTTGGTTAGCAGCCAAGGCACTTAACCACTGCGTCACCAGGGTCTCCTGGAAACCCCATGAGGCACTTCTATTCTGTCCTTTAGGGTTGCTATGAGTCGGAATTGACTCGATGGCAGCGGGTTTGGTTTTGGGTTTTTATTTATGGAGTAGCTGAGGATAACTCTTTGGAAAGCTGTTTCTGGTGGCCAGCAGAAAATGTTGCTCCTATCTCAAATAAACAGGGCCACAGAAATGTCCTTTTGTCCCCAGAGGGGCCCTTGGGACTGATGAGCAGACCCAGCCCTGTCATCACAGTGCTACAGCGCAAGTTGGCTCTGCGCCAAACTGAGGAAAAGGAATCCAAATCCCTTCTTTGAAAAGATACATCAACATATTTATCTGCGAAACAGAGAAGGAAACAAATATGGCTTGTGATTTATAAACCCTCCAAATACAGGAATGCAACTGGCATGGGACACCAAACGAAAAGAGTGACGATTTAAAAAAGAAAAAAAAAAAAAAAAACAAGTGCCAGAGGAAGACTTTCCAGATGGAATCAGGGCATTTCCCTCTATGTCACCAGTATCTTAGAGAAGGGATTGGATGTTTATTTCAGATCTGTTCTGTAGTACAGACGTGAATTATTTGTGGGTGTTAATAATGATTGCTATCTGTCGTTGTTAGCTATCGTCAGACTGGCTGGACTCATGGTGACCCCATGCACAACGGAATTGCTATCTAGAGCGGCAAATGCATGGGGACCAAAGTTTATTAGTAGTTACCAGCAGCAGGATGAAGGGGGAAAGGGAGAGTTATCGCTTAAGGGGCACTGAGTTTCCATTAAGGGTGATGAAAAATTTGGAAACAGTGGTGATGGTTGCAGAACATGGTGAACAGAAGTAATGTCACTGGACTGTACACATAAAGAATGTTGAAATACTAATGTTTTGCTATGCATTTTTTTAATCAAAATAAAACACTAACAATTGCTAACGTTTAATGAGGTCCTGGAGCCCTGATGGCGAAGTGGTTAAGAGCTCGGCTGCTAACGAAAATGTTGGCAGTTTTTACAAGACACCACTGCAAGAAACCAAAAGAGACCTGCATAAGTGGAAAAACATACCTTGCTCATGGACAGGAAGCCTCAACATTGTGAAAATGTCAGTTCTACACAAAGCGGTCTACAGATACAATGCAATCCCAATCCAAATTCCACAAGCATTTTTTAATGAGATGGAGAAACAAATCACCAACTTCATATGGAAAGGGAAGAAGCCTCAGATAAGTAAAGCATTACTCAAGAAGAAGAACAAAGTGGGAGGCCTCACACTGCCTGATTTTAGAACCTATTATTCTGCTGCGGTAGTCAAAACAGCCTGGTACTGGTACAACAACAGAGACATAGACCAATGGAACAGAATTGAGAATCCAGACATAAATTCATCCACCTATGAGCAGCTGATATTTGACAAAGGCCCAAAGTCTGTTAATTGGGGAAAAGACAGTCTCTTTAACAAATGGGGCTGGCATAACTGGATATCCATCTGCAAAAAACTGAAAAAAGACCATACCTTACATCATGCACAAAAACTAACTCAAAATGGATCAAAGACTTAAATATAAAATCGAAAACGATAAAGACCATGGAAGAAAAAATAGGAACAATGCCAGGAGCCCTAATACATGGCATAAACACAATACGAACCATAAGTAACAATGCACATGCAGCAGAAGAGAGACTAGATAAATGGGAGCTCCTAAAAACCAAACACTTATGCTCATCAAAAGACTTCGCCAAAAGAGTCAAAAGACAACCTACAGACTGGGAAAAAAATTTTCCCTACAACAACTCTGATCAGCCTCTAATCTCTAAAATCTACAAGATACAGCAAAACCTCAACAACAATAAGACAAATAACCCAATTAAAAAATGGGCAAAGGATATGAACAGGTACTTCACCAAAGAAGACATTCAGGTGGCTAACAGACACATGAAGAAATGCTCATAATCATTAGCCATTACAGAAATGCAAATCAAAACTACAATGAGATACCATCTCACCCCAACAAGGCTAGCATTAATCCAAAAGACACAAAATAATAAACGCTGGAGAGGTTGTGGAGAGACTGGAACACTTATACACTGTTGGTGGGAATGTGAAATGGTACAACCACTTTGGAAATAGATTTGGTGCTTCTTTAAAAACTAGAAATAGAAGGACCATACAATCCAGCAATTCTACTTCTTGGAATATATCCTAGAGAATTAAGAGCTGTCACACGAATAGATATATGCACGCCCATGTTCATTGCGGTGCTGTTCACAATAGCAAAAAGATCGAAACAACTTAGGTGCCCATCAACAGAAGAATGGATAAACAAATGATGGTATATCCACACAATGGAATACTACGTAACAATAAAGAACAACGATGAAGCCGTGAAACATAACATGGAGGAAGCTGGAGGTCATGCTGAGTGAATTTAGTCACAGAAGGACAAATATTGTATAAGACCACTATTATAAGAACTCAAGAAAAGGTTTACACACAGAAGAAAACATTTTTTGATGGTTAAAAGGGTGAGGTGGGAGGGTGAGCATTATTTACTAACTAGATAGTAGATAAGAATCACCTTAGGTGAAGGGAAGGACAGCACACCCTACAGGGGAAGTCAGCACGACTGGACTAAACCAAAGCTAAGAAGTTTCCTGAATACAATCAAACACTTTGAGGGATAGAGTAGCAGGGGTAGGGGTCTGGGGACCATGCTTTCAGGGGACATCTAGGTCAACTGGCATAACAAAGCTTATTAAGAAAATGTTCTGCATCCTACCTTGGTGAGTGGCGTCTGGGGCCTTAAAATCTTGTAAGCGGTCATCTAAGATGCATCCATTGGTCCTAACTACCTGGAGGAAAGGAGAATGAAGAACAACAAAGACACAAGGAAAGTATTAGCCCAGAGACAGAAAGGGCCACATAAACCAGAGACTTCATCAGCCGGAGACCAGAAGAACTAGATGGTGCCTGGCTACCACCAATGACCGCCCTGACGGGGAACACAACAGAGAGTCCCGGATGGAGCAGGAGAAATGTGGGGTGCAGAATTCAAATTCTAGTAAGATGACCAGACTTAATGGTCTGACTGAGACTGGAGGAAGCCCAGAAAGCATGGCCCCTGGATTCTCTATCAGCCAGAACTAAAACAATTTCTGAGGCCAACTCTTCAGACAGGGATGGGACTAGACTGTGGGACATAAAGTGATACTTGTGAGGAGGGTGCCTCTTAGCTCAAGTAGCTACAAGGGACTAAAAGGGCAGCTTCTGTCCGGAGGTGAGATGGAAAGGCGGAGAGGGTTAGGAGCTGGTTGAATGAACATGAGGAATCAGGGGTGGAAAGGAGGAGTGTGCTGTCACAGTACGGGGAGAGCAATTACAGTCACATAAGAATGTAAGTATAAATTTTTGTATGGGAAAAAATTAAAAAAAAAAAAAAGATTGGCAGTCTAAATCTACCAGCTGCTCCTTGGAAACCCCATGGGGCAGTTCTACTCTGTCCTAACGGGTTACTATAAGCTGGAATTGACTCGACGGCAATGGGTTTTGATTAATGAGGCCCTTACTGTGTGCCAAGAACTTTATGTACATTATCTTTCTTAATTCTCAAAACCAGCCTACGAGGTAGGTGACTATCATTACGGTCATTTTGAAGTTCAGAAAACTGAGGCTTAGAAAGTTTCAATCATTCGTCCCAGGCTGCAGGTTTAGTGAGTGGCAGAGCTTAGACTTGACCCTAGATTGACTAACTGTTGAGTATATTGCTTATTTCAGAGTTGGGGTTCTGTTTTTTACAATCAAAAGTGTTTGGTTGTGTTTATATTAAGTTTATATTAAGTTAAGCACTTGCTAAAGGGATTTCTAAGAAAGGAATATGAATCAGGAAAATCCAAATGACATTCATTGGGTATTATTCTAGTGACCAGAGGCTGTAAGTGTTGAAAAGTGCTTCCTACTGAATTCCTACTAGAACAATGCCTCATACTTAGAGTGAAGTCGGAGTACTCCCAGTCTGTATTCAGGGGTAAAGAGACTTCCAAAGTACTAATCACAATGATCAAATTCTCCTTTTCATGTACAAATCATTCTGTAGAATAATTCTAACAAGTCACAAATTTAATTCTGTGTTTTCAGACCTTATAACTAATTCCTGACATTGCTGGGCATTAATTTTTTTCTAAATAAGCATAAACTGGGCAAGATATTTGAACAATGATAAATCTAGAGATTGTATTTTGATAACTTACAGGATTCCGTCTTCCCCCAAAGGATTAACTGAGTGCTTTATTGTATTTGCTTTTCAAATACAAAGGAGCCCTGGTTGCTCAGTGGTTATGAGCACTTGGCTGCTAACTGCCAAAAGGTTGGTGGTTCCAACCCACCAACCACTCTGTAAGAGAAAGATGTGGTGGTCTGCTTCTATAAAGATTACAGCCTTGGAAACCCTATGGAGCAGTCCTACTCTGTCCTGCCGGGTTACTATGAGTCCGAATTAACTCCATGGCAACGGGCTTCGGGTTGGGCAATCTTTAAGGGAGCAGATCACCAAGTTTTTTCTCCCGCAGAGCAGCTGGTGAGTTCCAACTACGAACCTTTTGGTTAGCAGCTGAGTGCTTAACTATTGTGCCACCAGGGCTATTTATAATATATATTATATAATATATTTTTATAATTATATATTACACAGTAGATAATATATTATTATATCTAATATAAAAAACAAAACTCATTGCTATCGAGTCGATTCTAACTCATAGTGATCTTATAGGACAGAGTAGAACTGCCCCATAGGGTTTCCAAAGAGAGGCTGGTGGATTTGAACTGCTGACCTATTGGTTAGCAGCTGTAGCTCGCTGTAGCTCTCAACAACTGCACCACCACGGCTCCATAGCTAATATATGTATTAGATGTATTATAAATATATGTTATACACACACAAGACGGAGAGATTGAGTGCATGTATTTACCTCTACTGCCTCCTATGTTCCCATCAAAGTAACAGAAAAGATCCTTTAATGAGAATAAGATAATATTAGAAATAGAAGAAAAAGAAATTTCAGCAGACCACAAATTTCGAGAAATTTCTGAAAAGATAGAAGCAGACGGATGGCTTGAGGAGAAAGCACTGAGAAAACTGCAGGCCGAGGCACAAGGAAGGAGCATGTGTCTTCCCCCAGGGAGCCCCAGAGAAGCTCCCGGCTCAGTCAACAAATACAATGAGCAGTAGCTGGATGGACTGTGGGGTAATCATTAGTGGCCTCATTAAAGAACTGGATTCAGTGCCTGGGGACAGCTGGGCCCTTTTCCTCTGACCTATGTAAACAGAATTTGGCAGCTGAGACTTTTGCCCTCAGGCAAACAGCCAGAGCACCTCCCTCTAGAAAGCAAGCGACCAGCTCAGAGAGGGCTCCAGTGACGGTATTGTGGCCTAGGAGGAGCAGGGGAGATGTGGAAGAACTCTGAATATCTTTAATAGTCTCAGAGGAGAAGATAAACAAACGTAATATGCATCTTTACCCCAGAGTAAAGCAGTCTCTGGGTTCCCTAGCCTGCCGCCTGCTCTTTGTTCTCAGGAAACCCTACAGGGAAGCTTTCCTGTTCACAGCCCCATCTACTTCCAGACAGAAACTGCTGTCAGTCATTCTATTCAAGAAAAAGGCTTCTTGGAGAAAATAAACCAATACAAGTGAAGAGGAAACCCACACAAACTGCTTATACTAAGTTAAGGAGTTTGTTTTCATTCCTAATTCATTCATAGGAATGGAGAGCCAAGGAACACCAGACTTGTGAGAAAAAAACAATACAAAAGGAAAAACCTGAGACAAATAAAACAACTGAGGCCAAAGGAAAAATATGATCCAAGCAGAGACAGAATTTTTTTAAAAGCTAATCAATGCAAAAACAAATCAGTCGCACTCCTAACACCTCTATTTGCCACTTAAGAAAATTAAATTTTAAAATAATACCATTAACAGCAATAAAAACGCTAATTAGTATCATCAGAGGAATTTAAAAACCTACTGCATTCTTAAGACAATTACAGTTTGCTATGAAAAGAGCAGGAGCCTGGTGGCACAAGCTGTTGGGGATCGACTACTAACCCAAAGGTTGGTGGTTCGAACCCACCCAGCGGCTCTGAAAGAAAGGCCTAGCAATCTGCTTCCGTAAGGATTACAGCCAAGAAAACCCTATGGAGTAGTTCTACTTTGTAACACATAGGGTCGCTATGAGTCACGGCCAACTCAACAGCAGCTAACAACAATGAAAACAGCAATCAGAGAACAAGAAAGAGCTCTTGGGAACTAAAATTAAAAATTTCAATGGAATGGCTAATCAAAAATATAGACACAAATGAAGATCAGGTTGGTTATCCGGAAAATAAAATAAAGGAAGGAAAAAGACAGAAAATATGAGAGAAAAGTTAAGACACAAGTAAATTAGCTCTAGGAAATCTATTATCTATCAAAACATGATTCCGGAAGTTACAGGGGACTGTGGAAGAAAAAAAAGAAATCAAGAAAATAATAAAATAAAATTTCCCTAAACTAAAGAGTTTTTAGAATGAAAAAGATCGCCAATTACCAAGCAGAAAAAAAACAAAAAAGACACATCTAAAGATATCCTGATAAAAATTTCAGAACTCTAAGAACAAGAAGAGAATCCTAAAAGCTTTCAAAGAGGGAAAAAGAAAAAAAAAATCAGATTGACATCCAATTTCTCCGCAGCAATACTTGTCATTATATACTTTAATCACATTACTACACAAATATATATTGAGTATATACTGCATGCTAGACACTGTTCTAGGTCCTTTGGGATATATCAATGAACCAAGCAGATAAAAAGTTGCCAGAGCTACTCTGCTCCTTTTGCTACATGATGCCATTTTCAGTTGTTTGCCCTCAGTTGTTTTTGGGTATTGTTGCCTTGAGCAGGTAGAAAAATGTGTTTCACAATGCTCTTCTTTACAGATCATAGGCCCAGCTACAGCGACTCTGCCTCTGCCCCCAGGGCTGCAGCACGTGGTGGCACAGGTAACACTCCTCTGAGGTCTTGCCCCTTCTGGGGCGCTATGTTGGAGCCACTCAAGACCCCACAATTTGCAGAACCTAACAGTTTCCCATCCTGCCCAGTCTTGGGGAATCTTTCTCAGACTGGCTCCCTTCTCTTTGATAATTCATCCCTGTCTTCCTATTCGTCTAAATTAAAAAAATAATAATAATAATCTTAACTCTTCTATGATGACCAAGAAGTCCTAGCTTTCAGGATACAAATCCCAGGCTTCTCTCTTTAAAGAGGGCTGTGGTATGGTGGTAAGGAAGTACCTCTCTATCAGTGAGACTTACATTCAGCTGCAAATAACAGGAAAACAGTCTACAGAGGCTTGAAAAAATAGAGGTTTATTTTTCGCAATTAATAAGAAGTCTGTCTGTAGATGGTTGCTGATCTTGGTTCTCCAACTCAGTGATGTCAGGATTGATATACGGATGATTCTCTTGACTGCCTCATGGTTACAAGATGGCGTTGCCTATCCAGCCATCAATTTCACATTCAAGAGAAAAAGAAGGGGGATGAAGGGAAGAGGCAACACCAGTCTCATCTGTTTTCTCTTTTCAGAAAAGCAGAAGATTTACCAGAACTCCCTCTCCTCCAACCTGCAAGCCTCGGTTTTGTCCCACGGGCAAGAATGGGTCCCAGGGACATAACTAAACCAAACCAAACCAAATCCATTGCCACTGAGTCAACTCTGACTCATAGTGACCCTATAGGACAGAGTAGAACTGCCCCATGGGGTTTCCAAGGAGAGGCTGGTGGATTCGAACTGCTGACATTTTGGTTAGCAGCCGAGCTCTTAACTACTGCATCACCAGGGCTCCAGGGACATCTCTAGGCACAAAGAAAGATAGAAAAGCAAGTATTTGGCTTTTCAGGCTATAAAATATCCATTTATGGGAAACATAAATGGATAAACGTCTTTTGAGTAGTCATTCTACATTATCTTCCATAACCCCTCATTCTTTCCTAATAGGTAGAAGATAAGGCAGAGTTAATTTCTCGAACATAAAGTCCTGGCACCTGTGTCGTAGCAGTTATTACACAAATGTGTTGTCAAGATACTGCAGACAAGAACCACTGTACTCCAGTAGGTGACAGAAAAGAAAAGGCAGAGCATGTCATGCATCAGAAATGAGGAAAAAGTGGCCATAGGATACCACGTGTTGGAAGGGCTGTGAGTGAAATGGGGAAGAATCACAGAGACCATGGCATACAGAAGTCTAAAACAAGGCAATGGCCTGAGGGCCAGGGACCCACTAGGCCCACATTAGGAGCAGAAAGGGAAGAAACTTCAGATGCTGTCCTGTAGCCAGGGGCACCACATTTATGAGTATATTGAAGACCATCCTCTGCGGACTGCCTACACCTCGTTGGGCAGCATTTGAGGATTTGTGAGGGCCAAGTTAAATCCACTGCACTTTGTTACTATAATTTTGATATTTCCATATGCCTGAACTGGAGTGGGAAAAGGTAAGTTACACAAGTAAATCTGATATATCAATAAAACTATACTTGAGAGATATGATTTCTTGATCATTTTGAAGACAAAAATGCTTTGAGATAAATAAAAGCTATCTGGCGGTTGAGAGGTTACTGAGAGTAAACATACAGAGGCCAAAGACACAGAGATAAGATACATCTCCTTTCTTTTTATGTTATTAATTTAATTCCTTTTCTTCAAAGAGGCCCAAATCTTTAGAAAATACGTCCGTGTGTGTGTACATAAAATACACACATACACGTACACAAACACAACAAAACCTTCTTTCTTACCCCCACTTTCTCTTACCAACTGTCTTAGTCATCTAGTGCTGCTGTAACAGAAATACCACAGATGGATGGCTTCAACAAAGAGAAATTTGTTCTCTCAGTCTAGTAAGTTACAAGTCCAAATTCAGGGGAATGCTTTCTCTGTTGGCTCTGGAGGAAGGTCCATGTCAATGATCTTCCCTTGGTCTGGGAGCTTCTCTGCACAGGAACCTCAGGTCCAAAGGATGTGCTCTGCTCCTGGCACTGCTTTCTTGGTGGTACGAGATTCCCATGTGTCTCTGCTTGCTTCTCTCTTTTATATCTCAAAAGAGATTGGCTTAAGACACTATCTGACCTCATCAGTATAACTGCCGCTAATCTATTTTATTATATCATAGTGATTGAATTTACAACACATAAGGAAATCACATCAGATTACAAAATGGTACACAATTATACAATAGTAGGAATTGTGACCCAGCCAAGCTGACAGATATTTTGTGGGGACACAATTCAATCCATGACACCAACTAATTAATCCATTCAATGAGTCTTTTTTTTTTTTAATAATTTATGTTATTTTATTTTGTTGTTGAGAATATACACAGCAAAATATACACCAATTCAACAATTTCAACATGTACAATTCAGTAGCATTGATTACATTCTTCAAGTAGTACAACCATTCTCACCCTCCTTTTCTGAGTTATTCCTCCCCCAATAATATAAACTCACTACCCCCTATACTTTCTATCTAATCTTTCTAGTTGCTATTGTCAATTTGATCTCATATAGACAGTTCTTAAGAGAGCACAATGCTCAAGGTAGACATTCTTTATTAGTTAAGTTAAACTATTGTTTGGTTTTAAGAAGACTTCAGGGGATATTTTTGCTTTAAGGTCTAAGGCCTTTCCACAAATATTTATAGATACCTGCTCATTCCGTCTATATCCTGTTTCCTAATCCCTACACCAAGGGCCTTCAGGGAGACATGATCAGAATCCTAGGTGATGGTTTGGGATGAAGAGATATGAGAGAAAACATAGTCCACTCTTGATAGATATGTGGAAACTTCTCTTTTCTTCCCATATCAAATCCTGGAAGCAGAGATCAGTGAAAAGTTAGGAGGATCAATTACATGTCTAGGCCTACTGCTATCACACCGGGTATGTCACAAGACTTCTCTCTGTTTCATTGCCTTCCTACTAAAGACAAAACTGGTATCATTCCTTCCTTTTTCCTTCTCCTTTCATCTGTCTTGTCCAGCTATGTAACAGATCTGTTACACAGATAAATGAGATATTGCTGATCACATTTCTCTGGGGTAAAGCAAAACCACGCCATACATGAAAAACAGTCTTCCTCCATAGAGCTTTTATGCCTACCACCAATGGGCCAATTCCAAAGGAGGAGTGTGGAACTGTCTTGAGAGTGTTAACCAGTTGCTGTCGAGTCAACTACAACTCATCGCAACCCCATGTATGTCAGAGTAGAACTGTGCTCCATAGGGTTTTCAATGGCTGATTTTTTAAAAGTAGATCACCAGTCTTTCTTCCAAACTGCCTCTAACTCTATTATCCATATTTGTGTGGCTGAACTTTTCATTTATAGATATTAACTAGAATGCACATACGTTTCCTTCATTGATCTAAATTAGGTCCATGTATAATATTATCTCATAGTTCCCTATACTTTTCCTTTTACTATCATCACATTCATTTATGCACCATATATATGATGAATCTCTACGATGTGTCAGACTCTGTTTTAGGCATGGGGAAGATAAGAATAAATGAGACAAAAATTCCTGTACTCTTGAATCTTACATTCTAACATGAGAGACACACAGTAAATAAGTAAATGAATTGATATATAATGTCAGGGGATGATAAAAACTAATAAGAAAACAAAGCAGGCCAAGAGAATAGAGAGAAAAAGGAATGAAGGCGTGTTATTTTAGATTGGGTAGACAGGGAAGGCCTCTCTGAAAAGCTGACATTCAAACAGAGACACGCATAAACTGAAGAAAAGAGCCATGAGAATATCTAGGTGAACAACACTGTAGGCAAAGGGACACAAGTGCTGTCATGGATTGAGTTGTGTCCCCCCAAAAATATCTGTCATCTTGGCTGGGTCCTGATTCCCAGTGTTGTATGATTGTGTAATCTGATGTGATTTCCTTATGTGTTGTAAACTCTATCACTATGATGAGGTTATATGTGATCTCCTTATGTGTCGTAAATTCTATCACAGTGATGAGGTTATACTGATGAGGTTGACAAGATTAGATAGTGTCTTCATGCAATCTCTTTTGAGATATAAAAGAGAGAACCAAGCAGAGACACATGGGAACCTCATACCACCAAGAAAGCAGTGCTGGGAGCAGAGTGCGTCCTTTGGACCTGAGGTTCCTGCGCAGAGAAGCTCCCAGACCAAAGGAAGATTGATGACACAGACCTTCCTTCAGAGCCAACGGAGAAAGCATTCTCCTGGAGCTGACGCCCTGAATTTGGACTTGTAGCCTACTGGACTGTGAGAGAATAAACTTCTCTTTGTTGAGGCCATCCACTTGTGGTATTTCTGTTACAGCAGCACTAGGTGACTAAGACAAGTGCCAAGGTCCCAAATGGAAATATACAGGGAAAATTCAAGGAATAGCAAGAAGAGTGGGAGGGCTGGTGGGCGGAGAGGCCAGCAAATACCCGACAGTGTAGAGCCTTGTATCCTCCGGTAAGGATTTTACTCTAAATGAGATGGGAAACCATTGAAAGGATACAAACAAGGGAATGACATGACCTGCCTTATGCTTTAAAAGGCTATTTCTGACACTGCATGGAGAATCAAGCAAATGCATGGAATCCGACAAATCAGTTGGGAATCTGTTCGAATGATCCAGGTGATAGAAAATGGTGTCTTGGACTAAAGGTGGTAGGAGATGGTTAAATTGTAAATATAGAAAATCCAAGGGGATTTTTTGATAAGTTGAATGTGCAGTATGAAAGAATGACGAGTTAGAGACAATTTCAAGAATTTTGGCCTGATCAGCTGGAATGGAATAATGATTCCTTTTAATAAAATAGCAAACACTACGGGAGAAGCAGATTTGTGAGGCGTTAAGAAGGGAATGAATCCAGAGTTTAGTTTGGGATGCCCTGTAGACTTTATTATGGATCCAGTTGTGTCCTCCAAAAAGATATGTTGAAGTCCTAACCCCCAGTAACAATGAATGTGATCTTGTTTGGAAATCAGGTCTCTGAAGATATGACCAGTTAACATGAGGTCAGAGTGGAGTAGGGTGGGTCCTAATCCAATATAAGTGGAGTCCCTATAAAAGATCAGAAGAGAATCAGAGGGAAGACTGTTGTGTGAAGAGAGACACACAGGGAAGACGGCCATCTGAAAACAGAGGCAGAGATTGGAGTTATGCTGCCACAAACCAAGGAACACCTGGGGCTACCAGAAGCTGGAAGAGGCAAGGAAGGACTCTACCATAGAAATCTGGAGAGAAAATGGCCTAGGTGACACCCTGAATTCACACTTCTAGCCTCCATAACTGTGAGACAATAAATTTCTGTTGTTTTAAGCAACCCACTTGTGGTTCTTTGTTAAGGCAGCCCTGGAACTAATATATACACCCAGGTGGGGATGTTGAGTAGGCAGATAGATGTGGAAGTGTCAAATTTAGAAAAATAACTAGGGTTAAGGATATAAATTTAGGGGTCACAAGCCTTTAAAACCACAGGTTTTAGAAGTCAATTGAAGAGATGTCTCGAAAAGGAGGGTATGATCAAATGCATCAAATGCTTTTGAGAGGCTGAGTGAGAGTGATTGAAAATTGACCTTAACAACATGGATTCAGTAGAGAAGTGGAATGAAAACTCTTAGAGTTCTGATTAGATATTTATTGATATGAAGACCTGTTTATATCACTCTCCCCAGCTGGATTGCAAGTTTCATAAAGGCAAGGATGATGGGTATTTTGTTCACCATTTTGTCTCCATTGTTTGCTCTCGTCAGTGCCTGGTACATAGTAAATGCCCAATAAATATTTGTGAAATATTCACTTCTGTTCAGATTATTTCAAAGGAATGGACTGTCAGGATTTCCGTTGCAGGTTGTAGAGGGGTTGGAGATTTCACGGCGATTTTAATGGAATAGGAGAGGGTGATTTATAAAACCATTAAAGGACCACTCTTCTACTTTATTTTTTTAAATTGTTGTAGTTTCACTCTTTTATTGTTTATAAATGTTGACTTTCTAAGTTTAAAATGGTGAATGCACTTCAAGGCTACAATGTAAATATGTGTAGGAGATGTCTGATATTTGGTAACGTGAGATTTAAAAATAAATGTATGGTTTAACTATTACTTGCTATGTAAAGCAAAGAAATTAACTTTGAGGTAAGAACCCCAGAGAAAAGTCAGGAGGGAGAAACAGAACTTTCCCTTAGGTTATTTCCCGGAGAGGGGGCAACTAAAGCATTCAGTGTGCAGAGAGCAGGGCCTGGACCTTTGAGCACACTTTTTGTGCATGTTCACCCAATGAGGCAATATATTGATTTTGGGAAAGGCGAGATCTAAGATTACCCATTTGTTCTTATTAGCTAGGGTCCTCCCTTTGCCTGACCTCCTGGAAGCAAGTTAAATATCATGAAAAAGTCGGGAATTTTTTCTCTGATGACTAAGGAACGTTTGGTAAATTACTGCTTTACTGCATAAAACAGCCTCTAATATCCTGAAAGCTTTAATGTAGCTTCCCAATGGCACCTAATAGACTCAGCATGTGTATTGAAAGCTGGCTCAGTGAGTAACTATACAGAGCGGAAAGCTGAATGTGCGTAGTGTCATAGCCAATGGAGTCATAATTAAAATTAGACAGGCCAACAAAATACAGAGATGATTGGAATATACTCAGGAGGAAACAGGGACCATTTGGAGAGGTCACAAGACTCCTGTCATATCAATTATATTCTGACAACTTTGGCGGGTAAAAATGGGCCTCTTGGGGAAAAAAAAAGTGTCATTGAGAAGGAGAGGGGAAATGGAAATTCCCCAGAATTTCACATGCTATTAATACATAGTGCGTTTACTAAGCAAATGACCGTAGCTAGGGAGAATGTTAGAGAAAGGGAAAAGAACTTGGTATGTGAGCAACTGAAGTTTGTAACAAAAATGGAATTTGCAACTTACAGCAATAATATTAAACCCCTTCAGCCTTTAATTATCACTGCAGCTGCTGATCCTGAAAAAAGGCACTGAAGACTGCTGTTGTTTGCTAGTACCTTTGAACACAAAAGGGAATGTCACATGATGGAGACCAAAGATAGACAAGGGCTAACCGGTTGTTACTGTACTCTTTATGGACCCACAGGGCTGGAGGCTGAACTAACCTTTCCCCCTTAAATATAGGGCCTGAAAAATTGTTGTATTTTACACGTTCCGGAGGCCAGAATTATCTCTAGATCCTTCTAAGTACTTGTGGATATAAACTTTAGTTGTTCAGTGTAGGGTAAGCCTAGAGAGGTATTTGTTCCATTTGAAGTCTATGGCTGACAGCCTACGCATTCTCAACTTTATTACTGCCTCTAACACTGATGATTCATCGGTTTAGTCCACTAACATCATTGAGCACCTACTACGTGCTAAGTCCTGGGGTTTAAAACATAAATCTAGTAAGCAGAGACAAACATGTAAACCTGTAATTCCAGTAAAGTGTTACAGGTACTCTAACAGAAGTAAGGAGAAAGTGGCCAGTTCTGCTGGGTACATACTTAGGAGGCTTCGGAGGGAACCGTTAGGCTGAATCTCAGGTGGTAGCAGGTGAGCGGCCGCAGAGGGAGGGGCGGAGGAAGAGCACCAGATGCGAATGCATGGATATGGGAAACAGCCTGCTGACCTCGGGGACAAGAAATAGTGATGTATCCTGGAGTAAAAGGAGAGAGAGTTTTCGAGAGCGAGTTCCCAAGGGCCAGGAGATGGGGTGAGGGAGGTGGAAGAAAGAGCAAGATAACGAAATAGCAGATGGTGTAAACTTCTAAAGGTCTTTGGTAAACAAAACACATCTTCCTCCCTGAAATGCGAACAGACCTTGTGCTTAAAATGGGGATATATAGGGTCACTATGAGTCGGAATCGACTCAACTCGATGGCACACAACAGCAACAACGACAAGTTAAAGTTAGCTAGTCAGTGTCCTGGGATTCATAAGACAAAAAACATCTGTACTATCTTGAAACAACAAAATTGATTCTTTGCCCCCAGCATCTTCAGCACACCGGGGTTCTTTACTCGTTGGAGTGACCCAAACTTTCATCTGAAGGATTTAAACTCTTGGTAGTCCTTCCTGTATTGTGTTATTAGCGCCCTCTATTGACTCTGGAGGAGTCCTGGTGGCTCAGTGGTTAATAGCTCAGCTGCTAACCCAAAGGCCGGCAGTTTAAATCCACCAGCCACTCCTTGGAAACCGTTTACGAGGCGGTTCTACTCTGTCCTGTAAGGTTGCTATGAGTCGGAATCTACTCGATGGCCAACGAGGTTTTTGTTTTGTTTTTTTAATTGATTCTGTAGCACAGTGGTTAAGAGCTACGGCTGCTAACAAAGGTTCAGCAGTTTGAATCCACCAGCTGCTCCTTGGAAACCCTATGGGGCAGTTCTACTCTGTCCTATAGGGTCGCTATGGTCAGAATCAACTAGACGACAATTGGTTTGGTATTGACCTGTAACATTTGCCATAGAGTATGAGGAGATGTACTTGGGCATCAGTGACCCTGGGGGGTGCAAACGGTTAGTGAGCTCAATGTGAACGGAAAGGTTAGTGGTTTGAGTGTGCCTCGGAAGAAAGGCCTGATGATCTACTTTTGAAAAATCAACCATTGACAAGCCTACAGAGCGCAGTTCTGTTCTGACACACGTGGGTCACCAGGAGTCGAAGTAAACTCCACAGCAACTGATTTGGTTTGGGTTTGATCTGGGGATCACTTCTCTGCCCCTATTGTACTGCAACAATTCTGTTCCTCCTTTAACCACCCAGCCAATACTCAGACTCCCTTTTCTGTTTGCCAAGGATCCAGAAATGGCAATAGTTTCCAGAAATTGTTTCATGTTCCAGTTCAGTGGAATCTTTAATGTGTCCCTTGGCATATTTTCCCTTGGATTCTAAGCCTCAAGCCATTTCTTCTTCCAAGCAAGGTGGAAAATGAGATATACTGCTTAGAGTTCTGCTCCTAGGAAGACTTTCAATATTCCTTTAAAGCCACCTCTAAGTGAGCAGAATTTGCAAAAGTAGTCCAATCGTGCTAAAAGAAAAAAACCAAACCTGTTGCCAGTGAGCTGATTCCGACTCATAGCGACCCTGTAGGACAGAGTAGAACTGTCCCATAGGGTTTCCAATGAGCTTCTGGTGGATTTGAATTCGCCGACCTTTTGGTTAGCAGCCGAGCTCTTAACCACTGTGCCACCAGGGCTCCCCAATCATGGTAGGGTCTGTATATTAGGTAAGAGTCATCGGAAAACCAGTTTTGAACACTTTCTTCTTAGCTTGTTGCTGTTGTTGCTGTTAGATGCCTTGGAGTTTGTTTCCACTCATAGTGACCCTGTAGGACAGAGTGGAACTGCCCCATAGCATTTCCAAGGAGTGGCCGGTGGATTTGAATTGCCAACCTTTTGGTTAGCAGCTGAGGTCTTAACCACTACATCACCAGGGCTCCTTAGTCAGCTAGTCATACAGAGAATTCCGCCGTGAGGCCATATGTACGGGCTGGGGGAGGCTCGCCCTCCTTCAGCTCCTAAAATGAGGCTGTGCACTCAACAACACTAAGACCCCTCACAATGGCGACTCCATCCTTAGAGGGAGGGGAAATCTGATGCCTGAACATCCAAGTGTCAATCTTAGAAAGTCCTCCTTCACTTAAAAATTATAAAACACATTCGTCTAAAAGTTTTTACTACTTTATGAGTTTTTTAAAATTTAAATCTGTATTCCATCTGGAAGCTCAGGATAGGGATCCAGCTTTATTTTTTTCTACATGAAGAACACATTTCTCTTCACTACTTTGCTACATATTCAAATCCCATTCATATTTGTATCTATTTCTATCCTCAGTGTTTTGTTTTATTGATCATCTGCCTATTCCTACAACAGTATATCATTAGTAAACACTGCAGTTTAAATAACTGGTGGGGTTCTCCCTAACATTCTTCTGCATTAGAATCTTCCTGGCTATTCTTACACGTTTTTATTCTTCCACGGAGCCCTGATGGTGCAGTGGTTAAAGCACTCGGCTGCTAACTGAAAGATCAGTGGTTGGAACCCACCAGCCGTTCCACGGGAAAATGATGTGGCAGTCTGCTTCAGTAAAGATTACAGCCTTGAAAACCTGAGTTCTACTCTGTCATATAGGGCGGCTAGGAGTCAGAATCTACTAGGTGGCAGCAGCTTTTTTTTTTTTTTTATTCTTCCGGACAAGCTTTAAAACTGTTTTTCCAAGTTCCAAAAAGATTTCCATTAGAATTTTTACTGGGCTATAATAAATTGATAGATGAGTTTTAGGACAAACTGACATGTTTACAATGCTGTGTCTTGCAAGCCAAGGATACAACATGACTCTTTATTTATGTAAGTGTTCTTTGTTGTTGGACACTGATTCTCGGTGATATGAACTAGTTTCTCCTCAAGAGATATTTTTGTTACCAATCCTGCTGCTACCAGTTCTACAAAATACAATCATTTCATGTTGGGTCACCAAGTACTCTTCACATTTAACATAAACACATGAGAATATTGTCGAAAAATGTGTTGTGATGATTAAATTTCCAAGATTCCAGGTTGGAGTTTTTCAACTGAGTATAGAGAAATGGTCAATTGAAAGAACAGCTTGGAAATGTCAAAACATGACCCCACCCCTGCTTGCCGTCAAGTCTATTCCAACTCATAGCGACCGTATAGGACAGAGTAGTACTGCCCAATAGGGTTTCCAAGGCTTTAATCTTTATGGATGCAGACTGCCACCTCTTTCTTCTGTGGAGCAAGTGGTGGGTTTGAACTGAAGACTGTTCAATTAGCAGGCAAGGCCTGGTGCCACCAGAGATCCTTGAAAGCATACAGAAGTCACCAATATGTGTTATTTACCTAAAAATGTTATCTTTTATTGAAAAATTGTGTTATTATTCCAGACCAGGAATAGAGGCTATAATGTTTTCATGCCCACATATATGTAGCACATCTGGAATTGTTCACATAAATTCACTGGCAAGAAACCTTATCTGCGGGTCAAAAGACTAGTCTAATATTTTCATGACAATAAACAAGAATGGCATGTGCCAAGTCATCTAATGAAGTGTGCCAGGGAAGTCATCATGCCTGCTTTTTGTTTCCACTGTGTACTCAATGCCTAGCACAATGCCTGGCTCACAGTGGTAAGGTGCAGTTGAGTTGGTCCTGACCCAGAACAACCCTACCTACAACAGAATGAAACACTGCCCCATCCTGTGCCATCCTCACAATCGTTGTTATACTTGAGCCCATTGTTGCAGCCACTGTGTCAATCCATCTCATTGAGGGTCTTCCTCTTTTTCACTAACCCTCTACTTTACCAAGCAAAATGTCCCTCTCCAGGGTCTAGGCCCTCCTGATAATGTGTCCAAAGTCTGTGAGACGAAGTCTCACCATCCTCACTTCTAAGGAGCATTCTGGCTGTACTTCTCCCAAGACAGATTCGTTCCTTCTTCTAGAAGTCCATAGTATATTCAATATTCTTTGTCAACACCATAATTCAAAGGTGTTGATTCTTCTTCAGTCTTCCTTATTCATTGCCCAGCTTTCCCATGCATGTGAGGCGATTGAAAATACCATGGCTTGGGTCAGGTGCACCTTAGTCCTCAAAGTGACGTCTTTGCTTTTTAACACTTTAAAGAGAGGTCTTTTGTAGCAGATTTGCCCAATGCAACACGTCATTTGATTTCTTTTCTTTTTTTTTTAATTGTGCTTTAAGTGAAAGTTTACAGTTCAAGCCAGTTTCTCATACAAAAATTTATACACACATTACTATGTGAACCTAGTTGCTCTCCCTACTATGTAACAGCATACTCCTCCTTTCCACCTCAGATTTCCTGTGTCCGTACAACCAGCTCTTGTCCCTTTCTGCCTTCTCATCACACCTCCAGACTAGAGCTGCCCATTTAGACTCATGTATCTACTTGAGCTAAGAAGCATACTCTTCACAAGTATCATTTTATGTCTTATAGTCCAGTCTAATCTTTATCTGAAGAGTTGGCTTTGGGAATGGTTTTAGTTTTGGGCTAACAGAGAGTCCGGGGGCCATGTCTTCCAGGGTCCCTCCAGTCTCAGTCAAACCATTAAGTCTGGTTGTTTTTTTTTTTTTACTAGAATTTGAGTTCTGTACTCCACTTTTCTCCTGCTCCATCAGGACTCTCTGTTGTGTTCACTGTTAGGGCAGTCATTGGTGGTAGCCAGGCACCATCTAATTCTTCTGGTCTCAGGCTAATGCAGTCCTGGTTTATGTGGCCCTTTCTGTCTCTTGGGCTAATATTTTTCTTGTATCTTTGGTGTTCTTCATTCTCCTTTGCTCCAGGTGGGTTGGAATCAATTGATGCGTCTTAGATGGCCGCTCCCTAGCTTTTAAGACCCCAGATGCCACTCACCAAAGTGGAATGCAGAACATTTTCTTAATAAACTTTGTTATGCCAATTGACCTAGATGTCTCTGAAACCGTGGTCCCCAGACCCCCACCCCTGCTACTCTGTCCCTTGAAGTGTTTGACTGTATTCAGGAAACTTCTTAGCTTTTGTTTTAGTTCAGATGTGCTGACTTCCCCTGTATTGTGTGTTGTCCTTCCCTTCACCTAAGATAATTCTTGTCTTCTATCTAGCTCATGAATACCCCTCTCTCTCCCTCTCCACCCTCGTAACCATCAAAGAATGTTTTCCTCTGTGTGTAAACCTTTTCTTGAGTTCTTATAATAGTGGTCTCGTACAATATTTGTCCTTTTGTGACTGATTTCACTCAGCATAATGCCTCCCAGATTCATCCATGTTATGAGACATTTCAGATTCATCATTGTCCTTTGTCATTGCAAAGTACTCCATTGTGTGAATATACCATAATTTGTTTATCCTTTCATCTGTTGATGGGCACCTAGGTTGTTTCCATCTTTTTGCTATTGTGAACAGTGCTGCAATGAACATGGGTGTGCATATATCTATTCATGTGATGGCTCGTTTCTCTAGGATATATTCCAAGGAGTGGGATTGCTGAATCATATGGTACTTCTGTTTCTAGCTTTTTAAGGAAGCGCCAAACTGATTTCCAAAGTGGTTGTACCATTTTACATTCCCACTAGCAGTGTATAAGTGTTCCAGTCTCTCTACAACCTCTCCAACATTTATTATTTTGTGGTTTTTTTTTGGATTAATGCTAGCTTTGTTGGGGTGAGATGGTATCTCATTGTAGTTTTGATTTGCATTTCTCTAACGACTAATGATTGTGAGCATTTCCTCATGTATCTGTTAGCCGCCTGAATGTCTTCTTTGGTGAAGTGCCTGTTTATATCCTTTGCCCATTTTGTAAGTGGATTATTTGTCTTTTTGTTGTTGAGGGTTTGCAGTATCTTGTAGATTTTAGAGACTAGACCGTGATGGGATATGTCGTAGCCAAAAATTTTTTCCCAGTCTGTAGGTTATCTTGCTTGATTTCTTGACTGCTGCTTCATGGGCATTGATTGTGGATCCAGGCAGAATGAAATCCTTGACAACTTCAATATTTTCTCCACTGCTATTCAGAAAGTTTTCACTGGCCAGTTTTTCAGAAGTAGACTGCCAGGTCCTTCTTCCTAGTCTATCTTAGTGTGGAACCTCCACTGAAACCTGTCCACCATGGGTGACCCTGCTGATATTTGAAATACTGGAGGCATAGCTTCCAGCATCACAGCAACATGCAAGCCACCACAGTAGGACAAACTGATAGATGGTGGGGCTCATAGTTGGTGCTTGTTTATTGAAGGAACAAATGGAATCTTCATCAAGAATTCATATGTATGCTTCTTTTTTTTAAAGTTTATTTATTTTGTTGCTATTTTTAAGAATATACACAGAAAAACACACCAATTCAACAGTTTCTGTGTGTACAGTTCAGGGACATTGACTAAGTTCTTTGAGTTATGTAACCATTCTCACCCTCCTTTTCAAAGTTATTCCTCCCCCAGTAACATGAACTCACGGACCCTATCTAAGCTTTCAAGTTGTTGTCACTTTGATCCCATATACAAGAGTATAATGCTCAAGGTAGACATTTTTTACTACTTAAGCTAAACTACTGTTTGGTTTTAAGAAGACTTCAGGGGATATTTTTGCTTTAAAATTTAAAAATTATCGCAGAATAATAGTTTCAAGAGTTCTTCCAACCTTCATGGCTCCAGAAGGTCTGGAGTCCATGAGAACTTGAAATTCTGTTCTGCATTTTCCCCCTTTTGATCAGGATTTTTCTATGGAATTTTTGATCAAAATGTTCAGTAATAGTAGCTGGGCACCATCCAGTTCTTCTGGTCTCATGGCAAAGGAGGTAGTTGTTCATGAAGGCAATTGGCCACACAGTCCATATCCTCCTCCTAGTCTTGACTCGCCTTCTTCCTTTGTTGTTTCAGTTGAGTAGAGACCAGTTATTATGGCTTGGATGGACACTTGTAAGCTTTTAAGACCCCAGGCACTGTACATCAAACTAGGAGGTAGAACAGACGAACTAAACATGTTATTGGGCCAAGTAACAGGGCTGTCTCATGAAATTATGACCCTAAACCTCCAAACCAAGGAACCAAATCCCATGAGATGTTTGGTTGTAACTAAGCAGCCTCAGCAGCTACTTTTTTTTTTTTGTCATTTTAAATGTATCTATCACACAAGTTTTGCCAATATGTATATGTTTTTTCAGGTAAAAACTTGAAGGGTGTGATTTGCTGCCAATCTAGATGACCACCACTACCTTCAGCCTCCATGACAGTACCAACAACTTATGACTTGGTAGCTAAGACTGTTGAGCCCTCTTGTCCTTGACTCACCTAGTAGCCTTCTCCAGGGCCTGCCTCTGTAGTCTTGTCAATTCCTCCATTGCAGTGAGTGGGTGTTCCCAAATAGCCAGCTTCCACTTCCCTTCCTACCAGCTGTCTATTGCCTAATACCCTTTGTGCCTCATACCCAATCAAGTCATGTTGTTGTTGGCACTGGAAACACAGTGCTATGTGACTATCTGAGTTTTAGAATGATCACTCTAATGATAGATTTTGCCCAATCTCATTCCAAGAGTGGAGAGCTGGTGGGCCAGAGTGAGTCAATCATGGCCAGAATTGGGCAATGAAAGTACTTTTTACCCACAGTTGCAGGTATGTGCAGTTTATGAATAAGAATGGTGTTGGGTCAGAGAGATAATGCAGAGATAGAAAAGCATTTCTACTCAGATAATCAAAGCAAAGAGAGTCTGCAGCAGGTATTAGGTCCTGGAATAGAATCAAGGGACCGGAGAACTAGAGAATATTACAACCTATAGCCAAGATAACTGTAGCCAAAATCTGAGCTTTTATGTTCTCTCAGAGATACATGGTATGGGCAGTCTGGATTGATTGATTGATTTTCCTTTTTTATTGTACGTTAGATGAAGGTTTACAGAACAGATAGTTTCTCGTTAAACAGTCAGTACATATTGTTTTATGGCACTGATTAACAACCCCACGGCATGTCAATGCTCTCCTCTCTCAAACTTGGGCCCCCTATTACCTGCTTTCCTGTCCCTTCCTGCCTTCTAGCCATTATCCCTGGGCTGTTGTGCCCCATTAGTCTCGTTTTGTTTTATGGGGCTGTCTAATCTTTGGCTGAAGAGTGGACCTCGGGATGGATTTATTTAAATATCCTAGGGTGGAGCAGAATCATGAAGAATGATTGGCTAAAGGGGTAGGCATGAAAGTTAGGAGTCTATAGCATCTAAGCAAGAATTATTAAAGGACTAGAGAAATCCCAGTGGTGACAGTGAGGCCAGAAACAGATTCTAAGGCCATTTCAGAAATAGAATTGGTGAGAACGAATGGCTGGATAGCCACAAGTCATACATTCTAAAGGTATTACTTGAGGAGGAGAAGAAGGTACAAACAGAAAAAAAAAAAAAAAAAAAAAACTCAAATGATAGAATCTTGTTCTTAAAGATCAATAAAACCAAAAACCAAACCAGTTACCACTGAGTCGATTCTGACTCATGATGACTCCAAGTGTTGCAGAGTAGAACTGCTCTCCATGGGATTTTCAAGGCTGTGACCTTTAGGAAGCAGATTGCTAGGCCTTTCTTCCAAGGTTCCTTAGGGTAAGTTCAAACTGCCAACTTTCTGGTTAGTAGTGGAGCACTTAACAGTTTGCACCACCCAGAGACTCCTTAAAGATCAACAGGCATTGTGAAATTCTGATGATGCAATAATCACTTTTGTGGGTCCATTTAAAGGCTGACAATTTAAAAATGATTTATAATTATTGTCCTTCACAATAACTCTGTAGGAGTGACATCTTTCAAAATCACCTCTACTTTAATAGCACTTGAAGGCATAGCTGTAAAAAGAACTTAGGCCATTAATTTCCATGTCCTGATATTGGATTCGACTCATATTTGTAAGTCATCTCTCATGGTCCTAGCCCAACTCAGTCACATGCATGCGCTCACACACACACACACACACATTCTCCTAAAATTTAAATGTGATTTCTGAGATTAAAATGAAAGTAATGTGTCTATCATCAGTGCTCTTAGATATAAATAAGTAGATAAAAGTATAAATATTGTTTAAAAGCTTTTGTAGCTAACGACGTGGCCTCATTGTTATATCTGTTTCAACAACTTTAGAATGACAAGTAAGATCCTTCGTTCCTCCCTCGTGCCTCCCCACTCTCGCCTTTCCTTTTTCCTTCCTTCTTTCCAATTTTTTTTCAGGAAACATTTATGGAGTGTCCATAATGTATCAGCTCATGCTGGGCCCCGAGGATACAAAAATAAAAAGACAGGGTTCCCTAACCTCCAGGACAGTGGGAATCAAAATTTTCATGAGGTCTTTCAGAGAAAAATCGAGGGAATGTGAGGAGTATTTGAGTTCTGAAGTGGCAGCACTCAGACACCAGGATGAAGAAGGATAAAAGCCTTCCCAATCCTGGTAGGAAAAGCCTGAGAGGGAGAAGGGAGTAAAGAGCATTTACCTCCTCAAGGCACACAGGGTCAGGGTCAGCAAGGAGGGATAAGAGTACAATAGAGGACTGTGTGGCACAGATAGACAGCCACCCCCCACCCCACCCCCTCAGCATGAACCCAGCATGTGGGATCTGTGAACTTGAAAGAGTCAAGTGACTACCTTTGGCAGGCCAAAGAGATGTAACCTTTTAGAGGCCATATCATCTGAATGAAAGAGCTGTCCTACTTAGCATAAGAAAATCTATTCTCTCGGTAGTAGAAGGAGCTGGGGCTTTTAGTAAAGCTGGCCAGTAGGGGATGAATCTTTCATGTGAAGATGAGTTAATGACGTGCTGGGTGGAGAGGTGGTACCTGTTGCTGTCAAGTCGATTCTGAATCATAGCAACCCTGTAGGACAGAGCAGAACTACCCCATAGGTTTTCTAAGGAGCAACTGATGGATTCGAACTGCCAACATTTTGGTTAGCAGCCGAGCTCTTAACCACTTCACCACCAGGGTTCCTGAGAGGTGGCACAGTGAGGTGGAAAGAACAGAGTCTAAAGACATGGATTTCAATTTTCTCTCTATCCTTACTAGCTGGGCAATCTTGAGCAAATCATTTCTATGAACTCCAGTTTCTCCATCTGTAAAAATACCAAGTGATCATGAAGTACTTTATGTACATTACTTTTTAATCTTCACACAACCCTATGAATTAACTGTTATTACTTTTCCCAAAATACGGATGAGGAAACTGAGATCGAAGGAAGTTGAGTACATTTTCAAAATTCACATATAAGTGACAAAGCTGGAATTTGAACCTATATGTGTCTGACTTAAAACTCTGTGTTCTTAACCAATTGCATGCTGCCTCTCTTCCCAGGATTTGTTATAAGGACTAAATAACATAAAGTTTTACTGAAATGTTGGTAATTAATTTGACTATTAAATATCTAATTGTTCTAATACTTACAATCTTAGTTTTATTTAGTGAATAGATGGAAGTCAGTGTAATTACATTATTTCTTCAAGCATAATTACTTCTTTTATAAATTTAAACATTATTTATTTTTACATTTTTATTGTTTAGTTTATTTTGTTGCATAATTTCTTTAATTTTTCTATTGTGGTAAAATATATATAACATAACCTTTGCCATTTTAACTATTTTTTAAGTGTACCATTCAGTAGCATTGATTACATTCACAATGTTGTGCAACCAACATCACTATTTGTTTCCAATTTTTTTTTTATCTCCCCAAATAGAAACTCAGTACCCGTTAAGCATTAACTGCCCAGCCCATGATTACCACTAATCTATTTTCTATCTCTATGCATTTGCCTATTCTAGACATTTTATATAAGTGGGATACATACAATATTTTTGTCCTTTTGTATCTGGCTTCTTTCACTCAGTATAATGTCTTCAAGTCTTCAAATTTCACCCATGTCATAGCATGTATTAGAACACCATTCCTTTTTATGACTGAATAATATTCCGTTGTAGGTATAGACCACATTTCGTTTATCCATTCATTTCATAATTGCTTTCGGAGGGAAAAAATCTTTTGAACACTACAAAAATGGTTAGCGGAGGTTCTGGCAAGATGGTGCTCTAGGCAGAAGCACCACGCCATCCCTCCACAGCAAAGATCCAAAAAACTAAGCCAAACAGAGAATGCAACAATCCTGAAACCCTAGAACATCAAATGAAGAGATAAGGAACTCAGCCGAGCACCAAATGGAGTGAGAATACTGAAAGAGAATGGAGAGCGAGGAGAGATTCATGCAGAGTCCCCTACCAGCTAACGCAGCACGGATACACCATCTTGGACTCCTATCAGAGACCAGCAAATGGGGGTACGAGAAAGCAGCCTCATGGAGTGTCCAGTAGGAGACAAAACAGCCGGGAAGAAACAAACAAATCTACAATCAATAAACGGGAGAAATATCTACTGAATGCCCTGAAAACAGCAAACAATATCAAAACAGTTACAAACACAAGACAGGATGGTTCCAGTAGGCATCCAAATTAAAACACCAGATGAAACTCCTGTGGAAGAAAATGCACTAGAAGTACCTAATAAGGAATTCAAATCTCTAATCCTCGGAATTTTCAAAGAACTGAGGCAAAAAGCTGACAAACATGAGAAAAAAATAGACAAATTCATGGGAAATACAGACAAAAAATTGGGAGAATTCAGGAAGATGATGCAGGAACAAAATGCCAAAATAAATTCACAACTAGAAATTATACAAAAACAACAATTAGAAACCCAAAAGATAAACAACAAGATTTCAGAAATGGATGATGTCGTAGAAGGACTGAGAAGCAGATTTGAAACTGTGGAAGACAGGATCAGTGGAACTAAAGACAAACACTTGGATACAACTCTGTTTCAGGAAAACTCAGAAAAAAGAACAAAGAAAAATGAAGAGACCATGAGAGTTATGTGGGACACATTAAAAGCAAAAATTTACGAGTGATTGGCATTCCAGAACAGGGGGAGAAAACAGAAAACAAAGAGAGGATTATTGAGGAACTGCTAACAGAAAACTTCCTCAATATTATGAAAGATGAAAAGCTGGCCATCCAAGAAGCTCAATGAACCCCATATAGAAGAGACCCCAAAAGAAAATCACCAAGGCATATCATATTCACACTCGCCAAAACCAAAGACAAACAAAGAATCCTGAGAGCAGCTCGTGAAAAACAAGAAGTCACATACAGAGGAGAAACAATAAGACTAAGCTCAGATTATTCGGCAGAAACCATGCAGGCAAGAAGGCAGTGGGATGACATATATAAAATCTTGAAAGAAAAAAATTGTCAGCCAAGAATAATGTATCCTGCAAAACTCTCGTTCAAATTTTTATCATTTCCAGATAAACAGAAACTAAGGGAATATGTAAAAGTCAAACCAAACTTACAAGAATTATTAAAGGGAGTTCTTCGATCCGAGGACAAACAACTTCAGCCCTCAGGCAGGACCTACGATGCAGGATCATATAAGCCAGATACCAATCTAGGAAATGAACTCTCGAGGACTATCCAAAACCAAAAGAAATACAATAGGGAATCAGAGCAGTCAATCGATGGATGACAACAACATCAAAACAATGAAAGAAGGAATAAATGGCATAGGTATAGAACCTTCTAACAGAGAGGAAGGCAAGGCAATACCAAGTAAGGATACACTGCTTCAAACTTAGAAAGATAAGGGTAAAATTCATGGTAACCACAAAGAAAGTTAACAAACCAACTCATAAAAATAAACATGAAAAACATAAAGTCTCAGCAAAAACAAAACCTACAAAAACAAAAGAAATGAACACAAAATCCACAAATAAAAGTAACTCAGCACAAGAGAGTAAGAAGAACAAAGAAAACTTCAGCACCACAAAAAAAAGCACTACAAAATGACAGCAACAAACTCACATCTATCAATAATTACACTGAATGTAAATGGACTCAATGCACCCATAAAGAGACGGAGAGTGACAGAATGGAAAAGAAAACAGGATCCATCAGTATGCTGTCTACAAGAGACACACCTTAGAAGCAAAGGTGTGAATTTATTAAAAGTCAAAGGTTGGAAAAAATATATCAAGCTAACAACTGCCAAAAAAGAGCAGGAGTGGCAATTCTAATCTCAGATAAAATAGACTTTAAAACAAAATCTACCATAAAAGACAAAGAAGGACACTATATAATGATTAAGGGGAGGATCCATCATAAAGACATAACCATAAAAAACATCTACGCACCCAATGACAGGGCTCCAAAATACATAAAACAAACTCTAACAACACTGAAAAGAGAAATTGACAGTTCCACAATAATAGTAGGAGACTTCAACACTCCGCTCTCAGTAAAGGACAGAACAACTAAGAAGAAACTCAGCAAAGATACAGAAGACCTAAAGGGCACAATCAGCCAACTGGACCTCATAGACATATATAGAACACTCCATCCAGCCACTGTAAAGTATACATTCTTTTCTAATGCACATGGAACGTTCTCCAGAATAGACCACATCTTAGGCCACAGAGCAATCCTCAACAAGATCCAAAACATTGAGATAATTCAAAGTATCTTCTCTGACCACAATGCCACCAAGGTAGAAATTAACACTAGAAAGAGCAAGGAAAAAAATCAATTACATGGAAACTGAATAATACCCTGCTTACACATCAGTGGGTAACAGGAGAAATCAGAGATGGAATCAAAAAATTCCTAGAATCAAATGACAATGAAAACACATCATACCAAAACCTTTGGGATACAGCAAAGGCAGTCCTCAGAGGACAATTTACAGCAATAGATGCACATATCAAAAAAGAAGAAAGGGACAAAATCAAAACATTAACTACAGAACTCAAACACATAGAAAGAGAACAGCAAAAAAAGCCCACAACCACAGGAAGAAAGGAAATAGTAAAGATCAGAGCATAAATAAATGAAATAGAGAACAGAAAAACAATAGAAAGAATCAACAAAACCAAAAGTTGGTTCTTTGAAATAATCAACAAAATTGACAAACCACTGAAAAACAGCAGAGGACACAAATAACCCAAATAGGAAATGAAATGGGGGACATTATAACAGACCCAACTGAAATAAAAAGGATCATAACAGAATATCATGAAAAACTATACTCCAACAAATTTGAAAACCTAGAGGAAATGGATAAATTTCTAGAAACACGCGGCCTACCCAAACTACAACAAAGTGATGTCGAAAATCTGAACAGACCCATAACAAGAGAAGAGATTGAAAAGGTAATAAAAAAACTCCGAACCAAAAAAAGCCCTGGCTCAGATGGCTTCACTGGAGAATTCTACAAAACATTTACAGAAGAGTTTGTACCAGTACTACTCAAGCTATTTCAGAGCATAGAAGAGGAAGCAACACTTCCAAATTCATTCTATGAAGCCAGCATCATGCTGATACCAAAACCAGGCAAAGACGTCACAAAAAAAGAAAATTACAGACCAATATCTCTCATGAATATAGATGCAAAAATTCTCAACAAAATTCTAGCCAATACAATTCAGCATCATATCAAAAAAATAATACACCACCACCAAGTAGGATTCATACCAGGTATGCAAGGATGGTTCAACATTAGAAAATCAATCAATGTAATCCACCACATAAATAAAAGGAAACAAAAAAATCACATGATCATCTCAACTGACGCAGAAAAGGCATGTGACAAAGTCCAACACCGATTCCTGATAAAAACTCTCAATAAAATAGGTATAGAAGGGAAATTTCTCAACATAATAAAGGGCATCTATGCAAAACCAACGGCCAACATCATTCTTAATGGAAAGAGGCTGAAAACATTCCCCTTGAAAACAGGCACAAGACAAGGATGCCCTTTATCACCACTCCTATTTAACATTGTGCTGGAAGTTCTAGCTAGAGCAATAAGGCAAGAAAAAGAAATCAAGGGCATCCAAATTGGTAATGAAGAAGTTAAACTGTCCCTCTTTGTAGATGATATGATACTATACATAGAAAACCCTAAAGACTCCATGAGAAATCTACTGGAACTAATAGAAAGATTTAGCAGAGTAGCAGGATACAAGATAAACATTCAAAAATCAGTTGGATTCCTATACACCAATAAGGAGAACAATGAAAAGGAAATCAGGAAATCAATACCATTTTCAATAGCCCCTAAAAAGATAAAATACTTAGGAATAAATCTGACCAGGGATGTAAAAGACCTATACAAAGAAAACTACAAAACACTACCGCATGAAACCCAAAGGAATCTACATAAATGGAAAAACATACCATGCTCACGGATAGACAGGCTCAACATTGTAAAAATGTCAATTCTACCCAAAGCAATTTACAAATACAACGCAATCCCGATCCAAATACCAGCAACATTCTTCAAAGAGATGGAAAAACTAATCATTAACTTTATATGGAAAGGGAAGAAGCCCCGAAGAAGTAAAGCACTACTGAAGAAGAAGAATACAGTTGGAGGACTCACACTACCTGACTTCAGAACCTACTATACAGCTACAGTAGTCAAAACAGCCTGGTACTGGTACAATGACAGATACATTGACCAATGGAACAGAATTGAGAACCCAGATGTAAATCCATCCACCTATGGTCACCTGATCTTCGACAAGGGCCCAAAGTCCATCAAATGGGGAAAAGACAGTCTTTTTAACAAATGGTGCTGGCAAAACTGTATATCCATTTGCAAAAAAATGAAACAGGACCCATACTTCACAACGTATACAAAAACTACTTCAAAATGGATCAAAGACCTGAATATAAAGCCTAAAACTATAAAGTTCGTAGAAGAAAAAATAGGACCAACACTTCAGGCTTTAATACATGGCATTAACAGGATACAAACCATAACCATCAACACACAAAACCCAACAGATAAACTAGATAACTGGGATCGTCTAAACATCAAACACCTATGCTCTTCAAAAGACTTCACCAAAAGAGTAAAAAGAGAACCTACGGACTGGGAAAAAATTTTTGGTCAGTGCAAGTCAGACAAAGATCTAATCTCCATAATCTGCAAGAAAATCCAACACCTCTAAACAAAAAGACAAATAATCCTACTAAAAA
This sequence comes from Dugong dugon, assembly GCA_030035585.1. Classification (NCBI taxonomy): domain Eukaryota; kingdom Metazoa; phylum Chordata; class Mammalia; order Sirenia; family Dugongidae; genus Dugong; species Dugong dugon. Next base: position 34,871,659 of record CM057467.1, read on the forward strand.
ATGGGCAAAAGAAATTAACAGACACTTCACCAAAGAAGACATTCAAATGGCCAACAGACACTTGAGGAAATGCTCAAGATCACTAGCCATTAGAGAAATGCAAATTAAAACCACAATGAGATACCATCTCGCCCCGGCATTACTGGCACGAATCAAAAACACTGGAAATAACAAATGTTGGAGGGGCTGCGGGGAGATGGGAACTCTTACGTACTGCTGGTGGGAATGCAAAACGATACAACCATTTTGGAAAATGATATGGTGCTTCCTCAAAAAGCTAGAAATAGACATACCATTCGATCCAGCAATCGCACTCCTAGGAATATCTCCTAGAGAAATAAGAGTCGTCATTCGAATAGACATATGCACACCTATGTTCATGGCAGCATTGTTCACAATAGCAAAACGATGGAAACAACCTAGATTCCCATCAACAGATGAATGGATAAACAAACTATGGTACATACACACAATGGAGTACTATGCAACCAGAAAGAACAACAATGAATCTGTGAACCATCTCATAACATGGATGAAACTGGAGGACATTATGCTGAGTGAAATAAGTCAATCACAAAAGGACAAATATTGTATGAGACCTCTATTGTAAAAACCCATGAAAAACTTCACACGTAAAATGTAACAATCTTTGTTGGTTACCAGGGATGGATGGGTTGGGGGGGGGAAATACTAAATAGGCAACAGATAAGTGGTATCTTGGGTGAAGGGTGAGACAGTACACATTACAGGAGAAAGTAGGACAACCTGTACAAGGAAAGGTCATGGAAGCCCCATAGACACATCCAAACTCCCTGAGGGACTGAATTGCTGGGTAGAGGGCTGTGGGGACCATGGTCTCGGGGAACATCTAGCTCAATGGCATGACACAGCTTATAAAGACAATGCTCTACACTCTACCTTGGTGAGTAGTGTCTGGGGTCTTAAAAGCCTGTGAGTGGCCATCTAAGATACTCCACTGGTCTCATCCCTTTGGGAGCAAGGGAGAATGAAGAGAATAGGATACAAGGAAAAGATTAGTCCAAGGGACTAATTGTCCACAGCTACCAAGGCCTCCACCGGACTGAGTCCAGTACAGCTAGATGGTGCCCGGCTACCACCACTGACTGCTCTGACCAGGATCACAACAGAGGGTTCTGGACAGAGCTGGAGAAGGATGTAGAGCATAATCCTAACTCACAAAAAAAAGACCATATTTACTGGCCTAAAGGAGACTGGAGAAACCTCGAGAGTATGGCCCACAGACACCCTTTTAGCTCAGTGGTGAAGTTACCTCCAAGCTTCACTGTTCAGCCTGGGAGTGGACAGCCACATAAAACCAAATGAGACTAACGAGGTACCGTAGTCCAGTGACAAGGGCCAGAAGGCAGAAGGGGACAAGGAAGCTGGTGATAGGGAACCCAAGGTTGAGTAAGGATATTGTTGATGTGTTGTGAGGTTGTTAACCATTGTCATAGGGCAACATTTGTAGTAACTGTGAAATGAGAAACTATTTTGTTCTGTAAGCCTTCATCTTAAGTGAGAACAACAGCACAACTGGAAGAGCGTAGTCGATGTCACTGAACTGTGTATGTAGAAATTTTTGAAACGGTGTACCTTTGGCTATGTGTATTTTCACCAAAAAAAAAAAAAGTTTGAGAATTTAGAGGGTTAATATGTTGTGGGGTTGTTAACCAATGTCATAAAACAACTTGTGTACTACTGTTTCATGAGAAACTATTTGTTCTGTAAGCCTTCACCCGAAGTACAATAAAATATAAAAAAAAAAAAATGATTAGAATAATTAGTGTAATCTTCTCAGGGCAGTATATACCTTTAGTAACAATGGTTATCCACAAGTCACCCTTCTTTTCTTGCTTCAAACAGTGATGTGGGAAAGGATTGTATAACTGGGAGTCTGGGGATCCAGGCTCTAATACAAGACCTGAGTTCACAATCCTGTATTTATTTTAGGCCAGTCACCCTCTTTGAACTGCTATTGCCTCATGTTTAAAACAAGGGGTTAAATGAGATAATTGGTAAAGGCCCTTAACAATAGTAATAGCCTGCAATTCCTTGTAATTTTAGAAGAGGACATAGTTCAGAATATAATTTTAATTCAGTTTCTATTCTAAGAATATTATGGTAATATATGTAATAGTTCTAAGCAAGTAATAGGCTGAGAAAAAGAAACTGTAAATTAAGGAAACTTGACTAGATAATTTCTAAGTTCTTTCCAAGTTTGACATTCTATGATCCAAATAATGCTACATTGTAATCTCAGAGTACTTTATAATATTTCAAAGGACTTTTATTTGATTTATCCTTTTTGATCCTCACAGGGACAATATGAACTGGTGAGGAGAGTTACTTTATCCACAGTCTACAAATGAAGGAACTAAAGATTAAGTGGTTGGCCTCAGGTCACTCGGCTAGTTGGGGACAGAGCTGAGAGAGAAAGCTTTCTGACCCATGCTGTATCTACTATGCCACAACATTCCTAGGCTCAATAAATATTAACTGTTAAAGAAGGTTGCCTAATATATAACTACATTTTATTCTAGTTTGGCAGATGAGTAATCCTCAGTGAAGAATTCTTAATTTGTGAAGTCCGAAGTCTTTAGTTCAGCAGTGTTTGAGTCGTTTGTGGTGTCAAAAAGGTTAGGAAACACAGTATTTTGCAACTTTCTCCAAATTCTGAATCAGAAAAGCTGAAGATTTAAACTTCAACTTAAAAAAGGAGAGTAATATGTTAAAGTCTCTTTGACCTAAGATACACTTCCTAAAAACCATGAGCCTTTAACTAAGTATTGAGGAGGACATTTGGCAATTATGACTAAACAACTCATCTTCCAGTTACATATGTTGTCATTGTTTGGTGCCAATAAGTCGATTTTCCACTCAGAGTGACCCCACATGACAGAGTAGAACTGCCACATAGGGTTTTCTAGGCTATAATCTTTACGGCAGCTTGCAAAGACAAAGTAAAGTATTATAATGAAATGGGCAAAGACCTGGAAATAGAAAACCAAAAGGGAAGCACATACTTGACATTTCTCAAGCTGAAAAAACTGAAAGAAAAATTTCAACTCTCTAGTTGCAATATTGAAGGATTCCATAGGCAAAATATTTTACGACACAGGAAGCATCGAAAGAAGATGGAAGGAATAGAGAGAGTCGCTGTACTAAAAAGAATTGCTTGACACTCAACCATTTTAGGAGGTAGCGTATGATTAAAAACTGATGGTGCTGAAGGAAGAAGTCCAAGATGCACTGAAGGCACTGGAGCCTCCTGGAATTGACAGAACACCAACTGAGATGTTTTAACAAACTAATGCAGCACTGGAGGTGCTCACTCGTCTATGCCAATAAATTTGGAAGACAGCTACCTGGCCAACCAACTGGAAAAGATGCGTATTTGTGTCCATTCCAAAGAAAGGCGATCCAACAGGATGGAGAAATTATCCAACAATATCATTAATATCACATGCAAGTAAAATTTTGCTGAAGATCATTCAAAAGCAGTTGCAGCAGTACATCAACACGGAACTGCCAGAAATTCAAGCCAGATTCAGAAGAGGACATGGAACAAGGGATATCATTGCTAATGTCAGATTGATCTTGGCTGAAAGCAGAGAATACCAGAAAGATGTTTACCTGTGTTTTAATGACTATGCAAAGGCACTTGATTGTATGGATCATAAAAAATCATGGATAACACTTCAAAGAACAGGAATTCCAGAACGCTTTATTGTGCTTATGAAGAACCTGTACATAGACCAAGAGGCAGTCTTTTGAACAGAACAAGGGGATACTACTGCATGGTTTAAAATCAGGAAAAGTGTGCGTCAGGGTTGTATCCTTTCACCATATTTATTCAATCTGTATGCTGAGCAAATAATCCAAGAAACTGGACTATGTGAAGAAGATCGTGGCATCAGGATGGGAAGACCACTCATTAACAACCTGAAATATGCAGATAACAAACATTGCTTGCTGAAAGCGAAGAGGACTTGAAGCACTTACTGATGAAGATCAAAGACTACAGCCATCTGTATGGATTGCACCTCAATGTAAAGAAAATAAAAATCCTCACAACTGGACCAATAAGCAACATCATGACAAACAGAAAAGATAGAAATTGTCAAAGATATAATTTTACTTGGATCCACAATCAATGCCCATGGAAGCAGCAGTCAAGAAATCAAATGACGTATTATGTTGGGCAAATCTGCTGCAAAAGACCTCATTAAAGTGTTAAAAAAAACAAAGATGTCACTTTGAGGACTAAGGTGCACCTGACCCAAGCCATGATATTTTCAATCACCTCATATGCATGGGAAACCTGGACAATGAGTGAGGAAGACCAAAGAAGAATTAATGCCTTTGAATTACGGAGTTGGTGAAGAATATTGAATGGATGTCCAGAAGAAGGAACAAATCTGTCTTGGAAGAAGTACAGCCAGAATGCTCCTTAGAAGCAAGGATGGAGAAACTTCGTCTCACGTACGTTGGACATGTTATCAGGAGGGACTAGTCCCTGGAGAAGGACATCATGCTTGGCAAAGTAGAGGGTCAGCAAAAATAGGAAGACCCTCAAGGAGATGGAGTGATACAGTGGCTGCAGCAGTGGGCCCAAACATAGCAATGATTGTGATGATGGCACAGGACCAGACAGTGTTTCATTCTGTTGTACCTAGGGTCGCTATGAGTTGGAACCAACCTGACAGCACCTAACAACAACAGTCTCTACAGAAGCAGATAGATATGTCTTTCTCCCGTGGAATTGTTGGGTGCGTTCGAACCATCAGCCTTTCACTTAGCAGCTGAGTGCTTACCTGTTGTGCCGCCAGGACTCCTTTCAATTACGTAAACCTATAGCATGAGTCAGAATCAAATCCATGGCACACAACAACAACAACACAGCATCTAGTTATGGTTGCTGTGAATCGGAAACGGAGCCCTGGTGGCACAGTGCTTAAAAGTGCTTGGCTGCTAACCAAAAGGTCGGCGGTTCACACACTAGCTGCTCCGTGGGAGAAGGGCGTGGCAGTCTGTTTCCATAAAGATTTCAGCCTTGGAAACCTTATGGGGTAGTTTTACTCTGTCCTGTAGGGTTAATGTGAGTCGGAATTGACTCGACAGCAATGGGTTATGAGTTGGAAAATACTTGATAGCACACAAGAACAACAACAATATAGATGTTATTGTTATTTTGTGGGAAAGAGAATTTGGCCTGTTTCCGCTCTTTCAAAATACTAATGTACTTATTATTATTGAAGAAGTTTATTTAACTATTATTTTATAGAAGGTAAAAGTGCACATAATGAAAAAAATTCAGTCATTACAGAAGAGTGTAAAATAAACATGATCTCCACCCCATTCCAGCCCAGACCGCTCTCCAGAAACAAGCTACTGTTGTTAGATCATCTAGTACTTACCATTATTATTTGACTGAAGTATATTCTCTAGTAGCTGTGTTCTATTTGTTCTCTCTGTTCTTTGATTTTGTTTCCTCTCTTTTGACTTCTTTCGTATTATTTGAGTATTTTTTATGATGCCATTTTATCTTCACTATTGTTATTTATGTTTTTTCCGAAAATTTTTGTGTTTTCCATAGGGTTTATAATATGCATCTTTAATCATTGTCCATCTTCAAATAACATTATACACCTTAATATGTACATAAGGACCTTACAACAGGATGTCTCTAATTCCTCCCTTGTGCCGTGTGTGCTATTGCTATCACACATTTTACTTTTACATATGCTATAAACACGAAATACATTGATACAGTTGATTTTTATTTTAGATAATCGGTTGTCTTTAAAGCAATTAAAAACAAGGGAAAATTACATCTACGCCCGTTTATGCCAGAGTTCTTCATTTCTTTGTATAAGTCAAGCTATGGAACAGTACATTTCTTTTTTTTTTTTTTAATTATTTTGGTGTTGTTGAGAATATACACAGCAAAACATACACCAATTCAACAGTTTCTCCTCGTACAATTCAGTGACATTGATTACATTCTTGAGGTTGTGCAACCATTCTCATCCTCCTTTTCTGAGTTATTCCTCCCCCATTAACATAAACTCACTGTCCCCTAAGGTTCCTACCTAATCTTTTGAGTTGCTGTTCTCATTTGGATCCTATATAGATAGTTCTTAAAAGAGCAAAATGCTCAAGGTAGACATTTTTGCTAGTTAAGTTAAACTATAGTTTGCTTTTAAGAAGGCTTCAAAGGATATTTTTGGTTTAGATTTTAAAGGTTATCTCAGGGCAATAATTTCAGGCGTTCATCCAGCCCCCATAGCTCCAGAAAGTCTGCAGTCCTTGGGGATTTTAAATTCTATTCTGCATTTTTCCTCTTTTTATTGAGATTCTTGTATAGAATCTTTGATCAAAATGTTTAATAATGATAGCTGGGTACCATCCAGTTCTTCTGGTCTCATGGCGAAGGAGGCAGGTTGTTTATGGAGGCAATTAGCCACACATTCCATATCCTCCTCCTATTCCTGACTCTCCTTCTTCCTCTGTTGCTCCAGGTGAATAGAGACCAATTGTCATGCTTTGGACTGCCATTTGCAAGCTCTTAAGACCCCAGGCACTACACAACAAACTTAGAGACAGAACAGAAGCCCTAAACATGTTATTAGGCCAACTAATTGGGTGTCCCATGAAACCATAATCCTAAACCTCCAAACCAACAAACCAAATGCCATGAGGTTTTTGGTTGTACATAGCAATCTTAACAGCTATTTTTTTTTTTTTTTGGTCATTTTTGTAAATATATTTATCACCAATATATTTCTTTATAAAGTCAATTAAAATATTTTAATTGTACAATTAAATTGTACAATTGGCAATTGTAGAATAAAAATCATTACATTCTTCAAGGGGCTATTCCTCAGGTTCTATAGAAGACAAGAATTGATGCATATATATAGTCATGATATTTATATTCATGTATTTATATAAAGTTTAAATGTTAAAACTCATTTGCACTGTATATCATTGTCACTTTCACAACCTGAATGTAAACACACTTTAAAACATGTATTTTGACTGTTTGTATTGATTAGATCTTCATTTATAGCTTATTTACATGTTGATACTAAATTCCGTAAAAATGGTCTGGCCCACGTATTAAACTAAAAGCATTTTAAGAATCCTGAAAACTTATGACTACTGTTAGACATTTAGAAACTGAGATATTTCTACAGTATTTCCAAATTTATGGAAATACTGTGTCCAAGAAGTGCAATACGAGGAAAATACAATAGTGCTAAGGGAAATTCGATAATATATCACATTCAGCCTGTGTTCCACAATTCCCTGGCAGAGACAGATTAATTTCTTCCAAATAGATTTGAGGTAGAAAGTAAACAGCTCATTTCAGGCCTTGTTTGCAATGGTACAATGTTTGTAAATGTATAATTCACATTCTTTGGCATTTATTTATTCACGTGTTTATTCGTTTATTTATTTATCTGTTCCTTTAATATGTCTCTGTACAGCTCATAAGTTTTCACTTCAAAGGTAACAAACATTGAAAAAAGTATTTATATAGTTTTAAAAAATGTGTCTTAAATTAATGGCTCTGGACAATCAAATACTTTGAGAGACAGAGTAGCAGGGATGCGGGGTCTGGGGACCATGCTTTCAGGGGACATCTATGTCAATTGGCATAACAAACCTTATTAAGAAAATGTTCTGCATCCTACTTTGGTGAGTGGCTTCTGGGGTCTTAAAAGCTTGCAAGCGGCCATCTAAGATGCATCAATTGGTCCCAACTACTTGGAGTAAAGGAGAATGAAGAACACCAAAGACACAAGGAAAGTACTGGCCCAAGAGATGGAATGGGCCACATAAACCAGAGACTTCATCAGCCTGAGACCAGAAGAACTAGATGGTGCCCCGCTACCACAAATGAACGTCCCGACAGGGTACACAGCAGAGCGTCCCTGATGGAGCAGTAGAACGATGGGATGCAGAACTCAAATACTAGTAAGAAGACCAGACTTAATGGTCTGACTAAGACTGGAGGCGCCCTGGAAGGCATGGCCCCTGGTCTCTCCATCACCCCAGAACTAAAACAATTTCCGAGGCCAACTCTTCAGACAGGGATTGGACTGGACTGTGGGACATAAAGTGATACTTGTGAAGAATGTGCCTCTTAGACAAGTAGATATAAGAGACCAAAGGTACAGCTTCTGTACAGAGGTGAGAGGGGAAGGCAGAGAGAGTCAGGAGCTGGTTGAATGTTCATAGGGAATCTGGGGTGGAGGGGAGGAGTGTGCTGTCGCAGAATGGGGTGAGCGGTTGGGGTCTCATAACAGTGTATGTTAAAAAAAAAAATTCTGTATGGGAGACTAACTTGAAATGTAAACTTCATTTAATTACATCAAGAAAAAAAAAATTAATGGCTCTGTAAACTGTCCATCTGGGAAGCTTCAGAACCCCAGCATACTTAAAACCATTTAAGTACGTTAAAGAGCTGTATAGAAAAAGCTAACAGAGAGAGGGAGGATGAAAAGGATCAAATGTCCTCATTTCAAGTTCCAGGGTCCCATTATTTCCCAATCGATACCCTAATTTTTACATGAGATGCATAGTAATGCTATGAATTCAACTGATGTTGTAATTTTGCAACCCACACGGTTAGATTTGTATTTGATTTTCAACAACTGGCCCTGTGACTATAAACAGTACAAGAATCTTTTAAGAATGCCAGGGAAGTTCTGTGATTCCAAGATCATGATTTTAGCTAAGAGTTAAAGGGCATGAGTGTGTTATTTTCTTTCTGTAAGTTCTCCAGTGCTCTCAGAAGAATCTGTAATGGTCAAGTGCAGCAGCCTCTTGGGCTCCCACAACACTTGCTTAATTGATATTTCATCACAATTAACCACAGGTGGTGTTATATTGAATTGTGCCCCCCCCCCCCAAAATACACAATGATGTCCTAGCGCCTTACCTGTGAATGTGATCCTGTTTGGGAAAAGGGTTTTTCTTTTGTAATATTAATGAGGTCATACTAGAGGAGAGTGGGTCCTAAACCTAATCACTTCTAAGTGTCTTGTAGACACCAGAAACTTGGAGAGAGGCCCACAGAAGGAACCAACACAGCCAAGACCTTGATTTGAACTTATAGCCTCCAGAACTGTAGGAAAATAAATTCTTGTTCTTTACAGCCACCCACTGGTGGTACTTTTTGTTACAGCAGCACTAGATAACTAAGACAGGTGATAAATTAATTGTAATGTTGTTGCATGCCTCGAGTTACTAGCATTTATTTCACTTCCTACTGGCAAGGAGTTCAGCATTTCACCCAACTCCGAAATCCTACCTTTGAGGATTTGTCTCCTAGTGGCTATAAAAAAATTTAAAAAAAACTTGTTCCCGTCGAGTCTATTCCAACTACAGAAATCAGGAGACAGAAATCACACCAGTAATTTGATCAGGGGAAATTTAAAACAAAGAATTGTTAACTGGTAAAAGATAATTAACTACTGAAAGGGATAGAGGAGGTCTCTAAAATATCCAAGTAGTAAGTGTCAAAAAGAAGCTATAGCCTGTAGACTGAAAAATAGTTGGGCAATGAAGGAAATAGGAACTTGGGAGGGCCTCCTTCTCCACTACCCCGAGATTCAAACCTCTTCAAAGACAGCATGGCTCCCGCAGAAATTCACAACCTGTCCATGGTGAAGAACTCGTCAGAGAGCGTGAGCCAGAGCTGGTCTGTAGAAGTGAGTGACTCACCAGCCTGGAAGTTGTGGGCAAGGAAGAGTTGGTCTATAGACGTGGGGCAATGAAGGGTAGATTTGGAGCTAAGAGACAATAAATTGATAACTGGCACTTTTAAAGATAAATATACTCGTATATTTATTCCACTTTCCTGGTTTACTACAAAATAAGTTGTAACAATTTTAAAATTAGTTTTTGAAATTACAACTTTGTCTTAAATTCAGTAATTCAGATCGACTAGTACAAATGACAGAACAACCTCACATTAGTTATATGCAAGAGGGATCATACCAGCATATAGTAATTAGTATCTTTCCTTATTATTCTTTTCCTTAAGAATACTGAAAGTTAGATAATTAAATCTGGGACCTAGACAGATGTGCCTACCTGGAAGACAAAAAAAAAAATCTCAGATCCGAAATAGGTATAGGGGAACACCGTTTTACGATCAGTCTTGTGGTTGCTTTAAAATATGTTCTCAAATTATTTTTGCATTCCTCCTTCCAAAAGGTGGAACTTATTTCCATTCTTCTCAAAGGCTAGGTGGACTTCTCTCTTCTAAAAACAGAATATGATGAAAGTGACAATGTGTGATTTCCCACACAAAGTCACAAAAGGCATGCCACTTCCTACTTGGCTCTCGGCTATCTGTTCTTTGTATCACTTGCTCTGAGGGAAGCCAGCTACTATGTAGTGAGCACATTCCAGAGGCCTGAAGAATCCAAGGCCTAGCAGAAAGGTGGTATTTTCTGAACTAGGTGTTGTTTTTTTCATTTAATAACATCGCCAGCATTTTGTTTATAAATGTGGTTCTAGTTTACAGAACTGTTTTTATCTAACTTATTTTTGTTCTCGTATTTTCTACTGTTCCAAATCAGTAAGTTCTAGACACCAGGCCTTAGGGACTGATAAGGCAACTTAATATTGTTTCTTTACCTGTAATTTACTTATGCTGATGATCAAAACATCTATATGAAAAAGAAGACGAAGTTTCTGGAGAGTTTCATGTGAGAAGGAACTGAGATGTCTAGCCAACAACCAGCATCAACTTACCAATCATGTGAGTGAATCCCTTGGAAGCAGATTCTCCAGCCCTAGATGAGACTTCATGCGACTGCAGTCCCTTCTAAAATCTTGACTGCAACTTCTTGACAGATCCTGAAACAACGCTCAGCTAAGCCACTCCCAAATTCCTGACCCACAGAAACTATGATGATAATAAATACTTATTGTTGTTTTATGCCACCGAGGAACCCTGGCAGCATAGTGGTTAAAGCACTCAGCTGCTAAATGGAACGTTGGTGGTTCAAACCCTCCAGCCACTCCACAGGAGAAAGATATGGCAGTCTGCTTCCGTAAAGATTTACAACCTTGGAAACCCGATGGAGCAGTTCTACTCTGTCCTATAAGGTCACTATGAATCATACTCGACTCGACAGCAGTGGGGATGGTTTTTTGAAGTTTTTATGCCACTAAATGTAGGGGTGGTTTGTTATACAGCAGTAGATGCCTGAGTACATATTGTAGTTAGCTTACTGGGAGACTACATGAGAGTCAGCTTACCGTGCACGTGTGAGAATTGCTCACATAATCAACTTGGTACCCAAAGTATGAAACATAAATGTAACCACTAACACGTTCATACACACACACATTCTGTCTCTGTCTCTCTCTCGTTTGAGAATTTGTTCATGGTATTATTTTATTATGCATAATTTAAACGTTTATTTACATAGTAAGAGCAAGAGTCATTCTGCTCTAAATTGAACTACTTTTCAATTTCATGGATACCAGACAAAATGTTTTCTTTGCGATTGAAAAGAAACTTTTGTTTCATAATAATTTTTTCTTATTTGGGAATGTTCTTAAAAGTAGAATAAGTAACCACTGTGGCAATGAAGACGTGAGGCAAATGTTCAGTCTTTCCTATTTCATCCTCCTCTCCAAGTTGGCATCTGACATTTAAGAAGGCTTAGTACATTTTAGGAGCCCTGGTGGCACAGTGGTTAAAACGCTCGGCTGCTAACTGAAAGGTCAGCGGCAGTCTGCTTCCATAAAGATTAAAACCTTGGAAACCCTATGGGGCAGGTCTACTTTGTTCTATAGGGTCGCTCTGAGTTGGAATCAACACAGTGGCAGTAGGTTTGGTTTGGTTTAGTACATTCTGGCTCTAAGCCCCGAAAATTATAATCAGGTTCTGGGATGAGTTTATTGATGTGGATTGAGAGAGATAATCCAAGAAACTGGACTATAGGAAGACGAAAGAGGCTTCAGGATTGCAGGAAGCCTCGTTAACCACCTGTGATATGCAGATGACACAACCTTGCTTGCTGAAAGCGAAGAGGACTTGAAGCACTTACTGATGAAGATCAAAGACCACAGCCTTCAGTATGGATTACACCTCAATGTAAAGAAAACAAAAATCCTCACAAGTGGACCAGTAAGCAACATCATGATAAATGGAAATAAGATTGAAGTTGTCAAGTGTGTCATTTTACCTGATTTCACAATCAACGCCTATGGAAGCAGCAGTCAAGAAATCAAACAATTGGACAAATTTGTTGCAAAAGACCTCTTTAAAGTGTTAAAAAGCAAAGACCTCACTTTGAGGTCTAAACTGTACCTGATCCAAGCCGTGGTATTTTCAATTGCCTCATATGTATGCAAAAGCTGGACAAAGAATAAGGAAGACTGAAGAAGAATTGATGCCTTTGAAGTACAGTGTTGGCAAAGGATATTGAATATACCGTGGACTGCCAGAAGAATGAACAAATCTGTCTTGCAGGAAGTACAGCCAGAATGCTCCTTAGAAGCAAGGATGGCAAGACTTTGTCTTGCTTACTTTGGACATGTTATCAGGAGGGACCAGTCCCTAGAGAAGGACATCATGCTGGTAAAGTAGAGGTCAGTGAAAAAGAGGAAGAACCTCAAGGAGATGAATTGACACAGTGGCTGCAAAAATGGGCTCAAACATAGCAACACTGTGAGAACGGCGCAGGACTGGGCAATGTTTATTTCCATTGTACATAGGATTCCTATGGGTCGGAACCGACTTGAGGGCACCTAACAACAATAACAAAGAGAAGAAATAAGTGATATCTGATCCTGATAAGAGGGGCAGATCAGGGTTTGTCAATAGGATAACTAAGGAGGGAGTAGCACTAAGCTAACTGCCCAGGCCTCCCCGCTGCCTGGGTACTAGCTCTTTCCTTTTGTAAAGCCTTGAATTCTACCCACCCAGGCCCTCCAGTCTGGCTTGCTGTGGCCTCATTATTTTCTGACAGGTTTTTCTTCCTCTCCTGATTTTATCCTTGGTCAAAAATATATGGAACAGACCATACTGACCCTCAGCTCTCTGACTGCTAGTCTCTGCCAGGTCTCCACTACTATCTCCTGCCTCCACTGGTTGTTATAAATACACACACACACACACACACACACACACACACACACACAGCCTTTTAATATACAAATCTGATTCTGTTCTCCCAACTTTAAAAAGTCGTTCTCAGAAGTAGGACTAGGTAACCCAGTGCTGAAAGCTCCAGCTAAGACTGACACCTATGTAGGACAGGTTAGGGTTGGAGTTATTCCTGAGCCAGAATATAGTGATTGAGCATGTGTGTGTGAGGGATGGGCAGGGTTTATGGAATGGGGCCAAGAATATGTCCTGAAGAGTCAGAGTGATTGGAGCAATGAAAAAATGGCTAGCTAGGCTTGGTCTCCCAAATCCTCCTTCACTGAGGAGTTGGTCAGTGATGCAGAGAAAAAGAATGTGTAAGCTTTAGAGAACATGGAATATTTTAGAGAACATGGAAAATGCCAACCCCAAGTTAGGTGTAAAGACAGCAATTCTGATTCATCCACTGGAGTTCAGGATGGGGAGCTGCCTTCCAGAACACAGCCACAAAAGAGAACCCAAAGGCTGGAGCTCTGATGTTGAGGTGACCTGTAGATTTGTGGTTCTTGTTTCTAGCAACCATTTACTATTTGTGTCCATTTTGTAATTTCCCTGGGCTACAAGAGAAAAGGGCTTTCACCTAAATACCTTAGAGTTAACCAGACTACTTCCTTTGAAGTGAAGAGCCCAGTTCACAACCCGGAGCCATAAAAAAGAGCTATGCCTGCAGATTGCCAGTTGCCTTTTCTTCTACTTTCAGCTACTTTCAGAGAAGAATTCATTGCTTATTAGGAAAAATTCCTATCTCCGGTTCCTGTGCTCACCATAACTGTGTCATCCTTTCTTCACCTTCAGCTGCCCCTTTCCTATCACTGATAAGGCCTGTTGTCTTTGGGCTGCAGCAACATGGCTGCCGTCGCCATTGGATTCACCATGCGACTGCCCATCACCTAGGCTGCCACCATCTCTGCCACTTCTGCCTTAATCACCATCATGTCAGAGGCCGTCTTCTTAGCCACCAACTCTTAGTCACCCCTGTGTCAGCAGCTCAGCCTCAGTAGCCATTGTCTCGGCCACCACCTTACCAGCTACAGTCACCTCAGCAGCAGCCTCAGATGCCACCTGCCATGGATCGTGGCTCGCTTGATCTACTGTCTGCCGCTACTGTCATTTCTGCCTTCCACCTCTACCACAGCCACGGTGGATGGAGGGTTGAGGTATCGCTGCTACCAGTGTCCCAGGAACCAACTGGATGTGGTGAGTGGAGGCAGGTGAGGGAGTGGAGACGTGACCAGAACTGGACAAGTGTAACCCAGGGAAGGTCCACGTTGGAGATGAAGAGGCTGAAAGAGCTGAGTGACTAAGGGCACCAAAGACTCTGAGGACGTAGAGGATGCTATCATCAGGAGGAAGTAGAGCTGAGGGAGATGATGGTGAAAGATCAGAACACAGTGGCGAAGGACAAAGGGTGTAGGGACTCGAAGGCATCCCTGTGGATAGGGAAAAGTGGAAGGGGAAGCATGAGGCAGGAATGGGAAGGGAGACTGGTGGGAGGTGGGCAATTTTTGTTTTTCCTGTTTGATTTTTCCTCTTTCTTTCCTGTTAGTGTCTTTCTGACGTCTGGTGATCTTATCTGTTCAAAGAGTAAGCTATTTGGATGATCTGGAGCTAGGGTTGCACCTGGGTGGGAATAATAAGGAGGAGGTGTTGGTGGCAACTGCAGCAGCTCAGGAAATTGGACTCAAGGCTGAGACCTTGTGAAAAACACAAACTTCTTTAACCCCTTGTTTGAAGACCCCTTTATGATTGGATGTATCATTTCATGTGCTAAGTAAACTTTATGCCAATGGGTATTACTGAATGTGGCAGTATGATTATATAATTCAATGTTATTCAGGAAAAGAATGAGGAGGAAGAGGGAAAGATGTCACTTATAGACAAAAGTTTTTAGGATACTGATGAGGAAGGCCACCACTGATCTGTCAATTTGTTGTACTGTGGTGCCTTCTGTGTCACTATGATGCTGGAAGCTATGCCACCAGTATTTCAAATACCAGCAGGGTCACTCACGGTGGACAGGTTTCAGCAGTTTGTAGACTAAGAGACTAGGAAGAAAGGTCTGGCAATCTACTTCCCAAAAATAGCCAATGAAAACTCTATGGATCACAAGAGAATATTGTTGGATTTAGTGCTGGAAGATGAGCCCCTTAGGTTGGTAGGCATTCAAAATACACTGTGGTTGCAACAGTGAATTCAAGCAGGACCGGGCAACATTTCAATCTGTTGCACAGGGGGTCAGCATGAATCAGAGCCAATTCAAGGGTAACTAACAACAACAATAACAACTGAGGAAGAAGGAACTTAAGTGAAAGGTGTACAGCTATAGGAACTTAAGTGAAAGGTGTACAGCTATGATGAATCCTTAACACTGAGGAGTTACTTCTGTGTTGTGTCAGCCAAATTAACTGATACTGTCAAATAGTGCGATTCCTGAGCATGTGCTTGTGCTGAACAGATAATCAGGAACACAAATTGCTTTCAATGCCTCAAAATGGTTGGCTAATGCAGAGACATGGAGTATAAATTGGTATCCAGAGATGATAAAGACCTAGCCTCTCAAGAAATGTGTCCAATATTGTGGTGTTGAAGAGAACTAGTACGGGTTCAATACACCCATTTATACTGTCTTTGGAATTCTCCAATATGCTCAGTATCTGGCAAAACACCAAAGTGAGATATTGTTTGTCATTCATAAATGGCCGAACATTGCCAGAATTACCACCATTAGCCAGGTCAATAGCTGAAAGATTGGCGGTTGGAACCCACCCATAGTTGCCTTGGAAGACAGGCCTGGCAATCTGCTTCTGAAAGATTACAGCCTTAAAAACCTTATAGAGTGGTTTCGTTGCACTCCTGCGCTGGTATGAGGTAGGTTTTGCATCCGTCGGCTCCTGCCTGCTCATGTACAGAGTTCAGCTAGAGGGGAAAATGTGCTGCTCCTGTTCTTACGTGCACTCCTGGCCTCTCTGCCCCCCCAGAGCCCTGGGACTTTCTGTAGCCATGCTGTGCCCAGGCCTGCCACAGTCGCCTGGGCTGCACCTTCCTTCTGCAGGGCTGGGGTCAGGATGGCCCAATAGGTGGACCAGTCACGCACTAATAGGTGCCATCGAGTCATTTCCAACTCACAGCAACCTCATGAAAGAAACATTGTCCAGTCCTGCACCATTCTCATAATTGTTGCTACACTTGAGCCCATCGTTGCAGCCACTGTGTCAATCCATCCCATTGGGGATCTTCCTGTCTTCAGCTGGCCCTCTACTTTCCCAAGACTGATGTTCTTCTCTAGGGACTAGTCCCTCCTTATAATGTGTCCAAAGTAAGCAAGACAAAGTCTCCCCATCCTTGTTTCTAAGGAGCATTCTGGCTGTACTTCTTCCAAGACAGATTTGTTCCTTCTTTTGGCAGTCCATGGTATATTCAAGATTCTTTGCCAACACCATAATTCAAAGGCATTGATTCTTCTTCGGTCTTCTTCATTCTTTGTCAAGTTTTAGCATGCATACGAGGTGATTAAAAATACCATGGCTTGCTTAGTTCTCAAAGTGACATCTTTACTTTTCAACACTTTAAAGAGGTCTTTTGCAGCAGATTTGCCCAGTGTAATACATCATTTGATTTCTTGACTGCTGCTTCCATGGGCGTTGATTGTAAATCCAAGTAAAATGAAATCCTTGACAACTTCAATTTTTTCTCTGTTTATCATGATGTTGCTTATTGGTCCACTTGTGAGGACTTTTTGTTTTCTTTTTTTGAGGTATAATCCATACTGAAGGCTGTGGTCTTTGATCTGCATCAGTAAGTGCTTCAAGTCCTCTTCGCTTTCAGCAAGCAAAGTTGTGTCATCTGCATATCGCAGGTTGTTAATGAGTCTTCCGCCAATCCTGAAGCCTTGTTCTTCTTCATATAGTCCAATTTCTCAGACTGTTTGCTCGGCATACAGATTGAGTAATTATGGTGAAAGGGTACAACCCTGACGCACACCTTTCCTGATTTTAAACTACGCAGTATCCCCTTGTTCTGTTTGAACGACTGCCTCTTGGTCTATGTACAGGTTCCACATGAGCACAATTAAGTGTTCTGGAATTCCTATTCTTCGAAATGTTATCCATAAGTTGTTAGATTCATACAGTCAAATGCCTTTGCTTAGTCAATAAAACACAGGTAAACATCTTTCTGATATTCTCTGCCTTTAACCAAGATCTATCTGACATCAGCAATGATATCCTTCGTTCCATGTCCTCTTCTGAATCCGGCTTGATTTTCTGGCAGTTCTACTACTGCAGCCCGTTTTGAATTATCTTCAGCAAAATTTTACTTGTGTGTTATATTAATGATATTATTGTATAATTTCCACATTCTGTTGGATCACCTTTCTTTGGAATGGGCACAAATATGGATCTCTTCCAGTTGGTTGGCCAGGTAACTGTCTTCCAAATTTCTTGGCATAAATGAGTCAGCACCTCCAATGCTGCATCCATTTGTTGAAACATCTATGTTGGTATTCCGTCAATTCCTGAAGGCTTGTCTTTCACCAATGCCTTTAGTGAAGCTTGGGCTTCTTCCCTAAGACAAATACACACATATATTTTCCCTTTTTACATTCTCACAAGATAGTATTAATTTTTATTAAGTTAATACAGGGCATTTATAGTATTATGCTAAGTAAATGTTCTTCACAACTGAGCTACATGGTATATTATGATTAAATTTCTGTTTTTGCACAAATTCTTTTTTTTTGTTATTAGTTGCTTTGTTTCTCTTTTTCATTACTTTAGATTTTATCTGTAACTATCACTGATTATTCCCTCCAAAGGCTATGACAAAACTGTAACAACTCTTTTGAAGAAATTCAAACACGTGAGCAGAAAGTAATCTATATGTTCCCTTTTTTTTGGTTTTGTTTGGTGATATCTCACTTGGAATGGCCCATCTTCCATCTTAGAGCTTGTCTTAGTCATCTAGTGCTGCTATAGCAGAAATACCACAAGTGAATGGCTTTAACAAAGAGAAATTTATTCTCTCTCAGTCTAGTAGGCTACAAGTCCAAATTCAGGGCATCAGCTCCAGGGGAAGTCTTTCTCTTCTCTGTCAGCTCTGGAAGAAGTTCCTTGTCATTCCTTTTCCCTTGGTCAAGGAGCTTCTCAGGCGCAAGAACCCTGGGTCCAAAGGATGCGCTCTGCTCCTGGCGCTGGTTTTTTGATGGTATGAGGTCCCCATGTCTCTCTGCTCACTTCTCTCTTTTATATCTCAAAAGAGATTGGCTTAAGACACTATCTAGTCTTGTAGATTTCATCAATATAACTGCTATGAATCCATTTTATTACATCATAGTGGTGGAATTTACAACACATAGGGAAATCACATCAGATGACAAAATGGTAGGCAATCATACAATACTGGGAATCATGACCTGGCCAAGTTGACAGATATTTTGGGGGGAAACAATTCAATCCATGACAGAGCTTTTCTCAGTTGCTGAAGATTCTTGGCTCTTTATTCATATTTAAGAGTGAGGCTCCAAAAATTTGATTGGAAATTCTCTATTTAGTGGCAGGTTTGGTCAATGAGTATGTCTCATTAGTCTGGGGGCCAAGCTAAGGAAGCAGGCTGGAGTTCTTACTGTTCGGTTTATAGATTTTTGCTCGATCCCTCCCTTTTAGTACTGTGTCTCAACCCTGCCTCAACTGGGCCAAAATCTCAAGTTCACTTACTCCAGGGAGTAAACCTTGCATCTTCTGCTAGAAGCAGGGATGCTTGAATGGGGTAGGGAAGAAATCTAGACATTTAACTTCTCCTTATTAAAAAAATTTGATTTATTTTTTTGTTGTTGTTGAGAATATACATAGCAAAAACAAACACCAATTCAACAGTTTCTACTTGTACAATTCAGTGACATTGATTATATTCTTTGAGTTGTGCAACCATTCTTACCCTCCTTTTCTGAGTTGTTCCTTCCCCATTAACATAAACTCACTAATCTTTAAGGTTTCTATCTAATCTTCCAAGTTGCTGTTGTCAATTTGATCCCATATAGGTAGTTCTTAAAAGAGCATAAGGCTGAAGGCAGACATTTTTTACTAGCTAAGCTATTGTTTGGTTTTAAGACTTCAGGGGATGTTTATGGTTTAAAGATTATCTCAGGGTAATCTTTATACAGACTTTTAACAGGCCTCCTATTTGTAGCCATGCTTTCACCCCAGTTTTTGAAGATTCACATGCTTCTACTTCATGAATTTTTGTGAATCTCTCCTGTGTTCTATGACATGATTCACATTCTTGTTAGCTTCTGCCTCCGTTGGACCTTCAGTTTCAATGTTACCATACGTGCAGCCTCCAAAATTTTATTGTTATCTTTCTGCTGTGGTTTCTCTCCCATTCTTTTTGTCCTTATGGGTTTATACCTTTCTATTCATTTTAATGAGTTTTTAGGAGAAAGTAGAGGTAAATGGGTGTTCAAGCTGCCATATTTAACCCAAAGTCTTCTTGCTATATGTCTCAGTTTTGTAGTGCTACAGTAACAAAAATACCACAAGTGGGTGGCTTTAAAGGAGAGGAATTTATTGTCTCACAGTTCTGGAGGCTAAAATTTCCAACTAGGGCATCCGGCTATGAGGGGGGTCCTTCTTTGTTGGTAGCCCTGTGCATTCCTTGGCATTCTTTGACTTATAGATGATCCTCATATGGTCTCTCCTCCCTCTGTGTGTGTGTCTCCTCATGCCTTTTTTCCCTATTTTGTAAGACACCGCTCAGAAGAGATTCAGTTTAGGACCCACATAACTCCTGTATGACCTCATTTACCATAACAAAAGAAAAGTTCTATTTCCTAACAGGATCATATTCACAGGTACGGGGTCAGGACTTCAACATATCTTTTTGGGGAACACAATTCAGTCCATAACACTATGCAACCTTGAATTTAGTAAAGCTTTTCTCTCTCTCTTAGATAATTGGGAAAACATGCTTTTGATCACAGTGTGCTAACAATAGGTAGTTAGTAGGAAAACTAACTGAAGATGCAGACCTAGGGATGGCTCACTGTCAATCTTGGTCAATAGCTTAGCTGTTTTCATTAAATCAAGAAACTTGATACGTATTTAATAAAGAAAGAAAATCTTTCCTCAAGGATATAGTACCTACTTCATGACCACGTATTATCTGGCATGCCTGAGAAAGGATGATATGCTGAAATGATTAAGGAGAAGGGAAGGTTCAAGGAAGTGGCTGTTATGGATTGAATTGTGTTCCCCCAAAATATGTGTTGTAAATCCAAAAGGTTGACAGTTCGAATCCACCAGCCACTCCTTGGAAACCCTGTGGGGCAATTCTGCTCTGTCCTGTAGGGTTGCTAGGAGTTGGAATCAACTTGAAAATGGGTTTGTTTGTTTGTTTGTTTTGTATGCCTGTGGTTATAATCCCATTTGGGTATGGGTTGTCTTTGTTAGGTTAGTCAGACAGGATTAGTGTAGGGTGTGTCTTATAGTCAATCTCTTTTGAGATACAAAAGAGACTAAACAAGCATTCAAAAAACAGAGATGTGGGAAGAGAGACACCATGCCACACGAAGATAACCAAGGAGCCATGGAATAAGGACCTTCCCCCAGAGCCAACAGGAAAAGCCTTGTCCTAGATCCACTGGTGCCCTGAATTCGGACTTCTAGTCTCCTAAACTGTGAGAAAATAAATTTCTGTTTGTTAAAGCCACCCATTTGTGGTATTTCTATTATAGCAGCACTAGGTAATTAAGACAGTGGCTTTGCAAAGAAAGGAAGAATCCTTCCAAGAAACTCTACTCTCCCAGCACTTAAGAAGTTTCTCTTTTCCTTCTTGTATCATTAAACAGAACAGCAGTTATATGCATACTTGCTTTTTTCCATGTGGAATTCTGACTGTGTATATTGTATGTGTACTTACAGTGGCTGTTATAATGAGATATTATACCAGTTCTGTGCTGGTGTTTGTCTTTCACCACATTTTTGTTGGTATATTTGTGTAGGAACATGCTCACCGCTATTATTGATGCTACTGCATTAGAATCTACTCATACTATACAAGTGAACCTTCTCCTGTGAGTTTTTGTGGAGACTGGTGGCTTAGGATTCGTCTTTTTGTGTTGAGGGTATATTTGGATTTATTTTGGGAGACTGGAGAGACCACCTGATTTATTCCGTAAGAATGGCTTTTAGGTTTTTTGTAACAGGTATTCTTGGAACCTCTTACATCAACATTTTAATCAGTCCTGGAAGATAAAATAGACAGCTCAGCAATTTACATGCCAGCTGACACTAAGCAGCAAACCAGGCCAAGGTCATGTTAGAAGGAATCAGAATTCATAGTGACCTTGATGAATTGGAGAACCAGTAATAAATAGAAATAACTTTGGTGGGTACTTTCCTGGGGAGGTGAATACTAGCACAAAAGTAAAATGTGGCAGAAGTTTTGGGTATTTCCTGTATACTACAACAGACAACACAGTTGTGTAGCATTTGAAGTAATTATCCTCTCTCACAGTCTTGTTCATTGGCCTAACTGGACTATTATTTCAGGAAGCTTTGGAATTTCCCTTAATTAATCTCTAACTTTTAGTCTCAATCCTACTGTTAAAACCACGACACCAACTAATGCTTTTTAAAATATTAACTGTCCAGGAGATCTGTACCAAACCCGAAAAAACCAAACCCGTTGCCCTTGAGTCGATTCTGACTCATAGTGACCCTATAGAACAGAGTACAACTGCCCTGTAGGGTTTCTAAGGAGTGGCTAGTGGATTCAACTGCTGACCTTTGGTTAGCAGCCTGAGCTGTTAACCAATGTGCCATCAGTGCCCCTGTACAGTGGTCATAATAATGGCTAACATTTGCTTAGTGCTTACCATGTAACAGGCACTGTTGTAAGTTCTTTATGTTTCTTAATTAATGTAATGTTCACAATAGCCATAGAAGTAGTTATTTCCCCCTATATTCCAAATGGGGAAACTGAATAAGTAATTTATCAATAGTTACCTAGTTAGTAAATAGCAGGCTAGGATTCAAATCCAGTCCATCTGCCTCCAGAGTCTTTGTGCTTAACCCCTGTGTAATCTGGCCTCTAGAAGTACAACTGTTTGGTGTAAAAACTATAGCCAAAAAAACCCCAAACCTGTTACCATAGAGTCAATTCCGATCCATAGCGACCCTACAGGACAGAGTAGAACTGCCCCAAAGGGTTTCCAAGGGTCACCTGGTAGATTCAAACTGGTTAGCAGCCATAGCTCTTAACCATAGCCAGGGCCCCAGAATTCTTTGTTCATGGTTTTTAAACATTAGCAGAAAAGAAGCTTGGAGTTGGGGAAACTAGAACGGTGATAAAATATCCCTCCTCTTCCCTCGATGGAAAGTAGGACTGCATTTGTGTTTGTTTGTTTTTTGTTTTTAAATTGCACAAACGTATGATCTGATTCGACAAGTCTCCTCCAATGAGGGGGAAGGTCCCTGAGTGATTACTTGTCTCAGAGAATCTGGTATAAATCGGTGGAAATGGTAGCTGAATTGTAAAGTGTCTGGGCTCAGAGTATGTCATTGATCTCTGCTCCACAACTAAGCTGAGAACTGGAGGAGGCTGTCCTCAAACGGGAAGTAGATTGTCCAAAAGAGGGCATAAGTTTTCAAACAGAATGTGTCTGCTCTTCAACATTCAAGGGAGATAAGCTGCCATGAGTTGGAATCGACTTGACGGCAACTAACAACAACAAGCTCTAGGGGACGATGTTATTAACTACCCAAGCTGCTGATCTTAATTCATGCCAAGATGTTGGCTTAGAGTAGAATGAAGAAGCTGTGCTGGTGTACCCAAAGCATAAGACCAGCCCTAACAACACAATCAAGAGTATCCACAGGTAAATCAATCAAATCAGAAAGAAAGAGATTAGAGCAAAAGCAGTATTTCCACAGACTAGAGCCAAAACAATAAACTGGATGGAGAGTCAGTGCTAAATACAAATGCCTGAAGATCAGGGGCACTTCAGGGAACTGTGTGAAGGAAAATCAGTTGAGCTACAGGCTGGAATTGACAATCCAAGAGCTATGCCTAGAGAACAGACTCCAGCAAACTCCAGAAGGAATCAAAAATCCTTCCTGAGATTCCACCGGAGATTATTTGTTCCAAAGTAACATCAGGCTAGAAACCTGAGGAGCTCAATCTAGCCTCCACCCTATCGGCCCAGACAGCGTGGAAGCCAAGAAAAAGAAATGGAGCTGGATACTTCATGAACTGTGCTACGGCTAGACCTCAGATTAAAAACAAAAAAATCTGGGTTTTGTAAACCTATCCATTTCTATGCAGCTATGCTTGCTTTCTTTTCCTTCAATTTTTGTTTTGTTTTTGTTTTAATTCCAACCAAGTCTAGCAGAACCAAGATGAAACCTGATTTCCCACACCTAAGTCAGGATAAGTAATGGAATGCTCCAGAGGCAGATACGGTGGGGTAGAGCCAAGGAATCTGAGGCTAAGAGACAAATAAGGAAGTAGGATGGAGAAGAGGTCTGAACAGTAGGGCACGCTAATTTCCTCCTTCCTAAGGATTTTTACCTTATCTTCATGCTTGTCCTTGACGTTTTTGCTGGCACAGTGGCCTTGAGAGTGAGGTGTAAGAGGCTTTGCGATTGCTATTGTCAGGGCAGGAGGAACAAATAATGGATTGTCTCTATGGAATTGTGGAATGTTTATTATCCTAAAGAAAAGCATTTGGCTTCTCTCATAGGGGAAATCCTGTCATCTTATCTTAGAACTGCTACTGAAATAAGTAGTATCCATTGCCTTTAGCATAAGTGAAGACCAGGAGCACAGGAAGTTTAGGTGACCTGTTTCCTTGGGCACTCATCCAGGGGCACTGACTAAGTTCAAAATCAATCCTCACAACTGCTTAGGCCGTTAAAATGACCTTGAAACAAAACCCTCTTACATGATCCCTACCCTAGTTCCTGCCCTGTCCCTTCCACCTCCCCCCTTCTTGGGGAGTAGGATTTTGGAAGCTCCAGCTTTGGGTGGAGCATCAGGGGCAACACCAGAGGTAAGAAACTCAACTCACTGACTAATTTTGCTGTGAACTAGTATGTTTAAGAGCTTTGAAGAAATCAGGAAAGACAGTACAATCCAGCTTACTTCACAACTCACCTTGTCTTGCTGACAGAGAATGTTTTCAAAACTCTGAAACTGCCTAGAGATTAAGAGACTGTGTTTATTTAAAAGTCTATTCCTTGTTTTTAAGAAATACATGTCCCTCCTTTGTGTTAAGATTTTGTACATTTTCTTTCCTTGATCTCTTCTGCAGATTCTAAGCAAATAAGGTGAGACATTAGCAAGAGTTCATTGTTATTTTCTATGACTAATATGTAAATATTTTACAATCCTACTTCCTGTCTTTCCTTTCTTCTATTTGTTTGTTTGTTTGTTTTTGGTGAAAATATACACAACAAAACATGCACCAATCTAACAGTTTCTACATGTATAGTTCAGTGACATTGGTTACATTCTTCAAGTTGTGCCATCTTTCTCAGTATCTTTTTCCAAAATATTTCAGCACCATTAACAAAAACTCATTGCCCCCTAAGCTTCTTATCTAACCCCCTTTTTCTATTTCTGATGCTCTTGCTTTTCAAAATATCTTTCCAAACTGAATTTAGGGATCGAATGTAAGCTTCATGTCTTTGTTTTCACTAGTATTCTTTGCAGTCTAGTTTTTAATATACTCACACACCCAAACCAAAAGAAAGCTCCAAAACAAAAAAAAACAAAACCATTGCCATTGAGTCGATTCCAACACATAGTGACCCTATAGGACAGAGTAGAACTGCCCCATAGGGTTTCCAAGAAGCGGCTGATGGATTCAAAATGCCAGCTTTTGGTTAGCAGCCAAGCTCTTAACCACTGCGCCAGGCACCAGAAAGCTAACTCTTAAACACAGTTTACATAGGGTAATGTCTGAGCCAATGTTCCCTTTATTTCACTAACCCACATTTGAAGCTTTGTAAAGATGCCGTTTAATAGGTTTAGAGTCTGCCATATTTTTACACAAATAACACGAGCCTTCTGTATTCGTATGCTGGCAGGAAGGGGGCACACCCCAGGCACCCTCACAAGCACAGCCATGTCAATCCTCTTCCACATATTGCTGTTAAAAAAAAAAAAAAAAGATTAGCATAGCACTCTTACAAAAATACCTCTCCAGGGAGGGCTCAGCCAGCAAACAAATGTGGAAGGAGAGTGTTATTTGCACAAAAACACAGTAATTTGAGTTAAGGTGTTGGCGAAGAACGTTGAATATACAATGGACTGCCAGAAAAACAGAATAAACCTGTCTTGGAAGAAGTACAGCCAGAATGCTCCTCAGAAGCAAGGATGATGAGACTTGTTTCATGTACTTTGGACATGTTATCCGGAGGGACCAGTCCCTGGAGAAGGGCGTCATGTTTGGTAAAATAGATGGTCAGCAAAAAAAAAGAAGACCTTCAACGAGATGGATTGACACAGTGGCTGCAACAATAGTCTCAAACATAACAATAATCCTGAGGATGTCGCAGGACCAGGCAGTGTTTCATTCTGTTGTACATAGGGTCACTATGAACTGGAACTGACTTGACAGCACCTGACAACCACATGGAGCACTGGTGGCACAGTGGTTGAGAGCTATGATTGCTAACCAAAGGACTGGAAGTTCGAATCCACCAGCTGCTCTTTAGAAACTCTATCGTGCAGTTCTACTCTGTCTTATATGGTTGCTGTGAGTCGGAATCGACTCCACAGCAGTGGGTTTTTTTTTTTTAACAACATACTCTGTCCCATAGGGTCACTATGAGTTGGAATCAACTTGACTGCAACAGATTTTGGAACAACAACAGAGAGTCTATCTGACAAAATATTTCCATTTCAAAAAAAGGCAGAACTAGAGGATTTTGTGATTAAAATTCAGAAGAAATTTTGGCAAAAAAACTTTATGACCCTGTGTAGTATAGAAGTTACATGGTGGAAAGAAGACCAAAGGACACAGTAAAACCCTCATCTCTAGTCCCAATCCACCTGGAGCAAGGGAGAATGAAGAACACCAAAGACACACGGAAAATATTAGCCCAAGAGACAGAAAGGGACACATAAACCAGAGACTTCATCAGCCTGAGACCAGAAGAACTAGATGGTGCCAGGCTACCACCAATGACTGCCCGGACAGGGAACACAACAGAGAGTCCCTGACAGAGAAGGAGAAAAGTGGAGCGCAGAACTCAAATTCTAGTAAAAAGACCAGACTTAATGGTTTGACTGAGAC
This sequence comes from Dugong dugon, assembly GCA_030035585.1. NCBI lineage: Eukaryota > Metazoa > Chordata > Mammalia > Sirenia > Dugongidae > Dugong > Dugong dugon. The sequence goes on from CM057467.1 coordinate 34,898,154, forward strand.
TGGAAGGACCCCAGAAAACCGGGCCCCCGGACTCTATTAGCCCAAAAATAAAACCATTCCCGAGGCCAACTCTTCAGACAAAGATTAGACTGGACTATGGGACATAAAATGATACTTGTGAAGAGTGTGCTTCTTAGCTGAAGCAGATACATGAGACTAAATGGACAGCTCCTGTCCGGAGGCGAGATGAGAAGGCAGAGAGGCTCAGAAGCTGGTTAAATGGACACGGGAAATCCGGGGTGGAAAGGAGGAGTGTGCTGTCACAATATAGGGAGAGCAGCTAGGGTCACGTAACAGTGTGTGTATAAGTTTTTGTATGAGAAACTAACTTGATTTGTAAACTGTAACTTAAAGCACGATTTAAAAAAAAAAATCCTCATCTCTAGAAGATCGAAGCTAGAATAATAATGCTATGAGAATTCTAAATGAAATTAGGCCCCTTTTTTCTTTAAGGTAATATAATTTTGTGACACTAAGCCTGGGTGGAGCAGTGGTTAAGTGCTCGGCTGTTAACCAAAAGGTTGGCGATTCGGACCCACCAACCACTCCTTGGGAAAAAGATGTGGCAGTCTGCTTCCATAAAGATTTACAGTCTTGGAAACCCTATGGGACAGTTCTCCTCTGTCCTAAAGGGCCACTTTGAGTCAGAATTGACTCAATGGCAGTGAGTTTGGTTTGGTTTTATGGAGTCCTTGGGTGGTGTGAATGGTTACCACTCTTGACTGTTAACCAAAAAGTTAGAGGTTCACGTCTACCCGGAGGCACCTTGGAAGAAAGGTCTAGTTTTACTTCCAAAAAATCAGCCACTGAAAACCCTATGGAGCATAGTTCTACTCTGACACACATGGGATCAACATGAGTCAGAGTTGACTCCATGGCAACTGGTTTTTTGGATTACTACTCTATCTGCTAAAGTTTGTTAGCTTATGTTTTAACCAAATCAGACTTCCTTCAAACAATAATTTTTTTAAATTTTAATGACATTTAAAAGGATTCATTGTCACGTAAAAGAATAGGGAAGATGGCAATACCAAAAATAAGTGTAACTTATTATTATTTTTTTTTCCTAAGGCAATATGGTTTTACACATTTCCTCCATCTACAAGTAGTGTAAGTTCACCAATCATGTGTGAACCTGGAAGTTTAATCAAGTGTATTCATTAAACAAACGAATTGTTGTTTTAGACAAGTAAAGAGGCTTTTAAGCCTCAGACTTTTGATAAATAGCAGAAGCCCATGTATGTGCTAAGGACCAGTCTGACAGGAATTGGCAAAGATAAGAAACAGAACAATGAAGGCCCATTATCTTAGAGTTCACAGAAGAATGGCTTGGGACTTAGCCAGATGTGTAATCAGTCTATTTTTGTGTTGATCACATAAACCAATGGATTTTTCCAAGTAGTAGTAAATTAGGTGTGGCTCTTTTCTTACTTTTTTTTTTTTTTAAAAAAGAGGATTTCCTGACAATCTGTCTAGAAGTTATGATAATATCTTCACATATTTTCATAAAATGTTATATTATGCACCTATGATAAGAAACAATGGATCTTTGGTATCATTTTTTTTTATTTTGGGTGTTTTGGGAATTTTATTTTTAAAGGATCTCTTTTGGCTTTGTTACCTTAGTCTAAATCCAATGAAATATGTGCTTTATGATGCCTCATTATAACAAATAAGGAGAGCCACATTGCCTATACAGCAGTCTGGCCTTTACTCATCCAAGTCCAAAAAAGGAGAGAGGAGCAGAAACGGCATTCCCACCCAAGCATCACCCAAAACATACAACTCTACAGTCACACACATATGTCTTGAAACCAAATGTCTGTATTTGTTAGCACACTGTAGCAATAGTTGCTTATTAATTAGTTGTCACAATATATCACAACTAAAATCTACAGTTTTGATTGTAAAGAGAAAAAGTCCTCAACCTTGAACCTCTTAAGGTTCTATATATGTTATTGAAGCTGCCATAAAGAAGTCAAAAATTTGATTTTTAGTATTAATGAGAAAATTCTTCATTTTTACTAATTGGGAATATTATAAATCTGTTGATAGACTTATAAATAAAATTAAAATATGACGTTTATATGTATTTGGTGAAAATTGTTTAATCATGTTGAAGTCATTGCTCAAACTTCAAATAATGTTCGAAATGTTAAAAATCCAGCATCTATTAATAATAAAACTCTCAGCAAAATATGAATAAGAGGGAACTCCCTCAATCTGACAAAGGACATCTACATATAAAAAACCTACAGCTAGCATCATACTTAATGGTAAAGACTGAATGCTTTCCCTCTAACATTGGGAATGAGACAAGGATATCTGCTCTTACTACTTCTATTCAAAATTGTACTAGAGGTTCTAGACTGTGCAATAAGTCAAGAGAAAGAAATAAAAGGCATACTAATTGGAAAGAAATAAGTAAAACTGTCTTATTTACAGAAGACACAATTGTCTATGGAAAATCCTATGGAATCTCCCAAAAAAGGTACTCAAACTAATAATTGAGTTTAGTAAATTGCAGGATACAAGATCAGTATGTAAAAATCAATTATATTTCTATATATTAGTGGGAAACAATCTGAACCTAAAATTTGAAAAGTAATAGTATTTATAATAGCATCAAAATATATCCTATTTAAGGACAGATTTGACCAAATGTATACATTAAATACTACAAAACATTGAAAAGACCTATCCGTTGAAAACTACAAAACATTGCTGAGAAACATTAGAGAAGACCTAAATAAATGAAGACATGTAGCATGTTCATGAATTAGAAGACTCAATATTGTTAAAATGTCAGTTCTCAGTATTGTTAAAACGTCAGTTCTTTCCTTGACGTATAGGTTCAAGGAAATCTCAATCAATTTCTTAACTTTTTCTTTTTTTGGTATAGGTTGATTCTAAAATTCATATAGAAATGCAGAGTACCTAGAATACCCAAAACAATTTTGAAAACAAAGAACAAAGTTGAAAGACATGTGCTACCTGGTCTCAAAATTATTATAAATCTACAGTAATCAAAGTAGCATGGAATTGGCATAAAATAGACATATAGATCAATGGAATGGAAGAGAGTCCAGTAATAGATTCCCAACTGGTTTTCCACAAAGGCACGAAAACTTTTCAATAAGTGGTACTGGAAAAATTGGATCACCATACGCAAAAAGCTGAACTTCAAAGCTTACTTGTCATCATATGCAAAAATTAATTTTAAATGCAATTGTACATCTAAATATAAGAGTTAAAACTATAACAGTTCTAGGGGAAAACATAGGAAATCTTAGTGACCTTTAGTCTGTAGAGAGTTCTGCTGTGCAAATAATCCGAGAAGCTAGACTATACGAAGAAGAAGGAGGCTTCAGGATTGGAGGAAGACTCACTAACATCCTGCAATATGCAGATGACACAACCTTGCTTGTTGAAACTGAAGAGGACTTGAAGCACTTACTGATGAAGATCAAGACCACAGCCTTCAGTATGGATTGCACCTCAACATAAAGAAAACAAAAATCCTCACAACTGGACCAATAGGCAACATCATGATAAACAGAGAAAATGTTGAAGTTGTCAGGAATTTCTTCTTGCTTGGTTCCATAGTCAACATTCATGGAAGCAGCAGCCAAGAAATCAAATGATGTATTACATTGGGAAAAACTGTTGCAAAAGACTCCCTTTTTTTTCCTGAGTTTTGAATACTTCTTTTTTATTGTACTTTAGATGAAGGTTTACAGAGCAAATTAGTTTCTCATTAAACAATTAATACACATGTTGTATTGTGACATTGGTTGCCAACCCCACGACATGTCAGCACTCTCCACTTCTCAACCTTGGGCTCCCCATTACCAGTTTTCCTGTCCCCTCCTGCCTTTTCATCCTTGCCCCTGGGCTAGTGTGCCCATTTAGTCTCAATTTGTTTTTTGGGCCCGGCTAATCTTTGGCTGAAGGGTGAACCTCAGGAGTGACTTCAGTTATGAGTTAAAAGGGTGTACGGTGGCCATACTCTTGGGGTTTCTCCAGTCTCTGTCAGACCAGTAAGTCTGGTCTTTTTCTGTGTGTGTGGGTGAGTTAAAATTTCATTCTACATTTTTCTCCAGCTCTGTCCGAGACCCACTATTGTGATCCCTGTCAGGGTAGTCAGTGGTGGTAGCTGGGTACCATCTAGTTGTGCAGGACTCAGTCTGATGGAGGCCGTGGTAGTTGTGGTCCATTAGTCCTCTGGACTAAGCTTTCCCTCGTGTCTTTGGTTTTCTTCATTCTCCCTTGCTCCAGACAGGGTGAGATCAGTGGAGTACCTTAGATGGCTGCTCAAAAGCTTTAAGACCCCAGACGCTACTCACCAAAGCAGGAGGTAGAACATTTTCTTTAAAAATTATGCTATGCCGGTTGAACTAGGTGTTTCCTGAGACCAGCCCTCAGCCCTGTGATTTGATGCCTCATGGAGTTTGGACATGTCCATGGAGCTTCCATGACCTTGCCTTGGTCAAGTTGTGCTGGCTTCCCCAGTATTGTGTACTGTCTCTTCCTTCACCAAAGTTATCACTTATCTATTGTTTAGTGTTTTTCCCTCCCTACCCCTCCGCCCCTTGTAACTAGCAAAGACTGTTTCTTTTTGTGTGTAAACCTTTTCATGACTTTTTATAATAGTGGTCTTATACAATATTTGCCCTTTTGTGACTGACTGATTTTACTCAGCATAATGCCCTTCAGATTCACCCATGTTGTGAGATGTTTCGCAGATTCATCATTGTTCATTATCACTGTGTAGAATTCCATTGTGTGTATATACCATAGTTTGTTTATCCATTCATCTGTTAATAGGTATCTAGGTTGTTTCTTATCTTTTCGCTATTGTGAATAATACTGCAATGAACATGGGTGTGCATATGTCTATTCGAGTGACTGCTCTTATTTCTCTAGGATACATTCCTAGGAGTGGGATTGCTGGATCATATGGTATTTCTATTTCTAGCTTTCTAAGGAAGCACCATGTTGTTTTCCAAAACGGTTGTACCATTTTGCATTCCCATCAGCAGTGCATAAGAGTTCCAATCTCCCCACATCCTCTCCAACATTTTTTATTTTCTGTTTTTTGATTTGTGCCAGTAATGTTGGGGTGAGATGGTATCTCATTGTGGTTTTAATTTGCATTTTTCTAATGGCTAATGATCGTGAGCATTTCTTCATGTGTCTATTAGCCACCTGAATGTCTTCTTTGCTAAAGTGTCTGTTCATATCCTTTTCCCATTTTTTAATTGGATTATTTGTCTTTTTGTTGTAGAGATGTTCGATTTCCCTATAGATTTTAGAGATTAGACTTTTGTTGGATTTGTCAAAGCGAAAAATTTTTTCCCAGTGTCTATGTTCTCTTTTTACCTCTTTGGTGAAGTCTTTTGATGAACATAAGTGTTTAATTTTTAGAAGATCCCAGTTATCTAGCTTATCTTCTGGTGTTTGTGTAATGTTGGTTACGGTTTGTATCCTGCTTATGCCTTATGTATTAGGGCCCCTAGAATTGACCCTATTTTATCTTCTATGATCTTTATAGTTATTGGTTTTATATTTATGTCTTTTACCCATTTTGAACTAATTTTTATGTATGGTGTGAGGTATGGGTCCTGTTTCATTTTTTTGCTGATGTACATCCAGTTTTGCCAGCACCATTTGTTAAAAAGACTGTCTCTTCCCCATTCGGTGAACTCCAGGACTTTGTTGAAGATCTGGTGACTGTAGGTGAATGGATTTAAATCTAAGTTCTCAATTCTCTTCCATTGGGCAAAAGACCTCTTAAAAGTGTTAAAGAGTAAAGATGCCACTTTGAGTCCTAAGGTGCACCTGACCCAAACCGTGGTGTTTTCAGTAGCTTCATATGCATGCAAAAGCTGGACAAGGAATAAGTAAGACTGAACAAGATTTGATGCCGTTGAATTATGGTGTGGGAGAAGAATATTGAATGTACCATGGACTGCCAAAAGAACTAATATATCTGTCTGGGAACAAATATAGCCAGAATTCTCCTTAGAGGCAAGGATGGAAAGATTTTGTCTCATGTACTCTGGACATGTCATCAGGAGGGACCAGTTCCTGTAGAAGACATCATGCTTGGTAAAGTGGAGGGTCAACGAAAGAGAGGAAGACCCTCAATGAGATGGATTGACACAGTGGCTGCAACAATGGGCTCAAGTATAGTAACAATTGTGAGGATGGTGCAGGATAGGACATTGTTTTGTTCTGCTGTACGTAGGCTCACTAAGAGTCAAAACTGACGGACTGCACCTAACAACAACATATCTATAATTATCTATATCTACAATTATATATATATATATATATGTCTCTGTCTGCTGTCTCTCTCTATATATACTTGCAGATATATATTTGTATATATATATACTCAAGTATATATACATAGAGGATATGATTTTTGAGCTTGGCCTTGAAGTAAGGGTAGGATTTTTGGTCATGAAGAGAAAGGGATTGTAGTAGGCAGAAAGAAGACAATAAATTAAAGCATGGAGTTGAGGGAATGCATGTTAAACATGAGGAATACTCTTGCTGTCTAACACTGAAAGTTGAGGGAGGAGGGAGCAGAAAGGGAGCACCATCAGGAAATGAAACTGGAAGAGTCCATTAAGGCCTGATTGTGGAGAACTGGTGAGGTCAAACTATGTTGTTTGACTTTTATTATATAACTTATGGGGAGAAGGTGCTAATGGTATTGATGTTTTCGGGGTTTTTTTTTTTTTTTTTTTTTTTGCTTATAATATTCAAGTGATATGGTTTCGGTGTTATTTGTTCATATTTGGGCTTTTCCCAAGTTTTACTTTTCAAATGCTATGCTGACTTTTTAGACTTTAGAAGCTTTTCTTTTCTCTCTTCTGGAATAGTTTAAGTAATATTCCTGAGATCTTTGAAGGTCTGATGGAACTCTCCTGGAGGGCTTTAACAGAAATGACATGATTAAGACGTCTGTAGAAAAGACTTTTCTGGCAGGAATGTGAAGAATCTACTAGAAGTAGAAAGAATCTGACCAGCTGGGAGGCTGTTGCAATAGTCCAGGTGAGGAGGGAGGAGGCCATGAAGTAGGACTAGCTGTGGAAATGGAAAGATGGGATGGTGCAAGTATATACAGAGAGACAGACAGAGACAGAGACAGAGAAATGAAAGTATACATCCACAAAAATATTTATACATGAATGTTCATGGCAACTTTATTTGTAATAACCAAAACTGGAAAAAAACTCAAATATCCATCAACAATTAAATAGATAAACAAATTGTGGTATAGTTGTATAATGAAATACTATTTAGCAATAAGAAGAAACATTTCACACAACAACATAGGTGAATCTCAAATTAATTATGCTGAGGTGAAAGAAGCAAGACAAAAAACAAAATTGCTTGAATCTGGCAAGAATGGGCCATTAAAGGGTAAAAGGGAACTTTCTGGGTTAATAGATATAGTCATTACCTTGACTGTGGTAATGGTTTCATGAGAATATAAATATGTCAATACTCAGAAAATTTTATACTTTAAATATGTACAGTTTATTATATGGCAATTATAGCTCAATCAACCTGGAAAAAAGCAAAAAATGCTCTGTTGAACATTATTCTTTTTATTCTCCCCTTTTGTTCATATAAGAAGCCCTGGTGGTGCAGTGGTTAAGCGCTCAGTTGCTAACTGAAAGTTAGCGGTTCGAACCACCAGCTGCTCCACAGGAGAAAGATGTGGCAATCTGTTTACATAAAGATTTACAGCCTTGGAAACCCTGTGGGGCAGTGCTACTCTGTCCTACCAGTGCTCCTGTGAGTTGGAATTGACTCAATGGCAGTGAGTTTTTAGGTTTGTTTGTTCATACATAATGTAATGTTGCTAATCCAAGGTTGTATATTCTTGACCCCACATTTCAAAATTGCTTATATTTAAAGTATCTAAATGTGGTTAAATAATATTTTATCATTAAAAGTCATTTTGGTTTTGGGGAACATCCAGCTCAATTGGCATAACACAGTTTATAAAGACAATGTTCTACATTCTACCTTGGTGAGTAGCATCTGGGGTATTAAAAGCCTGTGAGCAGCCATCTAAGATACTCCACTGGTCTCATCCCTTCAGGAGTAAGGGAGAATGAAGAGAACAGGATACAAGGAAAAGATTAGTCCAAAGGACTAATGGACCACAGCTACCAAGGCCTCCACTGGACTGAGTCCAGTACAGCTAGATTGTGCCCGGCTACCACCACTAACTGCTCTGACCAGGATCACAACAGAGGGTTCTGGACAGAGCTGGAGAGGGATGTAGAACAAAATTCTAACACATACAAAAAAGACCAGATTTGCTGGCCTAAAGCAGACTGGAGAAACCCTGAGAGTATGGCCCCCAGACACCCTTTGATCTCAGTGGTGATGTCACTTCCGAGGTTCACCGTTCAGCCGGCAATTGGACAGCCCCATAAAACAAAACGGGACTAATGAGGCACAGCAGTCCAGTGTCAAGGGCTAGAAGGCAGAAGGGGACAGGAAAGCTGGTGATAGGGAACCAAAGTTTATATAAGGACAGTGTTGATGTGTAGTGAGGTTGTTAACCATTGTCATAGGGCAACATGTGTACTAACTGTTTAATGAGAAACTATTTTGCTCTGTAAACCTTCATCTAAAGTGAGAATAGCAGCACAATTGGAAGAGCATAGTCGATGTCACTGAACTGTGCATGTAGAAATTTTTGAAATGGTGTATCTTTGACTATGTATATTTTCACCAAAAAAAAAAAAAAGTCAGGAAGGGAGAGGGTTGACATGTCGTGGGGTTGTTAGCCAATGTCATAAAACAATATGTGTACTACTGTTTCACGAGAAACTATTTGTTCTGTAAGCCTTCACCTGAAGTACAATAAAAAATAATAATAATAATAAAAGGCCAAAAAAAAAAATCTTGATACACAGACACACACACACACACACACACACACACACACACACACACACACACACACACACACACACACAAAAGTCATTCTGGAAAAAAAAAAGACCAGACTCACTGATGTGACAGAGACTGGAGAAATCCCAAGAGTATGGCCTCCAGATATCCTTTTAGCTCTGTAATGAAGTTACTCCTGAGGTTCACCCTTCAGCCAAAGGTTAGACAGGCCCATAAAACAAAATGAGACTAAATAGGCACACCAGCCCAGGGTCAAGGAAAGCTGGTAATGGGGAACCCAAGGTGTAGAAGGGGAGAGTGTTGACATGTCCTGGAGTTGACAACCAATGTCACAAAGCAGTATATGTATTAATTATTTAATGAGAAACTAGTTTGCTCTGTAAACCTTCATCTAAAGTACAATAAATAAATAAAGTCAATTAGACTGGGAAAAACAAACTTAATTTGGAAAGTGTGGCAAATACACAAAAATAATAAATATATTAAAAATATATTTCTTACCACTCGAAATAATGGCTGCTCTTTTTTGTTTTCAGCTTCTTTCATGCATATACAAATATATATTTTTTTAATTGCTATATAGCATGTAAGGTTTTGTATCTTGCTTTTTTATTTAACACTACAATATGAGAATTTTATGCATTATTATATAGTTTCAGAAATACAATACTTTATTGCATAATAAATATTACATTGTATAGATACCATAATTTATTTAACTTTTCTCATTTTTGAACATTTAGATTGTTTTCGAGTTTACACTATTACATATAATGCCGGGTTGAATTGTTTTGTTTGTGTGTGTGTTAAACCATGCTCTAATTTTTCCAGTATTGATTCTTAGAAATGGATTAATGATGAAAGGGTATGGATATGTTTAGAACTCCTGACACATGATGCCAAGTTGTTATTCAGGACCATTGTACTAACTTACACGCCACTGGAAATATATAGAAGTATATGAGAGAGCCTATCTCACTATATTCTCCAAAGCATTGACCGTTATGGAGCTTTTACACTTTAACACCATTATTTTTCTCACTACTTAAGGAAATGAGGAAATTCCTTGAAGGAAATTATTATTTTGATTTCTCATCCTATTTGGAGCCCTGGGGGCACAGTGGTTAAGAGCTCTGCTGCTAACCAAAAGGTCAGTAGTTCGAATCCACCAGCTGCCCCTTGGAAACCCTAGAATAGACTGTCCTGTAGGGTCACTATGAGTTGGAATCGACTCAACAGCAACAGGCTTGGTTTTTGGTTTTGGTCCTCCTATCTAAAAAAAATACTTGAATCAGCTTTGCATAAAAGTAAAAACTGAAGCATCACTTTTGCAAGACTAGCAGTGTGATATTCATTATTATTTCATTAAACTGCAAGTCATATTTTTTTATTAATCTCACAAGCATGCTAACAATTTATTTTTCTTTTGCTAATATACAAACAATATGCTTTAAATAGTCCCTGATTCTGATACACAAACAACTTTGCAAAGTTTTCTGTTGAACAAGCATAACTTGTGAAATGTTAAATTCATTTTTATTTTTTGCTTAATGTTTTATTATAGGTTTCCAGTAGAAATTGTCACCTAGTGAGATCTGACAGTTACTTAGCTACATATATCAAGTATAGTTTTTAGACTATAAATAGTTAAAACTATGAAGAGTTACTCTAGAATCTACAGTCTAGATAGATTTCTTCTTTTTTAATTTTTGTGTGATATCATAAAACCCCCACCTGTTAGTTTGTTGTACTGTGGGGGCTTGAGTGTTGCTGTGTCACTTACGGTGGACAGGTTTCAGCTGAGCTTCCAGACTAAGGCAGACTAGGAAGAAGGACCCTGCAGTCTACTTCTGAAAAGAATTAGCCAATGAAAACCTTATGAATAGCAGCGGAACACTGTCTGATACAGTGCCGGAAGATGAGCCCCCCTAGGTGGGAAGGCACTAAAAAGACGACTGGGGAAGAGCTGCCTCCTCAAAGTAGAGTCGACCTTAATGATGTGGATGGAGTTAAGCTTTCAGGACCTTCATCTGCTGATGTGGCACAACTCAAAATGGGAAGAAACAGCTGCAAACATCCATTAATAATTGGAACGTGGAATATACAAAGTACGTATCTAGGAACATTGGAAATCATCAAAAATGAAATTGAATGCAAAAACATTGATATCCTAGGCATTAGTGAGCTGAAATGGACTCATATTAGCCATTTGGAACTGGACAATCATATGGTCTACTATGCTGGGAATGATAACTTGAAGAGGAATGGTGTTGCATTCATTGTCAAAAAGAACATTGCAAGATCTATCCTGAAGTACAACACTGTCAGTGGTAGGATAATATCCATACACCTACAAGGAAGACCAGTTAATACTACTATTATTCAAATTTACGCACCAACCACTAATATCAAAGATGTAGAAACTGAAGATTTTTACCAGCTTCTGCAGTCTGAAATTGATCAAACATGCAATCAGGATGCATTGATAATTACTGGTGATTGGAATGTGAAAGTTGGAGACAAAGAAGAAGGACTGGTAGCTGGAAAATATGGTCTTGGTGACAGAAACAATGCCAAAGATCGCATGATAGAATTTTGCAAGACCAATGACTTCTTCATTGCAAATACCTTTTTTCACCAACATAAACAGTGACTTATACACATGGGGTCTCCCCAGACGGAATACACAGGAATCAAATCGACTACATCTGTGGAAAGAGAAAAGGAAAAGCTCAGTATCATCAGTCAGAACAAGGCCAGGGACCAACTGCAGAACAGACCATCAGTTGCTCATATGCAAGTTCAAGTTGAAACTGAAGAAAATTAGAACAAGTCAACGAGTGCCAAAGTAGAACCTTGAGTATATCCCACCTGAATTTAGAGACCATCTTGAGAATAGATTTGACGCATTGAACACTAATGACCAAAGACCAGACGAGTTGTGGAATGACATCAAGGACATCATACATGAAGAAAGCACGAGGTCATTGAAAAGACAGGAAAGAAAGAAAAGATCAAAACGGATGTCAGAAGAGACTCTGAAACTTGCTCTAGAACACTGAGTAGCTAAAGTGAAAGGAAAAAAAGATGAAGTAAGAGAACTGAACAGAAAATTTCAAAGGGCAACTTGAGAAGACAAAGTAAAGTATTATAACGACATGTGCAAAGATCTGGAGATAGAAAACCAAAAGGGAAGAACACGCTCAGCATTTCTCAAGCTGAAAGAACTGAAGAAAAAATTCAAGCCTCGAGTTGCAGCAGTGAAGGATTCTATGGGGAAAATATTAAAGCAGGAATCATCAGAAGAAGATGGAAGAAATACACAGAGTCATTATACCAAAAAGAATTGGTCGACCTTCAACCATTTCAAGAGGTAGCATACGATCAGGAACTGATGGTACTGAAGGAAGAAGTCCAAGCTGCACCAAACACATTGGCAAAAAACAAGGCTCCAGGAATTGATGGAATATCAATCGAAATGTTTCAACAAATGGATGCAGCACTGGGAGTGCTCACTCATTTATGCCAAGAAATTTGGCCAACTGACTGGAAGAAATCCATATTTATGCCTATTCCCAAGAAAGGCAATCCAACCGAATGCGGAAATTATTGAAAAATTTCATTAATGTCACACTCAAGTAAAATTTTGCTGAAGATCATTCAAAAGCGGCTGCAGCAGTATATCAACAGGGAACTGACAGAAACTCAGGGCTGATTCAGAAGAGGACGTGGAACCAGGGATATCACTACTGATGTCAGACAGATCCTGGCTGAAAGCAAAGAATACCAGAAAGATGTTTACCTGTGTTTTATTGACTATGCAAAGGCATTCGACTATGTGGATCATAACAAATTATGGATCACATTTTGAAGAATGGGAATTCCCGACACTTAATTGTGCTCATGAGGAACCTGAACATAGATCAAGAGGCAGTTGTTTGGATAGAACAAGGGCATACCGCATGGTTTAAAATCAGGAAAGGTGTGCGTCAGGGTTGTATCCTCTCACCATACCTATTCAATCTGTATGCTGAGAAAATAGTCCGAGAAGCTGGACTATATGAAGAAGAACAGGGCATCAGGATTGGAGGAAGACTCATTAACAACCTGCGATATGCAGATGACACAATCTTGCTTGCTGAAAGCAAAGAGGACATGAGGTGCTTACTGATGAAGATCAAAGACCACAGCCTTCAGTGTGTATTATACCTCCACATAAAGAAAACAAAAATCCTCACAACTGGACCAATAAGCAACATCATGATAGATGGAGAAAAGATTGAAGTTGTCAAGGATTTCATTTTACTTCCATCCACAATCAACACCCATGGAAGCAGCAGCAAGAAATCAAAAGACGCATTGCACTGGGCAAATCTGCTGCAAAAGATCTCTTTAAAGTGTTGAAAAGCAAAGATGTCACCTTGAAGACTAAGGTGCGCCTGACCCAAGCCTTGATATTTTCAATCACATCGTATGCATGCAAAAGCTGGACAATGAATAAGGAAGACCGAAGAAGAATTGAAGCCTTTGAATTGTGGTGTTGAAGAATATTGAGTATACCATGGACTGCCAAAACAACAAACAAATCTGTCTTGAAGAAGTACGACCAGAATGCTTCTTAGAAGCAAGGATGGCAAGACTACATCTTACATACTCTGGACAAGTTGTCAGGAGGGATCAGTCCGGAGAGAAGGATATCATGCTTGGTAAAGTACCGGGTCAGTGAAAAAGAGGAAGACCCTCAAGGAGATGGATTGACACAGTGGCTGCAACAATGGGCTCAAGCATAATGATTGTGGGCATGGCGCAGGTCCAGGCAGTGTTTCATTCTGTTGTACATAGGGTAGCTATGAGTTGGAACCGACTCGACCACACCTAACAACAACAACAATAGGGACAAAACTAAGACACAGGTCCAGTGCTAAGGCCTTTTCATTTTTGTGTATTCGACAGAATGCTAAGTCTTCTGGGTCTTTATTTGATGATTCTAACCTCTACCCAAGTGATTGATGTGTCACTGCTGGTTCAGCACTATATCGTTCAGTGATCTCCAGAGAAAGAAAAGCGATAGGATAGATAAATACACACATACATATGTATGTGTATATGTATATATTAAATGTATATGTATATGCATATATATATATATACATATGTATATGTGTGTTATTGTTAGGTGCCCTGTCCTGCACCATCCTCAAAATCATTGTTATGCTTGAGCCCATTGGTTGCAGCCACTGTGTCAATCCATGTCATTGAGGATCTTCCTCTCTTCTGCTGACCCTGTGCTTTACCAAGCATAATGTCCTTCTCCAGGGACTGGTGCCTCCTGATAACATGACCAAAGTACGTGAAAAGAAGTCTCTCCATTCTTGCTTTTAAGGAGCGTTCTAGATGTACTTCTTCCAGGACAGATTTGTTCGTTCTTCTGACAGTCCATGGTATAATCAATATTCTTCACCAATACCACAATTCAAAGGCTTCAGTTCTTCTTCGGTCTTCCTTATTCATTGTCCAGCTTTTGCATGCATACGATGTGATTGAAAATATCAAGGCTTGGGCCAGGTGCACCTTAGTCCTCAAAGGGACATCTTTGCTTTTTAACACTTTAAAGAGGTCTTTGGCAGCAGATTTGCCCAATGCAATACATTATTTGATTTCTTGACTGCTGCTTCCATGGGCATTGATTGTGGATCCAAGTAAAACGAAATCCTTGACAGCTTCAATATTTTCTCCGTTTATCATGATGTTGCTTATTGGTCCAGTTGTGAGGATTTTGTTTTCTTTATGTTAAGGTACAATCCATACTGAAGTGCTTCAAGTCCTCTTCTCTTTCAGCAAGCAAGATTGTGTCATCCGAATATCACAGGTTGTTAATGAGTTTTCCTCCAATCCTGATGTCGCGTTTTTCTTCATATAGTCCAGTTTCTCGGATTATTTGCTCAGCATAAAGACTGAATAAATATGGAGAAAGAATACAAACTTGACGCACACCTTTTCTGACTTTGAACCATGAAGTATCCTCTTGTTCTGTTCGAATGACTGCCTCTTGGTCTGTGTACAGGTTCCACATGAGCACAATTTAAGTGTTCTGGAATTCCACTCTTCACAATGTTATCCATAATTTGTTATGATCCACACAGTCAAATGCCTTTGCATGGTCAATGAAACACAGGTAAACATCTTTCTGGTATTTTCTGCTTTCAGCCAAGATCCATCTGACCTCAGCAAGGACATCTCTTGCTCCACGTCGTCTTGTGAATTGGCTTGAAATTCTGCAGTTCCTTGTTGATGTACTGCTGCAACTGCTTTTGAATGATCTTCAGCAAAATTTTACTTGTGTGTAGTATGAATGGAGCCCTGTTGGCACAACGGTTAAGAATTTGGCTGCTAACCGAAAGGTCGGCAGTTTGAATCCACCATCTGGTCCTTGGAAACTCTATGCGGCAGTTCTAGTCTATCCTACAGGGTGGCTATGAGTTGGAATCAACTGGGTGACGATGGGTTTTGTAGCCTCGCCAAGTGGACACAAATAATCAGTCATCACAAGTGCCAATGGTCTATCCTCAGTCTGTGATGCTTGTCCAAGAGAATTCAGGCAGGGCAGACATCCATAGGTCCAGTGTTAAACCAGCTTCCGGGAGCCATTCAGAAAGAAAAATGGTAAAGAAGCACAGAAAAAAAGTTATACTATTTGAGGACAAAATGAATAAACATCCTTTGGGTGAGGTTTACCAGAAATCTGCTCAGAAAGAAATCATTTAAAATGTGATTTAAAGATAAATAATGTGCATATCATTAGATATTGTACTATGTTATAAAAATATGTTGAAATGACAGTGATATTGAAATGAGGGATGCAGGTGTGTTATCCCTGGCAGCTTCCACAGTGCTTGCTGCTTTGTAGGTGCTTAATAAATGAACAAATGGTTTTTATCCTGGAGTCCAATAAAAAGGTGGAGAATTAAAGAATGCCAACAAAGACGACAGACCTTGGATTTGGGTGCTATTCTCAGAATAGCTTTATGATTTTCTGCGTGAAGAATGAAGAAATGAATATGAAAATGAGCAGTCCGAGTTTCTTTTAAGATTTAAATACATTGCATGTGAGCCTTTGTTAACCTATTTCCTGTCCTCCTTATTTCTGTTATCTCCCATACAGCTTTAGAGAGGGGGTTAAGTGTTTAGCTGCTAACCAGGTCAACAGTTGGAATCCACCTGCCGCTCCTTGGAAACCCTATGGGACAGCTCTACTCTGTTCTATAGGGGCACTACGAGTCGGAATCGACTCGATGGTAACGAGTTTGGTTTTTTGGTTTTGTGTAGGGTGGGAAGAGGAATGATGCCTCCTTATCTAAGGAAGGTCTCAGAGGCTCCAGCCGTTACAGTGGATGAGAGACCAAGGAATTGGATTGACTGGATCCAATTTTTGCCAAAATAATGGGCCAGAAAAAGAAAGAAAGAACCTTAGAAAGTCTGACCTAATTACACTTACCCAAGGAAAAATGAGTCAGTAGTAGAACTATCAGGCTTTTAAGACTGATTGTAAGTTTGAAATGTCTCTGTAAGATTATTTAAAGCTCCCATTTGCTTTTCTTCTGTTGTAAGCTGTAAATTTTAACAGAAATGCTGCAACAGCATTATTTTCTGGCATAGAGACAAGGAAGAGAGGGAGAAAATGAGTGTCACAGATTGAATTATGTCCCCCCAAAATGTGTCAACTTGGCTAGGCCATGATTTCCAGTATTGTGTGATTGTCCACCACTTTGTCATCTGATGAAATTTTCCTATGTGTTGTAAATCCTACCTACGTGATATTAATGAGGCAGGATTAAAGGCAGTTATATTAATGAGGCAGGACTCAATCTACAAGATTAGGTTGTGTTTTAAGTCAATCTCTTTTGAGATATAAAAGAGAGAAGTGAGCAGAGAGACATGGGGACCTCATACCACCAAGAAACAGGAGCCAGGAGAATAGTGCATCCTTTGGACCCGGGGTCCCTGCGTTAAGAAGCTCCTCAGTGGGGAAAGATTAATAACAAGGACCTTCCTCCAGAGCTGACAGAGAGCAAAAGCCTTCCCTGGAGCTGATGCCCTGAACTTGGACTTCTACCCTCTTAGACTGCGAGAGAATAAATTTCTTTGTTAAAGCCAACCACTTGTGGTATTTCTGTTATAGCAGCTCTATGTAACTAAGACAATTAAGTATGTGATTTTCACCTCAAGGAAGGAAGAAAACTCATACGGGTTTCAGATTTGGATCCTCTGGAAGAAAATGATGAATAGGGGACCAGCCTGGAAAGGAGACCTCTTTGGAAATTTGCACTGGCAGAAGGACCTTGCTACCAAAGGCACTACTAATTCCTAGGTAGAAATTGATTTGTGTACTCTACAGTGCAGAAGAAAAATCCATTTACGTTTTCCATCAGATTGATATTTTATTTAAGATCATAAAGCTTCTTTTGCCAAAAATACCTTTTTATAATCTCATAGTGGTTTTGAAATTATTAATGCCCTGCAGCAAGCAGCAAGCAAACTCTGGATGATTTCCTGAATGCAAATCCTGCCCTCCCTGCTGCCCTTCCCCCGCTCGGCCACTTTACCAGCTATATTAACGTCTCCATTTGTTTCCTCATATGTAAAAAGAAAAAAAAGAAAAAACTTTGCTTCTAGGTTTGTTGTGAGGATTGAATGAAATAGTACCTATAAAGCTCTTAGAAGACTGCCTGGCCTAGCCACTTGGTTATTAAATGCTAGTTATGATTATTCTTGCTGTTTTGTTGTTATTTTACTAATTCAGTATGCAAGCATCTCAGTACCCAAATTAAGAGTAATGTGGCAGAGACTGAATATTCACTGCATCAGACATCTTTTTAGATCTTTTAGTCTCCTCTGTCTCTAGGGCCTCCACCTCTTATTTTAGTCCAGCTGCTGCTACAGCGATTAACTCTGCATGTACCCTGACATCATACAGATACAATGTAACAGTGACTCCCCTCCTTCCCATGTCACATGCTTACTGACTCCCATTCTGAGGCTTTGCTGTTGATGCTGAGGTGTAAGACACTATGGGACCTGCTCAGTGATCCTGCATGCACGGCAGGAAACTGCAAAGAAGCTAATGCCTAATCGGGGAAACTGAACTGATAGGAGATTGGAGCCCGTGGTTGAATTTCTCATCGGGACAGACTGTTCTGAGATGCTGTCGTTCACACTCTTCTCTGATGACTATCCTAGCTATAAAGTCAAACATGCAGATGTGTTTGATACTAAGTGATGGCCCGCTGAGTAAAGAATCCTGGTACTGGCCCTCCCTCCTTCCCTGCCTCACTTCCCTTCTTCCCTCACTTTTGTTTCCCTGGCTTTATACTTCCTGATAAATAAAACCAAAACCAAACTACATTGCCAACAACGACTCATTCATGGCGAACCTATGTGTTGTAAAGTAGAACTCCTCCATAGGGCTTTCACTACTATAATCTTAATGGAAGCAAATTGCCAGGACTTTCTTCCATGATACTGCAGGGTGAGTTCAAACTCCCAACCTTTTTTTGTGTGTATGTATGCTTTAGGTGAAAGTTTACAGTTCAGGTTAATTTCTCATACAAAAATTTATACACATATTGTTTTGTGACATTAGTTACAATCCCCACAATGTGACAACACACTCCCCCTTTCCACTCTAGCTTCCCTGAGTCCATTCAACCAGTTCCTGTCCCTTGCTGCCTTCTCATCCTGCCTCTGGACAGGAGCTGCCCATTTGGTCTCATGTATCTGCTTGAACTAAGAAGCACACTCCTCACACGTATTATTTTTCTTCCATACTCCTGTCTAATCTTTGAAGAGTGTGTTTTGAGAATGGTTTCAGTTCTGCGTTAACAGAGCATCCGGGGGCCATAGTTTCAGGGTTCCTCCAGTCTCTGTCAGACCATTAAAGTTTGTTTTTTTTGCGGGAATTTGAGTTCTGCTCCACACTTTTCTCCTGCTCCATCTGGCACTCTCTGTTATGTCGAACTGCCAACCTTTTAGGTTAGTAATTGAGCGCAAATTGTTTGCATCACCTATTGGTGTTGTTGTGTGCTGTTGAGCTGATTCTGACTAGTAGCGACCATGCAGGACAGGGTAGAACTGCCCCATAGGGTTTCCAAGGCTGTAAATCTTTGTGTGTGTGTGTGTGTGCTTTAGGTGAAGGTTTACAGAGCAAATTAGTTTCTCATTAAACAATTAATACACATATTGTTTTGTGACATTGTTGCCAACCCTGCGGCCTATCAACACTCTCCCCTTCTCAACCTTGGGTTCCTCATTTCCATTCGTCCAGCTTTCCTGTTCCCTCCTGTCTTCTCTTCCTTGCCCCTGGGCTGGTGTGCCCATTTAGTCTCATATATATGGTTAAGGTATATTATTGTTTGTTTCATGGGCCTGTTTAATCTTTGGCCGAAGAGTAAACCTCAGGAATGACTTCAGTACTGAGTTAAAAGGGTGTCCAGGGACCATACTCTCAGGGTTTCTCCAGTCTCTGTAAGACCAGTAAGTCTTGTCCTCTTTTGTGAGTTTGACTGTTACTCTACATTTTTCTCCAGCTCTGTCTGGGACACTCTATTGTGATCCCTGTCAGAGGTGGTGGTAGCCGGGCACCATCCAGTTGTGCTGGACTCAGTCTGGTAGAGGCTGTGGTAGCTGTGGTCCATTAGTCCTTTGAACTAAGCTTTCTCTTGTGTCTTTGGTTTTCTTTACTCTCCCTTGCTCTAGACGAGGTAGGACCAGTAGATGTATCTTAGATGGTCGCTCACAAGCTTTTAAGACCCCAGATGTTTCTCACCAAAGTAGGATGTAGAATATCTTCTTTATAAACTATGTTATGCCCATGGAGACCATGGTCCCCACAGCCCTCAGCCCAGTAACTTGATCCCTCAGGGAGTTTGGATGTGTCTATTGAAGCTTCTGTGACTTTGTCTTGGTCAAGTTGTGCTGACCTCCCCAGTATTGTGCACTGTTTTACCCTTGACTGAAGTTACCACTTACCTATTGTCTAGTTAGTGTTTTTCCCTCCCCTCGCTACCCCACACTCGTAACCATCAAAGATTATTTCTTTCTGTGTGTAAACCTTTTGATGTGTTTTTATAATAGTGATCTCATACAGTATGTGTTCTTTTGTGATGACTTATTTCACTTAGCATAATGTCCTCCAGATTCATCCATATTGTGAGATGTTTCACAGATTCATTGCTGTCCTTTGTTGTTGCTCAGTATTCCATTGTGTGTATGTACCATTGTTCGTTTACCCATTCATCTGTTGGGCACTTAGGTTGTTTCCATCTTTTTGCTATTGTTAATAACGCTGTAATGAACATGAGTGTGCGTATGTCTATTCATGTGATGGCTCTTATTTTTATAGGATATATTCCTAGAGTGGGATTGCTGGATCATATGGTATTTCTAATTCTTCAAAGCTGTAACTCTTTACGGAAGCAGACTGCCACATCTTTCTCCTGTGGAGTGGCTGGTGGGTTTGAACCTTTGATCTTTCAGTTAGCAGCTAAGCACTTTAACCACCGCACCACCAGGGCTCCTTCTTAACCTAGTATATGATACTAATTACAATAGTTTTTATTGTAGGTCAGGCCCTGTGCTAAGCTCTTTGGTTAAACCTCCCAACAACCTAAAGGAACAGGTACTCCAACAAGGATGGCTTGAGAGGGACAGAACACAGTTCTGGGATTCCAGTTCCGAGGCTTATCAGCATCCATTGGGTTAAGACACTGGTAGCAAGTTAGATAGGACAAACATGTTGGAGGACTCAACTCTTTACGATATAAGGTTACTAGGACTTGGTAACTGATGGAAAGTGGAGGCTGAAGAAGTTTAGTTTTCCAGGATGGGTGACTAGTTAGAAGATGGTTTCATCAGTTGAGATTGAGTATACAGGAGGAGAAGCAGGTTTAGTGGACAAGATGATGAGTTCAGTCTTGGGCATGTTGAGATTGAGATTTTCACCGGCACCAAGTGAAGATGCCAAGCAGGAAATGGACATATGAGTCTGGAACCCAGGAAAGAGGGCTCAGCTAGACCACTTTCCCCATAGTTTTGTAATTTTCTGCTTGACATATTGTACCTCCCAGTAGACTGAGCATCTTGATGGAGAAATAGTCTTACTAATCTTGTGTTCCTTGTACCTAGCACAGAGTATGCAACATGGTCAATGCTCAATAAATATTTGTTCAGTAATTGAATGACATAGTAAATAAATGCATGAATGAATTTCAATCAGTCAAAAAAGGGACTCTTTTTTTTTTTTATATATTTTATTGTACTTCAGGTGAAACCTTACAGAGCAAATAGTTTCTCATGAAATAGTAGTACACATGTTGTTCTATGACATTGGTTAACAACCCCACAATGTATTAAGCCTCTAAATTCTCAAACTTTTTATTTTTTTGATGAAAATTACAGATGGCCAAAGATATACCGTTTCAAAAATTTCTACATTCACAGTTCAGTGACATTGACTACTCTCTTCCAACTGTGCTGTTATTCTCACTTAAGATGAAGGCTTACAGAACAAAATAGTTTTTCATTTAACAGTTACTACACATGTTGCCCTATGACAATGGTTAACAATCTCACAGCACATCAAGAATATCCTTACTCCACCTTGTGTTCCCTATCACCAGGGGGCTTCCTTGTCCCCTTCTGTCTTCTGGACCTTGTCAGTGGACTATTGTACCTCTTTAGTCTCATTTGTTTATTTATTTTATTTTATTTAAATACCATTTCAAAACTTTTTACTTACACATTTAAGTGATATTGACTATGTTCTTCGAATTGTGCTGCCATTCTCACCCAAGATGAAGGCTTACAGGACAAAACAGCCTCCCATTTAATAGTTACTACAAATGTTGCCCTATAGCAGTGGTCAACAATCTCACAATACATCGACAGTGTCCTTATTCAATTTGTGTTCCTTATCATCAGTTTCCTACTCTCCCTCTGCCTTCTGGCCCTTGTCACCGGACTCCTGTACCTCGTTAGTCCCATTTAGTTTTACTGGGCTGTCCATTCCCAGGCTTAACATCAAACCTCGAAGGTAACTTCACCTCTGAGCTGGAAGGGTGTCTGGGGGCCACACTCTTGAGGTTTCTCTAGTATTCTTTAGGCCAGTAAATCTGGTCTTCTTTTTTTTTTTTTTTTTTTTTGGGAGTTAAAATTATGCTCTACATCCTTCTCCAGCTCTGCCCAGAACCCTCTGTTGTGATCCTGGTCAGAGGAGTCATTGGTGGTAGCCGGGCACCATCCAGCTGTACTGGGCTCAGTCTGGTGGAGGCCTTGGTAGCTGTGGACCATTAGTCCTTCAGACTAATCTTTTCCTTGTATCCTGTTCTCTTCGTTCTCCCTTGTTCCCGAAGGGATGAGATCAGTGGAGTATCTTAGATGGCTGCTCATAGGCTTTTAAGACCCCAGACACTACTCACCAAGGTAGAATGTAGAGCATTATCTTTATAAGTAGTGTCATGCCAATTGAGCTAGATGTTCCCCGAGATCATGGTCCCCAGAGCCCTCCGTCCAACAACTCAGTCCCTCGGGGGGTTTGGATGTGTCTATAGGGCCTCCATGACCTTTCCTTGTGCAGGCTGTGTTAGTTTCCCCTGTACTATGTACTATCTCACCTCTCACCCAAGTTACCACTTACCTATTACCTATTTAGTATTCCCTCCCCCCCCCCCCCGCCCATCCCTGGTAACCAACAAGGATTGTTACATTTTGCATGTGAATTTTTTCATGGGTTTTTACAATAGAGGTCTCATACAATATTTGTCCTTTTGGGATTGACTTATTTCACTCAGCATGATGTCCTCCAGTTTCATCCATGTTATGAGACGGTTCACCGATTCATTGTTGTTCTTTCTCGTTGCATAGTACTCCATTGTGTGTATGTACCATAGTTTGTGTATCTATTCATCTGTTGATGGACATCGAGGTTGTTTCCATCGTTTTGCTATTGTGAATAATGCTGCCATGAACATAGGTGTGCATATGTCTATTCGAGTGATGACTCTTATTTCTCTAGGATATATTCCTAGGAGTGGGATTGCTGGATCGAATGGTATGTCTATTTCTAGCTTTCTGAGGAAACGCCATATCATTTTCCAAAATGGTTGTATCATTTTGCATTCCCACCAGCAGTGTATAAGAGTTCCCATCTCCCCGCAGCCCCTCCAACATTTGTTATTTCCAGTATTTTTGATTCGTGCCAGTAATGCCGGGGTGAGATGGTATCTCATTGTGGTTTTAATTTGCATTTCTCTAATGGCTAGTGATAGTGAGCATTTCCTCATGTGTCTGTTGGCCATTTGAATGTCTTCCTTGGTGAAGTGTCTGTTCATTTCCTTTGCCCATTTTTTGATAGGATTGGTTGTCTTTTTGTTGTAGAGGTGTTGGATTTTCTTGTAGATTATGGAGATTAGACCTTTGTCTGACTTGTACTGTCCAAAAATTTTTTCCCAGTCTGTAGGTTCTCTTTTAACTCTTTTGGTGAAATCTTTTGAAGAGCATAGATGTTTGATTTTTAGAAGATCCCAATTATCTAGTTTATCTGTTGGGTTTTTTGTGTTGATGTTTATGGTTTGTATCCTGTTAATGCCATGTATTAAGGCCTGAAGTGTTGGTCCTATTTTTTCTTCTATGAATTTTATAGTTTGAGGCTTTATATTCAGGTCTTTGATCCATTTTGAAGTAGTTTTTGTATATGGTGTGAGGTATGGTCCTGTTTCATTTTTCTACAAATGGATATCCAGTTTTGCCAGCACCGTTTGTTAAAAAGACTGTCTTTTCCCCATTTGATGTATTTTGGGCCCTTGTCAAAAATCAGGTGACCGTAGGTGGATGGATTTACATCTGAGTTCTCAATTCTGTTCCATTGGTCAATGTCTCTGTAAAGGGACTCATTTTTGTCATCTCAAGTTGAAACCCCAGTATATTCCCATTGAAACATAATTAGTGCCAAAATTCAGAGTGACTATTCATTCATTAATTTATTTCCCCTGCACTGTTGATGAGATGGCCATTTAGCAATAATGTTGGAGAAGACAATCAACGCTCTTTGAGGTTCTCTTCTAGTCCTAAAAATCTATGTTGTAAAACAATCTCTCATAAAGGCACATTAGGTATATATAACATTCTCTCTCTTTTAAGATTGTTATGAGTAAATTACAGACTAGGCCACTGAATCTTTCAAGGTCACTAAGTAACTTGTTGGTAGGAATTGGGAATAAAGCCAAGGCTATAGATTCCCTCATTTGGATTCCTTCCACTGGGTTCATTATTTGCCTCTGAAATGTTACTGCCATTTATCACAAACTAAATTGGCTTTATTATATTAGCAGAGAAGATAAAGCAATAACTTTTACCTCATCTTTGTTGAAGACTAATATGCTCATATCTGTGAACACATTATGAATTATGTACCTATGTAATTTGATCTTAGAGAGACAATAAAGGTAGGAATAGACCTGTGGTTTCCTGACTCTTAGTTTAGGTATGTTAGCTATCAAACCTCTATTGACCGCACTGAAATTTTACAGCTTATATCAGCAATTAAATTTGTATGCCTTCCTAAGCATACAGAGTGGATGATAAGATAGTTTTATTTACTTTGTCTATTTTTACTGAGGGCTATTATATATCGGTGAACATATTGTGAATTATGTACTAGTTAAAATTGCACGATAGTGTCAATAGTACAAAATATCATCATTTATAATAGAAAAGTCTCTTCAGTATTTCTGTATAGGTTTAAAAAATAGTTGTGATTTTGCATTGTTATAGTTTTTTTCAGTCAGTAAATGAGTGCGTTTTGATGGAAAAACGTTTTAGGATATTATGATGCTTCAGATTCATTTAATATCTAATACTGTAGTAGCATCATTGGCTTGAACCAAACTGTATTTTCCAAAGAAAAAATTGGAAATGAAAGGCCTGTTTTAACATGGTATCTATGTTCATTTATTTAACAAGTATTTTTGGATGTCTTATTTGCCACAGTTCTTATAGTTCATATGTTTCCAGTTACTAAATATACATCTGCTCCTAGACTGCCCATAACAAAAAAACAAACAACAAAAACCCCCCAGCTGCTGTCAGTTCAATTCTGACTCGTGACAACCCCATGTGTGCACAGTAGAACTGAGCTCCAAAAGGTTTTCAAGACTGTGACCTTTTGGAAGCAGATCACCAGGTCTTTCTCCTGAGGTGCCTCTGGGTGGGTTCAAACAGCCAACCTTTTGGTTAGTAGTCAAGTGCTTAACCATTTACGCCACCCAGGGACACTTCAAAATTCTGCATGCTCCTAACCTGTCTCATTATCTTGATCTCTCAGTTCTCCTTTTACACTCCCCATTTATCCTAATGGTACTCATTGGAAACCCTGAAATCATTTTCACATCTTCTTTTCTCTTACTCCTCAAAGGCTATCTCCAAATCTTTTAAAACACCTTTTGATTCTATTTCCTCTTCTTTATTCTCACAACCTCCCAAGTTCAGGCCTTTATCGTCTCTTGCCTGGGTCTTCATAGCAAAACTGTCTATCTGATGTGTTCCTGGTGACCTCACCATCCACCCCTACTTTCACTGAACATCTCTCCCAGGAAATTCACATGGTTGCCAGTTACTTTGTAAAATATAAATCTGATTACCTTATTCCTCTTCTTAATACTGCCGATAGATTCCTATTTCCTAAAGGATGAAGGACAAAGTCTGCCCTTCCCAAACAGATCTCAACTTATTTACCTTTTGGAAACCTCTGATTATAAACATCCTTATATCCAAACATCAGCTTCATCTTGTCTCTCCGTCTCCAAAGCTGATTGCCTTTCCCCCACTTCTCGTCTTAGGGAACATCTACTCATCCCTTTACTCTCCCCTCCTCTGTGGCTTTTTCTTTTCAAGGCAGAGGTAATTGCCTTCTTCTCTGTCTCCCTTGACTCTACGTGTCTATCTTTATTATAGCGCATATTGCACACCACGGTCAGCGTTTCCCATTAGTGAACCTAGTGGGCAGAAACTAAGTCTAATGCAAACTAGCCTGGAGCCTGGAACTCTGTTGTTCTAGTTAAAAAACAAACAAATGAAAACTTCCATTTCTAAAGCATTCTTGCAAAAATGAATTTTCTTCCAGAAGGACTTTTTATATATGCTAGTGAGACACTTTGTAATTATCATTGGGATTCCAGAATTCAGAATTAGCCAATATGTAGTGGTAGAGTAGAACAAGGTTTTAGTATAGAAGTCTTAGTAATAGATTGTAATAGACTGGTTTTGGGATGTGTGTGTCTGTGTCTGTGTGTGTGTCTGTGTGTGTGTGTGTGTGTGTGTTGCAATGCATATTATGTGCTATGTGCTACAAAAATCTAACTACTACTTAATATCTTCAGAATTTTTTCTTAAAAATGTAGTTTCAGCAAATTTTTGAATTACAGTGCCAAATTGCTTTCTGAAGAGGTTGTTGCAGTTTACATTCCCACTCACAATGTCTAAGAGTATTCTTTTTATCTCACCAGTTTTTATCTTTTACCTAAATATTTGCTAATATGATAGCCAATTGAAATTGT
This sequence comes from Dugong dugon, assembly GCA_030035585.1. Classification (NCBI taxonomy): domain Eukaryota; kingdom Metazoa; phylum Chordata; class Mammalia; order Sirenia; family Dugongidae; genus Dugong; species Dugong dugon. The sequence continues at coordinate 34,924,709 of CM057467.1, forward strand.
ATGATTTCTGGTTTGTTTGCTGTTGCAGAGTATAGGATAAAAATAATGTCAGCTTTTAAGTCAAATATAACTGGGTTTGGTCAGAGCTCTGCTGCTGTCTAGCTCTACCATTTCCTAGCTGTGTTACATTGGGCAAATTATTTAATCCCTTTGAGGCTCATTGGTTTAAAAAAAAAAAAAAAAACAGGCCAGTAATAGCATTTACCTCAAATACAGGGTTGTTATAATTATTAAAAGAGATAATCATATAAAATTACTTCACCCCAGTGACTGGCACATGGTAAACAACAGTGAATCCTTCATTTTCAGTTGCAAAAGTGTGTTGTGTACTTTTGCTTGATTAGTGCCCTATGTAGGAATTTACATAATCGTTTATGCTTGCAATGTGATGTGAAAGATTGAACAATTATCTGGATAATTCTTGCACCCAGGGGAGAAGGCCAGGGAGTAATGTTTTGGTGGTCTCTAAGAACAAACAAATCTGTCTTGGAAGAAGTACGACCAGAATGCTCCTTAGAAGCAAGTATGGCGAGACTACATCTCACATACTTTGGACATCTTATCAGGAGGGATCAGTCCCTGGAGAAGGACATCATGCTTGGTAGAGGGTCATTGAAAAAGAGGAAGACAGTCAACAAGATGGATTGACACAGTGGCTGCAACGAGCTTAAGCATAACAACGATTGTGAGGATGGCGCAAGACCAGACAGCGTTTTGTTCTGTTGTACGTAGGGCTGCTATAGTCGGAACCGACTCGAAGGCACCTAACGAGAACTACAAAACTTGTTTGGTTACAAAGCACACACCTGGTTCCCATCTTTGAGGAATTTGCCTTTAAGTTTCACCAGTGAGTCTCATGGGCTTTTTAATACTTCAGAGAGCTCTCAAAGGGCAATGGTGCAAATTCAGTGAAGCGGAAGCTTAGTGAAAGTGATCTGGGGAGAGAGTTCCTGGAAAAGCTACTGAATGTCACAGGGCAAGCAAGTGCTAAGGCCCGAAGGATATGAATGATTTGTTCTATAAAAGTTAAGTACACTTTCGAGGTTTTGTTATTTGAATCTAAAGTTTGTCCATAAAAGGTAAACTATATAAAGCATCGCAAACACAGGGCAAACCAGTCTAATTTGACTTTGTGCACTTAACATTTATATACTTTAAAAAGTTTTGTTTTTTTCCACCCCAGCAAAGTATTGAGGACGGGGGGCATGGGGTAGACGACAGGACACGGACCCAGAAGTCAGGAGTTTTGCATCTAGTCAAGGCCACTAACTAAAGAGAGTGACCTAGAGTTAGACTAATGATCAAATGCCTAATTTCCTCTAATCTAGGATAATTTGGGTTGGCTGCTCTTTGGAATTCCACTTAAACGTTTCTTCTTAACGTTCTCCTTCCAATTGCTAAAGAATGTTGTTTATAACAAAAAATTATCCTTGCTTGGATTAAAATTTGCACTTTCCATTGGTGTCATATCCATCGAGGTTTTGGTGGAATTTAAAATTGCTCCTGAAAAAGCAAGTTTTTCTAGTTGGCTAAAAGCAGCCAAAATAATTTAACCGTTCGTTGTTTCACATGTAAATTCCTCCAAGATAGGCGTTTCCCTCTTCTATTCCAGGATTTTCAAGCTGGACAGCCAAGTAACACGCTCGGTTTTCACGTTTCCCTTTGGGAGAAAGAATTCCTTCTTGGGGGCGATGGAAACGCCCTCAGTCAGTTTTCTGGCACCAGCGGGAGTTTTAAGTTTCCACTCGTGGGAGGAGGCGGCGCACTCCGAGCTTTCGGTTGGGCGGCTCCTCTTCCCTTCACAGCACCGTTTTCTCTAGTCTCGTCCTCTCTGGAAAGGGTTTCCCCTTCCTTCTTATTCGCCCCAATTCCCTTGGGAATTCTCGGGCCCGCAGCCTCATGCCTCTCGCTTCCCCAGCCCGGATCGCGGCCCCCGGCGACGCCCAGTGTGAGACGGGCGGCTGCGGGTCCGCAGGGCGGGGCGGGGCGGGGGCGGGGGCGGGGCGCGGGCGGCTCCCGCGGCGCGGGCGGCAGCTTTGGCGCTCAGGCCGCGGCGCGAGGCCGGCCGGCCGGCGGGGGGAGGCGGGGGGCGCGGGGCAGCCCCGCCTTTCCCCCCCCGAGGAGGCGCCGGGCAGCCATATTGTGGAGCTGTCTGCGGTGGCGGCGGAGCTTCTCCTCTCCGGCGGCCCAGCGCTCCCATCACCGTCTCTCCCTCCCTGCCGCAGTCGCGACGCCGGGCGCCGCCGCGCAGCGCCCCAGCCACACACGCCCGGGCGGAAGGTGCCGCTTGTTCTCTGGGTAAGTCGCTGGCGCCCTCCCTTCCCCCACACCCCGCTCCTGGGCTCTGCCCGAGACGCTGAGGTGGCGGCCAGAAGTTGCCGGGGACCGCGCTGCCCGGCGGTGGCGGCGCCGCGAGGGCCTCGCGCCCCGTCAGCTTGCGTCCCGCGGGCCGAGGCGCCGCTGTCGTAACGGCCCGGCCGGCCAGGCCGTTCCCAGGCCAGCGGCAGCCGGGAGGCCCTGCCCAAATCGTGGCAGGGCCGCGGCCCAAACGTGCCCGGTTCGAGCCAAAGTCTATCTGCAGCCGCGCGTTTCTCTTCCCTCCGGGGCGTGGGGTCTGGGTCGGCCTTCGGCGTCGGCGTCCGTCTCCCCCGCCCCCAGCCCCGCTAGACTGTCGGGTTCCCGCCGCCGGGGCTCGGCCTCGGGCTCGCACATCCCTCCGAGGTAGTTTTTCAAATGTAAAGTGTAGGAAGAATTACATTTTGCAGTGTAGGGAAGGAATTATTAAAACTTACTCATCCCTGGTCTCCAGTTTGAAAGTAAGGGTGTAGAATTCCTAGAAAGCGTAAAGGGGATATTGCATTACAAGGTTTGGGGCGCAGAGCGGCTCCCGCTGCCGCCACCCGCCGTGAAGGCCACGCTTCCCGGGCCGCCGCCGCCGCTCTACCTGCTGCTGCTGCAGGCGACCTCGGAGCCTTCCAACTTTACCCGGCCCTTGAGCCTGCCCAGTTTAATATCTCAGATCCCACCGGACAAGTTCCGTACATTACAGCCTCCCTTCCTTTAAAGGGTTCTAAATTCAATTCCTGGGCTAACTTTGGGGCATTACATTATTTCAAATGGAATACATCACTTCCTATACAGATTTGTCATGTTACTTTAAACATTTCGAATATTTGGTGTTTATTTTCCTTAACTGGTGGTTATTAATGAGGTTGGGAATGTTGTTAAAGTAAACTTCATCAAAAATATATATCAGAATACAGTTGAGATTTTGTGGACGGCATTTTAATGAGGTGCTCAGTGGCAGTCCTGTGGCACTAAGACTGGCATGATGTAAATGAAAAAGTCTAAAATAATAAGAGTTTGTTTGATAAACGAGTACTTTGACATAGACATTGCATTCTATTGTTTACGGAGCATACATTTTTTAGAACACTAAAGACTGTTTTATTCGAAGCTCTGAATGAACAATTGCCCCGTTGATTTTGTTGGGTAAATAATGGCTTAATCCATTTCCTAAAGCGGTGTTATGAGATTTGAGAAGATAAACTAATATTCAGGGTTGCAGGTTTTTTACCTTCAGGATTCATCGGTGTGCTTTAACTTCGAGAGACTAATAATTTACCTCAAATATGAAAATGTAGAACACACCTTTTGAAGTTAACAGCATGCTGTAAAAAGGATTGTATTGACTCTAAGTTATTTTTTTTTTGTACATATAGGATGGAGTTTAATATAGAGTTGATATTAGCAAGGAATGAATGACATGTAGCAATTCTTTAGTTTTATTTAAATGAGACACAATTTGATTGTGGCATTTAAAATGCGTAAATTCTTGCTCTTGTGGGTTATACATTGTTTTGTTTACTCACTGATCTCTACACTTGGAACAGCATGTAGGAGAAACTCTCAAATATTTGTAGAATGGATGTAATTGATTTAGGCATGAGGAAAGTATGTGGAGCCTGTCCTTTGTTTTGGGGATTGTGACTATGTACTTAACTGGAAATTGATTAGTCTCTTTCCTGGGGAAATAAATGACAGACTTTGCTGTTTTTTCCCTTTCTTGCTCTTAGCAGTCCAAGGCATGGGGAACCAGGGTGGTTTCTTGTTTATTGCTTCACCATTCCCAAGAGCAGAATTGGATTTTATTATTTTTATCTTTGGCAGCCTGTTAAAGTGGAAGTCTTTATATATTTCCAATTTGCTATCTTTTAATCTTTGTAGTCTAATGTATTGTCTGAAATATGAAATGATGATGAGAATCTTGTTTTTTCATCCCCTTTTAACTTAATGCATTTTAACTTAATGCCATTCAAAGGTAGCGGCCATTCTTACCCAGTATTGCCCATAGGCCAAAGCCTAAAAAATGTTTCGTTGAAGTTGTGAAGACTGAGCTGTACTGGTGGGACATACCTGGCAGGGTATGGCCAGTATAATTTCATGTTACTGCTGTGAATCTGGAAAGTCAAGGACCCTTTCTGGAATGGCTTGGAACTCTTGCAAACCAAGAACTACTTAACTACCCTGATACTACCTGTGGGATACAGGATTCAGTGAACTGGGCTGAGTTGCTATAGACTCCACCTTTACAAGGCTATTTTAAGTCTGAGAACTTCTCTGACTCTGCAGCCAGGATATAGTCTCCTCTTTGGGGTAGAGGTGGCCCGTTGACCCCAGAGTGTTCCTCAACTTCTAAGAGACATCCTGCCTTCCCTATTCATGTTAGCTCCTTGTATATTTAATATTAATTTGTATTCCATATATATTTTAAACCATTTTTTAAAACTATAAAAGCAATACATTTTATGACAAAGTGAAAAACCCAGAAAGATGTAAAGTGAAAAAAGCACTCCTCCCTCCCTAGAACTCCCCAAACCCCCTTCCCAGTCCTGTTTTCCATAGATAACTGCTGTTAGCAATTCCTTGAATATAGAAAACGTCAATCCTTATACAAGGATAACATCAAACTTTATATCTCTTATTTGTGATATTAGTTTTAAAGTCTATTACAATCAGGTTGTTGTTGCTAGCTCCCATTGAGGCGCCCCCAGTTGATGGTAACCTCATACACAATGGGATCAGACCATTGTCATCCATAGGGGTTTTTTTGGCTGATTTTTTGGAAGTAGACTGCCAAGTCTTTCTTCCTAGTTTGTGTTAGTCTGGAAGCTCTGCTGAAACATGTTCAGCATCACAATAACAGGAAGACTTCCACTGACAGACAGGTGGTAGCTGCGCTTGAGGTGTGTTGTCTACGAATCGAACCCAGGTCTCCCAAATGAACGGGGAGAATTCTACACTGAACCACCACTGCCCCCTGAAATAAGGTTATTTTGTAACAAACATTGAAAGTGTTTATTGTTTTAAACATGAAGTGAATAATGTTTCTCAGATTTTCATCATTTGAATGTAATCACAGTGGAATTTCCTATACTAATTCTCGAAAGTGTGTTATGCACATAGCAGATTTTCTTGGTTAATGACTGAGGGTGAAGTTTACTTTTTTCCTTTCTAGTGTGTATTTGACAGTGAAAAATGGTGTCCTTTAAAAAGCGTTTATGATTTTGGGTAGTGAAATGTTCACATGAGTATCTTTTACCTGGGGACTGTTAGGAAGGAAAATGTCCATATGATTCACTTCTTGTTTCTACATTCCATTTGTAGTTAACTCTAGTTTCACCTTCCTGGGAGAGATGGGATCATTTAGGTTAGGGATTGTGTAGGACTTTTTTTTTTTTTCTTCTTCCTTGAATAGCCAGTATGAATAGAAATCCTTACAAATGCACTAATTTAAAATGCTTAGCTATATTAATAGGTAGATATTATAAATTTGCATATTTGGAATTTTTTTCCTACTGTACTATAGGAGACTTTTTAACAGTATAATTCAGAATTACATTTTATAGAGGTTAGTTATGTGTATAAACAAGGTAACTAGACTTTTTTATATCATGTGGTCTAATGTATATGAATATAATACTCAAATGCTATACTTACTTTCCTTTTTTTTCTATGTAAACTTGTATACATTTGAAATAAGAAACTACTTTTGAATCCTAGTAAAATTGATTTGTTTGGGAAAGATATTCTCTTTTCTGTTAACAATTTAGAGCATGGGTCAGCAAACTATAGCCTATGGGTCAAATCCAGCCTGCTTGCCTTTTTTTTGGGGGGGGGGGGTAAGTAAAGTTTAACTGGAACACAGACACACCCATTCCTTTACGTTTTCTCTATGGCTGCTTGTCTAGGCTCCAACCATAATGGCAGAGTTGAGTAGAGACTATATCGCCTGCAAAACCTGAAATATCTACTGTCTGGCCCTTTACAGAAAAAAAATTGCCAACCCCTGATTTAGAGAAAAAAATGTTGAAAGGATGTTTTAAATACACTATCAAAAAAGTAGGTATTGCGTTATTATTTTCTCCAAGATTATAGAATTTATAAAGTTATAAACTTTGGTAATTGATATACTTGTAGACAGTTTTTTTTCTTTCACTTGTAGGTAATCTGTATGGGCTTTCAGGACCTTACATACTTCCTTTTATTTATGTGTGAAAACTTGAAGGTAAAATTGTGAAGTGGGCAGTCATTTGTTCTGAGCTCTTAGATCAGTTAAGATGCTCTTGGCTGCAGATAACAGAAAATCCTCAAACTGGCTTAAACAGTAATATCTTACAGAATGAAATCCAGAGACTCAGGAGTGGCTCAATAATGGCATCAAGGACTCATTGTCTAACTTTCTCTATCTTGTGGTCCTCCCTATTTGCTTCATTCTAAGACTGGTTTCCCCTTATCCCAGTACGGCTGCAGCAGGACTAGCATCCCATCTCAACATAGCAATATCTAAAGGAATAAGAGGGACTGTCTCTTTTCCAGAACTCCCCCCCCCACCCCCATCCCCAGCGGATATCTTCTCAGTGTTTTTGGCCAGGATTGAGGCACATCTCATAGCTTAATCACTAGCAAAGATAATGAAATTGCCCTTTTAACTCTGTTCCCATTAGATCGTTTTTCTTATTCATATACTAAATGTCTTGGGTTCATTCTTGTCCCCAACCAAAATCAGAACCAAGATTATTCTGATATAAATCACACATAATTCAGCATGAATATCTGAGTCTGTATCTTCTTGGGTATCAAATTTAATTTATGGAATGAAAAACTTTGATACCTGCTAAATAAGGCAAGGGTTGACAAACTACAGCCTATAGGCCGAATCCAGCCTACAGCCTGTTTTTGTAAATGAAGTTTGTTTGAACACAGCTCGTTTGTTTACATATTGTCTATGGTTGTTTTCGTATTACAATGGCAGAGTTGAGTAGTTGCAACAGGGACTGTATGACCCACAAAGCCTAAGATGTTTACTTATCTGGTCCTTTACAGAAAGAGTTTTCAGACCTTTGCTTTAAGGTATCATTCAGACATTTATAATTGCATGCCACGTACTTTACGTTTGAGGATAGAATGATACTGAGTAAGATACTGTGGAATTCACATTCACACTGTAATGGGGAGATAGATGTGCTACATTATATAGCATAAAGTGTATTAAGTGTTACTGCAGTGGTGTATATAAACTGAGGTTAATATTCAGTGCAGCAGTGTTCTAAGCAGAGTCTTCTGTGATGTGAGTTCTGAGTGTCTTTTATTATTTATTTATTTTTTAATCGTGTTTCTGTAAACTGATAATCTTTCGATAAGTTAACCAGAGTAAGTGTTGTTTGTAACCAGGAAATCCTTACTAGTACAGGGAATAATTCAGGCATACAAGTAAAGTATTTGTTGTTGTTAGTTGCCACCGTGTTAGCTCCGCCACCAGTACAAAACGTAGAACATAGGGAGCCTTAATAAAAGCGGAACTGAGGACATAGGAAATCTTAGCTGTGGTTAATTGAGTCTAGAACCTACTTTTGGCCTTTGAGTAGGTGTTATGGGCTAACTGTATTAGCTATCATGAGGATTCTTGATCTTTAAGCTGTGCTAGATTTTAGACTTAGAGAAACTATAAAAACTTAGTTTGACTGTTAAGTGGACTTAGCGTGTGTATATATCTAAAGATCTTACTTACAGGATCCCTGTGAGTTGAGGGGCCGACTCGATGGCAGCCAGCGACAGAGGGCTTACTATTTTAAACCTCATCAACAAGCAATGTACAATAATATAATTATAAATAAATCTGTAAAATTACCTGGCTTAAAAAAATTTTTTTTTTAATAATTTATTTTGTTGTTGTTGAGAAAATGCACAGCAAAACATACACCAGTTCAACAGTTTCTTCTTGTACAGTTGGGTGACATTGAGTATATTCTGTGAGTTGTGCAGCCAGCCGTCTCACCCTCTTTTTCTCAGTTGTTTCTCCCTCATTATCATGAACTCAGTGCCTCCTAGGGTTCCTATCTAATCTTTGGAGTTGTTGTCACTTTGATCTCATATAGATAGATCTTAAAAGAGCATAACACTCAAGGCATACCTTGTTTACTAGTTAAGTTAATAAATTATTGTTTGGTTTTAAGAAGACTTCAGGGGATATTTTTGGTTTAAGGTTTAAAGATTATCTCAGCACAGTAGTTTTGGGAGTTTGTCCAACCTCCAAGGCTCCAGAAAATCCAGATTCCAGGAGAATTTGGAATTATAATTGTCTTTTTTTTTTTTTTTTTTTAAACATTTCTGGCTTTTAAATTTGATAGTCAAATTAAGTGAGATTTATTTGAAATAGTCTTGGATAGAGATGATAAAGACCTGAATTATCAACTAGTTTAGAGGAATTTTTTTTTTTTTTAATGTTCATGTTTACTGTCTTCATAGTCTGTTGCTTATTAGCTTGGTCATTTTACGGCATTAAAAATTAAGGGACTATTGCCCTTGACAATAATGAATCAACAAAAAAATTCAAGTTAATATTATGTGTAAGCTTAATTTACCAACAAAATCAACAAACATTTGAGGCCATATTGTGAGTCAGGCACTGCTGTAGTTTCTCAAAAGAGGGATTGAATGTCTAGAAAGTTAGAAGTTTAATGATGTTTAAGAGAGAGCTGCTGTATATCCTTATTCAATATGTGTGAGAATATTGTCTAATTTTAAAGATACTTGAGAAATACATTGACTTAGTTTTGTTCTGAAAATAAGCTACCATAATATTTGGTGTTTTGTCACATACGTAGTGTAGAATTATTTGTGAGAATTCCTCAAGTCAGGTTGAGTCTTTGCGTCATTCCTGCTACATAGATGATTTACGTGAACCTGTCTTTGTTTTTTGAGTTCTAAACATTTATTATATAAAATTTTTTATAATAACTTGTTAAATTTCTTTTATATGTATTTTTTTTTGATGTTCCTGAATGAAGAGTTTGGATTGGGTTTAGCTTTCTTACCTTTTAGCATTTAATTTCAAGTTATTAAAAAAACTCTAAATTTTTTAAAGTTAATAATTACAAATGAAAATGTATTATTTATGTTTCTACCCTCTTGCCTGGGCAAAGAGAAAGGACAGCTATTGGGAAGATTAGGTAATGTAGGTAAAGTGCCTCTTGGGCACTCTGTAAATATTCCCTCCATTTACTAGCCTGGTCCTTACATGTGACCTATCTCTTTACTTGCAGAATGGAGCTAAAAGTTGTTGTCCTCTTTGCTTAACCTAGCATTGTATAGGAAAAGAGCATTATTATTGTTATTCAGTATTCAGTATTATTTAATACAGCTAAAAATGTAAGCATAGTTTTTGTATATCAGAGGTTTTAAACTGGGGAGCCACAGACCCCTCAGATCTGTGGATAAAATTCAGAGGGTCTGGTAACTTGATTGGGGAAAAAAATTACATCTTTATTTACACATTTTCTTTCATTAAGAATGTAGCCAACTAATCACAGTAGTGTTAGCAGAACCAAAGACTCTTTCCAACAGAAATTGCAGGTATTTTCATAACATGTTACAGTTGTTGCAGAGATCTCAAAATGACATTTATACTCAAGTAGTAATTTAGTTATTAGATCCACTGGTAGATGCTGTTATTTAAAACATAAAGAAGCATGTATTTTACTGTATCATATATTTGTGTTTTTTATACTTCGATAATTATGTTTTAGTATAATTGGTTTCTTTTGTAATTTCATTATCTTATGCATTTGAACACACTTTTCTAGGAAGGAATTTACAGGCTTCAAAAGAGGGCCAGTGGTGGTGGGGAGTAATTAACAACCTCTTTAGATGCTGTTGTCGTGTAGAGTTTACTGCCAGAGTTACTATCTCAGTTTTACACTTCTTCACTTTGTTATACTTCTTCCCAGTTCCCCAGTAATTTAGCAGAGGAGTTCTTTTGTAAATTTTTGATCTGTGGGAGACCACAGTTGTGTTCAGAGATTATTACTAAGTCTCAAAAAAAAAAAAAAAAAAAAAGAAAGAAAGAAAGAAAGAAAAAATATTACACATAGGCTCGGGAAAAGATTATCTTAAATAATTTTGGCAACCTAGTATAAATCATTGAAGCATCAGTGTAGGCCCGGTATGGACTAGACTTAATAACACCCGTTTTACCACCTGACAAGTGGGAGAGCTTTCTGTTTGTTCAGTAGAGCTCACTGTGTTAAGCATGAGGCTGTTTTTTCATTGTATAAGGTAGAGAGTAGGATGTTTTTAGAGCCACCCTCAGAGTTAATGGACAGAGAAGACAATGTTTTGTATGAATGTTTTGTCTTTAAAATATGGCACTGTGTTTTGAGTACATATTCATGCACATAATTTTCTGGAAATGGGAGACATGTATACTTGCAGCATTTCAAGACTCCTTGCTGGTGTGTAGCTGCACTGTTGCATGCACTTCTTTGCTTCTGTGGGTGTCATTATGGAAAAGAGGCAGGATGAGACCACTTCAAGAAATTTAGAAAGAGGGGAGGAGGAAGTAATTTCTTCTCAATACTTATGTATTATGAGGGAAGAAGAGTTGATTATCATTATATATCTTTTATATACATTGCTTTGTTGTTTTTGTTAGTGGCCTTTGAGTCAATTCCAACTCATGGCAACCCCATGTGTGCAGAGTAGAACACAGAGTTTTCGAGGCAGTGACCTTTCAGAAGTGTAATATATATTATCATTTTAGAGAAGAAAGGAAGGCTCTGAAAACAAGGTTAGTTTTCAAGATGGATTAATTATACGTTGAGCCCCAGGACATAGCTTCTTTATTAATGTTTTAAATAACAACATCCACCAATGGATCTAATAACTATATACCTAGGTTTGTTTTTAAATTTAGTTATTAATTTTCAATTTAATAAAAATTAAATTGTCTATTCTGCTACTAACATGCTGGTTTCAAGAAAAAACTGACTAATACAGTCATAGAAGATTTACACTAGAATTGTTTCACTGAGGTTGTAGTAAGTTTTTTCTTCAGTAATCACTAAATTGGTAAACTTAGTTTTTAATTAAAATTATACACAACTTTGTCTTAAAAAATTTAAGGCAGAGTCCTTACATGTGTTATATAAGGTACTAAATTAATATATAAACAAAAATTTTTAGTGAAATAGGTTTTGAAATTCTCATCTCTGATTTTTTAAATTAGGAATTTAACAAAAATAAGACTGATTAATATTAAATGCTCAATTCCATATATCCAGTATCCTTTGTAACTATACCTGTATTTTTACCTAGATGTAATGGGTGATTACACATTCTGTGTTTTCACCTATCTGTAACGTAAATGTTGACAATTTGTCTCATACTATTAAAAAAAGAAAAGAAAAAACCTGTAATAGTCTTCACGTTATCACATAGCTTCAGCATTTCTTTAGTTGTGATTTTAAACATCGGCTGTTATAAAGAATGCTGCTGAGAATGTCCTGGTACAGATTAGTTCCTTTTGTATTTGTTTATTTCCTTGGGGGTTTATTCCAGAAGCTGAGTTTTCATTCAAAATAGCTTTGTAGTTTTTGTCATATACTGGCAACTTACTCTCTAGAAGCGTGGGGCCAATACTGCTGCCAGAAATATTTATCTACGTGTTTGCCAGCGCAGTCTCATCAGCACTGGCATGTGTCATTATTATTTTGCTAGTTCAGTGAGTATATAATCATACCTTAAAGCTCTGTCAATTTATAGATTTAATAAGTAGCATGATTGTTCATTTTTTTACATAGAGATTTGTGCAGAGTTTTCTCATTTAACCACTTAGTAGGGTCTGAGTGATGCTTTTATATATTTAATTATTTATTTTGCATAATAGCCTTTTGTTGGGGTTATTGCATATTTTTCTATTCTATTTTATTTTGATATTTATTTTATTCTACTTGTGTAGGTATTTTAAATTAAAATATGTTTATCTGTTTTTATCAGAACCTATAAATCCTCCTTAGTCATATTATGTTTCTTCTCCAAAAATTAAAATTATTTTTTAGTCTCTTCTTAAAAATGGATTAACCTACTTAGATTTTATTAAATGGTAGAGTGAAGCTGTAGTTCCAATTTCAGTTTATTTAGTTAAAATGATTTTGCTTTTTTATTTTAAGAAATTAGTTTATCTTATTACAAGAGTTCTGTGTTTTCATTTTAGAAATCTACAGATTCATTCAAATTCCTTGAGACTTAATATTTTGGCATATTATTATTCTAGTCTTGTTTTTTCATACACTTTTAAAAAAGAAATATGATGTTACTGTACATATGGTTTAGAACCTGTCTTCCCACTTAATAGTTTGTGAATATTTTGCCATGTCTTAATATTTTTCTATAACATTTTTATTGGCTGTATTATGGTCTAGCAGAGCCTGCGGACATGCCATGATTCACTTAGCTAAACTCCCAACATTACATATACACTTATAAATAGCACTGTGTTTAGAATCTTTGTATACCATTGTACACATTTGTTATTATTTTCTTTAAGTAAATTTCTATAAATGAAATTATTTGCACTTTTTAATATCAAAAAGAGAAACACAGGTTGGTGTGGTAGAGCTCTGGACTCTAGGAGTCAAAAGACTTGTTAGTTTGACCATTTGGTTTTTTATTGTTAGTAGGAAATTAAATAACGCATAAGAACAAACATTGAAAGCTATGAAGTACTCTATCAGTATAAGGTAGTTTTGCTAAGTAATCACTTTATGTGTGATTGGTAAATAAGGAGATGGTTGTTGTTAACTTCTGTGTTGCCTTGACTTCTGACTCATGGAGATCACATGCTCCACAGGATCCAACCATTGTGAGCTATAGGGTTTTCATTGACTGATTATTGGAAGTAGATCACCAGGCCTTTCATCCTAGTCTGACTTAGTCTGGAGACAAGGCCTCATTATTTCTCTCAGATAATTTATAATTAACTGAAATAAAATAGGGTGAAGACTGACTTGATTTTTCAGAGATAAAACTGATTTGAAAATACATATTTTTTAGGAACTTCATTTAAAAGTGAATCATATCCTTATTTGCTAAGGCTTTTGTTAGGCCCTCCACTTCCCAACAATTCATATAGATCAGTTAGGCTTGTAGGACATTTCGAAAAGAAACAAGCCATAATGAATTGGAAAATAGAATTGGAAAATTTCATACAGTTGTAGAATAAATATAGGGATAAAAGGAAGACTCAACAAATTATGAATGAACACAGCATTATTTAAAAAACCAAAAAGCCAAAATAGAATTTCTAGAAATAAAAATGAATCACTGAAATTTTAATCTAATGGATGGGTGAAACAGCAGATTAGAAACGACCGTAGGGAATTAGTGATTGGAGGAATGTTGCACGAGAGAAATAGACAGAACATATGAAAAAATAGGCATGGATTAGAGAATTAAATATCCAATATATATCTAATAAGAATTTCTGAATAAGAAGAGAATGGGAAAGAGGCAATGGTGAATTTTTTTTCAGAATTTAAGGAAAGTGCGAGTCTTTAGAATAAGGAAGCTTACCAAATCCTGAGCAAGATAAATAAAAGCAAATTTCAAGTACATGAAAGAAAATAAAAACTCCTAAAGGAAACCAGAGAGCAAAGGCAGATTGCCTCAAAGAAATGAGTTGGGTTATAGCAGATTTCTCATCAGCAATAACAGATGCCAGAAGAAAATGAAATGTCTTCAAAATGCTGATAGAATAATGGTCAGCTTAGAATTCTATATGCAATTATTACCTAATGAAAAATGGTACTTTAAGTGGGAAGATATAGCAGTTCTAAACCTGTACTCACCTAATAGCATAGCCTAAAAACACGTAAATTAGAAGCTGACAATTTACAAGATGAAAATAACATCCACATTCATAATTGGGAAAAGTTAATACACTTCTCCCAGATCGGTTAAGCAGACTAAAATGAGTAATGATAGCATCTATGAGCAAAATGTTAAAAACATGATTTAGCTTGATCTAACTTAACAAATGTACAAAATACCTTCTTTTTTTATTTTTTTAATTGTACTTCAGGTGAAGGCTTACAGAACAAATAGTTTCTCATGAAACAGTAGTACACATATTGTTTTATGACATCCTTTAACAACCCCAAAACATGTCAACCCTCTCCCTTCTTGACCTTTTTTTTGGGGGTGAAAATATACGTAGCCAAAAATACACCTTTGAAAATTTCTGCATGCACAGTTCAGTGACATCGACTACGCTCTTCCAATTTTGCTGCTATTCTCACTTAAGATGAAGGCTTACAGAACAAAATAGTTTCTCAATTAACAGTACACATGTTGTCCTGTGACACTGGTTATCAACCTCACAACACATCAACACTATCCTTTCTCAACCTTGGGTTCCCTATCACCAGCTTCCTTGTCTCCTTCTGCCTTCTGGCCCTTGTCCCTGGGGCTGTCCACTCCCAGGCTGAACTGTGAACCTTGGAAATGACTTCACCACTGAGCTAACAGGGTGTCTGGGGGCCATACTCTCGGGGTTTCTCCAGTCACCTTTAGGTCAGTAAATCTGGTATTTTTTTTGTGAGTTAGAATTTTGTTCTACATCCTTCTCCAGCTCTGTCCAGAACCCTCTGTTGTGATCCTGGTCAGAGCAGTCAGTGGTGGTAGCCAGGCACCATCTAGCTGTACTGGACTCAGTCTGGTGGAGGCCTTGGTAGCTGTGGTCTATTAGTCCTTTGGACTGATCTTTTCCTTGTATCCTGTTCTCTTCATTCTCCCTTGCTCCTGAAGGGATGAGACCAGTGGAGTATCTTAGATGGCTGCTCACAGGCTGTAAGACCCCAGACGCTACTCATCAAGGTAGAATGTAGAACATTGCCTTTATAAACTGTGTTATGCCAGTTGAGCTAGATGTTCCCCGAGACCATGGTCCCCCCACAGCCCTCCACCCAGCAGTTCAGTCCCTCAGGGAGTTTGGATGTGTCTTTGGAGCTTCTGTGACGTTTCCTTGTACAGGTTGTGCTGGTTTCCCCTGTATTGTGCAAAATACATTCTTTCGTCTAAACATGAAACAGTCTTTAGAAAAATAAACTAAACTCATGAAGTACTAAAAATGAAGTTTAAATGAGTAGTGATCCTCTAGAGCACATTCTTTGACTGTTGTACAGTAAACTTAGAAATAAATAAAAAGACAGCACTCTGCTCCCCTCCAAGCCTCTATTTCTATAGAAAACTTTAAAAAAATTCCAAATGATTAGAAATCGTGATTAGAAACTGAAATAAGAGTTAAACAACAGTGAAAGAACTACATAAAAAACTTATATAGGACTGTACTAAAGTGATACTTGGAAATACAGTTTAGTTTCAAATATAAGGCAAGGTTTTTTCCTCAAAAAACATTCCGTAGAAAAGGAGATTTCTCTCTGTCTGTCTCTTAACAAAAGTACTGTTTAAGAAAGGGACATTGACTTAAAATGCCTGTAGTTCATGTGAGTTTGGAAAGCTCATAGGGCTCACCTGATTTAAAAAAAAAACCTGAAAAAATCCAGTGGTTACAATATGGATATTAAAATATATTCCTATAGAACAGATGGAGGAAAAAAGCCCTAATATTTTATATCAGTGATTATTAGTTGTAGCTTGGGATAAAACTGTTAGTGATAATATAACGCTGATTCAAGAAGTACTTGTGCAATCTAGAAAACTGGTGTGATTCAAAAAGTGGCCTGTGTTTTGATTTTAGACATTCATATCTAATATATATGAGG
Source organism: Dugong dugon (assembly GCA_030035585.1). Taxonomy (NCBI): domain Eukaryota; kingdom Metazoa; phylum Chordata; class Mammalia; order Sirenia; family Dugongidae; genus Dugong; species Dugong dugon. Next base: position 34,940,830 of record CM057467.1, read on the forward strand.
AGTTTGAATAAAAGTGTTCTGTGAAGTGAGAGATAAAGTCAATGGTATTTCTGAATCAATATTTTCGAGGCCATGTGTTTTTAACATTTAGATTTGCTTAATAAATAAACGTTATACACACTTGACTATTTACATATTCAAATGATAAAAGATTATTTAAAAATATCTTCTCTGACAAAATAGGAGGATTGTTTTATATTTGGAGTTGCCTTATATTTGGGCACATTTAGTTCATGACTTCAATGCATGTATTAGAAAAGAAGAAAGATTGGATATTACTTAGGTCAACTTCAGTTCTAGGGATTAGAAAGCTTTAGCAAAGCCAAGGCAAGGAGAAGAAAAATAAATAAGAAGGATAAGGACAGAAATTAATAAAAGAGAAAATAAATAGATCAAATAAAATAGACAAACTTTTGGCAAGATTAACCAAGACAAACTGAAGGCAGAAATGAATTGTATTAGGAATGAAAAGGGGGTAGCTCATAACTTCAGATGTAGTAGAGATTTAAAAAATCATGAAAGAATACTATGAATAACTTTGTGCCATTAAATTGGAGAATTTGCATAAATTGGACTATGTTCTAGAAATATGTAAATTGCAAAGACTTAACCAAAAAGCAGATTTGGTGATGGAGAAGGCATTTAAATGTTTTGGCCATGTTACGTTTGGCCACGCAAGTCCGGAAATAAGAGATTTGTGATTTGTTAGCTTATAAATGGTGCGTAAAGCAGGTCATTCTGGAGGCTGTTTTAAGCAAGACCTTATGTGATAGGAATCTGAACTGACACAATAGTTGTTGGAAAGAAGTAGAGTATAGAATTAGAAGATAGGACTAAAGTACATTTAGGTTCATGAAAGTAGATAGTGTAGAGAGACAGGGAATAGGCTAGGAAAGGGTTAAGAAATGAGGTGTTCAGTATCTCCAGCTGAATTTCATGGGACAGAGTGTCTGATAAATATCTCAAGAGGAAATTCCCCCTATAGAGAGGTTTTTTGGCATGTGGTTGAGTAAAATTTAGGGGAAATAGCCTTACTTCAGTGCACCATTTTTATTTCACTTTGGAGAATTTTCAGTTTTATTAATTATATCTTTAAAAGTAATTGATCTAGTTTTTTAATTTTAAACTTTCCTTTTGCCATCAGGTTGATTCTGATTCATGGATATTGAGGTATAATTTATAGTCTGTGAAATTTTACCCATTTTAAATGTACAGTTCATTATTTTTAGTAAATTTGTTGAGTTGTAAAATGTTTAATCTACTTAAAAACTTTATTGTGTTGAATATATATATGTATAATAACACATAAGCCATTTCAGCAGTTTTTTACACATCCAGTTAAGTGCCATTAATCACTTTCACCATATTGTGCAACCATCACCACTACCTGTTTCCAGATTTTTCTGTCACCCTTAACAGAAGCTCTGTGCCCCCGAGTAAGGACTCCCTCTATTCCCCTCCCTTCTGCCCCTGATAAACCACTAATAGACTTTGCTCTCTGCAGATTTATTTGCCCATTCTAGATATTTCATATAAATGGAATCATACAATATTTGTCCTTTTGTAACTGACTTATTTCATCTAGCATAATGTTTCCAGGTTCATCCATGTTGTAGTATGTATCAGGACTTCATTTTTTTTTATAATGATATAGTTTTAAGACACAAAATTAATTGTATATTAATTTAGTTGCTTCTACTGTAATTAATAAAGTTTATTGACAGAGATAATACCTAGATAACTGATTCTTAAGTAACTGTCTAATATAGTACTTCTCATTATTGCTTTCAAATTGGAAAGTTAATCATTTCTTCTGGACAGCTAATAATGAGTAAGAATTTTAGGTCTTTTGGTTGGTTTGTAAGGAAAACCCCACAATTTTGGTAGGTATTTCTTACTAAGAATATTTAGCCTAAGACAGTATGATGGTTCTCTTGGATTAAGATTTACTTCCGTTGTCTGGGGGGGGGGGGAGATAGAATTTAACATTTGTCTTAAGAGCAATTCTAAATGTATCAATGAAGGTCACTAGCATGCAGGAGAGTAGCATGCAGGGCGCTAGTATACAGAAATACGACTGTTCTATTAATTTTAGGTGAATAAGCTACTCATTTTTTTCTGTTTGAATTTTCAAACTTTCAAGAAGAAAAAATAATATACTTTTTTTAAGTTTCATTAATGAAAATTGCCTTTTGGCTTTGGCAGTGCAGAAAAAAGATTAAAATGTGTTCCTGATGTCAGCTGTTTAGAATCTGAATCCACCTATCCTCACTTTTATTGTCCTTGTCTGTATCATGCTGGGTACAAGGATCAACGTGACTCGATTAGAGGGAGACAGCATTTGAGCCCTTAACAATCAGATGTCCTTGCTATGTGTTATTTGTAATAATATTAAAACTTTTAGTAGGTAATCAGTATGCTTTACACTATGTTATTTGAGATGTGTGGTATTTTAAATCATAGGTTTTAATCTTTTTAAGGAAAGTTGTGGTACCTTGAAAAGAAGTATAAAATAAGAGCACTCAGGATTACTTTAAATGCTTATTTTAAAATGTTTTAATCGTGTTCTGTACAAATTATACAATTATACAAATTATAGTTAAAATAAAAGCCTTATGTAAAATGATAATAGACCAATTATGCTTTCTTTTTCTTTAACAGAATTCATAAAAGTGCAGAATTTTTAAAGAAGTTAACAAAAAGAGAAGCAAAATGCCGAAACCAGTAAGTGTATTTTATTACTTTTGACAGTACTTACTTAATATATTAGTAGCTTTGCGTTATTTTTAGGGAGTCCTGGTGGTGCAATGGTTAAGCGCTAGGCTGCTAGTTGAAAGGTCAGCAGTCTGAACCCACCAGCAGCTCCATGGGAGAGATGATCTGATGATCTGCTCCCATAAAGATTACAGCCTAGGAAACCCTATAGGGCAGTTCTACTCTGTCCTTTAGGATTGCTGTGAGTTGGAATCAACTTGACGGCACCCAGCAACAACAAAGTCCTTTTTGGAACAAGACAGAATATTATGGTAGAGAAAAATATATATTATGGTAGAATTGTTGGGATAAAAACTCTAAATTTTGTTTTAGATTAATGTGGCTAGAACACAGTATTAGGTGGGCCAATGAAAAAGATGTGTAGGTAACATTGTAGTCATGGGTTCTGGGGTCAGACTCTCTTAGTTGTTATCCTGGATCTGCCACTTAATCCGAGTGACCTTTGTTAAATTACTTCAATCTCACCGTTTCTTAATTTCCTCATATATACCATGGGGATAGAAGTAGTTCCTTAATCAAGGTGGTATGGTGAGGATTAGATGAACATTCAGTGCTTAGTAAATGGTAACTGTTACTGTTAAGCAGGAGAAAGTAATGAGAGATCAGGAGGAGCAATGCATTATTAATTTTCTCATAATTCTATCTTTGATGCTAGTGATACCTATGCTGATATTATATGTAATCTTAGATTTTTTATTTAAGAATATATGTTTAATCACTTAGTTTTATAATTATATGGTTGTCCTTCATTAAGGTTTACTTCTGTTGTCTTAGGGTAAATGTCCTTTCTTTTTTTCATCTAACAAAATTGGGGTATTTTTTCAGTAATGTTTCTTTTGGCCAGTAACCTCTTTTAAGAAAATGATTTGGCTGTAGTTATTGGCATTTTCTGGCATGGATATCACTTTGGAATTATTTAAAGACCCAGCTGGTAACAAAGTATGCGTTGTTGGAGGGAGAGAAGAATAAAATGAGATAAAATGCATAAAAATCAGAAAGGAAGAAGTAAAATTTTCTGTTTGATGATGATATGATTATGTCAAAAATCCTCAGAAATCTACAAAACAAGTTAGTAGAACTAATAACTGAATTTAGCAAGGTTACTGGACAGAGGTTATATTAAAAAATTAATTGTATTCTTTATATATGGGTGACAAAGATTTAAAAAATGAAGTAGAAAAATTCTATTTGTTATAGCATCAAAAACAAAATAATTAGTACTTTTGCAGAAGCTGAATGAGCTCTCTACCCTGAAAACTTGTATAAGAAAATTAAAGACCTAAATATTTGGGAAAATATACAGTGCTTATAGATTGGAGATTTAATATTGAAATGTCAGTTCTCTCCACATTTATTGGTAGATTTAATGCCATCCCAGTCAGTTGAATCTCAGTAGACTTCTTTGACCAGAAAAAATTGACCAGCTGAGTATAGCATGTATATGGAAATATTAAAATATGTATGGAATAGCTAAGGCAATCTTTAAAAAGAACACAGTTGGAGAACTTAACACCCCTGGATTTTAATACTTACTATGAAGTTACATAAATAAGACAGTGTGGTATTGGGTAAAGAACAGATAAAAGGATTAATGGAACAGAAATATACCTATACATCCACACACACAACACACAGGTACACACACAAATACGTTCTTTAGATTTATGAAAAGAGAGCCACAAAGTTCAATGGGGAAATTAAACTTTTCAACAGATGGTTTTGGAACAGCAGGTTATCCCGTTGAACAGGAAGATTGACCTTCTCTTACAGCTTACACAAAAATTAAATGAATCAGAGACCTAAATGCAAAAGCATAAATTGTGAACCTTCTAGAAAAAAACAGTAGAAAAATTTTTTGCATCCTTGGGGGTAGATGAAGATTTCTTAGTTCACAGAAAGTTTGAAACATTAAGGAAAAAATTGGACTTCATCAAAATTAAGTCCTTCTGCTCTATGAAAAGAGCCCTGGTGGAGCATTGGTTAAGAGCTAGGCTGCTTACCAAAAGGTCAGCAGTTTGAATCCACCAGCCACTCCTTAGAAATCTTATGGGGCAGTGGGGCATTTCTACTCTGTCTTACAGGGTCGCTATGAGTCGGAATCGATTCCACAGCAGTGGGCAGGGGTTGGGGGTGGGGAAGGCAGCAATAAAAAAATGAAAATACTTGCAATGTAAAGTTCTGTTACAACTCCGTAAAACAACTCAGTTTAAAAAATGGGCAAAAACTTTGAACAGTTACTTCACAAAAGAAGTTATATTAATAGCCAATAAACACACAAAAAGATCCTTAATGTTTTTAGTCATCGGGGAAATATAGATTTAAACTACAGTGAGGTAGCACTTTATGTCCCCTACAAGGGCCAAAATTAAAAAGGCTGATAACAGCAAGCGTCAGTAAGGATGTGGAGCAACTGTAACTCTGATATATTGCTGGTAGGAATATGAAAGTTCACAGTTGCTTTGGAAAACTATTTGCCACTATAATTGAGTGGCAGGATTTATTTAGTGTTCCTTAGAGTAAGGAGTCAAAACTGTATATACAATTGAATATCAATAATGTTTGTTGCTAATGTATTACAAATTCTGGAAGAAAATATTTTAAGATATTTGTAGTCAGTGATGCAGTTTAGTTTTGCCTCTTTATACTTTTTAGGTCAGGATGTAGTTAGCCATCCCACTACCCCAAATAAAAAAGAAAAAGTCCATTTTTCCAAAACACTAAACTTTAATTTGGTCTCTAGATTTTACACATCCTTTTGGCCCAGCTTTATATTTAGTATATGTCTTAGTTATCTAGTGCTGCTGTAATAGAAATAACCACAAATGGGTGGCTTTAACAAACAGAAATTTATTTTCTCACAGTTTAGGGGGCTAGAAGTTTGAATCCAGGGTCCTGGCTCTAGGAGAAGGCTTTCTGTCTGTTGGCTTTGAGGGAAGGTCCTTGTCTGTTTGAACTTGTGCTCCTGGGAGATCTTCATGTGGCTTGGCATCTCTCTTCTCCATCTTTGCTTCTTTCACTTGCTTGTTTAATCTCATATTTCAAAAGAGGTTGACTTAAGACATACTAATCCTGTCTCGTTAACATAGCAAAGACAACCCATTCTCAAATGGGATTATAACCATAGATATAGGGGTTAGGATTTACAACACTTATTTTTGGGGGACACAATTCAGTCCCTAACAGTGTATGTGGTTAAATTGGTCATATCACAACATTTGTAAACTTTTTGTGTGCATGTGGGTTTTATCATGATTTGCATTTTTTATTTATTTTGTTGTTGAATATACACAGCAAAACATATACCAACTCAACAGTTTCTACACGTACAGTTCAGTGACATTGATTACATTGATTACCTTCTCACCTTTTTTTCTGAATTGTTCTTCCTCATTAACATAAGCTCATTGCCCTTAAGTGTACACCTACTTTTTTGATTGTAAAATAAAGTTGATTTGATTACAGGTGTTTTGATTACCTCACATAATTACTGTTAGGATCAAATGAAAAGGCTTTAAAAGCTGACTTATAGCACTTTCTCATTAAACGTTATATTTATGGGTAATATTTGCATTTTTCATAATGCTTTTTTATGTTAACATAAAATAGGTTTATTATCTTAAAGTGAATTAGTAAATATTTTTAAATTTTGTCCATTTTAATTCATAGTGTGGTAAATATCAATAGATAACAACCCACATGAACTAAAACTTTTTATGTGCTTAGTAATTTTTAAGAGGACAAACGGATCCTGATACCATGAAATTTGAGAACCTCTTGCGTAGGGCATTATTATAGCCTGAGTTCCAGCCAACAAGAAGAGGAGATAGAGCACTGGGAAGCACACTCACTCTTTTATGCTTTGGCCCAGAAGTACCCTATATCAACTTTGCTCATCATGTTCTGTTGGTGAGAAATTAGTCTCACGGACATAGCAAATTGCAAGAGAGGTTGAAAAATGCACTGTAGCTCGGTAGGCATGTGCCCAGCTATAATTCTGTTTGACTAGAATATTTACTATTTGAATATTTACAGAAAAAGTCTGCCTACTTCTGGTTTATATAAATGCGCCCATTGTAACAATTGGCAAAGGAGCTAGTGGTAGCATTAGTATAAAAACCAGTTGCTTTTCTATACAAAAGCAAAAACAGAAAACCGTTTAGGAAAAATATCAGGTTTGAAATGCTATAATTGAAACCCTTATAGATAGATGAGTTTCAAAATTAAGAATTTTTTGGATTTTAGAAAGGTAAATATAAAATATAAACCAAACCTGTTGCCATTGAGTCGATTGGGACTCATGGTGAACTCTTACGTTGCAGAGTAGAACTGCAGTCCATAGGGTTTTCAGTGGCTGCGATCTTCATGGAAGTAGATCAACAGGCCTTTCATTTGTGGCACCAGTGGGTGGATTCTAACCAACAACCTTGGGGTTAGCAGCTGAGCACAAACCATTTGCGCCACCTACCAAAACCAAACCCACTGCCATCGAGTCAATTCTGACTCATAGCGACCCTAAAGGACAGGGTAGAACTTCCGGGTTTTCAAAGCTGTAAATTTTTATAGAAGCAGACTGCCACCCCACCCCACCCTTGCAGAGTGGCTGCTTGGTTCAAACCACCGACCTTTTGGTTAGTAGCTGAGCACTGTAACCACTTCACCACCAGGGCTTCTCTTTGCACCACCTGGGGACAACATATTATGTGCATATGCCGTTGTATGGTCTGGGGTATCACCTCAAAAGCATTAATATTTGTATGGATTAATATGCAGATATTCATTATGAAGTGGGATAAGTTAATTCATCAGATAGCCTTACATCATTTCAGCAGGTTTTAGCTTGAAATTTTCTAATAAACTTTAGTTGTAAATGCTTTTAGAATGTCAGAGTTGTGGGTTAGGGACTGTGAAATTTCACTGTGTGTACAATAGCTGCAAAACCATAATGATATAGGGAAGAAATGTCTAACAATTGATTAACATGATTTTTATGGGGAAAATTATAAACACCTTTTTTTTTTTAACATTAGAGTATTCCATGTACAGAAGTTATAGTTACTAGAATGAGTAGGATGTATATGGGGAACAAGAAGTCTAGTTCAGAGTTAAAGTTAGACAGATCTGGACCACATCATGGTGAAATCTAGGTGAAGATACTACTCTGGAATAAAAATTATTTTGTTAAGATGTGTTAAGTTCTTGATGAGCTATCAAACTAGAAAGATGTTCATATGGGAAAATTATTATTTAAAACAGTTTAGCAAATAATGGCCTATAGTTGAATGTTTTTTTATAAAGAGAGGAGTATATTGCATTGTGAATATAACGTAGTATCTGTTGTTTGTGTTGAAAAAAATACAAGATAGTGAATGGAATTAAAAGAATTTGGAGTTGGAGCTCAGTTTAAAAACTTGCTTTGCCTTTTGATATCCATGTGTCCTTTGACAGGTAATGGCAGCTCTTTGAGTTTCTATAGAAATGAACATAAAATCTCCTACTATAGTTGCAAGGGCTAAATGAGAATATGGAAGGCCTATGGTCTAGCATTTAGTATATGTCAAGTAGTAAATATTTTTAAACACAGAACTTCGTAAGCTCTGTTTTTTCAAATAGATTTAAGATTTCCTGTGATTAAAATCAAATTTTTATCAATCTTAATAAAAAATTATTAGATAGAATTTTGGAGTTGCTCTTTACTACTTGTATGTTAGACCGCTTTATTTTATTAATCAGATTAAAGTATTTTCTCATGCCTAATACTTAATAGGTATATTCTGTTTCCTACTGATAATCCCTTTGGTTTTTATTACAGATCAATGTAAGAGTTACTACAATGGATGCCGAGCTGGAATTTGCTATTCAGCCCAATACAACTGGCAAACAACTTTTTGACCAGGTATCATTTAACCACATGAACTATACCAGAGTGTGGATGCTATCGCGTTCTTTCTGTGTTTTCCTAGACATTTACTAATAATGCAAGAATGTAGCACTGGGAATTTTTTACACTACCTATTTAGATATTTTGAACAACTGTAAGGATATTCTTTATTCTTTGTTATTCCTAAATTTGTGAGATAGAACTTTAAAAATATAATTATTAAACAGGTATTTATTTAACACCTGCTATGTAAGTCATTGTAATGGGAACTGAAAGGGATACAAATATATTCTACATAGTCCTTGCGTCTACTTACTAGTAAAGATGATAGTATTAAAAATAACTTCAATGCCAATCAGGTTGCGTCAGTGCTAGGGGAAGATTATAACTAAACTGCCATAGGAATTTAGAAGCAGAAACTATCACTCTACCTGTGTAGTAGGAGCCTTTTGATTTGCACTTTGAAGGATGGATAGAATTTTAATAACTGGAAATGTTAGGACGTGGTCATTGCTGGTAGCAGAAGAAACAAAAGCTCAAAGGCAGGTGTGTTTAGGGAGTAATGCTTGGGTAGAATAGAAACCTGGATCTAGCACCTTGAAGATTATGATTGGCTAATTCAGCAAACATTTGGTGTCTGTTATGTGACAGCCATATCTTTGTGGAGTTACAGAGATAAATGAAGTGTTGGTCTTCTTTGCAGTGAACTCATAAAGTAGAGGGAGGGATAGGCACATAAATAGGTAATAGTGTGATTGTGATGATTGTTATGGGGATACCCAACGAAAAACCAAACCCACTGCCATTGAGTCAGTTACAACTCATAGAACAGACCTGGTAGGACAGAGTAGAACTGCCCCATAGGGTTTCCAAGTCTGTAATCTTTATGGAAACAGACTGCCACATCTTTTTCGCACGGAGATGCTGGTAGGTTTGAACTACCAACGTTTCAGTTAGCAGCCAAGTGCTTAATCATTACACCACCAGGGCTCCTTTATGGGAATACAGAGGAGGGATATTTTATTTCCTCTAGGTAGAAGTGGAGGGTAATGAGGAAAGTATCCTTGGAGAGGTGATCTTGGAGCAGAACCTTAAAGCATGTGGAGGCATTAATTAATTAGTTAAGGAAGTAGTGGAATGGGTGGAGATTCTAGACGGATTAGACAATAAGAGCAAAGGTATAGGGACTTGTAGGCTGTAAGTAGACAGCTGATAGTTGGATGTCATAGGCTTATGATGTGCTAGGCAGAGGTTGGAATAGGAGGTTCACATATGTCATGTTAAGGAATGTGGGCTTCTGATCTTGTCTTTCTCAATCTTGAGTACACTTTAGAATCACCTGTGGAGTTTAAATAAAAAGGGCAAAGTTTGGAAACCACCTTTAGAGGTTCTGATTTACTTGTCTGGGGCCTACTCTAAACCATCAGTAATTTTTTTTTTTTTTTTTTAAAGCTCCCCAGGTAATGCTAAATCAGGGTTGAGAACCACTGTTGTAAGTAATAAAGTTTTATTGAGAAAAAGAGGAAAGAGATTGGTGCAAAGAGGTCAAGTGAGTAAGAAGAAATGATTGCAGAGGAGAGAGGAAGGTGATACATCTTGTGTGGCATGAGGCTTAGAAGAGAATAAACTTCCGTAGGAGCAGGAAAGCAAAGGTCTGTGGTCAGACTAACTTGATCTTAAAGAGAGAATTTTTGACATTATAGCAATAAATGACGTATTAGATATCTTCGTTTTGTTAGATGTTATTCTGTCTCATACTGATTCAAAACCTGATGAAATAAAATTTAAAAATTCCTGGAAAGTTGTTTCTTTTCTTGACAGATAGTATACTTAATCTCCTGATTAGGTAATTAATGAACTTTAAGGCTTTGATAAGGTCTTTTTGGAAGAGATTTTTTTTGGGGGGTGGGGTGTGTGTGTGTGCACATTTTTAAAGCTAAATTATAAGCAGCTGCATATAGTCTACCTTGTGAACTAATACCCACTTCTGTTGATTCTTTTAGGTCTCCTGTTTGTAAACATAGTCTGTCTGTATTCTAAACATAGAATAAAAATGTGAATGGAGTTAGTGTTTATTGTACTTCATGGCAAATTGAAGTGTTATTTGTAGTGAGCAAAATGTTTGTGGTGGCCAGAATCAATCAGCAATTAGGCCCTTTTGATATTAGATACTGAGAAATAAAATATTCATGGAATAGTTTGGATACCAGGGAAAATGAAACATCTTTTGTTATAGTGGTTTAAAAGCGTGGGCTCTGGAACCATATTGCCTGCAGTAGAGTCCTACCTGTAGTTTGAGCTTGGACAAATTATTTATTCTCTTTTTGCTTCATTTTTCTCATCTGTACAATTAGGATGATAATAGCATTACTCCCTCAGAGAGGTGTTAGGAAAATTAAATGAGAATCTTATGTAAAAAACATAGATATAAAAATCTTACGTAAAAAACAGTGTTTGGTGCATAGTTTATATATGTATTTCTGTATACACACACACACACAAACACACACACACACTTCATATTGTAAATGAAGGTCTAGCTTAATGAATATTGTTATTTGTTTGGACTCTCAGCAATTCTTCAGTCATTGTTCTGTTTCCTAGCAACTTCCCTTGAGCCTGAATGCAAGGATCTAAAAGCAGGCTTCATCTTGGGTTTGGTGAGTGTGTGAGGCGAGCTGTCAGGTTAAGTAGGGTCAGGAACAGGTCAGGAGCTGACCTGGAGGTAGGAGGTCTCCTTAAATGAGAGTACATATCTCTGAGTCCACGTGTAGCAGAGCCCCCACTTCTGATCATGTTAGCTTGAGGCCAGCTGCTGCATGTGGGAGACAGGGAGGCCTCTTGTTGAGTGATTAAAGTCCTTTGGCTTGCTCCCTAGTGACTCTTCCTTGTCCAGCTTCTACTTGTGGGATTAAAGTAGAGACTATTCATACCTCAGGGAGTACTCAAGATGATCTATTAGAATGCAAGAAAAAAATATTGATATGCTGGTTTATATTTTTATCTCTCCTCTTCCAAATGTTTTTTAATATAGACTTTGTAATGTACATAATGTATAAACACAATAGTATATGTGAATAATTTATATATAAATGTACATATATTGTAGTTACATGCACAAGCATTTTTTACTTACAAAGGTATATGCTCAGAAATTTCTAAGAGTACCTCTAGAGGAAAAAGGAGCCCCAGTGGTGCAATGGTTAAGCGCTTGGCTGCTAACCAAAACGTCAGCAGTTTGAACTCACCAATAGGTCCATGGGAGAAAAGACCTGGTAATCTATTGCCATAAACATTACAGCCTAGGAAATCCTATGGAGCAGCCCTACTCTGTCCTGTAGGGTCGCTATGAGTCGGAATCTAGTCATGACAGCACACAAAAACTTCCAGAGGAAGTACCACTGGGAATATAGGGCCTGTCAGGGAATTTCAAAGTTGAGCTTTCTTATTCCTCCTGGTGTTTGTTGTGGCAGTGTAAAGTTAGTTAAGGGACTTGACCTTGTGTCCACTGTTTCAAATTCCCCTTTTCCTTAGCCAGCACTGTGAATCTCATAAAGCCTGGAGGCAAAAGCTGAGGCCAGCTACTTGATACACTTCTCTCTACTGCTTGCTCTTAATCTGTGTAAATTTCCTGTGTCTGCTGTTGTCTCCTTGAATATTTTCAGTGGCTTGGTTGGGACAGCCTATCCTTTGGCAATATTAAATTATTTGGGATACCCTTTGTCTACATTAAGTCTTTGGCTGTTCGGCATTGATCAGTGTTTCCATCAGTGTGAGTCTATATATATATCCCATAAACTCCAGAAATTTCTCAGATTTTGGTCTTTTTCTTTTCCCGCCAGTGGGGCTCCTTGCGAACACATGTAAACTAAATATTTTTTTAAATTGTGCTTTAAGTGAAAGTTTATAGTTCAGGTTAGTTTCTCATACAGAAATTTGTACACACATTGTTTTATGTGACCCTATTTGCTCTCCCTGTAATGTGACAGCACACACCCCTCCTTTCCACCCTAGATTTCCTGTGTCCATTCAGCCAGCTCCTGTCCCTTTTTGCCTTCTCATCTCACCTCCAGAAAAGAGCTGCCAATTTAGTCTCGTGTATATGCTTGAGCTAAGAAGCACTGTCTTCACAAGTATCATTTTTTGTCTTATAGTCCAGTCTAATCTATATCCAAAGAGGTGGCTTCAGGAATAGTTTCAGTTCTGGGCTAACAGAGAGCCCAGGGACCATGTCTTCCGGGGTCCCTCCAGTCTCGGTCACACCATTAAGTGTAGTCTTTTTACTAGAATTTGAGTTCTGCACCCCACTTTTCTCTTGCTCCATTAGGGTCTGTCTGTTGTGTTCCCTGTCAGGCACCATCTAGTTCTTCTGGTCTCAGGCTGATGGAGTCTCTGGTTTATGTGGCCCTTTTGTCTCTTGGTCTAGTATTTTCCTTGTGTCTTTGGCGTTCTTCATTCTTCTTTGCTGCAGGTGGGTTGAGACCAGTTGATGCATCTTAGATGGCCGCTTGCCAGCTTTTAAGACCCCCAGATGCCATTCACCAAAGTGGGATGCAGAACATTTTCTTGATAAACTTTGTTATGCCAGTTGACCTAGATGTCCCCTGAAACCATGGTCCCCAGACCCCCCCCCCCCCCCCACCCCTGCTTCTCTGTCCCTCGAAGTGTTTGGTTGTATTCAGGCAACTTCTTAGCACTGGTTTAGTCCAGTTGTGCTGACTTCCCCTGTATATAGTGTGTTTTCCTTTCCTTCCCCTAAGATTTTTGTCTACTATCTAGTTAATGAATTCCCCTCTCTCTCCTTCCCCACCCTCATAACCATCAAAGAATGTTTTCTTCTGTGTTTAAACCTTTTCTTCAGTTCTTATAATAGTGGTCTTATATAATATTTGCCTTTTTTTGCGACTAGCTAAATTCACTCAGCATAATGCCTTCCAGATTCCTCCATGTTATAAGATGTTTCACGGATTCATCATTGTTCTTTATCGTTGCGTGGTATTCCATTGTGTGAATATACCATAATTTGTTTATCCATTCGTCCATTGATGGGCGCCTAAGTTGTTTCCATCTTTTTGCTATTGTGAACAGTGGTGCAGTGAACATGGGTGTGCATGTATCTATTCGTGTGACGGCTCTTATTTCTCTAGGATATATTCCAAGGAGTGGGATTGCTGGATCATACTGTACTTCTATTTCTAGCTTTTTAAGGAAGCACCAAATCGATTTCCAAAGTAGTTGCACCATTTTACATTCACACCTACAGTGTATTAAGTGTTTCAGTCTCTCCACAACCTTCCAATATTTATTATTTTGTGTTTTTTGGGTTAATGCTAGCCTTGTTGGGGTGAAATGGTATCTCATTGTAGTTGTGATTTGCATTTCTCTAATGGCTGATGATCATGAAATTTCCTCACGTGTCTATTACCCATCTGAATGTCTTCTTTCGCAAAGCGCCTGTTCATATCCTTTGCCCATTTTTTAATTGAGTTGTTTGTCTTTTTGTTATTGATGTTTTGCAGTATATTGTAGATTTTCAAGATTAGATGCTGATCAGATTTGTCGTAGCCAATTTTTTTTTCCCAGTCTATAGGTTGTCTTTTTACTCTTTTGGTGAAGTCTTTTGATGAGCATAAGTGTTTGATTTTTAGGCGCTCCCAGTTATCTAGTTTCTCTTCTGTTGTTTGTGCATTGTTAGTAATGTTTTGTATTCTGTTTATGCCATGTTATTAGGGCTCCTAGCATTGTCCCTATTTTGTCTTCCATGATTTATTGTTTTAGATTTTATGTTTAGATCTTTGATCTGTTTTGAATTAGTTTTTGTGCATGGTGTGAGGTATGGGTCTTGTTTCAGTTTTTTGCAGATTGGTATCCAGTTATGCCAGCACCATTTGTTAAAAGAGACTGTCTTTTCCCCAATTAACAGACTTTGGGCCTTTGTCAAATGTCAGCTGCTGATAGGTGAATGAATTTGTCTGGGTTCTCAGTTCTGTTCCATTGGTCCATGTATCTGTTGTTGTACTAGTACCAGGCTGTTTTGATTACCGTGGCGGTATAATAGGTTCTAAAATTAGGTAGTATGAGGCCTCCCACTTTGTTCTTCTTCTTGAGTAATGCTTTACTTATCTGGGGCTTTCCCTTTCCATATGAAGTTGGTGATTTGTTTCTCCATCTCATTAAAAAATGCCATTGGAATTTGGATTGGGATTATATTGTATCTGTAGATTCCTTTGGGTAGAATTGATGTTTTCACGATGTTGAGTCTTCCTATCCATGAGCAAGGTATGTTTTTCCACTTAATGTAGGTCTCTTGGTTTCTTGCAGGTAGTGTCTTGTAGTTTTCATTGCATAGGTCTTTTACATCCCTGGTTAGATTTATTCCTCAGTATTTTATCTTGTGGGAAGCTATTGTAAATGGTATTGATTTGGTGATTTCCTCTTGGAAGTTCTCTTTGTTGGTGTAGAGGAATCCAACTGATTTTTGTGTGTTTGTCTTGTATCCTGATACTTTGCTGAGATCTGTTAGTTCTAGTAGTTTTCTTGTGGATTCTTTGGGGTTTTCTGTGTATAAAATCATATTATCTGCAAATAGAGATACTTTTACTTCTTCCTTACCAGTTTGGATGCCTGCCCTTTATTTCTTTTTCTAGCCTAATTGCTCTGGCTAGGACCTCCAGCACAATTGTTGAATAAGAGTGGAGATAAAGAGCATCCTTGTCTAGTTCCTGTTCTTTAGGAGAATGCTTTCAGATTCTCTCCATTTAGGATAATGTTGGCTGTTGGCTTTGCATAAATGTCCTTAGTTATGTTGAGGAATTTCCCTTCTGTTCCTTTTTTGCTGAGAGTTTTTATCATGAGTGGGTGTTGGACATTGTCAGATGCCTTTTCTGCATCAGTTGATAAGATCATGTGATTCTTGTCTTTTATTTATGTGATGGATTAGATTGTTTTTCTAATGTTGAACCATCCCTGCGTACCTGGTATGAATCCCACTTGGTCATGGTGAATTATTTTTTTGATATGTTGTTGAATTCTGTTGGCTAAAATTTTGTTGAGGATTTTTGCATCAATGATCGTGAGGGATATTGGTCTGTAATTTTCTTTTTTTGTGGTGTCTTTACCTGGTTTTGGTATCAGCGTTATGCTGGCTTTATAGAGAATGAGTTTGAGAGTATTTCATCCTTTTCTATGCTTTGAAATACCTTTAGTAGTAGTGGTGTTAACTCTTTTCTGAAAGTTTCGTAGAATTCTCCAGTGCAACCATCAGGGCCAGGGCTTTTTTTTGTTGGGAGTTTTTAAATTACCTTTTCAGTCTCTTCATTTGTTATAGGTTTATTTAGTTGTTCTACCTCTGTTTGTATTAGTTTAGGTAGGTATTGTGTTTCTAGAAATTTGTCCATTTCCTCTAGGTTTTCAAATTTGTTAGAGTACAGTTTTTCATACTATTCTGTTATGATTCTTTTAATTTCAGTTGGGCCTGTTGTGATATCGCCCATCTCATGTCTTATTCAGGTTATTTGCTTCCTCTCCTGTTCTTCTTTTGTCAATTTGGCTAATGGTTTATCGATTTTGTTGATATTTTCAAAGAACCAGCTTTTGGTCTTGTTAACTTTTTCAGTTGTTTTTCTGTTTTCTATTTCATTTAATTCCGATTTGATTGTTATATTTCCTTTCTTCTGGTGCCCGAGGGCTTCTTTTGCTGCTCTGTTTCTATTTGTTTGAGTTGTACTGTTAATGTTTTGATTTGGGCCCTTTCTTCTTTTTGAATATGTGCATTTATTTCTATAAATTGACCTCTGAACACTGCTTTTGCTGTTTCCCAAAGGTTCGGGTAGGTTGTGTTTTCATTCTCATTTGGTTCTGTGAATTTCTTTATTCTGTTCTTAATTTCTTCTATAACCCAGTAGTTTTTGAGCAAGGTGTTGTTTAGTTACCATGTATTTGATTTTTTTTCCTTGATTTTTCTCTTATTGTTTTCTACTTTTATGGCTTTATAGTCAGAAAAGATGCTTTGTGATATTTTGATGCTTTGGATTCTGTTTGCATTCTGCTTTATGGCCTAACTTTTATGGCTTTATAGTCAGAAAAGATGCTTTGTAATATTTTGATGCTTTGGATTCTGTTTGGATTCTGCTTTATGGCCTAATATGTGGTCTATTCTGGGATGTGCGTTGGAAAAGAAAGTATACTTGGCTGCTGTTGGGTGGAGTGTTCAGTATATGTGAAATCAAGTTGGTTGATGGTTGCATTTAGATCGTCCATATCTTTGTTGAGCTTTTTTCTGGATGTTCTGTCCTTCACCGAAAGTGGTGTGTTGAAGTCTCTTACTACTATTGTGGAGCTGTCTGTCTTTCTCTTCAGTGGTGTTAGAGTTTATGTATTTTGGAGCCCTGTCGTTGGGTGCATAAATATTTATTATGGTTATGTCCTGCTGGTGTATTGGCCCTTTAATCATTATATAGTGTCCTTCCTTATCCTTTGTGGTGGATTTTACTTTAAAGTCTGTTTTGTCAGAGATTAATATTGCCACTCCTGCTCTTTTTTGAGTGTTGTTTGCTTGATATATTTTTTTCCATCCTTTGAGTTTTAGTTTGTATCTTTAAGTCTAAGATGTGTCTCTTGTAGGCAGCATATAGACGGATTGTGTTTTTTTAATCCAGTCTGCCACTCTCTGTCTCTTTATTGGTGCATTTAGTCCATTTACATTCAGTAATTATTTAGTGCTGTCATTTTGATGTCTTTTTTGTGTGTTGTTGACAGTTTTTTTTTGTTCCACTTAATTTTCTGTGCTGAGTTGTTTTTCTTTATTTTCTTTTCATTGTTGATTTTGTGTTTGCTGAGTCTTTATGTTTTTCTTGTTTTTTATTTTGATGTGTAGGGTTTTTAGTTTCCTTTGTGGTTGCCTTAATATTTACCCCTATTTTTCTAAGTTTAAACCAATTTTTTATTTCTTTTTATCGCCTTGACTTCCTCTCCGTATGAAAGATCTGTGACTACATTTTTTTAGTCCCACTTTTTTGTCACATATTGACATCTCTGTTTCTCTATATTCAGTGTTTTAGCTTTGATTTATTTTTGTGACTTCCCTATCTGGGTTGATATCTGGTTGCTCTGTCCTGTGTTCTAGTCTTGGGTGGTTATCTGATGTTATTGATTTTCTAACCAGAGGACTCCGTTTAGTATTTCTTGTAATTTTGGTTTGAGTTTTGCAGATTCCCTAAACTTCTATTTATCTGGGAATGCCCTAACTTCGCCATCATATTTGAGAGACAGTTTTGCTGGACATATAATTCTTGGCTGGCAATTTTTTTCCCTTAAGGCTTTATATATGTCATTCCATTGCCTTCTTGCCTGCATGGTTTATGCTGAGTAGTCCAAGCTTGTTTTTATTGACTCTGCTTTATAGATGACTTTTCATTTATCCCTAGCCACTCTTAAAATTGTCTCTTTATCTTTGGTTTTGGCAAGTTTGATTATAATATGTTTTGATGACTTTCTTTTGGGGTCTACCTCATGTAGGGTTCGATGAGCATCTTAGATAGATATCTTCTCATCCTTTATGATATCAGGGAAGTTTTCTGCCAACAAATCTTCAACAATTCTCTTTGTATTTTCTGTTATCCCCCCTGTTCTTGTACTCCAGTCACTCATATTTTATTCTTCTTGATAGAGTCTCCCATAATTCTTAGGAGGGTTTCTTCATTTTTTAAAATTTTTCCTCAAATAAGTTGGTGTCAAGTGCTTTATCTTCAGTCTCACTAATTCTGTCTTCCATTGCCTCAATTCTGCTCCTATGACTTTCAATATAAAGTATATAAAAATATACTTTAATATAAAATATATAAAATATATTGAGTTGTCTAATTCTGAAATTTTGTTGTTAATCTTCTGTATTTCTTTTTGCTGTCTCTCTGGATTCTTGCAGCCTGTTAAATTTGTCATTATGCTGTTCTATAATGTTAAGTTCCTCTATTGCTTTGTCTGTGTGTTCCTGGATTGTTCTGTGTTTTGCCTGATTTCCTTCCTGATGTCTTGAAGAGTTCTGTATATTAATCTTCTATATTCTACCTCTGGTCATTCCAAGAAGTTCCCTTCCTCTGGAAAATTTCTTGATTCTTTGTTTTGGGAGCTTGCTGAAGCCATCATGGTCTGCCTCTTTATGTGATTTGATATTGACTGTTGTCTCTAATCCATCAATAAGTTATTGTATTTATTTTATAATTTTCTTACTGTGTCCTAGCTTCTTGTTTTGTTAGGTTTTGATATGCCCAGATAGGCTGCTTATGTGAACTAGTTTGATTATTTGTACCTTTGAAGCCCTAACGTCCTGCCACCAGGTGGTTAGATGTATTACTAGGTATGTGAGCCCAGGAGTCTGTTTACGTTTCTCATACAGATTCAGCTCAGGTGTCCAGGTAGCCAGTCACCAAGTGTTTGGTGCAGGCTCTCACCTGCAGTCCTAGATGGGCAGGGGTGATTGGTGTAGGCATAGATATCTGGCTACAGTAGGGCATCACATGCTGAGCAAGGCAGGGGGCCGATAGCTGCCCCTGCGTGGAAGGAAAGTGTATCCCTGTTCCCTAGAGTGGGTAGGTGAGTAGGTTTTAACAGCTGGACTGCGGGCACCCAGGGCTGTTTCCTGTAAGGACTGGGAGGCACCACTTATTCTTGGACCCCTGTAGCAGGTGGCTAGGTGGCATGGGTGGAGCCACCAGTCCTGAGGCTCCTGATGTGGGTAGGTGAGGACCATGCTTCATGAGCAGAGCAGCGTCAGATGTCATAAACCTGCCACTCCACCATATAGCTGATACAGTTTAAGTTAGTCTTCAGGTATATACCATGTTGTATGGTTCTGATGAGGGCCTGCATTGTTGAAATAAGCCCACACAGGTCTAGGCAGGGGTGAAAGGCATTCAGAGTGCGTGGACCTTATACCTGTGCCTAGGCAAAGGAGCTGTGCCTGCCCTGAATTCTCAGCTTAGGGGAGCTGGCAGATTATTTTTTCCCTGTTTGTTAATTTGTTCACTCTCCAAGGCCAGGAGAATGGCTCAGGGCACATGACAGGTCCTACTCCCAACCTGGGGGATGTGGCAAGCACTGATCCCAGCAGGGAGGAGGCAGGTAAATGGGAGAGAGATTCTTCCCAAACGGGGAGTTCTTTGATTTGCCAGCTGGGTTCGACGCATGTACTTACCTTTTGCCAGTTGAGTGCTGGTTTTCACTGATTCTTGAGGCTTGAGTAGACTGTCACTGGGTCTCTCCTGATGTGGAAAATGCGTCCTGAGCGCCACTGCTTGCCTCACCACACATGCCAGCTTGTCTAGCCTGAAGGCTCCTGCCAGGTCAGATCTGGTACCTCCTCGCTGCTTCCAAACTGTCTCTCCCTCCCCC
Source organism: Dugong dugon (assembly GCA_030035585.1). NCBI lineage: Eukaryota > Metazoa > Chordata > Mammalia > Sirenia > Dugongidae > Dugong > Dugong dugon. The sequence continues at coordinate 34,960,871 of CM057467.1, forward strand.
ACCACTCATTCCAGTTGCTCAACTTTGCCTTTGATGTTCAGGGCTCCTAGATAGTCATGTATAATTGATTCACTTGTTTTTTTGGGTCTTTGTTGTAAGTGGGACCACGGGAAGCATCTGACTATTCCGCCATCTTGGCCTCGCCTCAGTTTTTGGTCTTTTGATGGTAACCTTTTATGTTTCTTAGCATAGCTTAATGTTTTTTCTTATTTTTAATTTTGTGTGTGTATATGTATCATTTCAGTTAAATTTTTTGAGGGAGAGAAAGTAAAATGAATGGTTCAATATGCTATCTTGAACCAAAAATCTGGATTAAAAAAAAAATTAAATCAAAAATATTTATCATTTGAGAACTAACGCTGAATCTTTTTGTAAAGCTTCATAAATGTTAATAAACTCTTGTCTCTCCTGAGTCATTTCTCTCATTTTAAATACAGTTTTTTGTTTTTTTTCCACATATGCTTTTTTTAAGTGTGGGCACAATCCTGGATATGTGTTCTAGCTCTGCCACTTTATTTACTCTAATGCTTTTGAGTACCTACCACAGGCTAATTATTCTGTGACATGGCATGGATATTAAGATGAATGAGAAAATAATCTCTGTCCTTAAATTTTATACAGTCAAGAAGGGTAAATAAATACACCACTAGTAATATAGTTAACTGTAATATGATAGAGTAAATATTCTAATCAAAATATAAAGTGCTATGGCAACATCAGGGAACAAGTGATTGACTTTATCTAGAAGATAGTAGAGGCTTCATTCACAGAAGGCATGTTAGTTGAGCTGGGCTTTGAAGAATAAATTATTCAAAAGGTGGTAAAAGTACAGAAGAAGCATTCTAGGCAGAAGAAAGAGCATGAGTAGAGAAATGTAGAATAGTAAAATTTATGGAATGTTCCAAGAATGGTTTCCTACTCAGTGGCATTAGAGCACAGAATATATAGTAAGTGAAAGGAAGTGAGGATGAAGTCACTAGCTGAGTAACCTGGGGTATGGCATTTAAATGTGTTAAGAGATCTTTTTCTTATTAGGAAAATGGTATTTACCCTATCTACCCCATAGGTAGTTATAGAGTTAAAATAGGAAAAGGAAATCATGACAACTGTGTATCTATTTCCCAAACTGTTCTTGTTATTTGTTGAGGTCATGATGGGAGAAGAGAAAGAAAAGAAGGTATGAAAAAGTGAATCAAATGGGGATTGAAGTGGTGCCAAAAAAATTGAATATAGAGAACTGGAATATAAGTTTTTAGAAATGTTCCCTTGTGTAATATGTTAAATTTAGGAAAGATCTTTTCTATGGTGAAGGAATATACCTGTAAAGGAATATATCTGTAAAGGAACATACCTATAGTAACTATGTAATTTTGCTCTTTTGAAGTACAGTGTCTTCCAGTTATAATGTGTTGAACTAAAACTGACTTTTTTTCTTTTTTTAAGGTGGTTAAAACAGTTGGTTTGCGTGAGGTTTGGTTTTTTGGGCTGCAGTACGTGGACAGCAAAGGTTATTCTACTTGGCTTAAACTAAATAAAAAGGTAAAATATGATGACATTAAGTTAATTTGAAATTGTTATGAATTTGCTGGAAAAACATTCCAACCCTTCTCTTGCAGTTTTCTCTGTGTTAATCATTAGGAGTGGCATACCTTTTAATTCAATTAGACATCATCTTTTTCATCAACTTTTCATCTTAGAAAAAATAGTTTTCCTATATGAAATCTTAGCACTTAAAAAGTATTTATTTAAAGCAGGTATTATATATGGTACTTTGACCTTGAGTTAAACATTTGTAGGATGAGTCTGCCAGGAATATGAAGGTAAGTTGTTAGTTTGGTTATTAAATAGGATTTGTGAGTTACAGGTCACGTTCATGAAATTTAGCATAGAATTTTTTTTCTCTCTTTTTTTAAACCAATTTAGAATCTTGCTGACTAGAATCATACTTACAGGTTTAGAATCCCACTTTCTTCCAAAAAGAATTTTAGGTGAATATGTTCAGTTATTATGAAACCAGGATTTTTGTTAATCATATTCAAAATTACTGTTCCAGGTGACACAACAAGATGTTAAAAAAGAGAATCCTTTACAGTTCAAGTTTAGAGCTAAATTCTTTCCTGAAGATGTTTCTGAGGAATTAATTCAAGAAATAACCCAGAGACTTTTCTTCTTGCAAGTTAAAGAAGCCATCTTAAATGATGAGATATATTGCCCACCAGAAACTGCAGTTCTTTTGGCTTCCTATGCTGTCCAAGCCAAGTATGGAGATTATAATAAAGAGATTCATAAACCAGGCTACCTGGCTAATGATAGACTCCTACCCCAACGGTAAGTGAAACATCCTTCGTGTTGTATTTTTTAAAAAATTATATTCGAGAAGTTTGTAAATAGAATTTTTTTTGAGATGTTTTTGGAGATTTTTGGACCAAGAAAGTATAGTTTCTAAAAGCATGACCCAGCAGCTATATAGGTTATAGTCTGTAATTACCTATACTTTCTTCTACTTTTTTCCTTTCTCCCATAGGAAAAGCAATAAATGAAGGTAGTGATAACTTGGGCTGAAGAAGGATGTGACTGTTGGTGCTTTGTAAAAATTCTAACACAGGCACATAGGTGCTTTTATAAGTGCTTTTGAGAATAATAATTGGCAGGCTATGCTTCCTCCAAAGAGTTAAGTTTCTAATTTTTTTTAAAAGGCTTTTTCCATGAAGTTTTCAGACTCCTACTTCTGTTCTTTATTTGCAGTGGCTTTTTACCTCTATAACAATTATTTTAAAATAGCATGGCTTAGGAAAAAAATCATTCGAAGACCTAGATTTTGAGTGTTGATTCTACTCTTTGCTAGTTACGTGACCTTAGATGCATAACCTGACTGAGCCTCAGGGTCTAAGTCTTTAAAATACATGTAGTTTATATAGTTCACGACTTGCGTCATTTGTACTTTTAACTATAAAGTGTGATACAATGTTAATTGGTAGTTATTTATGAAATCTAGAAAATAACAGAATCAAATATTACTTCTGAATATCTCCGTTCTTAATTATGTTCACACCCATGTCCCTGGTATTATAGTATACATTATGATCTCTTTTAGAACCTAAAAAGAGGTAACAATCTTAGTCCAGATTCTTGAATTTTTAAAATTTTTACTTAAATGCAAAACTTTATGTTACTATTAACTTAAGATTTCAGTTTTATACTACTTTCTATTAGTATTTAAGTATCTTAGCTGTAGTTTCTTAAGTACTAAATATGAAGCAGGGCTTTGAACTGGTTCATCCCAGTTCGGTCATGGCCAAGGAAGTGAAACCGGAACAGACCTGGATTTTTAAAATTTGGATGAACCGGAACAGTAACCAAAACGGGAAAAATTACAGGTCAAATCCCTGCTAGAAACCTAATCTCCCTCTTACAAAACAGGGGCAGCGTACGTGTTACATAGTAACCAAATTTCCTGCCTGTTAGATTTTGTGCAGAGTTGGAAACAACAGTGCTGTTCAAAGATGGGGGCTGACACATGTGCTGTGTGTCACTTTCCACAGTCCTGCTAGGAATCCAGTCTCACACATCAGGCTCCTGAAAGGACTCATTACGTCTCTTCTGAGTCTCCCATTCCAGGGCTTCAACCTGTAATTTTTCTTGTTCCAGTTATCGTTGCAGTTCACCCAAATTGTAAAAATTCGGGTCTGTTGCAGTTTTGCTTCCTTGGCCATGACTGAACCTGGTCAAAGCTGTGGTATGAAGAAAGACAAGATATTTCATGTCCACTTTCATTAATTTATTTTGGTTGTAAGCATTAACATTTATTTTTGGCTAATAAGCTGTATTATTTGTTTATATATGCTGTAGGAAGTACCATTAAGTGTAGTAGCTTTAAAGTTTGATTACTAAATACTATGTTCTGCCCTTTAATATCATAGCAATAATAGTTACTGTAGAAAAAGGTAGAATAAAGCATATTGTTCATGAAAAGAACTGGGCATCAGGAATATGAGGTATTTTTTAGTTTATATTCTTCTGGTTTTGGTTGCTCTTCCAACCCAGAATCCTTTGTCTTAGATTTTTAAACACTGAATTGAGTAATAGATGAACTAGTTCAGTAGGATTTCATTTCAGATAAGGATTACTTTTTTTAATTGAGTTATAATTTATATACAGTAAAATGCACGGTAAGTTAGATTTTAAAGTCACTACATAAGGTAAATGTTATGTATAATCAGAATAACCTCAAAAATACCGTAAGTGTTCATAGAAGAATAGGCACACTTATCTCAACAGGTACAGCACAGTTGTTCTTCCAGTGTTAGATCAGTTGCTGTTTTGTTGAGTGCCAGACGAAGTGATTGCCTTACGTGACACAATAGTCATGTGATTAAAAAAAAATCTTTTTAACACTGGAGTCATACTTAAGCACAATTATTTTTTTGAAGTTGTCTGTATTTTTTTTAATTATACTTTATCTGAAAGTTTATAGAGCAAATTAGTTTCTCATTAACTAGTTAATACACATATTGTTTTGTGACATTGGTTGCCATCCCTACGACATGTCAACACTCTCCCCTTTTTGACTATGGGTTCCCCATTACCAGCTTTCCTGTCCCCTCCTGCCTTCTTATCCTTCCCCCCTGGGCTGGTGTACCCATTTAGTCTTGTTTTGTTTTATGTGCCTGTCTAATCTTTGACTCAAGGGTAAACCTCAGGAGTGACTTCAGTACTGAGTTAAAAGGGTGTCCAGGGGCCATACTCTCAGGGTTTCTCCAGTCTCTGTCAGAAGAGCAAGTCTGATCTTTTTTTGTGAGCTAGAATTTTGTTCTCTATTTTTCTCCAGCTCTGTCTAGGGACCCTCTATTGTGATCGCTGTCAGAGCAGTCAGTGGTGATAGCTGGGCACCATCTAGTTGTGCTGGACTCAGTCTGGTGGAGGCTATGATAATTGTGATCCATTAGTCCTTTGGAGTAATCTTTCCCTCGTGTCTTCCGTTTTCTTCATTACACAGTTCCTTTATTTTAAATGCATGTATTCTTTCACCTACTCTATTCAAAAAGAAAGAAGGTAACTGAACTGCTTTATTTAGGGTCTTATGGTAGGTAGTGTGCGTGTCTTCAATATTTTGTCCTCACCTTTTTAGATCCAGAAACTCAGTTGTTCTTCCAGAGTTGGTAGTCTGTGGGGAGTCTGATTCAAGCTATCTAAGCTTACAAGATACTGATCATTAAAAAAAAAAACAAACCCAAACCTGTTGCTGTCAAGTGGGTTCTGACTCGTAAAATCTAGGTGGTAGTAGCACCGTCAGAACTCATCTAACTTCGGGGGTAATGTGAATCAAGGTCAGCCCGAGGCTGATCCCTATGAGGGGGAGATCAGACATACCTCCACTCTCCAATCCTTTTTATCAATTCTGACACCAGCCATCCCTCCCACAGCACTCTCTACTTCACTTTTGGGTTCAATAATCCATTGAAACAGCCACACACAACTCACAGATCATACTTATGATTAAGTGATTTAGTGAAGAAGTAACAGTACAACTCAGAATCAGGATTAACAGCTACAGTGCAGGATCAGGAAGCATGTAGGCAGAGTCTGGAAGGCTCCCCCAAAGTGGAGAGCACATCTCTTCCCTCCTTCATTGCAGGACAGCTCTCTTAGCCCCTCTCGGTCATGCAGACCTTCTTTCAGCCCCTTCAGGACAGGTTCCAGGGGCTCCTCTTGGCCCTGCTGTCTGTCACCACTGACTCTGCCACAGGGCCCCTTCCAGGCCTGTTGCTGCTGGCTCTGCCAGTGGGCCCCTTAGGGGCCTCTAGTTGCCAGCTCTGCTGCTGAACCCTTTCTGGGCTTCTAGCTGTCCTTGCTGTTATAGCCCTTGACCTGTATTACAGCTCTTCTAGGATGTTCCTTGCCTCCTCTCTCTCTGCTTTTTTCTTCTTCCTGCTGCTTCTTTTCCTGCTTCTTTCTGTCTGAAAAAACCTCTGTGGGGTTGGCTGCAGGTATACACAAACTCCTCATCAATTTCAAGGCATGGCCTTTCTACCAGTGCCAGAAACTGACCGATTTCCTCTCGGTAGGCCACAGATACTTCACTTGCATAGTAAGCTATAGTCACTTCATTTGCTTAGTGTATTGACCAGTCCCTACAAGGTGGATACCAATCACAGGGCAGGCTGCAGCCCAGGGCCAGACAAAAAATATCAAACCAAGTTGTTTACAGCTTACCCAGGAATTGTAACAAACCCCTGGGGTAGAAAAGTAGGGCAAAGGTAACTTCTCAGAGCTCAAGGGAAAAATCTCTCAAGCTATTTTTCCAAAGAACCAAGGCAAAAGCTACGTAAAGGAACTCATTTCACCACAGTAAGAATACTAATTTTTTGATACAGAACAGAGAAAATACCTTTGCAGTGGTGGGCATATCCTATTTGTGGTACATAGCATGCTCTTTCTCAGTATCTAAGTACCTAGGGGTAAAATTAGTAATCAGAAGGTTATTTGATGATCATAAATCGAAGAAAAATAATTTGATTTTGATGGATGCTGAATTCTGGCTTTGGAAAATTGACATGAGTTGTCTGTTAGAGTTCAGCTTTGTTGTGATACAGATAATCAGCTCCACCAGATACTATTTCTCTCCTTTAAAGAGGGCTAGATATACGTGAAGTTTTACATGCCAGGTTTCTGACTCAGGCATCTGGGTGGTTGGTAATACCTTTTACCAAGATTAAGAACCCAGAAGAAGGAATATACTTGGAATGAGGGTGGATTCAGTGTTGAGCCTGTTGAGTTTGAAATACATATGGTATAAGCAAGAGAGAATCTGTATTCCTTTGGATACGTGGGTCCAGATCTTGGAGAGCAGTCTGGACTATAGGTACAGTTTTGGGAATAATCAGCAAATTGATGGTAATTAACCCATGAGAATGAAAGAGATGGACCTGAAAGTACATATACAACACCAAAAAAAAAAAACCATTGCCATTGAGTTGAATTTCACCTCCCTAACGATCCTATAGGAAGAGTAGAACTACTCCGTAGAGTTTCCAAGGCTGTAAATCTTTATGGAAGCAGACTTCCATATCTTTTTCCTACAGAGCGGCTGGTGGGTTCTAACTGCCAACCTGTTGGTTAGCAGCAAGTGCTTACCCACTGTGCCACCAGGGCTCCTGAAAGTACATGTAGAAAGACAAAAAGGCCTGAGACAGACCTTGTTGGACATCACCTTTTAAGTACAGAGGAAAAGGCCTCTGTAAAATGCATTGAGCAAAAATGACCAGAGAGTTAAGAATATCAGAGGAGTGTTATGCCATGGACGCCAAGGTAAAAGAATGACTTAAGGAGAGATTGGTCAGCATTGTCAAATGGTACAAAGAGATTGAGTATGAGGAGAACTAAAGAGTCTCTTGGATTTAACAATAAGGAAATTGTTGGTGACCTTAATAACTACAGCTTCAGTAGAATTTTGGGAATTAAAGCCAGATTGCAGTAGTTTGGGGCAGTTAGATGCATGGCATGGAAATGAAAGAGTTTGAGTATGGACAGTCCTTGAAAGAAGTTCTGTCCTGAAAAAGAAAAAAAACTAGGAGCAGGGAAACATGGGTTTTTAGATAAAACCTCTATAAGTTTTATGAAGATGTTTTATAAGATGGAGGAGAATTGAATTATTTTAATTCATATATTCACTCTTCAAATTTTTGAGACCACCTCAATACTGGCACTGAGTATATATGTGGTGAACAAAATGCCTTCTTTCCCTCTGAAACACAGATATATATGATAATGTGTGTAGGTGTTGTTAGGTGCTGTTGGGTTGGTTCCGTCTCATAGCGACCCTGTGTACAGCAGAATGAAACACTGTCCAGTCCTGCGGTGGTCCATGTCCATGGGGGTTAGAGGTGGGTGAGTGGAGGGTTGTGTGCAGTGAGAGAGCCTGGGAGTCTGTAGGAGGTATTGGGGGTGAGCAGCTCACCTGGAGCATTGAACCACTCTGAGGAAGAAAGCACAGTGAGGGGGCTGGAAGTTTGCAGTGGCAAGAGCCTTAGCTGCTGGGCAGGTAGGCTGTCAGATAGTTGTTGGGCTGGTACCTAAAGCCTCTGGTCACTTGGGTGGTCGCAAAGCCCAGCCACCAGACTGGCCCACTGCCAACCACGTTGCTGCCTCCTTGGCTAAAGTGGGGTGCCCCTTTGCCCGGGATCTTGGTCTTATGCCAAGCCGGTACCTGTAGTCAGGGTAGTCACACAGGTGCCAGGCCTGGAGCTGCTTAGTCTCTTCCATGAAGGGCCACTTCGGGTCCTTGCCTAACGGCTTCCACTGTGCCCCCAGGCGCTTGGAGATCTTGGAGTTATGCATCTTTAGGTTCTACTGCACCATCTGGCAGCGCTGGGCGGAGCTCCACACCATGAACGCATTCATGGGCCACTTCACTTTCTCTAAGGGAAGCCTGATGAAGATCACTGGGATGCCCATACCCTCTGGCTCCTGACACCTCAAAGATGAGGAGGAACGGGCCATGGGAGCAGGAAGTTCTAGGTTTCAGGCCTGGTCCTGTGAAGAACAGGCTAGTGACATGAGGGATGGGGGATTGGGAGAAGCCTTAAGAGGGCCTACTGAACACCCTCCCTTCCAGAGTGAACCACTGATTCCAACATATGTAGGCAGGGGACAATAATTGAATACTTGAAGGAGTGAAGAGCCTGAGGAGGTAGAAGTAGGGGTCATTTAAAGGCCCAGATAGTAGATTTAAAGCCAAGTTGGACAGAATAGCTTTAGACATGAAGGAGTACTCCTTTGTATGTGGACACAAGAAAAAGGATGAGAATTTTGAATATCAGTAGACTGTCATGTAGATTAATACAAGTATATTATGGAAAATACAGAAGAGTAAGATTTGAAATGCAGGATATAAAAATTGTAGTAAAAGCTAGAGTATAAATCTTGATAGCATCCAATTGAATTAACTCATACCTTCAGATTTAGTTACCATTGTAATACCAGCAATTGGCTACACCAGGTTATTGCGTACTTCTTGGTAAGCACAGAGGCCAGACAGCAATAGTGACTATAAAGACAATAAAAACTTGGAAACCTAAGTGTGCTCTAAGGAGGAAGACAAAACTCCACTCCCCAAAATCAAGAGCTCAAGAGACAATGTTTAGAGAAAGGAGCAGTGTGTAGTAAGAACATAATGGTATCTGAGATCCCACTAGGGAATCCACTCTAACTAGCAACTTGGCCAGGGGAATATTCCATCCCAAGATTCCCTTACATGACCAAGAAATCAGGTGGTTTCATGCAAAATTTCCACATAGTAAAACAATGTTTTAACACCACAGCTTTGCCATGCGTAAAGTAGGATATGGGGATTCACCAATAAAGAAAAGTAGACAATTATTATATGATCCAAAGAAAATAGAAATATACCCACTGCTCACTTACTGACATGATTAAGTTCCAAAGACCAGGTCGTTATGCGAAAATCAGCATTATGTGAAAATGGAGGATGACCACGTCAGATCGTAAAATGTAGGATGACTACTACGTCATTATGTAACTGTCAAATTATATTATTACATAACTGCCAAACCACTGAGAATCATGGCCCAGCCAAATTGACACCTAACCTTAACCATCACAGGCAAGCATTACTCTTGCCTTGCACCTCGGCATTCGTTACTGCCAGACATATGTCGTTAATGTGCAAAATAGTTGGATAGTAGGTTTGTAAATGTGGAATGTCGGATAACAAGATTGTCAATAAGAGAGGAGTAGGTGTACATAATTTATAGTATACTTGTTGTTAGGGGCTGTCAAGTTGGTTCCGACTCATAGTGACCTTATAGGACAGTGTAGAACTGCCCCATATGGTTTCCAGGCAGTGGCTGGTGGATTTGAACTGCCCACCTTTTGGTTAGCAGCCTTTGCACCAGGGTTCCATAGTATGTGTATCAGATAAATAATACTTTTATGCATGCTGACTTTACTGCTTTGGTGTTAAAATATTAGTTACAGAAAATAAGAACGTGTTTATACAGTGAAACCTGTGAGAGTCAGAACTTGATGGGACTGCTAGTTTTTCCGGATCTTGCTAGTTTTCTGCCTTTGACAAGGTGCAATGTTACCACTTTTCTGTTGCTCTCTATTCATGGAAAATGGAAAATATTTGAGCTTTACTTCCCTAACAGGCTTCTGCCTTACACACGTTTTGGCTTTGCAGATTTTACCATATTTGCTTACCTCTGTGTAGAGAACACCGAAAGGTACAAAAGTAGTTATTTGGGTGACACAGGGTGGGAGTAAGACTTCACTGTATACATTTTTATATATTGTATTATCTATAAAAGCAGTAGAATTAATAGCAGCAAAAAAGTAAATACATGAAGGATCCAAGAATTCTGATTCTTTATCAATACTCCTCTAATTTTCTATTAACGTAAGAAAGCCTCTCTCCTTTTTTTTTCTTTGCCCAATAATTTATTTGAAACATTTGATACAGTGTCTGTATAATAACAACTTTTTTTTTTTATAATCTGTATAATAACAGCCCTGGTGGTGCTGGTTGTTTGGGTGCTAACCAAAAGATCAGCAGTTCAAATCCACCAGCTGCTCCTTGGAAACCCTATGGGGCAGTTCTGCTCTGTCCTGTAGGGTCGCTGTGAGTCAAAATTGACTTGACAGCAACGGGTTTGCTGTTTTGTTTTGGTTTTTTTTTTTTTGTATAATGATAATGTTTTAAAGCATATATTATTTAAAATAAGAATCCTAGAAATTTTTTATTTTGAGATCATTGTAGATTCACATGCATTTGTAGGAGTAATAGAGAGACCCCACGTATCCTTCTCCCAGCCTTCACCAGTGGTAATGTCTTGCATAGGTGTAGTGCATTCTCACAACCAGGATGTTGACGTTGATACAGTCTACCGACTTTATTCAGATTTCTCTAGTTTTGCATACTTATTTGTGCATATGTATTTAGTTCTCCGGGTCCCTAGGTGGTGCAGATGGTTAAGCGCCGACTACTAACTGAAAGGTTGGTGGTTCAAAGCCTCCCAGAGCCATGAGTCAGAATTGACTTGATGGCAACTGCTTTGTTTGTTTTCTTTACTGCAATTTAGTTCTGTGCAATTTTATCATATGTATAGATTCGTGTGTCAACTGCCACAGTCAGGATACAGGAAGATTACTAGATTTCTAAAGGAATAATTAATTTTGAATCATAGAGACATTTTCATAGTTGTTCTTTTTTCCCGCTTGTAGTGTTTTGGAACAGCACAAACTGACGAAAGAACAATGGGAAGAAAGAATACAGAACTGGCATGAAGAACACAGAGGAATGCTACGGTATTGGAGTGGCTATTTTCTTAGTGTTTTTCCTCAATTTAAAGTATTTTTATTTCATAATATTTATTACTACATCTGATCATCCCCAAAAGATTATTTGATTTATGTGAATAAACAATACACTGAATTTTAATCTAAGGGATTTTAAAATTTCAGTTTAGTACTAGATAATCTTACTTAAATATATTACAGTTATTCTATTTCAACAGGGAAGATTCTATGATGGAATACCTGAAGATTGCACAAGATCTGGAAATGTATGGAGTCAACTATTTTGAAATAAAAAATAAAAAGGGAACTGAATTGTGGCTAGGTGTTGATGCTTTGGGTCTGAATATTTATGAGCATGATGACAAGTAAGTAAATTAATTATATAGTGAACTAGTCATTATTCAGTGGTCTAAATGGCTTTAATCTTAAGTCTCATTTGTGAAAGTTGTTTTTTGGCTTGATTACCCGTCTGCTAAAATTAAAAGATTAGTAATGCCACATAGAGTTAGATATTGGAGTTCCATTTTCTTAGAATCTTACAGTTTGGGAGTTTTGCTTCTCATTTGATAAATATATCAAATAGGATGATCCGTTTTTATTTGAAGTGTGCTTCATGAGTTCCCTCAATAGGTAAAGAGTGATTCCTTAAATGCCGTTATGCCTGGCAAATAAGATGAAATTGCAGTTTTAACTTATGTAAGAAATCAGGAGCGCCAGGAGAATGAAAATAATAGGTGCGTGATTTATTATATATTATAATTTGTTTTGGAAAATTTATGTATAGGAATTATTTTGACTATTTTTGAATATCCATAAAGTAGAGTATCCCTGTATTACGCATAGTAAACAATGTAAGTATATTTTGAAATTTATCACATATTTTTAGATTTATATAAAGCACATCAAGCTCTTGTCGCACTCTTCGGGAATGATAGCTACAGTTGTCTTATGCCTTTCTTTCGTTTATTTACTATGCTACATAAGCATCCAAGTTTGTGCCAGTAATGCCTTCTTCTGGTTTGGCTCCAGGACTTTCCTTTTCATTATTACATATATTTAATAAAATAAACATTTCTAAACATATATGGAAACCCTGGTGGTGTAGTGGTTAAGCATATATAGTGACTCCAAAAGAGCATTTTACAAATTTTTATCCCAGCAGTTTTTCAAGTTTACAAACAATGTTAAAATGTTATAGCATTCAAAAGAGAAAAGTTTTCAGAAGCAAAGATGGCTTCAAGACTAATTTTTGTGAACCAAATATTTTTTTTTTTTAATTATTGAATTGGTTTCTGTTAGAGCACCTATTATAGATATGAATACACATAAAGATGGGGAATATGAAAGAAGGGGTTAGCACAGAATGTAACTGGGGATGGTGGACAGAGGGGACTTGTGTTCTCTATCATGTGCAATTTCTTTTTATCATGAAAACTATTTATTTATTACTTGTGTTCCCTACCCCACGCACACCCAAATTTTTTTGTTTTGTTTTAAATCAAATTAGGATACAACTTAAAAGGCTTAGTTAAGTTCTTTTACCAGCCCTACTACTAATTACCTTTGTGACCCCAGTCAACTTATTAACTCTCTGAAATGAGTATAACTGCCAGGCTCACTTCACTTAAGAAGATTGTTGTGAGAATTATCTGAGGAAATTGCTTTAGAGTTTTTTCAAAGTAGCACATAAATGTAGTGTAATATTACCTTAAACATGTAACTTTGGCTTATCCCAGTGGCCATTAGAAGGCAATATAACATGTATATATGTGGTTTTTTTCCTTTTTTTTTTTTTTTTTAATTGTACTTCAGGTGAAGGTTTATAGAACGAATAGTTTCTCATTAAACAGTAGTGCACATAGTGTTTTATGACATTGGTTAACAACCCCACGACATGTCAACCCTCTCCCTTCTTGACCTTTTTTTTTTTTTTTTTTTTTTTTGGTGAAAATATACATAGCCAAAGATACACCATTTCAAAAATTTCTACATGCGCAGTTCAGTGACATCAACTCCGCTCTTCAGTTGTGCTGCTGTTCTCACTTTAGATGAAGGTTTACAGAACAAAATAGTTTCTCACTGAACAGTTAGTACACGTTGCCCTATGACAATGGTTAACAACTTCACTACACATCAACACTGTCCTTACTCAACCTTGGGTTCCCTATCACCAGCTTTCCTGTCCCCTTCTGCCTTCTAGCCCTTGTCCCTGGACTGTTGTGCCTTATTAGTCCCATTTTGTTTTATGGGGCTGTCCACTCCCCAGCTGAACGGTGAACCTCAGAAGTGACTTCACCACTGAGCTAAAAGGGTGTCTGGGGGCCATACTCTTGGGGTTTCTCCAGTATTCTTTAGGCCAGTAAATGTGGTCTTTTTTATGTGTGTTAGGATTTTGTTCTACATCCTTCTCCAGCTCTGTCCAGAACCCTCTGTTGTGATCCTGGTCAGAGCAGTCAGTGGTGGTAGCCGGGTACCATCTAACTGTACTGGACTCAGTCTGGTGGAGGCCTTGGTAGCTGTGGACTACTAGTCCTTCGGACTAATCTTTTCTTTGTATCCTGTTCTCTTCATTCTCCTTTGCTCCCGAAGGGATGAGACCAGTGGAGTATCTTAGATGGCTGCTCACAGGCTTTTCAGACCCCAGACGCTACTCACCAAGGTAGAATGTAGAACATTGTCTTTATAAGCTGTGTCATGCCAATTGAGCTAGATGTTCCCCGAGACCATGGTCCCCACAGCCCTCCGCCCAGCAATTCAGTCCCTCAGGGAGTTTGGATGTGTCTAGGGAGCTTCCATGACCTTTCCTTGTGCAAGTTGTGTACTGTCTTACCCTTCACCAAAGATACCACTTACCTATTGCCTGTTTAGTATTTCCTCCCACCCCCCATCCCTGGTAACCAACAAAAATTGTTACTTTTGTGTGTAAACTTTTTCATGGGTTTTTACAATAGAGCTCTCATACAATATTTGTCCTTTTATGATTGACTTACTTCACTCAGCATAATGTCCTCCAGTTTCATCCATGTCATGAGATGCTTCACAGATTCATCATTGTTCTTTCTCATTGCGTAGTACTCCATTGTGTGTATGTACCATAGTTTGTTTATCCATTTATCTGTTGATGGGCATCTAGGTTGTTTCCATCTTTTTGCTACTGTGAACAATGCTGCCATGAACATAGGTGTGCATATGTCTGTTCGAGTGACGACTCTTATTTCTCTAGGATATATTTCTAGGAGTGGGATTGCTGGATTCTATGGTATTTCTATTTCTAGCTTTCTAAGGAAGGCATATCATTTTCCAAAGTGGTTGTATCATTTTGCATTCCCACCAGCAGTGCATGAGTTCTGATATGCCTGCAGCCCCTCCAACATTTGTTATTTCCAGTGTTTTTGATTCGTACCAGTAATGCTGGGGTGAGATGGTATCTCATTGTGGTTTTAATTTGCATTTCTCTAATGGCTAGTGATCATGAGTATTTCCTCATGTGTCTGTTGGCATAATGTGTATATTGAGTAAAGAATATTTATTTAGAACTTACGGTGCTGCAGTTCATAGCCTGTTTAAAAATTAAAAGGAATATGAATGTGTAGAGATTCATTCTCTGTTATCAGAAGACTGATTAAAAGTTGCCTTTTTGCCAGCATAGGTGTCTCAGTCATTTCTCACTCTTGTCATTAGGACAACAGTGATGCATTTGATGGGTGTCTTAAAGAGAACAATATGTGAAACGCAGAAACAAAATTACTTGCTCCAATCTGATTCCTTGAATCTTTGTAAATAGGGTGGTAAAATGGGAACAACTGTTGTATAATCTTAGAGTTTTCATTCCAGCTTTTTCATTTACCCAAGCATTGTGTATGTTTAAAAAATGTTTTTATTGTTATGTAATTCACATGTCATATAATTTATCCTTTTAAAGTCTAAAATTCAATATTTTTATTATACTCACAAATATCCAAACATTTTAAAACTAAACAGGAAGGGAATACTTTTTTTTTTTTTTAATGTTCAGTAACTTACATCCATAATTCATATGAAAAGCTATAAAAGCTTTATTTTTAGACTAAAAACTAAATCTAGTACAAACCCCAAGAGGCCCAGTTATATACTCTGGTCACCAGGTAGTTTTTTCTAGGTAATTTTAGGAAAATAACTATAATGCTTTTAAGGTTCATGACATGTTTATGTATTCTTTACATAGTTATTCTTTGTTTTATATGTTTTTATTTCATGTTTTTCCTGAAAAATAATGCCAACTGTATGAGTTATTTTTTTATGAGTAAAGTTAAGTACACTTTGAAAATCTGGAACTGTTAATGTTCATTCAGCTAAATTGGCCACAGAAAGCTGTCATGAATTTTGTACATTGTTTGCTGTCTTTAATTAAAGGGATGTTTTCATTTTTGAAGGTTAACACCTAAAATTGGTTTTCCTTGGAGTGAAATAAGAAATATTTCATTTAATGACAAAAAGTTTGTTATAAAGCCAATTGACAAAAAGGCACCTGTAAGTAATATTCTTCCATATGTTTTTATTTATTAACTCCAAATAATTTGTCAGTTTGCTATGATGTTACTTGAAAAACGGCATTGTTCATTTATTGAATTGTTCCTGAGGCACATTCTCTTTCTACAATTTAACTTTCCAGTGATGAAATGAAGTTTATTTTAAAAACAAGGTTTTAATTTTTTTTCTGGTATGAAATAACTTTTTTATAAAACTCAAAAAATATGAAGAACAATACTGTATTGCTTAGATTAATATATGATATAATAGAAACAAATGCATGGAAGTAGTAAACATCAAATTTAGAATACTGTTTACCTCAAAGTAGAGGCTATATGATGGAGAATATGTGATCAGGAGGGGTATATGGGAAGCCTTAATATATACGTAACTTTCTTTTTTTTAAGCTAAAAGTAGGTACATGGGCAAATATTATGTAATTTTTTTTATACCTTTTTGCAGACCTTAAATATTTCATAATCAATAAGGTTAAAAAAAAAAATACTGTTCTAAAGTTATGGAGTCTCTGGTCACTTGCCCTTTTATTGCAACAGTACTATTTATTGAGAGCTATTAATGATTGGGGCATATCTCAATAGCTACTTTCCAGTTATGTTAAAAAGTAATTAGTATAAAAATAATTCCTACATATATTTGTTCTTTTCTCCTGCAATCACAAAGTAACAGAATCAAAAGACTTTAACCATACGTAACCCTGATCCTATTATGGTTCAGCTGGCCTAATATAGCCAAACTGTCTTCCAAAAAGACTTTGCCAATTTGTTCTTACCGTTTGGTTTATTTCTGGATATTTTTAAGTTTTGTTGCTATTATGAGAAAATATTCAGCAAAATTTTCTAATTGGTTATTGTTATGGATTGAATTGTGTCTCCCCAAAATGTGCGTCAACTTGGCTAGGCCATGATTCCCAGTATTGTGTGATTGTCTGCCATTTTGTGATCTGATGTGATTTTCCTATTTGTTGTAAATCCTACCTCTTTGATGTTAATGAGGCAGGATTAGAGGCAGTTATGTTAATGAGGCTCAGTCTACAAGATTAGATTGTATCTTGAGTCAGTCTCTTGAGATATAAAAAGAGAGAAGCGAGCAGAGAGACAGGGGGACCTCATTACCACCAAGCAAGAAGAGCCAGGAGCGTGCACATGCTTTGGACCTAGGGTCCCTGTGCTGAGAAGCTCCTATACCAGGGGAAGATTAATGACAAGAACCTTCCCGCAGAGCCAGCAGAGAGAGAAAGGCTTCCCCTGGAGCTGGCGCCCTGAATTTGGACTTACAGTCTCCTAGACTGTGACATAATAAATTTCTCTTTGTTAAAGCCATCCACTTGTGGTATTTCTGTTACAGCTGCACTAGATAACTAAGACAGTTATTACTTACCAGTTGCTATCAAGTTGGTCTCAACTCCATAGAATTTTCAATGGATGGTTGATCTTTTTTGGAAGCAGATTACCGGACCTTTCTTTTGAGATCAGTTTTTTTTTACAAGATAAAAATTGTAAGATTTTTAATGTTCAGAATTCCTAAAAGTGAAATTAAAATATAAGATAAGCAAAAAAAGCCAAACACGTTGCTATTGAGTCAATTCCAACTGGTAGCAACCCTATAGGACAGAGTAGAACTGCCCTGTAGGATTTCCAAGGAGCGACTGGTGGATTCGAACCGCTGACCTTTTGGTTAGCAGCGGAGCTCTTAACCACTGTGCCACAAGGGCTACAAAATATAAGATAGGTATGTTTAAATAGATTTTTTTGATACATCAAAGATCAAGTATGAGGGAAGTCATAGTTCAGTGTTAGAATTCTTGCCTTCTCATGCTGTACACCCAGGTTTGATTTCCAGCCAATGCACCTCACGCACAGCCACCACCCATTTGCCAGTGGAGGCTTGTGTGTTGCTCTGATGCTGAACAGGTTTTATCAGAGTCAGACAGACTAGATAGAAAGGCCTGGTGATTTGTATCTGAAAAATCAACCATTGACATCCCTATGGAGCACAGTTCTACTCTGACACACATGGCGTTACCATGAGTCAGAACTGACTCGGTGGCAGCTGGTTTAGTGTCAGGTATATGTTAGTATTTAACTCCGTTAGTTATTGAAAAGACAGAAAGATAAGAATGTTTTTGATTTAAAAAACTCTACAGCCATGAAAGAAAGATCATTTCTGAGATTTATGGCAAAAGGCAAAAATTAAAACAAAACAAGCCTCTTACTAGGAACAGGTGCTCTTAGTTACTTTCAGAGGAGAAAAAAGAATAAATTTCATTTAATGGATTGAGAGGATAAGAATATTAACCTCCTTACAAAACTGGTTGGGTGTGAAAGGTGAGGAACCAGTTATATGAAAGTATGGCATAGCCACCAGGAGTTAAGAAATTTTATGATTTCTGTACTATGTGTAATGTGATATTAGAATTCATACCACATTTGAAATTTCATACAAATTTGTATAAGAGACTATGCTTCACAAAGATTTTTAATAGAGAATATTTTATGTTTAGGATTTTGTTTTTTATGCACCTCGTCTAAGAATCAATAAGCGGATTTTGGCTTTATGTATGGGAAACCATGAACTATACATGCGAAGAAGGAAGCCTGATACTATTGAAGTACAACAGATGAAGGCCCAGGCTAGGGAGGAGAAGCATCAGAAGCAGTTGGAAAGGTATGGAATTTTTAGTCCTTTATTCTTAATTGATAGGAATAGGGGTATCTAAAGTTTAAGACTACTCAGTTTCTTTAAATTGCTGTAAATTTGCATTTCTGCATTATTTTTATTATTTTAAAGTTGAAAGAAGGTATTGTCACTATCCCCTTTGAAAAAAAAAGTAAGGATGTATAATTTTCAAGTTACAAATCTTGACATATTTGTGAGAAATAGTTTTTCATAAATTCACAGATGTGCTTTTCTTTCATCATGCTTGTTTTTCACTGACACGTTGTTTTGAGATGTATTAGTTTGAATTTTTTCTGATTTGTTTTGCTTTTGACAGATATTTTTAAGTTTTCAGGATAAGAATGTGCTGGATATTTTACTTTGAAACAATGCTAGTGATATTGTAGAACTCACCCGAAAAGAGTAGGATAACTTATCAAAGACACTAATCTTTTTAACTATGGTTCCTTTAGACTTCAAAAAATATACTGTTCAATACACTAAATTGAGAGTTTTTGAAATGGAAAGATATTTAATAAAATCCACATCAACCCTGGAACCAGATTACTGGGTCCAGAAACATAACTCCCAAATTGGATTTTAGACCTCATACTTAATTTGAAAAAAATTTAGAGATCAAATGTTATCAAGGAAATCTTTGTAGAACAGTATAATAATCTAAGAAATAGAGTTAATCCTGAAGAACCAAAACTAAAGAACTTTAAATATATGAAAAAATGTTACTGTAAATAGCATGCTTGTATTTAGTAATTAAATAGGTTCTCTGCTAGATAACATTTGCTACTTACACTTTTAGTGTTTGTATTTAATGATACATATTTTTCTTAAATGTTTTGTGTAATTCAGATATTAATTCATTTTGCTCCCTTCATATTGTCTGTGAATGAAAACATTTTTTACTTAGGCATGAGAGCTTTGTAGTAATTCCTGATCTCACCATTAAAGATATTAAGTTGGATTATTACTTTGACTGGGCTCTACCCTTTCTTAACTACTCTCATGTGACTTAGGATTACATTGTGGTTCTAGTCTTACATGCTTTTTAAAAACAGTTCTTTATTGGACTTTATATATTCTTTTTTTAAAATAACACTGTGTTTTAGGTGAAAGTTTACCCAGAAAATTAGATTCCCTTTTAACATTTTTTATACAAATTGTTCCATCCCACTGGTTACAGTTTTCACAGTATATGAGCATTCTCAGTATTTCCATTCTGTTTGTTCTGTTTCCATTAATCTAGCTTCCCTTTGCCTCCTTGCCATCTCATCTTTACTTTTTTTACCGAACTTTTTACCAAACGTTGACTCTTTGGTCTCGTATAGTTAATTGTTTAAGGGAGCACATTACTTAAGGGTAATGTTTATTTTATAAGCTAGTTTATTATTTGACTGAAAGGTGACCTGCAGAAATAGCTTCAATTCCAAGTTCAAAGTGTATTTTAGGGCGATAGTCTCTGGGGTTCCTCTAGTCTCTATCGGTCTAGTAGGTCTGACCTTTTTTAGGAATTAGAGTTCCGTTCTACATTTTTCTCACATTCTGTCTGGGACCTTCTATTGTGTCTCTGGTCAGAACAGTTGGTGGTGGTAGCCAGTCTCTGTCTCATTCTTCTGCTCTCAGTTTAGAAGAGGCTGTGATTCATTTGGGCTGTTAGTCCTATGGACTAGTTTCTTTTTTGAGCCTTTGATTTCCTTCATTCTCTGTTGCTGTATCCGAGTAGAGACCAATAGTTTGTTGTATCTTAAATGGCTGCCTGCAAGCTTTTAAGTACCAAACTAGCATGTAGAACGTTGTCTTTGTGAACTGCTTTATGCCAGTTGACTAAGTTGTCCCTTTAGACTACGGTCCCAAGCGTTTTGACACAGTAAACCAGTCCTGTGAGTTGTCTGGATATGTCTAGGAAGCCTCTGTAACTGTGCCCCCTTTGTGGTTTGTTACATGTGTGGGTATATAGGCAGCATGGACTTCATATATTCTTATCCATCATAGCCTATTATCCATCATTGCCTTTTCATCTACCTTTCTCAAAGGGGAAACTTCTTTTAGTCTTTTTTGGTCATCTTTTCCTCCCTTTGAAAGATTCCACTGTCTCTTTAAAAATCTACCAGCATGAGTTAAATGAGAAATTATTTTCTGTACATTTCCTGTATCTCATAGGCATCACACAGGCACATAAAGAGGATTGCTGTATAGCTTCTAGAGTATGTAGTATGGTTAATAAGTACCATTTGGTGATGGTGCTATATTTACTCTGAGTTACTCTAAGGCCTCGACAAAAGTGGAAGACTTTAAATTTCTCTTTCGGCACAGTAACAATCTGTTGGTTCTTCTCTTGGATAAATTTTACAACCTTTCATTAGCAAGCATTTATTGACTGTCTCAGACACAGTAGGAATTCAATGACTGTTTGTTTAATTCATTTGAATATGTAGAGGATGTTTTATATTATTCTAGCCACAGAGGGATTGGCAATCTTTCAGAAATGGCATGCCAAGTCTTCATTTCTCCCTGCTTTACAGGTCAGGGAGAGAGAAAGGGCAACTGTTTTGGTCAAGCCCATTGGCAGAGTAGCCCGCAGACATACATGGGGGAATGCAGAGATATACTGCTGGTGCTGCTGGAATCTCTTAGTCAATAACAGTAGTAGGAAAAGGGTAACAAGGCAGCTTCTTTCCCTACAATACCTTGGTATATGTGGCCACCATATTCCCTCCCCGTAGGTCTCTTATCTGGTCTTTGGACAGTGAATATGATCCTATGTATCATTGGTTGTTTTCCCTCTTATCTTTGCTGTTAAGTTATTTGCATCCAAAATGAATAATGACTTACATTTTTATGCCTGAACATTTTTATATGGCTAAAATTGTTACCAGATTTAGAAACTGAGAGCCTCAAGTTTACGGTTTGGAGTTTGATAGTCATGTACCAGTTACTGGTGTTAGTTACAAGAGATTCTGTATCATAGCTGTCTACCCATGTCACTCAGGATGTTCTGTCCTTCTTGGACGCAGCTGGACGTCATACAAAGTTTGGAACTAGATAAATCTGGGTTTGAATTGTCTTCCAACAAATAATCCTATTGGACAAATAACTTCTGAACCTCAGTTCCCTTGCCTTTGATGCGAAAATAATAGTTTTACCTTGGAGTTTTTGTGAGAAATAATAACATTTAGCAAAGTTACTAGTGCTGAATAAATACTAGCTATGATAATAACTCTTGATATTAATATGTCTGAATATCAGTTTAATATAGTTTTTAACTCAAGAAAAATGCAGTTGGACTCATTTGCAATTTTTTTTAAGTTTGGTATTCTGAAATAATTTATTTTTTGCATTTTAGTACAGAGAATTGATAGTTTATTGATATGATATTTATGTCTTTGGAATAGAACAACTAGGCAGAATGACTGTTTCCAAACCCATACTCTAAATACAAATATTTACATCAGTGGTTTAGCATAATCACAAGAGGCTTTATTCTGAAAGTGACAGTTGAAAAACTACATATTTTTGTGCCTAAAATTCAGAGTTGACACCAGATAGCCATGATGTCTTTCTGTGGAACATTTAGGCATATTCAGATGAGTTTCAGAGATGAAATCTAAATTGATTATTTTTTAGTAAAAGAAAATATTCACATTAAAGTAATCATTTAAATAGTGATTAAACTTATGGATACTTACATAATTAACTAAACAATACTATCTGATGATTAACAGTTTCTGTCTTTCTTACTCATCTTTGTATTTCTCTTTCTCAACATAGAGTCTTATCTGTGGTAGGCTCTTGATGGATGTTTAATGAATGAATTTGGCTTATATTTAAAAGAAGTGGTCCCATCAAGGCCATGGTAGATGCAGCTAAAAGATGAAGGCATTCTTTCTCACTAAACTGATCATGATCTTTTAAAAACAGTATTAGACACCTGTTATTCTAATAGAATTGTCAACGGAGATAAAACTGATTTGTAATCTTGTATCTATACATAAATGGGTGCTACCTGAGAAATTAAACTTGTATAATTCATTTTTAAAAAATATTTTTTTGTGATATTATATTTGTATACATTTTATGTATACATTTGTATACATTTTAAGTATACAATTCAGTGATATTAATTGCATTTACCATGTTGTGCAGCCATCACCACTATTTCCAAAAGCTTTTTATTACCCCAAAAGAAACTCCAACCAAAACCAAACCAAATCAAACCCATGGCTGTCGGGTCAGTTCCAACTCATAGCAACCCCTATATGGTAGAGTAGAACTGCCCCATAGGGTTTCCAAGGCTGTAAATCTTTATGGAAGCAGAATGCCACATCTTTCTCCCACAGAGTGGCTGGTGGGTTCAAACCACCAACTTTCAGTTGGCAGCCTAGCACTTAACCACTGTGCCACCAGGGTTCCAACAGAAACTCAGTCACTCCTTAAACAATAAATCCCCATTCTCTGCTCCCCAGCCCCTGGTAACCACTAATAATCTTTTGTATTTATGCATTTGTCTATTCTAGTTGTTTCGTATAAGTAGGAACATACAGTGTTTGTCCTCTTGTGTCTGACTTACTAAACTCAGCATAATGTTTTCAACGTTCATCCATGTCATAGCATGTATCAGAACTTCATTTATCTTTATAATTAAAAAAAAATAATTTATTGATTGAAAACTGTTGCCTTTCCAGGTTATTTTTACTTTTAAGGCATTTACCTTTATGTGCTCCATTCAAGCCATTTTTTTTTCCCTAGCAGAGGGCTCCTACTAAAGAGGGCGTTTTCTTGGTATGGCAACTGCAGTTCTTTTTGTGCTTGTAATTTTTGACTCCATAATAAGAAATACACTGTAATCCAGCACTTGTGTATATACACATATGAATATATATATATTAAGCATACCAAAAAACGAAACCAAACCTGTTGCCATCGAGTTGATTCCAAGTCATAGTGACCCTATAGGACAGCGTAGAACTGCTCCATAGGGTTTCCAAGGGTATATCTTCACAGAAGCAGACTGCCACATCTTTCTCCCACAGAAAGTTAGCAGCTAAGTGCTTAACCACTACACTGCCAGAGCTCCTATATAAAACATAGGCCTATATTTTTAACCAAACAGTACTTTGAACACAACTGAATATAATTCAAACAAACAAACAAGCCGATTGCCATTGAGTCGATTCTGACTCATGGTGACACCCCACGTGTTACATAGTAGAACTGCTCCATAGGGTTTTCTTGGCTGTAGTCTTTATGGAAGCAGTTCACCAGGCTTTCCACAGAGCCACTGGGTTTGAACTGCCGACATTTAGGTTAGCAGCCCATCACAAACCGGTATTATACTGTTATTTCTTCTTAGTTGATTCACATTTAGTACTCAGATTTCACATGAATAATATTTCGCTTTATTATTTGTAACAGAGCAATTGTGATTCTTTTTAAGGGCACAATTAGAGAATGAGAAGAAGAAAAGAGAAATAGCAGAAAAGGAAAAGGAAAGAATAGAACGTGAAAAGGAAGAACTAATGGAACGTTTAAGGCAAATTGAAGAACAGACAATGAAAGCCCAGAAAGGTAAATGTCTCTTTTTGACAATGGATTCAAAATTGTTGCTCTGTCATATTGTAGTTTTCTTACTACTATTAACTCTTATTTGTCTTATATAGAATAATTGCCTTTTATTTTTCCAAATTTATACTTAACAGAGTCACATTAAAAACATATTTGCCTGAGGCAGATTCAACTATGCAGTACTTGTGTGTTCTTTCTCTTTCGTGTACTTAAACGTGCAAATGTTTTGCATTTGTCCTTTTATATATTGTTACTATATATTATACTTATTATTGTTCAGGGTTTCATAAACATAAATACATATTCAGTGCTTTATGGCGTTTAAACAAAAGCATTTTTTGCAATAAATGGACGTTCAGGTACTTTAAGGAATTTTAAGATAATTGTGACTATATAAGGAGCCCTGGTGGCACAGTGGTTAAGAGCTCAGCTACTAACCAAAGGATCAGCAGTTTGAATCCACCAGCCACTCCTTGGAAACCCTTTTGGGCAGGTCTGCTGTGTCCTTTAGTGTCACTATGAGTCAGAATTGACTTGACAGCAGCAGTTTTTTCGGGTGACTACATAAACTTTAAAAATTGGCTCGGGAACCCAACCCTTGAAAAAGATTGGATTTCACTCTGTTGGAAAACATACAACACATAGTGTTTTGTTTATTGTTTGTTTGTTTGTTCTTCTGGTAACATGTTGGGAAGAACTTACCTCCTGGGCAGTTTGTAATGAAGATGCTACAATGTAAAGACAAGATATGTTGGATTTATAAAGTGTGGTTTATATTTGGTAACTTTAGTATTTACTATTTTCAAACAAATCATAGGGAGATGGGGAGAGCAAAAGTCAAAAGTATGTTGAGCAAGAAGTAAGATATTTTGCTTCTTCCAACAGTAGGATCTCAAGGGCTATCATGAAATCTTCACTGTTTATAAAATTAGATTTAATACCAATTTAGTAGAATCAGCCATTTGTTTCTATTAGAAATAGCCACCAGTTTTACATAAAGTTTATTTTTATTCCTTACACCAGGCTAGGGAGATGCTCTTGAGCAGTGGATAGAATAATTTTGCATGTGAGTAGCTAGAGGGA
This sequence comes from Dugong dugon, assembly GCA_030035585.1. Lineage (NCBI taxonomy): Eukaryota > Metazoa > Chordata > Mammalia > Sirenia > Dugongidae > Dugong > Dugong dugon. Next base: position 34,986,032 of record CM057467.1, read on the forward strand.
GAAGTCACAAAGATTGCTATTAATTCACAAACTGGTTTACCATTTTAATTCCAAGCAGATTGGAAATAGTATTTCTAAGAGAAGATATAGAAAGATCCTGAATTTTATTCCAACTCATTAGAAGCCTCACTTCTCAGAACTAGAGAAGACCTAGAAACTATTTAGTTCAAAGACCCAGGGTAGCAGAGACTGGCTTGAAGTCCACCACTCAAGGGCAGACTTGTTTCCTGAAATCCGACTTGATGTTATTTCTACCACTTTAGGTTTCTTTTTTTTTAAATCTATCAATTTAAACATTTATAAAGTGCTTATTTTGTGCAGTATTCTAATAACAGAAACATAGGATACATAGGAGTGTATATAAAGTCTGTGTCGTTGACAGAAATAAGATATATAAATATATATACTAATAATACGAGTTAGCGTGTTCTGTCATGTGAGTAGTGTAAGCAGTACTTTAGACGAGTACTGCCGTAACAAAAAAATCTCTTATTTGTAGAGTATGTTAAAAAGGAACGTTTAGGAAAATTTATAATACTGCTCTGATTTTAAAGAAAAGATTGAATGATAGCACTTTTTCATTTACATAACACCTTTTCTGAGAGAATAGCTACTTACTAAGTCTTTCAATCTCATTTATTTAGGATGTATAATAAAAATATTAATGATATACATACAGAAAACTCCTCAAGCAAAGAAGCATTAAAGAATATAAGGAAGATAGAATGTAAGAAAGAATATAGAACATCCTTATCAAGACATAATTTCGAATCAGTCATCTTAAGGCAAAGGGCATCCAATTTGTTTTTTGCTTTTAATTTCAAATAATAAAGCTTTCCCAGACTGTCCTAAATTCTGTGTAATTGTCTTGTAATTTATGCTGAATTCTCATCCAGATGTAGTAACTATGGCTGTATCTAAGTCATGATATTTAGTAGGTAGATTAACCTGTAATTTTTTTGTTAAAGAAACTTTTCTATACTTCATTATTGTCATTTCTGTTAAATTTTATTATTGAAGTCATTATTTCAAATAAATCACAACTCATTAAATAGAATCAATCTACCATTTTACATTTCCATAATACATCATTGTTAAATTATTTATCTTTTTTTTTTTGTTTCCTTTAACCGGCTTTAAGATACATTGGTGACTGTATTTGAGGTATTACATGGCCAGGCCTACATTCAGTGACTGTTCCAACAAATATTGAAGTAAATTCCCACCTTCAAAAAGACAATAGAAAAGAGTTGAGATATAATGATTCCATTCATTTTGTTTACGTATTAAGCATGTAGTGTGTACTAGGCGCTGTCCTAGGTATTGGGGTTACAGTGTTGAATAGATAAGGCGCCCGGTCTCATGCAGCTTACATTTTATTAAGGAAAGACAGAATAATAGACAACAAAATCATTTTTTTTGTAGCAAGTGCTATGAAGGAAATAAGCATAATGTTTTGAAAAGTAGTAGTTGCGGGTGTGTGTGGGGGTCGGTGATTCGAACCCACCAGCTGCTCTGTGTAAGAAAGATGTAGTAGTCTGCTTCCGTAAAGATTTACAGCCTTGGAAACCTTTTGGGGCAGTTATACTCTGTCCTGTAGGGTCACCATGAGTTGTAATCAACAGTGGTGGTTCGTGGGAATATTTCTTTTGGATTTCAACTCACTGGAATAAGAAAAGGGAGTTAATCTTATGATCTATACACATAAAGGGTAAAATATATGTCATTCATCTCCAAATACCAATTATTTCCATTATGCCATATGTACAACTAACTCAGAGTTTTAAAAAATTCAGATAATCCGCATCAGAATTTCTATTTTGGGTTAGTAGATGCTGTTTTCAACCTTAATTTCTTTGGTTTACTTATCTAATACTTAGTTTAGATCAGTAAAAACGTGTATAAATTTTAAGATACAGATTTCTGAAGCAGATGGCCAGTTGTTTACTAAGGTCAGAACTTTAAATGGAGAGATCATTTTTAGAAATAAAGTTATTGCTTTTCACTTTCTGACTTGGATTACAAAGAATTTTAATTTCTTCCCATTTCTTAATTGTGTACTAGATTTTTTTTAACGGTTAGTATTTGTGCATCTGTGTATATGCTGATTTTTAGAAACTACAGATTAGATTCCTTGCTACTGTTTTGACTTTGGATAATTAGAATAATTGGAATTAATTATTTTTGGGGGGATACAAACATATATTTGACAGAACTAGAAGAACAGACTAGAAGAGCTTTAGAGCTGGACCAGGAACGAAAAAGAGCAAAAGAAGAAGCAGAACGGCTTGAAAAGGAGCGTCAAGCTGCTGAAGAGGCCAAGGCTGCTATAGAAAAACAAGCTGCTGACCAGATGAAGAATCAGGAACAGCTAGTAAGCAACCTGTCTTAGAGAAAAAGAAAAATTTAAATAAAAGCAGACTGAATCTTCTAAAACTAAGTATATTAAACCTTCTGGAAAGCAAGTCAAAGATACAAATAACTTAACAATGAAGTGTTGGAAATAAGCTTTAAAAATTTTTTTTCTGCTTGTATAAAACAAGATGAGTTTTGGTGGCACAGTGGTTAAAGCTCTCAGCTACTAACCAAAAGGTCGGCAGTTTCAAACCCACCAGCACTCCAAGGGAGAAAAGATGTGGCAGGCAGTCTGCTTCTGTAAAGATTTACAGCCTTGGAACCCTATTGGGGCAGTTCTGCTCTGTCCTGTAGGGTTGCTATGAGTCAGAATTGACTCGACAGCAGTGGGTTTGGGTTTTTTTTTTTTTTTTGTATATAAAGCAATAAGGTTTTTTTCTTGTAATTTATTTATAAAATGGAGACTGTTGTCAGCAAAAGATTCTGATTAAGCATTGGGCAGGTTCTTTGATAAGCTAATGGGTAAGTTTTGCTTTAGATAAATCAACACAATAAATTCTAGCTCCTATGAGATAACTATAGGCCATAATTGGTAGGGTTTTTTGTGGAATTTCATGTAATAAGGAGTAGGCATGACCCTTAGATGATCCTGGATTTAAATGCTGGTTCACATATTTTTGCTGTGTGTCTTTGGGTCTTTCTCAGCCTCTGTTCCCTCCCTTTGAAGAAAGGAATAATGCCACCTAATGGGATTGTTGGAGAATCACATGGATTATTTGACAGTGTTCTTTAAACTGTAAAGCCCTGTGAAAATATAAATTTTTATTTAGTAGTTTTTAGCAAGTAGTTTTTTTATTGATAAAATTTAAAAAAAAAAAAAAAAAGAATAGCTCCTAAATTACTCATTGTAAAGTTCCCGCTTCTGAAATAGGATTAAGTACTTGTTTATAGAATAATAAACTTTTTTTCACTTTGTCTTCTTACTAGCTCATTTGAAGGGCGTACTATAAATTAGAGAGCCCTGGTGGCTTAGTGGTCAAACACTACAGCTGCTAACCAGAGGTTGGCAGTTTGAATCCACCAGCTTCTCCTTGGAAACCCTATGGTGCAGTTATGTAAGAGCTTAAGGAAATGTTGCCTTTTTTAAATGGAAGACTATCAAAGAAAAACATCATATTAAACAGCCCAAGCATGTACATTAAACCTTTGTTGACTTAACATGTCACAAGGTTACTGAAAATAAAAATATTAAGTTTCTTAATCTTGGTAATTATGTTGTTTATTTTAGGCAGCAGAACTTGCCGAATTCACCGCCAAGATTGCACTTCTGGAAGAAGCCAAGAAGAAAAAGGAAGAGGAAGCTACTGAGTGGCAACACAAAGTAATTTATTTGTTAATTCACTAGGTTTTTTACTGAATACCTATTTTGTACACAGCAGTATGCTGAATATATAGAGATGAATCTAAGACACTATCACAATTTAGATAGGAAAACGTATATGAATGTGTGTATTGTAGTATATCTATTGATATAAGCTAAGTACTTTGGAAACACAAGACATGATTAATTTCTGTGGTAGTGAGGTAGAGTTGGGGAAACCTTTTTAGGTTTAATAATAAATTAGGTTTGGGGGATAGGAAAGATCAGGAGTGGGTAGGTACTAAAGAGGTAGTCATTCCAGACAGAGGGAACTGAATGAGTATAGGAAGTATACTCACTGAGTATTGAGGACAACCAGTAAGTGACCAAAGCTTAGAGTATATGCTCAGAAATGCTGAGAAATGTAGCTGGAATGTTATATCATAGGAAGTTAAGTTGTAAAAGGTTTTAAATGCCTGCTAAGGCAAGGAGGTTAAGTGAGGTGTATCTGTAACATTGGGCTCTGAAGATTTCTTAACAGGATTGTAACATAATCAAGTAGGATTTTATAAATATAACTTAGAAAGCAGTGTGAAGGATAGATTGGGATAGTGGTTAGGATTACTTAAGAGATAAAGATCTGAACTAAGGATATAGTAGGAGTCCCAGGGTGGTGCAAACGATTAACATGCTCAGCTGCCGACCAAAAGGTTGGAAGTTTGAGTCCACCTGGAGGCACCTCGGAAGAAAGGCTAGCAATCTACTTCCGTAATCATTACAGCCACTGAAGACCCCGTGGAGGACAGTTCTACTCTGACACACATGGGGTCACCATGAGTCGGAGTCGACTCATTGGTAACTGGTTAAAGGATATGACACAGAGGATAAAGAGGAGCAGGAAGTGTTGAGACGTATTTTGTGGTAGATTTAAAAGAGCATGGCAACCAAATAATTGGATATGAAGTTGAATAAGAGAGAGATAATGAATATGGTACTGAGATTTCTAATAGAAGTTTCTAAGTAGATGAAACTGCCATTGTCTGAAGAACACAAATGAAAAATCAGGCATTCGTTGGAGGGGTGGGCCATGTAAGATAATGAGTGTTTAATTCAAACTTTTTTGGCTAAGATGCATCATAGGTAGGATGTCCATATAATTTACCGTCCAAACCTTCACACTTTTGCAAGGAAAGGGCTGTTAATAATTACATCAGGACATTATGTAAAACAAGACTTCTCCAGGCAAACCAGGACACTGTGATCACTCAAATTGTTGGTAATGTTGGATGCTTCATGTTGTAGTCTATCAGAAGACATTTAATGTCTCGTTAACCCACCATTAGTGAGTTTTAATTGATCATTGGATTAGAATAGTGGCAGTCTTGATTTCTCCATCGTCTGGTTGTGTTTTTCCCCTTGTGGCTAAAAAGTAATCTATTGGCTGTGGCATTCTTTGACATTATGTGAATATCTATTTCTCACCAACCTAATGGTTTTAGCAAAAATCGATAATCCTTGTCAGAACTAATAATTTTATTAGATAGATAATAGCTACTTTCAAGTTGACTCTGACTCATGTACAGCAGAACAAAATGCTGCCTGGTCTGCATCATCCTCATGATTGCCAGCATATTTGAGTCTATTTTTGGGGTTACTTCATCTCACCAGGTCTCCCTCCACTTCACCAAACAGGGTACATTCCTCCAGTGATTGTTCCTTTCTGTGGCGTGTCCAGAGCAAGCAAGCAATCTGGACAATGTTCTGTTGTGATCCATTGGCTAATATGTGGAATTACATTGCCAGGCCTGTCTTGCTAGGCTGTCTTAGTCTGGAAGCTCTGCTGAAATCTGTCTACCGTGGGTGACTCTGCTAGTATTTGAAATACAGGTGGTATAGCTTCCAACATCACAGCAACATGCAAGCCACCACAGTACAATACACTCACCAGTGGGTGGTGGATTATTTTATTAGAATTTGGAAAATGTTTTTTTTAGTTGTCACTCCTTCTACTTGTTGGCATTTCTCTATAAAAATATAACTTTCATCAGTAGAGTCTGTTTTCATTACCCTGAAATATACTTTCTGTTAGAAGGCAGGATGAAGGCTTGTTTCATTCCTTTTAATTACCAATTTTTGGAGAAAGTTGTTCATAAACTTATTTTTAATGTTCAGGCTTTTGCGGCCCAGGAAGACTTGGAAAAGACCAAAGAAGAGTTAAAAACTGTGATGTCTGCCCCGCCTCCACCTCCGCCACCACCAGTCATTGCTCCCACAGAAAACGAGCACGACGAACATGATGAGAATAATGCCGAGGCTAGTGCCGAGCTATCAAATGAAGGGGTGACGAACCAGAGGAGCGAGGAAGAACGCGTAACAGAAACACAGAAGAATGAGCGTGTGAAAAAGCAGCTCCAGGTACTTAAAATTTGCAGTTCTATGCACATTTAAATTATAGCCTGCATTTCTCCATGTATTCACGCAAATGTATTGAAACGGAAGGTAAGATATTGGAAAGCCTTTAACACTGGATGGCCATGTGATTGGTTTGTGAGGGCTTGACCTGCACTCATTTCATCTATTCTTTGAACTCATTAGCAAATGAGCCAGTGTTTACTAGTACCATTTGCCGTTGGATCGACTCCGACTCACAGCAACTACATGCGTGTCAGAGTAAGCTGTGCTGCATAGGGTTTTCAGTGGCTGATTCTTGGAAGTAGATTGCCAGGCCTTTCCTCCAAATGTTTGTTAGCTTCTGTTTAATCAAGACTTAACAAGTGAGCTGTTTAAAATTATAGCTTGGCCCATATTAAAAGGTAGAAATTAATGGTGTGTTTAAAAAAAAAAAGAATGAATTTTGTTTTTAAACAGTAAAGTGTACATTGAAAAACAATGATATTTAATAGAGTAACTTTAAGATATTACATAATCGGAATTGTCTAGATTTTATAATAGCAAAAGGCCAATTTATTAAATTGTATAATTAGATCAAAATAGGAAATTTTAATATTGCTAGAGCTTTTTTCCAGATAATTTTTGAGTTGGTGAAATATTTAAATATTAATAAAGAAAAGAAATGAGGTGATAGTTGTAATAAATATATTAAGACTTTTGGAGAAAGCTCTCATGATATAGATTTTAGATCTTACAGTAACATCACTCTGTAATGGCTACCAGTTGCCATCGAGTTGATTCCGATTCATGGCAACCCCATGTGTGTCAGAGTAGAGCTGAGCTCCATAGGATCTTCGATGGCTGATTTTTTGGAAGTGAATTGCCAGGCCTTTCTTCTGAGGCAACTCTGGGTGAACTTGAACCTCCAACCTTTTGGTTTGCAACCGAAAGTGTTACTTTTGCAACACCCAGGGACTTGTGCCATGGCTACAGTAAACCTATAAATCACTTAAAGGGTTGGATGAGAAAGTTAATTAGACCAATTTAGAAGAGTATACAAAAATAGTTGATGATTGTAGAATAGAAATGAAAGGCTGTGGGTATCCCCTGCCATTACTAAAAGTAAACTTACTTTAAAGAAAAATATTTTACAATTGAGATTTTAATATATTAAAATGTCAAAGATTTGGTATATATGTATTGTTTATTGTTGTATCTAAGTAATTTTTCTAAGTTTCTAAAATTTAAGAAAAAAAATAGTGTACTTTTTATTTTTCAAATATAGGCATTAAGTTCAGAATTGGCCCAAGCCAGAGATGAAACCAAGAAAACACAAAATGATGTTCTTCATGCTGAGAATGTTAAAGCAGGCCGTGATAAGTACAAGACTCTGCGACAAATTCGACAAGGCAATACAAAGCAGCGTATTGATGAGTTTGAAGCAATGTGAGAGCGTTATTTTGCATACATGTTCTTCATAAGCTGAACCAACAACAGAGAAAAGCAGGCCTTTGCAGATGTGATGGAATGCATCCCACCTTGCCAAAGCACTTACACCAGTTTGACTGTGGTGGCTAAGGGACAAATTTAAGGGGAGCTCTTCAACATTAAGGCAGTGTGATGTCATGCTTGGTTTTCTTTTCTTTTTTTTTTTGGGCCAGGGAATGGAGAACAGTGTTCCATCACCTTCTTTCACATTTTTCATTTTCCATTTTTTTTCTGTTGAATATTAACACTAATTATCATGTCTGACAACTGTGTATGTGTGGTTTGAGCACTTTGAACATTTTTAAAGAATAATGATGACTTAACAAGTGTTTAGAGTACTCTTTTCCCTTGCCCCTTCCACATTCTCACCCACATTTTCTCAGTGTGCCTTCTCATATCCTGCCGTGCCCGTAGCCGTAATTCTGCCGTCATGCAGATCATTGGCATTGTTTAAAACGAGGGTAGGTGGAAGGGTGGACAGTCTTTGATCATTGTGTAGAAGGTGGCTATGAATCATGGAAAGGATTACAACATTTTAATGGTGTAGTGTGCAACTGGTGGTTAATTTTTTTAAAATACCAATTATTGGAAATTTGGTACTTGCTTACTTTACTACAGTCATCTTTGACAGCTGGGTCATTTGGTGTTTCATCTCCTGACATCCTTTGATGGTTTTCTTGGCTGATTCATAAAAGGATGTAGACAGCAGGTAGCAGTTCCATAGGAGAATTTATTGATAAAACACTACCTGCAAATAAAAGTTGTCTCTGGAAGATTTGAAGAATGCTGTTCTTTCATAGATTAATTCAGGAAAACAGATGCTTGAGTAAAAGAAAATAAATATTTGTTGGGAATTGATTTTAATCATTAAGAAAAACCTGGATCTTTCTGGAAGGACAGCATATAAAAACAGTCGTCCCAAGGAGGGGACAGTATATACTACCTCACTGCTACACCTGCGATGACTGGTTTTTCAAATACAATGGCGTGTGTAAGCTCTATGTTTTATAATACATAGTAATACTTTAGTCATGAAGGAATATTTTTACTGTTTCATTTTCCTTCAGAATACCTTAGAGTGCTAAAATTCTTAACTGCCTTTTTGTTGAGTTGAACTGTGGGACTCTGATATGTATTAAAATTGTAAACTGTCACTGGTATACTATCTTCCTGGAGGGGTGTTGTCTGTCTGAGGGTGTGTGTGTCTGTGTCTGCGTGAGAGAGAGAGAATGAAAAGAGAGGCTGCCCTTGTGGCGTATGAAGAATGTCTGTACCTTCACTTCTTGATATAATTATTACATAATCATTTTAGCATATTTGGTTTCTAAATCATCATGCTTATTTTTTTTCAATCTCTAAGAATACTTAAATTTGGTTTGTTAGTCCTATTTTAGAATTGTTTACTTTTAGGTTATGTTAGTTTCAATTATGTCTTACTGAAAAAAATATTTCCAGTTAACATGTTCTAATATTTTCTTTATTTTAAAACACCTAGATTTGAAGATAAGGAAAGCCTTGTTTTCTCTGTGTGGTTCAGCTACTTTCCATTTGGTATTATGCATTCAGATTACATTTATCTATTAAAATTGCCATTTTATTAAACATTTTTCATGCACAGTAGGTTCAAATTATGTCTGAAAATATTTCTTGCGCTTTTTTTGATTTTGCTTACTTTAAAAGGATTAATCTGGGCAGACATTATGAAAAGGAAAGGTTGCATTTAATATATATTTTGAACTTTGCAGGACGAAAGGTAACTGGTTAGCTTTGTAGTGACTGTTGTACAGTGGTTGCACAGATACTTCAAACCCTAGATGGTGAACCCTGTGATTCAAGCTTTCAAACAAGTATTCACTTTTCCAGAGCATTGAAGCAATTGCCATTAAAGGTGATAACCTAGACTTCCATTGGATTTTTATTAATTTTCATTTTGAATTGTGTGCGCTACCATTGCTACATCAGTTTGATATCAGTGTTGAGAACCTACCAGTTATATTTGCTGTTTATAATCTATTTGTAGATTAGAACTAAAATGGATTTAATCCATTTTTAAAGCTGTGTGAATTTTTCTAAACAGGAGCAACCATTTGTAATATGGGTTTTCATAGTGGTTAAACCAATTACAACTTTTATCACTAGCAGTGAGAGCACATGTTCATATAGTAATGTAAAAATAATGTTCATGACTATTTGGTAAATCCCAACAGGCTTTACCATTAGCATAATTTTCTGCTGTAGAATTAAATTACAATTAACATCTATAATTTTGGATAACATTCGTTGGTTAACAATAAAGTGACAAAAGCTCATGCTTTCAAGGTCCACTGTTGTTTTTTAACATGGATTTCTTGCAGATTTCCTAAAAATTATACTTTGTTAGAGCCATGAATCATCACATCTCAAAACTGAGAGTGGATAGGAAAAATTTCCAGTAATTTCAAAGTCTTCATAGACTTACTCTTCCATTACGCCAACAGTGCTCCATGGAAGTACTAGTGATTGCTGATTCTGTGGAAAAATTAAATCATTAAATAGACTCTCTTGACAATAGAAAATAATTTAGGATTTCCAATCATTGCTTTTATTGTATAGTTCATTTCTTTTTCCCGAGGACGATAAAATTTCATTGTCATTAATTCATCTCACTAGCAAAATGCTAATGTTCTTTAAAGAACCTTCTGCTAAGTGTATTTATTTAAATGCATATTTTCATTTTAAAGGAACATTACAGAGTAGTTACCATAAATCTAGAAGTTAATTGCCTTTTTCAAAGTTTCTTATTAATTTTTAACCTGAAGAGTCTTAACAAGTGATAATTCTATTTTAAGAGTAGTTTAAAAGCCAGATATCATCTCAGTTTGAAGTAGAGTTTAACTATCACTTTATTATTTCTTTTCTCAAGGCCAGCTAGCAATCTCTTCACTCTTGTCAGAAAAGAAAAGGGAATTTTATATAATAATATTTTGTTTTCTTATCTAATCAGAGGATTTTTTTCCTTCAATAACTAGGATTACTGCTTAAAGACTTCATTGGAACTCATTTCTGATTGTCAATAGAAAAGCGTTTCTATATTATGTGTTTAAAAAAATAAGTAATTCCTATCACTTTCTGTCCCACTTTTAATCCCCCTGTTGATTGGTGATGTTTTTAGAAACGAAGATGGTAAGATTAAAAAAAAAAAACCTTTCAAATCCAAAAGCAATCCCATTCCATATTTTTAGGGTAAAAAAATTAGTCTTTTTAAAAGTTGAAACTATAAGAAATTACTATTAGCATTAATTTACTGAAACGTTTAGTAAACCAAAGCTTGACTAATAAGAATAAAGGAAAACACTTAAATGTGTTGTTACACTGGTAGGCAAGTTTCTCTAACTTTGTTCTAAAGGAATATAACTTCAGCATTCTCTTATTCTGTACCTTATTTCTTCATTCTTCTTAACTAGAGAATAATATCAAATATTCTAATGTGGTCCATCGTGTAGAATGACAGTAACCTAGTATATTTCAAAAGCTTGGTGAATTCTGCAGATGGTTTGATAACTTCATAAACTATGAGGACATTCTGACTCCTTGCTCTACACGAGGAGCTAGAAAAAACTGACTCACAGTAGTGTTCGAAGCTTACCGCATTTCATCATTGGCTTTTCCAATGAAATAAACCTAATTCCCAGTTTTTCCTAAGTGGACTGACTTATTAATACCCACATCTCTTCTAATTTCTCCATGTCCATTTTTCAAGATTTTTAAAACTTCCATTTCCCCCTCTGAAAAGGTCATGACTCCCTGCTTTGTGTCTTCAGTAACTTTGAGCTCCCTTCAGCTCTGTGATACAAGACTTTTCTGATTTGGGACTATATATACTGGTTTAGGAGTTGAAGGATCTATCATTATTTCCCACATATTTTTAAGGTAAAGACAAATGACTGAGATAACCTAGGGCACACACTTTAAATTCAGGTTTATGGTTTGGTTCTGAAGTCCCAAGTGGTTATTTAATGACATTCATATAGCCAATACATTTTTATTAAGTGCCTGCTATGTTCTAGGACTTAGAAGCAAGAATAGAACATCTGTAACCCTTGGTTTTGTCCTATCATACAATTATGGAAGTAGTTTAAGAAGGACTTGCTAATACTAATTATAGTAATACTAATTTATCTTAGCTCTTAGATCATTTGCATTAATCTATTACAATATCAGAGTCTTTTAAAATAACACCATGTTAATTCATGTTATTTGTATGCCCAGATTCCTCCGTGCTTGTATCTATCCAATTGCTTCCATCCGTGCAATTTAATTTTTTTTTTTTTATTATCCTGTCGTAACTATGCTTTGTTTTTATTTAATGGTTGTCTTTAAAACTTGGATTCACTTTAATATTTATGCATGTTATCTAGTTTGCTCCTAAAAATAATTAGTGATACTATTTTTAGCTTTTTATCTTTACCAAGTATATAGTCAGTTATCCATCTTCCTAGTGGTATTATGGGATTACAGTTTCTAAGATTATTTATGTGACTGTCCTTGGAAAAAATCCTTTTGATAAAACCTGGATTTATTATATGAAGCTCTTCTTGCATTGTGTTATAGTATATGCCATGATACTCCTTTTAGTTTTTTCAACTTAAGTAAGATGTTTTATCTTCTGTTTTAGACCTAGTAATGCATGTCTTAGACTCTTAAGGCTCCACCCTTCCCTTTTCATTTCAAGTATAGCATTCCCATTCTATATGCTATTGTTGTAGTTATATAATTATTTGCTTGCTTTTAAATTTCAGCTGTTTTGGCTAAAAGATAAGAGTTGTGTGATGAGGGATGCTACTACAAACACAAGGAAGAGCAATAGCAGGAAAATTAGTGATAATAGGGAATAAGGACACTCAGTATAGGTTTCTCAGGTAGGCTTGTTCTTTTGCCAAATTACTTAATTTCCATTTGATAGGTCAAATTTTAAACACTGGTCAATACTTAGGAGGCCTGGTGGTGCAGTGGTTAAGAGTTTGGCTGCTAACCAAAACGTCAGCAGTTCAAATCCACCAGCCGCTCCTTGGAAACCCTGTGCGGCAGTTGTACTCTGTTCTGTAGGGTTACTGTGAATCAGAATTGACTCAGTGGCAACGAGTTTGGTCAATATTTAAAGATATCCTAAAAGATAAGCTCCCTAATTTTAAAAGTTTTTCTAACCTTTAGGAAGACTCATACCTAACTGACAAACCAGTCAAATGTAATAATTGGTAATTCTGTATTAAACATGGAGCCCTGGTTGTGCAATGGTTTAAGAGCTCGGCTGCTAACCAAAAGGTCGGCAGTTCGAATCTACCAGCCTCTCATTGGAAGCCCTGTGGGGCAGTTCTACTCTGTCCCCCAGGGTTGCTATGAGTCAGAATTGACTCGACAGCAGTGGATTTGGTTTGATTTTTTTGGTATTAAACATTGAAAAGTTTAATGGAGTTAGAAGCTGAATCTTGATTTTTTTTTTTAAAGGGGAAAAAATAATTGCTGATGAGGAAGGTATTGCTAAAAAGAAGAGCAGAACTGTTACATACTGAGGTTAGAGTCAGTGTGAGTCACTGTACTGACTGTCAGTTGGTAAAGCTGAAGTGAGTTGGGCCAGGGGTTTATGGAGCCTTGTATCCTGTGCTGAGGTGGTTTAGTTTGATTTGAAGCCACCCGGTGGCTTTGGGAATGGACACTTACAAAAGAGAATAACTAAATCTTGCCTGAAAAATATGTAGTTATGTAAAAGTATAAGGAGCCCTGTTGGTACAATGGGTAAAGCTCTTGGCTGCTAACCAAACGATCGGTAGTTTGAATGCACCAGTGGCTCCATGGGAGAAAAGACCAACCTGGCGATCTGCTCCCATAAAGATTTCAGCCTAGGAAACCCTAGAAAAATGCTCTTAAAAACAATGTGATTCAGAACTATGAAAGCAATTGTAAAAACTAGAGTATAAGACAGTGTAAGACCTGGAATTAGAACCCAGAACCTAATCCAGCTGTTCTTGGATGTCTTTAATTTCTAGTTCTCTTCTTGTGACACTAAAGAACCCATTCCCAAAAGGTTACAGATAAATAGAAATGGAAGTCTTAAGCATCCCAAAAGAGGTCATTAGGAAAATAAGCAGAAGAAAAAAAAAATATTGTTACATATAGCAACCAAGAGAGCAAATTACATCTACATATTTGCTTTAAATTCTCGGAAGGCAGTAATATAATTCATTCCCATGGTCCCAGACTTTCTTTGGGCTGTGTTATATGTAGTTCTTATATTATGCTTCCTTTATCTTCTGTGCTTTCTAGTATACTTTACACATTGTTATTGTTGCGTGCCATCAAGTCAATTTCCAACACATAGTGACCCCACGTGACAGAGTTGAACTGCCCCATAGGGTTTCCAAGGCTGTAATCTTTACAGAAGCAGACTGCCACCACATCTTTCTCCTATGGAGCAGCTGGTGGGTTTGAACTGACCTTTTGGTTAGCAGCCAAGTGCTTAACCACTGTGCCACCAAGACTCCTCATTTAAAAGTAATTCGTCATAAATATGTAAAAATGTTTTTGTTGGTAGATGCAAAAATAAAATCACTGCAATTTAGTAATTTATATGCATTCTTAAAATAACCTGAAAGGATTTCTCCACTTTGTAAAAACCGGAGTATAAGAAGGTGTAAGACCTGAAAGTGGGCCATATTGTATTCCCATAAGCTGATGTTTTAAGGATATTTACAGTGAATTTAGGGGCTATAGACTATATCAAAGTCTTTATCCAAAAAAATGTATACAGAATATGCCCATTGGAAAAGTAACTTTACCTCTTTAGAGGTTATTGGTATTAAACTTTTTAGAATGTTCTCAAACATTTGGAAGACAAGAAGCAAGTATATCTTCTAGAGTACTGCATGTGATGTATAGAGGTACGAAAATGTTCTTTGCCATCTCTTTGAGCCATTCTGCTTTAGTTCTTAGACATTAGAAATTTAAAAGGCTTTCAATTTCATGGTATTACAAAAGGAGTGCTGAAATCTGAGGCAAGGAGGCATGGCTTTTTTCCCTTTCCATAAAATTATAAGACTAATACGTAATGCATATGGAGCCCTGGTGGCGCAGTGGTTAAGAGCTTGGTTGCTAACCAAAAGGTCCACAGTTTGAATCCACCAGCCACTCCTTGGAAACCCTATGGGCAGTTCTACTGTGTCCTATAGGGTCGCTGTGAGTTGGAATCGACTCGATGGCAGTGGGTTTGGTAAAATGCATATACATATGCATTCATAGTCATTATTTCACATAGTTTACAGTGCGATTGCTGTTAGATAATAAACCCAAAAGCTGTTGTCGATTCCAATTCAACAACCTTGTAGGACAGAGTAGAACAGCCCCATAGGGTTTCCAAGGTAGACTGCCCCATCTTGTGGAGTGGCTGCTGGTTTCGAACTGCCGACCTTTCAGTTAGCAGCCTATCACTCAACCACGCTGCACCACCAGGGTTCCTTATTGGATAATAGTTTGCTATTTTTAACAAAGCACTGTTAGAGTTGTGGGAGATAGATGAGACCCTGTGACTATGTCAAGGAAATTGTAGTTAAGTCAAGGAGTTGAGACATGGACACAACTAAGCCCCAGAAAAGGAGATAAAACATGAAGAAGTTAGAAAGGAGAGATCGTTTAGTAAGTGCTATTTAACAAACAGGAGCCCTGGTGATGCAGTGGTTAAGAGCTCGGCTGCTAACCAAAAGGTCTGGAATCCACCAGCTGCTACTTGGAAACCCTATGGGGCAGTTCTGCTCTGTCATAGGGTCACTACGAGTTGGAATTGACTTGATGGGCAACAGGTTTGATTTTTTTATTTAGCAAGCAGGAACATGATAATGACTAACCAGGCTGGGAAATATTTTATTTGTAAAATTATAGCAGCTGGAGAGCATTGAAAGTTAAACATTCATCAGTAGGTAGGCCAGCTAATATTTTAGATTTGTTAACTTGGTTCTCTGCCCCTAAGGAATATTCTTTCATATCAAGTATCATAAGTGTCTAATATTCTTAAAATAAAGTCTATTAAATACAAGCCGCCTTATAATAATGGTTCATATTAGAATAGCAAGTATTGAAATGATTTAATATTAAAGTTTTCTTTCAATCTTTTTAAGTACTGTATTTATCTGACTTGCTTTTAAGTTTCCAAGTTGTTACTGCAAATCATTTTTCTACTTTAGATAACTATCAGGATATCTGTTATCTTAGGCAGTAATTAATTGTGCCTAATTAATCTCAGATAGAGGTTAATTGTGTTGATTTTTGTAAATTTATATAAGCAATATCTTGTATCATAGTTTAGCATCAAGAAATTGGAATATTCCATTTTTGTTGTTTTATTTGGAAATTTTTAAGCATTAAAATAATTGCAAAAAGTTGCTGCCAAATCCCCTCCTTTTTTTAAGGAAAATAATTTTCAGCTAGGCTTAAAATACTTCTTTGAAAAACTAGAAAAGTATGTATTATAAAATTTTTAAGGAAAAGTATATTTGTCATCGACTTCCAGTACTAACAGATTATGTTTTGAATTTACCAAACACAAAAGATGATTTCCGCCACTCGTCTGTCAGTTTGTTGTACTGTGGTGGTTTGCATGCTGCTGTGATGCTGGAAGCTATGCTGCTGGTATTTCACATACCAGCAGTGTCACCCATGGTGGACAGGTTTCAGCAGAGCTTCCAAACTAAGAAAGACTGGGAAGAAGGACCTGGCTGTCTACTTCTGAAAAAATTGACAAGTGAAAACCTTATGGATAGCAGTGGAACATTGTCTGATGCAGTGCCGAAAGATGAGCCCCTCCGGTTGGTAGGCACTCAAAATACCAAGAGACAGTTTGAACAGAACAAGGGGATACTGCGTGGTTTAAAATCAGGAACAGTGTGCATCAGGGTTGCATCCTTTCACCATACCTGCTCAATCTGTATGCTGAGCAAATAATCTGAGAAGCCAGACTATATGAAGAAGAACACAGCATCAGCATTCAAGGAAGACTCATTAACAACCTGAGATATGCAGATGACACAACCTTGCTTACTGAAAGTGAAGAGGACTTGAAGCACTTACTGATAAAGATCAAAGACAGTAGCCTTCACTATGGATGATACCTCAACATGAAATGAAAATCCTCACAACTGGACCAATGAGCAACTTCGTGATAAATGGGGAAAATATTGAAGTTGTCAAGGATTTCATTTTACTTGGATCCGCAGTCACCGCCCTTGGAAGTAGCAGTCAAAAAATCAAATGATGCATTTCATTGGGCAGATACGCTGCAGACAATTTTTAAAGTGTTAAAAAGCAAAGATGTCACCTTGAGACTAAGATGTGCCTGACCTAAGTCATGGTATTTTTAATCACCTCATATGCATGTGAAAACTGAACAGTGAATAAGGAAGACTGAAGAATTGATGCATTTGAATTACGGTGTCGGCGAAGAATATTGGCCATACCATGGATTGCCAGAAGAACGAACAAGTCTGTCTTGGAAGAAGTACAGCCAGAATGCTCCTTAGAAGCAAGGATGGCAAGACTGTCTCACTTTGGACGTGTTATCAGAAGGGACCAGTCTCTGGAGAAGGACATCATGCTTGGTAAAGTAGAAAGTCAGCAAAAAAGGAAGATCCTTAATGAGATGGATTGACACAGTGACTGCAACAGTGGGCTCAAATATAGCAATTGTGAGGATGGTGCAGGACTGGATAGTGTTTCGTTCTGTTGTACATAGTGTTGCTATGAGTCGGAACCGAGTCAACAGTACTTAACAACAAGAACAACAAGGATAATTTAGGTCGTATTTAGCTATTTTATAGCTAAAGCCTTATTTTTTAAATAACATTGTGTTTTCGGTGGAAGTTTATGCAGCAAATTAGGGTCCTATTTAACAATAACTACACAGATTGTTTAGTGACATTGGTTACATTTTTCACAGTGTGTCAACACTCATTCCATTCTGGATGTTTCATTTCTAGTAATCTGGGTTCCCTGCCCCCTTACCCTTTTCATCTTTGCTTTAGAGTAGTTGTTGACCATTCGGTCTTATATAGATGATATTTTAAAGGTGTACAGTACTCACTGGTAATGTCTATTTTATAAGCCTACCGGTTCAGCTTCATTTTAAAAAAAAGTGATTAAGCCATTAAAATTTTTAAAAAATCAGTAATACATGAACGTGAAACAAAATTCAATAGATCAATAAATTCACTAAGTAAGTTTTCCTTCTTTTTTCTTTTGTCATCCACCTCTCCCCAGAGGTAGCTGTTGTTTTCAACTAGTGCATCCTTCCGGAGATTACCTAGGCAACTACAGGCATACTTAGGTTGTTTCCGTAAGTTACAGCGTTCTGTATACTCTGTTTTGCACTTGGCTTCTTTAACTGGATAGTATATTTTGGATATCATTCTATATCAATACAAAAGTACCATGATGTTTAATGGTATGGATGCCCGGTAACATCTGATGAACATTTGCAGTTTTACTAATCTTTTGCTATTATAAACAGCACCGTCATGAATATTCTTGTATAAGTGCTGCTTTTTTAAATTCTCTTTAAGAAATTGTGTTAAGTGAATGAGGTCAGTTTATGTAAGATTTCCTATATAGGTTTCCTAAACTATTCGTTACTTAAATGTTATAGGTATACCGTTTTACATTATTTTTTTCATTTAAATAGTAATATGCTTATTGAAGCATGTTTCTAAGAAAAGTAGACACTTCTTTTTATAAATTGGATTTCTGTCAGGTTTACTTAAAAGGTGATATAGCTATAATAGTCTTAATACTTTTTGAGGGCCCAAGTGAAAAAGATCTGCCAATAAATTAAAACTTCTGAAACTTTCAAATCCCATAATCAGAAAATATTATTTTTAAAAGAAGTAAGTCAATAGGGTAGGGTTTTCTAATTGTAATTTGGTCCTTTGGGGTTTTAATTTCCTTTGGTCACCAATTCCTCAGTGCTTAGTTTTCTTTTGTCTGCTTTTGTTAAAATGGCAGATGACAAGCTCAGGTGATTGCAGAAACAGTTTAACAGTATAAGGTGCTTTACCAAGACACCCAGCAGCAACAGTATTTCAAAGAAATTTGATTCTGCAAGTTTTCTATGGTATGAAGGAGGTGGATCAACTTAGAATTTTTTTAAACATAGCAACTTCCAAGTAGTGTTTACTTTCACTGAAACTAAAAGTTAGAATATATGCATACTTTTATTTTAATTGAAAGTATTAATGTAACTTTCTGAAGTTAAAGATGTTTTATTTCAGAACTTGGTGTTTAGGTCAAATACTGTTAATTGTGCTTATGAACTTTGGCCTGGTTCTTAAGTGGTTTTCATGGACCACAAATACTTTTAGGGGTATAGCTAGATTTGTGTCAAAAGTGCTAATGATATTTCATGTTAATCAGATAGAAGGAACATCAGTCTTAGCGGTTGGCTGTCTTCTCCTCTTGCTCTCACGTGTTTCACAAAATCTAAGCTTGTGTGCCAGAGAGACTCAGAAGGGGCCAGACCTATAGTGGTTGCCATCTTTGCATTGTTCTTTCAGCTACTCAGTGCTGCTGCGTTCTGATCCCTGCCATCTGTCTGTCTCTGCATAGTTATTCTGGGCTTTCTCAGAAACTGACAGTCAAATTACAGGCTCCATAACCCACGGCTGTCCGCAATCTAGGAGTACAGAGATCCTTTCCCAGGTGCTCCTCCTCCTCCAGCAAATGTTTGGTTTTGACAGAAGTTTTGTCAGTTCAGAGCACATTAGATTCACAGCCACTCTGGTGTTCAGAGAGTCTTCTGGATATGTGTGAGGCAGCCTAATGTAGTGCTAATTGCATGGGTTTTGGAGTTCCAGATCTAGGTTTGAATCCTGGCTCTCTAACTTAACTGCTTTGTGACCTTGGGAAGCCACTCAGCCATTTGGAGCTTAAGTTACCTCATCTGGTAAACCGAAGTAACACTATTGATCTTGTGAGCATTGACTAGAACAATATGCATGGAATACTTAGTTTATAGCCCAACATATTGAGATATTAATAAATAGTAACTCCTGCCATTTTGTTTTTCATAGTACTTTTGTTAATCTGTCCTAGTTATGGGTATTGGGATATGTACCCAAGTCCTTTGGAGTCCATTTTTAATGTCTTCTGTTTGCCTTTTAAGGATTTTACTTGTGATTCTCTTAGAAGGTATTGCTGAGCATATGTTTCTTGAGTTTGTACCTGGCCCTGTGCTAAGTACAGAGATTAAAAAAAAAAAAAAAAAAAAGTCTGTCCTGAGCAGCAAATCGTTTACTCCCAGTAGGCAAAATAAATAATTTATGTGTTTGTGTCTTAGAATAAATGAGGTTTGTCCTCAACCTCTTTAAAATTGAAGTATCCCAAGGCTCAGGCCTTCTCCATCTACACTTCCTCCCTTAGTGATCTTATCCAGTGTCATTGCTTTAAATACTTCATACCGAAAATTCTCAAATCTCCAGCCAAAACCTTTGTCCGGAACTTCAGATGTATATATCTAATTGTCTACAGAACATTTCCACTTTGCTATCTAATAAAGCTTCTCAAACTTATGTCAAAGATCTTATCCCCTCAAGTTTGCACCTGCCTCAGTATTCCTCTTCTCAGGTAATGAATGGCAACTCCATTCTTCCATTAATCAGTCCAGAACCTTCACCATATGCTTGTTTCCTTTTTCTCTTATAACCCACGTTCAGTCCAACGACAAATATGTTAGCTCAACATTCAAAATATATATCCAGAGTATAACCACTTCAGATATCCTCCATGGCTATCACCATGGCCTACACACCAGGATTCCTTGAATTATTGCAGGAGCCTCCCAATCTGTTTGTTTGATTCCTTTCTTGCTGTTCTACAGTCTAAAGACCGCAGCCTGAGTGATGCTTTAAAAAGGTAAGTCAGATCATGTCACTTCTGCTCAAAGTCCAGTGGTTTCCCACCCACCTACAGCTCAGCACAAGCTGATTCCTCTAGCTCTAGGACTGTCATCTGCTGCTTTCTCCTCTCATTAAAGTACAGTTACACTGGCTTCCATGTTATTCTTTAAATCTGTCGTCTTACTGCTGTTAGCTTGGGATGGGTTTTTTTCCTCAGATATTTTCATGATTCATTCTTTTGTCATCTCCAGGATTGTGCTTAAATGTCACCTCAATGAGGCCTACCTCTACCACCCTATTCAGGATTGCACCTTTCCTGGCGTTCCCTACCAATTTCTCTTGGTTGTTATTCTCTATAGCTCTTACCACCATCTAACATACTATAAATTTCACCTATTGTTTATTGTCTGTGTCTTCCCATTAGAATGTAAGCTCCATGAGGGCAGGAATTTTACTGTTTTGTACTCAGTGCCTAGAATAATGCCTGACACCATAGATCCTTGATATTATTTATTAACAGAATGGAATTGATGAATTCTGGGAGCACAGAAGGAAGGCACCTAATCTTGCCAGGGTTTCCCAGGGAAGGCTTCCTGAAGGAGATGATCCTTAAGCCAAGCCTTTAAGGATAAGCAGGTCTTAATCAGGTGGGCAAAGAGTGAAAATCTATCCAAATAAAGGAACTACATAAGCAAATACATCAAGGCACCAAAAGACATGGAACTGCCAGTATCTGCATTGCAAAAGTGTTAGGTTCGAGACTCAGAAGGTGATACCATGAAACACTGAAAAATCATGAAGGCAGGTAGGTTCGGGTGTGCCTATGACATTTCCTTTTGGAAAACATGAGTTTGGAATGGTGGTGGAATGTCATATGAAATTTCCCAAGGGAGAAGGAAGTGGGAAGAGCAACAGTGGGGTTAGTACAGAAGGTGGGTGAGCACCAACAGTCAGGTTCTGGCAAAGGAAGAGGAGGAGTGTATTCAGGAGACAATGTCAAGGACCACCGGGGGGGAGAGAGCTGCCTCAGACCCTACAGGACAGAGGTGAATAGTATGTGCGACCAGCAGTACAACATGAAAGGGAGAGAGGTGTGTTAAGATATGTAAAATGTACACTCGTGTTGGCAACAAGAAGGGCGTTGAAAAGAGCAATTTCTTCGGAATGAGAATAGTTTTCACATAGTTTGTAAAGTGTTTCCCACAATTCATATGCTACCAATGAAAAACAAGAAAATGCTTTTTCTAGCAGGGTCCTCTGTCAGCTTCAGATGGTGAAGCTGTGTAGCTGACACTCCAGCATGAGCCCCACCCCCTACCTCTGCTCAAGTCCATGGGATTATGCCTAGTAAAGCAAAAATTTCTTCCCATATTTACCTTCTAGGGACTCTCCATGTGGCACTTCAGTCATTTAATCCATTCATTCATTAAGTATTAAATGTCTGAGTTAGGTTCTGAGGATTCAAAGGTAGTTTAAAACATCATCTGCTGTCTAGAGGGGAAAACGGAGAGTTAAGAAATACTTAAAGTCAATGAAGCAAGCAGACAAGATGCATACAAAGAGCTGGGAGCAACCAAGCTCTAACCAACTTCTATATTAATTGTCAGCAGTTTCTTGAAGAACAAGTACCATTTTCTCTCTGGCTTCTATTTAGGGCTGGGGGAAATACCTCATTAATTGTCTCAATGCTGGTTCGCACAGGGGTTCCAGAATAATTCACTGTAGGAGTAATGTCCTATGTTAGGACTGGGGCATCGGCTCCGTGAGTCTGGGACTAAAGCCAGCTCCAGAGCTGAATACAGTGCTACCCAGTGGCTGAACTGCCCCGGTCTGTGGGCTAGCAATGTCCACTTACAACCTGGGCTACTTCCAGAGGCCCCAGGAGAGGTTGAAATGGATTTTGTGAATGTTATGGAGCTGCTAGTGAGATTTTAATGGGAGTACTCCTTCCATTTATTCAAATATTTTAGTGCCTAGTACCTGCCAGGATCCCTGGTCCGGTAGTGGTTAAGAGCTACGGCTGCTAACCAAACAGCTGGCTGCTAACCAAAATGTCAGCAGTTCTAATCCACCAGCCACTCCTTAGAAACCCTATAAGGCAGTTCTACTCTGTTCTATAGGGTCACTGTAGTCAGAAGCGACTTGATGGCAATGGTTTTGTTTTGTTTTTTTGGTTAGTACCTGCCAGGCACTAAATTAGGCATTGAGAATAAAGTAGTGAACAAGACTAGGTTCTTGCCCTCTGGGCTTAACTTTATGTAGGAAAGATATAAAACACAAGTTAGCAGACTCAGTAAAAAGTTATAAATTGTATTAGGTTGAGTTGTGTGAAATTGAAATTCAACCACCTTTGGCTTATAAAAATCAGCAATTTCATATCAACTTAATACTATGAAAGAAACAAGGGACAAAGTTGGGAAAAAATACAGGGATGATAATTGGGGATACAAAGGTCAGAAAAAGTCTCTGTGAGGTAAGGCAACATATAAGTTGCCACCTAAAGGAAGAGAAGGCTAGCTTCCTTTATGTCCTCTCCCTTTGATTTGGATTGAGATGGTAAATGCAAATACCAAAGGCATCGTATGAGTGCACTGGGCCTGGCAGGGACTGTGTATAACCGACCAGGAAGCTCATACCTGACTGAATAGGGCACCAGCACCTCAGCTGCAGTAGGCCCAGTGTTGCCATCTCATCTGATAAGTCATAAAATACATTTTTAAAAGCAGTCACAAAATATTGCTGTAGATACTAAATTTGTTAAAATTTTTATGTGAAATCTCCCGAATATTTCATGTCAGATATTTAAATTTTTTTTACAAAATGCTTTGCAGCCAAACAAAATATGTCTGTTGGCTAGAAATGGCCCACTGACTACCAATTTACAATCTTTGCTTTAAAGCATTCCAGGCAGATGGAACAGCATATGCAAAGGCCTGTGGCAAAGGGTTTGACCTGTTCAAGAAACAGAAAGGAAGGCAATATGTCCAGAACTGCATGAACCCAGAGGAGAGTGGTGTGTGAGATGAAGTTGGTAAGGATTGCTAGATTGCAAGGGGTGGTCCAAGGCATGGTAAGAAGCCTGGAGGGTCTAGTCCAAATGTCACTGAGAAGTCTGACCCTGGAGGACAAAAAGATTGGTGCCAGAATTAAGTTAGAAAAAGATAAACTCAGAAGATTTTCAGGGACAGAAGGTTGACATGAGAGTAGGTAAGTGGTGGTGATGTTGGGTCCCACTGAGTTGATTCCAACTCATAGTGACACCATGTGTCAGAGCAGAACTACCCCATAGGATTTCCTTGGCTGTCATCTTTACAAACGTAGGTTGCCAGGTCTTTCTCCTACAGAGCTGCTGGGTGAGTTTGAACTGCCAACCTTTCCTTCAGCAGCTGAGTGCTTAACTGTTGCAGCGGTTGAAATTTAGTTTGCACTGCACTCAAAGAACCATATACCCTGGTGCTACACAGGGCTGCATCTACCTCGAGGAAGAGGCACCTTTTCCTAATCCACACAAAGATGCCTAGGGCTGCAGGTGTCCTTGCAGGTAGGTGTCTTGTTCCATTTCACAGTTGAGAAAACATGCTCAGTAATCTGCTCAAAGGCAACCATATTGGTGAAATCTGCA
Source organism: Dugong dugon (assembly GCA_030035585.1). Taxonomy (NCBI): domain Eukaryota; kingdom Metazoa; phylum Chordata; class Mammalia; order Sirenia; family Dugongidae; genus Dugong; species Dugong dugon. Next base: position 35,010,156 of record CM057467.1, read on the forward strand.
TTTGAATTTTGGCTTTCTTTGAATTGGAAGCTCATATCCTTTCAACTACACACCACTGTCTTTACAGTTTAAAGCCAGTGAGACATGTTTACATGACAGTGCTCTTTGGAGGATTTGCTTGTCTGCATAACTCAAAATGAAAGTTTCCATGAACTTAGAGGCCAAAGAAGAATGTTTTAAATATTAAATTTAAGTTGAATACAGAGTGGCAGTGATCTGGAGATCAAACCTCATCAAATTGAAGACCAGGCTCATTCAACTTTTTTGTGTGAGCTAGTAACTCCACCACCACCCATCAAATACCAGCAGGATCACCGATGGTGGACAGGTTTCAGCAGAGCTTGCAGACTAAGACAGACAGGAAGAAAGACCTGACAATCTACTTTCAAAAATTAGCCAATGGAAACTGTATAGATCACAACAGAATATTGCCTGATATAGTGCTGGACGATGAGCCCCTTAGGTTAAGCGCTACATAATATCTGCAATAATGGATTCAAACATACCAATGGTCATGAAGATGGCGCAGGACGAGACAACATTTTGTACTGTTATACATAAAGTCAGAGCCCTGGTGGCACAGTGGTTAAGAGCTTGGCTGCTAACCAAAAGGTCAGCAGTTCAAATCCACCAGCCTCTCCTTGGAAACCCTATGGGGCAGTTCTACTCTGTCCTACAGGGTTGCTACAAGTTGGAATCGACTCAACAGCAACGAGTTTGGTTTGTTTTTTATAATAAGGTCACACCGTGAGTCAGAGTTGACTCTACGGCAACTAACAACAAGAAGAGTAACTCTAACCTGTCAGAGTGTAGTGCTTCCGTTTTCCAGGTGAATATAGCTTGAAGGTCAAAAGTGTGAAATACATGATTTACTGTTGTGAGGGTGAGCAAAAGTCCTTTTCTTTCTATGAATTTGAAGCCCTTGAAGTCAGAAGAAGAGTCTGGGCTCAAGAGATCTTAGAAATTAGGGGGAAAATGAAATTGGAGAAATGAAGGTGAATGTGGATGGAAAACAGCCTTTTTCGGGCCATGGAGTAGGTATTAAAATACTTCAGGAACTCAGTGGTCTCAACTATACTCAGTCTGGCCAAAAAAATCAAGAGGTTGAGGATCAGAGAATGTTCTTGCTTGGTGAATTTCAGCCTGAACAGGAAAGAGAGTCAAGGAGGAGGGCGGCCACAGTGAGAGGTTGGAGAATGAAGTTCACAGCAGCCTTCAAGACGGTCTTGTCATTTGTTAACCACCGAGTAAATGTCTGTGGAGGAGAATGATAAATTAGTTTTCAGAACTGAATGTACTAGAGTATTTTATTAAAATTCACCAGTTGGCTCTTTGTTACTTATTCAAATATTTGAAGAGAGACAGAGAGTAGCATAATTAATAACATTTTCCAGATACTCTACATGGGTCATTTCTTTTGTAGAAAAAAAATGGATCTGATTTAACTTTCCTTATGATTCTTTAAACTATTAGATTTTTGACTGCCAGATGAAAATGAAAATGGCCTTTTTTTAAGAGTAGAAAATCACTATAATTGCCTATACTTTGCTTTTGGGTTAGTAGATTCTAATTATCAAATTAAAGTAGGGGTTAGCAAATTTTTTCTATAAAGGCCCAGATATTAAATATTTAAGGCTTCAAGGGCCAAATTGTCTGTCACAACTACTCTGCTTTTGTAGCCCAAAACAGCCACAGTCAACATATAAACTCAAGAGGGTGGTTGTGTTCCAATAAAACTTTATTTATGGACACTGAACTCTGAATTTCATCTAATTTGCATGTGTCATGATAAATTATCCTTCTTCCCATTAAAAATGTAAAAACTGTTCTTAGATCACAGACTGTACAAAAATAGGTGGCAAGCTCTTTTTGGTCCCCAGGCCTTAGTTTGCTGACCCCTGAATTAAAGGATTTTTTTTTTTTAAAGTCACATTCTTCCAAGGGCCAGTAGTAGGCGCTCTCAGATGTCTAGAATTTTGATGTGACTATAGAAAGAGTCTTCTTCATTTATTGTAGTGAAGCAGTTTCCTTAAACATTTGAAAAACTTTGAGCAGTGTTTCTCCAACTAGCCTGGATCAGGATCACCTGGAGGCAGGCTCCTGAAAACACAGATTGCTAGGCCCCCTCCCAGCATTTGTTAGGTCTATGTGGGGCAAGAATTTGCATTTCTGACAGGTGAGGCTGCTGCTGTTCTGAGTCCACACGTTGAGAACCACAGGTTACGAGAGATGTGCTGCTCAGCACTGTGACAACAACACAATGTCTTCTTTTACTCAGCATCCTTAGAGTAATTGTTGACTTTTCTACAGCTATGGTTTTCTTGACATCTTTGAAATTCTAATGGTTCAAAGAACAAAGATAATCGAAACCAAATTTATACCTTCCCCATCCATTGTAGCATTTTTGTCCTATCACATTCTGGCTATTTTAAACAGTTGAAAAGAGATTGTTTTGCAACAATGTTTGAGGAGAAAATATGCCTAGAAGAAATTTAAATAAACGAACGTACTCTCTCTCTCTCTAAATATGTATATTATATACATGTATATACTAGACATATAAAATAAGGAGCCCTGGTGGCACAGTGGTTAAAGTGCTTGGCTGCTAACCAAAATGTCGGCAGTTCCAACCCACCAGCTGCTTGGCCGGAGGAAGATGCGGCAGTCTGCTCCCTTAAAGATTTACAGCCTTGGAAACCCTATGGGGGCATTTCTGCTTTGTCTTATAGGGTCGCCATGAGTCGGAATCATCTCAGTGGCAAAGGGTTTGGGCAGTTCTACTTTGTCCTATAGAGTTGCTATGAGTCAGAATCAACTCGATGGCAAAGGGTTTGTTTTTTTTTTTTGGTTATACGTACAGGATAGCCATGTATCAGTTTAAAAAATAGTGCATTGCCAGTAACTTTGGCCTTCCAGATTCCACATTATCCTTTTCTTTGACTTTACTATCTGTCTATGTATCCTTAAGCAATATATTAAGCAATGTAATGTATAGCTTTGCATGCACATGAACTTTATACAAATGGCTTCATCACACATGCACACACACACATCCATTTTGATGAATACAGCTGTGGTTCATTTATTTTCACTGCTGTGAGTATATCCATTTTATGAATGCTCTGTCATTCATTGACACATTCCCCTGTTGAAGGATGATGTTTGGATTGTTTCCAATATTTTTAAATTTACAAACAATACAGCCTTAAATATTCTTGTACATGTCTCCCAGTAAATATGATCAGTGATATCTCTCGTGCGGAGACCTGGGGTGGGGGTGGGGGGACATTTTTGAGTTACAGGGCATGAACATCTTCAACTTTACTATGTAACCATCAAATTGTTTTCCAAAGTAATCAAGCCAATAATTTCCCGTCAGCAGGTAGAAGATTCCTGTTACTCCACATCTTCACCACTCTTGAGCTCACCAGACTTCTAAGCTTCTGCCAATGTGATAGGTTTAAAATGACATCTTATTGTGCATCTAATTTGCATTTTCTTGGTTATGAATGCAGTTGAGAATTTTTCTTGTATTTACGGGCCTTTTATGCCTCCCCTTCTTTGAAATGATGGTTTTATTTTTTCCTGTGTCCTTTGACATTTAAATGTTTTACAGATGTCTTCTTCCAGTTCCCATGTTTATGATTTTTGATAGAGAAAAGTTTTAAATTTTATTATAGATTAACTTATAAATCTATTCCCTTATGATTTGTGGGCTTTGTTTTGTATCTTGCTTAAGAAATTCTTTCTTCCCTTGTTTCTGTTGTGAAGTCTTTTGGGCTTTCTCCATAGATGATCATCTTCTGCAAATTATGACAGTTTTGTTTTTCATCCCAAACTATAGAAATTTTTCTTCCTTTTCCTATCTTATTTAGTTGACTTGGCTGGAACTTTCATTACAGTGTTTAACCTAAGTGGTGATAAAGAACATTCTTGTCTCATTTCTGATTTAAGAAGAACGCTTCTAACATTTTATCACTGAATGTTTGCTGTACATTTGTGGTACATGTTCTTTTTCATGTTAAAAGTATATGTATATAGAGACAGATAGAGTTTAAAATTTATCAAATGCATTTTCTGTATATGTTGAAATAATCGTGTGTGTGCTTTTTAAAAAATTGGTTAATACATTGAATTAGATAAACCAATTTTCTAATGTTAAACCAAGTTTTCGTTCCTGGGATAACTTGATATATGTCCTGACCTATGGCATGGCACCCCACAAATCCTGAGCCACCTGTATGGTGAATATCCCGCTGGTATGTACAATGTCTTTCCCTTGCCTCCCCTTCAGTTGTTGCTCTTGGCTTCAAAGTGTTCTAATCTCATAGCACCACCTGGTGACAAACTTTGGAAATTTCTGACTTGCTATCTTCTTTCTTCCCTCTTAGAGGAATGTAAATCCATGTGGTTTCCTCTGTTATCACTGTCAACTCCTTGTTTAAATGTTTTCTTCCTTGTACTTTACATTTATCCATTTTATTCCGCCATCATCTTTTCTCTTGCTCTTCCAAATTTTCCCAGCATGCTAATGAAAATCATTCTCTTTTCCTTCCTTTTCTCTTTCTCCCTTTGTTCCTTTACAAGTATAAGTCTACCTCAATCATAGTTAAGCATGATGAGAGTAGAGCTGGTGACTAAGGAAAACTACAGCTATGGATTTTGCAATGAAATTTGATACGATAAAGTGCCATCTCTTCTAACCTTCAAAGTCCTTGAACAAGAATACTTAAAATTCCCTTAACAATGTTCTTAAATTTCAAGTACCACTTAATCTGCCCAGTTTAATGTCAAGCTCAAGTATTAATGAAAAATTAAAAAACAGTTCATTTATTGCTAGATTTGTCAAATTTGAGGTTTCTACTATATTTTACTGCAAAGGCTCCATTTTTCATTATGGGTTAAACTGCCTGGAAACTGAACCACCATCCATAACATGGTTTCCATGGGAAACAGCCCACTACAGATGCTCTTTTGGTGCATAACCTGTTTATACACTAGTGACTGTTAGTGACTGCATCTTCACTGCTGAACTGACTAGTCTAGAAAATGCTGTAGGCAGGATTCCCCTCAGTCAGGGAACTGACATAGATAAGCTTGACCATCTCAGCAGTTGTTTTGTTGAGTTAATCCTGACTTTGTTTTTGGTATCTCTAAGGACTACCTCAAGGAGCCCTGGTGGTACAGTGGTTAAGCAGCCTGGCTGCTAACCAAAAGGTCAGTGGTTCGAATCCACCAGCCACTCTTGGGAGAAAGATTTGGCCGTCTGCTTCCGTAAGGGACTACAGCCTTGGAAACCCTATGAGGTGGTTCTAGTCTGAATCAGCTCAAAGGCAATGCCTTGGAAACCCTATGGGGAGGTTCTAGTCTGAATCAGCTTAAAGGCAATGGGGGCTAAAGGCTACCTCTGAGAATGACAGGTGAGTCAGCTGAAGAAGACAGATCAGAGAAAGGAGGGCTAATACTGATCTCTTTAAATACTGTAATGCCAACATGGTTGCAGGAGAGGTAGTTTTCATTATTTGTTCGTTTGTCTTAACCCAACCCAGTCCTTTAATAGGTGGGTACCATATATTGATAAGTTGCTTGTTCAAGTTAGAAACTATTTATTTCAAGTAGGCACTACAAAGTATTTTGAGTCCATAAATCTGGCTGATGCCTGAAAGAAATTTAACAGAGCCTAGATTAATCAAGGAGCCCTGGTGGCGCAGTGGTTAAGAGCTCGACTGCCAACCGAAAGGTCAGCAATTGGAATCTACCAGCTGCTCCTTGGAAACCCTATGAGGCAGTTCTACTCTGTCCTATAGCGTCACTATGAGTTGAAATCTACTCGATGGCAATGGGTTTAGTTTGGTTTTGTAGATTAATCAAGAGAGAATTTCAAATAAAACGTGTATCTGGTCTTCCGCTTATTCTGACACTCACAAAGCTCTGATGCTTTGGCTTTGAGACCCATTATTCTTGTGAAATGGATTAGTTTGTGCAGAGTTGCTGCAAATATTTCAATTCTAGAGTTTATTTAAAAGGGAGATGTAAAGTTATTCTTATTTCCACACTCTAATAATGAAGTTTTAAAGGTGAATTGTGAATTAAAAAAAATTAGAGGTTAAAGATTAGGAAGGAGATTAGTTTGGCAATTTGGTCACCCAACAGTCCCTACCTATTATTCCATGACGACAAAGGTGTTCCTGGCACTCTGAACAGCTAGGCAGGCAGCCTACCCCCTCCCATTCGGCTTCCTCCTGTATTCTTTTGCTAAATGCTTTCTAACCTCTTGATGTCTCTTTTGAAAGGTGGGGACCCAAACTGTATGCATTGTTCCAGTTGCGCTCTTGCCAAAGCAGTATAAAGCAAATGTAACAGTTAGGAAGAAGGCTCCCTCCCTCGCTGCTAGGTAAGTACAACTGGCAGCCGTGGCCAGGGCCAGTTCACCTTTGCATTAGACCTGCCACAATTTCCGCTGCCAGGATGCTGCTGAGACCACATCAAGCCTGAAATTCAGTTCATTCACAGCCCAGGACCCTTAAGCCAGTCTAGTGGATTGTGAGGCAAAAGAGCTGACTGAGAGCAGCCCCGACCATTGCACCCTCCAATCCCATCCCCTCCAGGTTCTGTCTCAATAGCTTGCATCTCTTAGGCTCTTCACCAACCAAGAACATCTTCCACCAATTTAATAATTTTGAGGTCAGTTAGAGTTTATTAAAATAAGATCCTACTGTTCATCTGGATGAGCTGATTGGATCTGCCACTTTAGAATGTTCTCTTACCTTGGTGAAAGAACTCTGTTGATGGGGAGTAAGAATCAAAGTATTTCAGTACAAGCCCTTTTCTTGTTTCAAAATTCAGATGTACTTAACAGTGAAATGCCATGCATACGTATTGAGTAGAATAATTCCAGAATTGGTTCATAAGTCAGGTTAACGTAGTAGTATGCATCGGCATCAGTTTGGTAAGATTTAAACATCACTGAGCAACATGATTCACCATGAGAACGTGTTGTTTGTAACTTCTTTAATTTCTTTGAGAGAGTTTGACCCATCCTATTTCTAAATACAAAGTTTCTGGGCAGCGCTAATGTTTAACTTTGGACCACTAGCCGAAAGGTTGTCAGTTCAAACACACCCAGAGGCACCTGGGAAGACAGGCCTGGAGATCTGCTTCCAAAAGGTCACAGCCTTGCATACCCTATAGAGCAGTTCTACTCTGCACATTTGGGGTCGCCATGAGTCAGAATCAACTTGATGGCAACTAACAACATTTCTAAATAAAACCACAGCAATGTAGTTTATCTTGTAGATCTTAAATGTACATTCGAGTTCCCCCAACTTGCTAATTAAGCCTCCCAAAGTTCTGTAAACATAACTCTAGCTGTATGTGAAAACGTTTGAGATAATACTTTAAGATGTGTAATCTCCATTTTAGATTTTTTCCTGTGACATCAAAAAGTGGTCATGTGTGTTCACTTCCGGTGGAGAATATTTAGAGACAATTTCCTTGGTTGGCCTTGAATTTTGGATGGCTCTGAAGCAAGTTCAAGCTCAGGCAACCACCAAGACACATTGTTCATTTCCAAATCCAAATGGAGCGCCTGTGACACATCCATCAGCATTTGAAAGGGTGCAGCTGATTGTGAATTCATAGACTCCAGCTAGTCTGATTCTTGGCATTTGAGTGAAAATCCTTGGTTAAAACATGTTCTTAACGTTCCATATATTGTCACAAACAATATTTTTCTTAGCTCTTCATCTTTAAATAATTTCTTCCAATGTAGGAATCCATATATGTAATTCTTTCTATTTTGTTTGCTAATTGGTGAGAGTTCCCAAATTAGAATTTGCCTGATGTTTTACAATGTTTCATTGATTTTCATTTGCTTTTTAGGATGACTCCTTGGAGGCAATTTGACTCTGTGCTATTGTTGTCATAAGTAGGAAAAAGAAAGTTTCTGCATGACTCACCAGAAAAGTAAAGAACAAATGACAGAAAAAGATGTTGAATTATCCAGAGATGAATTTATTAAGGGATCAAGGGAGTTGGCAATCGCCACATCCTTCATCTTGAAATGCCACTTGTTTGGCAGCCTTGGAAGAACGGCAGGGGCCTCCATAACTGATTATAATGTTGTCGACTTAAGAGAAAGGGCAGGGACTTCTGAGTGGGTTTGCAGTCCTTCCCCCATTGTCCTTAGGGATTCTTCATCAGCGCCCTCATCTTGTCTTTCTTTTGGGGAGTAGGGGCCGACGGGGTTATTAAAAAACAAAACAAAACCAGTTGCTGTCGAGCTGACTCTAACTCATGGCGACCCCACATGTGTCAGAGTAGAACTGTGCTCCATAGGGGTTTCAATGGCTGATTTTTCAGAAGTAGATCACCAGCCCTTCCGAGGCACCTCTGGGTAGACTCGAACCTCCAACTTTTCAGGTAGCAGCTGAGCACATTAACAGTTTGTACCGTGCAGGGACTTCTATGGGATTATGGTGGTGAGGAATTAGAGATTGCCAGGACAAAATAAAGCTGATCAGTTTTGTCAGGGATAGAACTTGGGCCTCAGGTGCCAGTCTGTATCCAAATTACTCGTCAGCCACAAAGGCCTCTGTCACAAGACTGTGTGCTCATATACACAGGCTTCTTGCTCTCAATCTTGCAGACCTTGTCCTTTTTCTGAGGCTCCAGTCTGATCTTAGCTTAGGAGGCTGTGTTAGCCCTGATCCGAAGTCCTCTTTTCCACCCCCGACTCCCCACCCCCTGATCCTTGGGCTGGGGAAGTGGCCTGAGCAGATTATGGAGCTGCTATAAATAAGGCAAACTCATTCCTTGGGCACACGAGCCCCATGGGCTGCTCAACTCCCTATTTCTCTTGTGATTCACGTCACAAGGTTTATATGACTGTGTCATGATACCATGATCTTATGTCTAAACCATAATTCTGGATCTGAACATTGTAAGGTTTACTACGTTAAATTCCTTTTGAGGCCAAAAGTAATTCTAGCTGGGCTGAGGTCACAGTGTTGAGTTTGTGGACCCACTTTTTTTTTTTTTTGTACAATCTATCTATCACTGCTTTTCCTCAGCAGCAGTCCATTTCCCTTCTTAATTCAGAAATAAACTCAACCACAACTAAATATTAATCTATGAAATGGTGAAAGGTATTCATGGTCACGCCTTTTCCAACCCCATTATGGTAATATTTAGGTTAGTTTTCTTCTTTCTTGCCTAACTTTCCTGTTCACTTTCTATGTCTTCATGCAGGCCCCTGGCATCTGACATACGGCGAGCTTCAGGATAAGGACAGACCAACACATCCCTGAAGTTCTGATTGTGTCTTTACTCCAAAGTCACCATCTCAGCTGTAACTGGATGGACGTGTATTCCCTTAACCAGGGTTCTTGCTGATGGTTCCCTCCACATCTCTGTTGACCATTGGTTTTCCCTTTCTTGCTATTCTCTCTCCAAACACCCCTCGATTGCCTTTCATAGGGACAGACCCTTAGGAAGATGCGTCAGGGCTTGGAATTCAGCATTGCACCTTGCAGTCCCAAGCCAGCATCCACTGCACCCCCTCTTCAAGGCACCATCCATCAAATAGATGCCTGGAGGCATCAGCTTCTGAGAACCCAGTTTTTTTCTGCATGACTAGCTTGTAAGGAGGGACTTATGGGGAGAATTTCCAGTAATTTCCCACTTTTTCAAAAAGTGTATGTGACTCATTTTTGGCTTTAAATTGAGAGCAAACCCAGTGGTGCACAGCTCCACTGACTTGCACACATCTGTGAAATCTGGAGAAATTGCTGCAATGTCCCCTTTCATGTCTAGGCTGTTTGTATAATTGTATATAATAAGCAATAAATATATTCTAACATCTGCCTGGAGCAATGACTTTTCCTTGTGATTCCCCATCCCTGGTAGTAGGCGGCAGATATCAAACTCTCAAGCCATTGCCCTACTAACAAGGGCCTTACCTGCCCCATCTCTGGTTCTAATCTGATGTCACAAAATGTTAGAGTGGAGCTGGCCAGTGTTTGAAGAGAGAAAGTTACAGAGTATGATGGCAGAGCTGGCAGAATTATTAATTCAGTAGGTGGCACCATTCCTGGCAGTCTGAGGTGGCTTGAATGTCTTAAGGCTGTGGCTTAGGGGATTGGGTGATGGTTTGCGACATGAGTCAGCTATTTAAATAGTCACATCCTTCAAGAATGTAATGTTCTGTGTACAATTAAGTGACAGGTACTTGCCAGGCATAAAAGTACCCTTAAAGAAAAACCACATAAAATACACCAACATGATACTGAATTTTCCATCTGTCACTGAGGTTTTTCAAGGGTACTGAAGAAATCTAGTTGTTTCAGTCACCTTTTACAGGGGATGCATAAGCAAATAACATTTTTTACTTGACAGATATAATGCTATTTGCCTAATATCAAGGACTATCTATGTACTCCCAAACTAGTCTCTCATAAGAGTTCTGCTTTGCAATCTGAGTTTGAAATCTTTGGTTATCAGATGTTTTCATAACTAGAAGTTAACTACATACTTTATTGTAGTTTCTTATCAACTTGTTTTTCTTGTTGATTACAAGCAGAAGCTGGTATAAAACCATTTTGTCCCAAGATCTGGGAATGCAATGGAGTCAGAAGGTGGGACATCCCATGGAGGAGTTTGCAGCACCTGGAAGACTACTTTTTTATTTTTTCCCATACAAAAATTTATACATATATTGTTATGTGACTCTAATTGCTCTCCCCATATTGTGACAGCACACTCCTCTTTTCCACCCCTGATTCCCCATGTCCATTCAACCAGCTCCTAACCCTCTCTGCCTTCCCATCTCACCACGGGACACAAGCTGCCCGTTTAGTCTCTTGTATCTGCTTGAGCTAAGAGGCACACTCCTCACGAGTATCACTTTATGTCCCACAGTGAAAGACAACTTTTTAAATATTAAGAAACTATAGACTGGAAGGGACTTCAGGAAATCATCTGGTTGAGCCCTTCGACCACGGAGCAGATAGATAATGATCTAAACTCTAGTGCCAGCTCTAGTCTTAATTTCACCTTTTAATAGAACCGTCAGAGAACCTGAAGCTCAAGGTCAAAAGATAAAGCAGGCACAGTGTGAACTGCTGCCGTCCAGGGCAAGTCCCGGTGTGATCCCTACCACTAGGCCAACCTTTTCTCCACAGAGCTTTTCCTGGCCAGGACTGGAAATAGAGAGGACACTTATTAGAAAAGGTACAAGACAAATTATCTGTTGCTTCTGGTTATAGTTGGGTAAAAAACCAGCCAACCAACCTGACAAACAAACCCACTTCCTTTGAGTAGATTCTGACTCATAGCAACCGTACAGGACAGAGTAGAACTGCCCCATAGGGTTCCCAAGGTTGGAAATATTTACAGAAGCAGACTGCCACATCTTTCCCCTGCGGAGCAGCTGGTGGGGTCAAACTGCCGACCTTTTAGTTAGCAGCCATGTGCTTTAATCACCAGGGCTCCACTGAGGGAAGAGGTAACCCTTATTACAGATAATGATGTATAACCAAAATGCCATATACTTAGGCTACGGAGGACTGAGGATTGTCCAGTTTGGGTGTTAAACCCGGGTATTGGTCTTGGCTCTGCCCTGAGTTAGTGGTTTGACCTTGGACAAGTCGCTTCAGCTCCCTGGGTCTCTGATCCCTCCGCTGTAAAATAAAGTGGTTGGACTAAATGATTTCCAAGATCCTTTCTTAAAGTCTTTTGAGAAAGGGAAGAGAGTGGCATATTTTTTTCCCCCTAAATTTTATTTATTTAGTTGTTGTTGCTGAGAATATACACAGCAAAACATCCACCCATTCAACAGTTTCTGCATGTACACAATTCAGTGACATTGCTTACATTCTTCCAGTTGTACAACCATTCTCACCCTCCTTTTCTGAGTTGTTCCTCCATCATTAACATACACTTACTGTCCCCCTAAGGTTCCTGTCTAATCTTTCAAGTTGCTGTTGTCAATTTGATCTGAAATAGATAGTTCTTAAAAGAGCGTAATGCTCAAGGCAGACCTTTTCTACTAGTTAAGTTAAACTGGGGAGTAGCATACTTTTAATGCTAAGGAGGAAGGGCATGGAGTGAGAGAATCAGCAGCTTGAGAGGCAGAAGACAGTTATAAAGACTGCTTCTTTTCAGATGCTAAGAAATGCATTGTCAAAATGATGACAAGTCAAAGCCCTACCTTCTAAGGAAACAGATCATATTCTGTTCTCACTTCTCCTGTCCAGCTGGCTGGATTTCTTCTTGGGCTTTTGTGTGCCGGGCAGAAAGACTGCAGTCTATGCTTTTCGTTGGTGCGAGTGGGAGGAAGTTGAAGCCTCAGGATAGGAAGCCACTTTTCTTCACGCATGAACTGTCAACACCCACCAAACTGGGCAGTGCCTTGATGCGTGCCCCCTGGCCCTGTACATTGACAGCCTTCAGGTAGGGACAGATTACTCAATAAGCAAGGTACACACGGGCTTACTTGTGCTTACTTACTAATGTAGTGTACAATTTCACCTGTTCTTCACCACATCTTTGAAAGCCATATGAAACTGTGCACTACAGATTAGTAAGGAAACACAATTAAGCTCATGTGTACTTTGCTTACTGGTTACTCTTCCCCTGACTTCAGCCTTGGTCAAGTTTTATCTTCAACTGTGTAAGAGCAAAGCTGACCGGTGGAGCAACCCAAAGGGGAGAAATGCTAATCATGTCTAATCACTAATAATCCACATCCACATTTAAGGAACACCTTGGAGCCCTGGTGGTGCAGTGGTTTGTTTGGCTGCTAACCAAAAGGTCGGCAGTTCGAATCCACCAGCTGCTCCTTGGAAACCCTATGGGACAGTTCTACTCTGTCCTATAGGGTCACTATGAGTCAGAATCAACTCAACAGCAATGGGTTTTTTTTTTCCCCCCCACGGGGAAGGTGTTGCTCCCTCCAAGTGGATAGAGCTTCATTAGCACCACGCTGTTGCCCTCTGGTCTCACTCTATTCTTTTCCAGGGAGATGGAATGAGTTATTTGGTTGGTGAGTTTGGAGAGAAGCCTGTATAGCCCAGTTCTTTCCTCCTATTTTCCTCATGGGAGCTGGCAGTCTGTGAGCAGCAAGTGTCATGGTCTGCCCCACAGTTTTATAGAGGCAGCCCAGGCTCCCACATGGGAGGGATTGGCAGGTGCTGTCAGGTTGATTTTTGACTCATAGTAACCCCGTGTGACAAAATAGAACTGCCCCATAGGGTTTTCAAGGCTACAATCTTTGTAGGAGTAGATCGCCAGGTCTTTCTCCCTCAGAGCCACTGGGTGGGTTCAAACCACCAACCTTTTGGTTAGCAGCTGAGTGCTTAATCATTTTGCAACAGGGATCCTTACAAGAGGGGTAAGTCTGTCTAATTTTGGTTTAGTATTAGGAAGCCCACTTAGCACAGGTATAAGCCACTTTCTCCAGCACTAGCTTTATCAATGGTAAAGGTGATATCTTGGCCTCAACCTTTCATTCTTTTGCCTTATTTCTCAATTGATTTAGCCCATACAAACAAACAAAAAAACCAAACCCATTGCCATCAAGTCGATCCTGACTCATAGTGACCCTATAGGACAGAGTACAACTGCCCCATTGGGTTTCCGATGAGTAGCTGGTAGATTCGAACTGCCGACCTTTTGGTTAGCAGTTGAGTTCTTAACCACTGCACCACCAGGGCCTCTGATTTAGCCCACTGGCTCTCAAACTTTAATGTGCATCAGAATCACCTGGAGGACTTGTTAAAATACAGATGGCCGAGCTCCAGCCCCCAGAGTGTCTGTTCCCCAGCAGGTCAGAGGTGGGGCCCAAGAATTTGCATTTCTAACATGTTCCCTGGTGAGGTGGATGCTGCTAGTCTGGGGACTATGTCTGCAGACGAGCAGATCTCCTGGCTGAGAGGAGTGCTCTTTATTGGTCCCCATCAAACTCCAGAAGAACTGAATGTTCTCAAGGCTGTCTGAGTCAGCTGAGTGTCCTTTGCTAAACTGGGCCAGCAAACAGTCTTCAGCCAGTATGAGTAACTCTTACAAATTGATATCCTCTTCTAGCCCACGACCTTGGGGAGAAGCAAATGATTGTGGATTACACTCATTTCTGTTCTAAGTAGAACGCAAGATGAATCACCCTCAATCAGCCCTGAGATGCTGGTTTTAAAACAGACTCCAGGAAAACACATGCAGCTCTTTTTTGACAAAATCTTGCAGAGCAACTGTGCACAAACAAACATCCAACCAGGGCTTTTTAATAACAATGAAGCTAATTAGTGGATCTTAAAAACTTTTCATTGAAATATAAAATACAGAAACTTGCACATATTAGTGGTTCGCTTGATGAATCGTCACAGACTGAATGCACCAGTGTGTAATCAGTACCTCAGGAGCCTCCTCCCACCCCCTTGAGCTTTCTTTTCTTTTTTTTCAGTCTAGACCCTCCCTGGGAGCCCCTGGGTGGTGAAATGGTTAAGGAGCTTGGCTGCTAACCAGAGGTGCCTCAGAAGAAAGGCCTGGCGAGCTACTTCTGAAAAATCAGCCATTGAAAACAACTGAAATAAAAATTAGCCATTAAAATATGGAGCACAGTTCTACCTTGACACACATGGGGTCGCCATGAGTCAGAACGAGGTTAAGGAGAGGTCTAGCCTTTGCCTTCAGCTCCTGAGAGGTGATCTCTAGGCCCCTAGAGTGTCCTGGCTAATGCGAACGTCTTTTTTTGCCTGGGGGCTTTGGCCACTGGACCGTCTAACAATATGATTTATGATGGGGGCTTTGGATCATGTCATATCTGGTCCGACCTCTAGAGTAACTGCAGGCTAAAAGTATTAGACCAACCTCTGGGAGGGGTTGGAAGCTAAAACACAACCACGTGGACACTGTGTGATCAAGCCCCAATAAAAACTCTGGATACCAAAGGCTCAGGGGAACTTCCCAAGTTGACAGTATTCTTGGAGTATTATCAATCACACTGTAACCAGGAGAAGGCAACGCTGTCTGGGACTCCATGGGAGAGGACAACCAGAAGTCCTGTTGTTTTAGTCTGTTGTACTTAGGATGGCTATGAGTTGGAACATACTAGACAGCATCTAACAACAGTAACAGAATTTGCCCCATGATCTCTTGTTTCGGCTAGTTCTAATGTGTGGCCTTTCAGTCTAATAAAACTGTAATAGATAAGTATAGTACTTTCCTGAGTCATGTGAGTTGTCCCAGCAGATTATCAAACCTGAGGGTGGTTTGGAGGACGCCTGAAGTTGTAGCCAGCTGGTATGAAGTGAGGGTAGTTTCTTTGGGACTGTTCCCTTGGACTTTTTGGCTTACTCGTTGCAGAGGCTACCGCAGGCAGAGAAACCCTGGGGGAATGTATGTACGCCACACATACCTTGCGAAGGGTCAGTGGTCCCTAGTCTGTGGTGAGTGCGGAGGGCAGATGATGCTCCTGATGGTGAAGGGTGTGCTTTGAACATTATAATAATAAACTCTGGCTTGAGATACAGGCAGAGTGTGTGCTTAGGGGGAGCTTCAAAAGCTTCTAAGAAGTGTACCGTTATAAGGTTAACTCTGGTCACTAGGGAACGGAAGGCAGACTTAAAGGACGGAGAAACAGGAGGGAAACCTAGTAGAAAGTTGTTGTGGTAATAAGAACTCCCGAAGGCCTGAACCAGAACAATGGGCGTGGAAAGCTGGTGGTGAATGTGAAATCTATTAAAGGATTAAGAGGGCTGAATGGAGCTGAATTCTTGAACGTGCATTGGGAGATGGAGCAGGGAGGGGAGGAATGAACTGGGGGCAAGGCTCACATCTCTAACTGGAAAGATAATTTATGTTTTTCAGCACTGTCATGGATTGAATTGTGTCCCCCCAAAATGTCTGTCAACTTGGCTAGGACATGATTCCCAGAATTGTATAATTGTGTATCATTTTGTAATCTGATGTGATTTCCTTATGTGTTGTAAACTCTATCACTATGATGTAGTAAGATGGATTAGCGGCAGTTATACTGATAAGGTCTGTAAGATTAGATAGTGTCTTAAGCCAATCTCTTTTGAGATATAAAAGAGAGACATGAGCAGAGACACACTGGAACCTCATACCACCAAGAAAGCAGTGCTGGGAGCAGAGTGCGTCCTTTAGACCTGAGGTTCCTGCTCAGAGAAGCTCCCAGACCAAGGGAAGATTGATGACATGGACCCTCCTCCAGAGTCAACAGAGAAAGCGTTCGCCTGGAGCTGACACCCTGAATTTGGACTTGTAACCTACTAGAATAAACTTCTCTTTGTTAAAGCCATCCACTTGTGGTATTTCTGTTAGAGCAGCATTAGATGACTAAGAAAAGCACCTATTATGTCCCACGCTCTGGTGCTGAATGTTCTACACAGATATCGTACTTAATATATTGTATATTGACAACCCCGTGAGGTGGGTAAAAATCTTCTCCTTTTTAATAGAGGAAGTAGTCGAGCTTCAAGATTAAGGGACCCATTCAAGGTCTGTCTGCCTCCAGAGTTCACACACTTTCCACTCTGCCTCACTGCCTCTCCTTCTTCCAACAGGAGCTAGCACTGCTGTTGTCCAGGCCAGGCACCTTACCAGTCCCCCTGTCAGTGCTTGGAGGCAGGGAAAAAGAATTCTTCTCTCTGAGTCCATATTTCCCTCTACCCATCACTCCTCCTGGAGCCCTGGTGGCCTAGTGTTTAAGCATTTGGCTGCTAACCAACAAAGGTCAGCAGTTCCAATCCACCAGCAGCTCCTTGGAAACCCTATGGGGCAGTTCTACTCTGTCCTATAGGGTCACATGAGTTGGAATCTACCTGACTGCAATGGGTTGGTTTTTGGTTTATCACTCCTCCTGGTCAGTGGTTTCTGCTTTTGCCCCAGGGTTTTAGGTGCAGTACAGCTTTTTGCTTTACAACCTAAACAAGCCAGTGTCTCTCAAAATGTGTGTCATTTCCTCTGGGAGGATACAGTTAGCCTCAGAAACTTGGTTTCTCTGAGAGACTGTTATGGTGAAGGTGTCATTTTGAAATTAGGCATGCTAGAGTGGAGCCAACTCCTGTGGGGAGGTTGGGCTTTTTGCTTCAGGTTAGGACTCAGAAAAACAGTCTGGTGCTACTGCTACCTGTTTAGATGAACAAACAGAGCAGTGAGATAGGCAACCGGCCAGGAAAGCACTCCTCACTCTTGACTCCCTAAGGAGTCTGGGGAGAGCAAGCTTCCACCCAACTGTTCTAGAGCCTGGTATTGCTCAATCCTTGTACTTTTTCAACAGTGTAACTAGAACTTGCTCCTAGATCAAAATATTCCCGGCACCACCCCTTTAACCAGCTAAATATTAAGTACCACTTGGAATTTCCTGCTACCAGTTTGGAAAGTGGTATCAGAAGTCTGTATGTCAAATTCTTGTTAGAGGAGAATCGTTCTAAGTCATTCTCCCCTTCCTCCATCCCCCCGACCACTGCCAACTGGGTGATTTCAATGTCCCCAGACGACCTCTAGCTGGGGAGGGTGAGGGGTCAGTCGGGAAGCCTTACCTTTTGTGATGATTCTGAACCAGAAAGATGATGGGACATGTGAAAGCACAGCCGGGATGGAGGCTGCAGAGGCTTTGGAGCTCTTGGGACTGGGTACTCAAACCATCCTTGGGACTGGGTACTCAAACCCCTTGGACCAGTGGCCTCCTCCATTCCCCACTCGAGCCCTCTCCGAGCTCCCCTCCTCCCTCTGCTCCCCAGAGTTAATGAAGTTGAGCTTGGACTAGAACATGCCATTTGCTCTGCTCCTGGCTTTATAATTTGCAGTGTTTTAACGTGTGTTGCGTTCAGGCCAGCAACAATGCACTTTCTCCTAGTCTTGTTAATTTCCTAACAGGCACAGCAAACCCATAAATCTCCTCTGGAGTTTATTGAATAGCTTTTTATGTAGTTACCAAAGTGTGTTTGTCATCACCCTAAATCTTCTCACATGCATATTTGAAACAGTTATTTAAATGAATGATAATTACATCCTTGGACAGCGGGGAGGGGGATAGAAGAGCTTTGAAGACTGAGATGGTGAAGAAGCCTCAGCTGAGACTTGAGCATCTGTGGTGCCGACGGGAGCCTGAGATGCTGGGGGTGACCTGGTGTGCACCGCCAGCCGCCGCACAGGCCTCCAGACAAGAGGGGGGACGGACAGCTAGGGATTTGGTGAATGAGAGTTGCACTTAGCCATTGTATTTCCTATTCTTCAGTATACTGTTCCTCACTGAGTTCTCCAGGGGAACTGGGAAGGGAATCTATTTGACCATCTAATTAAACTTTTCTATTTCTAATTTCATGCCGAATTTGTGCAAATAGAAAAGCATGGGAAATGCAAATGGAAGCTGCTTCAACATAAAAGTTGTAGTGTTTGCAGTGGGCATTGTCAAGAGTCTGAAAGCTAAATGGGGCTTTTCAAAAGACACCGAGAAGGACTCTGTGCGTGACTGGAAACATTAGAAACAAATGTACTGCCTTTTTCTCCCTAAGACTACAAAGAAGGCTAGGGAGCGAAGGCAGGAGCCTAGGTTCCAAAATAGCCTCCTTCCTGCACAGAACCTTCCAGATTTTCTTAACTGAGAGGCAGCAGGGCCTTGAGCACTGAGCTGTGGTCGACCGGCTTGAGTGCTGGGCCAGGGCCATTGTCAGGAGCCTCAGGCCAGGTAGATCTCTGACCTGAGAACTTTGCCTCCAAGACAAGTGACATCTTTGTCATGACCATTTATTCATGAAAGCAGGGTTGAAGGTGTGGGTCTACCTGACACCAAACTCAAGTTCTAATTCATATTCTTCCTGGTCATCCCCTGCCCCAGTGCAAGTCCCAGCATGTTAGCGCACAGTTATAGTATGACTGGTTTTCTTTCCTCAGACCCACATTTGTATAGAATAATTCACACCAAGGACAACCAGAAGCCCATCCCTGGTGCTGTCTTGCATCAGACGAAGTTGGACAAGAAGGTCGGAGGCATGGAGAGAGGGGTCCTAAGCACACCTTTGCCTTTGAGCAAGTACTTTCATCTTTTTGAGTTTTGGCATTCTCATTTCTAAAATAGGAACAACGCTTATTTCATAGGATTTTTCAGTTTCACTTACGTAAACATACAGTACCGGGCCCTCAGACTTGAGAGGCGGCTGACTCAGCTCTTCAAGTTTGAGAGCAGCTGCTATAAACAAGGAAGAAATATTCAAGGAGGAAAACCACCGCCCAATTTCATCTGGCATGTACATTGGAAAATGGAAACGTACACTGGCCACCTGAGACCACAGAGCATCGATTGCGCTGTACAGGGCTCTGCAAGTTCTTACAGGGAGGATCTGACACCCCCTTTCACTTACCCCACAGGTGTGTGAGTGAGAGGACAAGAGGCGCTGGCACGTTTGCTGTGAGTCTCCCTCAGGAGTGAAAATGGAGCTCAGAAGGGCATCAGCAATGCAGTCCATGAACTACTTAACTGTGAGATTCTGGAATGTTTACTTTCTGTGTAATCATCATTTATAATCATTATTTTTGTTATACCATTTATTTCCCTATTGTAATAGAAAAACCTTTTAAGCCAAAAAAGGCCTAAACTTTGGGGGTAGCAAGGAGATGGGGTGCTAAGGTCTTTTATACTTCAGAGTCCCTGGGTGGACAGAGACCCCAGGAATGGAGTCTCCTGGGACCCTTAGGAAGGAAGGAAGGGAATCCTGAGTAAGGGACTTAACTGACTAGGCAATAGAGTGGGCACCATTCCTCTTTCCCAGTGAAATAAAAGACAAGGCACTGACATGTTCCTGCAGTTCAAGACTTTGACCATATTTGTGGAGAAAGAAGACGGCTTGCAACAGCTCAGCCACTGTGATACCGAGGCTCCCACGTGCAAATCCACTTGCCAGCCTTTCTCAGCTGATGACCTAAGGCATCCACCGTATGTGACACATTAACTTCACTCCTAAGAAGTAGTTGTGTATCTTCCTTTGGACATGTGAGAAACGGGTCATTCAAACCAGTTGTGTTCCATGGTTTAGATGAGGAATCCCAGTTGAGAAAGGCTTGGGATAATGTGAGAATTTTCCGGTTCTAGCTAACAAATGTTGAAGACCCCAAATCTGCTAGTTATTTATAAGTCAGTCCTTAGTGTACACTAGAGACATAGCAGATGTTCATTAAAATTGTTGCTTCAACATGAGAGGGAAAGTCTAAGACAGTATAATCCTGGTCTGAGCAGAGTGCTGATGACAACCATCCCATGGACATGAATTTGTGTGGTTACATATTATTTTACACAAGTGTGAAGTGCTCAAACACTTCTTCACGTGGGTGAGATTATTGCCAAGTAACCGTGGGTTTCTTATCAAGACAATTTTCCCCCACTGCTCAGCTTCTGTCTTGCTCTTATTCTACAGCACCACCTATAAAAAGAGAAGGCCGGGAAGAGCAAGTTCTTAGGTAGTATTGTTCTAGTTTGAAGCTACTGAGTGCAGGGGTGATTCTTAGAGATTCTCCAACAAGTATTTCAACATCCAAACAGGAAGAACTCATGATTTACCCTCCACTCAGGGCTACCAAAAGAAGCCCTCGTGGTGCAGTGGTTAAAGTGCTGGACTGCTTTTGGTTAGCAGTCCGAAACCACCAGTGGCTCTGGGGGAGAAAGATGTGACAGTCTGCTTCTGTAGAGATTTATAGCCTTGGAAACCCTATGGGGTCACTCTGACTCGGAATCGGCTCAAGGGCAGTGGGTCTGGTTTTGGTTTGGCAGGGCGACCAGGAATGCAGCCTTGAGAATGGAACAGATTTGAGTTCTTCCCAGAAGTGCCCAGAGCTGGGAAGGTCTCTGACTTCTAAACTTCTGCTCTATAGTACAATGCTGAAGACTTCATGCCCTTTCAAGGTTAAAATGCAATTCCTGAAATCCCAAAGTAGACTGTAACAACTGAATACATCAAGTTGCATTGTTAGAATTCAGACTCTTCCATGGCATAGCTGACAGACAGAAGGCTCTGATGAGAACCCGAAAACGGCACCTGTGTATTTAAATGCAAACCCCGGTGGCGTAGTGGTTAAGAGCTATGGCTGCTAAGCAAAAGGACAACAGTTCGAATCCACCAGGTGCTCCTTGAAAACTCTATGGGGCAGTTCTACTCTGTCCTATAGAGTGGCTATGAGTCGGAATTGACTCGATGGCAATGGGTTTGGTTTTTTATCATTAAAATAACGATGGCTACCACTTATTGAACACACACTAGGGATCAGCATGTTCAAAGGGCTTTACTTGTTTGAACTGCTTAATCTTAACAGCCCTGGGAGATAGGGGTAATGACTTCCGTTTACTGACTTGTCAGTTTGTCACATACGAGTCCCTTGGTCGTGCAAACTATGCTTGGCTGCTAACTGAAAGGGTGGAGGTCCACCCAGAGGCGCCTCAGAAGAAAGGTCTGGTGATCTACTTCTGCAAAATCAGTCATTAAAAACTCTATGGCGCACACTTTTACTCTGACACATGTGGGGTCACCATGAGTCAAAATCGGCTTGACAGCAACTGGCAGGTTGTGTTGTATTAGAACTAGGAGTCAGCCTCTGTATCAGGCTGATGACTGAACTTAGAGAAAACATTTTTTTAAGGTTATTTTAAAAATCTTAAAAAACAACCCTTCAAAACTTTAAAAGATTTCTTTAAAATCCTTTTAATACCTTAAAAACAAAAAACAAACAAAAAATTGTTGAACTCTGTTGAACACTGTTGACCCACAAACAGTATCCACAGCTGAGGTCCGAATGCTAACGACTATACACCTTTAGCTAATGTCGTGGATTGAACTGTGTCCCCCAGAAATATGTGTGTCAATTTGGCTAGGCCATAATTCCCAGTATTGTGTAATTTTCTACCGTTTTGTCATCTGATGTGATTTTCCTGTGTGTTGTAAATCCTGCTTCTATGATGTCGCTGAGATGGGATTAGCAGCAGTTATGTCAACGAGGCAGGACTCAGACTACAAGATTAGATTGTGTCCTGAACCAATCTCTTTTGAGATATAAAAGAGAGAAGCAAGCAGAGACACAGAGGGACCTCATACCAGCAAGAAAGCAGCGCCGAGAGCAGAGGGTGTCCGTTGGACTTGGGGGTCCCGCATGGAGAACTTCTTAGTCCTGGGGAAGACTGACAACGAGGACCTTCCTTGAGAGCCGACAGAGACAGAAAGCCTTCCCCTGGAACTGATGCCCTGAATTTGGACTTCTAGCCTTCTAGACTGTGAGACTAAACTTCTGCTCGTTGAAGTCGGCCACTTGCAGTATTTCTGTTACAGTAGCACTGGGTAACTAAGATAGCTAATTAGGCCCAGCTATTGGGTTTTGCTTTTATTTGGATAAGCTCACAAATATAGCTGCTTTTTACAACTCTCCCCTTTCCAAACATTACTTAATTCAAAAATGTGTACTAACTTTTTCTCTTTAGCTGAGGGTACCAGGTGGTGGAGGAGGGAAGTACTAGCTCTAGTTAGCCCTGGAGCCTAATTTAATGTTCTCCTAGATTCTCACTCAGCTCAGCCTTTGCAAGGACCTGGGGAGCCTCTGCTTACTTTGGGTATGCTGAGTTCTTGGCCAACTACCAAAAAAAAAAAACAAAAAAAACAAACCCAAACTGTTGCTGTGGAGTCGATTCTAACTCATAGCGACCCTATGGGACGGGACAGAGTAGAAGAGAACTGCTCCATAGGGTTTTGAAGGCTGTAATCTTTCGGGAAGCACACGGCCACATCTTTCTCCCATGCAGCACCTGGTGGGCCACTGACCTTTCCGTTAGCAGCCAAGTGCTTAACTGCTGTGCCATCAGGGCTCCTCGGGCCAACTACCACTGAACCTCAATTATCAAATCTGCTGCCAAAGGTAACAAATTGTCTAAGCCCACAAGGTCCTAGTTAAAAAAGTTTAGGACAACTATGTGGAAAAAAGAATATCTGACAATCGTAAATTGCAATTTTAGGATAAAATAGCAAGAAAACCTAAGGTCTAAAAAGCAATGAAGGGGAAAAATCTGCTCGATGAAATAAAATACGTACTGATACTATGGATTGAATTGTCCCACAAAGAACTCCCATTGCCATAGAGTTGCTTCCAACTCATAGTGACTCTATAGGACAGAGCAGAACTGCCCCATAGGGTTTCCAAGGAGTAGCTGGTGGATTTGAACTGCTGACCTCCTGGTTAGCAGCCAAGCTCTTAACCACCACTACAGGCTCCGTGTCCCACAAAAGATATGTTGAAATCCTAACACTTGTGCCTGTGAATGTGACCTTGTTTGGAAATAGGGTTTTCTTCTGTTATGTTAATGAGGTTAAATTAAATGAGGACATAGGGGAGCAGAGCCGGTCCTAGTCTTAATCCGTTCTGAGTGCTGTTTTATAAAAGGGGAGAACAGATATGGAGACAGAGTCACACACAGGGGAAGACAGCATGTGAGGATCCATCTAGGAGTCATGGAATGCCTAGGGCTGCTAGAAGTGGTAAGAGGCAAGAAGAATTTTCCACTAGAGCCTACAGAGAGCACAGCTTTGCCAAGGCCCTGAGTTTGGACGTCTAACCTCCAGCACTGTGAGGCGATTTCTGTTCTTTAAAGTTACCCACTTTGTGGTACTTTGTTACGGCAGCTCAAGGTAACTAAGACAATTGTCATAGAACACGAGTCTGTTAAATCATGAAGATCATTAGGCCATTTTGGCATTGTGACCATATCTGAAATGGAGTATTTTCAATTCCTAAAAGGACATAAAAGTGAACCTAAGGGGATGTGTGATGGTAGGGAGGCATTAGTAAAATATAAAGCTTGATTCATACAACCAGACATGCAGAAAACTAGAAAGATAACACAAAAAAACTCATCGGTCAGAAGAGGTCATGGTAGCAGCCTCAAGGCAAAACCAGACACGTTAATTATTGATAGAAAATTCTTAGAACAACGGGGTTAGGAAGACGACGTTTCCTAGAAAGTCTGTTGCTGTCGAGTGGATTCTAACTCATAGTGACCCTATAGGACAGAGCAGAACTGCCCCATCAGGTTTCCAAGGCTGTGATCCTTATAGAAGCAGATTGCCACAGTTTTCTCCCATGCAACAACTGGTGGGTTCGAACCACTAACCCCTTGGTTAGCAGCAGAGCACTTAACCACTGTGCCACCACGGCTCCTTAGTATTCTAGAATAGTAGGGATGAACGTCCTTGTTTTATTTCAGTAAGAATGAGGCGAACGCAGTAGTGCGCAATAGGTATTTATTCGCATCTGTCCTTGAATTAGTGCCATGGATTGAATTGTGTCCCCCCAAAATGTGTCAACTTGGCTAGGTCTTGATTCCCAGTATTGTGTGGGTGTCCACCATTTTGTGATCTGATGCATTTATTCTATGCGTTGTAAATCCTAACCTGATATTAATGAAGGAGGACACAATCAACAGAATTAGGCTGTATCCTTGAGTCAATCTCTTCTGAGATACAAGAGAAGTGAGCAGAGAGGAGAGGGACCTCATTACCACCAAGCAAGAAGAGCTAGGAGGAGAGCGCATCCTGTGGACCCAGGGTGCCTGTGCTGAGAAGCTCCTATACCAGGGGAAGATAGATGACAAGGACCCTCCCCCAGAGCCGACAGAGAAAGCAACCTTTCCCCTGGAGCTGGCGCCCTGAATCCGGACCTTTAGCCTCCTGCACTGTGAGAGAATACATTTGTTAAAGCCATCCACTTGTGGTATTTCTGTTAAAGCAGCACTAGATAACTAAGACAATTATCATCACGGCCACTATTTACTTTGTGACAACATACTTATGAAACAGGTATTGACATCATTTTATAACCGAGACTGAAAAAGACTCTGAAAGGTGATGTGCCCAAATTCTACATATTGTGTGTCTGTGTGTATACCACAGAAATATGTGCAGGTCTGGGATTGAACCACCACCCCTGAATACCTGAAAGCAGTCTACAATCTATTCCAAGTCTGTGGAGGTTTTTCTCAGAAGCAGAGCATTTCCCAACAGTGATCTAAGTCTTTCAGGCTCGACTATCAAAGACATACAAATTTCCATTTCTATTCATCAGGATTTGTTCAGTCTATTTTCAAAAGCCCTTCTTAAATTCATGTTGACTAAGCTGAATTTTGTAGATTCCAGTCCAGCCACAAGGTGAGCTCCTTGAAGGGACAGACTTCCTCACCCTTCTCGTTGTGCCCCCAATGTCTGTCACATACCTGTTCAAAGTTGGCCAAATGCACAATATCAGTATTAATCCACTGATATAAATCTTTTCAATACTCTCTTATTTCTTGGTAGTCATCATAATCAGAAAAGACACTGCCAATGACATCCAGCATTTTCTATAAACTCACTGGACATGGCCCCTATTAACAATCATTGTCTCAGCCAGATGCCTGATAACCAAAATCACCAAAAACTTAGTGACAGATGAGAAAGAAATCACTCTCACCGTGTCTTAGTCTATGACTAGTTGTCTTCAGCATTTAATTTCAATCTTCACATAAAGTTTTATGGCTCCAACACTTACAGTACGCTGATGCTGAACCTGTACTTATCTAGTGGAAGACTCAGAATGTTATTAATCTCTAAGTGCAGGCAAGTATGGGCTAGAGAAGGATGACGCTTTCATTTTCTAGCATCTGTACTGCTGTATGAGCTTCATTTCTTCATGAAACAAAACTGAACCACCATAAGAAAAAATGAATTTCTTAATTTTTTTCCCTCAGTGGCAGAATCACATAGCTGTTTTGATATGGATTTCCAGGAGGTCTAAATTACTGCTTTTGGAGTTGTAAAAATTCCATTACAGAAACACACAGGACAGAAAATAAATAAAATCACATCAGCTTATCAGATGGTTGCTCTAAACATATTCTTTGCTTTACTTTTCCTGTAAAAAAAAGCTTGGGGATCAGATCCGAAATCCGACCATCAGTATACAGCTGTGGTTTGGGGAGAAAAAGCCTAAAAGAAGGTAAGTCAGCAATCTGGTGTGCTCTGCGCAAGTCTGCAGTTTGTGGGAATGTCGTATTAGGTAGGAGATTTACAATTTCAAAGAAGTGAAGGAAATCTAAAACAGATTTTGTATAAAAACCAACCATTTTTCTTCAATGACTTTTTCCCTTGACACATAAGCTGATTTAAGAAAGGGGGAAAAGCTTTAATGAACGTTTTGTTACTCATCTGAAATTCTTGGACAGAAAACTGGCAAATTAGGTACAAGGTTTAAAAAGTGAAATTTTCCCAGTTTTGTAAAACTAGATGAAAACATGCATGGACATTTGCTACTGCCAGCAGTCAAAACCTTAAGTAGTTTTTTTAAATCTGAAAGAGTAAGGACCTTAGGGAAAAATCCACTTCTGATACACAGCAGTATTATTGTAACAGATGTAATAAGTAGGTTAACAGACAGCATTAAAGGAAAAAATAATTAAGTAATCACTTAAAACAATCAGCACTTTAAAAAGATAGAATTGTATTCCAGTTTTTTTTTTAAAAAAAGTATACTTAAGTAGATCGTAATGTTCAAAATGATTTAATGTTCTTATGTTATTGATGTAACACAATTTATAAAGCATTGAGAATGAACACGTTCAGCAGTGTGTACTCCCGATGAAATTTAAAATTACACATGATCATATTAAGAATATCATTCACCAGTGTCTAAAAAATCTATACTAAAGATTTAGACAGAGAAAGCAAGGATACACTTTGTTTCTTACAGAGTCACAATACAACAAATACACTCACATCACAGCTAAAATTATACTAGTCACAATTTTTAAACTTAGAGAATAAAGCTATAGTATGTGGAATTGCAATATATTTTTCTTTAAAACCATTTTCAAAGAATGGCTGATCTGTCATTTATTAGAAGCCAAAACCCAGCAGAAAACCATAAATGATCAATACAGTCTTTAAGATATTTTGTGGCCAATTGATTATATGCTAATTTTCAAAATACAACAGGATTTTTGGTTCATGAGTCAAAGGATAGGTTAGGGACACTGGAAATGTAAAGTTCATGACAAAAAAAATTCATACTTATTAAAACATCTTTTTACAGAATACTTTTTGTGTGGTTAAATCCAAGAAATGTCTCTAATAAGTAAAAGGTATGACCAAGTAAAAAACAAACGGATTAAGATGCTTTAATATGACTGTCTCAATATTCTTTTGAAAGCCATCAATTACTTTGTTTAATGGCAACTAAAATAAATTCTTTCTTATATTAACATATATCAGGGTTTACTGCTTAATATGACTGTTTTTCTCCCTCTAGGGCAGGGTCAGCAAACTATGGCCCAAAAGGCAAATCTGGCCTGATGCTTGTTTTCATAAATAAAGATTTATTGGAACACAGCTACATCCATTCATTTACACACTGGCTATTGCTGCTTTTGTGCTGTAACAGCAGAGGTGAGTAGTTTCTGGAGACCAGATGATTCTCAAAGTCTGAAATATTTGCTTCTGATCATTTACTGTTAGAAAAAGTTTGCCAATCCTTGCTATAGGGGCTTTCCCAGACCAATCTAAAATAATGTGTATGTTTCTCTACTTTTATTAATACTTTGGTTTCTCTTATTCTAATATGTCATCTATCTTTTTTATACTTCATTTTATTGTTTGGTATATACCTTGGAAACTTAATGGCTGTGTTCATCTTTCATCTATTTGGACAGAAGCACTATCTCTGCCCATAAACTGTTTCATTTCAGTCACCTAGGAATTCTTCAGGAGTTGAATGATAACCAAATGGATGAGCCAAACATCAAGAGAATGGCCAAAAAGCCGTACATCTTATTTTATCTGCAATAAGGGAGGTGAATAAGTGTTAGCAGAAAGAATAATGAAAATCAAATATACTTTAGAGTCAATGCCATTAAATCAGGGGGGAAAAACAGCTGAGGATTTTCAACACACACACACACACACACACACACACACACACACACACACACACACACACACACACACACACACACACACACACACACACACACACACACACACCCCATAGCTACCCTCCCACCTATCACAAACTAACAGCCACAACATAACCAAAGCACATCTGTTTTATAAATATATTACTGTCTATATACATATAGATACAGCCATAAAACAGGTTAAATAATTATTTGTATAATCAATACTACTTTAAGCCTTTTTGTTTTTTAAAATTACATGTTCTATTAAAATTATCAAAATAATTATTTAAAAAGACCAGGAATAAAACCAGTGAAGAATCTGCTTTCCATTCAAGTGTTCTAAATCTTACCATTGGTCACCCAGACCCCAGGCTTGGTTGTCCACATCTCAAAGGAACATAGTCCAATCAGGGAAAAGTTAACCATCAAAAGCACACCCCTCCCATTCTTAATTCTTCATAACAAATAGGTATGTATGTCTATATATAGATAGATATAAAACATTCTTTTATATTATATATTCTCATAAATGAATTTTCATAAAAAACACAAAGCTCAAGTTTCCACCAAATCTTCTTATACTGGTGTGCATTTCTTTTAAATGTTTAGGTCAATGACAAACTCTGTCAGGATATACAGATCATAAAAATAAGATTGAAAATTTATGTATCACATGCAAGAAAGGAGGAAATACTAAGGGCCAGTATTTGGCCAGCTGAGTACGATTCCCTCTGTACTAAGACACAGAGACGATGAACTGGCTAATTACTGTGTAAAGTACAGTCAACTGTCAATTATTCAGGGGCAGAATATTCCAATCTGAGTCCTTTTTCTTCTATCAGTTGACCACTTCTGGCAATTTCACTACTTACTAACAAACCTCTCTCTGGTTACTTATTAGCAAGTCTGGTAAATGACTGGATTAGGAAGAAAGTTTTGGCTAAAATGAAGGTTTAGGATCAGCTGTGGATTTAATTTAATGATGGACTCCTTTTACTTATTGCTTTGGATAATTAAGAAACCGCTGTACCTAAAATCTGCCAATATCTCATTCTTAAGCTCTGAGAGCAACGTTGGTGCTTCAAGATAAAGGGACAAATTGTCCTCTTGACATACGAAAGCTGTAATTTCTTAACTCAAAATTAATTGTTACTGAAGGGTTTCAGTATGTGTTGTTCAGAGCTATTCACATCAGTACAGGTGACGGCAGACTACACTATTTCTCCATGGTTTAAACATCAGTGAAGCAACTGACATGTAGTCAATCAGCTAAAAACGCTGGAAGGCCAAATTAAAAGTGTGGTATACATTCACCTACGACTTCACTTAAATAAAGACCTCAGTTAAGTTTAGCAGACTCGTCAATAATTAAAACGCTAAAATGAAGCAACTGGAAGCAAAGGCTACCATGTACAATTTAAAACCGTGAGTTCATACGAAAAAAAAAAAAATTCTTAGAATATGGCTAAAATAAGAGTTACTACACATTTGTAACCCTACTCTTGGCACTGGTTTAGCCTCTACATTTAAGCTTGTTCTACAGGTAGTGACCAACAAAATCAAGGAGAACGATTTTCACGAGCAGGGCTGCTCTCAGACAGACGCCACTCAGAATGGTTTGTGTGGCATCATCTGTACCACTTCTGGGTACAGAGGAGCGCCATACTCACCGCAAAAACAACAGCAATAATTGTGTAGAACACCACTTTCCTGAATTAAGTTTGCTGAACACGGTTCAGATTATTGGATATGTCAATATGCACAATGCCTTTTAGAAGCATTTACTGTATACCCAAATCCTACTTCATGCAACACACAGTGTCACACAAGTAGTGAAAATGTTATCCTAGTCAAAGGTGCTTGGACATTATTTTCAGGCAGCATTTTACCTTTATTTTAAGTTAAGTTCACACTAGATAAGTTTTAGGAGAAAGAAAATGCCAATAAATTTAATATATTTTAATATAGTATATAAAACTAAGACAGACGCTTTTTATTTACCTAAATTGTTACTTTTATTTTCTACCCTAGTCTAGACCTCAATTTTACTGTAAAAATTTATATTTAAATAAGGGATAAAATGTTGCCCAAAAGTCTAACCATAGTTACACATTTGTGTTTTAACTAGCTCTACAAATCAAAATAGTTCTTATAGTTAAAAAGATACAATTTGTATCAACAGTAAAAGGTCCTTTCTGGCTTTTCAGGGCTTCAAACTGTAGCAAGTAGAAAAATCAGAATAACCAGGGCATCTAGGCTGACTACAGAAACCGATCTGAATGAGGCTGTTACACTAAGTAAAATTAAAAAACTGGAGGCAACAGTCCAAGTTCTGTCAATCACACTACTATCTGCCACTGATTGCCAACATCTATCTTCTGACCCACAGAAATGTCTTCACATCTAGCAAAACCCATGGCTTTGAACCAGAAATATCCCTTACTAATACTAGAACAGACTTTAGTCTGTATCTAAAACTACACTATTTGTGGCAAGAATCTGGCCTTAATAATATAACAGGCCCCAAAAAAACTACCTTCAGGAAAATGGAAAATATACAGTATCTTACAAAAAATTATAAGTTACCATTTACAACTCCTCTGTCACCATTTCTATAGTGCAGTATCAATAAATGTTGCATATCCTCAACACATAAACCATCTCAGGCCAGCCTTGATAAATAGCAGGAAAGCTGAAGAGTATATTAAATATAAAAGTTGCATTGAGAATAATTAGATTCATTAAAAACAGGCAAGTACTGTGAAAGGGTTATTTTATCCAGTATTGTTGTGCCCCAAAACAAAAAGACAGACACATTAAAAAGACAAATTAATGAAAATCTAGGAATTCAATTCCATTTCTACTGTCTAGAAGCACATAATAGCTGGATATCAAAGCTCTAACTGTAACAGTTACAGCTTTTGCCTTATTCGTATAAAAAATGGAAATATTTTTTCCACTGATTGCATCTGCTTTCCTTTAAACCAACCATATTAAATTAACTAATTACTTAACATATAAAAAAAAAAAAGTGCCATCTTGTAAATCATTCTAATATATACTGTTACCCATTTCAACATAAACTGGTAACTTACATTTTGTTTAAAATATAAAGTCAGTGCTGTAGTATATCTTTGTTTCTATAAATAACGATTCTAGCACAAAGAAACCCACTTTCCCCAAATAAAAACAACTTAAAAAGCTGTAAAAGATTCTAATTAAGCTTGGCTTGAAAAAATAGTTTGCTAGGTCTAGTCAAATGTTCAACATTCTGTAGGTATTGTAATTGCTTGCAATTGATAGACAAACACCAAGGTAATAAAACATGAAACAAGGATAAAAAGTGCTGCATATAAACCCCTGATGCACCGAAGATTAATATCAAAGATCACAGATACATCTATTAAATCAAACTGGAAAAATTTCCAGCCAAGGATATAGCTTTAAAAAGGAAACGTTAAAAAAAAGTTTGAATGTAAAGCAATCCCGTGATACTTCCACCATGTGGGGCTATACATACAGATTCCATGATACAGTATTTCACATAAATGGATACTATATAACCTCCTTGCTGAGAAGGAGATCATGTGTGCTATTGTAGCAAACCTCCCTCAGCATTTGAGCTGAACAAAAAAACTACTAAACACCACAAAGATGCATCATCTTTCAATAACCCAGCTGTGATTTCTCCACTAAAATGGCTGCAGCTAGCTGCTGGGCATCTGTCATGTGAGGATTCCTTTTCATGACAATTCTCACAAGGTCAGGTGGGAAGATGTTGCACAAGTTGATAAAAATTTTCTCCCGGTTGTCTTGATACCTTGGAGGGTCTTGTGGCATTCCGCAGTATGGTATTCGCCAGGTAGGTTCTGGCTGTTCAGGTAGGCTCTGGAAGGTGAACTGCTCATAGCATGGCTGTGTGGAGTTATCAGGCAAGGAGTAAGTCTGCCGATAGCCATATGCATCAATCCCGTAACTCTGCCTATCCCAACTTCCCAGCCCATCCTGGCGGGAATAAGGTTTTCTTTGTCTTGAAGGTGAACTGTCATAGAGCCGAGAATCGGAAATGCTGTCTATTCTTGTGGCCACTAAAGACCTCCCCAGGTGTGGTGCCTTAGAGTGTGCTGAACTTGGAGGAGAGGGGTAATCACCGGGACAACTGGACCGGGCACCCACAGCTGGGTGCTGCAGATGCATAGCCAAGTGTGGAAGAGGAGGCTTGTGATGGTACTTTGGTTCTTCATGACTGTAACTTTGCACTCTGGTTAAGGGGTCGTGGAAATTCTGCAGGAAGGGCTGGGAATTAAGGCGGCTGTGAGGGTGCAGGTGTTGACACTTCAAATTCTCTTCTAGTTGTGGGTCGGGAGAACTGACGTAGGAACGGTCGTTGTACCCCACATAGGAGTCGCTGCTCCCACAGCTCATGCTCCCTTCGCTGCTGCAGTCCGAAGCTACAGAACTTATTCTATAATCGGTGTCTAAGGAGAAACGCCTTTCAGGACTCCGTGGGCCCGAGATGCTCAGATTTGAATATGCATTCAACATGGAATAATATCCAATGTCAACAGGCGAGTCACATTTTGGGTACTGTTCATAAGGCATTGGCGTTCCATGATTTTTGGTTGCCATCATCATTGGAGGGTATTGTCCCTGTGGTCTTTGATCCTGAGGTGGAAAGTGAACTCCAGATGGAAGGCCATTGCTTAAAGATGTAGTGCTTTGGGGTTTTGCAGTAGAAGTAGCCGGTATACTAACTAAGGAAGGTACAGACCTGGTTTCCAATTTGTTTTTGGTGGGAAGCTTTTCCTCTAGGTCTTGGTAGACTTGAGTCCTTATGCTTGGATCTGATTGCCTCTTTGGAGCACCTCGTTTGACATCAGAAGTGCTGTCAGCCTTAGTGCTACAGGGAACACTGTTGCTTTTCACCAGTCCTCCTTCATTCGCAGTTTTGGCTGCTGTATTCCTAGACATGGCACGAAGTTCATCAGCCACTGACCGCTGAGGCTGGCTGCCCCTTTCGGGATGGTAATATTTGCACTTGTGTCCATAGGTACACTTCTTCCCTATGAAGAGAAAAAGTAATTAGGCAAAGGAGCACACCACCAGATCCTGAAAAGTTCAGTTTGGCACTATTATTTTAACTTGCATAAAGAAAGGCAGAAATGGGAGGTATGCTAAGTGTTACTCTGCTCCTTACTCTTGAGAAATACCACCTTGATGCAGTCTTGCCATTCCTTACTATCAAGACCAGTAAGAAAGTTGGCTGAATGATCAATAATCACCTCCAGGGTTTTTGGCTAATACCCTGTGTGCCCGACTCACACCTGCCTCTTCTCTTCCAAGAAGTTTATGATCAGGTAGGAAATTCTGTTCTGAAGAACAACACATACAGCTGTGATAGGACAAAACCATGCTCCTCTGATTTGTATCTAGGCGTAAGGACTCCAAGCTTTTATCCACCTGAAAGCGAACTTCATGTAGTACTAAATGAATCTTTGGAACTGTGTTTTAATTCAGGGAAATCCACTTGGCATTGAACCCACCTATGTAAAAATAATTCTTTCTCGTGGCTAAGATATGCTTAAATTTCATTACAATCAAAAGAACCACATACTATACCATCCAAAATTTAAAATGTTTATTTTTATTAACAGAAGTTTAACAATATGTTGTGTTCTAAAGGCATGTATTAAATACTCATAAAGAAAGTTACCATATGGACAAGGCTGCTTTTTGTGTTCAGGAACAATAGGTTTCTTCCTCAGAAAATTATCCAGGCTTGGGCCATGTCTGCCAAGAGGATCATCAGGGGGCATGAACCTGTCATGGATATAATAAAAAATTGTATCTCAATTAGGAGGTGGATACTCAATTCTACGACAAAGAGTACAAAGACTTACTCATTCTAAGTTATTTTTTTGAAATTTTAATCCAAGTATTTGAATCAACATTTACAGGGTTAAAAAAAAAAAAAAAGCAATAAATGAAGTTCTCTTTTCTTAATGAAAATAAAATGTTTTACACTGAACTTGTGTTTGTTTTATTTCAAGTAAGTTTTGAGTCTAGCATGTTCTAATTAGTTCTTTCTCCCTCTCAGTCTTGGGATTTTGTAAGGATTTTAGAAAACTATCAGGACATTTAAGGAGTGTTTCATAAACATTAATTTTGTGAAGCAGTCTGAAGCAGGTGGGGAGTGAGTGAGGAGGCAGCAGCTGAGGGAGGAAGGGAGAGGCGGTGGAAACTAACTGGAAGACTCAAGCTTACTAAACACCCATTTGTGCCAGATACTCTACACACATTGTTTCATTTAATCCTAACAATCCTCCCATGAAGTTTCAGCTCCGTTTGACAGATTAATAAACTTTTCTAGTACAGACCTAGATGAATTAAGTAATGTTTAAGATTACATGGCGTAGCTAAGATTCAATTATGTCTGACTCCAAAGCCTAGTCTCTTCTAACTATACTAAGGTAATTCTTAGCTGAGCCAGAAAAAGTCTTAAGAAAGTAAACTTATATTCTTTTGGGTTGATTCTCCAATGGAGGCAAGAAGAGCTCGTGGCATGCCTAATTTTGACTGAAGAGATCTAATACTGATTATGTTACTGGTTGAACTTGAAATAAGTATTTACATATAAAATGTGAATAATGTGTAAATGTTCATAGCATTGTTAACGTAATTGAGTAATAACACTTAGCAAATACAGTATTTACTATTTTTTATAAAAACAATGATACTGAAAGGTAAAAAGAGAAGGCAAACTCACTCAACCCTACAATCCCAACACAAGTGTTTCCTGTGTCTATGCTGCACTTTAGTAATTTTCCATATGCATACACCATTTTACATGACTTTAATCAAACATAAATATAATTTTATACTTTGTCCTTTTAACATATAAATATTTTTCAGTGTTTCTTAACAGCCTTCATAATAATAATTCTAAACAGCTACACAATTTCACTAGACTATGTATTGTAATTTAATCGGTTTCTCTATTGTACATTTGGTTTGCTTTTGATTTTTTTACAATTATAAATAATACAGTAATGAACACCTCTGGTTTTTCTTTTTTCCTTATTATATACTCCTAGAAATGGGATTATAAGATTGAGAGGGCATAATATTTTTAAGGATTCTGATAAACCATGCCAAATTATATATCAGTTTCACTGCATTTTTACCAGTATAAGGCATATGAAACATTATATTTGAGAATTAAATGAGTGAAAAATACATGTTCTTTGTAGATTTAATTTTCACTTTTGATTAGCAACGGTTGGACATTTTTCTACATATTTATAATTATACTTCTTCTCCTGGGACATGCTTTTTCATGTAATTTGTCCATTTATCAATTTGCAGACTCTGGTCAGGACTAGAGTTTCTAGAATTTAAATGAAAATCATCTATTTAGTTAAGTTAGCAAAGCTCTAGGTAGATTTCCAGCAGCCATTTTTGGGGCATCAATATATTCAAAATTTTCTTTCTCTGAAGATGAAAATTACCCGTGTCGGCTATTACAAGTTACTCAGACAGTGTCAGAAGCCTTGCTCTGCCTCAGGTGCCCGTCAGTGACTGACACGGAAGGGCAGGGGCCTGCCACTTCAACAGCTCCTCACACAGAACCTTCTGAGGCATGACTCGGCAGTTTTTCTGACTGGCACTGAGTATTAGTGGGAAAATCAGTAGTTGGAAGAAATCTGTCTTAGGTCTGGTCAGTTGCAAAAAGGGTGGGAATCTGTAGCAGCTGTCACGGAGAGTCAGATTTTCAGGGAAGCAGTATATATTGGCAAGTAAACGGTTTTACTTACTTGTCATTGACAAATGAATACATTAATAACCGCTCATCTATGAACTTCTTCCATTCTGGTTTTTCATTAGCCAGATCCCTGTAGTTATCATTGGACACAATTATACCGTCCGACTCAAAAGCCAGCTTCACAATGAACCTGTCATCATAGCACACCACTCGTCTCCCCTGCACACGTCGGGATGGCGTGAACACCAGGATTTTGTCCTTCTCTAATTTACGTAAAATTTCCTGATCTGCCAGAATCACAAGGGTAAAATTTCAGGAATAAATACATATAAAGCACATACAGCAACTTTCACAAAATGTGAGCTTTCATAACATGAACTGGATTAAAAAAGAAAAAAAAAAACAAACCTGTTGCCATCGAGTCAATTCCGACTCAAAGCGACCCTATAGGACACAGTAGAAATGCCCCATAGGGCTTCCAAGGAGGGGCTGGCTGACCTTTTGGTTAGCAGCCATAGTTCTTAACCACTGAGCACAAGGACTCACACGTAATCATTTAATTGGGGATTATGATTTACAGTTTGTGGATATAGTGCAATTTGTAAACGTCAATAATCGTTAATTTTCCTTCAAGAACTTCAGTAATAAAGGCTTTTAAAATAGGCAAAAAACGAGCAGCATAAAACCCAACTGTGACTGACAAATTCTGGGCTTGAGCCGCCGGCACTACCGCTTTGAATGCAGCTCCTTGCAGACTCCCAGCACGACGCCATCCTGACAAAGCCGCTGTGCTGGGCTCAGGTGTGAGACAGCAGATGTGCCCAAGTTTGTTTACTTTAGTTGTTTTTTCTAACTAGTGCATGTGGTGGCGGGCAAGTTTGAAAAGCAGTAGTAGAGGTGGCAAAGCGAAAAGCCTTAAACTGCAGCACAAAGTCCAAAGAGAAAGAAGGCATTGAAACTCAGAAGTCTTGTTATGGGAACGGCCATGATTTGTTCCACGTCTCTTCCTGTGAAGTATGGGTTACACAGGTGAGCATTCCTGTGGGGGGCTGACTAAATAAGAGAGTAAAAACCTGTTGCTGTTGATTCCAACTCATAGCAACCCCATAGGACAGAGCAGAACTGCCCCACAGGGTTTCCAAGGCTGTAATCTTTATGGAAGCAGAATGCCATATCTTTCTCCCGCAGAGCAGCTGGTGGGTTCGAACTGCCAACCTTTCAGTAAGCAGCCAAGAACTAACCACTGTACAACCAAGGCTCCTTAAATAAGAGATTAGGAGTAATTATGACAGGAAAAAAGATAGGTGGAAGAACACTCATTTTGTCTTTGGTTGACATACTCTCAGCACTTTGTAACTCTAATGATTTGTTTTGTGGTAAAAAAACAAAGGTGTTAATTATTTTGATCAATTATAAAAATTTTTGTCAACCATCCCTTCTTCCTACTTTTCTTCTTTTATTCTGTATTGTCTCACCATTGTAAATTCTGGCACAGAATGCCAGGTATAGAGACCTACAGATATGATTAAAAAAAAAAAAAAAAAAAAAGAGGTTCACTGTTTCTTAAGGCTTATTAACTGGAAAATGTATTTTACTGCTATCGTTCAAGCATTTTTTTACTGAACAATTATTGCATGCCTGCTCCACAGTATGTACTTGACTAGGTGCCAATCGTCACCAGGATTAACAATGACCTCTCTTCAAGTTCTCAGTCTTAGCAGGTTGGGCAAACTTGTAATTGCTACAGTAGAAGTATGAGCAGGGTACAAGAGAAGAAGGAATGGAAAAGCAATATGGGTCAGCTCTCATGCTGGTAGAGAGATCTGATGAGGTTCCTAACAAATGAGTTCATAAGAAAAGCGGAGAAGAGAATTTGAAGAAATGTGGGCATTTAGAACCAGCAAATCACAGATAAAACTCAGGGTCTGTTACTTTCTAAATAGGGCAGTTACAATCTTGTTGAGCCTGTTTCTTCCTCTGCTCATATGCAGTTGATAGGCTATGAGGAGAAAACGAATTAACACATGTGAAAGCACCTAGCACAGTGCCTGGCAAGCTCTCCATAAACATGTTCTTTAACTTAGTTTTGTTTACTAGATGCAATTACTGATCTCTAAAAAGTGACAGAAAACCAACACAAAATCAAAAGCCCGGTCTCAACTTTAGGATTGGTCAAATTATAATTATTTTGTGTGTTTCCCTGATAAAAAGCACTTTGAGGAAAGGGGCCATGTCTAATTTATCTTTACACTCATCAATACCCAGCACATGAAGCATACAGTAGGTGCTCAATAAATATCTGTAGAATGAATAAATGAGCTATTTAAAGACATATGCTCCTGAAGCCTTCCAGTTTATTGATCAGTTTTATGTTGATGAGTAATCCATGGTACTTTATTATTTGTGAGGGTGATTATTTGCATATGACATTTCTCAATCCTCACAGAAGTGTATTTCTTTTAGTGTCCACTGAATATCCAGTTCCTAGCACAATATCTGATACATACCAGTTATCAGTTGCCGTCGAGTTGATTCCAACTCATGGCAATCCTATGTGTGTCAGAGCAGAACTGTGCTCCATTGGGTTTTCAATGGCCGATTTTTCAGAAGTAGGCTGCCAGCTCTTTCTTCTGAGGGGCGTCTGAGTGGACTCAAACTGTCAACCTTTTGGGTAGTGGCTAAACACATTAACTGCTTGCACCACCCAGGGACTACTACCTGGTACATAGCTGGTGTTTATTAAACATTTGTTACATGAATAAAAGACTAAAAACAGATGCTAGTCTGAATCTATAACACTGAGAACTTTAAAATATTTCTTAGCCAGTTTCTTTTCTGCTATACCTTGTAAGTGAAATATTTTTAAGCGAAAAAACATTGGACTATTTAATTTACCAGGTATTATCTGGTTGAAGGCTTTAGTCACGAGAATTATTACCCTGGGGCGGGGGTGGGGGTAGCTGCTAAAACCCTACCACAATAGTTCTACGAAGTTTACAAAGTAAATCGCATAACTGATGTATTTTAAAGATCTGGTATGCTGATACCTTTTGAATTAATTAAACTCAGCCACACCTCACACTTTCTCTTCTCCTTGATATCATATTAGTTCCATGCTCTAGAAGTCTTCCAGTCATTTCCATGCTTAAATGTTCTTTTTCTTTACTTTTCTGATTATCAAAGCATTAAAAGTTCTCTGTACAAAATAAAAGACCTCATATAGTCACAACCCGAAGGCAACTGATGTTAACATTTTGGTATTTTTCCTTCCAGTCATTTTCTCTGTAATTTTTTCCCATTGTTGATATATGTACACATGTGTGTGTGAGAGAGAGAACACACTCTATAATAAAACTTGTCTTTAATGTCAAGGAGCACTTCCTCAGAGCATTAAAACTTCTACCTCAATAGTCTCATGCATATTCTATCATATTGATGTACCTTAATTTATTGAACCATTCTTCTAATGATGAGTATATAGTTTGTTTCCATTTTTTTCTATTGTAAATAATGCTGCACTGAACATCACTGGACATAAATCTTTGCTGGTATCTTTGATTATTTTGGGGGGAATTTTTTCTTGAAGGGAAACTAGTAAATCCAAGAGTGTTAACATTTTAGGATGAAACTGCTTCCCAGAATGGTTTTAACAACTTACATCTCCACAGTGGTGTAAGTAATGCCCTCAGTGGAAGGGATATATCTGCTTTTAAACTCCTGCTAATTTCATGGGTGAAAACTAGCAATTGTTTTAATTCGTGTTTCTTTTCTGACTAATGAGGCTGAATGTTTTTTCTTCTTGTTTGACACGTGTATTTCGTGAGTTGTCTATATGGGCCATTTTACCATTTATATATCCTGGGGACAGCTTTGTGTTTATCAATCTATATGAGCTCTTTCTATGAAAAGGGCACGGATTCTTTGATGACATTTTTTTCCTTAGGTATCAATTGGTTTTCATTTTGGAAATTTCCCCAGGATACAGAAGTTCAAACTTTGATGTAATTAAATCTATCTTATCCTTTGTCATCTCTTTCTAAACTTTTAAATTTAGAAAGGTGTCCCCGAGTCACTTGAAGACTTTATTTATAGGATGGTTTGATTTATAACACTTAATCCTTCGAGTTATCTGGAATTTATTATTATATGGTGTAAGAATAAAATACATATACCTTTTTTTCCAAAGAGTTACCCAATGTCTTCGTGCTGCTGGTTAAATTATGCCTATACTTCTCCCACTTTATATTTTTATATAGGCTAGGGTCTGATTTCATGGGTTTGAACTCTGCCACTGCTTACCTATCTATTCTTATGCTAGTTTAACAATGATATAATGATTGTAGATAAACAGAATGCTTTAATGTTTGATAGGCCAATCACCTTCTCCTATTACTCTTCGTTAGCTGTTCTTGTGCCAATCTTTCCAGATGATTCAGAATAATTTTGTCGAGTATTAAAAAAAACAAAAAAAGAAAACAGACAGGATGGTGCTGTACTTGTAAATGAATCTGGTCAGAATAAACATCTTTATAACGGCCTTTCCTTTCAGGTACATGGTAGGTAGTCTCATTTGTTTTTGATTTGAAAAGTTTTATGGTTTTCTTCATATAGGTTCCCCACAGTTTTTGCTAGTGTTGGAGGTGGAGACAGGGGCAAGAAGGGTTGGATGCTGAACGAGAAATCACTGAACTTGAGCAAAATGTTAAACAACAATAATGAACAGTTATAGAGGATATTGTTGTCTGA
Source organism: Dugong dugon (assembly GCA_030035585.1). Lineage (NCBI taxonomy): Eukaryota > Metazoa > Chordata > Mammalia > Sirenia > Dugongidae > Dugong > Dugong dugon. The sequence goes on from CM057467.1 coordinate 35,050,634, forward strand.
AATGTAAACATTTAAAAATTACAGAATAATGCAAAATATAAATACTTTACTGGGATTGAGTCATTTCCTTGTACTTGACACCAGATAGTCTTTTTTGACCTGCAGTAATAAGAATTTGACAGTCACCTAGTCTAAAAGAGCGGATGAGAAAACTGGGGCTCGGAGAAGTCCAGTGTCTCACTCACAGTCCTGTGGCCAGTAAATGGCAAAGCTGGAATTTGAATCTAGGTCTCCTGACTCCTCGCATGTCTCTAAAGGTCAGAATTTACAAAATTTGAAGTCAAAAGTTTCCATACAAATAAAAAAATGTAGCAAGAATTAATGGCTGGTTAACATAATTAGATAATTTTCAAACTCAGAAAGAACTTTAAAATCCAAGAGAATACAGCAGCCCCATTGATTGTGTGAACAGGACCAGATTAACATTTTGTTCAACAGAATACCTGACAGTGGCATAAAGAAGCTAAGAATAAACTGCTAACAGGGCTTACCTGTAATGAGGGCATCAGGTCGGGATTGCTCTTTCCTCCAAGCAGGAACAAAAACTGTAACATCTTTGTGGCCTCTTTCCAAAAACCAATCTACTGCCAATTTTATTCCACGGCAGGAAAATACTTCTTTGTTTCCATGGCTGAAAGATTATTTTAGAATGCTTAAAACACAACAAACCCCAAATTCAATTTAATTAATTCATGTTTGCAAGCAGAAATGATCATATAACAGAAGATTTACAATTTAAGGTGGAATTGCATAGAGTTTAGAAGATATTAAGATAACTTAGGTGTTGAGTATTAAGATCTGTAAGGAAAAAATAAGGAAATTGGGATGACTACTTTGTGGAGAATAAAGGAAAATGTTATAAAATGCAAAGCTGTAAAGGTAACTAGTCAGAAAGATACAAGTTCTTTTTGACCAACACAGGGAAAAAAGAAAGCGAGAAGAATTTCAGTCAAATGTAAAAAAGAAGTCACACAGAAAAATATCTGTAAAAACAGTGGAATGGAATACTTATGAGTTTCTAAAAATGGTTCCTTCTCAAGAATTCTTATGCCTGTATTTCAATCCAATGATTAAAAAACACACAAAATTTAGTAGGTGACCAATGTAAAATAGCATACCACACAGTCACAGAGAGAAAAAACATGTTCACAATGCTTAATCTCATACAAGCAATACTTTCCATTTCTCTCAATAAAAAGACACCTGGTTTCTGTTCAATGATACTGCGTTGGACAAGGATTAATGATGACAAAAGGGCATTCAAAACTGGATTAGCGGTCTTAGTGTCTAAAAGAAAATGCCCAACTCAAAGGTTGTAGTCATTCAAGAAGTATTCATCTAGCACCAGGCTCTGCTTGTACACTTCAACCTGATAATTCACTTAATCCAATGTCTTTAAAGACAGTGTCGAATGCAGTAGTTACGTTCTTTTATAGTTTGAGCTCTAAGGGCTCTAATTTTCTTATCTAAAGATAGATCTGTACTTCTTAGGGCTAAGGAGAGCTGAATGAGATAATGTAGGTAAATGCTTTACCTTTAAGTGCAACTCAAACATTAGGTTTATTAGTATTTGCTGCAGTGGTCCCCTGGGAAGCACTAGAACCATCTAACACACGCTAGTCATTTTTAGAACAAAACAAAAATAGACCAACTTGCTTTGTAGATGTTGAAGGCTACAGATGTAAACCACAAAGATTGCTCTTAGTTCAACAGGCCCATCCTAATGGTCCAGGGCAAGATCAGAGGTGGATTCAGATGCACTGGAAGTTTCAGGCATGGGATAAGGGAAGTGAGAGTTTGAGGTCCCATTTTCGAAGTAAGAAAGGCTACCTGATAGCCCAGGCAATGCCTAACAAAGGTATAAAGTGATGTTAGGTTTCATGGAAAATACTGAAATCTAATCAGTCTTCTGGAAAGCTGTGGTAAATGGTGTTATTAGAAGCATCTGGATTTGAAATCACTAATCACATGTAGGACAAAGGCTGTCTCTAGAATCACTGAAGAGCAGCTAACTGAAGAAAGCTAGTAGGGATTAGATAGAACTATGTAACCCAATGGCTTCATTTGCTACACATGCTGACTACTTCAAAGGACTTCATTTATATAAGTATTGTGCCATGTACGCTAGGTGTTTTAATAGTCCTGCATACAGAGGTTTAGAAAGGCGAATCACTTCAACCCGTTTTTGAGAGAACATAAATACTTGCTATTTATGAATACAAAATTCAACTTATTAAAACTTTACTGTATTTTTATTTTGTATTAATGCTTTGGAATCTAAGTAAATTTTATTTTGTTAGTCACTAATTGATGTTTGAAGGATCCCTGGTGGCACAGTGGTTAAGTGCTCGGCTGTTAATCAAAAGGTTGGTGGTTTGAACCCACCAGCTGCTCTGAGGGAGAAAGATGCAGAAGTCTGTGTCCATAAAGATTTACAGCCTTGGAAACACTATAGGCCAGTTCTACCTTGTCCTATAGGGTCACTATGAGTCGGTATGGACTTGACGGCAATGGGTAATGATGTTTGGTTTACTAAGACTAGCAGTTAACTGCTGCTGGCTCTAAAGAGAGGCCTGCATAAGCATTTTCTTCCTGGTGATTTCATTTGGTGAGGGCAAATTTTATTCACTCTAGAAATAGAAGAGTCCCTCTTCTAATTAAAGAACTTTCATAAAATGTGTGTAAACAGCAGACCATTTTCAATCATAGGACATAGACTCTAGAGAGTTAAAACAGGATGCTGTACCATGCCACAGATATAATAAAGGCTGTTCTCATCATCCTCTCCTTCTTCTATTTCCTTTTCTCCTTATGAAAGGGAAAGGGAAAATAGATTAGAAGGAATGGGCCTTACACTAATGAATCATCATCATTGGTTTAAGTTACTCATGCTAATCTCATCTCTGTGGGCCAATGACTGATCTAAGAGTAGATTCTCCTAAAAAGATGTAAGAAGTCTGGTGGAGTGTGCTTCCCAAACAAGAAGCCAGCCTTATGGGGAGAAAACAAGCATGAATATGAAAGCTGCCACAACGTGAACGCTAAATAGAAACACATAATGAGCCTGGCATCCTGAGCAGATGGACTCACACTTACCTCGGAGCTTCCTGTTATTTGAGAAAAAATACCCACCCTCCCCCTTTGTTTCAAGCAACTGTAGTAAAATATTCTGTTATTTGCAGTTGAATATATGCTTATCTTCTACACTAGGCATGCCATAAACCAAAGGAAACCTGACACAGCTCTATTAATACCAGAAAAAATACATTTTAAGGCAGAACATTATTATACCTGTTGCTGTCAAGTTGATTCCAACTCACAGTGACCCTATGGGACAGAGTAGAACTGCCCCATAGGGTTTCCTAGGAGCAGCTGGTGGATTTGAACTATCGACCTTTTGGTTAGCAGCCAAGCTCTTAACCACGGTGCCACCAGGGATCCAGAACATTATTAGGGATAAAAAAGTTATCATATAATGGTAAGAAAGGAACAATTACAAAGAAGCTATAATAATTCTGAACTTGTGTGCATGTAAAAGTCTCCTAATGGGTAATGCAAAAGATGACAGGATTGCTAGAAGAAATGAACGAATTTATAATGATACCGACAGAAGAGGGAGAAAAAAAATTCATGAATTTGCTGGAGGATTTGTGGCCACCTTTGATCTGGTAAGAGACCGTGTTTGCCAGAAAGTCTCCTTTTGACTACTTTGGCTCAGTGGGATTGAGTTCCCAGGGAAAATTTCAAACCCTTGCTGCAAATTTTGAGTTACTATTGAGCAAAATGGATAAGAGCTACTATTGAGCAAAATAGATAATGCAGCCTTTGAGGTCCCATCTGATTCACCATTGGCTTTAATGGTAGAAAAACAGGGAATGTTGTCAGCAGGTCTCTCTCTTGAAAGGCTTTCTCACTCTGTCATGTTTGGAATGGGATAACTTATGAAAACGCTGCCTTTTAATGGCCAGAGGAAGGCTTTTTTGAGGTAGATAAATTGGTATATTTACAGAGATTTTTAGGAAAAAAAAAATCCTACTCAAAACAAAAAGATTACTAGTATCTCTGGATCTCAAGAAATAAATGAAAGAATGGATTGTGCAGCCAGAAAGAACGAATTAAGAAACTGGAGGAAATGACTAAGAAACTGAAAGCTCTTTCTCTCTCTCCATGTTCTCAATCCTTCTCTGCTGTTGCTCCTTCTGCCTTACTTTCCTTTACCCTGCGTTGCCTCAACCTGGGACCTCGAGGAGAGGGATGATGACCTCTTGGATGGAGAGCTCCCAGTGGTGATAGGACCTGGTAATGAGTTCTATTTGGAAAGGGGAGAACTGCCAGCCCTATTTGAATGTCTTGATAGGCATTCTACTCCAAGACGCCCCCTAAACCATCACGCAAAACATAGGTAGGGAAGCAAAAATGATTAAAAATGGCAAAAGGAGACTAAAACTACAGTGTCAAACAAACCATCTTACTTTCCACTTCAACATGAAATAAATCAACCCCATCTCTTTGGAGCTCCAGTGATTCAAATGCATCTTAGAAGTTACCCAGGACAGCTGGAGGACTGGGCATGGCAAAAGTGCATATCCTTTTCCCCAGCTGATACTACCCACCCTAAGAGTTATTTTCCAGTGCTCTGGGAAGGTTTGCAAAAATTTGGCAAGGTGCTCCACAGCATGTTTTCAGTCTACAGCCCCAGGCGTGGGATGCACAGTGGCTGCTGCATAAGAGTGTTGCCTCTGGCTGACTTTGCTCAACTAATAAAACAGGCATGATGCGAGCAAAACAACATCCTCATAAGGGAATCCAGGACCTCAGAAAGCCAACTATCCAATAACACAGGCTGTTCTTCCCGCCTGGGAAACCCACTGTGAGGGGCTGCTGATGGCAGTCCTTGAGGACTTTCTGCTGGGGGAAGGTGAGCCGGGGGAAGCTATGATGCTGCTGCTGCCAAATGGGCCCTCATCAATTTTCGTCTGTGGCTCACTAAGGCCTTTTCTAAATCTACAGGGATGGTTGCAGAGGAAGATCAGAATAGATCCTTGGCCCTCTCCACTTCTGTGGCAGCCTTGTTGCCAGGAATTCAACAAACACAAGTAAGAGAAAAGGTAGTAAGATGGCAAGGACAGCTTCTCGGGTAATGACAGGCAGCAACAGTCTTAGGAAAATATGGAGAAAGATAAAGAAGACAAAAAGAAACTTAAGATCGCAGTGTTAGCTGCCAATTGGAATTATTCATAAAGGGAGCAAACTGTTATCTGGGGCCACCAACAAATACAGACCCCCTAATGAAAAGTCAGCATGTCACTATTACAAGAGGCCAGGGTGTTAGAAAAAGGAATGCTTGAAGAAATTGAGGAAAACACAAGAGATGCCACCTAACTATGAGGATTTACTACCTCTCCAGGAGACTCCCCACCCACTCAGGAAAAGAGACAGAAAATAACCAGCAAATGGCGCAACCTACTGGGCAAAACTGACCTAACCGAGGAACCTTGGAGCTGGAATGAGCATCTTATATGCCTGTTTCTTTTTCCTGCTTTAATCTTTTCCTGTCCTTTGTGTTGACACTGGAGCTATGTATTTTGCAGTTTCAACTAACCTTTCTTGTTTTACTTCGACCCAGAAAAATATCCAATACAGGTATCTCTGGATGACTTTTAACCTACTCCTTCTCCTCTGAGGTTCTCAAAGCAAACAGGTCCTCTGTTAGAGGAACATATCTCTCTCATCTTAAATGTGGTTAATCTGTTGAAAAGGAACTTCCTGTATAAATTAATGGATACTATATTCTGTGCTCCAGGTAGAATATTTTTGGAGCTCCTGGCAGGCAAAGCGCCTGAATTGGTGAATATGTGCCTATCTATCCTGACAGTAAATATGTGCTGGGGGAGGCAGGGGTGGGGGGAGGGTGGGGGGTGGGGGGTGGGGTCTGTCATGCTATGGTCCAAAATTTGAATAGCGGCTTCCTAGCATCAATGAGAACTAAAACACCCTATGGGAAACGAACTGCTGATCTATTGGAGTCATTGCAACTTCCCAACAGATTTCTGTAATTCATTGTGGAGCTCATACCAGACAATACGATGAAATAAATTTGCAGACCAAGCTGTGAACAGGGCTACTGAGGTTTGGACTGGGGAAACTGAAACCCCATTACTTCTATCCAGGGACTCCTACACACAGTTTCAGATGTATGCGGCTCCCTAAGAATCAGAAAACTGGAAACCGAGGTAAAATCAACACAGTTTATCTTGACAAACGTGTCTTCACTATCACATGACTTTCACTATCATAACTTTTCCTTATTTGGTAAGTTTACTTTGTTTCAGAAATCTAACAGGAATTATCTTTAATTTATTCATTACACTACTGTCACTAAGTTGAAAGGCACATCAATTCTATGTTTCTATTTTCAACAGAAGGGCAATTCCATAAGAAGTCATAATAACAACACCACATACACTTTTCATTGAAGAATTAAAGTATACTTATTATGTTTTAATTTGACAAATGAATGTATTAATATGGCATTAAATTAGCCATTTCTGATGGTTAATAGATTATAAAAGTGTACTCTGTAATGCAGAGAAAAATTCAGGAAACCACATATTTAATGTAGTTTTCAGAAAAGATAACGGGCCTTTTTATGGGTTAAACGGAAAAGCCACACTGTACTACCACTCTGTCTGCCATATCTAGGAAATGTACATTCACATATCATACTTCTCTTTAGTTATATATACACTTATCATTAACTAGGTTAACCACAGGATAGGAAGGGTTATTTTGGAATTTTAAGTTATTTTCCAGTGGTAGATATGGGGACTAACTGAAAAACAGAGAGAAATCTAAAACGGGAATGAAGATCTATTAAAGACAGCATCTTTCAATACTTTTCATGGCAGCAGGAGGAAAAAAAAAGGAAAAGAACAAAGGAGTCTCTTTTTAATGATCTTTTTATTTCCTCAAATTTGATTTTGCTACAATTCGAGTATTTGCTTTGAATTTACATATTACTTATGTATGTAAGGAACCTTAGAAACTACAGGTGATTTTTATTTCCTAAAATTTATGTAATAAGCATATTACTATTATGATCAAAGAAAAGCTATCCTTAAAAAGCCTTTCATAATTTATCTAAAATCTAATTACAATAATTGTATATAGAATAGCCTGTTTCAGTAACTCCAAACAGAAATAGCTTTTCAAGAGTAGAACAATATAGTGAAAGTAACAAACCAAAAAAACCAAACTCAGTGCTGTTGAGTCAATTCCGACTCATAGCAACCCTATAGGACAGAGTATAGCTGCCCCGTAGAGTTTCCAAGGAGCGTCTAGTGGACTCAACTGCCAACCTTTTGGTTAGCAGCCATAGCACTTAACCACTATGCCACCAGGGTTTCCAGTGAAAGTATTATAGCCTTTGGAATTAGACATGAGCTTAAGTCTTTTCTTTATCATTTTGCGGTGTGACTTTGGGCAAGTTATTCTGAACCTCCATCTTTCTCCTATTTAAAATGGAGATAACCCCACCCACCTTATAGGGTTGTGAGAACCGAATCAGATAATGTATGCAGAGAATCTAGGGGAGTGTGGGGCACAGAGAAGGCTTTGAGAAATATTAGTTCTCTTTCTCATGTCCTCTTAGTCCTAATTTTTAGATAATGGAAAAAAGTATTCTTTGTAATCGAAATTACACCAATCAAAATAAATATTTGATAGCTTTAATTTCACCATAGATAATAAATTGTGATTTTTTTTGAAAGCAATATGTTTGATGCTTGGAGATCATTAAACCATTTTAGTTCTAAAAAGAAACCAAAAAATGATCAAGATTATCAGGGGACTCAAAACCAGTTGCTTTTCTATAACCCTTTTATTTAATCAGAAGTCTTGCTATATTCTAAGAATCACCTCTATCTGATACCCTCCAGTGGAGGATTAAAGTATAATTATGAAACTTCTATGACTTTAATGGGTCATTATGTTATGTCACCTATGATGATAAGGACACAAGTTAGCAGGGTTTATCAGTAAAGTGCCTAGAATAAAAAATCTAAGTGTAAAAAATACCCTTTTAAACTAGAAAACCATATTTGAATCTTTAGCATTATGTCCTTCAGGTTTAGATACAGTTAGCTTAATTATATTAGAGAAAGTCAGAGTGTACTGGATATTAATCATAGAATAATAATGATAATCATCAGCATAACAAATATTTATTGAGCACTAAATTATTAATACAAAGCCCAGGTACTCTTCATATATCTGGTGAATTGACTTTGTTTCCTTAATTTTTGGGCCTCATTATATATAAAGCATCTTGGGTATATAAACATAGATTTTAATTTTAAAGAACTCTTAAAAAAAAAAAAAGGTGGCTTTAAAACCTTAAGACCTCACTAATGTATTTTTCAATGTTTAGTAATTGTTAAAAAAAAAAAATTCTCTTACATCTACCCTATGTTCCTTAAACAGCAGATTATGCCATCAGGCCCTTTTTTCAGGGAACTAAGAAGTGCAGCTAGATACCATTTTCAATATGGAAAAACAGACTTTTTCCCCTTCCAGAAATCATTCTTTGGTTGCACAGTCAAGCACTAGATGCAATACTATCAGAGTGAAAAGTAAAATGAAAACATTTTTACTTTCTATCATTGTAGTCCCATTAAATTTCATACTGTATTTGTGAATCTATAATTCCATGTTGCCCAATCATGGTCTGTTTATGATTCACTGGGCATCTAGATTTTTTCTCTTGTACTGAAGGTCCATACTTATTTATTTATGCGTATGTTCATCAAATTGTGTTGCAAACAGAAATTCCAAGGCATGTGGCAAAGAGGCCTTTCTAAGGGAGTTGTTGTTAGTTGCTGCAGAGTCAATTCCAACTCATGGCAACCTCATGTGCTCAGAGTAGAACTGCTCCCTAGGGCTTTCCAGGCTGTGACCTTTCAGAAGCAGATCGCCAGGCCTGTCTTCTCAGGCACCTCTGGGTGGGTTCGAACCACTAACCTTTCAGCTAACTGTTTGTATCACCCAGGGACTCCTTCTTAGGGAGTAGGGAAGGGAATTATTGAGTGGGAAACACACTCTTCAGATGCCCCTAATTCAACCAGAACTCTGCTTTGGTTTGTTTTAAATATTGCACTTCCATGCAAGATTTGGCCGGATGGTACTGCTTTAAAGGAAAATAAAAGTCTGAAAAATCACTGATTTAGGGCAATGAAAATATTCAGCACCAAAATTACTAAAGAAGTCTTAACTTGAAGCAATTTATGATTAACCTCTGGTTGGTACAGTTAAGGGAGGTAGTTCTGAGAATGGAAAAAGGAAAAGGAAATGGGAAAGGTGAATAGAAAGGAGAAAGATTTCCTTGACCTTAAAAGGTCCATGATTTGAGACAAAAATTAATAATAGGAAACATATCAACTAATCTAGATCCACGTAGGGCATTATTCTGAAAATGCTGAAGAGAATGTATCTGTTTAGATGTAAAAATGTCTGCAATATTAAAAGTGGAAAACATGGGTGCTAATTATTTTTTCCTGTTATCATTGGTAACACTAGCTAGGTGAAGATCTGCAATTAATTTTATTCATATGTAATAGGATTACTAAATGTTGCTGTTTCCTAAATTAGGGATGAAATAAGCACACTTGAGATAATAGGGAAAGTTTACTGTCCACTGGTCTGTCTATGGAAATACATGATATTGATCACAACTAGAATTATGTACTGTTATGGACTGAATTACATTCTCCCAATATGTGTTGTAAATCCTAACCTCTATGCTTGTGGTTATAATCCCTTTTGGGAATGGGTTGTCTCTGTTATGTTAATGAGGCAGGATTAGTATAGGGTGTGTCTTGAGTCAATCTCTTTTGAGATATAAAACAGATTAAACAAGTGAGCAGAGCAAAGATAGGGGAAGAGAGATGGCAAGCCACATGAAGATCACCCACAAGCAGAAGCTCAAAGAGACCAGAACCTTCCTCCAGAGCTGACGGAGACAGAAAGCTTTCCCCTAGAGCCAGCACCCTGAATTCAAAATTCTTGCCTCCTAAACTGTGAGAAGATACATTTCTGTTTGTTAAAGCCATCCACTTGTGGTACTTCTGTTATAGCAGCACTAGATAACTAAGAAATGTACTTAAAGTTATAAAGAGATGCAATGGAATATAATTAGTATTTGTCTTTGTGAGAATCAACACTGATAAAAGAGAGCAAACAAACAAAACTCTAGTTTTGATTCTTGGATTCTTCTTGCAGTCTCTAACAATTTTCTTTAAAACAAGAAGAAAAACAGGACACTGCCAACTAATCTGTAATACCTCTGACTCTGACCTTAAGGGAAATTAAACTGTCATTTAATTAATATTATTTCTAGTAAGTTGGGGCTTAAAAAAATCATTCCACTGAGGCTGTCCAATAGAAATATAATGTAAACCACATATATAATTTTAAATCATCTAGCAGCCACAGTCACAAAAGTAAAAAGTAGTTGAAATTAATTTAGTAATGAGTTTCATTTAACTCAATATATCAGAAACATTATTTTAACAGATATCAACATAAACATTATTGGGATAGTTCACATATTTCTATACCAACTCTTCAAAATCTGGTGTCTATTTTACCCTTACAGCCCATCTCAATTTGGCCTAGACACATTCCAAGAGCTCAATAGGCACATGTGGCTAGTGGCCACCATACTAGAACACACAAGCACGTAATTTTAGTGTAGTTTTGTTGAAGAAGAAAACAAAACAAATTTCTGTAAACCCTGGCAATCTGTAGTCTCTCCTGTAGTCCCTCCCAAACACTCTTCCTAGGTGTCTGGGATGATTTTATTAACTCTGTCTGTGCTGTACTTTAATGGTAAATAGGGAATAGGACAGCAATCTAACCAAAAAATTCAAGGCAAATTTTAGAGCCAAGATGAGGTGGTCTTCAATATTCAAATTAACACTGAAACGAATTCTCAAGTTCATATGACTTTGCCACATACATTACATACACAAAAGGCTTTGTACTTTTCAGAAGATTAATCAGAACTTAAATCCTGTTCTGCTTGTACTTTATAAAAATAAGGGTTTAGCCCACTGTTCTTGATATAAAGGAAAGTTATCATAACTTAAGCATTTTCTCTGTTCATATTTTGACTAAAATGTATATCAAACTTCTGTTCAAACTTTAAGAAAATGACTTTAACATTTCACCTGGGATGCTTTTCAACATCCTGGGTAATATTCAGATTCGTACTAACACCAGCTGATTAGCAACATGAACCTTTTGGGGGTGGGGGGACTGTAACCTGTCAAGAAATGGTTTATTTCTCTATTTTGTGCCATTTGATTAGAATTCAAAAGCAATTACATTACTGTCCCTTTTTTTTTTTCTCCAGGATTGTCTGCAATTTAACTTTTGAATATATTTTTAAATGAAAGTAGGTCTCCTTATCGCCAGTGCACAAATCCACTCTCTAGCTTTCTAGGCAAATTTGACTATGTCACTCTTGCCTTGTTTAAACTCTTCCGGTGGTTTCCTATGACTTACAGAGAGGCGATACAAGCATAGATCCTACTGGCCAAACATGCACCACTAAAGCCTACCAATCAGTCAGAAGATCTGATCTAAACTCAGAAACCTGGGTTCACTGACTGTCATGGATCAAACTGTGTCCCCACAAAATATGTGTTCTAAATCCTAACCTCTAGGTCTATGGTTGTAATCTCATTTTGGAATGGGTTGTCTTTGTTGTGTTAATGAGACAGGATTAAGGTAGAGTCTATTTTGTGTCAATCTCTTTTGAGATATAAGAGATTAAATGCAAGTTAGTAAGTACAGCTGGGGGAAGAGAGATGCCAAGCCACATGAAGATAGCCCACAAGCAGAAGCTCAGAAGAGACAAGGATCTTCCTCCAGAGAAACAAAGCTTTCCCCTGGATTCAGACTTCTAGCCTCCTAAACTATGAGAAAATAAACTTGTCTGTTAATGCCACCCACTTGTGGTATTTCTGTTATAGGAACACTAGATAACTAAGACACTGATCAAGATAGAGGACTTGCAATGATAAAGGGGTAAGAAAGGTTTCAACAGTCTATTCATATTAAAAAGACTAGTGGACTCAGCTTCCACTGTAACAGTCAATGGAAGAATCTGTGGTACAGCATGATGTCCAGGGAGTGATGAGGCTGAGGGTCTTTTTGTTCACCACTCTTCTTTTAAAAAATAGTCGGAAGAAGCTGAAGTAGAATATGGAGATTTAGTTAATTTTAACAAAGTCAGGTGACTAGGTCATAGAAGCATATTGATGAAATCAAGGACTTTTAGGAATCAAAGGGCCCTGAGACCCAGTGTATCATACCCTCACCCCTGATGGTTCACAAGATTGTACTTTCTTAATGACACAACAAGCATCTGAACCTAAAACCATCCAGAACTTAAAAGAGCACTGAATTTGTTCAAGGAAATGTATAAACTTAAACAAATGGGTCCAAGTGAAGAGAGACTAATTCTATATCCCACTGCTGAACTACCTCAAGTTTAATGGAATCACAGATTTTGAAGAATTGTGAAGTTACTTAGAAGAATTTCATTTCAGAATATGATAAATGTTATTCATGCTTTGTTTTTATGTCTATATCTGGAGTACTAATTTTATGGTTTGTCTATATTATCAACTATCTGCTCTACTAAGAAGGCCTACCTGTTGCTAAATGACAAATCTGCTAAATTACTGTTTTTTTTAAGAATTTAACTGCAGCCTTTGGTCAGGATTTGTTAGTCCAGCTCCACTAAATGTACATTTCGTTTCTATTTCATAGTTCAGAAACCACTTTATTTTTTATTGTTGTAGTTTAAGTGAAAGTTTACAATTCAAGTTAGTCTCTCATACAAAAATTTATACATACATTGTTATGTGACCCTAATTGCTCTCCCAATACTGTGACAGCACACTCTTCCTTTCTACCCCTGATTTCCTGTATCCATTCAACCAGCTCCTGACCCTCTCTGCCTCTCATCTCACCTCTGGACAGAGGCTGCCCATTTAGTCTCATGTATCTACTTTAGCTAAGAAGCACATTCTTTACAAGAAGCATTTTATGTCCCATAGTCCAGTCTAATCTTTGTCTGAAGAGTTGACCTCAGAAATTGCTTTAGTTCTGGGCTGACAGAGAGTCCGGGAGCCATGCTTTCTGGGGTTCCTCCAGTCTCAGTCAGACCATTACGTCTGGTCTTCTTACTAGAATTTGAGTTCTGCACTCCACCTTTCTTCTGCTCCATCAGGGAAAAAACCAAGCAGTTCTTAAATGCTCAAGATTTTATACGTAAAAGTTTAGGGCTTTCTCTAAACTTAGTTTACTTTCTTTTCTATTTTTACACACTACGTCCTCTCTGCTCCTATCCACATCAGTGAAATAGTTATCACAAACTGTGCTAGACTATGCTCCAGGTATCTGTCAGTTTTTTCATTTTTATTTTTTGTCTGTCAATTTTTGGTGAAATCTTTCATTTAACAAACTTACCCAGAGCCCCATCAGTATGGCACATTTCTAAAAGCAAATTAATAAACTTCATAAAGAAGTATGCTCTACCCCAAGGCACTATAGGATTCCTGCAATTTGGGGAGCTATGCCAGATATTCTGACTATGTGGCTCATCCCTGGGCAATTTTGGAGTCTACCCAGCTCTAAGAGCTCAAGTTTCCTTTACAAAATTGTAAAAATCATCACTGAAAACCAATGGTAGAGGTCACGAGAATAAGGTGAACTGTTAAATTGCTATGTTTGCGAATTGTTAAGTGAAAAAAACTAGGATAACTCACTTTTCACTACATTAGTTACTATATCCTGGATTGAGACTGGCTCTTTAATGTAATAATAACTAATTTATCGAGCACCTATTACATGATGGAGCCCTAGTGGTACAATGGTTAAGAACTCAGCTGCTACCCAAAAGGTAGGCAGTTGGAATCCACCAGCCACTCCTTGGAAACCCTATGGGGCAGTTCTACTCTGTCCTATAGGGTCACTACGAGTTGGAACTGACTCCACGGCAACGGGTTTCGTTTTTTTTGTTTACTACATGACAAACACTTGGCATTAACTATCTCGAATCCTTGTAACAAGCACAAGATAGAAATTCCCCTTTTTACAATTTTGAAAATAGGCTAGAGAGTTTAAGCAACTTGTTCAGAATAACAAAAGTAGTATGTAGAGAATTAAAGATTTTTTTTAAAAAGTCTATTTTGGTATTTTTAATGAAAATGTCTCTTGCTTTCCTACTTTTAATTCACATCCAAAGAATCATTTCTATCAGTTCTATGGCTAGCATTTAAATGAAACTAAGAGATTTATCTTTCATAGGGAATACATCTGCCTCGAAGATCAGAAAAAGGAATAAATAGTATTCTATTCTTAACCTGTGCCCCACATTTATTTATTATATATATTATTTTATATACATATTATTATACATGATAGGTTTTCTAAACTTACCATGAGTGAAAAATTAATTTCAAAAGTAAAAGCTCCTTATATTTTATGTAACATGAAACAGATGAAATACCTCTGCATTTTTGTTGAATTAAGATTTTGGATCTGGAATATATATGCATTTTTAAATAACTTTGTTACTTAATGTAGACCTTATAAATGGCAGAATATAATAAAGTTTACTATGAATTTTCATGAGTTCTGGCACTTTCAAAGTTATGGCTGGGGTTATCACATTTTATTGTGACTGACAGTATAATGCTGCTATAATAAAAATTTCCTGTCAACTTGTTCTCTCCTGAAATGCCTGAAGCATTTCAATTTAAGTGTCAGATTAAAATATATGATGGAGAAAAGAAATGGATCTGCATTGTCCCATCTTTATATCCAGGGAAAGAGGACAGAGTGCCAAAATAACGTGGGAGCAGAAATTTGTTTTCATAATTACCTGAGAATGGGTTGTGTTGAAATGCTTTAATTATGCCATCTATTTTTGTAGTAAAGTTTTCTGTGGATAAATCTCACCATGTGGGATGAGTAAGGTTTAGAGTTTTATGTAAATTCTTAATTATCCAACTACCTTTCATTTCAATTGGTAACAAGGTGAGGCTGACCCCGACTGTGACATCATTTATATAAATGGTATCTATCTTAGATATTCATTTCTAAGAGCTCCAAGTTTTACAAATCTCATGTTGCTTTTCCCATTGAAAGTTCTGCTTTGGCCTATCCAAAAGCATATTTCCGCCCAATGCCAAACTCTTCGCTTGTGCCTTTGCCTTCTCCTTCAGAACTTTGCTTCAAAATTTAAACTCCTTTCATATTATTGCTCTCTTCCTCTCCTGTGGCGACTCCTTCCCCTTTCCCCTCAGCTTACTATATACTACATTGTTTCATTCTTAAAAATAAAACAAAACTAAATCCTTTCCCAATTCTTCTTCCTCCTCATTCTTCCCTTCCTCTGTCAACATTTTAGAACAATGGTCTATCTCTACTCCTTCATATCTTCACCCCCTGTGACTGGGCTTTCATCTTTAATACCACACGGCATTCTTGAAGACCAGTGACTTCCTGACTGTCATGTCCTCTGGTCTTTTTAAAGTATTCTTCCTCAACTTGTCTACAAGGTATGCTCTCCTTAAAGCCTTCTTCTTTGAGTTTGATGACATTTGTGTGTTTCCTGGTTTTTCTAATACTATGCTTTTTTCTAACACTAGAGTTTTTCATACTACCGTTTTCCTGGATCGTCACTTTCTTCTACCTCCCTACCTGTAGATCCCAACACTTTTAGTGATGACTAGTTCTCAAAACTGGCTATGCATCAGAAATACTCATGGCACTTTTAAAAAATATAGTTATCTAGAATCTACCACAGCTCCACTGAATCAAACTCTCCAAGAGTAGACACTGGGGAGATGTATTTTTAAAAACCTCCTCTGGTGATTTTGGTATATAGCTATGGTTGTAGGTGTTCCTCAAGATCTTCCCTCAAACTCTCTCCCTTGGTAATGTCATGGCTTTTGGGCCTTAAATATTATCACTCTCCTGAGGTAGTATTTCACTAGTTCTGGATTATTACAAGAAAAAAATCATTCTGCAGCCAAGTTTGGGAAAGATTAAACAACAAAGTTGTCTTACTGAAGGACTTCTCAAAGCCATATGTATACTTCATATCTCTATATAACAATTTGTTAGGGCCTCTTGATTCCATTAGAAAGGGCTGTTTACATCCAAATTGATCTTGCTTCTAATTCCTACCTTCTATATAATCCACTTTAAACATTATTGCCAGATTATCAATATAAGGCACAAATTTACTCTTGACACTCTTCTACTCAAAAACTTCAATTACCATTGAATTACAGAGCCAAGTTTAAATTCTCTAGCTTGACATTCAAGGCCTTGAAAGATATGGCTTGAACCTTTTCAACTTGCTTTTTTCTTTCATTATATGATGAAGAGTGTCGACCTTGAAGTCAGATATATTTGGGTTTGAATTATGTTTTGTCTTGGGCAAATAATTTAAACTCGTAAGTCTCAGTTTGCTTATAAATGAAAGCACGATAATACTGCCTCCACCTGGAAAGGTTATTTGAAGATTACATATTGGTTGCCCCTTCTCATATCGAAGAACTTGCTATCACCTACTAAAAACAGTAGTTCTCAAATTTTGGTATGGGTCGTTATTAGCAGGGGTATTTGTTACAAAAGGAGATGCCTTTGACTTGGTAATCTGTGTGAGGCTCTAGAACTACACTGCCCATGTGGTAGCCACTAGCCACATGTGGCTATTGAGTAATGAACTATGGTTAAACCAAACTGAGATGTGCTGTAAGTATAAGATACACAATGGATTTCAAAGACTTAATATGAAAAAAAAAAAAAAAAAGAAAAATATCTCATTAATAATTTTGGATTGATAACATGTTGAAATGATAATCTGGATACATTAGCTTAAATAACATATATTATTCAAATTAATTTGACTTGTTTCTTTTTTACTTTTTAATGTGGCTACCAGAACATTTAAAATTACATGTGGCCCGCACCATATTGCTATAGAATAGCACTGCGCGGGAATCTGCATTTTTAACAAGTTCTCCAGATGATTCTGTGGAAAGTATCCTCAGATCCCCTTTTGAGAAACAGTATATGAAACTCTATGCTCTTTAAAGAACTGATGGCTTTATGTATCTTTATTGCCTCTATATATCTTTACATCTTGATAGTATTCTGAACATTGCAGGTGGTTAACTATATACTGATTGAAATTAGTTATACTTTAAATTTTGAGCAATCAAAATTCATTAAAAAAATTTCATTAGAAGCTTTGCTTTTATTTATTTTTTTTCTTTCCCAGTTCCTAAAGACTTACTTGTGAATTGTAGTTCTTGGATGGGACAAAAAACTTGAAGCTTTGATTAGTTCCAAAATTAGTAAAAATAACTTATTTTCTAAAAGAATTAGGGCTTTCCCCTATAGCTATTTAGTTTCATGTAGAAATAGACTATTCATTTTACTAAATTCCAAAGCTGTTGGATATTGTCATACTTAACTTCTTTAAGACTAGTGATTAACACAAAATCAGCACACCCAAAACCCACTGCCACTGAGTTGATTCCAGCTTATAGTGATGCTATAGGACAGAGCAGAATTGCCCCATAGGGTTTCCAAGGAGTGGCTGGTGGATTTGAACTGCTGATCTTTTGGTTAGCAGCTAAGCTCTTAACCACTGCACCACCAGGGCTCCTTAAGACTAGTGATTAACACAAAATCAGGAGCACATGATAATTTTTATGCCGTAGCAATTTAGCCAGATGAGAAAAAGAAGACACCAATCTGGCAAAAGGGTGTCTCTACTTAGGGGTAGATGGGGTGAGGATGGCTGAGTGTCCTCGAAGTAAAGAGACAGAAAATTGAGATACAATCAAAGATATGTAAGTATTGCTGGGATGCAGACTAATCTTGATTTTAATGATTGTTAGAAGACAGTCACAAAATTAGAAATAACTTTTCAAGAATGTTTGGTAATAATTCTCAGAAAAGATTTTCCCACTTACCTCATTGCTACATTGCTGCCATCAATAACTACTGGTCTCAGATTTTCACCATCATCTGTTATAATCTCTTGCATTGGAGATTCAGACCTCTGAGATTCCAGGGAAGATGTTTCCCGCATTATACTGTTAATTGTGCTAACTGTTTGATCAGTTTCACTTTTATTTCCAAGTTTGACCAGTTCTCCCAATATATCATTGATTAAAGCATCGGTACCGAGTTTGTTTAGCACAAGCTGAACCTGTTCTTCGGAATAACCTAACTTAAGTGCAAACTCCAGTTTTGTTTGGTATTCTCGTACCACATCAGGGGGTTTCTTTGCTTCCTTGGATGTAGTCTGGGACTCTTCAGTTTTAAAGTCTTGCAAAATTTCACTGCATTTGAGTACATGGGGCTCTAAACAGGGAGATCTACAGAGTTGTCGGTGAGTCTTAGTTAATAAGCACGGCTCTACGGAAATACTACTCAACTGTTCTGATTCATTATCAGAATTTGTGCTTTCTTCAGAGTCACCAGAGCTTGCATTCTCTTCAGACACCTCTTTTTCTGTATCTTCCTTCCCGGAACTAACTTTATCCATTGTTGGTTTTTCTACCATTGGCCAAGGTACAGCTGCACTTAAATGTGGGTCAGTGGTCTCCACATAAAGGTGGCCGAGGTCATGGCCCAGATGATCCTTCAAGCCCATGAAGCTGTTCCGTGTACTTGACTCCACTTTGCTGTTTTTTCTGTATTCCTGAATGCAAAGCGCTCCGTATTCCTAGGGAAAAATGTAAAATATTTAGGACTACATTATTTCCTGTTACATTTCTGTCTTCAAAGGTCGTAAGATTACTCAAAGTCATTAGTTACCAACACCTACTTTATATTTTGTCTGCATCCTCTCATCCCTTATAATACCCTTGTCAAGACAGTATAATGCCCCATTTTTCAGATGAACAGGGTATGAATTAGGAAGGCCATGTAATTCCTCCAAAGCAACAAAGCAAATAAGTAGTAGAATCAGATTGTAAACACAGTTTTGTTTGACTTCAAAACTCATGCTCAACCTAGATGGAAGAGATTTTTCCACTTTAGAAACTTATGTTTCTAGAGTAACACAGAATATTACCATAAGACACATTTTAGTTATGCCAATGACAGCTTATGTACATTTTCTCTAAATAATTCATAAAAATCTATAAAAATTCTTGAGCGAGAGAAAGCTATGTGGAAATAAAGGTAAATATTAGCTTACAATACTTGAAAATTATCATTAATTTGAATCAACCTTAACAACAATCTAAAGTTTTAAAAATAATTTAGATACTACAATGAAAGAGTATATACTCTAAAATATTTAGCCAGTGAAGAATTAAATAATTACAAAGTGAATTATATTCCATTTAGAGATGAATACAGTTTTACCTTAATAATTATTTTTATATATTGGACATGGTAACAGAATATAACTTTTAACATTACGCCACCCTTATTAAGTACCAGGGACACCAGGGTGGGGGTGGGGGGAGCTGTTTTATTCTATGTACATTTGTGGAAAGCAGGAAAATTAACTATTTCATATAAAATTAGCAGCAAGTAATTAAGAACATTAAATAAATGTTATCTGAATTTCACAGGAGTCCCTGAACGGTGCAGTTAAGTGCTCAACTACTAGCCAAAAAGTTGGTGGTTCAAACCTACTAGGAGGCACCTTGGAAGAAAGGCCTGGTGATCTGCTTCTAAAAGGCTACAGCCTTGAAAACCCTATGGAGTGCAATTCTACTCTGCACTCATACGGTTGCCGTGAGTTACAGCTGACTTGATGGCAACTAATAACAACAAGATCTCAATTTCTTGAAATTTCAAAAAATTTTTCTGATTGCATCAGATTAATTAACCATTATCTGCATTTGGTTAAAAAGTCATCTTTCTCCTGTTTTCCCCCTATAAAAATGTTTTTTTTTTACTATTTAAAACGCTTTTGCTTTTTTACTTTTTCCCTAAAGTCTATTGGAAATAGTTGTTATTTCTCTACCAGAAACACATTAGCAAAATAAAATCATTTTCTCTTGTGCTTCATTGAAAGGACTATATCCACATCAGCAGTTTACTTATCAAGCCAATTCCAGTGTTCTATCCAGGATAACTTGTCCCTGTTCAGGTGTCTGCTCTTACGGAGCCCTGGTGGCATAGTGGTTAAATGCTTGGCTGCTAACTGAAAGGTCGGCGATTTGGACCCACCAGCCACTCTTCGGGAGAAAGATGTGGCAGTCTGCTTCTATAAAGATTACAGCCTCGGAAACCCTATACGGCAGTTCTACTCTGTTTAATAGGGTCGCTACAGGTTAGGATCAAATTGACAGCAATGTTTTTTTTTTTTTTTTTTTTTTAATCCAGAATAACAGCATGCTAGTGGTAGACGAATTTAAGCTGTCATAAAACACCTATTTAAATAACTTAAAAAAGAAAATTGGAAAAATATTTTAAAGTTCTTCAATATCTTATTTACACTAGAAAGGATCTATTATAGTAATGTTAAAAGAAAAATGTTATTTTCTAAGAAGTCACAAATTTAAATGAATGTTTGGTGACTTATTAGAGAGTGAAACACTTCTACATAATGAAATAAATTATATTAACTATGGTTAATATAACCATAGTTATGGAATCCTTAGCTTGAAAACAATACATTTACAATTCCTTCAGCGTAGAACTCCTACACACTTCCATAGGAGCCTTTTTCAGGTTTTATCCCCTGAGAAAACCGGTAACTTCAATACCATTGTTCCACTAATAATACAGTATTCTTTAGCTTTAAAGAAACATCAAACTCTCTCAGTTCCTAATTGCACAACTGATAAAAATGAATATCCCTTAGGAGAGGTCTATATACATGTGTTCCATTATGAAGCTATATCCACTTCAATTTTTTTCTATTAATATGGATATGCAAGAGCCCAATTATTTAGAATTAAAGGAAAGGATTCTGAAAGTAAATCTTTACACTTAGTGATTTATTAACTACTGTAATATACTGACACCATAATGCAAGTAACAAATCACAACAGCATCCTAATAAAGGGATACAGTTAAAAGAAAAATCTGCACTGTGGCCTTCGTAGAGCTCCCACCAAAACTATCTTAAACAAGGAAAATCTATTGGAAGCTGGGCTGCCTGGCAACAAGAAGCTGGTTGCTAAGCTGCACTCCTTTAACATGCCATCATGAATGCTAGCACAGTGAAAGAATAATTTGGTATGAACAAAAGCCTATGAAAGAGACTGGGACTTAAGTGCATCTGGTTTACCCTCTGAGAACAATGCAGCTGCCAAACCAATCTGGAAGCTCCGACATCATTGTTCTGTAAACCCCACAATCTGCTCTGACTGCAGGAAGTGTATTTAACGGGCAACATTTTTGATCTCCCCTGAAAAGTTTGGGTTTTGCATAAGTGCTGTTGTGAGATAATTCTTCAAGATAATGACTCACTGACCAAATCCCTGAACGGAACTAGGATATACTATTTTAATATTGAGCTCTAGTGCTTTTCTTTTGGGCTGGATCAGACAAGATGAATACCTTATGAAAAATACAGGGGAAATATTAAAAGATGAGTGAAATTATTTTTAATTTTCACATTTTTCAAAGAAACAAAACCAGGTACTGTAAACCTTTTAAAAGGAAAATTAACCACTCCAAAAAAAAAAATAAATCTACTTACCTTCAATATAACAAAGTGTCAACGACCCAAAGCTGCTCTGCCATATAATTTTACTATGTTTATAATGATAAAATAGGAAGAAAAATAGAACTATCAGTTGTTTTTATAATATTATGCCAGATAAACTCATTTGTATGCCAATATCACATACCTTTAAATTGTGATAATTCATATAAATTGTACATATTTAAATAAAAAATTTTCAATAATTGGGCTAACATGATTTTTAAGGCTAAGGATAAATGTAAGCCTGACCTACTTTTTTTTATTAACATCTAATTGGGTTAGACAGCACAATTTTTCTTTTAAAATATTCTGGTTGAACTTTTTTCACACTGAGAGGCCCTTCTTCATCTTCTAGATTTCAATGGTTAGCTCAGATAAAGTTACCCAATCCTACTGTGTACTAAATAAGCAGTTAAATAATTTTTAGAACCTGTAATGCAACAGACAAAACAGGAAACAGTACAAATAAGGGCGAATGAGTTCAATTACCAGGCCTATAAGCTGCATATATTTTCTCCATCACATAATACAAATCTGATATAACCTGATTTGCACTGACTTCAAGTGGTAAAGATTTGGTTTTTACAACTTTTAATCTCTAAAATGCTTCCTTAGTCACTTGTAATTAGTTAAAGATTACCCTGACTTAATATGACACTTTACAAAATATCAGAATTTGGCAGTATTTTGAAATCATTCAAAAAAATTAAATGCTAGAGTTAAGATTTAAAAACTAATCAGAAAAATATTTTCATAGGCTGCAGTACTTGTTAACGTAACGGAATGTGCAAAACTTGCAAGGGGATTATTATAAAAGATTTGGGGACAAAGAACGGTATCTCACCTTTGTTTTTATTCAGTGCCTTAAAATGATCAATACAATTTTGAAAAAAGACACCAATGACATCAAAAAGTGCATTACTTCACGTAGGACAGAAACTAGGTTTTTCCTCAATTTCTAAACCGTTTATTAGACTTTCAAGTGATTGCATTTACTCAGGTGTAAACTTGTGTAAATCATCTTTACTAACAAGGGTAATTTTCCTTATTAAGCAGCAGCACAGTCAAAATTTCACACATTAAGTAGGTCAGAGTTTATACTCCCTTAGTTATCAAAAAAACTACAGGAGCATAAACTGTATGGCTTAACTTTTAAACTTTACATCAGGGGTCCATTATAACTGTCTTTTATATGCTATATTCTTGCACACAAAAGGTACTGGCAAAAGTAAATGATCTGAGAACATATTCCTACACTTACAAATCTACAGATTCCCTCCAGAAATTCCATCTGAAACTGAAATAATTTTTCTTGTTAATGGCCTAATAAGTTTAAAAATTAAATAATTCAATTTTTTTAAAATGAACCAAATTTTCATGCTAATTTGGTAGGCGATGATAAAGTATAACTGATTTTTAAAAGTTTTCAGAAACTTTTTTTTAAAACTCTTCACATTAGCTGAATGCAGGTTTATGATATAATGGCTATTTACTCCAAACTTACTGCACACCCACGAATTCCTCTATTTAGTGAGTAGATCTTCTGAAAGCTCTCATTAGATAACCTGGATAATCCTTCACCTCAAATTAGGTATAATTTTTTTTTTTTTTTAATAAAGAGCCACATATTAATCAAGAATACTAGATCATAAACTTGTTAAACCGATTTATTTGTTTGTAATGTAAAGTTACAATGCCATGAAAGTGGTTCTGGTTGTTATCCAGACGGTAATACTATGAGAACAATGGAAATAAAATAATGAATATGTAATAAACACCTACTGCTGTAGTCGCTGTGTATTTAATTACCACTGTATTTCAGTGAGTGCTGCTGTCTGCATCCCTCTAACCAACAAAGGAAGGATGTCCCTTTGAACAGATTGGTTAATGCTCTGGGGCAACAGATGTCTACTGGAACTGCAGGAGACCAGCAACTGGTGTCCTGCCCATCTTCTGAAAACTTTCAATAGACTTATGCATATGTTCACACAATAGGGCATGTGGTAGAAATGAAAACCTCTTTTTAACCCTTTATGTTCTTTCCTTCCCCCCAACTGACAGATGAAAGTCTTTGTCGTCTCCTCCCTTCCTCATTACAGAACTCTTGAAAGCCAATAGTTTGTGGAATGACATCTTCAATCTAATATTGGAAACTAACGCAAGTAAAAAAAAGAAAAAACAAAAAGTGGGGAGAAGAAATTAGAAACTGTGCATGAATACTGACATTGCCGGACGTAAAGCAATTAAATGCTTCATCATCTTATTGAAAACAAGCTGTTTGAAACACCTGCCTATTTTTATCAATCCATCTTTCCAAACTAGATTCTTAAGACAATAGAAAATCTACCAGCTCCTAGGTATGGCAGTGACACCTTAAGAAACATAAGAATTTGATGAGAATATAAAATCTAAATTCACTGTTTATCAAGACATCAGAACATGTTGTAAGTTGTCTTTAAGTTCCAAATGATCACATGCCATCCTGAAAGCCTTACAAATGTTCATGAAGTTATAAGTCATTGTTTACATGACTCCAGAAACTAAAAATATAAAAATCTGCTTCATAGACATATTTTGCAGAAAGAAGATATTTTGAAACTATATAAAATGTTAGGCTTTCATTTCAGGTGCTTCCTATCCTTTACAGAATTCAAATTAATACTATTTTGCAAAGTTTAACTTCCAAGGCGTTAAGTAGCACAGATACTCACGTTAGTAGGAAAATACAAAGACATTGGTTTCTGTAGCAGCTTCAGCAGTAACTCCTTAACACAATTTTAGCTGCAGACCTCCAGGCAGGCAAGAAGAACAATGAATGGTCGAACAGATGGAATGGCAATGTCTTTGCTTAACCTATTACCGAGTGGAATCACAGCCAATCATAGGCCAGAAAGCTCACAATTAGTTGGCCAGGCAGATGCAAGACAACCTCAGCACCCTGCGACAGGTTCGTAGGTTTCTAAGATAAGCAAGTTGATGTCATTCTTAGGGTCTGCTCTGGGGGCAGCATGTGTATTAACGAGGGGTGTGCAGCAACAATAGGCCATACAAAGCCGACTAGTGGGCAGCTGCTGGATGAGAGCAGTCATTAGGGAGCAGCCTGCCAACAACACCTGGCTTGGGAGGACTTCAGCTCTCCTCCTCGTTTTTAATGCATGAAACAAAGAAACCAATTCTATTTTAAACAGTAAAAGTTGCATGTTTCCAAAAAGTTGTGGCTACCCTCTAGTCTATTAGCTTTTCATTTCTGTTTGAGAAGTAAAGAAAATGAGGTGTGTCAAAGCAGCAATTAGTAACCACAGCAGCAGCCCCTTTTCTTCCGTAAATGAGTTACTAGTGAAAAGAGATACAGGTTATAGTACAATGATTTCTATGGAAATACTGGGAAGTCTAAAAAGTATTTTAAAATATTTGGTAATTTGTTGCAAGATAATAACATGAATAAGACAGATGATGAAAATAAGGTTGAACCAAAAAAAAAAAAAATTAAGAGCTTGCAAATAAAATCGATACAAAAAAGTTAAGTTCACTAGAAGTGTTAAGATAAAACAAAAGCTTGATTCAACTTTGTGTCAAATGAGTCAACTGAAGTGAACATTTAGATAAAACTATTTAACTTCAACTTAAAACCAACAGAACAAGCCCATCTTCTGCATGTGCAATAGTGGTATAAAATTCTTAAAGCAAAAATCTTTCATTAAGTTTTAATACACAGTAGATTTTATACCTGTTAAAAGTATTTATATTTCATATAATTTATAAGATGTGATACTCAAGTTTCAGTTCAGGAACAACAAGTTAACTTTACTGGAAAGAAGAAAAGCTGTGATAATTTTAAAGGATATAACATATACAAAAATAAGCCCCTTCAATGAGGAAGCTTGTTATTCCTGATTTATTTCAAACTTCCAGATTAAATAGTATTTATAATACTGTGGCCTATTTGCTTTCCAGAGCTGCGTAAGTTGTATCTGGAGCGGCCTCTGATTATGGAAAACATTCATTCGGAATTTAAACACCACAAGGCACTGTGAGGCTATTTCCTACTTTAAAAAAAAAAAAAAAGGAATCTTGAGATGTCCTACTACCTACTTTTGTGCTGTAGAACACACACACCCTTTTCATTTCAGTGAAAAGTAAAAGAATAAAGGCAAAGAACTGATCTTAAAATACAATTTTCTAACATAGGCTGATTTATGCAGAGCTCACACTTCTTCATTATATGACCATCAACTCTAAAGATCTAAAACTTGGTTAGAGCATCCCAAACAATCTACATCAATTTCTCTTTTTGACACGCAAATACAGAGGCTACTCAAAAACTGGGATCATTTGTAAGTACTTGGAAAAAAGTTAACAGGGGTTGGGGACTCAAAGCCATGTTCTTACCGCACCCACTCAAATGAAAATGAGGTCTTCTCTTTTTACAAAATAAGAGGAATATCTATTCTATATAGTTAAAACTCTTCAGTTGTCTCACCAAAAACATTCCTTATACCTACTAAAACCTAAAAGTTACTGTTGCTTCTAAAAAGAAAATGAACATATAAAACATATTGTAGATCACTATTTGTCTATAGCTATTTCTCCTTGACAGAGCTTAGTATTTTATCAAAATGTGTCATTCAAAAAGTATTAGAAAATTTAAAACTCTGTGAAAATATTTTGGACTAAATATAATCATTAGATCCAAAGTGCCAAACTAAATTCTAAAACATGACTTATTCTGTTTCTGCTAAGAGGTACCGTAAGGTTACTGAAATAGTAGTCAGGCCCATGGCCTAATATCAAAGGACATTTTAAAGCCCATTAAAGGCGAAGATATAGCATCTCTATATAGATCAGTCCCTGGAGAAGGACATCATGCTTGGTAAAGTAGATGGTCAGCGAAAAAAAAAAGAAGACCCTCAGTGAGATGGACTGACACGGTGGCTGCAACAATGGGGCTAAGCACAACGATTCTGAGGATGGTGCAGGACCAGGCAGTGTTTTGTTCTGTTGTACACATGGTTGTTATCAGTCGGAACCAACTCGATGGCACCTCACAACAACAGTATTATAACTTTCTGAAAATTACACAGCATTCAATTTTATGTCTTGGGTAAGCACATAAACATCACAGAAATGAGAAAAGTTACAATTTATCTTTTTTAAATTTTTTGTGGTGGTGGTAGTTCTTTGAAATTTCAAGAGTGGAAGGTATAAACGCAAAAGATAAATCAAGGCCACTGTTATGGCTAGTAAATTCAATTCTAGTAAAACTGAGTAAATAAGATCAAAATGAAAAATATAACATACATCCACTCAAAGTAGTTACAACTAAAACCTAATAAAACTTAATAGCTATGCACTGACTAGAGAGACAGTGAGGTCTGTATTTATGAATTCATATTAAAAAGACTTGTTTTCTTTTGTACATAAAAAGGAAACTCCTTAGTATAAATAGGTAGGCTTCTCTCTTCCCTTGGGTTTTCTTCCTTCTCTTTATCCCTTGCTACTATAGTTACTACTTTATAGCATTAATGCAGGAGGAGGAGGACGAATTTTCTCACTAATTCCTGCCACTACGAACAGGAAGAATGAGAGAAAACTACCCAAGAGCTCAGCAGGAAGCCTGATCGCCAGCACTGGATTAAGCTTTTTTGCAAACAGCAAATAAAGACAGTGATCTGAAAAAGCTAATCAGATCCTGCTGTGGTATTTAGACTATCTTAGTTGCTAGTATTGGATAATGGTAAGCACATTAAAACATCTGTAGGTGGACAGACGGCCTTAGTCTGGTTTTCCTAGTCACATAGCCCTTGTCCACTTGGTTTGGCAGGGCAAATACAAACAGCTGCACAGAACGCTGTTTTGGTCTTTGCAATAAATGACTGAGCACAGTGCACAGTTGTGACAGAAAAATAAGACAGCCTAGTTTTAGGAATATACTAAACTCTCTGAATGCAAAGGGTGGGTCTAACATCTGAAACTTCAACTATTTGAGAGGGCCCTGGACTTGTGCTGAGGCATGGCTGTGAATCAAGTGTGTTTTCATGCTGGTGTTTGAAATCGAGTCTCTTTGCCAGTAGTGATCCAAGCTGATTTCCTGCTATGGCTCGCTGAATATGGATTTGTTCCTCTTTAATATATACTCTAACAACAATCATGGAAGTAAGATTATTATATCAAGTTTTCCCACTTGTACCTAAAAGATTGAACGGTTAAACTTTTAACAAAAAAATTAGCCATTTTTGGGAGTTAAAAACAACCAATCAACAAAAAAACAGATTTACACGCATGGTGTAAAAACACGGAACAAAACCAATCAGCCACTAACTCTTAACTCTCAGAGTTATTATATTTAGGAAGTCATATGGACAATGAGAGCTTTAATATATAAAACTACTTCGCTCAATGTTAGCTGGAAAGGTAAAGACTAACTTTAAACAACAAAACAATGTGAAGAATATTGCCTCTATGAATTAAAGCCAAGTAAAGTGCTGTAGACACAGGTATCAGTTGCTGTTGATTCCAACTCATGGTGACCATATCAGTGTCAGAGTAGAACTATGTATGCTCCTTCGGGTTTTCAAAGGCTGTTTTTTTTTTTTCTGTGACTATTCTTTTTTTTTTTTTTTAACTGTGCTTTGAGTGAAAGTTTACAGCTCAAGTTAGTTTCTCATACAAAAATTTATATACACATTGTTATGTGACCCTAGTTGCTCTCCCCACAATGTGACAGCACACTCCTCCTTTCCACCCTGGATTTCTCGTGTCCATTCAACCAGCTCCTGTCCCTTTCTGCCTCAAAGGCTGATTTTTTACAAATACAGTAAGTCCCCGGGTTATGAACGTCCAGCTTACTGGACAACTCTCGTACTTGCCCTTTAACATTACGGAAATTTGGTCTCACTTTAAAACAATTGAACCAACCCCCACTTGAAACAAATTCATCACAATCACCTTCACTTGCTGCATGTGCAGGTTTTAAATCACTGAAAAAGCTTGGAGCTTTTTCCTGCACTAATCAAAGCTACCAAACCCACTGCCGTCGAGTCGATTCCAACTCACTGCCCCATAGGGTTTCCAAGGAGCAGCTGGTGGATTCGAACTGCCAATCTTTTGGTTAGCAGCCAAATGCTTAACCAACTGCACGACCAGTCCTCCTTCCTGCACTAAAGTAAGGCTATTAAGAACCGCATGCACCTATTCCGACTTACCGACAAATTTGACTTAAGGACACACTTACAACAGATCTCTTTGGCAACCCAGGGACTGTCTGTAGCTCATCAGGTTTTTCTTCTGAGGTGCCTCTGGGTGCACTTAAACCTCTAACCTTTTGGTTAGCAGCTAAGCCTGTGAAGTGTTTGTACCACCCATGGACCCTAGATATAGATAGCACTAATTCAAAGAAAGCATAGGGTTAACTGTGTCAAGAGCCTGATGAACAACATCTCTAATATGCTGATTCTAGAATGTTCCACTGAACACTCTTTGTTCTCCTAAGTCCGTTCTGCCAATGAAAACCATGCTACTTTTCAGGGAAGGGGCAGGTCTTGAAAATTCCAACTTTAGCCCATATTTGGAACCAGCCCTGAATATAATTCACTCAAAGTATGTGCCAGAAAAATGTACCTTTCTATTTAACAATAACTGTAAGAAAAGAGATCTAACTGTGATTAGGATCATTATATTTTAAAAATAAACTATCAAATATAAATGATTTCATATTATATCAAGTTCCTACTGAAAAGTATTCGTATCAGGGCCTAAAAGAGTTCACTAACTTTTGAACTGATAAGGAAGACAATAAAAATCTATGAAAATGGCACTACTAGAACATGCAGTGTAAATGAAAAAAGCTCCAAACAACTTTCTGCTAAAATTTCATCCAACGAGATGCCCATCTTTCCCATTTCTCCTGTTAACATGAAACATATGGCAGGAGGGTGGGCAGGAGGTTCAAATTATCACCCAGATACAGCTATCACTATGGCCATAAAATAAGCTAATGATATATTAGCAATAAAAAAGAAAGCACTTTTCCTATCTATGTCAAGAAACAAACTGTAACAGAAATCACATCTTATTAGAAATTATGTTTGCTCCTAAAAAAATACCAAGCCATTATCAATAGGTAAATTAAAGTTTAAAGGGAAAAAGATACATATCAATTTAATCCTTTCTTTACAAGCAAGAGAAACAGACTATTTAAAAAAGCAAGATGGAAGATTTATTAGAAGGACACTGGAGGAGCTCACAGAATCAAAGGGAGCACTGAACACTCAAGTTTCCAGAAGGCCAGGCACCAAGACTGAACCTAGGGTCTCCGCAGCAGAAGCTTCTTGAATGGTTCCATGGGATGACTCAGCACTACCCAATCTCTGACCTTGTAGGTCTCCATTCAAGGTGCTAATTCCTGAGACAGAGAATCTGATTAGCAAGAACAGTTTAGGTCTTATACTGCTCCTACCTCCAATTGGAGCCCTGGTGGTGTAGTGGTTAAAAGCTTGCCTGCTAACCAAAAGGTCCGCAGTCTGAATCCACCAGCTGCTCCTTCAAAATTCTATGGGGCAGTTCTACTTTGTCCTATTGGGTCACTATGAGTTGGAACTGACTTGCCAGCAATGGGTTTGGATTTTTGGTTTTGGCCTCCAATTGCTATGGGACTGTGATTGGCAGCCCCACAAGAACTATATGGAGGTGGGCTGGGGAATTCCTCTATTAAAAGAAGAGGGAGAAATGACACTAGGCTGAAAGAAACATCAGGTGTCCACTCCAGAAGACACCAACTACCTCAGAGGCAGATTATATATGGTTCCAATGAAACTCATCTTGACAGGTTTCATGGGAACCACATATAATCAAAATAGATTTCATGACTTAAACAACAAAAAACAAACCCCCACCCCCCACCCCCCAAAAAAAACCTGGATTAGTGACGACAAAAACTTCTAAAAGCTGAGCAAAACAAAATAGAGGACAATTAAATCAAAATGAAAACCCATATTTATGACTATTTTTTCACTTTTATAAAAGGGAAATAAAACACAAATGAAATAAACCTTATGCCACTTAGAGAAGAGATGCTTTGCTCAGCTTCAGTTTTCAGATTTGTGTGTTGTACCATATCTTGCTCCCAATTTCCTTAAAGGGGCATTTCCTCAACAGCTCAGCCTTGAAACTTTGTCTCTTCTCAATTGATTCATTCATTCAATACATCCTCAAGATCCAGATAAATCAATTCCTGACTATTTCTCTCCTCAAACAAACTTTCTCAGCCTAGTCTAGACATTCATTCCCTCAGGCTTAGATTACTTTTGTTTCTTCATTTATCTCTGTCTCTTGAATATCCCCTAGATACCCTCTTGACAAAGTAATTTTCAATGACATCACTCGTATGCTAAAAAAAAAAAAAAAAAAAAAAATCTCAGCTGTAAACCACATGTATCAGGCACTCTCCTTGTTTTCCAGGCTCTCTCGACAACCTGGTCTCCTCTGGCTCGTAACGTTATTTCTCATTATCTGCACATAGAATCTTCTCTTTATATAGTCATAATACATAATAACACACTTGTTTCAGCATCTGTGACTTTATTTTTGCTGCCCCTTCACCTTAAGTACTCTCTTTCACTGCCTCATCTACCCAGAGGACTTCTTTCTAGGCGCGGCGCAGCTCAAGGCTTAACTTTCAATAAAAATCTTTTTGGAGTACTTCAGTTTGTATTGTTTTCCAACTCCTTTGTACTTCTAAATCATAAATAGTTTGTACTGCATAACTTAGCACTAAGTTAGGAACGGGCTATAAGCTTCTTGAGAGCAGAACCATTTTATCCTCCATAGTCCACATGGTATAACCTGCATGGCATGCAGCCATGTGCTGATCTCTAGAAGATCCCTGAATGGGAAATATGACCAATAGGAAAACAAGCCTGGGCAAATGTGAATGCAGGCACTCACATGAACAAAAATGCTCCCCTACTGAGCCTGGGTGGCTCCGTGGTTAACCACTTGGCTGCTAACTGAAAGGTTGGTGGATCGAAATCACCAGCCACTCTGCGAGAGAAAGATGTGGCAATCTGCTCCTGAAAAGATTACCTTTCCTTGGAAATCCCATGGGGCAGTTCTACTGTTTGGCAGGGTCGCATGAGTTGGAACTGACTTGACGGCAATGGGTTACTAGTTTTTATTTCCCTTTTATGACAAGGTGAACTTATCCAAGAGCCTTCAGTTGCTGGCAAAGTCCCTGTAGCCCTGGTGCTGCCAATGGGGCTGCTTCCAACTCAAGGAAGCTGTAGAATTGAGTGAGCTCAAGCATCCCAGTAATGAGAGGTCTTTCCCTAAAATTTGTTTCTCTGGCTTTATGTTCCCAATTAGTGGCATCCAGTGGAATGACACCCCAGCCTGTGCCTCCTCACTTGAGGAGGATGACTTATCCAATGGGTGAGTCTGAAAAGAAGACATGGGTAACCTCAGCCCAGCCCGTTCCTCCGTCCGTTTCTCTTCAAGATCTGCCCATGTGCAGACAGCACCTGGTTGCTCTGCTCTCCAGCACTGCCTGAGACTGGGTGGCTGAATCTCTCTAACTGTAGGGTTCAGTTATTTCTCAGCCCTTTATGCTGTGCTCTTAAGTCACGTTCTCCAACGGTTCTATCAGTAAGAAAGCTGCTATTTTGATGTCCAGCTGCCTGACTCCTTTGTCTTTTTCTCTATCCGTTCAGAACTAAAGCAGGAGAAAGATCTCCTCAAACTCCAATAATATTCAACAATAAAAGTCTGTTACCAATAATTATTAAGAAAAAAAGAGGGTGATAAAAAGACTACAGAGATTAACCCTAATCAAACTGCTTTTATAATACACTTACTATAAATAGGGGTACAGTTAAAAAAAAAAAAAAAGACTCCGTAACAAAGAAGGATAATACTCCTGAAAGTCATAGTTCTTAGGGTTTGATCATGAAACATTTTCAGTGTCATGCTATCAAGAGCTGACAACTCTCAATTCTCTTTTAGGGATCAGAGACAAATTCAAAATCCACAAAACTTTACCCCTGTTTATAATAAGTGTGTTATAAAAATGGTTTATGTCCAAAAACAAAGAAACTCTTCTATGGTCACTTTAAATGGAAATATAACCCATATCCTAAGACTTCAAATATTTCCCAGTGATCAGCTTCTCAGTTAGCATTAAAAAAAATTCATTAAGAAATAAGTCTTTTAAAAGATGATCTTCATCAGGGATCTAAAACGTTACATGAAATCTCAATCTGATTCTCAAACGTCAGCAATTCCAGATTCACAAAACACCACGGGCCACTTTGAGACAGCTGGTGTGGCTCTCAGCTCCTAGCAGTCCTAAGATTATTTTCTGTGCTGAATTTAAAGGACTGCCAGCTCCCCCCACCCCAGCAAAGACCCTTCCCACAATCTTACTACGTGTATACTGAGTGTTCCCAGCCACCACTCTTAGCCCACACAAATGAAATCCAGCACTTCATTTTAATACACTCTGAACTGGTAGGAGCAATAGGTGGCGCTTTTTTTTTTTTTACTGCAGTCTAACAAAAGGAAAAAAATTACAATTTCGGATGATTCAAATTGGATTGTTTTCCAAAAATTCTGTGTATCCATCAACATTCATGTAAATATTCACAGTCTACCCCACAAAGGGCAAATTCAGGGACTGACAAAGGATACCACCATAGTTCTCACATTCACCCCTTCTCTACCATAACCCCCCACCAAGAAAGTCACTACACACACACACACTAAGGAAACAGTCGAACACATACACTGGAGGGCTAAAGCACTGGGAAAGGGCAGTTTGATTTGTGTGCCTACTGTGCACTAAATGTCAAATGAAGGGGTCTAGTGTGCTAGGACCTTGACACACACCACGTCATTTAATCCTAACAATGCTACTTGCCCTCTTAGCATCCCTGAGGAAACTGCAAAAATACTGGCTGGAAATGCCATTCAGGAAAAGCAAATAGAAGACTGATGTATGAAATTTTCACTTGTGAGAAAGGATGCAGACTTCAAAAATAGTTCGCTTTTGTGATTACTTAAACATTTGAACTCCAAGGATCACAGAGTATGAGAAAACAAAGTCCTGTCTTCAGAAAGTTCACCAGCTCTGACAACTTTATACTTTTAAAACATATCCACAGCCAAGATAGGTAAAAATGCAGTAGTATGATATAGCTGAGGTTAATTCTCTCCCAGTGCCCATTCTCCTCCTTCCTCCCTTTAGAAATAGAACCCTCTCCCCAGAGTACACAGAAAAATGACCCACCCAAAGATGTGTACATTCTAATCCCAAAAATTTGTGAATATGTTACCTAACGTAGCAAAAGGGATATTACAGCCATGATTAAATTAAGGACCTTGAGATGGGAGATTATCTTGAGGGACACAATGTAATCGCTGTTACCTGTTGCTGTCAAATCAATTCTGACTCATAGCAACCATACAGAACAGAGTATAATGTTCCATAGGGTTTCCAAGGCTGTCATCTTTACAGAAGCAGACTGCCACATCTTTCTTGGATGGACCCAGTGACTTCTCAGTTAGCAGCTGAATGCTTAACCACTGCACCACCAGGTCTCCTTAGTATAATCACAGGGGTCTTTAAAGATGGAAGAGGGAGGCAGAAGAGTCAGATAAGATGTGACAACAGAAGCAAAGGTTGGAGTGATGTCAGGAAGGGGCCACGAGCCCAGGAAGGCGAGCAGAAGAGGTAAGGAAATGGATACTCCCATAGAGCCTCCAGAAAGAGCGCAGGCTTGCCGATCCGTTTGGACTTCTGACCCCCATAACCGTAAGAAAATAAATCTGTGTTGTCTGAAGCCATTAAAAAAAATTTATGATATTCAATTCCTATACATCCTATAAATACTCAAGGAACAAAGGAATTTTAGAAAAGTTCAGCATAGATAAATGATGTTCAAATGCTTATATATTACTAAAGCAGCTAATGCAATGGGGAAAAAAGGGGCCAATGAGGGAAAAAGGATATGTATGATTTAAAAGCAGCAGAAAGTACATGAAAACGTTCATGCTAAAAACAGTTATCTTAAGTGGAAATTCTGAGAAACAGCTGGCTAATAATGTATAATTTTACACAAAATAAAACGCATATTCAAGACTTTGTTTGAATTTAAAAAACTGGATGATAGTTCAGTGATAGTGTATCTATTGTAATAATGATATTATTTGCAGCATCATTATTAAAGCCTAGTCAAAACTCCTCTGCTTCGGATACTACCACCTTCTTCGATGACCCCTTTCTGGCATGCTCACTTTCCCTCCTGTGTATGGTCACCTGTGTACATCATAGTATCTTCAGAGTGCACCTAGCAGCTGAGAATGGTTGTGTCTTGTTTTTCTTTAAGTATTAAATAATTCTACTTAGCAAACTAATTCAAAACTGACCAAGAGCATTGATAAAAAATGAAATTGACAAATGGGCCATGGAGAGTTAAGTACATATATAGAATTTAAAGAGGGCTCTATCATTAGACAGGCCTGTCTGTTCTTACTAATGGTCCACAGAAAGTGTAAAACAGTATATTAAACGATTATAAAGGAACTTAGGAAAAAATAAAATATGGTCTACAGCCAATAAGGAACCCTGGTGGCTCAGCGGTTAAGTGTTTGGCTGCTACCAAAAGGTCGGCAGTTCGAATCCACCAGCTGCTCCTTGGAAACCCTATGGGGCAGTTCTACTCTGTCCTATAGGGTCGCTATGAGTCAGAATCGACTCTGCGGCACCAGGTATACAGCAAATAAAAACAAAAAGAACCGTAAACTAGCTATGGCCTAATAAAAATACTTTAATTATAAACTTGATCTAAAATATAAATTCTTACTAAGAAGCAATATAAAAAAGTAGTTTCTTCAATATCAATCCTTATAAGATGGGAAAATGAAATGCTTGTGTTAGAACTTCCAATAACCCACTACTGATTTAAATAACTGCATACTACTGGCTTTAGACAACAGTCATGGTGTTCCAGAAACTAAAACACTGAGAGGCTAAAAAGACTAATGGTTGTATTAGAAAATGCTTAGTGAAATTAGCACAGAAGTTTATAACAAAATTTTTCTTTATAGAGAGTTCTGTTCATATTAGCATAATAATTTAGACACTGAATTGAGACTTCTGAGCATGTAGGGCAAGATTCCTTCTAAATACAAATCATCATATAATAAGTTAAATAATTGTAATAAGTTAAATGTAGAGCATGAATCCCATTAAACAGCTTCCAACGCAATTAGACTGTAAGCGCCACAAGGGCTAGGATTCTTGCGTTTTGTCTGATGTATCTCCAGGACCTACAGAGTGCCTGGAACATAGTAGGTGCTTAACAAACATGTGCTCAATAAATAAATAATAGCATCTCAATACTTGGGCCAAAATCTCTTTCCCAAACTTTTTTTTCCCTCTACTTCCCCTTCACAGAACCTACACTTCAGCCAAACTCAAATACTCTCTTAATTTTGGTTGTACATTGCAACCATCTGGGGAAAATGAAATATACTGATGCCCTGCTCCCACCCCTAAACTCACTGCCATCAAGTGGATTCTGACTCATAGCAATCCTACAAGACAGGGTAGAACTGGCACATAGGATTTCCAAAGAGCAGCTGTGGATTCAAACTGCTGACTTTTTGGTTAGGAGCCAAAAGCTCACCCACTGTGCCACCAGGGCTCCACTGTGCTCACCCCTAGAGATTTTTATTTAATTGGTCTGAGGGGAAGCTCTGGCCAGGCTTTTAAAAAGCTCCCCAGGTGATTCTAACGTGTAGCCAAGTTAGAGAATGCTGATGTAAAGGTTCTTCCCTTTAAGATATCTTTCTCCACAGCTTCACATATAAAAACCATGCCCATCATTATTGAAATATTTGAAGTCTTAGGATATAGGTTACATTGCTAATCTCTGCCACGAAAGCTTTCCTGGAACACTGTTCAACTTATTTTTGAATTATCCGAGTTTTGCACAAGGCATAGCATATGCATATGCGTATCAACTGCAGTTGAGTCGATTCCAATTCATGGCGACCCCATGTGTGTCAGACTGCAACTGTGCTCCATAGGGTTTTCAATGGCTGATTTTTCAGTAGATCTTTAGGCCTTTTTTCCAAGGCACCTCTGGGTGGACACCAACCTCCAACCTTTCGGTTAGCAGCCAACCATTTGCACCACCTGGGACTCCAGCATATGACTGGGACTTGATCAGGGCTTGATAAAATATGAGTGGTGAATAATTTTGGGAGCAAGGCACACAGGAGAACTCAATAAATACTGGAAGAATGATGCAATTTCTTCTTCTCTTCAGAACTCTTAACATTTTACCTGTAATTTTTAATATGAGTTCCATTCAGCAAATGGGCACCTCCTAGGTGCCAGGCACTGTGGATACAGAAGGGAATAAAGCAAGTTTCCTACAAAGGTTACAGGGTAGTGTGTACATGGAGGGGTGTAGGAGAAAATATAAACAATAAATTCATGCCAAGTGACAGTAAGAAGCTTTGAATTAGGACAGGCTTTTTTGATAAAGGGATATTTGGTCAGATACCTAAATGAAGTGAAAGAAGAGTGTAAGTGGTAAGGGAAGAGTTAAGTACAAAGCCCTGAGATGAGCACCCATGCACGTTGTTCATGCAACATCAAGGTGGCCAGTGTGACTGGTGGCAAGTGAGTGAGGGGAGGAGTCAGACGATGAGGTCAGGAAGGTAAGGCCAAGGGAAGTCAGATCAGGTAGCGCCCAGACGGCAATGCTTCTGAAACTGTAAATTGCATTTGAGTCATAAGAGGATCTTGAAGATTCTGATTCAGGAGGTCTGGGGTGGAGTCTGAGATTCTACATTCTAGCAAGCTCACAGCTGATGCTATTTCTGCTAGTCGATGGACCACACTTTAAGTAGCATGGTTGCAGGTGAAAGTGAGGACTTAGCTTTTACTCTTAGATGGGAAACTATTGGAGGGTTTTGAACAGTGGAGTGATATGATCTAAACGAAGTTTTATAAACTTAGGCTTCCACTTGTGTTCCGTTGATCATTACTACTTCTGTGCCTACACTACACATTAGGATCTGTAGGTTTGTAATATAGTTGGTATCCTTCATGGAAAGGCTTCTACCATTGCATGTTTCCTACTCATTTTCAGATTTTTGTCTTGGCTATTTTTGCATGTTCATGCTTCCATATAAATTTTAGACTTGTTTTGACAAGTTCCAACCAAAAAGCTGTTGGGAGTTTGACTGAGATTGTGCTGCAGTAATACTTGCTTAAAAAGCACTGCTGATTTATATTAAATTGTTCAATCAAAAACAATTTATAGAAATGTTCTTTATTTTTCAACAGAGTTCCCTAGATTTCTTCATGAGGGATTTAGACATTTCTTATTAAACTTGTCTTAAAATAGTTTGCTTTTGTTATTGATACTGTAAATAGAGGTCCTTCTTCCCCCATTACATTTTCTAACTGGTTATTGTTGGTGTTTAAAAAAAGTTATTCATATAAAAACTTTAGTGAACTAGCTATCTCAGTAAACCCTTAATGTTTCTCTTAGTGTTTCACTAAATAAGTCTTCTGGGTTTTCCGGGTATATATAATAATATAAAATCAACAGATTGCTTCTTCCTAACAAGTTTGTAGGTATATCTCTTGCTTGATGCTTTTGTCAAATTGCACTGTAATATTAAACAACAACGGGTATTTTGTATGGTTCCTGATACAGCAGGGAATGCTTTTAGTGTTTATCTTTAAACATTATAGTGATTGCTGGTTAGGCTATACGCACACATATACATTCACCGTAACATGCACCACATTTGGGCATATTAACCTTCTCATGCCTCAGTTTCCTGAACTGTAAAAAAAATTTAAAAAGAATATGATTGCTTTGAAATTTAATGAAACTTTTTAAGTAAATATAAAACAGTGCTAGGCACATAGTAAGCACTCAGTAAATATTAACTCTATGTAATTATCTGTTTACATGCATCTATACATATACATATCACACTATATACAACCTTTAAAAACTCATTGAAAAAATAACATTTTCCTCTTACATGAAAGGTTTGGGAAACAAAAAATGTAGACTGCATTAAGATGATCTATTATGATGATCACATATTTTTTTCTTTGACTTACTAACACTGTAAATTATATTAATACCAAAAACAAAACACCAAACCCATTGCCATCGAGTTGATTCCGACTCATAGTGACCCGAGAGGACAGAGCAGAACCGCTCCATAAAGTTTTGAAGGAGCAGCTGGTGGATGTGAGCTGCCAACCTTTTGGTTAGCAGCCTAAGCTCTTAACCATTGCACCACCAGGGCTCTGAATTATATTAATAGATTGCCTAATATGGAAATATTATATTTTTGAAGGATTATATATGTTGATATCTCATTAAGACTTTTTATATCAGTACTCCTAAGACTGGCCCGTTATTTTCTTTAACGTGTTTGCTTTACCACATTTGGGCTGACTTTAGAAAAGGGTTATGATATTCCACTCAAACTTTTTCTCAACGCCAAACCAACTGGCCAATATACCACCGAGAGCTAGACTAGATCAGGCCCCTTGTTCCTATAAAGGCACTACTATTTCCAGAGATAGGATTTATTGATTTTCTGGAACTTGTCCCTGAAACTATTACTATAAATTCCAGGGTAGACTTTACTCTAGCACGGAGTCCAAAGAAAAGAGGATCAGTGAGAGGGCAATTTTATAATTTATAGATATAGTAACAATACTATACCCTCTCCCCAAAACCAATCAAGTAACCTGAACAAGTTACATAACCTCTCTGTTTCCTCACCTATAAAACTGGAAAATAATAACAATGCAGCCTAGGGTTGTTATGGAGATTAATGGCATAGTGGTTAACAGCTCAGCTGCTAACCAAAAGGTCAGCAGTTCGAATCTATCAGGTGCTCCTTGGAAACCCTACGGGGCAGTTCTACTTTGTCCTATAGGGTCGCTATGAGTCGGAATTGACTAGATGACAACGGGTTACATAATAACTAAGAACAGTGCATGGCAGATAAGAAACACTAAAGCCGTTTTCTTTTAAAAAAAAAAAAAGGTTACACTAAAAGTGAAATTTCATTAAAAGTGAAATTTTCCTCATTTTATGTTCTCGTTAATATAATTCTGTAAATTCTCTATTACTGAATGGGAAAGAATAGTATGCAGGCAAAGGCTACAATTGTGTCCCACTAGCTCTTCTTACCACATGTTTATAGAACCTAGAAAACAAATGACTGGGAAGCTCAAATGCCCTACTCCGTTTGTTTGTTTTATCTTACCGTATGAATTTTATGGAATAAATAATTTAGAGCAATAATTCTCAAAGAGACTGGGAAACACTTAATTTGTAAGAAAAACTACTATAGATTAAAGTGCCATGGAATATTTTGGCTACTAAGGATAGTCTGGTTAAGTGCTACAGCTGCTAACCAAAAGGTCAGCAGTTGGAATCCACCAGACACTCGTTGGAAACTGTATGGGGCAGTTCTATTCTGTCCTATCCGGTTGCTGTGAGTTGGAATCAACTTGACAGCAATGGGTTTGGTTTTGTTTTTTTTGAATGACAGTCAGAAGATACTGTTAGACTAGACAGTAGATAAGAATTATCTTAAGTGAAGGGAAGGGCAGCACACACTACAGGGGAAGTCAGCACAACCGGACTGAACTAAAGCCAAGAAGTTTCCTGAACACAGTCAAACACTTTGAAGGGCAGAGTAGCAGGGGTAGGGGTCTGGGGACCATGCTTTCACGGGACATCTAGGTCAACTGGCATAACAAAGCTTATTAAGAAAATGTTCTGCATCCTACTTTGGTGAGTGGCGTCTGGGGTCTTAAAAGCTTGCAAGCAGCCATCTAAGATGCATCAATTGGTCCTAACCACCTGAAGTAAAGGAGCATGAAGAACACCAAAGACACAAGGAAAGTATTAGCCCAAGAGACAGAAAGGGCCACATAAACCAGAGACTTCATCAGCCTGAGACCAGAAGAACTAGATGGTGCCCAGCTACCACCAATGACCACCCTGACAGGGAACACAACAGAGTCCAGGATGGAGCAGGAGAAAAGTGGGGTGCAGAACTCAAATTCCAGTAAGAAGACCAGACTTAATTGTCTGACTGAGACTGTAGGTACCCCAGAAAGCATGGCCCGTGGATTCTCTATCAGCTCAGAACTACAGCAATTTCTGAGGCCAACTCTTCAGACAGGGATGGACTGGACTGTGGGACATAAAGTGATACTCGTGAGGAATGTGCCTCTTAGCTCAAGTAGACACAAAAGACTAAACAGGCAGCTTTGTCTGGAGGTGAGATGGGAAGGCAGAGAGGGTTAGGAGCTGGTTAAATG
The DNA here is from genome assembly GCA_030035585.1 of Dugong dugon. Classification (NCBI taxonomy): domain Eukaryota; kingdom Metazoa; phylum Chordata; class Mammalia; order Sirenia; family Dugongidae; genus Dugong; species Dugong dugon. The sequence continues at coordinate 35,091,784 of CM057467.1, forward strand.
AACATGGGGAATTGGAGTGTAAAGGAGGAGTGTGCTGTCACAGTATGGGGAGAGCAATTAGAGTCACATAACAATGTATGTATAAATTTTTGTATGGAAAAAAAAAGAAGATTCTCTTAGAAAACTTAGCGAGGAATTTGAGTGTAAAAATGGTGTTCTGAAACTTAAAAAATGGTTGGGAATCGATGATTTAGAAGAAACAGTGATTCGACAGTAATCAGGAGTTAAGGGAAGAGGGAAAAAAATGAAAGTATAAATAGAAGGAAATGTAATACCTGTTGCCGTCCAGTCAATTCCAACCTATAATCAGAAACAAAGATTTTTTTCCAGAAAATGAGAAAACATTCATCTCAGTTTAATATAGACACTGACAGTGAGAAATTGTTTTAAAATAAATGACTGTAGACAAAGAGCAACCATCCTCTCCTACCTCTTCCATAATGTAACTTCATTAACATTTTAATTTCTAGCTACAGAATTTTCCTAAAGGAATAAATTGCTACACTTCTCATAGTTAGCTTTCTCCCAAGTTAATATAAAAGTTATTAACTAATGAAAAATTAAAGCCATGATAAATTTCCCCCAAAATAACTGTTACTTAACAAAAACCATTTATGTAAAAAAAAAAAAAAAAAAAAGATTCCAATGACTGAGGAGTTTATTGATGGTAATATCACTTAAATATATAGTACCTTAGTTTCTAGGACCTTTTATGGATGTTTAGCTCATCAAATTTTATTTTAAAATTCTATATAAATAATACATTTTAAAAGTAATCCTCTGATGAGGGGCAGGATAAAATAGCACGGTTCAAGAGTATCATCCTGTAATTTTGTTGAAACTAACCAGCCTACCATCTTCAACCATGCAATCCTTCCCAGCCTCCACAAGATCCAGTGGCTAAGACTGACTGGGAGTGAAGAGTGAGAGGTAAGGAAAATGGGGACCATCAGGGGCAGGACGCTCATCTTTCCTGCTCTTCTGCCTTCTTTTCTAACCTTTCTCATAATCTTCTTTCCCTAGCTCTCAAGATACCTAGAGGTTTAACGTTGCTTTTTAAAAAATTATTTCATTGTTGTTGTTGAGAATATACACAGCAAAACATACACCAATTCAACAGTTGACACACATACAATTCAGTGACACTGATTACATTCTTTGAGTTATGCAACGATTTTCATCTTCCTTTTCTGAGTTGTTCCTTCCCCATTAACATAAACTCACTGCCCCTAAGGTTCCTATCTAATTTTCAAGTTGCTGTTGTTAATTTGATCCCATATACCAAAAACCAAACCCGTTGCCGTTGAGTCAATTCTGACTCATAGTGACCCTACAGGACAGAGGTAATCCTATGTGTTACAAAGTAGAACTGCTCCATAGGGCTTCCAAGGAGCAGCTGGCAGATGTGAACTGCCAACCTTTTGGTTAGCAGCCAAGCGCTTAACTACTGTGCCATCAAGGCTCCTGATCCCATATAGACAGTTCTCAAAAGAGCATAATTCTCAAGGCAGACATTTTTACTAGTTAAGCAAAACTATTGTTTGGTTTTAAGAAGACTTCAGGGGATATTTTTGGTTTAATGCTTCTGTTCTACTTCGTTGCGTACTGCCTGGGGTCTTAAAAGCTTGCAAGCAGCCATCCAAGACACAAGAATTGGTCTCTATTCACCTGGAGCAACAGAGGAAGAAGGAGAGTCAGGAACAGGAGGAAAATGAAACATGCAGCTAACTTTCTCCATGAACAACTGCCTCCTTTGCCATGAGACCAGAAGAACTAGATGGTGCCTAGCTATCACTACTGAACATTTTGATTAAAGACTATAGAAGAATCCTGATCAAAAGGGAGAAAATGAAGAACAGAATTTGAAATTCTCATGGACTCCAGACTTTCTGGAGCCATGGAGGCTGGATGAACCCCTGAAACTATTGCCCTGAGATAATCTTTAAACCTTAATGCTGCTTTTTGTCAGTCAAAATACTCCCACCCTATTTGCTCCTTCCAAGATCCACCCCCCACCCAATCAAAATCCCAAAAGAAAGATCAACAATGGTGTTGAGATACTCATAAGACTAAAGCAATTCAGGGGGAGACAGAGGGGGAGGGGCATGAAGGCAGTGGATATTATAAGGATAGCTGGTTAAACGAAAGGTCCCTATGTGGCGCAAGCCATTTGTGCTTGACTACTAACGTAATGGAGCCCTGGTGGTGCAGTGGATAAGAGTTCGGCTGCCAACCAAAAGGCTGGCAGTTCGGATCCACCAGCCACTCCTTAGAAACCCTATGAGGCAGTTCACTCTGTCCTATAGGGTCACTATGAGTCAGCAAAGGTTCAAACCCACCCAGTGGACCATGGAAGAAAGGTTTGGAGAGCTGCTCCAAGAAAACTCTATGGAGCAGTTCTACTTTGTAACACATAGGATTGCCATGAGTTGGAACTGACTTAACAGCAACGGGTTTGGTAAACCCAAATAACTGTTTAGATAAAAAGACTGAGGAAATAGTTCTAAATATAAGAATCGTAGGATACTCCTGGTTTCCAGACCTTGATCCTTGTCCTGCACCTTTCCTCCTCTTTGCTTCTATGTTTTTGTATGTGTGCACACTTGTATACCAAGAGAAAGAGATATGTGTGTGTGTGGCGGCGGGGTGGAATCAGCTTGACCCATTCCTCACCTTTGGAAGAGATTTTTAACCCACTGAGTTTGGTAAACTAAAAGCTACTTTACTGGGAAAGCAAAGACTTCACAATTAAATAAATGAATCAATCCTCAGAACCAGTATTTCTAAAACAAATAAGTGACCATTTTATCTTTTAATATTATCTTTTTAAGAGATAACACAAAAAGGTGAGCAAGAGGCCATCACACATTGAGAAATATGAATATTCTACACAAAATAGGTTTATAAACAAAAATTATTTCAGGATTTTGATCATGTATAAATCCATATTGGCCTGTCCTGCTTATGTTAGGTGTATATCATTGTCATGGATTGAACTGTGTCCCCCCAAAATATGTGTCAGCTTGGTTAGGCCCTGATTTCTAGTATTGTGTGGTTGTCCTCTACTTTGCGATCGTAGTTTTATGTTAAAGAGGATTAGGGTGGGACTGTAACACTTTTACTAATGTCACATATCTGATCCAATGTAAAGGGAGTTTCCCTGGGGTATGGCGTGCACCACCTTTTATCTTACAAGAGATAACAGGAAAGGGAAGTGAGCAGAGGCCGGGGACCTCATGCCACCAAGAAAGCACGATCAGGGCGTGTCCTTTGGACCCGGTGTTCCTGCGGGAAGAAGCAACTAGTCCAGGGGAAGATTGATGAGAAGGACCTTTCTCCAGAGCTGACAGAGAGTAAGCCTTCCCCTGGAGCTGACGCCCTGAATTTGGACTTCTAGCCTACCAGACTGTGAGAAAATAAATTTCTCTTTGTGAAAGCCATCGACTTGTGGTATTTGTTACAGCAGTACTAGATGACTAAGACAATTATCAGATAAGCACTCTGTCTATAAATATGCACATAAAAGTTAAGTACTCATTTGCTATCAAGTAGGAAACACACATTTATGATCTACCTGTTACTCTGAGGAATGATTTGGCCCAAGACTTAGCACCTGCTAGCACGCTTGTGAAATTAGGACTCTGGCTTCTGGTTGGCACTTAGGAGGGCCAAAGTGCTTTCTCCACCTGACACTGTCTTCACCCAGGTGCTATCACAGCACGGGGTAGTCTCGAAGCTAAGCTGCAGCTGCCAAGCTGGCACATGCTTTTCAGCCATCCAGGCTAGCAGTAAAACCTCCTACACCTGATCCAAACTCACAAAATTACTTTGGAAAGATTTTTCTTATAAGTTGATTCCTGATTTCCCTTATCCTCTAAATTATACTTTAAACATCTACTATCTATACCCTGAATCTAATGTCTTTCTTAGTACAGAAACCCCTTCTAATTTGTGAAATCAGGATTTGACTTCAAACATTAGCTGCCTCTTGATCTCTGCTGATGTTTTCATTCAAAAGGGAGGTTTTAAAGACATGACGACCAATCAGAGAATTTCTCTTTTTAATATAATCAGAATACCTGAAAGAATACTGAAAAGTAGGGAACTTCATGGCAAGTAAAAAAAGCAGAGATTGGAAGCATTTTTTTTCCTAAAAAAAAAAAAAAAGTCAATTTGTTAATTTTCTTATTTTCAGTTATCACTAGAATTGTCACCATCCTGCAGTATCAAGAATGTGGAGTGATGTCTGTAATTTCACTACTACTTTTCAATCTATACACCTCCACAGGTTTTTTTTTTTTTTTTTTTTTTAAACAAGGAACATAAATCATGCATTGCATAATTTAAATTAAAAAGTTAAAAAAAAAATTAGGCAGAGAGGAGGAAAAATGTTTGTGGACATACAGAATTGTTTCTGAGTTTGAAATCAGGTAGTTTATGTAGGTCAGCTTTTATAAATAGTGGTAAGAGTGGGAGGAGAGCCTGGTAATGTCAAGTGTCACCTGTGATAAAGAGAAGCTTTTACTCTTTTTGATGGCATTACACTCCAGGGTTCACTGGTGCTTAAACAACAACAACAACAACAACAACAAAATGACCCTTATGTCAAGTACTCACCTAATAACTTCACTGTGGGCTGCATGACTTCAAAGCTGAGATACAGACATCAGTGCTAGGCTTTGAAACTAGAGAGCAGAGATGTACTCTGACTATAATACACAAAAATGAGAAGTTTGCAACAGATGGGCAGCAAAAACAAAACAAACAACTTCTAAAACACCCAACTCTATTTATCTATAAATTAAAAACTTTTTTTAAATTAGAAATGGATGACAGTGAAATTACAACTTATGGGAGGTAGCCAACTGATACTCAAAGACAAATTTATAGCACAAACGCATTTCATGGAAAATAATAAAGGAATCAAACATTTTAAATGGAAAGGCTGAAAACAAGCAAAATGAACCAAAATACGGATGAACAAAGAAACAGCATTAAAAGCAGAAAAAACTAAATTAGGAAGCCAATGAAAGAAAAGAAAAAAAAGGTAGAACTGGCTAATAAAATGGAGAATTAGTTCTAAATAAATGAATAACCAATCAATAACCAACCAACCTCTTAAAAGTGGGACCAAGGGTTTGGGGAACTCTACAAACATGTAACACACAAATGTAATGTTTAAAGACATGCAAAAAATTCTTTAAATATAACATTTCTGCATAAATCTCTATGCCAATAAATTAACATATAATCAAAACTGACTTGAAAAGAGACTGCAAGTGTGAATAACAATGGAAGAATAAAAAATTTGTTAAAGATGTATACTCTCTGTTCCTTGCAAAAAAAGATGCTATATCCATGGGTTCTATGGTCATGTTCTAGCAAAACCTGAAAGCATCCAACAACTTCTATGTTACTCAGATTGTCCTAGGACACTGAAGAAGTTGGAAGGCATTCCAACTGGTTTATGAGACTAGCAGAACTGTTGACAAAACCCACTAAAGATGACATCAAAATTTACCAAATAATATATATAGATTAATCTTATACGTAAAAGTACTAAATATAAGTAAAACATGTAGACTATTAAAATAATAATAATACATATTATGCAGGTAGGTTTTGTTCTATAAAAATAGTAGAAGTTCTAATATTGAACAACTCTTGTTAATTGAACTCATTACATTTATTAAGGCTCTTGCTGCCGGATTGAGTGTGGAAGATGAGAGACAGCAGGAATCAAGAAACTCTAGATTTTTGGTTTGAGCAGCTGAGAAGATAGTAACACTTACTGAGTAGGAGAAGACTTGGGAAGGGACAGACTTGGAGGGATAAAAATTTAGTTTTAGCTACTTTTAGTTTCAGATACCAATAGCTATCTAACTGGAGATGTCCACGAGGCAGGTGTGTACAAGAGAGAAGTCAGGAGTGGAGATATAAATTTGGTAGTTGTCAGCACAGAGATGGTATTTTAAAAATATAGGATTGGATGGGCTCACTTTGGAAAAGTGTAGAGAAAAGAAGACAGTTTAGGACTGAAATTTCAGTAAACTAAGGATAGAAGGACATTACCTAGATTTGTGAATATTGTACTTTGGTATTTTCAATTGCCTCATATGGATATGATAAGCTGGACAATGAAAAAGGAAGACAGAAGAATTGATAACATTTGAATTGTGGTGCTGGCAAAGAATATTAAATATGCCATGGACTGCCAGAAGAATAAACAAATCTGTCTTGGAGGAAGTACAGCTAGAATACTCCTTAGAAGCAAGGATGGTGAGCTTTGTCTCACTTACTTTGGGGACGTCATCAGGAGGGACCAATTGCTGGAGAAAGACATCGTGCTTAGTAAAGTATAGGGTAAGCAAAAAAGAGGGAGACCTTCAATAAGATGGACTGACACAGTGGCTGCAACAAGGGTTCAAACATAGCAACAATTGTGAGGAAACAGCAGGACCAGGCAACATTTATTCTGTTATACGTAAGGTTGCTATGTGTCACAGGCACAAAACTGAATGACAACCTCAGGATACCACAATGTTGTTTGCCTGCCGGCCTCTGAAAAGTTCGGTTTCAATCGCACTACCATTTGGGAATTTGCATAATTATTTGAATCTTTTTTTTTTTTTTTTTGGAGACAGTATTTTTCAGTGTTCTGCAAAGATGCCTGAGTCAGGAGGGCATAGAGACCCCTCGAGAGTCTAAGACTTTATTTAAATAAAGGTTTTATTTCAGGGAGTACCAACTGTTTTACTTTTACCATATTTTATAAATATCACATAACTGTGGATAATAGTGAAAAGAGGAGTAGGTATCAACGTTCATACAACTGAGACAAAGATAGACTCGTTAGGTCGGTTAAAAGCAGTAAAATTTTAGTCTTACTGGATTTAAGTTGATTGGCTGTGTATTCAATTAAAAAAGAAAAGACTGTCTCAAATGCTGAAAATATATTTTTGAAGATGTGTCTAAAAATATATTAAAGATTTAATAACTTCAGGAAATTCTTCCATAACGTGTAAATCTATTTTCAAGTTTCTCACGTTTAACTTTTATATATATTTTCAGGAACATCTGTATATAAGTATATAAATATGTGATAGGAACTAATAGCCATCATCATTTTTTTATAAGTGAAATACCAAACAGGAAGTCCCACCAAAACCAGAAATAAGCCCTAAATGCCTGCTATTATGCAATACTGTTCTCTGATTTTAGCCAATCCAATAAGACAAGAAAAAAAGAAAAGTCTGACTGAAATATCGAAAAAATTTTGACATTAGTTTTGGGTCATTATTATATATCCTGAAAATCAAGAGACTCAACTGAAAAAGTATTGGAACTAAGTCTTACAATTTATCTAATACATAAAAGAGTGCAGTAGTCAGACGGTTACATAAAAATGAGTAACTTTACTGTATACCAGACACCACTAGGTTAAAAAAAAAAAGTCTCTGGGTGGTGTGCTTGACTACTAACCTAAAGGTTGGCAGGTCAAATCTACTTAAAGGCAGAAAGGCCTTGTGATCTGATTTCGTAAACATTACAGCCAAGAAAACCCTACTCGTAAAGATTACAGCCAAGAAAATCCAATGGAGCAATTCTACTCTGTAATACACAAGGTTGCCATGAGTCAGAATCAACTCAGTGGCAAAGGGTTTGGTTTTGGTTTAAAGCCAAACCAAATCCATTGCTGTCAAGTTGATTCTGACTCATACAGACCCAACAAGACAGAATGGAACTGCCCTATAGAGCTTCCAAAGCTGTAAATCTTTATAGAAGCAGACTGCCACATCTTTCTCCTGTGGAACGGCTGGTAGGTTTGAACTATGGACCTTTCGATTAGCAGCTGAGCGCTTAACCACTGCACCACCAGGGCTCCTTTGATTTTGGTTTACCAGGTATAAAACAGTGTATAATGAGGGGAAATAACATTCATAGTAATGATAACCAACATTTCTTAAAGGCTTCAATATACAATCCCCACAATCAGAATATTACCATGATAAAAATTTGTTGCAGTCGAGTAGGTTCTGACTCATAGTGACAGAATAGACATAGGACAGAACAGAACTGCCCCTTAGGGTTTCCAAGGAATGGTTGGTGGAATCAAACTGCCGACCTTTTGGTTAGCAGCCGTAGCTCTTAACCACTGTGCCACCAGGGCTCTATTATCACCATTTTACAGATAAAGAAACTGAGGCTTACAGAACCAGACTGCCACATCTTAGGGAGTGAGGCTTTAGGAAAATTAGTAAGAAACTTGACCAAGATTACATAGCCAGTACATGGCAGAACAGGAACTAAACTCAGTCTTTCCGACTCTACAGAATGGCTTCCTAGCTCAATTATGCCCACTGTTGTCTACCAAACTAACAGGCTAGGTGAGGAAACAGTGATTGATAAAGGGAAATGCACACTCATGCACTGCTGATGAGAATGTAAGTTGGCACTTTTCTACAAGGCAATTTTGCATGATTACATTGAGGAATTTGTTAAAAAAAATTACCAACGTATACAAAGATCTATGTACACGGATTATTTATCACACTCTGGATTACTGATCACACTCTTGTTTATAACAATAAAAAACTGCTCACAATCTAAATATTCAAGAGTAGGAACTTGATTAAATTACAGTATTTGAATATGCTGAATGCCATTCAGCCCATAAAAATAATCTTCTAAAAAGTGACCCAGTGGTTAAGTGCTATAGCTGCTAACCAAAAGGTCGGCAGTTTGAATCCACCAGCTGCTCCTTGGAAACCCTATGGGGCAGTTCTACTCTGTCCTATAGGGTCGCTATAAATCAGAATCAACTCGATGGTAATGGTTTTTTTCCTAAAGGATATTTGATGACACAGGAAAACTCTTATGGTATATTGAAAGCAAAAGCAAAAAAAAAAAAAAAAACCCTACATATGCATATACTTTTTAAAAAAGATGTGTTTATATTGATTAAAAAAAATGAAAACAATGACCTCAAAATTCTAAGTAATCTCTAGGTGAAAATTATAGATGATTTTCACTATTATTGTATAATTCTTTCTTATTTTACAAATGTGATAAAATGAACATAATATTAAACTTTTAAAATTTAATTTTAAAAGATAAAATAGAAATTCAGTTTAGTAAACATTTCTCCCATTTAAAACTATTTTTTCTTACACATACTATGTGAATTTTATCTGAACATACTTTATGCCCACAGTTTTTATGTTACTTTAAGGTACTTTCCATCTTAGCAAAAACAGAAACAGTATCTTACCCGTTGCCGTCGAGTTGATTCAGATTCATAGTGACCCTACAGGACAGAGTAGAACTGCCCCGTTGGGTTTCCTAGGCTGTAATCTTTAAGGAAGCAGACTGCCACATCTTTCTCCTGTGGAAATAACTTACTACACTTAAAAATCAATCATTTATTGCACATTTTAAGTCTCTTGGATCTGTGCTAGTCACTTAAAACTACAACAAAATTCCAGAAAGTATCTAATAGATGAGATCACAAACTCAGTGGGGCCGTCACAGAAAATTATGACATAACATTAAAAAATAAAAAGGTGTAAGTCAACAATGAGGTGATAGGGAAATTACACGGGAAACACATTTACTGAAGTGCAAAAAAATAATAAAAAATAAATTATAAATTAAAAGCTAAGATTCGAAATAGGCTAAGTCACGGAATAAGGATAAAATTAAGCCCACATAATTTTGAATAGGAAATGAGTACAGATGACTAAGAACAAAAACTAATTTTAGCTTCACCCTAAAAGACACGAATAGATTTGAAAGTCCTTTGACAAACCTAAAATATGAAACTGACGAATTAAATGCAATAAAAGTAAAGCTGATTTTATAGAAATTTTATATCTGGCAATCTAAATTACTCACAACATAATTAAGAGCCAATGAATAAGTAGACAGAAAAACAAAGCAAATAAATAAAATCTCTGCCCAATCAAATCACTGGCTACTGCTGAATTATTTTATAATAAACAAACTTTCATTGCATGCCTCCTATGTGCCAGGTACTTTTACGTATATTATCTTGAATCAGGAAAACTACTCTGCAAAGTAGAGCGTGTTTGATGGATGAGAAAGCAAAGAGAAATTGCGAGTCTTGCCTGGGGTCACAGCCAGTAAATGGCAGAAATGGCATTCAAAGCCAGGGCTACCTGTTTTCAGAGGCCCCATCTGTTCTCTCCATATCATGCGTGCAATGTTTCAGTTCTTCAACCTAGACTATGTGAGCATCCTATAGGCCTTAAGTTGCCGCCTGGGTGGTGCAAACGGTTAATGTGTTCAGCTGCTAACTGAAAGGTTGGAGGCTGGAGTATACCCAGAGGCACCTCAGAAGAAAGACCTGGTGATCTACTTCTGAAAAATCAGCCACTGAAAACCCTATGGAGCAAAGGTGTATTCTGATACACATGGGGTTGCCATGAGCTAGAATAGATTCTACAAAAACTCAAAAAAACAAAAACAAAAACCTTTAATTTAGACATAATGTTAGCATGTTTCACAGTCCACAGCAGATATTTGCTGCAAATTAGAGGTGGGAAGTGACAATGTCCTCAAGAGGACAGCTGACACTGAGAAGACAAGACAGAAAACCTACAAACCATTGATTCCTGTTGCTCCCCATCCCACAACTAAAAAACCAAAAAAGCATAGCAAGTATTGCTGTGTAGTTTAGGCTAAATCAGAGATCTCATTAACCTCCACTAAGTTACTTAACATCTCTAGGCATCACTTTCATTGCCTAGGGGATAGGAAAAACAACAGTACCTACCTTATGGAGTTGTTAAAAACTGAATTAGATAATGTAAGTAAAGTACTTAATACTGTGTCTGGCACAGAGTTAATGTCCAATAAGTGTTAGCTATTACTACCTTTCAAAAAAAGTGAAATTACAGACCACATATTATTTGAAGGTAGAAAAAATAATACATTTGCATAATTTTTTTCCATTAAAAATAGTTAAAATTAAAATGTTTGCATTTTAAAGCCTTTAAATACCAACTTTTTAGAAAATTCACTTGTATCATATCCTTTTCCCTGCTCAGTGGAGTAAATAAGGTCTAATTACATTCTTGGAAGGCAAATGTGGGTGGTCCCTCAAAAAATCACATAATACTAATTCAAAAAATGTTTGAGTATGAATTGTATAATTTGTTTTGCATTGATTACTGTGACCATCTCCTATCCAATCTACTGGCTTCTGTTCATCCTACCTACCACCAGAAGGTTTATAAGGCCTTTGACAATAAAAATACATTCATGATGTATCTGTTGTTGGTTGCAGTAGAGTTGATATGGACTCACAGCAACCCCACATGACAGAAAAGAACTGCCCCATAGGGTTTTCTTGTCTTGTGCAGGACTGGGCAGTATTTCATTCTGTTGTACACAGGGTCGCCGTGAGTCGGAACCTACTCCACGGCACGTTTATTCAACAACAATCTTTACAGAAGCTGACTGCCAGTCTTTCTCTGGCAGAGCCAATGGGTGGGTTCAAACTGCCAACCTTTCTGTTAGCAGTCAAGCGCTTAACCGTTGCGCCACCAGGGCTCCTTATGAAGTACCTACTGTGTGCCAAATCCTGTAGAACACAAGAATCCTTGCCCTAGGGAGCCTACAGACTACTAACAAGATAAAAAGTAGCAGACACAATTATGAGATGCTATAATCAACAACTGCATTATCAATTATCTATGAAACCTAACCAAATCGTTGCCATCTAGTTGATCTCGACTCATAGCGACCCTACAGGACAGGGTAGAACTGCCTCATAGAGTTTCCGCAGAGCGCCTGGTGGATTTGAACTGCCAACCTTTTGGTTAGCAGCCGTAACACTTAACCACTATGCCACCACAGTTATCTATGAAGTAGGTAGTATTTTCTCCATTTTACAGATACAGGGCAGAGACACAGAAGCAGAAATGAAGAAATATTCAGCCATCATATAATGTACAAGTGATATGAAAGAACATATAGTATTCTGAAAACACAAGGGAGTAAGTAATTTTGTTTGGGCTGGGGTTTTAGGAAATGTTTGTGATATGCTGTTACTTGAAAATCTAAGTACAAATTCTGTAAAATTAACTACAGGAATAAAAAATAGTCTCGATAATACATATCAAAATACAGTAAGTTATTTCTGAATAAGGAGTTTCCAGGTTGTTTTCATTTTCTCTATATTTTGCTTTTTCTTAATCAACTTGCACTACTTTAATAATTTAAAATATAAGTAGAAAAATCAGCAGTAAAAATTAGATACTAATGCTCACCTAACTGTGAAAGATTTTAAAAGTTAACACTTAGTGGTGCATTCTAAGTATGGGACGAACCAGCATTCTCATTCTTTGCTAATGAGTGTACACATCAATACAACTTTTCTGGAAAGCTTTTTTGGCCATCAAAAACCTTCAAGCCCATTTTCTTTGATCACTACTTCTAGAAATTCATCCTAAGAACAAGATGCAGAAAAATTATTTTTTACTAGGATTTTCAACAGAAGTGTTAGGAGAGCAAAACACCGGAGAGAAAAAAACAAATGTCTAACTGAAATCAAAGAGTCCTGGTGGTTCAGTGGTTAAAGTGTTCAGCTGCTAACCAAAAGGTCCACAGTTGGAATGCACCAGCTGCTCCGCATGAGAAAGATGTGGCAATCTGCTTCCGTAAAGATTTACAGTCTTGGAAATCCTATGGGGCAGTTCTACTCTGTCCTACAGGGTCACTATGAGTTGGAATCGACTTAATGGCAACGGGTTTGGTTTCAGGTTTTTGGTGGCACGGTGGTTAAAGCGCTTGGCTGCCAACCAAAAGGTCCATGGTTCGAATCCACCAGCCACTCAAGAGAGAAAGATGTGGCAGTCTGTTTCCGTAAAGACTTACAGCCTCGGAAACCTTATGCAACAGTTCTACCCTGTCCTATGGGGTCACTATGAGTCGGAATCCACTCAACGGCAGTGGGTTTTTTTTAATTGAAATATGGGAATGATTAAATGAAATGAAATGTTCTTAGGAAGAAAATGTTTGAAATATTTTTAATGTCATGAGAAAATTCTTTGTGTAGTTAAACTAGGGCAGGAAAGCAGGATACAAAGCTCTATAAACAGCATGATTCCAATTATACAGGAAAAAGATGTATCTTTTTAGAACCAAACCCCCAAGAAAGATGATTCCATTAAATTATTTTAACCTCAAAATAACAGACCAATCTATCAACATGTATTAGGTTACAGAGATGCTAATACTGTGGTTAAGAACAGGGACACTAGCCTAAGTTTGAACTCCAGCCCTGTCATTAACTGGGACCTCCAGCAAGTTATTTAACCACATTGTGGTTGTTTCCTCATCTGAAAAAAAAGGAATTGAAATAATTCATAGGAGTGTGGTAAGGATTAAGTGCACCATACATGAAAAGCACTTAGAACAATTATTTGCACAATAAATGCTACCTACTATTAACAATCTTAAGCCACAATGGAGTAGACCAAGTGATATCCAAGCCTACGTAAATAATGAGGTGTGAGCCAGGCAAAAGGTAAGGCGGGGTAAGCGAGGAATGTTCCAGACAAGAAGGAAGACCCTGGGAATGTCTACTTATTTGCAATTCACCCTTTGAGATTTGATAATTATTTTAAAGGCAGAATGCTTTCAATGTCCAGACATCTGCTTAAGGACTTTGCTTTGGGCTAGTTCACTGGGCATAAGAATTACTGACAGTATTGTAACACAAAAGTGCTCATACTATACTTTATGGGTGATTATTCTCTATTTTCACCTTAAGAAAGTAAAGCAATTCATTGTCAAACCACAGAAAAATTAAATAGTGTGAAATTCACCATAATTTAGTTATCTCTGCATTACAGGACTATAGGTGTTTTAAAAATTCTTGGTACTTTTCTATGTTTTCTAAATTTTCCAAAATACACACAGTCCATTTCTGTAACCACAGATAAGAGTCATTAAAAAAAAAAAAAAAAAAATCAACAAAAAGTCATCGAGATTTTCACCGAAAAGTGCTCCTTTTCGTGGACTATACTGCTGTTAAAACATTTGCCACGCTGGGCAGAAAATGTCTGTGTATGCATTTGTCTTCTTACTGGATACAAACAATGTGCTGAAAATATATGGTCTTTGGCTTCAACCTATCCTGCCAGCCAGAATTTCTGTATTGTCCTGTTATGCTACTTTGTAGAGAAAAAGCTAATATACTTCTCTTATCTTTCATTCCCCTAACACTAATTATCATGTATTTCTTAATCTTCCAACAGTGTGTGTCAACATGTGAACAAGCACCTAACACATTTAGAGAATAAACTAAAAATAGAATCTAGGGCAGCAGAGCTGCCCAGTGTTGAAGGGGTGGGTTGTAAAGTCAGCCTGGGTTCAAATTCCCTTCTGCAACTTACTCGCTGTATGACTGTGGGCAAGTTACGTCAATTCCCTGTTTCTCAGTTTCCTCATCTACAGAAAAAGGATAATAAAAGCAATGCATAGAGGTGTTGGAGGGTTAAATGAGATAAGGCATGTAATGGGCTTAGCATGGTGTCTGGCTCATCAGTGCTCCATACATACTGGCTATTATTATATCAGGCTCCTGGGGTGTTCCAAGCGGTTAATGTGCTTGGCTGCTAATGGAAAGGCTGGAGGTTTGAGTTCACCCAGAGGCACCTCAGAAGAAAGTCCTGGCAAGCAGCTTCTGAAAAATTAGTCACTGAAAACTCTACGGAGCACAGTTCCTTTCTGACACACGAGGTTGCCATGAGAACTGACTCTACAGCAACTTTTTTTTTTTAATGTCATCTATAAAAACTAAAGCAAGGATGTCGTTGTTGTGTGCTAGTGAGTCGATTCTGACAGAGTAGAACTGCCCTATAGGGTTTCCTAGGCTGAAATCTTTACAGGAGCAGATCACCAGGTCTTTTCTCCCACCGAACCACCGTGTGGGTTCGAGCCACCTATCTTTCGGTCAGCAGCTGAGCACTTAACCACTGTGCCACCAAGACTTCTTAAAGCAAGGATAGAGAACTGATATTTGACATATGAATGTTATCTTTACCCTACTGGAATCCAAAAATTATTATATGCCAAGCTACTTGTACTTTTCATATGTTGTGTCATTTAATTTGAACAAAAACCCTATAAGTTTTTTTTTTTTTAAATTTTTTAAATTCCTATTGGATGACCAAGAAATTGGAGATATATTCTGGGATGAAATAAATTTAAAAAAAAAAATCACGTTTTTCAATTATTCATCACTCGCCTGCACTATTAACTATGAAATAACGGCAGTGATATATGTTTTTTGGTAAATCTTAAAATTTTAGCTTCCTAAAGGCATGAGATTTTATGTTGCGGGTCCATGAGGCACGTTGTTGGTAGGTGGCCTCAAGTTGTTTTTGACTTATAGTGACTCCATGTGACAGAGAAGAACTGCCCCATAGGGTTTTCTTGGCTGCAAATCTTTAATGGAAGTGCCAAGTCTCCTTCCCATGAGGCATATTAGCACTTACGACACAAGAAACATTTTTAGAACATTTGGTAGATTTGAGACCAACTCCCTAAATCTCAGTATTTTAGGTTTAAATTTGGAATCTTGGTTTAATAGATTATTCTTTATTATTCCTTGATGATCTTATTTATTCAATACTTCTCTTTCCAATAAAAATTAAACCCCAAAACTATCCTGGCCATCTTAATCACCACTACTCCTATCACCTCCACATGCTCCAGATACACTGGACCACTCACTCCTTGCTTTTCTGCCACAGTTCTTTAACTCATAGTAAACCAGCTGCAGTCAAGTTGATTCCAACTCACGGTGATCCCATGAGAGTCAGAGTAGAACTGTGTTCCGTAGAGTTTTCAATGGCTGATTTTTTTTCAGAAGTAGATTGTCAGGCCTTTTTTCCAAGTCGCCTCTGGGTGGACTTGAACCTCTAACCTTTTGGTTATAGCCAAGGGCGCTAACTGTTTGCATCACCCAGGGACTCCTTGACTCACAGTACTCTAATGGGAATCACTCTCCAAACCAGCTCTACCTGACTGAATCCTACCTTGGAGGCCCTGCACGTAGCCTTTCCAGTAACTGAATTTCTCACTTCCGCTGGTGGCACTTAGTATTCCATCTAGCATTATGTTCTGTTTGTTCAGAATCTCCTCTTAGAGGTCAGGGGCCTTACACAGCATCTAGATTGATACTAAATAATTATTTGCTGAAGGTCGCTAGATGGTACAAACAGTTCACACTTGACTGTTGCTATGAGTGGTAAATCAACTCCCTGGCACCTAACAGCGGCAGCAGCTAACCTAAAGGTTAGTGGTTCTAACCCACCCAGCAGGTACCATGGCAATCCACTTTCATTCAGATTACAGCCAAGAAAACCCTAGAGTGCAGTTTCACTTGGTAACACATGGGGTCGTCATGAATCCACTTCACAGCAACTAACAATTACTTTTTGACAGAATGGAAATACACCAGTCTCCAGTGAGCAAGAACTACAGATTAGTTTATAATCCTATATTCCTACACTAAAAAAAACCTGCCATCGTCGAATCGATGATTCTGACTCATAGTGACCCTACAGGGCAGCGTAGAGCTGCCCTTTAGGGTTTCCAAGGCTGTAAATCTTTACAGAAGCAGACTGCCACATTTTTCTCCCGTGGAGTGGCTGGTCGGTTCGAACTGTCAACATTTCAGTTAGCAGTTGAGAGCTTTAACCACTTCAGCACCCAGAGAAGTGGGCAGTCCTAGGTGACATCTTACGTTTGTTTCTTTAAAAAACAAAACAGAACTGCAATATACGAAATCCGAATGAAAGCAGAATTCTTCTACATTTATGTGCAAAAACACTAAGAAGGTATAAAATGATAGCAACACATTTATATCTGTTATAGTAATTAAAATGAACGTAGACACCACTGTAGTCTGCTAGAATGAAGGCAAGCTAGATGAGAAAAATGCTTCAAAAATCCAATTACTATTAACCACTAGGGGTCAAATCTGGCAGATATAACCCATGAAAACAGCTCCAGAGAAGCCAGTTATCTAAAATAGGATATTTTTATTAGACTGGTAATTTAAAAAAAAATTTGTAAGAGGATGTGACTAATAAAAACTCCTATCAGCATACAAACATTCCAAGTTTCTGTTTCCTAATCTTTAACATTTTCCATTATACTAAAATAGTTTCATTAGTTTCATTATTAAGTCCAGGTTAAAAAATACCGACCTCTTTTTTGGTTGTTGTTTTGTTTAAAAGTTCATTTTACTTTGGTTATAAGCACTTTTGTGATGACCAGATGCTAGAAGCTCTTCATATACCCCAGAGGAAATTATAACTAACTTGGAATAGCTTTAAGTAAGAATACACAATAAAACATTTTGAATTACAGATACATAGTTACTAGATCATTCTAATATTTTTTCTGTACCTTCAAGTAGACAGATTCAGGTAACTTAAAAGTCAGAATTACAAACTGGAAGAAAACATGTGAACAGAGGGGCAAGTCTGAAACAGGCATCTTCCTGGGCTTACCATAAGATAATTATCAAAAATCTTTCGTGAAGCTATCTATATATGTTATCAGAGAACACTAAAATGTCTTCATTTCCTACTAAAATTAATGGTATATGCAAGAGATTAAATAAATGGATGTCATTCCCTCTAAACTCCAAATACATTCAAGACAAAAAAAAAATAACACACTCTATCCCTGATTTGTGGTTCTTGGAAAGTCCAAAAAATGTGTTTGAAGTATATCAAATACTTTCCATTTATGACATTAAAAAAAAAAAACTATATAAGAAAATAACTAGAGAACTTGCCCAAATTTCTAAATATGCAGTACTTAACTTTAAGTTCTTACCTCTGCATCTATTCTAAGAGAATGATAACCATCTGAATCAATATGATCTTGATGGGGGCTAAGGATTCTCCAACACAGTCTTGTAACCAATAGGAAAACTTTCCCTAAATCTTGATTAGTATTTCCTCTGTTACAATACACAGCACAAGCTGGGATTGTTAACGGATGCCCAAAAAGAAAGCAACACAGAGAACAATCTGTTCTCAGAAGCTATGGCTGTTTTTAAGGATTTTAAAGGGTGAAGAATGAGATGGTTTAGGGAATAAAAACGGCTGTCATTTCTCCAAGTTGTATTTTTAACACCTTTGTGTGGGGAAGTTAAAAATGTGGAATTAGCTGGACTAAAATGAACGCGATGTGTAAAAGGGGTGAGGGATTTCGTTAGGACTGGCCTGGGGCGGGGGGGGGTGGCGGTTGGGATGGAGGGATGGATAATCAAAGCTAACGGCTGGGGTTGGATCCGAGATGTCGGATGATGCCTCACCCCACCAGCGCGCCAGGGTCTGAGACACAGGAGCAGGCTGTGGGTCCGTTTCCATCTGGGGCGCCCGAGCCCGCCTCCATTTTCGGGAGGCCGTGCCCCCGGGCGGGCGGGAGTGGACCGGAGCCCTAGGCCGCGGGGCCGGGGAGACCAGCCTCACCTAGCCCGAAATCCCTACGGGGTCGGCACTGCCCGCGGGGAGGATGCGCCGCGCTTTCTGCTCGGCTCCGCCCGGGCCGCGGCTCCCGCCTCGGAGCTCCGCGATTCGACCTCCGGGAGCCCGACCTGCCTGGGCCTGGAGCTCACCCGGCGCGGCCGCCCCAGCCCCTCCGCCCGGAGGCCCCGCAGCCTTCCGTGCTCGGCTCCCGCAGCGCCACTACCGCCGGCGCCGGCGCCCCCCGCCCTTCCCTAGAGACAAACCTGGGGGCCGCGACCCGGCATGGCAGACCCGCGAGGAAGCGCCGAGCGGGCAGCTGGGCCCGCGGCGACCGGCCACCTCGGCCCTCCCAGCGCGAAGCCGCGCCCGCGGCCGCCCGCGCGTCCTCTCCCCGGGCCGCCATCCCGGGCGCCCCCTTCCCCGGCTTGCACAACTCACACCTCACACGCGCGCACACGGATCTGTTGCTCAACCTACTTGCAGCCTCTTGTCAGCAGCCATATCAACATGCCCTGGAAGCCGGACAGCCCCGGGCCCTCCGGCGGGCGGCCGCCTCTCGCCTCAGCCCTGGGCCGCCGCGGCCGCCGCTAGGGCGCGGGGCGAGCGGGAGGCGCCCCCATGCCACCCGCCCGCCCGGCCACACGCCGCGGCCCCGGCTCGGGCGCGCCCGGGCCCTCGGCTCGGCCCGCCGCCCGCGCCGCTCCTCCGCCGGCGAGAGCGAACCCGGCTCTCCCGGCTGCCGCCTCGCTCCTCGCCCGCCCGCCGCCGCCGCCGCCGCCGCCGCCGCCGCCGCCGCCGCGCCGCTTCCTCCTCCTCTTTTCTCTTTTCCTTCTCCTCGGGAGCCAGCCGAGGTTTGCAAACCAGCACCTGCTGCTGGAGATCACCGAGAACTGAAACAGGAAACCCCGAGCCAAGGGGAAAACCCGGGAGGCGTGGAGAGGGGTGAGGGGAGCTGCAGGGACCTGTCGGCCTCGACCTAGCCGCTGGAGCTGCCCGAGGTTCCCGCGTCTCTTCCCGTCGCCCACCTTTCCTTCCCCCGCTCAACCCAGGGGTCCCGACCTGTTCCCCCACTATCTCCCAGCCCTGTTCAGGAGAGCGCCTCTCCGCTCGACAACACCTTCTCCACCAAGCTATAGCACGGATCATCCCTGGGCAGTCAAAAAAAAATCGAGAGGCCGCCTTTTTAGGGCTGGTTACCTGTGGTTGTTTGCTTATTATCAATATTTCGTAATGAGACAAAACCACACCCAGCATTAACAAGACCAATAAGGGGACTTAAAGAAATGAAGCTGTTGGGATTTCACCCACGGGAAGGACTTCTATCTTCAAGGAAACTGGCCTTGTTGGAATTAGCGATCATGTCAAAGTTGAGCTTAAACCCAGAAAAAATCCAAACCTCTTTCAGAAGGTTAGGGCAAACAGCCCTCTGCGCTAAGATGGGGCCCCTGAGTTGCAACTGTGAAAAGCACTGAGAGCAGAGAGGCTTTGTACTTCTGTGTAATGAACACCACCCAGCACAATCTAGGTCAACATTTCAGAAATGTTCAAATACTGTCATCTTATTCACCTGCCTGAGGAATTGTCACCGGGCACCTCACTCCTAGTTTTGGGCAGGATGCATCTGGTTTTAGTATGAGAAAGAAATTTGCTACGTGGATTGTGCTCCTGCCACATGCCTTGGACTAGGTAGCCTGCTTTGCATTATCTCATTAGATGCCACCACAGCTGTGTAAACTCTGTGTTATAATCCACCTCATCTCTCAGAAAACAGAGGCTAGAAAACTTACTCGAAATCATACAGCTTGAGTATGAAGAACCCAGATCTGTCTGCATCCAAATCATATATTTCTGTCACTGGACCAGAGTTCATATTCGGGTCACACTTTTCACCTTTAATAAAATTATTTCTTGCCTCTCTGAATTGCTTTCTATAGGGCACATGTGGTTTAAGCCCGGATCGGTTGAATTTTCTTGGGCTGCTTAATTGCAGTGGCATCCATGATGCTTCTTTGGGCTCAGACTTTCTAGTTTCCAGTTTACTGATGTCTATCAAAAAATTTGTCTTTATGGCTCAGTTGAGCAACACAGCTCTCCCCCTCCCTGCTTGCGTAGCATCTGTTGCTCTCTAACTATTGATGGTGGGGTCCCAGCTGAGAACATCCTGCTGGGTGCCCATGGGCATCCTGATTTTGCCTGTGAGATGAACTGAGAATGTCTTCCTTAGCCTATTCTTACTTCCTTAGGCCACTCTTAAGGAGTCCTGGTGGTGCAGTGGTTAAGCACTCGGCTACTGACTGGAGGTTGGTGGTTCAAACCGATCAGCCGCTCTGTGGGAGAAGGGTGTGACAGTCTGTGTCCATAAAGATTTATAGCCTTAGATACCCTGTGGGGGCAGTTCTACTCTGTCCTACGGGGTCACTATGAGTTGGAATCGGCTATAAGGCAATGGGTTTGGTTTGGTAATGGGTAGGCCACTCTTGAGGCCTGTCAAATAAAAAGCAGACAGGTAGGCTTCTTTTGCGGCACATGAGAGCTCTCTAGTCCACACTTTTAGTACCACTTTGAAGACCCTTAGTGTTCTGGATTGAATTGTGTCCCCCAAAATATGTGTTGTAAATCCTGACCTCTATGCCTGTGTTTATAATCTCATTTGGGAATGGTTTGTTTTTGTTATGTTAATGAGGCAGGATTACTGTAGGGTGTACCTTTAGTCAGTTTCTTTTGCGATATAAACCCATTGGCATCAAGTCGATTCCGACTCCTAGTGACCCTATAGGACAAAGTAGAACTTCCCCGTACGGTTTCCAAGTAGCACCTTATGGATTCGAACTGGCAGCCTTTTAGTTAGCAGCCATAGCTCTTAACCACCACGCCACCAGGGTTTCCCTTTTGAGATATAAAAGAGATTAGACGCAAGCTAGCAAGTAGAGAGGGGGGAAGACAGATGCCAAACCACACGGAGATCACCCAGGAACAGAAGCTCAGAAGAAACAAGGACCTTCCTCCAAAGCTGACAGAGAAAGAAAGCCTTCCCTTAGAGCCATCACTCTGGATTAGGATTCTAGCCTCCTAAACTGTGAGAAAATAAATTTGTTTGTTAAAGCCACCCACTTGTGGTATTTCTGTTATAGCAGCACTAGGTAACTAAGACACTTAGGAAGACTGACAACCTGTCTTCTGTGGCCAGGTCAGTTTTTATTGCCAGGAAGGGAGGGGTGCACTGGGAAAGCACCCCCTGTACACTAGGCTAAGCTCTCAGAAATCTCTTGAGTGGTATTAGGGAGTGACAGAGACTTGAGAGAGGCTGGATGGCTGACAATAAGTGACAGCATCTATGGCTTGATTTCGGTGGTGCCAGGAAGTTCTCCTACTTTACGATATATTGCTTGCTCAGTTTGCCCCTTGGCTTATGTCCCAGAACTGACTCAGCTGAATTCCATTCAACATTGATTAAGCATGGTTAGAGATTGGGACACTATACCAGGTCCTTTGGAGGTAAGAGACTAACAGTTTTATAACAATTAATATTTAGTGAATGCTTACTCTGTTCCAGGCACTGTTTTAACCGTTTTACATGTGTTGTTTCATATAACACCCATAAAACTCCTTTGAGGTAATAACTTTCATTATTTCCATTTCAAAGATGAGAAAACTGAGGCCAAGATTAGTCAGTAAATAACAGTGCAAGGATTAAAACCCAGGAGTCTGACTCTAGAATCAAGACCCATGTGAATAAGATACAGTAACTCTTCTTACTTAGCTTATTATTTAGTTGGGGAGGTAAAAGCATATGAAAGTTTAAAAAAAAAATCCCTAAGAACACAAGACAGTTTGTAAGTGTCAAGTATGTGTCATAGGTCATAAACGTCACAGGGTTCAGAGGACAGAGGAATCATTTTAGGTTAGAGTGGTTGGGAAGACTTACATAGAAGATGATTCTGGATTTCAAAAGGCGGGAGCTGGGGATGGTAAGCGGGATCATGATGGATGAGTAGTATTTTGGTAGGTGGAAAGGATAAGTAAGGGCATATGAATGGAACTGACAGCACAAACAAAGACAGAGTGCCAGGGAAATATAGAGAACAGGGATAAGAGAAAGCTGGAGAGGAAAAGTAGGACCAAATTACACAGAGGTTTGCAAACGAGAGAGAGAGAGGGAGAGAGAGAGAGAGAGAGCGGGCGAGGTGAGGGGATTGGAGTCAATGCAGCATACCTATAGTGAGGAATCTGAAGGGGTTTGAACAGAAGGTGATGTGGAGAACATCCTATTTGAGGAAAATCCAAATTGTGATGGTTATTGGGTGGTTTGGAAAGGGGAGGGATGGGAGAAAGGAAACAAGTTTGAAGGCAAATATCAGACAAATGACATGAAATAACAAAGTAGATAGAGAGGAAAGGAAGGGGTGGGTTAATGAGACACTGTGACTTGACAATCACCAAGGCTTCCTGAATAATTGGATACACTTGATGGAAATGGACTTTAAGAAAAGGGAGAAGCCCAAAATGACTTAGTGGGTGGGAATGTGAAACCTCTAGTATTACTGACTGGGAAAAAAAAGGGGCAATTTAGGATAGAGGAACTACTTGTTTGAGCAAACGTTTAGAATATTTTGGTTTTAGGCATGCATTTGTGGTAATAGTGGGATGTGCATGTGGAAATGTTTTATAGTATTGTCTAAAAAAGGCAGAAAGTTGAGTAAATGAGGTCCTTATCTGTTACTGAGAGAGTAGGTATGAGGATTTAAAACGGTTCCTATTATAACAATAACCAGGCATAGCTGTTCTTCTTAAGCAAAACAGAGTTGAAAGAAAATTTCTAACAAAAATAAAATGCTTCTACAGTTCTGCATTAAATGGGCATTAGGAAATTTCTCTTATCTTATCTCCCACTCCACCAAATTATATTTACTTAAAAGGAGAAGAGAATATATAGGAAAGATTTTTCATGGATTTAGAGAATGTTAGAATGATGAAAGGAAATTTAGAGATCATTTAATATAACTCCATCTTTAATTTGGCAAACGGTGAAATGGAGTGTCCAACTGTATCTTATATTAAAGCTTAAAAATGGGCATTAGACAAATACAGCGATTTTATTATTACCAACTCGATATAGCCAATTCGTATTTTAGTTATGAAATCAAGTCTAGACCTCAGAACTGTGCACATAATTAAAGAAGTAGAGATTCCTTAATGTGAAGCAGTGGCTCCACCTTAGGCCAAGGCTTGGGGCAGCCTCACTGTTTAAAAACAAATGCTTTGGAAGAAAAAGGCGAGGGGAGAGGGGTCCTAAGGGCAGCACTTCCACTTCCTAAAATATGGCTCCTATGAAGATTACCACACACCTAGATTCATATTTGTTCCTTAAAAGGAGGAGTTTCAGATGTCTCTCACATCCCACCATGGCTACCCTAGTCTGGAACTTCTGATTGCCCAGCAGCCTTATATTGGTGAAGACCTCCAGGGTTTTCAGAAGTGATGGCCTGTAGGTCACCTCCAGGTTCAAAGCTTAGCATACATCCCTGGCGACTGCTCCTAGTTCTATCCAGAAATTTCCTAGTGGTGTCCTCAACAGTTTTCTCATTGAAAATTAGCAGACCTAGTGGCTACACTTGAGGATAACAAAAGAGTTATTTTCCCTATTCTCATGTTTCATGCCGATACCATTTCTGCCAAAACACTTACCTTGTTTAAATCACCGTCAACAGTCTCCTCAATGGGTCCCCAGCTCTTTGGCAGGCACTTGATTTCCTCTAGTTACAGAGCTTCTTCACACACGATTCTTCTGCAGGTGACAATTGTGGTTTTTCACCCACAGTTTCTTTGATGTCTTTTAGAGAAATTCTGATTAATTCCAACAACCTTGAAATGTAAAGCTTCATGTAGCATCATTACACTAAATAGTCATTTACTAAGCACATGAGATGTTCAAGACAGACACAGAGGGACAAAACACAGTCTAGCCCACGAGCTTCGGTGACTAGCTAGAGTTGCTTTTTTAATACTGAGTTCTTCCTAGGGAAAGGAAACTAGAGGACTGTTGACCAATGCCAGGGCTTCTTTCTTTTGATGGATTACCACAGCTTGCACACCACCATTATGACTTTTTTTTTTTTTCCAGCATTTGTGGGTGGTCACAAGATAAGGCAGTAAGAGTCGAACACGAAGGTTTTTATGCTGTTGTCATATAGTCATGTGCTTGATTTTCTACCACCTAAACCAGGCTGTGACATTGACCTACTTTCACCATGCTTGGTTGAGGCGTTTTGAGGACAATGAACACTTAACATAGAAAAAAAATGTGCCTAAGGTGGCACTTTGCCATCTTGACAAGGACTACACCTATCATTCCACTGCAGGTCACTCAGTACACTAAGGTTTTTGTTCCTAGAACTTGTAACTTTGTGTTTCAATGTGGAAT
Source organism: Dugong dugon (assembly GCA_030035585.1). Taxonomy (NCBI): domain Eukaryota; kingdom Metazoa; phylum Chordata; class Mammalia; order Sirenia; family Dugongidae; genus Dugong; species Dugong dugon. The sequence goes on from CM057467.1 coordinate 35,116,726, forward strand.
TTCAGGTGCACTAAAGCATCATTTTCACCTCTACATGCATCTGTTGTTTTAAAAGGAAAATTGATTAAATACAAAATTGTATTTTATATTTAAATTTTGTATTTAAAAAATACCAAACTGAGATAATTAAAAACATAGAATTATGGAATTTTAGGGTTAGAGCACATCTTATGTTAAAAGGCTATCTCTCAAGAAGATTAGTTTTTTTTGTAAAGGCAGAAAATTAGAATCAACCTAAATGTCCATTAATAGGGAACTGGTTAAATAAATTGTGTTATCTCCATACATAAGAATACCATTCAACTATTAAAACGAGTTAAGTGATTTTATGGGTATGGACTAAACCTCAAGATACACTGTTAAGTGAAAAAGTAAGGTGAAGACCAGTGTATATAGTATGCTACCATTTGCGTGGAATCTTTGCAAAGAAACAAATCTTTGAATTTATCTGTGCATATAATATCTCCGGGAAGACACACAAGATGCTGGCAAGAGCGGTTGTCCCTGGCCAGGGGAACTAGATAATTGGGGGAAAGGAGTGGGAGAGAGATTCACCTTTTACTCTATGCCGTTTTGAATTTTTAACCAGGTTCTTGAATTAGGTATTCAAAAATATTTGTCTTAAAAGTCTACATTTATTAAAGGGTCCTATTGTCCACACTTTTCTATTCGAGTCTACAAATAACTAGATATATATTTTTTCAAAAACCACTCGTCACAAGGAAGAGGAAGTTGGAGTCCTGTGAGTGGCACGTGTGGAGCCTGGGACTTCCCAGTCAAGGGACAGATTCCAATAATTGTGTGGCGGGGAAGATCCCATACTTACTAAAGTATTCTCAGCTAGCATCAATGGGATTAGCCACTGTTTTTACAACTTAGTTATCAAAAGTTCTAAACTCAGGTTCTATGACGATTTTTGATGGGAACAGTTTTAACTTAGAAGAACATTCAATGAAGCTCTCACCAGCAGACACAGGAGGAAGTTAACAAAAGCTGGAGGCACTGCAGCAGGTCAGCAGTGTGCATGAGGCAGACGGAGCATGTTTTTTTTCATAATACTCATTAGTAGAATTATATTTATTTGTTTTATTGTTTGTCCCTCCACATCCGAATGTAAGCTCCATGAAGGCGGGAGCGCTGTCTGTCATTCTCCCTGAGGTATCCTCCTTTCCTCTGTGCCTGGCATGCAGAAGGCACTCAGGATGGGTACGGAAAATGGAACTGGGGACCACTGACTCTCCAATCAGTAGCTACTTATATAGGCATTAATCTATTAGGAGGTAGTAAAGTCATAGCCATGGGAACTAGGATTCAGGACTTCAGACTCTGAAAGGGCTGGGTGCTGGTAAGGAGTGAACAATTCCTATCTCAAAGGAACTGGGGAATTAGAAAAATACTCCAGCATGTGAGAACAAGAAAGAAACCAACTACTGGATTAGCAGAACAAGATGGGCTTGATTAAAAAAACAAACAAAACAACAACCAATCAACCACCCAACCAAACAATCAACGAACCAGCCAACCAACTAATAAATAAACTAAAACAAAATAATCCCACAAACAAACACCACAGGAAAGCCCCATAACCGGTGCTGCATTTTACAGGAAGGCAGGATTATCAGCAAAGCACGTTCGCTGCTGAGTCACACTGTACCATCAGAGATTGGCTGGTTGGGGTGGGACGAATTACCTTGACTTAGGGTCTAGGTTGGCTTCAGAGTCTAGGATGGGAGCAGGTAAGTGAGCCTAGTGGCTAAGGTCAGAGGGATACAGGGCAACAATCAACCTAAATGGTTCCAGGTATTCACTTCCAACCTTAGTGTGGAGGTCAACGGGAGATTCACACTGTAAGCTATTTTTGTTTGCATGCTGAAATTCCAGAGAGTTTTCAGCTGAAGAGCATCTGGCAGGAGTCAGAAATGAGGAGTCCAGACAGGTAGGAGACATCAGGTACTTCTCCATGGGTCCCATAAACAAGTGCCACAGGCCTAGATGAGAGGTGGGTTGAGGCTAAAGGGATAAATAGGCTGTAGCTGGGGCCCTGGTGGGGTAGTGATTAAAAGCTTGGTAACCAAAAGGCTGGCAGTTTGAATCCACCAGCCACTCCTTGGAAACCCTATGGGGAGTTCTACCCTGTCCTACAGGGTCACTATGAGTTGAAATTGACTCAATGGCAATGGGTTTGGTTTGGCTTTAGTGACCTGATGACTTTTAATGGCTTTAGTAGATCATAGATCATGTTCAGAAATTCAGTGAAGGTGAGCTAAAGTATTTGAGTAAAAACCAAAACCCACTGCCATTGAGTAGATTCCAACTCATAGCGATCCCATAGGGTTTCCAAGGCTGTAAATCTCTATGGAAGCAGACTGCCACATCTTTCTCCCGAGGAGCCGCTCATGGTTTCCAACTACTGACATTTCAATTAGCAGTCGATCGCTTTAACCACTGTGCCACCAGGGCTCCATTTGAGTAAAGGAGGAGCTATTTGTCTTCTGCCGTTTCTATTCTGTGCTCAGTCCAGAGCACACAGGTTTACACTTAGAGCCAAAGGTAGAGACAGGCTATACCTTGGGATACAATAGAGCCATTCCCCTGTTGTGATGTTTCATGATCCTTCCATTTCCATCAGAATAGTTACCTTCCTTGAAATAGTGTCAGTAGTCAGCTGAAATTTCCCCCAGGTCTTCAGTCATCCTGTCACTTCCTCTAGTTTTGGAATTTTACGCACAGAACCCTGAAGTTTTATTCAAAAGTATTAGGCTTTCTGGGTCATTCTTACAAGCATCTATTTTTAAAAGTGAACATTGTCTTTGGCAGTCCCTACTTTCTAATGGAGATCTTGCTAAAGAAATTCAGAAACTTATCACTTTTATGTTGGATAACTATAAGAGACAATGAAATGTTTAGTAAACTTTGGACAACTTGCTTACTAGAAGACACTGTCCTGATGAAACGTATTACCACCACTTTCTATGGATCGCTCTGCTAAAACATGTGTTTTCAAGAGTATTTTAGAATGTTAGTAGGATTGGGTCTATACAATTACTTGCATTGTCTTGGTGGCCAATTCTTCATGTACAAAAGCAAGAGCTGGCATTTTCCGAAGCTCTTTTAGATATAGCCAACCAGCAGTGAAATTGAGACTCAAATACTTCAGCTGTACGGATTTAATGGAGGTGGATTTCACTTTTTATATTTTAATGTATTATTTTTAGTTATAGCAGAAATACTTGCTCATTGTAGAACGTTTTTAAAGCACATAAAAACATAAGGTTTCAGACTACATAGGAGACTTAGGGAGCAGTGAGTTTACATTAATGGGGGAGGGAAAAGGAGGCTGAGAATTGTTGTACAACTGGAAGAATGTCATTAATGTCACTGAACTGTACATGTAGAAACTGTTGAACTGGTGTATGTTCTACTGTATATATTCTCAACAACAACAAAAACAAAACGAATTATTAAAAAGCAAACAAAAAAATCAGGTTTCAAAAATACAAATCATCTCTAATCCCACCACCCAGAGAAAACCAACCACCCTTCCACTTTTTAAATTCTCTTCCATTCTGTATTCCACCATCTTTTCTAATTCAATTCAGTCAAACAAGTATTTATTGAGTGCCAACACTGGGCTTGGAGCCATAAAATGAAAGACATGGTCCATACCTTAAGTAAACCAAATCTTCTCTTGGAAACATATGACATACATTAAAAAAAAAAAGAAAAAAACCTAGAGAAAACACAAAATTCAATAAGATCAAGCGCCAAAACATATGTTACTAAAGGTACATAATAACAATGATGAGGATTTAACTAAGATAAGAGGGAAGATTCTTTAAGAAGGTGGAACTTGTCTGAATTAGCAGCTCCTTCAGGGTCACCATGACTTGACAGCAAGGGGTTTGGTTTTTGCCTTTCAGTTAGCTGGGATCCTCAAAGCTCAGATCTCAGGATAATTCTCTGTCCACCTTGGGAAGTTATTCATTCAATAAATGTTTACTGAGCAATCACTATTTATCCTCTTACCCCATTTTATGTTTTCTTAATACATATGATCACCTGAGTATGTATTTAATTGCTGATAAAGAGATTTGGAAGGAAGCCTATGGCTTCAAAGTTCACTTAACACAAGGAGAAAAAGACAGACTCATGATATTATCAAGATTGAAGATGTGGGAAACAGGATCAGAATGGAAGAATGGGAGATTATTTCTTACTAATAAAGAAATCATTTTATAGAAGAGGCTGAGTAGCAGTGTATGTATGGAAATGTGTTTACCTGAAGGTAATAAAGTCCTGGGAAGTTTATTCAGATAAGGGAAAAAAAACAAACACAAAAAACCAGACATGACATCACTATTGGTACATATCACAGGAAACCCAGATAGATACAGGTAAGGCTTTCTTCAGAGAGGTCCTCAAACTTGCACAACAGTGCGGCAAAGTAATGAGGTATGTCTTTAACTATCCAGATGTCTGCTGCACATCAAAATCAGGCAGAAGCAGATTATTTAATCACTTTTTGCTTCGCAGTGTAGACTGTATTTTCTATGGCTTCTGTGAGACTACTTCTCTCCTGGTTCCTCCCTTGCCACTCCTGATCAGTCTCTTTCAGAGTTTTTCTCCTTCTATCTACTCCTACAAAGAATTCTTCCATATCTTTTGGCTCCATGTACACCCTGGGCTTTCTCACCGATTTCTGTGGCATTACTGGTAGCTATTACCTGGAGCCCCCGAGTGGTGCAAATGGTTAATGCGCTCAGCTGTTAACTGAAAGGTTGGAGGTTCGAGTTCACCCAGAGGTGCCTTTTAAGAAAGGCCTGGTGATCTACTTCCAAAAATCAGCCACTGAAAACCTTATGGAGCACAGTTCTACTCTGACACACATGGGGTCACCATGAGTCAGAATTAACTCAACGGCAACTGGTTAGCTACTGCCTATATTCTGATGGTTGCCAAATCTACCTCTAAAACCCACAGTGCCTGGCACTTAGTAGGCACACAATAAATGCATCATTAATTTATTAAAAAATGAAAAACTAGGCTTTATTGGATTCCTACTGTGTGGCAGCCATTGTTGTGAGTGCTGGGAAAGTTTTCTGCTCCCACAGAGCTTGTTTATAAACCCAATATACAGTTAAACCAATACATAAAATACACAGACAAATGAACAAAATAATTTCATGTAATAGTAAGTGCTCTGAAGAAATAAAATAGAGTGGCATGCTAGAGAGTGACTGGAGCTAGCTTGTGTGTGATGGTCAGGGAAGGCTTCTTGTAAAACCCATTTCAGCTGAAATGATACAAAGGCGTCAGCCAGGCAAAGCCCGTTCCAGGTAGAGCAAACACCAAGTGAAGGAGCTTCTAGGCAATGTGAGCTGGGCTGTTCTAGGAGAATGAGGAATGTATACTGGAGTTTTGTAAGTGGGAGCAGGGGCTTGGATGGAGCAGTTTGTCACCAACCTCACAGCTAGCTCCCCATTGCCTTACTCTGGGTCAGCCTCACTTATTTTAAACCTTACCTACCTGGCCCTTGTAGGCATTTGTGTTTGCTTTCCTTCCATGGTCTTCTTAAACTGCACAAGTGTTTCTAAAAAAGACACCATGCTTTTGTTTACTTCCAGGCCTTAACATAACCTGCTCTCTGCCTGGCGCACCTTTCCCCTAATACTTTGCAAATAGAGATTCAGCTCAGCACTTCCTCTTCTGGAAAACCTTCTTTGATGTCATCTATTTGGGCTAGATGTCACTCATCTATGCTTCCAGAGCCCCCTGTGATAATCAAGGCACAGACAGGTTAAATAATGTCCCCCAAATCATCCAACAGAGCCAAGATTTGAACCCAAGTGGTCACACTCCAGAGCTCACTCACACTTGTAACCACCCACTCTAGCCCCTACCTTATAAGGAAGAATTTCGTGGGCTGATGTGTGTGAAGTGCTTAACAGAAACCCTGACCTTTGGAAAACGCTCAGTAAATGCTACACTAATTATTGACACAACCTCTACCCCTAAGTTTATGGTCAAATGAGGGAGCTAACAGTCTAGTAAATAAATGAATAAGCTGGGAAAAAATTTGACTGCTTAGTAGGCTCTTTACTATAGTTTTAACTGCTTATCTCTTTTGCATCCCTTTCTGTAAAGAAACCCCTTTTTAACAGCAATGGTGCCATTCTTTGACAAATAAAATATTAAAATAAGGAGCAGATTTTATGGAAAAGATATAAATTCAGTTTTGGGTATGTTGAACCTGAGGTACTCATGGGACATCCAATTAAAGATAACCAATAAGCTGAACAAATGGCAGCGCAATCCATTCTGTTAGTTAAACATCATCCTTGCTTCTTCCCTTCCCTCGTCCCCACTTCTCATCCAGCAGCCAGGACTTGTTGGCCCTACCTTACCTTCAAAATAAATCTGTAATCTACCCTAATTCTCTTCTCCTCTGTTACCACCCTGATTCAAACCTCCACCATGTCTCCGTGTCTCACTTTTTTCATCTGTAAAGTGGGGATACTGATAATTGCTATGAGCCTTAAGTAAGACAATGTATGTAAAGCACTTAGAATGCTGCCTAGCACATAAAGGTAGGAAAGACCAAAAATAGAAAGAAGACCAACATTATGCAGGGCCATCGAATCTAAAGGAAGAATGTTTCTAGAATAAAAGCAGTCATCAGAGGTTAAGAAAATTAGAAACTTCCAAACATGGCATCTTGCTCTGTTAGGACATGTTTACACAAGACTGGAAAAATAGAATGTTAAACAGGGTTATTCCATGTATTCAGTTCATCAGAGTGGTGTATACAACCATTGTCTACAGATAGGTTGAGTCAATTTGGATCTCTTGGTTAAAAGGGACAAGACTCAGCTAGAATCCAGCTGACTCAGATCACCTATGTTCAGTGAGAACTTTTTGTGCCAAGCCACCTCATAGGCTGCTGACGAAGCTGTGGATTGGCTTCTTTCGAGGTCAATCAGTGGAGGCCAGAGAAGGGTGTGACCAAATCAAATATGGCTTCCTATGGCTGCCTCATCAGGGGAGACTCAAGATGGAGCAGTTTCCCTTAGAAGTGGCTTTGGGCTCTGGGTGTGGCAAGCACTGTGACTGACACTTACAGTTGAGAGATACAGTTATGTAGAGGAAAAAGTATGAGATTTGAAGTCTAATGCCTGGTTTGAATCCCAGCAAACCAGTTTCACTTTGCACCAGCTATGTGATGTTGAGCAAGTTTCTCTAATCCCTAGCTTCTCTAATATTAAGTGGATGTGTTCATAATTTCACAGGTGTTCCATTGGAAAGCACTAAGTAAATTGCAACCACCCTGAGTCATCACCTAGATAATCCATCTCTTTTAACCCAAACAACTGTTTTGCTTCAGGAGAGGTGACTTTAAACTGAATTATTAATTGCTGAAATCCTTTGCTAAGGTACTGCTTAAAGTAGCACTGCTCTCTGGGAATAGGACAATGATATGATTCTCACAACAGGTTTTCTCCTCTTTCAAACATATTTTGTTGTTGTTGTTATGTGCTGTCGAGTCAATTCTGACTCACAGGGGCCCTATATGACAGAGCAGAACTGCCCCTTAAGATTTCTTAGGTTGTAATCTTTACAGGAGCTGATTGCCAGGTCTTTTCTCCCATGGAGCCATTGGATGAGTTCAAACTGCTGACCATTCTGTTAGTAGCAGAGCGCTTAACCATTGTGCCACCAGGCCCGTTTCCAAACATATAGGAAGAAGAAATTCCTTAATGCTGGGCTAATATGGGGCATTCTTTGCAGGAATAGTCTACACTTAAACACAAGTTTGCTGCTATGATTTTATCTCCTAGAGAGTAGGATGAAATGAGATAGAATAACCAATCAAGGTTCCTTAATAAAGAAACAACATTTTACTAAGAAAATGGAAAGAGAATCAATAAAATTAAGAAAAGTCCACTGGAAGGAGGAAGTTGAGCTAGGATTTCAAAGCTGTTCTCAGAGGATGGGAATTACTCCCAAAGCCAAGCACCCGCAGTGGACTAGTCAGAGTGAAGAGAGGACAGGTTGAAAGTCATTGCATAGCGTGAGGACTGGTAAGTGGGCACAGTTAAATACTGTGCACAGTGCACGTCAGTACACAGGCATTGCCTTCTGGAAAGTACGTTCTGAAATTCAAAGTGAAAATGCCTCAAACTGACTGCAAATGCTTTTTATAGTGGCTGCTAGTTGCCTTGTAGCATTTGTGGTTCTGTATCCCCTTCTCTCTTAACCTACAAGAAACTGCCCCACTTCTCAAGGTGGGATACTGTGTCCAGTTTTTTTTTGAGTAAATACACTGAAGTAGTCAGAATTCTGGTCTTAGGAGCCACTGCTAACTGAGAGTTCGGTGGTTCGAACCCACCAAGCCGCTTCTTGGGAAAAAGATGTGGCAGTCTGCTGTTGTAAAGATTTACAGCCTTGGAAACCCTATGGGGCCATTCCACTTTGTCCTATAGGATCGTTGAGTCAGAATCAACTCGATGACAATGGATTTTTTTTTTAATAGTGGGAGGTGGGCTCTGCCTCATAAGGTTTATTATACATAGCAAGGGGGTCTAGATGCTGGGGAGCCAAAAACATTAAAAATGTCTACAAGGTTTGTCTTCTAAGAATGCTTGATTTTTATTAAATGCTTGATTTTTATTTTGGTTTATTAACCCTTGATTTAGTTAATACAAGACAGTTTGGCATGCTGTTGTGGACTGCCATTGAGCTGGCCCCTGACTCATAGTGACCCTATGTGTTACAGAGTAGAACTGCTCAGTAGGGTTTTCTTGTTTGTAATCTTTATGGAAGAAGTTTGCCAGGTCTTTCTTCCACAAAGCCACTGGGTGCGTTCAAACTGACAACCTTAAGGTTAGCGACTGATTGCAAACTGCTTATGCCACTCAGTCTCCTATATTTATTTGTTTATTTTTTGGCAGACAACTTGCAATGTTATGGACATTTGATTCTTGTCTCTCAGTTTTCTTGGCAATTCCTAAGCAGTCCCCAAGGAAGTAAAGACAATGCTGACTCACCAGACTTTTTTTACCTAGGTATTTTTTTTACCCCTGTGGGATATTATATAAATAGTGTTTTAAGTTCGAACTTTTGAACATTAACTAGTATTAAAAATCAAGATGTGTTTTTTCATTGCACAAAGATAATTGCTAATATATTCAATAATCACCTATAAAAATAATAAATGAGTTGGAAGAAAAGCTTATATATTATAGGATACTTTCACACTTAAGATATGCCAAGATTAGGTAACAGTGAAAGACAAATAGTAGCAATAATAAAATATTTAAAAAGGAATAAGTAACACACTAAATATTTTATTCTTAGATAACTTCAGATTTCTGCCCATACCTCTGCCAATGAGCACATGCGGTAAAGAAAGTTCAAACTCCTTTTGTTGCCAGTAGAATATTTTTGTGGTTCAACATCTAGACTGTGACTAACAAGCTCTCATCAAAGTTATCTAATAGTCATGTCACAATGGATCAGCAATGCCAGTCGTGACACTGATGCATGCCACATGTAAAAATTTATAATGTCTGTGTTTCCTGGACATTCTGCCCCAACTTCTCATCTAGCTAATTCAGAATTTAGGACATTTATAAGCCAGATGGAAATTATACTATCCTCAAAAGCCTGGGAGATTTTTGTCCATATGTTTTTGGTTGTTCCATAGTGAGGCTCTATTTTCCCATGCGATGTTAATGAAAGGATGAGTGGCCTTCCGTTGGTGCTTACTCAGTCTTTGTCTTTCCTGTGAGTCATTATTGTTTTCCAGCTAGATGCTGTGGCCAGCCTAGCTTTCAATGTGTCATTTTCATTCATTTGGAAACTAAAGAGCTGTGCTTTGTACCAGGTTTTTAATGTCAGCAAAGCCAGCTCTGTTGGACTAAAATGCAGAGACATGTTTGCAGCTAGTGCGAAGGGCGGCAGGCTACCTCAGAGAAGCAGCTACACAGAGTGTGTTTAAGGCCTGCTTAAGTGCAGGACCCTGAAGGTAGTAACATCTTGAGGTGGGCCAGTGGCAAGACAACTGCCTTTATCTTTGTGACAGGTAGATATAGAATGTGGCATGTAGGAGAAGTGAGGGCTGGTAGAAGTTATTGTAAAATATGATATAGTACTGTTATGGATTACATTGTGTCCCTCCCAGAATGTGTGTCAACTTGGCTAGGCCATGATTTCTAGTATTGTGTGGTTGTCCACCATTTTGTGATCTGATGTGATTATCACATGTGTGGGAAATCCTAACCTTTATGATGTTAATGAGGCAGGATTAGAGGCAGTTAAATTAATGAGGTAGGACTCAATCTCCAGGATTAGGTTGTATCTTGAGTCAACCTCTTTTGAGATATAAAAGAGAGAATCGAGCAGAAAGGAGAAGGACCTCATTACCACCAAGAAACAAGAGCCAGGAGAATAACATGTCCTTTGGATCCGGGATCCCTGCGCTAAGAAGCTCCTAGACCAGGGGAAGATTGATGACAAAGACCTTCCCCCAGATCCCACAGAGAGAGAAAGCCTTCCCCTGGAGCTGGCACCCAGGATTTGGTCTTCTAGTCTCCTAAACTGTGAGAGAATAAATTTCTCTTTGTTAAAGCCATCCACTTGCAGTATTTCTGTTACAGCAGCACTAGACGACTGAAACAGGTACTTATCCCTGTCTTAGTCTGGGTTCTCTAGAGGAGTGAAACTAGTGGTGTGTGTATATATATATATATATATATGTATATATATATATATATATGTAGAGAGAGAGAGAGAGAGATTTTCTTCAAGGAAATAGCCCATACTATTCAATTGTGGGGGCTGGCAAGTCCCAAATTCATAGGTCAGGTGGCAGGCTAGAGACCTCTTCTGTCTAACAGTATTGCGAGAGCTGGCTAATCCAAAATCTGCAGGTCAGGTGGCAAGCTGAAGACTTCCTCAGGCTTCCTTCCTAAGAACTAGAGGTCAGGCAATGAGAAGAGTGCCAGATTGAGAGGAACAAGCTTTGCCAGAACATCCATTTATATACTGAGGCAGAACAAATACAAGGAAACTCCCCTTTCAACTGATTGGCTGATTACATCAGATCACATTATGGGAAGTGATTACATAATATTACATTCAGGAAGAGCAACCAGTCCAGTATCTGCCAAACCACTGAAAATCATAGCCTAGACCAGTTGACACATAACATTAACCATCACAATCCCTAAATTCCCTATTGGCTGGGCCACTTTGTAAGAGGTAAATGAGTTAATACATGTAAAGCATTTAGAGCAATCCTTAGTTATTAAAACTATACAAACTTTTTACTTATATTATCTCATTTAATCTTTACAAAAATTCTATTCAGATGAGGAAACTTGTTCCAGAGATGCTAAGTAACTTGTCCAAGTTCACACTGCAAGTCAGTTGGTGGAGTCAGGACTCAGACCCAATTCTGTCTGACATCCAAAACTCTTAACTAATACCAATGACTTCAAATATAACATCTAGAATTATATTCTATTAGTGATAGGAAGAGAAAGTGCTGTAGTTCAAAATGGGGAGGAAAAGCTAGGAATTAAAGTGAACCGCTCTAGGGTGATGCTCAGATAAAGGAAGGGACCCCTGCTACACAGCTTGGAAGTTCCAGAATGTTGTCACTCAAGCTGTGGCCTAGAAGCCATTTATACTCTGATAAAGGATTCTGTTGACTTTTACTGTCTTCAGTGTATTCACACCCTCCCCCAAATTACTTCACTATATAAACAAACCCACAGGTGTGGGAAAACTGAGTGTGTAATAATGTAGAGATGAAACAAGCAATTTTAAAAAAGTCAAGATATGATAATCCTTGGGGTAGTAACCATAATGATAGTGCCCCTATACATATTCAGTAAATGTGTTATTAATGAAGGAACTTGGAGACTGGCCAAGAATGTTTTGTATGTAACGCACAAATTATATGCAAACAGAATTAAGGTCTTTCTGACGATGATAAAAATAATTTATGGGTGCATAATTTTAACAGGTGCTTTGAAAAAATCTGGATCTTTCCAAGAAGAGGCATTGTTACATAAAGCAGGAGGATTTATTGCAGTGAATTCTAGGAGGCCTAGGAGACTGCGGATAGCATAGCCCCAGGCATCTTGTGGTTTTCACAACATATTCTGCATTTAACTTTATTAACTTTGAAGGGCTGACTATCCTTTAGTGAGTAATCTTGCAAGGAGGCTAGGTTTGCCCAAGATGCTAAGGCACTGCTTTCTGGAGCACTCTAGAGTCTGTCATGAATATGAAGAGAAGGATGTCTCTGGACAAGGGGTGCCTCTAGGAAGCTGTTTGATCAACAGTTGAATGTAAAGTTGATCAGTGATTAACTTAGTGGGTAAAGAGTACACCTCAAAAAGATACCACTTTCCTAATTTCAGCCAGTCTTTGTTTCTCTGACTCCCAAGCTTAGTTAGGTGCCTTTCCTATACTTTCCCACAGCACTTTGTGAATTATATCACTGTGGCTCCCACAGGACTTTATTGTGTGAGCTGGTTTACTTGACTGTTTCTCCCACTGGAGGGATAGGGCTGCCTCATGTTCGCTATCTCCATTGCTGAGCACGTTGCTGGGCACGTAGTAGGCACTTGATGGATAGTTGCTGAATGACTGAAGTTAAACCATAAAGGGATGAAACAGGGAGTTTAAAAGAGGACATGGGAGGAGAATGATCTCTAATTGCAGTTAGTACAATTGTCCACGAGTTGTTATTTAAAGTTCCTTGCATTTGAATTCTAACGTATGTATTTTATATCTTTAAGAGGTTCAGCTCAGAGCCCATTTATTGGGCATTTACCATATGCTAGACCCTGTGTTACCAAACCAAAAGACCTGTTGCTGTTGAATGGATTCCAACTCAAAGCGACCCTATAAGACAGAATAGAACTACCCCATAGGGTTTCTAAGGAGCATTCAAGGTGGATTCAAACTGCTTAACTTTTGGTTAACAGCCAAAGTCTGCTTAGACAGTGAACTCCATGATTGTTTATGTCTTGTTCCCAATCTCCTGGGCATAGTACCATACTTGGCACACAGTAGACCCTCAATACATTTTGTTGAATGAATAAAGAGGAAGTCTTAGAATTTACCACTAGAGAAGGCTAAGCCTAAGGAAAAAAGAGGAAAAGCTAAAAGGGATGGAGAATATGGACTTGTAAATTCAGAGACAGCAGCTAAGGGCTGGGGTGGCCATATTACCTGATAATGTCTAGACAGAGTTTTACTGTGAACAGTGCAAACAGAACCCAGAGAAGTCTGGGAGGCTGCAGTTTTGACTTGCCTTATTGGTGAGGAGGCAGCACACAATTTCTTTCAGGGTAGCCAACAGTTTCCTAGTCCTGTTTTATTTATTTATTTATTTTTAAAGAAATAGTACACTTGAGACTTTATGTAAGGGATGGTCATTACTGATCCCAGTGATTGTTTTTTTTTTAAATAAGAAATTGAATAACAAATATTATGAGTATTTCTTGCAAGTTGTTGATAAACATCTCATTTGACAATGTGTTTTTATCCAAGGCTAAAACATAGTATCTAGAAGAACCATGGGACTGCATGTCAAAAGAGAGTTTCTAAATAATGCCCCTCTCAGTGAAGCTCTCCATAGGAGCTGGGGGGGAGATAGGTACTTCTGAGTTCGCCTTCTCTATACAGGGCCTGATGTCCCAGTGGCCTCTAGCTGGTTGAGATCAATATCTGCTCTGAAAATCAAAAAACCGTAGAGGTCAGATAGTCATCTATTATTGATATATGAGATCTTTCAATGCACTCTTGGATAATCATTTCTGTCTCTACTTGGAAATGGATCAGAGAATCACAAGTACAGCATCTGGGAGACATGGAGAGTGGGGGAAGGAAACTCTTCCTCCCCACCCAACTTTTTTTGTTTGTTTTCACTCAACTTTCTAGAATTAAAAAAAAAAATTCGATAGAACCATCAAAGACAATGCTTTTAGATCTTGCATAATTAATACAGAGCCTCTCTTTCTGGCAATAGACTCAAGGACCAATTGTTTGTGAAGTCCATGCTCTGATTCGTAGTAAAACCATATTAATAGCATGTTAGAAGGATGCTTATCTTTTTATTATCCATGGTAGGGGACATCATTTAGGTCATCTAATGTAATTTCAAATTATCAACACATAAAAAGAATTGGGGCCATAACACATAACACTGGAGGTTATCATCTGACTTATCAGGAGACCACTTGTACCTATTCTGGTTTTGTGTGGACATAAATAAGCAGAGCCTATGCTGAACTCATGCTGGCTGGCCCACAACCACTTCCTGCCTCCAGAAGGAAAGGGCAGTGACAGGGCATTGAGAGTCACAAACGATTGTAATGGAGGTGTCTGCTCTACTGTTTCCCTGCTGGAGTTGCTCCTGTGAACCATTGTCTGATTCTGAAACGAAGGTATGAGAGTTTCTCTTCTCCTGCCCCAGCTTGGTATCCAGTGGGTTATACATGTTCTGGACTAAGGCTTGGGGCTGCTGATTGTGGCCTAATGTCTTGGTGTGTGAGGACTCAAAGCACTAGCAGAGCAGTGATCCCTCTCCTCTTGGTGAGGGCTGTCTGAAGTCTAATGTTCCTCGTCTGCAGGAAATAGCCTGCAACAGCTTCTGAGCTCAAGAATAGTTCCCCAAACAGTAGCGCTCCTTCTTGTTCATTGTATAAATAAATTTATATAAAATATAAGTAACACATATTGTAAAGAATTCAAGCAACATATAAAAATTGAAAAAAGAAAGTTAAATTCATCTAACATTTTACTATACGAAAACCATCACTAACATTTTGGTGATTTTTTCTTTGTTTTTTGTTTTTGTTTTATATCTTTTTTGGATTATACATAGAAATATATACAGTATATGACCCATGAGCCTCGTTAATACCTATTGAATGTCTTTTCATATCTTTATCTACACTTAACTAATTCTATATAGGTCTATCTACCTACTTGTCTATCTATCTATCTATCACATGTACATTGCTTCTTTAATTACTTTTTAAAAAATGGGAATGTATTGTACATACTTTTTTCTTTTCTTTTGCATCTTGCTTTTCTTCTTAAACAGTAGCTCACAAAATCCTTCCAGATCATCTTATGTAGCTCTGGATCATTTTTTTTAATGGCTATGTTATATTCCATGGGTGTTATGACAATTTATTTAGTTGTTCTTCCACTGATGGATTTTTCAGTTCTTGGGTCTTATATACGTCCCTACATACTGTCACTGTCATTTGCATAGAATAGATTCCTAGAAATGGGATTGATGAGCTGAAGAGTATATGTATTTTTTTTCTTAATTTTTGATAGATGCTGTTAGATTGCTTTCCAAAAAGACCATGACGCTTCAAATTTTCATCTGCTATATTTTAGTAATCTTCCCCTCTATTTTTCAAATGCAAATGTTACAGCTGTTTTTAGTTTTTGCAGTTTGATGAGTATAAAGTAATATTTCATGGTTATTCTGCTTTGCATTTTCCTGACAATGAGTGAATTTGAACATATTTTTATATGGTTGTTGGCCATTTAGGAGCCCTGGTCGTACAGTGTTAAAGTGTTCTGCTGCTAACCAAAAGGTTGGAGGTTCGAATCCACCAGCCGCTTGATGGGAGTAAGATGTGGCAGTTTGCTTCTGTAAAAATTTCAGCCTTGAAAACCCTGTGGGGCAGTTCTACTTTATCCTGTAGGGTTGCTATGAATCAGAATTGACTTGAGGGCCACGGGTTTGGTTTTTTGGTTTTGGTTGACCATTTAGATTTTACTTTTCTATAAGCTGTCTATTCATATTACTTGCTTATTTTTCTTACTAGTTTCTATTTTTTTCTTTTTTCTACCTACTTGGAAGATCTCCTTAAATATAGTAAAAACAAACAAACAAACCCATTGCCGCTGAGTTGTTTCCGACTCATAGCTACCCTTCAGGACAGATTAGAACTGCCCCAGAGGAATTTCAAGAAGCAGCTGGTGGATTTGAACAACTGACCTTTTGGTTATCAGCTGAGCTCTTTAACCACTACGCCACAGGGCTCAAAAATTAAACAATCATTCTGGGCCAACTTATGCTTGGGAAAGACTGGCAAGACTGCTGCTAGCCTTGACATTGCAGACTTCAGAGACGGTCACGATATCTATTAGAAGCAGGCATCTGAATGATCAGTGTGCATCCTCGCTGGAGAATAAACACAAAGGCATATCATGTTCATCTCATTAAAGAGCAGAATCAGGTGGCGGATAAACGTGTTGTTACTATATGATCTCAGGAGTTGAGTGACAGTCTAGTTGACATGGATTTAAATTAGGTGGGCTTCCGTTCTTGGAAATGAACCTGTTTTCTAGAATCTGGATTTCTCAGTGGAATAGCATATTAAAGTACACAAAATAGTCTTGGTTTTAAGATGGCAGCCTACCACATTTTAGGCGAGAAATCTTTATCACTTACAGGAATGCTCCTGGGGACCTCCTGGACTTGGACAGGGAGAACCGTGAGCCACAGGAAGCTCAGTGCTGAATGGGTCTTTACTGCTGGCTGCGTATCAGAATCAGAACTGGCCAGACTCTGCTCATGTGTGTCAGGTACATAAGGCAAAGCATGGCTGAACACTTGTTTGAGGTGAAGACTCTGTAGACCTTTTGAGACCAGCAGGAGCTCAGCAGGCACATAGGATCCCTATGTCCCGAGCTGACCAGTGAGAGGAGTTCAGCAAATGAAGGCAATAGAGAAGATTAGAGTTACATGTTGGTAAGAGACAGACTAAAGCTCTAAGCCCAGAGAGAAGATCTGAGAGGAAAGGAAATGCATAGATAATGCTATTAGATGGATAGCAGAGAGAGAGAGAGAGGGAGGGAGGAAGAGAGAGAGAAACTCCTGCTCAAACATGTCCTTCAGGGAATGTAAGTAGAAAAATTAACTGGTCAAAATTCTTTTAGTTTAGGAGAACCATGGACATGGGCTAGACCTCGATGATATATTACACTGTTTTTAAAAACTCAAGTCTAACCAAAATGAATCTTGCTTTTTTTTGGGGAGCTGAGCAGAGGGGTTCAACTGTCTGGCCTCAACATCCTCTCTGGACTGAAGGAGTCTGTTGTGAAAGAATGAGGCCTCTAGCTGGGGCGTGAGGCAGGTCACTCATTTTCATGGGGCTTTCGGATTCACAGCAGACCCGGGCTGCTTAATGAGATTTTGGTCTAATTTTTAAGTAATCCAGCAAAAGAGCAACTGAATCTAATAGATATAGACATACACACACACATACACACATGCATATATGTCTGCGTGTGTGTGTGTGTGTGTGTGTGTGTGTGTGTGTGTGTGTGTGTGTGTGTGTATATATATATATATATATATATATATATATGTAAAGTAGTCTCCAAACTAAAACAAATAAAAACCTATACCCTTTTAGGGATAATTCCTGCCATAGCCTACTTCTCTTTGAAACATAAAACAAAACAAAGAGGAAGGAGACCTACTTAAGAATAGAGTTTTTTATATCCAACCTGGAAAACAGATTAATTATATTAGTTATTGGAAAATTGAGGGACTGTAGAGTTTGAAGGTTTTGTTGGATCCTTATTATGCCTCATTCTTGGGAGAATTGTTATAACATTTGAGACTCCCCTTTCTTAAAATAAGATTGGAGGCATTAGGTTATGGCCCCTTGATCAGCCTGGCACCTCCCTCCCATCCTGTTGTGTACTGATCCTCTGAAGGTCTTATTCCTATCCATTGATTTTATACAGTAGAGACCAGGGATTCTAGATCACAGAAATTCTAACAGATGGACATTGCAGAGCACAGTGTGAGAAACAAGTACCATTCCAGATGTTTAAGTATGTATAGCTACAGTAAGAAGACTATTATTTTAGAAAGGAAATATAGCTGTTGGGTCTCTTGAATTATTTGGGTTTAAGTTTTTAGCTGGGAGTTCAGGATGGAAAATGGGGAGTGGCCGTTAACACCGGAGGAAATAGGGGAGCTACTAAGCAATGCTAAGAAATCAGAAGCAATACTAGTTAAAGCAAAAAAAAAAAAAAAAGTACAAAACAGGAATATAGTTTTTATAAGAAGTAGTAAAAGAATTAAAATTGACTAGAAAATGATATAAAATGCAGGCTTTTAAATATTATCAAATTTAAAAAATAAAATTTTAATTGAAAGAAAAAATAGGCTCAACATAATAAAGATAAAATAAGCCTATCTAACCAAAGAAGACACTTAAAAAATAAATATAATGATACAGCATGTTCAAAATAACTCAAATAAGCCAAGATTGAGAAATTAAAAAAGTAAAACACACTGAGCTAAAGATGAAATAAAAATGGATAATTGACACTTTTGGGTTTAACATCTCCATGTGGGAACAAACCTACATGGCTTTCAAGATGAGCCCACCGGTAAATTTAGAGAGAGTTGAAGGCCAAGAGCAAGGAATGTGGTCACTTCGCTGCCCCTTGCACTGCTGGTTCCCATCCATGCCCCACTTGGTTAAGTACTCTATGTGGTGTGAGACAGCTGTTTCTACTCTAGACAGTAGCTCTGCATATCCCAGACTGGCTCACCAACAAGTAGCCATAGAACCCTTGACAATGTTGCCCAAGGTAGGCATGGAGGACATGTTTGCAGATGCCAAGGAAAGGCATGGGGCAAAGGAAGTGCATGATACTTTGAAATGTTCTGGGTTTAAACATATTTAATAGAATGATGTTAGGACTGTGGGCATGTAATTCACTTTAACCATTTACATGTTGTACCGTGGAGTTGTGTTACCCAGCTGGTAAAATCCAGTGGGGGAACTGAGTGTACTGTAAACATGTTTTCCTGTAGTGGAACTGTAGGCTGAGCTATCAGCAGAAAAAAGAGGGTTGAAAAATCCCAGGAAAAATCTTCGGAGGAAACATGCTTCCTCTGAAGCCCTTAGTGTGGGGCCTGAGACAGATACTGCAAGGATGCTCTCTCGGCTAGTATTTCACACTGGCCCAGCTTCGCACACGTGCTTTACATTACAGCATTTAACTCCTAATGCAAAGACCTAAATTGAAATGACTTTCACTAATAAAGAGGTATTTGCCTGACTAAAATCTCGATAGAATTTGGAGAATTGACTTACAGTTTTCATTGCTTCCTAGAAATGTGCCAAGTCATGTCAATTTGTTTGTTCATGCGGTTGTACTCAGCTGGCTTTACATATGCTCTATGTATAAAAATCTTTTCTGGTCTTTTTTTTTCTCCTGGAACCAAATCTACAGCCAAGATTTTTGTTTTACGTGTATTTTTAAAAAAAATTTTAATGTTCTTTAAATGAAAGTTTACAGCACAAATTAGTTTCTTGTGATATTGGTTGCAGTTCCTAAAATGTGTCAGCACTCTAGCCCTTTCCCTTTCCACCCCGGGTTCCCCATGTCCATTTGTCCAGTTTTCCTGTCCCTTTCTGCTTCTTGTCTTTGCTTTGGGGCAGGTATTGCCCATTTGGTCTCATATACTTGATTGAACTAATGAGCAATTTCCTCACATGTGTTATTGTTTGTTTTATAGGCCTGTCTAATCTTTGGCTGAAAAGTGGACTTCAGGAGTGGCTTCGGTTCTGAGTTAGCAGGGTATCCGCTTCCATTGACTCAGGGGTTCCTCCAGTCTCTGTCAGACCAGTAAGTCTGGTCTTTTTGTGTGAATTTGAATTTTGTTCTACATTTTTCTCCCCCTCTGTCTGGGACCCTCTACTGTGATCCCTGTCAGAGCAGTCAGTGGGGTGGAGGCTGTGGTTCCTGTGGTACTTTGGACTAATATTTTCTTTGTGTCTTTGGTTTTCTCCATTCTCCTTTGCTGAGGAAGGGATGGGACCAAGATACGTATCTTAAGTGGTCACTTGCAAGCTTTTAAGACCCCAGATGCTACTCACCAAAGTAGAATGTAGAACATTTTCTTTATGAACTATGTTATGTCAATAGAACTAGGTGTTCCCCGAGACCATGGTCCCCAGCCCTCGGCCCCAGTAATTCATCTCTCAAGGTGTTTGGATGTGTCTAGGAAGCTTCTGTGACTTTGCCTTGGTCAAGTTGTGCCGACTTCCCCTGTATTGTATGTTTTCTTTGCCTTCACCAAAATTAACACTTGTGTACTATCTAGTTAGTGATTTCCCCTCCCCACCTCCCCCTCCCTTCCCTCATAACCATCAAAAAATTTTTTCTGTGTATAAACCTTTTCTTGGGTTTTTATAACAGTAGTCTCATACAATATTTGTCCTTTTGTGATTGACTTATTTCATTCAGCGTAAAGCTCTCCAGATTCATCCATGTTGTGAGATGTTTTGCAGATTCGTCATTGCTCTTTACCATTGCACAGTATTCCATTGTGTGTAGGTGCCATAATTTGTTTATCTATCCTTCTATTGATGGGCATTTAGGTTGTTTCCGTCTTTTTCCTATTGTGAATAATGCTGCAGTGAAGATGGGTGTGCATATTGTTTCTCTAGGATATATTCCTAGGAGTGAGATTGCTAGACTGTATGTCATTTCTATTTCTAGCTTTTAAAGGAGTTGCCATATCATTTTCCACAGTGGTTGTACCATTTTACATTTCCCCTAGCAGTGCATAAGAGTTCCAATCTCCCTGCAGCCTCTCCAACATTTGTTATTTTCTGTTTTTTTGATTAGTGCCAGTAATGTTGGGATGAAATGATATCTGTCTTAGGCTGGGTTCTCCAGAGAAGAAAAACCAGTAAAACTTATAAGTATATATATATATATATAGATAGATAGATAGATAGATTTATATTAAGGAAACAGATCACGTGACTGTAGAGGCTAAAACGTCCCAAGTCTGTGGATCAGGGTAGAGGCCTCTCCCAATTCACACAGATGCAGAAGCTGGTGAACCCAAGGTTGGCAGGTCGTAGAGCAGGGCTCCTGCTCACAGGCTGTGAAGGTCAACGAATTCCAAGATCAGCAAACAAGACTGCAACTTTTCTCCTGATTCACATAGCTGCAGGGGCTGGTGAACCCAAGATCAGCAGGTTGGGGAACAGTACTCTTGCTCACAGGCTATGAAGATAGATGAACTCCAAGATCGACAGGTAAGCTGCTAGCTCAAGTCCCAAGAACCGGAGGTGAGACAACAAGAGGCAGCTGCTGAGTCTGGAACAAACCATAAAACTTTGGCAAGGCAAGCAGGCAGAAAGTAACTGCGGAAGTCAGAGAGATGAAGCTGAGAGGGTGGCGAGCTGCCACAGGCCCCACCCTCACCAGTACCACTCAGCAGATTCCATCATGGGGGTGATCACATCAGATTTCAACAGGGAAGTGATCACATTATACAACTGCTAAAACACTGAGAATCATGGCTTAGCCAAGCTGACATACAATCTTAACCATCACAATATCTCATTGTAGTTTTGATTTGCATTTCTTTAATGCTAATGATTGTGAGCATTTCCTCATGTGTCTGTTAGATGCCTGAATGTTTTCTTTCGTGAAGTGTCTGTTCATATTCTTTGCCCATTTTCAACTGGATTATTTTTGTTTTTGTTATTGAGATATTGAAGTATTTTACAGATTTTAGAGATTAGGCCCTTGTCAGATATATTATAGCCAAAAATTTTTTCCCAGTCCGTAAATTCTCTTTTTATTCTTTTGGTGAAGTCTTTTGATGAGTTTAAGTGTTTAAATTTTAGGAGCTCCTAGTTATCTAGTTTATCTTTTGGTGTCTGTGTATTGTTAGTTATGGTTTGGATTCTCTTTATGCCATGTATTAGGGCCACTAGCATTGTCCCTATTTTTTTCTTCCATGAATTTTTGTTTTAGGTTTTATATTTAGGTCTTTGACCCATTTTGAGCTAGTTTTTGTGTATGATGTCAAGTATGGGTCTTGTTTCACTTTTTTACAGATGAACATCCAGTTTTACCAGTACCATTGGTTTAAAAGACCGCCTTTTCCCCATTTAATGAATTTGTCCTTTGTCAATATCAGCTGACCATAGGTGGATGGATTTATGTCTGGGTTCTTGATTCTGTTCCGTTGGTCTGTGTGTCTGTCTTTGTAGAAGTACCAGGCTGTTTTGACAACCATGGCTGTAGAGTAGTTTGTGAGATCAGGTAGTGTGAAGCCTACTTTGTTCTTTTTCTTCAATAATGCTTTGCTTATCCAGGACCTCTTTGTTTTCCATATAAAGATGGTGATTAATTTTTCCATCTCATTAAAGAATGTTGTTGGCATTTGGATCTGGATTGCAATATATCTGTAGATTGCTTTGGGCAGAATTGACATTTTCACAATGTTGAGTCTTCCTATCCATGAGCATGGTATGTTTTTCCATTTATGTAGGTCTCTTTTGTTTTCTTGCAATAGTGTATTGTAGTTTTCTTTGTATAGGTCTTTTATGTCCCTGGTTAGATTTATTCCTAAGTATTTTACCTTTTTAGGGACTATTATAAATGATATTGTTTTCCTGATTTCCTTTTTGAAATTCTCTTTGTTGGTGTATCTCTTGTATCCTACTACTCTGCTGAATCTTTTTATTAGTTACCGCAGTTTTCTTGTGGAATTTTTGGCGTTCTCTATGTATAAGATCATATCACCTGTGAAAAGGGATAGTTTTACTTCTTCCTTTCCAATTTGGGTGCCTTTATTTCCAGCACAATGTTAAATAGGAGTGATGATAAAGGGCATCCTTGTCTTGTTCCTGTTCTCAGGAGGAATACTTTGAGCCTTTTTCCATTGAGAATGATGTTGGCTGTTGGTTTTGTATAAAAAAACCAAACCAAATCAGTTGCCGTAGAGTCGATTCTGACTCATAGCAAACCTATAGGACAGAGTAGAACCACCTCATAGGGTTTCCAAGGAGTATCTGGAGAATTTGAACTGCCAACCTATTGGTTAGCAGCCAAGCTCTTAACCACTGCACCAGATGCCCTTTATTATGTTGAGGAATTATCCTTCTTTTACTATTTTATTGAGAATTCCTATTAGGAATAGGTGTTGGACTTTATAAAATGCCTTTTCTCTAGCTATTGAGATGATCATGTGATTCTTTTCTTTAGTTTTATTTATGTGGTGGTTTACATTGATTGGTTTTCTAATGTTGAACTATCTTTGCACACATGGTATGAATCCCACTTGGTCATGGTGTATTATTTTTTGATATGATGCTAAATTCTTTTGGCTAGAATTTTGTTGAGAATTTTTGCATCTGTATTCATGAGACATATTGGTCTGTAATTTTCTTTTTCTGTGGTGTCTTTGCCTGGTTTTGGTATTGCTGGCTTTGGTATTGGTATGGCTTTGGTTATGCTGGCTTTATAGAATGAATTCAGGAGTATTCCTTTCTTTTCTCTGCTCTGAAATAGTTTGTGTAGGACTGGTGTGAGCTCGACATTCTTTGAATGTTTGGTAGAATTCTCCAGTGAAGCTGTCTGGGCTAGAGCATTTTTTTGGTGTGTGTGTGGGGGGATTTTTTAAAATACCTCTCCAATCTCTTTTCTTGGTATGGGTCTGTTCAGATTTTACATCTCAGTTTGTGTTAGTTTAGGTAGGTAATGTGTTTCTAGAAATTTGTTCATTTCCTCTAGGTTCTCAAATTTGTTAGAGTATAGTTTTTCATAGTATTGTTATGATCCTTTTTTATTTTAGTTGAGTCTGTTGTAACGCCCCCTATCTCATTTCTTATTTGGGTTATTTCCTTCCTCTCTTGTTTTTCTTTTGTTAGCTTGGCCAATGGCTTGTCGATTTTGTCGATCTTTTCAAAGAACCAACTTTTAGTCTTGTTGATTCTATTGTTTTTCAGTTCTCTATTTCATTTATTTCTGCTCTAATCTGTATGGTATTTGCAATGCAGAAGTCTCTGGTGTTGCAAAATTCCATCATGCAATCTCTGGCATCGTTTCTACCATCAAGACATATTTTCCAACAACCAGTCCTTCTTCTTTGTTTCCAACTTTTGCATTCCAATCACCAGTATCAGTGCATCTTGACTGCATGTTTGATCAATTTCAGACTGCAGAAGTTGGTAAAAACCTTCTATTTCTTCATCTTTGGACGTAGTGGAGCCCTGGTGGTGCAGTGGTTAAGAGCTTGGCTGCTAACCAAAAGGTGGGCAGTTTGAATCCACCAGCTGCTCCTTGGAAATCCTATGGGGCAATGTTGGTAGGTAAATTTGAATAATAGTTGTATTAACTGGTTTTCCTTGTAGGCATATGTCTATTATCCTATCACTTCAGGTACTTCAGGATACATCTTGAAATGTTCTTTTTGATGATTAATGTAATGCCATTCCTCTTTAATTTGTCATTCCCAGCATAGTATACCATATGATTGTCTGATTCAAAATGGCCAGTACCAGTCCTTTTCAGTTCACTAATGCCTAGGTTGTCGATGTTTATGCTTTCCATTTCATTTTTGACAATTTCCAATTTTCCTAGATTCATGCTTCGTTCCTTCCACGTTCCTATTATTAATGGGTGTTTGCAGCTGTTTCTTCTCATTTTGAGTCATGCCACATCAGCAAATGAAGGTCCCGAAAGCTTCACTCCATTCACATCATTAAGGTTGACTCTGCTTTGAGAAGGCAGCTCTTCCTCAGCAGTATTTCGAGTACTTTCCAAACTGAGGGGCTCAACTTCCAGCACTATATCAGACAATGTTCTGCTGTTATTCATAAGGTTTTCACTGGCTAATTTTTTCAGAAGCAGACTGCCAGGTCCTTCTTCCTAGTCTGTCTTAGTCTGGAAGCTCAGCTGAAACCTGTCCACCATGGGCGACCCTGCTGGTATTTGAAATACCAGTGGCATAGCTTCCAGCATCACAGCAACATGAAAGCCACCACGGTACCACAAACTGACAAGCCATGTGTTTTCAATTACCTCATATGTATGCAAAAGCTGGACGATGAATAAGGAAGACCAAAGAAGAATTGATGAATTTGAATTATGGTGGCAAAGAATATTGAACATACCATATACTGCCAGAAGAATGAAGAATTCTTCCAAGAATCTGTCTTGGAAGAAGTATAGCCTGAATATTCCTTTTGAAGCAAGGATGGAGAGAATTTGTCTCACATATTTTGGACATGTTATCAGGAGGGACCAGTCTCTGGAGAAGGACATCATGCTTAGTAAAGTAGACAGTCAGTGAAAAAGAGGAAGATCCTTGACGAGATGGATTGACACAGTGGCTGCAACAATGAACTCAAGCATAACGATTGAGAGGATTGCACAGGACCGGGCAACATTTCATTCTGTTGTACGTAGGGTCACTATGAGTTGGAACTGACTTGACAGCACCAATCCAGAACAGCATCAATCTATATGGAGCCATGGTGGCACAGTGGTTAAGAGCTCAGCTGCTAACCTGAAAGTCAGCAGTTCGAATCTACCAGCCACTCCTTGGCTTTCTTTCTTTTTTTTTTTTATTGTGCTTTAAGTGAAAGTTTAGAATCAAAGTTAGTTTTCCATACAAAAATTTATACACACATTGTCATTGACACTAGTTGCTCTCCCTATACTGTGACAGCACATTCCTCCTTTCCACCCCAGATTTCCTGTGTCCGTTCAACCAACTCCTGTCCCTTTCTGCCTTCTCATTTCACCTCTGGACAGGAGCTGCTCATTTAGTCTTATGTATTTACTTCAGCTAAGAAGCACAGTCTTCACAAGTGTCATTTTATGTCTTATAGTCCAGCCTAATCTTTGTCTGAAGAGTTGGCCTGTGGAATGGTTTTAGTTTTGGGCTAACAGAGAGTCCAGGGGCCATGTCTTCCGGGGCCCCTCCAGTCTCAGTCAGACCATTAAGTCTGGTCTTTTTACTAGAATTTGAGTTCTGTACCCCACTTTTCTCCTGCTCAGTCAAGGACTCTCTGATGTGTTCCCTGTCAGGGTGGTCATTGGTGGTAGCTGGGCACCATCTAGTTCTTCTGGTCTCAGTCTGATAGAGTCTCTGGTTTACGTCCAGCCACTCCTTAGAAACACAATAGGGCAGTTCTACTCTGTTCTATTAGGTCACTATGAATCAGAATCAACTCAATGGCAACAGGTTATCTTTATTATTTCCTTTCTTCTGGTGGCTGTTGTTCTCTTTCTATTTGTTCAAGCTGTAGGGCTAACACTTTGATTTTGGTCCATTCTTCTTTTTTGATGTGTGTGTTTATCGCTATAAATTGACCTCGGAGTACTGCTTTTGCTGTATCCCAAAGGTTTTGGTATGATGTGTTTTCCTTCTCCTTTGATTCTAGGAATTTTTTTATTCCCTCTTTGATTTTTTTCATTACCCAGTTATTTTTAAGCTAGATGTTATTCGGTTTCCATGTATTTGATTTTTTCCCCTTGCTCTTCTTATTATTGATTTCTATTATGTGTATTTTTTAATGAGTTTTTCAAGGGAATGATTTAAAGATACATTCATGTAGAGGTGATTTTTATCTTCCTTAAATATAAAACACTTCTTACCCTATCCTCACACTAAAAAAATTAAGGCAAGCATAAGAAAAGCAGTACAAGCTCCCACTACTACTTTTACCTACTTACATCCATCTAGGCCCATAAACTCTGCCTTCCTCCCATGAGTATTAGTAATGTGTTTCTAGCTCCTCCACTTGTGTACTAGAGCCATTACCACTTGCTTACTGAAGGACATTACACTTATGATTATAGCAGTTACCCTTTCTTTTTCCTGCAGCATTAATTTTTCCCTTTCCACTACAGCATAATCATCAACACATAAACATGCTGTCATTTTTCTCATCTTAAAAATCTCCTCTTGACCCCACTTCACTTTCTACTGCCACACCATTTCTCTCCCATTCTACAGTCTGTTCTTAGCCCAACAGTCAGAGTGATCCTATTAACACCTAAAAGTCACATCATGTTACTCATCCCTCTGTTCAAAACCTTCTGATGGCTTCCTATCTGAGTAGAGGGCACAGTCTTAAAAATGGCTACCAAGGTCTGACATGATTCCCTCTCTCCTCACCTCAATTTTTTTCCTTCTTCTCATTTGCTCTGCTTCAGCCATACTGAACTCCTTGATATTTCTTGAACATGCCAGTTGTCTCCCAACTCAGTGTCTTTAGATCTGCTTTCTTCTGCCTGGAATGCTCTTCCTACAGCTATTCTGTTATCTCATCTCCTACAGGTCTTTGCTTAAATGTTACCTTCTCAGTGAGGTCTAGCTTGATCACCCTATTTAAAATTGTACCCCCACCCACGCTCCCTCTCCCTGTTTCAGTGTTTATCACAGGACTTATCAACTTTCATATGCTATATAAGTTATTTATTTACTTTGTTATTTTCTGTGTTTGTCCCATATGTATACCCAGTGCTCAGAAAAGGGCATGGGACATAGTAGCTTCTCAGTTAATAGTTGTTGTTTGAATGGATGAAGATATAAACTCTATAAGTACAGGGACTTTGCTTGGCTTATCTACTGGTCTATCTCCAATGACTAGGACACCGTCTCACTCATAATAATTTTCCTCAATAATTATTGGTTGGAATGAATCAAGAAAAAATCTAAAAGCTAAGAAAACTGAGAAGTATCATCACATAGCACTCAACCACCTCTTAACCCCTTAAAACATCTCTGAGTTGGCTATCAAAGTTCTTTGCTTTTACCTGCATTTGGCTCTGAAATGTTCTTAGATGAAAACATGATTAATGTGTAGTCTTCAACCTCAGCTGAGCTCTCAAATATCTCCAAAGGATGGACTGAGCCTTGGGAGGAGGAGGCCAGGGAGGGTTGTGCTGGGTAGAGGTTGAGAGACTGGAATTACAACTACAGGGCCAATATGCCTGCCTTGACTTCTCCCTACTGGGTTGTGAGCTTATTTATTCATTCAAGAAATATTCGTAGAATTTAATCTATGTACTGGACTCTAGGGATACAATTCATTCATTCTGTCGTTCATCAATGCTGAATGTTGCCTCCTGTTCATACAGTTCCAAGTTGTCTTCCCATGGTGTTAAGTGTCCAGACTTAGGAAGTGGAGAGGAGCCTTGGTTTCAAGAAATGGTGAGGACACTAATTACAACCCCTTCCTGGAGGGACAAG
The DNA here is from genome assembly GCA_030035585.1 of Dugong dugon. Lineage (NCBI taxonomy): Eukaryota > Metazoa > Chordata > Mammalia > Sirenia > Dugongidae > Dugong > Dugong dugon. The sequence continues at coordinate 35,144,813 of CM057467.1, forward strand.
GCAATGGTAGGGGCTCATTCAACTTGAGGATGGGATTCTGCTGGGAATCCTCACCAGATCCACAGGATCCTTTGAGTCCAAAGAAACAAACAAAGCCCCAAATTCTCCTGCATTTCAAGCCTTCTGTTTTAGTCATCTAGTGCTGCTATAACAGAAATACCACAAGTGGATGGCTTTAACTAAGAGAAATTTGTTTCCTCACAGTAAAGTAGGCTAAAAGTCCAAATTCAGGGCCTACATCCAGGGGAAGGCTTTCTCCCTCTGTTAGCCTTCTCATCAATCTTCTCCCAGACTATGCGCTTCTCTGTGCAGGGACCCCGGGTACAAAGGATGCACTCCGCTTTTGGTACTGCTTTGTTGGTGGTATGAGGTCCCCAATTCTCTGCTTGCTTCCCTTTCTTTTTATCTCTTGTAAGATAAAAGGTAGTGCAGGCCACACCCCAGGGAAACTCCCTTTACATTGGATCAGGGATGTGACTTTAGTAAGGATGTTACAATCCCACCCTAATCCTCTTTCACATAAAATTACAATCACAAAATGGAGGACAACCACACAGTACTGGGAATCATGGCCCAGCCAAATTGATACACACAATTTGGGGAGGTACGTAATTCAATCCATGACACCTTCTTTAAATGGAGATATTCCTCAACTATCCTTTGATGATAGTAGAATGCATTAGATCACGAATTCACTTAGCAGCTGTTTTTATTCCTTATCTTTGGTTGCCAGAATCTTATCTGATCTAGAAGATGATTTGGTATCATTCTACTACTTTAAGAAGATTAGTTCTTTGCATTTTTTTTTTTTTGTTTCTGTGGGATTTACATGTATGGCCAGAAATAGATTGTGAACAAGCATCTTCTTTTAAACATCCAGTATGTAATAGCTAACAGAGTACTTTGTACATAGATATTCAGTAGCTATTTATTTCATTCAATTCAGTGTTTTTGCATACCAGGGAGAAGGTATGTCTTTTCATTCCTGTAGACACCATGCCTATCTCATTTTTTAATTCAGTTTTTCTCTGTGCGCTAGAAATCTATACAAAAAAAAAAAAAAGGAAAAAGTTGATCAAATAGCAGCGTCTCCCTCTTCATTGGCACAAATGGGAAGTGAGGGTTGGAGGTACAAGTTATTCTTTCCAAAAGCCTCATTGTGAAAGAAGACAGCAGGGTTGAAGCCAGAGAAGAACACAGAGATAAGAGAGGACATTTTAAATATGATCCGAGTAACTTCACCATATATATGGCCTAAGGGGAGTCAGTTGAGAGGATGAGTTTCCGAATATATAGAACAGAAAGGGAATAATTAAATATTGGACAAAGCAATGAATTGATGTGCTGAGGGGGTAGAAACTGTTGGAATGAGGGAGGAAAGGGGCTTGAGGAGAGTAGTAAAGGCTTAGAATAGTCCCTGAAGCCAATCAATCAGAGGCTGTCCTTAGGCACAGGAGAGGATTGCTAGCTACTGATGAGCCCTGGGGTCTCAGTGGTTAAGAGCTCAGACTCAATAGCAATGGGTTTTAAGGAGCCCTAATGACAAGCTATGTCTGCTAACCAAAAGGTCAGCAGTTCAAATTCACTGGGTGCTCCTTGGAAACCCTGTAGAGCAGTTCTACTCTGTCCTGTAGGGTCGCTGTGAGTTGGTTTGGTTTTTGATTTTAGGGGGAGGCCCTCAGATGCTCAGTGGCACAAGGGATAATAATAGCTCTTCACTGGGTTTTGTTGGCATTAGAAATGGTCCCTGTAAAGGCCGGGTCGTCTTCTTGGCACATAGATGCACTCAGAGGCAGTAGTAAAACAAAAAAACAAACACACACAAAAAAACCCATTGCTGTTGAGTCAATTCCAACTCATATCAACCCCATAGGACAGAATAGAACTGCCCCATAGAGTTTCCAAGGAGCACCTGGTGGATTTGAACTACTGACCTTTTCGTTAGTAGCTGTAGCACTTAACCACTATGCTACCAGGGTTTCCAAGGCAGTAGTAGTTGTTATTATTGAATCCATGGATCACTTTGGGGAAAATTTTTTAAAAAACTTTTTGTTTTAAAATAATTTCAGACTTAAAAAAGTTGCAAAATAGTACAAATATTCTCAAGTACCCTTTAGTTAACACAAATGTTAATATATCACCACACTTGCTTTACTGTTCATTTTCTCATTCTCTATTTCTGCATGTGTTTCTAATTTTTTTTTTTTAATATTTTTTTATATGTCTGAGAATAAGCTGTGATATGATGACCCTTTACTTGTAAATGCTTCAGGGTGTATTTTCTAAAAACAAGAATATGTTTTTACATGACCACAGTGTAGTTATCAAGATCAGGAATTAGCATTAATATAATACTATTATCTAACCTACAGATTTAATTCAAATTTACTTTGGGGAAATTTAAAAAGAAATAAATTATTATACCTGCTATCTTTGACCGAGAAGCTAGAAGAAGTTTTCTTTTCAAAAAACTACGATTACATATTCTTAGTAACTCAGTGCAAAGATACAAAAAACTTGGCTTTTTAAAAATAAACAAAACTTTTAAACAACTTTATAATGTGTATTCAATTAGAAAAAAAGCAGATTGATTTAAAATCGTTTGCAGTGGTTACATGAAGAGACTTTTCTATTCAAATAAGATGGGGTTTTCAGTAATGGCAAAAAAAAAAGATGCCTGGGTCATTGTTTTTACTGTAATTTGCTGTACAATTCAGGATTATTTTAGAAAGTTGCTAAAGGAGGTGACTACCACATTTCTCAATGCTCCTTACAAAACATGGAATTTTTATTTCTAGCATGCAAACATGTCACAATGTGTCCAAAGAGGAATACATGGCTATAAGATCACTGTCACATTCAATAGCCAGGGTCCCGCAGTCAGGGAGAAGGCAGGAAGCCCTGTTTCTCCAAAGCTGAGATGGCTATAAAACTCCTGGACAAATGACAGAAAGGATAATATGATGAATGGGCAGTCGTTTTAAAAGAGAAATGACTGAGTACCGCCCTTTTTGTGGACAGCCTCTGATAAATCCTTAGAGTCCTGTCTAATGCTGCTCTTCAACTCAGTTCCAGGGATTGTATGTATTCTGTTTCTCTCTTTTCTTATCCATTTTTTTAAGTTACAAAGGCATTACACACAAAAAAATTCTTATGCTACTAAATTGAATCCTATACATCTGCTCTTTTTGTTGGTCAATAGTTGAATAGCAGCGATTTTACATAGCTCCATCTAATCAAAAAAGTTCAGCCTAATGAAAGATTCAAATGATAGAAAATTATGGAGAGCAAAATGTTAAAGGCTACCTTTACCCTCAGTCCCACTATCCTTCACAGCGATTGCCTGCTGAATTTTTGAAGTGTATCCTTCTGGTCTTTTTCTAAACATTTACACAGTATATACATACATACTTAAAATGTGTAAGTGGGCTCCTTCCATATGCATTGTTTTGCAAATTGCACTAAATACATGAGATTTTTTTCATGTTAGAAAATTTGGTCTACATAATTCTGTTAACAGTTACATAAATATTCCATATGAGTGCATCACGGTTTATTTAACCATTTGCTTATTAATTCCTTTATTATTATATTACTCCATTTTTTGATGTTTTAAATAATACTTGGTAAAGATCCTAACACATGTTAACTTGTGCACATGGTCAAAATTTCGGTAAAATAGATTCCTAGAAGTGGAATAGTTGCCCCAGAGGTATATGCATTTAAAATTATATTACATACTGCCATCTTCCTTCCAAAAAGAGTTTACCAATTTGTTCACTAACTGTAACTAATTTCCTGCATTCTTGCTTATACTAGATATTGTAAACCTTTTCAATTTTTGTTAATCTGATGGGAGAAATATACTATCCTATGTTAATCTACATTTCCTTGATTACCAGAAAGGTTCAGACAACTTTTCGTAGGTTTTTATTGGCCGTTTGTATTTCTTCTGTGAATTACCTTTTCCTAGCCTTTGATTTGTATATACAGTCTTTATATAGATTGAATATTAATTCTTTATTTGTTTAATATTCCAATATTTTCTACCAGTATTGTCTTTTAACTTGTTTTATGGTAAACTTCACCATTAAAAAATTTTTAGTTTTATGACTTAGGAAGGACTTTCAATCCTAAGATTACAATAATGGTCTTTTGTATTTTGTTTCTGATTTTTAACTTTGTTCTTCACCTTCAGCTCTTTTAAATATCTGTCATTATTTTTTGTATATAACGTGAAGTAAAAGTCTGATTTTATTTTTTCAAATAAATATTTATTCTAATACTATTTGTTGAATAAGTACATCCTTTCTTAACTGATTATAAATGCCACCTTTGCTAAATATACTGAATTCCTGTTTATATATAGGTCTGTTTCTAGACTTTCTATTCTCTTTTATTTATTTATACATTTCTGAGTACATCACATTAATTTAGTTAGTATAGCTTCAAAGTATTTTAAAAAATAGTTGGGAGAGCTATTTCCTCTTTTTTTTTAAATTGTGGCTATGCTTTCATATTTTCTTTACCATAGGAAATTTAGAATCCACTAAAGATTTGTAAAAATCTTGTTGCATTAGGTAATTGGGACCTCCTAAAACTTAAACACTTATGCTCATCAAAAGACTTTACCAAAAGAGTAAAAAGAGAATTTGCAAACTGGGAGAAAACTCTGGCAAGGACATATCTGACAAGGGTCTAATCTCTAAAATATATAGAAAACTTCAACAATTCAACAACAAAAAGACAATCCAATCAAAAAATGGGCAAAGGACATGAATGTAGCCAAAGAGGATAAGAAAAGACTCTCGCAATCATTAGCCATCAGAGAAATGCAAATCCCAAAACTACAATGAGATACCATCCCATGCCTGCAAAAACGAGGCAATGATCAAAAAACAGAAAACAACAAATGTTGGTGAGGTTGTGGGGAGATTGGAACTCTCATACACTGCTGGTGGGATTGTAAAAGTACAACCATTATGGAAAATGGTATGGCACTTCCTCAAAAAGCTAGAAATAGAAATACCTTATGATCCAGCAGAGACAGGAATAGACATATGCACACCTATGTTCGTTGCAGCATTATTCACAATAGCAAAAAGATGGAAAGAACTTAAGTGTCCGTCAACAGATGAATGGATACACAAATTGTGGAACGTATATACCAAGGAATACCACAAGACTATAAAGAATAATGAGGAGTCTGTAAAACATAACACAGACGAATCTGAAGGACATTATGCTGATTGAAATAAGTCAACTACAAAAAGACAAATATTGTACTGTCCCACTATTATAAAATAGAATAGATATACACACAGAAAGCAACGTTCTTTGATGGTTACTAGGGATGGGAAGCGAGTGGGGAGAATTGCTTTCTAGATAGTAGACATTTGTTATTTTTGGTGATGGGAAAGTCAGTTACAAATATGGGCGAAGTCTGCACGACTTGGTAAATGAAGACACTAAGAAGTACACAAGAAAAAGGGACAATTTCAGTAAATGCTATAACATATACGATTTTGCAATAACAGTAATGACAAACAAAAAATATGTGTGTGGTTACATAGGTAGATACGTATGCATATATGTGTATAGGAAGGCATATGCGAGTAAATGCACCTGCAAGTATAGGTGTATCTGTAGGCGTATGTATATATACGTTTGTGTGTGCTGCATGTATATTCACATATATAATAAAGCACATGGGGGCACAGTTACGGAGACTTCCTAGACACATCCAAACAATTCACAGGATTGGTTTACTGGGTTAAAAGTCTTAGGACCATAGTGTCATGAGACAACTTAGTCAATTGGCATAAAATATTGTTCATAAAGATAATGTTCTATATCCTAGTTTGGTGAGTAGCGTCTGGGGTCTTCAAAGCTTGTGAATGACGATCTATTATTGATCTCTATTTGTCTAGAGCAAAAGAGAATGAAGGAAACCAAAGATTCAAAGAGGAAACTAGTCCATAGGATTAACAGCCTGCATGAACCACAGCCTCTTCTAACCAGAGACCAGAAGAACGAGAAGATGCCTGGCTACCGCTACCGACCGTTCTGACAAGGAACACAATAGAAGGTCCCAGATAGAATGAGAGAAAAATGTAGAACAAAATTCAAATTCCTAAAAAAGGCCAGACCTACTGGACTGACAGCTACTGGAGGAATCCCTGAGACTAGTGTCCTAAGATACCGTTTGAACTTGAAACTGAAGCTATTTTTGGAGGTCACTTTTCAGCCAAACAATAGATTAGTTTTTAACATCTGTGAATAATGTGCTTCCTTAAACAATCAATTATATGAGCTCAAATGGTCAACAGTTATCCAAAAGCAAAGATGAAAGGGCAAGTTGAGGAAGGGAAGCTAGATCAATGGAAACAGAACAAACAGAATGGAAATAATGAGAATGCTGACACATTGGGAAAATTGTACCTAACTTCGTGGAACTATTTGTATAAAAATTGTTAAATGGGAATCTAATTTTGCTGTGTAAACTTTCACCTAAAATGCAAAAAAATATTTAAAACAAATCAAGTTGTGACTTTATCTGGGATTATATTGAATTTACGGATTAATTGGGGGAGACTTGATAGCTTTACAATATTGAGTTTTTCCATCCAGAAATTTACTATTTTTGTAGTTTGGTCTTTTTAAAAAAGTGTTCTGATTTAATATTATTGTTTTCATTATATAACTCTTATACTTTTCTTGATAGGTTTGTTAATAACTATTTTATAGTTTTTTGTGAGTGTTTCAATAGTTATTTTTTGAAAAAATTTTATTATGCTTTAGGTGAAGGTTTACATAGAAAATTAGTTTCCCGTTCAATAATTTATACACAAATTGTTCCATGACATTGGTTGCAATCCCTGCCATGTGTCAGCACTCTCTCCTTTACCACCCTGAGGTCCCCATTTTCATTTCTTGTACCTCTCAGTGTCTTCCCTTGCCTCGGTCATGTTGTGCTGACTTTCACCATATTGTGTATTGCTTTCCCTTCACCAAAGTTAACACATGTCCGCTATCTAGTTAGTGATTCCTCTCCCTTCACGCCTCACCCTGTAAACATTTCCCAATGTTTCTTTCTCTGTGTAAACCTTTTCTTGACTTTTTGTAACAGTGGTCTCATACAATATTTGTCCTTTTGTGATTGACTTATTTCACTTATTTTACTCAGTGTAATTTGGGAGCCCTGGTGACTCAGCGGTTAAGAGCTATGGCTACTAACCAAAAGGTCGGCAGTTCAAATCCACCAGCCACTCCTTGGAAACCCTATGTGGCAGTTCTACTCTATCCTATAGGGTTGCTATGAGTTGGAATCGCCTGGATGGCAATGAGTTTTTTGGTTTTTGGATAATGTCCTCCAGATTCATCCATGTTGTGCGATGTTTCACAGATTCATCATTATTCTTTAACGTTGTGTAGTATTCTATTGTGTGTATATACCACAGTTTGTTTATCCATTGATCCATTGATGGGCACTTAAGATTGTTTCCATCTTTTGGCTATTGTGACTAATGCTGCAATGAACATGGGTGTACATATGTCTATTTGTGTGACAGCTCTTATTTCTCTAGTATAAGTACTAGGAGTGGAATTGCTGAATCATATGGTATTTCTACTTCTAGTTTTTTAAGGAAGCACCATACTATTTTCCATAGTGGTTGTACCATTTTAAACTCCCACCAGCTCTCCACGATCTCTCCACAACCTCACCAGCATTTGTTGTTTTCTGTTTTTTTGATTAGTACCTTTATTGCTGGGGTGAGATGATATCTCAGTGTAGGTTTGATTTGTATCTCTCTAATGGCTAATGATCACCAGAGTCTTTTCATGTATTTGTTGGCTGCCTGAATGTCTTCTCTGGTGAAGTGTCTGTTCATGTCCTTTGCCCATTTTTTAATTGGATTGTTTGTCTTTTTGTTGAGTTGTTGAAGTTTTCTATGTATTTTAGAGATTAGACCCTTGTCAGATGTCATTGCCAAGGTTTTTTCCCCAATCTGTAAATTCTCTTTTTATACTTTTGGTGAAGTCTTTTGATGAACATAAATGTTTAAGTTTTAGGCGATCCCAGTTATCTAGTTTATCTTTTGCTGTTTGTGCATTGGTAGTTATGTTAGGTATTCTGTTTATGCCATATATTATGGCCTTAATATAGTTTTAACACTAGTGTAAATGAAATCTATTTTCATTATGTTTGTAATTATTAAAGGAAATAAAAATGATTGCTATGTGTATTTTGATCTTATGTATGATCATCTTACTAAAATCTATTGGTTTTGATAGTTTTTCTGTTGACTCACTTCAATTTTCTAGGTAGACAATCCTTGGCAGACGGGAAATTTGTCTTTGCTTTTCCCACATTTATATCGCTTATTGCATTTTTTTTGGTAATTTCTTTGATATTTTCAGGATAATGTTGAATAGCAGTGGTGTTAACAAGAATCTTTGTTTTATGTCTAAATTTAGTGGGAATGCTTCTAATGTTTCTCTATTAAGTATGATGTTTGCAAGGTGTTTCTGGAAGATACCCTTAGTCAGGTAGAGGTAATTTCCTTCCAGTTATATCCTAGCTTTCTAACATTTTTAAAAATCCCATTTTAAAAAGTTGATGTATGATTTCTATACACTAAAATGCACAAATCTTAAGTGTTCAGTTCATTGAGTTTTGACAATTGCATTTCCCCGTTTCTACCACCCAAATCAAGATATAGAATATTTTCATCACCTCATAAAATTCCCTCATACTTTTTTCCTCCTCTTCCCTTCTGACTTCTATCACCATTGATTAGTTTTGCCAGTTCTTGGACTTAATTTAAATTCTTTTGTGTCTGGTTTATTTCACTCAATATAATATCTGAGAGATTCATACATGTTGTTGAGTGTGTCAATAGTTATTTCTTTTTCTGAGTAGTATTTCATTGTATAAATATGTCATAATCTGTTTATCTATGCTCTTGTTGATGGACATTTGGCATTGTTTCCAGTATTTTGGCTATTACATATAAGGTTGCCATAAGTACTCTTACATAAGTCTTTTTGTGAACATATGTTCCAGTTCTTTTTTGTAAATACCTGGGAGTGGAAATACAGGTTCATAGATGTGATCATTAAGGTTGTGTGTCATCTTGGCTGAGCCATGATCCTCAGTGGTTTGGCAGTTATGATGTAGTTTGGCTGTTGTGTAATGATGTGATCACCTCGATGATGAGATTTGATATAATGTGATCACCTCTATGATGGGATCTGCTCTGAGTAGCCAATTAGTTGAAAGGGAATGTCCTTGAGGGTGTGGCCCACATTCAATATAGGTGAACTTTCTGGCAAGGCTCACAGGCTTTTACTCACTCTGGATCCTGGAGCTAGCTCCTGTTCATCTGACCTCCAGTTCTTGGAACTTGAGCTAGCAGCTTACCTGCAGATCTTGGGATTTGTCAGCCTCCATAGTCTGGATCTTGTGCTTGCCAACCCCTGCAGCTATGTGAGCTGTGAGAAGCCTCCAGCCTGAACCACAGATTTGGTACTGTCCAGCCTCTATAACTGCATGAGCCATTTTCTTAACATGTATCTCTCTCTCTCTCTCTCTCTGTATACATATATATATATAGATGCTTCACAGATTTTGCTTCTTTAGAGAACCCAGCCTAAAACAATAGGTAAATATATGTTTAACTTTATGTGCCTGCCAAACAGTTCTCCAAAGTGGTTTTATCCCAGAATACAAACCTTAAGTAACAATGCACAAGCACCAGAAGAGAGACTAGATAAATGGGAGCTCCTAAAAATCAAACACTTAGGCTCATCAAAAGACTTCACCAAAAGAGTCAAAAGACAACCCACAGACTGGGAAAAAATTTTTGGCTATAACAAATCCGATCAGCATCTAATCTCTAAAATCTACAGGACACTGCGAAACCTCAACAACAAAAAGATAAATAACCCAATTCAAAAATGGGCAAAGGATATGAACAGGCACTTTGCCAAAGAAGATATTCAGGCAGCTAACAGACACATGAAGAAATGCTCATGATCATTAGCCGTTAGAGAAATGCAGATCAAAACTACAATGAGATATCATCTCACCCCAACAAGGCTAGCATTAATCCAAAAAACACAAAATAATGAATATTGGAGAGGTTATGGAGAGACTGGAACACTTATACATTATTGGTGGGAATGTAAAATGGTACAGCCACTTTGGAAATAGATTTGGCACTTCCTTAAAAAGCTAGGAATGGAAGTTCAATACAATCCAGCTATCCTTCTCCTTGGAATATATCCTAGAGAACTAAGAGCCATCACACGAATAGATATATGCACGCCCATGTTCATTGCAGCACTGTTCACAATAGCAAAAAGATGGAAACAACCTAGGTGCCCATCAACGGACGAAAGAATAAACAAATTATGGTATATCCATACAATGGAATACTACGCAATGATAAAGAATGATGATGAAGCTGTGAAACATCTTATAACATGGAGGAATCTGGAGGGCAATATGCTGAGTGAATTTAGTCAGTCACAGAAGGACAAATATTGTATAAAACCACTATTATAAGAACTCAAGAAAAGGTTTACACACAGAAGAAAACATTCTTTGATGGTTATGAGGGTGGGGAGGGAAGGTGAGGGTTATTTACTAACTAGATAGTAGATAGGAATTATTTTACACGAAGGGAAGGATGGCACACACTACAGGGGAAGTCAGCACAACTGGACTAAACCAAAGCTAAGAAGTTTCCTGAATACAATCAAACACTTTAAGAGATAGAGTAGCAGGGGTAGGGGTCTAGGGACCATGCTTTCAGGGGACATCTAGGTCAACTGGCATAACAAAGTTTATTAAGAAAATGTTCTGCAACCTACTTTGGTGAGTGGCGTCTGGGGTCTTAAAAGCTTGCAAGTGGCCATCTAAGATGCATCAATTGGTCCCAACTACCTGGAGTAAAGGAGCATGAAGAACACCAAAGACACAAGGAAAGTATTAGCCCAAGAGACAGAAAGGGCCACATAAACCAGAGACTTCATCAGCCTGAGACCAGAAGAACTAGATGGCGCCTGGCTACCACCAATTACTGCCCTGACAGGGAATACAACAGAGAGTCCCTGATGGAGCAGGAGAAAGGTGGGGTGCAGAACTCACATTCTAGTAAGAAGACCAGACCTAATGGTCTGACTGAAACTGTAGGTACCCCAGAAAGCATGGCCCCTGGATTCTCTATCAGCCCAGAACTAAAACAATGTCTGAGGCCAACTCTTCAGACAGGGATTGGACTGGACTGTGGGACATAAAGTGATACTCGTGAGGACAGTGCCTTTTAGCTCAAGCAGATACAAGAGACTAAATGGGCAGCTTCTGTCCGGAGGTGAGATGGGAAGGCAGAGAGGGTTAGGAGCTGGTAGAATGGACATGGGGAATCACGGGTGGAAAGGAGGAGTGTGCTGTCACAGTATGAGGAGAGCAATTAGAGTCATTTAAAAATGTATGTATAAAATTTTGCATGGGAAGAGAAAAGTGATTTTATCATTTTGCATGCCCACCAGCAATATATGAGAGTTCCTGTTGCACCTCATCTTCACCAATGTTTGGTTTTGCTAGTCTTTGATTTTAGCAATTCTATTGCTTATGACATGCTGTCGCATTGTAGTTTTAAATTAGCGTTTGCCTGATGATGCTTAGCACCTTTTCATGGGCTTAATGATTTTTCATATATCTTTTTTCATGAAGTGACTATTCAAATATTTTGTCTGCTTTTTTAATTGGCTGTCTTTTTATTGATGGTTTGTAAGTTTTATTTTAATATTCTAGATGAAAATATATTCTTTGTCATATATTTTTCCTGTGAATATACTTTTTCCTGGTCTGCGGCTTGTCTATTTTCTTAATAGTCTTTTTAGAAGTATCAAATTTGAATTTTAATGAAATCCAGTTTATTAATATTTTATCAATGCTTATTATGCTCTTTTCAAGAATTGTTGACTTACTCCTAAAGTCATGAAGATATTTTCCTCTGCTTTCTTCTAGGAGTTATATATTTTTGGCTTTTGTGTTTAGGTGTATGACCTATCTCAAATTAATTTTTATATGTAGAGTGAGATGGGATCAAGTTTCATCTCCTTTTCCATTAAAATATCCTATTTTCCAGAAGGGTGTGTTTAAAAGGCTTTCTTTAACACATTGAATTGACTTGGTGCCTTGGTCAAAAATTAAGCACATATGTATGAATCTATTTCTAAACTCTCTATTCTGTCCCATTGATTTATTTGTTTTTCCTTATACTGTCTTGATTATTGTAGCTTTATGGCAAATCTTTAAATCAGTAAGTAATTTCTTAAGATTGTTTTGCCTATTCCAGTTCATTTGCATTTCCATATAAATTTTAGAATTAACTTGTGAAGTTCTGTAAAAAAAAAAAGCCTGCTAGAATTTTGATAGGGATAATATTAAATGTATAAATCAATTGCGGAATAATGGGACATCATAGTAATATTGAGTCTTCCAATAAGTAAACATTTATTTTGAAATTCATTAATTTCCTTCAGCAATGTTCTGTAGTTTTCAGTTAGAGGTCTTACATATTTTCTGTTAGATGTATTTCTAGGGACTTGATTTTTTTTTTTTAAATGCTATTTTAAATGGTGTTTTAAAGAGGTTTCATTTTCCATTATTTTGCTGGTGGTACACAGGAAGCTAATTTTACTTTTTGTACACTCTAATCCTGCTAATTTTGTTTATCCTTTTTTTTTTTTTTTTTTTTTTGGTACTTTCAATTTATAGAGTCTACCCTGGTGACGTAGTGGTCAACAGTTTGGCTGCTAACCAAAAGATCAGCAGTTGGAATCCACCAGGGGCTCCTTGGAAACCCTATGGGGCAGTTCTACTCTGTCCTATAGGGTCACTATGAGTCAGAATCGACTCGATGGCAATGGGTTTGGTTTGGTCTAGTTTAAGTACAGAATCATGCTGTTTGTCAGTAACAACAGTGTCATTTCTTTCTTTCCAATAGTAATACTTTTTATCTCTTCTCTTGTTTTATTATACTGGCTAGGGCATCTTCTCATATTTTTAATAGATTTGTTTTATATATTCTAGTATTAGTTGTGAGACTAATAAAAATTCATGATGGATGATCTTTCATTGTGTCTTCAAGTTGGATTTTACCTTGTATCTTTATGAACTGTCTCTTTACTCTGTTCTGGGTATTTTGTCCTGATTCTAATTGTCTGATTTCTTACCAGTGCAGAAAGACCGAGGGAGCAGTGTATGGTACGAATACGGCAGTTAGAAAGGAGCAGGAGGCAGGAAGACAAGTGGTGGACACACTGGTTAGTATGGAGGTGCTGAGCAAGTAAAGGGACAGAGGAGGTGCTGAAGTCAGGAAGAATTATCAAGTTTTTTTTTTTTTTTTGAGAGCAAATCTACCCTTCCTCAAAGACACTCTGACATTCTGTGTTTTAACTGTTGACTTGAAGCTTCCTGGTAATCATGCCATCAATTGAATTGTTTGGGAAACAAGTACTTTTGTTGATTAAAGTCACAACTTCATCCTTTAGTCCTCTATGGCTCAAGAGTCGTTTGAGCATAACTTAGAGTTAAATTCTTTGCTAGATTGTCAGGGAATATATGGCTCCATACGTACCATGACATAAAGACAGAACGATGACAATATTGACAATAACGGAGAAATGTGAAAGCAGAATAGGTTTGAGGATGTTTCAAGTATTTAAAATGTTGGCTAAATATCCAAGGCAGTAAATTAAAGAAATCTAAAGGGTTATAACCTTCAATGCCAAAATGTAATAAGAAGTCTTGAGTATAAGCTGAGTATTTCAATCACTTTGCAAATTTATATTGAATTAATATACTCATTCATTCTTTTATTTAATACTGATTATATGTTTATGTTCCCTTGACAATTATTGAATGCATGCATACTATTTTCTATTGGGTAAAAATCTGTAAAAATATTCCCTTCTTTTTTCTCTGTTTCTGACTTTAGATTTTCTGTTATGAGATGAGATTGACATTTGTATCCTAGAATTAGGTGGCTTTGGCAGGACCCATAAAACATGATCTGGGACAGAATCCAAGGCAGAGAGGTAAAAGCCAGGACAGTTCAGGCTAATTCAAGACATTGGTGGTGGTTGTTGTGGTTGTTAGTTGCCATCAAGTTGATTTCACCTCACGGCGACCTTGCGTGTAACAGAATGAAACGTTGTCTAGTCCCGTGCCATCTTTCTGATCGCTGGTATGTTGAGTCCGTTGTTGTGGTTTTTGTGTTAATCCATCTCATTGAGGGTTTCCCTCATTTTTACAAGGTCCCTAATTATATAGAGTAAATCATGCCCACTATTGCCATGCTTGAAGGAGCCCTGATGGCACAATGGTTAGCACTTGGCTGCTTACCAAAAGGTCGGCAGTTAGAACCCACCAGCCGCTCTGTGGGAGAAAAGACCTGGAGATTTGCTCCTGTAAAGATTGCAGTCTAGGAAACCCTGTGGAGCAGTTCTACTCTGTCCTGCAGGCTTACTATGAGTTGGGATCGACTTAACGGCACACAATAACAACAACAACAGTCCATACTTACTGAGACTGGAAAGTGGATTCACACATTTTAGAAAGATATTTAATAATAAAGATTGGGGATGAAAATGATTTTTCTCTTGATTCAACCAGAAAATTAAATAACTACATATCTCATTTTTCAAATTCTCTGAATAATTGAGGTCCAGCAGCATGGAATCACACAGTGCAGATATCAGATTGATAAGAAGGCTAAAGAAGTTAATAAAAACTAGGATGCATCTGACATGATAGGAAAGGTTTTAGCTATTATGAGTAAAACAGAACTGAAGAAATAATGTTCCTGTAATTCAGTACCTTGATTGCTACCAAGACCCTTGTAAAATGTGAGGACACTTATCTACTTCCCTGGGAAATTGGAAAGCAAAGGATTTTTTTAAAAACCCAGTGTGAAGTTTCTTGGAAAAGATCCCCAGCATAAGGGTATAATTGTTTTTTGGCATGCTGGTTGGTATCTCTGTGCTGCACTTTGCTTTCCTCTCATAGTGATAGAATACTGGGAAAGACATTCAAGGCCAAATGAACATTTACAGATGAATTACCCCCTGCTGTGGGCTCAGAAAGAAATATTGATGTTACACAGAGCCGTTTGAGAACTCAAGTTGGGAAGGGAGTGTGGAATTGAGAGCTGATGAGTCTAGCCAAGTTCCTGAAAGGCAAGGTTAAACTGTCCTGCAAAAAATGGCATAGTTCTGGAATGAAGTGAGATGTTCTCTGGAAATTGTGTTCTTGTTTCTACTGAAATCTAGCATTGCCTAACTTTATCAAGGAGGACTGGAAGCTATGGAGGATACACATTCTGAGATTAACTGAGCTAATATTTCACAGGCAGGAAGGAACAGCTTGTGAAACTATCAGAAAGATGAGAAATAGAAGATAGTATATATAAAGTAAAAGATAGAAGTCTGTGAATAGGAAGAGTTACTTGAATATAAGGATCATTTTTAGGTCTTTTGGAACACAATGAATAGTAAGGTGACAGAAAGATAGAAGCAGAGAGGTTGAGGAGACTGAGATGCTAGTATCTAAAAGGAGATGTGCACTGTAACATTATTCTTACAGGTGATTACTGGATAAAACCAAAAACCAAACCCATTGTCATTGAGTCGATTCTGACTCATAGTGACCTTATAGGACAGGGTAGAACTGCAAGGGTTTCCAAAGAGTGGCTGGTGGATTCGAACTGCTGACCTTTTGGTTAGCAGCCAAGTTCCTAACCACTGATTACTGGGTGGGACAGAATAACTCAGGATCAGCATACACCTTTGAGTTTGTACTGATACTGATAAGATAAAATGTGTGTGTGTATACACATATACATATACACATACATACATACTCTTGCCTCGCACCTTGGCGTTTGTTACTGCCAGATGTACGTTGTTAATGCACAGAATAGTCAGCAGATTTTTCACTATTGTTGTAAATGCGATATGTGGGGTAATGAAGTAGTCTGTGAGGAGTAGGTATATGTATACACCCATGTATATAATTTTTCCCTCTGTATGGTAGGCTGACTAATGGCCCACCCAAAGATATCAAATCCTGATCCCTGGAACCTGTAAATTTACCTTATTTGGAAAAAGAGTCTTTACAGATGTGATTAAGTTAAGGATGTTCAGATGGGAAGATTATTCTGGATTATCTAGTTGGGTCCTAAATGTAATCACAAGTGTCCTTATAAGAGAGGGGCAGAGGAAGAGCTGACACAGACAGAAGAGGAAAAAGGCAATATAATCTCGGAGACAGAAATGGGAGTGATGCAGCCACAAGCGAAGGGATACTGGCATCCACCAGCTGGAAGAAGAAAGAAATGGATTCTCTTCTAGAACCTCCGTAGGGGCTGAGGCTCTGCTGACACCTTGATTTTAACCCAGTGAAATTGACTTCGGGCTTCTGGCCTCTAGAACTGTGAGAGAATAAATTTCTATTGTTTTAAGCCATCTAGTTTGTGGTAATTTGTTACATCAGCAAAATAGATACTGTCCTTATCTGTGTAAAATTCCATGTAAAATTAAAAATTACTACTAAATCTATGCATTATGAAGAAAAGGTACCTGAGAGGGTCTTATAGAGCCAGATGTAGGATGTGGGGCTGGGACCATAGCATTCTGGGTGACACATGCAATGATGACATTCACACAATTCCTTGGCTCACTCCTACAAACTGTATTCCTTAACCCTCATCCTTTGCCACATCCTCTGTCTGGTTCAAGGTGGGTTTGCAGGGGAGTGGGAAGCTTCTTTTCTAGATTCCATGTGTGTTCCCTGCAGCCTCCTCCTCCTTCACTGCTTCTTTCCATGGTAACACAGCCCAAAAAGGAGAGCCCCCTACTCTTGCCAAAGCACCCACTGTCCCTTGAGGGCACTGTGACCACTCTGTTCTGAACTCACAAGCCAGCTCCTGACTAATTGTTTGCTCTTTCCTCCCATGGGAGGTGTGGCTGACTGGGAGGAGCACACTGACTTTGGCATCACGCAGTACTGTGTTCTAATTCTGTCTCTGTCACTTAGCAGTTCTGTGACTTTGGACAAGTCCCATAACCTCTCTGAGTCTTGATTTTTCTCGCCTATAAAATGGGAACAATAATAGCTACTTCACATTGTAATTATACTGAGGGTGAAATAAGATAATGAGTACAAACAGGAAAGGGCTGGGCACATACTAGGTGCTCAGTGAATGGTGGTCATTCTGCTTTAGGCTCTGTCTTCCTCTCAAAGCTAATGGAATGAATGACCTTCTCCTGCCAATGGGGCAGTCTGCCTTGTGCCCTCAGTACATACAGAAATGCTAATGGCATGTATTTTATTTGATTCTTTTCTATGAGGGCTCCTCCAAAGGCCAATATCCAAATTGCCTGGATGAGAAGATAATATCAGTGTCTATGCACAAGATGAATTCTGTCCCTATATGAAGCTTATGAACCTCCATCAGAGTGAATCTTTCCCCCATTCATATAGGGCTTCATTCCATATCAACTTCCTTCACTTAACAATCATTTATTGAGGACCTGTTAACATTACTCTAAGCACTGGGGTTAACAGTGCAAGGGACTCAGCATCTGTACTCATGGAGCTTACACCCAGTGGAGGAGACACATAGTAAACACAATAGCAAATAAATATATACCATAATTTCAGATAAATACTGTGAAGAAAAAACACAGCGACTTGACAGAGATTGATAGGGGTGAGGAAGGGCAAGAGGGTGTTTTCTTTAGCTAGGATGTTCAGGGAAAAATTTTTGTGTTTGTGTGTGTTTTGCAGAGCAGACATTTCAACAGAGGAGAATAAATAAAGAAAAGAAGGAAGTCACACAAAGATTAGGGGAAAGAGCTTTCCAGATGGAAGCAACAGCTGGTGCAAAGGCAGAGGCTACAATGAGCTTGGGATATTAGAAGGATTGAAAGCAGGTCAGTGTGACTGGAGCAGAGTGGCGAGAAATGAGGTCAGCGAAGGAGGCAGGGGTCAGAACTTGTGGGGCTGAGTTTGGGTTTTATTTGATTGGAATGAAAAGCCATGGAGAACTTTAAGTCAGAAAGCCAATGCCCTGATTTTCACCTTAGAAAGATCTCTCTAGCTGCTGTGTGAGTAATGCACCTACTGGGACAACAGTGGAAGCAGGCAGACTAGAGGGAGACTATCACAGTAGTCTAGGAGAGACAGTGGAGGTTTGATCTAGGGTTATAGCAATGGAGATGGTAGGTGCTAGTAGAATGTGTGATATGTTTTAGAGCTGAATGTCAGAATTTACCATTTGGATGTAGCTGTGAGAGAAAAAGAACAGTCAAGAATAATCCTCGTATTCTTGGCTTAAACTACAGGGTGACGGGTGGTGCCATTTACATAGGAAAGGCTTTGAAGGAGAGCAGATTTGGAAAACAAACAAAAATTTTTATTTTGGTCTTGCTAAATTTGGAATGTGTATTAGATAACCAACTGGAAATATCAAGTAAATAATAGCAATACAAGTCTGGAACTCAGGGAGTTACTGGCTTGAGATACAAATTTGAGAACTATTAGCCTATAAACCAAAAAATAACCAAACCCATTGCTGTTGAGTTGATTCTGACTCATAGCAACCCCATAGGACCGGGTAGAACTGCCCCATAGAGTTTCCAAGGAGTGCCTGGTGGATTCAAACTGCTGATCTTTTGGTTAGCAGCCATAGCACTTAACTACCACACCACCAGAGTTAATATAAAAGCTATGAGGGAAAAAAAGATCCAAGGATAGTACCTGGGGGCACTCCAACAGTTAGTGTGATAAGAGCCAAATTCAAGGCCTAAAATCGTCTTAACCTCTGAACTCCTTATCAAATTCTACCTCCCCTCCTGTCCCAGTTGAAAGCCAAGTGCTGTCTCTGTTTTTCCCAGTCAACACTGATTTTGTCTTTCTCTCAGTTCCAGCTGCTCTTAGAGTCTGTGTCTCTTACTGCGGCACTTCATCACACATGGCCCTACTTGGTTATCCTATCTCTTTGGTATGAATTCGTCTTATCTCTCCAGATAACTTGATGCCTCCTGGAGGGCAGCAAACTTGTCTAATAAATCTTCTACATCACCTTCAAGATCTAACGAGAACCATTAAGTGCTTGGAAATACGT
This sequence comes from Dugong dugon, assembly GCA_030035585.1. Lineage (NCBI taxonomy): Eukaryota > Metazoa > Chordata > Mammalia > Sirenia > Dugongidae > Dugong > Dugong dugon. Next base: position 35,164,015 of record CM057467.1, read on the forward strand.
GCTGATTGATCAGGTAAGGCTGCTTGGAAATACCCATGAGGCCGTGTTGACATGGCTGTGTTTATGACCAATGTCTCCTGTCACACTTCCTTCCATGGGGGTGCCATCCAGGGAGATGAAATAAACACCAGAAAATCTCCCAGCAAGGCAGTAGGCAAACAAATGCACAGAGAGGTGAAATCACTTTCTTGGCTAACGAACAAAGGAATGAATAAATGCAAAACAACACAACTAAAACATAAACAAAACCCAAAATTTGTTAGAAAGGAAAAGGCCTTCATCATGCACTCCAGGAGTCTGGGCTTAAGAAAGCCTATTTGTTGAACAAGGCAAGCTAATTTGAACACTAAATAGAGTTAGCCTCTGCTACATTTCTAGGACACTGACATTACTGAAAAGGCTGTGGCAGAACATTTTCTCTGTGCTTCTCTTTCCCAGTTGAATGTTGCAAGCTGCCTGCAGCTTCAAGAGCTGTTGGATCATCATGAGCTATGTCAGGAACACTGACACCCCAAGGTCTTCTCAAAGCCTGTGCAGCATCTGATCTGCAGCACAAAAGACAAAGAGGCTTGCAGGAATGGTGCAGTAAGGGAGAGAGGAAAATGGAGGGGAAGCCATGCATTGACGCCAGGGAACAAAAAAGGAGACCAGTAGCAGCAGATGTCAGTGAGGGAGGAAGAATACGAAAATGCTGATGAATGGAAGGGAGCTGGAGCTGTCAGAAACAAAGAGAAGATAAAAGTATAAGAAAAGGAAACAGAAAAGCACAACAAGGAACATGAATCTGAGAAGAGAGAATGAATGTAAAAGTAGTTAGAGACAATAGATGAACTGCAGCATAAGTGGGAAAAGTGTACGCTAAAAAGGGAAATATAATATCTCCTTTTAAAGTTATCTGGAATACTTAAGGACCTTTGGAATACTTGGTCATGAATGAGCAATAACAATATCTTTAATGGAATTAGATTGACTATGTCATTAATTTGGAACCCTGGTGGTGCAGTGGTTAATAGCTTGGCTGCTAACCAAAATGTTGGCAGTTCAAATACACCAGCCGCTCCTTGGAAACCCTATGTGGCAGTTCTACTCTGTCCTATAAGGTCACTATGAGGCGGGATTGACTTGACGGCAACAGGTTATATTATTAATTAACTTTAGTGGTGTAATACGTGGTTTAATTTATTTGGAAAAATAAGAAAAATCTAAAACATATAGTTTGTGTAATTCTTGAAAGCCACAGAGAAGGAATTGTTCTCAATTACTATAATTAACACATTCTTATTAAAATGTAGGCACTTAGGGCACTTCAGAAAAAAAAACCAAAAAACAAATCCGTTACCATCAAGTTGATCATAGTGCCCCTATTGGACAGAGTAGAATTGCCCCCATGAGGTTTCCAAGAAGTGGCTGGTGGATTCAAACTGCCGACCTTTTGGATACCAGCTAAGCTCTTAACCACTGCACCACAAGGGCTCCTTGGGCACTCAGTGAGTTTTGATTGATATTTCTACTAGTAACGACACCAAGATATGGAGTATGAAGTGTACCAAAACTAATGTGAATAATAAAATACAGAAAGGACGTGGTCTCTTTTTTGAATTGAGGGGAGACTGTTTTATTACTTACCATCATCACCTTCACAAACTTGTAGGATATAAAGTTGGAAAATATCCTCTGAGCACAGTCTGTCCATTCCCTCTGACTCTAAATGCAGATTCTAAGACCTGAAAATAGATGGAAAGATTTGACCATGGTCAAATAGGTTTTGTAAAAGCTAAAATGCCTTACTACTATTACTAAGAGCTCAGCCAAATTTTAGTGCTGGATGAACTCCATATCTCCAGTCTGCCTACAATCATCAATCCAGAAAGAGCTAAGTCCCACTCATGGACCACTTGGTCTACTGCAGGTAGCCAGACCTTTTGATGTTTTCTGGTTAAATCATATCAATGAGGGTGGGGAGAAGATAGAGCCATTGGCCACAAACCAGTTGTTTTGTTTCATTCAAACATTACTTTTGAAATATTAAAAAATATATACTGCTTTTGGTCATCGCTGGTATGACTGAAATAAAGAAAGATATCATGAAACAAAAATTAGATCTGACATTTAGGATGGCTAGCTGCAAAGTATCTGCCCACCTCTGACTACAGTGCTAAGTGGCTTTTTCAGTGACCATTTTTAGAGCCCTTGGTTGTTGTTAGCCATCATCGAGTTGACTCCGACTCGTGGTGACAGGAGAACAAAATGTTGCCCAGTCCTACGTCATTGTCTTAGGCTGGGTTCTCTAGAGAAGCAAATACAGTAAAGCGTATAAATATATATAGAGATTTATATCAAGGAAACAGCTTACACGATTGTAAAGGCTAGAACATCCCAAGTCCGTGGATAAGGGTAGGGGCCTCTCCCAGTTCATGCAGCCACAGAAGCTGGCAAACTCAAGATCAGCAGTCCAGAGAGCAGGGCTCCTGCTCATAGGCTGTGAAGGTCGAGGAATTCCAAGAGTGGCAGGCAAGACTGCAAGGTTTCTCCTGATTCAGGTAGCTGTAGGGGTTGGTGAACCCAGTATCAACAAGTTGGGGAGCAGGACTCTTGCTCATAGGCTGCGAAGATCGTCAAATCCCAAGAATGATAGGTAAGCTGCCGGCTCAAGTCCCAAGAACTGGAGGTCAGAGGACAAGAGGTAGCTGCCAAAAACCTTGGCAAGTCGAGCAGGAAGGAAGTAGGCTGCGGAGGGTGGAGAGATGAAAGCTGAGGGAGGAAGAGTCGCCACAGGCCCCGCCGCCTGCCGGTACCACTCAACAGATTCCATCATGGAGGTGATCGCATATCAGATTTCAAAAGGGAAGTGATCACAACATTATACAACTGCCAGAACACTGAGAATCATGGCCTAGCCAAGTTGACATACAATCTTAACCATGACAGTCATCCTCACAACTGCCAGCATCTTTGAGTCCATAATTGCAATTATAGTGCCAATCCATCTCACCAAGGGTCTCCCACACCCTCGTTGGCCTACTTCAACAAAACATGATGTCTTCCTCTAGCGATTGATCCTTCCTGATCATGTGTCCAAAGCAAGCGAGTCAGACAATGTTCTGTTGTGATCTATAAGATTTTCGCTGGGTAATTTTTGAAAGTAGATCTCCCAACATTTCTTCCTACTATGGAGAAAATTGGCCATGGCTTTGGACTTGTTTAGGAAGCCCCAAGGGTCCTAGGTGGAGGGAGTTGGTAATAGGTCTTGTGAGTGGTTTATAATCTCTGGAACCAACTTGCTCCCTCAACAGCTCTGGATCAGGTATTTTTGTCAGAACAACAAAAAACGCTAGCTGGGGACTGTAGTAAATGTGGGGTTCCCAGGCTCTCCTAAACAGCTATTGGCCTTTGTCATGGCCTTTTGCTAGGGGAAGTTATCTGGGGAGGAAAAGTTACATATCCCTTCTCAGAATTTGAGGAGCAGAAGATACATTGATAGATAAATTAATACAAGTACATACAAGACCCCAGTAGAAGGTCTGTGTTGCATCCTTCCACCTTTTGACTGGAGACCGACACACTGAACCTCTGTAGAGAGATTAAGGATTTGCTCAAGGTTGCAGCCAATCAGAGATGAAGCATCACTCTCTTCCTTCTCACGAAATTGCATTCCGTATATACAACCCGACATATTTCACGCCTTCACAGGACAAAGAGGGACCAATAAGATAATGACCTTAAGCCCAACCCTTGACCCTTGGCAGGTGGCCACTGTATATTGCACTTTACTTACAACTTGGCTTTTCAGATGCAGCCCTGTCTCCATCTCCCAGGGCATTCAACAGTGAATGGGATGCTCCCTATAGAGACCAAGCATCTTAGCAAGGCTTTTCATCAGAGCACAGGGAGGCTGTGTTTGAAATGACTCCACACTTGTCTTAAAAGGCACGACCCTTACTCTATAGACACATTTTTCACTGTCAAGTCTGCCTTGTAGCCTGAATCCAGACAGTGATTTATGTGAGTTTTTCACATCCTTTCTCTCATTACTAGAAGAACCCTTGGGTCATTTATAGTTGGCCCCTCTTATCCTTTATTTATAAGAAGCATGAACATATTCTCTGTTCATAGGGAGGCCTGGTTCACTTTCACCCCATTTTCTTTTGTTCACAAGGTCAGCATTTTAGTCTTCATTCTTCACATAGATTCTTTTTACACATCTGATGAGAAGGAGGCTCAAAGACAACCTTCAAGAACATTTGTCACTTACGGTTTATTAAATCCCTTATAACCGAGTCCTCTGCCTACCACCCTCATGTGGCCCAACGTGTTTTTCTCTGATTAGTACAATTATGGGGAGTGGATTTAGGCTCAGTATACAGACAAACCAAAAGCATTTAGAGATGCCTGAAAAATAAGTGGATTGTCTCAAGAAATAGTGAGTTTCCTGGCCTTTGCAGTGTGTAGTCTATGGAAGGGCCAGCGGTCATGTGTCAGAGATCTAACTTTAGGGGAGACTCATGTATCAGATTAGGGGTGGCTCAACAACAGCAAACATTTCAGTTTTTTTTTTAATACTAGGGGTAAGGAAAGCAAAGACAAATGAGGCAGCCTCGAAGCGTTAGATTAGAAAATCCTACAGGTTCCTTTCAACACTGAGACCTCAAAGAGAAGTTTTAGATATGGTATGTTTTTAATAGTTATTGACCTGGACTGATTTTTCGAGATCGTTTCTATTTAATTTATTTCTTTTTTAACGGAAGAACAAGATTAGCTTCTAAAAGTTAAAGTATCTCTTTCTAATCACAAAATTAGTCATGCTGTTTATTCATAAAATAGACTTGCTCCACGGATTATAGAGTAGGCAGAACACTTATGGCATGAGAGTTTTCTAAATTTCCCTTCTGACTGGGGTTGGAAATTCCTACTTCTCTAGCTGTTACTATAGGTGCAATTTAGAAAAGGACTTGATCTGACTCCTCTGGATAGCATCCTGATTCATGAGATATAGAGGAAGAAAGTGGTGGTGGGGAGCAGGTTTCTGTTAAGACCTCAGAAGCATCACCCAGGAGGACATCGTGTAGCAAACAGCAGAAAGGTAGTCGATTGTTTCCACAGTGTTATTTAAGAGGGTGCCATGGTTACCAGTCCACATATCAATGCCAATCATCTTTCTGTAAGAATAGTTTCATTGTTTTGCTCCTTGAAAGCATTTGTAGTCTGTCATAGGTTGAATTGTGTTGTCCCAAAATATGTGTATCAATTTGGCTAGGCCATGATTCCCAGTAGTATGTGATTGTCCACATTTTGTCATCAGATGTGATTTTCCTATGTGTTGTAAACTTTATCTCTATGACGTTAATGAAATGGGATTAGTGGCAGTTACGTTAATGAGGCAGGACTCAATCTACAAGATTAGATTGTATCTTAAACCAGTCTCTCTTGAGATATAAAAGAGAGAAGCAAGAAGAGAGACATAGGAGATCTCATACCACCAAGAAACAAGAGCCAGGAGAATAGTGTGTCCTTTGGACCTGGGGTCCCTGGTTGAGAAACTCCTGAACCACGGGAAGATTGACGACAAGGACCTTCCTCCAGAGCCGACAGAGAAAGACTTCCCCTGGAGCTGATGCCCTGAATTTGGGCTTGTAGTCTACTAGACTGTGACAGAATAAATTTCTCTTTGTTAAAACCATCCACTTGTGTTTCTGTTATAGAAGCACCAAATAACTAAGACATAAAGAGTTCTTTAATTAAAATTACATTTAATATATCTAACTCTATCAGTTAATACCTTAGTTAACCATTAGCACTTTGAAGATCTCCTGTGTACCAGGCCCAATGACCTCATTTAATTTGTTAGCTCAGACACCTAGAGGAAGGCTTTGCAGGGAATAGGATACAAAATAGGAGCCATGAGGTTGGGCATGAGGACGACTAGGAGGAAGAACTTTGGACTCAGATAGAACCGGGTTCTAACATCAGCTCTGCGATTAATAAATGATGACTTTGGGAAAGTTAGTTCCCAAGGTAGTTAAAATACATAAGCCCAAGTGTCCTTATTTGTCAAAGAGCGATAAGAATAATACTTTTTAGGGCTATTTCGAGAGTTGGTTAAATAATGTATGTAAAGCACTCGAGAGACTACCAGGCACATAAGAAGTATTCCATAAATGGTAGCTGTTTCTTTTATTCCACCAGAATTGAGGAAAGGCACTCCAATAGAGAAGATGGAAGGCACCAAAGAAAAACCATGCCTATAAAACAGGTTTGCCAAAATTCAGCTTTATTATCCAGGCAATCTGACCTTGAGAGGGAAGAAACTGTGTCACAGAAAAAAGCGATGCATAAATGAAAACCATCTTGTGAAGCTCTTCTCCCCTTGGTGTAAGCTCTTGGAGGATATTGAGTGTGTATTGTTCACCTTTATTAAAAAAAAAAAAAAAGAAAGAACAACAGTTGCTGACTCATGAAGAACCCATGCGTGTTGGAGTAGAACTCCGTTCCATAGGGTTTTCTATGGATGATTTTTCTGGAGTAACCTGCCAGAACCTCCAACATTATGGTTAACTGCTTGTACCACCCAGGGAACCCTCACCTTCACATAGCACCTGATATTTTTCATCTGCCTCGTGTTTTTTGTTTTTCTTTCTCACCCAATCTTCCTGCACTTTATACTCCAGATATTTGGAATCCCTCCCCTCCAGATAATTACACGTTTTGTTTCTTCTGCCTGGAAAAACTTCCACTCAACTGGCCTGGTTAATTCTCACTTGAATCCCAGGTCTCAGCTTAGATGTAACTTCCTCTGGGAAGCCCCCGTGGCACGCTAGCATGACTGATTGCCCATATAGTGTGTTTCCCCACAGCACGCTGTTAGTACAATTGTCAGTACAATTGCTTGTCTTCCTTACTAGGTTGTAAATTCAGTGAGGGCAGGGACCACATCAAGTTTGTTCACCATAGTACCTCTAGCTCCTAGCATAATAACTGGTGATTAAGAGGAACTCAATAAATACTTATTAAATAAGTGAATGAATGAATGAACTATATGTTAAAGCTTGGGGGAGGAGAAATAGCTTTAGATTTATCCTAGTATTCCTACCTTATATGTTAATTGTGATCTGAAAAAATCCTTCCTAAGATAATATCACTGCCACCTATCAGTTTGTTGTATTGTGGTGGCTTGCGTATTGCCATGATGCTGAAGGCTATGCCACTAATCTTTCAAGTACCTTCAGGGTCACCCATGGTGGATGGGTTTCAGCAGAGTTTCCAGACTAAGACAGACTAGGAAGAAAGGCCTGTTGACCTATTATTGAAAATCAGCAATGAGAACCCTACAGATCACAACAGAGTATTGTCCAATATAGTGCTGGAAGATGAGCACCCTAGGTTGGAAGGCATTCAATATACACCGTGGCTGAGACAATGGACTTGAGCATGCCAACAATTGTGAAGAAAGCACAGGACCAGGTAATGTTTCTGTTCTGTTGCACATGGGGTCACTGTGAGTCAGAGCCGACTCGACAGCGGCTAACAACAACAACAAGGATAAAATAATTATTGTACCTCTTTTTCCTTGTAGAAACTGCCCATCTAAAAACATGGAGAGCTTTTCATACAGCTACAAATGATGCCTGTAGGAACCATCTCTGCTTACCAACTTATGGTTTGACCAGGATACTGGTGTTTTATCCAACGCAGAAGGATGTATATTTGTCACAGTTGTTGGTGGGAATGTCTTTCAACTCATTTTTTAAAACCAAACCAAACCCGTTGCTGTCAAGTTGATTCTGACTCATAGCAACCCTATAGGACAGAGTAGAACTGCCCCATAGGGTTTCCAAGGCAGTAAATCTTTATGGAATCAGACTGCTACATCTTTCTCCCATGGAGCAGCTGGTGGGTTTGAACTGCCAACCTTTAGGTTAGCAGCTGAGCAATTAACCAGGGCTCCTATTTTTTAAAAAGACAGCATAAAATCACTATTAAAAAAAAACCACCACCACCAAATTTGGACTTCTCAGGTGGAATCCATTTGTACTATTTTGGATACAAAAGACTCTCAATTACTTTCTCTTTTGTTGGGACTTTTCCAATTTAACTCATGACCTCTTCTCAATCTGTGGTTAAATGTGGGGTGATCATGCATTTATCATTCAAACTGAAGCACTTCTGTGTTCTAGCCTCTGGCCTAGGGCCTGGGCACGGTTTCTTTTTGTGTCATGGGTTCAACAAATGAAAGAGGAGTCACAAGCCTAACTTCCTCTAGCACAGACGGTTTGGAAGAGTCCACTTACTAATACATGGTTTTATGATGCACATGGGTTTCAAAACCTTAGCCCAGTTTTTATGCAATAGGACTTCGAAAAGAAAAGAAAAAAAAAATGTGGTGTTGTTTTTATTTTTTCATTAAAAATAATTTATTTTGACTAGATAGTAGACAAGGGTCAACTTCTGTGAAGGGAAGGACAACACACAAAACAGGGAAAGTCAGCACAACTGGACCAAAGGGAAAGCAAAGAAGTTTCCTAGACACATTCAAACACTTTGAGGGACAGAGTAGCTGGGGCTGGGGCCTGGGGACCATGGTTTCGGGGGACATCTAGGTCAATTGGCATAACATGGTTTGTAAACAAAACGTTCTACATCCCACTTTGCTGAGTAGTGTCTGAGGTCTTAAAAGCTTGCAAGTGACCATCTAAGATGCATCTACTGGTCCCATCCCACTCGGAGCAAAGAAGAATGAAGAAAACCAAAGACCCAGGAAAATACTAGCCCAAAGGACTAAAGGACCAAATGAACCAGAGACTCTACCAGCCTGAGACCAGAAGAACTAGATGGTGCCCAGCTACCACCAATGACCACCCTGACAGGGAACACAACAGGCAGTCCCGGACAGAGCAGGAGAAAAATGTAGAACAGAATTCAAATTCACGTAAAAAGACCGGACTTAATGGTCTGATAGAAACTGGAGGAACCCCTGAAATTATGGCCCCCAGAACTGAAACCATTCCCAAAGCCCACTCTTCAGACGAAGATTAGACAGGCCTATAAAACAAAAAATAACACATGTGAGGAACGTGCTTCTTAGTTCAATCAAATATATGAGACCAAATGGGCAGCGCCAGTCCAAAAGCAGAATGAGAAGGCAGGTAGGGACAGGAACTGGACAAATGGACACCGGGTACCCAGAGTGGAAAGGCAGAGCGTGCTGTCACACTATGGGGATTGCAATCAATGTCACAAAACAATATGTACATAAATTCTTGAATAAGAAATTAACTTGAGCTGTAAACTTTCACCTAAAGCACAATAAAAAAATAATTTATTTTGAAATGATTTCAAATGTAAACAGAAAACTTGCAAGTCAGCTACAGAGAACTCCCAGATCCTCCTCACCCAGATTCCCCGACTCTCAGCATTTCACTGTATTTGCTTCATTTCTCTTTTTCTCCCCTCCCTCTATCTCTGTCTCTTTTGGAGACAGAGTTTGTAAAGAGGAAGGGAAAGTCCATTGTTATTTTTAAAGCCAGGGAAGCAGCAGTAGCAAGAGGACTTGGGAAACAACCAAAGAAGGAAGGCAGAAAAATGGAGAACTAAAGTATTTCTGTAACATCCTCCATATGCTGAACATTGTGCTAAATGCTTTGCTCATATTACCTTTTTAAATCTTTGCAAGAATACACAGAAGTAGGTATTATTTCCACTTTACAGATGAGGAAACTGTGGTTCAGAAAAGATAAGCAACTTGCCCAATGTTACAGGGCTAGGGAATGACGGTGCCTAAGTGTATCATTTTAAAGCTTCTCTTTCCATTACAGCATAATTTGTCACTGTAAAAAGAGTATTTGAATTGGGAATAAAAAGGCCCAGCTCTGCCCCTAAAGCTTACCATGGGCAAGCCACTTTACTTCATAGGAATTCATATTCTAAACTGTGAAAGGAAGGAGGTTAGACTAAATTAACCTTAAGATTCCTTCCAGCTCTAATCTCTTGGAATAATTTAATAAATATAATGCTCCTGTTAACTCACTGAGAAAAATGCATTGGACATATTATGCTCCACCAAAAAAGGAGAAAGAGGACTTAGAAACCAACTGCCCTTGAGTCGACTCCAACTCATGGTGACCCCGTGTGTGTCGGAGTAGAACTATGCTCCATAGGGTTGTCAATGGCTGGTTTTTATGGAACAAGATTGACAGGCTTTTCTTCTGAGGTATCTCTGGGTGGACTCAAACCCCCAACCTTTCAATTAGCAGCTGAGAACATTAACCATTTGCACTACCCAGGAACTCCAAATGGGATTTACAGCATATTTAATTCAGAGGAAAAATAGTTAATTTCTCCTATTTATTGCGTTATCTGGTGACCTCGTTAAAGCAGCTCTGGGCCCTCTGCCTTCTGCTACTTTTCTCCAATGCTAGTCACTGTGGTTGGAGCTTTGGGTGTTTATTCCCCTCATTCTAGATAAATCTGATGGATGGAGGTTGGAGTGCCTCTGCCGGATAAATCTGGAGTGAGGAAGTCTGCCTTTGTTCATGGGCTTGGTTTTGAGCTCACCCATAGTGGCTTGGAAGTCTATGTAAAATTTCCTTAGCTAGCCCATTCATCTTTAGACAGTTCTAACTATTAAAAACTCCTTCTTCCTAAATATTTGATTCTGCCTATCAGCAAGTGGAGTACGCACACTCACAGTTATGCAATGGTGCGGTGCTCCAAGGTACCCTAAAAACAAGTCATAAGATAAACACAGGGCAGCTTCCGGAGTTTCAAATTAAATTGCTCGTAATAAAAAATACTGTTTTCTTAACTTAAAATAAACACTGATGTCTTAAGAGGCAAGATAAAAAGGTCCATGAATTTTTAACATAAAATATAAGAATGCCCAACAATCTGAGCCTTGAAAGTATTATGTTGAGTGAAATAACTCAATCACAAAACGACAAACACTGTATGATCTCACTTATATGAAATAGCAAGAAATATAAGCAAACGTATAGACACCCAAGTTTATTAGTGGTTACCCATGGTGGGAGAGACGGGGAAAAGGGGAGTCACTGTTTAGGAAGCAGTGTGATTCTGTTTATGGCGATGAGAAATTTTTTTTGTTTGTTTATTATTGTAGTTTAAGTGAAAGTTTACATTTCAATTTAGTCTCTTATACAAAAGTTTATACATACATTGTTATGTGACCCTAAATGCTCTCCCTATACTGTGACAGCACACTCCTCCTTTCCACCCCTGATTCCCCATGTCCATTCAACCAGCTCCTAACCCTCTCTGCTTCTCATCTCACCTCTGGACAGAAGCTGCCCATTTAGTCTCATGTATCTACTTGAGCTAAGAGGCACACTCTTCATGAGTATTATCTTATGTCCCACAATCCAGTCCAATCCCTGCCTGAAGAGTTGGCCTTGGAAATAGTTTTAGCTCTGGGCTGATAGAGAATCCAGGGGCCATGCTTTCTGGGGTTCTTTCAGTCTCAGACCATTAAGTCTGGTCTTTTTACTAGAATTTGAGTTCTGCACCCCACCTTTCTCCTGCTCCATCAGTGATTCTCTGTTGTGTTCCCTGTCAGGGCGGTCATTGGTGGTGGCAGGGTACTATCTAGTTCTTCTGGTCTCAGGCTGATGAAGTCTCTGGTTTATGTGGCCCTTTCTGTCTCTTGGGCTAATACTTTCCTTGTGTCTTGGTGTTAAGACCCCAGATGCCACTCACCAAAGTAGGATGCAGAACATTTTCTTAATAAACTTTGCTACGCCAATTGACCTAGATGTCCCCTGAAACCATGGTTCCCAGAACCCCACCCCTGCTACTCTGTCCCTTGAAGTGTTTGATTATATTCAGGGGAACTTCTTAGCTTTGGTTTAGTCCAGTTGTGCTGACTTCCCCGTAGTGTGTGCTGTCCTTCCCTTGACCTAAGATAATTCCTGTCTACTATCTAGTTAGTGAATACCTCTCACCTCCCTCCCCACCCCCGTAACTATCAAAGAATGTTTTCTTCTGTGTTTAAACATTTTCTTGAGTTCTTATAATAGTGGTCTTATATAATATTTGTCCTTCTGTGACTGACTAAATTCACTCAACATAATGCCCTCCATATTCCTCCTTGTTATGTTTCATGGCTTCATCATTGTTCTTTATCATTGTGTAGTATTCCATTGTGTGGATATACCGTAATTTGTTTATCCATTTGTCCGTTGATGAGCACCTAGGTTGTTTCCATCTTTTTGCTATTGTGAACAGTGCTGCAATGAACATGAGTGTGCATATATCTATTGGTGTGACAGCTCTTATTTCTCTAGGATGTATTCCAAGAAGTGGGATTGCTGGATTGTATGGTACTTCTATTTCTAGTTTTTAAGGAAGTGCCAAATCTATTTCCAAAGTGGTTGTACCATTCTACATTCCCACCAACAGTGTATAAGTGTTCTAGTCTCTCCACAACCTCTCCAACATTTATGATTTTGTGTTTTTTGGATTAATGCTAGCCTTGTTGGGGTGAGATGGTTCTCATTGTAGTTTTGATTTACATTTCTCTAATGGCTAATGATCGTGAGCATTTCTTCATGTGTCTGTTAGCCGCCTGAATATCTTTTTTGGTGAAGTGCCTGTTCATATCCTTTGCCCATTTTGTAATTGGGTTATTTATCTTTTTGTTATTGAGGTTTTGCAGTATCTTGTAGATTCTAGAGATTAGATGCTGATCGAATTTGTTGTAGCCAAAAATTTTTTCCCAGTCTGTAGGCTGTCTTTTTACTCTTTTGGTGAAGTCTTTTGATGAGCCTAAGTGTTTGATTTTTAGGAGCTCCCACGTATCTAGTCTCTCTTCTGGTGCTTGTGCATTGTTACTTATGGTTTGTATTCTATTTATGCCATGTATTGGTGCTCCTAGCATTGTCCCTATTTTTTCTTCCCTGATCTTTATCGTTTTAGATTTTATATTTAGGTCTGTGATCCATTTTGAGTTAGTGTTTGTGCATGCTGTGAGGTATGGTCTTGTTTCATTTTTTTTGCAGATTGATATCCAGTTATGTCAGCACCTTTTTTTAAAGAGACTGTCTTTTCCCCCAATTAACAGACTTTGGGCCTTTGTCAAATATGAGCTGCTCATAGGTGGATGAATTTATGTTTGGATTCTCAATTCTGTTCCATTGGTCTACGTATCTGTTGTTGTACCAGTTCCAGGCTGTTTTGACTACTGTGGCGGCATAATAGTTTCTAAAATCAGGTAGTGTGAGGCCTCCCACTTTGTTTTACTTCTTGAGTAATGCTTTACTTATCTGGGGCCTCTTCTCTTTCCATATGACGTTGGTGATTTGTTTTTCCATCTCATTAAAAAATGGTGATGAGAAATTTGGTAGTGATTAGGGGTGATGGTTGCACAACATGATTAGTGTAATTCGTATCACTGAATTGTACACCTGAAAAATGTTCAATTGGCAAACTTTGTGTTATATATATTTTTATAGCACAATAAATTTAAAAATAGAATCCCTAACAATCTTACCATTGCCATGAGTTGCTTTGCCCAGAGATCTGGAGGTAAACATTCTCTTTCTTGTCATTAAGGAGCCTTCGTTGGGAAAGTATGAGATGCAGTGATACTTGAAGAGTATAATGTAGTAGCTGGTATATAGTATGTGCTAAAAATATAGCTATTATTGTTAATATTGTTATATCAATCAAATCTTTTTTTCTATAACTGCCAAATCTGACCTTAACTTTTTCCATATTGTTTTCTTTCTTTATAATAAGGCTTCTCTCAGTGTTTGACAGCCAGTGAAGGTAGACCCAATCTCCTCTCATTCATTCTGAATCTATCCCTTGGTTCTGAATACCATTGGTTCCAAATCTCTTTGGAACAACAGAGTAACTTTGAAGTCTTCAACACATGACACTACATGATGATAATTTATCTATCCCTCCTGAGATCTTTCTCCTGACTGTTCCTAGTCCCTTCACATCTTCTTCACATAACATGATTCTCTCACCATCCTGATTCCCTCCAGAAAAGATACTCTAATTTATCTATTTCTCTTTCAAAGAGTAATCCAGAGCATTGACCCAGTAGTACTAAGAGACTTTTCCTTATTCTGTGAAATATGCCTTCCACTGAAGGCTGGTAAGCCTCAAAAAGGGTATATACAAGTCATCTCCATCTTACTGAATTTGTTCACAGAATAACTGGAAAATGTGATCAAACCTATTAAACAGCTAAAGTTATTTGGCTGTTCAATATTCATTTTCTTTTTTCTAAAAGCAACCCAATTTCCTTTTAAAGAACTGTCTCTTCTCCACTGGATATTGTCTGGTATGACTGTAATCAGGAGTCCTGTTTACTCTTCCCCAAGGACTGGGTAATGACACAAGCTAGGCTATTCTGCTCTTCTCTCTCTGGAATTTGGATTTTGAGCAGAAGGACAAAGGTATTAAAATAGTTGGGTTTCTATCCCTTCCCACCAGGGCTCATTGATCATACTGTTCTTGCTACAAGCCTTTACTATAATTCCTGCTTTCTAGTCTCCCATTGATTCTGTGAACCTCACATCTTTCTAATAAATCCCTTTTCCTTATGTTAGCTAGAGTCACTGTCTATTGCTTACAACCAAAGAACCCTAACTAATACAACAATAGTATCTGGCGGGGTGCCTGTCTACCATATAAATACTGCTACAACATCTCTCCCTAAAGGCTTCTACAATATTTATTCATACAATTTAAAGTTGTAAGTAACTTGTCTGCCTTTTAATTTTACCATAATGTCACCTGCCTTTATTTCCAGGAAGCTGAATCCACGGACTTGTTCCCATCTTCCTCTCCTTCCTACAATATGATTCTGTAATTTTTGCTAAAGAAGTCAACCAATAAAGCATATCATTTTGACTGAACATCAAAGATGAGTGGGCTTTGAAAAGGCAAATTGTCTTTTACATAGGAAGAGATCAGCTCAGCTGTGGATCTGCGGCACAGTGCTTTGTATTCTCTTCCAGGTAAAACTGGGGGAGAAGGAATCATTTGCATCTGCCAAGATGTCACTATTCTGAAATGAAGTCAGATTTCATTTTCTTTCTGGGGTTGAAATGACAAAAGGAAAGCAGGTATCCTAGTACAAGATTAAAATCAGTGCTTCAGTGTAGATAAAATCTTTGTCAACAAAGTGGCAAAGCAACATGAGGCAAATTTCTTTAATGTTACAGCGAGAAAATTCGGAGTCCTGTCCTGCTTGTCCTTGACCCAGATCTAGCCAAGTAACTCTCTCTGATTTGTTGGGTCTGGGCTTGTCTCCTTCAGCTCAGGTTTTTGTAAACTGAAACTTCATGCTGCTTCCTTCCTGGTGAGATCTCAGCAGGTTTTTTTTTTCAAAACTTTTTTTATTGTACTTTAGATGAAGTACAAATAGTTTCTCATTAAACAGTTAGTACACATATTGTTTTATGACATTGGTTAACAACCCCATGACATGTCAACACTGTCCCTTCTCGACCTGGGGTTCCCTATTACCAGCTTTCCTGTCCCCTCCTGCTTTCTGGTCCTTGTCCCCGGGCTGGTGTGCCCCATTAGTCTTGTTTTGTTTTATGGGGCTGTCTAATCTTTGGCTGAATGGTGAACCCCAGGAGTGACTTCATTACTGAGCTAAAAGGGTGTCCAGGGGCCATACTCTCGGGGTTTCTCCAGTCTCTGTCAGGCTAGTAAGTCTGGCCTTTTTTTGTGAGTTAGATTTTTGTTCTACATTTTTCTCCAGCTCTGTCCAGGACCCTCTGTTGTGATCCCGGTCAGGGCAGTCAGTGGTGGTAGCCAGGCACCATCTAGCTGTACTGGACTCAGTCTGGTGGAGGCCGTGGTAGTTGTGGTGCATTAGTCCTTTGGACTGATCTTTCCCTTATCTTGTTTTCTTCATTCTCCTTTGCTCCTGAAGGGGTGAGACCAGTGGACTATCTTAGATAGCTGCTCACAGGCTTTTAAGACCCCAGACTCAGCAGATATTTGACTGTGTCTGTTGGGCCCTCTGGAAAGTAGATGCTGAGACAGAGTTAACAGCACAAGAAGACTTTTTGGGTTAACACCTGTGAAAGGAAAAAGGGAGAGGAATCAGGATTCAGCAGGTCAAGCCTCAAAGAGCCGACAATCTCTGCTAATCCAACCAGGCGCTCCAGAGCAAAGATTGCCTGCTAGAGGAGTCCTGTTTTGGGCAGAAATGGCCAGGCCCTGGTACCCTCATCATGCAGTCAATGGTAGTATCATTGGCCCAAGAAGAACGTGGCCTCCACTCAAAATCCAGGGTGGATCTTGAAGGTGTAAACAGCTGTAGGCTGCAGTTATTGAACTCCTTGTAGTTGAATGGTGAGTTCTTTCATGAAGGGGGATCCAAGGGGTGCATACTAAATTCATTCATGGCAAAATTGTTCAGTGCATGGACTCTGGAGCCAGACAGTCCTGGTTTGAATCCCAGCTCCAACACTTGCTCACTGGGTGAACTTAGAAAATTCATTAAACCTCCCTGTGCCTCATACTCCTCATTTATAAAGTGGAGATATCAGTAATAACCTTAGAGAGTTATTGTGAGGCTCAAATGAGTTAATACACGCAAGGCACTTAGAAAAATTTTTGACATATTATAAATGCACAAGATATATTTTCTATTATTTATTTCTACCGCTCGTCAGTTTGTCATACTGTGGTGGCTTGCATGTTGCTATGATGTTAGAAGCTATGCCATCGGTTATTTCAAATACCAGCAGAGTCACCCATGGTGGATAGGTTTCAGCAGAGCTTCCAGACTACGATAGACTAGGAAGAAAGGCTTGGTGATCTACTTCTGAAAATTAGCCTATGAAAACCTTATGGATCACAACAGAATATTGTCTGATACAGTGCGGAAGATGAGCCTCCTAGGTTGGAAGGCACTCAAAATACACACGGCCAAAACAATGGGCTTGAACATACCAATGGTTATGAAAATGGCCCAGGACCAGCAACGTTTTGTTCTGTTGTACATGTGGTCGCCATGAGTGGGAGCAGACTCAATGGCAACTAACAACAACATTATTTTATTCATTGAATGTCAATTGTGTACCAGTCCCTGTTGACCTATCTTGCAGGAGCATTCTAATTATCTTCTCTGAAGTAACTCATTTATCTGTGAAGCAATGATTACAACTTACCTTTTATTGAAAATGTATCTAAGACTTGGAAGACACCAACTAATGCCCTGAGTACTAATCAGTGGCATACCTGTGACCAAGGACTGGGTTTATGCCTTGAGTGCAGACTTATTATTTCCGGTTTTTAATTTTCCTTAAGAGATTATTTTATTTTTCCTTAAGAGATTAACTTTGGTCTTAGAGACTAACAGCAATGCAGAAGACTCTCAGCTTTAAATGTAAGGCTTCCATTTAGTTCTATGTTGAGGTAAACCAAAGAAACACTTTCTAAACCTAAGCAGACCCATATGCTGCACTTTTAGGAGTTATGGAGAAAAAACTTCCTTTAAGGAAGTCCCCTAAATGCTGCCAGGGAGACATTTTATTTATTTAGAAAACACTTTAAAAAAAGTAATCCTGATGGCGTAGTAGTTAAGTGCTATGGCTGCTAACCAAAAGGGCTGGCAGTTCAAATCCACCGGGGGCTCCTTGGAAACTCTACGCAGCAGTTCTACTCTGTCCTATAGGGTTGCTATGAGTTGGAATTGACTCTACTGGCAACAGGTTTGGTTTGCTTTTTGGTTGTTGTGTAGTTCCTGGAGGCTTAAAAACTTGCCAGCAGCCTTCCAAGGCACAACAATTGGTCTCTATTCTCCTGGAGCAACAGAGGAAGAAGGAGAGTCAGGAATAGAAGAAGGATATGGAATGTGAGGCTAATTGCTTCCATGAACAACTGCCTCCTTTGCCATGAGACCAGAAGAATTGGATGATGCCTGGCTATCATTACCACTTTGATCAAAGATTCTATAGATTTCAAATGCCCATGGACTCCAGACTTTCTGCAGTCATGGAAGCTTAATGAACCCCTGAAACTACTGCCCTGAGATCATCTTTAAAACTTAAATCAAAAATATCCCCTGAAGTCTTTTTAAATCCAAGTAACAGTTTAGCTTAACTAGTAAAAAATGTCTGCCTTGAGCATTACTCTCTTTTAAGAACTATCTATATGGGATCAAACTGACAAAAGTAACTTGAAAGATTAGATAGGAATCTTAGGGGAAGTGAGTTTATGTTAATGGGATAGGAGTAACTCAGGTGGGTGAGAATGGTTGTACAACTCGAAGAATGTAATCAGTATCACTGATTACATATAGAAACTGTTGACTTGGTGTATGTTTTGCTGTGTGTATCCTCACCAACAACAACCAAAACTTAGAAGTCCCAGGCATTATTCTAAATGTTTTACAAATATCACTGACTTTAATCCTTAGAACTATTATATAAGTGCTTGATGTAAGTACTATCAATACCCCCACTTTATAGCCATAATCATTGAGGTCCAGTGAGGTTACATAAATTGTCCCAGGACAGAAGCTTTTAAGAGGCAGAGTTGGAATTTGAACTCAGGCAGAGTTTGTGTATCCAGGGTTTGTGTTCTTAACTATCACACATACTGCCTCCTTAGTAGGTGCTCATCATTAAAAGGCATTCTTTGCTTCCCATAGCCCCATTGTGAGGAGTCCTTTGAAAACAAACCCCTGAAAGGAAGGTCCTAATTTACTCTGGGGCTGAAGAGTCACCCACCTTGCTCTTGAGAAGACCCCTTAAGTTATGACTATGAATGCGTGTCACTTTGGGACTTTAATTTGAAACCTTGTAATGGAGCAAGGATAAATTAAGAATGAAGCAAGGATGGCGAGACTATGTCTCACGTACTTTGGACATCTTATCAGGAAGGATCAGTCCCTGGAGAAGGACATCATAATTGGTAAAGCAGAGGGTCAGTGAAAAAAAGGAAGACCCTCAACGAGATGGATTGACACAGGGGCTGCAACAGTGGACTCAAGCACAACAACTATTGTGAGGATGGTGCAGGACCAGGCAGTGTTTTGTTCTGTTGTACGTAGGGTTGCTATGGGTCGGAACCGACTCAATGGCACCTAATAACAACAACAACAACAATGGAGTCTACCTGAACTGTTAGTGGTTCCTTGGATTCAATGTGCCGACTGCCTGGCAAAACAGTTGGGTCAAGTTGTCAAGCCTAAAGCCACATCTGAGGGCAATAAAAATGATTGCTAGTTGACAAGGATGATGTATCTCCAAGACTGATGGAAGATTTTGGAGTTAGAAACACCAATTTGCCTTAGGTTTATTATTATTTAAATTGTTCAAAATTATGTGTTTTCCTTTTTGTTTTTTCTGGCTTTAAATCCTAGGATGGCTATTTTTTTTTGGGTGCATGTATTTATATGTGTGTGTTTTCTGTGCTTCACTTATAGTACATGGAACAATGCCAAATTGCTATACAGCAGAATAAAAACACTAGATCTTCATATCAGGCTGACATGATTTACAGCAGATTTCAGAGAGCAAAATCCTAGTCCAAAAAGAAGAAAGAGGAAAGACATGTAAAATCCCCACAAAGGGAGAAGATTCAGGATTAACTAAAACCCACTCAGTGTTACTGAAATGGGAGTTGAATAATCTGAATTCTAATTCTAGCTCTTCTACAAATTGGTTGTTTATGACTTTGAGCAAAAAAAAGACATTTAATTTCTCTGGGCCTGTATTGGTTTGTTCATTAGTAACTTCTCCAATAATCTCAACCTCAATAAGTTGTAGAATTTTGAGGAAAAGGTTGGTCATGGCATAGCATTCTAAAGGGGAAAAAAGTAAAGCAGTATTTATTATATTGATTCTTTTTTTTTTCTTTCTGTTCATTGCAAAGCTGTATGTGCTACTGTCTAATCAATCTGAGACAAACTACTCTGCAGTACCATTTACAATGGGAAATTAAGTAGATGGTAAATAACTGAATAAATTTTATGGAAACAAATGATTATAATAATATCATTTCTAATGGCATTCTTAATTCAGTTCTGGAGGCAGGTTGGACAGGTGAAGTCAGGGGGCTATTATATTGATCTATGGAGTCTCACCTGATAATCTTTTATAGAAGCCTGATAGTCACAGTGAGAAGTATTTTTTTTATTCATCAAGCATATTATCTTTCTTCCCATGTCTTCCTTTCTCCCACTGTTTTTTGTCACTGTCAATAACAGAGTGAAGCTGCACATAAACCAAGCTTTCTGTGTTTTATCTTTAAAAAAAGAAAGCAAGAGCTAGAGAAGAAGAATACCATAGTACATATTAATTTTTTAAAAGCCATCACAGAGAGAAATTAAGGTTTTGCTTTAACAACGTAATAACATTTATTCAATTAATTGATTCTTTTAGACAACCAGTATTTCTTGGGCACCTATTACGTGTCTAGGCACTATGCCAGGTATCAGGGATACAGTGGTGAGTGAAAATACATCTTACCTGCCATGGGGGAGTCAGACAATAATAAAATAATTTCATGAGAATATAATTATAAGCAGTGGCACATATTATAAAGGAAAAATACAGACAGCTTTATCAGGACATATACTTGAGGGGGGCTGCCCTAGTCTGGGGCAAGAGGTTAGGGAAGGTTTTTCTGAGGAATTAACCTTTAAGCTCAATGATTACACGAAAGTACAGTCTATTTGCTACCATGATGCATGTTTCTGTAAGTCGAATTGGCTCATACATGATTGGTAAATTGGGGAATGATGTCAGTAAAAACAGAAGGTCACATTGGTTGATGACATAAATTTTCCCAGGATATTAACTACAACCAGGTGATGTAGTTGAAGGCAAAGTACAGGCCCAGAGCCGAACACAGCAAGTTGTGGGACAATCCAGCAATCTACATGTCGCCCATTCACCATGTTATTATTCCCCTGGGTTTTGGACATGTGCTCTGTTATTAAAGTACTTATTGTGTGGTTCTTTCCGATCTTTGGGCTTTATGCCATTATCTCTCTATAAATCAGAAGCCTCAATCCTTCACACCCTTTCTTCTTACAAACGTCACCTTTTGGGGCAATTCCCATATTTATTGTAGCATTTTTGATTTATTGGGAATATGATGTCTTTTTAAATGGGCTAGTATTTTCTTCCTTTTTCATAAATAATATTTTGTTGTGTTTTTGGTGAAAGTTTACACAGCAAAGTATGTTCCCATTTACAATTTCCATACGTATTGTTCAGTGACATTGGTTACGTTTTTCACAGTGTGTCAGTATTCTCATTATTTCCATTCTGATTGTTCAGGTTCCATTAATCTAGCTTCCCTGCTCCTCTCGCCCCTTACCTTCTTATCCTTGCTTTAGTGTAAATGTTCACTGTTTGGTCTCATATACAGGCAGTCCCTGGGTTATGGATGAAATCTGTTCCTAAGTTTGTCTTTAAGTCAAATTTGTAGGTAAGTGGGATAGATAAATATGGTTCTTATTTAGTGTCAATTAGAAAATGTTTGTCTTAGTATATGAGAAATATTTTATCTTTCTATGCATATACAACACTTAAGAAGCTCTTCCAAACTGCACAATGTTTCCATCAGCATAACAAAGTAGTGCCTACATTTGTTATCGTGAACCATTGTATTTAACTCAAATTTTTAATATAACAGGCTTTATGGTACAAGTTGTGTGTAAGTTGGACTTTCATAACCCGGAGATTGCCTGTAGATGATTTTTTAAAGAAGCACAGTACTCACTGGAGATATTGTTTATTTTATAAGCCAATCTGTTATTTAGCTGAAAAGTAACCTCTGGGAGTAGTTTCAGTTCCAAGACTATAGGGTATCTCAGGGCAATAGTCTCAGGGGTTCCTCCAGTCTCTTCTGGTCCAGTAAGTCTGGACTTTTCTAAGAATTTAAGTTTTATTCCACATTTTTCTTCCATTCTATCCAGGACCATCTATTGTGTCCCGGGTCAGAATGGTCAGTAGTGGTAGCCGGGCACCATCTATTTCTTCTGGTCTCAGTATAGATTAGGCTGTGATTTGCATGGGCTATTTAGTCTTGTAGACTAGTTTCTTCAAGTCTTCGGTTTCAATGGCAGTGGGTATATACATATTATTATATATTACGTATTATATATTCTAAACCAAAACCACACCTGTTGCCGTCGAGCTGATTCTGACTCAGCAACTCTATAGGAAAGAGTAGGGTCTCCAGGGAGTGGCTGGTGGATTCAAACTGCTGACCTTTTGGTTAGCACCCATAGCTCTTAACCACTGCGCCACTGAGCTCCATACTGTATATTAGCTCGTTGTTGTTGTTAGGTGCTGTCGAGACGGTTCCAACTCGTAGCAGCCCTATGCACAACAGAACTAAACACTGCCCAGTCCTGCGCCATCTCCACGATTGTTGCTATGCTTGAGCCCGTTGTTGCAGCCACTGTGTCAGTCCATCTCATTGAGGGTCTTTCCTTTACTTGGCTGACCCTCTACTTTAGCAAGCATGATGTCCTTCTCCAGGACTAATCCCTCCTGATAACATGTTCAAAGTATGTGAGAT
This sequence comes from Dugong dugon, assembly GCA_030035585.1. Taxonomy (NCBI): domain Eukaryota; kingdom Metazoa; phylum Chordata; class Mammalia; order Sirenia; family Dugongidae; genus Dugong; species Dugong dugon. The sequence goes on from CM057467.1 coordinate 35,186,539, forward strand.
GTAGTCTCGCTATCCTCGCTTCTAAGGAGCAATCTGGTTGTATTTCTTCCGAGACAGATTTGTTTGTTCTTTTGGCAGTCCATGGTATATTCAATATTCTTCGCCATCACCACAATTCAAAGGCATCAATTCTTCTTCCGTCTTCCTTACTCATTGTCAAGCTTTCGCATGCATATCAGGCAATTGAAAACACCATGGCTTCGGTCAGGGTCAGGCGCACCATCGTCCTCAAGGTGACATCTTTGCTTTTCAACACTTTAAAGAGGTCTTTTGCAGCCAATTTGCCCAATCCGATGCGTATTTTGATTTCTTGACTACTGCTTCCGAGGGGGTTGATCGTGGATCCAAATAAAATGAAACCTTTGACGACTTCAATCTTTTCTCTGTTTATCATGATGTTGCTTATTGGTCCAAAATATATTAGCTACATATTATTATATATTTTATTGTTATATTTATATTTTGCTAGATTTTGTTGTATTTCTTTAACGAGTATTGGACTTTGTTCTGGCATGTAATTAGGTTACAAGCAGATTAGATCAGTCAGGCCTTGTTTTTAAACTCGCCCATGGTAAAAGTTTAAAGTAACCTTTCTTTCAGGTTAATTTTGCCCTACTACAAGGTGTGGCCCTCGTGGGATCTCAACTGAATGCTCTGTGTATTCATCAACGTCTCTCTATTCTGGCTGCTGGGACCTTGAAAGATTCCCAGTCCTGTGTGAACTCTGGGAATTGTCCTGCTTTATACCAAAAAACAAACCCACTGCTGCCGAGTCGATTCTGACCCCTATCGAACCCATAAGCTTTCCGAGGCTGTAAATCTCTGTGGAAGCAGACTACCACATCTTTCTTCCCAGAAGCCACTGGTAGTTTTGAACTGCCGACCTTCTTGTTAGCAGTCAGTGGTTTAACACTGTGCCACCAGAACTCCTTTCCTGCTTTATACCCCGCTGATTATTATTCTTTCCCCAGAAATTGACTTCATCTGGTCTTGTGGAATTTTATCCTATACTTGTGCAGATTGATATTAAATCCAAGACTCAAGTGGATTTCTGGTGCTCTTTCTCTGTGTAGCTTCCTTTTCTGTAGGAGCCCTGGTAGCACATTGGTTAAAGCACTCAGCTACTAACTGAAAGGTCGGCAGTTAGAACCCCTCAGCTGCTCTGTGGGAGAAAGCTGTGGCAGTCTGCTTCCGTAAAGGTTTACACCCTTGGAAACCCTATGAGGCAGTTCTAGTCAATCATACAGGGTTGTTATGAGTAGGAATTATCTCAATGGTTGCAGGTTTTTAGTTAAGAGTAGTTCTGGAATGATTCTCTGAGGGACACAGCGGTAGATATGTTAGGAAAATAGAAGACACTTGAGTTCTGGAACAACGAGGGGCCTTCTGATTACCCTGACATGCTCATCTGAATGATTATTTGGCTGTCAGATTAGCAAAGCCCCACTCATTTTTATAAACTTGGGGAGGGCAGTAAATAAAAACTTCAATAATTAACTCAACACTTGAAAATATGTTTACACTGGGAAAGTACAGTGTATTGTTAACTTGTGAGGATTAAATGAATTAATACGTGAAAAGTCCTTAGAACATAGTGAGTACATAAGGGTAAACTGTTATTACATATGGTACTCATTGATTGAAATAATCCTTGGCTGTCTCCAGGGTCAATCATTCATTAGGAACTGGGGAGTTTATGGAATCCCTGGATGGTGCAAATGGCTAAAGTGCTCGACTGCTACTGAAAGGATGAAGGTTCAAATCCACCCAGAGGTGCCTCAAAAGAAAGTCCTGGTAATCTACTTCTAAAAAATCAGCCATTGAAAACCTTGAGGAGCACAGTTCTACTAATACACATAGGGTTACCATGAGTTGGAATCAACTCCACCTCAACTGTTTTTTTTTTGTTTGGGTAGTTTATATATAGACAGAGGTTTGTTCTGAGTAACCCATTTTCAGAGGTTTAACTATTTGGACCATAAAACTTCATTCCGCAATGATTAACATGCTCATTTCTCTCCCATACTAAAAAAATGATACGAACTCCACTCTAGCTATATATTTTTTCTTTCCTTTTTCCTTCTTATTTTAGCTAAGTTTCTTAAAAGAATAAGCTGCTCCTACTGGCTGGTGAGAAATGATTGTTAAATATTTAGGAATTTGGTAAGCTGGTTGATAAACCATTGGAAGCTTGAAAATGGTCATGCTGGAAGTATTCACATCACAGAAATGGGCAAAAATTACAAATCAGGGCTTTGTCCTTCTATATTCCAGAGATCTGGTTTACCAGCACACTGTGGGAATACCGTAAATTCATTCTACCTACCTCTAGTGTCTCATTCATTGCTCAAATCACTGGAATTTGTCTTCCAACCCAGTAATTTCCTTAAAAATGTTCACAACCAAAATGCCAAATTTTGCATAAATGCATTTCACCTCCTTCTTAAGAATCAGAAACACCCTTTTCTTCCCCCACTGCCATCTAGTCGCTTCCAACTCACGGTGACCTCATAGGACAGACCAAATGCCCCATCGGGTTTCCAAGGCTGTAAATCTTTACAGAAGCAGACCGCCACATCTTTCTCCCGCAGAGCAGCCGGTGGGTTGTTAGCTGCCAACCTTTCAGTTAGCAGCCTAGCACTTTAACCACTGTGCCACTAGAGCTCCTTCAGAAACCCTCCAATCCCTGAATAAGATTCTTTTGCAAATGCTTTCCTTGGGGCACTCTCAGTAAGTAGCTCAGTTCATTGATTTTCCTATTCCTTCCTTAGGACTTGTCACCAAATTTGGGGGTGCTCCTTTTTTGAGACCTGTGGTCCACAATGCACTAACGACAACAACAGGTCTGGAGGGTGGTGTGTGTGCCTGAGGGAAGGGGCAGTAATTGCAGTGAGCAGCAGTGTTTGCAGCCACCATTCTCCCTGGGTCACCCAGAGGGGGCTGAGGGAATGCAGAGCCACCACAGGTGTTAGGATTGGCTTCACTCCATGCACTCAGTGTTCCCGATCATACCTCACTTACAGACACAATTTATTTTGTAGATTATCTCTAGCTCTGGCAAAACTTAATCTTCCTGGCTTTCCTGTGCCCTTGAGGGTGCTATTGGATATCTTTCCCCATCCATCTTCCCAAATATAATTGGGAAGATAAATCTACTGCAAATAATAATATCTTCTAATACAAAAACAAATACAAAGGATTTTTGGATTATCTTTGCCGCTGTACATTAGGGATAGCATAGATGATGAGCTGACTCTCACGGTGCTGACTGGTGCATTATGTCTGTAATTGTTTGCCCCATTCCCTAAAATGATTTCATATACTGGCAATTACATTTTGGCTGCTTTCAACATGGCACCTTAGCTGTCTTTTCTGAGTGTTATCTTTTAATTCTTCCTACCAAATGAGTTTTAGATCTCAAATGTTATATGTTCATGTCATCTTAGTAAAGCATTTCCCCACCTCATGACACGTATGCGTTCTAACTTACTTTGTAAGAAATTAGAGCAATGTGCTTATTTAGAACATTTCCATTTCTTTCTGACATTTAGTAAGCTTTAGAGAAAACTGATGAGGATGGCTTGCTGTCTTCAAGTTACATCAGTTATTTAGTGAAATTGAATGAGAATACATTAAACTTATTTTTAGAATGTTCCTTCTTATAAATGTATCACGTACGTCATAGAGACTTAGCAGCCCCACTAAGGTGGGAAGTGAACTTGTCAGATATCACTCCCTTCGCAGGGTCAAGACTAATTGAAACTTAGACAGGGAAATAGGGGACCACTAAAGAAAACTCCAAGTGATTCAAAGAGTTGTATTTATAAACCTCTGAGTCAATAATGATTCAGCACTGAAGCACAGTGCTAAGGACACTGTTTGGTTAAAGTGACAGTGGTGTGAAATTACATCTGGGACCACTCTTATTTGGCATTTGGAAAGGCAAAACATTTGACACAAAACCTTTTCACTATAGGTTCATTTGTATAACTCTTCATGAACTTGAGAAATAAGCTTACCTTCCCAAATTCTTCCTTCCTATTTTTTTTTTTTTAAATAGTAAAAACAGAAAAAAGGCATCCCGTTTAAATTCACTCGAAATTAAAATTTGATGTCTAATTAGATTTTTAAAAAACTGAAATAGTATTTCTTAGTTTTTTTTTTTTTTAAATACTATTTTATTTTGTTTTTGGTAAAGGTTTACCCAGCACTTTAGGTTCCCATTCAGCAATTTCTATGCAAGTTGTTTAGTGACATTGGTTACATTCTTCATAATGTGCGAACATTTTCAAAATTTCCATTCTTGTTGTTCTGTTTCCATTAATCTAGTTTCCCTGCTCCCTTACATTCTCATCTTTGTTTTAAAGTAACTGTTGACTGTTTGATCTCATATACCCCACTGCCATGGAATCGATTCCTACTCATAGCGACTCCATAGGGTTTCCAAGGCTGTAAATCTCTACAGAAGTAGACTGCCGTGTCTTTCTCTCAAGGGGCCACTGGTGGTTTCGAGCTGCCAACCTTTTGGTTAGCATTTGATCACTTTAACCACCGTACTACCAGAGCTCCTTGGTCTGATATAGGTGATTTTTAAAGGAATTCAGTACTTATGGTGATATTCATTATTTTTTGAACCAATTTAGCTTCCAAGGTGACTTCAGGGGTTAGTTTCGGTTTAAAGTTTGAAGAATATCTTAAAGCAATAGTCTCAGGGAGTCCTCCAGTCTCAACCAGTCCTGTAGGTCTTTTTTCTTTTTTTAAAGAATTTGAGGTCTTGTTCCACATTTTTCTCCCCTTCTATCAGGGTCCATCTATTGTAGCACTGATTAGAACGATCAGTTGTTTTTATTGTTGTGTGCTGTTGAGTCGATTCTGACTCATAGCAACCCTGTGAGAGAGAGTAGAACTGCCTCCTAGGGTTTCCAAGCCCGTAAATCTTTACAGGAGCAGACTGCCACATCTTTCTCCCCTGGAGTGGCTGGTAGGTTCAAACCACCCACCTTGTGGTTAGCAGCTGAGCACTCAACTACTGCACCACCAGCGCCCTTTAGAATGGTCAGTAGTGGTAGCATTTTTGAGTTTTATACCAGATGCATTACAACTATGTGCTGTTAGTCTTCTAATACCCATTTTACAAATGATGAAACTTGCTGGAGGTAACACAGCTAGTAAACCATTTTCAGTCAAGATTCAAACTCAGTTATTTGCTGTCAGACAGACCCAAGTCCCCTACCCCATGCTGCCTCTTGTGATAGAAATGAAATGCCAGTCTTAACCAACCAGTGGCTGGGAGTCAACTTCAGCTCATGGCAGTGTGTCAGAGTAGAACCGTGCTCCATAGGATTTTCAATTGCTGACTTTTAGGAAGTAGATCACCAGGTCTTTCTTCGAAGACACCTCTGGGTGGACTCAAACCATCAGCCTTTCAGTTAGCAGCTGAGCATGTTAACTGTTTGCACCATAACTAGCTCAGGCTAAATGAGCCAAAATGCTAAACTTAACTGGGGTTTAAAGTAAACGCCCCATAATTTTATAGATAAATTATGGAGAAAATTTGCAGTGGTTTTCAAATTTAGGGGGATAAAAAACATGATGTAAATGAATATGATTCTTGTCTATCTTTGGTTTGATATTGGTAAAATTATAACTTCTAATTTTCATTCCTTTTTCCTTTGAAGTTTGAAGACAGATTCAGGGCAATTTTGTCATATTTGTGACGACTACTTTATGTGCACCTGATAATTTTTCTTTTAGGATGACATTGGATTATGAGGGTTTCCTCAATAAAATATGTGGGGGACCAAGTATTCAGGGTTGTTATGTAAGTTGGCAATGTGGGGACAAACTCTACCAGAGATTTTAAAAGGATTCGAAGTCATCAGGCTCAGCAACACTTTGCAAGGCAGCATGTTCTTCCAGCCTCCCAGGCCAGGACTCTGAAGGACACAGCCCCCATCCCTCCAGAGTAAATCTGGCTCCTTGAAGAACTATACCATTTGTATAGTGCAATATTCATTTACAAAGAGAGAGAAGTGACTACAGAAACATTGCATTATATCCTGTTACCATGCACAGTCCTTAGAGGTACAGAGAGGAACCAAAGAGAACAAGGGTTTCCACACTTCTGAATTTCACAGAGTAATACCTCATATATCTATACCTACACTGATTTATTTGGGGGCCATAAGGTTTGCAGGAGTCCCCGAGTGGTATAAATGGTTAATGCACTTGGCTGCTAACTGAAATGTCGAAGGTTTGAGTCCACGTAGAGATGCCTCAGAAGAAAGGCCTGGTGATCTACTTCTGAAAAACCAGCCATTGAAATCCCTGTGGAGCACAGTTCCACTGTGGGGGTCGGAATTGACTCAATGATAACTCAATGACAGTAGGTTGTCAACTTTTTATTTTTCAAGTAAAAACATTAAAAAAAAAAAAAAACAACTTACCACGTATTTTATGAAAGAAAGCTGAAAAGAAGAAGGATATAATATCAGGATAACAGCAACCTTTTAAATTAAATACGTTTAGCTTCATTAAACACTCACTCTGTTGTACTTATTTCCTAGTTTTGCCTGATGGAAATGATGCCACGGATCAGCTCTCCCTATGGACTATTGCCTGACAATCCCTGAATGTAAAACACTTTGAAGTTAAACATCAGTCCCAAAACTCTGGTCCGCTCACCAGACCTGAGGGACATCTTGGAAAAAAGTGACCTAAAAAAGAAGCCCAGAACAGGTAGTCTTGCACAAGAAATGTTTGCTGTTGAAACAGAAGAGACATGAATGTTCGCCAAATCCCAAGATTGAATCTAGGCAGTGAGTTACTCTAGGTCTCTGCTAGTTTCCTGGGTCTACTGTAGCAAAGTACCACAAACTGGGTACTTAAAGCAAACTTAAAGTAACAGGAATTTATTACCTCACAGTAAGGCAGGCTAGAAGTCTGAAATTAAGGTGTTTGCAGGGCCAGGCTCTCGGGGAAGACCCTTCCTTGCCTCTTGATAGCTTCTGGTGGTTCCTCGCAATCCTTGGCGTTTCTTGACTTGTGGCAGTATAACTCCAACCACTGCCTCAGTCATTACATAGCAGTCTTCTCTCTGTGTCCGTGTCCGTCTGGGTCTCTTCTCTTTTGCTAAGAACACCAAACATACCGGATTAGGGCCCACCATAATGAACTAATGTTAACGATCATGTTTTCAAAGATCTTATTTCCAAACAAATTTACATTCACAGGTACTAGGGGTTAGGATGTAAACATATCTTTCAGGAGAAGACAAATAATCAATAATAGTTTCCCTTCAGGATGCCCATGTCTCTTTATTGCATTGGTGCAAGCATTAGGTATGGGCATTACCATACAAGGGTCAGAATCTTTCTCCTCAGGAACCTGACAGTCTCTACTGAAGGCCCATGTTAGAAGGACCAGCCTGAGGCCATGCTGAATTGACAGTGACTGAACATTCCCTTAGGGAGGGCCCCAAAGGCTGTCTATGCTTCCCTCTGCCTTGGTGGGTCCCGTGATTCTCTGGCTGGGCGTATTCGGCCCAAGGGAGGCAGTGCAGTGTGGTGAGATCACCAGCTTTCAAGACAAGCTGATGTGGGTTGGGATCTTTATAACTAAATTTTAAACCTAAAGGCACCACTCTCCTAAGATTAGTTGCACTTGAGAGGTCTATATCAAAACATAAACATGGTCAACCATAACTGACCACAGGCATAAGTAAAACTATGAAAGTAGTTATTAAAACATCCCACTATAATACCAAGTTTTTTTGTTTTTGTTTTTAAAGATTTCTAATGGTTTCTGCTTCATATAGTTTTTTAAATATTTGGTGCATACATGTTTATGACTTTTACATCCTTTTCGTAAATGATGACTTTATGTTTTGTAAACTTCTTCTTTGTCCTGATTAATGCTTTTAATATTAAATACTGCTTTAACTAATAATAATAGTGTTACTGTTCCCCCCCTCCTTTTTTTTTTCCTGGTATCTTGTTTGCCTATTCCTTCTTTTCAATGTTAACAAAATCACTTTGTTTAAAATGTGTTTTGGAAAACCACATATATCTTTTTTTTAAAATTTTTTTTATTGTACTTTAGATGAAGGTTTACAGAACAAATAGATTCTCATGAAACAGTAGTACACATATTGTTTTATGACATTGGTTAACAACCCCACGACATGTCAACCCTCTCCCTTCTCGACCTTTTTATTTTTTTTGGTGAAAATATACATAGCCAAAGATACACCATTTTAAAAATTCCTACATGCACAGTTCAGTGACATCAACTATGCTCTTCCAATTGTGCTGCTATTCTCACTTTAGATGAAGGTTTACAGAACAAAATAGTTTCTCATTAAACAGTTAGTACACTTGTTGCCCTATGACAATGGTTAACGACCTCACAACACATCAACACTATCCTTACTCAACCTTCCCTATCACCAGCTTTCCTGTCCCCGTCTGCCTTCTAGTCCTTGTCCCTGGACTGCTGTGCCTCATTAGTCCCATTTGGTTTTATGGGGCTGTCCACTCCCTGGCTGAATGGTGGCCCTCGGAAGTGACTCTACCACTGAGCTAAAAGGGTGTCTGGGGGCCATACTCTCGGGGTTTCTCCAGTCTCTTTTAGGCCAGTAAATCTGGTCTTTTTTTGTGAGTTAGAATTTTGTTCTACATCCTCTCCAGCTCTGTCCAGAACCCTCTGTTGTGATCCCGGTCAGAGCAGTCAGTGGTGGTAGCCGGGCACCATCTAGCTGTACTGGACTCAGTCTGGTGGAGGCCTTGGTAGCTGTGGTCTATTAGTCCTTTGGACTAATCTTTTCCTTGTATCCTGTTCTCTTCATTCTCCCTTGCTCCCGAAGGGATGAGACCAGTGGAGTATCTTAGATGGTTGCTCACAGGCTTTTAAGACCCCAGACGCTACTCAGCAAGAAAGAATGTAGAACATTGTCTTTATAAACTGTGTTATGCCAATTGAGCTAGATGTTCCCTGAGACCATGGTCCCCACAGCCCTATGCCCAGCAATTCAGTCCCTCGAGGAGTTTGGAAGTGTCTATGGAGCTTCCATGACCTTTCCTTGTACAAGTTGTGCTGGCTTCCCCAGTATTGTGTACTGTCTCACGCTTCACCCAAGATACCACTTATCTATTGCCTCATATGTCCAATCTGACAATCAATGTCTTTGAAAGATGAACTCAGTCTGTTCACATTTAATTTAATACCTGATATATTTGACTTTATTTCTTTCATCTCACCTCATGGATACAATTTTTTTTCTTTAATTACTCTGGGTGAATTGATAAAGCTATTATTCTATCTTTTCCTTTTCATTAAATTTAGAGGTTCTATCACATTTTCCTAGCCCTGGTGGCGCAGTAGTTAAAACACTTGGCTGCTAACCAAAAGGTTGGTGGTTCGAACCTACCAGCCGTGCCCCGGGAGAAAGATGTGGCAGTCTGCTTCTGTAAAGATTTACAGGCTTGGAAACCCTATGGGGCAGTTCTACTCTGTCCTATAGGGTCACTATGAGTTGGAATTGACTCCTTGGCAGTGGGTTTGGTTGTATCACATTTTCCCCTTCTTTTAGTGGTTATGCTCCCATTCTGGTCACTTCTATGGATCCACCTATTTCTCTGCTATTAATATTAAAACAAGATACAACTATGTTTCTGCATCAACGTGCTTTATTTTCTCAATGCTCTTCTTCACCTTTGTAACACTTTCATTTCCCTAGTCTTATCCCAGATGAAACCGTAACAAAACTTTTACTTCTCTCCTCTACTTGTTCTCTCTTCCCTTCTCCTGGTTTTGTAAGATAGTTTAGTACTTCTAGACATTTTTAGGTTGTCCCCTGTGGGGTGTTTCTTCTTTTTGAATAATCATTATTTAGCGCTTATATTACACATTCCTAGTCACTCTACCATTTTCCATTTAGATTTAAGTATACAGTCATTCCTCGGTATCTGTGGGGGATTGGTTCCAGGACCCCTGCAGATACCAAAATCCAAGGATGCTCAAGTCCCTTATATAAAACGGCATAGCATCTCTATATAATCTATGTACATCCTCCTGTATACTTTAAATCATCTCTACATCTCTACCGACTACAATATAAATGCTATGTAAATAGTTGTTTCATCACAGTTGACGACTTGCCCTGGAAGGTAGCCTTTCTCTTCTATAAATTTCTTGAGCTGTCTGGGAACGGTGATGCTTCCTGGGCATCAGCCGATGCAATTGGCTTGTGATCTTGAAGCTCTTGAGGCTGTAGCACTTTACATAGCTAGCCAGCCTAAAAGCCTTACTTGTCTTAAACCACTCCCTCTTGCTGTTCTCAACCCCCTCACACTTAGCCTTTGAGGGATTGCTTTGACCACTTATTGCTTTTTAGGAGGCATTTTTTCACAGAAACAAAGGGTGCACACAACACAAGTAGTGATTGGTTGAATCCAAGGATGTACGACCTGCAGATACCGAGGGCAACTGTATGTATGTATAAGGGGAAAATCACAAACCACACACGTACACGTACATGCACATACACACGCACATATATATATAAAGAAAGACTCATTCACATGGCTGTTTCCTCACCTCCTTGTGCCCATTTCATTGACTTAGAGTAGTTCTTCAAGTATTTCCTTTGATGGAATATGTGGGTGACATAGCTCCTGTTGTTGTTGCATGCTGTTGGGTCTATTCTGACTCACAGTTACCCTATATGACAGATTAGAACTGTCCCATAGAGTTTCCTAGCCTGTGATCTTTATGAGAATGGATTGTCAGGTCTTTTCTCCCATGGAGCCACTGGTGAGTTCGAACCACTGACCTTTTGGTTGGCAGTTGAACCGTTAACTATTGAGCCACCAGGACTCCTTACCTTGCATATTTGCAGACACCTTCCTTTCATCTTGACAAGTGAATTGTGGCTCTGTCCGCAGGGGTAGGATATGGGGTGCAGTTCTCTTTTTCCAGTGTTCTGTGGGTATAATTCTTCTGTCTTCTTATGTCTGGTGTGTCAGTCTAATTCTAGTGTTCACCGTTTCCTTTGTACTTAACATGGTTTTTATGTCTGAAAGCTTGTAATTTTTTATGCTTGAATTTGGAAATTCTGCCAGGATATGTCCAAGTATATGTGTGTCTGTTTTCAATTCTTCCTGGAACTTGACTGTACTTTTGCAGATTTGAGTCTTTCTTCAAGCCAGGGAAAGTTTCTTCTATTATTTCCTTAATTAATGCAGTCCTACATCTGTTCCTTATCCCACCCTTAGAACTCCTATTATTCACATGCTAGGTCTTTGCACCTGTCCTCCAAGCCCTTTTTAAAAATTTCCCTCATGATTTCCATCTCTTTGTGCTTTTGCTCTCTGTGTTGCAATATCTTTTGCTTGATTTTACAGGCCCAAACTTAATCTCCAGCAGAGATTAGCCACTCCATCAATTCATCTGTGGAATTTGTAAATTAAAAAAATCTCTGTGAGACTTCATCAGCCTGAGACCAGAAGAACTAGATGGTGCCTGGCTACCACCAATGAACGTCCTGACAGGGAACACAACAGAGGGTCCCTGATGGAGCAGTAGAACGAAGGGATGCAGAACTCAAATGTAAGAATACCAGACTTAATGGTCTGACTAAGACTGGAGGTGCCCCGGAAAGCATGGCCCCTGGTCTCTCCATCACCTCAGAACTAAAACAATTTCCGAGGCCAACTCTTCAGATAGGGATTGGACTGGACTGTGGGACATAAAGTGATACTCGTGAAGAATGTGCCTCTTAGACAAGTAGCTATAAGAGACCAAAGGGGCAGCTTCTGTCCAGAGGTTAGAGGGGAAGGCAGAGAGAGTAAGGAGCTGGTTGAATGTTCATGGGGAGCCAGGGGCGGGCAGGAGGAGTGTGCTGTTGCAAAATGGGGTGAGCAGTTGGGGTCTCATAACAACGTATGTTAAAAAAAAAAAATTCTGTATGGGAGACTAACTTGAAATGTAAACTTCATTTAATTACATCAATAAAAAAAAGAAAAAAAATCTCTGTAAGTTTCAGGGTCTTTTTTTGTTTTAATATTGGGACTGAATTTCTTTGAGTACTATTGTTATTATTTTTGTGCCATTAAAAAATTAAAGTTGTCACTTCTCTCCAGCAGTTCTAGTTTATGATAAGTCACCTAATTTGGGTGTTGTCTTAGTCATCTAGTGCTGATATAACAGAAATACCACAAGTGGATGGCTTTAACAAAGAGAATTTATTCTCTCACAGTCTAGTAGGCTACAAGTCCAAATTCAAGGCATCAGCTCCAGGGGAAGGCTTTCTTTCTCTGTCAGCTCTGGAGTAAGGTCCTTGTAATGCATCAGTCTTCTCTTGGTCTGGGAGCTTCTCTGCACAGGAACCTCAGGTCCAAAGGACGCGCTCTGCTCCTGGCACTGCTTTCTTGGTGGTATGAAGTTCCCAAGTGTCTCTGCTCACTTCTTTCTTTTATATCTCAGAAGAGATTGGCTTAAGACACTATCCAACCTTGTATACCTCATCAGTATACCTGCTGCTAATCCATCTTATTAGAGCATAGTGACTGAATTTACAACACGTAAGGAAACGACATCAGATTACAAAATGGTACATAATTATACTATATTGGGAATCATGACCCAGCCAAGTTGACAGATATTTTGGGAGGACACAATTAAATTCATGACAGGTGTTCTGCTTGTTTTTCCCTCCCTCTGTTTGCTGGGTCCCGTAGGTGCTGATACTATTTTCCTTCCCTTATGCATGGCTCTGGAGTCCCTAGTTGGTGCAAACAATTAAGCATGTGGCTATTAACCAAAAGGTTGGTGGTTTGAACCCACCAATAGGTGCCTCTGAAGAAAGGTCTGATGATCTGCTTCTGAAAGGTCACAGCCATGAAAATCCTACACAGCACAGTTCTACTCTGCAACATATGGGGTCTCCATAAATTGGAACTGACTGGATGGCAACTCGTACTGGTAATGCAAGGCTCTATTCACCTGTGAGATTTAAGCTAAACAGTTGAATGATGGCAAACCCATGTGGAAGCTGCAATCTGTGCTTCTTTGAGCTAATGATGTACCTCATGGTAAGCAATCAATCCATGCCTATGGAGAGTCCAGTACATATGGTGACGGTCAAGAGGTTGTTTTGGACTACTCTGCACCAAGTACTGACTCAGGGATCCAGGTTCCTCCCATCTAGTGGATCTTTCATCCTTTGGGACCTCCTCATGATTCTCTGTGAGATCCTGCTGGCTGCTGAACTGAGAGAATATGAAGGATTGAATGAGATGTTTTAAGATCCAGGCCAAGAAGTGGTCTATCACTTGTGCCCCATTCTGTTGGCCAGAATTAGTCAATAGAGCCACCTAGATGCAAGGAAGGCTGCAAATGAAATGGATTGATGAAGCCATGTCACTGCTTCTGCCAACAGGATGAGTTCTCTCCTGGAGCAGAGGGTCTGATTGCCATTCCAGATCTTGCCATTACAATCTCAACCAAAAGAGAACACAGTCCTACACTGCTTTCTCCTCTCCAGCAGATCCCAGGGCCGGGCACATACCCTTCAGACCCTGTGCCCACCCATTGTCCCAGCTGCAGCTCCACTAAGGATGGGTGGATCATAGTTAATTGGCCTAGGGTGGATATGGTGGAGGTCTGTGCATTCACCTAACTATATTCCCAGAGGTTCTATGGCCACCTTTTATAACAGAGTCCTTGATATCCATCTAGAAAGATTGTGCTGTTGCTGAATAGGGATTTGGTTATTGTTGCTTATTGTGACACAAGAAAGGAGGATTGCTCTGCCTTGAAGACAATATTTAGCTCTAATAGCTGTGAAATCAACAATTAAGTGAAGGGAGAAAAGTAGACAACCTTCCAGGCCACTGGCTTCACACCAAGTGACTCCTGCTTTTCTCATCTGCCGCCAGTGACGAAAAAAAAAAAAAAAATTGCCATCGAATTGATTCCGACTCATAGTGACTTTATAGGACAGAGCAGACCTGCCCTATAGGGTTTCCAAGGAGTGGCTGGTGGATTCAAACTGCTGACCTTTTGGTTAGCAGTCAAGCTCTTATCCACTGCACCAGTTATTAGTAAAAATTAGCACCATAGAAGGGAGACATACTTGCGTGATGGCATGATTGGGACCCTTTCATGTTCATTTCTGTATCACAGATGTCTAGCAGAATGGGGGCCCCAAAAGCAGTTTGTTGAAATACAAATGAATGAATGACTGAAATCTTACTTCACCTGATCTTTCACAATCTAAACTTCTGTGCAGAATAGATCCATTTTGTGCCCTACCCTCAGGAGTTCAGTTCCTTGAAGTGTTGAAATTTAATTTAATCCACAAATGTTTATTGAACACCTACTAGGTGCCAAACACTGTTTTGGACATCAGGAATACATAAATAAACAAAACAGATATGAAAAACTTTTCCCTGTTGAAATTGGTATTTTATTTTGTGCACTTTTGGCAGAGATTAAGGGTAAAATAAATTATATATCCATGTAGTTAATATAGTAAGCTATACACTGTTTAGAAGGTGATGATTACTATTAAAATAGAGCAGGATAAGGGGCATCAGGAGTAGGTATGGGGGCACAATTGTAATTTAAATAGGGCTAATCAGGATAGGCTTTATTAGGAAGGTGGCTTTTGAGCAAAGTGTCAAAGAAGGGTAAGCTATGAGGATTTCTGGAGCAAGAGCATCCTAGGCAGAGGGACCAGCCACTGCAAAGGCACCAAAATGAGAGTGTTTGAGGAGCAGCAAGCAGGAAGGGTGGCTAGAGTGAAGTGAATATGGAGGAGAGTATTAAGAAATGAGGCTAGAAAGGAGACGGAGAGCACGATCAGTTGAGAGGCTTCTGTAATAACCCAGACAAGAGGTAATGGTGGCTTGGTTGATGGTAGTAAATGGTGAAGGTGATGTAAAGTCACCAGATTTTGGAAATGTTCTGAAGGCAGAGGCAGAGAGATTTCCTGACTTGTTTGAGGGGCAGTGTGAGATAAAGATAGGGATTAAGGCTTTTATTTATTTAGCCAACATTTATGTGGTATTTACTATGTGCAGGAACTGTTTTCAGCACTTGACAAATACTAACTCATTTAATTGTGATACCATCCTTAAGGCTTATTATTATCCCATTTTCTCAGATGAGAACACTGAAATGCAAAAGAAGTGAGTTAATTTGTCCAAGGTCACACAGCTGGTGTCATAGCCAGGACTGAACCCAGGTAGGTTGGCTCCAGAGTCTATAATCTTAACCATCATACTATTCTGCCAGGTGGTGAGAAGGCCTGTTCGAATTAAGCCTCCAGGAACCGGGGACCAAAATTCTGGCACCCAGAGAGGGCATTTATCACCTGATCTCCATAAGTCTCCATTTGGTCTGGTATACCACAGTGGAACTGTGGGTTTCCAGAAATGAGTGTCAACTCATAGCTAGTCTTCAGTACTCCCAGAAAAGTTTGGGTATTTCCATTTCTCCGATGCACAGTCATCCTAATAAATGGCTACAGTCCCTTTGGGAAGGGCAGGAGGAAGATTTCTGGTACATACTCACAGCCATGTCCCTGGGTCCTTCTTCAAAAGGATCTGTGGCATTTTACCAGGGTTGCTCTATACTTGGGAAAGGAAAAAACTCTGACTTTCAGTAAATTAATGGATACTAATTCTGAGATTTTGGCTTGAGCAAGTGGAAGGACCAATGCTATTGGCTAAGATGGGAAAGACTGCAGGTGGTCCAGTTTTAGATCAGGAGTTCAGTTTCGGACATATTAATTTTGAGATACCTTTTAGCCATCCAAGTGAAGTTGCTGAGTAGATGGTTGGATAAATGAGCCAGAATTCCAGGGGGGAGAGGCCCAGACTGGAGGTATAAATTTGGCAGTTGTCAGCAGATAGATGGCATTTAAAGCCATGAGATCACTGAGAGAGTACATAGAAATGGATGAGTTCCCAGGATCAGGCCCTGGGCTTGGTAGAAAAGATAAATCGGCAAAGGAGGCAGCCTGTGTGCTGTTCTGAATTCCAAGTGAAGAAAGCGTTTCCAAGAAGTGGAATGTGATTAACTATATCAAATGCAGCTGATATGCCACTTGGAATGAGGACTCAGCATTGATCACTGGATTCAGCAATGTGGAGATCATCAATGACCTTGGAAAGCCATTTTGGGGAGTGGTGGGAACAAAAGCCTGATTAGTGTGTGTGTAATAGAATTGAAGGAGGAAATTAGAAACAGTGAATAGTCAAATCTTTCAAGTTTTTCTGTAAAGGAGAACAGAAAAGAGGGAAGTAGAGTTCAGAGAGGGCATTTTTAAGGATGATAAAGATAAAACTATGTTTCAGTGCCATCGGAAATGACCCAATCAACAGAGAGGGAAAACTGATGGCATAGGAGAGAGAAGGGAACATTATTGGAGTAATGTCGTTGAATAGGTTAAACAACAACAACAACAAATTCTGTTGCCGTCAAGTTGATTCCAACTCATAGTGACCCTACAGGACAGAGTAGAACTGCCCCATAGAATTTCCAAGAAGCACCTGGTGGCTTTGAACTGCCCATCTTTTGGTTAGCAGCCGTAGCTTTTAACCACTACACCACCAGGATTTCCTGAATAGGTAAAGGGCTGTTTAATCACACACATGAATCAAAACCTTAAGCTCCAAACACAGTGATTCACCCTCACTCACCACTCTTTTGCTCTTCTTGTTGCCCTCCAAAATCGTTGGCCATCATTGCCAAATCTTTGAAGAATAATATGAACCACTATGAAGAAGAAACCCCATTCTTAGTCTTACATATAAATCCATGCGTGACTGTGACTTACATTTACATCCACTGTGACTCCACATAATATACTCTGAGGATGCTACTTACCAGGGTTCCGGCTGAGAATAAGGGCTAGGAGTGAGCAATCACTGATGTTTAAGACCTAGAGAATATTTGGTTCCATTCCTTATGGGACATCGGCACCATCATCAACCTTCAAAAGCATTTATACTGCCCTGATATGCACATGGCATTTCATAAGAGACTACAGATTCTCTTTTTCATGTTGATTCCCGGCCAATATACCTCATATGCGGCCACCATCCATATGTCAGTGGAGGCTTGGGTGTTGTTATGATGCTAAACAGATTTCAGTGGAGCTTCCAGACAAAGATGGCCTAGGAGGAAAGTTCTGATGATCTACTTCCAAAAAACCAGCCAATGAAAACCCTAGGGATCACAGCGATCATCAGATCTACACTGATCCTGGGGACGGTGCGGGACTGAGTAATGTTTTGTTCCGGTGTGCATGCAGTTGCCATGAGTCAGGGCTACTCGAGGAGAGCTAACAGCAACAGTGTAGAGCCTTCAGTCAGCAGCTCCTTGTTCTTCGGTACAGTAATTAGCCTCTCGGTACTCTTGAGGTTCATTCATTTTGTATTTTTTCCATCAGATTATTTATTAATTTACTTTAATTAAATATTACATTGTTAATACTTTTTTAGTTTTCTTGCTATTTCACTTGGCTGTCAGGACCCTGCCAGGTAGCTTTTAGCTCAAGAAAATGAAAAAGTGGAAACATTTAAACATTAATAACTATAAGGTTTAATTCTCTTACTCCTTTTATTTTGTCCCGACCAAGCATACAGTGCCCCACCTCAAAACAAACAAACAAATAAAAAAGACGGCATTATTTGTAATATCATGCAAAGCTAGATTCCTGGTGGATATACAGTTGAAATATTCCATATGTGGCATGATAAGCCCCACAGCATAATTGTCTGAGGCTTTAATGAAAGAGAACAGATATCAGATTCTTAAAAATATCTCTCATTGACTCTTCTCTGCTGTTACTCTGATTACTCAGTCTCTTTGTGAATCGAATTTTTAATTTAGTAGTTTCTAACTTTAAACCAGGGTGCATCCTGGGCATTGTGCAGATGTGACTGCTGGGGACAACGCTCTTGTCCCAACTGTGAGACATTTGAGGGGAAGTGAGGACAGAGTTAGACCCTGTACGTAGAGCTTGCTGTTGGCCTGCTTGTGTGCACTGCATTGTTGTTACATGTTGTCATGTCAGCCTCCTCCACTAGATGATGACCTTGTTAAGGGAGGCTTCATACCTTGTTTAACAACTTCTCTGCAGTGCTCAGCACAGCATCTGCGCAAGGTACCCAAGAAATGTTTGTTGAAGGAATGAACACATTATGTCATGAATAAACTGTATGACCTGGTCATCAATTCTGCTTGAAAGCAGCTTGCGGTTCAGAAAATAGAAAGGTAACATACTGAGTTTCCAGCTTAACTGTAAACAAACCCTATTGATTATCCACTCCAATCCCACCCTCAACTGATACTTTTACTAGAGATATCTTTTTTTGTATGTTTAATGTCTTTGGACCTCTTTTTCTCCATGACTCTCAGGTTCCAAAGGTGTTAAGAGCTAGATCTATAACACAAAAAGACTTCTAGCAGAGACTATGATCATTTTCTGTTCTCCACCAGGCTCCCCTTCATGTCTTTGTCAATGCCCACCTCTCCATCTGGGATGCCCCTCCTCAGCTTGTCCACCTGACAGACTGCTAGGCAGAGGGGCTGATAGACCTGGTATAAGAAGCTATTGCTGGAACCAGAAGTTCTGGTTTAAAGCCAGCTTCCGCTTAATATCTGCAGAACATTAGGTTAAAGTCTTAATTTTCCTGGGTCCCAGTTATTTCCTTTGTAAAACTGCAAACCTTGAGGACAGAGCAGTAAATATTAAAGATGGCCCTGTGGCACCCCTGAGCATTCACAACAACCTCTTCACTTCCTTCTCACCTCCGAAAGGCTAGATGCTTGGTACTAGAATTTAGAAGTTGGGGGGATGGTCTCTCAGATGGTGTTTCAGTAATTGCTGTTGCTTTTGTGGAAATCCTAATGGTTCTGAAAATTCAGAAATTTTTAAGTGGTCAGAAGGTTTGGTGCTCTTACAGAAACCCAGATTTCTGCAATACCTTGGCTCAAATTTGGTTGGATAGCATTTGAGAATTAAGCAGAAGTACATCTTGGACTTTTGAAACTCAAGTACACAGTGACCTGGAAGACAGTATGCTAGCAGAAAGAACATGGGCTTTGAGGTCAAGTAGCTCTAGATACTTAAACTTGACTTTGCCTCTGCAAGTGTAATAATTTTTCAAGGTCTTCATTTCCTTATCTGTAAAATAGTAATTATAAGACCTACCGCTATACGTTTTTGATGATAAATATCAGGACAATATCCGTTACGCACCTAGCATAGTTACTGGCCCATTGCTTGAGTTCAATAAAAAACAAAGAGATGGAAAAGAAACCTATAGATAGGCAGAGATGTAGAGGACATATCAACCGATTGCAATATATGGAGCTTGTTTGTATCCTGATTCAAACAAACCATGAAAAAGTATATCAGGGAAATTTCAATGCCGAGTGGACCTTTGATGATATTAAGGAATTATTGATATTATTTTAGACATGATAATGGTGTTGCTATGCTTAAAAAATGAGTTCCTGGCTTTTAGAAAGACATACTGAAATATTTATGAATAAAAACAAAAAAAAGTAGTGCTTCTAAACATTTCCTTAATAAAGAAAGTTGCTGCTCCATACTGCTCTTTTAAAAATTCAGGTCAGCATATATTGAAATGCATAACATTTGACAAGTAAGTACAATATTACTGTACATATGTACCGTGATCAGTTAAATGCCAGGCAAAGTTCAGGTACATCTGCTCTGCTCCTGTTCTTACCAGCTTTAATAATTAATCAACGGTGATTAACAGTGTGCCGTGATATATCACTGTAGATATTTTTGGTGCTTTTTGTATATCACGAGTGCTTCTTTTCTGAGATTATAAAAAGAATGCAAGCAACTCTTAGATATTGTAAGTGATTCAAATTTAAAATAAAAAAATGACTACTATTCCTTTTTTATGATTCCAGATTAGTTTAATTCAGGACTATGTTGAGACTGCAAGCTGAGCTCTAAACAACTAACAAATTTTCAAAACCACTTATCTGCAGAAGTCATGACATTTTTGATTCTGTACAACCAGAACAAAAGAAATAAATTGGATGCTGAGTCTGGTATAAGCCTGCATATTCTATTATCTCAAATACTAGAGTTTGTATTTATTTGTGAAATGAGACTCATTATTCTCGTGACTGACTGTAATTACCTGGTATACACTGTTGATATTTGTTGACAGCTGACTGTCTAGCAAGGGAGAAAGCAGCAAAAAATCAGATTTGGTTCCTCTGTGGAATTGATCTCACTATGCTATGTTCTTCAAATATCATCATGGGTAACTGAGGTTGGAGTGACTCCTGCCTGCCCTCCTTATTCTCACTGATGACCTTACCTTGTGCTTTGTAGAGAACACTGAGGTTTCAGAGACATGCCTCCATCCGTTTTCTTGCTCCAGCAAGACGAGCCTCTTTCTTCAATCTCCTAATTGTTCTACCTTGCTATTCACCTGCATTATTAACCTCTTTATTCCACTGGCCGTTCCTCATGAACTTATAGATTTCCTGTGATCTTGCACCCTCTCAACCTCTCTCCGTTCTTTTATGGATGAGCGATGTGGACTGAATTGTGTCTCCCTAAAGGAAATGTGGAAGTCCTAACCACATCTCCACCCCTATATCTGTAAATACGACTGTTCCGACATAGGTGTTTTCTTTTGTTGTGTTAATGAGGCCATACCAGAGGAGGGTGGGTCCTAAACCTAATCACTTCTGAGTGGTGTCTTATAAAAAGAGCAGAATAGACACAGAATGGGGTTGGGGCAGACACCAAGGAATGCCTAGAAATGCCAAGGAATCCCTGGGGCTACCGGCAAGGAAGGACCCTCCCCTACAGCCAATGCCCTGATGTGGACTTTTAGCCTCCCAAACTGTGAGACAATAAATCCCTGTTCTTTAAAGCCACCCACTTTTTGGTATTTTTGTGATGGCAGCACTAGGTAACTAAGACCATGGGTTTCTTGGAAAAAAAAAGTTGTCCAAAAAAAAAAAAGTTACTTTTATTCCTCTCTTACCCACTGCAACCAAGTTTCTCTTTGCTTACTTGACTACCATTCTCTGCAGTTGGCTAATAGACTATTTCTTCATAGCATTCCACGCTGCTTCCCTGCAACAACTCTCTCCTGGCTCTACTACCGTCTTGCTGACTGTTGCTTCTGCGTTGCCATTGCTGACTTCCTAAGAGTTGTTATTTCTCTGGGGTTTTGTCTGCCCCTGGCTTTTAGCTCATTGTATACTGATCTTGTGTGATCTCACGCACTCCCATGACTTTAACGTTGAAGATTCCCACATCTATATCAGGTCAGGCCTCCTGCCTGAGCTTTAGGCTCAGCAAGATTTATTTTATTACCATTCTGTGCCAGACACTGTGATAGGCACTACGATTGCAAAGACAAATTAGACTTGATCAAGCAAAGTTGCTGCACAGATGCCCTGCTTGTTATAATAGTATCCTGTTGTTGTTGTGTGCCGCCAGGTGGATTCCAACTCATAGTGACCCTATAGGTCAGAGTAGAACTGTCCCATAGGGTTTCCTAGGCCGTAATCTTTATGGGAGCAGACTGCCACCACGGAGTGGCTAGTGGGTTTGAGCCACTGACCTTTTGGTTAGCAGCCAAGCGCTTAACCATTGCACTACCAGTTCTCCTTAACAGCATTCTACTTTTCACTTATAATCATAGTTTAAAGCCATATGTAAAAACGGCATGGGGACTGTGTCTGACCTCCTTAACCCTCACAAGAGGGAAGGAGAATCAAGACCAACAGCCCAAGGCTGATTCCTATGGGGCAGGTGTCTTAGTTAGGCTGGGTTCTCTAGAGAAGCAAAACCAGTAAAGTGTATAAATATATATATATAGAGAGATTTATATCAAGGAAACAGCTCACGCGATTGTAGAGGCTAGAACGTCCCAAGTCCGTGGATCAGGGTAGAGGCCTCTCCCAAGTCACGCAGCCGCAGAAGCTGGCAAGCCCAAGATCAGCAGGTCGGAGAGCAGAGCTCCCCCCACAGCCTGTGCAGATCAAAGAATTCCAGGTTCAGCAGATAAGGTGATAGCTCAAGTCCCAAGAACCAGAGATGAGACGACAGGAGGCAGCCGCAGGATCCAGCGAAAGCAAAAAGCCAGAACGTCTGCTTATATTCAGATGCGGGCCACATCCCCGAGGAGACTCCTTTTCATCTGATTGGCTACTCACAGTATATTTAATCATTGGAGTGATTACATTAAAACACTGAGAATCATGGCCCAGATGAGTTGACACATGATCTTAACCATCACAGCAGTATTCAGACATGCCTCCTCTCTCTGCCATCTTTATCAATTCTGATACCAACCGTCCCCACCACGGCACTCTCTGCTTCTCTGCTGGGTTTGATAATTCATTACAGTGGCCACACAGAACTCACAGACCATACTCATGATTATGGGGTTTATTAGGGAAGTAACAGGTTACAGTTCAGGCTCAGGAACACTCAAGGATACAGTTCTTCCATCAGGACAGCCTCTTCCCAGTCATGCTCGCAGGCATGCCTCTCCCTGGCCCTAGACCGCTGCCCCAAAGCACTCAGTCTTCTCTCTCCATGGGCCGGGAAGCCCACTGAGCCATCTCATGCTGCCAGGTCTCTCCTGCCACCGCATCTCAGTGTCTGCAGGATTACTACTCACTCTCTGTCTCAGTCTCCTGCTTGCAGGGGCTTCTCAGTGCAGGGATCCCAGGTCCAAAGGACATGTTGGTTCTTGGCTGTTCTTTGGTGGTGGTGGTATCTTCTCTTTCCTGCCTCTGGGTTGGTTCATTTCAAGCCCAGTGGGATGGCAAAACTGACCAATCCCTTTGGTGGGCCACAGTTACCCTATCACACAGTCCCACCCCATCACTTGGGTGGGAGTTACAAGACCATGGTGAGATAGGCCATATTAAGTAATTCACTACACTGCACCATACATTCTTCTCTTGGTTTCTACGATGTCACAATCTTCTGTATTTTTTTTTTTTTTAAACCATATGTGCAACTCCTCAGCATTCAGGGCTAGTTTTTGGGCTCCCTCTCTTTCCCAGTTATACCATCTCCTTGGTGCCCTACCCAGTCTAGGGCTTTAGATTCACTGTTACTGGGTGACCTCCAAATCTTTTTCTACTGCTCTGACCTCTCCTTGGTACATCCACTTGCTGACTTGGCATCTTTACTTGGATCCAACAGTGATTTCACATTTAACATGGTCTAATAGGAATTCTCATTTTCTCTCCAACTCTGTTCCTTTTCAGATTTCTCATTAATTGGGACTGCTTTAGACATTAAATACATTTTTCTAATCCAGAATTTAATACTACCACCATTCACCGATTGCACATGCCGGCCACTTAGCTGTTTTCTTTTATTCTAGTTTTTTCTTTCCTTCTCTTTATCAACCTATCAGTAAGTCCTTTTAAACTCCACCTAAAAACATATCCCAGTTCTGTCTGTTTCTATCCATTCCCCTCTGCCATCAAACTAGTTCACCCTTAGCTCTCATACAAGGACTATAGCAGCAGCTTCCTGACTGGTCTTTCTGCTTCTGCTTTTGTCCACCTTCCACAAAGATGTCAGTGAACACTAAAAAATATACACAGGACCATATCACTTCCCTGCCTAAAATCATGCAGTGACTTTTTATGGCCCTTAAAATAAAACCCAAACATATTGCCTGGGATCACATGGCCTTTGAATTCTAGGCCGTGTCTGCCTATTAAACTTCATTGCTTACCTCTCTTCTCCTTTCTTACTATTCACTGACCACACTAGTCTTCTTTCCATTCCTTCAGCTGCCCAAGCTTTTCTATCTTAAGGATTTTGCACCAGCTCTTCCCTCTGCCTAGAATGCTCTCCCTCCTGATTATACAGTGACTCTTTTTTTCTTGTCATTTAGATCCTTCTTAGAGAGGTCTTTCTTATCTACTCAAAGTGTGCTCACGTAGCCACTGGACATTCTCTCTCATATTGGTCTGTTTTCATTTCTGCACAGTGCTTAACATTATCTTCTGTTTCTTTATCTATTCACTAGTCTGTTTAGTATCTGCTCCTGCTAGAATGCTCCAAGAGAGCGGCTGTCTTGTCTCTTTGATTCATTGCTGTATTCTGAAAGCTTAGAACAGTATCTGGCATTTCACAGGTACTTATAAATGTTTGAAGGAACCCTGGTGGTGTCATGGTTAAAGCACTTGGCTGCTAACTGAAAGATCGGCAGTTCGAAGCCACCAGCAGCTCCACAGGAGGCAGATGCGGCTGTCTGCTTCCGTAAAGATTTATGGCCTTGAAAACCCTATAGGGCAGTTCTGCTTTGTCCTATAGGGTCACTAGGAGTCAGAATTGATTCGACGGTGGTGGGTTTTGTTTAGTTTGATATCAATGTTGGAATGAATGGATAAAATGTCTCCAGACCCAAAATGTTCTAATTCCATCTCTGGACAACTGCCAGAGTGAATGGTCTAAAACATATATCTCACCAAGTCACTCCTTACTTACAACACCTCAGAGGCTCCCATTGCTAAGATAATATAACGCAAACTGCTCAGCACAGCATACAAGACTCTCTGTGATTTGACCCCTACTTATCTCTCCAGCCTTATTTACCACCGAGCCGTGTCCATGCCAAATGGCCTGCAGTTTGTGCAAGGCACCCTACTCTTCCATGCCTCTGGGCCTTCGATCCCTTTCTTCAGCATGTCTGGACTGCCCGTTATCCCTGTTACTCCTCTCACTCCGGTCTCACTTATCTACTCAGTTTTTGAGATTCAGCTCGAGACAGGCACTCTTTCCAACCTCCACCTCACCCCAACTCCAACCTCTGAGTTTCCTCTGTAAATTACACTTGTCTTTGTCATAGCCACTGTATCTCTTCACTGCCCCGATTGGCTTTCATGTCTGTCTGTTCACTTGGACTATAAAGTCCATGAGGGCAGGCACAGTGTTGTATCTGCCACTGTATTCCGGATGTGACTCATGGTCGGTGCTCACGTCAGTGTTGGCTGATTGACTGACTGAATACATGGACCAATTTATTTTATGTGTCATAAAAATGCAAGGGGCTTGAGAATGCTTGACATACCTTGCTACTGGGGTTGACAGATGCTACCTATTATACTGTGTTTACTGTGCATGGGCCCCATGGCACAATAACTCAGAGTAATGTAGACTAATGTTTTCAAACTCTTCAGAAAAGTGGGCTCTGGGAGAACATAGTTAATCTATCACCTAAAACCAATTCTTAGATCATCACAAGGGAAATGCATGGGCCTGATAAGCATATGAAATACTTGAAGAAAAGTTGATTATGGAAGGCTTCATGAATTATTAGTTGTAAAACTTGATATCTGCGGGAGATTGTTTTACTGACATTTAAATAAATGCCAACAAAACAAGCTGCAATTAAGCATTTGCCATAGCAAATAAAGCACCGTCAAGGTGTTTGTTCTGAATTAAAATTGTATAAATACAGCGTATGCAATTCCGAAATAAATGTTCATCATAGGCGTGACCCGTTGATCAGTCTTGCATTTTTGGATGCTGTTGTTTTTACCATGATACCTGCAAGTCCTGTTTTGCAGAGGTGAGAACATCACACCTCCTCACCTTGAGTTTCCAGGTTTTCTTCAGACCTTGCCTTCCAGTTTCCAGTCAGCTCTGCTTTTACTGACACTGTTTCTCATATCGTTTCAAATGGTCTACGATGAACAAACCAAATAGCCCCAGCCCACGTGAGTCTCTGTGATATTTAATTTATTGATTCAGTGAATATTTATTTATTATTCAATATGGCAGTTTGAACCCACCAGCCACTCCGTGGGAGAAATATGTGGCAATCTGCTTCCGTTAAGATTTACAGCCTTGGAAACTTTATGGGGCAGTTCTACTCTGTCCTATAGGGTTGCTATGAGTCAGAATAGACTTGATGGCAGTGGGTTTGGTTTTTTGGTTTTTTATGTATCAGTTGTGGGCATTGGTGGTTCAGGTGTAGAATTCTTGCCTTCCATGCACGAGACCTTGGCTCAATTACAACCAATGCACCTCATGCACAGCCATTTCCTTTATCAGTGAAGACTCGAGTTTTGCTATGATGCTGAACAGGTTCAGCAGAGCTTCCAGACTAAGAGGGACTAGGAAGAAAGAGCTGGTGATCTATTTCCAAAATGCAGCCAGTGAAAATCCTCCGGATCACAGCAGTCCAATTTACAACTGATCGTGGATGTGGCATAAGATTGGGCAGCGTTTTGTTCCTTGGGTACGGTGTCACCATGAGTTGGGAGCCGACTCAACGGCAGCTAACAACAACAGCTACGTGCTTCAGTGTTAGGTACTGACGGGGAGTCCATAATAAAAAATGCAAACCCTACCCCCTCGCCAAATGAAAAAACAAAAGAAAAAACCAACGAAACAAGCAAAAACCGGTATCAAAACCAAACCAAACAATAAAAAGCAGACTTAATTCCTGACCTTAAATATTCTATCATCTTGTAGGAAAATAGACACTGGATAGTAAGCACAGCGGTAAGTATTTAATTAAATTGTGATGAGTGCTATGAAAGAAAACACATGGTATTTCTGAGAAACAAAAACAGGAACTCAACTGAAATCAGGGCAGCCTCTCTGAGAAGGAGGCCTGAAGGAGGAGAAGGCGTTAGCCCGTGGGGGTCATGTTGCAGACTGCAGGAGTGCTGAGTCTGTGGCATGTGCAACTCATCTATCTCCATCTTGAGCTTCTTCAGGTTCCAGTCCCTTGCTGAAGTGGCACCGAGTCTGTTTGTTAATGTGGCTGCTCGGCACTTGAAAAATGGTTACTATGGCTGAGAAATCAAATACTACATTAAATTTAACTGTAAATAGCCATATGTGACTAGTGGCTACCTTATTGGACAGCACAGCACTGAACTATGAGCTCTTGAAGGCAAGGTCTTCATTCTATTCAATTTTTTGTCTCTAACCTCTAGCAAGATGGTCTAACGTATAGCAGACACTCCCTTAGTCCTTTAGGATATATAAAGGTAACAGGTTGAAATCAGGGAGGATGAAAGTCATTGGCAAAAAATTGCTTTATGCATCTATGCTTGCAAGCAAGCAGCCTGCTGAAAGAGAAACTGATAGTTTTTACAGAAATGAAACTTCCGTTGTGTGGTTAGCACATGTGATTAAAACAAGAACTGCGAAGTGTACCCAGTACGCTTGCTTGGGCTTTTCTGTATCTTCCGTACTTTCATTGCTTATACAGAAGTAAGGAAAACGTGTTTTTCTTTCTCGCTCTTAAAAACTGGGAAAAAAAAAAAAAAAAAAAGGCTTTAAGGCAGTGGCTCTTAACTCTGTCTACATATCAGAATGACCTGGGACACTTTGAAAACTTTCTGGGGTGGGCTTAGAGATCAGAAGTTTAAAAAGCTTCCCAAGTAATTCTGATACTTAGCTAAGTTTGAGATCCACTCTAGTAAAGCCTGGTTTATCAACCCCCTCACCCCGGTTTCTTTCTTTCTTTTTTTTTTCCTTTTAAAGATAAGAATGCTTTTTCTGAAAAGTAAAATCAACATTGAAAACGCTTGAAAAAACTCAAATGATCCGAGTTCTTAAAAAAAACAAGGCAGAGCTTGGGGAAGCTCCCCCTAGATTAGGATTATATTGTGGCTTCATCACCCTACATCACAGGCAATGGTGAGTGGCTGGGCAAAAAAATCCAGTTGCTTTTGAGTGGATTCTGACGCATGGTGACCTCAAGTGTGTCGGAGTAGAACTGTGCTTCATTGGGCTTTCAGTGGCTGAGTTTTCAGAAGTAGATTGCCAAGTCTTTCTTCTGAGGTACTCCTGGGTGGACTTGAACCTCCAACCTTTTGGTTAGCAGCCAAACATTTTAATCATTTGCTGGGAGAATGAGTGGCCAGGGACTCCAAGTGGTTGGGCAGCAGGGCCTAATAGCCAAGTCTGGCTTTGGCTGGAAGACATATTCATACTTGCCATAGCTTCCACATGGCTCTGGGTGTCTATAACACAGTCCTGTATCTAATATTCTCTGCCTTTCACAGGCCACGTGTCCCAGTGAGTGCTTCTGAAAACAGGGCTGCCAGAGTCATATCAGTTTCCCCCATTTCCCATTATTTCGTCTTACTTAGCCCTGAGTTTTCTCTTGCAGATGCTAATATAGGTCCACAATCATTTATCTAAAACCCTTGGCACCAAATGTGTTTAGAAACTCAGAACATTTTAGAGTTTAGAAAGGCAGACTTTACATTTTTATATTTGCCATACCACCCTCAGTGTGGTGGGAGGAGCCCCTGTAATCAAACATTTTCATTTCTTCAGGAAATATATGACTATTTCCACAAAGTAGGAAGAATAAAGACTCCATCTGGCCTCATATCAGTTCAGTTCAGGTTCTGCCACCAAGTGACATTGCCAGAAACTTTATGAATAAGAAATGTTACTATTTCAGAGCTTTTTGAATTTTGGAGTTGTGGATAAGGGATGCAGGACCTGTAGCAGCAGCATCATTTAACAAATTGCTTTGCAAAACTGACTTTTCATGGACTTTACTAGCTTTTTTCCTTCCTTGTAATAGAAGCATAGTAGCGTGAAGTTTAACGGATTTCCATTTTCAGTTATTTTTTGAGTGTTAATACTTTCCATTTGGCCAGATGTGGAAATCCCAGACAACCCTAGGGGTTTTTTTTTTTTTTTTTAAATTTGTTTGTTTGTTTGTTTGTTGTTGTTGGGGGTGGAGGATAAAATAAATGAAACAGACATTTAGAAGCTGTTACCATTAAACCCTGGTGACTTGGGCTCAGAAACCTAAACGGCTGACTCAAACCTTAGGTGGGCCATTTTTTGGGGTCACACTAATAACTCTCCCTTCTTCAACCTTCAGACATCTTGTCTCTCCCCTCCAAGCGTATGCTATATAGTTTTCACAGTTGTGTTGGCTGAATTTCTGTTAGATCAGTCTTCTTCAATTCTGTCAGGACATGAGGCCAGGGGTCCCTGGGGATGGTGGGCATGTTGCCGAGACTGAACTGGTAAATGTCATACAATCTAATTGTTTCCACAAGCTGAGGAGGCCCAAGAGAAATGTGAGCTATGTGCATTTATCTCCTCATTAGATTAGCTACTGTTTGAGCCGATTTTCTTCCTGTATATTCCTCAGAACATGTCACATAATTGGTTGGTGTTTAAAATAAATCCTATTGTTTTCTTGATAGTTGATAGTGGAATTTCCTTTGGGAAGAAATTGTCTTTAATAAAGAAAATATCTTGATGGAGTATTTGGGTATAAAAAATAAAATTGCCCCATGGTAGGATTCAGAAGTCTAAGGGCAGAACAAATGCAGTGTCAAATTACTTTGCATTAAAAAAATAATAATTTGGTTGTGGGGAGGGGACAGACAGAAGAGAGAATGGCTGAGCAACATGAGAGATCAGCCGAAGACTTTATAGAACAAGGATGAATATTATTCAATTCTAATTGCTTGTGGGTCATCAGTGCAAACCCCATCTATTTCTTAACTTCTGTAAACTTTCTGTAAAATCTGCTACAAAAGGCTTTTCGTGAATAATTTTTTTCTTTGTTTGAAAGTAAAACTAAGAAAGGTGGTTGAATCCCTATTCAAGCATCAGGTTGGCAATAAAGAAAGGTTGCAAGATGCCAAGCGGAGAACAAGAAGTTTGCTGAAGGGAGGCTGAGCCAGCATGGCACTGTAGACAGACACACCATGCTGACCCACTGTAGCAAAGACCAGAAAAACTAAGTAAAACATACAAACGTCAATCCTGGAACCCTAAGCGTCAAATGAAGGGATAAAATACTAGGCCAAACACTGAATGGAGGAGGAAGCTGATGGAAAACAGAGAACTAGGAGAGATACGTAGTGAAGTCCCCTGCAAACTAACATGGCACAGCGTTGCCATCTTGGAACACATCCAGCAACGACTCCAGACAAGGACTAGGGAAAAGCAACTTCACGAGCTCCCAGCAGGAGACATGGCACCCAGTAACCAGAGAAACATGCTTTCCCACCTCTCACACTTCTTCCCCGTACACCACCTCTACCCCTTCCCAACAGGCCAGCTGTGCCACACAGCTAGAGAATCACCAGCCTGCCGCTACCCCGGATCTACCCCACTCACAACCACCAGTTCCTGCTGTGCCATTTTTTTCCCCTTTCTTCATTTTCTCTCTCCCTCCCACCCCACCTAGCCTCATATGCCACCTCTCCCCCACATGCCAGGCTGTGCCAAACTGCCACAGCTAGAGAGCCTCCAGCCCCCCACCACCCTAGGTCACCCACTGGCTCCTACCGCCTCCAGTCCCCCACCACCCTAGGTCACCCACTGGCTCCTACCGCACCACCGTTTTTTTTGCTTTTGCCTTTTTTCTTTCTCTTTTTTTTCCTCCCTCCCACCTAGCCCTGTATGTCATCTTCCCTCCCTTTCAACTGGCCTTTGGGACTGTCCTGCCCCCACTCGTTGGCCCCTACCACATCACTAGTGTTATTTACTTAAAATTTTATTTTATTTTGTTATTTTTTAAATTTATTCATTTTTCTTTTCTCTTTCTTCCTGTTCTTTCTCCCTCCCATCTAGCCTTATATGCAACCTCCCACCCCTGCTGTGAGACCCTGCTGTGTCGCTGAGGCTGGAGAACCACAGGTCCGCCCTGGACTTGCTCCACACCTGCCCTGCCCCCACCTTGTGATTCCCACTGCGCCACCATTTTTTTTCCTCTTTCTTTTCTTTTGCCCTCCCACCTAGCCCTGTAAGCCACCTACGCTCCCTTCCCACCAGCCCTTGGGTCTGCCCAGCCCCTGCTCAATGGCCTCCACCTCACAGTTTCTAAATTTATTTTTATTTGAATTTTTTCTGTCTTTTTTCCTTGTATTTCTCCTTCCCACCTAGCCCAGTATACCACCTCACCCCATTCCTGAGGGACCCTGCCATGCCTCTGCAGCTAGAGAGCCACTGGTACAACGGCCTGCTGCTTCCCGAGGTCTGCCTCAACTCCACCCTAGGCCACCACCACGCTGTCAATTTTTCTTTCTTTCTTTTCTTTGTCCCTCACACCTAGTCCAGTATGTCACCTCTCCTTCCTTCCCACCAGCCCCCAGGCCCACCCCACCCCCACTGGCAGGCCCACACCAGGCTATCATTGTTTTTCTTTTTTCTTTCTTACCTTTTTTTCCCCCACCTCTTAGCCCCATATGCCACCCCTCCTTCCTGCTGGCCCATGCTGTGCTGCTGCAGCTGGAGTGTCCTTGGTGCTCACATGTGCCACTGCATCAGACCAACACTGATCCTCCTCTCTTACCACTCGATCAGCTGCTGAATGGTGAGAAGTGAGCCTGCCTGTCTGGCAAGGGGCTGTGAATGCTTCCAAACTGCTGGACCAACATCAGGAGGTAAACATGGCCTACCCAGTTCACCCTCAGCCACCCCACCAAACCAGTGTACACTGAAGCAGGTTATCCCTGCCTGCTGCTGCCCTGCCTGCTCAGACAAGGTGGTAAAAGCTATCATGCCTACAGACAAGCAAGCAGCAAAGCATGCCTGGCCTGCCCACTCTGACATAGCAAAACAAAACAAAAAAAGTACAAAATAAATGAAAACATACAATCAATAAATAAAGAATACCTTAATGTCTTGGAGACAGTAGACAATATGAAAACAGATAATAAAGCAAGACATTGACAGCTCCAGCAAGTGCCACAGTAAAGACTCAGATGACATTCCACTAGAAGAAAAGGCAGTGGAACAACCTGATATGATATTCAAAAGAGAAATATTTAGGGCTTTCCAAGAGATTAGAAAGAGATTGAGGAAAACACAGACAAAACCAAGGAAAAAATAGACAAAATCATGGAAAACATGGACAAAACCAACGAAAACAGGAAAAATCAAGGGAAAAAAAAGACAAAGCAATAAAGAATTCAGGAAAATAATACAAGAATAAAAACATCAAAATAAACAAACAATTAGAAATCTTACAAAAACAGCAACTAAAAATCCAAAAGATAAGCAACAAAATTTCAGAAATAGGCAACTCAGTAGAAGCCATGGTAGTCAAAACAGCCTGATACTGGTACAATGACAGACACAGAGACCAATGGAACAGAATTGAGAACCCAGATGTAAATCTATCCACCTATGGTCAGCTGATCTTTGACAAAGGACCAAAGTCCATCAAATGGAGGAGAAGACAGTCTTTTTCACAAATGCTACTGGCAAAACTGGATGCCCATCTGTAGAAAAATGAAACAGGACCCATACCTTACACTGTACTCAAAATGGGTCAAAGACCTGAATGTAAACCCTAAAATGATAAAGATCATGCAAGAAAAATTAGGGACAACTAGGGGTCCTAATACATAGGATGAATACAATACAAACCACAATTAACAATGCACAAACACCTGAAGATAAACTAGATGTCTTAGTTATCTAGTGCTGCTATAACAAAAATAGCACAAGTCGATGGCTTTAACAAACAGAAATTTATTCTTTCACAGTCTAGGAGGCTAGAAATCTGATTTCAGGGCATCAGTTCCCAGGGAAGGCTTTCTCTCTCTGCCGGTTCTTGGGGGAGGTCCTTCTCATTGATCTCCCTCTTGTCTAGGAGTTTCTCAGCATAGGGACCCTGGGGTCTCAAGGACACCCTCTGCTCCTGGCACTTCTTTCTTCATGGTATAAAGTCCCTTACTCTCTGCTAGATTCTCTCTCCTTTTATTTCTTGTAAGACAAAAGGTGATGCAGGCCACACCCCAAGAAACTCCCACTACATCACATCAGGGCTGTGACCTGAGTAAGGGTGTTGCATCCCACCCTAATCCTCTCTAACATAAACCTAAGTCTGCCTCATTAACCACAGGCATAGATTTGGATTTACAACACACAGGAAAATTACATCAGATCACAAATTGGAGGACAACAACACAATACTGGGAATCATGGCCTAGTAAAGTTGACACATATTTTTTTGGGAACACAGTTCAATCCATAATACTAGGTAACTGGGAGCTCCTAAAATCAAACATTTATGCTCATCATAAGATTTCATCAAAAGAGTTAAAAGAGAACCCTCAGAATAGGAAAAAATTTTGGCTAAGACATATATGACAAGGGTCTAATCTCTAAAATCTATAGAATACTTCAACACCTCAAAAAAAAAAAAAGAAAAATAATCCAGTTAAAAAATGAGCAAAAGATATGAACAGACACTTCATCAGAGAACACATTTAGGCAGCTAACAGACACGTGAGGAAACCCTTGAGATCACTAGCCATTAGAGAAATGCAAATCAAAACTACTTTGAGATTGTCATCTCAGCCCATCATTACCAGCACTAATCAAAAACACAAAAAATAACAAATGTTGGAGAGGTTTGGGGAGACTGGAACTCTTACGTACTGCTAGTGGGAATGCAAATGGTACAACCACTATGGTAAATGATATGGTGCCTCCTTATAAAGCTAGAAATAGAAATAACCATACTATTCAGTAATTGCACTCCTAGAACTGTATCCTAGAGAAATAAGAGCCATCACATGAATAGACATATGCATACTCGTGTGCATTGCAACATTATTCACAATAGCAAGAAGATGGAAAAAACCTAAGTGCCCATCAACAGATGAATGGATAAACAAACTATGGTACATACACACAATGGAATTCTATACAACGATAATGAACAATGATGAATCTGCAAAACATCTCACAACATGAATCAGTCTAGAGGGCATTATGTTGAGTGAAATAAGTCAATCACAAAAGGGCAAATATTGTATGAGACTACTATTGTAAAAATTCATAAAAGGTTTACACACAGAAAAAAACAATCTTTGATAGTTACGTGGGAGGGGAGGGAATAAGTGGGGAAGGGAAATCACTAACTAGATGGTACACAAGTGTTAACTCTGGTGAAGGGAAAGACAGCACACAATATAGGGAAGTCAGCACAAGTTGACCAAGGCAAAGTCATAGAAGCTTCCTAGACACATCCAAACACCTTAAAGGACAGAATTACTGGGGCTGAGGGCTGAGGACCATGGTCTTGGGGGATATCCAGGTCAATTGGCATAACATAGTTCATAAAGAAAATGTTCTACATCCTACTTTGGTGAGTAGTGTCTGGGGTCTTAAAAGCTTGTGAGTGGCCATCTAAGGTACAGCTATTGGTTCCAACATGTTCAGAGCAAAGGAGAATGAAGAAAGTCAAAGACACAAGGAAAATGTTAGTCCAAAGAACTAATGGACCACATGAACCACAGCCTCCACCAGGCTGAGCCCAGAAGAACAAGACGGTGCCTGGCTACCACTACTGACTGCTCTGACAGGGCTCACAATAGAAGGTTCCCGGGAAGAGTGGGAGAAAAATGTAGAACAGAATTCAAATTCACGTAAAAAGACTAGACTTAGTGGTCTGACAGAGACTGGTGAAATCCCTGAGACTATGGCTCCAGGACACCCTGCTAACTTGGAACTGGAGCCACTGCCAAAGTCCACCTTTCAGCCAAAGGTTAGTCAGGCCTATAAAACAAACAATAACACACTTGAGGAATGTGCTTCTTAGTTTAATCAAGTATAAGAGACCAAACGGGCAATACCTACCCAAATACTAAGATGAGAAGGCAGGGAGGGATAGGAAACCTGGACGAATGGACACGAGGAACCCTGGGTGTAAAGGGAAAGGTGGAGAGTGTTAACACATTGTGGGGATTGCAACCAATGTCACAAAACAATTTGTGTATAAATTTTTTAATGAAAAAGTTAATTTGCTCTGTAAACTTTCACCTAAAACACAATAAAATTACAAAAAAAAAAAAAAAAAGAATTCTGCTGAAGCAAGAGGTGATCATGAGAACATAAGGCCTGAGGGAATATACAAAAATCTTGGAGAGAGAGTTGAACTTTCAGCAGGTGGTGTGTTAGGGACCAGAGATAATCTTGTTTAGATTTTAAGAGGCAAGATGATCTCAGATGTCTTGCAGGTTAAGTAGTAAATGTTCAACAAAGGTTACAAACGACTAATTAAAAAACAGATAAACACTGGATTTAGTAGAATGCCACGGTCATCTATACGAAGGAAAAAGTACTGGACAGGGATTTAGAAGTCCTGGGTTTGAGTTCTTAGCATCAAATAATTACGTGACCTTGGGAAGACACGTAATTTCTCTGAGCTTCAGTTTTCTCGTCTTAAAAGGAGGAAGGAACTAATCATGGTAACTAAGATGCCCTAGGAAGGAGCGCAGAATTTGGAATCAGAAATACCCAAGTGAAATGCCTACAATTGCTTCCTGCTTCTGTCATTCACTTGCTGGGCTGAGTTTCTTCATCTACAGTGTAGCAATAATAATTACAGATGGCTTTGTGTTTTAGCCTAGATAAAATACCTGCCCTAGAGATGCTTGATAACTATTTGACCCCTTCTTTCAGATCTAAAATTCAAATTCCTTTGCTCAGTTTCCTTCTCCATGATCTTGCATAAGAGATATTTTTGGTTTTCTATTTGTTGTTGTTAGTTGCC
This sequence comes from Dugong dugon, assembly GCA_030035585.1. Lineage (NCBI taxonomy): Eukaryota > Metazoa > Chordata > Mammalia > Sirenia > Dugongidae > Dugong > Dugong dugon. The sequence goes on from CM057467.1 coordinate 35,222,109, forward strand.
ACCCAGTCAGCTCCAACTCAGGGTGATCCCATGTACAACAGAATGAAATGTTGCTAAGTCCTGCACCATCTTCATGATCATTGACATGTTTGAGTTCATTATGGCATCCACTGTATCAATTCATCTCATTCAGGGTTTCCCTGGCCTTCACTGGTCCTCCGCTTCACCAAATGTGATGTCCTTCTTCAGTGATTGATTCCTCCTGTGCTGCATCAAAAGTAAGTGAGCTGACATCTCAGACAATATTCAGTGATCCATAGGGTTTTCACTGGGTAATTTTCGGAAGTAGATCACTAGGCGTTTCTTCCTAGTCTGTCTTAGTCTGGAAGCTCTGCTGAAACCTTTCTACCACAGGTGAGCCTGCTGGTATTTGAAATACCTGTGGCATAGGTTCTAGCATCATAGCAAAACGAAAGCCACCACAGTACAACAAACTGACATATGGATAGTCCAATTTCACACAAATTTATCTTTGTTGAGCTGAAAAAGAATAATGTAAAGTAACACTAATTCAACTTCACATTTTGCCAATTATAAGTGTTAATAGTATATATTCAAATCTGCTGTTATGGTTACTGCTTATAATGTACTAAATGTTAACCAAGAAAGCTCTATTCAAGGAACAAATCTAGAGAGGTGATAATTTTTGCCTACATGTTGTAGTTTGCCATGTAGTTTATATATCTAATATAAAGATAATACTTTCTGGACGTCAGTTCTAAATCCCAAATCAGTTCGTTATAATAATCCTGGAAAATAGAGTAGTAGTGTAGCTCTTGCTCACATGTTTTTGGAGTAATTAGAGGCTGCCACTATCATCTGCTTCATCCCCAGCTCTACAAAGCCAGGGTTAGGTCCATTTAGGCTTATAGCAAAAGACAGCCCATAGGCAAAGAAGGCATGGCATCCTCAATTCTATGAAAATTGGGTGTCCCTCCCAAATTATTGGGCTAAGGACTTTGGGGACCATGGTTTCAGGGAACATCTAGCTCAATTGGCATAACATAGTTTATAAAGAAAATGTACTTCATCCTACTTTGGTAAGTGGCATCTGGTATCTTAACAGCTTGTGAGCGGCCATCTAAGATTCTCCATTTGTCTCACTCCATCTGGAGCAAGGGAGAATGAAGAAAACCAAAGACACAAGGGAAAAATAAGTCCAAATGACTAATGGACCACAAGTACTACAGCCTCCACCAGACTGAGTCCAGTACAACTAGATGGTGCTCAGCTACCAACACAGACTGCTCTGACAGGGATCACAATAGAGGGTCCTGGACAAAGCTGGAGAAAAATGTAGAACAAAATTCTAACTCACAAAACCAAAAAAGACCAGACTTACTGGTCTGACAGAGAATGGAGAAACCCCAAGAGTACGGCCCCTGGACACCCTTTTAGCTCAGTAATGAAGTCACTCCTGAGGTCCACACTTCAGCCAAAGATTAGACAGAACCATAAAACAAAACAAGACTAAATGGGCACACCAGACCAGGGACAAGGACGAGAAAGCAGGAGGGGACAGGAAAGCTGGTAATGGGGAACTCAAGGTCAAGAAAGGGAGAGTGATGACATGTCGTGGGGTTGGCAATCAATATCACAAAGCAGTATGTGTACTAATTGTTTAATGAGAAGCTAGTTTGTTCTGTAATCCTTCATATAAAGTACAATAAAAAAAAATACAATTAAAAAAAAAAAAAAAAGGAATCAGATGTCCCTCTCAGTCTGGATCATAGTCCTACTATTTCTTCTCAATAAATAGCGAGCCATATACAGAATATCTTTGGTAGGACTTAGTCCGACTAAGGGCTGAGATGTTGGCAGTACTCCTGGCTTGCCTGAAGGCTGAAGTGCTGTCTGCTTCTGCAGTATCATTAAAGAACATCCACACTGAGGGGCAGTCTATCTGCCTCCTTTCTGTCCATGTTTTTGGGTACCTAGGCTTTCTGTCTCTCTAGGTCCTAATGTCTTGGGAAGAGAAAAGGAGCTCTTCCCAGCACTTCAGATGTGTTGATGGAGCCAGTTTTCCTGCACTAAACATGCCACATCTATTTTCTGCTGGTCTTACTCACGCTATATCTATCATGCCTGCTTGTCATTCAGAGTATATTTGAACTTTGCCTATAAATGGAGGCTAGAATAAGGGGAGTGAGTCTGAGGACCAGCAGAAAGCATGTGCAGTTAGCATACAGGACCATATAAATGTGTTATTCTTAACCTTGATTCACATTTTCATCTGTTAATAGAATAAGTATATACTGTATCGACTCAGTCCCTCTATAGTCACATCTAGGTTAAAAAAAAATTCTGAGCTGGTGAAGAATTTCCAAATGACTATTGTATTTCAAAGGGTGCCCTTCTAGGCATTTTGTTGAATACGTGGAGGTTATATTCCTGGCTGCAGTCCCTGGGTGGTGTAAACGGTTAATTCACTTGGCTGCTAAATGGAAAGGTTGGCTGAGTCCATCCAGAGGCACCTCAGAAGAAAGGCCTGGCAATTTATTTCCAGAAAAATCAGCCACTGAAAACCTTTCTGAGCACAGTTCTACTCTGACACACACAGAGTTGCCATGAGTTAGCATCAACTCAATGGTGACCGGTTTTTATATTCCCAGCCTAGTATTTTGTTTGGATGGACCATAGTCTTCCTTTGCTAAGTATTAGTGACCCTGAATTCCCAATTCCTAAAAGAAATGAGCAGATCATGTGGGTTTCTCTACCACATTTCACTAAGATGATGACGAAGTGCAAAGGCATTTACTGCTGATTTCATTCATTTTGCCCTGGGAACCCATAATGCCCTAAACTATAAATGTACATTCAAGTGAGAGGCCAGTGTAGGTATGACATCGACACTGTGTCTTAGATTTTGATTTAAGGAAGACCTTCACCAGGCCAGCGTGACTGAATTGTGCCAATGTATCTTGCCCTCATAAAGGAAATGAGAAACAGAAAAATTCATTTTGGGGATTCAAAACCTTATTTCAATTAATAAATAAGTGACAGTATAGTTTGGGGACTCAGCGCAAACAGGTTTTAACTCTGGGAATCTCATAGTAAACAAAGGGCAAGGAATATCTAACTTTTAAAATAGGCCATTTCCCAGAAGCTGATTCTTTTAGAACTCAGTACAATCCCACATAGTATACAAAAAAAAAAAAAAAAAAAAAAAAGATTATTCATTTGCAAGGTTTATGGTTATGAATCCAGGGCATGGTCTCGGCATGGGTTGAGGGAGGCAGCAGGTGGGCCTTTTGGAGTACTGGGGTGTGTAGTCAGAGACGGCTGGAGGATGAATACTGCAGGCTGTTAGCAACGATGGGTCTTGGCACCAAAGCCATATAAATCTAATTTTTCAAACATTTCTTGAATCTGTCTATTTCTCCTCATTTTTACCACCACCACAACACCACTATATCCCACCAGGTCTACTGGGATTACTTTCTATTCCATCTACTCTCTATCTACTCTTTCCCTCTATCTAGTCTCCTTAATGCGAACAAACTGACCAAATATTCAAGTTTTAGTGACTCTATGCTATATGGAAAATCTGTCAATGATTCCCCATTGTCCTTACAATAAAGCCCCTAAAATTAATTTTCTATGTCTCATTTCCCTTATGAGTGCAAGACACATTAGTATTAATTGGGTCATGCTGACCTGATTAAGGTCTTCCTACTTATCAGTCACAGGAAGTTGAAATGGACTGGACGACAATGCATTTTGTTTTGTTTTCTTGCTTATCAGTCAAAATGGAAGCCATAATGTTGATGGCATACATGTTAATGAGGTTTGCAAGGCTCTTCATACTCTGTTTTTATCATTTCTCCGGCAGCATTTTGAGCGATTCCCCCCACGTTGGTCCTACTTCATTTCTTGAATATGCCAAACGTTCTATGTTGGGGACTTCGTTCAGGCGCAAGTGCTTAACCATTGGGTAACCAGAGCTTCTTGGGTAGGGTGATGGCTCTCCCCAATAGCAAGTGGTTATAATGAAAAAGAGACCTTAATTCATTTGGCCAATTAATTGACATGTCAAGAAATGGTCATTAATAAATGAACTCTAATGTTTATTATTATTGTTTTTTGGTTTTGTTTGCTTTTTTTTTAAATTGTGTTTTAGGTGAAAGTTTACAGCTCAAGTTAATTTCTCATTCAAAAATTTATACTCATATTGTTTTGTGACATTAGTTGAAATCCCCACAATGTAACAGCATGATCCCCCTTTCCACCCCATGTTCCCTGTGTCCATTCGTCCAGTTCCTGTCCCTTCCTGCCTTCATGTCTTGCTTTGGGCAGGAGTTGCCCATTTGGTCTTGTAGATTTGAATGAACTAAGAAACATGTTCCTCGTGTGTGTTATTTTTTGTTCTATACAAAAAAAAACCGCCAAACCCATTGCTCTGGAGTCAATTCTGACTCATAGCCACCCTACAGGGCAGAGTAGAACTACACTTAGAGTTTCCAAGGAGTGGCTGGTAGATTCCAACTGCTGACCTTTTTGTTAGCAGTCGAACTCTTCACCACTATGCCACCAAAGTTTCCATTTGTTTTATAGACCTGTCTAATTTTTGTCTAAAAAGTGGGCTTCAGGAATGGTTTCAATTCTGGGTTAGCAGGGCATCTGGGGGCCGTGGTGTCAGGGGTTCCTCCAGTCTTTGTCAGACCGGTAAGTCTGGTGTTTTTACATGAATTTGAGTTCTGTTCTACTCTAATGTTTGTTACAACTCAGATTCAATTCACAGGTCGTTAATTGCTGGCCTGTAGGACAGAACTAGCCTACAAGCATGTTCTGTTTAGCCCATACAGTATTAAAAAACACTTGAGGCAGTATTTAAAAATTAGGAGAATGAAAATAATTGAGACTTCCAGCTTCCCTTTCAACATGGGAGATTCTGATGACCTGGGGCTCATGTTCTCCACCTGGCAAAAATCAGCTGGAGCTGAGTGGCAGGTGCTCCCTTTAGGTAGAGCCCCAAAACCAAACCAAACCCACTGCCGTCAAGTCGATTCTAACTCATAGCGACCCCATAGGACAGGGTAGAACTGTCCTATAGAGCTTCCAAGGAGTGGCTGGTGGATTCGAAATGCCAACCTTTTGGTTAGCAGCCAAGCTCTTAACCACTGTACCACCCGCGCTCCTTAGGTAGAACAGTGGTTCTCAACCTCAGTGTGCATCAGAATCACCCGCCGGGCTTGTTAAAACACAGGTTGCTGGGCCTCATCCCCAAGTCTCTGGTTTAGCAGGCCTGGGGTGGGGCCTGAGAATTTGCATTTTTAACAAATTCCAGGTATGGTAATGCTGCTGGCCAGGGGTCTGCACCTTTAGAACCACTGAGGTAGGGCACATACTTTCCAGCTCACCACAGTTTTCCCACTTCTTGTTGATTCTCTGAACCTGGATATCTATCGCCACTTATCATCAAACTCAAATTATTGCCTTCAGTAGAATAGAGAAATATTTTTCTTTATATCTGTTTCTCCTGGAAGTGGGAAAATAAGAATGAAAATTAGGTGAAGTATATGTCTTTGTGGACTTGAAGAATATTCCCAACATGTTTACCAGGTAGACACTTGGCCCTCTTCACTCATGTGCATTTCCTGTGTGGCTTCTGGAGCCTTTTGAGTTTGTGATCTCAGTTCCATGATTTATCTCACACAGAAGAAGAGTTTGCCAGTGAACTCAGGGTGATGGAGCTTTGGCTTTCGGTTCTCCAGACCTAGGTTGGAGCCCCTGATCTGCTGTTTACCACCTGTTTACTGCTGTGACCTTGGAAAGTTTCTGAATCTAAGTAATCCTTGTTTCCTCATCTATAATCTAGGGATTTTAGAAATACCAACTCCATTGGGTGGGGTCAGTGGTGGTTCAGTGATAGAATTCTTGTCTTCCATGCAGGAAACATGGATGCACCTCAAGTGCAGCCACCACTTGTCTGTCAGTGAAGGCTTGTGTGTTGCTATGATGCTGAACAGGTTTCAAGGGAGTTTACAGACAAAGACAAACCAGGAAGAAAAGTCTGGCGATCTACTTCTGAAAAATCATCCAGTGAAAACCCTATGGAGCACAATGGTCCAAACCTGTTGTGCATGGGGTTACCATGGGTCAGGGAGGTGACTTGGAGGCAACTAACAACAACTCCAACAACTCCATTGGGTTAGTGTAAAGATTAAACTATTAAATGTCAGGTGCCTAGTATATAATAAATGCTCCGTAACTGTTGTCTGCCAATGTTATTATTGATACCTTAATACATATTTTAAAATGATATAATCATAGGCTGGAAGGAGAGGAAAGACAGTAAGCAGAAATGGAACATGTTAGAAATCTGAAAAAGCTGGGTCAGGAAGGTCAAAACCCAGAATGAGCAGAGGTTTGCAAAAAATGCAAAGGACAACAAAAGTGAAGTCTCAAAGTCATTTTTAGAGCAAGAAAAAGAAGGAAGAAATAATCTATTGTTTAAGGAAAATTGTGTAATATTAACAGACAACAGAAAAATAGCAGAACTATTGAACTAGTGTTTTAACGTTTTCCTTCTTAGTCAAAAAGAACTATATTTAGTCCAAAAGGGAAGATGAAATGTTGTAAGAGGCATCTAGATTCTTAGAGACAGAAACTCAGCTATTCAAATGAGTTCATACTAACCATAGGCTACTGGAAAAACTGGACAGCTAAGATTGTAGAACCACAAATGACGATCTGTGAAAATGCACAGGACATGAGTATGCTTCCATACAATGACCCAGAGACCCGTGTCACACTGATTTCCAAAAAGAAAGAGGAAGAATCTACTTATTTTCATAACCTCATAAATTATAAACAAATAAACTTGATGTTTACCCCAAGTAAAATATTAAATGGATTGTTTGTGAGCATTTAGGAAAGACAAAGAATGATGATAAAGAGTTGGCATTGGTTCCTAAATGTAAGTTTTGTCAGTATACTGATTTTCTTTTTTAGTAGAATCATTAAGGCAGTAGATCATAGAAATGATTCACTCATTCAGCAAATGTTTATTGAACACTAACCAGGTGCAGGCATATTATCTGTCTCATTCTTCTTGGAGAAATAGGCAATACTATCTTCTGTTAATGAACATGGGAGGGAATCATTTACTGTCAGAAGGAATGGCACAAAAATGTGATCAGATATACAAAAAGAATGGTGATAGTCTTTATCAAGATTGGAAATAGAGGGTAACAGAAAGTTAATTTTTGGACTTCTATGTAAAGTGTGTTAATGATGTAGGTACAGATGTCTATTAACATACAGGTATGACACATAGGAGGACCTGGGCTGGAAACACAGATCTGGAAATTACTGGGAATTCCAGAACACTTCACTGTGCTCATGAGAAACTGTACATAGACCAAGATGCAGCTGTTCAAACAGAGCAAGGGGATTCTGTGTGGTTTAAAGTCAGGAAAGGTGTGTGTCAGGGTTGTATCCTTTCACCATACCTATTCAATCTGTATGCTGAGCAAATAATCAGAGGAGCTAGACTATATGAAGAAGAATATGGCATCAGGATTGGAGGAAGACTCATTGACAACCTGCGTTATGCACACACAACCTTGCTTGCTGAAAATGAAGGGGACTTGAAGCACTTACTGGTGAAGATTGAAGACCACAGCTTTCAGTATGGATTACACCTCAACATAAAGAAAACAAAAATCCTCACAACTGGACCAGTAAGCAACATCATGATAAACAGAGAAAAGATTGAAGTCGTCAAAGATTTCATTTTACTTGGATCCACAATCAACACCCATAGAAGGAGCAGTCAAGAAATCAAAAGTCGCATTGCATTGGGCAAATCTACTGCAAAAGATATCTTTAAAGTGTTACGAAGCAAAGATGTTGCCTTGAAGACTAAGGTGCGCCTGACCCAAGTCATAATGTTTTCAATTGTCTCATATGCATGCGAAAGCTGGACAATGAATAAGGAAGACCGAAGAAGAATTGATGCCTTTGAATTATGGTGTTGGAGAAGAATACTGAATATACCATGGACTGCCAGAAGAATGAACAAATCTGTCTTGGAAGAAGTACAGCCAGAATGTTTCTTAGAAGTGAGGATGGCAAGACTTTGTCTCACATACTTTGGACATGTTATCAGGAGGGACCAGTCCCTGGATAAGGACATCATGCTTGGTAAAGAAGAGGGTTAGTGAAAAAGAGGAAGACCTTCAATGAGCTGGATTGACACAGTGGCTATAACAATGGGCTCAAACATAGCAAAGATTGAGAGGATGGCGCAACACCAGGCAGTATTTTGTTCTGTTGTACATAGGGTCACTATGCATTGGAACTGACTCATTGGCACCTAACAACAACATGGTTGGTTGAAGGAGCCCTGGCGGGACAGAGGTTAAGTGCTCGACTGCTAACCAAAAGGTTGCTGGTTCAAACCCCCTAGCTGCTCAGTGGCAGTCTGCTTGCTTAAACCCTGGAAATCCTGTAGGGCAGTTTTACCCTGTCCTATAGGGTTACTATGAGTCCGAAGGCATGGCTGGTTATTAAACTCAAAGTAGCTGAGATTTCTCAGGAGGGATGTGTTGCGTGAAAAGAGAGTCAAGGCTAGAATGCAGGGAACATTAATATTTGAGAAGAGAAGGAAGTAGCTTACAAAGAGGACTGAGACACAGCAATCAGGGAGGTAGGAAGAAAACCAGAGGAGAGTGTTGTCACCTTGGCTGACGTGGGAAGAGAAACTCCTGCCTAGTGCTGAGGGCTCAAGGGCTCTGCTGGATCTGGAAGCCAGCTGTGGTAGTGAGACTGATCAGCCCTGATGTGCGATTTTCCTCCAGCGGCACTCACTTTTAGGGTGTAGGAGAGCCAAAGGGAGGTGCACTGAATGATCTAAGGTTGAGAGCTTTGCGGTGATGGTGAAAAGGAAGAACAAGGAGGACAAAGAATCTGTTGAAGAAATAATTCATATAGGGATTAAATTTAAGCTAATGTGGTGTTGGATGGGCAACCAAAATATTGGTTGACATAATTGAGACTCAATAGTAGAACAGGTGGAACAAATAGTCAAATCTAGCAGAGTGCAGAGTGAAAAATTTAATAGGGATGTGTGTACATTCCTGCACTTCGCCAAAAGATTTGCAAAATGCTGAATGAAAAAGAGACTGGGACCAGTTCCTGTGGAATGAAACTAGACATGCATGCCACCCTTTCTCCTTTTCTCTTCTTTCCCCCAAAATAAGAATAATTCTTTAATTCACTTTTTGTTTTTAAAGAATGGTTTTAAAAGAGCAATGAATCAAGCTAATGTTTCTGCATCTGGCTGTAAGATAATCATATGAAGATCAACTGAAAGTTGTAAAGTGAAAAGTGTTTTTCAGGTTTTGTAGTTACTTTGCATTCACTAATAATATTATAAATAATAATATAGAGAACATTTTGAAAACTTATGTGTTAGGTAGGTGTAGATGCTTTATGCATATAGCAGATTTATGAATCTCTGTCCATAAACTCTAGGAAAATGACTTCTACATTTTCCGATTACTCACTTTCATTCTACGTTTAAACTTCATAAGGAGCCCTGGTGGCTCAGTGGTTAAAGCACTCAGCTGCTAACTGAAAGGTCAGCAGTTTGAACCCACAGGTTGCTCCACAGGAGAAAGATGTGGCAGTCGGCTTCCGTAAAGGTTACCACCTTGGAAACTCTGTAGGGCAGTTCTACTTTGTCCTATAGGGTCGCTATGAGTCAGAATCACCTCGATGGCTGCGGGTTTAACCTTTATCCTGGCAGACTGAGGGTAATGATCTTAGGCAATTTTTGGTTTCTCTCTCCTTCCTGTGGTTGAGACAAAGGCCCCAGAGGAATTTACTCAGTGCCTTGGCCAATAAATTGGGAGAGTGGGGAATCCTTTTGATCCCTGATTCATCTGTTGCCACTGAGTCGCTGTGAGACAGCATCTGGCGGCAGCCTGGCCCTTTATGACTGGGGGTTCACACAGATGTTCCCATGCCTCGCTTGAGGGCATGGAAATTTTCAAAAAGCTGGTGTGTCTAGACTGTTGGGGTATTGCTACCTCCCCAGGGGCACTGCCCAGAAAGGAAGGGATTTGGCTCCTGAACCCATCGTTCTATCTGTTTTCATAATCTTCTCCTCTTCACCCTGCCTGCCTTGGCTCTCGGAGAATCCTTTTCTAGGCTAGGGGTAGGGGAGAGATTCTGAACCTCTGATCCCTGCTGCTACCACACATTTTGTCTACATGTTATTCCAAAACCACAAAGTTCCCCTTTTTAACACACAGAGACAAAAAGTGTCCATTGGCTACTTCTGCCTCCTGATGAGCTATACCCCCTCCCTGAGGGAAAGAGCACAGAGTTGTCTATATTCTTGCAAAGGAGAAAACACCAGGAGAAAAATATGCCAAAATTATTATTCCATACCTACGTCATTAAATTCTTTATTCTTAAAGTAGTAAAATTAGAAAATTGGGTAGGGACTTGGATAGTTGTGTTAAATCCTTTGCCTTTGAGTCAATTCTGACAGAGTAGAACTGCCCCATAGGGTTTCCAAGGCTGTAAATCTTTATGCAAGCAGACTGCCACATCTTCCTCTTGCAGAGCAGCTAGTGGGTTTGAACCACCACCTTTTGGTTAGCAGCGGAGCACTTAACCACTGGACTCCTTAGTTGTGTTAAAGGGCCATTCCAAACCTATGATTCTGTAATTTGATCTATGTTAGGCAAGGCTAGTCGGTTTGTGGTGCCATCAAGGATGGGAGAAGTTGTGAGGGCAGCTTTTGGGGCAAACAGCAGCAGCTGTCAGACACTAGAAGAAAGAGCTCTGTTCCTCCAGCTTTGAGAGAGCTCAGCAAGATTCTTCAGAAATTATAGTGACTAAAACTGAAAGCTAGTATCTGACATCCAACTCTGTTAACTCTGAGTCTTCTCTGGAAACCTCGAGCTATTAAATGAAGGTTTTGACTTCTTTCTCAGGCTAGGTCCAGCCACTCCTCAATTCCAATTTCTCCTCTGACTGTGGCTCCACAGGATGTCTCAGTGGGTGTGAGGTCCTTGGTGAATCTCACCCACCCAAACCAGGGCTTGCCTTGGGGTCAGGACTGTGACACATCATGGTAGCCTCTGAAACTTTACCAAATCTCGTTAGGAATGAACATTTATTGATTTTGGTTGTTCAGATCCCTGTATTAAGGTTTCACATGTTGTAAACCTCAAGGGCTTTATAATCTTATTGGAAAAATGGGGCACGTGTATAATCTAACATAAAAAACCAAAAACTGAACCAGTTGCCATCGAGTCAATTCCAACGCATGGTGACTCTGTGTATGTCAGAGTAGAACTGTGCTCCACAGGGTTTTCAAAAGTAGATCACCAGATCTTTTTTCCAAGGTGCTTTGGGTGGACTTGAACCTCCAACCTTCAGTTAGCAACAGAGCCTGTTCACGATTCTCACTACTGAGGGACTCCTAATCCAACATAGCATGTCCCAAATACCCTCTATGTTATTTTTCCAGGAGTTTGGAGAAGGAAGAGAACATGAAACAGAACTATCAGCTGCTGAGCCAAAGAGGCATGCACTTCTAACACTTGAATTACAGATGCTTTTTGGAACCCTACCTAAAAATAGCTCAAGCACAATCTGCAGAAATTCTTATCTGAGTGGATATGCTTGCATTCAAGGCAGAAGAGTGATTCTTAGACTTTTAAAAGCAACTGAAGAGAAAATCTCAACCTCAGCAACATCAGTAATTAACACCAATAGTATCTATATTCCTTTCCTAGAGATATTCTTTGAAGATTTATGAGACTATATAGATGAAAGAAAATTGAGTGCCATTCAAATACTTACTGACAGTGTTATTATTATATATTCAAGAGGAACAGCAGGTGTTTTTACATGTTGGTATGACTATTAAATCCAGAGTAGGGCTCTTATAACCAAGCTGATGATTCTGGTATTTGAATCAGACTCTGAAGGCCTCAGACTAACGAAGCACACATTTTACAATTGCCATTTAAGATTAATGGCCTACTGTTGATGCTGCATTTTCAAAATTGATTCCATCAGAGAAGTACTTTGGTGTTGTAAATACCTACACATCATCTTATCTACTTTTAAATTAATCAAAATATTTAGGCATTTTCTCAGACATTTCTGATAGTCATAAAACAAGGCAACTGGTACTGTGATGTGTTTCTGGAGATCTTTATTTGACTGGTACAAAGGAATAAAAAGCTAGTTTCATGGAACTCCATTGTCAAAATAATGAACGTTTTTAAAATACAGTGATTCAAAACCTGCCCAACTCTCTCCTTCTGGCTGTGCAAAGTGTGTCCCCAGTGAGTCTTAGAAGGAAGGAAACTCTTCCGTTGCCCCACTTCCTGTACCTTCTCTGGAGCTGGGCTTATAGCCAGAGAGAGCAGAGAATGGCTAAACTGTCAAAAGGTTAACAGCCAACGTGGTATTCTTAGCATCTCTCAAAGGCACTTAGGAGACTGGTTGCAGGAGGCTGAGTAGCAGCCAGAGAACACCTCTGGAGAGTACACTTGCGCTTATTATTCCACATGATTACATATTCAAATTGGTTTGTGTTCCCTGGGCACACATGCGGATGGCAGGGGAGGTGGAGAGAAGCTTGCTGGGTAGGGGTAGGAGCAGTGGAGGAAGTTGGTCTGGCATTAAAAATGTGCTACTAAGCCCCACAATCATGAAAATTTAGACAACAAAAAAATAGCTGTGAACCTAATACACGATATCGAATTTCCGAGTCACATATAAAAGTTCCTTTCACTACATTAAGGCTTCTTCTTCTTGAATCCTTTTTAAAGGGCTTCAGAAAATTCTCCTGCTAAAGCTAGGTGAGTTAACACCTGCCCACACTGCCCCCTAGACTAAAAAAATAAAAAGCAAAAACACAACCCAGGAACTGTGAGTAAATGTCTGTGACATTTTGGTTAATTGGAATTGGTGTTGGGGGAACTTCTGAGCATTAGTGGCTACAGGCATAACCTTTGGTTATCTTCACTAATGTGGTTTGAGAAGATTCAAAGTTGCCTGAAAGGTGTAGGCAGAGGTAGGGAAATTCAGAAAACATACGGAGTGGTTCATTGTCTCGAATATTTGTGAACTTTTAATGACAAAACATAAAAAAGAACTCAGCATTTGCAAAATCATGTGTTTCCATTATAGAAATAGAATATAAATACATAGGTAATAATAAATGTAATCTGTTTTTTTTAAAAAAAAAAAAAAAAAACGACTGCAGGGCTTAAAATCCTTATTGAGTTTGCCATTTCATCTGGGAATTTGCAATAGAGCCTAATTAAGATGTGTTGCCAGATGGGAGGAGATTAATCACAGGAGGATGGAACTACATATGTTGTTGTTAGGAGCAGGTAGGACTTGGGGAATGAATGGAACAGAGTCTCAAAGGCAAAGGATTTGAACTCAGCACAGCACTCTCTAGAAGGTATGACCACAGACCACAGGTGATGGACTGTGCAATGGGCAGCATCAGGAGAACCCAACACGAGGGTGACAGCAATGAGGTTCTGGCCACAGGGAATCTCAGAGCAAGTGATAGTCAGAGGTCTAATCAGGGCTGCCCGATAGAATTATGTAATTTTAAATTTTCTAGTAGCTAGAAAAAAAAGTAAAAAGAAACAAGTAAAATAAATTCTAGTAATATATTTAATTTAACCCAATATAGCCAGAATATTGTCATATCAACATGTGGCACTAGATACATTTCTGGTGCTCAATAGCCACGTGAGGCTACCATACTGGACTACATAGAAGTCAGTAAGGCTTTTGAGCACTTGGGAAGTCTATCAGGTTAGAGCGAGACCAGCATCATGGTGATTGGATAGAAATTGATACGTAATGGATAATTTACAGAAACAAGAAAATGTAAGTTCATTTCTAAAATGAATTATAGAAAATCCATAAAAAATTTCCACCTCACTTGTAATCAAAGTTATAAAAATTAAAATATCCATGAGATATTATTTCTCTCCTGTCAAAATAGCCAAGGTTAAAAAGGATGCCATTGTTTAAAGGTGTGCTGAAACTCATATGCTGCTGTTAGCAGTGTAAATTCGAACAGGCAGTCCCCGAGTTACCCAGTTACGACTGTCTAATTTATGGATAACTTGTGCTTGCCCTTTAATGTTATATAAATTTATCCTCACTTTGAAACAAATGAACCAGCCCCGACTTGCAACAAATTCTCCATCACAATCACCTTCACTTGCTTCACATGCAGCTTTTAAATCATTGAAAAGGCTTCAAGACTTTTCTTGTACTAAACCCAACCAAACCCACTGCCATCAGTCGATTCCGACTCACAGGGACTCTATAGGACAGAGTAGAACTGCCCCACAGGGTTTCCAAGGCTGTAAACCTTTATGAAAGCAGACTGTCACATCTTTCTCCCTTGGAGCAGCTGGTAGGTTCAAACAGCGGACCTTTCAATTAGCAGTTTAACCACTGCGACACCAGGGCTCCTTTTCTTGCACTGAAATAAGGCTAAATAAGATCCCGAATGTACCTGTTTCAACTTACCTACAAATTCGACTTAATGGCTTAAAAACACAGGAATAGATCTCGTTTGTAACCCGGGGACTGCCTGTATAACTTTTGGAAAGCTGTTGTATATTACATGTCAAGAACTTCGAACTGTCTTTTCAACTTCTAAGACCCTACAACAAAAACCAATAATAACAATGACAAAATCGTTTTGATTCTCCTGGAATCCAGATTTCTGAGTTAATGGAAGTGAGGGTGACCCACTCAGGCCACCTGCCCTTAGGTATCCTTTTGAACTTTGAGCCTTCGAGGAACTGTTTTCCTAAGCTCACCTTCAAATCAAACAATAGCCTAGGAAGCAGTTTAGAGGAGACTGTTTTGCCTTAGGCATTGTGCTCTGTTAGAGAATTATCTATGTGCAGCCAGTTTTGAGGAGCAGGAACCCCAGGGTCTGACTGGAAAATGTATGGCAGGTCCTTAGTGACTGTTTTCCAACTGCCTAGAACCCTGCACATGTTCTGATGCTATCTCCTGATAAATTAACATAACAATGACCTGTATAACCCATTTTCACTGTCCCCTCTTTGGAGCACCTTTCCAATATGTTCAGGTTGATGCTGCCCAATTCAAATGCTATCTACTCACAATGAATATATTCTGTTACACTAAATTGGTGGTGTTTTCTTTGTTGATTTTATTGTGTTTTCGGTGAAACTTTACAGCTCAAGTTAATTTCTCATTCAAACATTTATACACATATTGTTTTGTGACGTTGGTTGCAATCCCCACAAAGTGACAGCAGCTCCCCCTTTCCACCCTGGATTCCCTGTGTCCGCTTGTCCGGTTCCTGTCCCTTTCTGCCTTCTCATTCTGCTTTGGACAGGAGTTGCCCATTTGGTCTCCTGTATATGATTGAACTAAGAAGTATGTTCCTCATGTGTGTTATGTTTTGGTCGATAGGCCTGTCTAATCTTTGCCTGAAAAGTGGGCTTTGGGAATGCCTTTGGTTCTGGGCTAGCAGAGTGGCCAGGGCCCATAGTCTCAGGGGTTCTTCCAGTCTCAATCAGACTAGTAAGTTTGGTCTTTTTTCGTGAATTTGAATTCTGTTCTGTGTTTTTCTGCTGTTCCGTCTGGGACTGTCTATTGTGATCCTTGTCAGAGAGGTTGTTGGTGGTAGCCGGGCACCATCTAGTTCTTCTGGTCTAGGCTGGTGGAGTCTCTAGTTCATGTGGTGCTTTAGTCCTTTGGACTAATATTTTCCTTGTGTCTTTGGTTTTCATTCATTCTCATTTGCTCTGGACAGGCTGAGATCAATAGATGTAGCTTAGATGGCTACTCACAAGCTTTTAAGACTCCAGATGTTACTCACCAAAATGGGATGTAGAACACTTTCTTAATGAACTATGTTGTACCAATTGACCTAGATGTTCCCCAAGACTATGGTCCCCAGCTTCCAGTTACAGCTACTTGGTCCCTCAAATTGTTTGGATGTGTCTAGGAAACCTCTGGAACCCTGGTGGCACAGTGGTTAAGCCTTTGGCTGCTAATCAAAAAGTCAGCAGTTTGAGTCTACTAGCTGCTCCTTGGAAACACTATGGGACAGTTCTACTCTGTGCTATAGGGTGGCTATGAGTTGGAATCGAGGAAACTTCTACACTTTTGCTTTGGTGCAGTTGTGCTGACTTCCCCTATATTGTGTGTTGTCCTTTCCTTCACCAAAGTTGACAGTTGTCTACTATCTACTTAGTGATTTTTCCTCCCCCACCCTCCCCACCCTCATAACCACCAAAAAATGATTTTTTCTGTATGTAAACCTTTTCTTGAGTTCTTATAATAGTGGTCTCATACAGTATGTATCCTTTCGTGACTGACTTATTTCACTCAGCATAATGCCCTCCAGATCGATCCGTGTTGTGAGATGTTTCGCAGATTCATCATTGTTCTTTATCTTTGCATAGTATTCCATTGTGTGTATGTACCATAATTTGCTTATCCATTCATATGTTGATGGGCATTTAGGTTTTTCTGTCTTTTTGCTATTGTGAATAGCGCTGTAACGCACATGGGTGTGCATATGTCTATTCATGTGACAGCTAGTGTTTCTCTAGGGCATATACCTGGGAGTAGGATTGTCGGAAGGTATTGTATTTCTATTTCTAGCTTTTTAAGGAAGCACCATATTGTTTTCCAAAGTGGTTGTACCATTTTACATTTCACCAACAGTGCATAAGGAGCCCTGGTGGCCCAGTAGTTAAGAGCTCGCTGCTAACCAAAAGGCCAGCAGTTCAAATCCACCAGGCGCTCCTCAGAAACTCTATGGTGCAGTTCTACTCTGTCCTATAGGGTCACTATGAGTCAGAATCAACTAAAAAAAAAAAAAACCCCGATGCTGCCTAGTTGATTCCAACTAGTTGATTCTGACCTTTTGGTTAGCAGCTGTAGCACTTAACCACTATGCCACCAGGATTTCCTTGGTTTTAGCAGTGCATAAGAGTTCCAATTTCCCTGCAACCTCTCCAACATTTGTTATTATGTGTTTTTTGGATTAGTGCCGGTGTTGTTGAGGTGAAATGGCATCTAATTGTAGTTTTGATTTGCATTTCTCTAAATGGCTAACAATCTCGAGCATTTTCTCATGTATCTGCTGGCTGCCTGAATGTCTTATTTGGTGAAGTGTCTGTTCATATTCTTTGCCCACTTTTTAATTGGATTATTTGTCTTTTTTTTTTTTTTAAGGTGTTGAAGTACTCTATAGAGTTTAGAGATTAGACCCTTGTCTGATATGTTGTAGCCAACATTTTTTTCCCAGTTTGTAGGTTCTCTTTTTACTCTTTTGGTGAAGTCTTTTGATGAGCATAAGTATTTAATTTGTAGAAACTACTAGTTATCTAGTTTGTCTTCTGGTGTTTGTACATTATTAGTTATGGTTTGTATACTATTTATGCCATGTATAATGGCCCCTAGTGCTGCCCCTATTTTTCCTTCCATGATATTTACCCTTTTAGATTTTATATTTAGGTCTTTGATCCATTTTAAGTTAGTTTTTGTGCATCGTGGTGTGAGGTATGCATCTTGTTTCATTTTTTTTACAGATGGACATCCAGTTATGCCAGCATAATTTGTTAAAGAGACTGTCTTTTACCCATTTAATGGACTTTGCCATTTTGTCAAATATCAACTGCTCATAGGTGGATGGATTTACATCTGGATTCTCAATTCAGTTCCATTGGTCTACGTGTCCTTTATTGTACTAGTACCAGGCTGTTTCAACTACCGGGGCAGTATAATAGGTTCTAAAGACAGGTAGTGTGAGGTCTCCTACTTTTTTCTTCTTCTTCAGTAATGCTTTGCTTATCTGGAGCCTCTCCCCTTTCCATATAAAGTTGGTGATTTTTTTCTCTGTCTCCTTAAAGAATGCTATTGGAATTTGGATGGGGATTGCATTTTATCTGTAGATCACTTTGGGTAGAATTGACATTTTCACAATCTTCAGTCTTTCCATCCATGAGCATGGTACATTTTTCCACTTATACAGGTCTCTTTTGGGTTCTTGCAGTAGTGTTTTGTAGTTTTCTTTGTATATATCTCTTATGTCCCTGGTTAGATTTATTCCTGAGTACTTTATCTTCTTGGGGGCTAATGTAAATGGTATTGATTTGGTGATTTCCTTTGTTGGTGTAGAGGAATCCAACTGATTTTTGTATGCTCATCTTGTATTCTGCTACTTTGCTAAAATCTTCTATTAGTTCCAGTAGCTTTCTTGTGGATTCTTTGGGGTTTTTTGTGTATAAGATCATATCATCTGCAAATAAGGATAGCTTTACCTCTTTCTTACCAATGTGGATGCCCTTTATTTATTTTTCCTGCCTTATTGCTCCAGCTAGGACTTCCAGCACAATGTATAAGAGCAGTGATAAAGGGCATCCTTGTCTGGTTCCTATTCTCAAGGGGAATGCTTTCAGTCTCTCCATTTAGAATGATGTTGGCTGTTTGTTTTGTGTAAATGCCCTTTATTAGATCCAGGAATTTCCCTTCTATTCTTATTTTGCTGAGAGTTTTTAACATGACTTTTATCATGGACTTCGTCAAATGCCTTTCTGTGTTGATCGATAAGATCATGTGGTTCTTTTCATTTGTTTTATTTATATGGTGGGTTACGTTGATTGATTTTCTAATGTTGAACCATCCCTGCATACCTTGTATGAATCCCACTTGGTCATGATGAATTATTTTTTTTGATATGCTCTTGAATTCTATTGGCTAGAATTTTATTAAGAATTTTTGCATCTCTGTTCATGAGAGATATTGGTCAGTAGTTTTCTTTTGTGATGCTTTTGGTATCAGGGTTATGCTGGTTTCATAGAATGAGTTTGGGACTATTTCTTCCATTTCTATGCTCTGAAATAGCTTGAGTAGTATTGGTTTTAGCTCTTCTCTGAAAGTTTGGTACAGTTCTTCAGTGAAGCCCTCTGGGCCACGGCTTTTCTCATTGGGAGTTTTTTTTTTTTTTTAATTATCTCTTTTTTTGGTTATGGGTCTGGTTAGTTTTTCTACCTCAGTTGGTGTTGGTTTAGGTAAGTAGTGTGTTTCTAGAAATTTGTCCATTTCCTCTAGGTTTTCAAATTTGTTGGAGTACAATTTTTCATAGTATTCTGTTATGATCCTTTTTATTTCAGATGGGTCTGTTGTGATGTCATCTGTCTCATTTCTTATTTGGGTTACTTTCTTCCTCTCCTGTTTTTCTTTTGTCAGTTTGGCCAATGGTTTGTTGATTTGGTTGATCTTTTCAAAGAACCAAATTTTGATCTCAATTCTTTCAATTGTTTTTCTATTCTCTATTTCATTTATTTCTGCTCTAATCTTTATTATTTCCTTTCTTCTGGTGACTGCGGGCTCCTTTTGCTGTTCTCTTTCTATTTGTTCAAGTTGTAGAGCTAACGTTTGATTTTGGCCCATTCTTTTTTTTTAATCTGTGTGTTTGTTGCTATAAATTGACCTTTAAGCACTGCCTTTGCTGTGTCCCAAATGTTTTAGTATGATGTGTTTTCATTCCCATTTGATTCTATAAATTTTTTTTATTCCATCCTTGATTTCTTCTATTACCCAGTAGTTTTTAAGCAAGGTGTTGTTCAGTTTCCATGTCTTTGATCTTTTTTCCCCCTTGCTGTTTCTGTTATTGATTTCCACTTTTATGCATTATAATCACAGAAGATGCTTTGTATTATTTTGATGTTTTGGATTTTGTTAAGGGTTGCTTTGTGGCCTAAAATGTGGTCTATTCTGGAGATAGTTCCAGGTGCATTGGAACAGAATGTATACTTTGCTGTTGTTGGGTGAGGTGTTCTGTATATGTCCATGAGGCTGAGCTGGTTGATTGTGGCATTTAGATCTTCTATATCTTTACTGAGTTTCTTCCTAGATGTTCTGTCCTTCACTGAAAGTGGTGTGTTGAAGTCTCCTACTATCATTGCAAAACTGTTTATTTCTCTTTTCAATGCTGTTAGAGTTTATGTATTTTGAAGCCATGTCTTTGGGTGCCTATGTATTTATTATGGTTATGTCCTCCTGTTATATTGATCCTTTAATCATTATATAGTATTCTTCCTTATCCTTTGTGGTGAATTTTGCTTTAAAGTCTATTTTATCAGAGATTAAATTCTGCTCTTTTTTGGTTATTGTTTGCTGGATATATTTTTTCCATCCTTTGAGTTTTAGTTTGTTTATGTCTTTGTGTCTAAGGTATATCTCTTGTAGACAGCATATAGATGGATCGTGTTTTTTTTAATCCACTCTGCCACTCTCTGTCTCTTTACTGGTTCATTTAGGACATTTCATTTAGGTCATTTCCATTCAGTGTAATTATTGATAGGTTTGAATTCACTGTTGTCAGTTTGATTTTTTTTTTTTTTTGTAGTGTTGACAGTTCCTTTGTTCTGCTTATTTTTCTGTGCTGAGTATTTTGTCTATGTATTTTCTTTTCATCTCTTTCACTATTGTTAATTTTGTGTTTGCTGAGTCTTTATGTTTTTCTTCTTTTTTATTTTGATGGGTAGGTTTGTTAGCTTCCTTTGTGGTTACCTTGAAGTTTCCCTTTATTTTTCTGAGTTTAAACCAGTTTTTTATTTCTCTTTAAATGTGTTTTATTTCTTGATATCGCCGTGACTTCCTCTCCATATAGAAATTCTATGACAATACCATCTATTCCCTCTTTTTTTGTTTTGATGTTGTCATTATTTACATATTGATGTCTCTGTTTCCCAATTTTCAGTCTTTTAGCTTTATTTCTTTTTTATGAATTCCTGTTTGGTTCTGGAGGTGTGTGCAGATTCACTGCTGCTTGGCTGCATCAGATGGGGTGGGTTTCAGCTTGGGATGTTGCTGCTTGCCTCAACCAGGGTGCACTGTGCAGATTCAGCTAGCAGGATGTCGATGATCCTGCAATCCATAATTCCCTGTTTCCACTGTTTTTGAATTATCTCCCCTTCTACCTGCCACTCAGTCCAATTCTTCAGCTTCGTATTTGGTGATTAGTGTTCTTAGACTGTCGTATAGATCTGATTCACTTGTTTTTTCAGGTCTTTGATGTAAGAGGGAACAACATGTAGTGTCTGACAATTCCACCGTCTTGGCCCTGCCTCCTAGAGGATCCCTGATCCAGGCACTGAATGCATCCCAGCACAGTGGAGCTTATAGTTCCTTGGAGGTTGCCTCCTGATGTGTTGGAGGAGTGTGCCCCGAAAAGGAAAGATTGAATTCTCCACCTCACACCAGCATCCTGTGTCATTCAGATTGCTGGAGCTAGTTTTTGGTGTTTTTCTGTGCATTTAGATTTTTGACAACTATCACTTATTGAGTGTTTATTATATGACAGATAATATGCTTAGCACTTTATATATTTTAAGACTTTTAATCCTCACAACCCTATGAAGTAGATATTATCATCCACTTTTAATCCACCAAAAGAAACCAAATAAACTACAAAAATTATGCACCGATATGTTATAGCATTATTTAAAAAAGCAAAAAATAAAAACAAAAAAATTAGAAACAACGTAAATGTCCAAAAAGCTGAGTACGGTTAAGTAAAATGAAACTACTCAATGGAATTGATGCATTGACTAAAGTGTTCTTAAAGAATATATAATGACATAAAAAAATACAAGTCTTAGCCTGCTATTGCCTCAATAAAAAGCCACTAAATCTGGATGTCATACAACATTTTATCTCGCTTGTACATGTTGGCAGGTTAGCCGGCTTTTGGCTCAGCTTTTGGCTTCAGATAAACTGGCCTTGGCTGTAAGCTGCAGATTTGGGCTCAAGTATGCTGCGTTGTATTCACTTTGGAGCCCAGGTTGAAGAGGCGTTTACTACCTTCCAGGAGAAACCTCTTCTTAAGGCAGATGCCTGGAGTGTAAGAGGGCAAGTGCAACCTCACGAGCACATATAAAGCATCTGTTTACTTCATGTCTGCTAACCTCTTAATGGCCAAAGCAAGTCCCATGGCCAAGCCTAAAGTTGAGGAGAGGTGACATACACTTTGCCTGCCATGAGAATGTGGCAAGAATGTTGTTGTTAGGTGCCGTCTAGTCGGTTCCGACTCATAGTGATCCTATAGGATACAGGACAGAGTAGAACCGGTCCATAGGGTTTCCAAGGAGCAGCTGGTGGATTTGAACTGCCAACCTTTTGGTTAGCAGTCGAGCTCTTAACCACTACACCACCAGGGCTCTGTGGCAAGAATGTGTATATATAATTCTATTACAGGGAACAAAGAATTGGGACCAATAATTCGCTCTCACTATCTGCTGTCTTTGTTACTGTTATTCATGTTCCATCTACATATGTGGAGCCCTGGTGGTGCAGTGGTTAAGAGCTCAGCTGCTAACGAAAAGGTTGGCATTTCAAACACACGAGCCACTTCTTGGAAACCCTGTAGGGCAGTTCTACTCTGTCTTATAGGGTTGCTATGAGTTGGAATTGACTAGATGGCAAGGGGTTTGGTTTGGTTTTTTAGTCCTACATATGTTGCTATTGTAGTTAGGTGCCCTCAAGTTGATTCTGACTCAGAGCAACCCCATGTGACAGAGTAGAACTTCCCGATAGGGCTTTCTTGGCTGTAATCTTTACAGAAGCAGATTGCCAGGTCTTTCTCCCACAAAGTGGCTGGGTGGGTCTGAATCACCAACATTTTGGTTAGCAGTTGAGTGCTAAACTGTTGTGTCACCAGGGCTACTTCCTTATACATATACTCACCCCATTCCAAGATCCCCCCAAATTATCATTCCATGATGACTTCAGGCTAGAAAGACAGCACCTCATGATCTACGTCCTCTGCTCCAGATATGATTCTTCTTGGTTTAGAGACCTATGACCTAAAAAAGACAAGTTTTCTCCCCCTCCCACACCCAACATACAATAGTAGAACAGGAACAAGATAACCACAATAAACACTCCCATTCATATAGGGGAAGGGTGAGAAGCATATAGCAGTCACAGGGTTTATAGCAATTCCACATCTTGGTAGGCAAATATTTCCAGGTTCCCCTATCCTGGGGGCAAGGAATGTTCCTGGATTAGACTGCATTACTACTGCTCCCTGGGAGTAGCTCCCCCACCCCAGTCCATTTTTTCCCCATAGCTCTTAACCTCACACTTTGTGAGGTCCTTCTTTGCCAAAATGCCTCCTGGCCAGTTCTGAAGACAGCATTGGAGAATATACCTGATTTGGTGATTAAGCAGTTTTCTCAGCTTGCTTCCTGCTTATAGAAAGTTGAGGGAGAGGGTGTCCAGAGGTATTTGTATATTTCAAACAGCCAGAATGACTTTTGTCCAAGCTGACAGAAATGTCCTTCATATAGTTTCCTTTTTCATTCGTACAAATCTTAGGATTTCTGGAATCTATTTATCCACTCTCAGTTGTGTTTGCAAACCAGCTTTGTTTTTCTCCAGACTCATTTTAATAGTATTTTTTCAAATGCAATTAGTAAGAGCCCACTTTCCCTGCCAACATGGCACCTTGAAACATGCTTGTCATCACCCCACATTTATCAGGTCCATTTTCTGTGTTTCAATTTACTGCAAATAACAGTTATACCATATATTTCACTGCTGAACAACATGCATCGACATTTTCCAGCCTCCTAAACAAATCCCTTTTTGCCTGCTCCCCAGCCCCAAAGCCAATGCCTCATATTTTAATATTTGTTATAGTAGCACCCCACTTCTAGTACCAATTTTCATCTGATTCAGCTATTACCAAAATAATGCTGTGTAATTCTTGCCTTCTGTGCGGGAAACCTGGGTTCTATTCCCGGCCAATACACCTCATGCACAGTCACCACCTGTCTGTCACTGGACACTTGTTTATTGCTATGGTGCTGAACAGGTTTCAGTAGAGCTTTCAGACTAAGATGGACTAAGAATAAAGGCCCGGCAATCTACTTCTGAAAATCAGCCAATGAAGACCCTATGGATCACAAAACCTCAGAGGCAGGCAGCTATGAAGTATTATCATATTTCTGTGGGTTTGCCGGAGTTTGACTCAGCATTGGTTGGGCTTAGCTCTTAGTTTTGAGTAGGGCTCCTGTCTGCTCCACGTATGGTCGTTCTGGAGCCTTGGCTGTACGACCAGCATCTGCTGGGAGGTGGGGATTGGGGGGCATGAGGGGAAACTCTTCTCATTATGGACAGCAATATTGCAAGAGAACAAGCTCAGCCACATTAGCACATTTCAAACCCTCTGCTTACATCATGTCCACTAATATCACTATGACCAAATTAGGTCACTAGGCCAAGCCCAAAGTCAAGGTGTGGGGAAGTACATTTTGCCCACCAGTGTGGCAAGCATGAATAGACCCAAGAGTGAATACATATTTCTATCTGAAGAGAGTGAAGAATTGGGGCAGTGTGCTCACCAGACTGGCAAGAGTGTGGATGTATAATTTATTAGAGGGGAGTGAAGAATTGGGAGCAATAATTCAGTCTGTCACACTATATATGTATATATGTGTATAATACGAGATAAAAAATTGAGATATGCATTATAATTTCAAATATGTAAAACAGAATCTCTGCAGAGAAAGAAGATTGAAGGGAAAATATTAAAATGTTAATAGCGTATATCTTTGGGTGACGGACTGTGGATAACAAAAATGTTCTTTCTTCCTTGATTTTAAAAATTGTCTTTCATGGAAATATATTAATTTTTATAATTTAAAAATGTACTATATTAACTGGAAGCTGAATCTTCTAAGTATTAAACTAAAATTGTTTAAGTATCTTCTGCTTAAGATCAGTAATCGTTCTAGAAGCATGGCTAAGAAAGATTTGCCGTTGGTTCCACTTCTGAGAATAGAACGCTTCCAGGGTAGGGAATGATACAGGTTCTGACATGCTTTGTTCTCTTTTCCTTTGCTATTCAAAGTGTGGTTCACAGATCACCAGCATTGGCATCGCCTGGGTACCTGTTAGAAATATAAACTCTCAGTCCTCACCCCAGGAACCTACTGAATCAAAATGTGCATTCAAGAAGATTCTCCAGGTAGCTTTCAACCATGTTAAAGTTTGAGAAGACCAATCTATTTCACACTGTGTATTATAACATCAAGGTGCCCTGGTGGTACAATGGTTAAGCACTCTGCTGCTAATCAAAATGTTGGCAGTACAAACCCACCAGCCACTCCATAGGATAAAAGATCTGGCTATCTTCTCCCATAAAGACTACAGCCTAGGAAACTCTAAAGAGCACTTCTACTCTGTCATATAGGGTTGCTATGAGTTGGAATCTACTCGACCCCACACAGAAGCAGCATTATAACATCATTTAAAGTAAATGCATTTTTACCTTATGATACATATAGTTTGCAGGAATTATTGTTATAAAACGCAAAGATAGGTGAGATATTGAGATAGCAGCAGGTTGATATAATGACCAAGTACCAATAATCTTCACAGAATAAAAATGAATTATTCAGTCAATAATATTTATTGATTGTCAGTCTGATATGGGCTCTTGTTCTAGATAGAATACTATTTCTCAAAAAATTGTACCAAAAATGATAATAATAATGAACCAAACCCATTCCTGTCAAGTCGATTCTGACTCATAGTGACCCTATAGGACAGAGTAGAACTGCCCCATAGAGTTTCCAAGGAGCACTGGTGGATTTGAACTGCCGACTCTTTGGTTAGCAGCTGAAGGCATAACTACTGAGCCACTGGGGTTCTGAAAAAATTGCACGAGAGATGGTGACGGGTAAGACAGTACACAATACTGAGGAAACCAGCACAACTTGTTCAGGGTAAGGTCATGGAAGTTCCATTGACAAATCCAAACTCCCTTAGGGACCAAATTTACTGGGCTGACTGAAAGCTGTGGGGACCATGGTCTCAGGGAACATCTAGCTTAATTGGCATAACATAGTTTATAAAGAAAATGTGCTACATTCTACTTTGGTGAGTAGTGTCTGGGGTCTTAAAAGCCTGTAAGCAGCCATCTAAGATACTCCACTGGTCTCACCCCTTCAGGAGCAAAGGAAAATGAAGAAAACTAAAGACACAAGGGAAAGATTAGTCCAAAGGACTAATAGACCACAACTACTACAGCCTCCACCAGACTGAGTCTAGCACAACTAGATGGTGCCTGGCTACCACTACTGACTGCTCTGACAGGGATCACAATAGAGGGTCCTGGACAGAGCTGGAGGAAAACGCAGAACAAAATTCTAACTCACAAAAACAGACCAGAATTACTGGCCTGACAGAGACTCGAGAAACCCCAAGAGTATGGGCCCCGGACACCCTTTTAGCTCAGTAATGAAGTCACTCTTGAGGTTCACCATTCAGCCAAAGATTAGACAGTCCCATAAAATAAAATGAGACTAATGGGGCACAAGAGTCCAGGGACAAGGACTAGAAGGCAGGAGGGGACAGGAAAGCTGGTAATAGGGAACCCAAGGATGAGAAGGGACAGAGAGGACTGACATGTTATGGAGTTGTTAACCAATGTCATAAAACAATGTATTTATTAACTGTTTAATGAGAAGCTAATTTGTTCTGTAAACCTTATCTAAGGTTCAATAAAAAATTTTTTTTTTAAATTGTACCACAGAACTATAATTCTGGGAGGTGTTAGTAGGATATTAATAAGTGCCTGTCATGGATTGAATTGTGTCCCCCCCAAATATGTGTCAACATGGCTAGGCCATGAGCCCCAGTATTGTGTGGTTTTCCTCTATTTTGTGATCTGTTGTAATTGTCCTGTGTGCTGTAAATCCTAATCTCTGCCTGTGGTTAATGAGGCAAGATCAGTTTATGTTACAGAGGACTAGGGTGGATTGAAACACCCTTACTCAGGTCACAGCCCTCACCTGATGCAAAGGGAACTTCCCTGGGGTGTGGCCTGCATCATCTCTTATCTTACAAGAGGTGAAAGATGAGAGAAGGGAGCAGAGATAAGGGACGTACTACCACTAAGAAAGAAGAACTGGGAGCGGAGCACTTCCTTTGGACTGGGGGTCCCTGCACTGAGAACCTCCTAGACCCAAGGGGAGATTGATGAGGACCTTCTCCAACAGCAGACAAGACAGAAAGGCTTCCCCTAGCGCCAGCATCCTGGTTTCAGATTTCTAGCCTCCTAAACTATGAGATGGCACAGTGCTTAACAGCTCAGCTGCTAACCAAAATGTCAGCGGTTTGAATCCACTGGCTGCTCCTTGGAAACCCTATTGGACAGTTCTACTGTGTCTTATAAGGTCGCTATGAGTTGGAATCCACTTGACGGCAACAGGTTTGGGGATTTTTCTGTAAACTGTAAGAGAATAAATTTCTGTTTGTTAAAGCCATCCACTTGTGGTATTTCTGTTATAGCAGCACTAGACAGTGCCTGTTTCAGTTACCTAGTGCTGCCATAACAGAAATACCACAAATGGATAGCTTCAACAAACAGAAGTTTATTCTCTCACAGTCTAGTAGGCTACAAGCCCAAATTCAGGGTGTCATCTCCTTGGGAATGCTTTCTCTCTCTGTTGGTTCTGGAGGAAGGTCCTTATCATCAATCTTCCCCTGAACTAGGAGCTTCTCCATGAAGGAACTCCAGGTCCAAAGGACACGCTATTCTCCTGGCTCTTGTTTCTTGGTGGTATGAGGTCCCCATGTCTCTCTGTTTGTTTCTCTCTTTTATATCTCAAAAGAGATTGACTTAAGACACAGCCTACTCTTGTAGATTGAGTCCTGCCTCATTAACATAACTGCTGGTAATCCCACCTCATTAACATCTTAGAGATAGGATTTACAACACAGGAAAACCACATCAAATGACTAAATGGTGGACAATCACACAATACTGGGAATCATGGCCTAGCCAAGTTGACAGATATTTTTGGGGGACACAATTCAATCCATGACAGTGCCCAACCATATTCATTTCCTATGGATGCTGTAACGAATTACCACAAACTTGGTGGCTTAATAAAACACAGATTTATTATCTTACATTTTTGGAGGTCAGACTCCAAAATAGGTCTCACCCGGCTAAACTCAAAATGTCGACAGGGCTGCGTTCCTCTGGAGGCTCTAGGGAAGAATCCATTTCTTTGAGTTTTCCAGCTTCTAGAGACCACCCAAAGAGTCCTGGTGGCACAAATGGTTAAGCAATGAGCTGCTAACAGAAAAGTTGGTCATTCGAACCCACCCAGTAGTTTAGTGGGCAATCACCATTTTTACCTCATGATTCAAATAGTTTATAGGAATTATTGTAATACAATGCAAAGATAGGCAAGACAGTGAGACAGACAGCAAACAGGTTGATGCAATGACACGGCGATCTGCTTCTGTAAAGATTACAGTCAAGAAAACCATATGGGGCAGCTCTATTCTGTGACATGGGGTTGCCATGAGTCGGAATTGACACCCAACAACAGAGATCACACATGTTCCTGGGCCCCCTTTCTGATTCAAAATCACCAGTGATCAGTTGAGCCTTTCTGATGCTGCATCACTCTCAATGCTGACTCTCTTCTACCTCCTTTTTATACTTTTAAGGATCCTTGTGATTATATTGGGCCCACCTGGATAACCCAGGCTACAATTCCTATTTTAAAATTGGTTGATTAGCAAACTTAATTGCATCTGAAACCTTGATTCACCTTTGTTTTGTAAGGTAACATATTCACAGTTTTCAGGAATTAGGACATGGACAACTTTGGGAGGACCTTATCCTGCCTACCACACCCATGAAATAGAGATTTTGCAGTCAGATAAATCTGCAAAGAGTATTTCTTTCTTGGAGTTTTGCAATGCAAATCAGCATAGTTAAGGTACTAAGAATTCTTGGATTTAAGAAGTTTGTTTAACTTTGTCCAACCTAGGAATTCTTTTTTTCTTGCACACTTCATGAAATATAACTACAGAGAAAGTGAAAGAACAGCTCTCTGTCCTAAAGGAGTTAAAGAAAGCTTTACGTTTTTGTAATCATCTATTGCAAATTAATCTTGAATTCATTAGTGCTGAGGCAACGCAGGGCAGAAGAATGAGTAAGACCATCTGCAGAAACCAGAAGCCCTAATTCCCAGGCTTCTGTTACAAAGCAACGGTCATTAGGACATTAGCAATTGTGGGGAGTCTATGTCTAGTTCCATGTTTACCATTGAAATATTGTGGCATTATAAGTAAATTTTGAAAAATCCGTCTGGATCAATTTCCTCATTTCCATAACTCTGTTTCTCCTATGTAAAATTGGGTCAGCATAATTTGTTTCATCCAAAACCATTGTGGGATTTTAATTAATGTTAAAATACTCATGGCATCTGCATGCAGAAAGAATTATTAAACGTTAGTACCAAATATTATGATGGTAATGAGACCCTAGCTCACCAACATTTCATTAAATGTAAAACTTTTTAAAATTAATTTATTGCATAAATCACCAACAGCTACATATAATATTATCTCTACAGCGAGAAAAGCCAGCTTCTTTAATCTTGTAGATATCTCACGTAGAAGCAGAGAAATATAAACTATAGAAAGCTATATCTTGTAAAAAAAAAAAAAAATTCCCAGAAGGCATTTGTTTTACGTAGTGAGTACAATGATTGCTTACAATAAAAAGCCTTGGAAGGTCTCACTTGTTCTAAGATTATTCATGCAGCAATTATGCTATTGATGTCAATCTGTTTTTATGATAATATAAGCTATTCTGTGCCCACTCAACAAGGCACGGTATAATGCTTGCAATCTTCCTCGGGACTTTTCTTACTAAGAGAACTATTCACATTCTTGATTAGGGAAAGCTAAAGAATATAAGCTTTTTAAAAAGAGCTAAATGAAATACAGATAAGTTAAAATCTAAAATGAATTGAAACTTGTAATTTTGAAGTGAAGAGTCACAAAAGAGAGAAATTGTTGAGCATTCTGACGTATATTCTAGACAATGTTATTTATCTCAGTGCAAATGCTGTCCAAGCAAGCCCCTGAATTATGTATATGAAACAGAGGGAGGAAATATATTTCTTTTGTATTTTGCCAAGAGCAAAGGGGCTGTCCCAACACTGATCTTACATTTGGCTTTGGATTGCTGTAGGCTTTCAAGTAACTATTAGTATGTCAAGAGTATTATTTTTTAGGTTCTTTGTGCTGTTGGCGAAGACTATTGAATATGCTGTGAACTAGCAGAAGCACAAACAAATCTGTCTTAGAAGAAATACAACCAGAATGTCATTAGAAGCAAGGATAGCAAGTCTGTGGCTCACTTTGGACACATCATCAGGAAAGATCAATTGCTGGAAAAGGACATCATGGTTGTTACAGCGTCAGTAAAATCTTCAATGAGATAGACAGACACACTAGCCAAAACAATGGACTCAAATGTATCAATGATCACGAAGATCACGAAGGACCAGGCGCCTAACAACAACCATGAGAAGTTCTTAACTTTGTTTGGTAGAGTACATATACATTAATGTATTTAGCTTTTAAAATAATTACTATGGTTGTTGAAATCGAGTGAGTCTACATGAAAAGAAGGTAAAAATGCTTATAAAAAGATGTGCTCCTTGCTCTTGATGAGTTTAAAATCTCACTCTTGTTTAACTGACTCAAGTTTTCCTACAGTCTTAAATTGAAATTATATCCACCTGGACAGGTAAAAATGTGCCCCTGAAGCATCTGTTTGATGCTGTCACTCATGTTGGCAGGCAGTCTGCAAAATTTATTACTTATTATATGAAAGGTGCTTTTTATTTTCAATAGCAGAATTTTTTCCTTACTTGTTATTTACCCTCCATTTCATTTTGCCTTGTAGGTATAATTTGGGTAAATAATTTGAAGAGAGATAAATAAATGGTTGGCTGAAGCTGATGAGGGAATCAACAAATTGATTAATTAATAAATATCCTTGCCTTCTTTGTAAGCTGAGTTACAAAAAGACATAATTATGTAAAATAAAATGTAAAAATAAGTACAGAAGCCAGGGCAAAGGAATATGAATAGAGAAAAGTAAACTGGAACCAAGGGTGAGGTCACACTTAAAATATGCCCATCTTTTCTCACAAGCATTCTTTCAGGTCAAATAGCATACATACTTGTTAGATGTGAGTTACGCACAGTTGGTTCTATATTTTTTAGCAGCCCATGAACTGCGGGAGAATGATCTCTGACAAGAATTGCAGGGCTCTTGAAGATAAAGGAAAGTCAGTTATTGAGCTGGAGTCAACTATTCCCAACACTGAGGCAAGAGGAAAGAATGAATATTTCTCTCTCTCCCTCCCTCTCCTTTTCTCTGTTTTTAGGGGTTATGGGTAATTAGCTGAGTATACACAGTTGAATTCTCTAAGTTAAGTGTATCTGTGATACAAATCTATTTTTCTCCGAACTGGGCTACCCAAAGAACAGAATTTTAAAATCCACTTACCTCTGTTGTTTTCAGAAAGGAGGGGAGTGATGAAGCTGATCATCCGAAATACCAGATGATACAACATCACTTTATTTTTAGCTCTGAAATGCAGCCGTGGGACTTTAAAACAAAATCCAACACATTTTGCTAAAGACATTACAACCAGTCATGAACAGCTGGCGCTGCAGAAAACTGAGTGTCGACAATGAAGGGAATTACTGATGAAAGAAAAGAGCTAAGAGAAAGGTCTCAAGCAGCCATTGATTGCTGATTGGTTTATCCCAACTATAGAGGAGTTGTGTGTGTGTTTATAAATCTGAAACAGTAACATCTGTTGAACTCAGGCATTCTCTCCATCAATTACTGGGGTGAAATTAGCTCTTGATTTTGAATACTCACATTTCTGGATGCTTTGGGGATGCGGGTTCTTGTCCTGGCTTTGTACTAACTAGCTCCGTGATCTTGAGATAATCATTTCTCCTTTTCTAAATCTGTTTCCTCTCATTACAAAGTGAATTGGGCTGGATGCCCTTCAAAGTCTGTTTCAGGATCCGAAGCTTAAGCAGCATAGTAATGTACCTTCTAAACCTCACGTGTATAAACATATAATTCTTTTTTTAACCTCTTTATAGCCAGACTCAATTGTTTATAAGCCTGTATTCTAATAGTGCCAGAGAGAGAGAACTAGATGAAAGAAGCAAACAAACAACAAACTTCATTAATTTTGCCTCTTCAAAATACCTGTTTTTGTTCTGTTTAGAATAAATCTCAGAATTCAAATTTAGCTGATTCAAAACTCAAACACCCTGTCAAGGTTGTACTTTCCTCTCAAGGGTTCTACCCACTCCTCTTACTCCTTGATTTTGTCCTTCTTGACCTTCTCCTCCTCCTCTTTGTGTTGCTTCTTCTCCTTACAATGGCTTCTGGGTACCAGGGGAAGCTAAGCAGAGGAGGTGGGGTTTCTGGCCTGGATTGGCCTCTGTCTGAGTGTTTTATCCTTCCGGTCCCTGCTCCTCCTCTACTGGCATTGCCAGTCCGTCCTCATCCTTCTCACACGACCAGTATCTACTATTGGCGCATTGTTTATAGCCATGACATCTGGTCTTTAAGTCCATGTACTGTGTGCCCTCCACATTCTGTCCTCCATCTATCTCAGCCTTCTCTCCCTTCTGTGGCATGCAGTAACTGCTGGATGTAAGCTGACCATGAGGAGCTGGAATGCTAAAGCTCTCTACCTAAATATGCTAAGCCTCTATTGCTACTGCCCTGAAGCCAGTCTATGAGGACCCGGGGCATACAACAATCTCATTTTCTTGTTATAAAGCAGACCCTTCTGTCTTCATATCCTCAAAGCTATCTAGGGGTTTCCATTTTGGATTAAAGCTCTCCATCCTGGGAAGGAGGATCAGATAAAGTAGAATTCAGAGTAAGGAAAGTTAAGAGAGACAGAGAGGGACATTACATAATAATAAAAGGCTCAATCCACCAAGAAGACATAGCAATCCTAAATTTGTATACACCAAACAGCAGAGTTTCAAAATCTGATAGAACTGACATAAAAAATAGACAAGTCCACAAATACAGTTGGAGATTTCAACACCCCGTGATAGTTAAGATTGTGTGTCAGCTTGACTGGGCCATGATTCTCAGTGTTTATATGTGATCACTCCCATGATTGAATATGCTTTGAGTAGCCAATCAGTTGAAAGGGAGTTTTCTTAGGGGTGTGGGCTGCATATGAATATAAGCAGACGTTCTGGCTTTTTGCTCACTCTAGATCCTGTGGCTGCCTCCCGTTTGCCTGACCTCCGGTTCTTGGGACTTGAGCTAGCAGCTTATCTGCCGATCCTAGAAATTCTCGATCTTCACAGCCTGTGAGCGGAGTCCTGCTTTCCAACCTACCGATCTTGGGTTTGCCAGCCCCTGCAGCTGCATGTGTCGGGAGAAGGCTCTATCCTAACCTACGGACTTGAGACGTTCCAGCCTCTACAATCGTGTGAGCTGTTTCTTTGATATAAATCTCTCTCTATATATATTTATACGCTTTACTGGTTTCGCTTCTCTAGAGAACCCAGCCTAAGGCAACCCCTTTCACAGCAATTGATAGAGCAATTGGACAGAAAATCATCAAATATATAGAAGAACTCAACTATACCATCAACCAACAGTTATCAGCATTCATAGAACACTGTACCCAATAACAGCAGAATACACACTCTTTTCAAGTATCCATAAAACATATATCAATATCAATAACAACAAAAAAATCAGGTAAATCTCTAAGCACTTGGAAACAAAATAACACATTTCTAAAACAATATATTGAGCCTAAACAAAATAAAGTACAGCGTATCAAAAACTGTGAGACACAGCTAAAGCAATGCTAAGAGGGAAATTTACAGTAGCATTACATACATTAGAAAAGAAGAAGTTTTTCAAATAAATAATCTAAGTTCTCACCTCAAGAAGCTAGTAAAAACAGAGCAAAACAAATTCAATTAAGCAGAAGGAAGGAAATAATAAAGAGCAGAAATCAATGAAATTTTAAATAGAAAAGCAATAGAGAAAATCAATCAAAAAAAGAACTGGTTTTTCCTACACTTGTCTGGGTAGAATTCTCCCACGAAACTATTTGGACCAGGACATTTACTTCTGGGGATTTTTTAAAGTATCAATTCTATTTCTTTAATATTTTAGGACTATTCAAATTATATACTTCATATTAGGTGAAATGTGGTAGTTTGTACTTTTTGAGGAATTGATCCATTTCATCTGTCAAATTTATGTGTGTACAGCTATTTTAGTGTTCCTAATGCTTAAAGAATTAACACCAATTCTGCACAATCTCTTCCAGAAAATAGAAGGAGAGAGAAAACTTCCCAATTCATTTTGTAAACATAGTATTACCCTGATACCAAAACCTAAAACAGTACAAAAAAAGAAAACTACAGACCAATATTCCTTATGAATATAGACGCAGAAATTCTTTTTTTTTCTGCTGATGCCTACAAGATTTCTTTTTTTTTCCTTTATTGTACTTTAGATGAAGGTTTACAGAACAAATAGTTTCTCATTAAACAGTTAGTACACATATTGTTTTATGATGATGGTTAACAACCCCACGATATGTCAACACTGTCCCTTCTCAACCTTGGGTTCCCTATTACCAGCTTTCCTGTCCCCTCCTGCCTTCTAGTCTTGTCCCTGGACTGTTGTGCCCCCTTAGTCTCGTTTTGCTTTATGGGGCTGTCTAATCTTTGGCTGAATGGTGAACCTCAAGAGTGACTTCATTACTGAGGTAAAAGGGTGTCCGGGGGCCATACTCTTGGGGTTTCTCCAGTCTCTGTCAGGCCAGTAATTCTGGTCTGTTTTTGTGAGTTAGAATTTTGTTCTACATTTTTCTCCAGCTATGTAGGTGACCCTTTGTTGTGATCCCAGTCAGAGCAGTCAGTGGTGGTAGTCGGGCACCATCTAGTTGTATTGGACTCAGTCTAGTGGAGGCCATGGTAGTTGTGGTGCATTAGTCCTTTGGACTAATCTTTTCCTTGTATCTTGTTTTCTTCATTCTCCCTTGCTGCCGAAGGGGTGAGATCATTGGAGTATCTTAGATGGCTGCTCACAGGCTTTTAAGACCACAGATGCTACTTATCAAGGTAGAATGTAGAACATTTTCTTTATAAACTGTGTTGTGCCAATTGAGCTAGATGTTCCCTGAGACCATCGTTCCCACAGCCCTCTGCCCAGCAATTCAGTCCCTCAGGGAGTTTGGATATGTCTATGGAGCTTCCATAACTTTTCCTTGTACAACTTGTTCTGGCTTCCCCAGTATTGTGTACTGTCTTAACCTTCACCATAGTTACCACTTATCTATCGTCTATTTAGTATTTCCCCTCCACTCCTCCTATCCCTCATCACCAACAAAGATTGTTCCTTTTGTGTGTAAACTTTTCCTTTAGTTTTTATGGTAGAGGTCTCATACAATATTTGTCCTTTTGTGATTGACTTATTTCACTCAGCATAATGTCCTTCAGTTTCATCCATGTTATGAGATGCTTCACGAATTCATCATTGTCCTTTAATGTTGCATAATACTCCATTGTGTGTATGTACCATAGTTTGTTTATCCATTCATCTGTTGATGGGCACCTAGGTTGTTTCCATCTTTTTCTATTGTGAACAATGTTGTAATGAACATGGGTGTACCTGTCTGTTTGTATGATGGCTCTTATTTCTCTGGGATATATTCCTAGGAGTGAGATTGCTGAATCGTATAGTATTTCTATTTCTAGCTTTCTAAGGAAGTGCTGCATCATTTTCCAATATGGTTGTATCATTATGCATTCCCACCAGCAGTGCATAGGAGTTCCGATCTCACCACAGCCTCTCCAACATTTGTTATTTCCAGTGTTTTTGATTCGTGCCAGTAATGCCAGGGTGAGATGGTGCCTCACTGGGGTTTTAATTTGCATTTCTTTAATGGCTAGTGAACGTAAGCATTTCCTCATGTGTCTGTTGGCCGCTTGAATGTCTTCTTTGGTGAAGTGTCTGTTCATTTCCTTTGCCCATTTTTTAACTGGATTATTTGTCTTTTTGTTGTAGAGATGTTGGATTTTCTTGTAGATTTTAGAGATTAGACCTTTGTCTGACTTGTAATGTCCAAAAATTTTTTCCCAGTCTGTAGGTTCTCTTTTTACTCCTTTGGTGAAGTCTTCTGATGAGCGTAAGTGTTTGATTTTTAGAAGATCCCAGTTATCTAGTTTATCTTCTGGAGTTTGTGTGTTGTTGGTTATGGTTTGTATCTTGTTAATGCCTTGTATTAGGGCCTCTAGTGTTGATCCTATTTTTTCTTCTGTGAACTTTATAGTTTTTGGCTTTATATTCAGGTCTTTGATCCATTTTGAATTAGTTTTTGTATATGGTGTGAGGTATGGGTCCTGTTTCTTTTTTTTTGCAAATGGACATCCAGTTTTGCCAGCACCATTTGTTAAAAAGCCTGTCTTTTCCCCATTTGATGGACTTTGGGCCCTTGTCGAAGATCCCATGACCATAGGTGGATGGATTTACATCTGGGTTCTCAATTCTGTTCCGTTGGTCAATGTATCTGTCGTTGTACCAGTACCAGGCTGTTTTGACTACCATAGCTGTATAGCAGGTTCTGAGGTCAGGTAGTGTGAGTCCTGCTACTTTATTATTCTTCCAATAGTGCTTTAGTTATTCGGGGCTTCTTCCCTTACCTTATAAAGTTAATGATTAGTTTTTCCATGTCTTTAAAGAATGTTGTTGGTATTTGGATCGGGATTGCATTGTATTTGTAAATTGCTTTGGGTAAAATTGTCATTTTCACTATGCTGAGTCTACTGATGCATGAGCATGGTATGCTTTTTTCCATTTATGTAGATCCCTTTGGGTTTCTTGCAGTAGTGTTTTGTAGTTTTCTTTCTATAAGTCTTTTACATCCCTGGTTAGATTTATTCCTAATTATTTTATTTTTTTAGTGGCTGCTATAAATACTATTGTTTTCCTGATTTCCTTTTCGTCATTCTCTTTATTGGTGTATAGGAATCTGACCAATTTTTGTATGTTTATCTTGTATCCTGCTACTCTGCTGAATCTTTCTATTAGTTCCAGTAGTTTT
Source organism: Dugong dugon (assembly GCA_030035585.1). Classification (NCBI taxonomy): domain Eukaryota; kingdom Metazoa; phylum Chordata; class Mammalia; order Sirenia; family Dugongidae; genus Dugong; species Dugong dugon. Next base: position 35,259,137 of record CM057467.1, read on the forward strand.
CCCTTGGAGTCCTTAGGGTTTTCAATGTATAGTATCATATCATCTGCAAACAGGCAAACAGGGACAGTGTAACTTCTTCATTACAAATTTGGATGCCCTTTATTTCTTTTTCTTGCCTTATTGCTCTAGCTAGAACTTTCAGGACAATGTTAAAAAGGAGTGGTGATAAAGGGCATCCTTGTCTTGTTCCTGTTCTCAAGGGGAATGTTTTCAGCCTCTCTCTATTAAGAACGATGTTGGCTGTTGCTTTTGCATAGATGCCCTTTATTATGTTGAGAAATTTCCCTTCTATACCTATTTTATGGAGAGTGTTTATCAAGAATGGGTGTTGGATTTTGTTGAATGGCTTTTCTGCATCAATTGATATGATCATGTGACTCTTTTCTTTCCTTTTATTTATGTGCTGGATTACATTGATTGATTTTCTAATGTTGAACCATCCTTGTATACCTGATGTGAATTCTACTTGGTCGTGGTGTATCATTTTTTTGATATGATGATGAATTCTATTGGATAGAATTTTGTTGAGAATTTTTGCTTCTATATTCATGAGAGATATTGGTCTGTAATTTTCTTTTTTTGTGGTGTCTTTGCCTGCTTTTGGTATCAGGGTTATGCTGGCTTCGTAGAATGAATTCAGAAGTGCTGCATCCTTTTCTATGTTGTGTAATAGTTTGAGTAGTACTGGTATAAGCTCTTCTCTGAATGTTGGGTAGAATTCTCCTGTGAAGCTGTCTGGGCCAAGGATTTTTTTTTTCCTTGGGAGTTTCTTTTTTTTTTTTTTTTATTGCCTTTTCAATCTCTTCTCTTGTTATGGGTCTGTTAAGATTTTCAACATTTGTGGTAGTTTGGGTAGGTGGTGTGTTTCTAGAAATTTATCCATTTCCTCTAGGTTTTCAAATCTGTTGGAGTATAGTTTTTCATAATACTCTGTTATGATCCTTTTTATTTCAGTTAGGCCTGCAGTAATGTCACCCATTTCGTTTCTTATTTGGGTTATTTGTGTCCTCTCCTGTTTTTTTTCTGTCTGTCTGGCCAGGGGTTTGTTGATTTTGTCGATCCTTTCAAAGAACCAATTTTGTTTTTGTTGATTCTTTCTATTGTTTTTCTATTCTCTGTTTCATTTATTTCTGCCCTGATCTTTATTATTTCCTTTCTTCTGGTGGCTGTGGGATTTTTTTTTTTTTTTTTTTTTGCTATTCTCTTACTATTTGTTTGAGTTGTATAGTTAATGTTTTGATTTTGTCCCTTTCTTCTTTTTTGATGTGTGCATCTATTGCTATAAATTGTCCTTCGAGGACTGCCTTTGCTGTCTCCCAAAGGTTTTGGTATGATGTATTTTCATTCTCGTTTGAGTCTGGGAGTTTTTTGATTCCATCTCTGATTTCTTCTATTACAGAGTGGTTTGTAAGCAGTGTGTTATTCAGTTTCCAAGTAATTGATTTTTTTTCCTTGCTCTTTCTGTTGTTAATTTCTACCTTGATGGCATTGTGGTCAGAGACGATACTTTGTATTATCTCAGTGTTTTGGATCTTGTTGAGGATTGCTCTGTGGCCTAAGATGTGGTCTATTCTGGAGAACGTTCCATGTGTATTGGAAAAGAATGTGTACTTTGCCCCTGTTGGGTGTAGTGTTCTATATATGTCTATGAGGTCAAGTTGGCTGATTGTGTCCTTTAGATCTTCTGTATCTTTTTTGAGTTTCTTTTTAGATGTTCTGTCCTTTACCGAGAGTGGTGTGTTGAAGTCTCCTACTATTATCAATTTCTCTTTTCAGTGCTGTTAGAGTTTGTTTTATGTATTTTGGAGCCCTGTCATTGTGTGCGTAGACGTTTATTATGATTATGTCTTCATGATGGATCATCCCCTTAATCATTATATAGTGTTCTTCTTTGTCTTTTATGGTGGATTTTGTTTTAAAGTCTATTTTATCTGAGATTAGTATTGCCACTCCTACTCATTTTTGGTAGTTGTTTGCTTGATATATTTTTTTCCATCTTTTGATTTTTAATAAATTCACATCTTTGTTTCTAAGGGGTGTCTCTTATAGACAGCATATTGATGGATCCTGTTTCTTTAATCCATTCTGTCACTCTCCGTCTCTTTGTGGGTGCATTTAGGCTGTTTACATTCAGTGTAATTATTGATAGATGTGAGTTTATTGCTGTCTTTTTTTTTTTTTTTTTTTTGGCAGTGCTGACTTTTTCTTTGTTCCCCTTATTCTCCTGTGCCAAATTCCTTTTGTTTGTGGATTTTTTTTTTTCATTTCTTTTGTTTTTGTAGGTTTTGTTTTTGCTGAGACTTTATGTTCTTCCTCTTTATTTTGATGAGTAGGTTTGTTAACTTTCTTTGTGGTTACCGTGAAATTTACCCTTATCTTCCTAAGTTTGAAGCACTCTATTATTACTTGGTATCGCCTTGCCTTCCTCTCCATTAGAAGGTTCTATACCTACACCATTTATTCCCTCTTTTATTTTTCTGATGTTGTTGTCATTTACAGATTAACTTCTCTGATTCCCTGTTGTATTTCTTTCCATTTTGGATGGTCCTTGAGAGTTCATTTCCTGGATTGGTATCTGGCTGGTATGATCCTGAGTCCTAGATTCAGCCTGTGAGCTGAAGTTGTTTGTTCTTAGATTGAAGAACTACTTTTAATAATTCTTGTAAGTTTGGTTTGGTTTTTACATATTCCCTTAATTTCTGTTTATCTGGAAATTTCCTAATTTCATCTTCATATTTGATTGACAGTTTTGCATGATATATTATTCTTGGCTGGCAATTTTTTTCTCTCAAGGTTTTATATATGTCATCCCATTGCCTTCTTGCCTGCATGGTTTCTGCCAGATAATCTGAGATTAGTCTTATTGTTTCTCCTCTGTATGTGACTTCTTGTTTTTCTTGAGCTGCTCTCAGGATTCTTTGTTTGTCTTTGGTTTTGGCGAGTGTGATTATGATATGCCTTGGTGATTTTCTTCTGGGGTCTATCCTCTATGGGGTTTGTTGAGCTTCTTGGATGACCAGCTTTTCATCTTTCATGATATTGGGGAAGATTTCTGTCAGCAGTTCTTCAATGATCCTCTCTGTTTTTTCTGTTTTCTCCCCCAGTTCTGGAACTCTGATCAATTGCAAATTTTTGCTTTTGATTATATCCCACATAATTCTCAGAATCTGTTCATTTTTCTTTGTTTTTTTTTCTTTCTGAGTTTTCCTCAGACTTGTAGCCAAGTGTTTGTCTTCAATATTGCTGATCCTGTCTTCCACCATTTCATACCTGCTCCTCAGTCCTTCTATGACACTATCCATTTCTGAAATCTTGTTTATATTTTGGATTTCTAATTGTTGTTTTTGTATGATTTTTTGTTGTGAATTTATTTTGGCATTTTGTTCTGGGATTATTTTCCTGAATTCTTTCATTGTTTTGTCTGTATTTTCCATGAATTTGTCTATTTTTACCATGTTTTTGTCTGCTTTTTGCTTCAAGTGTTGGATAGCTCTGAATATTAGAGATGTGAATTCCCTATCAGGTAGTTCTAATGCCTTTTCTTCTCCTGGAAGGTCATCTGGTGTTTTGTTTTGGATGCCTACTGGGACCAACCTGTCCTGTTTTTCTAAATGTTTTGATATTGTCTGCTGTCTTTGGGGCATTCTATAGTTATTTTCCTCATTTATTGATTATAGATTTGTTTCTTTAGTCCTGCTTTTTTGTTTTATTTGGCTATGTCTGAGCAGGCAGGCTGTGTGTTCTTCGTTGTTTGCTTGAATGTGGGCGTGATACTTTTTGCCTCCTTCTCCAATTGGCAAGGTAAGTTGCTCAGATATCGTAGAGCAGGGCAGGTCTAGCTGAAGAGGAGTTGTTGGGATAGGTTGTTTGTGGCAAGTACTATGGTCAATTGGGCGGGCCAGGAATCAGTGCAGGGCAGGTTCTGGTAGGCTATGCCTGTGATGCTTGGAGATGTGATGTTCAGTGCATGGTGCAGGTAGGCAGGATGGAGGGGGTGATTGTGATGTGTGGAGCTAAGCTGGGTATGGGAAAGAGGAGAGAGAGGAGAGAGGAACAGGTGCCAAAAACATTAAAAAAACAAACAAACAAAAAAGAGTGCTAAGGGAGCTTGCTGTTGGAGTGGAAAAAAACAAAAAGGAGAAGAAGAAAAAAAATGAATGAATAAAAATTAGAAAGCAAAAAGAAAAGCAAAGCCCCCAGGGATTCCCACTGGTGCAGTTGCGAGGTCTGGGGAAGTTGCTGCCAGGCCGTGAAGTACAGCCTGGCTAGAAGGGGTAGAGTTGTCACTCAGCACCAGGTATTCAGGAGACCGGAAGAAAAGGTAAGCACACAGAGACAAGAAACTGAGTAATGAAAAAAGACAAAAAGGTAAAAGGAGAGAAAAGAAAACAAAACAAAGTTAAAAAAAAGAACAAGAACCCCCCCCCCCAAAAAAAAAAAAAAAACAGAAGAAAAAAGAAATATCCTCAGGAATCCCTCTGTGTGTCTACACAAACTGAGGGGGTAGGTTCAAAGCCATGCAGTACTGCCCAGCTAGAACGGGCTCCCAATTCAAGAAAAGACAAAGAATTCAAACAAACAAATAATTCAAAACCAACAAAAAGAAAGCCCTGGGATTCCACCAGCATGGCAGCATGGGTCAGGAAGCAGTTTCACATTTGAGCGGTGTTTCGCAGCCTTTCAGGAAGAAGCAAAGATGGCGCACGGAGTCAGGTATTTGAGAGAAAGGAGGGGGTGGTGGTGAGAGGTATGGAAAAATCAAAAGAAGTGGAAAAAAGCAACACCAGCAGTCAACAAATGGCACTCAGGGAGCCAGCCAGTGCAGTCAGGTGGAATCCAAGCAACACTGGGGTGAAGCTGGTGCTTTCCAGCTAAGAGACTGTGGCCACAGGAAGCAGAGGAGGTCTACTGGGGTGAAGAAGGGTGGGGGTTAGGAAAGCATATATTGCTGGTTACCAGTTGCTCTGTCTCCTGCTGGAAGCTCCGTGAAGCTGCTTTCCCATAACCCCTGTTCACTGATCTCTCTGATAGGAGTCCACGATGGTGGATTCGTGCTGTTTTAGCTGATAGGGGACCTCTGCATGTATCTTTCCCACTCTCTGTTCTCTGTCAGTTTCTTATTCCATTTGGTGCTTGGCTGAGTTCTTTATCTCTCCATTTGATGTTTAGGGTTTCAGGATTGCCATTTTCCCTGTTTGGCTTGGTTTTTTGGATCTTTGTTGAGGGATGGCGTGGTGCTTCTTTCTATAGCGCCATGTTGCCCAGAAGATGCAGAAATTCTTTTAAAAATACTAAAAAAAATTTAGCAATATATAAAAAGAATTATACACTATGGCCAAGTGGGGTTTATTCCAAGGACACAATACTGGCTCAATATTTGAAAATCAATGTAAGAATATTAACAGGCTAAAGAAGAAAATTCACACAATCATAACAATTGACACAGGAAAATATGATAAAATAGAACTCCCACTCATTACAAAAATTCTTAAAAAATATGAGTAGAAGGGAACTTCCTCAAGTTGCTAAAGACCATCTACAAAAACCTATAGCTATCATTATACTGAATGGTGAGCGTGAATAATTTCCTCCTAATATCAAGAACAAGGCAAGGGTGTCCACTCTTGCCACTCTCATTCAACATATTATTGGAAGTTTTAGCCGGTGCAACAAAGCAAGAAAAGGAAATAAAAAAGACGAACAGATCAGAAAAGAAGAAATAATACTGTCTTTATTTGCAGATTACATGATTGTCTATGTAAACAGGGAATCTAGAAACATACAAAAAGAACACACATACACAAAACAAAACAAACTTCTAGAATTAATGAGTTCAGCAAGTCACAGGATACAAGCTAAACATACAAAAATTTTATTTCTATATACTATAAATTAATGCATGGCTACCAAAATTAAAACTAAGTACCATTTTCAGTTGCTCAGTGATCATAAATACAATGAAATAGGTGTAAATCTAATGAAACATATACAGAACCTGTGTGCTGAAAACTGTAAAACACTGATGACAGAAATCAAAGAAGATCTAAGTAAAGGGAGAAGCATACGTGTTCATGATTGAAAGACTCAATACAGTAAAGGTGTCAATTCTCCCAAATTGATATACAGGTTTAATGCAATTCCTATCACAATCCAAGCAAAATTTTTTGTAGCTATAGATAAGATTATTCTAAAATGTATATGGAAAGGAACTAGAATAGCTAAAATAATTTTGAAAAAGAAGAACAAAATGGGAAGAATCAAATTATTTATAATTTCAAAAATTATTAGATACCCACAGTAATCAATACTGTATGGTATTGGTGGAGGGATAGGCACATAGATCAACAAAACAAATTAGAGAATCCAGAAATAGATCCACAAAATATGCTCGACTGATTTTTGACAAAGGTGCAAAAAAGATTCAATGGAGGTAGTATAGCCTATTCAACAAATGGTGCTAGGACAATTGGCCACCCATAGATTTTAAAAAAAAAAAAAAAAGAAAGCTTTAACCTAAACCTCATACCTCATACAAAACTTAACTCAAAATGGAATTAAATATAAAATGTAAAACTATAAGAATTTTAATAAAAAGCAGGAGAAAATATTTGGAATGTAGGTCTAGGCAAAGAATTCTTAAACTTGACACCAGAATAAAAATCCATGAAAGGAAAAATTGATAAATTGGACTTCATTAAAATTAAAAACATTTACTCTGTGAAAGACCCTTTTGAGAGAATGAAAAGACAAGCTACAGTTTGAGAAAAGATATTTGAAAATCACGTATCTGAAAAAGGACTTGTATCTTGAATATATAAAGACCTCTCAAAACTCAACAATAAAAAAAATCAAACATCCAATCAGAAAATAAATGAAAGGCATAATGAGACACTTCATTGAAAGATATACAGATGGCAAATAAGCATATGAAATGATGTTCAACATCATTAGCCATCAGGGAAATGCAAATTAAAACTACGTGAAATATCACCTTATGCCTGTCAGAGTGGCTAAAATAAAAAATAATGACAACACCCAAAACTGGTGAGAATGTGGAGACATGGGATTGTTCATACACAGATGGTGAAAATAGTTTGGCAGTTTCTCAAAAAACTAAACATTCAAGTATCATATGACCCTGCAGTTGTACTCCTGGCCATTTATCCCAGAGAAATAAAAACTTATGTTCATATGAAAACCTGTACGTGAATGTTCAGAGCAGTTTCAGTTATAATACACAAAAACTGGAAACAGTCAAGATGTTCTTCAATGGATGAATGGTTAACCAAATTGTGCTACATTCATACTGTGAAATACTGCTCAGCAATAAAAATGAATGATCTATTGATACACATAATGACTTGGATGAATCTTCAGAGGATTATGCTGAGTGAAAAAAGTCAATCCCAGAAGATTCCATACTATATGATTCCATTTATACAACATTTTGAAATGGTGGTGAGAGGAAGTGGGTGTGGCTATAAAAGGGCTCCATGAGAGATTCTAGTGGTGATGGAATTGTTCTATATCTTTACTGTATCAGTGCCAATATCTGTCTTAGGCTGGATTCTCTAGAGAAGTAAAACCAGTGATGTGTGTATATATATATATATATATATACTTATATCAAGGAAATGGCTCATGTGGTGGTAGAGGCTAGAAAGTTCCAAGTCTGCGGATCAGACTAGAGGTTTCTCCTGGTTCACATAGCTGCAGGGGCTGGTGAACCCAAGATCTGCAGTTCAGACAGCAGGCCTCTGGCTCACAGGCTGCAGAGGCTGATGAATCCCAAGACTGTCAGGGAAGCTCCTAGCTCAAGTCCTAAGAACCAGAGGTCAGATGGACAGAAGCCACCTGCAGGATCCAGAATAAGCAAAAACCAGCCAGCTTTGCCAGCAAATCCACATATATTGGATGCAGGTCACACCCCCAAGGAAACTCCCTTTCAACTGATTGGCTGCTCATAGTAGATCTCATCATGGAGATGATTATATTATATCAGATCTCATTATGGAGCTGATTACCTCATTACATAGCTGACAAACTATATCATAAGTGCCAAACCACTGAAAATCATGGCCCAACCAAGCTGACACACGACCTTAACCATCACAGTATCCTAGTTGGGAAATTATACTATAGTTCTGTAAGATGTTACTTGATGGAAACTGGGTAAAGGGTATATGGGATCTCTCTGTATTATTTCTTACAACTGCTTACGAATCTATAATTATCTCAAAAAGTTAAAAAAAAAAAAAAAAAAGCAACTGTGAGCCTGTGCCCCATACATACTTTATAGTACCTAAAGTAAATCCTAGCATATAGAAGGCACTTAATTTGTTGCATGAATAAGATGAGTTTGAATCAAAGAAATAAGTCATCTACTAAATCCTCAAATATCTAGGATAAATTGATACTTTTTCTCTCCCATGATTAACAGATGTTTTAAAGTCCCCCTAACCCTGTAATATTAGTTCATTCTTCTAAGATTGTGGACAGACCTTTGAAGAACAAAGATATCTCAGTTGAAAGAATCAGAGTATGTCAAAGAGCACAAATCACTGCCAGAAACCAGTTGGAAAATTCACATGTTGCCAAAGAAAATTCATTGAATTTTGCCTTTCTATACTCATTGGGAAGTACCAGTTTCATGAATTCCTTCCTAATTTGCACTTACTTGAGACGTGGGTCTTAGTTGCCACAGGGCACAAGCAGCCATTTGACCCCACTATAAATTACTGGGCCAACATCATTCCCAGGTTCCTGTTTTGTGTAATCTAGCATCCAGTGAATTTTTTGGAAATGAATATTTTTGGAGAAGAAAAGGAATTTTTCTTTTGATCTGCTCACTGATGAAATTACTTGTGAGGACTGTAGGGGACCAACCTCAGCTGCCTAGGAGGCAGAGTCATAAATAAGATGGGCTGCCAAAAGAACACCCGGTTTGTGAGAATTGAAAATGAATGTTTCCATTTTTACAACTCTGAGGGCAGGAGAGTATACGTTGCAAGTCATGAAGGAGAGGTGATTGGATTCATGATTGATATTTTCATACTTCTGAGAGAATTGGAATAAACAATATTCCATAGTCACAGCAACAAGAACGTAGACTGTGGTCAATTTATCATACAAATGATGGAGCAGTTCCCTCTAGTGGCCAGAGCCTGTTCTGCCAAATGAAGAGCAAGGGCATATCGTAATTCCAGAAATCAAGGCTAAAGAAAATAGAGGCTTTTATTAGTTCAGGTCACAACTGGCAGTATCTGTTGTTTATAAATGCATTTTTTTTTAAGGTATAAGACAAGCCTACTTCCACAGGCACCAAGAAGGTGACTTAGGTTGTGGTTGGAAAACAGCCAGCCAGATGCAAGCCTGTGAGGTGCCATTTTCCTTTGATGCCCCTCCAGTCTCCCCTCCACTTCTTTATACCCTCTGCTGGCAAAACCTTCCCCTTTTCCTGATTGCAGCCCATCACATACACATTAGGAATTCCGTGCCCTTGTCTTCATCAAGATCTGTGAATTAGTATTAGCCTTTCATATTTTTCTGTGAAATTAATAGATTTTCTCTCCCAGTGGAAATACATTCTAAGCCCTGTTCTCTAAATGTGGAATTAGAGGCCATCAAATTTGAAGCATCACAGAGAATTTGAATTGGTTACAGTAGTTGGAGCCCAGCTTAACCCAGTTCAGTCTGGCTTGACTTATGTCTTAGCATCCCTACATCTGATTTGGTCAGGGAGGGATTGGGGAGGCAGTGACCAGCCTGATTTTATCACTTTATCGAGGTTCCAATAGACTCTGTCAAATCTCAAAGTCCTGTTTCAGAATGGCTCCTTTGTCTGGAAGCTTCTTTTCCTCAAATATCTTTTACTTATCTTCAGAAGTTTCATTCTTTTGATATTTCTTCTAAATTGGGTAACTTATATAGGTTATCGCACTACTCAGGGGGCCATGGCCCAGACTTCTTAGAATTCACTCTACCAGGTAAAGGCATGTTGTTTCCTTAGAGTAGCAATTCTCCTGTGGACCGGGTGGAAGGAAGGGGAAGGGAAAGGGGTGGCTTCCCCAACCTACGGGGTCGGATTTATGCATAGTTTGATAAAGCACATTTTAAAATTATCATTGCTTTAATGTGATTTTTTAAAATCACAATCTTTATTTTAAAGTTTTAAATACCAGTAAAGAATGTGTGAGACATTCATGCTTTTGAAAAGAGGGCACCGCAATAAAAGAACACTGAGACAGTACTGAGCTGAAGAGAACAGCCCAATAATAATGACAAAGAATCCACATTGTGTGTACTGTATGTGCGAAGCTGTTCTAAGTGCCTTTATATACTAATTTACTTAATCCTCATAACAACTATGAGGTAGGTTACTATTATATTTCCCATTCTACGGATGCAGAAGTGGAGGCACAAAGGTTATGAAAGTGCCCAATGTCATCTAGCTAGAAGGCAGTTTAACTCAAGTCTTGGACGTGCATAAAGAGACCTAAGTTATGTTCTGATTGTGCAATGTAGGGCAAATCACTGGTGTACCTCAGGGATTCCCTTACCTATGAAATGTGGATAGTAATTCCTGCTCTGCCTACTGTACAAGGTTGTCATGAGACCATTCATTTATTCCTCAAATATTTGTTGAGTGCCAACCATACGCCAGGTCCTGTCCACTGGAGACACACTGTCAAGGTAGATATGTTCTTGTTCTCATGGACTTTACAGTCTATTGAGGGAGACAGAAAAACAAACAAGTAAAATGATTACAAATTGTGCTAAGTGCCATGAAGGTAGTGATGCAGAGGTTGAGATAGGAAACCAAAGTTGGGCGCAGTGGAGTCTAGAGGTCTAGAGTCTACTTTAGGTAGGAGAGTAGGATGATCAGCAAAGGCTCAGAGGAGGTGACATGTTGAGACCTTAAGACTGATTGAGAGCTGGCCATGGGGAAACACTGGAGAGGATGGGGAAATAGAGTATTCTAAATGGAACAGCATGTGCAAAACCCATGTAGTGAAAAAGAGCTCCTTATGTTTACAGAAATTGAGAGACCATCAATTAAGTTACTGTACATAAAAATGTGGAAAGAGCTAGCAACATTAGGAAGTTCAAATGCTCTAAAACAAAAATCCTGATGCATTTGTCGCACTTAGGCCAACTACAACCAAATTATTTGACGAGAAAAAAATGGTTTAAATAGCCCTAATGCTCCTTTTCCTCTTCTGTGACCATTGATGCATAGAGATGTCTGTGCTCTTGCCTATTTCCTAGGATGGCAGGATAATTTACTGAAACATCTGGGTTTATCTTTCTGTATTTTCTTCTTTTATTTTCTCCAGAGGCACTCAGCATCTCTTGTGCCTTTTTGTCGGAATTTTTGCAATTTTTTTCAGTCTTTTTGTAAAAACACCAGACTGTTGATGGAATAAGGCTGGGTTCCATTTTCCTCTCTCTGTTGGCTGTCCATACCATTTAGCTCTTTTAATTTTTGTTTTCCTTTTATATTTACCCAAACAATATATAGAAATTTTAGAATATTAGAAAACACAAACAAAATAAAATAAATTCAAATTATCTAATATCCTGCTATACTGAGATAAGCATTATCAACATTTTAACGTATACACAGTCTTCTGTAATCTACTTTTTTCTTTGTTGTTTCTCCTGCAATTCATACATCCTACCACCAGGTGATGGTAAGTTGTCATAATATTAGGTACGTTGGTTAAGGTAGAGGTAAGCTATTTTCTGTCTTTTATACTTTTCAAAACTCTATTAAAATAATTTAAATAATTGCCATGGAGTTGATTTCAACTCATGGCAAGCCCATGTACATCAGAGTAGAACTGGGCACCATGGGGTTTTCAATGATTTTCGAGAGGAAGATCTCCAGGTCTTTCTTCCAAGGTCCCTTTGGGTGAACTCAAATCTCTAATCTTTAAGTGACAAGCAGTCATGGATTGAATTGTGTCCCTCAAAAATATCTGTCTACTTGGCTGGGTCATGATTCCCAGTATTGTATGATTGTGTACCATTTTGTAATCTGATGTGATTTCCTAATGTGCTATAAACTCTATCACTATGATGTAATAAAATGGATTAGCGGCAGTTATATTGATGAGATCTACAAGATTAGATAGTGTCTTAAGCCAATCTCTTTTGAGATATAGAAGACAGAAATGAGCAGAGAGACATGGGGACCTCATACCACCAAGAAAGCAGCACCGGGAGCAGAGTGTGTCCTTTGGGCCCGGGGTCCCTGTGCCTCAGCAGCTCTTCAACCAGGGGAAGATTGAGGACAAGAACCTTCCTTCAGAGCTGACAGAGAAAGCCTTCCCCCGGACCTGATGCCCTGAATTTGGACTTGTAACCTACTAGACTGTGAGAGAATAAATTTCTCTTTGTTGAAGCTATCCACTTGTGGTATTTCTGTTATAGCAGCACAAGACGACTAAGACAGAAGCCAAGTGCATTAACCATTTGCACCACCCAAGAACTCCATTAAAATAATTAGGCTTTACACTAGTGAAGAGGAAGAATAAAGTAGGAGGACTCCCACTACCTGGCCTCAGAACATACCATACAGCTACGTAGTCAAAACAGCCTGGTACTGGTACAATGACAAACGCATTGACCAATGGAACAAAATCGAGAACCCAGATGTAAATCCATCCATCTGTGGTCACCTATCTTTGACAAAGGCCTAAAGTCCATTAAATGGGGAAAAGACAGTCTTTTTAACAAATGGTGCTGGCAAAACTGGATGTCCATCTGTAAAAAAATCAAACAGGACCCATACCTCACACCATACGCAGAAACTAATTCAAAATGGATCAAAGACCTAAATATAAAACCCAAAACTGTAAAGATCCTAGAAAAAAAATAGGGTCAACGCTACAGGCCCTAAAACACGGCATAAATAGGATACAAACCATAACTAACAATATACAAACACTGAAACATAAGCTAGATAACTGGGATCTTCTAAAAATTAAACCCTTATGCTCATCAAAAGACTTCACCAAAAGAGTAAAAAGAGAACTTATGGACTGGGAAAAAAATTTCAGCTATGATAAATCTGACAAAGGTCTCATCTCTAAAATCTATAGGAAAATCCAACACCTCTACAACAAAGAAATAAATAGTTCAATTAAAAAATGGGCAAAGGATATGAACAGACACTTCACCAAAGAAGACATTCAGGTGGCTAACAGACACATGAGGAAACGCTCACAATCACTAACCGTTAGAGAAATGCAAATCAAAACTATAAAGAGATACTGTCTCACCCCAATAAGGCACAAATCAAAAAACAAAAAACCCAGAAAACAACAAATATTGGAGGGGCTGTGGGGAGATTGGAACTCTTATGCACTGCTGGTGGGAATGCAAAACGGTACACCCATTTTGTTAAACAATATGGCGCTTCCTTAAAAAGCTAGATATAGAAATACCATATAATCCAGCTATCCCACTCCTAGGAATATATCCTAGAGAAATAAGAGCCTTCACACGAATAGACATATGCACACCCCTGTTCACTGCAGCATTTTTCACAGTAGCAAAAAGATGAAAACAACTTAAGTGCTCATCAACAGATGAATGGATAAACAAACTATGGTACATACACAGTGGAATACTATGCAACAATAAAGAAAAATGATGAATCTGTGAAACATCACAACATAGATTAATCTGGAGAGCATTATGAGGAAAATAAGTCAATCACAAAATGGCAAATAGTGTATGAGACCACTATTATAAAAACTCATGGAAAGAAACAATCTTTGATGGTTACTAGGGAGGGGAGGGAGCCCTGGTGGCAAAGTGGCTAAAGAGCTTGGCTGCTGACCAAAAGGTCAGCAGTTCGAATCCACCAGCTGCTCTTTGGAAACCCTATGGGGCACTTCTACTCTGTCCTGTAGGGTCACTATGAGTGGAATCGACTCAATGGCAACGGGTTTGGGTTTTTTGGTTGAGGGGGGGAAGAGTGGGGAGGGAAAACACTAACTAGACAATAGATAAGTAGTAACTTTGGTGAAGGGTAAGGCAGTACACAATACTTGGTGAAGTCAGCACAACTCTACCATGGCAAGGTCATGGAAGCTTCACAGACACATCTAAAATCCCTGAGGGATGGAATTACTGGGCTGAGGGCTGGGGACCATGGTCTTGGGGGACATCGAGCTCATTTGGCATAACATAATTTATAAAGAAAATGTTCTACACCCTACTTTGGTGACTAGTATCTGGGGTGTTAAAAGCTTGTGAGCAGCCGTCTAAGATACTCCAATGGTCTCACCCCTTCAGGAGCAAGGGAAAATGAAGAAAACTAAAAACACAAGGGAAAGATTAGTCCAAAGGACTAATGGACCACAGCTACCACAACCTCCACTAGACTGAATCCAGCACAACTAGATGCTGCCTTGCTACTACCACCGGCTGCTCTGACAAGGATCACAATACAGGGTCCCAGACAGAGCTGGAGAAAAATGCAGAGCAAAATTCTGACTCACACACAAAAAAAGACCAGACTTACTGGTCTGACAGAGACTGGAGAAACCCCAACAGTATAGCCGCTTGACAGCCTTTTAACTCAGTACTGAAGTCACTCCTGAGGTTTACCCTTCAGTTAAAGATCAGACAGGCCCATAAAACAAAATGAGACTAAATGGGCACACCAGACCCAGGGCAAGGACAAGAAGGCAGGAGGGGACAGGAAAGCTGGTAATGAGGAGCCCAAGGTGGAGAAGAGGAGAGTGTTGACATATCGTGGGGTTGGCAACCAATTTCACAAGACAATATGTGTATTAATTGTTTAATGAGACACTAATTTGCTCTGTAAACCTTCATCTAAAGCACAATAAAAAAAAAAAAAAGAAAAAAAATTAGGCTTAAAAATATTAAAGATCAGTTTTTAAAGAATTAAATGCCAAAGAAAAATGTGTATGCTGTACTTACTATTTTTTAACTTAAAAGTATAATTATATAATTAATTACAGAATGTTGATTCATCACTCATTTTGGTGTCAAAAACCTCTAGGAAACTGTGCATGACTTCGACAGCTCAGGCTTGCTAAGTGGGAGGATTTCCGTAGACTCTGATATCAACTTAAAAAATCATTTTTTATTCTACCTCGTTTCTATTTTTCTAAGATATCCTTATTTATCAGGAAGAAGATAGAAATAGCTATAGATTAAATTTTTTAAAAATTCCAAAAACCTAGCAGAATGTCTGGCCATAAGAGATAGTCAATTAACACTAATTTCCCTTATTTTCATTCTCTTCCCTAAACATTGTCAGAACATAGAAGCTACTCTGGCTTATATTCCCAAACTGCTGTTGCTGTTAGCTGCTGTTAAGTCATCTCCCAACTCATGGCAACCCCATGTACAATGGAACCAAACAGCTTTGACTGTTGTGATTCATAGGGTTTTCACTGGCTGATTTTCCGAAGTAGATTGTCAGGCCTTTCTTTTTAGTCCATCTCTGTCTGAAAGTTCTGCTGAAACCTGTTAAGCACCATGACTACATGTAAGTCTCCACTGACAAATGAGTAGTGGCTGCACATGAGGTGCATTGGCCAAAAATTAAACCCGAGTCTCCTACATAGAGGGCGAGAATTAAACGAAAATACTTTTCTTCCTTCCTCTCTGTCTCCCTTCTTTGCTCTCCTCTTCCCTCCCTTCCTCTTTCTTATTACCCCTTCTCTCTTCCTCCCCGCCCCCACTCCTTTCCTTCCTTCCTATCTCTGTTTCTTTCCCAAGAATTACCACTCTCCTCCATTTCTCTGGTTGAGTATAATTAGAACCTATTTAGATAGACTAGTTACTGCTAATTAACCTTGGGCATTTATTATTTTTAGCAAGCCCTCAATCAAGAAGTATTTAGACCTAATATGTGTTGGGAACAATGCTTGGATAAAAGAACGGTAAAAAGAAATATAACAGACTAAGTATAGGTAGCAACTGGTTTGTCTTACAAATTATCTCTACGATTCTTTTAGAAATGATATTTTTTCCCCTAAGCTCTGCATCTCTTTCACAGAACGTTACATTCTGAACAGAAATTAGAACGGTTTTAAGTGATTTCATCACAATGTCCCAATTATCTTCTTTCTTTTTTTATGTATCGGACTAAGCAGGCTAAAGTAGGATTATGTCTTTCTCACTTTTTTTAAAGCTGTTGGATGAAAAAAATAAAATAAAATAAATCCTGACATTTGGACTCCCAACTGCTGCATTATAAATACACAGAAATTGCAACAGGAGAGTCCTTGAGCGAAAAATTATTTGTTCTGGGTTTCTCATTCCACATATCTTTGTATTTGTCATATATAACCTCCTATGTGTCATTTTAAAAAAATGTGGCACTTTATATGTGTCATTAAAAAAATGATTTTTGGGAAATAATCTTATTTTAAAAATATACTTTCCACAGCTGTTTACCTACGTGTGCTCTCTCTCTCCTTCATTCTCTCTCTGTTTTACACACACACACACACATCACATCCTACTGCTTTGGGACAAACCCAGTAGCAAGCATTGGGACAAAGTGGAAAAGCACCCATTTAGCCTAAGAAACCAGACTGCAGCTCTCATCTACCAAGAAACAATGGTACATGTGCAAGAAAATATTGAACACCCCTGACAGTAATTTAATGTTATCCGTTTAAAAGTCATCTGACAGTTTTAAGATGGAAGTTTTAGCTTCTCATCCACATCAACAGATATTAAAATTTCTACAATTCCTTATGGCTGTGTCAGTCTTGAGGAGAATAATGCCTTTTTAAAATAAGACTCAGCAGAAAAAATCTCCATAATAATCTGGGGTTTGGAAGGAACAAAACTACTTTTTTTATGACAAACTGAATAGCTTCTTAAATCATTAAAATGTTCCTCCATTTTAGCCATCCATTGCAGCTGAAGGGTAAATCTTGAATATAGAAGTATTTTCTAGTCTAAATACCAGAAGAATAGCCTTGAACTTTAAGGCTAGAAGGAGTGCTGGAGCCGTTCTGTCCTTTTAGACATTTCTCAAGGGACTTATCAAAGTGCTACAGTTAGAGCAGGGCTGGGCATAGAACCCATGCTGGTGACACTCAATCCCATCCCATCTCTCCTGTTAGGTTTTTCTCTCAGTTTTGGAACCTTCTCAAACTTCCCCTTTGAGGTCCATATTTTTATTGAACAGGAATATGCTTCAATATCAGAGCAGGAATAATAAACCCTACCCTACTGTTGTTAGGTGTGAAAATATAACGTTCCTCAAACATAGGAAAAAACAAAAATATTTACGTGGTAGTCTTTTTAGTACAATATATACTATTCTTTCTGCAATAAAATCTAATAATATTGACAAAGAAACCAACCATACAAATGAATGGTAACCCTGAAATCTGAAAATAGTAGAATTTCTGTAGATACCCATAATTACGTTTTTAAATTATTTTTTGTTTTCTTAAAATCACTACATAAGCAAAGCATCAAACTTCTGTAATTTGCTACTGATCCTTGCCTAGTCCTAGAAGCTTAATCTACTACTTAAGAGAGAGAACCTTTGTATAAACATACCCCTCCATCCCATTTTTTTCCCAAGAAAATCAATTTAGTGATTTTCCTCATGTCTTATTCAGACAATTGAGAATCTTATGTATAGTGTTAAATATTTCTCTTCTCTTGAAATATAAATAAATGACTTCCTTTGCTAACATTTTCAATTCTTGAAAAATTGAGGAAACAATGAGGGATTGGCTTCCTGGAACTTAATTCTAAGCAACAAAAAGAATTTAGGGGAGTTCCAGCAAAATGGTGCTCTAGGCAGAAGCACCACACCGTCCCTCCACAGCAAAGATCCGAAAAACTAAGCCGAACAGAGAATACAACAATGCTGAAACCCTAAAACATCAAATGAAGAGATAAAGAACTCAGCCAAGCACCAAATGGAATGAGAAAACTGACAGAGAACAGAGAGCGAGGAGAGATTCATGCAGAGGTCCCCTACCAGCTAAGGCAGTGTTGATCCGCTATCTTGGACTCCTATCGGAGACCAACAAACAGGGGGTACAAGAAAGCAGCCTCACGGAAAGCAGCAGGAGACAAAACAACCGGTGACTGGTGATATACACTTTCCCACCTCCCATGCTTCTTTGCCCCGACTCGGCCTCCTCTACTTCCTGCGGCCACAGTCTCTTGACCGGGAAACAGCTTGGATTCCACACACCCGAACGGGTGGCTCTCTGAGTGCCATTTGTTGGCTGCTGGTGTTGCTTTTTTTCTGCTTCTTTTTATTTCTTCCTTGCCTCTCCCCACCTCCCCCTCCTTTCGCTCGAGTACCTCGCTCCGTGTGCCATCCTTGTTCTTCCTGAGGGGCTGCAGAGCTCCGGTAATTTGTGATATACATTTTCCCACTCTCTACCCTTTTTCACCCACACTCGGCCCCCTCTGCTTCCCATGGACACAGTCTCTTGTCCAGAAACACCAGCCCGCACTAGCTGGCTCTCTGAGGGTCATTTGTTGGCTGCTGGTGTTGATTTTTTTTTTTTTTCTGCTTCTTTTGATTTCTTACTTGCCTCTCACCACATCCCCCTCCCTTCACTCAAGTACCTGGCTCTGTGCGCCATCTTTGCTTCTTCCTGAGGGGCTGCAGAGCTCCATTCGAGTGTGGAGCTGCTTCCCGGTTTGGGCTGCCACTCTAGTGGGATCCCGGGGTTTTGTTAGTTTGTTTGTTTTGAATTGTTTGTTTGTTTTCTTTTCCTTTTCTTGAGTTGGGAGCCCTTTCTGGCCAGGCTGAGCTGCGTGGCAGGGAGACTCCCCTTCAGCTTCCACAGACTTGCAGAGGGATCCCTGAGAGCATTTCTTTTTACATTGGTTTTTTTTTTTTTCTTTTTCTGTTTCTTTGGGATCATTTCTTTTTTTTTTTAATTTGTTTTGTTTTCTTTTTCCTCTTTTTCCCTTTTTGTCTTTCTTCATTGCTCAGTTTCTCATCTCTCTATATCTTCCTTCTCTTTCTGTTCCCTGAATACCTTGCGTTGTACACCTCTACGCCTTCTAGCCAGGCAGTACTGCAACACCTGAGAGCGACTTCCCCAGACCTCATAGCTCCAGCGGTGGGATCCCTGGGAACTTTGTGGTTCTTTAACCTTTCTGATTCTTATTTAGTCATTCTTTTTTTTTCTTCCTCTTCCCCTTTCTGTTTTTCTCCATTTCACAGTCTCTAATCTCTCCACTCCAACGGCAAGCTCCCCTAGCATTCTTTTTTGTTTCTTTGTATGTTTTTGGCTACTGTTCCTCTCTCCTCTCTCCCATATCCATCTTAGCTCCACACATAACAATCTCCCCACTGCATCCTGCCTACCTGCACCGTGCGCTTAACATCACACCACCAAGCAGCACAGGCACGGCCTACTGGAACCTGCCCTGCACTGATTACCGACCTGCTCTGGTGGTTGTAGTAAGCGCCACAAACAACCCATCCCAGTAACTCCTCTTCAGCTAGACCTGCCCTGCCATACCATATCTGAGTGACTGACCCTGCCAGTTGAAGAAGGAGGTGAAAAGTATTGTGCTCACAGATGAGCAAACAACAAAGAACACACAGTCTGCCTGCTCAGACATAGTCAAATTTTTTTTTTTAAAAAGAGATGAAACAAACAAATCTACCATCAATAAACGAGAAAAATAACTACTGAATGTCCCAAAGACAGCAGACAATAACAAAACATTCACAAAAACAGGACAGGATGGTTCTGAAGACGTCCAAAATAAAACACCAGATGACGCTCCGCTGGAAGAAAATGCACTAGAACTACCTGATAGGGAATTCAAATCTCCAATACTCAGAATTCTCCAAGAACTGAGGCAAAAATCTGACAAACATGAGGAAAAAATAGACAAATTCATGGAAAATACAGACAAAAAATTGGAAGAATTCAGGAAAATAATGCAGGAACAAAATGCCAAAATAAATTCACAACTAGAAATTATACAAAGACAACAATTAGAAATCCAAAAGATAAACAACAAGATTTCAGAAATGGACGATGTCATAGAAGGGCTGAGAAGCAGATTTGAAATGGTGGAAGAAAGGATCAGTGGAATTGAAGACAAACACTTGGATACAACTCTGTTTCAGGAAAACTCAGAAAAAAGAACAAAGAAAAATGAAGAGACCATGAGAGTTATGTGGGACACAATCAAAAGCAAAAATCTTTGAGTGATTGGCATTCCAGAACAGGGGAAGAAAACAGAAAACACAGAGAGGATCATTGAGGAACTATTTACAGAAAACTTCCCTAATATCATGAAAGATGAAAAGCTGGTCATCCAAGAAGCTCAACGAACCCCATAGAGGATAGACCCCAGAAGAAAATCATGAAGACATATCATAATCACACTCACCAAAACCAAAGACAAACAAAGAATCCTGAGAGCAGCTCGAGAAAAACAAGAAGTCACATACGGAGGAGAAACAATAAGACTAAGCTCAGATTATCTGGCAGAAACCATGCAGGCAAGAAGGCAATGGGATGACATGTATAAAACCTTGAGAGAAAAAAATTTCCAGCCGAGAATAATATATCCTGTAAAACTCTCATTCAAATTTGATGGTGAAATTAGGTCATTTCCAGATAAACAGAAATTAAGGGAATATGTAAAAGTTAAACCAAACTTACAAGAATTATTAAAGCGAGTTCTTTGATCTGAAGACAAACAGCTTCAGCCCTCAGGCAGGAACTAGGACACAGGATCATATGAGCCAGATACCAATCAAGGAAATGAACTCTCGAGGACTATCCAAAACCAAAAGAAATACAACAGGGAATCAGAGCAGTTAATCAGTAAATGACAACAACAACAAAACAATAAAAGAGGGAATAAATGGCATAGGTATAGAAACTTCTAATGGAGAGGAAGGCCAGGCGATACCAAGTAATGGTAGACTGCTTCAAACTTAGAAAGATAAGGGTGAAATATATGTAACCACAAAGAAAGTTAACAAACATATGCATTAAAAAAAGAGGAAAAACATAAAGTCTCAGCAAAAAGAAAACCTACAAAGACAAAAGAGATGAAAAAAAAATCCACAAAAAAAAGTAGCTCAGCACAAGAGAGTAAGAAGAACAAAGAAAACGTCAGCACCACAAAAAAAAGTGCTACAAAATGACAGCAACAAACCCACACCTATCAATAATTACACTGAATGTAAATAGACTCAGTGCACCCATAAAGAAATGGAGAGTGACAGAATGGATAAGAAAACAAGATCCATCCATATGCTGTCTACAGGAGACACAGCTTAGAAATAAAGATGTGAATTTATTAAGTCAAAGGTTGGAAAAAAATGTATCAAGCTAACAGCTACCAAAAAAGAGCAGGAGTGGCAATTCTAATCTCAGATAAAATAGATTTTAAAATGAAATCTACCATAAAAGACAAAGAAGGACACTATATAATGATTCAGGGGACAATCCATCATGAAGACATAACCATAATAAACATCTACGCACCCAATAACAGGGCGCCAAAATACATAAAACAAACTTTAACAACACTGAAAAGAGAAATTGACAGTTCCACAATAATAGCAGGAGACTTCAACACACCACTCTCAGTAAAGGACAGAACAACTAAGAAGAAACTCAGCAAAGATACAGAAGACCTAAAGGGCACAATCAGCCAACTGGACCTCATAGACATATATAGAACCCTCCATCCAGCCTCTGCAAAGTACACATTCTTTTCCAATGCACATGGAACGTTCTCCAGAATAGACCACATATTAGGCCACAGAACAATCCTCAACAAGATCCAAAACGTTGACATAATTCGAAGTATCTTCTCTGACCACAATGCCATCAAGGTAGAAATTAACAATATAAAGAGCAAAGAAAAAAAATCAACTACATGGTAACTGAATAATACCCTGCTTACACATCAGCGGGTAATAGAAGAAATCAGAGATGGAATTACAAAATTCATAGAATCAAATGAGAATAAAAACACATCCTAACAAAACCTTTGGGACACAGCAAAGGCATCCTCAGAGGACAATTTATAGCAATAGATGCACATATCAAAAAACAAGAAAGGGACAAAATCAAAACATTAATTACAGAACTCAGTCAAATAGAAAGAGAACAGCAAAAAAAGCCCACAACCACCAGAAGAAAGGAAATATAAAGATCAGAGCAGAAACAAATGAAATAGAGAACAGAAAAAAAATAGAAAGAATCAACAAAACAAAAAGTTGGTTCTTTGAAAGAATCGACAAACCACTGGCCAGACTGACAAAAGAAAAACAGGAGAGGACGCAAATAACCCAAATAAGAAATGAAATGGGGACATTACAGCAGACCCAACTGAAATAAAAAGGATTCTAATAGAATATTATGAAAAACTGTACTCCAACCAATTTGAAAACCTTGAGGAAATAGATAAATTTCTAGAAACACACAGCCTACCCAAACTACAACAAAGTGATGTTGAAAATCTGAACAGACCCATAACAAGAGAAGAGATTGAAAAGGCAATAAAAAAACTCCCAACCAAAAAAAGCCCTGGCCCAGATGGCTTCACTGGAGAATTCTACAAAACATTTACAGAAGAGCTTGTACCAGTACTACTCAAGCTATTTCAGAGCATAGAAGAGGAAGCAACACTTCCAAATTCATTCTATGAAGCCAGGCTAATGCTGATACCAAAACCAGGCAAAGACATCACAAAAAAAGAAAATTACAGACCAATATCTCTCATGGATATAGATGCAAAAAGTCTTAACAAAATTCCAGCCAATAGAATTCAGCATCATATCAAAAAAATAATACACCACGACCAAGTAGGATTCATACCAGGTATGCAAGGATGGTTCAACATTAGAAAATCAATCAACGTAATCCACCACATAAATAAAAAGAGAGAAAAGAATCACATGATCATCTCAATTGACACAGAAAAGGCATTTGACAAAGTCCAACACCCATTCCTGATAAAAACTCTCCATCAAATAGGTATAGAAGGGAAATTTCTCAACATAATAAAGGGCATCCATGCAAAACCAATGGCCAACATCATTCATAAAGGAGAGAGGCTGAAAACGTTCCCCTTAAAAACAGGAACAAGACAAGGATGCCCTTTATCACCACTCCTATTTAACATTGTGCTGGAAGTTCTAGCTAGAGCAATAAGGCAAGAAAAAGAAATAAAGGGCATCTAAATTGGTAATGAAGAAGTTAAACTGTCCCTGTTTGCAGATGATATGATACTATACACAGAAAACCCTAAAGACTCCACGAGAAATCTACTGGAACTAATAGAAAGATTCAGCAGAGTAGCAGGATACAAGATAAACATTCAAAAATCAGTTGGATTCCTATACACCAATAAGGAGAATGATGAAAAGGAAATCAGGAAAACAATACCATTTTAATAGCTCTTGAAAAGATAAAATACTTAGGAATAAATCTGACCGGGACGTAAAAGACCTATACAAAGAAAACTACAAAACACTACTCCAAGAAACCCAAAGGGATCTACATAAATGGAAAAACTTACCATGCTCATGGATAGGCAGACTCAACATTGTGAAAATGACAATTCTACCCAAAGCAATTTACAAATACAATGCAATCCCGATCCAAATACCAACAACATTCTTCAAAGAGATGGAAAAACTAATCATTAATTTTATATGGAAAGGGAAGAAGCCCTGAATACATAAAGCACTACCGAAGAAGAAGAATAAAGTTGGAGGTCTCACACTACCTGACTTCAGAACCTACTATACAGCTACAGTAGTCAAAACAGCCTGGTACTGGTACAATGACAGATATACTGACCAATGGAACAGAATTGAGAACCCAGATGTAAATCCATCCACCTATGGTCACCTGATCTTTGACAAGGGCCCAAAGTCCATCAAACGGGGAAAAGACAGTCTTCTTAACAAATGGTGCTGGCAAAACTGGATATCCATCTGCAAAAAAATGAAACAGGACCCATACCTCACACCATGTGCAAAAACTACTTCAAAATGGATCAAAAACCTGAATATAAAGCCTAAAACTATGAAGTTCATAGAAGAAAAAGTAGGACCAACACTTCAGGCCTTAATACATGGCATTAACAGGATACAAACCATAACCATCAACGCACAAACCCCGACAGATAAGCTAGATAACTGGGATCTTCTAAAAATCAAACACCTATGCTCTTCAAAAGACTTCACCAAAAGTGTCAAAAGAGAACCTACAGACTGGGAAAAAATTTTGGACAGTACAAGTCAGACAAAGGTCTAATCTCCATAATCTACAAGAAAATCCAACACCTCTACAACAAAAAGACAAACAATCCTATCAAAAAATGGGCAGAGGAAATGAACAGACACTTCACCAAAGAAGACATTGAAATGGCCAATAGACACATGAGGAAATGCTCACGATCACTATCCATTAGAGAAATGCAAATTAAAACCACAATGAAATACCATCTCACCCGGGCATTACTGGCACGAATCAAAAACACTGGAAATAACAAATGTTGGAGGGGCTGCAGGGAGATCGGAACACTTATGCACTGCTGGTGGGAATGCAAAATGATACAACCATTTTGGAAAATGATACGGCGCTTCCTCAGAAAGCTAGAAATAGACATACCATTCGATCCAGCCATCCCACTCCTAGGAACATATCCTAGAGAAATAAGAGTCGTCACTCGAATAGACATATGCACACTTGTGTTCATGGCAGCATTGTTCACAATAGCAAAATGATGGAAACAAACTAGATGCCCATCAACAGATGAGTGGATAAACAAACTAGGGTACATACACACAATGGAGTACTATGCAATGAGAAAGAACAACAATGAATCTGTGAACCATCTCATAACACGGATGAAACTGGAGGACATTATGCTGAGTGAAATGTCAATCACAAAAGGACAAATATTGTATGAGACCTCTATTGTAAAAACCCATGAAAAAGTTCACACACAAAATGTAACAATCTTTGTTGGTTACCAGGGATGTGAGGTGTGGGGGTGGGGAATATTAAATAGACAATAGGTAAGTGGTATCTTGGGTGAAGGGTGAGATAGTACACAATACAGGAGAAACTATCACAACTTGTACACGGAAAGGTCATGAAAGCCCCATAGACACATCCAAACTCCCTGGGAGACTGAATGGCTGGGCGGAGGGCTGTGGGGACCATGGTCTCGGGGAACATCTAGCTCAACTGGCATGACACAGCTTATAAAGACAATGCTCTACATTCTACCTTGGTGAGTAGTGTCTGGGGTCTTAAAAGCCTGTGAGTGGCCAAGTGAGATACTCCACTGGTCTCATCCCTTTGGGGGCAAGGGAGAATGAAGAGAACAGGACACAAGGAAAAGATTAGTCTGAAGGACTAATTGTCCACAGCTACCAAGGCCTCCACCGGACTGAGTCCAGTACAGCTAGATGGTGCCCGGCTACCACCACTGACTGCTCTGACCAGGATCACAACAGAGGGTTCTGGACAGAGCTGGAGAAGGATGTAGAGCATAACTCTAACCCACAAAAAAAAGACCAGATTTACTGGCCTAAAGGAGACTGGAGAAACCGCGAGAGTATGGCCCCCAGACACCCTTTCAGCTCAGTGGTGAAGTTCCCTCTGAGGTTCACTGTTCAGCCTGGGAGTGGACAGCCCCATAAAAGCAAGTGAGACTAATGAGGTACAGGAGTCCAGTGACAAGGGCCAGAAAGCAGAAGGGGACAAGGAAGCTGGTGATAGGGAACCCAAGGTTGAGTAAGGATATTGTTGATGTGTTGTGAGATTGTTAACCATTGTCATAGGGCAACATTTGTAGTAACTATTAAATGAAAAACTATTTTGTTCTGTAAGCCTTCATCTTAAGTGAGAATAACAGCACAATTCAAAGAGCGTAGTCAATGTCACTGAACTGTGCATGTAGAAATTTTTGAAATGGTGTTTCTTTGGCTATGTGTATTTTCACCAAAAAGAAAAAGGTTGAGAAGTTAGAGGGTTGATATGTTGTGGGGTTGTTAACCAATGTCATAAAACAACATGTGTACTTCTGTTTAATGAGAAACTATTTGTTCTGTAAGCCTTCACCTGAAGTACAATAAAAAAAATAAAAAAGAAAAGAATTTAGGATGGGAAAAGATTTCTTAAATGGTAATTAGTTGGTTACATATCTATGTTCAAATTCAGGAAAAAATCAAAAGCAGAGAAATCTGATGTTTGGTTACTAGTGGATAAAAGCATGGCAAGGAGTAGTGAAAGGTGTTGTAAAGCCATGGCTGACTTTCAAAGGAGGGTGATTGAAGATTGGTTCAGAGTGTTAGTATGGAGATAAGAGAATGACACCACCCTCCCGCATTCTCTCGACCATAAATAGAGGGGAAAATTTAGGTTTAATTAAGTTAGTAAATCTTTAACAGGAACTTCTGCTTCAGAGAAGTTTCAGATGGAAGCTGGTTTGATCAAACACGTCGGGAGTTGCAAAAATGACATTCTTATTGGTATTTCCTTGAAGTAGTATCAAGGTAAAATTGTTCCCATCTTGTTAAATATTAAAGGTGGAAGAAAGCCTCCTTTATTTAGTTTCTTACCCCAACTTTGTCAAGATACCATGCCTATTGTTATTTTCACATTTTTCCATTCTCCAAAAGTCAAATCACAAATATGAACTAAATGTCTGCTGTGTGCATTTAATGAACTATGATGGAGGTTCTGGTGGAGAAATAGATATGGCTCCATCTTTTTCCTACATTGCAATCCACTGCACTCCCTCATATCTCTGTCCCTTCCCAAGTACTGACCCCTCTGCCTTGCTCACCCTTCCCCCTTTTTGCCACTTGAGAACTCTCATGTCTCCTTCAAAACTCAACTCGTATTAACCTTTTTGACATACTTACTCAGAGGCAACCTAACTGACTTAACCTCTTTCTCCTGTTTCCAAAGAAATACATTTATATTGCACTTTTTATATGCGACACACTGAAGATGTTGTATTATAGTTGTTTACATGCTCCCTCCCCATTAACAATTTAAACTGTTTTCTTTGATGCTCCAACATTCTGAGGGCAAATCTTAAGGGTTCGACCCCTGCAGTAAACCCTTGCCATTTGCTCTAGTTTCAGGCCCCTTCTGACACACTGGAATAACCACCATTTGGTCCCCTGTAATTATCCCCTTGGAAGCTTCCACCACTTTCCCTATGTGGTCCCATTTCGTAGTCTTCTTGGAACTCATACCCCTTCCCCTCCCCAAGATGGTCTTATTTGATAATCTCCCTGGGAACTCAAGTCATTTCCTCTCCACTCTTGTGTAGTTAGTTGCTGTAGAGTCTATTCTGACTCTTGGTGTCCCCATGTGTGCAGAGTAGAACTGCTCCATTGAGTTTTCAAGGCCGTGACCTTTTGGAAGTAGATCACCAGGCCTGTTTTCCGACGTGCCTCTGGGTGGGTTCGAACCACCAATCTTCCAGTTAGTAGTTGAGAACTTAACTGTTTTTGCCACCCAGGAACTCCTCCTTTCCCCTAGACTTGCACTGTAAAATGTAACTAGCCAACTCCAGACCAGCACAGCTAACTATTTAGCCCCACCTTGAAATCCAATAAAGGCAGCTGCCCACAGTTCCTTGCTAGCTCTCTTCTGCTCTCCCACTGCGGTTGCCCTCCATCTTTCATGCTGCTGTGTGGCCCTGTATGGTGTGCTGTGTACCTTTTTCTGGGAACTGTGAATATAATACACCTACTTACTTTCGTGGCTTCCCTGACTCCTCTTTCTCACATCACACCTGATTTAGCATGTTACAAATTTGTTAATGCAGTAAGAGCATGTCTGAGTCATCTCTTCAACCATCTCCAAAATGCCTCATTGTGACTGAATTAAAAATTTGATGAATCTTTGACTTTGAGGAGCTCACTGTCAAGCAGGTGGGACATTTAAAAAAACCAAAAATTGTAGAAGGCAATCATTAATTCATTAATTCATTCAACAGATTTTTGTTAACTGCCTGTCTTGGGCTAGGTATAGAAGTGAATAAGATTGACAGGGAACTGGCCTTTGTAGAATTTAAAATTTGGGCGTAGAGATAGATATTAAATAATTACACAAATGATTTGTGATTAATGCAACAATGAAGAAGTGCAAGGTGGGAGAAGAACACAGAATAGGTATATGGAATAGCATATGCAAAGTCCCCGAGGTGATAAGGAACTTGGTCCTTTGAAGAAACTGAGAGAAGATTGGTGTCATTAATGCAGAAATAAAAGGAGGGAACTGGGAAGAGATAAGTTCAACACACTGGGCAGAGGCAAGATCATGTATGGGACTTTTAGGTAATGTTAAAATTTTTGGAATTTATTCTAAAACCAAAACAAAATCGTTGAAGAATATTAATCAGGACTGCAACATGATCAGATGTATATTTTTACAAACATTATTCTGCCTGCAATATGAATATTAGATGTGGGCAGATAAATTAGGAAAGTGAATGATGATTGTAGCTTATACTATTGTGGTGTAAGTAGTGATAGAGAAAAGTGAACAGATTTGACAGACTTTTAGGAGCTAGAATCCACAGTATTTAGAGATTAATTAGATCTGTCCATGTATGTGTTTTTGGTATTGTACTGGATGAGTTGTGGACACATGAGGAAGAGGAAACTGTCGAAGATGACTCCTGAGTTTCTGGACTGAGCAACTTAGTGGATAATAGTACACTTTTAAGTGCTTAGATGGAATGATTTAAGACATTGAAGGCTGCCAACTCCTACCTGCCATCATTTGAACCTGTAAGTCCACTGGGTCTTTAGAGAGTATTCAAGAGTCTCCTATATAGAGGCAAATGACTCTGATGATGGTGGTGATAAGTAATCTTTTAAAACATTTCCGGTAGGACTTATTGGGAAACTGACTTGTAGCAAAGGGACTGTGGTGGCACAATGCTTAAGTGCTTGGCTTCTAACCCAAATGTTACCAGTTTGAACTCAGTAGTGCTCTGTGGGAGAAAGACCTGGTTCTGCAAAGGTTACAGTCAAGAAAACCCTACGGGGCAGTTCTACTCTGTTACACTGAGTTGCTATGAGTCAAAAACCAGCTCTATGGCACCTAACAACAAGTTCTAGCAAGGAATGAGGCCCTCAGTGCATGGGACTTATCTGGATGAAAGGGCCTGAGACAGAGATGGGCAGGATGGAAAAGAAGAGGGCAAGGGCATTGGAGGCAGGCTTTTCTTGTAGAGCTGCCGTACTATCTCAAGAGAAATCTACTTGGCAAATGTGTAACTGCAATTCAAACCCATTCCCCCTTGTGGCTCTCAGTTGAGCCCTTCACCATCACAAAGGTGATCTTCCTTCACAAAAGTGAAGGTTTCCAGGCAGAGCCAAGAAGACAGACTAGTCAGACTCCATAAGCCACCCTGCTGCAACAAAGACCTGAAAAACCAAGTAAAACAGATACAGACCTCAATCCTAGAAACTTGAACCTTAAATGAAGGGACAAAGTATTAGATTGGAAGTCACTGAGAAGAAGAACCTGATAGAAAACAGGGAAGGAGTAGAGATGCAGAGTGGAGTTTCCTGACCAAATGGCATGACTCAGTGGTGCCATCTTGGAATAAAGACAACAACTTGGCACACAGAAAGGTTCCTCCATGGAATGGCCAAAAGGAGACAGAGGTATGGGGTGGACACACTACAGGAACATGCTCCTACAGCACCCACTCCTCTGGTCAACAGTGGCTATAACCACCCCATCGTGGCAACCCCAACTACAACAAACCAGAGTACCAATTCACCCTATTACCCTCCTCCATCTAGCCCCCCAACCCGTGCCTTTGCCCCACCACCCCTGTCTGCCGTCCCACCTCCTGCAGCTCCACAGGGATCTGGCCCAGACCCTAGGCCCCTTCTCACCAGCTCTGGACCCCTCCTGCCACTGCCCACGGCCCTGAGGGGACATGGCCTGGAACCCAGACCCCTTCCTGCCAGCTCCAGATCCCTCCTCCAGCCTGCTGTGGCACCCAGGGGACCCAGCCTGAACCCTAGACCCCTTCCCGCCAGCTCTGGACCCCTCCTGCCGCCATGTGAAGCCCTGAAGGGAACTGGCCAAAACCCAAAACCCTTTCCTGCTGGATCTAGACCCCTCCCACTGCCTGCCGTGACACACAGGGAACCCAATCTGGTTCACACTGCAGACAAATGACCTATCTTCACCCCTTCTCTTCCTGCTGGACCTGCCCTGCTGCACCATAGTGGAGCAACCAGTCATGCACATCAGGACAAGGTGAGAGCTATCATGCCCACAGTCAAGCAAGCAACAAAGCACACCTGGGCCCACTGGCCCAGAAATAACCAAACCAAACAAAAAATCAGGATGAAAGAAACAAATCTATAGTCAATAAATAAAGAAAATAATACTTAAATGTCTTGGAGACAGCAGACAATATCAAAACATAAAAAAAAAAAAAAAAAAACCAGGACAAGATGACTCGATAAGTGACCAGAATAAAGTACCAGTTGATCTTGCAGCAGAAGAAAAAGCACTGGAGCTATCTGATTGGGAATTCAAAAGTTTAACAGCCAGGGCTCTCCAAGAGATTAGGAAAGAGATCAAGGAAAGCATAGACAAAATCATAGAAAACACAGACATAAACCAACTAAAATATATCCAAAATCAAAGAAAACACAGACAAAGCAATAGAATAATTCAGGAAAAAAATACAAGACCAAAATGTCAAAATAAATAAAAAGAAATCATACAAAAACAGCAGTTATAAATCCAAAAGATAAACAACAAAATTTCAGAAGTGGACAACATAATAGAAGATTTTAGGAACAAATCTGAAATAATGCAAGACAGAATTAGTGAAATTAAAGACAAATCCAGGGATGTCACTTTGTTTGAGGAAAAATCAGAGAAAAGAATGAAGAATGAAAAAAAAACTAAGAACTATGTGGGATACAATCAAGAGCAAAAATTTGAGTGTGATGGGAGTTCCAGAACAGAGCGAGAAAATGGAAAATACAGAGAGGATCATTGAAGATTTGCTGATAGAAAACTTCCCTAATATCATGAAAGATGAAAAGATGACCATCCAAGAAACTCAACAAACTCCATATAGGATAAACCCCTAAAGAAAGTCACCAAGACATATCATAATCACACTTGCCAAAACCAAAGACAAAGAAAGAATCCTGAGAGCAGCTGGAGAAAAACGAAAAGTCACATACAAAGGGGAAACAGTAAGACTAAGCTCTGATTACTCAGCAGAGACCACACAGACAGGAAGGTATTGGGAGGATATATATATCTATAAAACCGTGAAAGAAAAAAATTGCCAGTCAAGAATAATATATTCTGCAAAACAGTCTCTCAAATATGATGGCAAAATTAGGACATTTCCAGATAAACAGAAATTAAGGGAATTCGTAAAAACCAAACCAAACTTACAAGAATTATTAAAGAGAGTCCTTCATTTAGAGAACTAATAACATTAGACAACAACCTGAATTTAAGACACTGGTCAGTATCAGCCAAATATCAACCTAGATAATAAATATCAACTAAAAGATTCAAAACAGGGAACTAGAGATGTCAATCTGTAAATGATGACAATGTCAGAACAATAAAAGAGGGAATACACAGTGTAAATATAGAAGTCTCAAATGGAGTTGAAGTCAAGGCAATATCAAGTAATAAAAGACTGGTTCAAATTTAGGAAGATAAGAGTAAATTTCAAGGTAACCACAAAGAAAGTTAACAAATTACTTGTCAAAATAAAGAAGAAAAACAAAGAGTCTCAGTAACCACAAAATCTACATTAATGAAAGAAATGAAAAGAAATTTCACTAACAAAAAGAACTTAGCACAGGAGAGTAAGAGGAACAGAGGAAACACTAACATCACAAGAAAAAAAAGCACTACAAAATGACAGCAATAAACACACACCTGTCAATAATCACACTGAATGTAAATGGCTTAAATGCATCCATAAAAAGATAGAGAGAAAGAAAGGATAAAAAACATGACCCATCAATGTGCCATCTACAAAAGACACACCTTGGACACAAAGACATAAATATGTTAAAAATCAAAGGATGGAAAAAAATATATCAAGCAAATAGCAACCAAAAAAGAGCAGGAGTGGCAATACTAATCTCAGATAAAATAGATTTTAGAACAAAATTCACCATAAAAGACAAGGAAGGACATTATATAAAGATTAAACATATAGTCCACCATGATGACATAACCATAATAAATATCTATGCACCCAATGACAGGGCTCCAAAATACATAAAACAAACTCTAACAGCACTGAAAAGAGAAATTGACAATTCCACCATAATAATAGGAGACTTCAACACACCACTCTTGGTAAAGGACAGAATATCTAGAAAGAAATTCAACAAAGATACAGAAGATCTAAAGACCACAATCAACCATCTTGACCTCATAGATAAGTATAGAACACTCCACCCAACAGCATCACAGTATACATTCTTTTCTAATGCACATGGAACATTCTCCAGAATAGACCACATCTTAGGCAACAAAGTAAACCTCAACAAAATCCAAAATGTTGAGATAATACAAACTTCTCTAATCACAATGCCATAAAAGTAGAAATTAATAACAAGAAGAAATGAAAACCAAACCAAACCCAATACCATTGAGTCGGTTCTGACTCATAGCAACCTTATAGGACAAGGAAAAAAAAACCAAATACATGGAAACTAATAACACCTTGCTTAAAAACCTCTAGGTAATAGAAGAAATCAAAGATGGAATTAAAAAATTCCTAGAATCAAATGAGAATGAAAACACATCATACCAGAACCTATGGGACACAGCTAAGGCAGTGCTCAGTTACAGCAATAGATGCACATATCAAAAAAGAAGAAAGACAAAGTCAAAATGTTAGCCCTACAACTGGAACAAATAGAAAGAGATCAGCAAAAGAATCCCACAGCCACCAGAAAAAAAGAATAATAAAGATTAGAGCAGGAATAAATAAATAGAGAATAGAAAAAACGATAGAAAGAATCAACAAAACCAAAAATTGGTTCTTTGAGAGGATCAACAAAATCAACAAACCATTGGCCAAACTGACAAAAGAAAAACAGGAGAGTATGCAAATAATCCAAATAAGAAATGAAATGGGGGACATTACAACAGACTCAACTGAAATAAAAAGAATCATAAAAAAATACTGTGAATAACCATACTCCAACAAATTTGAAAACCTAGAAGAAATGGACAAATTTCTAGAAACACATTACATACCTAAACTAACATAAACTGAGGTTGAAACTCTGAACAGACCCATAGCAAGAGAAGAGATTGAAAAGGTAATTAAAAAAAAAAAAAAAAAAACTCCCAACAAATAAAAGTCCTGGCTCAGATGGCTTCAATGAAGAATTCTACCAAACATTCAGAGAAGAGCTTGCACCAGTACTACTCAAACTATTTCAGAACATACAAAAGCAAGGGATACTTCCAAATTAATTCTATGAAGCCAGCATAGCCTTGATAACAAACCCAGGCAAAGACACCACAAAAAAAGAAAATTACAGGCCAATATCTCTCATAAATATAAATGCAAAAATTCTCAGCAAAATTCTAGCCAATAGAATTCAGCACATTATAAAAACAATAATACACCATGTCTAAGTGGGATTCATACCAGGTATGCAAGGATGGTCCAACATTAGAAAATCAATCAATGTAATCCACCACATAAATAAAAGAAAAGAATCACATGATCACCCCAATCAATGAAGAAAATGGATTTGATAAAGTCCAACACCCATTCTTAAAAAACTCTCTATAAAATAGGAATAGAAGGGAAATTCCTCAACATAATAAAGAGCTTCTGTGCAAAACCAATAGCCAACTTCATTCTCAATGGAGAGAGGCTGGAAACATTCCCCTTGAGAATGGGAACAAGACAAGGATGCTGTTTATCATCACTTCTATTTAACATTCTACTGGAAGTTCTAGCTGAAGCAATAAGGCAAGAAAATGAAATTAAGAGCATCCGAATTGGTAAGGAAGAAGTAAAACTATCTCTACTTGTGGATGATATAATACTATACATAGAGAACCTGAAAGACTCCACAAGACAACTATTGGAACTGATAGGAAGATTTAGCAGAGTAGCAGGATACAAGATAAACATACAAAAATCAGTTGGAGTCTTATACACCAGTAAAGAGAACTACAAAAAGGAAATCAGGAAAGCAATACCATTTATAATAGCCCCTAAAAAATTAAAATACTTAGGAATAAATCTAACCAGGGATGTAAAAGACCTATACAAAGAAAACTACAAAACACTACTGCAAGAAACTAAAAGAGACCTATGTAAATGGAAAAACATACCATGCTCATGGATAGGTAGACTCAACATTGTGAAAATGTCAATTCTACCCAGAGCAATCTACAAATACAATGCAATCCTGATTCAAACATCAATGGCATTCTTTAACAAGATGGAAAAACTAATCATTAACTTTATACGGAAAGAAAAGAGGTTCCAGATAAATAAAGCATTATTGAAGAAAAAGAACAATGTAGGAGGCCTCATACCACCTGATCTCAGAACCTACTATATAGCTACAGTAGTCAAAATACAATGACAGACACACTGACCGGTGGAACAGAATGGAGAACCCAGACATAAATCTACCTACCGGATCTTTGACAAAGGCTCAAAAAGTCTGTTAAATGAGGAAAGATGGTCTTTTTAACAAATAGTGCTGGCAAAACTGTATGTCCATCTGTAAAAAAATGAAATAGGACCCATATCTCAGACCATACACAGAAACTAATTCAAAACGGATCAAAGACATAAATATAAAACTCAAAACTATAAAGTTGATGGCAGAAAAATTAGGGATAACACTAGAGGCCCCAGTATATGGCATAAACAGCATACAAACTGTAATTAACAAAACATAAACACCAGAAGACAAGCTAGATAAATGGGATCTCCTAAAAATTAAACACTTATGCTCATCGAAAGACTTTACCTAAAGAGTGAAAAGAGAACCTACAGACTGGGAAAAACTGTCTGGCTAATCTCTGTAATCTATAGGAAAATCCAATGTCCTACAATAAAAAAACAAATAATTCAATTAAAAAATGCGCAAAGGATATGAACAAACACTTTACCAAAGAAGACATTCAGGTGGCTAACAGACACATAAAGAAATGCTCTTGATCAACCATTAGAGAAATGCAAATCAAAACTACGATGAGATACCATCTCACCCTGACATTACTGGCAGGAATCGGGAAAAAAAAAAAAAAAAAAAAAAAAAAAACCCAGAAAATAACATATGTTGGAGAAGTTGCAGGGAGATTGAAACTCTTATACACTGCTGGTAGGAATGTGAAGTGGTACAACCATTTTGGAAAACAATATGTTGCTTCCTTAAAAAGCTAGAAATAGAAATACCATACTATCCAGCAATCCCACTCCTAGGAATATATCCTAGAGAAATAAGGGCCGCAAATAGACATATGCACACCCATGTCCATTGCAACATTGTTCACAATAGCAAAAAGATGGAAACAACCTAAGTGCCCATCAACAAATGAATGGGTAAACAAACTATGGTACATACACACAATGCAATACTATGAAACAATAAAGAACAATGATGAATCTTTGAAACACCTCACATGGATGAATCTGGAGGGCATTATGCTGAGTGAAGTAAGTCAATCACAAAAGGACAAATACTTTATGAGACCACTATCATAAAAACACATGAAAATGTTTCCACACAGAAAGAAACAATCTTTGATGGTTACGAGGGTGGGGACGGGTGGGGAAGGAAAAACACTAACTAGATAGTAGATAAATGGTTGTCATGGATTGAATTATGGCCACAAAAAATGTATGTGTCACTTTGGCTGGGCCATGATTCCTGGTATCGTGTGATTTTCCTATATGTTGTAAATCCTGCCTCTATGATGTTAATGAGGGAGGATGGGCGGCAGTTGTGTTAGTGAGGCAGTACTCAATCTACAAGATTGGATTGTGTCCTGAGACAATCTCTTCAGATCTAAAAGAGAGAAGTGAGCAGAGAGACATGGGGACCTCATACCACAGAGAAAGCAGTGCCAGGAGCAGAGTGTGTCCTTTGGACACGGGATCCCTGGGCAGAGAAGCTCCTAGTCCGGGGGAACACTGATGAGAAGAAGGCCAACAGAGAGAGAAAGGCTTCCCCTGGAGCTGACGCCCTGAATTTGTACTTTTAGCCTACTTTACTGTGAGAAAATAAACTTCCCTTTGTTAAAGCCATCCACTTGTGGTATTTCTGTTATAGCAGCACTAGATGACTAAGACAGTGGTAACTTGGGTGAATGGTAAGACAGTACACCATACTGGGTAAGTCAGCACAACTTGACCAGGGCAAAGTCATAGAAGCTTCACTGACACATCCAAATGCCCTGAGAGACCAAGCTACTGGGCTGAGGGCTGGGGACCATGGTCTTGGGGGATATCCTGCTCCATTGGTGTAACATAGTCTATAAAGAAAATGTTCTACATCTGACTGTGGAGAGTAGCAACTGGGGTCTTAAAAGCTTCCAAGTGGCCATCTAAGATACATCTACTATTCCCATCCCTGCTGGAGTAAAGGAGAATGAAGAAGACCAAAGACTCAAAGGAAAGATTAGCTCAAAGGACTAATGGACCACAACTACCACAACCTCCATGAGATTGAGCCCAGAACAACAAGTTAGTGCCCGGTGACTACCACCGACTGCTCTGGAAGGGATCACAATAGAGGGTCCTGGACAGAGCTGGAGAAAACTGTAGAACAAAATTCAAACTCACAAACAAACAAACAAAACCAGGCTTGCTGGTCTGACAGAGACTGGAAAAATCCCGAGACTATGGCCCCCAGACACCGTTTTAACTCAGTAGTGAAGTCACTCCTGAGGCTCACCCTTTCGCTAAAGTTTAGACAGGTCTATAGGGCCAACAATAATACACACGAGGGACTTGCTTCATAGTTCCATCATGTATACAAGACTAAAGGGGAAAATTGTCCAAAAGCAAAGACGAGAAGACAGGAAGGAACAGGAAAACTGGATGAATGGAAACAGGGAACCTGGGGTGGAGAAGGGGAGAGTGTTGACACATTGCAGGATTGGCAACCAATGTCACAAAACAATTTGTGTATTAACTGTTTAATGAGAAATTAATTTCCTCTGTAAACTTTCACCTAAATCATAAAAAAGATGTTTAAAGTGAAGGCTTCCATTAAGTCACCCTCCCAGATATCTGATTTCCTACAACTTTCACAGAAACATCTAGCTCATAAACCTATAATATGTTGTTTGTGACACAGCACCTCTTTCTAATTAATGTAATATGTTTAAAACAAATAAAAAGTTTTAGCTTTCTGCCACCCCCAGCCTCCATTTTCCTCCATCCCACACTTCTAACTAAATATAAACAAGCTCATCTGACTAAAAGGAATGAATCCCTTTATGAAATGCACTAGATGGCAGTACAAGAACTCTTTCACTGTAGTTGGAAAAGGGCTCTGCTCAACCGGAATGTGCAGGAAAATGGCCAAGTTCCAGCTTCCCACTGTTACCTGAATTAAAGGCAGAGAGAATACAAAAGCGGAAAAGTAGTGCAGTTAGCTAAACGCTGTTTCATCAATTCAGTCTGCTTGGTATTCATGTCACACGGAGAAAAGGTTTTCCAAGTACAATCGTCTTTTGTTTAATGAAGTAAATGCATTTCTGTTTTCTTTTTAAACCATAAAATTTACTTCCATTAAATAAATTCTACTTTTTCCTCATTGAATCTCATTATTAAAATCTGGATATAGCTCTCTAGAAAACAAAAACAAAACCTGTCTTCAGATATTATTAGGTCACAGTCAGGAATACAGTTAATCTTTTCTTAACATAGTCCATATAAAGGAAAATAATAATCATCTGCCAAATTATTGACAATATTAAAATATTTGCAAGTATTTCCAAAATATCAGTAACACCGTGCTATATGCCAAATAAATCATAAAATAGAAAATATTAAGAAGGAAACTATAGTTTAATACCAGTTTTTTAAGAAATAAGTGATCACTCATTTATGATACTCGTTCCTTAAATCCTTTGCAACTTGGCTCAATTTTTCCATCGCCTTGAATTGTTTTATTCCCTTTTAAATTGTACACTGAACGTAATTCATTAAAAAATTTTATTTCGGTGCTTGAACTTGGGCTCCTGCCAGGTGTTAGCTCATGCTGACTCTTTAATGTCCGAAGTAATGTTGTATTTCTTTACCTGTTGATGTATATTTCTTATTAGGGGATGATGTTGTTGTTATTGCTGTTAGGTGCCATCGGGTGGATTCTGACTCATAGCGACCCTATGTACAAAAGAACGAAATACTGCCTGGTCTGGTGCCACCCTCACAATTGTTATGCTCGAATCCATTGTTGCAACTATCTCGTTGAGGGTCGTCCTCTTTTTCACTGACCTTCTACTCTACTCTGACTGTCCTTCTCCAGGGATTGATCCCTCCTGATAACATGTCCAAAGTATGTGAGACAAAATCTCATCATCCTCGCTTTTAATGAGCATTCTGGATGTACTTCTTCTAAGACAGATTTATTTATTCTTCTGGCAGTTCATGGTAAATTTAATATTCTTCGCCAACACCGTAATTTGAAGGCATCAATTCTTCTTCGGTCTTCCTTATTTGTTGTCCAGCTTTCACGTGCAGATGAGGCAACTAAAAACACCATGGCTTGGGTCAGGCACACCTTAGTCCTCAAAGTGACAGCTTTGCTTTTTAACACTTTAAAGAGGTCTTTTGTAACAGATTTGCCTGACGCAATGGGTCATTTGATTTCTTGACTGCTGCTTCCATGGGCGTTGACTGCGGATCCAAGTAAAATGAAATCCTTTACAACTTCAATATTTTCTCTGTTTATCATGATGTTGTTTATTGGTCCAGTTGTGAGGCTTTTTTTTTTTTTTTTTTATGTTAAGATGTAATCCATACTGAAGGTTGTGGTCTTTGGTCTTCAACAGTAAGTGCTTTAAGTCCTTCTCACTTTTAGCAAGCAAGGTTGTGTCATCTGCATATCACAGGTTGTTAATGAGTCTTCCTCCAATTCTGATGCCACATTCTTCTTCATACAGTCCAGCTTCTCAGATTATTTGCTTAACATACAGATTGAATAAGTATGGTGAAAAGGTACAGCCTTGACACATACCTTTTCTGATTTTAAACCACAAAGTATTCCCTCATTCTGTTCGAACGACTGCTTCTTGGTCTGTGTACAGGTTCCTCATGAGCACAATTAAGTGTTCTGGAATTCCAATTCTTTGAAATGTTATCCATAATTTGTTATGATCCACATAGTCGAATGCCTTTGCATAGTCAATAAAACACAGGTAAACATCTTTCTGGTATTCTCTGCTTTCAGCCAAGATCCAGCTGACATCAGCAA
Organism: Dugong dugon; assembly: GCA_030035585.1. Lineage (NCBI taxonomy): Eukaryota > Metazoa > Chordata > Mammalia > Sirenia > Dugongidae > Dugong > Dugong dugon. The sequence continues at coordinate 35,298,639 of CM057467.1, forward strand.
TGACATTTCTCGTTCCATTTCCTCTTCTGAATCTGGCTTGAATTTCTGGCAGCTCCCTGTCGATGTACTGCTGCAACCACTTTTGAATGATCTTCAGCAAAATATTACAAATATTTGCATAATATTTTGTAGTTTACAGACTTTTTCCACATATATTATCTCATTTACTATTTACAACAATATGTTATGGAGGGTTTATTGTTACTCCCATTTTAATGATGAAAAGAAGGACTCACAAAGGCTCAGTAATTTGCCCAAGGTCATGCATATTTTACATTAAAGAAGTTTGACAAAAACCTATGTTCTTTGACTCTAAATCATAGTGTCTTACACTATTATTCAAAGACTCTCGAACAATTAGCATATTTAAAAATTATGTTCACTTAACAAAAAAAACACGAAGGTATATAAAGAAGAGGAAAACAAGTGCCCACTGTGGGTGACCCACTGTGGGTATTCAGGGGCCAGATGATGAAGGACTTTGAAAACCTTGTAATAAGGATGTTACCTGAAGGGTTTTAAACCAAGGTATGACGTCATTTACAGTGGTGGCAATAGGCATGGGGACAATAGGCAGATTGGAGAGATATTCAGGAGTTAGAATAAAAAGGCCTTGGTAATTGACTGGATATATGAGCTAGAGGAAAGGGGGATGTCAAGAATGACTTTCACATTGGGCAACTGAGTGATTAGAGAGGTCATTTATTAAAGGACAATTTACTGAAACAGAAAATATTGATAGAAAATCTGATTTTCCCTAAAATGCTATTTGATCTCCATCTATTTTATAGACAAATTCCTTGTTAACAAAATTTCTTTTATAGTTTAAATTGCAGTTCGAAAGGCTGTACTCTTTTTGCCTGGAGTACACTTCCTCGTGTCTTTTCCCATCCTACAAACCCAAGCCTAATCTATCTCTTCCAAGATATTATCCTCAGTTTTCCCAGATAGGAATCTGTCCTTCTTCTGTTTCTCTCAGAGCATCATGCCTCTGGCATAGCTATTGTCACACTCTGACTGCAGTATTTATACCTATTGCCCGAACCAGGCTATAATTCTTTTGAAAGTAGAGGTCTTGGGACAATGGCGTCAAGTCAGCTCTGACTCATGATGACCCCATGTGTGTCATAGCAGGACTGTGCTCTCTAGGGTTTATAATGGCTGTCATTTTTCAGAGGTAGATTGCCAGGCCTTTCTTCTGAGGCACATATGGGTGGATTTGAACCACTAACCTTTCAGTTAGTAGATGAATGCTTAACCATTTGTGCCACCCAAGGACCCCCATGAGAGGATGGTACTCTTTATTTTTGTATTCTCCCAAAAGATCAAGTTTTTTCACTGAATATACTTAACAAATGCTTCAATTAACTGATTTGAATTCCCATTTTCCTTCCATTTTACAGGAAGTAAGATGGTCTTCCCATTAAAAAAAGGAAAATTCAACATCATAACCAAAGAACTAAAGCCAAAGATGTGGTCATGAGGGAATTAGTAAACACACAGAGCCCTAATCAAAATTAATTCAAGTTGTAATTCCAGGTGTATTACTTTATAGACTAGTGAAAAAACTTCAGATGTCATCTTAGAACTATGAGTGACAATCTCTTAGCAATCATGGAGAATGTAAGATACTCCGAATGAAGAGCAATGAGAGAATGTCACAGTTCTAAGTGGGAGAAAAGGGGTACATTCCAGAAACAATAAACCACTTATTTTTATTAAAATTACAGGAAAATAACCGAGTAATCATTCCATTTATTTATTCTGCAAAAATGTATTGACTAATGAGGGTACAAAAATGAGTAAGATAGTGATCCTGCCCTCTAGGAAGCCAAAGCTTTGTGAGGGGAGGAGAGACATGGAAGAAAAAAAAAGTTAATACAATGTAATCTATACCATAATAGAGGTGTGTGCATACTGCTTTGGTGAAACAGATGAAACAATCAAACAAATGAACAAAAAACCAAACCTGTTGCAGTCAAGTTGATTCTGACTTACAGCGACCCTATAGGACAGAGTAGAACTGCCCCGTAGGGTTTCCAAGAAGTGGCTGGTGGATTTGAACTGCTGACCTGTTGGTTAGCAGCCCAGCTCTTAACTTATGGTGAAACAGATGAGAGAGAAACAAATTATGTCTGAGTATGTGGTTAGGGAGAGTCCTAGACAGGAAGTTGGTCTCTAATAAGTAGGAATTCCCCAGCAACCAAGGAGAGAAGAGCATTACAGGCAGCCAAAAACCCAAATCAAGTCATGAAAGGGTCACAAAGCCTGTCTGAAGTAGGTGGAGTAGAGGATGTTTGGCTGTAAGTGGCAGGAGATGAACTAAGAAAGGCAGGCTAAGAACTGAGATGGAGAGGGGCTGGCCTGGAAGCCATAATGAAAGATTGGAGTGTGATCCTGTAGAAAAAATTAGAGCATGTTTAAAAACATATGGTGTACAAATGTGCAGGGGGAAAAATGTGATGGATAAGAACACAGAAATGCAGTTTAGAACCCACAGCGTCTGGTACAGAGGGATGCTCAATAAATACTGAGAGCTGTTTTATAATTATAATATTAGATTCTCAAATTGTTCAGTATTCAAAGAAATACAAAATAAAATGATTAAAGAATGTTTTTGCCTTTTATTAGTAAGAGATTGGAAACTTCATTCTAGTGTTAGAAAGAGTTTGGTGTTGACTCACTGTTGGCAAGAATGTGAATCAGTTTAAACATCTTGAAAACAAATTGTAAGTATATATTATGAGCCTTAAAATTTCCATACTTTGCTCCATTAATTAAAATTTCTGGATGCTATTTTCAGAAAATTCTCAGAAATGTAGATAAAATTTTAAGTAAAAATAAGTTGCTCCCAGGGCCTGTTGGCGCAGTGGTTAAGAGCGACGGCTGCTAACCGAAAGGTCAGCAGCTGGAATCCACCAGCCGCTCCTTGGATACCCTATGGGACAATTCTGCTCTGTCCTATAGGGTCGCTATGAGTCCGAACAGACTCCACGGCAATGGGTAAGTTGATCCCAGTGTTATTTATATTGTCAAAAATTTAGAAATAACTTAAACATCAAATAATAGAGGAATGTTAAATTAGTATTTTCAAACTTTTGGGAAAAATCAGTGGAAGTCTTCTAAAGCAAACAAAATCTTGCTCAGAGTCTCAATAATTAAGACACATAATAGCAGATCTGCTCTGGCAATGGAGAAACCTGGAATGTGTCCACCTACCCAACCCCTCTTTGGCTGTTTGCAGGGGATTTTGCAGAGGCAACTCTGAAGAACCTAATGATTTTTCCAGCACGACTTGAGAATCACTCCTCTAAACAAGTTACCATGTATCTATACAATGGAACATTATGATATTTACAAAGAATATTTGGAGGCATAAGAAAACATGTCAAAAATTTAAGCAAAAAATAGAATGAAAGAATTGCAAATGTAATTTTGTGATCTCAACTGTGTAAAATACATCTGGAAAAAAAGACTGAAAGACATAAAAATGAAAACAGCTATTATAGTAAGTTTATATATTTTTTAATTTCTTAAGATTTTTAAGAAGAGTATTATTTTTATGTTCAGAAAAAAGTGTGTTTGTGTCTTTTAAAATCTGTCTTGCCCAACAGACTTCATTTTCTTATTTTAATATGTTGGTGGGTTAGTAGAAATGGTGTAGTCCTTTAAAGGTCCTAGCAATCTTGCTTCAGCAGATTGAGAAAATTTCTTCTGATATTTTATTACATACAGTATTGAACTGTGGGCTGGGTGAAATGTGGTTAGGTGGAGTCAGAGTTGGTTGAACGGTTCATTCTGTTATAAACATTTATTGAGCACTCATGGCTCTCCAGGTCCTCCTCTGGGCATTGAGAATGTAAAGTGAATGAGATGGGGCTCCTGCCTTCAAAGAGGACCAGTCCAGAGATGAACAAACTTGCATGCAAATAATCACCAATTCCACAGTGATATATACCCACTGGAAGTATGTCAAAGTGTTCTGGAACTATTAGGAATGACTATGCTTGAGGCAGCTTCATGGAGGAGGGAACTAACCTTTATGGCCACTTTATGTTGAGTGCTAAGTGCTTTACTTGGTTGTATCAGTCACGGGTCATAGTTGCAAGCAACAGAGACCTTGAAGCAATGATTTTCCATCAATTTGTGCCAGTCAAACACTTGGGAACTTGTTAAAAATATAGACAACGAGGCATTGGTGGTTCAGTGGTAGAGTTCTCACCTCCCATATGGGAGACCCAGGTTTGATTCCCAGCCAATGCAGCCACCACCCATCTGTCAGTGGAGGCTTGCATGTTGCTATGATGCTGAACAGGTTTCAGTGGAACTTCCAGACTGAGACAGACTAAGAAGAAAGGCCTGGCAATCTACTTCCAAAAATCAGCCAATGAAAACTCTACGGATCCTAATGGTCCAGTTGGCAACCATCATGGGGCAGATGCAGGACTGGGCAGTGTTTTGTTTTGTTGTGCATGGGGTCACCGTGAGTTGGAGGCTGACTTGATGACAGCCCAAAACAACTTGGCTGATAACACAGAAAATGAATTTTATTGAAAAGATTTTGTATACCTCTCAGCCTGGAGAACCAGGCTAAAGACTAAGTCTCCAGGAACAATATCTAACACCATGCTGTGGAATGGCTCCCATGACAACTAGCTGGATCACCATGGCAGACACTGCTGCATCAGGAATTCACCCATGCTACCACTCAGCCTTGGAAACTCAGTGACTCTGCCACCAGCATCATCAACAAAATATTACCACATGAAGTGTCCTTCAAGTTACCTTCTTTAGAACTGAAATCTTTGGTGGGTAAGAAATGTGATTGGTAGAGCCCAGGTCACATGTCTGTGCCCTACCTATAAATGAGTCTAGATAACCTAGTTCTTGTTTTTGTCTTTAGTTTTCAGGACTTATAAGGCTGGACACGCTCCATATATGTTAAACAAACAAACAAACAAAAAACCAACCAAACAAAAACGCCATTGCTGACAGGTTGATTCCAACTCATAGCGATCCTATAGGACAGAGTAGAACTGCCTCATAGGGTTTCCAAGGAGTGGCTGGTGGATTCAAACTGTCAATCTTTTGGTTAACAGCTATAGCCCTTAACCACTATGCCACCAGGACTCCCCATATACATTACAGTGTACAAAATATGCTGGGTAATCAGAAAACCTGACAAATGCCCACCAAACATACGTTGTATCATTCGATTCTTATGATAGCCCTAAAAGAAATTATATTTCCATTTGGAAGATGAGAAAACTAAAGATTAAAGAGATCAAACAATTTTCCCAAGTCTCCAAAGCTAGTAAGTGGCAGAGCAAGGAACCAAAATCTGACTGCTCCCAAACTCACGAACTGTCAACCTACCACACATTATGCCACAACTCACAGAGGAGGTGACTTCTGGAAAAAACCTGAAGAAATAGGATTTTCAGGTTCAGTGTGGCTGGAACAAAGGTTCATTGTGGAGAAGCAGGAGAATATGATACTGGAAAGACAGTGAGGCTCAGGACCAAGTTTAGGGGAGAAACCCATACAAATGACCAGGGCTCTCCTGACCTAGGGCCCAACCATGTTTCAGGTCACTAAGAATCTAGTGTAAAGTTTTTTAATCAATGTCTTTGCTGGAAGACCTTTCCTTGACTTTTTTTTTCCTTTAAACCAGAGCCCAAACCCCCTCTCAGTTTGGCTGTAAAATGTTTTGGATTTTATTTTATAAGTCCTTGGCTCTTTACCTGTTGAAAGCTATGAGATTTTCTTCCCACACAACATTCTGCACGTACATCTTCAGGGTGTTCACAGACCTCTTCCTGGAGGCCAACCTTAGAGTTTTCATGGGTTCAGGTGATGAGGAGAAAAAAGGAGAATTTTAACTCAGAAAATGACATAATCAGATTTGCACATTAAAAAGGTAACTTTGACAATAGCAAGGAGGAGCATGGGTTAGAACAGGGTTATAATGAAAGAAGAGAAAATAATTTGGAGACTGTTGTAAGACTCCAAGCAAGAAGATGGTGAAGATTTGTTGTTGTTAGCTGCTGTTAAGTAGGCTCTGACTCATGATGACCTTATATATAACAGAATGAATCGTTACCCAGTCCTGTGCCATCTTTATGATTGTTTGTATGTTTGAGTCCATTGTTGCAGCCATGATGTCAATCCATCTCATGGATGGTTTTCCTACTTTTTGCTGACCCTCTACCTTACCATGAAGATTTAACTATATAAAAATTGTGAATAATCCCATGAAAACTTAGATGGATGTTTCTGTGGACAGCTATGCTTAAAATTTAGCTGTACAAGAGGATGAGTGAGGTTCACTTGACCCGAAGTAGTTCATATCTGGGACCCTGCTGGCCTGTCAATGCATACTAACTAAAGGAGGTAGCTGTCTCAACTCTGAAAGTCCTTCCAAGTTGAGTGGACAGAAGGACGGTGTTTCCTCAGTGGACTGTAGCCCTGCCGTAGTCTTTTCTCGTCTAGCCACAAACAGAATGCTGCTTAAAATCTTATGTGCCACATATAAAAATGTATGTAACTAAAGTAAAAAGACATTTAGGAGAAGGAAGATAGAACAGTAAAATGCTGGAGAATTATTTCACATATGTATGACGAAAAATCAATGGATGATACTGCTTGAGGTAGATTAATGGAAGACAGAATACAATTTTTCAAGTGTTTGAAAGGCAAGTATGTGAAAGAGTAGTTACATTTATTCTCTCTATCAAACTCCAGATGTCAGAAAGAAGACCATTGGGAAGAAGTCAGAATTGGGCTCAGCTTAAAAAAAAAAAGTATGTAACAATTAGAATTGTCTAAAAAGGAAATGGCTTGCCTCATAAGGTAGAGGGGTATTCAGACAGAAGCTCAAGAACCATCTGTCAAAAGTTGCGTAGAAGGGAATTCTGCATGGAGGCTGTGGTCTGGGGCTGAGTGATGGATGAGGAGACAGAGGCGGAATATAAGAGTGAGCTATTTTAACTGTAAGTTATTTTAAACTATAAGAGACTGTAATACTGCATAATCAGATACAAAAAAAAAAAAAAAAACTGTTGCTGTTGAGTGGGATTCCAACTTATAGCAACCCTCTAGGACAGAGTAGACTGCCCCATAGGGTTTCCAAGGCTGTAAATCTTTTTTTCTTGTCATACTTTTGGTGAAAATTTGCAGACATATTAGTTTTTCATTCACCAATTTATACATAAAGTGTTTTATGACATTGATTGCAATCCCTGCGATGGGTCAGCACTCTCCTCTTCTCCACCCTGGGGTTCACTGTTTCCATTCATCCCATTTTCCTTTCCCTTCCTGCCTTCTCTTCTTTGCTTTTGGGCAGGTGTTGCCCATTTGGTCTCATTTACCTGATAGAACAAAGAAGCACATTCCTCAGTGTGTTATTGTTTGTTTTATAGACCTGTATAATCTTTGGCTGGAGTCCTGGTGGCATAGTGGTTAAGAGTTCAGCTGCTAACCAAAGGGTTGGCAGTTCAAATTCACCAGCTGCTCCTTGGAAACCCTATGGGGCAGTTCTACTCTGCCCTATAGGATCGCTATGAGTTGAAACTGACTCGACAGCACCTAACAGCAACAACAATCTTTGGCTGAAGGGTGAAATTTGGGAGTGACTTCAGTTCTGAGTTCAAAGGGTGTCCAGGGGCCATAGTCTTGGGGTTCCTCCAGTCTCTGTCAGACCAGTAAGTCTGGTCTTCTTTTGCAGAATTTGAATTTTGTTCTACAATTTTCTCCTGCTCTGTATGGGACACTCTATTGTGATCCCTGTCAGAGCAGGTGGTGGTGGTAGCCTGGCACCATCTAGTTGTGCTGGACTCAGTCTGATGGAGGCTGTGATACTTGTGGTCCTTTCATCCTTTGGACTAACATTTCCCTTGTGTCTTTGATTTTTTTCATTCTCCTCTGCTCCTGATAGGATAGGACCAGTAGCTGTATCTTAGATGGCCGCTCAAAAGCTCTTAAGACCCCAGACACTACTCACCAAAGTCAGATGCAGAACATTTTCTTTATGAACTATGTTGTGCCAAATTGACCTAGATGTCCTAGCTGTGGCTGTAATCTTCATTGAAGCAGACTGCTAGACCTTTCTCCTGCTGAGTGGCTGGTGGATTGGAACCGCCTGCCTTTCAGTTAGCAGCCAAGCACTTAACCACTGTGCAACCAGGACTCCAATCAGATATTACCAAGGGCTCCAATCAGATATTTCCAAGTCTTAGTTAAATAAAAGGAATAAAATTATTGAAGAAACAAATGGCCAAAGGACCCTTGGGGCCATACCAGCTTCTGATAGATTGGAGGACAAAAAGCTGAGAAGGCAGCCTTCTACGAAGGTAGATTTCAGACACTGTCTCCTCTGACATCTGAATTCCCTTTCTCTGGGCCTACTGGACAACACTGAGTTTCCAGGGAAGAAAAATAGCAGTGAGGAGCATGTAAGATACTGGGATGGGAAAGAAGGTTAAAAAAAAAAAAAAAAAAAGGATGGAAACTTTTTCCCAGGAACAGCAGGTAGTTGTGAAGACCACCATCATAATAAAAATTATTAATATTATTTCTGTAATTCTTAGACATTTAAGATGTGCCAGACACTGTGTAAGAAGTTTTGCAAACATTACGTCAGGTAACCTTCACAAAAACTCTATGAGGTAGTGTCAATAACATTCCCCATTTTATAGATAAGAAAACAGACTGAGTGATTAAGTACCTTGCTAGTAAGTAGTGGTGGGGTAATTAAACAGGTCACTTAAATATCTTGCCAGAAAATCTTCAGTCCCCAGGGTTCATTCACAGGAGTTTGTAATCTAATGTTTATATAATCGAGAGCTGTTTTATAAATATTAGATTCTAAAGGTCAAATAGCTTTCTTTCTGGATAGCTCTTTCTCTCTCAGTCTGTCTCTCTCTTCTTCTTTCTCAACTGGATAAAGCAGTGCTGTAGTTGTATCGCCAGATGCATGCTGCTTGGATGGACAGAGGTTCTCTCTGTTTGTAAAGAACAGTTTCATGCTCATCTACCCATCTGCTTGGTATCCATGCAACCACAAAATAGAACATCTTTGCATATTTGTACTCTTCTTCTTCCTGCCATGCAGAGACGGGGAATGATATGGTCATTTAGAAGTTTGACTGTCCATTTAGGAACATCTCATAACACCCAATAGAATAAAATCACAGAAGGAGAGCATTTTTCTTTCTCTCTCTCTCTTTTTTTCCCCCCATAGATCATGTTTGTGTTGTAGCCAACCATATAGGTATAATTTGGGTTAATGAAGACGCCTTCTTCCTGTAGCAGCTTACTTCAGCTTGCAAATCAGTTCTCTAAATCATTTGGCTCAGCAGAATTCAAGTTGGTTCACAAATTCAAACTGTTCCTGCCCACCCCTTCATTTTTTCTTTCTTAATGACCCTGAAGCCTTCGATTCAGTCTTGTATTGACAAGTCAAGGAGCAGGAAACTTCTGTTCGTGGTAAGTACTCTTGGAGTGTCAATAGACAAAGACTTCTCTGACAGTTAACGTCTAATACACTTTGATACCATAGCACAGGAGGCATAAAAATGGGTTCTCGCAATAGCCTGTGGTTGATACATTTTAAATGTAATTTCCACAGCCATCCAGGTTCAGGAACATCATTAAAGACTGTAGGTGTCTCTCTCTGAAACTTCTAGTCTCTTAGCCTCATTGACAGATCCGCAAACTCCCCTCTACCATTTTGTGACTGGTTTGTTCCACTCCGCATAATGTTTCTAAGGTTCATCATGTTGTAGCATGTGTCAGTATTTCATTCCTTTTTATTGCCGTGGGCTCGATCCCCTTGCCATGGGCTCCTGCAGAACCCAATAATCCTACTTTAATGCTTCTTGAATTGTCGTTTCCTGTTTATTGTCTACCTTTTCCCTAAACTGAGAGCTCCAAGGGCAGCATTTGTGTTTTCCTTATTTAGCTAGTCCAGTGCTTGGCACAGGGTAAATACTCATTAAACATTTGCTGTATTGTTGAGTTAAAGGTGAGCTAGACCTAGAAATGTAGAAATGTGAATTGGCCTGCTCAGGATGATACACCAAGTTGGCGTTAGAATCAGGACCATAACCCAGTCAAAAGAGTTCTACTCTACTCTACCCCTTAATTGGTTCCAATCCTGGTACTCTGTAGATATCAATAAATGAGAAAGTTTATGGTAATACCAGTTAAAAAGTATACTGACTTATTTGGGAATAAGCCATTAGATCTTAATAAAGAAAAGAAAAGGAGAAAAAAAATTAAAGAAGCTCTTTGGCCTAGCTTCAGCAGGAAACATATGGCAAGGCTGCCAGTCGATACTCATAAACTGTAACCACACGAAGAATTTGTGCAGCTTGAAAATACTCATCATTGACTTTACCTGTTATTACAAGACTACTGGCAAAATGTTGAGTTACCTGCATGATTGGTGGATAGTTTCCTTGATCAGCAAAAAGCAAGGAAAAAACAATCTCCAACTGAGTTGCAACATGGAAACAATTTACCACCTCATCACCCTTAAACAAAAGGTTCAAATCGAAGTGTGTTCAATCTTGACATAAACCATATGCCTGAAAATGCTCACTGAGTAGAAACCTGGTTGGGAGAACAATAATGCCTATGGGATGGTAACCAATAAATATTTCAATAAGATTTTTTATTCTACAACAATGAGCTGTTGGATAATTCAGGTGCTTGGTAGGGAGGGGTCATCTAATCAAATTCTCTGAAATTTGAGATGAAAACACCAGGGTCAAAAACAATAAAGTGATTTAGCCAGACACAAAACAAGGACTAGCACTCAGCTATTTTTATTACCAGTCCCATTAAACTATAGAGTTTATGCAAAGCGTTGGCCTAGTACCTAACTAATAGGGAGTCCCTGAGTAGTGCAAACGGTTAAATGATCGGCTACTAACTGAAAGCTTGGAGGTTTGAGTCAACCCAGAGGTGTCTCAGAAGAAAGGCCTGGGGACCTACTTCTGAAAAATCAGCCATTGAAACTCTATGGAGCATAGTTCTACTCTGACACCGTAAGCTGGATTTGACTCAACGGCAACTGGGGAAAATACAAAAACAAAAACAAACAAATAAGCAAAAAAACCCCTAACTAATGGTAGGCACTCAATAAACGCTTACTGGAGAAATGTTGAATGAGTTGGAAGGGGAGAAGTTCATCGATATATCTCTAGAACAGTCTCAGCAAGAGATGCATTGATCAGATGATAAATCAGGATACTGGAGGGTGCTCTTCATCACTTGGTGAAAATAGTACTTAAGGTAATTTATCTCCTTTTCTCAATGAGGCTATAGTATTCCCACCCTTAGGAGACACTGGGGTCAGCCTGCCACCCACTCTGTTTTCTGGCTCCCATTATGTCTCACCTGGATTATTATACTATTGTCCTAAAATCATCTCCCATCTTTTAGTCTCACCTAATTTTGTTCAATCCTGGATGTGCCTTCAGAGTTATTTTTAGAAAATACAATGCTTTTCACATCCCTTACCACTTTCTATGCCTAAATTCAACTTCCCTCAGAATAAAGTCCAAATTCTCTAGCATGACGTATAAGGTCCTTTACAATTAAACCATGCCTTACCTTCTCAACATTTTCTCCCTCTCCTCCCTATGCCTTGCAATACCCCGTGATTTCCAATCAACCACATCATGCTCTTTTGCCCCTCTCCATTTTCCCGTGGGCCATCTCTCTTCCTTGAAATGTCCTTTTCCCTTCATTATGCTCCTCGTGCCCACCCCCCATTTGTTTGCTGCCGAACGTTCATTTATCTGTCAATACTCAACTAAGTCATCACTTCTGTGACAAAATCTTTTCCGACATCCCAAGCTCTGTGACCTAGTTCTTTTGGGTTCCTATAGCACTTTTCTACCTCTCTATAGGCATCAAGTATACCTCTTCTCCCCAGTCCCCACTCTACCAAAACAGCTCCAGTTAAGGTCACCTGTGACCCTCCAGTCCTCAATTCTTACCCATATCTTATTTGACCTATCAGCAGAACTGGACAAAGATGGTCCCTCTCCTTTTTGACTTGACTTTGACTTGACTCTTTACTTGACTTCCAGGACAACCCTGTCTCTTAGTTCCTTTCTTATCTCATTAAGCCACGCCTCAGTCTTCTTTACTGAATCCTTCTCATAACTTCATATTCCTCTTCTCTTCCCATTCTAGCCTCACTCTGTAGGTGATCTTATCCATTTTCATAGCTTTGAATACCAGCTGTTTGCTGACATTCCCAAGTTTATATCTCCAGCTTGGATTTCTCCCCAGATTCTAGATTTGTAGATACAACTGCCCACTTGATATCTGTGCTTGGAGGTCTAGTAGTCATCTCAGACTTAACATATCCAGAACCAAACTCCTGATTTCCATTCCCCAAGCCGTACATTCCATGGTCTTCCCCATCTTCACAAATGATGATTTCATTCTATCTGTTGCTTAGGCCAAAAACCTTGGAGTCATCCTTGACTCATTGTTTTCTCTCATATCCCACATCCAATCCATTAGCAAATGTTGATGGTCCTACCTTCAAAGTATATTGAAAGTCTGACCATTTCTAGCCACTTACACTGATACCACCCTGGTCCAATACACCATTATCTCTTGCATGGATTATTAAAATGCTTTATAATTGTGAGGTTTTTTTTTTTCCTGTCTATATATTATATATTAGGGTAGTGATTCTTTTAAAACCTAAGTAGTTCAGATCACTCCTCTGCTCAAAGCCCTCCAGTGGCTTCTCTTCTCATTTAGAACAAAATCCAGGGTACTAGCAACGACCCTATATATCCTACTACTCTCCTTCTAATTCACTCTGCTTCAGCCATATTGGCTGCCACACTTTTCCTCCTGTACCAGGGCCTTTACATGCACTATCTACCCTCTCTTCCTGAACACACATCCTTCAGCTATCCACACAACTAACGTCCTCCTTTACTTTGAGTTTCACATTGAATGCCACCTTATCAAAGAGGCCCTCCCTAACAAATCTATATGAAATAATATCTCTCTTCCCACCCACAGACACTCCTTATATTATCAATCTATTTCATTTTTCCCTTAGCTTTTATCAATATCAAATATGTTTATATACATATTGCCAGACTACTCACATTAAATTATAAATCCATTGAGAGAGGACAGTGCTTTTGTCTCCTTTGTTTATTTTTGAATCCTTAGTGCCTAGAACAGTGTGTGGCACAGAGTAAGGGCTCAATAAACTATTTCTTGAATGAATCAAGATAATTGATGGCATAGGAGAGTTTGACTTCTTTTCAATACTTTTGTTAAGGACTGGGTTATTTGCTTAAGTTCAGTTTCTTTTGGATAACAATTTGGTCAGTATTTTGTTCTAAGTGATAAGGTGTCTGAACTGGGATCCTACAGAGGTATCTATATTTCTAGTAATGATACTTTATGCTTTATGTTTGTAGAATGCTGTATTTCTTTAAAGTAAGCTCACCTCTATTATTTTATTTGGCCCTCATAACATGGTATAACCAAACCAAAAACCAAACCGTTGTCGTTGAGTAGATTCTGACTCATAGCGACCCCATAGGACAGAGTAGAACTGCCCCATAGGATTTCCAAGGAGCGACTGGTGGCTTTGAACTGCCAACCTTTAGGTTAGCAGCCAAGCTCTTAACCACTGCACCACCAGGGCTCCATAACAAGGTATGGAAATTATCATTATCTCCATCTCTTTTTAAGTAGGAAATCTGATACTTTACCAACGAGTGAAGTGTCGGTACTTTAAAGATAAGAAAATAGCAATCCCACCAAGAACATGAATTCAATCAAGACCCTAATTTAGCCTGGTAAAGGAAAGACTTAAGAGAGACAATTTTTTTTTGAATATTTGAAGGGCAGCCTATGAAATGATAGACTTAATATCAATAAATAGAGTGAGGAATAATTTTTTAATAATTAGTTCCATCTAAAAATGGAACAAGCCACCTTGGGAGTGATTCATCACTGAAAATATTGCAGCAGACACTGGACTACTGCCCTCCAGCTGAGCTTCTCACAAAAGGAGTGCCATAAGGAAAACTGTAGGTTTCCTTAAACCCAATGGTCTATGGATTCCAGAAAATATATCATATTTTCTACTCTAAAGAAGGTTTTAAATCATCGAATGATAGGGGGAAAAAAAGCCATGATGAATAAGGGTAAAATAAATCACTTTCTGTTGCATAGCTCTCTTCAGTATTTCAGATAGACTGTAAGAAGAAACCTTGGTACAAGTTTCAAGCAAAGAGCTTGAGGGCTTAACAATGAGACCAAAGAAAGAACATCAGCCTGGGCAATACCAGCTGCTATAGCAGTGGGGGAACCAAAACCAAACCCGTTGCTGGTGAGTTGATTCCAACTCATAGCAACCCTATAGGACAGGGTAGAACTGCCCCATAGAGTTTCCAAGGAATGCCTAGTGGATTTGAACTGCCGACCTTTTGGTTAGCAGCTGTAGCACTTAACCACTAAGCCACCAGGGTTTCCAGCAGAGGAACAAGGTTCACAAATTTCTGTTCAACAACTGAAGCAAATAGTTGCATTCTGCGCTTAACCTCTGTACCAGCTGCTGGGAGTGAAGGTGCATCATCAGACCCAGCAGAGTCTTGTTGACAATGTAGGAAACTGACAGTAGAAGGTAGTATGCTGTTAGGAGCTGGTGTTTTCATATCCTGGGGTTGAGCTGTTGTTTATGAGTGGTTCTGACAGAAATACTTGTTCATTTACTGGTTGACCTGCAGCCAACTATGTGTGCCAGAAATTCTAGCCAGACAAACACGAGTCCTACCCCAAGGCATTCTCTAGGAAGCCTGCTTACTCAGCCACTTTCTTTCACCTGTAAGGTTTAAGATTAAAAAAAAAAAAAAAAAAGTGTTGCTGACACTGAACTAACTTTATCTCCAGAGATACTTGAAACCAAGGTCTCAGGTAAGGGACAGGGGTTAAAATAAAACACTAACCAAATAAAACCTAAAAGGATACATCTTTTCATCTTGTTAAGTTTCCATTATATTCTTAGTTAAAAAACATAAAATATTACATTAACTACTTAAAAGAACTTACAAAGGCAGTTGTCATGAATATGCTGTTTTTGTTAGCTATGGTTGAGTTGGCCCCCAACTCATAGTGATCCCATATGTGTCAGAGTAGAATTCTGTTCCACAGAGTTTTTGATTTTTCAGAAATAGATCACCAGGCCTTTCTTCCTAGTCAGTCTTAGTCTGGAAGCTCTGCTGAAACCTATTCAGCATCATAGCAACATGCACGCCTCCATGGACTGATGGATGCTGGCTACGCGTGAGGTGAATTGGCTTGGGAATTGAACCAGGGTCTCCCGCATGGAAGATGGGAATTCTACCACTGAACCACCAGTGGCCTGTCATGAATATAGAAAGGGAAAACTTGACTACCTTTGAGAGTTTACACTGAAGGTGCTTCAGATTTAGTGAAATTCCTATAGGCATTGGTGACAGAATAGCCCTGAATGAGAAACTTAAGGAGCTTAAACTTCGGTTTGAAGAGGACACTATAGTCTACTTTTATCATCAAAACAAATCTAAGTTCTTATAGATTTCCCCATCTCCTGTTTGATTACGTTGCACTCTTGCTCAATGGCCTCTGCTAGATTTCACTTGCCTTTTGGAAAAAGCTCATGTTGTTGTGAAGTCTAGAAAGCCCTTCACACCTAGCTCCACCCCAGGATGACTCTTAGCATCCACATCTTCCCACTGTGCATGCCCTACAGCAAATTTCTCCCAGCTTCCTCAGCCTGCTGGGGCCCTGGTGGCACAGTGGTTAACAGCCATGGTGAGCTATGGCTGCTAACCAAAAGTTGGCAGTTCGAATACACCAGCCACTCCTTGGAAACCCTATGGGGCAGTTCTACTCTGTCCTATAGGGTTGCTAAAGGGTTGCTATGAGTCAGAGTCAACTCAAAGTCTATGTCCTCAGCCTGCTAGGCTGGGTCTGGCTTTTATCTGTTGCTCATTTTCATTCTGCCTGGAATGCTCTCTTTCACCTTCTCTACCAAGAAGCTCCTATTCATCCTTCAGTTTCATCTTCCACATCCAGCAAGCTCCTTTTCATCTTCAAACCAGGGGTGTGGGGTGAAGGAATGAACTCTTTCTGAAATCGTGCCCAAATCCCCAGAGAGAATTATTTCTCTCTGTGCACCAATGGGATTTTTCATATTTAACGTGCTTATACTGTTATTGTCTTGAATATATTTATGATTTATGTTGGGTTATTAATTAAACTGAAGAGTATCTTGTCCATCTTTACACTCTTATTGATGATACAGTTCAGTATAATCTTTCTAGAGTTAGGCTGCCTGTACTTTTTTACAAACTGTGCCACCTACTAGTGTGTAAACTTGGCCAAATTACCTCAGCTTCAAAGAAAGTATTTGGAATAGGGCCTGGCAGGTGTTCTCGATATATTTTAGCTATTATTGTTATCCTTATGTTCCCAGAGCTTGGCAAATTCTTTACGTTTAATAATCATAACAGCAAATTCTAACTAAGAACTTGGTATGTACTAGTGTGAAGTACCTTTCATGTAATGTCTCATTAATTCTTACAACCAGGATCAGAACTAGGGTGAGGCTAGCAAGGCATCTAGGGTACAAAATTTAAAGAAGCACTCACTCTCAGGGTTATGCAGTTGCTCTCTGCTGGCCTTGCCCTTGCTTGACCTTGAGGATGAGTGCCCCGTTAAATTTTTTAACAGTTTTATTCAGATATAATACACATACTATACAACTCAAAAGTATAGTGTGCAATTCAATGGTTTTTACTATATTCACCGAGTTGTGCCACTATCACCACAATCAGTTTTAGAACATTTTCATCATTTCCCAAAAGACCCATGTCCGTTAGCTGTCATTCCTCACTTCTCCTCAAATTCCCCTAGGCAGCAACGAATAGATTTGCCTATTCTGGCTGTTTCATACAAAAAGAACCATACACTATGTGTTCTTATGTAACTAGCTTCTTTCACTCAGCATATTTTCAAGGTTCATCCATGTTGTAGCATGTATTTGTACTTCATTCTTTTTATTGCTGAGTAATACTCTATTGTATAGATAACTGCATTTTATTTATCACTTGATGGACATTTGGGTTGTTTCCACTGTTTGGCTATTATAAATAATGTTTTTATGAGTATTTGTCTACAAGTCTTTGTGTGGATGTATGCTTTTATTTCTCCTGGATATGTACCTAGAAATGGAAACTGGATTGTGTGGTATCTCTATATTTAACATTTTGAGAAATTGCTAGACCATTTCCAAAGCATCTGAGCAATTTTACATTCCTGCCAGAAACGTATGTGGGTTCCAATTTCTCCACATCCTTGCCAACATGTGTAATTGGTTGTCTTTTTTATTATAGTCTTTCTAGCGTGTTGAAGTGGTATCTCATTGTGATTTTGCTCTGCATTTGCATAAAGACAAATGATGTTGAGTATCTTTTCGTGTGATTACTGGCCATTTGTATGCTTTTTTTGGAGAAATATCTTTGCCCATCTTTTAAGCTGGATTATTTGTCTTTTTATTATTTGAGTTATAGGTGTTCTTTATATATTCTGAATACAAGTCTCTTATCGTATATATACATATATATGTTTGCAAATGTTTTCTATTCATCTCTGGGTTGTCTTTTCACTTTTTTGATAGTACCCTCTGAAGTGCAAAAATTTTAATTTTGATGAAGTCCAATTTACCTACTTTTATTTTGTTGCTTGTGCTTTTGGTGTTGTATCTAATCCAAAACTTTGCCTAATCCAAGGTCATGAAGATTTATGTTTTCTTCTAAGAGTTTCATAGTTTTAGCTCTCACATTTAGACTTATGATCCATTTGGAGTTAAATTTTGCGACCTAGATGTGTCACTTGCTTCAGTTTAGCATGGCCCTGCTCTCCACAAATTTCTGAGGTAAATAATATTGTTATCCCTGTTTACAGATAATTAAATTGAGGCTCGTTGTTGTGTGCCGTTGAGTCGGTTCCTACTCATAACGACTCCGTGTAACAGAGTAAAACTGCCCTGTAGGGTTTTCTAGGCTTTAATCTTCACAGAGTAAAGAGGAAGATCCTCAAGGAGATGGATGATACAGTAGCTGCAGCAATGGGCTCAAACATAGCAACGACTGTGAGAATGGTGCAGGATTAGGCAGGTTTTTTTCTGTTGTACGTAGGGTCACTATGAGTCAGAACCGACTTGACAACACCTAACAACAACAATCTTTACAGAAGCAATTGTCAGGTGTTTCTCCCACAGACCTGCTGGGTGGGTTCCAACTGCCAAATTTTTGGTTAGCGACTGAGTGCTTAACCATTGCACCACCATGACTCCTTAATTGAGGATTAGAGTAGTTAAACAATTTGCTCAGTGTCACACAGTGAGTGGCAGAGATACAATTTATACACAGCCCCTCATCACAACTCTTATATCACTAGGCTATATTTCCTTCCTGGCAGGGGTTTCTTGAAGGAATAAACAACTTATTAGAGGTTAGATTCCAATTTATGACATACTCTCTATTCACCTAAAGAACTGCATAAAATGACCTTGGTTTTTATTATATTGTCATAGATGTGAACTAGTTGCTTTTCAACTCTTCCTTGACGCCAAGCTCATTGGTATCCACTGACATGGGCTCTGATCCACCTGGGTTAGTCAACAAACACGCTTGTACAATTTTGGACCATTAGATTGACCACTGAGACATTCTGTCTTACAATCCCAGGGTTTAAGGACTTCCTCAGAGTAAGCAGAGTTTCCAGGGAGTAGAAATGAAAACCATTAAACAGTAAAACCCCAGGGGATTTTATTCAAGAGTATTGCTTAATAGTGCGATGCTGACAGGTAACTTAGAGTTGTTTGATTCTCCAATTCCAAAAATATTTATTTATATACTGTGTACCAGGCATTGGGCAAGGTACTGGGCAATGAGAGAGATTGAAATGGAGAGAAACCAACTAAATCTGATCACTGCCACTGGAGCAGGCATTTTCTTGAGTACACCATGGAGTATAGTGAGTCTGCTGAAGTTGTAGATCCATTAGAAATAGAAATAGTTTGAATTACACACATAGGGTAGATGAGAACTCTATGCTACATGGGAGAGTTTATTTGGGGTTAGAGATTTGTCATTTCAGGATCATAAAAGAGAGACAGCAGAGCAGTTTAGGATTGTGAAAGAAATAATTTGATAAATTTCATATAGTGCATTCCATTGTGTGAGTTCAATAATTTCTTTTTCCTCATTTGGCTTCAATAATTTTTGATTATTCTTTTTTGTTGTCAAGATACTGGTGTATCAAGTTACAACCAAAATATAAAAAGAAATCCATATTAAGACATATCCTTATAAAATGCTGTAAACATCTAACTATAGAGAAACAAAACCCTTTACAAAAAAATAAAAGCAGATTCTCTACAAAGGAACAGAAAGATCAGGTTTGCTACAGTGGGGAAAAAAAAGGATGTTCAGGTGTGAAAGGAACAGAAAAACGTATTCCTTAGTAAATATTTGCTAAGCAAATATGTGTTATCTTGTATGTAAATTCTCAGAAAATATACAACCCAGTTACCTTTCTTAAGGAAGTTACTTGATGTTATTCAGGACACTGAAAAATAAATCAAAACTAAGACGTCCAGTGTGGGAAAACTGTGGTTAGAAAGGACAGAAAGACATATAGTAAACATTAAAATGATTTGTCTGTCAGCCTAAAAAGTTTTTGGAGGTAAGGTTACAAAATTATCTGAAGGAACTGATTTATATCACAATAAAAGAAATTAGCAACAAATGGGAAGATAACATTGGAGAGAAAGCTAAAGAACTGCTTATCTTCCATATATTGGGTCTAAAAATAATTTTTGGTTGTGGATTCTAACAATTAAATAGAAATTAATTTAAGAGAAACAGTAAGACAACCAAAATGAAATTAAAAACAAGCTATTTGCCTTCCAAATAATTGCGTCTGAATGTTACATCAAAGCTGAAAAATTGTCAAATTCTTTTTACGAAGCTAACGTAATCCTCATACCACTCCTAAATAAAGTCCAAGAGAAAAATCTCACTTCTCAAGTTAGACACACATACCCTACATAAAATAATAGCACATAACTAAAATTTAAGAGTTTATTAAAGCCAGAGACTCCACCAGCCTAAGCCCAGAAGAACTAGATGGTTCCCAGCTATCACCAGCAACCACTCTGACAGGATCACAACAGAGAGTCCCAGACAGAATAGGAGAAAAATGTAGAACAGAATTAAAATTCACAAAAAAAGACCAGACTTACTGGTCTGCAGAGACTGGAGAAAGCCCCAAGACTATGGCCACTGAACACTCTGCTAACTCAGAACTGAAACTATTTCAAAGCCTACTTTTCAGACAAAGACAGGCCTATAAAACAAAAAATAACACACGTGAGGAATGGGTTTCTTAGTTCACTCAGTATAGGAGACAAACGGGCAACTCCTGTCCAAAAGCAAGATGAGAAGGAAGGAAGGGACAGGAATTGGATGAATGGACACAGGGAACCCGAGGTGGAAACAGAGAGCATGCTGTCACATTGTGGGGATTGCAACTAATGTCACAAAAGAATATGGGTATAAATTTTTGAATGAGAGATTAACTTGATCTGTAAACTTTCACCTAAAGCACAATAAAATTTTTTTTAAAAAAGC
This sequence comes from Dugong dugon, assembly GCA_030035585.1. Lineage (NCBI taxonomy): Eukaryota > Metazoa > Chordata > Mammalia > Sirenia > Dugongidae > Dugong > Dugong dugon. The sequence continues at coordinate 35,319,377 of CM057467.1, forward strand.
ACTACACTATGACCTGTTGTTGTCGTTAGGTACCATTGAGTTGGTTCCCACTCATAGCAACCCTATGTACAACAGAATGGTCCAGTCCTGTGCCATCCTCATCATGATCACTTTTATGCTTGACCCCATTGTTGCAGCCATTGTGTCAATCCATTTCATTGAGGGTCTTCTTCGTTTTCACTGACCCTCTACTTTACCAGGCATGATGTCCTTCTCCAGGGACTGGTCCCTCCTGATGACTTATCCAAATTATGTGAGATGAAGTCTCACCATCCTCGCTTCTGAGGAACATTCTGGCTGTACTTCTTCCAAGACAGATTTGTTCATTCTTCTGGCAGTCTATGGTATAGTCAACATTCTTCGCCAATGCCATAATTCAAAAGCATCAATTCTTCTTCAGTCTTCCTTATTCATTGCCCAACTTTCGCATGCGTATGGGATGATTGAAAAAACCACGGCTTGGGTCAGGTGCACCTTAATCTTTAAAGTGACATCTTTGCTTTCTAACACTTTAAAGAGGTCTTGCAGTGCTGAAAGTGCTTACTCTTCTATGCCAAGATATTTGGAAGACAGCTACCTGGCCAACTGACTGGAAAAAAATCCATATTTATGCCCATTCCAAAGGAAGGTGATCCAACAGAATGCAGAAATTATCAAACAATACCATTAATATCACACACAAATAAAATTTTGCTGAAGATCATTCAAAAGCGGTTGCAGCAGTACATCAACAGAGAACTGCCAGAAATTCAAGCCAGATTCAGAAGAGGATGTGGAACCAGGGCTATAATCACTAATGTCAGATGGATCCTAGCTGAAAGCAGAGTATACCAGAAATTTGTTTACTTGTGTTTTATCAACTATGCAAAGACATTCGACTGTGCAGATCATAACAAATTATGGATAACTTGCACTACAACCTGGTTATTAAGGATTGCAGAAGTGATTTAAATTCAGAAATCTATTAATACATTATGTTAATAACAATAGCACAATAGAAAACAACATATAATAAACTCAATATATACCATAGAGTTTCATTTTTCACTTCCTTTAAAAACTTCAAAACATACTTTCATAAGCTTATTTAAGATATATACCTCCATTAATAGCCAATATCATATTAAAGAGTGAAATATAGGACAAGAGAAATTTCTATTAAAGCAAATATGCCTGGTACCACCATTATTATTTAATATTGTTCTGGAATTATGGCCAAAGGAACAAGGCATTGAATATCGACCATCAATAAGTGCTTCAAGTCCACTTTACTTTCAGCAAGCAAGGTTGAGTCATCTGCATAGCGCAGGTTGTTAATGAGTCTTCCTTCAATCCTGATGCCACATTCTTCTTCATATAATCCAGCTTCTTAGATTATTTTCTCAGCATACAGATTGAATAAATATGGTGAAAAGATACAACCCTGACGCACACCTTTCCTGACTTTAAACCGTGTAGTATTCCCTTCTTCTGTTCAAACAACTGCCTCTTGATCTATGTACAGGTTCCTCATGAGCACAGTTAAGTGTTCCGGAATTCCCATTCTTCTTAATGTTATCCATAGTTTGTTATGATCCACACAGTCAAATGCCTTTGCATAGTCAATAAAACACAGGTATACATCTTTCTGGTATTCTCTGCATTCAGCCCAGATCCAGTTGACATCAGCAATGATATCGCTCGTTTCACTCCTTTTCTGAATCTGTCTTGAATTTCTGGCAGTTGCCTATAGATGTACTGCTACAACCGCTCTTGAATGATCTTCAACAAAATTTACTTCCATGTGGTATTAATGATATTGTTTGATAATTTCCGCATTCTGTTGGATCACCTTTCTTTAAAATGGGTACAAATATGGATCTCTTTCAGTTGGTTGGCCAGGTAGCTGTCTGTAAGATTTCTTGGCATAGATGAATGAGCACTTCCGGCGCTGCCTCCGTCCGTTTCTGGAGCCTTGTTTTTTGCCAATACCTTCAGTGCAGCTTGGACTTCTTCCTTCAGTACCATCAGTTCTTGATCGTATGCTACCTCCTGAAATGGTTGAACATCAACCAATTCTCTTTGGTGCAATGACTCTGTGTATTCTTCTTTTGATGCTTCCTGTGTCACTTAATATTTCCCCTGTAGAATCCTTCAATATTGCAACTGGAGGCTTGAATTTTTCTCTTCAGTTCTTTCAGCTTGAGAAATGCCAAGTGTGTTACTCCCTTTTGGTTTTCTAACTCTAGTTCTTTGCCTGTTTCATTATAATACTTTACTTTGTCCTCTCAAGCTGCCCTTTGAAATTTTCTGTTCAGCTTTTTTACTTCATTTCTTCCTTTTGCTTTAGCTATTCTACATTCAAGAGCAACTTTCAGTCTCTTCTGACATCCATTTTGGTCTTTTCTTTCTTTCCTGTCTTTTCAATGACCTCGTGCTTTTTTCATGTATGATGTCCTTGATGTCATTCCACAACTCATCTGGTCTTCGGTCATTAGTGTTTAATGAGTGAAATCTATTCTTGAGATGATCTCTAAATTCAGGTGGGATATACTCAAGGTCATAGTTTGGCTTTTGTGACTTGTTCTAAATTTCTTCAGCTTCACCTGGAACTTGCATATGAGCAATTGATGGTGTGTCCATAGTCGGCCCTTGGCCTTGTTCTGACTGATGATATTGAGCTTTTCCATTGTCTCTTTCCAAAGATGTAGTTGATTTTATTCTTGTGTATTCCATCTGGTGAGGTCCACTTGTATAGTCACCGTTTATGTTGTTGAAAAAAGGCATTTGCAATGAAGAAGTCATTCGTTTTGCAAAATGTTATCAGGCAATCTCTGGCATCATTTCTGTCACCAAGGCCATATTTTCCGACTATTGTTCCTTCTTCTTTGTTTCCAACTTTTGCATTCCAATCCTCAGTAACTATCAATGCATCTTGATTACATGTTTGATCAATTTCAGAGGGTTGAAGTTGGTAAAAATCTTCAGTTTCCTCATCTTCAGCATTAGTGGTTGGTGCATAAATTTGAATAATAATCTCATTAACGGGTCTTCCTGGTAGGTGTATGGATATTAGCCTATCACTGACAGCTTGTACTCCAGGATAGATCTTGAAATGTTCTTTCTGAGCATGAATGCAACACCATTCCCCCTCAATTTGTCATTCCCAGCATGGTCTACCATATGATTGTCTGACTCAAAATGGCCAATAACGGTCCATTTCAGCTCACTAATGCTTAGGTTATCAATGTTTATGTGTTCCATTTCATTGTTGATGATTTCCAATATTCCTAGATTCATGCTTCCTACATTCCACCTTCTTCTTATTAATGGACATTTGCAGCTGTTTCTTCTCGTTTTGAGTCATGCCACAGCCACAAATGAAGGTCCCAAATGCTTGATTTCATCCAAGTCATTAAGGTTGACTCTACTTTGAGGAGGCAGCTCTTCCCCAGACATCTTTTGAGTGCCTTCCAACCTGAGGGGCTCATCTTCCAGCACTACATAAGACATTATTCCAGTGCTATTCATAAAGTTTTCACTGGCTAATTTTTTGAGAAGTGGACTGCCAGGTCCTTCTTCCTAGTCTGTTTTAATCTGGAAGTTCAGCTGAAGCCTGTTCACTATGAGTGATGCTGCTGGTATTTGAATACCAGTGGCATAGCTTCCAGAATCGCAGCAACACACAAGCCACCACAGTACGACAAACTGTCAGATATGTGGGGTTCTCATATATACTACATGATAATTGATTAGGAAAAAAATACTAAGGTCCCTCCAATACAAAATTTGGCAAAAAGAAATATACATAGAGAAATAAAAAAAGAAATAAATATAACTGTTTATAAAACATATGAAAAAATGTTCCATTTTATTAAAATAACAATGCAAATTTAAACATCAAGAGGATACTATTTTTCAACCACCAAATTAACAAACATTTGAAATACAATACTAATGTAGCAGGGATAGAGAGAAATGGATAATTTAATATATTGCTGATGGGAGTGCAAATAACTTGGAGATCAACTTGACAGTATGAATTAAGAGTCTTAAAAATATTTATTATCTCTGACTCAGTAATTTCTCTTCATGGAATCAGCTTAATATGCAATTGTAAATATGTAAAAGAGCTTTATGTATAAGATATTCATTTAAATTGTGAAAATTAAAAAAAAAAGGTGAAATAAATGACTGTATCCTCACTCCATGAAATATTAAACTATGTTATAAATTGTTTACAGAGAGGATAAAACAACATGAAAATCAAAGGTATAAAGTTAAGTGAAAAAAGCAGATACAAATTGAAATTACAATTACATAAATAAAATAACAACAAGCAAACAGATTTGATGAATAGAAAATACTCTAGAAGAATTTGTACTGAAATGTTGACTATGGATGTGTTTGGGGTGGGTCATTGGGTAAGTTAGTGAGCATTCTAGATGTTAAGGATAAAATAGGCAGCTATACAACCCAGCCCCCAAACCGGCTATAGCCTAGCTGGGGAGAGAAGCCACATTTGAAGACATCATAGCTACTGAAGACTCTGCTCAGATGTGATCATTGATGCCTGTGTATAATACACTCACTCTTCACTTATGGACATGGTTGGGTTCCAAGGATCATGTCGTTATGCAAAAATTGGGATTATGCAAAAATGGAGGATGACCGCATCAGATCACAAAATGGAGGACGACTACATCATTACATAACTGCCAAATCACATCATTACATAAATGCCAAATTACATCATTACATAACTGCCAAACCACTGAAAATCATGGCCCAGCCAAGTTGATACATAATCTTAACCATCACAGCCACTGTTACTCTTGCCTCACACCTCAGGGTTTGTTAGGGTTTGTTACTGCCAGACACATATCATTAACGCGCAGAACAGTCAGATAACAGATTTTTTACTATTGTCATAAATGCAAGATGTTACATAAGAATAGTCAACAAGTGAGGAGTAGGTGTGAAGTTTTAGGTCTTTGACTTTCCCTGATTATTGAGTTTCGACATTACAATTAAGTAGCCTATGTTTTCCATAGAATATGTACTTTTTATATCTTTACATGTCAACCTCTAGTGATAAGCTGCAGGGATTTTTTTTTCCTTTTTGTCATTCCTTTTACAATTTATTGTAAAAACTAGTATTACTTTTAATGCATTTCATTAAAAAATATTATGTGAAGTTTCTGGGTGGTGCAAATGGTTAACATGTCTGACTACTAACTGAAAGGTTGGAGGTTTGAATCCATCCACAGGCACCTCAGAAGGAAGGCCTGATAATCTACTTCTGAAAAATCAGTCACTGAAAATTCTATGGAGCATAGTTCTATCTGACATACATGGGGGTACCATGAGTTGGAATCAACTTACAGCACCTGTATTTTTGGTTACATAGCTTATATAAAAATAGCAGTCCATTGTCGTTCCTCCTCTTGCTACTCCACAGAGAAAACCACCTTCAGTACTTTATTTCTTCCTGTACGCTTTCATATTTTTACAGAAAATTTTGGTGCTGCTGTTATTATTTTTTAGATATTTATTATGGGATCATCAGATCTATTGAAGGTCCTTCTTATTCATTAAAGGGTTCATTGGATCTGTAAAAAGCCCATGCATCTTTTTTTCCAAATACTCAAATATTTTATATCCTATACATTTTTTTCCTGGCACTCCCTCTCAAGACTGTATGCTCCGATCTAGACTGGTTACTGTCTAATTTCCTCAGTTTCTCTCTTATTTAAGAGTGAGGCATTAAAAAGCAGAATAGTAGGGCATGTGGAGTGGTGGGGTTCAGTGAGGTGACTAGGTAGAGCTTCGCTATTTCACTGGGAGATCTATACCTGCCAGTACATCTTAGTTATCTAGTGCCGCTGTAACAGAAATACCACAAGTGGATGGCTTTAACAAATAAAAATTTATTTGCTCACCGTTTAGGAGACTAGAAATTTGAATTCAGAGTTTCAGCTATCGGGGAAGGCTTTCTCTCTCTGTCCGCTCTGGGGGAAGGTCCTTGACTCTTCACCTTCTATTTCCTGGTTCCTTGGAGTTCTCCATGTGGTCTGGCATCTATCTTCCCCCCATCTCTGCTTGCTTAGTCTGCTCCTTTTATATCTTGTAAGAGATTGGACTCAAAACACACCCTCCACTAATCCTGCCTCATTAACATAACAAAGACAAACCATTGGGATTATAAACACAGGTATAGAGGTTAAGATTTACAACACGTATTTTGGGGGGACACAATTCAATCTACAATGCAGTATCTATAGATCTTTTCTCTTGGCAAGTTGGGAGGAAGCCTTCCATCTTTTGCTTGGAGGGTACAAAATTGACTGCCAACATTCTGAGAGCAGAGTAAGGATCGCAAGCATCCCTCTAAATCTCTGTTTTAACCTCCACCTTCAACCTTTCTGGGGTGTCTGGCACAGAGCCTCCCTCTTTTGAGCTCTCCAAAGGATAAACATCCTGCATTCTGCTGGAGTTGGGGAGGGGAAGTCGTCTGGCTATATGAACTGAAGTTAGGATCTATGGATCTAATATCTTCCTCAGACTTCTGGTGAATTTGCCTATTTTCAGTCCCAGTTTCTTCTGTACAGGGGTCCTTTGGTACTTTGCATTAACCTTGATAAGCCCTATTACCAGTTGCTATTGAGTTGACTGTGTCAGAGTAGGACTATGCTCCACAGGGTTTTCAATTGTTGATTTTTCAGAAGTAGATTGCCAGGCCTTCCTTCTGAGGTGCCTGCCTCTGGGTGAACTCGAACTTCCAACCTTTAGGTTAGCAGTCCAGTGTGTTAACCACTTCAGTTTTCTGTTCCATCCTCCACGTTTATCTGGCAGTCAGCTGTAAGTCTACAGTGATTTAAAGACAATATAAAAAAATCTGTTCATGCACTTTATAGATTTTTCTATGGACTTTTAGCTTTCTGTTTAAAATCAGAATCCTTATTTAGCAGATCACAGATTCCAGCATTTATTCTGGCCATAAAGTGTTTGTAAAATTTTGCATTATTATATATAAGTCAAAGTCATTTGTTACATTTTTAGAGAGTTAAAAGAGTTAATAAATTATTTTATTATTTTATTTTATAGTACATTTTCAACAATAAAGTGTGAAGATGGATTTTCTGTAAATCTCAGTAATCTCTTTCTGAGGACACAAAAGAAGATATGCAAAGCATCAGTCATACCAAAACCAAACCAAACTCATTGCCGTTGAGCAGGTTCCAACTCATTGTGACCCTATAAGTTGTACAATATGGCTCAAATGGATGGAAAAGGCATTAAGTGTTACAATTTAGAGGGTTTTCAGAGGACTAGAGTGGTATGACATTACAGATAAAAAAACTGAAGAAAGGAAAAGTTAAATGACTCGACAAAAATCATAGTTTTAAGTTTATGGGGCTTGGACTTAAAACGTTTGTTTTCAAGTTTCTAGTTTAGTGCCTTTTCTTCTTGACCCAGATAAACACTCTGCCTACACACTTGTTTAGGGATCCCAAGTGGGAAAGCTCCATCAGGTTTCAATGGAATTTATTTCACGTACCTGGCTAAAACAAAACATACAATAAAAATCCCATTCTTTGAACAAAGAGTCGTTTAGCTTTCTTAAATAGCTACTACATGTCATCTCTAAAGAGGCCATTTCTCATCACAGTACTTCTACTGAAAATGAATTACCACTTCCATGAATATGTTTTATTTGAACTGACCAATTAGTACCTAAATGTATGTAGCTCTTAAATCTATTTTCATAGAAATGAATGGAGCACTCTATATAACTCAGGAAGTTTGCCTGGAATATAATTTGGGCTGCTTGAGACCAGGTATGTGCATTACTTATGGTCTTCATCTCTCTGCCAATATGCTTGCCCTTTAAAGAGTCAATAAAATTTACAAAGACTCTGAGAATGATTGGTGCTATAAAAATACAGAGTGGCTATCAGTCCCAGAAAAAACTAAACTTGAACCTTTCTGGTTGTGCGGCCTTGGGTTTAGCAGATGTCATACCTTTTCATATCTGGATTACCTTGATTACCTTTTCCTGCTGAGTTCATATGCTCTTTTCCTCTCACACAAATTAGTTAATCTTTTACTTAATCTACTTCCTGTACTTTCTTGTTTTTCTCTCATGTGCAGAAAATACCGCTCTTGCCAAACCTTTCTCTCACACCACCCAAATAGCTCCTAAAACTCCAATTCCTCCAAAAATCCTTCATCTATCACCTCGCTATGGAACTTGTCCATTCCTTGCATTGAAAATAAAAACATTCTTTATTTTATTAGCATCTAACTAATAAACTTTCCCTACAGCAATGTTGCTGTCATTGTTGTCTTTCATTTTTTTCACAATAAAGTCTTAGAGGGCATATGAGTGTAAGGCTTCTGGTAGGATTTGAACACACAGCTTTCAGGTCTAACCCTTTCTCTAGCTCTGCTCCATGGCCAGAGCCATTAAGTTACCACTGCAGATCTCAGCCCTGCTCCATATTGTGGGATTTGGCATTGAGTCACATGGCTGCCAGTCTGTCCCTAATGGGATATTCCACACCCTACTCTCCAGTTCTTATGGTTGGGCTCCTAGCTCATTAAAAAAACCAAACCTATTGCCGTTAAGTCGATTCATAGCACATTACCAGGCCCTGATTCCACCTCCATGTGTTCAAATCCTGGAAACTGGGCTTCCCTTTACCTTAAAATCTTTCTTTCAAGTGACTTGATCCTTTCCACTTGACTGTGATTGTTGTTCAGTGGCCGAGTGTCCTCCTAGACCAAGACCTTGCCTTGTCTTCTGCCAGGTCACTCCTAGTACTGGAGCTCATTCTTAAACATCAGCCTAGTGGCTGTTCCCAGCCCTCCATCATGCCTAAAGCTGTCATTCAACCAGGACATCTGATTCCTATACTCCAGCTACTTACTGGAAAACTTATTATCCCATTGAGACTTTCTCTTTCTCTAGATCAAAAAAGAAAAAGAAAAATTGCTATATCTCTTGAACCCTGCACATCACTGAGGAAAAGAAAGAAGAGAGAGAGAAATGGAGAAAAGAAGGAGATTAGCATGTATTGCATACCTGCTATGTTCCTGAAAAGACACTAGACACTGTCACATCCCATTAATGAAATCTTCTGTTCTGACAAGAATTTATTCCGTGAAATCGATATTATTTTCATCTCACAGGTAAAGAAACCCCCAAATGTTCAACTTGCCCCAGGTTGTAAGTGAGGTAAGAGGCTGAACCTGAAATTAAACTTGTATCTTTTGCTTCTAAATCTCTGTGGCCTTCTCAGTATACCAGGCTGCAACCTGCCCGGTTTGACCAGTCTGGTTTCATAGTTTGTATCTCCTTAACTCTCTGCTCTGTTACTCGCTTGGTTGCTAACCAAAAGATCAGAAGTTCAAATCCACCAGCTGCTCCTGGGAAACCCTATGGGGGCAGTTATACTCTGTCCTATAGGGTTGTTATGAGTTGAAATCGACTCAGCGGCAATGGGTTTGGTATTAAATTAAAGAAAATGGAAACAATTTAGAAAATATAATTGTAAAGTGACACAGTTAAAAGTCAGTCTTATTATTTCATAGTCACTACTCATAATGAAAGTTTTTTGACGATGAAACAAAGTCTTACATGTAAGGCTTTCCATGGACAATTAGGAAAACAGAACATCAGTCAACTAATGATGATTAGGAAGAATTTTTTCTTTCTTTTTTTTAGAGTTGCTCAGTATGAGTACTCAGGAGGCTATTTTAATTATGGTATGGGTTTCTAAATTATTTCCCTTGCTCCATTAAGAAAGATATAAATCATTAAACATGATGAATGGAACCCACAGGATTCTCAAAGAGCAACAACTCTATTGACTGACATTTGTTTTAAATAAGCGAAGTGTCTGTCATTGCAAACCCCAAATTAAAATGCCATCAACAGGATTAATAAAATTCAGTCCTATCTTTTGTTTTCACTAACGTTAGTGCTTATTTATTCACTGACTCATGAAGATTTTAGAGGAACTAATTGAAGAGTACCTAAACGAGAAACTCTGCAAAGTCTCATGAAACCTCCTCCAACTAAGACAATGCCTTCGCGAGCTTGGCTGGCTAACACATGGGACAGACACTCTTGCTTTCTTATCCCTGTGTCCAATGTAGGTCTGGCCATTTCTGGGTCTTTCTAGAGTGGACCAAGAGCAAGATAGAGCCAAGGACTTTTTTTTTCATATTATATCAAAATAACTGGTAATTAATATAAGTTTTAATCAGAAAATCAGTTAATTTAGTGAGAGAAAAATGAAAAAAAGTGTTTGGTATAACTTGAGGGGGGTGTTGTCATTGTTTACATGAAAATAATTATTTGGCTGGTTACATTTTTTGTTAATAGTTTGTTTTTATATGAAACAAACATCCCTGGGTGATACTGAAAGTCTAAGGAGCTCTTAGGGTAGGCACTGCACATGCGGTGGCCTTTGATCCTAGCACACAGTAGAGTAGGTACTCAAATACTTTTTGAATCAATGAAAACTATATGGGTCAGAGGACATTCTTAATAATCGCATTAGCTTTGGAACTAAGACTTATGTTCATGCCAGTTTGCAGGCATGAGGGAGCATCAGAGTCTGATCTGACACCAAAACAACAGAGTATGATGCTGGGTGAGCCCCAGCCTCCTGCAGATCATTTAGCCAAGGGGTTAGATAGGGTCCTCTCAGAATAGCTGCCATCTCCCAATTACAGCAACAAACTTGAATAAGGGCAGTGGAAACAGAAGCCTGGAGGATGAGTTATAAAGCGGTTAGGCACAAGGACATTCTGGTAAATGTTAGTATTTATTTACAGGGGCTTAAGGAAAACTTGGCAACAGTGCAGTTAGGGACAATGTAAATACAAGTTCTTTTTTTCCTTGGCAAAAATATGAGAGGTAATTTATATAAAAGCAACTAGCAAAGGGTCTGGCACATGGAATAGGCACTTAATAAATACTAGTTCTTTTCCTTTCCCATTTTGACAAGGACAAAGTATGCTTAGGAAATCTTTTTGGTAGCATCTTGTGTATATGTGTGTTTGGAGGAGGATGCCAAGCAAGCAAAGAATGAGAAAACTTTATTCGAAAAATATGCATGTGTGACAGTATAATATTTTCAATACTAATCACTGTGTCCCCCAGAGCTACCCTCACAATTCCATCTAACCCCAGCCTTGGTGCTTAGGTAGGGCAGGCCACATGTACTGCCTTGCTGCAAAAATTCAGAAAAGGAGATATGAGTCAATGCTCAGCCTTTGAGTATCAAAATAAAATTGAAAGCCCCCTGGCCAAGATAACAGCTTCAAAAAATAAGAAGGCGGGAGGGTACTGAATTGTAAAAGCCTGGATCTTTTGAACATCAAGAGCAGGGTACTGACATAGACAGTGGTCACTGAAGAAAAATGATGACTAGTCAGGATGATTAAATAAAGTTTTCCCAACTTGGGGGAGTGAGGAAAGTATTAGACAAAAATCCAGAGAAGGAGATGCTGGTGGGTGTTTCTTACCGAAGGATATCTCCAAGAGGTGAGGGGAAGGATGATGAATAAAGACAGCCTCCTATATCAGACTCTGAAAACAGGCCTGGAACATTGGGAATTTGGATGTGACCTGGGTACCCTGTCACCAAAGCATGATAGATAGATAGATAGATAGATAGATGACAGAAGCTGTCAAGTAGACTTCAACCCATGGCAACCTTATATACAAATATACAACAGAACTAAAGGTTCCCAGTCCTTCATGATTGTGGGTATGCTTGAGTCAATCACTGTGGCTATTCTGTCAATCCATCTTACTGAGGAGCTCCCTCACCCTTTCTGGCTCTCTACTTCACCAAACATGCTGTACTCCTCCAATGATTGATCCTTCCTGATGATGTGTCCGAAGCAAACCAGCTGGATAAAGTTCTGTTGTGACCCTTAAAGTTTTCATTGGCTAATTTTCAGAAGTAGATTGCTAGGCCATTCTTCCTAGTCTGTTTTAGTCTGGAAGCTGTCCACTATGCATAACCCTGATGGTATTTGAAATATCCATTGCATAGCTTCCAGCATCACAGCAGCACACAAGTCACCACAGCACGACAAACTGACAAACGAGAGGTGGAAGGGAATCATGGAACACCCAAATTCTCCTGTGCTCTGAAGAAGGCACAAAAGTTAGTGAATGTGAAGAGCTAGCGGGCCTGAAGGATCCCACAGACAGAAGAAGGATATGGTACAAACTAGTACCCAGCGGTGCCTGCGTAGAGAGATGGCCATGCCCGCAGACCAGGTGGGATGGTCCTTCCTCAGCACATCGTACCCAAGGCAGGTGACCATGAATGAATCTCAGTCCCATCTCTATCCCAAACGTACATTCAAACGATGTCATGATGCCATATGGTCTGCCAGCATTTTAAATTAACCTCAAGGAAAAGGGGTTAGGGAGAAAATGCTTACCTGACAGAGTTTACCACCAGGTGGAACAGGCTATGAAATAGAAACTTCATTTAGTTTTGAAAAAATAAAGATGTAGGACTTCTGGACAACATGGCACTATAGACAGAAGCACCATGTTGTCCCTCCACAGCAAAGATCCAAAAAACTAAGTCAAACAGAGACACATGTCAGTCCTGAAACCCTAAGCATCAAATGAAGGATAAAGAATTCAGCCAAGCACCAACTGCAATAAGAAACTGACCGAAAACAGAGAGTGAGGAGAGACACTCTCAGAGGCCCCCTATCAGCAACCGCAGCACGGATCTGCCATATTGGACTCCTATTGGAGATTGGTGAATGGGGGTACAAGAAAGGAGTTTCATGGAGTTTCCAACAGGAGACAGAACAACCAGTAACCAGCGATATACAGTTTTCCACCCCCCACCTTTCTTCACCCCCACTCAGCCTCATCTGCTTCCTGCAGCCACAGTCTCTTGGGTGGGAAGCACAAGCTTCACCCCGGTGTTGCTTGGATTCCACCTGACTGCACTGGCTGGCACCCTGAGTGCCATTTGTTGGCTGCTGGTGTTGCTTTTTTCTGCTTCTTTTGATTTCTTCCTTACCTCTCACCACCTCCCCCTCCTTTCTCTCAAAAACCTGGCTCTGGGTGCCATCTTTGCTTCTTCCTGAAAGGCTGTGAAACACCACTCGACTGTGAAACTGCATCCTGGCCTGTGCCACCATGCTGGTGGGACAACCAGGGCTTTTTTTGTTTGTTCTGATTTGTTCTGATTTGTTTGTTTGTTTGTTTTATTTTTCTTTTCTTGGCTTGGGAACCCCTTCTAGACAGGCAATACTGCGTGGCTTCAGAACTACTCCCTTACTCTGCACAGACACACAGTGACATCCTTGGGGGCATTTCTTTTTTCTTGTTTTTGGTTTTATTTTTGTTTTTGTTTTTTGGATTTTTCTTTGTTTCTTTGTTTTGTTTTCTTCTCTCTTTTTCCCTTTTTGTCTTTCTTCATTTCCAGTTTCTCCTTTATCTATACTTACCCTCTTTTCTTGTCTCCTGAATACCTGGTGCTGTGTGACACCTCTACCCCTTCTAGCCAGGCTGTATTTCATGGTCTGGGTGCAACTTCCCCAGTCCTAACAGCCACACCAGTGGGATCTCTGGGGGCTTTTTTTTTTTTCTTTTTTCTACTTTTTCTCTTCTTATTTTTATTTATTCATTTTATTTTTTTACCCTTTTTCTTTTTTTCTTCCTTTTTGTTTTTCTCCATTTCTCAGTCTCTCATCTCTCCACTCCAACAGAAAGATCCCTTAGCACTCTTTTTTGTTTGTGTATATGTTTTTGGCTCTTGTTCCTCTCTCCTCTTTTGCATACCCATTTTAGCTCACACATCACAATCCCCCCCCTCCTTTTTGCCTACCTACAACATGTGCTGAACACCACAGCCAAAAGCAGCACAGACATGGCCTACTGGCACCTGCCCTGCACTGATTCCCAGCCCATCCTGTTGGCCCTAGTACTTGCCACAAACAACCCATCCCAGCAACTCCCCTTCAGCTGGACCTGCCTTGCTGTACCATACATGAGTGACTGACCCTACCAATTTGAGAAGGACGTGAAAAGTATCGTGCTCACAGACAAGCAAACAACAAAGAACGCAAAGCCAACCTGCTCAGACATAACCAAATAAAACAAAAAAGCAGGACGAAACAATCAAATCTACAATCAGTAAAAGAGAAAAGTACTACTGAATGCCCCAAAGACATCAGACAATATCAAAAAATATACAAAAACAGGACAGGATGGTTCCAGTAGGCATCCCAAATAAAACACTAGATGACTTTCCAGTAGACGAAAAGGCACTAGAACTACATGATAGGGAATTCAAATATTTAATACTCAGGATTATCCAAGAGTTGAAGCAAAAAGGAGACAAAAATGAGGAAAAAATAGACAAATTCATGGAAAATACAGACAATAAAATGAAAGAATTCAAGAAAATAATACAGGAACAAAATGCTAAAATAAATTCATAACTAGAAATCATACAGAAACAATAATTAGAAATCCAAAAGATAAACAACAAGATTTCAGATATGGACAGTGTCACAGAAGGGCTGAGGAGCAAGGTTGAAACGATGGAAGACAGGATCAGTGAAACTGAAGACAAACACTTGGATACAATTCTGTTTGAGGAAAACTCAGAAAAAAGAATGAAGAAAAATGAAGACACCCTGAGAATTATGTGGGATACAATCAAAAGCAAAAATCTGTGAGTGATTGGAGTGCCATAAAAGGGTGAGAAAACAGAAAACACAGAGAGGATCATTGAAGAATTGCTGACAGAAAACTTCCCCCAATATCATGAAAGATGAAAAGCTGACCATCCAAGAAGCTCAACAAACCCCATGTAGGATAGATCTCAAAAGAAAATCACCAAGGCATATCATAATCACATTCACTAAAACCAAAGACAAAAAATCCCAAGAACAGCTTGAGAAAAACAAAAAGTCACATACAGAGGAGAAACAAGAAGACTGAGCTCAGATTATTTGGCAGAAACCAGGCAGGCAAGAAGGCAATGGGATGATGTATATACAACCTTGAAAGAAAAAAACTGCCATCCAAGAATAATATATCCTGCAAAAATCTCATTCAAATATGATGGTGAAATTTTGTCATTTCCAGATAAACAGAAATTAAGGGAATATGTAAAAACCAAACCAAACTTACAAGAATTATTAAAGGGAGTCCTTCTATCTGAGAACAAACAGCATCAGACCACAGCCTAAATCTAGGACACAGGATTGTACCAGCACCAGATACCAACCTAGGATATGAACTCTGAAGGACTATCCAAAAGCGAAAGAAGTACAACAGAGAACCAGAGAGGTTAATTTGTAAATGACAACAGCACCAGAACAATAAAAGAGGGAATAAACATTGTAGATATAGAACCTTCTAATGGTGAGGAAAGCAAGGCAATACCAAGTAATAATAGACTGGTTCAAACCTAGAAGATAAGGGTAAATTTCAAGGTAACCACAAAGAAAGTTACTAAACTTACTCGTCAAAATAAAGAAGAAAAACATAAAGTCTCAGTAAAAACAAAACCTCCAAAAACAAAAGAAATGAAAAAAAAAATCCACAAACAAGAGGAATTCAGCACAGGAGAGTAAGAGGAACAAAGAAAACATCAGCACCACAAAAAAAGCACTACAAAATGACAGCAATAAACTCACAACTATCAATAATTACACTGAATGTAAATGGCCTAAATGCACCCATAAAGAGATGGAGAGTGACTGAATGGATAAAAAGCAGGATCCAACAGTATGCTGTCTGCAAGAAACACACATTAGAAACAAAGATGTAAGTTTATTAAAAATCAAAGGATGGAAAAAAATATATCAAGCAAACAGCTATCAAAAAAGAGCAGGAGTGGTAATACTAATATCAGATAAAACAGACTTTAAAACAAAATCCACCATAAAATACAAAGAAGGGCATTATATCATGATTAAAGGGATGATACATCATGAAGACATAACCATAATAAATACCTATGCACACAGTGACAGGGCTCCAAAATACATAAAACAAACTCTAACAGCACTGAAAAGAGAAATTGACACTTCCACAATAATACTAGGAGAATTCAACACACCACTCCCGGTAAAGGACAGAACATCTAGAAAGAAACTCAGCAAAGATACAGAAGACCTAAAGGGCACAATCAGCCAACTTGGCCTCATAGACATATATAGAACACTAAACCCAACAGCTGCAAAGTACACATTCTTTTCCAATGCACGTGGAACGCTCTCCAGAATAGACCACATCTTAGGCCACAGAGCAATCCTCAACAAGATCCAAAACACTGAAATAGTACAAAGTATCTTCTCTGACCATAAAACCATAAAGGTAGAAATTAACAACAGGAAGAGCAAGGAAAAAAAAAAAATCAATTAAATGGAAACCGAATAACACCCTGCTTACACATCACTGGGTAATAGAAGAAATCAGAGATGGAAGCAAAAAATTCCTAGACTCAAATGAGAAGGAAAACACATCCTACCAAAACCTTTGGGACACAGCAAAGGCAATCCTCAGAGGACAATTTATAGCAATAGATGCACACATCAAAAAAGAAGAAAGGGACAAAATCAAAACATTATCTACAGAACTTGAGCAAATAGTGAGAACAGCAAAAAAAAAAAAAAAAAAAAAAAAAAAAGCCCACAGCCACTAGAAGAAAGGAAATAGTAAAGATCAGAGAAGAAATAAATGAAATAGAGAATAGAAAAACAATAGAGTCAACAAAACCAAAGTTGGTCTTCTGAAAAGCTCAACAAAATCGACAAGCCACTGGCCAGACTCACAAAAGAAAAACAGGAGAGGACGCAAATAACCCAAATAAGAAATGAAATGGGGGACATTACAACAAACCCAACTGAAATAAAAAGGATTATAACAGAGTATGATGAAAAACTATACTCCAACTAATTTGAAAACCTAGAGGAAATGGATAAATTTCTAGAAACACACTACTACCCAAACTACCACAAAGTGATGTTGAAAATCTGAACAGACCCATAATGAGAAGAGAGTGAAAAGGTAATTTAAAAGATTCCCAACAAAAGAAAGCCCTGGCCCAGATGGCTTCACTGGAGAATTCTACCAAACATTTACAGAAGAGCTTGTACCAGTACTTCTCAAGCTATTTCAGAGCATAGAAGAGGAAGCAACACTTCCAAATTCATTCTATGAAGCCAGCATAACGCTGATACCAAAACCAGGCAAAGATGTCACAAAAAAAGAACATTACAGACCAATATCTCTCATGAATATAGATGCAAAAATTCTCATCAAATTTCTATCCAATAGAATTCATCACATTATAAAAACAATAATACACCATGACCAAGTAGGATTCATACCAGGTATGCAAGGATGGTTCAACATTAGAAAATCAATTAAAGTAATCCACCACATAAATAAAAGCAAAACAAAAGAATCACATGATCATCTCAGTTGATGCAGAAAACACATTTGACAAACTGCAACACCATTCCTGATAAAAACTCTCCATAAAATAGGTATAGAATGGAAATTTCTCAACATAATAAAGAGCATCTATGCAAAACCAATGGCCAGCATCATTCTTAATGGAGAGAGGCTGAAAACATTCCCCTTGAAAACAGGAACAAGACAAGGATGCCCTTTATCACCACTCCTATTTAACATTGTGCTGGAAGTTCTAGCTAGAGCAATAAGGCAAGAAAAAGAAATCAAGGTCATCCAAATTGGTAATGAAGAAGTTAAACTCTCCCTGTTTGCAGATGATATGATACTATACATAGAAAACCCTAAAGACTCCACGAGAAATCTACTGGAACTAATAGAAAGATCCAGCAGAGTAGCAGGATACAAGATAAACATTCAAAAATCAGTAGGATTCCTATACACCAATAAGGAGAATGATGAAAAGGAAATCAGGAAAACAATACCATTTTCAATAGCCCCTTAAAAGATAAAATACTTAGGAATAAATCTGACCAGGGATGTAAAACCTATACAAAGAAAACTACAAAACACTACTGCAAGAAACCCAAAGGGATCTACATAAATGGAAAAACATACCATGCTCATGGATGGGCAGACTCAACATTGTGAAAATGTCAATTTTACCCAAAGCAATTTACAAATACAATGTAATCCCTATCCAAACACCAACAACATTCTAAGAGATGGAAAAACTAATCATTAACTTTATATGGAATGGGAAGAAGCTCTGAAGAAGTAACGCACTACTGAGGAAGAAGAATAAAGTAGGAGGACTCACACTACCTGACTTCAGAACCTACTATACAGCTACAGTAGTCAAAACAGCCTGGTACTGGTACAATGACAGATACATTGACCAATGGAACAGAATTGAGAACCCAGATGTAAATCCCTCCACCTACGGTCACCTGATCTTCGACAAGGGCCCAAAGTCCATCAAATGGGCAAAGACAGTCTTTTTAACAAATGGTGCTGGCAAAACTGGATATCCATCTGCAAAAAAATGAAACAGGACCCATACTTCACACCGTATACAAAAACTACTTCAAAATGGATCAAAGACCTGAATATAAAGCCTAAAACTATAAAGTTCATAGAAGAAAAAATAGGACCAACACTTCAGGCCTTAATAGATGGCATTAACTGGATACAAACCATAACCATCAATGCACAAAACCCAATAGATAAGCTAGATAACTGGGATCTTCTAAAAATCAAACACCTATGCTCTTCAAAAGACTTCACCA
Organism: Dugong dugon; assembly: GCA_030035585.1. Taxonomy (NCBI): domain Eukaryota; kingdom Metazoa; phylum Chordata; class Mammalia; order Sirenia; family Dugongidae; genus Dugong; species Dugong dugon. The sequence continues at coordinate 35,338,136 of CM057467.1, forward strand.
AAAGAGTCAAAAGGGAACCTACATACCGGGAAAAAATTTTTGGACAGTACAAGTCAGACAAAGCTCTAATCTCCATAATCTACAAGAAAATCCAACACCTCTACAACAAAAAGACAAATAATCCTATTAAAAAATGGGTAAAGGAAATGAACAGACACTTCACGAAAGAAGACATTCAAATGGCCAACGGACACATGAGGAAATGCTCGGGATCACTAGCCATTAGAGAAATGCAAATTAAAACCACAGTGAGATACCATCTCACCCCGGCATTACTGACACGAATCAAAAACACTGGAAATAACAAATGTTGGAGGGGCTGCGGGGAGATCAGAACACTTATGCACTGCTGGTGGGAATTCAAAATGATACAACCATTTTGGAAAATGATATGGCGCTTCCTCAGAAAGCTAGAAATAGACATACCAATTGATCCAGCCATCCCACTCCTAGGAATATATCCTAGAGAAATAAGAGTCGTCACTCGAATAGACATATGCACACCTATGTTCATGGCAGCATTGTTCACAATAGCAAAACGATGGAAACAACCGAGATGCCCATCAACAGATGAATGGATACACAAACTATGGTACATACACACAATGGAGTACTATGCAACGAGAAAGAACAACAATGACTCTGTGAAGCATCTGATAACATGGATGAAACTGGAGGGCATTATGCTAAGTGAAATAAGTCAATCACAAAAGGACAAATATTGTATGAGACCTCTATTGTAAAAACCCATGAAAAAGTTCCCACACAAAATGTAACAATCTTTGTTGGTTACGAGGGATGGGAGGGGTGGTGGCAGGGAAATATTAAATAGACAATAGATAAGTGGTATCTTGGGTGAAGGGTGAGACAGTACACAATACCGGGGAAACTAGCACAACTTGTACAAGGAAAGATCATGGAAGTCCCATAGACACATCCAAAATCCCTGAGGGACTGAATGGCTGGGCGGAGGGCTGTGGGGACCATGGTCTCGGGGAACATCTAGCTCAACTGGCATGACACAGCTTATAAAGACAATGCTCTACATTCTACCTTGGTGAGTAGTGTCTGGGGTCTTAAAAGCCTGTGAGTGGCCAAGTGAGATACTCCACTGGTCTCATCCCTTCAGGAGCAAGGGAGAATGAAGAGAACAGGACACAAGGAAAAGATTAGTCCGAAGGACTAGTTGTCCACAGCTACCAAGGCCTCCACTGGACTGAGTCAAGTACAGCTAGATGGTGCCCGGCTACCACCACTGACTGCTCTGACCAGGATCACAACAGAGGGTTCTGGACAGAGCTGAAGAAGGATGTAGAGCATAATCCTAACTCACAAAAAAAAAGACCAGATTTACTGGCCTAAAGGAGGATGGAGGAACCCCGAGAGTGTGGCTCCCAGACACCCTTTCAGCTCAGTGGTGAAGTTACCTCCAAGGTTCACTGTTCAGTCTGGGAGTGGACAGCCTCGTAAAACCAAATGAGACTAATGAGGTACAGGAATCTAGTGACAAGGGCCAGAAAGCAGAAGGGGACAAGGAAGCCGGTGATAGGAAACTCAAGGTTGAGTAAGGATATTGTTGATGTGTTGTGAGATTGTTAACCATTGTCATAGGACAACGTTTGCAGTAACAGTTAAATAAGAAACTATTTTGTTCTGTAAGCCTTCATCTTAAGTGAGAATAACAGCACAACTGGAAGAGCGTAGTCAATGTCACTGAACTGTGCATGTAGACATTTTTGAAATGACCTATCTTTGGCTATGTGCATTTTCACCAAAAAAAAAAAAAAAAAAAAGGTTGTGAAGTTGGAGGGTTGATATGTTGTGGGGTTGTTAACCAATGTCATAAAACATTACGTGTACTTCTGTTTCATGAGAAACTATTTGTTCTGTAAGCCTTCACCTGAAGGACAATTAAAAAAAAAAAAAAGAAGAGAAAACAAAACAAAACAAAACAAAAAGACTTCACCAAAAGAGTAAAAAGAGAACCTACAGACTGCAAAAAAATTTTTGGACATTGCAAGTTTGACAAAGGTCTAATCTCTAAAATCTACAAGAAAATCCAACACCTCTACAACAAAAAGACATATAATCCAATTAAAAAATGGGCAGAGTAAACGAACAGACACTTCACCAAAGAAGACATTGAAGTGGCCAACAGACACATGAGGAAATGCTCACGTTCACTAGCCATTAAAGAAATGCAAATTAAAACCCCAGTGAGGTACCGTCTCACCCCAGAATTACTGGCACGAATCAAACAAATGTTGGAGAGGCTGTGGGGAGATCGGAACTCTTATACTCTGCCGGTGGGAATGCATAATGATACAACCATTTTGGAAAATGATATGAGCTTCCTTAGAAAGCTAGAAATAGAAATACCATATGATCCAGCAATCCCACTCCTAGGAATATATCCTAGAGAAATAAGAGTCGTCACTCGAATAGACAGATGCACACCCGTGTTCATTGCAGCATTGTGCACAATAGCAAAAAGATGGAAACAACCTCGATGCCCATCGACAGATGAATGGATAAACAAACTATGGTACATACACACAATGGAGTATTATGCATTGATAAAGAACAATGATAATCTGTGAAGCATATTATAACATGGATGAAACTGGAGAACATTATGCTAAGTGAAATAAGTCAATCACAAAAGGACAAATATTGTATGAGACCTGTACTGTAAAAACTCATGTAAAAGTTTACACACAAAAGAAACAATCTTTGTTGGTTACAAGGGATGGGAGGGGTGGAGGGGGAAACTAAATAGACAATAGATAAGTGGTAACTTTGGTGAAGGGTAAGACAGTACACAATACTGGGGAAGCCAGCACAACTTGTGCAAGTAAAGGTCATGGAAGCCCCATAGACACATCCAAACTCCCTGAGGGACTGAATTGCTGGGCGGAGGGCTGTAGGGACCATGGTCTCAGGGAACATCTAGCTCAATTGGCATAACACTGTTTATAAAGACAGTGTTCTACATTCTGCCTTGGTGGGTAGCGTCTGGGGTCTTAAAAGTCTGTAAGCAGCCATCTAAGATACTCCACCAGTTTCACCCCTTTGGGAGCAAGGGAGAATGAAGAAAACAAGATACAAGGAAAAGATTAATCAGGAGGGCTAATGGACCATGGCTACCAAGGCCTCCACCAGACTAAGTCCAGTATAGCTAGATGGTGCCTGGCTACCACCACTGACTGCTCTGACCGGGATCACAACAGAGGGTCCTAGACAGAGCTGGAGAAGGATGTAGAACAAAATTCTAACATACAAGAAAGGACCAGATTTACTGGCCTGACAGAGACTGGAGAAACTCCGAGAGTATGCCCCCAAACACCCTTTTAGCTCAGTGGTGAAGTCACTCCTGAGGTTCACTGTTCAGCAGGGGATTGGACAGCCCCATAAAACAAATTGGGGATAATAAGGCACAGCAGTCCAGGGACAAGGACTAGAAGGCAGGAGAGGACAGGAAAGCTGGTGATAGGGAACCTAAGATTGAGAAGGAACAGTGTTGACATGTCGTGGGGTTGTTAACAATTGTCATAGGGCAATATGTGTACTAACTTTTTAATGAAAAACTGTTCTGTAAACACTCATCTAAAGTACAAAAAAAAAAAAATAGAATTATCTATGTGAGATCAAATTGACAACAGCAACTGAAAAGGTTTAATGGGAAGCCTAGGGAACACTGAGTTGCTGATAATGGTGATGGAATAATTTGGAAAAGGATAGTGAGAATAGTAGCACAATTGGAAGAATATAATCGATGACAATTGTGCATGTAGAAATTTTTGAAATGGTTTATCTTTGGCTATGTATATTTTCACCAAAAAAAAAAAGGTCCTCCAAGGTTGAGAAGGGAGAGTGTTGACATGTCGTGGGGTTGTTAACCAATGTCATGAAACAATATGCGTACTGACTGTTTAATGAGAAACTATTTGTTCTGTAAACCTTCATCTAAAGTACAATAAAAAAATTTTAAAAAAAGATATATTTATTACACTTCTGAGTCTACACAGTTTTAAAAAATACAGAAACTCATGCACACGTAAGGGCTGAATATACAGCTAACTATGGTCCAAGCAGCAGGAAGGCTCTGAGCTGGATGATCTGGGGGTATTTTGGCATATGGAGGAGAAAATAAAGGAGGATTTTTTTCTTCAGTACACTAACAGCGAGCCCAGAGAGCCAAATGTAAGACAGTAGGGGTGGTGGGTACTGGGAACTTTGAGAACTCTTACCCCACCCAAAGACAAAAAAGTTTTTAAAAAACACAGTGCAGGCCCAATTACATGTATCCAAAGGCCAGGAATGGTCCATTTGTTATTAGATTTCAGCACTGCGCATAAAGTTTTATCATAATACTCCTTGGGAATACCTTACTACACTTTTTTTTTTTTTTTTTTTTTTAGTGTACTGCAGTGAAGAAGAATATCCAGTCTCCACTAATGTCCCACCATTATTTTATTCACATATTGGAAGCCCTCTAGAATTTTTTTTCTCCCTTATCTTCTACATCCTATCAGTCACAAGACTGGGTGTTTCTGTTCAGTGTCTTTAGAGGTAGAGTTTCTTCCATGAATTCCTTCCATTCGTTCCCATGAATCCTGCTTTAGTCTGAACCAGGGCTTTTGCAAGCACCTGTTAACTAGTCTCACTTACTCTAGTCTTGTTCCTTTGGCCTCCAATGCAGCCTCCCCTTCATTGATTATATCACTCCCTTGCCTAAAAGTTTTCAAAGATTTTTCACTACTTAAAGGATCAAGTGGTCTGAGCAGAGCAGATGACACCCTCCCTGACTGCCTCCACCACTGCCCCAATGCCTAGTTATTAGGTACATCATGGAAGTCTATTGAATGAATGAATGAATAAATGAACTTTAAGAACTTTCATCATAGATCCTAATTAGCCCTTCAGATATACCTCAGAATGGCTTTTGTAGATTCTAGAAAATTCATGTAATGCTCAATGAATACTTGTGGACTGACTTAATAACTAGTTCTATCTAGGGTCCCTATGAGTTGGAATAAACTGGACGGCACCCAACAACAAACACCAACATCTCGTTATCTAACAAGATATTGTCAAACTTAGTTGACTTATCTAAATAGTGTGAAAAGTGAATAGGAAGGACACTGTCTTTTCCTTAGAGGATCTCCAGAGTTGAAAGGAGATGGCGCATAAACTAACAATAAAAATACAGTTGGATAAGTGCTGAAAATAAAAGTAGGTTAACATTTCTTGGGGATGTATTATGTGCCAGACACTTTCCTGATCACTTTTCATGCATTATATAATTTTATTGCAACAAAAACCTATGGGACAGACGCCATTTATATTTTATAGATGAAGAAACAAAGTTTTAAAGAGGTGAAGTAGTTTGTTCAATGTCACACAACTAATAAGTGGTGGAACCTGGAATAAAACTTAAGTCTGTGTTGTACATTCCTGAATGCCAGGATGAAATGGGGACAAAGTACTGTAGAAACACCAAGTGCGGGACCCTAAAAAAGCCAGAATGATCACAGAGATAGAGGTACTGTGAAAGTAGACAGGGGATTGTGCGAAAAAATTATTCTAGGATTACTCTATTCACCTATGATGGCATCAAAAATTATTTATCCCTCCCTTTACCTTGCCACCAGAAACCCTGGTGGCACAGTGGTTAAGAGCTACAGCTGTTAACCAAAACGTCGGCGGTTCAAATCCACCAGGCGCTCCTCCCAAACTCTATGGGGCAGTTCTACTCCGTCCTATAGGGTTGCTATGAGTCGGAATCGACTCCACAGCAATGGGTTTGTTTTTTTTTGGTTTACCTTGCCACCAAGTATAACCAACCAGTTGCCATTGAGTTGACTCTGACTCATGGAAATCTTATGTATGTCAGAGTAGAATTGTGCTCCATAGGGTTTTCAGTGGCTGATTTTTCAGAAGTAGATCGTCAGGCCTTTATTCTGAAACGCTTCTGGGTAGACTCCAATCTCCAACCTTTCGGTTGCTGCCATTCTTACTGCTACCACGTTATCATAGACCAGTTACTTTTAAAAAATGATTTCAGGTCGCTTCCATACTCTACTAACATGGGTGGGTTTATGGAGGGGATGGAGAGTTAGAGTTTTAATATTCAAACACCAAGCTTCCTAATCTGTTCTGTGGCATCCTGAGAATAGGGATTTGTAAACATTTAAGCCAGAAATGATCAAAAGAACAATCAGATAAGGTGGACATTCTGAAACCTTTCTAAATCCATCTCAAATGATACTAAACCAATTTGAATTAATTCAAAGAGAAATTACCTTGCATTGTAATAGAACCATTTCAACTGTGATTATTAATCTCTCAAAATACTTGTTAAAATCACGTTGGAAATTAAAAAGCAAAGCACGCAAATGAACTATGGTTAGAGTAGCCCGACCAATTATACATGAACCCACTTTTTATTTCTGCTTAATCACATTCTTTGTTTCTGAAAGACCTACAGTTTCCTTCCCTTCTCCTTTTTCTACCCCTTTCCTCCCTCTTTTTCCTTCCTCCTCTTCATGTGCTGTTTACAGCCTTTGCCTCTCCAAAAGTAAAACATGGCCATCTTAAGAATAAGAGAATAGTTTTTACAATCTCAGAGGCTATGTTCCCACTAACATAGTTCAGATAGCTCTGTTCACCATTTCTTATAAATACAAAACAGGCCTGAGTGCTGTTAAAATTGCTTTCCTGAATCCAATATGCCTTCTCATATTTGACCTGAAAATATATTGTTTATCCTTTGTATTAAAAACAGAGGTTCACCTAAGGTACCCTTGCTCGTTTTTGTTATAAGGCTGAAACTGCCGGTGTTTCAGGCAGGACAGATGGAGCTTGAGAACAGAGACGGTCCTATAGGAGATCTCAAGCACACAAGAATGCTTCACTTGATAATCTCCTTCTCTTGACCACAAACGAAGATGAAGGAAAATCACAATGGCGGATGAACATCTTTCAAAGGCTACAGGATTTCATCAAGTTAAGTATTTATTGTTTTCTCCCCTGTGCATTGATTTCTTCATTTTCGGGCTAGTACAAGTTTCTCTTTTGCCCTTTCTGTAAGTCTTTTAGCAAAAATAGATCACTTCCAACTTGTCAGATGAATGTTTCAGGCGCGGTATGTTTTGCTAGGAATAACGCTGGAACAAAGGAGAGATTGGGATTTCTGCATTCAGTGCCACTAAAGAGATTTTTGGGCAATTTCCCTGAATCTTAGTTTCTTAACCTAAAATATGCTGAATAATATCTAACTTACCTAGCTCAAACGGTAAGGATCAAATGAGTTCATCAATGTATATGGAAGTACTTTGCAATTGTAAAATCCTCTACAAATGGGAAGGAGCCCTGGTGGCTCAATGGTTAAGTGCTCAGCTGCTAACTGAAAGGTTGGAGGTTTGAACCCACCAGCAGTTCTGTAGGAGAAAAGACCTGGCAATCTGCTCCTGTAAAGACTTAGCCTAGGAAAACCTATGGGGCAGTTCTACTTTGTCATATAGGATTCCTATGAGTCAGAATTGACACAAAACAATGCAACAACATACAAATGGAAGGATTAATTAAACAAAACAATAATATTGAAAGAATAAACAATATGTAGAAAAGCCAATATATTTCTAACTTCTGAGTTGTATATAGACATTTGACAATCCCATGACTATTTCACTTCCGTCTAGGCAAATTGGGATAGCAATTACTATTAGAGTGTCCTAAAATAGATGACATAAATGAATGTGCAATCATTTTAACAGATAAAGAAATATTAGTTTTTATCTAAGCAATTAGCTTCAGGATACCTAATAATTACATCCTGCACCCCTTCTAAACTGCGTTCTACATGTGAATGTTGAATTGCTACAATAACGCCATTTAAATATCACTGACAGTTCTGGTCAGCACATCTGAAACCCTTTCACGGTAAACCTCCATTTACATTAAGTGTCTGATTCATGTAAATAGTACTGAAAAATTAAAAGCTTTGCCTTTTTAATCTCCTTAATTACTATTTATTATTTTTGAGTACTGGCAATATAACGAGTGCTATGTAAGGTAAGAGAAAAATATTATACCAGCACAAAGAGTTACAATTTGATCAGAAGATCAAACAATTCAACTGTAAAAATGCTTTTGAGGGACTGTTGTTAGACTCTCTAGCTTTGCTTTTTTGGGTATCAGCTATTTTTCAGAGCTGTTTCACCACAGTGATCACAGACATTTTCTGCTTTTGAAAATCTGAACTCAGATGGACTTATTGCCCTTTCCCATGGTAGTATGGTAGTCGGGGACAGACATTATTCTCAAAGGGAGGGTCTCCCTTTGACAAGTTCGAGGATTTCTGAGTCGATCAAGAGAGAGACAGGACCACGAGAGGCAGAAACACACACCAAGCTTTATTGGGTGGCACTTGGACAGGGTTGCATGAGACAGGAAGTCTCTTCCAGCAGACGACCTTCCAAAGACAGCAGTGTGAGTCCATCACCCAGAAGGGAAATAAGGCAAGGGATCTCCCAGAGGAGAAGGGGTATTTGGAGAAGGAGCTTACATGTTTTGGTGATGTTGCTCCGCAGCGAGATGGGATATCTTGGGTCAGAGAACTTGAAAAACCAAAGACCCGTTGCCATGGAGTCAATTCAGACTCATAGCAACAATATTGGACAGAGCAGAACTGCCCCAAAGGGCTTCCAAAGAGTGGCTGGTGGATTCAAACTACGGACCTTTTGATTACCAGCCAAACTCTTAACCACTGTGCTGCCAGGACTCCAGAGAGCTTGGAAAAGCAGTGGCAAATTGGGGCCTTTTATATCTGCGGGGTTTTTCTTATCTATACCTGCTGCCATCGAGTTGATTCTGATTCATAACAACCCTATAGGACAGAGTAGAACTGCACCATAGGGTTTCCAAGGAGTGGCTGGTGGATTTGAACTGCCGACCTTTTGGCTAGCAGCCAAGCTCTTAACCACTGCAGCGCCAGGGCTCTGTCTTATCTATAGTTAGCAGATACTGGTTGTAGTTTCACAGGATATGCAAAGTAGGTAGACTTTAAATGGCTAAAATATGTTTATGTGACTGTATTTAAAACAATTATTGTTTTTGTTAGGTGCCGTTGAGTCAGTTCTGAGTCATGGTGACCCTATAGGGCGTAGAAGAACTGCCGTATAGGGTTTCCAAGGAGCGTCTGGTGGATTTGAACTGCTGACCTTTCGGTTAGCAGCCAAACTCTTAACCACTATGCCACCAGGGCTCCATTTAAAGCAATTAGGTGTGTGAAAATCTGAGCTCAGTACTGGTGAGCTTTGTGTTAATGGTCCTAGCCTGCTGTGAATTATTGCATCTGTATTCATGAGAGATATTGGTTTGTAATTTTCTTTTTTTGTGGTGTCTTTGCTTTGCTTTGGTATCAAGGTTACGCTGGCTTCATAGAATGAATTTGGGACTATTTCTTCCTTTTCTATGCTCTGAAATAGTTTGAGTAGTACTGGTACAAGCTCTTCTCTGAATGGAGGGTAGAATTCGATGGTGAAACTATCCCAACCAGGGTTTTTTGTTTGCTTGTTTTTTGGTTGGGAGTTTTTAAATTTCCTCTTCAGTGTCTTGTCTCAGATTGGCAAGGTGGCTGAAGGCAGGCAGGGTGAGGACTGTCTGACTCCTGATGTTGGTCCAGCAGTGTGGGAGTTTTCACAACTCCTCCCAGATAGGCGGAAGTGTTGGAGGGGGATTGGTACAGGTTTACTTCCCACTGTTCAGCAGCTCGTCAAGTGGTACGAGAGGATAGGCACTGTGGGCCCGGTGTGATGGTGGGCCTGAGTGCAAGGGACTCTCTAGCCCCAGCAGCACAAGGGTGGCCGGCAAGAAGGAGGGTGGTGTAATGTGCCAGATCGGGGGGGTGGGGGGGTGGGCAGGGAATAAAAGTAAAGAGAAGGAAAGAAAAAAAAAAGAGTAGCTGGTGGGTGGGGGTGGGTACAGGGCTAGGTGGGAGGGAGAAACAAAAGTAAGAAAGGTTGAAAGAAAAAAGAATGGCAGCGTGGTGGGGGCCGGCAAGTGGGGGCATGGCATACCTAGGCACTGGTGGGAAAGGAGGGGAGGTGACATACTGGGCTAGGTGGGAGGAAGAAAGAAAAGAAAGAAAAAAATGGCAGTGTGGTGGGTGCTGTGGGTAGGGGCGGGATGGACTCAGGGCCACAGTGGGCCAGTACGTCAGTGACTTTCTAGCTGTGGCAGCATGGTGGGGTCTGGCAGGAAGAGGGGGAGGTGGCATACAGTGCTGTGTGGGAGAGAGAAAGAAAAGAAAGAGAAAAATAAAATAAGAAATCTGGCTGCATGGTGGGGCTGAAGGGTAGGGGTGGGGTGGGCCTGAGGGTCAGTGGGAAGGGAGGAGAGGTGACCTACGGGGCTAGGGGGTGTCAAGAAAGAAGAGAAAGAAAAGAAGCCAAAAAAAAAAAAAAGTGGTGAATGGGAGACAATAGGCATAGCAGGGGACAAAGGGAGGGAGTGGAGGTGGTGTATGGGGCTAGGTGGGATGGAGAAAGAAAAAGAAAAAAAGAGAAAAAAAATGTTATGTCAGGGTCCAGTGGCCATGGGGATAAAGTGGTAGATGGGGCTAGGTGGCAGTGTAAAAGAAAAGGAAGAAAGGGAAAAAATAAATAAAATGGTGCAGTGGGAGCCAGTGAGTGGGGGGAAGGCAGACCTGGGGTGGTGGTGGGCAGGTGGCTCTCTAGCCAAGGTGACCTGGCATGGCCCTACAGGAAGGGGTACAGGTGGGGTACAGGGCTGGGTGGGAGAGAGAAAGAAAAGGAAGAAAGGGAAAAATGGCCTAGGAAGAGTTGGCAGGTGGGGACAAGGTGGACCTAGGGTGGCAGCAGGCCAGTGGCTCTCTAACAAAGGCAGCAGCACGGCCCATTGTGAAAGGGTGAAGGTGGTGTATGGGGCAGAAGGGTGAGGGCTGGGAAAGTGTGTTTCTCTGGTTACTGAGTGCTCTGTCTCCTGTTGGGAACTCCCTGAAGTTGCCTTCCCATACTCCCTGTCTGGGGTTGTTGCTGGCTATGTTCCGAGATGATGATGCTGTGCCATGTTATTTGGCAGGGGACCTCCACTCTGCATCTCTCCTCATTCTCTGTATTCCTTCAGTTTCTTCTTTCATTTGGTATTTGATCTAGTTCTTTATCCCTTCATTTGATGCTAAGGTTCCAGAATTGACATTTGTATCTGTTTTACTTAGTTTATTGGGTCTCTCCTGCAGATGGACAGCATGATGCTCCTGTCTAGGGCACCATGTTGGCTCCACCTTCTTTACTTTTTTTTTTTTTTTAGTGTTTATTGTTGTGAAAATATATGGCACACTATCATGGATTGAATTGTGTCCCCCAAAAATATGTGTATCAATTTGGCTAGGCTGTGATTCCCAGTATTGCGTGATTGTCCACCATTTTGTCATCTGATGTGATTTTCCTATGTGTTGTAAATCCTACCTCTATGCTGTTAATGAGGTGGGATAGGCAGCAGTTATGTTAATAAGGCAGGACTCAGTCTACAAGACGGATTGTGTCTTGAGCCAATCTCTTTTGAGATATAAAAGAGAGAAGTGAGCAGAGAGACGTAGGGATCTCATACCACTAAGAAATAAGAGCCAGGAGAAGAGTGCTTCATTTGGACCCAGGGTTCCTGCACGTAGAAGCTCCTAGTCCAGGGGAAGATTGATGAAAATGACCTTTCTCCAGAGCCAACAGAGGGAGAAAGCTTTCCCCTGGAGCTGACACCCTGAATTTGGACTTCTAGCCTACCAGACTGTGAGAAAATAAATTTCTTTGTTAAAACCACCCACTTGTGGTAATTCTATTATTGCAGCACTAGATAACTAAGACAAACACACATATGCCAACTGAACATTTTAAATGTGTACAATTCCATAAAACCAATTACATCTGGGTATTTACTTTTAAAATCAGCAAATGAAAACCCTACGGATCACAATGGTCTGATCTGCAAATGATCATGTGGGTGGCACAGGACTCCACAGTGGTTTGCTCTGTTTTGCATGAGGTCACCATGAATTGGAGGCCAACTCGAGGGCAGCTAACAACAATAGCCTCATTAAACTGATATTAATTAACCCTTTCACCATCAGTGTGGTGGAGGCTCTCTTGCTTTGTAGAAAGCATAAAGACACTGTCTTAATTTTCTCTTATAGAAGCTCTGGTGGCACAGTGGTTAAGTACTTAGCTGCTAACCAAAGATTGGCAGTTCAAACCTACCAGTGGGAGAAAGATGTGACAGTCTGCTTTTGTAAAGATTACAGCCTTGGAAACCTATGGGGCAGTTCTACTCTGCCTTATAGGGTCGCTGTGTGTTTGAATTGACTCAGTGGCAACGGGTTTGGTTTTTGGTTTACCGGATGTGAGAAGACTCATACCCAAACACAAAGTGAAGCTTTACTCTTTAGCATTAAGTCAGCAATGGTCACCAAAAAGGCCCCATCTGATGGATGAGGTAGAACAACAGGAGGGTCCAGGCAAGAGCAATGTTTAAAGTCAGTAAGCAGCCAGGCCTCAAGGTGCAGTTTTATGAGTTACCTCAAAGAGGTGACAGTTAAAGATTTTGAAGCTAATGGAATCACTGAGGTAGAATGTGGGAGGGAGAGGAGAGGAGAGGAGGAAATACACTTTGGGGAGGTGCAACTTATACAGGAGGGAGGAAGACTTGGGGCAATAATAGGTGACAGAGAAGGGTTTAGAGAGGGTAGAGGGGACCAAGAGAGAACAACGTCATGGAAGCAAAGGAATAAGAGGAAAGTGGTGGTCAACAGGGTCAAATATTAAGAGAGACTGAGAAGCACATGGCCTAAGGAGAGGTCATTGGATTTGTGAGTGATAACTTTGCTCCACGGAGCCCTGGTGGCTTGGTGGTTAAGCACTTGGCTTCTAACTGAAAAGTCAGTGGTTTGAACCCACCAGCTGCTCTGCAGGAGAAAGATGTGACACTATGCTTCTGTAAAGATTACAGCCTTGGGAACCCTAGGCAGCAGTTCTACTCTGTCCTATAGGATTATTAGGAGTTGGAATCAACTTGATGGCAACAGGTTTTTAACTTCACTCCAGACCTCAAAAAGACAGTTTTAGTAGCATGATGGGATGGAAGCCACATCTAAAAGGACTAAGAAGGCATCCAGCTGAAGGTATGGAGAGTATTCCTTGTACACCGGAGGGGTCTAGTGGCAAAATGAAGGCAATTGCTCACTTGAGAGGGTCAAAGGGAAGAATGTGGGGAAAGACAAGAGAGAATGAAAGACTGAAGATTTGAGTGAGAAAGGGAAAAGAGTGGAAGAAATAAGTTCTAGGAGGGAGTAAGAGGAGGAAATAAAGGTTAATAATTTCATGATGAGTTATATTTATCTTCCTAGTAAAATCAGTTCATTTGTAAAGAGAAAGGAGGAAAGTCTAAGAGTAGAAATTTAAAGGAATGGAAAGAGTAGTCAGAACAGCCACTAAACGTTTCATAAAAAAGAGTAAAATAATACCCAACAGCAGGGAAGATTAGCTGAGCTAATAGAGCATGGATTTGCAGTGTTATATTTGCTGTTATAATGTGCACCCTAGAAGGTGGGATTATAGGTGGCACAGTGGTTAAGAGCTCGGCTGCTAACCAAAAGGGCGGCAGTTCAAATTCAGCAGCTTCTTAGAAACCCTATGGGATAGTTCTACTTTGTCCTATAGGGTCGCTATGAATTGGAATCAACTCGATGGCAAAGGGTATGCTAAGATTAGGAGCCCTGTTGGTGCAGTGGTCAAACGTTCGGTTGCTAACCAAAAGGTCAGTGGTTCAAACTCACCAGCTACTCTGCAGGAGAAAGATATGGCAGGCTGCTTTCGTAAAGATCGTTGTTGTTAGGTGCTATCCAGTCAGTTCCAACTCATAGTGACCTTACGTACAACAACACAATGAAACACTGCCCAATGCTGTACCATCCTCACAACTGTTGCTGTTATCATAAGGATTAAAAACCCATTGCCATCAAGTTGATTCTGACTCAGCAACCCTATAGGGCAGAGTAGAACTGCCCCATAGAGTTTCCAAGGAGAGGCTGGTGGATTTGAACTGCTGACCTTTTGGTTAGCAGCCAAGCTCTTAATCACAGTGCCACCAGGGCTTGGAAACCCTAAGGGGCAGTTCTACTTTGTCCTATACAATCACTGTGAGTCAGAATTGATTTGATGGCAACGCGTTATGTTAAAACTAACTCTCAACAGCTAATGACTAAAATTGCTAAAAGTCTTATGTTTTATAGGCCTGGACTATGGGTTTTTATCAGTGTTGTAACAGACCTGCTGTGTCTTTAGAATGTTGGTCACCTAACATACTAAGGGGAAAAAATGCAACCTTCTTCCAAAACCATGCTGTGGTCTGAATGATTCTATATATGTATTTTTTATGGTAAAATATATGGTCTCTCTCTGCTCAAGAAACTCTACTCATAAACTATGTTTTGCTGTTTTTCTACCCTAAAGGCAAAAATTAATACAGGAAAAATTGAGGGCAACCAGGTTAACATCTAGTTTATTGAAGGGATAACTTATTCCTTCTAGGAGTACAATTTACATCAAAAGTCACTAATCTCATCATTAAATATTAAAGAAATAAAAATAGTTAATTTAAAACAAAATCAAATCCTCTCACTCCAAAACTCAACACATCAACCTGTGATAAATCTGCAAGAGAACAAAGGGCCCATCGATACCTTATTTCAGAAAAAGTAAAAGAATTAATTTTTCTTGCCTTTAAGCATTTCTTGTTTTTTAAAAGTATTTTTCTTTAAAATATAATAATGAGTTATATTTACATGCAATGAAATGCAATCATTTTAATCATATATAGTTCAATTAAAAAAAACAAACTCTTTTCTGTCTAGTTGATTCTGACTCAAAGTGACCCTATAGAACAGGGTAGAACTGCCCCATAGCGTTTCCAAGGAGCAGCTGGTGCATTTGAACTGCTGCCCTTTTGTTTAGCAGCTGAGCTCTTAACCACTGTGCCACCAGGGCTCCAAAGTTTGATTTGCTTTCACAAATGTATACATCCCTGTAACCACCACTGCAACCTAAAGAGTGCTTCTATCACACTAAAATGTCCTCAGCTGCCTATTTTCAGCCAATCCCCACCCACTCCAGGCCCCTAGTTGTACTAGAATGAAAATTAAATATTCCTACATCAGAAGTATCCAGATGCCCCAATTTTTGTTATTTCTGGGGCCTAGTTTTTCAAACTACTACCCATTTGCCAGCTTTGTTATACTGTGGGTGGTTTGCACACGTTGCTATGATCCTGGAAGCTATACCACCAGAATTTCAAATACCAGCAAGGTCACTCATGGTGGACAGGTTTTAGTGGAGCTTCCAGACTAAGACAGACTAGAAAGGCCTGGCAATCTACTTTTGAAAATTAGTCAATGAAAACCTTATGAATCATAACAGAATATTGTCTTATATAGTGCTGAAAGATGAACCCCCTAGGTTGGAAGGCACTACACAATATTTGCCACAATGGATGCAAATATACCAATGATTATGAAGATGACACAGGACTGGGCATGTTTCATTGTGTTACACATAAAGTGGCTATGAGTTAGAGCCAATGCAACAACTAACAACAACTGCTGTTCATAATTTCCTGAATTTCTGAGCTTTTATAGGACTTCCTCCCAATGTACTGATGTCCCTCTGCCATTCCCACTCCCAATTACTTAAAAAAATGAATGAGTCTTTATTTCTTATAACCAAGAGCACTTAAGTAAAAATCTGAATTGCAAGCAGTTGTGGGCCCAGTAGATACTATGCCAGATTTGAAATCTAGATGTTCTTCCTTAATCTGTTACCTAACCTTAGGGCCTCCATTTCCACCTTTAATTACAAGAAATAAGTCCACCCGCTTGTGTTTCACAAGCATGTAGTGGGGATTACTTTGTTGCAAAAGCAGCACATCCTGGCATGTGTCTCCCAATTTGGTGTTATCCTCCTTGTGCCTAAACCAAGCCAATCAAATGGTCCAAAAAAAAAACAAACTTGTTGCTGTTGAGTCAATTCCAACAGGGTGGTACTGCCCCATGGGGTTTCCAAGGCTGTGATCTTTATGGAAGCAGACTGCCACATCTTTCTCCTGCAGAGTGGCTGGTGGGTTTGAACTGCCAGCACTTGGTTAGCAGCTGAGCACTTACCCATTGCGCCACCAGGGCTCCTCAATGAGATTGTAAGGTGGGGAAATTGGAGAAATGGATTGTGGGAGTCCCATGCTATATTCCATATATGGAAATAGTTATGGAAATCTACCTCAATATCAAACTGAAAATGCTACTTTCTGGATTCTGGTTATTGAAATTTGGGGAAATTTCTTTCTCTATTAAGCAAATATGGTACTATATTGTACAAATAAACGGTTCTTGCTTTCAGTGCATGCCAAGAATGGTGTTTGGGCATTTGGTGATCTTTTCAACTATTGATTCTTGGCTGTGTCTCAGGTTCAAGAGGTGAAAATAGTTATACCATTTTCCAGCTTACCATGCTTACTTATTTACCTAGTAATATAATGCCCTTTTGGGTTAGTTAGCTTATTAATTAACCACTGCCTTAAGCAAATAATTTTTTTTTTAGTTGGGAGAATAGTTCAAAGGCCTTCACATTTGAAAGGTTGTGCTCTGCACATGAGCTAATCAGAGGTTAGTGGTTTACAAAAGTACCTTTGGTGCCTATAGGCTCATCGGCTCAGAGTTTAGAATTACAAATCTAGTCACAAACATCTGTTCCTGTTCTAGTTGTCAGCAGGGAACACTAAGTAGCACATACTTGTGCATACACAGCTACACAGGTGCACGGGTGCACAGGTGCAAGGCACCTGTGTGTGTATAGAAGGAAGATGAACTGAAAAGAAATGAATATTGAATTATAGACAATAATTTCCTTCGCTACTAGGTTCTAAACATGTACATAGAATCATACTGTGAAATTACTCACTTAGAGAGAACTATTTTTGTTTTTGTTTTTAAATGTTAGTCTTTGGAGATGTTTAAGAGGGACTTGAGTATGGAATAATCCACTTAAGGGAGTCCTTGGGTGATGCAAATCGTTAACATGTTCATCTGCTGACTGAAAGGTTGGAGGTTTGAGTTGACCTAGAGGTGCCTCAGAAGAAAGTCCTGGCAATTTACTTCTGAAAAAGCAGTCATTGAAAACCCTGTGGAGCACAATTCTACTCTGACACACATAGAGTCGCCATGAATCAGAACTGACTCAATGGCAACTGGTTTTTTGGTAACCTACTTAAAGTGGAAACATGAAATGAGAGATCTAAGATACTAAGTTGTGGGAATGGAAAAAGATCGCGTAACAGCAGGCAGAACAGAGTAGGCAACTACTGAATGTTTGTTGAGCTGAACATAAAGAGGCTTCTTCCCTATAGTAAGACTTGTATGTGGTTAGCAAAAGAAATGTGGACCACAATTAACCATATCCGTTCTCATGTCATCTGTCAGAGAGGATTGCTTTCTAGTGACTAAATGTTCTCCGGACTCAATCTTAGATTATTAAATTGGACGGCCACTGTTTTAGGGGGAATACTTGGCAGGACATCGGAGGAAATTTTTCTCCAAGTCTGGTCTTTAATTAAATAGTTATCTTCATAAGGCAGTGAGTGAAAAATTCAGACTCTAAGAGGCACTTGTAAATCAAAAGAGGCTTTCTATAAAATTCCTTTTATTTTCTACTGAAGAGAATATTAAGTAATACTGTGATATTACCTGTACATAATTCTTAGCCCTCTTTTGGTGAGGTTTTCATCCCTGAATTGTTTCAGAAGTCCAAGTAGGGCCTTAGGAGGAGTAGACTAAGAATAGAGATAAGATGACCTGCCCCCCTTTTAGATGATTGACAGTGATGGCATCCAATGAGAAGGTCCCATTTTTAATTTGAGGCCTGGTCTTAAAATACTACAAAATAGTAAGCATCCTAAATTTTTTATGACATCAAGCAACTTTTGTTTTTTTCCCATTACTGTCACTTATATAAATGGTTTCT
Source organism: Dugong dugon (assembly GCA_030035585.1). Taxonomy (NCBI): domain Eukaryota; kingdom Metazoa; phylum Chordata; class Mammalia; order Sirenia; family Dugongidae; genus Dugong; species Dugong dugon. Next base: position 35,356,216 of record CM057467.1, read on the forward strand.
TGGGATTGGAGTAGTCCAGACCTAGCATTTTTATTCATTTATTCATTAAATAATCAGTTCGTAATCCAAGAAATACTTATTAAACATCTACTGTGTGTCAGATGAAGCCCTGGTGGCACAGTGGTTAAGAGCTTGGCTGCTAACCAAAAAAGGTCTGCCGTTCGAATCCACCAGCAGCTCCTTGGAAACCCTATAGGGAAGTTCTACTCTGTCCTGTAGGATCGCTAGGAGTCGGAATCGACTTGATAGCAACCAGTTTGGTTTGTTTTTACTTGTCAGATAGTGTCTCAGGCACTAAGGATAGAGAGTGAACCTCAGAGACAAGAGCCCTTCTCTCATGGAGCTTATGTTCTAGTAGGGGAAATAGACAGTGAACAAGTGGACAGATGAGACTGTTTCAAGAGCCACTTTTTGGAAACACTGTGGGGCAGTTCTACTCTGTCCTATAAGGTCGCTATGAGTTGGAATCGACTTGATGGCAATAGGTTGGTTTTTTTTTTTTTTAAAGAGTTATGAAGGAATACAACAGATTAATGAAATAGAGAGTTATGGGGTATAGGGAGCTATTTTTACATAAGGTGGTTGTAGAAGGCCTTGATATCCCTGGGCAACGAAAGAGATCATTCTTTCTTTAAAATACTGAATGAAATTTCTAGGGAGAAACAGGGGAACCAGTGTGGGTATACGCACCTGATCCTTTATTTTGGCTTTTAGGGATTCTCCTGTCCACTTATCTTAAAGTGAGTCATTCCAATCAACAAGTCTATGCATGTACACAGTGACCCAGCCAGCTTTTCTCTAGCTCCAATCTTAAATGAGAACTGATAATCAAGAATTCTTGAGATATTTAGGAAATATAGAAACATAAAAGACCTGCCTTCCTATGCTCCTATATTAGTTTTCTAGGACTGTAGTAACAAATCATCACAAAGTACATGGCTTAAAATAACAGAAGTATTTATACTTGCACAGTTCTGGAGGGTAGAAGTCCAAATTCAGGGTGTTGACAAAGTTATGCTCTCTCCAAAGCTCTAGGGGAAGATCCTTTCTTGTCTCTCCCAGCTTCCGGTAGCCCCAGGCATTCTTTGGCTTGTGGTAGCATAACTCCAATCTCTGTCTCTGTCTTCCCGTGGCCATCTTCCCTCTGTGTCTGTGTCTCTTCTCTTTTTACAAGGACACCAGTCAGATTACATTAGGGCCCGCCCTATGCAGTACGATCTCATGGTAACTAAATATATCTGCAAAGATCCTATTTCAAAATAAGGTCACATTCACAGTTACCAGGGGTTAGGACTTGAACATCTTCTTAGTGGACACAATTCAAATCATAACACCCCCCCGAAAGAAGAAGGAGGACAATGGGGGTGGGAAGGAGGAGAAAAAGAAACAAATAACCCCAGAACTAAATTCAAAAATAGGCAAAAACTTCAAACAAACAGTGGATCTAACCATGCAGGAGTATGGTAGACTCTGCAAGGTAAATAACTGGACTAAAGGGTGTATGATGGAGTAGATAATATGACTGAAAGCTCAAAAAACATTGAGAAATGATTAAGGCACAAAATGCAGGAAGGCAAGGCTCAGAAACTCCAGTGAAAACCAACCAACCAACCAACCAATCAACCAATCAACCAACCAACAAAACTACATAAGACTGATCTAAGACTGCAGCAAACTAAAATGTGGCATGCCTTTTAGCAATTGGTGAGTATAAAACAGGAGAATCCATTTGAACTAGATGTTAGGATTATCCTCCAACTTTCAGAGGGCTGATGGCATCGGAATCTTAAAGAAAGAAGAATAATCATAGTACACTGTGTGGCTCTGCAGATAACAATACTTACATGGTTTCAACAATGTAAACATTGTTTACTGATATTCAATTTTACAATCAACCTGTAAAGAAATCATGAAAGAGTTTACCATGGTAACTGCCATGGGCTTTGATCACATAAAAGTAAAGCTAGAGGTGACAGATGTTGGGAGTAAAGCTGTTATGGGCTTTGGCCACACAAAAATGGGCATAGAAAGAGGAGAGGGAATCACTGATATCCCTGGCTTCAAAATGGAGAGCCAAGAGAAATGGTGTGTTTGACAGAGTAAGAAATGGAGGTTTAAGTCTGAAATTGCAGAGACGATCTGTGGGAGGAACCGAGAATAGTGACATAACTATACTGGGAGGTAAAGGGTAGAGGAGGTAGGAGGTGGTAGAAATGAGCTAACGTTCATTTATTACAGCAGGAAGTTGCATACAATGATTAAAGATGATACACCGTGAAACAGCGATTAAAGCTTCCTATTTAGAGATTTGGAAGTAACCACCAGAAGAGTTATTTAAAAGTGGGCCCCTCTGGGGAGAAGTATCACAGACAGGGATGGGGAGACCAAATGACTGGTGTTTTTCATTATAAGCCTGTGGTGCTACACAATTTTATCTTTCCTTCCAGCCCATAAAAAGGAGCACAAATGCCTCATCATTTGACTGCATGGGGGAAAGCATCTTTTCTGTACAATGAGACAAGCCCTTTACTAATTTGGTTTTGGGGGGCCAGGAAGAAAGCAGGTGGTTATTGAGGGGGAGAGGAAAATCTCATCTCAGTTTTTTCAAGCTATCGTTTGACGATTTTATGAAGCCTTCATATGTCAATGGCAGGATCTGAGATCTGACAGGCATGGACAATAAGGTATTTGACTTCATATCCAATCTTGACTGGTATCAAAAAAAAAAAAAACAAAAAAACAAAAATGCATTATATCCATAAGGAACAATAGTTGCTGGATTTTTCAAGAAACAGGACTAGCCACTGTGCCAAAGCTCTCTTTACCAGGTCATTAGAGCAGAGAACATATTTCATTAGAATAGGGAAGAAAGTCCTGGGAAATCTGATGACATCCAGATAACACTGAAACATGACTTGCAGCACTGAAGCAGTGCTGGGGACCAAGCTTCAAAACTCAGCATGACTCACAGTGTTCGCTTCTTTCACCATCTGAGAAAGACATGGTTGCCTATGGAGAATGTAATAAGACAAACCACTCAAATCTTACTTTACCACACAGACGTGACTGGCACATAAGCCCCTAAGGACATTTTGTTTCTTCCAGTGGAATTACTGTCACTTATGTGTGCACTGATATTGTTTTGCTCATGCTCTGCATTTCCTTCAGAAACTTCTAACATCTCTGAGTGTGTTTTCAGAGGAAAGAATATGTGTGCAGTGATGTGAGTTACAACCTACCTAAAGAGATTAAACCATCTCTTGTTATTTGTATTGATTTTCCATTGCCAGCTAAAGTTAGCTTCAAGGGTATAGCAATTTGTAGGAAAACTCAAGACGGGCTGATAACTAGTGGATTATTTTCCATGCTTTCTTAAATAGTTGTCACTCTTGACAGATAACCCTCAAATGCAGTTATACAAGGAGATGCTAAACTGTTAGAATTTCATTAAAAATAAACTGCCAGAGATAACAAGTTGACTACTTAGCACACCCCGAAGCCCAGAGAACACTAATATATTTGCCAGAATGTCTCCCTGAAAGCTCAAGAGCAAAGCATCCTCATGGATTGATTCACCTTTTCAGCATCTGCAAAGACACAACAGGGGGGATCTGATTTCTCAGAGACATGCATTCCTCTGTGACAATTGTAGCTATAATGTGGTTGTAAAACTGAGTTGGTAAGTGGGAGCTCTGATTTTACAAGTTAACAGGCATGACGGATATATGAAGTATGTATCTATGTATGTGTAGGGCATGTGGCTTGATGTGTGTGTATGTGTTTGCATGTGTGTTAGGGAATGGATGGAGAATCTTTTGGATGGAGAGCTGTTCTATTCTGAAAACTATGGAGTTGTTACCTTACATTGACACCATACCAAGAATTATACTGTTGGGCTATTTTGAAGAGTCCAACCATTAATGAAAACAGCAGTGGAAAGATAGGGATGAAAATAGTAATGGGCCTTAAAAAGCATGAAAGGAGAAGTAAGCATGGGGCCTTGAAAGAAGGCTAAATTTGGACCAGACATCTGGGTTGCACTAACCCATTCATTTTAGGGTAACTTGAGATGGCAGGGGGGGAAGAAAAGTCTGCAAGATAAACACAACACTAAGAATGTCTTGATTGATGTATGGGGTATAGGACAAAAGTTCTGAGTGGGCCCTACAAGAATATCTGTGTTAAGTAGAATACATCAGTCATATAAGCACGTCTGAAGGGTTAGCAAAACATTGCTAGTTATGAAAGTGATCAGTTTGGTGACAGCTTAAGAGTACTGATTATGGCTAATTGGAAATTGTAGATAAGGAAGGGTTGTTCCTGCCATGTGTTCATACCCTCTCACAAAGCATGCTTTGATACCATGCGTTTAGAATTCATTTATTCCTCTGGTGACAAGCAAGAGGGAAGCATGATGATATAACCTGCCTCCTGACTCTCTGTATGCTCCTAGTCTCAGAGAACGTTGTGCCACCCAAAGCAGCAGGTGTGACCTGGGGGACAGAGCTCCGTTGACCTTACAGGATCTAAAACTGAGGTTTTGCGATGAATTGACTTTTTTTCTACCCTACATCTGTTTCACTCTCATAGCTCGTTTTCAAATTCAACCATCTGCTTGCAGGCACCTGGAGGCACCTGGAGGTGGGTTTGGGAGTGATTTAAGGAACTCAAGTGACTTGGAGTCTTGTGATACTGCTTCCTGGTCTATCTTGATCTACTCAGGATCTGGTTAGTGTCTTAGTCCAAAAACCTTGGAGCCATCCTTGTGTCTCTTTCTCTCACATTCCCGAACCAGTCGGTTTTCAAGTTGTGTCAGTTCTACCTTCAACATATACCCAGAATCCAGTCGTTTCTTACCACCTTCATGATGAGCATGCCATTCTTGCCACCATTGTTTCTTGACTGGATTATTCCAACAGCCTCCCAACTGGTCTGCCCACTTCTGTCCTTGGGCCTTACAGTCTTGTCTGTTTTAACATCTTTTTGTCCAAAGTCCTCCAGTGGCCCCCATTTCACTCAATGTGAAAGCCCAAGCTCTTATTATGGCCTACAAGGCCCCACATAATTTGACCTTGCAACTCTTGGGCTTCATCTCCTAGTCTTCACTCTTTCATTTATTCTACTGCAGAAACACTGGCTTTTTGCAGTTACTCAAGCATGCCTGCCTTGCTCTTGCCTCTGTGCCTTTGCTTACTTTGTTCCTTCTGTCTGGAACCCTTTTTCTCCAAATACCCACATGACTCACTTCCTTATTTCGTTTGTGTGTTAAATGCTACCTTCCTAAGAATGCCTTCTCTGGCCATCGTATTTAAAATTTCATCCCCTCCCCTCAGTCATGTCCTGTCTCTCTTCTCTGATTTATTATTCTCCACTGCATTAACCACCATCTGCTACATATTTACTTATTGATCGTCTAATTCCCCTGATACAACTTAAATCCTATCAGGAATTTGTGTTGATTTTGTATGCTGCTATCTCCTTGGCAAGGAGCCCTGGTGATGCAGTGGTTAAGCGTTCAGCTGCTAACCAAAAGGTCAGCATTTGAACCCACTTGCTGCTCCACGGGAGAAAGGTGTGGCAGTCTGCTTCTGTAAAGATTACAGCCTTGGAAACCCTATGGGGCAGTTCTACTCTGTCCTATAGAGTTGCTATGAGTCACAATTGACTTGACAGCATCAGGTTTTGGTATATCCCTAGCGCCTAGAATGTATATATGGTAGTATACACAGTCGTTGTTGTTAGGTGCTGTCAAGTCAGTTCCGACTCATAGAGACCCTACGTACTACAGAACGAAGCACTGTCCCGTCCTGCGCCATGCCCACAATTGTTGTTAGGCTCGAGCCCATTGTTGCAGCCACTGTGGCAATCCATCTTCTTGAGGGTCTCCCTCTTCTTTGCTGACCTTCTATTTTACCAAGCAGGATGTCCTTCTCTAGGGACTGATCCCTCTTGATGACACGTCCAAAGTATGTAAGATGTAATCTCACCATCTTTGCCTTTAAGGAGCATTCTGGTCGTACTTCTTCCAAGGTAGATTTGTTTGTTCTTTTGGCAGTCTATGGTATATTCAATATTCTTCGCCAACACCACAATTCGAAGGCGTCAGTTCTTCTTGGGTCTTCCTTATTCATTGTCCAACTTTCACATGCATATGATGCAATTGAAAATACCACGGCTTGGGTCAGGCATACCTCAATCTTCAAGGTGACATCTTTACTTTTCAACACTTTAAGGAGGTCTTTTGCAGCCAATTTGCCCAGTGCGATGTGTCTTTGATTTCTTGACCACTCCTTCTGTGGGTGTTGATTGTGGATCCAACAAGTAAAATGAAATCCTTGACAACTTCAATCTTTTCTCCGTTTATCATGACGTTGCTTATTAGTCCAGTTGTGAGGATTTTTGTTTTCTTTATGTGGAGGTGTAATCCATACTGAAGGCTGTGGTCTTTGATCTTAATCAGTAAGTGCTTCAAGTCCTCTTCACTTTTAGGGAGTAAGGGTGTGTCGTCTGCATATCCCAGGTTGTTAATGAGTCTTCCTCCAATCCTGATGCCCCATTCTTCTTCATATAGTCCAGCTTCTTGGATTACTTGCTCAGCATACAGACTGAATAAGTGTGGTGAAAAGATACAACCCTGATGCACACCTTTCCTGACTTTAAACCACTCAGTATCCCCTTGTTCTGTTTGAACAACTGCCTCTTGATCTATGTACAGGTTCCTCATGAGCACAATTAAGTGTCCTTGAATTCCCATTCTTTGTAATGTTATCCACAGTTTGTTATGATCCACACAGTCGAATGCCTTTGCATAGTCAATAAAACACAGGTAAACATTTTTCTGGTATTCTTTGCTTCCAGCCATGATCCGTCTGACATCAGCAATGATATCCCTGGTTCCAAGTCTTCTTCTGAATCCGGCTTGAATTTCTGGCAGTTCCCTGTCAATATATTGCTGCAGCTGCTTTTGAATGATCTTCATGTATACATATACATACATATATATATATATATACATAGATATGTATATGTATATATATAGTAGTAAATATATATTTGCTGAATGAATGAGTGAACGAATGTCTCAATTCTTATTCCTGGTACCAGGCCCTGGCATTGTTCTGATAAGCATGTTCTTGATTCAGACTCTGTGTCTGAGGTCTCTGCCTTAATAGCTTACCCTGCCCTTGGCCCTTATTTACTTGGACTTGTTTTTCTGTCATTGTCACCCTTCCACTCCAAGCAGCACTCAAGTCTGTTCTTGAACCTCAGTCTTGTAAAATGGGCCTGTCCTTTCCTACCGGCCCTCTCTGAGGCTGACTGCTAGTCTGCCTGCCAAAGTCCCTTTATATGATCTGTTTTTAGATTTCCTCTTGCCCTTCTACCCACTGTCATGGTACTTCTGTTATTGTTCACCATACTTCTTTGATGCCTGCAGGAATTACTGCCTACTGTCTGTCACCATGCATCCCAGCTATTGTCTTCCAGCACTGTGATTCCACTGGTCACCTGTGTCACTGATATGCCCAGTTTGGATTACACACATGGTTTCATTTTCTTTTCATATTCAAATTAAATGACCAAGTCCGCATCCCATCTGGTGTGAAAAGATCTTTCTCTTATCCCGGAGTATTTTATCTCATTACAACAAGAATCTCAGGATCTTAATCTAAAGAGTCATACCAAGGAAAGAAAAGCAGAAAATCTACTTAATCCATGGGAAAGCCTGGGCTGTTGTCACTGCCACATGGTGTCACTGTTGAAGCACAGGCAGCCTGGCATGTTGGTGTTGCCCTTGTTTGCTGGCAGGAGAGCTGAAGTTACCTGGTGCTGAGTAGGTGGCATACTACCACTGATACCTGGCAGTTCAGCAGCCTGGAGTGATCTTGTCCCCTGAACAAATATGCTTCTGTGACCCGGGGCTGTGGCTGCCCAGCTCTGGGTGATAGGCTGGAAAAGGAAGTCCTGCTCTTCAATATTACCCTCAGCGGCTGCCACTCCATGACAGTGTAGCCCTGGACTCCCAGCATTACTACCGCTTGGGTGCTCAGGTCATTAGTTCAGACACACACATATACACATTCATACACACTTCCCCCAATACACATTATAGGGACTCACCTCTAAGAGGTTTCCAGCAGTTTCCTGTGGAGCCTGGAAGCTGACTCTCCTCTAAACCCTGAGTTCTGATCCTGAGAGTCAAGGAAGCCTTTCCCTTTCTTTGACTCAAAGCCTGCTTTTCTGTGTCCAGGAAAAATAACATTTCTTTTAGAGGAAAACCCCACCTTTTTTTTTTTTTCTACAGTTTTTTTTTTTTATTGTTGTAATTAAATGAAGTTTACATTTCAAGTTAGTCTCCCATACAGAATTTTTTTTTTTCATACATTGTTATGAGACCTCAACCGCTCACCCCATTCTGTGACAGCACACTCCTCCTCTCCGCCGCTAATTCCCCATGAACATTCAACCAGCTCCTAATTCTCTCTGCCTTCCCATCTCACCTCTGGACAGAAGCCGCCCCTTTGGTCTTTTGTATCTACTTGACTAAGGGGCACATTCTTCACAAGTATCACTTTATGTCCCGAAGTCCAGTCCAGTCTCTGTCTGAAGAGTTGGCCTCGGAAATTTAGTTCTGGGGTAATAGAGAGACCAGGGGCCATGCTTTCCAGGGCGCCTTCGGTCTCAGTCAGACCATTAAGTCTGGTCTTCTTACTAGAATTTGAGTTCTGCATCCCATCATTCTACTGCTCCATCAGGGACCCTCTGTTGTGTTCCCTCTCAGGATATTCATTGGTGGTAGCCAGGCACGATCTAGTTCTTGTCTCAGGCTGATGAAGTGTCTGGTTTATGTGGCCCATTCTGTCTCTTGGGCCAATACTTTCCTTGCGTCTTTGGTGTTCTTCGTTTTCCTTTACTCCAGGGGGTTGGGAGCAATTGATGCATCTTAAATGGCCGCTTGCAGGCTTTTAAGACGCCAGACGCCACTCACCGAAGTAGGATGCAGAACATTTTCTTAATAAGCTTTGTTATGCCAGTTGACCTAGATGTCCCCTTAAAGCATGGCCCCCAGACCCTGCATCCCTGCTACTCTGTCTCTCATAGTATTTGATTGTACTGAGGAAACTTCTTAGCTTTGGTTTAGTCCAGTTGTGCTGGCTTCTCCTGTAGTGTGTGCTGTCCTTCCCTTCACCTAAGATGATTCTTATCTACTATCTAGTTAGTGAATAACCCTCACTCTCCCTCCCCACCCCCATAACCATCAAAGAATGGGAAAACTCCATCTTATTACACATATAGTTAGGCTTACGATACAGGTACTTGTCTCACGCAATTGGACGTGTGCACTTTCCAGATTGCCCAATCCTTCCTGGTCTGACTGCTGTATTTACTTCTTTTGTTCTTGCTTATGTCATAGAATATGACAGAGTTTGACTTTGAATGGGAAAAGAAACCCAAAGTGAATAACTATACGGACAATGCTATGGAACAACAAAGAAAGAGCAAGATGACCCTGAACAGATCACTCATTTCATTTGCACGTTAATAATAAAAACAATGATGATAATAGTTACCACCCATTAGACAACTAACGTGTGCCTGGCACTTTTAGGTACAGCATCTCATTCAATCTTTATAACAGTCCTGAAAGGCAGTTTTATTAATACAATGCAGATGTGAGGAAGCTGAGATGCAGAGAAGTTAAGTAATTCAAAGCACAAAGCCATAAGCAGCAAAGCCAGGATTTAAACTTCGGTCTTTCGGAATCTTTTCAAGGTTCTCCACTTACTCTTTAATTAGTAACTGAGCAATTACTGAGTGTCTCAGGTCCATAACTATTGAGGGATGCATACATTATTGGTTGTCCCAGTCTGATTGCTGAAATTATTCACCTACCATTCTAAATGGTCCCATTCCTTTGGTTCTGGAAGTGTGTGTTTCAGCTAGCATCTCCTTTCTCTTTTGGAATATTTCTATTTCAACTCCTTCTTTTAGAGTGGTTTGATAGTTTTCTGATCTGCTTGTTCATGTCCCAGATGAAAGAAAGGAAGGAGACACCAGAACCCTTGCCCATGGAGCAGGATGGAGAAAGTGACCCTTTGAAACACGTTGGAGCACTATCCTTATTGGCAGAATCAGCCCTGGGTCTCCAATAAACATGAGGGTGTACTTGGTGAGAGACGTTCTCTTTTGAAGTGTGATCAAAGCTCTGGGCCTAAGGATTACTAGCAAGGTTCAATCTCTCTTTTCTTCATCTCAGAGTTTAAATGACTCCTGTAATTGATAGGCATTGTAGTCACAAAATGAACTTTTATAGTGGAGAAGCTAAAAGACCACTTCCTTGGAAAACAGTAAGAATTTCTCTCAATTGGTGTTGCTGTCATCTCACACTGGTAATTCAGTAGAGCTCCGACTGTGACCTGGTAACAGTTTCTATCATATGACTCAGAAAAAGCCCCAGGTTCCTCCTACCCAACTTGAGGTCATTAAAATGCTTGAGTAAACTTCTGAGTTCCCCTCTGTTTAATGGAGATGACAGTGAATGGAGAGAGAAACTTATGTAGGAGGTGTGTCTGGGCCAGGCATCAAAATGCCACAGGAATTATCTCAAAAGAGGAACGTGAGCATTTTGCAATGCCTGCATATAAGCATATTCAAGAATTCCAAATCCTCTTGTATTCTGGCATGTTTTCTTGGTTTGTCTTAAGTATTTCCATATATGAATTATTTTATTATGTTGTTGTGTTTTCGATATCTTAACAGTACATTCCAGGGAGGTGGGCACATCTCCAAATGAGGAAAACTAAGTATCTTAACCTTTAAACTAAACTACTTAATATGCAAATTTTCCGTTTTGTTCTCTGAAATGGAAGTAGGGGGAAAAAAATGACGGAGGGTCTAACGTTCTTAATCCTGAAAGCTTCTACCCACATGAGGGGGTTCTATTGCCCAATTGTCTCACTTTTACTGAAGCTTAAAGGCATTCAGAGCTTTAATTTACATAGGAAGGGTCACTAGTGTTGCAGTGATAACAGCCTCCATGCTTAACTTATTTCCCTTCCTGATTGTAACAACTCATACATTTTGGTTTACGTCTATTTGAGGATAATGGTGTAGAACTAAAACACTTTTCATTTAGTAAATGGATTTTACTTGAAATATGTACTCCATTAATTTTCCCAATCATGTATAGGTCCTACCATTCATTATTGAATGCCATGCGATGTCTTGCTTTCGTGATAAACTAGGCACGTCAGATGTTTAGTGTTATTTTCACGTCGGATGTTTAGTGTTATTTTTTAAAAAAGTTATTCTTCTGCCTCTTCAATAAGCCAGTCTTAACTTTCCCTCTTGATTATGTGAGAAGTTGAAACATAAATTTATGTATCTGGCATTAGGAATTAGAATTTAGAGTCTAGAGATTCTCAAGTGCACTTTCTACAGTATGCCCAAAGTAAAATTGATGAAACAAGGTAGCTAACTAATAAAAATGAGGACTGTCAGCATTCCAATTTCTGGTTAAAATTCACAGGACTAAAACATTCCAAAAATACAATGGAGTCTACTCCAGAGTAATAAAAATAAATCCTTTCCTAAAGAATAAGAACATTAAGCATCTGTGATGCTTGCTGCCACTCTAGCTTTGAGTCTATAAGGCTATACCAGGGATCATAAACTCAAATGTCGATGGGGCCAGGCCAGTAATATTAATTTATGAGAACTGAGGTGAACTAGAGAGTACTCATACTATCTGAAAGGGGCAGCTGCTCCTCAGCGCTTGCTAATTGTTATTATGTAGAAACGTGGACCTGGCCCTGTTGGCACCTCACCTCTTCAACAAAAGTCGTAAATCCAGATATGCATGTGAAAGTTCCTGTACCCTTGGTCTAGACTTTCACAGGCCGTTTTATTTTATCTTAGGTATCATCCCTGCATCTCAAATAGCTGTCACCAGGGAAATAATTGTGTCTGACATTTTGGCTGCACGAGTCAATAATCCAAACTTTCCCTAAGGGTAGTCAACAGAGAGGGAGGCCTACACATTATTCAATTGATTGTATTTTTATTTATTTTTTTGTACAAGATAAATTTTTAAAAATAATCTAACATAAGTTATGGATGAAATAATTACATAACTAAATAATATATAAACCCTAATTGCTCACCCTTCATGAATATGTTTAAGGGATTATACAATTTGGAGTGAAGATCTAAAGATCTGCATATACTTTCTTAGCTAAATGTACACTGTTGTTAATCATTAACCTTACTTTTCTCTTTGAGGGCGGTAAAAACTTTGAACTCATCATAGACACAGAGGACACAGACCCAAATCTCAGTTCTTTTGGTGTTTTGGGTTCCCAGTCTCTTTAGTTGCAAGAGTGCATACTTATTTTTCTTCTGTCTTTTATTCCTCTTTAATGGGATAGACCTGTTTACAAAACAGCCCCATCGATGTGAAGACTCTGTTAAATTCAGTTGAATGTATTCGTTCATATTTCTCGATTAACCTCATCTACATGCTCCAAATTCCTAACTCATATAACCTTGAATGAATTACTTAACCCCTTCATGCATGAGCTCTAATATAAGGGTGTTAGACTCAACATAAGGATCCTCCTCAGCCCCCTTGGATAATGCACTAAGTTCTCTGGTTTTCAGGTTTTTTCCATCCTCTGCCTAGGGGATAGTTCCCTCATTTCTATACTATAACAATTCTAGACAAGACAGTCTTAGTCAAGACTGAGCACAAGTGTCATCTCCCCTGAAATGTCTTCCTACCCCACTATGGTTTACATGCTCCTCTTCCTTCTCCTCCACATTCCCAATGAAGAGTGCATCCATACCTGTGTTATAGCATTTACTATCCAGTGCTGAATGTGTGTGCAATGTATGTATGTGTGTCTAATCCTTGTATGCTTCAAAAATAGGGACAACCTCTTTAACCTTATATTTCTAGCATGTAGTGCAGTTCTTGGCACAGGATAGGCACACAAGGAATGAACAAACTCTCAAACTCCTAATTTTAGCAAATTATTTTTTCCTCTGCATAGGTTTAGAATACATTTTAAACAAAACATGGTTTAATTTTGAGATAGTGGGTTTCTTCAAAGCATCTAAGATCCCAATCATTCTAATAATAATAATATAGTTGTTGGGCTAACAGATAGGTTGGTTTCCACTTAAACTCCTTATCATACGTGTTTATACATATTTTTAGATGCTGATGACTTTAATCAGAACAATACAGAAGCCCAAATTTGTTGTCCTAACCTAAATGGCTCGTCTTTGCGTTTGGGTCTTAAGGATTTACTACCCATCCAGACCAACACTCACATACATTTCATGTTCTGTACACTGGTTTCTTATTCAGGATTGTTATGTAAGTGCAGATTAGGTTCAGGATATGATAGATTGTGGTTATTCTTTACAAAATTGAAGATGATCTGATTTTAAACATAGTTAAAAGATTCTTGGAGATATGAAGAATGCTTATATTTGCCTCAGGATATTAACCAAGAAAATAAAACACCTTTAGTCCAAACTTCATTGAAATTACATTTAAAGATGCCTCAGCCAATTCATCATATGCAGAAAAATCACCTAAAAGAAACACTTGTGTTATAGCTTTTATATTATTTAGCTTTATGTAGTGAATATATATATTTAAAGAAGCATGTTCAAACCTCCAAGAATAGAACCTCAGCTTATAATATACAACACTGATAACTTTACACTGATAAGATAGAGGGTTTCATCAACTTACAATGGCTTGACTTGAGAGCATCACGCAGAACTGATTAGATGGTAAGTCTCTACCCAATAAAATCTAGATCCAGAACCTAAAACTCTGGATTGCTCTGGTTCGGTTCTACTGACTTGAGGGCCTGTGGTTATCACAGTAAGTGGAATTACAAAACTCTGCATCTGTAATTCAAATCTTCAGGAATTTTTAAAAACTCTGACTTTACAAGAAGTAGATTATTCTAATTGTAATTGCTATGGTTGTGTGTCAACTTGGTTGGGCTATGATTCTCAGTGGTTTGGCAGTTATGATGTAGTTTGGAAGTTGTATAATAAAGTTATGATGTAGTTTGGCAGTTGTATAACGGTGTGATCACCTCCATGATGAGATTTGATATAATGTGATCACCTCCATGATGGGATCTGCTGTGAGTAGCCAGTCAGTTGAAAGGACGTTTCCTTGGGGTTGTGGCCTGCATCCAACATAGGTGGACTTCCTGGCAAGACTCCTGGGCTTTTGTTCACTCTGGATTCTGCACCTGGTTCCTGTTCATCTGACCTTTGGTTCTTGGGACTTGAGCTAGCAGCTTACCTGCTGTCTTGCCTGCTGATCTTGGGAGTTGTCGATCTTTGCAGACTGTGAGCCAGAGTCCTGCTGTCTGACTTGCCGACCTTGGGTTGTTGCAGTCTCTAAAACCACGTGAGCCATTTCCTCTATATAAATCTCTCTCTACATATATTTATATGCTTTACTGGTCTTGCTTCTCTGGAGAACTCAGCCTAAAACACTAATATACTGGTCAGAAGAGATAACCAAAAAGCCAAAAACAAAAATAAAAACAACAAAATAGTTGCTGTTGCATTCCTGCTCATGGGGGTGACCTCATACGTATCAGAGTAGAAAAGTGTTCCATAGAGTTTTCATGGCTGTGACCTTTCAAAAGTAGATTGCCAGGCCTTTCTTCCAAGGTATTCTGGGTGGGTTCAAACTGCCAATTTTTCAGTTAGTAGCCGAGCTTTTAACCATTTGTGCCTCCCAGGAACTCCAACCAAGAAACAGAGGGGAGATAATATTTTATTGTTTTTGAGACAACCACAATACTTACCCATGAGTGGGCAATGGAAGCTTTGACTTTCATCAACACTAGTAATTGCTAACCAGGTCATTTGTCATCACTACAGGGAACAGTCTTTTATGTGCCAGCATGGAAAGGGCTGGTTAACCACTTAACCACTGGGATTTTCTAGAAGTAATTAGTCAGCTTGCATATCTTCAGAAGGCAACTCCAACTCATATCCATCCTGATCATTGTTTCTTAACAAGATTGGAAGAATTCTTCTGCCCAAGGAGGTTTTTGGCATCTATAAATCAGGTTTTGGGAGGTGCAGAACTTCTGGAGGTTTGGGAATTTTCCAGTGCTGTCACTGCAGAGGAATAGGACTAGAGCTGGGAAAAAGGAAAAGTACGGTCTGCCCACTACTCCCTTTTGATTCTCTTGAATGATATTGGCCACTTCTGAGGCTAAATGCCCAAAAGCTCTTGGAGGGAGCCCCACTTTATTTTTCAAGGTCATGGATTAAAAGACTGAACTCTATTTCCTTCTCTAGGATGTTCAGAGACCAGTCTTTAAAGCAGCTTGGATGGATGAAAGACCATTCATTGAAGGACACACAGATTAGTGGTTAATAACATGGCTCTACAAAAAGCAGAAATCTATAACTATTTTCATTTGAATAAATAGATGTGCTGTACTATATAATAAAGTATATTTAAGTATTTCAATTTAATGAAAATTCAGGTTATTCAAAGGCTAGTCCCTTTGGTCAAAGGGCTTGTATATTATACTATAATGATGAGCTCGTAGACCTGTAGAGCCTTTTATTTAAACATACTCTCAGAGGGTTCTCAGTAACCTCCTAGAACTTTTACTCTCGTGTATTGCTAATGGATAAAGTCAAGAATTCTGACCTTCCAGAAGACCATTATGGCCTTGGTCATCATCATTATTGATTCTGTAGTGAGTCAGGTTCAATTTTGATTTAGGATTAAGCTATTACTTTTGATGAGGTAGATGAACTCTTCTTGGATCCCCATGGATATCAGGAGTTAGTCACAGAAGTTAAAATCCAGTTCTTAAAAATTATATAGGGTCTCAAAGCCAAGGAACATTATTGTCCAAATTCATGTTGATAAAGGGAAGGTGATAGTGAAAGTCTACTTTTTTAAAAACAAAAAAACCCCTAACCAATCAAATGGAAAAACAAACAAATGCCCTCTCATCTCTAGGCTATCCCAACTGTTTCCATCTACCTGACATTTTACTTTCCATTTCTCTCTTGTTCGCCTCCTCTCCTCGCCACCTGTACTCAATCTCCCTTAATTTGCTATTTACTTCAGACCCAATCTTTGCTAGCCATCAAAAAAATAAGTATGGAACTCTGTACTTCCCTTTATTTAGAGAGCTCTTCTCTTCGGTTAAGGGCAATGATTTTGAAATCAGATGGAACTGAGTTCAAGTCCCAGCTTCACCTCTTACTAACTTTGTGATATTCCACAAGTTATTTAACCCCTCTAAGCCTCAGTTTTCTCATCTGTAAAATAAGGGTAATAATACATGTCTGAAAGTGTTGTTGTAAAGAGTAAATGAGACAGGCACGTTAAGTGTTTAATACAGTGCATGGCAGGTTAAGTCCTCAATAACATTATTGTTACTTTTAATAATATGCTATTGTTTTTTTTTTTTTCATAATGCTCCACTTCATTAATGGAAACTTTTCTATTACTTTAGCTGCCATTGTGTTTACCTTCTTCTGAACTGCTATAGGAATTACTCTTGATACTTATTTTGAGAATTTTGGTATAGTGGAATGAGCACTTAAGTAGGAGTCAGAATGATCTGGGTTAGATTCCTGGCTCTGCCATGTACTAGCTAGAATTTGGGAGAGTGACTTAACCTTTTTGAGGCTTGGTTTTCTTACATAAAATAGGAATCAGCAGTGCCAACCTCAAAGGAATTTTGCAAAGATCAAATAAGGTAACTATAGCTAATTTTTATTGAAAATAAATACTAGGTCCTATGCTAAATTCTTCATATGCATTAATCTCATTTAAACCTCTAAATAAGGAGCCGTGGTGGTTGCTGACCTGAAAGACTGGTGGTTCAAAACCATCCAGTGGCTCAGTGAGAGGAAGACCTGTTAATCTGCTTCCATAAAGTTTAGAGCCAAGAAAACCCTATGGGGCAGTTCTAATCTGTCGCATGGGGTCTCTATGAGTTGAAATTGACTTTACAGCACACAACAACAACAACAAAGCACTAAACAACTTCTGAGGTGGTTACCCTTATTATCTCTGCATGTGGAGGAAGAAACAGAGACTCAGAGAGGTGAAGTTACTCGCAGGGGTGGAGGTGGGATTTGAACCAATGTGTGGCTGACACCAAAGCATGTGCTCATGACCATCACAACGTGTTATGCAAGAGCTTTCTATTTTCTGAAGTTTGATACCAGTGAACGGCCTGAGTATCGTTATACACTCAGCACCGTTGAACTGTTTCACGTGTATAATTCATTCCCCCAATGCAATGGTAAACTTCTTCAGAACATATGGCAGGTTTTGGATTTTGGTTTGCTCTCCTTTTCCCAGCACCTAGAAAAGCACTGAATTGTCATAGGCATTTAATAAACGTCTTGTTGATTTAAATGTGTACTCTTAGCTTTCTCTGCTCCTTAGGACTTTCCTGAAATCTTTTGTGTTAGCGCTAGGCAGTGATGTTTGAAATTAGTTGTCAACAGTAACAATGGCGCAGTGATGATGATAACAGGATAGCTGAGAGTTCTTGAGCTCTTTCACTGTACCAGGTAGTTTACATGGATTATCTCATTTATCCCTCACAACAATCCTAGAAGTTACATACTATAATTAACCCATTCTACAGTTGAGGAAACTGAGCCTTGGAGCAATTATGTAACATGTTGAAAGTCACAGTGCTCATAAAAGGTGAAACTTAGAAACCCCAATTTGAAGTTAGGAATCTGATTTCAAGCAGCCCTGGTGGTGTAGTGGTTAAAGCACTTGGCTGCTAACCAAAAGGTTGGTGGTTCAAGCCGTTCCATGGGAGAAAGATGTGGCAGTTTGCTACCGTAAAGATTTACAAACCTTGGAAACCATACGGGGCAAGTCTACTCATAGGGTCGCTCTGAGTCAGAATCAAATTGATGACAGTGGGTTTGGTTTGGGAATCTGATTCCAGAGCCTGAACTCTTCTTAAAAATAGGCATTAGATGAACAAAACATTCCCTGACCACCTCACTATTTCTTGTTTTACAACTGTTAACTACAAAAAATTCTTTCGGTAAATAGGTTTTCTTTCAATGTGTATATTTGACCATTTCAACTCTTGAGGGCTGGTCTGAAAACTTTTATCACAGGAAAAAAAAAAGTTGACATTGAGTCGACTCCATGTATGTCAGAGTAGAACTATATTCCATAGGGTTTTCAATGGCTGGTTTTTCAGAGGTAGATTGTCAGTTCTTCCTTCCCAGGTGCCTCTGGAAGGACTCAGACCTCCAACATTTAGGTTGGCAGCTGAGCGTATTAACATTTGTACAACCCAGGGACTCCTTTCTATTACAGAAGCCTCTGAAAATTCTGCACCCCTATAACTATTTTACTCAGCTTGGCCATGGGCGTTGTGACCCTTTTACTTCTCCCTCCTTGGTCCCTTACTTTCCATCTGATATCAGAGAGGTCTGTGGTGACAGATGTCTTACTTCTGTCTGAATCAGCCCTTTTGCAGATTTTGCTATCTTCACGGCTTGTTCATTATTCTTTTATCACAGACACATCTCCATGATGTGGGCCCAGAATTCTGAGTCACCATGTTTACTTGAGTCAAAGAAAGTTACAATGAAAATGGAAAATTCTTTTATTTATTATTTGCCATAAACCGTGTGCTGATCTGCTGGGCAAGGGAGAATCCCTCTACTCTGGATGGAAAATTTTAATACCATTCATAGCTTAATAGTGGATAGAGCTGAAATGAAGCCATCTGGCCAGAAGTACTAGAAATAATCCGTCGGTATGTTCAAAGAGGATATAGAGGATAATTGACAGACTGTAGGGCCTCTGTTCCTATTGCCCTTTACCAGATATTCTTCTTCAGTTTGCGGATGGCACGACACTGTTCATCTTGACTAGTCCAGTTTATGAAACAAACACAGACACACAGTCAGAAGGCTATCGCTTTTTAAAAAAAATATTTTAGAAGACTATAGTTTTTAATGCCACATTCTATCCTATGTCCTTGTGACAGCCATGTAAAATCATAACATCTTTAAAATAGAGGTGATGTCCGCAGCAGGCATGTAAAATAGGCATATTTAGCATAATGTCTAAGTAGACCTGGTGATGCAGTAATTAAGCTCTCGGCTGTTAACTGAAAGGTTGTCTGTTCGAACCCACCAGCTGCTCTGTGGGAGAAAAGACCAGCAATCTGATTACAGCCTAGGAAACCCTATGGGGCAGTTCTACTCTGTCATATAGGGTCGCTATGAGTCAGAATTGACTCGACAGCACACAGCAACCACAGCATAACGTCTACGCAGACACAGATACGATTATAGATAATTTTAGTTTTTTTGTCTTCAGTTTCTGGGTTGATACCCTCCATGATATATTTTTGTTTCCTCCCTGATCAGTTGATATATCCATCTATCAACACTTTTTCTCCATTTTTCTAAGTTTCTGGCATTTGTCTGCTGTCACATATGCCATTAATCTTATACCTTTTGTATCTAGTTTTACCAAGCAAGTTCTTTTTTTCAATATGTTTTAAACAATTCCATCACTCCATGAAGCCTCCCTTGACGAACCTCAAAGGAGTTGCTTATTTTTTTTTCCATTTAATTCTCTCATGATTTGTCTTTATTAATATTGGACCCAGACTTATCTTGTTTAAAAACTTTTTATTGTAGTATGATGATATATGGTAAAATACACATATCATAACTATAGAGCTAACTCAATCTTCTCAATCCGAACACCCCAATGCAACCAGAGTACAGTTCAGGAAACAAAACATTATCCTGACTTCTAACAGCATAGATTAGTTTTGCCTATTTTTGAACTTTATATAAATGGAATCATACCATATGTACTCTTTTGCTTAAAATAATTTTTTCTTACAGTTTGAAATTGAGATATGAATAAGATTGAAATATGCCATTTATATGTATCCTTGAATCTCTTTTATCTTTTGTTGTTGTTGTTTTTCTTTTTTTGGTTTGTTGTTAAAGACACTGTGATGTTAATTCTGTAGCATTTCCAGCCATCTTGCTTTGCAGATTGCATCCTTTAGTGTTTCTTTTGACGTGTGCCTGTCTCTAGTATTTTATGCAAATTGGTGGTCTGATACAGAGACATGATCCCATTCAGGAAGAATATGAGTCTGGCTTTCTCCTTTTGTGATGTCATCAGCCACTGATAATCATTGCCTAGCTCTTGGATAAAGATATGGAAGGAGGCAGAGGTTAAGTGATTTGGTCAAAGTCTCAACGCATGCAAGTGGCACAGCCAAAACTAGAGCTGGGGTCTTCTGGAGCCGGATCCAGTGCTCTTTACACAACCAAGTAGAATTAAGGGCTGGAATAGACATTTAAACAAAGAAGAAATACAAATGGCCAATAAGCACATGAAAAGATGCTCAACGTCATTAGTCACTGTTGCTGTTGTGTGCCGTTGTGTCGACTGTGACTCATAGCAACCCTATATGACAGAGTAGAACGGACTCATAGGGTTTCCTAGGCTGTAATCTTTAAAGGAGCAGATTGCCAGGTCTTTTCTTCCCTGGAGTGGCTTCAACCACAATGAGATATCACTTCATCCCCACTAAGATGGCTATCATAGAAAAATGGAAAACAACAGGTGTTAGTGAAAACTTGGAGAATTGGAACCCTCATCTATTGTTGGTGGGAACGCGAAATGGCCACTGTGGAAAATAGTTTGGAAGTTCCTCAAAACGTTAAATATAGAATTACCATATGATCCAGCAGTTCCACTCGTGAGTATATGCCCAAAAGTATTGAAAGCAGGAACACAAAGAGATACATGTATACCCACGTTCTTTGCAGTGCTATTTATAATAGCCAAAAGATGGAAACAATCTACATGCCCATCAGCAGATGAATGGATAAATAAAATGTGGTACATACATACAATGGAGAATTACTGTGCCATAAAGAGAAATGAAGCTCTGATATATGCTACAACCTGAATGAACCTTGAAAACATTAAGCTGAGTGAGATATGTCAGTCACAGAAGGACAAATATTGATTGACCCACTTATATGAAATATCTAGAATAGGCAAATGTACAGAGTTCAAAGTTTAATAGAAGTTACTAGGGGGTCGAAAGAGGGGGGAAGAGGAAGTCATTTCTTTGGGGGCACTGAGTTTCTATTAAGAGTGATGGAGAAATTTGGAAATGGATAGCGGTGACGGTTGCACAATACGATGAACGTAACTAATGTCATGGAATTGTACATGTAAAAATGTTAAAACGGCACATGTTTTGTCTTATATATATATATGTATATATTTATTACACACACACGCAAATAAAAACATTGAGCTGTAATTTCTGAATGTAATTCGCATATACTTTTACTTGCTAGTGACTCAAATAGCCAACTGTAGCTTTTGTGTCCCCTCTGTTTGGAAGACAGGGGCCATGTTCCTTGCTGCTTCTCTGGTGCACGACATTATTGATAATGGCAGGGGTTTTATGTGAAGACAAAGAGAAATGGCCTACTTTTTCTTGGTACTTTTATTTTAGAAGGATGATATCTATTAAATTCAGTGAAATAAGATTTAAAAAGCACAGATTATGTGCTCAGCAGTGTGATAATATAAATTAAAAGACGGATAAGATAGAATCCCTGCCATTGAGGAGCTCATAAACTTTTTTTAAAAGAATCTTAAATCTAGGAAGGACCATCCAAATGGATATGGTTAGTGGAGAAAAGAACTGGTCTCTGAGCTTGAAGATGGGGATTCAAGCTTCACCTGTGTTGTTTTCTAGCTCTGTGAGAATGGGCAGGGAGTTGAATGACTATGAGTGTTAGTTTCTATATATATTAAAAAATGGGCATAAGACTCACTTTGCCTTGTCCCACAGAGTGGGTATGAGGTTTGGATGAAATAATGATTGTGGAAGATCTTTACACTAATAATGATATTACATCATACCTGCTTGGACATTGGAAGCGTCAAATAACCAACCCATTATTATAATGTAACCCATTAGTATCAGCACACAACGACAACAACAACGAGCTCGTAAGGATTTAAACATTCTGAATGACAAAAACAAGTTAAATAAGTTAAAAGACAATTTGAACAACTACAGTAAAACCTGCCGAAGCCAAAACATGTGCAAGGAAGAAACCTGTCAGAGAAAGAAAACACAAATATTTTACACTAAAATGAGTGAGAGAAAAAGGGTAACATTGCACACTTGTCAAAGGTGAAAAGTTTGTGAGACCAGGAAATGAAGGGAGTTCCGGCTCTCACAGGTATCACTGTATGATTATTATAGCATTTTCCCTTTGAGCAAACCAAAGTCTTCCTTTCTGACGCCTATCCGTGGATTCTGGTCATTCTCTTTCAGGTTCACAGTTTAAATAGAAATTTCTCTTTCTTATGTCAGTCCTTCAGATATTTGAAGAAAGCTCTCTTGGTGTTTCTGTTTTCCAGGCTAACCATCCCCCCAACTCATGTGATCTTTCGTGCCACACTACGGTTCTAAACTAGTGCTTCTTAACTTGCAGTAGACATCCGAATCACCTAGAAGTTTTATTTTAAAAACTTGTGTAGTTTGAAAAGCTCTCCAGCTGATTCTTAACTTCTAAAGTATATTCATATCTTAACCCTTACTGCCCAATGGTACATACAGCGACCATGTATTCTTCAGCCTCTGGGGTTTATTGGGAAGCCGCTGTACCACTGACAGTGTGTACTGCTGCAAGGCGGGGGCCTTTATGACTGTTCGAAGCTGAAGAAATGGGTGCATGCTGCAAATTACTGTTTTTACAGGGTATTGTATGAGGTGTCTATGAGTTGGAAATGACTCAGTGGCAACTGATTTGGTTTGGTTTACTGGTCTCAGGTATTTGAAATTTTTGGTAGGAAAAATAGAAATTTTGAAAATTTTTGTTACACATATGTACCTATAGATCCCGGTGGGGACTCTGGGATATAATTAGTGGTATTTCGTATATACCACTAAACACTTAGTGTACACCTTGTGGGAGGGGGCAACAACAACAAAAATCTGTACTACCTACCAAAAATTCAGATACACGCAATGATTTAGCATGCTTCCATTAATGAGAACACATGCAGACAAATGCAAAAAATTTCAAAGCAGAAAATAATTAGGTCAGCCAAGGGTTAAATCGTCTCTGAAAATGTCAAACTTGCCAATATCCTTCTTAAAATTTGAATCACTAATCCAAACAAATAGTACAGATCTATGCAGACCAGTTGAATTAGGATATGCTAGCAGTTGTAACCAATAAATCAAAACGTGGAAATGGCTCAAAACAATAGATGATTTTTCTTGCTTATAAAAATTTAAAATAAATTTTCCTGATTGGTGGGTGCTTCTCTCCCAAGTATTGATTCAGGGACCCAGGTTCATTCCATCTCATGGTTCTGCTGTCTTTAAAACATGAGCTCCAGGGTCATTGGACTCACGTGAATCAGGTTGGAAAAATAAAAACAAAAAGAACTTGAAGCATACAGACATTTTTTTATGGGCCTAACCTGAAGTAGTGTGCATCACTTCGGCTCATAAAACCATGCGGCCACACCTAACGGCAAAAGAGCCTGGGAAATGTGTACCTAGGGAGAGAAAAATGGGGTTCAGGATACAGCTAGCCCGTCTCTACTGCACAAGTGTGTAATATGCCATGCTTATTTCTTTTGACATTATAAATATCACCCTGGTGACACAATGATTAAGTGCTCAGCTGCTAACCAAAGCGTTGGCAATTTGAACCAACTCAGCGTCTCCACGGGAAAAATAAACCTTGGTGATCTGCTCTGGTAAAGATGACGGCTTAGGAAACCCTATGGGGTGGTTCTACTCTGCCATGTAGGGTCGCTATGAGCCAAAATCGACTTGTCAGCACACAACAACAACAGTAACAATGAAGCTCATAAGGATTTAAACATTCTGGATGACAAAAACAAGTTAAATAAGTTAAAAGACAAGTATAGACAGAAAGAAAATGTTTATAACATCCCTTAATGTTTTAAGTAGCTATGTCATACTGTTGACTTATGTTGAAGTGATAGTCAACTAATTTTTTTACTTTTTTTCATAAGAAACACTAAGTCAGATTCCTCCCACCCCCATTCTGTGATCATGCAATTGCTTTTTAAAACCCAAGTTCAGGTCCGTTGTTCTAAATCTTTCAAGCTACTGCTAGCTTTGTATCAGTCATACATTTAGTAATAACTTCTCCTTTTCTCTGCAGCAAACACATCAGATACAGAGAAAAGGTGCAATATGTGTTATAAAATATAATTGGCATTATAGGATATTAATGTGTATTTATTAAGTGTTTAATTATTTTTTAGGCACCGCTAAATGCTTATTTAATTTTCACAACAACCTCATGAAGTAGATATTATTTTCACTGTAAAGACGAGGAAATTGAGGCTTACAGAGTCTACATCATTTTCCCAAAGCCACATTGCTACAGTCAGAATCTAGATTCAAATCTAGGTCTATCTTACTTCAAAGATGGCTTTTTAATCTTTCTTTTATGGCACCTCCTATGGATTACAGCCTACGAAACCGTATGGGGGAGTTCGAATCTGTCGTACAGGGTCGCTATGAGTTGGAAGCTATTCGATGGCACACAACAACAACAACAATACAGGCAATATACTTGATAAAATACCGAAATAGATAGAGAGCAAATGTGGCAAATATAGTCAGGGAAGATTTTGTGAAAGTTAAGATTTGTTCTGATCCAAACTAAAGGGTAAGATTTGGATAGGTAGAAAAGAGGATAAAGGGCAAGGGTTTATTTATGTCATGTTTTCTCTGAGAAGACCCAACCAATCATTAATCTTTTGAGCCTTGGCAGATAAGGATGAGTTTGTGTACCATCAAAATGAGACTTGGAGGTATGAGAAATTTAGGTCTTGTATTATGTCACTGTGGTGGTGACTGCAGTGGCCTGAGCCTCTTCAGGCTGCATCAATTGCCAGATTTTGTCCTCGAGTGTTGTCAAGGAGACTCGACTCAAGGAGACTTAGATATCCATAACTGAACATAGGAAATTTTCATGTAAGAAGCCACTAAAAGAAGTAAATACTAATATGACTTCTCTGCAATTAGTCTCGGACAACTTGCTGATTTCTAAAGCTATGTCTCCGCCTGGTGGGATGTAGTGGAATTACAGTAAATCCACAGGGGCCACAGGCAGGATGATGATTAAAGAGGCTATGAAAATCATTGAACTAATAATAGAAAACAAAGCGAGAGAAATAAAGAAAGAAGGAAGGGAAGAAAGAAGGGAGGACGGAAGGGGATGGACAGAAGGGAGGATGGAAGGAAGGAAGACAGACCAACAACAATAATAAAAATATGCAATTTCCTGCCGTTCTTTTTTTTTTTTTTTTTTTTTTATTGCATTGAGCTACTTACGATGTATTGATTTCCTACCCATAGAGAACTATACAGTTTTTTATGCATGCACTGTTAGAATATTCCATTTAGGGGCTGTTGCACTTCTCAAAAAGTCTTGCTTTATTTGCTAGTATATATTTAATGAAAGGCTCAACTTCATTTAAAATGTTATTGACATCAATTCAACGGTGAAGGAATAAATCAGAAAGAAATTTTGAAATCTGTCCATGGATTCAGATCATTCACCCACATGACTCATATAACTGAAAACTACAACAGTATTGATTATGGTTTAATTAATTTTCATTGCAGTTAGTATACCTCTGCCTTCGAAGGCTTTATGAAACATTTCCTTATAACGCCCAGTAAAAACATGGATACACATATAATCAGCCTCTTGGTTTAGAAGCAGAGATGAAGTTATGTGTGTCTCAGAATCACCCAGAGCCTCTTTGGATATTAAAGCTGGAGCTGGAAATAGCATGCAACATTTTTATCATATTAGTTACTTATGTTAACACTGAAAACATATTTAGATCTATTTTAAAAGGGCACCTTTCCCTGCATCTGGAAAAGGGAGAACTAAGAATCAGGTCACATTAGGTTTCAAAAATTACTTGATTTATTGGATCGTTATGGGAAAGGAACTAATAATTTGTAAAAGTCCTAAGAGCTGCACATTTGGTTATGTGCTTTAAATATATAACCTGCTTTTGATTTTTATAACCATTTATGAAGCAGGTATTATTTTTCCAATTTACAGAGGAGGAAAGAGGTATTTAGGGACCCGTGGTGGTGCAGTAGTTAAAGCACTTGACTGCTAACTGAAATGTTGGTGGTTCAAAACCACCAGCAGCCCCATGGGAGAAAGATGTGGCAGCCTGCCTCTGTAGAGATTTACAGTCTTAGAAACCCTATGGCATTGCTATGAGTCGGAATCAACTGGACAGCTGTAGGTTTTTTGGTTTAGGCTCATATTGCCATTAAGATGTGGACCTGGTAGGACTGGTCTCCAAATCCTGATCCTCCTCACTGCCTCATTTATATCCAAATCCTTCATTTCAGTGATAAAACAAAACACCAGTGTGACCAGCATATCAGACCAGTAAGGCCAGGTAAGGAAATGATTCAGCGTCAAGACAGTGAAAATGCTTACTAAAAATGAAAAAGAAAATGTGACTACTTCATTGGTATGTAATGTCTCCTATTTATAATAACATTATCTTAGTTATCTACTGCTGCTCTAACAGAAATATCCCAAGTAGATGGTTTTAACAAAGAGAAGTTTATTCTCTCACAGTCTAGTAGGCTACAAGTCCAAATTTGGGGCATCAGCTCCAGGGGAAGGCTTTCTCTCTCTGTTGGCTCTGGAGAAAGGTCCTTGTGATGCATCAGTCTTCCCTTGGTCTGGGAGCATCTCAGCGCAGGAACCTCAGGTCCAAAGGACACGCTCTGCTCCTAGAGCTGCTTTCTTGGTGGTATGAAAGTTCCCCTGTGTCTCTGCTCGCTTCTCTCTTTTATATCTCAAAAAAGATTGGCTTAAGACACTATCTAATCTTGTATACCTCATCAGTGTAGCTGCCACTAATCCATCTTATTAGAGCATAGTGATTGAATTTGTAACACATAAGGAAATCACATCAGATTACAAAATGGTACACAATTATATAATACTGGGAATCATGACCCAGCCAAGTTGACAGATATTTTTAGGGGACACAATTCAATCCATGACAACCATGTTATGGGTTGAATTGTGTCCCTTAAGAACTTATGTTGAAGTCCTAACCCCTTACCTGTAAATGTGACCCTTTTTAG
This sequence comes from Dugong dugon, assembly GCA_030035585.1. Classification (NCBI taxonomy): domain Eukaryota; kingdom Metazoa; phylum Chordata; class Mammalia; order Sirenia; family Dugongidae; genus Dugong; species Dugong dugon. The sequence goes on from CM057467.1 coordinate 35,383,479, forward strand.
AGATAGTTTTCTTTTGTTAAGTTAATGAGGTCACACAGGGTTGAGTGGTCCTAAACGTAATTTCTTTTGAGTAGTGTTTTATAAAAAGAGCAGAACAGACCAAGAGACCCACAGGGGAAGATGCCATGTGAGGATGAAGGCAGATGCATCTATAAGCAGCAAAAGAAAGCCAAGGATTCTGAGCAGCCATCAGAAACTAGGAGAGAGGCCTACAGAAGGAATCAACAGGGCCAAGACACTGATTTGGACTTTTTGCCTCCAAAACTGTGAGAAAATGAATTCCTGTTCTTTAAAGCCACCCAATTTGTGGTATTTTGTTATAGCAGCCCTAGCAAACTAAGATATCCCATCACTTTACAAGTGCTTTTATAGACATTACTTCATTTTCTCATCACAGAAGTCTCAGGGAGAAAGTTGAGCTGATAATAATTTTCCCTTTTTACATGTTGGAGTCCCTGGGTGGTGCTAACAGTTAACACACTGGGCTGCTAACTGAAAGGTTGCAGGTTCAAGTTCACCTGGGAGTGCCTTGGAAGAAAGGCCTGGTGATCTACTTCCCCAAAATCAACCACTGAAAACCCGATGGAGCATAGTTCTGCTCTGACACACAAGGGCTAACCATAAGTTGGACTGGGCTGGACAACAACAGGTTTATTGGTTGGTTTTACAGGTTAGGAAACTGAGGCTTAGAGAGGTGGTTTCTCACCCAGACCACTGAGCTGCTTTTGATGTGTGATTTCCGCAGGCCCCAAAGGAGAAGGTAATTGTCACCCCAGTTTCCTTTCCAGAACCCTTCCTTCAGACCTCACCATGGGGCTTTCTTGCCAGGCACAAAGCAAGAGAACAGTGCAAACTGAACCACGATGGATTCCTTCCCTGCCCCCTCTCCCCTGCATCTTTCTCGTCCTCTGTGCACACCCTCAAAGGCCTTACATAGAAAGACACTCAGTATCTGCCATATCTTGAGTAGCTACTTTAAAATAATAATGATAATATTCAGCAAAATACACATTTCAAGCTGAATGTGAGAATAATAACTTTAAGTTGCTATAATTTAATTGGTTCAAAATTATCATCAACTAGAATTTTTTTGAGTTGCTATTCAACTCTGAGACGTGTATTTAATCATTATTGGCCAGATTAATTAGTTAATGACTCCAGTACTAAATGGAGGTACATGATGTCACGAAGGGACCAAGTTTGTCACTTTCTAGCTCTGAGACCCATAGCCAGTTATATATTCTCTCCTAGTCCCTAGATAAGCCCTGGTGGCACAGTGGTTAAGTGCGTGGCTGCTAACCTAAAAGTCAGCCATTCAAACCCACCAGCCGCTCTGCAGGAGAAAGGTGTGGCAGTCTGCTTCCATAAAGATTACAGCCTTGGAAATCCCATGGGGGCAATTCTACTCTGTCCTATACGGTCACTATGAGTTGGAATCCACTCGACAGCAACGGGTAGTCCCTGTGTGGTACAAACGGTTTGCTCTTTGACTACTAACCTAAAGGTTGGTGGTTCGAACCCACTCAGCAGCACTGCGGGAGAAAGTCCTGGTGATCTGTTTCTGTAAAGATTATAGCCAAGAAAACCCTATGGGGCAGTTCTATTCTGTAACACATGGGGTTGCCATGAGTTGGAATCAACTCGATGTCAACGGGTTTTTTTAGTCCTTTCCTCATTTAAAAAATGGACCTAGTTATGCCTATTTCAAGAGGTTTTAGTGAGGATTAAGTGATTGCATGTGTAAAGGACTTTGTGAAGTGCATTGTTCACAGTAGGAACTCAATAAACATGGATATGTATAAATCATATTTTCTTAGTCTGAGAGAATGATGCTTTAAAGAGGGACTCAAAAACCCCATTAAAATATAAATGACAGAGATATTTAAACACATCTCTATTGTAGTCGTACACAGTATAATCCAATGGTAAATTTTAGTTCTCAAGAAAATATGGCATTTAATTATTCCTTCCATAATGGAAAAGAAACACGCAACAAAACTAAGACATGGCTCAAAAGGAGTCTTAACTCTATTATTTAGCATCTATGTGACATTGAGAAAGCCAGTTAGATTATTTGAAATTCAGTGTCCTCATCAACAAAATGGGAATATTATCTACCTTTGTTACCTCTTATATTGTTATTCAGGCAAATTAGGTTCTGAATATAATAGGCTTAAAAAAACAAACAAAAAACCCAGTACTGTATTACCGTATAAATCTATCCATCCACAGCATTGCTTCTTAGTACCCATGAGAGGGAATGGGTCTCTTTCACCACTGTTTGAGTCTCAAATCCAGGAGAACAATGATACAAGGTGATACCTTCTGCCAAGAGAAAAATGGCAGGTTCTTTAGAATACACTGTCGTCGTTTTTTTTGTTTTCTTCTGAGTGTGACAATAATCTGGGTGTGACGATCTGTCTCATCAGATTTGCTGTTTTTGAAGCTGCTTTTGGGAAGAGCGAGGAGGGAATTAATGGTTTGACATCAGTGCCCTTCTTGGGCTTGTCCTGATGCTATAATTCTCCGAGAGCTTGTGGTCCCAGGATGACCAGGGCAATCTGTCAGTCCCAGGAGCGACAGTCTAGATTGGATTAGCTTTGGTTCTTCCATAACTAATTAGATAGTGCAGCCAGCCTGCTTCAGGGTACAAAGACATTGATTCAGTTCCTGTAATAAGCCTAATGAAGTGCCTTCACTGCGTTTCAGAATGCCAATTCTCTAAAAATTGCCCTGAAATGTAAAGCTTAAGAAATACCAGAGCCATACCATCAATTTACCAACACAACAGAAAACAAGAAAAAGTTCCTTTGAGATTTTAACGGATATGCTTAAATTTTCTCCAACGCCAGGTCTGAAAGTGACCTTGAGATAGCAGCTAATTTATCTCTCAGTTTCCATGGTGGATTATAACTAAGCCATCCTTAGAAATTCTCAATATCTAAATGCTGGAAGTGTCACAACTGCTTTGTAACACATCCAACTCTTTAACAACCTCCACCATCCTCATTAGTATGAAATATGACTTTTATTCATGATTGAATAGCACCCATTTGCTGAATATTGTCTTGATCCAAGAAACTTCCATGTGAAATTGGCAACTAGATATGTAAAAATGAAGGAAAATTAATGGGGTAATATAAAATTCTCAATATAAACTTGTATTTTATAAGGTGCTATATATTTTGCAGAGTATTTTCACATTCAGTTTCTCATCAGATGGGAACCGCAGTGAAGTTCATGGGCCTGGAACAAGAGGCTGAAAGAAAATCATTAAGGAGGAGACATTAAGGAGAGATGAGGTGCAGATTCACAACATCTTAAAGTTGCAAGGAATCTTAAATTTTACCAAGTTCATCCTCTCACCCACATGGAAATTATCATTGTATGTCTGACTGATAATCAGCCAGCTTCTGCTTCCACACCCCTAATGCAGGGAAGCATCCAAGGTTAGGAGGAATCTCTGTCCATCACAGAACAGATCCATCTGTTAGAATGTGCTTTGTTATACTTAGTTGAAATCTCCCTTCTGTAACTCATTCCACTTCTGCATTTGCCTTTGGTGACAAGAAAGCACAAGTCTGTTTTTTATTCATGTAACAGTGATTCAAAATTTGAGGACTGAAAATATGCCCCACCATGCAAATCTTCTCCATGTTAAATAATCCAGTTTGTTGACCTCATGGCTTGATTTTCAGGTTCCCAGCACCTTCTCTGGATATACACTACATCAACCAACCATATGCTATGGAGTTGATTCCAACTCATGGTGACCCTGTATGTGTCAGCCTAGAACCGTGCTCCGTACTATTTTCAGTGGCTGATTTTTCATAAGTAGATTGATAGGCCTTTCTTCTGAGGCTCCTGTAGGTGGACTTGAACCTCCTTTGGTCAGCAGCTGAGTGCGTTAACTGTTTGCACCACCCAGGGACTCTGGATATACACTAAAATCAAAACCAAACCCATTGCTGTCGAATCGATGCTGACCCATAACGACCTTATAGGACAGAATACAACTGCCCCATAGAGTTTCCAAGGCTGTAATCTTTATGGAAGCAGACAGCCACATCTTTCTCCTGTGTAGAACCTGGTGGGTTCAAACTGCCAATCTTTTGGTTAGCAGCTGAGGGCTTAACCACTGCTCCACCAGGGTTCCTTGGATATATACTAGTTTTTACTATTCAGGAAGTGCTCTGTGCTCCAGCAGCAGCAGCATCACCTGGGAACTTGTTAGAAAAACAGACTTTCAGGCCCCATTCCAGACCTACTAACAAAATGATTTGTATGAGCATTAAAGTCTGAGGAGCACTGCTCTAGTTTGCTGGACTATCTCTTAAAATACACCAACTAGAATCACATACCATGTTGGTAGGATGCTGGAAGCTATGCCACTAGTGTTTCACATATCACCAGTGTCACCCATTGTGACAGGTTTCAGTGAAGTTTCCAGACTGAGACAGATTAGCAAGAAAGGTCTGGCAATCTACTTCCAAAAATGGGCCAATGAAAACTCTGTGGATCACAACAGAACATTGTCTGGTATAGTGCTGGAAGATGAGCCCCCTAGCTTGAAAGGCACTCAAAATACCCAGTGGCTGCAACAATGGACTCAAGCATACCAACAATCGTGCAGATGGCACAAGACCAGGCAATGTTTCCTTCTGTTGTACATGAGGTCACCATGAGTCAGAGCCAACTCAATAGCAACTAACAACAATGAGAATAACATAAACCCTTCCAGTGTGGTCCAAGGACTACAGAACAATATAGGAGTATTTACCTTCCTCTGTACAGTATCTTTGTATTAAAATCTCCTGCCATTGCTTCCCCCGCCCCCAGCACATGCTTTATACAGTTAATACCTACTAAGTTTATGTACAAAGATAAGATCTAGATGTTTTTCACATAAACTGTTGCTAATCAGGTTTGCTTCATCTCACTCAGAATTATGTAATTGATACTTTGCACATATACATGAGAATATACATATGTCGTTATTAAGTTTTATCCTGTTAAGTTGCAGTCAATCTTTTTACTCTGTTGGGATATTTTTAAAGTTTTATTTCATCAGCCATCATATTAGGTATCTCTCTCAGCTTGTACCCTTTTAAAAATTGATGAGTGTGTCTCTTTTTATTTAAGACACTGATAAAAATAGAGAATAAAACAGGGCTAAGGGCGGAATGCAGAAATACATTTCTAGAAACTTCCTCCTTAGAAATGCATTAGTTTCTACAAATGTTTGTTGGAAACCTATTATGCGTTGGAATATACCCTGCGTTAGGCAACTGAAATACCAAGATGAACAAGGCAACCTTCCGGCCCTTGAGAAGCCCACCACCAAATGTGAATTATGGCTGGAGATCATGTGAGGACTTCTCTTGCCAAGGCTGCAATCCCTTCATCAGGCTAATTATGGGAACAGAGTCCATGTCTGTGTGCCCTGAGGCAGGTCTGCTTTGCCACCTAATTAGTGATGAAAGAACAAAAACTAATTCAATCAAGTCTGTCACTCTCTAGACTGAGGAATTATCCCAGACATAGTGAGAACACAAGCCTACTCTTGAAATTATAAGAAAGGACAGCTAACACCACAAGATTTTTTATTTCTCCTGAGGAGTTTGTTAAATTAAAGAGCAAATATGACCTTCTAATATGTATACATTGGAGGGAGATAAAACAAACTCGTCAGATACAATGGACATAGCAGTATCTCTCAGGGTCATGGCATAGGATAGTATTAAGAAAGACCCTGATTCCTGACCAATTTTGTATTAGTGTGCTGCTATCTTAGAACTGATTCATCATTGATTAAATAAGCCAAGTTTGAGATCACAAGCAAATTCAGATGAACATTTTAAAAAATCTAGCTCTGTGTAAGGAAGAATTGAATAAAATTTCTAAAAAACGGGAGCAAGGAAGAATGAAGAAAACCAAAGACACAAGGGAAAGATTGGTCTAAAGGATTAATAGACCACAACTACACAGCCTCCACCAGACTGAGTCCAGTATAACTAGATGGCACCTGGCTACCATCACCAACTGCTCTGACAGGGATCACAACAGAGGGTCCTGGACGGAGCTGGAGAAAAATATAGGACAAAAATCAAACTCACAAAAAGAAGACCAGACTTACTGGTCTGACAGAGACTGGAGAAACCCTGAGAGTATGGCCCCCGAATACACTTTTAACTCAGTATGTAAGTCACTCCTAAGGTTCACCCTTCAGCCAGGCCCATAAAACAAACAGTAATACACGTAGCTCAACCATGTATACGAGACCACATGGGCACTCCATGCCAGGGGCAAAGAGAAGAAGGCAGGAGGGGACAGGAAAGCTGAACGAATGGAAACTGGGAACTCAAGGTCGAGAAGGGGAGAGTGCTGACATGTCGCGAGGTTGGCAAACCACTGTCACAAAACAATGTATATTAATTGTTTAATGAGAAACTAATTTGCTCTGTAAACTTTCACCTACAGCAGAATTTTTAAAAAATTCTAAAAATGACCAATGCCTTGACCATTTGAACCCACTCTACTCTTTTCAACTTTCAATTACCTGGGACTCTGCTTCATCCCACAGGCCCCTACCAATTCACTGTCTTTCTGCCTTGTCCCTAGGCCCTGGCCTTTTTCAGTCAACAACCATTCAACAAGTGTTTATTAAATACCTCTTATGAGACAGGACCTCTTAGAACTTACAAGAAGTAAATCAGTAAATAGAGATGATTTCAGTTATCGCTAAGTGCTGCAAAGAAAATAAAACATAGTAAAGTGTAAGTGACATGGGAAAGCTCCTTCATATTTGACCAATGAGAAGGAACCAGCCTTGTCAAGTTTTGAGGGAAGAATGTTTTAGGCAAAGGGAATGTGAAGTTTTATCCTCTCGTATCCAAATCTCATCCTGGGTGGTGCAAAGAGTTAAGGTTCCTGACTGGTAACTAAAAAGTTGGAGGTTCATGTTCACCCAGAGTCAACCTGGAAGAGAAGCTTGGTGATCTACTTCTGAAAAATCAAGCCACTGAAAGCACTATGGAGCACAATTCTACTCTGACACACTTGGAGTCACCATGAATCAGAACTGACTTAAAGCCAACTGGTCTGGTCTGATCTGGATCCAAATCAAAACAAGCCTAAATCCCTGACTTCTATTGCTAGATCCTCTCAATTTCACCTCATTTACTTGGACTTCAGCCAAGTGTCTGCCCTATCTCATTTTAAGTGGACACCTGAGATCTTTTACTTGGTTTGGACATTTTTATTAATGGTATTTGCCATTTCTCTTTTGCCCATGCCTTGTGGATTCATTTTCTGGCTTCAAGTCTCCTTTTAACCTCATATCCCCAAGGCCTCCTCTTTACAGCAACCCTGTACCTGGTCTTGCTCCTCTGATTAGGATCCCAGCCTTTGCCTGAGTCTAGGGGAGGAGCTTTTACTCTGGGCCCTATAGCATCCTGTGCTTTCCTTTCTCATAGAACTCATTATACTGTGTGGTGTCACCACCAGACTGTGAGCTCTTGGAAGGCAGAGATTTGCATCTCCTGTTAACAGCTCCATCATCTAGCATAGGACACAAGTGCTAGACCCTCAGACACTTTAGATTAGTGCACAACAGTTTATTAAGTGGTTTCAGGTTCATATTTTAACTTTACCTCGTTTTGCTAACTCACAAAGCTGTGTATTTTCAATGTATTTTTCCTGATGATATTAACTACCAAGAGAGATTTCACATGGCTATATTTTTACTCCATTAGAAGTCATGGTACATTTTACAATTTATTTTTATTTCTGCTCTACCTAAAATGGCTTGGGACAACCTGACTTACCAAACAATATAAAATTTAGTACTACTTTGTGGCATAAGGTCTGTATATTTCCAATTCACATTTGGTGGATATTTTGCTTGATCTTTGATTTCTCACATTAGAAAACCAAAGTATTTATTTAATGTTTTTTCTAACATTGATGTGCATTTCTCTCCAAGATCCTCATGAAGCTTTTTCAGCTATTCTCCTTTGACATAAGAAGAAACCATAATTTTTCAGGAAAACCAACCTGTGAAAAGAGACAATTTTAAGCTCAGCTTAAAATTGAGAAATAGGGACAATCTTATAAGTGATATAGCATAAGTAATGTGATTTTGGAAATGAGAAAGAGCCTCCATGTTTTTCCCAAATTATCTTCTAGCCAATGAATCTTTTTCTGAATTTCCACATTTTAAACATTTTCTTGTTAAAATGCAAATTGCCTTGAGAGAGGTTACACATTAACCCTTGTTCCTACCGAAGTTTAAGTGGCCTGTACCAGAATTTTTTCCTGAGGACATGTTAATAGCTTAGAAACTCCTGAGCACTGTGGGGAGAAGAAAGGAAATAAGAAAGAACTATGGAAGTACTCCCTGGCTAGCACGAATGGTTAAGTGCTTGGCTACTAACTGCAGACGTTGGTGGTTCCAACACATCCAGTGGCTCCTTGGGAGAAAGACTTGGTGATTTGTTTCACAGCCACTGAAAACCCTATTGAGCAGTTCTGCTCTGCACACCATGGGTTTGCCATGAGTTGGAACTGACTCAACAGGTTTGATTTTTTTGGTTTACAGAGATGAGGAGAGTGTACCACAAAAGAGGCTGGGGATCCTTAAATTAAGCATTGTCAATTTTGCTGTTCTGCAGGGGCTGATGTCCCCAGCTGGGGAGGGGCATGGCTCAGCCCCACGGACTGTGCTCCTTTCTCCCTACCCTTTACAGTTAGCTTTCAGAGTCTGTATTGCTAAATCCTTTAATAATTTCTTGATGAAATGGCATGAAACGTGAGGAAATAAATCCCTTGTCTCTTTCAGAATTCAGAGTGAAATATTCTCACTTTTCTGATTTTGAGTATGCAAGTTATTCCAGCTAGTCATTCATTAGAAATGAGCAAAATGATTAACTATTCAATCACTGTACTATGTCCAACTGAATATTTACATGTGTCTTTTTAAGAATCACCAAGGGTAATTTTACATTTATCTATTCAAGCTCTGGCCAGTGTGGAGTTTAGCATGAAATTATTCACAGACAATTTTTATTTTAAGCCAGATTAGGAGGATTCCAAATTGTATGTGTTTGTCAAATACTGAATAATTGAAGTGGCTTTAAACTGCAAATGCTGGGGGGATGGGGTAGGGAATAGAACTTAGAAGGGAAGGTACAGAGTCCAGCAGGAAAAACAGAGAGAGCAAGAAGAAGGTAAACGACTGTAAGTGATTAGCAAGAACATAAATGGTGAGTTAGAGAGATAGTATAGTCAGACTAATTTGAATGACCAAGTTAAATCTGGGCTGATCGTTGGACGAAGGTTAACCAAAAACCCTGTTGAGTTGATTCCAATTTATGGTGACCCCATAAGTGGAACTGCTCCATAGGGTTTTCAAGGTTGTGACTTTTCAGAAGCAGATCCTAGGCCTTTCTTCCCAGGTGCCCCTGGGTGTGTTCAGAACAGACAACCTTTTGGTTAGCAGCTAAGCGTTTAACTGTTGCGCCACAAACCTTCCTTCCTGGAGGGTTAAACCAAAACCAAACCCGTTGCATCCTGTAGGACAGAATAGAACTGTCCCATAGGGTTTCCAAGGAGAGGCTGGTGGATTCAAACTACTGAGCTTTTGATTAGCAGTTAAGCTCTTAACCACTGCACCACCAGGATTCACCTGGAAAGTTAGAGGTGAATAAAAGCAGTTAACGTTTACTGAGTAAATACACTGTCTGGATACTTGCCAAGTTTTACATGCATTATTTCACTGAATCATTATAAAATCCCCAGAAAGTAGGTGTTACTATAATACTCGTTTTATAAATAAGGAAACTGTGGTTAAGAGATGTCAGGTAACTTGCCCATTCACACAGTGAGAGTGAAAAATGTGACTGGTCATCTAAGGCGTCATTTACCACGTGACTTCGCAGAAATGCAATTGCTTCCCTGATCTTTCTGAGCGTGTGAATTATAGCTGTTTTGTCGTTTACTTTGCTCCTTGCACTTTCTCTGCTTCCTAAATTTCTTCTTCTTCTTCTTTTTTTTTCTGTTAACTTGTTTTAGGTTCTGGATTACACATTAGAGACTTCCACTTAATCCTTATTCCCTCTGTGTTCCATATGACACACCTGCCCTCAGCTATACCGCAACTCTTGATTTAAGCTGTCCAGAGTTAACTCTCCATCCAGGTGAGGTGAGGAAGGAAAACTCACTTGACTTCTCAGGGTTGGGGAAGACATATGCGGGTCTCAATTTTTCTTATATAGGCTTTCAATTCATTTTCCTGCTTTAGTCCCTCCCATAACCCCACCTTCAGAGACACCTAACGCCTTGAATTTTCACTTTTTTTGAGTTATGCAGTGAGAATCACTCTACTTTTTAATGGCTTCCCTGCCAGTTGGCACTTAAATTCCAGCTTTCTCCACTCTGCTAAGTCAGTGACCACTCATCTATTAGCTTTTCACCCTTCAAAATTATGCAGACATCTCTTATTTGCTCACATATCATTTCCTCTTCTCTTTGTCTTTATGGATTTATACCTTTAAAAATTCCAGTGTTTCAGGGGAAAGTGGAGATGAACATGTGTGTTCCATCTGCCATGCTTAACCGGAAGTCAGTACAGGTTTTTTTATCCTTTTGGATTGTTTGATCCCTTAATGTAGGAACTTTGCCTTTAGATTTCCAGCAGTGAGAACGTACCTGAAATACAGATGGGGCTCCTGAAAGAAGCGGAGATAGGGATTTCAAAATCTTAATGACCCATTAAGTTAATAGAAATTGGGGATTTATTAAAGACCAGAGATTTCTTTCTGGAATACTTCTACTGTTAATAGTCATGCAACTTATGTGCATTAAATTCTCTCTTGTCCTCTAAATTGGGGGCTCAAAAAAGTGTCTGGGCATCAGAATCACCTAGAAGTGTTTATAAGACTATACGCTCCTGGGTTCTAACCTTTATCTACTGAATTGGGATCTGGAGGCTATAACCTTAAAAAATATATATATATATTTTTTTAAAACACTCTATGGGCCATTCTGATTTAGCTTGTCTTCTGGAGTTTGGAAATAACTGCCCTCAAGCACATCTCACTTAAAAAACAGTGCATCCTTGTTGTAGTTGTGATATCATCTTCATCGTTATTGACCTGTCAGATCACACTAAAGTTTTGCTATCCTGGGTTTCCTTCTGACACTACATATCAGTCAGAATATGCTGTGATCTCGGCCCTCAGCCAGCACCAAGCCACTGGCCTGAGCTTCGCTACCAAGGCCTGTATTATAATCGGACCTGAACTTGTGGGCCTTGGGCATGGTATTCACATTGCTGGGGTCATTGAACTGAAATAAGGGTCAACAGTCTCTTTTGAGAAGTCAGTTACATGGGATTGACTCTATTGTTTATATGCACCTATTTTTTAGTGGCACTAGTTTGCAAAAATTTTGGTTATGGTTAGAGGTAGCCTTGAACACAGTATCCTGTGCTAATTATCGTTAGTACCACCTGTCTCTCCATTAGCTTCTGTGGCCTAATTACGTTTCTACCATATTAGGAAGTATTCAAAGTGTGCAAATGGTGTGTTTAGCCATCCTGTGGAACAAGGGTATAACAAAATGAATTAACTTTCTGCCCTTGAAAAATCTAGGAACACTTTTTAAGCAGTAAATATTAAGTTAGAAATATCCTCCTGAGACATAAACTCCAGGTCTTTCCTGGAAGATGCTGCAGCCTTTCCCAATAATCATCACAAGTGCTAATGCCAGATGCATTATTAACAGAGCATATGCACATGTTGGGAACTTTAGAACAGTAAAGTTTGACTTAATGACCAGGCCAACTCCAATATGTAAGTGACACAGTTTCTGAATAGCTGTGCTGCATACTTCACCTTCATCTTACAGTTTTGAAAGTCAAGGTGCTTGCCTCAAAATCTGTTGCAAAAATCAAGTAATTCCAGCAGTTTCAAAGCCCATCTTCCACACAATTCCTTCCTTGAGGGAGTATATCACACTTCACTAGTAAAAACAAGTCTAAAAAAACTGATTTGTAGAAATACTACAAAATTTCACATACCCCATCAACCACAGTTTTCAAGAACATTTGGAAACTGAACTTGGTAACATCAACCTCTGCTCTGGAAAGAAGCTATTTTGTCTTTTAGAGACTATATTAAGTGGTTTAGGAAATAGTAAAATCCTGAGAGCTGCAGAAAAAAGCAAAACGGACATTAACTTATTAATTTGTACGTTCATTTATCCATCCATCCATGTGTTCATTCAAAACATATGTGTTTTTTAATTTGAGAAATATTTAGTGAATCCCTTCCGCAGTTAGGCACTAGAGTACTGAGAAGTGCTATTAAAAAAAATAAAAATAAAACCCACAGGGTAACAGTAAAGAGGGTCACAAGAGGGTAAGGTCGATAGTGTGTACTAGTTTATATGGTGAAAGCCCTTTGATGAGGCACCATTCTAGCAGAGACAGTTGAATGAACTGAGGAAGTAAGTCATGGAAATACTGGAGGAATATGTTCCAGATAGAGGAAACAGCAGGTGCAAATGCCTTGAGGCAAGAGTCTATTGGAATGTTTGAGAAACAGCAAAGAGGACAGGAGAATGAGATGTGATCGGAGCAGTAGGAAGGGGGCCAGGCCACACAAGGCCTTGCTAGAATATGGAAAATAATTTGAATGCGATATTAAATGTGAAGGGAGACTGCTGGAGGGTCTAAGGCAGGGAAGTGACCTGGTCTGACTTAGGTTTTTAGAGGGTTCACTGTGACAGCTGGGTGAAGTATAGATTAGGGTATAATTTTATTTGTCTAGGAGGCTAGAAGTTCAAATTCAGGCAGAGGAAGAGTGGAGGCAGGGTTTCATAGCTGCTGGGACCCTTAAGCCAGTGTTAGAAATATTCCAATACAGTAGAAGCAGCAAGTCTTCAAAGGCAGGTTATATATTATTGATTTACTGCCACAGCCGTGATAGCCTCAGAAAAACCCTGCGTTGCTATAATTCAGTTGTGTAAGTACTAAAAAAAAAAAGTATCATGTTTTAAAAGCCCAGTCCCACTGCCCTCCTCTAAGAAAGAAGGCAATAAAATAAATGAAATCCTCCTTTTTTACTGCCCACTGGGCATAAGTTGTTACTTATCGATAGTGTGTGAGAAAGCATTGCCTGTAAAGCAGAAGGTTAAGTGTCACTGCACCAGTTTTTCAACAGTTGATTTTATAGGAAATCTTCAGGACAATTTTTGGAAGAAAGGAAATAATTCCGGATTTGCTGAAAACAACAAAATTATTAAGAAGATAGTTTTTTTTCTCCCTAAAATCAAATTGTATGAAAATATAAACATCTTTTCTAAAATGAGGATTCCTGGGCCTAATAATCTGAGGTCTGAAACCATAGACTTGGGGTGAGGTCCAGGAATCTGTATTTTTAACCTGATATATAGAAATAATAGCCTGCCCATATTTCAGACTGTTGTCTTTGAATACTTTATTGCAAAACTAAACTTTTGCCAAAAGTTTGACGATTTGTGTTTAATTAACTTCATGAAGTTTGGATACGTTTATTCTAGGTGTTGTGGAATTTACTCAGACTCTGCTTTTCTGGAAACTGTTCCCTCCTCCTTGCCCTATCACCTGATTATTGACTGCAGCCATTTTCTGCAATAGACCTATTTCTACTCCTTCCCCTCTCTAGTCACAGTTGATTGGTCCAGGAGTGCGGACTGGGCCCAAGTTAGGCTACTCAGAGCACTTCCCCAAGACCAGCTATTCAAGCATCCTGATTGAAATCAAAGGATAGAAAATGTGGGAGTACTTTATAGTACATAAAGTGATCTGATTAGCAATAATAGGAAAGAATCAAGGCCACACAGAATGAAAAAACAGGGACAATATGAACATAGTCCTGTGTTCTGCTTCCAATTATTCTTGAAACCAGTTACATTCCTACCCTATACCTCAGTATCTGTATTAGTTAGCAATTACTGTGTAACAGATTACTCCAAAGTTTAATGGTTTAAAACAACACTACTCATTTATTATCTCTCATGATTTCTATGGGTCAGGAATTGAGACAGGGCATATGTCGGAATGGCTTGTTTCTGCTCCATGATGCCTGATGCCTAAGCTGAAAGATGCAAAGGCTGGGGGCTGGAATAATCTAAATCAGTCATTATGATCTGAGTGGCCGGGAGGCAGTGCAGTGTAGTTGAGGTGAGTTAACTGTAGAGGGAGGAAGACTTTGGGGTCATAGAGACCTGAATGAATCCAGCTCTATCCCTCACTAGCCTGTGTGGTTCTAGTAACTTGTTCACCGCAGTGTCATTTTGAGCAAGTTACTTGGCTTTCCCGAGCCACTGTGGGAGGGCAGCTAGAAAAGTTTTTCAGGAAAATACTGGTGGGGGAAAGCCTTCCAGCTCTTCATATTTGTATTGTGGGCTTCTCCCTCTATTGCTACCATTCCTAAGTGTTATTAGGAAATTATGATAATAAATGTAATTACAATTGAATAAAAGACAAAATTTAAAATGAAAATAATATAAATAATAAGAAATAATAATATATTAAGATATACAGTTAAAAATGAAAAATTCTAAATAAAAGAAATAAATTTAAATTATCAAAACTATAAAATATAAGGAAAATAAATGATAAAGTAAAATCATATTTTCAACTATGGAATAAAAAGGTTAAAACCAGTTAAAGGCAAAAAACGTAAAAATAGGTCATAATATAAAAATAAAGATTAGATAGAGTTGAAATGTGAGACGTTACAAAAGGAATTAAAGCAAAATAAATTAGAAACTCAAGATTTTCTAAAACAATATAGAATGTGTAAAGGTATATATAGTCTCAATAATAAAGGGTAAAATTGAAAACAATATACAGATATGAGTCTTCAGCAAGATCTCCTTCAGCATGTAGTTCTCAATGAAAAGCCAACATTCAAATTTTTTGCCATCCATTCCACAAGTTTGTGTGTCTTATTCATCTTCATATCCCTGTGTCTGGCAGGGTGTAGACATAAGTGCTTAATGTTTGTAGAGTAAATGAACAAATGTTTAATGAGTGCCTATTATTTGTAAGACACCTTTTAAGAGCCATTTATGTAGATTAGCTCACTTAACTCTCATAATAATCCCATGAGTTATTTTACCCTCAAGTTATCATGGAGTAGCTGAGGCTAAGAAAGGTTAAGTGATTTTTGCCCAAGATAACAAAAATAATAAGTGTTAACTTTCCATTAACCCACAGACCTGTGGCCAAGGCATCCAAGTACCTCTTGGACAACACTTAGACACACACAAACACACACGTGTGCACACATACACACACATATGTGCACACATATGTACTCACTCACCCACACACACAATGTCCATATTATCAAGTGGGCATATGGCTATCACCTCTCTCATGGGTTCTTCGTCTTAACTGCACAAAAAAATCAGATCCTAATTAATTCTCAGAAATAATCCAGGGACTTGCTCTTCTAGCCAGCTACTTTCAGATTTAAGATATGAGAAGATTGTAGCAGATGGCTCCTCAGGTGCTGATATCAATAACAAAACATTTCAATTTTGATGTTTTACTTGAGTGAGCTAAACACATGAAAGCCCTTTGTACAACATAAGAGGATGTACAGATATTATTATTGTGTCAGTGGGATATAGAAGGAAAACTGGATTTGGTAGAACCAGGACCAAGAATGAAGGGCATTTCCTCACAGGAGAATGCAGATGATGGAAGTGATCACAGAGTGGCTGTGAGGATCCAGTGAGATTAGAGATGTCTCATAAACAGTTTGGAAGACAGTGTGCAAGCTGTCAGGGTGTGGGCTTTGGAGTTAGAAAGACATGAGATTGAATTCTAGCTTTGCTACTTACCAGCTGTCTTAGTTATCTAGGGCTGCTATAACAGAAATACCACAAGTGGATGGCTTTAACAAAGAGAAATTTATTCTCTCACAGTCTAGGAGGCTAGAAGTTCAAATTCAGGGTGCCAGCTTCAGGGGAAGGATTTCTCTCTCTGTCGGCTCTGGGGAAAGGTCCTTGTCATCAATCTTCCCCTGGTCTAGGAGCTTCTTAGTGCAGGGACACTGGGTCCAAAGGACACTCATGCTCCTGGCTCTTCTTGCTTGGTGGTAATGAAGTCATCCTCTCTCTCTCTGCTCAATTCTCTCTTTTATATCTCAAAAGAAGTTGACTCAAGATACAATCTAATCTTGTAGATTGAGTCCTGCCTCATTAACATAACTGCCTATAATTTTCCCTCATTAACATCATAGAGTTTAGGATTTACAAGACATAGGATAATCACATCAAATCACAAAATGGTGGACAACCACACAATACTGGGAATCATGGCCTGGCCAAGTTGACATACATTTTGGGGGCACATAATTCAACCCATGACAGCAGCCATGCGACCTTAAACAATTTACTTGAACTTTCTGAGCCAAAGGTTATTTCCATTTACAGATGGGAACAATACAATATTGCCTGTTCCACAGGTTTCCTGTGAGGATCAAATAGGTTAATGAATGTAAGACATATAGTTGGCATTCAAGCCACTCAAAAAACACAAACAAAACAGTATTTTGAGGGCACTCCAGGCAAGGGGGAAGAAAAATTGCTTGCTTGAAATATCAGTGCTGTCCTTCCCTACCTCTGGCTATACACGGGGGATGGTGTAACTTCAGTGAACCTGTGGGGGACAGG
Organism: Dugong dugon; assembly: GCA_030035585.1. NCBI lineage: Eukaryota > Metazoa > Chordata > Mammalia > Sirenia > Dugongidae > Dugong > Dugong dugon. The sequence goes on from CM057467.1 coordinate 35,400,210, forward strand.
TAGGATGGGCTAAGGAGAACATTATTACAACAGGATAGGAGTCTTGTTTCTTGATTGTTTCATGCATCAATCTCTTGTTAAATAGTCAATGAGTTCCATGGAGGAATAGTCAATGTCTTATACATCTCCTGATCCCTGAGGTGCCTCCCACGGAGCTTGGTCCTAAGTAAAAAACAGACCCGTTGCCCTCCAAACGACTCTGACTCACAGCGACCCCACGTCAGAGTAGACTGTGTTCCATAGGACTTTCAATGGTTGATTTTTCATAAGTGGATTTCCAGGCCTTTATTCCGAGGCAACTCTGGTGGACTCAAACCTCCGACCTTTCAGTTAGCAGCCAAGTACATTAACTCTTTGCACCACCCAGGGAGGGACTCCTTGGTCTTAAGTAGGTCCTCCATAAGTATTGCTAGATTACTGAGGTAGCTGCAAATCTCTGGCTTTCTTACCATGCTCTTGAGAGGCATGGCCTAGGGCTCTGGTCATCTAGTTCTAGTCCTTCCTCTGTCATCTCTTTTGCAGTGTAAATTTGGGCAAACCACAACCTCTCTGGGCCTCAGGTGACTTATCTAAACAGATACTGAAAGCAGGGAACCGTATCTGATATTTTTGTGATCTCCTTTATACTTCAAATTTCTTCTCTCCTCTGAATTTCCCAACAGCCTCCAGGACAGCTTTGGTACCAGAATCCTAGGAGAGGAATATGTGTCATTTTTACTTCAACTGGATTTCATGGCTAAGCCAGTGTGCCTTGAGTTCCAATTCTAGCCTATGCAACTTTGCCTGGGGGCAAGAATACTCTGCTTTGTGTAACAGAGTAGATGGTCCACTTACTGGTAGGATATTGTATCTGTCACTTAAGCCTTTGACAGGAGGTGGAGAGCAATGAATTCAAGGATAAACTCTTGGCAAGGATAGGCACCCTGGATTCTATTTGACTGCCCAAAGAAATCATCCTGCATTGGCTATGTTCATCCATTTAGGAGAAACTTGGAGAAAATAAAGCGTATTGTCTGTATAGAGAGGGTATTTTTCTTCCTGTTTGCCAAGCTAAGCAAGTATATATGTAGTTAATCAAAGAAATGCATGAAGCTATTTAGATATTTGGAGGTGAGGAAAATAATATCCTGTGAAGATCAAAGTCGCAATATTTATAGACAATGAATAGGATTAGCCGTTTGAGTAAGAGATCTTCTATAAGGGTGTAAAGAGTCCCAGATTATATTTAGTAAGTAAAATCCTAATACATTACATTATGTTTTATTTGGAGAAAGAATTTAAAGAGATACACATAAATACATACATCCACACACCCTTAGTTCAGGAAGTCATTCTCAGGGAACCAACAAAATCTGGCTTCACCAAGCTGTATCCATAAAAGACACCTTGTAAGGGTGTGAAGGCTTTGACAACAGACAACTGGCTTTATCTTCCTAATCATCTGTATCACATGCCATAATATTTGAAAGTTCAATAGGCTAAAAAAAAAAAAGACAAAGTCACGGTTCTGATTTAGAGCTATTGAGATTGGAATATGATAAATTAGGAGACCCTGAATGCATATTTTAATTCCTGAAGAATTCATAGAATCAAATGCTGATGATAGATTGTTGAAGTAAAAATAATTGTATTTATCTTGAGCGATTTCTTCAGAAGGGTGAAAAAGGGTGAATATTCCCTATTGGGTGGAGAGATCAATAACTGCAATCTATTAAGAAAAAGATAGCATATATTTTTGATGGTGTATCTGACAAACTAATGAATTTGTAGATACCTTCACTCCACATGAGAAGCTATAGTTGAGAATCAATTAGAGTATATAGTTGAGCAAAGAACGAATCTCATCAACTAGAATAAGAGTAACAAAATACTTCAAATTGGAATCTTTGAACAAATCTCTTGTAGAAGAATGTATAATACTCTCTGGAAGAATGCTAGAAACTAAAAAATTCAGGTAAGTAGTTCTAGGTCATGAGAAATCACTACACATCAATTCCACACTTAAAAATGTGTTTTTATTATAGCACTATTAGCAAGCTTGAGGCTGTTCACTAAGATGGGTCATACTCTGGATTTTTCTCAAGAAATATAAAACTTAAGAAATAATATTAATTAAATTCAGAATGGTTTCCTCTGTGTCTTGCTTGAGACAAATGAAAACATACAGTAATTTCTCTATTTGAAGCTTATCTGTCTATTCTCTCTGTCTTACATAAATATTATATTCATGGATCATATAATCCTGCCTTGTAGACCTTATAGTAAATTTTTGAAGACAAAGTTTGTTTAATTTTTAGATCAAACACAAATAATGGACTACACAAATATTACATAAATCCCAACAACAAAATATTACAAACATTATGGTGATTTATTACTTTTTCCATCACTTGTTTAAGAAGAAAATTGGAAATGTGTATATTCACAGGTAAATTTGGACCTAATTGAAAGTCAATATTGTTATTGGTAATCAATGTTCGCTTGATTGGATATTAGGAAAATTGCCAATTGTGTCTCTTTTAGTTTTGCTTTGCTGGCACAGAACAGTCCACAATTGCTTAACACATGCTATTGTAATCTACCACAAGAGTCTATCCCAGAGACGGTAAACTCCTGACATGTGACCCTGCTGTGTTCATTGCAGATATCTTTATTTCATCAAAACACTTATTTCTATTGAGCTCAAATGTGACCTCAGAGTCTTACTTATCACAACACTCGAATCTGCCTCTGCCATTTGGTTGGAAATGATATATGAGATGAAATTTATTTTTCCTCTCTAGCAAAGCACAAAGTGTTCTTGCATTTTTATTTAAGCTAAGATTTCTTGAATATTTAATTATTTATAACGTAATTGTGAGCATACGGTAGCCTACAGGTTATCCACTTATCCTGTGTGAGAGGAAGTAAGATCTTGCTTGCAAATTACCTCATGGGATGTATTATGAGCAATGCCTACACATTTCCATTTTTCAATTTTATGAATGACCTCCTTGCAGAATGTCAGTGTGTTATGGGGTGTCAAATCAATTAGAACAAGTCAAAGAGATTTGCGAACAGACACTAATTTGTTGACATTTTAGCAACTATTGAAAAATCGACTTAAATTTAACAGCAAAGTCACTAGCAAAAAAAAATGCTTTTTTTTTTCCTGCTAAAAGAATAAAATCTGAGAATTGCATCAGAAATAACTACAGGGGGTCCAGAATTTTGGAGAGTTTTCTAGGGCCTTTCGAAAAATAATGTATGGCCAAGTAGATAGATTTGAGTGTGTCTGTGTTATCTCTCTCTTCCAAACCTTAAAGTACTTGGAAAACCACTAGGGTAGATCCAAGCCTAACACCTAGGTAAGACCTTAGGTTTCATTGCTGCTAAGTTACTAGACTAGAGAAATTACCTCTGAGGTTCATTTTAATTCCAAGTAACTTGTACCTTTGTTTATTCTTCCTTTTGTTGTTTTAGGTGCCATCATGTCTGTTCCAACTCATTTTGACCCTATGTACAACACAACGAAACACTGCCCAGTCTGGCACCATCCTCACAATTGTTGCTATATTTGAGTCCATTGTCGCAGACGCTGTGTCAGTCCATCTCTTTGAGGGTCTTCCTCTTTTTTGCTGAACTCTACTTTACCAAGCATAATGTTCTTCTCCAGGGACAGGTCCTTTCTGATAATATGTCCAAAGCACATGAGATGAAGTCTTGCCATCCTCATTTCTAAGGAGCATTCTGACTGTACTTCTTCCCAGACAGATTTGTTCATTCTTCTGGCAGTCCATTGTATATTCAATATTCTTTGCCAACATCATAATTCAAAGGCATCAATTCTTCCTCGGTCTTCTATATTCATTGTCCAGCTTTTGCTGGACAGCGTCCCTAGTTGGAGTAAAAGAATTACGAAAATCCTTACTAGGCAAAGCTGCACGTAGAAGTCAGTAACAGGGACTATCCATGGCCGTCTTCTGTGAAATGGAGATGATAAATGCCATAATTAGGGTTGGTTCTATTAAAATAGCAAGATATGGTGCTGATCATGTTCAAATTTTCCCTCACTTTTCAGTATTTGATAATAAAAAAGGTAGGGTTTTATTCTGAATGAACAGACGTTGCTCTAGAAATAAAGAGTGTGGAGAAGCAAACCATCACCCTCTTAGCCATTGGTTAATATTATCAATATCTGTAATGTAATTTGGATCTTGACCTAATTGGAGCCCTGGTGGCACAGTGATTAAGCGTTCAGCTGCTAACCAAAAGATCAGCAGTTCGAATCCACCGGCTGCTCTTTGGAAACCCTATAGGGCAGTTCTATTCTGTCCTATAGGATCACTGTGAGTCAGAATCAACTTAAACGCAGTGGTTTTTTTTTTTTTTTTTTGAGTTTTTGACCTGACTGGTGTGAGGTAGTATGTAATTTTCCTTTTTTAGCAGAATTTGAACTTGCCAGAGTTATGTTAGCTCTTCTGGATTAATCATCCTGATTCCTTATGTCTCTGGGGGAAGTCTTACTGAGCAAGCGCCAAAGACTTTAAACACCATTTAATTCAATAACTAGTCAAAAATATATTTTAGAATTTATTTTACCTCCCACAAATCTTTCTGGAACCTGTTGGAGAAAAATCCAAGAAGTCGTGTTTCATTTTTTAGTCTTTTTTGATAACCTCTGAATATTATCCTCTAAGCCTCTACTCTGGGGTCTTAATCTTTTCTACCCCTTCTGCCCCCAAATCTAAATGCACTTAGTCCTCCCTGATAACTCATGTTAAATACTTTAAATGTTAACCCTTTGTGGCATACTGCCGATTTACCTACATGTTTAACATTAGCTTTCCTGCTATCTCTATCTTACTCCCATCTCAGACCCCGGCTCCAACCTCCAGCAGAAGCGGCTGCATTTGAATGAATGGTGCATACAAAACACTCTGTGAGAGATGGTTATACAGGGGAATATGTAAGGAAAAACAAGCCAGATTTCTTGCCAACAAAATATTTACTATCTTCTTGAGGAGACAAAACATAAATAGAATCTACTTACTGCCTTCAAAATGATATGTAAATGTCTACAGCAAAAATTGAAAATCTAAATGTGTATATAGATAAGTATGAAGATGACCAGCAATCTCTGTTTTCAGGTGTAAGAACAAAAGTTCATATTATCACACATACTCACTCACCCTTACTTGATGGTCTCTCTCTTTGCAAAAACTGCAAGCATTAAACTGCCAGCTGTTGCAGTGAGAGCTTTCATTATAATTATTTCATTAATTTTACAAGATGTACAACAGTAAGTTTATCTGTGTACTGTTGAGTATTTTTGTAATTGAAACTCCACCACACTTGACAGAATAAATAAACACAGCTCATTGTCCCTCCTGTAAGATCCTTTGTGTTTAATTTTGTTGTTTGTTTTTTGCGCTTTCATTAAACTATAATTTTGCAACCTAGGTTGAAGGCAGTTCAGTTTAGTTCATGGCCCAGAATTCACACTTAATAAATGTTTGCTGGATGAAATATACTTGATAAACAAAACATAAAAATACAAAAGCTGATATGTCTGATGCTTTGTTAATGGTCCTGGAGGAGATGAGTACGCTCGTTCACATTCTCTATTTCCTGGTCTATTTTCTCTGCTTGGTCTCCTAATTTCAACAGGAAGTTAAAGGAAGAAGCTGGGAAAAGTAAGCACCAAGTTAATGAAGGCCCCATAAGTGGGAAGGGACGATAAGGAAAAAATTGGAAAACAACTGAGATTTCCAGCTTTCTGGGGATCAGTATGTTGGGAAATAAAAGCATAGGCAAATGAGCCCCGAGTCTTCCTCACTGCAACAGTACTCTTGGCTAAGCTCATCTCAATCACTAAACCATGTGAATAAAACAACACAGAAGAATCAAAATACTAGTGTTAAACCACAATAATCTGTGGCATGCATTGCCTCTCTTTCTTGGTTAGCTTTTTACTTTCAAAGACTATTCTTTGAAAGGCCGTTTGTATTTCACTAGTGAAAGATTGCTTTGAGCAACCTAATTGTCACAAAACTATTACTGTTTTTTTTCTCTTTGGAGCTTTGGTAAATGTTGAGATGAAACAGCAATACCAGATGGCATTTCAAAAGAGTTATGGTTGAGGATAAAAGTACAGGCATGACTTCTAATCCCTTTAGTGTCATTAACTTGCTGGAGATCTTGGATGAGTCTCTTCATCCTTTTTTTCCATGATACCCTTTCACTTTTTCAAGAATTTTTCCACTTTGATTATCTTTTCTCTTCACATCACTAATCTTTCTGTCTCCACAGTGCTATTCTCATCTATTCTGGTATTTTCCATCTTATTAAAAAAAATTCAACCATGTCCTCGTATCTCTCTAGTTAACATTCCTTTAAACCAAACTTCTAGAAAAAATCTGTACAGCTTATCTCTCTTCCCCTTTTATAATCTAGCTTCCATCTATCATTCCATCAAAACTACCTTAATGAACATCATGGAAAACTTCATGTTGCCAAGTGCAAAGGATGTTTTTCTAAACTCATAAACCACTTCATCTTGAAACACTTGCCTGTCTTGGCTATCTTAACATCACACTCTTCTGGTTTTCTCATACTCCATAGATATCTTTCTCAGTTTCCTTTGCTGGCTCTCCTTGTCCCCCACCAGAACTCTCTCCCTAGATCATCCAAACACATTTCTATGGATACATGAATATTTGGGCCCTGGCCTCTACTTTTTACTGAGGCTCTTTCATAGTTCTTTGCCTCTGACCCAGGAATCTCATGTCTTCTGCCAGCATCCGTGAAACAGTGACAGGCTAACTTGCTAGCTTATAAGTAGGGAAAAATCTCAGACCCTTCACAGTTCCTTACTGCATATGTTTAGGTGAATGTTGCAATAATGAATAAAATAAAAATGAAGGAGCCAAACTGCAAGTCATGACATAACTTCCAACTCCATCAACAGTGGCTCATCACATTTCCAGGAATACACTGAGCCCTCAACCACAGAGGTAGCAGAGTGGGGTTATGCAGTTTAAAGACTCAAGGTCTAGATGGCCAGAATCACATCACATCTCTGCTGCTTATGTAATCTCCTGGTGCCTCATTTTTCTCACTTATAAGAGTGATGATAATTGTACCTGCCTCATAGCACTGTTGTGAGGACAAGTTAATAAGCATAAAGTGCTTAAACCAATATCTAATCTGTAGTAAAGGATATTTGTAAGGAAGTGTGACGGATCTGAGATTTTACCCTACTTACAAGCTAACAAGTTAGCCTGTTACTTTTTCCTGGATGCTGACAGAAGACACGAGACTCCTGGGTCAGAGACAAAGAATGATCTACCCATTGCAGAGCAAGGAGCATGAATATCATGTTTGTATAATCTCTTCTTCCCCCACACTCCCAATTCCTACAGGATCGATGTGAAGGGAGACTCAGGTAGATGTTACTCATGCCTTGTTTTTACATCACAGCTGAAGAACCCCAAGTTTAGGAAGCCTAACTCTTTTATAATGGGCTTTACGTAAACCGGCTTTTTGTCCCAAAGGGAGACATTATATTTATGATACCTAGAAGTAAGAAAATCTGTCCTTTACTCTGGAGGGAGACAGCTTCCCAGGCTGCCTGCTATATAACCATCCTTGGAAAGATACTCTAGAACAAGAGTAGTTTGTGCCTTACTCATGAGATCTGCAAAAATGTGAGAGACCCATAGGGAAATTTCTCCCGACACTATTATTGTCAGAAAATATTGTGCCATATCCTCTGCTGACTATTCCTTGTTCTACCAGGAAGAATTCATTGCTTCCTCCTCTGTGTCCCACAATACCTTGTAAATATTGCATGTACATCATGTTGAATGGTGTAAAGTTTGTTTATATTTCTGTTCTCCTGCTATGTAGTGAATTCCTTGAGAGCAGGTATTATAGCATACTCATCTGTCATATTCTTTCCCCTACCCCTTCCATCTCAGCATCTATAAGAGTGCCTAAAATAGTTGTTGCTCAGTATATGTAGAATTACTTGTAACTGAAAAAATGAAGAGTGCCATGGTGGGAAGACTTTTTTCATTGAGCCTGTGATGAAAAACACTGGCATTGTTCAAATTGAATGCATGGCATTCAGAACAGAAAACATTGTCATTATTCAAAATGAATACGCGGCATTCAGGGCAGTTGAGAGACATACTCTCATTAGGCAAATAAACTATTGATGTTTTAAATATGGGAAATAGAATTAGGCTTTTTATCACAGTGTTACTTTTTAAACAAAATATTTTTCAGGCTTAAGAATGTACTGGTAAATGCTACATTTAACCCCACACAGCAATGAGAAGTTCTGTATAGAGTTACAATGTTTTCTATCTTCAAATTCTGTTTTAAATGGATATACAGCAAAGATTTTCCTCATTCTTTAGAACTGTTAGACTCTGAGAAACTGTCCTCAGAGGAGTGAAGTGACACCTATATATAGATGCATATTGCTCCATGGTTGTAATTTGCTTTGGTATCCATGAGGATGACAGGTGCTAAAGAAATGTAAGCTGATATTATGACACAGAGCTCAGCTATATGATTTAGCATTAAGCATTTGGCATCAAGAGTTTGATCTGATCTGAAGTGCTGATAAGTCAAAAAGAGTGTTGTGTGCTTATTGAGTTTAAAGTGGTGTCAAATTGTGCCTTAGGAGAAGAATTTTGGGAACTCTGTCCTTAAGAAAATAACTGAATATTTATGCCATGGTTTCTGCTACAGATTTGTTGGAACATGAGACGAGAATTATCTCCAACAGAATCTTCAGGTGGGATTAGAAAAGAAAAGATCAGAGATAGTACATTAAAGGGCAGAGCTCTGGGTGAAAAACCATTCTGGATCTGCCGTTTCCTAGCAATATGATCTTGGGCAAATCACTAAAACTTTCAAAAGCCCGGTTTCCCTGTAAGGTATCTACATTTCAGACTTCTTGGGAAGACTAAAAGAAATAATGTGTGTATACGGCTTAGCCCAGTGATGTATATATATATTGCTTAGCCCAGTCAATGTGCAGTAATTTGTAACTTGCATATGTATTTATTCCAGGAAGAAGTGACCCAAAGAAAAAGCAGCTATTTATCTACTGGTTTACTTTTAGCTGCTAAAAGTAAAGAGCTTTATGTATTTCCTGGCTGAGGCCCCCTTGGCCCTGCTTCACCCAGGATTCTCCAGGATTCTTATTTTTAACCTTCCTTGCTTTTCTCTGATGGCAGGTCTGTTGGCCTTCCTACATTTACATGAGATAATGCATGAAATGCCTTTAGGATACTGCTTAGCCTGAGGTAAATTCTCAGTAAATTGTAGATGTTATTAATACCATTACCATCCATTTGCAGGGTTTGATTTCCTTTTTGGAGAAGCCTTATTGACCTCTTTCCTTATTGACTAGTCTGAAAATGACAGAGCTGATACAGCATGTCTAATACTCTCACAGATTCATACGACTACCCCTCAGAACTGCAGTAAGACCCTACAGAGGCATCAAGCGCTTCAACATTCACATGAGTCACCTTTCTCACTGCCTGCTCCTCTCTAATAACTGACAGGCCTTCTGGTTTCCCCTTCAGGGAACATTTAGTGACTTTATCTTTATCTTGGAACATTTAGTGACTTTGTAGGAGTTTCTTTCATAGCTCCTTGCCTTGAACCTTGTTGAAATCCTGACCTGGTACCCGGTTCCCAAATTTAATCTCTGGCTACTCCATTTGCTCCAAGGAATTACAGCGTTGGAAGCAGTGCAGTGAATCAAATTGAGACTCAAACCATTAAACAGAGTGTATGGTTTCAGCCATTCATTATCTTGGTTTCAGTGTCTTGTATCTGGCACAAGAACTCAAATCCTCTCTGAGAGAAAAACATCCCATGCAGAATTATAATTATTGTCACAAGCAAGGTATCAGCCTACATATAAACTTTCTACTCTTTAGAACCCTGTTTTGTTTCTCCTGTGGGAGCTATTCCTGGAGAGTTTACTTAAGGCTCCCATTCATACAAATGACTGTTAATATACAATGTGGCGGCTTAAGTCTACAGTAAGTGAACACATCTGTTCTGATAATCTCATCACATTCACCTTGACATGACTGAGAGATGTGGAATGTGGAAGATAGGACAATACTGAAGATGAGGAAGAAGAAGGAGACAAAGTCAAAGAACCTTAGCATTTCAGAGCAGATGAGCCAAGAGAGAAGAGGAAAGGCTAGATTTTAGGGGAAGGGGGGAGGGAGAAAGAAGGAAGGGAGAGAGAGATAAAAAAGAGAGTGTCTGACTGCATGTTATGAAAGAGAAGAAGAAAAACAGGAATAGAAGCTGAAGTCTTTAAATATTTCATTCAAGGTTCACCACCTAGACGTAGTTTGTCCTTTTTTTTTTGCCTATGGATGTCATATATAAGATTTAAGGTAGATTTAATATTCTGATTTAATGAGAGAAAAGATACAGCATAAAGGAAAGGTTACAGGTGGCTGTAGGAGTTACTAAGTTTAATTTGAGCTTCATGTTTATGCATGTTGTTATTTCTAGTCTTTTAAGAAAACATATGCAATGAAATTCCTGTACTGTGATTCTGCAGACTGTGGCTTTTTTTTTTTTCTGTTTGTAACTTCCCCCTTCTCCGTTTTTAACTGTGTTTACACAAAGTAGGTTCTAATTTCTGCCTAGAGCAACCAAATTCTCTGCTTCAGCTATATTTTGAAAAATACAAACTAGGAGGAAGGATGTTGTGTCACCCTTGAAAAGCCCATCCGCACATTCCCTCCCTAAACGCAACTGACCAGCTGTCTCATGGGAAAACAGGGAAGAGGAATTCAATGACACATTTCATCATGTAACTGTTATAATTCTCCTCTCCAGAAGAGTGTAAAATTTTGGATAAGAGGTCAAAAAGTAAGATCAGGAAGACCAAAATTTTATGTTTCACATATTTCTCAATACCAAGTGTTTGGTCTCAGTGGTCAAATATTTAGAAACAGAAAGAAAATGAATTAAAATAAATTTACATTTCATAAGAGCATTCACAATGCTGCTGGGAAAGTTTTTATTCCCCCCACACTTTATTCAACAAACCCCCTGTAGTTGTTTCTAGGTTTTCACTACTATAAATAATTACTGAGATGAATGAACTTATGTAGACATCTCTCTACACATCTCAGATAAATTTCTTAGAAATCAATAGGTAAGAAATTGCTCATATATATTGCAAATTGTACCTTAGAAATGTTGCATCAATTCACTGTCCTATCAACAATGTATGAGAGTAAAGAGACCCAGGACTTAGAGATACAAGGATCATGTACCATTGACCTCCCTAGCACAGTTCTCTCCATTTCTTTTGAAATGCATCAGACCAAGGTTCTACCTGTGAATACCCGAGTTTTGTTTAAAAATACTTTCTCCTCTGCCACTTCCATGGAAAGAGTATACTTCACCACCCCTTGAGTTTGTACTTGCCCCTGTGACTTGCTTTGACCAATGGGATGTTGGTCGATTTCATAAGCAGGAACTTGAAATGTTTGTTCCTGATTGCAGGGCCCTTTTCTTCCTTTGCCAGATCAGGAAAAAAGCTTCCCCTGGGGTGTCTTTAGTACAAGGAAGATGAAAGGCATGTTAGATGAACCTGAGTCCTATCTGCAGCTTAGAGGTACCCAGCCAAGCCCAGCCAAGATCAGCCACATGTGAGTGAAATCAACATCTTAATGTTGTGTGCCATTGAAATTAGTGGTAGTATATTACGCAGCAATATAGTTTATCCTGACTGATACACTGCCTACTGACAACTCCTGAGAGAAAGAAAAACTGACCGGTTGTAGTGCATGTAGAGTATCTTGGGCAGGTGTGCTCAATCTCTGGCTCTTTGTACCATTCTTTTTTCTTTTCATTCTTTTTGCTCCTTAATTTCCGGATGTCAGCAGCCGAGTGAGCTAAAGTTATCATCCTAGTTGTGCCATTTCAGTCTTACATGTTTTTACTTTTTTTCTTTCTCTTTGTTCTAGACCTCAGTCCCAGTCTAGTGCAAGAGGCTAATAAAACGTGGAACAATGTTTGGTGTCTAAAATGTCAAAAATAATGAGAAAAGGAAAACAATTATTATCAGAACCAGTCACTGACACCCATGGGGAATATCCTTTTACCCTACACTCTGTAAATGCAGAGCAGTAAGATCATCAGCAAAGCCTAAACTAAGGAAACATGACTGTAATAGAGAGGCTATGGCATAGCTTCTTAAATGATTAATAAAAAAGCACAACTTTATAAGAAAAGAAAAAGAAAAAAGAAACACCAAAACAATACAATAACAACAAACCACATACAGCTTAATAAACTCTTATTGGATAAATGGAGGATTCCACACACTTGATATTAGGAACTACTCAAGACTTAAATCTTATTTTAGGGACAAATTTTAAGAATTTTCAACATTTCATGAGCTCATAAAGCATCTGCAAGACAGTCCCATGGATAATGATCTCAAAGCTGCAGCAGCTTCATTCACTCATTCATTCAACATCTATTGAGAGCTGACTATGTGCCGGGAAACATGTTCACAACCTAGTAGACTAAGAGCAACATGGAACGCAACTCAACTTCAGAAGTGCTGTAACAGAGTTATGGACAAAGTGCTACCTAAGGAGAGAGAAAAGAGGTAAAGCCAGGACTCAATCCAGTGTCCTCTCTTAAACCACATTTTACCTAGCTTATCAGTTTCATTTTTTCCCTGGCTTCTTGCTGCCAAGCCATTGCTTCTTCAATTTCTTATACTGTATTCCAGTTTTCCCACTCCAAAATAACCCATCTCTGTTTTTTATAAATTATTTCCATCTTGTGTGGCCCTCCTGGTGAAAAGTGTTCCACCAGTCCTGATCCTTTACTTTTTAGCTCAAATCCCGATTTCTTTCTCCAGTAAGTTTATAGACTTTGTGATCCCCTACATAAAATTTGCAGACATTTTGGAAGATTGCCATGGATTTTTGTTCTCTACAGAGATGACTTAAAGCAAAACCCATTTAGAAGTAGCTAAAAGAGCTTATTATCTTATTACCTCTCTGAGGCAAGACTGGGTTATTTTCATTATATTAATCTAGATCTCAGACATGCTGTCAGTGTGGGGATCCATGCTGGTACACTCAACAGAGAAGAAAGCCACTCATCAGCTCTACTTCTTCCTTGCCAAGGAGCTCTTGTTCTGCAGCAAAATTTGAAATGATTATTTGGCTCTATTTTTCCTAACAATGATTCTAAGATCTTGAAACTCTAAGAGGAAACTGATTAATGATGTTCTTATTGGTTATAAAAAGGTCAAAGACAGGTGTCTGTTCATTGGTCGTGTTAAACTTGTTGCCATTGTTGGGTGCTATCAAGTCAATTTTGACTCATAGTGTCCCCCATGTGACAGAGTAGAACTGCCCCATAGGGTTTTCTTGGCTGTAATCTCTACAGGAGCAGATCGCCAGGTCTTTCTCCCATGGAGCCACCGGGTGAGTTCAAACTGCCAACCTTTTGGTTAGCATCCGAGTACTTAACCACTGTACTACCAGAGCTTCTGGCAAATATAAAACAATGATTTCCAAACTAGGCATATCATCAGGATCATCTGGGAACTTTTTATACACAAAGCTTCCAAGGCCCCTCCTTTGGAGATTACGATGGTTAAATAGTGGATCCAGAAATGCTGTATTATTGTCAAGAAGTCTCTCAGGTGATTTTGATAATCAATATGATTAGGGAATCACTACTTTAAAGAATCTTTCCGTAGAAGGCAATAACTATTGAGACATTCAATCTTTACATTTAAAAAATTCTCTTTCTTTAACTTTGAGTCAGGATAGTGACGATAATTCTTGTTCTTTAGACCACAGTGATGGTGGAAAGTTTAGGATTATAGACTCCCAATCTCTAGGCTTCAGTAGGATTTCAGGTTCTTGAGTTCAATAAATCTCATAGCCAATAACATATTTTGATTTTTGTCTTCCATATATATGTGTATGTATTAGGAGGGCTTCATATCAGACAACTCCATGCAGCACCACCCATATGTCATTCAGAGTGCTGTCACTTGATAGCTTAAAGAATCTCTTATCCAGTGTAGCTAATGGTGCGTGCTGCTCCCACCCCTCATCCCCAGGCTGCCAAGTATTACAACTTTTGTTGTCCCCTAAAGGTTGTCTAGAAACCCTGGTGGCTTAGTGGTTAAGAGCTATGGCTGCTAACCAAAAGGTCAGCCGTTCGAATCCACCAGCCACTCCTTGGAAACTCTATGGGGCAGTTCTACTCTGTCCTGTAAGGTGTCTATGTGTTGGAATTGACTCAATGGCAATGGGTTAAAGGTTGTCTTGCTCTTATTAACGTTATAATTACTCCTGTTGAGGAATCTAGATCTGTACTCAAAGGCTGAGTGGAGGAATCCATCCTTGACTTCTACTTTTCCCAGCAATTTTATTATTCACTATGGATTAAGATACTGATTCACTGATCACTAAGCTTCCGTTGATATAGGGCCCATTCGTCTTCTTGGAGTTGTCTAATACAAGGAAACCAGCTCTAAGCTAGCTAAACATGTCATTTCTAGGCACACTCTCATGAACGGTGCCTTATTTAGTAAGACCCATGACAGCCTGCCCTGAAATGCCATAGGTACCAGGGTGAGTATCTTCAGCCTTGTGGCTTCCTTTCCATAATCTCTCTCTCACACACACAAACATAAAAAAGTGAAGAGTTGGGGGCAGGGAGGAAAGAAGTAATATCAAAATAGAATGAAAGTATTTCATGGTCTGTTCCATTAAGCAACATGTACCCGTGAACGAGTAATGTTTAAATCATGGAAGAAGTATGCTCTCAAGTAATTTACTAGATCTGACAAGATTAACACATCTAAAATAATATCAAACCATAAAAGGCAGAATATAATGAAAGGCTCAACTGTGTGGAAAAGACTATAACAAAGTGCTTTAGGACCCTATAGCATTGTTCTGCCTCTTTCCATTTCCTTATATCATCAAAAGTAAAGCATAATAAGCCACCACCACAGAAAACAATGGAAATTTGCTTGATTGGATTATGCCGCTTGACTAAAATGCCATCCTTATTCTGCTAGGGCTTTTTTTTTTTTTTAATCTTCTCATTTTCTTTTCTTTTTATTATATTTTTTAACCTAGTGGCTAAGCATAATGAATGTGGAAAAGCTAAATAGGCAAGTGGGAAAACTGCCTCCCTTATTTTAGAGCTTGACAAGATGTGTTAGCTTTTAAATTTTGAGCTCTGTAGGATGTCAGGCACTTCAGAGCAGGGGTGGCATCTATCTTTATGGTGCTGGATGCACAAGCATCCTATTTGGATGAATTCATTCTTTTTTTTTTTTAATTGAGTTTGTCAAGGTCCCAAAAGTTTCTTCTAAAAAGACAGAGTGTCCTCTAATTTCGTTTTTGCAAATCTAGGCACCCCACCACAGAGCAACATGCTGCTGCCTGCAGGGTGGCCTCCTGTGTGAGCTTGTGTGCAGTCAGGCTTCTGAATGTGCCCACCAGCTGGGAGGTGATCATTGCCTTTCCCCAGGCCCAGCGACCAAGCAGTGGGAATGTACATTTCCTGTAGTCCTATGTGCTCGTTGTCAGCACCACCCGAAGCTCTGAATGCCCAAGTGTTGGCTGCCCATTGGAATCACTTGGAGAAGCTTAAAAAGTACAGAAACCAGGGACCCACCCCGGAGATTCTGATTTAATTGATTTTGTGGTTGGTTTGGGTGTCGCATGTTTAAAGGCTCCCCGGGTGATTCTAATATACAGCCAAGGTAGAGCATCTCTTGGGAGGCGTGGGATTGAGCACCGTCTGTGTTAGGGAATTATAAAGGAGGTAAGGCTAAAATATGACAACTTTTTAAAAATAATGTGCCAGAATGTGCACGAATTGGCATTTCTCTTTTGGAATTGTCCTTAGAGTCTACTTCATATTTTTGTAAGCCTCTACCATTAGGAGCAAAGTTTTAGGCTTTGGAGTAATATAGCCTTGGAAATAGCCAAGTGATTGGGGTGGGGGTTCCACTGAACTGTTTTTAAACCAAATAAAATGTATGACTATAAAGTAAAGAGACTGTTTCCCTTTACTCCATTCTCCACACAGCTGCTAGAATTATCTTAAAAATGTAAATCAGATTACATCATTCCCTACTAAAACCTTCCCTGTCTTCCTTTCAGAATGAAATCTAAAGTTCTTATCAAGGCCTCAGTGCCCACGCAATGTGGATCCTTCCCACTACCTGACCTCACCTCCTACTGCTCTCGCCTTCAATACCCATAAGCCACACAGGTCCTTATTTTTATTCCTTGAACTCATCAGATACATCCCCACCTCAGGGCCTTTGAACTTGCTGTTCCCTTTGTCTGGAAAGCTCATTCCCTCAAATCTTTAAGTGAACTTTCTTGTTATTCAGATCTCCGTGCAAATGTCAAAGATTTTCCCTCCCACCCTACCTAAAGTGGCCATTCTACCTCCACTCCAGTCATCCACAGTACCTGTTTTATTGTTTTCATAGAAGCTATTATTATCTGAAATTAACTTGTTTATGGATACACTTGTTTGTTGCCTCTCTCTCCCCACACCCAGAGTATAAACTCCCTGAGAGCAGAAGCCTGGTCTATGTTGTTCATTATTGTATCTCAATACCTAGAATAGTGAGTGGCTGGTGGTTCTGCCATGGTTAAGCATTTGGCTGCTAACCAAAAGGTTGGCAGTTCAAATCCACCAGCCCCTCCTTGGAAACCCTATGGGGCAGTTCTACTCTGTCCTATATGGTTGCTATGAGTCGTAACCAACTCGATGGCAATGGGTTTTTGGTTTGGTACATATTAAAAAACAAAACCAAAAAAACCCAAAACAGTTACCATCAAGTTGATTCCAACTTATGGTGATCCCATGTGTGCCAGAGTAGAACTGCGCTCCACAGGGTTTTCAATGCCTTTCTTCTGAGGTGCCTCTGGATGGACTTGACCTTCCAGACTACCAGTTAACAGCTGAGCACATTCACCATTTGCACAACTCAAGGACCAAACAAGCAAACAAACAAAAAAACCTGTTTCCATCAAGTCAATTCTGACTTATAGTGACCCTGTAGGACAAAGTAGAACTGCCCAATAGGGTTTCCAAGGAGTGGCTGGTAGATTCAAACTGCCAACCTTTTGGTTAGCAGCCATACCACTTAACTACTGGACTATCAGGGCTCCAAAAAATCCATTTCTATTGAGTTGATTCTGACTCATAGCAACCCTACAGGACAGAGTAGAAATGCCCCATAGGGACCCAAGGACACCATGGTACTTATTAGGCACATGATAAGTACTGTCGGAAGAAAGGAAGGGAAGGAGGCAGGGAACCAAAGAGGAAGGGAAGGAGGATGGGGAAGCTTCTCGAAAGGTAATGAGTAGGTGATAATCTCTACCCATTCCCAGCTTCCCAAATATGTACTCAGCCATCTACCTTGCTTCTCCAGAACCAATGAAATCTGGATGAAATGTAAACCAATATTTCTAGTAATAGCTGAGTTTGGAAACAATCTTAATTACTCTTTTTTTTAGAGCTGGTGCTTAACTATTTCAGGGACATTTTGACCAGTGGCTTCCCTGGGTGGAATTCTCCTGTGAAGACGGGGGAAGAATAACTATCAGCAGCTTTGGTAGAAATCAAGGTACTGAAACATCTCAATAATCCCTGTGGATTATCGAGGATCTGTATGCCCAAAATATGTGCAAGGTTTCTGAAACAAGAGTTTAGGGAGAAAGAAGATACCCTGTGCGTGAAATCTATGCTACAAGAATACATGATGACAGTTGTCATCTATCATGTTTACAACACACGCCAGCACTGAGCCAGCCCCTAATATACACTCCAAGGCTTAGAGAAGCATGGAAGGACTTGGAGAAAGGAGAGTCCACATAATTCAGGTTGCACAAACCAAGGGCAGAATCAGTGCGTCTTATCTCTCCCAGGCAGTGGTTCTCAATCTTATTCACAAGGAGGACCAACTGACGAGAAGCTGCTAAACCATAAAAGATAAAAGAGACCCATAGATGAGAGTCCAAATGTCATGAGTGCACAGTGCTGGTTGTAAATTCAGTCCTCTCTCTCTCTCTCTCATACTAGACAGTCTTGAACTACAGGAGAGAGTCACTGTAGAGATGATGTGCCCTCTTTTGAGTGGAATAGCAAGCTGTCTCGAGGGACTTCTAGGAGTAAGGTTCTATTTCCATATGTTCAGAATAAGACACTGATAAAACTTTCTGATTCAATGGCCAGGACACCTGGTGCAACCTAGAGTCTACTTTTCAAATCCTCATACTTATGAATATTTAGATTTTCTTATATCAGCATAGTTTTACCTGAGAATCTTTGATACTTATGAATATTTAGATTTCCTTACATCAACACAGTTTTACCTGAGAATCTTGACTACCCCACGCATGCAGATGGTTTGGTAGGTCCTGCTGGTGATAATTCTTTTTTTTTTAAATCTTACTGCTTTGTATGAAAAGCAGCTTTGCACTGTATGGTAGGTGGGAGCAATGGAATACTAGGCTCCCGATGTCTGGAGAATCATCTGCCTGAAATTGTATTCCCACCTCCTCAATTTCCCCTTGGGTTCCTTTCCCCTGCTGGAAGTGGGGGTGGAGTGGGGGTTGTAGCAATATTTTATATTCTATTTATTGCGTTCTGTTCTTGTCATCTTGGCTTTTCCATATGCCTTTATCAAGGACTGGGGCTGCACATGGGAGACCGAAGTGATGTGATTTTAGGTGTCCTGGGAAGGACAGTCTGCCAAGCACAGATTGCTACCAGCCTGTTTACCGTGAGTGCCTAAATTACACCACTGATTAGTATTCCTTTGGGTTTGCTTGTGATTTGTGTTATCAGATTAGCTCAAATCCATGCATGGAGGAAATGGGAGTATTGAGTGGGGAAGGGAGTGAGGAGAGATGGTTGATAAATGAGATGTGGCCCTTGGAAGGGGGCATGATAGAACAGCCCAAGAAGACTGAGAATCTGAGATAGGAGAAAGGTATCCAGAGACAGTGAGAGTGGAAAGAGAGAGACAGAGACAGAGGCAGAGAAGATGCTAACCATCAGCTCCCAGAAGTATATTAAGTCCTAGGCACATATGCATTGCCCTTTCTCCTTGGGGAAGCTTCTCTTCCTCAACCCATCCGTTGACTGTTGTTACTCCATCCTTGATCCTCTTCTCACCTCCCTCTCTCTAAATGCTCTCCAAAGGTGATCTCATCCACACCCATGGCTTCTAACACTCCTTGTATATTAATGACTCTCAAAACTAAATGTCCAGTTCAGACCTAATCCCTGAACATCACCTCTCGAAAGTCCCCAGAGACACCTCAACCTCAACAGATACAAAAGCAAACTCTTCATTTCTCTCCATTGTTCCTGTCCCCTACCCTATGCCACCCAGGCAAACCTTCTTCTTCTGCTTTATTTCCCACTTCTGTGAGGAGCACCAACATACTACCAGGAAGCCAACTCTAAACAGGTGTTTACAGGATGTAAACAGGGTGTCAACACTCTCACCAAGTCATGGAGAGTTTACCTTTTCAAGTCCATCCTCATGGCACCAATATTATCGCTACTACTGAAGGTCAGCCCTTACCATTTCTTACTTGGAATCCTGATCATCTCACCTCTAGTTCCATATCATTTATTGATTTTTTACTACTTTGCCATAAATTTTGCCAACTCATAATAATCTTACAAAATATCTGTCATTACTCAGGCAATAAACAACAGACCTCACATTTGAATCCAGGACTTACTGATTCCAAAGCTTTGCTCTTTTCACCATTCACCTTCCAGCCCCTTCTCCACACTCTCAACCCATCCAGCCTGCCTCCTACTTCTCTGCCTTTGCATCATCGATCCACACTCACTTCCAATATTGAAGTTAGGAGTCAGATTTTTAAGACACCCTTTTCAACTACACATTCAACATGCCACAATCTATTTTACGTGCCTCTTGTAGGCTTTCATTACATCTCCGTGTTCCTCTACAACACACCTGTGAGTACTATAAGACTAGAGACTGTACAATTTGCTTTCCTGTGTCTTATCCATCTCTGCCTTCTTCTGAAAGTTTACTGCTATGAAGGTTAAAAATTCAGCCTTTTATCTTTATATTCCCACTGCAGTTCCTGACACATAAAAGGTATCTAGGAATGGTTTTTTTTTGAATGAATGAACAATATCAATAAAACTCTGTGAAGTAATAGCCAGGAATTATTAAAGTCTCCATTTTAGAGAAGCAGAAAGTGAGGCTCGGGAAGGCTGGATGGGCTGCACAAGGGCATAACAACTTAGTGACCAAGTCATGACCTGAATATTTTTGTCTCCTAGTCCAGTGAGAAGGAGTCCTGGTGGCACAGTGGTTAAGTGCTAGGCTGCTAACCGAAAGGTCAGTGGTTTGAACCCACCAGCCACTCCACAGGAGAAAGATGTGGCAGTCTGCTTCCATAAAGTTTTACAGCATTGGAAACCCTATGGGGCAGTTCTACTCTGTACTATAGGGTCGCTGTGAGTCGGAGTCAACTTGATGACAACGGGTTTGATTTTTTGGTTTAGTCCAGTGACACAAACCAGCATCACAACATTTATTTTTTTTGGTTGCTTTTACGTCTTTTTTCATTTTCTTTGAATGGTCCTTTTTTTTTCCTTCCTCTTCCTTTTACTGTTAACTTACTCTCTCTGAATAAAAACCCGAGGCCCACTCCTTTGCTTCATCCACATCTTACTTACGTTGAAAATTTGGAAAGTGCGGCAAAGTACAAACAAATAAAAATCATTCAGAAAAGAAATAAAGTATTGTCAACATTTTGATGTGTTTTTCTCCAGATTTTGCTCTTTATGTAAATAAACATGCTTTTATATGTTTATGAAATTGGGATTATGTGGTACTCATAGCTTTAAAAAATGACAATGTTTATTTTCCTTAGGAATCTGTAATTTGGGCGGGCTTGGTAAAGACAGCTTGTCTTTGCTCTGCTTGCTATGTTGGGTAGCTTGAAGGATGGGGTCTGGAGTAATCTAAAGGTTTACTCACATGCCTTGGGACTGATGCTGACAGTCAGCTGAGACCTTGGGTGGAGCTGTGGCTGGAACATCTACATGGGACCTTTCCATGTGGCTGGTTGGCCTTCTCACAGCCGAGTGGCTAGGTTTGAAAGGTGAATAGAGAGAGAAGGACAGAGAAAGGAAGAGAGTGAGAGCAAGAGAGATAGAGAGCCAGGTGGAAGCTGTATTACCTTTTCTAACTTGTTTTGGAATTCTTGCAGTATCGCTTCCACTGTATTCTATTTTTGTTAGAAGTGAGTAACTATGCTTGACACGTATACAAGGGGAAGGAAGTTAGACTTCACCTTTTGGATAGGAGGGATGTTCAATCTGAAGACATGTTTTAAAACCACCACGTCTCCTACTGCCCCTTACTTAGCTTGAGTCCATGTTCTTAAATTCATTCCAAAGCTGATGGAGCTTCAAAAGCAGTCATCTATATTGCTTGTTTTTAATTAAGGTATAGTTTACAAATGGTAGAGTACAGAAATCTCAAATATACAACTTGATGAAATTTTATACATGTATGTATGTATATGTATGTATGTGTGTGTGTAAAAGGAGCCCTGTTAGCACAATGGTTAAAGCACTTGGCTGCTAACTGAAAGGTCAGTTGTTCGAACCCACCAGCTGCTCCACAGGAGAAAGATGTGGCAGTCTACTTTAGTAAAGATTACAGCCTTGGAAACCCTATGGGGCAGTTCTACTCTCTCCTATTGGGTCGCTATGAGTTGGAATTGAATTGATGGCAATGGGTTTTGGTTTTTTTATGTATGTGTATATATACACATGGAGCCCTGGTGGTGCACTGGTTAAGAGCTCGGCTGTTAACCAAAAGGTCAGCAGTTCAAATCCACCAGCCACTCCTTGGAAACACTGTGGAGCAGTCCTACTCTGTCCAAAGGGTCGCTATTTGTTATATATACAAATACACATATATGTAGCACATACACATATACATATGTGAAGTCCTGGGTTGTACAATTGGTTAACATGCTTACTGCTAACCAAAAGGTTGGAGGTTTGAATCCAACCAGAGATGCCTCAGAAGAAAGGCCTGGAGATCTACTTCTGAAAAAACAGTCACTGAAAACCCTATGGAGCATAGTTCTACTCTGACACACATGGGGTCACCATGAATTGGGGTCAACATGATGGCAACTGGTAAATATGCATACACACACACACACACACACATCCATCTGCTAAATTAAGATAAGAATATTTCTAACATTCCAGATGGCTCCATCATAGCCCATCTCCATCAGTATTCACCCCAAAGTTAAACGCTAGTCTAATCTCTATCACCATAAATTAGCTTTGCATAAATGTAATCATACTGTATGTACTCTCTTGTATCCTGGCTACTTTCACTCAGGATAGTGTTTTTGAGATGTTTCCATGCTGACGCATGTATCAGTGCATTATTTTTTATTGCTGTGTACTATTGTATATTATTCCATTGTAGGACTACACTATACTTTATCCTTTCTAATAATACAAATATTTAGATGGTTTCCAGTTTTGAGTGTTGATGAATAACACTTCTATGAATATTCTTGCTCATGTCTTTTTGTGAACATAAACATTCATTTCTCTTAGGTATTTACTGAGGAGAGGACATGCTAGGTGTATGCTCAGATTTAGTAGATACTGGAAAACTATTTTCCAAAGTGCTTGCGTCAGTTTACTCTTCCACCATGCAGACTGCTGGTGGAGTATGTGGTAGTATCTCCTTGTGGTTTTAGTTTGCATTTCCCTGATATTTAATGATCTTGAGCACCTTCTTATAAATTTATCAATAATTTAGGCATATTCTTTTATGAAGTGTAATTCAAGAATTTTGTTCATTTTTTAATTAGTGCTTTTTTATTGATTTGTAGAAGTTCATTACATGCTCAATCTTTCTTCTATCTTCTTGAACATATGTAATAGAGTTTTATTAAGTGTTTTAATGTCCTTGTATACTAATTCTATATTTTTTGTCGTTTCTGACTTGGTATCAATTGACTGATTTTTCTCCTCATTCTGAGTTATATTTTTCTGCTTCTTTTCATGGCTGAGTAGCTTTTGATTTGATGGTAGACATTATGATTTTTAACCTGTTGAATGCTGAATACTTTTTGTCCCCATGAATGTTCTTGTTGTAGTTCTGTGATGCAGTTAACTTCCTTTGAAACAGTTTAATCCTTTCTGGTAATGATTTTAAGTTTTGTTAGGTGGTCCAGAGCACATTTGTTATTTTTTACTTTTTCCATACAAAAATTTATACATACATTGTTATGTGACTCTAATTGCTCTCCCCATGCTGTGACAGCACGCTCCTCCTTTCCACCCCAGATTCCCCATGTCCATTCAACCAGCTCCTAACCCTCTCCGCCTTCCCATCTCACCTCCGGACAGAAGCTGCCCGTTTAGTCTCTAATATCTACTTAAGCTAAGAGGCACACTCCTCATGAGTATCACTTTATGTCCCACAGTCCAGTCCAATCCCTGTCAGAAGAGTTGGCCTTGGAAATTGTTTTAGCTCTGGGCTGATAGAGAATCCAGCGGCCATGCTTTCCGGGGTTCCTCCAGTCTCAGTCAGGTCTCAGGTCTTCTTACTAGAATTTGAGTTCTGCACCCTACCTTTCTCCTGCTCCATCCGGGACTCTCTGTTGTGTTCTCTGTCAGGGTGGTCACTGGTGGTAGCTGGGCACCATCTAGTTCTTCTGGTCTCAGGCTGATGAAGTCTTTGATTTATGTGGCCCTTTCTGTGTCTTGGGCTGATACTTTCCTTGTGTCTTTGGTGTTCTTCATTCTCCTTTACTCCAGGTGGTTGGGGCCAATTGATGCATCTTAGATGGCCACTTGCAAGCTTTTAAGACCCCAGATGCCAGTCACCAAAGTAGGATACAGAACATTTCCAGAGCACATTTAGTCTACAGTCCTGGTGGTGCAATGGTTAAGTGCTTCACTGCTAACTGAAAGGTCAGCAGTTCAAAACCCCCAGCCGCTCCATGGGAGAAAGCTGTCGCAGTCTGCCTCTGTAAAGATTACAGCCTTGGAGACCCTGTAGGGTGGTTCTACTCTGCCCTATGGGGAGGCTATGAGTCAGAATAGAGTTATCAGCAATGGGTTCAGTTCTTTGGGCTTACTGAGGCAAAATCCCTTTGCACAGTCTATCTGATACCCTGTTACATAATTATAAGGTTTTCCTCTTTTGCTGGTGAGGTCAGCAACTGTTCCTGGCCCTGTGTGATCTACAGGGATTGTTCTCTCTGATCATTTCGTACTTTTCCCCCCGGACTTAGGTAGTCTTTTCTCAAACATGTGCTGACTAGTACTCAGTGGAAGACTCAAGGGGAATTTTCTGCAGATCTCTGCAACTCTTGGTGCAGCTCTCTCCTCTGCAGTACTCCGTGAAGTCTAGCCTCTTTTCTTTCCCCACAGTTCCACCTCTGTGTTTTCAGTTCAGGGAGGCTGCTGGAATCTGCTTAGTTTTCCCCTCCCTGTGCCATGGAGTGGGGATTCTCTCCAGGCATTGAACTTGCATAATCATAGGTCTCACTTCTGTTTCCCTGCTCTCAGGAATCATTATCCTTTGTTTCTTGATGTCCAATATTTTGAAAACTCTGCTTAGTTGTCCAGTGCTGCTATCTCAGAAATACCGCAAGTGGGTGGCTTTAACAAACAGGAATTTATTTTTTCACACTTTAGGAGCCTAGAAGTTTGAATTCAGGGCACCATCTCTAGGGGAAGGCTCTTTCTCTTTTGGCTATGGGGGAAGGTCCTTGTCTCTTTTCAACTTCTGTTCCTTGGCTCGTTGGTGATCTTCGCGTGGCATGGCATCTATTCCCCACACCCCTAATCTCCGCTTGTTTGCTTAATCTGCTCTTTTTATATTTCAAATGTGACTGGTTTAAAACAGACCCCATACTGATAGGACCTCTTAACATAAGAAAACCCTTTCCCAAATGGGATTATAACCACAGATATAGGGGCTAGGATTTAAAACACATATTTCTGGGGGACACAATTCAATCCATGACACTGTCTTTTTATATAGTTTGTCTGTTTTTTCATTACTTCATGTGGTAGGGTAAATCTGGCCCCTGTTTATCCATTTTGGTTGATAGCAGAAGTCTTGCCAAATGATTTCATTTTAGAAAATATTTACAAACATTGCTTTTTCAAATTCACCTTCATTAGAGATAAGTGATTCTTTCTTCCTACATTCTAGTAATTATGATTAGCTTAAAAATTTACTTAGCCATTAATGTTATGCATGGTCCCTCCCCAGTCATTTAATATCTATTTTCACTTAGTCTGATTGGGTCTTAGCTAAGAGTAAATGTTCTTCAATGAGCAGTTCTCTCCAGGAAATCTGCTTCTCAAGGATTTATAGGATTATAGAATTATATTATGAAAGGTTCATTTAAGTTTATTTATGCCACTCTTATTTTATGATGAGGATACTGAGGCTCAGAGAGCAGAGATGGTTTGAGACACAAAGCATCAGCAGCAGACATTTGACCAAACTAGCTGATGGATATAATTGTGCCAGCAGGTCTCCAGCTTATGACTGGTCTGTATTTAATATGTTATTTTTAAATTTCGGTGGTTGTAACGCAGAATATATTTTCCATAGAAACAGTGCAATGGATTTGAGTCTGTATTATTGATGTATTATGAACACAGTCAGGTACATTTTAGGTTCAATAGGCTTTTGTAAACTAACATTTGAACCAATCGCTGGTGCTTGTAGAAGAAAATGCATTTCGGTTCTGAATCAGATGCAAAATCATCTTTCCTTCTTGACTTCAGTAGGCTTTCTGTCAGCAATTTTAGTTGACAGGAACTCCATCCAAGCACTTTTTTCTTACTAGCAAATTGTTAATTCACTCTATTTTAGCATCAGCATTAACAACCTTCCCTCAAGTGAAAAATAAAAGGCATTTTCCTGGGAAGATTCAGAGGCTTTCAGTTCTGATTCAGTAGGACTTTCTCAGAGAAATTTATCAACATTTCTATTTGGTATTCAATGTTCGTGTTTTAGAGACTTCCTTTATCCGTGAGGCTGAATTTACCTCTGGGATCTCTGGCTGGTATTTTTCTTTGTGCTTAGTTCTGTATCATGTGCCATGGGGAATATAAATGAAGAAAACAAAATAATCCCATCAAACAATTGTCTTTCTAGGAATTTATTCTAAGGAGACTACTATAAAAGTATGAAAAGGCATTTGTACAAAGTGGTTTGTCACAGCATTGTCTATAATAGCAAAAGTTAGAAACCAATGTCTATAAATGGGAGATTGGCTAAATAAATTATTGTCAACACAATTGTAAACTTAGCAGCCATTATAAATTGTGATATAATTTTATGCTTATCACTATGAAAGGATATCAATAAGGTATTTTTAAATGAAAAAAAACCAGGTTAAAATGGCTTTTAATATGTGAGCCAATTTATATAAAATTGTATGTAGGCATGTGTGTATGTGTGTGTATTAAGTGTGAATTATCTGGAAGCTTATTCATTGAAATGTTAGTATTGTTATTTCTTTGGTTGATGGGACTTTGTATGAATTTACTTCCTTCTGTATACTTTATTTAATTTATAAATTTTACTACAAATTTTACAATAAGGCTGTTTTCATTTTGAAAACAAGTTAAGAGACTTCCTGCCCTATAAGTGTTTAGTTAGATAGTCAAGAAACAACCAAAGAAAAGTATAAGGCAATTCAGTACATAAATAGATACTAAAATAAGTCAGCTTTACTGAAGGATGCTTTTAATGAAGCTATTTCATAGCATCTATCTTTAGAAACTCCTGGTGGTTTACTGCCTCAAATGGGACAGTGCTTGCTTAGCTTTCTTCCCAAACTCAACTGGAGAAAGTCACTGGGAAAGACTTAGCACTGGAACCTTCTTGGGGTATACCACAGCACCCAGCCAGTCTTTGTTTTCTGGTTTTATTTCATAATCCATGTACTTCCTTCCCTGCTTCTGCTTTTCTTGAATGCTCTATTGCTTATTTTCGGTTAAAAACATAAACATTTTCAAAAGAAAGGTACTGCAAAGGTTAATGTTATATGTCAACTGGGCTAGGCCATGACTCTCATTATTATGTAATTATCTTCTGTTTTGTGATCTGATGTAAGGGGAGTTTCCTTGGGGGTGTGGCCTGCATTCAGTACATATGGATGTTCTGGCAAAGCCCTCTCTCTTTCTCTCTTGATCCTGCATATGATTCGTCGTCCTCTGATCTCTAATTCTTGGGACTTGAGCCAGCAGCCTGCTGTCCAACCTGCAGAGTTTGGGATTCACCAGCTCCACATCCCTGTGAGCGAGTAGCCTGCCATCTGACCTGCTGATTTTGGGTTCATCAGCCCCTGCAATCACGTGAGTCAAGAGAAGCCTCCAGCCTGATGCCTGACCCATGGATTTGGGACTTGTTAGTCTCCACAGTTGTGTGAGCCATTTCTTCAAAATAAGTCTCTCTCTCTCTCTCTCTCTCTCTATATATATATATATATACATATATATGCTTATCTGATTTTGCTCCTCTAGAGAACCCAGCCTAAGACAGGTACAATATGTAACTCACAAGTAACTATGTCACCTCACTGGCAAAAGTTACAGGGTCAATAAAGTGTCCTTGCTCCCTAGCTTCAGGGTCAACTATACTATTCTGTGAAAAGAATTGCAGCATATACTTCGACTTGTTTATAATCATGTGAAATTGTAGGTTCACCAATGCTTTTGTGTTCCAAAACTCCCTGTAGCCTAACTCAAGGCAGTTTATCTGAGACAGCAGATATCTTACAAATAAGCTGAAATTCTGTATAACTAAGTGAGAATAGCAGTCATAAAGGTATAATTGGAAAGGACCTTGAGAGGTTGTTTCTATGGATTAATGACTATACAATTTATTTGTAAAGGCTGTCTTCATTGATGGGGGATTGTCCCATCGCCTTCCTTCTTGTTGCAATTAAGAAGCTAATTCTTGACATGTTTCCTAGGCCAAAGATTCTGCATATTACTTTTTTTACATCTTTATTGCACAAGGTTGATCATACCACAAATGGATTAGACTGTACTTTACTCCAATTCAACATCCAACCTCCATGTCTATCCTGGCATTTATTGATTTCCAGTGCTTTCATGTTAATTCCAGGACTTGTGGTTGTATTTCTTGGCCCTGTCTTCATTAGTAGTGCTTAATCTTTGAGTCTCACCTTCCAGTTCCTAGGTTAGACAAGACAGGGTCCAAATACCTATTTGTACTATTTAGGGAAATGCTAGCCACTGTAATAATAACTCCAAAATTATAGTGACTTACAAAAACCAAACCTGTTGCCATCGAGTCGATTCCAACTCATAGAGACCCTATAGGACAGAGTTGCACTGCCCCATAGGGTTTCCAAGGAGCGGCTGGTGGATCTGAACTGATGACCTAAATGGTTAGCAGTCGAACACTTAACCACTGTGCTACCAGGTCTCCATTATAGTGACTTAACATAATAAAATTATATATCTCACTTTCCCAACTCCCATGCAGGTGTACTAGGGTAGTGGACAATCCTCCACCATGTGGTAATTCTACATGGCTCCTACATCATCTAGGGCCTCATCATGCTCTGCCTATAGGCAGAAAAGGGAAAAAAGCGGGAGAAGAAGGCACATCTGCTTTTAACTGCCTTTATCCAGAGGTGATACACATTACCTCCACACATATTCCATTGGTGAGAACCATTCATATGGCCCATTAGTTTGCAAAGGGTTTTGGGAAATGTAGTTACTGACTGGGCAGTTATTTCTAAGCAATAACTCTATAGTATGGAAAGGGGAGTGTAATTTTTTTTTTTTAATAAATAGTTAGCTCTCTCAGAAACACCATTGTGCTATTTATTAGGTCTGTGATGTTGGGTAATCTACTTACACTCCATGACTCTCCTTTTATTCATTTATAAAACAGAGCTAATACCTACATGTTATGGATTGAATTGTGTACCCTCCCCCCACCCCAACCACCCAAAATATGTGTTGAATTCATAGCCCTTGTAATTGTAGATGTGATCCTGTTTGGATATAATAGGGGTTTTATTTTGTTAGATTAATGAGGTCATACCAGTGTAGGGTGGCTCCTAAACCTAATCACTTTTGAGTGATAAAAAGACCAGAATAGACATAGACCAACCACATGGGGGAAGACAGACATCATGTGAGAATTGTCTACAAGCCAAGGAATGCCAAGGAATGTCCACAGCTACTGATAAGGAAGGATTCAACATGGCTGAGGCCCTGATTTGGGCATATAGCTTCTAGAACTGTAAAAAAAAAAAAAAAAAAAAATTTCTGTTCTTTAAATCCACTTATTTGTGGCATTTGTGTTACAGCAGTACTCAGTAACTAAGACACTACTTCACAGGGTTATTGCGGGGATCAAATAAAATGGTATATGAGAAAGCCCTTTGCATGGTGGCTGACATATAATATGTGGTCAATGTCTTATTTTTACTTTCTTTCTCTTCATCTCCACATACAACCAAAATCACTATGTCTTACTTTTCCTCCATTGAATTGCCTCATAGATTTAGTTGATGAAAGTTAGGTCCTCATGGTTTAGTGGATTAGCCAGTCCAACACCACCAAATCTGGGACATAATGCTTTCAGGAGTGTGAGTGTTCAAATGTGAGTTTCCAGCACTGTGGCCCACCAATGGGGAAGAAATGTTTGGACAGGGAAGACTTCGCATTCACCCCTTAGATTGTACATGAGATGCCTTCTTTACTTAATTAGGTGCTGGGTCTCTAGGGAAAAATTAGTCAACAGCTCAATCATAAAATCAGCCTTCTTAAGCCTCTCCATTTAAAAATTTTAATTAGTATTGTTTCCTCTGCTTGAATAGTTTCCAAATTTACGTCTCATTTCTGTTTCTTATTGTTTCAGACTGGCTATATGGATTTAAGCAATAAAGTAAGAGTAATATTTGACCCTCATCTGAAATGCCAACTTACTAGTCCACTAAAATGTTGAAGTCAGACCAAATGATGACAGCTCCTGACAAAATCAACACTGATTCCCTCTTTAATCTGCCCTGTCCCTCACCTTCAGGCTGGCCTGTGGGTGAAGGTTCAAAGCTCTTCTGTCTACTTGAGCATCCAGAGGCAAGACCACTCTGGGCAACCTTTGTCCTGTTTGCTTCCAGTTATTAATTGGAGTGAGAACTTTGGATTCTAGCCCTGATGCCACCTCTAACTAAGGAGGTGACCAAGGACATTCACTTCCCCTCCAGACATCAGCTTTTTCATTTGCAAATTGAGAAAGGTGAATTAGATTGAGAATTGAGTTAGATTATCTTGCAAACCTCTCAAAACTCCAAGGAGTCTATAAGCCTCAGCTTTCATTGGCAATTTCAGGTGCCTTGTGATGTCTGCCACACTTTTGATCAAAGCTAAGAAGGCATTTACTAAGCAGGAAGGCATTTTTCCCCACACACATACCTACTTGTGATCAAAATGTTTGAGGATTATTTGTTCTTTCATGGCAGTACACAATCAAACACCAGATGCTCAGCATTCAAAAATAAAAAAGCAGATGAGCAATTTGATCTCTTCCATCTGATAAACTCTAATAATGAAGAGGCTGACACAGATACCTTGGCGATGGCTCAGTCTGTGCTCCCTTCAGACAGGCTGCCTTGGAATCAGTCATGGAGCCATCTCTGAAGTTGGCAAGAACAACAACATTTGAAGCAGGGAAGTCTGAGTGGTGGGGAAGGGACTGACATGAGCTTTACTTAGCTACAAGACCACAGACTCAGAAGCACTAACAATAAGAGTCCACAGAACAAGAATAGATGGAAATGGATGTTTCCAGAGAGACCTCTGAGACGCTGTCATATATTTCCTCCAATGCTTTTAGGTGGAATTACACAAGTGAGATCGGAACTGTTTTACAGAGGCAAAAAAAAAAGAGAGAATTTTGCAACAACGCCACCATAGGTTTACAAAGAAAGGGTATGTCATAAAATCATCTTCATCTATATGAAAAAAGCAGGGCTTCAAACCAGTTTGTTTCAGTTCAAATTCCTGCTGAGAATTTGCATTTCCACCCTCAGATGTACTGAATCAGAACCTACATTTTAACAACATCCCTAGGTGATTCTTACGTATGATAAATTTTGAGAACCACTGCTCTACTAGTGGAGCTCTGGTGGTGCAGTGGTTACGTACTCAGCTGCTAACCAAAAGGTCAGCAGTTCGGATCCACCAGCTGCTCCTTGAAAACCTTATGGGGCAGTTCTACTCTGTCCTATAGGGTCGCTACGAATTAGAATCGACGTGACAGCAACGGGTTTGGTTTTGTTTCTTTTTTCTGGCTCTCTTAGTGGTTCTTAGAATTGGTCCCTAATCAGCAGCATGAGCATCGCCTGGGAACTTATTATAAATGCATATTCTCAGCAGGGGTTCGAACCAGAATGAACCACTGGTTCCAAGGCCTGGAAAAAAGTGCATTTTTTTTTTTTCTGCCACAAAATGACATGGGAAACAGCACTTTTTATACTGGTGTTATGGATTGTTTCTAAGCACAATTATATTTCTTGGCATTTTGGACGAAGTGGTTAAAAACTCGGGTGCTAACCAAAAGGTTGGCAGTTTGAATCCACCAGCTGCTCCTTGGAAACCCTATGGAGTGGCTCTACTCTGTTCTATAGGTTCGCTATGAGTCAGAATCCACTTAATGGCAACAGGTTTTGGTTGTCTGTATTTGAGTATCTATACTATCCGGAGCCCCCGGGTGGTGCAAATGGATAACACACTTGGCTGCTATCCAAAAGACTGGCAGCTTCAACCCACCCAGAGGCACCATGGAAGAAATGCCTGGAGATCTACTTCCAAAAAATCAGCCATTGAAAACCCTGTGGAGCACAGTTCTACTCTGACACGCTTGGGGGTGCCAGGAGTCAGAGTTGACTTGACGGTGACTGGAAAAAAGAACAAATATGACACTATTACTAATCTCATCTTTTGGAATCTGTCAAAGAGTTAGTGAAATCAGTGTCATCTGATGTAGTCTAGACTGCTCATGTGAAAAACCTGTTCTCTTCTGTTTTCCTCTTCCTCACCTCTTTCAGGGACCTCTCATCTCCAGGGTGCCCAGTGCCTCATAGGGGTGCTTGAGTCACTCTATAAACAAACAAAACAATTTTCTAAAATCGATTCACACTAGTATTTCACTGACTTCATACTTACTACCTCCAGAAGCTCTTGCATTTGAAAAGAGAATTGTGTTGGTGGGGTGTCTTTGTTCCCTAGCGCTTCCATGACAAAATACCACAAAGTAGGTGGCTTTAAAGAACAGGAATCTATTGTCTCGCAGTTCTGGAAGCTAGAAGTCTGAATTCAGTGTATGGGCTGTGTCAATTTCTTTTGAGGGTTCTGAGAGAGGAACTAACTTCCTCTCTCCGAGCTTCTAGTGGCTGCCGGCAGTCCTTGGCATTCCTTTGCTGCTTGTAGATGTATCTTCACGTGGCACCTTCCCTCTGTTTGTGACTCTGTTTCTATGTTTGTTCTCCCCTTTTATAAAACACCACTAAAAAGGGATTAGGATTAAGATCCACCCTACTCTAAAATGACCTTGTTTAATTTAACTGATAAAAGAAAAACCCTATTTCCAAATAAGGTCACATTCACAGATACAGGGGTTATGACTTCAGCATAGCTTTTTGGGGGACACAATTCAATCCATAATGTGGAGCAATGCCTATGCCATGGGAATGGGTCTCAAATTACAGAATTTCAGGCACAATGACACCTGGTCTATCTGGGGAGATACTCGGGGGCAGAAAATGCTAGTCATATTGCTTATTCTGTTTACAATTCAGGTGTCTTACACTTGGAGCTTTGAACTGGTTCATTCTGGTTCAACGCCCTGCTGAGAATTTGCCTTTCCACTCCAGGTATACTGAATCAAAATCTACATTTTAACAAGATCCCCAGGTGATGCTTATGTATAGATAAGGATCACCTAGGGATTTTACTAAAATTCTTATGTATATACAAGCATCACCTGGGGATCTTGTTAAACTATAGATTCTGATTCAGTATTTCCGGGGTGGAAATGCAAATTCTCAGCAGGAGGCTGAACCAGAATGAACCAGTCTGAAGCCCTGCTTGCACTGTATACATAACATTTTCTTTTCTATTTACTTTATTATCCTTACGAGCTGGGTTTGAGGCTAAAGTAGGCTTACATCATCAATTTTAGCCAGTGGTTTAACATAAAGTACACTTTACAGATTCATCCTTTAATGAGTGAAATCTGGTATGATTTGTCTGGAAATATGACTTTGTGAACTTCCTCCATTGGCTTCCATTTTCCTGCACATCAGCTTTTGCATATGGTTTTGCAGTCTGTGTTAATCACGTTAGGTAGGCTCTCAGCACCGAGCAACACATCCCCATCCAAAGCCTCAGCATAATAGCTACAGGACTCCGGGGCCTGCAGAGAGACAAGTGAGGGAAATCTGACTCAGTTTATTTAAAAAAATACCTTTTCTAACACATAAAATTGCTGTAATTCTACTCACACCAGGAACCAGTGGCAAAAATTAATGGCAAATCACCTATCAGCTTTTATCTCTATTTGCTTATGCCTGACCCTTCAGAGCCACATAACAATTGTTCTGAGCTGAAAACAACAGGAAGAATGTGAGGATGTCCTGTACGTTCTAACCAAAGCAGTTGCCTTGGGGTCGAGTTGAACGCATGACGACCCCATGTGAGTCAGAGTACAACTGTGTTCCGTAGGGTTTTCAATAGCTGGTTTTTTGGAGGTAGCACATCAGGACTTTCTTCTGAGGTGCCTCTGGGTGGACTTGAACCTCCAACCTTCTCGTTAACAGTTGAGTACTTTAACCATTTGCACCACCTAAGGACTCTGTAAATTTAAGGGCATAAGCAAATCTGGTTTGTAATAGATAGGTCATGGGGCTTTCTTCAGAGGAATTGTTTCTGGGAGGCAAGATGAAGATGTTGTTTATTGTTAGGTGCTGTCAAGTCAATTTCCGACTCATAGCAACCCCATGTGACATAGTAGAACTGCCTCATAGGGTTTTCTTGGCTGCAATCTTTACAGGAGCAGATCACTGGGCTGTTCTCCCACAGAGCTGCTGGATGGGTTTGAACTTCCAGCCTTTCAGTTAGCAGTCAAGCAGTTAACCATTGCGCCACCAGGGCACCAAAAGATGAAATTAGGAAAAAAAAAAAAACTTCTTGCCATCAGCTTGGTTCTGATTCATCCTTGTGGTGCAGTGGTTAAGAGCTCAGGCTGCTAATCAAAAGGTTGGCAGTTCAAATTCCCCAGCTGCTCCTTGGAAACCCTATGGGGCAGTTCTACTCTGTCCTACAGGGTCACTGTGAAAAGATGAAGACAGGAAAGTTTAAATTGCCTCAGAAGGATTAGCTTTCCTCATTCCAACTATTCCCCTCAAGCCATGAGAAATAGAGTCAGAGTCTTTGCCAATCTGTGCTTCAGTTTTCGCATCCTGAAAAGGGATTTTCGCTTAAGATTAATACAGTTAAAGCACTGTGTGAATGTGAAGTATCAGTGCTCTGGACACCAGAGTCAAGAAGATGTCCACCATCTTTGCTCCTTTGACTACAAGTCTTCATTCTTTGGCAGTTTCCATCCTTTACAGTTAAATTTAGATCTTTGGTTGCCTATAAACTGAGTCAATGTTCTCTGAAAGCCTTACTAAATAACAGACATTCTCAAACATCTCTTGGTGTGTAACAGATGTCAAATAATGATAATACACTGTTATTAAAAAATGTTAGTTTCCTGAAGTGACTCAAAGTTGATTTATTTTTCTTTCTGTATAGAGAAATCTACTTGACTATATAATAGTACCCCAGAAAGATGTGAAATGGTGAATAATTTAATAATTTCACAAAAAACATTTTGCACTTCAACATGACATAAAATTGGGTAAACTTTTAGTTTAAAATAAACTTTATCTTATAGTCAATTCCTCTCATTTCTTCTTATACTTTCAAAGGTGAGAAAAAGAGGTGAAATTTCATTTGATCAATGTGTAAAAACCAATGTTTTACTAAAAATAGTCCTAATTAATTGTGTGTGTGTGTGTGTGTGTGTGTGTGTGCGTGTGTATATACATATATATGTATATGTATATATATAACCAGTTTACACCACAGAACAAAAGTTGGAGGCTTTACTAAACTTGATGAGCTCTGAATTTTACTACTGGCTCTTATTATAAGCTGTGGTCCTGCCATGAGTAGGTGTTAATATTAGAGTGACACCTGGTTTTAAAAAATTACCATAATTGGTTATCTGAACCAATTAATGGTAATTTTACAATAAGGGGCCCTCATTACAATGAGGGTCCCCAGGACGCCTACACATCTGACCTGCTGTCAGATAGGCTCTGACTCATAGTGAAGCTATATGTCACAGAAAGAAATGTTGCCCAGTCCTGTGCCATCCTCACAATCATTGCTGTGTTTTAGCCCATGTTGCAGCCACTATGTCAATCCGTCTCATTAAGAGTCTTCTGCTTTACCAGGAATGATGTCCTTCTCCAGGGACTGGTCCTTCCTGACAACACGTCCAACATAAATGAGTTGAAATCTCACCATCCTTGATTCAAAGGAACATTCTGGTTGTACTTCCTCCAAGACAGATTTGTTCATTCTTATGGTAGTACATGGTATGTTCAATATTCTTTGCCAACACCACAATTCAAATGAATTAATTTTTCTTTGGTCTTCCTTTTTCACTGTCCAGCTTATGAGGTAATTGAAAATGCCATGGCTTGGGTCAGGTGCACCTTAGTCATCGAAGTGACATCTTTGCTTTTCAGCACTTGAAAGAGGTAGATATTATAAGTTAAACCTGAAAAAATACATGGCTTGATAACTATTACAACATCATATAATTCTGCATATATAACATATATAGTAGTTAAGACATGTGTCTTCCAAAGTGAACTCTAAATGTCTCTGATACAAACTGCAAATTCAGTTCTTCTTCAGACCCTAACAACCTGGAGCTAGGTCAGAGAACACATATTAAGGGAACAGTCCTCCAGGCTGCCAAGTCTACCCAAGACTTCAGACACCAGCCACAAGCTTGGGGGTCCCCAGGACTCCCACACATCTGACCTGTTGGTGACAAATTCAGGGGTTCTCCCTGCACCCTTGGGTTTGGTAATTTGCTAGAACAAGTCACAGAACTCAGGAAAGTGCTATACTTATGACTGCAGTTTTATTATAAAGGATACAAAAGAAGAGACGCACATAGCAAGGTCTGGGAGAGTCCCCGATGTGGAGCTTCTGCGTACCCTAGAATGTGTTACCCTCCTGTGCATCAGTGTCTTTCACCTGCCATGAAGCTCACCTGAACTTTTCCTCCCCTTCAACTGCACAAAGTATTAGGTGTGGTCTATAGTCCTCCATGAATATTAAAGACATTCTAATCATTTGGGAAATTCCAAGGATTTAGAGGTTACCTCTTAGGAACCAAGAACAAAGACCAAATTCATTGGGTAAAGCAATTCTTCACCCCACGCTAGTTAATCTGGAAGATTGTAAAATTTGGTTTTCCCACTCTCCTCAAGACCAGTTTAGAATATTGAGGAAGGTTCAGAATTTGTGCCAATAGATACAGATTTGAGTCTTGGCACTATGATTTCTTCACTGTATAAACTACTAAAGAATAGGTTTTGTGATCTATAACTGGAGATCAAATAAGCATATTCTATTCTTCTTAAGATCTTATTTCAAGATCTATCCTGAAGTACAATGCTGTCAGTGATAGGGTGATATACCTACATAAAGACCAGTTAATACGACTATTATTCAAGTCTATGCACAAAATACGAAGGCCAAAGATGAAGAAATTAAAGATTTTTACCAACTTCTGCAGTCTGAAATTGATCAAACATGCAGTAAAGATGAATTGATAATTACTGATGATTGGAATAGGAAAGTTGGAAAATACAGCCTTGGCGATAGAAACAACGCTGGAGATAGCATGATAGAATTTTTCAAGACCAACGACTTTTTCATTGCAAATACCTTTTTTTCAACAACATAAATTGTGAATATACACATGGACCTCGGCAGATGGAATACACAGGAATCAAATCGACTACATCTGTGGAAAGAGAGGATGGAAAACTCAAATATCATCAGTCAGAACAAGTCCAGGGGCTGACTGCAGAAGAGACCATCAATTGCTCATATGCAAGTTCAAGATAAAGTTGAAGAAAATTAGAACAAGGCCATGAAAGCCAAAGTATGACCTTAAGTATATCCCACCTGAGTGTAGAGACCATTTTAAGAATAGTTTTGATACACTGAACACTGATGACCATAGACCAGATGAGTTGTGGAATAACATCAAGGACATTATACATGAAGAAA
The DNA here is from genome assembly GCA_030035585.1 of Dugong dugon. Taxonomy (NCBI): domain Eukaryota; kingdom Metazoa; phylum Chordata; class Mammalia; order Sirenia; family Dugongidae; genus Dugong; species Dugong dugon. The sequence goes on from CM057467.1 coordinate 35,437,764, forward strand.
GCCAGCGGTCATTAAAAAGAGAGGAAGGAAAGAAAAGACCAAAATAGATCCCAGAAGAGACCCTGAAACTTGCTTTGGAACACAGAGTAGCTAAAGCAAAAGGAAGAAATGATGAAGTAAAACAGCTGAACAGAAGATTTCCAAGGGTGGCTCAAGAACACAAAGAAAAGTATTATAATGACATGTGCAAAAGACCTGGCGTTAGAAAACCAAAGGGGAAGAACATGCTCAGCATTTCTCAAACTGAAATAACTGAAGAAAACATTCAAGCCTCCAGCTGCAATATTAAAGAATTCTATGGGGAAATATTAAACGATGCAGGAAGCATCAAAAAAAGATGGAAGGAATACACAGTCATTGTACCAAAAAGAACTGGTCAATGTTCAAACATTTCAGGAGGTAGCATATGATCAAGAACCAACGGTACTGAAGGAAGAAATCCAAGCTGTACTGAAGGCGTTGGTAAAAAACAAGGCTCCAGGAACTAACAGAATACCAACTGAGATGTTTCAACAAACTGATGCAAAGCTGGAAGAGCTCCCTCGCCTACGCCAAGAAATTTGAAAGACAGCTACCTTGCCAACCAGCTGGAAGAGACCCATATTTGTGCCCATTCCAAAGAAAAGTGACCCAACAGAATGCGGAAATTATCGAACAACATCTCTAATATCACACACAAGTATAATTTTGCTGAGGATCTTTCAAAAGCAGTTGCATCACTATATTGACAGGGAACTGCCAGGAATTCAAGCCAGATTCAGAAGAGGATGTGGAAAGAGGGAGATCAGTGCTGATGGCCGATGGAACTTGGTTGAAGGAGAGAATACCACAAAGATGTTTACCTGTGTTTTGTTGACTATGCAAAGACATTCAACTGTGTGGATCATAACAAATTATGGATGACATTAACATTTTGAAGAATGGGAATTCCAGAACACTTAATTGTGCTCATGAGGAACCTGTACATAGACCAAAAGGCAGTCGTTTGAACATAAAAAGGGGATACTGCCTAGTTTAAAATCAGGAAAGGTGTGAGTTAGGGTTGTATCCTTTCACCATGCTTGTTTAATCTGTCTGCTGAGCAAATAATCCAAGAAGCTGGACTGTATGAATAAGAACATGGCATCAGGATTGGAGGAAGACTCAATTAACAACCTGACATATGCAGAGGACACATCCTTGCTTGCTGAAAGTGAAGAGGACTTGAAGCATACAGGTGAAGATCAAAGACTACAGCCTTCAGTATGGATTACACCTCAACATAAAGAAAAAATAAATCCTCACCACTGGACCAATAAGCAACATCATGATCAACAGAGAAAAGATTGAAGTTGTCCAGGGTTTCATTTTACTTGGATCCTCAATCAACACCCATGGAAGCAGCAGTCAAGAAATCAAATGACACACTGCACTGGGCAAATCTGCTGCAAAAGACCTCTTTAAAGTGTTAAAAAGCAAAGATGTCACTTTGAAGACTAAGGTATGCCATGATGTCTTTAGTCACCTCATATGCATGCAACAGCTGGACAATGAATAAAGAAGACCGAAGAAGAATTGATGGCTTTGAAATATGGTGTTGGCAAAGAATATTGAATATACCATGGACTGCCAGAAGAAGGAACAAACCTGTCTTGGAAGAAGTATAGCCAGAATGCTCCTTAGAGGTGAGGGTGGCAGCACTTCGTCTCACACGCTTTGGACATGTTATCAGGAGGAACGAGTCCCTGGAGAAGGACAACATGCTTGGTAAAGAAGAAGGTCAGCGAAAAATAGGAAGACCCTCAATGATATAGACTGATACAGTGGCTGCAGCAACGAGCTCAAACATAACAACAATTGTGAGGATGGCACAGGACCGAGCAGCGTTTCCTTCTGCATATATAGGGTCACTATGAATAGGAACTGACAAGAGGGCACGTAGCAACAACATAATCTGAGGACTGTTTGCAGAAAACCAGGGATTGTGGTAAGGGTTAACCTACATTATATACATGATGTGTGCATACACTGAAATGCACACGCACACACACACACGCAGGGGCTAGTACACTTAATCCTTTCAACAACTCTGGACAAAACTCACAGCAACCCTATAGTCGGAACAATGCTGGGGTATGGGGTTATTGCTATTTGACAGTTAGAAAGGAAGTTGAAGCTTGGAGAGGTGAAGCAGTTTCCCAAACTTATACAATTGGTAAGCGTGGCTAGTATTTGAACACAGCTCTTTCTGACTCCAAAGCCAGTACTTTTAACAACTCTGTTTATATTCTTAATACTCTAGTTACCAAGCAGGGAGAGTACAATGATTCATTTTAGATTTTTGACTGCAAAATAAGAGTCTGCTTGGCTCTTAATTAAACAGAAACTTCAGCAAATTAGAGAACGTCATCCTCAACCTGAAAATAAACTTACAGAGTCCATCTCCAAGTTTTTTAATTATCCTTCCTCCTGCCACCAGCAATGAAAGCCAAGAATTGGCTGTAGACAGTGGATTGTAGCTCCCTAAGCGGAGGGACTGTGTTTTACTCATTTCTGTATCCTCAGCAGAACCAAGAACAATGACTTATTAGTGCTGATGGAGAATAAATGTTTATTGAACAAGCAGATGAGTAAATAAATGTGCATCATAGTCTGCCCATATGAAACTGTGTTTGAAAGAGGTAAAATGTTTTGTCTGGAAAAACAGAATGATATAATGAGATGAACACGGGTTCAAACGCTGGCTCCAGAGCTGACTAGCTGTGTATCTTAAACAAATTCTCGGATCATTACTTTTCTCATTTAGAAATTGAGGTACTGAATATCATTTCATTCAATTGTTGTGAGACTTAAACGAGCTAAAAAATTTGTAAATGCCTGTAACTTACTGGTCATTTAAAATTGAATTTCTTTTCCTATCTCTCCTCACTGTTTTTTTTTTTTTCATTTTCACTGTAAGCCTCCTATTTCCTTATTCCTACATGACTGATAAATTAAATCTAGCATTTGCAAAGTCCTTTGCAATTTACAAAGAACATAATACATGTTATCTTTTTCAAACATCACAATAACCCCAAACGATAAGAAAAATGTTGCTACTGTAGTTAGGTGCCATCGAGGCAGTTCCTCCTCACAGTAACCCTACGTACAATGAATGAAATGCTGCCCGGTCCTGTGCCATCCGCATAATCCTTGTGATGCTCACAATTCTTGCAGCCACTGTGTCAATCCATCTCATTGAGGACCTTCCTCTTTTTCTCTTACAATCTACTTTACCAAGCATGTTGTCCTTCTCCAGGGACTCGTTCCTCCTGATAACATGTCCAAAGCGTGTGAGACGAAGTGCTGCCACCCTCACCTCTAAGGAGCATTCTGGCTATACTTCTTCCAAGACAGGTTTGTTCCTTCTTCTGGCAGTCCATGGTATATTCAATATTCTTTGCCAACACCATATTTCAAAGCCATCAATTCTTCTTCGGTCTTCTTTATTCATTGTCCAGCTGTTGCATGCATATGAGGTGACTAAAGACATCATGGCATACCTTAGTCTTCAAAGTGACATCTTTGCTTTTTAACACTTTAAAGAGGTCTTTTGCAGCAGATTTGCCCAGTGCAGTGTGTCATTTGATTTCTTGACTGCTGCTTCCATGGGTGTTGATTGAGGATCCAAGTAAAATGAAACCCTGGACAACTTCAATCTTTTCTCTGTTGATCATGATGTTGCTTATTGGTCCAGTGGTGAGGATTTATTTTTTCTTTATGTTGAGGTGTAATCCATACTGAAGGCTGTAGTCTTTGATCTTCACCTGTATGCTTCAAGTCCTCTTCACTTTCAGCAAGCAAGGATGTGTCCTCTGCATATGTCAGGTTGTTAATTGAGTCTTCCTCCAATCCTGATGCCATGTTCTTATTCATACAGTCCAGCTTCTTGGATTATTTGCTCAGCAGACAGATTAAACAAGCATGGTGAAAGGATACAACCCTAACTCACACCTTTCCTGATTTTAAACTAGGCAGTATCCCCTTTTTATGTTCAAACGACTGCCTTTTGGTCTATGTACAGGTTCCTCATGAGCACAATTAAGTGTTCTGGAATTCCCATTCTTCAAAATGTTAATGTCATCCATAATTTGTTATGATCCACACAGTTGAATGTCTTTGCATAGTCAACAAAACACAGGTAAACATCTTTGTGGTATTCTCTCCTTCAACCAAGTTCCATCGGCCATCAGCACTGATCTCCCTCTTTCCACATCCTCTTCTGAATCTGGCTTGAATTCCTGGCAGTTCCCTGTCAATATAGTGATGCAACTGCTTTTGAAAGATCCTCAGCAAAATTATACTTGTGTGTGATATTAGAGATGTTGTTCGATAATTTCCGCATTCTGTTGGGTCACTTTTCTTTGGAATGGGCACAAATATGGGTCTCTTCCAGCTGGTTGGCAAGGTAGCTGTCTTTCAAATTTCTTGGCGTAGACGAGGGAGCTCTTCCAGCTTTGCATCAGTTTGTTGAAACATCTCAGTTGGTATTCTGTTAGTTCCTGGAGCCTTGTTTTTTACCAACGCCTTCAGTACAGCTTGGATTTCTTCCTTCAGTACCGTTGGTTCTTGATCATATGCTACCTCCTGAAATGTTTGAACATTGACCAGTTCTTTTTGGTACAATGACTGTGTATTCCTTCCATCTTTTTTTGATGCTTCCTGCATCGTTTAATATTTCCCCATAGAATTCTTTAATATTGCAGCTGGAGGCTTGAATGTTTTCTTCAGTTATTTCAGTTTGAGAAATGCTGAGCATGTTCTTCCCCTTTGGTTTTCTAACGCCAGGTCTTTTGCACATGTCATTATAATACTTTTCTTTGTGTTCTTGAGCCACCCTTGGAAATCTTCTGTTCAGCTGTTTTACTTCATCATTTCTTCCTTTTGCTTTAGCTACTCTGTGTTCAAGAGAAAGTTTCACAATCTCTACTGATTTCCATTTTGGTTTTTTCTTTCTTTCCTTTCTTTTTAATTATCTTTCACTTGCTTCATGTATGATGTCCTTGACGTCATCCCACAACTCGTCTGGTCTTAGGTCATTAGTGTTCAGTGCATCAAATCGATTCTTGAGATGGTCTTTAAATTCAAGTGGGATATACCTGGGTTCTTGTGGACTTGTTTTAATTTTCTTCAGCTTCAACTTGAACTTGCATATGAGCAATTGATGGTCTGTCCCCCAGTCAGCCCCCGGCCTTATTCTGAATAATGATATTGAGCTTCTCTGTAGTCTTTTCCCACAGATGTAGTCAATTTGATTCCTGTGTGTTCCATCTGGTGTGGTCCATGTGTATAGTCACTGTTTATGGTGTTGAAAAATGTGTTTCCAAAGAATAAGTTATTAGTCTTGGAAAATTCTATCATGCAATCTCCGGTATTGTTCCTATCACCAAGGCCATATTTTCCAACTACCAACCTTCTTCTTTGTTTCCAACTGTCACATTCCAATCACTAGTAATTAACAATGCATCTTGATTGCATGTTTGATCAATTTCAGACTGCAGATGTTGGTAAAATCTTTAATTTCTTCATCTTTGGCTTTAGTGGTTGGTGCATAAATTTGAATAATAGCTGTATTAACTGGTCTTCCTTGTAGGTGTATGGGTATTATCCTATCACTGACAATGTTGTATTTCAGGATACATCTTGAAATGTTCTTTTTGATGATAAGTACGACACCACTCTTCTTCAATTTGTCATTCCTGGCAGAGAAGACCATGTGATTATCCTATTCAAAATGGCCATTACCAGTCCATTTGAGCTCACTAATCCCTAGGATATTGCTCTTCAAGCATTCCATTGCATTTTTGGCAACTTCCAATTTTCCTTGATTCATACTTTGTACATTTCTCATTACAATTATCAATGGATGTTTGCAGCTTGTTCTTCTCATTTTGAGTTGTGCTGCATCATAAAATGAAGGTCCAGAAAGCTTTCCCCCATCCATATCATTAAGGTCAGCTGTACTTTGAGGAGGCAGCTCTTCCCAGGTCATACTTTAAGTGTCTTCCAACCTGAGGGGCTCATCTTCCATCACTGTACAAGACAGTGTTCTGCTGCTGTCCATAAGGTTTTCATTGGCCAATTTTTTTCAGAAGCAGATGGCCAGGTCCTTCTTTCCATTCTCTCTTAGTTTGGAAACTCCGCTGAAACCTGTCCACCATAGGTGACCCTGCTGGTATTTGAAATATAGGTGGCAAATCAGCATCACAGCAACATGCAAGCCACCACAGTACGACAAATTGATAGATAAGTCGTGGCCTCAGATGACAGCAATTATTATAATTATTTTGTCTTTGAGGAGTCAGAATTTAAGGAGACACAAATCATTATTCTGAATGTCAGTTATGATTGTAAAGGGCAGCAGATGCAGACAGCCTGCTTAGTAGATTGGGCTGAATCTAGGGCTAACTTAGGTTTTCTGATATTAGATTGTTTGTTTTATTATTTTTTAACTAAATTCCTGGTAACGGCTTTTCCTTGTATTGTTCTCAGAAGATCTAGTGGCAGAAAGGAAATTTTGTCTGATTAAGGCTTTAAATTACTGACTTTTTAAAAAATGTCAGCGAGAATTAAATTTTGTTGCCTTTGTCTTTAAAATACTACTTTTTTTTTAATGGAAACTTTACTAATTACAGTAGCTTACAATCATTGGATGCTTACTATGCTTCAGACATTAAGTGCTTTTCCTGTGTTCATTTCTTTATTCTTCCAAAATCCAACATGGTGTGTACTATTATGGCCATCCATTGCTGTGGGCTCGCCAACACCCAGAGTAGCATCAATTACAAAGAACAAGAAAAGCTAAGTGAGAATATTTCTTCAGAAGACCTGTAGGAAGACCCATTTTACAGATGAGGACACTGAGGTACAGAAATGTTAAATAACTTGTCCAGGCATCTAAGTGGTAAGGCTGAGTTGTGAACACAAGGAGCCTGGCTCCAAAGCTCATGGTTCTAACCCTGATAGCACATGCATCCCATGAAACTTATATGGCTGGTGGCCTAATACCAATTTTCTGTGTGACCTGGCTAAGTGACTGCCTAATCCTCAGTTTCTCATCTATAAAATGAAGGATTGGACAGAATGATCTCAAGGGGCTCTCCTAGCTCTAAACATCAGTGATGTTTAAGTCTGAGGCCTGTAATGTCAGGCAGAATTCCTATTTTTAGAACCACTTTTGGTTGAGGTTGATTATTTATTATAGAAGGCCGCTAAGAAAACAGCTTATCTAGGAAGGAGAAGGAGCCCTGGTGACTTTTTTTCCTTAATAGGTTGGCCCAGATAAATCCAGTAGATAGTTATTTGTGCCCTTATAAAGTAAAGAATTGGATATTGAAAGGAAGTGACTTAGAGCAGCCAAGTTTGGATGGCACTGGAATGTAGGTGGGAAGGGCTAGACATTTGGGAGTTTAGAGTGTCCCCTTGGAGAGGTTGCAGAGGCTAGAAGGCTGCTGTATGTGAGAAACAAGTGCCCAGGCAGGGGTTGGTGGTGAGAAAAACTACAAGGAACATCTACTGCTGTCTTCTTCTGGAGGAATACCCTCTTTTTGTGGAGCTTTTCCTTCTCCAGCAATCAGTTATCTAGGGGTTGACATGTCACTCAAGCTAGCCAATCAGAAAATTTCCGTGGGAGTTTCTTGAATGGTGACTAAGGGTGGAGGGCCAACCTTTCTCCAGTGCTGAGATGTGAGGCACAGGACCTGTCAGCTAGCTTATTCCCCAACTTGTGGGGGAAGCCAGTCTGAGAGAATAGAACTGATCCACAGATAGCAGCATGTCCCGGTAATATTTAAGTCTCTGGCTCCAGTCATTCCAGAGGCCAAGCTCATACCTCTACTTTTTTTTTTTTTTTAAATGTAATCGTTTCCTGGACACATTATTGTTTTTTTTTAATCCCCTTTTATATAAGCTGGTTTCAGTCTGATTTCTATAACTTGAAATCAAAAAGAGAATTGATTAATAGGAATAAGAAAACATTTAGTTCACTAAGTATTCAATTCATGTCAGTCAGACTCTGAACGCAGAGTCCATGGGCCACCTAAAGAAGGGTGTAGAATTTTATTGGTTGTTCCATCTTTCTGATAGAAAGATGCCTGGCTTTCATCAGTTTCTCAAAGGGGAGTATGAACCAAAAAAAGATAAGAACAATTGCACCCGGGAGCTTGTGGGCAAGGGTGAGAACATTTCTGTAGGAGTTCAATAAACGGTCATTGAATGAATTCAGCACATATCAGGTGAGTTCCTGCAGAGCTTCAGATACTGCACTAGGTTCAGGAAGGACACATAGATGTACGGCATGGCCTCTCTCAATCTTGTGGGCGAGAGACACAGCTAAAATGAAACACAGTGGGGTAATTTCTGCAAGAGAGACACACAGTGTGGGAGCAGGGGCTGATTCCTTCTAAGGGATCAGAAGGCTTAGCAAAGAGGTTTGTATATGAATGAGGCCTCCAAGGCTGGGCAAAACTTCACCTGGCATTCTGGATTGAATTGTGTTCCCCTAAAGAGGTAATGAAGTCCTGGCCCCTATACCTGTGGGTGTGATCCTATTTAGAAATAGGATTTTATTGTTGTTGTTATGTTAACAAGGTCATACCAAAGTGGGGTGGATCCTAAACCTATTCACTTCTGAGTTATAAAAAGAGCAGAATAGACACAGAGACACACACAGAGGGAAGACATACACCATATGAGGATGGTCTACAAGCAAAGGAATGCCAAAGATTGCCAGCAGTCACCAGAACCTAGGAGAGAGGCCCACAGAAAGAATTGACAAGGCCAACACCCTGATTTGGACTTTTAGTCTCCAGAACCGTGAGAAAGTAAATTTCTGTTCTTTAAAGTTACCCAGTTATGTTATTTCTATTAGGGCAGCACTAGATAACTAAGCTGCACTGAAGGCATTGGTGAAAAATAAGGCTCCAGGAATTGATGGAATACCAACTGAGATGTTTCAACAAGCAGATGCAGTACTGGAAGTGCCCACTCATCTATGCCAAGAAATTTGGAAGACAGCTACGTGGCCAACCGACTGGAAGAGATCCATATTTATGTCTATTCCAAAGAAAGGTGATCGCATCGAATGCAGAAATTTTCGAACAATATCATTAATATCACACACAAGTAAAATTTTGCTGAAGATCATTCAAAAGTGGCTGCAGCAGTACATTGATGGGGAACTGCCAGAAATTCAAGCTGGTAGAGGGTCAGTGAAAACGAGGATGACACAGTGGCTGCAACAATGGGCTCAAGCATAACAACGATTGTGAGGATGGCTCAGGACCGGGCAGCATTTTAGTCTGTTTTACATAGGGTTGCTATGAGTTGGAACTGACTTGACAGCACCTAACAACAACAACGATAGGTAATTAAGACAGATAGCATAGTGGCAGGGAACTCAAACTCCGGCATCAGACAATTGGGTTCAAATCTTGTTCAGTTCACGCTTTTGGCAGCAAATTAGCTGCAGTGTGGAGAAAGGACAGCCCAGGTGAGAGATAGAGAGTAAGGGCAGGATAGTCCAGTGGTTAAGAGTTTAGGTTTGGAATCAGACAGCCCTGGTTTTAATTCTTGGCTCTGTCCCTTACTAGTTATATCATTCTAGGAAAATTACACAAATTCTCCAAAACTCATTCTTTAAAATAATGATGATAATAGTTCTTATCTCATGTAGCAAATACTCAGTATTTAGCTACTATAGTAATAATAGCGTAATATTATAAATAAAATATTACAGATATTATTATATATTAGGAGCCTTAATGGCTCAGCGATTAAAGCCCTTGGCTGCTAACCAAAAGGTTGGTATTTCCAATAAACCAGCCGCTCTCTGAGGAAGATGTAGTGGTCTGCTTCTGAAAAGATTACAGCTTGGAAATCCCATGGGGCAGTTCTACTCTGTCCTATAGGGTCGTTATGAGTTGGAATTGATTCCAAGGCAGTAGGTTTGGTGTTATTACATTAGAGAACAACTAGGAGGTTATTCCTCCAGATGCTGACTATCCCAGGCCCCAGCTCACCATCATCTCAGATTCGGCAGGTGGGGTTTATCTGGTAAAGATTCCCCAGACAAAGGTGTTTGGAACTCATACTGTCCAGAAATAAGTCCCCAGCAGCTCCACCTCCCTTTCTGCTAGCTTCTCTCCTCCTACAGGTATTCTGAAGCAGGGCTCCCACTTAGTGTTCTTTGTTCATTGTGGTTTATGTTACCCTGGGTGTCGGCAGGCCCACTACAAATGGAGGCCCAGGCTTGGTTATAAATATGGTTCAGAAGTGGCCATCATCCCATCAATGCCTGTTTCCTGTTGAGCACATGATTTGAGTAGCAATCAGCCCTCTCCATGAACAAAGGCTAAATACTTGGGCCTGTGGCTTAAAATGAGCAAAACCTTTGCAATCTTTGTAATATGATTCCATGGAAAAAAGCATTTCTAATGGAAATTGAGCTGTAAGCTAGAAAAAAAAAATGAGAATTCATTTCTTCTTTTTGAAATCTGGGTTCATAATGGTTGATTCTTATTCGAAAACCCTGAAGAAGAATTGGGAAGTAAAAAAAAAAAAAAAAAAGTGAGCTGTTTCAGAACATGGGAAAGATATATATGGCCACAGCATTCATTTTATTTCTTGTTAACTTTGTTCTCCTGATCTGAGGAGAGCTATCCTTCAGTTGCCCTCTTTCAGTTTCATCTTTGAAATTAAATAAAGCCCCCACATACCATCTGCCACCCTCAAATCCTTTCAGGATTAAGAAAAAAACACACAGGGTAATACCCCAAAAGAAAGAGCACACATGACAATTGTCTAGTGGTCATTAATTTCTTTCCAATTCAGGCTGCTGCTGATGATTATGATAAACAATTATAGGGGGCCCACTATATTCCAAGGAGCCCAGGTGGCTAACAGTTAAGTAGTCGGCTGCTAACCAAAAGGTTGGTGGCTCAAACTCACCGAACAGCAATGTGGGAGAAAGACCTGGCAATCTGCTCCCATAAAGATTACAGCAAGAAAACTCTATGGGGCAGTTTTACTCTGTCACACATGGTCACTATGAGTTGGAATCAACTCAAAGGCAATAATAACAACACTATGTTCCAGGCATAGTTCTAAGAACTTTATGTCTATAAACCCATTTAATCGTAACAACCCTATAGGTTAGGCAATATTAGTACTCTATTTTGCAGTCTTAAAGAAGTTAAACAATTTAGTCAAGGTCAGACAACGAGTAAGATATGGAGTCAGGATTCAAATACAGGCAATCTGGAACCTCAATCCATATAACTTTAACCACAGTGATAAGATAACAATTTTTTCGGTTACTGTCAAGTTGATTCCAACTTATGGTGACCCCATATACATCAGAATAGAACTGTGCTCCGTAGGGTTTTCAGTGGCTGATTTTCCAAAGTAGATTGCCATGCCTTTCCTCTAAGGTACCTCTGGATGGACTTGAACCACAAACCTTTTGATTAGCAACCAAGCACATCAACTGTATGTACCACCCACAGACCCCATGATACCAATATCCATTTGTATTCTTGGAGTTTTTTGTTCATAGTATGTTAGCTTATCATCTAAATTAAAATTAATGATCATCTTCTCTGTAATATTTTTATTAAAATTTTACAAGATATGAGGACAAACTGACATGTCAGATAAACACTGGAGAATATTTCTAGTCTCTAAAACGACTTTGGTCCAAGTCATAGAGAGGCTAAGGGTTTTTACTAGAATGATAGATGCCATCTTCGCAAAGTTTCTTTAACTTCTAGGTGACTTCTTACTCTCCTCATGTGTCCACACATTTCTTTCTTGTTTTTTCTCACCTGTTTCCTCTCATCTCATCCCAGCCAACCTGTCTTCCTATTGCTATATATCACAAGTTAGCCTTCTTCCTAGAATAGAAGCAACAAATTTGCCTTCTTCTTTAGGAATCACTCTTTTATATTAGGATGTGTGTTAAATGTACCAACATGGATCTGAATATTCAAACCATGTCAGTTATTGTGGCCATAATGCATGTGCGTGTTTTATATATATAAACATGCATATATATATATACAAACACAAGTCACTGGGTGGTACAAATGGTTAATACTTTCCACTGCTAACCAAAAGGTTGAAGGTCCAGATCCACCCAGAGGCTCCTCAGGAGAAAGGCCTGGTGATCGACTTCTGAAAAATTGGTCATTAAAAACCCTATGCAGCACAGTTCTATCCTGACACACGTGGGGTCGCCATGAGTCAGTGTTGACTAGAGGTCAGCCGGTGCTGGTGGTAGATATATAGGTACAAGTTAGTGAACGTATTAGTGGCATTACCTTTAAATCCTGTCCATCAATTTATTTGCTACTATCTAAGAAAACAGAATTCTCACAGGGATGATTTCCTTTCATTGGCAAGGTATGCAGAAGAAATTATTGCATGCATCCATACCATGAGGTGTTCCTGAAAACCATACTATCACCAAAGTGTCTTAAGGTAGATAATTTTTCTTTCCCCAATGAAAATAGTGCTATAATTGGGGGTTGAATTTCTGATGGGATATTTTCAGGACTAAAGTCTCCTACTTTCTCCAGCTGGTGTAAGATCTAGCTTGGATTTTACCTTCTCTGTGTCTGCTTGGCTGCTAACCAAAAGGTCAGAAGTTCTAATTCACCAGCCTCTCCTTGGAAACCCTATGGGGCAGTTCTACTCTGTCTTGTAGGGTCACTATGAGTTGAAAGTGACTCGACAGCAATGGGTTTGGTTTTGGTTTGGTTATGTCTTCTATTACTTTCCAACTCCATCTTTTGTGCTTTGAGATATTTTGGACCACAGTGACACTGGATCCTTTTTACTGAATCTCCCTTCCCTCATCTGTAAAATAGTGCTGATAATGTCCTCCTTGCGGGCTTGTTAGAAGATTACATGATATGAACTCTAAAAGAGTTTTCTTCTTTATTGTATAAAGATTTGTTCCCTATTTAATTGTGAGCTTCCAAGCAACGGGGAATGCATTCAATTCCCAATAGATAAAACTTGGCACTAAAATAAATATTTGTTGAATAAACAAGTCAATTTTATGACAAATTATGCTATGCTTCATTCTAAATTAGAAAACAATCCAGTTTCATGAAGAGGCAAGACTTAAGGAGAAATATAAATCTAGGAGCAGGCTGAAGATATGACTTCAGAGGTAGAGGGTTATTAGATACAGAGTTGGTCATTCAGGAAGGGAAGGGCATGGCTGGTAGTAATGAGGGCCAACTGAATAGAGTAAAATGTGCTCTCCCATGCTAAAAATCCATGTCTTATGTGCAGAGGCGGGGAGGCCAAGGTATTTGAAAAGAATGTGAGATTGGGAGTCTGGTGAGTTGATGCAGTCCTTGAGGGCTTCAGCCCTTGAGCATGGAAGAGTCAAGAATATTTAACAGGGATAAGAGCCAACTATAAATTCTTTGACAGGATCCTGTTGGATTTCAGATAGTTGGGGTGAGAGGGGATAACAGAGCTGACTTCAGATGATTAACAGATCAGGACAGGGACTGAAAAGATATATCGGTGAGGATAGGTTAAATTATATGTTATGTTGTGGTGGCAAAAAATAACCCCTCAAATCTTAGTGGCTTATAACAGCATAGGTTTATTTGGCAATTAGGCCATATGCCCAATGTGGATTGGCAGGGATTTCTGCTTATCAGGCAACAGGATGATGGATTCTCCACCTGAAAAGATGCTTCCATGATCACCACCAGAATCTCTTGCTATTAAGTCGATTCCAACTCACCGTGACCCTATAGGACAGAGTAGAACTGTCCCATAGGGTTTCCAGGGAGTGGCTGGTGAATTTGAACTGCTGACTTTTTGGTTAGCATCCAAGTTCTTAACCACTGCACCACCAGGGCTCCCTGTTCACCCCAGCAGATGGGAATATACATAACCAATAACATACTAGTTCATGAAATGTCTACCTGGAAGTGTCACAAGTCACTTCCACTCACACTTCATTGACCAAAGGAAGACTGCAATGGGATGCAGTCCTACTAGGTGCCCAAAGACAGAAAGCCAAGAACATTTGGTGAACAGCAGTAATAACTGCCACAGAATCTTAGGAACTATGCAGTCCAGACATATGTTTTATGGATTAGGAAACTGTAATCTAGAGATGTTAATATTGCCAACAGAGCCACAGCAATTAAGCGGCAGATCCAGAAACCCCAATCCTTTGCTATCTCTGCTATATCCTGCTGCCTCCTTCATAAGAGTTCCATCAAATCAGGCATAAGTTTATGGAACACATTGATTATGCAAAGAGTCTCATTGTTCTATAAAATGTACGTGAAACACATAAAAATTCTTGGTTGTAAAATAATGTGAAGTATCTATAATAAATGTGCTATGGAATTTAGTAACCATCCAATAATAATTCTTTAGCACCCCTCTCTAATTTAGAAGGGCTATTTTAGGGTAATTTAAAAGTTCTCGGTCTACCACGTTTTAGCATTATTGTATCTGTAGCTTCTAGGACTGCTACAGACCACCCCCCCTGCATTCTTGAATTAATGAAGATAATCAGAATAAAGCTAAATAGAAAACTTTTAAAACACTTTTTTGTTTTTTTTTTTTGCTGAATCGGTTTTGGGCAATAAAAGGTTAACTCAACAGGCTTAGGGTATTCAAACCCTGCACATTCCAAAGAAAGGACTGGCCTTTGGCCAGCTCCTGAGAGGTAACCTCTAGCCCTTACCATACTTCTAAGCTCTCATCTGTTTGATAAGAGTGTCTTTGTATACTTGAGAGCTTGGACAAAGCCAGAGAGTTTAGGCTAACAATAATTTACAGTGAATGCCTATTTTTGTTTGCCTGTTTCCTGTATTAGTCTGACCTCTGGAGGAGCTGGAGACTGATTAGCTAAGGTCAGTCACGTGGGCTCTCCATGCCTACACGATGACCCCAAATGAAAACCCTGGACACCATGAGCTTCCCTAGTTGGCAATACTTTGTATGTTCTCACACATAGTTGATGGGAGAAATAGGTGCTATCCATATAACACCACTGAGAGAGGGCAACTGGAAACTCTCAACCATGGTTTCTCCTAGATACGCTGCCCTGTGCACCTTTTGCCTTTGCTGATTTTAATCTGTATCCTTTCCCTGTAATAAATGATAACCATGAGTGTAACAGCTTTTCTGAGTTCTTTGAGTCCTTCTAGTAAATCATTGAACCCAATGGTGACCTTAGGGACTCCTAACACAGCTTCTAACTAGTAAGAAGAAGCATCCAAAATAATTCCATTGATGAAATCTTTTGAAACTAACCATTAGGAAAACAGAAAGGATGTTGGAGAGATGCTATGAGTGGGGGCAACTGAGTGAGTACCAACATGGTACAACTGTGGTGAACCAGACCAGGATGGTTTGGGATTTGACAGGCGACATTTAAATGTACATTCATTTAGACATAAACATCAGTATACACAAGTTACTAATAATATAGCTGAGGGTTATCTGAAGGTTAATATCCATGGTAGGAAAGAATAACGGTGAATCTCTAAATTGGGCCTGAAATACTACTTTTAACCCAAGGTAATTATTTGCTTATTTGCTAAATCACTGCTTTTTCTAATTATTCTGTTGAATTAGAAAAATATTAATGGAGACTTGCTCCAGGCTATAAAACAGAAGACTTGTGAAATGCAAATATGCCATGTTTGTGAAAGTGCCAATGTACTGGTATTTAACAATTGGCAGTAATTAAGGTTATTTCCTCAATCGGTTAGTTTTGGGAAAGAGAAGTAGAAACATCAGCAGGTTTAATAAATTTGACAACTGTTCTTCTTACTGTATATTTGGTTTATTTCAATTTGTACAGGTCTCTTTATAAGCAATAAATAAAGACAAACTTTGAATTAAGTAAATAAACTTAAAAAAAACCCACTAACTACTTTTAAATATTTTTTTTAATGCACTTAATTGTTGGCTCAAACATTTCCCTCCTTGATTACAGGATGTCTCAAGTGCCAATTTGTATTTGGACTGGTTTTCTTGCAGTGAGAGCCATTTTGCTATTTGAACCTTGAACGATTCATTCATATTAAATGTTGAATTGTTCTGCCAACGATAAAGTGTTATACAAAGGTAAGCATTATTAGTCATTCTCATGGCCAGTAGCCCACAGTGGTTTGTGCATAGCTTCTTATGCATCATACTTTTTTCATCTCAAGCATATCTTTTGATAAATGTGGTGTCATAACTTGGGGTTGACTAGATGTGGTCTGGTTGACAAGAGCAGGTTGGGGCAGACAGGAAGTGCTGAGGCCTGGAAAAAGACCCGTCCACAAGGGTGGGGCAGCCACAGAGGTGAGAGGAATACCAAGGAAGATACTTTGACAGATACAGCACACAATCCATGGGTATAACTGGTGAGTAATGGGATACCTGGGGGCAGTGGTGGTTCAGCAGTAGAATTCTCACCTTCCAAGTAGGAGACCTGAGTTCAATTCCCAGCTAATGCATCTCATGTGCAGCCACCACCCATCTGTCAGTGGTGGCTTGTGTGTTGCTATGATATGGAACAGGTTTCAGCAGAGCTTCCGGACTAAAGCATACTAGGAAGAAAGGCCTGGGATCTACTTCCGAAAATCAATCAATGAAAACCCTATGGATCACAACAATCTTATCTGCATGCAACTGATAATGCAGATGGTATAGAAGTAGGCAGCGTTTTGTTTCTGTTGTACATAGGGTTGCCATGAGTCAGAGCCAACTTGTTGGCAGCTAACAATAACAACAAACGGGAAATACGTAGACTATGGGGATAGGCAGTGTGGGACCATGTAGCATAGTAAAGTGGCCAGAAACATGGCCTGCGGAGTAACATAGACATGGTTTAAATCTAGCTTTACTAGTCAAAGGCTTTATGGTTTGGGGTAAGTTAATTTTTCTCTCTCTACATCAATTTTCTCAAATGTAAAATGGGGATAATAGCAATTATATCAAGGTGTTGTTGTTAAGATAAACTTAGATACTATATGTAAGGCATTAACATAATAGATAGCCAGTTGCCACCAAGTCGACACCAACTCATGGTGACCCCCTGTGTGTCAGAGTAAAACTGTATTCCATAGAGTTTTCAGCGGCTAATTTTTCTAAAGTAAATCACCACAACTTTTTTCCAAGGTACCTCTGGGTGAATTTGAACCTCCAACTTTTCAGTTAGCAGCCTAGCACGTTAACTATTTGCATCACCCAGGGACTCCAAGGCATTAACATAATGCCTGACAAATAGTAAGTGCTTATTAACTGTTAACGTCTTTATAATACATATATATAGACACATGTATATATATAATATATGTAACATGTATATATTATATATATTTAGGACTGCCGAGGGGTTTCAGTATATTCAGATTAGAATCAATTGGTTTCAGCTGTGTGGAAAGGGCAGCTTCAGCGGCTTAGGAACCAGGCAGATCCTCACAGGGAGGAGGAGGATAGTTCAGCCAGACCTGCAGAACACCAGTCACCATTCAATGGAGGACTACACACAGCCTGGGTGACAGAGACATATTTGCTGTTGGTTTTGCTGCTGTGGGAGGTGAGCATCACCCATGGATGACTCAGCAGAAAGTGCTTCAAGGCTTTGCTGACAACCATCCAAACGTCAGTTTCTTTCTCATCAGGCTGGTATACTTTTAACATACCTGGATCAAAGGTGGGGTTCTTGACACACAGAGAGTCGGAGGTGGCGTGGATGGGAAAGCCCTAGAATGGGCATTTGAGTGGAACTAGGCAGGGCTGGGAGCCCTGTGGTGCAGTGGTTAAGAGCTACAGCTGCTAACCAAAAGGTCGGCAGTTTGAATCCACCAGCCGCTCCTTGGAAACCCTATGGGGTAGTTCTACTCTGTCCTATAGGCTTACTATGAGTTGGAATCAACTCGATGGCAATGGGTTTTTTAGGGCAGAGACGAAATACAACTCTATCACACTCGTGGCAGAGGTAACGAGGCATTTGCATTGCTCGAAGTCCTCTTACAATGTGTTTCAACACTTCATTTGGCTTAGAATGATCTTAATTATCCCTCACACTTGGTCAGGTATGAGCAAGTGCACAGTACCATTTGCACAGTACATATGGGCCATAAAATGCATTAAATGAGGCCACGGAAAATGCCTCCAGGAAATACAAAGCATTTACATTAGCTCTTCATTCTCAAATCTTGGTAGGAACAGCCCCTCTGTTCAGCTTTTTAACTGCTAAAAGAGTTGACTCTGAGTAAGATTGTCACTCAGGCAGCTAAGTGGGCAACTCCGAGGCCACACAGTTCATCGTTACCATGGGTGCACCTTACCATGGTAACAATGAACAGCAGAGATGGTGCCTCATGCTGAGGAAGAAGAACTCAGAGAGGTGGAACAGATGGCCTGTTGTCTGTTGCTACTTTGGGCATGACAGATGAGCAGTGGATCCAATTATATTACTGGAAGACGAGAGCATCTGAGACATTTGTGATCTATGGGGCTGGCTGTGGAGCCATGGAGCGAAACCAGGTGCATTTATGCAGTACCTGCTCAGGAGTAGCCATGGTAACTATAGACATGCTCCAAGAAGCCGTACCCTGGACTACACATCATTTGGGAAAGGAAATGTGAGGATGGCAGGCACTACAGAATGTAGTCTGCAGACAATGTGAATATGGACGCTGCCTTCATCACAAAAGATCGAATTAAAAAAAAAAAAGATCAAATTTTTTTTTTAATCCCTTTGTCAAAGAAAGAGTAAGTGCTTACTTGCTGATTTTACTTAGTTCGGTGTTTCTTCAAGCATTTCTTATCGATGCTAAGAAGATAGATAATTATTTCACATTAGATATGTGCTAAAACAGCTTTCTCTAAAGTTGGTTTTGTAGTACAGTATAAGAGTAATGGATAAAAGATTCCTTGTCAAATAAATTTGGGCAATCCAAAATTAAACAGATGTCTTCACTAAAGGACTTCACAGTCTTTAATTTAGGGCATGAATTATGAATATCCAAACAGAGCATATAAAATACAATATTCCCAAAGCTTATTTGACTGAAGAGTGGTTTTTATCTGGAGAATTTGGCTGAAAGGGGAGCAAGGGTATATTGTGGACTTAGTGTTCTGCAGGACACCCTTTGGGATCCTTTAGGATAATTAGGATGGGGAGCTGGTGACAAAAATCAAACAATTCAGCACAGTAAAAGTGGATGGAGTTTAACTGTTCTCTTTAACACCGTGAAGAGTTTTTTATTTGCACTTTTCTCATGTGTAAAAATGGGGATAATACCCCAGTTTTGGATTTCCTCATCAAAATCTCCATGAACGTTGCCAGTATTGTTCTAGGTCACCCTGACTTCCTTAACGCCTCTATTTAACTCTTCAAAATGAAACCTAAGCAGCTTCATGGAATGGTTTTCCAAGTTTACCAGTTGCCATTGAGTCAACTTCAACTCATAGTGACCCCATGTGTGTCAGAGTAGAATAGAGTAGGGTTTTTAAAGGCTGATTTTTCAGAAGTAGCTCACCAAGCCTTTCTTCTGAGGTGCCTCTGGGTGGACTCGAACCTCCAACTTTTTTTTTTTTTTGTGGATCTATTTCTTTCTTTCTTTTTTTTTTTAAATTGTACTTCAGGTGAAGGTTTACAGAACAAATAGTTTCTCATTAAACAGTAGTACATATATTGTTTCATGACATTGGTTAACAACCCCACAACGTGTCAACCCTCTCCCTTCTTGACCTTTTTTTTTGGTGAAAATATACATAGCCAAAGAGAGACCATTTCAAAAATTTCTACATACACAGTTCAGTGACATCGACTATGCTCTTCCAATTGTGCTGCTATTCTCACTTTAGATGAAGCTTTACAGAACAAAATAGTTTCTCATTAAACAGTTATTACACATGTTGCCCTATGACAATGGTTAACAACCTCACTATACATCAACACTGTCCTTACTCAACCTTGGGTTCCCTATCACCAGAGTTCCTGTCCCCTTCTGCCTTCTAGCCCTTGTCCCTGGACTGCTGTGCCTCATTAGTCCCATTTGGTTTTATGGGGCTGCCCAATCCCCGGCTGAATGGTGAACCTAGGAAGTGACTTCACCACTGAGCTAAAAGGGTGTCTGGGGGCCATACTCTCAGGGTTTCTCCAGTATCCTTTAGACCAGTAAATCTGGTTTTTATTTTGTGAGTTAGAATTTTGTACTACATCCTTCTCCAGCTCTGTCCAGAACCCTCTGTTGTGATCCTGGTCAGAGCAGTCAGTGGTGGTAGCCGGCCACCATCTAGCTGTACTGGACTCAGTCTGCTGGAGGCCTTGGTAGCTGTGGTCCATCAGTCCTTTGGACTAATCTTTTCCTTGTATCCTGTTCTCTTCATTCTCCCTTGTTCCCGAAGGGATGAGACAAGTGGAGTATCTTAGATGGCTGCTCACATGCTTTTAAGACCCCAGACGCTACTCACCAAGGTAAAATGTAGAGCACTGTCTTTATAAGCTATGTCATGCCAATTGAGATAGATGTTCCCCAAGACCATGGTCCCCACAGCCCTTCGCCCAGCAATTCAGTCCCTCAGGGAGTTTGAATATGTCTATGGAACTTCCATAACTTTTCCTTGTACAAGTTGTGCTGCCTTCCCCAGTATTGTGTACTGTCTTAACCTTCACCAAAGTTACTACTTATCTATTATCTATTTAGTATTTCCCCCCACCCCCATCCCTAGTAAGCAACAAAGATTGTTACCTTTTGTGTGTAAACTTTTTCATGGGTTTTTACAACAGAGGTCTCATACAATATTTGTCCTTTTGTGATTGACTTATTTCACTCAGCATAATGTCCTCCAGTTTCATCCATGTTATGAGATGCTTCACAGATTCATCATTGTTCTTTCTCGTTGCATAGTACTCCATTGTGTGTATGTACCATAGTTTGTTTATCCATTCATCTGTTGATGGGTATCTAGGTTGTTTGCTATTGTGAACAATGCTTCCATGAACATAGGTGTGCATATGTCTATTTGAGTGATGACCCTTATTCCTCTAGGGTATATTCCTAGGAGTGGTATTGCTGGATCATATGTTATTTCTGTTTCTAGCTTTCTAAGGAAGCACCATATCATTTTCCAAAATGGTTGTATCATTTTGCATTCCCACCAGCAGTGCATAAGAGTTCTGATCTCCCCGCAGCCCCTCCAACATTTGTTATTTCTGGTGTTTTTGACCCGTGCCAGTAATGCCAGGGTGAGATGGTATCTCATTGTGGCTTTAATTTGCATTTCTCTAATGGCTAGTGAACGTGAGCATTTCCTCATGTGTCTGTTGGCCATTTGAATGTCTTCTTTGGTGAAGTGTCTGTTCATTTCCTTTGCCCATTTTTTGATAGGATTGTTTGTCTTTTTGTTGTAGAGGTGTTGGATTTTCTTGTAGATTATGGAGATTAGACCTTTGTCTGACTTGTACTGTCCAAAAATTTTTTCCCAGTCTGTAGGTTCTCTTTTGACTCTTTTGGTGAAGTCTTTTGAAGAGCATAGGTGTTTGATTTTTAGAAGATTCCCGTTATCTAGCTTATTTTCAGGGGTTTGTGTGTTGATGTTTATGGTTTGTATCCTGTTAATGCCACGTATTAGGGCCTGTAGTGTTGGTCCTATTTTTCCTTCTATGACCTTTATAGTTTTAGGCTTTATATTTAGGTCTTTGATCCATTTTGAATTAGTTTTTGTACATGGTGTGAGGTATGGGTCCTGTTTCATTTTTTTGCAGATGGATATCCAGTTTTGCCAGCACCATTTGTTACAAAGACTGTCTTTTCCCCATTTGATGGACTTTGGGCCCTTGTTGAAGATCAGGTGACCGTAGGTGGATGGATTTACATCTGAGTTCTCAATTCTGTTCCATTGGTCAGTATATCTGTCGTTGTACCAGTACCAGGCTGTTTTGACTACCATAGCTGTATAGTAGGTTCTGCGGTCAGATAGTGTGAGTCTTCCAACTTTATTCTTCTTCTTCAGTAGTGCTTTACTTATTTGGGACTTCTTCCCTTTCCATATAAAGTTAATGATTAGTCTTTCCATCTCTTTGAAGAATGTTGTTGGTATTTGGATCGGGATTGCATTGTATTTGTAAATTGCTTTGGGTAGAATAGTAATTTTCACAACGTTGAGTCTACCTATCCATGAACATGGAATGTTTTTCCATTTATGTAGATCCCTTTGGGTTTCTTGCAGTAGTGTTTTGTAGTTTTCTTTGTATAGGTCTTTTACATCCCTGGTTAGATTTATTCCTAAGTATTTTATTTTTTTGGGGGGGGATATTATAAATGGTATGGTTTTCCTGATTTCTTTTTCATCATTCTCTTTATTGGTGTATAGGAATCCAACTAATTTTTGTATGTTTATCGTGTATCCTGCTACTCTGCTGAATCTTTCTATTAGTTCCAGCAGATTTCTCATGGAGTCTTTAGGGTTTTCTATGTATAGTACCATATCATCTGCAAACAGGGACAGTTTAACTTCTTCATTACCAATTTGGATGCCCTTTATTTCTCTTTCTTGCCTTATTGCTCTAGCTAGAACTTCCAGCACAATGTTAAATAGGAGTGGTGATTAAGGGCATCCTTGTCTTGTTAAGGGGGATGTTTTCAGCCTCTCTCCATTAAGAATGATGTTAGCCATTGGTTTTGCATAGATGCCCTTTATTATGTTGAGAAATTTCCCTTCTATACCTATTTTCTTGAGAGTTTTTATCAGGAATGGGTGTTGGACTTTGTTGAATGCCTTTCCTGTGTCAATTGAGATGATCATGTGATTCTTTTCTTTTCTTTCCTT
This sequence comes from Dugong dugon, assembly GCA_030035585.1. NCBI lineage: Eukaryota > Metazoa > Chordata > Mammalia > Sirenia > Dugongidae > Dugong > Dugong dugon. The sequence goes on from CM057467.1 coordinate 35,460,606, forward strand.
TTATTTATGTGGTGGATTACATTGATTAATTTTCTAATGTTGAACCATCCTTGCGTACCTTGTATGAATAATATTTCATCATAGTGTGTTATTTTTTTGATATGATGCTGAAGTCTATTGGCTAGAATTTTGTTGAGAATTTTTGCATCTATATTCACGAGAGATATTGGTTTGTAATTTTCTTTTTTGTGGCATCTTTGCCTCGTTCTGGTATCAGCGTTCTGCTGGCTTCATAGAATGAATTTGGAAGTGTTGCTTCATTTTCTGTGCTCTGAAATAGCTTGAGTGGTACTGGTACAAGCTCTTCTGTGAATATTTTGTAGAATTCTCCAGTGAAGCCATCTGGGCCAGGGCTTTCTTTTGTTGGGAGTTTTTTTTATTAGATTTTTCAATCTCTTCTCTTGTTATGGGTCTGTTCAGATTTTCAACATCACTTTGTTGTAGTTTGTGTAGGCCGTGTGTTTCTAGAAATTTATCCATTTCCTCTAGGTTTTCAAATTTGTTGGAGTATAGTTTTTCATAATATTCTGTTAGAATACTTTTTATTTCGGTTGCGTCTGTTGTAATTTCTCTCATTTCGTTTCTTATTTGGGTTATATGTGTCCTCTCCTGTTTTTCTTCGTCAGTCTGGCCAGTGGTTTGTCGATTTTGTTGATTCTTTCAAAGAACCATCTTTTGGTTTTGTTGATTCTTTCTATTGTTTTTCTGTTCTCTATTGCGTTTATTTCTGCTCTGATCTTTACTATTTCCTTTCTTCCTGTGGTTGTGGGCTTTTTTTTTTCTCTTTCTATTTGTTTCAGTTCTGTAGTTAATGTTTTGATTTTTTCCCTTTCTTCTTTTTTGATATGTGCATCTATTGCTATAAATTGTCCTCTGAGGACTGCCTTTGCTGTTTCCCAAAGGTTTTGGTATGATGTGTTTTCATTCTCATTTGATTCTAGGAATTTTTTTCTTCCATCTCTGATTTCTTCTATTACCCACTGATGTGTAAGCAGGGTATTATTCAGTTTCCATGTAGTTGATTTTTTTTCCTTGCTCTTTCTAGTGTTAATTTCTACCTTGATGGCATTGTGGTCAGAGAAGATACTTTGAATTATCTCAGTGTTTTGGATCTTGTTGAGGATTGCTCTAAGATGTGGTCTATTCTGCAGCATTTGGATGGAGTGTTCTATATATGTCTATCAGGTCAAGTTGGCAGATTGTGCTCTTTAGGTCTTGTGTACCTTTGCTGAGTTTCTTCTTAGTTGTTCTGTCTTAGTGGTGTGTTGAAGTCTCCTACTATTATTGTGGAACTGTCAATTTCTCTTTTCAGTGTTGTTAGAGTTTGTTTTTTGTATTTTAGAACCCCGTCATTGGGTGCATACATGTTTATAATGGTTATGTCTTCATGATAGATTGTCTCCTTAATCATTATATGGTGTCCTTTTTTGTCTTTTGTGGTGGATTTTGTTTTAAAGTCTATTTTATCTGAGATTAGTATTGCCACTCCTGCTCTTTTTTGGTAGTTGTTAGTTTGATATATTTTTTTCCAACCTTTGACTTTTAATAAATTCATGTCTTTGTTTCTAAGGTGTGTCTCTTGTAGACAGCATATTGATGGATCCTGTTTCTTTATCCATTCTGTCACTCTCCATCTCTTTACGGGTGCATTGAGTCTGTTTACATTCAGTGTAATTATTGATAGATATGAGTTTGTTGCTGTCATTTTGTAGTGCTTTTTTTTTATGGTGCTGATGTTTTCTTTGTTCTTCTTACTCTCCTGTGCTAAATTACTTTTGTTTGTGGATTTGTTTTCATTTCTTTTGTTTCTGTAGGTTTTGTTTTTGCTGAGACTTTATGTTTTTCCTCTTCATTTTTATGAGTATGTTTGTTAACTTTCTTTGTGGTTTCCGTGAAATTTACTCTTATCTTTCTAAGTTTGAAGCAGTCTATTATTACTTGGTATCGCCTTGCCTTCCTCTCATTAGTAGATTCTATACCTACACTGTTTATTCCCTCTTTTATTGTTCTGATGTTTTTGTCATTTACAGATTAACTGCTCTGATTCCCTGTTGTATTTATTTTGGTTTTGAATAGTCCTTGAGAGTTCGTTTCCTAGACTGGTATCTGGCTGGTACGATCCTGCGTCCTAGATTCAGCCTGTGAGCTGAAGTTGTTTGTTCTAGATTGAAGAACTTCCTTTAATAATTCTTGTAAGTTTGGTTTGGTTTTTACATATGCCCTTAATTTATGTTTATCTGGAAATGTCTTAATTTCACCTTCATATTTGAATGAGAGTTTTGCAGGATATATTATTCTTGGCTGGGAATTTTTTTCTTTCTTTCTTTCATATATGTCATCCCATTGCCTTCTTGCCTGCATGGTTTCTGCCGAATAATCTGAGCTTAGTCTTATTGTTTCTCCTCTGTATGTGACTTCTTGTTTTTCATGAGCTGATCTCAGGATTCTTTGTTTGTCTTTGGTTTTGGCGAGTGTGATTATGATATGCCTTGGTGATTTTTTTGGGGGTCCATCCTCTATGGGGTTCATTGAGCTTTTGTATAGCCAGCTTTCCATCTTTCATGATATTGGGGAAGTTTTCTGTCAGCAGTTCTTCAATGATCCTCTCTGTGTTTTCTCCCCCAGTTTTGGAACTCTGATCACTTGAAAATTTTTGCTTTTGTTTGTATCCCACATAACTCTTAGGGTCTCTTCATTTTTCTTTGTTCTTTTTTCTGAGTTTTCCTCGAACAGAGTTGTATACATGTGTTTGTCTTCAATTCCACTGATCCCGTCTTCCATTGTTTCAGATCTGCTCATCAGCCCTTCTATGACACCGTCCATTTCTGAAATCTTGTTGTTTATCTTTTGGATTTCTAATTGTTGTTTTTGTATAATTTCTAGTTATGAATTTATTTTTGGCATTTTGTTCCTGCATTATTTTCCTGAATTCTTCTATTTTTTTGTCTGCATTTTCCATGAATTTGTCTATTTTTTCCTCATTTTTGTCTGCTTTTTCCTTCAACTCTTGGATAATTCTGAGTATTAGAGATTTGAATTCCCTATCAGGTAGTTCTAGTGCCTTTTCTTCCAGTGGAAAGTCATCTGGTGTTTTATTTTGGACACCTACTGGAACCATCCTGTCCTGTTTTTGTAAATGTTTTGATATTGTCTGCTGTTTTCGGGGCATTCAGTATTTATTTTTCTCATTTATTGATTGTAGATTTGTTTGTTTTGTCCTTTTTTTAAAAATTTGGCTCTGTCTGAGCAGGCAGGCTGTGTGTTCTTTGTTGTTTGCTTGTCTGTTGGCACGATACTTTTCACCTCCTTCTCCAATTGGCAGGGTCAGTTGCTCAGATATGGTACAGCAGGGTAGGTCCAGTTGAAGAGGAGTTGCTGGGAATGGGTTGTTTGTTGCACTTACTACAGCCACCGGGGTGGTCGGTAATCAGTGCAGGGCAGGTTCCGGTAGGCCGTGCCTGTGCTGCTTGGTGGTGTGATGTTAAGCACATGGTGCAGGTAGGTAGGATGGAGTGGGGAGATCGTTATGTGTGGAGCTAAGATGGATATGGAAGAGAGGAGAGAGGAACAGGAGCCAAAAACATATGAACAAACAAAAAAGAGTGCTAGGGTAACTTGCCATTGGAGTGGAGAGATGAGAGACTATGAAATGGAGAAAAACAAATAGGGGAAGAAGAAGGGAAAAAAAGCAAAGCAAAGAATGAATAAATAAAAATTAGAAAGAAAAAAGAACAGTAAAGCTCCCAGGTATCCCACCGGTACAGCTACATGGTCTGGGGAAGTTGTTCCCAGGTGTTGCAGTACAGCCTGGCTAGAAGGCATAGAGGTAGTCAACACCAGGTATTCAGGCAACAGGAAGAGAAGGAAGGTACAGAGAGAGGAGAAACTGAATAACGAAGAAAGACAAAAAGGGAAAAAGAGGGAAAAGAAAACAAAACAAATTTAAAAAAAGAAAAAAACAAGAAAAGCCCCCCCAAAAAACAGGAAAAAAAAAAAAAACCATGAAAAAAGAAATATTCTCAGGGATCCCTCTTTGTGTCTGCGCAAGCTGAGGAGATAGGTCCCAAGCCTTGTAGCACTGCCCAGCCAGAACGGGCTCCCAACTGGAGAAAAGGAAAAGAAAACAAACAAACAATTGAAAATAAACAAACAAAAGCCCCCGGATCCCATCAGCATGGCAGCACGGACCAGGAAGCAGTCGAACCTCCAACTTTCTGATTAGCAGCTGAGCATGCTAACGGTGTACCACCCAGGGACTCTAGTTTTCCAAACAGAAGGTACTAAAAGAAAGTAAAAATTATCTAATGACTGATATCTTACATACTGTTTTTATTTCAGTGTGCCTAAATTCCAAAGGCAATGACATTCTCAAATACTTTGTTGAAGAATATTGTAACCTAAGAAATAGGGTCCATGATCTCTGTAATTAAATAGTTAATATATTCATTCCTTAGTAGTCTTTTGCAGTGATAGTCTAGCACATTCCCAATCAAGACGTGATAAAGAAGAAGTTCTGTCTTAGAAAGTGTCGTGGATTGAATTATGTCCCCCAAAAAATGTGTGTATCAATTTGGCTGGGCCATGATTCCCAGAATTGTGTGGTTGACCTCCATTTTGTGATTGTAATTTTATGTTAAAGAGGATTAGGGTGGGATTGTAACACCACCTTTACCCTGGGGTGTGAGAGATAAATGAAAAGGGAAGCAAGCAGAGAATTGGCGACCTCATACCATCAAGAAAGCAGTGCCGGGAGCAGAGCGTGTCCTTTGGACCGGGGTCCCTGCACTGAGAAGCTCCTAGTCTGGGGGGAACACTGATGAGAAGGCCAAAAGAGAGAAAAAGCCCTCCCCTGGAGCTGACACCCTGAATTTGGACTTTTAGCCTACTTTACTGTAAGGAAATAAACTTTTTTTTGTTAAAACCATCCACTTGTGGTATTTCTGTTACAGCAGCACTAGATGACTAAGACAGAATTCATATCCTGAATAATGTAGGATTAATGGCTATATAATTCCCCCCATGTATGTTAGGTAAATATACTCAATTACATATGTTTTCAGACCACTAGTAATCAAATCAGCCTAGAAATTCTTCTGCTTTGTTTGTATTCTTGTGGCACCAAATTGATAGCAGGCCTCTAGCTCAATATTTAATGAATATTCTCAGGAAATCTTCACTGATAATGAAAAGGACAATAAAACCTGCAGTGAAGCAAGCTTACAACCTAAAATATTGCAATTGGGCATGGTGAGCAGAATCTAAAGAGAAATGTTCTCACTCTGAAGCTCCTGGCATTAAACCTGTTCTGCAGGTGAGCAATGGCATCCTTGTGTGGTACAAGAACGTTCAAGTGCTTGGCTACTAACTGAAAGCCTGGTGGTTTGAATTCTCCCAGAGGCACCTTGAAAGAAAGGCCTGGCAATCTACTTCCGAAAGATCATAGCCACTGGTAACCCTATGGGTCACAGTTCTACTATGAAGTAACTGATTGGGAGTTTTTCTGTTTTTTGTTTTTGCAGGTGAGCAAGGAGCTTCTGAAGCTGCCTATCCTGCACTGGTCCTAGGCCTTAAACAGTTGGACCTTCAGCACTAGGCAGAGCTATAAAGACTTAGGAAATGAATGAGCATGACCACCTTGAGTTGGGGATGACTTCTGGAAGGGTGATCTGACCTGAAGGGTAAGCATAGAGAACCAGGCTCTGCTCCAACCTCTGCTACCATTTACCATGCCCTTAGGGAGTGTCAGGGCTCAGAGCTGCAGTCCCTGCCTTCCACACCGCATCTTGTAAATCACAGGATGGACAGCCTCAGGGCCACTGGGTCTGCTAATGTGCTCTCATTTATTGCCCAGTCAGATGACCTCCACAAATCTTGTTACTCATAGGTGAGTGCCCTGGAGAAATAAGTGTTGCATTTGGAAAGAAAAAATGAATCATCCAAATTAAGTGGGAGATCCTGGTCTGATGCATTAAGAACATTATTGACGGGGAAGGAAGTGTGGGAAGAATATTCACATACATGTGTGACTCTATGGTTGTAAGCAGGAACTCAAACTGGATGTTTCTCTTTGTTCAGTTCTGTGAATAATAGATACTTCATACAGTAATAGTATTTAGAAACTATAATGATACCTAACACCTGTTGAGTGTTTATGGTGTGCCAGGGATGATAAAGGCCTCACTGGCTTTATTTCATTTAATTTTGACAACAAACCCAAGAGATAGGCACTACTAAAACTTCCATTTTATTTATTAGGAAACTGAGGCTCAGGGAGGTTAAGCAACTCACTCAAGGTCACACAGTTAGTTGGCAGTAGAGCTTGGTCTTCTGACTCATAACCACTAAGTTGTACTGATGATGAGTTATAACTATTTGAGGTGAGGGGGAAAAATGGTTCCTAATGAATAAAACATATATCCCTTTGTTCTCATGGAGCTTATGGTCAGGAAGAGAAGATAGACAAAGTATTTCAAATAGTTTGTTAGATGTTTCCAGAAGTGTATGAGGCTGGGAAGGAAAGGGGGGCATTTCATAGGGGGCCCTGACCGAGCCCATTATCTTCCTCTACATCACTCTGCCTCTGTCCACAGCTATAAGGACCAACCTGCCATTGAGTCGATTCCAACCCACAGCAACCCTATAGGACAGAGTAGAACTGCCCCGTAGAGTTTCTAAGGCTGTAGGTGGCACAGTGGTTAGGAACTCAGCTGCTAACCAAAAGGTCAGCAGTTCAAATCTACCATCCGCTCCTTGGAAACGCTGTGGGACAGTTCAACTCTGTCCTATAGGTTTGCTATGAGTTGGAATCAGCTCTACGGCAATGGTGGTTTTTTTGGACTGGGGGGTTGTAATCGTTACAGAAGCAGACTACCACATCTTTCTCCTGCAGAGGGGCTGGTGGGTTAGAACCACCAACCTTTTGGTAAGTAGCCAAGTGCTTAATCACTGCGCCACCAGGGCCGCACACACACAGCGTCCGGAAATTCAGGTTCATCTGTCCCGTCTCAAATCTGATTTTAGAGTTACAACTGATTCTGTGTTCTAGAAGAAAAAATAAAGTGTCACTATCTTAGTGATCTGGTGCTATTGTAACAAAAATACTACAAGTGGGTGGCTTTAAAGAACAGACATTTATTTCCTCACAGTTTAGGAGGCTGAAAGTCCAAATTCAGGTCACCAGCTCTTGAGAAGTCTCTCTGTGGGCTCTTGGGAAAGACACTTGTCTTAGCTTCTGTAGCCCTGGAGTTTCTGGGTTCCTTGGTGATCCTCACCCAGCATCTATCTTCTCCGGTTTGTGTTTGCTTGTCTCTGTGTCTGTGCTGCTGTTTGTATCACTCAGAAGTGATTGGGTTTAGGACACATCCTACAGTGATATGGTCTTGGCAGAGTCCAGTCTGGCCAGCAGTCGGGACAGTACCAACGGTGCAGACCAGGGATGGTAAAGCAGCCCCCAAACACTCTTGGAAAGGCTTGGTTTGGATTCTGAAAAAAGAGGCAGCAAAAGTCAGGCTGATTGGACTAAAGGCTTTTAATAAGGGGAAACTTACGTACAGAAGGACAGTGCTGAATCCGGTAAACCCACCACGAAGCGCTGACTATTAACCTAGGTTATGATATGATGCCAGTGCTGCAGGGGGAAAGGAGGGGAAAGTAAGGTCTGAAAACCTGGGGTGGGGGGAAGGGAGGGGAGCAATGGCCCTGAGGAGTTTACTTTGCTAACTGATGGCTAGATTTGCACTTAAAACCTGTTCATCAGTAGCTGTTGATCCCGAAGGGAGGGGGAGGAGAGGGGAGTCTGATTAATGTCCCCGTCTAACTATGGATGGGGTTACTGTCCAGTCACTCTTGCTCAATCCCAGAGTCCTTCACGGACAAGATTCATACTGGATATTTCTAAAACCCCACAGGCCTAACTAACATAACAAAGAAAACCCTATTTCCAAATAAGATTACATCCATAGGTATAGGGGTTAGGATTTTAACACATATTTTAGGGGGACACAATTCAATGCATAACAATCACTGTGTGTGTTATCATTGTCTCTTGCCATAATTACCCACAGGATAAAAAGGGTTATCTTTTTAACTGATTTAGGTACTTGGGCTCTGTGCCACTCTGGGCTTCTTAGATGTGCTAGAGAACAGAGGCACCTCTACGAATCTGGTTCCCAGTCTTGTTCACCTATAGTTTTGACTGACTGTGACTTATTCCTTTATGAAGAAGTGGAGGCTGAGTGTGGAAGTACAGATCTGGATGCTACAGATCATTTAGGTTCTGGTAAGGCCAAGTTTCAGTGGCTGAATTTGACACAGGGGAAACTGTGCAGTCAATTTGGTGGGTTCCTTCACTCCAGAGATTTTTAGGGATTTTTCCAAAGGGAATATACAGGCCCATTTATCCTGTCAGTTGAACTCTGTGGTTCTACTCTTGCCTGCTCTGTCACTGGGAAGCAATGATCCTGTCTTAGGTCAGGTTCCCTAGAACAGGGTGTAGGATAAAATACTCTTCAGGACACAAGATCAGGAAAGGGTAAGAGCTCAGCAACAATATGATCTCAGGTCTAGTATAGCCTTGGCCTGATCCCTAGGTGCTCCAGAGTATAAATCGCATGCAGTGTCATCCCACTTCGAGGGAAGGGGGCCGGCGGCAGTCTACTGCAGCTAAAGGACATCTGAATGGGGTGTCTATTCCGCATTCATAGCAAGGAAACTGTCACTGGCTTTGAGTCCCAGCCCTTCCATGGGAGTGTGGAGGGTTTCAGTACAAAACACAACATAATGTATTTCTGATGATGTCAGCCCAGCAGGCGGAGAACGAGGAACTCAGGTACTGACAGCAGAAGGTTCTCCAGAACTCGTGTTTCCCACTTACAAACAGGGAGAAGTTGGTCCCACCAGTAGGAGTGCCTCCTGATCATCATGACCATGTCCACCTGTCAGGACAGAGCATCCTTTTGTAAGGAGGCTATAAGGTGCTAACTGACACTCTGTCCCTTAGGGATAAAGTCTCCATATGAGCCACAGAGAAAAGCAGCCACCCTTACACATTTTAATTTCATAACCAATCCAGTTAAGATCCTTCCTGTTCATTTCTGCACACTTCAAACAGCAAATGCAACAGTACAGGAAACTCATAATTCATTAAATTCTCTGAACTTATGTATTCAATTCCTGCCAATATAACATTTAAGTAATCACTTCAAGATAATTTGTTTATGATTATCAGGCCTCCCAGAATGACCCCTTTAAACTGATCGCCTGGTGAAGCTTTGTAAAGTCTCATTACAAATTAAGAGCAAATTATCCCTATAAGGGAGATTTTTTTTTTTTCCCAACAAAGTCTGAAGTCTGGACCATGCCTTCTGACTCCTTGTGACCCAGTCTTTGTCTTTACCAGAAAATGCAAGGTTCTCTTCTGAAAGGTTGCTGCTGTTTTCCCCTTGCAATATGTATCTTTTAGAATCCTGGATGTGAGGGTTCTCTGGCTAATGTGCAGAAAAACTGTGAAGAATGACATCTTCACTGAGCAATCTCCTCTCCTCCCCTGTTTTTCATAGTGCAATGTCCAATTAAATTCATATTATATTTTTAATGGCTATCATCAATTGGTTGTTTCAACTCAGAAGATTTTTACCTAGATTGAAATCATTATGGTGAGTAATTGAGACTGTATTACCAAAACCGAGGAGCCCTGGTGGCACAGTGGTTAAGAGCTCGGCTGCTAACCAAAAGACCGGCAGTTTGAATCCATCAGCTGCTCCTCGGAAACCCTATGGGCAGTTCTACTTTGTCCTGTAGGGTCACTCTAAGTTGGAATGGACTCAACGGCAACGAGTTTGGTTTTTTTTTTTTTTGGTTACCAAAACAGAGAACTGGATTTAGCCTTCATTTCCAGGCAGAAGTTTCTAATTTATGTATACCTTACTTAAATCAATCACTGAGATTTTTTTCGTGAAAGATATGCATACTGAGCCTTGATTTATACATTAACTAGTTCTTTCGTCATGTTGGAACACTTGCCTGGTATTGTATCTTTAGCCATAATACTTACAACATATTATATGTGGTATTTGCTGCTGTTCTCTAATTGAAATGATTAACTGAGTTATACATTTATTGAGCAGGTGAAGACAATTCATGTAAAGAATTAAATGCCCACAACCAACCAAACCAAACCAAACCCATTGCCATCGAGTCAATTCTGACTCATAGTGACTCCATAGGTCAGAGTAGAACTGCCCCATAGTGTTTCCAAGGTGTGGCTGGTGGATTCAAACTGCTGACCTTTTGGTTAGCAGCCAAGCTCTTAACCACTGCACCACTAGGGCTCCATGCCTACAAAGGGGAAGGAACTGCTCATCTGTGTATGGATCCCCCATGAGTCTTCCCTACACTTCCATGCTAGACCAATGTTTTCCTCTGGGCTGGGAGAGTTCACCCTGATATGATGCATTCCCTTACAATGTCCAGAAGCCATGGAAAGACAGATACATAATTCTTAATTTATACTACCAATGAAAGCATATGTCGGTGACTAGTAAGACAGCTACCAAAATACACTGACCAAAGGAATGAAATTTGATTCAAGTGAAGTGGAAATCAATATTTACTCCAAGAAACTATAAATCTTTATATTCCTTACAACTAGTGTATATATTTATTATTATTCTTTTGAACAGATGAACCAAAATTACATTTAATGTACCCTGGAAGGTAGCCAGATTTCTACTTGCCTGTAGCAAATGATGATTTATGCCAGGTAAGTGGTAGGAAAAAGTTGGTTTAATTAATTTTGTCACCAGAGTTTCTCCACTGAGGAAGGGTAAATTGGGAAACAGGCTAGTAGGATATTTTCTAATATTTATTTAAAAGAATAATTAAAAAATAGCCTCCTGTATTTTCCTTTTATTACCTGTTCTGAGTCTTACAACCACCAGTCAACCCTGAACATCATTAGGTTAAAATCAGTGAACTCACTGCCTGACTTCTCCAATTGTGTGATCATGGGTCACTTCTATATGTATTTGAGGTTTCATTCATCCTTTTACTAGCAAATAGGTATTTGGTGCCTATTATGTGACATCACCACACATCTGTCACTTTGTTGTACCTTGGTGGCTTGCACATTGCCATGATATCAGAAGTTATGCCACCAGTATTTCAAATACCAGCAGGGTCATCCATGATAGATAAGTTTCAGCAGAGCTTCCAAACTAAGTCAGCCTAGGAAGAAAGGCCTGATGATCTACTTCCGAAAATCAGCCAATGAAAACCTTATGGATCCCACAACAGAACATTGTCAGATGTAGTGTTGGAAGATGAGTCCCATAGATTGGAAAGCACTATACAATAACTGCACAATGGACTCAAACACACCAGTGATCATGAAGATGGCACAGGACTGGGCAACATTTCGTTGTGTTATACATGAGTCAGAGCTGACTCGATAGCAATTAACAACAACAGCAATTATGTAACAGGCTGTGCTAAGTGCTGGGGATATGATGATGAGCCAAATGGACAAAGTTGTTACTCTCATAAAACTTACTTTCTAGTCCTTATGATAAACAAGAAAATGCATACATAGGTCATATATTTCAAGGTCAGGATAAGTGCTATGAAGAAAATTAAGCAGATAAGGAGATAGAATGAGGGAAGTGTTCGCTATTTTTAAAAGGCTGCCACTGAAGGCCTCTCTAAGGAGGTGACCTCTGAGAAGAAACTTTAAAGGAATTAAAGATGTAATCTACACGAACATTTGGGGGACGAGCACTCCAGGCAGACAGCATATGAGTGTAAATCCCTGAGATGGGCGTGTGCTTGCCTTGGGATGTTGTGTCTAGTTTACGTCTTTCACTGGCATGAGCTCAGAGGAGGGTGGGCTTTGACAAATGATTATCCAGGCTGGGGGAAAGGAAATAAGAGTGATATGTAAGGCAAGATTTCAGTGCAGAAAGCAACAAGGAGATCCCAGCAGCAGGATTCTGATGGGGTCAAAGTCTGAGCTGGTTAGGCAGTCCCAAGGATGGTAGTCAAATCTAACTTGTCCAAGAGAAAAGGAGGAGCCAGTATGAGGGGCTAAGAGCCAGAGGAAAGCCTATGAATGAACTGTTGATATAGGTAGAGCGGGTATGGAATAAGGGGGTAGGGTGAATACGCAACAATTGCCAAGCCAAAGGCTAATAACCATGGTTGCCTTCATAAGGTTCATGTGTCTGGTTTATAGGTGTTCCAGGTGCATTTTCAAGGTTAGAAGGCACAACACTGGGGTCAGGAAGAATGAGAGAAAACAACCTACAGAATCCCAGAAGGATCAGCTCTAGTTTGGAACTCTCCCCACATCCTAAACATACTGAGGCAGGTTTATCATCATGGTGGAATGGACAGATGGAGTACAGATTCTAGACTTGTCACAGGCTGGGGATAAAGTTGGTTCCTCATAGTAGAAGCAGCCACCTTATTCCCTAAATCCTAGTGTATAGATAGAGCAATTGTCCAGCCAAATTTACTGAAACATGAGAGCATTTTCTGGAAAACTTACATTATTTGGTTGCTTTGGCTCAGGCTATGAGGATCTTCCCAGACCTTCTGAACATTGCCCACTCCCCCTCCCTAGACACACACACACACACACACACACACACACACGGGGCGGATTAGCAAATAGGCAAGGTAAGCATGGTGCTTATCTTGCTTACCAGATTATGTGTAGTGAACAATTTCACACGGGTTTTCACATCTTTGATGTGGTGAAACTCATGTAAAATTGTTTACTACAGATTAGTAAGTAAGCACAAGTAAGCCCATGCTTACCTTGCTTACTGGGTCATCTGCCCCTGTCAGGGATTGTAAATTTGAAAAGAGGCTTTAATTCTGTAGGAGAGTGCTATGGGGTTGGGAGAGAAACAGATGCCAGCCATACCTAGAATCTTTGATGTGGTGGGAAAAAAAAGTGAAATTGTTCACTGCCGATGATCTGGTAAGAAAGGTAAGCACGATGCTTACCTTGCCTATCAGATAATCTGTCCCTGCGCGCGCGCGCGCACACACACACACACACACACACACACACACACAATCCACAGGCCCTAGAACTCAGAACTTAGGGTTATTATACTTCCAGCTAGTTTTCCATTCATTCATTCATTCATTTAGCAAATAATTATTGAATACCTATTTTGTGGCAGGTCTGAAGATACAAAGATAAATAACAATTAGTCCCTCACTATAAGAAATTCCTACCTTCAGGTTCCAGGCTAACCTACTTTCTACACCGCTCTTAATTATTTAAGGAACAAGGTTCTTTTCTTTTGGACTTCAGGTCATGCCTAAGAACTTTGAATCCACACTGCTGATCTCGCAGCCCCTTTGCTGTGTCTCTCTGGGCTCTGCCCAAGGAATCCATCTTTTTCTCTCTCTAATCCCAATGCCAGGCTCCTAGATCCTATTTGAAGTCATTATTCCAAGTTTTGCTGTTGTCTGGATTCTCTAGTCACATCTTTTCTCACTAAAGTTTACAACATCACACTTGACCCATCCATTCCAACCCAGCAACATATAGCCACCTGGGATTTAATGCACCCCACTCTGAGATTCCCCAAACTCTTGGCATTTCTAGCACCTATCCCTGATGCCGTTTAATTAGTAAAATTTTGCTGAAAATAATTCAAAAGCGGTTGCAGCAGTACATCAACAGGGAACTGCCAGAAATTCAAGGCAGATTCGGAAGAGGACATGGAATGGGGGATATCATTGCTGATGTCAGATGGATCTTGGCAGAAAGCAAAGAATACAAGAAAGATGTTTACCTGTGTTTTATTGACTATGCAAAGGCATTCAACTGTGTGGATCATAACAAATTATGGACAACATTGCAACGAATAGGAACTCCGGAACACTTAATTGTGCTTATGAAGAACCTGTACTTAGACCAAGAGGCAATCATTCGAACAGAACAAGGGGATACTGTGTGGTTTAAAGTCAGGAAAGGTGTGCATCAGGGTTGTATCCTTTCATCATACTTATTCAACCTGTATGATGAACAAATAATCTGAGAAGCTGGACTATATGAAGAAGAATGCAGCATCAGGATTGAAGGAAGACTCACTAGCAACCTACTATATGCAGATAACACAACCTTGCTTGTGGAAAGTGAAGAAGACTTGAAGCACTTATTGATGAAGATCAAAGACCGCAGCATTCAGTATGGATTACACCTCAACATAAAGAAAACAAAAATTCTCACAACTGGACCAATAAACAACATCATGATAAACAGAGAAAACACCGAAGTTGTCAAGGATTTCATTTTACTTGGATCCACAATCAACACCCATGGAAGCACCAGTCAAGAAATAAAATGATGTATTGCATTGGGCAAATCTGCTGTAAAAGACCACTTTAAAGTGTTAAAAAGCAAAGATGTCACTTTGAGGGCTAAGCTGCTCCCGACCCAAGCCATGATATTTTCAGTTCTTCATATGCATGTGAAAGCTGGACAATGAATAAAGAATACCGAGGAATTGACAACTCTGACTTACGGTGTTGGCAAAGAATATTGAATATACCATGGACTGCCAGAAGAGCAAATGAATCTCTCTTGGAAGAAGTACAGCCAGAATGCTCCTTAGAAGCTAGGGTGGCGAGTCTTTGTGTCATGTACTTTGGACATATTATCAGGAGGGATCAGTCCCTGGAGAAGGACATCATGCTTGGTAAAGTAGACGGTCAGCGACAGAGAGGAAGAGCCTCATCTAGATGAATTGACACAGTGGTTCCAACGATGGGCTGAAGCATGTGAAGATGATGCAGGACTGGGCAATGTTTCATTCTGTTGTACACAGGGTTGCAATGAGTTGGAACCGACTAGACGGCACCTAACAACAATAACACGCTTGATCCAGCTGCTTTAAACGAACATAAAAAATGGTGTACAAATAGAAAGTTAAAACAGAATAAAAGATTTTGAGCTCAATGAAAATAAAGACATTCTTCTTCATCTTTTCTGTGGCACCTAGGAGAAAAGGGAAAAATGCAGAAAAATAACATGTATTAAGCATCTCCTTTGTACTAAATGTCTTATGTAAGATTCTCATTTTAATTCAAAAACACTAGACAGTATGTTCAGGGTGGTCAAGTAATTCGCCAAGTGTTAGACAGCCCTGGTGGCACAATGGTTAAAGCGCTTTGCTGCTAACCAAAAGATCAGGAGTTCAAACCCCACAGCAGCTCCACCGAAGAAAGATGCGGCAATCTGCTTCCATAAAGATTACAGCCTCAGAACCCTGATGCGGCAGTTCTACTCTGTCCTGTAGAGTGGCTGGGAGTCAGAATTGGCTTGACAGCAACAGACTCAGTTTTGGTTTTATATAACTATACAACTAACAGTCCCTGGGAGGCACAAATGATTAAGCACTCAACTGCTGGCCGACAGGTTGGTGGTCTGAAGTGACCCAGAGATGCCTCAGAAGTAAGACCTGGTGATCTGCTTCCAAAAGATCACAGCCTTGAAAACTCTATGGAATAATTGTACTCTGCCCACATGAGATTGCCATGAGTCAGAACTGCTTTGATGGCAACTAACAACATCATACAACTGGTAAGTGGTAAGCCAATAAGTGCTTGTTGTTGTTTTTAGGTGCTATTGAGCCGGTTCTGACTCATAGCTCCCCTATGTACACCAGAACGAAACATTGCCTGGTGCTGCACCATCCTCAAAATCATTGTTATGCTTAAGCCCATTGTTGTAGCCACTATGTCAATCCATCTTGTTAAGGGTCTTCCTCTTTTTTGCTGACTCTCTACCAAGCATGATGTCCTTCTCCAGGGACTGATCCCTCCTGATAATATGTCTGAAGTATGTGAGACAAACTCTCGCGATCCTCGCTTCTAAGGATCATTCTGGCTGTACTTTTTCCAAGACAGATTTGTTCGTTCTTTTGGCAGTCCGTGGTATATTCAATATTCTTAGCCAACACCATAATTCAAACGTATCAATTCTTCTTCCATCTCCCTTATTCATTGTCCAGCTTTCCCATGCATATGAGGCAATTGAAAACACCATGGTCTGGGTCAGGCACACTTTAGTCTTCAAAGTGACATCTTTGCTTTTAAACACTTTAAAGAAGTCTTTTACAGCAGATGTGCCCAGTGCGATACATCATTTTATTTCTTGACTGGTGCTTCAATGGGTGTTGACTGTGGATCCAAGTAAAATGAAATCCTTGACAACTTCAAAATTTCTCCATTTATCATGTTGCTTACTGGTCCAGTTGTGAGAATTTTTGTTTTCTTTTTGTTGAGGTGTAATCTATACTGAAGGCTGTAGTCTTTAATCTTCATCAGTAAGCCCTTCAAGTCCTCTTCACTTTCAGCAAGCAAGGCTGTGTCATCTGCTTATGACAGGTTGTTAATGAGTCTTCCTGCAATCCTGATACTCCGTTCTTCTTTATGTAGTCCAGCTTCTTGGATTATTTGCTCAGCATACAGATTGAATAAGTATGGTGAAAGGATACAACCCTGATGCACACCTTTCCTGACTTTAAACCATGCAGTATCCCCTTGTTCTGTTCGAACGACTGCCTCTTGATCTATTTACAGGTTCCTCATGAGCACAATTAAGTGTTCTGGAATTCCCTTTCTTCAAAATGGAAACCATAATTTGTTATGATCCACATAGTCGAATGCCTTTGCATAGTCAATAAAATACACGTAAACATCTTTCTGGTATTCTCTGCTTTCAGCCAGGATCCATCTGATATCTGCTGTTGTGATAGCCCTGGTTCCACAACCTCTTCTGAATCTGACTTGAATTTCTGGCAGTTCCCTGTTGATGTACTGCTGCAACTGCATTTGAATGATCTTCAGCAAAATTTTACTTGCATGTGATATTGATATTGTTCAATAACTTCCGCATTCTGTTGGATCACCTTTCTTTGGAACAGGCATAAATATGAATCTCTTCCAGTTGGTTGGCCAGATAGCTGTCTTCCAAATTTCTTGGCATAGATGAGTGAACACTTCCAGTGCTGCAACTGATTGCTGAAACATCTCAGCTGGTATTTTGTCAATTCCTGGAGCCTTGTATTTCACCAATGCCTTCAGTGCAGTTTGGACCTCTTCCTTTAGTACCGTCAGTTCCTGATCGCATGCTACCTCCTGCAATGGTTGAACGTCGACCAATTCTTTTTGGTATAGGGACTCTGTATTCTTTCCATCTTCTTTTGATGATTCCTGTGTCATTTAATATTTTTCCCATAGAATCCTTCAATATTGCAACTCGAAGCTTGAATTTTTCTTTGGTTCTTTCAGCTTGAGAAATGCCAAGTGTGTTCTTCCCTTTTGGTTTTCTAACTCCAGGTCTTTGCACGTCAATATAATACTTTGTCTTCTCGAGCTGCCCTTTGAAACCTTCTGTTCAGCTCTTTAACTTCATTATTTCTTCTTTTTGCTTAGCTATTCAACATTCAAGAGCAAGTTTCAGTCTCTTCTGGCATCCATTTTGGTCTTTTCTTTCTTTCCTGTCTTTTAACAACCTCTTATTTTCTTCATGTATGATGTCCTTCCACAACTCATCTGGCCTTCAGTCATTAGTGTTCAAGGTGTCAAATCTATTCTTGAGATGGTTTCTAAATTCAGGTGGGATATACTCAAGTTCATACTTTGGTTCTTGTGGTCTTATTCTAATTTTGTTCAGCTTCAACTTGAACTTGCAGATGAGTAATTGATGGTCTGCTCTGCAGTCGACCCCTGATCTTGTTCTGACTGATGCTATTTTCCATTGTCTTTTTCCACAGATGTAGTCAATTTGATTCCTGTATATTCCATCTGGCGAGGTTCACCTATATAGTCACTGTTTACGGTGTTGGAAAAAGGTATTTGCAATGAAGAGGTTGTTGGTCTTGCAAAATTCTATCACGCTATCTCAGGCATCGTTTCTATTACCAAGGCCATATTTTGCAACTACTGATCCTTCTTTGTTTCCAACTTCCGCATTCCAATCACCAGTAATTATCAATGCATCCTGACTGCATGTTTGATCCATTTTCAACTGCAGAAGTTGGTAAAAATCTTCAATTTCTTCATCTTTGGCCTTAGTGGTTGGTGCGCAAATTTGAATAATAGTTGCATTAACTGGTCTTCCTTGTAGGCATATGGATATTATCCTATCATTGACAGTGTTGAACTTCAGGCTAGATCTTGAAATGCTCTTTTTAATGATGATTGCAAAACTATTCTTCTTTAAGTTGTCACTTCCAGCATAGTAGACCATATGATCGTCCGATTAAAAACAGCCAATACCAGTCCATTTCAGCTCACTAATGCCTAGGATAGTGATGTTTATGCATTCCATTTCATTTTTGACAATTTCCAATTTTCCTAGATTCATACTTAGTTCATTCCATGTTCCTATTATTAATGGATGCTTGCAGCTGTTTCTTCTTATTTTGAGTCATGCCACATCAATCAGCACATGAAGGTCCCGAAAGCTTGACTCCATCCACACATTAATGTTGACTTTACTTCGAGAAGGCAGCTCTTCCCCAGATGTCTTTTGAGTGC
Source organism: Dugong dugon (assembly GCA_030035585.1). Classification (NCBI taxonomy): domain Eukaryota; kingdom Metazoa; phylum Chordata; class Mammalia; order Sirenia; family Dugongidae; genus Dugong; species Dugong dugon. The sequence continues at coordinate 35,479,167 of CM057467.1, forward strand.
CTTCCAATCTGAGGGGCTCATCTTCCAGCAACATCAGACAATATTCCACTGCTATTCATAAGTTTTTACTGGCTAATTCCTTTCAGAAGTAGACTGCCAGGCCCTTCTTTCTAGTCTGTCTTAGTCTGAAAGCTCAGCTGAAACCTGTCTTCCATGGATGACCTTCTGGTATATGAATACCAGTGACATAGCTTTCAGTATCACAACAATATGCAAGCCCCTACAGTAAGACAAACTGACAGACGCATGGGGGAAAATTAGTCCTTAATGACTCTGAAATGGGCCCTTTTTCCTACTTTGTTCTTTGACCTGGATCTGGAATTAGCTAGCTTCACAACCTTCAGCTGCATGATATTGACCTCGCTAGCCTCAGCTTCCACATCTGTGAAATGAAGGGATTGGACCAAGGCCCTGAAAACACTTTAATGAAAACTCAGTGGCTTCACTATTGTTACCTCCATATTATCCATGACAAATATCTGAATGTTATTCCTTAGGATTTCTCTGAACCCAAGTACATCTAAGTAAGTCTGACCAGATTCCTGATGTTCTGTCTGCAAGTTTTTGGTAATATAAAGCTTCACTGTCTGAATGTTTTGGGCAAATTCTTTCAGGATGTTGTATGTTTTTTAAGGTTCCTTTCTCATAATTCCACCCCTCTGGCTATTCAGCGGACTTACCTAACACCTCTGAATGTCGACTTTCAGAAGGATAAATGGGTTTGACCATCTGAATAGCAATACAGAATAAAATTGACAGATACTTAATTGTGAAACACCCCTGCTCTACCTAGTTATATGCAAAAGTGAACCAATAGATCAGCTGATCAACAGATTAAAGAATCAGTGGAAAATTAAAGGGGTAATGTCTGTCTCATAAAAGATGACTTGACACAATGTCCTAATAACTTTAGAGCAACCAAAGCACTGTAAAAATTAATATGAAATCTGCCATCAATCATTTTAGATTTTTATAGCCAAGAAACTGCATTTGTATAACTCAGTTGCTCAACTGGAGAGTTACATTGGGTTTCAGGCCCAGAGAAGGGGAATTAGATGAAATGAGCACTGACCTTTGCTACTGATGAAAACGAGAATCAGCATCTCTCGGCACTTCTTGTTTCAGGTTGTTCTTAATTGGGCAATTTTACAGAAATGATGAGAAACAGGACTTGATGTTGATGGAAATTGCTTTAACAGATGAGAGTACTTTGACACAGTAATTCCGAGGTTTTCTAATTTGAAGGTGGCCAAACTGTATTTTTTTTCTTTTTTGTTGCTAAATAGTATTTTTATAAACTAATCTCTAGAGGAGACATATCCAACAAATGTTTAAAATTTATCTATAAAATTTCATTGTCCTAGGGATTCAATTACTTGAAAATTTAGGTCATCTAAGTATGTATATAAAAAAAGACAATTAGTCAGGGGTCTAACAGTCTCTGACAGAAGTACCAGACAAATATGAGAACTGTCAGCATCATACAGAAGCCACAAATTGGGCTGTCAAAAGCCAGTCCCCTTCAATAATTCTCCTGCATACTCCAAACACACCAGGAGCTACAAGGAGTGGAAAACCCTGGAAAAAACCATAAAAGGGTCAGGCAAGAATGCTAAGTAAGAAGCATGGACATGAAAGAAACTGCTGAGGGATATCAGAGTTAAGACCAGTCAAAAACTGGACCAGACAACCCCTCAAGAAACTGTCCAGGAACAGAACGTCTGGAGCTCTGTGGCCAATCCAGAGGTCAAAGTCCTGCTTATTCCCATCTATGCAGCTCAAAGCTCCTGCTTATAGGCTGGTTCTCTTCCCCTGGCCCCTTTCTGTGAATGGTATCACTATCCTTCTATAGCCTAGGAATCTCGCTTTCCTTCTCCTTGCATGCCCAGTCCATCTTCAAATATTGTTGATTTTAAGTCCAGGAACAAGGACTAGAAGGCAGAAGGGGACATGAGAGCTGGTAACAGGGAACCCAAGATTGAGAAGGGACAGTGTTGAAACGTCATGGGGCTGTTAACCATTGTCATAAAACAGTATGTGTACTAACTGTTTAATGAGAAAATATTTGTTCTGTAAACCTTCATCTAAAGTACAATAAAAAAATACTGTTGATTTTACTCTCTAAATATTTTTAATCCATCTCCTTCTTTACAGCTATGTGTTCACCTTCGTAGTTCAAATTGTCATCATCTCTAGTCTGAAAGAGCCAAACTGGTCTCCCCACATCTACTCTACTGCCTCAAATTCATTATCCACCTTACAGCTAGGGTGATTTGTATCAAAGTAAAATCCTTAAGTGGTTTCCCATTGCCCTTAAATGAAGATAAAGAGCAAACTGCCTAATGTGGCATCAAACTACCTGAAACAGACATCTGTTAGTTCTCTCTCTCTCTCTCCTTTGCTTTTTACTTTCAGAAATGCCTCTCTCCACCCAGGTGGGTTTTCTGTCATTTAGCTCCATCTTCCTCACCACAGGGGGTGCATGTGACTCCCTCCCCGCAACCTGGAAAGTCAGAGTACTCCAGAGATTGGTTCAGAGTTGGGAACTGTATCCAGGAATGTGTCAATAAAAATCCTTACTTGGCAATTAATATGAATCCTAGGAAAAGAAGGAGCACTTAGGTCTGCTGCGATGATCATTTTTTCCTGCTGTATGAAGAAAGTCTCCTAGGATGGAACTAATGCAGAAGAAGTGTGAGCCAAAAGATGAAGAAAAGTAATGTTTGTTTGAGCTGATGCCCAAAGCCATTGCCAGATCTTGAACTTCCCATTTACATGAGTCAATATATTCCTTTTTGCTTTAGGCTAATTTAAATTGAGTTAGTATCACAACTAGAAGATTCCCTCTTGTTCTTTGTTATACATCTATAAACTCTCCTCTATCCTACACCAAGTTAATTCCTTCAGTGCTCAGCTTAAATTTTCCTTCTTTAGGAAAGTGTTTCATAATCCTGCAGACAAAATAAGGTATCTCTCTTATGGCTGCTTGCAGTATTTGTTTCCATTTGTAATTATACTTTTTTAAATACATTTACATCTATGATTATATGATTCCTATCTGTCTCTAACACTTGACTGTAAGCTCTGTGAGGCCAGGATCAGTGTCTTATTTTGCCCTCTATCTTATACTTGGTGCCTTGTACAGTGCCTGACACATTGCAGGTGTTTAAGAAATATTTGTTGATTGAATTAATGAATGGCGAATAACTTGGTGCCAGGAACTATGCTAAATGCTTTTACATACATTATCACATTAAAACCTCACAACACTCTGGTGGCAAATGCTCTGTGACACTTTTACAAATGTGAAAACTAAGGCATAGATATGTTAAAAAACACTGTCACATAACTTTAAAGAGAGAAATCCATGACAAAAAAACAGATCTTGCTGCTTTAATCCAGATTTCCTTTCCTCAAGTAACCTCTTGGGACCTCCTACATATCTATTTGCAGATTCTCTTTTCCCCACAAATGCTTGTGTTATCTCCATTTCCAAAAGTATTTTAGTCTCTTTTACCTTTAAGAGTTGGAGTGCATTAGGAGGCAGCCAAGATGGCGGAGTAGTCAAACACTTCCAGTGGACCCTCTTACAACAAAGACCTGAAAAACAAGTGATTCGATTATATATGGTGATCTGGGAGCCCTGAACATCAAAGGCAGAGTTGAAGAACCGGACTGAGTGGCAGGGGGAGGGGGAGACAGTTTGGAAGCAGTGAGGAGTTGCCAGACCTGACCAAGAGAGAGCCTGAGCCCTTCCGGCCTGATCAGTTCGTAGGTGAGTAGTGAGGTAGGCAAGCAGCAGTGCTCCAGAGCTGTTTTCCATGCCGGGAAAGACCCAGTACCAGAGAGTCTACTTGGCCACCCAGAACCACTGAGAAGTAGCCCTGATCGGCGAAAGATAAGTAATTGTGTACAGCCTACCACGTGGATCAAAAACACCCCACTTAGGGAAAAACCTCTCTCCCAATTACCTCCCTGGTCCCTGCTCTGCACTGGGTCCTGGACCGGCTTCAGCAACTGCCAAGTCCCCTGGGCCGAAAATAGGATCTGTCACATACTTGGAGCCATTCTCCCTGCCTTGGAGAGTGAACAAATTAACAAAAAGGGGAAAAAATAAATTTCTGCTCCCCTAAGCCAGGAGCCCAGGGTAGTCACGGCTCCTTTGCTAAGTACAGGCATAAGGGATCCATGGACTATGAGTGCCTTTCCCCCTAAATAGACTTGTATTGGCCCATCTCAACAGCATAGGCCCTCATTACCACAGCACAAAGGGCTATATACTGGAAGGATAACTTCAACTGTTTCAGCTGTTAAGTGGCAGGTTCTTGACATTTGACAGTGCTCTGCCCATTAAGCAGGGTCTTCACCTAGCCACATCAGGGGCATGAGGACTGGTGGCTCCACCCATGCCACCTAGCCACCTGCAGTAGGGGTCCATGAATAAGAGGTGGCCCCCAGTCCTTACAGCCAGCAGCATTAGGTGCTCATAGTCCTGCTGCAAAACCCACCCACCTATGTGCTCTAGGGAACAGGGACACGCTTTCTTCCTGGATACTTGGGGGTGGCCGTTGGTCCCCTGCCTTGCTCAGAGTGTCTCCCCCTGCTGCAGCCAGATGCCTGTGCCTAAACCCATCACCCAGACTGTCCAGGACTGTAGGTGAGAGCCTACACCACATACTTGGTGGCTATCTACCTGGGCTCCTGAGCTGAATCCATACAGGAGGAGTGGGTGGACTCCTGAGCTCACATACCTAGTAACAGATCTAACCACCTGGTGACAGGACATTACAGCTTCAAAGCTGCCAATAATCAAACTAGATCATATAAGCAGCCTATTTGGGCATAGCAAAACAAAACAAGAAGCTAGGACACAGTAAGCAAACATAAAATAAATAAATATAATAACTTACTGATGGCTTGGAGACAACAGTCAATATCAAACCACATAAACAGGCAATCCCTGGTGGCTTCAGCAAGCTTCCAAAATAAAGAATCTAGTAATTTTCCGGATGGGGAAAATTTCTTGGAATTACTGGAGGCAGAATACAAAAGATTAATATATAGAACTCCTCAAGAAATTAGGAAGTAAATTAAGCAAAATGCAGAATACGCAATAGAGGAAATTAAAAAGATTAGAGAAGAGCATAATGACAAATTTAACAGGATGCAAGAATCCAAAGAGAGACAGCAATCAGAAATTCAGAAGATTAACAATAAAATTTCAGAATTAGACAACTCAATAGAAAGTCATAGGAGCAGAATTCAGGCAATGGAAGTCAGAATTAGTAAGATTGGAGATAAAGCACTTGACACCAATTTATATGAGGAAAAACCAGATAAAAGGATTTAAAAAAATGAAGAAACCCTAAGAATTACGTGGGACTCTATCAAGAGGAATAACCTAGGAGTGATTGGAGTACCAGAACAGGGAGAGGATACCAGAAAATACAGAGAGAATTGCTGAAGATTTGTTGGCAGAAAACTTCCCTGATATCGTGAAAGATGTCAAGATATCTATCCAAGATGCTCATCGAACTCCACGTAAGGTAGATCCCAAAAGAAAGTCACCAAGATATATTATAATCAAATTTGCCAAAACCAAAGATAAAGAGAGAATTTTAAGAGCAGCTAGGGATAAACATAAAGTCATCTACAAAGGAAAGACAATAAGAATAAGCGCAGACTACTAAGCAAAAACCATGCAGGCAAGAAGGCAATGGGATGACATATATAAAGCCCTGAAGGAAAAAAACTGCCATCCAAGAATTATATATCCAGAAAAACTGTCTCTCAAATAAGATGGTGAAATTAGGACATTTCCAGATAAACAGAACTTTAGGGAATTTGCAAAAACCCAACCAAAATTACAAGAAATACTAAAGGGAGTTCTCTGGTTACAAAATCAGTAACATCAAATAACAAACCAAGACTAGAATACAGGACAGAGCAACCAGATATCAACCCAGACAGGGAAGTTGCAAAAGTAAATCAAAGATAAAACACTGAGAATAGGCAAACAAGTGTCAATTCATAAAAGATAACAACAAGAAAAAAAAAAGAGGGACTTAAAAAATGTCGACATAGATTTTTCATATTGAGAGGAAGTCAAGGCGATATAAAGAAATAAAAGACTGGTATAAACTTAGAAAAATAGGGTAAATATCAAGGTAAGCACAAAGGAAACTAACAATTCTACAAGTCAAAATAAAAAACCAGAAAAATATAAAGACTCAGCAAACACAAAATCAACAATAATGAAAAAGATGCAAAAAATATACATAAAGAAAAACGAGTCAGCACAGAAAATTAAGTGGAACAAAGAAACTGTGAACAACACACAAAGAAAGACATCAAAATGACAGCACTAAACTCATACCTATCAATAATTACACTGTATGTAAACATATTAAATGCACCAATAAAGAGACAAACAGTGGCAGATTGGATTAAAAAAACACGATCTGTCTATATGCTGCTTACAAGAGACACACCTTAGACTTAAAGACACAAACAAACTAAAACTCAAAGGATGGAAAAAATATATCAAGCAAACAACACTCAAAAAAGAGCAGGAGTGGCAATATTAATCTCCGACAAAATAGACTTTAATGTAAAATCTACCACAGAGGATAAGGAAGGACACTATATAACGATTAAAGGGTCAATACACCAGGAGGACATAACTATAATAAATATTTATGCACCCAATGACAGGGCTCCAAAATACGTAAAACAAACTCTAACAGCACTGAAAAGAGAGATACACAGCTTCACAATAGTAGTAGGAGACTTCAACACACTACTTTTGGTGAAAGACAGAACATCCAGAAAGGAGCTCAACAAAGACACAGGAAAGGTAAATGCTACAGTCAACCAACTTGGTCTCACAGATGTATACCGAACACTCCCCCCAGTAGCAGCCACGTATGCTTTCTTTTCCAACGCACATGGAACAATGTCCAGAGTAGACCACATATTAGGCCATAAAGCAAGCCTTAACAAAAGCCAAAGCATCGAAACATTACAAAGCATCTTTTCTGACCATTAAGCCATAAAAGTAGAAGTCAACAACAGAAAAAGCAAGGAAAAAAAATCAAACACATGGAAACTGAACAACATCTTGCTCAAAACCTACTGGATTATAGAAGAAATCAAGGATGGAATAAAGAAATTCATAGAATCAAACGAGAATGAAAACACATCCTACAAGAACTTTTACGACACAGCAAAAGCCTTGCTCAGAGGTCAGTTTACAGCAATAAATGCACACATCCAAAAAGAAGAAAGGGCCATAACCAAAACATTAACTCTACAACCGGAACAAGTAGAAAGAGAGCAGCAAAAGAAGCCCCCAGGCACCAGAAGAAAGGAAATAATAAGAGCAGAATTAAATGAAATAGACAATAGAAAACAATTGAAAGAGTTAACAAGGCTAAAAGCTGGTTCTTTGAAAAGATCAACAAAATTGATAAACCACTGGCCAGACTGACAGAAGAAAAACAGTAGAGGAAGCAGATAATCCATAAAAGAAATGAGATGGGTGATGGCACAACAGACCCAACTGAAATTAAAAGAATCATAACAGAACACTACGAAAAACTGTACTCTAACAAATTTGAAAACCTAGAGGAAATGGACAAATTTCCAGAAACTCACTACCTACCGAAACTAACACAAACAGAAGTAGAACAACTAAATAATCCCATAAGAAAAGAAGAGATTGAAAAGGTAATTAAAAAACTCCCAACAAAAAAAAGACCCTGGCCGGATGGCTTCACTGGAGAATTCTACCAAACTTTCAGAGAAGATTTAACACCACTACTACTAAAGGTATTTCAGAGCATAGAAAAGGATAGAATACTCCTAAACTCATTCTAGGAAGCCAGCATAACTCTGATACCAAAACCAGGTAAAGACACCACAAAAAAAGAAAATTACAGACCAATATCCCTCGTGAACATTGATGCAAAAGTCCTCAACAAAATTCTAGCCAATAGAATTCAGCAACATATCAAAAAAATAATTCACCATGATCAAGTGAGATTTACACCAGGTATGCAGGGATGGTTCAATATTAGAAAAACAAACAATATAATTCATCACATAAATAAAACAAAAGACAAGAACCACATGATTTTATCAATCAATGCAGAAAAGGCATTTGAAAAAGTCCAACACCTATTCATGATAAAAACTCTCAACAAAATAGGAATAGAAGGGAAATTCCTCAATATAATTAAGGGCATTTATACAAAGCCAACAGCCAACATCATCTTAAATGGAGAGAGTCTGAAAGCATTCCCCGTGAGAACGGGAACCAGACAAGGATGCCCTTTATCACCACTCTTATTCAACATTGTGCTGGAGATCCTAGTCGAGCAATTAGGCTAGAAAAAGTAATAAAGGGCATCCAAACTGGTAGGGAAGAAGTCAAAGTATCTCTATTTGCAGATGATATGATCTTATACACAGAAAACCTCAAAGAATCCACAAGAAAACTACTGGAACTAATAGAAGATGTCAGCAAAGTTTCAGCATACAGGATAAACATATAAACATCAGATGGATTCCTTTACACCAACAAAGAGAACCTCGAAGAGGAAATCACCAAATCAATACCATTTACAATAACCCCCAAGAAGATAAAATACTTAGGAATACATCTAACCAGAGACGTAAAAGATCTATACAATGAAAACTACAAGACACTACTGCAGGAAACCAAAAGAGACCTACAAAAGTGGAAAAACGTATCTTGCTCATGGATAGGTACACTCATCATTGTGAAAATGTCAATTCTACCCAATGCAATCTACAGATACAGTGCAATCCCAATTCAAATTCCACCAGCATTTTTTAATGAGATGGAGAAACAAATCACCAAAATCATATTGAAAGGGAAGAGGCCCCAAATAAGTAGGCATTACTGAAGAACAAGAACAAAGTGGGAGGCCTCACACTACCTGACTTTAGAACCTATTATACTGCCACAGTAGTTAAAACAGCCTGGTACTGGTACAACAACAGATACATAGAACAATGGAACAGAATTGAGAATCCAGACATAAATTCATCCACCTATGAGCAGCTGATATTTGACAAAGGCCCAAAGTTCCTTAACTGGGGAAAAGACAGTCTCTTTAACAAATGGTGCTGGCATAACTGAATATCCTTCTGCAGAAAACTGAAACAAGACCCATACCTCACACCATGCACAAAAACTAACTCAAAATGGATCAAAGACTTAAATATAAGATCGAAAATGATAAAGATCATGGAAGAAAAAAATAGGGACAACGCTAGGAGCCCTAATACATGGTATAAACCCAATACAAACCATAAGTAACAATGCACAAGCACCAGAAGAGAGACTAGATAAATGGGAGCTCCTAAAAATCAAACACTTTATGCTCATCAAAAGACTTCACCAAAAGACTAAAAAGACAACCTACAGACTGGGAAAAAATACAACAATCTGATCAGTGTCTAATCTCCAAAACCTACAAGATACTGCAAAACCTCAACAACAAAAAGACAAATAATTCAATTAAAAAATGGAGAAAAGATATGAACAGGCACTTCACCAAAGAAGATATTCGCGTGGCTAACAGACACATGAAGAAATGCTCATGATCATTAGCCATTAGAGAAATGCAGATCAAAACTACAATGAGATATCATCTCATCCCAACAAGGCTAGCATTAATCCAAAAAACACAAAATAATAAATGCTGGAGAGGTTGCAGAGAGACTGAAACACTTATACACCGTTGGTGGGAATGTAAAACGGTACAACCACTTTGGAAATCGATTTGGCGCTTCCTTAAAAAGCTAGAAATAGAAGTACCATACGATCCAGCTATCCCGCTCCTTGGACTATATCCTAGAGAAATAAGAGCCATCACATGAATAGACATATGCACACACATGTTCATTGCAGCACTGTTCACAACAGTAAAAGAATGGAAACAACCTAGACACCAATCAAAGGATGAATGGATAAACAAATTATGGTATATCCACACAATGGATACTATGCAATGATAAAGAATGATGAAGCCGTGAAACATCTTATAACATGGATTTTCTGGAGGTCATTATGCTGAGTGAATTTAGTCAGTCACAGAAGGGCAAATATTGTATAAGACCACTATTACAAGAATGCAAGAAAAGGTTAAACACAGAAGACAACATTCTTTGATGGTTATGAGGGTGGAGAGGGAGGGTGAGGGTTATTCACTAACTAGATAGTAGACAAGAATTATCTTAGGTGAAGGCAAGGACAGCACACACTACAGGGGAAGTCAGCACAACTGGACTAAACCGAAGCTAAGAAGTTTCCTGAATACAGTCAAACACTTTGAGGGACAGAGTAGCAGGGGTAGGGGTCTGGGGACCATGCTTTCAGGGGCCTTCTAGGTCAATTGGCGCAACAAAGCTTATTAAGAAAATGTTCTGCATCCTACTTTGGTGAGTGGCATCCTGGGTCTTAAAAGCTTGCAAGCGGCCATCTAAGATGCATCAACTGGTCCCAACCCCCTGGAGTAAAGGAGAATGAAGAATAGCAAAGACACAAGGAAAGTATTAGCCCAGGAGACAGAAAGGGCCACATAAACCAGAGACTTCATCAGCCTGAGACCAGAAGAACTAGATGGTACCCGGCCACCACCAATGACCACCCTGACAAAGAACACAACAGAGAGTCCCAGATGGAGCAGGGGAAAGGTGGGGTGCAGAACTCAAATTCTAGTAAGAAGACCAGACTTAATGATCTGACTGAGACTGGAGGAACCCTGGAAAGCATGGCCCCTGGATTCTCTATCAGCCCAGAACTAACACAGTTTCCGAGGCCAACTCTTCAAACAGGGATTGGACTGGACAGTGGGACATAAAGTGATACTCATGAGGAGTGTGCCTCTTAGCTCAAGTAGATATAAGAGACTAAATGGGCAGCTTCTGTCCAGAGGTGTGATGGGAAGGCGGAGAGGGTTAGGAGCTGGTTGAATGGACATGGGGAATCAGGGATGGAAACCGGAGTGTGCTGTCTCAGTAAGGGGAAAGCAATTAGAGTCACATAACAATGTATGTATAAATTTTTGTATGGGGGAAAAAAAAAAGAGTTGGTTCATTAGGTTTAACACCTTCCAGGAATATTTTCAGTCTTACCCACAACACTTGAAATACACCCTTTTTACTCCAAAAAAAGCTTAGAAGATTCAGAAGAAGAAAGATTTTTAGAGCATTGACCTTGATTTTGGGGTGTAGGGGAAGGGTCTGTTCTGAGGTCCCATATATTTTTCTATACTGGTCAGTGACTATCCAGTCTACTCCTAAAACCATCCCAGAGTAGAAGGGAATACAGGTGAGAGACTGACAGAGATTGGGACGGGAGAGGAGAAGGCAGAACCTGCCTATTGCCATTGAACATGAATCCCTGAAGTTTGAAATACTTCAAAGCCCTTCTCAAGTCACAGTTACTCTGCTGTCCCAGCATTTTGATAATCTGGTCTTATGCACATTATGATTATTTGGCAATAATATGCATTAAATGGCAGAAAAAGTTCAAACCTTATAAAGTAATGCTAGACAGTTTATTGGACATAGATGAAGAATTAGCACACAGAACTCAGAGCTACAGTATAAATATTTGAATTAATCGCCCAGGCTATAGAAAAGGAAGAATTCTATGGACTTCTAGATCTGCCAAAATGGCCTGTAGGAAGGCTATTCTAAGAAACCAGCCTCCAACTTCTTTGTTACATATCTATAACAAAAAAAGAAGCTTGCAGCAGAGGGTAAATCAATGCATAGCTTCCTTTGCTGAGAAAGTCTTGCTATAAAGAAAATGCCAGCTGAACCAAATACCTGATGCTAGTACAAGCTTCTTATCTCATCGCAAAATGGGTAACAAAGGTCACTGACCAGCACTGGTCCATTGATCGCATTTTGAGAAGCGTTGGCCTTGAAAAGTAGTTTGCAACTCTTGCTGTGCCTTAGAAGCACCTGTGAAACTTTACAATCTACCACTACCTGAGTGACTTATCCTGAGATTCTGATTTAATGAGTTTGGGGTGGTGTCCACTATATTTTAGCATTCCCCAGGTGATTCTAGATGCATCCAGGGTCAAGAACCACCGGTCTCTGTTGTAGCAAGGCTGGAAGACATAGGGATTCTTGATGCTGACTTTTGGCAAAGAGCTTAGAGCTAAGTATAGCTAATACAGGTGGAGAAGCCTGCCTTTCTAAAGACTTCTTGTTTCTTGGTTCTTTTATTAGCCATTTAGGAGAAGAAAATAGAACTGAAGACAGTTACTAAGAGATAGGTGACGTGTGTGGGGGGAAGGAACACCTACAGACTCTTTGGAACCTTAGGCTTTAAGAAATCTAAATTTAGGAAGAGATTTTGGTGGATGGATGCTACCCCACTCTACAGGCAAAATAATACAGAGGAGGCAATTGAAGTTGAAGGACAAAAAAAAAAAAAAAAGTCATAATGCCTTCAATTTTTTCTTTTTCCTCCTCCACAGTAGTTTTCTGAAGAGGGTGGAGCTACCACTGACATCTAAAGTGAGAAAAGCAAGGATATCCGAGGCTAGGGCTATAAATATGGCAGCACGGAAAACCAGAGAAATCTGTCATCTATTTGAAACCCCTGAGTTCAAAGTTGAGCCTGGAAAATAAGTAGTTCAGAGTTAATGAATGGATGGAGCAGACCTCCAACTGTTTAGGCCATTCATCACCCTAGCCATACAAGTTTGCAAATCACCAACCATTACTCAATTCATCCACTAAATGAGGACAGAATTCAAAGATAAATCTCGTGAACACTTGTAGTGCAATTATAATGGACTGTCTTTGCTTAATACTGATAGCCCACTCAGACCCTGCATTCCAGAAAACCTCATTTCGGAAACCAAACTAACCTCCACAGTGACTGCCAGGCTTCTTTCCCAGCAAACATCTCAAAGGAAGTGTCATAGCACTGGCATCCTTTTTACAATCATCTGCTGGCTTATTACCAAAAAAACAAAAACCAAACCCGCCGCCATCAAGTAGATTCAGACCCATAGCGATCCTATGGAGCCCGTGGTGCAGTGGTTAAGTGATACCGTTGTTAATCAGTCAGCAGTTTGAATCCACCTGCTGCTCCTTGGAAGCCCTGTGGGGCAGTTCCATTCTGTCCTATAGGGTCACTATGAGTCGCTTATTAAGAGTATTTATGTACATTACAGCTACCTGTCTATTTGTCGTACTATGGTAGCTTGCATGTTGATATGATGCTGGAAGCTATGCTGCTGGTATTTCAAATACCAGCAGGGTCACCTATGGTACTTAAAATACACTTTTGTATATGGACTTGAGCATATGAAGGATCATGAAGATGGTACAGGACTGGCAATGTGTCATTCTGTCGTACATGGGATTGCCACATACATGGGAGCCAATTCGGTGGCAACTAACAACAACAATATACATCAAGCGTATTAATATAGGCTTAGGATACCGGCAAGGAGCCCTGGTGGCACAGTGGTTAAGTGCTTGACTGCTAACTGAAAGGTCAGCGGTTTGAACCCACCAGCCAATCTGGAAAAGAAAGATGTGGCAAATCTGCTTCTGTAAAGATTACAACCTTGGAAATCCTATGGGGAAGTTCCACTCAGTTCTATAGGGTCGCTATGAGTCGGAATTGACTTGAGGGTAATGGGGACAGGGATACTGGCACTTTAACTTACCAATGGAAACTTGGGTAAGTGTATTTACTTCTTTGAATCATGGTTTCCTTATACGTAAAGGGGATAATAATCTTTATTTCCTTAGGGTTGTTTTAAAGATGAAATGAGAGCTAAAGCCTGCTGTTGAGCAAGGTGAATTTTTTAGAGTGCAAGTAAGAACCAACTTTATTTTTTCTCAACATAGCCTTTTTAAATCTGGTCTGTTGAAACTCTCTTTCCCAAACCTCAACAATATTTCAGGCAAATTCTACAGCTATTATGGTCATTTCCTGGCAATAAATACTGTTTCATTTTGAGAAGTCCAATCCAGTCTTACACCAAAACTTCAGTTTCTCATATAATTTGAGTGTTGCCCCTCCTCCAGATCAGGCCTGAACCATCTTTAGAAACCTGCCCCGCCCCGCCCCACCATTACTTTGCAGCCTCAGAATTCTTCAGGTTTGTGATAGGGAGAGGGAAAACGAAAAAGGCCTTACTGAGTGCTGTTGGGCTTTCTGTGTGCAGGTGTACAAGCGCTGGTCCTTTCTCTTCTGAGGTGCTTTTGTGGACTCATCAGAGACACTCTTTCCCTCCTGATCTAAGCCTCTTTCTATTGGGATGTAATCCTATTGAATAGACTACTTTTAAGAGAGTTCAAGCCCACTTAGTCCATAGGGGAGAAAAAAAACAAACAAATGAACAATGTTTGCTCCCTTACCCCAACAAACTTGGAAAGTGCAGGCTGCCCTCTAGATCGTTCCCTTTACACTGACATCACAGCCTCTTGCCTTCAGATGGTTTCATGCCAGAGACTGACACTGATCTCTGCTCTCTACAAACTACAGAGGACACATGAGTGGCTCTCTTCAGTTGGCTTTGAGTGTTTATGGGGGGAACACATAATACCAAACACCATTCCTTCAAGAAATCCCTATTCACTGTCTTCTTCTCAGTCCCCTGCCTTTGCTTGTAAGTGTCCTAGATATGGTTGCAGAACCAGCTTGGGGGCCACTGTCTCTTAAGAATAGGTGGAAATTAACACCCTTGTCTTTAGAGCTTCCATTACACCAGAAAATGTTTCATTAAAAAACATGTTTCCCAGTGAAGTACCTAGTTCCAGGCTTGGCACAAGCTTGGCATAATTGTTGGTTGTAAGGTGAGATAAGGCCTTCACAAGGAGACAAAGGAAGCACACACACACACACACACACACAACCCAAAACAAACAAACAAAAACCCAGGAAATGAATGACATATGCAAACCTCTAAATGTGTGACACCTGGATTTTTAAAAAGGCATGCAAAGCAGGCTTCTGTAGACCTAAGAAGAACGCCTGTCCTGTTTCAAGAAAAAAAATTTTTAAGAAATATGTCAGATATGCAAGTGTGCGTTTGCTTTCTCTTTATTTGCCAGCCCCCATCTCTATGACATATATATTGACTTCCTTGTGTCTTTAATGCCATTTTTGATCGATGGTTTATGCCACAAGAGCTCAATGGTTGCTGGCGGATTTCTCTTTCTCTGGCCCATCTCCTTCTCCATTCTTCTATGTGGTGGCCAAGCATTGAGTAGAGAAGGTCCCTGGTAAATCATGTTTCTTCTCTGTGAACCTACCCTCACCCCCACTCCCCAGTCAAAGCTGACTGGACCAGAATTGACACTTGAACTGGGCGTGGCCAATCAAAAGTGAGATGCACAGACACATCTCAGAGATGGGTCCCATCCAGAGGGCTGGTTCACAAATGCCCCCTGCAATGCTGCCACCCTTCCTGAGGTTTGAGGACCCTGGTGCAGCTGTTCCTTGGATTGTGTTAGGGCTCTCCCAGAAAAATCTCATGCTCTTCTTTTTTAATCTAACACAGGTAGTTTTTTTTCACTTGCAACCAAAATCACATGAACTTACACCATCTCTTTTTCTCTTTCCCTTCTCCTACATGTTTTTCTTCTCAATTTATCCTTCTCCACTGGCAAAGGCATTCACCAGTTTTTCTCAGGACCATTTAGCCAGCATCCCTTAAGGCTAAAGGGATTGTAAACTCCAAGGTTGACTTTTAAAATTCAACTGTCTGCTATTCTCAATACTGGCTCCATCTAAGTCCTGGGTAATTTAAGTTGACTCTTGGACCTCCAAAGGCAGGAGACACAGTACATCCACACAGGCATGTATAGTGAAAAATACTCATGGTTCACAGACGATGGTATATAAAATCATGGGGTAAATGTCAACAGACTGCATACGTGATCAGCTTTCAAAACTAATTTTCTCTCACCTTTTCATATGTCTCTATAGCTCATACCATTCCTAGGAAAGCAGAACATATGTGTAACATAATTCATGGCTTGGTCACTGGACATGCTCATATCTACAAGGTATCTAGAGATTTCAACTCTACTGTTGGTTGAATGTCCTGCTTCAATGCTTCTTTCATTTCAACTTTCTTCTGTTTATGTGGGCTGCATCTTTTCGTTCAGTTCCTAGTAGTTGAAGGCTTTTGTTCTTTCTTTCCTTATTATTAGTATTTTTTAATCCCTTTAAGGATGTATCAAAACAAAGACTGACCCTCAGATCTGGTGATCTGGGAACTGAAAAACTGGGTGAGGGGGTCACTAGACTATGGTGCTTCTTCGGCATGTTCTATACATGATACACTGAGCTCAGCAGTAGCCTATGTCTCCACTCACTTCCCTGCTCTTGTAGGAAACGTATCTAACAGCCTAGCATTAGATTCCTCATTTCTACCATCCTGTAGTACTTGCTTTTATTGGAATGCTGTCTTTGCTGAGGTTCAAGTGACGGAGATCCTCATGTTAATCATAATGGTAACAGCCACCATTTATTGAACATGTGCTTGTGCCAGACATTTTACATGCAGGAGCTGTAATTCTTTCCTACAAGAAAGTAGCTTCTTATCCCTGTTTATAGATGGGAAACTGAGACCCTCAGGAGAGATTTGTACATTTGATCAAAGTCTCACGGTAGAAAGTAACGGGACAAGGTTCCAAATTTGGATTTCCTAATTCTACCTTTTAAAAAATACAGGTATGACACAAGATGTGATTGGAAACAACTAAGAAAAAAATATTGAAAAAATATCTTAGAACTCCCACATCAAATGACCTGTAGAGGAGTGTGTTCATTCTCCAAGGATATGAGTGTGTCTTAGGGCTTTCGTGTGCTCTCTATTCAACCACTGGGTACCCAGACAGGCTGTTCTTTAGCTGTGTCTACCAAACCAAAACCCAAACTAGCTGATGTCAAGTCGATTCCAACTCATTGTGACCCCATGTACATCAGAGTAGAACTGTGCTCCATAGGGTTTTCAATGTCTGTGATCTTTTGGAAGTAGATCCTCAAGCCTTTCTTCTGAGGCACCTCTGGGTGGATTCTAACTACTAACTTTTTGGTTAGCAGCCAAGCATTAACTGTTTGCTCCACCCAGGGATTCCACACATGTTCTCTGTCTAACAAGACTGTGTATCTGATGCACAAGTAAAACCGTGACTGTCTCTCACATGTCATGATGGCCAGCCCACCACACTGTGTCTCATTGCATGTTTTGTGGGCCTTATTCCTGCAGTTGATCCAAATGGAAATTTAGACATCTCTTTGTCATAAAATAATTGATCACAGAAAAGAATTAAATTTAGTGAGTGACTTTGAGCTTTCACTATAGCAAGGTTAGAAAAAAATTCCCATTCTGTCTGGAAACAAACTGGAGTACCTGTCGAAATTAAAAATGACTTACATTCATACCATTTGGGAGTCATGTGTGCTGACTCTCAAGAATAAAATGTGATTCATCTTATATCAGTGTGGCGTTTACCGTGAAGATGCCTTTATGTAAACCTGCCAGGATTTTCAAACAAAGGGGCAGAGGACTTCTTAGGCAACTGTTTCAGCAGACCCTTACCCCAGGCTTTCCAGAAGGTCTCCAACAGTGTCCTAATCAGTACTCTCAGGGGCCTTTTGCCCATATGATCTCCCTGACCTTTCTGGTGACCAATAGTTCCTCCTTAAAACTTCTTAAAACACTCCCTTCCATCCAGTCCCAGTGACATGGCAATGTTCTGAGGTCTTCAGTGCCTCTTCATTATGGCTTCTTTGTCTTTACATTCTCTAAATGATGGTATTCTCCAAGGTTCTGGCACCAGCTTCCTAGGCTTCTCTGGAGACTCTCTGCCCCTAGCACATCCATCAGCTCCCACAGCCTACAGCATCTCTGCCCTAGGTGGTTACCCTACGCCTTTGCCCTGACAGGCCCCCAGTTCCCAGTCCCTGTTCCTGACTTTCCCAATGTCTGAACTTCACCTGTTCTAGAATTCCTTTTTGCTCTCTTCCTTCTGTCTAGTTAGATACCTGGAATTCTCCTGCTCTTTCTGATCCCAAGAACTGACCTGGTCAACACCAGTTGTCTAGAGCCTTTCCTCAGGGTACCATCTTCTTCCTGCTGTAGTGGACATCATCTCAGAGCCTGAAAATGGGTCTCTCCTACTATGTGCATTTGTGTAGTCCCAAGGTATGGCTTCTCTCAATTCCCCTCTTAGTCATGCCTGGGAAGTGATGTTCTATATTAGACACTAAACTCTCATTTGATGTTGTAGTCCCTGTAATCCCTAGAACACTGTCTTGTGCATAGCAGATTCTCCCTAAATGGTTCAATTTAATTTAACAAAAACTCAGTAAACTGAATTGAAGCTGCTATTCACTGAGTCAGGATAACAGGGTATAGAAGATTCTAGAAGAAAGAGAGAAATTTAAATTTACTACACTGCTAAGAAATTGTCTCTTGAATGCCTGTGGAAGTTATTAGTTCATGTTGTGTAGGGAAGTTTTTGGATCTGTGCTTACCATGTGAGCATGTGAAGATAAAGACAGAATTTATCTTTAAGGCTAAATTAAATATGATTACAAGATTGAGTTATTAACTGTAAAAATCGGCTCTCAATAAGTGCCCCTTTTTGTTCTCTCTGCAGGGATCTTCTGGGAAAATTAAACGTTTTATGCCACAGAGTTTACTAACTATAATCTAGCATTTTATGTTGCCATTATTTTCCTGGATACGTTGGGTTTCCCAACGTTATCTGCATGATCACTGAGGACTGGATGCTCACTTACAGCCCAAGTCAGAGCTGAACAAAGACACGCCCTCAGACAGGCTAATGACTGGGCACCACTTCAAACTGATATTCTTGAATATTTAATGGATGTAAGCATAAGCCAATTTTCTATTAACATATATTTTATCCTGAAACAAATTCATTTACTAAATAATTTCCCCCGGCAGAAGCAGAGTCAATGCTGTGAAAACAATTCTATAAAACACTTTTCTGTAACTCTGTTCTCTTTTAAGCTGCCTTTTGTGATTTCCTGTAGCAGAAGAGCCTTCCTTGGGAGACATATTAAAGGGTTTAAAGTATACATAGAAATAAACCATTTGTTTTGGCTAAACAGTTCCATGTCATGCATGATTTGGTTTTCAGATTATGCTGACTGTGAGGGTTGACCTCAAGCAACTGTCCAGCGGGCTAGTTTGGGGGCTGTAGCTGCTCTACGCAACTTGTAAAAGTACTCAACAAAGACGTATGTCCTGGTGAGTTTTTTTTTTTTTTTTTTTTTTTTAACTTCGCTCAATCATACTGACTACATCAGCAACCAATTACACTTTCCTGGTTATGTAGGATCACTATGAGTTGGAACTGACTCAACAGCAATGGGTTTGGTTTGGTTTGAGTTTGGTTATGTAGGAAGTCATGTATGGAAGCCTGAATTAATTGGCCCCATATTTCCAACATATTTCAATGATGTCTTACTGTCCATTGTAAATGGCCTCCCTCCACCGTTCCCTGGATGACCTGCCCCTTAAATCCAGTTCTAGCTTCATCCTGGGGCTCACTTCTGCATTAATTCCTCCTTCTGGCCTGACTGTCTTCCTACTTACCCTTTGTCTTTTCCTCTCCATAATCTAGAATGTCTCCCTTCACCTTTTACATATTTTAGCAATCCTGTCTTAAGTCTCCATAGAATTTCTCTTCTTCTGTAAACCTGTTTTAAGGTCTCTTCCCAGTCCATTCCCCTGATTTGAAGCTGTCCCCACCCACAGCCACTTCTGAAGATATGTGACCCCTCTTATGCCTGGGACTAATTGAACTGGTGGAAGTTGTAGACACCTAACTTAGGGAACCACAGGTATGTTGGCTGAACCAACATGATCCTATGTCAGAAGAATTTGGAATTGACTCACAGAAATGGAGCCAGTTGGATGACGGTGGGCACTCATGAAAGACCATAAAGAGTCAAGATTGGTCCCCAATTGCACATTGGTCATGTGCAATCAGATGAAGCCAGTCAAAGAGAGGAGAAAGAGAACTGGAGAGAAGAAGCCGGGGGGGAAAACCATGTGATTCCTGAGAGCATGGTGACTTTGTTGACTTTTGAATTTCAGTCTGCCTTGTTTAGTACAGATACACTTCATTCTTTGTCTTTAGATGGTTCTGTGAAATAATACTTTTAAAATATCCTTTTACTTAAGCTACCTTAAGGCAATTTCTGTCCCTTTCAACAAAATAGCCTTAGTCTGATGTCCCATTCTTCTTTCTGCCATCCTTTCTTGCTGTCTAAGTGACTTCTGGGCTTACCTTCCTTCTCATCACTTGCTCTATGGAAGGTAGCAGCTTGGCTCTCCAGAAACAGGAATGGTGACTGAGGGTCACTGCCAACGTTATTAGTCAAAGTAATTAATGATAACTGCCTCAACAGACAATCCCCAAAACTTCAGTCACTTGTTCTCGTTGCTAGGTAGTTTTGAGTCAGTTCCAACTCATAGTAACCCTATGTACAACAGTGCAAAACACTGCCCAGTCCTGTGCCATCCTCACAATCATTGCTATGCTTGAGTCCATTGCTGCAGCCATTCTGTCAATCTGTCTGGTTGAGGGTCTTCCTCTTTTTTTACTGACTCTCTACTTAACTCATCAAAAGTATATTTCTCAATTCTACAGAACATTTACAGAAGAGCTTGTACCAGTTCTACTCAAGCTATTTCAGAGCATAGAAGAGGAAGCAACACCTCCAAATTCATTCTATGAAGCCAGCATAACGCTGATACCAAAACCAGGCAAAGACATCACAAAAAAAGAAAATTACAGACCAATATCTCTCATGAATATAGATGCAAAAATTCTGAACAAAATTCTAGCCAATAGAATTCAGTATCATATCAAAAAAATAATACACCACGACCAAGTAGGATTCATACCAGGTATGCAAGGATGGTTTAGCATTAGAAAATCCATCAACGTAATTCATCACATAAATAAAAGGAAAGAAAAAAATCACATGATCATCTCAATTGATGCAGAAAAGGCATTTGACAAAGTCCAACACCCATTCCTGATAAAAACTCTCAATAAAATAGGTATAGAAGGGAAATTTCTCAACATAATAAAGGGCATCTATGCAAAACCAACATCCAACATCATTCTTAATGGAGAGAGGCTGAAAACATTCCCCCTGAAAACAGGAACAAGACAAGGATGCCCTTTATCACCACTCCTATTTAACGTTGTGCTGGAAGTTCTAGCTAGAGCAATAAGGCAAGAGAAAGAAATAAAGGGCATCCAAATTGGTAATGAAGAAGTTAAACTGTCCCTGTTTGCAGATGATATGATACTATACACATAAAACCCTAAAGACTCCACGAGAAATCTACTGGAACTAATAGAAAGATTCATCAGAGTAGCAGGATACAAGATAAACATTCAAAAATCAGTTGGATTCCTATACACCAGTAAAGAGAACAATGAAAAGGAGATCAGGAAATCAATACCATTTTCAATAGCCCCTAAAAAGATAAAATACTTAGGAATAAATCTGACCAGGAATGTAAAAGACCTATACAAAGAAAACTACAAAACACTGCTGCATGAAACCCAAAGGGATCTACATAAATGGAAAAACATACCATGCTCATGGATAGGCAGACTCAACATTGTGAAATGGCAATTCTACCTAAAGCAATTTACAAATACAATGCAATCCCGATCCAAATACCAACAACATTCTTTAAAGAGATGGAAAAACTAATTATTAACTTTATATGGAAAGGGAAGAAGCCCCGAAGAAGTAAAGCACTACTGAAGAAGAAGAATAAAGTTGGAGGACTCACACTACCTGACTTGAGAACCTACTATACAGCTACAGTAGTCAAAACAGCCTGGTACTGGTACAACAACAGAGACATTGACCAATGGAACGGAATAGAGAACCCAGATATAAATCCATCCACCTACAGTCACCTGATTCTCGACAAGGGCCCAAAGTCCATCAAATGGGGAAAAGACTGTCTTTTTAACAAATGGTGCTGGCAAAACTGGATATCCATTTGCAGAAAAATGAAACAGGACCCATACCTCACACCATATACAAAAACTACTTCAAAATGGATCAAAGACCTGAATATAAAGCCTCAAACTATAAAGTTCATAGAAGAAAAACTAGGACCAACACTTCAGGCCTTAATACATGGCATTAACAGGATACAAACCATAAACATCAACACAAAAAACCCAACAGATAAACTAGATAACTGGGATCTTCTAAAAATCAAACACCTATGCTCTTCAAAAGACTTCACCAAAAGAGTAAAAAGAGAACCTACGGACTGGGAAAAAATTTTTGGACAGTACAAGTCAGACAAAGGTCTAATCTCCATAATCTACAAGAAAATCCAACACCTCTACAACAAAAAGAGAAACAATCCTATCAAAAAGTGGGCAAAGGAAATGAACAGACACTTCACCAAAGAAGATATTCAAATGGTCAACAGACACATGAGGAAATGCTCACGTTCAGCCATTAGAGAAATGCAAATTAAAACCACAATGAGATACCATCTCACCCTGGCATTACTGGCACGAATCAAAAATACTGGAAATAACAAATGTTGGAGGGGCTGCGAGGAGATGGGAACTCTTACACACCGCTGGTGGGAATGCAAAATGATACAACCATTTTGGAAAATGATATGGCGCTTCCTCAGAAAGCTAGAAATAGGCATACCATTCGATCCAGCAATCCCACTCCTAGGAATATATCCTAGAGAAATAAGAGTCATCACTCGAATAGACATATGCACACCTATGTTCCTGGCAGCATTGTTCACAATAGCAAAAAGATGGAAACAACGTAAGTGCCCATCAGCAGATAAATGCATAAACAAACTATGGTACATACACACAATGGAGTACTATGCAACGAGAAAGAACAACAATGAATCTGTGAAGCATCTCATAACATGGATGAAACTGGAGGACATTATGCTGAGTGAAATAAGTCAATCACAAAAGGACAAATATTGTATGAGACCTCTATTGTAAAAACCCATGAAAAAATTCACATGCAAAATGTAACAGTCTTTGTTGGTTACCAGGGATGGGAGGGGAGTGGGGGGAAATACTAAATAGGCAATAGATAAGTGGTACCTTGGGTGAGAGGTGAGACAGTACACAGTACAAGGGAAACTAACACAACCTGCACAAGGAAAGGTCATGGAGGCCCTATGGACACATCCAAACTCCCGGAGGGACTGAGTCGTTGGACAGAGGGCTCTGGGGACCATGGTCTCGGGGAACATCTAGCTCAATTGGCATGACACTACTTATAAAGATAATGCTCTACATTCTACCTTGGTGAGTGGTGTCTGGGGTCTTAAAAGCCTGTGAGCGGCCTTCTAAGATACTCCGCTGGTCTCATCCCTTCGGGAGCAAGGGAGAATGAAGAGAACAGGATACAAGGAAAAGATTAGTCCAAAGGACTAATTGACCACAGCTACCAAGATCTCCACCGGACTGAGTCCAGTACAGCTAGATGGTGCCTGGCTACCACCGCTGACTGCTCTGACCAGGATCACAACAGAGGGTTCTGGACAGAGCTGGAGAAGGATGTAGAGCATAATTCTAACTCCCAAAAAAAAAAAAAAAAAAGACCAGATATATTGGCCTAAAGGAGACTGGAGAAACCTCAAGAGTGTGGCCCCCAGACACCCTTTCAGCTCAGAGGTGGTTACCTTTGAGGTTTGATGTTCAGCCTGGGAGTAGACAGCCCAGTAAAACTGAATGAGACTAACGAGGTACAGGAGTCCGGTGACGAGGGCCAGAAGGCAGAGGGGGAGTAGGAAGCTGATGATAAGGAACACAAGTTGAGTAAGGATACTGTTGATGTGTTGTGAGATTGTTGACCACTGTTACAGGGCAACATTTGTAGTAACTGTTAAATGGGAGACTATTTTGTCCTGTAAGCCTTCATCTTGGGCGAGAATGGCAGCACAATTGGAAGAGCATAGTCAATGTCACTTAAATGTGTAAGTAAAAAGTTTTGAAATGGTGTATCTTTGGCTATGTGTATTTTCACCAAAAAAAAAAAGCTGAGAATTCAGAGGGTTAAAATGTTGTGGGGTTGTTAACCAAAGTCATAAAACAGCATGTGTACTACTGTTACATGAGAAACTGTTTGTTCTGTAAGCCTTCGCCTGACGTACAATAAAATATTTAATAATAAAAAAAAAAAGTATATTTCTCAATCACACAAAACCTGATGTAGGCTGGGTAGCTCTCCTCCTTCTTATAGCTATGTCATCTGGAACAGGGGTTTCCATGGTTGCTGAGGCAGGGAAAGATAGAAATAGAGAAGGCAGGCTTCCTCTTAATTGTCTTGGGTTGGGAGTAACACACATATACTTCAGCTCACAGTCCGTTGGCCTCCATGTTGCTAAATCCAAAGGCCAATTCTGATTCTCTATCTTAGAAGCATGTGCTAAAATTGATAAATTTCTTCCTTTCAGAAATATTTTCTTCACTTGTTTTCCAGGACACCATACTCTTCTGGTTTTCATCCTACCTCACCGGCAATTCCTTTCCAGGTGTCTTGGTTAAAATCCTCTCTTTTTCCCAACCTCTAGGTGTGGTTGGTGTGCCTGGGGCTTAGTCCTCAGACCTCTTCTTTAGCTGCTCTGACTTCCTAAGTGATTACATCCTAGATAATAGCAAGGACCTTTTCTCTAAAGGAGCCCTGGTGGTGCTGTGGTTAAAGTGATTGACTGCTAACTGGAAGACTGGTGGTTCAGACCTACCAGCTGTTCTGTGGAAGAAAGACGTGGCAGTCTGCTTCCATAGAGTTTAAAGCCTTGGAAACCCTATGGACTCACTATGAGTTGGAATCTACTTGATGGCAATGGGTTTGGTTTTTCTCTAAATACTGTCTTTACTCTGATGGCATCCAGATGTGTACTACTCTCCTTAACTTTTCCCCTAAACTACAGATTTGTATATCCTAGAAAGTAGTTGAACTTTGGATATCCAATCAGCATCTTCAACTTTATTTGCTTAAAGCTAAATTCATGATTCCCAGTCCTCCTCCCTGCCACGCCTAATCCTGTTTCTCCTTGAATGGTTGTTATTTAGTAAAATGCTATCAGCATTCATTCTGTTGTTTAGGTCATTTGCACCTTTAAAATATATCCTGAATCTGACCTCCCCTGCTACAACCTTAGTTCAAATCGCTAACATCTCTGATATTTTGTGATACTGCAATAGCTTCCAAGACTGTCTTCTTGCTTTCTTATATGTTCTGCAC
Source organism: Dugong dugon (assembly GCA_030035585.1). Classification (NCBI taxonomy): domain Eukaryota; kingdom Metazoa; phylum Chordata; class Mammalia; order Sirenia; family Dugongidae; genus Dugong; species Dugong dugon. The sequence goes on from CM057467.1 coordinate 35,504,509, forward strand.
CCGCTAGTCTTTTCTTCACACATCATCCAAAACTATCTTTTAGAAAAGATTTTAGCAATGTCTATAATGCCCGATATAATCCAAAGTCAGTCTACCTTTCCTCCTTCCATCTCAGCCACACTAGTCTTTATGCTATTCCTTTAACACACCAAGCATGTTACCACCTCAGAGTACTTTCTATTTTCTCATCTTGGAATACTCTTCAACTAATATTTTTGTGTGGTAGTTCTATGCATTTCATTTTCATTAATTATGGAGCCAGTTCACATACTCCCTCACTTCATTCAAATATTTTTCTTCAAATGTCAGCTCTTCAGAGTCATTCCATAATAACTTTATCTAAAATATCAGCCTCCATCATCTTCCCCCTTACTCTGTTTTATTTTTTATCACAGCACTTATCAAATAATTTATTTATTATGTGTTTCCCCCACATGAATATATGATCAATATGGATAGAGAAATGTCTAATTTATCTATCATTGTATGAATGATTTGCACAGAGTGTCATCTTGCCCTGGGACCTTCCCTTCCTCCAATTCTTCTGGGTATCAGTTCTCATTCTTGAGATCTCAATTTATTTTTCACTTCCTCTGAGAAAGATTCTCTAGGACAGTGTTAGGTACTATTTCTTTGGGTTCATAAAATGCCCTTTATAATCCTTATCATTGCTTTTATGACTCATAGTGACCCTATAGGACAGAGTAGAACTCCAAGGAGCAGCTGGTGGATTCGAATTGCCTACCTTTTGATTAGCAGCCAAGCTCTTAACTACGAGTCAGAATCGACTTGACAGCAAAGAGTTTTTTGGTTTTTGTTTTTAATCAGTGCTTTTATGACAATGTACGACAATTTTCTGTTTGCCCATTAACCTGTGTCTTGTTCATCATTGTACCCCTAGCTCCTGGTAGAAAACAGTCATTCAGTAACATTTACTGAATGGATGGGTGGTTAGATGAGTAGAATGATTTTTTTTGTCAGAGCACGTACAGTACCTCTTTAACATGTCTGGCCTATGGCAGGGGTAGCATCTTGATGCCTGGACCATGGCTAACCATCCCACTCCCATATCTGATATGAGCATTGACAGTAACATGATAGTAACCTATATCCCACCATTAAATACATTGGAAATTAGAAGACAGAGGGAATCGGCAGCAGACTGAAGAACTGGAAAGGAAGCCCTTCAGGATCAGCATGGCTGGTGGTAACATAATGAAAGACTGTTGATTTGATGTGTGCATGTGTAGAACTTAGATGGATATCATGCCATTAGATCAACCTAGTACCATTCTTCTACAAAGATTAAAGTACTATATAAATTTAAAACACCACCTCATTATGTGTTACATCTTCCTAAAGAGAAAACTGACTGAATGATGAGAATGTATGAGTCACATTCTCTCCCTCTGGGCACAGGATAGGGCAAGGGCAGTCTGTTTCATATACCCATGTGTTTCCCTTTCGTTTCTGATTTCTGAGATATCCTGAGAAAACTCAGTGGCCTCAGGAGAATCAAATAGTCACTAGCAAGGATGACTTCCCAGCAGATAAGAAGGGCTGTAGGGAGAGAAAATGGGAAAAGACCAGAGAATGGATGGGTGTGTGTGTGTGTGGGTGTGTGGTGGGGGGAGTTGGGTGGTGGTTAGGGAGCTGGGCAGCTGGGCAGCTAGGCAGTCCAAAAAGCTAGGTTCTGGTCCTTGGCTTTTGAGCCAATTTCACCAGGAAGAGAAGATGAGAACAGATCCATCTCTCTGCTCTTGGAAGTAGATACATTCTTCCCTTTCCCATGGAACAGGAAGAGCTGTCTCCATCCCTTTCTGCTGTGGTTGAAGTGTACCTTTTCAGGGACCCCTGACAGGGTTCAGCCTTCTGACACCCAGAAAGCATGGTTGTGTCTGCCATCCTGCAGCAATTGCCATGAGGATGTGGCAGCCTACAAATTTGCAAGACCAGTAAATGCCACCTCTGTGAAGGGAGGGAAGAGTTGCCTGGATAACAACTCCACATCTACCATAATGACTTGGATGAGAGCAGAAGGAAACTCCAGTCATTTTTCAGTCTGTCAGTTTTTCTATTATCCTCAAGACTGAGCATGAAACATTCATTATATCCTTATTGATTCAACTGATGAAAAATATATTGGTATTAATAACATGAAACTCTAAGACACTAGGGAAAATAAAACAATTGCTTGTGAACATAACGTGTCTCAGAATATTTTTATGTGGTAGTTCCATGCATTTCATTTCCATGAATTACTAAGCCAGCAAGTAGGCGATTTGGGCTTTGCATCATCAAGCTATATAACAGTTTTTATTTGGTACTTACATGATTATCCAGAGAAAATAGTTTGATAGGTTGTTACTAGCAGAGTTTAATTTGAGACAAAATGAAAAAAATCTGCTTGAAATGACTAAGTCACTGATGAAAGGCATGGAGATGGGGCTTCAAATAGTTTAAATGTGGTCATTAAAAATAATGTTCTTTCTGAGTATTTTAAACATTATGTCCTCTTTGAAAGTTTCAAAAACAGATTCTTCTTCATTTTTATCCCTTTGACATTCAAATTATTGCAATAAGGCATAGGGACTGAGAACTTTTTATTATGGATTGTATTCTGTGGCTATACTTTTTACCTTGAGAAAATATTTTTGTTTGATTATTTCCTCGGTTTCAATTAACCAATAACAGGTTATTGTCAGCTTCTGGCAAGGTTGACCTCACAAAGATGTATAATGTCAACACACACCATTTTTAAAATATATTGAACAGAAAAAATTTTAAAAGCCTGAGAATTTTAAAAGAAAAAAATCTAAATTCTATCTTTAATCAACTACTCTCATTTTGCCATATTGTCTTCTGGATTTTATTTCTATGTGTCCATATTCTATGCTTAGATATTTAGAATCCAGTGCATATTTAGAATACATAAATTAGAATGGCTAAAATCTAAAATTTTGTGTTTTGTTTTATTGATTTATCATCTAATCATTTTTCGTGCTTCTATATTAATTTTATAATGGCTGCGTAACTTTTCACAACAGTTCTATAGCATTGTTTCTATTTTCATCTTGTAAAAAATACTGCAATGGAAGTATTCATGCCTATGCATTTTTCATGTATTTTATTGTTTTCTTAGGATATACTTATGAGTAACTCTACTGGGTCAGATTGCATGAACTTTTTTTTTTAATCTCATATGTTATGGATTGAATTGTGTCCACAAAAAATATGTGTTGTAAATCCTAATCCCCTATACCTATGGTTTCCATACCCTGGTTGCATAGTGGTTAAGAGCTACAGCTGCTAACCAAAAGGTCAGCAGTTCAAATCCACTAGGCACTCCTTGAAAACTCTATGGCGCAGTTCTACTCTGTCTTATAGGGTCTCTAGGAGTCAGAACAGACTCCCCAGCAATGGGCATACCTATGGTCATAATCTTATTTTGGTACTGAGTTTTCTTTGTTATGTAGGGTGTGTCTTAAGTCAATCTCTTTTGAGACGTAAAAGAGTAGGTTAAGCAAGCAGCAGGAAAGCACAGATGGGGGAAGATAGATGCCTCTTCACATGGAAGCTCCAAGGAACCAAGAAAGAGAAATAGAGAAGAGACAAGGACCTTCCCCCAGAGCCAACAAAGAAAGATAGCCTTCCTCTAGAGCCAGTGCCTTGAATTTGGACTTCTAACCTCCTAAACTGTGAGAACATAAGTTTCTGTTTGTTAAAGTCCCACACTGGTGATATTTCTGCTATCATAGCACTAGATAACTAAGACAATTCTACTGTCAAATTACTTTTCAAGAGATTTGGAAGAATTTACATTGCCCTCATCAGTATATCAGACATAAGTTTTAAAATATTTTGACTAGGATTAAGGATTTTCACTTAAAATATTTGTAAATATATCGTATGAAAAATAATACCCTGTTTTAAATTGCATTTTTTTTAGTTCCAGAGACTGAGTATTTTCCCAGATGTTTGTTTAGTAATTGTCTTAGTTATCTAGTGCTGCTATAACAGAAATACCACCAGTGGATGGCTTTATAAAACAGAAGTTTATTCTCTCACAGTCTGGGAGGCTAGAAATCTAAATTCAGAGCGCCAGCTCCAGGGAAGTCTTTCTGTCTCTATTGGCTCTGGGGGAAGGACCTTGTCATCAATCTCCCCCTGGTCTAGGGGCTTGTCAGACGCAGGGACCCCAGGTCCAAAAGATGTGCTCTGCTCTCAGTGCTGTTTTCTTGGTCATATAAGGTCCCTGTCTCTCGGCTTGCTTCTCTCTTTCATATCTCAAAAGAGATTGAATGAAGACACAACCTAATCTTGCAGATTGAATCCTACCTCATTAACATAACTTTCTCTAAACCTGCCTCATTAACATCATAGAGGTAGGATTTAAACCACATAGGAAAACCACATCAGATCACAAAATGGTGGACAATCACAACACTGGGAATCATGGCCTAGCCAAGTTGACAGATACTTTGCAGTGACACAATTCAATCCATGACAGTAATTGTGTTACTCTTGTGTAAACTGTCTTTTCATATTCTTTGTTTATTTACCCTTTGGGTTTAGATACTTTTCTTACCAATTTCTGTGAGCCTTCATGTTTGCTGCAAGGATTTCTTAATCTTTTTTTTTTTTTTCTTTGTATTTAGCTAGGTTACTCTTTGTTATGAATTGAATTTTCTCCCCGCAAAACATGTGTTGGAATCCTAACCTCTATACCAGTGGATGTGATCCCTGTTGGGAACAGGCTTTTCTTTGTTATGTTAATGAGCTACCTCAGTGTTGGATGTGTCCTAAGTCTAATCACTTGTGTTAAATATCAGGATTAAGTGAGAAAACATTACAGTGAATTTTTTAAAAAGTAAGTAATTTTCTAGCCATCAAGAAATTGGACCCTTACTGGTCTGACAGAGACTGGAGAAACTCCAACAGTATGGCCCCCAGACACACTTTTAAGTCAGTACTGAAGTCACTCTGGAGGTTCACCCTTCAGCCAAAGATTAGGCAGACCTATAAAAACAAAATGAGACTAAATGAGCACACCAGCCCAGGGGCAAGGACAAGAAGGCAGGAGGGGACAGGAAAGCTAGTAGTGGGGTACCGAAGGTTGAGAAGGGGAGAGTGTTGACATGCCGTGGGATTAGCAAACAATGTCACAAAACAATATGTGTATTAATTGTTTAATGAGAAACTAATTTGCTCTGTAAACCTTCATCTACAGTACAATAAGAAAAAAGAAATTGGCCCCTCAAAATGTCTCACTTCAAAACAAGGACAAGAAGCCAGGGCCAAGATGGTGGAGTAGTCAGACAGTTCCTTTGGTCCCTCTTACAACAAAGACCTGAAAAAACAAGTGAATCAATTATATATGACAATCTAGGAGCCCTGAACATCAAAGGCAAGTCGAGGATTCAGCCTGAGTGGGAGGGGGAGGAAGAGATGTTCAAAAGCAGTGAGGAGTTGCCAGACCTGACCTGGTGGGAACCGGCACCCTGCAGGCTGGATCAGCTGGTGTGCATGGTAAGGCAAGCAGTGGCACTTTGGAAGCATTTGCCACATCAGGAAAGACTAAGTGGTGGAGGATCTACTCAAGCTTCCAGAACTGGTGAAAGGTGACTATCAATCGGCAAAAGATAGGTACATGCATCTAACCCACCACACAGGTCAAAAAACACCCAGTTTGGGAAGAACCTCTCTCCCATTTACCTGCCTCCTCCCCACTCTGCACTGGGTCCCGGGCTGGCTTCAGAGATTGCTGTGTCCCTTGGGCCAGAAGTAGGACCCGTCGTGTGCCCTTAGCTGTTCTCCTGGTCTTGGAGAGGGAACAAATTAAAAAACAGGGAAAAAAAATCTGCAAGCTCACCTAAGCCAGGAACTCAGGTTAGGCACAGCTCCTTCACCTAGGCACAGGCAAAAGGGGTCCATGGAATTTGAATGCCTTTCAGCCCTGCATAGACCTGTGCGGGCCCATTTCAACAGTATAGGCCCTCATTAGCACAATAGAACAGGGTATATACCTGAAGCCCAACCTCAACTGTATCAGCTATATGGTGGAGTGGTAGGTTCGTGGCATTTTACACTGCTCTGCCCTTTAAACAGGGTCCTCATCTACCCACATGAGGGGCCTGAGGACTGGTGGTTCCACCCACGCCACCTAGCCACCCATGACAGGGGTCCAAGAATAAGTGGTGCCACCCAGTCCTTAAAGCCAACAGCACTGGGTTCCCATAGTCCGGCTGAAAACCCCCCCACCTACGCACTCTAGGGAACAGAGACAAATTTTCCTCACAGACACTTAGGGGCAGGCATCAGCCCCCTGCCTTGCTCAGCACAAGACCCCCTACTGCAGCTGGATACCTGGGCCTACTTCAATCATCCCTGCCCATCCAGGACTGTAGGTGAGAGCCTGCACTACACACCAGAAATAAAAGAATAGTTTAAACTTAGAAAAATAGGTATAAATAGTAAGGTAACCACAAACGAAACTAACAATCCTACACGTCAAAATAAAAAACAAGAAAAACATAAAGACTCAGCAAATACAAAATCAACAACAATGAAAAAGATGAAAAGAAAATACATAAAGAAGAACGACTCAGCACAGAAAATTAAGTGGAACAAAGAAACTGTCAATAACATAAAAAAAAGACATCAAAATGACAGCACTAAACTCATACCTATAATTACACTGAATGTAAATAGACTAAATTCACCAATAAAGAGACAGAGGGTGATAGAATGGATAAAAAAAAAGCACGATCCGTCTGTATGCTGCCTACAAGAGACACACCTTAGACTTAAAGACACAAACAAACTAAAACTCAAAGGATGGAAAAAAATATATCAAGCAAACAACACTCAGAAAAGAGGAGTGGCAATATTAATCTCTGACAAAATAGACTTTAAAGTAAAATCCACCACAAAGGATAAGGAAGGACACTATATAATGATTAAAGGCTCAATACACCAGGAGGACATAATTATAATAAATATTAACGCACCCAATGACAAGGCTTCAAAATACATAAAACAAACTCTAACAGCATTGAAAAGAGAGATAGTTCCACAATAATAGTAGAAGTCTTCAACATACTACTTTTGGTGAAAGACAGAACATCCAGAAAGATGCTCAATAAAGACACGCAAGATCTAAATGCTACAATCAACCAACTTGATCTCATAGACATATACAGAACACTCCACCCAACAGCAGCCAAGTATACTTTCTTTTCCAACACACATGGAACATTCTCCAGAATAGACCACATATTAGGCCATAAAGCAAGCCTTAACAAAATCCAAAGTGTCAAAATATCACAAAGCATCTTTTCTGACCATAAAGCCATAAAAATAGAAATCAACAACAGAAAAAGCAAGGAAAAAAAATCAAACACATGGAAACTAAACAACATCTTGCTCAAAAACTACTGGGTTATAGAAGAAATTAAGGATGGAATAAAGAAATTCATAGAATCAAACAAGAATGAAAACATATCCTACCAGAACCTTTAAGACACAGCAAAAGCAGTGCTTAGAGGTCAGTCTATAGCAATAAATGCACACATCCAAAAAGAAGAAAGGGCCATAATAAAAACATTAACCCTACAATTGGAACAACTAAAAAGAGAGCAGCAAAAGAAGCCCTCAGGCACCAGAAGAAAGGAAATAATAAGAATTAGAGCAGAATTAAATGAAATAGAGAATAGAAAAACAATTGAAAGAGTTAACAAGACAAAAAGCTGGTTCTTTGAAAGATCAACAAAATTGATAAACCATTGGCCAAACTGACAAAAGAAAAACAGGAGAGGAAGCAGATAACCTGTAAAAGAAATGAGATGGGTGATAGCACAACAGACCCAACTGAAATTAAAAGAATCATAATACAATACTAAGAAAATCTGTACTCTAACACCTTTGAAAACCTAGAGAAAATGGACAAATTTCTAGAAACTCACTACCTACCTAAACTAACACAAATAGAGGTAGAACAACTAAATAAACCCATAACAAAAGAAGAGATTGAAAAGGTAATTAAAAAACTCCCAACAAAAAAAAAAGCTCTGGCCCGGATGGCTTCACTGGAGAATTCTACCAAACTTTCAGAGAAGATTTAACACCACTATTACTAAAGGTATTTCAGAGCATAGAAAAGGATGGAATACTCCCAAACTCATGCTAGGAAGCAAGCTGTCTTAGTCATCTAGTGCTGCTCTAACAGAAATACTACAAGTGGACGGCTTTTAACAAAGAGAAGTCTATTCTCTCACAGTCCAGTAGGCTACAAGTCCAAATTCAGGGTGTCAGCTCCAGGGGAAGGCTTTCTGTCTCTGTCAGCTCTGGAGAAAGGTCCTTGTCATCATCAGTCTTCCCCCAGACTAGGAGCATCTCTGCGCAAGAACCTCGGGTCCAAAGGATGTGCTCTGCTCCTGGTGCTTCTTCCTTGGTGGTATGAGGTCTCCAACTCTCTGCTTGCTTCTTTTTCCTTTTATCTCTTGAGAGATGAAAGGTTGTGCAGGCCACACCCCAGGGAAATTCCCTTTACATTGGATCATGGATGTGACCTGGGTAAGGGTGGTGTTACAATCCCACCCTAATCCTCTTTAACATAAAATTACAATCACAAAATGGAGGTCAACCACACGATTCTGGGAATCATGGCCTAGCCAAATTGATATACACATTTTTTGGGGGTACACAATTCAATCCATGACATTCCACCCTTTGGCCCCCAACAATCCCATCTTTGCAACATGAAAAACATATTCATCCCATCATATCATAGCAAGTCTTAACTCCAAGTCCAAAATCCAAAAATTCCCCTTCATCTGTGAAATCTAGAATATAAGTTATCTGCTTCCAAAGGTACAATGGCAGAACAGGTACAAGCTAGACATTTCCGTTACAAATGAGAGAAACTAGAGGGAAAAAAGGGATAATAGGCACCAAGCAAGTCAGCAGAACACATTACATTAGTCCTCAAGGTTTGAAAATAATCCTCTGTTCTTGGAGACAATTTACACAATAGCTTTGCCCTCCAGGCTCTAGGTATTGGCCACAGTCTCCAGATTCTGAGTGGAGGCCCCTCAACCCTGGCTTCAGCTCTGCCTTCCAGGCCCACTGGGACGGCAACTCTCCTCCCTTGGCTTCAGGCGCACCATTCTCCTAGACCATTGGAGTGACAACTTCACCCTTAGAAACACCAGAGGCCATGGCTCCACACTTTGAAACCCCTGAGGTCATGGCCATACCTTCTGAGACTGAGGCAGCTCAGCTTCTTGTGTTCCTTCTCTTTTCAGCTTCTGCTTCCTGTGGCCCCTTGGCCCTCAGGCCTTAAGTCCGCATCTGCCCTGCTGGGGCAAGTGTTCCAAAGCTGGATAGCTTCACTGATGATAAGTGCCTGGAAGCACCGCACTCTGCCAGGAAGTCTCCTGTACACAGGCACTCAGCTCCCTCGCTCTGTGGGTGCCCGGTGCACAGGCACTCAGCTCTCTCACTCCAAGGTCAGCTCCAGTGCCGTGTTGTACTGGTCTCCTGGTTCTGCTGCTGCTGATTCTCTGCCACTGCTGCTCCTCTGTCCGTTCAGTTTCAAAATTGCTTCCTTGTTTTAGATATCTGTTAGAGCAACACCCCACTCTCTCGGTACCAAATTCTGTCTTAGTCATCTAGTACTGCTCTAACAGAAATACCACAAGTGGATGGCTTTTAACAAAGAGAAGTCTATTCTCTCACAGTCCAGTAGGCTACAAGTCCAAATTCAGGTTGTCAGCTCCAGGGGAAGGCTTTCTGTCTCTGTCGGCTCTGGAGAAAGGTTCTTGTCATCATCAGTCTTCCCCCAGACTAGCGGCATCTCTGTGTAGGAACCTCGGGTCCAAAAGATGCACTCTGCTCCTGGTGCTTCTTCCTTGGTGGTATGAGGTCTCCAACTCTCTGCTTGCTTCTCTTTCCTTTTATCTCTTGAGAGATGAAAGGTTGTGCAGGCCACACCCCAGGGAAACTCCCTTTACACTGGATCAGGGATGTGACCTGGGTAAGAGTGGTGTTACAATCCCACCCTAATCCTCTTTAACATAAAATTACAATCACAAAATGGAGGCCAACCACACGATTCTGGGAATCATGGCCTAGCCAAATTGATATACACATTTTTAGGGGGACACAATTTAATCCATGACACCAGCATAACCCTCATACCAAAACCAGGTAAGGACACCACAAAAAAAGAAAATTACAGACCAATATCTCTCATGAACATTAAAACAAAAATCCTCAACAAAATTCTAGCTAATAGAATTCAGCAACATATCAAAAAATAATTCAGCATGATCAAGTTGGATTTATAACAGGTGTGCAGGGATGGTTCAACATTAGAAAAACAATCAATGTAATCCATCACATAATAAAAACAAAAGACAAGAACCACATGATCTTATCAATCAAGGCAGAAAAGGCATTTGATAACACCCATTCATGATAAAAACTCTCAACAAAATAGGAATAGAAGGGAAATTCCTCAGTATAGTTAAGGGCATTTATATAAAGCCAAAAGCCAACACCATCTGAAATGGAGAGACATTGAAAGCATTCCCCTTGAGAATGGGAACCGGACAAGGATGCCCTTTATGACCGCTCTTATTCAACATTTTCTAGCAATTAGACTAGAAAAAGAAATAAAGGGCATCCAAATTGGTAGGGAAGAAGTCAAAGTATCACTATTTGCATATGATATGATCTTATACCCAGAAAACCCCAAAGAATTCACAAGAAAACTACTGGAACTAACAGAAGATTTCACCAAAGTTTCAGGATACAAGATAAACATACAAAAATCAGCTGGATTGCTTTACACCAACAAAGAGAACCTTGAAGAGGAAATCACCAAATCAATACCATTTACAATAGCCCCCAAGAAGACAAAATACATAGGAATAAATCTAACCAGAGATGTAAAAGACCTATACAATGAAAACTACAAGACACTAATGTAAGAAACTAAAAGAGATCTGCATAAGTGGAAAAACATACCTTGCTCATGGATAGGAAGACTCAACATTGTGAAAATGTCGATTCTACCCAAGGTGATCTACAGATACAATGCAGCCCCAATCCAAATTCTGCATATGGAAAGGGAAGAGGGCCCGAATAAGTAAAGCGTTACTCAAGAAGAAGAACAAAGTGGGAGGCCTCACACTACCTGATTTTAGAAACTATTATACCGCCATGGTAGTCAAAACAGCCTGGTACTGGTACAATAACAGATACATAGAACAATGGAACAGAATTGAGAATCCAGACATAAATTCATCCACCTATGAGCAGCTGATATTTGACAAAGGCTCAAAGTCCATTAATTGGGGAAAAGACAGTCTCATTAACAAATGGTGCTAGCATAACTGGATATCCATCTGCAAAAAACTGAAACAAGACCCATACCTCACACCATGCACAAAAACTAACTCAAATTGGATCAAAGACTTAAATATAAAATTGAAAATTATAAAGATCATGGAAGAAAAAATAGGGACAATGCTAGGAGCCCTAATACATGGCATAAACCCAATATGAGCCATAAGTAACAATGGACAAGAACCAGAAGAGAGACTAGATAAATGGGAGCTCCAAAAAATCAAACACTTACGCTCATCAAAAGACTTCATCAAAAGACTAAAAAGACAACCTACAGACCAGGAAAAAACTTTTGGCTACGACAAATCAGATCAGCATCTAATCTCTAAAATCTACAAGATACTGCAGAAAACCTCAACAATGAAAAGACAACCCAATTAAAAAATGGGCAAAGGATATGAACAGGCACTTTGCCAAAGAAGATATTCAGGCAGCTAACAGACACATGAAGAAATGCTCACAATTATTAGCCATTAGAGAAATGCAGATCAAGACTACAATAAGATATCATCTCACCTCAACAAGGATAGCATTAATCCAAAAAACACAAAATAATAAATGCTGGAGAGGTTGCAGAGAGACTGGAACACTTATACACTGTTGGTGGGAATGTAAAATGGTACAACCACTTTGGAAATCGATTTGGCGCTTCCTTAAAAAGCTAGAAATAGAAGTACCATACGATCCAGCTATCCTGCTCCTTGGAATGTATCCTAGAGAAATAAAAGCTATCACATGAACAGATATATAAACACACATGTTCATTGCAGCACAATTCACAATAGCAAAAAGATGGAAACAACCTAGATGCCCATCAACGGACAAATTATGATATATCCACACAATGGAATACTACGCAATGATAAAGAACAATGATGAAGCCATGAAGCATCTTATAACACGGAGGAATCTGGAGGGCACTATGCTGAGAGAATTTAGTCAGTCACAGAGGGACAAACATTGTATAAGACCACTATTATAAGAACTCAAGAAAAGGTTTAAAAACAGAAGACAACATTCTTTGATGGTTATGAGGGTGGGGAGAGAGGGTGAGGGTTATTCACTAACTAGATAGTAGACAAGAATTATCTTAGGTGAAGGCAAGGACAGCACACACTACAGGGGAAGTCAGCACAACTGGACTAAACCGAAGCTAAGAAGTTTCCTGAATACAGTCAAACACTTTGAGGGACAGAGTAGCAGGGGTAGGGGTCTGGGGACCATGCTTTCAGGGGCCTTCTAGGTCAATTGGCGCAACAAAGCTTATTAAGAAAATGTTCTGCATCCTACTTTGGTGAGTGGCATCCTGGGTCTTAAAAGCTTGCAAGCGGCCATCTAAGATGCATCAACTGGTCCCAACCCCCTGGAGTAAAGGAGAATGAAGAATAGCAAAGACACAAGGAAAGTATTAGCCCAGGAGATAGAAAGGGCCACATAAACCAGAGACTTCATCAGCCTGAGACCAGAAGAACTAGATGGTACCCGGCCACCACCAATGACCACCCTGACAAAGAACACAACAGAGTCCCAGATGGAGCAGGGGAAAGGTGGGGTGCAGAACTCAAATTCTAGTAAGAAGACCAGACTTAATGATCTGACTGAGACTGGAGGAACCCTGGAAAGCATGGCCCCTGGATTCTCTATCAGCCCAGAACTAACACAATTTCCGATGCCAACTCTTCAAACAGGGATTGGACTGGACAGTGGGACATAAAGTGATACTCATGAGGAGTGTGCCTCTTAGCTCAAGTAGATATAAGAGACTAAACGGGCAGCTTCTGTCCAGAGGTGTGATGGGAAGGCGGAGAGGGTTAGGAGCTGGTTGAATGGACATGGGGAATCAGGGATGGAAACCGGAGTGTGCTGTCTCAGTAAGGGGAAAGCAATTAGAGTCACATAACAACGTATGTATAAATTTTTGTACGGGAGACTAACTTGAAATGTAAACTTCATTTAAACTAGAACAATAAAAAAAGAAAAACCAAAAAAAAATCAGTTGGATTCCTCTACACCAACAAAGAGAACTTCGAAGAAGAAATCACCAAATCAATACCATTTACAATAGCCCCCAAGAAGATAAAATACTTAGGAATAAATCTAACCAGAGACGTAAAAGACCTATACAAAGAAAACTACAAGACACTACTGCAAGAAACATACTGCGTATATTCTATTTAGTTCATAGCTAATTATGTACATACTTTCCTAGCGCAGCTCCTTGAGGTCACAGGAAATGTCTTGTTCATTGTTAATTTTTGTATTCTATAAATCCCTTGGGTCCCTGGTGGTGCAGTGGTTAAGAGCTCAGCTGCTAACCAAAATGTTGGCAGTTCGAATCCACCAGCTGCTCCTTGGAAACCCTCTAGGGCAGTTCTACTCTGTCCTATAAAAACCAAAAACCAAACCCTTTGCTGTTGAGTTATAGCTCTGTCCTATAGGGGTCGCTATAAGTTGGAACTGACTTGACGGCAACAGGTTTTAAAAACTCCTTGGCGCTGAGTCCATTCTGACTCATGGTAACCCCATGTGTGTCAGAATAGATCTGTGCTCCACACAGTTTTCAATGGCTGTGATTTTTTGGAAGTAGACTGCCAGGCTTTTCTTCCAAGGCACCTCTGGGTGAACTCACACTTCCAACCTTTGGTTAGTGACCGAGTGCAAACCATTTGCACCACCTAGGCACCTTCTGTATTCTATAATGTTTGGTATATAGTAAAGGCTCAATAAATAATTATTGAACAAATGAAGAACAAATAAATATAATTTAGCACTTTAAAAAATATCGTTCAACTTGATTTTTCCCCTCTATGTGGGAAAAAGTGTTTGTCCTAATTATTCTAAGAAAATCTCTCCTTTGTTTTTACAGTCTTACTGGAAGACAAATTTTCTCAGAAGGACATGCTAATGAGCTAGAAAACTATTAGATGGTGTATCACAAGCCCCTTTGCCTGCATCCCTGGGGCTCTGGTGCTCTCCTTAGACAGCCTAATTTGAGCCCAATGCCACCAATAGGCCAAAGAAATGAGCTGATTTTTATTTTAAATTACTTTAAGATATTGCACAATCAATTGAAATGTGAAAAATGTAAATCAAACGTTTTTCGTTCTATACAACAAAAATAACTAGATAAATATCTATGTTTTTTCTTCCTCTTGAATTGATTGCCTATTTTCATATCATACAGACATAGCATAAGCTTCATTCTCTAATCAGCTAATGCAAGTTGTCATTACCATTCTAAAATTACAGTGGCAAAACAAACAGACGAACAGAATCAGTAAGCTGTGATTTTTTTTAAGTTAAACTTGTTTCTCTGTAAGTGCATGTAAGTGTTACACATACACACTTACATATATATACATACTCAGACACATATACATGTTATATAGGTATATATAGGCTATTTCTTTCTTTATTTATTTATGGATTAAATTGTGTTCTTCCAAAATATGTGTCAACTTGGCTAGGCCATGATTCCCAGTATTGTGTGGTTGTCCTCCTGTTAAAGAGGATTAGGGTGGGATGCAACATTCCTACTCAGGTCACAGCCTGATGCAATGTAAGGAGAGTTTCCCTGGAGTGTGGCCTGTATCACCTTTCATCTTACAAAAGATAAAAGGATAGACAAGCAAGCAGAGAGATTGGGATCTCATACCAGGAAGAAACAAGAGATGGGATACTAGGGTGTCCTTTGGACCCAAAGTCTCTGTTGAGAAGCTCCTCGACCAGGGAAGATTGATGCCAAGGACCTTCCCCCCGAGGTGATAGAGACAGAAAGCCTTCCCCTGGAGCTGGCACCCTTAATTCAAACTTCTAGCCTCCTAAACTGTGAGAAAATAAATTTCTCTTGCTAAAGCCATCGACTTGTGGTATTTCTGTTACAGCAGCACTAGATAACTAAGACATACATATAGATATATACACATATATATTCATATGCACACACCCATTAACACAATCTGCTTTACAATTTCTCTTGGAAATGTTATGTGCATTGATATTAGTAAAAACAAATCAGAGAAAGAAAATTTAAACTCCTCAAGAAGTCTGATATTCAGGAAAAGATGGTGGTAGTGGCAGATAGACTAAGATTCTTAGATTTAAAAGTGCAAAAATGGGTCCCCAAGGGATCCATGGGCATGGTGTTTTGAACATGCAGAGTAGAACAAGTAGGGAGTGTCTTGTGTAGAAGGCTTAGCCATGTCCAAATGTTAAACGTTTCTCTCTTTAATAGGTTTAAATTGGCATCAATGAGGAAGAGGGGAGAGGCTCTTCATAGTTTTCCAGACTTAAATATGTTTGTATTTGTGGCATTACATTTGATGAACAAAATAAAGAGATTCATAATCAGATACCAATTTTGTCATAAACTCTGCTTTGTCCTATATGATTTTCAACTCCTTAATCAGTTAAACCCATTTAACTGATGGCTGCCTGCCATTTCACATACGTGCCAGATCTAACATAGTCAAATCATCCGGCTATGGCTCAGTCTCATGTCACTGTGATTATGCCATGGGCCTCTTCTGGCACTTTGTCAAAGGTATCACCTCTCTGCTTGAAGACCCACTATGTGAGCCACAGGGCTAGACAGAGCTTGTGTCGGTCACTCAAGAACAAGATCTCGCTTTTTGTGTTCAATCATAATGAAATAGAGGGCCCAGATCATACTGAAATAGAAAGGAGGTCCATTTTGATCATTAAAAAAAAAGACCCAGTCCTCTTTTTTTAATGTGTTGGTAGTTCTGTGCATATGAGTGTATTAAGTTTCAAAAAGACACTGCTACTATTCTAAGACCCTTGTAGAACAGCCTTATACAAATATACTCAAAACATCTTTTTCTTTTCTGGGAGCTATTAGAAAAAAAAGTCTCTGATTTATGAGGCCATTTCAGTTCATGTTCCCACAGAACACAAAGTCGTGAGGTTTAACATTGTTAGACAGTCTCTAGAGCATTTTTCATGAAGCAGTGCTGAGCTGTTTCTCAGGTCAAAATATCAATCACCTCTGGTGCAACCACACTCGTATATGACAAACTGGAATTTCTGAAACATTCCCAGAAATTCTTGAGTTGTCCCTTGGCATGAATCCCTACTTACAGAAAGGAAATCCATCAGAGCTTAAACTTATTCATATGCACTTGGTGCATTGCAGTAATCTAAGGCAGTAACGGAAGCAGGGAACTGCTTATAACAATTTTTTTGAATCCTGATTAGAATTCAGGGATGACAATGAATATCTTTACAGAGCATAAGAAATAACAGCAGTAACCTTTCTAATTACAAGGAAGACTAATGCATTGACTAAGGAGATCTCTGGGAAGAGCGGCAGAGTTGTTCTTTGTGGTTGCCGCTGCTCAGAAAGAGAGTAGTTCTAGAATGCAAGTCTCTTCGCTGGGGTGATAGGGCTGTCAGGGGGTTTGAGGGAAGGAGTGCCCAGCCTGAGAGCGAAATTTGGAGTCCAGTGAAACAGTCTTGGAATGGAAATACATACCTAGACTTTGAAGTTTGCCAACATGCCAGGATCAAGTGGCAGTTGCTACTTTCAAGGTAGAAGACCAGGGAGAAAAGAGCCATAATTCTCAACTGGTTTTCTGATGCAAAGGTGTAACTTGTTGTCTTAGTCATCTAGTGCTGCTGTAACAGGAATATCACAAGTGGATGGCTTTAACAAAGAGAAATTTATTTTCTTACAGTCTAGTAAGCTAGAAGTCCAAATTCAGGGCATCAGCGCCAGGGGAAGGCTTTCTCTCTCTGTCAGCTCTGGAGGAAGGTCCTTCTCATCAATCTTCCCCTGGATGAGGGACTTTTCTGCTCAGGAACCCCAGGTCCAAAGGACATGCTCTGCTCCCGGTGTTTCTTTCTTGGTGGTATGAGGTCCCCTACTCTCTGCTTGCTTCCCTTTCCTTGTATCTCCTGTAAGATAAAAGGTGGTACAGGCCACACCCCAGGGAAACTACCTTTACATTGGATCAGGGATGTGACCTGAGCAAGGGTGTTACATCCCACCCTAATCCTCTTTAACCACAGGCAGAGATTAGGATTTATAACACACAGGAAAATCACAAAATGGAAGGCAACCACACTATACTGGGAATCACGGCCTAACCAAGTTGACGCATATTTTGGGGGAACACAATTCAATCCATGACACTTATCACCTTCAAATATATGTGGCCAAATTTAATACATGTATAAACTTTATTTTTCAGCAACTGAAGATATGTACGCTTATGACGATGACTGTAGAACACTGAATTAGGAGGGTTATGCGGCAAGCGTTGTTGTTGTTAGCTGCCTCCCAGTTGGCCCCCAACTCATGGTGACCCCATGTTTTGTGATTCATAGCATTTTCATTGGCTAATTTTTGGAAGTAGACCACTAAGCCTTTCTTGCTAGTCTGGAAGCTCCACTGAAACCAATTCAGCATCGCAGCAACATGCAAACCTCCACGGGCAGACAAGTAGTGGCTGCGTATAAAGTGCATTGGCTGGAAATCAAACCTGGGTCACCTACATGGAAGGTAAGAATTCTACCACTGAACCACCAGTGCCCTCACGTGTAGCAAGCATAGATAGGGTATAATTACCTGCCACATCCCCGTAAGCAGGTATCTCTCTTCTGCTGGCTTGATCTCTTCTTCTCCTGATCACCCCTTGAAATTTGTTATTCAATATCCTTCTCTTATCCATGGGCAATGTTCTCTATGTTCATGGCTTCATCCATTCGCTGATGACTTCTCAGCAGGCTTTGAATCGTGATTCTGCCACTTACTACCTTAGTCATTCTTGTATGCATGAGAAGGCTGGACAATAAAAAAGGAAGACTGAAGAAGAATTGACTCATTCAAATTGCGATGTTGCTGAAGAGTATTGAATATACGATGTAACGCCAGAAATTCATCTACCTACCTTAAGTCTCACCCCCCTAAAATCGATTATTGACTCTGCTACCAGTTTAAAACACAAACTAAAATACAAACGTGACTGTGTAACTCCCCTGCTCAAAACCTCCAGAGGATCCACATTTCCTAGAAGATAAGGTCCAAACTTAGCACAGAGTACAGGCTCTCTTCCAACCTCTCCAAGTTTGTCTTCTGTCCCTCTCTGCTGCGATATATTTCCCACTTCCAATTCAACTTCCTTCAGTTGCCTGTATGTTATTTGTCAAATCCTAACTAGTAGTAAAGAAGGAACCCAGTTACAATGTAATCCCCCCTCACCATTTGCAGCCTGTCTCTATCTCCAGGCAAACAAACCCAGTTTGCTTCTGTAGAAAATTCCATAAGATCAATGGTACTTTGTTCCAGTAGATTCTGACCTGTGAAATGTCCTTTCGTTTTTAAAGGTTCTCATAGGAAGAAGTGACCAGGCGTTTCTCAGAAAGTAATTTAAACAGGTAAAAATCATTAATATTGGGAGGATCTTCCTTCAAATCTAACCTGAGATCTTCATGCTGTACTTTACATTCATGCTTTTAATCTATGATGAAAAGAGAGGATGGGCAAAATGACTTTTTTATTTGAACCCAAAATCTAGGGATTCTCTTAGGAAGCCAAGATCAGAGCAGGTATCTAAGAGATCTTGGATTTGTAGTAACAGTGGCTAACAAGTATGGAGCATTTATCACATACCGGAAACTGAGCCAACACTTCATGTGTTAATTCATAATTCTCAGAACAGCCCTGTAATTGCAATTTTCTCATCTCAGAGAGCCAGGGCAGAGAATGGTAACATAATCTGCCAAAGTACACACCGCTAGGAAGTGCAGACAGGGATCTGAATCCAGGCAGTCTGGCTCCAGACCTCTGCCTTGGTCACTACTATAAGGCCTTTACACACGACATGTTTATTCCAAACCATGTTGTTAATTATATCATACTCATGGCTAGATTGTTTTAAAAAGAGCTAGAAAATATATCTAAAAGAAGGCAAGTGAGGCACTGATGTTGGAAGGGACAAGCATGGTGATTAGTCAAAAGCATTTCTCTCATAGTTCGTAAAACAAATCTTACTCACTGTTAGTATGTGTTAAATGCTTGGATGCCAGGTTCTGTGTGAAGGTTGGAGATAAAACCAATGGTAGATCTGCTTCCTGTATTAAGAAATCGATGCCTGCCATGTTCTTACCAGATTTATATCCTAGACAAACACTTAAATGAAGCTTTTGCCACATATCATAATTGTTTAAGAGCCTGAAAGAATGCTGGGAGAAGTATCAAGGAGCAGTAATCTCATTTATAAACTTTTGGAATTCCAGAGCTGTCACTAGGCCAGGAAAAAAGCCTACAATCCAAACAGCCCCAGATTCTTTAACCTATACATATAGACAGTATGACCCCAAATACTAAATACTTAAAATGCCAACAACAAAGCCAACGTAACTATCTAAAATGAGCTTATACCATGTCATTCCCTTGTTCGGAAATGTTTCTAAGGCATCCATTACCTGAAGGATAAAGTCTAACATCTTTGGTATGTTACTGGTATTTCAGACCATTTGTATTCTGGCTCTGGAGCCCTGAGGCACAGTAGTTAAGAGCTGGGCTGCTAACCAAAAGGCTGGCAGTTCGGATTCATCAGCTGCTCCTTAGAAACCTTATAGGGCAGTTCTACTCTGTTCTACAGGGTTGCTATGAATTGGAATCAACTTGAAAGCAATGGTTTTTTTTTTTTTTTCCTCCCCTATAAATCTGGGTTCATAAGGTATGCTGGGCTCAGGGGACCTGAATTCATTGCTGCCTGTAACTTGTCCCTTATCTCTGACAGGTGAATGCGAAGGTGGAAATAATGATGCTCACTAATTACACATTCAACCCACATTCTTCTATCAATGTGACCTAACTGCTGCCTCATCCAAAACTCTGCAGCCCAACTTGCAGGGAAAGGCACCTATGTACATGATACCAGTTAACCTCTACAAATGCAGCATTTCCTAGAAATTTTGGAAGAGAAAAGGGTTAATTTTGTGGTTAATATGGAACAATTTTATAGCAGTTACGCACTCTGAGACTATAAAATTATGCTTGTGTGCTTTGAGAGAGCATAATCTGTGGCAGCTTGTATTTCAATAGTTGTCAATAGAAAAAGAAACAAAGGTTTATAATGCACCTATCCTGTTTAAAATGTTATGATAAAGAAGAATTTCCTAACCCTGTGGCAGTGAAACACAAGAAGGAGACTTTAAAAAGCTATGAAAATTCCTTCTAAGCAGGACAAACCCATCTGGCACACTTCCAGGGTGATCCTTTGTACAGACCAGGGAAATTAGGCAGCCTGGTACAGCAGAAAGAAAACAGTCTTCAGAGTCAAGAGGACCAGGGTTCAAATCTTGACCCAGCAAATATGTAGGACTTCCTGAGCCAATTTTGTTGGAATAAGATAGTCCTAGTATATGGTCTGATAGAAAGAGATGTAAGACACACAGCATTAAATAGCTACGCCTAATTAATAAAACAAGGAGAACTGTAAAGTTCCAAATTCAAGGATGAAAAAGTTGAGTAAGGTCAAACTCTAAGTCTGTGGATCATTTACATTAGAATTACTGAGGGAGGTAGGTGATTGTTAAAAATTCAGACTCCCAAGCTACACCCCAGAAATACTGATTACCCCCTGACATTTCCAATGCAGTCTTCCATGTAATTTTAATGCACTATAAAGTTTGAGAATGCTGGTCTAGGAAAATAATGAAAGACTGGGACAATAGGTGGTAGTAGGCAGGGCCAGGACCAGGGTGAGGTGAATGAGGCACGCGCCTCAGGTGAAAAATTTAAAGAAACATCAAAAAACTCAGTAATCTAGATAAATAATAGTTTAATGCAATATTTTGAAAATCAGAATTAATGCAAAGAAGTCTAAGATGAGCAAAATATCAAACTTTGTAATAAAGGCAGGATCAGTATTACTGATTTTTTCTTTTTGCCTCTGGCTTCAATATGGCTTGGCATGGCACTGGTGGAAGGCAGAGGCCCCGGAAAAGACTGCCCTCTGGATTGCTAAGAGCATTATTATCTGATAAATTAAAAGGTATTCGTTGTGCTGCTTGTAATCCCTCCAATTTCCCCAATGTCCAATAGAATTCTGCTACGCATATTTACCTGTCATAGCCATATTTAGAGAAATCAAAGAAAAGAAGTTCAGTCTATATTGGGTCATAGTAGAGAACTAAGAGAAGACCTTCATAGGAGGTGAGATGTAAGTGAGATGAATTGAAGGGAAACAAGAAATCAGACCAAGACGTGACTAACAGAAATCCGGGCCCTTTGCAAAATAAACAAAAAACCCTGTCGATACTGGGAAAAGTGATGGGGCAGACACTTGGTTCCCATTCTGTGTTGGTTGGGAGGGTTAGCCATTAACATTTCATTATTAAAGGTAAGAGTGATTTGACAAGGCTAGAAATACTTGGGAACCCTTAGGTGACTTGAATTTTATATGGCACTTGGTTTACTGGATATTACATTCATATCTGATTGTCCTACGGAGACCATAAGGCCACTATCTTGTAGCTAGAAAGGGGTCTCACATTGGAGATAGACATTTTAGTGTGAATAAGATGAGATGAGGAAGCCCACAGACAGTGAATGAATCACAACCAGTGGGCTTGAAGGTCTGGAATCTTAATGAGCTCTTTTACTAGTTGCAATCCAGTCGATTTCAACTTATGAAGACCCCATGTGTGTCAGAGTAGAACTACTCCATAGGGTTTTCAATGGCTGATTTTTCAGAAGTAGATTGCAGTCCTTTGTTCGGAGCCACCTCTGGGTAGATTTAAACCACCAGTCTTTTAGTTAGCAGTGAGTGTGTTAAGCATATGCACTATCCATGGACTCCAATGAGCTCTTTAAGTGTTAAATAATCAGCTCAAGGTACCATCTCTAACCACATTGCTAGATGTTTTCTGTAGACACTTTCTGATGTCTATATTCTCAATACTTCCTTCAAATTACTCATTAAATTTACATTCAATTTAATTTTGCAAACATTTAGTGAATATCTGCAATGCTAGATGGTGGGGATACAGAAATAAATAGGCTCCTTCCCTCAGGAAGCTGACTGTCTAGAAGAGATATCATATAGTACATGATATCCCACACGTTATAACCAAACACACATTGTTTCGAAAAATGGAGGAGGATTGCTCCAGGGCAAACCACTTAAGTGCAGGAAACATTTTTCTGAAGGTAAGTTAGACATGTATTTCAAGGGGCTTGTGCTATATAAATTTTAGCTGTCAGAAAACAATGAGAACATCAGAAAGTAATGAACTATGCTGCTACCAAGGGTGAAATCCTATTGAAATGGGCTTTCCCTTGGGATCTACCCATGGCAGCCACACAGTAAACGCAAACTGATAATCCATCATTGGTGTCTCCACACATCGCACTCTCTTCACAGCCACTGGTGACTGGAATCTTAGAGCTTTTTTTCTTTTTTAAACTCATATGACTGTTCCCAGTGTTTCACTGGGCTGGCTGAAGATTTTGTCTGTATACCCAAGGGGGATGATTGACTCAGAGAACATCAGCCTGGAAGTCAAGAAGAGGAGATCAAATCAGGTTAGCTTGGTGTTGTGAAGACTCCCTGTCACACAATCTAGAATCACAGAGCAAGAAGCAGTCAGATTATCAGCTAAATCCTGTTACATTCAAACCTTGCAGAAAGGTAGCTACTTAAGAGCTTGTGCAAAGGTGATTTTGTCCACTATGTATAAATCTAACACAGTGCTGTGTAAAAACAGGCGCTTAATAAAAGACCATCAGCTTCACTGGATGACTGAAGTCTGACTTATGTCATTCCATAAAAAAAAAGATGTGACTTAGATTATATAAATTGACCAGTGCACAATCCGATTATCCAACTTCCCTGGTTTACAATGGCTTCTTAAACATTTTCTGTTCCATTTCTCCTCACTCTTTCACTGAAAGCAGGTAGAGAACAAGTTTTCCTAGGAACGCCACTTTTTTTTTTTTTTTTTAATTAGGAATTTACTTTTTTTTTTTTAAAAAAAGTAAAGAATCTTTTAAAAATGATTGATACAAGATACAAGCTATGAATACAAAAACATTGTAGTAAACATTGTGAAAACACATAGCAATAAACAACAATGATTATTAGGAACTTAAATTATTTTTCTAAAAGTAAGAAATCTTTTAAAAAATCATTTTAGATTATGTCAAGAAGCACCAAGAGTTGACAAAATAATTTGGTGACTGAAAGGAATCTTTACTAATCTGGACATAAAATAACTTTGTTATTTTCCAAGAAAAAATAATCCAAATTCTACTTTTTGTCCTTTTGCATATTATTCATGTAACAATTTGCAATAAAAGATTTATTGATATACTTTAAAAGTTTTTAAATTTATTTTGTTATTGTTGTTGAGAATATACACAGCAAACATACACCAATTCAACAGTTTCTACACGTACAATTTAGTGACATTGATTACATTCTTCAAGGTGTGCAACCATTTTTCCTCTCGCTTTCTGAGTAGTTTCACCCCTATTAACATAAATTCACTGTCCCCTAAGATTCCTATCTAATCTTTCAAGTTGCTGTTGTCAATTTGATCCCATATATATACTTTTAAAAACATAATGCTCAAGGCAGATATTTTTTACTAGTTAAGCTAAACTATTGTTTGGTTTTAAGAAGACTACAGGGGATATTTTTGGTTTAAGGTTTAAAGATTATCACAGGGCAATAGTTTCAAGGGTTCACCCATACTTCATGGCTCCAGGAAGTGTGGAGTCCATGAGAATTTGAAATACTGTTTTGCATTTTCCCCCTTTTGATCAGGATTCCTCTATAGACTCTTTGATCAAAAGGTTCAGTGATGGTAGCCAGGCACCATCCAGTTTTTCTGGTCTCATGGCAAAGGAGGCAATTGTGGAGGTAATTGGCCACACATTCCATGTCCTCCTTCTATTCCTGACTCTTTCTTCCTCTGCTGTTGCAGGCGAATAGAGACCAATTGTTGTGCCCTGGATGGCTGCCTGCAAGCTTTTAAGACCCCAGGCACTATGCAATGAACTAGGAAGTAGAACAGAAGCAGTAAACATGTTATTCAGCCAATTAACTGGGATGTCCCATGAAACCATGACCCTAAACCTCCAAACCAAGAAATCAAATCCCATGAATTTTGTGCATAAGCAGCCTCAGCAGCTACTCTTTTTTTTGTCATTGTTGTAAATATATCTATTGCACTACTTTTGCTAATTCACTTTTTTACAAGTATACAATTATTGACAGCAGTTACAATAATCATCTGTTCAACTCTACCCTTAATCAATGGGATATTTCCATCACTGTTAACCCCCACCTTCCCCACCCTCCCAACCCTGGTAACCACTAATAAATTTTGCTCTCTATACATTTGCCTTTTCTTGTCTTTTTATATAAGTGAGGTCATATAATATTTGTCTGCTTATGATTGACTTATTTCACTCTGCATAACGTCTTCCAGCTCCATTCATACTGTAGCATGTACCAAGGCTTCATTTCTCCTACTAGCTAAATAGTATTCCATTGTACGTATGTACCACATTTTGTTTATACTTTCATCTGTTAATGGGCATTTAGGTTGTTTCCACCTTTTGGCTGTTGTGAATAGTGCTGCAGTGAAACATTGGTATACAAGTCTCTGTTTGAGTCTCTGCTTTCAAGTCTTTGCGGGTATATACTTAGGAGTGGAATTTCTGGGTGGTATGGTAGTTCTGTTATAAATTTTTTGAGGAACTGCCACGCTGTTTTCTACAATGGCTGTACAATTTTGCATTCTCACCAGCAATGCAAAGGGTTTCAGTTTCCCCACCTCCTTGCTAACATTTGTTATTGTCTGTTTCTTTTTTTTTTATCTTAGCCATCGTAGTGGGAGCGAAATGGTGTTTCATTGTGGCTTTGATTTGCATTTCTCTGATGGCTAATGATGTTGAGATCCTTTTCATGTGTTTGGTGGGCATTTGAATGTCCTCTTTGGAAGTATCTATTCAAGTCCTTTGCCCATTTTATGATTGGGTTGTCTTTTTGTTGTTAAGTTGTCAAACTTTTATATATGTATTTGGTTATTAGACTCTTCTCAGATATACGGTTTCCAAAGATATTCTCCCTCTTAGGAGCTTGTCTTTTTACTCTTTTGGTAAAGTCTTTTGATGAACAAATTTTTTAATTTTTATGAGGTCCCATTTATTTTTTCTTTTGCTGTTTGTGCTTTTGTTGTTGTATTAGATAATCCATTGTTAAAATCTAGGCCCAACGGCTTTGCCCCTACTTTTTCTAAGAATTTTATTGTTTTAGTTTGCACATTTAGGTCCTTAGTCCATTTTCAACTGGATTTTCGTATGGCATGATCCTGTTTCATTTTTCTGCATGTGGAAATCCAACTTTCTCAGCACCATTTATTGAAGATACTCTTCTTTCCCCATTGAATGGACTTAACACCCTTGTCAAAAATCAGTTAACCATAGATGTGTGCGTTTATTTCTGGACCCTCAATTCTATTCCATTGATCTATGTATCTATTATTATACCAGTACCAGGCTGTTTTGATTACTGTAGCTGTATAGTCTATTTTAAAATAAGAAAGTGTGAATCCTTCTACTTTGTTCTTCTCTTTCAACATTGCTTTAGCTATTTGGGAACTCTTGCCATTCCATATAAAGTTGAGGATTGGTTTTTCTATTTCTGTAAAGAAGGCTGTTGCAATTTTGATCAGGATTGTGTTGAATCTACAAATTGCTTTGGGTAGTATTGACATCTTAACAATATGAAGTCTTCCAATCCATGAACATGGAACATCTTTCCATTTATTTAAGTCTTCCTTATCTCTTTCAGCAGTGTTTTGTAGTTTTCATTGTATAAGTCTTTTACAACACTGGTTAGATTTATTCCTAGGTATTTTATTCTCTTACATGCTATTGTAAATAAAATTGTTTTCCTAATTTCCCTTTCAGGTTTCTCATTACTGGAGTATAGAAACCCAACTGATTTTTATTTGTTGACCTTGTACCCTGCAACTTTGCTAGATTCCTCCATTAGCTCTAGAAGTTTTCTTGTGGGCTCTTTGGGATTTTCTATACATAGGATCATATTATCCACAAATAAAGATAATTTTACTTCTTTTCCAATCCAGATACATTTTATTTCTTTTTCTTGTCTTATTGCTCTGGCTAGGACTTCTAATACAATATTGAATAGAAGTGGTGAGAATGGGCACACTTACCTTGTTCCCAATTTCAAGAGGAAAGAACTCAGCCTTTCTCTACTAAGTATAATGTTGGCTGTTGGCTTTACATATATGCCCTGGATCATACTGAGGAATTTCTATTCCGTTCCAATCTTCTTTAGGGTTTTCATCAAGAAAAGGTGTTCAATTTTATCAAATGCTTTTTATGCATCCATAGAGATGACCTTGTGGTTCTTTTCCTTTGTTCTATTGATGTGGTATATTATGCTGATTGATTTTCTAAGGCTGAACCATCCTTGCATTCCTGGAATAAATCCCACTTAGTCATGGTGTATGACTCTCTTATTATGCTGTTGGATTCTATTCTCTAGTATTTTGTTGAAGTTTTTTGCATCTATATTCATAAGAAATATTGCCCTGTAGTTTTAACAGGATCATGTTTACTTCATATAATGAAGTATGGAGTATTCCTTGCTTCTCTATCTTTTGGAAGAGTTTAAACAGTATTGGTATCAATTCTTCTCTAAATGTTTGGTAGAATTCCCAGTGAAGCCATCTGGTCCAAGATTTTTTTTGCTGTTGTTGTTAGAAGGTTTTTGATCACTGATTCAATCTCTTCATTTGTTATGGGTCTGTTGAGACTTTCTATTTCCTCTTGAGTCAGTTTGGGCAGCTTGTGTGCTTAAAAATTTGTCCATTTCATCTAGGTTATCCAGTTTGTTGCCATACACTTGTTCATAATCTTCTGTAATTTCTATTGGGTCAATTGCAATGTCCCGACTTTTATTTTTCATCTTGTTTATTTGCTTTTTTTTTCTGTCATTCTAGGTAGAGGTTTGACAATTTTACTGATCTTTTCGAAGACCCAACTCTGGTTTTATTGATGTTCTCTATTGTTATTCTGTTTTCAATTTTTATTTATTTCTGCTCTGATCTTTGTTATTTCCTTTCTTCTGGTAGATTTAGGCTTATTTTGCTCTTCTATTTCCAGTTCCTGGAGCTATTGAGTTAGGCTGCTGATTTGAGATGTTTCTTCTTCCTTCATGTAGGCATTTATTGCTATAAATTTCCCTCTCAGTAGCCTTCACTGCATCCCATAAGGTTTGGTATGTTGTGCTTTCACTTTCATTTGACTTCAAGAAATTTGTAATTTCTCTTTTGATTTCTTCTTTGATCCATTGGTAGTTTAACAGTGTGTTGTTTAATTTCCATATATATATTTTTTTCTGTTATTGAGTTTTAGCTTCACTCCACTGTGGTCAGAAAAAATACTTTGTATGATTTCAATGTTTTTAAATTTAGCAAGGCTTGCTTTGTGACCTAACACGTGGTCTATTCTGGAGCATGATCCATGTGTACTGGGGTAGAATGTATATCATGTTGTTCTGGGTGTGCAGTGTTCTATAATGCATGTGGCTTAGTTATCTAGTGCTGCTATAACAGAAATACCACAAGTGGATGGCTTTAACAAATAGAAAATTATTCTCTCACAGTCTAGGAGGCTAAAAGTCTGAATTCAGGGTGCCAGCTCCAGGGGAAGGCTTTCTCTCTCTGTCAGCTCTGGAGGAAGGTCCTTGTCATCAATCTTCCCCTTGTTTAGGAGCTTGTCAGCACAGGGACTGTGATGGTTAAGATTGTGTGTCAACTTGGCTGGGCCATGATTCTCAGTGTTTTAATGTAATCACTCCCATGATTGTATATACTGTGAGTGGCCAATCAGATGAAAGGGAGTCTCCTTTGGGGTGTGGCCCACATCTGAATATAAGCAGACGTTCTGGCTTTTTGCTCTCTCTGGATCCTGCGGCTGCCTCCCGTCGCCTCATCTCCAGTTCTTGGGACTTGAGCTGTCAGTTTATCTGC
The DNA here is from genome assembly GCA_030035585.1 of Dugong dugon. Classification (NCBI taxonomy): domain Eukaryota; kingdom Metazoa; phylum Chordata; class Mammalia; order Sirenia; family Dugongidae; genus Dugong; species Dugong dugon. Next base: position 35,532,967 of record CM057467.1, read on the forward strand.
TGAACTTGGGATTCGTCGATCTGCACAGCCTGTGAGTGGGAGCCCTGCTCTCCGACCTGCCGATCTTGGGCTTGCCAGCTTCAGTGGCTGCATGACTTGGGAGAGGCCTCTACCCTGATCCATGGACTTGGGACATTCTAGCCTCTACAATCGTGTGAGCTGTTTCCTTGATATAAATCTCTCTCTATATATATGTATACACTTTACTGGTTTTGCTTCTCTAGAGAACCCAGCCTAAGACAGGGACCCTGGGTCCAAAGGACACCCTTTGCTCCCGGCTCTGCTTTCTTGGTGGTGTGAGTTTTCTCCTCCTCTCCGCTTGACTCTCTCTCTTGTAGCTCAGAAGATATTAACTCAAGATATGATTTAATCCTGTAGGTTGAGTCCTGCCTTATTAACATAGCTACCTCTAATCCTTCCTCATCAACATCACAGAGGTTAGGATTTACAACACATAGGATAATCACATTAGATCACAAATGGTGGACGACCATGCAATACTGGGAATTATGGCCCAGCCAAGTTGACACATATTTTGGGGGGGACACAATTCAGTCCATAACAGTCTGTTAATTCTAGTTGGTTTATAATGTCATCCAAGTCCTCTGTTTCCTTGTTGATCTTCTTTCTAGATGTTTGTTCAATATCAAAAGTGGTGTTTTGAAGTCTCCAACTATTATTGTAGTACTTCAGTATGGATTACACCTCAGCATAAAGAAAGCAAAGATCCTCACAATAAGCAACATCATGATAAACAGAGAAAATATTGAAGTTGTCAAGGGTTTCATTTTACTTGGATTCACAATCAATGCTCATGGAAGCAGCAGTCAAGAAATCAAAAGACACATTGCATCGGGCAAATCTGCTGCAAAAGACTTCTTAAAGTGTTGAAAAGTAAAGATGTCACTTTGGGGACTAAGATGTGCCTGACCCAAGCCATGGTGTTTTCAATCACCTCACATGCATGTGAAAGCTGGATGATGAATAAGGAAGCCTGAATAAGAATTGACACCTTTGAATTATGGTGTTGGTGAAGACTACTGAATATACCATGGACTGCCAGAAGAACAAACAAATCTGTCTTGGAAGAAGTATAGCCAGAGTGCTCCCTAGAAGCGAGGATGGTGAGATTTTTGTCTCATGTACTTTGAACATGTTATCAGGAAGGACCAGTCCCTGGAGGAAGATGTTAAATTTAGTAAGGTAGAGGGTCAGTGAAAAAGAAGAAAGACCCTCAATGATATGGATTGACACAGTGGCTGCAACAACAGGCTCAAACATAGCAAAGATTGTGAGGATGGTGCAGGACCAGGCACTGTTTCTTTCTGTTGTACATAGAGTCGCTACGAGTCGGAACTGACTCAATGACACTTAACAACAACAACATGTATCTCTCCCTTCAATCCTATCTATTGTCTTATATTAAGATTGCCACCCAAGCTCTCTTTTAGTTTTTATTTCCATGGAATATTTTCTTTTCCATCCTTTCACTTTCAACCTATTTGTTTTCTTGGGTTTAAGGTGTGTCTCTTGTAAACAGCATATCGTTGGATCATGTTTTTTAACCCACTCTGCCACTCTCTGTCTTTTGACTGGAGCATTTAGTCCATTTACATTAACTATAATCACTGTTAAGAAGTGACTTACTTCTGCCATTTTTTTGGTTTTTTTGTGTATCTTAACCCTTCTTTGTCCTTGTCCTTTACTAGTGCTTCCTTTTGTGTTTTGTTGGTTTATTGTAGTAAGCCTTTTTGGTTCCCTTCTCCTTTCCTTTTGTGTATGTTTTATATATTTTCTTAGTGGTGATCATGAATATTACATTTAACAGCTTATATTTATAACATTTCTAGGAGCCATTGATACCAACTTAACTTCAGTAAAATACAAGAAATTCTATGTCTATACCGTACCTCTCCCCCTTTTGTTGTTATCACTAATTATGTCTTTATATTTCATGTGCCTGTAACATAATTTTATCCTTGCTTTTTATATATTTGTTATTTAAAAACGTGGAGGACAAAACATTTAGAATTAGCAAGCATGAATACCTTATTACTAGCTCTTATACTTGTCCATGTATTTCCCTTTATTAGGGATCTTTCTTTTTATGTATAGCTTTGAATTACTTTCTAGTGTCTTTTCCCTTCCATCTATAGAACTCCCATTAATATTTTTTGTAGGGCTGGTCTGGTGGATATGAACTCGCTCGGCCTCTGTTTGTCTATGAATGTTTTAATTTCACCCTCATTCTTGAAGGATAGTTTCTCTGGATACAGTATTCTTGGTTGACAGGTTTTTTTCTTTCAGCACTTTAAAAATATCTTTCCATTGCCTTCTGGCCTGCAATGTTTCTGAGAAGAAATTGGCGTTTAATCTTATAGGGGATCTTTTATATGTGACTGTTTACTTCTCTCTCACTGCTTTCAGGATTCTCTAGCTTTACTTTTTGAGAGCCTAACTATGGTATATCTTGGTGTAGATCTCTTTTAAAAGTTTATCTTGCTTGGGGTTCTTTGAGCTTCTTGGATTTGTAGATTCATGTCCTTTGTTAGATTGGGGAAATTTTATGTCATTATTTCTTCAAATATTCTTTCTATCCCCCTTTTTTTCTCATCTGCTTTTGGAATTCCCATGATGTGCATATTAGGCCTTTTGTTGTTGTCCCATAATTCCATTAAACTGTGCTTAGCCTTCTTGAACCTTCATTTTTGCTGCTCTTCAACATCTGTAATTTTAACTATCTTATCCTCTAATTTGCTGATTCTTTCTTTTGCCTGATTAAATTTGTTGGTAAGTCATTCTATTGTGTTTCTCATTTCAGTTATTGTTCCTTTCAGTTGCAATATCTCTTTTTTTAGATCTTTATTTTTCCCTTGCATTGTTTTCTTTATTTCTTTCAGCTCTTTGTCTATGTCTTCTCTTAGTTTTTAATTATGTTTAATGCTGTTGTATTATATTCTTCCAGTTTTCTTCATTATTTGGTCATCCCTAAATGCACTTTCACTCCCTTTGTCATGTTCATTTTAGTGTTTCTCTGTTCTTTGTGTGTCTTGTGATTTTCTGTTGGGGCATTGGTATTTCTGAAGATGTTAACTTTCTCAGTTTTCGGCAGGCAGTATTTGGTGTTTTTGCCCACACTACTTTCTACAAAAAACTCTTTGGCATGTAGAGCCTTTGGCCTTTGATTATCATTTCCTGTCCCTCTCTGTGATAGCTCCTTCTCCTTCCCTGGTTTAATTAGAATTTGAAAGTTCCAGGTTTCAGTTTTCAACTTTCAATTTCTCCCAAACACACCTGAGAACATGCTGTGGTCAGATTGTGCACCAGTGGGCTCCTCCACTCAGGCAAGATACTGTGTACTAATCAATCTGTCCACCAGAGAATGAAGTCCTCTCTCTTTGATTATTACTCTCCTCCCAACTCTGTTTCTGCATCCACATTTTTAGTCAGAAAACCTGCACCCAGTGAACACCCTCTGGGGCTGGGTGTTGCCCTTTGGTTTTGCCCGAGGCTTCCTTCCCTGCTCTGTGGGGGCTGCTTACATCTTAGCTGGCATTCAGGGGAAGTACAGGCAGACATTCCTTCCTGGAAGGTCCTCCGAGAAATCTGCCTTGTTGGTTTTAGAGCTCCAGTGGCCCTGTGGTGGTTTGAGGACCAGTCTCCACTTAGGAGACTCATCTCCTGACTCTATTATAGGGAAACTTCTGTAGGCATTTGTATCAGTCCAGCAGCTGACAGTTGCCAGTTAGGGGAGTGGCTGTCGCACTCTGAACGGACCTCTAGGGAGGTCTACCTTGTTATCAAAGCCCATCCTATAGGTGTTGGCTGTGGGTGCGGCCTCCACTCAAGATGCCTGCTTCCTAGCAAACAGCAGCCTTGGTAAGTAGTCCTCAGTGCTGACTGGAAGGGGGAGCAGAAAGACCCAAACTGATCCCCAGGGAAGTTTTCCCTGTTGGTTTCAGAGGTCTGAGCTATGAGTTGCAAGGGGAGGGAGTGGCTACCAACAGTTACAAAGTTGGGGAGGGTGTGTCATGCTTTGGTCAGACCCGCATGGAGGCCTTGTTGCTATCAGAGTCCCACCAGTAGATTGTTAGCTGTGAGTACAGCCTCCACTCCAGACTCCAACTTCCTAGCACATAGTAGCCTCAGTCAGCAGTTGTTAGCTCCAACTGGAAGTAGAGGCCGATTAACCCTAATTGCCCCCCAGGGAGGTTTGTCCTGTTGGTTTCAGAGGCCAGAGCTGTCGGGTGCGTGGGGAGGCAGGTAGAGTGCTGACTGTTGGAGCAGACTCCACTGCACAGATCTTCTGTAGCTATTCACAGCAGGCTTGCCGCTGACAGTGTCCAGGTAAAGGTGATGCTGACACACTCCAAATGGACACCTGGGGAGATCAGCCTTGTTGCTATCAGAGCCCCACCTGTAGTACGTTGGCTGTGGGTACAGCCTCCACCAAAGATGCTTGCTTCCTAGCACACAGCAGCCTCAGTCAGCAGTCTTTAGTCTCAACCAGAAAGGGGAACAAATAGATCTGAACTGACTCCCAGGGAGGTCTGTCCTATTGGTTTCAGAGGCCTGAGATATGGGGTGTGCAGGAAGGCAGGTAGAGTGTTGACATGAGAGCAGACTCCACTGCACGGGCCTTCTGTAGCAATTCACAGTGGGCTTGCAGCTGACACTGTCTGGGTGGGAGAAGTGCTGGAACACTTCAAATGGATCCCCAAGGAGGTCTGCCTTGTTGATTTTAGAGCAAAAACTTGGGGTCCTGTCTCTTTGTACAGGCATGGGCTGTGGTGGTTAAGGAAGCAGGCTCCTTTTCCCAGGCTGCTTCCCCAGTTCAAAGCAGCCACCAGCCACCAGCCAGTGTGGCTGGGTGGAGGGATTTTCCTATCATACGTAACTGGTTGATTTGCTGATTCTTGCCTGACTACAGTTTCCCACTGCTTTCTTCTGCTCCCCAATTCAGAATCCCTCAAAGCCAAGCACCCTTTCCTAGTTGTATTTCTTGTAGTACTTGGGGTGGGGGGGGGGGCCAGAACGATGGTCTGTTTATGCCACCATCTTCCCAGAATTCCTGAGCACCACTTTTTTAAAGAGCTTTGCTTCTTGCAAGAATAGGCACAAGGAACTTCCTCTTAGGGTTTTGTATAGTCCTCCCCTCTGGCATCACTTCTGTGGATGTTGCTACTGTGGTCCAAGGCTAACCCTTCCTTCCTTATTCACTGGTTTTCAAGATCATCCATAACCCTGGTTCTCAACTCTATCAGACTTACTGCCCGACATATTTTAAAAACCACATTTTATAACATCCACTTTATTACCATGAAATGCAATTTTAGCCATAATTTAAAAAAATAATAATATATAGTACCGTTTAAAGGAAAACTAACAGAGAAATAAAAACAACAAAAGTAAATTAATTTGTTATAAAATAATACATTTCAATACCTAAACATGGGGTAATGACTCCACTAGAAAACAAAATGAGTAGTCAGATGCACCCGCATGAAGAATTGCTGTGAACAGGACAGCTACAAATGCACTCTGATGGGCGGGTATTGTATTGCGAACTAAAATACCATAAGTGACATCGTCATCAGTGACATGATTTTCTGAAATGATGACTAGCTCTTGGTAAAGTTCCAAACAAAACAAAGGGCCGTCTTCTTTCCACTTATACTACAGTTGCATTCCTGGCAATTCAACATCTATTAAAACTGCAAAAAAATACTTTGGGTTTATAGGCAATACAGAGGAAGATTCTAAGCTTAGAAGATGAGCAACATTTTTTTCACCTACATAAATATCCAATAGAACATTCAACAGTCATGCAGGAAATGGAATAATTTCTTGTTGTGTAGGATTGTTCTATATTTTTCAGGCTGTTTAATATCCCTGGCATCAGCTCACTAAATGCTTTTGTCAGTTAGCTGCTGCTGAGTTGGCCCCTGACTCTTGTGACCCCATACACGATGGAACAAAATGCTGCCCAGTCCTGAGCCACTCACAAGATCGATCACAGATTGGACCATTGTCTTCCATAGGGTTTTCATCGACTGGGTTTGGTTTTGGAAGTAGATTGCCAGGACTTTCTTTCCTAGTCTGTCTTAGACTGGAAGCTCCATTGAAACCTGTTCAGCATCACAGCAACACACAAGCCTCCACTGACAGATGGGTGGTGGCTGTGCACGAGTGCATTGGCTGGGAATGGAACCGGGGTCTCCTGCATAGAAGAATTCTACCACTGAATCACCAATGCCTCAAAGCCTTTAGCTTTACTGAATAACTGCGATGTGAGACATCTCCACAAATTTCCAAAACCTATCCCTTTGAGAACCACTGATTTAGAGAAGCCAAAAAGTTAAATTAGTCGAAAAGGGACAAGCACAGGGAAATCCGGGAAAGATGGCAGCGGGAGCTGCATTCTTTGTCAATCTCTCTAAATTCCTCCCTCATAAAATTGACAGAGTTGCTAGGATAGACAATGTAGGTAAAGGGCAACTAACAAAAATGGGGGCGGAGTGATGGGGAGAGCACATGAGAAGAATAAGATTGCTGATTGCTTCATAGATGTTAATTAAGAGTAAAAGGATACTACTTCATTCGGAAGCTGGAGAAGAGGGATGGGGGGAGGAGAAGGGGCTGCGACCTAGTTTCAATATGACTCATGGCGAGGAATCACTAAACAATAACCAAAAAAAGACGGCTAAGTTTGGTGAATAAATATATTAATATAAAGGCAACCACTGGAACAAAAAAACAAACTCCCCAAGTAACAAAAAAAAAGGGAAAAAAATAGAGCATATGATGGAAATGTTGGGATAATTGGATACATATATGGAAAAAGATAAAATTGGATCCATCCTTCATATCTAACAAGGAAAAACTCCAAAAGGATCTGCAATTTAAGGTAAAAATTAGAATCCATATTAGTACTAGAAGAAAATACAAATGAATTCAAAATCCGGAAGCAATAAGAGAAGAAAGCGTGAAATTTGATCACATATAAAAATGAGCATGGCAAGAAGACACTGTAGAGAAAGGAAAAAGACAAATGATAAGTTGGAGAAAATATCTGCAATTTATATTACAAACAAGGAGTTAAAACCTTTAATGTGCAAAAATTTTCTAAAAATGCAGAAAAGAAATGGCCAATATAGGGGGAAAAATGGGCTAGAGAGATGTACAGAGAGTTCAAAGAAAAAGAAATAAAAATTTCTCTTAATCAGATGAAAGATAATCAGCTTCACCCATTATGAAAGTGATACAAATGAAAACTGTGCGGAAATTCCACTTATCACAAATATTTAATGTTTAAAAGCATGACAACATGATCTTTTGGCAAATCTTGTGGCAAAGATGTATGAAAAGATGTACAACCAAAGCATGATTTGTAATAGCAAAAGACCGGAAACAGCACAATTGTCCATCAATGGGGGGCTGTATGAATAAACTGTGGTATATCCACCTAATGCAGTATTGTGCAGCTGGAAAGAATTTAGAAATACTCAACTGCTAACCAGAAGGCCGGCTGTTCGAATCCACCAGCAGCTTCTTGGAAACCCTGTGGGGAAGTTCTACTCCGTCCCATAGGGTCACTATGAGTCGGAATCGACTCAACAGCGACAGGTTTGGTTTGGTTGTGGTTATATACTACTGTGGAGTCCCTGAGTGATGCAAATGGTTAACATGTTTGGCTGCTAACTGAAAGACTGGAGGTTTGAGTCCACCCAGAGGCATCTTCGAAGAAAGATGTGAGGATCTACTTCTGAAAAATCGGCCACTGAAAACCAGATTGAAGCGCAGTTCTACTTTGACACACATGGGATTTACTCTATGGCAATGTGAAAGATTCTCCAGGATATTTTTCTGTCGAAGAAAAGTAGAAAAAATCATTTAGAATTTTTAATCTATTGAAAGGGGGAATATTGATTTTTTATTTTTAAAAAAAGAGATGAAAGGAGAAACTATAAAAAAGGAAATATACTGAGAGAGGGGAATAGAGCGTAGGGGACAGGAATAAAGGCTAGAATTATTTGAATATTTTGTTTTAGAGATATGACTTTGGGCCCATTAGCATATCTTTGCATAATTATAAAACAAAACTGATTTTTAAAAAGACTAACCCCTAAAAAATTAAATACGTACCCAGTTGGGAATATACCCAAATAGAGAAGAACTATTCCAAGTGACTTTAAAACACAGGTATTTGACTGTACTTCCTAGTGGGATATAACCTAAGGCAATAATGACTGAAAGAACAATTGAAGTGTTTACAGTAATTATATTATTGATGGCAGTGTTAGTATTGTTATTCTGAGACTGATACTTGTGTATTAAGGGATAAAGTAAATCAATAAAACCAGTTGCCCTCGAGTCTATTACAACTCACGGCAGCCCAAGGTGTTTCAGAGTAGAACTGTATTCCGTAGGGTTTTCAGCAGCTGATTTTTTGTAAGTAGATCAGCAGGCCTTTTTTCTGAGGCATCTCTGGGTGAACTTGAATCTCCAACCCTTGGGTTAGCAGCTGAGCACGTTAATAGTTTACACCACCCAGGGACAAGTAAATGACTATTTAAGTACTATTTTACTTCTCTCATTCCCAGCGTGTTTAAGAATTTGGATTCTTTTTGTGGAAGGAGATACAGATATAAGAGGTTAAGTAAAATCTTCGTGATCCTCAATTTAAACAGGAAATATGAGTATGAACTCACAACATATTTTAATTGTGTGTGTGTCTGTGTGATTTTGCTTTGTAGCTGTTTACTGAAAAGGTCTGGAAACAATGACTACTCAGTGTTGATAACATTCCTATCTCCTAGATTGTGGTCTGAAACTATCATTTTCTGCTACAAGAAGCCAGGAGAGCTGACTGATGCCAGGTTTGTGGCAAAAAAAATATATAAGATGAGCTTGGTAACTTCTTATCATTTTCATAAACGCAAGAAAACTGTCAAAGATTATAAAGTTACGTCAAAAGGACTTAGGAGTAAACCTGTAGAGGCTAAAGATGGAAAAATGTGAGCAGCAACAGAGTTACTAACTACAAATTATTGAAACATATCAATATGGTCAAATCCATGTCTTCACAATGATATGTTAAAAAACAAACAAAAAAAACCTCTCATTGATCCTGTTCGGGATGTTAGTGAACTAAACCATTATTTAGAAAACGAGAAAATTAAGGGAAAGAATAAAACATTTATTCTATCATTTCTATTAGAACCATTGTGTCGGGTGACAGATGAATTGAGGAAATAGTTTCTTTTCATAGAAATTTTCAGCTAATAAATACAGAAGGAATTATAGAATTAGAATGTTATCATTTGCAACCTCTATTGGCTGAATGGATCTAGACACTGATCATCAGTGGCTGCTAACAACCACCAAACAGAGACAATCAGACATTATGTGTTTCCTTGTAGGAGAACCAAACACAACCTGTGAAATAGCCTTGCCAAAATCCAAACGTGAATTTACTGGAGTCTCTATATCCAACTATGACTTAAGAAATACAAACGGCAGAGAAACACGTTAAAGGACATGAAGGGAATGCAACGGGCAAAATCCAAACTGCCGGAAACGCTACAAGACAAATGAGCGCTTTCTTCGACAATAAACTGCAAGGAAAATAAAGAGCTAGAAAGAGAATCTATAGGTTAAAAGAGACTTAAAAGATATATCACTGATCTCTGTGTGTCTTATTTGGATGCTGATTGAAGAAACAACAGCAAAAAACAACCACAGTAACAAAAACTAAAGAAAGAAAAGCATTGACATTTATGTGATGATGGGAAATTTGAACATAGATGAGACTAGAAATTAGTGTTATACATTAGATGGTTAATGGTATTGTGGTTGTATCTTTTAAAATGCATTATCTTTTAGAAGTTCATATTTTTAGAAGATGTCTGGGGTTTGCATGAAAATAATGCAGGAGAGGGTAGTGAGTAAGGGTCAGAATGGGCCACATGCTGAGAATTGTGGCTGGACAGAGTTCCATCATATCATTCTGCTTTTATGTACATTTAAAATGTTCTACGGTGACTTTTTCTTTTTTAAAGCACAAACAAATATTCAGAAAGGTAGCAATGAAATTGTTACCACTCTAGTTAGAAGGTTATGGCAACATGTAGTCAGTACCAAACTTCCTCAGTTTCTCTTCTCTTACCTGGGTGTTGTTCTGTTTCCAGGGTCTCTTTCCTAGAGTCTCTTTCTCCTTTTTCCATCTTCAATGATATCGTTTTTGTTCTCTGATATGTCTACCTTGTCTCTCCCCGACTTCTCTCTCTCTCCCTTTCTTCTGCCTCCACACAGTACTTCTTTTCCTTTCTCTACAAACCTTATTTTTCCCTGATCCCATTAACATGTCCATGACATTGAACTGAAAAATTGTTTTTATTTTCAAACTGGTGGAACTAATGAATTAAAGCTTCATGCCTTTGATCTTGGTTGAAAAGCAGGTGAATTAAATGCATTCATCCCGAGTTAAAGTCAAGAATCTGCTCCAAAATACTGTGTGCACAAGCCCTTCAGTTAGTTTTATCTGCCTGTCAAAGGTGAGAGAAGAAATCTCCTGAGGGCAAAGCATTAACTGTGTTTATGTAAAAAGATTATGAGCTGTGATCACCATGTCTAGCCTCAGCACTGGATAGTCAGCTAATCCTTTCCTCACGAGGAAGCTGTAGCTTCTCTGCTCCATTCCTATTGTGGAAAAATTGGCAGTAAAACCTAAATACTTTTCCACCTCTCTTTAGAGGTTAGAGGCGTCCACACATACGAGGGTCCTCTGTAAAGAGGCAAGAACAAGAGGTACTAAATCTTCCCACCCTGTAGCCCGCCTGAGTGAGATCTCACAGCCCTGTACTGGACATGCAGAGCTTTGCCTGGTTTGAGAGTCCACCAGGAAACCCTGAGTTTCTTTGAGAGCTGGTATGGGGTATGTTTTCTGAAGCTTCCCTGTCAGCAACCTGGTTGATAAACAGCTAAGTCATTGAGAGGTCCTTTCTTTTTCTTTTTTTATGTCTACTCATGCGAAATCAGTTGAAAGCTGCCCTTGATCAAAGGCTGCTTACAAAGGACTACAGGACATATAATTATTTATTATGTATCGGGCATCACATGTGTTCCACAGCAGTCTGCAAAACATAAAACATCAGAGGAAAGAGCCACACTGTGAGGAGGTGGACAATGTAAATGAAATGGAAACATCCCCATGGATAAGAGTAAATCCCTCAAGAGGTAGAAATATGGGTTCTTCTTTAATCTGGGGGAGCCTGAGCCCAAGCAGAAGTAGATTCTAAGGGGAACTCAACAAGAAAAACAAATGGAAGAACACCAGAAAACATGCGTTCTGGAAACAATATACAGTTAAATGTTCAGCCTCCCTATAAAGTTGATGCAAAAGAGAAAACATATTTCTCAGTAAATTATCAAAGTTTTTTTTTTTTAAAAAAAGATACTATATTATTCTTGTAAAGATGCCATGAAAATGTCACCGTCATTCATTTCTGGAGGTATTGTAAATTGGTAGAAGACTTAGGAAAGCAATTTAGTATGTATCTGTTCGGGTTCTTATGTAAGACCTTAATCCTTTTATAATATTTGTAACTTTAACATATTGCAGAAGACAGTTCAGCACAACTCCATCTTTATGCATCACACAACATTGAACATCCTGTACTCTCTCTGTTATATCACACTTGCTTACAATTTGTCTCGGTCCCCAGAAGCTTTTATTCACGCCACGTTTTTTGTAGCACCCAAAATCTCCCAATATCATCAAGAGGCATAGACATGTTTTTTTTCCCTCTTAACTTTGTATTTTGATTTCTTGGATCATACTCTAACAAATTAAAACCAAAATATGAAAAAATACACGTGCAAGAAAATATCCCTAACACTGTTCTTTATAGCATTAAAAAATAGAAATAACCTAACTGGTATCAAGTGGCGGATTCAGGAAGCAATTATGACACATTCACTTGAGACAATATTTTTATAGCCCTTAAATACTGGCTTTGAAGATTATATAGTAATGTAAAAACACTTAGACTATAATATTGACAAATAAAAGCAAAATACAAAATTAAGACTCTAATGTTATTATAGCCAAGTTGAAAGCATGGGTGAGAAGAAAAAAGACAACAGGAAATACACTAGCCTGCTAATGGTGGTTGCAGTAGGAAGATGGGATTATAGATTATTTATTTTTGCTTCTCTATTGCCTAACATTTCTTTAATGTGCATATATGTGCGTATGTGTGTATGTGTATTACATACATACGTATATAAACACACACACAGATATATACATATATTTGCTAATACACTTTCGAAATAAAGAAAAAATAAGTGGCAGATAGAATTTGTGAATCACCTTTTATGTAAAACTCCCTCTATAGTGCATGTGGTCTAAAAGGAAGCTAATAAATCTTTGAAATTTACCAGAAGAGATAGTCCAAGATCTTGTAGAAAACTGCAACCAAAATGACTGTAGAACCATAGGGTATAGCCTCCTCTCGGGAAAGAAGTGGAGTTTTCCTATACCATATTTACCTTAACACTTTTACCAGAAACAAAAAAATAAAATACCTGTTCTATTATAGAGACAGTAAGGTTTTCGGTGTGATAATAACTAAAAAGTCCCTATGCAAAGAGATTTTGTGTTTTATGATACAGCTGATGACAGAATAAGGAGAAGGAAGAAGTTAAATCAAACTTGAAAAAATTAGTCAAGAAACAATAAAAATGAAACATGTACTGCTATTATGCACAGACTCCGGGAATGGTGGATCAATACCGGTCAATAATGATTCCATTTTGGTGATTACAGCATTGCATATTTGTATTTACTCTTCTGACGTTTAATAGCAGCCAGGCCTCTTTTGAAGGGCTGTGTTGTGGGCATAACGTGGACTTCGGAGGCACATAAACCTCAGTTCGTATCCCAGCATCACTACCACACGTTGGCTGTGTGACCTTGGGCAGGTCGCTAAACTTACTCCACACAGAGGCTCACAAGAAGAGACAACAGCCTCTAGCTAGCTGCAGGAATCAAGGAGAAAAGCCTTAAGGCAAGATATTTTTTGCTGATGGTAAAACCCCTACAACCAAGCATGAAGCTTCCCCAGCCTCTAAAGTTTCTGCCAAGAAATGGCAAGAACCACCCTTTGGTAGGACAAGATATGGTGATGTGCAATTGCAAGGGCTTCTTTCTGGCCTCTAAGCAAAACGTCTCCATCTCTCTACTCTGAACTGCCCTCCCTCCAGTTGGCTCCATTCTCAGAACCATCCAAGACTGTATTCTCTTTTAATCTTCAGTCCAGCTCATTTACTGGGATCTCCCTTATTTTCATACCTGAACCTACAGCAATTCTTTGGAACAGACTTTCTTCACTCTGGGTTTTCATTTAGAATAAATCCCCCAACTGACCTATTTCCATCTATCCACTTCCACTTATCACCTGCCTATGCTTCCATACTCTGCTTGCAAGTTCCAGCCCTCCTATATGCCTAACCAGCCCCTTAACTGGCACTTGACAATAAAGATCAAAAGCATTTTGAACATCTCTGTCCTCCTGGGGAAGATAGGGCAATGATCTAGCCAAAGGGCCCCAGTAACTGTGTGATAATCATCAGTCGATAAAGCAGTAATCAGTCCCCTTTCCTGTTCCACATCATCCACAGTAAACTCTTTGTCAGCATGAGGTAGTATTGCAAAGAGTATTGTTTAAGAGTTAGAGGTTCTGGAATATGACTGCCTGGGGTAATCATGATAACAAACATAAAGTGCTTAATGCCTGTAACTAGGTAAGCTCTCCGTAAGTGTTAGCTATTGTAACAGTCTCTACATCCTCCACACCCACCACTGGACCTTGCAAGGAAAAGGTGGTCAATCATTGTTTGACCTCTTTATGGGGTCACCCAGTGCAGCTTCTAGGATCTTCTATATTACACAGTTCTTGTCCCTCTCCTCCCTGTTCTGATTTCCCAGCTGACCTGGCCAAAGGCTCTTTACCATTATGGAATCCTAAACCTCTGTGAAAACAAAGAAAGCTATGGACCCATAATTCTGCAAATAAGTTTTAGAGTTCACAGAACTCCCAAATACCGTCTTGGGATCCCAAGTTAAGAGCTCCATGTCAGAGTAATTTGTCAAGTGGAGAATTTTTTCCCTGGTATTGCAAGTCACCATCTTCTATTTTTCTCTTTCAGCGTATGTCTCAGTCATCTAGCGCTGCTCCAACAGAAATACCACAAGTGGATGGTTTTAACAGAGAGAAATTTATTGTCTTCACAGTCCAGTAGGCCACAAGTCCAAATTCAGGACATCAGCTCCAGGAAAAGGCTCTCTCTCTGTCGGCTCTGGAGAAAGCTCCTTGTGATGCTTCAGTCTTCCCTTGGTCTGGGAGCATCTCAGTGCAGGAACCTCAGGTCCAAAGGATGCGCTCTGCTCCCAGCGCTGCTTTCTTGGTGGTGTGAGGTTCCCATGTGTCTCTGCTCGCTTCTGTCTTTTATATCTCAAAAGAGATTGCGTTAAGACACTAATCTTGTCAACCTCATCAGTATAACCTCATCACAGTGAAAGGAGATCACATATAATCTCATCATAGTGGTAGAGTTTACAACACGTAAGGAAGTCACATCAGACAACACAATCGTACAATACTGGGAATCATGACCTAGCCAAGTTGCTACCCACATTTTTGGGGGGACACAATTCAATCCATGACAGTGTATATCGATTTTTATACACTAAAACCTGCGAAAGCCGGAACCTGTGTAAGGCAGAAACCTGTCAGAGAAGGAAAACTCAAGCATTTCCCACTAATACAGAGGATAGATAAAGCCGTAAGACTGTCAAAGGCAGAAAACTTTTGAGACCCAGAAAAACAAGGCGGTCCCGTCGAGTTCCAGCTTTCACAGTTTTCACTCAATGAGTTACCTACCTTCTCTGGCCTCTTTTTCATCTGTAGAATAAATATAATAATAATTATAATCATATGAAGTTATTTAAATGATTAAATAATATAACACATATGAAGTTCTTAGCATAGTGCCTGGCATATAACATATTGTCAATAAATGTTAGCTACCGTTAAATGACAAGTCTGTTCTTTTTTCTTGTTTAAAAACTCAAGGGACTTGAAAGTAGCAATGCAAACAGATGTATGTACACCAATGTTCATTACAGCACTATTCACAATAGCCAAAAGGCTGAAACAATTTAATGCCCATCAATGGATGAATGAATAAACAAAATGTGATACATACATACAATGGAATACTACTTAGCCATAAAGAGAAATGAAGTTCTGATACAAGCTACAACATGGATGGAGCTTGAAGACATTATGCTGAATGAAATAAGTCAATCTCAAAAGGACTAAAACTGTATGACCTTACTTATCTAAAAAGACAAGAACAGGCAAATATATAGAGACCAAAGCTTATTAGTGGCTACCAGAGGCTAGAGGGAGGAGGAAAGGGGGCATTGTTATTGCTTACAGAGCACTGAGTTTTGGTTTACAGTGATGGAAAATTCACACTGATTAAGGGTAATGGCTGCACAGCTGATTAATGTAATTGATTTCACTAAGTTTTACACTTGTAAAAAGTTGAACTGATAAATGTCACATGACATATATTTTCACACGCACACAAAACAAAACAACAACAACAAAACAGCTGCTGTGGCCACTTACGTACAACCAAACACCTGATGGGATTTGGTTTCTTGATTTGGAGGTTTAGGGTCATGGCTTCATGGGACATCTCAGCTAACTGACCTAATATATTGTGTTTAGTGCTTCTGTTCTACCTCCTAGTTAGTTGTATAGTGCCTGGGGTCTTAAAAGCTTGCAAGCAACTATCCAAACTACAAGTAATCTCTATTTGCCTGCAGCAACAGAGGAAGGAGGAGAGTCAGGAATAGGAGGAGGAAAAGGAATGTGTAGCTAATTGTCTCCATGAACAATTGCCTCCTTTGCCATGAGACCAGAAGAAATGAATGATGCCAGGCTACCATTATTGAACATTTTGACCAAAGGTGCTATAGCTGAATTTTTATCAAAAGGGGAAAAATTGTGGAACATAATTTCAAATTTTCATGGAATCTATGCTTTCTGGAACTATGGAGGCTGGCTGAAGCCCTGAAACTATTGCCTTAAGAGAACCTTTAAACTTTAATCCTTATACCTTAAACCACTGAAGTCTTCTTAAAACCAAAACAATAGTTTAACTTAACTAGTAAAGAATGTCTGCCTTGAGCATTGTGCTCTTTTAAAGAACTATATGGGATCAAACTGACAAAAGTATCTTGAAAGGCTAGATAAGAAACTTAAGGGGGTAGTGAGTTTATGTCAATGGGGGAGGAACAGTTTGAAAAGGGAGGGTGAGAATGGTTTCACAACTTGAAGAATGTAATCAATGTCACTGAATAGTATATATAGAAATTGTTGAATTGGTGTATGTTCTGCTGTGTATGTTCAAAACAACAATAAAAAATTATTTTTAAAAACTTTATCAATGTATTCACAACTTATCAGGTTAAAGGAGAAAATATGATTTCAACAAATAGAGAAAAACAGTTCGATAAAATTCAGTGTTGACTCATAATAAAAAAAATTACTTCAAACAACAAAAAATAGTTGAAAAATTTGACAATGTTGCAGACCTCATGGTGTTGTGACAGTAAATAATGATTTGCCCAAAGCTGTTTGGACTAACAGACATGGATCTAGGAACAATATCCTGTGCAGTGAAGTAAATCTCCTTCCATCCACTCTGACCCCAAAGAAGTAATCTGCAGGCAAGGATAAATACAGAATTTGCTATATTTAGGGAAACTGGCTTTTGCGACATTTTCATTCAAGCCTTAAATACTTTAATACCTGGTTGCTTATAAATAAGCTGCCATCATCATGTGCTTATTTAATGGGATGCATAGGTTTTAGCTTTCTATTAACAAGTCCTGATGTGGGAAAGCTGCGCCTGAATAGCAATGAGGACCACACTGCTGTGCGGGACAATCATTTACAGTACTCGGCTCTGGCCCTTGGTGACAACTAATTTGATAATAATAATTTTAAATTATTTATAAATAAATAATTTTATAATAAGATGCTGCCACTTTTGGCCCACCAGGAATGAAATGTCATGTTAATAGCCTCATTTCTTCTTTCATTTACAGTAATCACAGACTTTAAGCAAAACACCTGACCTACAGTGGACCAGAGACCCAGGGTCTTTGATCCTACTGTCTGGGGGTAATCCCAAGCCCAGCTCCTAAGTGTAAGGTAGTTCTGTGTTCTGTGTGAATCGGTATTTCATATAGTTTGCTTGTCATTTGTGAACAGATTAATCCATATGACTAATCCATATGTATTGAAAACCTCCTTACTATGAATTGCATCTGTTTGCTAGCTCTAGATCCCATGAGATTTGAATGGAGAAAGCCTTATTCAGAGCTTTCATTTTACTTGCAAGACCCTGCAAGAGCCAAGATAAATCTCCTCATGATTAGGAAGTAAATTTTATTTTTCAGGAGAAAATATTTTACTTCTAAATTAGCTTGTGTCACCAGAAATCTTGTCTCAGGTGTGATAAGCCATACCTAATTACCAATTTCATGTTGGTGAAATTAAAGATCACCAAAAGCTATTCAAAGTAATTTACAACTTGACAGAGAAAAGAGATCCAGTAAAGGTTCTATCTGAAAGGTAGTAAATTTTTCCTGCACTGTATTCAGACTGAGAGAAAGTGAGAATAGGGAGAAGAAGAAGAAAAAAAACCAAGCCAACAAAATCCTGACCCTTTCTTCCCTACAACTTTAATATTCAGGTTGAGTATGTCCTTTTCCCTAAGTGAAAAACAGATCCCACATTGTTTCAAGTGTCTTCTTTTTCTTTGAAGCATTTGATGCTTTCATGAACACGGGGAGGTCATTGTCTGTGGATTTCTGTTTCCTAATTTTCCTTGTTTGGGTTTGTGCTTTGACACTGGGGCTAGGCTACAGTATCTTTGGAGGAAAGCACCTTGAGGTTCATTGCAGCTTCTAGTCACATAGTAAATGTTCCCTTCTGGAGCCTGCAAACCATCATCTCGGTTCAAACGCTAAGCTTCAGTCAAGGGCCATTCATTGACGGAAGCCAGACCGGCTGGACAGCGCCTCACGATGAGCAATGTGGATCATATATCTGCCCCAAGGAGGCATTTATTTGTCTGAGGTCTCTTCAGCTCACACCCAGTTACACAACAGGCTCTGAACATTGCAGAGCCTCCCACCAGAAAAGCAAGCAACCTCCTTAGCCCAGTCATCATTCATTTAGTCCAATCTGCTCCTGCTGTGGCATTTCTTCCATTCTTAATTACCACACTTGTCACTGAGACCCTGGTAGGATGAATGGCACGACCATATCATGCTGGGGAACCGCTTTCTCAGCAAATATCCTTTTTCAGACATCAGAAGTACAAAGAATACAAAAAGAGCAGGGAGGCAGATACACCAGCCAAGGGCAGGAGAGGGAAAGAGCATCTTGAGATGAGTGGGGCAAGTCTTGCCAGCTCTATCTTTGGGTGATTGAATCTTCCTGGGGAACTTAGATCCATGGGTCTTTAAATTTATGTTGTAAGCTGGGATCTTCTCAATTGCCTGACTGAAGCACGGATGTGTCACACACAACGGTGAGTGTATCTTGTCTCTTCTACTCTTAAGTCTGTTAAAGTGGGTAAAACTGATATCACAACCAATGTTCACCAAAGAAAAACACAAGATCCAAGTTTAGGTGTCCACAGGTGTCCACCCAGAGGCACCTCAGAAGAAACATCTGAAATCTACTTCTGAAAATTCAATCATTGAAAAGCCTATGGAGCACAGTTCTACCCTGACACACTTGGGGTTGCCATGAGTTGGAGTCCACCCAAAGGCAAATGTATTACTTTATATTTGTATTTATGTTGAGTTTTCCTGACCTTTTATCTATTCCGACCCTATGTTCCTCCTTACTTTGTCTCCATGTGAGATTTAAAACCAAACCTATTGCCATCAAGTTGACACCAAGTCATAGTGACCCCACAGGACAGAGTAGAACTGCCCCATAGGGTGTCTGAGGAGTGGCTGGTGGATTCAAACTGCCCACCTTTTGGTTAGCAGCTGAATTCTTAACCACTGCACCATCAGGGCAGTTAGAGTTAGCAAAGGACAAATACTCAAACACACACACAGCAGCAGAATAGTTCACTGATCTGACACCTCATTTTTCACAGATTTCCAATCCCAGCTCATTGTGTTTAACAAAAAGAGGGTATCTCTTTTTTATTATCGCCCCTCTCTCCTTTTTAAAAAAATAATTTAGCTTATACTCAGCTGGCAGGAGAGATACCATGAAGGTGATTTCTCCAGGGGGAGGTTCATCCATTTCACCTGGATGTGCTGACCCCTGTGATTTCCTCACAAGTGGGAAACTCGACTGCATAATTTGTGCTAGTGGGGGACTATGTCTGTGCTTTCCTCTGGGGGAAAAACATAACTTAGCTGTGTGTGTGTGTGTGTGTGTGTGTGTGTGTTTTCCTGCTTCATTCCTACTTTCTATGACTGCACATCTTGCATTGATTTTGTTTTTCTGGATGTACTTTATATGTTCCTATCATTTCACTTTTGTCACTGTTTTTCATCCCTGTAATCAGTAACTGAGATAAGAGAATAGTTAGGACAAATTAATGGTGATTAAATGAGATCATGTGGATGCAAGTAATATTTAATAGTAAGTACACATCTATGAAAGTAATTTTCTAATTAAAGCAATTTGTTTTAATATTTTCAATAAAGTAATAAATTTAATTAACAACATAATTTTAAAAGGGGTGAGGGAGCTATCTTCTGTTAAGCAGTGGTTATTTCCAGGTATTTTACAAACCCTATATAATTTAATCCCACAGCAGCTTTGGCAAATTAACACTATTTTTTTGGTTATCCCCATTTTATAGCTGATGAAATTTGAAGCTTAGAGAGGTTTAGTAATTTTCACAGCTAAAAGGTGGAGCCAGGATCAAAATTCAGATTCATCTAGATCTTAGATCAGTGCCTGAAAGGGCATGTCCATTGCCTATGCCATTAGCCAGGATTAGTGTTTTATTAGGATAATTGTTAATAAACCCATTAGGATTAATTTGTAACTATTGTGTTCCATGGCTTGTCACGTTTTGAATGTGGGGTCTATGTGTCTGGCTTTATTAAAGAGTCAGGTTATTGAGTCACTTCTCATGGCAGCTAAAGGGATTAATTAGATGTATCCAAGGTGTCTTAGTCATCTAGTGCTGCTATAACAGAAATACCACAAGCAGATGGCTTTAACAAGGAGAAATTTATTTCCTCACAGTAAAGTAGGTTAAAAGTCCAAGTTCAGAGCGTCAGCTCCAGAGGAAGTCTTTCTCTCTCTGTCAGCTCTGAAGAGGGTCCTTCTCATCAGTCTTCCCCTGGACTAGAAGCTTCTGTGTACAGGAACCCTGGGACCAAAGGACAGGCCCTGCTCCTGGTGCTGCTTTCTTGGTGGTATGAGGTCCCCCTGTCTCTCTGCTCGCTAATCTCTTTTATATCCCAAAAGAGATTGGCTCAAGACACAATCCAGTCTTGTAGACTGAGTCCTGCCTCATTAACATAACTGCCTCCTATCCCACCTCATTAACATCATAGAGGTAGAATTTACAATACATAGGAAAATCACATCAGATGACAAAATGGTGGACAATCACACAGTACCAGGAATCATGGCCTAGCCAAATTGATAGACATACTTTTTGGGGGACACAATTCAATCCATGACACAAGGGAAGAATCTCTAGTTAGTATAACAGCCAACTCAGGCACTGAGAAGGGAAGAGTAATTCAGAGGATCCTGGTTTCAGAAGATCAGAGAGGAGACAGACTAATTTAGAGAAAAGGCAGACCAAGTAGAGTGAAGGCTTTGTGCCTTTTGGTAATTAAGAAGTAACAAGGGTCTCTCTGTAGTATTTAAATGTTGGGACTTGTTCTACTTGATGGAGAATAGGCTTAGAAAGAACAAAAACAGAATAATTAAAGTTGAGTCAAGAAGCTACAAATCAGCAAAGAGATAAGATTGAAAGAAAATAACTCAAAATATTATCCATAGTTATGTCTGGGGGCAAGAGTACAGATAAGTTTTATTTTCTTTGTAGCTTTTTTTTTTTGCCTTCAAGATTCTCTGTATTGAGTATATACTATAAATACAGTTCAGAAAATGAAAGTTTTTTTTTGTTTTTGTTGTTTTTGTAATATAGCATGATGGTTAAGAACTTTGGAAGCAAAGCCTAAGTTTTAAACTCAGCTTCACAACTTCTTAGCTTTGTGACCTTGGGCAAACTACATACCCTTTCTGAGTATCATTATCTATATTTATAAACTTACTCAACGAATGGTGACTTATTATAATTAATATAACTATTGTCATTTCTAGGATGTAGAAAATGTTCTTTTTTCTCGAGTTTATCTTACCACTTTTCACGTGAATTCACTACTTTATTTTATTTTAAATATTACAAATTGCAATGTTTCCCAAGCATATTTCCCCTAAAGATATCCATGCCTCAACTAATTTCACTTCAGTATCCAACCAGCAGTACCATAAACCAGCTGATGGCAGTATATAGACAGAAGGCAAAGTCTTGAGGAGAAAATGCACATGTTCCTCAGGATATGTCCAACCTGTAGACAGTGACTGTAATGTCTGAGAAATTGCAGGGACTGAGTGTCTGTGCTATAAGCTCGCCTATGCTTGCCTCAAAAATTCCAACAAATGGTAACTTATTGGAAACTCATATAACTATGGGGTTTGATTCTCCATGTGTAACCCAAATATATCCTAGGACCCTTTATGGCCTACATTTGACACAGTGTTACAAGAGAAGAAAAACAGTCCCGTAACTAACCAAATAACCAAACCCATTACCACTGAGTCGATTCCAACTCATAGCGACCCTATAGGACAGAGTAAAACTGTCCTATAGGGTTGCCAAGGAGTGGCTGGTAGATTCGAACTGCCGACCTTTTGGTTAGCAGCTGAGCTCTTAACCACTGCACCGCCAGGACTCTGTCCTGCAACAAGAAGTAATAAAATAATTCCAATCTTTCCTTGTATCTCTTGGAGAACATCACTATTGTCAGTGAACAATACTGACGTAACACTCGAAAAGCTAAATTTGTTCTCAAGAGGAATTTCTCAAGATTCAATTTTTCTTAAATTCTTTCCTCTATTTGTCTTTCTCTTCCTCTCTCACACCCTGAGGCTTCCTCTTGAAGCTCTCTCCCACCCACATTTTTGCGACTCTCCATCAATACTGCCTCTTACATTATACCATGTAGGCTCCTCTTTGCTTTCTCCCACCCTACCCTTCTATTCTTTATTCCTTCTTGCTCTTGAGTAAATCATAGCTTTTTTGGACTAAAAATACTCTAGTTCTCCTTTCCCAATAATACACCCTGTCATGGATCGAATTATGCCCCGCAAAAAATGTACATATCAATTTGGCTGGGTCATGATTCCTGGTATTGTGTGATTTTCCTATATGTTGTAAATCCTGCCTCTATGATGTTAATGAGGGAGGATGGGTGGCAGTTGTGTTGGTAAGGCAGGACTCAATCTATAAAATTGGATTGTGTCCTGAGGCAATCTCTTGAGATACAAAAGACAGAAGTGAGCAGAGAGACAGGGGGACCTCATATCACCAAGAAAGCAGTGCCAGGAGCATAGCGTGTAGTTTGGACCCAGGGTCCCTGCGTGGAGAAGCTCCTAGTCTGGGGGAACACTGATGAGAAGGGCAACAGAGAGAGAAAGCCTTCCCCTGGAGCTGACGCCCTGAATTTGGACTTGTAGCCTACTTTACTGTGAAGAAATAAATTTCTCTTTGTTAAAGCCATCCACTTGTGGTATTTCTGTTGTAGCAGCACTAGATGACTAAGACATATGCTGAATATGGCCAAGAGGCCTGGAGAAGGGACAGAGAATTAAATAATTTTTATTCCAATTATACATGGTAAATGTATCATGTTTAAAATAAGCACACTCTTTCTAATATGCGTGTTTCTAATTTACCAGCCTAAGCTACTACACATTCAGAAAATTACTTTAATCTTATTGTACTGTTCTGTTATTAATAGTACTCATAGCTAACAATCCTGTTATACTGTTTTATTATTAATAGTACTCATAGCTACAATTAATCAATCACCTACTATGCGCTGGGTACAATACTGGGTACTCAAGACATCTTGGGTACTCAAGTGTCTTAGTCGTCTTGTGCTGCTGTAACAGAAATACCACAAGTGGATGGTTTTAACAAACAATTTTATTCTCTCACAGTCTATGAGGCTAGAAGTCCAAATTCAGGGAGCCAGCTCCAGGGGAAGGCTTTCTCTCTCTGTTGGCTCTGTGGGAAGGTCCTTGTCATCTATCTTCCCCTGGTGTAGGAGCTTCTCAGGCACAAGCACCCGGAGTCCAAAGGATGCACTCTGCTCCCAGTGCTGCTTTCTTGGTGGGATGAGGCCCCCATGTCTCTCTGCTCCCTTCTGTCTTTTATATCTCGAAAGAGATTGGCTCAAGACATAATCTAATATTGCCGATTGAGTCCTGCCTCATTAACATAACTGCCACTAATCCCATCTCATTAACATCATAGAGATAGGATTTAAAACACATTAGAAAATCACATCAGATGGCAAAATGGTAGACAATCACACAATACTGGGAATCACGGCCTAACCAAATTGATAATTTTGGTGAATAGAATTCAATCCATGACACCAAGATAACTGGATACTAAGTTATCTTGTTTAATTTTCATAACAACCTTCTGAGAGAATAAGTACCTTGCCTCAGGTAAGGTAGTAAGTGGTAGAAATAAGACTTAATCTGGATCTTAGCTCTATATAAGTCCAAAGCATATAAGCTTGACCAGAATACTATTTATAAGTTATTAGAAGGATTTAACTGCCAGTTAAAGAAGATAATCAGCCATGGTCCAAGACTGGGTTAGTATCTGAGCTTATTAGCAGCTGGATGACTTCCTGTTCTACTCACCTTTACAGAATGTTAGATTTTTTGAGTGCATAAACTAGTGGAAGAACAGAAGTAGATTCAACTGGATTGTGTTACATCTATTCTATCTGATTTTTTCTCTAAGGGTTTATGACTCTGATAAATTTCTGCACAGGGAAGTGTTAAGAACAAAAATGGCAATACTCCTTTTCCTGATGTGGAGGGTTTCAGGTTTTCTATTTCTGAGTTTTACTTTTAAATGAAGAAAGCCTCCTAGTCATAAATCCTACACTATCAGTGCTCCTAGGTTTAGCTACAAATATGTTTGCACCCCTATTGCATAAGCTGTCTCTTACTTTTGAGAAACTTTGAATATTTCTTTATGGGACTTGCATGCTGGATACAGGCTTGTAAAATTCAGTTGTTCTAGGTCCAGAATGATGAGGGAAGACTGGACATTTCTAAACATGACCATATCTGTTGCTGCAAATCATCAAGTCAAATACGTCAGTATCTTGTTCACACTTGCTGCATTGAATACAACCTCTTCCTGCCAATTGCCACTAAAAGTTAGATTTGCTTTTGATTTCTGAGACCAATTTGTTTTACTGGTTTGTGTGTCTCTGTGATGTATTTAATATGCATGTCCACAGCCTTTCTATCTATATAAAATACATCAGCCTGAAAATCTTAAGAGGATGAATTTTCCTCTGGATTTTTTTAGTTACTTTTCCCTCCAGTCTTGGCTGAAAGCATTGTAAAAATGGTTTCTTACCCAGTTCAGACCTACTCCTGCGGCCAATCATAGTACAGAGTAGAATGTGCACGAGGGCTAACTTGCTGAAATAAAATGATTGAAATGTTTTCTGGCCCCAAAGAAAAGCTAGTTTCTCTAGCTGTATATGGGTCAGAGGGCAGTGCTCGATTACTAGGACAATTCTCTCATCCTGGTGAGTAAATATTGAGCCCATATGAGCCTCTGCAGTGACCCACAGAGTTCACTCAGATGCTTCCAGCAACTGCAGGGAGATGACATAAGCTTAACTGAGGTATTTTAGACGGAGTCCTAGAAGTTCTTAGCATGATACTACCTACGTTTTAGTGGGTTACAACAGTGTCTTTCAGATAAATCCAGATTGACATACTGAAGGGTGATGCTGACTTACGGCAGCAAAAGACTTTTGCAAGCTGCGTCTTTCCTTTAGCTTTTACCAGACAAGGGTAGTCTTGCCTTTTATTCTTCTCTTTCTTTTAGTGTTAAAGAGTATAAGATCTCTTCAAATATTCTCGAACCATTGTGTTTCCTTCTACCATGGCTACAGCCACTCAGAGCTTTAGACTATTACCTTTTCAGATTCTCTTGTGTCTCTGCCACAAATTGGAGCCATATGTGTTGCCTGCACTTATTTAATGTAGTCATTAACCTCAAATTGTCTTCAGAAAAATCTACTGTTCCTCCAAAGTGCTTCCCTGTCTATAAGCCTTTCACATGGTCCCACTTGATTCTGTTGTTTGCTAGCATAGCAGTCAGGTCTGGAGAGATGAGGATAAATGTGCTGCATCAAGTAGGATGAACAAGAGCTGATGATAGGGAGACACAGCCTCACTCTAACTATTATTTTCTCCTCAATCTTGGGTTTGGGCAGATTAGCAAATCTATTCAATCTGAACTGCACTGAATATTTGAAAAAAACATTTTGAGACTATGTATGCATTTTAACAGAAGAAGAACTAATATTGACTATTAAGCCAGAAGGGCTTGAGTTCAAGGTTCCAGTCACATGAGGACTTGATGGAAGACCCAGGATTAGCCTTCTGGTTAGGTCCAAACTAGTCCATGTTTCAGAGGTGTGTGTGTGTGTGTGTGTGTGTGTGTGTGTGTGTGTGTGTGTGTTTAACAGGGACACTGATAGCCTGGAAAGTAATAATTAGAGCAGACTGAGCCAGAGAGGAGAAGCCTGAGTTCAATTCACATGTGTGAGTATGATATTTAATGTAACCGGGGAAGAAGTAAAAACTCAAGGGGTGAACAATAAAACCAAGGAAATCTACCCGAATTATAGGCCTATTTTAAACATGTAATCAGTTTAAAATATAAGTTAAAATGTATTTTTTGGTACTTACTGTTACAGTAAAATTGAAGAAAATTATTTTTAGAAAAGGAAAACTGTTATTAATTTCAAAATCAAACCAATTATTTTCATTCATGTATATTCCCTCCTAGTTTTTGCTTGGATACACATATTTAACATAATAGTTAAAATGGACATAAACAATTTTGTTCTGTTTGGTTAGCATCAGACCAAACGTGTTCCTTGCTTCAGTATTGTTCCTAAAGTCATTTTCACTTTTAATGGCTATAGATCAAGTGGTTATTTGATATTTTTAGATTGTTTTTTTATCTGTCACTTTTATAACTGAAACTGCAGTGAACTTATTCTTGAATATGATTTTAATTCTTTTTAATTATTTACCTGTGATAAATCCCCAGAAACTAGTATTTGAATCAAGAACATGAGTTTCTTGAAATTAATTGTCAAATTACTTTCCAAAAGAACAAAATGTAATGCCAGTATACAAATATGCACACACACACAGGCATGCACGTACACACACGTACATATACAGCAACTTTCACTATAATCTCAGCACTGGATTTTTTAATTTAAAGATATTTTTCAAAATCTGAAGATTGTATCTTAATTTCTTTCTTTCTTTAATTACTAGTGAAGTAGATATATTTTACATATATTTATTTTAATATTCATTTTCCATAAGTTCTCTTTCTTGAGATTCTTATTTTTATTTTGTTAAATTTCATCTTTCTGGTTTTGAAACATCAGTCCATCCCTCAAAATGATCATCACTCCATCAAGTACTGTATGCTGCAATTTAATAAATATGATTTCTATGTCCTCATCCAAACCCCATTTAAATATAAAAATAAACCCCACTACCAACAAAACTCAAGTCTTCCGACTCTACGCCTAAACCTCTGTCTTTGTATGTGTGTTTGCTTGTTTTACTATCACAGTATATGCCTTTCTGATCATTTTTTTTTTCTTTTTATGTTTTGTTTATCTGTTTGGTTCTGATTATTCCAAGAAAATATGCCTATGTGCAGGTCTTTTTTGACTGCCTCGCACATAAACACACTTTATATATATTTACGTATAATTTCCCAGAGCTAAAGGACATGAGACTCCAAAATGAAAGAGCCCGTGAAGTGCTCAACAAAATGAATTCATTTTGGAGACTTTTGTCTTCCAGGTGTGGGAAATTATCACTATGATTTCTTTAATACTTTCCTCATCCTCATTTTCTTAGTTCTCTCTATCTGAAACTCCAGGATTTGGTTGCCCAGACCAATCTCCTATTAAACATTTTTCTCATATCTGTCTTTGACTTTTTGTTTTACTTTCTGGGAATGATCGGGAAAGTTTACTCTTTAAGTGTGTAAAATGCTGGTCTGTAATCTAGAACACCAGTGGGACTGAAGCACTCATTCTCCTATTTTCCAGGGGTGGTTGGTGCTGAAGGCTCACAGCTGAGTCTCATTCCAGGCTCTGCCCTCACAGCCTTGCCCAAAGCTATGCCTCCATCTTGGGGGCAGCCTGCATCCAATGACTGGTCAATGTAGGGTTATAAAGACCCAGCCTCTTGCCTCAATTGGGATAGTTCTGAAGGGTCATACCAGTTGCAGATCTCCCTGAGTCTTCTATTGTAACTTCATCTGACAGTTCAACTTCTCTCTCTGCCCAGTCTTGATTCCTTCACCCCTCATAGGTGTTGTCTCCCAAAGCACTCACAAGAAAACGTCTTGCTTGCAAATTTCTATCTCAGAGTCTGTCTCCTGGGGTAGTTGAACTATGACAAAACTCTTCTTCAGAATTTTCCAATTTGTCAGTTTTCTCTTTCTAGCTATTGAATGTCCTGAATTAATCCTCTATGACTCTCACATCTGTCTTTGTCATATCCAGTCATTGTCTTTCTTACACTGTTTTTTGGGTGATTTCCTCAATTTTTGTTTTCTAGTCCTCCTGTTGATTTTTTTCACAATCATATGTTTACTTCCAAGAGCTCTTGCTTTTTCTGATTTCTCTGTCTCTCTCTCTAAATAGTACTTTGCCCTTGTTTTATAGGTTAGTTTTTTGTTTTGTTTCGTATTGTTTTAGTTCTCTTCCATTTTCTCCATGAAGTCATTTTAACACCAGTATCTCTCTTTTTGGAGACATTTCTCAAATGTTTGGTGACCCTTAGATCTTGGAAGGCAATGTACATATTTGTGGGTTTTGCTCCTTGGCAGGTTTGGCTTTATAGGGATGAAGAGGTTGACCATTATTATTGTGCACTCACAAATGCTCCCAGAATTTGGAGTTTATTTTTCTCTGAGGCCATTTCATCTCCAGAGAAGAACCCTCCATCTCTAGCCTAAAGCAGATGACTTGTGATCAAGTACATGGTAGAGAAAGTAGTCAGAAGAGAGGAGTATGAGTGGGTCTACTGTTCCATATACTGAATGTTAGCCTTGTATCGTATCCAGTTTTTAAAATTATTATTGTATTTTCTTTTCTTGTCAATGTTAGGTCTCATTTTTTTTGCTGTTACTGCTTTTTATATAGCAGCTTTGTTGAGATATAATTCACATACAACAAAATTCACTATTGTAAAATGTACAGTGAAATAATCTTTAGTATATTAAAGAGTTGTACGACTATCACCACAATCTAATTTTCCAACATTTTTATCATCCCGAAAAGAAACCCTGTAGCTATTATCAGTCAATCCCCGTTGCTTCTTCCCCCAGTCATTAATTTATTTTCTGCATCTATGGATTCACCTACTCTGGGCATTTCACGTAAATGGAATCATACAATATGTGGCCTTTTGTGTCTAGTTTCTTTCAATTATCCTAATGTTTTTAAGCTCCATCCATGTTGTAGTACCTATCATTCCTTTATTCCATTGTATGGATATACCACATTTAAAAAAATTTGTTCATCAGTTGATGGATATTTAGGTAGTTTCTTTTTGGTGCTATGAATAATATTGCTGTGAACATTCAACTACAAGTTTTGTGCGAACATATGTTTTCAGTTTGGAGTATATATCTAGAGGTGGAATTTCTGCATCATATGGTAACTCTATGTTTAACTTTTTGAGGAGTTGCCAAATTGTTTTCCAAAGTGACTGCACCATTGTATATTTCCACCAGCAATGAAGAAGGGTTCCAATTTCTCCATATCCTCATCTTTTTTATTATCACCATTCTAGTGTTTGTGAAAAGGTATCTCATTATGGCTTTGATTTGTATTTCCCTAACAACTAATGATGTTGAGCATGTTTTCATATGCCTATTGGCCATTTATAATCTTCTATGGAGAAATGTCTGTTTAAATCCTTGCCAATTTTTAAATTAGAGTATTTGTCTTTTTATTATTGGATTGTAAGAGTTCTTTATAAGCTCTAGATACTAGACCCTTATTAGACATATGATGTTCAAATATTTTCCCCTTTCTGTGGTGGTTTCCTTTGAAGCACAAAGTTTTTAATTTTGAAAAAGTCCAATTTATCTATTGTTTCTTTGGTTGCTTGAGCTGTTTTGTGAAGAGTCTTAGCTGTTATAGTTAGGCCTTTGATTCATTCTAGTTAATTTTTATGATGTGAGGTAGGAGTCAAAATTCATTCTTTTGCTTATGGATGCCCAGTTGTCCCAGAAATAATGATTAAAAAGACTATTCTTTTCTTATTGGATTGTCTTGGCACTCTTGTTGAAAATAAATTGGCCACAGATGCATGAGTTTAAGGAAGGCCTGTAAATCTGCTTCTGTAAAGTTTACAATCAAGAAAACCCTATGGAGTGGTTCTGCTTGTAACACATGGAGTCACCATAAGTCAGAATTGCTTTGACAGTCCAGAGTTTTTTGTTTTTGTTTTTGTTTTTAATGCAAGTACCACAGTCTTGTAGCTTTGTGCTATTTTTTCAAATGGGGAAGTGGGAGTCCTCCAAATTTGTTCTTTTTCAAGATTGTTTTAGCTATTCATGTCCCTTACATTTCTATGTTAATTTTAGGATCAATTTGTCGATTTCTACCAAAATGACAGTTTAGATTTTGATAGAGTTTTCATTGAATCCGTAGATCAATTTAGGCAGTACTGCCATCTAAACAATATTAAGTCTTCTAATTCGTGAATACAGGATGTCTTTCGATTTATTTAGGTCTTCTTTAATTTCTTTCAATGTTTTATAGTTTTCAGTATAAAAGTCTTACACTTCTTTTGTTAAATTTATTCTTTTTTATGCTATTTTAAATGAAACTGTTCTCTTAATTTCACTTTTGGATTGTTCGCTGCTAGTGTATAGAAATACAACCAATTTTTTGTACATTGATCTTGTATCCTGCAAACTTGTTGAATCATTTATTAGCTCTGATAATTTGTTGTTGTTTTTCTTTTGTGTGTGTGTATTCCTCAGTATTTTCTATCAACAAGATCATGTCATCTGCAAACAGAGATTGTTTTACTTCTTCCTTTCCAATCTAGATGCCTTTTGTTTTCCTTTTTTTTGCCTATTTGCCCTGACTAGAATCTCAGGCATAATGTTGAATAGAAGTGGCAAGAGAGGACATCCTTTTCTTTTTTTTTAAAGATTTAAAAAAAAAATTTTTTTATTGTACTTCAGGTGAAGGCTTACAGAACAAATAGTTTCTCATGAAACAGAAGTACACATGTTGTTTTATGACATTGGTTAACAACCCCACAACATATCAACCCTCTAACTTCTCAACCTTTTTTTTGGTGAAAATACACATAGCCAAAGATACACCATTTCAAAAATTTCTACTTGCACAGTTCAGTGACATTGACTACACTCTTCCAATTGTGCTGTTATTCTCACTTAAGCTGAAGGCTTACAGAATAAAACAGTTTCTCATTTAACAGTTACTACAAATGTTGCCCTATGACAATGGTTAACAATCTCACAACACACTCAACCTTGGGTTCCCTATCACCAGCTTCCTTCTCCCCTTCTGCTTTCTGGCCCTTGTCACTGGACTGCTGTACCTTGTTAGTCTCGTTTGGTTTTATGGGGCTGTCAACTCCCAGGCTGAACAGCAAAGCTTGGAGGTAACTTCACCACTGAGCTAAATGGGTGTCTAGGGGCTGTACTCTTGGGGTTTCTCCAGTCTCCTTTAGGCCAGTAAATCTGGTCTTTTTTTGTGAGTTAGAATTATGCTCTACATCCTTCTCCAGCTCTGTCCAGAACCCTCTGTTGTCTGTTGTGATCCTGGTCAGAGCAGTCAGTGGTGATAGCCGGGCACCATCTAGCTGTACTGGACTCAGTCCGGTGGAGGCCTTGGTAGCTGTGGACAATTAGTCCTTCAGACTAATCTTTTCCTTGTATCCTGTTCTCTTCATTCTCCCTTGCTCCCGAAGGGATGAGACCAGTGAAGTATCTTCGATGGCTGCTCACAGGCTTTTAAGAGCCCAGACACTACTCATCAAGGTAGAATGTAGAGCATTGTCTTTATAAGCTGTGTCATGCCAATTGAGCTAGATGTTCCCCGAGACCATGGTCCCCAGAGCCCTCCGCCCAGCAATTCAGTCCTGCAGGAAGTTTGGATGTGTCTATGGGGCTTCCATGACCTTTCCTTGTTCGAGTTGTGCTAGTTTCTCCTGTATTGTGTACTGTCTCACCCTTCACCCAAGATACCACTTATCTATTGTCTATTTAATATTCCCACCCCCACCCCTCCCATCCCTGGTAACCAACAAAGATTGTTACATTTTGTGTGTGAACTTTTTCATGGGTTTTTACGATAGAGGTCTCATACAATATTTGTCCTTTTGTGATTGACTTATTTCACTCAGCCTAATGTCCTCCAGTTTCATCCATGTTATGAGATGCTTCACAGATTCATTGTTGTTCTTTCTTGTTGCATAGTACTCCATTGTGTGTATGTACCATAGTTTGTGTATCCATTCATCTGTTGATGGGCATCTAGGTTGTTTCCATCGTTTTGGTATTGTGAACAATGCTGCCATGAACATAGGTGTGCATATGTCTATTCGAGTGACAACTCTTATTTCTCTAGGATATATTCCTAGGAGTGGGATTGCTGGATTGAATGGTATATCTATTTCTAGCTTTCTGAGGAAGCACCATATCATTTTCCAAAATGGTTGTATCATTTTGCATTCCCACCAGCAATACCTAGGTGTTCTGATCTCCCCACAGCCCCTCCAACATTTGTTATTTCCAGTGTTTTTGATTCATGCCAGTAATGCCGGGGTGAGATGGTATCTCATTGTGGTTTTAATTTGCATTTCTCTAATGGCTAGTGATTGCGAGCATTTCCTCATGTGTCTGTTGGCTATTTGAATGTCTTCTTTGGTGAAGTGTCTGTTCATTTCCTTTGCCCATTTGTTAATAGGATTGTCTTTTTGTTGTAGAGGTGTTGGATTTTCTTATAGATTATGGAGATTAGACCTTTGTCTGACTTGTACTGTCCAAAAATTTTTTCCCAGTCTCTAGGTTCTCTTTTTACTCTTTTGGTGAAGTCTTTTGAAGAGCATAGGTGTTTGATTTTTAAAAGATCCCAGTTATCTAGCTTATCTATTGGGTTTTTTGCGTTTATGGTTATGGTTTGTATCCTGTTAATGCCATGTATGAAGGCCTGAAGTGTTGGTCCTGTTTTTTCTTCTATGAACTTTATAGTTTGAGGCTTTATATTCAGGTCTTTGATCCATTTTGAAGTAGTTTTTGTATATGGTGTAAGGTATGGGTCCTGTTTCATTTTTTTGCAGATGGATATCCAGTTTTGCGAGCACCATTTGTTAAAAAGACTGTCTTTTCCCCATATGATGGACTTTGGGCCCTTGTCGAAGATCAGGTGACCGTAGGTGGATGGATTTACATCTGGGTTAAAGACTTTTTTTTATTGTACTTTAGATGAAGGTTTACAGAATAGTTTCTTATTAAACAGTCAGTACACATATTTTTTTATGACATTGGTTAACAACCCCACAACTTGTCATCACTCTCCCTTCTCTTCCTTGAGGACCTTTTTTTTGGTGAAAATATACATAGCCAAAGTTACACCATTTCGAAAGTTTCTACATGTACAATTCAGTGACATTGATTACATTCTTCCAGTTGTGCTGCTATTCTCATTATCCTTTTCCAAATTATTCCATCACCATTATCTTCAACTCACTGTCCCCTAGGTGGGGCATCCTTTCCTTATTCCTGATTTTAGGAGGAAAGCTTTCAGGCTTTCAGTCTTTCACCATTAAGTACAATGTTAGCTGTGTGTTTTTCATAGATGTCTTTCATCAGGTTGAGGAAGTTCCCTTCTAATTGTACTTTGATGTGTTTTTTATCATTACGCCACATTCTTGCCCTCTCCAATATCTGTTGTTGACAAATCCCACTAATGTTTAGTGTTCTATGGGGCAAATGGATCTCCTCTCAACTGTATCCCTTTCTTTAGGCTGTGAAATTATCTGGCCTGTTACAGCAGTCACCATCCCTCCGTCCTACTAGTCTCTCTCCTTTCTATTCATCACCTGTGGTTTATATCTTTTATATTTTTTTATTATCATTTCACTTGGCATTTGGAGGAGAGTAGATAAATGGATGTGGCCACTCTACCTTTATTTAACCAGAAGCCCGTGTTCTCTCATCTATTCATTGTGGTGTCATCAACCAGCTACAAATCTACCTCAAATGAACTATTATCCAAACTCCTACTTTCCTGTTCTCCACAGAGACTTTACTAAATGCTTTTACTAAATCATTCATGGAGAAATAAGATAGAAACTTGGTTTCACTGTTTTTTCCCTTTGAAAACAAACCAAAAAACCCTGTTTGCTCTCCATCCTCGTTCTTCTCGCCGCATCTGGTTTCTGCACATTTCCTCATCTTCACCTGTCTCTATGTTGCTGTTGTATCAGGGAGAGAACACTGAACTGGGAGTCTCAGGACCCAGGTTTTATCCCTGGTTCTATCCCTGTCTATCTCCATGATCCACGGCCTCACAGACTCTTATTTTTCTCATGTGTAAACAAATGGTCCCTTCCGAAACCAAAATGCAATTATTTTATTATTTTCCTATGATCACTCTTGTTTTTCTAGGATATTTTTTAATTGAGCAAAAGAATAATCTCAAATACTCTATAGAAGAATACTTAAAATGCTAAGATGTTCTTTATTACTAAAGAAACAAAACTGGTTATAAAACTATGTATACTTGCTTGTAAGTTTTTTTTAAATATAATAATTAGAGGGACATACTCTAAGAAGTAAATCTCTGGGTGGTGGAATTTTGGTGGTTTTTTTTTGTTGTTGTTTGCTTGTTTTTTACTTTTCTCATATGCCTCAAGATAATATTTAGTAATAAAAAGTAGTTTAAAAAACAACTCCTTCACTATCTACCCATGTAAAAGCCCCTATAAATAGAGTGATAGCAATGGGTTTGATTTGTTTTGGGTTGTCTTTACATCTATCCGGAATTTTAGAGTGCTTAGAAGTGATTCAGCAATTACAATTAGGGAGAGATCTGTGCTGAGATCCTTGGGATTGAGGTCCTTTGAGATCAGTCACCCCTCCAGAGAGGAAAACATTCCGATGTGCTAGGATACCAGATACTTAAGATCACACAGTTAAAATGTCATTAATAAAGCGTAGTGTTTATGTGGAAATGTGTATCAAAGAATTTCACAGTTATTTACCAGTAAATGCGTATTACACACAAGCAACAGGCCTCCTTTTATTCTTCTCCTTTTCTACAGTGTAATGACTTGAAGTTTCACCTTTACTTATTGCCTTTTAAGCTAACTTAATCATGGATCTCTTTTTTTTTTTTCCTTGTCTTTTCATTCTTTTTTTTTTAAGCATGCATTAGTTTTTTTCCCTCTAAATTTTACTTATTTTGTTGTTGTTGAGAATATACACAGCAAAACATACACCAATTCAACCATCGCTACGTCCAATCGTTCTCACCCTCCTTTTCAGAGTTGTTCCTCCCCATTAACATAAATTCACTGCCCCCTAAGGTTCCTATCTAATCTTCCAAGTTGCTGTTGTCAATTTGATCCCATATAGATAGTTCTTAAAAGAACATAATGCTCAAGGCAGACCTTTTTTTTCTAGTTAAGCTAAAACTATTGTTTGGTTTTAAGAAGACTTCAGGGGATATTTTTGGTTTACAATTTAAATATTATCAGAGGACAACAGTTTTAGGGGTTCATCCAAACTTCATGGCTCCAGGAAATCTGGAGTCCATGAGATTTGAAATTCTCGTCTGCACTGTCCCCTATTTGATCAGGATTCTTCTATGGAATCTTCGATCAAAATGTTCAGTAAAGTTAGCCAGGCACCTTCCTGTCTTTTCATTAATTTAACTACCTATTAATTATTTTACTTTTTCTCTTCCTTGCACTCCCATTTTCTCTAACCTAGTTTCTTTCTCAGCATTTTTTCAGTTCAGTGGTTTCCCATTAAGGCTAACATTAAACAGACCCCTGTAGAAATCCTCATCCTTGGCCCTTCATGCACATCATTACCTTCTGAGCTTAAACATTTAAGATTTCTGGGATAGAAGTCAGCAAGTGTGGTTTTTCAGATATAGCTCTAGTACTTCAATTTGTGGCCATGGGTGACTCAACAGTCTCCGAGCTTTATTTGCATTATCTGCCTCATAGCTGCTGTAATGATTGAATGAGCTTTCTTGTACAAAGTTTCTGTTACAATGCCTTGCATGAACAAGTGATCCATTAAATTTTAATTTCCTTCCCTTTCTCAACTACTAATGTATAACATGGGCCCTCTTGCTTTTCTATGCTCCTGTCTGCATTGAGTCATTAAAGACAGAATTCAGATGTATTAGTTTACTGACTTATTGTCAGTATTTATATTGGCTTTTCTGTAGGAAAGTTTAGAAGAATTTCTACAGCTGTAACTTGTGCAGGAAAATGGCAATACTTCTGATGATTGGGAATGTATCACCATTTGTAACATTTTACCCTAGTCCTTAACATAAGACCCCATGGCTAACTCTAAGCTAATCGTATTCAGTATTTGTTGCATGAATTGAGATTCACCACAAATTCTTCTCCTGTGTTCCTTGCCCTTAAGACCCTTGTTCTTTAAGGCTCCGATTCCTTAAGGTCCTGTTCACTTCAGATTTAACCTTTGTGTTGGACCTAGGATCAGCAGATTAGCATCATCATTGAGTCTTCATCTCCTACGTCTATTTTCTTGGGAGTTCTCTGGTCAAGACATGGGAGTAGTACTGTGGAATCTACGAGCAAGACCAGTGATAGTGTGCTTTCCCAGGTTTAAAATGTTGTCAATAAGAAGTCATTTTAGTCCTCTTACTAAAAATTCAAAAGAAACTTTTTTTATTAAAAAAAAAAAAGATCTATATGTTTACTGTGGAAAACTTAGAAAACACAAGTAAAATGAAAAAAGAATGAAAAGGATCCACTCATAATTCTACCATCTAGTGCGTAACTTCTTTACAGATATATTGCTATAGTTTCATGTTTGATTCATGTCAAGAAGTAGGAGCTCTTACATGTCTATGTAGACACCACCTGAATGTGACATGTGGACTGTTAAATTCTGTGCCAAATATTCAGAAGATTTGGTAGAAGGGAATTGCAGCCTTATTTTTCACACTTTTTCTTTAGATACATAGGCAAACTAATAACTGCTACTGTGTGGTGTGAAACAGGTTAGCTGTTTAAAATTTTTTCTCTTCTAATAATAATGTGTTGTTTATAACACATTTAATGGTTTGTCTTCAATGTTCCTATAAAATTCCTGTAAATAATCAGTATTGTACTTGAGAATGTTTATAGCTAAATTCTCAGATTAAGCTTAAATTTGACAAATGTGGAGATAGAACTGTGAGCTAGGACGTTTGCTGTCCCCTTTGGGGCTTGGGTTGCAAGGCCAGGATGTAACAGACTATTTCTTTCCTCCAAAGCACTATCATGCTAGCAGATGGGTAGTGGAGCCTGGCCCTATACACAGTGAAAAACCTTCTTGCAGGTGTAATTAACTGAGTCAATCTGACTCCATTGCATCATTATGTTTTCTATTAAAATACTTCATTTATCTTCAAAACAAAACAATAAAATTTATCCTATATAAATCTCACATACTATGTATATGCATACTATTTTGAGCACAATTTTAAGAAATACAAAACCTGGAAAAATTTACCTTTTATCTTCACTAAGTTAATTTTCCTTAATAAATCACTTCCAAATTCCCTTGACCTTTTATCGGAGTTAAGCAGAAAACTAATTTGTTATCCTCTGAACCTTTAGAATAGTGGTTCTCAACCTTGTGCACATTAGAAACACAGAGCTTTTTAAAATCCCAGAACAGCTAAATTGGGGCACCTAGGCATCTGTACTCCTAAGTCCTTAGGAGATTCCATGATATAGCAGCTAAGGTAAGGCAGAGAGTCATTTCTCTCAGAACAGTGCTTCTCGGACTTTAATATGCATGTGAATCACTCCGGGATCTTAGAAAAATGCAGATTCTATATTTTAGGCAGATTCTGATAGTTTAGTTCTGGGGTGAGGGGTGAAGCCTATTGTTAGCTGCCATTGAGTTGGCCTTCGACTCATGGTGACCCCGTGCCCAAGGCGAAACGATGAGGGTCCTACACCATCATCAAATTGGGTTGCAGATTAGACCATTGTAATCCATAGGATTCTCATTGGCTGAGTTTTGAAAGTAGATCACTAGGACTTTGCTCCTAGTCCATTTTAGTCTGGAAGCTCTGCTGAAACCTGTTCAGCATCACAGCAACACGCAAGCCTCCACCGATAGACGGGTGGTGGCTGCCTCTGAGGAGCACTGGACAGGAATCGAACCCAGTCTCCCACATGGAAGGAGAAAACTCTACCACTGAACCACCACTGCGCCAGAGTGAGGGCTGGGGCTCTGCATTTCTAACAAGCTCTTGAATGATGCCAATGCTGTGTTCCACCCCTCAAGAAGCAAGTACTTAAAGGCTCTGTGAGTTTTTTTGTGACTCCGTCTCTGGCTCCTCAAAACTCAGGAGCACCTTAGTTTTAAAAAAGGCTTTGTAAAAAACTGCCACTAGGTGAAACACTTAGTAATAGCTGAGGAAGGGATTAATTTTTCCTTTCAAATTTCCAACTTCAGCCCCAGCTTCCTCTCTCTTCTCTGTAGCTAAATCAAAATGTGAGAAAAGGAAAGTGCGAGCACCCATAATGCACATTCTGGGCACATTCTTTTCAAATTAAGAGAGTTTTCTGGAAACCAACTTTCAAATTAACCCAGCTTCACTCTTCTTTCTCTTAGCCCTCCCCACAATAAAAATTAAAAAGTTTCAAATTAGCTTGAATATTTTTAAAAATAATAGCTTTATCAGTTTTTCAACTTGCTATCTATTTTGGAAAGGATAATGACATATCCCCAGGCTAAAAATTTTAAAACACTTTTAAACAGAACAAAACTTGGCTTCACTAGAGATATAAATTGATAAGGACGAACCCTGCTGAGATTTATTTCACTTGCCCTGTTGAAATAAATTTAAACTTCTCTAACTGGGATTAAAAATAACAAAGTGCCATAACTTGCTGGGCACAACAAAGACACAAAACAAGCTAACATTTTGACAGATTATTTTTTTTTCCCTTTGGATCGCAGATGCTATTCTTCCTTTATGTGACTCTTCTCTGTAATTTCGACTGAAACAGTCTTTTGTGTTTATTAAAACAACTTTGGCCGATTAAGGAGAGACCACAAAACCTATTTAAGAGGCTTGTGAAGGGTGCAATAGTGTTTTTTAGTTGAGCTGAAATATAAGACTTAACAAAATGAAGAGTTGAGGTTTTCTTCCTCAACTTTATAGTTTGAAAAATGTCAAGTCTACAGACAATTCAAGAAAAGTACAATGAACACCTATATACTCTTCATTAGATTCACCAATGGTTAACATTTTGCCGCATTTGCTTTTTTTCCTCTCTCTTTCCATGTTTATTGTTGTTGGACCATTGAAAGTTACAGACATCATAACACTTCACACCTAGATACTTCAGCAGATGTATTTCACCTAAGAACAAAGACATTCTCCCAAATAACCCCAGTATCATTATCACACCAAAGAAATTTAACATAGATAAATAATAATATCCGACATGAAGTCCATGTGAAAACTTCTTTCGTTTTCCCCTAAAGTGCCATTACCGCTGTGTTTTTATTTTTTCCTTTCTTTTTTATTACTTTTTATCCAGGATCCAACCAAAGATCATGCATAATTTCTAGTTTCTTTGCTTCGTGTTTCTTTACTTCCCTTTAATCAAGAACAATTACTTCCCCCTTCCTCCATTCAAGATAACATTTTATTACTTTGGTAAGGATTCTATATATGTAATGTGTATTTTCCATTGCATCACATCAGGAGGACCATGATAACAGTTTGTTTCATTATTGGTCATTTGGTCATCAGGTTATCTGATATTCCTCAATTCTCTTCATTAAAATGATACATTTTCTTGTTATGGATTGAATTGTACCCCCCAAAATATATGTTGAAGTCCTAACCCCTATACCTGTAAATATGATCCTGTTTGAAAATAGG
The DNA here is from genome assembly GCA_030035585.1 of Dugong dugon. NCBI lineage: Eukaryota > Metazoa > Chordata > Mammalia > Sirenia > Dugongidae > Dugong > Dugong dugon. The sequence goes on from CM057467.1 coordinate 35,572,649, forward strand.
GTTTTTGTTTTGTTATGTTAATGAGGTCACACCAGAGTAGGATGGGTCCTAATCCTAATCCCTTCTTAGTCATGTTTTGTAAAGGGGAGTACAGGCACAGGGATACAGACAGTCAGGGGTGATGCCATGCGACAATGGAGGCAGATGCATCCTTAAGCAGCAAAAGAGCACCAAGGATTGTGGCAAGCACCAGAAACTAGAAGAGAGTCCCACAGAAGGAATCGACACAGCCGAGACCTTGATTTGGACTTTATGCCTCCAGAACTGTAAGAAAATAAATTTCTGTTCTTTGAAGCCATCCACTTTGCAGTATTTTGTAATGGAAACACTAGGAAACTAAAACAGCCCTCTTTGTGATTAATAAATAATTGTGGGGCTACACTTTGAGATCAAGTGGATTCCCCAACAAACTTATATCAAATGATTTTAGTATCTATTGATGCTCTTTGTTCGACTCTTATTATACTTGGTATTACAGAATGACAATTTTCTAATCATATCAACTCTTCTACATGTATGGCCTGATATTCTTTTACAGAGGTTTTTTAACCACTGCCCCCTACCCCTTTTTGTAATGTCACTATGAACTCATGGATTGTTTTTTTATTTAATATGTTATAATGTATTACACTCATTATTCATTTTGGTGCTTGACTTATTCCAAATGTGGCCTTGGGGAGCCCCTTCAAACCAGCTCCTGTCTTTTGTATATGCCCCCATAATTTTTGTAACACTTCCTTGATTTCTGGCATAGCAAGAGAATATATTTTTCCTGCTCCATACTTGGAATCAGCCATTTCTCCAAGAAGCCCTGGAGTAAACATGCCAATTGCAACAAAGGTTTCAATGCTTCTAAGACTTTTAAGTGGACAGAGAAGCTGAGAAAATGTATTTTAATAGAATTATAAGTTAATATTAATATTTTTAATTTATATCTTAATGTCACATAGTTTTTTCTTACCTTGCTCCATTGAATGTTTCTTCCTACTACAGTAAGAACCTTTTTGTTGTTGTTGTTGTTAGGTGCTGTCAAGTCGGTTCTGACTCATAGTGACCCTATGTACAACAGAACGAAACACTGCCTGGTCCAGCACCATCTTCACAATTGTTGTTATGCTTGAGCCCATTGTTGCAGCCACTGTGTCAATCCATCTCATTGAGGGTCTTCCTCTTCTTGGCTGACCTTCTACTTTACCAAGCAGTATGCCCTTCTCCAGGGACTGATCCCTCCTGATAACATGTCCAAAGTATGTGAGATGTAGTCTTGCCGTCCTTGCTTCTAAGGAGCATTCTGCCTGTACTTCTTCCAAGACAGATTTGTTCATTCTTTGGCAGTCTATAGTATATTCAGTACTCTTTGCCAACACCATAATTCAAAGGCATCAATTCTTCTTGGTCTTCCTTATTCATCGTTCAGCTTTTGCATGCATATGAAGCCATTGAAAACACCATGGCTTGGGTGGGGAGCACCGTAGTCCTCAAAGTGGCATCTTTGCTTTTCAACACTTTAAAGAGGTCTTTTGCAGCAGATTTGCCCAACGCAATGCATTGTTTGATTTCTTGACTGCTGTTTCCATGGGTGTTGATTGTGGATCCAAGTAAAATGAAATCCTTGACAACTTCGGTCTTTTCTCTGTTTATCATGATGTTGCTTATTGGTCCAATCGTGAGGATTTTTGTTTCCTTTATGTTGAGGTGTAATCCATACTGAAGGCTGTGGTCTTTGATCTTCATCCGCAAGTGCTTCAAGTCCTCTTCATTTTCAGCAAGCAAGGTTGTGTCATCTGCATAAAGCAGGTTGTTAATGAGTCTTCCTCCAATTCTGATGGCCTGTTCTTCTTCATATAGTCCAGCTTCTCAGATTATTTGCTCAGCATACAGATTAATAAGCATGGTAAAAGGATACAACCCCGACACACACCTTTCTTGACTTTAAACCACACAGTATCATCTTGTTCTTCTCCAGTGACTGCCTCTTCATCTATGTACAGGTCCCTCATGAGCACAATTAAGTGTTCTGGAATTCCCATTCTTTGCAATGTTATCCATAATTTGTTATGATCCACACAGTCAAATGCCTTTGCATAGTCAATAAAACACAGGTGAACATCTTTCTTGTATTCTCTGCTTTTAGCCAGGATCCATCTGACATCAGCAATGATATCCCTTGTTCCACGTCCTCTTCTGAATCTGGCTTGAATTTCTGGCAGTTCCCTGTCGAGGTAGAGCTGCAGCTACTTTTGAATGATCTTCAGCAAAAAAGAACCCTGGTTCCCAAAATACTAATTTGTTCTATCTTACATATACACAGATAGTTTCAGAAATACTGTACAAGACTGTGGCCAACAACAAAACAACTAAATATAGTGCAAGATTTCTTCACTTTCTTTTTGCCTTAGAATACATCCCACTGTTGCGGTCAAAAGTAGTTTAATACTTTTTTCTTTGTGGTTATGTTATTAATTTGATGTGAAATTAGATTCACTTGGTTTAACTTGCATTCATTGTTTCAGTTTGTGTTTAAAAAATATTTTTTACTTAATTTTATGTTTGTTTTTTCCTGTGTATAAAATATATATGGTTGAAAAGTCAAAATTATACAGAAGAGTATACTCAAAGAAGTCTCATTACTATTCCCTAACCCTTTTGTCAATTTCTACCCATCCCTTATAGGTGCCCATTTTCTTTGATTTCTACTTTATCTTTCCCGTATTTCTTTTTGCAAAAATAAGCAAATACGTAGGACACATATCCATTTTTTTCTTATTTTCCCTTCTTTCATCTACAAAAATGTCCTGGATCTTGTCTGAATTGTTTTTCTCTCTTCTACAACAGTTTTATGCCATCCCTGCCCTACTCTGTCCTTAGAACATTGTATTTCTTCAATACACATTTTCCAAAAGAAAATCAACAGGGTATTTGATCTTTAATTCATGAAATACTCTTGTTAACTCTTCACAGAAGTTAGGAATCATATGAAGAAATCATATGCCCATTACTCTGTTTATATCAGTCATCACTCCTAAATTCTTGCTGTAATCCCAGTTAAGCTCTCACTACCCTTTTTCTGATCCCATCTCATCCCTCCCAGCTCCTGAAATCAACGAACTATGCTTTCTGGAACTCAAGGTTAGTTGTCAGCAAATTTCACCAGTCTTCAAGACCTGCTCAGAACATTTCCTTCATCCTTTTTCTCTAACTGGAGTTTGGTTATGCTTCCCACAACCCTCACACTACTGGGTATAAGGGTGAGGTAGGTGTCTTCCTTGCTCTTTCACTTCTAGACCATTCTCACTCCTTCCTGAAACTCACCAGCTTCGAGACTCATGTCATCCACCTTCACCTCCCACTACTTCTTGTTGTGATCATTTACAGACCCTAAAACATTCTCCTTCTTTCCTTGAATATGTTAGCCCCTCATTTGTTCTATCTGCCTCATGCTTTTTAAATGGTCTTTTAATCGAAAAAGTTCAGGGCTGCATCTGCATTCAGCATGTATCAGATATTTGGAAATGAACTTAATGTCAGTTGTTGGCCAGTCACTCAGGAGACTGCATATTTCATTATTTTAAAAGCCTAAGTAACTAGGTTAACTGTCAAATTAAGTTGGACATTTAAACCGTGGAATTGGATTACTCATATTACAATACAGAAAATTGCTTTGTATTTGAATATTGAATAATAGCAACAAAAAAAATAGTTGATTAAGATAAGCAGAATAAATGGAACATAAAGAATTGCTGCAGGCAAGTGGTTATGTTTTCATTCCTTATTGATAACAGAGAACAATGGGAGGAATTGAAGAAGATGCAAAGGTAAATATGGATAAGTAATGTAAATATACTTCAGATGTCAATTTTTTAAAAAATTATGTGTATATGCGTGTGCGCACCTGTATGTTTGTATTTATGTATAGCACTACATGCTATACTCCAACTCACTGTCAAGGAGTATAATTTGTATTCAAAGACTAGTTTACATCTTCCAAATTCAGGAAAGTTCCAGGTCTGAGAATTCACATTGATTTAAAAAAATGTTTTAGTTTCTTCTCTGAAGAATTGATTCCAGTAAAATCTATACCAGTGAGATTTCTGTAACATAAATTAGCCCTAATGTTTCTTCTTGATCAAGTTTGACAGGGATATGGGTTCCCTGTTGGCTAACACGGAGCCAGCTTACAAAGTAGATTTAAAGGATTTTCTTGTTTCTTGGAGACTTTCTTGCATATATTGTTTCCAAAAGGACAAAATTTTTACTCTATCAGAATATAATGCCTATATAACTGTTTTAAAATTTTATTTAGCACAACAAGGAAATGTAAAGTGTTTAATTTTCCTTCAGCTCCTCGCTGTACGCACTACAATACATGCACAGGTTAGAGTTCCTGGTCCAAAACTCTTCTTATGGTGACTGCAAGCATGTCTCAGATTGGTGTACAAACCTTTACAGTACCAAACCGATGTAGGAAAATATGGACAACTTCCTCTCAATATGGCAAGACAGACATGATTAACATAAATGAACAATTCTATTTGCTGGACTGGATAAACAGAACTGAAAATCACCTAAACCAATATACTCTTGTTCCTTGTGCCTTATACACCATTAGGATACATTTTATCAGTAGCTCTTCCTGAGTTGTGCTAAGGGATACTTAGTGTTTAGTGTTTTCTAGGCTTTATACTTTATAAAGAACATTCACATGTATTTTTCATTAGTTCCTCTCATATTATAATAAAAAGCATATGCTTGATACATGTTTACAAGTCTTATCAAACTACCATTAAATAAAGATCTCCACCAGCCCTGAGTAACATTTGTTTTTACATAACCATAAAATAAAATTATCTTGCTCCTACTTTCTGCAGAGCTTTGTCAGTAGACTTCTCGAACCTTTGCATTATAGTGTTTCTTATAGTCAGTTACACCCTACAAAAGCTGTGTAGGTTTGCTGAGTCCATCATGGCTTCCTTGGAAATCTTCCTCTTCCTGGATACTTTTCTATCATTTCTACTGGTCTCCAAGTCTATCCATTATTTCCTGGCTGTATTCATTGTTGGTCCTTTTGTTCTTGGTACCATGCTTGAACAAAAAGCAGAGGACTGCCTAGTAATCAAGATGCTGAGCCGAGCCAGGTGAATCAAGAATAAGACAGTCTCTTGGAGAAGAAGCATCACCTTGTGCAAAGGTGAAGAGACACTGTCCTTATTATTACTTGAGATGAAGTTGAGGTGCCTATTAAGATGGAATTTATCCAGGGACTCAGGGATGCTCCAATTCTGTCCTAGGTCAGAGCTACTCATCTCAAAAAGACCGCAAGAGAAGCATACAAATAGGCTCATGAAGAACTAGGAGAACGTGGTAGCTGTAGTAAAAATTTTTTTAATCAGCTTTGTTGAGGCATAATTGGCATACAATTAACTGCACATATTTAAAGTATGTAATTTGGTAAGTTTTGAGATACATATATACCCAGGAAAGCAACTCACCACCACAATCAAGATAATGCACATAGCCATCATTCTAAGTTTCCTCATGTCTCCCATTAGCAGAAATCTAAGAAACAGATACTCTTCTACATTTTGTCATCTGTTCCTGTCCAGAGATAGCCCTGCAAACTGAAAGAGTCTTTGCTTAAGCATATTTTCTTGACCGCTTAGAGGGGGTATGCCTGTCTGCAGCCTAGCTGAGCCGAAGCTGCATACCCAAGTCAGTTTATTTTACCATCTTTTACCCCCAAATGACCTTACCTTGATTTACACAGATACACAAAGATTTCTCTTAAACCCTTTTTGCAACTTTTATAAGTTTATTTGGTTCCATCATAATCTCTCTTTTCTTCTGGGCTCACTTCCAGACGTTGTCTGTGGAATCGGCTTCTAAATTTTAATTAAGAGTACCTTTTGTTTGGGCCATAAATTAAAATGTTCTAAGTTTCCTTCTCCAGTGTCAGGGCCAAGAAAGTCAGCCAAATGTGAAGCACTAGGGAAGAGGTAGGTTCTCTGGGCTCTGTAAAGCCCTCCCCTCACTCTGTACCTATTGATGTAGAACAGAGATTCATGGGATATTGGTGCTAGTATCGTCAACAGTTAGTTGATAAGACAATGATGATGCCAACTCCTGAAAAGAGGAGGTTATTTGTCCAGAGTGATACAGCTAGTTAGTGGAAGGATATGCATTAATATCTGGTTGTTCTCATTTTTAGCCTTGTAAGCTTTCCACACCGTGACTCAGTCTTTCTTAGGGCCTAGCAAAGGTATGCCGGTTTGGAAAACTCCTCATAATGCGTCACTTGCAGAGTTGTGGAAGTAAGTTATTAGGGGGCATCTCAGCAAGATTACGTAGGGGTAGGGGGAAGCTACTTCTTTTGCCTGCTATGCTTCAGGACTTTCTCTTTAAGATGGGATGGCAAGCAGTAGATAGAGACTATAGATATCAAGAAAAAAATTCTTAAAAAAAAAAAAAAAAAAAGGCAGCCAGAATGCTAGAGGTAGGGTATTCACCTTCTTGGAAAAATATTCTTTAAATACTACTATCACTACTATTAATAATTCACATTTATTGAATGCTTACTATGTGCCAAGAAAAATCTTCAATCATTTACAGGTATAGACTCATTTAACCATCATGAAAGCCTGTTCTTGAAACTCAGGCACAGAGAGATCAGGTAACTTTCTCAGGGTCATGAAGATAGTAGGTATGAAGAAATCAACATTGCTTTTGAAAGTGTTGGTTTTATAGCTGAATGAAGACACCTGTACAACCATCTTATATATAAATTCCTCTACACCTGTAAACCACTCACCATCTGTCAGGCTGTCATACTGTTGTGGCTTGTATGTTTCTATGATGCTGGTTGCTATGCCACTAGTATTTCAAATACCAGCAGGGTCACCCTTGGTTGACAGATTTCAGCAGAGCTTCCAGAAGAAGACCGACTAGGAAGAAAGGACTGGTGATCTACTTCTGAAAATTAGCCAGTAAAAAACCTATGGATGACAAGAGAATATTGTCTGACATAGTGCTGCAAGATGTGTCCCCCTAGGTTAAAACACACTCAAAATACACAGTGGCCTCAACAATGGACTCGAGCATACCAACAATGGTGAAGATGGTACAGGACCGGGTGGCATTTTGTTATGTTGTACATGGGGTCACCATGAGTCGGAGCTGACTTGGTGGCAACTAACAACAACACCTATAGAAGGAGGTTTGGAGGAGAGTTTCTTAATCTGGGGTCAAGGAATGAGCTTTAGAAGTTCTGACAATTCCCTGAAATGATAGGCATCCATTTCACAGATATCGGAAGGGTACAAATATTGGAGGAGGAGTGGGGACGGGGTAAGTAGGTAGCATTATACCAACTCTGGTCCTAGCATTGCCCCAAAGGCTCTCCATACATTGTAGGCCTTAAAGAAAGCAGAAAGGTGTGTATCATTATTATTATTACTTTCAGTTGAAGAGTCTGGAGTTCAGAGAGATTATATAATGTGGTTAAACCACCCAATTTGGAGAGACATAGCTGGCATTCATACCTGTCTAATTCATATATTTTGCTCTATCCCATTATTTTAGAGACCACAGGGAGAACAAGACAGAAGAGGAAGAGGAAAGGAGTAAAAATGAAGAGGTAGTCAGAGGGAACCAGGCACTATGGCACTCTGCAGATGCTATTTTCATCTCCAGTCCCAGGGAGTGATGGATAAGAAAGGACCAGAAATGGCTCCTGTAAATCAAAGAGACTTTCTAAAAATTAAGAAACTAAACAGTCAGGGTAGAAAGGAGAATATTCAAGGTATAAGAACTGTCCTCTGTAATGCAAGAAGGTACAAAAGTTGTAGCTCTTGAGCTTTTGTATGAGATCTATTTATTTTAAAAAGTACCCACATATTCTTGCTACAATGATACCTTATATTTAAATAGCAAAAAACATTTTAAATATTTAGGAAAGATTCACAACCTTTTCATCACTTGATAACCTTCAAGCTTCCTATGACAAATATGGACATGTAGTATCCCTCCCTGTCAACCCCTGACCACCACCCACACCTATTGCCCCCCACCCCATACACACACATACACAGAATCCCAGACTGTGATGGAGCTGGTGTTAGAACTCACATCTCTCAAGACCCTGTCTCCTACTCCAGATTAAAGCAGATGCCTTCTGTCTGCAGTTCCTCCTACCTGGAGCTCCACATGTGCTTACCTATTTTTGGTTTCTGTAGTCAAAACATGGGCCAGGTTCAAGAAGGTGCCAGTTCCCAGAAGACTTTGCAGTCAGCACTTAACTGCAATCAGCTAGGGAGCTGGAACCTTCCAGCTGGGCCACTGCTGACTGACTGAGGGAGAGATGGATTCACCAACACGGCAGGCTGTGTTCTCTGCCTACTGGGGCAGTGCCCTGCCAGCGAGGTTTCATGTGTGATTTTAGGGAGCAAAATTAGAAGAAAAAAAAAAAAAGTCTTCCTTAGATATTCTCCAATTTCCCCAGCAGTGACTTAGAAGGAAGATAGTTAAGATGGTAAGTTCCCATGGCACGGAAACAAACGTGCTTTGTCCCCAGAATTTATATAATACATACTCCTTAGCCCAGACTTGGAAGCTGGCTTTAGAGGAGTAATAGCCTCTGTTTCTTTGGCTCTGTGGTAAAGCTGACAGCAGACAGTAAGAGATTGGCTGTAGAAGAAATGGTACGTAGTCACTCTCTGATGTCTTGTCCTGAGGATGGGTTTTGGGTTTGAATCTTTATTTACCCACCTGCTAGTATAGTACTTAGTGAGAGGGACTAGTTGCTCAATAAATGTTAAATGTGGTCTTCAGGAAAATATGCTTGTGTTTTTCTGCCTTTGTTCCCTGCTGAGAAGGTTAGCAATCAATAATCTCTCGGTGGGAATAAGGTTATCAGACCCTTCCTAGAGAACAGTTTGGGATGGGGAGAGAGTGAACACCCCTGATCATCTTTGACTAGGGGAGCGTTTACAGGCACTTAGAGATCTGAAAACAAAATTTGCCAACTTCAGACATTTTCCTGGGGCTGACTCCTAATGGGCAAATCATCTCACAGCAGGGTGGAAGAAGAAAACAAGTGTGACATTTAAAACCTAAAAATATGTCTGTATTACAAAAGAAGGAACAAGGATGTCTGCCATCGCTATCACCACCTTTGTGTGGAAAAATATGTTAAGGAAAGAGCCTCAGGCCAATCTGGATGGCAGAGGTCAAGACCCAGGAGGAGCAAAATTGCTCTGGTAATAAAGTGGCAGTCCTTCCCACCAAGCATGCAGAGAAATAAGGAAGAGTGTGGACAGGGACGGATTACCCAATAAGCGAGGTACGCGTGGGCTTACTTGTGCTTCCTTATTAATCTGTAGTGCACAATTTCACCCATGTAAAACTGTTCACTACAGATTAACAAGTAAACACAATTAAACCTGTGTGTACCTTGCTTACTGTAAGCCTGTGTGTACCTTGCTTACTGGGTAATCCACCCCTGAGTGGATTCCAGCAACATGGCAACAGGCTTGGGCTTAAGGATAGAAATAAGTAAGAGTCCCTGAGGCAGAAAATCCAGGAAATGGATTTAAGAAAAGTAGTGCAGTGTCTGAATTGGAGCCCTGGTGGCACAGTGGTTCAGAGTTCAGCACGAACCAAAAGGTAAGCAGCTGGAATTCACCAGCAGCTCCTTGGAAACCCTATGGGGACAGCTCTACTTTGTTGCTATGAGTCAGAATCTACTTGACAGCAATGGGTTTGGTTTTTTTTGTTTTTTTTTTTTTTTTGAAGTGTCTGAATTTAGCTTGAACTTATTTTGTTCTGTCCCATCTTTACCTTCTGTTGTGCCTGTTGTGAACTGACCTTAGATCTTACCATGCATAATTATTAGGTTCTCTCTTTTTAATAATTTATTTTATTTTGTTATTGTTAAAAATATACACAGCAGAATATACACCAATCCAACAATTTCTACACATACAATTCAGCGACACTGATTACATTCTTCAAGTTGTGCAGCCATTCTCACCCTCATTTTCCAAATTGTTCCTCTACCAATAACATACTCTCTCTGCCCCCTAAGCGTCCTATCTAACCTTTCGAGTTGCTGTTGTCAATTTGATTCCAAATAGATAGTTCTTTAAAAGAGCACAAAGTTCAAGGCAGATGTTCTTTACTAATTAAGCTCAACTATTGTTTGGTTTAAAGAAGACTTCAGAGGATATTTTTGGTTTAAGGATTAAGGCTTAAAGATTATCTCAGGGCAATAGTTTCAGGAGTTCTTCTAGCCTCAGTGGCTCCAGAAAGCCTGAATTCTATAAGATTTTGAAATTCTGTTCTGCATTTTCTCTTCTTTTGATCAAGATTCTCCTATAGAATCTTTGCTCAAGATCAAAATGTTCAGTAATGGTAGCCAGGCACCACAGAGTTCTTCTGGTCTCATGGTAAAGAAGGCAGTTGTTCTTGGAGGAAATTAACCACACATTCTTTTTCCTCCTATTCCCAACTCTCTTCCTTCCTCTGTTGCTCCAGGCAAATAGAGATCACTTGTACCTTGGATGGCTGCTTGCAAGCTTTTAAGACCTCAGGCACTATGCAACAAACTAAGAGGTAGAACAGAAGCACTAAACACAATATTAAACCAATTAACAGTGATGTCCCATGAAACTCTTAGGTTCTTTGGATAGATAAGATTAGCCTCAAACAAAATTTGAAGTAGGTCAGGATTAGCTACTCCCCCACAACCTTACTACAATGAGGTTAAGACTTACTGCTAATGAAAACAAGTCTAAGACCACATTCTGCCATACATGTTGACATTTACTGAACAGTCACTAGTGACCAAGCCCAATATGGTTGATTAAACCTGTCCTTTAAGCTCAGTGAAGTTCCAGCACTGTGTTATGTGCACCACTTCACATGAAGGGTCAATTGAAATATTCAGAACAAGCTTTCAGAGGCAGCCTCCTGTTACGTTATAGTTGGCATCAGTCCATCTTTTCGTTGGATGGACTTAGGACAGAAAGGTAGAAGCTACCAGGTTTGCTAGATTCTTTTACCCTCTTCCAGCAAGGGTGAGAAATATTTCTAAAATGCTTAGCCAATCCATGTATACTGAATATTTGTAATTTCATTACTAAAGGCCATTTCTAATATTTACCAAGCTAATTAACAAGTTACTATTTTCACTAATAATAAATCAATTTCTGTCATTTGTTATGCTAATTAGCAAAGCCTCAGGTGTTGAGTGAGGTCTGGATAACAGACACAATTCAGTTGTCTTAGCTGCTCCTTGCGTTTGTCTATCCTGATACCTTACCTCTGACTACTCTGGAGTGTGCGCTTTCAATTAGATCAACTGATTGTTCCTAGCGTTGAAGCTTAAATTGACTACGATGTATGTGATAATGAACTCTCTACGCCAAAGTACTTTAAGATGAACTACAGATGCATAGCAATTTCCAGATTTTCATCAAGAAAGTGTTGCAGACAATGATTGTATGTCCTTGGAGAAGGAGCAGAGAAATAGAGCAGTGGTAAGAAGGGCATGGTCATGAATCATACCTGGAGCAGGTTTTCAGAATGAGAGGATTCCAGCAACTATCCAGAAAATATAAATGTATCTTCCCCACTTACTAGCTCTCTGATTTACTCAGTCTCTCGATGCCCTAGTTTATCCATCTATAAAATGCAGATAATAGCACATTCCTCATAAGGTTGTTACGACAATTAAATGAGTTAATATCTTTAAAACTCTTTCATGGTTGTTGGCACATATATGTTCCAGCTACATTTTCTGCCCCTGGAGGTTTATTGGCAGGCATTTGGGCCCCTTTAGTACGTTCTGGCATGGTGGCAGATACTGGTACAACTGCCTAAAAAACAAAGAAGTTGATCTGCACCGCATTTGAGTGTTGAGAGCTATGTGTATGGGGGAGTGCTTCCTAGAGGAGTGATTGTGTGCAACTTTTGTGTCTTTTGGCTTTAGTACAGCAAGATAAGCTTTGCAAGCATGTTTACTATTTCCTTTGTGTTATTGGGAAGGTATGGTTACTGGCATTCAGAAATAGTCAAGTAAATGAGTGAAATGAGTATTTTGGGGGTGAAAACAGTTTGTAATGCACTTCCTAGGCCATGGTACCACTACGTACTGCAAGTGTGATGTGCTTTATGGAACATGTGACCAGTATGGCCCGCTTGCATTAGTCATCTCCCTGATGACATCTTTTATAAAGTGCTCACTGGAAAGGTGGGTAAAATATTTTACGGCTCAAGTGTAACTAGGAAGCGTGATGCACTTCCTGGGCCATGGTACCTATACGTATTTGTGATCTACTTCATGGAACATGGTACCGATATGAAACGCTTACAACTGGCACCCAATTTTTTCAAAGAATAATAAAGAAAACCCCACCAGAAAATAATAACTCAGTAGCCATTCCATTGATGAATAAACACGGTAGCACCAAAAAATTAAAAAAAAAAAAAATCATCCAAGAAAGGGCTGAAGCACTTAGAATGGTGCCCAACTATACAAATGTTTGCTAAATAAATACATCACAAATCACAAATGATGAAAACATAACTTGGTTGGTAGTCTTAGGCAATTTCTCTTGGCTTTAGAAAAGCAAAGTATTTTGTTATGTTTTACTGAAATCAGAGGAAAGGAACCATTTAATGAACTAGACGCTAAATATACTTGACTTTCATGGATCTACAATTTAAAAAATTAGTGTCTATCGGTGGTATGGCTTATTCGATGATAAATTCAGTAATGACACCTCTGATAATGTTGGACCCTAAGGAAGGAGACAGAATGATGGTGGCTATAAATATAATTTTCTTTGAGCATCTGAAGACTTCGGGATAAGAAAGCTAGGCTGCAGTGAGGGCTAGATCTGCCATCTTGAAACAGAAACTTAAATTTTCTTCTTTTTGTGTATTTTCCAAAGTTTTCATAAATAAGCATATATTACTTTAAAAGTCCAATTACAACAATGTATGTTTTATTTATAGGTGAAAATTTTTAATGACCCAGTTCCTATCATCTCATATTTTTTTGTAGTGAAGGGTAAACCATTGGTTGTTTAGATGAGCATTTCTTTTCAATGGAATAAAACATTAAATCAAATTATTCTTATTTCATATTTGCTTAAGATTCTGTTTAGATTGACCTTTTTAAAAATCGCATTTTTCTTGGAAATGCTAGACTAAATCACAAAGCGGTTGTGTGCATGACCCAATTGTGTAAAATTTGCCAAAGCTGCTGTTCTGCTCTGGGAAGTTGCTAGACTATCTCTATGGAAACAATTGTTTTAAATTATTAGTAATATAAGTTTGAGCTCCCAGGGCAAAGAGCTAAGGTTGGGAGAAGGAAGATGTGTCTCTTCTCCAAGAAAAGAGAATATCGAAAGATTAGAGGAAGAGGCTTTTTTTTTTTTAATCAAAATTTTGTCTCACTGTTAAGGTTTTGCTTTGCTTTTTTCGGAGACCATGGACATATCTATCACTCAAGCCATTCATGCAAGACTTAGAAGGCTCAATGGGCCCAACCTATAAAACTTGCTGCTTTTCCTCTCTCACTCAAAGGAGCTGCAGATTCAACAAAGAATAAATATATGCAAAGATTATCAGGATTCTCTAGGATGCTTCTAGAAAATTGTTGCTCCATTTATTCATTCATTTGTTCAGTAAATATTTACTGAGCGCTGTTTTGTAAAAGTCACTGAGCTAGGCACAGAAATTAAATATATGGTTTCTATCTTCAGGGAGGTTACCAAAAAACAAGGTATATGGAAAAATAAACAGAATTTATAATCCAGGGTTGATAGGTTTGCACATGGGGGCATCTAAACCCTGCACTAACCAGTTGCCATTGAATTGATTCCAATTCATGGCAACACCATGCGTAGCAAGTAGAACTGTGCTCCACGGGATGTTCAGTGGCTTATTTTTTGGAAGCAGGTCACCAGGACTTTCCTTTAAGGCACCTTAGGGTGGATTCGAATCTCCAACTTTTTGGTTAGAAGCCAAGGACTTTAACTGTATGCACCCAGGGACTCCTAGCATATGGTGTTTCATGTAAACTACATGGAGGCAAGGAGTTTTTTCACCACTATATAAACAGAAATTGGCCATGTCTAGAATATTAGTAGGCATTCAATAAATATTTGTTGAGTGGATGAACAAATAAACTGAATTAATTCATCTAAAATTGTGAAAGATGCCCGCTCACAATGTATATCCCAACTGTGTTACCCTAGGATGCTGCCTGTTTGCAGAGCCCCCAAGAGACAGTGGAAAACACACATGGAGCCACCTGCTGTCCAGCCAAGCCATCATTCACTCATCATTCATTTGGTCAGTATTTAGTGAGTACTGTGGGAAGCCTGTCATACAAAGACAAAGAGATCCCTGTCCTCATGGAGCTTATACTCTGAAGAAACTGAAAGACACTGATAGCTGTAAGTTAGAGTTTTACATTATGACTCTGTTTGTTTAAGAGGTGCAAATAATAATCGTTAATATTTCTTGAGTGCTGTATCATGAACACTCTATTAAGCATGTTATATATATTTTCTCACTTAATTCTCACAACACTATAACGGTAATATCATTATTACCCTCATTTTTATAGACTGAAGAAATCAAGGCTTAGTAATCTACCCTGGGCCACACAGTTATGATGTGGCACAGCCAGGACTCAAATGCATACCTTAACTTTTACATTATACCAATAAACAGAAGTCAAATAAATCCTGAGTAGCTTGCATTGGGCCAACTGACTTTAAATGACTCTTTTCAAAAATGCTCCTAAGATTCTTTTTAAAGAAAGTTAATCCAGTCCCTCACTCCCTTTCCAAGATTAAACTAACTCTAGGTTCACCCTAATGACATAGTTCATTCTGCTTGTTAGAGAAAGCAGGTTAGAGCATGACAGCTCCATGGAATCCAAGGATTCATGTTATTCTTGCATTTCTGTCTTTGAGCTCCCTGAGACATTCCAAGGTCCTTAAAACAACTTACTCTCCTTCCCCCTTTCTAGCCTGAGTTTTTGTTTTTTGGTCATGATTATTTATACTCCCCAGCCTAGAGAGGTGGATGGCCTGGTGTGTGTGTCTCTCTCTGTGTGTGTGTGTGTGTGTGAGAGAGAGAGAGAGAGAGAGAGACTGAGTAACTGCCTCTCTGCGTCTAGGACCTTCTGCCTTTCTTGGAAGGAAAATTACAATGGTTTCTTCTTGGAAAAAGAGATGCTTTTCAGCTATAACACCACCATTGGTGACCAATAAGTCATTACAATATGCTGGGTATAGTGAGAAACATGTGACCAAATTATTTCCTTTAATCCTCACAAGTGCCCTATAAAATTCATTTTGTTCCTGAGAAAAACTAATTTGCTTGAAGTCACAATGGTTGTGAATAACATAAAATGACTAAGCTTAGGTTTGAACATACGTCAGACTGGGTAGCAGTTCTCCCTTTAGTATGCCAGCGTACTGATCAGAAGCCTCCTTCCCCACTCCATCCATGTCCTCCCTTTTCTCTGGGCCCCAAGTTTCAATTTTCCCTGGAGACCAAAGGATGGTGCCAACAATAGCTGCTTGTATCTATCCCTTTGTGGACTTTTTCTTCTCTCCTTCCCTATTTCTTCCCTGTCCAAGGGGAGTGAGTGACTTTTAATCTGCCCAGATTGCTATTCTTCTGATTCAGTCAACCAATTGCCAAAAAGGCCTTCTCCCTGGTTCAGTCTGCTCTTCAAGGAGAAGAACAACAACATTAAGTTTCCCAGTAACTCTGAGATGTTGATGAAGCTAGAAATTCCATTTAAATCTGACTTAGTATAGCAACAACTCTTTTTGGCTTCTCACTGGCTTAACTCAGTGCTGCTTCCTAAAAGAGAGGGAAAAAAAAAAAAAAATCCTATTCCACTAAGACAAAGCATTTAGACCCAAACTCGGCTTTGAATGGATTTTCCCTGGAATCCAAAGCATCCTCATCTGAAAACAGAGTGATATGACCTCTCTGAGTTAGGGGCAACCAATGATTTAAACTTTGCAGCTTTCTAGCACGTAGGTGCTACCTGGATCTAGATGTGGCAAGTACTGTCAATTTCTAATAGGGCAGGGATGCAAGTGCATGACTTGGGCCTCTCTCTTTGGCTCAATGGGTCTGCCTATTAGAGTCAGCCTGTTTGAAACTACCCATCATTAATGCTGGATGCCTTCCCAGCCTCACAGAATGAGCCCTTCTGGAATCTGCCTGTCCACCACAAAGGGCAGGACTCCTTAGTCGCCTGGTTGCATGCAGCTGCGTCCTTTCTCTCCCACAATTGCACGAGGTACTAATTTACCTTCTACTTCCTGGAAATGTACTGATGCATCTAATTAGCCAAAAACATTCTCTATTTGGTTAGAAGGTCCATGCCAAGCAGAAAAATACTATAAAGAGCAAGTCCTGTAAATCCTTACACTCTGTCCCACACCCCCATCTGGGCATTTGGCATGAAACTACACAAACATTATGTAGCTAATACTCAATTACTCAGGAGTTAGGAATCTAGACCTCAGTTTTCTCTTTTCTTTTACTCTGAAGATCTTTTCTACCTGTCTTTGGACAAACTTGGCATTGTCATCATTTCTGCTGGGAGGTGGACAGTAGAAAGAAAATTTGAATCTATCGATTGCTTTCAAAGTGGCTCTGGTAAAAGATTCAGGCAGAAGAGGATCAAATGGCTGACATGAGGAGCTGAGACTTCAATTATTGCTCTTTTCTCTCTTCCTGTCTTCATGTTTTCATGAAGAATTGCTCCCCAAACCCAGCTTTCAGTAATTTTTATGTTTGCCTCTTCAGACTTGAGAAATGTGTTGTTACCTTGAAAGGGGCAGAGGAAAGGTAGTCTTGCCAATATCAGGCTTGTCTGTGTTAAAGGTGAAAAGTCAGCTGACTTAGGCCATGAACAAGCTTCCTGGGGCAATAGCACCTCAGTGGGGTCCTCTGGAGAGTTCCCTAACCATCAGGAAAGGAGGCCACCTGAGGTCCCAGGCAAGGGAGAGGGCCAGAAAGAGTAAACAGCTCCAAATAAGGACTTGTTTTCCTCCAAATTATCTCTGAACACTTGAACAGCGCACGTTAGAAGTTGTTCTTTGTGCCTGAAGGCACCTCCCTTTTAATAGAGTGAAGCCTCTACATTTAGAGTAGGGATCCTCCATCTGGTGGGGAGTGAGGTGAGAAGGTCAGGGGGCAAAACCCAGCCTCATGTCTTCCTGGCCAAATGAGATGATTGGACAAAGTCTCTCTGCTTGAAATTTAGATTTACGAGTGAAATCTTTATACATTAATATTCAAGAACTTGTGTTCTTTCCCATATGATTTATAGGCTAAAACAAAGAAGTAAAAGGGACACTAACAAAATATAACGGCTAGCTTTTAAGGTTCTTTTGTTTTTATGTATTATCTATATTAAAAATAAAGGACTTAAAACAAAGGATATAGAAAGAATAAAGATCTAATTATGCAGAGGTATTAGATATTGAAGGAGCCCGGGTGGTACAAATGGTTTGCAATCTGCTGCTAACCTTAAAATGTTGCCAGTTCAAACCACCTAGCAGCTGTGCAGAAGAAAGACCTGACAAAATGCTTCAGTAAAGATTACAGCCAAGAAAACCCTGTGGAGCAGTTCTATTCTGTAACACACAGTGTCTCCACGAGTCATAATCAACTTGATGGTGAGTTTTGCTTTTTTAAAAAATTTTTTATTAGATATTGAAGAATGAAATAATTCATTCAACTGTATTTTCAACTTTTTAATGCTATAGATACAACAGGAAGGAGCCCTGGTGGCACAGTGGTTAAGAACTCGGCTGCTGTGTCAGCAGGTCAAATCCACCAGCTGTTCCTTGGAAACCCTATGGGGCAGTTCTACTCTGTCCTACAGGGTTGCTGAATTGGAACAGACTCAAAAGCAACTGGTTTAAAAACAACAGGAAGGTTTCAGCTGCATAAAGAATTCAAGGGATCAGAAAGTCCTTAACAGCATTGTCTTGTCCATGCCCTGTCTTCAAGCAGGGTTTTCACTGATATTTAGGCATTTGGTCAATTAGCTCATTTATGCTTAAAAAGAATAAAATAATTCAAGAAAGATAATTGAACAATCTTTTAACCCTCAAAAAGTTCATATTGGACAATTCTCTCTAGTTTCATGCTGAGGAATAATTTTGCCTCTGTAGTCCTGTGTTAGGTGCCACAACACTTGGGATCATGTAGTAGCACCCTTTGTTACCAGGAAAGACTAATCAGTCTTAGTAATAGCCAGTCGTGGACACACTGGGAGTAGTGAGATGGGTACGAACATTTTTCTGCAGTTGCCACTGATCAACTTCCAACCCACACAATCATTCTCCAACGGAGAGCTTAGGTCTCTTCCCTCTTGCATCTCTTCCTTCTTCCTCCACTCTTCTCCCTTTGAGTACTGTGTTCTTAATTTCTCGTTCCCTTCCCCTTTGATCAGGTTTGCTGTTATTGTTAGTTGCCATCAAGTTGATTCCAACTCATGGCAACCCCATGTGTGAAGAGTAGAACTGCTCCATAGGGTTTTCAAGGCTGTGACCTTTTGGAAGCAAATCTCCAGGCCTGTCCTTCAAGGCACCTCTGGGTATGTTTTAACTGCCAGCCTTTTGGTTAGCAGCCCAGTGCCCCTAACCATTTGCACCACTGTATTTCAGCACCTAGAGGACAAAAAACCCTATGTTCTGCTAATACTGATAACTTCTCAATGCTGACCTTTGATATGCTTTTCTGCGACAAGGACTTCTCCTTACCAGGCATAAAGGTAGGGAATAACAAAAGGGGTGAAATTACAAAATCCAATGTTGCCACACTTTTAAGTTTGTAACCCAGCAAAAGCCAAATGTTTCAACAATTTTCAATACTTATCTGGTCCTTCAGATCCTTTAAGTGTTATCAAATTCCTAACAAGTATCTTATCTGTGGTCCTGGACCTGTACTTTAAATTGACAATATAAATATGGGTATATATTTTAAAACTATATATACCTTCACCGTTTGCTTTGAATGACTGAATGACATTGGGGTCAGTTGCAAGGGTCTTGCTTGTTCTCTTTTTAAGCAAAGCATTAAGTTCACCAAGGGTCTGGGAGTCTGAATCACCCAAAGGAACACCCTTGCCAAAAACAGCCTCCTTCCACTGTCAACAATGTGAAATCACTTTGGGCTGAATTTATCTTTCTAGCTATATCCTTGTACATAGAGTCATTTCTGTCAGCGTTTTCTTCAAAGACAAAGTCATTTCATTAAAACAAAGTCTATACAAATTGAAATAGGTAATTTCCTGTCAGTGGCTGCTTATATGGAGACTATTTGATATAATGGAAAGAGCATAGAATTTCTGATGAAAGAACCCAGGTTTAAGTGTGGACCCTGAGAGTGTCACCTAATATTTGAATCTCAATTTGCTTATCTTAAAAATAGGATAGTAACAATCACGATATTGTTCCAATGGCCAAAAAAAGTGAGAATTTGATTTGCAAATGATTTAAGCACTGTAAAAATGTAAGGAATTGTTAATTTTATTAAGGAATTGAGGCAAGAGAAAGGAAGAGGTTATGAAACTTTATATATTCAATGGGGGAATACATTTTAACAACCAAGGAAAAACAAGCATGGCACAGAGTAAAAAAAGGAGATGGGTCACAATTCTGAAAGAGAAATTCTCATCAGTTTTTTTTTTGTTTTCCTACATGTTATATCTGGGAAAAGCAATATTTATAATGATAAGAGCCAGGTACTGTTCAAGGTTCTCAACATGAATTAACTCAGCTAATCCTATCATTGTCCCCAGTTTACAGAGGGGGAAACTGAGGCATAAAGGACATAAATAATTTGTTCATGTTTACACAGTCAGTAAATGGCAGAGCCAAGATTTGAATCCAGGTAATCTAGATCCTGAGTCCATGTTCTTAACTATTATGCTATCTCCCATTATCTAAACAAGGAAGACTTAACATTTTTGTAATATACAGACAGCAGTTCCTGATTGCTGAGTAAAGTTTCCCAAGCTATAGACAAATGACATTTATGAAAGTGATTGAAGAACACCCCACATAGTGCTGGACAAACACTGAAGTGCCATGTGCACTTTGGGAATTCCATTTCATGTATAACATCTAAGTTCATAGACAAATAAAAGTAATTTTCAGATAGTAGTTTGTCTAATATCTGGCACTTCAGATCCCCTTTCAGAACATTGAATTGAACCAGCACTTTGAATTTCAAGTAGCTTTGCAACAATAAAAAAAAGAAATAAGGCCATGATAATGATATATAAATATTTTTTAAATGGATGTTTCAATAGGTAGTAGAAAGTGGACTGATTACAGATTGTTGCCTATCATAATTATTCGTACATCTGATGAGGATAATCCTTTGTGTCTATGCTTTAAAGGAGATGGTAGTTGTTAATATTACTAGTTCTGTCATTTTTCTCCACATCTTTTTTCAGGCAGCGTCAATGCCTTGATGGTGCTTAGCACATATGAGGAGCTCAAGGAATATTTGTTGAATGAGCAAACGAATACAAAAATATCCACTACTGAACCATGGTAATTATGATACATACCAGATATTATAGTGAAAGGGCCTAGCCAGACCACCCTTCAGTGAAGCCCAAAGGCAACAAGCTCCACTCTCTGGACACCTGGAATTTCCAATTAGCTTTCTTTTCTACTTACAAAAATAATAGATTTTCCTCCCCTCCCCCTCCTCCTGCCCTCAACCAACCAGCCTCCCATCAGAGAGGGACATGCGCACTCCAGGGAAGGGACTCAAAAGTCGGGGGCAGGAAAGGTGCTCACAGAGGATGTCAGTTTCTTTGTGTGGGAAGTAGATATTGAAGGTCATATGGTTTACAAACAAGACCTTTATAAGTTTATAATGAATTGGGCCAAGAATGGTGAGATGTCTAAGTCAAAAAGAAAAAGATAGGACCAAGGAAATAAATAACAGAAGCCAAGAGCACAGAATATTTTCCTTCATCAATCCATAGAACCCTGATGTTTCTCTAAATCCATCAAACGCAGAAGAATGACCACCTTGGCAGATGGCCACAGAGGATGTCAACAACTTTTTTGAGAGAGAAGAGGTTCTCCCTTACAAGGACTCATAAAGGCATAGAGCATCTGGAGATTTACTGCCTCCACTATGCTGCTGGATCTCACAACTCTTGTTATGTTTTCATCAGTTTTTCTCCAGAAGAGTATGGAAACCCAAGTGCCTTCAGAGGCCAGGCTGGAAGCAGGAAGCCACCGCGCTGTGAACTGGAGAGCCAAGTTCTTTCTGGAGGAGCAACCACTGCTCCACTCCAGATAACTGTTGCCAGGCAGGAATGTTGATCTAGTGTTACCACATTGTCCAGTTTTTCAGGCTATATTATTGGAATTTTGAAGACATGAAAACATCAGATGAACCTCCCTGCAACACCTTGGATTCAGATTGGAAGATAGAGAGAAGGTTTAAAGAATGTGGCCAATAAAGACGGGTAGTACCTGGAAATATTAACTGACTCGCACTGTAAAAATGAGACGGATTTCTAAACAAAAGAGGTTATTTTAGGCCACCATCAAAGTTCGAGACAAAATGTTGAAATAAAAACTTTACACTCCCCCTCTTTCCCACTTCAGGCAGGTGCCAGCATTAATCAGTTATGAGTTTCCTTAATCAGAAGCACTCATTTTTACCCATGTAGAACACCTGTAAGAATTACATATTGGTTATTTAATGTAGATTAATAATGGGAAACTGATTTTTCACAATGGCAGATTTTGAGGACTTGTTTCCAAACTGAGCTGAAGCTTCCCAACGCATTTTGTACAGTCTGGGAAAAGCTGTGCTGCATTGGCCTGTTTTTGAAGGCCACCATGCCGTGTAATATAAGGATATCGTCTTATTGCTGATATCTTTGAAGAGTCCCAAGCAGACACAGAAAATGAATGGAGGCAAGGAGTGTGACGGAGGGGACAAGGATGAAGGTCTTCCAGCTATACAAGTTCCTGTGGGTTGGCAGCGTTGAGTGGAACAAAATGGAGTGTTTATGTCAGTCCCAGTTGGTCTTTGTTATCTTGCCCGGAACAGGTTAGAACATACCTGCTTACTGACGGAACATGCAAGTGTGGCTTGGAATGTCCTCTTATCCTTCCCAAGGTGTTTAATTTTGATCCTGGAGCTGCTGTGAAACAGAGAACTGCAGAAGATGTTAAAGCAGATGAAGATGTCACAAAGCTATGTATACATAAAAGAAAGATCATTGCAGTGGCCACACTTCATAAAAGCATGGAAGCCCCACATCCTTCTCTGGTGCTCACCGGTCCTAGAGGAGGAACAAATGCAACTCCAGTAGTACCTTCTCGGGCAGCAACTCCAAGATCAGTAAGAAATAAGTCTCATGAAGGAATTACAAATTCTGTGATGCCGGAAGGTAAGCATCCTTTCAAGTTAATGATTGGATCATCAAATGCTATGGGAAGGTTGTATGTACAAGAACTGCCTGGGAGCCAGCAACAAGAACTCCACCCCATCTACCCCTGGCAGAAATTGGGCAGCAGTGAACATGGACAGAAATCTCCATTCTGTGGCAGCCATGGAGGCCTGCCCAGCCCAGCATCATCAGGATCCCAGATATATGGAGATGGCTCAATCTCTCCAAGGACTGACCCACTTGGAAGCCCTGATGTTTTCACAAGAAGTAATCCTGGTTTTCATGGAGCTCCCAGTTCTAGTCCTATTCACCTGAATAGGACTCCACTTTCTCCACCTTCAGTAATGTTACAGGGTTCTCCTGTACACTCATCCTGTGCAATGGCTGGAAGGACTAATATACCTCTTTCCCCAACCTTGACTACAAAGAGTCCAGTAATTAAAAAACCAATGTGTAATTTTTCAAGTAATATGGAAATACCACGAGCGATGTTCCACCAAACACCACCCCAAGGCCCACCACCCCCTCCTCCACCTTCTTGTGCTCTTCAGAAAAAGCCATTAACATCTGAGAAAGATCCACTTGGCTTTCTTGACCCTATTCCTAGTAAACCAGTGAATCAGAACCCTGTTATCATTAATCCAACCAATTTCCATTCAAATGTCCACTCTCAGGTACCTGTGATGAATGTAAGCATGCCTTCTGCTGTTGTTCCTTTGCCAAGTAATCTCCCTTTGCCAACTGTAAAGCCTGGTCACATGAATCATGGGAGTCATGTACAAAGAGTTCAGCGTTCAGCTTCAACCTCCCTGTCCCCTTCTCCAGTGACATCCCCAGTGTACATGATGGGGACTGGAATTGGAAGGATCGAGGCATCCCCCCAAAGATCACGTTCATCTTCCACGTCATCAGATCATGGAAATTTCATGATGCCACCTGTAGGACCCCAGGCCACTTGTAGTGGTATTAAGGTTCCACCCAGGTCACCAAGGTCTACAGTAGGGTCCCCAAGACCATCAATGCCATCAAGCCCTTCTACCAAGTCTGACGGATATCATCAATACAAGGATATCCCTAATTCATTAATTGCTGGAATGAGTAATGTACTGAATACCCCAAGCAGTGCAGCTTTCCCTACTGCATCTGCTGGAAGTGGTTCTGTAAAGAGTCAGCCTGGTTTGCTGGGAATGCACAATGCTGCCTCGTTTCCAGCAAGTAGTTTACTCTCAGCAGCAGCCAAAGCACAGCTAGCAAATCAAAACAAACTTGCTGGTAACAACAGTTCTGGAGCTGTTTCCAGCAGTGGCAACACTGAAGGACATGGCACTTTACACACCTTGTTCCCTCCTACTGCCAACATGCTTCTCCCAACAGGTGAAGGGCAAAGTGGTCCAGCAGCCCTAAGAGATAAGCTGATGTCTCAGCAAAAAGACTCAATGCGGAAAAGACAACAGCCACCTACCACAGTGTTGAGCTTGCTCAGACAGTCTCAAGTGGATAGTTCTGCGGTTCCTAAACCTGGACCCGACTTGCTAAGGAAGCAGGGTCAGGGTTCATTTCCCCTCAGTTCAATGTCTCAGTCACTATAGTCTATGAGTTGTCAAAGCTCTCACTTGAGTAGCAATAGTACCCCGGTTTGTGGGGGCTCAAATACTGCTTTGCCTTGCTCTGCTAACCAGCTGCATTTTACAGATCCCAGTATGAACTCCATTGTTCTTCAGAATTCACTGACACAGAACATACCTTTAAGAGGGGAAGCCGTGCACTGCCACAATGCAAACACTAACTTTGTTCACAGTAACAGTCCAGTCCCAAACCACCATCTTGCAGGCTTAATAAATCAGACTCAGGCTAGCGGGAACTGTGGGATGCTCAGTCAGTCGGGCATGGCTTTAGGAAATTCATTACATCCCAAGCCACCTCAGTCAAGAATTTCAACGTCCTCCACTCCAGTGATACCAAACAGCATTGTTAGCAGCTATAATCAAACAAGTTCTGAAGCAGGTATGGTTTTATTAGAAAAAAGTACCCAAAGGTACTAAACTTTTCTACTTTTTTTAAATTTGCACCAAAATATTTATTATGATAAGAGATGATCCTTTCCCCATTGTGAAATTCTCATCATTTCTTTAGTATTTATAATTTTATTTACAGAACGCTAGGTGTTTGTCTATTAGGAAAAAGGACAGCCAAGGGTATTCCATTGTTTCCGTTATTTGTTGTCAATCTGTGTCATTCTGAGCACTGTTTGACTTTCAGTTGGTTATATAATCATTGGACTTTAAACTGCAAAAGAAGCCATAGAAGGCAGGGTTTCCGAGTTCGTGAAACATGTACTTGGTCAATGCCAATATAAAAGCTGTTTTCTCTAGCTTTTGCTTGTGTTCAAGTAAATGAAGCTCATCTTGGAAAACCCAAAAAAAGACAAAGATAAATGGATTTTTTTTTTCTTGCTGCTGACCAGAAATAGGTGAATGGATAGGAAAAGGTAACAAGAAGTTGTATGAAGTAGAAAGCCATCTTCTAATGTTTTCTTATCCTAGTTTGCTATTCTTTACTATTATTTGTTTGAGAACATTCAAAAATGGATATACAAAAAATAATAATTTAAGTTTTCTAATAAAAAAACCTTGAAAACATGAAAAAAAAATTACAAGCTCATAAGAGCAAAAATAGCACAGAGAAGTCCCATGTACCTATCACCCAGCTTCCCCCAATGCCAACAACTTATATAGATAGCTGTAGTACATTATCAAAATCAGGAAACTGACATTGGCACAATACATCCAATTTGCTTTTTTAAAATTTTCATTCTTAAGTATGAACAGATGGCTAAGGATGGTCAGATACTTCAAAAAAAATCTTCTAAAATAAAAAATAGAATATCTTGCAAAAATCTACTGTATTTTTATGCAATGTACATATTATATATTTTTTGCCAACCACACCCTCACCCTCTCTGCAGGAGGTATTTTTGTAAGTGCGCTGTGCTTTTTGTTTTTAAAAGCAACATGCAAAAAAATTAACATAGAGCACTTAAGAAAATATTTCATGGGGGAGGGTACAGTTAGTTTTTTAAAAAAGCATAACATGCATGTTATTTGTATAAAAATAAGGTAATACTGTGAATAAAAGTGAAAACTTCAAAAGCATTACGATTAATGTTCTCAGAAAGATAAGAGAAAATATAGAATCAAAAACAAGATGCAATAAAAATAACATATAGTGAATAATAAGGAGTTTTTGGAAATTAAAAATATCTTAGCAGAATTAAAAACAAAACACCTCAGTATAAGACTTAAAAGAAAAATTAAGGTAATCTCCCAGAAAGTAGAGCAAAAAAACCCCAAAAAGATGGAAAGTCAGAGATAAAAGAAGTAAATTAAGGAATCAACTCAGGAGATTTCACATCCAAATAATAGAAACTACAGAAAGAGAGAACAAACAGAATAGAGGGAAGGAAATAAGCAAAGAAATGATTCAAGAAAAAGTGAAGACCACAGATTTTCAGATTAAAGGATCATATTGAGTATTCAGCACAATGGATGAAAATAGACCCACATTTAGATGCATCTTTGTGACATTTAACAACACTAGGGATAAAGAAAAGATACTAACATCCATTAGACAGAGTTTAAAGACATGTCACTTACAAAACATAAGGATTCAGAGTGGCTTTATATTTCTCAACAGCAACACTAACAGATCAATGCCTTCATGATTCTGAAAGAAATGCATTTTCGACATAGAATTCTATATCCAGAAAATTGTTTAAGTGTGAGGATGTATTACAGACACTTTCATATATACAAGGTCTCAAAAAGTCTACCTCCCAGGCCATTTTTATGAGGAAGCTGCAGGAGAATGTGCTCCACAATTGCAAGGGACTAGGTCAAGAAAGAAGAAGGCACAGGATCTAAAGAATAGGGTACCAAACTGTTTGCCTGAGAGGAATCCCAGGATAATGAAGAAGGGAGACCCCAAGATGCCAGCAGTGAGACACACAGAGACCACATTTCTTATTGGAACAGGCCAGAAAGCTATGAGAAAGATATCTCCATGAAGATAAAATTGATATGTTTGCATATATTGAGAGAAGATTTTAGACAACTGGGAGAGAGTTTGTTGATGAATGGATTAAGTGCACAGAAAATTAGGTAAACAGAATACAATCCAGTTTTTAAGCCAGAAATTCCAAAAAAAAGCAACACCAGAAAAGGAATTTTAGTATACTATAAGGCTCAGCTGCGAGTAATGTCTACATTGTCATACCAAGGTAAGTACTGAATGCTGGTTTAATGAAAAATTTGATACAATCATTTCAGAAAAATGGGCACAGATAGTATGATGTGTACTGGTGGAGGTGGTGGTGAAAGGGAGCTTCCAAGATTAAGATTAAGACTAAGACTAAGACAAAAATTAAGATTCAGTTAAGAGTTTAACTAGAGGGGAAGCATGTGCTCTAAATATTCTTCTAGGGCTCTCAGGTTGGTCGACCAACCCCAAGAATCTGCATATACAGAATATCTGAGGAGGGTTAAAGGGGTGTCTGAATGGGAGGGGTAAGGTGGGCCTGAGCAGGTAATAACCCTTCTCTTCCATGGTTAATGTCAAAACACCTCCCAAACCAAGAAGTAGCACAATAATCACATTAATTAGAGATATGGAAGTAAACACTAAAATAACCAAGTAAATTTAAAGTGGCTGCCTCTGGGGAGCAAAAAAGGGGCAAATGGTTGAGCAGAGGACCTCTGTTTTGTTTTATTTTAAATAATAAGTGTTTTAGAAATTTTGATTCTTTAAATTATGTGCATGTCTAACTTTGGTAAAAATAAAATTTAAGTTTAAAAAAATTTGGAAAATAAAAAGAGGATTAGCCCAGAATAGAGAAGACTCCCACAAACAATAATATGGTAAATTGGGTTTAAGGGTGACTGAAAGTATTTGGGGGCACTTTTATAGGACCTTCCCCATTCAAGATGGTAAGAGTAACCAATGTGAGGGTTTTCAGATATAGTTGGGGGCTAAATGGTAAAGCAAGAATAGATAGGCCAATTAAAAAATGGGCGAAGGATATGAACACTTTACCAAAGAAGACATTCAGGCAGCTAACAGATACATGAGGAAATTCTCACAATCATTAGCCATTAGAGAAATGCAAATCAAAACTACAATGAGATACCAACAAGGCTAGCATTAATCCAAAAAACACAAAATAATAAATGTTGGAGAGGTGTGTACTGCTAGTTGGAATGTAAAATGGTACAACCACTTTGGAAACTGATTGGGCGCTTCCTTAAAAAGCTAGAAATAGAAGTATCATATGATCCAGTAACCCCATCCCTTGTAATATATCCTAGAGAAAGAAGAGCCGTCACACAAATAGATATACACACACCCATGTTCATTGCATCACTATTCACAATAGCAAAAAGATGGAAACAACCTAGGTGCCCATCAATGGACCAATGGATAAATTATAGTATATTCACACAACGGAATACTATGCAACGATAAAAAACAATGATGAATCCACGAAACATCTCACAACATGGATGAATCTGTAAGACATTATGCTGAGTGAAATCAGTCAGTTGCAAAAGGACAAATATTGTATAAGACCACTATTGTAAGAACTCAGGAAAAGGTTTAAACACAGAAGAAAACATTCTTTGATGGTTACGAGGGTGGGGAGGGAAGGAGAGGGGAATTCACTAACTAGACAGTAAACAAGAATCATCTTAGGTGAAGGGAAGGGCAACACACAATACAGGGGAAGCCAGCAAAACTGGACTAAACCAAAAGCTAAGAAGTTTCCTGAACACAACCAAACACTTCAAGGGGCATAGTAGCAGGGGTAAAGGTCTGTTTTCCATGGTTTCAGGGGTAAAGGTCTGTTTTCCATGTTTTCAGGGGACATGTAGGTCAACTGGCATAACAAAGTTTATTAACAAAATGTTCTGCATCCTGCTTTGGTGAGTGGTGTCTGAGGCTTTAAAAGCTTGCGAGCAGCCATCTAAGATGCATCAGTTGGTCCCAACCACCTGGAGTAAAGGAGAATGAAGAACACCAAAGACACAAGGAAAATATTAGCCCAAGAGACAAAAGAGCCACATAAACTAGAGACTCCATCAGCCTGAGACCAGAACTAGATGATGCCTGGCTACCATTAATGACAGTCCTGACAGGAAACACAACAGAGAGTCCCTGATGGAGCAGAAGAAAAGTGGGGTGCAGAACTCAAATTCATGTAAAAAGACCAGACTTACTGAGACTGGAGGAATCCCCGAAGCCAAGGCACCCAGAAGTTCTGTTAACCCAGAACTAAAACCATTCGTGAAGCCCACTCTTCAAATAAAGATTAGACTGGACTATAAAACATAAAATAATGCTCATGAAGAGTGTTCTTCTTAGTTCAAGTAGATACACGAGACTAAATGGGCAGCTCCCGTCCGGAGGTGGGATGAGAAGGCAGAAAGGGACAGGAGCTGGTTGAATGGACATGGGAAACCCGAGCGGGAAAGGGGGAGTGTGCTGTGACGTTATAGGGATTGCAACTAGTGTTACATAACAATATGCGTGTAAATTTTTGTATGAGAAATTAACTTGAGCCGTAAACTTTCACCTAAAGCACACACACACACACACACACACACACACACACACACACACACAAGGATAGGACAGATTTACCCTTGTTTTTGTTCCACTGGGTGCTGGAGTTATTCTGGTAGGAGAGGCTATGTTTACCACTAATCTAGCTTGCCTTCCTGTGTTCCTCTTTAACTCTCTTCCCAACTCTCATCAAATAAGAGCACATTGGAGAGACAGGGTAACGTAAAGCACATCTGTGGTCACAGCCCTTACCCTGAATACATCCAGCACAATAAGCAGAGGTTTCTCCATTTGTCAAGAACAAGATTCTCTCATTCACCCTATTTACAGGGTCTTTGTCATTAGCCACGTGATCAAATGAAGCCTAAGTATTATCAAGTTTACAAGGATCATGTAAGCCATTTGGAAAACAAATACAGGTGGTCCCTGACTTACAGTGTATTCGACTTACAACAAACTGTGCTGACAATCGCCATTTTGTTTCTGTTTGTTTTTGTACATCTTAACATTAGTAATATGTACTACACACAACGTTGCAGCACAAAATTTGCTGATGTTATCATTCTCAGATATTCACTCGCAGATGTTCAAAGATTGGATTTATAAAGATACTGGTAATAAAAGGCCATAATAATGAAAATGGAAAAAAAAAAAAAAAGATTCAACTTACTTCAGAACCGATTTATGATGAAGTCATTAGAACGGAACCCTGTGGTAAGTCGGGGACTACCTGTATCCTGAGTGCTATATAGCTAGAATGCTAGCTCTGTAAGCTTTTTAGATATAGAGATGAAAAGAGGATAAGGTACATACGCCCATATTGGATTGATTTCACTAACTTATTGACTTATTAAGCAATAAGTAAAATTTGTCCTTGGCTGATTAACTGTGCTCCATGTGCTCTAAATATTGTTTTTAAGGCTCTCAGGTTGGTCAGCCAACCCCAAGAATCTGCATATACAGGACATCTGAGGAGGGTTAAAGGGGTGTCTGAATGGGAGGGGTGAGGTGGGCCTGAATAGCTAATAATATCATCATCCAACATATTAAAGATACTTTAAAAGAGATTTTAGTGAATAAAGTGTGATGCAGTCTGGTCAAAACCAGTTATAGTAAACTCCAGTGCATACTGAAAATTATCTGATAGGGAAATAGTTCATGTCTTGAGATAAATAGTTGTGGGTTGGAGTTTAAAGATAATTTTGTAATACAGCAAAGAGTGACACATTGTATTAATTTTAGTAGACCGAACCTGTTTTATTTTAAATATTGTTAATCTTCCTTAAATTCTTAACAACCGTATGAGTGGATGCTAGCCCAGGAGGCAGGTAAAAAATCCCCCTCAGAGAAGTCTCATTCCCTAATGCCAGTCTCTGAGTTTCCAACACACAGTCTTATGTGAGTTAAATCAATATCTCAGGTTTGGCCGTTGTTTTCCAACTTCACATATTCTGGTATTGAGTGGAAGATTTTCCTAGCTGCCAGCCCTTCTTGGCATCTTCATTTGTTCCCCATTTTGAAAATGGATGCACAAGACAGACTCACAGAGGGACCAGTCTGTTGTTTTATTCACTGAAATTTGTTATTAGTTTCATATCAGATGCCTTTCAATGTATGTTAAAAATACTTTGTGATAGAGCTATTTTTCCAAAACCACAGATCAAAATAAGTTCAATTGCTTCCAGTTCTTTTCCTATATGTACTATTGCGCCAATTCACTGAGACAAGAGAGAGGACAAGGAGAAAAATTATTTTTTCCATTTCAACCCTTATTATATGTACATTTCAGTAACATTAACTATGTTCATCACATTGTACAACCATCACTACCATCTATTTTCAAATTTTTTCATTGCCCTTAACAGAAATTCAGTGCCTTTTAAGCAATAACAGAAATTTAGTGCTGTTTAAGCAATAAATCCTCCTTTCCCCCTACCTCCCACCCCTGGTAACTACTTCAGTCACTACACATTTGCCTATTCCAGATATTTCATAGAGGTGGAATTATGCAGTATTTATCCTTTCGTGACTTTCAATGCCACTGGAAAACTCAGTGGCTCTGCTGAGAGGAGGAAGGGAAGACAATGGTATAGCTAAGGCACTATACCATTCCTAACACCTAAGAATTCCTTCTACTGGAGAGAAAGAATATCCATGCAGATGGGTGTCATGGAATAAAAATAGTTAAAAAATGCAGCTTTCCTTTAACTGAGTCCTGGGTGGAGAAAACATTCAAGGACCCTCCCTCCATTGGCAACCCTTTCCACAGCAGATCATCATAGGCTGCCATGAGTTACATAAACTATACCTACCTACAGGTCAGACCTGCCAACAGAAATCTGACCTAACTACCAGTTAGAATTTAGCCCTCAGGAGGAAGTAAAATTCGTGAGGCAATTATAATGTAGGATTAGTATGGTGCCAGTTGCCTCTGAGTAGATTCCAACTCATGGCAAACGCATGTCTGTCTGAGTATAACTGTGCTCCATAGGGTTTTCAATGGCTTATTTTTTCTGAAAGTAGATCACCAGGCCTTTCTTCTGAGGTGCCTCTGGGTGGACTCAAACCTCCACCCTGTCAGTTAGCAATTCAGCACGTCAACTGTACCACTCAGGGACTTCCTTTGGTAAGTATCCTATATTTAGCTGTTTCTCAGGAACCATTCTGTTGCACCAAGGAATTCATATGACTGTAGGTTTTCAGAATTGGAAATGATTGTAGAAGACATCAAGTTCACTTCCCTTCACTTGCACCCCCTGGCAGCCTAACATATCCCCTTTCATAACCGTAACAGATCAGGCTCACTTGGATGCTTGAAATACCAGGGTGTTCCCTATGCATGTAGCCTGTTCAGTCGCTTGGCTCTCAAATGTGTGTTCAGAAATCAGTAAAAGAAACCCTGTCAATTGTGCTATCTGCATAGCTGCAAAATAGCAGGTGGCTCCTTGCAGTTTTTTGTTTTGTTTTGTTGGTTTTAGTGCAAGTTTAAAGCAAATTAATTTTTCATTCAAAAATTTACACACAAATTGTTTTGTGACATTGCTTGCAATCCCCACAATGTGTCAGTGCTCTCCCCCTTTCTCTTTCCACCCTGGGCTCTCCGTGTCCATTCGTCCAGTTTTCCTGTCCTTTCCTGCCTTCTCATCTTTGCTTTTGGGTAGGTATTTCTTAACTGAATTAAGAAGCACACTCTTCACGTGTGTTATTGTTTTATAGGCCTATGTAATCTTTGGCTGAAAGGTGGACTTCAGGAGTAGCTTCAGTTCTGATTTAGCAGTTTTGATTTAGCAGTCTCAGGGGTTTCTCCAGTCACCACCAGACCACTAAGTCTGGTCTTTTTTTGTGAATTTAAATTTTGTTCTACATTTTTCTCCTGCTGTCTAGAATCCTGTATTGTGATCTCTGTCAGAACAATCGGTGGTAGTAGCCAGGCACTATCTAGTTCTTGGGGGCTCAGGCTGGTGGAGGCTATGGTTCATGTGGCCCATTAGTCCTTCGGACTAATATTTTCCTTGTGTCATTGGTTTTCTTTATTCTCCTTTGCTCCAAACCTGACGGGACCAATAGATGTATCTTAGATGGCCATTCACAAGCTTTTAAGACCCCAGATGCTACTCACCAAAGTAGGATATAGAACATTTTCTTTATGAAATATGTTATGCCAATAACCTAGATATCCCCCGAGACCATGGTCCCCAGCCCTCAGCGCCAGTAACTCAGTCCCTCAAGGTGTCTGGATGTGTCTAGGAAGCTTGACTTGGCCTTGGTAAAGTTATGCTGACTTTCCCTATATTGTGTGTTGTGTTTCCCTTCACCAGAGTTCTACTATTTAGTGATTTTTCCTCCCCACCTTTCCCCTCCCTACTCTTCCCCTCCCTCATAACATCAAAGGTAGTTTTTTCCTGCGTGTAAACCTTTTCTTGGGTTTTTATAATAATGGTCTCATACAATAGTTGTCCTTTTGTGATAGACTTATTTCACTCAGCATAATGACCTCCAGATTCATCCATGTTATGAGAGGCTTCACAGATTCATCATTGTTTTTGATTATTGGGTAGTATTCCGTTGTGTGTAGGTACCATAATTTGTTTATCCATTCATCTGTTGGCAGGCACTTAGGTTGTTTCTATCTTTTTGCTATTGTGAATAATGCTGCAATGAACATGAGTGTACATATGTCTATTCGTGTGATGGCTCTTGTTTCTCTAGGATATATTCCTAGGAGTGGGATTGCTGGCTCATGTGATATTTCTATTTCTAGCTTTTTAAGGAGGTGCCATATCATCTTCCACAGTGGTTGTACCATTTTACATTTCCATCAGCAGTATATAAGAGTTCCAGTCTCCTTGCAACCTCTCCAACATTTGTTATTTTCTGTTTTTTTGATCCCTACCAGTAATGTCAGGGTGAGAAGGTATCTCGTTGTAGTTTTGATTTGCATTTTTCTGACTACTAATTATCAGGAGCATTTCCTTATGTGTCCCTTAGCTGTGTGAATGTCTTCTTTGGTGAAGTGTCTGTTCATATCCTTTGCGCATTTTTTAATTGGATTATTTATCTTTTTGTTATTGAGGTGTAGAAGCAGTCTATAGATTTTAGAGATTAGACCCTTGTTGGATATGTTGTAGCCAATTTTTTTTTCCGAGTCTGTGGGTTATCTTTTTAATCTTTTGGTGAAGTCTTTTGATGAGCATAAGTGTTTAATTTTCAGGATCTCCCAGTTATCTAGTTTCTCTTCTGGTGTTTGTGCATTGTTAGTTATGTTTGTATTGAATTTATGCCATATATTAGGGCCCCTAGCATTGTCCCTGAATTTTCTTCTGTGATCTTTATTATTTTATGTTTAATGTTTAGGTCTTTGACACATTTTGAGTTAGTTTTTGGGGTTCTCTATATATAGGGTCATATCATCTGCTAAAAGGGATAGTTTTACTTCTTCCTTTCCAATTTGGATACCTTCTACTTTTTGTTTCTTTACCTTACTGCTCTATCTAGGACTTCCAGCACCATGTTAAATAGGAATGGTGAAAAAGAGCATTCTTGTCTTGTTCCTGTTCTCCAGGAGAATGCTTTCAGCCTCTCTGCATTGATAACGTTGGTGACTGTTTTGTGTAGTTGCCCTTTATTATGTTGAGGAATTTCCTTTCTATTCCTATTTTATTGAGAGGAATGCGTGTTGGACTTTATCAAATGCTTTTTCTGTGTCAATTGAGATGATCATGTGATTCTCTTCTTTGTTCTATTTACACTGGATTACACTGATTAATTTTCTAATGCTGAATCATCTCTGCTTACCTGGTGTGAATTCCACTCGGTCGTGGTGTATTATTTTTTTTAATATAATGCTGAATTCTATTAGCTAGAATTTTTGCATCTATATTCATGAGAGATATCGGTCTGTAATTTTTTCTTTCTTTCTTTGTTGTTTTTTGCATGGTGTCTTTGCCTGTCTTTGATATCAGGTCATGCTGGCTTCAAAGAACGAATTGAGGAGTATTCCTGCCTTTTCTATGCTCTGAAATAGTTTGAGTAGTGCTGGTGTGAGCTCTTCTCTGAAGGTTTTTTAGAATTCTGCACTGAAGCCATCTGGGCCAGGCTTTTGTTGTTGTTGTTGTTGGGAGTTCTTTAAAATTACTTTTTCAATCTCTTCTCTTGTTACGGGTCTGTTCAGATTTTCTGTTGCAGCCTGTCTTAGTTTAGGTAGGTAGTGTGTTTCCAGAAATTTTTCAGTTTCCTCTAGGTTGTCAAATTTGTTGGAGTACAGTTTTTCATAGCATTCTTTTATGATTCTTTTTATTTCATTTGCGTCTATTGTAATGCCCCTTGTCTCACTTCTTATTTGGGTTATTTGCTTCCTCTCCTGCTTTTCTTTTGTCATTTTGGCCAATGGTTTGTCAATTTTGTTTATCTTTTCCAAGAACCAACTTTTGGTCTTGTTGATTCTTTCTATTGTTTTTCTGTTTTCTATTTCATTTATTTCTGTTCTAATCTTTATTAATTCCTTTCTTCCAGTGGCTGTGGGCTTCTTTTGCTGTTCTCTTCCTGTTTGTTTGAGTTGTAGGGCTAACATTTTGATTTTGGCTCATTCTTCTTTTTCGATATGTGCATTTACTGCTCTAAATTGACCTCTGACCTGTGTTCCAAAGGTTTTGGTATGATCTGTTTTCGTTCTTATTTAAGTCTAGGAATTTTTTAATTCCCTTTTTGATTTCTTCTATTACCCAGTTGTTTCGTTTTCAAGCAAGGTATTATTCAGTTTCCATGTATCTGATTTTTTTTCCCCTTGCTATTCCTGTTATTGATTTCTACTTTTAAGGCACTGTGATCAGAGAATGCTTCGTATTACTTCAATGTTTTGTATTTTATTGAGGATTGCTTTGTGGCCTAAAATGTGGTCTATTTTGGAGAATGTTCTATGTTTGTTGAAAAATAACGTATAGTTTTCTGCTGTTGGGTGCAGTGTTCTATATATGTCTATGAGGTCAAGTTGTTTGATTTTGGCCATTAGCTCTTCTATATCTTTGTTGAGTTTCTTTCCGGATGATCTGTCCTTTACTAAGCGTGGTTTGTTGAAGTCTCCTACTATTATTGTGGAACTATTTCTCTTTTCAGTGCTGTTAGAGTTTGTTTTATGTATGGTGCTCTGTCGTTGGGTGTGTAGATATTTATTAAGGTTATGTCTTCTTGGTAGATTCTCCCTTTAATCATTAAATCCTGTCCTTCCTTGCCTTTTATGGTGGATTTTGTCTTGAAGTCTATTTTATCTGAGATTATATTGCCACTCCTGTCCTTTTTTGGTTACTGTTTGCTTGACGTATTTTTCCATCCTTTAATTTTTAGTATAATTATGTCTTTGTGTCTAAGGTGTGTCTCTTGTAGACAGCATATTGATAGGTCATGATTTTTTATCCATTCTGCTACTCTCTGTCTCTTTACAGGTGAATTTAAGCCATTTACATACAGTGTGATTATCGATAGGTATGAGTTTATTGCTGTCATATTGTTGTACTTTTTCTTTTTGGGGTGCTGTCGTTTTCTTTGCTCTTCTTACTTTCCTGTGCTGAGTTCCTTTTGTTTGTGGATTTTTGCTTCTTTCATTATTATAGATTTTGTGTTTACTGAGACTTTTTTTTTTCCCCTGATGCTAGGTCTGTTAGCTTTCTTTGTAGTTACCTTGAAATGTACACTTATCTTCCTAAGTTTGGACCAGTCTTTTATTACTTGGTATTGCCTTGACTTCATCGTTATTTGAAAGTTTTATACCTATACCATTTATGCACCTTTGCACCGTTTTGATGTTGTCATTTACAGATTGATGTCTCTGTTTTCCTGTTTTAAGTCATTTAGCTTTCCTTTATTATTGAGATTTCTTTACCTAGGTTGGTATCTGGCTAATGCTGTCCTGTGTCCTAGACTAAGTTGTCTGATGTTGCTGTTTCTATAACTGTAGAATTCCCTTTAACATTTCTTGTAAGTTTGGTTTGGCTTTTGCAAATTTTCTTAATTTCTGTTTATCTGGAAGTGTCCTAATTTCACCATTATCTATGAGAGACAGTTTTTCAGGATACTATAGGGTCTCTATGAGTCGGAATTGACTTGACAGCAACGGGCTGGGTTTGGTTTTGGTTGTTATTCTTGGTTGACAGTATTTTTCTTTCAAGGTTTTATATATGTCATCCCATTGCTTTCTTGCCTGTATAGTTTCTGCCAAGTAATCAGAGCTTAGTCTTATCATTTCCCCTTTGTTAGTGACTTTTCATTTTTCTTGAGCTGCTCTCAGGATTCTTTCTCTGTCTTTGATTTTGGGAAGTGGGCTTATTATATGTCTTGGTGACTTTCTTTTGGAGTCTATCCTATATGGGGTTCGTTGAGCTTCTTGGATGGTCAGCTTTTCATCTTTCATGATATTTGTGAAGTTTTTGGCCAGCAAATCTTCAGCAATCTTCTCTGTGTTTTCCATTTTCTCCCCTGTTCTGGACCTCGAGCAAATGCAAATATTTGCTCCTGATTGTGTCCCAAATAATTCTTAGGTGTTTTTCATTCTTTTCGCTGATTATTCCTCAAACAAAGTGGCGTCCATGGATTTGTCTTCAACACCTCACTGATTCTATCTTCCATTGTTTCAAATTTGCTCCTAAAACCTTCTATTGAAATGTCCATTTCTGAAATTTTGTTATTTTTTTGGGTTTCTAGTTGTGGTTTTTGTATGATTTTTGTTTCTCTATTTTGACATTTTGTTCTTGTATTATTTTCCTGAATTCTTCTATTGCTTTGTGTGTTCACTGATTTTGGCTGTTTCTATTGGTTTCCATGATTTTGTCTACTTTTCCTTGATCTCTTTCCAAATCTCTTAGAAGGCCCTAAATGTTAGTATTTTGAATTCTATATCTGATAGTTCCACTGCCTTTTATTCTCCTGGAAGGTCATCTGATTCTTTATTTTGGTCATTTGCTGGAGCCATCTTGTCCTGCTTTTGTGTATGTGTTGATGTTGACTGCTGTCTCTGAGACATTAAGGTTTTATTTTCTTTATTGATTGTATGTTCATTTGTTTTGTACTCCTTCTTTGTTTTGTTTTGATATGTTAAGGTGAGCAGGCCAGACATGCTTTGCTGCTTGCTTATCTGTGGGCATGATAGCTCTCACAACCTTGACTGGGTTGGCAGGGCAGCAGCAGGCAGTGAAAGCCTGCTTCACTGTACACTGGTTTGGTGAAATGGCTCTGGGTGGACTGAGTGGGTCATGTCTGTGCTCTGATGTTGGTCCAGGGGTGTGGGAGTGTTCAGAGTCTCTTGCCAGATAGGCGAGGGTATCAGATAGGGAGTGGTTCAGGCTTGCTTCCCACCAGTCAGCAGCTGGTTGAGTGCTGGAGGGGAGGGGCAGTGCAGGTCCAGTGTGATTGCAGGCCTGAGTCATGTCATTCTAGCCATGGTGGCACAGTTAGGGCCATTGGGGGGGGTGGCATATGGGGCTGGGTAGGGGGAAGAAAGAAAAGAAAAGCAGAAAATGAAGAAAAGGGAGAGCTAGGGGGTGGGGATGGGGTAGAACTGGGGCTGGCAGGAAGGTGTGGGAAGTGGTGTACAGGGCTAGGTGGCTGTGACAAAGAAAAGAAAGGTGAAAAAAGAAAAGGCATGGTGGGAGCTGGCAGGTTAGGGTGGGATGGACCTGGGATGGCGATGGGCAAGTGGCTCTCTAGCCACAGTGGTGTGTCGTGGCCCGGCAGGAAGGGTAGAGGTGGTGTACAGGGCTAGGTTGGAGGGAGAATGCAGTGAGAGCATGCAGGTTGGTGTGGGTGGGACCCGGACAGTGACAGGCTGGTAGCTCTCTACCTGCAGCAGTGCAGCAAGGCCCAGTAGGAAGGGATAGAGTTGGCATACAGGACTAGGTGGGAGGGAGAAAGAACAGGAAGGGAGAAAAGAAAAAAAAAAGCAAAGGTGCAGCAGGAGCTGGTGGATGGGGCTGGAGTGGACCTGGGCTGGTGTTGGGCTAGTGGCTCTCTAGCCAAGGCAGCATGATGAGGACCAGTGGGAAGGGTTAGAGGAGGCGTATGGGGTAGGTGGGAGGGAGGAAAAAAAAATGATGCAGCAGGAACTGTCAGGTACGGGCAGGAGGGACCTGGGCCAGTGACAGGCCAGTGGCTCTCTAGCCAAAGTGGCACACCATGCCCCAGAAGTGGGGTATGGGGTTAGGTGGAAGGGAGAAAGAAAAGGAGGAAAGGGACAAAAAATGATGCAGCAGGAGCTGGTAGGTGGGGGAAGGTGAGGGCAGGTAGGGGCAGCAGGGACCCAGGATGGCAGCAGGCCAGTAACTCTTGACCCACAGTGGTGTGGCATGGCCTGGTGGGAATGGGTAAAGTTGGCATATGACACTAGGTAGGAGGGAGAAAGAAAAGGAAGAAAGGGAAAATAAACTGGTGCATAGGAGCTGGCAGGTGGGGGCAGGTGGACCCATGCTGGCAGTGAGCCATTGGCTCTCTAGCCCAGGTGGCACAGTGTGGCCCAGCAGGAAGGGGTAGAGGTGAGATACGGGGCTAGGTGGGAGGGAGAAAGAAAAGGAAGAAAGGGAAAAAGAAATTGCCTGTCAGGAGCCAGCAGGAGGGTGCCGGGCAGGCCCAGGGTGACGGTGGTCTGATAGTACTCTAGCTAAGTGCCACGGCATGGCCTGTCAGGAAGGGGTGGGGTGGTGTACAGGGCAGAAGGGTGAGGGGTGAGAAAGCATGTTTCTCTGGTTACTGAGTGCTCTGTCTCCTGTTGGGAGGTCCGTAAAGTTGCCTTTCTATACTCCCTGTCCGGGGTCATTGCTGGTTATGCTCCAAGATGGCAACACTGTGCTGTGTTAGTTGGCAAGAGACCTCCACTCCGTATATCTCCTTGTTCTCTGTTTTCCTTCAGTTTCTTCTTCCATTTGGTGTTTGATCTCATTCTTTATCCCTTCATTTGATACTTAGGGTTCCAGGATTGACATTTGTAGCTGTTTTAATTAGTTTTTCAGGTCTTTGCTGCAGAAGGATGGCATGATGCATCTTCTAGGGCACCATGTTGGCTCCACCTCCCCTCTCTTACAATTTTAACTCTTGTGGAAATATGATAGCAGTTGCAATTAACTCAAAAACGAACAAGATTATGATATTTGGCAAATATCTATTCTTTTTGTTTTATCTTCCCCTAAATCTATTCCTTATAGAAACTAACCCTCTTCTTCTTATGGTTCTGTGGAGCTATTAATCAAGGGGTCTTACCCCTCCTACTATAGTGGTAGAAATGTGACCTAGGCCAGCCAATCAGAATATCCCATCCAAGTTGGATTAGGATTGGTCATGGATGAGCACATACCCCAGAACGAATGAGCATCTCTTTAGACATTGAGAAAGAATGGGTGTTTTGGGAAAGCCTGGAGCTGTCAAAAGTTCACCTTTGCCACCTTTTAGGGAGAACCTGCCAGAGAAGGGAATTGATAAGAAAAAAACATCAAGACAAGGACAATTTCTGTGTGAGCACTTGGAACTGGCCATGCTTCTCATTAAATAAGCCAATACATTACCTTTTTATAAATCACTGTACATTTTTCCGCTAAGGTTTCATTTGCTCTCTTATGAATGTATCGTAGTCTGTATTTCCTTATAACTCCCCAAATGAAGCACGTATCTTAAAAGAATAATGAGAACCAAGTACCACTGAAAATAAATATTAGGCCAAAATAAGTCTCATGAAACCTATTATATTTCTAAGTGAGATCTCAAAGAAAAAAATTAGACTAATTCTTCCAAGACTTCAAAACAAGACCAGATAACTAGAAAGAAAAGCTACAGGGAACCCCAGTCCCAGCAGGGGGGGCAAATGATAAATGAACAAAGCTGTTTAATCTCTGCTTTCAATAATTCTGTAACAATTTTCTGAAGCTGTTCTTAATTAGACTCAATTATGGGATTAGTTTGAATTATATTATAAACCATTGATTTACAGAATACAACCACTGAAGGCCTAGCTGCGGAACATAGAAAATGTGTTAAAGTTCCATGTAAAAATATTGCAGCAGGGAGCAGAGGGGAATATTGATCTATTTATAATGAATTTATGTCCCAATTACTTTTCATTTCCAGTTAATAAACGTAACATGGGTAGGGAATAATTTATTTGGAAGTGGCAATCTATTCATCAAGGAAAGACAGAAATGTGCTGGTTTGTTTGACTTCTATGGAAATTCAGTTTATCTTTTCAGTTGCAGGGGACTCTGAACCTGCAGGGCTCTGAAAAGGCAGGCTTGGGGGAAAAGAGTGGGAGAGCTGTAATATTTGCCATTTTCTCCGTAAGTCTGATGTAAAAATTCCTTTAATCTTACCTTAGGGAGCTTCTCAAACTGGCATATGTGATGATTTGCTAGGAGGCATAACTATGGCATAATCTGAAAAACTCATCAGATTCCTTTCAAAGGCCATGGCTAATTCCTTGGGTGTATGTTAGTCATGGAGTTCTTGGGTGCTGCAAATGGTTAATGCACTCACTGCTACCCAAAAGGCTGGAGGTTTGAGTCCACCCTTGGAAGGAAGGCCTGCAGATCTACTTCCAAAAAACCAGCCATTGAAAACCCTGTGAAGCACAGGTCTACTCTGACACACATGGGGTTGCCATGAGTCAGAATCAACTCCTCAGCAACTGTTTTTGTTTTTTATGTTAGTTATAGTCCAAATTTGAAAAGATGAAGGAGGCATTACAAGGGTATACATTTTAACCTTATCTCAGAAGTAGTAATACCAATAGTAGCGTTTGTCAAAAGGTTGCTATGTGCCAGGTTCTTGGCTAAGCAATTTATTCCTCTGAATAATATAATGATTATTAGCCCACATTTTGTACTTGAGGAGACTGATAAAATAAATATGGCCCATCTTCTAGGGCATCAACTTTACACAGTTATAGGGGAAAATGCTCATTATTTTGCCTGTGTAACTTAAAACACGTTTATATTTGTTGTGGACTGTATTAATGGCTCCAATTCTTCACCGATGCCTGTAATCATGACCTTTGCCCCTTGACTTTCTACTATAAAGGTACAATCTATTTTCTTGCTTCCTGACTTTGGGTTTAGCTATGTGAGCTGCTTTGGCCAATGGTGTGCAAATGCTCAGGACATGAGCAAAGACTTGAAAACCACTTAAAAGATCGGGCTTATTTTCTTGCTTCTCAGTTACGGTTCTGCTTCCTCAGTGATGCCAGGAGGAGAACGAGACAACACAGGTCAACTCCTAGTTGTCTCAGACATGTGAGAGTACCCAGATGAAATCAGCAGAGCCACCCATCTGAGCCCAGTTGACACACAGGTGCATGAGCTAAATAAATGTTCATGGCTGTATGTCACTGAGAATTGTGTGTTTGTTACACATCACTAGCTAAGTGATATAATATTCAAACAAAATAGATACATTATGAATTCAATGCAAAATACACTTCAATTTTTAAGACAAAATATATGAAGTAAAAGGATTTTGTTATTCTAGTGCACCAATTGCCACTACACTGGGAAATATGTTCTACTGTGCTATTTAGGGGTACTTGGTAGAAAAATCTGAGATGCACTGATGAAGGAAAGGGGTAGTCATGGACGACTCTGAGGCTTCTAGTTTGAATGGATAGGTAGACAATGATCTTCCAACAGAGAAGAGGAAGATACGACAAGGAGAAGTAAGTCTGAATTGCCTATTGAATAAGTAGTGCTGTCCATGTGGTACCTGGATATATTTTTAATCTAAATCTCAAGGGAGAGATCTAGGCAAGATATATAATTTTGTAAATAGTATAAAGGATATGTTGAGTTTGAGGGAAGTGAAATGTCACATAGACAGTTGGAAACATAAATCAGAAGCTCATAAGTATAATCTAAATAATGTATATTTGACTATGATTCTCTCAC
This sequence comes from Dugong dugon, assembly GCA_030035585.1. NCBI lineage: Eukaryota > Metazoa > Chordata > Mammalia > Sirenia > Dugongidae > Dugong > Dugong dugon. The sequence goes on from CM057467.1 coordinate 35,615,150, forward strand.
ATTTAAAACTCACCATTTATAAGATATAATCCAACACTTTAACAAGGCATAAAAGCTCCTTCACAGACTGACTCCTGCCAACCCCCATAGACTCTTCTGTTGCTATTGTTATTCAGAATTAAGCAATCACAAAACATGTGAAGTTCTTCAAACACATCTCACTGTTTCTCACCCCCATGTCTTTGTTAATGCTGCCTTTTCCTAGAATGCCTCCTTTCCTTCCTTTTACCCACTCTCCCCACTTTCCCTTCCCCAGCCCCCACCATTCCAAGATTTAGATCAGTAGTTAGCTCCTCTAGGAAATTTTTTTAATAATCCCTCTGCTCTCAGACTGATTTAGGAATCCTTCCTGGTTGCACTTACTCTTGTCTTTATCAAGGTGTTTTCTGTGTTTTGTAATTGTTTGCCCGTGAGTATGTCTTCCTTATTAGACCCTAAATTCTTTGAGGGCGCAGACTGTAGCTCAGCACCTTGTGTGTATTTGGTTTCTCAATAATTTTTTGAGTGAATAAATGAATGAATTAAAAGTGGTCAGGGGTGAAGTTAAAGGGTTGAAAGTCATGTGGTAGGTTGTAACTGAGGTTGTCGCAATAAATAAAGCAATACAAAAATGATATGTATGTGTTCAATGATACATGAAAACAACACTGGAAGGGAGTAGTAGAGAAGTCAACAAAGAAAACTGAGGAGGAGAAGGGGAACATGGAGCAAAAGAACAGAATGATTCTGAGAAAGAAGGCAGACGGGCAGAGGCTACAGAGTTGTCAGGAAGAAAAGCCCCATCTGGATTTGACAATTAGGTGGTCATCGTTATTCCAGTAAGAGCAGTTTCAGTGACTTGATAGAGCTTGGAAGCAATGGTGGGGTGGATTAAGGAGTAGTTGGGAGTTAGAAGAGTATAGACTGATCTTCTTTGGTCAAGAAAGACAAACGAGAGGATAATAGCTAAATGAAAGATAAAATGAAGATAGGTTCTTTTTAAAGGAAGGAGAACTAGAGTTGAAAAGATAGGAAGTATTAGAGAGGGAGGAATTGAAAATACTGTAGTGAAAGTTGCTAATGGATGATTCGAGATCTCAAAGGAGTTGGAAAAGAATGGTATTGAACCAAGGCTCGCTGGTGCCCAGTCTAGTGACCTTTCAATTTATTATCCTTCTAACATAGAGAGAAAAAACAGTAAATGTAAAATGAGATTGTTACCTATGAGTCCATAACAGGGACTGATGCTTCAACTGGTAAATGCAAAGCTTGGAGCTGGCATTTTAGACTGCATGGGGAGGCAAGCCCGAGAAGGGGTTATAAAATTTGGTGTCAGATGGACTTGGATTCCATTCTTGGCTCCACCCTTTATTAACTGTTGGACCTTTTGCAAGGTACTTGAATCATTAAGTTTCATTATCTGAAAAAATTATATCTACCTCATGGTATAGCTGGAAGGAACAAATGAGTTACAAGTATGAATTCCTTAGCAGATAATAACTATTTGATGAATGTTAGCTATTCCCATTATCCTTAATATTTCTAGAATAAGTATGAAATCCATACCCATGCTATCCCATCATCAACTTATTATACCTGTTGGTATGTTTAACATAAAACCCTAAGAATTAACTATGGCCCCTGCTAGGGTAGGGCTGTTTTTTCTAGAATGTACACTCTAATGGTACAGATTTATATTTTTGCTTTTTCATCCTGTGTATATGCAGGATACTACATGATTTCTGGAGCCCTGATGGTAGAGTGGTTAAGAGCTCAGCTGCTGACCAAAAGGTGGACAGTTCAAATCCACCAGCCGCACTTTGAAAACCCTATGGGGCAGTTCTACTTTGTCCTATATGGTTGCTATGAGTCAGAATCAACTCGACAGTAATGGATTTGGTTTTTATTTTGGTAACATGTGTTGAAGTTCTAACTCCTGTACCTGTAAATATGACGCTGTTTGGAAATAGGATTTTCCTTTTGTTATATTAATGAGGTCATACTAGAGTGGGGTGGGTCCTAAACCTAATCACTTCTGAGAGATGTTTTATAAAGAAAAGCAGAATAGACGCAGAGACACACAGAGAAGGAAGGCAGATATCAAGGAATGCCAGGCAATGCCAAAGAATATCAAGGAACATCAAGGAACTCCTGGGACTATGACATGGAAGGACCCTCCCCTAGATCCAATGCCCTGATTTGAACTTCTAGCCTCAAAAACTGTGGGATAATAAATTCTTCTTCTTTAAAGCCACCCACTTGTGCGTGGTATTTGTGTTACAGTAGCAATAGGCAACTCAGACAATGATCATTCCTGGATCATGGTTCCATTGAAAGGGAGAAATTATAAGAGCACTTTGCCAAGGCCATGTTTTGCTAGCAAGGGGGAAGCAATAGCCTCCTAAATCTTCAAGCCTATGTCTCTTTTAAGCAATTTCTTTAAGAAACAAACTAAGGTCCTTTATCTCACCTCTATCATATCTCCTAACTAAGGTTTGTGAAATTATAGTTCCCTTGACAGATACGATCTTCCTCTCATATGCCAGACACATTTATTGAACACAGAGACACCTGATTTCCTTCCCAAAGTTGACTCAGCAAGAGAGCTCAGAACTTAGTTAAGGCCCCAGGAAGGGTAAGTGTTGGGATTTAATGCTTTGTTCTTGGGAAGCAAGCTCCTCTCTCTACATCATTAGGTAATAACTCCTAGCTGGAAAAAAGAGCATCAAGGCTCTAGGGGCCCATCTCCCTCCATTTTGAGAAAAGAAGTTGGAATGGAATCAATGTTAATCTGACAAATAAAAGCTGTTATTCAACAGAAGAAAAATTGAAGGTTTTAGTAACTATCATCACAGCCACTGCCTATTCCCAAAAACATGCTCATGCAGGGCAGATACTGATTACAGCAACATGCTTTATTTGTGTAATCCAACAGAAGTAAGTTATTATTGACAAAGAAGAGAGAACAGATCTCAGGAAACGAGCCACCAGAGACATGTAACAACTTTTCTTCCTTTTTCTTGGTTTGGCACATTTGTAAGCTGCCACTCTTTGTAATAATTGACAAGACAGTACAGGCATGTTGCTTTTTGGAAAGTTGGATGTCATATGTCATGACTAACATCCATCAGTGATCAGTTAAATTGGGCAATTGGGCCTGTGGTGGCACGTCTGTTCTCAGACTAATGATTTGTTTATTTAACTGTTCTTGTTAGAGACTGTCAGCCCCTCAAAAAGGAGATATTGGTTTTAAAAATTAATCTTGAGAAGAAAAGAGTAAATACAAATACAGCATTTCTTGGTTAGTTCAATTCGGTTCTTAGTCAATGCCATTTTGAAACACTAACCATAATGAAGACAACGGACACTAAATAAGCAAGATACAAACTTTATCATAAAAAGGACAATAGACCCAACCTATTAATTTTCTGATGGCAAGATTGAGAACAACAACAAAAGATAAGTTTCCTTCCCATTCATTGAGCTCTGCACAGGTTTTCAGTCACTAGATGTTATAAAGTGGAATATAATTGGTAATATTTAATAATTATAGGTATGTTGTTGTTTGTAAGTATCATTGAGTCCATTTTCAACTAGAAGCGACTCCTTGTGACAGAGTAGAATTGCCCCACATGGATTCCTAGGCTGTAATCTTTACAGAAGCAGATCACCAGGTCTTTCTTCCAGGGAGCCACTGGTTGGGTTAGAACTGCCAACATTTCAGTTAGCAGCCAAGTGCTTAACCGCTGTACCACCAGGGCTCCTTAATTATAGGTATAAGGATCATTAATTATCTTGTAAACATGCCAAGCAATCACAGATGTTTATATTGCTGATTAACTCACAGTTCTTCATAAGGTCTTTGGAAGCAAGGAAGCCTCCAGAATTAGCTTTTTCCTATTCTCTCCTTGTTTAAAATAATCTCACCCACTAATAGTGAACATTTCTTGACACTTTGATATCCAAAGCGTCAACTCCAATGCTGGTCTCATCATTTATCGTTCCACTCTGGTTCCTCTATCTGACCATGCACGTGCTTTCAACCTTATTTTGATTTATGCACTTACTCAATGCCTATGCTTGGGTCAGAACCTGCCTTGCCACTCTCCACACCAACGTTGTCACTCAGTAGCTGGAAGTTTGAGAGGGAAGGGTGGAAAGCACCAACATGTTTTTGTGGGCCCATTACACAGTCAACATTTTACAAACGTGTTTCATATGTTATCTCATAATCATTTAAATCTTGTAGATCTGTTAGCTAGGTGTTACAACCTCCATTTTTTAAGTGAGGAAATTGAGGCTTAAAATGGCAAGGTAACTTGCCCAAGTCATAAAGGAGGCAATTGGCAGGACTGAGCTAAAATCTAGGACCCCTGCCATGAAAGCCTGCTCTTTTCTCTATGTTGGTGTCTGCAGAGTTCAGGAACTAGGTCCATTAACTAACTCATAATAATAATAATAGAAGCTAATATTTATTACCACCACCCATCTGTCAATTTGTTGTACTGTGGTGTCTTGTGTGCTGCTGTGATGCTGGAAGCTATGCCACTGGTATTTCAAACACCAGCAGGGTCAGCCATGGTGGGCAGGTTTTAGTGGAGCATCCAGATTAAAACAGACTAGGAAGAAAGGCCTGGCAATCTAATTCTGAAAATTAGCTAATAAAAACCCTATAAGTCACAAGAGAATATTGTCTGAAGCAATCATCTAAGATACCCCACTGGTCTCACCCCTTCAGGAGCAACGGAGAATGAAGAAAACTAAAGATACAATGGAAAGATTAGTTCAAAGGATTAATGGACCACATCTACCATAGCCTACACCAGACTAAGTCCAGTACAACTAGATGGTGCCTGGCTACCACCACTGACTGCTCTGACAGGGATCACAATAGGGGGTCCCAGACAGAGCTAGAGAAAAATGTAGAACAAAATTCTAACTCACAAAAAAAGACCCGACTTACTGGCCTGACAGAGACTGGAGAAACTCGGAAAGTATGGCCCCCAGCCACCCTTTTAGCTCAGTAATGAAGTTACTCCTGAGGTTCACCCTTCAGCCAAAGATTAGACAAGCCCATTAAACAAAACAAGACTCAAGCGGCACACCAACCCAGGGGCAAGGACTAGAAGGCAGAAGAGGACAGGAAAGCTGGTAATAGGGAACCCAAGGTCAAGAAGGGAGAGTATTGACCTGTCACGAGGTTGTTAACCAATGTCATAAAACAATATGTGTACTAACTGATTAATGAGAAGCTAGTTTGTTCTGTAAACCTTCATCTAAAGTACAATAAAATACATAAATATTCTCTGATATTGGGCTTCAAGATGAGTCCCCCCACCCCTACCCAGGTTGGAAATCACTCAGAATACACAGTGACCACAACAATGGACTTGAGCATACCAAAGATCCCAAAGAAGGTGTAGGACTGACCGGGCAATATTTTTTTCTGTTGTACGTGTGGTTGCCATGAGTTGGAGCTGACTCGATGGCAACTAACAGCAACGATATTTATTAATCACTTATTTGTGCTAAGATTAGAGAAGTTAAAAAAAATTCAAGATCACACAGTGGCAGAATGGGGACTTGAACCCTTGACTACCTAATTCTGAAAGCCATATCTTAAATTTCTATGCTATACTATTCCCCTAACGCCTTAGCAATATAAATTAACATCCCCCAGAAGAAAGGCTGATGAGAATGCCAGCATGCTTCACAAATCAGCCCAATTTTTCCAAATATCGAGTAATTTTTCTCTCTACAATCTGTATATATCTCAATATGGTTTAGGATCTGCGCACCCAGTGAACCAGGTTATTGCTGGGTTGACTGGTTTGCACTGAGTGTAAAGACAACTAGCCCCTGTTCCTGTTATGCTGTTTGTTCATGATTACACATCTCACTGGAGTTGATTTCACAGTACTCAGCATCCTGTGGGTGCTCATTCAGTACTACTAACTGATCTTATAAATATAGGGACTTCCATTGGTTTTATGACTTTCTCTACTCACAGACATATTTCAGTCATTCTTGATCAGTCACTGACTCCTCAGCCTCTGCTTGTGTAATTTTCTTCTTTATATGTTGTTATTGTTGTTAGGTGCCATTGAGTCAGTTCTGCCTCATAGCAACACTTTGCACAACAGAACAAAACACTGCCTGGTCCTGCACCATCCCCACAATTGCTGTTGTGCTTGAGCCCACTGTTGCAGCCACTGTGTCAATCCATCTTGTTGAGGGTCTTCCTCTTTTTGACTGATCCTCCACTTTATGAAGCATGATGTCCTTCTCCAGGGACTGGTCCCTCCTGAAAACATGTCCAAAGTATGAAAGACAAAGTCTCGCCATCCTCGCTTCTAAGGAGTATTCTGGCTGTACTTCTAGGGACTTAACAATTTTCCTTCTTCAGTTTGGTCATCTTTTATGTTGGTTGACTCATTATAGTCACAGACAGGCTGTTGCTGGTGTTGGGGCTTTCAATATTTAAAGAGTCATTCAGAAGAAGTAAAAGTTAAAATTAAAAAGATGTTTATGAAGAGAGCTAACCCGTTTTAAGTCTCTGTATATTTTGGACTGCAATGGTGTGAATGCATCCATGGGCAATACTAAAATAATCTTTAGCTATAACGTCTGACCTCTTCACCTACCTGACCATGAACAAAGATAACGAGAAAGAAGCACACTTGCATTTTTAAAATTTATTTATTTATTTATTTATATTTTTTGCTTCTTCTGCACCTCACACTTCGGCAGAATTGCTAATAGGGAATGAAATGTCCAAAGACGTTATCTCAGGAAGGTGGAGCAGCAAAGAGCCTGTATGATCCACACAGTGAATAATTCTGTAAGAATCAGATGTGCTATGTGCTGCCTAATTATAGGAAATGGCAAATTGAGATAAACACTGTAGTCACGAAAAAGCCCCTGAAGATATCTGACAATTTCTCAGAAATCTGTTTCCATTTCAAAAGCTGTCAATTCTTAATGTGGGGGAAGTAGGGATAAGAAATCTCCTGGTGAGTCATGGAAATCAAACCTAATGGACAAGAAGCGGTTTTTCACCTAAGTTATGATGTTGAAGGGGTCTTCCTAATTATCACTAGAGCTATTTTTCCAGGGTTATTTTGTACTTACACATGGCCATATTTGGATAAGTCCTCCTAAGCATGGCAGTTAATGTGCTTCCTTTCCCTAGGAACACATTCACTATTAGAGAAAGCTGGTTATGTTTCCCACTAGAAGTAAAGGATAAGAGGGCACTGAGTATAGTGATAGAATGAGTATAGTGATAGAAACTTTAAATGACCCAAGGGAGCGTTTGCAGTTTGAGACACAAAGACCCTGAATTAATGTCTGAATTAAGAGCATGCCCTAGAGAATTACTCCTTGTAGGAATGGTTAGGACTTCCACAGAATAGGGTACAAGGCAGCTATCCAGTCTGTGAGAGCCCCAATGTCCAATGACTAAAAGGGGTGTTGACACTGAGGTTCAATCTTGTCTACACATTAGGGATTTTAAACATTTCAATGCCAGATCAATTAGGCTCCACCCAGATCATTATATTGTAATTCTCAAAGTGGGATAGATAGATAAATAGACAGCAACAGAATATTTTAAAAGCTGTCTAATATGCAGCCAAAGTTGGATGAAGATCTATGATATGGGAGCAAGTGGAATGCAATGATTCTTAATTCTTTTTGAGATCCTGATGAAAGATATAGATCATCTCACCAGACCAATTAACATAGACAGATAGGTAGGTAGGTAGATAGACAGACAGACAGACAGAAGACAGATAGATGGCCACAACCAGGATTCATGAATACCAGGAAGACCACTCATAGACCCCTTGGGGGTCTATTAGCCAATAAGCTTCAGGCTAATCACCACCGGTTAGAAGACTAGCAAACCTAGAAACTTAAGATGGTGTAACTAATTCACCAGCAAATGTGTTTGTTGTTTGTGTTCTTTGTTGGCATTGGCCTAGAAATCCTCAGAGTAGAGGTGCAAAAACATTTAGCAAGTCCTTTAACAGTTTGCAGTCTACTATGAGCAACTGGACACATACACAAATGACTTCACTATACGGGAGAGAAAAGTTCCCAGATGGTTAGCACAGATAAGACCTGCTCCAGTAGCTCAGAAGAGCAAGCAATTGCTTCCAGCTGGGTAGATGAGGGAGCATTCCATCAAGAAGGAGCAATTATCTTCTTAGAAGGGAAACATCAAATGTACTGAAGTTGGTACGGACTCCTGTCACTGTGAAGACTCTCCTCCAGGGAGCTCTGTTGATCCAGGGTGGGGAAAGAAGTCAGTGAATACAATGTGCTTTTTCAAACAAATCTAGTCTTTTGTGGTTTCTTTTTCACATCTACCCCCTCGTTATCCCACCCCCAGATAAATAAAAATGTACAGTCATATCTGTAAGCATTATTTGGCATAAGGTGATAAGTAGTACTGATGGCGAGTTTTTACTCCCCTAGCCCAAATCTGCACCTCTTAAAGCCGAGTATGAATCTGAGAGCTCATGGTAGAATGCCACATCCAGTATCAGATAGAATCACTGCCCCCGTCTCTTTCAGTCTAACACTGTAGGCATGAAGATTTGACAATACTTCTAAACGTAGTTAATGCTTTTCACAAGTGTTCCTTAAAAAATGAAATACTACTACCATTTTGTGCACTTAAATCCATTTGCATTTCATTCAAGGGAAATTAGTTTTCTGTTTTAATTTCATCTCAGTTCCATTTAATTAAAGTCTAGCTCATTTTGTCTTTGAACACTTTAAATTCTGGAGTTTTGCTAAATCACTCAATGTGATTTTGAAATTTGGACAAGATTTTTCAAACTATGAATAAATTTGCATTTGTTGATGGTTCTTGAATCTATAAATTCCCTCCTCCATCCTTAAGTTAATGTAATGCTTTTTTTCACACATTGTTTTAAGTGATTTTTTGTAATAATCTCACAAGGCAGATAAATGACATATCATTATATTCATTTTATAAACAGAAAACAGTTTCAGAGAGATTAAGTGACCTACCCCAGGTCACACAGCAAGTCAGCCACAGAACTAGAATTAGATCTTCCGTTTACTAGCCCAATGCCTATTAAATGTACTATCCTCCTTTGCCAATAAATAACTTTCCTTGCATCCATTTTATCAAGGGAAATATGCAGTTATGTCCTTTCTCAACACTGACAAAAGACCTTATAATTTGGTTAGCACATATATCAGGAGATTAAAGCTGAATTCCAATTATTCTAAGGCCTGTTACATAACAGACACTGGAAGATGTGCTTACCAATATTATTTCTAACATTCATAGTAATGCTCTATATTTTACTAAAGAGAAGATGAGATTCAGAGATGTTAAATAATTTACCAAAGTCACGTACCTGGTAAATTTCTGCATTCCTTGGTTCTCCCTCAGCTATGGCTGCCTAAGTAAATAACCAAGCAGTTTAGCCTGTCCCCTGGAACTCAAGGCCAGGGTTCTTATCAAATGCCCCCACCAAATATTCTCCAAAACCTTATCATTGCTATCATTGTCAAGACAAATATTTATCTACTATTTATACAAGGCACTGGTAAACACTGAAAACACAAGGATTATGCCCTCCAGAAGTTTTCCATCCAATAAAGAAATGTGTTGCATATATAACACCACAAAAAGCAATAAAACAAGAGAAGGTTGCATTCCCGAAGTATGAAATGAATGCTTCAGACTTCAGGCATAAATACCATCAGGTTCAGAATAGGAAGGGGATCGTTGTGGGTGAAGATGATAAAATCTCTCAGGAAGGATATAAAACTTAATGAAAGACAGAATTTTGATAAGTAGAGAGGAATGAGAAGGAATTCTGTGATAGGAGCAATTCTAAATAGAGTTATGAAGTCAGGAATATTCATGGCATATTTGGGGGCAATCCTATTTTCTTGTTGGTGATTTGTTGTGAAACTTGAGGTGTGGAATGTCCAATGGATTCTAAGATCATCTCCCTAATTGTTTTACCAATTAGGAGCAGATTCGGCTGCAAATAACAGAAAACTCAATTTACAGTAGTTTAAATAAAGAGGAGTTTACTTCATATATATATATATATATATATATATATATATCCTTTAGAAGGTAGTTGCTGGGGCTGGTCTAGCTTCTCAATGACGCTGTAACTTAATATGTTAGCTTTTGTTATTTATGTTTGTTGCCTCATGGCCAAAAGAAGGCTGCTTTTTAGGGGGCAGGGAGAGGGTGATGGGAGAGACTACCTCAGCATCATCCGTCCTTTTCCTCTAGGAAAGGCAAATATTTCCCAGAAACCACATCCAGCAAGACTTCAACTTAGATCTCATTGGTCAGAATGAGATTATATAGCCTATCTAGCTGCAAGGGAGGCTGTGAAAATAGGAAACCAGGTTGTCACACTTGATTTAGGTCATATAGGCACCCTGTTCCAACTAAAATTGGAATAGGCAAATAACATTGTCACAGTTAGATTTTCTTAGGTTGCCAATAATAGAAATGTACTCAGATTCCATCAGTTAATGGGAGTTTATTGCACTAAATCATAGAGAAGTACAAAGCCTGGGCAACGGTTTCAACAGAGCCTCGCAAAACTTCTGGAGGAATTCATATGTTATTACGTATATCACAGACTTCTCTTGGAGTAACAGTAGCTCTGTTAATTAATCTGGGTCATCTTTTTCGTCCTTCCAGAAATAGGTAACTATTGCTTCCTACTTATGAGCTCCATTCATCTATTCCTGTTTGTCTCTTCACCTGTTACTTCTACTTTTTCTCTATTACCATGAAACTTTTTGTCTCAAGCTTCATTCAGTCTGACTAGTATTGCCAGATAAAATACAGGATGCCCAGTTAAATTTGAATTTCAGGTAAACAACAAATACTTTTTTAGTATAAATATGTCCCCTGAAATATTTATGACACACTTGCACTAAAAAATAATTTGTTCGTCAACACACAAAATCAGTTGTGTTTCCATACACGGCAACGAGCAATCTGAAAAGGAAATTAAGAAAATAATCCAATTTATAATAGCATCTAAACGAATAAAATACCTAAGAATAAATTTAACCAGAAAGATGAAAGAGTTATACACTGGAAACTATAAAACACTACTCAAAGAAATTAAAGAAGACTTAAATAAATGGAAAGGCATTCCATTTTCGTGGATTGGAAGACTCAGTATTGTTACGATGGCTGCAGCACCCAAAACAATCTATGGATTCAATGTGGTTCCTATCAAAACTTCGTCTCTGATAAAATGGAAAAGCCAGTCCTCAAATTTATATGGAACTGCAAGGAGCCCTGAATAGTCAAATCAATCTTGAAAAAGAAGAATAAAATGGAAGGATTCACACTTGCTGATTTCGAAAATGCTACAAAGCTACGGTAATCAAAATAGTCTGGTACTAGTACAGTGATAGACAAAGAGTTCAATGGAATAGAACTGAGAGTCCAGAAATAAATCCACATCTATGGTCAATTGGAGCCCTAGTGGCACAGTGGTTAAGCACTTGGCTACTAACCGAAAGGGTGGTAGTTTGAACCCACCAGCGGGTTGTGCAGTGGTTAAGAGCTCAGCTGCTTATCAAAAGGCTGGGAGTTTGAATCCACCAGCTGCTCCTTGGAAACCCTATGAGGCAGTTCTACTCTGTCTTATAGGGTCACTATGAGTCAGAATCTACTCAGTGGCAATGGCTTGGGTTTGGTTTATCGTCAATTGATTTTTGATAAGGGTACTAAGTCCATTCAGTGGGGAAAGAAGAGTCTCTTCATAAATGGTGCTGGAATGATAGGATTTCCACATGCAAAAGAATGAAGCTAGACTCATACCTCACTAGAAGTTCTGGTGTCATTTAGGAACAGAAATGAATTAAAAATGGATCAATGATCTGAATGTTACGAACTAAGACCATAAAACTCTTAGAACAAAGCACAAGGGTAATGCTTTCAGACCTAGTTTTCTACAATGGATTCTTGGGTATGACACCAAAAGTGGAAGCAACAAAAGACAAAATAGACCAATTAGACTTTATCAAAATTAAAAATTTTTGTGCATCAAAGGACTTTATCAACAAAGTGAAGACACAACCTACAGAATAGGAAAGAATTTTGGGTAACCATATCCAGAATATTTAAAGAACTGCTACAGCTCAACAACAAAAAGACAAACATCTCAATCAAAAATTGGGAGAAAGATATAGCAGTCTGCTTCTGTAAAAATTATAGCCTCGGAAACCCTACGGGGAAGTTCTACTCTGCCTACAGGGTCACTATGAGTTGAAATCGACTCAACTGCAAGAGATTTGGTTCTGGGTTTTTGTTTTATTTTTTTAAACGCAAAGTGACCTATTTGGCCTTGGACACATATATCCCCAGGTCTGCAGAAAATCAGAGTGGGGGGCATTCTTCTCCGTAGTTCAATTCTCTACCTCCCCAAAAGGAGATTGGTCTCAACAGGTATTAGCCACAAGGAAGGATGACTGTCATTTTCCCTATCATTTGAAGAAACAATGCAAGATGCTGCCATGGAAATTGATCATTATGAGTAGTAGAGGCAGCACACCTGTAACTAGACAATAATGAAAGACAGTATCAACTGTTCAAATGACTGTCAGTGCTCACTCGGGTTATTTTCTTAAAGGAAGTGAAACGTAAATATTCCAGCACCTGTTTTTGCATGTCTGTGCTGACTCTAACCTATTTTTAAACTAAATCCATTTCTTATTGCATTTTTGGAGCAGATCAAAGTCCTATTTTTCCCAGAGATAACATAGCTTTAAACAGTTGTGCATTATGCAAAAGGAAACCCTATTATTCTATGCACGCCCTACCAATTGTGGAGTATGGTGAAAAGCATCCCAGAGCCTGTGTTAAATAAACAATATTTAAAACGCCCCTAAAGCCCTTGGTGATGAAATTTGGAAGCTCCATTCTGATAATATCAGCGAAATTTATTTATTTGCTCTGCATCACCTCTTTCTCTGGGGAACAATGTAGAGCCTCCTTTTCCAATGCAGAACACATCCTGCATTCACCATGCCAGACAGCAAAGAGTTTGGGGGCTGTGGTCACCACACGGTAGCTCTAGGATTTGTTCCAAAGTTGCGCCTGGCATGGGGTCTGACAAAAACTGTGTCCATTTGGGATTCTGGAAACAGGAGCAACAAGACACATTTACCCTTGGGCTGTTCCTAAATGACACCACAACATCTAGTCCATAGAGTCAAACGTGTAGCCCTGCTGCTTACTTGGCAACAGGTCATCGAAGCTCCTGTCATGTTAGAGCTGGGCTTGGAAGATACTCAAAATTCATATATGAAATATTGGCACATGCGACTATTTTCTGGATGAATATACTGCCCTAGTGATTGAGCACCTCAGTGATGATCAATTTCAAATTTTGTGCAGACTGCTAAGCTCTGCATGCATATTTTCTCTTGCCTGTTTTATCTTCTAGGTATGAGGCAGCATGGGTTACGGGCAGAATTATCTCTAAATCCTGACTCTAGTTTTGCCACTTGATAGTTAAAAGACTGTAAGAAACTTTTTATCTGCCTGAGAGCCATTTTTCTAATCTGTTACATGGACAAAATGATAACTCTCTCATAGGTGTTTTAGGTTATGTGTACACACACACACGAAAGGCCTAACACTATGTATGCCTAGAACATTTAAGATACTCAATAAAATTTAATTCCCTTCCCCATCTCTCTCTCTCAGATATCCATAAATGAATTATACTGGACTCCTACAATACATGCGGTTGATTTACACCAACTCAGCTCTATGCACTCAGAAAAAAACAGAGATGCAAAGCGATTTAGAAAGAGCAACACACGAGAGAGAGAGAGAGAGAGAGAGAGAGAGAGAGAGAGAGAGAGAACTTCAATAGCATAAGGTATAAAAGTCACTTCATTTGCCAGCTTTCATAGTCTTCCTTTAGGGCAGGGCATCAATATGCCACAGTAAAAATACTTGATTTCACACCCTCCTTAGCAGCAAGGGATGACCAAGATACAGTCCCAGCCAATCAGATGTCTGCAAAAGTCCCTGAGGGGCGGGGATAGAGTTTTTTTCCCCTTCAGCATTTTTCCCTTCCCCATTTTTCTGCCTAAGGTGTGAGCATGAGTCCTGAGCAGTCATCTTGAGACTACGAGGCTATTAGAATAGAGGCGAAGGTCTGTGGGCTAAGGATGGGTGGAGTGATGAGATAGAGACTGGGTCTCTGGTTGCATTGCTGAGCCTCAGAGCCAGTTCTAGACTGGCCACGGTCTTCTTATTGTAAGGCGCAAGTAAATTCCTACTTGATTAAGCCATTAGGGTATTTCTGTTTCGTGTTACTTTTATTTTGCTGTTGTTGTTGCTAGTTGCAAGCAAACACAATCTTAAAACAGATACAGCAGATGATACCACCTGTCAGTCCTTTCAATGATCACATGCTCTGGAGTGAGATGGGAGATGTGATTCTGCCTTGTACAGTATATGCACCTCAGTGTACTTCTGTGAGGCTGGTTTTTAAGGTTTCATGCTTTTCATACAGCTTGGCCTCCAACCCAAGCCAACAGCTTCTTCTGATGCTCATCTGAAGCCTGAGATCTATTCTACTGCTGGAGAAATCTCTACCCTGTGCTGCATTTGCTGAGAGAAGGAGTATCAATCTCCAGCACATTGCCTTCCCAAGGGACTTTTCATGGGTAGATTTCTCCAGGTGACTCTTGCTGGGTGGTATAAATGGTTAACATGCTCAGCTGCTAACGGAAAGGTTGGAGGTTAAAGTCCACACAGTGGCATTTCAGAAAAAAAAGTCCTGGTGATCTATTTCCAAAAAATCAGCCATTGAAAACCCTATGGAGCACAGTTCTACTCTGATACACATGGGGTTACCATGAGTCAGAATTGACTCAATGGAACTGTTTATTTATTTATTTATTTATTATTTATCTTCTTCCATGTGGGATTTTAGCATCAAACCCTGATCCTAGGCCTAACCCTTGGGTAAGAAGTGAAAATAGTGTTGCATGCTGGGGAGGCTGACTTGCGAGTGGCTGGAGGCAGAGGACAAAGCTGAGAAGTATACGTGTGTGAATGTGAATGTGAATGTGTGTGTGTGTGTGTGTACACTTACTTGAATCCATCCAACCCTAGATTTCCCTGAAAAGTGGTATATAATTCCTAACTACTACATCAAAGTGAATTTTTCTCACAAGAAAAAATGAAAAAATCAGAGATACATTCTAATAGGTTTTTTTTTTTTAAATGTGAGTCATGTTCTTTTATGCACTAGCATAAAAAGTAAATAGCTTAGTCAGGGTTTGAGGGGGGAAGATTATATAAAAATGTATGCTGAAATAAACAGAAAAGTTTACCAAAAATGCCCGGTGGTGCTGCAAAAGGAATTAGCATATAATTTTTAACTGTGTTATTCTCCACCTTGTCCATTATAAGAATTCCTGATTACGAAATCTTGGCCCTGCTAAATGATGTTCAAACCTTGGCATTATTCTGTGCTTCTTCTGATGACACTGTTGACCTAGTTGCCATTTTAAATATATCTTCTACCCTGATTAGACCTCAACGGTGAGATCTACTTCTCTACTTCTTCACTGGTGATATTAACTAGTGTTTTCTAATCAAGATTCAATGGTTTTACTTAAAAGGTAAAAACAATCAATCAAGACAAAAATCCAGACACAGAGAATGCCTAGTGGCAGCAACATTCTTTAACATCACATGAACAACTGGATCGAACCACAGTTGCCTGGTACTGTTCTTACCGTGCTTCTGAACCATTCTGCCAGTACGACAGGCAAAATCAATAGGCATTTTACATTTATCTTCTAAAATTGTGATGCTATATTAATGAGAAGGTATTAATCTCTTCATTCTAAAGGAGCACAAACTTGCTTATAAATTGAGAGCCAAATAGTCAGGGATTGTTTGTAAGGTCATTCCAAAAGCCAAATATAAAACACACAAATTAATTGAGTCATTTCTCTTTCCTAGGATAAGGTTATATAACCTGTAAAATGAGAAGAATGGATCAGACAGCATAAGGGTCCTTTTAATTTTAATTCTCTGAGTTTCTAGGAGCTTCTGATCTGTATCTATAGATAAGTATAGCCTCAGCTCATTATTTTGGTTTAGTTATCAAGTCTACCCAGAACACCATAGGAGTCTCTGGGCTATTGCTGGAGTTCAGTTTGAATATGTAACATGAAGACTCCGAGGAAACCTGGAGAACAATTGAGAAATTCTGCAAAGTTTTTAGATATCCCTGTATCAATCCTAAGAGAATGCCCTGAGTCAAAAGCAAATAGAACTGGAGTAAAACTCATGGGGAAGGGGACAAGAGCCCATGGAAATACAATTCTATAGAATTTTACACAGCTTAGCTCTCATACTGGGGCTGAACAAGAGTTCCCATCTAGTGGGTCATGGCCCTCTTGAACCGTCAAGATTATACAGAAGTCCACAAATCAATAAGAGAACCAAGGACTGCCCAAAGATTGAGCAAGTAATGTTTCCCACAAATATATACGACCGCTTTAACATAAATGTGTATGCTGCTTTGATTAACTAATTCGTTTAAATCCAGAATTAAATTTATTATGCCTATTGGTCATTATGTTGTTTTCTCAATCTTAAAATACTAAAAGTATATTTTTAAAAGTACAAAAGTACACATATATTCATATATATTTCTATTAGGTGCCGTTGAGTCAATTCCTACTCATAGCACCCCAATATACAGCAGAATGAAACAATGCCCAGTCCTGCACCATCCTCACAATTGTTGCTGTGTTTGAGCCCATTGTTGCAGCCACTGTGTTAACCCATTTCGTTGAGAGTCTTCCTCTTTTTCACTGACCCTCTACTTTACCAAACTTGATGTCTTTCTCCAAGGACTGGTGCCTCCTGATAACATGTCCAAAGAATATAAGATGAAGTCTCTCCATCCTTGCTGCTAATGAACATTATGACTGTACTTCTTCCAAGACAGATTTGTTCATTTTTCTGGCAGTCCATGGTATATTCAATATTCTTAGCCAACACCATAATTCAAATGCATCAATTCTTCTTCATCTTCCTTATTCATTGTCCAGCTTTCA
Source organism: Dugong dugon (assembly GCA_030035585.1). NCBI lineage: Eukaryota > Metazoa > Chordata > Mammalia > Sirenia > Dugongidae > Dugong > Dugong dugon. The sequence goes on from CM057467.1 coordinate 35,632,265, forward strand.
CATGCATACGAGGCAATTGAAAACACCATGACTTGGGTCAGGCCCACCTTAGTCCCTAAAGCGACATTTTTGCTTTTCAACACTTTAAAGAGATCTTTTGCAGCAGATTTGCCCAATGCAATGTGTCATTTGATTTCTTGACTGCTGCTTCCATGGGCATTGATTATGGGTCCAAGTAAAATTAAATCCTTGACAACTTCAATTTTTCCTCCATTTATCATGATGTTGCTTATTGGTCCAGTCGGGAGGATTTTTGTTTTTTTTATGTTGAGGTGTAATCCCTACTGAAGGCTGTGGTCTTGGATTTTCATCAGTAAGTGCTTCAAGTCCTCTTCATTTACGGCAAGCATGGTTGTGTCATCTGCATATTGTAGATTATTAATGAGTCTTCCTCCAATTCTGATGCCATGTTCTTCTTCATATAGTCCAGCTTCTTAGATTATCTGCTCAATATATGGATTGAATAAGTATGATGAAAGGATACATCCTGACACACACGTTTCCTGACTTTAAACCACACAGTATCCCTTTGTTGTGTTGAACACTGCCTCTTGGTCTAAGTATAGTTTCCTCATGAGCACATTTAAGTGCTCTGGAATTCTCATTCTTTGCCATGTTATCCATAATTTGTTATGATCCACACAGTCAAATGCCTTTGCACAGTCAATAAAACACAGGTAAACATCTTTCTGGTATTCTCTGCTTTCAGCCAGGATCCATCTGACATCAGCAATGATATCTCTCCTTCCAGGTCACCTGGCTTGAATTTCTGGCAGTTCCTTGTCGATGTACTCCTGTAACCAGTTTTGAATGATCTTCAGCAAAATTTTACTTGAGTGTGATATTAATGATATTGTTCGATGATTTCCGTATTCTGTTGGATCACCCTTCATTGGAATGAGTACAAATATGGATCTCTTCCAGTCAGTTGGCCAGGTAGCTGTCTTCCAAATTTCTTGGCATACACGAGTAAGTGCTTCCAGTGCCGCATCCGTTTGTTGAAACATCTCAATTGGTATTCCTTCAGTCTTTGGAGTTTTGTTCTTCACCAACACCTTCAGTGCAGCTTGGATCTCTTCCCTTGGTACCATCGGTTCCTGATCATATGCCACCTCCTGAAATGGTTAAATGTCGATCAATTCTTTTTTGGTAAAGTGACTCTGTGTATTCCTTCCATATTCTTTTGATGCTTCCTACATTGTTTAATATTTTCTCCATAGAATCCTTCAATTTTGCAATTTGAGGCTTGAATTTTTTTTCCTCAGTTCTTTCAGCTTGAGAAATGCCAAGAATGTTCTTCACTTTTGGTTTTCCATCTACAGGTCTCTGAACATTTCATTATAATACTTTTAGTTTGTCTTCTTGAGCCACCCTTTGAAATCTTCTGTTCAACTCTTTTACTTCATCATTTCTTCCTTTCACTTTAGCTACTCTATGTTCAAGAGCAACTTTCAGAGTGAGTCTCTTCTGACATCCATTTTGGTCTTTTCTTTCTTACCTGTCTTTTTAATGACCTCTTGCTTTCTTCATGTATCATGTCCTTGATGCCATTCCACAACTCATCTGGTCTTCGGTCATTAGTTTTCAATGTGTCAAATCTATTCTTCAGATGGTCTCTAAATTCAAGTGGGATATACTCAAGGTCATACTTTGACTCTCACAGACTTGTTCTAATTTTCTTCAACTTCAACTCAAACTTGCATACGAGCAATTGATGGTCTGTTCCACAGTCAGCCCCTGGTCTTGTTCTGACTGATGATACTGAGCTTTTCCTTTGCCTCTTTCCACGGATGTAGTTGATTTTATTCCTGTATATTCCATCTGGCGAGGTCCATGTGTATAGTCACTGTTTATGTTGTTGAAAAAAGGTATTTGCAATGAAGAATTCATTGGTCTTGCAAAATTCTATCATGCAATCTTCAGCGTTGTTTCTACCACCAAGACCGTGTTTTCCAACTACTGATCCTTCTTGTTTCCAACTTTCACATTCCAATCGCCAGTAATTATCAATGCATCTTGATTGCATGTTAGATCAATTTCAGGCTGCAGAGGTTGGTAAAAATCCCCAAATTCTTCATCTTTGACCATAGTTGTTGGTGCATAAATTTGAATAATAGTCGTATTAATTGGTTTTCCTTGTAGATGTATTGACAGGATCCTATCACTGACAAGTGCTGTACTTCAGGATAGATCTTGAAACTTTTTTTGACAATGAATGTAACACCATTCCTCTTCAATTTGTCATTCCTGACATAGTAGACCATATGATTGTCTAATTCAAAATGGCCAATACCAGTCCATTTCAGCTCACTAATGCCTAGGATATTGATCTTTATGCATTTCATTTTTGACAACTTCCAATTTTCCTAGATTCATACTTCGTACATCCCACGTTCCAATTATTAATGGATGTTTGTGGCTGTTTCTTCTCATTTTGAGTCGTGTCACATGAGCAAATGAAGGTCCCAAAAGTTTGACCCCATCCACGACATTAAGGTCAACTCAACTTTGAGACGACAGCTCTTCCCTAGTCATATTTTGAGTGTCTTCCAACCTGAGGGGCTCATCATCTGGCACTATATCAGACAATGTTCTGCTGCTATTCCAAAGGTTTTCACTAGCCAGTTTTTTCAGTAGACTGCCAGGTCCTTCTTCCTAGTCTGTCTTAGTCTGGAAGCTAGCTGAAACCTGTCCACCAAAGGTGACCCTGCTGGTATTTGAAATACTGGTGGCAAAGCTTCCAGTATCACAGCAACACACAAGCCACAGTATGACAAACTGACAGATACGTGATGGAGTCATATATATATATATATTCCTATATATAATATAGAAAGAGAATTCTCATATTCAAAGGTTGAAACATATTCACTCCTCTAAATATGAAATCTGTTTAAGTTCCTTAAAAAATATCTTATTGAAGATGTTCTCCGTAGTAGCTACTTTAAAGCAGTGTTTTTCAGAAAACAAATTGTAAACCATTATTGGTCACGAAATCAATTCAGGTGCTTGTGATTAACATTTAAGAAGAGTTAAACAGAATACAAAATATCAGAGTGCATCACCAGTAATAAGGGTACTTTGTGTGTGTGAAGATTTGTTTTGGTTTTATATATGCATGTATATGTTTCCTGTGTAATAGTGTAATGTGTGTGTATATACATATATATATATATTTACTGTAGATTTCCCTCAGAAAAGTTTGAAAGCACTGTTTCAGAAGGATTGGCATGCACCCAGCTGTGAAGCGCCCTCTAGAAGTGGTGCGGAGGCTCAGCAAGATGGTAATTTGGAGCTGTCCCACTGTAGGCGCAAAGATGATGTTTGAGGATGCAAGATACCTCAAGGATCCTATTAGAGCATCAGGTAGCTACTCCCCGACAGAGCATTCCGCAGTCACCACATCCTGGGAGTTACTACTGACCAAAACAGCTGTAGCTATAATAGAAGCCTCAAAGTCAGACTCCTTATTCTTTGGCCTCATCCCTATTAATCATCTCAGAATAATTTATCAGTGATGGAGAGAAGGATCAGCCCCTCTGTTTATCACCCAGGAAACACCTGCTATGTTCTATTTAATTCCACACCACAAAAAGAGAATCACTAATTTCACAGGGAATTTGATTCATTTGGAGCATCAACACACAATACTTTTAATACTACATCATAGCATAATTATCTAAAATGATTGAACAGACCCAGGGTAAATTTATAAAATCACTAAAAAGGTAAAATAAGATAACTGAGGTAAACTTGAACAAGAATTACAGGGTCTATTAAATAATACAATGGAGTCCTTACATCAAGGCTTGGTATATAGGCATCACTGTGTAGTCAAACGGTACTTCTAAGATTTTTTTAAAATAAGCAATACCATGAAATGATAGTATTATTGCCTATAGAATTACTAAGTGGTGGGAAAGGTAAAGATCCTAAGCAGTGATGCTCACATACTTTGGACACATTATGAGGAAGGACCAGTCTCTGGAGAAGGACATCATGCTTGGTAGAGGGTCAGGGTAAAAGAGGAAGACCCTCAATGAGATGGATTGACACAGTGGCTGCCACAATGGACTCAAACATAGCAAAAATTGTGAGGATAGCACAGGACCAGGCAGTGTTTTGTTCTGTTGTACATAGGGTCACTATGAGTCGGAACTGACTTGACAGCACCTAACAACAAGAAGAAGCAACAGGTTGAGAAGGGACAGTGTTGACATGTCCTGGGGTTGTTAACCATTGTCATAGGGCAACATGTGTACTAACTGTTTAATGAGAAACTATCTGTTCTGCAAACCTTCATCTAAGGTACAAAAAAAAAAAAAAAAAAGAATTATCTATATGAGATCAAATCGACAACTGCAACTCAAAAGGTTTGATGGGAAGCCTCGGGGGCAGTGAGTTGAAGATAATGGGGATGGAATAATTTGGAAAAGGATAGTGAAAATAGCAGCACAACTGGAAGAATGTAATTGATGTCACTGAATTGTACATGTAGAAACTTTAGAAATGGTGTAAATTTGGCTATGTATATTTTCACCAAATATAGGTCCTCCAAGGTCAAGAACAGAGAGTGTTGACATGTCGTGGGGTTGTTAACCAATGTCATAAAACAATGTGTACTGACTGTTTAATAAGAAACTATTTGTTCTGTAAACCTTCATCTAAAGTACAATAAAAAAATTACAAAAAGAAAATGTCCTACATTCTACCTTGGTGAGTAGCGTCTGGGTCTTAAAAATGCCTGTAAGCAGCCATCTAAGATACTCCACAGGTCTCACACCTTCGGGAGCAAGGGAGAACGAAGAAAACAAGGTAACAAGGAAAAGATTAGTCAAAGGACTAATGGACCACAACTACCACGACCTCCACCAGACTGAGTCCAGTACAACTAGATGGTGCCCGGCTACCACCACTGACTTCTCTGACCGGGATCACAACAGAGGGTCCCAGACAGAGCTGGAGAAAAATGCAGAACAAAATTCTAACTCATAAAAAAAGACCAGACTTACTGGTCTGACAGAGACTGGAGAAACCCCGAGAGTATGGCCCCCAGGTACCCTTTTAGCTCAGTAATGAAGTCACTCCTGAGGTTCACCATTCAGCCAAAGATTAAACAACCGCATAAAACAAAACGAGACTAATGGGGCACACCAGCGCAGGGGTAAGGACTAGAAGGCAGGAGGGGACAAGAAAGTTGGTAATAGGGAACCCAAAGTTGAGAAGGGACAGTGTTGACATGTTGTGGGGTTGTTAACTATTGTCATAAACAACATGTGTACTGTTTAATGAGAAACTATTTGTTCTGTAAACCTTCATATAAAATACAATAAAAAATAAAAACAAGAAGCAACAACTTAGCCCTCATATTCATCCAGAAAATAATCCAAGACAGTGCTAGCACACATGAGGTACTCCTAAGAGTTGAATTAAGAATATTGTTCTATGGAAGCCCTGGGTGGTGCAAACTGGTTAATGTGCTTGGCTGTTAATAAAAAGTTTGGTGGTTCAAGTCCACTCAGAGGCACCTAGGAGAAAGGTCTGGTGATCCACTTTTGAGAAATCAGCCATGAAAAAAATATTGTACTATCATATGCAGTATAAAAGTTTTCCACCCAAAATGTCTCAATTCTAGTTTGCATTAGAGACAATACTATTATCATTTCATGGTACAGCTTATTTTCTAATCTTAGAAAAAAATCTTAGAAGTACAATTTTAAATTAAATCATGAAGCCTAAACTTCAAATCTTGATGTTAGGGCTTCATTTTGTTATCTGTTATAAAGCTGTGATTCTTATTCAGATTTAACCCCATTATTTTATCTTTCTAATAATTTTATTAATTCAGCCTGGATCTGTTAAATGTTTTTTGCATAATTACGCTATAATTTAGTATTAAATATTTTGAGGTTAGGTTCAAAATGTACTTTTCCCCCTGAACACTACTTCTTTCTTCCTCAGTGACTTTGGGGAAGACATTTAACTTGTCTAAACTTCAGTTTCCTCATGTTTGAAATAATGGTGGGAAGACTCTTGACTCCTAAGGTTTTTACTTTCTGGCTCTAAAAATCAATTAAATTGAGAGACAAACATTTATTGAGATAATCATTGGTTTTTCTACTTTATTCTATTAATGTGTTGAAGCACATTGTTTACTTTTTGAATGTTTAACTTTCCTGACAGAGATGAGCCCCATTTGGATATGATGTCTTGCTGGACTTGATTTGCTTGTATTTTGTTAATGTCTTTTATAATTCTGTTCATGGGGTATATTGATTTTTCATTATCTTTACCTATAATTTTTTTTTTTTTTTAGATTTTGGTAAAATGGTGATGCTGATATCATAAAACATGTTGGGTAGCATTCCCTTCTCTGGTTGGAATCCACAGCCCTGCTTTCTGGCAGGAAAGTACCTTCAGACAGAAAGCTGGGGCAAATATGGGGATCACCTCACATGTTTCCTTCTGTTGAAAACCATGTTTCTGTACCGCTTTTGCTAAATGATTGAAACTATCCTTATGTATTTTGTTAGCTTTATAGCTGAAGATATCAGAGAGCTGTGGAAGCAATAAGGAGTAGATTAACTAAAGCCCCAGAGAGGTGAGAGCTGTTCTAAGTCTTAGGCTTGAAGAGACAAGGTTCTGCAAAGTTCTCAATATAAGTTAAGGACAGTCATACTCAAAAAACAAGGATGAATCAGAAGTAGACTGAATCTTACTAAAACCTCAATCCATCCCTGACTCAGTTCAATTCTTGACTAGATTGAGGGTGTTACTCCCTACCAGAGGAAAGAGGACATCGTCCCCACTGAAAGATATCATAACATGTACCATCTTTGGTCCTTTCATTCATAATGTCTGACATATAGTTAAAAAACATTAGTAAGCATTCAAGAGACAAAAATGTGAGATTGATAATCAAGATAAAAGCATACATCAAAAACAGAAATTCACAGGAACCAGATATGGCAAATATGATCAATAAAATAGTGGAAAAGAGAAATAAAACAAATGGATAAATAGATAACCCAAATTAGAATCTTTAAAAAAGAATGTTAAATAGACATTCTATAGTTTAAATTTTTTAAACTTTAAATTAAAACTCATTGGTTGCAAATCAGCCTAGACTTGGCTGAAGACAGGATTAACGAATTCAAAGACGGGTTAATAGAAAAATCCAAACTGTATCACAGAGAATAGAAGAAATAGAACAAAGCATGAGACCTTCAGAGTTCTATTGATGCAGCTCTCTGATTTCACTGTTTTGTGAATTCTAGACACCTTGTCTTCTTGTACTCTTAACTTGGTCTTCCCAACTCAGGAGGTCTACCAAGTTCCACCTGGCTTCCCATTCCCTGTATTACAGCCTGAAAATTCTCTCAAGACATTAAGCTGAGGCAATTGCTGTGCGTTCCAGTTTCAGTTGCCATTGAGGCCAATTCCAACTCATGATGACCCTATGTGTGTCAGACTAGAACTGCTCCATAAGGTTTTCAATGGCTGATTGTTTGGAATTAGATTGCCAGGGCTTTTTATCCAAGGAGCTTGTGGGTAGACTTGAACTCAACTTTTTGGTTAGAGCCAAGTGTGTTAACTGTTTGCACCACCCAAGGACTGCACTGCAGTGCTTCCTTGCTATGTTTCCCATTTCTCAGGGAACGCTTTCCTTCATTATCTCATGCTCATTTGTCTTCAAAACTATTGTTTCAAATATTTTGTCTTTTTCTTTTGGTTGTTTTATTTGGGAGGTTATTTCTGGTTAGAAATGGAAGTCCTTCCTTTATTAGATTTTGTATTCCCACAGTGGCCAGTACAGTACTCATGAAATGTTTATTAAAGAGTTTATAATGAAGATACTGTCTTTGTATTTCTAATATCAACATTATGAGATATTGTAATAAGCCGGGATGATTGGAACCAAACATTGTATTCGTTTGCAGAATAAAGCCTAAGAACTGATATGCTTCCACCATTTGGTACAATATTCAGATCTCATTAGGCAGAAAATCTCCACAGAGATTTGCAGAGATTTCTGCATGAAAGATGAAGAGAAAGCCTTTTGCTCCTCGGAGGAAAAATCTGATGGTAAAATGGGATGTGTTAGTCTGCTTTTCCTCCCTGCTTCATGTTAATAGTGTTTATACGTCTGGAACAAAAAGGAAGCAGAGGTGAATGAATTCTCCCAGAACTCAGCACACAAAAAATATAAGCGACAGCAAAATAGGAATAGTCTTTATTCAATTTCTATACAATATTGTTTGGATACATGAACGTCGGTCCGTAACAGGACCCGGTTATCTTTTATCCTCTCTCTTCTCTCCGTCTCAGCGGGCCTTCTAACACTCTGTAAGGAGAGGCACTTCCAACCTGTTATAATTCATAAGGTATGCAAAATTTTATGCAAGCTATATAACCTGAATTAAAATTATAGTCTAATCTTCTAATAAACGTTGGTGATCATAAGGGTCTTAAGTCAGTTGTTGTCATATGTCCTCAAGTTGACTCCAACTCATAACGACCCTATATGACAGAGTAGAACTTCCCCATAGGGTTTCCTAGGCTATAATCTTTTTTTTTTTTTTCCTTTTTTAATTCTACTTTAGATGAAGGTTTACAGAACTAGCTTCTCATTAAACAGTTAATACACATATTGTTTTATGACATTGGTTAACAACCCCACGACATGTCAACACTTTCTCTTCTCGAACTTGGGTTCCCTATTACCAGCTCTCCCATCCTCTCTTGCCTCCTAGTCCTCGCCCCTGGGCTGTTGTGCCCCTTTAGTCTCATTTTATGGGCCTGTCCAATATATGGCTGAAGGGTGAGCCTCAGTAGTGACTTCATGAATGAGCTAAAAGTGTGTCCAGGGGCCATACTCTCAGGGTTTCTCCAGTCTCTGTCAGGCCAGTAAGTCTGGTCTTTTTTTTGTGGGATAGAATTTTGTTCTACATTTTTATCCAGGTCTGTCCAGGACCCTCTATTGTGAGCCCTGTCAGAGCAGTCAGTGGTGGTAGCTGAGCACCACCTAGTTGTACTGGACTCAGTCTGGTGGAGGCCATGGTAGTTGTGGTCCATCAGTCCTTTGGACTAATCTTCCCTTTGTATCTTTAGTTTTCTTCATCCTCCCTTGCTCCCGAAGGGGTGAGACCAGTGGAGTATCTTAGATGGCCACTCACAGGCTTTCAAGACCCCAGGCACTACCCAGCAAAGTAGGATGTAGAATATTTTCTTTATAAACTATGTTATGCCAATTGAGCTATATGTTCCCCAAGACTATGGTCCCCACAGCCCTCAGCCCAGCAATTTGGTGCCTCAGGGAGTTTGGATGTGTCTATGGAGAAACACTGGTGGTACAGTGGTTAAGTGCTATGGCTGTTAACTAAAAGGTTGGCATGTTCAAATCCACCAGGTGCTCCTTGGAATATCTATGGGGCAGTTCTACTCTTTCCTATAGGGTCACTATGAGTCTGAATCAACTCAACGGCAATGGGTTTGGTTTTTGGGTTATGGAGCTTCCATAACCTTGCTTGTACAAGTTGTGCTGGCTTCCCCAGTATTGTGTACTGCCTTACCCTTCACCAAAGTTACCACTTATCTATTGTCTATTTAGTGTCTAGGCTGTAATCTTTATGGGAGCAGATCACCAGCTCTTTTCTTCCGTGGAGCAGGTGGGTGGGTTTGAACCATCAACCACTCAGCAGCCAGGCACTTAACCATTGCACTACCAGGGCTCCTCTTAAGTCAGTAGATGTGTTCATTCTGACTAAATTCAACATTATACAGTAGAACTTCAGCAGGCCCTGGTACGAGCTCAGAAGCAGATCTGGAACCGTGCCCTGCATTTGGTGAGAATAACTGCAGGGTTTATTTAGCTACACTCTATGGGGATTATGGCCTCATTATTTCTCTAAAATAACTGCTAATATTGCAAAAAGAATCCAAGGTGTTTGTGTGTGTATGACTTTTTTTTTTCTTTGTTACTTTGCTATATCTAGTCTTATTCTTTGAGGAGGGGAGATATTTTATTGCAATCCCTTAATGTATGAGCAAAGAATAGAAAAGTCTATTTTAGAGTGTGTTGGGAGAATGGTCTGCTACCCGCCCAGGGCAGGGTAGGACAGCTATTACCTATTTTTTGAAGTTAATATTCTGTGAGCCACTCAGATTCCAAAGGTTTTCAGGTTTGATGTCTCTGGAAGGCTTATGGTAGCACAGCATAACTATCACAGGGAGTGTAGTTAGCCCAGCTATAACTCTATCAAATTGTCACTTACCTTTCTGAGTTTGCTATTATGGACTCAGCTGGAAGCAGCTTGTCTGTTTGCCTGAAACATCAACTTGGAGATGTTCATTTGTTATACCTTCTATAGGCCATCACAGGCAATTTGGTGGTACTATTCAGAGAAACTAATTAGCTAGCAAAATAAAACTGCTCATCCTTTCTTTGGATCCATTAAAGGAAGACAACATCCCTCCAACCTCAGAATCTTCTGAGGGTTAAATATAAAAGTGTTCAAGAGAATGGTTTCTGGGGTGGTGATGGGGGATTGGTAAAGGAAAACTGTTGACTCAGTGCCTCCTGAGATTATTCCTCTCTTGGAGTTTCAGCTGCCACTGTAAAGCCTGTCTCTATTAATTTATTCTGCAAATCTTTGCTGAACACCTCCTACGTGGCAGGCACTTTATTCAGTGCCGGTGATCATGCCAACAACACAGACTTAACTCTTGCTTTCATGAAGCTTACTCTCTAAGGGAAGTGCTAGCTAGTTCAAAAATGATTAATTAACTCCAGCTGTGACAGTGTTGTAAAAGAAAAGTTTAGGGTGCTATGACAGCATAGAAAAGGTGGAACTAACATAATTAGGTGGGGACTGGGATGGGTAATGGTCTTGGTCTCCTAAGAAAATTTCATTTCAGCTGAATTTTGTCAGACATAAGGCAAAGGGTCAAGTCTCCTCCAGCGAAGGCATCTTCTGTGCAGAAGGATGGGGCCAGAGTACCTGACATCAGTCATCAACCTCATTTGTTGAGTGCAAGCTGAGGGCTAAGTTCCATGTTAACCTGGAAGATTGGCACAAAGGGAACTATCAATTAGTTGAATGCCCATTGTGTGCCTGGCACAAAGTGGAGCTTATGTGGATTTTCTCGTTAATACTAGCAACAATATTATAACAATATTAACTCCACTTGATCCGTGAGGGAAGTAAAGCACAGAGAACTAATATGCTTGCCCCGTATCCACATACAGTAAGTGATAGAACTCAGACCCAGATCTCTAGTTATTCCATGTCGCTTCTGAAGGTTACAAAGGAAATAGAGTATCATGCTAAGTCCTGGACTGATTGATTAATTTTGTTAAAACCCCTGAAACAGAATAACCAAACATTTGTTTGTTTATTGTGCTTCTCTTCTAAGATTATAGACTTTATCAGGGCAGAATTCACATCTGTCTTGTTTGCTACTCTATACCTAGCATTTAGCACAGTGTATGGCAATGAATAGATACCCCAAAAATATTTTTGTATAAGTGATGTAAAGACAGACAAGACTGTGTAGAAGGGGAGAAACATTTGTATACAAGGAGCCGTAACATAAGGTAAAAGATGACAATACGGTAGGATAAATTCATCTATCGTGCTATGGGAGTTCAGAGGACGGAGCTCTCTCTTCTGCCTGAAAACAAAAACCAAACCCATTGCCATCGAGTTGATTCTGACTCATAGTGACCCTATAGGACAGAGTGGAACTGCCCCATAGGGTTTCCAAGGTGGATCGAACTGCCAACCTTTGGGTTAGCAGCCAAACTCTTAACCACTGTGCTACCAGGGGTCCATCCTGACTGAAGGAATCAGGAAATTCTTCTTGCAGGACATGATATGTGATTCAGTCTTGATAAATAAGACTCAAATGAGCACAGATGAGCATTCATGACAAAGGAATAGCATGATCAGACACACAAAGACTGAAGATGTAAGGCTATGTAGAGAGAGCAGCAAGGAACTTAATTTGACTAAAATATAGCGTGCTGTGAAAGAAAGTTCTGGAAGTTTAGACTGTACAAGTTCCTGACTCTAAGGAGCCTACAGCCTGGTGGAGGACAGAAGATGTGAATATGAATAAATACCGCAGAGAAGAAGACATGATAGGTGTTGTTCAGGTATCTATTGCAACATAACAAACCACTCCAAAACTTGGTGGCTTAAAACAACAACAATCATTTATTTAGCTCAAGAATCTGCAGTTTGGTAAAGGCTCAGCAGAGAAAACCTCATCTCTGTTTCACAGGGCATTAACTCAGGAATGACTTGAAAGTGAGTGGAGAAGGAGAAAAGATTAGACTTAACTAAAGCCTCATTTATTTAAATGTCTGAAGGTTTATGCTTGCTGACAACTAGAACCTCAATTCCCTAACTGGGGCTGTCAGTGGGAATACCTACACATGACCTCTTCATGTGGCTTGGGCTTGCTCACAGCATGGTGGCTGGATTTCACAAGGAAGCATCCAAAGAGTAACTACATTGCCTGTGTAACCTCAGAAGTCACATAGTGTCACTCTGTAGTCACAGGCCCACTTAAGATTCATGGGGGAGGGAACATAGATCCTACATCACATTGTAAGAAGAGCGTATGGGATGGGATATACTGGTGCAGCCATCTCTGGAAAATAAAACTTAAGAGTGTGTTCTACTGAAAATTTACTGAATACTGCAGAGATGCAAAAAGATCTGTCCTTGCCCCAGAGGAGTGTGCAATCTATTGGTGGCAGGGAATGTGATGGGTATATATGGGTTGGGGGGTTGGGTAGGGAGAAGGTCACACATACAACAGTAAGAATCCATGTGGTAATGCTTGCTCAGGTCTGCACTGATCATGCTGATAAGATAAACTTACTGATTTACACAAATAAGCCTACGTATATAAGCAGCTCAATTCAAGATTTAGTGAAAAATAAAATCTGTTGTTGAAGAAAAAAAAAAGGCATAGATGTGCATCAGTAACATTCTAAGACATCTCTGGGTCGATGGCACTTGCTATTCAACAGAACAGATTCAATTCTGTCACACTTTGGAATTCTAGGCCAATATCCCTAGCTCACTCGTGCTTCTTGTTCCTCTCACCCTCTGGAGTCAGAGAGAAGGTGCAGAGAAACTCTTCCTAACATGAAGTGCTCAGATATTTCCCTTATAACTGTGGATCCTGCAGGTGTTGATACATGACTGTTTTCCTTGTGGTATATTAAGTCGGAAGTCCCAGGGTGGTACAAACTTTAACGTGCTCAGCTGCTAACTGAAAAGGTGGAGGTTCAAGTTCACCTTTAGGTGCCTCAGAAGAAAGTCATGGCAATATACTTTTGAAAAATCAGCCATTGAAAGCCCTATGCAGTACAGATCTACTCTGACACACATGGAGTTGCCCTGAGTCAGAATCAACTCAACAACAGCTGGTACTGGTTAAGGTTAAGTCCAGGCCAACGTGTAAAACACATGACCCTACCAAGGTTACTTAATTCCCTTAATGTCCACATTATTCTGTAATTTTTCTTTCTCTCTCTCCTTCTCTCATTTACTCATTCTAATGTAAACTGAGCTGACAGAGGAAGTGGGAGGATTCTTACAGGTCAGGTAGAAATCAAATTACTGAAAGGAAGAGAGGACTGGATAGATGTGTGCATCAGGTTTGGAAAGAACTGGGACAGAGATGCCTGTGAAGGTGAGAAGGACCAAGGAGCAGTGTTGGAGAGAGAGGTCCACAGGGAGGCGGTATCTCTGCGTTCAGCACTAGATTTCCAGTCCTTGACAGCCTGAGTCTCTGTGCACTGGAGCCAATCCAAACAAGTGTACTAGAAAAATCCTGCTCCTGCAGGTGGATACTCCCTTGTCTCATTTCACAGCTAGGGTGGGCTCACCTCCTGTTTGGACCTTGTCTCTGATATACTTCTTGGCTCTGACACAGTAACGGTGGCCTCACTCCTGGCTGGGTTATCTGTCCAGGCTGCTCTGATTTGTGAGATGGCAAATCAGGTGCGATGCAAGAAAGAGGAGTCAGGGAGGCTATAAAAGTAACTAGGTTTAGTATCTTCACAGTTCCCAGAGACAGGGAGGCACAGCATGCCATGATGCAGGGCCACACAGGGAATTACACCTGGGCACAAAGTAACAACAAGCTGGAACTGGAGAGGGTGTATGTATGTATGGCATGAGCCCTGGTGGCACAGTGGTTAAGTGCTTCACTGCTCACCGAAAGGTCAGTGGTTTCAACCTACCAGCTGCTCCAAGAAAGAAAGATGTGGCAGTCTGCTTCTGTAAAGATTACAGCCATGGAAACCCTATTAGGAAGTTCTACTCTGTCCTATAGGGTCCTTAGGAGTCAGAATCGATTCAACAGCAACGAGTTTTTTTTTTTTTTTTTTTTTTTTAGTTTTTTGTGCGGCAAGGAGAATGGACTTAGACTTCATGGAGACTGGGAATTTTGAATAATTCTATAGGCTTAGGAAGCATAGGGTCTGCTCCTAGTTGTTGGGTAACTAGTTGGCCCCAGGGCAATTAGCATGTGTGCATAGTGGTCCAGGAGTGTGAGAACTTGATAAGGAGAGTAGTTGCAGAATGAACTTAATCAGCTGCTCAAGAAGGGGAATGGACTGGCCAACAGCTAGGACCTCAAAACTGTGTCAAAACAGCATTTAAGAAAATAATATTACAAAGAAGGATCAGTAGTTGGAAAATATGGCCTTGGTGATAGAAACAATGACAGAAATTGCATGACAGAATTTTATAAGACCGATAACCCACCATTGGAAATGCCTTTTTACAGCAATGTAAACAGTGATTGTAAATGTGGACCTAACCAGATGGAATATACAGGAATCAGATCAACTATATCTGCGGAAAAAGATGATGGAGAAGCTCAATTATCATCAGTCAAAACGAGGTCAGGGTCACCTGTGGAATGATCATCAATTGCTCATATACAAGTTCAAGTTGAAGCTAAAGAAAACTAAAACAAGTCCACGAGAGTCAAAGTACAACCTTGAGTATATCCCACTTGAATTTAAAGGCCATGTCAAATATAGATTTGACATATTGGACACTAATGACCGAACATTAGACAAGTTGTGGGATGACATCAAGGACATCATACATGAAGAAAGCAAGAGGTCATTAAAAAGACAAGAAAGAAAGAAAAGACCAAAATGGGTGTCAGAAGAGACTCTGAAACTTGCTCTTGAATGTAAGTAGCTAAAGTGAGTGAAAGAAATGATGAAGAGCTAAGCAGAAGATTTCAAAGGGCAGCTCGAGAAGACAAAGTAAAGTATTATAAAGCAATGTGTAAAAACCTAGAGTTAGAAAAAGGGAAGAACATTGTCTTAGTCATTTAGCACTGCCATAACAGAAATACCACAAGTGGATGGTTTTAACGAAGAGAAGTTTATTTCTTCACAGTCAAAGTAGGCTAAAAGTCCAAATTCAGGGCGTCAGCTCCAGGGGAAGTCTTTCTCTCTCTGTCGGCCTTC
Source organism: Dugong dugon (assembly GCA_030035585.1). Taxonomy (NCBI): domain Eukaryota; kingdom Metazoa; phylum Chordata; class Mammalia; order Sirenia; family Dugongidae; genus Dugong; species Dugong dugon. The sequence goes on from CM057467.1 coordinate 35,647,776, forward strand.
TCATTAGTGTTCCCCTGGACTAGGAGTTTCTCGGTGCAGGGACCCCGGTCCAAAGGATGCGCTCTGCTCCCAGCACTGCTTTCTTGATGGTATGAGGTTCCCCTGTCTCACTGCTCACTTCTGTCTTTTATATCTCAAGAGATTGCCTCAGGACACAATCCAGTCTTGTAGATCAGGCCCTGCCTTACTAACACGCCACCCATACCCCCTCATTAACACCATAGAGGCAGGATTTACAACATATAGGAAAATCACACAGTACCAGGAATCATGGCCCAGCCAAACTGATACACACATTTTTTGGGGGACGTAATTCAAACCATGACAAACATGCTCAGCATTTCTCAAGCTGAAAGAATTGAAGAAAAAATTCAAGCCTCGAGTTGCGATATTGAAGGATTTAATGGGCAAAATATTGAATAACCCAGGAACCATCAAAAGAAGATGGAAGGAATACAGACTCACTGTACCAAAAAGAATTGGTTGACATTCAACAATTTTAGGAGATAGCATATGATCAAGAACTGATTGTACAGAGGGTAGAAGTCCAAGCTGCACTGAAGGCATTGGCGAAAAACAAGGCTCCAGGAATTGACGGAAAACCAATTGAGATGGTTCAACAAATGCATGCAGTGTGGAAACACTCACTCATCTATGCCAAGAAATTTGGAAGACAGCTACCTGGTCAACCAAAGAAAACAAGAGATCCATATGCCCATTCCAAAGAAAGGTGATCCAATGCAATGTGGAAATTATTGAACAATATCATTAATATCATACACAAGTAAAATTTTGCTGAAGATAATTAAAAAACAGTTGTAGTCATACATTGACAGGGAACTGCCAGAAATTCAGGCTGGATTCAGAAGAGGATGTGGAATCAGGGTTATCAATGCTGATGTCAGATGGATCTTGGCTGAAAGCAGAGAATGCCAGAAAGATGTTCACCTGTGTTTTACTGACTATGAAAAGGCATTTGACTGTGTGGATCATAACTCATTATGAATAACATTGCGAAGAATGGGAATTCCAGAACACTTAATTGTGTTCATGTGGAACCTGTATATAGATCAAGAGGCAGTCCTTTTTAAAATAACAAGAGGATACTGCATGGTTTAAAAATCAGGAAAGGTGTGCATCAGGGTTATATCCTTTCACCATACTTAGTCAATCTGTATGTTGAGCGAATATTTTGAGAAACTGGACTATATGAAGAACAGGGCATCAGGATTAGAGGAAGACTCATTAACAACCTACAATATGCAGATGACATAACCTTGCTTGCTGAAAGCAAAGAGGACTTGAAGCACTACTGATGAAGATCAAAGACCACAACCTTCAGTATGGATTACACCTCAACATAAAGAAAACAAAAATCCTCACAACTGGATCAATAAGCAACATCATGATAAACAGAAAAAAGACTGAAGCTGTCAAGGATTTCATTTTACTTGGATCCATAATCAATGCCCATGGAAGCAGCAGTCAAGAAATAAAACAACTTATTATATTGGGCAAATCTGCTGCAAAAGATGGCTTTAAAGTGTTAAAGAGCAAATATGTCACTTTGAAGACTAAGGTGTGCCTGACTCAAGTCATGGTATTTTAAAGCACTTCATATGCATGTAAAACTGGACACTGAATAAGGAAGACCAAAGAAGTATTGATGCATTTGAATTGTTGGCGAAGAGTATTGACTATACCACGGACTGCCAGAAGAATGAACAAATCTGTCTTGGAAGAAGTACAGCCAGAATATTCCTTAGAAGCAAGGTTGGCGAGACTTTGTCTCACGTAGTTTGGACATGTTATCAGGAGGAACCAGTCCCTAGAGAAGGACATCATGCTTGGTAAAGTAGGGACTAAGCAAAAAAGAGGAAAATCTTCAATAAGATGGATTGACACAGTGGCAGCAACAATGGGCTCAAGCACAGCAAAAATTGTGAGGATGGCGCAGGACCAGGCAGTGTTCCGTTCTGTTGTACATAGGGTCGCTGTGGTTTGGGACTGACTTGATGACACCTAACAACAACAACATGTGGCTGTACTCAGCTGGCAGTACCCTCCCATGCCATCTGGGTAGAGACTGGCCTGTTTACAATGACCTCTTCCCATTTCACCTGTTCCATTTTTGACCTTATGTGTGAAACTCCAGACTCTGTCTTCAGTGTCTCCCCACAACATGGCCACTGCAGTGCTCTTTTCTGTGTTTACAGGCTTTCCCACCCCCACTGCTTTGGGTAGGACCACTTGCATCCCTCCACATTATCTCATGGGAACTTGACAGCAGAGAAGGGGACTAGAGGGAAAAGGGATTCCCATTACAAACTGAAGTTGAGATGAACTCTCTATGAGCAGCAAAGGAAAGTAATGTTTCACAACTTTTGGACTCCACATACGTTCTTTATCAGATGATAAAAAGTCCTTCTAGTAAGGGGGTTGTATCTACATGCTCTTCCACTGTTGAGTGCATAACTTAGGGGTTATCTACAGAACCAGATGTCTCTAGCTTCCTTGCTGGACTCTTCCTAGCTGGCAAGGACAGATTTCTACCCAACATCTATCTCATTATGGTATCTCTAGTGTTCTCTTATTCCAATCCTTCTCCACATGGTTTCCAGAATGAACTGTATAGAATATAAATCGCATGCTACTCATCTAACTTAAACCCTTTAATGGGCCTCTCTTTCCCTCAGGATAAATTCTAAACTACTAAGTGGGGCTACAGGAACCTTTATAACCTGACCCCTAGTTATTGTTTCAACCTTAAATTTCGCCAGTGACCACGCATTTTGTTTCTTCCCTGTGCCTCTATGCATGCAAGTCTGTGCTATGTGCTTCTCCTATCAGTCATTATCAAGATAAAATAGAATGATCTTTCATGGTTAAGAGGGAGGGGAGGGGTGAGGAGGGATAATAGATAATAGATAAGTGGTAACTTTGGTGAAGGATAAGACAGTACACAATACTGGGGAAGCCAGCACAACTTGACCAAGTCAAAGTCATGGAAGCTTCATAGACACATCCAAACTTCCTGAGAGACCAATTTACTGGGCTGAGGGGTGGGGACCATGGTCACAGGGGACAACTAGCTCAGTTAGCATAATATAGTTTATAAAGAAAATGTTCTACATCCTACTTTGGTGAGTAGTATCTTGGGTCTTAAAACCTTGTGAGCGGCCATCTAAGATACTCCACTGGTCTCACCCCTTCAGGAGCAAGGGAAAACGAAGAAAACTAAAAATATAACGGAATAATTAGTCCAAAGGACTAATGGACCACAATTACCACAGCCTCCACCAGACTGAGTCCAGCACAATTAGATGGTGCCTGGCTACCACTACTGACTTCTATGACAGGAATTACAATAGAGGGTCCCCGACAGAGCTGGAGAAAAATGTAGAACAAAATTCTAACTCACAAAAAAAGACCAGACTTACTGGTCTGACAGATACTGGAGAAACCCTGAAAGTATGGCCCCCAGACACCTTCTAACTCAGTACTGAAGTCACTCCTGAGGTTCACCCTTCAGCCAAAGATTAGACAGGCCCATAAAACAAAACAAGACTAAATGGGCACACCTACTCAGGAGCAAGGATAAGAAGGCAGGAGGAGACAGGAAAGCTGTTAATGGGGAACCCAAGGTTGAGAAGAGGAGAGTTGTTGACACATCGTGGGGTTGGCAACAAAACAATATGTGTATTAATTGTTTAATGAGAAACTAATCTGCTCTGTAAACCTTCATCTAAAGCACAATTGAAAAAAAAAAAAAGATAAATTGTAATGGACTCTTTAGTTGGCTTACTACCAGATGAAAATTCCTTGTATCAAGTTCGTGTTATGCATTGTATTTCCAGCACTGAAGACAACACTTAGCACACAGAGGTTCTCAGTAAATTTTTGTTACATGGATGGATGACCTGACCTCAGCAAAGCCAAACATCTGGCGGCAGTCCTTGACCAACTAAATTTCCCATAAGACCTTTCATTAAAGTCTTCTCAATACAAGACTGGGATGAAACATCTTTTCTAAGAACAGTACTCCAACTAAAAGTATCTCCAACCTGTTCCTTTTGGTCACTTGAAACCACATCTTACTATGTGACAGGTATTGGAATATATATACGTCACTTAATTTCCACAACTATCCTATGAGATATACATTATTATTATTCTCCATTTTAGATGAAGAATAATAATAATTTGTTATCAAATTAAATAGATTTCTACCCAATCTCTATCTCATTACTGTATCTCTAGTGTTCTCTTATTCCAATCCTCCACATGGTTTCCAGAATGAACTGTACAGAATATAAATCTTATGTTATTCATCTAGTTTAAACACTTTAATGGGCCTCTATTACCTTTAGAATAAATTCCAGATCACTAAGCGGGGCTACCAATGGTATTAAATACTAAACACATTTTTCCAAGCTCCTGTACACATTCCATGCAGGATTAGCTATATAACTGATCAGGATCAGTACAAAATGAAAATGTGGGGATCCTTGTTCAGAATTTATTAAAGATTTCAAGATAGTGACTGCAGAGACTTAAGCAAGCGTGGAGCCCTCCAAGCATAGAGCTGTGAATGAGATTGCACAGGTTTCCTGCCCATGAAGGTGGCTTGGTCATATGTCCACATCAAGCTGAAAGGGAAATGTAGGATTTAGATAGGTAGCCATTAGCCCAGATAAACCTCAGGGGTTCAATTATTAAAAGGGGAGAATAGATTTTTGGCAAAAACAAAGCATTTCTGCCACACTTAATAAAGTCACACCCAATAAAGTCAGATTCCAAGGCAGAACCAGGATTCAAACCCAAGTGTATCTTACAGAAAAGCCCTTATTCTCAACCACTCCATCTCAGTTTGTGAGATGGGAGTCAGGAGATTACATCTAAGTACCTGTGTATGGGTGTTCCTGGGACTTTGTGATTCTAGAACCATCACCTCCACACATTCAACGTCGTCTTTCAAGGCTGCTCCTACCACTGTACAAACAATATCCTGGTTTTAATGTTCTCATGAGGAATAGTGACCAACAGAGGCCACTGCAAGAATTAGGCTAGACATTCAGCTCCTATAACCAAAGCCAAAATAATGATAGCATAAAAAGAGAGACGTTTATCTCTCTCACACATAATAATGTAAGCATAGGCAGGCCGTGGAAGCTCCATGATATCAGAAATCCATTTTTATATATTGTCATTGCCATCTTCAACATACAGCTTCCATCTTGTGGTCTAAGATGACATCTAGGCCCCACCATCAAGTCTACATTCCAGCTAGAGTAAAGGGAGGGAGGGGAGAAGTGGAAGGCACAACTTGATAGTTGCAAAAACCACTTCTGCTCATAAGCCATTAGAATTTAGACACGTGGTCTATATGAAAGGGAAACTGGGAAATGCAGTCTTTAGCTGTGCAACATATGCCCTGATAAAACTTGGGGGTTTTACTACTGAAAGAAGAAGGGCAGAGTGTATATTGGAAGGCCACTAACTGCATCTGCCACAGCCAATAAAATTAATGAATCTTGAGTTTAGTCCAGTATGAATGCTTTTCAGAGGCTCAGAAGTGGGTAAGCATTGCTACAGCAAGCAAGAAAATTTTGCTATTCATTTATTCCACAGGTAAAGACTACTCACCCTTTGAAGCAGGCTTTTTACCTCAAAACGTCAACTTTCCATGTTACTTTTTTGTATTTTTTTAAGAATAACAATTTTATATTTTATAAAACCTGTGTTTATAATTTAATCCTTATTAGAGTCACTGGTAATGATTTACTGTTTTTTTTAATGAGAAAAATAGTCATTTTTTTTTTGTTAAATATATAAGCCAAATGTGTATACATTTCAGTTGAAAGAAGTTTTAGGTTTTCATAAGATACCAGTTTTTGCCAGATGCCTACCAGATGTATGGTAAGATATAATCAAATATATACAACTCATCATTTATTTTATAATACCAAAAAACTTGCTACCATTGAGTTGATTCCAGCTCATGGCCACCCCATGTGTCACAGAGTAGAATTGCTCCATAGGGTTTTCTTGGCTGTAATCTTGACAGAAGCAGATTGGCAGGATTTTCTTACATGATGCCACTGGGTGGATTAGAACAGGCAATCTTTAAGTTAGTAGTCAACTACAAACCATTTGAGCCATCCAGGGACTTAGCTATTTTGTAATAACTGCTACATATGTTTACATTTACATTATTTACATTTACATATATATTAATATACCGTGTTTTTACACAAATAACACTTGCCTTCTACTTTTTTTAGCTAACTGCTCACTTCTCCCGCGAGGTACTTCTGCAAGCAACACTATGCCAATTTTTTTTTTTTTTACCTGTTGCTGTAAAAAAATTAGCATAGTAGGCTTGTGAAAATACCTCGTGGGGGGAGGGAACTGTTGGCAAACAAACGTGGAAGGCATGCATTATTTATGTAAATATCTGGTGCATACTTATGGCAATATATGCAATATGTATGTAATTATATATTAATATTACGTAATATTTACATATATTAATATATAATTATATTTGATTATGGAAATAGAAAATACTATAAGAAGGTAATATATTTCCAGATAGAGAGACTGGAGATATCATGTTATTAGATATAAGAGCTTTAAAACATTTGTACTTTTTTCTCAGAATGTGGGATCCATTATACTGAAATGGGAAATATTTCACAATGTTTTCTTCACAGTTTATGCCATTTTCCAATGGCATAAAATAAAAAAAATTTTAAAAAAGAGGTAAGACAATAATTCAAGTGAAGAGGCAAGGGTTTTTAGAAGCCAGATTGCACGTAGGCTCCCTTATTCTAAAGAATGTAGCCTAGATGACTTTGGTTATAAACATCTAAGAACCTCTTTATTCAGAATAAAGAAATAAAAGGTGAAAACATAAGCAGAGCAGCCTCTGAATCTGTATAGTCCCTGACTTATTTAGTATTCGAGTTACAATGAGCTGCACTTAACTAACCGCTGTCCTTTTTCTTTTTTTAACATCTTATTGTTAGCAACATGTACTACCTACAAGGTTGCAGCATGTAATTTGCTGATGTTATCATTCTCAGATGTTCACTTGCAGATGTTCAATTTTATGATTTACCGTTCAAAACACTGCCTGCTATATAGCAGACTATGGTCTGGTCTACAATGAAGTCTGTGTTGGGACTCATAGAGGATAGAAAGTTGAGCAAGTGTTTAACGACATACAGTTGAACTGCATAGGTGCCTGACAGCCATTAGGACTCCACCTTCATTGTTAGGACACTGACACTGACTTCACTGTAGACCTGGCCTACAGCATGACCTTATTCAGCGTTTCATACCATAAGAATCATAAGTTGTTAATGTGAAGCTGAGTTGTTCGAGTTTCTCTAACTACAACACCTGCACTGCTTATACCCTCAACAATATGTCTAGCAAAGGAAGTCATGCCACTGAAGTTCTAACTCAAACAAGAAGGTGAGGAAGGCTCTAGACAAGGATACAAAGATGAAGATTATTAAGGCCTACGATAATGGAAAGAAAGCGGGTGAAATCGTACGTGAGGAAGGACTGTCTCATTTGACCGTTTGGACAATCGTTAAGGATAAGAATAGAATTTTGGAGGCAGTTAAAGGAGCTATTGGCATAAAATCGAACATTTTAACAGAGAAGAGGTGAGGGCCAGTCCACAAGATGGAGAAGTTGTTGGTGATTTGGATAGAAGACCAAATCCAGAAGAAGATTCCTATGAGTTTATTGACAATTCAAATGAAAGCAGGCAGCCTTTTTGAAAACCTGAAGGAACAGTAAGGAGAATATTACCATGAGTACTTTAATGCCAGCAAGGGCTGGTTTCATCACTTCAAATGCAGATTTGGCTTACATAATGTGCATATAACTGGAGAAGCAGGAAGTGCTGATGTTGAAGCTGCTGAAAAATTCATTGATGAGCTGGATTATACAAGATGAAAAATATGTACCAGAAAAAAAATAAAAGGATCATACAGACAACTCTCACTAATTTTCTGTCTAGAAACACCATCCTCATTTCCAGGGTAATCCAGATGATCCAGAACTTTACACAAGTGGAGTTATTACTGCAAATGGACAAAATGCCAATGTCGGCCAACTCTTCATCATTGGAGTAAATTTTCATATTTTGTATAATTTTTTTTATGTATGTTCGCATGTATTAAAATCTACCTGTAAGTTTATATGTGATATTTCCAACCCCTAAAGACAAATAAGATCACATTTCTAAATAGGCAATAGATAAGTGGTATCTTTGGTGAAGGGTGAGACAGTACACAATGCTGGGGAAACCAGCACAGCTTGCACCAGGAAAGGTCATGGAAGCCCAACAGACACACTCAAACTCCCTGAGGGACTGAATTGCTGGACAGAGGGCTGTGGGGACCATGGTCTCAGGGAACATCTAGCTCAATTGGCATGACACAGTTTATAAAGCCAATGTTCTCCCTTGGTGAGTAGCGTCTGGGGTCTTAAATGCCTGTGAGCAGCCATCTAAGATACTCCACTGGTCTCTTCCCTTCGGGAACAAGGGAGAATGAAGAGAAAAGGATACAAGGACAAGATTGGTCCAAAGGACTAATGGACCACAGCTACCAACGCTTCCACCAGGCTGAGTCCAGAACAGCTAGATGGTGCCCAGCTACCACCACTGACTACTCTGACCAGGATCACAACAGAGGGTTCTGGACAGAGCTGGAGAAGGATGTAGAACAAAATTCTAACACACACACACCCACACAAAAGACCAGATTTACTGGCCTGAAAGAGACTAGAGAAACCCCGAGAGTACGGCCCTAAGACACCCTTTTAGCTCAGTGGTGAAGTTATTTCCGAGGTTCACCGTTCAGCCTGGGAGTAGACAGCCCCATAAAACCAAATGGGACTAATGAGGCACAGCAGTCCAGGGACAAGGACTAGAAGGCAGAAGGGGACAGGAAAGCTGGTGATAGGGAACCCAAGGTTGAGTAAAGACAGTGTTGACATGTAGTGTTGTTAACCATTGTCACAGGGCAACATATGTACTGTTTAATGAGAAACTATTTTGTTTTATAAACCTTCATCTAAAGTGAGAATAGCAGCACAATTGGAAGAATGTAATTGATGTCACTGAACAGTGCATGTAGAAATTTTTGAAATGGTGTATCTTTGGCTATGTATATTTTCACCAAATTAAAAAAAAAAAAAAAAGTCAAGAAGGGAGAGGGTCGACATGTTGTGGGGTTGTTAACCAATGTCATAAAACAATATGTGTACTAACTTTTTAATGAGAAACTATTTATTCTGTAAACCTTCACATAAAGTACAATAAAAGGAAAAAAAAATAAGATCACATTTATAAAGATGCTGAAAATAAAAGGCGATAATAATGAAAACTAAAAAGAAAGAGAGAAATATTTGACTTAGGTCAGAACTGACTTATGACAGATTCGTCAGAACAGAACCTTGTACTAACTCTGGGGCTACTTGTTTATCCATCCAACTAGTCTTAAAAAAGTAACATTTTTCAAATTAGGCTAGGTACAGAAAAGTCACAGCATGCTAGCGTTCACTTTGTAACATGTACTTTTTAATTCAGAGATGGCCCACATCTAACACTAGACTGGAGTTACCAGGACTTTCGACCGTGCCCACGTCAGGCATCAGTAATCAATTGCTGTACTATTTCTAGGCAGGCACTTTCAGCTGATGAGAATTAACTAACATGTCAGATGAGACCTATTTGCCATCTGCATTTTCATGCAAGCCTTTAGTTTCAATTCATCCAACAGATAGAATACTATACACTGAGGTTATAGAGATAATGAAACAGTTATTTGCCTCAGGAGGAAACTAAGAAAAAGGGCACGTATAATTCAGTTTGATAAGACTTTACGGGGAGCATAGAATACTATGGAAACCCAGAGAAGAGTTACTAGTTGGAGAGACACTGGGAAGATTTCATGGAGGAAGAAGCCATTATGCTCATATACTAAGAATAAATCATTCTGACACAGAAAAACAAGTCATGTGTGTGGTTGGTTTCTCTGACGCACTCCACACAGTGAATTTGGCAGTGAGAGTTGTGCATTATTGCTATGCAGCTGGGCTGGCCTAGTACAACCTTCTCTTGTAGCCCTGTAACCTTCACTACACCCAAGAAGAGCCTTTAGTATGCAAACCGTCCTCCTAAACCTCCGGGTAGAGATGTTCCACATGAGCACTTGATCGTAACTCCAATACTGAAAACTCATCAGAACAATCATCTTTTAAAAAATGATGTCTAGTACATGCTGTGAAAACAAAACCCAATTGTGATAGCTTTCGACGCTTCCTGGGCCAAGGGAATTGCACTCTGGTGGATGCGTTTTTGCCTCTAACAACCTCATAAAGCAGCGCGTGGCTGGTGGGCTCTGAGACTCAGTGATGGAGCTCTGTGGTCAGTGCCATCAGCGGATGAGAAGAAAGCTGGTTCTGTGGTGTGACTGCAGTGGCTGCAGCAATCAGGATCCCCACTCTGGCACCAAAGGTTCTTGGGCAGCTACTGAAGCATTTAGAGAGGGGGTGGGGAGGGGGGTGCATGGGAGGGAGGAAACCCATATGCCAAATTATAGTGATGCTCAAGTTTAAAATAAATTCTTTGAATAACCTAAACTGCAATTTCCTGAGGATGCTCTATAAAGCAGCAAAAGAGAAAAAAATGTTTCCACAGGAATAGTTCATTGCCCTCATTCTCCCTAAAATCATCACCCGTCAGTCCCATTGTGGCCCTACTGGAAGACATTGGGTTCTGGCTCCTGAGATCAGTCAGTTTGGCCACACTTGCATTAAAGAACCATCCACTTGGGTCAAAGGAATTAGGTTCTCTGTTAAAACGCAGAAGCCCCTGACCTGGGACCCATGAAATCATTAGGTTCTATCAACACACTGAGGCGAATTAACTTCTTAGATACCTTTGTCAGTAGAGTAGAGACCAGAGGGAAAGCAATGAGAGAAGATGAATTGGTAAGGTAGAAATTGGAGGAAAAGAAGGACTCAGAGGAAGGTCCTTTGGAGGGAGGACAGACAGACCAGAATATGGCATTCGAACATGGGCTTCCACCCTGGGGACATCAGCTCTGAGGTGGGGAGGCCCTGACAGAGTCAAGGAGGTTGCTCAAGACAAAGCTGAGAGTTTACTAAATAAAGACTTAACTGGATTCAAGTTTATATCTGGGAGAATTGGCATTACTTCTTTGAAGCTTTCCCTCCCTTAGCGACTTCCAATCAGTGTCTCAGACATAAAGAGACCAGATGAGGAAGTATGTAACCAGCTGTTGTGGAATTGACTGTGATGCATGGCCACCCCCATGTGTGTCAGAGTAGAACTGTGTTCCATAAGGTTTTCAATAGCTGATTTTTCAGAAGTAGATCATTAGCCCTTTCTTCCAAGGCACCTCTGGGTGGACTTGAACCTCCAACCTTTTGGGTAGCAGCTGAGTGCAGTAACCATTTGCACCACTCAGGGAGTGTGTAAAAGTGATGAAATCAGAGGTAAAAGACATGGACTCCCTTCTCAGCAACTCCAGCTATGAGCCGAGTGGGAAAGGCTGGCTGATCCTCAGTTTCCTTATCTGACCAGAGGCTCATGCTTTGTCTCCCTCCAGGGCGTGTCTTATGACTTCAGTGGCACTACACAGAGGAGCTTTCTTTTATAAACTATAAAATGATGTACGGAGGAAGGCATTAATTAGCATTGATTTAATTAACATCTCAAATGCAGGATGGTGGGTTGGCAGATTAATCTTCCCAGTCTCTATTCAAAAGCAAAACCCTACACTGAATTTGCAATACAATTTTCTTTTCTTGACCGAAGGGAAGAAAAAAATATATAGGGGAGTGGTTCTTATGTAAGATTTGCCTGTACTCTTAACTAATTTTAAACCCTAGTTTCAAAAGCAGTGAGTTGTTTCATTTAATCAGCAATAAAGCATATCCCACAAAAGGCAACTTCCTAAAGGGGAAGCTGCACAAACGGTTTTCTCTTGCTGCCTGCTATAACAATATTTTCTACTGAACTAAGCATTGCTAATTTTAGCCACGGATTATCTGGAAAGCAAGGAAAAAATAGATGAAAGGCAATTTTTACCTGAGCCAGACTGAGCCCCTGAAAACCTTTACTAAGAAAGAGATGCTGCTAGAAAAAGCCACTATGTAACTCTAACACCTTGGGGACATTTGTCAACTGCTCTCCATCAGCACTGGGTGAGGGAGGGAGGTACCATTTTTCTGAATTAGGAGAGAATTGAAACTCAGAGGTGAAATGATCTGATTCAGGTCATTACAGCTTGTATAAGAAAGCCAAGTGTACTCCAGCAACCTTAATTCCCACCCTGGCCTCTGATCCCAGGCCCTTCGATTAATGGAATGGTATTTGCTATGAGGGCTAAGCTGTACTGGATGCTGGTTTCTGTAAGCTGCCTCAATGAAGAGACTTGAAATAAAGATCTTTGTAAGAGAGGCAGGAAGTAATATCTGTAACAAGGTTACTTTGATTTTGAACGGGACATTAAGGCAAAAAATAGCAATCTAAGGGCTCTGTTCCATTCATAAAGATGCAGATACTACTTAAAAAAGCAGTCTTATGTTACCTGCAAAGGAGTCATTGAGATGCAGATGCATTCACTATGATCGTAGGTACTGTACCTCTCATAAGCAAGAAACCCTCCAGACAAAAATGAATAGTTCAAACTGCATTTGGAAGTGCTCAGGTCCTGGTGGGGGTACAGAAGTCGTCCCCATGTGAGCTCTGGGTGAGGAGGTAATGTGACCTCCTGAACAGGGGGTTAGATAGCCAACTCTTGCCCCTATGGGTATCGTCTGGCTTCTCTGGCTGGCAGTGAAGGCAAAAACATAGGGATTCCCCTTGTGGCCTAGGAGAAATCATGGTAGGCTTCCAGGCTCACATCCCCGGGGCTGGTGGCTGCAACTCTGAGCATGGGATCTAGTCAGGAATCAGCCTTCAGCAAAATTCAGAATGCTGGATTGTTTTCTCTTCCTTCACTGAACCCTTCTTCCAGGCCCTCATTCACACTAAGGTATAAAAAAAAAAAAAAACCAATTTCCATCTAGTCGATTCCAGCTTATAGTGACCCTATAGTACAGAGTAGAATGAAGCCCCATAGGGTTTCCAGGGAGCAGCTGGTGTATTCAAACTGCCAACCTTTTGTGCTCTTAACCACTGTGCCACCAGGGCTCTTCACTAAGGTATAAAAGACCAATAAAAAGTAGCATTACCCTGCAGAGAATTTGTATTTCTCACCTAATCTAAGCCAGAAACTGAAGAGAATTATTGGCTGTCATAGGAGTTTGAAAAGTCTTCTAAGACATAGACTGGCCTCTGTTCAAAGAAACCCGGCAGGTTGGTGGGGGAGAGGGGCAAAGAAGGACAGTCAAGAGCTCCCTCCCCCAAGGATCTCTCATGGTCCAAGGACATCTCCTATTCAAGATTCCTCAGCATGCCACAAGATCACGCAAGAGTGGAACTATGCTCCCTAAAGGGAGCCTGAGAAATGCCTAAATGTAACGCCTTGTCCCTAGATTCCCAGCATGTGAGGGGTCCCCAAGGTTTGTTCTTGTCCCAGGGAACCATGTGATGCCACAGATGGGGTCACTTATTTCAGCTCAGAGTGTGGTGAAGTCAAGGAAGAAATCCTCCCTGGAGGAAATGACTCCTGAGCAGGGTCTTAAAGAATTAATGGAGGTTGATCCAGGGAAGAGGAAAGGGAAGGCATTTAGAGGAAGAGAACTAGAAGAATTCAGGGTATGGGAAACAACATGGTAGGGAACCTTAAATCTACTTTGGGATGACTAGAGGGTCTCTGTTATAAATTGTGTCCCTCCAAAAGAAACTTGAAACTCCTAATCCCTGGTACCTGTGAATGTGATCCTGTTTGGAAATAAGGGTTTTCTTTTGTTCTGTAATAAAGTCATACGAGAGCAGAGTGGGTCCTAAACCTAATCACTTCTGAGTGGTGCCTTATATAAAGAGCAGAATAGGCACAGACAAACACAGGGGGAGGACAGATGCCATGTGAGGACCTGTCTACAAATAAAGGAACACCAAGGATTGCCAGCAGACACCAGAAACTAAGAGAGAGGCCCACAGAAGGAACAGACATGGCTGACACACTGATTTAGACTTTCAGTATCCAGAACTATAGTTCCTTAAAGCCACCCATTTGTGGTATTTTTGTTAGAGTAGTACCAGATAGTAAGACCGTCTCCAAGTGTGAGCACAGCTGGGTCATACAAGGCCCCGTGTGCCCTGCAGAGGAACTTGGATAATAATCCACATGTAGTGGGAGCCATTGAGGATTGCAAGCAAAGGGATAGCATGGTTGTTTTTCATATTACAGAGATAACTATATCTGTGGTGTGGAGGATTAATTTGAAGTAGCAAAACTGGAAGCAAATCTCCATCATAGACATCTTCTTTCCTGTCTCATTGTTTCCTTTACTGTCTTTTTATGGGTTTAGCTATTGTCATATTGACATTTATATAGTGTTTTAAATTATAAGGGAAAGTGATTATAATATGCTGCTGAATGAAAAAGCAAGACAAAGAACTGCAGGTACAGTTTGCTCTCAACAGCATAGGTATGCAAAGTTACTGGAAGAAAATGTATTAAACTTTAATCAAGGGCTAAGACTCTACCTTACGAATATAATCAGAATGGGACAAAATGGGGTTCTGTTTAATCAAGTCCAGTTTTGTTTTACTTATAAACTAAAAAATAGAAGCAAATTAAATATTTATTAATAGAGAAAGACAATAAAATGTTACTAAATCTAAAATATATATTAATATTTTGTTGTAATAACGTGAAATTAATAATATGAAAATACACAAGAAATACAGATAAGTGAAAAAAAATGGTTTCCAAAGAGTTGTAGAGCATAATCCCAGATTTGTATGTTTATATCCGTGTGTCTGTATATGTGTGTGTGTGAGTGTGGTCATATGCATTTGTAATAGGAGGTATATATGCTGTAATTGAGAGCATGAACTCAAGAGTCACACACTTAGTAGCTACATACAAATCAAAAAACCAAATGCACTGCTGTCAAGTCGATTTCAACTCAGTGACCCTATAGGACAGAGTAGAATTGCCCCTTAGGGTTTCCAAGGCTATAATCTTTACAGAAGCAGGCTGCCACATCTTTCTCCTGCGGAGCAGCCGGTGGGTTCGAACTGCCAAGCTTTTGGTTCGCAGCTGAGCACTTTAACCACTGTGCCACCAGGGCTCCTTTCAGTAGCTATATAATGTTGGGCAAATTTCTTAAGCTCACCGTACCTCAGTTACTTCATCCATAAAATGAGGATAATAGCACTCTCTCTTTCAAAAGTTTATTGTGAGGATTAAACAAATATGCATAAAGCATATTTAGAGCAGCACTTAGCATATTTATTATATCAACAATTATTATTATTAGTTATGCAACAAAAATGCTACCAAAAAAGCATGCTAAAATATTTAGTGTTCAATCTCCAGGCTATTGGCATTTGAGTGAGTTGTATGCTCTTTATGTTACAAATTTTCTATAAATGTTACGTGTTAATTAAATAATTAGGGAAAAATTCTCATTCAAAAAAGTGGAGTAGTCCAAAAGGCCAAATGTCCTAACCCACCTCCATCATATACCTGAACCTAAGCAATTTAATAAAAAGTCTCCTGAACTAGGAGCCTGGGAACTAGGGCCTTGGGTTGAAGTCCTACCACTAGACTTTCCAGATGTGAGAACTTGGACTACCCATGGAACCTCTGTGATGCTCATCCATTGGATGAGAATAACTACGTTTTTTCCCAGCTATCTCACATCATCAATGGCAGCCACAACAAGGTAATGAATGTGAAAGTTCACTGTGAGATATAAAACCCTATACACATGCAAGGATTTCTTAATAAAGTAATTCCCTCACTGACTCTACTTCTCATTTCTCCACGTGCAAATTGCAAAGCTGCTCGATGTAGGGGATTGTGCTTATTGATTAGGTAGTTACTGTAGAGTTTGCAGCCTTTGGAAAGCAAGAGGCTGTCTAGGATGCAGTATTACTTTGCAAAGCAGCAGCTCTTGATTACTCAGAGAAAGTCTGTGTTGTTTGGAGTTATCTATGCCATTTGTTTCTCTGCTTCTCTTTTCTGCTGTCTGCCTTTTGCTCATTTTATTAATTATTAGCAACTGGCTGTGAGGTAAGAGGAAAATATAAAGGGGGACGAAACAGAAGCCATACACAATACAACTTTTTAGTGAAAACAGCATCAGTGAGAGACGTTAGAACTTGCTGTGTTTTCAGAAGGAGAGCCAGATAATCTGTGACTTTTATTACCTTCTCAGTATAATACACAGGCAAAGTGCATGCATGCTTCCCACACACTCAGAGATGTGGTCTTGCTGCTTAAGGCTCAAGAGACTCACTAGCGTTCAGAATGGGGCTTACATTTTCAAATTTTGTTGTAATTCTCATTACTGTTTTAGCTAGCTAGTGCCGCTGTAACACAAATACAAGTGGGTGGCTTTAAGGAACAGAAATTTATTTTCTCACCTTCAGGAGGCCAGAAGCCCAAATTCAGGATGTGACTCACTGGGGTGGGGGTGGGGGTATTCTTCTTTGTCTATATCAGCATCTAACCTCCCCAAAAAAACAAAAACAAAAAATAGTTGCCATTGAGTCGATTCCAACTTGAAGTCATAGAGTTTTCAGTGGCTAATTTTTCAGAAGTAGATCACCAGGCCTTTCTTCTAAGGCACCTCTGGATGGACTTGAACCACCAAATTTTGGATTAGCAACTGAGCACATTAACCATTTGTGCCACCCAGTCCTTTCAGCTCCTGGGCTTATAGATTCATCTGCCTCCATAGTCATCAGGTGGTGTCCATCTTCCCCCTTATGTGCTCCCTTCTGTGTCTACTCTGTTTTGTTTTTCTTTTTTTGTGCTTTTGGAAGCTCAATTTTATTGTGGTAAAATATATGTAACACAGAATTTGCCATTTTAAACATTTTTAAGTGTACAATTCAGTGACATTAATTACATTCACAATGTTGTGCAACCATAAAACAAAGCAAAACAAAACTGTTGCTCTTGAGTAGATTCCAACTCATAGTGTCCCCACGTGTTTCAGAGTAGAACTGTGCTCCATTGGGTTTTCAATAGCTGTAGTCTTACCGAAGTAGATCTCTAGGCCTTTCTCTGTAGTCTTACCGAAGTAGATCTCCAGGCCTTTCTTCCACAGAATCTGCTCTTTTTATAACTTAGAAGTGATTAGATTTAGGACACACTTTACCTTGGTATGGCCTCACTGGGGTAACAAAGACAACTCTATTTCCAAACAAGATTACATCCACAGGTTGGTTATTGTTGTTAGTTGCCCTGGAGTCATTTCAGACTCTGGCAGGACACAATTCAATACATAACACTGGGCATAGGGTCGCTATGAGTCAGAATCTACACAACGGCAACGGGTTTGTTTTTTTGTTTGGTTTGGTTTTGTTTTTTGGCGCTTTAGGTTTCAAAGTCTACTCATAGAAGACTGAAAATAGCCACAATGCACACCAGTACTGCTTTATATATTACACGTGCAATCTTATCAGCTTAGCCTGAGTCTCGTAACCACCCTGCCCATGACAGAAAGTCCTTCTCCATATCTGACCCTTATATCTCCAAGGGTCGTGTGACATTCCCAATCTCGATCTGGAGATGGAAAAGGCACATTCTACATGATTATTCCTTCTGCGGATCATGAAGCACAACCACATGGACATTTGGGAGATCTGGAGTATGAACCAAACCAAACTGGAGTATAGTCCAAACCCAGTCAATGACCTTTAAAGAGAGAAAGAGTCTCATATCTCTGCACCCAGAAATATAAGGATGTCGTGTCACAGTATGACAACATGATGATAGTACCATGTTAGTCCACTCTCAAGTGTCAAGTAATAAAAAGTCAACTCGTATTAGCTTAAGGAAAATTACAGGCTCACCGTAGAAGAGGCCAGGGATGACAGGAACTCTAAAGGCTTGTACACCATCGGGATATCTTCTCTCCCCCACATCTCCTCTATTGACTCCATCCCCATAGGCTGGCTATCCCCACAAACCAGCTCCATGGCAACAAGCATTGCTAGCTTTTATTTTTAAAGCCTCAAAATCAGAGAAGAGAGCTCATGCCTATCTCAAGGAGTAATTCTGTTTTGCCAGGGGCATCTATGGGTCACTGTGGCTGTTGGCTGTCAGAGAGCTGTGGCTTTAAGATGTAATCTATCTCATGGATCTCCTAGGGCAGGTAGTTAATACATATGTAAACAGATACAGAGAAAAGATTGAATAACGAAAATTTATCAAGGCAGCAAGTAGCTCCTGCTGCCAATGAGAACTGGGGAAAATTTTAATGATGAGACACAGGACTCTGTCTCTTCAAGCCACTAGTGACAGGGGAATGGTAGGTAATCCAGAAACTTACCGAAGTCATATCTGATGATTATTTACACTTGTTTCACATGTTCACATATGAAATTAAAATTTAAATTAGCCACTTTAGAAATAACTCTTCCATAGCATGAGACCAATAATTTTAATTCTGATGCTGAATGCATAAAGATGTAAATTAAAGGAATTCCTTCTGGAAAGGTACCTGAATTAGGTAAATGCAGCTAATATTTAAATTTTTTGTGCCAGCAGGATGCAATGAGAATGACATCTGGAGTTGTGCAACATGGTAGCCCTGTGTGTTGTTTTTTGGGGTGGTAGAGGAAAAGTGATAGAGACTGCGAGTTGCCTACCTAATATCTATTCTCCTCTCTCTTCCTTATTAACAGAATGCAGGTTTTATTCTAGGTGACAACGTGCCCAGCTAAAAGTTACATTTCCCTGGTGACTTGATGTCAATGTGATACAAGCAGAAGTTGTTAGGTGGAACATCTTGGAAAGCTCCTTTGCCCTCCTTCCCTTCTTCTTTCCTGCTGCCTATAATATAGACACAATGGCTGGAGTTCCAGCAGCCAATTTGGACCACTAAGAGACATGTGAAGGATGGAAGAGAAGAAAGTTAGAAGGAACTTGGTTCCTGAAGACCATGGAATGACCACACCTGCCCTGGACTGCTTACCTCTACACTTGATTATTTTTGAATATGATGTATGCTTTTTTAATGCAAAGCCATTGGAAGTTTGGGTTTTCTCTTTTATGCAGTCAGTTAAGCAGTGTATCTTGTAGAATGGGTACTGGGAAAGACCTATTGTATTAGGAATAGTGCAGATTAGGATGGTCCCTACAGTGCTAAACCCTTCAAAATTTCTGGGAGATCTCTGTGATAAGGCTTCCAGATGTGAATAATGCCCTATCTTTCTTTAGGAGCAGACATAGAGGGAAGTCAGAAATAGAACTCAGGCATTCTGGGCCACTGCTGCCTCTCCTATTTCCACATTTAGGCAGAAAAACAGGTTGACCTGTAAAACCATAAAAATGCACTCTGGTGCCTACCAACCATAGTGTTGGTCCAGGAATTATGAGGCCTGTGTTATGGGAAAGTGAGAATAAAAAAGTGTGTGCTTGGAGCCAGGTAGACCTGGGTTCAAACCTTATTTCTTCCATATTTCTTATTTCTGTATGGTTTTGGACAAGTTATTAGTTTCTCTGGGACATTTTCTACATCTGAAAATGGAGAAAATAAAACATTTTGGGGGAGTTTGAGGGACTAGCAACCCTAGATCTTATCAGCATCTCAGGTGAGACTTTGGATTGCTGTGCAGACACTAACTGAACCCGCAGCAAGGAGAACCATGACTATCTCTCACTTACTGAGTACACAGCATCCAAAGAGTAAGTCAGAGAGAGGTTAAATGCCCAAGAGTCGGAGGCCACTCTTGCATAAAGCTTTAAACACATAAACTTGACACAATGGAAAACCCACACCAATCGATGTTAGTCATATCACCAATTCGGCAACATGGCCTTCCTCCCATGGAGAAGACTCAATGAAAGAGAGAAAACAAGGGATGAAGCTATTTCCCCATCCTTTCAATAATTCTGACAGGTCAAAATTTCCTATTTTATGAGCTCAGGCAGCAAAATAAGAAGAGTTAGATAAAAGTTTCCCCTACATCTGCTTTTCAGGGTTGGAGTACGGATTAGATGATCTGATTAAGTATGCATTTTTTTAAAAAATCCAGGTATTCTTATAAGAAACACAGAAATCTTAAAGAGCGATTCGATTCAACTGTAGCAAACTATCCTATCAAAACCAAGACCCATAGACAATTGCCTTCTGGATGCTGCTATCATTTGACTCATTACCATCAGGGTACTATTCATCTGCCCTCCTCACTTCCTCATTTCACCTTGAAAGTTGAATGGCGACCAGGGAAATATAGGGAAAGGCATTGGAGGCGAGAAGAAGGGAAAGACTGCAGGCTGGCTTCTTTCCAGTTCATTCCTTAATCGCCTGTGTGGATACTCATGCTTGGGAAGGAAAAAAAAGAAGAAGCAGTTGAAGGCCATTGCTACACTTCAATCTCAGTCTTAAATCTTATATTATAAAAGCTTTCAGAGAGACCAAAAAAAAAAGGAAGAGAGAGAGAGAGAAAGAAAATTTCTTGCTAAGAAGAGTTGAAGCTTGAAAATGGAACTGAGGGCTAATAATATATTTTGGGTTATAGCCAGAGTCCTGAGATATGATGCCTCCATTTTACCTTCCAGTGTCTTCACATTCACATAGGTGGCTTAAGGCAAATATTTTTTAAAATTCCCATGGTACAAAGACTAGGTTCTGAAGTACAGTCAGGTCAGGATTACCAAGCTAACTTTTTGTTTTTTTATTTTTCAAGAGGTTGACCAATTGCACTAGTTGTAAAGTAAGAATAAGAAGACCAAAATTTGGGGAGAAGAAAGTACAGGGGCATTCCTGAATAGCTAAATCTGGCTTTAAAAAAATATTCTAGACTTGCAAATATCCAAAATTCAAACTAATCTCAAGAACTAGTCAACATAAGACAATACAGGGAGTTTCAGTTGAGAACACCATAAACTAATAGGCTTTGGAATGTAAATACCAGGAATTTTTATATGTTGCTTGGTTGGTTTGTTTTTTAGTAAGAACAAAAAAAAGTACAACTCCTAATTTATTTAATAGTCCTAAAATATTTGTTTAGCGCCGACCATAGACCAGGAACTGGAGGGGAAATATTGCATATTCAAGAGCCCTGGACAACAGGTCTGGGAACCTATGGCCTCTGAAGTCGATCTCAGACTCAAATTAATTTTAACTCTTAAGTAGAAAAGTATTTCAAAAATTTGGATTTGAAATTTGTAGGTAAAAGAGGAAAAAATATTTTTGTCCTGGAAACAGCTGATTTCCAGATGGCAGAAAGCTCACTGGAGTCTAGAAGGGAAGTTACAGAAGGTGCTCACCTGTTCTGATGCTCTCAGGCCAGGTGAGCAGGGAGGTCTGTCAAAGGCCTCCTGGCTGTTTGTCTCTCTGTCTCTGTAGGTTTCTGGATTTCTACTTCTCTTCCTTACTGTGCACTTGGCTCTGTGAATCCCCCTTTGTGTGCTTCCATCTTGTGTTCTCTTTCCCCAACTATCTATCAATATCTGTTAGCTAGCTAGATGGATAGAAAGACAGATGGATAGATACGTAGGTGGGATAGAGATCTTTTTTTCTTTCTTTCTTATTTTCTCTTTGGTTCTCTAATTTTCTGTAATATAATATTGAAAAGTATGTTTTCGTTTCTTTAATAGTACTGTATAGTTCTTGAATATATTTTGTGCTTCTTGAATAGTTAAAAAATTGAAGTAGATAAGTTTAAATTTCTCTGTAGTTAAAAAAAAACTAAAACAATAATGGAGTTGTCAACTATGTAGCATCTGGTTGATTGCGTGCGCACGTGTGTGTGTGTGTGTGTGTGTGTGTGTGTGTGTGTGTGTGTGTGTGTGAAGGTTAAAGGATACAGCACTGCAGACTGCAGCATTCTATTGATACAATGGTGTCACATTATATTAACTCTTTCTTAATAAGGGTTGGTTCTAAGGTTTTGGTTGCTTTTTCTCCATAAGGAGAAAAAAACATTGCTACTTTCAACTTCATTAGCTACCTAGGAGTTAATGAGTTTTCAAAAATATTTATTAAAAATTAATTAGTGGATATTGTACATTTAAAGAAGATGTGACTGGGTTCCTACAAGTTCACTTGATCTCTCTTTCAATATTTAAAAATAAACATAAGGCTAACTAGAAGAGTGTGGACATAGAGTATCAATAAGAATCTTTTATTTTTTTTTTTTTTAGCTATTGGAAAAAAATATTATAAAGTTTTAGTGAAATGTAACCTAAGCTGCATTTTAATTAGACTTCAGTGTTTTCTTTCTGAGGATGGCATCTGGAGAACAATCTGGCTTCATTTCCCACAGTAAGATGCCTTTTGTGGATTGATATTTCAAAAACACCTCACAATCATTAGAAATAATAGTGAAGTTACCTGAACACAAAGTTGCCTGTACACATCAAATGAAGCAGAGTTACTTTTATATTTTTAGGGGAACTATCCCTATCAACTATCAAGATGAGAAGATAGATGGATTATATCTATATCTATCTATGGCATGAATAAAGCTGTTTTGGTCCGATTCCACATAAAGTTCAACTGTATTTGACAGAACTGACAATCAGAAACCTGGTTTCAATTGTAAACAGACAGGCCAGATCATGGTGGGCCAGAACCATCAGGCCAAACACCCACATGACCTGCCACTTCCCTATCTAAGAATGTTCCAAGACTTTCCCACTGCTGTCAGGGTAGAGACCAAATGTCTTACCTCTACCACCTGGGCCCTGACTAGCTTCTTCTCTCATCACTTAGCTTTTCAAGTTTTTTTTGAATGCCTCACATTTGTCATGCTCTCTTTCTCTCATCCCCTGGTCTTCAACTGTACTAGTTCTTCTGCCCAATATAATCTCTCTTTACCCTTTCTTTCACCTCTTACCCATTGCCTGGCTTAACCTTCCAGTGCCTGTTTAAATGTCACTTCCTTCAGATTGTCTCCTCTGAGCTCCAGAGTTTATATTAGTTTTTCCCCAAATGCCTCCATCAAAATAAAACCACCATTGTCGTGGAGTCGATTCCAACAGAAAAGAACTGCCCCATAGGGTTTCCAAAGAGCGGCTGGTGGATTTGAACTGCTGACCTTTTGTTTAGCAGCCTGAGCTTTTAACCACTGCACCACCAGGGCTCCAGTGCCTCCATAGCACCCAGCATTTCCTCTGTCACAGCATCTTCACGCTGTTGTAATTGCCCATTTACTTGTCTGCATTCCCTACTAGATGACAGCACTGTGAAGATAATGTCCTCACAGCATCTCTATTGTACACCATTGTGTCTGAACTGTCTACCACAGGCACTTGGTCTAGTTGAATATTTACTGAATGAATAAAGTTCAGATCATCTGAGGTGGTAGCAGTATTAGGAGATTAAAAAAAATTGAATAGGTGCAGTGTTAAGGAAAACTGAATAGACGGGTCTGGTCCTACAAACAGTAAGTATGAGGTAGATATATTAATAGTGCCAGCTGTGGGCTGCAGGTAGGTGTCCCCGGGATAAGCAAAGTCTACATTTAAAGGTCTAGCTTTGGGTTTCAAGTAACAAATGGCAATTGGCATTCAGAACCCAGATTCCTGTCCTTAGGAACATTGTCCAGTGCAAGGGAGAAGTCCAGTTTCTAAACAACCTGCATGGGCAAAGAATTTAAGGTAGATACCCATTATGGATTGCATTGTGTCCCCCCAAAAAATGTGTGTCAATTTGGCTAGTCCATGATTCTCAGTATTGTGTGATTGTCCGCCATTTTATCATCTGATGTGATTTTCCTACCTGTTGTAAATCCTACCTCTATGATGTTAATGAGGTGAGATTAGTAGCAGTTATGTTAATGAGGCAGGAGTCAATCTACAAGATTAGGTTGTGTCATAAATCAATCTCTTTCGACATATAAAAGAGAGAAGCAAGCAGAGAGACATGGGGACCTCACACCACCAAGAAACAAGAGCCAGGAGAATAGTGTGTCCTTTAGACCCAGGGTCCCTGCACTGAGAATCTTGTCAGGGGAGGGTTGATGACAAAGACCTTCCCCCAGAGCTGACAGAGAGAGAAAGCCTTCCCCTGGAGTTGACACCCTGAATTTGGACTTCTAGCATCCTAAACTGTGAGAGAATAGATTTCTCTTTGTTAAAGCCATCTACTTGTGATATTTCTGTTATAGCAGCACTAGATAACTAAGACAATACTCATATTACTGGAATCAATGTATAATACAAGTGTCTGAGCACCAAGAACAAGGTGAGACAGAGCTATTAGGCGTGCGGCACAAAGAGTGGGGCCAAGAGCAAGGCTGGTGATGATGTAGAACTAGGAATCCTTGGACTCCCTCAAACTCAGGAAAGAAATTGGTTCTAGAGCCTGGACAGGAGATCCTAGGTGGTCCACATGGTTAAAGTACTTGGCTGCTAACAGAAAGGTTGGAGGTTTAAGTTATCCAGAGGCATCTTGGAAGAAATATCTGGCTATCAACTTCCAAAAAAATCAGCCACTGAAAACCCTATGGAGCCCAGTTCTACTCTGACATACATGGGGTCACCATGAGTCAGACAACTTGATGGCAACTTTTTTTTTTTTTTTAATAGAGTCTGAAAAACAGCTTGGCCTACAGATGGAGGCTAAGGGGCTCCTAGTTCCTATTATGGAAATTTGAGGAATTTGAGGGCAAAGACCAAGGAACTCATTATACCTGTCAGGCCAGTTCAGTCATTAAGTCCAAACTGACTTGACCAGCCAGACTACTTTTGTGGTTCATTTGCATAGGCAATCCACTGGGCAACGTACTTGGAAGGTGGAGAGGTAAGTACAGATTCTCAAGTCTGAAGTGTATGCTGTATTCACTGCTTCCTCTGAGGACTGCCTATTTACCCCAGGACCATGTTGGTTGCTAAGAACTCCTGTCCTTCCCAGATCTGTGTGTTAGTGCTCTTGCCCAATAACTTTCTTTAAGGCATTCTCTCAGGTATGTTTAATTCAGCCTGAGTCACCAAACTGTTACGGGAGCTGTTCAAAGACTTAAGAATCTCAGAGAAGTAGAACTTGTTCATCATACTTCACTTGCTGCCATTCTGATGTCTATCATTTCTTCCCAGAGAAGCTGTTTCTTGTGATCACAGCCTCCATGACAAAGCTGCCTGGATAAACCAGAAAGGAATCATTTTAAACCAGTCAGACAAACTAGAAAAGATCTCAACTTTAAAACAAAATAAGCCATACCATGAAAAAATACAGTCAAACTATAGCATATAGGGATTAGGAAATTCATCATGACAACCTTACAGGGTTTTGTCCAGAAATCAATACTTCTTCACATTGGATTCAAGTCCTAAAATTGGATCAAATTCAAACTTCACAAATTTTTTCTTAATGTTGACGTATTTTCCTTTTACCATAAACAAGGGGGAGGAGACTCAACAGTAATAAATACCAGTGCATTCTGAGAGACAGGGGCAGTAAAAGAGCTACTTGATGTAAGAATTCTGAAAAGATTTTCTGCTAGATGTTCAACAATTTGAAAGCAAGCCACAGTTTTTGTATGTCAAATGTTGATGTGCTGTCTCTTTACCAGCAGCTGTGAGAAGAGGTAGATCTTTTTTTTTAAAAAAAAAAAAAATGGAAGCAGGAAAAGGCTATATAGGAAAGAGGGTCAGTATTTCTTTGTTGTTATTTTGTTTTTTAATAACCTTCATATTCTGTTGAGGCCTGTTGGAATATCTGCCAATTTCAATAGACTGTGAGTTTTCCCAGGGCAGAGTCTGCATTTTACTCATCTTCTTATTTCATGTTTGGCCCAGAGAGCAGGTATTCAACAAATATTTGTTGAACGACTGAATGAATGAATCAGTAGATTAGTGACAAATTTCCTAAAAGCACTATGTCAGAAAGCTATTCTTTCGTTCCTAGCCAGCACGCTAAAAGCAAAGGCACATCAAAAACAGGTCCACCAAGGGACATGTGAATCAGAGCAGAATGTTGTCATTGTTCTTAGTTGCTGTCAAGTCGGCTCCAACTCATGGTGACTCCATGTACAACAGAACAAAACAATGCCCGGTCCTGCTCCATCTTCCTGGTCACCGGTATGCTTGAGTCCATTGTTGAATGCCTTCCAACCTAGGGGGATCATCTTCCAGCACTGTATCAGACGATATTCTGTGATCCCTTGGGTTTTCAGTGGCTAATTTTCCCAAGTAGATCACTAGGCCTTTCCTCCTAGTCTGTCTTAATCAGGAAGCTCCCCTGAAACCTGTCCACCATGGGTGACCCTGCTGATATTTGAAATACTGTTAGAATAGCTTCTAGTATTATAGCAACACACAACTCACCATAGTACATCAAACTGACAGATGGGTGATGGCAGAGGAGACTAGAGAAAGGCTAATAGGCCAAGGTAGAGTTTTGTTCTTCATGAAACCTTCCCAAATCCTCTCAGTCTTCTCTTTATACTCTTCCAGAACACTCTTATGAACTTACTGTAACCATTCTCATTTGGAGAATTAGGTATACCGCACCGTTGGAAAGGAGGGAAATGAGGATAGAGAACTATAAAACCTCATGAGACTGAGCATTTACCTGGTACCTGTGTAAAAATGGCATAGAGTCAGCATCTGACCTACTCTAACTTCCCAAGGGGGAAGGAGAACCAAGAGCAAAAGCCCAAAGCTTATTCCTATGAAGTAGGGGTCAAACATGCCTCCTCTCTCCACCATCTTTATCAATTCTGACACCAACCATCCCTCCCACAGCACTCTCTACTACTCTGCTGAGTTCAGTAATTCATTGCAATGGCCACACAGAACTCACAGGCAATACTCACGATTATGAGGTTTATTAGGGAAGTTACAGGTTACAATTCAGGTTCAGGAATGCTCAGGATACAGTTCCTCATCAGGACAGCCTCTTCTAGCTGTGCTTGCAGATACGCCTCTCTCTGGCCCTTGGCCTCTACCCAAAGGCACTCAGCCTTCTTGCTCTGCGGGCCAGGAAGTCCACTGTGCCATCTCCTGCTGGTCTCATCTGTTGCCGTTTTTCTGCCACTGCTTCTCTCTGTCTTCACTGTTACAGCTGTCTCCTGAGTCCAGGACCTTCTCCGTGTAGGAATCCTTGGTTTGAAGGATACGCTTTCTGCTCTTGGCTACTCTTCCTTGATGGTGGTGGGATCCTCTCTCTCCCGCCTCTGGGATGGCTCATTGCAGGCCCAGTAGGAGAGCAAAACTGACCAATCCCCTTGGTGAGCCACAGTTACACTATTTGCACAGTCCCACCCAATCACTTGGGTGGGAGTAACAAGACCATGGCTAGAAAGGCCACACAAAAGCGACCCATCACACCACAACCTGGCACACTGCTTTATGTATATTACCTCATCTAATTCTCAAGAAATCATAAGAAATGGATATTAGTGCTATTACCACCAGACAGACAGAGAAAGCTGAGGTATAGGGAGAGGAGGTGATTTGGCCAAAGTTATTCATCTCACCAGTGGGAAACTAGAATTGAAACACTGGTAATGAGTTCTCATCTTTAACCGCAGAGAAACTTGGCTTTCTTCACAATTTTGCCTCATCTCAACAGAATCATTATCTCATTGCTTTGTTGCTAGAGGGGAGAAAAGTATTTTCTGAATCGATGGCACTTTAGAACACTCCAATTTGTTCCACTAAATGCTCCTGTTATTCCAAAGGCATGTGAGGTCAAGTGCACAGGGCAAAGGTAGGGCAAATGAGAATCTGGTGGTGATCTCAAAGCATTTTCAAACTGGCAGGACTATCAAAGTATAGGAAAGCTGAGCTTTGGGAATCAGAGAACCAGATGCCTAAGGGAGGGCCTTTGCTCTTTGACCTTCTTCATCTTTTCACTGTCACCAACCTCCTCGCAGGCCATCATTTCTGACTTATGCCCCCTCACTTGTCACAAGGTCTACATTTGCCTGACCATAATGAGTAATGTGCTCTAAACCATGAATAGAAATTAGAATTTAATTCGTTTTAGTGGCATTTCAAGAAGGGAGATGCTTAAACAAGCTATTTGGTGTCCTCTGCATTACTACTGAAGGTTAATCGCTATCCAGTATGCATACTTGAACTCCAAACTATGTTCTTGAGAAAATGGAATAATTAAACCACAAGTGGCAATTGCATTTTAGGAGGCTTCTTGCTATAGCAACATCGTTAAAGTAATAACGTTTCTAAGTTGGCATCCAGCCTTCAAATTTCTATTTTCAAATGTGTGTGCTATCTATTAATTTCTGTTAATTTTCCTCAGTTTTAGAAACGGAAAGAGGTTGTCATCTGACTGAAATCTGAAGTTGGTACTTTGCACTATGGCATATTCTCCCCATAGAGCTCTTTGTTTCAGAAATTTGTCTCCACTTGAACATATTCTAAATACATAAACGTTGTCTTATTAGATATATTTATGAACATATTTTAGAAATGTAGCTCTGATATACCCATGTAGGGTGAATGTTTCACAGCCATTTAAGATCCTGTTTTTAAAGAATATTTATTGACATGGGAGAGTGTTTATAATACGGATGAAAAAATATGTTAAACTTATGTAGAGTCTGAGCATCATTTTAAAAATATAAATCTATATGTGCACAGATATACACATAGGAAAAATGATTAGGTTAAAAAAAATGCCATACAGTGGATTGGATTTTTAATTGTTTTATTTTATTTCTTTCTAATTTTTCTGTATTTTCCATTTGTATTGGGTAATAGGTATATTACTTTCATACTTTATTATGTTTTTAGTATTTTATATAATACCAGACAAGAGTGCCATAGAAAATTTTAAACAAGATAGAGCTGAAACACCCCTTAAATACTTCACCGTTTCAGTCCCTTCCCCAGAGATTAACACTTTTATTAATTTTTGTGGGAATCAGGGTTTCTCAAGAGTGGCATCATGGACATTTGGGGAAGGATAACTCTTTGTTGGGGAGTGAGTACTGTCCCATGCATTGTGGGATTTTTAGTAACATTCCTGCTCTCTACCCACAAGATGCCAGTAACAACAAAAATGTCTCCACTTGCTGCCTTTAAGTCATTCAAAATGCCTCCAGACATTGCCAAATGTTCCCTATGGGGCAAAATTGCCCCTGGTTGAGAATCACTGGAATATAGCCTTCCAGGCCCTTTTCTCTGCATTTACACACACATATAGAAATACATCATTAAAAAATAAATGGTATTATTCTGTACATTTTCTACAACATAATTTTTTTTGTTATGTCTTAGTGGCCTTTCTAGGCTACTACATATAGGTCTCATGTGTTCTTTGTACAATCAGGAAAAAAAAAAGGAAGAAAGGTAATAAAAAATTACAAAGAAGAAATTTATCATAATCCAGACTAAGACCTTTAGGAAACCATCACTCTCTATAAATACAATCCAGAAGGTGACTTTGGGGCACGTTCCATCCTCTAATGAAAGAAAGAGCCCCTAAAAGCCACTGTCACTGAAAACCCAATTAAAAGAAAGGAATGAAATCATAGCGTGCTCCCTCTAGGCAGAATATGGAAAAAAAAAAAAAAAAATGATGTAACCGTCGGATTCCAGAGGCAGCAGTTATCAGTCCCCAGAACAAAGATAATCAAAGAATCCTTCTACATGTGTCTTCGCAGCAGTGACATTAATACAGTATCAACTAATTTGCCCTTCCCCATCCAGACCTACCACTCCAAATCTTTTTGACGAAAATGTAAATCCCAGGATCAATATAAGGCTAGATTTAATCTTTGATTTCAGAATCAATATTTTATTTTATTTTTTATTTTTTTATTGCACTTCAGATGAAGGCTTAGAGAACAAATAGTTTCTCATGAAACAGAAGTACACATGTTGTTTTATGACATTGGTTAACAACCCCACAACATATTAACCCTCTAACTTCTCAACCTTTTTTTTTTTTTTTTTTGGTGAAGATACACATAGCCAAAGATACACCATTTCAAAAACTTCTACATGCACAGTTCAGTGACATTGACTACGCTCTTCCAATTGTGCTGTTATTCTCACTTAAGATGAAGGCTTACAGAACAAAATAGTTTCTCGTTTCACAGTTACTACAAATGTTGCCCTATGACAATGGTTAACAATCTCACAACACATCAACAATATCCTTACTCAACCTTGGGTTCCCTATCACCAGCTTCCTTGTCCCCTTCTGCTTTCTGGCCCTTGTCACTGGACTCCTGTACCTCGTTAGTCTCATTTGGTTTTACGGGTCTGTCCACTCCCAGGCTGAACGGTGAACCTTGGAGGTAACTTCACCACTGAGCTAAAAGGGTGTCTGTCTGGGGGCCATACTCTCGGGGTTTCTCCAGTCTCCTTTAGGCCAGTAAATCTGGTCTTTTTTTTTTTTTTGTGAGTTAGAATTTTGCTCTACATCCTTCTCCAGCTCTGTCCAGAACCCTCCGTTGTCTGTTGTGATCCTGGTCAGAGCAGTCAGTGGTGGTAGCCGGGCACCATCTAGCTATCCTGGGCTCAGGCCGGTGGAGGCCTTGGTAGCTGTGGACAATTAGTCCTTTGGACTAATCTTTTCCTTGTATCCTGTTCTCTTCATTCTCCCTTGCTCCCGAAGGGATGAGACCAGTGGAGTATCTTAGATGGCTGCTCACGGGCTTTTAAGACCCCAGACACTACCGACAAAGGTAGAATGTAGAGCATTGTCTTTATAAGTTGTGTCATGCCAATTGAGCTAGATGTTCCCCGAGACCATGGTCCCTACAGCCCTCTGCCCAGCAGTTCATTCCCTCAGGGAGTTTGGATGTGTCTATGGGGATTCCATGACCTTTCCTTGTCCAAGTTGTGCTAGTTTCCCCTGTATTGTGTACTGTCTCACCCTTCACCCAAGATACCACTTATCTACTGTCTATTTAATATTTCCCCACCACCACCCATCCCATCCCTGGTAACCAACAAAGATTATTACATTTTGTGTGTGAACTTTTTCATGGGTTTTTACAATAGAGGTCTCATACAATATTTGTCATTTTGTGATTGACTTATTTCACTCAGCATAATGTCCTCCAGTTTCACCCATGTTATGAGACAGTTCACAGATTCATTGTCGTTCTTTCTCGTTGCATAGTACTCCATTGTGTGTATGTACCATAGTTTGTGTATCCATTCATCTGTTGATGGGCATCTAGGTTGTTTCCATCATTTTGGTATTGTGAACAATGCTGCCATGAACATAGGTGTGCATATGTCTATTCGAGTGATGACTCTTATTTCTCTAGGATATATTCCTAGGAGTGGGATTGCTGGATCGAATGGTATGTCTATTTCTAGCTTTCTGAGGAAGCGCCATATCATTTTCCAAAAGGGTTGTATCATTTTGCATTCCCACCAGCAGTACATAAGTGTTCCGATCTCCCCGCAGCCCCTCCAACATTTGTTATTTCCAGTGTTTTTGATTCGTGCCAGTAATGCCGGGGTGAGATGGTATCTCATTGTGGTTTTAATTTGCATTTCTCTAATGGCTAGTGATCGCGAGCATTTCCCCATGTGTCTGTTGGCCATTTGAATCTCTTCTTTGGTGAAGTGTCTATTCATTTCTTTTGCCCATTTTAATAGGATTATTTGTCTTTTCGTTGTAGAGGTGTTAGATTTTCTTGTAGATTATGGAGATTAGACCTTTGTCTGACTTGTACCGTCCAAAAATTTTTTCCCAGTCTGTAGGTTCTCTTTTTACTCTTTTGGTGAAATCTTTTAAAGAGCATAGGTGTTTGATTTTTAGAAGATCCCAGTTATCTAGCTTATCTATTGGGTTTTGTGCATTGGTGGTTATGGTTTGTATCCTGTTAATGCCATGTATTAAGGCCGGAAGTGTTGGTCCTATTTTTTTTCTATGAACATTACAGTTTTAGGCTTTATATTCAGGTCTTTGATCCATTTTGAAGTAGGTTTTGTATACGGTGTGAGGTATGGGTCCTGTTTCATTTTTTTGCAGATGGATATCCAGTTTTGCCAGCACCATTTGTTAAAAAGACTGTCTTTTCCCCATTTGATGGACTTTGGGCCCTTGTCGAAGATCAGGTGACCGTAGGTGGATGGATTTACATCTGGGTTCTCAATTCTGTTCCATTGGTCAATGTATCTATCATTGTACCAGTACCAGGCTGTTCTGACTACTATAGCTGTATCGTAGTTTCTGAAGTCAGGTAGTGTGAGTCCTCCAACTTTATTGTTCTTCTTCAGTAGTGCTTTACTTATTTGGGGCTTCTTCCCTTTCCATATAAAGTTAATGATATGTTTCCATCTCTTTGAAGAATGTTGTTGGTATTTGGATCTGGATTGCATTGTATTTGTAAATTGCTTTGGGTAGAATTGTCATTTTCACAACGTTGAGTCTGCCTATCCCTGAGCATGGTATGTTTTTCCATTTATGTAGATCTCTTTGGGTTTCTTGCAGTAGTGTTTTGTAGTTTTCTTTGTATAGGTCTTTTACATCCCTGGTCAGATTTATTCCTAAGTATTTTATCTTTTAGGGGCTATTGAAATTGATATTGTTTTCCTGATTTCCTTTTCATTGCTTTCCTTATTGGTGTATAGGAATCCAACTGATTTTTGAATGTTTATCTTGTATCCTGCTACTCTGCTGAATCTTTCTATTAGTTCCAGTAGATTTCTCGTGGAGTCTTTAGGGTTTTCTGTGTATCATATCATCTGCAAACTGGGACAGTTTAACTTCTTCACTACCAATTTGGATGCCCTTTATTTCTTTTTCTTGTCTTATTGCTCTAGCTAAAACTTCCATCACAATGTTAAATAGGAGTGGTGATAAAGGGCATGCTTGTCGTGTTCCTGTTTTCAAGGGGAATGTTTTCAGCCTCTCTCCATTAAGAATGATGTTGGCCGTTGGTTTTGCATAGATGCCCTTTATTATGTTGAGAAATTTCCCTTCTATACCTATTTTATTGAGAGTTTTTATCAGGAATGGGTGTTGGACTTTGTCAAATGCCTTTTCAGAATCAATATTTAAAAACACAATTTAGGTCATTTCTTCTCCCCAAGATACGATAGTCAACTTCATCAAAAAATAGAATGTTGATAACTCTCTAGAGGCTCCCAACCCCGGGTGCCTCATTCTTGTCCCAACTCTAACCCTCCTTCCAGAAGTAACAACTATTCTCACTTTTTTGATAATCATTTTCAAAAAATTACTGTCGTTAATGGCTCACTACCTATATGTGCATCCCTTAATAATATGATATTTTTGCCTATTTTAATAACATTGACTTTATCTGTGACATGCTCATGTTCAGTACTGTAGGTATATTGCTTTGCTAATAAACAAAATTCTTTATACTGTCTACTCTTTCTAGGATCATAAAGATGGAGCAGGAGCAGGTAACATTTTATTCTGTTACACATAAGGCAGCCATGAGTCAGAGCCAACTCAACAGCAACTTTTTCTGGGGATTTAGATTCTTCTGATTTTAATGAGAACAAACAGTTCTCCAATACATATTCTTGTTCATGTATCCTGGTACATATGTGTGTGAGTTTCTCTAGAGTGTGTTCCTGGAAGTGGATTTTCTGGATTTACATGTGATTCACATTCCGAACAGCACTTAAGGAAAGTTCCCATCACTCCACATCCTCACCATCACTGGGATGTCTAAAGCCCTTAAAATGTAGATGTTGACGCTTGCCTTTTAATACTGCACAATGGAATAGGATAGATGGCATAAAGGTCTCTGAACTGAAAGAACACTAGATGAAGTCTCAATGAGTCCCTTTGAACTCCTGGGTGAGGTGAGGCCAGAGGCACCTGTAAAAAGCCTCACAGCTCTGTTCCTGCAGCACCTCTAGATCCTTTCTGGAACCTCTGATTCCATCCTGCTGTTTTCTAACTAGCTCACTCTCTGCACAGGCACTTTAGATGGCACAGGTGTTGGACGAACTAATAGGCTTCCCAGTGCAGCATATTTCCTAAAAGCTGCATCGGGACATCCTTGTGTTTGAAGTTGTATAGCACATGGTTCTATCTGCCTAACTTTCTGGTCCAGTCCACCAGGACACCAGCCCAGGCAGGCCACTGCTTCTGTGGGAGGAGCTGGAGAGAGTGAAGCTATCCTTGCAGAGCCAATTAGCGTCACTTTCCTCCTTTGTAATATCTTTAAAATTATTGATTGGTTTGGTCCCTAGACTTTATTGGGTGGCCCCTGAGGATGAACACTAATCATGAGAAAATTTCCTTTCCCTTTGTCTCTAAAATGATCCATAAAATTTACATGGCTGAACCAAACCCTGAAGTGACCATGGGCCCTTCTGATCCTGAGATTTACTGCCTCAGTGTGACCACCTGAGCACTGAAGAAAGAGCATCTTTTTATTTGTAAGGACTGGCTTAGAAAGTATCCCAATAATGAATGTGTGCAATTAATCAATTTAGGTGTGAACAGTGGCTTTATATAAAAATAACAATTAAATTAGTTTGCTCCCCCAGTCCCTCTTCCCCTTATTCCTCTTTTCCTCCCTTTGCTTTGTTTCCGTGAATGAATGCACCGTGGTTCTAGAAACTCTGCTGTATAAAGCATTAGACACTTCCCTACACACGGTGCCTTACACATTACTCCATCTTTCCTCTTGCCAGGCACAAAATCAAAGGAGGGGTGAGGACAGGGTTACCAAGTTCAGAGTCTAGAGAGGGTCAGAGTCCAAGCCAGAGAACATCTCAAACATCAAGCCACCAAACCCAAGAGGTTAGCAAAAAAGCAATGCTCCGAACAGTTAAATAAAATCATCATCGAATCCAACTGATAAAAACCACCAAAAAACAAAAATCCAGTTATAAACCCACACACTGGGCCAAAATGGAACTCATTTATCTTCCTTCTTACCCATATCTGCCCATCTCAGTAAATGACGTCACTATCCACCTCATAGTCCATACCCAAGCAAAAGTATTTTTATGGAATCCTCACTCCTTCACCACCCACACTCAGTAGCTTTCTCTCCATCCCCACTGGCAATAGTTTAATACCATAGTCCATGACACTCACATTGCTTGCCTAGATACTGCAACAGCTTCCAAACTACTATCTGTGCATCCACACTATATTGCAAGCTCCAAACTCAAGGATATAGTATTTTTTCACTTCTTCATCAACCTAACACAGTGCCTGGAACATAATAGTGTGTTTGTTAAATGGATAAATGAATTTAATCTTGTTGCTCTCTAGACTATTCACAAGGGTGATCTTCTCAAATGCTGATCTATTTACATGACTGCAAACCTTTAAATCTTTGAATGCCCACCCCACCCCTATTGCTTTTAAGATAAAATTCCAATTTATTTAATATAGTTTACAAGACTCTGAATAATCTTCCTGGTTTAGCTCTCAAGTCTTATTATTTATTTTTTAACAACTTTTCCTCTTAAATTTCATGCTGTAGTTATCCTTTTATCAGAGCCTAGAACACTCTTGTCTCTGAGACTTTGAACATACTGCTCTCCTTCCCTGGGCAACTTCCCCAGTGGCTGTTTCCCTCACAGAAGTCATAAGGTAAGGGTTGTTTACCAATATTCTGGCTCTTTCTCCACCTAGGCATGGTAGGGTTGCATTTCCTTGCCCCCTTGTAACTAGGGATATCCACATAAACCTTTTTGGTTAATGAAATTTGAACAAAGTGACTTGCTCAAAGTGGCTGAAGATTTAAAAGCCAGTATACAAGTCATCATATCTGCTTTATTTCTGTTTCAGCAGACATGGAAGTAGAGTTGGAGTCTCCCTTAGGTTGGGTTTCTGGGTATGAATCATGATAAACAAGTAAAATGAGTGAGTGGGAGAGGAATCTTTGATATTTTTAAGCCACTGAGATTTTGGGATTTTTGTGACTGCAGCACAACTTTGTCTGTTATAACTGATAACTCCACACTTCCTCTCATCCCCAACACAAATGTGTCCTTCAAATTTCAACTTAAATAGTCCTCCTTGACCCATCAAGTCAGGGTTAAATACCCCCCTGTGTGTTTCTGTTTAAAACAAACAGACAAACAAACAAACAAATAAAAAAAAAAAAAACCCAGAATGGATTCTAACTCATGACAAACCCCACATGTGTCAGAGTTCCATAGGTTTTTTAATGGCTGATTTTTTGGAAGTAGATCACCAGAACTTTCTTCCAATGTGCCTCTGGATGGACTTGAACCTCCAACCTTTTGGTTAGCAGCCAAGCACTTTTTTCTACCCTTATAATGGTAAGTGCTACCCTGCAATATACTTGTTAATCTGTTGCTGATTTCAGTGCTTCTCAAATTTTAATGTACATTAAAATCACCCAGAGATCTTGTGAAAATACAGATTCTGGTTTAGTAGTTCTGGGATGGAGCTGAGAGTCTGCATTTCTGACTGGACCCCTGATGATGATGTTGATGCTGTACTCTTGGGACCACACTCTGGATTGAGCTAAAGCTTTCTGAGGTTAGGGGGCAGATCTATTTTCTGGTTGTGGTATCTACATCTAAATAAGACAAGTTATTAGCCAGGAAAATTAAATGAATGAAATCAGGAAGACAAGGGTTAAACCAAGTCAGAATAATTCCTGAATCTAAGGGTAGGGAACTGCAGCAGCTTTTCCTCTATTCTGATAAGAAGGCACAGGGGTATAGACTGTGCCAGAAGCAGGTGTATAAAATACATTAAGTAAAATAGGGATGGTTGATTTGATACAGCGACGTAGTCAAGTCAAGTCAAAGAGTGGAGACAGGAAGAACTAATTGTTCATTTCCTGATGGGCTATCAGGGAGTGTTTACATGGTGAAAGGGAGACATAATGGCTGCTACTATTTTACATGTCGAGTCCATTCTGACTCATGATGACCCCATGTGTGTAGAGTAGAACTGCTCCATGGAGTTTTCAAGGCTGTAACTTTTCAGAAGCAAATTACCAGGCCTTTTCTTTCAAGGTGCCTCTGGGTGGGTTCAAACTGCCAACCTTTCGATTAGTAGTTGAGTCTTAACCATTTGCACCACCCAGGGACTCCTTTCACAGACTAGACAGGAGGTATTTTGAGCGTACTAGATTCAAGTTTCCAGAAAGTGTAGTGTTTGTTGTGATAATTTTGCTTGTTAATGTGAATGACCCTCCTCTCTTCATCCAAGTGTCAATTTACAAAGACTCAAAACGTTACACATAAAAGAATTGAGCAAACTGGGTGTGTGTGTGTGTGTGTGTGTGTGGTGGCAGGGGGCAACCCAGAGAGAGATACCTTAGGAAGACTAACAGGTGGAGGCAGTGCATTCACATTTTCTTTGTACTGGGAGGAGAACATGTTGAGCCTCAAGTCTGCTGACTCTTCCGAGTAAGGAGAAACGGAGGGAGATTTTAAAAAGAACTGGCCTTGTTGACTAAACAAGGTTGGTTTATTTATTTATTTATTGCTATTTATGCCAGTCTATATGCAGTCATTTCTGATTCAGACTGTAGTTTCCTCAACCTTAAATTGGAGTTTCCAGACTCATCTCCATGAATCCTTCCAGTCCTATGTCTGCTGAGTGGCATAAGCACAGGGAACCAGAAGCTATTCTGTTTTCTCCTCTGTCCTTGCCTTCTCCTCTGCTCTTGCCTTCCTGCCTTCCTGTCTTTATGCCCCTTCCTCTCTCCCTCCCCCTCCATCTCTCTCTTTTCTTTAGAGAAGCCCAGGATCAAAATGTCTTCTTTGCCTGTAAGTATGTCTGGCCGTCAACCCAATTATCAGGAATGCTCTCTAACAGATACGAGATGACTTTCCTTTTCAGTCCTCCCAATTCTGCTTCTGAATACAAGTGTTCATAATACAGATGCCTTGTTTATGAGTAGAAAATAATCATTGGCTCCTAAATTTGCCTTTAAACAAGGTTCTCCTCCAGAAATAACACATGCAGAATTTGTCATCCTGGTTTATTTGGCAGTACACTAACATGCGTGTACTAGTTCCTGGATAGGCCCAGGGCTATGTCATGGCCGGTATCAGAGTGGGGTGGCCGTTTGGAGGCGTATGTAATGTGTAGGTCAAAATAGCCCTGAAAACATCAGTCAGGCAGGATAGGAAGGGATTTCAACTGTGATTATCCTATTAGCCAGTGTCTCCCTCTCTCCTTCTCTCAATCTCTCTCTCTGCTCTGTCCTTCTCTCTCACTATCTTTCTCCACAGTACTCTCAACCTCTTTCTTTACCACTACTTTCTAATTCTGGTATCAAAAGAGAATTAGAAATGTTTACTATGTTTGCAGGTGGGAAAGAGATCCAGTATTACCTTCTCCTCCTCCATCTTCTTCTTGATTTGTTTTGTTGCTGTGTTAGCTGCCATCGAGTTGGCTTCCAACTCATGACAACCCCTTGCACAACTGAACAAAACATTGCCCAGTCCTGCATCATCACTATGATTGATTGCAGAACGGACCATTATGATCCAGAGGGTTTCCACTGGCTGGTTTTTGGAAGTAGATTGCCAGACCTTTCTTCCTCGCCTGCCTTCGTCTGGAAGCTCAGCTGAAATGTGTTCCGCATCACAGCAACACGCAAG
Source organism: Dugong dugon (assembly GCA_030035585.1). Lineage (NCBI taxonomy): Eukaryota > Metazoa > Chordata > Mammalia > Sirenia > Dugongidae > Dugong > Dugong dugon. The sequence continues at coordinate 35,686,439 of CM057467.1, forward strand.
CCTCCACTGACAAGATGGGTGGTGGCTGCGCTTGAGGTTCACTGGACAGGAATCAAGTCAGGTCTCTCGTATGGAAGGCAAGAATTCTACCACTGAAACTCCACTGCTCCTTTGCTTTGTTTCACATACTATAAGATGAAAAAAAGCGCGATGGAAACCATGACAATCTTTTCAAAGAAAGAGAAACTCTCTAGCTTCCACATAGTCAGGAAGAAAAGAGTTGAGTTTGCTCTCTTCCTTGGGCTATGGCTCCTTTAAAAAGGGTGAGATGGGGCTAACGATCAGAGAAGCCACCACCATTCTTTCTCCACATCACCCCTTCCCAAGTCTCAATTCCCATGAGCCTCTCTGCTTTATTTTCTTTGCCCTTTTCACTACTTTCTTTACCTGTATTCCACCCCTGGCAGGGACGATTACCCAATAAGCAAGGTACACATGGGCGTGCTTGTGTTTCCTTACTAATCTCTAGTGCACAATTTCACCTGTTTCACCAATGTGAAATTGTGCACTACAGATTGATAAATAAACACAAATAGGCCCATGTGTACCTTGTTTACTGGTTAATCCACCCCTGCCTGCAAGGGTTAGTTTTTCCACCTACAGGGTTTTTTGGTAAAGATGGAAATCACTAAAGGCTCTTTAGAATTACTTGGTGTAAAAACAACGTACATTTATCAGAAACATGAAATAGCTCAAACTGCAGATTTGAAGTACTGTTGATGTACTGATATGATGACTGGAGGTATTTAAGAAAATTGGGAACCCTTTTAAACATATTATTAAAAGGAACAAAAAGTGTTTAAATTGTTTCCTTCATTTTACTCAACCTGCTAGCTCAAAGCCAATAAACACACATTTATGAAACTAGATTTGATAGCGTTTGTACCGATTAAGGTTGCTTCTTATGGAGCTATTATTTTCTAGCATATCCCTTTTCAAAGAAAACTTAAGGGTTGCTTGTGTATATTCAATATATCCAACATGGAAACCAGAGCATGTATTTGCCTCAAGCCTGCGAGCACAAAGAATCTTATTATCTGAATTTTTAATCCTAATTTTTTCCACAACATTGCTTTTCTTTGAGCCCTTCAGATACTGTTTCCTAATGACCTAGACAAAACAACAAGGATTAGGTAGTAATAAGAAAACAGGATAATAGGCTAGCAATTTATTATTGTACACAGCTGACTTCTCTCCAGGATGATTTTTAAATCCCATTTGGCAGAAGCCATTTCATCTAAAATGCCTGAGAAGTTTTCAGCATATAACTCATTTTTTCCAATTTAAGAATTAAGCTTAAAAAGAAATACAAACAGTCGCTACACTCACGTTAATTGGGACTATTTTGTGATGAGTGTACCAAAATTAGCAAATTAATACAACGTAGTGTTGGTATTTCTTACCTCCATGATAAAATGAAACTATTCACAGCTAATATTTATCCAAAGGTTACTGTATGACAAGTCTCATACTCACGGTTCTTGCATGCATTATCTTATTTAATACTCAACCAGACCTCTGATGCAAAGTTCTGTCAGCATCTGCATTTCACAAATGAAAGAATCAAGGTTCCTCAGAGTTTAAGTAGCACACTCATTCATGATCAATCAGCCCTTATATGGCTGGGTCAGTGCTTGAACCCAGGTCCTTCCAATTCCAAGCCCTTTCCGCTCTCAGCACAAAGATTAAACTCAAGAGTTTCTGAAATCAGAGTGTCTGGGTTTTAACACCAGCTGCACACTTTCTAGCTCAAGGTCTAGTTGAGGATGTTTCTTCATCTCTCTGTGACTCCAAAGGCGGTGACCTATAATAGTAACTACCTTGCTGTTATAATGATTAAACAAGAGGAAATATGTTAATTGCTAACACACTGAATAGTGTTTAATAAGGGCTCAATAAATGTTATTATTACACAACTTTATTGTCCACATTCTCCCTACTTTCCACCCCCAGAAAAGACCTCAATGTCTTTGTTGCTTTGTTTTGTTGTTTTGATTTTTTATATTTTATTGGTTACTGTTTTGTTGAGAATATACATAGCAGGATATACACCAATTCAGCTATTTCTACCTGTACAACTCAGTGACTGATTATATTCTTCAAGTTGTGCAACCATTCTCACCCTCTTTTTCAAAATTGTTCCTCCCCCATTAACATAAGCTCACCGCCCCCTAAGTTTCTTAACCAATCTTCCAAGTTGTTGTTATCAATTTGATTCCATGTAAATAATTCTTAAAAGAGCACAATGCTCACAGCAGACTTTCTTTACCAGTTAAGTTAAACTATTGTTTGGTTTTAAGAAAACTTTAGGAGATATTTTTGGTTTAAGGTTTAAAGATTATCTCAGGCCAGTAATTTCTGGGGTTTATCCAGCCTCCATGGCTCCAGAAAGACTGGATTCCATGAGAATTTGAAATTCTGTTCTGCATTTTCTCCCTTTTGATCAGGATTCTTCTATAGAATCTTTGATCAAAACATTCAGTAATGGTAGCTGCATACCATCCAGTTCTTGTGGTCTCTTGGCAAAGGAGGCAGTTGTTTATGGAGGCAATTAGCCACATATTCCATTTCTTCCTCCTATTCCTGACTTTCCTTCTTCCTCCGTTCCTCCAGGCAAATAGAGACCAATTGTAACTTGGAGGGCTGCTTGCAAGTTTTTAAGACCCCAGGCACTACACAATGAACTAGGAGACCGAACAGAGGCACTAAACATGATATTAGGCCAATTAACTGGGATGTCCCATGAAATCATGACTCTAAACCTCCAAACCAAGGAACCAAATCCCATGAGGTATCTGGTTGTACATAAGCAGTCTCAGCAGCTGCTTTGTTGTTGTTGTTGTTGTTGTAAATATATCTAACATATAACTTTTGCCAATTCAACTTTTTACAGGTGTATAACTTATTAACAGCAGTTACATTAACCAGCTGTGCAACCCCACCCTTAATCAATGCAATTTTTCCATCTCTGTAAATCGAAACTCAGTGCTCCATAAGCAATAACCCCTCCCTTCCCCCTCCTTCCCACCCCATGTAACTACTAATAAACTTTGGTCTCTATACATTCGTCTGTTCTTGTCTTTTTATGTATGTGAGGTCATAAATACTTGTCCTTTTTTGATTGACTTATTTCACTCAGTATAATGTCTTCAAGTTTTATCCATTTTGTAGCATGTGTCAAGACTTTATTTCTTTTTCTGGCTGAATAGTATTTCATTGTATGTATGTACCACATTTTGTTTATTCATTCTTCTGTTAATGGGCATTTAGGTTGTTCCCACCTTTTGGCTGTTGTAAATAATGCTACAATTAATACTGGTGTACAAACCATAATGAGATATCATTTCATGCCCACTAGTATGGCTATGATAAAAAAACAGAAAATAACAAAATATTGGCAAGGTTGTGGGGGCTTTGGAACCCTTGTCCATTGCTGGTGAGAATACAAAATGGTATAGCCATTGTAGAAACCGTGTGGCAGATCCTCAAAAAAACTAAAAATATAACTACCATATGATCCATAAATTTCACTGCAAGGAACATACACAAGGGACTTGAAAGTAGTGATGCAAACAGACACATGTACACCAATCGATGTTCATTGTAGCACTATTCACAACAGCCAAAATGTGGAAACAACATAAATGCCCATCGACGGATGAATGGCTAAACAAAATGTTTCGTTTTAATTTGTATTTTAGTTTTCTTTCTCAGGAACGCACAATAATGGTTATTATAATGAGCCTTGGTTGGGAAAGGAGGGAGATTAAATACAAGCCTAGGAATAATAGATCAATCGTAGGCTTTCCTAAGAATATTTTTTTATTGTGTTAAGTAGATATATAAAGTCCCCCAGAGGTGCAAACAGTTAACATGCTTGACTGTTAACCTAAAGGTTGAAGGTTTGAGTCTACCTAGAGATATCCTGGAAGAAAGCCCTGGTGACCTGCTTCTGAAAACCTTATGGAATACAGTTCTACTCTGACTCACATGGAATTACCATGAATCAGAATCTATTCAATGTCAACTGGTTTTTAAATGTACATGTATCTATGGCAAAATATTTGTCATTTCAACATTTTTTACATGTATATTACCATACACATTATATGTGTAACCATCACCACTGTTTCCCAAATTTTCCATCACCCTTAACAGAAGCTCAGTGCTTCTAAACAACCCCAACAACATCTTGACGTTCAACCTTCCCTCCAATGAAGACAGGACAGCCACTAGTAAAGTTAATCTGATTCAAACAGACCAATGCCATCTCATCTCCATAACATGAATGGCTTACCTGGCCATGCTCATCAAAAGTCCTGGAGCTGGGATATTCTTCCAGTATGTAGGGCTTTGGCTGGGTGTCATCAATGTCCAGAGGAGTTACTTGATGCCATAAGACGAGAAACAAAGAAGCTAGAACGTACAGAGGGTTGCTGGTCTGAGACAGGCTAAAGGAAAAGGGAACAGATGGGGAACCAAGACTGGATGAGAAACTACTATTTCATCTGATTCTAATGATAACATCCATCTTCCTTCCTTCTGCCCTCTCTACCTCATTCTCTCCCTCCTTTCCTGTATATTGTTTGAGCATCTACTTTTATTTGTACCTATTTTGCTGTTGAGGAAACTTGAGTCTGAAAGAGGTCAGTAACTTGCTCACAGCCACAAGATGTGTTTAGGAGGAGATATGAACCAAGTTCCCTTTGTTTCATCAGTGCTTGCTCTTTCTGCTATACTCTTCTGCGAAAGAGAGGACTGGGACAGGGGGTGGGGCATGCCATCGAAGGGGAAAGCAGGGACAGATTACCCAAGAAGCAAGATATGCACAGGCTTACTTGTGCTTACTTACTAATCTGTAGTGCACAATTCCACCTGTTTTTCACCACATCAAACACTACGTAAACACAATTGATCCCATGAGTACCTTGCTTACAGGTTAATCTGCCCCTGAGGTGAAGGCAGAGATAAGAAGAAAAGGTAAGAGTAGAAGTGCCCTTAACAATAGCACAAGGGACCACCCTGTGGCTTTTTGGTCACAACTGCACTAGCCTGCTCTAGAAGGTTGTTTATTTTTGCCTTTCACTTGAAGAAAATGCTGTGTTGAGTATTACCAGGGCTACTGCCTGCCCTTCCTTCTTTTCTGCCAGGCAAGAAGATCTCAGCCATACCTCTCCCAGCGCTTTGACATTTGAATTTTCAGACAGTAACAAGCTATGTTGCCTCTTTGAGGGTTGGGACTTTTCCGTCATTGCTAAACTGCACAGTTTGCTGCACTTTGCTGGATTTGCATGTTGTGAAGATGGGAGCAACCTCCTTGGGGACTGATTATATTTTCCAAAAATCTGCATCTTTGTATTATTAACTCTTTAGGAGGCAAAAAAAGACTTCCTTTATCCGAGTGTTGCTCTGGGCTTGGCATGTAACATTAGGCTGCTAGAATTATAAAGTCCTTTAGGCATTTCCATTACACCTTTGGACAAACAGGCATACAAGTTTGAGTTAAAAAGCATAAAGTACAAAGTTCAGTCTTTTACTGCAGAAGTTTTGCCTAATACCCTATACTTGTCTTCCCTGACCTTAAAATACATTAGCCTTGTCTTTTTTCCTGAGGACAACAAAGCACTTGTCAAATGCCAGCAAGCCCACCATCCCTCAGTATTGGTTACTTGGGTCCAGCAATAGTCGCAAATATTTTGCACGGATGGTGTTTATGAGTTGGCTTGAAATGCTAAATATTTTTATAATTTGATAAATAAAAAAATCAGCAAACAGTTTTTGGATACATCTACAAGAAGACTGAGTGAGATAATAAAGATGATCAATCAATGATGTATTTATAAAGTGAGATTTCACGTATAACCAAAAAACCAAACCCATTGCCGTGGAGTTGATTCCGACCCATAGCAACCCTACAGGACAGAGGAGAACTGTCCCATAGGGTTTCCAAGGAGCACCTGGTGGATTTGAACTGCCAGCCTTTGGTTAACAGCTGTAGCTCTTACCCACTACGCCACCAGGGTTTCCGATTTCAAGGATACATGATGATTTTTCAAACAAATACTTAGAGGCAATGGCAGGAACTTTTGGGAAGGAATGCTAGCCTTCTTAGTATTCCAAGGCCTTAATAGCCCTCCTGAACACTGAAGGAGGAAGCACATTTTAGTTATGGCCAAGTAAAGGAACATTTACGAAGCAATTTCTCCTGATTGATGATTTGAAGCAGTGAGGTGTTTCTGATTTAAAAAAAAAAAAATCCAACCAATTTTTCAATACAATGTTGGAAGGAACAAAGTTTCTCATTTGATTTCATTGACTCAACACATCCTGGGAATAACAAGCACCCGGCTATTCCCCAAACATGGAGAAGGCAGACGCATGCAGAATAGCTGCTTAATAGAAGCGCTGTCATTTGTTAAAAGAAATGTCTGCTTACATTTCCTTGGGTTCTTTAGGAGTGGGAATAAGCCAAGTATAACACTGTTTGTTTCTGTAGCACAGCTACAATGCCATAAACAACCAAGATAGAAGTAAATATTTTTCTGCTTTTCAACAAGGACATGTTCCTATATAGCTCCCTATTTACAAATATACTGTCTTCAAGTTGGGCTTCTTAGGGACATCTTTGCTTTTTTCCCCTTAATCAGAAAGGAAAGGCCCAATAACCATTCCTCTGAGTGTGAGTCTTGCTGCACTGGCACGGATGGAGAAGCTGCTAATCGCTTGACTTCGTTTATACGAAGTGGTGATGAATATTTATCTCGTCCTGTTTTTTTTCTTCCAGAGTTTGAGTAAGCAAATTCATTTTATTCAAGCTATTTATGATATCTTGTAGAAATCTAGAGTAATCTATAAAAGAAGTAAAGTTTAGATTCTATGTGAAAGAGACATAGGTAGTCTTGAGGGTGGGTATTTCAAAAGATTACCTTCTCTAAACCCTAGAAGCAGCTTAGAATCTTTGGGGGAGATTTTAAAATATACTTTGCACAAATTAAGTCTGAATCTTTGGGTGATGAAAAATTCACACTGATTAAAGGTAATGGTTGCACAGCTGATTAATGTAATTGATGTTAATAAGTTTTACACCTGTAAAAAGTTGAATTGGCAAAAAAAAAAACTGAATCTTTGGAGGTGGGATCATGACATTATATACATATTTTATAATTTGCCAGAAGAGTTTAGTGTGCAACCAGGATGAGAGCCACCGTACTGCATGTTTAAGATCCTAAATACGATTTTACAGTCTGTAAGAAAATGAACATCATTGGGAAAAGGGCATGAAGAAGCAGCTCACCAAAGAGGACACAAAAATGACCAAAAACTATTTTGAAAATTAAATCTCAATAGTAATAAACAATGCAAAGTAATACAGCTGTGGAAGACTGTTTTTGCCTCTCAAATTGGTAAAGTTTTAAAACTGACAATATTTAACAGGATGGAAAGTTCATAGTCCACCATCTGTTTTTCAGTTTGTTATACTGGTGGCATGTTGCTGTATTACTGTAAGCTATGCCATTGGTATTTCAGTATATGGGTATGGTGGATAGGTTTCAGCAGAGCATCCAGACTAAGACAGACTAAGAAGAAAGGTCTGATAATTTACTTGCAAAACTTAGCCAATGAAAATCCTATGGATCACAACAGAATATTGTTTGACATAGTGCTGAAAGATGAGTCCCCTCACTTGGGAGGCACTCAAAATACACACTGGCCACAACTAGGGACTGGAGCACACCAACAATGGTGAAGACAGTGCAGGACCAGGCAGCATTTTCTCTGTTGTACTTGGGGTTGCCATGAGTTGGAGCTGACTTGATGGCAACTAACAATTAACAACCAAGAACATAGTGGTTGCCTTCCAACATCCATTACATGCACTTCCCATTTGGAGAAACAATATAGTATAGATGGATTTGACCATCACTCTGCTCTTAGGGTGGCCCTAAGTGGGATAAGTCTGGGAGGTAGCAGAATTTCTTCTAACCCTAATGTTTGGTGATCCTATCCTCTCTTGGACAAGTAGAATGGCTTCTACCAATGGTTGGGGAACTGAATTGTCTTTCTCCTCTAGACATAAAAGAAGATGCACATGGCCTCAGCTGATGCTGGCAGCTGTCTTGTAATCACAAGGATATCAGACTGAGGGTGAACTAACACAGGGAGGGATAAAGCTAACAATGGTGAAACAGAGAAATAGGCCGTGACCCTTCCATTACATGAGCCAATGTATCTCTTTTCTGTTTAAGTTAGTTTGAGTTAGTGTAAAAATGTCATGGTGGGGGCATCTTGCCTCCTCTAACTTCACAAGGGGGAAAGAGAATCAAGATCAATGGCCCAAGGCTGATTCCTATAAGGTCGAAGTCAGACATGCCTCCACCCTCCAACCTTTTCACCAATTCTTACACCAACTGTCCTTCCCACGGCACTCTATTTCTCTGCTGGGTTTGATAATTCATTGCAATGGCCACACAGAACTCACAGACCATACTCACAATTATGGGGTTTACTAGGGAAGTAACCGGTTACAGCTCAGGTTCAGGAATGCTCAGGATACAGTTCTTCCATCAGAACAGCCTCTTCTCAGCCACGTTCACAGGTACACCTATCCCTGGCCCTCAGTCCCTTGGGCCCTAGGCCTGGCCTCTTCCCTGCTTGGGCAAGTGTTACAAAGCTTTTTTAGCTCTGCCAGTAAGTGCCCAGAGGCATTCTACTCTGCCAGCAAGCCTCAGCCCAAAGGCGTTCAACTCTCTCACTCCATGGGCCAGGAAGCCCATGGTGCCATCTCCGGTCAATCTACTGCCAATCTCCCAATTTTGCTGCCGCCATTTCTCTGCTGCTGCTTCTTGCAGTCTCCAATGTTACAGCTCTCTCTCTATGTCCAGGTTCTGCTGCTTCTGCTGCCTCTCTCTGTCTTCCATGTTACAGCTCCTCTCTCTCTCCATGTCTCCCTTAAGCCCAGCAGGATGGCAAAACCGACCAATCCCCTTATTACCATACACCTTATTTGCATGATTCTACCCCACAAGAGTACCATGCATCATATTTACATTATTAGAAAGCTATCCAATCCCCATGGTGAGCCAGAGCACCTCGTTTGCATAGTCCCATCCAGTCATTTGGTGGGAGTTACAAAGACTATAGCTAGAACCGCCATATTAAGTAATTCACTGTACCGCAGTTAGTTTTTTATTATTATTATTATTATTACTCATAACCAAAAGCATACTGACTACTTCATCTAATAAGGCTGTAATGGGCACTGCCAAGTCGGTGGTGGAAATGCAGCTTGGAGGTGAGTTTTCTGGAGGGTAATCAAGCAATATGTATCAAAAACCTTTAAAATGATCATACTTTTCACCCTGTAATCCCATTTCTAGGAGTTTATCCTAAGGAAAGCACAGACAGACAAAGATTTGTGTTCAAGAATATTCACAGAATTATTTTTAATAGCTAGAAATTAGAAATATCTGAAAGATCAAACTCATTACCTTACATAAGATTAGAAAAATCTATATGTAGCAGTCATTAAAATTGTGTTTTTAGAAATATTTACTAATGACTATAAGTTATATTTAAGTGAGAAAAAAATATGTATTTCTGGAAGGAACTATAGCCCAGTATAAAATAATTATTCTGGTTGTTGGGATCACAGGTAAATTTCATTTCCCTCTATGGACCTTTCTGTGTTTTCCAAATTTTCTGTGACGATCATGTATTGGTTTAATAACCAAGAAAATAAATGATTCTTAGCACACATCATGGCTGAGTTCTCTCCTAACCCTGTATTATTTCTCTTTTTCCTAGAGAATATCCCTTCCTCAAGGACTACTCTTTTACCAATTCAGGGCTGTGAATCCCTGAGAGGAAATTGTCAAATCATGCAGAATTCCTCCTTCCAAGGTTTCTACCCTTCTCCACCCCAGCCTTGTGAGCACTCTTCCCAGCAGCCCTGGGAGTCAACCTCCATTCATCCAGCTCACCACACGGCTTGTGCTTCTGATCAAAATCATTTCTGTGGTCTTCTAATCAGGGCTGTGATGGAAGGAGGAGAGATGGATTGGGGTCTGGGAGGCTCCTGTGTTCTGACAGTTGGATGATACTGACAGTATCTCTAAATCATAGAATTTTTTAAAGAGTGAAAAGTGATCTGTTCTAATTGATTGACCAACATCAGGAGCTGCTTGACCTATTTAAAAGCATATTAAAGAATTACTTGAAATTTCTGTTTTGCCAAACTTAATGGCCCAGTGCCCTTCTGTTACTACCTCAAGGAATGAGTTCTTCTTCTCTCACTCTCTCCTCTCTTAAAAAAAATAAGAAATGTTTTCAAACAACAAGTTGAACCAGACTTCTTGGAACGCATAGCAGCTGACATCCTCAGTGTGTCTCACTGTAGAGACTGGTCATTGCCATATATACAGCTGTGCTGTGTTCAAGTTCAGAACAAAGCAGGAAGGAAGAAAGAGGAGAGAGGGCTCAAGGCTGGTAAACAAAAAAAAGACATCCCTTACCCTTTGAGCTGCAAAAGAGGCTTCACCAATCAGAGGGCCTGACCTCCACAGGGAGAGGTCCGAGTGCCTTCTATCTGGGGTGAGAAAGGGATTCCCCCAAAGCCAAATTCTTCCCTGGCTCCTGGCTTCTTCGACTCTCCGTGAAGAAACTGCTATTGAATAAAGCTGGGAAAGGAGAAGGTGAAAAGCTCCTAGGTAGAGATTGCTCACAGGGATCAAACATTTTGGCTAATGCAAACAGGAGATTAACACACTGAAAAATACTTGAGGCATTAGGATTATTTGCGTCACTCTGTGGTTCAAGTCCCACATCACTATTTCTTAAACTTTTATGTGTATAGAAATCACTTGGGGAGTTTTTTAGACTGCCAGTTCTTATGTAGTAAGTCTGGGGTAAGATTCTACATCTCTTACAAGCTCCCACGTGATGCTCATATCCAAGTCACATACTTTGAACAGCAAGGTCCTAGACCCTTGAGAAAGGAGCCCTAGGGCACAATGGTTAAGTGCCCAGCTGCTAACAGAAAGGTCAGCAGTTCGAACCCACCAGAACTCCACAGGAGAGAAGACCGGGCCATCTGCTCCCATAAAGATTACAGCCTAGGAAACTCTAGGAAACAGTGCTACTCTTCCCTATAGGCTCACTATGAGGTGGAATCAACTCGGTGACACACAACGGATCTATGAGGCCGTCCTTGGGTGGTGCAGAGCGCTTGGATGCTAACCAAAGGTTGGAGAGCTAAGTCTACCCAAAGGTGCCTTGGAAGAAAGGCCTGGTGATGTGCTTCCAAAAAAATCAGCCATTGATAACCCTGTGAAGCAGAGGTCAACTCTGATACACATGGGCTTACCATGAGTCAGAGTTGACTCCATGGCAACTGGTAGGTTAGTTGGTAAATCTATGAGATGGACAAAGCGTGGATCCCAGTCGTGGGGCTGCAGTTCCTCAATGGAACCCAGCAGGGCTAGGGTTTACGGGGAGCTGAAGCCTCTAAGTAGCTTTATGAGAATTGTGATAGGAGATGGAGGCAATGAAAGAATAGCACAGCATAATATATCGTAAGCGGTTTAATAGTATCATTTTAAGGTTTGAATCCCTATATCTTTCAATATAATCTTGTACTGTTGGCAGGTTATTGAACTTCTCTAAGTCTTAGTTTCCTTATCTGTAAAATGTGATAATGTCTCCCGGAGTTTTTGTGTGAGATACTTGTCACACTGACTGATGCATAATAAATACAGAAAAAGTGGTAAGAATGTAGCAGCTGTTAAAGAAGACCAGTAGTACCTTTAAGGGTGCCCACAGGGTCTTATTCTGTGGTGACCATCCTTGCAATGAGAGTTGAGTGAAGCTTGGGAGAAGTGAAGGAATATCATTTACTGAGACCCCACTAAATTTGGATATTTCACATATTTTCATACCTTACCTCATTTAATCCTCACAGGACTCTATAGGGTAAGTAGAGATGACACGGTCAGAAGTGGAGGAGCAGAGATGCTCATCAAGTTTCTAAATTCACAACTAAAAGTAATGGAGCTGGGATTCCAATCCAAATCTGTCTGACTCAGAAAGACACCTGTTGCCATTGAGTCAATTCTGACTCATAGCGACCCTACAGGACAGAGTAGAACTGCCCCCATAGGGTTTCCAAGGAACAGCTGGTGGATTCAAACTGCTGACTTTTGGTCAGCAACCAAGCTCTTAACCACTGTGCCACCAGGGCCCCCAGAAAGACATATCCAACCCCAAATGTCTCCTTCCTGGTATCTGACATTCTTATCTTCTGAGTCTTCTGAAAGTCTTCTGCTTTGTTGATTTTGAAGTGTTCCTTGTCCTGCTAGATCATGTCCTCCAGATCATAGCTGAATAAATGAGAGACAATCATAGGTAGGAAGCTATAAACAGCAAACAGTGTAGTTCGAACGAGTCTAGAGGAAGGTCCACTGCTGAAAAAGAGAGGGGATGGGGAGCAGAGGACGGAGTGCTGGGCAGCCTGAGGGCAAATAAATGACCCCAAATGGGGTGATGGGTACAGAAGGAGACAAGGGAAGAGGCCAAGAATACTTTGCTGACCTTCCAACTTTCCCCAGGATTGTCCCTAATCAAGTCCATGCCAATACCTTGAGACCGAGCCCTCTGAGCTTCTCTGCTTCCTGGAGTTCTAGGACCCACAAAGAATTCTGCAGATCTTGAAGGCCAGAACCATACCACCAACTCCAGAGGGAATCAAATGTACAAGTCTGAGCCTCAAATGCCCAGACATTCAGAATCAGAACACAAAAGGCTTCAGGAGTTGGATGTCTCCTCTCGAGGTAGAACAGCTGTATTTGGCTCATGTGGAAGTGTGGCAGAGAAAGCTGGTCTTCAGAGAGACATAAATAGATGTGCAGAGGGAAACAAGAGACCATGTGAATCCAAAGACTGACGTGGAGACAAGCTGACCAGCAACAGGCTGCCTTGACGCCCATCTGCTGTCCAGCTTCTGGTTCCAGCCTTTTGTGAGGGTGGTTGCACTCCCTGCCCTGAGAGGCTTCCTGTTTCTTGGCAATTAGTGTCTAGTTTTTATTTAAGTAAGGTTAAGCAGGTTTCTGTTACTTATGACCAAACAATTCCTGACCAAGACAACTTATTTGGCCAACTTAAGCCCTTGAAGATTATTTCTACTTCCCTGTTTTGCTTTTCACACAATGAGAAGCAGCTCCTCAGCCAAGACCACACAGTTAACTTCAGCCAACTACAGCTCACCGGTAGATAGTACCCAGCAAATAGATTATTCATTAGAATGTTCCTTTGCTTTAAAGGGCAGTCACACTTAGCTAGATAATTTTAATCAAATCCCACAGAGTCAGAAAGGTACAGGCTCAACTTTGTCCTGTGAAACTCACTCTCAGCTGATGAAAAACATTTTATTTAAATTGCTAACGGTGTTTATTTAGTGCAAATCTGTTTCAATTACAAGAAGCTAAGAACCCCAAATCCCTCTGCAGTAACTTCAACCTATTAAATCAGAACAATTTGCCTTTCATCCACTGCAGTCAAGAATGCAATAATGAGGTGGGAAACAATAAAGACAACTAATAATTTAACTTAAAAAAAAAAAAAAAAGTGAGCCAGAATTCTTAGGAAATCCTCTCATTCCTAGTACAAATTACCTTCCACCTTTTATACTGCAGATTCTCAATGAAATTTCTGTGCAAAATGAATTAAAACCCCATGAAATATCTCAATATGTTAAGGACATTTCTAATGATCACTTCCTTCATATTCGTTTCAGGGAACATCTGTAGCTTAGTTGGCACATTTGAATTCCAACTTTTTAGGGACCAGCAATACATAATCAAGTACAGTGACCAATGTTCCAGTCTGGACATGTTGACAGTATACATAAGCATATTTTCATTAAGAGTGGCTCACATTTTTCATTTGAATATAGTCTTGATGACCAGCTTGCAGTGCTCCCAAAATAGTGTCACATTTTCCAAAGCCTATATAGTCTATGCCCATTGTTAGGCCTGGCACTGAGTAGTCCCTGGGAACTTGATTTTAGTCTGTGGCACACCAAGACCCATAATTTGCTCCAAGTACTATACTATTCCTGAGAGTCAGGGATTCTTTGAAGTGGCCCAGGAGGTATAACTAGACTTGATGGTTCTAGGTCACCCAAGAGCAAACCTAGACTCTTAAAACAAAGGGAATTGACTAAAACCTCCTGGATAGTCCTAGTATGTTCAAAAATACCATAGATTGCTTTAAGAAATTTAAGAATATTTGTAAGAATGATGATAACTAAGATTGTGTGACACTTCAGAGTTATTCAGGCATTTTCATAGCACTTAAAAAAATTCTTTAAAAGAGTTGTCTATACTCACTATCTCCAATTTCTCTGCCTTCATTCTCTCTTAAACTCATAATCTGTTCAGTCTTTCTTCCCCATCTCTCCACTCAAAACTGTTCCTGTCAAATGGCCAGTGATTACCATGTTGCCAAGCCCAACGATTGATTTTCAGTCACCATTTTTCTTCATCTATTGTAGCACTGGACACAGCTGATCACTTCTTCTGTAAATTTCTTTGGCTTCTAGCACACCACATTCCTGGTTTTCCTCCTACCTTTTCAGTTGCTCTTTCTCAGTCTCCCTGCTATTTCTCTCTCATATTCACAACCTTTGACCACTGGAGCACCCCAGGGCTCTCTCTTCCAGTTACACCTGTTTTGTTGGTGATCTCATCCACTCTCATGACTTTAGATACAAAGTACATGCGGCTACTCAAAAAGCATATCTCCAGCCTGGATTTCTCTTCTGACTTCTAGTCTCATATATCCAATTGCTATTCAACATTTCTGTTTGGATGTCTAATAAATATCTGAAATATAACAAGCCCAAAACTCAATCTTACCTTGAACTTGCTTTTCTCACAGTCCTCCCCATCTCAGTTAATAGTAAGTGGTAGATCAGGCCAAAAGTCTTGGAGTCATCCTTCTTTTCTGTCTCTCCTACTACATATCTAATAATTCCTGTTGGCTTTACCTTCAAACTATATTCAGTTTCTCTCCTCTTCTCATTACTACCTACCACCGCTACTATCCTGGACCAAGCCACATCATTTTTCAGCTAGATTACTAAAACAAAATCTCCTAACTGTTCTAATTCTACTATTGCTCTGCCAGAAAATACATTCAATACAGCAGCCTGGTTTATCCCATTGAAACATAAGGCAGATCATGCTTATAAGTCCTAATGGTTCCTCTCCTCACTTAGAGTAAATGGCAACATCCCTACAAAAATGTAAAAGCTCTGCACAATCTGGTCCCTAGTTACCTTGCTAACCTCATGTTCTTCTCATTTACTCCATTCCAGCCTCATTGACTTCCTTGTTGTTCCTTAACTGGGCCATGCACACTCTCACTCAGAGCATTTGCACAGGCTCTTTACTCAGCCTGAATTCTCTTCTCCTAGATATTTACGTTGCTTGAGGATCTTGTTCACATTTTGGCTCGACTGGCACCTTCTGAGCGAGGCCTTTCTAATTTGCCTATTTAATATTGCATCTTGCGTATTCTCCTACCAGATTCTCCCTACCTCCCTTCCCTGCTTTATTTTTCTCCGTTACACTTTCCTCCTCTAATATATTACATAATTTATGATTTATTTGCTTATTGTCTGTTTCCTGCCACTAGACCGAAAGCTTCATGAGGGCCGTGGTTTGTGTCTGTTTTGTTCATGGCTGTGGCTCTTGTAGTAGTACCTTGCATAGGGTAGGTGTTAAATAAATACGTGTTGAATAAAACATTCTTTTTGAAGAGGTTTTACCTGCTAGCGTACAATGAGAAATAACCATGCATCACTTCTCTGAAAGTCTCAAGTGCAAAGCAAGCCTGTTTTTCTGTACGAGCTCTTTAGAATCCTACACAGTGGCAGAGATGAGAGCCCCTTTTCTGAAATAGCAGACCACAATCATCGATGATCTCAACACAATTTTGCATCATTTCATAGTAACTTCTCCAAGCAGCAGGTAATTTGTTTCTTTAAATTAGGTCATGTCATTACCTCCTACTTCCATCGTTGAAGGTCAAAATTTTCAGTTCTGTTTTAGCTCTAAGCACTTCAGATTAGTGGTTCTTGTCTGGCCTTGGGGCATATTTGCTGCCAATAGCAGAAAAAAGCAGACATAAGTAGGTTGGTTTCACTTACTCTTCTTTTAGGCTTGGCTCAAATCCTCCCTCTTTTCTGGAGCTTTTCTTGAACCTACCTCTCTCCCGTGAATAACTTAGGAATTGTTTCCTCCTTTTTCCCACTGCAATAATGTTTCTATCATAGTACCTGAATATGTTATTATACTTATTTGTTTTTAAGTCTGTCTCTTTACTTAGAATGTAAGTCCCTCATTTCAGGCCTTATTTATATTCATAAACCTGAGGCCTACATAGGGCCTGGTGCACAGTAGACTCTCAGAAAATATTGTCAAATGAATGAATATGGAGTGAATAGATGACTGATCAGTGAACATGAGGGTCACAGGCACGGAGAGAATCCCAATAAGGTTAACTGGAGAAGTCATAGTAGGTATTACCCTCATCACCACCATCATTACCATCATCAACATCATCATCATCATCATCATCATCATCATCATCATCATCATCATTAATTATGTACCTGTTTGAACCAGGTATTGTTCTAGGTGGTGGTCTCTCTGCATAAGCATGTTAACAGTCAAATAGAATAATAAGTATGACCATAAATGATAACAATAAAAGGGATGAATGCCAGGGGGGTGGACAGACAAAACGGCAGCAGAGGTTAAGATTACGGTGGTCAAGGGGGCCTATATGGAAGATATGAGTGTCAAATCAGGCCTTGACAAAGTTCCTTGTACCAAAGAAGGAATGCATCTTAGGCAGGGCTGACCAGAACAAATCCTGAGAGACACAGACTACATATTTCCCCTCTTTGGTGAGGCATATAAGAAATGAAGTCACTGAAAAATGCAGATATTTTTGTTAGATTGTTCATTTTCAAAGAACATGAATTTCTAATGTAGCCAAAATAAACGAGAAGTGATGGAAAGGGGTAGAATCAAAAGAACTAGAGTTCCAGTTGAAGCTCTTTCACATTTAAGATTTTGATCTCAAGAACAGTCCTATCTTTGAGAATAGATTCTTTTTCTATGAAATGAAGAACTAGACACGTCTTGGCATACCATAGAACTGTGTATGGTAAGTAAAACAGATCATGTTAATGTGCTAAAAATTATGAGTGTAATTTACCTGTAGAGGGTTTTTTCAAAGGTTAGATAGGATTATTTAACTATTTTTTAATCCACATTATCTTTCTGTTATAGGCAAGATATTTATTAGCAATAATGAGCTACCCGTTGCTGTTGTTAGTTGCTGTCGAGTCAATTCTTACTTTACCCCACGTGCGCCCAGTAGAACTGCTCCATAGGCTTTTCAAGGCTGTGATCTTTCAGAAGCAGATCACCAGGCCTGTCCTATGAGGAGCCCCTGGGTGGGTTCGAACTGCCAACCTTTAGGCTAGTAGTCCAGCGTTTAACTACTTGCGCCACCCAGGGATGCCAATGAGCTGCCTACCTTCCTGTAAACTCCATCTACTTGTTAAGCATTATGTGACTTACATGATATAACCAAGATTGGTGCTTTTACAGTGTTACTAGGATGATCTAATGATAGCTAAGATTTACACAGCACTCAATGCATGCTAGGCATATTTCTAAGCACTTCAGCTGAGTCACTTAATCCTCAAAAACTTTATGTGCACGTGTGTGTGTGTGTTTTAGGTGAAAGTTTACAGCTCAAATTAGTTTCTCATTCAAAAATTTATACACAAATTTGTTTTGTGACATTGGTTGTAATCCTCCCAATGTGTCAGCACTCTTCCTCTTTCCCTTTACACCACGAGTTCCCCATGTCCCTTGGTCCAGGTTTCCTATCCTTTCTTGCCATCTTGTCTTTGTTTTTGTGCAGGTCTTGCCTACTTGATTGAACTAAGAAACACGTTCCTCGTGTGTGTTGTTGTTTGTTTTATAGGCCCGTCTAATCTTAGGCTGAAAGGTGGACTTCAGTAGTGGCTTCAGTTTGGAGTTAGCAGGGTGTCCCAGGGCCGTACTCTTGGGAGTCCTCCAGTCTGTATCAGACCAGTAAGTCTGGACTTTTCTTGTGAATTTGAATTTTGTTCTACATTTTCCTCCCCCTCTGTCTGGGACTCTTCCTTTTCTGTGCTCTGAAATATTTGAGTAATACTGGTGTGAGCTCTTCTCTGAATGGGTGGTAGAATTCTCCAGCTAAGTCTTCCAGGACAGGAATTTTTTGTTGTTGCTGTTTTGAGTTTGTTTGTTTTAATTACCTCTTCAATCTCTTCTCTTTTCAAATTTTCTATCTCAGTTTGTGTTAGTTCAGGTAGGTAGTGTGTTTCTAGAAATTTGTGCATTTCCTTTAGGTTCTCAATTTTTTTGGAGTACAATTTTCATAGTATTCTGTTATGATCCTTTTTATTTCAGTTGGGTTTGTTGTAATGTCTTCCATCTCATTTCTTATTTGGGTTATTTGCTTCCTCTCTTGTTTTCTTTTGTAAGTTTGGCCAATGGTTTGTCAATGTTTTTGATGCTTTCCAAGAACCAACTTTTGGTGTTGTTGATTCTTTCTATTGCTTTTCTGTTCTCTATTTCATTTCTTTCTGCTCTAATCTTTATTATTTCCTTTTCTTCTGGTGGCTGTGGGCTTCTTTTGCTGTTCTCTTTCTATTTGTTTGAGTTGTAGGGCTAACATTTTTATTTTGGGCTTTTTCTTCTTTTTTGATGTGTGTGTTTATAACTATAAATTGACTGCTGAGCACTGCCTGCTGTGTTCCAAAGGCTTTGGTATGATGCATTTTCATTCTTTAATTCTAGGAATTTTTTTATTCCCTCTTTGATTTCTTCTATTATCCAGTTGTTTTTAAGCAAGGTGTTATTCAGTTTCCATGTATTTGTTTTTTTTTTTTTTTTTCCCTTGCTCTTCCTGTTATTGATTTCTACTTTTGTGGTGTTGTGATCAGTTAGAATGCCTTGTATTATTTCGATGTTTTAGGTTTTATAGAGGGTTGGTTTGTGGTCTAAAATGTGATCTACTCTGGAGAATGTTTCATGTGAGTTGGAAAAGAATATATACTTTGCTGCTGTTGGATGGAGTGTTCCATATATGTCTATAAGATCAGGTTGTTTGATTTTGGCCTTTAGATCTTCTGCATGTGTCTTAGGCTGGGTTCTCTAGAGAAGCAAAACCAATAAAGTGTATAAATATATATATAGAGAGATTTATATCAAGGAAACAGCTCACATGATTGTAGAAGCCAGAGCAGCCCAAGTCCATGGATCAGGATAAAGGCCTCTCCCAATTCACACAGCCACAGAAGCTGGCGAACTCAAGGTCAGCAGGTCAGAAAGTAGGGCTCCCGCTCACAGGCTGTGAAGGTCAACGAATTCCAAGATCAGCAGGCCAGATGGCAAGGTTTCTCCCAATTCACGTAGCTGGAGGGGCTGGCGAACTTAAGATCAGCAGGTGTGGGAGTAGGACTCTTGCTCACAGACTGTGAAGATCCACAAATCCCAAGATAGACAGGTAAGCTGCTAGCTCAAGTCCCAAGAACTGGAGGTGAGACGACAGAAGGCAGCCACAGGATCCAGAGCGAGTAAAAAGCCAGAACATCTGCTTATATTCAGACGTAGGCCACATCCCCAAAGAAACTCCCTTTTCACTGATTGGCTACTCACAGCATATTCAATCATGTGAGTGATCACACGTAAATGCTGAGAATCATGACCCAGCCAAGTTGACACACAATCTTAACCATCACAGTATCTTTGTTGAGTTTCTTTCTAGATGTTCTGTCCTTTACCAAAAGTGGTGAGTTGAAGTCTTCTACTGTTATTGTGGAACTGTCTATTTTTCTTTTCAGTGCTATTAGAGTTTGTTTTATGTATTTTGGATATTTCTTAAGGTTGTGTTTTTTTGATGGATTATCCCTTTACTCGTTATATAATGTCCTTCCTTGTCTTTTATGGTTGATTTTGCCTTAAAGTCTATTTTTTCTGAGATTAGTATTACAATTCCTGCCCTTTTTTGGTTACTGTTTACTTGATATATTTTTTCCATTGTTTGATTTTTAATATATTTATATCTTTACGTCTAAGGTGTGTCTCTTGTAGACAGCATATTGATGGGTCGTGTTTTTTTTTTGTTTTTTTTTATCCATTCTGCCATTCTCAGTTTCTTTACAAGCATATTTAAGCCATTTACATTCAGTGTGAGTATTGATAGGTATGAGTTTATTGCTGTCATATTGTTCTGCTTTTTTTCTGGTGCTGATGTTTTCTTTCTGTGCTGAGTTCTTTTTGTTTGTGGATTTTGTTTTCTTTCATTATAGATTTTATGTTTACTGAATCTGTATGTTTTTCTTCTTTTTTATTCTGATGAGTAGATTTGTTAGCTTTCTTTGTGGTTACCCTGAAATTTACCCCCATATTCCTAAGTTTGAACCAGTCATTTATTAGTTGATATCACCTTGACTTTCTCTCCATTTGAAAATTCTATAGCTAAACCATTTGTTCCCCCCTTGTATTGTTTAAATATTGTCGTTATTTACAGATTGACATCTCTATTTCCCTGTTTTAATTCTTTTAGATTTGTTTTATTATTGAGATTTCTTTACCTAGGTTGGTATCTGGCTGATGCTGTCCTGTGTCCTAGACTCTGGTTGTTGTCTGATGTTGTTGGTTTTCTTACCGAAGAACTTCCTTT
Organism: Dugong dugon; assembly: GCA_030035585.1. Taxonomy (NCBI): domain Eukaryota; kingdom Metazoa; phylum Chordata; class Mammalia; order Sirenia; family Dugongidae; genus Dugong; species Dugong dugon. Next base: position 35,707,247 of record CM057467.1, read on the forward strand.
AATATTTCTTGTAGGTTTGGTTTTTATGAATTCCTTTTATTTCTGTTTATATGGAAATGTCCTAATTTTGCCATTGTAATTGAGAGAGAGTTTTGCAGGATATATTATTCTTGGTTGGTAGTTTTTCTTTCAGGGTTGTATATATGTCATCCAATTGCCTTCTTGCCTGCATAGTTTCTGCTGAGTAATCAGAGCTTAGTCTTATTTTTTTCCCCTTTGTAAGTGACTTCTCATTTTTCTCAAGCTGCTCTCAAGATTCTTTGTCTTTGGTTTTGGCAAGTGTGATTATATGTCTTGGTGACTTTCTTTTGGGGTCTATCCTATAAGGGATTTGTTGAGCTTCTTGGATGGTCAGCTTTTCATCTTTCATGATATTTGAGAAGTTTTCTGCCAGCAAATCGTCAACAATCTTCTCTGTGTTTTCCATTTTCTCTCCCTGTTCTGGAACTCCGATCATGAGCAAATTTTTGCTCTTGATTTTTTCCACATAATTCTTAGGTTTTCTTCATTTTTCTTCATTCTTCTCTCTGATTTTTCCTCAAGCAAAGTGGCATCCATGGATTTGTCTTAAATCTCACTGATTCTGTCTTCCATTGTTTCAAATTTGCTCCTAATACCTTCTACTGAGTTGTCCATTTTTGAAATTTTGTTGTTTATCTTTTGATTTCTTGTTGCTGTTTTTGATTGATTTCTAATTGTTTACTTATTTTGATGTTTTATTCTTGTATTATTTTCCTAAATTCTTCTATTGCTTTGTCTGTGTTTTCCTTAATTTTGGCTATGTTTTCCTTGGTTTTTTCTATGTTTTCCTTGATCTCTTCCTAATCTCTTGGAGAGCCCTAAATATTAGTTTTTTGAATTCCATATCAGGTAGTTCCTCTGCCTTCTACCAGAAGGCCATCTGATTATTTTGGTCATTTGGTGGAGACATCTTGTCCTGCTTTTTTACATGTTTTGATATTGTCTGCTGTGTCCGAGACATTAAGGTATTATTTTCTGTATTTATTGATTTTGCGTTCATTTGTTTCATACTGATTCTTTGTTTTGTTTTGATATCTCAGGGCAGGCAGGCCAGATGTGCTTTGCTGCTCGCTCACCTGTGTGCATGATAACTCTTACCACCTTGACTGGGTGGGCAGGGCAGCAGCAGGCAGTGTGAACCTACTTTGCTATACACTGGTTTGGCAAGATGGCTAAGGACAGGTTGGGTGGGTACTGTCTGCCTCCTGACTTTGGTCCAGTGGTGTGGGAGCATTCACAGCCCTTTGCAAGATACTCAGGGCTGTCGGACAAGGAATGGCATGGGCTAGCTTCCCTTCGTTCAGCAGCTGGTAAGCTGGCAGGAGGAGAGGGGCAGTACAGGCCTAGTGCAGTGGTGGGCCTAAGCAGGGGACACTCTAGCTGTGGTGGCATGGCATGGGTCAGCAGGAAGGAGGGTGGCATATGGTGCTGGGTGGGAGGAACAAAGAAGAGAGAGAAAGAGACAAAGAAAGGGAAGATTCAGTGGGTAGGGCCAGGCAGACCCAGGGTGGCAGCAAGTAGGTGGCTCTTTAGCCACAGTGGTGTGGCGTGGCCCAGTGGGAAGGGGTAGAGACGGCATACAGAGTAGGTAGGAGGTAGAAAGAAAGGGGGAAAATGGCACAGCAGGAGCTGGTGGGTAGGGGCATGGGGGCAGCAGGAGGTGGAGGGGACCCTGGGTGGTGGCAGGCCAGCGGCTTTCTACCCATAGCGGTTCGGTGAGGCCCACTGGGAAGGGGTAGATGTGGTGTACAGGGCTAGGTGGGAGGAAGAAAGAAAGGGGAAAAAGAAGGAAAAATAAGGGGTATGGCAGGAACTGGTGAGTAGGGTGGGTGCTGGTGGGCCAGTAGCTCTCTATTTGCGGCAGTGCAATGTGGTCCATTGGAAAGGGGTTGGGGTGACATACATAGTTATGTTGGAGGGAGAAAGAAAAGGAAGAAAGAGGGAAAAAAATGGCATGGCAGGAGCCAGCGGAAGGGAGCAGTGTGGACCCAGAATGACAGTGGGCTGGGGTCTCTGTAGCCAAGCAGCACAGTGTAGCTGGTTGCAAAGGGGTAGGGGTGGTGAACAGGGTTGAAGGGTGGGGGGGGGAAGTGTTTTTCTCTGGTTACTAGGTGCTCTGCCTGTTGGGAGCTCTGTATGCCTTCCTGTACTCCCTGTATGGGGTCATAGCTGGCTGTGCTCCAAGATGGTGACATTGTGCCATGTTAGTTGGCAGGGGACCTCTACTCCGTATCTCTTGTTCTCTATTTTCCTTCTGTTTCTTCTTCCATTCAGTGTTTCATCTAGTTCTTTATCCCTTCATTTGATGCTTAGGGTTCCAGGATTTATGTCTGCATCTGTTTTACTTAGCTTTTCAGGTCTTTGCTGCAGAGGCATGGCTTGATGTGTCTGTCTAGGGTGCCATGTTGGCTCCACCACCCTCACAACATATTATTATACTCCCTGTTTCACAGATGAGGAAACTGAGGCTCAATGGTGTAAGCCTAGCATCCTGGCCCATCATGTGAAAGCACAGAAGGTCACTGCCCACTTAAATGCCTCATATGAGTCAATGGTGTACCTTACCATAGTCAATCCTGTCTGCCCTAGGAGGTGCTAAAAACAGTGTCACTATTCTTCCCTTCACTGAAGCAGACATCTGGTTTGGGACAAAACCTCCTGTAGAGTGGGGAGGAGGAAAGTCCAAGAGGCTTAGGCATTTAAAAAATTAAAAACAAAAAGGATAAATCTGATAAGCTAAGAGTTGAAATCTGAGAGTACTGAATATTTATTGTGCAATATTATTTGAAATAGTGACTAACAGTGAAGTAAAACATTTTGACTGGTCTCTAAGCACCTCTCTCCTCTTAAAATCTCCTTCTTACTATTCATTTAGACCTGGCAGAGAAAGGAAAGCTGCTGGGTGGCATAAACTGTTTGCACCTGACTACTAACCTAAAAGTTGGTAGTATGAACCCACCCAGAGGCACCATGGTAAAAAGGCCTGGCAATCTACTTCCGTAAATATTACAGCCAAGAAAACCCTATGAAGCAGTTCTACTTTGTAACACATGGAGCAGCCATGAGTCAGAATCAATTCAAAGGCAACGAGCTTGTTTTCGGGTTTTCAGAGAAAGGAGTCAACCTTGATTTTTGGCAAATTTCTAAAATTCCAGGGTACTGGGTGTGTGAGAGAGATGGCATAAGATGAGGCTGTCGTGAGGTTTGACTTTTTATTTTCACGAGTGTTCTGAATGCAAAAGACATGATCCCAATCCCCATCACTTAAACAAGAAAATATTTCTGGCTTTCAACTAAAAGGACAAACAGTTAAAACAACACTGACTGAAGATGAGATATGAGTATCATGTTGGTGGATTCTTGAGGTTTTTCTAAGCATTCCTGTTTTTTGTCTTTACTGCATAGAATTTTTGAATCCTACTATGGACCTCAGGATTGGAAAGAAAACCAGAGGCTGGAGCCCTGCTATTGAGATGACTTGACTGTTGGCCCCGACACTGACAACTCTAAGATAGTTTTTTCTTAGCATCAATGTTATTGTTTCTATAGTACTGGAGGACAGCCCCTCAAAATGACTGTGGTCATTTAGTCATTAGTCAGTCTAAGTACATATTATAGCTGCTCTTCAAATCTCTAGACAGTGAGGAGGAGTATAAATAAGCTGTTGGCTGGTCTTTAGGGAGCAGGAAAAAGTGAAAGATTGGCAGCTGCCATTGCAACACTGATTGGCATCACATCACAGGTGGCATCTGAAGTAACAGGGGGTTATGATTACAGACATAGCCACGAAACAGAAAAGTCCAAGGAACTCAGCATTTCTTTATGGTTTGTTTTAATATCTCATTCTTTTCAAATTCAGAAACAGGGTTATCTTATTGGATAGAGATACTACTTTAGGGCAAAGGTGGGTATGTCATTAACATATCAAGCATGTGTGTGTATGCGGGCATGCACACACGTGTATGAAGTGATTGGATAATGCATTGAAGTCACTAATGATGAATGCTGGAAGGAAAGAAGAGTCACCAGTAGAAAAGGAGAGATCAGATTTGAGAAACATTTAGGAACAGAAACAATCAATGGATTGTCAGTGTCAGAAAAAGGAAGTTAAGTATGACTTTGAGGTTTGCAGTCTAGGTAAATGTTTAGATGGTAATGCTATTAAATGAAATGGGGACTATAGGAAGAGGAGATATTTGGAGGATTAGGCGATGAATTTGATTTGGGATATATGACAAGAAAAGCTGAAAGGAGAAATCTAATAGGGGATTTAAAACAGAGGGTCACAAGCAGCACTATCTAATACAGTAGTCACTAGCCACATGTGGGTATTGAAATTTAATTTTAAATTAGTTAAACTTAAATAAAATTAATCATTCAACTAATCATTCTAGCCACATTTCAAGTGCTCAGTAGTCACATGTGGCTAGTGGCTACCATATTGCACAGGGCAGAAAAACATTTCCATCATTGTAGAAAGTTGTATTAGACACCACTGGTCTAGAGCTAGGAGAGAGGGAAAGACTATAGATAGAGATTTGGGAGTTAGTTGGGCATTTTGAAGACAATTGTGTTCATTATTGAGGATTAAGTGTCCCGGGAAGAATTTGTGAAATAGAGAGAAGGCCTAGAACAAAAATCTGAGAAGCCCTAGCATTAAGGAATAGACAGAGAAACAGGAATCCACAGAAGATGATTCAGAAGCTAGTGATCAAAGATGGAAAAGAGCCAGAAAACACTGGTTCCCAGGACATAATACAAGACAGTGTCATGAGAGGGATCAGATAACTTTAGAGGTCAAGTAGGAGAGGATGAAGAAGAAGTCATTGGATTTGCCATTGGCAGGTTATTAGTAACCTTAGTGAAATTGGATGAAGGAGAGAAAAATGATGAGGAAATGGATACATAAAGAATAGTGTTCTCTTTCAAAAAGTTTTACAGGAAAACGGGAGGGGGAGAGAGTGCAACAACTTGAGCAGAAAAGCAAGACCAAATGAGAAATTTTTCTTAGAATGGGGGAGACTTAAATACACTTGGAGACTAAAGGAAAGAAGCAGTGGAAGAGAAGAAGCTGAAAATACCAGAGAGATGGGATAAATGATGGATGAATGCCTGGAGGAGGTGAAAGGAATTGGGATCAAAAGCACAGTTGAACATGTTAACCTTGGAAAGGAACAGGGGCAGTTCTTTTTGAGGTTAGAGACATGAAAGTTTGAAGGTGGAGGGGAAGAAAGTTCATGACTGAAATCACTTGAATTTTTGCTGCATTTACTAAGTATCCTTGCCTGATGGCTGAAATATATGCAGGACTGTAAAACGCCTTTGGTTGTCCATTTAAGCAAAGTTTGACAGTCCAGCAATGAGCCATCAGCTCTCTAACAATGGGCATAAGTTTTGAGGACATCTTGTTAACAACTGAATGCCATTGATCTCTCTGTCCACCAGCAAAGACACAGCCTCATTAACATTCCACAGCTTCTGCTGTCAGGGAATCAAGGAGCACAGACTAGGGCAAAAGCTATTTCATCACAACAGAGAAGGAAAAAAAAAATCAAGTGAAACCAAACACTCAGAGATGCTATGCAAGTGTGTGGATTGTGGCTATCAAGAGATCCTCCATATGCAACAGCTGCTTGATTACAAATGATGAGCATAACTAGCTCTTCTTAATGGGTAGAGAGGTTAAATAAGGAAACAGAATCACTAAATTGCCCATGAGAAATTAGTCAGGCAGGAAGTGCTAAACTCCCTGGCCAATAATGCTAAGTCCATTTCGGAAATCTAAGTCGTTATCTTTTTCACTGCTTGAAATTTGGTTTCCATGCCTGTCACTCTACAGATACTACAGTTCTGAAGGTCACCAGTGACCTGCTAATGGTAAAATTCAGTAGCCTTTTCTAATTTCTCTTGACTTTTTTGCAACTCTAGACACCGTTAAATGCCTGCTTTTTAAAAATCTGTCCTTTGGTTTCTGTGTTCTCTAACAGTTCTGTTTTTCATCTTTTCTTGCATTTGTGGCCATTTTCCAAGGCTCAGAGCTTTGTGTCTTTTTCTCAAACTCATGTCCAAGGCAAAGTATGGGGTAGGGACAGGGAGTAGACAGGACTGACTTAACACTGATGCGGTTACAGCAAAGATGGAAATAAACTAAAATATCATTTAGGAGAAACAGCACCATAGGACCAGATAGACAATATGACAAGGCATTTGATGCTTACCTATTTTTGTAAAGGGCCAGATAGTAAATATTTTTTACTTTGTAGGCTAGTCTCTGTTGCAACTTTTCAACTCTACGGTTGTAGCATGAAAGCAGTCATAGGCAACACATAAACAAATGAGCATGGATGTATTTCAATAAAACTTTATTTATGAAAACAAGAAGCACCCTGTAGGCTATAGTGCTGAACTGTGAATCCAGTGGAGGCTAAATGAGGAGGAAAAATTAAATCCAAGGCATAAGGCCTGTAGGCAGGGTCCATAAGTGTATCAAGTGAATCACGACCCAGATGGTGAATAGCAGATGGAAATGGAGAGACTTCCTAAGAATCTGCTAGGTGGCTAGGGCTACCTGGTGAAAAGAGGTGAAAGAGGTACTAAATGGGGTAAGAACATCTCTCTTGGAGAAACGCATCTATTGCAGCAGATTCAGCCTTGGGTGGCTCAGAGCTCACGTGTCACGGTAGGAGTCAGGCTGAGAGGCTCACAAGCATGTGACCTTGAAGAAATTAATCCACTCTTCCGAGCTTCAGTTGCCTAAATTTGAAAGGGGCCTTTAAGGAGATGAGCCAGTGTGAGCAAAGTTTCTAGCACAGAGCCTAGCACATAGTACGTGCTTGGTAAATGGTGCTTGTCTTTTCATTTTATAATGTTCTTAGATGGATAAAAAGGAAAGAAAAAAAAAGTTTCAGAAACCACTTTGGGAACTGTAAAGTAACATGTAATTACCATTCTTATCTGTATGCTAAGGCCATCTTGTCTCATAAACTCCAGGACCTTATCTCAGTATATCATAGCCTCCAGCTTCCCTTTACTCTAATCCAGCCTTAAAAACCACTTGCATTGAGCCTTGTTCCCATGATATATTCTCAAATATTATTTGTTGAATAGAACAGATTGAAAGCCATTATCTTCTCAAAATCTTCAAGAACTCCTCATTGCCTGGTGGTAAAGTTCAAATTCTGTAGCCATCACTTAGGTCTTCAACCTTTGGGAGCTTATTCTTGGAAGAGTTAGAGATTGAAGTTAGGGCTGGTATTTCCAGACAATCCAATTGTCATCTTAATATAGAGACCCTCTTACCTCCTTTCCAAGACCAGTCTCTAGTCTCCCTCACTGCTCTCAATAAAAGCACATGTCACTGCAGGTTTCCTTTCTCTTCCAGGCCCCTGAGTCTAATGGGTATGAGCTCAGGTTTTGGAGTGAGCTGTTGTTGTTGGCTGCTGTTGAATTGAGCCCTGACTCACAGAGATCCACGCGCAACAGAATGAAATGCGGCCAGGTTCTGTGCCATCCCAGTGATTGATTATGAATCAGACTACTGTGATCCATAGGGTTTTCACTGACTGATTTTCAGTAAATCACCAGGACTTCCTTCCCAGTCTGTCTTAGTGTGAAAACTCCACTGAAACCTGTTCAGCATCACAACAACATGCAAGCCTCCATAAACAGATGAGTGGTGGCTGCACATGAAGTGCATTGGTTCAGTGGTAGAATTCTCACCTGGTTCAGTTCCTGACCCATGCATCTGCAGAGAGTTATTGTTGTTGTTAGGTGCCATTGAGTCGGTTCCAACTCATAGCAACCCTGTGTATAACGGAACAAAACACTGCCTGGGTCGTGTGCCATCCTCACAATCATTGCTATGCTTGAGCCCATCATTGCAGCCATTGTGTCCTGCATCAATCCATCTCATTGAGGGTCTTGCTCTCCTTCACTGACCCTCCACTTTACCAAACATAAGGTCCTTCTCCAGGGATTAGTCCCTCCTAATAACATGTCCAAAGTAGATGAGAGGAAGTCTCACCATCCTCCCTTCCAAGGAGCATTCTAGCTTCTTCCAAGACAGATTTGCCTGTTCTTCTGGCAGTCCATGGTATATTCAATATTCTTCACCAACACCATAATTCAGATGAGTCAATTCTTCTTCAGTCTTCCTTTTTCATTTTCCAGCTTTCACATGCATATGAGGCAATCGAAAATATCATGGCTTGAGTTAGGCGCACCTTAGCCCTCAAGGTGACATCTTTGCTTTTTAATTTAAAGAGGTCTTTTGCAGCAGATTTGCTTGTTAAATCCCAGCTCTGACATTTGTTACATGGGTTACCGAGACTACATTAGGTCAAATTAAGTGAAGTCTTTTGTTTTCTGATTTCTTCTGGTATTATAGCAGAATTCAGGGAAAAGCTAAAAGGAAATAATACATTAATTTCAAGTGAGATACAGAAAAGTACTTTTAAAAAATCAAAACTACGGAGGACTTCCAGCAACATGGCCCTCCAGGCAGAAGCACTATGCCTTCCCTCCACAGCAAAGATCTGAAAAACTAAGCCAAACAGAGAAAACAGCAATCCTGAAATCCTAAACATTAAATGAAGAGATAAAGAACTCAGCCAAGGGAGTTCCGGCAAAATGGCACCCTAGGCAGAAGCACCGTGCCGTCCCTCCACAGCAAAGATCTGAAAAACTAAGCTGAACAGAGAATACAATTCTGAAACCCTAAAACATCAAATGAAGAGATAAAGAACTCCGCCAAGCACCAACTGGAGTGAGAAAACTGACAGAGAACGGAAAGCGAGGAGAGATTCATGCAGAGGTCCTCTACCAGCTAACGCAGAGCAGATCCGCCATCTTGGACTCCTATTGGAGACCAGCAAACAGGGGGTATGAGAAAGCAGCCTCACGGAGTGTCCAGCGGGAGACAAAACAACTGGTAATTTGTGACATACACTTTCCCACCCCCCACCCTTCTTCACCCCGACTCGGCCTCCTCTGCTTCCCATGGCCACTATCTCTTGACCAGGAAACACCGGCTGCTTGGATTCCACACACCCAAATGGGCCAGCTCCCTGAGTGCCATTTGTTGGCTGCTGGTGTTGCTTTTTTCTGCTTCTTTTGATTTCTTCCTCACCTCTCACCACCTCCCCCTCCTTTCGCTCAAATTCCTGGCTCCGTGCGCAATCTTTGCTTCTTCTGAGGGGCTGCAGAGCTCCGGTAATTTGTGATATATGCTTTCCCACTCTCTACCCTTCTTCACCCACACTCAGCCCCCTCTGCTTCCCGCGGACACAGTCTCTTATCCAAGAAACACGGGCTTCTTAGATTCCACCAGCCCACACTAGCTGGCTCTGTGAGTGCCATTTGTTGGCTGCTGGTGTTGCTTTTTTTTCTGCTTCTTTTGATTTCTTCCTCACCTCTCACCACCTCCCCCTCCTTTCGCTCAAATACCTGGCTCCATGCACCATCTTTGCATCCTCCTGAGGGGCTGTGGAGCTCCGTTCGAGTATGGATCTGCTTCCCAGTCTGGGCTCCTGCGCTTGTGGGATCCCGGGGTTTTTGCTCGTTTGTTTGTTTTGAATTGTTTGTTTCTTTTATTTTCATTTTCTTGAGTTGGGAGCCATTTCTGGCCAGGCGGTGCTGCTTGGAAAGCAGACTACCCCCTCTGCTTGCACAGATGTGTAGAGGGATCCCTGAGGGCATTTCTTTTTTCATTGTTTTTTTTTTTCTTCTGTTTTATGTTTTTTGGGGGGCCTTTCTTTTTCCTTCCTTTTTTTTAAAATTTGTTTTGTTTTCTATTACCTCTTTTTCTCTTTTTGTCTTTCTTCATTGCTCACTTTCTCGTCTCTCTATATCTTCCTTCACTTTCTGTTCCCTGAATACCTGGCATTGTATACCTCTATGCCTTCTACCCAGGCTGTACTGCAACACCTGAAAGCAACTTCCCCAGACCTCATAGCTGCACTGGTGGCATCCCTGGGAACTTTGCAGTTCTTTAACCTTTCCGATTTTTATTTATTCATACTTTTCTTTTCTTTTCTTCCTCTTCCCCTTTCTGTGTTTCTCCATTTCATGGTCTCTCATCTCTCCACTCCAAAGGTAAGCTCCCCTAGCATTCTTTTTTGTTTGTTTGTATGTTTTTGGCTCCTGTTCCTCTCTCCTCTCTCCCATATCCACCTTAGCTCCACACATAACAATCTCCCCACTGCATCTTGCCTACCTGCACCATGCGCTTGACATCACACCACCAAGCAGCACAGGCACGGCCTACTGGAACCTGCCCTGCACTGATTACCGACCTGCTCTGGTGGCTTTAGTAAGTGCCACAAATACCCCGTCCCAGTAACTCCTCTTCAGCTAGACCTGTCATGCCGTACCACATCTGAGTGACTGACCCTGCCAATTACAGAAGGAGGTGAAAAGTATTGTGCCCACTGACGAGCAAACAGCAAAGAACACAGAATGCCTGCTCATAGTCAAATTTAAAAAAACAAAGGGACAAAAAAAACAAATCTACCATCAATAAATGAGAAAAATAACTACTGAATGCCCAGAAGACAGCAGACAATATCAAAACATTTACAAAAACAGGAAAGGATGGTTGCAGTAGGCATCCAAAAAAAACACCAGATGACTTTCCAGTGGAAGAAAAGGCACTAGAACTACCTGATAGGGAATTCAAATCTCTAATACTCAGAATTCTGCAAGAGCTAAGGCAAAAAGTTGACAAACATGAGGAAAAAACAGAAAAATTCATGGAAAATATACACAAAATTGGAAGAATTCAGGAAAATAATGCAGGAACAAAATGCCAAAATAAATTCAAAAGTAGAAATTATACAAAGACAACAATTAGAAATCCAAAAGATAAACAACAAGATTTCAGAAATGGACGGTGTCATACAAGGGCTGAGAAGTAGACTTGAAATGGGGGAAGACAGGATCAGTGGAACTGAAGACAAACACTTGCATACAACTCTCTGTCAGGAAAACTAAGAAAAAAGAGCAAAGAAAAATGAAGAGACCATGAGAGTTATGTGGGATACAATCAAAGGCAAAAATTTTCGAGTGACTGGCATTCCAGAACAGGGGGAGATAACAGAAAACACAGAGAGGATCATTCAAGAACTGCTGACAGAAAAATTCCCCAATATCATGAAAGATGGAAAGCTGGCTATACAATAAGCTCAACGAACCCCATAGAGGATGGACCCCCAAAAAAATCACCAAGGCATATCATAAGCACACTCGACAAAACCAAAGACAAGCAAAGAATCCTGAGAGCAGCTCACGAAAACAAGAAGTCACACATAGAGGAAAAACAATAAGACTAAGCTCAGATTATTCAGCAGAAACCATGCAGGCAAGAAGGCAATGGGATGACATATATAAAACCTTGAAAGAAAAAAATTGCCAGCCAAGAATAATATATCCTGCAATACACTCATTCAAATTTGATGGTGAAATTAGCTCATTTCCAGATAAACAGAAATTAAGGGAATATGTAAAAGTCAAACCAAACTTACAAGAATTTTAAAGGGAGTTCTTCGATCTGAGAACAAACAGCTTCAGCTCACAGGCGAATCTAGGATGCAGGATCATACCAGGCAGATACCAATCTAGGAAATGAACTCTCGAGGACTATCCAAAGCCAAAATAAATACAACAGGGAATCAAAGGAGTTAATCAGTAAATCACAACAACATCAAAACAATAAAAGAGGGAATAAACGGCATAGGTATAGAACCTTCTAATGGAGAGGGAGGCAAGGTGATACAAGTAAGGGTAGACTGCTTCAAACTTAGAAAGATAAGGGTAAAATTCATGGTAACCACAAAGAAAGTTAACAAACATACTCATTAAAAAAAGAGGAAAAACATAAAGTCTCAGCAAAAAAAAAAAAAACCTACAAAAACAAAAGAAATGAAAAAAAATCCACAAACAAAAGTAACTCAGCACAAGAGAGTAAGAAGAACAAAGAAGACTTCAGCACCACAAAAAAAGCACTACAAAATGACAGAAACAAACTCACGTCTATCAATAATTACACTGAAGGTAAATGGACTCAATGCACCTTTAAAGAGACAGAGAGTGGCAGAATGGATAAGAAAACAGGATCCATCAATATGCTGTCTACAAGAGACACACCTTAGAAACAAGGATGTGAATTTATTAAAAATCAAAGGTTGGAAAAAAACATACCAAGCTAACAACTACCAAAAAAGAGCAGGAGTGGTAATTCTAATCTCAGATAAACTTGACCTTAAAATGAAATATACCATAAAATACAAAGAAGGACACTATAGAAAAATGATTAAGGGGACGATCCATCATGAAGACATAACCATAATAAACATCTATGCACCCAATGACAGGACTGCAAAATACATAAAACAAACTCTAACAACACTGAAAAGAGAAATTGACAGTTCCACAATAATAATAGGAGACTTCAACACACCACTCTCAGTAAAGGACAGAACAACTAAGAAGAAACTCAGCAAAGGTACAGAAGACCTAAAGGGGACAATCAGCTAACTGGACCTCATAGACATATAAAGAACACTCCATCCAACCGCTGCAAAGTACACATTCTTTTCCAATGCACATGGAACATTCTCCAGAATAGACCACATCTTAGGCCACAGAGCAATCCTCAACAAGATACAAAATACTGAGATAATTCAAAGTATCTTCTCTGACCACAATGCCATCAAGGTAGAAATTAACGCTAGAAAGAGCAAGGAAAAAAAAATCAACTACATGGAAACTGAATAATACCCTGCTTGCACATCAGTGGGTAATAGAAGAAATTAGAGATGGGATCAAAAAATTCCTAGAATCAAATGAGAATGAAAACACATCATACCAAAACCTTTGCGACACAGCAAAGGCAGTCCTCAGAGGACAATTTATAGCAATAGACGCACATATCAAAAAAGAAGAAAGGGACGAAATCAAAACATTAACTACAGAACTCAAACACATAGAAAGAGAACACCAAAAAAAGCCGACAAACACCGGAAGAAAGGAAATAGTAAAGATCAGAGCAGAAATAAATGAAATAGAGAACAGAAAAACAATAGAAATAATCAACAAAACCAAAAGTTGGTTCTTTGAAAGAATCAACAAAATCGACAAACCACTGGCCAGACTGACAAAAGAAAAACAGGAGAGGACACAAATAACCCAAATAAGAAATGAAATGGGGGACATTACAACAGACCCAACTGAAATAAAAAGGATCATAACAGAATATTATGAAAAACTATACTCCAACAAATTTGAAAACCTAGAGGAAATGGATAAATTTCTAGAAACACACGGCCTACCCAAACTACAGCAAAGTGATGTTGAAAATCTGAACAGACCCATACCAAGAGAAGAGACTGACAAGGTAATAAAAAAAACTCCCAACCAAAAAAATTCCTGGCCCAGATGGCTTCACTGGAGAATTCTACAAAACATTTACAGAAGAGATTGTACAGTACTACTCAAGCTATTTCAGAGCATAGAAGAGGAAGCAACACTTCCAAATTCATTCTGTGAAGCCAGCATAATGCTGATACAAAAACGAGGCAAAGACGTCACAAAAAAAGAAAATTACAGACCAATATCTCTCATGAATATAGATGCAAAAATTCTGAACAAAATTCTAGCCAATAGAATTCAGCATCATATCAAAAAAATGATACACCACGACCAAGTAGGATTCATACCTGGTATGCAAGGATGGTTCAACATTAGAAAATCAATCAACGTAATCCACCACATAAATCAAAGGAAAGAAAAGAATCACATGATCATCTCAATTGATGCAGAAAAGGCATTTGACAAAGTTCAACACCCATTCCTGATAAAAACTCTCAATCAAATACATATAGAAGGGAAATTTCTCAACATAATAAAGGGCATCTATGCAAAAACAATGGCCAGCATCATTCTTAATGGAGAGAGGCTGAAAACATTCCCCTTGAAAACAGGAACAAGACAAGGATTCCCTTTATCACCACTCCTATTTAACATTGTACTGGAAGTTCTAGCTAGAGCAATAAGGCAAGAAAAAGAAATAAAGGGCATCCAAATTGGTAATGAAGATGTTAAACTGTCCCTGTTTGCAGATGATATGATACTATACACAGAAAACCCTAAAGACGCCATGAGAAATCTACTGGAACTAATAGAAAGATTCAGCAGAGTAGCAGGATAGAAGATAAACATTCAAAAATCAGTTGGATTCCTATACACCAATAAGGAGAACGATGAAAAGACAATCAGGAAAACAATACCATTTTCAATAGCCCCTAAAAAATACTTAGGAACAAATCTGACCAGGAATGTAAAAGACCTATACAAAGAAAACTACAAAACACTACTGCAAGAAACCCAAAGAGATCTACATAAATGGAAAAACATCCCATGCTCATGGATAGGCAGACTCAACATTGTGAAAATGGCAATTCTACCCAAAGCAATTTACAAATACAATGCAATCCAGATCCAAATACCAACAACATTCTTCAAAGAGATGGAAAAACTAATCATTAACTTTATATAGAAAGGGAAGAAGCTCCGAATAAGTAAAGCACTACTGAAGAAGAAGAATAAAGTTGGAGGACTCAGACTACCTGACTTCAGAAACTACGATACAGCTACAGTAGTCAGAACAGCCTGGTACTGGTACAATGACAGATACATTGACCAATGGAACAGAATTGAGAACCCAGATGTAAATCTATCCACCTACGGTCACCTGCTGTTCGGCAAGGGCCCAAAGTCCATCAAATGGGGAAAAGACAGTCTTTTTAACAAATGGTGCTGGCAAAACTGGATATTCATTTGCAAAAAAATGAAACAGGACCCATACCTCACACCATGTACAAAAACTACTTCAATATGGATCAAAGACCTGAATATAAAGCCTAAAACTATAAAGTTCATAGAAGAAAAAATAGGACCAACACTTCCGGCCTTAATGCATGGCATTAACAGGATACAAACCATAACCATCAATGCACAAACCCCAATAGATAAGCTAGATAACTGGGATCTTTTAAAAAACAAACACCTATGCTCTTCAATAGACTGCACCAAGATAGTAAAAAGAGAACCTATAGACTGGGAAAAAATTTTTGGACAGTACAAGTCAGACAAAGGTCTAATCTCCACAATCTACAAGAAAATCCAACACCTCTACAATGAAAAGACAAATAATCCTATTAAAAATGGGCAAAGGAAATGAACAGACACTTCACCAAAGAAGACATTCAAATGGCCAACAGACACGAGGAGATGCTCACGATCACTAGCCATTAGAGAAATGAAAATTAAAACCACAATGAGATACCATCTCACCCCAGCATTACTGGCACGAATCAAAAACACTGGAAATAACAAATGTTGGAGGGGCTGCAGGGAAATGGGAACGCTTATGCACTGCTGGTGGGAATGCAAAATGATACAACCATTTTGGAAAACGATATGGCGCTTCCTCAGAAAGCTAGAAATAGACATACCATTCGATCCAGCAATTCCACTCCTAGAAATATATCCTAGAGAAATAAGAGTCGTCACTCGAATATATATATGCACACCTAAGTTCATGGAAGCATTGTTCACAATAGCAAAACGATGGAAACAACCTAGATGCCCATCAGCAGATGAATGGATAAACAAACTATGGTACATAAACACAATGGAGTACTATGCAATGAGAAAGAACAACAGTGAATCTGTGAAGCATCTCATAACATGGATGAAACTGGAGGACATTATGCTGAGTGAAATAAGTCAATCACAAAAGGACAAATACTGTATGAGACCTCTATTGTAAA
This sequence comes from Dugong dugon, assembly GCA_030035585.1. Lineage (NCBI taxonomy): Eukaryota > Metazoa > Chordata > Mammalia > Sirenia > Dugongidae > Dugong > Dugong dugon. The sequence goes on from CM057467.1 coordinate 35,723,095, forward strand.
AACCCATTGAAAAGTTCACACACAAAATGTAATAAACTTTGTTGGTTACCAGCGATGGGAGGTGTTGTGGGGGAAATACTAAATAGGCAATAGATAAGTGGTATCTTGGGTGAAGGGTGAGACAGTACACAATACAGGGGAAACTAGCACAACTTGGACAAGGAAAGGTCATGGAAGCCCCATAAACACATCCAAACTCCCTGAGGGACTGAATTGCTGGGCAGAGGGCTGTGGGGACTATGGTCTCGGGGAACATCTAGCTCAATTGGCATGACACAGCTTATAAAGACAATGCTCTACATTCTACCTTGGTGAGTAGTGTCTGGGGTCTTAAAAGCCTGTGAGCGACCATCTAAGATACTCCACTGGTCTCACCCCTTTGGGAGCAAGGGAGAACGAAGAGAACAGGATACAATGAAAAGATTAGTCCAAAGGACTAACTGTCCACATCTACCAAGGCCTCAACCACACTGAGTCCAGTATAGCTAGATGGTGCCCGGCTACCACCACTGACTGCTCTGACCAGGATCACAACAGAGGGTTATGGACAGAGCTGGAGAAGGATGTAGAGCATAATTCTAACTCCCACAAAAAGACCAGATTTACTGGCCTAAAGGAGACTGGAGAAACTCCAAGAGTATGGCCCCCAGACACCCTTTTAGCTCAGTTGTGAAGTTATCTCTGAGGATCACTGTTCAGCCTGGGAATGGAAAGCCCCGTAAAACCAAATGAGACTAACAAGGTACAGTAGTCCAGTGACAAGGGCCAGAAGGCAGAAGGGGACAAGGAAGTTGGCGATAGGGAACCCAAGGTTGAGTAAGGATATTGTTGATGTGTTGTGAGATTGTTGACCATCGTCATAGGGCAACCTTTGTGGTAACTGTTAAATTAGAAACTATTTTGTTTTGTAAGCCTTCGTCTTCAGTGAGAATAACAGCACAATTGGAAGAGTGTAGTCAGTGTCACTGAACTGTAAATGTAGAAATTTTTGAAACAGTGTATCTTTGGGTATGTGTATTTTCACCAAAAAAAAAAAAGGTTGAGAAGTTAGAGGGCTGATAAGTTGTGAGGTTGTTAACCAATGTCATAAAACAACATGTGTACTACTGTTTCATGAGAAACTATTTGTTCTGTAAGCCTTCACCTGAAGTACAATAAAAAATAAAATAAAATAAAATAACTCAGCAAACCACCAAATGAAATAAGAAACTGACAGAGAGCAGAGAGCGAGGAGAGATACATGGAGAGGTCCCATATCAGTTAATGCAGCAGTGATTCACCATCTTGCACTCCTATCAGAAACCAGCAAATAGGGGGTACGAGAAAGCAGCTTCACGGAGCCTCCAGCAGGAGACAGAACAACTGGTAAACAGCAATATATGCTTTCCTACCCCCCACTCTTCTTCACCTCCTCGGCCTCCTCTGCTTCCCAAGGCCACAGTCTCTTGGCCGGGAGGCACCAGCTGCTTGGATTCCACCCGCCCGCACTGGTTGACTCCCTGAGTGCCATTTGTTGCTGCTGGTGTTGTTTTTTCTGCTTATTTTGATTTTTTCCTTACCTGCAACCACCTCCCCCTCCTTTTGCTCTAATACCTGACTCTGTGCGCCATCTGTGCTTCTTCCTGAGGGGCTGTGAAGCTCAGTTCGAGAATGGAACTGCTTCCCAGTCCATGCTGCCATGTTGGTGGGGTCCCGGGGCTTTTTGTTTGTTTGTTTTCAATTATTTGTTTGTTTTCTTTTTCTTTTCTCAAGTTGGGAGCCTGTTCTGGCTGTGCAGTGCTGTGCAGCTTGGGACCTGCCCCCTCAGCTCGCGCAGACATGCAGAGGGATCACTGAGGGCATTTCTTTTTTTTTTCCTATTTTTTGGGGGGTTTTCTTGTTCTTTTTTTTTTTTAATTATTATTTGTTTGTTTTCTTTTCCCTCTTCTTCTCTTTTTGTCTTTCTCCTTTACTCAGTTTCTCATCTCTCTATACCTTCCTTCTCTTCCTGTCCCTTGGATTCCTGGTATTGAATACCTCTACATCTCCTAGCCAGGCTGTACTTCAACACCTGGGAACAACTTCCCCAGACCTCATAGCCACACCGGTGGGATCCCTGTGAGCTTTGCTCTTCTTTTTTCTTTCTAATTTTTATTTATTTATTCTTTTCTTTTCTTCTTCCCCTTTTTGTTTTTCTCCTTTTCATAGTCTCTCATCTCTCCACTCCAACGGCAAGCTCTCCAAGCCCTCTTTTTTGTTTGTTTGTATGTTTTTGTCCCCTGTTCATCTCTCCTCTTTTCCATATCCACCTTAGCTCCACACATCACAATCTCCCCCCTCCATCCTGCCAACCTGCACCGTGCACTTAACATCACACCACCAAGCAGCACAGACATGGCCTACTGGAACCTGCCCTGCACTGATTACCAGCTCGCCCTGGTGGCTGTAGTAAGTGCCACAAACAACCCATCCCAGCAACTCCTTTTCATCTAGACCTGCCCTTCCGTACCATAACTGAGACTGATCCTGCCAATTGGAGAAGGAGGTGAAATGTATCGTGCCCACAGTCAAGCAAACAACAAACAACACACAGCCCGCCTGCTCAGATATAGCCAAATTAAAAAAAAAAAAAGGGGGGGATGAAACAAACAAGTTTACAATCAATAAACGAGAAAAATAACTACTGAATGCCCTGAAGACAGCAGACAATAGCAAAACATTTACAAAAACAGGACAGGATGTTTCCAGTAGGCATCCAAAATGAAACACCAGATCACTTTCAAGTAGAAGAAAAGGCACTAGAACTACCTGATAGGGAATTCAAATCTCTAATACTCAGAATTATCCAAGAGATGAAGCAACAAGCAGACAAAAATGAGGAAAAAATAGACAAATTCATGGAAAAGGCAGACAAATTCATGGAAAATACAGACAAAAAAGTGGAAGAATTCAGGAAAACACTGCAGGAACAAAATGCCAAAATAAATTCACAACTAGAACTTATACAAAAACAACAATTAGAAATCCAAAAGATAAACAACAAGATTTCAGAAATGGACAGGGTCATAAAAGGGCTGAGGAGCACATCTGAAATAGTGGAAGACAGGATCGGCGGAATTGAAGACAAACACTTGGATACAACTCTGTTTGAGGAAAAATCAGAAAAAAGAATGACGAAAAATGAAGAGACCCTGAGAATTATGTGGGTTACAATCAAAAGCAAAAATGTTCGATTGATTGGAGTTCCAGAACAGGGGGAGAAAACAGAAGACACAGAGAGGATCATTGAAGAATTGCTGACAGAAAACTTTCCCAATATTATGAAAGATGAAATGCTGGCCATCCAAGAAGCTCAACAAACCCCATACAGGATAAACCCCAAAAGAAAATCACCAAGGCATATCATAATCACACTCGCTAAAACCAAAGACAAACAAAGAATCCCTAGAGCAGCTCAAGAAAAACAAAAAGTCACATACAGAGAAACACTAAGACTAAGCTTGGATTATTCAGCAGAAACCATGCAGGCAAGAAAGCAATGGGATGACATATATAAAACCTTGAAAGAAAAAAATTGTCAGCCAAGATTAATATATCTTGCAAAACTCTCGTTCAGATATGATGGTGAAATTAGGTCATTTCCAGATAAACAGAAATTAAGGGACTACGTAAAAATGAAACCAAACTTACAAGACTTATTAAAGGAAGCCCTTCGATCTGAGAACGAACAATATCAGATCACAGACAGAATATAGGACACAGGATTGTACTTGCCAGATACCAACCTAGGAAATGAACTCTTAAGGACTACGCAAACCCAAAAGAATTACAAAAGGGAACCAGAGAGGTTAATCTGTAAATGACAACAGCATCAGAACAATGAAAGAGGGAATAAACAGTGTAGATATAGAACCTTCTAATGGAGAGGAAGTCAAGCGATACCAAGTAATAATAGACTGGTTCAAATCTAGGAAGATAAGGGTAAATTTCACAGTAACCACAAAGAAAGTTAACAAACCTACTCAACAAAATAAAGAAGAGAAACAAAGTCTCAGTAAAAACAAAACCTACAAAAACAAAAGAAATGAAAAAAAAAAAAAACACAACAAAAAGGAACTCAGCACAGGAGAGTAAAAGCAACAAAACTGGAGGACATTATGCTGAGTGAAGTAAGTCAAACACAACTGGACAAATATTGTATAAGACTTCTACTGTATAACTCATGTAAAAGTTTACACACAAAAAGAAACAATCTTTGTTGGTTACGAAGGATGGGAGAAGTGGGGGGGAGCTAAATAGATAAGTGGTAACTTTGGTGAAGGGTAAGACAGTACACATTACTGGGGAAGCCAGCACAACTTAAATACAAGGAAAGGTCACGGAAGCTCCATAGACACTTCCAAACTCACTGAGGGACTGAATTGCTGGGCGGAGGGATGTGGAGACCATGGTCTTGGGGAACATCTAGCTCAGTTGGCAAAAAACAGTTTATAAAGACAATGTTCTACGTTCTACCTTGGTGAGTAGCATCTGGGGTCTTAAAAGCCTGTGAGCAGCCATCTAAGATACTCCACTGGTCTCATCCCTTCAGGAGCAAGGGACAATGAAGAGAACAAGATACAAGGAAAAGATTAGCCCAAAGGACTAATGGACCACAGCTACCAGGGCCTCCACCAGCCTGAGTCCAGTACAGCTAGATGGTGCCCAGCTACCACCACTGACTGCTCTGACCAGGATCACAATAGAAGATCCTGGACAGAGCTGGAAAATGATGTAGAACAGAATTCTAACTCACAGAAAAAGACCATATTTACTGACCTGACAGACTGGAGAAACCTGGAGAGTATGGCCCCCGGACACCCTTTTAGCTCAGTGGTGAAGCCCCTCCCAAAGTTCACCGTTCAGCTGGGGATTGGACAGCCTCATAAAATAAAATGGGACTGATGAGGCACAGCAGTCCAGGGACAAGGACTTGAAGGTAGGAGGGGACAGGAAAGCAGGTGATAGGGAACCCAAGCTTGCGAAGGGACACTGTTGACATGTCATGTGGTTGTTAACCATTGTCATAGGGCAATATATGTACTAACTGTTAAATGAGAAACTATTTGTTCTGCAAACCTTCATCTAAGGTCCCCCCCCCAAAAAAAGAAAAGAATTATCTATGTGAGATCAAATTGACAACATCAACTCAAAAGGTTTGATGGGAAGCCTAGGGGACAGTGAGTTGAAGATAATGGTGATAGAATAATTTAGGAAAAGATAGTGAGAATAACAGAACAACTGGAAGAATGTAATAAATGTCAGTGAATTTTTCATGTAGAAACTTTCAAAATGGTGTAATTTTGGCTATGTATATTTTCACCAAAAAACAGGTCCTCAAGGTTGAGAAGGGAGAGTGTTGACATGTCGTGGGATTGTTAACCAATGTCATAAAACAATATGTGTACTGACTGTTTAATGAGAAACTATTTGTTCTGTAAACCTTCAACTGAAGTACAATAAAAAAATTTTAAAAAAAATAAAAAAAAATCAAAATTACCCATAATACTGTCAGTCAAAACTTCCTTTAAAATGCTGTTATTAGGTCCTAGCCAGAGCAGCTAGGCTAGAAAAAGAAATAAAGGGCATCCAAATTGGTAGGGAAGAAATCAAAGTATCTCTATTTGCAGATGATATGATCTTATACACAGAAAACCTCAAAGAATCCACAAGAAAACTACTGGAAGTAGTAGAAGATTTCAGCAAAGTATCAGGATACAAGACAAACATACAAAAATCAGTTGGATTCCTTTACACAAACAAAGAGAACCTCAAATAGGAAATCAAATCAATACCATTTACAATAGCCCCCAGGAAGATAAAATACTTAGGAATAAATCTAACCAGAGATGTAAAAGATCTATACAATGAAAACTACAAGACACTACTGCAGGAAACCAAAACAGACCTTCATAAGTGGAAAAATATACCTTGCTCATGGATAGGAAGACCCAACTTACTGAAAATGTCAATTCTACTCAAAACGATCTACAGATACAATGCAATCCCGATCAAAATCCACCAGCATTTTTTTAATGAGATGGAGAAAAAAATCACCAACTTCATAAGGAAAGGGAAGAGGCCCCAGGTAAGTAAAGCATTACTGAAGAAGAAGAACAAAGTGGGAGGCTTCACACTACCTGATTTTAGAATCTATTATACTTCCACGGTAGTCAAAACAGCCTGGTACTGGTACAACAACAGATACATAGACCAATGGAACAGAACTGAGAATCCAGACATAAATTCATCCACCTATGAGCAGCTGATCTTTGACAAAGGCCCAAGTTTCGTTAATTGGGGAAGACAGTTTTTGTAACAAATGGTGCTGGCATAACTGGGTATCCATCTGCAAAAAACTGAAACAAGACCCACACTTCACACCATGCACAAAAACTAATTCAAAATGGATCAAAGATTAAATATAAAATTGAAAACGATAAAGATTATGGAAGAAAAAATAGGGACAATGCTAGGAGCCCTGATACATGGCATAAACACAATATGAACCATAAGTAACAATGCACAAGCACCAGAAAAGACAATAGATAAATGGGAGCTCCTAAAAATCAAATACTTATGCTCATCAAAAGACTTCACCAAAAGAGTAAAAAGACAACCTACACACTGGGAAGAAATTTTTGGCTACAACAAATCAAATCAGCGTCTAATCTCTAAAATCTACAAGATACTGCAAAACCTCAACAGCAAAAAGACAAATAACCCAATTAAAAAATGGGGAAAGGATATGAACAGGCACTTTGTCAAAGAAGATATTCAGGTGGCTAACAGACAAATGAAGAAATGCTCACAATCATCAGCCATTAGAGAAATGCAGATCAAAACCACAATAAGATATCATCTCACCCCAGCAAGGCTAGCATTAATCCAAAAAACACCAAATAATAAATGCAGGAGATGTTGTGGAGAGACTGGAACACTTACACACTGTTGGTGGGAATGTAAAATGGTACAACCACTTTGGAAATCAGTTTGGTTCTTCCTTAAAAACCTAGAAATAGAAGTACCATACAATCCAGCTATCCCGCTCCTTGGGACATATCCTAGAGAAATAAGAGCCATCATACGAATAGATATATGCACACCCATGTTCACTGCAGCACTGTTTACAATAGCAAAAGGATGGAAACAGCCTAGGTACCCATCAACGGATGAATGGATAAACAAATTATGGTATATCCACACGATGGAATACTACGCAACAATAAAGAACAATGATGAAGCCGTGAAACATCTTATAACATGGAGGAAGCTGGAGGTCATTATGCTGAGTGAATTTAGTCAGTCACAGAAGGACAAATATGGTATAAGACCACTATTATAAGAACTCAAGAAAAGGTTTAAACACAGAAGAAAACATTCTTTGGTGGTTATGAGGGTGGGGAGGGAGGGTGCAGGTTATTTACTAACTAGATAGTAGATAAGAATTATCTTAGGTGAAGGGAAGGACAGCATACACTACAGAGGAAGTTAGTACAACTGGACTAAACCAAAGCTAAGAAGTTTCCTGAATACAATCCAACACTTTGAGGGACAGAGTAGCAGGGGTAGGGGTCTGGGAACCATGCTTTCAGGGGACATCTAGGTCAACTGGCATAATAAAACTTACTAAGAAAATGTTCTGCATCCTACTTTGGTGAGTAGCATCTGGGGTCTTAAAAGCTTGCAAGAGGCCATATAAGATGTATCAATTTGTCGCAACCACCTGGAGTAAAGGAGAATGAAGAACACCAAAGACACAAGGAAAGTATTAGCCCAAGACACAGAGAGGGCCACATAAATCAGAGATTTCATCAGCCTGAGACCAGAAGAACTAGATGGTGCCCGGCTACCACCAATGACCGCCCTGACAGGGAACACAACAGAGAGTCCTGGATGGAGCAGGAGAAAGGTAGGATGCAGAACTCAAATTCTAGTAAAAAGACCAGACTTAATGGTCTGACTGAGACTGGAGGAATCTTGGAGAGCATGGCCCCTAGATTCTCTATCAGCCCAGAACTAAAACAATTTCCAAGGCCAACTCTTCAGACAGGGATTGGACTGGACTGTGGGACATGAAGTGATACTCGTGAGGAGTGTGCCTCTTAGCTCAAATAGATACAAGAGACTAAGCGGGCAGCTTCTGCCTGGAGATGAGATGGGAAGGCAGAGAGCGTTAGGTGCTGGTTGAAAGGACATGTGGAATAGGGTGGAAAGGAGGAGTCTGCTGTCACAGTATGGGGAGAGCAATTAGAGTCACATAACAATGTATGTATAAATTTTTGTATGGGAAAAAATAAAATAAAATGCCTGTTATTAATGCTCTGATGTATTTCTTTCCAGGCTTTCTCTACATATGCATATAAATAACCTTTGAGACATATGTATATATTTAATTGGGCTGCTCCTGCTTGATTACCTGTTCTTTCCTATTTTTTTCTAAGTTAATACGTATCCTGCAAAATCATGATTCTTTAAATGTCCCACAATACTCCCTTGTATTAATGGACCATAATGTGTTTTATCATCCTTCTATTACAACTTAGGAAACCGTAATGGCATAGTGGTTAAGATCTATGGCTACTAACGAAAAGATCGGCAGTTTGAATCCACCAGGTGCTCCTTGGATACCCTGTGGGGCAGTTCTACTCTGTCCTATACGGTCACTATGAGTTGGAAATTGACTCGATGGCAATGGGTTTGGGGTTTTTTTGTTTGCTTTTTTGATTACAACTTAATTTTTAAAAAATATCCTTACTGTAAGTCCATGAACCTTTTTTTCTAAAAAAGAACAACAGCTAACAGTTTTTTTTAAAGAAATACTTTTGCTTTCCCTTAAATATAAAAATCTTTGCCATTGCAATTACTTTTCAGCCCCTGTAATCAAAACTGTGAAAAGACAATGAAAGCCAAAATGCCTTTGAATGTCTCATTCTCTCCTTCACTGCCTTCTAAGACTTTCAAGTTGCAGCCTTCTGCCCTCCTCTGACAGGCATTATGCAAACTAAGTCAGCTCTGAGTCCAGAGCTGTGTGTGAAATGAGCTTTGTAAAGTAAAATGTCAGATATCTCTGTGGCATGTCTTTGTTATCAGCAGAGCTGTGCAAAAAACTATGTAGAGTGACTTGCCCATAAAGCTTGGTTAACTGCAAATATTCCTTGCCATAGCTTCAGGACAACACAAACCTTTAGTTTTAGCCTTGCTAATGACTTGGAGAAGGAGCCTTAGTGGGGCAATGGTTAAGTGCTTGGCTGCTAACTGAAAAGTTGGCAGTTCAAACCCACCAAGCAGCTCATCGGGAGAAAGATCCTGCAATCTGTTCCCATGAAGATTACAGCCTATGTGGGGACCATGGTCTTGGGGAACATCTAGCTCAACTGGCATAACACAGTTTATAAAGACATTGTTCTCCATTCTACCTTGGCGAGTAGCGTCTGGGGCCTTAAAAGCCTGTGAGCAGCCATCTAAGATACTCCACTGTTCTCACCCCTTCAGGAGCAAGGGAGAATGAAGAGAACAAGATACAAGGAAAAGATTAGTCCAAAGGACTAATGGACCACAGCTACCAATGCCCCCACCAGACTGAGTCCAGTACAGCTAGATGGTGCCCAGCTACCACCACTGACTGCTCTGACTGGGATCACAACAGAGGGTCCTAGACAGAGCTGTAGAAGGATGTAGAACAAAATTTTAACTCACAGAAAAAGACCAGATTTACTGCCCTGACAGACTGCAGAAGCCCCGAGAGTGTGGCCCCTGGACTCCCTTTTAGCTCAGTGGTTCACCTTTCAGCTGGGGATTGGACAGCCCCATAAAACAAAATGGAACTAATGAGGCACAGCAGCCCAGGGACAGGGACTAGAAGGCAGGACAGGACAAGAAAGTTGGTGATAGGGAACCCAAGGTTGACAAGGAACAATGTTGGCATGTCGTGGGGTTGTTAACCATTGTCATAGGGCAATATGTATACTGTTTAATGAGAAACTGTTTGTTCTGCAAACCTTCATCTAAGGTACAAAAGAAAAAAAAAGAATTATCTATGTGAGATCAAATTGACAACAGCAACTCAAAAGGTTTGATGGGAAGCCTAGGGGGCAGTGAGTTGAAGATAATGGTGATGGAATAATTTGGAAAAGGATAATGAGAACAGCAGCACAACTGGAAGAATGTAATCAATGTCACTGAATTGTACATGTAGAAACTTTCGAAATGGTGTAACTTTGGCTATGTATATTTTCACCAAAAAAAAAAAAAAAAAGGTCCTCCAAGGTCGAGAAGGGAGAGTGTTGACATGTCGTGGGGTTGTTAAAGGATGTCATAAAACAATATGTGTACTGACTGTTTAATGAGAAACTATTTGTTCTGTAAACCTGCATCTAAAGTACAACAAAAAAATTAAAAAAAAAAAAAAAAAAAGACTACAGCCTAGATAATCCTATGGGGTAGTTCTGCTCTGTCACATGGGGTTGCTATGAGTCAAAATTGACTCAATGGTACCTCACAGCAACAACTGTGACTTAGAGAAATACGCTTGGTGCTTATCTCAATTGTCCTTCTCTCCAAAAAATATATTTGTGAAGTTCTGGGAGCAGGCAAGTTCACTTAATTTGCAAAACCTGTTAGGTTTCATTGCATTCTATTTTAACAATTATTGGTGAGCATCTCTTACTTGCCAGGCATCAGGCTAGGTGCTGTGAGGAGGAAGGAGAAAATACAAAGATAAATGACACAGGTCTCTCTGCCATTGGAGAGTTGAAAATCTTCTAGAAAGCGATAAGACGTGAACAAATAACTCCAATACAAGGCAAAAGGAAATAAGGCTAAACAAAAGAACATACATTGTGCTGAGTGACTGCAAAGGAAAAAAGAAAAATACTTAACCCAGAAGAGGTCACATTTGAACTAAGCCTTGAAGGACTCTAGGATTTTAATAAGTTCATTAAATTTTAATAAGAAAAGAAAGAAAAAGGCAGCCAAACCATTGTTTAACTCCTGCTAGACATTTTAAATCCTGAGCTGGCAACGTGCTAAGGGTTTTTGTACACATCATCTTACTTACCTAATCCTGAAAATGGCACTTGACTAGGTATGATTATCAGTTTTTTATTGATGAGGAATCCAAGTAAGCTAGTTAAGGTTATGCCTATAAATAATAGAATTGGGACTTGACCTAAGGCTGTCTGATTCCAAATCTGCCTCGGGACTTTCTAGACAAAGAGAACAAAACAAGAATGAGTGTAGAGGTATAAAAATGTATAATATGTTCAGAAAATTGCTTACAGCATCTGCCACATTGTAGATGTCAAGTAAATTGTACACTTAAAAAAAAAAATCCTTAGACAAGTTGGTCCCCATCTGGTCAGGGATTGCCCCTAAGAATTTGCTTTCTGAAATCTGGGAGAATCAGGCAGCTCTTTTTAAGTCCCCAATGGGACAAGCAGTAACAGGAATGACCCCCCAAAATCTTCAGCCACCCACCACATGGGGGTGGCGGGGCACTGGTCAAGGTAAAGCATGGGGGCTATTGGTATTGGATGGCTATAATGCAGGGAGCTAGACAGCAGTGAGTCAATGGCAGGGGAGGCCAGGAGAGTTTAAAATAGACGGCCTAAAATAAGCAGAAATCAAAAGCCAAATACTATAGAGGAATCTGGGTCTTCTGTTCTTCCCACCACAGTAGGCTGTCTCTCGTGATGACAAGCCCTGCGGACAGCTGATATTATACTCCTTACCCATGCAGGTTCCTGGCTGGGCTGAGCATGCTCACGGGCTGCCACTGGCAGGCTCAAGGCATTAGAAACAGGAACAAGGAAGAAAATGGGAGAAAAGAGAAAGGAATGGAGAAGACAGAGAGAAAGGGAGGGAGGGAGAGAGAGAGAGAAGAAAAACAATAAAAAATAAAATAAAGGTAAGGGCCAAAAATTATTACAAGTAACTACCTCCAGTGCCCTGGGCCCCTGCCCTGTCCTAAGACTCAGTGGAACTATAACTAACCATAGGGGTACTCCAAACTCTTGGAAACTCAGGAGTATCGTATTGCTAGACTAAACCTGATAAAGAAAGTACTTCTAGAAAAACAAAATCAGGGGAAAAGAGACAAAAGGCTATAGAAAGAAATATAAGGGAGGACCAATCACAGAGCTGCTGATATAATTGAATAGTGTATGCACTCACAAAGGCACTGTGGTCCATCAGGCTCCCTAGAAGCAGAGCCTCAGGCAGGGATTCTGGTGCACGTAATTTATTGAGTGTGTGTTCCTCAGGGAAAACTTATAAACAATCAAGGGAAGCAAGACAGAGCAGAAGAAAGAGCTGAAGATACGGTCTCAGGTAAAGTCTAACCTTGTCTCCACCTTGAGGCAAGGGACAGGCTTTTTGTAACCTATTATCAGTCAGTTACTGACTGTGGGCTTCCCCTGAGATCCTGGAATATTTTCCCAGGCAAGTTGGCTCCCATCAGCCAAGGATAACTCCCTGAAGAATGGGCAGCTACGAACTTTTAACAGCTGTGATGGTAAGTTTTATGGGTCAACTTGGCTAAGCTATATTCCTCAGTTACTCAGTGAAACAGTAATCTAGATGTTGCTGTGAAGGTATTCTGCAGATGTGATTCAAGTCTATAACCAGTTTACTTAAAGGAAGGAAGATTATCCTAGACAATCTGGGTGGGCTTGATTCAGTCAGTTGAAAGGCATTATTAAGAGAAGAACTGAGAGTTCCCTGACGAAGAAGAAATCCCATCTGTGGACTGCAGCGCCATTCTGTGCCTGAGAGTTCCAACATGCCCTTCCTAAGGTCTGCCTTATGGATTTCACACTTGGCTGGCCAGCCCTCACAACCAGGTAAGCCAATTCCTTGCAGTAAATCTCTCAATGTATACATCCTACTGGTTCTGTTTCTCTGGTGAGACCCTGACTGCTAAACAACAGCCGATACTCAAAGCATCTGGGTGATAGATGCACCGCCCCATAAAGAGAATCTATACACACCATCTACTAAAGCTGCCAGCCAAAGAGGCAAACAGGAGCTGAAGTCCTGCCCTCTCAGTATTTGCTAGGCCTCATGCCACCCTCACACGGGCATGTTTGCCAGGAGGAGAAGTGACTTTTTCTCACAAAAGCACCTTTTGCTCACTTTTGAACCATGTGCTCAAGAGGGTGTATATGCACTAACGAAGAAAGGGGTGGGATTTTATACTTGTCTACCCAGAGGCAGATAATTAACATCACGACACTAGCAATTTAAACCTTAACCCAAAGTACTGTTGATTTATCAGCATCTTATTTTATATTACACCAGGAGAAGAGAAATTGCCAATAGCTTCCCAGTTATAACTTTAGCAGAGAGTTGTAATTGGGAAGCTATCACAACTTTCAAAAAAGCAATGATGCCTTTGTGTTTCCCAATCTATCTCCTTTGCTTTTCTATGCCTGTTAACGAATTTGAACAGATACCACCATAAATAATGCAAAGTGACGTGACTTTTTTTCTGCTAGAGACCCAGCATGGACGGTTTGAAGATGAAAAATTCAGTGTGTCCTCGGGGGAAAAAGTGTTTTCTGGTGGCATCACTGTCAAACCAGAAAAGCACAGCAGGATATGGCATGGTATTAGATGCCGTTCAAAGCACATCCAATAAATACACACCTGCCCTCTGAATTCCTATCAGTGCTAACCAAAAACACAGGCCCAGCTAAGCCAGAGGGCATGCAGACAAGCTAAAGGGAAGAAATGAAAGAAATAAAAGAAAAGAGGGAGGCAGAAGAAAAATAAAGATGAAAGGAGGGATGATCTTCATATTGCTCGTTAAGACCAGGTAAAACTAGAGAGATACTACTTCGTTGCTCTAACTAGTAAAGGAAATATCTTTAAAAGGTGGAATTTTAGAAAAAGGAAGGGGAAAGTCATGGCAAACTGCAATGTCTGAGGTTTGGATAAAAGCAGAGTTTTGAAGGATTATAGTGAGGTGGAAATGGAAGGAATATAGAGTAGTGAGGTGGGAATGGAATGAAAAGCAGAATGTGGAAAATTCAAACTTCCAGGAATTCATCCTTAATATGATACTAAAGGAATTTGGAGGTATGACTCCTGGCACACCATTTGTCAAGTTTGTAAGGAAACTACTGAGCAGCAGCATCTAATTTGTGTGCTGTCCTAGTTGAGGGCAGGGGCTGAATCTATTCACCTGTGGACACAGAGGCTGGATTCTGACCCAGGCCTCATCAGAGGTCAACAGCATCCTTTAAAAAGCTAACACTGTTGGCTATGGGCATGACACAGCGTGTTGCTTGGGCTTTGTCTTGTACGCTCCTTCCCTATTAGAAACTGTGTGACTTAGCCAGCCAGCAACACGTTGAAGGCACTCAGTCTTTACTGTGGGTAGTTAGAAAGCACAGAGAGGATACAGCCCTTGCTCTCACTCTGAAGGTAAGTCCAACAAGAGGCAGAAATTTATAAGTGAGGGCATGTCACCTGCAGGAAGGGATAGCTAGCAGAGCTTTTGTTATACAGGAAGTTCCCGGGTTACGGATGTCCGACTTATGGACAGCTTGTACTTGCCCTTTAATGTTATATAAATTTACCCTCACTTTGAAACAACTGAACCAGCTCCTACCGGTAACAAATTCTTCATCACAATCACCTTCACTTGCTGCATGCGCAGCTTTTAAATCACTGAAAAGGCTTCAAGTCTTTTCTTGTACTAAAGTAAGGCAAAATAAGAACTGCATGCACCTGTTCAGACTTAGCTACAAATTCAACTTAAAGACACAGGAGCAGATCTTGTTTGTAACTCGGGGACTGCCTATATTCTATTATTCTGTTTACTTTCATATTACCTAGTTACGTGCTCATTTACAATAGCCTCTTCGGATTTCACTTGCACCCTTAGAAGTTAAGTATATAGAATATATTTAACCCCTCTACTGGTTTGGACATCTTAGGATAAGCAGCTATAGTGACGTATTAGTTGGAAACCCCTGCAATTAAGGCATGCATTAAAACTTGGGCAGCCCCAAAATGCAACAGAACCAATACCAGAGAAATGCTGGGGCTCTTCGGCATGATCAGCTCAATGGGGCCAACTGTGTTTATTCCTCATTCTCCTTTGCAGCTATAAGACACGGGCCATTCTACCCACATCTCTACCAACATCCTATCCCCAGCCTACAAAAAACCTTTGTAAAAAATCATGTTAACTGTTAGAGGACCTGGTATTTGTAAGACTCAGTTTACAAATATCCTAAGAAATAAAAATGGGAAGGGCAGTAAGGGCCACCAGGCATGGTTGCACAGGCTGTGCACTGAACTTCTAGAGGGAACATCCAAGTAATAATCTACGGAAAGATGTGCCCTAGAGTTTTGCTGTGTATAACCCTCACAATCATATGTAGCAATTCTGGGCAGGCTCAGCCAGCCTTGGTTCACAAAAGCAGAAGAGTGGAGTACACACACAGCCCGACTTGATACGGCAAGATCACACAGATATTTGTCCACATTTCCCCGGAGGTTCCTGGGGAGGTGCAAGGCCAGTGCTCGCTCAGGTTACCAGCCTATTCAGACAGTCCTGGAAGCTGCCTCCCAAACCAGCTGTTTTCTTATGACCCAACACTGTAATCCTAGCTTTGCCACTTTTCCTGTTCCAACCTTTGTCTACCAATCATTAAAATGGCCAAATTCTTCAGAAAAAGACAGGGGCCACATCTTACAGATGCATAGTTACTGGCACAATGCATCTGCATCTCCTCTTCCTGTCCCCAATTTATCATATTCCCTTGATTGGGTCAGCTTTTTTCATCCTAAGGCCTATACTTAACTACACAGTTCCTACTTAAACAGCATTGAGTTTAATTTTCCAAGGTCCCAGGCCTTAATTCTTGACATAATTATTCATTATGTCACAGACTATAGACACAAACAAAATCCCTACGTGAGTTAGCAGATCACCTAAATACTGTAAATAACATAGACGGGATAGAGAATACGAGGAACTAGAGAGATCGTTCCTCACCTAAAGGAGGGAACCACTAACCAACTTTAACCAATTTTGTTGAAAAAGAATATAGACAGTTGTGTGCTGGAGCTGGCTTATACCAGTTTGCAAGAGCAAATTGGGTAAATCTCTTCTCAACTCCTCTTCAGTAAAATCACAATGGTAGCTTAGAATTAGACATCATAGGAGTACTTACAGCACAGAAATCGGCCAAAGCTACAAATCAGAGCTTTTTTTTTCCCCCTTAAGAGCTGGATATTAGTCAACATCTACCAGTATACCAATGAATATAGATCAAGTGTTGCCAGATCCCCCAGCATTTCAAGAGAAGCAGAAATTCTGATGCCTTTGTAAACACTCTTGATTTTTAAATACTGGCATATCAAACAGTGTTAAAATATACATGCTGTGTTGGTGAAATAAAACCTACCTGTGGGCTGCCTGCTCACAACCTCTACCTTATGCCAATGCATCATATTCTTATTTATGGTTCCAGGTTTCTAATCTACACCTATAAAAATGGAGCAACACAGTCTCGAAGAAGCCTGAGTACATCTGTTAAATTCCTAAGTGATTAACATTTATCACAGGTAGCTTCTTTAACATCCTTGGAGGTGCACATACATTTATTGTCATGTGTTAAGAAGTCACTGTGGATATGAAAAAGTCCATTTTAAGACTGAATAAAAAATAATTATTCCATCTATTAAACCAAAGTGATTCATAGGTATTAGTGGAGTTTCTCTTCCTGAATAATAGCACACCTTGTAAAGTAGTTGAAAGAGGTTAAATTCATTGTAATATATATATTATATATATTATATATGTATCTATACACACACACACACACACACACACACACACACACACACACACACACACACACATACACATATATATAGAGAGAGGCAGAGAACCCTGGTAGTGCGATGGTTAAGTGTAGGCTGGTAACGGAAAGGTTGGCAATTCAAATCCACCAGCCTCTCCCTGAAAGAAAACATCTGGCAATCTACTCCTGTAAAAATTTCAGCCTAGGAAACCCTATGGGGTAGTTCTGTTCTGTTCTACATGGTCGCTATGAGTCAGAATCAACTCCGCGGCCCACAACAACCATATATATATGTGTACATGCATGTACTTACATATATACACACACATAAAACACACAAAGAAACAAAACTTCATATTAGTAGTAAGGGAAGGTACCTACTAGGTGGTGCAAACAGTTAACTGCCTAGCTGCTAACTGAAAGATTGGAGGTTTGAGTTCACCCAGAGGTACCTCAGAAGAAAGGCCTGGCAATCTACTTCTGAAAGATCACAGCCGTCGAAAACCCTATGGAACACAGTTTTACTCTGATACACATAAGGTCACTATGAGTCAGAATCAACTTGATGGCAACTAGTGTTAAGGGAAGGCAAAAAGTGCAACACTGTAACCAATTTTGCCTAAATCAGAAGACATGACTAACTGCTGACCTGATGTTAATACAAGGACACTGTTGGACCCAGTTGATGTCAGAGAGTTTGACATCAGAGGAGACAAATGATCTCTAGTCCTAAAGGTCCCTTGATGTCCCTATCAGAGATATTTGATTTAATTTTCCTCCTCATCTTCTGAACATGTGCCAAAATCTCTGAAACTATCCGTGATAGCAGTAATATATGGTCATTAAAATTTCAGTTTATATTACATTTCACATTTTAACTTTCTGTGATGATAATTCATCTGGCCTAGGCTCAGGGGTTGTTATCAGAGTTTTGTACTGTAGGATAAGCAGTTTATAAAGATAAGGAAAGCTCCTTATGTTAATCACTGCTGCCCTAAAATACTGGGATGACATTTAGTTCAGAACCTATAATGTAATTGGGATCTAGAATCCCTTGGTTGCTGTTCTTCAGTGGCTTGTTCTCCAAATGAGACAGGAGTTTTATACAGCTTAACAAAAAAATAATAATAAAATAAAATTAAGAGTGAGAAACCATGTACAGAAATGTCTAAAATGCAGTGACATTTTATGGACTGAAATTTAATTGTGCTGGCTTCCCACTCCACAGTCTGTTTTCATGTATATTTCTTTGAGATGCAGAGTAATGTTTCTCATCCTTCTTTGTTTATGGCACAGATGAAAAATTCAACAGCTAGGTCGAACCATAATCTGCCTTTCATACCCTCATAAATTTTCTATCTTTATCGCAAGCAGAACAGTGTCCTCATCAACTTTGAAATGGAAAGCAATCCAGGATAGAAATTCTTCTGCTTTTACGTTAGTTATCCTGTTAAAATGATCTGAAAATCACCTTGACTCTGTGTTTCCTTTATTAGTGGCCCAAGCTCCAAAATAAAGATGACACCGAATCTTTGAATTTTAAAATGTCATTGTAATTTAATAGATGAGTATACAAGTCCTCATTAATATTCTAAGTGCCTAACTGGTCTAATAAGCAATTTAAAGTTCTGCTGAGGCAGATAGGGGTGGGGGAAGATAGTATATTGAGTGTTTTGAAATGAGCAGATTCTCCAGCAAGTATAGATTTTTACATAAGGCATTTACAGGGCTATTTGGGAAATATTTATCCTTCAAGTTCATTTATGGAAAACAAATACTGCTAGAACCTTCATGACGCTGTGAACTTCCGTTTAAAATAATATCCACCTTGTTGCAAGTAAAGTGCAAAGTTCTCTCCATAATAGAAACTAAACACGGAGGAGGTGATGATAATGCTGATTACGGAGATAACAATAGTAATAAACGTTGTGAGGTAAATGTATAGAAACTACCTGGAATTCAATTAGATTGTCCAACACTCTGATTTTAAGAATTCTCCAAGTGCTGAGATTCTAGTCACCAACTTGACAGCTTTCGTTAGGAAAAGGCTAAAACTGATTTCTCCTACTCATCCTTAGCTCTCATCTTAAAAGTCATTTCCTCTGGGAAGCCTTTTCCTAAGTTGAGTGTCTCTGCTATATGCTTGTAGAACAAAAAGGAAAGAAAAAGTAACCCTTGCCTTAAAGTCGATTCTGGCTCCTAGTGACCTTATAGGACAGAGCAGAACTAGAACTGCCCTATAGGGTTTCCAAGGCTGTAATATTTACAGGAGCAGACTGCTACATCTTTCTATGGTAGAGTGGCTGGTAGGTTTGAACGGCTGACCTTTTGGTTAGCAGCTGAGTGATTTAACCTCTGCACCATCAGGGCTTGAACTACTGTACAAGTGGTTTTAAACCAAAAAACAATTCATTCTTCCATTGAAACAGGTAGGAAGGCATAATAAAATGGAATAAATGTAAGTATGCAGTTAGATATGGTGGTGAACACCTCATTTTTCTTCTTTTTGATTATACTTTCTCAGAGAAATAAGAAGCTAGGTCATCAGTTGAGGTTTGGGAGAGGGAAGATGTTGGAACGTTAAAAATATGGCATAAAATTGTCATCTATAAGAGGAGGAGAATGCAAGAACTAGGAAAATATATTAGGGTTGTCAAGCCATACTAAGGGTTTACTTGAGGTTAGTAGTTATGAACTTAAAGTTTAATTAGTTATCATTTTTATGAGTTTCTCCCACTGTGATGGTTAAGATTGTATGTCAACTTGGCTAGACCATGAGTCTCAGTGTTTTGGAAGTTGTATAATGTTGTGATCATTTTCCTGTTGAAATTTGCTATGTGATCACCCCCACGGTGGAATCTGCTGAGTGGTACCAGAGGGGCTGGGGCCTGTAGCGGCTTACCGCCCCCTCAGTCTTCATCTCTCTGCCCTCAGCCGGCTACTTCCTTCCTGCTCTCCTTTCCAAGATTTTCGGCTTGTTCTGGACCCAGCAGCTACCTCTTGTTGGCTCACCTCCAGTTCTTGGGACTTGAGCTAGAAGCTTACCTGTCGATCTTGGAATTTGCCGATCTTCACAGCCTGCAAGCAAGAGCCCTGCTCCCCAACTTGCTGGTCTTGGGTTCACCAGCCCCTGCAGCTACGTGAATAAGGAGAAATCTTGTGGTCTTGCCTGCCGATCTTGAAATTTGTTGACCTTCATAGCCTGTGAGCAGGAACCCTGCTCTCCAACCTGTCGACTTTGGGTTTGCCAGCTTCTGCAGCTGCATGAATTGGGAGAGGCCTCTACCCTGATCCATGGACTTGATATGTTCTAGCCTCTACAATAACGTGACCTGTTTCCCTGATATAAATCTCTCTCTCTCTCTCTCTCTCTGTATATATATATATATATATATATATACGCTTTACTGGTTTTGCTTCTCTAGAGAACCGAGCCTAAGATATTTGGTACTGAGAGTAGGGTGACCCAAACCTTCATTCCTGAAGGGTCTGGGCCATTAGAAGTCATGTCAGAATTGAGTTGCTGTAGTTTTCCATTGACTTTAATCACAGGGCATGGTAGTACTAAGAGACACCGTAAGGGATCTCCTGCATTCCAGACATATTCTTCTTTACCTCCATTATGTAATGTCAATCCAATTTCCTCTTGGTAATCAGGATCAATCACATCAGCCAGTATGGTTACTCCCTTCTTTGCCTGTTGATCCAGAGGCAGAAGGATCCCAAAGTGTCCAGGTGGCATTCTTAGCTTCCAGTTCAATGGAATCAGTGATGTGTCTGAAGGTAGGAGCATTCCTCCCTTTGGAACTAAGACCTCTAGACCTGCAGAGCATAAAGTCGCAAGGGCAGGAAGCAAAAATCTTGCGAGTGGGTCACTAGGGGTAATAGTGGTGCCACTCCCATTTCCACCCCTTGATTCCTGGACCATGAAACCTAGCTATGGGAGAAACAGCACCATATATTGGATGCTGGTTTAGAGTATATACAGCCTCATGGAGAACATTCCCCCAATGCTGTAAGGTATTGCCACCTAGCTGGCACCATACTTGTGTGTCTTCAGAAGGCCATTCCATCGTTCTATCAAGCCAGCTGCTTCAGGATGATGGGGAACATGGGCCCACTGCTGCACTTCATTTGCTATCAAGTGAGTCCCTTGATCCAAAGCAATGCTGTTTGCAATACCTTGATGGTGGATAAGGCATTCTATAAGCCCACGGATGGTAGTTTTGGCAGAAGCATTGCATGCAGGGAAGGCAAATCCATATACAGAGTGTCTATTCCAGTAAGGACAAAACACTGCCCTTTCCATGATAGAAGTGGTCCGATGTAATCAACTTGTGACCAGGTTGCTGGCTGATCACCTCAAGGGATGCTGCCATATGGGGGACTCAGTGTTCGTCTCTGCTGTTGGCAGATAGGGCATTCAGCAGTGGCTGTAGCAAAGTCAGCCTTGGTGAGTGGAAGTCCATGTTGCTGGGCCCGTGCATAACCTCCATCCCTGCCACCATGGCCATTTTGTTCATGAGCCCATTGAGCAATGACGGGATTAGCTGGGGAAAGAGGATGACTGCTTTCCACAGAACACGTATCCTATCCACTTGATTATTAAAATCATCTTCTCCTGAGATCACCCTTTGGTGAGCATTCACATGAGACACAAATATCTTCACTTCTTTGACCCATTTAGAGAGGTCTATCCACATACCTCTTCCCCATAAATCCTTGTCTCCAATTTTCCAATCAAGTTCCTTCCAAGTCCCTGACCATCCAGCCAAACCACTGGCCACAGCCCATGAATCAGTATATAATTGCACATCTGGCCATTCCTCCTTCCAAGCAAAGTGAACAACCAGGTACACTGCTTGAAGTTCTGCCATTGAGAGGATTTCCCTTTACCACTGTCCTTCAGGGAGGTCCCAGAAAGGGGCTGTAGTGCTGTTGCTGTCCACTTTCGAGTAGTGCCTGCATATCGTGCAGAACCATCTGCAAACCAGGCATGAGTTTTCTCTTCTTCAGTCAACTGGTCATAAAGAGCTCCCCCATGAGGCCATAGGTGCAGACTGGGAGATGGAAGGTAATGTGACAGGAGTGGAGACCATGGGCATTTGGGCCACTTCCTCACGCAACTTACTTGTGCCTTCAGGTCCTGCTCAGGCCCAATCTCGTATATACCACTTCCATTTAATAATGAAATGCTGATGTGTACATCCAACTTTATGACTCTGTGGGTCAGACAAAACCAGTTCATGATGGGCAGCTCAGGCTGCATGGTGACTTTGTGTCCCATGGTTAAGTGCTCAGTCTCTACTAAGGCCCAGTAATAAGCCAAAAGCTGTTTCTCAAAAGGAGAATAGTTATCTGCAGAGGATGGCAGGACTTTGTTCCAAAATCATAAGGGTCTGTGCTGTGATTCACCAATAGAGGCCTGCCAAAGACTTCAAACAGCATCTCTATCTGCCATGGACACTTCAAGATTGACAGGTAAGGTGCTAACTCATATCCCAAGAACTGGAGGTGAGACAACAAGAGGCAGCTGCTGGGTCCAGAACAAGCCAAAAAATCTTGGCAAGGTGTGCATACATCCTCACCTCTGATTGCCTAGCAAAATCCCAGCCTTGATTAAATCAAGTTCTCCAACTATTCTGTTATTGGGATACAGACACAAAATAGTTGGAGAATTTGATTTAATCAAGGCTGGGATTTTGCTAGGCAATATGATAAATACTGAGGTGAGAATGTATGCAAGAGACAGTTTATAATGATGAACTATGGAATGTAAACTGAGTAAGGGGGATAGCAAGGTCATGAGAGGGTGAGAAATAGTGAAAAATCTGAAAGATCAGTAGATTGTAGACCCTGATAAATAAAAAATAGTTGTGCATGGAGTGAATTGGAAAGATAGATGATGTTTAAAATTGAGTTAATGGAGAGGTTGAAACTGCTAGTAACTATGGGAGTGGGTAACTGAGATACAGTGAGGCATAAGATGATTGGAGGTAAAGTGATCCGTAACCAACCTTCTAGGATATTGGGAGGATTATCTTCATAGAAATTGACATCCCCAAATAGTGTTAACTGACTCAGGGTCTCAAGGGCCAGCCAAGTTTCAGCTGAGCAAGAAGGAACATTTAGAGAGTCAGTGAACAAGAGCTAAAATTTTAAGGCATGAAGAGGAGTTCCCTGAGGTGGGGAAGTGGGTTGGGGAGGGGGTATTCAGTAAATGACTGAAAGGTACAATAGTCTGATAATATGCCATCCACAGATGATAATTTCAGTTTGGAAGTGGTAAAGCAAAAGGACACTTAAACCACCTCCAGATACTGTAGTTTATGGATTGTGACAGACAAAATGCTAGCACTTAAGAAGGTTAAGGAGAAGCAAGACCTCAGGGTCTGGAGGGCCAGCCAAGCTTCAGTTGAGCAGTAAGGGAACACTTAGAGAGGATACTGAATGAATAGAGAATTTTGTTGGAGACTATGAATCCTGGAGGGCATGGTAGAAATATTTCAGGAGTTGCTGAGAGGGGAGAGTTGATGTCAGACGTTGATAGGGATGATGCGGAGACAATGATCTATATGGGGATGAGATTTCAGGGAATGACCTAGGGTTCTGTGGTTCTGGGCTTCTAGAACTTATTATTTAAATCAGTGAAAGGAATAAATAGCATAACAACAGCACTGGCAATCATGAATATTGCTGGAAGGGAGAGAAGGTGAGGAAAATGCAGAGTTCTTGATCTACTTTTGGCTCCAGCCAACTGAAGTATGAAGGTGGAGGAGCCGTGGTGATATCCAGAGTACCTAGAGTTTAGGAGATCCTCTTTAATCCAGGAATATCAGCAACTGGTCCTTCGTTATTCACTCATTGTTGAAACACTCTCTTGGCTTTCATGATGCAATCACCTGGTTCTCCTTCTACCTTGCTGATGGTTCCCTTCTGGTCTCCTTTGTTGGCTCCACTTCTTCTGATTTACCTCTAAATTTTGGAGTGCCTGAGGGATAGCTCCTTATCTCACTTCTTTTATCTATCATACTATCTTCTCATGGAAACTAATCCAGTTTCATTGTTTTAAATATATACAGACTAAGAGTCACAACTATTTATCTGCAACTTGGACTTCTTTCCTAAGCCACATTTTTATATCCCCCTATTTGCTTGATATCTTCATTTGGATGCCTAGTCATCATCTCAAATTTAATGTGTCTAAAGCAGAAGTTTTAATTTGCCCCTCCCCCCAAGTCTTCCTAATTTCATCTAGTGATTCAGTTTAAGAACCTAAGGATCATCTTTGATTCATCTCTCAATCTCCAGTTCAAAGTCCCCAAAAAACCACATTGGTTCTACTTTCAAACTGTATCATAATTCAACCACTTATCACCATGTCTCCACTAACACAGTAGTCAAGATTCAATTAGATCTTGACTAGATATTGATCCATTGACTGGAGAATACCCACTATGGTGTGTGTGTGTGTTTGTGTTTGTGTGTGTGATTTATAGCACTGATTTGACATTACTCAATTGATCCAAACCAGGTGCCACTGAGTTGACTCTGACTCATGGTGACCCCATGTGTGTCAGTGTAGAATTGTGCTCTATTGAGACTGTCAATTTCAATGGCTACTTTTCTTTTTGGAAATAGATCACCAGGCCTTTCTTACGAGACACCTCTGGGTGCACTTGAACCTTCAATTTTTCGGTTAGCAGCAAAGTGAGTTAATCATTTGCACCATCCAGGAACTCCTACTCAGTTGAGGGAGCTACTTAAACAGTCTCCATAAAGCTATTGTCTTTGCTGATGCAGGAGCTTGAAGTCTACACATAGGCAGTCAGGAAGGGGAAATGACTGTGAACTGGAGGAACATGGGGTAACTCAAAAGGATGAGCAAGAATCCATGTCTGTTCTGTTCCTGTTGTTTTCAGACTTGATGATGTGGGTGTCCTGCTGGAGAAGCTGATGCCCTTTATCACAGAGCTAAACACATACCTGGACCACAGGTCACAAAAGTTGAAGGAAAATCCAGGGGAAGATCGAGAAGTTGCAGGCCCAGTTGCTGCCCCACACCAACAATGTATGTGACCTACAATAGTACCTGCTTCAAACTTATGAGCATAAAAAACAAAATAGTTGTGACTTTACTTCTGCCTTCCAAAATGAATGTAAAAGAAAAAAAAAAAAAAGTCTCTTGTGGCTCATCCTAACCGAAAATAAATAGGGAAGAAATTTCTAGGAAACTTAGTTCAGCTTAGGAAAATCGACACATTACAAAGCCACCACATTACACACATTGCCAATTTGGCACCGGTACACACCCTTTAAACCATAGCTATGCTAATTTCCAAATAAAGACAATAATAAAATCATGCTTCCACCTAAGGAGACAGCTATCCCCCACACGATTGAAAACATGCTAACCCTTTCCCCCAAAAAGGATTCAAAGTCCTTTTTTGTCTTTGGGTGATATTCATTCTTCCAACTATTCATACTCCTGTAACTTAAATCTTGAGATATAAAGTTTACTATTAACACTGTCATGGATTCAATTACGTCCCCCCAAAAATGTGCACGTCGATTTGGCTGGGCCATGATTCCAGTACTGTGTGATTGTCCTATATGTTGTAAATCCTGCCTCTATGATGTTACTGAGGGGGGATGGTCGGCAGTTGTGTTAGTGAGGCAGGATAGGATTCAATCTACAAGATTGGATTGTGTCTTAAGGCAATCTCTTTTGAGATATAAAACAGAGAAGCAAGCATAGAGACAGGGGACCTCATACCACCAAGACAGCGGTGCTAGGAGTAGAGCTTGTCCTTTGGATCCAGGGTCCCTGCAAGGAGAAGTTCCTAGTCCAGGGGAAGATTGATGAGAAGGGCAACAGAGAGCGAAAGCCTTCCCCTGGAGCTGATGCCCTGAATTTGGACTTTTAGCCTACTTTACTGTGAGGAAATAAACTTCCCTTTGTTAAAGCCATCCACTTGTGGTATTCTGTTACAGCAGCACTAGATAACTAAGACAAACACCTTACGTGATTTGGTAGGGGAATGAGACAGAAAGAAAACAAGAATATTTGGTTAATATACACAAAAACACATCAAGCTAAGGAAGAAATACAACTATTACAACTTTGTTTCTGTAATTGATCATACTGTTGCAGCTGGTATTTATAACTACTTTCTCCACTGTTGTTGTTGTTAGCTGCCTCACTCGATTCTGACTCATGGTGACTCATGGGCTTCATGGGGTTTTCATTCCTTTTGCCCTCAGCAAGCAATTCAACTGGTATGGGTTCCTTGTCTGTATCGGTTATTGTGATGGTTAAGATTGTACGTCAACTTGGCTGGGCCATGATTCTCAGTGTTTTAATGTGATCACTCCCATGATTGAACATACTGTGAGTAGACAATCAGATGAAAAGGAGTCTCCTTAGGGGTGTAGCCTGCATTTGAACATAAGCAGACGTTCTGGCTTTTTGCTCACTCTGGATCCTGTGGCTGCCTCCTGTTGTCTCATCTCCGGTTCTTGGGACTTGAGCTGTCAGCTTATCTGCCCAACTTGGGATTCGTAGATCTTCACAGCCTGTGAGCAGAGCTCTCTGACCTGTCGATCTTGGGTTCGCCAGCCCCTGCAGCTATGTGAATCAGGAGAAACCTTGTGGTCTTGCCTGACGATCTTGGAATTCATCAACCTTCACAGCCTGGGAGCAGGAGCCCTGCTCTCCAACCTGCCGATCTTGGGCTCGCCAGCTTCTGTGGCTGCATGACTTGGGAGAGGCCTCTACCCTGATCCATGGACTTGGGACGTTCTAGCCTCTACAATCGTGTGAGCTGTTTCCTTGATATAAATCTCTATATATATATATATGTTTATATGCTTTACTGGTTTTGCTTCTCTAGAGAACACAGCCTAAGACAGTTATCTATTGCAGCATAACAAAATTCTCCAAAACTTAGCAGTTTAAAACAATAAAAATTCATTACATCATAGTTTCTGTGTTCCAGGAATCTGTCAGTGGCTTAGCTATGTGGTTCTGGCTCAGGGTCTCTTATCCAGGGTTGCAGTCATCAGAAGGCTTGACTAGGGCTGGAGCCCCTGCTTCCAAGATGGCTTGTTACATGGCTTTTAGCAGAGGCCTCAGTCCCTTGCTTGCAGTTGCCCAGAGACCTCAATTCCTTGTTTTTACAACATGGCATCTAGTTTCTCCCAGATATTGAGCAAGGAGGAAACCACAATGCCTTTTATGACCTAATCTTAGAAGTCGCACACTGCTACTTCCATCACATTCTGCTCATTAGAAGCAAAATCTGGCCCACACTTAAGAGAAAGGGAATTAAGCTTCACTCTTGAAAGGAAGAGTACCAAAGAATTTAAGGACATATTTTTAAAGTGCCACAGTTATCATGATTAGCTCACATAGCTTATTTTAATAGCCTTCTTATTATTCTTCCTAATTCTTGTGGAATGAACTACAGTTAATTCTACACCCAACAGCTAAAGTGATCTATTTAAAATGTATATCAGACTATTGAACTTTCCTCACTGAAGTTTTCCAATGGTTCCCCATTATACATAGAATTAAATTCAAAATTTTACCACTGCCAACAGGGTCTTATGAGCTGGTCTTGGCCAACCTCTCTCTAACTTCAATTCCTATCAAATTCACTCTTATTCTCTGTGCTGTAGTCCAAGAGTTTCTCAACCTTGGTACTACTGACATTATGGACCAGATAATTCTTTGTTGGGGGGAACCTCCCAAAAGAACATGGCCCTGCCAACACCTCGGCTTTAGCCCAGTGAAACTGATTTCTGACTTCTGACCTCCAGAAGCATAAGAGAATAAATTCATTGTTTTAAGTCACTAAACTTGTAGTAATTTGTTACAGCAGTCATAGGAAACCATAAAAACCCGTTGCCATCAAGTCAAGTCTGACTAATGGCAACCCCATTTGTACAAATTAGAATTGCACTCCATAGGGTTTTCAAAAGCAGATCACCAGGCCTTTCCTCCAAGGCATCTCTGGGTGCGTTTGAACCACCACCGATCTTTTGGTTACTATTCAAGCACTTAATGGTTTGTGCCACCCAGGGACTTCTGGAAAACTAATACATACTCATTAATACAATGGCCTGTAATAAAAGCTGATGTCAAAACGCAATTTAATCCTTAAACCAAAAACATCCCCTGAAGTCTTCTTAAAACCAAACAATAGTTTAGCTTAACTAGTAAAAAATGTCTGCCTTAAGCATTATGCTCTTTTAAGTACTGTCTACATGAGATTAAATTGACAACAGCAACTCAAAAAATTAGATAGGAACCTTAGGGAGCAGTAAATTTATGTTAATGGGGGAGGAACAACTCAGAAAAGGAGGGTGAGAATGGTTACACAACTCGAAGAATGTAATCAAAGTCACTAAATTGTACATGTAGAAACTGTTGAATTGGTGTATGCTTTGCTATGTATATTCTCAACAACAACAAAATAAAATTATTGAAAAATGCAATTTAGCAAAGAAAATTAAGTACTATTAAGTTGCCTTCAATCAATCTAAATTAATGCAATTATAGGATTTATAACCTAGAGGTAAGGATTAGTCTCTGTCCCTTAGAATACCTCTTCTTCATATAGATTTAGGATAAAAGGAACTCTTTATTAAAGTAAAATTAAATAAAGAATAAAATATATAATTAATGGACCTTGATCATTGTGAATTAATGACAGAATCCAGCTCTAACTACCTTAAGAGAGAGATAAAAAAGACCTTACCAGGAAGAATAGAGGAATTATACGACTTCAAGCATGGCTGGATCCCAGGGTTCCCATAATTCCATTGAGACTTTCTTTCCACCTCTCCCATCTGCTTTTCTTAAGAAATGCCCATTACAAAATGCAAAGCACCAAGGTCCTGATAATAGATCTACAAAAATGTGGCAATCAGGCCAGTTATTCTGCTATTTGTTGAGGCTAATAAAAATAGTCCTGCTTATCGATCTTGTTGTTCCATTAAGCAGAACTGTCCCTAAGGACAGTTGTAGAGCAAAAAGGAATCAGACAGTGGAAACAAATGAGGAAAATGTAAATAAAACTTGTCGACCTAGCATCTGGACATGATAATTAAGCATTCAGGGATCTGCAGATTCAGTCTTTACTGGCATTAGTTCAGCAAAGCTATTTCTTTATGCTTATCCATAACTCAGAGATATTTCTTTTTCACATCAGGAAAGAAAATGGATTTTGATGATATATTATTGTATTAAAATAGAAGGTAGTGAGAATGAATTTCTAATAATGATAAGTAAAACATGAGGCATAGAAGGGAGGTATCATGCAATGTAGATTTACATTTGAATCCAAGACTTAGTACTTGCTGGCCATGCTACCTTAGGCAAGTCACTGGACTTTCCTCAGCCTCAGCTTTTTAATGCATAAAACATAGCAAATAATAATAATAATGGTGGCTTAGTGTTTAAGAGCTACAGCTGCTAATCAAAAGGTCAGCAGTATGAATCTACTAGGCACTCCTTGGAAACTCTATGGGGCAGTTCCACTCTGTCCTATAGGGTTGCTATGAGTCGGAATCAACTCAACGGCAACAGGTTTGGTTTTTTGGTTGGTTTATAGGTTTGTTTGGAAGATTAAATGAGAAAACACATGTAAACTGCTTAACACAGATCCTGGAGCAACAAGTGTTCACTATGTGGTAATTATTAGTAGCATAAATGGTTAGTGGTTAACATTAATAGATACAGTTTTCTTATTTCTAAAAAATAATAAATTGGACTATATAATATCAAAAGCTTCCTCAAGTACTAATATTTTGTGTCTCTGCAACTTTCTCCAGGTCCTGCATTCCCCAAACAGATAGGAGCTGGCAAAAGACTGGAACAAGTACGGCTGCATTAGTAAGTAATGCCTGCTGAACATACTCAGATGGCGGGGAATCATTTCTTCTCTACCTCAGGTCCCACCAGAGGTGAGACAGGACAATGCATGAGTCCCTTCTGCTCAGTCATAACCCCTAGTGATTGACTCTGGTAGTGGTTATGCTACTTAATAAATATTAGGTTCTTTTCTCCTTCCAGTCATATGGAATACTAAATTTCATGGCTCTTTTATGGCTGGGTGGGGCCATGTGACAATTTCTGGCCAATGAGTTGACAGCAGAAATGGCATATGTCCATTTGGGAATGGAGTATGTAATTGCTGGTGAGAGTCTGTCCAGAGCATATTTTTTCATTTTCTAATGGCAAACTTCAAGATGATGGCTTCTCTATCAGTGTGTCATTAGAGTAATATGATACCAAGAATAGCTCCTAGCCAACCTGTGATGAATACGTGGCATGAATGAGAAATAAACTTTTGTTATTTTAAGCTATAGATAGTTTGAGGTTGCTCTTATCACAGCATAATTTAATCTAACTTGACTGATACAGAAGTGTATACCTAGAAGTAGGTGACACCACAAAAAACCTGAAGTGTCTGCCATTAGCTTAGGGATCAGGGGGTGGGTAAGAAGTACTATTCATAATATTTTCTTATTGTGTACTGAAAAAACATTTGGTAGAACTAATGTCTATAACAATTGGAAGGCCAATCATGCACTTAATGAACTTTTAGCAATAAGGAAGAGATTTAAAACAGAATGATATTAGTACACATTGGTTTCTGGTAACTATGGTCAACAAAGTATTAGGAAAAAAAAAGAAATGCTCACAGAAAATAACTGGTCAGGTTTCAAAAGGAATGAAAGAGAATAAGGAGGACCCACAATTTCAGAAACTTGTTAGTGGAGACAATTGTTTTTCAACCACAAATAATGGGAAAATGCTTTGAATACCAAAAGTTTAAAACTCAAAATTGTAGCAAGAATCAAGTCAAGGGCATAGCTATCACACTAACTTTAAAAATCTCTGAATGGATTGAGGTAGACCCAGTAAATCCTTTCAATTAGATTAACAGTGTTGCTCTCCCACCAAAGCTTCATAGGCTCAAAACACCTGCAACTAAGTGGAGAGGTGAAAGCATGGGGTAAGAAAAGAAATATATCAGACATGAGAATTCTGTCTTGAAAAGAATTTTGAGTGTGGTTATTGACAAATGGAACAGAATGAGATTGTTATATATATTTATGTGTGTGTATGTGTAAATATATATATTACTTAGAAGGTTATACATATAACCTTCTAAGTGTTCTAGAGACTTGTATTGCCAAAAGAATCACTGGTCTAGACTAAAGAAGGCTATGCTTGCTCAAGACTTAAAGTAACCCATAGATTCCCCAACCTTCTATGGAAAAGAAGCAGGCTAAGAAATCTGCTCAGACCCCAATAAGGCATATCCCCAACACCCACTTTAGATCTTGCCAGAAAGAATAATGTAAAATGAATAATATCCCAGAATGTAGAGATAAAGTTTGTGCAGGAAATAAACAGGGGAGCTAGCTCTACTTGGGAGCAGAACTGGAGTCTAATCAAGAAATATTCCTCAGAGGCAGAGCCAACATGGCGCAATAGACAGATGCCCTATGCAGTCCCTCTGCAGCAAAGGCCCAAAAAATTAAGTAGAACAGGTACAAATGTCAATCCTGGAACCCAAAGCATCAAATGAAGGGATAAAGAACTAGATCAAACACCAAATGAAGAAGAAACTCATGGAAAACAGAGAAAAGGAGAGATACAGAGTGGAGGTCACCTGCCAACTAACATGGCATAGTGTCACCATCTTGGAACACCACCAGCAACAACCCCAAACAGGGAGTATAGGAAGACAACTTCACAGAGCTCCCAACAAGAGACAGAGCACATGCCCCATATGCCACCACCCCCTTTCCCACCAGCCACCAGGTCCACCTTACCCCAGACCGCTGGCTACAATTTTTTTCTTTTGCTCTCTTTTCTTTATCCCCCTCACCTAGCCCCGTATGCCACCCCCCTAACTGCTGGCCCTGCCATGCCACCATGGCTAGACTATGCCCAGTGCTCAGAACCACTTCCACACAGGGACCACACCACCTCTCCACTCCTGCCACTCAACCAGCTGCTGAATGGTGGGAGGTGAGCCTGTACCATTCTGCATCCAACACCATTGCCTATCAGGGAGGGATGTGAATGCTTCCACACTGCTGGACCAACATCAGGAGACAGTCAGCACCCACTCAGTCTGCCCTCAGCCACCTGGCCAAACCAGTGTTCAGAAAAGTAGGCTCACAGTGCCTGCTGCTGCCCTGCCCATCCAGACAAGGTGGTGAGAGCTATCATGCCCACATATGAACAAACAGCAAAACATTCCTGGCCTGCCTGCCCTGACATATTAAAACAAAACAAAAAAGCAGAACAAAATAAATTAACAATCAAAGAAAATAATACCTTAATGTCTCAGAGACAACAGATAATATCAAAACAAAAAAACAGGACAAGATGGTTCCAGCAAGTGACAAAAATAAAGAATCAGATAAACTTCTGGTAGAAAAAAGGCAGTGGAACTATGTGATATGGAATTCAAAAGACTAATATTCAGGGCTCATCAAGAGATTAGGAAAGAGATCAAGGAAAACACAGACTAAGTCAAAGAAAAAAATGGACAAAATTATGGAAAACACAGACAAAACCAATGAAAACAGCCAAAATCAAGAAAAACACCAACAAAGCAAGAGAGAATTCAGGAAACTAATACAAGAAAAAAGATCAAAATAAACAATTAGAAATCTACAAAAACAGCAACTAGAAATACAAAAGATAAACAACAAAATTTCAGAAACGGACAATTTAATAGAAAGTTTTAGGAGCAAATTTGAAACAACAGAACACAGAATCAGCAAGATTGAAGGCAAATCCATGGATGCCACTTTGCTTGAGGAAAAACCAGAGAAAATAATGAAGAAAACCTAAGAATTATGTGGGACATAATCAAGAGCAAAAATTAGTACATGATTGCAGTTCCAGAACAGTGGGAGAAAATGAAAAACAGAGAAGTTTGTTGAAGATTTGCTGGCAGAAAACTTCCCAAATATCATGAAAGAAATGAAAAGCTGACCACCCAAGAGGCTCAACAAACCCCATATAGAATAGACCCCAAAGAAAGTCACCAAGACATACCATTATCACACTTGCCAAAACCAAAGACAAAGAAAGAATCCTGAGAGCATCTCGAGAAAAATGAAAAGTCACATACAAAGGGGAAAAAATAAGACTAAGCTCTGATTACTTATCAGAAACTATGCAGGCAAGAAGGCAATAGGATGACATATATAAAACTTTGAAAGAAAAAAAAATCTGCCAACCAAGAATAATATATCCTGCAAAACTCTCTCTCAAATGTGATGGCAAAATTAGGACATTTCCAGATAAACAGAAATTAAGGGGATTCATAAAAACAAAACGAAACTTACAAGAAATATTAAAGGGAGTTCTTCAGTTAGAGATCCAATAATACGAGACAACAACCTGAGTCTAGGAAACAGGAAAGTATCAGCCAGATACCAACCTAGGTAAAGAACTGTCAATAATAAAACAAAGCTAGAAGACATAAAACAGGGAAACAGAGATGTCAATCTGTAAAAAACAATATCAAAAAATGCAAAGGGGAATAAACGGTTTAGCTATAGAATTTTCAAATGGAGAGGAAGCCAAGGTGATATCAAGTAATAAGAGACTGGTTCAAACTTGGATAAATTTCAAGGTAACCACAAAGAGAGTTAACAAATCTACTCACCGAAATAAGAAGAAAAACATAAAGACTCAGTAAACACAAAATCTATAATAACAAAAGAAAAGAAAAGAAAATCCACAAACAAAAAGAACTCAGCACAGGAAAGCAAAAGGAACAAAGAAAACATCAGCACCACAAAAATCAATCAATTAATTAATTAATTTAAAAAAAAAAAAACACAACAATATGAGAGCAATAAACTCATACCTATCGATAATTACAGTGAATGTAAATGGCTTAAATGTACCTGTAGAGAGACAGAGAGTGGCAGAATGGATTAAAAAAACACAACCTACCAATATGCTGTGTACAAGAAACACACCTTAGACACAAAGATATTAATATATTAAAAACCAAAAGATAGAAAAAATATACATATCAAGCAAAGAGTAACCAAAAAAGATCAGGAGTGGCAATACTAATCTCAGATAGAATAGCCTTTAAGGAAAATCAACTATAAAAGACAAGAAGGTCATAATATAATGATTAAAGGAAAAATCCACCAAGAAAACATAACCCTAATAAATATGTTTGCACCCAACAACAGGGTTCCAAAGTACATAAAACAAACTCTAACATCACTGAAAAGAGAAATAGATGGTTCCACAACAATAGTAGGCGATTTCAACACACCACTGTCAGTAATGGAGAACATCTAGAAAGAAACTCAACAGATACAGAAGATCAAAAGGCCGAAATCAAACAACTTGACCTTACAGACATATATAGAACACTTCACCCAACAGCAGCAAAGTATACATTCTTGTCCAACACACAAGGAACATTCTCCAGAATAGACCACATTTTAGGCCACAAAGCAACCCTCAATAAAATCCAAAACATCGAAACAATACAAAGCATTCTCTCTCACCACAGCACCATAAAAGTAGAAACCAATAACAGGAAGAGTAAGGAAAAAAAATCAAATACATCGAAACTAAATAATGCCTTGCTTAAAAACATCAAGATAATAGAAGAAATCAAAGAGGGAATCAAAAAATTCCTAGAATCAAATGAGAATGAAAACACATCATACCAAAACCTTTGGGACAAAGCAAAGGCAGTGCTCAGAGGTCAATTTATAGCACTAAATGCACACATCAAAAAAGAACAGGCCAAAATCAAAACATTAGCTCTACAACCCTAACAAATAGAGAGCAGCAAAAGGAGTCCACAGCCACTAGACTAAAGGAAATAGTAAAGACTAGAGCAGCAGTAAATGAAATAGAGAACAGAAAAGCAATAGAAAGAATCAACAAGACCAAAAGTTGGTTCTTTGAAAAGATCAACAAAATTGACAAACCATTGGCCAAACTGACAAAATAAAAACAGGAGAGGAAGCAAGTAACCCAAATAAGAACTGAAGATGGGGGGACATTACAACAGACCCAACTGAAATAAAAAGGATCATAACAGAATACTATGAAAAGTTGTACTCCAACAAATTTGAGAACCTAGAGGAAATGGACCAATTTCTAGAAACACACTACCTACCTAAGCTAACACAAACTGAGACAGAAAATGTAAACACACCCATAACAAGGGACAAAGAGGTAAAAAAACAAACAAACAAAAAAAAAAAAACCCCAACCAAAAAAAAAAAGCCCTGACCCGGTTGGCTTCCTGGAGAATTCTACCAAACATTCAAAGAAGATCTCATACCAGTACTATTTAAACTATTTCAGAACGTAGAAAAGGAAGTAATACTCCTGAATTCACTCTATGAAGCCAGCATAACCTTGATACCAAAGCAAGGCAAAGACAATACAAAAAAAGAAAATTACAGAGTAATATCACTCATGAATACAGATGCAAAAATTCTCAACAAAATTCTAGCCAATAGAATTCAGCATCATATAAAAAAGTAATACACCATGACCAAGTGGAATTCATACCAGGTATACAAGTTTGTTTGTTTGTTTCGGTGTATGCAAGGATAGTTCAACATTAGAAAATCAATCAATGTAATCCATCACATAAATAGAACAAAAGAAAACAATCACATAATTATCATAATCAATGTAGAAAAAGCATTCGATAAAGTCCAACACCCATTTCTGATAAAAACTCTCAATAAAATAGGAATAGAAGAAAGTTCCTCAACATAGTAAAGGGCATCTATACAAAACCAACAGCCACCATCATTATCAATGGAGAGAGGCTGAAAACATTCTCACTGAGAATGGGAAAAATAAGGATGCCCTTTCTCACCATTCCTATTTAACATTGTGCTAGAACTCCTAGATAGAGCAATAAAGCAAGAAAAAGAAATAAAGTGCATCCATATTGGAGAGGAAGAAGAAAAACTATCCTATTTGCCGATAATATAATCCTATACCAAGAGAATCCCAGAGAATCCTCAAGAAAACTACTGGAACTAATAGAAAAATTCAGTACAGTAGCAGGATACAAGATCAACATACAAAGATCAGTTGGATTCCTATACACCAACAAGGAGAACTTCTAGAAGGCAATCAAGAAAACAATATCATTTACAATAGCCCCTAGAGAGATAAAATAGTTGGCAATAAATCTAACCAGGGGCATAAAAGAGCTATACAAAGAAAACTACAAAACACTATTAGAAGAAACCAAAAGAGACCAACATAAATGGGAAAACATACCATGCTCATGGATAGGAAGACTCAACATTGTGACAATGTCAATTCTACCCAAAGTGATCTACAGATATAATGCAATCCCGATCCAAATACCAATAGCATTCTTTAATGAGATGGAAAAACTAATCACGAAATTTATATGGAAAGAAGAGGCCTCCGATAAGCAAAGCATTATTGAAGAAAAAGAACAAAGTAGGAGGCCTCACACCACCTGATCTCAGAACATACTATACAACCACAGTAGTCAAAACAGCCTGGTACTGATACAATCACAGTCACATGGACCAATGGAACAGAATCAAGAACCCAGACTTAAATCCATCTAGCTATGGCAGCTGATTTTGACAAAGGGTCAAACTCCATTAAATGGGGGAAAACACAGTCTTTTTAACAAATGGTGCTGGGAAAATTGGATGTCCATCTGTAAACAAAAAGAAACAGGATCCACACCTCACACTATACATGAAAACTAACTCAAAATGGATCAAAGACTTAAATACAAAATCTTAAACAATAAAGATCATGGAAGAAAAAATAGTGACAACACTAGGAGCCATAATAAATGGCACAAATAGAATACAAACAATAACTAACAATGCACAAATACCGTAAGATGAACTAGATAACTGGGAGCTCCTAAAAAATTAAAGTTATACTCATCAAAACACTTCACCAAAAGAGTAAAAAGAGAACCTATAGACTTGGGAAAAAAATTGGCTATGACATATCTGACAAAGATCTAATCTCTAAAATCTGTAGAATACTTGAACACCTCAATAACAAAAAGACAAATGATCCAATTAAAAAATGGGCAAAGGATATGAACAGACACTTCACCAAAAAAGACATTCAGGCAGCTAAAATACACAGTAGGAAATGCTTGCCATCATTAGTCATTACAGAAATGTAAATCAAAACTACTATGAGATTCCATCTCACCCTGACATTACTGGCACGAATCAAAAAAGTAAAAATAATAAATGTTCCAGGGAGATTAGAACTCTTATTTACGGCTGGTGAAAATGTAAAATGGTACAACCATTATGAAAAATGATATAGCACCTACTTAAAATGCTAGAAATAGAAATACCATATGATCCAGCAATCCCACTCCTAGGAATATATCCTAGAGAAATAAGAGCTGTCACATGAATAGACCCATGTTTATTGCAGCATTATTCACAATAGCAAAAAGATGGAAATAATACAAGTGCCCATCAATAGATGAATGGATAAACAAACTATGGAACATACACACAATGCAACAATAAAGAACAATGATGAATCCTCAAAACATCTCACAACATGGATGAATCTGGAGGGCATTATGCTGAGTGAAACAAGTCAATCACTAAAGGACAAACATTGTATGAGGCCACAACTATAAAAACCCAAGAAAAGGTTTACACACAGAAAGAAACACTCTTTGATGGTTATGAGGGAGGGGAGGGATGCTGAGGGGAAATCACTAACTAAATAGTAGAAAAGTTAACTTTGGCAAGGGGAAAGATAAAACATAATATAGGGAAATCAGCATAACTTGATCAAGGCAAAGCCATAGAAGCTTCCTAGACACGTCCAAACACCTTGAGGGACTGAGTTACTGGGGCTGAGAGCCAGGGACCATGGTCTCAGGGGACATCTAGGTTAATTGGCATAACATTGTTCATAAAAAAAAAAAATGTTCTATATCCTACTTTGGTGAGCAGTGTCTGGGGTCTTCAAAGCTTGCCAGCAGCCATCTAAAATACATCTATTGGTCTTGTCATGTTCAGAGCAAAGGAGAGTGAAGAAAACCAAAGACACAAGGAAAATATCAGTGCAAAGGACTAATGGACCACTTGAACCACAGCCTCCACAAGTCTAAGCCCAGAAGAAACAGACGGTGCCTGGCTGTCACCACCAACTGCTCTGACAGGGATCACAAAAGAGTGTTCCGGACAGAGAGGGAGAAAAATGTAGAACAAAATTCAAATACACAAAAAAGACCGGACTTACTGGTCTGACGGAGACTGGAGGGACCTCTGAAACTACGGCCCCCGGCCACCCTGCTAACTCAGAACCAAAGCCACTCCCAAAGTCCACCTTTCAGCCAAAGATTAGACCATAACTCACTTGAGGAACATGTTTCTTAGTTCAATCAAGTATACAAGACCAAGTGATCAACTCCTGCCCAAAAGTAAAGGCAAGAAGGCAGGAAGGGACAGGAAAACTGGACAAATGTACACAGAGAACCTGGGATGGAAAGGGAAAGGGGGAGACTTCTAACACATTTCAGGGATTGCAACCAATGTTACAAAACCATTTGTGTATAAATTTTTTAATGAGAAACTAATTTGTGCTGTCAACTTTCACTTAAAACACAACAAAAAAAAATTCCCCTCCCCCAGGATGAAAACAGACAAAAAAGTAAAAAGCAGCTGCCATCAACTAGATTCTGATTCATGGTGACCCCATATTTGTCAGAGTAGATCGTGCTCCATAGGGTTTTCAATGGCTGTGATCTAGTGGAAGTAGATCATCAGACCTGTCTTCTGAGACACCTCTGGGTGGTTTCAAACTGCCAACTTTCTGTTAACAGCAGGATAGGAGGCCCTTAAAGTGTCTGAATTTAAGGGTATCAGAAGTGCCGCAGACTTTGCTTTGTATCCCCATTCTTCTCATTTTCAAATGTATTTATTGAATTATCCCATTCCTGTTCCACCATTGTTTACAGGGTGTGTGTGTTTTGGGGTGGGGGATGGATAATTTAATGTTGTTACTAGAGGGGACTTCTGTGTAGTCTTCCTTAGGGAAGGGTGAGTATATTTTGCATACGAGAAGGAGAGTCAGCCAAATATTTGGTGACCAGAAGGGCAAACTGTGGTGAACTGTGCTGCTCATTAACATCCAGTTCTCCTCTCCTTCCAGGGATATGCAAAACTGAATTCCTGGCAACCTTGTATTTGAGAGGGATCATGTGACTATCTCCAGCCAATGAGTTGTCAGCAGAAGTGATATTTCCAGCCAATTAGTTGTCAGCAGAAGTGACATGTGTTGCTCTAGGCAAGAGCATTTAATTATTTGTGTGTTATCATCCTGAGCGCTGTTTCTTTTCCTCCACAAGTATTGGTGACTTTTAATCAGCCTAGTATTAGCATGAGGATGTCACTGAACAGAATCTCTTGCCAATTTATGATGTACATGTAGTGTTAGTGAGAAAAAAAAAATGTTTGTTGTTGTTTGAAGCCACTGAGATTTAGAGGTTTTGAGCTACAGCTGCCCACAGTGGTAACCTGCTCATTAACATACCTGAATTGGCTTCATTCCCTTCCCTGTCTTACTTCCCCACTCCCACTTCTTGGGATATTTCCTACGTAAACTACTTGTACTCAAATCCTTGTCTCAGGATCTGCTTCTAAAGAAACCCAAACCATGACACAGTGGAGCCAGTTAAAGTCTTATCTTCCCTGTACACACCTACACACACACACACACACACACACACACACAGATAGGAGAATGTAGGTAGGAGGGTGGTGAAATCTTTCTGCTGTGTGTTAGAAAGCATAGTTTTGCTCTAAAGCTTTCCTTTAAAAAATAAAAATAAAACCAGTAAAGATCCAGTGGTATAATATCGAATATTCCTTACGTGACACATTTTACCAGTGGATTCTCTTTCCAAATATTACTTCAGGTTGTCTTTCCACATTCTTCTGGTCACCCGGTTCAGGGTGTCCCACCCCCACTCCCTCCCACGGCCCAACCAATCCATTTATTCTATTTCATTAACGCCTTAGGAGGAAAAAAGTTGTTGTTATTGGTTGTTGTTGAGTTGATTCTGACTCCTGGTGACACCATGTGTGCAGAGCAGAACTGCTTCATAGGGTTTTCAAGACTGTGACCCTTTGGAAACAGATTGCCAGGCCTGTCTTCAGAGATGCCACTGGGTGGGTTCAAGCTGCCAACCTTTTGGCTAGTAGTTGAGTGCTTAATTGTTTGTGCTGCCCAAGAACTCCTAGGAAGAGAGAAGATACCTTCTAAAATAAATGTTCATTTTGTTTTTGGAGAAAAAAAAAAGAAAGTCATGGTAAAGACAGTTTCCTTGAATACAATGAGTTTGGCTTTGAATAGCAACAACAACGAAAACAAGCAAACTAACAACAACAAAAAAAACTTCTGAAGCAAGAAGTTACAATATTTACATCTAAATGACATGTGCTGGAAAGAGAAACGTTTAAGAGCCATGCAGTTCCAATCATGAGAATAGATCAGACTTTACATAGGTGATGGTAGAGAGGAAAATTGGAAGGGACGTGACCCTGAAGCAAGATGCTGGACTAGGATGTGCTTCATAGACCAGAGAGAAATCAGCGACTAAAGGGAACTAAAAATCTTCCCCAGTAAGAACCATCAATCAAAAGTGGGAGCCAAGTAAATGTACACAGACCTTCTATTGCCATTCAAATTATCACTGTGTATTTTCTGTAAGAAGATGTCCCATCTACCTACTATAACCATCCTGTGAGTATCTCCCTGTGGCACATTGATGATCAAGTAGGATATTATCCCATTTGTCTAGGATAATACTTTGCCCAGCTCTTTCCAAAGTATGATGACTCAGGATACTCATAAGCCTGCCAGAGCAATGGTTTGATCCCTGCGATGTGCAAAACAGACAAGGACAGTATGGAAGGGAAAGTCTCCATATCATAGCTGTACTTGAATGGGACTAAACAGAATCAGCTCAAGATTTTCCTCTACCCCAAGCCAGGAGAATGGTGAAACCCACCAGTATTATACAGAGGTTGTGTGGGAGCGGTAAAAAAAAAAAAAAAATTGCCATAAATATAATAAAATGAAGAATTAATTTGCTGATCCCCAATATTTGTTAGCATGAAATGATACAACTTGTATATTTTAGTAAAGAACTTATGTGTATTAGCCCAGGCATAGCATATTAATTTTTTTTCTACCAAATTAGATAGTCCTTATGATAATGAATTCAGTCATTTACCAAATATTTATTAAATAGCTAATGTGCTATTTGTGTTTGGATTATAGGAAGTTTCTGAATCTAAACAGTGTATTGCTCCAGGGTATTTTCCTTGGTCCGCTTCTTTCTTTTTCTACATACTCAACAGGAATTCAAATTTAATACATACACTGATGAATCTTAGATCTATACCCTCATCCTAAATCTTCCCTCTGATCTCCAGACTTACATAACTAACTTCTTACCTGCATGTCTAATAGTCATCTAGAATGCAAAGTATCAAAAAGTATATTTCTTGATTAACACCTCCCACTCTAGTTGGCTACTCCACCAGTCTTCCTAATCAGATAAAATGTCAAAATCCATTCTACTGATGAGTCTAAATACCTTGGAATCATGTTAGGTTTTTCATTCACACTGCAGATCCAAAACATCACAATGTTCCCTTGGATACACTTCCACAATGTAATATTAATCTGACCACTTTGCTTCATCTCCACCGCTAAACCCTAGTCTAAGCCACGAATATCTCCTACCTTGATTACTGTAATAGCCTCTTCACTGGTCTTCCTGTCTCTTTTCTTTACCCACTAGTGTCTGTTTTCCACATGTAAATTAACGTGATCTTTTAAAAATGTTAACAAATTCATATACCTCCCCTGAATAAAGCCCTAACTTACAATCAGTTACCATCAAGTTGAGTTGACTCTGACTCATAGCAACCCCAGATGTGTCAGAGTCGAACTGTGCTCCATAGGGTTTTCAACGGCTGATTTTTTAGTAGATAGCCTGGCCTTTCTTCTGAGGTGCCTCTGCATGGACTCAAACCACCAACCTTTTGGTTAGCAGTCAAGCATGTTGTTCGTACTACCCAGGGACACCAAATTAAGCCCTACACTTGAAATAAAAATCAAATCCTTGTCCTGGCCTAGAAGCCCTACATAATCGAGCCTATCTCTTTGAGCTCATTATCAAACTAGGCTTCACTGAAATTAACTGTTTTCAAACCATATTTGTCTTCTTCCATTACTTTCTCAGTATCTCTGCAATTACATCTCCTTGTCCAGAAGACTCTTCCCTCATTCTCTCTTTTTTTATATCTCAGCTCAAATGTTTCCTCCTCAACAATATCTTCCTGGGCTATATTAGCTGCCTTTGTCCATCTCTTCGTTCCCACTCAGTATCTATTTCTTACCTTAATTTCTCCATAGCACTTGTCACTATCGGATGTTATACTTATTATAATTTATTTTGTATTACT
Source organism: Dugong dugon (assembly GCA_030035585.1). Classification (NCBI taxonomy): domain Eukaryota; kingdom Metazoa; phylum Chordata; class Mammalia; order Sirenia; family Dugongidae; genus Dugong; species Dugong dugon. Next base: position 35,765,493 of record CM057467.1, read on the forward strand.
ATCTGTCTCTATTGACTAAATTGTAAATTACACGAGGACTTTGTTCTGCCTGTTGCAGCCCTAATATCTGGAACAATGCTTGCCACATAGTAGGCCGTCAATAAATGTTTTTGAATGAATAAAAAAGATGATTTGCTAAGCTGTCTCAGACATAGGTGGGCTTGGGTCGAGTAGTTCTCTCCCGGTTTCCTATCCCTTGCAGAGCTATACAAATTGGAAGTAGGGGACAGACCATATGAATATTCTGGACAGCAATGTGTAATGTGAAATGCAGGTTCTTGACATCTTTGAGTGATGAGAAATTGTGTTAAACTGCGACTTCTCTGTCAACAATGCAGCTTTTTTTTTTTTGCATAATTTTTTGTTGTTGTTAGGTGTCATCGAGTTGGTTCCAACTCATAACAACCCTATGTAAAACAGAACGAAACACTGCCTGATCCTGTGCCATCCTTACAATCGTTTGTATGCTTGATCCCGTCATTGCAGCCACTGCATCAATCCATCTCGTTGAGGGTCTTCCTCTCTTTGGATGACCCTCTATTAGGCATAAATAAAAATATTACATAAAGTGTGACATATTCACTGAGAAGATGCCGTGGTCATAAAGGTGTCTCCATTTTTACTTGTCTGTATATATCACTTAGACTCCCTCAGACCCATAAAATATCACTCTCAGAGAAATAGTCTGATCTTATTTTAGGCTTATGGATTTCAGTGAACTTCTTCTCATCTCTGGTCTCTTTACTCCCTTCTACCTGTCATCTCATTACTCCTACTTATATTCCCTTATATCTCATTTAATATTTCTCTTTTCCTCTTTAACGCTCTTCAGATATTTGTTAACACTATGTCCTACTGGATCTATACATAAGTAGGTCCTCTCCTCAACCTTGACAAGTCAGAGTTGTAATTATGTGTTTCTCCTATTACCTAGCTGCTAATTACAGATGAACTTCTGGGAAGGCCGACCACTGAATTACAGGTTTAATGAGATTGTATCAGAGGAAAAGGAAAAATGTATGCTTTCAGGTGAATTGAATCTGGTTGTACAGCTATGTGCCCTCAAAAGCCCACAGTCTCCATGTCTCTGCCTGATACACTCCACTTACATTGTCACTCCCAGAATGATTAAAGTTCACTACGGTGTAGTGTTTAAGAGCTCATCAGCTAACCAAAAGATCTGCAGCTCAAATCCACCAGCTGTTCCTTGGAAACCCTATGGGGCAGTTCTACTCTGTCCTATAGAGTCACTATGAGTCAGAACCAACTCGACAGTATCCAACAACAACAACAAGCTTAAGAATACTCTTCCATTCCACGCCTTATACTGGCACTGATACTCTTGGCATCTGATGTGAATATCTAGCTTTGAAGACCAGGTCAACACATTCTAAGCCACTGCCTTCTCTCGGATGCAGCCAGCCTCTCCTGCTCTACAGGTTTTTCACCTGCTCCAGCCTGCTCTGGCTGAGAGATCCTACCCATGCCTCCTTTCAACAGTGAAACAGAGAATTTGGGTCTTATGAGAAGAAAAGATATTGAAAATAGATCCCTGGAAAGTGTCAACACTTAAGGAGCAGGGAAAGCCAGAAAAGATGGAATGAATGTGAAAAAGAACAGTCCTATAGAAATTGTTGGATAAGACAGTTTAAAAATTAAAGAGTAGAGGAACTTCCAGTTATGACTAGGTGAACCCTTACTACAAAAAACAATGGTATAAAGCTGTATAAAATTGTCAAAAATAAAAAAATCAGGGCTCTGGAAATCAACCAAAGGCTGACAGCAAATTAAGAAACATTTATCCCTGAAAAACTGCTACAGCTTCAAATAAGAATAGTGAGTCTGTAACCTTTTTGGCTGTGGACATTCCTATTACTCCCCCTCCAACCTCCACCCTCGAGCACAGTCAACAAGAGTAGTGGTTTTACCAATATGTGGATGGCTGGGAAACTTTGCTGACAAAGGGGGAAGACTTGATTTGAGGAGGAGGGTGAACAGGTGAGTGACAGATGTATCAGCTAAAAGCAGTGAGTTTGACAGAAATAAGTATGAAAACCTGAATCTTTGCTAGCCTAAGATTGTGTTTCCAGTTGGGGGGAAATGACAGATCAAGCAAAAATTTAAACAGGGAGACCCTGGAATTAAGAGACACAGAAACGCTGGACAAGCATTTCACAAATCCTTCATTGACTGAGAAATTGTACACCTGCACAGGAGATACTGGAGAGGACCAATAAAGACAGAAGAAGCCAAGGGCGACTTGCAAACTGGTCAAGCTTTAAATGCACTGCCTAAGCCATATACAATTCAATCGGAAGGAGGAAGAAGCCCTATGAGCTCGAGGTGTTTGCCCAGAAGATTTCTGCAGAAATCTGGAGATCCTTAACTGTCACACTGACAGCTACCAGGAAATATTCAAAATAGGAATTTTAAATAGACAGGCTTCAAAGACTACACACACTGCACAAATGTAAATCAGAATTATACTTACTGAGAGTAAAGGGGCAACAAGGAAACCTTCATATTTCAGCTTCAGAACTGAATCAAGGGAAAATATATGATACGCTCAGCAAACTGCAAAGATAAATACAAAGGAAACCACACAGGGACACATGAAGGTGACAGAGAAAGACAGAGAAAGAAGTGGGGGGCTGAGGGAGAGTTTTAAAAGCAGTAGGAGAAAAATGATACATTATATACAGGGAATAATGATACAAAATATTGCTTGCTTCTCATCTGAAATGATGAAGGTCAGAAGAAGATAATGGAATAACATCCTTAAAATCCAAAATTCCCTATCCAGTGAAAATAGTCTTTAAAAATACAGGAGAAATAAATTTTGACATGATTGAAAATGAAGATAAGTTGTCACCAGCACACCTGCAATACAAGAAATGCTAAAGAATGTTCTTCAAGCTGAGGGCAAGTGACTTCAAATGGAAAATTCAGTCTAGAGAAAAGAATGAAAAACCACAGGAAAAAAACACAGTAAAAAGAGACTCTTTCTCCTTAATTTTTAGAAAAAAAAATTGACTATTTAGAGCTAAATTAATAACAGTTTGTTGTTGGTTTATAACATGTTGTGCCACTTATCAATTCATTTTAGATCTACGAAAATGAATACGGTTCTTTAAGTATTTTTTCTTTGATAGCTGTCAATAAAGCTAGACACAAAAGAGATGAAGCTATATGATTCCGTTTATGTAAAAGTTAAAACAGGTTAAACTAATTTGCAGTGATTTAAGTAAGGATAATGATTGTTTTTGTGGCAGAAGGGGATAGTGACTGGAAGGAGGCATAAAGGAAAGCTTCTAGGAGCCTGGAAATGTTTTACTTCTTGCTGTGGGTTGTGGTTCCATTGGTGTGTTCATGTTTTTAAAATTTATTGAGCTGCACACTTATGAACTGTGTACTTTTATGGATGCAGGTTATACTTTAATAAGTATTTTGTTTAAAATTATAAAACCTGGTGGATGATTTTAAAAAATAAACACAATAGAAGAAAAACATAAAGAACTGGAAGATAATTTTGAATTAAAAAATGTACAGCATGCAACAGAGGAAACAAAGAGATGGAAACAAGAAAGAGAGATTGAAAGATAAGGCAGTTAAAACTAGAAAATTTGCCAAAGTGACAAAAAAAAACCCTAAAATAGTTCTGTAACTATTGCAGATATTGAATGAGTAGTTTCTTGTCTGCCAACAAAGCAAACACTAAGCCTCAACAGCTTTAAAGATATGTTTCATCTACATTAAGAAACAAAATAGCTTAATTTTACACAACTCTTCCAGAGAATAGAAGAAAGAGGGACATTTTACACACAAATGGAAACTTTATATGAGTGGGAAAAGGATGGATTATTTGACAAACATATTATGATAACTGGGAACCAAATTCATGAAGTAACAGAACTGAGCAGAGAAGGCAAAACAATCTTAGAATTAAAACACAGTGTTGTTGCCCGGTTTTCTCCAAATGCAAGTATTTTCGTTATTTTCCCAGTGTCGACTACACTTCTGTACTGGAGTCAGACTGGTTTCATGACATTTAGATAGTAAGAGTGAAAACCATTTTTCTAATCATTGAATTGCTGCCAGAGGACTACTGACTGTAGTTGTCATTGTTGGAACATTCCTTTTATCCCAGGTGGCTCTTCAATAAAGAATTCTTCTGGACTTGGTTTAACTGTAATTCCTGCTGGAATATTGTATCTACAGTACTGTGTGTTTAAGACAGCTTTGACATTGCCATAATGCTTCTGCAGTTCCTCGTTTATCTTCTTGCTTTGTTTGAGTCTCTGAGTGACAGAGTGAATCTCAGCACAGGGTTGTCTTATGATTGCATGTTTGAGTATCTTAGCACTAGGAGAATTAGTTGGATCGGTTTATATAAAATTTGTGGCTTCTAATCAGAATAATATAGTCTTAAAAGAAAGCTACACCCCTCAATACATTTAAGGAATAAAAAGAAATGAAAAGGGGCAACATGGTGCTATAGACAGAAGCACCACACCATCCCTCCACAGCTAAGATCTGAAAAACTAAGTCAAACAGAGACACACATCAATCCTGAAACCCTAAGCATCAAATGAAGATATTAAAAACTCAGCCAGGCACAGAATGGAATAAGAAACTGACTGGGAACAGAGAGCCAGGAGAGATACAAGCAGAGGTCCCCTATCAGCTACTGCAGCACGTACCCACCATCTTGCACTCCTATCAGAGATCAGTGAAAGGGAGTACAAGAAAGCAGCTTCACGGAGCTTCCAGCAGGAGACAGAACAACCAGTAACCAGCAATATATGCTTTCCCACCCCCCATCCTTCTTCACCCCCATTTGGCATCCTCTGCTTCCTGTGGCCACAGTTTCTTGGCTGGGAAGCACCAGCTTCACCCTGGAGCCACTTGGATTCAGCCCACCCACATTGGCCAGCTCCCTCAGTGCCATTTGTTGGTTGCTGGTGTTGCTTTTTCTTGCTTCTTTAGATTTCTTCCTTACCTCTCACCGCCTCCCCCTCCTATCTCTCAAATACCTGGCTCCGTGCGCCATCTTTGCTTGTTCCTGAAAGGCTGTGAAACACTGCTCGACTGTGAAACTGCTTCCTGGCCCGTGCTACCACACTGGTGGGACCCCTGGGGCTTTTTTTGTTTGTTTGTTCTGATTTGTTCTGTTTTGATTTGTTTGTTTTCTTTTTCTTTTCTTAGCTTGGGAGCCCCTTCTAGCTGGGCAGTACAGCGCAGTTTGGGAGCTACTCCCTTACTCTGTGTATATACGCAGTGGCATCCCTGGGGGCATTTCTTTTTTCTTGTTTTGCTTTTTTTTGGGGGGGGGGTGTTGTTTCTTTGTTTTGTTTTCTTCTCTTTTTCCCTTTCTTTATTTCTCAGTTTCTAATCTCTCTGTACTTACCTTCTCTTCCTGTCTCCTGAATACCTGGCACTGTGTGACACCTCTACCCCTTCTAGCCAGGCTGTACTTCATGGCCTGGGAGCAACATCCTGTCCTCACAGCTGCACTGGTGGGATCCCAGGGGGCTCTTTATATTTCTCTAATTTTTATTTATTCATTTTTTTTTTTACCCTTTTTCTTTCTTCCTTTTTGTTTTTCTCCATTTCTCACTCCTCTCTACTCCAACAGCAAGCTCCCTTAGCATTCTTTTTGGGTTGTTTGTGTGTTTGTTTTTGGCTCCTGTTCCTCTCTCCTCTCTCTCATCTTTCCCATACCCATCTTAGCTCCACACATCACAATCTCCCCTCTCCTTCCTGTCTACCTGCACCGTCAACTGAACATCACACCCCTAAGCAGCACAGACACAACTTACTGGAACCTGCCCTGCACTAATTCCCGGCCCGCCCTGTTGGCCCTAGTACATGCCACAAAAAACCCACCCTGGCAATCCCCTTCAGCTGGACCTGCCCTGCTGTACCAAACCTGAGCAACTGACTCTGCACACTGGAGAAGGAGATGAAAAGTATCATGCCTATAGATGAGCAAACAACAAAGAACACACAGCCCACCTGTTCAGACATAACCAAATAAAACAAAAAAGTAGGATGAAGCAAACAAATCTACAATCAATAAACAAAGAAAATAACTACTAAATGCCCCAAAGACAGCAGACAATATCAAAACATATACAAAAACAGGACAGGATGGTTCCAGAAGTCGTCCAAAGTAAAATACCAGATGACTTTCAAGTAGAAGAAAAGGCACTATAGCTACCTGATAGGGAATTTGAATCTCTAGTATTCAGAGATACCCAAGAGTTGAAGCAAAAAGCAAAAAAAAAGAGGAAAAAATAGACAAATTCATAGAAGAGGCAGGCAAATTCATGGAAAATACAGACAAAAAAAAATGGAAGAATTCAGGAAAATAATACAGTAAAAAAATGCCAAAATCAATTGACAACTAGAAATCATACAAAAATAACAATTAGAAATCCAAAATATAAACAATAAGATTTCAGAAATGGACAGTGTCATAGAAGAGCTGAGGAGCAGGTTTGAAACTATGGGAGACAGGATCAGTGTAATTGAAGACAAACACTTGGATACAACTCTGTTTGAGGAAAAATCAGAAAAAAGAATGAAGAAAAATGGAGAAAACCTGAGAATCATGTGGGATACAATCAAAAGCAAAAATCTTTGAGTGAACAGAGCTCCAGAACAGGGGGAGAAAACAGAAAACACAGAGAGGATCATTCAAGAACTGCTGACAGAAAACTTCCCCACTATCATGAAAGATGAAAAGCTGATTATCCAAGAAGCTAAACAAACCCCAGAGAGGCTAGACCCCAAAATAAAATGACCAAGGCATATCATATTCACACTTCCTAAAACCAAAGACAAAGAATCCTGAGAGCAGCTCGAGAAAAACAAAAAGTCACATACAGAGGAGAAACAATAAGACTAAGCTTGGATTATTCAGCAGAAACCATGCAGGCAAGAAGGCAATGGGATGACATATATAAAACCTTGAAAGAAAAAAATTGCCAGCCAAGAATAATATATCCAGCAAAACTCTCATTCAAATATGATGGCAAAATTAGGGCATTTCCAGATAAACAGAAATTAAGGGAATATGTAAAAACCAAACCAAACTTACAAGAATTATTAAAGGGAGTCCTTCGATCTGAGAACAAACATCAGACCACAGGCTGAATCTAGGACACAGGATCATACCAGCCATATACCAATCTAGGAAATGAACTCTCAAGGACTATTCAAAACCAAAAGAATTACAACAGGGAACCAGAGAGGTTGATCTGTAAATGACAACAACATCAGAAAAATAAAAGAGGGAATAAATGGTATAGGTATAGAACCTTCTAATGGAGAGGAAGGCAAGGTGATACCAAGAAATAATAGACTGTTTCAAACCTAGGAAGATAAGGGTAAATTTCAAGGTAACCACAAAGAAACTTAACAAATGTACTCATCAGAATAAAGAAGAAAAACAAAGTCTCAGTAAAAACAAAACCTACAAAAACAAAAGAAATGAAAAAAAAAGTCCAGAAACAAAAGGAATTCAGCACAGGAGAGTAAGAGGAACAAAGAAAATGTCAGCACGACAACAAAAAAAAAGCACTACAAAATTACAGCAATAAACTCACACCTATCAATAATTACTGAATGTAAATGGCCTAAATGCACCCATAAGGAGAGGGAGAGTGACAGATGGATAAAACAATAGGATCCATCAATATGCTGTCTACAAGGGACACACCTTCAAAACAAAGATGTAAATTTATTAAAAATCAAAGGATGCAAGAAAATATATCAAGCAAACAGCTACCAAAAAAGAGCTGAAGTGGCAATACTAATCTCAGATAAAACAGACTTTAAAACAAAATCCACCATAAAAGACAAAGAAGGACACTATATAATGATTAAGAAGATAATCCATCATGAAGACATACCCATAATAAACATCTATGCACCCAGTGACAGGGCTCCAAAATACATAAAACAAACTCTAACAGCACTGAAGAGAGAAGTTGACAGTTCCATTAAAATAGTAGGAAACTTTAACACACCACTCTCAGTAATGGACAGAACATCTAGAAAGAAACTCAAGAAAGACACAGAAGACCTAATGGGCACAATTAACCAACTTGACCTCACAGACATATATAGAACACTCCACCAAGAGCTACAAAATACACATTCTTTTCCAGTGCACATGGAGCATTCTCCAGAATAGATCACATCTTAGGCCACAGAGCAATCCTCAACAAGATCCAAAACGTTCAAATAGTACAAAATATCTTCTCTGATCACAACACCATCAAGTTAAAAATTAACACCGGAAGAGCAATGAAAAAACTAAATTACATGGAAAATGAATAACTCCTTGCTCACAAACCACTGGCTAATAGAAGAAATCAGAGATGGAGTCAAAAAATTCCTAGAATCAAACTAGAATCAAAACACATCCTACCAAAACTTTTGGGACACAGCAAAGGCAGTCCTCAGAGGACAATTTATAGCAACAGATACACACTTCAAAAAAGAAGAAAGGGACAAAATCCAAACATTAACTGCAGAACTTGAACAAACAGAAAGAGAACAGCAAAAAAAGCCCACAGCCACTAGAAGAAAGGAAATAATAAAGATCAGAGCAGAAACAAATGAAATGGAGAATAGAAAAATAATAGAAAGAATCAACAAAACCAAAAGTTGGTTCTTTTAAAGGATCAACAAAATTGACAAACCACTGGCCAGACTGACAAAAGAAGAACAGGAGAGGATGCAAATGACCCAAATAAGAAATGAAACGGGGGACATTACAACAGACCCAACTGTAATAAAAAGGATCATAACAGAGAATTATGAAAAACTATACTCCAACAAACTTGAAAACTTGGAGGAAATGGATAAATTTCTAGAAACACACTACCTACCCAAACTACCACAAATGCTGAAAATCTGAACAGACCCATAACAAGAGAAGAGATTGAAAAGGCAATTAAAAAAAAAAAAAAAAAAAACTCCCAAGAAAAAAAAAAAAATCCTTGGCCCAGATGGCTTCACAGGAGAATTCTACCCAACATTCAGAGAAGATCTTATACCAGTACTGCTCAAACTATTACACAACATAGAAAAAGATGCAGCACTTCCGAATTCATTCTATGAAGCCAGCATAACGCTGATACAAAAACCAGGCAAAGATACCACAAAAGAAGAAAACTACAGACCGATATCTCTCATGAATATAGATGCAAAAATTCTCAACAAATTCTAGCCAATAGAATTCAGCATCATATCAAAAAATAATACACCATGACCAAGTAGGATAGTTCAACATTAGAAAATCAATCAACGTAATCCACCACATAAATAAAAGGAAAGAAAAGAATCACATGATCATCTCAACTGATGCAGAAAAGGCATTTGACAAAGTCCAACACCCATTCCTGATAAAAACTCTCAATAAATTAGGTCTAGAAGGGAAATTCTCAAGATAATAAAGGGCAACTACGCAAAACCAATGGCCAACATCATTCTTAATGGAGAGAGGCTAAAAACATTCCCCTTGAGAACAGGAACAAGACAAGGATGCCCTTTATCACCACTCCTATTTAACATTGTGCTGGAAGTCCTAGCTAGAGCAATAAGGCAATAAAAAGAAATAAAGGGCATCCAAATTGGTACTGAAGAAGTTAAACTGTCCCTGTTTGTGGATGATTTGATACTATACATAGAAAACCCTAAAGACTCCATAAGAAAACTACTGGAACTAATAGAAAGATTCAACAGAGTAACAGCATACAAGATAAACATTCAAAAATCAGTTGGATTCCTATACACCAGTAAGGAGAACGATGAAAAGGAAATCAGGAAAACAATACCATTTTCAATAGCCCCTAAAAAGACAAAATACTTAGGAATAAATCTCACCAGGCATGTAAAAGACCTATACAAAGAAAACTACAAAATACTACTGCATGAAACCCAAAGGGGTCTACATAAATGGAAAAACATACCATGCTCATGGATAAGGAGACTCAACATTGTGAAAATGACAATTCTTCCCAAAGCAATTTACAAATACAATGCAATCCCAATCCAAATACTAACAACATTCTTTAAAGAGATGGGAAAACTAGTAATTAACTATATGGAAAAGGAAGAAGCCCCGGATAAGTAAAGCACTACTGAAGAAGAAGAAAGTAGGAGGACTTGCACTACCTGACCTCAGAACCTATTATACAGCTATGGTAATCAAAATAGCCTGGGACTGGTACGATGACAGGAACACTGACCAATGGAACAGAATTGAGAACGTAGATTAAATTCATCCACCTATGGTCACTCGATCTTTGACAAGGACCCAAAGTCCATCAAATGGAGAACATTCAGTCTTTTTAACAAATGGTGCTCCAAAACTCGATGTCCATCCTGTAAAAAAAAAATGAAACAGGACCCATACATCACACCATACACACAAACTAATTCAAATTGGATCAAAGACCTAAATATAAAACCAAAAACTATAAAGCTCATAGAAGAAAAATTAAGATCAATGCTAGAGGCCCTAATGCACAGCATTAACAGGATACAAGCCATAACCAAAGCACACAAATTCCAGAAGATAAGCTAGATAACTGGGATCGTCTAAAAATCAAACACTTATGCTCATCAAAAGACTTCACTAAAAGAGTAAAAAGAGAACCTACACACTGGAAAAAATTTTTGGACATTACTAGTCAGGCAAAGGTCTAAACTCTTAAAATCTATAAGAAAATCCAACACCTCTACAACAAAAAGACAAATAATCCAATTTAAAAATGGGCAAAGGAAATGAAAAGACATTTCACCGGAGAAGACATTCAAGTGGCCAACAGATACATGAGTAAATGCTCGCGATCACTAGCCATTAGAGAAATGCAAATTAAAACCACAATGAGATACCATCTCACCCCAGCATTACTGGCACAAATCAAAAAAAACAGAAAATAACAAATGTTGGAGAGGCTGCGGGGAGATTGGAACTCTTATGCACTGCTGGTGGGAATGCATAATGATACAACCATTTTGGAAAATGATATGGTGCTTCCTTAGAAATAGAAATACCATATGATCCAGGAATCCCACTCCTAGGAATATATCCTAGAGAAATAAGAGCCATCTCACGAATAGACATATGCACACCCATGTTCATTGCAGCATTGTTCACAATAGCAAAAAGATGGAAACAACCTAGATGCCCATCAACAGAAGAATGGATAAACAAACTACGGTACATACGCACGATGGAGTACTATGCAATGATAAAGAACAACGATGAATCTGTGAAGCATCTCATAACATGGATGAAACTGGAGGACATTATGCTGAGTGAAATAAGTCAATCACAAAAGGACAACTATTGTATGAGACCTCAACTGTAAAAACTCATGAAAAAGTTTACACACAAAAAGAAACAATCTTTGTTGCTTACTAGGGATGGGGGTGGGGGACTAAATAGACAATAGATAAGTGGTAACTCTGGTGAAGGGTAAGACAGTACACCATACTGGGGAAGCCAGCACAACTTGTACAAGGAAATGTCATGGAAGCTCCATAGACACATCCAAACTCCCTCAGGGACTGAATTGCTGGGAGGAGGGCTGTGGGGACCATGGTTTTGGGGAGCATCTAGCTCAGTTAGCATAATATAGTTTATAAAGAAAATGTTCTACATCCTACTTTGGTGAGTAGTATCTTGGGTCTTAAAACCTTGTGAGTGGCCATCTAAGATACTCCACTGGTCTCACCCCTTCGGGAGCAAGGGAGAATGAAGAAAACAAGATAAGGGAAAAATTAGTCCAAAAGACTAATGCACCACAACTACCACGGCCTCCACCAGACTGAGTCCAGTACAACCAGACGGTGCCCAGCTACCACCAACTGCTCTGACCAGAATCACAACAGAGGGACCCAGACACAGCTGGAGAAAAATGTAGAACAAAATTCTAAGTCACAAAAAAAGTCCAGATTTACTGGCCTGACCGAGACTGGAGAAACTCCGAGAGTATGGCCCCCGGACACCCTTTTAGCTCAGTAGTGAAGTCATTCCTGAGGTTCACCACTCAGCCAAAGCTTAGTCAGCCCCATAAAACAAAATGAGATGAATGGGGCACAACAGTCCAGGGTCAAGGACTAGAAGGCAGGAGGTGACAGGAAAGCTGTTAATAGGGTACCCAAGGTTGAGAAGGGACAGTGTTGACATGTCGTGGGGTTGTTAACCATTGTCATAGAACAATATGTGTACTAACTGTTTAATGACAAACTGTTCTGTAAACCTTCATCTAAAGTACAATAAAAAAAAAAAGAAAAGTAATAAACAAAGAAAGAGACTCCAATTTAAAGACTAAGAAGATATGTCTCACTAATGTGGTATTCAAATACCACATCCTCGCTATCTGTAGAGAGAGTGAATTTTAAAAATTTAACTGGTTTTAATTTATGGGAGAAAAAGAACCACCCCTTACATGACTGTTAAATTTTTATTCAAAGAAACTAATTTAGCTATTTAAAGAGTCATTGTGTGTTATTTGCAAAACAAAAATCCGAGAACGCCTGTCCATTATCGTCCATGGAATTCCAATTAAATGGCCCTTGTCATCTCCAGTTGGATGGAAGAACCACAGTATTTACCTGCAGATCCTCATAGGATATACTTGGGTATCCAGTCCAGGTAAAGAGTGTTACTTGCTCAGTGCAACCCTGCAGAAAACATAGAGGCACTGCTCTTTGTGAGTTTGACAGCTAAGCAATCATTCTACTTCATGAAAGGGAAGGGACAAAATTGATCACTACCACTCTGAAGTTCATGGAGCTCCTGCATTTGCACAAAAGGCAAACATCTGAGCTCTGTTGTAAATGAAACAGCGGTTGGGCTCTGGAGAACCCAGGGCAAATGTGGAGATGCAGACATGCCTAGGAGTGCATTAGGGCAGGCACTTCATCTCCTAGTGCAAAAGCAGTAGGGTTAACTTTGTCTCAACCATTGGGCCAATAAGTTGCCAAATGCTTTCAAGTTCACAGTGCTTCTTGTGTCCTTCTTTCTTCTCCATTTCTTCTGCCACCACCTTAGCTCAGGCTCTCATTACCTTTTGAATTGGGAACATTTGTAATGGCTTCATTCCTGGTATTGCTGCCTTTTTTCTTCCCTCTGAATTGCCCTACACACAGCTGCTGTATTACCTCCTAAGGTTACATGTTGTGATCATGTTTTATCTGTCCCCAAAAGCCTTCTGTGGTTCCCTGATGCCTCTCTTTATTCTTTCATGCCATACCCTCAAATTCTAGTCTAACCTTTCACTAGCCTATATTCGCCCAAACTGGAATATCCTTTCTCCTTTGCAAATCAAAGATCTTTTATTATCTTTCACTGATTTGAACACAATGGTTTGGCGCATACTGGAGCTCATCTTCTCTATTCTCCTCTATCAAAGGCAACTACAAGGTCGGAATTGATCCTAGGTCCTAAGAACTGAAGAATTGATTGGGTGTTCACATCATTAACCTCTTGTGGCTCAACAATGCCTTGGAAATTACAGGGAGAGGGAAAGAGAAAATTTTCCCCTAGTTACACTGAAGCCAACACAACCGCCAGGTTTTGCACATATGTAGTAAAGTACTGGCCTTGTATCCTTGAGTGACTCCTGATGATTACATGTCCCTGGAATTTTCTTGATACCATTTTTGGATTAGCAATGGGGGTCTGAAATATTCTAGGCCCAATATATTTAAATTAGGAGAGTTCAAAGGACCGCGTGATCATTAAAATTTTGCAATCAAGCAGGTCTGTTTAAATCCCCTGTTTAACCCTTACAAGTTTTGTGATCTTAGATAAGTCACTGAAACTAAATGAGTTTCCTCACTTACTAAGGGAGGAATAAATTATTGGCTATTGTAAGCAGTCAACGGGGCAGTGATGGTTCAGTGGTAGAATTCTTGTCTTCCATGATTGTCTTCCAGGGTTTGATCCCAGCCAACACACCTCATTCATAGCCACCACCTGTCTTGTCAGCACAAGCTTGCGTGTTGCTATGATGCTGAACAAGTTTCAGCAGAGCTTCCAGACTAAGAAAGACTAGGAAGAAAGGCCTGGTAACCTATAGATCACAACAGTCTGATCTGCAAACAATCATGGGGCTAGCACAGGACCAGGCAGCGTTTTGTTCTGTTATACATGGGATCACCATGAGTTGGGGACATACTCGATGGCAGTTAACAACAACAACAAGATCAACTAAATGAAAGTTATTCAGGCCCAGGGACTCAGTTGTCTGCTGGACTGGGTGTGTACAAGGATATTGCCTTGCCTCCCTTCACACATACACCAAAGCACTGCTTTATTAAAGGAGAAAACTTTACGTTTCTCACCCCCAGTGATCTCTCCTCTTCCTCATCCCCAATAGTCCTTTACAGTTTGGATAGGACATTTTAAAATTAATTTTATGTTGTTGTGCATTGTCCTTTAGTTTTTTAATGTGTATATATCTTGTTTTCCAACTTTTTCATCATCCTCACTGTATGTCCACTCCAAGCCACACTGTAAGCTCCCTGAGGGTCAAGATCTTACCATAAAAAACTTAATGGACTTTCACCAGTCAATAGTGTCTAGTAAAGGTTTAGACTCATAGGCATCAATAAGCATCTGAAGAAATTGGTTCCCTAGCCTGGGGCAGAAATCAGAGTTCTCCTAAATAAATACTTCACGTTTTGCAGGTGAGAGTGTGACTCTTGAAAAATATCTGGCATCATTTCCAAAGAAGCTAGATTCATTCACAGCTGGAGGCAATGAACTTGACTTAAGAGGTTGTCTTACTTGAATCATTACCCAACAAATTAGCAGAATTCAAAATCTCAACTCCCAGTCTTGTTCACATGATGACTAAACCATATCATCACAAAGGCAATGACCCAACACAGATTTTTCAACTAGATCAAATGATTATTTCCTTCACCTTTTCCTTATTCGCCATAATCTTCCCTACTGAGAGAAAAAACATCAGGATGAATTTAAAACAATAATCAGCACTTCCTTAACAGAGAGGAATGAGAAACTGGTGTTCTGTAAAAAGGAGTTTTTCTGATGGTCTGTCACTTTAATTTTTTTAAAAATCAAGGTTGACTATGATGGGCCTGCTGGTAAAACCATATTTATATTAGTCCACTTGAAAATGAGTAGTAGCCTATGGTGTCAATCGTTCAAGTCATGTTCCTGAGCTTCTTCAAAAAATTCAGTTAGTCACACTCTCCATTATTAAAGTGTATGGTAATTATATAAATTTTCAAGCCATTGTATTTATTTTTAATTTCTTCTTTTTTTAATTGGGATATAATTCACATACAATAAAATACATATATCCTAAGTGTTCAGTTCAATATGTTTTTATGTGATAACTAAATCATAAACACTCATGTAATCACCACCCAAAAGAAGATTTCTAATAGAATATTTCTAACACCCCAGAACATTTTCTAACATTTCTTTCTGATGCACAACATAGATTAGTTTTGCCTGTTCCAGAATCCCCCATAATTGGAATTATACAGTGTGTAATCTTTTGTGTCTGGCTTGTTTCACTCAGAATAATGGCTGTGAGATCTAACCATGTTTCGTGTATATCAGTAGTGTGTATCAGTAGTTTGTTCTTTTCATCGCTGAGTAGTATCACATTGATGAATATAACATAGTTTATCCAATGTGGTAATGGAAATTTATATTGTTTCAAAGATTTGACATTATTTTCTTCAATCCATTCAGGGATGTCTATGGTGCATTGACTCAGATACTTTATGTCTATGATTTTCACTAAATAACCTGAGCCTTTAGCATATCACACAAGTAATAATCAAGGGGCTTTAATTAGGAATGAATGAATGAATGAATGAGGGAGGGAGAATACACAGATCCCCATGCAAAAGAATCCCTAATCACTTAAGTACATACTCCACTCTCTAGGGTGAGGGACGTAATTCCCCCTCCTTAAGTGTGGGCCACACAAAGTGACTTCCTCCCAAGAGCACAGTATGGAAAGGGAGAAAATAAGAGTAAAAACTTACCTTTCTGCTGAAATTTTCTATCTATTCTCACATTTTATAGACCTTTTCCACAAGATCTTTTCAGTGTTTTTCAGTTTCTGTATAATACTAATTTCTGCACCAGCTCTCAGCATGCTTCTATTGACTGTTTCCTCTTTTATCCTTGGGTTATATTTGTATTTGTGTGTGTGTGTGTGTGTGTGTCTTCATATGTATTGTAATTTTCTGTTTTATGCAAGGTTTTTATATTTTTATTATATCTTAAAATATAAAATAAGCAATAGTCACCCCAAGAAAAAGGGGCACCCCCTTCTTGTGTGGGGCTGATAGATTGGTTGCTTAGTTTGATTCGGTTCTCCATTGGCTTCAAATATTTTGATGGCTGAATTAGGACTTTCCCTTCTGCAGGACTTAATATCTGAGCACTGGTAAGTTTCCAGTGTTCTCATGATTTACAGTTGAGCCTCCAGGTTTCTTAACCATAGAAGGGCCCCTCCTCTGCATTATAAGCTGGCTGCTAGCTTCCTGAGTAACCGGGAGTTTTCTTTGCTTTCTGGTACCACCACCAGCTAGCTTTCTGTGCCTTGGGAGATCTCTCTCATCCCTGCTACTCTGTCCCCAGTCTTTGGAACACAGCTAGCTTACATTTGAAAAAGGTCTTAAATGCCTCAAAGGGGTTTCTTCTCAGCTCTCCTGCCCTTCTCCAAGTCTTTAATAGCTTAATTCCTAAAGGGCCTCAGATGAATTTCTCTCAGTTCCCATGCATGCTCTTTCCCTCTCGTATGGAGGGTGACTGACCTGCATTTGGAGTAAATACCATGGGCATTCAGGGGACATCTCTATCAGCTCTCCTGTCTTGTCTCCAGCCTTGATGCACTACTCCTGAGCATGTGGTGAACACCTAAGGGAAAGAAGTGCAGGTTGGGTGCAGACTCGCTCTGCGGCCAGAGCTCCTTGGAATTCCAGTCTATCATGCCAGTTTACACACTGCTAACATTTTTTAAATTTTTGGTTGGTTTCTTCTTTTTCCTGTCTATGGCAGATTCCTCTTCCTCCCACTACTCTATCTGGGATGACAGCAGTTGTAGGTCTCCTCTCATCTATGAAAGACTTATTGTTTTTTGGAAGCTAGTTAATTCAGGTTTCTTTGTGTCATATGCTTAGCTCTTTGATGGATTAAAAGTAAAATAGCTTTTTTTTTTTTTTTTTTTTTTTTAGCTTATCCAGATGTTTTGGCTGTTAGGATAAGAGTAACGGTGATTTTCTATCTGCAGGGCACATCTGAGAATGAAAGATATGCCTTCTCACACACGTCCATAACCCACCCATCCACCCCAGCATTCTGTCTCATATTGAAGCTCCACGTATCATATCATAGGAGAGGAGAGGGATTACCAATGACAGCGCCTTCAAATGTTCTGAAGTTCTCTTGCTTCCCCTTACATATCTACTATATCCATTGCCATTGCCATCGAGTCGATTCTGACTCACAGTGACCCTACACGACAGAGTGGAACTACCTCATAGGGTTTCCAAGGAGCAGCTGGTGGATTTGAACTGCCAACCTTTTGGTTAGCAAACTCTTAACCACTGTGCCACCAGGGCTCCAAATATCTATACTTATAAATACTTCATTTTTTTTGACATATTTACATCTGCAAACTTTACTATCTCCAGGGTTAGGTTATTCTGTATGTTTACTACTACTAAAAATGTGTGATGCATTACTTTTTGGAAAAGTAATTCCCAATCCCCATAATTAGTGTAACCTTGCTGTACTTCTATATTCATAGCTCTAGCCAACACTTGCTACAGTATGTAATGTTGTCTTCCTACTCTCCCTAGAGAAAAATCTTTATCTCTGTACTTCTAGGACCATAAAATTCTATATAAAACATTATCTTAGTATTTGCATGTAACAGGAGCACTCATATTTTCCAAAATAGTTCTTCTCCATTGCCAGATGTCTATATTTGTTGCTGGCCTGTACCAAGCCTGTGGAAGCCTCCCCACAATGTCATGTTTCTGTGGGGATAGATATATTTGTTTGACTTCCTACTGTGTTAGAATAATCTGTATCACTGTGTGTGTGTTTCAATTAGAATATGTATGCTTTTCTGGCTTACGTTAAAGTTACTTGAGTGTTTGATTGTGTTTGTCTCCCCTACCAGGATTGAAATGTCCAGAGGTCAGGGACTGGTCTCCTTCAGGTTTGTATTCTGGATCCCCTATTATACATAAGGCTGTGCAGTTTGGGAACTACACAAATGTGCCTAGTCAATATGGCAACTTAGGATTGAAAGGGATTGCTAGCTCTACCAGCCAAGCTTTGTACCCTGATTCAGGGATTAAAGGATGGTATGAGATTTTCCTATTATTCTGCCATTCAAGGCTAGCAGTAGCCTTGAGTACAGTCCCTTGAACATAGTAGGTGCTCAGTATATATTTTTGAGTTGAACTGAATCCCATGAAAACCTTTAAATTGCAGCTTTGCCTTTTTGTTAGTGGTTCTCAGAGACCACAAATGCTGTCAGAAGTTCCTCTGAATTTAGCTTTCTAAAGTGTTCTTTCCATGAACATTCCCAGCCCATCAGAGTAGCCTTTACCTTCCAGATACACCAGCAAGCGCTGGAGATATAATATACATATTTCCATAGAGAAGATTCTCTTTATTCATTTTATATGTGTTTCTTGAGATGAACAGCAAAACAACAAATGAGGATGATCCCTCCTACTGACCTCTTCGCCCAAAGTCTGTAATGTAATGAACCTACATAAATGAACATAAAAAATATTCCCTTTGTTTGTATGTAGTACGTCTTTACAGCTGTGTCTCAAGGAAGACTATGACCATAGCTAATTCCAATAGCTATTAATTCCCAGTTCGTTCATAGGGTCTTAAGCACAAATTTACTCACATACTAGATCCATATATAATCACTGCCCCTATACTGAGTTACAAGAAAGAAATTTTAAAAAACGTGCATTTATTGATTACCTAGTATGTTTTATTTATTGCATCAGGTCTCAAAATAAAAAAGAAAAGAATAAAGCATATTTGCTGTTCACATGAGTATTACAGTTTAGTTAGTCACAGTGGGAGAGATACTCTTCAATTCCTTTGCACCAGGAACTGTGTTGAGCTTTTTACCTTATTATCTTCCTTCACAGCCAGCTGACAATTTCATTCAGCACTCCATGGGAAAGGAGGCCCTCAACTGTCAAGGTCTAATTCCTACCTGAGCTCTAGATATAATTCCCCTCCTATTCCTAGAGGATTTCATTCCAGCAGTTATTTCCTTTCTCCCTCCTCTCTACAGCCTCTCCCATTCTTCTCAGCAGACACCAATGTGCTTTGAAAATAGCTCTTTATCCTCATCACGTATCACACGGAGGACTACAATAACTTTCTAAGTCACCTCCCAGCATCTTTTCATGATCTCCTATGCAGCCGGAGCCATCCTTCTAAAATGCAAATCTGACCACATCACTCCCCTACTCAAATCCTTCATATCCTCTATAGAATTAAATCTTAACTCCTTTGCATGGCATGCTAAATTTTTCATCATGATTTGGCTCAATTTTTCTCTCTAGTCTCTTTTCCCCACCATCTCTTTGTAACCGCCTCTCCTTATCCCTACCTTGCATGATAAACTTAGCCAACTTTTACTTCCCAATACATGTTATACTCCCTGTTGTGGATTGAATTATGTCCACCCAAAAATGTGTGTATCAATTTGGCTGGGCCATGACTCCCAGTATTGTGTGGTTATCCTCCATTTTGTGATTGTAATTTTATGTTAAAGAGGATTAGGGTGGGATTATAACACCCTTACTGAAGTCACATCCCTGATCCAGTGTAAAAGGAGTTTCCCTGGGGTGTAGCCTGTACCACCTGTTATCTTACAAGAGATAAAAGGAAAGGGGGACCTCATACCACCAAGAAAGAAGCACTGGGAGCAAAGCGCGTCCTTTGGACCCGAGGTTCCTGTGCAGAGAAGCTCCTAGTCCAGGGGAAGACTGAGGACAACGAGGATCTTCCTCCAGAGCCAGCAGACAGAAAAAGCCTTCCCCTGGAGCTGATGCCCTGAATTTGGACTTCTAGCCTACTAGACTGTGAGAAAATAAATTTCTCTTTGTTAAAGCCATCCACTTGTGGTATTTCTGTTATAGCAGCACTAGATAACTAAGACAGAATTTTGTACCAAGAGAGTGGGGTGCTCCTCTAACAGATACCTAAAATGTGGAAGCGATTTTGAAACTGTGAATGGATAGAGGAGCAGCAGTGGCAGAGGACCAGCAGCAGCAGAGAACCTGCAGCAGCAGAGAAGCAGCAGTGGCAGACAACCAGCAGTAGCAGAACCAGGAGACCACAGTGCGACACAGCACTGGAGCTAACCACGGAGTGAGAGAGCTGAATGCCTGTGCACAGGAGGCTTCCTGGTGGAGTGGGGTGCCTCTAGGCAATTATCGGTGGAGCTAGGCTTACTGACCTATGGAGCAATACAGCTGAGTACCTGTGCACACAAGGCTTCCTGGCAAAGTGGGGTGCCTCCAGGCACTTTTCGGTGGAGCTACAGAGCTTTGGAACACTTGCCCCAGCAGGGCAGATGCAGGCGTGAGGCCCGAGGTGCCGAGAGGACAAGAAACCAGGAAGCAGAAGCTGAAGAGACAAGGAATACAAGAAGCTGAGCTGCCTCAGTCTCAAAAGGTATGGCCAGGACTTCTGGGGTTTCAAAGGGTGTAGCCATGGCCTCTGGTGTTTCTAAGGGTGGAGTCACCACTCAGATGGACTAGGAGAATGGTGCTCCTAAAGCTGAGGGAGCAGAGTTGCTGTCCCAGTGGACCTGGAAGGCGGAGCTGAAGCCCAGTGCCGGAGGGCCTCCACTAAGAATCTGGAGAGTATGGCCAATACCTAGAGTCTGGAGAGCAGGGCTATTGTGTGAATGGTCTCAGAGAACAGAGGATTATTTGCAGAGCCTTGAGGGCTAATGTAATGTGTTCTGCTGACTTGTTTGGTGCCTGTTATGCCTTCTTTCCCTGCAATTTCTCCCATTTGTAATGGAAATGTCTAGCTTGTGCCTGTTTGCCATTGTACCTTTGGAAGTAGATAACTTGTATTCTAGATTTCACAGATGAAAAGGAATTTTTGGATTTTGGACTTGGAGTTAAGAGTTTTGCTATGATATGATGGGATGAATATGTTTTGCATGTTGCCAGGATGTGATTTTTGGGGGGCCAAAGGGTGGAATGTCATAGATTGAATTATGTCCCCCCAAAAATGTGTGTATCAATTTGGCTGGGCCATGATTCCCAGTATTGTGTTGTTGTCCTCCATTTTGTGATTGTAATTTCATGTTAAAGAGGATTAGGGTGAGATTGTAACACCCTTACTAAGGTAACATCCCTAATCCAATGTAAAGGGAGTTTCCCTGGAGTGTGGCCTGCACCACCTATTATCTTATAAGAGATAAAAGGAAAGGGAAGAAAGCAAAGAGCTGGGGACCTCATACCATCAAGAAAGCAGCATCAGGAGCAGAGCACGTCCTTTGGACCTGAGGTTCCTGTGCTGAGATGCTCCCAGACTAAGGGAAGATTGATGAGAAGGCTGACAGACACAGAAAGCCTTCCCTTGGAGCTGATGCCCTGAATTTGGATTTCTAGCCTACAAGACTGTGAGAAAATAAATTTCTCTTTGTTAAAACCATCTACTTGTGGTATTTCTGTTATAGCAGCACTAGATGACTAAGACACTCTCTTTTGTCTCCTAAGTTTGCAAGAAACATCCTTCTTCTCCATTACCATCTGGATAATCTAACCCCTTCTTACCTTATAACAGTTGGCTAAGGCATCACTTTCTCTGAGAAATATTCCCTGATAACCAATTCCACAGCATCTCAAACACTTTAGTAGTTTTCCCTTCTCTGTGGTCCCATAGCATCTTATACATATCTTTATGGTGATGACCACACCACATTGTAATTGTCTGTTTCCTCATCTGTCTCCCTTATAGACAGTAAACTTCTTGATGATAGAGACTGTGTCTTTTAATCCTCCTGTCCCCAAGGTTTGGCACAGAGTCTGGCACATAATAGACTCTCAATAGGCATTTGATGAATGAATAATTATTTTCCACATTTTATCTGAACATTGTTCTTCAAAAAATGTGTTGTGTTGTATGGAGAATATACACTAGGGGGAGCAAGAGTAGAAGCCTTATTTAATTACAGTATCTAAAAAGTAAAAATGATCACCTATTTTACAATCTGATAGAATGGTTATCAATCACGTGTCAATACATTGCTCAGGCAAGCAACTGTGCATGGGGCTTCCATCAATTACTGCCATTCAGAAAAAAACTCCTAGTTATTGAAACACGTCTTCAAGACTGAGGTGGATATGGAGATGTCAGTTAACATCAATAGTTTCATATATATATATATACACATATGTATGTATGTATAATTTATATATATATAAAATCATAAATTAATTTGATATACACTGTTATTAGGGATCTATTGTGTTCCATGTTTCTCCTTCAACAAAAACTTATTGATGGTCTACAGTGTACAAGGTACTGTGTTAAGTGATGGGGATAGAATAATGAATAAGACAAGCACAGTCACTGTCGTTGTGGAACTTCTGTTTCCTAAACGCCTTCCATCAATACATTATGCCTGTACCTTTTTTGAGACTCAGAACAATTCTTTCTTTCCTGGAATTCTTGTCTGACTCCTAAAAGAAAGTTTGCCCCTGGCACTGCATACGTCTACCTATAGCACCAATCACAGTATATGGTAATTATCAACTCATTTTCTACCACACTTGACTATGGGAGCCCTGGTGGTGCAGTGGTTAAGAGCTTGGCTGCCAACCAAAAGTTGGCATTTCGAATCCACCAGGTGCTCCTTGGAAACCCAATCAGGCAGTTCCACTCTGTCCTATAGGGTCCAACTATGAGTTGGAATCGAGCTCTGAAAGGACAGGGGGAAAAATGTTGTTTTTGTTTTCCCAGTGCTCAAACAGTGCCCAGTGAAAGGGAGGCACTAAATAAATATATCTTGAATAAATAAATGAGCAAATGATCACCTGTATTAAGTTAGGTCCTATACTAAAAAAGTACGTGCTTCATAATAAATGACCAAGGCCTATGATACAGTATCCGGTTGCTTTAAAGGTGAATTTAAAAGAGACGTGTTTCACCAGTGGAAAACTATGCCATTTTAACTCTTTGAAGCTGCAGCTTTAACATGCTGTTTTTTGTTTTTCTCAGGATAAGGAGCAGACATAAGATTTCATGGCTCTCCTGCTGTTAACTTCCATGTATTAGGTGGTCTTCAGGCTACTAAAGCCTGCCATCCCATTATAATCCCATTAATAATTCTGCCATTGATTAGACATTATTTTAATATACCCTCTTCATGGTAAGTTAATGCCCCTCAGGAAAGTTCTAAAAATAATGAGTGTTTGAACATATAACAGAATCTACTTCCATAGGAGGCCTATAGGGAAAAGGGAATAATAGTAAACTATTCATCACAGAAATTTAAATGCTAAATACTTAGGGGAAAAAATTTAAATTCCATAGTAGAATCTTGACTTTTCTGTATTTAGATAGGTCAGATAACAATGTTAGGCAGACTAGATATAAATTTTCCATTTAGAATTATTTGCAAGATTAAGAAAATATGAAGAACTGGTATCACTGGAAAACTGATTTCAAAATGTTAAATAAATCATGCCTTAAGAAGGCATTGTGTGCTTTTTAGATGAAAATCTCCTAATAGAATTTGAGTGTTTGGGGCAAGGATCTCTAGGGATTACAGGAACCCTTAACTATAGGGCCTCATTTGAAACTGAGTCCAGGTAGGGCTATCTAAATTTTTCATAAGCCTGTTTAGCTTAACAGACGTAGAGAAGAACAAGGAGAATTACAATTGAGTTGGAAAATTCATTTACCATTTCATTTAACCTTAGTGGATTAAACCTGTATTTATCTCCACTCTCTTCCCTAAACCTCACTAAAATGACTACAAAGAAATTAAAAGGGCAAAAACCCAAAATGTTAAAGCAAAGAGAAAAAGATGGAAAATGAGAGAGGGTACCTTATCAGTGAGAACTTATCTGTCTACTCTGTATAAAACAGTAGCTCTACTCCTCACTATCTAGTTTCATAACCCTGCTTATTTCTCTCCATAATTAACAAAACATAAATTTTGTTATATATATGTATGTATATATATACATACATAATCTGTCTTCCTCGACTGAATTGCCAGCTTCATGAAGGCAAGGGTTTTGTCTGGTTTTTTTCCCCCCTCTGATATAATCATAACACCTAAAATAGCATGTGACATAGAGTAGGCATGCAATAAATATTTTTTGAACAAGTGAATGAAAAATATCAACGTACATTTGAAAGAAAGAAAGCAGATAGAAGAAAGCAAGCTAATTTTCCAGAATGGAGAACCTAAAACCTATGTCTTCAATGAGAGATTATGATAAAATGCAAGTCAATTCCTATGGCAGAATCCAATAAAAACTCAGGAAATCAAGACTTGTGTTCTCTGGAGAGCAGAGATGATGAATGGGGCTAAAATTAAGAAAAAAAAAAAAGGTTGAAAATACAAATTAAAAAAATTAGACACTTGATCCTCTTCTCAGCCCCGATCATATCAGTAGTTACATTAAATGTTAACGGTATAAACACTGCTATTAAATGGCAGTTAGACAGACTATATTTCAAAAAGCAAGATGCAACCATATGCTGACTACCAGAGACTCACTTTGAATATAAAGACATGTATAGGTTGAAACTAAGTGGATGGACAAATATGTACCATGCAAAGCAAAAGCATAAAAAGACTGGTGTAGCTATATTAATGTCACACAAAATAGACCTCAAGACAGAGTCTTACCAGTGATAAAGGAAGATATTTTATGATGAGGCAAAGGAACACATAACAATTATAAATGTGTATGTGCCTAATAAAAGGGCATTAATATACAAAAAGCAAAAATTAAGGGAATCAAAGAGAGAAACAATTCAAGTTTTTCTCTTTATCTTTGGTTTTCAGAAATTCTACTATGATATACTTAGATGTAGTTTACTTCTTTTTTCTTTGTTAGGGTTACCTGAACTTCTTGAATCTGTAAAATTTATGTGTTTCACCACACTGAGGATATTTTCAATTATTTTTATTTAAAATATTTTTTTCTGCTCCATTAACTCTTTTCTCTTCTGCTGAGACACTAATTACACATGTTTATCTTTCCTATATTATTCCACAAGTTCTTTGACTCTTTTTTTTCTATGTTATTCAGATTGGATAATTTTTACTGATCTATTTTCATGTACACTGACTGTCTACTGTCATCTCCATATCTGGTGTTCTTCTGTTAATTCTATCCAGTAAATTTTTTTACGTCATATATTTTCCATTTTAGTTGTAGAATTTCTATTTAGCTCTTTTTTTTTTTTTTTAAT
Source organism: Dugong dugon (assembly GCA_030035585.1). Classification (NCBI taxonomy): domain Eukaryota; kingdom Metazoa; phylum Chordata; class Mammalia; order Sirenia; family Dugongidae; genus Dugong; species Dugong dugon. The sequence goes on from CM057467.1 coordinate 35,791,021, forward strand.
AGTTTCTACCTACTTCCTTTTCATTTATTAGGAGCATGATTTTCTTTATCTCATTGAGTATAGTTATAATAAAACCAAACCCATTGCTGTCAAGTCAATTCTGACTCATAGTGACCCTATAGGACAGAGTAGAACTGCCCCATAGAGTTTCCAAGGAGTGGATGGTGGATTCGAACCGCCAAACTTTTGGTCAGCAGCTGAGCTCTTAACCACTGTGCCAGCTGCTTTAAAGTCCTTATCTTCTTTTCCCAACATCTGAGTCATCTTAGGTATGGTTTATGGTATTTTCCCCTGAGAATAAGTCACACTTTCCTAGTTCTTCAAAGGTCATATAACTTTGAATTGTATCCTGGTCATTCTGAATACCATGTTATAGAGATTCTGGATTCTGCTATATTCCTCTCAAGAGTGTTACTAGTTTTGTTTTAGCAGGCAATTAACTTTGTTGGGCTCAAATCAAATATTCTGTACCTTAGAGTGGCAGTTCAGATCTCAGTTAAGTCCTTTTATCCTTAATTGTGTGGGGTATTTTTTGTGGTAAATATATAGATAACAAAACATTTGCCATTTCAACAGTCTTTACATGTGCAATTCATTGGCATTAAATATGTTTACCATAGTGTTAAACCTTAATTGGGTATTTTGAGACTTATCTGTACATGAGTGATTGATTCAGATGTCAGTCAGAGATCTGAGGAGATTTTATACACATAATTTCAGGTTCTACCTCTCTCACTCTCTCCTTTCCAGTGCTCTTCTCTCTCTTTTCCAGAATCCATATTACCCTGAATTCTGTTATCTTGTTCTTTAGGCCATAAAGTTTGTGGATTTTCTATCAGAGTTTAGCTGCTTGAGCAGTGATGGCTTTAGCCTTTCCTCATGCTAAAAGCTATTAAAACAGAAAAGTCACCTGTGATGTCTTCTTCTTCCAAGTTTTGCCTCCTATCCAGACTTTGCTTGCTTTTGTGTACTCTCCAGAGCCTTCAAGTAGTTGGTTTTGTCTTTTGTCTAGAGTTTATACTTGTTAACTAAAGGTCAGTCTATTAGAAGCTTACTAAGCCATGCTGGAAACATAACTCCTCTTCTTCTTCTTTTTTTAATTGTGCTTTAGCTAAAGGTTAACAGAGCAAATTAATTTCTCATTAAACAATTAACACATATATTATTCTGTGACATTGGTTGCCAACCCCACTACATGTCAACACTCTCCTCTTCTCGACCTTGGGTTCCCCATTTCCATTCATCCAACTTTCCTGTCCCCTTCTGCCTTCTTGTCCTTGCTCCTGGGCTGGTGTGCCCATGTAGTCTCGTATACATAGTTGAGCTATGTGTATTATCGTTTGTTTTATGGGCCTGTCTAATCTTTGGCTGAAGGGTGAACCTCAGGAGTGACTTCAGTACTGAGTTAAAGGGTGTCTGGGGGCCATATTCTCTGGGTCTCTCCAGTCTCTGTCAGACCAGTAAGTCTGGTCATTTTGTGTGAGTTAGAATTTTGTTCTATACTTTTCTCCAGCTCTGTCCAGGACCCTCTATTGTGATCCGTGTCAGAGAAGTTGGTGGTGGTAGCCAGGCACCATCTAGGTGAGCCTCAGTCTGGTGGAGGTTGTGGTAGTTGTGGTCCATTAGTCTTTTGGACTAATCTTTCCCTTGTGTCTTTGTTTTCTTCACTCTCCCTTGTTCCAGATGGGATGGGACCAGTGGAGTATCTTAGATGGCCACTCACAAGCTTTTAAGATCCCAGACGCTACTCGCCAAAGTAGGACGTAGAACATTTTCTTTATGTTATCACAATTGAACTAGATGTCCCCTGAGACTATGGTCCCCAGCACTCAACCCAGTAATTAGGTCCCTCAGGGAGTTTGGATGTGTCTCTGAAGGTTCCTTGACCTTGCCTTGGTCAAGTTGTGCTAACTGCCCCAGTATAGTGTACTATCTTACCCTTCACCAAAGTTACCACTTATCCATTCATTGTCTAGTTAGTGTTTTTCCCTCCCCACCCCTTCCCAAACATAACTATTCTTCCATCTGTTTAATTGTCTAATTACATTAAGCACTGACAGCAAAACATGGTATTTGAAGGGTAAGGGAAAAATAGGTCATGATAAAAGCATATGTCTATATCGAGTGCCTAAAAAAGATAATGGGTGATCAGAAAATATAGCAATGAGGAACCTCTAACCAGGTGACCCTCAGAAATCCAGGCAATATGCAAGGTGTCTTTCAGCAGGAAGGATGACTCCATACTGGAATCAAGACAAACCTCAGTCTTTAGTGGAGCAACTGGAAGTGGAAGGACTTGCCAGTGAGGGTTGCTTTTATTAAGACTAAGACGCAGGTACAGGGAAACAATGCACAACACCAGCCAGGCTCAGAAAGAAAGCAGAGTACAGGCCAGATAAGGGCAGGTGTGACTTGATGCTGAGTCACAGTGTGCTGATGAGGACACCCGCCTTGGGTAAGAGATGGAACTCAGAGCTTTGAGTAGAGGAAAGCCTTCAGAAAAACATCAACTAGCCGCAACTATGAAAGCAGAGAGGCTAGAGGGAGGGCCTAGCTTCTTCTGTTGTTATAAAATTTGTTCACATAAGTATTTATTAAGTTCCCTATGGTCCTAGAATCTCATCTTCTTAAGGAAGAGACCCTATATCTTATACTTTTTTGTAATCTCTACAGCACTGCTTACCAAGCTATAATGCACAATCACCTGGAGAACTTGTTAAAAGGTGAATTCTGACTCAGTACATCTGCAATGGGACCTAAAATTCTGCAGGTCTAACAAGCTCCCAGCTGATGCCAATGCTGGTGGTCTGTGACAACACTTTGAGTAGAAAGGCTTTATTCCACCTCAGTCACAGGGGGAAAAAAAAACCTCCAATTGATCTGCTTGCTTGTCTTCAAAGCTAGACAGAATTCTCCATCTTTTAATATGTCACTTTCCCTTCTAGGATTCCAAAAGAGCCCCTGCATGGCAGAATACCAGCATAACAATCTGGTATGCATAACTGGCTAGTCATATCCTCAGCCCACATTCAGCACTGCCTTCTCCCTCCTCACCATCTTTGATTTATCCTCTCATACCGGATCATCCCAGCCTGGTTTCTTAGATTATATTTCTTTCCAGGTAGGATTGTATCTCTTTCATCTAAGTTAAGGCCCAGCATTACACACAGAAGTTGGCCAATAAATGTTTAAGTTATAAATAAATGCAACAACTTTGATAATCTATATCCAAGCAAAAGTGAACTGAGGCCTTTTAATAATTTCACAAAAATTCCCAAACAGCAGACCTTGAGGAAAACGTCTGGAATCACCACCACCATACACACAGTACATTTTACTACCTTCCAAATGCCAAAATTAGCAGCTTCCTGTCAGTGTTCTGTGCATATGTCAGACACAGTGTTGCTGAAGGAGTCTCAGAAAATCCCTGAAATAATAGTTAACTTTTCTATGAACAGCAAAAACCTGAAGAAATATTATTTTGATTTTTAAATTATTCATTTTAGTGGATTTGAAATCATATTCCCTGGTGTAGCAGTATAACTAGGTTTCTCTGAAAAGCTAATGTTGGATAAAAGTTGGAGAATGATTTTTAACCAGGGAAGGAGGGCTTTAGATGGACTAGATTTTGTGAAGGAAGTCATCTCAATGAAGTTTTTCATTGGTCTTTCCATTAAGTCTCTTGTGGAGCCTGAGCAAATCTCTGCCTTTGTAACCTCAGAAGAACTATTTGGATGTTAGAGACAGAAGAAAATGAGTTACAGAAAGCTAACGGACAATGCTCAATGGGAAGGTGAACTCATTGCTCTGGCTTCTACCGGTATTTTCATAGGTAATTATCTGGGGCTCTAACACACATCAATCGAAGTCAGAGGATATGAAGGCTGTTATTGTGTGCCATCGAGGTGATTCCAACTGATAGCAACCATATATAAGAGTTGAACTTCCCCATAGAGTTTCCTAGGGTGTACCGTTTATGGAAGTAGATTGATGTCTCTTCTCCCCCGGAGTGTCCGGTTGGTTTGAACCACTAACCTTTCGGTTAGCAGCCAAGCGCTTAACCATTGTGCTACCAGGGCGCCTTAATTACAACAGTAAGAATAATATTATTAACCTACCTCAAGACAGTTTTTTACAAAACCCTTTAGTATATATTTTCTCACATGATTCACACAACAACCTTCTGAGGGACTCAGAGCAGGAATTTTGAACCAGTTTTATAATGAAGAAAACTGAAGCCCAACAGAAAAGTGACGTGCTCAGCTTCACAAAACTGCCAAGTGGTAAAGGCAGGACTCCATTGAGGTCTCCTAATTCTTAATCCAGTGTTCTCCCACTACACCATTTTTTCTCACCATTTAGGTTAGCCATCAGTAAACAGAGCAGCTATGAACATGAAGGGGAAGATTATTACAAAATGACTTTTCAGAAAGAGCATGGAGTGGGTCAAAGAGTTTAATTCCTGGACCCACAACATGTTTCTATGCAATATAGACAGTCTATCTAAAAATAGGCTGATGGGTTTCTCATAAACCCACAGGACAGTGGGATTGCACCCCACAACTTTCCTAGGTGCAGTGATGCTGTCCAAATGAGATCTGAGAGCAAATTCAGAATCCTCAAGATTAACAGGAAGCTAGGGGAGGTACGTCACCATACTGAGCAAATAATCAGAGAAGCTGGACTATATGAAGAACAATGGGGTATCAGGATTGGAGGAAGACTCATTAACAACCTGTGGTATACAGATGACACAACCTTGCTTGCTGAACGTGAAGAAGACTCAAAGCACTTACTGATGAAGATCAAAGACTACAGCCTTCGGTATGGATTACAACTCAACATAAAGAAAACAAAAATCCTCACACCCGGACCAATAAGCAACATCATAACAAATGGAGAAAAGACTGAAGTTGTCAAGGAATTCATTTTACTTGGATCCACAATCAATACCCATGGAAGCAGCAGTCAAGAAATCAAACAACTCATTGTACTGGGCAAATCTGCTAAAAAAAGGCATCTTTAAAGTGTTTTAAAGCAAAAATGTCACTTTAATGACTAAGGTGCACCTAACCCAAGCCATAGTGTTTTCAATAGCCTCATATGCATCTGAAAGCTAGACAATGAATAAGGAAGACTGAAGAAGAATTAACACCCTTGAACTATGGTATTGGCAAAGAATACTGAATATAACATGGACTGCCAAAAGAAGGAACAAATCTGTCTTGGAAGAAGTACAGCCAGAATGCTCCTTAGAGGTGAGGATGGTGAGACTTTGTCTCACGTACTTTGTACAAGTTATCAGGAAGGATCAGTCCCTGGAGAAGGACATCATACTTGGTAAAGTGGAGGGTCAGCGAAAAAGAGGAAGACCCTTGACAGAATGGATTGATACAATGGCTGCAACAGTGAGCTCAAGCATAACAACAATCATGAAGATGGTACAGGACTGGGCGGTGTTTTGTTCTGTTGTACATAGGGTCACTATGAGTAGGAACCAACTCAAAGGCACCTAACAACAACAAATGGGAGGTACCAAAGGGAAAAAACTTATACAAGTCTTCTTTGGTAACAGCCTCTGACCTCTATGTCCAGCAAGAAGTCACATCCTTGGTGGCTGGGGAGAGAAGAAGCAGACTACTGGTGTACTTTGTGTTCCCAATTGATCAAGAAACAGGATAATGGAAAAACTAATCATTAACTTTATATAGAAATGGAAGAAGCCCCAAATAAGTAAAGCACTACTGAAGAAGAAGAATCAAGTTGGAGGACTCACACTACCTGACTTCAGAACCTACTATACAGCTACGGTAGTCAAAACAGCCTGGTACTGGTACAACGACAGATACATTGACCAATGGAACAGAATTGAGAACCCAGATGTAAATCCATCCACCTACGGTCACCTGATCTTCGACAAGGGCCCAAAGTCCATCGAATGGGGAAAAGACAGTCTTTTTAACAAATGGTGCTGGCAAAACTGGGTATCCATCTGCAAAAAAATGAAACAGGACCCATACCTCATGCTGTATACAAAAACTACTTCAAAATGGACAAAAGACTTGAATATAAAGCCTAAAACTATGAAGTTCATAGAAGAAAAAATAGGATCAACACTTCAGGCCTTAATACATGGTGTTAATGGGATACAAACCATAACCATCAATGCACAAACCCCGACAGATAAGCTAGATAACTGGGATCTTCTAAAAATCAAACACCAATGCTCTTCAAAAGACTTCACCAAAAGAGTCAAAAGCGAACCTAAAAAAAAAAATTTTTTGGACAGTACAAGTCAGATAAAGTTCTAATCTCCATAATCTACAAGAAAATCCAACACCTCTACAACAAAAAGACAAATAATCCTATTAAAAAATGGGCAAAGGAAATGAACAGACACTTCACCAAAGAAGACATTCAAATGGCCAACAGACACATGAGGAAATGCTCGCTATCACTAGCCATTAGAGAAATGCAAATTAAAACCACAATGAGATACCATCTCACCCCGGCATTACTGGCACGAATCAAAAACACTGGAAATAACAAATGTTGGAGGGGCTGCGGGGAGATTGGAACTCTTATGCAGTGTGGGTGGGAATGCAAAATGATACAACCGTTTTGGAAAATGATATGGTGCTTCCTCAGAAAGCTAGAAATAGACATACCATTTGATCCAGCAATCCCACTCCTAGGAATATATCCTAGACAAATAAGAGTTGTCGCTCAAATAGACATATGCACACCTATGTTCATGGCAGCATTGTTCACAATAGCAAAACGATGGAAACAACCTAGAGGCCCATCAACAGATGAATGGATAAACAAACTATGGTACATACACACAATGGAGTACTATGCAACGAGAAAGAACAACAATGAATCTGTGAAGCATCTCATAACATGGATGAAACTGGAGGACATTATGCTGAGTGAAATAAGTCTATCACAAAAGGACAAATGCTGTATGAGACCTCTATTGTAAAAGCCCATGAAAAAGTTCACACACAAAATGTAACAATCTTTGTTGGTTACCAGGGATGGGAGGGGTGGGGGGGAAATACTAAATAGGCAATAGATAAGTGGTATCTTGGGTGAAGGGTGAGACAGTACACAATACAGGGGAAACTAGCACAACTTGTACAAGGAAAGGTCATGGAAGCTCCATAGACACATCCAAACTCCCTGAGGGACTGAACTGCTGGGCGGAGGGCTGTGGGGACCATGGTCTCGGGGAACATCTAGCTCAATTGGCATTACACAGCTTATAAAGACAATGCTCTACATTCTACCTTGGTAAGTAGTGTCTGGGGTCTTAAAAACCTGTGAGTGGCCATCTAAGAGACTCCACTGGTCTCATCCCTTCGGGAGCAAGGGAGAATGAAGAGAACAGGATACAAGGAAAAGATTAGTCTGAAGGACTAATTGTCCACAGCTACCAAGGCCTCCACCGGCCTGAGTCCAGTATAGCTAGATGGTGCCCGGCTACCACCACTGACTGCTCTGACCAGGATCACAACAGACAACAGAGGGTTCTGGACAGAGCTGGAGAAGGATGTAGAGCATAATTCTAACTCACAAAAAAAGGACCAGATTTACTGGCCTAAAGGAGACTGGAGAAACCTCGACAGTATGGCCTCCAGACACCTTTTTAGCTCAGTGGTGAAGCTACCTCCAAGGTTCATTGTTCAGCCTGGGAGTGGACAGCCCTGTAAAACCAAATGAGACTAACGAGGTACAGGAGTCCAGTGACAAGGGCCAGAAGGCAGAAGGGGACAAGGAAGCTGGTGATAGGGAACCCAAGGTTGAGTAAGGAGATTGTTGATGTGTTGTGAGATTGTTAACCATTGTCATAGAGCAACATTAGTAGTAACTGTTAAATGAGAAACTATTTTTTTCTGTTAAGTCTTCATCTTAAGTGAGAATAACAGCACAATTGGAAGAGCATAGTCAAAGTCACTGAACTGTGCATGTAGAAATTTTTGAAACGCTGTATCTTTGGCTATGTGTATCTTCACCAAAAAAAAAAAAAGGTTGAGAAGTTAGAGGGTTAATATGTTGTGGGGTTGTTAACCAATGTCATAAAACAACATGTGTACTACTGTTTCACGAGAAACTATTTGTTCTGTAAGCCTTTACCTGAAGTACAATAAAATAAAAAAAAAGAAACAGGATAAGCATTAGTGGATTTTTTGGTAATTACCATAGCAGAAATGAGTGCAGAACTCTGCTATTAACAATAGGCTATACATTTATGGAAATAGAGGAGTGTAGTAGCTGTTGTTTGGGCTCCACTTGTTACCCTCTACCAAGCCGTGCACTTATCCCTAGCTGCTGGAGTGTTGGCTGCTAACAGTTCACAGCTGCACCCTTCTGCTGAGGATTGTCTTCAGCAAATAAGAACCACCTCACCTGGAAGTATCTGGAAGGCTGTGCCTGCATCCTGGAGGTGGACCACACAAAGTGACTGATATCGGGTACAAAAGGCTGCCCCCTTGCCTCAAGGTGGAATAGCTCTATACAGCCATCCACACTCCAGAGCCTCTTGTGGAATTAGGCTGAGTCTAGATTCAGCTGAATCTATGTCTTTGCTTAGTTACTTTTCCTGCCCTAGTATGTATCCCTCACTCCCTTACAGCTTTCACCTGAGAGCTCTCCCACACTAAATCACTTGCACAAGAATGCCCATGTCAGGCTTTGCTTCTAAGGAGACTTAGGACAAGGAGCAATGTGTTCACACAAAGGGATATTTTGCCCCCTAAATCTCTATTTATTAGGTAGCAGAAAAATGAAATGTTCAGATTCGTGTTTTTTATCCAGACAGATTTTTTTCTCTTTCTTAAAATAGGGCGTAATGATCTATTTTATATCTTGGGCATATTAGGGTATATTATGCCTTTGTGTTGTTTTTGTATGCTGTCGAGTCTATTTCAACTCATTTCAGCCTATATGACCGAGTAAAACTGCCCCATATGGTTTCCTAGGCTGTAATCTTTACGGGAGAAACCCTGGTTGCACAGGGTTAAGCACCTGACTACTAACCAAAAGGTCAGTGGTTCAAACCCACACCCACTCTGTGGGAGAAAGATGTGGCAGTTGGCTTCCATAAAGACTACATTCTTGGAAACCCTCTGGGGCAGTTCTACTCTATCCTATAGAGTCGCCATGAGTTGGAATCGACTTGATGGCAATGGATTTGGTTTTTGGTTTAATCTTTATGGGAACATATCGCCAAGTCTTTTCTTCTGCAAAGCAGATGGTAGGTTTGAACTGCCAAACTTTCAGTTAGCAGCTGAGCACTTAACCATTTTGCCACCACAGCCATTACTTATTGAATATGTATACTATGCTAGGCTCTATTGATAAGGGCTTTACTATGATGACATTTAACTCTCAAAACAATCCTCTGAGATAGGTTCTATTACTATCACCCCTATTTTATAGATAAAGGAACTGAGACCTAGAGAGGTTAAGTACTCTGACCCAAGGCCACATAGGTGACAAGAGTTAAAACTAGGATTTGAATCTAGTTCTATACGACTCCAGAGCCCAGAGTCTTAACCACTGTTTTGTACTGCCTCTCTATACCATGCCAGGTCTATGTAATGTGATTGCTGAAACAACCAAACTGTCTACTTGACCTGGTTACTTGCATAAAATCTGTATCAGTCTAATTAATTATAATGTCTGGACCCCCTCTTGCCTAGTGGAACCTGGGTGGGGATCAGGTTTGGCTAGGACATTCCTCATGGGACCATGGTTGGACTTAAGGGCTAGGTATCTGTTTACCCTAGGTGTCAGGAGGCAGGATCAGAAACTGGAGGAGGTTCATGTTTAAAACTGAGAGAGTTCTGTAGGTTGGGTTCTCCCAGAAGCAGACCCTGACAAGGACTTAATATGAGTAGTTTATTTGGGACATGATTCCAGGAAGCACTAGTAGGATGGTGGAAAATGAACCAAGGAGAGTCTCTAGGAGATTGTATAGAACACATCTCAGAATCAGTTCATTCTAGGGGCAAGGAAGCTGGGGAATTTATCCACCAACTCCCATATGTCAGTGGTGGAGGTCTCTTCCTGGAAGCATTAACTCTCCAGTACTTCTGGCTACCCAGGGAGCAGGCACAGCATGCTCCTGCAGCCTGAGAAAGCACTCAGGCAGAGAGCTGCGGTGCTTGCAGTAAGAAGCCATCCACATGTAAGAGAATGGTGACTGTCAAGGGGATATGGGGGAGGCACTGACAGCATCTGCCATAGATAACAAGACTGAAACTGAATCATATATCCAAGGGTTAGAAGGGAGAGAAGGAGGCATAGGACGCAGCCAACACAGGGCTCATAGTGAAAAGAAGAAAGAGCAATGTGAAAAGTAGCAGAGCAGGTAAACAGGAGTTGGCCTAAAGCGATTTTGAACAGGATTACTGGTGGCTCTGAGAAACATGGACCCAGCTTATGTGGGTGTATTGGACTAATTTAATGGGGATAGATGTTAGGATAGTAAGTGATGATTCATACTTAGCAGTTTACCTACTATTCCTAAGCCCCTCTCTCTAAAATGGCAATAATACCTACCTATCCTCAGAGCAGGAGGATAAATATCCCCAATCCCTTTAGAAGAAAAGAGTTTCATTTCTGCACAAAGATAATCCCAACCAGAAAAACCAATATCTCACAGAATCAGATAGACTACCACCCATCTGTCAGTTTGTCATACAGTGGTGGCTGCGTATTACTGTGATGCTGGAAGCTATGCTGCCGTTATTTCAAGTATCAGCAGGGTCACCCATGGTGAACAGGTTTCATCAGTGCTTCCAGACCAAGAGCTTCTAAACAAAATAAAGAAAGGCCTGGCAATGCACTTCTAAAAGTCAGCTAACGAAAACCTTATGGATAACAATCACATGTTTGGTAAAGTAGAAAAGAAAACAAACAAACAAAAAAAACTCATTGCCGTGGAGTTGGTTCTGACTCATATGAACCCTATAGGAACTACAGAACTGCCCCATGGGGTTTCCAAGGAGCGCCTGGTGGATTCGAATTGCCAACCTTTTGGTTAGCAGTTGTAGCTCTTAACCAATAGGCCACCAGGGTAAAGGGTCAGCAGAAATGAAGGAAACCCTCAACAAGATGGATTGACACAATAGCTACAACAATGAGTTCAAACATATCAAAGATCAGGGAGATGGCACAGGACCGAGCAACATTTTGTTCTGTTACACAGACAGTCACCATGAGTCAGAGCCAAGTCAATGGCAACTAACAACAATAACCACCTCCAAAGCTGAAGGATAAATTTCCTCAATCCCTTTAAAAGAAAATAGTCTCCTTTCTATACAAAGATATTCCTAACCAGAAAAGCCACGTATCTCACAGAATCAGGTACGTGAAGTGTGTCTGGCGTGCAAATCAATTTAATTCTGGTTTCAAGACAAAGGAGAACGTCTTAGATCCTGACGTCCACTAGGCAACATTTCTCATGCTATCAAGTAGTTTGCTGCTGTTTCATCTGTTTATCTCACCCCTAAGCTGGGGTAGGCTAAGTACATTACTTAGGAGAATTCCCTGCTTGAATGAGTATCTTAGTTTCCTAGGACTGCTATAACAAAGTATCATAAAATGGGCCTAAAGAACAGGAATTTATTTTCTCACAGTTCTGGATGCTAGAAGCCCAAATTCAGGGTGTGGATAGGGCTATCCTCTCAATCTGTCAGCTCAGGAGAAAAACCCTTCCTTGTCCCTTTCAGTTTCATGATAGCCAAGGGCATTTCTTAACATTCGTTGGCTTGTAGTTGTCCTCACATGGTGTCTTCCCCCTATGTGTGACTCTGCTTGTGTCTGTCCTCTTCTTTTCTAAGACACCGGTCATATGGAATTAGGACCCACCCTGCATAACATCTGCAAAGAAAAACTCTATTTCTCCCAAACAAGGCCACATTCATAGTTACAAGGGTTAGGACTCCAACACATCTTTTTGGGGACATAATTCATAACAATGTGGGGACAGATGTTAGGATAGGCCTCTCTTATAAAACTGTAAAGCCATTTTTTAACGGAATGTCCATATGCATTAGGTTTAAAACTTGGAGGCCATTAGTATTCCTTGGATTTTCTAATAGAAGAAGAAGCAATAGAATCAAGAAAGTGCTAACATGCCCTTTGAGTTATTGGAAGGTGTTCAGGGTCTTCATTTAAGGAGAGAAAATGACAGAAAACATCACTGATGATCATGTCCTAGAGTTTTAATCCGAGGCCTCAGATTAAGCCAGTGCAATACCTCCAAACCGGTTGTGGGACAGAAAACTCAGTCCACTTTTTCTACAGCAGGTTGTTTCAGAACTACAAGATAAGAAAAGCCAAGGGTTAGGCCCCCCAATGTATTTTCCTTTTGAAAATAAACTGCATTAATTAGGGTCATTCAAGTTGCCTGCCTGGCTCTGATCTGTTTACCCCCAGCTGCCTTGGCCTTTATTAGTCTTGAGGATCTACAAGTAACCTGAGCTAAGTTTAGGAATAACTAATATTGTTGCCCGTATGTTTACTTTATGTTTCGGTAGTTTTCAATGCCATGTAGAAGACTTGAAGGAATTGAAACAAAATAGAGGGAATGGAGAAGGGACAGTAGCATGAACGAGATGGGAAAGTAGACGAGTTTAGTGTCAGACAAACCTGGGATCAAATTGTGGCTCCACCAAGTCACAGCAATGTGACTTTGGGCAAGTTATTCAACCTTGTCAAGACTGAGTTTCCTCATCTATAGAAAAAAAGGGTTAATAGTAGAACTTATTTCATAGAACCTTATGGAGGGGAAATGAAATAATACATCCTAAGTGCCTAATTGCATGTGAAAGTTGAGCAGTGAAAAAGGAAGGCAAAAGAAGTGACGTGTTCGAAGCATGGTGTTGGTGAAGGTGAAGAATATTGTATGTACCATGGACTGCCGGAAGAATGAACAAATCAGTCTGAAATGAAATACAACCAGGATGTTCCTTAGAAATGAGGATGGTGAAACTTAGCTTGCTTACTTTGGACAAATCATCAGAAAAGGACATAATGTTTGGTAAAAGAGAGGGTCAGTGAAAATGAGGAAAACCCTCAATTAGATGGATTGACAAAATAGCCTTAATAAAAGACTCAAATACACCAACAATCATGAAAATAGTGCACTAGCAGGCAACGTTTCATTCTGTTATACATAAAGTCAGCATAAGTAAGAGCCGACTCCACAACAACTAACAAGCGCCTAACACAGTGCCTGTGCACTTAGCAAGTATATGATAATGAGAGCTATTGTTGTTGATGGGGGGACTGCAGTCTATTTCTAGTTGCTGTGTTAGATGTACTGTGTGAATTCTCTTACTAAAACATCAAAGCGATTAGTAAGTAGACATTATTACCTCCATTTTAAGGTTGAAGAAATAGTCTCAGAGGCTCTGATTAAATTGCTCCAGGTCCAATGGCTGGGGAGTGAGGGAGCAGAAATTTAATGTAGGCTGACTGACTCCAAAGTCCAAGCTCTTTGCAACACAAATTGCTTCTTCCCATCCCCCGGAGAAGTGCTTAGCCAAACACTCAGATCCATTGTGCGTTTAACTGGCTTTAAGCACTGCCAGTTAAATGCCCAATGGGGTTGCCATGGGCAGTAGCTGGTATCCATCAGAGGGTGGCTGTATATGCTGCTGCCCTTCTCCCACAGTCTCCAAGGTCTGTGCCTGTGTTTCAGGGGACTAACTCTGTTGGAGGAAGACCACTCAGCTCGAGCCTTGTGTTTCTCAAAGCATGACCTGTGGTCTGTGGTGGGCCACAAGGATTTTCTTGATGGTCAGAGAATTAATCCAAAAATGCAATTCCTTTTTTCAGTTCTCATGATGCACAGCTTTTTCTTTTCATGTAATATCAAGTAAGTCACTAAGTTCTTTAGTCTAAGGGACTCAGATTTAGTGTTTATAAATTGAGGCTAACATATTACCCAAATTTTCTTAAAGTATGACTTTAACATATCACCTGGAAAAGCTGCACTGGCCACACACATAGCGTAGTTAGAAAACCCACAATTTCAAGAAAAGGTTTCATCAGTGTTGTCTTAAGTTCATCCTAACTTTTAGTTGTTTCTTATTAACCAATACTTAAGTAGTTCTGCCTATGTGCAAGGTATCTTTTAAGCTACTCTAGAAATGCTAATTTATTTTAAATTTTCATAACATCTTTATGAGATAAATACTCTTGCTATTATTTTTTAGATGAGACAACTGAGAACCAGAAAAATTAAGCAAATCACCCAAAGTCACACAGCTAGTGAGGGACAAACCAAGATTTGAAGGTAACTGGTCTGGCCTCAGAATCTATACTCCTAGTCACTGGGCTCTGATGCCTCTCCTTGTTTTGTAGCTGAATGTTGGGCTTCATCCTTACCATTTCATTTGCTTTGGATTGTTTGGGTAATGTTACATTATCAACATATACCTGGCCTCCAAGCTCCTAATTACTAATTCTTATCAACTACAACAAACACACAATATCTGTTGGCATTTATTTTGTTTGTTAGTCACAGTTCTAAGCATGGATTGATTCATTTAATGTATTAACTCATTTAATTCTCACTGCAACTCTTTTGCCCTTTCATCCTAATATCTGTTCACATATTAGGAGATTAGGAAAAAAAAAGAGATTAAGTAACCTGCTCAAAATCACTTTCACACAGCTAGTAAGTCATGAGGGCACAGTTCAAACCAGGTATTCTAATTTTAGACCTTATACTCTTCATCATTATCAAAATCCAAAAATGAGTAATCTGCACTCTGATGAGTTCTTTCTCCACCAAAAAGTAGAGACCAAAATACAAAAAAACAAACAAAAAGCCCAAACCCACTGCCGTCGAGTCGATTCCAAATCATAGTGACCCTATATAAGACAGAGCAGAATTGCCCTGTAGGGTTTCCAAGGCTGTAATCTTTATGGAAACAGACTGCCACATCTTTCTCCCATGGAGCAGCTGGTGGGTTCAAATCGCCAACCTTTTGGTTAGTAACCAAACACTTTAACCACTGTGCCACCAGGACAGGTGCGGAAATAAATTGGGAGGGATTTTGTACACCTTTCTATAGACTATACTCAAAATAGTGCCAAGAGAGTTTGGATAGAGTCAGGATTCATAGAGGCAGCCAACCACGGAGGAGAGATTCTCATTTTGGAGTAGGCTTAACCATGGTGTTGGCAAAGAACTTGGAAGAGAATGCAGAGAAGATGCAGGAATAGAGAGACTCTGCCAGAATAGAGGGGCAGAGTGTGGTGACTCAGCACAGGGCTATGGGAGCAGATGGGCTCTGCCACTCACCATTTGGCTTCAGGCGAGTCCCATACCTCCTCTAAGCCCCAGTTTCCTCATAAGCAAGTATGTTGTTGTTGAGTGCCACTGGGTCGATTCCAACTCATCGTGACCCTATAGGACAGAGTAGAACTGTCCCATAGGGTTTCCAAGGAGCAGCTGGTGGATTCGAACTGCTGGCCTTTTGGTTAGCAGCCTGAGCTCTTAACCGCTTCGCCGCCAGGGCTCCATATAAGCAAATATGGGTGAGGGTAATTCCCCGCTGCAGGAGCCTTGGTGGTGCAGTGATTAAGCACTCGGCTGCTAACCAAAAGGTTGGTGGTTCAAAGCTACTCCATGGGAGAAAGATGTGGCAATCTGCTTCTATAAAGAGATAGCCTTGGAAACCATATGAAGGCAGGTCTACTCTGTCCTGTAGCATCACCATGAGTTGGAATAGACTTCACAGCAATGGGTTTGGTTGGGTTTTTTGAATTCCCACTACATAGAGTTTAGTGAAGATTGATAAAGGTAATAAATGTAATGTTCTTGGCATCATTTAGGCCGTCCATATGTAACTATTAAATACATGATAGTGAAACATTTCCAATCATCCCATTTACATCAGTTTTTAAATGAGCAGGTTCAAAGCTCCCTTTCAAACACATAATAGTTATGGCTCCACCTTCCTTGTGGGCACAGAAAAGAAGCAAGCCCTTTTCCTCATTCTTCCCTCCACCAAGAAACCATTTGGGTTTTGTTTTGTTTTGTTTTTCCTTTTTCTCTATACCTGGCTCCTTGGGAAAGAACGATATCAACAGTACTTCTGATACAGTGCATGACCTTCAACACTGAAGGACTAGCAACTAGTGTTTGATTATTTTCCAGTATAATAACCAGGTATACTGCTATATCAACAACTATATTGGTAGCATTTTATTTAACTGTGCTTGGAACTGCAGAGTATTGCCTCTAGGCCACAGTTTTGTTTCATGCAGTTTGGTGAGCAGCTGTGGCTTTTGGGTTTATTTCAGGGGCAATTACCTTGCCAATCCAATCTGCATAATTCTATTTATTTTTCTTTGGAAGGAGAGACCTTGCCAGATCTACTGATTCTTACAGAAGGGTCTGAAGGCCATGAGGTGGTTTTTTTCTCCTTCATGCCAACAAAAAGGACAGGGTTCAAAAATCTGGGTCATTCTATTCAATTCTATGCTACATGTTAGTACAGAGAGAAATTGTGACTCTGTTCCACAAGTACAGTAAATAGTTAATAAGCATATGCACTCCATAAAATCCTGAAAAATAAGCTACTTCCCATTTGAACCTTGAGAAAATGAACAGAAATAAGATATTCTCCCAAACCCTTTGTTCTTCAACACCAGGCATTCCTCTAGAATGGGGGTTTTAGTGTGCATTAGAATCACTTGGGGCCTTTGCTAATGATGCAAGTTCCTGAGACCTATCCCCAGAGATTCAGATTCAGTAAGTACTGGGTCAGACACAGGGAATCTATGGATTTAATAGGCTTGACAACCCTTCTCCCACCTCAGATTCTGATGTAAACCGTGCCTGGACTACATTTTGAGGACTGCTCTAAAAGGCTGCATACATTTTTGTTTTGTTATGTATCTTTGTTTTTAACCTGTGTTTCAAAGGGTATGGCTATGGTGTAGTGGTTAAGAGCTAAGGCTGCTAACCAAAAGGTCAGCATTTGAATCGAATCCACCAGGTACTCCTTGGAAACTCTATGGGGCAGTTCTACTCTGTCCTATAGGATCGCTATGAGTTGGAATTGACTTGATGGCAATGGGTTTGGTTTCTTTGTTTTTCCAAAAGGGTATTTAGGCAGTCTCACAGAAATAGTAATTATTTTAAATTGACAAGAAAAAGTCACAGAAGTGCTATTTTGATCCAGCGACATAGGGAAGAAAGGGCAGGGGCTTTGGAATTAGGCAGACCTTAATTTAATGTTCTTGACTACTTATCGGACTTGATTACTTACTAGCTGGGTGACCTTGGGGAAATTACTTAACCTCGCTGAGCCTCAGTTCTTCATCTGTAAAATGGGAATCGTAACAGCCTTCTTTAAAGTTTATTCTGAGGGTTAACTGAGATATCTTATCTGGATACAAAACAGGTGCAAACAGATGCACCCACTTTGGGTCCAGATAAGACAGATCATAAATCGTGCTCAAGTTTCCCTTCCTTTAAATGATGTTGATGCTTTCATAAGGATAAAAGAACTCTGTTGGGTTGAAATAGGGCCTTCCTGGATATTTTGCCTTGGCTTTTTTTCCTGTGCAGGTGGCCTCTGGGAAAGGGAATAAAGGCTGGGCAGATGCTACTCCAGGTGGAGCGACCTGGAGATAGCCTAAGTCAGTGATGACTGATAGCTCTGGACTAGCTCCTGAGAAAGTTCCGGCATCCAAAGAGGAAAGAGTGCGCTGATTTGAAGCTGCGGGAGTGAGCATGTGTTCATGATCTACCTAGGCAAGTGAGAGGGTAGAACCTGAGTGACAGAGTAGAAAATAGTGTTAAATAGATCTGAGGAGACCCTGTGGTCCCAGTGTTTCCTGCCTCACAGGAAGAACCATACTGATATGAAGAAAAGGCCTCTGTTCCTAGGGGAAGGAGCCCAGCAAGTTTAGGTTAGTTGATGAACTTTCCATAGCCAACCTCTCAGTCATGATCTTAGCTGTTAGCCCTTGGAGAAGCCACATTAGGAAGCCGAGTTATGATCTGCTTCGTGATAGCTACATCATCCATCAAGGAAACTAAGTATTGAAAAATAAAAATAGTTATTTCTAGAAAGCATTAACAATAGCTGCCATGGGAAAAATCAAAACTTTAATGTATTTCCTTATTTATTTTACAATTTTGTATTTATTTTAAATAATGTAATAGGAATGGGTTGGACAGTCACATTTTTTTCAGGACCTGGGGCCTCTATGAGGAGCCCTGGTGGTGCAGTGGTTAAGCACTCAGCTGCCAACCGAAAGGTCAGTTTGAACCTATTATCCGCTCTATGGAAAGATGTGGCAGTCTGCTTCCACGAAGATTTCAGCCTTGGAAACCTTATGCGGCAATTCTACTGTGTCCTAAAGGGTCACTGTGAGTCGGAATCGACTTGATGGCAATGGGTTTGGGTTTTTGGGTTTATTTTTTTTTTGGTGGGGGGATGGGCCTCCATGGGTCTTAATATGTCCTGGGTCTTGCCTGATGAGGGCAGAATTAGGTAGGCAGCTACTCTCTCTATGGGATCAGAAGGGAACTGAAATCAACCCTCCTGCACCAAAGCCCTAATCTGAAATGCCACTTCCTACCTAAGCCATTGTAGGCGTCTGTGAAAATTAGAATGTTATCTTAAATAGTTATTGGCCATTATTGGTGATTGATACCAAATACATATACTCAATGTTGCCAAAAGTGAGGTCCTGGGAAAGAAGGGAGTAGATCACAAATCTTGAGGGGACACATTTCCATTTTGAATTTTCAAAGAGAGACAATGGTCCGAAGTGAAAAGTGTGACTTTGGGAGGTCAGACCTTAGAGTGAGGTGGAACACAGAGTGGGACATTGGCACTTTGGTGGGCAGTAAAAGCACCCTGGGGTAAGCGAAAGGAAAAAGAAGAGGAACAGATGGGTTGTGACAGTTTTTCCAAGAGCCTGTGGTTTTCCTAATCACTGAATTACAATAACATAATGCTTCTTGGTCAGAAAGGGCAAAGCTTAGGCCTTTCTTTGCCTCAGCCACAAAGTCTGCCATCAGACCCAGTTTTCTCTGTCTTCAGGCAAGTGGAGTCCTATAGCTCCCTTCTGAATATGAAAGCAAAAGATTACACCAGTAATGATCTGTTTGTGTTCACTGCACTTTGACTTACTTTTAATACTTGGTTTCCCTTGCATTATTTCATTCTGAAAGTCTTGTCTCCCTAACTGAGCTATAAAAGCTTTGAGGGGAGGGTTCCTGTCTTCTTCTTTGGCATCTCCCCAGTGGAGAGGATGTGATAGATACTAAGAAAATGCTAGATGACTGATTGCTTACCTGAACTTTTTACTTCAATCAATGTCCATTCGGCCTCAGCAACTATAGTTGACAAAGTGTTCCTGTACCAGCCATGAGAAGTATTGAATTTCAGGTCCTAAAAGCAAGCTTTGCTGGGCTATTCAAGCAAGCAAGGAGTGGGGATAAGGTTATGAGAGAGAATCTTTGGCATCTACAAACCATTTCTTTGAATATATAGATGATTGAAAAATGCCAAAGATTCCAATGATCCAACTATTATTGCCATCCAGAAGTCAAGTGAAATTGGTGACTGTCACAAATATCTTGTCACTTTTTGCTTTTCTGCTGCTGTTATTCTGACCAGACTCTTCTTACAATAGTACCAAAGTACTTCATCAGGCATGTGTCCACAGAATTTCAATACATGCATTCACTTATTTGTTTATTCAATAAGTTTTTGCTGAATAACTACAATGTGCCAGACACTTTGCTATAAAATGGAATATGAATTTAGAGCACAAAGAACATGAATTTTGCTACTTATCATTGACCAGAAAACAACCTTTTGCCTTCCCCACCCCATCCCAACAAATGAAGCAAGAACAGAAACTCACATGTTCTCAATGCCCACTATTGTTAGACCTTTGCATGTATTTTCTCATTTAATCCACACAACAAACCTTCATAAAACTGAAATGTGGAGAGGTTAAGGAACTTGTACAAGGTCTCATGGTTACCAAGTGGCAAAGCCAAGATATGAACCCAGGCCTTTTTCCTACTTTACTATTTGTGTTGGTTTCTCAACAAGTTCACCAACATTACAGGGTTGCCTCTCAGCAGTATATTGATTCTTATCATTGTCAATGGTATCTATCTGATCACATATCTATTCCAAGAAAGCCAAGTGGGGTTTATAGTAGATCCTGTATAACTTCACAATTCTCTGAAGGCACGCCTCAGAATTGCAACAAACGGCCTGAACGCTAATGTCAGAACACACTTCTAGACATATGGAGAAGTCCTTCAACTTGACAGACTATGAGTAGTCGTCCAGGAATTACATGATGGTGACAGTGCAATTTCTTGAAGTTTATATTTTAAACTGAAGGCTGCTCCATAGAGCTGGGCTTCACCATAGTCTGCGCATGACCTGGGAACAAACCCATCACAGGCTATGCCAGTGAAGCCCAGAATCCCCATCAATTCCCCACTATCAACGAATAACTTTGTCTCCAAACCATGACAGATAAGCAGCATCCAGGCCAAGGATGCCCTGATTCACAAAACAGAAAGCATAAATCTAATCTCTGCTCCTTCCTTCCCTTTTTGCTTCCTCTCCTTCAAAACATGCATCGATTAATCACCAACTCCATCAATTCCATGAGCTATCATGCCCTTGAATATATGCCCCTATTCTTCATCCCCACTACAATTGTCCATGGCTTTGTTCAGATCCTCATCATCTGTCACGAGGATTATTGTACTTAACTTCTAACTAGTGTCTCTACCTCCAGTTCTACAACCACCCATGGCATCTGTTCTATACACTGATGCTGCCAAACAATCTTAAATAAAACCAAATCTATAACTTTGCTCTGTACTCAAAATTCCTCACTGATTCTCACTGACGAAAGAAAAAGCATAAACTCAAAATCTGCCCTTGCAAGACCCTTATTGATCTGACTCATTTCTACTTTTCAGACTCATTTTATGCTAATCCCAGAATGAACTTCTTAATATTCTCCAAATACACACAATACTCTTGCCTCTGTTTTGGATTTGCTTTTCCTTTTGCTTAAAAGACTTTTCCTTCTTTTTACCAAAAGAAGGAAAAAGTAGGAAAAGCCTACTCATCCTTCAAACCCGAAAACCAAACCCTTTACCATCAAGTCAATCCCCACTCATAGTGACCTTATAGGACAAAGTAGGACTGCTCCATAGGGTTTCCAAGGAGCAGCTGGTGGATTTGAACTGCTGACCTTTTGGTTAGCAGCTGTAGCTCTTAACCACTGTGCCACTAGGACTAGGACTCCATCCTTCAAAAGCTACAATATTCCCTCTTTTGAGAACTTTCCTAACCCTCCCAGACCGATTTAGTTGTTACTTATTTTGTGCTCTTTTTACACATATTTATCATTGCACTTCAACTGAATTGAAATTTATTTGTTAATCAGACTACAATCTCCCCAAGGCTAGGGGCAGATTTTACCCCTCCTTCCTACTTGGAGAGTCTCAGTGCCTTCTTGCCTTTTCCTATCAAAACTTATTTGTTTATTTATAAAACTATGGGCCTAGGTGAAGTAGATTTTACAAACCTTTCTAGCCAAACAATCTTTAACGAATTAACCCATATATCTACTTGACTTCTTCAAGTATTTGCTCAAATATTATTTTTCAGTGAGGCCTACTCTGACAACCCTATTTACAAAATTCAGCACTCTCTCCTGCCACACACACACTTGCTCCCTCTTCCCTGTTTTATTTCTCCATGGCACTTTTCTCCCTATAATATACTCTATAATTTACTTACGTGTTCTGTTTGTTTTCTCTCTCCACTAGAATGAAATCCCCATGAGGGCAGGAAATTTTTACTGTATTGTTCACTGCTGTATTTCTAGCACCCAAAAATGATACCTAGCATACAGTTGGCTTTCAATGAATATCTTTTGACTGAAGAACTCTCACATGTTAGAGGTGGAAGGTTAAAAAGAATCCTCTCATAAACCCAGTAAAGAATTAGATAAAGAATCAATCAGTCAATGACACTTAGTCAGCAGCCAACCCAGGATTAGATATCAGAATGTAGCTGAAGAGTGGGAAAATCAGGCTGATTGACAACTGTCAGAAACAGGGCAATATCACTGGAGCCAAGGAAAGAAGCTACCTGTGAGTCTAAGAACAGGATTTACTAAGAACGGACCCTGCAAATAATCCTGCACTGCAGGGCCACATTCTCACGTGTCTGGCATAATCACCATCCTTTGTGAAAATCCCCACAGGGCACACCGTAATTAGGGAGAAGGAAGTCCTGTCCATAGGGCAAAGTTAGAGAAGTGTGTCTTCCAGTCTCTCTTTCCTTTGCTCTTCCCTGCTGATGTTCTCCCCTTTAGAACCCAGTGTGACCTATACTTTCTCCTTTCTTTTCTGTCACAGAGTCACTAGAAAAAGCTGACCCACACAAAGAAAGGCACAAAATACTGGTGACACCAATGATCTCTCACAAGAGCAACAGGTACCTAAAACATACACCAAGAGCTTACCTGTCCTTTACACACTGGGTAGTGGCGGGTGATGGGGAGGCAGGGAGGAGATGGTGTTTGTCTGCCATCCAACTCAGAATAATCACATATGTGTAAACAAGTGTCACTAAAGATTACAGCCTAGAAAACCCTATGGGGTAGTTTTACTCTGTCACATAGGGTAGCTGTGAGTAAAAATTTACTCAACAGCAACCAACAACAAGGGATTTGGAGGAGTCAGAGAATGGAGCCATGCCAATCTTGTGAGGGCTAGATCAGTTAATACCCATTCCTCTATTTTTTTTATTGAGCTTTAAGTGAAAGTCTATAGTTCAAGTCAGTTTCTCATACAAAAATTTATACACACATTGCTACGTGACCCTAGCTGCTCTCCCTACAATATGACAGCACACTCCTTATTTCCACCCCAGATTTCTCGTGTCCATTCAACCAGCTCCTGTCCCTTTTCGCCTTCCTATCTCACCTCTGGACAGGAGGTTCCCATTTAGTCTCATGTATCTACTTGAGATAAGAAGCACTCTCTTCACGAGTATCATTATATGTTCCATAGTCCAGTTTAATCTTTGTATGAAGAGTTGGCTTTGGGAATGGTTTCAATTCTGGGTTAATGGAGAGTCCGGGGGCTATGTCTTCTGGGGTCCCTCCAGTCTCAATCAGACCATTAAGTCTGGTCTTTTTACTAGAATTTGAGTTCTGCACCCACATTTCTCCTGCTGCATCAGGGACTCTGTTGTGTTCCCTGTCAGGGTGGTCACTGGTGGGAGCCAGGCACCATCTAGTTCTTCTGATCTCAGGCTGATGGAGTCTCTGGTTTATGTGGCCCTTTTGTCTCTTGGGCTAATATTTCCCTTGTGTCTTTGGTGTTCTTCATTCTCCTTTGCTCCAGGTGGGCTAGGACCAATAGATGTATTTCAGATGTCCGCTTGCTAGCTTTTAAGACCCTGGACACCACTCACCAAAGTGGGATGCAGAACATTTTCTTAATAAACTTTGTTATGCCAACTGACCTAGATGTCCCCGGAAACCATGGTCCCCAGAACCTCACCCCTGCTACTCTGTCCCTCAAAGTATTTGGTTGTATTCAGGAAACTTCTTAGCTTTTGGATTAGTCCAGTTGTGCTGACTTCCCCTGTAGTGTGGGCTGTCCTTCCCTTCACCTAAGATAATTCTTATCTACTATCTACTAGTGAATTCCCCTCTCCCTTCTTCCCCATCCTCCTAACCACTGAAGAATGTTTTCTTCTGTGTTTAAACCTTTTCTTGAGTTCTTATAATAGTGGTCTTATACAATATTTGTTCTTCTGTGACTAATTTCACTCAGCATAATGCCTTCCAGATTAATCCATGTTATAAGATGTTTTGCTGATTCATCATTGTTCTTTATCTTTGCGTAGTATTCCATTGTGTGAATATACTATGTTTATCCATTCGTCGGTTGATGGGCACCTAGGTTGTTTCCTTCTTTTTGCTATTGTGAACAGTGCTGCAATGAACATGTGTGTGCATATATCTATTCATGTGACAGTTCCTATTTCTCTAGGATATAGTCCAAGGAGTGGGATCACTGGATCATATGGTACTTCTATTTCTAGCTTTTTAAGGAAGGGCCAAATCAATTTCCAAAGTGGTTGTACCATTTTACATTCCCACCAACAGTGTATAAGTGTTACAGTCTCTCCACAACCTTTCCAACATTTACCATTTTGTGTTTTTTGGATTAATGCTAGCCTTGTAGCAGTGAGATGGTATCTCATTATAGTTTTGATTTGCATTTCTCTCATGGCTAATGATCATCAGCGTTTCCTCATGTATCTGTTAGCCACCTGAATGTCTTCTTTGGTGACATATCTGTTCATATTCTTTGCCCATTTTTTAACTGGGTTATTTGTCTTTTTGTTGTTAAGGTTTTGCAGTATCTTGTAGATTTTAGAGATGAGAGCCTGATCGGATTTGTTGTAGCCAACGATTTTTTTCCCAGTCTGTAGGTAGCCTTTGTACTCTTTTGGTGAAGTCTTTTGATGAGTGTAAGTATTTCATTTTTTACGAGCTCCCAGTTATCTAGTTTCCCTGCTGGTGTTTGTGCATTGTTAGTAATGTTTTCTGTATTCTGCTTATGCCATGTATTAGGGCTCCTAGCGTTGTCCCTATTTTTCCTTCCATGATCTTTATCATTTTAGATTTTATATTTAGGTCTTAGATCTGTTTTGAGTTAGTTTATGTGTATCGTGTGAGGTATGGGTCTTGTTTCATTTTTTTGCAGATGGATATCCAGTTATGCCAGCACCATTTATTAAAGAGACTGTCTTTTCTATGATTAACAGACTTTGGGCCTTTCTCAAACATCAGCTGCTCATAGGTGGATGCATTTATGTCTGGATTCTCAATTCCGTTCCATTGGTGTATGTATCTGTTGTTGTACTAGTACCAGGCTGTTTTGACTACTGTGGTGGTATGATAGGTTCTAAAATAAGGTAGTGTGAGGCCTCCCACTTTGTTCTTCTTCTTCAGTAATGCTTTACTTATCTGGGGCCTCTTCCCTTTCCATGTGAAGTTGGTGATTTGTTTCTTCATCTCATTAAAATATGCCATTGGAATTTGGATCAGGATTGCATTTTATCTGTAGATTGCTTTGGGTAGAATAGACATTTTCACAATGTTGAGTCTTCCTATCCATGAGCAAAGTATGTTTTTCCATTTATGTAGGTCTCTTTTGGTTTCTTGCAGTAGTGTCTTGTAGTTTTCTTTGTATAGGTCTTTTATAACTTTGGTTAAATTTATTCCTAAGTATTTTATCTTCTTGGGGGCTACTGCAAATGGTATTAATTCAGTGATTTCCTCTTTGAAGTTCTCTTTGTTAGTGTAAGGAATCCAAGTGATTTTTGTATGTTTATCTTGTATCCTGATACTTTGCTGAAATCTTCTATTAGTTCCAGCAGTTTTCTTGTGGATTCTTTGGGAATTTGTGTATAAGGTCAAATCACCTGCAAATAGAGATACTTTTACTTCTTCCTTACCAATTTGGATGCCCTTTATTTCTTTTTCTAGCCTAACTCCACTGTCTAGGACCTCCAGCAAATGCTGAATAAGAGTGGTGATAAAGGGCATCCTTGTCTGGTTCCCATTCGCAAGAGGGAATGCTTTCAGACTCTCTCCATTTAGGATGATGTTGGCTGTTGGGCTTTGTATAAATGCCCTTTATGATGCTGAGGAATTTCCCTTCTATTTCTATTTTGCTGAGGGTTTGTATCAAGAATGGGTGTTGGACTTTGTCAAATGCCTTTTCTGCATCAATTTATAAGATTGTGTGGCTCTTGTCTTTTGTTTTATTCATGTGATGGATTACATTGACTGTTTTTCTAATGTTGAACCATCCATGCATAAGGAGTATGAGTCCCACTTGATCATGGTGAATTATTTTTTTTGATATGTTGTTGAATTGTATTGGCTAGAATTTTATTGAGGATTTTTGCGTCTATGTTCATGAGGGATATTAGTCTGTAATTTTCTTTTTTTGTGGTGTCTTTATGTGGTTTTGGTATCAGGGTTATACTGGCTTCATAGAACGAGTTTAGGAGTATTCCATCCTTTTCTATGCTCTGAAATACCTTTAGTAGCAGTGGTGTTAACTCTTCTCTGAAAGTTTGGTAGAATTCTCCAGTGAAACCATCCGGGCCAGTGCTTTTTTTCTGTTGGGAATTTTTCCAATTACCTTTTCAATCTCTTCTTTTGTTACAGGTTTATTTAGTTGTTCTACCTCTTTTGTGTTAGTTTGGGCAGGTAATGTGTTTCTAGAAATTTGTCCATTTCCTCTAGGTTTTCAAATTTGTTAGAGTACAATTTTTCATAGTAATATGTTATGATTGTTTTAATTTCAGTTGGGTCTGCCCTTCTCAACCAATGGAAGTCCTTAAGCGACCATATAGAAAATCCTACCCCTTCAAGTCCAGAGTAATTGCAGGGAAATAGGGAGTCAAAAATTGACTAAGAAAGGCAGATTTCAAGCCTCTCGCTCCTCAAACCTCTGATTTAGAGACAAACTTCAATAGACAGAGATCCAGTGATACACATTTTGATATATTTGGGAAGCCTGAGGACTTTGGGACTAGTAGGGGCTTTGGCAAGCCTCTCTGGCTCTACTAGGGGAGCTAATAGACTCTTTTATCTCCAACAGGAAAGAAGTGGCAATGGGACAATGGTGGTGGCAATAGGCAATTAGAAGGCTTCTTGTGTCCCATCATCTGAATAGCATGTACTAAAGGACCAATAAATTCCCATTTGTCCCAGTTGAGGGGCCCATAGATGCTTATGACATAGTAAAATAGCAAAATTGTGAAGCTGAGACAAAGAAGCCGCTATATACTCAGATTTTGAGACTATGTAAAAATGTCCAGGATCATAGGCTTCAGTGGTGGGCACTAGATGGGGCCCACTGTTTTGTTGCAGTCACCAATTCAGAAAGCAGATCCGAGTGGCCACTCTGCAACCAGAACCAGCAGGGGCACATTTAACACCACAAAGCCCTGAGGAATCTTCTTCCTCTGCCACTATGCAATAACATAAAGAATACTCAGATACCACCTTGGAAATGAGCAGAGGAAGGAGGGAAAATTTAAGAGTTTGAGAATCTTAAAAGGACCACATAGCACATAGGGCCCTGTGAGGAAGAGAAGATGAATTATAACAAAATAGAGAAGATATATTTGCTTTGCACACCTGCATGTAAGGGTGAGGATCTGTGCCACCTTATGCATCAGGGGGTGTTGTTCAGGATTTTTGAAAATCTGTGCACAGCAAATTTTGTTCTACAGAATGATTACAAACCTCTTGACAAATTAAAGAATCAAATCATCCTGAGTCAAGACCATCACCCAGGGAGAGAAGGGATGGACAGATGCAGGTAGGAAATGGTCAAATAAAGTAGAAGGCAGGGGGGAGGTGAAGGAGAGTTATCATTAGAACTGCTTCCTGCTCTGTAAGTTTTGAAAAGTGATCCACTTGTCAGAGAAGGAAGCCCAATTCCATCAGCAGCAATTCAAACCTGGGACATATTTGAAGACAGTATTTTTGGAAGAAGATATTGAACTTTAACAACTAGTCAGAAAGAGAATAAACAGATAGTATTCCATAAATTAAGTCTACCCAGATAGTCAAGGAGTCAGAGAATGGAGCCATGACGATCCTGTGAGAGCTAGTTCAGTTAATGCCCGTCCCGCTTGAACTAACAACAGAGGATAAAGAATATATACCGTCTGTGAACAAAGAGAAACATAGCTAGAGTTTAGAGTTGCGATTGTGACACCAACCCATACTTCCTGCTGCCTTTAGGTAGAGATAGCTATTCATCCCCATCACAATATTCAATATCCACTGGACGTTTATCTCAGCTTAAAGGAAGGATTTCCTATGCAAAACCTGCACCTCTGAAAGTAAAACATTCAATCAATATCCAGGTTTTGTAGCCAAAACTGGAGTGATACAGTGGGAGTCGATAAAGAAATAAATGCAGGATAATGGTCAAGCTCTCATTTTCTTAGAAAAATGAAGCGGGGGGACCTTAATAATGAATAAATGTCCTTTACAAGAATACAAAGGTTTACTATGGAAGCTTTATGTTTCAAATATCTCCCAATTTAAGATCCACTACCAATAAAATTATCTGTCTCCTACCCCCTGTTCAACTACCATTAAGAGTTAGTCATGAGGCTGAAGCTGGGAAAAAGGAGACTAAGTCCATTGAGGAAGTGGGAAGCCTACCTTATGGCTCCTTGTAGGAGGAGGTTCAGGTGGGAAAAAGGAGGGCATTAAGTCTGGGGAAATTTTAAAAAGATAAGTGACAGAAAAGTGAGGCAGCAGCTGTTAGGACTTTCAAGCTTCTCTTTGCTAGACAGTTCTGAGCCAAACAGAGGCAGGTAGTGCTTCATAAACATCTAAATGGCTTTGAAGAAGCCTGAAGATTAGGGCTAAAATGGGGAGCTCTCCAAAATGTATTAGCGTGGGACTCCAAGACCTTAGAAGAAATTCTTATTGGTGACATCATCTAATATGGAACAAAAAGTGGAGCTGAGATAGCAGGAGACAGATTGATGGATGATCCTGAGATAGGTGAGTTCTGAGTTAGATGGGTTCGTGGCTTTCCATTGTAGGCCCATGGCATGCAGGGCCCCTAGAAGTTCCTGTACGTCCAAGAACACAAAGTTGTGAGAGAGGGATGGCAGTGGTCAGGATGCATAGACTCCTATGGATGGTGACTTTGAGACTGGGGATAAAGATCTAGGGTCTGAGATTCCAGTGGTGAATGTCAGCACAAAACCATAGGGCAATAGCACCTGAGGCTTGGGAGCAGTCCCAACCAGCTGCTTTTCAGCAGGGATCAGCTAGGAGCCACAGGAAATTATGGGAATCTGAGGCTCCCCTTCTCTTCCAACTGTCACAAAATAATATAATCCACATCCCTTCCCCGTACGCCTGGTTGTCTTAGAGAAGGGCAGGTAAGGAAAGAGGAAACCTGAGAGACTAAGCATATGACTGAAAGAGCCTGAGCTTCTGCCTAATTTATTTCTGCTAAATTATTGTATTGGGCTAAGTTTACTGGGTTGAACTAAAATTTATACACTTCCCATCACCCAGATGCCAGTTGTTTGTGAGGAAGATCAGATAAGTTATAGAGAATTTTTTTAAACCCACAATTTCTCTGAATAACTGAGAGTAAACAGAATGAGTAATTTTGGAATCCTGCCATAGTATAAATTAAATTAATAAGGGAATAGTGTCCAAAAGGCCAAGTAACAAGAAAATGCTTTTATTGATAGAAAAGCAAAACAAATTTTCCATGAATTCTAATGTTTTATTCCATCTGTTGGATATATCCGAGTTCAAAAATCACTTTCTCTGTTGTTGGTGTTGTCATTGTTGCTGTTGTTGTTGTTAATCTCTCTATAGAAACAATGAAATCACAAGTATCAGGGAAATATCCCTGCCTCAACCAGGTGGGACCACTTTGATAAGTCACTGTCCCACAATTAATGTGAATTAAATTTTTATTCTCAGCTAAGTGGTCCTTGGTACCAACTGTGTTTATTAGGTGGGTGACATCAATAAGTACTGATGTCAAGCCATAGAAGTTGTTTCTCAAATGTTACCAAATATAAAATAAAAACAAATCAAAATCAGATGTACATTCAATCTAATGATTAAATACCCTTCCTACAGATAGGGCAGTTTATTCTAATATGAACTGAAACATCCATGAACCACAATAACTAGTTCCAGTGGAAGATGGCCCAGATAACTGACTTTTCAGATTCGGATTCAAAGTCCAGATTCATATGGGAAAGGACTTGAGGTTATAATTTAATCTGAAACTTGCAAGTAGTACTAGCTAGCAGTTGCCCAACTGTCACCCACAGAAAAGTGCTTAAAGTGTATGTCTGTACAATGAAAAAGAAAATTGAATTTTAACCATTATGTAATTCAATTTATAGAGATAGAAATGATGAAAAAGTCAGATGCCAAAGAAGTTTTGTTAAACCTAATTTATCCATATTTTCCAAAAAACTACTTACCAAACTAAACATATAATAGTCATATTTCCACTTTATATTAGTTATGCAGATATAAGTTGTATCTCCACACAACATACAGGTTAAAAATGAAAAACCTAGCCACAATCCAGGTTTTTGGTCTAGATGGCTCTAAACCTCTTCTGGATATTTTTGCTTTCTATCTATATATTTGGACCACATAGATATGGTCACAACTCTAATATCATTGCTACATTTGAGTCATTAACCTAGAAAAGGAAGCTTATCTAATTACCAATTCCTCGAGCCAACCAGGACTCTCTCCTTTTATTAAGTAAAGAGAAAGTCATTCAGATTTGATCCCAGAAAATAAGTGCATGCATATACCTGACTTCTTAGTATCCTCACTGGATAAGAGGATGGAGCAACTATTTGATTTCCATCTCATTCTTGTAATGGCAGAAAAGAGAATACAAAAAGTCAATTGTAAATTTGTACAAAATGTATGCATATATAAATACATATCTATGGGTTTATATAAATTCTAAAGAAGACTATATCCACCTTCACCTTCAAGATACAGAGCCCCATACAGTTGACATAATCGCATTCTTTCTCCAATTTTCTCATTTGTAAAAACACTAGGAATCAAGCATGCCACCTTATTAATACGGAGTAGCAAGTGCAGAAGTCGAGCTGTAGCTATAGGGGTTTGAAGCAATTAGTTTGACGGGACATCAGTGGATAAAATCCCTAAAGTAAATTTAGCTGTTTCCAGATTGCCTTTTGTTTCATATAAATGAAAACCAAAATGCCCTGTTGGTAGCATCCCAAACTCCTGAGACTGTCAACTGAGCTCTATCAGAAGCAGTGCTTTAAACATGGTCTGTGCAAATTTCTTGTATATGTGCTTATTGCAATAATTTTTTGTGTGGACTGGTATTACTAGAATTTCATGTAATTCTCTATCTCATAAAAAAAGATCTCAAGTGACACCAATAGAACCTTAGGGTCCTGAGTAAATTTAACTCAGCATGAAATTTGATTCAAAAATCACTCCCTCTTTACACAAAAGCACTATTAAAAATATTAAACCACAGTCAATTAATGGAGAAAGGCATATACATTTAAAGGTGCACAATAAAAGCATATCACAGATATGTGTCTCCATGTTTAGAGGTATCAAGATCTTTTTTTATAATATACATAATGCTTTTATTTCTCCTGCTCCTTCAATTCCTTTGGGAAAAAAATGATACAATTTCATAATTACCCCCCAGAGTCTGCAGGCTCCTCCTTGGAAGGGGATTATTATTACATGCCTTGAATGCACTATGATTCATAAGGCAAGAATGTATGAGTAGCTTCAGCACCAAGGAAATGGAATTATCATCCAGCACTGCTCACAACAGAACATCTTATTGCTTTAATAAAATGGGAAATTATTCACTGTAAAAAGTGCACCAAATAAAGGGAAGAAAGTCATATCCATGCACTTAGTGGAGCTCATTGGAAATGAGGAAGCTCCCTGATTCTCTTCAGATTTCAAGTCTAAAAAGCATTCTGTAATAAGATATTAAAGAGCTGGATGAGGGTGAGCTACAGAAGTTAATGGACTTTCTTCTTCACAGTGCCTTAGTCATTCTGATGTACAGTGTAGAGCTGTGATGCACTAAAGGATTCCCTAGTGGCCTGAAGGAGATAATGCACTCGTTTACCCATTACCAGGAAGTGACTAAGGCACTGGAGAGAATCTGGTTCGTTGCTTAATATATTGTACCCGAGATTATACCTGGTCTTCCTAATATCACAACATGGTATGCTTAAATGTTGATTCTCTGTGCTTCAGGAAAGAACTTGGGCAAAAATCCAATGAGTGATTAAAATTAAGGTTATTAAAGTATTTTATAAAGATTCTGACTACACTTGGGCAATTTAGTAGATGACATAAAATGTCAGAGGTAATTATTTCTCTGGATAAGAGCACATATGCCTGAAACCAGGACAGAATGTCTAGAACAATTACTTACTTGGGAGAGGGATGTACTTAGGGGCACTGCTGCCTGCCTTACACTATGCAGGTTAGTAAGGACTCTTCTGGTTGAGCTTTTTGTAGATCATTCTCATCCATACATTTTCCAGACTTTTGAATAGCTAAGAATTGGTTTCCCAAAAGAAGGGCTGCCATTGCATATAATTAAGACTATAATATGCTTCTGTCCACTTCCATCATCAATCCAAGGGAAAGAAAGTGGTAAAGAACCATAAGCGTACTCCATTTCTAACATAGAGGGCCTTGTCCAGCATTAGGAGAGAGAATATTCGTCTTCTTCTCCCACTTTTTTTCCTCAATATTATGTATTCAGAGAAGTTAGCTAAGCCAGCCTCAGAAAGAGAAAGAGACCCCCTCCTCTAATGCATCACAGTAGCAGATGCAGATTCCTAACTAAACAAGCTGCAAACATTTTCTCCTACAGGTAGTTACTGGATTTAACTTCTCTTGAAATTTGCATGTCCTGTCACCCAAATTGCCCAGTATCCCCACCAATCTCACCCCCAAACACATACAGTACAAGCAAGCACGCACACCACTGCCTCCAGGTGGTAAATGCATGCAGGGAGGACTACAGGCACTGTTTAAATATTAACCATGTTTTAATAGATGGCATTCCTGCACATCCATTATTTGTTTTCTGTTGTGGTGTTTCCGTAATTTTCAAAAGAAAACATATGTGTCATCTTTTCATAACAGTCTACTACAGGATAAGGTACAAAACAACACTTCTGGAAACAGCAGAAGCCATGTCTGCACCACCGAATTTCTCTTCCAGTGGTAGCCATTATTATCAACAGCTAGAAATTAAGAACAAGAATATACAGTTTGAAGGACACAGTACAGAACTGTATTTTGATTCAGTATTTAGTACCAATAGAATAAATATATAACAAAGGTATACTTGTTCTAAAAATAAAGCAGAAACATTCTGGTTGGTTAGATACTGCACTTCCAGTACTGCACATTATCTAATACTTTTTTTCTTTTTTACAAAAAAGGTAACTTATGCGATGTTTAATAATAAGAAAATCAATAGTACACGCAAATCTAGTTGTAGAAAACGAAGAAACCAACCCAAAGCTAGAAGAGTCACTTTCCAAAACAGCCCCTCCTCCGCCTGCACAACCAGAGGCAGTAACCAGAACGGTGAGGCAATTTCAGCACCAGACCTGGCTGGACAGCTCCCGGATCCTCTGCCACAAGTCTCAGCGGTGTACAGGTGGGAGCAGGGCAGGGAGTGAAAGCAGATTAGTTTTGTTTTTAACTTATTTAATAATTTTAATGCACTTATGCTCGGCCAGCGAGGGACATTTCTAAAAGTAAATTAAAATGTCCTGTCTTGGAAAAGTGAATGTTAACGAAGGGGTGAGAAGAGGGCTGACTGGAGAGGGGTAACTGTCATAAAATGTCTCCTTTTCTGGGTTCACACAAGGATTGAAATATTCTACCTTTAAGCTAGTCTCTATATGTGTTTCGCCGGGTTGTAGAACGGTCTCTGTGGCCTCTTGTAGTCCTGGTGCTTAATGTAGACCTTCCCTTTATGTTATAGCCTGAGCCCGACTGGGGTGGGAATGGGTAAGAGAAGGACGCTAAAGGAAAAGTGAAAGCTCAGGGGGCAGAGGGGAGGATAGTTAACTGAACCTTAACTTGATAGCTATGTACAACACCACTGGGCCCCTCCCCTCCCCTCCCCTCCCCTCCCTTTGTTCCCTGGGATCAACGCCTTTTACATATTTGGTAGCTTGTGCAGTTTCTCCTCCTTATTGTGTGGGGCAGGGTGGAGAGGGAAGACGCATCCTTCACTTGACAATGAGAAATTACGTGATTTGTCATGCGCTTGGATTGTGTTATCAGTATTATAATAATTACTATAAATATTAATAAAGTATTATTATTGGCGTTATTTCTTCTTCCGAGACTTTCCTCGCCCAATATTTACAAATACCGCACAGTGCCTCGGCGGAGGAGAAACAGAGGGGGGCGGAGCGGGGCATCAAGGGAAAGAAGAAAGAGTAAAGAAGGGCCAGGGGAAAGCGGAAAAGGAAGGGAAGAGGAAGGAGGGAAGGAAAAAAAACAAAGACAGCAAAAGAGCCGGAAAGGAGAAAGGGGAGAGGAGAGGAGCTAAACAATCAGGACAGTACCACCGTTTGCAAAAGGCCCTCTTCAGCTGTGTCCAAACAGGAGGGGGCTGCATGTGCTCCTTGTGGACTAGGGGCTGGCGGTGGAGGCGGAGGAGGACAGGGACCCGGACACTGGACGCCGGGGGACGAAGAGGAGGAGGAGGAGGAGACGTTGGAGCGGGCGCAGAAGGCAGAGTCCCGGGGCTGCCTATCCAGCCGGGTTTCTTTTCCATGGTTTGGGGCCTGGCTGCCTGCCTGGGGCAGCCCCCCGCCGCCGCGACTGCTGCTGCAGTGATCCCGCTCGTATTCCTCCTGAGCTCTCTGCATCTTCCGCTTCTTCATCCTACGTTTGTGGATGTGGAAGGTGGAGAGCGACAACACGATGAGGCAGAAGATGAGGGTGACCAGGACAATCAGCACCAGCGTGGAAGAGAAGGACTGGAAGAGCTGCTGTCCCACCTGCGTTATGCAGGTGCTGCTACCGCTGCCGCCCGGGCCGCGGGCACTGGAGTTGCCGCTTGCGTTGGGGGAAGCAAAGGTCCGGTTGAGGAGACACGGCGGCAGCGCCAGCCTCAGCTCCTTGGGCGCCCTGGCACTCATCGGCGCTGGGCTGGGAGGGGCCGAGCCCACTAGGCTTCCCCTCTCGGTCACACAGTTACCACCAGCCAAGAAGAGGACCGAGCCCACGCCACCCAAAACTACTGCTTGGCACGGGCGGAGGTGCGCGCGCGAGCAAAGGACTGAGGCAGCAACTGCGGTCTAGCAAGCCGGCCAGCGAGCGGCGCCTGGGAGATCTTCTCCGGCCCCGCCTCAAACACGTCTCCGCGCGCACTTCTCCTTCGAACAAGGCACCAGGCTGCAAAGAGAAAAGGCTTAGTTAGGATCCCGGGCACTGCTCCGGGGAGTGCGGAGGTCGGGAATGATCAGCTGCCACTGCAAAGCGGCCCTCTGGGCAAACGGTCTCAGACCGTGCTTCCCGGCGTCTCAGCAGCCCGTCCACCCGCCCCGGGCCAAGCACCAGTGCTACCAGCTGCCTGCACGCGCCACTCACGGAAAAGGGGTCTACGCCGGCACCGCCGAGGAGTAGATTACTCAGCAGATAAGGCAGCCTCTCTGGGCCCTCTGCAACTTTCCAACCGCAACAGACTCGGCCGCAGCCTCGGATCGCGGTTCCCACTTCCCCGAGCGCTGGCGCTCCTCTTTCCTGAACCCTCTTCGCGGAAGTCTCCGCCTGGATCCTACTCTTCCTCAGCACCCACCCCCGGCCGCTGGGCGAGCTCCGGGTACGCAGTCCTCCTTTCCCTTCCCTTTCTTCTCCCTCCCTCTCCCGCCCTGGACGGCGTCAGATCCCTGAGGTCCCATTCCCAAAGGGGTACCCCTGGCACCACGTCTCACTCCTCCTCTGTCCGCGGCCTCAGCGGACGCTCTGGATCGCACCCCATCCTTTCTCCAGCCTTCTTCCCTGGCGCACCACCCCCCACCAAATAAAAAGCAGCTGAAGCACCTTTCTCAGCTGAAGCATATCCCTGCAGACGCCCCCCTCCTTACCTTCTCCCTGTTTCCCCCCACTTGACAGTATCCTGCTTATTTCCAGAGAAGCTGGAAATAGAAGGGGGAGGGTTCCCTCCTGTAAAGTTTGGGGAACGGACCTTCTCCGGCCTTCCCAGTCCGAGGGACCTCGAGGCTCTTGCCAGGGACTAGAGCCGGGCAGACCCGCAGGGCGCAGCAGAACCTTCTTGCCGCTCCCAATAGGCACCTGCAAACTGTTGCACTGCGGGGCAGCGAGGCGGCGCGCAAACCTCGGCCGGGTCCGGCCCGGGGCCGGGGCGGGGGTCGGGGCGGGGTCCGAAGCAATAGCCAGGAGTGCCTGCGCAGGCCGCCGAGATTGTCTGCCTCCCTCGCGCCGGGCCGCCCTGTAGCCCAGCCGCCCGGAACCTTTAACCGCACCGCTTCTCTTACCTGGGGCCTCCGGCTGGCTGCAGGGAAGGAGCCCCTGCCGCGCGGCTGCAGTGGCGGCTGCAGAAAGCGCGGAGTGAAGGGACTACAGACCAAGCCGCGCTGCCGCTAGTGCCTCTGCCGCCGCCGCTTCAGGGAGCTCAGCTCACAGCCTATTGCCAGAGAGGCCGGTGACGTCAGGCAGCCACCGCCAGGGTTCCAAGCCACCCCTCAGGCCCCCACTCCACCGTTACACCCCAACACCTTGTCCTGGCAGAGCGACGCCCTTGGACACACACGTTCCCAGTTCCCTGCTCAGGGGCTACCCCCCCCCCCACCTCCACCCGGTGAGCAGCCCACCTTCACACTCCCATGCCTAGGAAGGACTGAAGCTTCACTCCTCCAGCTGCGTGATTCCTCACCCTGGACCCTTTCCCAGATAGTTTCAGGAACCCATTTTTACACCCTGTAGACTCATCTTCCTTTGGGGCTCTGAGCAGATTTCCTCCCATGGCTGATGAGGATAGGCCCCTCCCCAAACACTGTCTATGCTGCCCCTGGTTCTGAGTATAAACTGCATGTGTGAGAGACGATTGGGGCATTTCTGAACACAAGTGGGGCAGAACCTGAAATACAAACCTGAGCAGGTAGTTAGCATCAACCATCCAAAGTAATAATTTTCATTTTCCTCACGGCCGAGTCTCCGACTTCTCCTTCACTCCACTTGACTCATGATCCTCCTCTCCTCTCTCCCACTCTTCATCTCCAGGCCCCAAACCTATTCAATATATGCATTAGACACCCTTCTTCTTCTGATTATTTACCTGTATACTCAGGAGCCCACAAAGGAGACACAGGCTTAGAAGGCAGGAAAATGAAAAATCATTCTGAGGAGTCCAGAAATGAACTGCCGGATGAAAAATTCTGTGTATCGTGCCTCTTACGAACCAAAAAACCCCAAACCCATTGCTGTTAAGTCGATTTTGACTCATGGTGACCCTACCCCATAGGGTCTCCTAACAACCCTGTAAGACAGATAGGACTGCTCCATAGGGTTTCCAAAGCTGTAAATCTTTACAGAAGTAGATTGCCATAGATTGCCACGTCTTTGTCCGGAGGAGCAGCTGGTGGTTTTTAACCTCCAACGTCTCAGCAGCCAAGTGCTTAACCACTGTGCCATCGGGGCTCCTGTGCCTCTTACACAGAACCCCTTTACTGGCCCTAATGCTTATTGAAGTGCTTGGTGCTTATGTTGTAGTATTAATAACAGCCTTTCTGCACAATAGATAAAACTTCCTGAAGGATTCTCAACAGCCTGCCAAAATCTGGACAGAGACTAGTCAACTATTAGTTTGGGACCTTTGGAAAAATACCTGAATGAGGCCTTTAGTTACATTAGCCAGCTTCAAAATGGAGTATGCTGACTTTTCTATTGGCAAACCAGCTTGGAACAACACTGAAAGATATTGTGTGGTCTTTGAAGGCACTCGGGTGTCTTACTAAGTGTGCATTTTCTTTTCTGTCTTATTTTTCTCCCTGTCTTTGAGTCTAGAACAGTGCCTGCACAGTACTTACTTGCTAAATTAAATGATGCGATATATTGCTGATTTTTCCTGTTATGCATCAGAAGTGAGAGCTAGCAGGAATGGCTGAGGCTCACCTATCTGCCTTTATTTGCTGTACTCATAAAGAAAGAGGGTTTGACATGGGGAGAAAAAGGTTGTCTGTCTATAACTTTGGGGTCCCTTCTTCTGGCCATATGTTCCTCTCTAGTCCTACTCCAGCTGCTGCTTCTCTTTTTTTTTCTCTCTCTCTCCTTACACGTGACTTCTATTTGGAGGAAGAAATGCATCATATCTCCCCAAATTCTGTTTTCCTTAATTTGAATTAAGGCTGTCAGCTCTTTCTTCATAATTATCTCAATAAAATAGTATTTCTATTTAAACTAATAATCAGTATGTAGTGAATAATGCATGATTGATTCAGAGCATGGATTGATGCCGTTGACTGCCAGAGTTACATAGTTAATGATGGACAATGACCCCAATGCTGGCTGGGCCTTCCTGCCTGAATTGAGGACCACCTGATGCCCTGGCAAAGCCACATTTGGACATTGACTTTGGTGGGCTCAGGATGAACGGTGAGCCTTGTTTTCACTGCCATCACAAAGTGAGACGTCATCATTCACACCTGACAGGCAATGCCTCATTTTTTGCACACTGTCTTTGCTCATGAAAAGTTGAGTCTAATCAACATTTTGTGAAGCAAATCCAATTTTGAATACTCCAAAAAGAGATCTGGCTATTTAAAGAGACTCTTTAGCAAAAACTGTCTTGTAAAGCAAAGAATCTTTACATAATTAGAATTAACTCTCACTGATCTGTTGTCTAGATTCGGAAGAATGAGTTATCAGGTTTTCCCAATGAGGAAGATACCTTTACGACAGATTGTAATGGGATTACAATATGTATGTAATGGGATTCCTCTTGCACATCAAGCTTCTCGGATAGGGGATGAGGCTGCCATTGTTCTTATTCTTTTGTTATAAATGATAACCATCTGTTATACCAATAGTGCTAAAATGTCTGCACCATTCTACACAACGTATGAAAAGATGAGGTCTTGCTCTGGAGAATTTAGGATCTACAGCAGATGAATTTGATTCACAAGACAATGGCATTTAACTAGAAATGATTAAAGATATAAATTTTCAGGTCAAAAGCCCAACACTTTTTTTCCCTTTCTCTTTCAAGAAGAAGGGACTGTGGGTTCATGATTTTTTCTTATCCAGAGGATAAAATGTGCTAAATACATAGATTTGGATGTGACTGAGTAGTGTGATTCAAACTCAAGAAATAGCAGTGATGGAAAATATGCACATCTTGGGCCACAGGAATAGATTCCACTGAGTTGCTGTAGTGGCTTCGCATAACTGGCAAAATGCCAAGGCTTCTTCCAGACAACAAGTTGCCACTTTTTTTGCCTGCAAACTTCTCAAGCCACACTCTTAAGGGTAGAAAATAACATCTGCTATTCTCAGGATCTTCCCTTGTGGTGGGAAAACCTCTCTGGACTTGGGAAGGTTCCAAATATTCAGCAACATATAAAACTTACTCTCAAGTTTAATGAGGGATCTCCATCTAGCTTAGAGAGAAGTGCTACATGGCTACCTGGTACATCAATCCAAAGAAGCACTGATCTATAATAATTATAATGGGGATAATAATAATACTATATTATTATTACAAATTATTATTATTATTAGCAAAACACCTACTGTGTGCCACATTGTACTAAGCTCTATATTAGCATTAATCCTCACTACACTCCTTTAAGATTATTAAATGATTTAAATCATGTATTTATTCATTTATTCATTCACTTATTTGCTCAGCAAAAATCTTTGAGTAACTACTGTATGTCAGATAAGAAAACTAAAACTCAGAGTGTTTAAAGAGCATGCCCAAGTCATGCGATTGTAAGTGTATTGCTGAGGTTAAACCTAGGCAAACGGATTCCAAACTTAGTATTCTTTCATGACGTAGTGGTAGGTTTCTCTCTCTCTCTCTCTCTCTCTCTCACACACACACACACACACACACACACACACACACACATACATGCTTCTAGAGCATACTTTATATCTTTCTTCAGATCCGTACTCTTCATTCAAATGCAAACTGATTGGGGTGGGGAGTATAAATAAATAAAACTACCATAGAGAAGAGCAGAGCTGTTTTGTTGAATCAGGGGAGGAGAGGTGGGAAAAGCCCAGGCTATTCAGGCACTCCCCACCAACCCCTGATGACAGTGGTCCACAAGCGGCTCCACACACCCCTTTGGGCTGAGCAAAGTCCAGTTTGGAAACCACTGTACTGTACCAGATCACCTAGGCAGATTACTCTAGACCAGAGTGCAGCAGGCTCCATGCCAGGCTTCTGTTAGATACAGGGACTTTTCCAGAGGATGTACAGCTGATCCTGACACTTTATCTGTATCTCTCCTACTCTGGG
Source organism: Dugong dugon (assembly GCA_030035585.1). NCBI lineage: Eukaryota > Metazoa > Chordata > Mammalia > Sirenia > Dugongidae > Dugong > Dugong dugon. The sequence continues at coordinate 35,831,231 of CM057467.1, forward strand.
CCCCTGCATACCTTCAGAGTTATGCCCCATATGCTGTCATATTACTGTTAAATTAACTATTGGCCCAGCCAGCAACCAATTAATAAACAAGACACTGAATGAAGCACTTGACTTTGTGCAAGTTACATAGTTCTTTTCAGATTCAGTCATCTTATCTGTAAAATGGGAATAATATTATATTATTATAGTACCTTCTTCCCAATGTTATCTTAAGCACTGAGCACACAGTAAGCATTCAACAAATGCTAGCTATTTGTATTATAAAGGAAATAACTTAGACTGATATTTTATCCCTGAAATAGAAGCATTATATTGTTTTGGATATCAAGATTAAGAAAAATTTTGATAAATTTGAGTGTCCCTTATGAGAGGATAACTAGAAGGGTGAAGGGATTGGAAACAATGACAGATAATGAGTAATTCAAGGAACTGCGAATATTAATCCTTCAGGTGGAAAGACATGGGTGGGGGCATCATAGCATCTTCAAATGCCTGGAGCATTATCTGTAGAAGATGAATGCACCCTAATCTAAGTACCCAAGAAAGAACTAAAACATAGTGGGACAGATGTAGAAAAGGAAGCAGATATCAATTCACTATTTCAATATTAAGGAGAACTCTCCATCAATGTGGCAAGTTATCAGCTAAACCAGGCTTTTTCAAACTGGGGTACTCATATTTCTGGAAGTACATTAAGATTTTTCCAAGGTATACATGTATGGATAGTTTTAAGGAAATGATTTTCCAAATCCTTCACCTCTATGTGTACTTTTTACCCAAATTTATCTACCTGAGGTCAGAACTTCTCTGTTGTCACCTCTCCTTGCTTTTCTTTTACTTTACTAAAGAAAAATTTATGCCTCACCAACCTCCAATCTTACTAGTGTGCATTATCCAGGGTATAGAAACTTTTGGGGAACCAAAGGAATACCTTGAGGATGCATAACTCCTGAGGGAGGTGACAGCAAAGCAAAAAGATCATGTGTAAGAAATATTGATGGGGCAATGCCTTATTTCATCCAGTGACAAACTCATTTTAAGACTCTCTGTCTTATCTGTATATCGATTTATCTTAGAATTCAGAAGTGAAATGGCTGTCACATGAATACAAGTATTCCAGTTTATGTAAGTTGAAAAATGAATTCAGATTTTTTCTTTTTCTCTCAGAAAGAAAGCCTGATTTGTCTATTTGGATTGTCAGTGTGAACTGCCTTTGCCTGACAGATAGTATGGACGCCATATTATAAAATTGAATGAGCTAAAGCTACAGATGCAAGGTTTTGACAAAATATATTTAAAGCACATATATGATACAGAATATGCCAGAAATTATGTCATTTGCTACTATTAAACTTATGATTAAAAAGTTTAGGATGTCAACTTAAAATATGCAATGATTCCATGATTTTCCAAAATTCTTTGAGTGAGTAATGTAAGCAAAAAACTTTGAAGATTACTATTCCAAAGTGTTCGGCACCTGTGATACCATCTGGAAAGGCTCACACACGAACTCGCTCATCAGGGGTGTCACAGAGATTTCTTACCAGGATGGGACTTTGAACCAGGTGGCTCCTCTATTTTAAGAAATGGCTGAGAACCTATAGACTCTTACATCCTCACCAGGGCACTGCTAGGCTTCAGTTCTACAAACATGTTCTTTACTCCTTTAAACCCTGTAGTGAAATTAAGTCTCAGCCTCAAATAAATTTAGAGATTTGTTCAAAAATTCAAGATTCCTCTGGCCACATTATCCTTGACAGGGAAACTCACTCAGTGGACGAATATTCATTGTGTGTCTACTATGGACCACAAATTGTGCTAGGTGCTCAGTATCTCAGTGACCAAGGAAAAGTCTTTGCAATCAGGGAACTTACATTCTAGTGAAACACAAGATCACACTCTGATTATTCAGCCCAAAGCAAAGAATGCCAACACTTTCTTTTCTTTATATTTCTAAATGAAATATTACTCATGTCAAAGAACTGAAGAATGTAAACTAAGGAGACTGATGGATATTAGGTAGACGGGTAAAGATATATGGACCAGCAGGTGATTGGCTGATATTGTCAGATAATTGATAAGATCTTTTTGACCAACAGTTCTTAGAAAATGAGAGTTTTGGATCATGATCAGAAACCTAGTGGCATATGCTTCTTTCAAGTGCTGCAGGCTGTGAATCTGCTTTTCATGTGAAAGATAAACTGAAATTTCTCCTACCACGCATAAAAAGATATGCCTAGACCAGATTTCTCAACTTCAGCCCTACTGGCACGTTGGGCCAGATAATTCTTTGTTCTCAGGGCTGCCCTATGCGTTGTAGGCTGTTGTGGTGAGCATAATTCTAAAGATGGTCTCCCAAGATTCAATCTCCTGGTTTATCAATTAAAAAAAAAAAACTAACCTAATACTGCTGTGAAGGGATTTTGTAGATGTAATTAAAGTCCCAAATTAGTTGACCTTAATATGTGGAGATTATCTGTGTAGGCCTGACTCAATCAGGTGAGCCCTTTAAAGGCAAAGAGTTTTCTCTGGCTAGCAACACCAGAAGAAGAAAGTCAGAGATTCATAGCACAAAAGCTATGCACTGTTGCTGGCTTTGGAGGGGACCATGTGCAAGTGGGTGTCTTTTGGGAGCTGAGAGAGACCCCTTACTAACAGCCAGCAAGGAAATGTGGACCTCAGCCTTACAACCACAAGGAACTGAATTCTGCCAACAACCGAGTATCTTGGAAGCAGGTACTTCCCCAGAACCTCCAGGTAAGAGCCTAGCCAGTGGATACTTTGATTTCAGCCTTGTGAGACTCTGGCAGAAAGCCTAATCAAGGCTCCCAAGGCACCCCACACTTCTGCCCTACAAAACTTGGACATAATAAATAAGTGTTTTAAGGCTGCTAAGTTTGTGGTCATTTGTTATGCAACAATAGGAAACTAATACAGATGTTTAGCAGCATCCTGGGAATCTACCTGCTAGATGCCAGTAGCACCCCCCTCCCAGTTGTGATAAACAAAAATGTCTCTAGATATTGTCAAATGTTCCCGGGGGGTGGGGTGGGGGAAGAATTACCCCTGGTTGACAACCAATGGCCTATACATACAACTTGTCTCTGTACAGTTAGGAAACATGGTTCAAAGGAAGAGATGGACAACTTGCTGAGACCTACCCATATTTCACGACAATTTCAATGACTGGTTTTCTCTATGTTGTTAAATTTACCCAAGAGAGACTGTGATATGAAAAGAGAGCATCACTCACTTTTTAAGCAGTCAATCTGTAACAGAAGCAAAAAACATTAGGTCTCAGGAATCAGTCAAGAGGGTCTGGAGGAGAACAAAGAGTACTACCACAAATTGTTTACTTCCACGGTAAACGAAGGTCACTGCAAACAGGAAGTGATCTTGCTGGATTTAAGTATAGCTTTGGATTTTGTTTTCTATGATAAATTCTATGGCAAAGAAGGAACACTTGGTTCAGGCCACAGATCTGTTGGTGGGCACACAATACTCTGGAAGATTATGGGATGGAACACAGTGATAGTAAGGTGACTTACTACACATGGTGGGTAGCTATCTCACTTCCTCCTGTTCCTTCCCTTCCTTATGAAGCAAACATTACTGTATTCATTTTGCGAACCAAGAGAGAAAGCCAAATGGTTTTCCATATTTTATCTCTTAGATGCAAAATTTTTTTTCAGCTTCTATATATCATTTTATGATTGAAAAAGGAAACAAAACGTAGCACTGCAAATACGGCTTTAGAAGAAGCTGGAAGGCATCAATGGTAAAGTATGACTGACTAGAATAGGAACACATGGGACAGCTGAAATTTCTTTCTGCTCTCTATGTTGTTACCTACTCTCTCTGTCAACTGCTATCAGCTTTGCCTTTTATTGCGACAGGTCTTGCAGAGAGTAAAGCCAGAGTGTTTCTGAGGAAGACAAAGGCAACAATAAGGTAGTGGAACTGGTATGTTGAACAGGCACGTTTGATGTTATCAAATGAAACTCCGTTTCACCATGCCTTTAGATATTGTACATAAGTATTTTTTGCTGCTGCTGGATGAAAAATAGATAGGTCCCATGCCTTGTTTGTTCACTTTCAGTTAAAAGACAGTCCTACATCCTTTTAAACCATAAACTCAGTGTGAACTCAGTAATTAGAATATCTAGTCTAAGACATGATCAAAATTTAAAAGCATTAATTATATATTGTACAATTACATTAATTATCATTAATCCTATTTTTTTTTCCCCCATCAGCTTCGGTTTGTTTTAGACTGAAAGCCTACAGCCTGGAAAGGACCAATGTTTGGTTTCTTTTCTGTTTTTCTCTCTTGTATTTCTCCTTCTTTCTCCCCAAGACCCACCCCCAGATTGCTAGACAATTTATCTCTTTGGAGTCAAAGCAAAGGAGAGGGAAAGATGGTAAAAGGATAGGAAAATTTTTACTTAGACTGGCCTATCTCAAGATGGCTTTACACCCCTGGGGCCTGATAAATGTTTAGGTTGACTCTTAGGATGGGGAACTTCCTTCTCGACCCAGGCACATTCTCTTCTCTGTTGAACTGTGTCTTCTTTCTCACCCCCTAAAAACCAGTTGCCATCAATTTGATTCTGATTCATGGTGACACCATATGTTTCAGAGTAGAACTTTGCTCCATAGGGTTTTCAATGGTGTGATATTTCAAAAGTAGACTGCAAGGGCTTTCTTCCAAGGCATATCTGGGCACACTTGAACCACCAACCTTTTGGTTAGTAGCCAAGCCCACTAACCATTTGTACCACCCAGGGATTTCTTCCTCATCCTCCAGAAACAGGATATTTCTTTCAACTTCTTTCTACTTAATCCTAAGGTAAAATTTTGGAAACGAGTATTCAACACCTATCTTAGACTTTTCCCACGTGAGGGCAACAGAGCTGGATATTTATACACCAACTCCATCTCATTTACTGCAGGCCACCATTTTCCAAGCTTCAAAGAGCCATCTCAGCAGCGTGTTAGAATCAGTTCCAGTTGTCCTTGCCAGTACATTAACCTGAGGTCATGGTAGAGTGCTCCGTTTCAAAAACACTCTCTATCTGGCCTTATATTCCTCACCGCTGGGCAAGAAGTCCCAAAGTCCACTTTCAGGTATATTCTGCTAATTCTGCCAGGGCATATTATCTAGGGCTTGCAGCCCTTCTGTTAATGATCCCCTTTCCTCTTGGAAAAAGGAAAGTACTTGAACTACTTTTCCAGTAGTTCAAGCTGAGTTTTGATGCTAGTTATTGCCTTAGAGTTTAGGAGGAGTGTGGAGGTAAACCTTGAAGAAGGTTTATCTTATGAGGCCTCTGCCTTAGGTGTGGCTTCTTCATTTTCTCTAGGCAACAAAAATCTGACATTCTACAGCAATCAGGAGTGAACCACTTCTGCAGGCACAGAGGGTTTAGGAGAATCTGGAGGTTCAAAGTTCTCAAGTACATATGACCAAATATTCCCATCTCTGGTTTCAGGGCCCCACTCCTTCCCTATCAGGGCCCTGGTTTTAACATAGGAGATTTGCCAAGACTGAGAATTAAGTCTCTGCATTTCTGTCTTTCTCAAGCTCAGGTCCCAGGCCTGATTTCCAGCTCTATCTGCCCTCTGGCTACAGGAAATATGGTCTCTTTATATCCTAGATTAGAGGTCTTTTGGATTTCACGCCGAACTCTTTGTTGATGGTTAGGTGAATTGAGCCTGTCTTTTTCTTCCTTCAACATGACTATGACACTCAACAATCAATTCTGCAGTCCTCATAATTACTATTGCCCCCACAGCTAAGAAATGCTAGAAATATGGCATAAGCCTATATCCCACTCCAACTCATCCCAGATGAGAGTATTAGTAATTGTAATACTCAGAATGCCAGGGATTATTACCTCTCCTCTTTTCACCATGAGTAATGGGGTTCCTTTTGTGAGCTGGTTGGCTAATTCCAAAATCCCATCCTACAGGTGTTCTTCCTTGGACCTCTTCTTACTTAATAGCAACTGTCTTTTCTTGGGTTCCCCCAAAATCAGAAGCATTGAATGCAAGTAGTTTATTTGGCAATTGTGGACAACACCAGCAAGGAAGTGAGGAAATGATATTGGGAAAAGAAGACAGCCAGTAAAAGGTACACTTCTAAGCCAGCTACAAACTGGGTAACTAGAATGTGGTGTTGTTGTTAGGTGCTTTCGAGTCAGTTCTGACTCATAGCCACCCTATGTATAACACAACGAAACACTGCCCAGTCCTGTGCTACCCTCACTATTGTTGTTATGCTTGAGCCGCTGTTGCAGCCACTGTGTCAATCCATCTCATTGAGGGTCTTCCTCTCTTTCACTGACCCTCTACTTTACCTAGCATGATGTCCTTCTCCAGGGACTGATCCCTCCTGATAACATGTCCTAAGTATGTGAGACGAAGTCTCATCATCCTTGCTTCTAAGGAGCATTCTGGCCGTACTTCTTCCAAGACAGATTTGTTCATTCTTTTAGCAGTCCACGATATATTCAATATTCTTAGCCAACATGATAATTCAAAGGCATCAATTCTTCTTCAGTCTTCCTTATTCATCATCCAGCATGCACGCGAGGTGGTTGAAAACACTACAGCTTGGGTCAGGCGCACCTTAGTCTTCAAGATGACATCTTTGCTTTTTAACTCTTTAAAGAGCTCTTTTGCAGAAGATTTGCCCGATGCAATGCGCCATTTGTTTTCTTGACTGCTGCCTCCATGGGTGGGGGACCCAAGTAAAATGAAATCCTTGACAACTTCAATCTTTTCTCCGTTTATCATGATGTTGCTTACTGGTCCAGTTGTGAGGATTTTTGTTTTCTTTATGTTGAGGTGTATAATCCATACTGAAGGCTGTAGTCTTTGATCTTCATCAGTAAGTGCTTCAAATCTTCTTCACTCTCAGGAAGCAAGGTTGTGTCATCTGCATAATGCAGGTTGTTAATGAGTCTTCCTCCAATCCTGATGCTGCGTTTGGATCTCTTTCAGTTGGTTGGCCAAGTAGCTGTCTTCCAAATTTTTTAGTATAGACAAGTAAGCACTTCCAGCTCTGCATCTGTTTGCTGAAACATCTCAATTGGTATTCTGTCAATTCCAGGAACCTTGTTTTTCACCAATGCCTTCAGTGAAGGTTGGACCTCTTCCTTCAGTACCATTGGTTCCTGATCATATGCTACCTCCTGAAATGGCTGAACATCAACTAATTCTTTTTGATAAACTGACTCTGTGTATTCCCTTCATATTCTTTTGATGCTTCCTGTGTTGTTTAATGTTTTTCCTGTAGAATCCTCCAATATCGCAACTCGAGGCTTGAAGTTTTTCTTCAGTTCTTCCAGCTTGAGAAATGCTGAGAGTGTTCTTCCCTTTTGGTTTTCTAACTCCAGTTCTTTGCACATGTTATTATACTTTACTTTGTCTTCTTGAGCCACCCTTTGAAATCTTCTGTGTAGCTCTTTTACTTCATCATTTCTTCTGTTTGCTTTAGCTACTCGATATTCAAGAGCAAGTTTCAGAGTCTCTTCTGACATCCATTTTGTTCTTTTCTTTCTTTCCTGTCTTTTTAATAGCCTCTTGATTTCTTCATGTATGATATCCTTGATGTCATTCCATAACTCATCTGGTCTTCGGTTATTAGTGCTCAATGCATCAAATCTATTCTTGAGACAGTCTCTAAATTCAGGTGGGATATACTCAAGGTCGTACTTTGGCTCTCATGCACTTGTTCTAGTTTTCTTCAGCTTCAACTTGAACTTGAATATGAGCAATTGATGGTCTGTTCCACAGTCGGCCTCTGGCCTTGTTCTGACTGATGATATTGAGGTTTTCCATTGTCTCTTTCCGCAGATGCAGTCGCTTTGATTCCTGTGTATTCCATTCAACAAGGTCCACATGTATAGTAGCCATTTATGTTGTCAAAAAAAGGTATTTGCAAGGAAGCAGTCCTTGGTCTTGCAAAATTCCACCATGTGATCTCCGGTAACATTTCTATCACCAAGGCCATATTTTCCAACTACTGATCCTTCTTCTTTGTTTCCAATTTTCGCATTACAATCACCAGTAATTATCAATGCATCCTGATTGCATGTTCTATCAATTTCAGACTGGAGAAGTTAGTAAAAATCTTCAATTTCTTCATCTTTGGCCTTAGTGATTGGTGCATAAATTTCAATAATAGTCATATTAATTGGTCTTCCTTGTAGTCATATGGATATTATCCTATCACTGACAGCATTGTACTTCAGGATACATCTTGAAATGTTCTTTTTGATGATGAATGCAATGCCATTCTTCTTCAGTTTGTCATTCCCAGCATAGTAGACCATATGATTGTCTGATTCAAAATGGCCAATACCAGTCCACTGCAGCTCACTAATGCCTGGGATATCAATGCTTATGCATTCCATTTCATTTTTGACAATTTCCAATTTTTCTAGATTCATACTTTGTACACTGTATGTTCTGATTATTAATGGATGTTTGCAGCTGTTTATTCTCATTTTGTGTTGTGCCACATTAGCAAATGAAGGTCTCAAAAGCTTGACTCCATCCACATCATTAAGATCGACTCCATTTTGAGGAGGCAGCTCTTCCCCAGTAGTCTTTTGAGTGCCTTCCAACCTGAGGGGCTCATCTTCCAGCACTATATCAGACAATGTTCTGCTGCTATTCATAAAGTTTTCACTGGCTAATTCTTTTCAGAAGTAGACTGCCAGGGCCTTCTTCCTAGTCTGTCTTAGTCTGGAAGCTCAGCTGAAACCTGTCCACCATGGGTGACCCTGCTGCTATTCGAATACCATTGGCATAGCTTCCAGCATCACAGTAACACCCAAGCCCCCACAGTATGACAAACTTACAGACACTTGGGGAATGAGAGTTTAATCCCACAGGAGTACTTTGGGAAATAGTGTAAATCACATGCCTCAGTATTATTCCAGCTTATAAACAAGGGACCTGTGGTATTTACACATCATTTCACATCAATCTAGGTTTAACACTGATCCAAACAGGAGTTAATTCCCTGGCACTTGTGGCCTACTCCACTCACAGGCAGAGTTATCCCCTGCAGTTCTAGAAAAAGTCGTTATGAACAAAGATTCAGATACTGTTAATTAGAAGTCAACAGGAGTACACTGAAATGGATATTGGTGGAATACTGATGACATTAGCCCACATTCGCTCCATGGGAAACACTCACGTGCCTTTGCCCAAAATGAGATCTAGGAATGTAGAGCAATGTAATTGCAGCAACCCTTCCCTGGTTTTGCCACCCAAGCAGTCTGTCAGTCTTCTGTTGTCTAGATTCCCTGCATGAGAGTCACCACGCAGGTACACAGGGCCCCTTTACCTACCAACAACTGCAGCAGCTTATATGTCTAGCTCTTCAAAGGGCCACAAAGATGTTTACCCCACTTGGTTTGAGGCAAAGAAGGGAGGGAAGTAAGGACTCTTAACACAGCCAACAACCAGCTCGTAGGAAATCTTGTCACCAATTTTCCCACCTCATTTAATCTCTGTGAGTCTGTTTCCACCTCTGTAAAATGGGGATGTGATGGTTAAGGTTGTGTGTCAACTTGGCTGGGCCATAATTCTCAGTGGTTTGGCAGTTATGATGTACTTTGGTGGCTATGTAATAATGTAATCACTTCCATGATGAGATCTGTTATGAGCAGCCAATCAGTTGAAAGGGAGTTTCCTTGGGGGTGTGGTATCCAATATAGGTGGACTTTCTGGCAAAGCTCGTTGGCTTTTGCTTGCTCTGGGCCCTGCAGCTGGCTCCTGTTCATCTGACCTCCAGTTCTTGGAACTTGAGCTAGCAGCTTACCTGCTGATCTTGGGATTCATCAGCCTCTGCAGCCTGTGAGCCAGCTGTCTAACCAGCTAATCTTGGGTTCAGCAGTCCCTGCAGCTATTTGAGTCTGGAGAAGCCTCCAGCCTGACCCATGGACTGGGGGCTTTCCAGCCTCTACAACCACATGAGTCATTACCTTGATATAAATCTCTCGATATACATATATTTATACACTTAATTCATTTTGATTCTCTAAAGAATTCAGTCTAAAAGAGAGAGAACAAATTTCTACTTAATAGTGTAATGTGAAGATTTTTCAAATATATGTGGAAATTTCCCAGTACACAGAAGGCACTCTGCAAGTGTAAATTTTTATATTTTCTAATTGGGATTGTCTTCTCTCTGCCATTCCCCCAACCCCCCTCTCTATTCCTAATGATTCTATAATACTGAAAGGAGAAGTAGATGATATAGAACTTCTAGAGAGCATAGAAGTTCTACACAAGCCTCATGGATGATCTGAAATTATAGTGGTTTGATATCTGGTTTAGTTGACATAAAATCAGCCTTTGCCTGACTCTGATGCTGAATGGTCAGAGGAAGCCACATGGAAGAGAATAGATGGCCACTCACTCTGATGGGTTATGGGAAGCCTATCAGAACAGGAAACACAGGTGGTTATTGTTTTTGACTCTACTTTAATGTCAGCTGATCCATATTATTGGAAACACAGGTATATTTTTCTTTTCAATCAATTTGTGATCATGATTAATAGCAAAAAAAGCAAAAATCAAAAAAAGGACAGACACTCTAACAGAAGATAATCTAAATTACATTATTCTTCTAACACAATACGTTTTTGCATGATTATATTGGCTCATAAAGATCTTTCAAGTGTAATACTTTTATTCTTAGGAATTTGATCATATAATCCAAAGAGCTGTCTTTTCTCCCTTTTTAATGAGATAAAAAAGCAAACTCTTAGGATTATGATAGTATCGGATCTCACAAGAGTGTATTTTGCTCTTAGATTTGAGCTTTCCAGTAAGGACACTGGAACTTAATACACTGTAATCCATTACTTAAATCAGGTATTAAGTCAACAGGAACTCATTTGTTTCTCAGAACATTAACACAATTCAAAATTATCTCAGCATCTGTCATTCTTTTCCAAAAATAGCAACTTGCCATTAGTTTCTTCACCACCATCTAGGCATGAATTTACTAGAAGCAAAACCCAATAGTAGCTAAAGAGGCCTAATGTCCTTCTCAGACCCAGAGTAAGTTGCCACTTCAACAGAAAGGCCAGGAACCCTCTTTAGCTGCAGGAGTGGGAGAAAATAGCAGTGTGTGTGTCCTAATGACCTGATAATTTGTGCATACCTCTATTATAACACTCATCACATTCCAGAAATTATTCACCTTCATGTACAACTCCCACATTGGACAGAAGCAACGCCCTGGAATGCAGACATCAGGTTTGATTCATCTCTGCATTGTGTAGAGTAGATGCATCATAAATAAAATCCCTACTCACACTCATTTCTATTAACAGCTTTTATCCTCCTTCCAAAATTTGTGCATACAAAGAATTGAACAGATGGATTTGAGTTTTGCTTTTTCAGTGTCACCTGGTTCATCCTTCTGTGGAGGTGCTTAAGAAGATCAAAATGGTCAAAGCAGAAATCAATAGGCAGAGGCAGAGCTCCCAAAGAGCAGTGGTGTGAAAGTATACCTTAAAGTTCTTTCTAACATATCCTCACCTGTCTTTGGCTGGGTTTTCTAAAGAAGCAAAACCAGTAAAGCATATAAATATATAGAGAGATTTCTATCAAAGAAATGGCTCATGTGGTTGTAGAGGCTGGAAACTCCCAAGTCTGTGGGTCAGGATAGAGGCTTCTCCTAACTCACGTAGCTGCATGGGCTGATGAACCCAGGACAGGCAGATGAGAGAGCAGGGCTTTTGCTCACAGGCTGCGAAGATCGATGAATCCCGAGATCAGCAGGCAAGACCACTGGTAAGCTGCTAGTTCAAGTCCCAAGAACTGGAGGTCAGACAAATAGGAGCCAGCTACAGAATCCAGAGAGAGCAAAAATCCCACAGGCCTTGCCAGAAGGTCCACGTATATTAAATGCAGGCCACATGCCCAGGGAAATTTCCTTTTACTGACTGGCTAATCACAGAAGATCCCATCATGGGGGTGATCACATCATACGACTGCCAAACCACTGAGAATCATGGCCCAGCCAAGTTGACACACAATCTTAACCATCACATTACCCTAAACCCCGGACCAGAGAAAGAGCTGAAGGCAATGAAGGTATCAGTAGAAAAGGGGAAGGAAGCAAATATTCCCTGAGCAACTACTATAATGTACAGCATTTGCAAAAATGATCTCAATCCTTGGAACACCTCTGTGACATAGAATAGTCTCCACTTTATAAAGAATTATTTCCATTTTATATATGAAGAAAATAAGAGGTCGAATAATTTGTCCAAGGGCACACAACTAGTAAGTGATAAAGCAAGGACAAACCTAACTTTACCTGTCTCCAAAGCCTGCTCTTTCCATTAATTCAAGGTGCCTTTCTGGAAGATACTGAGTACAAAGCTATTACACCTATGTCTAAACCCTCCATGGGTGGGGCCCCTACCCCAGGGGTGGCTACACTCTCAGTTGGCTGGGTCCCTTAAGCCCCAACAACCAGGACGTTCAGAGGTTAGAAATGGCAGAGCTCGTGTGGCCTGGGATATTTAGTCACCGGGGTCCAAAGGGTTAAATAACTCTTTGCTGAGATTAAGACTGCTGTGTTTTCAATAATCCAGCATCCAATAAGTGAGCCATAGTCATTATATATGCATAAGGTTCCTATTATTTGTTTCTGCACCCATAAAATGTATTAGATACTCTACCAGGCCTTGTGTAATTTATCTTGCTTTTTTGGCAAGCCAGTTGTCAAAATCAAAACTTACAAAAGAATTTACTCTTTGTAAATTCTTTTTTCCAGCCAGGGCTTTGGCTCTATTTGAGATGTCAAGTGGGACCACACTGAAGCCTGAGATTTTCTTCTTACACAGCCCAACCTCTCTAAAGATTTGGCAACAGATGATGTCCTCAGAGGATTTGCAGCCTGGAGCTGGAGGCCTGCCTATTCCTGGCTAGTTTCATGTGAAGAACAAAAACCCCAAACTACCTAACAGAGGAAATGGGATTGATGGGAATTCAAAGGTGACTCCCGGAAGTGGCCTGCCTAAAGCTTGATCTCATACTATACTTTCTCCTACAAGATGTCTCTCTTAATAATCTTATTAAAGAACATAGTTCTTTTTATTTTTATTTTTTTAAATAACATTACCTTTCAACGGCCTGTGTAACTACAGGCGGCAGAATTGCGAGCACTAAGAAGTAGCCAGGAGGCAGATTCTGCTTCTGATTCAGTGTAAAACCAAACTCTTCCAATCATGATTGTTGAATGGGTTAGTAATTGAATTGGGAGCAATTCGGGATTGAACTATATTAACTCTGAAGGTCAGAGTTACAATTCCATGATTTTAAAATTTAACCAGTCACCTTCTAGGACATAAAGGAATGGTTCATGGGACAGCTAAGTGTTGGTGAGACCTTGAGCCTGGAGATCTGTGACGTAGTTGTTCTCATGGCACAGAATCCTGTAAAGTCCAGGATGACCCTGAGCTCCTAAAAACAAGCCTGAGGAGGAACCTAAAGCGGGAGGGTATTATTAGTTTCCTAGGGCTGCTACAACAAATTACCACAGACTGGGAGCCCCGGTGGCGCTGTGGTTAAGAGCTTGGCTGCTAACCAAAAGGTCAGCAGTTCAAATCCACTGGCTGCTCCTTGGAAACTCTATGGGGCAGTTTTACTCTGTCCTATAGGGTTGCTATGAGTCAGGATTGACTCGATGGCAATGGGTTTGGGTTTTTTGTTTGTTTGTTTGTTTGGGTGGAAGAAAACAACAGTAGTTTATTCTCTTACAGTTCCAGAGGCTAGAAGTCTAAAATGAAGGTGTCAGCAAGGCCATGTTCCCTCTGAAGGTTTTGGGAACAATCCTTCCTTGCCTCTTTCTAGAATCTGGTGGATCCCAGCAATCCTTGACTTGTAGCTGTATCACTCCAATCTCTGCCTCTGTCGTCACGTGGACTTCTTCTCTACGTGTATCTCTGTGTGTCCTCTCCTCTTCTTATAACGACACCAGTCATTGGATTCAGGATCCACCCTAATCCAGTATGACCTTGTCTTAACTAATTACATCTGCAAAGGCTCTATTCCAAATAAGGACACATTTTTAAGTCCTAGATAGACATGAATTTTGGAGGGACACTATTAACCCACCATAGGGGGCTTGGAGCAGGTACCAGAGGAGGATAATTATCTCTGAATTCTGGCTTACCAAGGGCCAGAACCCAAATGAACTTCAAGCAGAACAGCTCATGAGGGAAGGAACTGTATGGCAGAGGTCAGTGAATAATCACTTACCATGAGCTCAGTCTTGATTCTCTAAGAGATAAGCCCAGAGACCCATCCCACCACCACACACAATTAAAACAAATCTTCAACTACAGTCACAGAGGCAAACCCAAAATGAGAAGTTTATGGAACACAGGTGGGAGGAACTCAGGAATGGGCAGGCAGCATGGTGAAGGCATGGAGCATGCTTGCTCTAGGACAAGTCTTCTGGGCACTGGATTCCCACTCAGTGCCTGCATACCCTGTCCCATCTTAAAGTGGCAGGTCCACCCGACACCAGAGATAATGACCACTTGCTCTTTGATTTTGCTGAGGGTCAGCCCTACCAAGTAGCCACCTGCCAAGGTGCACATGAGCCTGATCAGGACTAATTTGAAATTAAAGACCCAAAAACTAGCCTCCCATGTCTATACCACCCCTCATTCTCTGCTGGTATTAACGTGGGAAAGTATGAGACAATTTCAGAGTAGATTTTCAATGTCCAAAGTGCCAAGTCTACTTTCTCTGTCACGTTATCTCTCTGCCTCCTTTATGACTGAACATGACACTATGGCATTCATTCTGTCTGACCTTCAGAAGCAGCAGGGTGCATTAGAAAGTGTATAGGCTTTGGGACCTGACAGATCTACATCTGAAATCTAGCTCTACAGCTCACCAACTGTGCAACCCTGGAATTACTTTTTAAACTCTCTGAAACCCTACCTCAACTTTGTTATCTGTAAAATGGGAATTGTAATAATTATGTGCAAGGGTTGAAAACTGGGACCAATGAGGATTCAAGAGTGAGGGTTAACTGAGATCCCAGAAAGTGTTCAATATATGCTCATCCTCTGCTTCATCCTTGCTTCCTGTCCTCCTTAGATTGCACCATGCCCTTTAAGGAGCTGGATTCTCCCTCCAACAGGGTGTGACATTTTAAAAATAGAATACATTTTCAATGATAGCTGTGTGATCTATATAAAATAAAGCACCTTCTGCCAACTAAATAGAGGAGAACATGTACTCATTCCTGTTCTAATTTGATCTGAGTGCCTGGAGGTCTTTGTATGGTAAATATTGTTTTCACTCTGACCTTGGTACAGTATTCCCACTGAATTTGTCTTAGTTCATCCTTTTGATGTCATGCCAATGCCTCCCTAATACACTGAAAACATTTTGTTGAAAACAGAGATTAGTGGAATCTTGTTGTTAGGTGCCATTGAGTCAGTTCCAACTCACAGTGACCCTGTGCACAACAAAACAAAACACTGCCCAGTCTAATAACCAGTAAATATCTGTTTATCCTGGATGGTTGGCAAGTGGGATGTTCTGGGTAACTTGTTGTTCTGCCTAATAAAGAGGTAGCACATATGCCTGAATTACCCATTTTCAAAGAAAAGAACCCATCAAAACATATGACCCGTAGTGAACACACTGAGATATTTGGTGATTTGGGGGCCTCTTTAGAGGCTGGCAGGGACATGGAGCTCACAAGCAGGAGCATCAATAACTTTTGCTGGCACAAGAGAACAAGTAGAGCTCTGTCCTCACAAGCTCTGGAAATTTTTAAAAAGTATCTTCGACTCTGACTTGTTTACTTGTTCCTTGTTTCTTTTGTTACCATGATTTAGAGAAAACATTGGTTCTAGGATTTCCTCCATAAAATAAAAGAAGCATTTACATATATTGCTCCATTTGGACAATTCATGCTCAGTGTATCACTAATTAATGAGTTGATACAGTTCAGGCCTTCAACCCTTTGTGTCCATGTAGATAGACCTAGATATTCAGGACCTAAATGTGCTGCCTTTATATCCATATACAGTTTATTTTCTTTAGAAATAACTTTTCTTTCTTATTTTAAAGCAAATTTCCATTCATTGTAGAGCACTGAGAAAATACAGCCAAGAAGGAAATAAACACAAAAGAACAGTATCTGTAATTTACTATTCAGAGATGACTACTGTTAATACTTTGTTGTTTTTTTGTTCTAGGCATATGTATTTCTTAAAAAGAGGTTCATAATATATAAACTGCAATGATACCTACTCTTTTGCCTTCTTAACAGTATATCATAATCATCTTTCCATGTCAATGTTCTTGTTCAACATAGTTTTTTTTAATGATTGTGAAGGACTCCATGTATCATTCTAATAACACTCCTATGAGCAAAATTATGATTTAAAAAGGAAAAAGAAAAACATACTTTCAGGCTAAATCTTTGCTTACACTCAAGTTTATTTCTGCAGGATTAATTCTTGGAAGTCTAACTGGAGGACTAAGGTCATTATTTTAAAATGTATATATTGTCATACAGTTCTCCAAAAATTTGAACTGAAGTATACACTCCATTGAGGCCCTGGTGGCACAGTGGTTAAGTGCTCAGCTGCTAACAAAAAGGTCAGCAGTTCAAATCTACCAACCGCTCCTTGGAAACCCTATGGGACAGTTCTACTCTGTCCTATAGGGTCACTATGAGTAGGTATTGACTTGATGACAGCAAAATGGGCTTGGTGTTTTGGTTTTATACACTCCAATAGCAGTATATGGATGTTTATGTGTCTGTTAACATGAAGACTATGAAATTTTTGATGTCAGGAATTGTATCTTATTCATTTTTATGTTTACCATCTTTATGTTTTTAGACATTAAGTCACTGAAATATTTGTTGAATACATGAATGATTTAATGAATCTTTCATTGTTTGAAAGAATGTGTAATATAAGGCAAGTTTGTATAATGTCTCTGAGGCTGTTTTCTCTTTGGCAAAATGAGAATTGTGTATTATATGCTCTCTAACACACCATGTTTTCACATCTCTTTGTAAAAAGCAATGACCTAGATACTCTGGGAAGATACTAGGGACAGAGCGGACAATTCAAAAAGAGCAATAAGACATACATATATAATATATAATCATAGTGATGAGACATGTAAGCTTACAGCATATGTAAAGCTATTATAATTGTATTGAAATATACACAGATGGGTTGAATATTCAGAGAAAACAAGGCTAGATGATATATGATAGAAGTTCCTGAAAGATGATTCTCAGCTAAACACAAATCTGCTTTCTATCTGGAAAAAAAAGTCCCTTTCCCACTTAAAAATTTGTGTTTTATTGGTATTTAAAAAGCAGAAAGTAGAATTACCTTGAAATTCACTTTGCTTAGGTTATTTCACCCAGGTCAAAGTGCCAGCTCATCCCGGCAGACTTTAAGAATAACTCAGAGGTGGAGCCAACATGGTGCTATAGACAGAAGCACCACACCACCCCTCCACAGCAAAGGTCTGCTGAAAAACTCAGTAAAACAGAGACAAACGTCAGTCCTGGAACCCTAAGTGTCAAATGAAGAGACAAAGAACTCAAGCACTGAATAGAATAAGAAACTGACAGAGAACAGGGAGTGAGGAGAGATATGTTCGGAGGTCCCCTATCAGCTAATGCAGCACATGGATTCGCCATCTTGGACTCCTGTTGGAGATCAGCAGACAAGGAGTATGGGGAAAGCAGCTTCTTGGAACTCCCAGCAGAAGACAGAGCATCCGATAAGCAGCAATGTATGATTTCCCTCTCCCCATTATTTTCGCCCCTGCTCGACCTCTGCCACTTCATAGCTGGCTGCCATTGCTCCGCTGGCCAGGAAGTGCAGGGTCTGTGCCACTTTGATTCACCCTGCCCACATCAGAGATTGGAAAACAGGGAACATGGGAAAGCAACTTCATGGAGCTCCCAGCAAGAGACAGAGCACCTTGTAACCAGCGATATTCACTTTCTCATCCCTCGCCCTTCTTCCTCAAAGCTCAGCCTCCTGTTTCCCACCAGCTACAATCTCTTGGCCAGGAGGCACCAGCTTTGGCCCCGTGACACTTGGATTTGCCTCATCCACACTGGCCGGCTCCCTAAATGCCATTTGTTTGTTGTTGGTATTGTTTTTTTCCTACTTCTTTTGTTTTCTTCCCTGCCTCTCACCATCTCCCCCTCCTGTCTCTCAAACACCTGGCTCCGTGTGCCATCTTTGCTTCTTCTTGAAAGGCTGTGAAGTGCCGCTCAACTGGAAAACTGGTCCCCCGCCCGAGCCACCATGTTGGTGGGCTCCCCAGGGCTTTTTGTTTGTTTGTTTTGGTTTGTTTGTTTTCTTTTTCTTTTTGTGGCTTGGGAGCCCCTTCCAGACAGGCTGTACTGCAAGGCTTTGGAGCCATTTCCCTGGTCTGTGGAGCCATGCCGGTGGGATCCCTAGCGGAATTTCTTTTTTCTTTTTACCTGTTTGTCTTTCTTCATTTCTCAGTCACTTCTCTCTATATACTTACCTTGTTTTCCTGTCTCCTGAATACCTGGTGCTGTGTGACATCTCTACCCCTTCTAGACAGGCTGTACTTTGCAGCTTTGGAGGCACTTCCCTGGTCTTTGCAGCAGCACCAGTGGGATCCCTGGGGGCTTTGCTTTTCTTTTCTAATCTTTCTGTTTTTCCCTTTTTTCTTTTTGTTTTTCTCCATTTCTCTGTTTCTCATCTTTCCACTCTAACAGCAAGCTCTCTTAGCACTCTTTTTTGTTGTTGCTTGTTTTTCCCTCTTTCTCTCTCCTCTCTCCCATACCCATCTTAGCTCCACACATCACAGTCTCCCCCTCCTTCTTGCCTACCTGCACTATATGCTGAACATCACACCCCCAAGCAGCATGAGCATGCCCTATAGGATAGACCCCAAAAGAAAATCACCAAGGCATATCATAATCACACTCGCCAAAACCCAAGACAAACAAAGAATCCTGAGAGCAGCTCGAGAAAAACAAAAAGTCACATACAGAGAAGAAACAATAAGACTAAGCTTGGATTATTTGCCAGAAGCCATGAAGGCAAGAAGGCAATGGGATGACATATATAAAACTCTGAAAGAAAAAAAATTACCAGTCAAGAATAATACACCCTACAAAACTCTCATTCAAATATGATGGTGAAATTAGGATATTTTCAGATAAACAGAAATTAAAGGAATTATAAAAACCAAACCAAACTGAAAAGGAGAACAAATTATTAAAGGAGAATAAACAACATCAGATCACAGCCTGAATTTAGGATGCAAGATTGTAAAGCTAGATACAAACCTAGGAAGTGAACTTTCAAGGACTATCCAAAACCAAAAGAATTACAACAGGGAACCAGAGAGGTTAATCTGTAAATGATAACAACGTCAGAACAATAAAAGAGAGAATAAACGGTGTAGGTACAGAACTTTCTAATGGTCAGGAAGGCAAGGCAATACCAAGTAATAATAGACTGGTCCAAACCTAGGAAGGTAAGGGTAAATTTCAAGGTAACCACAAAGAAAGTTAACAAACCTACTCATCAAAATAAAGAAGAAAAACGTAGTCTCATTAAAAACAAAATCTACAAAAACAAAAGAAATGAAAAAAAAATCCACAAAGAACAGGAATTCAGCACAGGAGAGTAAGAGGAACAGAAAAACTTCAGCACCACAAAAAAAAAAAAAAAAAAAAAGGCACTACAAAATGACAGCAATAAACTCACACCTATCAATAATTACACTGAACAGAAATGGCCTAAATGCACCCATAAAGAGATAGAGAGTAAAACAATGGACAAAAAAACAGGATCCATCAATATGTCGTCTACAAGAGACACACCTGAGAAACAAAGATGCAAATGTATTAAAAATCAAAGGATGGAAAAAATATATCAGGCAAACAGGTACCAAAAAAGGGCAGGAGTGGCAATACTAATTTCAGATAAAATAGACTTTAAAACAAAATCTACCATAAAAGACAAAGAAGGGCACTATATCATGATTAAAGGGATGATCCATCATGAAGACATAACCACAACAAACATCTACACATCCATTGACAGGGATACAAAATACATAAAATAAGCTCTAACAGCACTGAAGAGAGAAATTGACAGTTCCACAATAATAGTAGGAGACTTCAACACACCACTCTCAGTAAAGGAACACAACAAAGATACAGAAGACCTAACGGGCACAATCAACCAACTTGATCTCACAGACATATATAGAATACTCCATCCAACAGCTGCAAAGTACACATTCTTTTCCAATGCACATGGAACGTTCTCCATAATAGACCACATCTTAGGCCACAGAGCAACCCTCAACAAAATCCAAAACACTGAGATAATACAAAGTATCTTCTCTGACCAAAACGCCATCAAGGTAGAAATTAACAACAGGAAGAGCAAATCAAAAAAAATCAATTACATGGAAACTGAATAATACCCTGCTTAATAAAACCACTGGGTAATAGAAAAAATCAGAGATGGAATCAAAAATTTCTAGAATCAAACAAGAATCAAAACACATCCTACCAAAACCTTTGGGATACAGCAAAGGCAGTACTCAAAGGACAATTTATAGCAATAGATGCACGCATCAACAAAAAAAAAAAGCACAAAATCAAAATATTAGCTACACAACTTAAACAAATAGAAAGAGAACAGAAAAAAAAAAGCCCACAGCCACCACAAGAAAGGAAATAATAAAGATCAGAGCAGAAATAAATAAAATAGAGAACAGAAAAACAATAGAAAGAATCAACAAAACCAAAAGCTGGTTCTCTGAAAGGATCAACAAAATCAACAAACCACTAGCCAAACTGACAAAAGAAAAACAGGACAAGGCACAAGTAACCCAAATAAGAAATGAAATAGAGGACAGTACAACAGACTCAACTGAAAGAAAAAGGATCATAACAGAGTATTATGAAAAACTATACTCCAACAAATTTGAAAACCTAGAGGAAATGGACAAATTTCTAGAAACACAACACCTACCCAAACTAACATAAAATGATGTTGCAAATCTGAACAGACCCATAAAAAGAGAAGAGACTGAAAAAGTAATTTTAAAAAAATTCCAAAAAAAAAAAAAAAAAAAGCACTGGCCCAGATGGCTTCACTAGAGGATTCTACCAAACATTCAGAGAAGAGCTTACACCAGTACTACTCAAACTATTTCAGAACACAGAAAAGGAAGTCACACTTCTGAATTCACTCTTTGAAGCTAGCATAACCCTGATACCAAAACCAGGAAAAGACACCATATAAAAAAGAAAATTACAGACCAATATCGCTCATGAATATAGATGCAAAAATTCTCAACAAAATTCTAGCCAATGGAATTCAGCATCATATCAAACAAATAACACATCACAACCAAGTAGGATTCATACCAGGTATGCAAGGATGGTTTAACATTAGAAAATCAATCAACGTAATCCACCACGGAAAGAAAAGAATCACATGATCATCTCAATTGACATAGAAAAGGCATTTGACAAAGTCCAACACCCATTCCTGATAAAAACTCTCAATAAAATAGGTATAGAAAGAAAATTTCTCGACATTATAAAGGGCATCTATGCAAAACCAACAGCCAACACCATTCTTAATCCAGAGAGGCTGAAAACATTCCCCCTGAGAACAGGAACAAGACAAGAATGCCCTTCATCACCACTCCTATTTAACGTTGTGCTGGAAGTCCTAGCTAGAGCAATAAGGCAAGATTAAGAAATAAAGGGCATCCAAATTGGTAATGAAGAAGTTAAATCATCCCTATTTGTGGATGATACATTACTATATATAGAAAACCCAAAAGACTCCATGAGAAAACTACTGGAACTAATAGAAAGATTCAGCAAAGTAGCAAGATATAAGATAAACATACAAAAATCAGTTGGATTCCTATACACCAATAAAGAGAATGATTAAAAGGAAATCAGGAAAACAATACCATTTATAACAGCCCCCTAAAAAAATAAAATACTTAGGTATAAATCTAACAAGGGATTTAAAAAACCTATATAAAGAAAACTAAAAAACACTACTGCAAGAAACCAAAAGAGATCTACATAAATGGAAAAACATACCGTGTTCATAGATATGTAGACTCAATATTGTGAAAATGATAATTCTACCCAAACAATTTACAAAATACAATGCAATCCCGATCCAAATTCCAACAACATTCTTTAAAGAGATGGAAAAACTGTTCCACACATGAAAAAACTAATCATCAATTTTCTGTGGAAAGGGAAGAAGCCCCAGATAAGTTAAGCACTGTTGAAGAAGAAGAATAAAGTAGGAGGACTCACACTACCTAACCTTAGAACCTACTATACAGCTACGGTTGTCAAAACAGCCTGGTACTGGTACAACAACAGATACATTGACAAGTGAAACAGAATTGAGAACCCAGATGTAAATTCATCTACCTATGGTCACCTGATCTTCAACAAAGGCCCAAAGTCCATCAAATTGGGAAAAGACAGTCTTTTTAACAAATAGTGCTTAAAAACTGGATGTCCATCTGCAAAAAATGAAACAGGACCCATACCTCACACCATATACAAAACCTAATTCAAAATTGATCAAAGACCTAAATATAAAGCCAAAAACTATAAAGTTCATAGGAGAAAATGTACGATCAACGCTAGAGACCCTAATACACGGTGTTAACAGAATACAAACCATAACCAACAACATACTCACTCTAGAATATAAGCTAGATAACTGGGATCTTCTAAAAATTAAACACTTATGCTCATCAAAAGACTTCACAAAAAGAGTAAAAAGAGAACCAGCAGAGTGGGAAGAAATTCTTGGCTACTATAAATCAGACAAAGATCTAATCTCTAAAATCTGCAAGAAAATCCAACACCTCTATAACAAAAAGACAAATAATCCATTTAAAAAATAAGCAAAGGAAATGAACAGACACTTCACCAAAGAAAACATTCAAGTGGCAAACAGATACATGAAGAAACACTCGCAATCACTAGCCATTAGAGAAATGCAAATTAAAGCCACAATCAGATACCATCTCACCCTGGCATTACCGGCACAAATCAAAAAAACAGAAAATAGCAAATGTTGGAGAGGCTGCGGGGAGATTGGAACTCTCATGCACTGCTGAGGGGAATGCAAAATGATACAACCATTTTGGAAAATGAATGTGCTTCCTTAGAAAACTAGAAATAGAAATACCATATGATCCAGCAATCCCACTCCTAGGACGATATCGTAGAGAAATAAGAGTCGTCACATGAATAGACGTATGCACACCCATGTTCATTGAAGCATTATTCACAATAGCAAAAAGATGGATACAACCTAGATACCCATCAACAGATGAATGGATAAACAAACTATGGTACATACACACAATGGAGTATGATGCAATGATAAAGAACAATAATGAATCTGCGAAGCATCTCATAACATAAATCAATCTGGAGGGCATTATGCTGAATGAAATAAGTCAATCACAAAAGGACCAATATTGTTATGAGACCACTACTGTAAAAACTCATGAAAAGGTTTGCACACAAAAAGAAATAATCTTTGATGGTTATGAGGGAGGGGAGGGATAGGGATGGAAAAACACTAAGTAGGTAATAGACAAGTGGTAACTTTGGTGAAGGGTAAGACAGTACACAATACACAGCTTGCACAAGGCAAGGTCATGGAAGCTCCACAGACACATCCAAACTCCCTAAGGGACCAAACTGCTGGCCTGAGGGCTGTGGGGACCATGGTCTTGGGGAACATCTAGCTCAATTAGCATAACATAGTTTATAAAGAAACTGTTCTACATTCTACTTTGGTGAGTAGCATCTGGGATCTTAAAAGCCTGTGAGCAGCCATCTGAGATACTCCAATGCTCTCACCCCTTCAGGAGCAAGGAAGAATGAAGAAAACCAAAGATAAAAGGGAAAGATTAATCCAAAGGACTAATGGACCACATCTATCACAGCCTCCACCAGACTGAGTCCAGTACAAGTAGATGGTGCCCGGCTACCACCACTGACTGCTCTGACAGGAATCACAAATAGAGGGTCCCAGACAGAGCTGGAGAAAAATAAAGAATAAAATTCTAACTCATGGAAAAGGACCAGACTTACTGGCCTGAATAAATACAGATGGGTGTGGTTAGAGACTTGAGAAATCCCGAGAGTATGGCCCCAGACACCCTTTTAGCTCAGTAATGATGTCACTCCCGAGACTCACCCTTCAGCCGAAGATTAGACAGCCCCATAAAACAAAACGAGACTAATGGGGCACAACAACCCAGGACAAGGACTAGAAGGCCAGAGGGGACAGGAAACCTGGTAATAGGGAACCCAAGGTTGAGAAGGGAGAGTGCTGATGTGTCGTGGGGTTGTTAACCAATGTCATAAAACAATATGTGTACTAACTGATGAATGAGAAACTAGTTTGTTCTATAAACCTTCATCTAAAGTACAATTAAAAAAAAAAAAAAAAGAATATCTCAATGGCTTTTAAATTACCTAGGATAGAATTGTATCTGTCGACTTTCGTGCTCCCAGACCTCCTGCTTCATTGGTGGTGAATGGTTGTGAACCACTCTCAACTATCCACGCAACAGTCATGTTCACGTTCCCTAATGTTTCTTTCCCCAGGCCACCTCTGCTTCAAGTATAGAAACCCAAGGACTTGTCTGACATTCACAGGAATATTTGACTTCTACCACCACTCAGTTTATTACTTTATTAATTTGTAGTTATTTATTGAGAGCCTATAATGTGCCTTTTAAGCTACTCGGGAAACATGATGCAATGTGTTGCACACCACAATGGCTCGCATAAACAAGAGGCAACGGATACCTGGAGCAAGAAACTACCTATCTCTGGGAGCCAGGAAAGTCTCACAGTAGATGACTCTTGCAGGTGAATCTTGAAAAACTGAGCTTAAGTTTTCCAGGTAGATGGGCTTTATGTGTGGGTGGGAGTGCTGAAAAAATGGGATTCAAGCAGAGATGAAGCAGAAAGGCACATAAACGGGACATAGCATGGTGGTTCAGCACCTATTGGTGGTTTTCATATCAGTCTCCTTCCACTCATGCCTCTCCCCCATCCGTCCCTGTGGTTCCCCTCATGTGGGGCTATCCAGTGGGGAAGTGGAAGTCCTGAGTCAGTCTCCTCTCTCTGCTGCAGTTCTGAAAAGCTTTTGTTGCTCCACAGTTAAGGTTGGCTCTGTGACCATTGCTTATCCTGGGTGCTTCTACTCTGCTGCTCTGGATGGAACCTGGCTGATCCAGACTCTGTATCATTCTAGGCTATTTAGTCCCAAAGTTTCAGGCACCTTGCTCTTTTTGTTTAAGAGCTTCCCCAGTCCTGAGAGGGAGGCCAGGGCACTTTTATAGCAACATCAGCCATATCACCCTCAGAAAATTCCTTATGGCTCTGATGCCACGTTTCTAAATAAGGCACATATTTTTCCCACTCCTCTCAGTAGAGGACAACTCCAGAGTCTAACTTTGCTAAGCCAGTGAATTTCTCTCTATCCATACCCATCCCTAAATCTTTATTTCCTCTCAAAAGAAGTGTTCTTTATTTTGCCCAAGGCTATTTTCTTCACCTGTGTCCTAAATGAATGCTCCCCAAATCTAGAAAGCATAAAAATCACTTGGAAGCCTTATTTAAAATATGACTTCCAAAGACCCACCCAGTCCAACTGAATCTGAATCCCAAGGGTAGGACCCAAGAATCTATTGTTTAACAAGCTCCCTGGTGATCCATTGCTTTGTGGTAAAATATTTCATGAAAAAAAAAAAAGGGATGGGGGATATATATACACCATATATCCGAGATGATCTCATAAAACCAGCCTAGCTCTAGTCTGTGGAACAGAATGGGATCAACTGTTCAGATTTCTGTATTTTTATGTCTCTTTAGGAATCTTTTTGAGAACTACCCACTCTCTCAGTCCTTTGGCCTCAATTGTATCTTCCCTATAGATCCTCTTCCCTCCATCTATCGGTTTAAGAACATCACATAAAAGAAAAAACAAAACACCCTCTCTAGACCCTTCTTGCTACCCCTACCTCTTTAATTTCTTTTGTAGCAAACTTTCTCTCTACTGATAGCTGTGGACGAAAATAGTCTCCCTTCACATTCTCTCATTAACTGAATACATTCTAATTTCCATCCCAACAAATTCACAGAAATTATTCTTAAAAAGTTCATTGATAAGAACTGGTGATTTTTTTACCTGTTTCGTATAATTGATTTTTTACACTCTACTGTCATGGCAAGCTGTCACCAATATTCTACAAAAGGTCTGTTTTTTTGTTTTTTTTTATTGTTGCTAGATTCCCTCTTTACTGTCCACATCATTTCCACTCTTCCTACCTGATAAAAACAGCCAATTCACCTTATGTGTGTTTTTATATACATATATGTTACCATAAAAATATGTAGTATTATTTTCTGGATGTACAATTTATATAAATGTTATTGTGCTATAAATATTACTTTGTTTCTTCTTTTGCTCAGAATACTTTTTTTAATTGTTGTAGTTAAATGAAGTTTACGTTTCAAGTTAGTCTCCCACACAAAATTTTATACATAAATTGTTATGTGACCCTAATTGCTCACCCCATTCTGCAACAGCATACTCCTCCTTTCCACCTCTGATTCCCCATGTCCATTCAACCAGCTCCTAACCCTCTCTGCCTTCCCATCTCACCTCTGGACAGAAGTTGCCCCTTTGATCTCTTGTATCTACTTGAGCTAAGAGGCACACTCTTCATGAGTATCACTTCATGTCCCACAGTCCAGTCCCATCCCTGTCTGAAGAGTTGGACTCAGAAATTGTTTTAGTTCTGGGCTGATAGAGAGTCCAGGGGCCATGCTTTCTGGGGTACCTCCAGTCTCAGTCGGACCATTAAGTCTGATCTTCTTACTAGAATTTGAGTTCTGCACCCCATCTTTCTGCTGCTCCATCAGGGACTCTCTGTTGTGTTCCCTGTCAGGAAGGTCACTGGTGGTAGCCAGGCACCATCTAGTTCTTCTGGTCTCAGGCTGATGAATTCTCTGGTTTATGTGGCCTTTTCCATCTCCCGGGCTAATACTTTCCTTGTGTCTTTGGTGTTCTTCGTTCTCCTTTACTCCAGGTGGTTGGGACCAATTGATGCATCTTAGATGGCCACTTGCAAGCTTTTAAGACCCCAGACGCCACTCCCCAAAGTAAGATGCAGAACATTTTCTTAATAAGCTTTGTTATGCCAATTGACCTAGATGTCCCCTGAAAGCATGGTCCCCAGACCCCTACCCCTGCTACACTGTCTCCTCAAAGCATTTGATTGTATTAAGGGAGCTTCTTAGCTTTGGTTTAGTCCAGTTGTGCTGACTTCCTCTGTAGTGTGTGCTGGCCTTCCCTTCGCCTAAGATGATTCTTATCTACTATCGAGTTAGCAAATAACCCTCACCCTCCCTCCCCACCCCCGTAACCATCAAAGAATGTTTTCTTCTGTGTTTAAACCTTTTCTTGAGTTCTTATAATAGTGGTCTTATACAGTACTTGTCCTTCTGTGACTAAATTCACTCAGCATAATAAGTTCCAGCTTCCACCATGTTATACGATGCTTCTCAGCTTCATCTTTGTTCTTTATCAATGTGTAATATTCCATTGTGTGGATGTACCATATTTTGTTTATCCATTCAGAATACTTTTTAACCTATGTCCATACTGCTATATATAAATCTGCCTTATTCTTCTTCACCTCTTAATAGCATTCCATTCTGTACATATACTGCAATTTACTTATCCATATACTAAGGATGAACAACATGATTGCCTCTAATTCTTTGCCAAATAACATTGTGATAAACATTTTAAATATCCTGTGTTCCTATGAGAATGTTTCTCTCCAGCAATGGCTGTCAACCTTGCCTATATATTTAGAATATACCTCAGGAGCTTAAAAAAAAAGAAAAACCTGATGCCTGTTGGCCCCCTCCCCAAAATAATCTGATTAAATTTGTCTTGGATGGGCTTATCCATCAGTATATACCAGTTTGTTTGTTTTTTTAATGTCCTGGGTGGTTCTAATACTTAGATTGAAGGGAGAATCACTGCTGTAAGGCCTTGATACTCAAAGTGTGGTCCTCTGTAGTAGGCAGAACAACGGTCTCCAAAGATGTCCATGTCCTAGTCCCCAAAATTTGTGAATATGTCAGGTTGTATGGCAAAGGGGAATTAAAATTATAGCTGGAATTAAGGCTGTTAATCAGCTGACCTTGAAGAGGGAGATTATCCCAGATTATCTGGGTGACTTCATACATTCACAGTAGTCCTTAAAAGTAGAAGAGAGAAGCAGAAAAAGGGAGTCCGAGGGAAACTGGACAGCAGAATTAAGGCCAGAGTGATGCAACTCAAGAAGGATCTGACGTTGAAGATAGAGTACAGGGCCATGACCTGAGGAACGTGGATAGTCTCTAGAAATCAGAAAAGGCAAGGAAATTGATTCTTTCCAAGAGCCTCCAAAAACTAATGCAGCCCTGCTGACACCTTGATTTTAGGTCAGTGATATCTGTACTAGACTTCTAACCTATATAAGTGTAAAATAACAAATTTGTTTTGTTTTAAGCCAGTAAATTGCGGTAATTTGTTACAACAGCAATAGAAAACTAATACATCTTCCAACTACAAAATAGGCATCACCTGGCATTTAGAAATTCATAACCTCATGCCCCACCACAGACCTACTCAGTCAGAATCCACGGTTTAATGAGATCTTCAGGTGATTTGTGTGCACCCTAAACTTTGAGAAGTATTGGTCTATATCCTGTACCCAGGAAGGAAAGTATTGGTTCTTAGAGTGTATGAATATTTAATTTCACTAAATAGTACCTGATTGTTCTCTAAAATAACTTTCCCAATGTATCTTCCCACCCATAGTGTGTGAGAGTAACAATTACCCCACATCCTCACAAACAGTGTCATCAAATGTTAATAGTTGCCAAGCTGACAAATGCAAGTGGTAACTCATTGTTGTTTTAACTCTGATTACCAGTGTGATAGAGCATCTCTTCCTATATTCAGTAATCATTTATGTTTCCACGTTTAAATTTTTTTCCCACTAACTTGTAGTATCACCTCTACCATACACCAAATTCTCGTACCAACTATGCCTGTGACTTTGATTTTGTTCTGTTGGTCTGTATATCTGAACCTGCACCAGTACCTCATTATTTTAATTATTATAGTTTTGTAATATTTCTTAATACTTGATAGGCTTAGTCTACCTTCTTTGTTCTTCTTGCTTTTTAAAAATTGCTTTAATATACAAGGGCTTTTATTTCTCCATATAAATTTTACAGTCAGTTTGTCACATCCCCACAAGAAATCCTCTTCATTTTTATAATAATATTAAGAAACTCCTCATTAAAGTCTTGTGAATATTTTTTAAATTATTAGATATTGTATTTGGTAGCTTCCCCTTCTGTTAAGTGGTATCTATTTTCTATTACATTTTCTATCTGGTTATTGCTGGTGTAGAAATATTGCTATTCTTGACTCCAGCAACTTTACTGAAGTCCTTTTTAGTCTCAATAGCTTTAAAATGTATTGCCATTCTTTACTTATCTGCAAGTTGGAGAAAATGAGCATGGAATAAAAATCTGAGGTAAGGCTGAATGAAATTGGAAGAAAGAGCAAAGGAATTACATTGTTGAAACATTTAGAGAAAACTGAGGAAAGCTTTTCTATCACCTGGGCATTTTGAGAGGTCTGGAGTTGAGGGTCAGGGTGGCAGAGGGCCTTATCAAAATTGTGGGAGTCTGGAAGAGACATAAAGGCATATAAAAGTCTAATTCTCCACATTAAAAGGAATCTTCATCATCATGGATTACAACGTTCCTTACTGCAACAGAAACACTATCTAGTCATTTGTATAAAGTGCCCCCTGTCTGATGTTTCTCCCAGAATCCTAGAAAAATAAGGAGTGAAGCCAAGCAGGAGAAGGTTTTATTCTTCCCTGCAGATGCACTGAGGGGCTCCTATCAGGGGGGAAGACGAGCTGAGGGGAAACTTATGATAAAAATTCTTGCTCCATCACACTATGTATGTATCTCTAAACATCACTATGTATGTATCTCTAAACGTATTATTTACTTTTTAAAAACTGAGTAGCAAGAACCTAACTGTGTAAGGATGTTAGGTGAATCTCTGAGTCAATACCGCTTTTAAACACAGGCAAGATAGCTTCTGCCCTCACCCAACCCTTTAGAAGATACCTCAAGAGTCCAAGGGGCTCCCACCTCTGTTCACTGCAGCACTGTTCACAATAGCCAAAAGATGGAAACAATCTAAGTGTCCATCAACTGGTGAATGGATAAACAAAATGTGGTACATACATACAATGGAATACTACGCAGCCATAAAGAATAATGAGTTCCCAAAATATCTCGGAATATGAATGAACCTAGAGGACATTATGTTGAGCAAAATAAATCCAACACAAAAGGACAAATATTGGATGATTTCACTTTTATAAAATGATAAGAAGAGCTATATATACAGAAACTAACATGCATCTTGGTGGTTATCAGGGTTGGGAGGTGGAGGATTCATTCTATAGACAGTAGTCACTTTTTACTTATGGTGATAGAAATTGTGACACCAAATATGGGAGAAGTGTGCACAGCTTAACCAAGATAACTGATGCCACTAGGTTGTATACACACAACACGCATTAAAAAAAAGAAAAAAGATGTTTAGGTAAATGATATATATAATTTTGCAACAACAACAGTCAAAAGACGTGTGTTTATGTATACATATGTGTGTATTAGTATATATATGTATGTGTGTGTATGTATTTATATAGATATATATATAATAAAAGAAATAAGAGTCACAGAAAGTGATACTTCTTAGATATAACCAATCACCTCACAAAGATTAGTTTTATTGGTTTGAAGACTTATGGTCATAGTCTTGTGAGACCATTTGTTCAATTGGCATAATATAGTTCATAAAGTTTATGTAGTGTTTGGGGTCTTAAAAGCTTGGAAGCAGCCAGCTAAGATGCTACTACTGGTTTCTACTCATCTGGAGCAAAAGAGAAAGAAGGAAACTCAAGGCTCAGAGAAGGAACCAATCCACAGGACTAATTGTCTACATGGACCATGTCCTCCTCTACCCTGAGACCAGAAGAACTAGATGGTTTTCAGCTACCACTACCAAACATCCTGATCAGGACCACAATAGATGGATCCTGGTGAAAAGGGAGAAAAATATGGAACAGAACCTCAAATTTAAAAAAAAAAACCCAGACTTACTGGACCCACTGAGATAGGTGGAATCCCTGAGACCATCATCCCTGAAATACTCTTTAAATCTTAAACAAAAACTATCCCCTCAGGTCACCTTTTAGCTACATAAGAGGTTAGCTCATAAAGTAATGAATACCACCCTTAAATACTGCACTCTTTTAAAAAAACACATATATGAGACCAAATGGTCAGCAAACACACTAAAGCATAGATGAAAAGGTTGGGGGGCTGTGAAACTAGGTCAATGGGAACAGAACAACTAGACTAGACATAATGAGAGTGCTGATACAATGTGCAGAATGTAACCAGTATCACTGAACAATATGTGTAAACATTGTTGAATGGAACCTCTTTTGCTGTCTACACTTCTACTGAAAATACAATAAAATATTACAAAAAAAAAAAAAAAAAAAGCTCCAGAGCAGTGACATTTAGCAAAGTGATTAGGCAGTGACATGATTAGGTAGTGACATTAAACAAGTTTCCAGGCCATTTCCAAGTGATTTCTGTGGGCACCTGGGTTGCTCAGGAAGGCCAGGTTTGATGCAGGAAAAAGAGACTTAATTAAAAGCTGAAGGTGTTTTTAATGGAAAGTTCAGGAAAGAGTTGTTTATTTTTTTCATCAGTATGCCTTTTCTTTGTTAAAAACACTTTCCTTTTACCCTGAGGAGCATAATGAGGAAAAATATTTGGCCAGAATAAGTGGAAGGCGTGGGGAGGAGGAAGATTTTAGTGGTGTTTTATGGAGCAAAACTGTCAACTCTGACACCTGCCTCTCCAGGAAGATCAGCTGGAGTGAGGGCTGTGCTTTTCATCACAATGGCTTACACATAATTATTCTCTAGCCTCATGACTTTATCAAATCCCTCTTTGGCTGTCCAAAATCACTGTCAAGGAGCTGAATGGTATCTGGAAGACACACCCAGAACAAAAGCTCCCCAGCAAGTACTGCCAGGTTAGTAAAGATCAGATAAGCCCCCTCTTTCATAGCCATCACTGCCTTCTTACATCTATTTTTCTCCTGTCAGCTACTAGCTGACTTCTCTGGTCCCCAAAATTGGCTGCCACCCAGGACTCTGGATGTATTCTTACTTCTCATACCTTGCCTATGGTATTACTTAAGGGAGGAAGAGGCTCTGCTATCTTTAACATATGGCTTTCAAGGTTGCCTTGAACATCTAAATCCAGTTGACAGATGTCTAGCAAGTTTTTACGGGTGCAGCCTAAAGAGGCAAACATCACTTACTCCCACCCTCCACTGGCCAGTCACATGGCCACATCTGACTATAAGGGAGGCTAGGAGATGTAGTTTAGCTGTGGACTCAGGTAGAAAAGGAAGTGGATTTGGGTAAACAGTTAGTCAGACAGTGCATTACTCCCTTTAATTTTCAGCTCAGCTCCCCACTTGATTTCTTCTTTCTGACCTTCTACCCTTTTGGTACAGTTCAGCAAAGTCCTGCTTTTTGAAACACTTCTGACAGATTGAACTTGATACTGGATGATAAACTTCAGTTCCTGAACTCATCTCTGCCAACTGCCACATGCCACATAATGGGTGGGACCTCCCAGACTCCACATGGCAAGAGGTGAATGGAGAGGAGGAACTAGGGGAGTGGGGAGACTGAGCCTATGAACCTCACATGACAATCTGCCTAGGAGAACTGCCCAAACATCCCAATCCCTCAGAGCACAATGTCTAAGAAATGGATGGGCCATTCCCCTGAACGGTATCCAAGAACTCAAGCATACAAAGAAAGCTTAAGTGAGGGGTGAGCGATAGGACAGTTCAGGGCCTGTGTTTTAGTAGTCAACTTATGTTTGTGTGCTTTTTAATCCTAGGTCTGGAGCAGTTTAAAAACAAGACTGTTGTCAGTAATTTCTGCCAAGGAATTCTGAATCATTTACCTTGATCTGTCAGCAATGAGAGGAGAGAAACTATGCTCTTTACATTTATTTAATCAATCAGAGCCACATGAATTTTTTACAGAGATAGTCTTAATGTGATTTACCCAAGTCGTTCAGCACCTTTAGATACCTTCCAACCTAAGTCCATATTCAATATGATTCTTAAGGTTAAGAGTGAAATTTAGGCAAAATCTCCTCTTCAGTTAAAGAATTCTCCTCTCTAGTTGGACTGCAAGATTTCTCAATATTGGTACTATTAACATTTTGGGCCAGATAATGCTATGTTGTGGGGAGGGGACTATCCTATCCATTGCAGGATATTTATCGGCATCCCAGACTTCCACCCACTAGATATTGGTAGTAACTTCCAGTCATTAAAATACAAAATGTCTCCAGACATTGTTAATGTCCTCTGGAGGCAAAACTATTCTGAGTTGAGAACCACCAAGTTGGAGAGAGGTGAACTTTGGTCTTCTCTACAATAAGAAATTTCAAAGATGTGTATTTTCCTATTTTATTGCAAAAATAAATACTTATTTATAGGATCCAGGGCAGTATATAAACACCTCACATATACTTGTGGACTGATTTATTAATTGGTTGATTGATCATTTGTTTAAAGTTCAATCAAATTAAAGAACATTACCATGTGGCAACAAAGTGTAGGAAATAGGACCTCATAAAAAGTCAGTCATGTTTTTGTTAGGTGCCATCAAGTCGGTTCCAACTCATAGTGACCCTACTACATACAACAGAACAAAACACTGCTCAGTCCTGCACCAATCCTCACAATAACTGCTGTGTTTGAGCTCATTGCTGCAGCCACTGTGTCAAACCATCTCACTAAGGGTCTTTATCTTTTTCACTGACCTTCGATTTTACCAAGCACGATGCTCTTTTTCAGGGAATGGTCCCTCCTGATAACATGTCCAAAGTACATGAGAGGAAGTCTTGCCAACCTTGCTTCTCAGGAGCATTCTGGCTGTACCTCTTCTAAGACATCCTTAACGACTTCAATCTTTTTTCTCCATTTACCATGATGTTGCTTATTGGTCGGGTTGTGAGGATTTTTGTTTTCTTTATGCTGAGGTGTAGTCCATACTGAAGGCCGTAGTCTTTGATCTTCATCAGTAAGTGCTTCAAGTCCTCTTTGCTTTCAGCAAGCCAGGTGGTATCATCTGCATATCACAGGTTGTTAATGAGTCTTCTTCAATCCTGATGCTGTTTTTCTTCATATAGTCCAGCTTCTCAGATTATTTGCTCAGCGTACAGATTGACTAAGTATGGTAAATGATACATCCCTGATGTACACCTTTCCTGATTTTAAATCACGCAGTATCTCCTTATCCTATTCAAAGGACTGCCTCTTGGTCTATGTACGGGTTCCACGTGAGCACAGTTAAAGGTTCTGGAATTCCCATTCTTCTCAATATCATCCATAATTTGTTATGACCCATACAGTAGAATGCCTTTTCATAGTCAACAAACCATGGGTAAATACCTCTGCTTTCAGCCAATATCCAACGGACATCAGCAATTATATCCTTTGTTCCACATCCTCTTCTGAATCTGGCTTAAATTCCTGGCAGTTCCCTGTGGATGTATTGCTGAAACCGCTTTTGAATGACTGTCAGTAAAATTTTACTTGCATGTGATATTAATGATATTGTCCAATAATTTCCAGATTCTATTGCATTATCTTTCTTTAGAATGGGCACAAATCTGGATCTCTTCCAATCAGTTGGCCAGGTAGCTCTCTTCCAAATATTTTGGCATAGGCCAGTGAGCACCTCCAGCATGGCATCTGTTTGTTGAAGCATCTCAATTGGTCTTCCATCAATTCCTGGAGACGTGTTTTTCTCCAATGCCTTCACTACACCTTGGACTTCTTCCTTCAGTACCATTGGTTCTTGATCACATGCAACCTCCTGAAATGGTTGAATGGCGACCTACTCTGTTTAGCGCAGTGACTCTGGTATATTCCTTCCATCGTCTTTTGATGCTTCTTGCATTGTTCAATATTTTGCCCATAGAATCTTTCAATATTGCAACTCGAGGCTTCAATTTTTTCTTCAGTTCTCCCAGCTTGAGAAATGCTGAGCACATTCTATCTTTTTGGTTTTCTAACTCCAAGTCTTTGCACATTTCATTGTAATATTTTGTCTTCTTGAGCTACCTGTTGAAATCCTCTGTTCAGTTCTTTTACTTCATCATTTCTTCCACTTGGGTTAGCTACTCTACGTTCAAGAGCAAGTTTCAGAATCTCTTCTGACAACCATTTTGGTCTTTTCTTTCTTTCCTGTCTTTTTAATGACCTTTTATTTTCTTCATATATGATGCCCTTGATGCTATCCCACAAATCATCTGTTATTCAGTCATTTGTGTTCTATGCATCAAATCTATTCTTTTTTTTTATTGTGCTTTAAATGAAAGTTTACAATTCAAGTTAGTTTCTCATACAAAACTTTTTACACACATTGCTATGTGACCCTAGTTGCACTCCCTATACTGTGACAGCACACTCCTCCTTTGCACCCTGGATTTCCAGTGCCCCTTCAACCAGCTCCTGTCCCCAGTGGCTTCTCACCTCACCTCTGGACAGGAGCTGCCTATTTAGTCTCATGTATCTAATTGAGCTAAGAAGCACACTCTTCACAAGTATCATTTTATGTCTTCTACTACTGTCTAATCTTTGTCTGAAGAGTTGGCTTCAGGAATGGTTTTAGTTTTGGGCTAACAGAGAGTCCAGGGGCCATCTCTTCTGGGGTCCTTCCAGTCTCAATCAGACCATTAAGTCTGGTCTTTTTACTAGAGTTTGAGTTCTGCACCCCACTTTTCTCCTGCTCCATCAGGGAATCTCTGTTGTGTTCCCTGTCAGGGCAGTCATGGGTGGTAGCCGGGCACCATCTAGTTCTTCTGGTCTCAGACTGATGGAGTCTCTGGTTTATGTGGTCCTTTTGTCTCTTGGGCTAATATTTTCCTTGTGTCTTTGATGTTCTTCATTCTCCTTTGCTCCAGGTGGATTGGGACCAATTGATACATCTCAGATGGCTGCTCACTAGCTTTTAAGACCCTGGACGCCACTCACCAAAGTGGGATGCAGAACATTTTCTTAATAAACGTTGTTATGGCAATTGACCTAGATGTCCCCTGAAACCATGGTCCCCAAAACCCTGCCCCTGCTACTCTGTCCCTCTAAGTTTTGGGTTATATTCAAGAAACTTCTTAGCTTTTGGTTTAGTTCAGTTGTGCTGGCTTCTCCTGTAGTGTGTGTTGTCCTTCCCTTCACCTAAGATAATTCTTGTCTACTATCTAGTTAGTGAATACCTATCTCGCTCTCCTTCCCCACCCTCGCAACCATCAAAGAATGTTTTCTTCTATGTTTAAACCTTTCCTTAGAGTTCTTATAATAGTGGTCTCATACAATATTTGTCCTTTTGTGACTAATTTCACTCAGCATAATGCCTTCCTGATTCATCCATGTTATGAGATGTTTCACGGATTCATCATTACTCTTTATCTTAGTATTTCATTGCGTGAATATACCATAATTTGTTTATCCATTCGTCCATTGATGGGCACCTAGGTTGTTTCCATCTTTTTGCTATTGTGAACAGTGTTGTAATGAACATGGGTGTGCATATATCTATTCATGTGATGCCTCTTATTTCTCTAGGAGATATTCCAAGGAGTGGGATTGCTGGATCACATAGTACTTCAATTTCTAGCTTTTTAAGGAGGTGCCAAATCGATTTCCAAAGTGGCTGTACCATTTTACATTCCCACCAACAGTGTATAAGTGTTTCAGTCTCTCCGCAACCTCTCCAACGTTTATTATTTTGTGTTTTTTGGATTAATGTTAGCCTTGTTGGGGTGAGATGGTATCTCATTGTAGTTTTCATTTGCATTTCTCTAATGGCTAACGATTGTGAGCACCTCCTCATGTATCTGTTAGCCACCTGAATATCTTCTTTGGTGAACTGCCTGTTCATATCCTTTGCCCATTTTTTAATTGGGTTATTTGTCTTTTTGTTGTTGAGGTTTTGCAGAATCTTGTAGATTTTAGAGATTAGACCCTGATTAGATTTGTCATAGCCAAAAATTTTTTCCCAGTCTATGGGTTGTCTTTTGACTCTTTTGGTGAAGTCTTTTGATGAGAAGAAGTGTTTGATTTTTAGGAGCTCCCAGTTATCTAGTCTCTCTTCTGGTGCTTGTGCGTTGTTACTTATGGTTTGTATTCTGTTTATACCATGTATTAAGGCTCCGAATATTGTCCCTATTTTTTTCTTCCACGATCTTTATCATTTCTGATTCTGTATTTAGGTCTTCAATCCATTTTGAGTTAGTTTTTGTGCATGGTGTGCGGTATGGGTCTTGTTTCAGTTTTTTTACAGATGGATATCCAGTTATGCCAGCACCATTTGTTAAAGAGACTGTTTTCCCCAGTTAACGGACTTTGGGCCTTTGTCAAATATCAACTGCTCATGGGTGGATGAATTTACATCTGGATTCTCAATTCTGTTCCACTGGTCTATGTATCTGTTGTTGTACCAGTACCAGGCTGTTTTGACTACCGTAGCAGTAAAATAAGTTCTAAAATCAGGTAGTGTGAGGCCTCCCACTTTGTCCTTCTTCTTGAGTAATGCTTTACTTATGCAGGGCCTCTTCCCTTTCCATATGAAGTTGGTGATTTGTTTCTCCATCTCCTTAAAAAATACCACTGGAATTTGGATCAGGATTGCATTATGTCTATACATCACTTTGGGTGAAACTGACATTTTCACATTGTTGAGCCTTCCTATCCAGGAGAAAGGTATGTTTTTCCACTTACATGGGTCTCTTTTGGTTTCTTGCAGTAGTGTCTTGGATTTTTCATTCTATAGGTCTTTTATGTCTCTGGTTAGATTTATTTCTAAGTATTTTATCTTATTGGGGGCTATTGTAAATGGTGTTGATGTGGTGATTTCCTCTTCAAAGTTCTCTTTGTCAGTGTAGAGGAATCCAAATGATTTTTGTGTGTTTATCTTGTATCCTGATACTTTGCTAAAATCTTCTATTAGTTCCAGTAGTTTTCTTGGGGATTCTTTGGGGTTTTCGGTGTATGAGATCATATCACCTGCAAACAGAGATACTTTTACTTCTTCCCTACCAATCTGGATGCCCTTTACTTCTTTTTCTAGCGCAATTGTTCTGGCTAGGACCTCCAGCACAATGTTGAATAAGAGTGGTGATAAAGAGCATCCTTGTCTGGTTTCCGTTCTCATGGGGAATGCTTTCAGACTCTCTCCATTTAGGATGATGTTGGCTGTTGGCTTTATATAAATGCCCTTAATTATGTTGAGGAATTTTCCTTCTATTCCTATTTTGTTGAGAGTTTTTATCATGAATGGGTGTTGGACTTTGTCAAATGCTTTTTCTGCATCAATTGACAAGATCATGTGGTTCTTGCCTTTTGTTTTATTTATGTGATGGATTACATTGATTGTTTTTCTAATGTTGAACCATCCCTGCATACCTGGTATAAATCCCACTTGATCATGGTGAAGTATTTTTTTGATATGCTGTTGAATTCTATTGGCTAGAATTTTGTTGAGGATTTCTGTACCTATGTTCATGAGGGATATTGTTCTTTTTCTTTTTTTTTTTTTTTTTTTTTTTTTTTTGATGTCTTCACCTGGTTTTGTTATCAGGGTTATGCTGGCTTCAGAGAATGAGTTTGGGAGTATTCCATCTTTTTCTCTACTTTGAAATACCTTTAGTAGTAGTGGTGTTAACTCTTCTCTGAAAGTTTGGTAGAATTCTCCAGAAAAATCATCTGAGCCAGGGTTTTTTTTGTTGGAATTTATTTAATTACCTTTTTAATCTCTTCTTTCGTTATATGTTTATTTGGTTGTTTTACCTCTATTTCTGTTAGTTTAGGTAGGTAGTGTGTGTCTAGAAATTCGTCCATTTCCTCTAGGTTTTCAAATTTGTTAGAGTGCAATTTTTCATAGTATTCTGTTATGATACTTTTAATTTTAGTTGCGTTTGTTGTGATATCGCCCATTTCATTTCATATTTGGATTATTTGCTTCCTCTCCTGTTTTTCTTTTGTTAGGTTGGCCAATGGTTTATCAATTTTGTCAATATTTTCAAAGAACAAGCTTTTGGTCTTGTTAACTCTTTCAATTGTTTTTCTATTCTCTGTTTCATTTAATTCTGCTTTAATTCTTATTATTTGCTTTTTTCTGGTGTCCGAGGGCTTCTTTTGCTGCTGTCTTTCTATTTGTTCAAGTTGTAGGGTTAATGTTTCAATTTTGGCCCTTTCTTCATTTTGGATGTGTGCATTTATTGGTGTAAACTGACTTCTGAGCACTGCTGTTGCTGCGTCCCAAAGATTCTGGTAGGATGTGTTTTCATTCTTATTTGATTCTATGAGTTTCTTTATTCCATTCTTAATTTCTTCTATAACCCAGTAGTTTTGAGCAAGGTGTTGTTCAGTTTCCATGTGTTTGATTTTTTTTCCTTGCTTTTTCTGTTATTTATTTTCACTTTTATGACTTTATGGTCAGAAAAGGTGCTTTGTAATATCTTGGTGCTTTGGATCTGTTAAGGCTTGCTTTACGGCCTAATATGTGGACTATTCTGGAGAATGTTCCATGCACATTGGAAAAGAAAGTAAACTTGGCGGCTCTTGGGTGTGGTGTTCTGTATGTGTCTATGAGATCAAGTTGGTTGACTGTGGTATTTAGATTGTCAGTGTCTTTACTGAGCTTCTTTCTA
The DNA here is from genome assembly GCA_030035585.1 of Dugong dugon. Lineage (NCBI taxonomy): Eukaryota > Metazoa > Chordata > Mammalia > Sirenia > Dugongidae > Dugong > Dugong dugon. The sequence continues at coordinate 35,871,282 of CM057467.1, forward strand.
GATATTCTGTCTTTCACCAAAAGTGGAGTGTTGAAGTCTCCTACTATTAATATGGAGCTGTCTATCTCTGTTTTCAATGCTGTTAGAGTTTGTTTTATGTATTTTGGAGCCCTGTCCTTGGGCGTGTAACTACTTATTATGGTTATGTCCTCCTGGTGTATTGAACTTTTAATCATTATATAGTATCCTTCCTTATCCTTTGCGGTGGATTTTACTTTAAAGTCTATTTTGTCAGAGATTAATATTGCCACTCCTGCTCTGTTTCAAGTTTTGTTTGCTTGATATATTTTTTCCATCCTTTGAGTTTTAGTTTGTTTGTGTCTTTAAGTTTAAAGTGTGTCTCTTGTAAGCAGCATATAGACAGATAATTTTTTTCACCCATTCTGCCACTCTCTGTCTCTTTATTGGTGCATTTAGTCCATTTATATTCAGCATAATTATTGATAGGTTTGAGTTTAGTGCTGTCATTTTGATGTCTTTTTTTTTTGGCATTGTTGACAGTTTCTTTATTCCACATAATTTTCTGGGCTGAGTCCGTTTTCTTTATGTATTTTCTTTTCCTCTTTTTCATTGTTATTCATTTTGTATTTGCTAAGTCTTTATGTTTCTCTTGTTTTTTATTTTGATGTGTAGGACTGTCAGTTTCCTTTGTGGTTACCTTAATATTTACCCCTATTTTTCTGAGTTAAAACTAGTCTTTTATTCCTTATATTGGCTTGTCTTCCTCTCCATATGAAAGTCTATGACAAAATTTTTTAGTCCCCCTTTTTTGTTTTAATGTTGTCGTCTTTTGCATATTGACGTCTCTGTTTCCCTACCTTCAGCATTTTAGCTTAGATTTGTTTTTGTGACTTCGGTATCTGCATTGATATCTGGTTGCTCTGTCCTGTATTCTAGTCTTGGGTTGTTATCTGATGTCATTGATTTTCTAACTGTAGGACTCCCTTTAGTATTTCTTGTAATTTTGGTATGGTTTTTGCAAATTCCCTAAACTTCCATTTTCTGAAATGCCCTAATTTCACCATCATATTTGAGAGACAGTTTTGCTGGATATATAATTCTTGGCTGGCAATTTTTTTCCTTCAAGCCTTTATATATGTCACCCCATTGTCTTCCTACTTGCATGGTTTCTGCTGAGTAGCCTGAATTTACTTACTGACTCTCCTTTGTAGATGACTTTTCATTTATCCCTAGCAGCTCTTAATATTCTCTTTATCTTTGGTTTTGGCAAGTTTCATTATAATATGTCCTGGTAACTTTCTTTTGGAATCTACCTTGTGTGGGGTTCAATGAGCATCTTGGATAGATACCTCCTCATCTTTCACGACATCAGGGAAGTATTCTGCTGACAAATATTCAACAATTCTCTCTGTATTTTCTGTTATCTCCCCCGTTATGGTACTCCAATCACTCATAGGTTGTTCCTTTTGATAGAGTCTCACATAATTCTTAGAGTTTCTTTATTTTTTAAAATTATTTTATCTGATTTTTCCTCAAGTAAGTTGGTGTCAAGTTCTTTATCTTCAGTCTCACTAATTCTGACTTCCATTGCCTCAATTCTGTTCCTATGACTTTCTATTCACTTGTCTAATTCTGAAATTTTATTGTTAATCTTCTGGATTTCTGTTTGCTGTCTCTCTACGGATTCTTGCAGTCTGTTATATCTGTCATTATGCTCTTCTATAATCTTCTTAAATTCCTCTATAGCTTTGTCTGTGTGTTCCTTGGCTTGTTCTGCATTTTGGATGATGTCCTTCCTGATATCTTGAAGAGCTCTGTATATTAATCCTTTGCATTCTACCTCTGGTAATGCCAAGAAGGTCTCTTCCTCCAGAAAATTTCTTCATTCTTTATTTTGGGAGCTTGCTTAAGCCATCATGGTCTGCCTGTTTATCTGATTTGATATTGAGTGTTGTCTCCAATCCATGAGTAAGTTATTACATTTATTTTATGTTTTCTTACTGTGTTCTAGCTTCTTGTTTTGTTTTGATATGCCCAGATAGGCTGCTTGTTTGATTATTGGTGCCTTTGAAACTCTGAAGTCCTGTCACCAGATGTTTAGATCTGTTACTAGGTATGCGAGCCCAGGAGTCCATTTGCTTTTCTTGTACGGATTCAGCTCAGGTGTCCGTCATGAAGTGTGTAGTGCAGGCTCTCACCTACAGTTCTAGATGGGCAGGGGTGATTGGTGTAGGCACAGGTATCTGGCTGCAGTAGGGGGTCATGCACTGAGCAAGGCAGGGGGCTGACGGCTCCCCCTAAGTATCTGAGAGGAAAGCATGTCCCTGTTCCCTAGACTGCATAGATGGGTGGGTTTTCATAGCTGTACTATCAGCACCCAGTGCTGTTGGCTATAAGGACTGGGGGGCACCACTTACCCTTGGACCCCTGTCGTGGGTGGCTAGGTGGCGTAGGTAGAGCCACCAGTCCTCAGGCTCCTGATGTGTGTAGTTGAGGACCCTGCTTAACAGGCAGAGCAGTGTCAAATGTTATGAACTTGTCACTCCACCATATAGCTGACAGTTGAAGTTAGGCTTCAGGTATATACCCTGTTGTACTGTGCTAATGAGGGCCTATACTGTTGTAATGGGCCCACATAAGTCTATGGAGGGATGAAAGGCATTCAAAGTCCATGAACCCCTTATGCCTGTGCCTAAGCAAAGGAGCTGCGCCTACCTAAGCTCCTGGCATAGGGGAGCTGGCAGATTATTTATTCTTGTTTGTTAATATGTTCCTTCTCCAAGGCCAGGAGAATGGCTCAGGGTGCGTGACAGGTCCTTATTTCTGGCCCAGGGGATTTGGCAATGGCTGAAGCTGGCCCAGGACCCAGTGCAGAGTGGGGAGAGGGCAGGTAAACAGGAGATAAGTTTTTCCCAAAGAGGGTGTTTTTTGATCCACACGGTAGGTTAGACACACGTTCTTACCTTTTGCCGACTGAGTGCCACTTTTCAGCGGTTCTGGATGCTTGAGTAGACGCTCTGCCACTTGGTCTCTCCCAATTTGGAAACGCATCCCAAGAGCCACTGCTTGCCTCACCACGTGTGTCAGCTGCAGGGTACCGGTTCCTGCAGGGCCAGGTCTGGCAACTCATCACTGCTTCTGAACCATCTTTCCCTCCCCTTGCTGCTCAGTACAATTCCTCAACTTTGCCTTTGATGTTCAGGGATCCTAGATTTTCATATATAATCAATTCACTTGGTTTTTTGGGTCTTTGTTGTAAGAGGGACCACAGGAAACACCTGACAGCTCCGCCATCTTGGCCCTGCCCATCAAATCTATTCTTAAGATGGTCTCTAAACTCAGGTAGGATACACCCAAGGTTGTACTTTGGCTCTTGTAGACTTGTTTTAACTTTTCTCAGCTTCAGCTTGAAGTTGCATACGAGCAGTTGATGGTCTGTTCCAGTTGGCCCCGCCTTGTTCCAACTGATGATATTGAGCTTCTCCAACATCTCTTCCCACAAATGTAGTTGATTTGACTCCTGTATATTCCATCTAGCGAGGTCCACATGTATAGTTGCCGTTTATGTTGTTGGAAAAAGGTATTTCCTATGTATAAGTAATTGGTCTTGCAAAATTCTATCATGTGATCTCTGGAACGATTACCAAGGCCATATTTTCCAACTATCAACTCTTCTATGTTTCCAACTTTTGCATTCCAATCACCAGTAATTATCAATTGTACATTTGATCAATTTCAGACTGTGGAAGTTGGTAAAAATGTTCAATTTCTTCATTTTTGGCATTGGTGGTTGGTGCATAAATTTGAATAACACTCAAATTAACTGGTCTTCCTTGTGTTGTTGTTGTTAGGTGCCATCAAGTCAGTTCTGACTCATAGCGACCCTGTGTACAACAGAAACACCGCCCGGTCCTGTGCCATCGTCACAATCATTGTTATGCTTGAGCTTATTGTTACGGCCACTGTGTCAATCCATCCTGTTAAGGGTCTTCCTCTTTTTTGCTGATCCTCTACTTTACCAAGCATGATACTCTTCAGGAACTGGTCCCTCCTGATAACATATCCAAAGTATGTGAGATATATTCTTGCCATCCTTGCTTCTAAGGAGCATTCTGGCTGTACTTCTTCCAAGGCAGATCTGTTGGTTCTTTTGACAGTCCATGGTATATTCAATATTCTTCGTCAACACCATAATTCAATGGCATCAATTCTTCTTCTGTCTTCCTTATTCATTGTGCAGCTTTCACATGCATGTGAGATGACTGAAAACATCATGGCTTGGGTCAGACACACCTTAGTCTTCAAGGTGACATCTTTGCTTTTTAACACGTTAAAGAGGTCTTTTGCAGTAGATTTGCCCAATGCAATGTGTCATTTCATTTCCTGACTGCTGCTTCCATGGGTGTTGATTGTGGATCCAAGTAAAATGAAATCCTTGACAAGTTCAATCTTTTCTCTGTTTAACATGATGTTGCTTATTGGTGCTGTTGTGAGGATTTTTGTTTTCTTTATGTTAAGGTGTAATCTATACTGAAGGCAGTAGTCTTTGATCTTCATCAGTAAGTGCTTCAAATCCTCTTCACTTTCAGCAAACAGTGTTGTTTCATATGCATAACACAAGTTGTTAATGAGTCTTCCTCCAGTCCTGATTCCCCATTCTTCTTCTTATAGTCCAGTTTATTGGATTATTTGCTCAGTATATGGATTGAATAGATATGGTGAAAGGATCCAACCCTAACATACACTTTTCCTAATTTTAAACCACAAAGTATCCCCTTGTTCTGTTCGAATGACTGCCTCTTGTTCTATTACAGGTTCCACATGAACACAGTTAAATATTCTGGAATTCCCATTCTTCAAAATGTTATCCATAATTTGTTATGATCCACACAGTCAAATGCCTTTGCATAGTCAATAAAACACAGGTAAACATCTTTCAGGTATTCTCTGCTTTCAGCCAGGACCTATCTGACATCAGCAATGATATCCCTGGTTCCACGTCCTCTTCTGAATCCAGCTTGAATTTCTGGCAGTTCCTTGTTGATATATTGCTGCAGCTGCATTTAAATGATCTTCAGTAAAATTTTACTTGTGTGTGACATTAATGATATTGTTCAATAATTTCCACATTCAGTTTGATCATCTTTCTTTGGACTAGGCATAAATATGGATCTCTTCCAGTCAGTTGGCCAAGTAGCTGTCTCCCAAATTTCTTGGCATAGGCGAGCGAGCACTTCCAGCACCGCACCCATTTGTTGAAACATCTCAGTTGGTATTCTGTCAAATTCCTGTCAACTTCCTATCACTGACAGCAGTGTTCTTTAGGATAGGTCTTGAATTTTTTTTTTTTTTTTTTTTTTGATGATGATGAATGCGACAGCATTCCTCTTCAAGCTGTCATTCCTGGCATAGTAGACTATATGATTGTCTGATTCAAAATTGCCAGTACCAGTCCATTTCAGCTCACTAATGCAAAGGGTATCAATCTTTATGAGTTCCATTTCATTTCTGATGACTTGCATTTTCCTAAATTTATACTTCTTACTTTCCACTTTCCGATTATTAATGGATGTTTGCAGCTGTTTCTTCTCATTTTGAGTTGTGCCACAGCAGCAAATGAAGGTCCTGAAAGCTTTATACAATTGATGTCATTAAATTCAACTCTACTTCAAGGAGGCAGCTCTTCCCCAGTTTTATTTTGAGTGCCTTCCAACCTGAGGGGCTCATATTCCAGCACTATTATCAGACAGTGTTCTGCTACTATTTAAAATGTTTCCACTGGGGATTTTTTTCAGAAGTAGACCACCATGTCATTCCTCTCAGTCTGCCTTAGTCTGGAAGCTCTGCTGAAACCTGTCCACCATGGGTGACCCTGCTGGTATCTGAAATACCAGTGGCATGGCTTCCAGCATCACAACAACACACAAGCCACCACAATAGGACAAACTGACAGACGAGTGGTAGAAAGTCAGCTGTAAGCCCCTCATATTCAGTATGCATGGTGTATTACATTAAAAATATGTATTATTTTACTTTATCCTTGTAGCCACTCTCCCAAATACATTATTAAGTAATTGGTTCAAGTTTACAGAGAAGGAAGTGGCAACACTGTGATTCAAATTCAGGTCTGTCTCTCTTACCTTCAAACCCATGTTCTTTCTCGTATATATTGAATGGTGTTCCCACAAAATATATGCTGAAGTCCTAACCCTTGTACCTGAGAATGTGATTGTTTGGAAAGAAGGGTGGAGTAGGGTGGGTCCTAAACCTAATCTTTTTTCTTTTTTTTTCCAGGGAAAATATCTAGCTGTTTATTTTATTTTACTTTATTGTACTTTAGATGAAGCTTTACAGAACAAACTAGCTTCTCATTATACAGTTACTACACATATTGTTTTGTGACATTGGTTAACAACCCCATGACATGTCAACACTCTCCCCTTCTCAAGCTTAGGTTCCCTGTTACCAGCTTTCCTGTCCCCTCCTGCCTTCTAGTCCTTGCCCTGGAGCTGGTGTGTCCCTTTAGTCTTGTTTTATTTTATGGGCCTGTCTAATCTTTGGCTGAAGGATGAACCTCAGGGGTTACTTCATTACTGAGCTAAAAGGGTGTCTGGGGATCATACTCTCAGGATTTCTCTAGTCTTAGTCAGGCCAGTAAGTCTGGTGTTTTTTTGTGAGTTAGAATTTTCTTCTACATTTTTATCCAGTTCTCTCCAGGACCCTCTATTGTGATCCTTGTCAGAGCAGTTGGTGGTGATAGCTAGGCACCATCTAGTTGTACTGGACTCAGTCTGGTGGAGGCTGTGGTAGCTGTGGTCCATTAGCCCTTGGGCTAATCTTTCCCTTGTGTTTTTAGTTTTCTTCATTCTCCCTTGCTCCCAAGGGGGTGAGACCAGTGGAGTATCTTAGATGGCTGCTCACAAGCTTTTAAGACCCCAGACACCACTTACCCAAGGAGAATGTAGAACATTTTCTTTATAAACTATGTTATGCTAATTGAGCTAGATTTTCCCTGACACCATTAAACCTAATCCTTTCTGAGTGGTATTTTATAAACGGGAGTACAGAGATGCTGTCTTAGTCTGTGTTCTTTAGAGGAGCAAAACCAGTGAGACATATGGATAGATAGACCGGTAGGTAGGTAGATAGATAGGTATATAGATAGATAGATAGGTATGTAGGTAGATAGATAGAGATGATGGATAGATAGACAGACAGTCACGTAGATATAGAGATAGATAGATAGACAGATGGATAGAAAAGAATGATTTACTTCAAGAAAATGGCTCACGTAATTGTGGGGGCTTCCAAGTCCCAAATCTGTAGGTCAGGTAGCAGGCTAGAGATCTCTGCTGGCTCATGGGATTGTTGGGCCTGGCATATCCAAAATCTGCAGGTTAGGCAACAGGCCAGAGACTTCAACAGGATTATATCCAAGGAACCAGAGGTCAGGTGACAAGAAGAGTACAGGACCAAGAGTGAGCTTTTCCAGAATGTCTATTTATATACTGAAAGTAGGCCACACCTCAAGGAAACTCCCCTTTCAAATGATTGGCTGATCACATCATAGAAGTGAATTACATTATATTACATTATAGAAGAGCAACCAGTCCAGTATTTACCAAACCACTGAGAATCATAGTCCAGTCAAGTCGACCAATAACATTAACCATCACAGATGCACACATAGCCACCATGTGATGAAGGAGGCAGATGTACCTATAAACAGCAAAGGAACATCAAGCATTGCAGCAGCCACCAGTAACTGGGAGAGGCCCAGAGAAGGAAATGACACAGCTGAGACTCTCATTTGGACTTTTAGCCTCCAGAACTGTGAGAAAATATATTTCTGTTCCTTAAAGCCACCCACTTTGTGGTATTTTGTTATGGCATCTGTCTTAGTCATCTAGTGTTGCTATAACAGAAATACCACAAGTGGATGGTTTTAACGAAGAGAAGTTTATTTCCCCACAGTTAAAGCAGGCTAAAAGTCCAAATTCAGGGCGTCAGCTCCAGGGGAAGACTTTTTCTCTCTGTCGGTCTTCTTCTCTTCAGTGTTCCCCCAGACTAGGAGCCTCTCTGCACAGGGACCCTGGTCCAAAGGACGCGCTCTGCTCCCGGCACTGCTTTCTTGATGGTATGAAGTCCCCAACTCTGCTTGCTTCCCTTTCCTCTTATCTCTTGAGAAATAAAAGGTGGTGCAGGCCACACCCCAGAGAAACTCCCTTTACTTTGGATCAGGGATGTGACCTGGGTAAGGGTGGGGTTACAATCCCACCCTAATCCTCTTTAACATAAAATTACAATCACAAAATGGAGGCCAAACACACAATTCTGGGAATCATGGCCCAGCCAAATTGATACACACATTTTTGGGGGACACAACTTAATCTATGACAGCATCACTAGGAAACTAAGACAGTTCTATAACCTCTCAGCTGTGAATTCCTCTGCAGTCCCACTACTTTCTCAAAAATCACCCAGGGAAGGGTTTTACATGTGGATCAGCACTGCAGTTGCGAGAGAAAGCCCTGAGTGTTTCAGGGTCCATCAAACACACTGCAAGTTTGCATTAAGCCACTCAGGACTTCTCTCAAGGAGAGACTTGGAATCTGCATCATAGAGTAGACAGCATGAAAAAAAGATAAAAATGGAGCTATTGTTGCCAAGAGTAAATGGAAGCTATGACCAAATATACTTAGCAATTACTTCTACAAAGATGAAAACAGAGAACCAACTTATTGCCCTTGAGTAGACTCAGATGGCTTCCAGGAAATTTCTGAACAGGGTCTGGTCCTACAGTGTTTCTTTTTTCCAAATGCAATATACCAGTAATATGTGTATATACCAGGAATATATGATCCAAATAAAGATACTATCCCTGTCAACTGTTATTAACCACAGTACAACCACACAGTACTCAAAATGGCTAGGAATTTGGAAATATTGGAAATATTCACTGACTACCCACCCTAAACTGATAGCACTTTTTGGAACAACTCTCATCCAGACCATCTTAGAACAACTCCCACAGCTTTCATGCCTAATGCTGGACTATCTCTTGGTATACTGTGAAGGGGTAAAAATATGTAGTGAGAACAACAGATAAACAAATTCGGGCCCAGCTGTCTGTCAGTTATTGGGATAGTTGCTGTGGTGGTCACAATGATGAACAAAATATAGTCCTAAATTTTAAGCTGAAGCTTAATGTCCTTTTTGGTAGATGCAGCATATTTACATGGGGTACTCAACATATGAAGAAGGCTGTGATAGTTTGCATTATTGGTCAAAAAATATTCACTCCTCTCCCCTTCTCACTGTAAGTAGAGTAGACTTCCCTACCCAGTTGATCTTGGGCTTGGTCACATGACTTGCTTTGGCAATGGGAATTAGAGAATGCAATTTGAGTAAAAGCCTTAAATATGCTTGTGTGTTTGGCTTGGTTCCTTCTGCACTCCAGTGGACTGACATGAGAATGTTCCCCAGGTAACCACTGCCCGTTCAACTTGGGCCCCAGAATCAACATACATGGAGCCAACTTGAGCCCAACTTGTCATCTGGAGCCAATCCCAGTCCACCCTCAGCATTAAGCAGAGCTGTCCAGCTAAGTCCAGCATACATCTGTTGAACCACTATTGAATCAAAGACCTTTGAGCTTGAAAACAATCACTTAATGTTTTAAGCCACTGGTTTTTGCAGCGGTATATTACACAGCAACTACACACTGATACCAACACCATTAAAGCAACACCTAATAATATCTGAATATTTGTAAACTAGAACAATCAAAGAGGCTTTTCTTTTAAAGGAAATAGAAATTTAAGTGAGGTTGGAGGAGATTTTCAATAGCATACAGGAAGACAGTGGCCATCCTAGGTGAAAGGATTGGAATGGTATGAGCAAAGGTATGTAGCTGGAAACAGTTAGGTGTTTTGGGAGTAAACGGTAAACAGGCAATTTTGGTAAAAGCAGATTTATGGACTTTGTTTTGGCATAAACTGCAAAGGTAAGTTAGGATTAACTACTGGAGGAGTTTGAACACCAGCCCTAGGAAAGATGGTTAAGAAAGACTGCAGCTGCTTTTGATACAGGAGTGAAGTCAACTTCAGACAAAACCTCTTTGCTCATGCATTAGAAACAGGAGTTGGAGGTGATTCTTAGGGACAGAGATTCCAAAAAGGAGAGGAAATAAATTCTTTGACATATAATGAAATGGGTTTGGGTGAGACAGCCTGCTCCGTTGTATTGTGTTTATTTAAAGAAGGAGGATCAGCGTAGTTCGAATGAAGGCATTTCCAAGGCTCAGAACATGGACATATGAGTCAAGTTATAGATCAATAGAAGAGGCTGAATTAAATATCAGTCTGTAAATTGCCAAAACACGAACTGTTCCGAATCACCTCCTTGTTAGTGATAGAAACTGGAGTAGGGAGGGCTAGTGGAATGAGATACCTTGAGGCTGGATTTTCCTTTGAGGTTTTCAGAGTTACAAGAACTGCTGTGTGCAAAATAATGTGCACTCTGAGAGAAATCATCTAGAATGTGTGCTGGAGCTAAAATCTTAATCCCTCTTCCCTAATCCTATAGCAAAGGGAGCCAGGAAAGTTCAAGGTAGAAGGACAGGGCCAGTTTGAGCAGGATTTCATTAGAGACAAGAAGGACTGAAGTTCACAATTACAAATGACAATCTCAATCTGTCAGTCAGAGGCAGGTAAGTAAGGGCATTTTAAATGGATTTTTTTCCTGGGGGAAACTGCTAGGGAAAAAAGAACATTCCCAGATGGCCAGTGCCTAAGGGAATATGAGATGGGCTTAAAGGAAGTCAAGCAAAAGAACATAAAATAAATCCCACATGCACTGCATCTTACTGCCATTTCTTCTTTGTATAGTTGCTATGGGAACTGTGTTTCGGAAGCTCTCTAACGCTTTGTCTACCCACTGCAAAGTGATCGAGCATTTGGGCTGAAATGACCAGTCAGTTTAATCTAACTAGTTTAATTGATTTATTTCCAGCCCATGCTCTCCCTTTGTTGTTAGCTGTCATAGACTCAGCGGCCCCCAACTCATGGCAACAACATGCACAAGGGAACAAAACGCTGCCCAGTCCTGCGCCATCCCCACAATCAGTTGCAGATGGGAACGATCAGTTCCGTTGTGTTCCACGGGGTTTTCGATGACTGATTTTCAGGAGTAGATTGCCAGGCCTTTCTTTCTAGTGTGTCTTAGTCTAGAAGCTCCACTGAAACCTGTTCAGCATCATAGCAACATGCAAGCCTCCAGTGACAGATGGGAGGTGGCTGCACATGAGATGCACTGGTCAGGAATTGAACCCAGGTCTCTTGCGTGAAAGGAGGTATTCTACCACTGAACCACAATTGCCCCCATGTTCTCCCTTGCTGTTGTTAGGTGCTCTTGAGTAGATTCTGGCTCATAGCAAACCAGCGTGACAGAGTAGAACTGCTTCACGGGTTTCCTAGGCTGTAATCTGTACGGGAGCAGATCGCCAGGTCTTTTTCCCACAGAGCTGCTGGGTAAGTTCAAACCTCCAACCTTTCAGTTAGCAGCTGAGTGTTTAGCAATCATCCCACCACAGCTCCTTTTTGCTCTCCCTTACCCCTAGGCAAATTGACAAGCTGCTTACTTGACTTCAGTGGAATCTGGCAGAAATAAAATTGGTTTATCTATTGTTATATCACTGAATATGCCTTCCCCTAGTAGGGCCCTATTGGTTCTGGGATCACAGGCAGCTCCAGAAGGGCACAGAGGAGGCTGAGAAAGCAGGAAAAGACTAGTTGAGTAAGTCATACACTGGTATTATGGATTTAGGCGCTCACACAGACTGAGAAGCAGAGAGAAGCAGTACATCAGAGGCCAGGTAGCCAAGCAGAAAAGAACCAGAGAGAGAAGAGTTGTCCAAGGGCAAGATAAAGCTGAGAGACAAACGGAGGTATCAGAACCAAGGGGTGCCCTGGGCAATGAGGCTGATTCTACCCAAGTCAGAGGCTTCTTATCAAGCCAGCTGCCTGGGCTGTAACACCCCTGCTGCCCCCACCCCTCTGCAGTCGAGCCAGTCTTCACTGCATCAGGCTTTACACTAGCACCCTGCATCCTCCACCTGGCCTTGGCTTGGTATTAGGTCACCTTCTGGATGGCTGAGCCAGTCACAGTTGCTAATTTCCATCAGATTCCTCCAAGCTCATACCTTGAGCACCTTTGCAGACTCTACATTAAAGCACTACTCCCTCCCATCCCAACTCCTATCTGTCAACCCAATACGCAGAGCAAAGTTTCTAAGTTTCCTACCCTTAGTGCTTATCTGCTTCTGCCTAGGACTTTAGTCTGCCACTCCAAGGTCAGAACCCTGGCTAACCAGGAATTAAAATACTGACTCTAATCAGTGTTGGTGTTTTAGTCTCCTTTTTGTTCTTGTTGTTGCTCCCGCCCCTCACCCCCAGGAGAAAATCATAAAAATGAATGACCATACATAAGGTATTAGAAACAGCGAGGTATATGAAGCCAGTATTCATCCAGGAAGTTCTTGGTGGGAAATACTGGAGAGGTATGAGTCTTTCACAAGCTGGCTTGTTGTGCTTTCCTTCTAATATACTGTTCTGCACCATAGTTGCCAGGACCCTTTCTCACTTTCCAACTCTGTGTGACCCCAAACAGCCCCTACAGCATGACCCAAGCAGATTCATGCTGCCATTGCCTCATTTCCCTTATCAAAATGTGCTACCCCTGTGCCTCCTTCCCTGAGAGACAGGGCCCTTCTTCAGGGAAATGGGTAATGATTGAGACATTAGATAGACCACACTGCCTCTAGCTTAGCTACCACTATGTAATCCTTCACAGAAAGAAAGAGACTCTTCCCTAGTTAAAATTGCGGGATCCTTCAGAAAATATGGAAATGATACAAGTTTGGGGCGGTTTGGGGTGAGAGTAGCTTTTCCAAGCACTTCCTATTATTCCCAAGGAATTGATTTACTTTGTTGCATAGAAAGATGGCTGGCTTAGACGGTAACAACTGTTCTAGGACATGTCTACAGAAATTTAAAGACTATCAGGATGATAACATCATTCTTCAGAATAATCTAAGTGAAAAAGAAAGCAGAATTTCACTAACAATGTCAAGAACATTTCCAGTGCTACATTTTCCAGCCCCTTTTCCATTGTAAGCCCTCCTCCAGGGCAAAGAAACAAAAGAATTCCACAAGAGTCCCTTTCATTTGAACTGTGTAAAACACCTCAGAAAAGGAAATCAGAGGTTGTTGAAACAGAATTCCTAATGATGAATCAGATACATTGGAGAATCATTTCCATCTTTTGAAAAATGTGCTTGCTATTTTCTAGAGACTAAAACTCAGTCCCTTGTTCTAATGAAAATCATATTAATTGTAAGTTTTGATAAAATGTGTTGATGATGATGATAAATAATAATGGATATGCCTTTGGAGTTTGTATAATGTTTTCACATGTTACCTCATTGATTCCCACCTCAACCCTAAAGTATATTTGATTTCTTAATTTTACAGGTTAGACTCAAAACATTACTACCTAACCTGGGTTTTCTGACTCTTCAAACTTCATCCTCTTTTTGCTACACTTTCATGGGATTCCTGATGCTCTAAACCTATGTTTTGCTGTTGCTCTAGTTGGTGTTTTTGCATGCATCATTTTATTCTTTCATTTTCTACTATGTACCTGCCTGATAAACTATGAACTTAGCGTGGCACTTTCCCTCTAAACAACGAATTGCATTTATGTTTACTAAAGTTTCTCTCTTTAATAAAACATCTCCCCCCCCCCCCATATTGCATAGAAAAATTATTTTAAAATTCTGTGTATCTCCCCAAGTACAAGATAAATCCTCAGATTTGGGATCAGGTATCCAGGGCACTGTGAGTTGGTTAGAATCACTGATTGCTAATGATGAGATCATCAAGCCATTATTCCATATGTGAATAGGTTTAGAGACTTAGGGCTTTATTTACTTTGATCTAGTAGTTAGGTTGTTTTCAGATGTGTGTGTGTGTGTATGTGCACGTGTCCTCACGCACATTTACACACCCATGCATGCTGGGCAAGATGGCAGGGAGTAGGGAGTTGGGGGATAAGGCATTTGGAAAGAACATCAACCAGTCTCTCTGCTTGTTAGATATGTAAGAATGCTCTAATGTTTCCTAGGTTTGATGGCTTCTCTTTTACATTAGCACGACCCAGTAATGATAGTGATTTTAAGAATTTAATTTGGCAGATGACTGATTCTTAATTCAGTCCAACTGTTTTACAGAAAAACAATTAATAACAATTGGAGATGTTCTAATTTAAAAACCACTGTCTGCCCGAAAAGAATGCCTTTCTCCATGGATTTTCACAATGATTTTATTATGACTAGAATAGGACACATCCTAAATACCTAACTGAATGATAGATTGTAACAGAGCCAATTGGGCTGAATGTGCTATGTAAATTATATAGTCTTCCACTGGACAGGGGATCATGTGCTTTACTGGTATGGACAAATCACTGCCTCCAATGTCTCCTTCAGGGCTGGGGGCTGAAAAGAAGGTCTTTAGGGACTGGAGAGGGAGAAAATTTATAGCCCCATTTAGGATAAATCCCATGAGACTCAAGTGCTAGAATTCCTGGCCCTACTGCTTCACCACTAGAAAGAAATATCTACACCTTTCAGAAAAATAAATCTCTCCATAAACAGCAATATATATTCCACAATGAAGGAGTTTTATTTATTTATAGTTTTATTGTGCTTTAGGTGAAAGTTTACAGTGCAAATTAGCTTCTCATTCAAAAATTTATACACAGATTGTTTCATGACATTGACTGCAATCCCTGCAATGTGTCAGCACCCTCACCCTTCCCTTTATACCCCGGGTTTCCTGTGTCCATTCATCCAAGTTTCCTGTCCCTTTCTGCCTTCTCCTCTGTTTTTGGGCAGATGTTGACCATTGGTCTCATATACTTAATTGAACTAAGAAGCATGTTCCTCAAGCGTATTGTTTTTTGTTTTATAGGCCTGTCTAATATTTGGCTGAAAGGTGGACTTTAGGAGTGGCTTCAGTTCTGAGTAAGTAGGGTCTCTGGGGGCCATAGTCTCGGGGGTTCTTCCAGTTTCTGTCAGACCAGTAAGTCAGGTCTTTTTTTGTGAATCTGAATTTTGGTCTACATTTTTCTCCCTCTCTATCCAGGATTGTCTATCATGATCCCTGTCAGAGTGGTTGGTGATGGTAGCCACACACCATCTACCTCTTCTGGGCTCAGG
This sequence comes from Dugong dugon, assembly GCA_030035585.1. Taxonomy (NCBI): domain Eukaryota; kingdom Metazoa; phylum Chordata; class Mammalia; order Sirenia; family Dugongidae; genus Dugong; species Dugong dugon. The sequence continues at coordinate 35,886,523 of CM057467.1, forward strand.
TTGATGGAGGCTGTGGTTCATGTAGTTCATTAGTCCTTTAGACAATATTTTCCTTGTGTCTTTGGTTTTCTTCATTCTCCTTTGCTCTGAACAGGATGGGACCAATAGATGTATTTTAAATGTCTGCTCACAAGCCTTTAAGACCCCAGTCGTTACTCATCAAAGTAAGAACTATGTTATGCCAACTGACCTAGATGTCCCATGAGACCATGGTCCCCAACCCTCAGCCTCAGGAACCAAGTCCCTCAAGGTGTTTGGATCTGTCTAGGAAGCTTCTATGACTTTGCTTTGGTCAAGTTGTGCTGACTTCCCCTATACTATGCGTTGTCTTCCCTTTCACCAAAGTTAACACTTGTCTGCTATCTAGTTAGTGATTTCCCCTTCTTAACCCTCCCCTTCCTTGTAACCATCAAACATTGTTTTTTTTCTGTATGTAAACATTTTCTTGGGTTTTTATAATAGTGATCTCACACAATATTTGTCCTTTTGTGATTTTCTTATTTCCCTCAGCATAATGCCCTCCAGATTCATCCCTCTTGTGAGCTGTTTCATGGATTCATCGTTGTTCTTTATTGTTGTGTAGTATTCCACTGTGTGTATGTACCGAAATTTCCTTATCCATTCATCTGTTGATGGGCACTTAGGTTGTTTCCATCTTTTTGCTATTGTGAATAATGCAATGAACGGGGGTGTGCATATGTCTATTGGTGTGATGACTCTTACTTCTCTGGGATATATTCCTAGGAGTGGTGTTGCTGGATCCTATGATATTTCTATTTCCAGCTATTTAAGGAGGTGCCATATTGTTTTCCATAGTGGTTGTACAATTTTAGATTCCCACCACCAGTGCATAAGAGTTCCAATCTCCCTGCAACCACTCCAACATTTGTTATTTTCTTTATTTTTTTGATTCGTGCCTGTAATGTTGGGGTGAGATAGTATCTCATTTTAGTTTTGATCTGCATTTCTCTAATGGCTAATGGGAGCCCTGGTGGCACAGTGGTTAAGAGCTCAGCTGCTAACCAAAAGGTCAGCAGTTCGAATCCACCAGCTACTCTTTGGAAACCCTATGGGGCAGTTCTACTCTGTCTTATATGGTTGCTATGAGTCAGAATCAACTCCACAGCAACGGGAATGGCTAATGATCATGAGCATTTCCTCATGTGTCTGTTAGCTGACTGAATGTCTTCTTAGGAGAAGTGTCCATTCATATCCTTTGCCCATTTTTTTTAAATTGGATTACTTTTTGTTGTTGAGGTGTTGAAGTATCTTATAGATTTTAGAGATTAGACCCTTGTTGGTATGTTGTAGCCAATAATTTTTTCCCAGTCTGTAGGTTCTCTTTTCACTCTTTTGGTGAAGTCTTTTGATGAGCATAAATGTTTAATTTTTAGGACAGTTCCAGTTATCTAGTTCATCTTATAGTGTTTGTGCACTGTTAATTACGGTTTGTATTCTACTTATGCCATGTATTAGGGCCCCTAGCATTGCCCCTATTTTTTCTTACATGATCTTTATCATTTTAGGTGTTATATTTAGGTCTTTGATCCATGAAGCAGTTTTGATCCTGGGGACTTTTAATACTCTGAGCTGATTGTACTGGGTGATTTAATAAACTTGTGAATTAAAATAACTATCTGTTGGGTATTTAGTTTGTGGACACAGGGTCACTGCCAGTGGAGACAGGGCTCCAACCTCCCTCTACAGCAAGCTTTGAAAAACTGATTAGTAAATCTGCTTGTCCCTCCCAGGCAAAGAAAGGTAGAGAGGAGAGGAAGAGGCTTTCATATCCTTTCTTTTCCCAGTAGAGGCCTACAGCCTTGGATTGGCCCCTTACACAAGATCACAGGCTGCCTTGATTGTAAGAGACCCAGAGAAATAGGGAACAGGGCCATCTGCCCACTAAGTTCTGTGCAAGGGAGAGCACAGGAAGATGAGAGGGCCGAAAGCACTGGAGGAATGAAAAGAAGAAAGCATAAATAGATGAGAATCCTCTCTTCTTGGATGTTTTCTCCTATCCTCAACATCAGAGGTCCTCCTTAGCCAGACTCAACCTCTTACAACCTGCTTAGAAACTCTGAGGAAATAAGAACAACTACATACCATCTTCAGGTCTGGCTTCCCTTGTGTCCTGAATTATCCTGACATATAAGGCCCATGATTAGCCACAGTCTGCAGCACATAACTACAAGTGCTCCATCATCCTCTGTTCTGTTCACCTGATTATTCCATGCAGGACCTAAGGTCTTGACATCTCCTAGCACAGTATGTGATACTCTGGGAGGAAGACCAATTTGGTCTGGTACAGAAGTATCAGCCTTAAGAAAATCAATGTACCTTCCAATAGATTTCACTGCAACTCAACTAGATATATAGTTCCTGCCATGTGATAGGTATTGTGAGAGATCAGAATTAAATAAGAATGAACCTGGCCTTCCAGACACTCATAGTCTACTAAGGGAACAAGACAAGTATTCAACAATATTTGAATCAAAACAGAGGTTAGGTGCTGTTATGGATTGAATATGTGTTGTAAATCCTAATACCTATACCTGCGGTTATAATCCCATTTGGGAATGGGTTTTATTTGCTATGAAAATGAGGCAGTATTAGTGTAGGATGTGTCTTAAATAAATCTCTTTTAAGATATAAAGGAGCAGATTAAGCAAGGATTAAGCAAGCAGAGGTGGGGGAAGACAGATACCAAGCCACATGAAGATTGCCAAGGAACAGAAGCTCAAAAGAGTCAAGGACCTTCCTCGAGAACCATCAGAGACAGAAAGCCTTCCCCTAGAGCCAGTGCCCTGAATTTGGACTTCAAACCTCCTAAACTGTGAGAAAATAAATTTCTGTTTGTTAAAGCCATCACTTGTGGTATTTCTGTTACAGCAGCACCAGATAACCAAGACAGGTGCTGTAAGAGAAGTAGCACAAAAGGTATGGAAGGTGTCAAGCAGAAAGAGATTATATCAAGCTGGGATATGATTACTTTATGGGTCAAGACAGGGCTTCTCAACCTCAACACTGCCGACGTTTTGGAACAGACAATTATTTGTTATAGGTGCTAGCCTGTGTATCCCAGGATGTTTTGCAGCAATTATCCACTACATGCCAATAATACCTTCTCCCCAGTTGTGACAACCAAAAATGTTTCCATAAAAATGTCTCCTGAAGGGCAAAATTACCAGCAGTTGAGAACCACTAGACCATCACTTTGTACACTGTGTACCCAGGGATGTTGTTGCTGTTGTTAGGTGCTGCAAGATGATTCTGACTCATAGCAACCCCATGTGACAGAGTAGAACTGCCCCATGGGGTTTTCTAGGCTGTAATCTTTATGGTAACAGATCACCAGGTCTTTCTCCTGCAGAGCTGCTGGATAGGTTTGAATGACCAACCTTTCAGTAAGCAGCCAAGCGCTTAATAATTATGCTACCAGGGCTCATTTACCCAGGAATATTTCCATTAACTTGAAAGATGTCCAGGCAGTAGTTTTCTATAAACACTTCTTTGCCCACTTCATCCTGCCAAGGTTAATCGTAGAGGAATGTCACTGGACTAATGGAGATGGGAGAGTCTTCCCCCCTCACTTAGGGATTCAGTTCAACACCTAGTCAACAAACATTTGTTAGCACTGACTGTACAATATAGGTGCTGGGGTGTCAAGTTTTATGTGGTAGACCATAATGTGTTTTCTAGGCCCCTCTGCAGGAATGTAGAATTCACTTCTCCAGCTGCTGAGAGTGCTGCTGGAAGGTAGCTTTCACTTGTCAGCCCTCTTTGGAGACTGCCTTAATTGGAGAAACCTGCCTAACCCAAGGTCATACCTCTTTACAGGGGCAGCCTGAATCCAATCATCGTGGGGTACGAAGGCCCACCCACTCCCTCCAACTCGTGAAGCCTGAAGGACCATGCCAGCTCCAGAGCTCCCCAGGGGCACGGGCTGAGGCCTTCCCTAAGACTAATCACAGCTCAACTTCTCCCTCTGCCCAATCCTGATTCCTTCCCCTTCCTTCTTTTCCACAGGGGCTTATCTCAAAAGCACTCCCTAAGAAACACCCCACATGCTCATCTCTATCTGAGTGTGTTTCCCAGGGAACCCAACTTGGGACAATTTATAAGGTACAGGTCCTGTCCCCAGACACTCGCAGTCATGTGTATGGTGGTATTTTATTTTCAGTGGCCATACCTTTGGGGGCTCGGCCTCCACTCTCAGCTCTGTCCCTCCTCATCACCCTCAACTTGGTGTTCCAAAATGTTTGCTCAGCAGATAGATGCCCTAAACAACGCACTGAGCACACAATGCTCCTTCTAAACAGAGGTTTAAATCTCAGTGAATGAACAATTAGAGGTGCAATTCTGCAGACCCTGACGCAGTTCTTTCTCACCCTTCCCATCACTTGGCTTGGCCAAGGGCACAGGGGTTTGTCCTGAGCATGAACCAGTATCACACACCACAAAACTCACTCCTGGTTTTGACCATCACTGGGAAAAAATTCACTGTTCTCATTTTTGTTCAGGAAGGATCAGAAAGGTGACACTCCACAGAGGCAAAACTGGAGCTTTTAAGTCCATCCTATGGTCTAATTTCCTACAGATTGACTTTTAACTGCTTCTTCTTTCTGTCCAATTTTATTCAAACCCTTTCATATGTTCTCTCTCTGACTACCCTAAATAACTGGCCCTTCCTTGCCCTTATGTCCTCCTTATTTTCACCTCATGGCCCAAATAGAAGAAGCCTTTCAGGATAAAGTAGGAAAGGAGGCCAGCGCAGTGCATATGAAACTTCCATTTTCAGCAGCAGCAGGTCTGGCCTTATGCAGAGTTATAAAATAAATCAATTTAATCCCCAACTCCAAGCCCCTTTTTGCTGACTCCTCTCTTGTCTAAGTCCCAAGGCCCCCAGTACTCATCACATTAGCCCTTATTCAGGTAGCCTTGTGCCCTCTGCACTTCCCTGCCTGCTGCTAAACAGAAGGTTGGATGTTCAAGTCCACCAAGAGGCACCTCAGAAGAAAGGCCTAGCAAAAAAACTTCCAAAAAATCAGCTATTGAAAACCCTATGGATCAAATGGGGTTGCAGTGTGTCAGAACTGGTGCCATCTGGTTTGCTTTTTGCCCATTTAAGTCCTCCTGCTTTTGCCCCATGTATTTGGGCCCTGGTAGGTGACTGGAAGGCTATTTACACATGAATTTGATCTGCAGTGTGACTGGATCACAGTGATTTCACGTGTTTTTCCTCCCACAGGGCATTTGTATTTTCACATCGATCTTCAGGGCGTGAGATGTAGGCATAAGCAATGTTGGGGTTTCTTAACCACAGAAGGCCCATTTGTGGGCAGGGTAAACTTTCTGCATTCTATAAATCCCATTGATGAGACAGTTCCCATCACTCGTGGCCCTGAACCACAAATTCCAGCCAGACTGAGCAATGAGCCAAGAGTTTCCCCTTTCCTATCACTCCACAGCTGTGTAAATAGGTCTAACTAGTACTTCCATTCCCATCTAAGGGGCAACGTTACTGAAAAATCAACTCAGCCAAGTAACAAATTGATGAATTCAGTTCGTGGAAATAAAATTTGACTGATTCCACTAAGCTGACCAGTTGCTATGATGCTACTGGAAAAGAAACTAACTCACCTTTTTTCTTGTTCCTTTTGTTTTTCACATCTTCTGTACAGCCTATTCAGCACTCACCCTAAGACTTAATTAAAATAAGTTCATAACAAATCAGCAGCAGATAATAAAACAGCACAAAGTCCCCTCAGGGGAATAGAAGAACTGGACTTTCCTGCTTCCCCTACCATCCCCACCCTTAAATCTTCATAAAGCTGTGTTCAGCAAAGGTTTCGGGATGCAGGCCATCTAAGGAGTAATTCAGGAGAGGAAGGGCTAAGAAGGAAAGAGAAGAGAAAGACATATATTATCAGCCTCTCAAATAATTGTTCTAAGTCACCAAAGCTGAACTGAGAGTGTCCAAGGGAAGAAGAGTCTGCAGCCAGGGGTGGTCGTAAAGAACCCAACATTTTGGTCACAAGCAGAGTCCAGACCCAATCAATCCTCATGAAGCCAGGCTTTGGGGCCAATCATCCTGGGATTTCACGTTATAAACTAGGTCCCTTCTACACTCAGCCATCTCTGAAAGGACTGTGCTATCGAATCTCTAAAACTGAGGCACTTTGCATAATAAAATGGCTGACCTGAGGTCTAAATCAAAACTCCATTTTGTAACTTCTGTTTCTGCATTCCTGAGAATGTAACCTTGACTTCTTCATGTGCATACAGCCTTGGGCCTCTGGCTGGGTGGAACCAGCAGATCCTGGGCCCCCCATCAATCATCTTGTGACCCCAACTTGCGAGTTCGTACTTTGCACTATGTGATTGTACCCAGTCCCCTTAACTCACATATACTCTGTTAACCAATCCCAGTCAAAGTCCTGCTTTGAAATATCCCGCCTTCCACTTTACTGATTGCTCACCTAGCAATCAGAGTATTGTAAGCTAAGTTTCTGATTCAACCCTTTAACTATGCCCATGTGATTGCAGCTTTTCAGAGCATTGGCTTTCACTTTGTGAGATCTAACGTGTCCCCAAGCTTTACTTTCCATAAATCTCTCTTGATTTTATTTTTTAAATAGAGTACACATTGTTACTCTAAGACAGGATACACTCAAGTTACTGCAAGTCCAGTTAAAGCAATGAGGCAGCTTTGCCTGTAAAATAAACACAGGTCCCTAGACTATTAGTCTTTGACAGACCCTTGTGATAATCTTGTTTTGTAGTGTTTAAGCTTGTTTTCCCACATTAGAATCTTCTGTTTTCCTCAAGCAATAACTGTAACAAATACACATGAAGCTGATCTGATTGGAGTAGGGATGAAGCAATCAACAAGCTATTGTACCACCCAAAGCCTCATTCCAAAATGTCTTTTTCTTTTTCCTTTTCTTAGTTCTAAAATTTTATATATTCAGTGCTCACCACCAGTCTTTTGTCAAAAAATTTTCCAGTCATCACTTGTTTATCTTTTTTAGTATATTCCTTAAGAAGGATGCATGAAACATTTCCTGAGTTCTTCCAAAACTCTTTATCTGTTGTCTTTATATCTGAAGGAAAGCCTAATAGGCTCCTCTGTGATACTTCCTGCACCTTTGCTCTTCACCTGCCATCATGCAGATCACTGCTGCCTGATGCGAGAGTCCTGTTTGATCTTAGTTCTTTTCATAGCAGCATTAACTTAAATTTCAGCTTTTGCACTTTTAGGTTTGGTTTCTCTCCTAAGGGGCCATAATAGGTGTTCAAGTTCTTCATGAAGTTTGTAGCCCCTCAGCCCACTAAGTACCTGGGCACTTCTTGTTCAACTCCCAAAACCATTTCTACCACAGGTCTGCCTCTCAAACACTTCTGGTAACCATTATATAATATTTGAAGGTTGCGTATTTTATGTGTCTTCTGGTTTCACTGAAAATAAAGTTTTTGTGTATGTTGTTCAATATTCCTTGTTCTGTTTTCTTCCCTGGAGAAGAAGAAGCAGATTCTGAGCTAACCTACTATGTTTGTACCGGAAGTTCTGCCAACAGCTCTTGAGGAGGCTCAGCCCAAGACCTTTTTCCACAAGGGCCCCCTACCAAAATCAGTCATCTCTTCTCTTGAAAGGTATAAAGGTGAGTTACACATAGAAAGAGATCAGTCAGTCTGTGGAGCAAAAAGATGAAGCAGGTAAAGAGAGACTTGGAGAGAAAAGAGGTATTGAGTCAAGAGGAAATGAGCTGCTAGGGGCACACTACATCTAAAACTATTGTATTTCTTAGAGTAGCTCTTCCTCTTATCTGCTGAGATGTGTTCTTCAGCTATCTCAAGTTCCCATATGCTTTTCTAAAAACACATCGCCTGATGCAACCACTGTTGCTCACAACCTGAAAGTCTATCAAACTTGTCACACGTGGTGCTGTTATTCTTTGTTCTCTTCCTACTTCTCTGACTGGTTTTCCCTTGCTCCACTGGCTTCCTTCTCCCACTCCCTTTTATAGAAGTCAACAAATATTCTATCCTCAGTCCTCGGTAGCCTCTTCAGTTTACATGTGCCTTAACCTAGGCAAATGACTCAATGCTTCACTCCAGTTCCTGCTTCTCTTCCATGATCCATTTGCATTTCCCACTGCCTATAGGGATTTCTCCAGTAAGATATTTCATCAACACTCCAGACTATCCCCAAAGTTAAATCCATTATGGCTTCCCATCTCCTTACTCAATATCTCAGTCTGGCTTCGAACATTCCCCTATTCCTCCTGGGCATATACCTGGATTTTTTTTCCCGTCTTCCTTCCAGTCTGGTGTGACTAAAGGAATGTGAGTGAAAGTAAAGTGTCCCACTATCAGACCTGACTCATAAAAAAAAAAAAAAAAAAAAAAAAACAAACTTCCGTGAGTAATCCTTACTCTGCTTCCCTATCTACCAGCTGAATGGAGAGGAATAAAGAACTGCTGCTGACTCATGTTGGACTGTGACACAATCGATAAATAAACTTTCATTATGCTAAACCACTGATATTTTGAAGCTGTCAGAGCAATGGATCTAACAGAATGAATAGACATTTTTACCATTCTCATATTTTATCTTTTTTTTTTTTTTTTACTAAAATTAGATCATGTTCTACGTAATTGCTTTTGTCACTGAACATCATGTAAATTATTCAAGTTTACTGACATAGAGGCTACCCATTCTTGTTACTGTTGTTGTTGTTAGGTGCTGTCCAGTAGTTTCCAACAAAACACTGCTTGGTCCTGTGCCATCCTCACAATCGTTGTCATGCTTGAGCCCATTGTTGCAGCCACTGTGTCAATGCATCTTGTTAAGGGTCTTCTTCTATTTCAAGGACCCTCTACTTCTTAATACGGGTATAATAGTTCACATATATTATCAGAGAGAGACAGAGTGCCCTGGTGGCACAGTAGCTAAGTGGTCGGCTGCTAACCGAAAGGTTGTGGTTTGAACTCATCAGCGGCTCCATGGGAGAAAGACCTGACAATCTGCTCCTGTAAAGATTTCAGCCTCGGAAACCCTATGGGGTAGTTCTACTGTGTCCTATAGGGTCACTATGAGTTGGAATCAACTTGATGGCACACACAACAACATGTGTGTGTGTTTGTATGTATATACGTGTGTATGTGTGTCTATATATGTATATACATATAAAATTTATTATATATTCTTACAGATGCATATTTCTTTGTTTTCAGACTTTTATTACTATAAATTATGCTATAAAAAATCCTTATACATTCTTACACATCCTCATGTGTGTTATGGACACAACGATTCTTTTAATCACTGAAAAATATGGTTTCTCTTAACTTCTCTCTTCAGCTTAACACCGCTGCCAGTCCAACTTGAAGACAATCCCCATCCATTCAACAACCACATTGTCACTTTCACGTATCATATCACCTCATGCTCACAGCCCTAGTTGAGACACATATTACCTCTCACCAGATGATGGTGGGAGCCTGATTCTTCCTTTAAAATATATTAGTTGGATTAAAAAGAATTAAAATTGTTTCTAAACTTCACTAACTCCTTATCGGACATTGTGACTTTCATAGAGAGGATACATTATACGATTTTCCCATTTTCCCAAATTATATTATTACAGTTTTATGGGGGGAAGGTTTTTGTTTTTTTTTTTTGTCCTACAGAGAATCTTATGTGATTGATACATGAAACACAGTAAGAGAAGTGCTGGTCTGTATAACTCACCATAACCAGTTCGATAGACTTTGTTCTCAGTTTTTAACAAGGTAAATTTATGCCTCATAGACATAGATGTAGATTTCCTCTTTGCCCTGAAAAATCATAATGCCATATAGCAACCGAAATCTATTATTTCTAGATCTTCACTGGAGAACACAGTGAGTAATCCTGAAATAAAATATATTTATGGGAAGTAGGTGGAAACAGTATATAATCAGATTCACCATAAATGATTATCTTTCTCCTGCTACATGTAATTGTAACCTCAAAATAATTAGTAAAACTTATTGAATGTGACTATATCTATAAGATATTAAGGTATTCATTTTAAAAGTGAAAAATTCATTCAAGTTGATTATATAACCTAACATAGTTCAAAGAGAACTGAATTTTTAATAGCACTGACTGAGCTATACACAATTTGTTTCTTTCTTTTCAAAGAGAATTTCACAGATGGTTAGTGTGCCAGCCATTTGATTATTTATTTTCAAATCCATTATCTTCCATTTCCCTGGTCTCCTTTGGATGACAAAGAACTGAATTTCTTAGACTTCCTTGTCAACTGGCATCTGAAAATTTATGGCCAATGGAGGAGCTGGTGAAATACTGGAGAGTGAAGATGAGGAGAAGCCAGGGCAATTTTCTCTTTTGCTCTGCCTTGGGTAACATTTTTAACTGTGTTTCCCACATGGCTCCAGCTACCACTAGATAGCCCCTCTTTATATGGTCCCAGATCTCTTTGGGAAGCCCCTTATCATTGTCCAACTTTTACTAACTGGTCCTACATTCTGTACCTGAAAATAAACATCCTCTAGCCCTAGGGACGGTCGTATCTTTCTGCTGTTGCAAATCTCTGGATCATGTCACCACCCCCTCTTTGATTCTTCTCCTCTCCTACAACCTAACCAATTCCTTGTATTAAATTCTCTCTGTATGAAATGCCTAAACCGGTCCTTTCTTTCTGACTGGACCATGACTGGCATAAATGGAGATGATATATTTTAAGATATTAGTGTCATGTCAGTGACATGGCCGATGAGATTTTATTAGTAGTATTAGTTCAAAGTGGTTAAGACTATCAAATGGTTCAAATACACCCAAAAATAGGCTACAAAATAATATATTAGAGAGCAAAGCAAGAAGAATCAGTAAAGCTTGTCACTGATTCTGAGCATATATTCCTATGATGACCATTATTTGTATATTGGTAAATATCAGGTGTACTGGTATAGACAAAGTCACAACATAAAATTAAATTAAATTAAAAGGGCATATCAGTAGCATGGTGAAAAAACTAGAGGACAGAGAGTTAGTATGCCATTGTAGTTGAGTCAGATTGTGTGAAATAGAACTACAACTCCGTAGTTTACTAGTTGTGTGACTTTGGGTAAGGTTCTTAGCTCTCTATGCCTTAGTATCCTCATCTATAAAATAAAGATGTAGTAGTACCTATTCCAGATGGTTATTGTGAGAATTATATGAATTAATGCATACAGAGTTTTTAGTACATGCTTTGCCTGAGGCAATCATCAAATTGTTTTCCAGTTTTATCACTATTATTATGACTATAATTAATTCTAGGTTACCCAGCTAGTTAGACTTAAGAATAGAATCCAAATGCATAAAGAGAAGCATTCTTGTGTGAATCAAAGATTCCTGAAATAACTCTCTCTCATGCTAGTATTCTCAGAGCAGAAACCTGCCTCTATAAAACATAAAGGCATGTGTAATTATACCCAGATATTCTCAACAGGCCTATTTCATACTGTGAAGAGAAAGAGGAGGTTGGCATGATTTTCCTCTAAATTCGGAGAGGGGTAAGAGCAGTTGCAAGACCATGCCTAAAAAATCATAAAGAGGATTTTGTTCACTGTGGTAGGTATTAATATTGTTCCTCCAAATATTTCCAGTTTTCTCCATGTTCTGACCCACTTGTTACTGGGTAGGTCCAGGTAACTAGGTTTGGTAAAACTAATTTTGAGAGGAAGTGGTATATATGTGTCACTTGAGGACCAGAGTAAGGCCCTCCCACCATGCAAGAGCTCTTTTCCTCAAGCACCACAGCCAGCAGTGTTGTAAATGGTTGCTACTTCATTAGTCTGGGTCCTTGAGTGACCATAATGGAAATGTAGTATGAGGAAGACATAAATAAACTGTGTTGTGATAAGCCACTGATACTTGGGAATAATTTGTTACCACATCATAACCTAGTCTATCTTGTTTTATCACTGTAAGAACTCAGAAGAAACCCAAGAAACACAGACAAGAGATTATTATTCTAAGAACCATAAATGATTCATCCCACAATTACTTTTGTTGCCCAAGTCTTTCTCCACAGTGATAACCCATAAAGCCCTTTGCACTAAAAATGACATGCGAGCAGGTCTCGAAAGGTAGAGAAAAGGAAGGAGTGGGGGACTGTGCCTTCTACGGTGGCCAGGCTTGTGGAAAGAAAGGCCTCAGAAGGAAGTGAAAGATGGTAGCAAAAGGAATACAAACCCAGCATATGGGGCTTTGTGGAGAGAACAATGAAATCATAAGGTAACTTTATAGTTTTAAAGATAAGTCATAGTTTTCTAAATTTAATAGATGAAGAAGTACACTCCAGGCAAAGAAAACAGATTTTCAAAAGCTATGGGGGCAAGAAGGGACATGGATATTCAGTAGTTAGTTGGGTACAGCTAATATAGGCTACTTGTCGTAGTTGTTGTTAGATGCCATTGAGTCGGTTGTGACTCATAGCAACCCTATGTACAACAGAACGAAACACTGCCCAGTCCTGCGCCATCCTCACAATCATTGTTATGTTTGAGCCCATTGTTGCAGCCACTGTGTCAATTCATCTCATTGAGGGTCTTCCGCTTTTTCATTGACCCTCTACCAAGCATGATGTCCTTCTCTAGGGACTGATCCCTCCTGGTAACATGTCCAAAGTATGTGAGACATAGTCTTGCCATCCTTGCTTCTAAGGAACATTCTGGTTGTATTTCTTCCAAGACAGATTTTTCTTTTGGCAGACCATGGTATATTCAGTATTCTTTGCCAACATCACAATTCAAAGATTTCACTTCTTCTTGGGTCAGTGCAGGCAGCTAGGTGGTGTAAATGGTTAAGTGCTTGACTACTAGTCGAAAGGTTGGCAGTTCGAACCCACCCAAAGGCACCTTAGAAGACAGGCTTGGCAATCTGCTTCTGAAAGGTCACAGCCTTGAAAATCCTATGGTGCAATTCTACTCTGCACATATGGGGTTGCCGTGAGTCAGAATTGACTCAAAAGTAATTGACAACAACAACATGGCTAATGCTGCTGTAGAAATGGTGGGAGGTGAAGATCGTTAGGTCAAGAGCTTTGTGTGACATGCTAAGGTGTTTGGGATGGATTGGGCAGGTTATTTTTTGCAGAGTCATTTATTGCTTTTAAGCAGGAAAATCTATTTTATAATGAGATTTGTATTTCTTAAGATAACCCTTGCACATTAATCAAAGTGGGGATGGAGAGCAGATGACACTGGACATCTTGAAGTGAGTAATAATGCATACTCACATAACACACATTGTGCTGTGGGCCCACAGATCCTCAGTGATGATTTTCTCATGAGGATATGTGAAGCTGCATTCACTAATTGTTGACCCTCCCAACTCACTATTCAGAATGCAGTTAACAACTAAAATCCAATCTATTACATTGATGAGTAGATGATCTCAAACGTAGTGTTCAAGTTTGTGGTGGAACAAAATATGTAGGAAAATGTAATGAAATATGAGAAAGAGATAAATCTGCTAATGCCTTCTAGGTCATTAGCTTGGAAGAGGTTCCTCTTTTGGTATCTTCACAATACTATTAGAAGGAATTCGATCTTCAGGCCTAAGGTTATTCTTAACTTGTGATTGTAGCCTTTTTGAGGACAGAGGTCATATTTCTTCACTTAAGTATTTCCAGCAACTATTATAGTACACAGCACATAGAAAGCATACTGTAAATTACCTAATGGATGAACGATTATCTAGATTATCAAAAATTGCCATCATAATTTTACCTAAATTTATTACAATAACCTTGAAACACTATGTAGTCATTGAATGGTAGCCCCCCAGAAAGATATGTCCACCCAGAACTTGTGAATACGACCTTATTTGGAAAAAGAGTCTTTGTAGATGTAATTATGGATCTCAAAATGAGATCGTCCTGGATTTAGGGTTTGCCCTAAATCCAATAATAACTATCCTTATAAGAGAAAGGCAGAGGGAGATTTTAGACATAGAGACACAGGGGAAGAAGGCTGTGGGAAGAGAGAGGCAGAGACTGCAGTTATGCTGCTACAAGCCAAGGAACATCTGGAGCCTCCAGAAGCTGTAAGAGGTAAGGAAAGTTTCTTTCTAGCACCTTCAACGGGAGTGTGGCACTGGAAAAAACCTTGATTTCAGACTCTGGCCTCTAGAAATATGACAGAATAAATTTCTGTTGTCTTAAGACATCAAGTTTGCAGTAATTTTTATAGGAGACCTAGGAAACTAATACAGATTTTGGTACCAGGACGTGTTTTGTTGCTGTAACAAATATCTAAAAATGTAGAACTGACTGTGAAATTGAGTAATGGGCAGAGGCTGGTGGAATTTTGAGAAGCATGATAGAAAAATCTTAGATTGCCTTGAAGAGAATGGTTGATAGAAATATGGACGTTATAGACAATTCAGGTGAGGGCTTAGAAGGAAGTGAAGAGCACAGTAGAGAAAGATTTTACTGTCTTAGAGAATACATATACCATCATGAATAGAATGTTGGTGTGTGTGTATATACATATATATATATATATATATATATATATATGAATAACAAAAATACTTCTGGTGAGGTCTCAGAAGGAAATGAGGAACATATTTCTGGAAATGAGCGGAAAGGAAATCTTTGTTATAAAGTGACATAAATTGGCTGAATTGTGTTTTAGAGTTAGGTGGGAAGCAGAACTTGTTAGTGATAAACTGGATATTTAGTTGAAGAAATTTTCTAACAGAATGTGACCTGGTTTCTTTTTGCTACTTGTGGTAAAATGTGAGTGAAAGAGATAAATTGTAAAAAGAACTGTAAAGCAGGAGGAATCAAAAAAAAAAAAAAAAAAGAACCATTGCCATTGAGTCAATTCCAACTCATAGTGACCCTATGGGACAGATGAGAACTGTTGCATAGGATTTCAAAGGAGCAGCTGGTGGATTCAAACTGCCAACCTTTTGGTTAGCAGCTAAGCTCTTAACCAGTGCACCACCAGGGTTCCATCCATATTGCATAGGATGCTAACATTCAAAATTCGCTTCTGGAAAAGCCTGCTCTGGAGACAGAGTCAAGGATATGACTGGACAACCGTTTGCTGAAGAGATTAGATGTATGACTCATGATCCCGTCAGTCAAACATCTCAGCAAAATTCAGGAATGGAGATGAGGTTATTCTGCAGGGAATCCTCTTGTCTAATGGTTGAATCCTTGTGACATGTATGGGAGACAAACAAGGTTTATAAAGTTGTTCTATCAGCAGAAACACTGCCAGACTGGAATGAAGGAGGCAGAGACAGGATGAAATATCCAAATTAATAGGCAGGGAACAGGCTACTCAGCTGCAAACGTATGCTACTCTTCAGGAAAAATGAAGAATGACTCCAAGGGCAAAGCTGCAGCACAGGCCAGTGGGTCTGCCAAAGACAGTGCAGAGGGCCTAGAAGGCAAACATCATCAAACCACTTATTTCAGGCCATGAAAACTAATGGAATTTGTCCTGCTGGGTTGCGAACTTCCTTGGGTCCAGTATCCACTTTATTCCCCCTTCCCCATTTCCTCCCTTTTGGAATATAAATGTTCATGGTAGGCGGGTTTCAGCAGAGCTTCCAGATTAAGACAGACTAGGAAGAACGATCTGGCAGTCTACTTCTGAAAAAATCAGCCAGTGAAAATCTTATGAATTGCAGTGGAACATTGTCTGATATAGTGCTGGAAGATGAGCCCGCAGGTTGGAAAGCACTCAAAATACAACTGGGAAAGAGCTGCCTCCTCAAAGTAGAGTTGACCTTAATGACATGGATGGAGAAAAACTTTCAGGACCTTCATTTGCTGACGTGGTACTACTCAAAAAGAGAAGAAACAGATGCAAACATCCATTAATACTCGGAATGTGGAATGTACAAAGTATGAATCTAGGAAAACTGGAAGTCATCAAAAATGCAATGGACTGCATAAACATAGATATCCTAGGCATTAGCGAGCTGAAATGGATTGGTATTGGCCATTTTTGAGGTCCACTATGCTGGCAACGACAAACTGAAGGGGAATGGAGTCACATTCATCATCAAAAAGAACATTACAAGATCTATCCTAAAGTACAATGTTTTCAGTGATAGGATAATATCCATACGCCTACAAGGAAGACCAGTTAATACAACTATTATTTAAATTTACGCACCAACCACTAAGGCCAAAGATGAAGAAATTGAAGATTTTCACCAACTTTTGCAGCATGAAATTGATCAAACATTCGAACAAGATACATTTATAATTACTGGTGATTGGAATGCAAAAGTTGGAAACAAAGAAGAAGGATCGGTAGTTGGAAAATATGGCCTTGGTGACAGAAACTATGCCGGAGATCATATGATAGAATTTTGCAAGCCCAACAACTTATTCATTGCAAATACCTTTTTCCAACAATATAAACAGTGATTGTATACATGGATCTCACTGGATGGAAAACATAGGAATCAAATCAATTACATCTGTGGAAAGACACGATGAAAAAACTCAATATCTTCAGTCAAAACAACACCAGGGGCCACCTGCAGAAGAGACCATCAACTGCTCAGTTGCAAGTTTAAGTTGAAGCTGAAGAAAATTAAAATAGGTCCATGAGAATCAAAATACAACCTTGAGTATATCCTACCTGAATCTGGAGACCATCTCAAGAATAGATTTGATGCACTAAACACTAATGACTGAAGACCGGATGAGTTGTGGGATGACATCAAAGACATCATACATGAAGGAAGCAAAAGTCATTAAAAAGACAGGAAAGAAAGAAACAACCAAAATGTATTTCAGAAGACACTATGAAACTTGCTCTTGAATGTACAGTAACTAAAGTGAATGGAAGAAATGATGAACTAAAAGAGCTGAACAGAAGATTTCAAAGGACGGTTCGGGAAGACAAAGTAAAGTATTATAATGAAATGTGCAAACACCTGGAGTTAGAAAACCTAAAAGGAAGAAAGAACACACTTGACATTTCTCAAGCTGAAATAAATGAAGAATAAATTCAAGCCCTGAGTTGCAATATTGAAGCATTCTATGGGCAAAATACTGAACGATGCAGGACGCATCAAAAGTAGAAGGAATACACATGGTCACCATGCCAAAAAGAACTGGTGAATATTCAACCATTTCAGAAGTTAGCACATGATAAAGAATCAATGATATTGAAGGAAGAAATCCAACTTGCACTGAAGTCATCGGCCAAAGACAAGGCTCCAGGAATTGACAGAATACCAATTGAGATGATTCAACAAACGGATGCAGCGCTGGAAGTGCTCAATTTTCTATGCCAAGAAATTTGGAAGACTGCTACCTGGCCAACCAAATGGAAGAGATCCATATTTGTGCCCAATCAAAGAAAGGTGATCCAACTGAATGTGGAAATTATTGAACAATATCATCAATATCACATGCAAGTAAAATTTTGCTGACAATAACTCAAAAATGGTTGCAGCAGTACATCACCAGGAAAATGCCAGAAATTCAAGCTGGATTCAGAAGAGGATATGGAACAAGGGATATCATTGCTGATGTCAGATGGATCTTGGCTCAAAGTATAGGATACCAGAAAGATGTTTACCTCTGTTTTATTGACTATGCAAAGGCATTCAACTGTGTGGATCATAAAAAATTGTGGATAACATTTTGAAGAATGGGAATTCCAGAACACTTAATTGTACAAATGTGGAACCTGTACCTAGACCAAGAGGCAGTCATTCAAACAGAACAAGGAGATGCTTCATGGTTTAAAATCAGGAAAGGCATGCATCAGGGTTGTATCTTTCACCATGCTTATTCAATCTGTATGCTGAACAAATAATCCAATAAGCTGGACTATACGGAGAAGAACATGGCAGCAGCATTGGTGGAAAACTCATTAACAACCTGTAACATGCAGATGACACAACCTTGTTTGCGGACAGTGAAGAGGACTTAAAGCACTTACTGATGAAGATCAAAGACTACAGCCTTCAGTATGGATTACACCTCAACATAAAGAAACAGAAAACCTCACAACTGGACCAATAAGCAACATCATGATAAACAGAGAAAATGCTGAAGTTGTCAAGGATTTCATTTTACTTGGACCCACAACTTGACAGCACCTAACAACAACAACAATATCCTATGCCGGTATTTTGGAAGCAGATAACTTGCCTTCTAGGTTTTGAAAGGTCCACAGAGAGGAATTTTCCCCAAAATGGATCATGCCAGAGTCTCACCCATTCCTAATGTAAATTACTTAGACCATGAGATTTGGGACTTTTTGAGCCAATGACATTTAAATGATATCCTGTACTTAGAGTTGATTCAGTAATGGGTTGAAATGTTTTAGGTTGTTGGGGTGAGGTGAATGTATTTCACTTGTGCGATGAAAACAAATTTTATGGATCCAGAGGGTAGACTGTAGTGGGCTGCATGGTAACCCTCAAAAAGAAACGCATACCAGAAACATATGAATTTGACCTTATTTAGAAAAAGAATCTTCGCAGACGTAATTAAGAATATCAAAATGAGATTATCCTGGATTTATGGCAGGCACAGGAAGGCAGAGGGAGATTTGAGACACAGAGGGGAGAAGACCAGGTGAAAACATAGGCAAAAATTGGAGTTATGCTGCCATAAGCCAAGGAACACCTGAAGCCACCAGCAGCTCTAAGAGGTAAGGAAGTTTTTGCCCCTGTAGTCGTTAGAGGAAGGATTTTAGCCTTGTCAATACCTTTATTTCAGACATCTGTCCTCCAGAGCTTTGAAATCATAAGTTTCTGTTGTTTTCTGCTATCAAGTTTGTGGTAAATTGTTTTTGGTAGCCTAGGAACTAATACACATTTCCACTACAAACACCTAGAAAAGGTAGATAAAAAAAATTTATTTTAATAAAAACTTGTTCTCAAAAAAAGGAAAGAACATCTACAGTTGCCAGATAATAAGAGAAAACTCAGCAAGGTAAAAGCCAGTAAATGTTATAACTGTTTTCTGTCTAGTAATCAAGGAACTTGGTTTTGATACATTGCACAGGGATCAAAGATGAGGCCTCAAGCTCACATGAGACTAGGAGCCAACCTGAGATCACTGTATAAAGCCAGGATCCTTGAACAATTTTACCCTCAGGGAAAGAACAGACAAAAAAAATTGTCCATCCTAACTAGAAAAAGACAAAAGAACTTATCTCTACCTGGGGACTGGGAAAAAATAAATGCTTCCCATGAGAAAACAAAATTCAAAGCCAATACCTCTCAGTGTTGTGAAGTCTGAAAGTATACTATTTGTGTGTTTCAGGAACCACCAAACCAATAAATGAATATTAAAAAAAAAAAAATGCATCCCAGACCAGCATTACACCTGGGGATTCTGGAAGAAGAATATCCAAAAGTACTCTGGAGAGACAATTCAATGACTTAGCGTGCAAGGGATTTCTATTAGGAAAAAAAACCCCACTAAACATACGTACTCAAAAAATTATAAAGGAAGTTGCATTATGAATAAGAATCAGCAGATACAGCCAAGGGCAGGATTAGAACCCTAAGAAACTGAGATTTGAGACTGCAATCTGTAAAATAATTTAATGTAAGATATTTAAAATAACTAAAAACACAAAGATAAAGCCATAGCCAAAGGATAAAATAATACCCTATGAAATAAAGAATAGCCAAATTTGAAAAAAAGAACCATATGTATCTTGTAGAAATTAACAATATAGTAACTTAAATTCAAGTAAAACACAAGAGATATGTAGAAAAGTTAATTAGGTAGAGCTAATGGAAAAATCAATGAATTGAAAGAGATGAGGATGAAGCTTAGAGATGGAAAATTTGAAAGAGAGATTTAGAGACATTAAGAAGAAAATAAGAATGTCCAAAGTGACTATTAGATTTCCAGGAAGAAAGAATTTAAAAAATAGGAAATAAGTAATATTCAAAGACAAAATGGCTAAAAAATTTCCAGAATTCATAGAAGAAATAAATTCTTAAAAAAAAAAAAGCAGGTTAAAAGAAATAAATCCAAACCTAGACATATGTTACTGAAGTGTTGGAATGCCAAGAAAAAAAAATCTTAAAAGGAATGAAAGAAGAATAACTACAGCAACAAATTACTTACGATATAAAAACAATTACATTGACAATAGACTTCTCAATAGCAAAAACAGGAACCAGAAGATAACAAAAATTATTTTTCAAAATTCCGAGAGGGATTAATTATTTATATAGTTTCTTTTCCCAGATAAACTTCTATTCAAGAGTAAAGGTGAAATGATGACATCTAGATTAAGATTGAGAGGGGTTATTCTTCACAGAATCTTACTAAAAGTATTATCAAAGGAAATTAAACCTAGAGAGAGATAGTAGAATACAAGGAACTATGGTGAATGCTGAAATTGTTGATCATGTGGACATATCTAAATAAACACTGTATAAAACAATGATAATTTGATTTGGGGAGTAAAAAATTGAGTGGAAGGACTTCCAGTTTCATCTCTGATATGTAAAGATCTTAGAAGTCATCAATCCCATCTTGATAGCAAGAAAAAGCAGGACAAACAGAAATCAATGACACTTCTCATACCAATCAGAGAGGTCAAACTGTCACCCTAAAATCTGAAGAGACAGGCTCATCCAGAGAGTAACTGCTGAAGCTGCTGGAGCAATAAACTGGTAGAAACACTTCAATGCTAACTTTAACAAATTGCTGGAAGCTAAGGTGGTCTAGTGTGAGTGAGAAATCCCTGAGGGCTTCATGTTAAGAGACCTCTTACACTTTCATGGGTTTTACCTCCAGGAAC
The DNA here is from genome assembly GCA_030035585.1 of Dugong dugon. NCBI lineage: Eukaryota > Metazoa > Chordata > Mammalia > Sirenia > Dugongidae > Dugong > Dugong dugon. Next base: position 35,907,340 of record CM057467.1, read on the forward strand.
CCCATTGAAGTTCTCACAGTGAAGAACTGAGAAAGAACTCCTTGAGACTCTGGCAGGGGGTGGGGAAAAATAATCATGAAATATACTCAAAGGCTTCTCCATAATAAAGGCTTATTCTCTAGGAGAAAAGACTTTACCAAAGCCCTAGCCCTGATAGAGGAAGGGCATTCCCCCAACTTAAGGAAATACATTGAAAACATGGCAGCCATGGAAGAAAGTAGCCCTTGGCAGAGAGTGGGGAAAGCTCTATCAGTGGAGAAACATCTGTGAAGAACCCAACTCAGCCCCAAGACATATGTCCACCAAAAGATTAAAATTCAATGACACTGCCCCCTAACATACAAAAACCTTACAACCCCACCAACAGGGCTCCAGTATATTAACTGTGGTTTACAGCAGAAAGAGTTGCAAGAAACAGATTCTCTCTGCAGAAAGAGTACTTAGGGAAGCCCAGATCAAGAGGAAAGACAAAAACAAGGACACATATAGAGGAACAAGGATAAGGATTATAGCAAACTTCCTGTCAGAAACCATGCAAGCAAGAATGGAGCGGAATATTTAAAATGTTAAAAGAAAAATTACCAACCTAGAATTCTATCTTGAGAATTTATCATCCTTAAAAAGTAAAGGATAAATAAAGATCTTCTCAGACAAACTGAGAGAACTCATTGTCAGTAGGCCAACTCCAGAAGAAAGGTTAAAAGAAGTTCTTCAGGCAGAAGGAAAATGATATAGGTTGGAAACCTGGATCTACATAAAGAAAGGAAGAGCATCCAAAAATAAGGAAAGGAAGATAAAATTAAATCTTACACCCACTACACCAAAAGAAAAAACAACAACAAAAAAAACCCACCAAACCCACTGCTGTGGTGTTGATTCAAACTCATAGTGACCCTATAGGGTTTCCAAGGCTGTAAATCTTTATGGAAGCAGACTGCCACATCTTTCTCCCCTGGAACGCTGGAGGGTTCAAACCACTGACCTTTTGGTTAGCAGTCAGCCACTTTAACCACTGCGCCACAAGGGCTCCTACACATGAGGTTCTATACCGTTATTTGAAAGTGGATCTAGACTACATGAAATTATATGTTGTAAACTTTAGGGAAACCACTAAAAATTTTCTTAAAGGAAGTATAATTTATACATTAATAGAAGAGAGAAAATGGAATAATATAAAATATTCAATTAAAACTAAAAAAGACAGAAAAAGGAGGGAAGACAAAGAACAAATGTAATCAATAGAAAACAGTTACAAACATGATAGATATTAATCCAACTATCAATATTAACTTTAAATGTTAATGGTCTAAATATACTAATTTAAAGACAGACATTGCCAGAGTGGATTAAAAAACAAGACATAACTATACGTACTCTCTACGTAATACATTTTAATTGTGTTATTATTGTTAGGTGCTGTCGACTCGGTTCAGCTCATAATGACCCCGTGTACTATAAAACAAAACACTGCCCGGTCCTGCACTATCCTCACAAGCATTGCTATGTTTCAGCCCATTGTTGCGGCCACTGTGTCAGTCCATCTCATTGAGGGTCTTGCCTTTTTTTTTGCTGACCCTCTACTTTACTAAGCATGATGTCCTTCTCCAGGGACTGGTCCTTCCTGATAACATGCCCGAAGTACTTGAGACAAAGTCTCGCCAACCTGGCTTCTTAGGAGCATTCTGGATGTACTTTTTCCAAGACAGATTTGTTCTGGCAGTCCATGGTATATTCAGTATTATTTACCAACATCATAATTCAAAGGTATCCATTCTTCTTCCATCTTCCTTATTCATTGTCCAGTTTTCGCATGCATATGAGGTGACTGAAAATACCATGGCTTGGGTCAGATGCACATTGGTCCTTAAGATGACATCTTTGTATTTTAACACATTAAAAAGGTCTTTTGCAGCAGATTTGCCCAATGCAATACATCGTTTGATTTCTCAACCACTGCTTCCATGGGCATTGACTGTGGATTCAAGTAAAATGAAATCCTTGACTTCAATATTTTCTCCATTTATCATGATGTTGCTTATTGGTCCAGTTGTGAGGATTTCTGTTTTCTTTATGTTGAGGTGTAATCCGTACAGAAGACTAGTCATTGATCTCCATCTAAGTGCTTCAAGTCCTCTTTCATTTCAGCAAGCAAGGTTGTGTCATCTGCATATGGCATGTTGTTAATGAGTCTTTCTCCAATTCTCAGGCCCCATTCTTCTTCACATAGTCCAGCTTCTCAGATTATTTGCTCAGCATACAGATTGAATAAGTGTGTTGAAAGGATACAACCATAACACACACCTTTCCTGATTTTAAACCATGCAGTATCCTCTTGTTCTGTTCATATGACAGCCTCTTGGTCTATGTACAGGTTCTACATGAGCACAATTAAGTGTTCTGGAATTCCTATTCTTCTCAATGTTATTCATAATTTGTTATGATCCATACGCCCATATGCCTTTGCATAGTCAACAAAACACAGGTAAATATCTTTCTGGTATTCTCTGCATTCATCCAAGATCCATCTGACATGAGCAATGATATCCCATGTTCCACATCCTCTTCTGAATCTGTATTGAATTTCTGGCAGTTCCCTCTCCATGTACTGCTGCAATCGATTTTGAATTATCTTCAGCAAAATTTTACTTGTGTGCGATACTAATGATATTGTTCAATAATTTCCGCATTCAGTTGGATCACCTTTCTTTGGATTGGGCACAAATATGGATCTCTTCCAGTCAGTTGGCCAGGTAGCTGTCTTCCAAATTTCTTGGCTTGGACAAGTGAGCACTTCCAGTGTTACATCCATTAGTTGAAACATGTCAATTGGTATTACATCAATTCCTGGAACCTTGTTTTTCACCAATGCCTTCAGTGCAGCTTGGACTTTTTCCTTCAGTACCATCGGTTCTTGATCATATGCTACCTCCTAAAATGGTTGAACGGTGAACAATTTTGTTTTGTACAGTGACTCTGTGTATTCCTTCCATCTTCTTTTGATGCTTCCTGTGTTGTTCAAATCTTTGCCCACAGAATTCTTCAACATTGCGACTCAAGGCTTGACTTTTTTCCTTCAGTTCTTTCAGCTTGAGAAATTCCAGGTATGTTCTTCCCTTTTGGTTTTCTAACTTCAGGTCTTTGAACATTTCATTAAAATATATGCCGTATTTTCCAACTACTGATGTATCTTCTTTGTTTCCAACTTTCACATTCCAATCGCCAGTAATTATCAATGCATCTTGATTGCGTGTTTGATCAATTTCAGACAGCAGAAGTTGGTAAAAATCTTCAATTTCTTCATCTATGGCGTTAGTGGTTGGTGTGTAAATCTGAATAATAGTTGTATTAACTGGTCTTCCTTGTGGAATATTATCCTGTCACTGACAGCACTGTACTTCAGGATAGATCTTGAAATATTCTTTTTGAGAATGAATGCGACGCCATTCCTCTTCAGGTTGTCATTCCCATCATAGTAGATCATATGATTGTCTGATTCAAAATGGCCAATGCCAGTCCATTTCAGCTCACGAAAGCCTAGGATATGGATCTCCAAGCGTTCCAGTTTAATACTAGCAACTGTAATCCAATAATGTGTAAAAATATTTACACACTACGAGCAAGTGGAATTTACTCCATGTATGCAAGCCTGGTTCAACATTCAAAAATCAATCAATACAATCCACTATATCAACACACTAAAGACGACAAATCCTACGACCACAAGATGAGCCTGGAGTGTATTGTAATGCCATAAATTAACAAAGTGTTCCCCCCAAAAATTACACACAATGATGGGATATGAAAAAGGGAAACAGAAGTCAACTGATAGAGCTCCCAGTGCCCATACCTGGAATAATTGGAATAACAAAATAAATAAAATAGTATTAAATTATAATCCAAAGTATATAACAAACATCCAGTAGTTTATAATGGTATAAATAAATGACTGAATAAACAGAGGAGAGACAAATCTTCCATACAGAAAAATTCCAAATTATTTACATAGATACTCTGCCCTCAAGGATTTGGAGGATAACTCTCCACTCCTTAAGTGTGGGCCGACACAGTGACTTCTTTTCAGAGAGCAAAGTATAGAAAGTAACTTCACAGTGGAGAAACCTGACAAACACTACAGTAATAACTCATGCTGATACTATGTATCCTTGATATGATGTGATGAGAATGGCACTTCATCTCTGGTCTTCCTCCCCAAAACACATAATCTCAGTCTAATCATGAGAAAAACATAAGACAACTCCCATCTGAGGCACATTCTACAAAATACCTGACCAGTATTCCTCAAAATTATCAAGGTCATCAAAAATAAGGCAAGTCTGAGAAACTGTCACAGCCAAGAGGAGCCTAAGGAGACATAATGACCGAATGTAATATGATATCCTCGATGGGATCCTGGAACAGAAAAAGGAAATTAGACAAAAACTAAGGAAGTCTGAATAAAGTGCAAATGGTAAACGTCTCAGCTGCTAACTGAAAGGTTGGAGGTTCAAGTTCACCCAGAGGTGCCTTGAAAAAAGGCCTGGCACTCTACTTCCAAAATCAGCCATTGAAACCCTTATGGAACACAGTTCTACTCTGACACACACAGAATTGCCATGAGTCAGAACCAACTTGACAGCTACTGTTTTTAGTTAACAATAATGTATCAATTTTGTTTTATTCAGTGTGAAAAATATACTAATCTAAGTTGTTAATAGTAGGGGAAACTAGGTGTGGGGTATATGGCAATTCTCTGTACTAACTTTGCAATTTTTCTGTAAATCTAAAAGAATTCTAAAATATAATTTTATTCCAAAAAAAAAAAAAAACACAGAGTAGAAATAAAATACTGAATAAAGAATCATGTACGCTAGAAGGAGGTTATCGGAGTTAAAATATTCTAAGATTTTTATGTTCTACAGAGGGGAGTGTATTGCTATTAATTAACATTATACCTTGTCTGTTCAATTTAAAATGTTAATAGAAAAATATTAAAATAACAATAAAATGTATATATTCCTGCCCATAAACCAAAAAACCAAACTTGTCGTCAAGTCGATTCCAACTCATAGCAACCCTAGAGGAAAGAGTAGAATTGCCCCATAGGGTTTCCAAGGAGCAGCTGGTGGATTCGAACTGCCAACCTTTTTGTTAGCAGCCATAATGTCTAATCACTGTGCCAGGTGAAATATAAAAAAGAAAACATGATTACTATTTTTTATGCAAATAACACACATCTATGTTTGCTTGCCAACCGCACCCTCCCGCTGTGAGGTATTTTCGTAAGTACCGCTGTGCCAAATTTTTTTTTTTACATATTACTGTAAAAAAAAAAATGGCATAGCAGCACTTACAAAAATACCTTTCTGGGGGAAGATGCAGTTGGCAAACAAACATAGAAGGTCCTTGTTATCTGTGTAAAAATACTGCAGTCCAATATGAGGCGAAAAAAGGAAAAAAAGAGGTGCAAAGCAAAAGCAAAGTTACTAAGAAATTCAAAACAGATGGTGGAAAGAAGTCAAAATTAATAATCACAATAAATATAAAATAACTAAATCTATCCATTAAAAAGCATAAGCTCCTAAGTTGGACTAAAATAAATCTAGTTATATGTTATTTGCAAGAGACACATCTAAAATGTAACACTGAAAAGCTGAAAACCAAGGTATGAAAATACAAATCAAAAGAAAGCTGGTGAAGCTTTCTTAATATCAGACAAAATATATTTTTAAGTCAAAAAGAATTATTAAGAATAATATGGATTGTTACAAAATATAAAGAACTATTATTCGTCATGAAAATACAGCACTTCTGGACTTATATCACCTAATAATAAACTCAAAATGTATAAAGAAAAAATTAAGAGAATTATAATAAGAAATTGAATAATCCACAATCATACTGAAAAATTTTGTTGCGTCAATAATTAACTAGTCTGATACAAGAGACATGCATACATAGAACACTGTACTTAACAATTAAGGAAAAAAACTCTTTTCAGGCACACAACAAACATTTTTTAAAAATGAGTACATATTAGGCCAGAAATCAAGTTGTGATATATGCCAAAAAACTAATATTTTATCTGCCGTATTTTTTGATTATAATACAAGTAAACCTAAGTTTTAACAACAAAGAGATACTATCCTCTCTGAAATAAGACTCCACAAATTTATTATTCACTAAATAATTTCTGGAATAATTTATGAGCTAAAGAAAATATCTTACGGGAAGCTATAAAATATTGGGAAATTAATTTTAATAAAAACCTCCTCCGGACCACTACATTGTGTAGCTTCAGTATCACATAATTTGGGCCTTGTTCCCACATAGTATTTTTAACAGCTTCCCTGTCTGCACATATTTGTTCTCATAAACCTTTAAATTCCTAGTAGAAGGAGGTTGAGTATCACTTCTAACCCAGTAATAACTAGCACAAAGCTGGACAGAGAAAGGATGCTTTTTATACTCCTATTATTGGCGGTGCCATTGCTTCTTAAATTCTATAATGAGACTTTAAAATGTGACAATACTGGTTTCTGTGTCTGGGACATAAAGTGTCCTCCAGAAATTAGTGCTGCTTTTAAGAGCAGAATCACAGAGAAACCAAACAAGCAAGTCCTTGTCCCTCTGAGCAAGTCCTTTAAGAAGCAGGGGAGAGCGGTGCAAAAGGTTCATCTGTCTTGTTTGGTGTTGGATCATGGGATCTACAGGTGAGAGGAAAGAGATTTGTTCTGGGTCATTTATTCATTCAGTGAATATTTATTATCTACCATATGTCAGACACTGTGCCAGGTGCTAGAAATATGCCAGGGAAATGGCAGTTCTAAAACAAAGTCCCTGTTCTTGTGGTACTTGTCATCTGAAAGAGAGGTGAACATTAAGCCAATAATTATGAAATTACTTATTGACAGAGAAAATAAATCCAGCAGGATTAATTAAAGGTGAAAAAAACTGAAGCTGAGAGAGAAAGTGATTTTCCCAAGGCCATTCGGTTATATGAGTCAGTACAACATAATCCGAGAAGCTGGACTGTATGAAGAAGAACGGGGCATCAGGGTTGGAGGAAGATTCATTAACAAGCTGCATTATGCAGACGACACAACCTTGCTTGCTGAAAATGAAGAGGACTTGAAGCACTTACTGATGAAGGTGAAAGACCACAGCCTTCAGTATGAATTACACCACAACATAAAGAAAACAAAAATCCTCACAACTGGACCAATAAGCAACATCATGCTAAATGGAGAAAATATTGAAGTCAAGGATTTCATTTTACTTGGATCCACAATCAACACCCATCGAAACAGCCATGAAGAAATCAAAAGATGCATTGCATTCGGAAAATCTGCTGCAAAAGACCTCTTTAAAGTGTTGAAAAGCAAAGACGTCACCTTGAAGACTGACGTGAGCCTGACCCAAGCCATGGTGTTTTCATGGTGTTTCATATTCATGGAAAAGCTGGACAATTGATAAGGAAGACTGCAGAAGAACTGACACCTTTGAATTGTGGTGGTGTTGAGGAATGCTGAATGTACCATGGATTTCCAGGAGAACAAACAGGTCTGTCTTGGGGGAGGTACAGCTGGGATGCTCCTTGGAGGTGGGGATGGCAAGACTACATCTTACACACTTTGGACATGTTGTCAGGAGAGATCAGTCCCTGTAGAAGGACATCACACTTGGTAAAGTACAGGGTCAGCGAAAAAGAGGAAGACCCTCAACGAGATGGACTGACACAGTGACTGCAACAATGGGCTCAAGCATAACAATGATTGTGAGGATGGCACAGGACTGAGCAGTGATTCATTCTGTAGTACGTATGGTCACTATGAGTCAGAACTGACTCGACGGCACCTAACAACAACAACAACATACGGATATGATTAGAAGCATATTTTTTGGTATAAGACATGGCCTGGTATTATGAATTGAATTGTATCCTCCAAAAAGATGTGTTCAAGTCCTAACCCCCAATACTTGTGAATGTGACTTTGTTTGGAAATAGGGTCTTTGAAAATGTTATCAGTTAAATTAACATGAGGTCACTGGAGTAGGTCGGGTCCTAATCCCATCTGAGTGGTGTCTTTATAAAGGAGGAGAAGAGACACAGAGAATACGGTCATGTGATGATGGAGGCAAAGACTGGAGTGAGCTACAAGCCAAGGAATGCCAAGGATCACTGGCGATCACTAGAAGCTAGGAGAGAGGCATGGGACAGATTGTCCCTCAGAGCCCTCAGAGGGAATCAACACAGCCGATATCCTGATTTCCAACTCCTAGCCTCCAGAACAGTGAGATAAATTTCTGTTTTTATAAGCCACTCAGTTTGTGGTGCTTTATTACCGCAGCCCTAGGAAACCAATACACCCAAGTTCAGGTCTTGGCTCTGCTCCTTAGCAGCTATGGAATATCAGCCAAAGGACTTAACCTCTTTAAGTCCTAGGTTTACATTGGTAACATGGGAACGGGAGCCCCATACATCAGGATTTTGTAAGCAATGGATAGGTAATGTATATAGTGCATTTAGCACAGGGCCTGCCTTAGGTAAGCCCTCAATGGATGTTAGTTGTTATCTTAGTATTATTATTATTGTTTTATTAACCGAGTTAAGACTGTTGTCCAGGTTCTCTGACAGCAAATCCAATGCTTTTTTCTCTGCACTCCATCACCTCCATGTCATTTCATGCTTTCTTTTTCCTTTCTTTCCAACCAAAAAAAGTTTTCCTGGAAAGTAGGTCAAATTTTAGCTGACTCTCACTGATGTAGTTTTTAAATGGAGGAGGGGGCACAGGAAAGCTTCTCAGTAGGGCTGGATGCCCATCCAGGCTTCCAAAAAGATGACAAAATATTTCCCTGAGGGCTTATTTAATTTCGTCCCCAGGCTTGTTCACAGTTCTGGCCATCTGGTCCTGGAGGCTTCTCTATTTTTAATATTTCTACTTTGGGTGTTTTGCTTTTTTAACCTATTCTAGGATTAGTCGCCCCCTTTCAACCACCCCCACTCTCTCCACCAACCCCTGATTTACTTTCCTTGAGCAACTCCTCAGTAGGGCAAATTTCCTGTAGCTGTAACTTTGATAAACTCAGGGCTAAAAGGTAGAGGCATCTCAAGCCAACTTAGAAGGTCACAGCAAAACAGAATTTTGCACTTCATACCATGCAATTGTTCCAAGAAGACCACCCCAAGTATATATGTTACAAATATGAGTAATGTTTCGTGAAAAAAAGCTTTCCACGGTTAAGCGCCCAACTAGTCGCTGAAAAGTTGACGGTTTGAACCCTCCCAGAGGCATCTTGAAAGACCAGCCTGGAGATCTGCTTCTGAAAGATCACAGCCTTGAAAATCCTATGGAGCACTTCCACTCTGCACACATGGGGTTGCCATGAGTCGCAATCAACTGGATGGCAACTAACAACAACAACATATAAAGTTAACCAGTTGCTGTCGAGTTGTCTCCAACTCATGATGACCCCACATGTGTCAGAATAGAAATGTGCTCCATAGACTTTTCAATGGCTGATTTTTCAGAAGTAGATCACCAGGCCTTTCTTCTGAGGTGCCTTTGGGTGGGATTGAACCTTCAACCTATGGTAAACAGAACAGCATGTTAACCAGTTGCACTATCTAGGGACTCCATATACAAAGCTACCTATACTCAAAAAATGGGTCTTTTCAATACTGTTTACATAGTTCTCCTAAAGGGAAACCCTGCTTGAGCTGTCCATTCAGGATCCCTCTAGGCTATCTGTGGACATAGTTAATGGGCATGATGTGACTGGATGATGTACCAGAAACCTGCATGTTTCAAAACCCTCGGTCAGCCTGAATCCTCACCACTAGTGTCCTTCCTTCAGGTTGGGGCACTGTCTCTAGAAAGTTTATTTCCTTGAGAATAACAAACTGACAGTCTCTGACAAGCTATGTCCATTTTTCTGGCTCATGCACTCACCTATCTGGGAGCAGGGCTCCAAAGGAGATTACACACGACAGATAGGTTTTTACGGAGAAGAGAGGCCATGGAAAGTGGTCCCCTTCTCTTTGCTCTTCCAGTTCCCAACTAGGGTTCCACCTAACCCTCATCTCACTACACTATATCTGTCTACTCAGCTGCCTCCCTTGTGGTCTATGACCTCTCTGCATCCCCAAGAGGGTTTTAATAAGTGTTTGAATAATCAATGGAAAAAAAAATAACAGGTGTTGCAAATATCAGAGGACACTTTGAATTCAAGGGATGGGAAGGACCATATGGAGACTGGAAATCTTGGTGATGAAAGATGATATGGAAAATAAAGGGTTAGCTGTAAACACAATATGTAAGGATCAAAGTATCTGTAACACCACCCACACCTCCACAAGACATCCTTTGACTAGGATTTTCTTTCTTTCTTTTTTTTTGGCTTCCTATATTTACTATAAGAACTTTGAGTATTTTGTTTAAGGATCTTAACAGCAAGATTGGCAATAGGCAGGATAGATACTATTATTCCCACTTTGCCAACAATGAAATGACAAGAGAACTTGCTCAAGGTCACAGAAGTGGTAAATTTATTGAATAGAACTCATTGCCTCTCTGCCTCACTGTGGTCGTTTTAAGAGGTATGTGTCAATAGGCACAGTGAAAAAGAAAATGGGATTTGGAGTCAAAAGACCTAAACTTACTTGTGCCAATGTATGACCTTGGGTAAATCATTTTCGTTTTCCTAAATGCAACAGCTTGTTGTTGTTCGCCTTATTTGCATAAGATTTACATTTCCAGAAGGTAACTTGAAAATCTCCTGTTACAAAACACATAGTAAAGCTTGATATAGCATGACAGTCTTTTAAATACATAGCTGAGCTCTTAGGAAAGTAAGGAAATCCTCAGGGCCAAAAAAAAAAAAAAAAGAGAGAGAGAGAGAGAAAATTAAAAACCAGAGAAAGCAGCCAGATTGTGAGCTAATGAGGCTGCTGTCCTGTGGCAGACACAACGGGCAGTGTGGCACTATGCCATTCTCAGGAACTAAGAACCTGAGTTTTAATGTCTGAATGAAGATGGTGGATGAGTCTCTGGGCTCAAGCAAGGTGGAAGGCTGGACCATCATGAGAATGGAGAGAAGGCTGTAATGAAGAAGGTTATAAAGACAGGAAGCTGATAAGGAAGATAAAGAAGATCTTGGTGAAGATAAAAGATATTAAAGCAAAAATGAGAATCGAAAGATGAAGGAGGAGATGATGAAAGTGTGGGCTAGAAAACAAAACAAAATTGACCAGCGTCTTAGAAAGACCCCAAGGAATCTTGTATGTCTTACTTGGACCCTAAATGGGAAATTAAAAATCTCCTTGAGAATTTGCAACAGTGGCCTGCCCTCGTACTGGTTTGGTTATGGAATGTACATGATCTTCACAGTCAAGGAAGTCTCAGACGAGAAGTTAATACAAAAAGTGGACCCTAGCTGCTGATACCACTGGGTTGGGATGGAAAACCCTGCTGCAAAACAATTTCTAGGAAGCCATATAAGATTTCCACAGATAAGGCCCAGCTAAGATGAGCTCACAGATTTATAAACAGACAAGAAAACTACCAGTAGTGAGCCAGCAAACTGAAGAGACAACAGGAATAAGATTTCCCAAAACACCAGATGCTATCAGATAGTCCTTAAAAGAAGAGTATTCAAAATAAATGAAAGGATCAAAACCATAAGGGAAAAAAAACCAGAATGTTATATTTAAAAAATAAACACTCATACACATAAAATACAGACAAGATAAAGTAAAAATAACCAGAATACTCTCCACTCAAAGGACTTTTGCTAACAATTTGACATATCCTTCCATATACATAGATACATACACACAAGCATGTGTTTACCTATACATGTTCAGAAGCACACAGACATAAAGGTTTTTTAAACAAAAAGCTATCACATCCACACTATTTTGTAAACTGCTTTTCTGACTTAACAATGTGCCATGGAAGCTTCTCTATACCAATAAATATTATCAAATTAGTTGAACTGAATTTCTGAATGATATTTGAATATAAAACCAAAAGCCAAACCCATTGCTGTCGAGTAGATTCCGATTCATAGCGACCCTATAGGACAAAGCAGAACAGCCCCACAGGGTTAACAAGGAGTGGCTGGTGGATTCAAACTGCCAACTTTTTGGTTAGCAACCGAGCTGTTAACCACTGTGCCACCAGGGCTTCACCTGGGTATACATATACTATTTAACCAATCTTTTATTTCTGCATTTCTTTAGAACAAATAATGCTTTAATAAACACCCTTATACATATCTAATGTAATTATTTTCTTAAAATAAATATCTTTTAACCGAATTGCTAGGTCAAATGGTTTGCAAATTTTCAAGGACTTATTGTACAACTGACCGGTAGAAAGGTTGTATTAATTTATACTCACACTAAAAAGTATTCAAGAGTTCCTGTTTCCCACACTTTTTTCAACACTCAGTACTGCTCTTTCTGATTTTTGCTAATACTGTGGGTGAAAATGGTATGTTCTATTTAGATGCTTTCCTCTGATTACTAATGAAGTTGAAAATATTTAAATGTGTTTATTAATTATTTTTATGCTTCTTTTGTGAATTGTTTCTGCATGTCTTTTGAGGCAAGTCATTTACCTTCTCTGAGGCTCAACTTCCACAGTTGTAAAATGGAGTTAATAGATCCCACACCTCGAGGGGTTGAAGTATGCTAGATCAAGTGGACTGATGTCAATAAATGCACTTTGAAAACAAAATTATAGAGTATTCATTTATTTATTTGGCAAGTGTTTACTGAGCACCTTTTCTGTGCTATATTTAGCAGACAAACACAAGGGAAATATAATCCATAGCCTGTCATCCAGGTTCACTGGGTCTGAAACATTTTTGGTATTAACAGTGGGTACCTAGAGGAAGTCAAAGGATTAGGGAACATCTAAAGCAAAGAGCCACCTTGATGACCACTTTGTACTATTGTTTCCGAGGCTGACTTCGCCAAGTTCGTAGTGCCACAGTGTCCAGTATCTTTGAATTTAGGGGAATAAAAAGCTTTAGCAAAAACATTTTATGTCTTCCCTTCATTTCAATTATGGAAGACTTGCAAAAACAATCATGTATTCAGAAACATCCTTCCTGTTGCTGATCAGACCATAGGCATCAGGTAGAGTCCCTACCTCCTGGTAAATTATTATGCTTGCAAAAAAAGTTAGCAGGCACTGTACTCAAAAAAGTCAGAAGAGCACAGCAACACAATTCAACAACATGGAAACAAGAGATTCCAAACACATCAATCAGAGTGGGACAGACTTAGGATTGGGTAATTCTTTTGTCATCATTTTCTTATTCCTGGCTTATCTTTAGTATGCACTTGAGATTGGACAGACATCTTTCACTTGTGGCTATGTATTAATCCTGCAGAAGAAGCAAAGAAAACAAAAACAAAAACACTGCCTTTGCGTCGATTCCGACTCATAGCAACCCCACAGGACAGAGCAGAACTGCCCCATAGGGTTTCCAAGGCTGTAATCTTTACAGAATTAGACTGCCACATCTTTCTCCTGTGGAGTGGCTGGTGGGTTCAAACCGCCAACCTTCCAGTTAGCAACTGAGTGCTTTAACCACTACGTATAGTATTTTTTAAAATCTATTTGGAAAGAAAATGTAAATAGTCACTATTTTAAACTCCTAGTAGATGGCTATCTTCCCCCTCAATCAGAACTAGACTGGCATTTTCACAGCTTCCGGTTGGATTAAGTTTTCTAAATAATAGCTTTTCTGTAGTCTCTTTTCTTTTGTGCTGAGAATAAACTAAAAAAATTGAAGTAATGGAACAGAAAGAGCAGTGACTCACGTAAATTAGTCTCCATTTGGTGCCTTTTCTGTAGGAATGAACACACTTTTGCAACCTCTGAGTAGCAATTCATGGCTACTTCTCTGCCAAATGGTTATCAAGGACCCTTACAAAATGCACTTGCCCCCAAGAGGGACCTGCTCAGTTCCTATTCATCACCACAGACTGACCATTTGCCTAGGATGATCCATCAGAATATGCCTAACAGTAAACAGAGCAGCTGTAGTGCTGAAGAAAGAGTGTAGTTTGGGGCCAGGAGAACTGGGTTCTAGTCTCAGCTCTGCCACTTACTAGCTGTGTTGCCTCAGGAAACACACTTAATATCTCTGAGCTTTTAGTTGTCTTTTCTGTAAAGGAGAGAATTTTGGGTCTAGAAGATTTATAAATTCCCTTCAGCATCTAAGAAGTCTCTGTCTTCCACACACCATCATCAAGGCATACAGAAGTAGTACGAGGATCAGCCTTTTCTTTCACTGATGAAATGTACAGGCTTTCCATACATATTTCTAGAACTCCTCCTATCTGTCAGACACTGTGTGCTGTGCTGGAAATACCAAGAGGAATAAAACAAAGTCCTTGTTCTCAAGAAATTCACCACCTAGACCGGCAGATCGACAGGTTGAGAAAACATGTCAACACAAAGAAATGACTGCTATGAGGAGATCTCTTTTATATAACAGAGATGCAGAGCCTTGCAGAGTGTGCAACGTACAAAGAAGGATGGGGAGTTAAATATTTGGAGTTCAGAGAAGACAGTGTTCAGATTTAACTAAATGGTCTTTATGTGTATAATGTATTACATCTGAGGTGAAAAATGAAAGACAAAATTTAACCTCCACTGACCAACTTCACTAAGTCCCATCTGTGAAGTAACAGACATGGAGTTAAGTTGAAGTTTTAAAAAGAAAAGGAAGGACAGAAGGGAGGGAGAGAGAAAAGAAAAGAGGGAAGGAACGAGGGATGGAAGAAAGAAGAAAAAGAAAACTCTCACATAAATGGTTGGTGAGTATAGGAAAGCTTCTCTATTGTTTAAAATAGATTGTATCACCTTCTTGTAGGGGAGGGTTCTCCTGTAATTAGCCAATTCTGTTCTTTTAAAATAAAGATTTGTTGAACATGGGCCAGATGCTGTGAAGAAGACAAAGGTGAGCCTGACATAGTCACTGGATATAGAAAACTGAACCAGCTAATCGCTTAAGGTCTCCCTCTACCCCTAAATACTATGATACTGTCCAGAAAGGGTTGAAATAATGAATGAACGCCCATCTCCCCACAAGTATTTAGAAAATAAAAGGAGTGACCCAAGCTGAGCCTGGCATCAAGTGCAAACACGGAAAATAATTATTGGAAGACAAGATTAGTCAATTTCACTTGCTACAAAAGCACAGTGGATGAAACTCAACACAAGATCAGTTATGGGGCTTTGCTCTCCATTGCATTGCTTATATCATCTTTCTCAGGGAGTTGCCAGCTCATTTTTCTTGAGCAGCTTCATCTTTATACTACCTTGCACTTCTTAGTGAGACCTACAAACACAAACATGCATTGCTAATCAGTTCTGACCCTACTGCCTCTACTCTTGGTTACATAATCAGCTCAGCCAAAAAATGTCCTCATACTGTTGGCTAAGTCTTTGGAGACTCTGGGCACCTCTTTTATTTATTTTATTTTGACTGTGGTGAAATATACGTAACAAAATATATATCAATTCAACCATTTTTACATGTACAATTCAGTGACATTAATGACATTATTGTACAACCATCACCACTATCTGTTTCCAAATTTTTTCATCACCCTTAACAGAAACTCAGTACCCCTTAAGCAATACCTCCTCATTTCCCTTTTCCACGACTCCTGGTAACCACTAATGAACTTTGTTATCTATGCATTTGCCTATTGTAGGTATTTCATGTAAGTGAGATCATACAATATTTGCCCTTTTGTGACTGACTTATTTCACTCAGCTTAAGTTTTCAAGGTTCATCCATGTTGCAGCATGTATAAGGACTACATTTATCTTTATAGTTGAATAATCTCTCATTGTATGTATGTACCATGTTTTTTGACTTTGGGTAACTTCAATATGCTGTTGCTCTGGGCCCTTGGGGAGGAAGTAAATATGCTCCATACTACTTTGCTCCACCTTCTCTATAGTTTTCCAGCTTATGTTCTTCTACCATTTTCAATCAGTCTCTCTCAAAAAATAGTTATTTAATGCTTTTATTTATTATTTATGAAGTACTATTTTTGGCTTTGCCTTCAGAGAACTTCCTCCACAGAATCTGGTACGGAACACAGGCAGTCAAGTGCTGGTTAAAACACACACACACACACACACACAAAAAACAAAACACACCCTGACATTTTGAAGTGTTTGCCTATTTCCATGGTGTAAATATCCCATGAAGGCTGATTTCAGTCTAACAACATGAAATTACTGAAAGTGGAGTCAGGAAGAAATGCACATAAATGACTCGTGAGCTGGTGCGAGCAAGCTCCAGCACACCACTGAGCAGGCCAGTAAGCAAACATTTGCCTTATAGCCTGATATGTGTGATATACAAAATAATAATAATAATAATAATAACTGTTAATATTTATCAAATATTTACTATATGTCTGGCAGAATGCTAATTGTTCTCTATGTATTATCTCATTTAACCCTCATTACAACTTTCTCAAGAAAGCATTACTAGCATTCAGTTTTTACAGGGAAGTTTTTTAGGCCCAAAGGTAATTAAGTAACTTGCTCAAATCCAATAGCTAGTAAATAGTGGAACTGGGATGCAAATCCAACTGTGTGTGGTTTCAGAACCTGCATTCCTAAGAGAGCTACCCAAGCAGAGTTGAGAGCAGAGGATCAAAGGAGTTTCCTAAAAAGAAGTCACAGCTGAGGCCTGAAAGTTAGTGAGTTCTGTGGCAGGGATTTCCATTTCTGATTTCTATAGGGGCACACTTATAGTCTATATTTCCCAGTCTCCCTTATAATTAGGTGTGATGTGTGACTTAGTTGTGTGTGTTCATGTGAGAAAGAGAGAGAGAGAGACCACCTGCAGGTCTGGCCCAGAGATCTTTCAGTCTCTCTCTTTCCTGACTTTCCATTGAATGGGAGGACCTCCTAAGACTTAGACACCGGTGAAGCCAGGGAGATGGAAGGAGCCTGAATTCCTGAATAACCATGAGGAAGACCTCCCAGCTAGGAATGCCATCACTGGACTCTGAAGCAAATGAGAAATATACTCTTATTTTGTGAAGTCCCTGAGAATTTGAGATTTATGTTTTACAGCAGCTAGCAACATCTTGTCTTTTGCAAGAGTGAGCCAGGCAAGGGAGGCTGAATGAAGAAAGGAATGGTGTTCGTTCCAAGTAGAAGGACTAAGTGACCCAGTGGTTAGATTCATGTTCAAGGACCTGATAAGAGAATGTACTATGTTTCAAATATAAAGTAGGAGAAACAGAGAAGTGAGATGTCAGGCTGGAGAGGTAGAGAGCTATAATATTAAAGTGTTGTAAACATGTTAAGGACTTTATATTTTATTTGAAAAGTAATAGAGAACCATTAAAGGGGTTTACAAAGTGGAATCCAGGATCAGATGAACACATTTTTACCAAAGACAGAATCAACACTATGGACTAGCACAGGACATAATGTGGATTTTATACCTACTAGGATTTTCTTCTTTGCAAATCACAGAAACTAACTCTAGCTAGTTTAAACAAAATAATTTATTAAAGGAGATTAAGTCATTCACAGAACATCCTAGAGGGCCAGAGATGCAGAATGCAAGGTCTGCAACCAGCAATAATCTTAAAATCACACCACAGAGTTGTTTCAGTGCGAACACCATTGTCCCCACTGCTGGTCTTGGGCCCTACAGCTACCCTTCCAACATGGCCAAGGCTGGGTACAGCACACATCCCTAAAGTCTCTAACGTTGCTGCCTGAGTAATTAGATATAAATACCTTGCTACAGTAGTTTTCCCCAAGGTACCCCTTTTTTTGTAGCACTGCTTCTAATTTAAAGTTTGCAAGGTACTCTGCTTGCAGGAAGCAAAGCCAAGGAAGCTGAAAAACTTTTCTTTTTCTTTTCTTCTACAATGGCAGGTGAAAACTTATAAGGTAGGAAATTCCTCAAACATAGAATGATGTTCAGAGATGCTCGGTGGCAAAAAAGAATGGCAAATGTTTACCTGGTGACCTTTAAGGGATAATTGGGGCTGAAGCCTTAATTAATTTGCATAAAAATAGAAACCCAGAATAGTCATGGCATAATGGTCTTATCTTAAAAGAATCATGTAGCTAAGAAGGGATAACTAATATCAAACAGAAATCCACTCACAGTCCTCAAAATATAGGAGGGTTTACTTTTATTTGTAATGTATTCCTCAAACTATTTTTTTAAAATAAGTAATAAAGAACATTGCAGGATTGGCTACCAAAAGCAATCTTATGGAGAATTCTTTCATAAAGCAAACAATTATTCCTTAATGTGTTTGATAAACCCCAAATGACTTATATTAGTTTTCTCAAAGTAGGACACAAGTGTTCAATAAACAAAGTAGATGGTAAGGGATAGCGGTTATTACTGATGCAAGGAATATCTAGTGAAGGATAATGTGTCCATGGTTGAAACCTATGACCTGGTCACATAAGAAGAGGTCGTATGAGGCCCCTCTAGCAAAGTGCAGATGATCACAGAGGCCCCAGGATGGCTAATTGTTAGGAAAGGGAGCAATCCTACCCAAACTGAGTAATCACAGCCAAGAGGTACAGCTCCTGACAAAAATCTAGCAAAATCAATTCTCAATTTACTGAACTATTCAACAACTAAGTCATGTCAACACTTCTGTTGACACTTCTACTTACAAAATACTGGGCCAGGCAGCCAGTGAAAGAAGATAGACAACACAGGCCCTGCCCTTAAGGGGACTCACACTCTAATGAAACAGTGTGGTCTGTAAACAAGGATTGTAACATATGGCAGAAGGAACCATGTGCCATGATAGAGATCAATAAAATGTTTGAGGATCAGTGGGAGAAAGCAATTAATTCTGGAGCTATTAGAGATGACCAGGGGAGAAGGTGGCACCTGAGCTGGGTTTAAGAGAAGAGAAAAATTTGAATAGGCAAAAAAAAAAGAAAGAAAGCCACTTCAGTGCAGAAGCACGAAGTTAGAGAAGTGCAAAGCCTGTATGAAGATGGCCAAAAGGGCACTGTCTACTGCACGGGGTACTATGGCAGGAAGTGGTGGGATGAACTGGGGGCCTAGAAAGATACGCCAGGACCATATGACTGAGGATCTAGGGTAGGGTGACATCCAAACAAGCACGCATTTGAGAGTGGAAGGGAGAGCTGGCATGCTGGGGCCACAGGTGTATAGAACTTACAGAAATGTATGGCCACCCTGCTTCCAGTATCATATCATGGATTTTTCTCTTTAAACCAAGGGGAGTCATCAAATGTTTTCGGCTCAGAGGTGATGTAGATTGTGGTTCTGAGTTGGGGAACTTACTGTGCAGCAGTGTAGGCCAAACACTAGAGAAAAGCAGTAGGAGGAACCATTATAATAGTTCAGGGAAAAATAAGGCCCTGTACTGAAGCAATGGGGATGCGGAGTAGAGGAGGAGAGTTATAGAAGGTCTTGCACAGAGGCGGATTTGTAACCAATCCACTGAGTTTTCTCACATACATGGTCAAAATATTGGCTGGCACCTAAGGAATTACAGAGTAGGGTCTAAGAAAAAAAAAAAAACACTTTCACAGTCTGAACCCTCTACTGATGAAGTTTTAATCTTCTCACTGGGAAGTCTATTTTTAGCAACTTGTCTCAAAAACATAGGCCAAAGGGTCAGATGTAATAATAGAAAACTCTTTACATGGCACGAATTGGAAGTCAGCCAACAAGACTCCCTGCCCATCAGTATTTTTCCCACCTGCCAGTCACCACTACCTGAAATGCCCCATTTACGATTCATTTCTTTGGATCTTAGAGACTTCTTTTGGCTTCAGTAGTTTTCAACTATCATTCATACGCCCTTGGAAGGGAAGATTACTTAAATTCTTATCACTTCCCACCCAATTATACCTCTCTTATCAGTATGTCTCTTATCACAGTTTCTTCCCTGCATTATCCATACAGAAGTCAGTCTTCATCTCTCCTCTCCCATCTGATTACTAATCTCCTTGAGGGCAGAGACAATGTCTTACTCATCTTTGGAGTCTTAGGGATTAGTACTGTGCCTTGCATAATTAACGGGTGTGTAATGTTAGGTTTTTTACTTAAGAGCTAGGAAACCTCAGACAAAGTCATTTAACCTCTTGAGTTTCACTATTTCTAACCTACCTATAATGTGAAAGCATTACAATCTGCCCCCCAATTTGTTGGGAAGCTTGTATCGGAACATACTTGGTAAACTGTAAATCACTGTGCAAATATAAATCAATATTTGCAAGAAGCAAGCGTAATTCCTGGCAAGTAAGTGTGTGTTGGGAGTCCCTAGGTGGTGCAAATGGTTCATGTGCTTGGCTATTAACCGAAAGGTAGGATGTTTGAGTCCACCCAGAAGTGCCTTGGAAGGAAGGCCTGGACATCTAAAAAATCAGTCATTGAAAACCCTGTGGAGCACAGTTGTACTCTGACACACACAGGGTTGCCATTATTCAGTATCAACTTGACGACAGCTAGTTTTTAAGTGTATGTTAACTGAATGAAGAAAAAAGCACACAGCTCCTTCGTAAACAGGCCACAGGAGAAGGGCCTGAACTTCAGCATGGGGCCAGAGTGGGGTCGGAGCAAAGCCAGGGATAATGATGTTGGCATCATAGAGTGGTATGATTTATCTCTCTTTGATGCTGAGGCAAAGAGGAAATTTCACCCTACCCTGGCTGCAGAGCCTTTCTCAAATAAGGACACTGGGACGTTGGGACTGTTGGGCCCCAGCTTCTCCACTAATCTCTGCTTCCTTGGGCTGCCTCATCTGCAACTTTTCCCTGTCAGAATTTACTATTCATGTGTCAGCTGTGTGGCCCAATTGCAGTCTGTTATTTTCATTTGCTGGTTTTTAGTTGTTTATCCAGGTTTCTTCATCTGCTTCTTTTTGAATTTGTTATCTAAATATATATCTGCTGAGCTTGGATTATTTTTTACTTCTTTTCCTTCTAGCTCCCTGGCCAATTTTTAAAAGCTGCCTCTCTAAATAGTCAGTTTATAAGTGGGTGATTTGGAACATCTTTAAGCAAAGCTCAGTCTCATTATTTCTATAAACCCCTTCATCCCTTTCTGGTCTCCTCCCCAAGAAACACCAACTCCACAAAAATCACGCACTGTGTAAGCGACGTTGAGACATAATGAAGTGAGTCACGGAAAATGTGGATGGTAGAATTATTTGCAGGATCAGATGGCAGGTCTGAAGGAAAGAATGTTGGCACCAGGGATGTCTCCTGAAACAGGCAGTGCCCACCCCCGAAGAAAGGATACAACAAAATAGTGACTTGAGAGCAGCACCCTTGAAGTTTGAGGCCATTAGGGAATAGTAGAGAAGACGCTTGAATCATCATACCATCATACTGGGCACTCCTGGGGAATTAAAACTGCTCTACCGTATTTTTACACAAATAACGCACACTTTCTATGTTTGTTGGCCAACCGTGCCCTCCCCTCATGAGGTATTTTCGTAAGTGCCATTATGCCAATATTTTTACAAGTTGCTGTAAAAAAACGAGCATAACACACTTATGAAAATACCTCACAGGGGGACAGCATGGTTGGAAAACAAACATAGATGGTACACGTTATTTGCATAAAAATACAGTATTCCTCAGTACCAGCATCCTTCTTCAAGAATATCTATAAACTCAAACTAGGCTGCAAAGAGTGGTGTTATGGAGTTCCGGCAAAATGGTGCTCTAGGCAGAAGCACTACGCCGTCCCTCCACAGCAAAGATCCGAAAAACTAAGCCGAACAGACAATACAACAATCCTGACCCTAAACCATCAAATGAAGAGATAAAAGAACTCAGCCAAGCACCAAATGGAGTGAGAAAACTGACAGAGAACGGAGAGCGAGGAGAGATTCATGCAGAGGTCCACTACCAGCTAACGCAGCACAGATCCACCATCTTGGAGACCAGAAAATAGGTGTACGAGAAAGCAGCCTCACAGAGCGTCCAGTGGGAGACAAAACAACCGGTAATTTGCGGTGTACGCTTTCCCACTCCCCACCCCTCTTCACCCCGGCTCAGCCTCCTCTGCTTCCCGCGGCCAAGATCTCTTGACTGGGAAGCCACGGCTACTTGGATTCCACACACCCAAGCGAGTGGCTCTCTGGGTGCCATTTGTTGGCCGTTAGTGTTGCTTTTTTCCACTTCTTTTGATTTCTTCCTTGCCTCTGGCCATCTCCCCTTCCTTTCGCTCGAGTGCCTCGCTCCGTGTGCCATCTTTGCTTCTTCCTGAGGGGCTTCAGAGTGCCAGCAATTTGTGATATATGCTTAACCACTCTCTACCCTTCTTCACCCATACTTGGCCCCCTCCGCTTCCCGCAGACACAGTCTCTTGTCTAGAAACACCAGCCCACACTGGCTGGCTCTCTCAGTGCCAATTGTTGGCTGCTGGTGTTGCTTTTTTTTTCCCCCTCCTTCTTTTGATTTCTTGCTTGCCTCTCGCCACCTCCCCCTCATTTTGCTCAAGTGCCTGGCTCCGTGCGCCATCTTTGCTTCTTCCTGAGGGGCTGTGGAGCTCCATTCGAGTGTGGAGCTGCTTCCCGGTCTGGGCTACTGCGCTGGTGGGATCCCGGGGCTTTTGTTCATTTGTTTGTTTTGAATTGTTTGTTTGTTTTCTTTTACTTTTCTTGAGTTGGAAGTCCATTCTGGCCAGACGGAGCTGCGTGGCAGGGAACTTCCCTTCAGCTTCCACAGACACGCAGAGGGATCCCTGAGAGCATTTCTTTTCTCATTGGCTTTTTATTTTCTGTTTTTTGGAGGGGACTTTCTTGTTCTTTTTTTTAAATTTAATTTGTTTTGTTTTCTTTTCCCTCTTTTTCCCTTTTTGTCTTTCTTCATTGTTCAGTTTCTCATCCCTGTATCTCTTCATTCTCTTTCTGATCCCTGAAAACCAGGCATTGTATACCTCTACACCTTCTAGCCAGGCTGTATTGCAACACCTGAGCGTGACTTCCCCAGACCCCATACCTGCACCGGTGGAATCCCTGGGAACTTTGCAGTTCTTTAACCTTTCTGATTTTTATTTATTCATTCTTTTCTTTTCTTTCTCTTCCCCTTTCTGTTTCTATCCATTTCATAGTCTCTCATCTCTCCATTCCAACGGCAAGCTCCCCTAGTATTCTTTTTTGTTTGTTTGTATGTTTTTGGCTCCTGTTCCTCTCTCCTCTCTCCCATATCCATCTTAGCTCCACACATAACAATCTCCCCATTGCATTCTGCCTACCTGCACTGTGCGCTTGACATCACACCACCAAGCAGCACAGGCATGGCCTACTGGAACCTGCTCTGCACTGATTACTGACCTGCTCTGGTGGCTGTAGTAAGTGCCACAAGCAACCAGTCCTAGTAACTCCTCTCCAACTAGACCTGCCCTGCTGTACCATATCTGAGTGACTGAACCTGCCAGTTGGAGAAGGAGGCAAAAAGTATTGAGCGCACAGATGAGCAACCAACAAAGAACACATAGTCCGCCTGTTCATAGTCAAATTTTTTTTAAAAGAAGGGATAAAACAAACAAATCTACAATCAATAAATGAGAAAAATAACTATTGAATGCCCTGAAAACAGCAGACAATATCTAAACATTTACAAAAACAGGACAGGATGGCTCCAGTAGGCGTCCAAAATAAAACACCAGATGACTCTGTTGTGGAAGAAAATGCACTAGAACTACCTCACATGGAATTCAAATATCTAATACTCAGAATTCTCCAAGAACTGAGGAAAAAGCTGACAAACATGAGGAAAAAATAGACAAATTCATGGAAAATACAGACAAATAATTGGAAGAATTCAGGAAGATGATGCAGGAACAAAATGCCAAAATAAATTCACAACTAGAAATTATACAAAAACAACAATTAGAAATCCAAAAGATAAACAACAAGATTTCAGAAATGGGTGATGTCATAGAAGGGCTGAGAAGCAGATTTGAAACGGTGAAAGAAAGGATCAGTGGAATTGAAGACAAACACTTGGATACAACTCTGTTTGAAGATAACTCAGAAAAAAGAAAAATGAAGAGACTCTGAGAGTTATGTGGGACGCAATTAAAAGCAAAAATTTATGAGTGATTGGAATTCCAGAACAGGGGGAGAAAACAGAAAACACGGAGAGGATCATTGAGGAACTGCTGACAGAAAACTTCCCCAATATCATGAAAGATGAAAAGCTGGCCATCCAAGAAGCTCAACGAACCCCATATAGAAGAGACCCCAAAAGAAAATAACGAAGACATATCATATTCACACTCGCCAAAACCAAAGACAAACAAAGAATCCTGAGAGCAGCTCGTGAAAAACAGGAAGTCACATCCAGAGGAGCAACAATAAGACTGAGCTCAGATTATTCGGCAGAGACCATGCAGGCAAGAAGGCAATGGGATGACATATACAAAATCTTGAAAGAAAAACCTTTGCCAGCCTGCAAAACTCTCGTTCAAATTTTATGGTGAAATTAGGTCGTTTCCAGATAAACAGAAATTAAGGAACTATGTAAAAGTCAAACCAAACTTACAAGAATTATTAAAGGGAGTTCTTCGTTCTGAGGACAAAGAGCTTCAGCTCACAGGCAGAACCTAGGACACAGGATCGTACCACCCAGATACCAGTCTAGGAAATGAACTCTCGAGGACTATCCAAAACCAAAAGAAATACAACAGGGAATCACAGCAGTTAATCAGTAAATGACAACAACATCAAAAGAATGAAAGAGGGAATAAACGGCATAGGTATAGAACCTTCTAATGGAGAGGAAGGCAAGGCGATACCAAGTAAGGGTAGACTGCTTCAAACATAGAAAGATAAGGGTAAAATTCATGGTAACCACAAAGAAAGTTAACAAACCAACTCATAAAAATAAAGATGAAAAACATAAAGTCTCAGCAAAAACAAAATCTTCAAAAACAAAAGAAATGAAAAAAAAAACACAAATAAAAGTAACTCAGCACAAGAGAGTAAGAAGAACAAAGAAAACTTCAGCACTACAGAAAAAAGCACTACAAAATGACAGCAACAAACTCACATCTATCAATAATTACACTGAATGTAAATAGACTCAATGCACGCATAAAGAGACGGAGGGTGACAGAACGGATAAGAAAACAGGATCTATCAATATGCTGTCTACAAGAGACACACCTTAGAAGCAAAGATGTGAATTTATTAAAAGTCAAAGGTTGGGAAAAAATATACCAAGCTAACAACTACCAAAAAAGAGCAGGAGTGGCAATTCTAATCTCAGATAAAATAGACGTTAAAACAAAATCTACCGTAAAACACAAAGAAGGACACTATATAATGATTAAGGGGACAATCCATCATGAAGACATAACCATAATAAACAACTATGCTCCCAATGACAGGGCTCCAAAATACATAAAACAAACTCTAACAACATTGAAAAGAGAAATTGACAGTTCCACAATCATAGCAGGAGACCTCAACACACCACTCTCAGTAAAGGACAGAACAACTAAGAAGAAACTCAGCAAAGATACAGAAGACCTAAAGGGCACAATCAGCCAACTGGACCTCTTAGACATATATAGAACACTCCATCCAACCGCTAAAGGAAACATTATTTTCCAATGCACATGGAACGTTCTCCAGAAAAGACCACATCTTAGGCCACAGAGCAATCCTCAACAAGATCCAAAACGTTGAGATAATCCAAAGTATCTTCTCTGACCACAATGCAATCAAGGTAGAAATTAACACTAGAAAGAGCAAGGAAAAAAGATCAACTACATGGAAACTGAATAATACCCTGCTTACACATCACTGGGTAATACAAGAAATCAGAGATGGAATGAAAAAATTCCTAGAATCAAATGAGAATGAAAACACATCCTACCAAAACCTTTGGGACACAGCAAAGGCAGTCCTCAGAGGACAATTTATAGCAATAGATGCACATATCAAAAAAGAAGAAAGGGACAAAATCAAAACATTAACTACAGAACTCAAACAAATAGAAAGAGAACAGCAAAAAAAGCCCACAACCACCAGAAGAAAGGAAATAGTAAAGATCAGAGCAGAAATAAATAAAATAGAAAACAGAAAAACAATAGAAAGAATCAACAAAACCAAAAATAGGTTCTTTGAAAGAATCAACAAAATCGACAAACCACTGGCCAGACTGACAAAAGAAAAACCGAGAGGACACAAATAACCCAAATAAGAAATGAAATGGGGGACATTACAACAGACCCAACTGAAATAAAAAGGATTCTAACAGAATATTATGAAAAACTATACTCCAACAAATTTGAAAACCTAGAGGAAATGGATAAATTTCTAGAAACACACGGCCTACCCAAACTACAACAAAGTGATGTTGAAAATCTGAACAGACCCATAACAAGAGAAGAGATTGAAAAGGTAATAAAAAAAAACCCAACCAAAAAAAGCCCTGGCCCAGATGCCGTCACTGGAGAATTCTACAAAACATTTACAGAAGAGTTTGTACCAGTTCTACTCAAGCTATTTCAGAGCATAGAAGAGGAAGCAACACTTCCAAATTCATTCAATGAAGCCACCATAATGCTGATACCAAAACCAGGAAAAGATGTCACAAAACAAGAAAATTACACACCTTTATCTCTCATGAATATAGATGCAAAAATTCTGAACAAAATTCCAGCCGATAGAATTCAGCATCATATCAAAAAAATACTACACCACAACCAAGTAGGATTCATACCAGGTATGCAAGGATGGTTTAACATTAGAAAATCAATCAACATAATCCACCACATAAATAAAAGGAAAGAAAAGAATCACATGATCATCTCAATTGATGCAGAAAAGGCATGTGAAAAAGTCCAACACCCATTCCTGATAAAAGCTCTCAATAAAATAGGTACAGAAGGAAAATTTCTCAACGTAATAAAGGGCATCAATGCAAAACCAATGGCCAACATCATTCTTAATGGAGAGAGGCTGAAAACATTTCCCTTCAAAACAGGAGCAAGACAAGGATGCCCTTTATCACCACTCCTATTTAACATTGTGCTGGAAGTTCTAGCTAGAGCAATAAGGCAAGAAAAAGAAATAAAGGGCATCTAAATTGGTAATGAAGAAGTTAAACTGTCCCTGTTTGCAGATGATATGATACTACACACAGAAAACCCTAAAGACTCCACGAGAAATCTACTGGAACTAATAGAAAGATTCAGCAGAGTAGCAGGATACAAGATAAACATTCAAAAATCAGTTGGATTCCTATACACCAGTAAGGAGAATGAAGAAAAGGATGTCAGGAAATCACTACCATTTTCAATAGCCCCTAAAAAGATAAAATACTTAGGAATAAATCAGACCAGGGATGTAAAAGACCTATACAAAGAAAACTATAAAACACTACTGCATGAAACCCAAAGGGATCTACATAAATGGAAAAACATACCATGCTCATGGATAGGCAGACTCAACATTGTGAAAATGACAATTCTACCCAAAGCAATTTACAAATACAATGCAATCCTGCTCCAAATACCAGCAACATTCTTCAAAGAGATGGAAAAACTAGTCATTAACTTTATATGAAAAGGGAAGAAGCCCCGAATAAGTAAAGCACTCCTGAAGAAAAACAATAAAGTTGGAGGACTCACACTACCTGACTTGAGAACCTACTATACAGCTACAGTAGTCAAAACAGCCTCTTACTGGCACAATGGCAGATACATTGACCAATGGAACAGAATTGTGAACCCAGATGTAAATCCATCCACCAATGGTCACCTGATCTTCGACAAGGGCCCAAAGTCCATCATATGGGGAAAAGACAGGCTTTTTAACAAATGGTGCTGGCAAAACTGGACATCCATCTGCAAAAAAATAAAACAGCACCCATACCTCACACCGTATACAAAAACTATTTCAAAATGGGTCGAAGACCTGAATATAGAGCCTAAAAGTATGAAGTTCATAGAAGAAAAAATAGGACCAACACTTCAGGCCTTAATACATGGCATTAACAGGATACAAACCATAACCATCAATGTACAAACCCTAACAGATAAGCTAGATAACTGGGATCTTCTAAAAATCAAACACCTATGCGCTTCAAAAGACTTCCCCAAAAGAGTAAAAAGAGAACCTTGAGACTGGGAACAAATTTTTGGACAGTACAAGTCAGGCAAAGGTCTAATCTCCATAATCTACAAGAAAATCCAACACCTCTACAACAAAAACACAAATAATCCTATTAAAAAATGGGCAAAGGAAATGAACAGACACTTCACCAAAGAAGACATTCAAATGGCCAACAGACACATGAGGAAATGCTCGCTATCACTAGCCATTAGAGAAATGCAAATTAAAACCACAATGAGATACCATCTCACCCCGGCATTACTGGCACGAATCAAAAACACTGGAAATAACAAATGTTGCAGGGGCTGCGGGGAGATGGGAACTCTTATGCACTGCTAGTGGGAATGCAAAATGATACAACCATTTTGGAAAATGATATGGCGTTTCCTCAGAAAGCTAGAAACAGATATGCCATTTGATCCAGCAATCCCAGTCCTAGGAATATAACCTGGAGAAATAAGAGTCGTCACTCGAATAGACATATGCACACCTATGTTCATGGCAGCATTGTTCACAATAGCGAAACGATGGAAACAACCTAGGTGCCCATCAACAGATGAATGGATAAACAAACTATGGTACATACACACAATGGAGTACTATGCAATGAGAAAGAACAACAATGAATCTGTGAAGCATCTCGTAACATGGATGAAACTGGAGGACATTATGCTGAGTGAAATAAGTCAATCACAAAAGGACAAATATTGTATGAGACCTCTATTGTAAAAACCCATGAAGAAGTTCACACGCAAAATGTAACAATCTTTGTTGGTTACCAGGGATGGGAGGGGAGGGGGGGAATACTAAATAGGCAATAGATAAGTGGTATCTTGGGTGAAGGGTGAGACAGTACACAATACAGGGGAAACTAGCACATCTTGTACAAGGAAAGGTCATGGAAGCCCCATAGACACATCCAAACTCCCTGAGGGACTGAGTTGCCGGGCGGACGGCTCTGGGGACCATGGTCTCGGGGAACATCTAGCTCAATTGGCATGACACAGCTTATAAAGACAATGCTCTACATTCTACCTTAGTGAGTAATGTCTGGGGTCTCAAAAGCCTGTGAGCGGCCATCTAAGATACTCCACTGGTCTCATCCCTTCGGGAGCAAGGGAGAATGAAGAGAATAGGATACAAGGAAAAGATTAATCCAAAGGACTAATAGACCACAGTTACCAAGGCCTCCACCCGACTGAGTCCAGTACACCTAGATGGTGCCCGGCTACCACCACTGACTGCTCTGACCAGGATCACAACAGAGGGTTCTGGACAGAGCTTGAGAAGGATGTAGAGCATAATTCTAACACACAAAAAAGAAGACCAGATTTACTGGCCTAAAGGAGACTGGAGAAACCCCAAGACTATGGCCCCCAGACACCCTTTTAGCTCAGTGGTGAAGTTACCTCTGAGGTTCACTTTTCAGCCTGGGATTGGACGGCCCCGTAAAACCAAATGAGACTAACGAGGTACAGGAGTCCAGTGACAAGGGCCAGAAGGCAGAAGGGGACAAGGAAGCTGGTGATAGGGAACACAAGATTGAGTAAGGATATTGTTGATGTGTTGTGAGATTGTTAACCATTGTCATAGGGCAACATTTGTAGTAACTGTGAAATGAGAAACTATTTTGTTCTGTAAGCCTTCATCTTAAGTGAGAATAACAGCACAATTGGAAGAGCATAGTCAATGTCACTGAACTGTGTATGTAGAAAGTTTTGAAACGGTGTATCTTTGGCTATGTGTATTTACACCAAAAAAAAAAAAGGTTGAGAATTTAGAGGGTTAATATGTTGTGGGGTTGTTAACCAATGTCATAAAACAACATGTGTACTACTGTTTCATGAGAAACTATTTGTTCTGTAAGCCTTCACCTGAAGTACAATAAAATATAAATAAATAAATAAATAAAATATTTTCACCACTGCAAGTGCTTTGTGAGCAAGAAAAAGAATAAAATCAACTACATGGAAACTGAATAATACCCTGCTTACACATCACTGGGTAATACAAGAAATCAGAGATGGAATGAAAAAATTCCTAGAATCAAATGAGAATGAAAACACATCCTACCAAAACCTTTGGGACACAGCAAAGGCAGTCCTCAGAGGACAATTTATAGCAATAGATGCACATATCAAAAAAGAAGAAAGGGACAAAATCAAAATATTAACTACAGAACTCAAACAAATAGAAAGTGAACAGCAAAAAAGCCCACAACCACCGGAAGAAAGGAAATAGTAAAGAGTGGTGTTATGGACTGAACTGTGTCCCCCAAAAATATATGTTGTAAAATCCTAACCTCTATGCCTGTGGTTATAAACCCGTTTGGGAAAGGGTTTTCTTTTTTACATTAATGAGACAAGATTAGTGTAGGCTGTGTTTTAAGTCAATCTCTTCCTAGATATGAAAGAGATTAAACAAGCAAGTTAAGAAAGATGGGGGAAGAGAGATGCCAAGCCACATGAAGATTGCCTCGGACAGAAGCTCAAAAGACACAAGGACCTTCCTGAAGAGCTGACAGAGAGAGTAGAAAGCCTTCCCCTAGAGCCAGCACCCTGAATTCGGACTTCTAACCTCCTAACTGTGAGAAAATAAATTTCTGTTTGTTAAAGTCACCCACATGTGGTATTTCTGTTATAGCAGCACTAGGTAACTGAGACAGGTGGCCACATCCTAGCTCAAGTTAGCTCTCAGCCCATCTGTTACCATTTATCTGGGTCAGTGATGGTTAAGAATTTAACAAGTTAGAAGGAAAACTGCCTATCTTGACTTGGGATTTTTTCCCTCTTTTCATCTTAAAGAATCATCTGTAATCCACCTACACTATGCGTGCACAAATCCTGGATAAAGGTCTCTGGCTGACTATCCAAGTTTAAGAATTAGCAAGTTTCAGAATTAACTTCCTTAATGAGACAAAACAGATGTTTTGATTTTTTTAAAAGTTTGACCAGAAATCCACAAAAACTCCATTGCTATTAAACTGGGGAAACTAGACCACAGTGAAATATATTTTCCAGGATAAAGCATTTGGATCTAAAATAAGGAATCAGGAAGAACAAACCGGTGAGAAGAAGAGAAAAATCTGTCTCAGGAAGAGCCACCCACACAGTGAGCACTGATTAGGCCCTGAAAGTGGATCTAGGGCTGATAACTAGCAAGTTACCCAGATCTATCTGCATGAGAGCAAAGGCATCTCTCTATAACAGGGAGGCTAATCCAGTGCCTCAGCTTGGGGTTAAGTGTGAAAGGGGTTTATTTATTTAAGTAGGTGAAAAAATTGTCCATACCATGCACATATATTAACCAACAAAAGCAATTAAGTTCCAGAAATAAAAGACAGAAAGAACTGGCTTTGTTCTATTATAATAATATAAATAAAAGGCAGAAGTAAGAGAGAGAGGGAGAGAGAGAGACACTCCTGGCATTAAATCCCTGCTCTGTGACACTGGGCAAGTTACTGAACCTCTCTGAACCCCAGCTTCTTCATCTTAAAAAAATGGGAAATAAAACATTTAGTGCACAGCATTGTAAAGATTAAGTGTGAGATGGTATTTATAAAGCATCTGACACATAGAAGAAGGGCAATTGGGGGGGATAATGATGATAATCATGACTAATTACAACATGGACAAAAAGAACAAAAGGAAAGAAAGGAGGTGAAGCAGGAGAGAGAAAGAAATCAACCAAATTTCATTCCTTAGAAAGAGGAACAATCTCTACAAAAGTAAGTCAAACTTACCTAAAGAGAAACAGCAAGGTGGAAGACAGAATTCAGTGCAAATAGGAAACTCCTTTTTAATTCAATTTACTTCTAGCTAATAGGAAAGATTTTTAAATGCCCAAAAGTTATAAATACTTTATACATTGAACAATGCTGCTCTCAGCTCTTGACAATGCCCCAAAACGTAGAATTTCTTTTTTACATTGCAGGTTTGCTCTACTTTATTAAGAATGTTAACTGTCTTGGGTTCAATACAATTCCAAATACATTTAATGAGGACACAATACGTGCAAGGCATTGTACTAAGTGTGGTTGTTTTTGTTAGATGCCATCAAGTCATTTCCAACTCATAGTGATGCCATGTACAATGGAACGAAACACTGTCTGGTCCCGCTCCATCCTCACAATCGTTATGTTTGAGCCCATTGTTGCCACCACTGTGTCAATCCATTCAGTTGAAGATCTTCTTCCTTTTTGCTGACCCTCTACTTTACCAAGCATGATATCCTTCTCCACGGACTGATCCCTCCTGATAACACGTCCGAAGTACTTGAGATGAAGTCTCACCATCCTTGCTTCTAAGGAGCATTCTGGCTGTACTTCTTCCAAGACAGGATTGTTTATCCTTCTGGCAGCCCATGGTACATTCAATATTCTTCACTAACAGTCATAATTCAAAGGCATCAATTCTTCTTTGATCTTCCTTATTCATTGTCCAGCTTTCCCATGCGTATGAGGCGATTGTAAATACCATGGCTTGCATCAGAAGCACCTTAGTCCTCAAAGTGAAATCTTTGCTTATTAGCACTTTAAAGAGATCCTTTGCAGCAGATTTGCCAAATGCAATACATTGTTTGATTTCTTGACCACTGCTTCCATGGGCATTCACTGTGGATTTAAGTAAAATTAAATCCTTGACAACTTCAATTTTTTCTTTGTTTATCATGATGTTTCTTATTGGTCCAGTTGTAAGGATTTTTGTTTTCTGTTGAGGTGCAATCCATAATGAAGGCTGTAGTCTTTGACCTTCATCAGTAAATACTTCAAATCCTCCTTTCAGTAAGCAAGGTTGTGTCATCCGCATATCACAGGTTGTTACTGAGTCTTCCTCCAATTCTGATGCCCTGTTCTTCTTCATATAGTCCAGCTTCTCAGATTATTTGCTCAGCATACAGATTGAATAACTATGGTGAACAGATAAAACCCTGACATACACTTTTCCTGATTTCAAACCATGCAGTATCCCCTTGTTCTATTTGAATGACGGCCTCTTGGTCTATGCACAGGGTCCTCATGAGCACAATTAAGTATTCTGAATTCTCATTCTTCCCAACGTTATCCCTAATTTGTTATGATCCACACTGTCGGATGCCTTTCCATAGTCAATAAAACACAGGTAAATATCTTTCAGGTATTCTCTGCTTTCAGCCAAGATCGTTCTGACATCAGCAATGATATTCCTCATTCCATGTCCTCTTCTGAATCCACCGTGAACTTCTGGTAGTTCCTTGTTGATGTACTGCTGCAACCATTTTTCAATTACTGTCATTTACTTGCATGTGGTATTAATGATATTGTTTGATAATTTCTGCATTCTGTTGGATCACCTTTCTTTGGAATGGACACAAATATGGATCTCTTCCTGTTAGTCAGACATCTGTCTTCCAAATAAATCTCTTGGCATAGACGAGTAGTGAGCATTTCCAGCACCGCATCCGTTTGTTGAAACATCTCAATTGGTATTCTGTCAGTTCCCGGAGCCTTATTTTTCATCAATGCTTTCAGTGCAGCTTTGACTTCTTTCTTAAATACCATCGGTTCTTAATCATACGCTAACTCCTGAAATGGTTGAACATTGACCAATTCTTTTTGGTGAAGTGACTCTGTGTATTTCTTCCATCTTCTTTTGATGCTTTCTGCATCAGTCAATATTTTGCCCATAAAACCAAAACCAAACCCGTTGCCACTGAGTCAATTCTGACTCATAGCAACCCTATAGGACAGAGTAGAGCTGCCCCCTATGGTTTCCAAGGCTTTAAATCTTTACAAAAGCCAACTACTACATCTTTTCTCCTACGGAGCAGCTGGTGGGTTCGAACCGCTGACCTTTTGATTAGTGGCCGAGCGCTTAATCACTCTACCACCAGGGCCTATAGAATCCTTCAGTACTGCAACTTAAGGCTTGAATTTTTTCTTAAGTTCTTTCAGCTTGAGAAGTGCCGAGCGTGTTCTTCCCTTTTGGTTTTCTAACTCTAGGTCTTTGCACATTTCATTATAATACTTTACTTTGCCTTCTGGAGATACCCTTTGAAATCTGTTCAGCTGTTTTACTTCATAATTTCTTCCTTTTGCTTTAGCTATTCTACATTCAAGAGCAACTTTCAGAGTCTCTTCTGACACACATTTTCATCTTTTCTTTCTTCCCTCTTTTTAATGACTTTTTGCTTTCTTCATATGATGCCCTTGATGTCATCCCACAAATCATCTGGTCTTTGGTCATTAGTGTTCAATGTGTCAAATCTATTCTTGAGATGGTCTCTAAATTCAGGTGGGATATACTGAAGATCATACTTTGGCTCTTGTAGATTTGTTTTAATTTTCTTTAGCTTCATCTTGAACTTGTATATGAGCAATTGATGGTCTGTTCCATAGTCAGCCCCTGGCCTTGTTGTGACTGATGATATTGAACTTCTCCATCATCTCTTTCCACAGATATAGTCGATATGATTCTTGTGTTAGCTTCCAAACTAACGCATACTAGGAAGAAGGACCTAGGGATCTACTTCTAAAAACAATGGCCAGTGAAAACCGTATGAACAGCAGTGGAACAAACTAAGTGCTAGGCGTCCAAAAACTGATAACATTTTGGTGACCCAATTATTTTCTCTTTTGAATTTTTCCTTGATACCATGTGTTTTCCTTATGGAAGCATGGTGAATCATTAAGTGTGTCTGAATTTTTAGTAGGTAGTATGGATTTTTTTTCTTCCCATCTCCCATAAGTCTATCCTAAGTGTTTAGTGGTACATATGAAGTACCACTAATTACACCCCGGAGTCCCTACTGGGGTCTATTAGTACATATATATAAGAAATAAAAATTTTCAAATTCTCTTTTTTCTACCAAAATTCACACAGCTCATACAATACCCTGTAAAAACAGTACTTTGCAGCACATACCTGTTTCTTTGGTTTCAAACAGTTATAAAGGCTCCGGCTTTGTGGCAACATGCACTGTCAGTGGTACAGCAGCTTCCCAATAAACACAGAGGCTGAAAAAGTTCATGGTTGCTATACTACCAGGCACAAAAGGGTTATAAACAGGAAAAAGGAGTTTCTTTCTTGAAAAGGGGAATATGAATTGATACACCACTGAATATAATGCCAAGTTGTGGATGTCACAAGATTACCACCTGAAAATACAATGGGAACACAGACAAGTTAACAATTAACACTCCCTAGTGGATCTGGAACTCATCACTGAAAAAATAACATTTTAATTGGGCCTGGAATACTGATTAGGAGTGGGCAAGGTAGAGAAGAGAGACTCACGAAGCAGAGGGAACTAAATAACCAAAGACAACCAAGTAAATTTTGAATAAACCTGTGTTTTAGAAAGACAACGCTAGAGAATGACCTAGGTTGGGGACTCCAGAGGCAAGCAGACCAGTTAGTAGAACCTATAAGATTTCAAGTGAGAAACAAAAGATGCCAGACTAAGGCAGTGGTAGAAGATGGGCTATAAATACAAACAAAAATGGTAAAAAAAAAAATCATATCATATAAAGAATAGCATTTCTCACCAAATTATTGGCCATTTAGTCATCAAATCCATGAGTTACATTCAACACAAAGCTATCTTTTATCTTGTCTTCATCTCTGCGTCTGTGTTTGCCCATTCAACACTTCATCTCTGCATCTGTGTTTGCCCATTCAACACCCTATTACCAGTACCCAGGGTCCAGATGCTGCCCCTTGGGTATTTGGAAACTCCATACTTAGGTGAGGAGCCCTGGTGGCACAGTGGTTAAGAGTTCAACTGCTAACCAAAAGGTCGGCAGTATGACTCCACCAGCGACTCCTTGGAAACCCAAAGGGGCAGTTCTACTCTGTCCTATAGGATCGTTATGAGTCGGAATCTACTCGATGGCAACGGATTTCGTATGCTCAGGAAAACACCCATGCTTTAGACTTTCCTGCTCTCAAATTCTTGAACAATTCTTGGAAAACTTGAACTATTTGTTCACCCAGGGTCCTATAGGCTTATCTTTTTATGGAAAATTGGTTTGTTGAGATATTTCATACTGAAATGTTCATGGGTATTTGTGGCTTTGGATATTATAAATCCACGGGCTTCTTCTAGTTTAGCAGTTACTTTCTGGAAATATAATGCCTTGGCCTAAAAGAATGACTCCAATGGTAAAATTTCCAACATGATGGCAAATCAATGTCAGGTAGGAGAAGGGGAGATGGATATTTGGAGCACAGAACCCCTCTGCACCCCTTAGATGATTATACTTTCCAGTCCTTTCCTGATTCACAGCAATTCGTTAGCAGTTGCCAAAGGAAGAAGAAAATCGATCATTGATTCTAGACACAAAAAAAGGGGCATAGAGAGTAAGATTTTCTGTTGTTCTTTTAAATATATGTTCACAAGTCCCATAAGGGGAAGGGAAAATTGGGTATGCCTGATGTGTTGTGTGGTGCTCAACACTCAGATTTACAAATGTGTATTATGGTTTCCCACTGCTGTGATATCTAAGGTGTTACTACCAGCCTGTCTAGTTTTGAGTGAGGGTTCTTGGTGAAACCATGGTGTAAATGTCATGATCACAGAGTCTGGTGATTTCGTGAGGAGTCATTGTGATGCCAATGCTACAAAGTGGAGTGGCAGAAGACAGAGGCACAGTAAAAGCTCATTTCTTCATTCTGCACCAGGCAGAAACTGGACCAGAGTTTATCTGCCCTTCGAATAATCTTTCTTCATATTGACTGTGAGAACACACAGGTGGGATTGGGGGGGGGGATTTTAAATAGGAGAGGAAAATAAGCCTTTCAAAGGACTACAAACATGTCATAATGACATGCAAATTACTATTTAGATAATCAATAAATATGTATTGTGC
Source organism: Dugong dugon (assembly GCA_030035585.1). NCBI lineage: Eukaryota > Metazoa > Chordata > Mammalia > Sirenia > Dugongidae > Dugong > Dugong dugon. The sequence goes on from CM057467.1 coordinate 35,944,341, forward strand.
TCCAAAATGCATCCTCCTTAGTTCTCTCCCTCAGAGAATGCCAAGCTAATTGAAGAAGCCAGGAAATACAGGAATAAAATCTAAAAAAAATATTTCTTTTTTGTTTATTGTTGTAGTTGAAGTGAAAGTCTACATTTCAAGTTAGTTTCTCATATAAAAATTTATACATACATTGTTAAGTGACCCTAATTGCTCTCCCTACACTGTGACAGCACACTCCTCCTTTCCACCCCTAATTTCCCATGTCCATTCAACCAGCTCCTAACCCTTTCTGCCTTCCCATGTCACCTCTGGACAGAAAGCTGCCCATTTAGTCTCATATATCAACTTAAGCTAAGAAACACACTCTTCATGAGTATCAGTTTGTGTCCCACAGTCTAGTTCAATTCCTAGCTGAAGAGTTGGCCTCGGGAATTGTTTCAGTTCTGGGTTGACAGAGTGTCTGGGGGCCATGCTTTCCGGGGTTCCTCCAGTCTCAGTCAAACCATTAAGTCTGGTCCTTTTACTGGAATTTGAGTTCTGCATCCCACTTTTCTCCTGCTCCATCAGGGACTCTCTGTTGTGTTCCCTGTCAAGATGGTCATTGTGGTAGCCGGGCACAGTCTAGTTCTTCTGGTCTCAGGCTGATGAAGTCTCTGGTTTATGTGGCCCTTTCTGTCTTCTTGGGCTAATACTTTCCTTGTGTCCGTGGTGTTCTTCATTCTCCTTTACTCCAGGTGGGTTGTGACAAATTGATGCACCTTAGATGGCCCCTCACTAGCTTTTCAGATCCCAGACGTCACTCACCAAAGTGGGATGCAGAACATTTCTTAAAAAACTTTGTTATGCCAGTTGACCTAGATGTCCTCTGAAACCATAGTCTCCAGACCCCTGCCCCTGCTACTCTGTCTCTCGAAGTGTTTGGTCGTATTCAGGAAACTTCTTAGCTTTGGTTTAGTCCAGTTGTGCTGACTTCCCCTGTAGTTGTGTGCTGTCCTTCCCTTCACCTAAGATAATTCTTTTCTACTTTCTAGTTAGTAAATAACTGTCACCCTCCCTCCCCACCCTTGTAATCATCAAAGAATGTTTTCTTCTGTGTTTAAACCTTTCCTTAAGTTCTTATAATAGTGATTTTATACAATATTTGTACTTTCGCGACTGACTAAATTCACTCAGCATAATGCCTTCCAGATTCCTCCATGTTATAAGATGTTTCAGGGATTCATTGTTCTTTATCATTGCGTAGTATTCCATTTTGTGAATATACAGTAATTTGTTTATCCATTTGTCCATTGATGGACACCTAGGTTGTTTCCATCTTTTTGCTATCATGAATAGTGCTGCAATGAACATGGGTGTGCATATATCTATTTGTGTGACTGCTCTTATTTCTCTAGGATACATTCCAAGGAGTGGGATTGCTGGGTCATATGGTACTTCTATTTCTAGCTTTTAAGGAAGCACCAAATTGATTTCCAAAGTGGTTGTACCATTTTGCATTCCCACCAATAGGGTATAAGTGTTCCAGTCTCTCCACAACCTCTCCAACATTTATTATTTTGTGTTTTTGGATTAATGCTAGCTTGTTGGGGTGAGATGGTATCTCATTGTAGTTTTGATCCACATTTCTCTAATGGCTAATGATCCTGAGCATTTCTTCATGTGTCTGTTAGCTGCCTAAATCTCTTCATTGGTGAAGTGCCTGTTCATATCTTTGCCCATTTTTCAATTGGATTATTTTTCTTCTTGTTGTTGACGTTTTGCAGTATTTTGTAGATTTTAGAGATTAGACGCTGATCTGAATTGTCGTAGCCAAAAATTTTTTCCTAGTCTGTCAGTTGTCTTTTGACTCTTTTGGTGAAGACTTTTGAAGAGCATAAGTGTTTGATTTTTAGAAGCACCCAGTTATCTAGTTTCTCTTCTGGTGCTTGTGCACTGTTACTATGGTTCATATTCTGTTTATGCCATGTATTAGGGTTCCTAGTGTTGTCCCTATGTTTTCTTCCATGATCTTTGTCGTTTTTGATTTTATGTTTAGGTCTTTGATCCATTTTGAGCTAGTTTTTGTGCATGGTATGAGGTATGGGTCTTGTTTCAGTTTTTTGCAGATGGATATCCAGTTATGCCAGCACCATCTGTTAAAGAGACTGTCTTTTCCCCAGTTAATGGAATTTAGGCCTTTGTCAAATATCAGCTGCTCATTGGTGGATGAATTTACGTCTGGATTCTCAATTCTGTTCCGTTGGTCTATGTATCTGTTGTTGTACCAGTACCAGGCTGTTTTGACTACTGTGGTGATAAAATAGATTCTAAAATCAGGTAGTGTGAGGCTTCCCACTTTGTTCTTCTTCTTGAGTAATGCTTTACTTATCCAGGGCCTCTTCCCTTTCCATATGAAGTTAGTGATTTCTTTCTCCATCTCGTTAAAAAATGACGTTGGAATTCGGATCGGGATTGCACTGTATCTGTAGATTGCTTTGGGTAGAACTGACATTTTCACAATGTTGAGTCTTCCTATCCATGAGCAAGGTATGTTTTTCCACTTATGCAAGTCTCTCTTGGTTTCTTGCAGTAGTGTCTTGTTGTTTTCATTGTATAGGTCTTTAACATCTCTGGTTAGATTTATTCCTAAGTATTTTATCTTCTTGGTGGCTATGGTAAATGGTATTAATTCAGTGATTTCCTCTTTAAAGTTCTTTTTGTTGGTATAAAGGAATTCAACTGATTTTTTTATGTTTATCTTTTATCCTGATACTTTGATGAAATCTTCTATTAGTTCCAGTAATTTTCTTGTGGATTCTTTGGGGTTTTCCATGTATAAGATCATATCATCTGCAAACAGAGATACTTTTACTTCTTCCTTACCAATTTGGAAGCCTTTATTTCTTTTTCTAGCCTAACTGCTCTGGCTAGGACTTCCAGCACAAAGCTGAATAAGAGTGGTGATAAAGGGCATCCTTGTTTGGTTCTTATTCTCAAAGGGAATGCTTTCAAAGTCTCTCCATTTAGGATGATGTTGGCTGTTGGCTTTGTGTAAATGCCCTTAATTATGTTGAGGAATTTTCCTTCTATTCCTATTTTGCTGAGAGTTTTTACCATGAATGGGAGTTGGACTTTGCCAAATGCCTCTTCCACATCGACTGATAAGACCATGTGGTTCTTGTCTTTTATTTATGTGATGGATTTACATTGATTGTTTTTCTAATGTTGAACCATCCCTGCATACCTGGTATAAATCCCACTTGATCATGGTGAATTATTCTTTTTGATATGTTGTCGAATTTTATAGGTTAGAATTTTGTTGAGGATTTTTGCGTCAATGTTCGTGAGGGATATCGGTCTGTAATTTTCTTTTTTTATGGTGTCTTTACCTGGTTTTGGTATCAGGGTTATGCTGGCTTCATAGAATGAGTTTGGGAGTAAGGAATATAATAAAATTTAACGAAGGTGGACATCTCAGTATACTAGAAATGGCACTGGAGTACTAATCAAGAGACCCTGATTCAAGTTATGAATTTGATACTTATTTGCCGTATGATTTATTGGACAATTCATTTTGACTCTTTTCATCTATAAAATAAGAGAGTAAACCCATCAAGGAAGGAAAATAGATTTCAAGTTAGGTGCTGACTCTAACAATTAGTAGTGACTTCTGGAAGCCATGTGCTGATACGGATTCTGAAACTACGCCTGGGCTCAGTAGGGAAAAGAGTGCCATTTTTGATTATCAACAATTGTCATGGGCTGGGGAAGGGAGAACATTGGAGAGAGAGAGCCATACATGTACCATCCATCTGACTAAATGATCATTAAGAAACCTCTCAGCTTTAGACTGGTAAGGGCTGGTTCATTTTCAATTTACTCACACACATTTACTGCACGCCTTCTACATGGTTGACACTACACCCTGCATTGGGATACCATGAACCCTACAATACAGACTTTGCAATCAAAGAGCTCATAATATATTAGAAATATAGACCCAAGGTCATCTAGAATGCAATGTGAAGAAGTTCTATCATGTAAGTATATACAAAGGACTATAGGAGCGTAAAGGAGAGAGCAGTGCCACCCAGGGAATAGACCCTAGAGGATAAGCAGCTTCAAATCAGAAACGGTGGAAGCAGTGTGAGCATATGTACAAAGTGCCTATCGTGTTTAGGAAATGACAGCGAGTCCAGTATGGATAGAATATCGAGTGTTTGGTGGGAAATAGTGAGAAATAAGACAGATAAGTTAAATTGAGCCATTTTGGTGTATACTTTGTGGGCCAGAATGAGAAGTTTGAACTTTCTCTTGTAGACAACAAGTATGCATGTCGAAGCTTTTTGAAGCAGGAGAGTTAAATACTTGGATTTTTTGTTTCAGAATAATTTCTCTAGTGCAAGAGTGAAGGAAGGACTAGAAGTAGGGTGGAGCTTGAGGTTGTGCATCGGGGCAGGAGTTCCAGTCGGGATAATCTGGCAAATATCCACATAAGAGATGGGGTCAGGATTACAGCAGGGAACATGACAAGGATCTGTGATAAACATAAAGGCAAGACTAGTAACGCAGTGAAAACAAGAGAATTTCAGGACTTTGAGAGGCCACAAAAGCCAAGGTGGTCAGGGAGAGCTTCATGAAGAAGATAAAACTGAGCTGAAGTTAGGAGAGTTGAGGAACTGGTCTCCTCTAAGCCACATAGATGGCTAGTAGCAGAGATGGGGTCAGATCTCAAGCTGCACAGTCCTTACCAGTTGCTGTAGAATTGACTCTGACTCATGCCGACCTTAGGTGTGTCAAGAGTGCAACTGTGCTCTGCAGGGTTTTCAATGGCTGATTATTCAGAAGTGGACTGCTGGGCCTTTCTTATGAGGCATCACCGAGTAGACTTAAACCTCCAGTCTTTTGGTCAGCAGCTGACTGCATTAACTATATACACCATCCACGGACTATAAATAGAGCCATCAACCTTCCAAAGAATCTTAGCTCAATTCTCTGTAATGGCTGATCTTTGCTCAGACCAATGCAAGGAAAAAGAGTATTTGAGTACTCAGGCTTCAGCCTGGACACAAAGCAAATGCTCTGAAACACCTGCTGAATTGAATTCCATTGATTAGTGTGTAAGACATATGGGAAAATATTCAACCTGAATACGCAGTTTAGATTAATTCTAAGCTCTGGGGAAGTCTGATAGGAGTGGGGAATATGGGGCTGGGAAGAGTATGCCTTTACTTTATTACCGTCTGTAAGACTTCATCCAAACTGGTAATAAGACTATACTCTGGAGTGGACGCTTACAATGGTAGAAACAATAATATAAGGAAGAAGACAGTATTACAGAATCCCAAATATGTATTAAAAAAAAAAAAAAAAAAACAAGACCAAACCCGTTGCCGTAGAGTTGATTCCAACTCATAGCGACCCTACAGGACAGAGTAGAATTGCCCCATAGGGTTTCCAAGGAGCGGCTGGTGGATTAGAACTGCTCACCTTTTGGTTAGCAGCTGAATGCTTAACCACTATGCAACCAGGACTCCCAAATATGTATGACTGCTTTCTATTGAGTGGGCATGTCTAGAAGACAGAATTGGTCTCACCTTCTAGACCACATGAGTGATTACTTGATGGAAATTTGTATTTCAACATTCTTCACCACCAGTGAAGCTTGGCAGACTGACCCCAGAAAATGCAGAATATCTGGTCCATCTTTCCTTGGCCCAGACCTTCCATTGGGTCAAACAGCCTAAGCAAAAGGACAGTGGAAGCATTGGCAATTGCCCTACTTACTTGATCAAAATAGAGAACGTGGTTAATTCAGGCCTAGGGTAGCTTTTATTCATTTTTTTTAACTTGAATTATCTGATTTCACTCTCTGCATTAATCAAGCTAACCAATTCACCAGGCCCATTGTAGGACAAACATATGAAGTGTACTTACAGTATAATCAATATATTAAATTCCTTATATCCCAAAGAAGTCTAGGTTGGAAGTATTTTACATTAATTTGTAGATTCAACAAGATTTTGTAGAACTTCAAATTTGGTAGGTTAATAAATTTAAGAAAATTATTGTTTCACTTTGGAGTGCTGGAGTAGACTACCTTTCAAGGTTGATATCATGGTGGATAGACATGCCCACATGTCCCTTAGTGTCAGAGGTAAATGGGCCATTGAAAGAGCCCCATCCAAATATAATCTCATTCTTCTACCATTCTTATGAAATTTATCACAGAATGAAATTTATTACATTTGTTTTATGATTCAGGCTTCTAAATTAAGAAACAAAAACTGTGGATGATTTCAGCAGAAAGGTTATTTAAGAATTGGATAGCTTACAGAATTTCCAGGAAGGCTAAAGAACCAGGCCTGATAGAATGCAACCAGAAATAATGCCTAAAAATAGCCTATAGAACTGTTCTGGGAAATACATACATCACTGCTGCTGCTCCAACCAGATGAAGGGGCATGCCCTAGGTGCAAGTTGGCTGGAAAAGGGAGTATACGGGTATTCAAATTCTACAGTGGAAGACAGGCCCAAGCACCCATCAAGACTCATAAGGTGAAAAATTGCCTACACACAGAAAGGGGTTTGGATTCTAGGGACCCAAAATGAATGACAAATACTCATTACATTTATACTGTAGTATCATCCCTACCAGATTGACTGTAAGATCCAAGGAAGGAGAGTCCAAATCATATATCCTGTATCATCAAAATTAATTACTATAGTGTTTAAACGTATAAGGTACTCAATAACTACTAGTTGCATGAACAGAACTTTGAAATAAACCATTTTCTAAAAAGAAGAATTTAGTATACGGTTAGGCTAATACCATCTCCACTTCACTATGTACTCTTACAATACAGCCTAAGTCATACGTAAGAAATTAAAAGTACACAAAAATATCGGATGCCTGAGACCACTAATTTTTTTAATTTGGTAGTATTTGTTCTGGCCAGTTTTTCTTATCACCCAGGAACAGCCAAAATGTGTGTTTAAAAAAAAAAAAACAAGAGCAGAGGCGAGCCCAAGATGGCAGAGTAGTCAGATGCTTCCTTTGTTCCCTCTTACAACAAAGACTCGAAAAAACAAGTGGATCAATTACATATGACAATCTAGGAGTCCTGCACACCAAAGGCAAAGATGAGGAATTGAACTGAGTGGTGGGGGGAGGGAGAGATGGTTTGGAAGCAGCAAACAGTTGCCAGAACTGACCTGGCAGGAGCCAGAGCCCTTCGGGCCGGATCAGCTAATGTACGCAGTGAGGCAAACAATGGTGCTCAGGAGGTATTTTCCACATTGGAAGAGACCCACGGCAGAGAGTCTACTCAGCCATCTAGAAGCAATGAGAAGCAGCACTCAAGCAACTAAAGACAAGTACTTGCGTCTGGCCTACCGCGTGGATCAAAAAAATACCCCGTTTAGGAAAAACCTCTCTCCCATTTACCTCCCCCTCCCTGCTCTGCACTGGGTCCTAGGCCAGCTTCAACAATTGCCACATGCCCTGGGCTGGAAGTAGGACCCATCATGTGCCCTGAGCCATTCTCCCCTCCTTGGAAAGCATACAAATTAACAAATGGGAAAAAATAAGCTGTCAGCTCCCCTGAGCCAGGAACTCTGGGTTGGGACAGCTCCTTTGCCTAGGCACAGGCATTAGAGGTCCACGGACTTTGAATGCCTTTCACCTCTGCATAGACTTGCATGGGCCCATTTCTACAACATAGGCCCTCATTAACACAGTACAACAGGGTATATACCTGAAGTCTAACTTCAACTCTTTCAGCTGTTAAGAGGCAGGTTTGTGACATCTGACACTGCTCTGCCCATTAAGCAGGTTCCTCACCTGCATTCATCAGGGGCCTGAGGACTGGTGGCTCCACCCATGCCACCTAGCCACCCCCAACAGGGGTCTAAGGATAAGTGGTGCCCCCAGTCCTTACAGCCAACAGCACTGGGTGCTCATAGTCCAGCTATGAAAACCCATCCACCTACACGCTCTAGGGAACATGGACACACTTTCCTCTGAGACACTCAGGGGCAGCCGTCAGCCTCCTGCCTTGCTCACAACGTGACCCCCTACTGCAGCCAAATACCTGTGCCTACATCAATTACCCATGCCTGTCTAGGACTGTAGGTGAGAGCCTGCACCACACACTGGGTGACCAACTACCTGGACACCTGAGTTGAATCCATACAAGAAAAGTTAACGGATTACTGGGCTCACATACTTAGTAACAGATCTAACCACCTGGTGGCAGGACATTAGAGTTTCAAAGGTGCCAATAATCAAACTAGCTCAAACGAGGAGCCTATTTGGGCATGTCAGAACAAAACAAGAAGCTAGGACACAGTAAGCAAACATAAAAGAAATAAATTATAATAACTTATTGATGGCTCAGAGACAAGAGTCAATAACAAATCACACAAAGAGGGAGACCATGATGGCTTCAGCAAGATCCCAAAATAAAGAATCAATAAATCTTCCGGAGAAAGGGAATTTCTTGGAATTACTGGAGGCAGAATACAAAAGATTAATATAGAGAACTCTTCAAGATATTGGGAATAAGATCATTCAAAACTCAGAGAAAGCCAAAGAACATACAAACAAAGCAATAGAGCAACTTAAGAAGGTTATTCAAGAGCATAATGACAAATTCAATAGGCAGCAACAATCCAGAAAGAGACAGCAGTCAGAAATCCAGAAGATTAACATTAAAATTTCAGAATTAGACAAGTCAGTAGAAAGTCACAGGAGCAGAATTGAGACAGTAGAAGTCAGAATTAGTGAGATTGAAGATAAAGCATGTGACACCAACCTATTTGAGGAAAAATCAGATAAAAGAATTTTAAAACATGAAGAAACTCTGAGAATTATGTGGGACTATACCAAGAGAAATAACCTACAAGTGACTGGAGTACCAGAATGTGGGGGAACATCAGAAAATACAGAGAAAATTGTTGAAGATTAGTTGACAGAAAACTTCCCTGACATCAAAAAAGATATCTATCAAAGATGCTTATCGAACCCCACATAAGGTAGGTCCCAAAAGAAAGTCACAGGACATAATCAAACTTGCCAAAACCAAAGATAGAGAGTTTTAAGAGTGGCTAGGGATAAACAAAAAGTTATATACAAACGAGAGTCAATAAGACTAAGTTCGGACTACACAGCAGAAACTATGCAGGCCAGAAGGTAACAGGATGACATATATAAAGCCTTGAAGGAAAAAAATTGCCAGCCAAGAATTATATATCCAGCAAAACTTTCTCTCAAATATGATGGCAAAATCAGGGCATTTCCAGATAAACAGAAGTTTAGGGAATTTGCAAAAACCAAGCCAAAATTACAAGAAACACTATAAGGATTCCTCTGGTTAGAAAACCAATAACATCAGATAATAAACCAAGACTAGAATACAGGACAGAGCAACCAGATATCAACCCAGACAGGGAAGTTACAAAAATAAATCAAAACTAAAACACTGAAAATAGTGAAACAGTCATGTCATTATGTAAATGACGACAACATTAAAACAAAAAAAAGGGACTAAAAAATGTAGACATCAATTTTTCATAAGGAGAGGAAGTCAAGACACTATGAAGAAATAAATGACTGGTTTAAACTTAGAAAAAGAGGGGTAAATATTACAGTAACCACTAAGGAAACTAACAATCCTACAAATCAAAATAAAAAAGAAGAAAAATATAAACACTCAACAAATACAAAATGAACAACAATGAAAAAGGTGAAAAGAAAATCCATAAAGAAAAATGACTCAGGAAAGAAAATTAAATGGAACAAAGAAACTGTCAACAACATACAAGAAAAGACATCAAAATGACAGCACTAAACTCATACCTAACAATAACAATGCTGAATGTAAATTAACTAATTGCACCAATAAAGAGACAGAAAGTGGCAGAATGGATTAAAAAAAAAAAAAAACACAATCTGCCTATATGCTGCCTACAAGAGACGCATCTTAGACTTAAAGACACAAACTAAAACTCAAAGGATGGAAGAAAATATATCAAGCAAACAACACTAAAAACAGAGTAGGAGTGGCAATATTAATCTTTGACAAAATAGATTTTAAAGTAAAATCCACCACAAAGGATAAGGACACTATATAATGATTAAATGGTCAGCATACCAGGAGGACATAATTATAATAAATACTTAGGCACCCAATGACAGAGCTCCAAAATACATAACACAAACTCTAATAGCGTTGGAAAAGAGACATAGATGGCTCTTCAATAATATTAGGAGACTTCAACACTCCATTTTTGGTGAAGCACAGAACATCTAGAAAGAAGCCCAACAAAGACACGGAGGAGGTAAATGCTACCATCAACCAACTTGATCTCATGGACATATACCAAACACTGCACCCAACAACAGCCAAATATACTTTCTTTTCCAATGTACATGGAACATTCTTCAGAATAGAACACATATTAGGCCATAAAGAAAGCCTTAACAAAATCCAAAGCATCAAATTTAACAAAGCATCTTGTATGACCATAAAGCCATTGAAGTAGAAATTAATAACAGAAAAAGAAAGGAAAAAATCAAACACAGGGAAACTGAACAACGCCTTGTTAAAAAAACTACTGGATTATAGAAGAAATTAAGGATGGAATAAAGAAATTCATAGAATCAAATGAGAATGAAAACACATCTTAATGGAACCTTTGGGACACAGCAAAAGCAGTGCTCAGAGGTCAGTTTATAGCAATAAATGCACACATCCAAAAAGAAGAAAGGGCCAAAATCAAAAAATTAACCTTACAACTACAACAAGTAGAAAGAGAGCAGCAAAAGAAGCCCTCGGGCAACAGAAGAAAGGAAATAATAAGTATTAGAGCAGAATTAAATGAAACACAGAATTAAAAAACAACTGAAAGAGTTAACGAGACCAAAAGCTGGTTCTTTGAAAAGATTGACAAAATTGATAAACCACTGGCCAAACCGACAAAAGAAAAACAGGAAAGGAAGCAAATAACCCATATAAGAAATGAGATGGGTGATATCACAACAGACCCAACTGAAATTAAAAGAATCATAACAGAATACTATGAAAAACTGTACTCTAACAAACTTGAAAACCTGGAGGAAATGGACAAATTTCTAGAAACTCATTGCCTACCTAAACTAACAGAAACAGAGGTAGAACAACTAAATAAACCCATAACAAAAGAAGAGATTGAAAAGGTAATTTAAAAACTCCCAACAAATAAAAGCCCTGGCCCGCACGGCTTCACTGGAGAATTCTACCAAACTTTCAGAGAAGAGTTAACACCACTACTACTAAAGGTATTTCAAGCATAGAAAAGGATGGAATACTCCCGAACTCACTCTATGAAGCCAGCATAACCCTGATACCAAAACCAGGTAAAGACACCATAAAAAAAGAAAATTACAAACCAATATCCCTCACAAACATTGACGCAAAAATCCTCAACAAAATTCTAGCCAATAGAATTCAACAACATATCAAAAAAATAGTTCACCATGATCAAGTGGGATTTATACCAGGTATGCTGGGATGGTTCAACATTAGAAAAACAATCAGTGTAATCCATCACATAAATAAAACAAAAGACAAGAACCACATGATCTTATCAAGATGCAGAAAAGGCATTTGACAAAATCCAACACCAATTCATGATAAAAACTCTCAGCAAAATAGGAATAGAAGGAAAATTCCTCATCATAATTAAGGGCATTTATATAAAGCCAACAGCCAACATCATCCTAAATGGAGAGAGACTGAAAGCATTCCCCTTGAGAATAGGAACCAGACAAGGATGCCCTTTATCATCACTCTTATTCAACATTGTGCTGGGGGTCCTAGCCAGTGCAGTTAGGCTAGAAAAAGAAATAAAGGGCATCGAAATTGGTAAGGAAGAAGTAAAAGGATCTCTATTTGAAGATGATATGATCTTCTGCACAGAAGACTCCAAAGAATCCACAAGAAAACTACTGGAACTAATGGAAGATTTCAGCAAAGTATCAGGATACAAGATAAACATACAAAAATCAGTTAGACTCCTCTACACCAACAAAGACAACTTTGAAGAGGAAATCACCAAATCAATACCATTTACAATAGCCCCAAGAAGATAAAATTCTTAGGAATAAATCTAACCAGAAATGTTAAAGACCTATACAATGAAAACTACAAGACACTACTGTAAGAAACCAAAAGAGACCTGCATAAGAGGAAAAACAGATACATGGACCAAAGGAAAAGAACTGAGAATCCAGACATAAATTTATCCACCTGTGAGCAGCTGATATTTGACAAAGGCCCGAAGTCTGTTAACTGGGAAAAGACTGTCTGTTTAACAAATGGTGCTGGCATAACTGGATATCCAGCTGCAAAAAAATGAAACATGACCGATACCTCACACCATGCACAAAAACTAACTCAAAATGGATCAAAGACTTAAATACAAAATGGAAAACCATAAAGATCATGGAAGAAAAAATAGGGACAATGGTAGGATCCCTAATACATGGCATAAACACAATACGAACCATAAGTAACAATGCACAAACACCAAAAAAGAAACTAGATATCTGAGACCTCCAAAAAATCAAACACTTACGCTCATCAAAAGACTTCACCAAAAGAGTCAAAGGAAAACCTACAGACTGGTAAACAATTTTTGGCTATGACAAATCCTATCAGCATCTAATCTCTAAAATGTACAAGATTCTGCAAAACCTCAACAACAAAAAGACAAACAATTAAAAAATGGGCAAAGGATATGAACAGGCACTTCACCAAAGAAGACATTCAGGCAGCTACCAGATACATGAGGAAATGCTCATGATCATTAGCCATTAGAGAAATGCAAATCAGAATTACAATGAGATACCATCTCACCCCAACAAGGTTAGCATTAATAAAAAAAACACAAAATAATAAATGTTGAAGAGGTTGTGGAGAGACTGGAACACTTATACACTGTTGGTGGGAATATAAAATGGTACAACCACTTTGGAAATCGATTTGGTGCTTCCTTAAAAAGCTAGAAATAGAAGTACCATATGACCCAGCAATCCCACTCCTTGGAATATATCCTAGAGAAATAAGAGCCATCACACGAATAGATATATGCACACCCATGTTCATTGCAGCACTGTTCATGATAGCAAAAAGATGGAAACGACCTAGGTGTCCATCAATGGACAAATGGATAAACAAATTACTGTATATTCACAAAATGGAATACTACGCAATGATAAAGAACAATGAATCCCTGAAACATCTTATAACATGGAGGAATCTGGAAGGCATTATGCTGAGTGAATTTAGTCAGTCGCAAAAGTACAAATATTGTATAAAATCACTATTATAAGAACTTAAGGAAAGGTTTAAACACAGAAGAAAACATTCTTTGATGATTACGAGGGTGGGGAAGGAGGGTGACAGTTATTTACTAACTAGAAAGTAGAAAAGAATTATCTTAGGTGAAGGGAAGGACAGCACACAACTACAGGGGAAGTCAGCACAACTGGACTAAACCAAAGCTAAGAAGTTTCCTGAATACGACCAAACACTTCGAGAGACAGAGTAGCAGGGGCAGGGGTCTGGAGACTATGGTTTCAGAGGACATCTAGGTCAACTGGCATAACAAAGTTTTTTAAGAAATGTTCTGCATCCCACTTTGGTGAGTGACGTCTGGGATCTGAAAAGCTAGTGAGGGGCCATCTAAGGTGCATCAATTTGTCACAACCCACCTGGAGTAAAGGAGAATGAAGAACACCATGGACACAAGGAAAGTATTAGCCCAAGAAGACAGAAAGGGCCACATAAACCAGAGACTTCATCAGCCTGAGACCAGAAGAACTAGACTGTGCCCGGCTACCACAATGACCATCTTGACAGGGAACACAACAGAGAGTCCCTGATGGAGCAGGAGAAAAGTGGGATGCAGAATTCAAATTCTAGTAAAACGACCAGACTTAATGGTCTGACTTAGACTGGAGGGACTCTGGAAGACATGCCCCCAGACTCTCTGAAACCATTCCTGAGGCCAACTCTTCAGCAAAGATTAGACTGGACTATGGGACATAAAATGATACTCATGAAGATTGTGTGTCTTACCTCAAGTAGATGCATGAGACTAAATGGGCCGCTCCTGTCCAGAGGCGAGATGAGAAGACAGACAGGGTCAGGAGCTGGTGGAATGACACGGGAAATCAGGGGTGGAAAGGAAGAGTGTGCTGTCACGGTATAGGGATAGCAACCAGGGTCACATAACAATGTATTTATAAATTTTTTTAAGAGAGACTAACTTGAATTGTAAACTTTCACTTAAAGCACAACAATTTAAAAAAAAGTTAAAAGGTGGGGAATAAAATGAGCTCGATAATCTCTCTGTGCTTATTCAACCATTTTATATTTAGCTTTTCTTAATGCTTAGAAGTTGATGTGATTTTGGTAAGATTAGAATCATGTTCACTAAAATTCGGATTTACTTTTTTGAAAGTGAACATTTCAGCTAAGTAGTCTATGCCCCAAAGTCTATACTTCGAGGAAGTAACTCCAGGAAAAGGAAATATATGTTCAGAGGAAATTTACAAATTTTGTTAGATCTTAACAAAAAGAAATAAACTCAATTTTTAAAACTCTAGCAACTCACCAAGTAAGGAGAAAATGTCCTAACATAAATGAAGAGTGGGTATCAATCAGAGCCACTCACAGAGAAATAATTTTTATTCCACATGAAGAACTGTGCTGACTGTCCACATTTTGCACATGGGCAACCAGCTCAAGAGAAATGTATCACTAGTGGTAACCACCAGGACTCAAGCCTCTTGGATTCACAGAGCTTTTCCCTTGAGGCTTATTTGCACCAATATTGACTTTATGGGCATCTCAGAGGTTCCTGAGTCCAGTAATGATATCCTCTAGTACCTTCAACCTACTCTATGAAGAAAATATTCATAGCCTGGATCCTCCCCCAGAACATTGTTCCAAATCCCTTTATGGAAAAATCTGGAAATTGACTTACATCCTCATAAGTTTTGAACACCATAAGGACCTAAGTAGGGCTTCCCAAAGAGCCTGCTGACTGAAGCATGCCATTCTGCATCCCAAAATTTTTATGGAAAGGGCAAGAGTCAAATCAGTCGCCAAGTTAATATTGAATGCCAACTTTGCACTAAAGTGCTAAACTTTCTAGGAGGGAAAACAATGGAATTAGCAAACAATATTCCCCACCCTGAGGGCACCTGCATTTTCTTCTGAAGGACAAATATAATACATAGGACACAAGTCAAACTCAATCAAATTTTAAAGAGATGAAATTATCCAAAAGAACACAAGCCATGAGTACATTACTAAAGGACTAGATGTACAAGTCATGGTTTTTTTGATTCTTGTTGAAGGTCATACTTTGGGGTGGGGAAGGGAGATTTGGAAAGGGTTGTTGCTGATTAAATAGATGGTATCAAAGAAAAAGTTCTCAGACTGTGATTTATGATTCTAAAACAGAAGTTTACTGGCAGGCAAGGGACATGTCCTATGAAAAACAAGAAGAAAAGAGTTACCACCAGGATCCCAAAGACATACAACAAATGACCAGGGGAGATGAAGATAAATGCCTAGATAAGAGTGTAGTGGTGGATACAATGCAACCACAGAAGAGGAAAATAGTGAAGGAGAGATTTCCCCCCACAAAAAAGAGAAATTAGAAAGGAAAGAACTTAGGAAGGAGACCAGACTACATGCGGATGGGGAGACTAGGTTTATATTAGTCCCTATTGTGAGCCTAGAACCTAACACATAGTAAGAGATTATATACATATACACAGACATACACACAAACACATACATATATTTTTATGTACATATATATACATATGGAGCCCTGGTGGTGTGGTAGTTAAGAGCTACAGCTGCTAACCAAAAGGTTGGCAGTTCGAATCCACCAGCCACTCCTTGGAAATCCTATGGAGCAGTTCTACTCTGTCCTATAGGGTTGTTATGAGTCGGAATAGACTCAACGGCAACGGGTACGGGTATGGTACACATATACATACACACACATCTATAATAAATTAGCTGCCCTAATATCTCTTCGTAGACTAATAGGCTACATGTATCCAATAAATTTGAATTTTAATGTAAGACTAAAATATTGTTAACTATTCCCAAGATCTGATTGGATGAAACTCGTGACCAGAATTCAGTAGTAAAAAGAAAATAGATTTTTAGAAATGGGTTTAAAAAGAGGTTTCTAAGTCAAGATGAAAAATTATTTTAATGAAATCTAGGATGTGAATGTGGAAGCACATGGTGGAGAAAGAGCTTTAAGGACAAGCTAAATAATACAAAAACAGAAAACATATGTTTGTGGCAGCATTCCACATACTACTTGGACAGAGGAAACAGATGACTATTTTGCTCCAAAGACCATATTCTGTCTACTCCACTATTCCCTTCTGGATTTAACTCACAAAAAAAAAAAAAAAAAAAAAAAAGAGAGAGAGAGAGAAAATGTGTGGATAAGTGGAAATGTTAACTACCTTAGAAGAATGCAACCATGCCATGTTAAGAATTCACAATAATTGAGAAATGAAGCCCCAAGAATCATCACTCATATATCCTCTCACTTTAGAATGGCAAATTATTCAAAGTGTAGAGAAAACATGGCACCTTCTATTGGCTAAATAAAAGAAGAGATTTCTAAAGAAAAGAGCATGATGATTCCTTTTAATTGAGTGCCTGCTATGTACTTGGCACTTTACACATTATTCCGTATAATCCCAACAGCAACACTCTAGGTTTGGTATCATCTCTAATTTACAGATAATGAAGCCAAGGGCAACAAGGTTATTTTACTTGACCAAAGTCACATGGATAGTAAGTCACAGAGTCAGAATTCAAACCCAGCTCAGTCTGATTCCAAAATCAGGTTATCAATCATTAGGCTTTACTTTTTAACAGAGCAAAAGCTCAAGGCTCTCAAAATGTATATTCTTAAAGAAAATAGCAAATTAACCCACTAGGAAAATAACTCATGATTTTAGAGAAACCAGTGTAGCTACATAAGCATATACTCAGATTTAAGAAGAATGTATACAAACACTGTAAGGAGAGCACTGTAGCAAAAGTTCAGGGTGAAACAGAATGTGCAATAATGTTAGAAGCCTAAGCCTGGGTTTGAATTGGGCTCCTACTTCCCAGCTATGTAATTAGACCAAGTAAAGGCTCCCCATTCTTCAATTTCTTCATCTGTAAATGAGAATACTAATACTTTCCTCACAGGGTTATTACGAAAATTAAATGAGCTAACATATGTAGAGTATCTGCACAGAGACTTCATAAAATGCATAGAGTGACTGGTCATTACACTATCATTATTGGTGAATATAAAGTATGATATAAACCTTTAATAATAATACTGAGGCTTTTTCATTTTGTTTTGTTTTCAGTTATTGTGTAAAAGACTGGCTAGCCACTAACCAATCTTGTTTGCTGTTCCTGGGAAAAGATTACATTTACCAGCCTCCTTTGCAGTTAGGTTGGATCCATGTGATTGAGTTCTGGTAGATGGAATAGGAAAAGGGATGCACATCATTTCCAAGTCTGGCCATAAAACATCCCATGCAATCCTCCACATTATTTCCCTTCGTACACTTCATTACTTTTCCTTTGTACAGGAAAATATTATGGTCTCATCTTATACTATCCAGGCCCCTGTTGTGAATCAGCCATTTCTACAATGAAACTTGGTCCCTTTTAGTGAAAAATGATGTTTAGAAGCCAAAATATGAGTGTTAACGTGTGCTCACTTCTAGCGGGGTACTTGCCTTACTCCATTTGAACTCTGACACACCCTGCATGGTTGTCCTTACCCTGCTCAGACTCTGACATCCTTTGCCAGACTGTACATCCACATGGTTGTTGTTGTCGTTGTTGTGTGCCATTGAGTTGATTCTGACTCAGTGTGACCCTACAGGACAGAGCAGAACTGCCACATAGGGTGTCCAAGGCTGTAATCTTTACAGAAGCAGATTGCCACATCTTCCTCCTGCAGAGCAGTTGGTGGGTTCAAACCACGAAGCGCTTAACCACTGTACCACCAGGCCTCCTTCTCCACATGAATACATCTCTCATTTGATTGGACTCTGATAACCTTCTAGCCCACTCCTTCACAGAGACTCTCTCCTCATCTTCCAGCTGAGGCTCTGATACTCTCTTCCTGGCCACCCCTGTCTCCCCAGCATAGATACTTTCCTTACCTCTCTTGGGCTCTGATCTACCTCCTCACAGAGATGCCTCCCTTACTCTGCTGGAACTATGACTTTCCAAGTTGAAGAGCCCTGCTACATGGAAACCTTTCTTACCCCACAGTGCAATGCTTTCCTTGTGCTGCCCTCATAATGGCTTTAGGGGCAGAAAGAAGGGAAAGGAAAGGAAGAAAAGAGAATGGAGTGAAATGGAAAAGAAAGGAAGAGAGAGGAGCTCCTTCTCTCATTCTACCCCACTATCCAAGCTTTGAATTTTATTGTCAAGGTCACCACATAAGCCAAGATGGCTCTTGAGGATGCAGTCATTGCATTCACATTCCCATCAGAAGAAAAAAGGAAGTGGAAAAGAACAAAATCATCACTTTCATGGCTAAATAAACCCTCTAAGCAGCCTCCTCAGAAGTCCCACACAACATTTGGATGTATATCTC
Source organism: Dugong dugon (assembly GCA_030035585.1). NCBI lineage: Eukaryota > Metazoa > Chordata > Mammalia > Sirenia > Dugongidae > Dugong > Dugong dugon. The sequence goes on from CM057467.1 coordinate 35,963,010, forward strand.
AGTTGCCAGAACTTAGTCACATGACCAAACCTAGCTGCACAGAAGGCTGGAAAAAAGAAGTCTTTTAAAACTGTCCTCACTGCCTCCTTGCATAGAATCAGAGAATAAGGAATAGATGTTGGCAGCAGTAGGGTGGGAAAGGGACAACCTGGAATCTCTGACACAGTTTGCTGATCTGGCTACCCAAACTTCTATGAGTACATTTCTTCCCATCCATATATACCTTGCTTCCTATGGGAGATATTTCTGAAGTCTCATTTCAGGTTCTCCACTCAGCTCAAAGTCCAGGATCTCTGGATGCTATGCAGTCTGCTCCATTAAACCAAGATGGGGATCCTGGTGGTCCAGTAACTTATACACAAAAAGATATGTTATCTGCCCCCAAACACACTCAGTAAATAATGATGGAAGAGGAACAGCATAATCACAATAAAAACTCTCATTTAGAAAACAGGACAGTCAGAGACACACATCAGTTACTCACTGTTCCAAACAATCATCAAATCCTTCTGGGCAATCAGTGAAAAGTCTCTCCACACTGGCAAGAAAACAGAAAGACAGAGACAGAGAATGACAATACGGAGAGAGACAGAGGCAGAGAGAGAGACAAACAGATGCAGAAACTGAGTGAGACAGACAGAGACAAAAGGAAAAGAAGTGACACAGAGACCCAGAGACAAAGACAGCCAGAGACAGCACAGAGCAGTAAAGACCAAAAGTGAGAAAGAAAGACTGAGGAATAAGTTATTACAAATGGATAAGGAAACAGAACCCTACCTATTTTGTGTTGGGAAGACCAATGCTCAAGCAGAGATTTTTTTTTTTCCCTAGAAGCTAGGACTTTGTGGTTTTGCTAACATGAGTGCCACAAAAGAAACTTCAAACCAATCAGAACAGTCTGACTAAAATTAAGTGATATTTAATGGGGATAATTATACTGTATTACACTTAAATTCCCAAATCAACTATAAAGATATAGGACTTAAAAACATTTCATATAAAGAAGTTCTAACGGTTTTGATCACAAGTCAATATGAAATCCAAGTCATTTGGACTTTAAGAAATATGAAATTTGTTTATATAACCAGAACTCCAGAAGTGGAGGGGGGAAGCGCTTCAGGGATGTCATGAGTAGGATTTAAGCTTTATTTCTCTACAGTTCTCTCAGGAATGTCCTCTGCCATGAGTCACCTTCATTCTCTGGCTGAATTTCCCATCATAAGATGGGAGTTTCAAGAGAAAGTTTAGCCTGGATTCTTAAATCAATCACTGGCAAGGAGATTGAGATTGCCATGAACAGCTTAAAACCAAAAAAAAAAAAAAAGAACAAACAGCTTAAACCAATTTCAAATCCAACCCCTGAGTTAGAATGTAGAGTCAATTCTCATTATCCACAGTAGTTACGTTTTATAAAGTCACCAGGAACACTGAATTAGTGAATACTGAAACATTGCTCCTAGGGGAAATACAAGGTTAGGTTCCTGTGAGCCCCTGGCCACAACATTTTCATCAACAGATTAATACATGTTGTTTTTACTGTTGTTAGTTGCCACCCAGGTGGATCCAACTCATAGAGACCCTATGTACAACAGAACGGAACATTGCACGGTCCTGCGCCATCTTCACAGTCGTTGCTATGTTTGAGCCCACTGTTGCAGCCACTGTGTCAATCTATCTCATTGAGGGTCTTCCTCTTTTTCACTGACCCTCTACTTTACCAAGCATGATGTCCTTCTTCAGGTATTGGTCCCTCCTGATAACATGTCCAAAGTATGTGAGACAAAGTCTCACCATCCTTGCTTCTAAAGAGCATCCTAGCTGTACTTCTTCCAAGACAGATTTGTTCATTCTTCTGGCAGCCCATGATATATTCAATATTCTTCGCTAACACCATAATTCAAATGCATCAATTCTTCTTGGGTCTTCTTTATTCATTCTTCAGCTTTCACATGCATATGAGGCCACTGAAAATACCATGGCTTGGGTCAGGGGCACCTTAGTCCTCAAAGTTACATCTTTGCTTTTGAACACTTTAAAGAGGTCTTTTGAACAAATTTGCCCAATGTAATATGTCATTTGATTTCTTGACTGCTGCTTCCATGAGCATTTTATGTATGTTTCCATTTAAAGACATTTTACTTAATATATTAGTGTTGAACTCATGGCCACCAGCACTATAACTTCTGCCTCAACGAAGCTTACCTAACACACATACGGCACATCACAGCTTTTTTGCACTTAAAAACACTAGACAACATTTCAGCACCATGCTTGGGGGCCATTTTAAACAGCAAAATCACCAACAAAGAAAAAATGTAAAAAACATGGCACTAAATATGATCAGGAAAAGGACGTTTGTTTACAGTATAAGAGCTGAAATAAGAAGGGAGAGTGTCTCCTTGTTTGACCTCGGCTGGGAATAAGCACATTAGATAAATGAAATTTTTCACCAGACTGTGGACGTCCGTGAATGACCACAAAAGCTGAGTGCTGACCTGGTGGTTACAAGTAAATTTTAGGGAGTAGTTAAATTTACAATAAAGAGAATCTGAGAATAATGATCATCAACTCTATCTCCAAAGCCACATGTTGCTCCATGACAGGGAGGTGGTGGATCGAAAGCTGGAGTATCAATCCCAATGCCCACAATAATAAACCAACAATATGACAAGATTGTGAAAGGTGTGTAGTGACAAAAGAACTTTAATGTGCAGTACCTATGTTACAGACATTTGATGTACCTTACTTTATTTATTCTTTAAAATATCATCACGAGGTAGGTCTTGTTAACTATTTAGCAACAAGGATACAAAGACTCAGAGGTTAAATAACAGAAGAGTCCTCTTTCCACTATCATATGATCAAGATGTTGATACCCTGCTGTAATTTCAGAATGTGGCATGACCTTGATGTAACTCTGGAAAATAAATATCTTGTCTTGATACCATCATCGTATGTTCTTAGCTGTTTTTCCCCTCAATATTGACCACATTATGGACATTCTGCCTGTACCCAAGCTCTCCATCCTCGGTCCTTATTATTTCTCTGATTCACTCTTGCTATGGTGGAGAAGGGAAATTTCTCTTCTTAGTATTAAACCTTTGCATTCTTTTTTTTTTTTTTTAGGTTTTACAGCCAACTCTCTATCTTTTTTTAAACTGTGAAAATGTAACATACATACAGCAGAGTGCAGAAAACATAAACGTACACCTTAATGCATTAACACATACAACGCTGACAGCATCTCAATTCTCCCTCCCCGCTCCCTGCTCCCCCTTCCTCTTGCCTTCTCCTAATCACCATATACCCCAAAGGTAACCACTATCTTAACTTCCAAACATGTGCACATATTTCTTTAAGGCACGTATCTAAAGTGGAATTGCTGAATCATAGTGTTTACACATAAACCTTAGTACATACTGTTTTCCAAAATGGTTTATATCAATTTACACCACTAATAGCAGTGTGTAAGAGTTCCTACTGCTCCATATATCCACCAATACTTCATATCAGTACTCTTTTTTTTAATGTTAACTATTCTGGTGGATGGGTAGTGCTATCTCATTGTGGATTTTCCATTTCTGTGATTGCTAAAAATCTTTACTCAAGTTTATTGGTCCTTTTGGGTACCCTCTTTTGTGTACTGGCTGTTCAAATCTCTTGCCCATTTTAATACTGAGTTCTTTTTATTTCTCAATGACTTTTAGAAGTTCCTTATGAATTCTGCACATGAATCCTTTGTCAGTTATACGAATTGCAAATATTTTCTGTGACTCTGAGGCTTTCCTTTTTATTCTGTCACAGGTTGGGTTCCCCCAGGAGACAGACAAAGTTCAGCATGAAGAATGTTTATTAAGGAGTCCCCTGTGGTTCAATAGCTGTGGAAATGAGAAGCCAGAAGCAGGATTGGACAGAGAGAGAAGTCAGTCTGTGATGCAGGACCACGACAGCCTTAGGTGAGCCCACCTATTCTGGAGTGAGAATAGCCCATCAAGGTTGTACTGAGTTCGGTGGAAATGGCCAGACCCTTATACTTCTGCATCAGTCACTGGCTGTGTGCCACCCAGAAGGGGTGTGATCTTGGGCAAATCACACTCTCTGTAGCTGAGACAAGTCCTGAAGGGGCTGACAGCTGCCTGTCAGCAGAGCTCCCAGCAATAAGTTCTTCACTGAAGAAGAAAAACAATCTGAGTGACATAGTAGGGTGTCTATCACACTCTCTTAATGATGTCTTTTGAGGAACAAAAGGTCTTAATTTTCATTTAGTTCAATTTAATAATGACTTCCTTTATTGTTGGAGCCCTGGTGGTGTAGTGGTTAAGAGCTCGGCTGCTAACCAAAAGGTCAGTAGTTTGAATACATCAGCAGATCCTTGAAAACCCTATGGGGCAGTTCTATTCTGTTCTATAGGGTGGCTGTGATTTGGAATCGACTTGACAGCAACAAGTTTGGGTCCTTATTGTTAGTACTTTTTGTTTCCTGTTTAAGAAATCTTCCCTTGCTGTATTGGTCATCTAGTGCTGCTGTAACAGAAATACCACAAGTGGATGGCTTTAACAAGGAGAAATTTATTTCTTCACAGTAAAGTAAGCTGAAAGTCCAAATTCAGGGCATCAGCTCCAGGGGAAGGCTTTCTCCACACAGGGACCTCAGGTCCAAAGGGTGCGCTCTGCTCCTGGCATTGCTTTATTGGTGGTATGAGGTTATCACATTCTCACCTTAGTAGGCCATATTTTACTCTTCCAATTTTCTACAGAGAAAAAACTCATTACTCTCTTCCTTTTTATTTTCACCATGCCCTATAGAATCAGATAAGCCTTGACCAGTAGCCAAAATAACATTCCCTATAGGATGTTACAACACCTGTTCAAAAGCGAAGGAACTGCGCGTTACCATTTCCAGGAGCAGACAAATGGCAATTCACTGACTCCAGAGTGGAATATGGCCAGCATAGTTTCTACCATGACACTCGCCAGCTTTCAAACATTTTGCAAAATAAATTCTAAGTAGGCCAGTAATGCAAATAATTCATGGAAAATCTGTGCTCCAAAAACACATATGCACATGAGAAAAGAGCAGCCTCATTTTCCTTCACTAGAGTAACATTTAATCAAGATATAACATCTTAGGGGCACAAAGCATGGATTATGACACCTGCCTGAGCCTGAAGATTTCTAACGTTTCCCTAGTTCTTGTACCAAGAGTCTTTTCTTCAGCCTCGCAGTTGATACCTTGCTCAGCACAGGGTTTCAAAAGAAATGTGTATCAGAGAGTATGCGTTCAACATCAAGTAACAACAACAATAACAAAAAAACTTAACACTGGTTCACACCATTTTGATATTATTTATTAACCAGAGGTTGGGTTGGTTAGCCAGCTCCACAGCATCATCAAAGACTCAGGTGCCTTTCAACGTCCCTCTCCATCATCCTCAGGGTATTGACTTGCATCCTGAGGCATGCAGCTTCATGTTGCAGTGGCTGCTAATCCTTCAGACAGAAAATCTTTAAATACTGGCATTTAAAATTCTTTTTGTTTGATTCTATTTTTATCAGAGATAGAAAAGTTTTCCCAACCTCCCCTCTTCCCATCTCACTGTCCTGGGACAGATGCTCACCCTTAACTCAATCACTGGCAGAGAGGAACAGAATTTTCATGATTGACGTAGACAATTACAATTATGATTGATTCACCACCTGAGACCACAGACATTATCCCTCAAACAATATTAGGGCTCTGATAACAAGAAAGGACGACTAATAGCTGTTGAGTAGTCAACTAACTATGTCTGCCACGACCTGATTATGGGGTGGGTGGAGGGAGTCTTGAAGGAAAAAGGCAAAATTCAGATGGTGATTGTCTTTGGATAACAGGACATTTGAGGGAGGGGTGAGAGAGGGTGATTTTTTTTTCCTTCAAGTAATATATATTTATAATTTTTATACAGTAATAACGTATTCCTTTTATAATTAACAAAAACACTTCCTTGGAATGAAAAAAAGTATAAATTGTTGCTATCTATCAGAGAAGCTGAAGGGCAAATATCTCAATCTCCAACCAACTCAGAATTTCCCTGAGGCTCCTGAGGAGAGCAAAGGAAGGAATCCAAATGGGAGGGGAATTGTCTGTCCTCTGCAAGGCTCATCACTCTCATCAACACACACTTGGGAGATAGAATCGGGCTGCCTTTGAGAACCTTCACCACGATACTTGATGCCTGTGGATAACCTATAATCTTAAGTGTTTAGGTTGTGGCCATATGCTCACCAGCAATATCTTTAGAGAATAATTCTGACTATAATTTTTAGTAAAAACAATCAATTACCATCTGTCTGCACAGCAGAGACACAGATGGGTTTATTACTGGAATGGTATCCCATGTGGATGGATAGCTACAAACTCTAGGCAGAATTCTTTTCTGGCAGCTCCACCTCTGAAATCCTAAATTCGGCCTTAGGATAAGCTTGCATTGTGTCATTGTGTCTGTGTTGTGAGGGTGTGAGATGTACTGAGAAGAGGAGAGGCAGCAAACGGCAACAAGGCCATGGTCTGGCTGTAACTTCAAAGGAAACTCTGGCTCCTGCTGCCACTGTGGGGTTTGACAACACCAAATGTTGCAAGGTCCTCCAAACATGTAATAGCTGGGTATTTACCGCCTCCAAAAAGTGACTCCATATCTAAAAATATCACATGGGTTGTAATGTGAAGAAGAGCAGAATAAAAACAAAGCAGCAATTATGACTAAAATATTTAGTGTACTGTTATTTGGAATTTAGAAATACATATCCACTAATAATAATAATAATTACAAATTTTTTGTATGTAATAACAGTCCAAACTTTGTGCTAAGAATTTTGCATAAATTATCCATTTAATCCTCATAGCAGCTTTATAAATGAAGAATTATTACCCTCATTTTACAAACAAAGAAATCAGCCCAGAAAGGATTTATACATTTCCCAAGGTCACAGAGTTGGAATGTGATTGAACTAACTTTCTAAATCTTATCTAACTCCAAAATCCATTCACTTAACCACAACTGCTTAGCCACCACTTCCAAAAAAGTAAGCATCCAGTCCAGGAAGCAGAATAATCTTCCTGTGCTGAGGCCAGAGCTAACATTAGAAATGCACTGAGCTCTTTTCTGGGTATGTTAGTGAAAGAAAGGAAAGGAGACTACGGGAATCCAAATCTAGGATTTCCCTATATAAACATCCTTTACTCCATGAAAATAATTTAAAAATAAAACAATCATATTTCTCACAAGACCAATGCCTGCACTATCTCAGAGCTTTGTACTGTCCCTAGTAGCGATAAAAATGATGACACGTACACCCTGGGGATTTAATGAACATTACCCAAATATGATAGCAAAAGTAAACCCCAGATGCACTCAAACCTTTCTTATATTTCATACTTCGAGTCCAGCTTCTGTTAGGAAATAATTATGTTTCCTTCTCTGACATATTAACTACAGCAGTGCAAGCTGTAATTTTCCTAGACTCCCCCACTGCAATTCAGGAGCAAAGGCCTTAAAGAATGGCCATGCAGAGAACAAATCACAATCCAGGGCTACTACAATGAAGTTAGAAATAGAAGCAAACTGACTACCAAGCTAAGGTGGCTAGACATTTGGATCTGGGCTCAAAATCCATCTCCCCTGGAATTATGATCTGCACAAACATATCCTGATTGCCTACTACATGTGAGTCTCTGTCTCCCTATTCTCAGCACTAAGGATAGGGAAGATAATCAGACTGGACTCTACGTCTATGCCATACACAAACATTCCCAATTTCAGGATTGTTAAATGTAAACACACACACACACATACATTCTAATTATTTGTAGTACTTTAATTATGAGTGAGGTTGAGCATATATTCAAAATATTACAGCAATTTGTAGACTTCTTCTACCTCCAACCATGACCAAGTAAGTGGTACCGAACTTGCCTTCCTATTGTACATAAATAAAATATAGGGCAATATATATAAAACAGCTGTTTTCTGAAACTGGACAATAACCAATCAGTTCAGGAATATAAATCCTGAGAGAGGAGAAAAAAATCAAGGTGAGCCCTGAATTTCTGCTTGGAGGTACTATCTGAACCACACTGCGGGGAAGGGGAGTCCACGTTGTTCTCACCGAGTTGAGGAGACAAAGATAAGAGTTCAGGGAGACTGAGATGGCTGGAATTTGCAGAGTAGAGTATTGGCAAAGAAAGATCTACACAGAGAAAGAGCTCCAGAAATCTGCACAGGGTTTCTCTTGAATCCACTGCTGAATACTAAACTGAGAATGTGTACAATAAAACTCAAAAGACTGGGCAAAGATCTATCAGGGAATCATAAGCTCACATTTTCCACAGCTCACACTGGAACCAGAGACATTTTAGATTTATCCAGCCAGAGTAGAGAGAGTTTTTTGTTTGTTTTTGTTTTTTAACACACAGTAATTCAGTGAAGACCTCTAGAAAAGGTGACACCCTGGAAGTAAGGTCAAATAAACCCTAAAGTAGAATCTACTCCAGACTTGCCATAACAAAGCCTTAAAAAAAACCCTCAAAAGGACTGAGATGATCTAAAAGTAAATCAACTGCCTACCATAACATCTTATGAAACTCTTTAAAGGAAGACAACAAAATAGACAACAACGTAATCCTCACAATGTCAACCATTCAATCAAATTTTATAAGACATGTAATGAAAGCAGGAAAACGTGATCGATAACCAGGAGAAAAAAATCAGGGAACATACAAAAACCAAGAAATAACAGATTATGGAATTAGCAGGCATTGACTTTAAAAGTGCTAATACAGACTTCCAGCAAAATGGTGCTCTAGGCAGAAGCACCAAGCCGTCCCTCCACAGCAAAGATCTGAAAAACTAAGCCGAACAGAGAAAACAACAATCCTGAAACCCTAAAACAACAAATGAAGAGATAAAGAACTCAGCCAAGCACCAAATGGAGTGAGAAAACTGACAGAGAATGGAGAGCGAGGAGAGATTCATGCAGAGGTCCCCTACCAGCTAACGCAGAGCAGATCCACCATCTTGGACTCCTATTGGAGATCAGCAAACAGGGGGTACGAGAAAGCAGCTTCACGGAGCTTCCAGTGGGAGACAAAACAACCAGTAATTTGCGATATACACTTTCCCATCCCCCACCCTTCTTCACCCCCACTCGGACTCCTCTGCTTCCTGCGGACACATTCTTTTATCTGGGAAACACTGGCCGCTTGGATTCCACACACCCGAATGGGCCAGCTCTCTGAGTGCCATTTGTTGGCTGCTGGTGTTGCTTTTTTCTGCTTCTTTTGATTTCTTCCTTACCTCTCACCACCTCCCCCTCCTTTCACTCAAATACCTGGCTCCGTGCACCATCTTTGCTTCTTCCTGAGGGGCTGCAGAGCTCCAATAATTTGTGATATACACTTTCCCACTCTACCCTTTTTAACCCACACTTGGCCCCCTCTGCTTCCCGCAGACACAGTCTCTTGTCCAAGAAACACCGTCTGTTTGGATTCCACAAGTCCGCACTAGCTGGCTCTCTGAGTGCCATTTGTTGGCTGCTAGTGTTGCTTTTTTTTCTGCTTTTTATTTCTGCCTTACCTCTCAGTACCACCCCCTTCTTTCGCTCAGATGTCTGGCTCTGTGCACCATCTTTGCTTCTTGCTGAGGGGCTGTGGAGCTCCATTCGAGTGTGGAGCTACTTCCCGGTCTGGGCTGCTGTGCTGGTGGGATCCCAGGGATTTTGTTCGTTTGTTTGTTTCAAATTTTTTGCTTGTTTTCTTTTCCTTTTCTTGAGTTGGGAGCCTCTTCTGGCCAGGCAGTGCTGTGTGGCAAGGAAACTACTGCCTCGGCTTGCACAGATGGGCAGAGGGATCCCTGAGGGCATTTCTTTTTTCATTGGGGTTATTTATTTTTTTCTGTTTTTTGAGGGGCTTTTGTTGTTTTTCTTTTTTTTAATTTTTTTTGTTTTCTTTTCACTCTTTTACCCTTTTTGTCTTTCTTCGTTACTCAGTTTCTCATCTCTCTATATCTTCCTTCTCTTTCTGTCCCCTGAATACCTGGCGTTGTATACCTCTGCACCTTGTACCCAGGCTGTAGTATAATACCTGAGAGTGACTTCCCGAGACATCAGAGCTGCACCGGTTGGACCCCTGGAAACTTTGCGGTACTTTAACCTTTCCGATTTTTATTTAATAATTCTTTTCTTTTCTTTTCTTCCCTTCCGCTTTTTGTTTTTCTCCATTTCATAGTCTCTCATCTCTCCACTCTGACGGCCAGCTCCCCTAGCATTCTTTTTTGTTTGTTTGTATGTTTTTGGCTACTGTTCCTCTCTCCTCTCTCTCATATCCATCTTAGCTCCACACATAACAATCTCCCCGCTACATCCTGCCTATCTGCACCGTGTGCTTCACATTACACCACCAAGCAGCACAGTCACGGCCTACTGGAACCTGCCCTGCACTGATTACCAACCCGCCGTGGTAGCTGTAGACAGTGCCACAAACAACCCGTCCCAGTAACTCCTCTTCAGCTAGACCTGCCCTGCCATACCACATCTGAGTGATTGACCCTGCCAACTGGAGAAGGAGGTGAAAATTATTGTGCCCACAGACGAGCAAACAACAAAGAACACACAGTCCGCCTGCTCATAGTCAAATTTAAAAAAAAAAAGGACAAAACAAACAAATCTGCAATCAATAAATGTGAAAATTAACTACTGAATGCACCCAAGACAGCAGACAATATCAAAACATTTACAAAAACAGGACAGGATGGTTCCAGTAGGCACCCAAAATAAAACACCAGATGACTTTCCAGTGGAAGAAAAGGCATTAGAACTACCTGATAGGGAATTCAAATCTCTAACACTCAGAATTCTCAAAGAGCTGAGGCAAAAAGCTGACAAACGTGAGGGAAAAAAATAGGCAAATTCAAGGAAAATACAGAAAAAAAATTGGAAGAATTCAGGAAAATAATGCAGGAATGAAATGTCAAAATAAATTCACAACTGGAAATTATACAAAGACAACAATTAGAAATTCAAAATATAAACAACAAGATTTCAGAAATGGATGGTGTCACAGAAGGGCTGAAAAGCAGATCTGAAATGGTGGAAGATAGGATCAATGGAATAGAAGAAAAACACTTGAAAACAACTCTGTTTCAGGAAAACTGAGAAAAAAGAACAAATAAAAATGAAGAGACCTTGAGAGTTATGTGGGATACAATCAAAAGCAATAATTTCCAAGCGATTGGAATTCCAGAACAGGGAGAGAAAACAGAAAACAAAGAGAGGATCATTGAAGAACTGCTGACAGAAAACTTCCCCAATACCATGAAAGATGAAAAGGTGGCCATACAAGAACCTCAATGAACCCCATAGAGGATAGACCCCAGAAGAAAATCACCGAGGCGTATCATAATCACACTTGCCAAAACCAAAGACAAACAAAGAATCCTGAGAGCAGCTCGTAAAAACAAGAAGTCACATACAGACGAGAAACAATAAGACTGAGCTCAGATTATTCGGCAGAAACCACGCAGGCAAGAAGGCAATAGGATGACATATATAAAATCTTGAAAGACAAAAATTGCCAGCCAAGAATAATATATCCTCAAAAACTCTTGTTCAAATTTGATGGTGAAATAAGGTCATTTCCAGATAAACAGAAATTAAGGGACTATGTAAAAGTCAAACCAAACTTACAAGAATTATTAAAGGGAGTTCTTCGATCTGAGGACAAACAGCTTCAGCTCACAGGCAGAACCTAGGATGCAAGATTGTACCAGCCAGAACCAATCAAGCAAATGAACTCTCAAGGACTATCCAAAACCAAAAGAAATACAACAGGGAATCAGAGCACTTAATCAGTAAATGACAACAACATCAAAACAATGAAAGAGGGAATACAAGGCATAGGTATAGACCCTTCTAATGGAGAGGAAGGCAAGGCGATACCAAGTTATGGTAGACTGCTTCAAACTTAGAAAGATAAGGGTAAAATTTATGGTAACCACAAAGAAAGTTAACAAACATACTCATAAAAAAAAAAGAGGAAAAACATAAAGTCTCAGCAAAAGCAAAACCTACAAAAACAAAAGAAATGAAAAAAAAATCCACAAACAAAAGTAACTCAGCACAAGAGAGTAAGAAGAACAAAGACAACTTCAGCACCACCAAAAAAAGCACTACAAAATGACAGCAACAAACACATCTATCAATAACTACACTGAATGTAAATGGACTCAATGCACCCATAAAGAGACGGAGGGTGACAGAATGGATAAGAAAACAGGATCCATCGATATGCTGTCTACAAGAGACACACCTTAGAAACAAAGATGTGAATTTATTAAAAGTCAAAGGTTGGGAAAAAATATACCAAGCTAACAACTACCAAAAAAGAGCAGGAGTGGCAATTCTAATCTCAGATAAAATAGATTTTAAAACAAAATCTACCATAAAAGACAAAGAAGGACACTATATAATGATTAAGGGAATGATCCATCATGAAGACATAACCATAATAAACATCTACGCACCCAATGACAGGGCTCCAAAATACATAAAACAAACTCTAACACTGAAAAGAGAAATTGACAGTTCCACAATAATAGTAGGAGACTTTAACACACCACTCTCAGTAAAGGACAAAATAACTAAGAAGAAACTCAGCAAAGATACAGAAGACCTAAAGGGCACAATCAGCCAACTTGACCTCATAGACATATATAGAACCCTCATCCAACCGCTGCAAAGTATACATTCTTTTCCAATGCACATGGAACATTCTCCAGAATAGACCACATCTTAGGCCATAGGGCAATCCTCAAAAAGTCCCAAAACGCTGAGATAATTCAAAGTATCTTCTCTGAACACAATGATATCAGGGTAGAAATTAACAATAGAAAGAGCAAGGAAAAAAATCAATCTATATGGAAACTGAATACTACCCTGTTTACACATCAGCGGGCAACAGAAGAAATCAGAGATGGAAACAAAAAATTCATAGAATCAAATGAGAATGAAAACACATCCTACCAAAACCTTTGGGACACAGAAAAGGCAGTCCTCAGAGGACAATTTATAGCAATAGTTGCACATATCAAAAAAGAAGAAAGGGACAAAATCAAAACATTAACTACAGAACTCAAACAAATATAAATAGAACAGCAAAAAAAAGCCCACAACCACAAGAAGAAAGGAAATAGTAAAGATCAGAGCAGAAATTAATGAAATATAGAACAGAAAAACAATAGAAAGAATCAACAATCCAAAAATAGGTTCTTTGAAAGAATCAACAAAATCGACAAACCACTGGCCAGACTGAAAAAAGAAAAACAGAGAGGACACAAATAACCCAAATAAGAAATGAAATAGGGGACATTACAACAGACCCAACTGAAATAAAAAGGATTCTAACAGAATATTATGAAATACTATACTCCAACAAATTTGAAAACCTAGAGGAAATGGATAAACTTCTAGAAACACACGGCCTACCCAAACTACAACAAAGTGATGTTGAAAATCTGAACAGACCCATAACAAGAGAAGAGATTGAAAAGGTAATAAAAAAAAAACTCCCAACCAAAAAAAGCCCTGGCCCAGATGGCTTCACTGGAGAATTATACAAAAAATTTACAGAAGAGCTTGTACCAGTACTTCTCAAGCTATTTCAGAGCCTAGAAGAGGAAGCAACACTTCCAAATTCATTCTATGAAGCCAGCGTAAGGCTGATACAAAAACCAGGCAAAGACGTCACAAAAAAAGAAAATTAAAGACCAATACCTCTCATGAACATAGATGCAAAAATTCTGAACAAAATTCTAGCCAGTAGAATTCAGCATCATATCAAAAAAATAATACACCACGACCAAGCAGGATTCATACCAGGTATGCAAGGATGGTTTAACACCAGAAAATCAATCAACGTAATCCACCACATAAATAAAGGGAAAGAAAAGAATCACATGATTATCTCAATTGATGCAGAAAAGGCATTTGACAAAGTCCAGCACCCATTCCTGATAAAAACTCTCGATAAAATAGGTATAGAAGGGAAATTTCTCAACATAATAAAGGGCATCGATGCAAAACCAACGGCCAACATCATTCTTAATTGATAGAGGCTGAAAACATTCCCCTTGAAAACAGGAGCAAGACAAGGATGCCCTTTATCACCACTCCTATTTAACATTGTGCTGGAAGTTCCAGCTAGAGCCATAAGGCAAGAAAAAGAAATAAAGGGCATCCAAATTGGTAATGAAGAAGTTAAACTGTCCCTGTTTGCAGATGATATGATACTATACATAGAAAACCCTAAAGACTCCATGAGAAATTTACTGGAACTAATAGAAAGATTCAGCAGAGTAGCAGGATACAAGATAAACATTCAAAAATCAGTTGGATTCCTATACACCAATAAGGAGAACAATGAAAAGGAAATCCGGAAAACAATACCATTTTCAATAGCTCCTAAAAAGATAAAATACTTAGGAATAAATCAGACCAAGGATGTAAAAGACCTATACAAAGAAAACTATAAAACATTACTGCATGAAACCCAAAGGGATCTACATAAATGAAAAAACATACCATGCTCGTGGATAGGCAGATTCAACATCGTGAAAATGACAATTCTACCCAAAGCAATTTACAAATACAACGCAATCCCAATCCAAATACCAACAACATTCTTCAAAGAGATAGAAAAACTAATCATTAACTTCATATGGAAAGGGAAGAAGCCCCAAATAAGTAAAGCACTACTGAAGAAGAAGAATAAAGTTGGAGGACTCACACTACCTGACTTGAGAACCTACTATACAGCTACAGTAGTCAAAACAGCCTGGTACTGGTACAACGACAGATACAATGACCAATGGAACAGAATTGAGGACGCAGATGTAAATCCATCCACCTACAGTCAGTCACCTGATCTTCGACAAGGGCCCAAAGTCCATCAAATGGGGAAAAGACAGTCTTTTTAACAAATGGTGCTGGCAAAACTGGATATCCATCTGCAAAAAAAATTAAACAGGACCCATACCTCATGCCATATACAAAAACGACTTCAAAATGGATCGAAGACCTGAATATAAAGCTTAAAACTATAAAGTTCACAGAAGAAAAAATAGGACCAACACTTCAGGCCCTAATACACGGCATTAACAGGTTACAAACCATAACTGTCAATGCACAAACCCCAATAGATAAGCTAGATAACTGGGATCTTCTAAAAATCAAACACCTATGCTCTTCAAAAGACTTCACCAGAAGAGTCAAAAGAGAACCCACAGACTGGGAAAAAATGTTTGGACAGTACAAGTCAGACAAAGGTCTAATCTCCATAATCTACAAGAACATCCAACACCTCTACAACAAAAAGACAAATAATCCTATTAAAAAATGGGCAAAGGAAATGAACAGACACTTCACCAAAGAAGACATTCAAATGGCCAACAGACACTTGAGGAAATGCTCACGATCACTAGCCATTAGAGAAATGCAAATTAAAACCACAATGAGATACCATCTCACCCTGGCATTACTGGCACGAATCAAAAACACTGGAAATAACAAATGTTGGAGGGGCTGCGGGGAGATGGGAACTCTTATGCACTGCAGGTGGGAATGCAAAATGATACAACCATTTTCAAAATGATATGGCGCTTCCTCAGAAAGCTAGAAATAGACATACCATTTGATCCAGCAATCCCACTCCTAGGAATATATCCTAGAGAAATAAGAGTCATCACTCGAATAGACATATGCACACCTATGTTCATGGCAGCATTGTTCACAATAGCAAAACCATGGAAACAACCTAGATGCCCATCAACAGATGAATGGATAAACAAACTATGGTACATACACACAATGGAGTACTATGCAACCAGAAAGAACAACAATGAATCTGTGAACCATCTCATAACATGGATGAAACTGGAGGACATGCTGAGTGAAATTTGTCAATCACAAAAAGATAAATATAGTATGAGACCTCTATTGTAAAAACCCATGAAAAAGTTCATACACAAAATGTAACAATCTTTGTTGGTTATCAGGGATGGGAGGGGTGGGGGGGAAATACCAAATAGGCAATAGATAAGTGGTATCTTGGGTGAAGGGTGAGACAGTACACAATACAGGGGAAACTAGCACAACTTGGACAAGGAAAGGTCATGGAAGCCCCATAGACACATCCAAACTCCCTGAGGGACTGAATTGCTGGGCAGAGGGCTGTGGGGACCATGGTCTCGGGGAACATCTAGCTCAACTGGCATACCACAGTTTATAAAGACAATTTTCTACATTCTACCTTGGTGAGTAGTGTCTGGGGTCTTAAAAGCCTGTGAGTGGCCATCTAAGATACTCCACTGGTCTCATCCCTTAGGGAGCAAGGGAGAATGAAGAGAATAGGATACAAGGAAAAGATTAGTCCGAAGGACTAATTGTCCACAGCTACCAAGGCCTCCACCGCACTGAGTCCAGTACAGCTAGATGGTGCCCGGCTACCACCACTGACTGCTCTGACCAGGATCACAACAGAGGGTTCTGGACAGAGCTGGAGAAGGATGTAGAGCAGAATTCTAACTCACAAATAAAAAGACCAGATTTAGTGGCCTAAAGGAGACTGGAGAAACCCCGAGACTATGGTCCCCAGACACCCTTTTAGCTCAGTGGTGAAGTTATCTCTGAGGTTCACCGTTCAGCCTGGGAGTGGACAGCCCCGTAAAACCAAATGGGACTAATGAGGTACAGTAGTCCAGTGAGAAGGGCCAGAAGGCAGAAGGGGACAAGGAAGCTGGTGATAGGGAACCCAAGGTTGAGTAAAGATATTGTTGATGTGTTGTGAGATTGTTAACCATTGTCATAGGACAACATGTGTAGTAACTGTTAAATGAGAAACTATTTTGTTCTGTAAGCCTTCATCTTAAGTGAGAGTAGCAGCACAATTGGAAGAGCGTAGCCAATGTCACTGAACTGTGCATGTAGAAATTTTTGAAATGGTGCATCTTTGTCTATGTGTATTTTCACCAAAAAAAAAAAGTTGAGAAGTTAGAGGGTTGACATGTTGTGGGGTGGTTAACCAATGTCATAAAACAATATGTGTACTACTGTTTCATGAGCAACTATTTGTTCTGCAAGCCTTCACCTGAAGTACAATAAAAAAAAAGTGCTAATATAACTTTGCTCAAGTATTTAAAAGAAAATATGGATATAATGAGGAAAGAAATTTAATTTAATGAACCAAATGGAACATACAGCAATAAAAAATACAATCTCTAAAATGAAAAAATTCACTGTGTGGGATCAAGAGCAGTTTAGATACTATAGAATAAAAGATTGATGAACTTGAATATAAGGAATAGAAACTATCTGTCTCAGTCATGTAGTGCTGCTCTGACAGAAATACCACAAGTGGATGGTTTTAACAAAGAGAAGTGTATTTCCTCACAATAAAGTAGGCTGAAAGTCCAAATTGCAGGGTGTCAGCTCCAGGGAAGGCTTTCTCTGTCGGCCTTCTTCTCATCAGTGTTCCCCCGGACTAGGAGCTTCTCTGTGCAGGAACCTCAGGTCCAAAGGACACACTCCACTCCTGGTGCTCCTTTCTTGGTGCTATGAGGTCCCCAACTCTCTGCTTGCTTCCCTTTCCTTTTATCTCTTGAGAGATAAAAGGTGATGCAGGCCACACCCCAGGGAAACTCCCTTTACATAGGATCAGGGATGTGACCTGGGTAAAGGTCGTGTTACAATCCCACCCTAATCCTCTTTAACATAAAATTACAATCACAAAATGGAGGCCAACCACACAATTCTGGGAATCATGGCCCAGCCAAACTGATACACACATTTGTGGGGGGACATAATTCAAACCATGACACTCTCCAAACTGAAGCAGAGAGAGAAAAAGGACTAAAAAAAGTGAACAGATCCTCAGTGGCCTGTGGGACACTATCAAGTAGTCTAACACACATTCACTGGAATCCCAGAAGGGGAAGGACATATAATAATCAAATTGTTGAAAATCATGCAGAAGAGGATAGTCTTAAATACATTCAAGGAAAAAAGAATCATTAGCTATAGGAGAACGAGGATAGAAAGAAAAGAAGGGAGAGAGGAAGGAAGGAAAGAAAGAATGAAAGAAAGAAAACCACCACTATCTTCTTATCACAAACAATGTTAGCCAGGAGACCATGGAAGAATATCTGTAACATGTGAAAGAAGGAAAAAAAAAAAATCTGTCAGCCTAGAATTCTACATCCAGTAAAAAAGTAACAAACTCGTTGCCATCAAGTTGATTCTGACTCACTGTGACCCTACAGGACAGGGTAGAACTGCCCCATAGGGTTTCCAAGGAGCACCTGCTGGATTTGAACTGCTGACCTTTTAGTTAGCAGCCAAACTCTTAACCACTACACCACCAGGATTTCCAGTAGGAAGTTATGCTTCAAAAATGAAGGGAGGCACCAAGATCTTGGTTTCTAAATACTTTTCCTCAATAAAAGAAAACAGGACTCCCTAGAAAAATGGTTGATTCCACTGCTGGGACAGTGAAAATACACCATGATCCTGGAGCATCTTGTGGTGCCAGGAAGTAAGAAACGCAAAAAGAAGGGAGGGAAAGAGGGAGGGAGAGAAGAAGGATCAGAGCATTTTGAAAGGATGCAGAAGCCAATCTAAGAGCTCTCAATGGCCAAAACTGGAACAATTTGAGAAAAATATAAACTATAGTATTGGATTATAACTCAAGGAATAAAATAAATATTGGAAGTACACCATCTGAGTTAAATTCTAACTCTGCCCCTTACTATTAAGTAACATTACAGAATTTACCTAATCTTTTTGAGCCTCCGCTGCCTTAACTTAAAATGAGAACAGCAATAATATTTACTTCAGATATTTTAGAGGAATGAGATAATGCTTGTAAAGCACATAGACAGCATTCAAAGCCTAGCTATTATTAATGACTATTATTTTTGTTCTGCAGAAATTTTAAATTTTCATATGCTTTCATCTATGATTTTTGATTGTTTTACTTAAGAAGACAGTCTCCACTCCAAAGCTATAAAAGTTCTCTTATTTTTTCCTGAGACTTTTTTATAGTTTATATTTGATGGTAAAATCTTTGGTCCATGTGGAATTAATTTAAATGTAAGAATTAAGTTTAAAACCTACTTCATTTTTTATAGATGGCCAGCCATTTGTTGCCACATCATTTATGAAATAATCTATCTTTTTTTCATGGACCAAATTTCATGCTCAATAGCACACCAGCTCACAGAAATCTTTTCTGCTATTCTACCCCTACACTTACAACCTGAAAACTTAGGAAAAATGGCATATGTTGACGAATGTTGGAAAGCAGATGTAAGTAGAACACAGAACCCTCTGAGGGGTGTCATAAATATCAGTTGAATCATTAATCCACAGGGATTCTATAGTAAATATAAAACTATTCCTTCTGAGGATACCAATGAATTTCCAGTCACCACATCTGACAGTCTCTTCTCAGCCCTCACCATGACAATTGCCAATCTTTCAGTGACACTCTCTTCTTTGGCTTCTACATCCAAGGCAAGAGTTAGGAGCTTATGGTTGTAATCCAGAAGAGTTGAGTCCTGGAATACACTCTCACCCTGTTCTACTACTTTCTGACCATTCCTTCACTCTCTCTTCTACTATCTTATACTCTAAATTCTTCTTCTGAACTTCCATCCAGAGCTAGTGCTCTTCAAAGTTTTTCTTTATTCTTCTTTTCTTCTCATTTTATTTGAGCATTCTTATCCATTTACATTATCAACTATTACTTATGTGCTTCCCATCCCACATTTATCCCTCCAAGCCAGACCTCCTGACTCAAGTCAAGTTCCTAAGAGGCAGAGCCTGAGACTAGGATTCTTGTTCAAGTAATTTATTAGTAGCATGCTCTCATGGGAAAGAAAGTGATAAAAGCAGGATGGGAGAAAACGCTAAGCAAGGATGTGTTCTCTGCTAGAGACTAGTGGCACCCTTGAATCAAGATGGCCAGCCTCTTGTACTCCGATGTCAGCCAGTCATTAGTGGCTGGCTGCTCCTAGAGAAAGGTTGGAGATATATCTCCTGGGCAAGATGGCTACCTGCTCCTAAAGGGGAGCCATGCGCATTTAGCAGCCAGAACTTACGGCTACTGTTGGATTGGTACACTAATGAAGGGGATCTAAGCAGGGCAGGGAATCTAGTCTGACACTTGTACTATTCCGATCCACTTGCTTCTCATATTAAGTTCACACTATCCAGGCACAGCTTCTCTAGGACTTTAGTTAGTCATACTTTCTAGAAAACTTTCAAGAGAAGACTTAGTTAGTGGCATAAACCATTGCTGTAGTTGGTACTGAGGTCATAATTGATAATAATCACTTCCCTCCTCCACTACTCATATTAGATTCCTCTCTACTTTGGCTGTACTTCTGTTGATTTAGGTGGACTGCTTAGTTAGGGGACTTAGACACTCTTTCCTGAGGGTTCTGAGCTCCTGGAGACCCGATCCTTCTCAGACTACAGTTGTTGTACTTCCCATTTAGTTAAAAGATACCCCTGCGAAATATCTGAGTCCTAAACATATTCCTCTATTTCCCCATTAGGCAGCAATAGTACTACTTCTTCATGACAATCAGGTTCAATTACCCTTGTTTAGAAGTCTTATAACACAAGGATCCTAAAGTGACCAAGTGACAGCCATAGTTGTAAGATTTGTGGAACTCTCACTGTGTCTCCTGGGGGATGTGTACCCCTCTGGAACCAAGGACCACTAGGCACGCAGGCCTAAAGTCAAAGCGATGAGCAATACAAATTTCACAAGTGGGTCACTGGGAATAACGGTGAGTGGAACCACCCCTAATTCTATTCCTTGTTTCTTGGATCCACATGCTGGGAAAATACCTCAATGCAATTTCCTAATATTTAAGGTATATACCACATCCTGAAGAATGATATCCCATTCTCACAGGGTGTCACCTTAAGCTGGAGCCTTTCAAGAGCCATTCTGGATAGTGTGGTATGTGGAAGATTCCATTGTCATATGTCCACTGCCATAACTCCTTTGCTGTGAAATGGTTCCTCGGTCTCAGGCCATGTTATGTGGCATCCCATGCCAGTAGATCAGACATTTTGTGAGGTCTCAGATAGTGGTTGTGGGATGAGTCCTGCAGGCAGGAAGGCAAAGCTATATCCAGAAAGGGTGTCAGTCCCAATCAGGATAGAACATCTTCCTTTCTAAGACAGAATGGGTTAGATTAATCAAAGTTACCTCCAAGCAGATAAATGGTCTCCTCAATGTATGGTATCAAGGGACTCTCAGTATTGGTCTCTGTTGCTGGCAGGTCAGACACGGAATAGCTCAACAGTAGCAGTAGTTGTGTTGGTGTTATGGATTGAATTATGTCCCCCAAAAATATATGTTGTAAATCCTAACCTCCGTGCCTGCGGTTATAATCCCATTTAGGAATGAGTTGTTTTGTTATGTTAATGAGGCAGGATTAGTGTAGGGTATATCATGAGTCAATCTCTTTTCAGAAATAAAAGAGATTAAATAAGTAAGCTAGCAAGCAGAGATGGGGAAAGAGAGATGTCAAGCCACATGAAGATGGCCAGAGGCAGAAGCTAAAAGAGACAGAGAACCTTCTTCCAGAGCCAACAAATGGAGAAAACCTTACCCTAGAGCCGGCACCCTGAATTAGAACTTCTAGCCTCCAAAACTGAGAAAATAAATGTCTGTTTGTTAAAGCCACCCACTTGTGGTGTTTCTGTTATAGCAGCATTAGATAACTAAGACAGCTGGCCTTAATAAGAAGGAGCCCATGCTGTTAGGCCCATCTGTGTCACCTTATCTACTTCATTCATGAACCTATTGTGTAAACACTGGGAGGCCAAGAACAGAGACTAGCTGATATCTACTGGCCATTTCATGGTGTCTACTTGGTTGTTTGGTGCTTTCTAGTGGTCATTAACATACAATGCAAAGATCATCATACTTTGTGCCTACTCCCATAGGTCAATCCACAAGTCTCTCCTTCTCCAGACCTTCTTCTTATCCCCAATTTTCCAGTCTTGCTCCTTCCAGGACCCTGATCAACCAACAAAGCCATTCATCACTGTCCATGAATGGTGTATATCCTTATCTTGTGCCACCTCTCTCTCTCCACAGTTAATGATCAAGTACATTGCCCAAATCTCTACCCACTGGGAAAATTTTCCCTTACCCCTGTTTCTTAATGTCACCCCTGGGTGAGATTATAGCAAAGCAACAGTCCATTTTCATCTGGGATCAGTGTATGAAGCCCTACTCCTCTATGCTTTACTCAATCTGGTCTACTCTTAATAATCCCTTGAAACCATGCTCCTTCTTATCCATTGCTATTTCCTTAGTTCAATCCTTCATCTTTCTCATATCGAATAAGCATCTAACTTGACACTTTCCTTGATTCTCTTTCCCTTCTGATTTTAACTCCAACAGTTTCTTCCTCAATTAAAATCACTTAATAATTTCCCATTATCTATAGAATTAAATCTAAACTTGCTAGCAAAATATCCAAGATCCTTCATGATCTGCATAACATTTCTCTTTCTTTTTTACCATTATTCCCATGCATATGATGTCACAACCAGACAGCATGTTTTTCCCCCATCAGGCCATATACTTTAATACATTTGTGCTTTGGCATGTGTCAGGAATATCCATTCTTGCATACTTTTTTGGTAATCTTTTACTCAAATGTGAGTGCCCTGGTCTACAAACTGCTAGGACTACTTAATCAATTGTTGTTATATACAAGTGGATGATTTCACATGCTCTAAAATAGTTCAGCCAAATTCCAAGATGAATCCTCTACCCAGTGTGTGGGACCTGAAATCATGTGGTTCACACCCCATTTAATTCATAAATAAGAACCAAAGAGCAGTAGAGTACAAAATCGTTTTACCAAAAGTGGTTGTTAGTATTAAGTTAGAAAAGATCTCCAATTTCATGAGGTTTGGCACATTTACAAGATCTTACCCAGGGCAAGGTGGAAAAAATATGAGATTTGGAGTCAAAGGACATGCATTTGAATCCAAGAACCTGATTCCTGCACAAAATCTTTGACAAGTTGCATAACTTTCCTGAGCCTCAATTTTCTTACCTGTAAAATGGGTGTGTTAATATCTACTTCACAATGTTCTTGAGAAAATTACATGAAAGTCACAAGTATAAAAACAGCACAGTGCCTAGGACATGGTCGGTGTTTGAAAAAATGTTATTTAAGTCTAAATATGATATTTAAATCTAAATATGAAACTTATTTATATATATCCACAATTTCAAAAACAGCCCACAGCAAACATTTCTTCAGCCAAAAAAGACCCAGTAAATATGATGGCGTTCGTAAAATTCTTTGAGTTCCTTTGAGAATGTTTAAGAGTATATACTCACCAAGCATGATCCTAGGGAAAGCATTATAAACTGAAAAGTTTTAAACTGGAGACACTCGTGTCAGACTTAAGAATGATGGGGCCAACATGCATTCCCATGAAACAAAAGGTCAGGATGTAAACCATTTGTTCATGGGAAGAATATATCAAGATGTAAACAATTTGTTCCCAAGGGGAAAATGTGTTCATGACAACAATGGAAAAGGCTGGTGCCACTCACCTAAGTGGTAATTTACTCCCTTCTAGCCAATTGGCCAACCTTTACATTTCAAAGGACTTCAAGCTGAAGCTAATCTTATCTATAATCATTCATTAACCCCCTACCTTTCTTTTGTTTCTATAGACCCCTTTCTCTACTTGAGAATAGTAGAGTGTGTCTTAGTCATCTAGTGCTGCTATAACAGAAATACCACAAGTGGATGGCTTTAACAAAGAAAAATTTATTCTCTCACAGTCTGGGAGGCTAGAAGTCCAACTCTAAGGGAAGGCTTTCTCTCTGTGTCAGCTCTAGGAGAAGATCCTTGTCATCAATCTTCCCTTGGTCTAGCAGCTTCTCAGAGCAGGAACCTCAGGTCCAAAGGACGCACTCTTCTCCAGGCACTGCCTTCTTGGTGGTATGAGGTCCCATATCTCTCTGTTCACTTCTCTCTTTTATATCTCAAAAGAGATTGGCTCAAGACACAATCCAATCTTGTAGATTGAGTCCTGTCTCATAAACATAACTGTTGCTAATCCCACCTCACTAACATCATAGAGACAGGATTTACAACACATAGGAAAATCACATCAGATGACAAAATGGTGAACAATCACACAATACTGGTAATAATGGCCTAGCCAAATTGATACACATTTCTGGGGGACACAATTCAGTCTATGATAGAGTGCTTTGTATTTTTATTTAGTGCAGTCCAGCTCAAGCTGCATTATTCCTCAATAAAACATCTTTTCTTTCACTCCTAAAAGATTTCGAGATTTTCTTCTTTAACAATATTGTAAGCCCCATCTCTAGGGGAGAATGTTGAAACTCAAAGCCTTCTCTGCTTCTGGCCATTCTCCAGGATGTCTTCATTTCCCAGACTATTATCAGAAGAATCAGGACATTCAATCTTATTTCTGACATCCACCACTGATTGATGGGTTTGGATGGATAACTGGCATCTCACTTGTAAAAACTACAGTTTCCCCTTAGCCTTCTCCTCTCTTACAGCCAGCACAATCCTTTCTGAATCCAACATTAAATCACTTCCAAAGTAATTTACTTAGCAAAAATAGGCTGTTTTCCTACACTGTGCTCAGCTTGAGTTCACCTCTCTAACCTTCAAATATTAAAACTCACTAAACAGTAAATGATTCTAGGAGTCCAATCAGGATGCTTGCTCACTGTTCTGAAAAAGGCTCTTTCTCTTGATCATGTACATTTTTTCAAAAGACACTGACTCCAGGAGTAACTGGTTTCCAATGATACCTCCATTTCTTATTCCTCTTTTTAAACAAGAAAAGTGGATTCCAAAAATGAGTCCAAGAGAAGAGTCCTAACATTTGTAACTAGAGAGCAAAGTTTTTTTTAATGAAGGCATTTTAATCTCCACTAAAATGGGGATTTTTTTAAACATCACAGCATGAAGGTGAAAGGAGGGCATAGGTTTTTATGTTCATAAAGAGAATATTAGCAGCTTATCTTGACCTCTGTAAAGGGAAAAGTTTCAAACTGAACGCACTCATGTCAGAGGTAAGAATGATGGGGCCAACATGTATTCCCAGGAAGCAAAAGTCAGGATGTCAACCAATTATTCAATTGGAAGAATGTGTTAAAATATAAACACACTGGAGGAGGCGAGGCCAAAATGGCGGAGTGGTCAGGCACTTCTGGTGGACCTTCTTACAACAAACACTCGAATAAACAAGTGATTCAATTATATATGACAATATAGGAGCCCTGAACATCTAAGGCAAAGTTGACGAACCGGACCGAGTGGCGGAGGGAGGGAGAGACAGTTCAGAAGCAGCAAGGAGATGCCAGACCTGACCCGGTGAAAGCCTGAGCCCTTCAGGCATGATCAGCTAATGGGTGAGCAGTGAGACAGACAAGCAGCAGTGCTTGGGAGATGTATTCCACACCGGGAGAAACCCAACGGCAGAGAATCTACTTGGCCACCCAGAACGAGTGAGAAGCAGCCCTCGTTGCGGTGAAAGATAAGTACTTGCATCCAGCCTACCATGTGGATCAAAAACAATCTCCTTAGGGAATAACCTCTCTCCCATTTATCTACCCACTCCCTGCTCTGCCCTGAGTCCCGGATCAGCTTCAGCAATTGTCAAGTCCCATGGGCAGAAAGAAGGATCCGTCGCACACCCTGAGTCATTCTTCTGGCCTTGGAGAGAGAACAAATTAACAAAAAGGGGAAAAAATAAACTACCAGCTCCCCTAAGTCAGGAACCCAGGGTAGGCACAGCTCGTTTGCCTAGGCACAGGCATAAGGGATTCACAGACTTTGAGTGCCTTTCCCCCTGCAGAGACTTCTGTGGGTCCATCTCAACAGTATAGGTCCTCATTACCACAGTAAAACAGGGTATACCTGAAGTCTAACTTGAACTGTTGCAGCAGTGAACTGCAGGTTGATGACATTTGACACTGCTCTGCCCATTAAGCAGGGTCTTCACCTACCCACATCAGGGGCCTGAGGACTGGTGGCTCCACCCACGTCACCTAGCCACCTATGATAGCAGCCCAAGAATAAGAAGTGCCCCCAGTCCTTACAGCCAACAGCACTGGGTACTCAGTCTGGCTACAAAACCCACCCACCTACACAGTCTAGGGAACAGGGACATGCCTTCCTCCTGGCCACTCGGGGGCAGCAGTCAGTCCGCTGCCTTGCTCAGAGCGTGTACCCCTGCTGCAGCCAGATGCCTGTGCATACACCAATCACCCATGCCTGTCTAGGACTGTAAGTGAGAGCCTACACCACACACTTGGTGGCTATCTACCTGGGCACCTCAGCTGAATCCATACAGGAGGAGAGGGAGGACTCCTGAGCTCACATACCTAGTAACAGATCTAACCACCTGATGACTGGACACTAGAGTTTCAAAAGTTGCAATAATCAAACTAGCTCATATGAGCAGCCTATACGAGCAGCATATCAAAACAAAACAAGAAGCTAGGACACAGTAAGCAAACATTAAATAAATAAGTATAATAACTTATTAATGGCTCTGAGACTACAGACAATATCAAATCACATAAAGAGGCAATCTATGATGGCTTCAGCAAGCTCCCAAAATAAAGAATCAAGAACTTTTCCAGATGAGGAAAATTTCTTGGAATTACCAGAGGCAGAATACAAAAGATTAATATACACAACTCTTCAAGAAATTAGAAAGGAAATTAAGCAAAACACAGAACCCACAACAGAGGAAATTCAAAAGATTAGAGAAGAGCATAATGACAAATTTAACAAGCTGCAAGAATCCATAGGGAGTCCTCAGGTTAGAAAATCAATAACATCAGATAACAACCCAAGACTAGAACACAGGACAGAGAAACCAGATATCAACCCAGCTAGGGAAGTTACAAAAATAAACCACAGCTAAAACACTGAAAATAGAGAAACAGATGTCAATATATAAAAGATGACAACATTAAAACAAACAGAGGGACTTAAAAAATGTAGACGTAGATTTTTCTTATGGAGAGAAAATCAAGGCGATATAAAGAAATAAAAGACTGGTATAAACTCAGAAAAACAGGGGTCAATATTAAGGTAACCACAAAGGAAACTAACAATCCTACAAGTTAAAATAAAAAACTAGAAAAATACAAAGACTCATCAAATAAAAATAAACAACAGTGAAAAAGATGAAAAGAAAATATACAAAGAAAAATGACTCAGCACAGAAAATTAAGTGGAACAAAGACTCAACAACACACAAAAAAAGACATCAAAATGACAGCACAAAACTCATACCTATCAATAACTGAGCTGAATGTAAATGGACTAAGTGCACCAGTAAAGAGACAGAGAGTGGCAGATTGGATAAAAAAAAACATGATCCATCTATATGCTACCTACAAGAGACACATCTTAGACTTAAAGACACAAACAAACTAAAACTCAAAGGATGGAAAAAAATACATCAAGCAAACAACACTCAAAAAACAGCAGGAGTGGCAGTATTAATCTCTGACAAAATAGACTTTAAAGTAAAATCCACCACAAAGGATCAGGAAGGACACTATATAATGATTAAATGGTCAATACACCAGGAGGTCATAACTATGATAAATATTTACACACCAACAACAGGGCTCCAAAATACATAAAACGAACTCTAACAGCACTGAAAAGAGAGGAAGACAGCTCCACAATAGTAGTAGGAGACTTCAACACACCACTTTTGGTAAAGGACAGAACATCCAAAAGAAGCTCATCACAGACACAGAAGAGCTAAATGCTACAATCAACCAACTTGATCTCATAGACATATACCAAACACTGCACCCAACAGCAGCCAAGTATACTTTCTTTTCCAATGCACATGGAACATTCTCCAGAATAGACCGCATATTAGGCCACAGAGCAAGCCTTAACAAAATCCAAAGCATCAAAATATTACAAAGCATCTTTTATGACCACAAAGCATCTTTTATGAACACAAAGCCATAAAAGTGGAAATCAATAACAGAAAAAGCAAGGAAAAAATTCAAACACATGGAAACTGAACAACATCTTGCTCAAAAACTACTGGGTTATAGAAGAAATTAAGGATGGAATAAAGAAATTCATAGAATCAAACAACAATGAAAACATATCCTACCAGAACCTTAGGGACAGAGCAAAAGCAGTGCTCAGAGGTCAGTTTATAGCAATAAATGCACACATTCAAAAAGAAGAAAGGGCCATAATCAAAACATTAAGCCTACAAATGGAACAAGTAGAAAGACAGCAGCAAAAGAAGCTCTGGGGCAACAGAAGAAAGGAAATAATAAGAATTAGAGCAGAATTAAATGAAATAGAGAAGAGAAAAAACAGTTGAAAGAGTTAACAAGACCAAAGCTGGTTCTTTGAAAAAAATCAATAAAATTGATAAACCACTGGCCAAACTGACAAAAGAAAAACAGGAGAGGAAGCAAATAACCCATATAAGAAATGAGATGGGTGATATCGCGTCAGACCCAACTAAAATTAAAAGAATCGTAACAGAGTACTATGAGAAACTGTACTCTAAGAAATTTGAAAACCTAGAGGAAATGGACAAATTTCTAGAAAACTCACCACCTACCTAAACAAAAAGAGGTAGAACAACTAAATAAACCCATAACAAAAGAAGAGATTGAAAAGGTAATTGTAAAACTCTCAACCGTAAAAAAAAGAAAAAAAAAAAAAAAAAAGCCCTGGCCCAGATGGCTTCACTTGAGAATTCTACCAAACTTTCAGAGAAGAGTTAACATCACTACTACTAAAGGTATTTCAGAGCATAGAAAAGGATGAAATACTCCCAAACTCATTCTATGAAGCCAGCATAACCCTGATACCAAAACCAGGTAAAGACACCACAAAAAAAGAAAATTACAGACCAATATCCTTCATGAGCATTGGTGCAAAAATCCTCAACAAAATTCCAGCTAATAGAATTCAACAATATATCCAAAAAAAAAAAAAATTCACCATGATCAAGTGGGATTTATACCAGGTATGCTGGGATGGTTCAACATTAGAAAAACAATCAATGTAATCCATCACAATAAAACAAAAGAGAAGAACCACATGATCTTATCAATTGATACAAAAAAGGGATTTGACAAAGTCCAACACCCATTCATGATAAAAACTCTCAACAAAAAAGGAATAGAAGGGAAATTCCTCAATATAATTAAGGGCATTTCTACAAAGCCAACAGCCAACTTCACCCTAAATGGAGAGACTTTGAAAGCATTCCCCTTGAGAAGGCGAACCAGACAAGGATGCCCTGTATCACCACTCTTATTCAACATTATGCTGGAGGTTCTAGCCAGAGAAATTAGGCTAGAAAAAGAAATAAAGAGCATCCAAATTAGTAGGGAAGAAGTCAAAGTATCTCATTTGCAGATGATATGATCTTATACACAGAAAACCCCAAAGAATCCCCAAGAAAACTACTAGAACTAATAGAATGTTCCAGCAAAGTTTCAGGAAACAAGATAAACATACAAAAATCAATTGGATTCCTTTACACCAACAAAGAGAACTTCGAAGAGGAAATCACCAAATCAGTACCATTTACAATAGCCCCCAAGAAGATAAAATACTTAGGAATAAATCTGACCAGAGATGTAAAAGACATATGCAATGAAAACTACGAACCACTACTGCAAGAAACCAAAAGAGACCTGCCTAAGTGGAAAAACATACCTTGCTCATGGACAGGAAGACTCCATATTGTGGAAATGTCAATTCTATCCAAAGCGATCTACAGATACAATGCAATCCCAATCCCAATGCCAACAGCATTTTTTAATGAGATGGAGAAACAAATCAGCAACTTCATATGGAAAGAAAGAGAAGAGGCCCCGCATAAATAAAGCATTACTTAAGAAGAAGAACAAAGTGGGAAGCCTCACACTACCCGAGTTTAAAAACTATTATACCATTATGGTAGTCAAAATAGTGTGGTACTGGTACAACAGACACATATACCAATGGAACGGAATTGAGAATCCAGACATAAATTCATCCACCTATGAGCAGCTGATATTTGACAAAGGCCCAAAGTCCGTTAATTGGGGAAAAGACAGTCTCTTTAACAAACGGTGCTGGCATAACTGGGATAGCCACCTGCAAAAAACTGAAACAAGACCCATACCTCACACCATGCACAGAAACTAACTCAAAATGGATCAAAGACTTAAATACAAAATGGAAAATGATAAAGATCATGGAAGAAAAAATAAGGACAATGGTAGGAGCCCTAATACACGGCATAAACACAATACAAACCATAAGTAACAATGCACAAGCACCTGAAGAGAGACTAGATAACTGGGAGCTCCTAAATATCAAATACTTACACTCATCAAAAGACTTCACCAAAAAGGTCAAAAGACAACTGACAGACTGGGCAAAAACCTTTGGCTACGACAAATCTGATCAGCATCTAATCTCTAAAATCTATAAGATACTGCAAAACCTCAACAAAAGAAGACAAAGAACCCAATTAAAAAATGGGCAGAGTATATGAACAGGCACTTCGCCAAAGAAGATATTCAGGCGGCTAACAGACACATGAAAAAAATGCTCACGATAATTAGACATTAGAGAAATGCAGATCAAAACTACAATGAGATATCATCTCACCCCAGCAAGGCTAGCATTAACCCAAAAAGCACAAAATAATAAATGCTGGAGAGGTTGTGGAGAGACTGGAACACTTATACACTGTTGGTGGGAATGTAAAATGGTACAACCACTTTGGAAATCGATTTGGTGCTTCCTTAAAAAGCTAGAAATAGAAATACCATACCATCCAGCTATCCTGCTCATTGGAATACATCCTAGAGAAATAAGAGCTGTCACACGAATAGATACATGCACACCCATGTTCATTGCAGCACTGTTCACAACAGCAAAAAGATGGAAACAACCTAGGTGTTCATCAACAGACGAATGGATAAACAAATTATGGTATATTCACACAATGGAATACTATGTAACAATAAAGAATAACGATGAAGCCATGAAACATAACATGGAGGAATCTGGAGGGCATTATGCTGAGTGAATTTAGTCAGTCACAGAAGGACAATATATGAGACCACTATTATAAGAAATCAAGAAAAGGTTTAAACACAGAAGGCAACATTCTCTGATGGTTAAGAGTGTGGGGAGGGAGGGTGAGGGTTATTCACTAACTAGATGGTAGACAAGTATTATCCTTAGGTAAAGGGAAGAACAGCACACACTACAGGGGAAGTCAGCACAACTGGACTAAGCCAAAGCTAAGAAGTTTCCTGAATACAATCAAACACTTTAAGGGACAGAGTAGCAGGGGTAGGGGTCTGGGGACCATGCTCTCAGGGGCCATCTAGGTCAACTGGCATAACAAAGCTTATTAAGAAAACGTTCTGCATCCTACTTTGGTGTGTGGTGTCTGGGGTCTTAAAAGCTTGCAAGCTGCCATCTAAGATGCATCAATTTGTCACAACCACCTGGAGTAAAGGAGAATGAAGAACACCAAAGACACAAGGAAAGTATTAGCCCAAGAGACAGAAAGGGCCACATAAACCAGAGACTTCATCAGCCTGAGACCAGAAGAACTGGATGGTGCCTGGCTACTACCAGTGGCCGCCCTGACAGGGAACACAACAGAGAGTCCCTGATGGAGCAGGAGATAGGTGGGATGCAGAACTCAGTTCTAGTAAGAAGACCAGACTTAATGGTCTGACTGAGATTGGAGGAACCCTGGAAAGCATGTCCCCTGGATTCTCTATCAGCGCAGAACTAAAACAATTTCCAAGGCTAACTCTTCAGACAGAGATTGGACTGTACTGTGGGACATAAAGTGACACTCGTGAGGAGTGTGCCTCTTAGCTCAAGTAGATACAAGAGACTAAAGGGGCAGCTTCTGTCCAGAGGTAAGATGGGAAGGCAGAGAGGGTTAGGAGCTGGGTGAACGGACATGGGGAACCAGGGGTGGAAAGGAGGAGTGTGCTGTCACAGTATGGGGTGAGCAATTAGGGTCACATAACAAAGTATGTATAAATTTTTGTATGGGAGACTAACTTGAAATATAAAGTTCATTTAAACTACGACAATAAATTATATATATATATAAAACAGTTTGTTTCCTGGAAAAATGTGTTCATGACTGTATGACTGAACTGGCTGGTACCACTAACCTAAGTGGAAACTCACTCCCTCCTAGCCAAGTGGCAGACCTTTACATTTCAAAGGACTTCAAACTGAAGCTAATCTTATCTATAATCAATCATTAACCCCCTACCTTTCTTTTGTTCTCTATGTATATAGACCCCTCTCTCCTCTTGAAATATGGAGTGCTTTGCATTTTTACTTAGTGCTGCCCAGCTCCAGCTGTATTATTCCTCAATAAACCTCCTTTTCTTTCACTCCTAAAAGAGTACGTGATTTTCTCCTTTGACATCTCTATGAGTTCAGAACAAGACAATGAGGTTAAATCTGTAAAGGGAGGGAGTTAGTCAGGGTGTGGTAAGAGGAAGAACTTATTAAAAAAAACAAAAAATGACGAAAAAGAGGTTTTCTGACTTCTCTAGAAGGCTTTTAAAATATAAAATTTATTCAAACATTTATTAAATATCTACTACCTGCCAGTCATTCTGATCAATGATATGGGGAATGCAGATGATATGTAAGATGAGGATCTTGCTTTCAATAAACTTGCAATCAAGTTGGAAGGAGAAAACTTAGTATGCATGAAATTAAAATGAAATCAAGCAATTAAGAACAAATCTAGTAGTACTAACAAAAAGTACAATGGGAGATTAGTGAGGAGAGAGCACTCTGTGGGCTAGAGTAGCATGGGGGGTTTACTGAGCTGGCCCTCAGAGATGAAGATTTCAGTCAACGGAAGAAAGTAAGTCTCATCTTCTAATAAATCTTTGTGATCATAAGGATCTTAAATCAGTTGTTTTCGTTATATGGCATCAAGTCAATTCCAACTCATAGCGACCCTATATGACAGAGTGGAACTGCCCTATGGAGTTTCCTAGGCTGTAATCTTTATGGGAGCAGATCGCCAGGTCTTTTTTTTCTGTCCCATGGAGCCGCTGGTGAGTTCAAACCACTGACCTTTCACTTTGCAGTCAAGTGTTTTTCAGTAGTAGGGGTGTCTATTTGGGTAGAAACCAATGATAGCTTCTCTTAGAGAGGTGTCAGATTAGAAAGATCTGTAAGAATCAGACTGAAGACTCTAAACAAACAAAAATTCACAATCTCTTCTGGTTACTGAGTAGAGGAATGATTTATGAACATGGAGTTTTAAAATAATGGACATAATTTCAGGAAGAGACCTCTGGGTTTATAGAACACTGGATGGGGATGGGGGACAGACCGAAGCCAAGGAGAGTGGTAAGAAGGCTGTTGGTATACTTTAAGTATTTAATGTGGAGGGTCAGTACCAGGGAGAAGAAAGAGAAAACGCAGATGATTTTTAAAGGAAAACATAATCAAACCTTGCACAGAGCAGCTGGAGGAAAGAATGGAAAGAGTCAAGAGTTTCTTGGCTTAGAGAAGAATGTTGATGACATTAAGGAAAATGGGATCATTTGGAAAAGGAATTAAAAGATGAAAGGAGGAGGGTGAATAAACTCAAGAGAGATATTTGGGAAGTTAAATAGACAGAACTCAATAATAAGTTAGATATTGTGAGTGGTGAGGGAGAACTATGTCAAGCATGACTTCTAGCTTTCTGGCTTGAGGCACTGGATGAGTAGATTGTTAGGAGAAGACAAGGGTTGACACAGCTTATTTTTTTTTAATAATTTATTTTATTTTTGTTGTTGTTGAGACACAAGTGTGTGACCCAGCGAATTTGAAGTACCTTTGAAACATCCACGGGGAGATGTTGATGAGGTAGTTGGAAATGCAGTCTAGCCTGCAGACAAGAAGTCAGAGTAGGACAGTGACTCTCAATCAGGGTGACTTTGCCCCAGGGGACAATTGGCAATGTCTGGAGACATTTTGGGTTGTCACAACTGGGGTAGGTGGTACTATTGGCATCTAGTGGTTAGAGGCCAGGGATGCAGGTAAACATCTTATAATCCAATAAACTACAGATGTAACACTGAAACCAAAGAGTCTAAAAGACTCTGATAAGTTATTTATAAAATGGCTTTAGATTCTGTTAGAGACAAATCATGAGACAAGCAATAGGCCACATGCCTGATTCGAGACAGCAGATATCAGAAACCTGAGTATGTATCGTATATCAATCAGCACTATTGGTCGCAACAGAAACCAACTCTGGCTGACATAAGCAGAAAACAAATTTACTAAAAGGCTACCAGGTAGCTAGCTTATAGTCCAGGAACATCAGGTTTGGAAAACAGTCAAAAGCAAGGGAAGCAAATGCAATAACTTAGATGACAGCCAAAATCATACTATAAAACCAGACCACTGAGGACACCAACACCTCTGAAGCCTGGACATCCCAGCTGCAACCACCACTAGAAAGGGCACTGGTCAGTGGATACAGCCACTGCACTGCTAATTAACGCATGCCACTGTTCGCCATGCTCCTCTATCCCAGCTCCTTTGCATCCCTAGTTCCTGATGCAAGATTCAAGGCAGCTGCATCTGATTGGTGGCACCTAAGTTATGTGCCTGTGCTTTCATTGCAAGGGAGACCGGGAAACTGAATATCTGAATATTGTGCATTGTGAACTTCTATAGAGGGAAACAGGCTCATAAGACATTCCTAAACAAAAGAAGGAAGTTCAGATGCTGGACAGCCAACATAAGTGACAAATATTCATTACACAATGAATGACATATAACCCGAGAGATTCTATACTTGCTGCCAGTTGCTAGCCCCCAATACCACCTTGGAATTGATCTGAGTGCAACGGGAAATCTTTAGCTGCAAACATAGAAGGTACTCAACATTGCGTAGTTAGGGAGCTATCCCTGATCAAGTTCACTCTTGATGGTGCGTAGATGCTAGATCACTCTGAAATAATAGGTGGACGTCATCCTTTAAGAGAAATCATTCACCCTGTGTTTAGAAGGCAGCAGTGGTTCAGTGGGAGAATTATTGCCTTCTATTCAGAAGCTGGGTTTGAGTCTGGCCAATGCACCTCATGTGCAGCCAGCACCTGTCTGTCAGTGGTTCAAATCTACTAGCTGCTCCATGGGAGAAAAGACTTGGTGATCTGCTTCCATAAAGATTACAGCCTTGGAAACCCTAGGAGGCAGTTCTACTGTCCTACAGGTTCACTATGAATCAGAATCACCTCGACAGCACACAACAAAAAATATAAATCAAAAGTCCCTGGGTGGTAAAAATGGTTAATGTTCTCAGCTGCTAACTGGTTGGAAGTTCAAGTCCACTCAGAGGTGCCTCGAAAGAAAGGCCTGGCAATCTACTTACAAAAAAATCAGCTATTGAAAACCCTATGAAGCACAGTTCTACCTAACTTACAGGGGGTTGCCATGAGTCAGAATTGATTTGATGGCAACTGGTTACTGATAACTGGCAAATATAAATCAAGAAGCCCAAGTCTTCTCTCTTCAAAGTTGAATCACCCTCCAGCAATAAAGTTCAGATAAATGAGAAAAGTGTTCCAGTCAAGGCCAGTCTCCAACTTTTTTTTGTTTGTTTGTTCATTGTTGTAGTTTAAGTGAAAGTTTACATTTCAAGTTAGTCTCTTATACAAAAACTTATACATAGTTATGTGACCCTAATTGCTCTCCCTACACTGTGACAGCACACTCCTCATTTCCACCCTTTATTTTCCATGTTCATTCAGCCAGCTCCTAACCCTCTCTGCCTTCTCATCTCACCTCCAGACAGAAGCTGCCTGTTTAGTCTCATGTATCTACTTGAGCTAAGAAGCACACTCTTCACAACTATCATTTTATGTCCCACAGTCCAGTCCAATCTTTGTCTGAAGAGCTGGCCTTGGAAACTGTTTTAGTTCTGGGCTGATAGAGAATCTGGGGTCCGTGCTCTCCAGGGCTCCTCCAGTCTCAGTCAGACCATTAAGTTTGGTCTTTTTACTAGAATTTGAGTTCTGCACCCCACCTTTCTCCTGCTCCAACAGGGACCCTCTGTTGTGTTCTCTGTCAGGACAGTCATTGGTGGTAGCTGGGTACCATCTAGTTCTTCTGGTCTCAGACTGATGAAGTCTCTGGTTTATGTGGCCCTTTCTGTCTCCTGGGCTAATACTTTCCTTGCGTCTTTGGTGTTCTTCATTCTCCTTTACTCCAGGTGGTTGGGACCAATTGATATGTCTTAGATCCAGCCTCCAACCTTCCCATACACACACACATGCTAAGCATCTGCTGATTTGCAGAAACCCCCACTTTCAACCCAAGACACTCAAAAATCTCCAACATGTATTTCCAGAATATCCCTGATAAAATGTAACTATGTTGCTTATGTAGGGTGACACATTAACTTTTAACTATCCATGATCACGTGAGCACAGAATTGGTTCATCGGTTAAGGTTGTTCCCACAAAGTCCCTAAAGAAATGCAAGAAGCTTTCAAAGACAGGGGAGGAGGAAGAAGGGGAGTAAACACTTTATCTGGTATAGGGAGCACATCCCAGGATCACGGAGATGGCAAGAAATGAGACAAACCCCCCTGTAAGCAACAGGAGGAAGGAAGAGGGAAGAGGAGGAAAATTGCCATTATGGAGAACTTACTATGTCCCAGGTACACTAACCTGGAAGCCTTCACAGTGTCTTTTCTAATCTTTACAAAGGTCATTACCTCTGGTATTCTAGAAGATGAAGACCTGTGAGGTTCAGTACTTTTCCAGCTCTTGCTACTGGAAAATGTCAGATCAAGAGTCAAGAATTTTAAGAAAATCTTCTCAGTTGAGGCCTCTGCTATTCTGTCTCTGACCTCTTTCAATCTTTAGCCCAGTAGTTCTCAAACTATTTTGCTCCTTAAGAATCACTTGAAGAGCCTGCTAAAATACTTATCCCCAGAGCCCGGCCCAGGAGATGCAGACTGGGTAGCTTCTGAGGCAAATGATGATCCAGGAGCACACCTGGAAAAGCCCTGACACAGACAAAGGCCATTATTCTAAGGGCGGTGGACATCAGAAAACAGACACCTGATGTCCACAGCCACCTTCTTCCACTGCAACCACCTTCTTCACCATTTTGTGAGGAAAGAAGAACATCCTCAAGTGCCTGTCCCTGGGCCCATGTTTGACCAGCTCTCTGAGTCCCAGAGTTCTGAAAAAGTTACTTTGTTTCCCTGTTGAACACAACTTGAAGTCCTTGTCGTTTTTTAAAAATGCCTCTAAATATTCTCGTCATGTTTAGGAGCATAGATTAATTGGAAAAGTGAATACTTGTAGGAAACTAATTGACATTCCCTCGACAAATTGCAATGGATTTAAGTATTGGCCTGTGTTACCGCTCATCCTGGTATGTGCATTAATGTGATGACGGCGTCCACACCACTCCTGAGTCTGGAGTCTACAGGCCAGTGGGGATACGATTTGACTTCTCCTCATCCACATCTCAGGAGACTATCTGGTGAGAAGTTTAAAAGGAGGATATGCCTGTTGATTCTCCAAAAAATGGAAGGCTTGGATGACACAGCAATGCTGAACTAAGCATATTTCCCAGAACCCACCACAGTATCTCGACCTCCAGACTTTTACTCTTGCTCACACCAAGTGTATCCCTTCCTCCCTTCTCTTAGTCCTTCACCTCATCTCTGGTTCCAGGGGCTCTGGAAAGGGCACCCTCAGGGATCTGGGTCAGGCCAGAAAGAAAGACCTCTGCAGAATTAGGTTCAATAAGGAGTCTTCAGAAGACTGCCTGATCCTAGCGTGGTAAGCTCATCACTGTCCACACCCTGCCAGCCCCACTCACACCATTAGTTCAGTGGTCCTTGTCTGTGTCAGGGCTTCTCCAGGTGTGCTCCTGGATCATCACTTGCCTCAGAAGTACTCAGTCTGCATCTCCTGGCCTGGGCTCTGGGGATAAGCATTTTAGCAGGCTCCTCAAGTGATTCTTAAGGAGCAAAATAGTTTGAGAACTACTGGGCTAAGGACTGAAAGAGGTCAGAGACAGAATAGCAGAGGCCTCAACTGAGAAGATGCTCTTAAAATCATATATATATATATATATATATACACACACACACGTATATACACACAATATATATACACATACATATAATTTATATTTTTCACAGGCATTATTTCATTTGATCCTCACAACAATCCTGTGACTTGAACACAGCATTGTTTTAATTCCCAGCATTTAGATAAGAAATTAGGGCCTTGGAGAGCTGGGATGCAAATGCAGGTCTTTTGATTCCAAATCCCTTGCTTCTTCCTCTATACAATAAGAAGAAAATAATTCTGTGAAGGGTATAGCAGGGTCTGTTAAGGCCCTTTTCAGTGCATTGGGGGTGTTTCAGAAATGCATGCAGTGGTGAGTAAACACTGGAGGAAATTAGGAGAACCAGAGTATGCCTAGCCCTCGGCTCAGAGTGGGGCTTAATAACTGTTTCCATGAACTGGGCAAGTGTGAGTTTCATGTGCACTAAGGTTTACTTCGATGTACCTCAGTCAGCATTGGGGTCCCACTGGGTGCACTTTATTAGGCATAGAGGAAAGCAGCAGCAGTCCTGAGCTAAAGATTAGACACAAGTAGGAACAAAACAAGATATGTAACAGGTAATCCAGTAAATGAAGTCATTGTAAACTTGAGTTGAGGGAGAAGATAGATGGAGAGACAGATTTTGAAATGCTATTTGAAAAAGAGAGATTTGTCATGTAAGATAGGAGGAAGATTATTTCATTCATATAGATAGAACAACTTGGGCAAAAGTTCTGAGGTCTAATCCTAGCTCTGTTATTTGCTATGAGACTTGCAGAAGTTAATTTAACCTTTCTCACACGCGGTTTACTAATCTCTAAAATGGGGGTTCAGTTCAACTGAGGTCAGCATTCTTTATTCAGCAGAATGCCAACAGTGCTAAGACCTTGGGGTTCAAAGGTATATATGATATAGTTCATGTACTCCAGGAATAAATGGAGTTTGGGAGAGAAGGCACATAACAAATAGATCATTTCAATACAAACTGATAAATGTTAGGATGTGAATGGACACATTAAGGGAGATGACTCCTGCATCTGTTGGGAGGAGCCAATGAAATAATGTAGGTTAGAGCCTGTTGAAAACTGCAAAGCAAACAAATCTAAAACAGTATTTTTCTTAGAAAACAGAGAATGTTGGAGGGCAGAGTAAGGTGAGAAGATAGGACCACAGAAGGCAAGTTTGAGTGAAAGAAGGAACGTGCTAGATAGCAATGAGATCACACAGGCAACACAAAGTCAGTCAACTGGAAAGTTTCACAGGGAGCATGAAGAAGTTAACAATCTGGAACGTCGGTGGATGCTTCTGAAGGTTGAGGAGGAGTGGCAGGTATAGACAACAGGCAATTCTGAGCATTTGTGAGTAGGTAAAATGGTGGAAGCCAGCAAAAAAAAAGAGTTCTAAGAATCCAGATATAATCTGTTACATTTCTCCTAAACAAGAAACCCAAACCTGTTGCCGCCGAGTGGATTTCGACTCATAGAGACCCTACAGGACAGAGTAGAACTGCCCCATAGGGTTTCCAAGGAGCACCTGGTAGATTAGAACTGCCGACCTTCAGATTAGCGCCATAGCTCTTAACTACTATGCCACCAGGGTTTCCACATTTCTACTAGGACAGGTAATTTAGAATTATTTAAAGCCCCAAATGTTAACAATTGTGTCCTCCACAAAGAGAAGAAAAAGCTAGGACCTTAAAGAAAACAAGGGAATCTTAAAACTGGAAGGGACTCTACAGAAGCAGTATAATATGGTGGATAAAGTACACGATCTGGAGGCCAACTGTCTAGGATTGAATCTTAGCTCTACCACTTCTAGCTATATAGGAAAGTTACCTAACCTCTCTGTTATGGATTGAACTGTGTCCCCCAAAAATGTGTGTCAACTTGGCTAGGCCATGATTCCCAGTATTGTGTGATTGTCCACCATTTTGTCATCTGATGTGATTTTCCTATGTCTTGTAAATCCTACCTGTATGATGTTAATGAGATGGGATTAGCAGTAATTATGTTAATGAGGCAGGACTCAATCTACAAGATTGTGTTTTAAGATAATCTATTTCGAGATATAAAAGAGAGAAGCAAGCAGATAGACAAGGAGACCTCATATCACCAAGAAACAAGAGCCAGAATAGCGTGTCCTTTGGACCTGGGGTCCCTGTACTGAGAAGCTCCTCGACTGGGGAAAATTGATGACAAGGACCTTCCCCCAGAGCAGATAGAGAAAGAAAGCCTTCCCCTGGAGCTTGTGCCCTGAATTTGGACTTCTAGCCTACTAGACTGAGAGAATAAACTTCTGTTTGTTAAAGCCATCCACTTGTAGTATTTCTGTTATAGCAGCACTAAATAACTAAGACATTCTCTGTGCCTCAGTTTTCTCAAGTATAAAATAGGGACAATAATAATAATACTTCTGACAGTTGTTGTCAGGATTAAAGAAGTTAATAAATGTAAAGTGCTTAAAATAATGCCTGGTGTATATTAAATGCTCAGTATCTATTAATTCAATCTTCCACGAGAAAGCAGAATGCTGATGTCTAGAAAAGTTGACTAATCCAGCATTCTAGAATTTGTTATATTCTTCACTGATCTGCATATTAATAAGCAACATTATGGTAACTTTTTGGCCTGAAGGAGAGAGCAGCATTAGCTTCTAGAGTGGAATTGAAGAGGATCCAGAAAAGAGGAAAAATTAGTTTAATTGATAAGACTAGATCCTAGGGTCAAATGGTGACCTAATCTGTAGTTGGAAGGAAGGGCTGAATGGTTTGCAGGCTCTGTAACCAAAACCAAACGCATTGCCACCAAGTCAATTCTGACTCATAGCGACCCTATAGAAACCACTCTCAAAACAGGGGAGGAGGAGGGGAGGCACTGCTCACCATCTAAAAGCTTACCCAGAAATTGCAGAATTGGAGGAGAGTGGCAGATGGGGAGGTGAGGAGAGTTACCTTAGGAAAGGAAAACAAGAGACCGCCTATTGGCTCTGCTTTATTCTGGATTCTAAGCTGGAGCAGCTGCCTGATCTCATGTGTGTCCTCTTTTTTCCCTCTCCTCTCCCCAGCACCGTTCTTGGCATT
Source organism: Dugong dugon (assembly GCA_030035585.1). Taxonomy (NCBI): domain Eukaryota; kingdom Metazoa; phylum Chordata; class Mammalia; order Sirenia; family Dugongidae; genus Dugong; species Dugong dugon. The sequence goes on from CM057467.1 coordinate 36,004,361, forward strand.
GCATTTTATCTTCTAGCAGACGGCTGCAGCTGCTATGGCGGCATCTGTTGCTGCTCTTTCACCTTCCAGCTTTGGCAGAAGTAGTTGGCAAGACGAGCTTGCAAGGCCTGTCAGCACCCAGTAGTATCACTATCTGCCAAATTTGCAAAAAAAAAAAAAAACCCAAGGCAGAGAAAGCGCTGGTGCCAGTAGCTGCAATCCCTGGGGTGTGATCAGTTCAGGATTCTACTTCAGACTGACTCCTCTCCTGGGATCAGAGGCTGGGAAGGAGGAGCTCAGATGTTCTCATTTTGCCCATCACCCATCTTTAGGAAAGAAGACGTTTCTGATTAGCAAATTAAAGAGGCCCAGCTGCAAAGAGCAGTAAATCTCACAGATGGGAGCTACATTTAAAACAGAGGATTGGTTAGAAGGAATGAAGATGACCTGTTCATCCCTACCGTACCCAGCCTCACTCTGCAGGATCATCCCCAGCCAGACCCCGAGTCAATCCTCACTGGGGTAGGAAGTACATTCATAGCCCCAGCCACATGGGTGAGTGGAGTCTGGGTGAGCCCTGGACAGCCACTGGGTGTTCACAGGCTGCAGCCTCCTCTCCACCTCTCCTGTGCTTGCCCAATCTTGTTAAAAGACACTCACGGAGAGTCCGGCAAGATGGCGCTCTAGGCAGAACCACCATGCCATCCCTCCACAGCAAAGATCCGAAAAACTAAGCCAAACAGAGAATCAACAATCCTGAAACCCTAGAACATCAAATGAAGAGATAAAGAACTCAGCCGAGCACCAAATGGAGTGAGAATACTGAAAGAGAACAGAGAGCGAGGAGAGATTCATGCAGAGGTCCCTACCAGCTAATGCAGTGCGGACCACCATCTTAGACTCCTATCGGAGACCAGCAAATGGGGGTACGAGAGAGCAGCCTCACGGAGCATCCAGTGGGAGACAAAACAGCCGCTTAGCTTCACACATAACCATCTCCCCACTGCATCCTGCCTACCTGCACCGTGCACTTGACATCACACCACCAAGCTGTGCAGGCACGGCCTATTGGAACCTGCCCAGCACTGATTACTGACTGCCCTGGTGGTTGCGGTGAGTGCCACAAACAACCCGTCCCAGTGGCTCCTCTTCAGCTAGACCTGCCCTGCTGTACCACATCTGAGTGACTGAACCGGCCAGTCAGAGAAGGAGGAGAAAAGTATTGAGTGCACAGACAAGCAAACAACAAGGGGCACGTAGTCCGCCTGCTCAGACATACTCAAATTGTTTTTTTTTAAAAAGGGAAGAAACAAAAAAATCTACAATCAATAAACGAGAGAAATATCTACTGAATGCCCCCAAAACAGCAAACAATATCAAAACATTTATAAAAACAGGACAGGATGGCTCCAGTAGGCATCCAAATTAAAACACCAGATAACTCTCCTGTGGAAGAAAATGCTCTAGAACTACCTGATAGGAAATTCAAATCTCTAATACTTGGAATTTTCCAAGAACTGAGGCAAAAAGCTGACAAACATGAGGAAAAAATAGACAAATTTATGGAAAATACAGACAAAAAATTGGAAGAATTCAGGAAGATGATGCAGCAACAAAATACCAAAATAAATTCACAACTAGAAATTATACAAAAACAACAATTAGAAATCGAAAAGATAAACAACAAGATTTCAGAAATGGATGATGTCTTAGAAAGGCTGAGAAGCAGATTTGAAACCATGGAAGACAGGATCAGTGGAACTGAAGACAAACACTTGGATACAACTCTGTTTCAGGAAAACTCAGAAAAAAGAACAAAGAAAAATGAAGAGACCCGGAGAGTTATGTGGGACAAAATTAAAAGCAAAAATTTATGAGTGATTGGCATTCCAGAACAGGGGGAGAAAACAGAAAACAAACAGAGGATCATTGAGGAACTCCTGACACAAAACTTTCCCAATATCATGAAAGATGAAAAGCTGGCCAACCAATGAGCTCAACGAACCCCATATAGAAGAGACCCCAAAGGAAAATCACCAAGGCATATCATATTCACACTCGCCAAAACTAAAGACAAACAAAGAATCCTGAGAGCAGCTCATAAAAAACAAGAAGTCACATACAGAGGAGAAACAATAAGACTAAGCTCAGATTATTCGGCAGAAACCATGCAAGCAAGAAGGCAGTTGGATGACATATATAAAATCTTGAAAGAAAAAAACTGTCAGCCAAGAATAATATATCCGGCAAAACTCTCATTCAAATTTGATGGTGAAGTTAGGTCATTTCCAGATAAACAGAAACTAAGGGACTATGTAAAAGTCAAACCAAACTTACAAGAATTATTAAAGGGAATTCTTCAATATGAGGACAAACAGCTTCAGCCCTCAGGCAGGACCTAGGACACAGGATTGTATGAGCCAGATACCAATCTAGGAAATGAACTCTCAAGGACTATCCAAAACCAAAAGAAATATAACAGGGAATCAGAGCACTCAATCGAAGGATGACAACAACATCAAAACAATGAAAGAGGGAATAAACGGCATAGGTATAGAACCTTCTAATAAAGAGGAAGATAAGGCGATACCAAGTTATGGTAGACTGCTTCAAACTTAGAAAGATAAGGGTAAAATTCATCGTAACCACAAAGAAAGTTAACAAACATACTCATAAAAATAAAGACGAAAAACATAAAGTCTCAGCAAAAACAAAACCTACAAAAACAAAAGAAATGAAAAAAAATCCACAAACAAAAGTAACTCAGCACAAGAGAGTAATATGAACAAAGAAAACTTCAACACCTCAAAAAAAAGCACTACAAAATGACAGCAACAAACTCACATCTATCAATAAATACACTGAAGGTAAATGGACTCAATGCACCCTTAAAGAGACAGAGAGTGGCAGAATGGATAAGAAAACAGGATCCATCAATATGCTGTCTACAAGAGACACACCTTAGAAACAAGGATGTGAATTTATAAAAAATCAAAGGTTGGAAAAAAACATACCAAGCTAACAACTACCAAAAAAGAGCAGGAGTGGCAATTCTAATCTCAGATAAAATAGACATTAAAACAAAATCTACCATAAAAGACAAAGAAGGACACTATATAATGATTAAGGGGACAATCCATCATGAAGACATAACCATAATAAACATCCACACACCCAATGACAGGGCTCCAAAATACATAAAACAAACTCTTAACAGCACAGAAAAGAGAAATTGACAGTTCCACAATAATAGTAGGAGACTTCAACACACCACTCTCAGTAAAGGACAGAACAACTAAGCAGAAACTCAGCAAAGATACAGAAGACCTAAAGGACACAATCAGCCAACTGGACCTCACAGACATATATAGAACACTCCATCCGACCGCTGCAAAGTACACATTTATTTCCAATGCACATAGAACGTTCTCCAGAATAGACCACATCTTAGGCCATAGAGCAATCCTCAACAAGATCCAAAACGTTGAGATAATTCACAGTATCTTCTCTGACCACAATGCCATCAAGGTAGAAATTAACAATAGAAAAAGGAAGGGAAAAAAAATCAACCACATGGAAACTGAATAACACCCTGCTTACACATCACTGGGTAATAGAAGAAATCAGAGATGGAATCAAAAAATTCCTAGAATCAAATGAGAATGAAATCACATCATACCAAAACTTTTGGGACACAGCAAAGGCAGTCCTCAGAGGACAATTTATAGCAATAGATGCACATATCAAAAAACAAGAAAGGGACAAAATCAAAACATTAACTACAGAACTCAAACAAATAGAAAGAGAACAGCAAAAAAAGCCTACAACCACCGGAAGAAAGGAGATACTAAAGATCAGAGCAGAAATAAATGAAATCGAGAACAGAAAAACAATAGAAAGAATCAACAAAACCAAAAGTTGGTTCTTTGAAAGAATCAACAAAATCGACAAACCACTGGTCAGACTGACAAAAGGAAAACAGGAGAGGACACAAATAACCCAAATAAGAAATTAAATGGGGGACATTACAACAGACCCAACTGAAATAAAAAGGATTCTAACAGAATATTATGAAAAACTATACTCCAACAAATTTGAAAACCTAGAGGAAATGGATAAATTTCTAGAAACACACGGCCTACCCAAACTACAACAAAGTGATGTTGAATATCTGAACAGACCCATAACAAGAGAAGAGATTGAAAAGGTAATAAAAAAAACTCCCAACCCAAAAAAGCCCTGGCCCAGATGGCTTCACTAGAGAATTCTACAAAACATTTACAGAAGAACTTCTACCAGTTCTACTCAAGCTATTTCAGAGCATAGAAGAGGAAGCAACACTTCCAAATTCATTCTGTGAAGCCAGCATAATTCTGATACCAAAACCAGGAAAAGATGTCTCAAAAAAAGAAAATTACAGACCAATATCTCTCATGAATATAGATGCAAAAATTCTGAACATAATTCGAGACAAAAGAATTCAGCATCATATCAAAAAAATAATACACCACGACCAAGTAGGATTCATACCAGGTATGCAAGGATGGTTCAACATTAGAAAATCAATCATGTAATACACCACATAAATAAAAGGAAAGAAAAGAATCACACGATCATCTCAATTGATGCAGAAAAGGCATTTGACAAAGTCCAACACCCATTCCTGATAAAAGCTCTCAATCAAATAGGTATAGAAGGGAAATTTCTCAACATAATAAAGGGCATCTATGCAAAACCAATGGCCAACACCATTCTTAATCCAGAGAGGCTGAAAACATTCCCCTTGAAAACAGGGACAAGAAAACAATGCCCTTTATCACCACTCCTATTTAACATTGTGCTGGAAGTTCTAGCTAGAGCAATAAGGCAAGAAAAAGAAATAAAGGGCATCCAAATTGGTAATGATGAAGTTAAACTGTCCCTGTTTGCAGATGATATGATACTATACATAGAAAACCCTAAAGACTCCATGAGAAATCTCCTGGAATTAATAGAAAGATTCAGCAGAGTAGCAGGATACAAGATAAACATTCAAAAATCAGTTGGATTCCTATACACCAGTAAGGAGAATGATAAAAAGGAAATCAGGAAATCAATACCATTTTCAATAGCCCCTAAAAAGATAAAATACTTAGGAATAAATCAGACCAGGGATGTAAAAGACCTATACAAAGAAAACTATAAAACACTACTGCATGAAACCCAAAGGGATCTACATAAATGGAAAAAAATACCATGCTCGTGGATAGGCAGACTCAACATTGTGAAAATGACAATTCTACCCAAAGCAATTTACAAATACAATGCAATCCCGATCCAAATACCAGCAACACTCTTCAAAGAGATGGAAAAACTAATCATTAATTTTATATGGAAAGGGAAGAAGTCCCGAATAAGTAAAGCACTACTGAAGAAGAAGAATAAAGTTGGACGACTCACACTACCTGACTTCAGAACCTACTATACAGCTACAGTAGTTAAAACAGCCTGGTACTGGTACAACGACAGATACATTGACCAATGGAACAGAATTGAGAACCAAGATGTAAATCCATCCACCTACGGTCACCTGATCTTCGACAAGGTCCCGAAGTCCATCAAATGGGGAAAAGACAGGCTTTTTAACAAATGGTGCTGGCAAAACTGGATATCTATTTCAAAAAAAATGAAACAGGACCCATACCTCACACCGTATACAAAAACTACTTCAAAATGGATCAAAGACCTGAATATAAAGCCTAAAACTATAAAGTTCACAGAAGAAAAAATAGGACCAACACTTCAGGCCTTAATACATGGCATTAACAGGATACAAACCATAACCATCAACTCACAAAACCCAACAGATAAGCTAGATAACTGGGATCTTCTAAAAATCAAACACCTATGCTCTTCAAAAGACTTCCCCAAAAGAGTAAAAAGAGAACCTAAAGACTGGGAAAAAATTTTTGGACAGTACAAGTCAGACAAAGGTCTAATCTCCATAATCTACAAGAAAATCCAACGCCTCTACAATGAAACCACAAATAATCCTATCAAAAAACGGCCAAAGGAAATGAATAGATACTTCACCAAAGAAGACATTCAAATGGCCAACAGACACATGAGGAAATGCTTGCGATCACTAGCCATTAGAGGAACGCAAATTAAAACCACAATGAGATACCATCTCACCCCGGCATTACTGGCACGAATCAAAAACACTGGAAATAACAAATGTTGGAGGGGCTGTGGGGAGATGGGAACTCTTATGCACTGCTGGTGGGAATGCAAAATGATACAACCATTTTGGAAAATGATATGGCGTTTCCTCAGAAAGCTAGAAATAGACATACCATTCGATCCAGCAATCCCACTCCTAGGAATATATCCTGGAGAAATAAGAGTCGTCACTCGAATAGACATATGCACACCTATGTTCATGGCAGCATTGTTCACAATAGCAAAACCATGGAAACAACATAGGTGACCATCAACATTGAATGGATAAACAAACTATGGTACACACACACAATGGAGTACTATGCAATGAGAAAGAACAACAATGAATCTGTGAAGCATCTCATAACATGGATGAAACTGGAGGACATTATGCTGAGTGAAATAAGTCAATCACAAAAGGACAAATATTGTATGAGACCTCTATTGTAAAAACCCATGAAAAAGTTCACACGCAAAATGTAACAATTCTTTTTGGTTCCCAGGGATGAGAGGGGTCGAGGGGGGGAATACTAAATAGGCAATAGATAAGTGGTACCTTGGGTGAAAGGTGAGACAGTACACAATACAGGGGAAACTAGCACAACTTGGACAAGGAAAGGTCATGGAAGCCCCATAGACACATCCAAACTCCCCGAGGGACTGAATTGCTGGGCAGAGGGCTCTGAGGACCATGGTCTCAGGGAACATCTAGCTCAATTGGCATGACACTGCTTATAAAGACAATGCTCTACATTCTACCTTGGTGAGTAGTGTCTGGGGTCTTAAAGGCCTGTGAGCGGCCATCTAAGATACTCCACTGGTGTCACCCCTTCGGGAGCAAGGGAGAATGAAGAGAGCAGGATACAGGGAAAAGATTAGTCCAAAGGACTAATTGTCCACAGCTACCAAGGCCTCTACCGGACTGAGTCCAGTACAACTAGATGGTGCCTGGCTACCACCGGTGACTGCTCTGACCAGGATCACAACAGAGGGTTCTGGACAGAGCTGGAGAAGTATGTAGAGCAGAATTCTAACTCACACACACACAAAAAAAAAGACCAGATTTACTGGCCTAAAGGAGACTGGAGAAACCTCAGGAGTATAGCCCCCAGCCACCCTTTTAGCTCAGTGGTGAAGTTACCTCCGAGGTTCACTGTTCAGCCTGGGAGTGGACAGCCCTGTAAAACCAAATGAGACTAATTAGGTACAGGAGTCCAGTGACAAGGGCCAGAAGGGAGAAGGGGAGAAGGAAGCTGGTGATAGGGAACCCAAGGTTGAGTGAGGATATTGTTGATGTGTTGTGAGATTGTTAACCATTGTCATAGGGCAACATTTGTAGTAACTGTTAAATGAGAAACTATTTTGTTCCGTAATCCTTCATCTTAAGTGAGAATAACAGCACAATTGGAAGAGCATAGTCAATGTCACTGAACTGTGTATGTAGAAATTTTTGAAATGGTGTATGTTTGGCTATGTGTATTTTCACCAAAAAAAAAAAAAAAGGTTGAGAATTTAGAGGGTTAAACTGTTGTGGGGTTTTTAACCAATGTCATAAAACAACATGTTTACTACTGTTTCATGAGGAACTATTTGTTCTGTAAGCCTTCAACTGAAGTACAATAAAATATAAAAAAAAAGAAAAAATGGAAATTAAAAAAAAAAGATACTCGCCTTGGTTTTCTGTTTTGTACTCCCAACCACTGTAGATACAAGTTTTGTGCGTCTCTTACCCAGGCTGTTCGGTCTGAGCTCTAGGCTGCTGTTTAATACTTGTGAGATCCTTTCCTCTGCAGCCTGACATGAATAAGGCTCTTATCTAAATTAAAGAGACCACCGGAATAAAAGTGTATCCGTCCCCTTAATGACAATCATCGTAACTGTGAAGAAGCTTTTACTGCCATACTCCGCATTAAATGTCAGAAATACTCGATTGTGAACCAAGCTTGAATTGAGTCTGCGTTCACCATGCCCTCTGAGAATCGGTGATTTAAATGCAAGGTCTGTAAGTACTCTTCCTTTTAACCTACATCTTCCACACCACCCTGCTGCCTCCACCACATTATGTCAGGAAGGATCTGTGAGCCATAAGTTACTCAGCCATGATTGGAAACTGGGAGAGACTCAGCAGTCATGAGTTGGAAGGTGGTGTTTTCCCAGTGACCAAGTACTTCTATCAACAGACATATCCATAAATGAAATGATAGATTTTGAAGAAAATCACTTTGATGAAACTATATAAAGGAAATAGAGAAATAGACATAGTATTTAATTCAAATTAATCATTCACTAGGTGTCAAACGGAGGCTCTGTTCTGGATGTTAGTTCCCAGAAAAGGTTTAAAGCATGTGGTGCTCAGGGAGAGGGGAGGCCTGGTCAGGAAGTGGGGAGGGGGGATAACTCAAGGACAGATGACGTGACACCAGAGGTGAACTGACAACCAGACGACACCACATCTAAATAAAAGTCAAATACAGTCTTATTTTGAACAAATAATAAGATCTGAGAGGAGTATTTCTGTTCAAGGTGGCAACATGAGCACGTATACCTACTTCCCTTCTCTCCAAAGATTCCATTGAAATGATTAAAAAAAAAATTAATACATATTTTTAAAATGACCTAACCATAATAGTACCAGAAAACATAGACTGCAATCAATAAACTAAACAATGTCAACATTTATATTATGTGGAAATCTCTGGAATCTGACGGAGAAGCTATGGCAGAGAAAACAACTGTCCAACATACCAAGGGGGAGTACAGTTCTCAAGGGGTGCCCTCGAGGCGCTCAAAGCAATTGAATACAATGCATCAGAGCTATCTATGTGGTAATCAACAGGGTAATTAACTTAAGAACCACATTTGGAACAGCTGGGCCTATTAGACCCCTTCCCATCACCTGCATATACAGAACATGTGGCAGAACAGCTTTTGCCCCTAGACTCAAGCTCTGATAACGGCTCCCTAAAGAAAAAAAGTGGTCTCCCTAGGAAGTGTTCAGAGCCCTAAAAGAGGGCGGAACCATATCCTTTCTTACCTTAGGATTAGGGCTCACCATTAACAGTGTCCTGAAAGAATAATAATAATTATTATTTATTGTTATTATAAGTAGGAGAAGGGGGAGAGGACAAGGGGAGAAAAAGAGAAGAGGAAAAGAATTGCTAATATATACAGAGATTTTACTACGTGTTTAAGTACTGTTCTAAGCATACTGAATACATTAACTCATTTGATCCTCACTACAGGGTCACTATGAGTCAGAATTGACTGGACAGCTACGGGTTTGGTTTTTTTGTTTTTATTATCATCTCCATTGCAGAAATGATAAAATTGAGCCACAAAAAGATAGGTAACCTTCCAAGATCACAAAGTTAGAAAATGAAGAAGCTAGGATACAAACCAAGATACTCTGACTCCAGAACAGTAATATCCAATATTCCCAGGGAACCCTCCCACCCTCTTCCAAAAATGTAGGCATGTGTAGACAGTGAAAAGAAAAACATCCAAATATTTGGTCTTTACTCTTTTATTGGGAAGTAAACATACATGTGAAAAGTGCATTAAAATAAAAATACATCTTGATAAAGCAGATACTAATTTAATTACTACCCAGGTCAAAACATAGAACGTTGTAGGCAACCCGGAAAGTCTCTCAATTCCCCCGCCGTCCATCTCAATCACTATACCTACTGCTTCTTTTCCCCCAAAGGTAAACTCTATCCCAGCTGCTACCACTATGGCTTAATTTTGCCTGAGTTTTATACTTCATATACATGGAATTGTAGGCTATGTACTCTTGTGTCAGGCTTATTTCACTCACCATTACATTTGAGTGATGATACAACATCATCCAGGTTGTTGCATGTAGATGCAGTTTATTCATTTTAATAACTGTATAACATTTCACTGCATAAATATACCACTTACAAAGTCCCTAGGTGGTGGAAATGGTTAACGCACTAGGCTACTAACTGAAAGGTTGAAGGTTTGAGTCCATCCATAGGTGCCTCAGAAGAAAGACCTGGTAATCTGTTTCTGAAAAGTCAGCCATTGAAAACCCTATGGACCACAGTTCTACTCTGACAAACATTGGGTTGCCATGAATCAGAATCAACTTGTTAGCAATTTTTTTTTTTTTAAGTGGGGGTGAAGTGTAATAGGACTATATTTCATTATCTCATTGTGGTTTTGATTTACATTTCCTTAATGACTAATGATATTGAACATCTTTTCCTGTGTTTATTGACTATTTGTATATCTTCTTTGGTGAAATGTCTATTCAAGTCTTTTGCCCATTTTTAAATTGGGTTGTTTGGTTTTTGTTGTTAAGTTGTAGGAGTTCTTTAATGAATTCAAGTTTTCAATTTTGATGAAGTCCAGTGTATCTACTTTGTCTTTTGTTGCTCTTTCTTTTGGTGTCATATCTAAAAAGCTATTTTTAAAAACTGGGTCCCAAAGCATTATCCCTATGTTTTCTTCTATGAATTTTATGGTTTTAGTTCTTGTATTTAGGTCCTTTTTGTAGTATGTTCTGTTTGTTCCTGTTTTTGTAGTATGTTCCTGTTTGTAGTATGTTCTGAGAGTGGGAAATTTAAGGTCTCCCACTTTGTTCTTTTTCAAGATTGCTTTAACTATTTGGGGTCCCTGGAAGTTCCATATACATTTGAAGATATGTTTTTTCCATTTTTGGCAAAGAAGGCTGTTAGAATTTAATCAAAATATTTTATCCAAAAATTTAGCAATATGTAGCTAAGTTGCATAAGCTTTTACCCTTTGACTTAACAACATCACTATATTTGCAAAAACATGAAAAGATGTATACATACGGCTACACATTGCAGGACTGCATTTGAGAATGGGAAATGGTTGATGAATAAGACAGATTAGCCTAATGATTTTTAACAATTACACCCCCTCAAGCTTTCAGCCAAGTCTCCCAAATCTACAAATGCCTTCTGAGAGTAGATTGTGCATGAGTGAGTGCATGAATTGCTGTGAGTGTGTATGTGTAAATCAGAGAGTGGGATCAAATTCCACACTCAGGTCAATGTTGTATAGAATAGAAGCAGTCAGGGTAAGATGACAGAATGATCCATAGGCTGAACTTATTTAGTTGACTTAGGCAAGACTTCAGAACCAGAAGTGGCCATTAAATATGTTACAAAATATTCTAGAGAAAACACTGAAGTTCCACAAATTTTAGAGCTGGAATTTGAGAGAAAACTTTATAATTTTTAAGGAAAAAGGATACAGCAAGTAAAACCAACATTATGCTTGCATGAATACCAAAAACAAACCCACTGCCGTCAAGTCACTTCCGATTCATAGTGATCCTATAGGGCAGAGTAGAATTGTCCCATAGGGTTTCTGAGGAGCAGCTGGTGGATTCTAACTGCTAACTTTTTGGTTAGCAGCCAAGCTCTTAACTACTGTGCCACCAGCGCTCCTAACTCTACTGACACATACAAAAAAAAGGTTAAATAAATAAGCTAGGTTCCTGATGAGAAGACAAACTACCAAGGAGTATCAATTCTTTCCAAATTAATTTGAAAATTTAATGTGTTCTCAATCAAAATCCCAACAGTGTTTTTAAATATTTTGACAACCTGATTCCAAGATTCATCTAGAATAGCTAAAAGAACATTGAAAAAGAAAAGTAATGGTTTCAGAAGATAGTAATGCATTATAAAGTTAATCAATGTGGCACTGGTATGAAAACAGATGGGTAGATCAATGAAACAGCATCTATAACCAGGAAGCAGGAGCTAGTATATATAAGAAATTAACATATAATCACAAAGCATGGGGAAAAAGTAGAGGCACTCAATAAACAGTATGAAACCATTTTTTACTATTTGGGAACTAGTCTATTCAATTCACATGACATTTTATCCAAATAAATTCAGATGGGTTAAGACATTAGGCATTAAAATCAAGCCATTAAGAAAGAAGAAGAAGAAGAAAATGTAGTTGAATATTTGTCAGAGCTTTAAGTAGGAAAGGATATTTTAGGCTTAAAAGGAATCTATCCCCAAAATTTTAAAGCTGTTGACAAATCTGAGAGGATAAAAGATTAAATTTATGTATTTTAGATAAACCTATTTGAAATTCAATAAAGAAACTATAAACAAATATCTTCATCAAATATAATCAAGTGATAATATAAATAAAACTCATATAATCCATTAAGAAAAAAATTAATCTTGCCCCCATCTACCTCTGCAACTTCTAACAGGAAAACGGTAAAGAATATTAACGTATAGGTCATAAGAGAAAATGCTAATAAACATCTGAAAAACTTTAAATCCATTATTAATGAAACAAATTTAAATTTTTTAGTAAAGTATATTTTTGCATACTAAAAAAATTAATAAGTTATTTTTTAATTGAGAATATCTTCAGCAGGTTAGGCTACAGTGAAATGAGCACCGAATACATAGTTTATGAAAAGTAAGCAGGTTCAACATTTTCAGAAATTAATTTTACGTTTCACTGTACAGAAGAAGACTTGTTATAACAATTTTTAACCCAGTAAATTTCACTTTGATGGAGATTTATAATAAATGAAAAAATAGAATACAAAGATTAATGCCACAGATATTTGCCACCATGACATTTGTAATAGCAAAATACCAGGGGAAAAAAAAAAAAAAAACCCTCAATTTTCAACAATATAGATACACAAATATCATGCGACACTATGCAGCTTTTATTAAGGATTTTTTTTTAAGAAAGTTTAGTGATGCTGAAAAATGCTAGCAAAAATATTTTTAAATTATATATAGAATCTGATAACAGCTGGGTAAAACAAAACATATGAAAGAAGAAAAATATGAAATGTTAATAATGATTACCTCTGAATGAAGATATCATGGTGATTATTTTACTTAATTTTTATTTTACTCTTAATTTAAAATTAAATCTTTAAAGTAATTCAAGTGAATATTTAAATTTACTACAAGATTATATAATCTTTACTTAAAATTATTTTACTTAATGTACACTCTAATTTTTTCCTTAGCTTTGTACAATGAACCAGTATTACTTTCATAATAGTTAATATTAAAAAAAAAAAAAAGACTGTGTTTGCCAGTGCAATTACATGCCATTACTTCAGACATCCCCCAGACACAAATTTCCCCCTGTGCCAGCATGTTGGATGCCAGATAGGGCCACCCTAAAGGAACCACAAAGGAAGTCAACCCCAGCAAGAGAGGCCAGTGACGTCTCGGGCTTCTCATCTTCTGGGCAAGCTGTGCCCTCTCTCTGGGCTGCCACCCCAGCCTCTTTGTCTCCCTGAGAAACTCATACTCCATGCTTCAACACTTGGCTAAAATATAAGCTCCTTGGTACCCTGCACCCCTCCCAGCGAGAGTCAGGTAGTTTCCATGTCTACAGTCCCACAATGCTGTGCATGCCCTGCTTATTCACCCCAGTCTCCTCAATAACTAAGCTCACTCAGAACAGGGTCAGAGTTTTCACTGCCCTCATACTATAGCCCACTATAGCAACTCAAGAAGTATTTTCTAAATTTTTGAATGCTTGAAACCACAATCACAGGTTTAAAGGACAAATACAGGTAGACCCCGACTTACTACCGAATTCTGTTCTGACAACTCCATAGTAAGTCAGTTCTGTTTTAAGTTGAATACCACATTTTTTTTTTTTTTTAGTTTTCATTATTATTGCCTTTTATTATAAGCATCTTTGTAAATTTGATCTTTATTTGTCTTTGGGGGTTGGCATGAGAATGATAATGGCAGCAAATTACTCGCTACAACACTGTATGTAGTGCATATTACTAACAATAAGCTGTACCAAAAAAAAAAAAAAAAAAGTCTTCAGTGCGGTTCGTGGTAACTTGAACATGTTGTAAGTGGAGACTACCTGATATGCATTCAGCGATGTTTCTGTAAATGCATTTATTAATTTAAGAAACCACTATTAATCCTCTACAGTTTAGAATTTTAAATGATTCAAAGATTAATACAGCACCGTCTTTGTCCTAGAAGGCCAGTAGTGTGAGAACTCATATTTATAAAGAGTTAATTATATCAGGTATGTACAAGATTCTTCTAGACTGCAAAATGCTCCTTTTTGGGATTTCTGATATCTTATGCTACTAACGATCCCAAGAATAGCATCTGAATAAAATCACTGAAATAGTCTAAACTACCTTCTTTTCCTCAAGGGAATGTTTACGGGCAAAGGATAGCACTTGCTTTAAAAAATACATTCAGGTTAATCAAGAACGACTTTGAAACTGAAAAAGGATTCAAACTGAGTGAATTTTTGGAATGTGCTTGGAGATTCTTACATTTAAAAAACAAAACAAAGCATAATTTCGGTTTGGTGGTTCTTCAAAAAGTTAAACGTAGAATTACCATATGACCCAACAATTTCACTTCTAGGTATATGCCCAAGAGAACTGAAAGCAGGGAACTGAACAGACACGTGTACACCAATGTTCACTGCAGCATTACTCACAATACCTAAAGGTGGGAACCACCCAACTGCCCATCAACAGATGAATGCATAAGCAAAATATGGTTTATACATACAACGGAATATCACTCAGCCATAAAGAGAAATAAAGTCCTGATACATGCTACAACCTTGAAAACATTATGCTAAGTTAAATAAATCAGTCACAAAAGGACAAATAATGAATGATTCCACTTTATATGAAACCTCTGTTGTTGTTGTTAGTTGCCCTCCAGTTGATTCCAACTCAATATCTAGAATAAGCAAATGTATAGAAACCAAAGATTATTAGTGGTTAACAGGGGCAGGAGAGAAGGGGAAAGGGTAAGTCATCCCGCCCCTTCTGTCTTACACACACACACAAACACACACCCACACACACAAACACACACCCACACACACACCTCATTCATTCCTATAATGCTTCAAAATGATCTATCTGATATTTACAATTGCTTTGGCAGTAAATGATAATTAAAAAAAAAATGAAGTTTTTCCACCTTGGAAAAACTCTGGAGGAGACATTGTGACAGGATTTTAAGGCCACATAAATATAGTACTGAAATGTCAGCACTCTAAGCCATCAGATGGCTCTCCTGAGAGCTCTGGAAACCAAGGATTCATTCATTCATTGGTTCTACCCTTTCTAAGAAACTGCCATGTGTCAGGCACTGGGTCAGGTGCTGAGAAGACAGACAGAAAGGGCCACCTCTGATGTTTGGGGTAGAAAATGTGAGGATCACACAGAAGTTAGCCAATGATCTCAATACAGTGTGCTAAGAGCTTCAAAAAATAATAGCAAGCATTCTCTGAGTGCTATCATGTGCCAAACCATATTAAATTCTCTGTATATAGTGTCTTATTGAATCCTCAAACAAACATTGAGGAAATTACTTCTCTGTTTTACAAATGAGGACACTGAGGCACAAAGAGGTTAACTAATTTGTCCACAGTCACACAGCTTGTCACTATGGAACCTAGGTTTAACTCCACAGCCTGAGTTTCTTGCCTGTTAGCTACATCATGGTAGAATAAGTAAAGGCTGTGAAGGATGCACAGTTTCATGACCCTACTCAGATTAGAAAGTCAAGGACAATTTCCCAGATCAGTTGTGAAGGAGTTGGCCAGGAAGAAACAGAAGAAAGGGAATTCTAGAGAGGGTAAAGCACAAAGACCAGAGATATTACCCAGTGTGGAGCTTTCTAGAAATTTACATCTGTATCATTTTCAAATCTAAGTGGATATACACAAAAGCATTCTCTTGTCCTTGGAAATGTGAGTAGAAACAAAAACACAACTTAGACTCAAGTAGTTGAAAAAATTGTTTGAACTTTTGGTTAAGAGGCAGACTCAAAACAAGAGGTTCTCGCAAGAGAGGCTTCAGGAACAAACTAAGAAGTCTTTTGTATGGATAAGACTGGAATGGCTGCTAAGCATGAATTTGTTTCCTCATCCATAATGGCACCCATAGGTCACCCTCACTTCCAGGAGCATTCAAAACAAAGCAAACATTCACAGTTACATAATAGACATGTGAATACATAAATATAAAATGGCAAGGGCATGAACACTGAGCAGAAAGAGACATTTAAAACCCTAAATTAAACCAGAATTGAAGTATTCCAAGTGCCAGAGAGGTAAGTCAAGAACAGACTGCCGGTAGCCCCATGAACGAGCTCAATCAAAGCACACATCAAAGGACATGAAAAGATGGGCTCAGCTGAGAAAACTTCTTGGCCGCCTTCCTTTTAATACTCACTGGAAACTATATCTAACTGTGCTCATTTTCATCCTAATTCCTTTTATGAGTTACACTTTGGAGATAAATTTTATATAGTACAAAAATGACCTCAATCATATTAATACTAGTCACAGCTGTGCAACACAGTGCTGGCCTAAGGGCCTAGAACATGAAAGAAAATTTGAGGTCCCCATACATTTTGCCAAAAAATGTACTAACCGGAGTGAATTGAAAACTCATCCTAACTCTTCAGACTACCATCAAGGTGATGTACTTTAAAATGACCATACTTACAGAAAATACTCATAGAGCGCTCCTCATCCAGTAGACAAACATTTTTAAAAAATGGAGACTTCCTTTTGGCAATACAGAAGACAGTTTTCCTGAAAACCCTTCTGTTACAAATATATATATACATTTTTGGTGGCGCAACAGTTAATTGCTCAGCTGCTAAGCTAAAGGTTGGTGGTTCAAAACTACTCAGTGGCTCCACAGGAGAAAGAGCTGGTGATCTGCTCCCATAAAGATTACAGCCTAGAAAACCCTATACGGCAGTACTACTCTGTCCCATGGGGCTGTTATGAGCCAACATCAACTCGAGGGTACCCCTCAATAACAACAACAGCAAAAGTGTTGAAGAGCTGGCAGGTAGTGAAGACTGCCAGGCTACGCTGAGGGGAGGGGGATTGGAACTCTGGGAGAGAGGGTGAGTACCTAAGGAGCACCTAGGCTGCTTTTGCCCTGAAGGCCTATGCCAATACCAAGAAACTGGGGCTTCAGATAGGACCTAGCTAGACAATGAAGCAAAGGGTAGGCCCAACCTGAAATGTGGAATCTTAGAAGAGATTCTCATAGTTTAAGATGGGACCACCAAATGACTATATCATCTGGGTAGGTAAGAACCAGAGTTAAATCTACACTACTCTTCTTCCAACCCACACCCCAGGAAACTACAGGGAAGGTGGCTTTGGAGCTGATCAGAGCTGAGAAAGAGAAAGAAAGAAAGAGGGGAAGTATGGCAAAGAAAAAAAGGAAGGAAGGTAGGGAGGGGAGGAAAGGTAGGAGGAAGATAGGGAAGGAGGGGAAGGGAAAAATAGAGAAGAAAAGGAGATAAGAAAGGAAGGGAAAAGAAGAACAGGGAAGAAAGAAAGAAGGAGGTTAAGGAAGAAAAATGAAAAAAACAAAAACTTATGCCTGAGAAATTGAATTGTTCTAACAGCTTGACAAAAATTCTAAGCAAAAGATTACCAAAACAAATTCCAAAAAATATATAAACTATGATCTATTATGATCAAGTTGGGTTTAAGCCAGAAATGTAGAGTTAGTTTAACAATAGAAAATTAATCAACACAAACAATCATACTAACAGATAAAAGGAGAAGCATATAATCCTCTCAATAGATATAAAAAAAATCTTCTGAATAAGCATGCATTTATTATAGAAAGTCTTAGCAAATAGGAATAAAAACAAGTTTTTTATAATGTTTATATGCAACAAAATGCAACAGATATCAAAATTAAAGATAAAACCTTGGTAAGTTGCAATGAGATTGTCTAGAAACTAGACAAGGATGCCCACGATTTAACGTTCAACATTGCATGGGGAGTTCTCATTAACATGGTAGAGCAAGATAAAGAAATAAAAGATACAGGATTAGAAAGGGAAAAAAATATAACATTTACAGATAATATGATTATATATGTAGGACGTCTAAATGAATTTATAGATAAAGTTTTATATTTAATAAGAGAGTTTAGCAAGCTTGCTGAATGCAAAGTTAACATTCAAAAATCAATTCTAGGGGGGCCAAGATGGCAGAGTAGTCAGACACTTCCTGTGGTCTCTCTTACAACAAAGACCCAAAAAAACAAATGAATCAATTATATATGACAATCTAGGAGCTCTGAACATCAAAGGCAAAGATGAGGAATTGGACTGAGTGGCAGGGGGAGGGAGAGACAGTTGAGAAGTAGCAAGGAGTTGCCACACCTGACCCAGCAGAAGCCGGCACCCTTCAGGCTGGATCAGCTTGCGAGAGTGGTATCTTAGTCATCTAGTGATGCTCCAACAGAAATACCACAAGTGGATGGTTTTAACAAAGAGAAATTTATTCTCTCACAGTCCAGTAGGCTACAAGTCCAAATTCAGGGCATCAGCTCCAGGAGAAGGCTTTCTCTCTCTGTCGGCTCTGGAGGAGAGTCCTGGTGATGCATCAGTCTTGTTTTGGTCTGGGAGCTTCTCTGCACGGGAACCTGAGGTCCAAAGGATGCACTCTGCTCCCAACACTGCTTTCTTGGTGGTATGAGGTTCCCATGTGTCTCTGCTGGCTTCTCTCTTTTGTATCTCAAAAGAGATTGCATTAAGACACTATCTAATCTTGTCAACCTCATCAGTATAACCTCATCACAGTGATAGAATTTACAACACATAGGAGATCACATATAATCTCATCATAGTGACAGAGTTTACAACACATAAGGAAATCACATCAGATTACACAATCATACAACACTGGGAATCACGACCTACCCAAGCTGACAAATATTTTTGGGGGACACAACTCAATCCAAGACAAGCAGCGAGGCAAGCAGTGGCACTTGGGAGGCATTTTCCACATCAGGAGATGCCCAGCAACAGACAGTCTA
The DNA here is from genome assembly GCA_030035585.1 of Dugong dugon. Classification (NCBI taxonomy): domain Eukaryota; kingdom Metazoa; phylum Chordata; class Mammalia; order Sirenia; family Dugongidae; genus Dugong; species Dugong dugon. Next base: position 36,023,409 of record CM057467.1, read on the forward strand.
CTTGGACACCCACAACCAGTGACAAGGGGTGCTCAATCGGCAAAAGATAAATACTTGCGTCTGCCCTACTGCGCAGATCAAATAATGCCCCTTTTGGGAAAAATCTCTCTCCCATTTACCTCCCCCCTCCCCACGCTGCACCAGTCCTGGGCCAGCTTCAGCAACTGCTGTGTCCCCTGGGCAAGAAGTAGGACCCGTCATGTGCCCTGAGCCATTCTACCTACCTTGGAGAGGGAATAAATTAACAAACGGGAAAAAATAATCTGCTGGCTTCCCTAAGCCAGGAATTCAGGGTAGGCAGAGCTCCTTTGCCTAGGCACTTGCATAAGGGATCCCTGGACTTTGAATGCCTTTCACCCCTGCATAGACTTATGTGGACCCATTTCAACACCATAGGCCCTCAATACCACAGTATAACAGGGTATATACCTGAAATCTAACTTCAATTGTTTCAGCTGTGGGATGGGAGGTTCACGACATTTGTTATTGCTCTGCCCAATGGGCAGGTTCCCCACCTACCCACCTGTGGCAAGGGTTCAAGAATAAGTGGTGCCCCCTAGTCCTTACAGCCTACAGCACTGGGTGCTCACAGTCCAGCTGCAAAACCCACCCACCTACGTGCTCTAGGAAACAGGGACACGTTTTCCTCCCAGACACTCGGGTGCGGCTGTCGGCCCCCTGCCTTGCTCAGCCTGTGACCCCCTGCTGCAGCCAAATGCCTGTCTAGGACTGCAGGTGAAAGCCTGCACCACATACTTGGTAGCCAACTACATGGACACCTGAGCTGAATCCATACAGGAAGAATGAGCAGACTCCTGGGCTCACATACTTTGTGGCGGGTCTGGCCACCTGGTGACAGGATGGAGCTTCAGGGGCATCAGTGATCAGGCTAGCTCACACGAGCAGCCTATTTGGCACACACACACACACCCCCCAAAAAAAACAAGAAGAAGCTAGGACACAGTAAACACACATAAAATAAATCCATATAATAACTTATTGATTCCTCAGAGGCAACAGTCAATATCAGATTACATGAAGAGGCAGACCATGATGGCTTCAGCAAACTCCCAAAATAATCGAGAAATTTTCCAGAGGAAGAGAATTTCTTGGAATTACCAGAGACAGAATACAAAAGATTAACATACAGAACTCTTCAAGAGATCAGGAAGGAGATCCGTCAAAACGCAGACCAAGCAATAGAGGAACATATGAAGATTAGAGAAGAGAATTATGACAAATTTAACAGGCTGCAAGAATCCATAGAGAGACAAAAATCAGAAATCCAGAAGAGTAACATTAAAATTTCAGAATTAGACAACTCAAGAGAAAGTCATAGGAGCAGAATTGAGGCAATGGAAGTCAGAATTAGTGGGACTGAAGATAAAGCACTTGACACCAACTTATCTGAGGAAAAATCAGATAAAAGAATTTAAAAAAAAATAAAGAAACCTTAAGAATTATGTGGGACTCTATCAAGAGGAATAACCTATGACTGGAGTACCAGAACAGGGGGGGATGACAGAAAACACACACAGAATTGTTGAAAATTCATTGGCAGAAAACTTCCCTGATATCCTGAAAGATGAGAAGATACCTATTCAAGATGCTTATTGAACCCCACATAAGGTAGATCCCAAAAGAAAGTGGCCTAGGCATATTATAATCAAACTTGAAAAAAACCAAAGATAAAGAGAGAATTTTAACAGTGGCTTAGGATAAACAGAAAGTCAGCTACAAAGGACAGTCAATAAAACTAAGCTCCCACTACTCAGAAGAAACCATGCAGGCAAGAAGGCAATAGAATTACACATATAAAGCCTTGAAGGAAAAAAACTGCCAGCCAAAAATTATATATCCAGCAAAGCTGTCTCTCAAATATGATGGCGAAATTAGGGCATTTCCCAATAAACAGAAGTTTAGGGAATTTGCAAAAAAAGCCAAAATTACAAGAAATACTAAAGGGAGTCCTCCAGTTAGAAAATCAGTAACATTAGATAATGACCCAAGACCTAAATATAAAATTGAAAATGATAATGATCATAGGAAAAAAATAGGGCCAATGCTAAGAGGCCTACTATATGGCATAAACACAATACAAACTGTAAGTAACAATGCACAAACACCAGAAAAGAAATTGGATAACTGGGAGCTCCTAAAAATCAAACACTTATGCTCATCAAAAGACTTCACCGAAAGAGTCAAAGGACAACCTACAGACTGGGAAATAATTTTTGGCTACTACAAATCCAATCACCGTCTAATCTCTAAAATCTACAATATACTGCAAAACCTCAACAACAAAAACAAAAACAACCCAATTAAAAAATGGGCAAAGGATATGAACAGGCACTTTGCCAAAGAAGACATTCAGGAAGCTAACAGACACATGAGGAAATGCTCATGATTATTAGCCTTCAGAGACATGCAAATCAACACCACAATGAGATACCATCTTACCCCAACAAGGCTAGCGTTAATCCAACAAGCACCAAATAATAAATGTTGGAGAGGTTGTGTAGAGAAGGGGACACTTATACACTGTTGGTGGGAATTTAAAATGGTACAACCACTTTGGAAATATATTTGGTACATCTGTAAAAAGCTAGAAATAGAAGTACCATATGATCCAGCAATCCCACTCCTTGGAATATATCCTAGAAAATTAAGAGCCATCACACAAAAAGATATATGCACATCCATGTTCATTACAGCACTGTTCATGATAGCAAAAAGACAGAAACAACCCAGGTATCCATCAACGGATGAATGGATAAACAAATGATGGTACATTCACACACTGGAATACTATGCAACAATAAAGAACAACAATGAATCCATGAAACGTAACATGGAGGAATGTGGAAGGCATTATGCTGAGTGAATTTAGTCATTCGCTAAAGGACAAATATTGTATAAGTCCACTATTATAAGAACTCAAGAAAAAGTTTAAACTCAGAAGAAAACATTCTTTGATGGTGAAAAGGTTTAAACTCAGAAGAAAACATTCTTTGATGGTTACAAGGGTGGGAAGGGAGGGAAAGGGGTATTCACTAACTGGATAGTAGATAAGAATTATCCTAGGTGAAGGGAAGGACAGCACACAGTATAGGGGAAGTCAGCACAACTGGACTAAACCAAAGCTAAGAAGTTTCCTGAGTACAACCAAACACTTCGAGGGACAGAGTAGCAAAGTTGGGGTTCTGGGGACCATGCTTTCAGGGGACATCTAGGTCAACTGGCATAACAAAGTTTAAGAAAATGTTCTGTATCCCACTTTGGTGAGTGGTGTCTAGGGTCTTAAAAGCTAGTGAACATCCATCTAAGATGCATCAATTGGTCCCAACTCACTTGGAGTAAAGGAGAATGAAGAACACCATAGACACAAGGAAAGTATTAGCCCAAGAGACAGAAAGGGCCACATAAACCAGAGACTTCATCAGCCTGAGACCAGAAGAACTAGATGGCGCCCAGCTACCAACAAAGACTGCCCTGACAGGGAACACAACAGAGAGTCCCTGACAGAGCAGGAGAAAAGTGGGGTGCAGAACACAAATTCTAGTAAAAAGACCAGACGTAACAGTTTGATTGAGACTGGAGGGACCTCAGAAGACATGGCCCCCAGACTCTGTTAGTCTAAAACTAAAACCATTCCCACGCCAACTCTTCAGACAAAGATTAGACTGGACTATGGGGCATAAAAATGATACTCGTGAAAAGTGGGCTTCTTAGTTCAAGTAGATACATGAGACTAAATGGGCAGATCCTGCCCAGAGGCAAGATGAGAAGGCAGAGAGGGTCAGGAGCTGGTTGAATGAACATGGAAAATCTGGGGTGGGAAGGAGGAGTGAGTTGTCGCAGTACAGGGAGAGCAACAAAGGTCACATAACAATGCATGTATAAATTTTTGTATGAGAGACTAACTTGAATTGTAAGCTTTCACTTTAAGCACAACAATTTAAAAAAGAAAGATATTAAAGAAAAAAGAGAAAGTATTCACTGTCACAGAACTGGAGTCTTGTATTAATACTGCATTGTACAGAAATAAAACTTTATACTTTAAAGACTTATTTAACAGTATTAAAAAATCAATTCTATCTCTATCCTCCAGCAACAAAAATTTAGAAAAGTAAATTTTTTAAATGTGTCATTTATAATAGGATAAAAAACATCAATATATAAATTTTTTTTTCATTGTGAAACACCTTTACAGGGAAATTCTGAAACTTAATATTGAGATATATCTTAAAATACTTAAATAAATGAAGAAATTAAACTGTTCATTGACTAGAAAACTCAAAATAGCAAACATATCTATTCTTCCCAAATGAATTAATGAATCTTGTAATTATTAATTCAAGCAATCAAAATCCCACCTTACAATGAAATCACTGTTAACTGGTGCTTTGAAAGAGAAAACAGAAAATTAAGGGGAGGGAATTATCATAGAATAATAGAAGAAAAAATTGCAGAAATAATGAACATGATTTTCCAAATCAAAATGCTCCTTATGTGTCCAGAGCAATGAATAAAAACAAACCCGCAGTAAGACACATTATCATGCTACTTCAGAAAACTGAGAACCAACCAAAGATCCTAAAGCTTTCCAGAGGCGGAACTAATATTATTCAAGGATCAAGGATCAAAATGCCTCCAGCCTTGTCAATAGCCACAGCCAATACTAAAACACAGTAGAACAATTTCTTCTTGAGGTCTGAGAGAAAACTGTTTACAACCTATAATTCTATACCCAGTCAAACTATCACTGAACTGTGAGAAAAAGACCAATTATAAAAACATAGTAACTAAGGTAACTGATATTGATAAAGGGATAGACAAATTGATGAATGGAACAGAATAGAGAGCCCACATGTATATGGGTTTCTGCATTTAAAACAGTGCCTGGCACATATTAGGCACTCATTCAAATAATCTTTTGAAAGTTGACTGAATATGTAAACCTGATACATGAGAGAGGAAGTAATGTAGATCAGTGGGCAAAGAGAGGGCTGGGAACATTAGACAGCCATATGAGGATAAAATAAAATCAGGTCATTTATTTATACCATACAAAAATTAAATAAATTCAAGGTGGATAAAGACTTAAATTTGAAAGATAAAACTTTTAAGGAAAAAAACATAGAATGATTATCTTTTTAACTTCACATGCATAAAGATTCTTAAACAATACACAAAAAGTACTTTCCATAAAGGAAAAGATTATTAAATCTGACTACATTAAAATCATGAATGTCTGTTTATCAAATATATCTTAAAGAAAGTAGGAAGTCAAGCCACAAATTGACAGACAGTATTTGCACACATATAATTAACAAAGGATTAGTATCCAGAGGTGGGGAAAAACACAACTCTTAAGAAAAAGACAACTCAACAGAAGAATGTGCAAAAGATACAAGGAATTTAATATAAGAAACATGAATAACAAATACACATGAAAAAATTTTCAACTTCATTAGCAATCAGAGATAAATATTTAAACCACAATGATACTGAAAAATCAGTCTACTGTATCACTGACAGGCATGTGCAGCAACAGGAATTCCTATATCCTGCTTGGTAAGAGTGCATATTGAAACAAGCACTTGGGAAGAAATCTTGACATTTTCTGGTAAACCTCACCATTTATATAACCTATGAAGCAGCAATTCTGCTCCTAGATATATGCCCGGGAAAAACTTACACAAAAATTGACTTGGAGACATGTAAATAATGTTCATAACAACATTATTCATAATATCCTAAAACAGAAAAAAGGCAAAATGTCCATCAACAACATTAAAATGTGTAAATTATGGTGCATTCATTCAAGCTTACTCTACACAACAGTGAAAAAGAATGAATCACATCCACATGTAACAACATGGATGAATCTTAAAAGCAATGAGAGCTGAAAGTAACAGAAGAATTCACAGCATAAGATACTATTGCTTTCATGTTCAAAAACATTCAAAACTAAATACATATGGATACATTGGGATCCATACATATAAAACTATATAGAAAAGCAAGGAAATGTTAAATATTCAGGTTAGTGGACCCCTCTTGGGGGGAAGGCTGAAGTTGTGAGTGTGGAAGTTTATACAAAAGTCTTAAAGTCGGTAATATTCTATGTCTTAAACTTGAGGCTGGGTATGTAGTCTTTATTGTCATTTTTATACATTTCATTATATATTCCTTTGGATGTGTGAAATATAAGTTTTTAATTGAAAAAATATGGAAAAAGTAAGACTATGGAACTGATATATCAAAGTTAAGCATCTTACAGAACTGCAAGTTTTTCACAGTTTTGTGTAATTCAGAAATAGTGCTTATGGAAGTTTGTCAAGTCACTACAAGGATAATTCTAACCTAACAAAAGACTAGAATGTTTTTCATTGACCAGTCATATATTTATGGTGTACTAGTTGGAGCTCGGGCTCTGGTGGCACGGTGGTTAAGAGCTTGGCTGCTAACCAAAAACGTCAGCAGTTCGAATCTACCAGCTGCTTCTTGGAAACCCTATGGGGCAGTTCTACTCTGTCCCTGTGAGTCGGACTCTGTCCCTATGAGTCAGAATCGACTTGACAGCAACAGGTTTTGTTCTGTTTTTTTTTCTTTTTTAGTTGGCGCCCTGGTGGGGCAGTGGGTAAGAGCTTGGCTGCTAACCAAAAAATTAGCAGTTCGAATCCACCAGCTGCTCCTTGGAAACCCTATGGGGCAGTTCTATTCTCTCTTATAGAGTCAGAATTGACTCACCAGCAAGGGGTTTGGTTATTTTGTTTGTTTAGGTTTTTTTTTTTTTTTTTTTTTAGTTGGAGCCATATAAGAAGCCCTGGTGGCATAGTAGTTAAGTGCCCAGCTGCCAACTGAATGGTCAGCGGTCTGAATCCACCAGTGGCTCTGAGGGAAAAAGATGTGACAGTCTGCTTCTGTAAAAGTTGCGGTCTTGGAAACTCTATGGGGCAGTTCTACTCTGTCCTATATGGTCACTATGAGTCACAACTGGCTCGAAGGCAATGGAACCGGTTAGCTGGAGCTGTGTGAAAAGCATTGGCTTTGGAGTCACAGTCCTAGGTTTGCTGTTGTTAATCTGTGTGAGCCTCAGTTTTCTCATTCAGGGGAGTGATAGCAAGGACTGTTTAAAGATTAAATGAGAACGTGCATAGTAAGTACCTGGTGCACTTCAGGCACCAACAAATGTTGGTTCCCTTCCCTTCGCATACAGTCTTTGCCATCCTTCTCTTATTAAGCTCACTGGTTGTTTATAGCAAGTGCCCACAGTTTTCTGTTATAAAACTCTGAATTTTTACAGCATGTATTCATTTGTAAGCACTTCTACAAATATTATTGCATTTGATCTTCAAATTTAGACCTCAGAAGAAATAGCTATGCAATTTGAAAACTGACATTCATAGAGCTGAAAGACAACAGCAACATCTGAAATTGTGGGTTAGTACTGGTTGTAAGTATTTATTACATCTATTGTTCCCAAAAAATATGTTTTTAAGTCCAGAGAAAAGTTCTAATACTGTGACATCTCCCAGACCATCATTTGACCTGAAAAAACATATATCGTACCAAATGTTTTCACTTGAGATTTGGAGTACATGGTTACTAGACTATTAAACCCAAATCAAACCCATCACCATCAAGTCAATTCTGACTTACAGTGATCCTATAGGACAGAGCAGAACTCTCCCATAGGGTTTCTAAGCCTGTAAATCTTTATGGAAGCAGACTGCCACATCTTTTTCCCACGGAGTGGCTGGTGGGTTTGAACTATTGACCTTTTGGTTAGCAGCCAAGTGCTTAAACACTGCTCCACCAGGACTCCTTTCTAGACTGTTAGCTCCAAACCAGAAAACCAAACCTGTTGTCGTTGAGTAGATTCCAACTCATAGTGACCCTATAGCGACGCTATAGAACAGAGTAGAACTGCCCCACAGCATTTCCAAAGAGCAGCTTGTGGATCTGAACTGCTGACCTTTTGGTTAGCAGACTAAGCTCTTAACCATTGCGCCAGAATCATAGGCAGAATAACCCCAAGACTTACCGCAGTTTCAAAAATAGAAATATATTAAAGCATGTTTTAGATATATTCAAACCTTAAAGAAAAAAAAATCTTCAGCTGACAATAATATCATTTAACCTCTGAGGCTTATTTTAGATATGTTCCTTTGGGAAGAGTTGTCACTTAATTATCAGTCCTATAAATTAAAAAGAATGTTCCAGTCAGGCATCATCCCCAGAGCTCCAGGATCCATAGGCCTTAGAAGAAAATGCTGACACATGTGTCAAAGAACGCTCGCTAATCCAACACAATCTCCCTCTCCAATGGCTCTACCCGACCCCGGACATAATTCATCTTATTCAACTTTTATTTTGTGACTTTATCTGCATGGAGAATAAGTCACCAACAACCTCAAATGCTGAGCATGCAATCCAAAGGTCACCCAGGAACAGTAAAGTGTGTTGACGAGGCATTATCTTCTTTTGTCTTTCATCTTGAACAGTGTTTTTGAGGGCAGAGCCTATAAAAAGCTATGTGTTTCCATTGGCATAATTGTGAACAGCCTCATTCCTACAAGACTCAGAGGGTTATTTCAGAGAATTTTATAGAGCCAGAGTGACCCATCATGGGAAAGCTGATATCCTAATCGGCAGTAAAGAGTGAGCACCATCAAAACCCCACGCTGAGACAGTAATGGTGGTGAGGGGGAGCTGTGTGACTCATCATAAAACCTGAGAAATAGTATTGACCTGGAGTGGCTTTAATGACCATTCACAATTCATCCACATCCACTAACATGTTTCATTTCTTCAGAGTACTGCAAGAGGGTGAGAAGAAGGAAGTTGCCTATTATTCCTATTATTCTTATTTCTATTTTTGCCCCTCTTTGAGCCCTTGATTATTCCAAGAAAATCTTTTCCCTGGCTGTCAGACGTGATGTTCTGGGTTTTCATCAGCAGAAGGAGCCTCTTAAAAATGTCAGGACTTCCTACCAATTTATAAATGAGAATAAATTGACTTTCATTAAACTTTGAGTACCACATGCTGAGCAAAGCACTTTGCATGTTGACCCATTGAATCCTCCCAACAACCAATGCAAGATAAGTCAAAGTTACACACAATTCCTCATAGTGCAGAAGAAATGAAATAACATTTTTTGTGTGGGTGTGTTATCTAAGTATTTGTTCTCAGCTTGCCTTAAGTTATCGGTCCCACTGATGGCAGAAATTGCAGGAAAAAAACTATCTTGACAATCCAAGGTAACTCTGTTCTAAGTTATTACTCAGTCTTTCAGCATTTTGCCCCATTCTCAAGTGTTCTCTTCCAGTTCTCCTTCCCAAAATGGTAGAAAGATTCCAAGAAAAGCTTGCCCATTCTATTCACATTTGGAGGAGGCATCTGTTCCTCATGAAGTTGGTTGGTGGCTGACATAGGCCTCTGTGTTAGCTAGCGATGCTTGACTTGTCTGATAATCGAATGAGCTGCTATTAGTTGAGTTGTAGCCAACCCCACCTGGTCTTTGATGGCTAATGATTATATAGCCCTTTCCACTTCCACCAGTCATTAAAACCCATTGCTGTTGAGTTCATTCCAACTCATCGTGACCGTACAGGACAGAGCAGAACTGCCGCATACAGTTTCCAAGGCTGTAATCTTTATGGAAGCCAACTGCCACATCTTTCTCCTGTGGAGTGGCTGCTGGGTTGGAACCTCCAACCTTTCGGTTAGCAGCCATAGCTCTTAACCACTGTACCACCAGGGCTTCTCCACCAATCATTAGGCCCCCACATTCTCAGCCTCCACATCATAACCAAGCTTCTTACCAACCACAGGCCTCTTAGCATTTCCAAGCACAAATCCCCATTTGGGTAAGATCTCTCAATTGCTTTCTCTGCACCGCAATGGACTGCACAAGTAGGAGCCAAGGTGATTGACCTGAGGCCAACCCAACCCACAAGGGTTTCTTCCTCTGCTGTTTTGTGTTATCAAACGGATACCATGTTAGCTGTAGTCCCATGCTCGTGGTGCATTTCTTTAAGTGTCTTGGAATCTCCCTAGACAATAGCAGGCAAGGAGTCCTAATGTTTCCAGATTCTCACAAATTTATTTTGGTGTTTTTACCCACTAAAAATGTGCTCCTAGTTTTGGTGCCTAGGTAGATGCAACCTTTCCTTTTCCATGGTCAATCTTTTAAGATTTGAAATTACCAAAAAGGGATGAATGATAACATTCAAAACATTACCCTCCTAAGTAAATATTATAATTCTTAATATTCTTACAAATGAGAACAGTGAGGCTCAGAGATGTTAAATAACTTGTCTATAGAGTCCTCGTGGCACAATGGTTAAGAGACTGGCTGCTAACTAAAGGTTGGCAGTTCGAATCCACCAGCTGCTCCTTAGAAACCCTGTGGGGCAGTTCTACTCTGTCCTAAGGTCTCTACGAGTCAGGATCTACTCAACGGCAATGGGTTTGGTTTTGGTTTTTATGGTCACACAGGTCGTGATAGGTGGACTTTAAGCACATGTCCAGCTGAGCTTCACACCCTAATACTTCACACTCTGCTTTCATAGGAAGAAAACCCAAAGCTCAAAAAGTAATTTTCTTTTCCCAACCACTGATCAGATTCTGGTTACATAATCAGTCAGTCCAAATCAACAACTAACCCCACACTTTGGCCCTATCCCCTCCATTAATGTTGCTTAATGCATTATGAAAGAACATATTTTTGTACTAGCCCCACTCCTGCCTTCAGCTTAATTCTTCTACCTTTACTTTCTCTTAAACTGAATTGCTTGCTTATTGTGAAGTAGGTGGACTTTTTAATGATGTTCTGTTTTAACTGTCTTTGTAAGCAGCCTCTAATTCCTTAAGGAGTAAGAAAAGATTTAACTAAAATAAGGGCAACAAGATAGTACAGACTCTTTGAAGTACCTAATAAATGAAAATGCACACGTATTTTTGCATATGGGTCTAGGGGTATCTAGAGAAATGTTTATGTGCATAGGAGAGAGGGCAAGATGAAGATTACTGCTACCGTGGTAGGGATCCCCAACTATTAGAACAACTGGGGTTGGTCTGGAAGGCTCTCAGAAGGAATCAGCCATTTCAGAGCTAAAAGAGACCTTGAAGGTGAGTCATAATAAAGGTTTTTCAGAGAGAGAGAAACAAAACAAAACAGTTTAACTATAAAGGCAAAGGAGGAAATTTCAGGTTAGGAGCAAAGCAACACTTGCAGTGGCTTAAAAGGAAGAGAAGGAGCCCTGGCAGTGCAGTAGTTAAGCGATCAGCTGCTAACCAAAAGGTGGGCAGTTCAAACCCACCAGCCACTCTGCAAGAGAAAGACATGGCAGTCTGCTTCCATAAAGCTTACAGCCTTGGAAACCCTATGTGGCAGTTCTACTCCATCCTACAGGGTTGCTATGAGTTAGAGCCAACTTGATGAAAATGATTTTAAACCTGGCTCTCCACTTAGTAAAAACCTAGGTGAATTAACCCAGCAAAACTTCAACTTGAATATAGAAAATGAGATCTTCTCGCATACTACTATTATCAGCAACAAGTATGAGTTATCCAGTTTATTATGCCTGTTGATTTTCTCTCATGGTTGTTTTCATATATGCTTTGTAATTCTGGGCTTAGCTCATGTTCAGCGTGAGTTATTTCCTGTAGGAGTTCCATGCAACCTGAGTTGCAGAAACTTCATGGAGCAGTTTTGTGTTTACCTCTTTTTACTAAACCAGTTTTTCTCAGAAAGTCATTATCACGATTAAATGAGTTAATCGTTGTGAAGTACTAAGCACAGCACCTGGCTACCTAGTATTTGTTGAATAAGATTTCTTAGTTCAGAACGCCCATGTCTCCAGAGAAGCCCCAGAGTTCCAGTTTCTCACAGATGATGTTTTCTATCCATTACCTAGGACACCTGTTGTGGTTGCTGTGTCCCTAGGCCAATGGGCAGAGTTATTCTAGGCCCCGGTTAAAGAACAATGTAGTCTTTCCCAGCTTCTAGCTCAGGCAAGGGGCTCACTTAAGAGTGCACAGGGTCCTACTCCCTCCCCATGTTTGCAGTCTCCTATCAAGTTTCAATAGCACTGTGGGCCTTTCAGATTTAACCTACTCTCATGCTCTGGCTTTGTTTCATCATCGTTTCTAGTTCCTCAGAATCTTTCTGTCTTTCTTTTTTTTTTTTTTTTGCTTTTGAACTGGACTACGTGCTTTTTTTAATAAGGAGCCCTGGTGGCACGACTCTTAAGCACTCATCCCATCCAGCAGCTCCACAGGAGAAAGAACTGGTGATCTGCTCCTATAAAGATTACAGCTCATAAAATTCTTTTTTTTTTTTTCCTTTGTTTTATGGGGCCGTCTAATCTTTGGCTGAAGAGTGAACCTCAGGAGTGACTTCATTACTGAAGTAAAAGGGTGTCCAGGGGCGATACTATCGGGGTTTCTCCAGACTCTGTCAGGCCAGTAAGTCTGGTCTTTCTTTTTTCTTTGGAGTTAGAATTTTGTTCTACATTTTTCTCCAGCTCTGTCCAAGATCCTCTGTTGTGATCCCTGTCAGAGAGGTCAGTGGTGGTAGCCGCCAGCCCAGAAATTCTGTGGGGCAGTACTATTCTGTGACATGGGGTCACTATGAGGTACACAACAGCAGCAAGTGCTTGTTTAGGCTTTGTTGCAGTGTTCCAACTCCATGAGTTAGGAATGTGCTATCCACACTTACCATAAGAGCTCAATCTATCATATCCCTCGAGACTGGAAGTCTCCTGCCCTGCAGATTTAACTATCAACACTGGTGGCAAAAATACAGTAAGATACACACCATAAGAAATAGCTCCCAAACCAGGAAATAGCCAGAACACTTTGATGAGCAATAATTTTTAACTCCCACATACAGATGGTTATCTTACCATTTATCTGTATTAAGTTATTTCATGCAGTGTTATCTGATCACGTTTGCATTAGTATCTGAAAACCAAATTCAGTCACCCTTGTAACTTATTTCAATTGTTAGTTTAAAAATTCAAAAAATTAAAAATTGTATAATCTTGGAGGTGAAATCATGTTTCTTTTTAGATGTTTTCTGGATTCTCTAAATTATCTCCATGTCTTTTTTTTTTTTAGATTATTAGCTTTTTCACTAAGATTTCATTCTGTTATAAGTGTGTATCTATTAGGTATAAGGCAAATACTGTATGTCAGAACTCATTCACCCAATCGTTTTTTATCTTTTTGAAGTAACCAGGGATCATATTTTAAACTGGCTTAAAATTCTAATGAACATTCCATTAATTGAAAAGTTTTTAAATAAATATTTCTAGGTATAATTTTTAATTTATTTTACGTATCATGAGAAACCTAATTGATCCCCCCCAGAAAACAAGAGTCACCCCAAACTTGGGCCAAATCCACACTATTACTGCAATAGAAAGAGAAAATATTGAGGAAACTATGATTCACCCAGTATTTTACATCTTATCCCAGAAACAACCAAGTAGACAGCAATTCCTCAGAACTCCTAACCAGAGCATTCTGGGAAGTATGTCCCTTCTAGTGCAAGCTCCTCAACATGAATTTAATGGGTATCAAATGCAGACAGAAACAAATCTCATTCAGCCTCAATATCTCAACAATAGCCATTTAGTTAAAAACTATTATGGTATAGACATATGACAAAAGGCAATCCTTCCTAAAAATAATACTGTAGACTATTCCACAGCACGAAAAGCTAATGATGATATTTAAGGGATAAAATCTAGTAGAGTACGATCTTATTTTTTGTAAAGTGAAATCTACTTGCAAATAAATAATTTGGATATGAGGTAGACCCAGGTTTTGTACAAGATAAAGCTTATACAATATTGGGGGGACTATTTTAGAAAAGGAATACAAAATGATTAATACAAAATAGCCTGGGTCCCTCCCACAGCCTAGGACCTTTTGCAAGCATTATTTGCTCCATATAAATTTGCCCTCATTCTGAAAGTTTTTACCACTATATTTTAATAGGTAAATACCTAGATTATAGGATTACCAGTAATATTTTTTATGTTCTCTCTAGCCATCATTATTTTATTTCCCTTTTATAACAAAAAAAATCACTTATTTAATAAGAAAAGTTACTTTTTTAAAAAAAAGATGCCTTGATAAAGTAATCATAGAGGAAGGTGCTGATTATCTGTTTTTCACATCTTGACAAAAGAATATTGATTTCAAATATCAGGTAGGCCAGGTATATGCTTATAACAATATCTGGAAGGATTATCTGACTCAATATTTTTTTAAAACAACAGTTAAAGATGATTGAATCCACACTCTGTAATTAACACTACATGGATCTTCCTTTATGGTAATTGTACTAAATATGAAATAAACCAACAAATACAATGTCATTCTGATATAAAATGACCAAAGCAAAAACTAAACCCTTTGCCATCGAGTCGATTCTGACTCACAGTGACCCTATAGGACAGAGTAGAGCTGCCCCACAGGGTTTCCGAGGCTGTAATCTTTAGGAAGCAGACTGTCACATCTTTCTCCTTCCGAATGGCTGGTGGGTTCAAACTGCCAAGCTTTCAGTTAGCAACTGAGCATTTAACCCCTGTGCCACCAGGGCTACTTATAAAATGGCCAGTTAGACTTTATTCCACTTATTCATCACCTCCTGTATGAAATCACAAAGTCTTATTATTTCTATCTCTTAAACAAAAATCTAAAGTGTTTCTCCCTCTCCATTTCCACTACTCTAGTCCAAGCCATCATCAGCTCTGGCCGGGCCAATTGTAACTAGTTTCTGCTTCCACTTGGGCCCACACCCTCCACAGCAGTCCATTCTGCACATAGCAGTCAGAGTGATCATTCAGAAACATAAGCCAGACCATATTGCTCCTGCCTTTTAAACTCTTATCAAGCTACAAAAAGACATGAAGGGACCTTAAATCATACTGCTAACTGAAAAAAAGCCAGTCTGAAAAATCTACATACTGTTTGATTCCAATTATATGACACCCTGGAAAAAGAAAGTGAAAAGCTCAGTGGTTGTTAGGAGGTCAGGGGAAGGAGGAAGGATGAACAGGCAGAGCACAGGGTATTTTTAGGACAATGAAACTATTCAGCATGATACTGTAATGGTGGACACATGACATTATGCACTGATCAAAACTCATAGGGCTGTACAACACAGAGAGTGAGACCTAATATAAACTATGGACTTTAATTTCATAATAGTGTATCGATACTGGTTCATCAATTCTAACAAACATACCACAGGAATGCAAGATGTCAGTAACAGGAGAAACAGTGTGCATGGGGGACAGAAGGAATATGGCAACCATGTACTTCCTGAACAATTTCTCTGTAATTTTAGAACTGCTCTAAAAAACAAAGTCTATTAAAAAAAACAAAAAACTCTTCGATGGTTTCTCAGTGCCCTAGGAATGTAAGATCAGCATTGTCTACATGGCCCCCTCATGCCTACCTCACAAACCTCACTTCTCACAATTCTCCCTTTGCTCATTACACTCCAACCATACTCATTTCCTCTCTATTCCTTAAACAACAAGCTTTTCCTTCCTCAGGTCCTTTACACTTACTATTCTTTCTACCTGGGAAGTTTAACCCCCGGTTTTTTAAGTTGCATAACCATTCATTACCCTACAGATTTCTGCTTATTTTCTTTGCCTCTGAAAGGTCTTCGCGGATCACCTTCCTAAAGCTGTGACTCCTCTCACCCTGCCTCTTCACTCTCTAATGCACCATGCAAAATATTAGTAGAAGTTATCTCTGAGTGGTGGAATTACAGATTTTCTTTTATTTTCTATACATTTTTTATTTACTGAATTCTCCAAAATGAATGTATATTTCTTTATAAGAGGAATAAATTAGTAATTAAAAAATAAATCTCTGGACTGGTAATGAGAATTAATTCACTTGCCTATGTATGAATCTGCCTAATTCACCCAAATGTCCAGAATTTATTAACCTTACACGCTCCTAGTGCTTGCTCTTCAATTCGTTCAAGGCCCTGTTCAAATGCCATTCCACTGTGAATCTTTCCCCAGATCTTCCAGGAAAATATATATGCCCCCTCTATATTCCCATAGCACCTCGTAAAAACGTCTATTACAGCACTTACCACATTATATTTTAAATATTAGCTTACATATGTTTCCTCCACCAACATATCATGAGTAGCTCAGAGAGAGGGACAATATCTTCATCATTGTATCTCCAGTGCTTGACACAGTACAGTCCATTTAAAGGCTCTGATATATGTTTAAATAAATGAGTATGGAAGGAATTTTCTCATTACCTTCACAAGAAGTAAGAAATTATAACTTGTGCATGTTATATACCATACTTTTTATCTTGAATATATTTGGTTTTTAAAGGTTCCAGGAAGAAAAAACCTACCATCCCACCTCTCTTCTTTGGTCCTATACCAAGAACTGCTCTTAGGTTCCACCTTAAGCCTTATCCCTACCCTTGCATCCACCCTGCATTCCAGTTTAGCTCCCCATATTCTATTTCCTAACCACCTTGTTCTCTATCAAATAACTAACTTTTCCCTTGGAAAGCAAACTAGCTTATAGCAAATTATGAATAAATAGCTGATAACTCATTACTGTATTCTCTCTCCAAGGGGTAATTGCATTATCATATGAGATGTCAGGAAACACCATGCCTCAGCATAAAAAAACGAAACAAAACATATTTATAGTAATGGAATCTCAATTGCTACGGCAGAGCTGTTTGTTTGGTGGCCAGAGAATAGGTAGTCATCTACTCTACCTTGCATAAAGACGAGGAATTGAAATACCATTCTAGAGACTCCAGAGGACAGTATTCAAAAAAATGAACCCACACCAATAAAGTATCTACAATAAATAAGGCACTAGGCATTAACATGGATAAACTTAAAAAAAAAAAAAAGAGCTATAATTTGACTTTGCCTTCAAACAAAGCTTAAAGTCTTAAAACTTTAAAAACTGTCAAGTATTAAAAAAAAAAAAAAAAACTGTTGCCATCAAGTTAATTCCGACTCATAGTGACCCTTCAGGACAGGACAGAACTGCCCAATAGGGTTTCCAAGGAGCAGCTGGTGGATTCCAGCTGCCGACCTTTAGGTTAGTAGCCCAAAGCTTAAACCACTGTATCACCAAGGACTTTAAAAAATATTTATTTCCACTACCAGCTTCAGCTTGAGCATCTCCAGGGACAGGAAACTCACTGTCTGCAGGAAGTCAATTCTACTCAGGACTCCTCTGGCCAACAGAATGTTTTCTTCTTGTTCCCCAAAAGCCTCCTGTAACTCCTAATCTTTCTTCCATAAATTCAGTCCATCATCTGAGAGGCAGTTAATCATAGCCCCTCTCTGTGCCAACTATCTCTAGTTTCTTATATAGGCCATGATTGATTGGTTTCCACAGCCTTCAAAAGTCTGGTCTTACTCCATTGAACATGCCCTACTGTTTCTGTATCTCTTAGGTGTGAACTGCTCAGCCTAAGATGAAGAAAAATCATCACCTCCTTCATTCTGGAGTCTGTTTCTATCAATATATCCAAGATCAAGATTGCTTCAGCATTTTGGCAGCTACATCACTGTTCCCATACTAAGCCAATTGTCAACTAAGAATGTAAGTTTTAACTAATCTGCACATTTCCCATCCTATACCAGTACTTCTGGTTCTAAGGCCCTTGTGCATACAGCACATTTATCTTTGATTTCATTTTATTAGATATGTTGGCTTTTCCTACCTCTCGAGGCTTTCTTGAATACTGAGGCACTGGCTACCCTCCCAGCTTCACGTCATCTACAAATGTAATAAACATGCTTTCTACACACTTTTCTGAATCATTGAGGAAAATGTTTAACAGAATGAGTTCAAAGAGAGTCAGCAGAAAACTTCCACTACGAGTTGGAGCTAAGGCTAATTGTGTGCAAATATCCAAAATATGGTACCATTATATGCTAAGTGACATAAGGGAGCTTCAAAGCAACCAGAAGGAGAAGAAAAAGAACACACTCAGTTGGGGAAGGAGAGAAAAGGAACATAGACAGGATGAGAAGGGAAAGAGATAAGGAAGTAATTAATAAAAGGAATAATTTTTGATTGAGCATTAATAAATAAATAGTATTACAACTGGCAGAGTCATACAAACAGGATAGTCCAGACATAGAAGGAAAAAAATGCATTCACAAAGATTCTTTGGCAGCAAATCACACAATATATTAATTCATTCAAAATATATCTACTGTGCTATGTGCCAGGCACTGTACTAGGTAAGAGGATACAATAATGATCAAAAGTAGACACCGTATCTGCTCCTGGAATTTATGAACCGGTGAGACAGACAAGCTAACATTCAAGCAAATGAAAAACTGCTAGTTTGACACAAGAATATATTTGCATACAAGCAGGTTTTCTAGTTCAATAAACATCTTGTTGAATTTAGAGTAATGCCAGGGAATAAGGAAGATATAATGAATCTGAGAGTAATGTTTTGTGGTTATTTTTGGCTAAGAAGCAATGGGGAGCCATTATACATTCTTGAATAAGGGGGTAGCCCAATCATAAATAAACTTTTCGACAAATAATTTAGTAGCAACGTCCCAGTATGGACTGGGAAAAGAAGTGGGTAGTTGGGACGTTTGGTTGTTAAACTAGGACAAATGTCTGAATGAGCAATAATGAGGGTCTACACTCTGGTAATATAATTGGGGATGGAATGTAAAAATTATTAAGTAAAATCAGTTATGTGTGAACAGTAGTTTGGGGAAAGAAAAGAAGAGAAAGTAGCCACAAATGAGGACAAGTTATAAGCCCAACTGACTGAGAAAATGGTTATAATTCCTTTAACAACACTAAAGAAGCCAGCTTCCATGAGTCTGTCAGTTTGTAGTACTGTAGGGGCTTTCTTGTTGCTGTGATGCAGAAAGCTATGCCACCAGTATTAAAATAGCAGCAGGGTCACCCATGGCAGACAGGTTTCAGCTGAGCTTCCAGATTAAGAAAGACTCAGAAGAAGGACTTAGCGGTCTACTTCTGAAAAGAATTAGCCAGTGAAACCTTATGAACAGCAGTGGAACACTGTCTGATACAGTGCCCAAAGATGAGCCCCTCAGGTTGGAAGGCACTCAAAATATGACGGGGGAAGAGCTGCCTCCTCAAGAAGAGTAGACCTTAATGACATGGATGGAGTCAAGCTTTCGCAACCTTCATTTGCTGATGTGGCACAACTCAAAACGAGAAGAAACAGCTGCAAACTTCCATTAATAATTGGAACATGGAATGTACTAAGTATGAATCTAGGAAAATTGGAAATCGTCTAAAATGAAATGGAACACATAAACATCAATATCCTAGGCATTAGCAAGCTGAAATGGACTGGTACGGGCCATTTTGAATCAGACAATCATATGGTCCACTATGCTAGGAATGGCAAATAAAAGAGGAATGGCATCGCATTCATTGTCAAAAAGAACATTTCAAGATCTATCCTAAAGTGCAACACTGTCAGTGATAGGATAATATCCATATGCCTACAAGGAAGACCAGTTAATACAACTATTATTCAAACTTACGCACCAATCACTAATGCCAAAGATAAAGAAATTGAAGATTTTTATCAACTTCTGCAGTCTGAAATTGATCAAACATGCAATCAGGATGCATTGATAATTAGAGGTGATTGGGATGCAAAAGTTGGAAACAAAGAAGGATTGGTAGTCAGAAAATATGGCCTTGGTAATAGAAATGATGCCAGAGATCGCATGATAGAATTTTGCGAGACCAACGACTTCTTCATTGCAAATACCTTTCTTCAACATAAACGGCGACTATACACGTGGACCTGGCCAGATGGAATACACAGGAATCAAATCGGCTACAGCTGTGGAAAGAGACAATGGAAAAGCTCAACATCCTCAGTCAGAACAAGGCCAGGGGCCAACTGCAGAATAGACCATCAATTGCTCCGATGCAAGGTCAAGTTGACTGAAGAAAATGAAAACAGGTCCACTAGAGCCAAAGCACGACCTTGAGTATATCCCAACAGAATTTAGAGACCATCTCAAGAATAGATTTGACATGTTGAACACTACTGACGGAAGACCAGATGAGTTGGGGAATGACATCAAGAATATCATACATGAAGAAGGTAAGGGGTCATTAAAAAAACAGGACAGAAAGAAAAGATCAAAATAGATGTCAGAAGAGACTCTGAAACTTGCTCTTGAATGTCAAGTGGCTAAAGCTTAAGGAAGAAACGATGAAGTAAAAGAGCTGAACAGAAGATTTCAAAGCTCGAGAAGACCAAATAAAGTATTACAATGACATGTGCAAAGACCTGGAAAGAGAAAACCAAAAGGGAAGAACATTCTTGGTTTTTCTCAAACTGAAAGAAGTGAAGAAAAAATTCAAGCCTCAAGTTGCAATATTGAAGGATTCTATGGGGGAAAATATTAAACGGCACAGGAATCACCAAAAGAAGATGGAAGGAATACACAGAATCACTATAAGAAAAGGAACTGGTCGACATTCAACCATTTCAGGAGGTAGCATATGATCAGGAACCAATGGTACCGAAGGAAGAGGTCCAAGATGCACTGAAGGCACTGGCAAAAAACAAGGCTGCAGGAATTGACAGAAAACCAGTTGAGATGTTTCAACAAACAGATGCAGCGGTGGAAGTGCTCATTTGTCTATACCAAGAAATTTGGAAGACAGCTACCTGGCCAATCCACTGGAAAAGATCCATATTTATGCCTATTCCAAAGAAAGGTGATCCAACCCAATGTGGAAATTAATGAACAATATCATTAATATCACACGCAAGTAAAATTTTGCGAAGATCATTCAAAAGCAGCTGCAGCAGTATATTGACAGGAAACTGCCAGAAATTCAAGCCAGATTCAGAAGAGGACGTGGAACAATGGATATTATTGCTGATGTCAGATGGATCCTGGCTGAAAGCAAATACCAGAAAGATGTTTACCTATGTTTTATTGACTATGTAAAGGCATTCTATTGTGTGGATCATAACAAATTATGGATAAACTTTTGAAGAATGGGAATTCCAGAACACTTAATTGTGCTCATGAGGAACCTGTACTTAGATCAAGAGGCAGTTGTTTGGACAGAACTAGGGGATTCTGAGTGGTTTAACGTCAGGAAAGGTGTGTGTCAGGGTTGTGTTCTTTCACCATACCTAGTCAATCTGTATGCTGAGCAAATAATCCGAGAAGCTGGACTATATGAAGAAGAAGGCGGCGTCAGGATTGGAGGAAGATTCATTAACAACCTGCTTTATGCAGATGACACAACCTTGCTTGCTAAAAGTGAAGAGGACTTGAAGCCGTTACTGAGGAAGATCAAAGACTGCAGCCTTCAGTAGGGACTACACTTCAACATAAAGAAAACAAAAATCCTCACAACTGGACCAACAAGCAACATCATAATAAATGGAGAAAAGACTGACGTTGTCAAGGATTTCATTTTACTTGGATCCACAATCAACACCCAATGAAGCAGCAGTCAAGAAATCAAAAGACGCACTGTGCTGGGCAAATCTGCTGCAAAAGACCTCTTTAAAATGTTGAAAAGCAAAGATGTCACCTTGAAGACTAAGGTGGGCCTGACCCAAGCCATGATGTTTTCAATCACATCATACGCATGCCAAAGCTGGACAATTAATAAGGAAGACCGAATAAGAATTGACACCTTTGAATTACGGTATTGGAGAAGAATATTGAATATACCATGAACTGCTAGAAGAATGAACAGATCTGTCTTGGAAGAAGTACAACCAGAATGCTCCTTAGAAGCAAGGATGGGGAGACTACGTCTAACGTACTTTTCAGGAGGTATCAGTTCCGGGAGAAGGATGTCATGCTTGGTAAACTACAGGGTCACTGAAAAAGAGGAAGACCCTAAATGCAATGGACTGACACAATGGCTGCAACAATGGATTCAAGCATAACAATGACTGTGAGGATGGTGCAGGACTAGGCAATGTTTTGTTCTGTTGTACATAGGGTCGCTATGAGTTGGAACTGACTCAACAGCACCTAACAACAACAACAAAGAAGCCAGAGAGATGCTCTGGTTTGTGAGAAAAGATGCAAATAGGATACTCCCATTGCTGTTGAGTCAATTCTGACTCACAGCAACCCTACAGGCCAGAGTAAAACTGCCCCATAGGGCTTCCAAGGCTGAATATCTTTACGGGAGCTATCTGCCGCATCTTTCTCCCATGGAGGGTGGGTGGCTTTGAACCACAGACTGTTTGGTTAGCAGCCAAACACTTAACTACTGCACCACCAGGGCTCCTAAATAGAATACTGGAGGCCATATTCAGCAGGTACCTGAAAATGAGGGACTAGAGCTTAGAAGACAAACTGGGGATGCAGATGGGGGTGGGGGGTCATCTGCACAGGGATGAGAGTTGAAGCCTTGAGGGTGGATCCTATTACTGACAGAGAAATGACAAAGAAAAGACAACTTCCTGGCCTAGGACTTGAACAAAGCCCTCTAGAGAGAGGCCAGATGAGGAAAGAAAGCAACAAAGGAGATAGAGGGGAAACACCTACAGAGGCACATCCACTGTCCCCTTTCAGAAGGGAAACTGCTAACAAGGAAGAAAAGCAAGTTCAACATGAGGCTGAGTTCTTGTCTTCACTATTCTCTCCCTACAATATTCATGAGGTATCTGTCATTATGGCATAGCCTCATATGACACATAGTTCATATAACATTGGAAATGGCCATCATCCTGCAGTTGGTCAAGAGGGTCACTGGTAGTGGGCTCCAATGTACAGCAACCCAGTCAGTTCACAAGACAAGACGGACTCTTTGGTTTTCATCTGAAGCATGGTAGAAATTGCTTTACACCAGTGTATTAGATATTACTTCTACAAACTCATAGGCAGTATGATTTAGCATTTACTTTTGT
This sequence comes from Dugong dugon, assembly GCA_030035585.1. Classification (NCBI taxonomy): domain Eukaryota; kingdom Metazoa; phylum Chordata; class Mammalia; order Sirenia; family Dugongidae; genus Dugong; species Dugong dugon. The sequence goes on from CM057467.1 coordinate 36,046,372, forward strand.
TTTTGTGCTTTCCACTGAGACCCAGTTTCAGCCTGAAATATAAGCTCCCACTAGCTTAAAGGAATGCCTAATTTGATAACATAAGAGCATTGCAGGGCTGATTTGCATCTCAGTATTTTATGGGACGTAGTGAAAGATAGTGGCACAGCCCGATCCATAACGTTTGATCCCTTAGACCAAGAAGAGACAAAAAGGAGTATAATGTTAACTACACATAGGGTCCAACATATATACATGCTCCTGCATGTACACACACAGACACACACACACACACACAATCAGGATAAACTGTAGAAGAAAAACAGCAGCCTTTCTAGGGAAACATGCCCAAATCTGACATCTTATACCTCAAGGGGAAATCATGGCAGTTTCCATCACTTCATTTATTATTTCTTCAACAGTCATGCATGCATGCACACATGCACACATGTACACGCACACACGTGCACTCACACACACAAGAGGACCATGGGAGCCCAACCTGGTTGGAACTCGTCCATATAGTCCTCTTAGAAATAGATTCAAATCAAGGCAACCCCTAATTCAAACGAAGAAAGACAAAACATAACAGACACACACACAAGTGTCAATGCAAATAGATTATAAGGGTTTGCAATATCTGGCAAAGAGCCACACCAAGAAACCCACATACCAGTGAACATTTCTGAAGCAGCAGAGTTAGCCTCGATTTGGTTTCCATGGCAATAAATACTGAACCGGGGTCTGCTACCACCTATCCTGAAGAGAAGGGTCAGCAATCAGTGAAATACTTCCCTTAATGATATAAAGAATTATCAAAATCAATCACAATTATACCCATCACAGTTGGAAGAACTATGTTTTATGAGATCGTGGATTTTTCCACTGATTAGAAAAAAAGGGAGGGGGATTTACAAAGTCATCCATCCAATAGGATGGTGATTCTATCTGAACCCCAACAGACCACATAAATAACCAAGAGATGATTCAGGGCTGACCCCAAGTCATTGTGCCAGAATTTGGGGGACCAGAAGGGGCTGCAACAGTAGAGTCATGTATAGCTGTGGTCTTCAGAATATCAACTGTAAATAATGATTCTGTAAAGAATGGCCCAAGGTCTGCAGCACTTTTGTCAACAAATGTCAACAAATGCTAAAGCTTGTTTAAAAACAAGAAGCGCTTCTGACAGTTATCTAGAGCCAAAATTAAACTGTGGAGAGGAGCAAGCAACAAAGATATCACCCATTTAGAGCTGGCAGATATTTGCCCAATGACTCCTGAGCCAACTTTAACTTCTTATACTTTTCTCTCAGGTGTATAATGAAGACATTGATATCCTATGAACACAGAAATGTATCCTGCCTACTCTACAGAAATCATTTCACCCTAACATAGCAACTTGTGTAAAGTAAGCCTGCATTCTACTAGAGGCTGGAACCAGGGAGAGTGATGATAATTATTTATCACTAACTGTGTCATTCATTCAGTCTGCAATGACTCATTACACACTTGGTCTGTGTCAGGCAGGCTGTTGGACACTTAAGATGTAAAACACAAAGTACACAAAGATGTAAAAATACAGTCCTACCAAGGAGTTCAGAGTCTACCAAAGAGGCATACATATAAACCAATGATTATGATATAATATGACAAGGACCTCAAACAGACATATTAATCCTTCACTGGCTTCTTATTGCCTTAGGATAAAGTCAGAACTCCTTCACACGACCTTCAAGACCCTCTGGAATCTGGCCTCTGCCCAGTTCTTGAGTCTAATCTCCTATAACTCCCCTGTCTATGTTCCAGCTATCACTGCTCTTTTTAGCTCTATCTTGCATCCAGTTTTCCCACATGCTGTTCCCTCTGCCTAGACTGGTCTTTCCCTGTCCCTTCATCTAGGTAACTCCTAGTTATCCTTCTGATCTCAGTTTAAGCATCATTTCCCAGAATTATGAGGTCCTCCTGTTGTATGTTCTCATCGTTCCATATTCTTCCTCTATCATAATTTTTCATGGTAATGCTTTTAGTTTTCTGTTGTCTATCAAGCTCAGTGAAGGATGTGAGCAATTCTTATGAGTTACATTGTATCACCAATTGTAAGCACTGGGCCTGGTACACAATAAATCTCAAGTATTTGTTGAATGAATGAAATTGCTGAGAGGTAGTTGAGAACCTGGGTGGTACAAACAGTTAACACACTTGGCTGCTAACTGAAAGCTTGGAGGTTTGAGTCCAACCACAGGTGGCTTGGAAGAAAAGCCTGGCAATCTACTTCCAAAACATCAGCCATTGAAAACCCTGTGGTGCATAGTGCTACTCTGACACATATGAGGTCACCATGAGTCAGAGTAGACTCCACGGCAACTGTTTTAAGGTGAGCACAGAAGAGCTAATTACCACAATGTGGCCTGCCCCTCAGCATGGAGAAGACGTTGCTACTAATACCAATATTTATTGTGCTGCAGTAATGTAGCTAAATAGATTAAAAATTGATCTGAAAACCTTACAGAGTACGGAAATTTCTATAATTCAGTTTCCGTATTTGGTTAACTCATTTTCTAACCAGCAAAAGATTACCTGAAATTTCTGATAGCTTAATAAGAACTACAATAAAAACAGATAGATTTAGACTCAAGCATTTGGAATTCAGGGTAATGCTTTTAAAGGTTTACTAAGCAAATGGTGAGTATGCCATGAGGTAAGGGACACTCTGAAGCAGAATACACTAAGTGTGTTCTGAGGTATAGTACACAGAGCCCTCCACTGAGGATCAAAAGAGCTGGGTTCTTTTACTCAATTCTGCCACTAACTAACTCTCATTGACCTCTCTGGGTCCCAATCTCCTCACCTGTACAATGAGTGGGCCAGACAACAAGACATAGCTACATCTAGCTCAAAACCACCCCCAACCTATTGAAAACACACCCAATTGCATATAAATGATCAATAGGCTAATTAATTTAGCAAAGCAAGTCTCCAAGGCCTTTAACACAATGAACATGTTCTGAAGAATGTGTTACAATATTACTTTTTAAAAATTAAATCTTCATTATGTCAATATTCTCTGACGCTCACTAGCCCTCCCTGTACTAGCTCAGATTAGGACAATTTGCTGAATTTAATAACTGGAATAAAGCCACGCTCCCCATAGAAGTGGGGCATGAGGCAAGAGTCATGTGCACGCTTACTTCATCTTTGAGCGTGCAGGGCCAACAGGGAGAAACAAACACAACAGGACCAGTTTAAGCAACAACATCAAGGGGTAAATGCTTCTACTGTTTACCTCCTGAAAATAAACTGATTCACCAGGCACAAAACCCCATAACAAGACAGTCAATAACTTTTTAACTGCTTAAACTATCCAAGAAATAAATTTTAAATGGGGAGCCCAAGGTAGAGAAGGGAAGAGTGTTGACACGTAGCAGGATTGGCAACCAATGTCACAAAACAGTATGCATATTAATTGTTTAATGAGAAACTAATTTGCTCTGTAGACCTTCATCTAAAGCACAATAAAAATAAATAAATAAATTTTAATGAAAGATGATCTTCACCAAAATGAATAATAAAAATTATTATAATAAAAATTATTCATTTTGGTGAAGACTCTCTTTTATTAAAATTGTTATATTAACTCTCATCTCAAAAACTGAACACTGACTAAAATATATTAATGTGGTAAAACTGTCTTAAATTATGAATGAAGAGGAAAAATCAACCAGTCAGTTGAGTAACTGAGATCATTAAATGTTCATTTATAAGGTCATAGACCTTTTGTTTTAATTGTTCTATATTGCTAAGTATGTAGACACTCAATTCCCACTGCTTTCTCCTACGCTATGCCTACCCTCCAACATTTAGCTAAGTTTTCAGTTAACATAGGAATTAAAAAGTACAAAATGGAAATACTTTCCTAGGAAGATTATTTGCTTCATTCATTCATTCATAAAAATAGCATTATTTAGCATCTATCGTATAACTAAAACAGTCCAAACACCCAAGAGGGGTCTCAATTTTTAGGTGAAAAACACAAGCCCTGATCTTGAAACACTCACAAGATAAATACATGAAACACCTAGAAATCAATTCTAAGTATAAGCAAGAATGAGGGAATTCAGTACAACCTACACACCAATGTACTGAGAACTAAAATCACCTTTGGGGCAGAGTTAGTCTTAGATTTTGCCTTAGAAAAGGTGATACTTGAACTGTTATTATTGTTACCAAAAAAACCTAACTCGTTGCCATCAAGTCGATTCCAACCCGCAGTGATCCTATAGGACAGAGAAGAACTGTTCCATAGGGTTTCCAAGGAGCGACGGGTGGATCTGAACTGCCGACCTTTCGGTTAGCAGCCGAACTCCTAACCGCTGCACCACCAGGACTCCACTGTTGTTGTTAGTTGCTGTCAAGTGGATTATGCCTGATGGCGAACCCGTAAGTGCAGAGTAGAACCGCTCCATATGGTTTTCAAGGCTGTGGCCTTTTGGAAGCAGATTGCCAGGCCTGTCTTCCCAGGTGCCTTTGGGTGGGTTTGACTTGCCAACAACTTTTTGGTTAGTAGTCCAGCACTTAACCATTTGTGCCACCCCAAATAATAGTTTGGATTTGTTACACTAGAAAGTAAGGAAGTGCTCAAAAAAAGAGGTGGCAAATATCGCAAAGATGAAGGAGTCCGTTTGAAGGGATATCCACTGGGCAAACCTAGGACAATTTCATCTCTCTTACTTTTTGTTACAGAAAAGTGTACATAATTTTATAGCTGGGTAAATTTTCATAAACTGAACTAATCAGCCCTTGAACTAATCGAGTCATTACAACCTCCCCAAGAGTAATTATGATTCTGACTTTTAACAGCTTCATTTTTCCTGTTTGTAATTTGTACATATATTTAAAAAATTGTATTGTGTTGGCTTCTTTCATTCAACATTATGTGTGTGAGATTCATCTACACTATTGCAGGTAACTGTAGTTCATTCACTTCCACTGCTGTCTTACTTTGTGTGATTACATTTGGATAGTTTCCAGATTTTCATTCTTTTAATAGTGCTGCTGTGAACAAACATGTACATGTCTTTTGGTGGGCAAAAGCAGTCATCTCTGTTGGACATATATTCTGGAGTAAAATTGCTAAGTCATACAATATGCATCATTCCTTTTTCTTCAAACAGATTTCCAAAGTGAGATTACTAATTTACACCCCCAGCAGCAGAATGAGAGTTCTAATTTTTAGTCATCCTCATCAATTCTTAGTGTCTACCATCTTTTTCATTTAGTCATTCTGGTGGTTGTATAGTGGCATAAGACAGTTTTAATTTGTATTTCCCTGGTGACAAAAGCAGTTGAGCCTTTTTTCACATGTTTCTTGGCCATTAGGAAGTATATGAGTTTTTTTTGTTTGTTTATTTTTTAATTGAGTTTCTTTTTCTTATTGATTTGTACAAACTCTTTATATATTATAGATATGAGTCTCTTGTCAGATATGGGTATGGCAAATATATTATCACATTCAGTGGTGTCATGGATTGAATCATGTCCCCCAAAAAATGTGTGTATCAGTTTGGCTGAGCCATGATTCCCAGTATTGTGTGGCTGTCCTCCATTCTGTGACTGTAATTTTATGTTAAAGAGGATTATGGTGGAATTGTAACACCATCCTTACCCGGGTCACATCCCTAATCCAATGTAAAAGGGAGTTTCCCTGGGGTGTGGCCTGCACCACTTTTATCTCTCAAGAGATTAAAGGAAAGGGAAGCAAGCAGAGAGTTGGGGACCTCATACCACCAAGAAAGAAGCACCACGAGCAGAGCACGTCCTTTGGACTTGAGGTTCCTGAGCAGAGAAGCTCCTAGTCAGAGAGAACATGGATGAGAAGGCCGATAGAGAGAGAAAGCCCTCCCCTGGAGCTGACACCCTGAATTTGGACTTTTAGCCTACTTTACTGTGAGGAAATAGACTTCTTTTTGTTAAAGCCATTCACTTGTGGTATTTCTGTTATAGCAGCACTAGATGACTAAGATAAGTGGGTTATGTTTACACTCTCTTAATGGCATCTTTTCACATATAGAAGACATTAATTTTAATAGAGTTCAGTTTATTAATTTTTTCTTTATTACTATCAATATGGATAGTTCATTGCTACTATAGAGAAATACAATTTATTTTTGTATATCGATCTCATATCCTGCAACCTTGCTGAACTTTCTCATTTCTAGAAGCTTTTTTGTAGATATTGTTGGATTTTATACATAGACAATTGTGCCATCTGCAAATAAACACAATTTTACTTGCTCCTTTCCAATCTGCTGACTTTTTATTTCATTGTCTTATCTTACTGCACTGTCTAGAACAATGTCGAATGGAAGTGGTAGGGGCAAATATCCTTGTTCCTGATGTTAGATCATGCAGTCTGTCTCCATTAAGTATGATGTTAGCTGTACACTATTTGTACTGTGGCTTTCCCAGTAGGAGGGTAAGAACTGAGGTAGGAGGAGTGGGGTGGTGAGAAAAACTGAGATGCTGCATTCAAGGAGGGACGCTTACAGACACTATCGCTTGGACATTAATGTTAATGCTGCTTCCTTTCTAATCACATATTGGTGAAGATATTCTGAGAACATGGAAACAAGGTAACAGATAATCAAAATCCTTGTTTGGGGTTCAGAGAAAAAACCCAGAAGTGCTTCATGGTCACTGAATATTGACTGGAATTTCTATTCATTAGGTTAAAGGAAGCAAAGGAGAGTTGAGTACATATCTTCAAGTGGAGCAAATAACCACTAATGAAAAAGAGTCTGTGAACCTAGCCAGGCTCACTCATTCTCCAGGTATATATCTCAGATAACCAAGGGAGTAGGAGGGAGCATGTGGAGTACATGTACTCATCCACAACCTAGACATGCTCCACCACTGAGTCTCTGGAGTAGAAGAAAGCTCTAGCGAAGGCAGCATTTAAGGAGTGACCCTTGGGTACTAATAACCTGCTTATACTTTGCACTCGTGTCACATCATTATACGAACTGTACTTGCAATTCCACAAAGACGTATGCAGCACATTCTGCCTGAGGTACTTTAGGTTGATGATTCCTTTCTCATCTCCCTCTGAGCACTATCATTTTATTCCCCCCCGTAACTTATTATAGAAAATTACAATTTAAAAAGAGCTTTAACTCACCTGGTATTTTAATCCTGAACTGCTCGACACTATGATATGGATAAAGCAGCATTATTATCCCTTCTCTACATATGTGGAAATAGGCCAAAAAGGTTAAGTGTTTTGTGAAGAATCACATGGCTAATAAATAGATGAGCCAGGATTAAAACCTAGGTAATCTGATTCTAAATCCAGTTCCCTTTCACTACTTTCTGCTCCTTTAATCTCTGCCTAAAAAAGGAGACAGAATTAAAAACAGGTTTTACCCAGAGATTTTTCAAGAATGTTACATCTACCTCACCTCAAATAATATTTGATACCTTCTATTGTAGATATTTGATACCGTCTATTGTATATACGGAGCCCTGGTGGTGCAGTGGTTAAGAGCTATGTCTGCTAACCAAAAGGTCAGCAGTTCAGATCCACCAGCCATTCCTTGGAAACCCTATGGGGCAGTTCTACTCTGTCCTGTAAGGTCACTATGAGTCGGAATCGACTTGACAGTAAGAGGTTTTTTATTTTGGTTATTGTATATATTACTATGGGTCAGGAAATATTAAGCATCTTAGATACATTATATCACTTTTTCTCAACAACCCTATAGAGTGCATATTATCCTCATGTTTACAGATGAGAACACTGTAGTTTAGGGAGGTCCATAAACTTTCCCAAGGTTACACAATTAGTAAGTGAAAGCAGTAGATTCCAAATCTAAGTCAGCTAAATTCCAAAGGTGATGAATATCACAAGGTATCCTAAATAAACACATTGACATATGTCCCGTAATCACGTTGGAACATGTGATTCTTATTATACTCTGAAGCACTTATATTTATTTTCTCATTCAAATTCTCATTTGAAGAGCTATCAAGGGAAAGAGAGATGAGACTAAATGTACCTGACTCCAGAGAAGAAAAACAGGAACAGTATGAAAAAGTTCTAAACAGTCAGATTTTGTTTAAATATAAAAAAAAATCTTTTGATAATCACATCTGTTTAAAAAGGAAGCAATCATGTTCTATATCTCGTCTGGAGTAGCAGTTACACAGGCAATGAATTTATCAAAATTCATCTAACAGTAACTTCAGATCTGTGCACTTCACTGTACATACACATTTAACATCAATATTTTTTTAAATAAAGAGACTGATTTGTGAGATAATGAGCTTCAATCAGAGGCTTAATGATAACCTACCAGAGATAAAGAGGATCTCTGAATTAATTGAAGAGGTAATACTGGACATTATCTTAGCATTCTTCCAAACCTAAGACTATATAGTATTTTCGTCGACATATATAAAGAGAATATGAGATCACTTTCAGATCTAAACTACTGAAGTTTTTTTGTTTGTTTGTTTTTTTAATTGGTTACTCTTTATGTGGTTGCATGCTATGGCTGCTAACCAAAAGGTTGACAGTTCAAATCCACCAGCCACTCCTTGAAAACCCTATGGGGCAGTTCTACTCTGTCCCATAAGGTCGCTATGAGTTGAAATTGACTCAACGGCAAGAGATTTGGTTTTGTGTTTTTTGGCTTTATGCCTATAATGTCTCTTAAAATATGTAATATGAGTTTTCAGGCAAGTTGCCTTGTTAAGGATGTTCCAAATAGGAAGGAAAGAGCCAATGATTAGTTTAGGGTGTCACTTGTGAAGCCGGCATGTCACTTCCCCGTAGAGGACTCCCAGGGTGGACTTCTCAAATAAATTACCTTGGTCAATAATCTAGTGCTTGGCCTTAAAGGCTCATAAACCCAATATTGTCCATACACAAAAGCAACAAAGTTCACAAGACTATGAAAGACTATTATTACTTTTAAATTATAAACAAAATTTCCAAAGGGATAAGACCCATTGGATCCTCCAGTCAATACATTCTTTCTGTTAACATGCCATATGGGAAAATAAACCATAATCAGAGTGTTGCTTGGTAAGCTTGGAGTCAAAATCAGGATGTTGTATGACTCAAAATCTTAATGGCATCTTTGCGTAGCTTAGCTTTCAATCAGGTTATGGTCCTAGGAGCAATCCTGACTCTAATAAGGGACTGCATGTGCCTGTTCTGGTTCATTATGGATGAATATTTTAGTTTATCCAAGAGGGTAATCTTTCTTTCCTTCATTTGCAAGTTCTCCGGGATCACTGTAGTCCTTATGCACTACAGAAGATGTGCAATCAAGAGAAAATGTTACCACACCTACGAAATATCCAATGGGTGCACTATGTGGTCTAGGAAATACGAAACTATAGCTATGACACATCCTTTGTTGTAAGGGCACTTGAAATCTGCTACTGAAAGCTAAATGGATGACATGTAATCAGCAGAAAAAGACAGTGCTGAGATCACATCCAACCTGCAATAGAAAAATGGAAATAAGCATAGTCTTTTGTGAGTACCTTTGAATTCCAACTCTTCTCCTTCTTTTACAGAGACATGTGCCCACAATTAATTTGCTCTCTTCTTGCATGTTCATTCCCATAAGACGTGTTTGAATATCCATGAACTGTTGTCTGTGCCAAATTCCCCTGTGTCCCACAATATATTTGACTGTGAGCAATGCCAAATTATAACATGGGCATAGGGGGCAAGTGTTTTCAGAGATGGAGAGAGTTCTTCATTTTCATATGTCAAAAACAGGGTAGCAATGAAATAAATTAATATTTACTGAGGGCCCAATTTGTGATAGGCTTCATTCTAGGTATTTTAATCTCACTCAATTCTTATGTAATGCAAAGTATTAAATATTATCTGCACTTTACAGAGGCAGGAATCAAGCTATGGCAGCTTATCTAACCTGTAAATGGTCACATAACTATTGAATGTCAGGGCTAGGGTTAGCACCCAATCTGTCTGATGTGAACACCTCATTCCTATCCATATGTTGATCTTTCCTGCTATCAGGACTCTCCTATCATCTCATAAGAGTAAAACATTTTGTTTGGTAAGAGGAAAAAGCCCACTGCTCCTTCAACTCCTCAAGCTTTTTCTGGCACACCCTGAAGATTTACACACACACAGAAGTGGCCAGAATCATCATCCATGACTATTCACCCTCAACCACCCAAATTGCTGCATAATGAGATGGCAAAGCTCTAAAATGTAATGATATGGTATTGAGCAAAATTCTAAAATGCAATTAGACAGCATTAGGTAAAATCCTGCAAACATTGTCAGCTGTGCCACAAAAACTTTACAAAGCAAAGGAAGAGATAGATAAGTGCCAGCTGCTGCCTTTCGGGGAAGCTGCTTGCCATGGCCATTTCTCCAGAGAGCTTCCCCAGGAACGAGGTCAACTTTGCAGGGGCTAAATCAAAGCTGGGTGTCTCAAGAACCAACATCACCAGTGGGGCTTCCAGCATATGCAACAGAATTATCCAGGAAATGCAACTCTTCATGCTACAAACATTATGAAGCACCTACCCGAAACTAGCATTTGTTCTAGACACTAGGCCTAAGAGGAATGGGAGACATTCCCTCAAGCAAAGATACCATAAGTCTTAATTCGTTTTTGCTCTATAGTCGAATAAACTGGATCCAGCATATTGCTTGCTGAATAATACAGCAGTGAATGAAATATACCCAAACTCCTGCCCTTGTGGAGCTGATATTCTAGAGTGGTAGAAGAACAGACGAACAAAGAAAGAAGTATGCCAGATGGTGATAAGTGTTAAGGGTGGTGGGGAATGGGGATGTGACTGCATCATTCTACACAGAGTAAATAGGGATAAGAGTCCTGGGGACAAAAAAACGACCCAGAAAACCAGACTTTTGGGGGTTACTGACATAAACAGAGGTAAGGGGCAAAATGAGTAATCCTGATGGTCCCAGCACTGGGCAAAAGTCACAAACAGACATTTCATTGAAGAAGATATACAGATGGCAAATAATTACATGATATGATGTTCAGGAAAATGCAAATTAAAACTAAAATGAGATGTTACTATACACCTATCCAAATGACTAAAATAAAAACAACGAGGATACAGAAAAACTGGATCACTCATATATTGCTCACGGGAGTGAAAAATGGTATAGCCACTCTGGAAAGTTGGACAGTGTTTCATAAAACTAAACATTCAGTTACTATATAACTCAATGTCTTAGTTATCTAGTGCTGCTATAACAGAAATACTAGAAGTGGATGGCTTTAGCAAACAGAAGTCTATTCTCTCACAGTTTAGGAGGCTAGAAGTTCAAATTCAGGGTGCCAGCTCTAAGGGAAGTCTTTCACTCTACGTCAATTCTGGGGGAAGGTCCTTGTCATCAATTTCCCCTGGCCTAGGAGCTTTTCAGCACAGGGACCCCAGGTCCAAGGGATGCACTGTGCTCTCAGTATTTCTTGCTTAGTGGCAGGAGGTCCCTCTCCTCTCTGCTGTTGATTCTCTCTTTTATATCTCAAAAGAGACCGACTCAAGATACAGCCTAATCCTGTAGATTGAGTGCTACCTCATTAACATAACTGCCTCTAATCCTGCCTCATTAACATCAAAGATGTTAGGATTTACAACACATAGGAAAATCGCATCAGATCACAAAATGGTGGACAAACACACAACACTAGGAATCATGGCCTCACTTCCCTGAACAAGTTGACACACATTTTTGGCGGACACAATTCAATCCATAACACCCAGCAATTACACTCTTGGGCGTTTATCCTGGAGAAATTTACGTTCACATAAAAATCTATACACATGGTGTATCTTTGGCTATGTATATTTTCACCAAAAAAAAAAAAAAAAAAAACTCGAGAAGGGAGAGGGTTGACATGTTGTGGGTTGTTAACCAATGTCATAAAACAATATGTGTACTACTGTTTCATGAGGAAAAAAAAATCTATACACAATTGTTCATAACAGCTTATTTATAGTAGATCTAAACTAGAAACACCCCTTACGTCCTTCAAAGGATGAAGAGTTAAACCATCTGTGGCACATCCATACCATGGAATACAACCCAGCAATAAAAAGGAATGAATTAGGCTGAGTGAAAAAAGCCAATTACATACTGTATAATTCCATTTATGTAACATTTTTGAAACAACAACATTTCAGAAATAACATATTAGTGGTTGCTAAGTGTTAGTGATTTGCAGTGTAGGTGAGAGGGAGGTGGCTATGGTTAGAAAGGGAAACACAAAGGATCTTTGTAATAACGGAAATGTTGTGTATCTTGACGGTGGTGACAGATACAGGACCCAACGTGATAAAATTATATAGAACTAAAAACATGCACACGCACACACAAATAAGTACATATAAAAGTGGGGAAATCTGAGTAAGATCAGTGGATTGTATCGATGTCAATATACTGGTTGTGATGTTGAACTACATAACTTTGCAAGATGTTACCACTAGAGGAAAACTGGTTAGAGATACACAGATGCCTCCGTAGTATTTCTTATAACTGCATGTAAATCTACAATAATCTCAAAATAAAGTTTAGTTTAAAAGTGAGGCACCCACGAAGGAAAAAAAAGAAAGAATTGGAGGAGTCACACTGACAACGAGGAAAGGGACTAAGTTTGCTTTAATGAAGCTGTTTAGTATAAGATGGGCTTCTGACATCCTTAATCATGTGGTTTGGTTTAAACATCTTAGAACACACATTCTTTTTCTGGAATATGCCTCACTTCCCTACACATTAATCTAAGAATGCTGGCAGTTTTAAAGAAGAAAAGAGTAGACATATGGTGTTATGGAAAAAAAAAAATTCGTAGACTGAATATGAAAAACCTGGCAAGGAAAGAATGTAGCCAACCAAAACCGGAATCGTGTTTTAGTGAAATTGAAGATTTATTTTGCCTAGCACACATGAAGGATTACCTAGGAAGTATGGAACTATGCTATGAAAACTAAACATTTAGTCTGAAGAATCCTTTAAAAAAAAAAAAGCTACACTTGGCAAAAAGAAAAAAAAAGTACAATAAAAAGTGCTGGCCTCATACTTAATTCACTAAATCTCTAAAGACATGTGAAGAATAAAAGAAAAATGCATAAATCTCCCAATGAAATTATCAGAATTTTATTAACTTCATGCAGTTCCAAAATACAGACAGCACTTAGAATTATGTTTTAAAAACACTAATAGAAAACAACATTCTCTATATATTTGATGATCTTTTTTTAAATTAATTTTTATTGTTGTTGAGAATATACACAGCAGAACATACACCAACAAATTCTACATGTACAATTTAGTGACACTGATTACATGCTTAAAGTTGTGTGACCATTCTTAGCCTCTTTTTCCAAATTATTCCTCCCCCATTAACATAAACTCACTGGCCCCAGTGTTTCCTATCAAATCGTACCCAGTTGCTGTTGTCAGTTTGATCCCGTATAGTTTTTTTTCTTTTTCTTTCCTTTTTTTTTTTTCATATAAATAGTTCCTAAAAGAGCACAATGCTCAAGGCAGACATCTTTTACAAATTAAGCTAAGCTGTTTGGTTTAAAGAAGACTTCAGGGACTGTTCTGTGTATTTTTTAAGATTACACCTTATAAACAAAGCCTTGTTACATTCAAATGTCATGAATCTGAGAATTTTTATATTGGTCCAATTTTAGCATTGTGAATTACTTTTAATAATTTGGTTCCCACATTCTGGGTTCTGAATGCATGTGAATTTTTGAAGACAGTAAGAAAAGGTCAGCAAATAGAAAATCTGTGAGAAGCAATTTATTCTCTGCTTACTCTTGTTTTATGTGTGTTTTTGAGCCTAATGATAAGCATATAGATAAAAATCTCAAATTTTTATTTATCTATGAGTTAACTTCAGGGAGCCTTCACCAACAACTTAACCTATGCTTTAAATATTTGCTTCACTAAATTTTAAAAATACTAAAATGTTATTTGGGCAAATGTCCCAATATACTTTTGACAAGTAACTTTTTGAAATTTAATGACCATTACAATGAACTGTTAGACTTAATGATTCATAACTATTCATTCCCTCTAAGAATGATAACAGCCTGTACTATAAAGTATGAAAAGACATTAAGAGAAATGAGAAAATACTTTTTAATGGCAATTGACTCCTTTTAAAGATTCTAACTAAAGCTGTGAATAAACTATTCACTTACGAATCGTGCTTATTGAATTTGGCTTGCAGGTAAATAATGTAGACATTTGTGAACAGAAGCATGACACATAAAGTAAGGTATAAAAAAACTTGAAAAAAGAAATACACAACTTGAACCTATACTTTTTATCTCAATGGACAAGTGAAAAACACCCCTCAAAAAAAAAAAATCATACAAATTAACCATTTATGGGAAAAAAATACAAGTACAAACTACAGATATCATAATGCATTTTCCCCTAAATTTTAGATAAGCAACAATCTGATTGATATTGAAAACATTAAAGTGTTTTCAATCCTGTAATTTAGCATGTGGATAAGACCTGGCCTCTCTCCTGTACACCTGTCCAAGTGAATGGCACCACCGTCCACCCACATGAAGAACCTGGGACTCACCTTCAGCATCTCCCTTTCTTTTATCCCTTATATCTGATCAGTAACACAGGTTTATTGACTCTACTTCATTAACACTTCCTCCTCCCAAATCTCCCTGCCTTAAGCTTCTCTACCTGGACACTTGAACTTATTACCTACGTGGTCATCCAGGCTCCTGTCCGGCACCAGTCTAGTCCAGTCTCTGGATAGCTGTCAGAATGAGTGACACCATACAACCGGCAATATTCCTTCACTGTTTATACTCAATCCCTTAGCCTGGCCTTTGCCCACCTCACCAGTTTCATTTCTCACAACGCTCCTCATCACAACTCACCTATTTACCTTTTGGTCACAACAAACTACGTGCAGTCTCCCCAGTGAATGCGGCCAACAGTTCATACTCCTGGCTTCAATCATACTATTTTTCCTGCCCAGATTTTTCTTCTCCTTACATTCTCTTGCCTCAATCTCAATATAATAATCTTCAAGACAGCAGGAACTTGGTCTTTTTCACTGTCTTATCGCAAGTCCCTAGAACAGTACCTGTCTCATAATAAGTGTTCACCATTTATTTGTTGAATTCATTAACTCATCAATGAAAAACAGGTCTTGGAGTTTATTAGTAGTTCCCTTGGCACATGAGAAACATCTAAATATAGTCAGAGGCCTTTCACGCAAAAGTGAATGCAACCCTAGTACAAACACGTCAGGCTGTTTGCTACCTAACTAATCTTCACCAAGTGTCTCTAATCCAGTTCCTCATAGATCTGGAACTCAGTCCTGAACCTTAGCCTAGTTAGTTGAGTCACTGATCTCCTTTCCTAGTAACTGCCATTATGCTTCCTATAATCCCCTTTTGAACTAATCAAATTTTACTAAAAAGGCATTAAAATCCTTTATATGAGAACTGTTGCCACCTATAAATCAGCATCACCAAATTTGAGTTTTAACCTCAAACCTTCTTAACTGTTTTTATAAAAGGACTTGTTTTAGACTTCCAGAATTAAGATGACAGAGTATAAACATCTGTGCCCCCTACTCATCTTGAAATCACCTCCAAAAAAACAGACGTCTATAATCCTGAACTATAAATACGAAGAATAGTTGCCAGATGAATTGAAGAAACAAGCGTGCAGGAAGACTCAAAAAGAGTAAGTTTCTGGATGAAGATTTTGTACAAAGCAGAGGACAATTCTCTAAGGTGTGCCTGAAGAAACAAAACTAATGATAACCTGTTGAAAACAACAAGAATGGATGCACAGGCTGGCAGCAAGTCCTTTTCGGACCATTCAGCACTGCAGTACAGGATCTCTGGGTGATACTCAGTCCTCTCCTTCAAGTCTAGATATTGTTTCTCATGGTTCAGAGATCTATTAACACATATACATATATCCAATGTATCAAGGGTGGGAAAACAACTGGAAAACTGCAATTAAGAATCTCCCATTTTGAAAGAGAAATAAAGACTACTCATAGTAGTCACTATGGGTAAAAACCAGTTGCCATTGAGTTGACCTCCATAGGGATTTAAATGACTGATTTTTTTTGAAGTAGATCACCAGATCTTTCTTCTGAGGCACCTCTGGGTGGATGTGAACATGCAACCTTTTGATTAGCAGCAGAGTGCATTAACTGTTTGCACCACCTAGGGACCCATAGTAGTCACTGCACCGAAAGAATGATGGGATTGTGCTAGGGGATGCTGGGAAGTCTCCTGGCAGTAGAGTTTGTCTTTTTTTAGACCCGAGTCTGCTGTCTTGGAGAAGCTCCCTTGCCCCTTGTTTCTTTGTAGCCTCTGACTTTACCCTCTGAGAGATGCTTCCTTGCCATTATCCTCCATGGCAATATCTGAAATATATTCGGGAATATGTCTTCTGTTGAGCCTGCACAGCTTTCACAACCTGCTTCCTGCTGGCACAGTTTTGAAGACCCAGAAGTTATCTTACAGTTATAGGCTTTTTCAAAGTCTCAAGTTTCTCTGGCAATGAAGTCGCCTCAAAATCTTACAGACTTTTACTCTATTTGCTTCTAGTCAATTCCATGTGCCAGAGTACACCCAGAATTCTTTTCCAAACATAAGTCTCTGGCATTCTTCATTTCTCTGCTTCCAGCTCCATCTCTCTGCCTCTCAACTTAATGGCCGCTACTCTGAGGACACCTGAAACTTGGGTGGGAATGCAGTTCCCTTGACCTGATCTCTAATGCCATCACTTTCATTAACAGAGAACATTTAACATGACTCTTTCACTCAAAGCTTTTTTCAGTTTTATTTCCATTCTGTTTGGGGCCTAAATGCGGTTGACTTTTCCAAATCTGAGGTCCCAAACAAATACTAATCCCATTCCATTTCTGCTTGAAAATCAGCCAGTTCTTTCCTGAGCTCATCTATATTTTGTTGCTATACTGAGAAACAACCAAGTCATACTCATCTTCTGGCTTCTCTCAATCACTTTCTACAGAGCTATCTGGCTCAGTGGGCATTTGGTCTGCCTCCCAAATTTTGAAGGTGATAGTCTTACCATATTTTGTAATGGCATAACAAGGCTTTCTAGTCATCCAGCCTTCTTTAACTGTCTCGTTTCCACCAATCATCTGAACACTATGACAATAACACATGTTGTAGGTTCTTATGATGGCACCATCCCATCTTAAGTACGAATTTCTATATTAATTAGGATAATCTGCTAGCTACTAGAACAGTAAACTCAAATATTCAATGGCTCAAAAATAGTAGAAATCTACTTCTTATTTATGTAGCAGTGATAAGCAAGTGAATAAATGAAGTGTCCTTCTCTATATGGTCATTAAGAGACTCAGTCTTTTTCAACACTTGACTTCTGGAATCACTCCAGGAGTTATTTACCACTCTAGGAGTTATTTAGCCAGACTAAAGAAAAAAATAAGATGAAAACATGTGAGCAGAAAGTTTTCAAAAGCTAGTCCTAAAAGTGGTGCACGTCAGTTCCATTTATGTTCCTTTGCCACATCAAAGCCACATCAACTTCAAAATAGGCTGGGAAATGTAGTGAAGAAGAAAAAGAGGACTTGAGTGAGCAGCCAGCAGTCTCTGACACACCAGACAATTACTATTTAAATATAAAGGAAGCAGAAAAAAAATCCAAATGTGAAAAACCCAAGGTGGGAGGGAATATATCATCTTGAAATAAACACCTACTAGAAGCTGAATTTAAGCCAATTAGGAGATGAATGCCAAAAAAATATATTGACTTTAAGCAGTTAATTAGAGAATAAAAACTAAAATAAATGTGAAAATTATAATTTAAAAAAATGTAAATATTACACAATGATGATGTAGAAATAATATTTTTTAAAAAAGCAAAAAAAAGTTGAAGGTTAAGGGGCAGTAAAAGTAGAACATATTTTTATATGGGTATTAAAAGATATCATTTAATGGTGATGGAAAAATCACATTGATTAAGGTAGGGTTGCACAGCTGATTACTGTAGTTGCTATCAATAAGTTGTACACCTGTAAAAAGTTGAACTGGCAAAAGTTATGTGATAGATGTATTTAGAACAATGAGAAAAAAAAGAGTAGTTGCTGAGGCTGCTTATGTACAATGAAACACCTCATGGGATCGGGTCCTTGGTTTGGAGGTTTAGGGTCAATGGTTTCATGGGACATCCCAGTTCATTGGCCTAATAATGTGTTTAGTGCTTCTGTTCTACCTCCTAGTTCATTGCATAGTACCAGGGATCTTAAAAGCTTACAAGCCGCCATCCAAGGCACAAAAATTGGTCTCTATTTGCCTGGAGCAATGGAAGAAGGAGAGTCAGGACTAGGAGAAGCATATGGAATGTGTGGTTAATTGCTCCCATAAACAACTGCCTCCTTTGTCATGAGACCAGAAGAATTGGATGATGTCCAGCTACCATTACTGAACATTTGGATCAAAGAGTTGATAGAAGAATCCTCATCAAAAGGGGGAAAATGTAGAACAGAATTTCAAATTTTCATGGACTCCAGACTTTCTGGAGCCATGAGGGCTGTACTAACTCCTGAAACTATCACCCTGAGATAATCTTTAAAACTTAAACCAAAAATATCCCCTGAAGTCTTCCTAAAACCAAATAATAATTTTGCTTAACTAGTAAAAAATATCTTCCTTGAGCATTATGCTCTTTTAAGAACTATCTATATGGGATCAAATTGACAACAGCAAGTCAAAATATTAGATAGGAACCTTAGGTGACAATGAGTTTATGTTAACGTGGGAGGAACAACTCAGAAAAGGAGGGTGAGAATGGTTGTACAACTTGAACAATGTAATCAATTCACTGAACTGTACATGTAGAAACAGTTGGTGTATGTTTTGCTGTGTATATTCTAAACAACAACAAAAAATTATTTAAAGAATATTTAACAACAAAACAAATTAACTGAAAAAAGATATCATTGAAAGCTTATTAATAAGGTAATAAAAGAACATATATATTTAAAAGTAGAAGAATAAACACCAAAAATAAGAAAAGTAATACATTCAATTAAAATCAGACAGTAGAAGAAAGGTCACGGGAGGAAGAGAAAGCCTTCAATTTCTTTATTGCTGATGGTGGTGGAGAAGCAAGAAATATGGTCTAACAAAATAAAAATTTAAGGCTACTACATAAGTTTTCATTATACAGGTGGTCACTAGAACTAAAAGCATAACACAAAAGTTCCAAAATGTCATAAGAAATGTGCAAAAACAACACAAAGAAAACATACACCATATAATGAAAAAGGCAGTAAAAATATAAAACAGAACATGAAATATGATAACCAAGCATATCTTGTCACACTAATAAATGTAAATGGTGTAATAAGTTTACTATATCAAAAGACTCTCAAATTAGAATATAAAGCAAAACCTAACCATACGCTGTATTCAACAAATATAACTAAAATGAATCAGATTGAGAAATAAAAGGACACAAAGAAAAATTTTTTCATAAGAAACCATTTCACCTAAATCTATACCAACTGAACTGCATACCTAGATGAAATGTATGATTTTCAAGGAAAATATAAATTATCAAAACTCACCCCAAAAGAGAGGAAATGTAATCAAAGCAATTACCAGCAGAGAAATATGTAAATTTGTGACAGAGCCATTCCCCAGAGAGGTACCAGATCCAGATGTCCAGATATTTCATGGGTGATTCTATCAATCTTTAGATAGATAGATAATTTTGAACTCTTCAAACTATTTCAGAATATTCTTTTTAAGAAGCTACAGTTGACAGCAATGGGTTTGTTTTTTGTTTTTTTTAGGCTCTCTATGGGTCGGAATCGACTCAACAGCAACGGGTTTGGTTTGGTTTACTATATTGATTCCAAAACTCAAAATGACAGCGTATACAAAAATTTACAGGCCAGTGTTACTTATCAACATCAATGCAATAACCCTAAATAAAATACTAATAAATACAATACTCAGCACATTGAAAAAGTATTGTATCCAAAAATGTAACAATGTTAAATATTAGGAGTCTCTTTATGTATATCTCCATACAATCTCAAACCCATTCTTGATAAAAAGAAAAACCTCCACTATGAATTTAATTGTGTCCCCCAAAATTATGTATTGACTTCCTTACTCCTATACCTGTAAAGGAGCCCTGGTAGTGCAGTGGTTAAGAGCTTGGCAGCTAACGAAAATGTTGGCAGTTCGAATCCACCAAGCCGCTCCTTGGAAATCCTATGGGGCAATTCTGTTGTGTCCTATAGGGTTGCTGTGAGTCGGAATCCACTCGACGGACAACAGGTTTTTTTTGGGGGGTTGGTACCTGTAAATATGACCCTGTTTAGAAATAAGGGTTTTCTTTTGTTATGTTAAGGAGCCCTGGTGGTGCAGTGGTTAAAGTGCTCAACTGCTAACCCAAAGGTCAGTGGTTCCAAACCAGCACCTCCGCAGGAGAAAGATGTGGCAGTCTGCTTCCCCAGAGATTTATAGCCTTGGAAACTCTATGGGGTCGCTTTGAGTCAGAATCCACTCCAGGGCAGTGGGTTTCGTTTTGGGTTTTTGCCATGTTCATGAGGTTAAAGCAGAGCAGGGTAGGTCCTAAACCTAATCACTTCTAAGTGGTGTCTTATAAAAATTTTAAAAAGTAGAATAGACAAAGAGACACAGACACAAGGGAAGGCAGATGCCATGTGTGGATTATCTGTAAGCAAAGGAACACCAAAGATTGCTGGAAGCCACCAGAAACTAGGAGAGAGGCCTACAGAAAGAAATGGCATGGCCAAGACCCTGATTTGGATTTTTAGCCTCCAGAACTGTGAGGAGATAAATTTCTGGTCTTTAAAGCCACCTGTTTGTGGAACTTCTGTTATGGCAGCACCAGTAAATAAGACTAAGACAACCTCTTAACACATAAATACATATTCATGTATTTATCTCTTAATGTAATGAATAAATAAATAATTGATTATATAACTGGAAAACTTAAGAAAATCTATTGAAAGTTTACAACAAAAAAATAGCATAATTCAGTTAACTAGGTACAAAATTAATATATAAGAATTAGTGGTCATCCTGTGTACAAAAATAACCAGTTAGAAAAGATCCTCTTTAAAGAACAGCTAAAAGGATTTAAGACCTAGAAATAAACTTAACAAGAAATATGCAAGATTATATGAAGTTGTTAAATGCTGTGAAGATACACCATAAAAAAGATGTGAATAAATAAAGGAGTATAACTTGTTCTTATCTAGGAAGATTTGATACCACAAGGAAATTAATTCACCATAAAGTGATTATAAATGTCCTGAAATTTCAATAAAATAGCAGTAGATTTTTTTTTTAGAACTAGAGAGAGAGCTGTGTGTAAAGTATATATGGAATAAATAAACATGTAGCAATAAAAGAGAAAAATTCTGGAAAAAGAGAAGTAATGAGTAATGATATTAAAACATCAAATTATAATAATTGGAAGACTATTGCGTAGACAGAAAATAAAACAGGATAGTGGTACTAAAAGTAGATATAAATACATACTAGACTTAGTACGGCCATAGCTTGTGGTACAGCATTCAAACGCTAAAATTCAATTTGTGAAGAATTTCATTTAATACCTCTGCTTTGGCTTCTAAGGATTTACTTCTGTTTAGGAAGACAAATCAGAGTTCTGCGAAACTGAAGCCATCATGCAGACCTCTTTGGACAGTTGGTGCATGTTCTGTTAGGTATTCCTCTCAAAATACTCTAGTACAGAACAGTGATGAATTCTTCATTTATATTGATTCCATTGATTTTTTTTTTTTTTTTTTTTTTTGCTTTAGAAATTCTATTACATAAAAATGGAGACTCATATAAACGCTTTGTGAGGATTATCTTAAGAGCACGGCTCTGAAAGACACGAATGAGTGCCAGTAGACAGCCACATTATAGAGAAATTAATGAAACCTGCCTTCGTTATATCATGTTATGATAACTAAATATTAATTACTGAAGTTACTGTTAAATTTCACTGGGGTATGGGATTGTTTTAGCACAAAAGGTTTTTGTTTTGAGACTCAAGAAGCCATACGATTTTTTGCCATTGAAAGAATGGGAAGAAGATTTTCAACTCAAGAGATTAAATTACCTTCCTAACACAGGGTAAGAATTCCAGTATTATAAACAGAGTTTTGTACATGAGAGGGAAGAAAGATATTCATTCAGGAGATTGGACACATGGGCCACTGTCTAGAGAATAAAAACTGTATCTCTATTTTTTTCCTTACACCAAAATATTCCTTACACTAAAATGTAAAAATAAAATCTTAAAAGTTCCAGAAGAAAACATAAGAGAAATTTTCACTATAATCTCAGAGAACATATGCCATATTTATTTTATTCACAGTTGTTAATCCCAGCACACCAGCCTCCTAACAAACATTTGTTGAATTAAAATGAATTTAATTGAACATCAGATCTTAATGTGTTAAAAGCCACATTCTATAAAGTGTTTATGACAAGTACAGATTAAAACTTTCTGCCAAAGAGTCTTTGAAAAAACATGATATTGCATCTAGGGATAACTGCATAATAAATAAATGTGTGACACAGACATTCTCAGATCTCCATTTGAGAGAAGTGAAGGGTTTCCTGAGCATGGAATGAGCCCTCAGCGAAAATCCACAGAATAGTGCCTGCCCTCTTCTGCAACACAGAGGTCCTCGACTCAGCACATCTGTCATCCTCAGCACCTGTCCAGCTGAATTGTAGCCAATGTATTTTCCATTCAGCTCCCTGGCAGGTCTCCAGAAGGGTTGCTTTTGGTGGCTATATCTGGCAGTTCATGCAGACTATGTCACACAGGCGAGCTTGCCCATGACTCTGCAAGGGAGAGCAGAATGTTTTAAGAATGGCCTGATTTTTACACTTCCAGGTGGTATGGCAAAGCTGTGGACTGCTGAGAAACAGCAGCAGCAGTCAGACCAGCTCAGCAGGAAGCTATTAGGATTGGCGCAGCTCTTTTTGAGCAAAGGAATCTGTCCCATAGAGGCTGAGGCAACTTTGTGGACAGTGGCAGGCTTTGTTAAAGAGATGCTATACTCAACAATCAAAGATCAACCCTTGTGTGATTTCAAGACGGAAGGATCACAGGTCCCAAACTGATCTTTCACATCATCCCTGAGCATGGGCTCATCATCAATCAGCACTAACAACCTGAAAATGAACTATACAAAGAGCACCTGTGGCAGATTTCAGATTCGCAGCATAGGCCTTATGCTTGGTCTGAAACTTGAAGCTTCTCCAAGAAGAAAACTGCTGGAAATTTCCCCACAACATCAACTGTTCCAGCTTAACATCCACCTGTTCTAACACTGGCACCCCAGACCAACCTGCTAGTACTTAATAAGGACCTACTATGAGTCTAACACAGTGCTAGCCCCTGATGAGAACTTGAAGATTTTAAAGGGGCGTATCCCAGTCTTCTAGGTGCTAAAATCTCTCACCACGAAGATAAATTTAAGCCATATTAAGTATCTGGGGAACAATTAAACACAGAAGTGTGGCAGTGATCATAACACCAATGAACAGCAGTACAGAGAAAGGATAAATATGAACAGGGAAGTAGGATGTGATCTGAGCCTTGAGGGAGGGAAGATAGGATGGGTAGGCAGAGGAGAATGGAAGAACACTGTGGGTGGGAGGAACAGAATGAGTGGGGGCTCAAACGTGGAGGAGAGCTGGCATGAAACTAAGGTCATAGCATCTGGTGAGAATTTATGAATCTGTGTCTACAGGGAAGATATTTTATGCTAACAATTTAATCTTGGGTTTTCTTTAAGCTGTCAGCCCATTGCACCAGGCTAACTCTAAACCATCACATATTGTTTTAAATAGCTTATTAAAAATAACAAGCTGGTTTATTACTTAGAATCAAATTTTAGAAATACGAGGGATCACAGCACTAACCTAGTCCATCACTTCATTCCTGGGTTTCTAACATGTGGTTGCCACCACTGAGACAAAGAATCCTGGAGAAGGAAAAGGAGTCCATTTTGGGGTATACTGAGTTTCAGATACCTTTGGAACATTTGTTTGGGAAAGTCCAGCCCACATATAAACAGATTTTATGCTCAGGAGAGAGATGTGGGTAGGATATAAAGATTTAGAAGTTACCAGCCTATGAGCAGTAGTGAAAATTATAAGAATGGATGAGACCACTAAGAAGAATATGTATAACGAGAAAACAAGTGGGCTAAGAATAGAACTCTAAGAAACAAGCGTATTAAAATGTGGGGAGAAGAGGAGGAACTAGTGAAGAAATACAGAAGGAACTGTCTGAGAGGATTTCCAAGGAGAAACAGGAGAGTACAGGAGGACATGCTCAATAGGTTCAGTATAATGTAAGGTCAAATGAGATAAATCTAGAAGCATCCATTGCATTTTGTCATGGATTTAATTGTGTCCCCCCAAAATGTGTGTCAACTTGGCTAGCCATGATTTGCAGTATTGTGTGATTGTCCGTCATTTTGTCATCTGATGTGCTTTTTCAAGGTGTTGTGAATCCTAGCTCTATGATGTTAGTGAGGCAGGATTAGAGGCAGTTAGTTAATGAGGCAGGACAGAATCTACAGGATTAGGTTGTGTTTTGAGTCAATCTCTTTTTAGATATAAAAGAGAGAGGCAAGCAGAGAAACAGGGGAACAACAGAAAACCAAGAAAAGTAGTGCCAGGAGCAGAGCACATCCTTTGGACCCAGGGTAAATCCTCTCTGAGCTTGGCTGCTAACCAAAAGGTCAGCAGTTGGAATTCACCAGTCGCTCCTTGGAAAACTATACTGGGGCAGTTCTACTCCATCCTCTAGGGTCGTTATGAGTTGGGATTGACTCTACGGCAATGGGTTGGCTTTTCGGTTTTTTTTTTTTTTTTGGTTTTATATAAGAGGGGTAAAAAAGGCAATAACTGTCAAGTCTCAGAAAAGAACTAGAAAAACATTTTCAGAAACTAAGACTAAATTAAAAGAAACACACAAGTGAATAAATACCAAAGAAAGTACATTAATGAAAATAAAGGATGGAATGGAAATAAGTAAAAATTAAAATAAAAAATCAGTCAGGAACTTTCAAACCCATTTTTAAAAATGTTTGAGAGAAAGTGATAAACATAAAAGGTAAGCAAATAAGAGTCAATAAACATAGAATTTGTCTCCCTAAAAAGGAAGAACAAAGAAATGGAATAAAACAAATGTTTGAAACTATATTCCAAATTTATTCCTGAAGTAAAAGAAAACTTGCATCTATATACTGAAAGGGAATACTTTCACCACAGAAAACTGATCCACAAGTGTCAACACAAACACATTTCCTAGTAAAATTATTGGTCGTTAAATATAAGAAAAATATCTTATAGAAAAAGAATATATCAGAGCAAACATCTTGACAGAAATATTTCAGGCTAGAAAACAATGTAGTTTTATTAAGATATTCAAAGAAAGCAAATGCAAATTAGGGTTTAAAATTCATCTAAAATTTCCTTCAAGAATAAAGTCCAAAAACATACAAAAACTCAAGGAATATTGTTTCCATAAGCTCATCTTGAGGAATTTATCAAAAATAAGCCACAAAATAATTGGAGAAGTTTTAAGGTTTTAAGTGTGAGCACTGAATATATTTACCTGTGGAAATAAACTAAAGGAAGCAGATAAGTTAATATAATCGCATGAAATGATATATGCTCTAAAAATGTAGAAAAATAGAAAACAAAAAGTAGAATAGAAGGATGAGAATAAATGGAAAGTAAAATAAGCTTACTGATTATTGTATAGGTTATAAGTAAGCTGTGTGTATGTGTGTCTTAAAGACGAGAAATCAAGTAGTTTAAGCTTAAGTATACTTAAGACTACAAAAAAATAATGCTAAGACAGTACTAGTATCTAAAATTGGAGAGTAAAGGAGAAGGAACAAAGAAAAGAAGAAATGGTTACTAGTTAGCTTCAGTACTGGTTATAGCTGGAAGTCAATAGGCTATATCTAAATAACAAGTGGCTAAGTAGTACACCGAGGGAGCCCTGGTGACGCAGTGGTTAAGAGCTTGGCTGCTAAACAGATGATCGACAGTTTGAATCCACCAGGGTCTCCTTGGAAACCCTATGGGGTATAGTTCCACTCCGTCCTATAGGGTCACTATGAGTCGGAATCAACTTGATGCAACAAGTTTTGGTGGGTATTACACCAGGTATTAATATAAACGTGTTCATTAGAACAAATAATAAAACATTCAAGCAACAACAACGAAACACCAAAAAAGGCAAAGAAAACATGAATATAAAGTAAACACAACATAAAATGACACCAAATATATATGTCAAGTCAGTAAATATAAGTGGATTTGACTCACCTGAAGAAAAAAATATTATTCTCTTATCTGCTAAAAAAGAAAAATCCAATTCTACATTAATCTAAAGATATACTAAAAACAAAGTGATTAATAAAGGATAAAAAAATAAAAGGATAAGCAAAGGCATAGCTGGCAAATGCAAATAAAAATAAGAGGTCTATCAGCTAAGATAGAATTCAAGACAAAAGGCATTAAATGAGAATAAAAAGGCTGTTTATAATGTTGAAGACTTCAGCGGGAAGATACAATTATTATTATCTATGCATCAAATAACAAAGCAGTAATATTCACAAAATAGAAAGTAGAAGAAATGAAAGAAAAAATAGACAGATACTGATTTTAAGAGCCTAAAAACATCTTTCAGGCCCAGACAGATCAAATGGATAAAAGCAATTAGTAAAGATATAAAATATTTAAACAATCAATAAGATAGATCTTATAGATATATATTGAGTCCTGTACTCCAATAACACAGAATGCATTTTCATTAAAAGGAAACATAGAACAGTTTACAAAATTAACTAGATACTAGGCCACAAAGAAAACTATAATACATTCCAAACATATAAAATATACGACAGTATAGTCTGACAACATTGCAATAAAACTAGAAATTAATAACAAAATCTTTTAAAAGTCATTTCATCTGGAAATAAAATAAACAAGCAAACTCATTCATACAAATCCTGTGTCAAGGAAGAAATACAAAAAGTAATTGTAGAATTTCCAGAAAGGAACAATAAATAAAATACAGCATATTAGTATTTAGTGGATACAGCTGAAGTAAATGCTCAGGTAAAACTTTATAACTTTATTATCTACATAAAGATAAGTGAAAAAATTAAACACTCAGCTGTAAAAGAAAAAAAGGATATCAAAAGCAGAAGGAATTAATAAATATAAAATAAATGAATTAGAAAACAGAAAAATTATAGCACTAATAAATCAAAAAGCTTATTCCTTTTTAAAAATCAACAAAATGGACAAACTTCTAGTTGACTTGATTTTTTAATAAATGGGTCAGAGGCACAAATACGACAAAGAGAAAATATCCATCAGAATATCCATGTGATCACCTTGGCACAATTCTATGCAGATACTTGAAAACCTAGAAGAAATTGATAACTTTAGTCAAAATAAAATGTAGAAATAGAAAATTCAAACAGACCAGTTATCATACAATAAACTGAGAGGGTTTTCAAAAAGTTACTCTGGGAAAAAAGAATCAGGTTCACATAGTTTTACAAGGGAATGGTACCAAACAAAGATAAGATCATCTAAATGTTGCATACATTGTACCAGATCATAAAAAAAGAGAAAAAAACATACAAATTCCATTTATGTCAGGAATGAAAACCACATAAAGATCATACAAAAAAGAAAGCTATATATCATTCTCACTTATTAATACCGAAGCAAAGCTGTAACTGAGATAAATACTAAAAATAGAATTTATAGCCAATATTGAAAGAAAATACATCATGACAAAGTGGAATTTATTCCAGGAATATAAGGCAATTTGATGCATGGAAATCCATTAATATAATTCATCATAGCAATAGATCAAAAGAGAAAAATAATACATCATCATCTCCAACAATGACAAAAAAGAATTTGACAAAATTTAACATTTCTTTTTGATCTCACACACACACACACACACACACACACACACACACACACTCCCTTCAGTAACATAAGAAACAACTGAACAGGCATCCTACTTGGTGGGGAAACACTCCAGGCATTTCCATTAACATAAGAAACAAAGTAAAGTTGCCCACTAGCACCACTACTATTTAACGTAACATGGGAACACTTAGCTAACGAACTTAGACAAAATAAAGCAATTAAGAGGTAAAGCCAGTTCTATTTTTTGATAATAGATCTGTATATTAGGAAAATTCAAGACAGTTGATAAAAAAAATACTTTGAAAAATGAGAAAACTTAGTCAACTGTTGTTGTTGTTGTTGGATGCCATGGAGTCGGTTCCAACTCATAGCTACCCTATACGCTACAGAACGAAACACTGCCCGGTCCTGCACCATGCACACAATCTTTGTTATGCTTGACCCCACTGTTGCAGCCAGTGTCAATTATCTCCTTAGGGTCTTCCTGTTTTTCAGTGACCCTCTACTTTACCAAGCATGATGTCCTTCTCTAGGGACTGATCCCTCCTGACAACATATCCAAAGTATGTAAGACGTAGTCTTGCCATCTTTCCTTTTAAGGAACATTCTGGTTGTACCTCTTCCAAGATAGATTTGTTGGTTCTTTTGGCAGTCCACTGTATACTCGATATTCTTCCTCAACACCGTAATTCAAAGGCGTCAATTCTTCTTCGGTCTTCCTTATTCATTGTACAGCTTTAGCATGCATTTGATGCAAATGAAAATACCATGGCTTGGGTCAGGCACACCTTAGTCTTGAAAGTGACATTTTTGCTTTTCAACACTTTAAAGTGGTCTTTTGCAGCAGATTTGTCCAATGCAATGCATCTTTTGATTTCTTCACGGCTGTTTCAACGGGTGTTAATTGTGGATCCAAGTAAAATGAAATCCTGGACAACATCAATCTTTTCTCTGTTATCATGATGTTACTTACTGGTACAGTTGTGAGGAATTCTGTTTTCTTTATGCTGAGGTGTAATCCATACTGAAGGCTGTGGTCCTTGATCTTTATCAGTAAGTGCTTCAAGTTCTCTTCACTTTCAGCAAGCAATGTTTTGTTATCTGCATAACACTGGTTGTTAATGAGTCTTCCTCCAATCCTGATGTCCTGCTCTTCTTCATATAGTCCAGCTTCTTGGATTATTTGCTCAGCATACAGACTGAATAGGTATGGTGAAAGGATACAATCCTGACACTCACCTTTCCTGACTTTAAACCATGAAGTATCCCCTTGTTCCAAACAACTGCCTCTTGATCTATGTACGGTTCCTCATGAGCCCAACTAAGTGTTCTGGAATTCCTATTCTTCGCAATGTTATCCATAATTTGTTATGATCCACACAGTCAAATGCCTTTGCATAGTCAATAAAACACAGGCAAACCTCTTTCTGGTATTCTCTGCTTTCAGCCAGGATCCATCTGACATCAGCAATGATATCCCTGGTTCCACGTCCTCTTCTGAATCCAGCTTGAATTTCTGGTAGTTCCCTGTCAATAAACTGCTGTAGCTGTTTTTGAATGATCTTCAGCAAACTTTTACTTGCATGTGATATTAATGATATTGTTTGATAATTTCCACATTTGGTTGGATCACCTTTCTTGGGAATAGGGATAAATATGGATCTCTTTCAGTTGGTTGGCCAAGTAGCTGTCTTCCAAATTTCTTGGCATAGACGAGCGAACACTTCCAGTGCTGCATCCGTTTGTTGATATTCCGTCAATTCCTGAAGCCTTGTTTTTCACTAATACCTTCAGTGTAGCTTGGACTTCTTTCTTCAGTACCATAGGTTCCTAATCATATGCTACCTCTTGAAATGGGTGAACGTTGACCAATTCTTTCTGGTATAGTGACTCTGTGTATTCCTTCCATCTTCTTTCGATGCTTCCTGTGTCTTTTAATTTTCCCTGTAGAATCCTTCACTATTGCAACTCAAGGCTTGAATTTTTTCTTCAGTTCTTTCAGCTTGAGAAATGCCGAGCATGTTCTTCCCGTTTGGTTTACTATCTCCAGCTCTTTGCACATGTCATAATATTTTACTTTGTTTTCTCAAGCTACCCTTTGAAATGTTCTGTTCAGTTCTTTCACTTCATCATCTCTTCCTTTTGCTTTAGCTACTCGACATTCAAGAGCAAGTTTCAGAGTCTCTTCTGACATCCATTTTGGTCTTTTCTTTCTTTCCTGTCTTTTGAATGACCTCCTGCTTTCTTCATGTATGATGTCCTTGATGTCATTCCACAACCCGTATTAGTTGTCATTAGTGTTCAATGCATCAAATCTAGTCTTGAGATGGTCTCTAAATTCAGGTGGGATATACTCAAGGTCGTAGTTTGGCTCTCGTGGACTTGTCTTAATTTGCATCACTTTCAACTTGAACTTGGCATATGAGTTATTGATGATCTGTTCCACAGTAGACCCGTGGTCTTGTTCTGACTGATGATATTGTGCTTTTCTGTAGTCTCTTTCCACCGATGTAGCTGATTGATTCCTGTGTATTCCATCTGGCAAGACCCAAGTGTACAGTTACCGTTTATGTTGCTGAAAAAAAGGTATTTGCATTGAAGAAGGCATTGGTCTTGCAAAATTCTATCATGTGATCTCCAGCATCATTTCTACCACCAAGGCCATATTTTCCAACTACTGATCCTCCTTCTTTGTTTCCAACTTTTGCATTCCAATCACCAGTAATTATCAATGCATCCTTATTGCATGTTTGATTAATTTCAGACTACAGAAGCTGGTAAAAAATTTCTATTTCTTCATCTTTGGCCTTAGTAGTTGGTGCATAAATCTGAGTAACAGTCTTATTAACCGGTCTTCCTTGTTGGCATATGGCTATCATCCTGTCACCGAAAGCGTTGTACTTCAGGATAGATCTTAAAATTACCATACAGAAATCAACAGCTACCACTTATACAAAAACTAAAACATTATGAGATAAAATAGGAGAGAAGATTCCATTTTTAAAAGTTAAAATACCTATGTATACTCTTAGCAAAAAATATGCAAAACCTACATAAGGAAAATTTTTAAACATTACTGAAAGATAAAAATATACTTAAATAAATGAAAGACATTCCCCATTCTTATATGAAAACTCAAAATCAATGAAGGGATCAAGTTTTTGTCACCTGAGTCCAGTGATTACTCTTGTTGTTTTTAAGGGCCATCTAGTCACTTCTAATTCACAGTGACCCTATGTACAAAAGAACAAAACACTGCCCAGTCCTGCACCACCCTCACCATCTTTGCTATGTTTGAGCCCACTGTTGTAGCCACTGTGTCAATCCATCTCATTGAGGGTCTTCCTCTTTTTCCCTGACCCCTTACTTTACCAAATATGACGTCCTTCTCCAGGGACTGGTCCCTCCTGGTAACATAACCAAAATATGTGAGATGAAGTCTCATCACCCTCACTTTTAAGGAACATTCTGGCCGTACTTCTTCCAAGACAGATTTGTTTGTTCTTCTGGCAGTCCATGGTATATTCAATATTCTTCACCAACATACTTCAAAAACATCAATTAGTGATTTATTCATTCATTTATTCATTTTTCAACTTTCACATGCAAATAAGGCAATTGAAAATACCATGGCTTGGGTCAGGTGTCCCTTAGTCCTCAAAGTGATATCCTTGCTTTTTAATACTGTAAAGAAGTCTTTTGCAGCAGATTGGCCCAATGCAAAACATTATTTGATTTCTTGACCATTGCTTCCATGGGCGTTGATTGTGGATCCAAGTAAAATGAAATCCTTGACAACTTGAATATTTTCTCTGTTTACCATGATGTCAGAGTCCTGGTGGTATAGTGGTTATGAGCTCGGCTGCTAACCAAAGGTTAATGGTTTGATTCCACCAGCCACTTCTTGGAAACACTATGGAGCTGTTCCACCACATCATAGGATCACTATGAATTGGAACTGACTTGACGGCAACAGGTTTTTGGTTTTGAATCATGATATTGCTTATTGGTCCAGCTGTGAGAATTTTTGTTTTCTTTATGTTGAGGCATAATCCATACTGAAGGCTGTGGTCTTTCATTCAGTTAACCGCTTTGAGTCCTCTTCGCTTTCAGCAATCAAGATTGTGTTATCTGCATATTGAAGTTTGTTAATGAGTCTTCCTCCAATCCTGATGCCCTGTTCTTCTTCATATAGTCCAAATTCTCGGATTATTTGTTCAGCATACAGATTAAATAAGTATGGTGGAAGGATACAATCTTGACACACACCTTTCCTGATTTTCAGCTGTGCACTATCCCCATGTTCTGTTGGAATGACTACCTCAAAAAACAGGGTAGGTAAAGCAAATAAACCAAAATCTTCACAATTATTGAATATGAATAAGTTTATGGAGGTTCATTATGACTCTCTACTGTTATATATTTTTAAAATATTGGTAATGAAACTATTTTATTTAAAAAAAAGAAAGAAAGAAAAAGAATGAGTCTTATTAGTGGACTTAAAGGAAATGATGGTTTTAAAGAGCTGCTGAGATAAATGGGAGTTGGAGATGAGCAAAAACAAAAGGTTTGAAGGATGTCACAAAGGTCCACCTCAAGGTGAAGGTCATAATTTGGGTGGTGCCAGACTGCTTTGGCATAGGAGGGAGAAAGAGAAAAAGAGAATCAAGGCTACTGGTGAAAATACAGTGCAAAATATTAACTATGCTGTCCTGGTTAATGCTCTCTGTGGATAAAGATGAAACTACTATATAAAGTTAATGGAGAAAAACTTCAAATAAACTGATTGCGTATTTGCAAAATTAGGAAAGAAATAAAAATATTTATAAATACTCCTACACTAAATTTGAGAGTAAAATTTATTCTTTGGAATATTTTTCTTGTTAGGTTTGAGTTCAGATTCTCTGACTGACAAACACCACCAGGGACATTTATTGAGAAACAGCTAGAAGGATGAGGCACAAGCCTTTCTAACTAATGTAACGTGGGCTTTCTAGAACATTGTCTGTATATTCCAGGAGTTAATAAAAAGGTTTCTGGTCCAAACGACTTTCACTAACGGTAAAAGTATTAATTGCCATGACTGGAATTGAGCAACAGATGTCTGTGACAGAGAACCAGGTGGCAGACTGGCTTGGTGATGCAGTCCACTCCTCTTGGGCAAGAGTGCTGACTGTTCTTTTTTCTAACATATGAAATGTAAATCCATGAAACATCAAGACCAATGGGATCTACATGAAAAAATAATTGTTTAAGCATTACATAGATACCTTCTCAAAGCCAAACAATCTGATCACGTGAAGATCAAACTAAAATCCAAGGACAGCTCATAGTAGTATAAGACAGGCTTGTCACTACAGGTAGTCTGCAATTGATGGCGCATTCAAGTTACCATAAACCGCATTTATGACCATCCTTTTTTTTTTTTTTTACACCTTATCATTAATAATATGAACTACATAGAATGTTGCAGCACATAATTTTCTGATATTATCATTCTCAGATGTTCAATTTTATGATTTACTGCTTGAAACACTGCCATATAGCAGGCTATGACCTGGTCTACAATGAAGTCCGTGTCAGTGCGGGGAGTTGTAAAGGGCAGAAAGTTGGGCGGTGCTCAACTATAACGACATACAACAATTGAACTGCACATGTGCCCGACAACCGTTAAAGGAGCGATTGGTAAAAAATCAACAATTTTAACAAAGAAGAGGCAAGGACCATTCATGAGATGGAGAAGCTGTTGATGATTTGGATAGAAGACCAAATCCAGAAGAGGATTCCTATGAGTTTACCTACGATTCAAATGAAAGTATGCAGACTTTTTGAAAACCTGAAGGAACAGCAAGAAGAAGACTACTGCAAGTACTTTAATGTCAGCAAGGGCTGGTTTCATTGCTTCAAAGAGAGATTTGGCTGACACAATACATGTACAACTGGAGAAGCAGGAAGTGCTGATGTTGAAGCTGCCAAAATATTCAGTGATGAGGTGGACAAGATAATACAAGATGAAGGATACCTACCAGAGCAGATTTTCAACATGGACAAAACAGGTTTGTTTTGGAAAAGGATTCCACAACAGACATAGATTCACAAATCGGCAAACTTGATACCTGATTTCAAGGCATTTAAAGACAGAATCATGCTGCTGCTTGGAGGAAATGTTGCTGGATTTAAATGAAAAGCTTTCCTTTGTTCGGAAAACCTCTGAGCATTCAAAAACATTGATAAAATAAGCTGTCAGTCTACCACAGGAGTAACTCCAAGGTCTGGATGATGATTGTGTTATTTGATGACTAGTTTTTAAATTGTTTCATCCCATAAGTGCATGCCTATTGCCTTGAAAAGAGCATTCCTTTCAAGATTCTGCTGCTACTTGATAGTTCTCCAGGACATCCTCCTCATGTAGATGATCTAAAATCAAGATGTGAAAGTGTCGTATCTACCTCCCAAAATGACAGCTGTGATTCAGTCTATGGATCAAGATGCAACTGCCATCTTAAAAGTCACACTACCGGAGGTTCTGGCAAGATGGCGCTCTAGGCAGAAGCACCACGCCGTCCCTCCACAACAAAGATCTGAAAAACTAAGCCAAACAGAGAATCAACAATCCTGAAACCCTAGAACATCAAATGAAGAAATAAAGAACTCAGCTGAGCACCAAATGGAGTGAGAATACTGAAAGAGAACGGAGAGCAAGGAGAGATTCATGCAGAGGTCCCCCACCAGCTAACGCAGTGCAGATCCACCATCTTGGACTCCTATTGGAGACCAGCAAACGGGGGTACGAGAAAGCAGCCTCATGGAGCATCCAGTGGGAGACAAAACAGCCGGTAATTTGCAGTGTGCGCTTTCCCACCCCCCACCCCTCTTCGCCCCGGTTCGGGCTCCTCTGCTTCCCGTGGCCGCAGTCTCTTCACTGGGAGGTGCCGGCTGCTTGGATTCCGCACGCCTAAGCGGGCGGCTCTCTGGGTGCCATTTGTTGGCTGCTAGTGTTGCTTTTTCTTTTTCTTTTCTTTTTTTTTCTGCTTCTCTTGGTTTCTTGCTTGCCTCTCGCTGCCTCCACCTCCTTTCGCTCGAGTGCCTGGCTCCGAGCGCCATCTTTGCTTCTTTCTGCAGGGCTGAGGGGCTCCATTCAGGTGTGCGGCTGCTTCCCGGTCTGGGCTGCTGCGCTGGTGGGATCCCAGGGATTTTGTTCGTTTGTTCCTCTGCTTCCCGCAGCCACGGTCTCCTGACTGGGAAGCGCCAGCTCCTTGGATTCCAACACCCAAGCGGGCGGCTCTCTGGGTGCCATTTGTTGGCTGCTGGTGTTGCTTTTTTTTTTTTTTTTCTGCTTCTTTTGATTTCTCGCTTGCCTCTCGCGGCCTCCCCCTCCTTTTGCTCGAGTGCCTGGCTCCGAGCGCCATCTTTGCTTCTTCCCGCGGGGCTGAGGGGCTCCATTCGGGTGTGCGGCTGCTTCCCGGTCTGGGCTGCAGTGCTGGTGGGATCCCAGGGCTTTTCTTCGTTTGTTCATTTTCAATTGTTTGTCTGTTTTCTTTTCCTTTTCTTGAGTTGGGAGCCCTTTCTGGCCAGGTGGAGCTTCGTGCCAGGGAGACTCCCCTTCGGCTTCCACAGACGTGCAGAGGGATCCCTGAACGCATTTCTTTCTTCGTTGGTTTTTTTTTTCCCCTCTATTTTTGTGGGGGGCCTTTCTTGTTCCTTTTTTTTTTTTATTTGTTTTGTTTTCTTTTCCTTCTGTTTCCCTTTTGTCTTTCTTCATTGCTCAATTTCTCGTCTCTCTATTTCTTCCTTCTCTTTCTGATCCCTGAATACCAGGCGCTGTATGCCTCTGTGCCTTCTGGCCAGGCTGTGCTGTGAAACCTGAGAGCAACTTCCCCAGACCTCATAGCTGCATCGGTGGGATTGCTGGGAACTTTGCGGTTCTTTAACCTTTCTGATTTTTATTTGTTTATTCTTTTCTTTTCTTCCCTTTCCACCTTCTGTTTTTTCTCCATTTCATAGTCTCTCATCTCTCCATTCCAATGGCAAGCTCCCCTAGCATTCTTTTTTGTTTGTTTGTATGTTTTTTTGCTCCTGCTCCTCTCTCCTCTCTCCCATATCCATCTTAGCTCCACACATAACCATCTCCCCACTGCATCCTGCCTACCTGCACTGTGCACTTGACATCATACCACCAAGCAGTATAGGCACGGCCTACTGAAACCTGCCAAGCACTGATTACCAACCCGCCCTGGTGGCTGTAGTAAGTGCCACAAATGACCTGTCCCAGTAACTCCTCTTCAGCTAGACCTGCCCTGCTGTACCATATCTGAGTGACTGACCCTGCCACTTGGAGAAGGAGGTGAAAAGTACTGAGCGCACAGACGAGCAAACAACAAAGAACACACAGTCCGCCTGCTCAGATATAGTCAAATTTTCTTTTTAAAAAAGGGACAAAACAAACAAATCTACAATCAATAAACGAGAGAAATATATACTGAATGCCCCGAAAACAGCAAACAATATCAAAACATTTACAAAAACAGGACAGGATGGCTCCAGTAGGCATCCAAATTAAAACACCAGATGACTCTCCCATGGAAGAAAATGCACTAGAACTACCTGATAGGGAATTCAAATCTCTGATACTCGGAATTTTCCAAGAACTGAGGCAAAAAGCTGACAAACATGAGAAAAAGATAGAAAAACTCATGGAAAATACAGACAAAAAATTGGAAGAATTCAGGAAGATGATGCAAGAATAAAATGCAAAAATAAATTCACAACTTGAAATTATACAAAAACAACAATTAGCTATCCAAAAGAAAAACAACAAGATTTCAGAAATGGATGATGTCATAGAAGGGCTGAGAAGCAGATTTGAAACGGTGGAAGACAGGATCAGTGGAACTGAAGACAAACACTTGGATACAACTCTGTTTCGGGAAAACTCAGAAAAAAAGAACAAAGAAAAATCAAGAGACCCTGAGAGTTCTGTGGGACACAATTAAAAGCAAACATTTACAAGTGATTGGCATTCCAGAACAGGGGGAGAAAACAGGAAACACAGAGAGGATCATTGAGGAACTGCTGACAGAAAACTTCCCCAATATCATGAAAGATGAAAAGCTGGCCATCCAAGAAGCTCAACGAACCCCATATAGAAGAGACCCCAAAAGAAAATCACCAAGACATATCATATTCACACTTGCCAAAACCAAAGACAAACAAAGAATCGTGAGAGCAGCATGTGAAAAACAAGAAGTCACATACAAAGAAGAAACAATAAGACTAAGCTCAGATTATTCGGCAGAAACCATGCAGGCAAGAAGGCAGTTGGATGACATATATAAAATCTTGAAAGAAAAAAATTGTCAGCCAAGAATAATATATCCTGCAAAACTCTCATTCAAATTTGATGGTGAAAGTAGGTAATTTCCAGATAAACAGAACCTAAGGGAATATGTAAAAGTCAAACCAAACTTCCAAGAATTATTAAAGGGAGTTCTTCGATCTGAGGACAAACAGCTTCAGCCCTCAGACAGGACCTAGGACACAGGATCATACGAGCCAGATACCAATCTAGGAAATGAACTCTTGAGGACTATCCTAAACCAAAAGAAATACAACAGGGAATCAGAGCACTCAATCAATGGATGACAACAACATCAAAACAATGAAAGAGGGAATAAACGGCATAGGTATAGAACCTTCTAATGGAGAGGAAGACAAGGCGATACCAAGTTATGGTAGACTGCTTCAAACTTAGAAAGATAAGGGTAAAATTCATGGTAACCACAAAGAAAGTTAACAAACCAACTCATAAAAATAAAGATGAAAACATAAAGTCTCAGCAAAAACAAAACCTACAAAAACAAAACAAATGAACACAAAATCCACAAACAAAAGTAACTCAGCACAAGAGAGTAATATGAACAAAGAAAACTTCAACACGACAAAAAAAAGCACTACAAAATAACAGCAACAAACTCACATCTATCAATAACTAGACTGAATGTAAATGGACTCAATGCACCCATAAAGAGACGGAGAGTGGCAGAATGTATAAGAAAGCAGGATCCCTCAATATGCTGTCTACAAGAGACACACCTTAGAAACAAAGATGTGAATTTATTAAAAATCAAAGGATGGAAAAAAATATATCAAGCTAACAACTACCAGAAAAGAGCAGGAGTGGCAATTTTAATCTCAGATAAAATAGACTTTAAAACAAAATCTACCATAAAAGACAAAGAAGGACACTATATAATGATTAAGGGGACGAGCCATCATGAAGACATAACCATAATAAACATCTACGCACCCAATGACAGGACTCCAAAATACATAAAACAAACTCTAACAACACTGAAAAGAGAAATTGACAGTTCCACAATAATTGTATGAGACTTCAACACACCACTCTCAGTAAAGGACAGAATAACTAAGAAGAAACTCAGAAAAGATACAGAAGACCTAAAGGGCACAATCAGCCAACTGGACCTCATAGACATATATAGAACAATCCATCCAACCGCTGCAAAGTACACATTCTTTTCCAATGCACATGGAACATTCTCCAGAATAGACCACATCTTAGGCCACAGAGCAATCCTCAACAAGATCCAAAACGTTGAGATAATTCACAGTATCTTCTCTGACCACAGTGCCATCAAGGTAGAAATTCACACTAGAGAGAGCAAGGAAAAAAAAACAATTACATGAAACTGAATAATACCCTGCTTACATATCAGTGGGTAATATAAGAAATCAGAGATGGAATCAAAAAATTCCTAGAATCAAATGAGAATGAAAACACATCCTACCAAAACTTTGGGGACACAGCAAAGGCAGTCCTCAGAGGACAATTTATAGCAATAGATGCACATATCAAAAAAGAAGAAAGGGACGAAATCAAAACATTAACTACACAAGTCAAACAAATAGAAAGAGAACAGCAAAAAAAGCCCACAACCAACAGAAGAAAGGAAATAGTAAAGATCAGAGCAGGAATAAATGAAATAGAGAACAGAAAAACAATAGAAAGAATCAATAAAACCAAAAGTTGGTTCTTTGAACAAATTAACAAAATCGACAAACCACTGGCCAGACTGACAAAAGGAAAACAGGAGAGAACACAAATAACCCAAATAAGAAATGAAATGGGGGACATTACAACAAACCCAACTGAAATAAAAAGGATACTAACAGAATATTATGAAAAACTATGCTCCAATAAATTTGAAAACCTAGAGGAAATGGATAAATTTCTAGAAACACGCGACCTACCCAAACTACAACAAAGTGATGTTGAAAATCTGAACAGACCCATAACAAGAGAAGAGATTGAAAAGGTAATTAAAAAAAACTCCAAACCAAAAAAAGCCCTGGCCCAGATGCCCTCACTGGAGAATTCTACAAAACATTTACAGAAGAGCTTGTACCAGTTCTACTCAAGCTATTTCAGAGCATACAAGAGGAAGCAACACTTCCAAATTCATTCTATGAAGCCACCATAACGCTGATACCAAAAACAGGAAAAGATGTCACAAAAAAAGAAAATTACAGACCAATATCTCTCATGAATATAGATGCAAAAATTCTGAACAAGATTCTAGCCAATAGAATTCAGCATCATATCAAAAAAAAATAATTCACCACAATCAAGCAGGATTCATACCAGGTATGCAAGGATGGTTTAACATTAGAAAATCAATCAACGTAATACACCACACAAATAAAAGGAAAGAAAGAATCACATGATCATCTCAATTGATGCAGAAAAGGCATTTGACAAAGTCCAACACCCATTCCTGATAAAAGCTCTCAATCAAATAGGTATAGAAGGGAAATTTCTCAACATAATAAAGGGCATCTATGCAAAACCAACAGCCAACATCATTCTTAATGGAGAGAGGCTGAAAACATTCCCCTTGAAAACAGGAACAAGACAAGGAAGCCCTTTATCACCATTCCTATTTAACATTGTGCTGGAAGTTCTAGCTAGAGCAATAAGGCAAGAGAAAGAAATAAAGCGCATCCAAATTGGTAATGAAGAAGTTAAACTGTCCCTGTTTACAGATGATATGATACTATACATAGAAAACCCTAAAGGCTCCATGAGAAATCTACTGGAACTAATAGAAAGATTCAGCAGAGTAGCAGGATACAAGATAAACATTCAAAAATCAGTTGGATTCCTATACACCAGTAAGGAGAACGATGAAAAGGAAATCAGGAAATCAATACCTTTCTCAATAGCCCCTAAAAAGATAAAATACTTAGGAATAAATCTGACCAGGGATGTAAAAGACCTATACAAAGAAAACTATAAAACACTACTGCATGAAACCCAAAGGGATCTGCATAAATGGAAAAACATACCATGCTCATGGATAGGCAGGCTCAACATTGTGAAAATGGCAATTCTACCCAAAGCAATTTACAAATACAATGCAATCCCGATCCAAATACCAGCAACATTCTTCAAAGAGATGGAAAAACTAATCATTAACTCTACATGGAAAGGGAAGAAGCCCAGAATAAGTAAAGCACTCCTGAAGAAGAATAAAGTTGGAGGACTCACACTACCTGACTTCAGAACCTACTATACAGCTACAGTAGTCAAAACAGCCTGGTACTGGTACAACGACAGAATACATTGACCAATGGAACAGAATTGAGAATCAAGATGTAAATCCATCCACCTATGGTCACCTGATCTTCAAAAAGGTCCCAAAGTCCATCAAATGGGGAAAAGACAGGCTTTTTAATAAATGGTGCTGGCAAAACTGGATATCTATTTCAAAAAAAATGAAACAGGACCCATACCTCACACCGTATACAAAAACTACTTCAAAATGGATCAAAGACCTGAATATAAAGCCTAAAACTATAAAGTTCATAGAAGAAAAAATAGGACCAACACTTCAGGCCTTAATACATGGCATTAACAGGATACAAACCATAACCATCAACACACAAAACCCAACAGATAAGCTAGATAACTGGGATCTTCTAAAAATCAAACACCTATGCTCTTCAAAAGACTTCCCCAAAAGAGTAAAAAGAGAACCTAAAGACTGGGAAAAAATTTTTGGACAGTACAAGTCAGACAAAGGTCTAATCTCCATAATCTACAAGAAAATCCAACACCTCTACAACGAAAACACAAATAATCCTATCAAAAAATGGGCAAAGGAAATGAACAGACACTTCACCAAAGAAGACATTCAAATGGCCAACAGACACATGAGGAAATGCTCACGATCACTAACCATTAGAGAAATGCAAATTAAAACTACAATGAGATACCATCTCACCCCGACATTACTGGCACGAATCAAAAACACTGGAAATAACAAATGTTGGAGGGGCTGCGGGGAGATGGGAACTCTTATGCACTGCTGGTGGGAATGCAAAATGATGCAACCATTTTGGAAAATGATATGGTGTTTCCTCAGAAAGCTAGAAATAGACATACCGTTCGATCCAGCAATCCCACTCCTAGGAATATATCCTAGAGAAATAAGAGTCGTCACTCAAATAGACAGATGCACACCTATGTTCATGGCAGCATTGTTCACAATAGCAAAACCATGGAAACAACGTAGGTGCCCATCAACAGATGAATGGATAAACAAACTATGGTACATACGCACAATGGAGTACTATGCAACAAGAAAGAACAACAATGAATCTGTGAAGCATGTCATAACATGGATGAAACTGGAGGACATTATGCTGAGTGAAATAAGCCAATCACAAAAGGACAAATATTGTACGAGACCTCTATTGTAAAAACCCATGAAAAACTTCACACGCAAAATGTAACAATCTTTGTTGGTTACCAGGGATGGGAGGGGTGGGGGGGGAAATACTAAATAGGCAATAGAGAAGTGGTATCTTGGGTGAAGGGTGAGACAGTACACAATACAGGGGAAACTAGCACAACCTGTACAATGAAAGGTCATGGAAGCCCCATGGTCACATCCAAACTCCCTGAGGGACTGAGTTGCTGGGCGGAGGGCTCTGGGGACCATGGTCTCGGGGAACATCTAGCTCAATTGGCATGACACTACTTATAAAGACAATGCTCTACATTCTACCTTGGTGAGTAGTGTCTGGGGCCTTAAAAGCCTGTGAGCGGCCATCTAAGATACTCCACTGGTCTCATCCCTTTGGGAGCAAGGGAGAATGAAGAGAACAGGATACAACGAAAAGATTAGTCCAAAGGACTAATTGTCCACAGCTACCAAGGCTTCCACCGGACTGAGTTCAGTACAGCTAGATGGTGCCCAGCTACCACCAATGACTGCTCTGACCAGGATCACAACAGAGGGTTCTGGACAGAGCTGGAGAAGGATGTAGAGCATAATTCTAACACACAAAAAAGAAGACCAGATTTACTGGCCTAAAGGAGACTGGAGAAACCCCGAGACTATGGCCCCCAGACACCCTTTTAGCTCAGTGGTGAAGTTACCTCCGAGGTTCACTTTTCAGCCTGGGATTGGACGGCCCTGTAAAACCAAATGAGACTAACGAGGTACAGGAGTCCAGTGACAAGGGCCAGAAGGCAGAAGGGGACAAGGAAGCTGGTGATAGGGAACACAAGATTGAGTAAGGATATTGTTGATGTGTTGTGAGATTGTTAACCATTGTCATAGGGCAACATTTGTAGTAACTGTGAAAGGAGAAACTATTTTGTTCTGTAAGCCTTCATCTTAAGTGAGAATAACAGCACAATTGGAAGAGCGTAGTCAATGTCACTGTACTGTGTATGTAGAAATTTTTGAAATGGTGTATCTTTGGCTATGTATATTTTCACCAAAAAAAAAAAAAAGAAGGTTCAGAAGTTAGAAGGTTGATA
Source organism: Dugong dugon (assembly GCA_030035585.1). Lineage (NCBI taxonomy): Eukaryota > Metazoa > Chordata > Mammalia > Sirenia > Dugongidae > Dugong > Dugong dugon. The sequence continues at coordinate 36,089,279 of CM057467.1, forward strand.
TGTTGTGGGGTTGTTAACCAATGTCATAAAACAACATGTGTACTACTGTTTCATGAGAAACTATTCGTTCTGTAAGCCTTCACTTGAAGTACAAGAAAAAAAGAAAAATAAAGTCACACTACCTGTGGACTACCTTTGATCAGAAAAATATGATTTAAAAGATAAGTGAAAAAAATCATCCTTATTGCAGGAATGCTGAATTTAGAACTTGATATCGCTGATGTGAAACAGCTCATAGATCACAAAGAAGGGGAATTGATAGATCAGGACCTAATGGATTTTGAAGAGCAAAGAAATGCTGAAGAAGAAAAAGTAATGAGGAAGAGAAAGAAGAGAAGTTGTCAAAAATTTTACAGTGAAAGGATTAGCTGAAGTTTTTTCTAAACTAAATCAGAGGCTTCTGTTGCTTGAAAACATGGACCCCAATGCTGATCGCATTGCTAAAGTTGATAGGCAGATTCAAGAAGCAGTGAAATGTTACCGAGAAATATATGAAGAAGAAAAGAGAAGGACAATACAGACAATTCTCACTCACTTTTCTAACTAGAAACACCATCTCCATTCCCAGGCATAATCCAGATGATCCAGAACTTTCCACAACTGGAGTTATCACCACAACTGACAAAATGTCAACGTTGTTCTACTCTTCATCATTGGAGTAAAGTTTTATGATTTGTGTGTTTTTTATGTCTGTAAGTGTGTATTAAAATATATCTGTCAATTTATATGTAATGTTTCCACCCCAAAAAACAAATAAAAATCAGATTTATAAAGATAGTGATAATAAAAGGAAATAATCATGAAAAAAAAAAATGAGGTATTCGACTTATGTCAGAACCGACTTTCTGACGGAGTAGTCAGAACAGAACCTCATCATACATCAGGGACTACCTGTACTGGGGAAAAGCAGGAAGTCAGGCAAAGCCTTGAAGCCTGCATGATGTGTAGCTGGGGCATACCCAGCCAAAAGGGGAATCAAACTCCTCTTCTAAACTTGCATCATGCTCTGCACTGATCCTGGTCATTGGCCTTCCTTCTTAACTCCAGCCAACATTATTTGCTCCCTTTTCTGATCTCTTAAAACAGCGTCTCTGTACTCAGGGGTGTCTACAATTAATAACGACACCAGCTGACATTTATCTAGTGGTTGCTACATGCAAGGTAAGCGTTGCTACATGCAAGGTAAGCATGGCTGCACACAGATTATCTCCTTGCATCCTCATACCACAACTAGGAGACTCGGGGTGGGGAAACTGTGGATCTGAGTTCAGGTTGCCTGACTTTAAGGCTCAAGTACCTAACCACCAAGCAGTAAATAAATAAATAAACCCATTGCTGTCGAGTCAATTCTGAGTCATAGTGACCCTACAGGACACAGTAGAACTGCCCCATGGGGTGACAAAGGTTATAATCCTTATGGAAGCAGATCTGTGACATATTTCTCCTGCAGAGTACAGCAGCTGGTGGGTTTGAACCACCAACTTTTTGGTTAGAAGCCAGTGCTTAATCATTGCACCACGAGGGCTCCTCACCAGGCAGTACTGACTGTAATTACACCTTGTTAATCCCATTTTCTTTCCTTCAAGAAAGTGTATCAGCATGCAAACAAAAGGGATTATATTGAATCCACCCTAATCCATATGAAAAATAAACCATTCATGTATTTTACATCTTCACTTATTATTAATAATCAATTGCCTGCAACAGATCTCACAAGTTGACTGTGATAATACTGTAGTTGAGAACTACTCTCCCAATACGCTTATTCTCCCACTTTTTCCTTCTTATTTTTCTACATTTAATTAACTCTTCTAATTTCTTTCTTTCATGAATGACAGATATTACCAGTAAATTATAAACTCCTTGAGAGGAAAAGCAAGTCCTACAACTTTTTTTTTTTTAATCCTCCGAAACATCTAGAATATGCTAACTGGAAACCAGTTGCAGTCAAGTTCAATCCAACTCAAGCAACCCTATGTGTGTCAGAGTAAAACTGTGCTCCACAGGGTTTTCAATGGCTGATTTCCAGAAGTAGATCACCAGGCCTTTCTTCCAAGGTGCCTCTGGGTGGGCTCAAACCTCCAATCTTTCAGTTAGCAGCCAAGAACATTAACCATCTGAACCAACCAGGGACTCCTAGAATATGCTAGGCACGTGGAAATCACTTAATAAACATTCTTCGAACAAAACTGAATTTTTGCTGAAATGATATTAGTAAGAACAGGTAATATTAGGATGGGGTCTTCCTATTTATAAAACCCTTCCATTAAGTTGTCAGTCTTCTTCAAAAGGTATACAGAAAAGAATCAGAAGCCTCAGACCAACAGGGGAGTAACTGCTGTGATAGAGCCTGCCTTTCCCCTCCTATGTCCCCCCAGAGAGGACATAGATGAAGAATACAGTTTCTAGAATCGTGAGTATATAATCAGAAGCACCTAACGACATAGCTGAATCGACCTGGCTTTAGCTCTGCACACCGGTGCATTCTAACAGGGCCTCATGTGCCTGTGTTTCCCTAAATAAGATCTTACCACTGCACCTAGCCCTACCTCTGTTAACGTGCAAATGAAATGGATTCTGTGCATGGAGAACACAAATGCTTACCCGATAATATAACTCAAAAAAAAAAAAAGTTCTTTTAAAGGATAACGGATGCAGATTTCTCAGTATAGATGTCTAAGATGAAACTAACTTATCCACCAAGCTGGGCAAAGCTTTTAAAATGCTGAGAGCCAAAGAAAGAACACTTGGAGTTAAGTATAAGATTAGACACTCTGCAAGCTTAAAAAAAGAGGAGATATTAGTATATGCACTATCTAGGATAATTTTCAAAAAGAAAAGTTCATGCTCTTGTCTTTTACATCGGAGCAGTTGCAACTTCCTGCTTTTTGGTACTCCCTAACAGGAAGGCTGGAGCCCTGGTGGCTCAGTGGTTAAGAGCTTGGCTGCTAACCAAAAGGTTGGCAGTTCAAATCCACCAGCTGCTCCTTAGAAACCCTACGGGGGCAGTTCTACTCTGTTGTATAGGGTTGCTATGAGTTGGAATTGACTCGACAGCAATGTTTTGTTTTGTTTTTTTAACAGGAAGGTTAATAACGTAAGATTCAGAGCCAAACAGACCTGCCTGTGGGTGCTCAGTAAATGTTAGCTGCCATTCTTATCGTTGGGAGGAGAGAAGCTTTTAGTCTTCTCACCTCAACCTTCCTCTTCCAGTGGTGAAGGAGTTGCAGGGTATATACTTGGGCCATATTTTCCTAAGACATGGGAATCACTCTAAGCTCTGTGACTTCTCTTCCCCAGTATGCACCATGACGGGTAAATACACTGCCCAGAGAGCCAGCCCTGCCATTTCTCTCCCTTGTTTTTCTACTACCCCCAGGCATACAACTGGGTGGGTGAGTTAAGTCCAGGGCCTGCTCTGCAGACTAGCTCCCCCATGTCTCTAACTATATCCTTCATGTTACCAATATGAGGGTTTCAGATGCAAGCCTTGAAGGAAGGCAGTGCTAATTAGGCTTCAAACTCACGCCTCTGGCGGGACGGGTGGGTGGGGTGGAGTAAATGTTAGGACAGCATTTGAGAATTGCTGGGTCACTAGCCGTGCTACTTAATAACATCAGAATCCTGTAATAACCTGAATTTATTATTGTTGTTGTTATTCTTATTCTTGTTGCCTTTAAGTGGAAGAGTTCAAGTGTATAATTAATTGCCCTAGAAAGTTCCCATTGTCCTAGAGGTCAAGTGCAGAGACTTGTCTGTGCTTCAAGTCCTATCTTATCTACATATCTTACCTACCAGCTATATTTTTCTGTTATTTCAGGTATACTTTATCAAATGCCAGGCACTGTACTAGGCATTTTTGTGTATCTTATCTTAATTTTAATAATCTTTAATTTTCAGCCTGAAATTAATTATCTCCATTTTATATAAGAGGAAATAGAGAGGTTAAGTAAAAAGGTACACAGCTCTTGAGTAAGTGATCGAGATATAAAACCCAGATCTGTCTGATATCATTGTGCATACTTCATGCTGACCTCTCTTTACCATACCCACCTCCAACCCCTCAAGAACCTGAGTTGTTTGAGTTTGGTAGGAATGGGATCAAAGTCATGGGTTCAATCTCCATGTATGCTCAAAGTTCCCCTTCTAGTGATTCAATTCCCTTCTCCAAACCACCACCAGTGCATATCATCCCCTGCCCCAGCACACTAAAATCATTTCTCTGATCTAGACAGCTTCCTCTTGTCTCAGAATATGTCTCAGATATGTGAGGAAGAAATTACCTTTGGAAAACCTCTGCATTTTCAAAGCAGGCACCAATTAGGGCACTCATCACCCCACTTCCACCTCTTGTCACTTGGTGTTCACCACAAAACCTTGCTGAGACACAAGCTTCCGGCTTAGGAATACAGCTCTTTTGGGATGCTGGTTTGATGGGAGCTAGCACTACTTAAACCTCATGCCTCCCTTTTTTTTTTTTTTTTTAACACTTCAGAAACGAGAGGAAAAAATACCCAGATACCTTCATGTGATATTGGAAAAGGGCCCCTTTTATCTTTGGCAATTTCTCAATCAGACAGAGCATCTGCTGTTTGGGGTGTAAGTAATACCTCCAGCCCTCTCAGTCATCTTGAGGAAGCGAGAAATGAAAATACAAGCTTGCAGCTGAGCGAAAAAAGAATACGTACTTGGGGAGAAAGATAAATGATAAGACACTATATGTTGTGAATCACTGTCGGTTCCATCTGAAAGGATCAAAGCTGGGCCTTTTCTTCAAAGAACAGCACCAGGGTGGTGAGTTTGACTCCATTTTGTTAGAATATTTCTTTAACAATTCCCTTTCGAGCATCTTTGTAAACCTCAGATATCCCAGTCTGAATACAAATCTCAGAGGGAAATCCCCAAGAATATTCAAGCTTTTATAAATTGGTAGGGATTTTTTTTTATTGTGGTAAGTATATATATAACAAAAAATTGTCATTTCAACATTTATATATAGATAATTCAGTCAAATTAACTACATTCTTCATGTTGTGCGGCAACCATCACCACTATCCGTTTCCAAAAACTTCCATCAGCTTTAACAGAATCTCGGAATCCTGGTGGCATAGGGTTAAGAGCGCGACTGTTAACCAAAAGGTTGGGGCACTCCTTGGAAACCCTGTGGAGCAGTTCTACTCTGTCCTATAGGGTCGCTATGAGTCAGAATCAACCTGATGGCAACTGGTTTGGGTGTTTTTGGTTTTGGTTTAACAGAATTCTCAGTGCCCCCTAATCAATGTCTCCCTCTTTTCCCCTCCTTTTCACTCCTGGTAAGCACTAATAAATTTTGGTCTCCATACATTTGCCAGGGAGCCCTGGTGGTACAGTGGTTAAAGCACTCAGTTGTTAATCAAAAGGTCAACAGTTTAACCCACCAGCCACTCTGTGGGAGAAAGATGTGGCAATCTACTTCTGTAAAGATTTACAGCCTTGGAAACAGTATGGGGTAGTTCTACTCTGTCCTATAGGGTTGCTATGAGTTGTTACTGATGGCGGTGGGTTTGGTTTGGTTTTGGTATACATTTGCCTATTCTAGATACTTCATTTAAGTGGAATCATACAATCTTTGTCTTATTGTGACTGACTAATTTCACTCAGAATAATGTTTTTTAAGGTTCATTCATGTTGTAGCACGTAATCAGCACTTCATTTCTCTTTACGGCTAAGTAGTATTTCATTGTATTTATGTACCACATTTTGTTTATCAGTTCATCTGTTGATGGACATATAGGTTGTTTCCACCTTTCAGCTATTGTGAATAGTCCTGCAATGAACACTAGTGTACATGTACCTGTGTGTGTTCCTGATTCTTTTGGGGGTATGCCTAGGAGTGGAATCGTTGGGTCATGTGGTAACCCTATTTTTAACTTTCTGAGGAACCTCCAAAATTTTCTACAGTGGCTGTACCATTTTACAGTCCCACCAGCTGTGGATGAGGGTTCCAATTTCCTGGTGAGGATTACTTTTAACCAGAATTATTTCATTATAAAGCTTATTATTAATTCCTTTAAAAAAAATAAGACACCTCTGAGAAAGTCTCTATCCGTATAGCACACATATATCTCAGTCTTCCCTAAGATCAGATGAGCAGTAGCTCTCATGAACTTTCCTGAGAATTAAACAACCATCCAGAGGAAAAACAAAGATTCAAAGTTGTCAGGTCACTTCAGTGAACATGTAGATGATACCAGGCCTCCTCCAGCCAGTGTGAAGATGGAGGAAGAAGGCCTTTCTCCTCCTTTTTCACCAGGCTAACCCTTCTTCACTGACTAAGACTCAGCTGAAGCCTCCCTCCAAGGCTATACGGGATGCTCCTCTTCTGTGTCTTCAAACAGTACTGTGCTTACCTTTAGCACAACACCACACTAGGCTATAATCACCAGTCTCTTCTCTCTCTTTCAGAATTTGAGAGAGGGAACTGTGGCTTTTTCTCTATATCAAAAGACACCAATTCACAGTGCTGACATATAGGTGTTAGATACATGTTTCCTTAATGAATGATAGATAAACGGAATGGTTAAATGAATGAATGAGTGAGTGGGCAAGTGAATGAACAAAGGATGGTCACAGCCTCAAGATGCCAGTTTGGAATTCTCTTCTGATTTAGATCGGCCAAATGGCAGTGGGCTTACCTGGAGCAGGAGCAGGAGCCCAATGGTAATTTTCACTTCTTAGTCTTACTATATATCTTAGTCATCTAGTACTGCTATAACAGAAATACCACAAGTGGATGGCTTCAACAGAGAGAAGTTTATTCTCTCACAGTCCAGTAGGCTACAAGTCCAAATTCAGGGCATCAGCTCTAGGAGAACACTTTCTCTGTCGGCTCTGGAGAAAGGTCCATGTCATCAATCTTACCTTGGTCTGAGAGCTTCTCTGTACAGGAACCTCAGATCCAAGGAACATGCTCTGCTCCCAGCACTGCTTTCTTGGTGGTATGAGGTTCCCATGTCTCTCCTCTCACTTCTCTCCTTTATAAATCAAAAGAGATTGGCTTAAGACACTATCTAATCTTATAGACCTCATCAACATAACTGCCACTAATCCATCTTATTACATCATAGTGATAGAATATACAACACATAGGGAAATCACATCAGATGACAAAAGGTAGACAATTATACAATACTGGGAATCATGACCTAGCCAAGCTGACAGATATTTTTGGGGGACACAATTCAATCCATGACATTCTACCTTTTGGCCCCCCAAAATTCATGTTTTTGCCACACGTAAAACATATTCACCCCATTATCATAGCAAAAATCTTAAATCAACTCCAAGTCCAAAACCTAAAAATTCTTGCTTATCTGTGAAATGGAAAATACAAGTTATTGCCTTCCAAAGGTACAGTGGCACAACAGGCAGGCACAAGCTAGACATTTCCATTACAAATGTGAGAAACTTCAGAGAAAGAAGGCATAACAGGCACCAAGCAAGTTAGCAGAACACGTTACATTAGCCCTCAAGGCTTGAAAATAATACTTTGTTCTTTTGAGACCATTTACACAATGGCCCTGCCCTCCAGACTCTAGGTATTGGCCACACTTTCTGGATTCTGAGTGGAAGTCCCTTGGCTCTGGACTTTAGCCCCACCTTCCAGGCCCACTGGGATGGCAACTCTGCTCCCTCGGCTTCAGGCGCACCATTTTCCTAGTCCATCTGAATGGCAACTCCACCCTCAGAAACACGAGGCCATGGCTCCACCCTTTGAAACCCCTGAGGTCCTGGCTATACCTTTTGAGACTGAGGCAGCTCCGCTTGTGTTACTTGTCTGTTTAGCTTCTGCTTCCTGTAGCTTCATGGCCCTCAGGCCTCACACCTGCATCTGCCCCGCTGGGGCTAGTGTTCCAAAGCTCTGTAGCTCCACCGATAAGTGCCTGGAGGCACCTTACTCTGCCAGGAAGCCTCCTGTGCGCAGGCACTCAGCTCTCTCGCTCTGCGGGTCTGCTCCAGCACTGTGTGGCACTGGTCTCCCGGTTCTGCTGTTGCTGGTTCTCTGCTGCTTCCAGTTCTCTGCTGCTGCCACTTCTCTCTGCTGCCCCTTCTCTGCTGCTGCCACTTCTCTGCTGCTGCTGCTGCTGTTGGTCCTCCATCCATTCAACACTTCCATATTTTAGGTATCTGTTAGAGCAGCACCCCACTCCCAGTACCAAATTCTGTCTTAGTCATCTAGTGCTGCTATAACAGAAATACCACAAGTGGATGACTTCAACTAAGTTTACTCTCTCACAGTCCAGCAGGCTACAAGTCCAAATTCAGGGCGTCAGCTCCAGGGGAACGCTTTCTCTCTTGGTTCTGGAGGAAGGTCCGTGTCAACAATCTTCCCTTGGTCTGGGAGCTTCTCTGCACAAGAACCTCAGGTCCAAAGGACGCGCTCTGCTCCCGGCACTGTCTTCTTGGTGGTATGAGGTTCCCCTGTCTCTCTGCTTGCTTCTTTCTTTTATATCTCAAAACAGATTGGCTTAAGACACTATCTAATCTTGTAGACCTCATCAATATAACTGCCACTAATTCATCGTATTACATCGTAGTGATAAAATATACAACACATAGGGAAATCACATCAGATGAAAAAGGTAGACAATTATACAATACTGGGAATCATGACCTAGCCAAGCTGACAGATATTCTGGGGGGACACAGTTCAATCCAAGACACTACATAAGGATATAAATCTCATCTTTCTTCCCAATAGTACTCCTGCCCATTACCACCATCACATCCCAGGGTAAATTCTCCCTCTTCCCTCATCAGCAGGTGTCCAGACACAGGTAATGTACCTAGAACACCAGCTCTACCCAAAGCGAGGTTCCCTGGCAAATCTCACTTCTCTCTGGGCAGAATTCATCTGATATCCCAACTTTTCTAGCTTCACCCAGACAGGACCCAAGACAGTCCATAAAACTTCCAACTTCAGCAACCCAGAAATAGAGGGCAGGAGGAATGAGAAGGTGAATACACGGGAATATAATAACCAAAGCCCAGGAGTGCTCCTCATGCCCCCAGTGCAGAATGGACGGCTGGAATTAAGCCACAGGTGGTGAGAAGTATGTTCCAGGACAAACCACAACCATTCCGAGGCTTCAGGACTAACAATCCAAAGCTAATTTGCATATTTTTGTATGCTATTTGCCTAATGCACTGAAAAACCTTCTTGCTTTTTATTTTTCCCAAAGCTCTCCACGTGATGTCATTACCCATGCCACACAGATAGGCCCAGCCTAAGAGGAGAAAGAAGAAAGAAACAAGAACAACAATCCCCACTGATTGCGCCTCTCTGCAGGAAATGTGAAGATGCTGGTTACTCAAACCCAGAGACCAATAAACAACTGAAGTCTGCAACTTGAATCCTGCAACTAATAAGCCAGCTATCAAATCACTTTCCTGAGGCTGGTCCAAAAAAGAAAGGATACATAAGAAGGAGCACGAAATGAGCCTCTCTAAACATACAGCAGTTGAGGGATTTTATATCAAATAATGATTGCCCTTGCCAATATGCTTGGAGCCCTTGAAATTGTGCATTTTATCCACATATACCATCAAACAGCTAAAAAATACACTAAAGGACAGGCAGTCTTTTCAATCTGACCAAACGAGGTTAAGAGGATTGGTTTGACCTATATTTCACCAAAAGAAATTGTGTTCAATAAAACTTGGTTTTCCCTACACTTTACATGTTTAGTGTCTCTGAACAATTCTTATGGGTCCACATTTGGAAGTAAAAGAAAGCCAGGTTCAGTACTGCATCATTCCACTTTGGAGTTATCACATTTTAGTGGAATTTTTTTAAACCGCAGTACTTGAGGCAAGTCCATATGCAGCATAGCAATATTCTCAAATTATACAGCAGAGGTTCCAGAAAATGTCCCTTGTGCACAAATAAAGCCATCACTATATCCTAATGCAGTGTAACAATACACAATACAGTCATGCACACGATATTAGAACAAACTGGGTCATTACAATCACTCGCCAAATGCTCAGATAAAAGACTATTATCATCAAGGAACTGAGGAAGAGAAGGAATCAATTTCCCAGGATCCAGTCCATGAATGGAGGGTATTTTAAAAGAGAAAGAAACTGTCTAGGGCCTGGAAGGTAGGGTAATATGCACTTAAGGGGTTTTAATCTCCTTCCTCCAGTGTGAAAGTTGGTAAATAATAGTGATCAACATCGTGGGACCTGAAATGCACTATACCGAGAAATGCTCTAGATGCTTGCTTTCTGGTCTTGATTTCTGCAATGTGAGCACTGCCTCTGCTCCACTGATTACTAACAAAATGGTTAACTATCCACTTGTGGAATGATGCGTGGCTTTCTGAAAGAATAACACACTTAGGTAAAGAGAGTCCATTCGTTACCATTTGGTCAGACTCAAAAAACTTAACCTGCACGGTTCTCCAGTGTGCTATATTTCTGAGTAACTGTTAAGTGTGCCTAAGCTTTCCATCATAGCAATGCAGGTATTGTCTGCCATAGCAGATGGACAAACTCCAGTGAAAGGCCATGCAAGCTGTCCAACAACATCCTGCTTTTATTTCCTTCCAGAGCAGTGCAGTGTTTCAGCCGAAGTTCAAAGGTCTTCTCTTAAAGCTGAAAGAGAACTCTTCAAGAAAATCTTCAGTTTTATAACCTCACCATTTCTACAAGAGGCTAATCAAGTTTCCTCAACATTTCTCCACTATAAAAATTTATTTCTTTATGGCATGCCAAAGCTTGGGACTGTGGGAGTGATACAGTATAGCCAAGGAGTTTACTGAGAGCTGATATCGTCTGCCCTTTTTCTTTAGAAAAGGGTTGTCTTTTTGGATATTCAGCATGCAAATTATAGGCACATGAAACATTCTCAGGTACATCCTTCAAACAGTAGTCAACCTCTTCAAATCTAGAAATGCTTTAATTTGAATTCTCTTCACTTACTAACTTCTTCATGTGATTGATGGAAGAGAAGAGCCCTCTTTCAACTTCTGGACTCTATTTTGCCAACTGAGTCCTGAAGCAGCTCTGCCCATACAAAGAGAGTCACCAAGACTCTCACAAAAGCTGTTTCTTCAGCTTCTGATATTATTGCTAATAACACTGCTGTAGGAGCTCAAAATTAATCCATATTATCTGCCTGTAACATACGACCTAAAATTTCAAGAGCTGCCTTGGTATCTTTTAGACTTACAGGTCCCCAAAGGCCTGTGAATTCCCCTGCTCTCACTAGATATGCCCCCACCCACCTAGCAGGAAAGGTTCCCCACCTAGCTAGTTCCCCTATCAGCAAGACTAGCTGTACTCCATTTGGGCCTCAACCTAACAGATGTTAGTTCCTGGCCAGCCCACGAAATTATTCAAATAAGCCAATCACATCCTCCTGAAGAAGGCAGGGGGCACCCCACCCTCTTGTTACTGCAAAAGTCTGCCTCCCACAGCCACTGCTGGTTCACTCTGCTCCCAAATACAACCCCGTGTGGCCCTGCATGGTATGTTGTGTCCTCCCTCCTGGGATGTGAGTACATGTGACTAATAAACTGCTGTCAATTTCATCTTCCCAGCACTAGGTGTCGTGTGTTGAGCCATCTCATACCATTTAGGGTGGAGGATTCTATTCACCAACAAAGTGAACAGGAGGTGATCAGAATGTTATCCCTTATTTATCTTAATCTTTTCTTATTCCACTGTTGCAGCTTTACAAAAATGTCCTTTCTTCCTCTCCTGCCTGAGAAGAGTCATTTCACATGAATAGGCCAAGCGGAAGATGGGCTTTGGCTGCTGGGACTCAATCTATGCTTAAGATCAGCCAGGAATACCCCAAAAGCTACAAAGAAATAAGAAAACTGAACCCCTGCCCATCGCTGTCACCAAAGGTCATTAGTGACAAAGCTAGCACTAGAATTTACATCCCTTAATTCCCTACAGGGTCACAATGAGTCGGAACGGACTGGACAGCAACGGGGTTAATTCCCTATATAAAGTGCATAAACTCTCTGGAAAAAGGCAATGGAGATTTTTCAAAAGTCAAAATGTTTTACTATTAAAACAATTTAAGTATAATCCATGACAAATGATGTATTTATCACAGGAGGAAAAAAAACAAAAATAAAAACCACTTGTTCCAGAGAGATTCTTTTTTCAGCCAGCTAGTGATTAACTTTAGTCTTTTATTATGGATTACCTCAAAAACACATTCCTCCACCATAAAGTATATTAGCCATAAGCGTAGCAGAGGAGTGGGCTGAGTGTCTGACAGAATACCTCCCAAACCCTAAACCGTTCAGGTGAAGGGATCGATGGGTTCCGCACATCTGTAGAGCAAAAAGGAAAACAGCACATACACAAAGCTTATATAACAGCTTCTCAGAGGTTAAAAACTGCTCCCAATGGCATTTTCTAAACTCATATAGTCAGCTGCTGTGGCTGTGGTTTTCACTTATGGGGGTTCTCAAGAAAGGAGTCAGTTATTATTCCTTGCACTTCAGAGCTAAATTATCTTGCAGTGCACACAAGTCAGCAAGGCAGTTTTCTACCAAATTGCGAATAATCACTTCCCCACAGTAATTGTTCTGTGAATTCCCCTGTCTGCATAGACAATGGGTTCCAGCTTCAACCCTTATGCATAAATATGCAGTTACTGTTACAACAGGCCAGTTCTCTGGCTGTAAGTCGGGAAGGCACTAATATTAAGGGTACAGTACTGACCATATTCAGGAAAGAAAAGTGACAGCTTGAAATTACAGCACAATAAAATGTGGAGAATTTGAAAAGCTCCAGCCCTGTTAATAGAGGGCATCTTACAAGTATCTTATATTTTATTTCTTAGAGAAGGTAGAGATGAGGATGGGGGGTTAGAAGTGTAGGGAAAATGAAATAAGACTAGGATAGAAAGAAATGGATCATGGACAAACTGGTGTGTGTGTATGTGTGTGTGTGTGTGCTCTTAATCCATGAAAGAAAAAAAAAGTTTGGATGCTGAGGAATGACAAAATTATTTACTTTCATATAACACGTCCACTTACTTACGTAGTGTGAGACTCCATTCATGCATGACCAGTGTTAGATGAAGTGTTACGCAAAGGCAAAAGATGAAGAAATTCAAGATTTTTACCAACTTCTGCAGTCCGAAATTGATGGAACATGCAATAAGGATGCACTGATGATAACTGGTGATTAGAATGCAAAAGTTGGAAACAAAGAAGGATCTGTAGTTGGAAAATATGGCCATGGTGATAGAAATGATGCCAGAGATCACATGATAGAATTTTGCAAGACCAATGACTTGCTTCATTACAAATATCTTTTTTCAACAACATAAATTGTGACTATATATGTGGACCTCGCCAGATGGAATACACAGGAATCAAATCTACTACATCTGCGGACACAGGCAACGGAAAAGCTCAATAACATCAGTCAGAACAAGGCCAGGGACCAACTACAGAACAGACCATCAGTTGCTCATATGCAAGTTCAATCTCAAACTTAAGGAAATTAGAACAAGTCCACGAAAGCCAAAGCACAACCTTGAGTATATCCCACCTGAATTTAGAGACTATTTCAAGAATAGATTTGATGCATTGAACACTAATGACCAAAGACCAGACAAGCCGTGGAATGATATCATGGACATCATACATGAAGAAAGCAAGAGGTCATTAAAAAGATAGGAAAGAAAGAAAAGACCAAAATGGATGTCAGAAGAGACTCTGAAACTTGCTCTTGAATGTTGAGCAGCTAAAGCAAAAGGAAGAAATGATAAAGTAAAAGAGCTGAAGAGAATATTTCACAGGGTGGCTCAAGAAGACAAAGTACTATAATGACATGTGCAAAGAACTAGAGATAGAAAACCAAAAGGGAAGAACACATTCAGCATTTCTCAAGCTGAAAGAACTGAATAAAAAATTCAATTGTAATTTTGAATTCAGTTGCAATATTGAAGGATTCTATGGGGAAAATATTCAACGATGCAAAACCAAAAAGTAAACCCGTTGCCACTGAGTCAATTCTGACTCATAGTGACTCTACATGACAGCAGAACTGCCCAATAGGGCTTCCAAGGAGCAGCTAGTGGATTCAAACTGTCGACCTTTTGGTTAGCAGCTGTAGCTCTTAACCACTGTGCCACCAGGCCTCCAAAGAAGATGGAAGGAATACACAAAGTCACTGTACCAAAAAGAATTGGTCAACGTTCAACCATTTCAGGACGTGGCATATGATCAGGAATCAATGGTACTGAAGGAAGAAGTCCAAACTGCACTGAAGGGCACTGGCAAAAAACAAGGCTCCAGGAACTGATACCAACTGACATGTTTCAACAAACAGAAGCAGTGCTGGAAGTGCTCATACATCTATGCCAAGAAATTTGGAAGACAGCTATCTGGCCAACTGACTGGAAGAGACCCATATTTATGCCTATTCCCAAGAAAGGTGATCCAACCAAATGTGGAAATTATGGAACAATGTCATTAATATCACACACAAGTAAAATTTTGCTGAAGACCATTCAAAATCGGCTGCAGCAGTGTATCAACAAGAAACTGCCAGAAATTCAAGCCAGATTCAGAAGAGGATGTGGAACCAGATATATCATAGCTGAGGTCAGATGGATCCTGGCTAAAAGCAGAGAATACCAGAGAAATGTTACCTGTGTTTTATTGACTATGCAAAGGCATTCTACTGTCTGGATATAACAAATTATGGATAACATTCTGAAGAATGGGAATTCCAGAACACTTAGTTGTGCTCATAAGGAACTTGTACATAGATCAAGAGGCAGTTGTTTGGGAAGAACAAAGGGATACTGTGTGGTTTAAAGTCAGGAAAGGTTTGTATCCTTTCACCATACTTATTCAACCTGTATGCTGAGCAAATAATCTGAGAAGCTGGACTATATGAAAAAGAATAGGACATCAGGATTCGAGGAAGACTTATTAACAACTTGTGCTATGCAGATGACAAAATGTTGCTTGCTGAATATGAAGAAGACCTGAAGCACTTACTGATGAAGATCAAAGACCACAACCTTCAGTAGGGATTACATCTCAACATAAAGAAAACAAAAATTCTCACAACTAGACCAATAAGCAACATCATGATAAATGGAGAAAAGATTAAACTTGTCAAGGATTTCATTCTAGTTGGATCCTAAATCAACACCCATGGAAGCAGCAGTCAAGAAATTAAAAGATACATTGCCTTAGGCAAATCTGCTGCAAAAGGCCTCTTTAAAGTGTTTTAAAGCAAAGATGTCATCTTGAAGGCTAACGTGCGCCTGACCCAAGCCATGGTGTTTTTGATTGCCTCATATGCATGCGAAAGCTGGACGATGAATAAGGAAGACCAAAGAAGAACCGATGCCTTTGAACTGTGGTGTTGGTGAAGACTACTGAATACACCATGGCCTGCCAAAACAACGAACAAATCTGTCTTGGAAGAAGTACAACCAGAATCCTCCTTAGAAGCAAAGATGGCGAGATTAACTCTCACATACTTTGGACATGTTATCAGGAGGGATCAGTCCCTGGAGAAGGACATCATGCTTGGTAAAGTAGAGGGTCAGCGAAATAGAGGGAGACCTTCAAGGAGATAGACTGACACAATGGGTGCAACAAAGGACTCAAGTGTAACAATGATTGTGAGGATGGCACAGGACCAGGCAGTGTTTTCATTCTGCTGTACATACTGTTGCTGGGTTGGAACCAACTCGACGGATTCTAACAACAACAAGTGTTAGGCTTGCTTTTAAAGTAATAATACTAATACAGGGCCACACTGATGACTCGTCAGCTGCTTTAGGCTAATCCCTTGACATTTCTCTGTCCAAAAGTACCAACTACTCTCCATCTGCCTTTTTCTGTTTCTAGGACGTTCAAATTTTCAAGCCCTCATTATCTAGAATCTAGATAATAGACCCTTAGATATGTGCAGAAACTAAGAAGAAATATGCGTTCTCCCAATATCTCCATCAGGGTATATCTTTTTCGGCTCACCACTGTATTCCCTATACATAGTAGGTACTCAACAAAAACATGTTGAAAGAATAAATGAACTACACCCTTTTCTATTTCTACTGTGTAACAGAATGACCACAGCATTTTAGAGTCTCTTTGTCACTTTCTGACATTTTCTCCAACTCACCAGGACCATTTTTTTTTCTTTTTTTTTTATATTTTATTGTACTTCAGGGGAAGGCTTACAGAACAAATAGTTTCTCATGAAACAGTAGTACACATGTTGTTTTATGACATTGGTTAACAACCCCACAACGTTTTAACCCTCTAAATTCTCAACCTTTTTTTTTTTTTTTTGGTGTAAATACACATAGCCAAAGATACACCGTTTCAAAAATTTCTACATACACAGTTCAGTGACATTGACTACGCTCTTCCAATTGTGCTGTTATTCTCACTTAAGATGAAGGCTTACAGAATAAAATAGTTTCTCATTTAACAGTTACTACAAATGTTGTCCTATGACAATGGTTAACAATCTCACAACACATCAACAATATCCTTACTCAACCTTGGGTTCCCTATCACCAGCTTCCTTGTCCCCTTCTGCCTTCTGGCCCTTGTCACTGGACTCCTGTACCTCGTTAGTCTCATTTGCTTTTACGGGGCTGTCCACTCCCAGGCTGAACAGTGAACCTCGGAGGTAACTTCACCACTGAGCTAAAAGGGTGTCTGGGGGCCATACTCTCAAGGTTTTTCCAGTCTCCTTTAGGCCAGTAAATCTAGTCTTTTTTTGTGAGTTAGAATTATGCTCTACATCCTTCTTCAGCTGTGTCCAGAACCTTCTGTTGTGATCCTGGTCAGAGCAGTCAGTGGTGGTAGCCGGACACCATCTAGCTATACTGGACTCAGTCTGGTGGAGGCCTTGGTAGCTGTGGACAATTAGTCCTTTGGACTAATCTTTTCGTTGTATCCTGTTCTCTTCATTCTCCCTTGCTCCCAAAGGGATGAGACCAGTGGAGTATCTTAGATGGCCGCTCACAAGCTTTTAAGACCCCAGACACTACTCACCAAGGTAGAATATAGAGCATTGTCTTTATAAGGTGTGTCATGCCAATTGAGCTAGATGTTCCCTGAGATCATGGTCCCCACAGCCTTCTGCCCAGCAATTCAGTCCCTCAGGGAGTTTGGATGTGACCATGGGGCTTCCATGACCTTTCTTTGTACAGGTTGTGCTAGTTTCCCCTGTATTGTGTACTGTCTCACCCTTCACCCAAGATACCACTTATCTATTGCCTGTTTAGTACTTCCCCCCCAACCCTCCCATCCCTGGTAACCAACAAAGATTGTTACATTTTGCATGTGAACTTTTTCATGGGTTTTTACAATCCAGGTCTCATACAATATTTGTCCTTTTGTGATTGACTTATTTCACTCAGCATAATGTCCTCCTGTTTCATACATGTTATGAGATGCTTCACAGATTCATTGTTGTTCTTTCTCGTTGCATAGTACTCCATTGTGTGTATGTACCATAGTTTGTGTATGCATTCATCTGTTGATGGGCATCTAGGTTATTTCCATGGTTTTGCTATCGTGAACAATGCTGCCATGAACATAGGTGTGCGTATGTCTATTCGAGTGACGACTCTTATTTCTCTAGGATATATTCCTAGGAGTGGTATTGCTGGATCGAATGGTATGTCTATTTCTAGCTTTCTGAGGAAGCGCCGTATCATTTTCCAAAATGGTTGTATCATTTTGCATTCCCACCAGCGGTGCATAAGAGTTCCCATCTCCCCGCAGCCCCTCCAATATTTGTTATTTCCAGTGTTTTTGATTCGTGCCAGTAATGTCGGGGTGAGATGGTATCTCATTGTGGTTTTAATTTGCATTTCTCTAATGGCTAGTGATCGCGAGCATTTCCTCATGTGTCCGTTGGCCATTTGAATGTCTTCTTTGGTGAAGTGTCTGTTCATTTCCTTTGCCCATTTTTTAATAGGATTATTTGTCTTTTTGATGTGGAGCTGTTGGATTTTCTTGTAGATTATGGAGATTAGACCTTTGTCTGATTGTACTGTCCAAAAATTTTTTCCCTGTCTGTAGATTCTGTTTTACTCTTCTGGTGAAGTCTTTTGAAGAGCATAGGTGTTTGATTTTTAGAAGATCCCAATTATCTAGCTTATCTGTTGGGGTTTGTGCGTTGATGGTTATGGTTTGTATCCTGTTAATGCCATGTATTAAGGCCGGAAGTGTTGGTCCTATTTTTTCTTCTATGAACTTTATAGTTTTAGGCTTTATATTCAGGCCTTTGATCCATTTTGAAGTAGTTCTTGTATACAGTGTGAGGTATGGGTCCTGTTTCATTTTTTTGCAGATGGATATCCAGTTCTGCCAGCACCATTTGTTAAAAAGACTGCCTTTTCCCCATTTGATGGACTTTGGGCCCTTGTCGAAGATTAGGTGACCATAGGTGGATGGATTTACATCTGGGTTCTCAATTCTGTTCCATTGGTCAATGTATCTGTCGTTGTACCAGTACCAGGCTGTTTTGACGACTGTAGCTGTATAGTAGGTTCTGAAGTCAGGTAGTGTGAGTCCTTCAACTTTATTCTTCTTCTTCCGGAGTGCTTTACTTATTCAGGGCTTCTTCCCTTTCCATATAAAGTTAATGATTAGTTTTTCCATCTCTTTGAAGAATGTTGCTGGTATTTGGATCGGGATTGCATTGTATTTGTAAATTGATTGGGGTAGAATTGACATTTTCACAATGTTGACTCTGTCTATCCATGAACATGGTAAGTTTTTCCATTTATATAGATCCCTTTGGGTTTCATGCAGCAGTGTTTTGTAGTTTTCTTTGTATAGGTCCTTTATATCCCTGGTCAGATTTATTCCTAAGTATTTTATCTTTTTAGGGGCTATTGAAAATGGTATTGTTTTCCTGATTTCCTTTTCATCGTTCTCCTTACTGGTGTATAGGAATCCAACTGATTTTTGAATGTTTATCTTGTATCCTGCTACTCTGCTGAATCTTTCTATTAGTTCCAGTGGATTTCTCGTGGAGTCTTTCGGGTTTTCTATGGATAGTATCATACCATCTGCAAACAGGGACAGTTTAACTTCTTCATTACCAGTTTGGATGCCCTTTATTTCTTTTTTCTTGCTTATTGCTCTAGCTAGAACTTCCAGCACAATGTTAAATAGGAGTAGTGATGAAGAGCATCATTGTCTTGTTCCTGTTTTCAAAGGGAATGTTTTCAGCCCCTCTCCATTAAGAACGATGTTGGCCGTTGGTTTTGCATAGATGCCCTTTATTATGTTGAGAAATTTCCCTTCCATACCTATTTGATTGAGAGTTTTTATAAGGAATGGGTGTTGGACTTTTTCAAATACCTTTTCTGCATCAATTGAGATGATCATGTGATTCTTTTCTCTACTTTTATTTATGTGGTGGATTATGTTGATTGATTTTCTAATGTTGAACCATCCTTGCATACCTGGTATGAATTCTACTTGGTCATGGTGTATTATTTTTTTGATATGATGCTGAATTCTATTGGCTAGAATTTTGCTCAGAGTTTTTGCATCTATATTCATGAGAGATATTGGTCTGTAATTTTCTTTTTTTGTGACGTCTTTGCCTGGTTATTGTATCAGCGTTATGCTGGCTTCATAGAATTAGTTTGGAAGTGTTGCCTCCTCTTCTATGCTCTGAAATAGCTTGAGTAGTACTGGTACAAGCTCTTCTGTAAATGTTTTGTAGAACTCTCCAGTGAAGCCATCTGGGCCAGAGCTTTTTTTGGTTGGGAGTTTTTCTATTACCTTTTCAATCTCTTCTCTCGTTATGGGTCTGTTCAGATTTTCAACATCACTTTGCTGTAGTTTGGATAGGCAGTGGGTTTCTAGAAATTTATCCATTTCCTCTATGTTTTCAAATTTGTTGGAGTATAGTTTTTCATAATATTCTGTTAGAATTCTTTTTATTTCAGTTGGGTCTCTTTAAGATCCCCCATTTCATTTCTTATTTGGGTTATTTGTGTCCTCTCTTGTTTTTCTTTTGTCAGTCTGGCCAGTGGTTTGTCGATTTGTTGACTCTTTCAAAGAACCTATTTTTGGTTTTGTTGATTCTTTCTATTGTTTTTCTGTTCTCTGTTTCATTTATTCCTGCTCTGATCTTTACGATTTCCTTTCTTCCAGTGGTTGTGGGCTTTCTTTGCTGTTCTCTTTCGAATTGTTTGAGCTCTGTTTGAATTTGTCGCTTTCTTCTTTTTGATATGTGCATCTATTGCTATAAATTGTCCTCTGAGGACTGCCTTTGCTGTGTCCCAAAGGTTTTGGTAGGATGTGTTTTCATTCTTATTTGATTCTAGGAATTTTTTTATTCCATCTCTGATTTCTTCTATTACCCACTGATGTGTAAGCAGGGTATTTTCAGTTTCCATGTAGGTTATTTTTTTTTCCTTCCTCTTTCTAGTGTTAATTTCTACCTTGATGGCATTGTGGTCAGAGAAGATACTTTGAATTATCTCAACGTTTTGGATCTTGGTAAGGATTGCTCTGTGGCCTAAGATGTGGTCTATTCTGGAGAACGTTCCATGTGCATTGGAAAAGAATGTGTACTTTGCAGCGGTTGGATGGATTGTTCTATATATGTCTATGAGGTCCAGTTGGCTGATTGTGCCCTTTAGGTCTTCTGTATCTTTGCTGAGTTTCTTCGTAGTTGTTCTGTATTTTACTGAAAGTGGTGTGTTGAAGTCTCATACAATTATTGTGGAACTGTCAATTTCTCTTTTCAGTGTTGTTAGAGTTTGTTTTATGTATTTTGGAGCCCTGTCATTGGGTGCATAGATGTTTACTATGGTTATGTCTTCATGATGCATCATCCCCTTAATCATTATATAGTGTCCTTCTTTGTCTTTTATGGTAGATTTTGTTTTAAAGTCTATTTTATCTGAGATTAAAATTGCCACTCCTGCTCTTTTTTGGTAGTTGTTAGTTTGATATATTTTTTTCCAACCTTTGACTTCTAATAAACTCACATCTTTGTTTCTAAGGTGTGTCTCTTGTAGACAGCATATTGATGGATCCTGTTTTCTTATCCGTTCTGTCACCCTCCGTCTCTTTATGCGTGCATTGAGTCCATTTACATTCAGTGTAATTATTGATAGATGTGAGTTTGTTGCTGTCATTTTGTAGTGCTTTTTTCTGTAGTGCTGAAGTTTTCTTTGTTCTTCTTACTCTCTTGTGCTGAGTTACTTCTGTTTGTGAATTTTTTTTTTCATTTCTTTTGTTTTTGTAGGTTTTGTTTTTGCCGAGACTTTAGGTTTTTCATCTTTATTTTTATGTTTGTTGACTTTCTTTGTGGTTACCATGAATTTTACCCTTATCTTTCTAAGTTTGAAGCAGTCTACCATTACTTGGTATTGCCTTGCCTTCCTCTCCATTAGAAGATTCTATACCTATGCCATTTATTCCCTCTTTTATTTTTTTGATGTTGTTGTCATTTATTGATTAACTGCTCTGATTCCCTGTTGTATTTCTTTTGGTTTTGGATAGTCCTCGAGAGTTCATTTCCTAGATTGGTATCTGGCTCATACGATCCCGTGTCCTAGGTTCTGCCTGTGAGCTCAAGCTGTTTGTCCTCAGATCGAAGAACTCCCTTTAATAATTCTTGTAAGTTTGTTTGACTTTTACATATTCCCTTAATTTCTGTTTATCTGAAAATGACCTAATTTCACCATCAAATTTGAACGAGAGTTTTGCAGGATATATTATTCTTGGCTGACAATTTTTTTCTTTCAAGATTTTATATATGTCATCCCATTGCCTTCTTGCCTGCGTGGTTTCTGCCGAATAATCTGAGCTTAGTCTTATTGTTTCTCCTCTGTATGTGACTTCTTGTTTTTCATGAGCTGCTCTCAGGATTCTTTGTTTGTCTTTGCTTTTGGCGAGTGTGAATATGATATGCCTTGGTGATTTTCTTTTGGGGTCTCTTCTATATGGGGTTCGTTGAGCTTCTTGGATGGCCAGCTTTTCATCTTTCATGATTTTGGGGAAGTTTTCTGTCAGCAGTTCCTCAATGATCCTCTCTGTGTTTTCTGTTTTCTCCCTGTTCTGGAATTCCAATCACTCATAAATGTTTGCTTTTGATTGTGTCCCACATAACTCTCAGGGTCTCTTCATTTTTCTTTGTTATTTTTTCTGAGTTTTCCTCAAACAGAGCTGTATCCAAGTGTTTGTCTTAAATTCCACTGATCCTGTCTTCCACTGTTTCAAATCTGCTTCTCAGTCCTTCTATGACATCATCCATTTCTGAAGTCTTGTTGTTTAACTTTGGATTTCTAATTATTTTGTTTTTTTATAATTTCTAGCTGTGAATTTATTTTGGGATTTTGTTGTGGCATCATCTTCCTGAATTTTTCGAATTTTTTGTATCTTCCATGAATTTGTCTATTTTTTCCTCATGTTTGTCAGCTTTTTGCCTCAGTTCTTGGAGAATTCTGAGTATTAGAGAGTTGAATTCCCTATCAGGTAGTTCTAGAGCATTTTCTTCCACAGGATAGTGATCTGGTGTTTTATTTTGGATGCCTACTGGAACCATCCTGTCCTGTTCTTGTAAATGTTTTGATATTGTCTTTTGTTTTCAGGGCATTCAGTAGTTATTTTTCTCGTTTACTGACTGTAGATTTGTTTGTTTCATCCCTTTTCTAAAAAAAAAATTTGAATATGTCTGAGCAGGCAGACTGTGTGTTCTTTGTTGTTTGCTCGTCTGTGCACTCAATACTTTTCACCTCCTTCTCCAACTGGCAGGTTCAGTCACTCAGATATGGTACAGCAGGGCAGGTCCAGCTGAAGAAGAGTTACTGGGACGGGTTGTTTGTGGCACTTACTACAGCCACCAGAGCGGTTTGGTAATCAGTGTAGGGCAGGTCACTGTAGGCCGTGTCTGTGCTGCTTGGTGGTGTGATGTCAAGCGCACAGTGCAGGTAGGCAGGATGCAGCAGGGAGATTGTTATGTGTGGAGCTAAGATGGATGTGGGAGAGAGGAGAGAGGAACAGGAGCCAAAAACGTACAAACAAAAAAGACTGCTAGGGGAGCTTGCCATTGGAGTAGAGAGATGAGAAACTATGAAATGGAGAAAAACAAAAAGGGGAAGAGGAAGAAAAGAATGAATAAATAAATATCAGAAAGGTTAAAGAACCGCAAAGTTCCCAGAGATCCCACCGATGCAGCTATGAGGTCTGGGGAAGTCGCTCTCATGTGTTGCAATACAGCCTGGCTAGAAGGCATAGAGGTATATAACGCCTGGTATTCAGGGATCAGAAAGAGAAGAAAGATATAGAGGGATGAGAAACTGAGCAATGAAGAAAGACAAAAAGGGAAAAAGAGGGAAAAGAAAACAAAACAAATTAAAAAAAAAAAAAAAAGAACCAGAAAGGCCCCCAAAAAAAACAGGAAAAAAAAAAAAAACCAATGAAAAAAGTAACGCACTCAGGGATCCCTCTGCACGTCTGTGGAAGCTGAAGGGGAGTTCCTTGCCATGCAGCTCCGCCTGGCCAGAAAGGGCTCCCAACTCAAGAAAAGTAAAAGAAAACAAACAAACAATTCAAAACGAACAAATGAACAAAAGCCCCGTGATCCCACCAGCGTGGTAGCCCAGACCGGGAAGCAGCTCCACACTCGAATGGACCTCCGCAGCAAAGATGGCACACGGAGCCAGGCACTCAAGCTAAAGGAGGGGGAGGTGGCGTGAGGCCAGCAAGAAATCAAAAGAAGCAGAAAAAAAAAAAAAAAAGCAACACCAGCAGCCAACAAATGGCACTCAGAGAGCCAGCTAGTGTGGGCTGGTGTTTCTGGACAAGAGACTGTCACCGCGGGAAGCAGAGAAGGCCGACTGTGGGTGAAGAAGGGTAGAGACTGGGAAAGCATATATCTCAAATTGCCAGCACTCTGCAGCCCCTCAGGAAGAAGCAAAGGTGGCACACGGAGCCAGGCACTTGAGTGAAAGGAGGGGGAGATGGCGAGAGGCAAGTGAGAAATCAATAGAAGCAGAAAAAAAAAAAAAAGCAACACTAACAGCCAACAAATGGCACCCAGAGAGCCGCCCACTTGGTTGTGTGGAATCCAAGCAGCCAGCGCTTCCCGGTCAAGAGACCGTGGCCTTGGGAAGCAGAGGAGGCTGAGCCAGCGTGGAGAGGGGTCAGGGGGTGGGAAAGCACACACCGCAAATTACCAGTTGTTTTGTCTCTTGCTGGACGCTCCCTGAGGCTGCTTTCTCATACCCCTGTTTGCTGGTCTCCAATAGGAGTCCAAGATAGTGGGTCCGTGCTGCGTTAGCTGATAGGGGACCTCTGCATGAATCTCTCCTCGCTCTCCGTTCTCTGTCAGTTTTCTCACTCCATTTGGTGCTTGGCTGAGTTCTTTATCTCTTCATTTGATGTTTTAGGGTTTCAG
The DNA here is from genome assembly GCA_030035585.1 of Dugong dugon. Classification (NCBI taxonomy): domain Eukaryota; kingdom Metazoa; phylum Chordata; class Mammalia; order Sirenia; family Dugongidae; genus Dugong; species Dugong dugon. The sequence continues at coordinate 36,113,714 of CM057467.1, forward strand.
GATTGATGTATTCTCTGGTCGGCTTAGTTTTTCAGATCTTTGCTGTGGAGGGACGGCGTGGTGCTTCTGCCTAGAGCGCCATTTTTCACCAGGACCATTTTGAATTCCACACCTGTCCTTCAGAATTCTGTGAACACATTCAAGTGTCACCTGAATATTCTAAATGAACTTCAGATTCAGCTTATCTTCTATTTCATGCCCCCCATTCCACACCACCCTAAAGTGACTTCTCTCTTTTGATCTTACCATGCACACTATTCATTTGTCACTTATTTGGTCTTTTATTTTATTCTGCAGATTTTCAGATATATTTCCCAATGATATTATGAGCACATTTCAAAAAAAGACTACATTTTATATTTCCCTTAGCTCCTAATCAACGTGCAAGCTGTAGCAGGAACTCAGTAACTAGTTGTTGATATCAATCAATGAGAATGCTTCCTATCTCCGAATTCATATTAAAGTTTGTAAATGACAAATGGGACTTTGGGTCCTAAGTAACAGTACTAGATATAGCCTTAAAAGCAGAAAAATTGTTGTCCTGCTTGTCCTAACAGTTGTGTGTTGTAGTTTAGATTACATTTATGAAAATATCACCAGTTAATACATATCAACATAAACCCAGGGCCCAAATTAAATCAGGTTGTAGGCAAGAAAAATTATTAGCAAGCATCAGAAATATGACCCTCAAAACTTGTTTTTCTACTTAACTAGCTGATCTGTCAAATAGCCCTGGTGGTACAATGGTTAAGCGCATAGCTGCTAACTGAAAGGTCAGTGGTTCAAACCCACCAGTTGCTCCATGGGACAAAAGACCTGGCGATCTGCCCTGTAAAGATTACAGCCTAGGAAACCCTATGGAGCAGTTCTACTCTGTCCCATAGAGCCTCTATGTGTTGGAATCAACTTGGTAGTACACAACAACAACAGCTGATCTATCAACAATTAGACATCGATAAGTAGAGGAAGGACTTGTTTCTTGTTTTACTGTTAATGCTTTACTTTCTGGTTATGTATTATTACCTGGAGGATACATTTATGTCTCCTTCATCTAAAGCTTCTGAAGGACATCATCATCAACATCAAGTTCCTCACTGCTCCTGATATGGAACTAGGGGTATATAAAAAGGGAACTAGGCAGACCTGTTTCCTGACCCTTGATAGGTCACAAAGACAGGCACACTGGTGTGAGAACTCCTTTCAGGGATACATAATCGAATCGAATCTTTGTGTAACTGGGGCACAGAGCAGAGAGTCACAGAGTGGTTAAATTGGAATAGTACTGATAGGAAAGATATTTTCTAATTCCAGCCTTGTCTTTAACCAGTTAAGGGAATTATACTTAGATGCCCTGGCCTCAACTTTCTAACTTTCAAAATGTAAAAATCTGGGCAAATCTCTCCAAGATAACATTTTAATAAAATTTAAACAGAGGCAGGTTCTTTGCCAGATGTCACTACAGGGCTATCCTTGACAGAAGAATGTAAATGATGAGAGTTCACAAACGAAACTGTATGTATGAGATCTGGGTTCAAGTTCTGACTCCACCACTCACTAACTTTGAGCAAATCACTTAAGCTCAATGAGTTTCAGTCTGCTAAAATATAAAATAAATCCAATAATATTTTTACAGGGACATTGTTAGGATTAAAATGAAATAATAAGATACTTAACACATACTTTGTAATCAATAAATATGAACATTATTGTGATTATTTTCCTCTCTCAAATTTAACACACAAAACAGAAACTCTTTAAAAGTGAACATGTAAAAGTCTGTTAGACTTAGAGAACATTTGAAATATTCTCAGACTCTTGGATATCTGACCCCTCAGTCAGAGGACCATGAATCTGCTGCAGTTCAAGGGCACAAGGGCTGAGACTGGGCCCTCTCCATATTTCTTTTGAGGCAGTCAGCCCCAAGACAAAGACATGATTTGCCTTACATCAATTATCCATATGACATGAACCACAGAACACCATAAAATCCCCACCTCCTAGAATATCTCCCCACGGTCTCCATAGTGTTTGAAATTTCACTGTTAGAGAGTCACTTCTTGGATAAAGACTAAAAAAATTCTTTTCCAGACTTCTTTTAAAACCCAAATTCTTCAGAAAGTGATAATGCAGTATGCTGTTAGCAATTAAGCAGACAAAGGGCATTATAGGAATGAGAAAGTTACTGGGGAGAAAAAAAGTTAATGAGATCAAATGATGAACTTTTTTTACTTCAGTTTGACAACTGCCATACCTGAATGGAGATGCTATGTGTAAAAAACTTATCCACTGGAAATATCCACAGGAGATGATTTGTGTTAAAGGGCCCTTCATGTACAGTATCCACTTTCTATGTGACTGGTTCCCAATATCCAGGCCACATATCTGTGGGCACCTGCATTCCTCACGACTATACAAGTGCTGACCTGGCCTTCTGCTTCACAGAACTCATGTGGCTTTCTGTATGCCTGGTCTGGGCTCTGTGCCATCTAGTGACATGGCAGATCCAGCATTACCTGCCAGGTCTCTCCAAAAAAAAGTGAGAGGGGTCCAGGTGAATGGTGTAAGCAGAAAGTTACTGGCCCAGCAGAGAGGGTCAAATACTCATCAGAGAATTCTTAATGCCACAGCTGATTAGAAAAGGCCAAAAGTTCCTCTACTGAAAGAGTAGTTTACAACTCTAATAATTTATACATGGGCTCACTTTCCCTGAATAATTACAGATTATTATCCAGCTAATTACAGTGCATGGTATTAAAATATCTGAAATTCATTACTCCAATCTAGGAAATTACTTTGGCAAGTGTTTTGAAAAGAAAAATACTGGAGAAATCTTGCCAGGGTGATATACTACAGCGCTTCCATGTTCTCTTCCCAGGCCTATATTTCCTTGCATCCTAAATGTTCTAAAACGTGGATTTCAGCCTCTCAGTCCCAAGTGACTTTCTTCCCCCAGTAGAGTTGCCAGATTTAGCAACTGGTAAACCGAAAAGTTTCAAACCAGAGGCACTTGTGTCAGATGTAAGAATAATGCGGCCAACATGCATTCCCAGGAAGCAAAAGGTCAGAATGTAAACCATTTGTTCATGGGAAGAATGTGTCAAGATGTAAACAATTTGTTTCTGAGAAAAATGTGTTCATGAGTGCAATCATGTATAACTGAAACAGTCGGTGCCACTCACCTAGGTGGTAACTCACTCCCTCCTAGCCAAGTGGCTAATCGTTACATTTCAACAGACTTCAAGCTGAAATTGATATTATCTATAATCAATCATAAACCCCCCACTTTTCCTTTATTCTCTATGTATATAGACCCCTCTCTCTGCCTGAATGATTGAGCGCTTCGTATGTTTACTTAGCACTGCCCAGCTCAATCTATATTCTCAATAAAATTCCTTTTCTTTCACTCCTAACAGAGTATGATATTTTCATCTTTGACATTTCTGGTGTCAGAAGAGGGATGTCAAAGGTGCAATATATTTGACTATCTGGACATGGGTACAGTACCTGCTTTGGGCTCTCTGCTTCCATAAAGTCTTAGGAATTGATTAAGGTAAGAAACCTCTCAAATCTGAGTTCCGCAATCCTTGCGTTGATAGCTCTTTAAGTTTTATTGTGGATTTGTTTGGGGTCTTGCAGGTAAAGTTTGTTTGTTGTTACTGTCATTATAAAATGGGGACTGTCATGTCTAAAGGAGATTTGGAGCCACCTTCTGGGACTCCTGCTCACTACATAAACAAGCATTATTGTTCTTTTCATGAATGTTCTTGCCTCTCTGGCATAATTTCACTCAAAACAGTTTGGAAAATCAGTGGTCACTTTGGGGTTCTTTTGATCTCTCTAAGTTAACTTTTTTACACAGTAAGTTAGAGAACTGAGGCTCCGGGAATCAAAAAAGCCCCAGTGGGATGCCTATATTGATTAGTATATTGAGGTTTCTAAAAGATATCAAGGCAGTAAAATTGCTTACCTCCAGAGGATACTGTCTAAATTAACAAGGCAGCATAAATAATTACAATGTCAAATTTCATCCCTAATCCTTCTGCTCCCCTGCTGGCTGCTACCTCTTTATACCCTTCTTTGTCTTCCTAGTCCTCTGATAACACTTTATCTGAACTTTGTTTTTCCCCAAAAAACCAGCAAATAAAGCCTTGCCTGAAACATCCTTTAAAATTTGCCCCAGCAGTGATGCCGAAGATTCCCCTTGTATCACTTTTGCCCCATGGACATGCTCAGAATTTCACAGCATTGTGAAAGATTTTCTTAAACCTCATGTGGACCCCTACAAATTTTCTGAAGAATTTAAAATCCTTGTTGAAGCCTGGGATCCCCAACTTATATCAGCTTGTTCACATGATTACTGGCCCAGGGGAAGCCCAATTATGGCTAGAGAAGGTAGAATGGACAGACTTCAAGGACAGTTTAACCTTAAATATTAAAAAATAGCCACAAAGCTGATGGAAAACTCTCGGGCTATAAGTAAAAAATTGCTACAGACTATCCCAAAGGACTTTCCTCCACTAACTGATTGGACTAAAATTCACTCTTGTAAACAAAATAAAGATTAACGTGTTTATGATTATCAGACTCAGCTGCTCCAGAAGTTTTATGAACACTCTGGACTCAATCTGAATATGCTTGGTGCCTACAGTGATTTCAATGGTGTTTTCATATCTGGTCTTAAAACTGAGATCTCAGCCTTAGTAAAGTGACATTGCTAAGACTAGGAGACAGCTCCTATTGTCGAGCTAACCAACTTAGCTTACAAACTTTCCCAGACTCTTGAAGCCAAAAAAGTTTCTAAGGCTAATAAATTAATGGCCCTTCAGTTGCAACAATCACAATCTCTCAGTCAAAAGAAAAATGCTAAACCTTCCAATGGCACAAAGATGGGTATTTGTCACTATGCAAAAAAAAAAAAAAATTCTGGCCATTAGAAAAATGAATGTTATAAGTTAAAAAATAAACAAAAAAGTGACATGGTCCCTATTAAAAAAAAAAAAAAACTTACAATATGATTCAGACTGAAGGGGCTCCAGGTACAAAACATGTACTTTTACTGTGTTGGCTCTTAATCTGCAAGGAGAAACTACTTTATTTATTAACAGAGAACCTTGCTAATTTTTTAATCGACACTGAAACTACACTGTCTGCTATTAATCCTACCTGTTTACAACAGCACTGCTCCGGAGTACTAAAACCTCAAAAGTAGTAGGGGTTGTCGATCAGGAACAAATGTTGATTCATTCTCAACCTGTTCTCTCTTTGACCTGCTAAAGATTTTTACTCTTCCTTGCTCAATTCTGATATTCCTGTCAACCTATTGGGAAGAGAGCTTTTATCCAAATGAAATTTCCATTTACAATTTAATGAAAAGGGGGAAATATTATTGAGTCTGCCTGATATCCCTAAGTCAGCAGAGAAGGCTCTGAATTACACAATATTCAGGAAGAAGAAACCATTTGCTATGTGCAAGCACTTGTCATGTCTCTCCAAGTTCAACTTATCCTAGTTCAGTCTCTTCTGATATCTTTTCCCTAGTTCCTGAAACCTTATGAGCTACCACATCCACAGATTTAAATCGAGTTTTCTCAGCTGAACTGATTAAAATTCAAACAGATTTATCCCAGAAATTCCCCAAAAACATCTACTCAAATGAGAAGCAACAGGACTAGATCCCACCACACAAGATTTCCTTTACAAAGGTTTAATTGTCCCTTTACCAACCCTTGTAATACTCTTGTTCTTCCAGTTAAAAAGCCAAATAATAGGGGCTAGAGATTTGTTCAAGATTTGCATGCTATCAACTGTATTGTTATTCCTAGAGTCAAGCTAGTTTCTAATCTTCATTCACTACTTTCTACCATCCTTACAGATGCAATTCATTTTACAGTTGTGGATCTTTGAAGCACCTTTTTCTGTATGCCTGTGCATACTTGTTTATTTTGCTTTTACCTGGGAATCAACAATTTACCTGGACTTTAATGCCCCAAGGATTTACTGAATCTCCCACCTATTTTTCTTAGATTCTGCATGTAGATTTGCGGCCTTTACAGTTCACAAACAAAACCACATTGCTGCAATACATTGATGATTTGCTAGTTTACTCAACCTCCCAGGTTTGCCATGATGACCATCCAAAAACCAAAGCCACTGTCATTGAGTTGATTCTGACTCATAGCAACAGTGTAGCTTTATTAAAACATCTGGCTGCAGGTGGACATTCGATTTCTAAAGAAAAATTACAATTTGCCCAGCCTTCTGTTAAATATTTGGGACACTTAATTTCTGCAGAAGGCATCTCTATTGATTCTAAATTGAAAGAAGTTATTCTTGTCTTTCCTCTACCCAAAACAAAGAAATAGCTAAGGGAGTTTCTAGAACACTATGACTATTGTTGAACCTGGATTCCCAATTTTTCTTTGTTGGCTCAACCTTTATACAAATATTTAAAAGCCTCTGAGTGGCATTCATTCCAAATTGCACCAGAAGATCAAGAGGTGGTAGTTCAATTAAAATGGGCTTTAATGAACATTCCTGCTCTGGGTTTTCCTAATTACCACCTAGATTTTTCCTTATTTGTACCTGATGTATCTAGAAACACTTTAGGTGTACTAACTCAAAAACAGGGAGGACAACAAAGACTTACAAGTTATTATAACTATAGCTTGACCCTGTAGCCAGGGAATACCCTCCCCTGCCTTAGGACTCTGGTTGCTACTGCCAAACTAGTGAAAACACAGCAGATGTGATGCTGGGAAACTTTTTAGGTGTCTATGTGACCCATGCTATTTCTGCCTTACTTAATTCTGTCTTGACACAAAATTTTTCTGCCAGCAGGCTCACCTCTTATGAAGTTCTGCTCCTGGTGGCATGTAACATTAGACTATACTCTGTGGCCTTTTTAAACCCAGCAACTCTTCTCCCACAGCTAAAGAGAACAACTATCCTAAACATGATTATCTAGACTTAACTAAGCAAATTTTAACCCCTTGGAAAGACCTAAAATAGATCCCTTTAACTAATCTGGACTTAGTTTTGTTTGTGGGTGGCTCCTTTTTAAAACCTAATCCTGACAGTCCTCACTATCAAGCTGGATACACTGTTACAACTTCTACTACAATCCTTGAAAGTCAGGCTGTCCCTGAAACCACTTCAGCTCAAGAATTAACTGCCCTCACTAGAGCTTGTCCAGCTTGAGAAATGTCACGTACAGTGACTCTGTATTGTTTCTTCTTTTGATGCTTCCTGCATCATTCAATATTCTTCCATAGAATCCTTCAATATTGCAACTCGAGGCTTGAATTTTTTCTTCAGTCCTTTTAGTTTGAGAAATGCTGAGCATGTTCTTCCCTTTTGTTTTTCTAACTCCAGGTCTTTGTACATTTCGTTATAATACTTTACTTTGTCTTGTTGGGACACCCTGGTGGAATAGTGCTTAAGAGTAAAAGTCAGCAGTTTGAATCCACCAGGTGCTCCTTGGAAATCCTACAGGGCAGTTCTACTCTGTCCTATAGGGTTGCTATGAGTCAGAATCAACCCGATGGCAACAGGTTTGGTTTGGTTTGGGTTTTTGTCTTCTTGAGCCACCCTTTGAAATCTTCTGTTCAGCTTTTCTACTTCATCATTTTTTTCCACTCACTTTAGCTACTCTATGCTCAAGTTTCAGAGTCTCTTCTGATATCCATTTTGGTCTTTTCTTTCTTTCTTGTCTTTTTAATCACCTTTTGTTTTCTTCATGTATGATGTTCTTGAAGTTATCCCATAACTCCTCTAGTCTTCAGTCATTAGTGTTCAAAGCATCAAATCTATTTTTGAGATGGTCTCTAAATTCAGGTGGGATATACTGAAGGTTGTACTTTGGCTCTCGTGGATTTAATTTTCTTCAGCTTCAACTTGAACTTGCATATGAGCAAGTGATAGTCTGTTCCACAGTCAGCACCTGGTCTTGTTCTGACTGATTATATTGACCTGCTCCACCATCTCTTTCTGTAGATGTAGTTGATTTAATTCCTATGTATTCTATTCAGTAAAGTCTATATGTACAGTTGTCGCTTATGTTATTGTAAAAAGGTATTTGTAATAAATAAGTCATTGGTCTTGCAAAATTCTATTATGTGATCTCCAGTGTTGTTTCTAACACCAAGGCCATATTTTTGCAACTACTGATCCAACTTCTTTGTTTCCAATTTTTGCATTCCAATCACAATTAATTATCATTGCATCTTGCTTGTATGTTTGACCAATTTCAGACTGCATAAGTTAAAAAAATCTTCAATTTCTTTATCTTTGGCATTAGGACTTGGTGAATAAATCTGAATAATAACTGTATTAACTGGTATTCCTTGTAGATGTATGGCAATTATCCTATTACTGACAGTGCTGTACTTCAGGATAGATCTCGAAATGTTCTTTCTGATGATGAATGTGACACCACTCCTCTTCAGTTTTTCATTCCTGGCATAGCAGACTATATGACTGTCTGACTCAAAATGGTCAATACCAGTCCATTTCAGCTCACTAATGCCTGGTGGTGCAGTGGTTAAGCACTCATCTGTTAACCAAAAAGTCAGCTGTTTGAACCCACCAGCCACTCTGTGGGAGAAAGATGTAGCAGTCTGCTTCTGTAGAGATTACAGCCTTGGAAACCCTATGGGGCAGTTCTACTCTGTCCTATAGGGTTGCTGTGACTCAGAATCAATGGCAATGGGAGTTTTTTGTTGTTGTTGTTCATGCCTAGGATGTTGATTTCAAGTATTCCATTTCATTTTTTACAACTTCCGATTTTCCTAGATTCATACTTCATACATTCCACATTCCATTATTAATGGATGTCTGCAGTTGTTTCTTCTCATTTTGCATCATGCCACATCAGCAAATGAAGGTCCTGTAAGCTTTACTCCATCCATATCATTAAGATCAACTCTACTTTGAGGAGGCAACTCTTCCCCAGTCATATTTTGAGTGTCTTCCAGCCCGAGGAGCTCATCTTCCAGCACTGTATCAGACAATGTTACGCTGCTATTCATAAGGTTTTCACTGGCCAATTTTTTTTAGAAATAGATCACCAGGTCCTTCTTCTTTGTCTGTCTTAGTTCAAAAGCTCTGCTGAAACCTGTCCACCCTGCTGGTATTGAAATAACCAGTGGCATAGCTTCCAGCATCATAGCTACATGCAAGCCACCACAGTACAACAAACTGACAGATGAGTGGTGGGTCTGAAGAAGTACACTACAAGAAATCCTAAAGTAAAGTCTAAATACTAAAGAGAAATAATACAAAGGGAAACTCAGACATACAGAACTGAAACAGAAATGGTAAATATGTAGGCAAATTTTAAAACCATATTTCATTCTTTTAATGTTTTAAATGACACTGATTGTATAAAGTAAAAATAAAAACACTGCATTATACAGAATTTATAATATAATGTAGAAGTAAAGCTTATGACAACAGGACACAGGGTGGATGAATGGAATTATACAATTGTAAGATTCTTACAGTATTACATGTTATATAATATCAACTCTAAGGAGAATGTAATAAGTTAAGGATACACATTGAAATCCATGGAAAACTCACTTAAAATGATAAAAATGGTGTACAGCTAAGACATAGGTACCTGTTGCTGTTGAGTCAATTCCGACTGATAGTGACCCTATAAAACAGAGAAGAATTGCCCCATAAGGTTTCCAAGGAGTGGTTGGTGGAATCGAATTGTTGGCCTTTTGGTTAGCAGCCATAGCTCTGAACCACTGCACCATCAGGGCTCCAAGAAGTAGATAGAAGAAAAAAAATCTAGTACTAAGAAACACTGATTAATCCAATTGAAGACAAGAAAGGAGGAACAAATGAACAGAAAATGGATAAAACAAGTAGTGAGAGAGGGGAGCAAGATGGTAGACTTAAACCTAGCCCTATCAATGACTATATTAAATGTAAAAGGAATAAACATCATAACTAAAAGACAGAGATTGCCAACTGGATTAAAAAGAAAAAAAAAAAGGAAGATCCAACTAATTGCTAGCTACAAGATTTGCACCTTAAGTATAAACACAGAGATAGGGTAAAATTTATTGTTGTTGTTGTGTGCCATCCAGGAGATTCTGACTCATAGCAACTCTATATGATAGAGAAGAACTGCCCCCAGGGTTTCCTACACTGCAATCTTTATGGAACAAAATTGCCAGTTCTTTCCTCCCACAGGCTAAAAGTAAAAACTTTGGTAAAAGATATACCATTCAAGAGTAAGCATAAGAAAGCTGTTATGGCTTTACTGATATTAGAGAAAGAAAACTTCAAGACAAGGAATATTACCAGAGATAAGGAGGAACATTTCTTAAAGATAAAAGGTACAATTATGTACCTAATAAAGGGATTTCAAAATATATAAAGCAAAAACTGACAGAACTAAAGAGAGAAATAAATCCACAATCATTGCTGAAAATTTTAACACCTCTCACTTAGTAACTGACATAACAAGCACATGAAAAGATGTTCAATATCATCAGTCATTGTTGCTTGTTGACTGTTGTTGAGTCAATTCGTTCTGACTCATGGTGACCCCATGTGTGCAGAGTATAACTGCTCCATAGGGTTTCTAAGGTTGTTAGTCATTAGGGAAGGGCAAATTAAAACCACATCAGAAGGACTTCAGTTTCTGGTCTGACATGTAAAGAACTTGGAAGTTGTCACTCCTATCCATCCTCTCTACAAGAACAATGCTGAACGAACTGAAAATGAACAATTCTTAGATTAATCAAAGAATTGAGGACACAGGGCAAAATGATGGTCCCAAAACTGGAGAGACAAATAGGCAGATTCAGAGACTTACAGCTACTGAAAGCAGAAGCCCAGGAGCAGAAACCTCACAGCTGGAACCAGTACCATAGGAACACTTTAAACTATAACTGATTAACTGTTGAAGGCTCAGTGTGGACTAGGTTGAGAGTAAAAATCCAGGGTGCCCAGTCTTAGTGGAATCCCCACACTTTAGTGAGTTTTACCTCCAGGAGCCCCACAAGGTTCTCACTGTGAATTAGGGTTTTAATTCATAAATTGGCAGTTTATTCTTCCCTACTATATTCAGGTATGCTACATGTAATTTAAGGCTGATATTAAAATAAAGAAACCCTATGAATTACTGGGCTGAGGGTTGTGGGGACCATAGTATTGAAGAACATCTAGCTAAACTGGCATAACATAGTTTATAAAGAAAATGTTCTACATTCTACTTTGATGAGTAGTGTCTGGGATTTTAAAAGCTTGTGAGCGGCCATCTAAGACACTCCACTGGTCTCACCCCATCTGGAGCAAGGGAAAATGAAGAAAACAAAAGACACAAGGGAAAGATTAGTCCAAAGGACTAATGGACCACAACTACCACAGCCTCCACCAGACTAAGTCCAGCAAAACTAGATTGTGCCTGGCTAGCACCACTGACTACTCTGACAAGGATCACAATAGAAAGTCCCAGAAAGAGCTGGAAAAAAATGTAAAACAAAATTCTAACTCAAAAAAAAAAAAAAAAAAAGGTCAGACTTACTGGTCTGACAGAGACTGGAGAAACCCCAAGAATATGGCCCACAGACACCCTTTTAGCTCACTAATGAAGTCACTCCTGAGGTTCACCCTTTAGCCAAAGATTAGACAGGCCCTAAAACAAAACAAGACTAAAGGGGCACACCAGCCCAGGGGCAAGGACTAGAAGGCAGGAGGAGACAGGAAAGCTTGTAATAGGGAACCCAAGGTTGAGAAGGGAGAGTGTTGACATGTCGTGGGGTTGGTAACCAATGTCACAAAACAATAAATGTACTTCTTAATGAGAAGCTAGTTTGTTCTGTAAATCTTCATCTAAAGTACAAGAAAAAAAGAAATTCTATAAGTTTTAAAGGTTACATAGTAAGTCAGATTCTATTTTTTTCTTGTGATAAAGAGTAACATGTTAGGGGTTTAGAAGGATATTACAATTAAAGTTTACACACTGCCCTCCACAAGAAGCATTCTGCCCTAGGCCCTGGTGTGGTCCTCTACAAACTGATTTGACAGAAAGAAACCATAATGTTGGTTCAACATTCAAAAACCAATTAATGTACTCCATTATATCAACAGGCTAAAGAAGAAAAATCATAGGATCATATCAATAGATACAAAAAAGCATTTGACAAAATCCAACACTCATTCATGATAAAAATTCTCATAAACTAGGAATAGAGAGGAACTTCCTCAACTTGATAAAGAACATCTATAAAAAATCTACAGCTAGCTTCATACTTAATGGTATAAAACTAAAATCAGGGACATAGCAGTGAGTCCCCTCTCACTACTCATATTCAGCACTGCACTGGAAGCCCTAGCTAATGCAATAAAATAAGAAAAGGCAATAAAAGGTACACATATTGGGAAGGAAGAAATAAACCATCTTTCTTAGCAGTTGACATGATTGTCTATGTGAAAAATTCCAAAGAATCAACAAAAAATCTTCAGGAATTGATAAGCAGTTATAGCGAGGTTGCAGAGACATGGTAAATATACAGAAGTGAATTCTGTTCCTATGTAACAATTAATCATTGGAATTTACAATTAAAAACACAAAACCATTTAATTATCACCAAAAAAAAAAAAAGAAAGAAAGAAATTCTAAGCTATCTAACAGAAAATGGACAAGATCTATAGGAGGAAAACTACAATACTCTGATGAAAGAAATCAAAGAATATCTTAATAAATGGAGAGAGAATCCATGTTCATGGATAGGAAGACTTAATATTGTTAATATGGCAGTTCTTTCCAACTTGATTTGTAAATTCAACACCATCCAAATCAAAATACCAGCAAGTTATTTTGTGGATATTAATAAACTGAACCTAGAGTTTATATGGAAAGGTAAAAGATCCAGAAGAGCCAACACAATACTGAAGAAGTACAGAGTTGGAGTAATGATGCTAAGATTTACTATAAAGCTACAATAATCAATACAGTGTGGTACTGGCAAAAGAACAGACAAACTTATAGAACAGAATAGAGAGCCCAGAAACAGATGTACACAAATATAGTAAACTGATCTTTGACAAAAGAGCAAAGGCAATCCAATGGAGAAAGGAAACACTTTTCAACAAATGGTGCCAGAATAAACGGACATCCACCTGCAAAATAATAGACCTAGACAATGACCTAATACATTCACAAAAAATTAACTCCAAATGGGTCATGGACATAAATGTAAAATATGAAACTATAAAACTTTGAGAAGATAACCAGAAAAAGTCAACATAATTTTGATTTTGGCAGTGAGTTTTTATTTTTATTTATTTATTTATTTATTTGTTTGTTTGTTTATTTATTTTTAATATTTTATTGTACTTCAGGGGAAGGCTTACAGAACAAATAGTTTCTCATGAAACAGTAGTACACATGTTGTTTTATGACATTGGTTAACAACCCCACAACATATTAACCCTCTAACTTCTCAATCTTTTTTTTTTTTGGAGAAAATACGCATAGCCAAAGATACACCACTTCCAAAATTTCTGTATGCACAGTTCAGTGACATTGACTACGCTCTTCCAATTGTGCTGTTATTCTCACTTAAGATGAAGGCTTACAGAACAAAATAGTTTCTCATTTCACAGTTACTACAAATGTTGCCCTATGACAATGGTTAACAATCTCACAACACATCAACAATATCCTTACTCAACCTTGGGTTCCCTATCACCAGCTTCCTTGTCCCCTTCTGCCTTCTGGCCCTTGTCACTGGACTCCTGTACCTCGTTAGTCTCATTTGCTTTTACGGGGCTGTCCACTCCCAGGCTGAACAGTGAACCTCGGAGGTAACTTCACCAAGGCAGTGAGTTTTTAAATACAGAACCAATGGTACAGCCCATGGGGAAAAAAGTTGGTAAGTTGGACTTCATTAAAATTAAAAACTTCTGCTCTACGAAACACACTGTTAAAAGAACTGAAAGACAAACAAAAGACTGGGAGAAAATATTTGCAAAACACATATCTGATAAAGGATTTGTATCAAAAATATACGTAGAACCCTTAAAAAAAATACAATTAAAAAGTGGGCAAGATATCTGAACAAACAATTCACCAAAGAAGATATATGGATGGCAAATAAGCACTTGAAAGGATATTCAACATTAAACAAAATACCAAAACTCATTGCCATCAGATCGATTCCGACTCATAGTGGCCCTATAAGGCAGAGTAGAACTGCCTCATAGGGTTTCCAAGAAGTGGCTGGTGGATTTGAACTGCCGATCTTTTGGTTAGTAGCAATCTCTTAACCACTGCGCCACCATTAGGGAACTGCAAATTAAAACAATGGGATATCACTACAGAACAGCTAAAATCCAAGACACTGACAATACCAAATACTGGTGAGGATGTGGAGCAAATAGGAACAGGAACTCTCATTTATTGTTAGTGGGAATGCAAAATGTTGCAGCCACTTTGGAAGACAGCTGGCAGTTTCTTAAAGCTGAACATAGTCTTACCATACAATCCAGCATTGTGCTCCTACACATTTACCCAAATGATCTGAAAACATACATCTATACAAATACCTGCATACAAATGTTTATAATTCTCAAAAATTGGAAGCAGTGAAGACGTCCTTCAATAGGTGAATGGATAAACTATGGTACATCCTTGCAATGGAATACTAACACAAAGAAATGCTCTAACAAGCCACAAAAGGAAATAGAGGAACTATAAACAGCATATTGCTAAGTGAAATAAGCCAGTCTGAAAAGACCACATACTGAGTAAGTCCAATTATACAACATTCTAGAAAAGACAAAACAAGAGATAGTAAAATTATCAGCTGTTGCCACGGGTTTGCGGGGAGGGAGGGATGAATCAGTGGAACACAGGGTATTTTTATGGCAGTGAAACTATCTGTAGATACTATAAAGGTAGATACATGACATCACGCATTTTTCAAAACCCATAAACTGTACAACACAAAGAGTGACCCTAATGTGAAATATGGACTTTAGTTAATAATAATGTATCTATATTGGTTCATCAACTGTAACAACTATATATATCCCATATATACCTCATACACCACACCAATGCAGGAGTTAATAATAGGGGAAAGAGGGATAGAAGGGTGTATGGAAACTCTGTATTTTCTGCTCATTTTTTCTCTAAACTATAAACTGCTCTAAAAGATGAAGTCTATTGATTTTTAAAAAATTACTGCCAAAAAAAAAAATCTCACAATGAGATATTACTTCACACCCACTAGGATGGCCATAATAAATTTAAAAAACAAATGTTGGCAAAGATGGGAGAGATTGAAGACCTCATACATTACTGGTGGGAATGTAAAATGAATGGCACAGCAGCTTTGCAAAATAGTTTGGTGGTTCCTCAATACTTTAAACATAAAATTACCAATGACCAATTTCCAATTCCACTGCTAGGTATATATCCCCAAAAATTGAAAACAAGTATTCAAACAAAAACTTGTACATGAATGTTCATAGCAGCACTATTCACAATAGCCAAAATGTTGAAACAACCAAAATATCCATCAATAGATGAATAGACAAATTATGGTATATCCATATAATGGAATATTATTGAGCCATAAAAGGATGCAGTACTGATACATGCTACAATATGGATGAAAGTACAAAACATTATGCTAAGTGAAAGAAGCCAGACATAAAAGGCCAAATACTGTGTGGTTCTATTTATATAAAATATCCAAAATAGGCAAATCCACAGAGATCGAAAGCAGATTAGTGGTTTCCAAGAACTGGCGAGAGGGGGAATGGGAAGTGACTGCTTAATGAATATGAGTTTTCTTCCTGGAGTGATGAAAATGTATCAGAACTAGACAGTGGTGGTAGCTGTACAACACTGTGAATGTACTAAACACCACTGAATTGTATAATTTAAAATGGTTAAAACAGTTAATTTTACAGTATATATATTTTACTACAATAAAAATTCTTTTAAAAAACTTTATGCCAATATATTCAACAATTTAAGTGAAATAAACATATCTCTGGAAAACACAATTGACCAAAACTAACACAAGGAAAAAACAAAAAAAAACAAGGAATAGCCCCCACATCTGGTAAAGATATTGACTTATAATTAAAAACCTTCCCAAAAAGATAATTCTAGGGCCAGACGGATTCTAGACCTAAAAGTGGAGGATAAAATAATAAATAATGAATTTTTTTTAAAAAAAGAGATAGTTTGGCATTGGAAAAAAAGTTTTTAACCAGGACATTAAAAACTACCAGTCATAAGGGATACCACTGATAAGTAGGACTTCACCTAATAACTCTATTCATCAAAAGATTCCATTAAGAGAATGAAAAGGCAAGCTATAGATTGGAAAAGATATTTGCAACACAAATCACTGAGAAAATATTAATATCTAAAATATAAAAGGCCCTCCTTCCAATAAAAAGGCAACATGATTTTTTTGTAATGAGCAAAAGAATTGAACAAAAGAGAAAAATCCAATAAGCATTCGAGAATTGCTCAACATCCATCATTATTTATCAGGGAAAAGTGAATTAAAGCCATGGTGCTATACATCTGTTGTTTGCAGTTTAAAATCTACTCCTTGTCCCTCTGGAGGTATTAAATTTCCTTTAAAATCAAATTTCCTTTATAAAACCACCTCTTCTCCATTCTCAGCTGTGTAGTTTGGTGGGATCCAATTCAACCTTAACTCTAGGAATAGATCTCAGTTGTCCACATCCAATTAACATATCCCATCTCTCAGGCCCCAATGTTTGGTATCAATGTGAAACCCAATCGGAACCAATAAAGCATGAAGGAATGTTACTGCAGCTTCAAGTAAAGGAAGCTGCCTTCTCTCTCCAACTAGAGATATCAGAAGAGAATTTTCCTTTTTCCTTGTGTCTTAGGCTGGGTTCTCTAGAGAAGCAAAACCAATAAAGTGTATAAATATGTACATATAGAGAGAGATTATATCAAGGAAACAGCTCACGTGATTGTAGAGGCTAGAATGTCCCAAGTCCATGGATCAGGGTACAGGCCTCTCCCCATTCACACAGCTGCAGAAGCTGACAAGCCCAAGATCAGCAGGTCGGTGAGCAGGGCTCACACTCCCAGGCTGTGCAGATCGACGAATCCCAGGTTCGGTAGATAAGCTGACAGCTCAAGTCCCAAGAACGGGAGATGAGATGACAGGAAGCAGCCACAGGATCCAGAGAGAGCAAAAAGCCAGAACGTCTGCTTATATACAGATGCAGGCCACACCCCCAAGGAGACTCCCCTTCATCTGATTGGCTACCCACAGTACATTAAATCATGGGAGTGATTACATTAAAACAGAGAATCATGGCCCAGCCAAGTTGACACACAATCCCAACCATCATACCTCGTATGACAGACTGTGGCAATGTGAGATCTAGAACTGTTGCAGTCAAAAAAAGGAGAGCCAAGAGCTTCAATAAGAGGAAGGGGTTGAAAGTGAAGGGGGCAAGATGGGAGAGATTAAAAGAAACTGCCCTTAATAGATTAGTGTATCTTTGGTGAAGGGTGAGACAGTACACAACACTGGGAAAACCAGCACAACTTGTACAAGGAAAGGTCATGGAAGCTCCATAGACACAACCAAACTCCCTGAGGGACTGAATTACTGGGCAGAGGGTTATGGGGACCATGGTCCCAGGGAACTTCTAGCTCATTTGGCATAACAAGTTTATAAAGACAATGCTCTACATTCTACCTTGGTGAGTAGCGTCTGGGGTCTTAAAAGCCTGTGAGCAACCATCTAAGATACTCCACTCGTCTTACCCCTTCGGGAGCAAGGAGAATGAAGAGAACAGTATTCAAGGAAAAGATTAATCCAAAGGACTAATGGACCACAGCTACCAATGTCTCCACCAAACTGAGACAGGCACAGCTAGATTTTGCCCAGCTACCACCACTGACTGCTCTGACTGGGATCAAAACAGAGGGTTCTGGACAGAGCTGGAGAAGGATGTAGAACAAAATTCTAACACACACAAAAAAAGACCAGATTTACTAGCCTGAAAGAGACTGGAGAAACCCCGAGAGTATGGCCCCCAGACACCCTTTTAGCTCAGTGGTGAAGTCACTTCTGAGCTTCACCATTCAACCGGGGATTGGACGGACCCATAAAACAAAATGGGACTAATGAGGCACAGCAGTCCAGGGACAAGGACTAGAAGACAGAAGGGGACAGGAAACCTGGTGATAGGGAACCCAAGATTGAGTAAGGACTGTTGACATGTAGTGGGGTTGTTAACCATTGCCATAGGGCTACATGTATACTAACTGTTTAATGAGAAACTATTTTGTTCTGTAAACCTTCATTTGAAGTGAGAATAGCAGCGCAACCGGTAGAAAATAATCAATGTCACTTAACTGTGCACGTAGAAATTTTTGAAATGGTGTGTGTCTTTGGCTATGTATATTTTCACCAAAAAAAAAAAAAAAAAAAAGGTCGTGAAGGGAGAGGGTTGACACGTCATGGGGTTGTTAACCAATGTCATAAAACAATATGTGTACTGACTGTTTAATGAGAAACTATTTGTTCTGTAAACCTTCACCTAAAGTACAATTTTAAAAAAAGGAAAAAAAAAAGAAACTGCCCTTGGTGCCAATATTAAGAAGCTGAATTAAATCTCAACTGATACTACTCCTATCCCTGACCTTTTCAGACATGTATGCCCATACATTTCCTTTATTACTTTGAGTTGAATTTTCTATGGCTTGCAACATATCATCCTAACTGATGATACAGTTACCATGTTTTAGTGTTGCTAATGCACCAGAGGAGTCCTGGTGGTACGGTGTTTAAGAGCTCAGCTGCTAACCAAAATTCAGCAGTTCAAATCCACCAGCCACTCCTTGGAAACTCTAATGGGCAGTTCTACTCTGTCCTATAAGGTCACTATGAGTCAGAATAGACTCAATGGCAATGAATTTGGTTTTGTGTTTTGGAATGCACCAGAGAATATGCTAGAAGCTTTACAAACATAACTAAACCTCAAAATACTAAGATAGGCATTATGGCTTCCACTTTACATATGATAAACTAAGATACAGAGGTGCTGAGTGCTCAGAATCTGAGATTTGAAATATACAGCTGGCTCTTCCTCCTCAAACATTTTGACTCAGGAAAGCCCTGCCAAGAAATGAGCAAAAAATACATTGGCATTTGAGTTGTGTAAGCATGGGCTTGAGGAGCGAACAGTCACATTATTTCTTCCAACGCCATGCTTACGAAGACTCTAACAGCATTTGGTTATTGTTTCAAAATAAATAGCAAAGAATTAAACATTTATCTTAAAAAAAAAAAAAAAAAGCACTTGGTAGTCAAAGGGAGCTACCTCTCCCCTTCCTTTTAAAATCTTCAAGATAAAGATAAAAAACCAGTCCATGGGAAGAAGAGACTACAGTTGTTGTCTGGCTTCTGTGGCTCAAGGAGAAGCAGCATCAGTACCTCAATGATGTATTTAACACAAGTGACAGAGATAACAGAGATATAAATCAAGAGCTTCTCTTGTCTGCTAAGTGCAGGACAGAGAGAACAAAGAAACAAATCATTTTCACTTCATTTACTTTTATCTGCAAGTCCTTTGCAAGCCTCTTAGCACTACCCTTTTAATGCTCCCCCGAACCCCAGTTACTTCCCATGTTGAAATATTCTGATAGTGTCCTGTAGCAAATCATTCAATAGTTCATTCTTCTGTGAGCGGCCAGAAAAAAAGAAAAGTCAGCAAAGGAGGTAGGATCTGGTTGGTTAATCAAAATAGGGAACCAAGCAATTTGGGACCTAAATACTGGCACAGTTTTCCAAAGTAGCAGACTGCCATCGTTGGGATACATTTTTTCAGTTTTTAAAAAAAATTTTAATAGCTTTTTTTACAAATTATTTAAATGATACTTTTTATTGTAGAAATATCTGAAAATACAAACAAGCAATAAAAAGTAAAGAAAAAAATTAAACTCCTATAATATCACTATTTGGAAGTAAGTACTGCTATCCTGGGGGCAAAAATATATGCATATATATTTAAAAAATGGAATAATACTGTTTTACAGACTCTTTGTATTACTTAACATCTTTCATATCAATATGTAGTCTTTTACAGCACGATTTTAATGGCTACTTGGTCCATTACATATATTTTACGATAATTCTTTTCTTTTGAACATTCAGATTGTTTTGAAATTTTTAACCTGCTAAGTTGAGGAACCCAGGTGATACAAGTGGTTTGGGCTGGTAACTTAAGGGTTGGCAGTTTAAACCCACACATAGGCTCCACTTCCATAAATATTACACCCAAGAAAACACAATGGCATAGTTCTAATCTGTAACATGTGGAGTCCCCATGAGGCAGGGGCTGACTCAACAGCTAACAAAAATAACATGAATACACTTAAAGATTTTTTTTAAATACAAAAAGAAAAAAAAAATTAACCTGCGATGTTGAACACTTCATAGTATAATGTTTGTACTTTTGCCAGATTATTCCCACTCAATAAAGCCTAACAGTGGAGTCAAAAACCATACCTTTTTATGAATTTTTATGTTGTTGAAGAAGAAAATCATGCACTCTGTTAGGAGTAAAAAAAAAAAAAAGTTCTACTGTGGAATAATACAGCTTGAGCTGGGTAGCACTAAGTAAAGATACAAAGCAATCCGCCATTCAAGCAGAGAGAGGGGTCTATATACATACAGAACAAAGGAAAAATAGGGGGTTAATGACTGACTATAGATAAGATCAGCTTCAGTTTGAAGTCCTTTGCAATCTAAAGGTAGGCCACTTGGCTAGGAAGGACTGAGTTATCACCTAGGTGAGCAGTGCCAGACGGTTTAATGTTATACATGATTGCAGTCATGAACACACTTTTCCCAGGAACAAACTGTTTACATCTTGACACATTCTTCCCATGAACAAATGGTTTATATACTAACCTTTTGCTGCTGGAGAATGTAGGTTGGCTCCTTCATTCTTATGTCTGACATGAGTGTCTCCAGTTTGAAACTTTTTCATTTACAATGTATATTATTATTCATCTGCCTGAAAATCTGTACAAATTCACATTTTTGGAATCAATGATGAAGTCTTATCTAGTAGCTCACCTAGCCACTTGCTGCCCTTAATACTTCTTATCCATCTCTGCCAATACTGTTTCACTACCGTCAGCCCAGACTCTCTGCCCCCTAAAGTTCTCATCTGTGTTTTAGAGTTACTGTTGTCACTTAATCCCACATAGACAACTCTCCAAAGGAACACAATGCCCAAGGTGAACACTCACTACCAAATGAGCTAAACTGTTGTTTAAACATGACTCATGGGACAGCCTAGGTTCAAGGCCCAAAAGTTGTTTCCAGGCAACAGATTTGGAGGTTCCTCCAGTCCCAATGTAATCAGTAACTCTGGTCTCCAGTAAGAATCTGAAATTCTGCTCCATTTTCTTTCCTCCTCTTGACCAAGATCCACCTACTGGGTCCCTGTTCAAAACATTCAGCAATGATAACCAGAAACCACTGTCAAAGAGTAAAAATGTTAAAAGTAAAAGCAAGGAGATTTATTGAAGGCTCAAAGCAGTCTGAACCATGGGATATGTAAGATCTCACAAAGTGAAACCAAACCAAACATTCCCAGAGGTGAAGGCAAGCAGGTACATTTATATGGTAAAATCAGGGATTTACAATACAATTTTTCTGACACGTTTTCAAGCATTTAGGGAAGTAAGAGGTAGAACAACTTGAAGCAGGATCTTAATAGGATTGGTTTGAAACACACATGTGCCTCTCAGATAGGTTACATGAAATAACTGCAGAAATATGTGACTAAAGGGGGGTTTGCAGGTGGGTCACAAAACAATCACAGGACATTCTTTTCTGAGAACATTCTATTAAGGCAGCATTTTTTGCAAACTTTCCCAGAGTTTCTTATGCAGGAGATTTCTGATAAGGGGCTTGCATCAAGACCTTCCTTAGCACTATTCTTTTCACATCCTTAGCTTAACCACAGAGAAAATTATTTCCTTAGCTACATGATTACATCTGTTAAAAGTTAATGGTTGCTGGGAAGCAAGCAGAAGTTAATTAAGGTTTACATTAAGTTGGAGTTGGCACTCATAACTAAGCCAACCATTGTAGTCATGTCAGGTGCCTCATTTCCAGAGCTCTCACACATTCCCTCCTTTTGATCAAGGATTTACATAGAAATTATTTGATCACTATTTAAAGAACCTGTTCTTCTGCATGGACTTGGGATAATTTACAATTCCTTAGATGGCTGCTTACTCAAGTAAGCCTTTAAGACCTCAGATGCTACCAAAGGATAGCCAGGCACCACCACCTGACCTCTTTGCCATTCTGCTTCTGTAATCTCTGTTAGGGGTAAAGTGGAGCAGGGTCACATTAGAGTAACAACTTGACTAATATAAGGTGGCTTAATGTGTGAGCTTGAGTCCATCAGAGAAGTGAGTCTTATCTATGTACATAATTCTCCTCACAGGCATCAGAAAGTTCTGCAAAAATTTTAGTCAAGCAATCTTGCTAACTGTAAATGATTTCATCTTTTTCTTGCTTGCAACTTTGAACCTTTGTCAAATCTATTTTCTTAGGAAACACTTTGGGTATTGCATTTAAAGTTTTTCAGATATATTCTTTGCCTGATTTACTAATTCAGTTCCAGAAATATTTGTTCCCATAGCTAAAGATCTTTCAGGGATTTTCCACTGGGCTTCTTCCATCCATAATTGGGCTTCCCTGGATCCTACTAACATATTTATTGATTGATATAAATATGACAACCCAGGTTCATAGGTTTCTGTCAGAATCTAAAATTCATTCTTAAATTTTTGAGCATCTTCACACGGGCTGGGGAATTCTTCTATTATGGCACAAAGCTCAGCATTAGACCAAGGGGAAGAAGTAATTTGTGGAGGCTTCTTTGGCTCCTCTGGATGTTTTACTTTAAAGGGCATTTCAGGAAGAGCTGCAGTGACTGGTTTATTAAGTTGTTCCATAGTAGCCTCTTAAGAATAAAAAGGGAGTTTAGAGAGGGTGTTAGTGGGGGAATAAAAGGCAGAGATGGATATAAACAAGAGCCAGCCAGTGAAGGAGCAGAGGGAATGGAAGCAGATGCCTAGCATTGCATTTCCCTTTTTTTAAGTCAATTTAGAAATGCTTTCTTACATTTTTCTAGATGGTTTACTTTCCTGGTCTTTTATAGGATTTCAGATACCAATCAAAATAAGCATCCCATTTCAGTGGCTGAATTCAGGAGCCTTTCTTTTCTAATTTCCTGCACAGAAAAACTAGTTTGTCCAGCTCAAAAGAGCATCCTAGCAGCCACTGATTTTCTGTACTGTCTTTATTAAACACATCCCAGTGATCCAAGAACAAGCAAGTGCAGAGCCAGAGCTTTTGTTTATATAAGCAGCCAGGGTGCCCATAGGTGGCCCTTCCGAGTCTTCAGAACTGGCATTCTTCATTTTACTAAAACAGTGAATTTCACGTGCTACTTGAGAACCTGGATGTGCACTGAAAACCTGAATGTTCACTAAGACTTAACTGCATGCTGAAACCTGAATGGTCACTGAAGAAAAGATGAGTTCAAACTTAATGAGCTGAAACCTCTGGCTTTCCCAGGATCAGACAGGAGTCTATCAGGGATTTGCTGCTAGATGTCAGCCTTGCCAAATCTCATTTGGCAACAAACTCTACAAAATGTTCAGAGAGTGAACTAAAAATGAAAGTGTGAGAGAAACCAACAATAAATCTCAAAGGGTGTCTACACAAAGATGGCACAGAGCTCAATTGGAGAGGCTCTTATCTGGGAAGACTCCTGGGATCCCATGGAAATGAAAGGCTTCAAGGAACCCACACCGGTACCAAAGCTCCAATTTCCTCGCTGTCCCAGGACTGACAAAGACAATGCATCTTCAAATCCCACTTCTGACACCAAAAACTGTCAAAGAGTAAAAATGTACACTGTTAAAAATAAAAGCAAACAGTTTTATTGAAGGCTAGAAGCAGTCTGAACCATGGGATATGTTAGATCTCACAAAGTGAAACCAAACACTCCTCAGAAGTGACAGCAAGCAGGTACATTTATATGGTAAAATCAGGGACTTAAAATACAATTTTTCTGATTGGTTTTGAAGCACTTAGGGAAGTAAGAGACAGGACAACTTGAAGTGGGGATCTTAATATTATTGGTTTGAAACATACATATGTGCCTCTTAGATTGCTTACATGGCATAATTGCAGAAATATGTGACTAAAGGGGGGCTGATCACAAAACAATCCCAAGACAGTCTTTCCTGAGAACATTCTATTAAGATAGAATTTTTAGCAAACTTTCCCAGAAAACTGCTTGTGCAGGAGATTTCTGATTAAGGGGCTTGCATCAAGACCCTCCTCAGGACTATTCTTTTCACATTTTAGTTTAATTAGCCATGAAGAAAAACATTTCCTTATCTGCATGATTAAGTCTGTTCAAAGGTTAATGGCTGCTGGGAAGCAAGCAGAAGTTAAGGTTTATATTAAGATGGTGTCAGGACTCAGACATAAGCCAACCATTCTAGTTATGTCAGGCATCTCTCTTTTAGAGCTTTCACATACCATCCACCTCGTCTGATCTCATGACAAAGGAGGTAGAAGTCTATGGAGGCAACTAGACCTGCAGACATTTTCCTTCTCTGGTTCCTGGGTGTCCCTTTTCCTCTGCTGCTCCAGGCAAACAGAGACCAACCTTTGTATCTTGGGTGGCCACTTGCAAGACTTCAAGACCCCAGGCACCACTCAATGAACTACTCACTGAACTAGGAGGTAGAGCAGAAACTCTAAAAAGTGATATTAGGCCAATTGACTGGAGAGGCCCATGAAACCATGCCCCCAAACCCCCGAACCAAGAAAACCATTCTTATGATGCATTTGTTTGTAGTTAGGTAGTATCAACAGCTGCAGCCTTTTATTATTATTTATTCTTAATTTGTAAAGTTATATATAACTTTCTATTTGCCATTTTGTTGTTTCCCCTTCCTGGTGTAAAGTTTAGTGACATGAGCTACAAAAGTCAAGTTGTATATCCATTACCCTCAATCGATGCCAACCCTCCCACAACTACAGACATGTATGTACCACATTTTGTTTATCCATTTATCTGTCTAAGGGAACTTCTGTTGTTTCCATCTTTTTACTATTGTAAATAGCATTCCAATGAACATCAGCATACATACGTCTGTCTGTTTTCCTACTTTTAGATCCCTAGGGTATGTTCCTAGGAGTGGGACTGCTGGATCATATGGTAGCTCTATTTCTAATTTCTGAGGAACAGCCATACTGTTTTCCACAATGGTTGTACCATTTTTACATTTCCACCAGCAGTGGATAAGAGTGCTGATGGATTCTTAATACATATTTATGAGTGAATGAGTGAATGAAAGGAGAACAAATGAGATTTAACCTAGGTCTATCTGACTACAAAGGCCATTATTATAGACTAATCATAGGATGTCTGTCTGGCTCATACTGAGTCCCCTTCTCTGGAATGGCCTTTGATGCACAGAGGCAAGCCCCACATCTAACTTGAATTGGGCCAACTAAATTCTAACTCCAGGAATTTGAAATCTGAAATGAGAAGACCCAAGTCCTCAGAACTGGAATGCATTAATTTCAGGACTCTACAGAGGTTCACCAATTCCCTCTGCTGCTATCTCCAGAGCTGTCCTAGTTCACTGACTTTTTAGTTCTTCCTTCGGTTCCATGAAATATCCCTGAAATCTTCCAGTACTTTACTACTTTTTTGGTGTCAGCTAGCTGAGGTATGTTTTAACTTCTTGCAGCTAATGAACCTTAAACACTACCTAAAACATGGGCCATTATCATCAAGAATGTAACCAAAGTGAAAAGAAGGAATTAGGAAAAGAAAATTAACGATTTACAAAACATTGGGAGTCCCGAGTATGTGGACCTGCCTCAGAAATAGGGACCAGTTGCTTGTGGCAGACTGCTGATATCAAGTTTCCAGATGTCTTGTTACCAGAAATTCCATGAAAACGTGGGCATAAAATTGCATAATTTTCAGATATCTCAGAGGACTATGCTTTCATTGTTCTTTCCCCATATGTTACAAAAGAACAGTCTGTGTAGCTCTGGATGTGTGGCAAGCTGCAACAGTGGCTAAGTGAATTTTCCTATTAAAGAGCCTGGAAAAAGTTAAACTTTTTTTTTCTTGAAACACTGCAGGTAGAGCTCATACCTTTTGGAAACTAATTATGAGAACGAGATGTCCTTGAATAAATCTGCCAAAAGTGAAAAGCCTTGGGCTATTACTTCTTTTTAATGTTTTATGATTTTTTTAATGGCTGCAGGTTTATGGAAAATGCAGTTGAAACCCATGGAAACTAGAGAAGGAAATAATTTGACTAAAAAAATTAAAAAAGTCTGCCTCATCTATCAAATCTATACCATGCTTCTTCCTTCAAAGTGTTTCTTGAAAACATCTTTACTCTTCATTTCCATCAGCATCTCCCAAATCTGGGCAGTATCACTTGCTCCCCAAATTATGGCTTCAGTTTCTGCTCTGCAGCCTCCTCCCTCTCCAATTCAGCGTTCATAATTGTGCCATATCCATCTTTCAAAAATGCTGATTTTTCAAGCTTCTGTCCTATTTAAGAATTCACTAGCATACTCTGGGGTGCAGAGGGGAATTCCTAGGCTTTGGATCCCTGGGCAAGAGCTTATATGTCAGCTCCACCAACCACCAGTAGTTTGAATTTATCTAAGTAACTTAACATATCTGAGCCTCGGTGTCCTCATCTGTAAAATGGGGATAACGCACACTTTAAAGCTTTTTTTGAAGAATAAATGGTATATAATTTGTAGAGTGTCTGGCCCTCAAAAAGCACTTAATAAATGTTGTTTTTTCTTTTCCTTCTCTTCAGGTAAAACTGAAGATTTTATGACCCTATTCAGCACCTTTTCTTCCTGGCCCACCAAAGTCCTTCATAATCTGGCTTTACTCTCCATGTCTAACCATGTATGCCCCTAATTCCCCAGTATGACTTCTGTGCCCCAACTAGGCTCCATCTCCTGCCTGCTCTCATTTATACCTCTTTGCCATTGCTCATGCTTTTTATTCACTTCTCCCCCCACCCAAATGCACCTTATGCAGCAAATCTTTTCAAATTACATCTCAAATCCCTCCCCCTCCAGCCTCTTTAGTCACAATGATTTCATCACCTTAAGAATTATGCAGTGGGCGCAGATTTCCCAGAGTACAAACTCAAATGTTTAAGAATGTAACTCTCTTTATTTTTCTGGAATTGAATGTGATTTCTATCTCAAGCCCCCATTCCAACTAGAGGCAGTGATTTCATCTTAGTCATATTAGGTTTTTCTTAGTCAGATCAGAGTTTTCTCAGTTCTATATCTTCAGTTTCCTTTTATTTCTTGGAGTGCATCTAAACTCCAGGGAGACTTATATAGCATTTATATATGGCTGAGGAGGAGCTTAAGACCTTGGTGTTGTCCACTCTCCATTCTGGCACCTGCTGAGATGTGCATTCCCCCACTGACCTATTATCAGTATAGTTTCTTTCCCTACTTACATCTGCTTTGGGCTTGAGTTCCCATTTAGCACCTGTCCTAACCAGTATTTTCTTCTGCATCTTGTCATCCTGACCAGAAGGCCAGGTGAGGTCTGCAAGTTCACACTCTCTGCCCCTCTGGGTGGTAGAAAAATGAGTGAGGCTATCTCAGGCCCCAACACCTGTCTGTCAGTGGGTCCTACTGTGGTGGCTCATGTGTTACTATGATGCTGGAAGCTATGATGCCACCAATGTTTCAAACACCAGCAGGGTAATCCATGCTGAACAGGTTGCAGTACAACTTCCATACTAAGACTAAGACGAAAGGCCTGACAATCTACTTCTGAAAATTAGCTAATGAAAACCTTACAAATTCCAACAGAATACTGTCCAAAACACACAATAGCCACAACAATGGACTCAAGCCTACTAATAATCGTGAAGATAGCACAGGACCAGGCAACGTTTCACTCTGTTGTACATGAGGTCTCCATGAGTCAAGAGTGACTCGAAGGCAACTAACGACAATCTCAGACCTCTTTGTATAAATATCCCCCAGAGGCATCTCTTCACTAATGCCCTCTTAACCTGGAAGCAAGGGAACTCTGCTGATACTGATGGTTCCTAAAACTCGAAACAGGGAAGCAGGACTCAGCTCCCCTCTGCTCTCAGATCCCCAAATCCTACCTAGTGATT
The DNA here is from genome assembly GCA_030035585.1 of Dugong dugon. NCBI lineage: Eukaryota > Metazoa > Chordata > Mammalia > Sirenia > Dugongidae > Dugong > Dugong dugon. The sequence continues at coordinate 36,142,002 of CM057467.1, forward strand.
CTACTGTCCTCAGTCCTGGAGGGTTCAGTCCAGGCAGGGCTCAATCAAATAAGTGCAGGGTGCATTGCCTCTTATCAGGCACCCACACCAGTTTCTATCTCTGTTGCTCTTCTGGTCAGTTCTCCTCCCTCTTTTCCCAGGAAGATTTACCGCTTCTCATTTGGAAAAACTGGCTTTATGGATTTCTTTGTCTTTCAGTTCAAAACTCTAGGTCTGAGTCCTTCAGAGTTTTCACTTTTGAGATTGAAAAAACATTTGCTTTTTATCTACTGGCTCTGCCATGAGTTTTTTAAGTCTGTTATGAAACACAAAAGCTGAATATTAACCCATCCTTTCCCTGAAGCTGTAAGCCTAGCCTGCCCTAATTGCCACCTGAAATAAACAGCAAGGTTACAGTGCAGAAGGAAAATATAAGGGACAAAAAAACACAAAATAAATAAAAGATTTCAGTGCAGAAAAAAAAAATCAGGAATAAAAGAACATTCATTTATATCAAATTATTACTCCTACCACATGGGTCTAGAATCTTCTCCTCCCTATCTTTACTTCTATCCTTCTTCTCCTGGGTAATTTCTACAAAGTATTTAGTTCTGTGCTTAGATGTCACCTCGCCTGATAAGCTTTCCCTTGTTCTACCCATCCCCATCCAAATTAGATGAAGTGCTCATTCTATATATGGTAGGCAGAATTCTAAGATGACCTCCAATGACCCTCGCCATTGTACAATTCCTTTTCCACCCCCTGCCCCCACCCCCCTGAATATGGTGGGACATCACTCCCATGATTGTAACATTACAAGACAAAGAGGATTTTTTGTAGCTATAATTAAGGTTACTAATCAGTTGACTTTGAGTTCATCAGAAGGGAAATTAGCTGCATGGGCCTGACTTAATCATATGACTCCTTTAAAAGTACAGTGTTCTCTGGCTTGTTGCAGAAAAGAAAGTCAGAAATTTGAAGCCTGAAGAACGTTCTATGTGCCACCGCTGACTTGAAGATGGAGGAGACCACATGGAAAGGACCTCAGAGTGGCCCCTAGGAGATGAAAGCAAACCTTAGTTAATAGCCAACAAGAAAACAGTCTCATCTACCCTGAGACCAGAAGAACTAGACAGTGCCTGGCTACCATTACTGACTATTCTGATCAGGGCCACAGTAGATGGACCCTGACAGAATGGAAGAAAAACCCAGAACAGAACCCAAATTCTTTAAAAATTCAGACTTACTGGACCAGAGTTGAGACTAGAGGACTGCCTGAGACTATGGCCCTGAGATATTCTTTAAACCTTGAACCAAAACTATCACCTGAGGTCACCTTTCAGTGAAATAACAGATTGGTACACAAAATAAAGGATATTACCCATGAGTACAGTGCTCCATAAAAAAACCATCTATATGAGACCAAAAGGTCAACAATTACCCTAAAGCAAAGATGAGAAGATATGGGGCAGGGAAACTAGAGTACTAAAAAAGGAACGAGGACACAAAGAGAATGTTGACACATGGTGAAAAAGGTAACCAATGTCACTGAACAATTTGTATAGAAACTGCCAAATGGGAACCTAATTTGCTGTGTAAACTTTCACCAAAAACATAATAAAATATTATTTAAAAAAAAGGAAATAGGGACCTCGGCCCTACAACCTCAAGGAAATGAATTCTGTCAACAACTACTGAGCCCTAGATGAGGACTACAGCCAGGCTGATACCTTGATAAAGAATCATGAACAGGGAATCCAGCAATGCTGTGCCCAGACTCCTGACCTACAGAACTGTGAGATGTTGTTTTAAGCCTCTACGTTAGTGGTATTTTTTTATACAGTAATATAAAACTAACATAGTATGTAATCCCATAGTACTTTGTGATTAACCTTGTTATCAAACTACATCATGACTGACTATAACTGTCTGTCTCCTGCAACAAGACTATGAGCCCCGTGAGAGTGGACTGTATTTGGTTCACATTTACATTAAAGCAATATGAACTGTGTTAAATTGACTTAAGTGTATTAAGTAATTATATACAAAACACTTAGAACAGTGTCTAGCACATATGGTTTAGCTACTATTACTATTGTTGTGATTTACATAGACCAATAAATGTTGGCTGGGTATCTGAATGACTGAATTCACATCAGATGGACTCCATTGGATTTATAGTCAATGCCATAGAACTTCATTAGCATGCACTGGATTCAGAAAGTAAGAAATAAGCAGAAGGGAAAACGCTGCTATTCCAAGCAAGGGGAACATAAAAAATGAAATAGAGGTGAAAAAGTGCAAGACCTGAACAACAGACAGTGAACAGATCAATTTGGCTAGAAAGGCAATTCCTATAAAGGATAAATGGAAGACTGAGATGGGAATGTGTTTGGTCATATTGTAGAAGGCAGTGAATGGTATACATTGAAGTCTGGATGTTAACCTTTAGGGAATGGGGAGCCATTGAAGGCTGTTGAGCAGAGAATTGACATGGTAAAAATGATGTTTTCAGGAGGATATCAGACAATTATATGAAGTATGCATTGAAGAAGGCAGAGGCTGGGGGAAGGACACCAGTTAAGAAGCACATACAGTGGAATCATATATTAGGGGCTGTACTATTACGGGCTTCAGGAGCAGTGAGATTGCAAAAGAAGGGCCTGTTGAAGAAGGTGTTATTATAGAAGAAATAGCAGCTCATCCTATCAAGACAGTTATGGCCAAAAACTGGCTATTAAGTTCTACATTTACTGAATACCCCTTTCTCATAGAACTCATCATTTAGTGAGAGAGACTGTAATTATGGTCATGTTTTGAAATAATTACAAAGACTCAAAAATAAGAGTTAAAGTTAACCAAATGCAGAATGTCCTTCTCCAAAGGCATGGATTCTTAACAGATGCTTTTAGACTTTCAACGTAAACTGGTAGAAAAAGAATCTGAATATAACCGGACTTTTCCAAAAACTATATCCTTTCTTGGGGTGGGGGGGCAGGGAGATTACCTCAGTGAATTTCAGATTTGGCATGGAACACATTTATGAGCACTGGCTGACGGCTGTTGATGTTTATTGCATGAAGGTAAGATCCTGGTAACTGACTAATCCCATTACCTGCACACTGGACAGGAATTCCTTCTAGGGCAGGATCCACACAGACCTCAGCTCTGCCAGAACTCTGAGTTCTCCAAATCGAGGTGAGGATTCTGGGAACACAGTAAACATATCCCTTGTCCAGACGGACGAGGATGTATCTGGAGGCACATTGGCAGTCTCTCCCCACATCCCATCTGGCACCTGAAACGAAGGCACATCTGCTGGCAGGTGCTCTGACTCGCTGAATCCAAGTGAATCTTCAGCCCCTTGAGTACTGAAACAAGCTCAATGGGTGCTTCATTTGGAAAACTGAGGCCAGTTTTATGTCCTTACCATCCTTGACGCCTGCCCAAAGTGCCAATCATTTATCCCCTCTTACACCTACTTTCTCATGCTGCTCTGTACTTTTTTCACTCCACTGGCCATCCTAATACTCAAATCCTCCTATAATCTCCCTCCTTCTAACCCTCTCTTGTATAGCTCACAAATACTCTCAACTCCTTCACAGAACACTACATTCTCCATCGTGCCTTAACTGAAGCCTGGCTTGTCCACAAAAGCACTGCTTCTTCCTCAGTCTACACCACCTCAGCTATCTAATGTGGCTACTCCCTGGACCTTTTCTTCCAACTCACAATTGAACACCAACATTTCTTACTTTTCCTGCACCTTAACTCTGACCTCATTAAGACATTCAGGCCAATTACTCTCCACTTTCTCCCATACTATCAGCTTCACATCCTACCCTAACTAGCCTAGACTTTGTGAGTCATCATTTAAACAACTCTTTGGTTAATACCTGGGGTGTTCTGACCTCTTTAGCCCCCCCCCCCCCACCATATTCACCCAGTAAATCTATCCTGTTTCAAATCAGTGTTAGTTTTTTCTTCTGGAAAACAGCAGGATCATCCCAACCATGGAAGGGTCCTTAGGGCTGCTTGGCAATACTTTTTGACTTCCGTGATTGGCTCCCTCTTTAAGATTCCACAATAGTGATATTAAAGTTTATACTTATATCTTTTTACTAGTCTGTCTATCAAATACCCTTTGAGTCCATTACAAGAAGAAACTGTGATTTTTGCTCTGTATCCTCAGAGCCTCCCATAGCTGAGTACATAGTTGGCACTCACAACATTTTGACTGAATGAATTAGGAAATTTCTAAAGCCTTTTCAGCTCTGAGACTCAGCAACCATGCGGCATAGCCTTTAGGCATTCTCTCTGCCCAGATTTAGAAAGCTTTCCTCCAATCCTGAATTCTACATTCAGAAAAGGACTTGCTTGAAGGGAGAATGAAGAAAACCAAAGACACAAGGGGAAGATCAGTCCAAAGGACTAATGGACCACAACTGCCACAGCCTCAACCAGACTGAATCCAGTACAACTAGATGGTGCCCAGCTACCACTACCAACTGCTCTGACAGGGATCACAACAGGGGGTCCTGGACAGAGCTCGAGAAAAATGTAGAACAAAATTCTAACTCACAAAAAAAGACCAGATTTACTGGTCTGACAGAGACTGGAGAAACCCCGAGAGTATGGCCTCTGGACACCCTTTTAACTCAGTACTGAAGTCCTCCTGAGGTTCACTCCTCACCAAAGATTAGCCAGGCACATAAAACAATGAGACTAAATGGGCACATCAGCCCAGGGGCAAGGATGAGAAGGCAGGAGAGAACAGGAAAACTGGTAACGAGGAACCCAAGGCCAAGAAAGGGAGAGTGTTGACAGGTCATGGGGTTGGCAACCAATGTCACAAAACAACATGTGTCTTAATTGTTTAATGAGAAACTAATTTGCTCCATAAATCTTCATCTAAAATACAATAACAAAAAAAAGAAAAGAAAAGGACCTGCTTGGAGGCAGCAATGCCACTACAAATGCTCAGAAATTTCAGGGACACTCCTGCCAGGAGGAGTTTCTGTCCACAGAGTGGCTATGAGGATCAAATGAGATATGTGTGAGAACAAAAGTACACTCCTTATAAGAGTGAGCTATTTTCCACCGTTGTAAATGCCCCCACACATTCCAAGAGTATATCAGAACCAAACTGTCTGAAGATGACTTGTCCCTCATTTGGTTCTGTCTGATAAAAGCATTAAAGTTTTAACCACCCCAGCTGGGAATGTGTATTAAATTGTCTGTTGAAAAATAAGCCCTGTCAAGTTTAAAATTTTGTTTAGAGAGAAGATGTAAAATCTATAAACCCACTGTTTCTAATTCCATTCACTGAAAAGATGGGATAGTGACATGAAACAAACTTGACTTAGAATCAAAAGACCTGAGTTTGAGTTGTACCTTGGGACTCTCTACAACCCACTTAATCACTCTGAAGTTTAATTCCCCTCTGTCCAGGACTGATACTCAAATATTTACTGACTTGTGTGGCTAAGGCACCAACCAATGAGAACCACCACTGGCTTTAATGCTGGAGCAGGGTCCTGGTCATTCCCTGCTGTACTGGGCATGAACCCTTTAGTTGCTGAATCAGGTGAGGTCTCCATGGGTTTGAAAGGAAGGCATCAGGGCAGGGGAAAGGGGGTGCTTAAGGGGCTCCAGGAAGTGGCTATTTACAAAGGTTTTGGAAAATATAGCCACACTGGTATGCATCTGCACACTGGTATGCATATTAGCCTTGCTTCGATGCTTCCTATTTGGGGATACTGGGTAAGTATTTCAGCTTCCTGAGATTGTCTTCTGATGTGGGAAATAGGAACTCTGAGAACTCCTTTCAAGGTTGTCTTCAGGATTTAGACAATAAGAAAGGAAGAGCCTGTTCTTAAGACACCACTGGTTCAATAATGAACGAATGAAAAGAATAATGCCCATCCTACCTTCCTCCTAAGGGTTCTAGGAAGATTAACTGAGATACTGGATGTAAAAACATTTCAAATGTCAGTCAACCCTCCATGTTCATGAACACTGCTTATTAGTATCTTCTCTCCCCTGGTAAAACGCTGCTGTTGCCAGGAGTTATCAGCAAATATTCACTGACATTCTCATCACATTGGCCCTAGACCTCAAATCTTAGAATATCAGCTCCAGGTCAGGTATTTAAGCTTCCAAGTGACTTTGGAGCCACCCACATGGCTTAGTAGGCAGCATTTGAGACCTATGTGTCAAGGTGGTTAGATGCTCTGTTTCTTCTCCCAGCCTCTGGACCCAGTAACGGGATTGATGACCCTCTTAAGGACCAGCAATTAGTTTTTGCCGACAGGAAAATTGAGTGATCATTAAAATCAGTGTGCCTGACAGCAGGGCCAAACAAACCCTCCATCTAGGAAGCAAGCTCACTGTGTACCTGAATGTCTCTTCCCTATCTGCCAGGTAAGCTGCAGTAATTTAACACTACCACATCCAGGAGTTCTTCAGGATTTGCCAAATGGAAGTAAGAGTGATGTTACCATCAGGAAGGACCCATAGCCATTTTACAGATGGATAAACCGAGTCCCAGAGAGGCATCATGTGCCTGAGGCCATGTGCCTCGTAAGTAATGGATGAGTTTGACCTCAGATCCCACATACTCTTTCCAGAATGCCCGCACCATCTTCCATGAGACATCTCAGCTTGGCACTGATTGGCAAATGGATGCAGTCAACAGACAATCAAACACAGCACGAAGACTATCTGCTGCTAGGGGCAGTAATCCATATAAATAGACCTTATGTTTGCAATAAAAGATAATATTGCTGAAAAGTAAATTTCTAGACTCCTGGGGCTGTGCCTACAGCAGACAGAAAACTCGGCGAACTATTTAGAGAAAAAAATTGGCCACTGTGTTCCAAAGAACTCCACTTAAGGGAATTAAGCCCTTGCTGCAATTGTCCTGATGTATGTGTACATCAAATGATGACAATGCCCAGGCTCCAGGAGCCATTTGTTGGTGTCTGTTTCAGGGTAGGCAGCACTGTACTTTCCTTTAAGAAACTGAAAATGTCTCAGCTGGAAAATGGTAACAGTGACAGAGCAGCTAGACCCAGATTCCATCCTTGGAGCATCCTTCCTCCAAAACATTTAATAAAAAGGTCCCCTGGAGAGGAATACAATGCATGCAATGCTTTTAGGGCCTTTGCATTTGTTCCCTCTGCCTAGAATACTACTCCCCTAAATAGCTTCATGGTTTTCTCACTTATTCAATTCTCTACTCAAATGTCACCACCTCAGAGAGACCTTTTAAGATCTTCTTATCACATTCTACTTCCTTGTCCTGCTTTATTTTTTCTGTAATACTGATCACTAACATTATTCTGTGTATGTATGAATGTATGTATTTAAGTGGTTCACAGTCACTTCTGAGTATAGTTCAAGCTATCGTTATCCTCCCTGGAGTAGGAATAGCTTCCAGGAATAGTCCCACCCTGCACTGTGCTAATCCTCCAGCCATTGTGATGTAGAGGTGCAGGGCCAGATGTGGTCTTGAAATATGAGTATGTCCTATACTTCCCAGACTCAGAAGTATTTTTGGGGAGGAGAAATAAGGTTTAAATGTACCAGCCAGAAGCTAGTCTGTCCAAAGTCCTTCCAAACATCAGACGTAGAAAATTATAAGCAGTTAATTTAGTCCTCATCAACACCTAGTTAAAACAAACGATACCTTCTGTTCAAAACAGATCCATTAATGCAACGCATACAATTATAAACACACCATACATTTTCTTTTCTAGAAGACAATCTTGAAAAATAGAATTTATCAAAAGTCCTGTGTCTGTAGGGCACAAACCTGTAACTCTACTACAAACATCTATAATAGCTCTTTTGACAAGAAAATAACTAAGAAGATGAAGGATACTGCTGAACTGTCAATAAAAAACAAATTTTGATCAACTGAGAAACAATAAATTATAATTCTAGTCTCTCTATATAGAATAAATTATAAAATTGTCATAAAATATCATAAAGAGTATTTAGCCAAAAATCGTTTTTAAAAAAGTATTGTAGCAGTGAAAGGTATTTAATTAATGAGAATATCGTGTTTTTTTTTCTGGAATTGTGATGCTTATGGTATTTGTTAGCTTTTTTAAATGTACAGTTTGTTGTGATTACTTCTCTTATTCTAAACAAATATCCATTCACATTTTGTGCTAAAAAGTTTGAATTTCTTTTCTTAAAGACACTCTCCCACCTCAAATTTTATAAACTGTAGGCCCAATGGAGCCCTGGTGGCACGGTGGTTAAGAGCTACAGCTGCTAATCAAAAGGTCAGCAATTTTAATCCACCAGGCACTCCTTGGAAACCCTATGGGGCAGTTCTCTGTCCTATAGGGTTGCTATGAGTCAGAATCAACTCGATGGCAACGGGTTTGTTTTTTTGTTTGTTTTCTTAGGCCCAATAAACTTAGATCTACCTGACAGGAACATAGGGGTGAAACAAACAGAAAAAATATATCTCCACCTCCTCCCTAATGGAGGAGAGCAAACAAACACTAAACAGAACAAAAAAGCAAAGAAAAGTTTATTCTCTCACAGTCTAGTAGGCTAGAAGTCTGAATTCAGGGTGCCACTCCAGGAGAAATCTTTCTCTCTCAGCTCCGGAAGAAGGTCTTTGTTGTCCATCTTCCCTTGGTCTAGGAGCTTCTCTACGCAGGAACCTTGGCTCCAAAGGATGTGCTCTGCTCCCAGTGCTGCTTTCTTGGTGGTAAGAGGTCCCCATGTCTCTCTGCTCACTTCTCTCTTTTATATCTCAAAAGAGACTGGCTCAAGACACAACCCAATCTTGTAGATTGAGTCCTGTCTTATTAACACAACTGCCGCTAATCCTATCTCATTACCTTAGAGAAAGGATTTACAACACACAGGAAAATCACATCAGATGACAAAATGGTGAACAATCACACGATACTTGGAATCACGACCTAGCCAAGCTGACAAATATTTTGGGGGGACACAATTCAATCTATGATGTTCCACCCTTTGCCCCCCCCCAAATTCACACCCTTGCCACATGTAAAACATATTCACCCCATCATATCATAGCAAAAGCTCCAATTCAACTCCAAGTCCAAAATCCAAAATATTTCTCCTCTTCTGTGAAATCCAGAACACAAGTTATCTGTTTCCAAAGTACAATGGTGGAACAGGCACAAGCTAGACATTTCAATTACAAATGGGAGAAATTAGAGGGAAAGAAGGCATAACAGGCACCAAGCAAGTCAGGAGAACACATTACATTAACCCTCAAGGCTTTAAAAAAATCCTCTGTTCTCTGAGACCATTTACACAATGACCCTGCCCTCCACACTCTAGGTATTGGCCACACTCTCCAGATTCTATGTGGAGGCCCCTTGGCCCTGAGCTTTAGCTCCACCTTCCAGGCCCACTGGAACAGCAACTCTGCTCCCTTGGCTTTGGGCGCCCCCATTCTCCTAGTCCATCTGCATGGCAACTCCACCCTTTGAGACCGAGGCAGCTCTGCTTTCTGTGCTCCTCTCCTCTTCAGCTTCTGCTTCCTGGTTCCTTGGCCTCCCAGTTCCTCAGGCGTCTCAACTCTTCAGGCCTCACAGCCCACATCTGCCCAAAAAATTATTCATCCTCTGGAATAAAAGTCAACACTCTTTATAGGAAGACAACATAACCCACACTTCTTATGGTGTATCATCCACAACATCTAGCATAAAATAAAGAATTCTAGACAAACAAACACCAACAGGCAGTCATTTGAACAGAACAAGGGAATACTGCATGGTTTAAAATCAGGAAAGGTGTGCATCAGGGTTGTATCCTTTCATTATACTTATTCAATCTGTATGCTGAGCAAATCATCCAAGAAGCTGGACTATATGAAGAAGAACAGGGCATCAGGATTGGAGGAAGACTCATTAACAACCTGTTTTATGCAGAAGATACAACCTTGCTTGCTGAAAATGAAGAGGACTTGAAGCACTTACTGATGAAGATCAAAGACTACAGTCTTCAGTATGGATTACAGGTCAACATAAAGACAACCAAAATCCTCACAACTGGACCAATAAACAACATCATGATAAACAGAGAAAAGATTGAAGTTGTCAAGGACTTCATTTTACTTGGATCCACAATTAACGCCCATAGAAGCAGCAGTCAAGAAATCAAAGGACGTATGTCATTGGGCAAATCTGTTGCAAAAGCCTTCTTTAAAGTGTTGAAAAGCAAAGATGTCACTTTGGGGGCTAAGGTGTGCCTGACCCAAGCCATGATATTTTCAATCGCTTCATATGTGAAAGCTGGACAACGAATAAGGAAAATCAAAGAATTGATGCCTTTAAATTATGGTATTGGTGAAGAATATTGAATCTACCATGGACTGCCAGAAGAATGAACAAGTCTGTCTTGGAGGAAGTACAGCCAGAGTGCTCCTTGGAAGCAACACTGAGAGACTTCATCTCACTTACTTTGAACATATTATCAAGAGGGACCAGTCCCTGGAGAACAGTATCATGCCTGGCAAGGTAGAGGGTCAGTGGAAAAGAGGAAGACCCTCAATGAGATGGACTGACACAACGGCTCCAACAATGGGCTCACATATAGCAACAACTGAGAGGATGGTGCAGGACTGGATAGTGTTTTGTTCTGTTGTACTTAGGATCAGTATGAGTCAGAACCAACTCAACGACATCTAACAACAACAACAGACATACAAAGAAGCAGAAAATGTAGACCATAACCAAGGGAAAAAACTATCAATGGAACCAGACCCTGAGATGATTGAGATGTTGTATTTTTGGACAATGGCTTTTTTAAAAATAATTTATTTTGTTGTTGTTACAAATATATACAGCAGAATATATACCAATTCAATAATTTCTACATGTACCATTCATTGATATTGATTACACTCTTCAAGTTGTGCAACCATTCTCACCCTTCCTTTCTGAATTGTTCCTCCCCCATCAGACAATGACTTTTAAGTAGCTATTATAAATATGTTCAAGGTCTTAAAGAAGATATGGTCTTAATGAGTAAATAGACGGGTATTACTGGCAGGAAAATGGAAACTATTAAAAAGAATAAAATAAAAATTCCAGAATTGAAAATTATAAAATCTGAAATGAAATATTCTCTCAGTAGGCTAAACAACAGACTGGAGATGGCAGAAGAAAGGGTCAGTAAACTTAAAGACAGCTCTAGAAGTTAACGAGACCTGAAGAAGAGCAGGGTGGGGGGGGGGAACTAATCATAATAAAAGCATTCATGCTTCTTGTCTGTTCCTAGGATTTACTGTTAATTGTTCTTTGCTAAACTGTCAAATTTTCAACACGTAAACTAGACAGGATCTGCCAACTGTCTTTTTTATATGTCCAAATGCTCCATCATGTCACTGTCGACTCTTAGTGGCTAAAAAACTGATTTGATGAACAACATGAAATATCATCCAATTTAGCCACTCCTTGTTTTACATTATATATCTATACTACAGTAGCACTCAAAAATGATGATAGATTTTCATAAAATTTGGAGCCCTTCAAAAGGATATCAAGACACTATTAACTTGATTCATGGGTCATCTGGCATTTTAAAAAATGATAGTAGTTAAGTTTTCAACAAGCTGTATCTTCTGGATTTCATAACGTGTTTAATGAGACACGTTGGTGGGTAGAGGCTCCAGAAATACGCTACTTTATTCAAAAGGCATTTATTGAATATACACTATGTACTAGAAATTATGATGGAGATGTAGAAGTAAAACAGATATGATTCTTAATTTTTATCCTGAGAGAAGTCCCTAATTCGTAGAAACACTAGGTATAAAATAGGAATATCAGACCATTTGTAGACCTTCCAAGGTTGAGGAAGGAGGTAAGTTACATGAAATACTGTTTATCGATATAGTGATACAAATTTCATTATGAATAAATTCTAGATTGAGAAGGAGTCTCCTAGTTAATTATAGGTGAGACATATGCAAACCTGAGCTCCAAAGTGCTTTTAGGTTACTTTTTTGCACCTGATCAGAGGGGAGATAAAAGAGCAGTAATAGGTTTTAATATAGGACTAAGGGATTCTAGGCTGGTGAACTCAGTTGGTTCCTAAAAACACTGTTAAGAGAATGAAAAGACAAGTCACAGACTGGGAGAAAATACTTTCAAAACACATATCTAATAAATGATTTGTATCCAAAATATACAGAGAACTCTTAAAACTCAACAATAGGAAAATAAATAACCCAATTAAAAAATGAGCAAAAGATCTGAACAGACATCTCACTAAAGAAGATATACATGTGGCAAACAAGCATTTGCAAAGATGCTTAACATCATTTGTCATTAGGGAATTGTAAATTAAAACAATGAGATACCACTACAGCCCTATCAGGAATGGCTAAAATCTAAAACACTAACAACACCAAATGCTGATGAGGATGCAGAAAAATAGGAACTCCCATTCACTGCTGATGGAAATGCAAAATTGGTACAGCCACTTTGGAAGACAATCAGGCAGTTTCTTACAAACCTAAGTATAGTCTTTCCATTTGATCCAACAATTGTGCTTCTAGGTATTTATCCAAATGAGTTGAAAACATATGTCCAGACAAAAACCTGCACACAAATGTTTATAGCAACTTTATTCATAATTGCCAAAAACTGGAAGCAACCAAGCTATCCTTCAGTAAGTAAATGGAATAACTGTGGTAAATTCATATCATGAAATATTGTTCAGCAACAAAAAGAAATGAGTCATCAAGCCACAAAATGACTCGGAGGAAATTTATTGGATATTGCTAAGTGAAAGAAACCAGTCTGAATAGACTTCAGACTATGTGATTACAACTATATGACATTCTGGAAAAGGCAAATGTATGTTGTTGTTGTTAGGTGCCATCAAATCAGTTCCAACTCACAGCTATATGACATTCTGAAAAGGCAAATGTATGTTGTTGTTGTTAGGTGCCATCAAATCAGTTCCAACTCACAGCAACACTATGTACAACAAAACAAAACACTGGCCGGTCCTGCGCCACCTTCACAATTGTTGCTATGTTTGAGCTCATGGTTGCAGCCACTGTGTCAATCCATCTCGCTGAAGGTCTTCTTCTCTTTCACAGACCCTCTACTTTACCAAGCATGATGTCCTTCCCCAGGGACTGGTCCCTTCTGATAACATGTCCAAAGTATGTGAGACAAAGTGTCTCCATCCTCATTTCTAAGGAGCATTCTGGCTGTACTTCTTCCAAGACAGATTATTTGTTCTTCCAGCAGTCCATGGTATATTCAGTATTCTTTGCCAACACCATAATTCAAATGCATCAATTCTTCTTCGGTCTAGTTTTCGCATGCATGTGAGATGAGTGAAAATACCACGATTTGGGTCAGGCGCACCTTAGTCCTCAATATGATATCTTTGCTTTTTAACACTTTAAAGGGGTCTTTTGCAGCAGATTTGTCCAATTCAATATGTCACTTGATTTCCTGACTGCTGCTTCCATGGGTGTTGACTGTGGATCCAAGTACAATGAAATCCTTAACAACTTCAATCTTTTCTCCATTTGTCATGAGATGTTGCTTATTGGTCCAGTTGTGAGGATTTTTGTTTTGTTTATGTTGAAGTGTAATTCACACTGAAGGCTGTAGTCTTTCATCTTCCTCAGCAAGTGCTTCGAGTCCCTTTCACTTTCAGCAGAGAAGGTTGTGTCATCTGCATATCAATGATTGTTTAATCAGTCTTCCTCCAATCCTGATGCTGTCTTCTTCGTCACATAGTCCAGCCTCTTGGAATATTTGCTCAGCATACAGATTGAACAAGTATGGTGAAAGGATACAACCCTGACGCACATCTTTCCTGACTTTAAACCACACAGTATCCCCTTGTTCTGCTCAAATGACTGTTGGTGGAAATTGTTTGGTCTATGTACAGGTTCCTCATGAGCACAATTAAGTGTTCTGGAATTCCCATTCTTCACAATGTTATCCATAATTTGTTATGATCCACACAGTCAAATGCCTTTGCATAGTCAATAAATCACAGATAAACATCTTTCTGGTATTCTCTGCTTTCAGCCAAGGTCCATCTGACATCAGCAATGATGTCCTTCGTTCCACATCCTCTTCTGAATCTGGCTAGAAATTTCTAGTAGTTCCCTGTAAGTGCACTGCTGCAACTGCTTTTGAATTATTTTCAGCAAAATTTTAATTTGTGTGTGTAAATGAATAATTTCTTTTACAAAGATCAGCACAAAGCTGGTTCCTATGAGTCAGAGGTTAACGATGTCCCAAATGTCCAACTTTTCCAAGCTGCTGTAGTGCACCATCATCTCTAACATCAACTACTCTGTCTCCCCTCAGCACTCTCCCTTCTGTCTTTGGGTTCCCTAATTTGCTGCAATGTCTCACAGAACTCACCAACCATATGAAGGAAATGGCTCACACAGTTGTGGAGGCCGGCAAGTCCCAAATTCGTGGGTCAGGCAGAGGCTTCTCCTTGGTCCTCAGTCTCTGCCCACAGGCACTCAGCTTTCTCACTCCATGGGCCAGGAAGCCCACTATACCGTCTCCTGCAGGTCTCTCCTGCTGGCCTCTCCTTCCAGTCTCTCCATTCTTCTTGGTAGAGGGCTCTTCTCTCTGCTCTGGAATTGGCTCTCTTTTAAGGCAAAACTGACCAATCCTCTTGGTGGGCCACAATATCTTATTTGCACAGCCACACTCAAACACCTGGGTGGGAGTTACAAGACCATGGTGAGAAAGGCCATACTAAGTAATTCATCACACTGCAGTGTGATATTAATGATATTGTTCGATAATTTCCACATTGCATTCGATCACCTTTCTTTGGAATGGGCACAAATACGAATCTCTTCAAAAGTCGATTGGCCAGGTAGCTGTCTTCCAAATTTCTTGGCAGAGACAAGTGAGAGCTTCCAGCATTGCATCTGTTTGTTGCATCAACCGGTATTCTGTAAATTCCTGGAGTTCCATTTTTCACTAATGTCTTCTTCAGTGCAGCTTGGACTTCTTCCTACAGTACCATCATTCCTGAAGTCTCGTTTTTCACCAATGCCTTCAGTGTAGCTTGGACTTCTTCCTACGGTACCATCAGTTCTTGATTGTATGCTACCTCCTGAAATGGTTGAACATCGACCAGTTCTTTTTGGTACGGTGACTCTGTGTATTCCTTCCAGCTTCTTTTGTTCAGTATTTTGCCCATAGAATCCTTCAATATTGCAACTCAAGCCTTGAATTTTTTCTTCAGTTCATTCAGCTTGAGAAATCCTCACCATGTTCTTCCCTTTTGGTTTTCTAACTCCAGGTCTTTGCATATTTCATTATAATACTTTACTTTGTCTTCTTGAGCCACACTTTGAAATCTGCTGTTCAGCCCCTAAATTTCTTCCATTTGCTTTAGATACTCTATGTTCAACAGCAAGTTTCAGAGACTCTTCTGACATCCATTTTCCTTCCTGTTTTTTTAATAACCTTTTGCCTTCTTCATGTATGATGTTCTTGATGTCATCCCACAACTCCTCTGGCCTTCGATCATTAGTGTTCAATGAGTCAAATCTATTCTTGAGATGGTCTCTAAATTCAGGTGGGATATACTCAAGGTCCTACTTTGGCTCTCGTGGACTTGTTTTAATTTTTTTTCAGATTCAACTTGAACTTGCATATGTGCAACTGATAGTCTGTTCCACAGTTGGCCCCTGGCCTTGTTCTGGCTGATGATATTGAGCTTCTCCATTGTCTGTTTCCACAGACATAGTCAATTTGATTCCTGTGTATTTCATCAAGCAAGGTCTACATGTATAGTTGTCGTTTATGTTGTTGAAAAAATATATTTCCAATACATAGCTCATTGGTCTTGCAAAATTCTATCATGTGATCTCCAGCATCATTTCTATCACCAAGGCCATAGTTTCCAAAAAGTGATCCTTCTTTGTTTCCAACTTTTACATTCCAATCTCTAGTAATTATCAATGCATCTCAATTGCATGTTTGATCAATTTCAGGCTACAGAAATTGGTAAAAATCTTCAACTTCTTCACCTTTGGCATTAGTAGTTGGTGTGTAAATTTGAAGTATAGTTGTATTAACTGGTCTTCCTTGTAGCTATACGGATATTATTCTGTCACTGATAGCACTGTACTTCAGGATAGATCTTGAAATGTTCTTTTTAACAATGAATCGATACCATTTCTCTTCAATTTGTCATTCCCACCATAGTAGACCACAGGATTGTCTAATTTAAAATGGCCAATACCTGTCCATTTCAGCTCACTCATGCCTAGGATATTGATCTTCAATGTCCATTTCAGTTTTGACAACTTCCAATTTACCTTGATTCATACTTTGTACCTTTCATGTTCCGATTACCAATGGATATTTGCAGCTGTTTCTTCTCATGCTGAGTTGTGTCACATCAGCAAATGAAGGTCCTGAAAGCTTTACTCCAACCACATCATTAAGGGTGACTCTACTTTGAGGAGGCAGCTCTTCCGCAGTCATATTCACAGTGACTTCCAACCTGAGGGGCTCATCTTCTGGCACTATATCAGACCATATTCCACTGCTACACATAAGATTTTCACTGGCCGATTTTTTTCAAAAGTACATCGTCATGTCCTTCTTTCTAGTCTGTATTAGTCTGGAAGCTCCGTTGAAACCTGTCCACCATAAGGACCCTGCTGGTATTTGAAATACAGGTGACATAGCTTCCAGCATCACAGCAACATGCAAGCTACCACAGTACGACAAAGTGACAGACAAGAGGTGGGGCAAAAGTACAGAAACAGTAAAAAGATCAGTTGTGGCCAGGAGTTCAGGGGGAGGAAGATGCAGATAAATAGATGGAGTACAGGGGATTTTTAAGGCAGTGAAACTATTCCATATGATATTCCATATGATACTGTGGATACATGACATTAAGCATTTGTCAAAACTCATAGAACTGTACAACACAGAATGAACCCTAATGTAACCTATGGGTTTTAGTTAATAATAATGTATCAATATTGATTCATCAATTGTAACAAATATACCACACCAATGCAGGAGTTAATACTAGGGGAAACTGCGTGCAGGGGTCAAAAGGGATATACAGGGATATTCTTCACTTTCTGTTCAATTTGTATCTAAACCTAAAACCAGTCTTAAAATAAAGTGTATTAAATTTTTAAGACTATAATTTAAAAAAAATAAAGATCTAGATCTACCACAATCATCCACTTTTCAAACAAACCTTCCCACCTTAAAAACTCACCGAGTTGGATAATTCCATTCAGGACATATTCTCCCAACAGATTAACCCAGGCCTGAACTTCATCTATTATTATCTGACTGGTTCCCATTTAATATTCCCATTTTTCCTGTGCCTTCTCTTACTGTACTAACTGCATACACTTCTTGCATACGTTCCCTCAAGGTGCAAGTGATGTCTGTGTCATATTGGAACTTTTCAAATAATTCTTCTTCCTAGTATTCTTCTCTTAAATTTTCTATAAAACCTTTGCATAGCCACTAATCTGCAAGGGACAGTTACTTTGGAGTCAGTATTTGGAAAATCTGGCATCTTCAGACGAGCCATTCCAGTTTTCACCCTGCAACACGGCTTCTCTTGCCTTAGCTGGATGCCAGTCACTATTTATGATTTAATAATATCTAAAATGCTTCCCTCTTTTTAAAGTCCTGTTCAAGAGCTATTACATCTAAGCATTCCTCATTTTCTCCCCTTAATTGCCTATTCTAGCCTTCAAATATCTAATTTTTTAATTCATATCTTCCAGGTGGTCCTCTAGATAGCAACACATCTCCTAAGGAAATACTCTTTTATTATAGCTTATCCAAAATTTTTTCTCTTATTTTCTTTTCTGATAGTAAAACTGAAATATCTTTTTCAAACTACTCTTGTTCTTCCTTGATTTCCTGTGTTATTTTGATTTGAGAGACTAAGGACTCCAGGCCAAAGCTTTTTTATAGTTTTTGGATTTAAAGTCATCTCAGTGAGATAATCCTCTACTTTAGTTCTTTTTAATGGCAAATAGTGTACATCATAAGGACTTTTTACATTTGTTTATTCCTAAAATCTACTACTGTTTTATGGGTTTCACAAATCTAAAGTCATGGTCCAAGTTTACATAGTTAAAAAATTGTAGCATAAGCTCTGGGGGCCCCATGCCACACCCGCTCAGCACATTTGATTTCAGCACAGCTGAGATAAATAGTCCTGCATGCTCAACGTCCCTCCTCAAGTATTTCTCAAGGTTTCTTTGCTTTAGGATTCTCTCCAAAGCCTCAGAAGGCCACTCAGTCCTTGTGCAGGTATATCCCAGAAGAATAGAGTGTGGGGGTTATTCTCAACCCAGTGGAACAGGAGTCACTGGATAAATATGCCAGCTTCCCGTGTATTCTACTCAGTTCCTAGAGGGTCCCCATTGCCTATGATGAAAACCAGCTCCATAATATCCTCTTTACTGATTTTCCTTCTTCCCTGTCTCATTTGCTCCATTCTATCACCTTGAATTTCTGAGATTATATCAAAAAACAAAAACAAAAAACTATCTGCACCAGTCCTCTTGGGGTAACCCAAAAGCATGCCTACCTGAAACCTTGTAGTGGGGTAGGGATGGAGAAGTGACTCTTAAGACATGAACACTAGAGATTGTCCTCACTTCCCCTCTTTTGCCCCTGACTGTAGTTAACAGAATTTAAGGCAGCCAATTCAACAGACTACTCATGCCTGGCATTGACAATTTACAACTAGAAACCTCACGCACTCTAGGGAATTTCATGTGGAACTTAGCTACATTTGCAGACTTGTTGAGAAGTACAGTTAAGAGTGGCAAAAAGAGCAAACAACAAAGAACACACAGTCTGCCTGCTCAGACATAGTAAATTTTTTTTTAAAAAAAGGGACGAAACAAACAAATCTACAATCAATAAATGAGAAAAATAACTACTGAATGCCACAAAGACAGCAGACAATATAAAAACATTACAAAAACAGGACAGGATGGTTCTAGTAGGAGTCCAAAATAAAACACCACATGACCCTCCTCTGGAAGAAAATGCACTAGAACTACCTGATAGGGAATTCAAATCTATAATACTTGGAATTCTCCAAGAACTGAGGCAAAAAGCTGACAAAAATGGGGAAAAAATAGACAAATTTATGGAAAATACAGACAAAAAATTGGAAGAATTCAGGAAAATAATGCAGGAACAAAATGCCAAAATAAATTCACAACTAGAAATTATACAAAAACAACAATTAGAAATCCAAAAGATAAACAACAAGATTTCAGAAATGGATGATGTCATAGAAGGGCTGAGAAGCAGATTTGAAATGGTGCAAGACAGGATCAGTGGAATTGAAGACACACTTGGATACAACTCTGTTTCAGTAAAACTCAGAAAAAAGAACAAAGAAAACTGAAGAGACCCTGAGAGTTATGTGTGATACAATTAAAAGCGAAAATCTGTGAGTGATTGGAACTCCAGAATAGGAGGAGAAACAGAAAACACAGAGAGAATCATCAAGGAACTGCTGACAAAAAACTTCCCCAATATCATGAAAGATGAAAAGCAGGCCATCCAAGAAGCTCCACGAACCCCATATAGAAAAGACCCCAAAAGAAAATCTCCAACACATATCATATTCACACTCACCAAAACCAAAGACAAACAAAGAATCCTGAGAGCAGCTCGTGAAAAACAAGAAGTCACATACAGAGGAGAAACAATAAGACTAAGCTCAGATTATTCGGCAGAAACCATGCAGGCAAGAAGGCAATGGGATGATATATATAAAATCTTGAAAGAAAAAATTTCCGGCCAAGAATAATATATCCTGAAAAACTCTTGTTCAGATTTGATGGTGAAATTAGGACATTTCCAGATAAACAGAAATTAAGGGAATATGTAAAGTCAAACCAAACTTACAAGAATTATTAAAGCGAGTTCTTCAATCTGAGGACTTATTACTTCAGCTCACAGGCAGAACCTAGGACGCCGGATACTACCAGCCAGATACCAATCTAGGAAATGAACTCTCGAGGACTATCCAAAACCAAAAGAAATACAACAGGGAATCAGAGCAGTTAATCAGTAAATGACAACAACATCAAAACAATAAAAGAGGGAATAAACAGCATAGGCATAGAACCTTCTAATGGAGAGGAAGGCAAGGTGATACCAAGTAATGGTAGACTGCTTCAAACTTAGAAAGACAAGGGTAAAATTCATGGTAACCACAAAGAAAGTTAACAAACATACTCATTAAAAAAAAGAGGAAAAACATAAAGTCTCAGCAAAAACAAAACCTACAAAAACAAAAGAAATGAAAAAAAAATCCACAAACAAAAGTAACTCAGCACAAGAGAGTAATATGAACAAAGAAAACTTCAGCACCACCAAAAAAAGCACTACAAAATGACAGCAACAAACCCACATCTATCAATAATTACACTGAATGTAAATGGACTCAATGTACCCATAAAGAGAAAGAGGGTGACAAAAGGGATAAGAAAACAGAATCCATCAATATACTGTCTACAGGAGACATACCTTAGAAACAACGATGTGAACTTATTCAAAGTCAAAAGTTGGAAAAAAATATATCAAGCTAACAACTACCAAAAAAGAGCAAGAGTGGCAATTCTAATCTTAGATAAAATAGACTTTAAAACAAAATCTACGATAAAACACAAAGAAGGACACTATATAATGATTAAGGGGACGATCCATCATGAAGACATAACCATAATAACATCTACGCACCCAATGACAGGGCTCCAAAATACATAAAACAAACCCTAACAACACTGAAAAGAGAAATTGACAGTTCCACGATAATAGTAGGAGACTTCAACAAACCACTCTCAGTAAAGGACAGAACAACTAAGAAGAAACTCAGCAAAGATACAGAAGACATAAAGGGCACAATCAGCCAACTGGACCTCAAAGACATATATAGAACCCTCCATCCAACCGCTGCAAAGTACACATTCTTTTCCAATGCACATGGAACATTCTCCAGAATAGACCACATCTTAGGCCACAGAGCAATCCTCAATAAGATCCAAAATGTTGAGATAATTCAATATATTCTCTGACCACAATGCCATAAAGGTAGAAATTAACAACAGAAAGAGCAAGGAAAAAAACAATCAATTATATGTAAACTGAATAATACCCTGCTACACATCAGTGGGTAATAGAAGAAATCAGAGATGGAATCAAAAAATTCCTAGAATCAAATAAGAATGAAAACACATCATAACAAAACCTTTGGGACACAGCAAAGGCAGTCCTCAGAGGACAATTTATAGCAATAGATGCACATATCAAAAAAGAAGAAAGGGACAAAACCAAAACATTAACTACACAACTCAATTCGAAACAGAACAGCAAAAAAAACCCCACAACCACAAGAAGAAAGGAAATACTAAAGATCAGAGCAGAAATTAATGAAATATAGAACAGAAAAACAATAGAAAGAATCAACAATCCAAAAATAGGTTCTTTGAAAGAATCAACAAAATCGACAAACCTCTGGCCAGACTGAGGAAAGAAAAACAGAGAGGACACAAATAACCCAAATAAGAAATGAAATAGGGGACATTACAACAGACCCAACTGAAATAAAAAGGATTCTAACAGAATATTATGAAATACTATACTCCAACATATTTGAAAACCCAGAGGAAATGGATAAATTTCTAGAAACACACGGCCTACCCAAACTACAACAAAGTGATGTTGAAAATATGAACAGACCCATAACAAGAGAAGAGATTGAAAAGGTAATAAAAAAACTCCCCACCAAAAAAATCCCTGGCCCAGATGGCTTCACTGGAGAATTCTACAAAACATTTACAGAAGAGTTTGTACCAGTTCTACTCAAGCTATTTCAGAGCATAGAAGAGGAAGCAACACTTCCAAATTCATTCTATGAAGCCAGCATAACACTGATACCAAAACCAGGCAAAGACATGACAAAAAAAGAAAATTACAGACCAATATCTCTCATGAATATAGATGCAAAAATTCTCAACAAAATTCTACCCAATAGAATTCAGTATAATATCAAAAAAATAATACACCACGACCAAGTAGGATTTATACCAGGTATGCAAGGATGGTTTAACATTAGAAAATCCATCAACGTAATCCACCACATAAATAAAAGGAAAGAAAAAAATCACATGATCGTCTCAATTGACACAGAAAAGGCATTTGACAAAGTCCAACACCCATTCCTGATAAAAGCTCTCAATAAAATAGGGATAGAAGGGAAATTTCTCAACATAATAAAGGGCATCGATGCAAAACCAACAGCCAACATCATTCTTAATGGAGAGAGGCTGAAAACATTCCCCTTGAAAACAGGAACAAGACAAGGATGCCCTTTATCACCACTCCTATTTAACATTGTGCTGGAAGTTCTAGCTAGAGCAATAAGGCAAGAGAAAGAAATAAAGGGCATCCGAATTGGTAATGAACAAGTTAAACTCTCCCTGTTTGCAGATGATATGATACTATACATAGAATACTCTAAAGACTCCACGAGAAATCTACTGGAACTAATAGAAAGATTCAGCAGAGTAGCAGGATACAAGATAAACATTCAAAAATCAGTTGGATTCCTATACACCAGTAAAGAGAACGATGAAAAGGAGATCAGGAAATCAATACCATTTTCAATAGCCCCTAAAAAGATAAAATACTTAGGAATAAATCTGACCAGGGATGTAAAAGACCTATACAAAGAAAACTACAAAACACTGCTGCATGAAACCCAAAGGGATCTACATAAACGGAAAAACATACCATGCTCATGGATAGGCAGACTCAACATTGTGAAAATGGCAATTCTACCTAAAGCAATTTACAAATACAATGCAATCCCGATACAAATACCAACAACATTCTTCAAAGAGATGGAAAAACTAATTATTAACTTTATATGGAAAGGGAAGAAACCCCGAATAAGTAAAGCACTACTGAAGAAGAAGAATAAAGTTGGAGGACTCACACTACCTGACTTGAGAACCTACTATACAGCTACAGTACTCAAAACAGCCTGGTACTGGTACAACAACAGAGACATTGACCAATGGAACGGAATTGAGAACCCAGACGTAAATCCATCCACCTACAGTCACCTGATCTTCGATAAAGGCCCAAAATACATCAAATGGGGAAAAGACATTCTTTTTAACAAATGGTGATGGCAAAACTGGATATCCATTTGTAGAAAAATGAAACAGGACCCATACCTCACACCATATACAAAAACTACTTCAAAATGGATCAAAGACCTGAATATAAAGCCTCAAACTATAAAATTCATAGAAGAAAAACTAGGACCAACACTTCAGGCCTTAATACATGGCATTAACAGGATACAAACCATAAACATCAACACAAAAAACCCAACACATAAACTAGATAACTGGGATCTTCTAAAAATCAAACATCTATGCTCTTCAAAAGACTTCACCAATAGAGTCAAAAGAGAACCTACAGACTGGGAAAAAAATTTTGGACAGTACAAGTCAGACGAAGGTCTAATCTCCATAATCTACAAGAAAATCCAACACCTCTACAACAAAAAGACAAACAATCCTATCAAAAAATGGGCAAAGGAAATGAACAGACACTTCACCAAGGAAGACATTCAAACGGCCAACAGACACATGAGGAAATGCTCGCGATCACTAGCCATTAGAGAAATGCAAATTAAAACCACAATGAGATACCATCTCACTCCGGCCTTACTGGCACGAATCAAAAACACTGGAAATAACAAATGTTGGAGGGGCTGTGGGGAGATGGGAACTCTTATACACTGCTGGTGGGAATGCAAAATGATACAACCATTTTGGAAAATGATATGGCTTTTCCTCAGAAAGCTAGAAATAGACATACCATTTGATCCAGCAATCCCACTCCTAGGAATATATCCTAGAGAAATAAGAGTCATCACTCGAATAGACATATGCACACCTATGTTCATGGCAGCATTGTTCACAATACCAAAATGATGGAAACAACCTCCATGTCCATCAACAGATGAATGGATACACAAACTATGGTACATACACAATGGAGTACTATGCAACAAGAAAGAACAACAATGAATCTGTGAAGCATCTCATAACATGGATGAAACTGGAGGACATTATGCTGTGTGAAATAAGTCAATCACAAAAGGACAAATATTGTATGAGACCTCTATTGTAAAAACTCATAAAAAAATTCACATGCAAAATGTAACAATCCTTGTTGGTTACCAGGGATGGGGGGGGGGGAATACTAAATAGGCAAGAGATAAGTGGTACCTTGGGTGAGAGGTGAGATAGTACACAGTACAGGGGAAACTAACACAACCTGCACAAGGAAAGGTCATGGAGGCTGTATAGACACATCCAAACCCCCCGAGGGACTGAATTGTTGGACGGAGGGCTCTGGGGACCATGGTCTCGGGGAACATCTAGCTCAATTGGCATGACACTACTTATAAAGATAATGCTCTACATTCTACCTTGGTGAGTAGTGTCTGGGGTCTTAAAAGCCTTGAGCGGCCATCTAAGATACTCCACTGGTCTCATCCCTTCGGGAGCAAGGGAGAATGAAGAGAACAGGATACAAGGAAAAGATTAGTCCAAAGGACTAATTGTCCACAGCTACCAAGGCCTCCACCGGACTGAGTCCAGTACAGCTAGATGGTGCCCGGCTACCACCACTGACTGCTCTGACCAGGATCACAACAGAGGGTTCTGGACAGAGCTGGAGAAGGATGTAGAGCATAATTTTAACTCCCAAATAAAAAAAAAAAAAAAAAGACCAGATTTACTGGCCTAAAGAATACTGGAGAAACCTCAAGAGTGTGGCCCCCAGACACCCTTTCAGCTCAGAGGTGAAGTTAACTTCGAGGTTCGATGTTAAGCCTGGGAGTGGACAGCGCAGTAAAACTAAATGGGACTAACGAGGTACAGGAGTCCGGTGACAAAGGCCAGAAGGCAGAGGGGGAGTAGGAAACTGATGATACGGAACACAAATTGAGTAAGGACACTGTCAATGTGTTGTGAGATTGTTGACCACTGTTATAGGGCAACATTTGTAGTAACTATTAAATGGGAGGCTGTTTTGTCCTGTAAGCCTTCATCTTGGGCGAGAATGGCAGCACAATTGGAAGAACATAGTCAATATCACTTAAATGTGTAAGTAATAATTTTTGAAATGGTGTTTAAAAAAAAAAAAACCAAATGAGACTAATGAGGTACAGTAGTCCAGTGACAAGGGCCAGAAGACAGAAGGGGACAAGGAAGTCCGCTTGTGATAAGGAACACAAGGTGGAGTAAGGATATTCTTGATGTGTTGTGAGATTGTTAACCATTGTCATAGGGCAACATGTGTAGTAACTGTTAAATGAGAAACTATTTTGTTCTGTAAGCCTTCATCTTAAGTGAGAATAACAGCACAGTTGGAAGAGTGTAGTCAATGTCACTGAACTGTGTATGTAGAAATTTTTGGAACAGTGTATCTTTGGCTATCTGTATTTTCATCAAAAAAAAAAAATGTTGAGAATTTAGAGGCTTAATATGTTGTGGGGTTGTTAACCAATGTCATAAAACATCATGTGTACTGCTGTTTCATGAGAAACTATTTGTTCTGTAAGCCTTCACCTGAAGTACAATAAAATTAAAATAAAATAAAAAAATACTTAGGAATAAATCTGACCAGGAATGTAAAAGACCTATACAAAGAAAACTACAAAACAATACTGCAAGAAACCCAAAGAGATCTACATAATGGAAAAACATACCATGCTCATCGATAGGCAGACTCAACATTGTGAAACGACAATTCTACCCAAAACAATTTACAAATATAACGCAATCCCGATCCAAATACCAACAACATTCTTCAAAGAGATGGAAAAACTAATCGGTAACTTTATATGGAAAGGGAAGAAGCCCCAAATAAGTAAAGCACTCCTGAAGAAGAAGAATAAAGTTGGAGGACTCACACTACCTGACTTCAGAACCTACTATACAGCTACAGTAGTCAAAACAGCCTGGTACTGGTACAACGACAGATATATTGACCAATGGAACAGAACCGAGAACCCGGATGTAAATCCATCCACCTACAGTCACCTGATCTTTGACAAGGGCCCAAAGTCCATCAGATGGGGAAAAGACAGGCTTTTTAACAAATGGTGCTGGCATAACTGGATATCCATCTGCAAAAAAATGAAACAGGATCCATACCTCACACCATTGACAAAAACTACTTCAAAATGGATCAAAGACCTGAATATAAAGCCTAAAACTATAAAGTTCACAGAAGAAAAAATAGGACCAACACTTCCGGCCTTAATACATGGCATTAACAGGATACAAACCATAAACATCAATGCACAAAACCCAACAGATAAGCTAGATAACTGGGATCTTCTAAAAATCAAATACCTGTGCTCTTCAAAAGACTTCACCAAAAGAGTAAAAAGAGAACCTTGAGACTGGGAAAAAATTTTTGGTCAGTACAAGTCAGACAAAGGTCTAATCTCCATAATCTACAAGAAAATCCACAGCTCTACAACAAAAAGACAAATAATCCTATTTAAAAATGGGCAAAGGAAATGAACAGACACTTCACCAAAGAACACATTGAAATGGCCAACAGACACATGAGGAAATGCTCGCGATCACTAGCCATTAGAGAAATGCAAATTAAAACCACAATGAGATACCATCTCACCCCGGCATTACTGGCACGAATCAAAAACACTGGAAATAACAAATGTTGGAGGGGCTGCGGGGAGATGGGAACTCTTATACACTGCCGGTGGGAATGCAAAATGATACAACCATTTTGGAAAATGATATGGCGTTTCCTCAGAAAGCTAGAAATAGACATACCATTTGATCCAGCAATCCCACTCCTAGGAATATATCCTAGAGAAATAAGAGTCGTCACTCGAATACACATATGCACACCTATGTCCATGGCAGCTTTGTTCACAATAGCAAAATGATGGAAACAACCTAGATGCCCATCAACAGACGAATGGATAAACAAACTATGGTACATACACAATGGAGTACTATGCAACGAGAAAGAACAACAATGAATCTGTGAAGCATCTCATAACATGGATGAAACTGGAGGACATTATGCTGAGTGAAATAAGTCAATCACAAAAGAACAAATATTGTATGAGACCTGTATTGTAAAAACCCATGAAAAAGTCCACACACGAAATGTAACAATCTTTGTTGGTTACCAGGGATGGGAAGGGTGGGGGGGAAATACTAAATAGGCAATAGAGAAGTGGTATCTTGGGTGAAGGGTGAGACAGTACACAATACAGGAGAAACTAGCACAACTTGGACAAGGAAAGGTCATGGAAGCCCCATAGACACATCCAAACTCCCTGAGGGACTGAACTGCTGGGCAGAAGGCTGTGGGGACCATGGTCTCAGGGAACATACAGCTCAACTGGCATGACACAGCTTATAAAGACAATGCTCTACATTCTACCTTGGTGAGTAGTGTCTGGGGTCTTAAAAGCCTGTGAGCAGCCATCTAAGATACTCTACTGGTCTCATCCCTTCGGGAGCAAGGGAGAATGACGAGAACAGGATACAAAGAAAAGATCAGTCCAAAGGACTAATTGTCCACAGCTACCAAGGCCTCCACCGGACTGAGTCCAGTACAGCTAGATGGTGCCCGGCTACCACCACTGACTTCTCTGACCAGGATCACAACAGAGGGTTCTGGACAGAGCTGGAGAAGGATGTAGAGCAGAATTCTAACTCACAAAAAAACGACCAGATTTACTGGCCTAAAGGAGACTGGAGAAACCCCGAGAGTATGGCCCCCAGACACCCTTTTAGCTCAGTGGTGAAGTTACCTCTGAGGTTCACTGTTCAGCCTGGGAGTGGACAGACCTGTAAAACCAAATAGACTAACGAGGTACAGGAGTCCAGTGACAAGGGCCAGAAGGCAGAAGTGGACAAGGAAGCTGGTGATAGGGAACCCAAGGTTGAGTAAGGATATTGTTGATGTGTTGTGAGATTGTTAACCATTGACAAAAGGCAACACTTGTAGTAAGTGTTAAATGAGAAACTATTTTGTTCTGTAAGCCTTCATCTTAAGTGAGAATAACAGCATAGTTCGAAGAGCGTAGTCAATGTCACTGAAGTGTGCATATAGAAATTTTTGAAATGGTGTATCTTTGGCTATGTGTGTTTTCACCAAAAAAAAAAAAAAATTGAGAAGTTAGAGGGTTGATATGTTGGGGGTTGTTAACCAGTGTCATAAAACAACATGTGTACTTCTGTTTCATGACAAACTAACTGTTCTGTAAGCCTTCACCTGAAGTACAATAAAAAAAAATAATAATAAAATAAAAACGATGGAAAAAGAAGAGAAAAAAAAAGTGGCAAAGTAAAATGTTACTGGAGCTATTATAAGGTAAGCCTTCACTGGGACTCAATGGTTCTTTTTAAATGATTAAATCCGTATCTCAGACTTCCCTGCAATACCAACACAAGCTGTGCCACTCAGCTGGACATCTAGTCAGGCCCAAGTAGCCTCCATATATAGAGACCTGCCTGTATAGAAACACTCACTTTCCTTATGTGTATATATATATATATACATACATATATATGTGTATATATATATATATATACACACACACACACACACACATACACACACACATATATACACACACACACATACAGACATATATATGTATATATATCCTCTTATGTATGGACAAAGCTGCCATAATCTGCAGTGACCCACCAAGACCATTTTCCCATATGGCTCACTTACTAAGCCAGTTACAAGACCAAGCCTGTTAGAAGGCAACTACATAATTGTAAAAGCTAGCCACACAGCAAAATGCAGGTTGCTGCAGGCTGCTGAGATGAAAAACCTACATGGCCTCTACCTGTTGGCACTTACTGACTAGAGCCACCATCCTAGGCTGTACCAGTTATTTTTGTCCCCTAATTCTACACCTTATCTCCTTTCAAGGTCCTTAGATCATGCACCAGTTGTTGGTATTTGGGGACAAAGGTGGGGAATCAATAAACTATCACTTAGTTTTTGGTCAAATTCAGACCCTACTGAGAGCTGGACACAGGGACTGGGTAGATGGAGATAAAAATACTATCTTTTGAATGGATAAACAAAACGTGCTACATACATACAATGGAACATTACTCAGTCATAAAGAGAAATGAAGTCCTGATACATGCTACCACACAGATGAACCTTGAAAACACTATGCTGAGTGAAATAAGTCAGTCACAAAGGGACAAATATCATACAATTCCACTTGTATGATATATCTAGAATAGTCAAGTGTACAGAGTCCACAGTTTATTAGGAGTTACTGGGGGTGGGAAGGAGAGGAAAGAGGTGGACACTGAGCTTCTGCTAAGGGTAACATGATGAACATAACTGGTGTTACTGAATTACACACATAAAATGTTGATATGGCAAGTGTTTTGTTTTATACACACACACATATTTACCACAATAAAATTTTTTAAAATATTGTCTTTATTAGTGATAAAGCTGTTTGTAGAAGGTAGCTTAGGTCAGGGCCAACTGGGTTCCCTATTTCACCCTTGAATTAAACACAGCCACCCAGGCATAGCTGAGTCACTTGAGAGGCAGGGCTGTTACCTTTAAGCTCACCTTGTGACTGCGTGGCAGAGGGAGATAGATCCTAGTCAATAAGCTACCTCAGCTCCTCTCAAAAGGAGTGGGTGAGTGTACAGAGAAAGAGATCAGGAATGTTACTCCCTGTGCCTCTACACATGGAAATAGGAGGCATGTTCTCTTCTAGCAGTTTCCTCTGCCTACATTCCTACATACGGCCAACATGGCTGCCAGTCCCAGACTCAATCATCACTTTGCAATATCTACACCCATCCTTGACCAATGGTTCTGGTTTCAGATTCTCCAGAAAGAGAATCCTGCTAACCCAGTTCATCTCTGACTGACCCGATTCACCTCTGACTGACCTGATTCACCTCTGACTGACCTGATTCATCTCTGACTTACTCAGTTCACCTCTGACTGACCCAGGTCATCTCTGACTAACCCAGATGAACCCTTGTTCATCTCTCACACTGTTCATCTTTCTTTGGACAGACAATTAGCCTAGAACATGCCATAAGCTACTAGTCAGAACACGATTAATGCCCTTGCATTATATGCCTACCGTGGACCAATAAGCTGTGGCCAAAGAGGAAGAAAAGTGAAGGGTTAAAGTTTGTGGTGGCTGGAACTGGTACTGTGTGCAAAAACTTAGGAGGGGACACCAATCAGGCCAATCTAGCACAGATTTCCAGGGGGGGACCTAACTTCTCCACCTCCTGGTTCCTGATTCCACTCATGGACTGCCTCATCAATTCCCCTGTGCTCAAGTCGCCTCCTCTCTGGCGCCTCCCACTATGGCCTTTGGTCATTGGAGAGCTCCTCAGTAAGGTCTTCTCCTACCAACCCTGGTGCATCAGGAGTTAGTTCTCCTGCCACCTCCTGATTGCTACAGTGGAGTCAGGTCAGGTCTGTTCATTCTTCCACCATAGACCAGGACAACCAGCACAGTTGCCTTTCCCTGACTCCCCTAAACCCTACCATAGGCCACATTCTATTCCATTTTGTTCAGAATTTGCCTGAGAACTCAAGGATCTTTCAGATTTCTAGCACAGGCTCTGTCTCCACCTAAATTGACATAAAACAACTGGCCTAAACATTTTAGTCAAAAATTATTTTGGCCCCCAACTACCTAACAGCAATATCTTTCTGAGGGCAAGTAAACTTTAAGGACTGCCCTTAAATTAGAAAATTATTGTCCTGGCTCCCTGGCTCCCTGGAGGCCAACTAAGACAGGGAGCCCAAAGACGCACACGAGGTTGTTTAAGGAGACTACGGTTAAAATCACATTTAGATATAATTAACCCCATCACAAATGGCTGCCTAAGGCTTAGGTGATACCAGTCCAACTTATCTAGTCACAGTCTGGTAATTAGACTAGGAGAATAAACTGCAAGACAGGAGAGGGGGAAAAAAAACTAATCAAAACAGTCTCTAATTGTTGAAAAACAGTGAAGTTAGTCAATATCGAACCTGAATATGAAGAGCAGCTTGACGATCAGAGCACCACTGATTCCACCCTTTTCTTTTTTCTTTTTTTAAGTCCTGGCACATTTTGGGACTGACATGTAGACATTGCCCTCATGTTCCTAAAACCAGAGGAAAGTAGTTCTCTCATTACAGAAAAACAGGCCAGGGAGAAAACCAGGAAAGATTTCTAATATCAGCCACTCCCTGACTACGGCTGGAATGCTTGGTAAGCTAAGAATTCAGAAGCAATAACAGCAGCATCAGAGCAGCCCAGTGGGCCCAGAAGGAACAGAGACAGCTCTGGGCCTGAATCTAGTCACATTACAGCTCAATGAGGGGAGGGGAGTGGGGCAAGTGGTTGTTTTGTTCCTCAATGTTGACAACTTTTGGTCACCCTAAGCCAACATCAGCTTAGTAACAGTTCTCCGAGACCTCAGAGACAGATACATGGGTCAGTGTACAAGCCAAGCTTGCAGACTCCCCAGCCCTCTCATAACCCCACAGAGGCTCAGAGCTGGGTCCTCAGAGTGTGATTCTCACACAAGCCAGCCACATCACTACCCTCTGAGATTCTTGGGCCCCACCCTAGGCCTCCTGAATCAGAATCCACATTTTAGCAAGATCCCTAGGTGATCAGCTTTCACATTAAAGTTTGAGGAGCACTGCTCAGCTTCTTCAGCTGAGACTGAGAGATACAGGTGAAAGAGGGGAAAGGACAAAGGAAAGGGCAGAAAGGGAAGCAAAGACAGACACATCTGTCAGAGATAAAATCAAACTGCTTTCCAGTGAGTTCACATCCAGCCTGCAGAAGGGTGAGTGGGAACATAAAACTTACTTTTGATCAGATGCTATATCTGGAAAAACTCTGTGTTTGATTCAAAACGTTCCTAAGTCTGTGTGAATTCAATAAGCTGGAATTTCTAGGTAGTGATAAAAATACTTCACTGCATTCCAGGAAGGCAAATAGGAGTAAGTGCAGAAATAGTGGATCTGAGAAAACTGATGAACAGAGCAAACTAGAAATCATATTTCCATCCTCAGGAACCTGCTCAGGCCACTCTCAGACTGGCACATCAGACTGCTCTCCTACCTAGAGTGGGTCCCCAGCTCTATTCCTTCATGTCTCAGCTGCAGGCACACAGATCACTTCCCTTCAGTAAAAGATCGACTAATCAAAATCAAGAACATATCACTCTCCATTTGGCCCCTCACAATTTAGTTTAATTATGATAAATTTTCATTCCTTAATGAGACAACTTTTTAAACAAGTCCGTGGTCGGTCACTCTCTTAAGTTTTAAGCGAGGGTGAATAGTTCATTTGCCCTTTATTTCTTTGATGTCTTCTATCCAAGGAAACTCCTGATACCCTCAAATCAGCATAAACCATGAAAATCTTGGTTAACTACCAAGCTTGGTAAGCGTTATAGCAGCTCCTAGTCCTGTGCAGTCCTGGATAAAACCGAGATCTCCAGAGGCAAGTGACAAAGCTGATGAGGAGGTCCAGGTACAAATTCAAAGCTGTGTGAAGAGGCTAATGAGGGTCACAGAGAGGAAAAGGTAAGTAATTCATATTTGCCCTCCTGAGTGCTTCACCCAGCCTAGTCATCTCATGGCTGGCCATCATCATGGCCCAGAGTGGATGGGTCACTACCAGCATGTAAACAGCAAAAAGGGTCTGTCCAGCCAACAGAAAAGCAGATGGGAGAACATGGGGTCTTTGGAAAGCAGAAATTACATGTGATTTTTATTTTATCCTCAGAGGGGTTTGTTTTTTGTATTTTCCATAAGAAGTATGTTATCTTTGTAGTCAGATTAAAAATAAGAATGACTTTTAAATGCATGGGGTTTGATACAGAGAACCCAGAGGTGGGCCTGTTCTCCACTACCTCTTAGCTTGGGGAAATCATTTAATTTTTCTAACCTTCAGTTTCTTCAATCTACAACTAGCATTTTAAAATTGCTGCCTTACCAACTTCGCAGAGGTTTCGTGAGGCTCAAATAAGGTAACAAATATTTAGTCCTACAACTCCAAATTTCTAAGTATGAAAAAAGAAGAAGTGCTTTTGGATAACCTGCACATGTTCTGGGAGCCTCAGACACTTGGCCTGGGTTGACTATAGAATGGAAGGGGAGGAGGCAGCATCGTGGAGTGGCAAGAGCATGGGCTTTGAGGTCGGAAAGATCTGAGTATAAAATCCAGCTCTGGCCCTTGCCATTGGTATGACTTTGGGAAAATTACTTCACCTCTCTGAGCCTTAGTTTCTTCATCTATAATATAGGGATAATATCCATGTAGGGTAGTTGTGAGAACTAGAATCAATGCATATTATATGTCTGGCCTTTTGTTGTTGTTGTTATTAGCTGCCGTCTAATCGACCCCTGACTTACGACCATCCCATGCACAACAGAACAAATGTTGCCTGGTCCTGGCCATCCCCATGATGGGTTGCAGATCTAACCACTGAGATCCATAGGGTTTTCATCAGCTGATTTTCAAAAGTAGATAGCTAAAACTTTCTTCCTAGTCAGCCTTAGTCTGGAAGTTCTGCTGAAACCTGTTTAGCATCATAGCAACACACAAGCCTCCACTGACAGAGGAGTGGTAGCTGTGCCTGAGGTGCACTGGCTGGGAATTAAACCCAGGTCTCCAGAAGAGAAGGTGGGAATTCTACCACTGAACCACCAACACCTTATTGGCCTTTTGTAGGAAGTTATTATCATTACCTCTTGCTGATATGTAGTTGGAATTTAACCATGTATTCTTGTATTGAAAGAGTCTACAACTAAAATTTGCCCCAAATCTCCTTGGGTTCAACCAAGTTTTCTCTATCAAATGGGGGTTGACTAAAGGAAAGTTAAAGTGATGTCCACACTTCTGCAAGGACAGTTAGCTGTGAAACTGAGAGCCAAGCCTGGTAGCGAGTGAGACAGCTATGTCATGAGATCCTACTTTTTTGGTCCTATGGACCTAAGAAGGGGAAGGACTCGAAAGAATACACATTGTGCAGAGGAAATCAGTTGTTATCTAGTTGCCTACATACCACAGTTGGTAAAAGAGGCACAAAATGTTAGCAATGGTGATTATGGTATCAAAATAAATGATGACCACACTGACAAAAGCTGCAAAAAAAAAAAAAAAAAATGCAGAACACAGCCCCGGTGGAGGGGCCAGCACTATAGCCCTGTCTCAGTGGTAGAGGCATTGAGGTCTGTGGTCCAAGGGAGCAAGCAGAAGACACCCACCCAACCAGTCATACACTAAGCTCTGCTCCTCAGCATGACGTCTCTAGAAGTTGAACAGCCACATGCGGAAGCCAAGACTGCAAGAAGCGACAGACCACTATGAGTGGAGTTGTCTGAATACTCTAGGGCTTTTCCAGGGAGGACTTAAGGTTCAGGACCTTCTCTGTAATGGCAACCGGAGCATAGGGTGATGGGAAGAGCCCAGAAAGTTCAATCTTCTAATCATGAAGCCGTACAGTGTGAACTGTTTAAGCTAACTACTGAGCCTGAGTCAAACTCCAGAGACTAATGTTTAGCTGACTGTTAAAATTCCTAAAGGGCAGGAACACTCACTCTTCCTTTGCAAACCTCCTTATCCTATCCTCCCCCTAAAAGAAGTCTGTTTGATAATTTGGATTACATACATAAACGTATGTTTCAACTGCAAAGTACCATGCAAATGTAAGATGGTTTTATTGCTGTTATTATGAATAATGGTATCCCCATCTCAGTGCACTGGGAGGCCCATCCCAGTGTACAAAGGACAAAACATTTTTAGAGGCCAGGAATATTTCGGTATACATCCTAATAAGTAAAATGTCATTTACCACCCTGGTTTTTTTCTGATCTTTAGAGACTTCATAATCTTTTCTGGCATTTCATCAAAGTCAAGGAACTGCACTCTTTTTAAGCTAATTGCCTGGAAAAAGCATTCCCTCCTCTCTCATATGCAGAATAAAAGTGTCTGCCTGTCTAGCCAAAGCAAAGAGTCCTAAATAAGAGCCACAGTGGTCAAAATACAGACAAATCTGTCTCCATCTTCATTCCCACTGATTTTTCAGGCTGCAGGCTCTGTGCTCCAGGTTCCTGCACTGACTTCAGGGGTGCTCTTTTTTCTGTATGTGGTTTACAGTATGGCTGCCTCAAATCCTCCAGGCTCCTTCTGACTGCTCAGATAAGCTGAATCTTCATAAAAATGGCATGAATACCATTGTTCTCGGCTCTTCGAAGAGAAAGAATAAGAAAAGAGCTGAATAAGAAGAACGTCTATTATACGGGACCAAGATGGAGTAGTCAGACGCTTCCGGTGAACGCTCTTACAACAAAGAACAAAAAAAACAAGCGAATCGATTATATATGGCAATCTGGTAGCCCTGAACATCAAAGGCAGAGTTGAGGAATCAGCCTGAGTGATGGGTGAGGGAGAGACGGTTCAGAAGCAGCGAGCAGTTGCCAGACTTGACCCTGGGAGAGCCTGAGGCCTTCAGGCATGATCAGCTCAGGGGTGAGCGGTGAGGCACTCAAGCAGCCGTGCTCGGGAGGCGTATTCCACACCGGGAGAGACCCAGTCACTGAGAGTCTACTCAGCTGGGCAGAACCAGTAAGAAGGAACCCTCAACCGGCAAAAGATAAGTAACTGTGTCCAGCCTACCACATGGATCAGAAACAACCTGCTTAGGGAAAAACCTCTCTACCATTTACCTCCCTGCTCCCTGCTCTGCACATGGTCCTGGACTGGCTTCAGCAACAGCCGAGTCCCCTGGGCCGGAAGTAGGATCCATCATACACCCAGAGCCATTCTCCCAGCCTGGGAGAGTGAACAAATTAACGAATAGGTGAAAAAATAAACTGGTGGCTCCCCTAAGCCAGGAACCCAGGGTAGGCATGGCTCCTTTGCCTAGGCACAGGCATAAGAGATCCATGGACATTGAGTGCCTTTCCCCCTGCATAGACTTGTGTGGGCCCATCTCAACAGCGTAGGCCCTCATTATCACAGTACAGGAGGGTATATACCAGAAGTACAACTTCAGTTGTTTCAGCTGTGAAGTGGTAGGTTCTTGACATTTGACACTGCATTAAGCAGGGTCTTCAGTTACCATATCAGGGGCCTGAGGACTGGTGGCTCCACCAATGCCACCTAGTCACCTGCGATAGGGGCCCATGAATAAGAGGTGCCCCCCGGTCCTTACAGCCAACAGCATTAGTACTCATAGTCTGGCTGCAAAAGTCACCCACCTACGTGCTCTAGGGAACAGGGACACACCTTCCTCCCAGAAACTTGGGTGTGGCCGTCAGCCCCCTGCCTTGCTCAGAGCACGTCCCCCTGCTGCAGCCAGATGCCTGTGCCTACACCGATTACCCATACCTGTCTAGAACTGTTAAGTGAGAGCCTACACCACACACCTGGTGGCTATCTACCTGGGCACCTGAGCTGAATCCATACAGGATAAGTGGGAAGACTCCGGAGCTCACACAGTAACAGATATAACCACCTCGTGACAGGACATTAGAACTTCAAAGGTGCCAATAATCAAACTAGCTCATACAAGCAGCCTATTTGGGCATACTGAAATAAAACAAGAAGCTAGGACATAATAAGCAAACATAAAATAAATAAATATGATAACTTATTGATGGCTCAAAGACAATAGTCAATACCAAATTGCATAAACAGGCAATCCATGATGGCTTCAGCAAACTCCCAAAACAAATAATCTAGAAATTTTCCAGAGGAGGAAGACTTCTTGGAATTACTGGAGGCAGAATACAGAAGATTAATATACAGAAATCTTCAAGAAATTAGGAGGGAAATTAAGTAAAATGCAGAACACGCAATAGAGGATATTAAAAAGATTAGAGAAGAGCATGATGACAAATTTAACAGACTGCAAAAATCCATAGAGAGACAGAAATCAGAAACCCAGAAAATTAACAATAAAATTTCAGAATTAGACAACTCAATAGAAAGTCACAGGAGTAGAACTGAGGCAATGAAGTCAGAATTAGTGAGACTGAAGACAAAGCACTTGACACCAACTTATTTCAGGAAAAATCAGATAAAAGGATTTTAAAAAATGAAGAAACCTTAAGAATTATGTGGGACTCTATCAAGAGGAATAACCTACAAGTGATTGGAGTACCAGAACACAGGGGTATAACAGAAAATACAGAGAGAATTGTTAAAGATTTGTTGGCAGAAAACTTCCCTGATATCGTGAAAGATGACAAGATATCTATCCAAGATGCTCATCGAACCCCACATAAGGTAGATCCCAAAAGAAACTCACCAAGACATATTATAATCAAATTTTCCAAAACCAAAGATAAAGAGAGAATTTTAAGAGCAGCTAGGGATAAATGAAAACTCATCTACAAAGGAGAGTAAATAAGAATAAGCTCACACTACTCAGCAAAACCATGCAGGCAAGAAGGCAATGGGATGACATATATAAAGTCTTGAAGGAATAAAACTGCCAGCCAAGAATTATATATCCAGCAAAACTGTCTCTCAAATATGATGGCAAAATTAAAGCACTTTCAGATAAACAGAAGTTTAGGGACTTTGCAAAAACAAAACCAAAATTAAAAGAAATACTAAAGGGAGTCCTCCAGTTAGAAAATCAGTAACATCAGAGAAGAACCCAAGACTAGAACACAGGACAGAGCTACCAGAAATCATCCCAGACAGGGAAGTCACAAAAGTAAATCAAAGATAAAACACTGAAAATAGGGAAACAGATGTCAATATGTAAAACATGACAACATTAAAACAAAAAAAAAGGGACTTAAAAATGTAGACATAGATTTTTCATACGGAGAGGAAGTCAAGGCGATATAAAGAAATAAAAGACTGGTATAAACTTAGAAAAAATAGGGGTAAATATTAAGGTAACCACAAAGGAAACTAACCTACAAGTCAAAACAAAAAACTAGAAAAATACAAGGACTCAGCAAACACAAAATCAACAACAATGAAACAAATGAGAAGAAAATACATAAAGAAAAATGACTCAGCACAGAAAATTAAGTGGAACAAAGAAACTGTCAACAACACACAAAAAAAGACGTCAAAACGACAGCACTAAACTCACACCTATCAATAATTACGCTGAATGTAAAGGGACTAAATGCACCAGTAGAGACAGAGTGTGGCAGATTAGACAAAAAAACACGATCCATCTATATGCTGTCTACAAGAGACACACCTTAGACTTAAAGACACAAACTAAATCTCAAAGGATGGAAAAAAATATATCAAGCAAACACTCAAAAAAGAGCAGGAGTGGCAGTATTAATCTCTGACAAAATAGACCTTAAAGGAAAATCCACCACAAAGGATAAGGAAGGACACTATATAATGATTAAACAGTCAATACACCAGGAGGTCATAACTATAATAAATATTTACACACCCAACCACAGGGCTCCAAAATACATAAAACAAACTCTAACAGCACTGAAAAGAGAGAGAGACAGCTCCACAACAGTAGTAGGAGATTTTAACACACCACTTTCAGTGAAGGACAGAACATCCAGAACGAAGCTCAACAAAGACACAGAAGAGCTAAATGCTACAATAAAACAACTTGATCTCACAGAAATATACCGAACACTCCACTCAACAGCAGCCAAGTATAATTTCTTTTCCAATGCACATGGAACATTCTCCAGAATACACCACATATTAAGCCACAAAGAAAGCCTTAATAAAATCCAAAGCATTGAAATATTACAAAGCATCTTTCCTGACCATAAAGCCATTGAAGTAGAAATCAACAACAGAAAAAGCAAGGAAAAAAAAATCAGACACATGGAAACTGAACAACGTCTTGCTCAAAAACTGGGTTATAGAAGAAATTAAGGATGGAATAAAGAATTTCATAGAATCAAATGACAATGAAAACACATCCTACCAGAACCTTTGGGACATAGCAAAAGCAGTGCTCAGAGGTCAGTTTATAGCAATAAATGCACACATCCAAAAAGAAGAAAGGGCCATAATCAAAACATTCACCCTACAACTGGAACAAGTAGAGAGCGAGCAGCAAAAGAAGCCCTCCGGCACCAGAAGAAATGAAAGAATAAGAATTCGAGCAGAATTAAATGAAAAAGAGAAGAGAAAAACAGTTGAAAGAGTTAACAAGACCAAAAGCTGGTTCTTAGAAAAAATCAACAAAATTGATTAAACATTGGCCAAACTGACAAAAGAAAAACAGGAGAGGAAGCAGATAACCCATAAAAGAAATGAGATGGGTGATATCACAACAGACCCAACTGAAATTAAAAGAATCATAACAAAATACTACGAAAAATTATACTCTAACAAATATGAAAACCTAGAGGAAATGAAAAAATTTCTAGAAACTCACTACCTACCTAAACTAACACAAACAGAGGTAGAACAACTAAATTAACCCATAACAAAAGAAGAGATTGAAAAGGTAACTAAAAAATTCCCAACAACAACAACAAAAAAAAACCCTGGAGAAAATCTTCACTGGAGAATTCTACCAAACTTTCAAAGAAGAGTTAATACCACTACTACTAAAGGTATTTCAGAGCATAGGAAAGGCTGCAATACTCCCAAACTCATTCTATGAAGCCAGGATAACCCTGATACCAAAACCAGGTAAAGACAGCACAAAAACAGAAAATTACAGACCAATATCCCTCATAAACATTGATGCAAAAATCCTCAGTAAAATTCTAACCAATAACAGTCAGCAACATATCAGAAAAATAATTCACCATGATCAAGTGGGATTTATACCAAATATGCAGGGATGGTTCAACATGAGAAAAACAATCAATGTAATCCATCACATAAATAGAACAAAAGACAAGAACCACATGATCTTATCAATCGATGCAGAAAAGGCATTTGACAAAGTCCAACTCCCATTCATGATAAAAACTCTCAACAAAATAAGAACAGAAGGGAAATTCCTCAGTATAATCAAGGGCATTTATACAAAGCCAAAAGCCAACATCATCCTAAATAGACAGACTTTGAAAGCATTCCCCTTGAGAACGGGAACCAGACAAGGATGCCGTTTATCACCACTCTTATTCAACATTGTGCTGGAGGTCCTAGCCAGAGCAATGAGACTAGAAAAAGAAAGAAAGGGCATCCAAATTGAGAGGAAAGATGTCAAAGTATCTCTATTTTCAGATGATATGATCTTATACACAGAAAACCCAAAGAATCGACAAGAAAACTACTGGAACTAATACAAGATTTCATCAAAGTTTCACGATACAAGATAAACATACAAAAATCAGTTGGATTCCTTTACACTGACAAAGACAACCTTGAAGAGGAAATGACCGAATCAATACCATTTGCAATAGCCCCAAGAAGATAAGATACTTAGGAATAAATCTAACCAGAGACGTAAAAGGTCTATACAGGGAAAACTACAAGACACTACTGCAAGAAACCAAAAGAGATCTGCGTAAGTGGAAAAACATACCTTGCCCATGGATAGGTAGACTCAACATACTGAAAACATCAATTAAAACCCAAAGCAATCTACAGATACAATGCAATCCCAATCCAAATTCCACAGACATTTTTTAATGAGATAGAGAAACAAATCACCAACTTCACATGGAAAGGGAAGAGGCCCCAAATAAATAAAGCATTACTCAAGAAGTAAAACAAAGTGGGAGGCCACACACTACCTGATTTTAGAATCTATTATACTGCCCAAGGTAGTCAAAACAGCCTGGTACTGGTACAACAACAGATACATGGACCAATGGAACAGAATTGACAATCCAGACATAAATTCATCCACCTATGGGCAGCTGATATTTGACAAAGGCCCAAAGTCCATTAATTGGGGAAAAGACAGTTTCTTTAACAAACGGTGCTGGCATAACTGGATATCCATCTGCAAAAAACTGAAACAAGACCCACACCTCACACCATGCACAAAAACTGACTCAAAATTATCAAAGACTTAAATATAATCAAAAACGATAAAGATCATGGAGGAAAAAATACGGAGAATGCTAGAAGCCCTAATACATGGCATAAACAGAATAAGAACCATAAGTAACAATGCCCAAGCTCCAAAAGAGAGATTAGATAAATGGAGCTCCTAAAATTCAAATACCTATGCTCATCAAAAGACTTCATCAAAAGAGTAAAAAGACAAGCTACAGACTGGGAAAAAAATTTTGGCTATGACAAATCCAATCAGCATCTAATCTCTAAAATCTACAAGATATTGCAAAACCTCAACAACAAAAAGACAAATAACCCAATTAAAAAATGGGCAAAGGATATGAACAGGCATTTCACCAAAGAAGATATTCAGGCAGCTAACAGACACATGAAGAAATGCTCATTATCATTACCAATTAGAGAAATGCAAATCAAACTACAATAAGATATCATCTCACCCCAGCAAGGCTAGCATTAACCAAAAAAACACAAAATAATAAATGCTGGAGAGGTTGTGAAGAGACTGGAACACTTATACACTGTTGGTGGGAATGTAAAATGGTACAACCACTTTGGAAATCAATTTGGTGCTTCCTTATAAAGCTAGAAATAGAAGTACAATACGATCCAGCTATCCTGCTCCTTGGAATATATCCTAGAGAAATAAGAGCTGTCATGAATAGATACATGCACACCCATGTTCACTGCAGCACTGTGCACAATAGCAAAAAGATGGAAACAACCTAGGTGCCCATCAACGGATGAATGGATAAACAAATTATGGTATATCCACACAATGGAATACTACACAATGATAAACAACAATGATGAAGCTGTGAAACATCTTATACCATGGAGGAATCTGGATGGCATTATGCTGAGTGAATTTAGTCAGTCACAGAAGGACAAATATTGTATAAGAGCACTATTATAAGAACTCAAGAAAAGGTTTAAACACAGAAGAAAACATTCTTTGATGGTTATGAGGATGGAGAGGGAGGATAAGGGTTATTTCTAACTAGATAGTAGATAAGTATTATCTTATGTGAAGGGAAGGACAGCACACACTACAGGGGAAGTCAGCACAACTGGACTAAACCAGAGCTAAGAAGTTTCCTGAATACGATCAAACACTTTGAGAGACACAGTAGCAGGGGTAGGCATCTGGGGACTATGCTTTCAGGGGACATCTAGGTCAACTGGCATAACAAAGCTTATTAAGAAAATGTTTTGCATCCTACTTTTGTGAGTGGCATCTAGGGTCTTAAAAGCTTGCAAGCGGCCATCTAAGATGCATCAATTGGTTCAACTACCCGGAGTAAAGGAGAATGAAGAACAGCAAAGACACAAGGAATGTATTAACCCAAGAGACAGAAAAGGCCACAAAAACCAGAGACTTCATCAGCCTGAGACCAACAGAACTACATAGTGCCCAGCTACCACCCTGACAGGGAACACAACAGAGAGCCCCAGATGGAGCAGGAGAAAGGTGGGGTGCAGAACTCAAATTCTAGTAAGAAGACCAGACTTCATGGTCTGAATGAGACTGGAAGAACCCCGGAAAGCATGACCCCTGGATTCTCTATGAGCCTAGAACTAAAACAATTTCCGAGGCCAACTCTTCAGACACAGATTGGACTGGACAGTGGGATACAAAATGATACTCGTGAGGAGTGTGCCTCTTAGCTTAAGTAGATACAAGAGACTAAATGGGCAGCTTCTGTCTGGAGGTGAGATGGGAAGGAAGAGAGGGTTAGTAGCTGGTTGAATGGCCACGGGGAATCAGGAGTGGGAAGGAGGAGTGTGCTGTCACAGTATGGGGAAAGCAATTAGGGTCTCACAACAATGTATGTATAAATTTTGTATGGGAAAAAGTAAAAAGAACGCCTGTTAGTTGGGCCACCCCTTTGTTCATTCTCTAACCAAATATATACTGAGCCTCTCTTACATATAAGGCAGTTGGGAATAAAAAGATGGAAAAGACACAAACTCAGCCTTAAAATTCTTATCAACCTGGACAAAGGCATCGATACCCTTTTTTTTTAAAAAAAAAAAAAAGTGTTTATCTTTAAACTGGTTGCACATTCAGTAAAAATCACCACAAGCTGTCAGTGTCAAGAGGAGTGTTGTTTCTGTTGTTAGCTGTCTTCAAGTCGACCCGACTCATGGCAACTCATGCACAACAGAATAAAACATTGCTGGTTCCTGCTTATCTCCGTGATTGGTTGTGGACTGGATGATTGTGATCCATAGGGTTTTCTTTGGATGATTTTTAGAAGTAGATCACCAGGCCTCACTTCCTAATCTGTCTTAGTCTGGAAGCTCTAGCGAAACCTGTTCAGTATATAGCAACACAAAAACCTCCACCAAGAGACGGGTGGTGGCTGTGCATGAGGTGTGGGTCCCCCGCATGAAAATTGAGAATTATACCACTGAACCAACACTGCCTTAAAAGAAGAGTAAAAAAAACAAAAAACAAAAACAC
This sequence comes from Dugong dugon, assembly GCA_030035585.1. Classification (NCBI taxonomy): domain Eukaryota; kingdom Metazoa; phylum Chordata; class Mammalia; order Sirenia; family Dugongidae; genus Dugong; species Dugong dugon. The sequence continues at coordinate 36,185,581 of CM057467.1, forward strand.
TAAACTTGTTGCCGTCTAGTCAATTCCAACTCTGTGACCCTATAAGACAGAGGAGAACTACTAATAGGAGAGTAGTCAACCTGAAACCAAGGGATGGGCTGAGGACAGTGAAGATCATTTAAGCAGGATGCTCAAACCTAGTCCGTGCAATGAAATCCACCTGAAGTTATGGCAGGCCAGGGTTAGGTACTCAGTGAACCTATATCTGGGGATGGAAACACAAAGAAACAAACATGAGAATCAGTCAATGAGCAAATCCTAAAACTAAAGGCAACAGATGTTGGGTAAAGGTTGACAAGAAGGCCTTTGCTCATTGCTGTTTCCTCTCTAAGACATCCCACCACGACCACTCCAAATTCACCTGGCTCACCGCTACTCACCCTGTAAACTCCAGTCTAGGCATCACTTCCATCAGGAAGCTCATCCTCACTACCGCTATCCCTCCCAGATGTGTTTTGGTGCCCCTCCTCATTGCAATACTTGGTGCTTTTTATACCACTGCACTCCACATACTGCTCTATAATTAACTATTTGCATGTGTCTCTTCCCCACCACACCCGGAGCTACTGGAAGGCATGGGTTTTTGCCTTATTTGTGATTTAGTATACTGTCCGGTACATTTAGCACTCACATGTTTGTGGAATGAGTGAATGAGGGCAAGTACATTCTTTAGAACCCTGGGTGCTCAAATCTTACTGGAATGCCTTTGCTGATCTTACACATTTAAGACTTTGCAAATGAAAACATGCCATAAACATCTCTCCCTTGTTTGCGGTCAAGGGCAGAAAGTTAGCAGAGTGTCAGTTAAGGTCTTTCAATCTTTCTCCCTTAGCTGGAAAGACAGTCATCCACAGTTTGCAAGGCAGGTTGCAAGCTTGCCTTGCCTTGCGAGCTTTGGAAGGATTTGACTCTGGGGCTCTTAATGAGATCAAGCGGAATCACACAGTTTCATCCTGTCAAAATGCATTGAAAATTTTTCTTGGGTGATTTATCATGGAAATACACATGGAAGGGAAGGGGAATTAGAGGAAGCATAGAAAGCCACTCTCAGACATCAGTGCAAGGTTGACAAGATGCCCACGGTGGCCGCAGCAGCTGGTGGACAAGTCTGCGCTGACACGGGGACTGATGGGCTTCTATGAGAAGGCCACCTCTGGAAAATCAATAACCATCTCCAGGGCAGTCCCACTCCAAGAAGCGCGTTAATACAGAACAGCCGCAGCCAGTAAATCCCAGCCAACAAGTATGGTAGGGTGAGGGGTATCGGATTAATTTGCAGCTGCTGGCAACGCCTGACAGGTCAGTTAAAACATGGTGTAGCTTACATTTGCCCCCAAAAGTCCATGGCAGCACCGTCACTAATTTAAAGCCAGGGTATCCACAGCTAACTAAAGTCACTGCCAGTGAAAGACTAGGGTAGAAGAACATAAATAAGCAGAAATTTGAGGAGATAAAATCTGTAAATATTTTTACTCCTCTCTTGCACCTCCCTCCCAGGCAGCCAGCGCTCAGCTCAGGAAAGGCTTAGTTGTATGCAGATGACTTTGTTTTGTTTTTATGCTGGTATATATGCCAGTACAGCATGCTGGCACTTCTTTTTAAAAGCAGCATTAACAAATGAGGGCTGAAATAGAAAGCTTTTTCCATTTGTCAATGCTGCTTTGAAAAGGAGGTGCCAGCTTGCACTACGAAGCCCTCGAGGGCAGAATCTGTGGTTCCAAGGCTGAAGCGGTATTTGCCAGACAGTGTGCTGAAAATGAAGAATACAAAGATAGAATACAAATGGGACCCTGCCCTCAAGGCCCTTAAAATCTAGCGGGGGAGAGAGAAAAGAGACAGAAATACAAAGTTAGCTAAAAGAAAGATCATTTCACTGGAGCGTGGTGCTTTCAAAGAGATAAGCTCAGGTGCTCTGGGACAGGGCCCAGCTGGTAAAGGCTTCCTGGAAGAACTGATGCCTTAGCCCACAGTACAACACACAGATTAACCCAAAAGACCCCTCCTCAGAAAACCGCAGCATATCAACTTTGTTTTCATTTAACAAAAATTGAGACCCTGTAAGCTCTTCTTTTTCTACTTCTGGTTTGTTCATAACATTATCCTTCCCAGTATGTAGGATTCTGTTTATGAAAAATGTGTGGGAAGTTTGAAACTTCAATGACAATGAGAAAACGTATACCGGAGTAGGGTCAGGGAGAAATTTTTCAATTTATCAAGATAAGAATAATCGTGACTTTTTTTAAAGTTTACTCTTAATAATAATAATAAAAAGACAAAGAAAGTAAATGTAGCTACAACCCAAAAAATCCCTGTGTGCCTTGAGATAAAGAAGTTGGCCTTTTTCTGGGTTTTAAACCAAACAAAAAGCAAGCAAAGTAAATAATACAGGGAATTATCCAAAATCATTTAAGTCCCAAAAGCACACCATTGGTGAACAATACCCACTAACCCTTCTCACTTTTCTGCCATTATTATCAAAGATCAGTAACTCATCTCCCAAAACTGAATCCAGGGAAATGTGGCAAAGGCAAAATCCAACAAAACCAGAAAACATCTGTCTTAGTCATCTAGTGCTGCTATAACAGAAATACCACAAGTGGATGGCTTTAACAAAGAGAAATTTATTTTCTCACAGTCTAGTAGGCTACAAGTCCAAATTCAGGGCTTCAACTCCAGGGGATGGCTTTCTCTCTCTGTCAGCTCTGGAGGAAGGTCCTCGTCATCATCAATCTTCCCCTTGACTAGGAACTTCTCTGTGCAGGGATCTCGGGTCCAAAGGACGTACTCTGCTCCCAGTGCTGCTTTCTTGGTGGTATGAGGTCCCCAACTCTCTGCTTGCTTCTCTTTCCTTTTATCTCTTGTAAGATAAAAGGTGGTGCAGGCTATACCCCAGGGAAACTCCCTTTACCTTGGATCAGGGATGTGACTTCAGTAAGGGCGTTACAATCCCACCCTAATCTTCCTTAACATAAATTACAATCACAAAATGGAGGACAACCACACAACCTGGGATTCATGGCCCAGGCAAATTGATACACACATTTTTAGGGGGACATAATTCAATCCATGACAACACCCTTTTTAGCTCCCTTCTTCATCTTTTTTTTTTTTTTTTTTTCCTGAATATTACCGGAGTAGCTCCCGAACAGTGGGAGAACCATGTACTGGCGGTAAACAAGGAAGAAAAAGTTCTTTCCTGACCTTTAGCTGTAGGGATGTGTAAGCTATCCACTCTTCTCCTCACTAAAATGGATGTGTATGTGCATATTCAAGTGTGTCATGCTTGAACATAATAAATCTGAAATGGCTCTGTTGTGGTTTCTTTATCTGCACTCCCATTTTTCTTCTTTCTATAGAGAACTGGCATTCTAGAACACTGTACAATCTGAACAAAATGTCCTTTTCTTATTCAGCACCACACTTTGGTAGAAAGAAGGTGAATGAACTGCTAAAAGTAAAATATAATTTGTTCTTAACAAATGGCAGAGGAGTAATGGAGCAATCACGTTTTATAAAGTTTGACTAATTACAGTGGGAACCAAACACAGCAAGGACCCAATCTTAATCTTTCATAACAGAAAATGTCACTAACACATCTGGGTGTTTTTGCTTGTTCTTAATAGTAACTCGAAATAATGACAGTTGGGGGAATTATTCCTTTAGTACTAAAGTTGTCCCAAAGTTTGATTTATAGTCAGTCCTCTTCCGTTTGGCAGCAGCTTATGAGGAAGCAGCAGTAGTGAGGAGTCTAGCAGATTTTGCCCTTGAGGTTAAGATATTAAACAAAAATGAAAACTAATCTGTCTTCAGAGGGAAGTGTGGTACTTAAAGTTGAGTGTTTGAGGGATGATCTTGTAAAATGCTTCTCTTTAAAAATAATTTTATTAGAGCAATTAAAAATGTAGAAAATGGTACCATCATGATAAGGCTGTGTAAGAGCTCTGTTCTAATCTCCCTTGCTCTCTGGAGCTAGGTAAATCTATATACAGCTGTGCCTGTTATGTGCTTCGCTCATTATCTCTATATATAGATCTGTAGATACATATTCACTGTGAACACAGGTCATACTGTATTCACAGGAGATTGGTACTCAAAACTTTGAGACTACAAAATTCCTTGACTGAGAAGTGAGAAGAACTAATCAGACTTAATCTGCATTTATTTTTATCGATTCAAAATAGCACTGTGTCCACTGCTAAGGGTTTACTATCAACAAAATAAAACGTCTCTATCGTATCACATCTTATAATGAGGGAAGAAACATACGATTCTGTTTCTGGTGGTGTGGCAAACTAGATATTCTTTTAAAAGGTCCTCCTGCTATAAAACAAGTAGCTCCCACATAAGTAAGAAAAGAAAATTTTGAAACACCTTGTTGAACTCTAAGAAAGTAAGGGAATCCTTACAAATGGGAAAAAAGAAACATAGGGTTGAAACCAGAGTGTGACCTTTCAGACAGAAGCCAGGGGTAACTGGGAGACAAGTGCTAATACATGGAGTTAAGAACTTTGAGGGAGTCCCTGGGTGGTGTAAATGGTTAACATGCTTGGCTACTAACTGAAAGGCTTGAGTTCACTCACAGGAACCTTGAAAGAAAGCCCTGGTGATCTGCTTCCAAAAAATCAGCCATTAAAACCTCATGGAACACAGTTCTACTCTGACACACATGGGGCGCCAGGACAGAACTAACTTGACGGCAACTGTTGGTCTTAGAGCTTTGAGGTTATCAAGAAGGGAACTGGAGATTAGTCCTTTCCTGAGGTTCATAACCTGGAGTCTGTGAACTCTTGAGGTGTTCATGGAGAGAATTCAAGGAATCCAGGAAGCTGGCTGGGGGGAAAAAATTACATCTTTATTTTATATACCTCTAATTAAAATATCTCTCAATTATAAAATGTAGGCAACAAATTATAGTAGTATAATAATGGTCTATAACTGTAATAGAAATCATAGGTATTTCATACTGTATTGTTGCTGTTGTTATTGTTATGTGCCATGGAGATAGTTCCAACTTCTAGTAACTCTATGTACAACAGAAGGAAACACTGCCTGGTCCTGCAACATCCTCACGATCAGTAACAGATTACCCAAAAACCAAGTTACGCACACTTAATTGTGCTTACTTACTAATCTGTAGTGCACAACTTCACCTGTTTTTGATGTGATGAAAAACAGATGAAGTTATGCACTACAGATTAGTAAGTAAGCACAATTAAACCCGTGCTTACATTGCTTACTATAAGCCTGTGCATACCATGCTTACTGGTTAATCAACCCCTCCTCGCAATCACTGCTATTCTTGAGACCATCATTGCAGTAACCATGTCAATCCACCTCATTGAGGGCCTTCCTCTCTTTTGCTGACCCTCTTTACCAAGCACGGTATCCTTCTCCAGGGGCTGTTCCCTTCTAATAACATGTCCAAAGTACGTGAGACAAAGTCTCACCATCTTTGCTTCTAAGGAGCATTCTGCCTGTACTTCTTCCAAGACAGATTTGTTCATTCTGCTGGCACTTCATGGTATATTCAATATACTTCACCAACACCATAATTCAAACGCATCAATTCTTCTAGTCATTTTCCAGCTTTTGCATGCATATAAGGAAACTGAAAATATCATGGCTTGGGTCAGGCACACCTTAGTGTGACATCTTTGCTTTTTAACACTTTAAAAAGGTCTTTTGCAGCAGATGTGCCCAATGTGATATGTCATTTGATTTCTTAATTGCTGCTTCCATGGGCATTCATTGTGGATCCAACTAAAATGAAATTGACAACTTCAATATTTTCTCCATTTATCATGATGTTGCTTATTGGTCCAGTTGTAAGGATTTTTGTTTCCTTTATGTTGAGGTGTAATCCATACTGAAGGCTGTAGTCTTTCATCTTTATCAGTAACTGCTTCACGTCCTCTTCACTTTCAGCAAGCAAGGTTGTGTCATCTGCACAACACAGGTTGTTTATGAGTCTTCCTCCAATTCTGATGCTGTGTTCTTATCATATAGTCCAGCTTCATGGATTATTTGCTCAGCATACCGACCAGATAAGTATGGTGAAAGGATACAACCCTGACACACATCTTTCCTGATTTTAAACCACACAGCATCCTCTTGTTCTGCTCAAATGACTGCCTCTTGGTCTATGTACAACTTCTGCATGAGCACTATTAAGTGTTCTGGAATTGCATTCTTCCCAATGTTATCCGTAATTTGTTATGCTCCACAGAGTCGAATGCCTGTGCATAGTCAATAAAACACAGGTAAACATCTTTCTGGTATTCTCTGCTTTCAGCCACGATCCACCGGACACCAGCAATGATAGCCCTCATACCACGTCCTCTTCTGAATCCAGCTTGAATTTCTGGCAGTTCCCTGTCAATGTACTGCTGCGACTGCTTTTGAATTATCTTCAGCAAAAGTTTACTTGCATGTGATATTAATGATCCTGTTCAATAATATCTGCATTCTGTTGGATCACCTTTCTTTGGAATGGGCACAAATATGGATCTCTTCCAGTCACTTGGCCAGGTAGTTCTCTTCTAAATTTCTTGGCAAAGAAAAGTGAGCATCTCCAGTGCTGCATCCATTTGTTAAAACATCTCAATTGATATTCTGTCAATTCCTGAAGCCTTGTTTTTTGCCAATGCCTTCAGTACAGCTTAGACTTCTTCCTTCGGTTCTTGATCATATACTATCTCAGCCCTTTGAAATCTTCTGTTCAGCTGTTTTACTTCATCATTTCTTCCATTCACTTTAGCTACTCTACATTCAAAAGCAACTTTCAGAGTCTCTTCTGACATCCATTTTGGTCTTCTCTTTCTTTCTTGTCTTTTTAATAACCTTTTGCTTTCTTCATGTGTGATGTCCTTGATGTCATCCCAGAATGCATCTGGTCTTCAGTCATTAGTGTTCAGTGCATCAAATCTATTCTTGAGATGGTCTCTAAATTGAGGTGGGATATATTCAAGGTCATACTTTAGCACCTGTGAACTTGCAAACTTGTTTTAATTTTCTTCAGCTTCAATGTGAACTTGCATATGAACAACTGTTGCAAATGTCTTAAGATAATGTTTATGCTCATTATTACTGTTTTAGAATTATGGTAGCTATTAGACAAACCACTAGATCTTATTATTCAATGCATTAATAGACAAGCACATATATTACTATATCACACATTTTTAAAAAATATTTTGATAACTATATTTCAATGTAGTTACAATCCTTTGTAATCTTATGTGTTTTATTTTACACACTCAAAAATAACGAAAAGTGTGCACAGGTTTCACTGGACTGCCAAAAGAGTCTGACCAGATACCTGCATTAATAAAACAGGGAGGTAGAAATAAATTGCCTTCTTGTAATGGGAACCTATAAGGAAACCTATCTCCCTCTGCTATGACTGTGGTGGGAAAATATATATATATATATAATCACTGGTAATAGCCTCCACTTAAGAATTTACAATTCATAATCATATGTCTGCTCACTCACAGGCTCAGAGAAACCCCTAATCCAAAAGTAAACCAAAGTATGTCCTGGTTGGCAATACTCTCAGGTGCATGGCAAAAACAATATTATTTCTTTCTGGGCAAAAGCATCTCAAAAGTAAACTCCTAAGGCTTCTCAAAGACTGTTTTAAACAGAACTTTTAGAAATAAAAAAATGTACAACTACTGAAATTAAAAACTTTATAACTAGGATATAGACACAGATTGGACTTAAAGTCTAAAATTAGACTTTAAATATAATCAGACACAACAGAAAAGGCAATTAATATATTAGAAAATACATTTAAAGAATTTACCCATAATGAAGGACAAAAAGAGCGATAACAAACAAAAAAAATAAATTACGACAGTAAGGATAAAGCAAAAGAGCCTAACAGAGGTCTTATTCATGTTCCAGAAATGAGCTAACATATAGAGATCTAAAATTTGAAGAGAAAATGGCTGAGAAATGTTCAGAATTTATAAAATAAAACAATTTTCAGATTCAGAAATCACAATGCATTCCAAGCAGAAAAATGAAGACAGAAATATCAAAGTAAAATTGCTGAAGTCCAAAGACAAAAAGATTTTTAAATCAGCCACAAAGAAAAGTACAGATAATTTTAAAAGAAATAAAAACTAGAATGGCATCAAAATTTTCCACAATAATAACAGAAGTCAGCACAAAGTGGAATAATTGAACTGTTGAGTGAAAATAACTGTAAACCTAGTATTATAGTCCCGGCAAGAATATCATTCAACAACAAGGGTAAAATAAAGACATTTTAAGCTAAACATAAACTGTAAGAGCTTATTACTAACAGACACTCAATAAGTGATCTAAATGATAAACTTCAGGAATAAAGAAAATGATCCAAAGTAAAGAAACTGATACACATTTAGACAAATCTGAAAAACCTGACTGTATAAAATAGTAATAATACTTTGTGTTTTTATAAGATAGAAATAAAATCCTGAGCAACAACAGTATATAAATGCAGATGAAGATGATCAGAAATAAGGAGTTATGCTGTTGTTGTCATTAGGTGCCATTGAGTTGGTTCATAGCAACCCTATGTACAACGGAATAAAATACTGGCCAGTCCTGCAACATCCTCACAATCACTGTTATACTTGAGCCCAACGTTACGCCCACTATGTCAGTTCCTTTTGTTGAGGTTCTTCCTCTCTATCGCTGACCCTCTACTTTACCAATATGATGTCCTTCTCTAGGATCTAGTCCCTCCTGATAACACAGCCAAAGAATGTGAGAAGAAATCTCGCCATCCTGGCTTCCAATGAGCATTCTGGCTGTACTTCTTCCAAGACAGATGTGTTTGTTCTTCTGGCAGTCCATGGCATATTCAATATTCTTCACCAATGCCAAAATTCAAAGTCGTCAATTCTTCAGTCTTCCTTATTCACTGCCCAGCTTTCACATGCATATGAGGCAATTGAAAACACTATAGCTTGGGTCAGGAACACTGTAGTCCTTAAGGTGACGTCTTTGCTTCTTTAACACTTTAAAGACATCTTTTACAGCAGATTTGCCCAATGCAATATGTCATTTGATTTCTTGACTAGTGCTTCCATGGGCATTGACTGTAGATCCAAGTAAAACAAAATCCTTGACATCTTCAATCTTTTCTCCATTTATCATGATGTTGCTTACTGGTCCAGTTGTGAGGATTTTTGTTTCTTTATGTTGAGGTGTAATCCATACTGAAGGCTGTGGTCTTTCACCTTCATCACTAAGTGCTTGAAGTCCTCTTCACTTTTAGCAAGCAAGGCTGTGTCATCTGCATATTGCAGGTTGTTAATGAGTCTTCCTCCAATCCTGATGGCCCGTTCTTCTTCATATAGTCCAGCTTCTCAAATTATTTGCTCAGCCTACAGATTGAACACTATGGTGAAAGGATACAACCCTGACACACACCTTTCCTGACTTTAAACCATGCAGTATCCCCTTGTTCTGTTTGAACAACTGTCTCTTGGTCTGAGTACAGGTTCCTCATGAGCACAATTAAGTGTTCTGGAATTACCATTCTTCCCAATGTTATCCATAATTTATTATGATCCACACAGTCAAATGCCTTTGAATAGTCAATAAAACACAGGTATACATCTTTCTGGTAGTCTCTGCTTTCAGCCATGATCCATCTGACATCAGCAATGATATCCCTTGTTCCATGTCCTCTTATGAATCTGGCTTGAACTTCTGACAGTTTCCTGTTGATGTACTGCTGCAACCATTTTTAATGATTTTCAGCAAAATTTTACTTGCAGGTGTCCCACTTTGGTGAGTGGCATCTGGGGTCTTAAAAGCTAGCCAGCAACCATCTAAGATACATAAATTGGTCCCAACCCACCTGGAGTAAAGAGAATGGAGAACATCAAAGACACAAGGAAAATGTTAGCCCAAGAGACAGAAAGGGCCACAAAAACCAGAGGCTTCATCAGCCAAGAGACCAGAAGAACTAGACGGTGCCTGGCTACCACCAATTACCACCCTGACAGGGAACACAATAGACAGTCCCTGATGGAGCAGGAGAAAAGTGGGGTGCAGAACTCAAATTCTAGTAAAAAGACCAGACTTAATAGTTTGACTAAGACTGGAGGGACCTCAGAAGACATGGCCGCCAGACTCTCTATCAGCCCAAAACTAAAACCATTCCTGAGGCCAACTCTTCAGACAAAGATTAGACTGGACTATGGAACATTAAATGATACTTATGAAGAGTGTGCTTCTTAGCTCAAGTAGACACGTGAGACTAAATGGGCATCTCCTCTCTGGAGGCAAGATGAGAAGGCAGAAAGGGTCAGGAGCTGGTTGAACTGACACAGGAAATCTAGGGTGGAAAGGAGGAGTGTGCTGTCACAATATAGGGAGAGCAACTAGGGTCACATATAATGGGTATATAAATTTTTGTATAAGAAACTAACTGGAATTGTAAACCTTTGCTTAAAGCACAATAAAAAGAAATATACTTGCATGTGATATTAATGATATTGTTCAATCATTTCCGCATTTGGTTGGATCAACTTTCTTTGGAATGGGAATATGGATCTCTTCTAGTTGGTTGGCCAGATAGCTGTCCTCCAAATTTGTTGGCATAGATGATCAAGCGCTTCCAGAATTGCATTCGTTTGTTGAAATATCTCAGTTGACATTCTGTCAATTCCTGAAGCCCTGCTTTTCGCCAATGCTTTCAGAGCAGCTTGGACCTCTTCCTTCAGTGCCATTGGTTCTAGACCACATGCTACTTCCTGAAATGACTGAATGTGGTCCAATTCTTTTGGTACAGTAGTTCTGTGTATTCCTTCCATCTTCTTTTGATTCTTCCTGCATCATTTAGAATTTTCCCGATAGAATGAATCAATATCATAACTTCAGGCTTGAATTTCTTCTTCAGTTCTTTCAGCTTGTTCCTCCCCTTTGGTTTTCTAACTCCAGGTCTTTGTACGTTCAGCTGTTGGTGGAACAGACCATCAACTGCTCATATACAAGTCCAAGTTGAAGAAAATTAGAACAAGTCCATGAAAGCCAAAGTATAATCTTAGTATATCCCACTTGAATTTAAAGACCATCTTAAGAATAGATTTGATGCATTGAATAGTAATGATCGAAGACTAGACTAGTTGTGGAATGACATCAAGGACACCATACATGAAGAAAGCAAGAGGTTGTTAAAAAGACAGGAAAGAAAGAAAAGACCAAAATGGATGTCAAAAGAGACTCTGAAACTTGCTCTTGAACGTAGAGTAGCTAAAGCAAAAGAAATAAATGATGAAGTAAAAGAGCTGCACAGAAGATTTCAAAGGGCAGCTCAAGAAAACAAAGAGTTGTAAAATCCTTGTATTATTCAGGAAGGGCATTTACTTAACCTGATTAAGAATAGCTACCAAAAATATATAGAAAACATTCTAAATGAAGATTACCATATGGATAACCACTAGTATTTCACTAAGTGTCGTTTGTCATATCGAACTCACAAGAATCAGAGAATTTACCCAGTATTAAACTTGACTAGTAATTCAAATAATAACGGTAACTATGAGAAGCAGGTAAATCATGGAGAAGTCTAAAACTTCTTTCCTTGCTGCATTATGGCAGTATATCCCCTGGTCCAGTTTTAACTTGAGTTCTCTCATCATTTCTCATCATGAAACATCTTCATTTTGTATACCACCAAAATCACATGGCTGCTACTGACATTTTTGCAATGGGCCATGACCCATAAATCCATAAGCAACAGGTGTGTTTACCTTAAGTAACCTAGATGGACCAGGCATGTCCTGCTAAAAGGATTTCCTATATAAGGTCTCTCCATTATGTTTACAAGGAAATTTGACCAGATCATTAATTCTTTCAGGTTCTTTTCCTCTCTTCCTTCAGACAGAGAGGATGGGTTACAAATTAGCTGTTAACCCTTACCTTCCATGCCATTTTTTTCTTGGAAAGGAAAAAAAAAAACCCCAGTGTGTGTAAGCTACATGAAGGCAGGGAGTTTTGCTTGTGTTGTTAACTTCCTAGAACATTACCTAGAACAGGACCTAGCACATTATAGAGCTCAACATATGTTTGTTGAATGAAAGGATGAATGAATTATTAACAAATGAATGCTTTCTATACAGAAAACCCAAACGCAATTTTAGACAAGTTATGAGAATTGATAAGAGTTTAGTAGAGTAATATAAAATCAATATACAAAAATTAATCACAATTCTATACCTCTGCAACAAAGAGAAAATAATCTTTACAATAGCAACAAAAAGTAAAGTTACCTAGGAATAAATCTAATAAAAAATATATAAGATCTTTATGATAAAGTTTATAAAACTTTTAAAACAATACATGTACTGTTTAATGAGAAGGTTTGTTCTGTAAACCTTCATCTAAAGTACAATTAAAACAACAACAAAAGTTTATAAAACTTCATTGAAAGGCATTTTTAAAAGCCCAAATAACAGGAGAGGTTATATATTCATAGATAGGAAAACTCAATATTATAAGATGTCAGTTTTCCCAAACTGTTTACAGCTTCAGTGCAATTCCAATCAATACACTGTTTGTTTTATATTTGCTGTTTTATGGTTACTAACAACCTAATTACAAAACTTATACAGAAATAAAAGTCCAGGGCAGTCTCAAACAAGAACAAGGAAAAAAAAACTTGCCCTATGAAATACCAAAATTCATTATAAAGTTACAGTAATGGAATCAGTATGGCATTGGTACAGGAATAGACAATTAGACCAAAAGACCAAACAAAAAGCTCAGAAAGAAAGCTATCCATATATGAAAAATTAATATGTAACAGAGGTGGTCCTGCCAGTTAGTGGGAAAAGAGGGACTATTCAAAAGCTGGCATTGCCACAAGTGGTTAACCATACATAAAAAAAAATTAAATTTGATTCTTTCTTCCCTCTATATACAAAATTTAGTTTCAAGGAAATTATAAACCTTACTTCAAAATAGACAACTTCAAAACTGTTAGGAGCAAGCAGACAACAGTATCTTCATAAACTTAAAAACCAACGAAACCCATTGCCGTGAGGTCAATTCCGACTCACAGCAGTCCTATAGGACAGAGTAGAAGTGCTCCACAGGGTTTCCAAGGAGCAGCTGGTGGATTCAAACTGCTGACCTTTTGGTTAGCAGCCTACACTCTTAACCACTACACCACCAGCAAGACATAAAAATCACAAAGAAATCGGTTGGTATATTTCACCATATCAAAATGTGATGCTTTTGTTAAGCAAAAGATGCCGTTTTAAAATTTAAAAAAAAAAAAAAAAAAGCAACAAACTAGGAAAAAATAGTTGCAACACATGTAGCTGACAAAGGATTAGTTTCCAGAATCTATAATGTTGTTGCTAGGTGCTGTCATGTTGATTCAACTCAGCAACCCCGTTTGACAGAGTAGAACTGCCCCATACGGTTTTCTAGGCTGTAATCGTTATGGGAACAGATCGCCACGCAAAGGTGTAACTCAGGTGTGACAGGTAGGGTGCAAGCCCTGGGTGCCGCTTGAGGAGGGGGCATGAATGAGCATTTTCTACTGGCCATTGAAGTTTCCACTGCCAGCTGTGAGAGATCATTCAGCAATTTAAAACTAACTGCCATAGGCACTATTTTCCATAGATAGGCCTCTGTGGCCAGGTCTTCTCCCACAGAGATGCTGGGTAGGTTCAAACACCCTATCTTTTGGTTAGCAGTTAAGTGCTTAACTGCTGGGCCACCAGGGCTCCTTAGAATCTATAATAAACTCACAAAAACCAATAAGAAAGTCATAACCCAATCAAAAATGGGCAAAAATCTGTTCAGTTGTATTACAAAGAAAAACAATGACCATAGACATGTGAAAAAGCTGTCAACCTTATTAGTAATCACGGAAATACAAGTTTTAACCATAATAAGACACTATTTTCCACCATCAGAAATGCAAAAATTAAAGTCTAACAGTACCAAGTTTTGGTAAGAACGCAGGACAGTGGGAACCCTCATACATTAGTGGGAGGAACTATAAGTAAGTACAATCTCTTTTGGAAAATCATCTAATGTTACTTCTAAATCTGAAAGTGTGCATGTCCTATGATCCACAATTCTACTTTTAAATATATATCCCAGACATACTTGCACATGTTCACTAGGAGGCAGAGAGCATCGTTTGTAAACAGCAACAAAATGAAAGCAACTCAAATGTACCTCACCAAGGAAATGGATAAATTCTGGCGTATTAATAGAACAGAATGCTCTATAACAGTGAAACAACTGAACTACAGCTACGGCATCAATGTGCGTGAATGTCAAAATGATGAGGAAAAGCAAGTCACTGAACAACACATACAGAATACACCATCTATTTATAAATGTGTGTACCATCTATAAAAATATGATAAATGCATAAATAAGAGAAATACGAACAGTCATAGGAAGTTGTAGGGGAGAATGTCTGCATATGGGAATCAGGGAACACATAATAAGGGAAAGGGCATTTGCAGTAGGCTTTGAGCAATGGAGAGAATTTCTAGAAAGAGAAACATAGGATACAGTATATGTAAATGTAATTCAGGCTGAGAAAACAGTGTAAGCAAAGGTATGGATGTCCACCCATTCTTTAGAGAACAGTGTAACTGAAAAGTAAGGCATGGACATAAGGCTAGAGATAGGTTGGGGCCACAGAGCAACCTCAAACACACAGAAGAGAGAATATCAGTTATTAATATATCATAAAAAGATACCTGTTCTTTTCTTCCCCCAAGCAGAGTGTCTTACCCTGTGAGCCATACCCTTTCACCTCCTCCCTAGTCCTTCTGCACCTCTTCCTGAACACCACTCCTATTCCCACCACTTGAAAATAACAACTGATGCTGCATTGTGATGAACAGCACCACTTCAAAACGAGTGTGAGGTAACAACCACCAATAGCCTGGGTAGAAAAAGCCTGCATGGCCCTGAAATCTTGAATTCACATCAGGAAGGCCCCAGTGTATGCCTGGGGGCATGTCCCTTGAGGGAGGACTCTCTTACCCAATTTGGAATGCAGCTTCAATAAACAATGGCTGTGTTTTCCAACATTACTCATTCGGCAAATATTTATTGAGCATTTAAAGGCAACAGGAGTTGAGTCTTCATGAAGCCGTACAGCCAGCCTCATTGTACTGCCACTCCTTCATCCCAGTGGTAGTTTTCAATGGTAATAGCCAAGTGTTGTTAGACATAATCCAAAAGTGATTAGCTACTTATTTTCATTTTGCAAAACAGCCATTCAGTGTTCACTCAAGCACTAATGCTTTTTAAAACCAAATGGGAACTATACTGAGGAAAATACTCTTGATTGTGTTGGAAATAGTCCTCTGTTCAAAGTGATGTCTGAGATACATGCACAAAAAAAAAAAAATCATTGGCAGAATACCAGCTTGTTTTTTTTTTTAAATTATTTTCTCTTATCCTTTCCCCCTCAAACTAATGTTAATGCCTTTAAAAATAAAAGCAGAGATAAGAAAATACTTTTTATGTAATATGACTTGAAAGAGGAGTTCTACAGTTTAGCAGAAAACTGAGAGGGAAAGAAGGCCCTTGACTTTCCTTGCTATCTCTAGTTCTTATCTGGAAGGCTTTACAGCAAGTTGAATTCATTCAATCAAGAATATGGAGGCTGCTCTTTGTCTGGAAGATGATGTTATTGACCAGTGATCAAAAGTAGTGATAATGAATTTTAACTGATCCATCCTTATGCCTTCTCTCTCTTTTTCCTTATGCTTTCTCTTACTAGCAAAGGTACACATAGCTGAGTCTCAGCTCAAACGAGGTGCCAGCAGACCTATGGCCCAGAAATGGAGAGGGGAGCTGGGAACCTAAGCAAAAAGTGGGACTTCGGATGCCAGATATTACTGATACATTACAATTACAACCAGTGTGGAGCTGGTTGAGGGCCAGAGGCAGAGGTCAAGTTCAGAGTTCAGAAAACAGATACAGCCAGAGATGGTGCCAAATTACAAGTGGGCAGAGCAAGAAACAAAACTAGAGCGCAAAGCACAAAGCATTTTTGTTATCTGTCCAGAGGTTTACCAAAAACACTTTTATTTTATGGCTTGGAGGTTTGGAATGCAGGTCCTGAAACATCCTATCTCCTATCACTTCCTCCTTATCTCTTAAAGGGATGTGCCCGAAGCTGAAATTTGTCAGAGAAACAAGACTGACAATTTACAGAAGAGTGAGCTGAGAACAGTGAAATAAGCCAATATAGAACTGAGCATTTCAATGCAATGTAAATGTTTGGTTTCATTAGCATGGTGCTCTGAACACCTGAGCTAACAAGCCTCTTGTGGAAACTAATTAATCAACAACTATTAGGGTTATCCAAAAAATAAAATTACAAAGTGTGCTAGTTAGGGCTCTTTTGGTTACAAGTAACAGAAACCAAACCCAAAGTAGTTTAGACCAAAAAAAGTATACTGAGGTGTCTCATGGAACCTAAGACCGGAATATCTGGACCTCAATAACCATTCAAAGCAGGAACACATGCACCCTCAGGATCCCTCCCATTCTCTTGTCTCTGATAGTCTCTGTGCCCCTGCTTTATACTTCTCTCTCAGTATGGAGGATAGCATGGTCAACAACAGTCCCAGAGTTATAGACCTTAAAGTGTCTGTCTTTAGAGACTGACTTGTTGCTTTCTCTGGTCCCAATTAAAACATCTGGAGAAGAAAGTTTATGGCCCACATTCAGTCAGACTCCCAAACTCTGGCCAATCAACTATGGCCAAGATGGCAGGTTACTTTGACTGGCCCAACTTGGCTCAGGTGCTAAGCAGATAACAAAGAAGTATCTACCACAAAAAGTAAATAGCTAGGCATTACACATATTATAATAATTGGGTTAACAGCTCAATATTTTACCAGGGCAAGAATAGAGAATTAGCTGTCTCTGAGTATAAATCAGCATTGTATCCTTTATTATAATCTTTTTAAAAATCACTGCAAACCCATCTCCTGGCCAAGTGGTCTACCAGATGAAGATGAAATTTCTACACTCCTCAGTCTCTAAATCACTCCCCAGAACTTGCAGGTAGGTGAGGGCATCTAAGGCATGTTACACACACTAAGGTTTCTCTACTTGACGGCAGAGTAACCAAGAAAGAAGAACTAGCTTTCCTAAAAGATCCATTTCTCCTCCAATGCCCCATGTACTAGCTTTGTGATTAGTAAGTTACTGAACCATAGTCTACTAACCTGCTAAATGTGGAAAAGAATATGTGCCTTGCAGGATTTCATTTCACTTGGATCCACAATCAATGCCCAGGGAAGCAGCGGTCAAGAAATCAAATGACGCATTACACTAGGCAAATGTGCTGTAAAAGATCTCTTTAAAGTGTTGAAAACAAAGATATCACTTTGAGGACTAAGGTGCACCTGATCCAAGCCATGGTATTTTCAATCATCTCAAATGCATGGGAAAGCTGTACAGTGAATAAGGACAACCAAAGAAGCATTGATGCCTTCGAATTATGGTGCTGGTGAAGAATATTGTATATGCCATGGACTGCCAGAAAAACGAACAAATCTGTCTTGGAAGAAGTGCAGCCAGAATGCTCCTTAGAAGCAAGGATGATGAGACTTTGTCTCACGTAGTTTGGACGTGTTATCAAAAGGGACCAATCCCTGGAGAAGGACATAATGCTTGGTAAAGTAGAGGGTCAACCAAAAAAAGGAAGACCCTCAATGAGACAGACTGACAGTGGCTGCAACAATGGGCTCAGACATAGCAAGGAATGTGAGGATGACGTAGGATCGGGCAGTGTTTCATTCTGCTGTACGTAGGGCCGCTATGAGTTGGAACCAACTCGATGGCATCTAACAACAATAACAAGGTTGTATAAAGGTTAGACATAATGTACATAAGAGCAATATATCTGATAAATGATAGCTACTGTATTATTAATATACTGAATGGCTCCCTCACAACCTCTAATAGCTAATGCATGCACTTGGCCCTGGGACTGTCTTCAGGCCATGTTCCATTTTAGTCTAACCCATTTCCTGTATACCCAGAAGACACAGTTAATGTAGATCCCAATTAAGTGGTACTATAAAGAAAGAGGAATCCTTTGGTGGTGCAAATGGTTAACGTGCTCAGCTCCTAACCAAAAGTTTAGAGGTTTGAGTCCACCCAGAAGCACAGAAAAAAGGCCTGCAATCTACTTCCAAAAATCAGCCATTGAAAACTCTATGGATCACAATTCTGCTCTGATACACATGGGGTCGCCTTGAATTGGAATCTACTCAACAGCAACTGGTATAAAGAAAAGGGAATAGGGTAAGGATAGGGGAGCAGTTTTTATTCTGAAATGGTGCCACAAAACATCCAGAATTCAAAGAAGATTTTATAATGTGAACTAAGAAAGACACCATAGCTGCCCTAATACCCTAAATTTTTAAAAAATGAAATAAAAATACAATTCAGGAAAGCCATAGAGGGCACCATCTCTGGATCTAGGGTCAATCACAACACAACAAAGCTCCCCACTAGGATTTCACATAATATTAACTCCCTTATTTTACAAATGAGGAAACTGAGGCTCAGAGAGGTGAAGTGACTTGTCCAAAGTCACACAGTTCAATAGGCAGGGGCATATCCAGAGCCTCATTCACAGCCCAAATCTTCTGCCCCCCACTCTCCAATATATGCAGCTAGAGGGAGGAAGCTCAGACCTTCAGAAGGCCCCAGGGCAGTACTGTGAGGGAGCTGCAAAGTGACAGGGGCAAAGAAAGTACTGCAGACATATCCTCATATGCCTTAAGTAGATCCTCTGGTAAAAGCAGAGGAAAACAGACCTTAAACCCCACACTCTCTCCTGGTCACTTGCCCTGGACAGATTAAATGACTTGAGAATTAACCATTATTTTGTAGTATCTGAAGCTCCATTAACACAGATAATTAAAAAATAGCTTTCATTAATGTCCCTCAAACAGCAACAGTAATAAAACGAAGAGTTCAGCCAGCACATGATAAAAAACGATTCTCATACTCCTGCCTTAATCTTCTGCTTTGATTCACTTTATACTCTAGAAAAATCCAAATGACTGTGACATCCTTGCATACCTCACTTCTTCTTGCCTCCATGTTTCCTTTTGGCTAGAATGCCCTTCTTTCCTTGGCTCACTCAGGTACCACCTCTTCCAAGGAGCTCAGCTCAGGTACCACCTCCTCCAAGAAGCTTTCCCTCATTCGTGTGTCCTCAGATCCTGCACACTTCACTGAAGGTTTATTGAGTGTCTGGCACTGAATGTTGTAACAAGTACCAGTGTGCCCTTCTTTCCAGTCCTAACCTGCTGCAGCCATCCCAACAACCCTTCCTCTAACACATTTAAAGTAGTATGTACCAGGCCATGCCTGTCATAGACCAATAATGCTGTGGGAAATGCATGTTGGAAAGTGTCAGCTTCCTTTTCTGGCAGAGAAGAAAGGAAGTTGAAAGTAGAAAACCATTACATCTGGGGAGAGGGGACTGAAAGTACAAAACGGCAAAGAAAGGACACAGAATACGGGGTAGAAAGAAGCCTGATAACATGCACATGTGTCTGACATCTTCCCAGATCACTGCTTCTTCTCTCAAGGTTTTCAGCAACCAGCCCCTCCCCAGGCCTGGAATTCCTTAATCTGTAGTCATTCCCAGGAAGAAATAGAGCGCTTAGGAAGTGAACAAGGCCCACGGCATCTTCCACATACATCATCCATTTAAATGACCTCCACTCAAGGCACTTCTAGGGCCTAGCAGTGTCCCTACAGCAGGACCAGTGGCCTTTGGAGATCAAGTGAAGGTCACAGAAAGTGTGGACTCTTCCCCAAGACAGAACTCAGGTGGTATTAAATTATTTAGGAACTCTTAAAAGCAAAGAAAGCAGGAAACACAGAATCTAGGCCTGCTCTGCTTAGGCACTTCTGGACATAGCCCTATTCCCCAGCCACTGATGAAGCCTCCACATCATACATAGCACCTAGCTGGGCATAGGCAGCTCCAGGACAAAGTACAGGCCAGATACAAAATCTGAATTTCTCTGATTCTGGTTCTGATATATACAACTTAACAAATCAAGTTTGTTCAAGTCCATTCACTTAGAAATGGTGGCTGGCATCAAATGTCACCAGTCTGAGGCCGTAGGTCCCATGGAGCTCATTATTTCTGTGGTTTGCAGTCTTTTATGACCAACAATTAGCTCCAGAAAGCAATGCAAGCTGCCATTTCCATTCTGCTCATGGCTACCATGGGGCTCACCTTATGCTTCTTTGTAGGATCCAACTGTAATGCTTCCGCTAACGGCCCATGGCGTTGGCTCTTGGGAGACTAGAAGAATTTGGCAATTAAAGCACTTGTATTTGAAATTCCTCTGCTGCCCTAGTAGCTTAAGTATTGGTGAATAAGGGCAAGGGATAGAGGGGAAGAGAACATTCCCATTCCATTACAAAAGAGGTGTCTACTGGCCCTGTTCCTTGGCCAGTGGAGCTTAGATGTTTTTATAAATTTAAGAAAAACAGGAGATACCATTTATGATGGTTAAGGTTGTGTGTCAACTTGGCTGGGCCATGATTCTCAGTGGTTTGGCAGTTACGATGTAGTCTGGCAGTTA
This sequence comes from Dugong dugon, assembly GCA_030035585.1. NCBI lineage: Eukaryota > Metazoa > Chordata > Mammalia > Sirenia > Dugongidae > Dugong > Dugong dugon. Next base: position 36,206,205 of record CM057467.1, read on the forward strand.
TTTAATGATGTAATCATGATGAGACCTTCTATGAGCAGCCAATCAATTGAAAGGGAGTTTCCTTGGCAGTGTGGCCTGCAACCAATATATATGGACTTTCTGGCAAAGCTTGCTGGCTTTTGCTCTGCTCTGGATCCTGCCTTCGGCTCGTCAAGCATATTCTTGGAACTTGAGCCTACCATCTGACTCACTGATCTTAGGTTTGTCAGCCCCTGCAGTGAGTCAGGAGCAGCCTCCAGCCTGATGCCTAACCCACAGACGTGGGACTTTCCAACCTCTACAACCACATGAGCCATTTCCTTGAGATACGTATTTATCTATATAGATAGATATGTTTTTGCTTCTCTACAGAAACCAGCCTGAGACACCATTACACAGTGGGAAAACACTGACCTAGGAGTCAGGAGACCTGTGTTCTAAATTTGACTCAGCTATCAACTCACTCTGTGAATTGAGGCAATTCACTAAAGCTCTCTGGGACGGGTTCTTCATCAATATATTTAGGAGTTTGACAAAATTACTTCAAAGTTCCATCAGTTAGTATTTTAATAATTTTTCTTCTGATCTCAACTTTTAAAATAACTTTTCCCTTATATGGGCGGTGGTCAGCAAGCGTTGTCAGGTGAAATATGGGGAAATATGGCAAGAGTGAAACTAAAAGATGGCTCAGGTCACAGGGCCAGAGGTGGTTGTTGTTGCTGGTTCCGACTCATAGTGACCCTATGTACAACAGAATGAAACACTGCCCATCTCCTGCGCCATCCTTACAATCACTGTCATGCTTGAGCCCATCATTACAGCCACTGTGCCAATCCATCTCACTGAGGGCTTTTCCTCTTTTTCATTGACCCTCTACTTTTCCAACCATGATGTCTTTCTCCAGGGACTGGTCCCTCCTGATAACATGTCCAAAGTATGTGAGACACAGTCTCTCCATCCTTGCTTCTAAGGAGCGTTCTGGTTGTACTTATTCCAAGACAGATTTGTTTGTTCTTTTGGCAGTCCATGGTATATTCAAAATACACCAATATACACCAGAGGTTAGAGGTACCCAAAAGCTAAAGGTTAAGATGAAGTTAGGGGTCTGAAGCAAGGCAAGCCATCAGGCATCAGGAGCCCAGGGGTGCCAAAGAGAAAATCCAGATATTCAGTAAGAGGATATCAGGCCCAAAGCAGGGCATCAAGGAAATCCAAAGCAAGAAATCATATCTGAGTCTCATGTTGAGATATAATATTTCTACTCCAAGTCAGAAAATAATGACTCAAAAACCAGTAAGAAGGTTAGAAAGTTGGGAGGCACCAGGAACATCAAATCCCAACAACGTCTCCTCTAAAACACTTAAGGTTGTGTCTATCAGGCCATGCCTATCATAGGTCACTGTGGAAGCTGTGGAAAACGTCTAACGAAAAATTCCAGTGTACTTTCCGATACAGGTTTCTAAAATCTAAATGGGCAATACAAGAAAAAAAGTCCCCGTAACAGTCAGTTTAAAACCTATGGGATCAAACAAATGAACAAGAGGTGTGGCTGAGATGCAGGCATCCAGGCAATCGTTTCAGAGCACATTTTTTGCTGCCACTGAGGTTTCTTTCAAAGCCCCTCGGCTGTACCTGTATAGGTGTGCCCTCTCATATCTCTTTATTCTGTACTTAATACAGAGTTCTGTTTTCTCAGGGCTTTGGGTTTGGAGATGAGAGCATATTCATTATTTCATCAAATATTTATTGAGTACCAAATAGAAGTCCCTGGGTGGTGCAAACAGTTAAGCGCTCAGCTACTAACTGAAAAGTTGGCAGTTCCAATCTACCCAGAGGTGCCTCAGAAAAAAGGCCTGGTGATCTACTTCTGAAAGATCACAGCCACTGAAAACTCTATGGAGTGCTGAAACACATGGGGTCGCCGTAAGTCAGAAGTGACTCAATAGCAACTGCTTTGTTTTTTTATAGTCCAAATAACATGCTAGGGGCTTAACATAGTCACATTCTTTGTGATTTAAAAATCCAGATATTAAATGAATAGTGGTGACGGATGTACAACATGGTGAACATAGTTAATGTCACTGACTTGTACATGTGAAAATAGTTGAAGTGGTAAATGTTCCATTAGAAATATTTTACCGCAATAAGAAGTGTGTTTGTTTGTTTTTTTGGTTTTTAAATCCAGATATTTTGAGGTTAATTTTCTGATCTCATCGAAGTTCCTTGCTACCATCCAACCTAAGAAGCTTTTTATAGACTTCTAAGGAAAGTTTTCCCAAGCCTTAGACCCTCAAAGTACAGTGGAAAAAGACCCACTGCCATCAAGTCAATTCCAACTCACAGTGACCCTATGGGTTTCCAAGGCTGTAATCTTTATGGAAGCAGACAGTCACATCTTTCTCCTGCAGAGCAGGTGATGGGTTCAAACCAACAAACTTTTGGTTAGCAGCAAAGCGCTTAACCACTGCACCACCAGGGCTCCTCAGTGGAAAAAGAACTGGGTTATTATCCCAGCTCTGCCCCTAACCAGCTTTGGGCCAAGGCAAGTCACAAAAGCATTCAAGCTCTCATCTTATTTTATCATGTGGGCTTCATATTTTCTTTCCTGCCTCTTTCACAGAATGCTGTGAGGAGGTGATGAACTAACACCTGTAAAATCACTTTGAAATGTGGTCCTATTGGTGACAAGCCGAAGCTCAGCAAAGATGGGGTTTTCACCAGAATCTGGGTTTCTGATTCAGCCTGGCTTCTTGAGCCATTTCTGTATCAGTCAGCTGTTACTGCTCCTTCTCCTCAAACTACACAAATTTTTAAAAAGTGCACAAGCTCATCTGGAACACATACCCAAGCTTCAAACAGACAAGGACGATCTGAAATTGAAAATACAGGAAGATGGCAGGTAATGCTGCTCTCTGTGAAAAATGAGCACTGTAGAAACAGGCTTGCTTTTCCCAAAGATGGCTGATGTTTGGGGATGATTTGTAATGCTTTCACTGAAAAGCCCTCATGCCCATGATCACATTTTGAAGACAGAAATCAATCTTACGATGTAACAGGGAGAAAAAAACCTGGAAAAATGGAGAGGAAAAGACACACCTAATTCTAGAATCCTTTCTACTAAACAAATGGGTTCCAAAGGCGGCCATATCTATATTTTTCTCTCATTCTTGCCACTTACTAAGCAGCTGCAAGAGGTGAGACTGAAGAGAGACCATCCAGCCAGCCCTACTAAGATTTCCATCTCAATCATCTAGACCGAATGCTATCACCTCAGGGACCTAGTCACCACATCCTTGGCATTTTGTGCTGGGTCAGTGTTTGCCTATGCAAGACAAATAACTAAGACCCTCACAGGACCATTCACAACTATCCACTATGAAACACTACACATTTACTACATATAGATAAGGAGCCCTGGTGGCACAGTTGTTAAGCACTTGGCTGCTAACCAAAAGGTCAGCAGTTTAAACTTACCAGCCACTCCGTGGGAAAAAGATGTGGCAGACTGCCTCTGTAAAGATTTCAGCCTTGGAAACCCTATGGGGCGGTTCTACTCTGTTCTGCGGGGGTGCTATGCGTCAGAATCGACTCGATGGCAACAGGTTTGGTTTTTGGACACATGGATACGCTGCCACCATATGCTTGGGGCATTTAAAATAAGGCAATAACACTTAGAGCTTTAATTTAAAATCTAGACCAATATGAATTCTGCTTCTCAGACCCTCAGGAATAATGCAATGATGTGGCATACTGAAGCCCACAACTAAAAATCAATATAGAATGCATTGTAGCCAGTCTGCAGTGAGACTTCAGTCAGTTTCAGGTAGATGTAACGTATCATGCAGAAATCTGGAAGAGGGTCTAGACAAAGCTATCACAGTGGAGACAAGGAGACACAAAGTATGTGAAAGGAAGTCTGTCAAAGGATTTGCAAAACTACTTCCACAAAGAAAAGTCCAAAGTTGACATCTACCAGAGCAGGCTTATTCTTTCCTTCCTAGGATGTTCACAGCTTCTTCCAGTGATCTATTATCTGGACAGTTTCAAAATAGCTGCAAAAGCTTCCCGAAGAACAGGTCTCTTTCTGGGAAGAGGGAAGAGTTGGTGTCCACAAGCAGTGCTGTCTTCCTCTCTGTCGTCTCCCCTGACCTCATCTCCCAGCCCACCCCAGAGGAATCATGTGGGCAAACAATCTTCACTCAGCCAGGCCCTGCCCCTCTTCCCAGTACTTTTCTGGCCCTTTCTACGTCTTGGGAGGTTCCCTTCTGAAAAAAAAATCAATCCAGAGCTGGTCTGGGAGAAAGAGATAATGTGAGAGCTCACAGTAGGTCAGTAATTCAACAAAAAGCCAGACAGCTGTTGGCTGGGGAATGTCAGAGACATCTGGGCACAAGCCCAGAAGAAAGGACACTTGCCTGTCTTCTCAGGATGCACCCGCAGGACTCAATACACAAGATGGAGTCTGGCTCCAGGAGCTGCCTGGCCACGTGCACCATGTGCCAAGAAGGAAAGGTGCTGAGACTTGGGATTTCCTTAAAATGCTGTCATGAAAGGAGGCAGATGGAACTGGGTGTGAAGAAGCAGCCTGTTAAAGAAATGCTGTGATGACTTCAGGAAAATAAGAGACACTGTAGAGCCATGTGAGAACATCCTGGCACATCACACACAAGTACATCAAACTCAAAATGCATGAAGATGTCCAAAACCTGACAGAAATAACTTAAATCTAGGACAACAAATATCCTGTGAAAACTCCATCATGGCCCCTTTAAATTCTAGATTCCAGTTCTCCAGCTTCCAAGAGTCAAAGACAAGTTGAGATAACTCAACCCGACTGTCTTCACCACAGTGACCTGCATCCTGTAGGTGCTCAATACGTATTAAAGTAACTGAATGCATTAGCAACAAACATTTCAAATCAGCTATGATTAATTCAGAAACTAGAGAGAGAATTTTTAATATGTAAATAAAAAGAAACCACAATATCAGCCATACCCACCTCTTCCAAGTGCCTCTGCTAGTAATATAAATAAAGACTTCGGGTGACAATTAAATATGTTATCTACAAACCTACAAGTCAAGAGGTCTTTTCAATAGGGCATTATGAAAGAAAGGCTACCTGAAAGAATTTGAGATCCATCTCTGACATTAATGAGCTTCGCATTTTAGAATTATTCCTCCCACAGTCAGCAAATATTCTTTAGCCAACCCAGACGCAACAAATAAATGTGGGTAGAATCAAGATGGCCGAATAAGAAAAAATATACTCCCCTAGCTATGGCATAAATTGGACTCAATCAGGAGTGTAGTCAAGGATGTCTAAGTGGAGAGACTCAGCCCTAAAGTCCTCATCATGTAGAGGGTAAAGAAGACAACATAGAGTCAAACCCAGGTTTGAATTTCTGCATAGTGTTAGTAGCAAAAGGCAGTTACTCCTGGCCTTGACCCAAAGCACTTCAGTTCTTAGGCCCAAGTGCAGCAGGTTGAGACCAAGTTGCCTGGTAGAAAGAACACTGGCTTTGGACCTTGCTCCACACTCTAGTTCCATCCATGGTAAGTGAAGTCGCTTCACCCTTTGAGCCTATTCTCTTCATTTGCTGTCAAGTGTCAATGGCCCTACTTGAAGGGTTATTATGATAAATCAATAAGGTAAATATGTGTCGATCCCTTAGCACAATGGTCAACACATGTTAGTTCTCTCCCACACTGCTGAAATCAATAATTGGGACAGTACATAAGAAGGCAGATAAAGCTGTTGATATTTTGTGGAAACAGTGCTGGACTAAGAGTTAGTGATCTGGCTCTCACACCAACTAGTCTGTGACCTCGGACAAGCCACCTCACTTCTCATGCATCAGCTTCATCACATGCAAAATGGCTTAGATAACCCCTGAGATCTCCTCTGGCAATTGGAAAATTCAGATAAGAATAGATGAAAGTGCTGGGAGGAAAGTGTCATATCTAGGGTTATAGCTTGACATCAGTCTTGGGTCCACCAAAACTGCTGAGAGGGGTCAGAATTGCTGACCATCTCAGAATCCAAAGACTCTAATATTTCTGGATCAAACAGAACTACCTTGTATTATATACCCAAAGGTTGAGGGGCAACAAAAGGAAAGGGACAATCCTCCTCCTCCAAGATCATGGCTCCAAGCTTCAGGTGGGAGTTTCCTATCCAACCAAGACAGACTTGAAACCATTGACCACTTTGATCCTAAATGACTAACCTAGGGCAGATTATACAATGGAGCTCCTGGGTGTTCCTCACATGCAGTAGATGGGCAGGGTAGGAGCAATGGAGAAGGGGACAAGCGAGAAGCGGCAGCCAGCTTTAGGGGTATGTTGGCCTCCTACCCACTTCCAACACACACACACAATCATGTCAGGGCAGGGTTCCATGGCCCTGCTTCACGTATTACGTGTCTCCTCTTCCCCACTGACCAGACTAAATCTGTCTAAAGCAGCGGCATCTCACTTACGGTCGATAAGAGTAACATGATCAACTCAGAGAGTTGGGGATGGGCAAGTGGGGCTAGCTGGGCTAACACTGCCACAGCCTGTTCTTCAAACAGCCTGGGCCTAAATAATGAACATCCTTACAAAGAAAACATATTTAACATCATGCCATAAAATGTGTGAGAGTCACTTTCCCCTATGCCTTGCACCTCTCCACACATAAATGCACACAACACTTACCCGTTAACCAACAAAAATATCACACTGGGACTATTTCAGGATAATATCTGAAAAGTAGTAAAGTATCTTTTCAAGTATTCCACAAAATGACAGTCTCACCAGTCATCCTTGATGATTCTGTGCCTCTCTGAAATACCCTCAGGCCCAGTGGCCTCCCAGAAGCTTCTAGGCAGACAGTACCAACATCCACTCAATCTCTCCCAAGGCCCAGGACATTCCTCGCTGCAGAGATATGCACTGTCTCCGTTTTCATCATCCTTCAGACCCACTCTATCCATCTGTGCTTCTGCCTGGCAATTCCCACCCATCCTTAGATACCGGTATATATGTCCCCCGCTCCAAGAAGCCTTTAGTGACTCCTCCAGGCTGGCTGAGGTGTCTTTTCTATGGACGTCTTTGCCCATCTTAGCATTAACTGGCTGTACTGCAGTTGTGTGTTGATTTGTGTATCTTCTCCACTAAACGACGGGTTTCTTGAGGACAGGGACTATGTCTCTAGCACTTAGAAGTGCTGGCACATAGAAGTGCTCCATAAGTATTAGTTGAATAAATGACTAATAAATGAATTTTAATTGCTTAAACTACACATTGGGGACTGTACTAGGAACAATCCTATAAACCCGGTGAAGGAAAGTAGATGTGCCCAGGTGTGGAAACTGAGGATTCTCTCAGGAATTCACAGCAAACCAGCGGCACGGCTACAGAGCCGAGAATGGTGCTGCTGTGTGAGCAATGCCAGAGGACAGAGGAGAGAGTAACAAGGCCAAACCAGCTCCTCCTTATAAGAAAAGAGGTGAGGGAATTACCGTTTACAGGGCATCTATGTTTATCCCATGTAAGTCAGAAAAAAAAAGGCTTGCAAGCTAAGTGTTACCTTCTTACACATAAAGAAACTGATGCTCAGAGAGGCTAATAGTTTGTTCAGTACATAGCAAAGCTGACTTTGGAACTTGGACCTGCTGATATCAGAGTCCACCGTCTCCACAGATTTGGATGTTCATTTTCACATTCTGGGAAGCAGGATGCTGGCTGGGAGGCTGGGCATCCCTGAAGTCATCATGACAGTGTCAGGCAGCAGCACTGAATCATTAAGCAGATGAAGAGGCATGCAGACCTATTATCTATGGTCCACATTCACAAGGATCTTCTTGTCTTTGAAACCAGATTCAAAGAAAAGAACAGAGGTTCAGGGAAGGGAAGGCTGTGGAGAAAAAGATGAGCAGAGAAGAGCCAAGAAAGCCTCCTCCAGATTGATGATTGATCAGGTAAGATTACTGGAAAAATCACAATACATACCTAACCACTCACTGGAAATATGTCCAAATAAAGGGCCATCTTTTACTGTCACTATGAAGAGAGACATGAAGCATAGCCACAGGGCCCCACCCAGCTATCAGCATATAATCTCTTGTCTCCAAAGACAAAAGTACTGAGAATCAAGAGAACGCTTGGAGAGAATGAAAATGTAACCAAATCACAGCCCAATGAAAATGCTTCAGGCCCAAAGCCAAAGAATATTCTTGGTCTGGATGGCGTTCATCACACTAAATTTAGCCAGCTGGTGAGCTTTTTTAAGGAGCATCTGATTCAACCTTTTGCAAGCCAGAGATTTACCTCCTAATGCACAGCTTGCTTCCACCCTAAAGCTGGAACATACTGTCCTTGGCTTTGTCATCCATGGAAGAAGCAATGCCAACAAAAGCTTTGCTGTTATCACCTAGCTCTATTTGTCCAAGCAGCCCCTGGATGAGGTGCTTCAAGGGCACTACCAAAAGGCCTCCCTAACTCCCAACAACTCAGCCTGCCTTCCCCACCTTCCCATAATTGCAACCTCATCTAATTCTTATCATCAGAGAATCATTCTTTTGTGTTAATCATTCTATCTCCAGAAACCACCTTCTAAACAGAGAAAACTTTAGGGAACATTTGCATGCTCATTAACATAACCAAGATCTGTGCAGATTCTAACATTGCTTGCCTAGGTTGATCCTCAGGACAATGCTATGAGGACTGAGAGGCAGCATGGCATGTTCAAACAGCAAGAGGCTTTGGAGTCAGACCTGGACTGAAGACCTCATTCTGTCACCCAGGAAAACCTCAGTTTCCTCATATGAAAAACAGAGTTACAACTATCTGTGCTCAATAAATAGAAACCAATATTGTTTTTAGTTGGTTATTAATTTTAGGAATTTTTAGAGCCAGAAGAACTGAGTGGCTAAAAGTATGACTCTGGAATCCTCCAGAAAAACCAGGAGTTTACCTGGAGAGAGTTTTGGAGAAGTGGTGAACAAAGGTATCAAGATACGTTGCAACTGATACCAGATTTTTGGGAGTCAGAGCCAGGAAGCACAGAGGAAAGCAGCCAGAAATGGGAACAGGAGGAGGAGATGCAGGACTGACCTCAGGCAGTGACATATAGCCAGTCATATTTCAGATCATCCTGGAGTCACCTCTGAGTCCTTATAACTAATAATTAAAAACCCCCATTGCCACTGAGTCAATTCCGGCTCAGAGTGACCCTGTAGGACAAAGTAGAACTGCCCCACAGGGTTTCCAAGGAGCACCTGGTGGATTTGAACTGCCGACCTTTTGGTTAGCAGCTGTAGCACTTAATCACTACGCCACCAGGGTTTCCTAATGATTAGTCATCACTAATAACTAGTTTCATTTTAGCAACTGATAACTATTTATTAAGCACAAATTATGTGCCAAATGATAATCAAGAGAAACAGATTTGTGAAACTTGGGGTTACAGGAAGGTCTTCCCAGATTTTGGAAAAGGACAGGAAACTATCCTAAGGCCAAAACTAAAAAAACTCAACACATGAAGAAGGGTGGTGGCAGTTATGTGCAGAAGTGACCCACTCTAGGAGGAGGCAGTTGGTAAATATGTCCCCCAAAAAGGGGGATACTACTTGACCCATGGAGCTACCAGTTGCCTTCTAACTTCTCACCACCAAGATAGCCATTATTTTCAACAAACCCTTAGGCATGAACTTCTCTGTACTCTGTTCCAAATAACGTCAGGGCCCACAGGCAGAGCTGTGGTGCTCTCTGTCCTTAAGTCCTGCGTCTTTTACCTACAATCTCTGCACCTCCTGGGTTGCCCCTCCCAGAGCAAAACCTTTCCCTATAAGCAAGCTGGGACAGGCGCAGCTGGGGCCTTAGTATTCTCTCAGTGTTCTTAGTATTCTCCTGGCATGCCTGGAGCAGAGCCTTTGCCCTGTGAGTCGGAGCTGGCTGGGGAAAGGGAGCAGCAATCCTGTCAGCCACACCGCCTGGAGTAGTGCTTTTGCAACATGCTTCTGGGGAGGAGGGGTGGTGGTAAAAATTTAGTGCATTTTCTTGAATAAATGCATCTCTATTTTTTTGTATACTCTTTTGTTAATTTCCAGAGATTTTAAATGGTTGTTTTTAAAATTTTTTTTTTTTTCTGCTGGGGAGAAGACCCACCACACTCCTCATACCACCATTCCAGAAGTCCTGCCCCTGATGTATGTTTTAAAACAATCATTTTCCCTGCTGTGTGGAAAACAGGAGCAGAGTAGAAGCAGTAAACCCTAGATTGGAAATATCCATCATTATTATTTACATATGCACTGCCTTTAGTATGGAGCCCTGGTGGCGCAGTGGTTAAGAGTTTAGCTGTTAACCAAAAGGTCAGCAGTTCAAATCCACCAGCTGCTCCTCGGAAACCCTATGGGGCAGTTCTACTTTGTCCTACAGGCTCACTATGCATCAGAATTGCTCAACGACAATAGGGTTTTTTGGTCTGTTTTTTGGTTTACAAGGTCTGGCACACAACAGCACTCACAAATGTTAGCTCCTATCCCCAGGAACTGGATTCCTTTGCAAAGAGGACTGTCCCTTAGTGAGGGGACCCCAGATGTTCAGAGTTGCCCCCCAAAAATCTGCCCTTGCTCATCAACGTCCCATTTTCAACCAAGGTTTTCAATCTCAGGATAACCAGTCTGCCAGCCTTTCTCAAACCAGCCTACATTCCTGTGAAGAGGTCTTTGAAATTCCTGACCAGGTCCTGGTCCAGAGTCCCACCTTCTTAACCACTCTTTGCTTCACATTTCTCAGTCTCAACACTCACCCTGTCTGCATAAGCACCTGCCTGTTCCAACTTAGATCTTCCTGCCTCCGAATCTACAACCTCCTGTCTTGACTACTGGTCTCTATAAGCCTCACCTCATTTGACCAGGCTACCTCGTCCACATCCCCTGGCAGAGTTCACTCAATTCAGCTACCTCTGGGCCTAATACAGGTAGATGATCTACATCCATCTGGGCTTTAGTTGGCTTTATTCTGTTTTTCAGTTTCTACTAATCTCTGGCTCTGTGTTCCCAGAATACCTGACTTTGCTCTATACCCTGGTGTTTGCTTGCACTCAGCCTACCCCAAGTCTCACTCATTATTTGTGCCTTTCCTCTGGCTTCCCCACCTGGTTCTGGCTCAGGGCTTTCTGTATCAAACCTCACCACCAACCCCATAAACTCTGCATGTCTCACCTGATTCCAGCCACCAGTTCCTAGAACTCACGCCAGATCCACTGCTATTCTGTTTTTCTGTGCTTTTTAGCTGGTCTTCTTGTCCTGCTTATCCTACATTCAGTCTCTTTGTCCCACCTGCTTGGCCTGTTGCCTACATGCCAAAACCAAAAATTTACTTCTCTATCTGTTTGCATCAGTACGGTCTCTCTAGCACTTTACATACTGTGCCTAACATTAAGTACAGCACACAAAATAACAAAACAAAGAGATCTTTAGTAGACTGTAGTGGCTTTTTATTTTCTTTTTTTGCATTTGAAAAAGTATTAAGATAATGTTAAGGAGATTGTTATCTAAAGGAGTATAAGCTCCATGAGGGCAAAGATTTTATTTTACTTATCATTGTATCCCCAGCATCTAAAACAATGCTCGGCATATGGTGGGTTCTCAATAAATATTTATAGAATAAATGAATGAATGAATAAAATAAAAGGAGGTTCAACAGAGTTCAGTTGAAAGCAGTGATTGGGAACAAAATATTTTTGCATTTATGTCCCAAGTAGTCAAGACTCCTTGATATACTGGTTACATCTACATGGTGCCTGCCATAGATATTTTTAAAACATTGTTATGGATTGAATTGTGTCCCCCCAAAAATGTGTGTCAACTTGGCTAGGCCATGATTCCCAGTATTGTGTGCCTGCCCTCCACTGAGTGATCTGATGTAATTACCTGTATGTTGTAAATCCTAACCTCCATGATGTTAAGGAGGCAGAATTAGAGGCAGTTATGTTAACGAGGCGGGGCTCAATCTACAGGATCAGGCTGGATCTTTAGTCAATCTCTTTTGAGAGAAGCAAGCCGACAGGAGAGGGACCTCATGCCACCAAGAAAGAAATGCTGGGAGCAGAGCGCGTCCTTTGGACTCAGGGTCCCTGCACTGAGAAGTTCCTGTTCCAGGGGAAGATTGATGACAAGGACCTTCCCCCAAAGCCGACAGAGAGAAAAAGCCTTCCCCTGGAGCTGGCGGCCTAAATTCAGACTTCTAGCCTCCTATACCGTGAGCGGGTAAATCTGTTTGTTAAAGCCATTCACCTGTGGTATTTCTATTATAGCAGCACTAGATAACTAAGAGAGACATCAACGTTGTGACTCAGCACTTTGGAATAATTCATTCACTTTTCATTCATTTATTAATTCTCCCATCCCAATCTTAAAGATTTTGCTCAAACTCTACCCAAATAGCTTGATATCTTGAAATTCTGTTCTACATGCTGGACAGAGCTAGTCTAAGCCTATTCTTAAATTCCCCAATTAGAACACCATAACTTTTGCTGGCTGAACTTAAAGGTAAAATGGGAGGTTTCTGACAGAGGTGGTTTCCTTTGTAAATGGTATTTTAGATAAGAGGATGGCTTGAGTGTTGGTGAGATCTGAGTTTCCAGGCAAAGTTATTTGTCTGACTCTATTATTATCTTCAATAGCCCCAGATCCTACCCATTGCTATCGAGTTGATTCCAACCCATAGTGACCCTATAGGACAGAGTAGAACTGTCCCGTAGGGTTTCAAAGGAGTGTCTGGTGGATTTGAACTGCTGACCTTTTGGTTAGCAGCCAAATGCTTAACCACTAGCGCCACCAGCACTCCAGTCCCAGATGCTACTAACCTTATATACACTTTTCCCTACAGCCACGAACACTTGTGTCAATTTCTGTATGTTCCTTCTTTCCCCTGGCAGGAATCTGCTTGGCATTAATCTGAGTTTGTGGCGCTTTTGGTAATTTTCCATTGAAGTGCAGAGCTTAGATACAGAGGTATCGCAGACTGAGAAAATGGCAGAGATGATACATTCCGTGTGTAAACATCATTAAAGAGAAAGGTAATATATTGTAGCCAGTTTCACTTATTTTTTAATTTCTGGCCACTGGTGCATCTTTCATTTTCTACCCAAAAGATTAACAAAAATCGATTTATTTTAGCCTGGTCTAATGGGAGACCAGAGCACGTTTCTTTAATAGGTCATATTATCATAATTTAAATTAATGTTCAACCATGGGTTTTAATATGACAATTTTCATCACTGTGATCTTTGCAGTAACTTTTAAAAGGCTGGGATTTAGGATTTAGGAATCCTTGAGGAAAAGAGGTGCTAAATTTGATTAATTTTATGTCACGCTTTTAGGTGTATGACATACTTCAATTTTCTTCTAGCCAAGAAAGGCACCAAAATTACAGATGCTACCAGTACTCATCACATACGCCTCATCCTAAGATCCCTTCAGGGCTTTTATTGAGAAACTTTTCTTTGTAAAAGTACCTAAACAAGGAGGATGGCAATAATAATAAGCAACAGTACCAACAGTACTTTTTCTCAGTGTCGCATATCCAAATATCCAAACACATCACAATGTAAGTAACTCCACGCACACGCACTTGTGGGGAGAAATAATTTAGCAACATCTTCTCCCCACCCCACTCCCATACACACCCTTTATCATATCCTCCCCTCATCTGGTTCAGTTTCTTATTTGATTCCATACTGTACAGTATGACCAGACTTAATTCTGTGTGTAAATTTGGCTTACCTTGCTGCCTCTGAATTGAAGGGTACCAAATGGTGGCCCTCCTACTCCTACTTGGCTTGATATGCATCGACCAAAAGAGTTGCAACCTAGGTTGTCACCTAATACAATCTTTTTCCCAAGATTTAAATTCAGGACATAATCCCCCTGCATTCAGGAAACTTATGCTCTAAACTCCTCCAATCAAAGGTATTTAAATAGTTAGGAGCATAAAGTAACTTAAAAACCAGTTAAACAAATCAGAATGGCTTCCCTAAGGCCATGGTTAAAAGGCATATTACTAGAGAATAGATGCTGTGGAATTCAAGTGACCACTGTGATGATGTAAGCTAGGAAGAGCCTGAGTCTCTACTGAGGTCCAACAGGATTAACCATCATGGTTAGGGAAATAAGTTATGGCACAGGCCCAGCCCCCAGACAGGAAACAGAAATGAAGTAGAAATCCCCAGGAGTACAGGATGCTTACATTTTTAAAAAAGTCCTTAAGGCAGTGCATAAATACGTGTTTAGGCAAAGTGCTCCTGAGAGGCAGAAAACAAGATGGTGTCTAAGTGAAGGAGCCAAGGACAGGAAGAGAAGGAACCAGGCTGGATGGCAGAGATCTCTGCCAGCCAGTCTGCAGTAAAGGATAGATACCTGAGATGAAAGGGATTTCATACAAAATAAAATTCTCAACTAATTTTATTGAGAAGGTTAAGAAACCTACCCTTTGAAAACTCTTCCACTCAGTTTGTATTTCCTTTCTTTGTCTCACTTTCTTTTTATTTTATTTTTTTTCAAGTTCCCCAGACCCATCAGTCTCCTGAATATCCCTCAATATCCTATGCCAGCTTTCCACTCTAATCTAAATGCAATTCCCTAAATCTAATATCTGAGATAAGGAACAGGCGGGCTTAGGTGGAATACATTATTATATCCACCCCATTCTATTTCATGTAATTGAAAAGACAGCTAAGTAAACTTTATGCAGCCTTTGATTTCATAAACAGGAACTGCCAGTGATGCAAACTGAACTAGCTAACTCTCGATGTCAGACAAATGCTCCTCTTTCATACATCTTTACGGAAATACAGCCTCAAGAATCAGAAGAAATCCTTCAGAAGGAAAAGATTCTTGACAGAGAAAATCTGCATCTTAAATACCAGTATTAAATAATAAAGTAGTTTCCCACATGTTCCAACCATTTGCACAGGAAAAAAATCTCTGCAGAACTCCCATTTATAAAAGAGATAAAGGCACAGATGCTCTGATTGAGGTGGCCCTCAGGAACCCACAACTTGACAGAGTTTGTCTCCCCTTCATCACCCTCTCCCTCTGTCCCCTCCCTCGCAGCTGCCTCTGAGGCCTGTCTATGGAACCCCAGGGCTACATAAACATGAGTTGAAAAACACTGGCTAGCAGTTAAATATACAGGCCTCAGAATCAAGAAATCCTTGTTCCAAATCCCAATTCTCCCATTTATTACCTGTGTGAATTTGAGGAAATTAACCTAAGCTTCTACTCCTCATCTACAAAATAGAGATAATAATAGCAACCTCAAGGGCTGTTTTGGAGATTACATAAGGTAATGTATGTAAAATACTTAGCACTGCTAGGCTTATAATAAAAATTCAATAAATGTCAGGTATTATTATCATTAAAAGGACACATTCTACAAGAACCATATTAGCATTTTTTTTTTTAAAGTGGAGACAAAGAATTTGTAACTCTAGCCCTTAAAATCTTCCAGGATATTGTGTCCCAATTTGTGTTCTACAGAACATCATTCTCATGAAATATTTCATGAATATAAAGCTTTGTGGTTAAATATATTTACAAAATATTGTGTCTAATAACCCCTTACTAGAGATTCACAATGCATAAGAAGGCCAAATTGCCTGGGGTAGAAGTTTGTCAGCCACATGACGAGTTTCATCTTAGAAAGATTACTGTTGCTGGAGAGTGGAGAATGGAATAGATGAAGCAAGAACCCCGTTCCCTGTTGCCATCGAGTCGATTCTGACTCACAGTGTCCCTAAATGACAGAGTAGAACTGCCCCATAGGGTTTCCAAGGCTGTAATCTTTACAGAATCAGATTGCCACATCTTTCTTCTGCAGAACAGCTGGTGGGTTCAAACTGCCAACCTTTCAGCTAGCTGTCAAGGGCTTAACCACCGTACCATGGCAGAGGCACTAATTGGAAGGCCACTGCAGTAATCCAGGGAAGAGATCATGGTGGCCTGAACCAGGGTGGAGTAAAGAAAAGCGATCAGATTCAAGAGAGAGGGATGGGATGGAAAGAGGGCAAGGGGGAGGAAAGAGTAGTGATGAAAGCCAGGCATCTGGCTTAGATGGCTAGATCAATGGCGGCGTCATTAATGGAAATGAAATACAATAGCAGGGCCAGGTTGGAAAAAGATGAGTTTCGTTTCACACATAGTGAGGCTGAAGTACCTATTTTTCAGACTTTTTCTGTTGCAAGTGACAGAAACCCCGTTCAAACTCACTAGAGTAAAAAGGGAATGCATCAGCTCATGTAACTGGGAAAAAGAGTGGTAACTTGTTCTTGGGAATAACTGGCACCAGGGATAAGAATTCTTCCTCCTCCCTAAGAACTGCTGCTCTCTACCTATAATTCTCTCCTGCTCTAGGAAGGCTGTACACACTCTGATTTAAAACTTCACAATTAGAGAAGAAAAAAATAACTCTTTTCCACCGACCTATTAGAAGAATGTCAGGGGTAAGTTATCTGACTGGCCCACCACAGGTTAACAGCCCCAACCCTGAATGGCCAGGCCAGGAGGACCAGATTGGCAGCTTAGCCAAAAAGAAAAAAAAAAAAGATTGTTTTTTTTTTTTTTAGTTGGTGAGAGAAGGGAGCATTTCTCCCAAAGAATAGGTTCTACAAGCTCAATTTCATGAGAAAGAAGTAGAGTCCTAACCCAAAGTTGGTATCAGGAATAAAGGACAGCTTCTCCACTCAAGGGAAGCAAAAACAGTCAAGAATGTTCAAGGACTAGTCGGGCAACTATCCTCCCCATAACTAAATGCTGTTGAGTCAATGTCAACTCATGGCAACCCCACGTGTGTCCGAGTAGAACTGTGCCCCATAGGGTTTTCCATGGCTGATTTTTTTGGAAGTAGATCACCAAGCCTTTCTTCTGAGGCACTTAAGGGTGGATCTGAACCACCAACCTTCTGGTTAGCAGCCGAGCTCCTTAGCTGATTCTTAGCCAATGCACCTCATGCACAGCCACCTCCTATCTGTCAGTGGAGGCTTACGTGTTGCTATCATGCTAGAACAGGTTTCAGCAGAGCTTCCAGACTAAGACTAGGAAGAAAGCCCTGGCAATCTACTTCCAAAAATCAGCCAATGAAAACTCTATGGGTCACAAAGGTCAGATCTGCAACCAATCATGGGGATGACTCAGAACCAAGCAGCATCTCATTTCATTCCATTGTGTACGGTGTCACCCTGAGTTGGGTGGTCAACTCCACGGCAGCTAAAATCTTTCCTGTGGCTAAAGTACACCAAGGGAAGGTGATGAGGAGAGGGCAGAGGAGGCAATCACAATGCCGGACTGTCTGAAGGCTTCCTCCAAAGACCCTCGACTCCCAACATGCTCCTATTCCCAGCACCAAACTTTTTCCTTCAGGTTGTCATTTTTGTCTCCAGGTGTCCCCTTATAAATGTGAATACTCCTGATAGGCATGCCACATCCAGAACAAGAACATTCAACAGCACAAAGGAGTAGAGCAGAGCACAGCTCAAGAGTGAACCCTGGCTTGGGGTTCCCTAGAAGTCAAAAGACAGCAAGAGACAGAAAAATAGCAGAGCAAAATTAGAGCTAAAACTCCAAAAGGAGCAGAGACAGGTGGGGCAGCTCAGCCATCAGTGAACCTCAAAGACTTCTAAAGCTGCATCATCTCGGGGACAGTCAACCAGAGCTCCAGTGCCACATACCAGGAGCTCCAGTCACACCTTAGGATTGTGTCCCTGGAGTTGTGCGGTGCACAGCCTCTGCAGCCATGTGTGCCAGCCCACGTCCTTTGGAGGTCAAAACAAATCACCATTAGGAGGAGAAACAGAGTGCTCTGGGGCCTCTCTCTCTCTCTCTCTCTCTCTCTCTCTCTCTCTCTCTCTCTCTCTCTCTCTCTCTCTCTCTCTCAATCTATGCCAAATGAAGCCTCCCCAGGAAAATGCTTTCAAGAATTGCCAAGGTGGACAAAAAAAGGCTTGTACTTCTTTAAAGGCCTTAATTTATGAGGTTAACTGCCAGAAATGCACATAGCCTTCAGGCTAAACAAGGAAGAAAACATGCAGCCTTCAACTGCTGCCCTTGCTTACCTAAAGCTTTTAAAGAGAATCAAAACAAAAGCCAAAGACAGCAGGGGGAAAAAAAATTCCTCCACAAATTCTAGGAAGGGTGACAATACGAAAGGACTTCAAATCAGAGGTAACTGTGAGCCAACCAAATCTGTATTTGAGAGAGCATCCCCCAGGGGGGTCCTACAGCTTTTCCCTCTTCCCCAAGAAGCTACTGAACTCTCGAGTAAAGGCCCTGGGCATCCGGCTGCACTCCACCAATTGGCTAGTCACTGTCCATGGAAGGCCACTCGTGATTTCTTCTGTTCAAAACCTATGCTGCAAAATTTCATTAACAAACCTTACATAAAGACAAACTATGTCAATAGATGAATTTTCCAAACTGTGCTATAAAGTAGCATTAATTAGCCAGGTAAACTTAGGCAAGTCACTTCTCCTCGCTGGGCTTCAGGTTCCTCACCTGCAGGCCATTTACCTGAAGGATGGGGGATTGGACTTGGTGCTATCTAAGATTCCTTCCAGCTCCAACACTGCATTCTATGTAATGTAGTCCCTACATAGTTCTTTCAGCATCTTTCCCATGCTAAGTTATATAAAGCCTACCATTACTCTTATTGGATGAAGGCAAGGTCCTGTAGTGGGTCTTAAGAAACACAGGAAGGCACAGACAGGCAAACATAGGGAGAAAAGCATACAAATGTTTCTTACATAGTCTCTCTTAGAATTTCTTTATAAAGACCATCTTCACAGCCTTTATTTAGCTAAGCATGAGTCATCGAACTGCACGGAAAGAGTTAAATGAATCTACTGTCCATCAATCTGTGAGGATCTTTTGAGCTGAAGCAATTTGCTCTTCCCCTTTGTGGTGCACAGTGAGATCTCTTGCTGAGCATCTCCCAGAGAAGCAAACAAGGTAGATGCCTCTTCTCTCATCTCAGCTCACCTTAGCATTGTGACAAAGCCCCCTCCTCCTCTGCCCTTTATGTTCAAACCAGAGCTTCTAAACAGTTCTTTCCAGTTCGACCCCATGCTGATAATTTTGCATTTCCACCCTAGATATACTGAATCTGAATCTACATTTTAACAAGAACCCCAGTTAACATAAGAATCCCCTGGGGGATCTTGTTAAAATTATGTATAGATAAGAATCACCTGGGGATCTTGTATATCTTTGTATATCTGGGGCAGAAATGCAAGTTATCAGCAGGGGCTCAAATCAGAAAGAACCAGTTCAAGACCCTGGTTCCAACAGGAGTTAACAAGGCTCTAAGCTCTTCACTTTCACTTCAACCTGGGGCAGGGCCGACTACAGCTTGCCAAGTAGCAAATGACAAAGCCACAGCAGAAAGAAATTATGCTTTCAAGTTCTGAGCAGAAATGATGAACAATGGGAAGCTCTTTTGAGTGTCTCAACCCTACCTTTTAAATTTTTCATTCATTCTTGGATGAACTGCAGCTGCTCTGGGGAGATGCTTGCTCCTTTTATCTTCCTTCCTGGGTTCTTGTCTTCCTGGAAGCTGCTAAGGTTGCTCACAGAACTCCCAGCCCACCTGATTCTTTCTGGAGAGCACCACCCTAAACCATTCAACCAGCTCTCTCATAGAGAATGATAATAAAGAAAGCAATAAAATATAATAGCACTTATGGATCAATAACCATGTATCAGGAATGTGTCTCACACATTCTCAAATTCTCCTCACAACAACCCTATGAGGGGTACTGCCCTACCCCACTTTATAGGTGATGAAACTGAAACTCAGACAGGTTAATTTGCTTGATGTCACACAGCTAGCAAGCAGAGTTGGGAAAAGAACCCAGGCAGTCTGAGGACAGAGCCTGTGCACTCCATCACCCCCCTGCTACAGAGTATATGCAGCCATGCCCATATCCCAGCTTCCAGGGCCTTCATCCACCACCTGTCAGTTTGTTGTACTGTAGTGGCTTGAGTGTTGCTGTGATGCTGGAAGCTATGCCACTGATACTTCAAATACCAGCAGGGTCACCCATGGTGGACAGGTTTCAGGAGAGCATCCAGACTAAGACAGATAAAGGACGAAAGGCCTGGGGATCGACTTCCTAAAATTAGCCAGTGAAAACCCTATGGATTACACCAGAACATTGTCCAATTTATCTGCTTTGGATATGTCATCAGGAGGGCTCAATGACTAGAGGAGGACATTGTGTTTGGTGAAGTGGAAGGCCAGCGAGGGCAAGGGAGACCCTTGGAGAGATGAATTGGCACAGTAGCAGCAATGATGGTCTCAAACATGCTGGCAATCATGAGGATGATACAGGATCAGGTAACCTTTTGTTCTTTGTACATAACGCTGCCATGAGTTGGAGTCTACGGCTGCTGTCTATCGCCTTCTTCTCCCCCACACAGCTAGGGTCTCCTAACTTCTACCTGCAAGCTTCAAAGAATCTAGACCCAAATTTGATCTCAAGCATGAGGTAGTAAAGGGATTTTAGTGGCTTTGTACATACACTTAGGACCAAGTCACGCTCCCTGTGCCTCTAGCCTTCACTATAAATTCCAAATGAATATCTAAGCAACTCACTTGCTCCCTGGGTCTGAGTCCCTGTGTAGATTATCTCCTAGTTACACAGTCTTTCACTCATTCATTGAACAAATATTTTTTATTATTTATTACATACTAATCACAGAAAAGAAAAAGTACACCAATTAACAAATACGTAATTATGTCAGTTTTACAGATGGGAAAACAAAAGTTGAGACATTAAATCATTTGCCTACCTAGTAAACAGCAGAACTAAGATTTGATTCCAGATCTTCCTCTTTCTGATATTTAGATTCTGCCTTGCTCTTGCCAATACCATCCTCCCCTTGACACCCCAAGAACTACAAACCAGGGTCTGAAACTCTACTACTACCTGCCATCATTGATATCCTAGGCATTAGTGAGCTGAAATGGACTACTATTGGCCATTTTGAATCAAACAATCATATGGTCTACTATGCCAGGAATGACAGCTTGAAGAAGAATGGCGTTGTATTCATCGTTAAAAAGAACACTTCAAGATCTAAAGTACAATGCTGTCAGTAATAGGATAATATCCACACGCCTACAAGAAAGACCAGTTAATACAGCTATTACTCAAATTTACACACCAACCACTAAGGCCAAAGATGAAGACAGTGAAGATTTTTACCAGCTTCTGTATTGATCGAACATGCAATCAGGATGCATGGATAATTACTGGGGATTGGAATGCAAAAGTTGGAAACAAAGAAGAAGGGTCGGTAGTTGGAAAATATGGCCATGGTGATAGAAACGATGCTGGAGATCGCATGATAGAATTTTGAAGACCAACGACTTATTCATTGCAAATACCTTTTTTCATCAACATAAACAGCAACTATACACATGGACCTCACCAGATGGAATACACAGGAATCAAATTGACTACATCTGTGGAAAGAGACGATGGAAAAGCTCAATATCATCAGTCAGAACAAGGCCAGGGGCTGACCGTGGAGCAGACCATCAATTGCTCATATACAAGTTCAAGTTGAAACTGAAGATAATTAGAACAAGTCCATGAAAGCCAAAGTATGACCTTGAGTATATCCCACCTAAATTTGGAGACCATCTCAAGAATAGATTTGATGTGTTGAACACTAATGACCAAAGACCAGACGAGTTGTGGAATGACATCAAGGACATTATGCATGAAGAAATCAAAAGGTCATTAGACAGAAAAGAAAGAAAAGACCAAAATGGATGTCAGAAGAGACTCTAAAACTTGCTC
Source organism: Dugong dugon (assembly GCA_030035585.1). Classification (NCBI taxonomy): domain Eukaryota; kingdom Metazoa; phylum Chordata; class Mammalia; order Sirenia; family Dugongidae; genus Dugong; species Dugong dugon. The sequence goes on from CM057467.1 coordinate 36,228,034, forward strand.
TTGAACATTGCGTAACTAAAGCAAAAGGAAGAAATAATGAAGTAAAAGAAATGAACGGGAGATTTCAAAGGGCGGCTCAAGAAGACAAAGTAAAGTATTATAATGACATGTGCAAAAAGCTGGAGACAGAAAACCAAATGAGAAGAACACGCTCAGCATTTCTCAAGCTGAAAGAACTGAAGAAAAAATTCAAGCCTCAAGTTGCAACAGTGAAGGATTCTATGGGGAAAATATTAAACAACACAGTAAGCATAAAAAGAAGATGGAAGGAATACACAGTCATTATACCAAAAAAAAAAAAACTGGTCAATGCTCAACCATTTCAGGAACCATTGGTACTGAAGGAAGAAGTCCAAGCCACACTGAAGGCACTGGTGAAAAACAAGCCTCCAGGAACTGACGGAATATCATCTAAGATGTTTCAACAAACAGACGCAGAGCTGAAAGTACTCACTTGTCTATGCCAAGAAATCTGAAAGACAGCTACCTGGCCAACTGACTAGAAGAGATCCGTATTTATGCCCAGTCCTAAGAAAGGTGATCCAACCAAATGCAGAAATTATCGAACAATACCATGAATGTCACAGGCAAGTAAAATTTTGCTGAAGATCACTCAAAAGTGGCTGTAGCAGTGTATCGACAAGAAACTGCCAGAAATGCAAGCTGAATTCAGAAGAAGATGTGGAACCAGGGATATCACCATTGATGTCAGATGGATCCTGGCTGAAAGCAGAGAATACCAGAAAGATGTTCACTTGTGTTTTATTGACTATGCACAGGCATTTGACTGTGTGGATCATAACATATGATGGATAACATTGCAAAGAATGGGAATTCTAGAACACTAGATTGTGCTCATGAGAAACCTATACATAGATCAAGAGGCAGCTGTTTTGAGAGAACAAGGGGATACTGTGCGGTTTAAAGTCAGGAAAGGTTGTATGCTTTCACCATACCTATTCAGTCTGTGTGCTAAGCAAATAATCCAAGAACCTGGACTATATGAAGAAGAACACAGTAGCAGGATTGGAGGAAGACTCATAACAACCTGCGTTATGCAGATGACACAACCTTGCTTGCTGAAAGTGAAGACGACTGGAAGAACTTACTGATGAAGATCAAACACCATAGCCTTCAGTATGGATTATACCTCAACATAAAGAAAACAAAAATCCTCACGACTGGACCAATAATCAACATCATGATAAACGGAGAACAACTGAAGTTGTCAAGGATTTCATTTTACTTGGATCCACAATCAACACCCACGCAGTCAGCTGTCAGGAAATCAAAAGAAGCACTGCATTGGACAAATCTGCCACAAAAGACCTTTTTAAAGTGTTGAAAAGCAACGATGTCACCTTGAAGGCTAAGGTTAGCCTGACCCAAGTCATAGTATTTTCGATCGCATCATATGCACGCAAAAGCATCATATGCACCAAAGAAGAACTGACGCTTTTGAATCGTGGTGTTGGCGAAAAACACCGAATATACCATGGACTGTCAAAAGAATGAACAGATCTCTCTTGGAAGAAGCACAACCAGAATGCTCCTTAGAAGCAAGGATGGTGAGACTATGTCTTACATACTTTGGACATGTTGTCAGGAGGGATCAGTCCCTGGAGAAGGAAATCATCCTTGGTAAAGTACAGGGTCACTGTAAAAGAGGAAGACCCTCAAAAGATGGATTGACACAGTGGCTGCAACATTGAGCTCAAGCATAACAATGATTGTGAGGATGATGTAGGACCGGGCAATGTTTCGTTCTATAATAAATAGGTTCGCTATGAGTCAGAACTGACTTGACGGCATCCAACAACAACAACAACAGTAAGGTTATTGTGACGCTGGGTGGTGCAAATGGTTGAGCACTCAACTACTGGCCAAAAGGTTGGTGCTTTAAACGTGCTCAGAGGTGCCTCACAAGAAAGGCCTGGAAGTCTGCTTCCAAAAGGTCACAGCCTTGAAAACCCTATGAAGCATTTCTACTCTGCACACATGGTGTCACCAGGAATCAGAATCGACTCAACAGCAACTGACAACAACAGCCACAAAAAGGTTATTGTGAGGATTGAATGAGATAATATATGCACAAACATCAAGCACAACAGCTGGTACATATAAATGCTTATGGTGAACATATATCTGCTCAGAATCCCTATACTGGAAGATTATCTCCCCAATCCCATAGCTAGTCCTACTCCATCCCTACTGTTTGAGAAGAAACTAATCCTTCAACTCCAGGTGGGCACATATCCCAAACATGCCCAGTCAAAGTAATTCATCTCTCTAGCCAAAAAGATTAGGTCAGGGATGGACCTGTTATCCAACACAAGTTGAGCCAATCAGAATTCTCACCACATCTGCCCCTGGGATTATGGAAAAATGTGCTATTTCTTCTTCTGATGTCTAAATTATAAAATCATATACGCCCAAATGTCCAAGAGCCATCTTTCCCACCACTAGGGTGAACAACTTGTCCTTGTTTGCCTGGAATTTTCCTGGTTTTAAATCTAAAATCCTTCATCCTGGGACACCCCTCTGTCCTGGGTAAACTGAGATGGTTTCTCGCCATACCATGGTGAAATCCTTTAAAGTAATGCAGTCCCTAGAAAAGAGAGCAGAGCCAGGAGATGGAGAGAGAAGAAACTGAGTTGTGATGACATGACTGAGCACCTGGATCAACCTTTCCCTGAAACTGCTGACCTGTGATCTTGTCAATTACAAGACCCAATAAATTCTTAAGTTTGAGTTTGGTTTCTCTCTCCTTTTCAACCAAGAGTTCTGGATAGAGGCAGAGCCAACACGGCACTACATACGGAAGCACCATGCTGTCACTCCACAGCAAACACCCAAAAACCTAAGTAAAACAGAGACAAATGCCAATCCTGGAACCCTAAGCATCAAATAAAGAGATTACCAAGCACTGAATGGAATAAGAAACTGACAGAGAACAGAGAGCGGGGAGAGTTATGAGCTGAGGTCCCCTATCAGCTAAAGCAACACAGATCCACCATCTTGGACTCCTGTCGGAGATCAGGGAACAAGGAGTATGAGAAAGTAGATTCACAGAGCTCCCAGCAGGAGAAAGAGCACCCAGTACCCAGTGAGACACACTTTCCCAACCCCCACCTTGCCTCCTCCTGCTCAATCTTTGCCACTTCCTGGCTGGCCAAGCACTGATTCCAGTTTCCCAGAGGGCCAATTCACCACTTCCCGGTGGGCCAATTCCTGGCTTCCCAGAGGGCTGCTTTGCTGCTTCCTGGTGGGCCAATCCATCCCTTCCCAGCAGGCCTTGACTGCGGCATGGGAGGCACCTGTTCCATGCCCTTTGGGTTTGCCCCGCCCAAGCCAGCCAGCTTCTTCACTGCCATTTCTTTGTTTCTGGTGTTACCTTTTTGGCCTATTTTGGTGTCTTCCCTGCCTCTCACCTCCTCCCCCACCTTTCTTTAGAACACCTGACTCCATATGCCATTTTTGCTTCTTCTTGACAGGCTGTGAAGTGCTGCTCAGCTGGGGAACTGCTTCTCCGGTCCACACGACCATGCTGGTGGGATCCCTGGGGGCTTTTTTTGTTTTTTGTTTTTTTTGTTTTCTCTTTCTTTTATCCTTTTTATATTTCTTCATTTCTCAGTTTCTCATCTCTTTCTACTTACCTTCTTTTCCTGTCTCTTGAATAGCTGGTGCTGTGTATCATCACAACTTCTAGCTGGGCTGTACTGAGTGGCTTTGGAGCCACTTCTCCAGTCTGCACAGCCTTGCCGGTGGGATTCCTCAGTGCTTTTTTTTTGTTTGTTTTTAATTTTTATTTTTACTTTTTTTCTTTTTGTGTTTCTTCATTTCTTTGTTACTTGTCTCTCCACTCCAATGGCAAACTCCCTCAGCACTTTTTTTTTGCTCCTGTTTCTCTCTCCTCCCTCTTCTTTTCCTTACCCAACCTAGCTCCACACATCACAACTTCTCCCTCCCCCTCCTTCCTGCCTATCTGCACCATGTGCTAAACATTGCAATCCCGAGCAGCATAAGCACGACCTACTGGAACCTGCCCTGCACTGACCAATGGTTCACCTTTTGGGCCCCAGTGCTTGCCACAAACAACCCATTCCAGCCCCTCTTCTGCAACTGGACCTGCCCTGCTGCACCATAGCTAAGCGACTGGCCCTGCACATTGGGCAAGGAGGTGAAAAATGTCGTGTCCACAGACCAGCAAACAACAAAGAATGCATGTTAACCAAATAAAACAAAAAAGCAGGACAAAACACAAATCTACAATCAATAAATGAATAAAATAACTACTGCATGTCCCGAAAACAGTAGACAATATCAAAACATACTAAAAAAAAAAAAAAAAAAAAAACCAGGACAGGATGGTTCCAGTAGGAGTCCAAAATAAAACACTAAATGACTTTCCAGTAGAAGAAAAGGCACTAGAACTACCTGATAGGGAATTCAAATCTCTAATATTCAGAGATATCCAAGAGTTGAAACAAAAAGCAGACAAAAATGAGGAAAAATAAACAAATGCATGGAAAATACAGACCAAAAAAAATGGAAGAATTCAGGAAAATAATACAAGAACAAAATGCCAAAATAAATTCACAACTAGAAATCATACAAAGACAACCATTAGAAATCCAACCAACAACAAGATTTCAGAAATAGACAGTGTCATAGAAGGGCTGAGGAACAGGTTTGAAACGATGGAAGACAGGATCAGTGAAATTGAAGACAAACATTTGGATACGACTTTATTTCAGGAAAAATCAGAAAAAAAAGAACAAAGAAAAATGAAGAAACCATGAGAATTATGTGGGATACGATCAAAAGCAAAAATTTTCAAGTGATTGGAGTTCTAGAACAGGGAGAGAAAACAGAAAACACGGAGAGGATCATTGAAGAATAGTTGACAGAAAACTTCCCTAATATAATGAAGGATGAAAAACTGACCATCCAAGAAGCTCAACAAACCCCATATAGGATAGTCCCCAAAAGAAAATCGCCAAGGCATATCATAATCACACTCATAAAAACCAGAGACAAACAAAGAATCCGGAGAGCAGCTTGAGGGAAAAAAAAATCACATACAGAGGGAAAGACTACACTCTGATTACCTGGCAGAAACCATGCAGGCAAGAAGGCAATGGAATTACATATATAAAACCTTGGAAGAAAAAAAATTGCAAAACAAGGATAATATACCCTAAAAAATAATAATAATAATAATATACCCTGCAAAACTCCCATTCTAATCTGATGGTGAAATTAGGACATTTCCAGATAAACAGAAATTAAGGGAATACATAAAAACCAAACCAAACTTACAAGAATTATTAAAGGGAGTCCTTCAGTTTTAAAACAAACAACACCAGATGACAGCCTGAATCTAGGACACAAGACAGCAGCAGCCAGATACTAACCTAGAAAATGAACTCTCAAGGACTATTTATAACCAAAATATTTACAACAGGGAAACAGAGAGGTTAATCTGCAAATGACAACCATGTCAGAACAATAAAAGGGAATAAACGGTGTAGGTATAGAACTTTCTAATGGAGAGGAAGGCAAGGCGATACCAAGTAATAATAGACTGGTTCAAACTTAGGAAGGTAGTGGTGAATTTCAAGGTAACCACAAAGAAAATTAACAAACCTACTCATCAAAATAAGAAAGAAAAACATACAGTTTCAGTAAAAACAAAACCTACAAAAACAAAAGAAATGAAAAAAAAAAAACCCACAAACAAAAGGAATTCAGCACAGGAGAGTAACAGGAACAAAGAAATCATTAGCACAACAAAAAACAGCACTACAAAATGACAGCAATAAACTCACACCTATCAATAATTACACTGATCAGAAATAGCCTAAATGCACCCATAAAGAGACAGAAAGTGACAGAATGGATTGAAAAGTAGGATCCATCAATATGCTGTCTACAAGAGACCTACCTTACACACAAAGACAAAAATCTACTAAAAATCAAAGGATGGAAAAAATATATCAAGCAAACAGCCACCAAAAAAGAGCAGGAGTGGCAGTAGACTTTAAAACAAAATCCACCAAAAAAGACAAAGAAGGGCACTGCATCATGACTAAAGGGACAATCCAGAATGAAGACATAACCATAATAAATATCTACATACCAAATGACAGGCCTACAAAATACATAAAACAAACTTTAATGGCATTGAGAAGAGAAATTGACAGTTCCACAATAATAGGAGACTTCAATACACCACTCTCGGTAAAGGACAGAACATCTAGAAAGAAACTCCACAAAAATACAGAAGATCTAAAGGCCACAATCAGCCAACTTGAACTGAAAGACATATACACAACACTATACCCAACAGCTGCAAAGTACACATTCTTTTCCAATGCACACAGAACGTTCCCCAGAACAGACTACATATCAGGCCACAGAGCAACCCTCAACAAAATCCAAAACACTGAGATAATACAAAGTATCTTCTCTGATCACAATGCCATCATAGCAGAAATTAACAACAGGAAGAGCAAGGGAAAAAAAATCAATTACATGGAAACTAAACAACACCCTGCTTAAAAACCACTGGGTAACAGAAGAAAGCAAAGATGGCATCAAAAAATTCCTAGAATCAATTAAGAATGAAAACACACCATACCAAAACCTTTGGGACACAGCAATGGCAGTGTCAATTTAAAGCAATACATGCACACATCAAAAAAGAAGAAAGGGACAAAATCAAAACATTAGTTACACAACTCAAACAAACAGAAAGAGAACAGCAAAAGAAGCCTACAACCATAAGAAGAAAAAAAATAATAAAGATCAGAGCAGAAATAAATGAAATAGAGACTAGAAAAACAATAGAATCAAGAAAACCAAAAATTGATTCTTTGAAAGGATCAAAAAAATCCACAAACCACTGGCTAAACTGACAAAAGAAAAACAGGACAGGATGCAAATAACCCAAATAAGAAATTGAATGGGGGACATTACAACAGACCTAAATGAAATAAAAAGGATCAGAACAGAGTATTATGAAAAACTATCCTCCAACAAATTTGAAAATCTAGAGGAAATGGACGTATCTCTAGAAACACACTACTAACCAAACTATCACAAATTGATACTGAAAATCTGAACAGACCCATAACAAGAGACCGAAAAGATAATAAAAAAAAAAAAACTCCCAACAAAAAAAAAGCCCTGGCTCAGATGGCTTCAGTGAAGAACTCTACCAAACATTCAGAGAAGAGCTTACACTAGTACTAGTCAAATTATTTCAGCACCCAGAAAAGGAAGGGATACTTGCAAATTCATTCTATGAAGCCACATAACCCTGATACCAAAACCAGGCAAAGACACAACAAAAAAAGAAAATTACAGACCAATATCTCTCATAAATAATGTTGTAAAAATCCTCAACAAAATTCTAGCCAATAGCATTCACCAACATATCAAAAAAAATTATACGATCAAGCAGGATTCATACCAGATATGCAAGGATGGTTCAACGTTAGAAAATCAATCAATGTAATTCACCACACAAATAAAACAAAAGAATCACATGATCATCTCAGTCGACACAGAAAAGGCTTTCAAACAAAGTCCAACACCCATTTCTGATAAAAACTCTCAATAAAATAGGTATAGAAGGGAAATTCCTCAATGTAATAGAGGACATCTATATACAACCAACAGCCAACATCATTCTTAATATAGAGAAGCTGAAAACATTCTCCTTGAGAACAAGAACAAGACAAGATGCCCTTTATCACAACTCCTATTTAACATTGTGCTGAAAGTCCTAGCTAGAGCAATAAGGCAAGAAAAAGAAATAAAAGGCGTCCAAATTGGTAACTGTCCCTATTTGCGGATGATATGATAGTATATATAGAAAACCCAAAAGACTCCACAAGAAAACTACAGGAACTAATAGAAGGATTCGGCAGAGTAGCAGCATACAAGATAAACACAAAAATCAGTTGGATTCCTATACACCAACAAAGAGAACAACAAAAGGGAAATCCGGAAAACAATACCACTTATAATATCCCCTAAAAAAATAAAATACTTAGGAATAAATCTAACCAGGGATATAAAAGACCTATACAAAGAAAACTACAAAACACTACTGTAAGAAACCAAAAGAGATCTACATAAATGGAAAAACATACCATGCTCATGGATAGGTAGACTCAACAATGTGAAAATGACATTTCTATCCAAAGCAATCTACAAATACAATGCAACCCTGACCCACATACCAACAACATTATTTGAAGAGATGGAAAAACAATCATTAACTTTATATGGAAAGGGAAAAGGCCCCAGATAAGTAAAGCATTACTGAAGAAGAAGAATAAAGTAGGAAGACTCGCGCTACCTGACTTCAGAACCTACTATACAGCTACGGTAGTTAAAACAGCCTGGTACCGGTACAGCAACAGAAACTTTGACCAATGGAACAGAATCAAGAACCCAGATGTAAAACCATCTACCTACAGTCACCCGATCTTGGACAAGGGCCCAAAGTCCATCAAACAGGGAAAAGACAGTATTTTTAACAAATGGTGCTGGCAAAATTGGATGTCCATCTGCAAAAAAATGAAAACAGGACCCATACCTCACATCATACACAAAAACTAATTCAAAATGGATCAAAGACCTAATATAAAACCAAAAACTATAAAGATCATAGAAGACAAAATACGATCAATGCTAGAGACCATAATACACAGCATTAACAGGATACAAATCATAACTAACAACATACAAACTTCAGAGGATAAGCTAGATAACTGGGATCTTCTAAAAATGAAATACTTATGCCCATCAGAAGACTTCACCAAGAGAGTAGAAACAGAACCTATAGACTGGGAAAAAAAATTTGGCTATTACAAATCCGACAAAGGTTGAATCTCTAAAATCTACAGGAAAATCCAACACCTCTACAACAAAAAGACAAATAATCCAATTAAAAAATGGGCAAAGGAAATGAACAGACACTTCAGCAAAGACGGCATTCAAGTGGATAACAGACACATGGGGAAATGCTTGAGTTTACTAGCCATTAGAGAAATGCAAATCAAAACCACTATGAGATACCACCTCACCCCGGCATTACTGGCACGAATCCAAAAAGCAGAAAATAACAAATGATGGAGAGGCTGTAGGGAGATTGGAACTCTTATGCAGTGCTGGTGGGAATGCAAAATGGTACAATCATTTTGGAAAATGATGTGGTGCTTCCTCAGAAAGCTAGAAATAGAAATACCATATGATCCAGCAATCCCAATCCTAGGAATATATCTTAGAGAAATAAAAGCCATCACAAGAATAGACATATGCACACCCATGTTCACTGCAGCATTGTACATAATAGCAGAAAAGACGGAAACAACCTAGATGCCATCAATAGATGAATGGATAAACAAACTGGTACATACAACGGAATACTACGCAACGATAAAGAACAATGATGAATCTGAGAAGCATCTCACAACATGGATGAATCTTGAGGGCATTATGCTGAGTGAAATAAGTCAATCACAAAAGGACAAATATTGTATGAGACCACTACTATAAAAACACATGAAAATGTTTACACACAAAAAGAAACAATCTTTGATGTTTATGTGGGAGGGGAAGGATAGGGGTAGAAAAGTGGTAACTTTGGTGAAGGGTAAGACAGTACACAATACTGGGGAAGCCAGCACAACTTGTTCAGGGTAAGGTCATGGAAGCTCCATGGACAAATCCAAACTCCCTTAGGGACTGCATTGCTGGGCTGAGGGCTGGGGAGACCATGATCTCAGGAAACATCTAGCTCAATTGCATAACATAGTTTATAAAGAAAATGTTCTTCATTCTACTTTGATGAGTAGCATCTGGGGTCTTGAAAGCCTGTGAGCAGCCATCTAAGATACTCCACTGGTCTCACACCTTCAGGAGCAAGGGAAAATGAAGAAAACTAAAGACACAAGGGAAAGATTAGTCCAAAGGGCTAATAGACCACAACTACCATGGCCTCCACCAGACTGAGTCCAGTACAACTAGATGGTGCTTGGTCCCAGACAGAGCTGGAGAAAAATGTAGAACAAAATTCTAACTCACAAAAACAGACCAGAATTACTGGCCTGACACAGACTGGAGAAACCCTGAGAGTACGGTCCCCGGACACCCTTTTAGCTCGGTAATGAAGTCACACCAGAGGTTCACCCTTCATCCAAAGATTAGACAGGCCCATAAAACAAAATGAGATTAAAGGGGAACACCAGCCCAGGGGCAAGGACTAGAACGCAGGAGGTTACAGGAAAGCTGGTAATAGGGAACCCAAGGTCGAAAAGGGAGAGTACTGACATGTCATGCAGTTGTTAACCAGTGTCATAAAACAGTATATGTACTAACTGTGTAATGAGCAGCTAGTTTATTCTGTAAACTTTCATCTAAAGTACAATAAAAAAATTAAAAATTGAAAAAAAAGAGTTCTGAATAATTTTGTCCTCAATCAATGGTAATTAATTTTTAACCCAGAACCTATTAAAATTTAATTTAGCTTTCATAAAATTTAATTTAGTTGCAGTAGAAATAGAGGATAGCTTATGACTGGCCTATCTAGAAAAACTCTGCATGTAGTAGAAAACTCTAAAGTGCCCCTCAGCTGTCTCTTCTTCAGGCTGAATAATCCCAGTTGTTTCAACCTTTCAAGCATATGGCTAAACTATCCCAAGTCCCTTTTGACTGGAATCTGAACCTGAAGAGCACATAATATTTTAGAAAATTCCTTGGCATAAGTCAAAAATATCTTTGACTCTCCATTCTCATCAACAAAAGAAATGGGTTATGTGTCTCACCAAAGACATTTTTGTCATCTCATCCCGTGGAGAGTGAAAGCCGAGCAATTGTCTGGAAATGAATCCTCTTATACTTCAGACTTTCTCATTCATCCCTCATAATCACCTTGATGTTTCTTATGTATTATTAGCGAAGGGCTAATCACATTTTAATGTTGTAGGCTGGGGTTTAATTGTTAGTTTATAATTGAGTGACTCTAAGTGGAGGGCACTAATTGCCTGCACGAAAATTTGATGTGATTCTGTCAGGTGTCCATCTGGACCTCAGAATATACCTACAGCCAATGGGTTAATCAGTGTGCTAATTTTCTACAAGAGATTGGATTTTATAACTTTCCTTGCCCTCAATGGCCAGCTTAATCACAGAGATATTGGCATGGGGCTTAAAGTAATTTCAGCTCCACCAAATGGGTAGAGTCCTCAGATATGCTACATTTGGAGGAATCCTGATAAAATGATGACAATAGCAAAATGTACAGTTTAAGAGTCACCAATACAGGCCAAACAGAAAGAATCTCTGGCCATGTGACAGGTAACTGTGGGTAAGTCTTTTAACGTCTGGCCTCAGTTTTCTCATCTGTGAAACGAAGTGGTTTGATAGATTTCTAAAGTCCCTGTCAGCACCAGAATTCTGTATTTTACATACCAGAATGACATCAGATATTAACTAGTTTTATCCTTAAAACAACTTTATTAAAAAAAAATGGTAGAAATTATGATTCCCATTTACAGTTTATGAAACTGAGCAGTATAAGAGCCCAAAACAAAAGCAAGATCTTTTATCAGCTGCATAGTCCTTCATTCATGAATTTAAACATTCTATTCAACCCAACTCAGTAGGGCTTCTTTTGTGGAGAATGCTCCAGAACACTATTCCAGAACCTCCCTATTAGAGGGGTAAAATTTGGAAGAGCATTTCAAAACCTCATAGGTAACAGACATCAGTTGCTATGATAATAAAATACTACATGCAAAAAAAAAAAAAAAAAACCCAGGGTGATCAAAATTAATAATAAATCATATCAAGATTCATTTCATATCTTCTTATGTAATAAACGAAATCATATATTTATAAGATACTTTTTTCAGGTCAGAGTTCAACCACCTCCCAAGTTAGAGGATCTGATGTAAGGCCAGCTTATTTCACAATCAACAACCTATGGAAATACTAGGACAATAGAGTGGGAGAAGCAATAAATTTTGTATTTATTGGTTTGTGATATTGTGGAGAAAATACAAAACAATATCAAGATGTGGGACAGCTGGGGTATCAATAAATAAGAGATGCTAAGACGTCACTAAAAATCTAATGAGATGGAAAAATATATTTACACAAGAACTCTTTTCAGGGTGCTAGTCTATGTGGTTGGAAGAAATATTTTGAAAAACCCTTAAGATCGGAATGATCTCCTTCTCCTCCCAGGAACATGTTCTAATAACAAAGAATTTATAATAAATTGTTGAGCTGCCTTCTAGGAAATATGATTGGGTTAATACAGAGATTCCTTTTATCGAGTTGGGTATACAACTTCAGAGATGACAGGGATTGCTTACAGGCAGTAAGAAGGAGCTGAGCTCTACAATTGGTGTGCTTATCCCATGAGATAGGTCCTCAGCTTGTGACAAATATTTAAAGTATATCAGATTGGCAGAACATCAAATGATTACCATATTCCTGGGGTGCTCCCACATTTTGGCACAGTCCACACACGCTACTCTTGGGCCTGGGAGAAGGAGAGTATACAGGGAAGGAATCACAAACACTTAAACCCCAGACAGCTAAGGAAGACTCCTTTCTCCTCCCATTCATACTTAGCCATGTGACAGTTCAAACAATGGAAAGAGAACTAAGGCGTGCAAAGCACAGTGAAAATAGTTTCTTATAGGTAATTCTTTCCAGTTTTGCTTTCAGTAGATGATTTATGATAAGTAGTTCATACAGTCAGAACCTCATGCATTAACATTAAAGGCTACTTGTTAAAACACAAATAATTTACTAAATTAATTTAAAAATTAAACACCAAGCTGTTAATAAACACAATGAATACAACAAGTTTTTATCATCAGTGGGGAGCCTGGCACCCCCTCTGTGCCTGACACGGTTATTCATCAGGCCCTGGGGATCTAAAAATGAGACAGAGCACAGATTCTAACTGCAAAGTGTTTCCAGTGCCCTGGCTGCTCCTCAGTAAGAAAAAAAACTAAACGTAAGTAGGTTTCAGCAACGGCTCTGGACCTTCGTTTTAATTCCCCCCAGATATGTCTTTTTCTCGACATACAGTGCTTTTTTAGAATGTACCTGAAGCTTCTGAGGCCAAAGAGATTCAATGGTTCAACAAACACCATGCATCACCCTGTACTAGATACTGCAGCAGGTGCTGGAGATACTAGGATGGATTAAGACGGAGCGCTTGCCCTTGGGAAGATCAAAGCTAGGAGCAACCTCAGACAGCTCAGCTGTAAGTGTTGTAATGGAGGTGGCCACACAGATCCATATGGAGAGAAGATAAATGTAGTATCAACTGATTCTATTCAATGATGACGATGATGATAAACTACACCGTGCTAAATCCTCTATGTTCATTATTTCCTTTCATCCTTTCAGCAGCCCTATGAAGTATTATTAACCCTATTTTCTGAATAATGATATAGAGAAATGTTTATCTTTTTGTTAACAGCAGCTGCTCAGAGAATCCTTCTGTGAGGAGAAAGCTAACTTTATTGAGAAGCTGTTGGACAAACCAACCCACTCATCCAAATTGGGAAGAATCAGTCTCCATGGCAAGGGTATTAGGCTGAACACTAGATTTCATTCAGGAGAGCAAAAAGAGCTACTGTGTATAATAACTTGAGGAAACACTGGATGTCAAGAAAGCTGGAAAGAATAGAGTAAAAGCAGCAGAGCTCTCCGTGGGGTAAGTATCAGCAGAAAAGCAGAATCCCTGGCTGTAGAGTAAGGGAGAGAGGGAACACGAAAGAAAGGACAAGATTAATCATGATCCCCAAGGGATATGCTGTAACCCCACAGATCTGCAGTAAACCAACCTGAATTTCTTGTGGAAACCAGTGAAGAAACTGAATTTTGCCTCAACGTTGATGAAGTGCTAGAAAAGAGTCTGCATATGCTAATGAGAGGTTGGAATGAAAATGGAAAACATTGAGGTCTAGAGAGATTCAGCTGAAAACCTAGGCTCTGCCTCTTTTCGGGGCAAAAAGATGGTGAGAGGCCAGAGAACTGTCTCTGGTTTTCAGGGATACTCTGAAGATGAAGGTTGTTGTTGTGTGTCATCCAGTCGATTCTAACTCATTGCGACCCTATGTGACGGAGTAGAACTGCCTCATAGGGTTTCCTAGGCTGTAATCTTTATGGGAGCAGGTCACCAGATACTTTCTCCCGTGGAGCCACTGGTGGGTTCAAACCACCAACCTCTGGGTTAGCAGCTGAGGGCTTAACCATTGTACAACTGGGGCTCCCTGACGATGAAGGACATGATCTCAAGTCTCAGGCTGGAAAGACCATTACTGCCACAAGAGAGAATGTGGAAGAGATCCAACGGTCCTGACTTCGTGGAAATGAAGGACTTTGGGAGTCAGAAGGCTAAGACCCTAGAAATAGATCATATGAGAGCATGTGTTACAGAGGAGGTATTTCTGGGGTCTTGTAAAAAGAAAAAAAGACTGAAGAATCATGATCCCGCCACCATGTATCTCTGTGAAGCCGAGATGCTGAGGCACATCACCATGGAAAAGTGAACAGCCAAGAGAAGGAAAAAGAATGAAAAACTAAAGATTCTGTGGGCCAAGATACCGAGATGCGTGCTGAAATCCAGGCTGTGAGACAAGAGATTGTCTGGCAGTGGAAAAAGAACCTGTTCTCCATAAAAATCTTCAGTATCTTTTATAAGATCTAGAGGGATGAACTGTACCTCCAGGGAGGGATGTGAATTCATGGCAAAAAAAAAAAAAAAAAAAGAATTTTAAAAGGTACTGAGGGGTTGAACAAACAAGTTCTATCCTCATGCCTCTACTGTGTGCTTTTTACGCTGAGAAGGTGGGTTAGAGGAATTCTCACAGTGATCACTAAAAGAAGTTCTCCAGTCTCTGTCACCCTGGGGCATGGAAGAAAGAAATGGGACAAATAGGCATGCGATCCCTCCCCCTGCCCCATTTCTGCTAAACACCTCCCACTTTCTGCGTCCTCTGTGGCTAACCTTGTCCTGGATGCTCAAACCACTCGTTTTCATTCCTCACTAATTATCAGGGCTGCATCTGGGTAATGTTGCTTTTCCCCCGTGACAATGTAGATGCCTTCCCAGGTTTTTATAGCTTAAAACCTGCAGTCTCTTTGAATATGACCTTTTCACTTCAGAAGGATTTTATTAATTTGCAGCTCAGTGATGGTCTCCAGGCCCTACATTGCAATTAAGAGCATCAACTGCATAATTTCAGAACTGCTCTTTGGTGTTCCCGAAACTTTAATATTGAAATGGTAGTTCATTTAACATCAAGAAAGCAAAAGCTCCTGCAGCCACAATGTCAACAAATACTGAGTAATGGCCCTAGCTCACCGTAGGACTAAAACCCAACATGTGATTTTTTAAAGCAGTAACTGACAGTCAGGAAACAGTTGAATTACTTTATTCTAAAAAATGAAGACAGTCTACTAGGGAATCTGAAGGAAGGGGGGGAAAAGCATTATGTCAATTCATTTTAGAATATGAATAGCAGAAATTGTTACTATGACATGTACTGCAAAGCAAGGTTTTTGCCATTGAATGAAGTGATTATCACTCATTAATCTTTGCAAGGACTATGAAAATGTGTTTATGATCAGGCTTTCAAGTATTTGCAGCCATGATTATGAGAATAGATTTGTCATCCCAAACAAGCAGATAATCTTCCTGTTTAATGAGCCTCTCAGAGATCAAAATGCATTGTGGGAACCTCAAGAAAATGATCCTCCAAACACCATTTGTTACTTCTAGGTTTATTCAATGTTATTCAACTTAAAAAAAAAAAAAAAAAAAAGCACTTCTTCCATCTCATCCTTTTCCACTCTCCTCTTGGATGTCTTACTAATTTATTTCAAGCAATTCCTAAAATGCAAAATCCAGATCTCAGAGTTTATTTGTCCTCATCTTCCCTGATACTTTTAACAACATAGTTCAGCCTCATGTAGCACACCAAGGAAGCAGATATTACATCTGAGTAAAAGAAAGAAGCAAGGACTCTGTAACAAACAGTTGTGGGTTAGAATCCTTGTTCTATCAATTACTACTTGTGTGTCCTCAGGCAAGTTATTTAACCTCTTTCAGCCACAGTTTCCTCATGTATTAAATTGGGAAGGGTGGTTAGGATGATCAGTGATACAATGAATATAAAATACAGGTGCTCAACAATGGGAGCACCACCTTCCCTAGGTGTTCTTATCCCTTGTCTCCTGGAGTGTGGCCAGCATCAGCAGGTATATAATGCACCTGTTCCCAGTCCAACCTCTAGCACACTGTTTGCCACACTAGGCTCCTAGTAGTGGCAAATGCACTGCCAGCGGTCTAGCAAAGAACACAGAAAGTCTTTCATTGGTACCTGACTCATCTGAATTCTTATAGCACCCAGAGTCCGTACCACACCATTACCATTTCAAGACACTGTTTTGTATTGTGGAATAATTGCTTTGTATAAGAGTCTGATTTTTCCATGAGACTTAAGTTTCATGAAAGCATGGCCTTGCACTGTTTGATTCCTTTAAAAACTAACATTCCATAGGCCAAATTCAACCCATAGGTATGTTTTTTATATATACCATGTTTGCCTTTTACTTTTTTTTAATTGTGATTGTGAATTAGTTGTTGTATTATTTAGCGTATTGGTCCTCCTGCTTTACTAGAGACCAAATAACAGTGGCTTAAATGAGATAAACATTTGATTTTTCTCAGTAGAGATCTGGACCAGCAGGCAATCCAGTGGCGTAGGCAACTAGGCTCCTATCTTTTGCTTGTAGCTGTCCTCAAAAGTGAAGAACCCATCCACATGGTTGAAACAGGTTTGCAACGAGTAGCAAGAAAGAAAAAATGAAATGGAATTCAGGAGCGTCCTTTTAAAGACATGAGCAGTACTGTATGTTAGTTTCCTAAGGCTGCCATACAAAGTGTCACAAACTGAGTGGCTTATAAGAACAGAAATTCATTGTCTCACAGCTCTGGAGGCTAGAAGTCTGAATTCAGGGTGTCAGCAAGGCCATGCTCTCTCCAAAGACCCTAAGAGAAGATCCTTTCTTGCCTCTCCCAGCTTCTGGTAGCCCCAGGTGTTCTTTGGCTTGCAGCTGCAGCGTCACATGGTATCTCTTCTCCTCTTCTTATAAGGGCACCACTCAGATTGGATTAGGACCCACACTACCACTGTATGGCCTCATATGAACTGATAAAATCCTCAAAGGACACTATTTCCAAACAAAGTCACATTCACAGCTACAGGGGTCAGCGTTTCAATATATCTTTTGGGGAGGACACAATTCAACCCATAACCACCAGGAACTTGCACACGTCACCCCTCTTCACATTCACTGAGCAGTATTTGGTCAGCGGCCACACCCAGAAACAAGGGAAACTGGAAAATACAACATCTAGCGGTGGGTGGAGTGGGGAGTGAAGGCAGCGAGGAGCGGGGAGCGGCAGGTAGGGAAGGAAGAATACGTGCCTAACTAAAATGTAAGGGTTCTACATAAAGAAGGGAAGAATGACTCCTAGGGGACAATCAGCAGTCGCTATCACAGTTGCCACATTTGAAATTGGTGGATTTCATGTAGAATTCCAGATTACTGGCTTCCTTTTTAGAAACAGGAAGATCTGACAATGAAGGGCCCAAATACCAACACAGTAATAATAAGATGGCTCTGAATAGCAGCTGCTCCTTTTATATAGCCCTTGCACCCACCTATTTTGCCACAGTCTCCATCGGGCCCTTATATCCATCCTATACCTAATCTCCATTATTCATTCACATCATTTGCCTGGTCCCTGTGGGCATTTGAGTTTGAACCTAGTGCATCCAGCCTGATGCTGGGCACTACTTACTGTGCACCCGCCACGTACCAAGCACTTTTTCTACATTATCTCATTCTATCCTCACAGCAACCTTGCAAGGTAGCTTTCTTTACTCTTTTGTATGTTGTTGTTAGGTGCCATCAAGTAGATTCCGACTCATAGCGAGAGTAGAACTGCCCCATAGGGTTTTCTAGGCTGCAATCTTTAAGGAGAGGAGATCACCAGGTCTTTCTCCCGCAGAGCTTCTGGGTGGGTCTGAACTGCCAACCCTTCAGTTAGCAGCCACGGACTTAACCATTGTCCCACCAGGGTTCCTTTGAAGCAGTGGACTGTGAGCAATCTGTTGTAATAGCTGAGTAAATTCTCAGAGAGGATGAATTGCTTTCAAAGTTTATTTAGATAGTGGCAGATAACAAATGTAAACCTTTTTTTTTTTTTTTTTAAATGACTCAAATGTCTGTGCTCCATACTGGGAAGTGGGGACGAGGGGTGTCCAGTGAGAAATCTGGCATGTTTCAGTTTACTATCTTCTTTGGTAAAACAACTTTCTTCTTTCTTGCCTGTGGCATCTTTAATATCGATTTTTCTGACAACAGAATAAGTCTATCAAGTAGAGTCATTAACGGAGCACATATTACGACCATTATACAGGGTGACTGTGAACCAGCTTGGAGTGGGAGACACGGGGGAAGTACTCACCCCCCTTGAAAGTTCCTGTGGTTTCCACTGAAAATCCAATAGAGCTCCCATCCCTAGCAGTCCCCAAACATACCTTACACTGTCCTTTCTGAAGCCTTCCCTCTCCTAGGACTCCCTCTACAATTTTCACGCTCTAGCTACTTCCCTCTGACCCTTTAGGGTCCAGGCCAGAGCCAGCTTCTTCCACAAGGTCATCCCCAGCCATCCCTGACCACCCCTAGCTCTTAGGACCCACAGTTCTCACTGTCTGACTCTGCAGGCTCCCTTTTCACATTAAAAAAAAAAAAAAGAATTGCCATTGAGTCACTTCCGACTCATGGCAACCCCATGTGTTACAGCGTAGAACTGCTCCAAAGGGTTTTCTTGGCTGTAGTCTTTATGGAAGAAGATATCCAGGCTTTTCTTCTGCAGTGCCACTTTAAATTAGTAGTCGAGCACAAACTGTTTGCACCACCAGGGACCTTCCCCTTCCACATACATACATCCTATAGATTAGATAGCAAACCTGCAATGCTGAGTTCAGTGCCTGACACAGAGCAAACCCTCAATAAATCTACAGTGGTTGACTGAGTTGTCAGATTAGATGTTCCCTTGAGTGTCCTATTTTAAAAAAATCAAAAACAAAAAATGTATGCCCTTGGTTTAGTGCTTCCTGTTTATAGCCTTCATAACTCGTCATTCCTCCTTTTCCTCTGATAATTTAATGATCACGCTGGAGTGGGCAACAGCATAAAGGAGTAAACAAGCATTTGCTTAAAAATTAAAGGGTCAAGTCTTTGGTCCTGGCTCTATTTTCTTTCTTTTATTCATTCATTCACTCATTCTGAAAGCATTATTGGGCATGGACTGTGTGCCAGACCTTGAGATGGGCATCATGGACACAAAGATGAACAAGATGGTATTCTACCCTCAAGAACACCTCAGTCTAGTGGGAGAAGGGCACAAGAAAACAATAATTACATTACAGGGCAATTAGGTGGAGCACAGGGGAGGAGTATCAAAACCAAACCATGTAAAATAGACTCTATTCCTCTGTGCCCCAGCTTACGGCTTTCTCACACATCAGAACAAAAATAACTGTTCTACCTTTCACAGGTTTTATGCAATCAAATGAAGCAAAGTATTGGATTCTTAAGATATCATTATGGAAATATTTCAGTTTTGTTCTTCCACCAGTCTTGACAACCTTCATTAATCTTTGTAGTTCTTACCCTTGCTTACCAAAAAGAAAAAAAAAAGTGACTCAGAGTTATATAACAATTAGTGATAAAGTTAATTAAAATCCAGATTTCTTAACTTTTCTTCTTTTCAGCAATTGCTCAATGTTTAAAGTGGAAGATCACTTTAAGTTGAGAGGTAAACAGAAGAGAAAACTCACTGGCAACAGACTAAAAACACGTATGTACAGACTTCTGGCAAAATGGCACTCTAGGCATAACTTCCCTCCACAGCAAAGATCCGAAAAACTAAGCTGAACAGAGAAAACAACAATTCTGAAACCGTAAAACATCAAATGAAGAGATAAAGAACTCAGCCAAGCACCAAATGGAGTGAGAAAACTGACAGAGAACAGAGAGCAAGGAGAGATTCATGCAGAGGTCCCCTATCAGCTAATGCAGCGCAGATCCACCATCTTGGACTCGTATTGGAGACCAGCTAACAGGAGGTACGAGAAAGCAGCTTCATGGAGCTTCCAGTGGGAGACAAAACAACCAGTAATTTGCGATATATGCTTTCCCACTCCCCACCCTTCTTCACCCCCACTCGGCCTCCTCTGCTTCCCACGGCCACAATCTCTTGTTTGGGAAGCACTGGCTGCTTGGATTCCACCCACCCAAATGGGCCGGCTCTCTGAGTGCCATTTGTTGGCTGCTGGTGTTGCTTTTTTCCACTTCTTTTGATTTCTTCCTTACCTCTCACCACCTCTCCCTCTTTTCACTCAAATACCTGACTCTGTGTGCCATCTTTGCTTCTTCCTGAGGGGCTGCGGAGCTCCATTCAAGTGTGGAACTCCTTCCCGGTCTGGGTTGCTGCGCTGGTGGGATCCTGGGGCTTTTGTTCATTTGTTTGTTTTGAATTGTTTGTTTGTTTTATTTTCCTTTTCTTGAGTTGGGAGCCCGTTCCGGCCAGGCAGTGAAGCGTGGCTTGGAACCTACCCCCTCAGCTTGCACACACATGCAGAGGGATCCCTGAGGGCATTTACTTTTCCGTTTTTATTTTTTCTTTCTGTTTTTTGGGGGGCTTTTCTTGTTCTTTTTTTTTTAATTTGTTTTGTTTTCTTTCCCCTCTTTTTACCTTTTTGTCTTTCTTCATTACTCAGTTTCTCATCTCTCTATACCATCCTTCTCTTTCTGTTCCCTGAATACCTGGCGTTGTATACCTGTACACCTTCTAGCCAGGCTGTACTGCAACACCTGAGAACAACTTCCCCAGGCCTCACAGCCGCACCAGTGGGATCCCTGGGAACTTTGCTCTTCTTTTCCCTTTCTGATTTTTATTTATTCATTCTTTTTTTTTTCCTTCCTCTTCCCCTTTTTGTTTTTCTCCATTTCATAGTCTCTCATCTCTCCACTCCAATGGCAAGCTCCCCTAGTATTCTTTTTTGTTTGTTTATATGTTTTTGGCTCCTTTTCCTCTCTCCTCTCTCCCATATCCATCTTAGCTCCACACATAACAATCTCCCCGCTACATCCTGCCTACCTGCACCATGCACTGCACTTAACATCACACCACCAAGCAGCACAGGCAAGGCTTACTGGAACCTGCCCTGCACTGATTACCGACCCGGCCTGGTGGCTGTAGTAAGTGCCACAAACAACCTGTCCCAGTAACTCCTCTTCAACTAGACCTGCCCTGCCATACCATATCTGAGTGACTGACCCCGCCAATTGGAGAAGGAGGTGAAAAGTATTGTGCCCACAGACGAGCAAACAAAGAACACACAACCCCCCTGCTCAGACATAGCCAAATTGAAAAAAAAAGAGATGAAACAAACAAATCTACCATCAATAAATGAGAAAAATAACTACTGAATGCCCCGAAGACAGCAGACAGTATCAAAACATTTACAAAAACAGGAGAGGATGGTTCCAGTAGGCATCCAAAATAAAACACCAGATGACTTTCCAGTGGAAGAAAAGGCACTAGAACTACCTGATAGGGAATTCAAATCTCTAACACTCAGAATTCTCCAAGAGCTGAGGCAAAAAGCTGACAAACATGAGGAAAAAATAGACAAATTCAAGGAAAATACAGACAAAAAATGGGAAGAATTCAGGAAAATAATGCAGGAACGAAATGTCAAAATAAATTCACAACTGGAAATTATACAAAGACAACAATTAGAAATCCAAAAGATAAACAACAAGACTTCAGAAATGGACGGTGTCACAGAAGGACTGAAAAGCAGATTTGAAATGGTGGAAGATAGGATCAGTGGAATTGAAGACAAACACTTGGATACAACTCTGTTTCAGGAAAACTCAGAAAAAAGAACAAAGAAAAAGGAGGAGACCCTGAGAGTTATGTGGGATACAATCAAAAGCAAAAATTTGCGAGTGATTGGAGTTCCAGGATGGGGAGAAAACAGAAAACACAGAGAGGATCACTGAAGAACTGCTGACAGAAAACTTCCCCAAAATCATGAAAGATGAAAAGCTGGCCATCCAAGAAGTTCAACAAACCCCCTATAGGATAGGCCCCCAAAAAAATCACCAAGGCATATCATAATCACACTCACCAAAACCAAAGACAAACAAAGAATCCTGAGAGCAGCTCATGAAAAACAAGAAGTCACATACAGAGGAGAAACAATAAGACTAAGCTCAGATTATTCAGCAGAAACCAAAAGGCAATGGGATGACATATACAAAATCTTGAAAGAAAAAATTGCCAGCCAAGAATAATATATCCTGCAAAACTCTTGTTCAAATATGATGGTGAAATTAGGTCATTTCCAGATAAACAGAAATTAACGGAATATGTAAAAACCAAACCAAACTTACAAGAATTATTAAAGGGAGTTCTGCGATCTGAGAACAAACAACTTCAGCTCACAGGCAGAATCTAGGACACAGGATCATACCAGCCAGATACCAATCTAGGAAATGAACTCTCAAGGACTATCCAAAACCAAAAGAAATACAACAGGGAATCAAAGCAGTTAATCAGTAAATGACAACAGCATCAAAACAATAAAAGAGGGAATAAATGGCATAGATACAGAACCTTCTAAT
Source organism: Dugong dugon (assembly GCA_030035585.1). Taxonomy (NCBI): domain Eukaryota; kingdom Metazoa; phylum Chordata; class Mammalia; order Sirenia; family Dugongidae; genus Dugong; species Dugong dugon. Next base: position 36,250,852 of record CM057467.1, read on the forward strand.
GGAGAGGAAGGCAAGGCAGATACCAAGTAATAATAGACTGCTTCAAACTTAGAAAGATAAGAGTAAAATTCATGGTAACCACAAAGAAAGTTAACAAACATACTCATAAAAATAAAGAGGAAAAACTTAAAGTCTCAGCAAAAACAAAACCTACAAAAACAAAAGAAATGAAAAAAAAATCCACAAACAAAAGTAACTCAGCACAAGAGAGTAAGAACAAAGAAAACGTCAGCACCATAAAAACACATATGTACAGAGGAATTCTGTTTATTTTTAGGTATTCTCTTAGTTATCCAGCACTGTTATAACAAAAATACCACAAGTGGGTGGCTTTAACAAACAGAAATTTATTTTCTCACAGTTTAGGAGGCTAGAAGTCCGAATTCAGGGCGCCAGCTTTAGGCGAAGGCTGTCTCTCTCTCAGCTCTGGGGGAAGGTCCGTGTCTCTTTTCAGCTTCTGTTTCTTGGCTCCTTAGCAGTCTTCATGTGATATAGCATCGATCTTCCCCCATCTCTGCTTGCTTGCTGCTTGCTTAATCTGTTCTTTTATATCTCAAAAGAGATTGACTTAAGACACACCCTATACTATCTCATTAACATTAACAAAGAAAACCATTCCCAAATGGGATTATAACCACAGGTATAGTAGGATTTGCAACATCTGTTTTTGGGGGACACAGCTCAATCTGTAACAGGTACCAAGTTTGGGATAACAGTACTTTTAGCCTGGAGAACAGAAGACCAGTCAGCAGTGGTGGCCCTAGCCATTGCTGGTGACTTCTGCCGAGGATGACAGTACCATGGAGGACAGTGGCAAGAGAGAGTTGGGAAGTACAAAGGATGAATACTGACTTGTTTGCCTTTCCCTCCATCATGACAGTGAATAGCTGGAGAATCCTTTAGAGAAAGTAATACTAACTAATATTATTGTCTAAGGAGCCCTGGTAGCACAATGGTTAAGCACTTGGCTGCTAATCAAAAGGTTGGTGGTTCAAACTAACCCAGTGGCTCGACAGGAGAAAGACCTGGCAATCTGTTTCCGTAAAGATTACAGCTAAGAACATCCTATGGGGCAGTTCTATTCTGTCACATGGGGTCATTATGAGTTGGAAGCAACTAAACGGCACCCAACAATATTATTGTGCCTTTACTAAGTGCCAGACACTGTTCTAAGTTCTTTACATGTATTTTTTCATTTATTTGTCACAACAATCCTATGAAGTACGTTCTATTATGATCCTCATTTTACAGAAGGTGAAACTAACGGCACTCTGGTTAGAGAAAACTCTCTCCTAACTAACTTGGTTTTTGTTTGAACCATTCCCCCTCCCCCTGAAAAAAAGGGGAGGGGAAGAGAAGTGAATTATTCAGAGCAAAATTTTCACGGATTTTCTTCTAAAAATATGGAATGAGAAGAAAACACAAAAAAGGAGAATGCCTGAGAAAATGCAATAGAAGCTTCCCCTTCCAAATATCCTAAGTACCCCATACCTCAGAGGACGATCCAGCATGGATGGCAAGAAAGGGATAATCAGCATATTAGCAGATTTGTGAAGAGAAAAGAAGTACAGACCTGAAGGAAATATTCCTGCCTCTTGCCTCTCACGATCTGCTCAGAGGAAAAAGGAAACACATGGGGCTCTTGGGTGCCAATTATGTATTGTTGAAAACTGAAAAGTAACAATGGCATTCAATCAAAACTCCAAAAGGACCATGAGTCAGTTCTGACTAGCACAAGTCCTGGCTTAAATATTTTAAGAAATTTTCTAAAAAAAAAAAAAAATTTAAATCAAACCTGGGTAGTGCTAATTGTTCTGTGACTCATGCAAAGAGTGCTTTGGGCAAATATCATTTTACTTATTTTCCCTTTCGATAAACTAAGAATCTTGATTACCTCAGTTGGAGGTTGTCACAGATAGGGGCTTGATGGGGAAGGGAAATAATAATAATAATGACAACGGAGTAGTCAGAAGTGAAATACTTGGTCCTAAGCCTCCCTTTTAGGGATGAAAACCTAAAGATTCAACAAAACCATCAAGCTAATGAACTGACCTGCCTTTTGTGTAATAAAAACAAGCTGCGAAGCATTTCCCACTGGGGCTGTCGAGGGACGTCAATTACTACTCTTGTGGGCAACAGGCTAATCCCTCTAACTGCTGTTTAGTTTGAGTAAATCCTCTGTCCATCATAGCTCTGTCCTCCCGAGAAGCCAAGCCATCTACACTGATACATATACCTATACAGTGTTCCCTCATTCATCTTACACCTCAGAGGAAGTGGAGGCCTCTGGGCCTCATTCTTTCCTAAACGAGATCAGTTCTTTCAATGACCAAACATTCGCTGAACACTAACCTTGTAACAACTACTCTGAATTTAAAGGACATCTCGCCTCTCCAGGAATACACAGGCAACTGGGACAGGGTCATGAAAACAACGGTAATGAAATGTGATTACTATAATAAAGGTAGGCATGTGGTGCTACAGAAAATAAAGAGAGAGAGAGTAACACCAATCAAGTTGTAGCAACTGGGGACAGGGAGAGGGACAGGAAAGTCTTCTCCAACTACTGTGAGTGATATTTGAACTGGGTTGTAAAGGATAAGCACGAGTTTTCCTTGTACTTGTGCTTCCTTCTCATCTGTAAGACTCCTGAATAGGGACCAGGTTTTGTTCACACTATATCTCTAGCAACTAGCATTTTGCCTGAGATGTTTACTGAATGTAAGAACAAATGAATGAACGGAGGGGAAAAAAGGAGGGAAAAGGGAAAGAGGGAAGGAGGAGGGAAGGAAGGAATATATTTTTCAAAGGCATAGAGAAGGGATATGACAAACATCCTTTGATTGGCCTAGTCCCAGTGCTCTGGAAACTACCCATTGTACCCCCAGGCATTGTATTAACAGTATATTACATTTCTACTGCTTGATCCTGGCCCTTGGCCATCACTGATCAGTCCATAAATGGCCCTTTGACAGAAAATGGACCCATCAGAAGGCCCTCCATGTAATTTGGAATTGGAACCCAGGAAGAAAGAGAGTCTCTCTGGGTAGCTGAGTCCATAGCTTATAAACTTGGGAGCCTGAGCAAGGAACAGAGAAGGCCAATCCACAAAGAGCAAAGAATGAAGTAAGTGTGCAGAGAAAAGCAGGGATGAGAAACAAGGAGAGACAGAAAACATTATCTGAATTTCTACCGCCTCCCAGGTCCTGGTTCCTGAGGCAGTTACATTCCTGCCTTTGGGTTCTTCAAGACTCCCCATTTGTCTTTCCAGTAACTTTCCTTTCTTACTTAAGCCAGCTTTACTTCGTTGCTGATATTTGGAATCCAAAGGAGTTTATCCAATGATGGTGAGGAGAATTCCAGGCAGAGGCTCAGCGTGAACAGAAACACTGAAGTCTGAAAGGGACTGGTTGTTTGCAAATGGAGAGAAGGTGAAGGACTGTGCTCCTCCATTAGCTAAAGCAGAGGAAAGCGTCTCTGGCCGTAAAAAATCCCAAGAGAAAGGGATGAGACATGCTGGAAACAGACCCTCTTTCTCTGAAAATTTCTGTGTTTGGAACTTGCTTTAGGAGTTATAGTCACAAAGTGTTTCAGGGGGCTTCAAGTTCCATCTGGTGAAGGAGTATAAATGAAAACTTAATCAGGGACCAGCACTATACAGGCTTTGGAGACTAATGAAGTTTAAAGACTTGGAAAGGGGCAGCAGGAACAGAGAAACGATATCAGCACTGACGAGACACTGTTACATTAGCCCAGACCAGCCTCTTGTTCATATACAATGAGATGCAATGATCACAGGCTAGAAGTTGGCCTGAGCAGGACATTCTGCATTCTCTGACCATAGGGTCACAACGACCCTATGCATGTTGTTGTTGTGTGCCGTCGAGTCAATTCCAACCCATACTGACTCTGTAGGACACAGTAGAACTGCCTCATAGGATTTCCTAGTCTATAATCTTAATGGAAGCTGATCAACAGGTCTTTTCTCCCTCGAAGCAGAGAAGCTGGTGTGTTCAAACTGCTGACCTTTTGGTTAGCAGCCGAGCACTTTAACACCTGCACCACCAGGGCTCCCTGTCCCTATGCATACCGATTAGAATTTACCCATATGCATCCCTCCATTCTCTAAACAAATATTAATTTTCACCATGCTCTTCTGGACTTCCTCAGTCTTGTTGGAAGCCATTAAAGCAACTCCTGACATATTTTCAGCCCTTCACCTGCTATTAGGCAGAATCTTATGCATGATGGTACAGAAAAACAAATACCCCAAATTTCTTTCCTCCTACACAGTCACACTGTGTAAACACAGTTTGGCCCCACTTTAAAAACTCCCACCTAGTATATAACATACTAAGTAGAGATATGGAGTAGAGTTTATTAGCTTTACAAAATGAGCCTTCTCTTTGCAAAGGATTGGGCTTCTAGGTTTCTTTAACTTGCCTGCTTCTTTCTGCAGTGCAATTAAAACATGATGTGATTTCCTGAAACAGCATTTACATATACCCTCCCAGGAATATAATTATTGCATGTTACAGGTTTGACCTATATTGAACTTAAGATCTTTGGCAAAGTAAGTCTGAATCACAGCTCTGGGAACTTTTTCAAGGAAGTCAAGAGAAGAAGTTGCTTTTTGCTGCATCAACACAGGAGGAGATGTGAATCAAGCAAGTCCCTCCTGGTTTTAATAATTCACTGCTTGGTGTTATCTACGTCCATGTGACCACAGGCCTGGGTATTGAGCATGCACTCAACAACATCGCAGGTACATAAATAAACCATCTTTTGCTCTCAGTCCAGGAGGCAGTTATTGATCCTGGACTGTGATCTTTCTCTACCTGACTTTCTGAGGATGTCTAAAATAGTTCACCTTAGGGGAATTAGAGATTCAAGTTCTTTTCTTTCGTCCTTTAACCAATAAAAATCACCAACACCTTGCAAAAGATGAATTCTGACAGAAGAAATATCAGCATTTTCTGTGACAGTCAGAAAACTGATCTGGTACCTTAGCCTGGAAGCTAAGAGACAAAAAAAGAAATTCACAGCCCCTTGATCACCAAAGCCATCTTGCTCTGTCAAGAATCAGGCACCAAATGACAACTCAGGAATTTTCCTCAGTCAAGAATAAGGCCATGTGCTCTTTGAGGATCAGATGGGAAGAAGAGATGCCCTGGCACAGAAGTTCTCCTTCCATCCACTCAGTTGTCCATTTTGGATACTCAACTGAACATGCAGATTCTAGTCCATTTTCTACCAGCTATGTGACCTTGGATAAGTCCCAACATCTCTCAGGACCTCACTATCTTCACAGGTGACAGACGAATGACTGGCCACTCAGCAGATGTTCCAATACCCTTCTCCTTTGATTGCCTTCCACTGCAGAGGCTACAAAAGCTGAATTCTCATTTTTCTAGACTTTTTTGTAGTCAGGGTCTCACAAGGTATTGGGGAAGTCAGTTGTAGGGATTCTGGATGACAGTTTTATGCTGGAGAAACTGAGACACAGGAGGAAAGCTCTCATTACTCTCTTAATTCTTCTTTTAGACCCTTTCATGGAAGATGTGATGCTTGGAACGGAAGCAGATATCCTACATCCTTAAGGGGAGACACTGCCACGCACAGACATGGCAGAAGAGAAAAACGGGAGGAACCTGAGTCTCTGGAGCATCACTGAGCCACTGAACTAACCTAGATTCCAACCTCCTCTAGGCTTGTTGTTAAGTAAACAACACATGTCCTTATGGTGTAAGACCCTGTTGATAGTTTTCTGTTACTTGCAGGCAGAACTGCCCCATAGAGATTCCAAGGGGTGGCTGGTGGATTCAAACTGCCAACCTTTTAGTTAGCAGTCAAGTTCTTAACCGCCATGCCACCAGGGCTCCAACTGATACATATGTCTATATGAGAGTCAGACTGAAGTCCCTGTGGGTCTTTCCAGCTGTAAAACTTCTGAGGTAATATTTACGTCCATCCTGAAATAGTTGGCTTACCCATGAAGAGTAAGTATGGCCACGCAGTTCGCAAAGGTTTTTCTTCAAACGATAAACTAATAAAAATTGTGTTGCTTCTCTTCTAAGAAGGTAGAGCCTCTGACTCACCAATGACAGTAAAGACTTCAGTGAGCATCCATACATCTGGGCATGTGATCAGGCTCAAAATGATGGAATATCTGGGAGATTGGTCCATGGCAATAAAAAATTGAGTAAATGCCTATCAGGATATGACTTGAGAAGCACTGGTAAAAGGTTTCCAACTCTAAGTACCTACCTTTCCCTAGGAATTCCCACCAGATTTTAAGCATTTATACTGCTAGAATATTCTTGAAACATGCGAGAGAAGTAACACATAAACCTGAGAACATCCAGACCCTGAGGAGATGGAAGGTACAGCAGATGGATTTTTGAAAATCATTAAGGATAGTGAAAAGACCATAGAATTTAGAGCTAAGGGGTTACGCTTGAGTCCTTGCTTTGCCACCTAATATCTGTGTATCTTGAAAAAGTCATTTGAGACTTCTAAGAATTACTTACAAAATGTCTTGACCTAACTTTCTTTTCTTCACGTCTGCTATGAGAAGTCAGTAAGATCATGTACACAAATATCTTGGTAAAGAGCAGCATGCTGTACAGGTGTAAGAGGCTGAAATTCTTAATGATGAGGAATAGGCAAAGTGCAGACAGATAGTCAAGGGGCACCAAGAACCTGGGGTGAGGGGCTGAAGGTACACTGGAGGGCAAACACCACTAGTTAATGAGTCAGTCTCAGGCAGGCCTTTCCTGGAATTGCTCTGTGTCTAGCCGTATAGCCTATGCAGTTGTTAACCCCAACCCTCAACCTTACCAGTCCCTTCTTGAAAGTCATTAAGAGGCCACCTAGTAGTTACCTTAATAGCCATAGATGTTGGAAACACACCCAACTCAGGACTGCTTTCTCCTCCTATCTGGTTTGGGCAGTTTCCAAAGACATTCAAGCGCCTCTAAGGCATTGTGCTGTCTCATCTTCCCTGCAGTCCTATAAGGAAAACCGAACTGTGCAGCCGGGTGAGATAGAAAAAGAGGACCAGGATTCAAGTCAATAAATGTTGGTTAAGAGGTTCAACTCTGCTATATACCAGCCATGCACCACTAGGCTACACATCTATCCTCTCAGAGCCTCAGTTTCCACATCTGTCACATAGGCCAATAATGCCTGTTCTGCTTGCCTCCCAGGAAGGCTGAGAGTTAAAGTGAGATAATGGAGAGAAAGGTTATCTAAATCCTGGAAAGCAATACACAAATGTAAAATATCGCTGGGGCAGCATGCAGTAGTAGTCAAGAGGGTGGGCTTTGGAGTGGGACATACCCAAGTTATGTCCTAGCTCTGTCAGTTCAAACTGTATGATCCTGAGTAAGCTTAGCCTCTTCAAACCTTGAGTCATTATATTGAAAATAGGGCCCTAACATTTACTTTATTTAGCCAATATACAGATTAAATAACAAATTCCTGTCATTCATTAATCAAGCACTTAATAAACATTAACAGTAGTAGTAGTAGTAATAGTTTTCGTTGTTGTTATTACTGTCAATATTAATTTCATTCCCTAGTCAGATAGCAAGAGTGAAACCCAAAGAAGGCCTCTGCATGTGGTACATTTCGACCTTACCTGAGTGTTCATTCCAAAACTCACACAGACTCAGAAGGCGATGTTGAGACTGACAGATAAGGTGTGCGGATGAGTCCAACACTTTATAGTTAAGAAGACCAGCATTCAGAAGCCCCTTCCTGATCAACACTGCCTGTCAGATCCTTTGTTGGGTGAGATTTTAAAGCAAATCCTTGTGCTCTGAAGCAAAACGCAACTTGCAGAAGCCCAGCATTGCTCCTGCTTGGCTCCCTGCCATGGAAAATCCACACTGTGGTGCTGAAACAGCCTAGCAAAGGCACCTGATGAGGCTCACTCCAAGTGCAGCTGGGCCCCTGCTGGTTCCACAGCTATCAAAGGCAGCGTGGCATCTTCCTCCTGAGAACCCAGTCGCAGCTTCCACACAGGAACCCAGCACCTTGGCCCTGCCTGTATGCTATCCTCCCATACATCCCTTCTGACCTGAAAGAAAGAAGTTGAGCTTTCTTCTGCCCATTGCTATTCCAATCCACTGGGGAAATGACTGAGTCAGGGTCAACCTTCCTTGGTCACCACAGCCCCAGGTAATGTCTCCATCTTGGGAGTTAATACATGATGATTTTTTCATGTAATTATTTATCTGTCTCTCCCACTAGACTGTGAGCTCCTATAACATAGGAGCCCCTTCAAATTCATCTTTGCATTTCCAGGCACTAGCACTGGCCCGTAAAAAGCTCTCTTTTAGTGTTTATTTACCTGAACTGTCAAAAGGCCAAATTCTAAGATGCGTGACCAGTTTATGGGGTGCATCAACATAAGGCAAGTCCAACAAACTGCACCTAAGACACTTCCAAACATGTTGCCCTATCACTAGCCACTATTCACCCACCCAGCCAGTGCCCTCAATGCAAAGAAACAGAGTCAAAAAGCAAGAATGTGGGCAAGGAAGGCCTCAGGGAAGCCACTGCTTCAGCCAACTTCTTGCCAATATTGCAAGCTCCATCCCCTCACCTGGCAAAGCTACCCCGAATAATCCAATCTCCACCTTCTCCATGCTACTTCCAAGCTCTGAGGGTTACTGCAAACCAAGGCCACTGCCAGTCACAGCCTCCAGCCCCAACTGGACCCCAATAAAACCCAGCCAGCCTCATATATTTCCCTGGTGAGAATGCTCGTCTCCAGAACAGCTCTGTCTTAGGTATCTAGCGCCACTATAACAGAAATACCACAAGTGGATGGCTTTAACAGAGAATTTTATTCTCTCACAGTTTTGGAGGCTAGAAGTCCAAATTCAGGGTGTCAGCTCCAGGGGAAGACTTTCTCTCTCTGTCAGCTCTGTCAAGCTCCTTGTCATCAATCTTTCCTTGGTCTAGGAGCTTCTCAGCACAGGGACCCTGGGTCCAAAGGACCCACTCCCCTCTTGGCTCTTCTTGCTTGGTGGTAATGAGGTCCCTCTCCTCTCTGCTTGCCGCTCTCTTTTATATCTCAAAAGAAATTGACTCAAAATACAACCTAATCCTGTAGACTGTGTCTTGCCTCATTAACATAACTGCCTCTTATCCTGCCTCATTAACATCACAGAGGTTAGGATTTACAACACATAGGAAAATTACATCGGGTCACAAAATGGACGACAATCACATAAGACTTGGATTCATGGCCTAGCCAAGTTGACACATTTTGGGGGGACACAAGTTTTCTCCACTCTTCTGAAACCTTCAGGACATTGCCTCTTATTTCACTAAGAAAATGGAAGCCACTGGTAAGAACTCTCTCAACTTACAGCCAAATTACTAACCTTCTTTCCTATATCCACACCTTTCTTTTCCTCCTTCCTCCAGTTACAACAATAAGAAACCCTTCCTCCAATCTAACGATAATCATCGCATTGAGTTCTGGGTCCCTTCCTCAGAGACTCTGCGCCTCTAATTATCTGTGTTACCCTTGAAATTTCAGTCTCTGCTTTTCTAATGGATCATTCCTAGTGACACTGAAACCTCAAGTCTCTTTCACCATTTAAAAAATAACTACAAAAACAAACCAGAAAAAAATCCTCCTTCAACCCTCAGTACCAATTACCAGATAAGCAGACATTAAAATAATTACAAATTTTGACAGGTTATGTTATACAGGAAACAAATGAGAGGCTGAGACAACATAAAAAGAAAGTGCTCATTATGTAAATGTCCAATAGCCTAGTTCCTTTGACAGTTGTTCTTCATTATAAATTAATAACCTCACATAAATCTTAGGACTCTGTATATTTGTTATCCTGAGCCAGTATCTTAGGTCTGATCACTTTTTGGCCCTACTGAGAGTGAGTTTTTGACCATCTAAAATGGAAGACCAAATTATGGAATTGGTAATATAATTCATATTTAGTAGATATTATCAATTTCTAACTTGACAGAACAGTATGTTCTAATTCTTTTGTAAAACATACAGATTGATGCCCATAACATACTGAGAATTATAGTTAAGCTAGTAGGGCACTATTAACACACACTTCTGCTCCTATTTCAACTATATGATTACCAAGAATCAGAGGTCTGTCTCCGGATACCTTTTAACTCAGTACTGAAGTCACTCCTGAGGTTCACCTTTCAGCCACAGATTAGATAGGTCTATAGGGCCAACAATAACACACATGAGGGAAGCGCTTCATAGTTCCATCATATATACAAGACTAACCGGCACACCAGCCCAAAAGCAAAGACGAGAAGGCAGGAAAGGACAGGAAAACTGGACAAATGGAAACAGGGAACCTGGGGTGGAGAAGGGGAGAGTACTGACACATTGCAGGGTTGGCAACCAATGTCACAAAACAATCTGTGTATTAACTGTTTAATGAGAAACTAATTTGCTGTGTAAACTTTCACCTAAATCATAATTAAAAAAAAAAAAAAAGAATCAGAAGTCTGTTCCCAAAATGTATACAGTTGCACCTATTATGTCATTTAATTGAATAGTATTACAAACTGATTAAACAGGGATATGAAAAGAAAGATTACTTTCTAAAACTAAGTCACCTATTTTGAAAAGACTACATAAAGCTGGGCTTTTAAAAATTGCTGGTGAATTTGGTACGGGTAAGAAATCTTTAAAAGATTGTGGGGTGAAGGGGATTATAAAAATCTAGAAGCATCCTGTACTCAGATTGCCTCCAAGTGTTAAGTTCTCTTTCCATTTTACAGAAACTGAAAGTCACAGATGATGCACTGTGGGTATGGCTATGCGAGAGAGACAGCACTGAACTCCAGAATGAAATACCCATACTCAAAGATTTTGGCTTTATGTCAGAAGATCGGCAAATAAATGCATAGTTATACGTTTTAAGTTAATATAAAATGTTTAGGGGACTGATGTAAGATGTATATGCTTCCTCTTTTTAATCAGCTTCTTCAATTAACTGATCAGCTGTTGGTCCTGATCATGTCAGATCAAAGGGCTTTTAGTGTAGTATGATGCTAGATCCTGTCCCGCTACAAGGGTCTCCCTCAGATAATATCATCACCTTCTCCAAATCACTACTTTAGGTCAAGAGACTCTTACATTCAGATCCAGGTCCATAGGTATGCCTGACGTGAAATACATGAATTAATGAATAATAATGGAATAAAGACTTGGAGGTTCTTCCAAAGACCATCTCATTTAGTCTCCTATCAATAGCCTTAACTGGTTCATTTAAATATTAGTCTGTTTTCTACATAAAAACCCACTAGAGAAGAAAATAGTTGTAACTTATCCTTGGTTTAGAGATATAATGACCTGTCTCTTATCTAATCTAAATCATCCATTCTAAAATGTAAATTTATTTCTTCTTGTCTACTCTAAAAGAGATGGCTTCTGCTTATTGGTGAATCTACCTTGGTTTCCCCAGATCCTACTAAGTTGTTCATGCAATAAACACTCATTAGGGGCTGATGGTGTGCCAGGCAACGTGCTAGACGTTGTGCTAGGATACGGTGGGGAACAAGAGAAGCGCAATCCCATCTCTCAGAACTCCCTAGTCATAAAGTATAAAAAATGTAATAAGAAGGTTGTTTTAGGTCCTGAAACAATAAATCTGCAGGCAAGGCAAGGACTATGGTGAGGCAAGTAAGGCACCTAGGGCACCAAATTTAAGGAGGCATTGCTCTCAGGTTCTGTCTCCTTTAATATCACACACTAGATGCCTCGCTTGCCTCACCCTGGTCCCCAGCCTGTCAGTGAGGTTCCCCTTTTTTCTGTAGTCAGATTTCCAGAATCTTGTTTCTTCAATTCATACCAGTTGCCATCATGTCGATCCTGACTCATGGCAACCCCATGTGTGCGGAAGAGAACTGCACTCCATGAGATTTTCAAAGCTGTGACCTATCAGATGCAGATCTCCAGGCCTTTCTTCCCAGGCATCTTTAGAGGGGTTCTAACTGCCAACTTTTCAGTTAGTAGTCAAGCACTTAACTGTTTGTGTCACCCAGAGACTCCTCGTCAGTTCATTCACAGCCCTCTATAAAACTCCAGGCCTTTTTTGCAACACATGCGCCTGGTATATTTTGACCTATTTTGCACCTGAGGAAAGAGCTTAAAGATTTGTTTAACCATAAAGTTATGAGCCTTACTACTCTTCAGTGAGGAAAAAGAAATCACTGTATATTTTATTTTTCAACTGAAGAAATTAGCAAGAAAACCTGAGAGTGACGAATAACCGTGTCTTACTCTGAAGTGTAGACAGGTTTCAGCAAATACAGATGGCTACACTTGAGGGAAATGCAAAGGTGCTAGGAAAAATCCCTCACTAAAAAAACCTACTGAAAAACAGGATAAAGCAATAGTAAAGAATGTAGTAGTAAAGAACTGAGCTCTATTTCAAGTTCTGACATTTGCTAGGTGGATTGAAAAATGAATAAGATGTAATTCCTGCCATCAAGAGGCAGACATCCAGTAGGGAAGATAGATGACTACAACACGGTGAGACATACGTAATGATGGAGACATTCACAGAGCATTAGGGGACACAGATGATGGGTCTGGGGTCGGGGGTCGGGGAGAGAAAATTCAAGGGGGAGGGGCTCCTCAACTGAGTTTTAAAGTAAGAGCAGAAGTTAGCCAAGGCAGAAGAGGGAGAAGAGAAATCTCGGCAAAAGGGATCTCAGAACTGTGTTAAATTTTTCTACATTGAAAGACTAAAAGTTTGCCTCAGTTAATAGGAATTTAATAAAAAGATACAAAGAGACAGAAAGCCCTATCTATGGCTGCACAGTCAGACCTCATTTGGGACATTTAGGAATCAATACAATTCTTGAAACTCAGTTATCTTGTAGATCTCTTAGAAGAGGATCCATCGCCCCTTATTCTACCATGCTGGTGACTAAACATCTCTCTCTCTCTCCCTCCCTTTCTCCTTCTCTCCCACCTACCACTCTTTCTACATCTCCAGCCACTGCTATCTTTTTACCACCTTCCCTCTGGTTTCTGTTTATTCATGGTGCTTATTGCCACTGAGCTTCTGCCTACCACTTTTTCCTTGTATGTTTTCGTGTCTTTGCTTCCTCCCATCCTATTATCTGCTGACGTTCTATGCATTTCATTAAAATTCACTGTTATGGATTGAATTTTGTTCCCCAAAAATGTATGTCAATTTGGCTAGGCCATGACTGCCAGTATTGTGTGACTGTCCAACATTTTGTCATCTGATGTGATTATCCTATGTGTTGTAAATCCTAACCTCTATGATGTTAATGAGGCAGGAATAGAGGCAGTTATGTTAATGAGGCAGGACTCAATCTACAAGATTAGGTTTTGTCTTAAATTAATCTCTTTTAAGATATAAAAGAGAAAGGCAAGCAGAGACACGGGGGACCTCATACCATCAAGAAACAAGAGCCAGGAGAATAGCACATCCTTTGGACCTGGGGTCCCTGCACTGAGAAGCTCCTTGACTGGTCAAGGTTGATGACAAGGACTTTCCCCAGAGCCAACAGAGAGAGGAAGTCTTCCCCTGGAGCTGGCACCCTGAATTGGGACTTCTAGCCTCCTAGACGGTGAGAGAATAAATTTCTGTTTGTTAAGCTATCCACTTGTGGTATTTCTGTTACAGCAGCACTAGATAACTAAGACAGTCACCGAGAGAGGATCCATTGACCAGGCCCCATCCAGTGTAGAGAGCCCTTCTGGGCAGGGTTCTCATAACAGGCAACCTCAATGGGCTGCTAGTCGATGGTGTCTTTGTGTCAGACGCTTGTTCCTGGTGAAGTTATCTGCACGCAGAGCAATGAGGCCATAATGTTAATGGCTTTGTTCATAAGCATCTTCTCCAGTGCCCCGAGCAAAGGCACTGAGGTAGAAGAGCAGGACGTCTACCTGAAGCTACAAGCTGCTTGGCCATGTTGACAGGAAAAGTGGGAACAGGGAGTGTCTAGGGATGAATCTGGCACAAGTCAAGTTCAAGATTTAGAATGTAGCAGGGATGAATCTGAGTCTACAAACTCAAATATGCAAGAATATCACATATCTGCATGTAATTTTGTTGTTGTTGTTGTTACCTGACATGGAGTTGGTTCTGACTCATGACAACCTTATGTATGACGGAGCGAAACACTGGTTGGTCCTACGCCATCTTCATGATTATTGGAATGTTTGAGTCCATTGTTTGACCCCTTTCAACACAAAAACAGATAATGCTATCTGCTGATGGGTGAAAGAGGCTTGTCCCCTGGGGTCATGAAAAGATCTCAGGTCTTCTGCAGGACTAATGCATCAAGAAGATTCCTACTGGACTGTGGTCATTCATGCATCCAGGGAGCCACTAAAGTACTCACTGTTCTATCCACATGGCAGCTGGAGGTTTGCCACTGACACCACTGCTTCTGTGCCATGGAGGCGGGCATCATAGGAACCTTTGCCAAGTCTGGGACCATCCAAGCTCCAGTCAAGTCTCCCCCAGAGCACTAAACTGTTGTTTCCCTCTAAAGCAGGAGGGCAGCCATAGGGAAAGAGAGCAGGGGGCAAAAGTAGACCTCTGCTTTCATTTTGCTGAGGGCAAGCACTGATCCTTCACCACCGAAAACCAAAAAACCAAGCCTGTTGCCTTCAAGTCAATTCTGACTCATAGCGACCCTATAGGACAGAGTAGAACTTCCCCCTAGGGTTTCCAAGGAGCAGCTGGTGTATTCAAACTGCTGACCTTTTGGTTAGCTGCCGAGCTCTTAACTGCCATGCCACCAGGGCTCCTTCACCACCAGGGGAGTGAAAAAAAACAACTTTGAGTTGATTCCAACTCATGGCGACCCCATGAGTGTCAAAGTAGAACTGTGCTCCATAGGGTTTCCAACAGCTGATTATTCAGAGGTAGATCTCCAGATCTTTCTTCCAAGGCACCTCTGGGTGGACTTGAATCCTCAACCTTTCGGTTAGCAGCGAAGCGTGTTAACCAATATGCACTATCAGGGACTCCTGAGTGAGTGACAGAGCCAGAAAAACAGCCCCAGCTCCTCCTGCACACAGGCAGGCTTGTAACATGGACACTCTCCTCCCAGAACGCCAGCTCAGACGCCCTCTCTCCACCCCCGACTCGATCAGCTGCAGGTTACAGAACAGAACTAGGGTTTTTATAGGACCTGGCTTCCCATTAGAGAATTTATTTATGAAATAGCCTCGCTAAACATAATGAATCACAGGATAAGACATCTAAAAGTGAGGGGTGAGAGTTGAGCATTCAGAAGGAAATGTAAGCCCTGGCAGGGCAAAGCAGCACATCACTTTTCTGAGGAGGGCTGTGTGCTGCGGCTAGGGTGCAAATCCATCACCAACAGGTGAGACAGGGAGAAGCTGAGAATGACTGGCTGGAAGGAGGCGTGAGAAGATCAGCACAGCATGAGTTGTGTTTTTCAGGGCTGATTTAGCAGAAAAGAAGACACAGCAAATAGAAAATCAGATCTCTAGCTGAGAGAGATGCAGAGGAAAAGCTGCAGACTTGGAATATGTTCTCCTGTGATGGAAGAAAAAATCACGCAGAGCCACAGAGAAAGCCTTGCAAAAACAGGAGAACAATGAACAACCATCATCACAGCCCTCTGACCTTTCACACCAAAGAATCTCATAGTTTTGTAGAAAGAGGATCAGAAAATCTGGGGTCAGGAAACGCTTCCATCCCTCACTAGCCATGTGATTGCCAGCAAAGTACTAAATTCACCAAGCCTCAGTGTCCTCCTCTATAAAATGGGGATAACAATACCTGACTCACAGGGTTGCTGTAGTTATGTCGTTATCGTTGTTAGCTGCTGTCAAGGAGGCCCTGATTTTTGGTGACCTCACAAACAACAGAACAAAACACTGCCTGGTCTTGTGCCATTTGCATGATGAATTGCAGATCAGACAATGTTCCACTGTGATCCATTGGATTTTCCTTGGTTGATTGTTAGAAGTAGATCACCAGCTCTTTCTTCCCAGTCCATCTTAGTCTGGAAGCTCTGCGGAAACCTGTTTAGCAACACACAAGCCTCCACTGATACATGGGTGACAGCTGCACATGATGTGCTTTGGCTGGGAATCGAACCCCGGTCTCCAACACGGAAGGCAAGAATTCTACCAGTGAACTGCCAATGTCCACATAGTTATTATGCTGTTGTTAGGTGCTGTCGAGTCGATCTTCAACTCATAGTGGCCCCATGTAATACAGCAGACTGTCCCATAGGGTTTTCTAGGCTGTAATCTTTACGGGAGCAGATTGCCAGGTCTTTCTCCCATGGAGCCGCTAGGTGGATTCAAACCGCCAACCTTTTGGTTAGTAGCCGAGGGCTTAGTATATACCACCAGGGCTCCTTATAGTCCTTCCCAAACTCTAAAAATCAAGGCCAAGGTTACTGTCACCAAACTCGTTAGCACGTTAGCATGCGATGCTCTCTATGTGCATAACATTCATGTCTGACACAGTCCTAGGGCTGTTTCTTACGGCTCCATTCTGGTGTATTGCTAGTTATCTCACATTGCAGGGCATTTAACAGGTTACACACCACTTTCACATACCTCATTTTGTGGCTTTTCCAAGGTCACACAGCTCGTTGGATAGTGCAGGTAGAAGAGGCAGGCCTCAGTCTGCCCCAAGTCTGAATTCAGGGCCCTGCTCTTTCTACCACATGGTGTTTGCAGATGGCTCAGAGATGGGTTCTATCTACACCCAGCCAGGTGCCTGCCACTGTGCCTCCCTCCCCAGTGTCTCCAAGAGCTGCCAGGATGTGCTGGCTCTTTTTAACACTATCTTCCTATCCTGACTCCCAACCCCCTGCTACTGACATTTGCCCATAGAGACAACACACCCCTCTACCTATTCCTCGCCTGTAATCACAAATTTGTCCAAATGGGCCAGATTCTACTGCACCCATATCAACCCACAGATTTCTGATCTCTGCCCTTCAGAACACTGTTCTGTTATAAACTCCCCTGTGCAAAAAACAGTAACCGTAGCATCATCAAGCAACAATTACACACACTGTCACACAGACTCCTCGCCCAGGTTTTTCCCTCAAGCGTGGGTAATAACCAGTATTCCTATTTTTCAAATGAGAAAATTGAGGCTCGGGGGGAGGGTGTTGAATCACTTGCCCAAGGACCCTAGTTAGTATTTAGAGGAATCAGGATTCAAACCAGGTCACTCTGACTCCAGAGTCTATTTTAAGCTGCCTCTGACACACCTTCCTCAAAGTACATCTCTTAATTGAACTCTTTTTTCTTCTGATTCCACCTTCTTCCCAGGCTGGTTTGTGAATATGACTTTGCCTAACGCTCAGACATAGGGACTGGAACTCTAGTTTCCCATTCTGGACCACTCTGTAACCTCTTCTCTCAACAAATGATGCCTGGGCCTATAAAAGTATGGGCATCAGCCTATACTTTTCCTCTGGCCTTCCTCATCACAACCTACCATCCTCTATGACATCCTCTGTCATTGTCCTCAATATTTCCAGCATCCCTATTGACAGTCTTTTCCATTCCTTAGCCTCCAAGTTTCTCTGAAAAGCTAGTAACCTCCGTCTTTATTCAACCACAAGGACATAAGAATTCTATAGACATCATCATTACACCAAACAGCTGCAAGGCAGCCACCGTATCTATAAACTTCCATTGTCCTCCTTCCTGATCCTTTACTCCACCTCTCTGGTCTCTTGTGATCTCCATTTCCTCGGCTCCTGTTAAGTCTCCTAGTCCAGCACCCCTCCTGGGGTTCATCTGCATATATCCATAGTTAATCACTTGAGCAATGTCCTCACTTCCATTCTAGAACCTTGTTTGCCATTCAAATGCAGTCCTTCTACAGCTAAGCAAAATCCTCTCTCCCAACACTTACTCTAGAAAATCTTGGTAGTGTAAAAAGTGGAGATCAAGTAAGAAAATGACCCTAAGCCTTTCTCAATGCCATTAATCCCAGCAGGACCCTCACTTCTGCTGAAAATCCTTTCATTCAACTCTGGCACCTCCCACAGTTGCCACGTCCCATTTCCTTTAGCCTCAATCCCAAATGTGCTGCCTCATTTTCCTATAGGTAATTTTACCGGGAAGATTATAACAATTAAATGTGAGTTTACTCAGCTTTCCTAGTCCTCTCCTTAAAACATCTCCACGTCTTCCCTCACTCTCATATCTGAGGAATGTCTTGCTCCCTTGCCAAGACTAACATTTCCATTTGCTTTTGATCCTGACTGCTCTTATCTCCTCCTGGGCTTCATTTTATCTATAGTCCCATCTCTCCCCCACATCTCCAATCTCCTTCTTCCTCTCTCTTCACTGGCTATGTGCACTACATCCACCAGCAGTGGGGTCTCCCCAGCTAAACCAGCGCTTTGTGCAAAACCAGCTGTGCATCAAGAGTCATTACTGAGTACTATGAAGCAGGCACTGCGCTTGGTGCTGGGGAGACAAAAAGAAATAGGGGTTACTTTGACTTTTAAGGACCTCACATTCCAGTAGAAGAAAAGGATAAATGAAGAATGGGATAAATGGTGGGCTAGGAGTAAGTGCAAGGTTATGTAGGATGACAGATTAAAGCCATCTGATCCAGACAGGGGTCTCAGGGAAGGCCTCCTGGGAGAGGTGATACCTGAGCTTAGTCTGTGTCAGTCAGGGATGTGTTCTGCTACATCCAACAGAAAACCTGATCAATAACAGCTATAGATTATCTCTCAAGTACAATAAGAAGCCCAGGAGAGGCAAGTCCAGGGTTGGCATGACAACTCAACAATGTCATCTAGGACCTAGGTTCTTGCATTCTATCTCTCTGACTCATCATCCTTAGTGTGCTGTCTTTCACTTTAATACATCTCACATCAGGGTTGAAAGATGGATACTGTATCTCCAGGCCATAACTACTTTTCAGACAAGAGAAACCAGCAAGAGTGAAAGGGCAAAGGGCTTCCTGGACAAGCCTTGTCCTTTTATTTGAGAATGGCAGCTCTATGCAGGGACTTCTGTCAAGAAGTCATTATGCAGAACAGTTTCCCATGGCCACCCCTAGCTGCAGAGAAGGTGAAGAAATGGAGTGGTTTAGAAGAAAAGCAAAGTAAAACATAAGCATGTTGTGAATGGCTATGAGCAGTTAATCCATAGTGACTGCCACATTATTAAAAGACAAATAAGAGTTAGTCAAGCAATGAGTTAGCGAGGAGAGAAGGGAGAACAATCTAAACAGAAGGAATCACATACATGAGTGAGAGAAAGCATGGCTCATTGAAATTGTCAAGCAGTTTAGGACAGACGGAGCTCAGGGAATCGGAAGGGGGTATAGAAGAGGTAAGGTGGAAGAGAAAGCCAGGGCTGGGTCATGCAGTATGTCAGTGCCATACCATGGAGTTTAGACTTGGACCTGAGGACCAATGTAATAGTATGATTTAATTTACGTTTTTAAAAGATCACTCTTTGTGCAGATTAGGGAATGCATTTCAGGGGTACAATAATGAAGGAGGAGAGATCTGCAAAGAGGCTGTTTCACAAGATGATAGCAAAGAATAATGACATAATGACAGCAGGGCAAAAAGAAGTGAACAGAACCTGGAGTTATTATAGGACATACCTCCTCTGAAAGGACTGTCCTTACTACCTTATCCAAAACAGCAGTTATGCTAGAGTCTGGTAGCAATTCCCCTCTTCTATGTTCCTCTTGTATTAAGGGGCTAGAAGCCTGGGAACTACACTTTCCAGAATTTCTCACCATCAAGTTTCCAAAGATATAGCCCAGATAAGTTCCTCACATTTCATTCTCAGACTACAGCAGGTTTCAAATCTTCTTTCCAATCCAACCTTCACACAATTTCAAGAGTAAACATCACTTCACTACAAACACTTCAAGTGTAAATATTGCTCACCAGCTTAAGAAGCAAAAATAGCTCATCTGAATAGAACAACAACAAAACAAGCTACTTGCAAAATAAATAACTCCCATCTTTACTACTGGTACCATTTATTTCGTATTTATTTTGTTGTCTCTCATTACTTACTATATTTCCACTTGTATATGACTCACTTGTTCTACCTGCTCTACTAAAATGTAATTTCCATGAGGAAAATGCAGATGGAGGCGTTCTGCATCTTTTTCTACTGAGTTATGCCATGTCTCAGTTCCTCAGCAGGGTAGGGAGGGAAAAAAAAAAGAGTCCAGATAAATCAAGAAATATATATATACTATATATGGCAACTACAGGATATATATACAACCACTCTTCACTTATTGACTATCTCGTTATCCAACATTTTGCATTTACAACAATAGTAAAAAATCTGCTATCCAATTATTTTGCACATTAATAACATGTATCAGGCAGTAATCAATGCTGAGGTGAGAGTAACACTAGATATGATAGTTAAAATTGTGTGTCAGCTTGGCTGGGCCACGATTCTCAGTGGTTTGGTATTTATGCAATGATGTCATCTGGAAGTTACGTAATGATGTAACTGGGCAGTCACGTAATGAGGTAGTCATTCTGTTTTGTGATCTGATGTGGTCATCCTCCATTTTAGCATAATGCTGATTTTTGCATAATGACCTGGTCTTTGGAACCTAACCATGTCGATCAGTGAGGTGTATATGTATACAGACAGAGAGAGAGAGAGAGAGACAGAAGAGAGAGTGAGAGTTCTGATAAATCAAAAAGAAAATAAATGATAAATGAACACCTCAACAGATAATGGTCAAATAACGTGAAGAGGCATTTTGCAAAAGAAATATAAGTGGCTAATATACATATTTTTAAAAATTATTTAACCTTGCTAGTAATCAAATAAACGCAAATTGACTTAAATATATTTTTTTACATATGAATTGAACAAAGATGAGACAAACAGCTAAGTCAGAACAGACTTGACAGCTACTAACAACAACATTCACTGAATATACGCTATGAGCCAGGTTCTCTTCCAAGTACATGAATTCATTCATTTAATCCTCACAAGAAGGCTATGAGGAAGGTATTATTATTATTATCCCCACACTTTACAACAGATAGCGAATGAGATACACAGAGATTAAGTAATTTACCAAGAGTCATACAACTAGACGATGATGAAGACAGAACTTTAATTCAGGTACTGTGACTCCAAAAGCCATGCTCTTGAACATTCACTCTTTTAGAAGAACAAACATTTACTGAGCGTTTTCTGTGTGTCAAGCACAGTGCTAAGTGGTATGCACAGATTATTTCACTGAAACCTCACAATAGCCCTTGAAAGGATTTATTTTTATTTTCTCCACTTTATAGACTAAGCAACTGAGGATTAGAGACACTAAGAAATTTAGCCAAAATTACCAACTAGTAACTGACAGAACTGAATTTGTTTGACAAAAAAGTCTTCCCAGCATTAGCAAGACTTTGAGAAAACAGGTACTGCTGGCAGAAAAGTTAAATGGTATAGCCATTTTGGGAGGTCATTTGGCAAACATCATTGGCTTTTGTAGTTTACCTTTGGCAATATAGTTTTTCCCATATAAGTTACTTTAGAAAGCACTAGGCACAAAGATTCCTCTATAAAGATACTTATTTAATATTATTTACAATTGCAACGGTAAAACATCTTATGGCATATTAAAGGAACAAAATGCCACCATTAAGAATGACTGTGGAGTAGAATATTTTTATGACATGGAGAAAAGTGTTAACGATACGCTGAAAAGGTAAAAAGGTAGGTCACCAAACCGCAAGAACCACATGATATTATTTTCATTAACACATAGAATAAAAATGGAGTTGACTTACTATATATACACCAGATAACAGCTACCTAGCTATATATACCTAGATATTTTGAACTAGCAAGACAGATAGGTATGGCTAGCTAGATTTTTTTTTTTTTTCTTTTAATAGAAAGAAAATGTTAAAGATGGTTGCCTCCAGGTAGTTGGATTTTGAGTGGTTTTTTTCTTCTTCGTACTTTCCTACCTATTTCCAATTTTCTATTTTTCCAGTTGTAATAGGGAAAAAAAAAAAAAAGCCAATTTCTGTATGTGGTTCCACAGAATAAACTGAAGAAGGTGTCTCAGGCTCCTATAAAAGTAATATTTCTACCTAAAGTTCACAGTCAACGGCAGTGATTATAGTGCTAGGGCAGACAAAAGCCAAGAATAACGGCCAATATTTCCCATAGGCCAGTCACAGAAAAGATTAGTCCTTCCTCGTAAATCCAGTAAGAAAATTCTCAGGACTCTGAGTCCCTTCTCACCAGGGGAATTTCTGGAATTCTCTCTTGCCCTGAAATATTGAGTCTGGTGTTCCGCATACACCGCACCACCACCACCATCCTCACCCTCTGATGAACCAGTTGACTTAGTTAGAATTCTGTTTTGTAGGTTACAGAAATCCAATGAAGTAGCACATGTCAAAGAAGGAGTTTATTAAAAAGATAAAGTGGGAACTCTCGTTCATTGCTGGTGGGAATGCAAAATGGTACAATCGCTGTAGAAAACAGTTTGGCTGTTCCTCAAAAACTTAAACATTGAATTACCATATGATCAAGCAATTCCACTGCTAGGTATACACTCAAAAGACTTAAAAGCAGAAAACTGAGCACCAATGTTTACTGCAGCACTATTCACAATAGCCAAAAGGTGGAAACATCCTAAACGTCCATCAACAGATGAATGGATAAACAAAATGTAGTACCTACACACAATGCAATACTACTGGATAAACAAAATGTGTTACATACACACAATGCAATACTACCCAGCCATAAAGAGAAATGAAGTCCTGACACATGCTATAACATGGACGAATCTTGAAAACATGCTGAGTAAAATAAGTCAGTCCCAAAAGGACAAATACTGTATGACTCTACTTACACGAAATAGGCAAATGTATAGAAATCGAAGCTTGTTAGTGGCTACCAAGGGGAGGAGGACTCATTAACAACCTGCGATACGCAGATGACACAACCTTGCTTGCTGAAAGCGAAGAGGACTTGGAGCACTTACTGATGAAGATCAGACTACAGGCTTCAGAATGGATTATACCTCAACACAAAGAAAACAAAAATTCTCACAACTCGACCAATAAGCAACATGATGATAAATGGAGAAAAGATAGAAGTTGTCAAGGATTTCATTTTACCTGGATCCATAGTCAACGCCCACGGAAGCAGCAGTCAAGAAATCAAATGACCCATTTCATTGGGCAAATCTGCTGCAAAAGACCTCTTTAAAGTGTTAAAAAGCAAAGATGTCACCTTGAAGACTAAGGTGCACCTGACCCAAGCCATGGTGTTTTCAATGCCTCACATACATGTGAAAGCTAGACAATGAATAAGGAAGGCCAAAGAAGAATCGAAGCCTTTGAATTGTGGTGTTGGATAAGAATATTGAATATACCAAAAGAACAAACAGATCTCTCTTGAAAGAAGTACAACCAGAATACTCCTTAAAACAAGGATGGCGTGACTTCTCTCATATAATTTGGACATGTTATCAAGGAGGGATCAGGCCCTGGGGAAGGACATCATGCTTGGTAATGCAGAGGGTCAGCAAAAAAGTGTAAGACCCTCGATGAGATGGACTGACAGTGGCTCCAACAATGGGCTTAAGCATGACAATGATTGTGAGGATAGCACAGGACTGGGCAGTGTTTCATTCCATTGGACATAGGGTCGCTATGAGTTGGAACCGACTTCTCGGCACCAAACAAGGGCAGAAGGGGAGTCATTGTTTCAAACCAAACTCATTGCCGTCGAGTCAACTCTGACTCATAGCGACCCTATAGGACAGAGTAGAACTGCCCCATAGGGTGCCGAACTTTCGGTTAGCAACCGAACTGGGTGGCGCAAGTGCCTTGCACTCAGCTACTAACTAAAAGCTGGGCGGTTCAAATCCATCCAGTGGTGCCAGGAAGGAAAGGCCTGGCGATCTACTTCTGTAAGATTGTGGTTGTTAGTTGCCATGGACTTCATTCCCACTCACGGCGACCCCATGTGTTTAGAGTCACTGAAAAATCCACGTAATGTCCTTCTATTCTGACACACAAGATGTCGCCATGAGTCAGAACTGACGCCACAGTAACCAGCGGGGGTTTTGTTTTTTACTTTTTTGGTTGCACAACATTATAAACGTAATCAATGTTACTGAATTATACATGTAAACACTGATGAATTGGCAAATGCATTGTATATATTTTTACTACAAAAGATGGGAAAAAAACAAAACCCAAGGGCCGAGCTGAAAAGGGCTGCAGGTAGCCTCTGCTTCATGCTCTCGTGTCTTCGTAGACTGGGTCTGTTTCTTGACGCCCTGGTGTAAAATGGCTCCCACAGCGCGTGAGTTCAAAGTCTGTGTATCAATCTCACGGACCAGATGGAGAAAAGTTAATTTGCTGCATCCGGCATAAGCATCTACCCTTGTTATCACAGCTGGGTGAGCGCTTGGGGCAGGGGTCCACCGTACACCTCTCAAACCACCCGTGACCCTCCGGAGGGCATGTTTCCAAAATTCAGAAAGTTGCTGCGAGCAGAGCAGGCCCTCCCAAAATGTCTCTGCCAGTCCACCCTGGCCTCTCTCTTGGAGGTGTAACCGAATGCCTCTCGGGTTCTTGTCCCGTCCTATTAGCCGACTGAAGTAAGACGGACACCAGTTGCAAGGGAAACAAAGTGGTTTATTATCTGGGCAGATAAGGAGCAACGCAGGGTCTAATGACCAGAAGACAGCGAGCTCCTCAAGCTTGGAACTTCGGGATCTTTTATGGGGAGACTCGTTCCAAGTCTTAACACCTCAGTTCCCCTTAACCCACCGGTTCTTGGACTCCCCCTCCCCTGTCAAAGTCTGGGAGGCAGGTTGCCTAGTCATCTTGAGCCGGATGTAGTGGTGGATGGACCTCTCGCTCCAGAATGGCGTCCGGGTACAACAATGGCTGGCAAATGTGCTCCCTTCCGGAGGAGCGAGGTTCCGAGGTCAGGTTCTGCGCAGGTGGGGGTAGCCGGTTGGAACCGGTTCTCAAGCACAGTCTTCTGGCGTGCAAAATGTTAAAAGAAAATGTTGCCTAGAGGGTATCAGCAGTAAGTCTTGAAGAAAGTGGAGTTAACGAACCTTGCACAACAACTCCATCTTATCTTGGGGTGCCTATCAGGAGCCTTTAACCTTGGGCGCCTCCCAGGAGCCTCTAGCTAGGGTTTCAGCGGCACTACCGTTTCATTTGTGGTTAAGAGCATCCAGCAGCTCTCTATTTCAAGTCGGTGAATCCTGTCCGCCCAATTCCACGATAAGGGTAGAAACCAACCTTACCTTCCACTTCTTTTACATCTTCCTCAGCACAAACCCATCTATTCCGACTATAGCAACCCTACAGGACAGAGTAGAACTGCCCCATAGGATTTCCAAAGCTATAATCTTTACCGAAGCCAGATAGCACATCTTTTCCCTGCAGAGCAGCTGGTGGGTTCAAACGGCTGACCTTTCAGTTAGCAGCCCAGCACTTTAACCTTTAACCACTGGCCGCAGCAGAACACATTGGAAATGCTGATTGCTTGATTGCCGGAGGAAAGTGTCAGCCTTTAACACAAGCTAATAAGGAGCTGCGAACGCCGGAAAACCTGCTCTTGGTTGCTTCAGAATCAGAACCAAGTATAAGGGGTGTGTTTTGAACTCTGTGAGGTTTAAAGAGATACTTAAAAGAACTCAGGATTACTGTGATTACTCTGTGTGTGTTCTCGCGCGCGCATGCTTGCGTGCAAACACATTGACTTCCCTGGTTAGCCAAAATGGAGAGAGACTAGAAAGCCCCTCCATTTTAACAGCACACAGTTTTCCATGCTAGAAGCCTATTAAAAAGATATTTTGGTCCCTGAAATAAAGTTGCAATGTTCGCATAAGAGTGCAAACAGAATAGAATTTAGATCTCATCTCCTCGGGCCTACCTGATTCCAAGTTTAGACACATTAAGGGAAATGCCACTAGGGATCTTGTTTTAATTGGATTTTCTAATCTTCCGTATATTCTAATGAGCTTGGGGGCGGGAATCTTCAGTACTTAGGATACTGCCTCTATCAAGATGATCTGAAACGTTTTCTTTTGTTGCTCTGTGTTGAGGAGTAAGGGTGAGGAGAGACTTGCTTTTTTGCAAGAGTTGATATCCAAAATGTGCATTTCCATCCCCAGTGGGAATTTTCCATACTTCAGCCTTCAGGAAGTACCTGTCCAAGCTTTGCGCTTCAGTCTCCCGTGTTAGGAAAGGCCCAAAGGCCTTCAGCAAAATGTCTCTCATAGAGCTCATTGCAGTTTAATATGTTGCAGTTGATGATGATGTAACAAGGATCTACAAATCTAATATCGGCCAGAGGTCAGTGGGCTGCAGACCTCTGCCCAGATGGCTTTGCTGCCAAATAGCCACCCAGGAGAGGGCACATCAACATGGGGGTGTACACGGATTCTTGTCTCCTTGGCAATTCTTTCTAGGAAAACAAAGGTGAGCATAACACTGATCAGCGCTGACCATCCAAAGGAACAAATTGGGAGTGTGTTGGACTTCCTCCAAATCTCTCTGGTTCCTCTGGGCAGTCAGACCAATGCTGTTATAACCTGTGCAAGCTCTAGACAGACTGCCTAGAACCCAGTTCTGCGTCTCCAAACACAAACTGTGAGGCCTGGAGGCCTTGGGTAAGTTACTCTTTCTGGGCCACAGTTTCCTCAGATGCAAAATGGGAATGATTATGTTGTTGTTAAATGCCATCAAGTCGATTCTGACTCATAGCAACCCTACGTACAATGGAATGAAACACTGCCCCGTCCTGCGCCATCCTCACAATCATTGTCTTGCTTGAGCTCATTGTTGCAGCCACTGTGTCAATCCATCGTGTTGAGGGTCTCACTCTTTTTCGCTGACCCTCTGCTCTATCAAGTATGATGTCCTTCTCCAGGGACTGCTCCCTCCTGATAACATGTCCAAAGTATGTGAGCCGAAGTCTCGCCGTCCTCGCTTCTAAGGAGCATTCTGGTTGTACTTCTTCCAGGATAGATTTGTTTGTTCTTCTGACACTCCATGGTATGTTCAATATTCTTTGCAAACACCGTAATTCAAATTCTTCTTTGATCTTCCTTATTCATTGCCCAGTGTTCACATGCATATGAGGCAATTTGAAAGCACCATGGCTTGGGTCAGGTGCACCTTAGTCCTTAAAGTGACATCTTTGCATTTTAACACTTTAAAGAGATCTTTTACAGCATATTTGCTGAACGCAATGCATCACTTGATTTCTTGACTGTTGCTTCCATTGGGCGTTGTTTGTGGATTGAAGTAAAACGAAATCCTTGACAACATCAATCTTATCTCCATTTATCATGATGTTGCTTATTGGTCCAGTTGTAAGGATTTTTGTTTGCTTTATGTTGAGGTGTAATCCATACTGAAGGCTGTGGTCTTTGATTTTCATCAGTAAGCGCTTCAAGTCCTCTTCGCTTTCAGCAAGCAAGGTTGTATCATGTGCATAATGTAGGTCGTTAATGAGTCTTCCTCCAATACTGATGACACAGTCTTCTCCATATAGTCCAGTTTATCGGATTATTTGCTCAGCATACAGATTAAGTGTGATGAAAGGATACAACCCTGATGCACACCTTTCCTGACTTTAAACCATGCAGTATCTCCTTGTTCTGTTCGAACAACTGCCTTTTGGTCTATGTACAGGTTCCACGTAAGCACAATTAAGTATTCTGGAATTCTCATTCTTCACAATGTTATCCATAATTTGTTATGATCTACACAGTCAAATGCCTTTGCATAGTCTGTAAAACACAGGTAAACATCTGTCTGGTATTCTCTGCTTTCAGCCATGATCCATCTGATATTAGCAATGATAACCTAGTACTTAACTCCTATGATATAGAATTTTCATGACAATTAAATTAGTTCATACATATAAATGGCTCAGAACATCACCAGGCAAACAGTAAATGCTTAATAAATATTAGTGACTATTACACCAGGCACCCCAGCTACTTACTGGCCCTGCCAGGATGAAGGTCTGTTGGATCTACATCCAAAGCATTGTTGAAGGTGCCCCCAAGGGGCACTAACTGAGGATACAATTGAGCCCATAGCTCAGAGTACAAGGCACATCATAGTTCCAGAGATACTGACCACAACCTGTTAGCCACAAAGTTAAAAACATCTGCCCACCTTCCAGAAGCCTCAGCCAGCCCACTCTTCCAGCTGAGGTCCCGGAGTACTAAAGGTTTCTGCTTGTATTGAACAAATTTCCATCCACTTATAAGTCCCTCTGTACAGATTTAATTGACAGGCAATGAATTTCTCCCTTTGTTTTTCTTGTTCTCACTGAAAACTACAAAGAAAGGCTTAAACTAATCCTTGGAAGATAAAAGTCTTCAGGTTATTCTTCTCTGTCAAGTCTATTTAGTCTTGCCTACAGCTAATCAGCTTGCTTGTCAAAGCAGACCCTAGAACTGCTGGAAATGCATGACAAGGAGGAATGTATAAAGACAAGTGGTATTTTGCTGTAATCTGCCGGATGTTTGTCATTTGGAGGTGCTGGGACTCCAGTTTTAAGAAACTCCACCAGAGTCAATCGAATCCTTTGCTTTCATATATCAGGAGCAAAGTTCCCTCACTGACATCCACAGACATGTTTTTGAGGATGTGCTGATCACTGCTACAAGATGGGGAACAAGAAGATGTAGCAATAAATAAGCAAGTTCCTCAAGGGGGGTGAGAGTATAGTGGGGAGGCAAACCCACATCACAATGAACAATAATAAGGTATGACAAATGCTGGTAGAATTATAACCACGCTGCTTGGGAGCGCAGAGGAGGAAATGATACTGACCGGTGGTTGGAGAAGGTTGTCTTTGTGATGGGCCTTTTGAAGGATGAGTAGGCAGGTAACAAAATGGTGATAAAGACCTTGCCAACACAGCAAACAGGATAAGCAAGTGGGCAGGGGCATGAACATGCTTGAAGTGAGGAAGTAATATCAAATAGTTCATTGGGGGCAGTACAGGGAGTGGTGAGAGAAGAGACTGGAAGCCACAAACAGCACCTATTTAGAATTCATTCACATATAGGGACAGGCCTTCCTGAGCACGTACATGAGAGCCAAACTTACCTGCCTTCCTCATTTAGTAATGGTTCCCCATCTTCATTCCCATTTACCGCTTATTTCTTTAGTCTCTACCAGTAAACTGGCTGTTGAACAGCCTACTAGAACATTTCCATCATGGCAGAAAGTCGGTTAGGCAGCACTGTCTTAGAGAATAATGTTCAGGGGAAATGGTGGCTTTTGGACAGGCTTGGAATAAAGCAATTCCATAACCATTGTTTGTTGTTGTTGTTGTGTGCTGTGAAGTCGATTCTGACTCATAGCAACCCTATACATGACAGAGTAGAACTGCCCAATGGGGTTTCCTATGCTATAATCTTTATGGGAACAGATCTCCAGGTCTTTTCTCCTGCTGAGCTGCTGCGTAGGTTCAAACTGCCAACCTTTCAGTCAGATCACCAGGGCCCCTCAGCTATTGTTTAGGGAAGTTAAAAATTGAAAGCGTGACTGTCGTTTAATGCATACTTGTTTTCACCTCTGCCCAGCAAAGCAGCTAAACATTCCAACGGAAAACCTGATTTACACCATGTTGTTGTTAACATCTCCAACCTCAAATAGTTCTTCAGGGTTTCATGTAGTCCTTGATAACTATTATTTAGAATCTAGTAATCTTTGTTGTTGACATAATTTTTGTGTGCTTTGTATATTTGCACAATCCCATTTATATGTTCCACCTCCTAGGAAGATTTTAACCTCCTTAGCAGGGATTTGTTCTTTTAACTCTTCATATCCCTAGTGTCAATCCCAGTGCTTTGCACATAATATATGCTCAAAAACATTCTTCTGTTAATAATAGCATACAAGGTTTTCTATGACTTAGCCCTGCCTTCCTTTCCAGCCTCATCATTCCCACTTGCAACCCAGTCTTTACAGTTCATTCTACTAAGCACCATGGAGTTTCCCCAAATGCTCCAGGTTTTATATGCCTCCAGGCCTTTGCATAGATGTCTTCCCACCATCCTTACCCTTTGCCTGGCTAACTCTTGGTCATCCTTCAGGAATTAACTTAAACTCCATTTCTATCACCTTTTCTGACCTCCAGGCCCTGGTTAGCTGCTGCTCCTGGGAGTTCCCTGGTAGCCCTAGGGTAGTGCTTATCACTTATTTAATTGTCTATGTCCTTCACTAGCCCATGAGCTCTATGAGGGCGGGTACTATAACTTGTTCATGGTTGTCGTAGTTATCTAATGGTGCTGTAACACAATTACCACAAGTGGGTAGCTTTAAAGAAGAGAAATTTATTTTCTCAAAGTTCTGGAGGCTAAAAGTCCAAATAAGGGTCTCAGCTGTGTTGACTCCTTTCTTGTTGGTAGCCCCAGGCATTCCTTGGTTCCTTGGTGATCTTGGCTTGTAGACAATCCTCATATGACATCGTTTTCCTCCTCATATGTGTCTCTGTGTCTATTCTGGTCTTTTTATAATTCAGAAGTGATTAGGTTTAGGACCCACCATAACTGGCATGGGCTCATTAATGTAACAAAAGAAGACTCTATTTCCAAACAGGGTTATATTCACAGGCACAGGGTCCAGGAATTCAACATATATTTTGGGGGAACACAATTAAATCTGTAACAATGGTTGTATCCCTGGAACTGAGTATACATCTGGTATATAGAAATCACCCAAATGTTTGTGAAATTAATGAATGGAGTAATGATGAACCATAGAAGGAATTGCTTATCAGATAAGTTCAATTGAAGATTTGCAGAAAAGATGTGGGCCCATAGTACTCACATCCTGGCATTTCCTCCTATCATGTGAAAGTCAGACAAATAGCAATGATAAACCCCAAATGGTGGAGAACATTTAGCTTGGAGGTGAAAATGGGTGTGGGCGGAAAAAGAAAGGATACTACATTTTTAATGTTCTAGTTTGTATGCTAGAGTTGGGAGCTGGTGAGTTCATAGAGTTTAACTTATTAATATGTTTTATAACACATATATGCATTGTATATATATTTCAAAAGAAATCGAATATAAAGTATCAAATATTGTTTTTGTTGTTAGGTGCCGTTGAGTTGATTTCAACTAACAGCAACCTCGTATGACAAGGAAAAACTGCCCCATAGGGTTTTCTAGGCTGTAATCTTTACAGGAGCAGATCACCAGGTTTTTCTCCCACAGAGCTGCTAGGTAGGTTCAAACAGCCAACCTTTTGGTTATCAGCCAAGTGCTTAAGCATTGTACCACCAGAGCTCCCGGTATCAAATATGATACAATATAAAATGATAATTTTTTTTTTTTTTTCAGAAAAAGGGTTTTGATTAGTGTTTAGTGACTGGACTTTATTTTCACCGTCTTTTACTATTTACTCTTTTTGCTGTATCTCACAGATATTTCAACAACCATTTTTAGTCTTTCAAATGGAAAAAAAAGGGTGCTACCTTCAGATGTAATAGTATTGTGGGCAATCCTTTACCCATGTAAGAGAAGATGGGTGTCAGCCTCCACAGAGGCCCTTTGGGCATCTTTAGAAGACTTCTTTTCCGTTCTAGCCTAGATGATCATGGTGACACCGGAGACAGCCAGTGAAACACTGAGCCTAAAAGCACAGCCCTTGATTGCTCAGTATTGTTACAGGCTGCCAATTCTTTCCAGGAAAGCAGTGAAAGATAGCATGGGCAAGCTAAGACACAGGATTGCTATCTTCCTCAATTCAGTGACATCTACTTGGTGCCTGCTATGTGCTCAGCATTGTCATGGACACAGAGGATGTAGCGATAACTAGGACAAAAAAGACCGCCGCTGGTCTCAAGAAACTCACTTTCTCAGTTGGGGAGGTAGACAAGTAAACAGATAGAAGCAAGGGCGGATTATCTAATAGGCAAGGTAAGCATGGTGCTTACCTTGCTTACCAGATCATCCTGTAGTGAACAATTTCTCATTTTTTCACCACATCAGAGATTCTGCTTCTAGGTACGGCTGGCATCTGTCTCTCTCCCAACCCAACAGCACCTTCCTACAGAATCAAAGCCTCTTTTCAAATTTACAGTCCCTGATATGGGCAGATGACCCAGTAAGCAAGGTAAGCACGGGCTTACTTGTGCTAACTTACTAATCTTAGTGAAATTGTTCACTGCGCTTACCTTCCCTACTGGATAATCTGCCCCTGGTTAGAAGTACAACAATATCAAATATAAACACATAGCCCAAGTGCAGGACAAGTTAACTTTGTGGAGATGGTGATGAATGGTGTATTAGAAAAAGCTGCTAAAAGAAGGGGGGGAAGACATTTCATAGAAAGGAGACAGCATGTGCAAAGATGTAAGATATGAATGTGGTAGTACTAAATGGCATGCTAAACAGGCATTTAATTTCTAACCTGCCCCAAATCCCATTAAAATGAGAAGTATGTATCTATATATATGTGTGTATATATATATATATATATAAATATATATATACACACACACTGTCTCACACACAACTACACATACACACATAAAAGCCCTGGAACAAGAAGAGGGGTGTCATTAGCACTCAAGAAATTTTCAGAAACTAATAAAGGACAGAAAGCAGAAGGGATTGATTAGATTGACTGTTTAATGAGAACAGAGAAAACCACAACCCAAACATGCACAACAAGTCAAGGGTAGGGAGAGTTTCCCCAAAGGAAGCCCTAAAGAAACCTTAAGCTCAGGGTCAACAAATAGACATAACAGGAAGGGGGGCAGGGCCAAGAGGTGGAGAAGTCAGACGCTTCTGGTGGACCCTCTTACAAAAAAGACTCGAAAAAACAAGTGGTTCAATTATATATGGCAGTCTTGGAGCCCTGAACATCAAAGACAGAGTTGAGGAACCAAACTGAGTTGCAGGGGGAGAGAGAGACAGTTCAGAAGCAGCAAGGAGTTTCCAGACCTGACCCAATGAGAGCCTGAGCCCTTCAGGCCTAATCAGCTCAGAGGTGAGCAGTGAGGGAGACCAGCAGCTGTGCTCAGGAGGCGTGTTTTCTGTACCAGGAGAGACCCGGCACCAGAGACTCTACAAAGCCACCCAGAACCAGTAAGAAGCAGCCCACCATGAAAGGTAAGTACTTGTGTATGGCTACTGCATAGATCAAAAGCACCACCCTTAGGGAAAAACCTCTCTCCCATTTACCTCCCTGCTCCCTGCTCTGCACTGGGTACCAGACTGGCTTCAGCAATTGCCAAGTGTCCTGGGCCGGAAGTATGATCCGTCACACGCCCGGAGCCATTCTCCCTGCCTTGGAGCGTGAACAAATTAACAAACAGAGGAAAAAATAAACTGCCGGCTCCCCTAAGCCAGGAAACCAGGTTAGGCACAGCTTCTTTGCCTAGCCACAGGCATAAGTGATCCACGGACTTTGAGTGCCTTTCCCCCTACGTAGACTTGTGTGGGTCCATCTCAACAGCATAGGCCCTCATTACTGCAGTGCAATAGGCTATGTACCGGAACTCTAACTTCAAATGTTTCAGCTGTGAAGTGGCAGGTTCTTGACATTTAACACTGCTCTGCCCATTAAGCAGGGTCTTCACCTACCCACATCAGGCACCTGAGGACTGGTGGCACCACCCACGCCACCTAGCCACCTGCGAGAGGGGCCTATGAATAAGAGTTGCCCCCCAGTCCTTACAGCCAACAGCATTAGGTGCTCATAGTCCAGCGGCAAAACCCACCCACCTATGCACTCTAAGGAACAGGAACATACCCTCCTCCTGGACACTTGGGGGCAGCTGTTAGCCCCCTGCCTTGCTCAGAGTGTGTCCCCCTGCTGCAGCCAGATGCCTGTGCCTACACCAATCACCCATGCCTGTCTAGAACTGTAAGTGAGAGCCTACACCACACACTTAGTGGCTATCTACCTGGGCACCTGAGCTGAATCCATACAGGAGGAGTGGGCAGACTCCTGAGCTCACATACCTAGTAACAGATCTAACCACAGGGTGACAGGACATTAGAGCTTCAAAGTTGCCAATAATCAAACTAGCTCATATGAACAGCCTATTTGGGCATATCAAAACAAAACAAGAATCTAGGACACAGTAAGCAAACATAAAATAAATAAATATAATAACTTATTCATGGCTTGGCAACAACACTCAATATCAAATCACCTAAAGCAGCAATCCATGATGGCTTCAGCAAGCTCCCAAAATAAAGAATCAAGAACTTTTCCAGAGGAGGAAAATTTCTTGGAACTACCAGAGGCAGAATACAAAAGATTAATATACAGAACTCTTCAAGAAATTAGGAGGAAAATTAAGGAAAATGCAGAACACGCAATAGAGGAAATTAAAAAGACTAGAGAAGAGCATAATGACAAATTTAACAGAAGGCAAGAATCCACAGAAAGACAGCAATGAGAAATCCAGAAGATCTAACAATAAAATTTCAGAATTAGACAGCTCAATAGAAAGTCACATGAGCAGAATTAAGGCAATGGAACTCAGAATTTGTGAGATTGAAGATAAAGCATTTGACATGAACTTATTTGAGGAAAAATCAGATAACAGTATTCAAAAAAATGAAGAAACCCTAAGAATTATGTGGGACTTTATCAAGAGGAATAACCTACAAGTGATTGGAGTACCAGAACGGGGGAGATAACAGAAAATACAGAGACAATTTTTGAAGATTTGTTGGCAGAAAACTTCCCTGATATTGTGAAAGATGACAAAATATCTATCCAAGATGCTCATTGAACCTCACATAAGGTAGATCCCAAAAGAAAGTCACCAAGACATATTATAATCAAACTTGCCAAAACCAAAGATAAAGAGAGAATTTTAAGAGCAGCTACAGATAAATGAAAACTCATCTACAAAGGAGAGTCAATAAGAATAAGCTCGGACTACTCAACAGAAACCATGCAGGCAAGAAGGCAATGGGATGACATATATAAAGCCTTGAAGGAAATAAACTGCCAGCCAAGAATTATATATCCAGCAAAACTGTCTCTCAAATATGGTGGCAAAATCAGAGCATTTCCAGATAAACAGAAGTTTAGGGAATTTGCAAAAACCAAACCCAAATTACAAGAAATACTAAAGGGAGTCCTCCAGTTAGAAAACCAGTAACATCAGATAAAAACCCAAAACCAGAACACAGGACACAGCAACCAGATATCAACCCAGACAGGGAAGTCACAAAAGTGAATCAAAGCTAAAACACTGAAAATAGGGAAACAGATGTCAATATGTAAAAGAAGATAACATTAAAACAAAAAAGAGGGACTTAAAAATGTAGATATAGATTTTTCATACAGAGAGGAAGTCAAGGCGATATAAAGAAATAAAAGACTGGTATAAACTTGGAAAAATAGGGGTAGATATTAAGGTAACCACAAAGGAAAGTAACCTACAAGTCAAAATTAAAAAGTAGAAAAATATAAAGACTCAGCAAACACAAAATCAACAACAATGAAAAAGATGAAGAGAAAATACATAAAGAAAAACAACTCAGCACAGAAAATTAACTGGAACAAAGAAACTGTGAACAACACACAAAAAAAGACATCAAAATGACAGCACTGAACTCGTACCTAGCAATAATTCCACTGAATGTAAATAGACTGAATGCACCAGTACAGAGACAGAGAATGACAGATTGGATAAAAAAACACGATCCGCTTATATGCTGCCTACAAGAGAGGCACCTTAGACTTAAAGACACAAACAAACTAAAACTCAAAGGATGGAAAAAAATATATCAAGCAAACAAAACTTGAAACAGAGCAGAAGTGGCAATATTAATCTCTGACAAAATAAACCGTAAAGTAAAATCCACCACAAAGGATAAGGAAGGATACTATACAATGATTAAAAGATCAATACACCAGGAGGACATAACTATAATAAATACTGACACACCCAACCACAGGGCTCCCAAATACATAAAACAAACTCTAACAGCTCTGAAGAAAGAGATAGACAGCTTCACATTAGTAGTAGGAGACTTCAACACACCACTTTCAGTGAAGGACAGAACATCCAGAAAGAAGCTCAACAAAGACATGGAAGAGCTAAATGCTACAATCAACCAACTTGATCTCATAGACATATACTGAACACTCCACCCAACAGCAGCCAAGTATACTTTCTTTTCCAGTGCACATGGAACATTCTCCAGAATATACCACATATTAGGCCATAAAACGAGCCTTAACAAAATCCAAAGCATCGAAATATTACAAAGAGTCTTTTCTGACCATAAAGCCATTAAAGCAGAAATCAACAACAGAAAAAGCAAGGAAAAAAATAAAACACATGGAAACTGAACAACACCTTCCTCAAATACTACTGGGTTATAGATGAAATTAAATATGGAATAAAAAAATTGATAGAATCAAACAAGAATGAAAACACATCCTCCCAGCACCTTTGGGACACAGCAAAAGAAGTGATCAGAGGTCACTTTATACCAATAAATGCACATATCCAAAAAGAAGAAAGGGCCATACTCAAAACATTAACCCTACAACTGGAACAAGTAGAAAGAGAGCAGCAAAAAGAAGCCCTCAGGTGCCAGAAGAAAGGAAATAATAAGAATTAGAGCAGAATTAAATGAAACAGAGAATATAAAAACAACTGACAGAGCTATCAAGACCAAAAGCTGGTTCTTCAAAAAGATCAACAAAACTGATAAACCATTGGCCAAACTGACAAAAGAAGAACAGGAGAGGAAGCAGATAACCCAAATATGAAATGAGTTGGGTGATATAACAACAGACCCAATTGAAATTAAAAGAATCATAACAGAATACTATGAAAAACTGTACTTTAACAAATTTGAAAACCTAGAGTAAATGGACAAATTTCTAGAAAGTCACTACCTACCTAAACTAACACAAACAGAGGTAGAACAACTAAATAAACCCATAACAAAAGAAAAGATTGAAAAGGTAATTAAAAAACTCCCAACTAAAAAAAAAGCCCTGGCCCAGATGGCTTCACTGGAGAATTCTACCAAACTTTCATAGAAGAATTAACACCACTACTACTAAAGGTATTTCAGAGCACAGAAAAGGACGGAATACTCCCAAACTCATTCTATGAAGCCAGCATAACCCTGATACCAAAACCAGGTAAAGACACAACAAAAAAAGAAAAATACAGACCAATATCCCTCATGAACATTGGTGCAAAAATCCTCAACAAAATTCTAGCCAATAGAATTCAGCAACATATAAAAAAAAAAAAATCACCATGATCAAGTGGGATTTATACCAGGTATGCAGGGATGGTTCAACATTAGAAAAACAATCAATGTAATCCATTACAGAAATAAAACAAAAGACAAGAACCACATGATCTTATCAATCGATGCAGAAAAGGCATTTGACAAAGTCCAACACCCATTCATGATAAAAACTCTGAACAAAATAGGAATAGAAGGGAAATTCCTCAGTGTAATTAAGGGCATTTATACAAAGCCAACTGCCAACATTGTCCTAAATGGAGAGACTTTGAAAGCATTCCCCTTGAGAATGGGAACCAGACAAGGATGCCCTTTATCACCACTCCTATTCAACATTGTGCTGGAGGTTCTAGCCAGAGCAATTAGGCTAGAAAAAGAAATAAAGCGTATCTGAACTGGTAGGGAAGAAGTCAAAGTATCTCTATTTGCAGAAGATATGATCTTATACACAGAAAACCCCAAATAATCCACAAGAAAACTACTGGAACTAATAGAAGTTTTCAGCAAAGTTTCAGGATACAAGATCATACATACAAACATCAGCTGGATTCCTTTACACCAACAAAGAGAACCTTGAAGAGGAAATCACCAAATCAATACCATTTACAATAGCCCCCAAGAAGATAAAATACATAGGAATAAATCTAACCAGAGACGTAAAAGATCTGTACAATGAAAACTACAAGACACTACTGCAAGAAAGCAAAAGAGACCTGCATAAGTGGGAAAACATATCCTGCTCATGGATAGGTAGACTCAAAGTTGTGAAAATGTCAATTCCAAAGGGATTTGCAGATACAATGCAATCCCAATCCAAATTCCGCTGGCATTTTTTAATGAGTTGGAGAAATAAATCACCAACTTCATATGGAAAGGGACGAGGCCCCGAATATGTAAAGCATTACCTGATTTTAGAACTTATTATACTGCCACGGTAGTCAAAACAGCCTGGTACTGGTACCACAACACATGCATAGACCAATGAAATAGAGTTGAGAATCCAGACATAAATTCATCCACCTATGAGCAGCTGATATTTGACAAAGGCCCAAAATCCATTAACTAGGGAAAAGACAGTGTCTTTAACAAATGGTGCTGGCATAACTGGATATCCATCTGCAAAAAACTGAAACGAGACCCATACCTCACACCATGCACAAAAACTAATTCAAAATGGATCAAAGACTTAAATATAAAATCAAAAACGATAAATATCATGGAAGAAAAAATGGGGACAACGCTAGGAGCCATAATACATGGCATAAACACAATACGAACCATAAATAACAATGCACAAGCACCAGAAGAGAGACTAGATAAATGGGAGCTCCTAAAAATCAAACACTTATGCTCATCAAAAGACTTCACCAAAAGAGTCAAAAGACAACCTACAGACTGGGAAAAAATTTTTGGCTACGACAAATCCAATCAACATCTAATCTCTAAAATCTACAAGGTACTGCAAAACCTCAACAACAAAAAGACAAATAACCTAGTTAAAAAATGGACAAAGGATATGAACAGGCACTTCACCAAAGAAGATATTCAGGTGGCTATCAGACACATAAAGAAATGCTCACAATCATTAGCCATTAGAGAAATGCAGATAAAAACTACAATGAGATATCATCTCACCCCAGCAAGGCCAGCATTAATCCAAAAAACACAAAATAATAAATGTTGGAGAGGTTGTGGAGATACTGGAACACTTATACACTGTTGGTGGGAATGTAAAATGGGAAAACCACTTTGGAAACCAATTTGGCGCTTCCTTCAAAAGCTAAAAATAGAAGTACCATACGATCCAGTTATCCCACTCCTTCGAATAGATCCTAGAGAAATAAGAGCCATCACAAGAGTAGGTAAACGCACACCCATGTTGACTGCAGCACTGTTCACAATAGCAAAAAGATGGAAACAACCTTGGTGCCCATCAACGGACAAATGGATAAACAAATTATGGTATATCCACACAATGGAATACCACGCAACGATAAAGAACAAGGATGAAGCCACGAAACATAACATGGAGGAAGCTGGAGGTCATTATGCTGAGTGAATTTAGTCAGTCACAGAAGGACAACTATTATATAAGACCACTATTATAAGAACTCAAGAAAAGGTTTAAACACAGAATAAAACATTCTTTGATGGTTATGAGGATGGGGAGGGAGGATGAGGGTTATTTCTAACTAGATAGTAGATAAGAATTATCTTATGTGAAAGGAAGGACAGCACTCACTACAGGGAATGTCAGCACAACTGGACTAAACCAAAGCTAAGAAGTTTCCTGAATACAGTCAAACACTTTGAGGGACAGAGTAGCAGGGGTAGGGGTCTGGGGACCATGCTTTCAGGGGACATCTAGGTCAACTGGCTTAACAAAGCTCATTAAAAAACTGTTCTGCATCCTACTTTCGTGAGTGGCATCTGGGGTCTTAACAGCTTGCAAGCAGCCATCTAAGATGCATCAATTCATCCCAACCACCTGAAGTAAAGCAGAATGAAGAACACCAAAGACTCAAGGAAAGTATTAGCCCAAGAGACAAGGGCCACATAAACCAGAGACTTCATCAGCCTGAGACCAGAAGAACTAGATGGTGCCCAGCTACCACCAATGACCGCCCTGACAGGGAACACAACAGAGAGTTCCTGATGGACCAGGAGAAAGCTGTGGTGCAGAACTCAAATTCTAGTAAGAAGACCAGACTTAATGGTCTGACTGAGACTGGAGGAACCCCGGAAAGCATGGCCCCCAGATTCTCTATCAGCCCAGAACTAAAAAAATTTCAGAGGCCAACTCTTCAGACAGGATTGGACTGGACTGTGGGACGTAAAGTGATACTTGTGAGGAGTGTGCCTCTTAGCTCAAGTAGATACAAGAGACTAAACGGGCAGCTTCTGTCCAGAGGTGAGATAGGAAGGCAGAGAGAGTTAGGAGCTGGTTGAACGGTCATGGGCAATCAGGGGTGGAAAGGAGGAGTGTGCTGTCACAGTATGGGGAGAGCAATTAGAGTCACATAACAATGTATGTATAAATTTTTGTATGGGCAAAAATAAAAATTAAAAAAAAAGAAATAACAGGAAGGATGCCCAGGTTGACCATTAAACAGGTTGCTGTGGCGTCAATTCTGACTCATAGCAACTCTATAGGACAGAGTAGAACTGCCGCATAGGGTTTCCAAGGCTGTAATCTTTACAAACAGGCTGCCACATCTTTCTCCGTCAGAGCAGCTGGTGGGTTCCAACCGCTGACCTCAGGGTTAGCAGCCAAGTGCTTAACCACTACACCAACAGGGCTCCTTCTGGGTCTGTCGTTAGACAAACTAATTTAGACATTGCATTCAGGTGGGGTCCTTGTCATCCTGGGTGTACACCTTGTGATTAGAAGGCAGCAGTGTCTCAAAAAAAAAAAGAAACTTCCCCAAAACAAAACAACAACAGCAACAAAAAAACTTGACTATCTCCCAAGGGAAGGCTTCTAGTTTGAAATTTGGGTTCTTCGCATTGAAAGAACCCAATTGAGTCCCAAGCTGGATAAATTTTAAATTAAGATCCACATCTTCTAGTGAAATTTCAAAACTCAAATTATAAAGAGAAAAATTCCTAAAAGCACACAAAAAGAAAAACAAGATACCTAATAAAAGAGCAAGAATCAGATTGGCACCAGAGTTTTGGACTGAATAGTACTGAAATTCTTTTTTGTCCTTGGGATTCTACTAGGTAGTTATTTCTCTTGATCTTTTCTTGCCAGGTTATATCCAACCTATCTGCTGTTAACAAAACAAAAATAAAAAGGAGTCTCTACTCATT
The DNA here is from genome assembly GCA_030035585.1 of Dugong dugon. Taxonomy (NCBI): domain Eukaryota; kingdom Metazoa; phylum Chordata; class Mammalia; order Sirenia; family Dugongidae; genus Dugong; species Dugong dugon. Next base: position 36,291,972 of record CM057467.1, read on the forward strand.
TAACTGCAGAGCCTGACCTCAGCCAAGAACATCGGTTGCTATACAGGAAGAAAATAGGGCTTTTCTTTCTATTCTTTTCAATCATAACACCAAATACACTTATTCAGTTTCTATCTGTCTAAGGCTCTATAAATCAGAGCCTCAGTGTACATTCCTGTGGGTCATGCACTGCACAACTCTTACAGGCACCATTACATAGGCCACAACATGAATGGCTCCTCCAATGCAGTTGCCCTGTCTATAATTCTGCCAGGGACCAGCTGCTGTTACCAAATCACAGGTCAGCAAGGAGGGAATGTCACTCGTGTCAATCCCCAGCATCTGTCTTTTAAGTCATATCAAGGGCTGTGTTAGCACTGTTTATTCTTTAGACCATATGTCCTTTTTTGGTTTTCTTGCTCCCTGAGAATTGGTATGGTTGCAATGGAAGGAGAGAACCAAGGTTGGTGTGGAAGCTATCATAATTCCTCAGAGGGGTATCAAAAGACTGCTGAATAATTGTAGACTATTAACTCTAATTTATCTGAATGAGACGAGGAACAAGGCTGCACGTCATCCCAAAACCATTAATCAATATATAGTACAGTATATGTAGAGTGAAGTTGGTTTATCAAATAGGAAAGATTTTCTTTATAAGTCAGAAAACTCAAGTCAAACTAATTAATAAATAAACAAAATTTATTAGCTTATATAGTTCGCTACGAGTCAGAATCGACTCGACGGCAATGGGTTTGGTTTTGGGGTTTTGGTATATAATAAAAATGTAAGTTACGTTTCAGATGAAATTTGCCTTAGCAGCTCAATAATAACATCAAAGACCGAGATAATTTCCTTCTCTTCAGTTTTGTCCTCTGGCATCGGCGTTATACCATGGCTGACTTCCCTTGTGGTCACAAAATGGCTGCACATAGTCATCAGAGTTAAGTGATTTTTCTTCCATGTACAGCAAGAAAAGAAGAAGATTTTTTCCCCAATCATTAATGACAAATCTGGCTTCCTCTGATTAAAGCATAACTTAGGTCATATGTCTACTATCCCGTGTCAATCACTGCGGCCCAGGAGAAGTGATTCACAATTGGCTTAGATCTGCCTAATATGCCCACAACAGTATAGTAGAACCAGTTACAGTAGAAAGTTTGGATAATGTAATAGGCTTTGACCACCATGGCTTATCCAAACAGTATGGGTAGGAAATTTGGGATCTTTTAGGAGAAGAAAAGGGTGCAAGAGTGCTGGGGAGTGATACAATGTCTATTATTGAGCTACCATGGGTTCTGTTTGCATGAGGACCCGACAAACCTCCACTTTAGACCTCTAATGAGCTAAAGATCTGAGATAGTGAAACAAAATTAAAGAAAAAAGGTACCCTGACCTCTGAGAAAGTGCCCCAAGTAGGCAAGGAGTTCACTCAGAGGCAGAAAAGATTTAAGAAGTTCAGACTTACTGCAGGACTTTCAAGTTCCTCAAGAAAGTAAGCTGAAAACCTGAGTCAAACCAAACTGTATTATTAAGGGCATTGTAATAAAGTGAGGGGGTAATGGCGGGTCAGTGGTAAAATTCTCACCTTCCATAAGCAAGACCCAAGTTTGATTCCTGGCCAATGCACCTTATGCACAGCCACTACCTATCTGTTCAGTGGAGGTTTGTGTGTTACTATCATGTTGAACAGGTTTCAGCAGAGCTTCCAGACTAAGATGGATTATGTGCATTGGGTCGCCACAAGTTGGGGGCCAACTCGACACCAGTGAACAACAGTATTGTAAGGGAGGAAAGCCATACAATCTGGGTAACTAACAAAAGAACTCCAACATTTGTGTGAACATTTGTGTAGGGAGGACCACACCAGGTCAGAAAACTGCCCCAACCATGCAGTGCAGCATCAGCAATGACCTCAGTAGCTGTAATGAGAGGTGAGACAAATCAGAGATGAGTCCTGGGGGCTGCAGCAATAGGCCTTTGAAGGCTGCAAAGAAGAGAGTGTGAGTGACTCCAGGACTCTGTCCTAGGGGGAGGTAAGGCATTATTGGGCAGTGGAGGTTCCAGTATTCAGCTGGTGGGGCTCAAAGACCATTGCATTAGCACATTGTACCCATCTACCCTTAACTGTGGGCCATCAGGCTGCTGGAAACTGGGGATGCACAGGTTATATTAAGAAGTATTTAAATTTTGCTCTGCAAGACTTAACACCTAATTATATTTGACTTGACTCAATATTAAAAATTATTTCACATCTCCTGAGCATTCTATAAACTAAAGGGGGAAAAAAACCTGACTTAGAACAACTTGGAAATAAAAACAAACTGAACCAGAGTTGGAAATTTTTTAAATAAAGGGATAACAAAAACCCAGGTCATTGGCCATTCTCTGGAATTAAATCATCAGTTCTGTCCATTGAAAGAGGTGGCTCTGCAAGACTTTTCTTTACTGAGAAAATCCTTGCCCCAAGCCTTCTCGATAGACATAATCATTCTCGACTTCCACGAATCTTTTCAAAGAACTGTAGAGCTGTTTCTGCCAGATTGAGGCACATGGTATTATTACTTCAACCCTGTCAGAAGAAGGCCTTTTGAATTACTCACTAGGCTGTGGGTGGGTTAAGAACTGGTGGTCTGAGTTCCCAGTTTTTCCTAACAGAAGATTGCCAATTACAGATACTCAATTTCTCTTTCAAATGGCTGATTCTCCTCTGGTTTCTCTTGGGTAGCTGATTCTTCTCTGGTTTCTCCTGTTTCCATTCTGGATAGCAAGGCCTTCTGGCAGGGATTGTAATTAGGTGTGATTTAAGTGCTGCATAATTTGTACAATGCTATAAAATGCCAATGCAGAATCAAGGGAGTTTGGTCAAGAGGAAAATTTATTTTGGAAAAGAAGGGGTTGGGGAGCAGGTGACACTAGGCCATCTGTTTCAGAAGGGATAATTAGGATTCTGGTTTTGCTGAAGACATTTTTAGAAAAAGCATTTGCAAGGGTTGCTGAAAAGTAGCATCAGTTCTGAGAAGGAAGTCAGAAAAGAGAGCAAAGGCTGAGCAGGCCCAGCTCTCTAGGTTAAACCAGTGCCAAGTCAACTTGCGAACAAGAACTTTCCAAAAGACCAAGCCAGAGGAACTCCTGCAAGTAAAAAGTAGTCCCCCATATAGAAAGGATGACCTCAGTTCTGATATATTGCCACTTTCATCCATTGACATTGTTCAATGCCTTTCCTTTCTGGAAGCAAAGCACCATAACAAGAGTTATGGACCAAGATGCTTTGAGATTTTCTTCCTTCTCGACCTCCAGCCTCTGACCATGTGGCCATTTCTTAGCACCTCTACCTCTCTCAGGACAAAGGATTTGGGCATATAACTCTTCAGGTGTAAATATCCAAGGAGAAAGTAATAAGCTGTTAAAGGTCTCAAGGAAGAAAGGAAGGGATAAAAGAAGAGAGGGAGGGAAGGTGGAAGGAAGGCAGGAGAGAGGAAATGTACTGCAATATTTGCCAGTATCTATTATAATCATTGTAACTACCTTCATCTGTCTATTAAAGGACAATTTCTACTTCATGTCATTATCCTTACCCTGAAATAGCACAACACAAATTAGAAATTATATGTAGACAAATTAGATTTTCCTATCAGAATTTTGATTTCTCATGTGAAAACTTCAGTGATAGATTCCAAGTTTGGTTAGAAGAGTTTAAAGTTAACTCATACTCTTGCATGAAATGAAGCTTAATGAATAACGTGTACAGTAAAACCTCATGAATTCAGACTTCATTAATGTGGAATTTTCAGTGCTTATCTTTGCTTTATCCATAAATATATATATTCCTAGTAAATCATTATAAATCCAGTTGTACCCAAAAAAAGGCTTCCTAAAGTTATCTTCATAAGTCTTGAGTGTTTTAAAAGCAAAGACTTAATTTATATATATATATGCTACTGTAGATTATACCGTTACGAGAGCCCTGCTTACCCCTTTTTGGAGAACTGAAAGTAATATTAGATCTACTTCCATCCAACACATCTAGAAAAATATACTATACTAAAAGGCAATGTTCTTTCCCTTTCCCCTACTTGAAAGTACTCTTATTTAAAGGTTACAAAGAAAGGGTTAATTGAGAGAAAAAGTATAGCAGTATCTTTATGTGAATAATAAACATATAGTTTGCTTTTCTACATATAAAAGCAGAGTCTTGCCAAATATCAGTACTGCTACAGTGTCCTTTAGAGTATATACATTTGGAAAGGGCAGAAATGTGAAAGCCTTCATTTCTCCTCAACTTTGTGTCTTTAGTTAGCTTGTAATCTGTTTCTATCAGTGCTTGATTCAAAGATCTCTGGAATGTTCCCCTGAGTCCTCTTGAACTTGAAGCTGAAATGTCTCCTATTTCTTCCCAATGCCACCTTCTCCAGTCCTCTTCACTGCAACTATCTTGTCTCTTAAGTCTTCTGTAATGGTTAAAGCTGTGGGTCAACTTGGCGGGGCCATGATTCTCAATGGTTTGGCAGTTATGTAACGATGTAGTTTGGCAGTTATACAATGATGTAGTCATCCTCCATGATGTGATCTGATGTGATCAACCAATCAGTTGTAAGGGGAGTTTCCTTGGGGGTGTGGCTTGCATCCAATATACATATGGACATTCTGGCAAAGCTCACTTTGGATCCTGCATCTGGCTTGTCATCATCTGACCTTCAGTTCTTGAGACTTGAGCCAGCTGCCTGCCATACTGCTTCCCTATCTTGGAATTCATCAGCCTCCACAGCATGTGAACCAGCAGCCTGCCGTCTGACCTGCCAATCTTGGGTTCATCAGCCCCTGCAGCTACATGAGTCAGGAGAAGACCCATGGACTTGGAACTTGCCATGGATTTGGAACTTGCCAGACTCTGCAATCACGTAAGCCATTTCCTTGAAATAAATCTCTCTCTCTATATATATATATATGTATATATATATACACACACACACTTCACTGGTTTTGCTTCTCTAGAGAACCCAGCCTAAGACACTTTCTAACTCTTTTTCACACGAAAGTAGTTGGTGTGTACACTTCTCCAGAGAACTACAGCACAAAATGTAGAGACTTCTCCTTAAATCACCCTGACTTATGCAATTGTAAATAATTCTTTCCAAGTCATAGAGTCATAAACTCCTAGCATCAGAAAGGATCTATTAGATAGCATCCAATTCAAAACCTTCATTTTATAGCTGAGGAAAATCAGTCCTAGGGAGATAAAGTGACTTGTCCAAGGTCACATACCTCTTGTTGACAGTATTGTTAAGAAATGGGAAATTTCTCTAGGCAAAATTGTGATTAACCTACTGGTTCTTTTCATATTAGAAAATGATAAAAATTGATTTTTTTGTTTTTTGTTTTTTGTTTTTTAGTTTAGGCTTCACATTAATTTGTACGAGCTTTTACTTAATTAGGCTGACCCCATATGCTGGGCTGCTAACCGAAAGGTTGGCAGCTCAAGCCCACTGTTGCTCCTTGGCAGAAAAATGTGGCAGTCTGCTTCCATAAAGATTACAGCCTCAGAAACCCTATGGAGCAGTTCTGCACTGTCCTGTAGGGTTGTTATGAATCAGAATCGACTCAACAGCAATGGGTTTAATGGTCATAGGCCTTTATTCTTTGAATTGTAAAATTTTGTTGAGAAGGGAAATTCTATCTCCCCACGTTTTGGTCTTGGCCCATAGTGCAGAGAAAAAGTTTTTGTACTTATAGTCTGGCCCTCTCTCCACTTACTTCCTAGCTCCCTTCACAAGAAAAGCGGTTGTCTGTTTGATTGGTCAGAGCCGGATGTTCATTAGATCACATTGTGCCAAATGATAGGGTTACTGTACCTTAAAGCCAGAAATGAGTGCTACTCTTTGTTTTTGAATTCTTGGACCATAAACAGCAGGCTCATCATACTTTCTTTTTACTCCCTAGCATTCATCAGTGAGAAAGTCATGGCCTCCTTTGTCATCAGGGAAAACATCTATCCATATTTCTCCTCTTCCATTTGACAGCCTGACAGGCTATTTGCCAAGCCATGTTATATTACTTATGCTGGTAATGTGTTTCCCTTGCAGTCTTTGTTCTTTGTATGTGTAGATTCCTAGGCAGGAACCCCAAAGAGAATAGTTAGTGGGAGGGTTCAAGCACTAACTCCTGCTCCAAACCCACTAACCAAGTATCTAATGCTATATCACCATAGAATAAAAAAAGATCCAGGTCACCTTCTAGTGAGAAACCTAACCTAGCTATCGACAAGATGAGCTCTCCACCCTGCCCCCAGATCCCTGCTCACTGTTGCCTGGAGCGATTTAAGAAAGAAGAGAGACAAATGCCTATATTCCCATTTGGTTCATTTCTGGTCCTTTCTTCCAGCAGAAACATGTAAGTGCTTTGGGTTCACTGGTCAGTTTATCATAAGGAAGTATACCTCATCATGCCTCTCCTAGTCAAGACTACCTCCAGACGGAAAGGGAAGACCCACCCTACTTGTGGTGAGATAACAGTGAGAAGTTGAACTAGATAATCCCTAAAGTCCTGCCAACAATAATCAATCTTCTAATTCTATGGGGTCTGTGCCTGATTTAATTGAAACTCAGATATGTAAGTAATGAAATTTTTCTTGGCAGAGGAACACAAACAGGAGTGATGCTTCTAAAGATCAAACCATGGAGTCCTTGGAAGACTGCACCAATAGAGCAGGTCCAAGGTAGCCCCTGGTTGTACTGAAAACCATGGTCATCAAAGTAAGGAGTAAGGTTGGTTATCGTGCTCTTTAGTGTGGTAAAGTGAAGTGGAAAGAGTAACAGACAGTCAGGAAACTCAGGCCAGGTTAACCTAAAACTAGCTGTGAGACCTAGGGCCAGCACGACTTCTCTGCAACATGTCATACGTGCCTCACCTATAAAATGAGCAGGATATGGACAAAATGACTGCTGGGTCCCTTCCAGCGCCATGATGTTAATGAAAGGTTAGAGAAAATGAGAGGATCAGTGTCTTTTTTTAACCAGTATCTACCTGATAATGCATGATTTACCCCCAGTTTATGAAAGGATCAAGTTCAACAAAAAATTCTCAGCAAAGATTGAAATCCATTGAAATAATTGCTTCCAATTTTCCAAATTCAAAAGCAATTCTTTTCAGTCCATTATGAGTTTGTTTCTTTATTTCTAGTTTGTTTTTTATTTTTTTATTTTTTTTAAGAAATCTTACATTAACAACAACTTAGCCATATCCTGAAAAATCCTAGTGGCTCATATTTCTGTTCTGCACAAGCAATTAACACTCCTCTCAGTGGAAACATGAGCAACAACTTGGGGCCATAAGTATCTAAGGAGTCCATTTTCATTTCCAAGAGTATGAAACACAAAAACCCAGGTGTTTGGGCAGAAGCTGAAAAACAGCAGAGAAGATGTTGATTGTATTTTCAAATTTCCAATTTTATTTTCAAGTGCAGTGTGTGCCTGGAAGCCAGACTCAACACAACAGCCTACAGCAAATGCCCTTAATTACTTCTTTCCCAGGGTCCTTCAAACATTAGCAATCTGGAGGCCAAGTCCATAAAACTGGCTGGAAATCACTCCAAATCATTTTTTAATCATTTACTTGAAAAGTAGGCAGACATTATGCTGTGATGTTACTCCCCCAAATAATTACTCAACATAGTGGGGCTATAACCTCTAAAATCTTCTAGGACCAGTGCAATTTCAGAGGCAGCAAGTGGTAATGAAACTAATATTTTTTTCCCTTTGAGATCTAAATGATATAGTTTTCTCTGCTTCCCTTGTTCTATACACCCGGATACTGCCGTCTTCTAAGTTTCGGGACAGCCCAAATATAAAACAGTCTGCCTTGTTGCCTCCTTTCTTGCAAACATATTTTTCCCAGGCTGTGTATCACAATTTCAAGCCTGAGAAACTGGATATCCTGAAGACTGAACCTACCATTATTTGTCCTCTCTGTATTCACATGCTGCTTCTTGCTCTCACTCTTTCTCATCCAGACAGCATCTATCATGCTTGGCACTTTCTCAAATAAAATTTACAGTGCCCAAAACTCGAAGTTGGTTTTGGTCAAAAACTTCCTTCAAATCCTAACTGATGATACTCAAAAAATACAAGAATTTATTTTGTCTCCAGGAGTCAGTCTGAGATGTCAATTATTGGTATAGAAGTAAACATTTTGTGGAGGTTTACCAATTCAATTTGCTATTTTCAATCACCTCATATGCATGTGTAACCTCTAAATGTCCCCAAATGTCTGTCAGTTTGTCATATGGTGGTGGCTTGCATATTCCTGTGATGCCAGAAACTATGCCACCAGTATTTCGAATACCAGCAGGGTCATCCATGGTGAACAGGTTTCACCTAAGCTTCCAGACTAAGAGAGACTAGGAAGAAGGACCTGGCAGTCTACATGTGAAAACATTGGCCAGTGAAAACTTTATGAATAGAAGTGGAACATTATCTGGTATAGTGATGGAAGATGAGCCCCTCAGGTTGGAAGGCACTCAAAATATGACTGGGGAAAAGCTGCCGCCTCAAAGTAGAGTCGATCTTAATGATGTGGATGGAGTCAAGCTTTCGGGACTTACATTAGCTGATGTGGCACGACTCAAAATCAGAAGAAACAGCTGAAAACATCCATTAATAATCATAATGTGGTACAAGGTATGTACAAGCTATGAATCTAGAAAAATTGGAAGTTGTCAAAAATGAAATAGATCACATAAAGATCAATATCCTAGGCATTAGTGAGCTGAAATGGACTGGTATTGACCATTTTGAATTGGATAATCATATGGTATACTATACTGGGAATGACAAACTGAAGAGGAATGGTGTTGCATTCATTATCGAAAAGAACATTTCAAGATCTATCCTTAAATGCAATGCTGTCAGTGATAGGATAATATCCATACTCTTACAAGGAAGACCAGTTAAGATGACTATAATTCAAATTTACCCACCAATCACTAATGCCAAAGATAAAGAAATTGAAGATTTTTACCAACTTCTGCAGCCTGAACTTGATCAAACATGCGATCAAGATGCATTGACACAAATAAGAAACAAAATGGGGGACGTTAAAACAGACCCAAATGAATAAAAAAGATCATAACAGAGTATTATGAAAAACTATACTCTAACAAATTTGAAAACCTAGAGGAAATGGAAAAATTTCTAGAAAAACACTACCTACCAAAACTGACACAAAATGATATTGAAAATCTGAACAGACCCATAACAAGAGAAGAGATTGAAAAGATAATTTAAAAAAACTTCCAACAAAAAACACCCTGGCCCAGATGGCTTCACTGGAGAATTCTACCAAATATGCAGAGAAGAGCTTACCCCAGTACTACTGAAACCATTTCAAAACATAGAAAAGGAAGTGACACTTCTAAATTCATTCCAGGAAGCCAACATAACCCTGATACCAAAACCAGGCAAAGATACCACAAAAAAAGAAAATTACAGATCAATATCTCTCATAAATATAGATGCAAAAAATCTCAACAAAATTCTAGCCAATAGAATTCAGCATTATATCAAAAAAATAATAAACCATGACCAAGTAGGATTCATACCAGGTATGCAAGGATGGTTCAACATTAGAAAATCAATCAACGTAATCCACCACATAAATAAAAGGAAAGAAAATAATCACATGATCATCTCAATTGACACAGAAAAGGCATTTGACAAAGTCCAACACCCATTCCTGATAAAAACTCTCAATAAAATAGGTACAGAAGGGAAATTTCTCAACATAATAAAGGGCATCTATGCAAAACCAACGGCCAACATCATTCTTAATGGAGAGAGGCTGAAAACATTCACCCTGAAAACAGGAACAAGACAAGGATGCCCTTTATCACCACTCCTATTTAATACTGTGCTGGAAGTTCTAGCTCAAGCAATAAGGCAAGAAAAAGAAATCAAGGGCATCCAAATTGGTAATGAAGAAGTGAAACTGTCTCTGTTTGAGGATGATATGATACCCTAAATAGAAAACCCTAAAGACTCCATGATAAATCTACTGGAACTAATAGAAAGATTCAGCAGAGTAGCAGGATATATGATAAACATACAAAAATGAGTTGGATTCCTATACACCAATAAAGAGAACAATGAAAAGGAAATCAGGAAAACAATACCATTTATAATAGCTCCCCAAAAAATAAAATACTTAGGAATAAATCTGACCAGGGATGTAAAAGACCTATACAAACAAAACTACAAAACACCACTGCAAGAAACCAAGAGATTTGCATAAATGGAAAAATGTACCATGCTCATGGGTAGGTAGACTCAACATTGTGAAAATCACATTTCTACCCAAAGAAATCTACAAATACAATGCAATCCCCATCCAAATACCAACAACATTCTTTAAAGAGATGGAAAAACTAATCATTAACTTTATATGGAAGGGGAAGAAGCCCCGGATAAGTAAAGCACTATTGAAGAAGAAGAAGAAAGTAGGACTCACACTACCTGACCTCAGAACAGCCTGGTACTGGTACAACAACAGATACGTTGACCAATAGAACAGGATTGAGAACCCAGATGTAAATCCATCCACCTACAGTAACCTGATTTTCAACAAGGGCCCAAAGTCCATCAAATGGGGGAACAGTCTTTTTAACGAACGGTGCTGGCAAAACTGGATGTTCATCTGCAAAAAAAATGAAACAGGACCCATACCTCACACCATATACAAAAACTGATTCAAAATGGATCAAAGACCTAAATATAAAGCGAAAAACTGTAAAGGTCATAGAAGAAAAAATAGGATCAACACGGTATTAACAGGATACAAACCATAACCAACAACACAAAACTCCAAAAGATAAGCCAACTGGGATCTTCTAAAAATTAAACATGTACGCTCATCAAAAGACTTCACCAAAAGAGTAAAAACAGAACCTACAGACTGGGAAGAAATTTTTGGCTATTACAAATCAGACAAAGTTCTGATCTCGAAAATCTACCAGAAAATCTAACACCTCCACAACAAAAAGACAAATAATCCAATTAAAAAATGGGCAAAAGTAATGAACAGACACTTCACCAAAGAAGACATTCAAGCAGCCAACAGACACATGAGGAAATAGCCATTATAGAAATGCAAATCAAAACCACAATGAGATACCATCTCACCCCCAGCATTACTGGCATGAATCAAAAAAACAGGAAATAACAAATGTTGGAGAGGCTGCCAGGAACTCTTATGTACTGCTGGTGGGAATGCAAAGTGATACAGCCACTTTGGAAAACACTATGTCACTTCCTTAGAAAGCTAGAAACAGAAATACCATCTGATCCAGCAATCCCACTCCTAGACATATATCCTAGAGAAATAAGAGTTGTCACACAAATAGACATATGCACACCCATGTTCACTGCAGCATTGTTCAGAATAGCAAAAAGATGGAAACAACCTAGATACCCATTGACAGATGAACGGATAAACAAACTATGGTACATACACACAATGGAGTATTATGCAACGATAAAGAACAATGATGAATCTGCGAAGCATCTTATAACATGGATGAGTCTGGAGGGCATTATGCTGAATGAAATAAGTCAGTCACAAAAGGACAAATATTGTATGAGACTACTACTGTAAAAACTCATGAAAGGTTTACACACAAAAAGAAACCATCTTTGATGGTTACGAGGGAGGGGAGGGGTGGGGATGGAAAAACACTAAGTAGACAATAGATAAGTGGTAACCTTTGTGAAGCGTAAGACAGTACATAATACTGGGGAAGCCAGTACAACTTGTACAAGGCAAGGTCATGGAAGCTCCACAGACACATCCAAACTCCCTGAGGGACCGAATTGCTGGGCTGAGGGCTGTGGGGACCAAGGTCTCAGGGAACATCTAGCTCAATTGGCATAACATAGTTTATAAAGAAAATGTTCTACATTCTGCTTTGGTGAGTAGCGTCTGGGGTCTTAAAGGCCTGTGATCAGCCATCTAAGATACTCCAGTGGTCTCACCCCTTTGGGAGCAAGGGAGAATGAAGAAAACTAGAGACACAAGGGAAAGATCAGTCTAAAGGACTAATGGACCACATATACCACAGCCCCCACCAGACTGAGTCCAGTACAACTAGATGGTACCTGGCTACCGCCACTGACTGTTCTGACAGGGATCACAACCGAGGGTCCTGGACAGAGCTGGAGAAAAATACAGAACAAAATTCTAACTCACAAAAAAAGACCAGACTTACTGGTCTGACAGAGACTGGAAAAACTCTGAGAATACGGCCCCTGGACACCCTTTTAGCTCAGTAATGAAGCCACTCCCAAGGTTCACCCTTCAGCCAAAGATTAGACTGCCCCATAAAACAAAATGAAACTAAAGGGGCACACCAGCCCAGGGACAAGGACTAGAAGGCAGAAGGGGACAGGAAAGTTGATAATAGGGAACCCAAGGTCAAGAAGGGAGAGCGTTGACATGTCATGGGGTTGTTAACCAATGTCATGAAACAACATGTGTACTAACTGTTTAATGAGAAACTAGTTTTTTTTTTTCTGTAAACCTTCATCTAAAGGTTCTAATAAATAAAAAAGATGCATTGATAGTTACTGGTGATTGGAATGCAAAAGTTGGAAACAAAGAAGGATCGGTTGTTGGAAAATATGGCCTTGGTGACAGAAATAATGCCGGAGATCGCAAGATAGAATTTTGCAAGAAAAATGACTTCTTCATTGCAAATAAATACCTTTTTCAACAACATAATCAGCGACTACACATGTGGACTGTGCCAGATGGAATACACAGCAATCAAATCAACTGCATTTCTGGAAAAAGGCAATGGAAAAGCTCAATATTATCAGTCAGAACAAGGCCAGGGCCTGACTGCAGAATAGACCATCAATTGCTCATATGCAAGTTCAAGTTGAAGCTGAAGAAAATTTAAACAATTCCATGAGAGCCAAAATGCAACCTTGAGTATATCTCACCTGAATTTGGAGACCATCTCAAAAATAGAATTAACACATTAAACACTAATGACTGAAGACCAGACGAGTTGTGGAATGACATCAAGGACATCATACACGAAGAAAGCAAAAGGTCATTAAAAAGACAAGAAAGAAAGAAAAGACCAAAATGGATGTGCGAAGAGACTCTGAAACTTGCTCTTTAATGTCAAGTAGCTAAAGCAAAAGGAAGAAATGATGAAGTAAAAGAGGTGAACAGAAGATATCAAAGGACGGCTTGAGAAGACAAGGTATAAAGTATTATAATGAAATGTGAAAAGACCTAGAATTAGAAAACCAAAGGGAAGAACAGGCTCAAGCTGCAAGAACTGAAGAAAAAATTCAAGCCTTGAGTTGCAATATTAAAAGATTCTATGGGAAAAATATTGAACGACACAGGAAGCATCAAAAGAAGATGGAAGAAATACACAGTCACCATACCAAAAAGAATTGGTTGATGTTCAGCCATTTCAGGAGGTAGCATATGATCAAGAACGGATAGTACTGAAGGAAGAAGTCCAAGCTGCACTGAAGGGAATGGTGAAAAAAAAAAAAAGCCTCCAGGAATTGGCAGAATACCAACTGAGATGTTTCAACAAACAGATGCAGAGCTAGAGGTGCTCACTTGTCTATGTCAACAAATTTGGAAGACAGCTTCCTGGCCAACCAACTGGAAGAGATCCATATTTGTGCCCATTTCAAAGAAAGGTGATCCAACTGAATGAGGAAATTATCAAACAATATCATGAATGTCACACACAAGTAAAATTTTGCTGAAAATCTTTCAAACACATCTGCGGACTACATTGACATGGAACTGCCAGAAGTTCAAGCTGGATTCAGAAGAGGATGTGGAATGAGGGATATCATTGCTGATATCAGATGGATCATGGTTGAAAGCAGAGAACACAAGAAAGATGTTTACCTGTGTTTTATTGACTATACAAAGGCATTCAACTGTGTGGATCATAACAAATTATGGATAACATTGTGAAGAATGAGAATTCCAGAACACTTAATTGTGCTCATACAGAACCTGTACACAGACCAAGAGGCAGTCGTTTGAACAGAATAAGGGGATACTGCGTGGTTTGAAATAAAGAAAGTTGTGCATCAGGGTTGTATCCTTTCACCATACTTATTCAGTCTGCATGCTGAGCAAATAATCTGAGAAGATGGACTATATGAAGAAGGGGGCATCAGGATTGGGGAATACTCATTAACAACCTGTGTTATGCAGATGGCACAACCTTGCTTGCCGAAAGTGAAGAGAACTTGAAGCAGTTACTGATGAAGACCAAAGACTACCGTCTTTTTGTTCTTCTGATATTGCTTATTGGTCCAGTTGTGAGGATTTTTGTTTTCTTTATGTCGAGGTGCAATCCATATCATGATAAATGGAGAAAATATTGAAGTTGTCAAGGATTTCATTTTACTTGGATCCACAATCAATGCCCATGAAAGCAGCAGTCAAGAAGTCAAGCAACATATTGCATTGGGCTAATCTGCTGCAAAAGACTCCTTTAAAGCATTGAAAAGCAAAGATATCACTTTGAGGACTAAGGTGAGCCTGACCCAAGCCGTGGTATTTTCAATCACCTCATATGCATGCAAAAGCTGGACAATGAATAAGGAAGACTAAAGAAGAATTTGTGCCTTTGAATTATGGTGTTGGCAAAGAATACTGAATATACCACAGACTTCCAGAAGAACAAACAAGTCTGACTTGGAAGAAGTACAGCCAGAATGTTCCTTAGAAGTGAGGAAGGTGAGACTTCGTCTCACATACTTTGGACATGTTGTCAGGAGAGACCAGTTCCTGGAGAAGGACATCATGCTTGGTAAGGTAGAGGGTCAGGGAAAAAGAGGAAGACCTCTGATGAGATGGATTGACGCAGTAGCTGCAACAATGGGCTCAAACATAGCAAGGAAGAACGGTAAGGATGGCGCAGGATGGGGCACTGTTTTATTCTGTTGTACGTAGGGTCGCTGTGGGTCGAAACCAACTTGTCTGCACCTAACAACAACAACAGGTCACAGTGTAGTACTGTTTTAAACATCACTAAATTTTATTTACTGTATATTTTATTTTTTGGCATCAGTGCTCATGTTAGATAGGTTTATAATCCTTTAATTTTAAATTAGACCTCATTTATTAGAGCTGAGTATTAAAATCAAAATTAGGTTGGCTCCGTTAAATGAATTCAAATCTTTTTCGTATTTTTCTATGGCCTGGAAGAGTTCAAATAACATTGCAACTATCTTTTTTCAAATATTAGGTAAATCTGAGTTATGAACCCATTTAGTCTTGGAGCCTGTTTTCATTGGTAATCCTTTCATCAACCGTATTGGTCTCTCTGTGCTCTCTCCACTGCTGGTCCCAGGACTGTTCCATTTTTCAGGTGCTACACACAACTGAGAGGGCAAGGTTTTTTGCTCAATACTGTTTCTTCTCTGCTTCATCTTCTTCTGGGTCTAGTTCATTTGCTGTTTGTTTTAAGTTCTTTTAAGTATTTGCTGAAGTAGTGAATGTGAGTAAAATACTCAAAATCATTGCATATCTTCTAGTATTTCTTTTCTTGCCCTGACAGGTGAATGATACCTCGGCTGGGCATAGGATTCCTGTGTTGCATATTCTTCTCTGTAGATTTTATTCCACTGTCTTCTAGCTTCCAGATGAAAAGTTTGATGCCAATCTTGTACTCTTATTTCCATGTAAGTAATGTACTCTTTCTGTCCAAAAGCTTTCAAAATTTCTCCTTAGTCTTAGAGTTCACGAATTTTTACCAGGATATGTCTAGTGTCTGTCTTTTCTCATCAGTCTGAATTGGAACTTGGTTAGCACTTTCAATATATAAATTCAGATCTTTCCAGAAATTTTTCTTCTATTACTTAATGATTGTCTCTCATTCTGCTATTTCTTTTTATCCCTTTCTAAATCCTATTATTTGCAGGTTAGGTTTCCTGATTCTACCTCCCTACCCTGGTCTTTTATTATTTTTTTTTTTCCCATGATTTTCAACTCTTTGTGATTTTTCTCTGTGCTCTGACCTTCCAGGACACCAGTGTGCATCTCAACAGTGACCACTAATGCTTTCAGCTCATCTACTGAGCTGATAACTGAGAAAAGACTTTTTTTTCTTTAGAAAGTCTTTTTATAATGCACTTAAATCTCTTAAAGTTTTCTTATTAGTACTTTGCCTATTTCCTCCAGCAGCTCTATTTTGTTGGACATGTGTTCTATTGATTCTGATTCATCATTTCCTCTAACTACAAGGATCTTTTTCTCTGTTGGCTCAGTGAGGTTAGGTATGGTTGGTGGTGAACAGGAAGGGGTCTCTATCTGCACAGTTAACGGTACAAAAGTAGGCAGTTTGTACTTTCTGCTGAGGATGAAGAAGGAATGAACCCTGTACCCCATCAGCCTCAAAGGAGAGAGACCCTTGATCCACCCCTCTGGCTCTTTTTTGGCCTCTTAGGCACAAGGGGGACCAGGAGTCCCCATAAGGCTGATACCTTTCTCCTTCCTGGGATACCAAGATTTCTTTAGGTCAAGCCGTCACAGGATCAACCTCTTTATAACCCTCGCAGAACTTTGATGCTTGTTCCAAACCATGAGGAGGTGAAGTTCCTCGTAAGAGTTCACCCCTTCTACAGAGCATCCCGCCCCACCTGGACCCAGTGCTCATCAATCAGCTCCAGCTGCCATTTAGTCCGGGAGATGCAGACAAATCGTAACTGAGAATGCAATTAAATTAACCTGTAGTTGTTGTTAGTTGTAGTCCCTGAGTGATACAAATGGTTAAGACACTCAGCTGCTAACCAAAAGGTTGGTAGTTCCAAGTCCACCCAGAGGCATCTCAGAAGAAAGGCTTGATGATCTACTCCGAAAAATCAGCCATTGAAAATTCTATGGAGCACAGTTCTACTCTAACACACATGGAGTCGCCATGAGTAGGAATCGACTCAACAACAACTGATTACTGGTTTTGTTGTTAGTTGCTGTCGAATCAGCTCCAACTCATGAGGACCTTGCGTACAACAGAACAAAACATTGCCCGGCCCTGTGCTATCTTCAGCACTGTCTCAGACAATATTTGTTAAAATCCACAAGGTCGTCATTGGCTGATTTTTCGGAAGTAAATCACCAGGTCTTTCTTCCTAGTTTGTCTTAGTCTACTTGGTAGTGAATAAAGCACAAAAACCTAAAAAAAGAACAAAAAACAAAAAACACCTTTGTGCATTTCTCCCCCTCCACTCAGCCTAGTTCCAACAAGAAAATCACATGGGTGCCTGCTACACTTGCTACTGAAAAAAAGGAGCAATCCAATTTCAGAAACACTTTAAATGATATTTTTCTTCATTTCTGCAAGGCCTGCCCTGATTCTGTAGAGGCTCACAGTATGTGAGTCAATTCTTATGTTGGTATTTGTGTTAATTAAACATAGGAAACGGGGCCAGGAAGGTAGATTAGAAAGAGTGGCGATGCTTCCCCTTTCCTCACTTCCAGGACCCCCTTGGTTTTCATTTAATTCAGCTACAATGCCAAGAAAACTAAATATTACAAAGCAATAATCCTTGTGTGAACACTAAGTCAGGAAATGAAGAAAAATATTACAGTCTCCTGCCCCAGTAAAGCTCAGCTACTGAGAAAGCTGAGAATTTATGTCTATTCCCCTCTGAGGAGCTAACGACCATTCAGCTTCTCTGTGCCTTTTTTACCAATGGTTGAAGTGTATTTGTGCAGTCTGAAGCTGCTCCCAGGTCTCAGCCTGGCTCACTTAAAATCAAGCACAAAGGTCTTTGTGATGCATCATGGGCTGTGAGTAAGGAATAAACTTAATGGGCCAATGAGAGGCACCTGTCCATTGGGCCCCAGGGAGAGGTAATGAGAGGAGAAAACCCTCCTAGGGAAGTAGCACTACATCCAAGTTTTCTCATCTGAAGGGTGGAAGCCAAAAAATCTGTTTCTCAAATGCAGTCTGTTAGTTGTTGCCAGGGGTGGAAGGGAAGTCAGGTAAAGAAGGACTCACTGCTTGGGGCACACTGAGCTTCTATTAAGGGTAATGGAAAAATCTGGAAAGGGATAGTGGTGATGGTTATACAACATGATGAACCTAATCAACGTCACTGAATTGTACATGTAAAAAAAGAGTTGGAATGGCAATTTTTTGTTACAGTAAAACCTACAAAAGCCAGAACCTGTGTGAGAAACCTGTCAGAAAAGGAAAACTCAATTTTCCACTAAAATGAGCGATAGAAAAGTGGTAAGACTGCACCCTGTCAAAGGCGGAAAACTTGCAAGACCCAGAAAAATAAGGCAGTTCCTCGAGATGCGGCTCTCACAGGTTTCACTGTATATATATATTTATATATATATATACACACATACACATACACCCATGTAGATATACATATACACATATATACCCGTATATATACATAAACTCATCACAATAAATTTTTTAAAAATATTTTAATTAAAAAAATTTAAAAGCCTGCCTCTCAGGACTATCTGAAAGTTAAAGGAAAGTGCTTCCTAAAGAACCATGTAAAAGCAAGATAATGGAGCTGTTGTCATCCTCATCACCATCCCAAAGGCTTTTGGGGGCCTCACTTTCCAGCTCCATGCTTCTGCTCCATTCAAGTCTGGTGAGCTTCGGAAAGCTTCCTTCACACCTCCGTCTATTTTTATAGTCCCCATTAGCAACAAGAGGCAACAGAGTGATTAAGCCAGTGTTACTATTAACAGTCTTTCAATGGTTTATGGTGGTGCAAACAGAAGAAAGGTCTTATGGGTGTAGTCAACTGGATACATTAACTTTGCAATAAAAGGTATTATTTATAAGTAAAAAACTTAATCCTAACTCTTAAAAAAGACAAGAATAAAAGATTTTAACTGGATCAAATATTTAAGAAAGTACAGCAGGGTTTGTTGGTTTGTCTTTTGTTTCTGCTTTTGTTTGTTTGTTTTTCCTCTCTAGTTCTTTTGGCAGAGAAATAACAAGATTCTTCTTCACTAATTTTCTGCTCAACAAGTGTGGGATGTGTCAGTCTTGACTTAATGCCCTCCCACAACGGCAGAGAAAGGAGTCTTATCTCCAAAAGGAAAAAGTAGCTAGAAATTCCTGCATCATCGCTAATCTGCCAAACTGGCAACCCAGTCTAGTGGTTAAGAGGTAGGCGGCCTTCCAGAGAAAGAGATACCATATTTTTACATAAATAATGCATGCTTTCTGTTTTTACCAACCATGCCCTCCCCCCCACGAGGTATTTTCATAAGTGCTGCTATGTCAATTTTTTTTACATGTTACTGTTAAAAAAAAAAAAAAAATTAGCATAGTGCACTTAACAAAAATACCTTGTCGAGGGAGGGCGTGGTTGGCAAACAAACGTAGAAGGCGCGCATTATTTGTGTAAAACACAGTAGTTGGGGTTCAAACCATATTCCTACAGTTGGCCACTTGAACTAGTTATTCGAAGAATTTCTTCAACCTCTTTCAGCATCTGTTTCCTCCGCTTTAAAACATGGATGAGGATACTACTCATCTGTATAGCATAACTTGTCAACAAGGATTACAACAGATTAACTAAGGTAATGCTTAGAAATTATCTATCCCAATGTCTGGCAATAGCAAGTGCTCAGTAATTTATTAGTAGTTTTGGTTAGGTTAATAAAACATCATTTACTTCTACCCTAGAGTGATTACCCACAATTTCTTCAAAGGAAATAAAAATGTTGACGTAACCAAAGTTGTGGCTATAAATCTGGAGGCTGGTGACTCAGATTAGTGATCCCCAAACCTGGCTGTTCATCAGAATTTTCTGAGTAACTTCAAGTGCAGATGCCTTAGTTCCACTGAATCAGAATCTCCTGGAGGAGGGGGTCATGGCAAGAAGCTGTAGCTAGCAAAAGCTTTCCAGGTGATCTTGATGAGCAGTCATATGTGGGAACCACTAGCTTAGGGAAAAATTAGTCCCATTACATCAAAACAAAAGCAAAAATAAATTCATCTTAATTTCAAGTTCTGTCTCTAAGCTCCCTGGTAGGGATGGGGGGAAGAGACTATTTTAGAAAATGCCTCTGTGTGTACGTGTGTATAAATAAATATATATAAATATATAAGGAAAAATATCTACAAAAGAAAAACACCCATGGAGGCCAGTGAAGTTACACATTGCCATTTGCCATAAATGAGTTTCATAAAACCCAGGGCACATTGTATAATGGAAAAATGAACCAAACCATCCTTCTGTTTTTATGAATTGTTTCACGATTCAGTAAAATGTCCTGAGGGCCACTGCAAACTGTTTCCTGATGGCATGGACCATAAAAGTCTACATGAAGCCGTGTAACAGCTCAAAAAAGAATTAATGAAAGTAAAAGAGACTCTGGGAGGTGCATATGGACATAAGCTTCATTCATTATTTGCCTTTAAAGCTGGTCCTCTCCTACATACTCAGCCCACCCAGTGAGTGACCCAAGCAATAACCTGGAAATACCTTTGACTCTTCCCCACCTGCCTCACCCAAACAGTGACCAACACATTTCATTTATTCAACCTTCCAACCATCTTCCCAGAGCCCTGGTGGCATAGTGGTTAAAGAGGTCGGCTGTTAACCAAAAGGTATTATAATGAAATCTGCAAAGACCTGGAGTTAGAAAACCAAAAGGGAAGAACACGCTCAGTGTTTTGCAAGCTGAAAGAACTGAAGGAAATGTTCAAGCTTCAAGTTGCAAAATTGAAGGATTCTATGGGCAAAAGGGAGGCCTGGCAGTGCAGTGGTTAAGAGCTCGGCTGCTAACCAAAAGGTCAGCAGTTCAAATCCACCAACCGCACCTTGGAAGCCCTATAGGGCAGTTCTACCCTTGTCATATAGGGTTGCTATAGTTAGAATCGACTCCACAGCCACAGGTCTTTTAAACATATGAGCAAAATACTGAACGACACAGGAAGCATCAAAAGAAGATGGAAGGAATACACAGAGTCACTGTACCAAAAAGAATTGATTGATGTTTAGCCATTTCAGGAGGTAGCATATGATCAAGAGCTGATGGTACTGAAGGAAGAAGTCCAAGATGCACTGAAGGCATTGGCAAAAAGCAAGGCTCCGGGTATTGACGGAATACCAACTGCGATGTTTCAACAAACGGATACACCGCTGGAAGTGCTCACTCATTATGCCAAGAAATTTAGAAGACAGCTACCTGGCCAATAGACCAGAAAACATCCGTATTTGTACCCATTCCAAAGAAAGGTGATCCAATGGAATGCAGAAATTATCGAACAATACCATTAATATCACATGCAAGTAAAATTATGCTGAAGATAATTTGAAAATGGTTGCAGCAGTACATCAACAGGCAGCTGCCAGAAATTCAAGCTGGGTTCAGAAGATGACATGGAACAAGGGATATCATTGCTGATGTCAGATGGATCTTGGCTGAAAGCAGAGACTACCAGGAAGATGTTTACCTGTGTTTTATTGACTATTCAAAAGTATTCGATTGTGTGGATCATAACAAATTACAGATAACATTGCAAAGCATGAGAATTCCAGAACACTTAATTGTGCTCAGAACCTATACATGGACCAAAAGGCTTAAAATTAGGAAAGGTGTGTGTCAGGGTTGTATCTATTCAATCTGTATGCTGAGCAAATAATCTGAGAAGGTGGACTGTATGAAGAAGAATGGGGCATCAGGATTAGAGGAAGCCTTGTTAACAATCAGCAGTATGCAGATGACACAGCCTTGCTTGCTAAAATTGAAAAGGACTTGAGATAAAGGCCAAAGACTACAGCCTTCAGTATGGATTACACCTCAACATAAAGAAAAAAAAATCCTCACAACTGGACCAATAAGCAGCCTCATGATAAACGGAGAAAATATTGACATTGTCAAGGATTTCATTTTACTAGGATCCACAATCAACTCCCATGGAAGCAGCAGTTAAGAAATCAAATGACGTATTGCATTGAGCAAATCTGCTGCAAAAGCCCTCTTTAAAGTGTTAAAAAGCAAAGATGTCACCTTGAGAACTAAGGTGCACCTGACCCAAGCCCTGGTATTTTCAATCACCTCATAAGCACGCAAAAGCTGGACAATGAATAAGGAAGGCCGAAAAAGAATTGACACATTTGAATTACGGTTTTGGTGAAGACTACTGAATATACCATAAGACAGAACAAACAAATCTGTCTTAGAAATACAGCCAGAATGCTCCTTAGAAGCAAGGATGGCAAGACTTCGTCTCATGTACTTTGGACATGTTATCAGGACGGACCAGTCCCTAGAGAAGGACATTGTGCTTGGTAAAGCAGAGGGTCAGCGAAAAAGAGGAAGACACTCAACGAGATGGATTAACGCAGTGGGTGCAACAATAGGCTCAAACATAACAACGATTGTGAGGGTGGTACAAGACCAGGCAGTGTTTCATTCTGTTGTACTGGGGTTGCTATGAGTTATAACTGACTCAACAGCACCTAACAAGTGTTAGTCCACTTGCCTGGGGTGTTTGTTCATTGTAGCACCTTAACCGACACTGAATCATACAGGGTAAACTCCTAAGGGCCTGCCATCACTTTGGACAGGAGAAACACATCCTCTCTTGCACAGGGAAGTCGTCAAGCCCATTGTGGCATATTCAGGAGAAATGACAATGTACTGGGGCAAAATTTCTCTGGTAAGTCTCAATAGAGCCCACTCTCACGTCTTCCCAGTGCTGATACTCTTTACCGCCATTACTTGGATCTAGCAGACAGCCAGAACAAAAACAAAAAAGAGCAAAACTATGGAGTCGATTCCAATTCATGGCAACCCCATGTGTGTCAGAGTAGAACTCCATAAGGTTTTTAATGGCTGTGATATTCGACAGCAGATTGCCAGGCCTTTCTTGGGAGGCACCTCTGGGTGAATTCAAGCAGCCAATCTTTAAGTAGCTAAGCACTTAGCTGTCTCCACAACCCAAGGACTCTTAGCTTAGGGCTAGGGTGGTTCTTTTAGGGTACACTTTTTTTGATTCCTGGAAAATCCAACCACCTATACCACACTCCCTCACCTTACTTCACCCCTGCTCATCCATTCCTCCCAAGACAAGAGACTAATTGGTTAGCTGGGTTTATTTGCATAGTTGTGCCAGCTACTTTCCTAAGAAAGGTATTCCAGAAAAAATAAGAGACAATTTTATATATGCTAAAAATTTGTTACTGTGAACTATTTATTATATTACTAAAACTTTTGTGTTTATACTTGGACTCCTGGACTAGACTGTAAATGCCTTGACAGTCACCACAGTACCTCATTATGAGGTGGTTTCAGTAGTCCAATGGCTGGTAAAGTCTTTCTTGCATTGTACAGAACAGGAACTGAATAAATACTTAAGAATTTATTCTCCTCACATTTAAACCTAATATTCCCTATTTTCTTCTTTTTTCCCCCAAGTATGGCAGTAAAAGAGCAAAATTCAGCAGTTTTCTAAGATCATTCTTTTTACACGTATACAGAAGTGACTGTTTTTTTATTGCTGCAGTGTGAGATCATCGTGTGAGTGCAGAGAACCCAGAAAGCCCTGCTGCCCTGGCCTGGCCTCTGGCTGTGAGCGCAAGTGGGGTGTGCACCCCCCATCCCGCCATGCACACCCATTATAATCACACAGCGTTCCTCTATCTGGCACCCAAGGACTTGGGAAGGGAGGTGGAAAAAACAAAGACAATCTTTCTTTCCACAAAGCTTCCCACCTGCAGAAGAGCTGTGATAACACTCCTATTTTTAGTATGGAATAACCACATCAGGTGCTAGATGGAGGAGGGAGAACAGGGGGCTGGAATGGTCCAAAAGTTCTCAAGGCACACACTCGCTCTGCTTCTCTGGTGTGGACACTCTCCAGAAACGTGCTTGCTGCCAATTGCATTTGAAAATCATAAAGTGCATGAGAGACAATAGCAGCACGGAATATTAAATACCACAAACAATTTAACTCTGTGGGCAATTGTTTGTTCAGGACTTGCACGCACCTGCAAATATTTAGGCAAGGTTTGAATGGCATGGCCTGGCAGGGTGGAAGCTGGTGAAGGTAAGTCAGCCTCATGCTTCACTACTGGGTCATCATAAGTGCTCTCAGCACTGTGTAGAAACGAACCTCCAGGGGAAGTGGGGCTGCTCTAGTTACAGCATCCTAGAAAGCTCTGAGTCTCCCAGATGACACCAGGCTAAGGAAGTCATGATTTAGTGGCTGTAAAACATTGTGCAAACTACCTTTGCATAGGAAACTGGAACAGAGTCCAATTCAATGTAGTGCAACGGCAATAAAACAATAGTGGTTATAAATTACGAGCACTTGGTATTTGCTGGGCCTTTCTCGTTTGTGTGTATAGAAGCACATTCCCATGTGAATTGCATACAAGTATTGGTGGTTCAGTGGTAGACGTCTCCCCTTCCATGCAAGAGACCTGGGTTCAATTCCTGGCCAGTGCACCTCTTGTGCAGCCACCACCTGTCTGTCGGTGGAGGCTTGCATATTGCTATGATGATGAACAGTTTTCAGTAGAGCTTCCAGACTAAGATGGACTTGCAAAAATCAGCCAATGAAAATCCTATGGGTCACAACAGACCAATCCACAGCCTATCATGGGGATGGTGCAGGACTGGGCAACATTTCATTTCATTGTGCATGGGGTCCATGAATCAGGGAACAACTTGACAGAAACTAACAATAATCACTGGTCAGGAGCTGTCTCATTTTGGATCCAAGGACCAGAAGATGTTCTGTCCTTAACCTCCTATGTGTCTCCACTTTAATAGCTGTTGAGAAATACCACACAACTTCTGCTTTGAGGCCCCTGTCATTAAAAGCTAAACAATTATCCCCAGAAGCCATCCTGTGGCTTATGATAAAATTATGGAATGTATCAATTAAGATGTTAATACACTGTCCAATGAAGAATACTCTCAGTTCATCAGCTGTAGTAAAATTGATCCAATGGCATGATATAAGCATCTGACCAATGTATTTCCCTGACAATGGAATCACTATGGCAAATTTTTTATGGCACTAATCATTGGGTGAATCTTATCAGTTCTGCAAAAATCCTTATACATTTAGTTACAGGGTTTTCTCTCTCAAAACTGTTACTGAGAGGCTTTTTTCTCTGCAAATTTGACATTTTAAGAATCAGGACCACCTATGGTGTGCAGGGATGGGGACAGTGAATATGAAGCAATGCCAGGCTCAGGCGGCAGGCACAAAACACAGAGGCCTTTATTCTTCCTGGAGTATGATTATCTCCAGCAACCTTGTAAAAGCTCTTGGAGTCTGGAGGCAGAATGTGCATTCATTGTCAGGCCTGAGATTAGAGCAAAAACAGGTGCCTCCTTCCCCTGCACCCCTCACCTCACCCCAACACTCGGGTGCCTCATGAGTTAGGTAGGAGTGCCTGAGTGGCAAATAGGTAAGTGCTTGACTACTAACCGGAACATTAGTAGTTCGAACCCAACCAGAGGCCCCTCGGAAGAAAAGCCTGGAGATCTGCTTCTGAAAGCTCTCAGCCTTGAAAACCCTTCGGAGCAGTTCTACTCTGCACACATGGGGTCACCATGAGTTGGAATCCACTCGACAACTGCTTTAGTTTTTTTTGGTTTTGAGTTAGGTAGGTGGCTGAATGATGGGAGCATCTGGGTGGCAGAGGCAGGACATACAGGAACTCAGCTGCTGCCTGAGAGCCAAGAGGCCTGCTAGGACAGACAGGAAAATCATTGCCCCATAGTCTTCCAAGAACGCACTTGTTCAAATGAAAAATCAACAAGTAAACTGAGGTCTGAGCCCTCCCTTAAAAAAAAAAAAAAGAAAAAACAGCCACTGGATCTTGCAGTGGCGAGTCAGCCCTAGGGAAATGGCTCTGGAAGAAAATGCTAGTATTATCAGACACTGTCTTCAACTGAGAATTAACACTCAAGTCAGGAGGCTCCTACTCTAGAGATGGCAGCTGCTTCCCAGCAACATCAGCAGGTTCTCTGTGTCTATGCTTGTACTAAAAGGCAACTCAAGGAAAGCTTTGCAATCAAAGCATGGAAACACAAGAGTAGCTTTCTGGTGTCTGTCCAGACACTGCTCTTCCCCAGAGGGGCCTGTTTACCAACAGAGAAGCACAGTAGGACCATTCTGATGTGTGTTTGCATGTTCACCTTACAGGACATGGGGTGTGGGGCTCAGGCATGGGCCAGGGTATAAGCAGGGGATGATTTAAAGGGGGATCTAGAGTTACTGGGGAAACTGGAGCACAGAAGGAGCAAGCCCTAGAAAAGAGATGTCAGGGGTTGCTACAGAGGGGCAGGGCAAAGGTCTGGATGGATTACAGTCAATAATTGGCAATTGCCTAGCCTTGTCCTGCTAAATTTAAAAGTTCACATCCCCTTCTGCCCCTACATCCTGCTATAGGTGCTGGTCTAGTTGCTCAGACGTGGAGAGACAGCCCAATGATGCTGCTGCTGACATCAACGACCCAGATAGCGTGTGCTGGTACATGCTTAACAACAGTTCCCCAGATAGCATGTGCTGGTACATGCTTAACAACAGTTCCTCAGATAGCGTGTGCTGGTACATGCTTAACAACAGTTCCCCAGGGGGACAAAAATGTACGCATGTGTATATGTCCATAGGTTTATTATAAATTTGACAGATATAAAAGATGCATAACATGCAACTTACAAGGAGTAGTAACATTTACAATACTCTTTACTGTAAACTTCATATAACTAATTGATTCTTACAGAATGCTTTTCTTGATTTTTGCCAAATTATTCTAATTGATTGCAGAATTGTTTGAAAAACATAAGCCCCTAGGAGAAGGGAGTAGACGGGCAGGAATTACAGGGTCACAAGGAATTTATTGGCCAGGAATCATTCCCCGGATATGGTATTCAAAAGGGGCACCTACCACAGCAGCACTGCTTCTGTACAAGTTCGGGTACAACACACACACACACACACACACACACACACACACACACACACACACACTGCTTACCAGAACAGCTTCACATTCCTATTCTCAAAGCAGCAAATTCCTGAGCCATGGACAAAGGACTGGTCTGGATATTACTTGAATTACGTAAGCATGCTTCCGCTGCTGATGTAAACTTTTCAGAAGAGCTTTACAAAATGTCTTGGCTTCCATTTTCTGATTGGATTCCCACAACTCCCTTGTGAAGAGGGCAGAGCAGGGAAGATGATACTGGGGTTCAGTGTGTTAAATGAGTTGCTTGGGGTCACACAACCAGAAGATGGGGACAGAAAAATCTACCTCCTGGTGCTTAGATGTTTCTGCTACTCCTGCTGACACAATGCACCTGATTGCAAACTAAAGAAAAAGCCTCATTGCCCTACAAGTGGGTCACACAGCAAGGCCGACAGAGTGAGTCCCTTGCAGAAAGGCTCCCATATGGAGGCACACGAACAGCAGTGGTGTGGTGTGGGCTCATAGGATGAGCCCTGAAGAGTACGTGAGATCAGAGCTTGGCAAGTTGAATGTTAGGGACACTTTGTTTATTCATTTTTCTATTCAACAGGTACTGCCTAGGCATCAGTTATGAGCAAGGTACTGAGCTAGGCATCGGGTATTCTGTGGAGAACAAACTCCCTGCCGTCGTGGAACTTTTTAGTGGAAGAGGCCGGACATTTTAAACAGATAATCCTACTAACAATTAATTATAGTTGTGATAAGACTCTAAGAGGGAAATAAAAAGTGTTAAGAGAGCATATAATGGGACTGGCCCACTCTGGACTGAAGACAAATTAGGAAGGGAAGACCAATATTTTACAAGATTCTATCTAACCAGTTCCAAGTGCATCTTTACCTTGCAAAGTCAAACCAAAGAACCTGTTTCTGTTTTTCAGTTAGCATATATTTACTCTTCCACCCTTCGGTTCTCACAGAAGAAGAAACTTCTGTAAGCATTTCCACACTCTCAAGAAGTCCTAGGAAGGTGTTATGGATTGGATTGTGTCAGCCAAAAGTATGTGTATCTGTAAGTATGACTGTGTTTGGAAATTGGGGATTTCTTTTGTTCTATAATGAGGTAAAGTACTAGAGTATGTATGGAAGTAGGGTGGGTCCTAAACCTAATCACTTCTAAGTGGTGTCTTATAAAAAGAGCAGGAGGATAGACACAGAGACAAACACACAGGATGAAGACAGATGCCAAGGAACAACGAGGAACATTTGGGGCTGCCAACAAGGAAGGACTCTCCCCTAGGGCCAATGCCGATTTGGACTTCTAGCTTCCAAAACAGTGAGCCAATAAATTTCTGTTCTTTAAAGCCACCCACTTGTGGTATTTTTTGTTATGGCAGCACTAAGAAACTAAGACAGAAGGGATACTTTATTTTTCTCTCTACCTTTTCACTTGCTCCTTCCCAGAGAGGTTTATTTGATTAATGAAACCGATGAAAGGCTAATACTCCCTGGACTCTGGGCTGCCCTTGGGCTTTCAGCACAACCAGAGAGTGCCTGCCTTTCAGTCAGGCCAGACCTCTCCTCTCTGTGTTCCAGCTTCTCCATCTGGGACTGAGTGAGTGTTCTGATTATCTATTGCTGAGTAACTCACTACTCCAAAGCTTAGTGGATTAAAACAATAGTCATTTTATATCACAATATTACCCCTCCCCAGGAGTTTGTGAAGAGTTCGATTGGGAGCTCTGCTCCTTACGGCACTGATTTGGGTTGCTCTGTGACATCCAGCTAGTGGCTGGGCTGGCCTAGGGGGTTCACTCATATGCCTGGCACCTTGGAAGTTCTGGCTGGAAGGCTGGGCTCAGCTGGATGCTTCTTCCTCTCCACGTAGTCTCAGAGCCTCGCTACAAATTCCCTCCAAAAGGGTAGACTTCTCACACGCTGCTTAGCGCTCCAAGAGTAAATGTTCCTAAAGACAAGAAGCAGCAGCAGCTAGGAAACTAGAACAATGTCAGTTCCACCGATGTTCTATTGGTCAAAGCAGTCAAAGATCCTGCCCAGATTCATGAGTAGGGGACATAGATCTTACTTGTGATAGGAGGAGGGTCAAAGCATTTGTGGCTGTCTCTACCACAATAGGTAGGTCTGATTTGGAGGGGGGAAGTGATAAAGGTTCCATTTTGTCCTCAATTCTACATAGTTTACTTGGGAGCCCTCGCTTTGGGAAATAAAGGTGACATGTGGAGCCTTGCTTGACTCACTTCTTTGGGTTTGTATTCTTTAGGCCAGAACCCTAGAGAGCAGAAGAAACAAATGGCTCCCAAACCTAGGAAATCTTGGATTTAAAGAAGCCAAGAGCCCTAAGAAACCAGGGTAGGTTAATAGAGTGAGAACTCCAGAGAACACTTCAATTTCTTCTAAAATTCCTTTCATCTGCCAGCAGGAAACGCAGACTTGGTGTGCTCAGCAGTTGCTATCCTATGATCTGTGGGATGGGCTGGGACTGGGAAATAGATGCTCCAAATGATGCTTTTGGAGGTCTTCCCAGACCTTTGCATTTGAAATGGGCCTTGTGGGAACCAGAGGTGCTATTCCTGAGAGCTGGCAGCTGGGGCCTCTCTGCATTGCTTGGCAACTTGCACCACCTTTTCTGGAGGAGACAACCTCATAGTAGGCCTGGTGTTCAGACCCTTGGGACTCCATGCCACCTGACTCACAGTTGGCTCCCCAGCAGCAGAGCCCTGCACTGGTAAATGCAGGCCCAAATTTGAGTTGCACGGGAGTGTTTAATCATCCTCGTGCCCAATATGTGCACGGACCGGGACAGATTATCTAACAGGCAAGGTAAGCACAGTGCTTACCTTGCCTACCATATCATCTGTAGTGAACAATTTCACATTTTTTCACCACTTCAAAAACTCTGCTTCTAGCTATGGCTTGCATCTGTCCCTCTCTAAACCCCATGCATCTTCCTACAGAATCAAAGCCTCTTTTCAAATGTCCAATCCCTGATGGGTGGATGACCCAGTAAGCGAGGTAAGCACAGATTTACTTGTGCTTACTAATCTGTAGTGAACAATTTCACATGGGTTTCACCACATCAAAGATGTTCACTACAGATGATCTGGTAAACAAGGTAAGCATCATGTTTGGATAATCTGCTCCTGTGCTCAGAGCAACTCTATCTCTCATCACCAAGGCTATGCGTATGGCAGCATGGATGTGGAAGTTGAGTTTGCAGCGCACAGAGCAGGGGCATGCCTGGTTAGAGCGAGTGGCAGGGGAGTAAGTACTGAAGGTCTAGAGCATCTTCTTTCCTATCCCAAGCCCAAGTGAACGATGCCATTGATGACAATAATAACAGCAACTACTGTTCTAAATACTTACATATGTCAATTTACTTAATCCTCACTGCAAACCTATGAGGTAGGGACTACTTCTATGAGTTGATTTCTGTCCTCCAGAAATATATGTTGAAGTCCTAACCCCTGGTAACTCTGAATGCGACCTTATTTGGAAATAGCATATTTACAGATGTAATTAGTTAACATGAGGTCATACTGAAGCAGTGTAGGCCCAGATCGAGTATGACTGTGTCCTTTTAAGAAGAGAAAAGACACAGAGACAGACAGACACACAGGGAGGGCAGCCATGTGCAGAGGCACAGATTGGAGTTCTACTGCCAAGCCAAGAAACACCTGGGGCTACCAAAAGCAGAGAGAGAGAGGGAAGGATCATGGAGGGAGCATTGCCCCACTGACACCCTGAATTTGAACTTCTAGCCTCCAGAACTGTGAGAGAATAAATTTCTATTGCTTTAAGCACCCATTTTGTAGTACAGGCAGTCCCCGGATTACAAATGTGTTCTGTTCCTAAATCTATCTTTAAGTCGAATCTGTACGTAAGTCAGAATAGTTAGGTACGGTTAGGTAACATCAGTTAGTCAAATGTTTGTCTTAGTATATTCTATACCTCTCTATGCATAAAAAAAATTAAAGAAACACTTCCAGATACAACAAAATATCTTTAACATAATAATACAGAAATAATAATAATAATGTTTTCATGCACATCGCAAAGTAGTGCCTGTTATTACAAACATCGTATGTACCTCAGACTTTTAATGTATGTACTTTGTTGTGGCAGCCTAGGGAACTAATACAATGAGTATTACCTGCAGCTTACATGTAACAAAATTAAGGCACAAAGCAATCAGGTAATTTGCCTAAAGTCACCCAGTGAGTTAACGGTGGAGTGACAGTTGAGCTCCAAAATCTGTGCTGTTGGTTATGTTGTCTTCATCAGGGTTCACCTCAACAACATGTGTGGCTGTGAACTGCACTCCTATAAAATTATGTAAGTGGAGACAGACCTTGGCTTCTGGTTTCTCAGCTTCTCTGGGAACTAAATAGGGGTCGTTCTACTGCAAAAAGGCAAAGAAAATCTCATTTGGACTCATCAACTCTACCCTATCTCAAGTTAAATTGGATGCATTCAGTTCAACGCAGTTAGCTTGCTCTGCTTTTTCTAAACCCTTTTAGGTCTCATATTCAATTCTATCCTGTGGTGATAACTCCAGCATTTAATTGGCTCATTTATGAGTTTTGTTTGTCAAAGACTCTCAGTTTCCTGATGGTGGGGCAGTATTTCTTGGTTTCTGTCCCTTGTGACAGTCTTTCTAAAGCACAGTCGAAATGTGTCATTTTCCAACTGATAAAATCTTTCCCAACTCCTCACCCCTCCTGGGAGCTTAGCATGGTGTTCATTCTCCTTGACAATTTGGAACCGCACCCTGCTTGAGGGTGGGCTCTGGAGCCAGGCTGCCTTGGCTCAAAACCCTGGCTCTACCACTTACAAGCTGAGATAATATGGGCAACGCATTTAAGTAGTGTCTGACACATAAGCAGTACCTGCTAAACATCAGCTATTATTACTATTATCGCAGCTTTCCCACCTTGGTTCCTGACGCACACTGCACTCTAGCTTCTTGGTGTTGCCCAGACATGCTGGGATTTTTCAGGCTTGTGTTACTCTGTTTTCTGGAATGCCCTTTCTTTCCTCCTTTTTGATTGGAAAATTCCAATCTATTCGTTAAGGCCCAGCTCACATTCACTCCCTTGGTGCTGCTTTCTCCCACCTGGCCTAGGCAAGGTCTTGTTTTTCACTCCGGGCTTCCACAGACCTTGAGCTTTTAATCCTCTATCTACCTAGTGCCTGTCTCTCCCATCCCCAAAAGTGTCGAGCACAGTGCCTGCACATTGGTAAGTTGTCACAAACTATTTATTGAATGGACATACAAAATACTTACTGAATACTGGACACTTTTTTCATTCTTTCCCCCTCTCTCTCTCATCCTCAAATATACTCTCCATTCTCCTTCAGTCCACCTACCTACCCCTCCCAGGCTAATTTATAAATAGGAAATGACATCTGGTTGCAAATATATCCCAGAGGCAAGGAAAGCTCTGAAGACAAGGTCAGACACATTTATTTTTTGCCTCTTCTGAAATACCTGATTCGTACTTATGTCCGCTTCTTCAATGTCCATATAACTCAGGTTTCTCCCTCAAGGTCAGTGAAAGCTTTGCTCACTTTTTAACATTCCTCAGGCAAAGGCTCTCTCCTAAGTCTGTCAGCCTTTCTTCAGGACATCTCCTACCTGGTTCTAAAGGGTTTCATTTGAAAAGATAACACTATGGCCCAAGACTTCAAATGCTTTATTAACATAGAGTCCAAGAGGATATATCTGGACCCTGTACTTAAGAGTTCACTATTGTCGAATAAGGAAGACATTATTATGTAAGTAGCTATGTGTGTTTTGAAAGTTGTAAGTGCAAGAGGGTATGGAAATGTACAGCATGGGAGTGCTAGTTGGTTTGGGGGAGCCAGAGAAGTCCCCACACTTAAGTGACATATACTCAGAGAACTTGAAGGATGAAGAAGAGTTGTCTAGGAAATGAGCAAGGGGAAGAGTGCTCTAGGTAGGGAGAATAGCATGTGCAAAGGTCCTGAGGTGGGGGAGAAAGTTTCTTTAGACTCAAGAGCCAAAACAACCAGTATAACTGGAAAATGCTGATGCAATGGGGCTGTTGATGTAGGCAGGAGCCACATTGCAGAGAATATTGTGAATCAAGACAAAGGTTTTAAACCTTATCCAAAAAACAGTGAAAAGCCTCTGAAGGGTTATAAGCAGGGAAATGTGATTTTGTTTGGTTTTAGAAGGAGGGTCCCTATGGCTGTGAAGCGGAAAATAGATTGGGGGTAGGACAAGAATAGAGGACAAGATAAGTGAGGAGGTTTCTGCAGAAGTCCAGGCAAAAGCCTGTAGAGCCCTCCTGATAGTAATGTCATGTTAACTTGAATTCTGATACTCTTTCCTGAGTGGCAGAGAAAGGGGTGATGCTGGCACACCAGGAATTATGAACAGAAGTGCTTAGCCCTCCTGCACACCATCCATCCCTATGCATTGAGAACCATCACCTGATGTATCAAATAGGAAACACTGCTTGAAAGATGCCAGCAGTGGTTATGCTTCCATCTCTTACACCTTCTCTCACTCCTCATTGTGACCACACTCAGCTCTTTGTCTGCCTGTGGTAGAGACGGTGAGTGGTCCACTAAAACCCACTCTGCCCTTCTTGCATGGGAGTAGAACTGAAGCCAGGAATGGGGCTGCTGGGCTACACTGCATTTGCCAGCTTCCCTTGCAGTTAGGTGAAGTCACAGAGGGAGCTCTCACCAATGGGATGTGGTGGGACATGGGTCATTTCTGGCCTGCGGTCTTTACAGTGTGGGTTGGCCTCCTACATACGCTCTTCCCAGATGTGGCCATGACTCAGCCTCAGCCTTGCAGACAAGGTGCTAGAGAACGGGGAGCCTTGAGATGGAAGGAACCCAGTTCCCCAGGAAATGAAGCAGCTGCAGCCCCTGTCCAGGAATGCTTACCTTGAACATGAAAGAGAAATAAACTCCTTTGTTCTTTATGCCACTGAATTTGAGGACTGTGTGTGTGTGTGTGTGGGTGGTAAATATACACGTAACAAAACATTTGCCATTTCAACAATCTTCACACATGCAGTTCAGTGACATTAATTATCTTCATGATGTTGTTCAACCATCATCCTTACCCATTCCTAAATTATGCCATCACCCCTAACAGAAGCCCAGTGTCTTTGGGGGTTCTTTTTGTAACAGCAGCTTAGCTTATCCTCATGCCCAGATCCCTCCTTTCTTCCCAAATCTTCCAACCCAGGAACTCTCCATTTTGCCTGCTGCTTCCTCGTTCATTGAATTGTTCTTCCACAATGCATCAAAAAGTGTCACAAATTTCATGCTTTTCACAGAGTCAATAGGCAGTTTTCTTTCTTTTTTAAAAAAATATAATAAATTCTGGAGAAAATCATAAAATACAGACAGAAAAACTTCCGGCAACATGGCGCTTTAGGCAGAAGCACCACACTGTCCCTCCACAGTAAAGATCTGAAAAACGAAGCCAAACAGAGAAAACAGCAATCCTGAAACCCTAAATATCAAATGAAGAGATAAAGAACTCAGCCAAGCACCGAATGGAATAAGAAACTGACAGAGAACAGACAGCAAGGAGACATAGACGCAGAAGTCCCCTATCAACTAACGCAGCTTGGATCCACCATCTTGGACTCCTATCAGAGGCCAGCGAACGGAGGTACAAGAAAGCAGCTTCATGGAGCTTCCAGCAGGAAACAGAACAACTGGTAAACAGCGATATACGCTTTCCCACTCCCGACCATTCTTCATTCCCACTCAGCCTCCTCTGCTTCCCGCGGCTGCAGTCTCTTGGCCACAGGCACCGGCTGCCTGGATTCCACCCACCTGCACTGGCCGACTCCTTGAGTGCCACTTGCTGGCTGCTGGAGTTGCTTTTTTCCACTTCTTTTGATTTCTTCCTTAACCTCTCACCATTTCCCCCTCCTTCTGCTCAAATACCAGGCTCTGTGTGCCATCTTTGCTTCTTCCTGAGGGGCTGTGGAGCTCCACTTGAGTGTGGATCTGCTTCCCAGTCCATGCTACCATGCTGGTGGGATCCTGGTGCTTTTTTTTTTGTTTGTTTGTTTTGAATTGTTTGTTTGGTTTCTTTTTCTTTTCTCGAGTTGGGAGCCCGTTCTGGCTGGGCAGTGCTGCACAGCTTGGAACCTACACCCTCAGCTTGTGCAGGCTCACAGAGGTATCCCTGAGAGCATTTCTTTTTTCGTGGGTTTTTTTTTTTGGGGGGGGGGGGGTTCTTGTTCTTTTTTTTTTTTTTTAATTTGTTTTGTTTCCTTTTCCCTCTTTTTCCCTTTTTGTCTTTCTTCATTACTCAGTTTCTCATCTCTCTATACCTTCCTTCTCTTCCTGTCCCCTGAATACCTGGTGCTGTGTGACACCTCTATGCCTTCTAGCCAGTCTGTACTTCAACACCTGGGAACAACTTTCTCAGACCTCGTAGCCACACCAATGGGATCCCTGGGAGCTTTTCTTTTCTTTTTTCTTTCTAATTTTTATTTATTCATTCTTTTATTTTATTTTCTCCTTCTTCCCCTTTTTGTTTTTATCCATTTCATAGTCTCTCATCTCTCCACTCCAACAGCAAGACCCCTAACACTCTTTTTTTTTTGTTTGTATGTTTTTGGTTCCTGTTCCTCTCTACTCCCTCCCATACCCATCTTAGCTGCACACATCAGTCTCCCCACTCCATCCTGCCTACCTGCACCGTGCACTTAACATCACATCACCACGCAGCACAGGCACAGCCTACCGGAACCTACCCTGCACGGATTACCAACCCGCCCTGGTGGCTGTAGTAAGTGCCACAAACAACCCATCCCAGCAACTCCTCTTCAGCTAGACCTGCCCTGCTGTACCATATCTGAGTGACTAACCCTGCCAATTGGAGAAGGAGGTGAAAAGTATCTTGCCCACAGATGAGCAAACAACAAAGAACTCACAGTCTGTCTGCGCAGACATAGCCAAATTAAAAAAAAAAAGGACAAGAGTCCGGCAAGATGGCGCTCTAGGCAGAAGCACTACGCCATCCCTCCACAGCAAAGATCCGAAAAACTAAGCCAAACAGAAAATCAACAATCCTGAAACCCTAGAACATCAAAAGAAGAGATAAAGAACTCAGCCAAACACCAAATGGAGTGAGAATACTGAAAGAGAACAGAGAGCGAGGAGAGATTCACGCAGAGGTCCCCTGCTGGCTAACGCAGCATGGATCCACAATCTTGGACTCCTATCGGAGACCAGCAAATGGGAGAATGGGAGAGCAGCCTCACAGAGCATCCAGTGGGAGACAAACAGCTGCTTAGCTTCACACATAACCATCTCCCCACTGCATCCTGCCTACCTGCACCATGCACTTGACATCACACCACCAAACTGTGCAGGCACGCCCTATTGGAACCTGCCCAGGATTGACTACCGACCGTCCTGGTGGCTGCGGTGAGTGCCACAGAAAACCCGTCCCAGTGGCTCCTCTTTAGCTAGACCTGCCCAGCTGTACCACAAGGACAAAACAAAAAAATCTACAATCAATAAAAGAGAGAAATATCTACTGAATGCCCCAAAAACAGCAAACAATATCAAAACATTTACGAAAACAAGACAAGATGGCTCCAACAGGCGTCCAAATTAAAACACCAGATAACTCTCCTGTGGAAGAAAATGCACTAGAAGTACCTGATAGGGAACTCAAATCACTAATACACGGAATTTTCCAAGAACTGAGGCAAAAAGCTGACAAACGAGGAAAAAATAGACAAATTCATGGAAAATACAGACAAAAAATTGGAAGAATTCAGGAAGATGATGCAGGAACAAAATGCCAAAATAAATTCACAACTATAAATTATACAAAAACAACAATTAGAAATCCAAAAGATAAACAACAAGATTTCAGAAATGGATGATGTCATAGAAGGGCTGTGAAGTAGATTTGAAACCGTGGAAGACAGGATCAGTGGAACTGAAGACAAACACTTGGATACAAATCTGTTTCAGGAAAACTCAGAAAAAAGAACAAAGAAAAATGAAGAGACCCTGAGAGTTATGTGGGACACAATTAAAAGCAAAAATTTACAAGTGATAGGCATCCCAGAACAGGGGGAGAAAACAGAAAACACAGAGAGGATCATTGAGGAACTGCTGACAAAAAACTTTCCCAATATCATGAAAGATGAAAAGCTGGCCATCCAAGAAGCTCAACAAACCCATACAGAAGAGACCCCAAAAGAAAATCACCAAGATATATCGTATTCACACTCGTCAAAACTAAAGACGAACAAAGAATCCTGAGAGCAGCTCATGAAAAACAAGAAGTCACATACAGAGGAGAAACAATAAGACTAAGCTCAGATTATTCAGCAGAAACCATGCAGGCAAGAAGGCAGTGGGATGACATATATAAAATCTTGAAAGAAAAAAATTGTCAGCCAAAAATAATATATCCTGCAAAACTCTAGTTCAAATTTGATGGTGAAATAAGGTCATTTCCAGATAAACAGAAACTAAGGGAATATGCAAAAGTCAAACCAAACTTCCAAGAATTATTAAAGGGAGTTCTTCAATCTGAGGACAAACACCTTCAGCCCTCAGGCAGGACCTAGGATGCAGGATCATACGAACCAGATACCATTCTAGGTAATGAACTCTCGAGGACTATCCAAAACCAAAAGAAATACAATAGGGAATCAGAGCAGTTAATCGATGGATGACAACAACATCAAAACAATGAAAGAGGGAATAAACGGCATAGGTATAGAACCTTCTAATGGAGAGGAAGGCAAGGTGATACCAAGTAAGGGTAGACTGCTTCAAACTTAGAAAGATAAGGGTAAAATTCATGGTAACACAAAGAAAGTTAACAAACGAACTCATAAAAATAAAGACGAAAAACATAAAGTCTCAGCAAAAACAAAACCTACAAAAACAAAAGAAATGAACACAAAATCCACAAACAAAAGTAACTCAGCACAAGAGAGTAAGAAGAACAAAGAAAACTTCAGAACCACAAAAAAAAGCACTACAAAATGACAGCAACAAACTTCAATCTATCAATAATTACGCTGAATGTAAATGGACTCAATGCACCCATAAAGAGACGGAGAGTGGCAGAATGGATAAGAAAACAGGATCCATCAATATGCTGTCTACAAGAGACACACCTTAGAAACAAGGATGTGAATTTATTAAAAATCAAAGGTTGGAAAAAATATATCAAGCTAACAACTACCAAAAAAGAGCAGGAGTGGCAATTCTAATCTCAGATAAAATAGACTTTAAAACAAAATCAACCATAAAAGACAAAGAAGGACACTATATAATGATTAAGGGGATGATCCATCATGAAGACATAACCATAATAAACATCTACGCTCCCAATGACAGGGCTCCAAAATACATAAAAAAAACTAACAGCACGGAAAAGAGAAATTGACAGTTCCACAATAATAGTAGGAGACTTCAACACACCACTCTCAGTAAAGGACACAACAACTAAGAAGAAACTCTGCAAAGATACAGAAGACCTAAAGGGCACAATCAGCCAACTGGACCTCATAGACATATATAGAACAATCCATCCAACCACTGCAAAGTACACATTCTTTTCCAATGCACATGGAACGTTCTCCAGAATAGACCACATCTTAGGCCACAGAGCAATCTTCAACAAGATCCAAAAGGTTGAGATAATTCAAAGTATCTTCTACAATGCCATCAAAGTAGAAATTAACAATAGAAAGAGCAAGGAAAAAAAATCAGCTACATGGAAACTGAATAATACCCTGCTTACACATCAGTGGGTAATAGAAGAAATCAGAGATGGAATCAAAAAATTCCTAGAATCAAATGAAAATGAAAACACATCCTACCAAAACCTTTGCGACACAGCAAAGGCAGTCCTCAGAGGACAATTTATAGCAATAGGTGCACATATCAAAAAAGAAGAAAGGGACAAAATCAAAACATTAACTACAGAACTCAAACAAATAGAAAGAGAAAAGCAAAAAAAGCCTACAACCACTGGAAGAAAGGAAATAGTAAAGATCAGAGCAGAAATAAATGAAATAGAGAACAGAAAAACAATAGAAAGAATCAACAAAACCAAAAGTTGGTTCTTTGAAAGAATCAACAAAATCGACAAACCACTGGCCAGACTGACAAAAGAAAAACAGCAGAGGACACAAATAACCCAAATAAGAAATGAAATGGGGGACATTACAACAGACCCAACCGAAATAAAAAGGATTATAACAGAATATTATGAAAAGCTATTCTCCAACAAATTTGAAAACCTAGAGGAAATGGATAAATTTCTAGAAACACACGGCCTACCCAAACTACAACAAAGTGATATTGAAAATCTGAACAGACCCATAACAGGAGAAGAGATTGAAAAGGTAATTAAAAAAAAACTCCCAACCAAAAAAAGCCCTGGCCCAGATGGCTTCACTGGAGAATTCTACAAAACATTTACAGAAGAGCTTGTACCAGTTCTACTCAAGCTATTTCAGAGCATAGAAGAGGAAGCAACACTTCCAAATTCATTCTATGAAGCCAGCATAATGCTGATACCAAAACCAGGCAAAGACATCACAAAAAAAGAAAATTACAGACCAATATCTCTCATGAATATAGATGCAAAAATTCTGAACAAAATTCTAGCCAATAGAATTCAGTATCATATCAAGAAGTAATACACCACAACCAAGCAGGATTCAAAGCAGGTATGCAAGGATGGTTTAAGATTAGAAAATCCATCAACGTAAATCACCACATAAATAAAAGGAAAGAAAAAAATCACATGATCATCTCAGTTGACGCAGAAAAGGCATTTGACAAAGTCCAACACCAATTCCTGATAAAAGCTCTCAATCAAATAGGTATACAAGGGAAATTTCTCAACATAATAAAGGGCATCTATGCAAAACCAACAGCCAACATCATTCTTAATGGAGAGAGGCTGAAAACATTCCCCTTGAAAACAGGAACAAGACAAGGATGCCCTTTATCACCACTCCTATTTAACATTGTGCTGGAAGTTCTAGCTAGAGCAATAAGGCAAGAGAAAGAAATAAAGGGCATCCAAATTTGTAATGAAAAAGTTAAACTCTCCCTGCTTGCAGATGATATGATACTATACATAGAAAACCCTAAAGACTCCACTAGAAATCTACTGGAACTAATAGAAAGATTCAGCAGAGTAGCAGGATACAAGATAAACATTCAAAAATCAGTTGGATTCCTATACACCAGTAAAAAGAACGATGAAAAGGAAATCAGGAAATCAATACCATTTTGAATAGCCCCTAAAAAGATAAAATACTTAGGAATAAATCTGACCAGGAATGTAAAAGACCTATACAAAGAAAACTACAAAACACTGCTGCATGAAACCCAAAGGGATCTACATAAATGGAAAAACATACCATGCTCATGGATAGGCAGACTCAACATTGTGAAAATGGCAATTCTACCCAAAGCAATTTACAAATACAACGCAATCCCGATCCAAATACCAGCAACATTCTTCAAAGAAATGGAAAAACTAATCATTAACTTTATATGGAAAGGGAAGAAGCACTGAATAAGTAAAGCACTACTGAAGAAGAAGAATAAAGTTGGAGGACTCACACTACCTGACTTCAGAACCTACTGTACAGCTACAGTAGTCAAAACAGCCTGGCACTGGTACAACGACAGATACATTGACCAATGGAACAGAATTGAGAACCCAGATGTAAATGCATCCACCTACGGTTACCTGATTTTCGACAAGGGCCCAAAGTCCATCAAATGGGGAAAAGACAGTCTTTTTAACAAATGGTGCTGGCAAAACTGCATATCCATTTGCAAAAGAATGAAACAGGACCCATACCTCACACCGTATACAAAAACTACTTCAAAATGGATCAAAGACCTGAATATAAAGCCTCAAACTATAAAGTTCATAGAAGAAAAAATAGGACCAACACTTCAGGCCTTAATACATGGCATTAACAGGATACAAACCATAACCATCAACACACAAAACCCAACAGATAAACTAGATAACTGGGATCTTCTAAAAATCAAACATCTATGCTCTTCAAAAGACTTCACCAAAAGAGTCAAAAGAGAACCTACAGACTGGGAAAAAATTTTTGGACAGTACAAGTCAGACAAAGGTCTAATCTCCATAATCTACAAGAAAATCCAACACCTCTACAGCAAAAAGACAAACAATCCTATCAAAAAATGGGCAAAGGAAATGAACAGACACTTCACCAAAGAAGACATTAAAATGGCCAACAGACACATGAGGAATGCTCGCAATCACTAGCCATTAGAGAAATGCAAATTAAAACCACAATGAGATACCATCTCACCCCGGCATTACTGGCACGAATCAAAAATACTGGAAATAACAAATGTTGGAGGGGCTGCAAGGAGATGGGAACTCTTATACACTGCTGGTGGGAATGCAAAATCATACTACCATTTTGGAAAATGATATGGCGTTTCCTCAGAAAGCTAGAAATAGACATACCATTCGATCCAGCAATCCCACTCCTAGGAATATATCCTAGAGAAATAAGAGTCGTCACTCGAATAGACATATGCACACCTATGTTCATGGCAGCATTGTTCACAATAGCAAAACCATGGAAACAACCTAGACGCCCATCAACAGATGAATGGATAAACAAACTATGGTACATACATACAATGGAGTACTATACAACGAGAAAGAACAACAATGAATCTGTGAAGCATCTCATAACATGGATGAAACTGGAAGACATTATGCTGAGTGAAATAAGTCAATCACAAAAGGACAAATATTGTATGAGACCTCTATTGTAAAAACCCATGAAAAAGTTCACATGCAAAATGTAACAATCCTTGTTGGTTACCAGGGATGGTGGGGGGGAAATACTAAATAGGCAACAGATAAATGGTATCTTGGGTGAAAGTTGAGACAGTACACAATAGAAGGGAAACTAACACAACCTGTACAAGGAAAGTTCATGGAGGCCCCATGGACACATCCAAACTCCCCGAGGGACTGAGTTGCTGGACGGAGGGCTCTGGGAACCATGGTCTCAGGGAACACCTAGCTCATTTGGCATGACACTACTTATAAAGATAATGCTCTACATTCTACCTTGGTGAGTAGTGTCTGGGGTCTTAAAAGCCTGTGAGCGGCCATCTAAGATACTCCACTGGTCTCATCCCTTCGGGAGCAAGGGAGAATGAAGAGAACAGGATACAAGGAAAAGATTAGTCCAAAGGACTAATTGTCCCCAGCTACCAAGACCTCCACCAGACTGAGTCCAGTATAGCTAGATGGTGCCCGGCTACCACCGCTGACTGCTCTGACCAGTATCACAACAGAGGGTTCTGGACAGAGCTAGAGAAGGATGTAGAGCATAATTCTAACTCACAAAAAAAAAGACCAGATTTACTGGCCTAAAGGAGACTGGAGAAACCTCAAGAGTATGGCCCCCAGACACCCTTTTAGCTCAGTGGTGAACTTACCTCCGAGGTTCACTGTTCAGCCTGGGAGTGGGCAGCCCAGTAAAACCAAATGAGACTAACAAGGTACATGAGTCCAGTGACAAGGGCCAGAAGGCAGAAGGGGACAAGGAAGCTGGTGATAGGGAACACAAGGTTGAGTAAGGATAC
The DNA here is from genome assembly GCA_030035585.1 of Dugong dugon. Taxonomy (NCBI): domain Eukaryota; kingdom Metazoa; phylum Chordata; class Mammalia; order Sirenia; family Dugongidae; genus Dugong; species Dugong dugon. The sequence goes on from CM057467.1 coordinate 36,334,589, forward strand.
TGTTGATGTGTTGTGAGATTGTTAACCATTGTTATAGGGCAACATTTGTAGTAACTGTTAAATGGGAGGCTATTTTGTCCTGTAAGCCTTCATCTTAAGTGAGAATAACAGCACAATTAGAAGAGCGTAGTCAATGTCACTTAAATGTGTACGTAAAAAGTTTTGAAATGGGGTATCTTTGGCTATGTGTATTTTCACCAAAAAAAAAAAAGCTGAGAATTTAGAGGGTTAAAATGTTGTGGGTTGTTAACCAAAGTCATAAAACAGCATGTGTACTACTGTTACATGAGAAACTGTTTGTTCTGTAAGCCTTCACCTGAAGTACAATAAAATATTTAAAAAAAAAAAAAAAAGGACGAAACAAACAAATCTAAAATCAATAAACAAGAAAAATAACTACCGAACACCCTGAAGACAGCAGACAATATCAAAACATTTACAAAAACAGGACAGGATGGTTCCAGTAGGCGTCCAAAATAAAACACCAGATGACTTTCCAGTAGAAGAAAAGGCACTAGAACTACCTAACAGGGAATTCAAATCTCTAATACTCAGAATTATCCAAGAGTTGAAACAAAAAGCAGATGAAAATGAGGGAAAAATAGATAAATTCATGGAAAATACAGACAAAAAAAAAATGGAAGAATTCAGGAAAATAATATGGGAACAAAATACCAAAATAAATTCACAGCTAGAAATTATACAAAAACAACAATTAGAAATCCAAAAGATAAACAACAAGATTTCAGAAATGGATGATGTCATAGAAGTGCAGGGGAGCAGATATGAAATGGTGGAAGACAGGGCTATGGAATTGAAGACAAACACTTGGATAAAACTCTGTTTGAGGAAAACTCAGAAAAATGAATGAAGAAAAATGAAGAGACACTGAGAATTATGTGGGATACAATCAAAAGCAAAAATTTTCGAGTGATCAGAGTTCCAAAACAGAGGGCGAAAACAGAAAACACAGAGAGGATCACTGAAGAACTGCTGACAGAAAACTTCCCCAGTATCATGAAAGATGAAAAGCTGGCCATCGAAGAAGCTCAACAAACCCCGTATAGGATAGACCCCAAAATAAAATCACCAAGGCATATCATTATCATACTCGCCAAAACCAAAGACAAAGAATCCTTAGAGCAGCTTGTGAAAAACAAGAAGTCACATACAGAGGAGAAACAATAAGACTAAGCTCAGATTATTTGGCAGAAACCATGCAGGCAAGAAGGCAATGGGATGACATATATAAAACCTTGAAAGGAAAACATTGCCAGCCAAGAATAATATATCCTGCAAAACTCTCGTTCAAATATGATGGTGAAATTAGGACATTTCCAGATAAACAGAAATTAAGGGACTATGTAAAAACCAAACCAAACTTACAAGAATTATTAAAGGGAGTCCTCTGATCTGAGAACAAACAACTTCAGCTCACAGGCTGAATCTAGGATGCAGGATCATACTAGCCAGATACCAACCTAGGAAATGAAATCTCAAGGACTATCCAAAACCAAAAAGAAATACAGCAGGGAATCAGAGCAGTTAATCTGTAAATGACAACAACATGAGAATAATAAAAGAGGGAATGAACGGTGTAGGTATAGAACCTTCTAATGGAGAGGAAGGCAAGGCGATACCAAGTAATAATAGACTGCTTCAAACTTAGAAAGATAAGGGTAAACTTCACAGTAATCACAAAGAAAGTTAAGAAACATACTCATAAAAATAAAGAGGAAAAACATAAAATCTCAGTAAAAACAAAACCTACAAAAACAAAAGAAATGAAAAAAATCCACAAACAAAAGGAATTCAGCACAGGAGAGTAAGAGGAACAAAAAGGACTAATATCATATGAGACCTCCATTGTAAAAACTCACGAAAAAGTTTACACACAAAAAGTAACAATCTTTGTTGGTTATGAGGGATGGAAGGGGGGAAATATTAAATAGACAATAGATAAGTGGTATCTCTGTTGAAGGGTGAGACAGTACACAATACTGGTGAAGCCAACACAACTTGTGCAAGGAAAGGTCATGGAAGCTCCCTAGACATATCCAAACTCCCTGAGGGACTGAATTGCTGGGAAGAGGGCTGTGGGGACCATGGTCTCGGGGAACATCTAGCTCAATTGGCATAACACAGCTTATAAAGACAATGTTCTACGTTCTACCTTGGTGAGTAGCATCTGGCGTCTTAAAAGCCTGTGAGCAGCCATCTAAGATACTCCACTGGTCTCACCCCTTCGGGAGCAAGGGAAAATGAAGAGAACAGGATACAAGGAAAAGATTAGTCCAAAGGACTAATGAGCCACAGCTACCAAGGTCTCCACCAGACTGAGTCCACTACAGCTAGATGGTGCCTGGCTACCACCACTGACTGCTCTGACCGGGATCACAACAGAGAGTTCTGGACAGAGCTAGAGAAGGATGCAGAACAAAATTTTAACATACACAAAAAAGACCAGACTTACCGGCCTGAAAGAGACTGCAGAAACCCCAAGTGTATGGCCCCCAGACACATTTTTAGCTCAGTGGTGAAGTCACTTCCAAGGTTCACCATTCAGCTGGGGATTGGACAGCCCCATAAAACAAAATGGGGCTAAAGAGGCACAGCAGTCCAGGGACAAGGACTAGAAGGCAGAATGGGACAGGAAAGCTGGTGATAGGGAACCCAAGGTTGACTAAGGACAGTGTTGACATGTCATGGGGTTGTTAACCATTGTCATAGGGCAACATGTGTACTAACTGTTCAATGAGAAAATATTTTGTTCTGTAAACCTTCATCTAACGTGAGAATAGCAGCACAACTGGAAGAATGTAATAGATGTTACTGAATTGTGCATGTGGAAATTTTTGAAATGGTGTATCTTTCACTATGTATATTTTCACCAAAAAAAAAAGTTGTGGATGGAGGGTGTTGACATGTCTTGGGGTTGTTAACAAATATCATAAAACAATATGTGTACTGACTGTTAAATGAGAAACTATTTGTTCTGTAAACCTTCACCTAAAGTACAATAAAAAAAAGGAGAAAAAAAATACAGACAGAAAAGAAGAAAAAACAATTCGTAATCTCATCAAACATGCATTTAATGGTTCATTCTGCATTATTTGTGACCTCTTTTAACACAACAATATCAAGAAACATATTTTTATGACAGAATTTTTAAGGGATGCATAGTATTTCGTTGAATCTTATTTACTCATCCACTCTTCATTTGGTGGACATTTAGATTGCTTCCAGGTTTTTCTGTGTTATAAACTAGGCTGAAATGAAGATCCTTCCATATCCTTTATTTCCTTAGCACAAATTACTGAAAGTAGAGTTGCTGGGTAAAGGAGATGCATAATTCACAGCTTTTGATATATATTGTCAACTTGTCTCCAAGAAGCAGCAAACCAGTCTAAGTGGGTTGGTTTTCTAATTATCATTATACAGTGCTGTATATTTGGGGGAAAAATACTGGGCCCCATACACCCCTCGCTGCACTTGAAGTCGTAACATCTCCTTGGGCAAGTACTAAGCCTTTTTCCACCAGGTACCCAGGCAGCAATTGCATTAACGCAGCTGGCTGTCCCTGATAGAGAATAAAGATCTGTAAGCCGGGAAAAGTCCATAATTTCTGTTATTTTTTAAATGCAGCTTCTTGGGACTTTCTGAACAAAGCTAATTTCCATTTTGTGAGAGCTCAATAACCCTCTTTGACATAGAGAAAAAAATCAAACCAAAATAAAAACTTCTTAGCGGCCTCCTCTCAGTTCTCTGCAAAGATTTAATGGCAGAAGCAGAAGTAAGATCTTAAACCTCATCAATAGCTTAACTGCATAGTGCGCCCATGCATTTGCCTCACATGGAGCAGTGAAACAATTTGTGTCCATCCAAATACACACAGGAGTGCCCTTGAGTGATATCATTTGTTTGCTTTTCCTTTTTCTGAACTTGCTCTCATAGTCATAAATTTGGATTAAAAAAAATCTGTCCAGTTCCCTACAACGCTACTATTGTGTGTTGGTCATGGCGACACCACGTGTGCAGAGTAGAACTGCACTCCACAGAGTTTTTAAAGCAGATCTCCAGTCCTGTCTTCGGAGGCTTCTCTGGGTGGGTTCGAACAATCCTAATTAAAAAAAAAAAAAACACAAACCCATTGCTGTCAAGTCGATTCCAACTCATAGCGACCCTGTAGGAGTAGAAAACTGCCCCATAGGGTTTCCAAGGCTGTAATCTTTACAGAAACAGACTGCCACAATCTTTCTCCCCTGGAGGGGCTGGTGAGTTCAAATTGCCAACCTTTTGGTTAGCAGCCGAGCACTTAACCACTGTGCCACCAGGGCTCCTTAACAATGCTAATAAAAAACCAAAAACCAAACCCATTGCCATCGAGTTGATTCCGACTCACAGTGATGCTATAGGACAGAGTAGAACTGCCCCATAGTGTTTCCAAGGAGCAGCTGGTGGATTTGAACCAAACTTTTAGTTAGTAGCCGAACTCTTAACCACCGTGCCACCAGGGCTCCAATGCTAATAGGTCTCCTTATTTAGGACACATTGGTTAAGATTTTCTATGTTCACATTTTTTTCCTTAAACAGCCTAAACTACAATCGTTCTGAAGCCCAGAGATCACATTTTTGAGTATTAAGTTTACTCTTGAATCTTCTTACCCTTCTTTTCCTAGTCACCTTTTAATTCTGGACCCACAGAACTCTAATATTTCCTCCAAGTTCCTTTGCCTCCCCAAAAGCCAATCTTAAGGTCTGACAATGGCTATTATTTGGGAGATGGTCAGAGGAAGGGCCAGAATAAGCTGGCAGCATGGAATATTCTTACCTCACTGGGCTTCCTTTCTTTGCCTGTAAATTGAAGGCACCTGGGCTGTGTGCGCAAGCGTAAAACACAAATACGAGAGATTGCAGGGAGTATGTGGGCTCAACAAGACAGCCATTTGCAAAGGGTATTCAAGTTACCTCAATAATGATAGTTTACCTTATTCAGCTGGGGGCATAGTCTATTGAAAAGGGATAGGATTGCAGTTAAGACCCCCCAATTTTCACGGGCCTCAGAGGAGGCAACAATTCTGCCATGCTTAGATCAAAAGAAAAAAAAATGAAAGGGAAAATTTGATTCCCATTGTGTGGTACTTTAGACAAGATGCAACACTGTCGAGGGAGTGGGGAGCCTACGGTTGTTACTTCTCTCTACCTGTAGCTTCTGCTGCTCATGGTTCCTCACAATCCCAGTTTAGACCTGGCCCACTGTGGCTACTCAGGTCCCTATGCTAGAAAGTTCTGGCTCCGGCAACCACTCCCTGCTATACTGCCACAGTTCTCTGTGATTTCTAATTTAGACTCCCTTGCAAGAGATTTGCGTTGACCCAGCTCTTCTCTCTCTCTCTCTTTCATATTAGGCCAAAAGTCAGAGTTTGCCGGCTTTAGGCTGGGACGCACCTCTTGTCTGGTCAGTCGGGGCCAGGAAGTATGACAGAGTATAAGGCCAACCCTTCTGCAGGAGAGGGAGCTGGAGGGTTCTCTTTATTTAGAAGAGACTGTGAGGATGGTAGACAGCCTGTGTAACACAAATGGTTAAATGCTTGAATATCAGTGAAAAGGTTGGTGGTTTAAACTCACCGATAGGCACCTCTGAAGAAAGAGGCTTGGTGACCTGCTTCTAAAATTTCACAGCCTTGAAAACTCTACGGAATGCAGTTCTACCATGTACACATGGAGTCATCACAAGTCAGAATTGACTGGATGGCAACTTGTTATTGTGGTTTTTTTAATTTGTGAGGATGGTACTTGTGGTACCAGAAAAACCGTCACATATGGATTAATAATCTGATGAGGAAAGGAAACTTGATAACCCAGGCAGCCGTGCTGAAGCCTGAACCACCCCCACACAAGCTCTGGTTGCAGGTGTGGGAGGCCCAGAGAAAGAGGAAGTAGAGAAGGAGATGGGTTTTAAGGATATGCGAACCTTCCCTGAGTGAGAAATGTCTATCTTGGGTCTTTGAAACCTTAGAAGTGCTTGGACTGTTTTCACAATGAATTTTCTATTTGTCTGTAAAGTGAGGAAGCAAGAGCAGGATCCCCACTGGGAATTTCCAGACACAAAGGGATCCCTTCTCTCACCTGTCCCTTACTCTGTCTTCCAGAACATCTGGAGGTGTGTGCATAGGAGGAGGGCAGATTCGAACATGACTCATCTGAAGAGGCCAGTTGGCAAGACGGCAGGCAGTGGTGTCACTAGAGTTGGTGTCACCCAAGGCGGTAACTCATGGTGTCACTCCCCCCATGCTAATTCCCACAATACTGTGGCTAAAACACCAGAAAATTTGACAAAATCAGCAACTATGAAAACAGCAGCAAGAACGAAAACAACAGTGCATGCTTGTAGAGCGTGCAGACGAAACCACATGATTCCAATAATGACAGCTCTGACCGGAGCTCATTAGAAGGTTTAGCAAGTAAATTAGCATAGAGTTTTAGCCTTGTAGGTAAGCTGGGCTTTCGAAAAATGTTTTTGTTGTTATAACTAACTACAAGGATATTTTTATAAAAAATAATGAATTTCTGCTGAAACACTGTACACAAAAATTTTATAAACAGTCATTTTGGTGTCACCTGGTATGGTCCACACCCTCCACACCCCACTGGCGGCAGACATTGGGGCTTGTGGAGTTTTAGTCCTCACCTGAGTGCTTCCTCTTGGAGAGGCAACCAGAAAGCCAATCCCCATTGTCTCACCCACCCATTTTGTGACTCCTTTGCCAGAGATGCAGCTTCCTCCTCCCTCTGATGGTTGGGGATTAGCTGGCCTGCCCATGCCCTTACCTGGGCTTTTGGAACAACGAGCTGGCTGCAAAGCTAAGGAGTCAGAAATTGTGGCTCAAAGTCCTTCTTGAGTAGTGTGGCTGTCAGATACTTTCCTCAGCACACAGAGAGGGAGGTTGAGCTGCCGTCAGTTCTGAGGGCCAAGTGGCTGGCTGGTACGCGTAGAGGACACCGTCAGGCCATCCTCCCACTGAAGAGTATACAACAAGTTATGGTTCATGCCCTCAGCAAGGACAGCCCATTTCTCCCAGGGGGAGAGGGGGCTGCCTCTCCATCATTAAAGCCTTATAAGGTGAACAAATACCTGCAAACGCTGGCCTCTGGGCCCCACAACTCAGCATTCTGTGTGGAGATTTTCTTTTCCCAAAGTGGTCAGCCAGCCACTCAGACATTCAGCTGTGGCAGTGAAGCATCGCTGTAAGGGTTAAGAGGCCAAGCTTTGCAATTAGATACAAGTTCAAATTCTGACTGTGTAAAGTGAAATAAATCACTTAATCTCTCAGTCTGTTTCCTTATCTGAGGAATGGGAATGATAATACCTTCCTCTCAGAGTTGTGTAAGGAGCCCTGGTGATGCAGTGGTTAAGCGCTCAGCTGCTAAATGAAAGGTCCATGGTTCGAACCCACCAGCCACTCCATGGGAGAAAGACATGGCAGTCTGCTTCCATAAAGATTACAGCCTTGGAAACCCTATGGGGCAGTTCTGTTCTATCCTATAGGGTTGCTACGAGTTGGAATCGACTCAGCCCCAATGGGTTTGGGTTTTTTGTTTTGTTTTGTTTTCTCAAAGTTGTGGCTGGATTCAAGGAGATAATGCATGCATAGCCTAGCCCTTGGGAGCCATATAGTTAGGTATAATAAGTAGGAATTCTCGTTCATCCATTCAGTCACACAGATATGTTTTAGACACTGTACTGTGTAGTAGGCACCAGGCTAGGGGCTAGAATATGGAGAAAACAGACAAGTAAACAACTTCAATATGGAGTTACTAGCAAGGATAAGCACTGGGTGTGGTGCAAATGGAGACCTTGCATGGTACAAAAGGTTAATGCACTTGGCTGCTAACCAAAAGGTTGGGGGTTTGAATCTTCTCAGTGGTGCCTCAGAAGAAAGGCTTAAAAGATGTACTTTTGAAAAATCAGCCATTGAGAACCATATGGAGCACAGCTCTACTCTGAAACACATGTGGTCGGCATAAGTTGGAGTTGACTCCACAAAACTGGCTTTTGGTTTGGTTATGCAAATACATAGGAAAAAAATTCTAACCCAGACTGGGAAAAGAAATCAAAGAAAACATCCTAGAGGAAGTAGCAGCAGGGTTGAGTCTTGAGGCTGAATGTGAATTAACCTGGCAAGGAAAGAGTGAGGACTGGTGGGAGAAAGCAGTGTTCTTGGCAAGGGGAACAGTGTGTTCAAAAGCCCAAGGGACTAGTGAGCCTTCTCTGCGGGGACTTACATGGCGGCCCACCCTGGCAGCTGTCTCCCCCCACTGGAGCCAGCTGCTCTCTCCAGGAAGCTGAAGACCATTGACGTGTCTGTGCATATGATTTCTGGTATAAACACACATGTAACGCTATTAAGTTCAAATGCTTCCAAGCTGGTGCCTCACAGAGGAAGTATTTGCTGACAGTGAACATCTGTGGCCTAGAGGAACCCAGTGCTGATGATGGGGAGGCAGTTTCTAACTTAATGACATTTTTACTTACTCAGGGATGAATTTCTGTTAAGCCCTGGGGGCTTTGGAGCCAGGCTAATTTGTACACAGCAGAGATGAGCAGGTTTGTTTGTACCAAAGCAGGAGATAATAAATAGATGGGGATGAAAATTCTAATTGGATAAAGGTAGTTCGAATGAAGGAGAAGATAAAAATAAAAGCCCGTATGAATTACTCAGCTTAACATGTGTCGGCTGATGCATCCAGCTGGAGTAGGCCAGCCAGTCACTCAGAATAACTGACGGGCTGATGTTTCCATGACTCACCTTGGCAACAGCAGGGTCAAGACTAGAGGTTAAGAGACACTTTTTAATTTAATAAACCATCTGTGAAAAATGGAAGGTTTTTGGTTCAGCTTTGTTGGCCACCCTATATAAATACTTACACATTAAGGTACAGCACATCTCTAATTAAAATCTAAATTGCATTCAAGACATTTACATCCAAAGAATGCCATTCTGCTCAGCAAAGACCTAGACCACTGAATTGTGAGTTAAGATTTGAAAGCTCTTTAACCCTTACCTCCCCTCTGCACCATTTTCCATTTTCACCTGGGTGCCAGTAGCCTTGTGATGGATATAACTAGCCTCATTTCCTCAGCAAATACAACTGATACTTCATAAAAATAGTCAGAAATCTCCCAGATGATTTATTCCATAGTAGCATAACAATAGCTTAGAAATACACTGGATTTTTAGACAAAGTTCTTACATGGCAGAGAATAGGGAGAAAAAGTGCATCATATAGCCAATTAAGTCTACACATAGAATACTAACTGCAGGGTGCCATTGTCCACCCCAGCAGTTCTCAACCCTGGATGCACATGAAAATCCCTTGGGAAAGATTAAGGGTCACTAAGGACACATGAGCAGTCCTAGTGGCACAGTGGTTAAAGTGCTCGGCTGCTAACCAAAACGTTGGTGGTTCAATCCCATAGTTGCCCAATTGCAATTGTTTTAAACCCTTGGAAAGATGCGGCAGTCAGTTTCCATAAGAATTACAGCCTTGGAAACCCTATGAGGCCATGCTACGCTGTCCTACAGGCTCACTATGAGTTGGAATCAACTTAAAGGCACAGGTTTTGTTTTGTTTTGTTTTTATTGTGTTTTTAGAGAAATTTTACACAGGAAATTAGGTTCTCATTTAACAATTTCTATACATATTGTTCAGTGACATTGGTTAGGTTCTTTACAATATGTCAGCATTCTTGTTATTTTCATTTTAATTATTCTTTTTCCATTAATGTAGCTTTCCTATCCACCCCCCAGCCTTCTCATCTTTGGTCTAGGGTAAATGTTAACCATCTGGTCTGCTTTTGGTTTTAAGGACACATGACAACTAGAAGCAATAATCATCCTGGGTTGCAACTGATAAAATTTGAATAAAATCGGTAGATTATTGAATAGTATTGTATCGATGTTAACATTTGATGTTAACTTTGATAATTGCACTGTGGTGATATGTAAGATGTTAACATTTAGGAAAGCTGGGGGAAGGGTATTTTTGCATTTTTTGGTAAGTCTAAATTATTTCAAAATTAAAAGTTAAAAAAAAAATCAAGAAAAAGTAAGCAATTAAAAAACGTTACCCTGGAAGCCTTCAAAAAATACCAATGACTGGGCCGCCTCTCAGAGGAATTAAATAGAATCTCTAGGTACAGAGCCTGGGCTTCAGTATTTTTAAAGCCCCTCAGGTGATTTTAACGTGCAGCTGGGAGTTAGAACCGCTGTTCTAGGGAGGCTAAGGGGAGGTGAATTGATTCTGATTCAAAATTTATCACAACCGACTCTATCACTCAGGCAGGTCATTTAATCTCCACTAAGTCTCAGTGGCCCTATCTGTAAAATGGAGATATGTGGCTTTACCAGAGGATATTGACAGTGTGAAGGTAGACAGTGCAGACAGAAAAGGCATTATAAACTTGCAAGAACTATACACGTGCGAAGTGTTGATGAGTTGTTTCCTCTTAAGCGGCATCAACACTTTTTTAGACCCTGGGTACCTTTAGCACACAATGACATGCTGTAAATTTAGCGAGGGGTGGCCTTGTGGTCAAAAAGGGAGCAATTCCATTATAACCAAGGCTTCCTTTCCTTCAACCATTTCTGATTCTTCACCTTTCCCTGCATCTCTGGAGTGACTAATAGAAAACAGTTCTTTTCAATAGGTGGTTGTTACATGCCCTCGGGTTAGGTAGAGATCTCCATTTATCCTTTTGGTGATTCAAGGTCGAAAAGGAAGAACCTAAGTAGTGGATCTGGGGTGGGGCCTGAGAATTTGCATTTCTAGCAAGTTCCCAGGTAATGCTGATGCTGCCCATTCTAGGACTAACCATTAACATACAATATTCTTCTTAGACTGGTTGTCTAATAAAATCCAGGAAGACTCTGTTTATGTTCTCTGTGTCTCTGGAGCCCTGCCTTTCTTTTCCTGCTTCCTTTTCTTACACTGGGTTGGTCAAGGCTTTGGTATCTCAGTGGTTAAGCATTTGGCTGCTAACCAAAACGTTGGCAGTTTGAATCCACCAGCCACTCCTTGAATCCACCAGCCACTCCATGGAAGCCCTATGGGGAAGTTCTACTCTGTGCTTTATGGTCACTATGAGTCAGAATCTACTCAACGGCAATGGGTTTGGTTTTTGGGTTGAGTTGGTCAAACTCAGCATAAGGACCCATGACTTGAAGAACACTGGTTTTGTTCTTCAAGTTTTTTTTTTTTATATGTATATTTTTTATTGTACTTCAGGTGAAGGCTTACAGAACGAATAGTTTCTCATGAAACAGTAGTACACATGTTGTTTTATAACATTGGTTAACAACCCCACAACATATTAACCCTCTAAATTCTCAACCTATTTTTTTTGGTGAAAATACACATAGCCAAAGATACACCGTTTCAAAAATTTCTACATACACAGTTCAGTGACACTGACTACTCTCTTCCAATTGTGCTGTTATTCTCACTTAAGATGAAAGCTTACAGAAGAAAATAGTTTCTCATTTAACAGTTACTACAAATGTTGCCCTATGACAATGGTTAACAATCTCACAACACATCAACAATATCCTTACTCAACCTTGGGTTCTCTGTCACCAGCTTCCTTGTCCCCTTCTGCCTTCTGGCCCTTGTCACTGGACTCCTGTACCTCATTAGTCTCATTTGGTTTTACTGGGCTATCCACTCCCAGGCTGAACAGTGAACCTCGGAGGTAACTTCACCACTGAGCTAAAAGGGTGTCTGGGGGCCATACTCTCGAGGTTTCTCCAGTCTCCTTTAGGCCACTAAATCTTGTCTTTTTTTTTGTGAGTTAGAATTATGCTCTACATCCTTCTCCAGCTCTGTCCAGAACCCTCTGTTGTGATCCTGGTCAGAGCAGTCAGCGGTGGTAGCCAGGTACCATCTAGGTGTACTGGACTCAGTCTGGTGGAGGCCATGGTAGCTGTAGACAATTAGTCCTTTGGACTAATCTTTTCCTTGTATCCTGTTCTCTTCATTCTCCCTTGCTCCTGAAGGGATGAGACCAGTGGAGTATCTTAGATGGCCGCTCACAGGCTTTTAAGACCCCAGACACTACTCATGAAGGTAGAATGTAGAGCATTGTCTTTATAAGCTGTGTCATGCCAATTGAGCTAGGTGTTCCCCGAGACCATGGTCCCCAGAGCCCTCCGCCCAGCAATTCAGTCCCTCAGGGAGTTTGGATGTGTCTATAGGGCTTCCATGACCTTTCCTTGTATAGGTTGTGCTAGTTTCCCCTGTATTGTGTACTGTCTCACCCTTCACCCAAGATACCACTTATCTGTTGCCTATTTAGTATTTCCCCCCCACCGCTCCCATCCCTGGTAACAAACAAGGATTGTTACATTTTACGTGTGAACTTTTTCATGGGTTTTTACAATAGAGGTCTCATACAATATTTGTCCTTTTGTGATTGACTTATTTCACTCAGCATAATGTCCTCCAGTTTCATCCACGTTATGAGATGGTTCACAGATTCATTGTTATTCTTTCTCGTTGCATAGTACTCCATTGTGTGTATGTACCATAGTTTGTTTATCCATTCATCTGTTGATGGACATCTAGGTTGTTTCCATCGTTTTACTATTGTGAACAATGCTGCCATGAGCATAGGTGTGCATATGTCTATTCGAGTGACGACTCTTATTTCTCTAGGATATATTCCTAGGAGTGGGATTGCTGGATCGAATGGTATGTCTATTTCTAGCTTTCTGAGGAAGTGCCATATCATTTTCCAAAATGGTTGTATCATTTTGCATTCCGACCAGCAGTGCATAAGAGTTCTGATCTCCCCGCAGCCCCTCCAACATTTTTTATTTCCAGTGTTTTTGTTTCGTGCCAGTAATGCCGGAGTGAGATGGTATCCCATTGTGGTTTTAATTTGCATTTCTCTAATGGCTAGGGATCATGAGCATTTCCTCAAGTGTCTGTTGGCCATTTCAATGTCTTCTTTGGTGAAGTGTCTGTTCATTTCCTTTGCCCATTTTTAATAGGATTATTTGTCTTTTTGTTGTAGAGGTGTTGGATTTTCTTGTAGATTATGGAGATTAGACCTTTGTCTGACTTGTACTGTCCAAAAATTTTTTCCCAGTCTGTAGGTTCTCTTTTGACTCTTTTGGTGAAGTCTTTTGAAGAGCATGGGTGTTTGATTTTTAGAAGATCCCAGTTATCTAGCTTATCTGTTGGGTTTTGTATGTTGATGGTTATGCTTTTTATCTTGTTAATGCCATGTATTAAGGCCTGAAGTGTTGGTCCTATTTTTTCTTCTATGAACTTTATAGTTTGAGACTTTATATTTAGGCCTTTGATCCATTTTGAAGTAGTTTTTGTATACGGTGTGAGGTATGGGTCCTGTTTCATTTTTTTGCAAATGGATACGCAGTTTTGCCAGCACCATTTGTTAAAAAGACTGTCTTTCCCCATTTGATGGATTTTGGGCCCTTGTCGAAGATCAGGTGACCATAGATGGATGGATTTACATCTGGGTTCTCAATTCTGTTCCATTGGTCAATGTATCTGTCATTGTACCAGTACCAGGCTGTTTTGACTACTGTAGCTGTATAGTAGGTTCTGAAGTCAGGTAGTGTGAGTCCTCCAACTTTATTCTTCTTCTTCAGTAGTGCTTCACTTATTCAGGACTTCTTCCCTTTCCATATAAAGTTAATGATTAGTTTTTCCATCTCTTTGAAGAATGTTGTTGGTATTTGGATCGGGATTGCGTTGTATTTGTAAATTGCTTTGGGTAGAATTGTCATTTTCACAATGTTGAGTCTGCCTATCCATGAGCATGGTATGTTTTTCCATTTATGTAGATCCCTTTGGGTTTCATGCAGTAGTGTTTTATAGTATTCTTTGTATAGGTCTTTTACATCCCTGGTCAGATTTATTCTTATGTATTTTATCTTTTTAGGGGCTATTGAAAATGGTATTGTTTTCCTGATTCCCTTTAATTGTTCTCCTTATTGGTGTATAGGAATCCAACTGATTTTTGAATGTTTATCTTGTAGCCTGCTACTCTGCTGAATCTTTCTATTAGTTCCAGTAGATTTCTCGTGGAGTCTTTAGGGTTTTCTTTGTATAGTATCATATCATCTGTAAACAGGGACAGTTTAATTTCTTCATTACCAATTTGGATGCCCTTTGTTTCTTTTTCTTGCCTTATTGCTCTAGCTAGAACTTCCAGCACAATGTTAAATAGGAGTGGTGATAAAGGGCATTGTTTTCTTGTTCCTGTTTTCAAGGGGAATGTTTTCAGCCTCCCTCCATTAAGAATGATGTTGGCTGTTGGTTTTGCATAGATGCCCTTTATTATGTTGAGAAATTTCCCTTGTATACCTATTTGATTGAGAGCTTTTATCAGGAATGGGTGTTGGACTTTGTCAAATGCCTTTTCTGTGTCAATTGAGATGATCATGTGATTCTTTTCTTTCCTTTTACTTGTGTGGTGTATTACGTTGATTGATTTTCTAATGTTAAACCATCCTGCATACCTGCTATGAATCCTGCTTGGTTGTGGTGTATTAGTTCTTGATATGATACTGAATTCTATTCGCTAGAATTTTGTTCAGAATTTTTGCATCTATATTCAGGAGAGATATTGGTCTGTAATTTTCTTTTATCGTGATGTCTTTCCCTGGTTTTGGTATCAGTGTTATGCTGGCTTCATAGAATGAATTTGGAAGTGTTGCTTCCTCTTCTATTCTCTGAAATAGCTTGAGTAGAACTGGTACAATCTCTTCTGTAAATGTTTTGTAGAATTCTCCAGTGAAGCCATCTGGGCCAGGGCTTTTTTTGGTTGGGAGTTTTTTTATTACCTTTTCAATCTCTTCTCTTGTTATGGGTCTGTTCAGATTTTCAACATCACTTTGCTGTAGTTTGGGTAGGCCATGTGTTTCTAGAAATTTATCCATTTCCTCTATGTTTTCAAATTTGTTGGAGAATAGTTTTTCATAATATTCTGTTAGAATCCTTTTTATTTCAGTTGGGTCTGTCGTAATTTCCCCCATTTCATTTCTTATTTGAGTTATTTGTGCCCTCTGCTGTTTTTCTTTTGTCAGTCTGGCCAGTGGTTTGTCGATTTTGTTGATTCTTTCAAAGAACCAACTTTTGGTTTTGTTGATTCTTTCTATTGTTTTTCTGTTCTCTATTTCATTTATTTCCACTCTGATCTTTACTATTTCCTTTCTTCCGGTGGTTGTGGGCTTTTTTTGCTGTTCTCTTTCGAATTGTTTGAGCTCTGTAGTTAATGTTTGATTTTGTCCCTTTCTTCTTTTTGATATGTGCATCTATTGGTATAAATTGTCCTCTGAGGACTGCCTTTGCTGTGTCCCAAAGGTTTTGGTATGATGTGTTTTCATTCTTATTTGATTCTAGGAATTTTTTGATTCCATCTCTGATTTCTTGTATTACCCACAGATGTGTAAACAGGGTATTATTCAGTTTCCATGTAGTTGATTTTTTTTCCTTGCTCTTTCTATTGTTAATTTCTACTTTGATGGCTTTGTAGTCAGAGAAGATACTTTGAATTATCTCAGCGTTTTGGATCTTGTTGAGGATTGCTGTGTGGCCTAAGAAGTGGTCTATTCTGGAGAATGTTCCATGTGCATTGGAAAAGAATGTGTACTTTGCAGTGGTTGGATGGAGTGTTCTATATATGTCTATGAGGTCCAGTTGGCTGATTGTGCCCTTTAGGTCTTCTGTATCTTTGCTGACTTTCTTCTTAGTTGTTCTGTCCTTTACTGAGAGTGGTGTGTTGAGGTCTCCTACTATTATTGTGGAACTGTCAATTTCTCTTTTCAGTGTTGTTAGAGTTTGTTTTATGTATTTTGGAGCCCTGTCATTGGGTGCATAGTTGTTTATTATGGTTATGTCTTCATGATGGATCGTCCCCTTAATCATTATATAGTGGCCTTCTTTGTCTTTTATGGTAGATTTTGTTTTAAAGTCTATTTTATCTGAGATTAGAATTGCCACTCCTGCTCTTTTTTGGTAGTTGTTAGCTTGATATATTTTTTTCCAACCTTTGACTTCTAATAAACTCACATCTTTGTTTCTAAGGTGTGTCTCTTGTAGACAGCATATTGATGGATCCTGTTTTCTTATCCATTTTGTCACTCTCCATCTCTTTATGGGTGGATTGAGTCCATTTACATTCAGTGTAATTATTGATAGATGTGAGTTTGTTGCTGTCATTTTGTAGTGCTTTTTTTCTGGTGCTGAAGTTTTCTTTGTTCTTCATACTCTCTTGTGCTTAGTTACTTTGGTTTGTGGATTTTTTTTCATTTCTTCTGTTTTTGTAGGTTTTGTTTTTGCTGAGACTTTATATTTTTCGTCTTTATTTTATGAGTTGGTTTGTTACCTTTCTTTGTGGTTACCATGAATTTTACCCTTATCTTTCTAAATTTGAAGCAGTCTACCATTACTTGGTATTGCCTTGCCTTCCTCTCCATTAGAAGGTTCTATACCTATGCCGTTTATTTCCTCTTTCATTGTTTTGATGTTGTTGTCATCCATCGATTAACTGCTCTAATTCCCTGTTGTATTTCTTTTGGTTTTGGATAGTCCTCGAGAGTTCATTTCCTAGATTGGTATCTGGCTCGTACGATCCTGCGTCCTAGGTTCTGCCTGTGAGCTGAAGCTGTTTGTCCTCAGATCGAAGAACTCCCTTTAATAATTCTTGTAAGTTTGTTTGACTTTTACATATTCCCTTAGTTTCTGTTTATCTGGAAATGACCTCATTTCACCATCAAATTTGAACGAGAGTTTTGCAGGACATATTATTCTTGGTTGACAATCTTTTTCTTTCAAGATTTTATATATGTCATCCCATTGCCTTCTTGCCTGCATGGTTTCTGCCGAATAATCTGAGCTTAGTCTTATTGTTTCTCCTCTGTATGTGACTTCTTGTTTTTCATGAGCTGCTCTCAGGATTCTTTGTTTGTCTTTGCTTTTGGCGAGTGTGAATATGTCTTGGTGATTTTCTTTTGGGGTCTCTTCTATGTTGGGTTCGTTGAGCTTCTTGGATGGCCAACTTTTCATCTTTCATGATATTGGGGAAGTTTTCTGTCAGAAGTTCCTCAGTGATCTTCTCTGTGTTTTCTGTTTTCTCCCCCTGTTCTGGAATGCCAATCACTCAAAAATTTTTGCTTTTAATTGTATCCCACATAACTCTCAGGGTCTCTTCATTTTTCTTCGTTCTTTTTGCTGAGTTTTCCTGAAACAGAGTTGTATCCAAGTGTTTGTCTTCAGTTCCACTGATCCTGTCTTCCATGGTTTCAAATCTGCTTCTCAGCCATTCTATGACATCATCCATTTCTGAAATCTTGTTGTTTATCTTTTGGATTTCTAATTATTGTTTTTGTATAATTTCTAGTTGTGAATTTATTTTGGCACTTGTTCCTGCATCATCTTCCTGAATTTTTCCAATTTTTTGTCTGTATCTTCCATGAATTTGTCTATTTTTTCCTCATGTTTGTCAGCTTTTTGCCTCAGTCCTTGGAGAATTCTGAGTATTAGAGATTTGAATTCCCTATCAGGTAGTTATAGTGTATTTTCTTCCACAGGATAGTCATCTGGTGTTTTATTTTAGATGCCTACTGGAACCATCCTCTCCTGTTTTTGTGAACGTTTAGATATTGTCTGCTGTTTTCGGGGCATTCAGTAGTTATTTTTCTCGTTTACTGATTGTAGATTTGTTTGTTTCATCCCTTTTTAAAAAAAAAATATTTGACTATGTCTGAGCAGGCGGACTGTGTGTTCTTTCTTGTTTGCTCATCTGTACACTCAATACTTTTCACCTCCTTCTCCAACTGGCAGGGTCAGTCACTCAGATATGGTACAGCAGGACAGGTCTAGCTGAAGAGGAATTACTGGGACAGGTTGTTTGTGGCACTTACTACAGCCAGCAGGGCGGGTTGGTAATCAGTGCTGGGCAGGTTCCAGTAGGCCGTGCCTGTACTGCTTGGTGGTATGATGTCAAGTGCACGGTGCAGGTAGGCAGGATGCAGCGGGGAGATGGTTATGTGTGGAGCTAAGATGGATATGGGAGAGAGGAGAGAGGAACAGGAGCCAAAAAACATACAAACAAACAAAAAAGAATGCTAGGGAGCTTGCCGTTGGAATGGAGAGATGAGAGACTATGAAATGGAGAAAAACAGAAAGGGGAAGAGGAAGAAAAGAAAAGAATGAAGAAATAAAAATCAGGAAGGTTAAAGAACCACAAAGTTCCCAGGGATCCCACTGATGCAGCTATGAGTTCTCGGGAAGTTGCTCTCAGGTTTCACAGTACAGCCTGGCTAGACAGCATAGAGGTATACAGCGCCTGGTATTCAGGGATCAGAAAGAGAAGGAAGATATAGAGAGACGAGAAACTAAGCAATGAAGAAAGACAAAAAGGGAAAAAGAGGAAAAACAAAACAAAACAAATTAAAAAAAAAACAAGTAAGGCCCCCAAAAAAAACAGAAAAAAAAAAAAAAACCCAATGAAAAAAGAAATGTCCTCATAGATCCCTCTGCATGTCTGTGGAAGCTGAAAGTGAGTTCCTTGCCACGCAGCTCCGCCTGGCCAGAAAGGGCTCCCAACTCAAGAAAAGGAAAAGAAAACAAACAAACAATTCAAAACAAACAAATGAACAAAAGCCCCGGGATCCCACGAGTGCGGTAGCCCGGACCGGGAGGCAGCTCCACACTTGAATGGAGCTCTGCAGCCCCTCAGGCAAAAGCAAAGATGGCGCACGGAGCCAGGCACTCGAGCCAAAGGAGGGGGAGACTGCGAGAGGCAAGCAAGAAATCCAAAGAAGCAGGAAAAAAAAAAAAGGCAACACCAGCAGCCCACAAATGGCACTCAGAGAGCCAGCTAGTGTGGGCTGGTGTTTCTGGACAAGAGACTGTGTCCGCGGGAAGCAGAGGAGGCCGAGCCAGGGCGAAGAGGGGTGGGGTGTGGGAAAGTGCACACCGAAAATTACCAGTTGTTTTGTCTCCCACTAGACGCTCCGTGAGGCTGCTTTCTCGTACCCCTGTTTGCTGGTCTCCGATAGGAGTCCAAGATGGTGGATCCACACTGCGTTAGTTGATAGGGGACCTCTGCATGAATCTCTCCTTGCTCTCCGTTCTCTGTCAGTTTTCTCACTCCATTTTGTGCTTGGCTGAGTTCTTTATCTCTTCATTTGATGTTTTAGGGTTTCAGGATTGTTGTATTCTCTGTTCAGCTTAGTTTTTCGGATCTTTGCTGTGGAGGGACGGCATGGTTCTTCTGCCTAGAGCGCCATTTTGCCGGCACTCCTCTTCAAGTTTTGAAGAACACTGATCAGGGATTTTGTAAAATGTCCCTCAGTTGGGATTTGTCACATGTTTTTCTCATGACTAGACTGCAGTTATGGGTTTGGGACAGGAAGACCACCGAAGTGAAATACCATTCTCATCACATCATATCAAGGGTACGTATTATCAGCATGAGTTATCACTGTAGTTGTTAAACCCTTGATTACCTGAAGGAGCTAATATCTGTCAGTTTCTCTGATGTAAATTTACCCTTTTTTTTTTTTTTCTCCTTTTCAATACTGTACTCTTTGGAAGAAAGTCACTATGCAAGCCTACATTTGAGGAGTGGGAAGTTATGCTCCACCTCCTTTAGGGGAGAGCATCTACATAAATTGGAGCCCTGGTGGCACAGTGGTTAACAGCTTGGCTGCTAACCAAAAGGTTGGCAGTTCAAAGCCACCAGCTGCTCCTTGGAAGCCCTATGGGGTCAGTTCTGCTCAGTCCTGTAGTGTCGCTATGAGTCGGAATTGACTCCATGGCAGTGGGTTTGGTTTTGGTTTCTTCGTTATCTACATAGATTATTTAGAATTCTTCTGCACAGAAGATTTGTCTCTCCTCCCTCATTTATTTATTCAGTCAATTATTTATATCAGTATGGACTTGTGGATATTTATTTTATACTCTTTCATAAAAGATAAATAAAAATATTACTTTATTTTGTTCAAATTGTCCCAGCTTTGGCCATTGAGAGCTCTGGCAGTTGTCTCCTGGGTCTCTTTGACATACCTCCATCATTATGTGTGTGATGTGTTTTTTTGTTTTTTGGGTTTTTTTTAGTGCTTCCTTACTTGCTAGCACTATGAGATGCTCTAGGCTCATCTGGTATATTTCTTATCCAGTTCTAAAATCAGGCATTTCTCCAAGGAGTCCAGCTTCCTTTTATTGGAGAATGGTATTAGAAACCAAGATCTGGGTGCTAGGTGTGCTCACTGGGGTGAGCCTTGAGTTGCTACTTTGGTGTGTTCAGTGGAATTTTAATAAGCCATTTAAAATTGTGTTGTAGAAAGATATTTAATGTCATATGAAGATGTTCCCCAAATATTAAGAGAAAAAAGTTGTTTACAAAACAGTACAACCACATAGAGTCTTTCATCTATATAGAAGAATGTGCACTAAAATGTTAACAATGGTTTCTGGATGTTCAGGGATAGGAAATTTTTATTCTCTTCCTTTTGCATAACTACAATTTTTAAAGTTTCTACGGCATTTATTCATTAATAATATGAAAAGAAAATGAGCTTAGGAAGCCCCTCTACGACTGACCCAATGTCAGAGAGGTAGTTCTTGACAGAGCTAAGATTAGATTCTGATGTCAGAAGTCTTCCATTCCAGCTTTGCCCCTGCAGCTCCAGGGTCACCCCACCACAGCCCCAGCATGTAGCGCTAAGGCTGTAACTGAGAGCAGCCTGGAAAGCAGACACAAATCAAGGAGGTGCTCTTTAGCCCTGAATGAGTAGAGTTGGATTAAGACCGTTGGCACCACTTATCACTGAAGATTGTGGTGCAACTCTCCCCCTCCTCAAAATAGAACAACAACAACAAAAATATTACTAAAGGAGACACTTTTCACGTCACTTTGTATCTTTCAGAAACCCTGGTCACGTAGTGGTTAAGTGCTACACCTGCTAACCAAAAGGTCGGCACTTCGAATCCACCAGGAGCTCCTTGGAAACTCAACAGGGCAGTTCTTCTCTGTCCTACAGGGTCACTATGAGTTGTAATCGACTCAGTGGCACTGGGTTTTTGGTTATATCTTTCAGGGCGCTCTCCCTATTGCAATAGTCTTTCCCCTTGCAAAAGTCCTTTTGAATGAATAGATTAAAAAAATAGTACTAAATTGTGAAATACAAAGTGTATACGTATGTAGAAATAAAAATATTGTCTTTCTAGTTTTTTTTTTTTTTTAACTGCAAAATGCTGGAGAAGTCCATTGAACGTGAATCTGACTCATTTTCTTAAAGTGTGGTTGCTTGGCTGTGCAAGCATTACGTGATCCAGCACTGACTGGTTGGGGGCACAAGGCAGGGCAGGGTCTTTCCCAGTTCTGCCAGTCACGCTTGTCTGCCTCCTATAGAAATCAGGGGCAATGGGCATCACCTCCCACCTGCAGAGAAAAGCTCTGAACACCAAGGCTCTAGGCAGTCAGATCTGTGGAGGCTGCACAGTAATTTAGGACAGCTAGAGCTAATCCAGTTTTCTGTCGAATTCAGATAGAAAGACTCCAGAGATGCTTCTCCAGGATCCATGCCCATGGGCTTCTTCTTTTTTTTTTTTTAGTTTTTTTCATTATGCTTTAGATGCAGGTTTACAGAGCAAATTAGTTTTGTCATTAAACAGTTAATACAAATATTGTTTTGTGACGTTGGTTGCCGACACCACAACATGTCAACACTCTCCCCTTCTTGACCATGGATTCCCCATTACCAGCTTTTCTGTCCCCTCCTGCCTTCTAGTCCTTGCCCCTGGGTTGATGTGCCCATTTTGTCTCATTTTGTTTTATGGGCCTGTCTAATCTTTGGCTGAAGGGTGAACCTCAGGAGTGACTTCAATACTGAGTTAAAAGGGTGTCTGGGGGCCCTACTCTCAGGGTTTCTCCAGTCTAGTAAGTCTGGTCTTTTTTTGTGAGTTAGAATTTTGTTCTACATTTTTCTCTCAACTGAGCAGAGATTAGATTGTGAAGCCAGCAGCCTTCCAGTCCAGCTTTGCCCCCGAAGCACCAGGTGTCACCCTACCATGGCCCCAGCATGTAGTGCTAAGACTACTACTAACCAAAAAGCTGGTCGTTCAAACACGTACAGCATCTCCACAGGAAAAAGACCTGGCGATCTGTTCCCATAAAGATTACAGCCTAGATCCCTAATGTGATCCCTGTCAGAACAGTCCGTGGTGGTAGCCAGGCACCATCTAGTTGTGCTGGATTCAGTCTGGTGGAGGCTGTGGTAGTTGTGGTCCATTAGTCCTTTGGACTAATCTTTCCCTTGCGTCTTTGGTTTTCTTCGTTCTCCCTTGCTCCAGATGGAGTGGGACCAGTAGAGTGTCTAGACGGCCACTCAGAAGCTTTTAAGACCCCAGACGCTACTCACAAAAGTAGAATGTAGAACATTTTTTTATAACCTATGTTACGCCAATTGAGCTAGATGTCCTCCGAGACCATGGTCCCCAGCCCTCAGCCCAGTAATTAGGTCCCTCAAGGAGTTTGGATGTGTCTATGAAGCTTCCATGACCTTGCCGTGGTCAAGTTGTACTGGCTTCCCCAGTGTTGTGTACTGTCTTACCCTTCACCAGAGTTACTACTTATCTATTGTTTAGTTAGTGTTTTTCCCTCCCCATCTTTCCCCTCCTTCATAACCATCAAAGGTTGCTTCTTTCTTTATGTAAACCTTTTTATGAGTTTTTATAATAGTGGTCTCAAACAGTATTTGTCCTTTTGTGATTGACTTATTTCACTCAGCATAATGCCCTCCAGATTCATCCATGGTATGAGATGTTTTGCAGACTCATTGTTCCTTATCGCTGTGTAGTATTCCATTGTGTATATGTACCATAGTTTGTTTATACATTCATCCATTCATAGGCACTTATTTCCATCTTTTTGATATTATGAATAATGCTGCAGTGAACATGGGTGTGCATATGTCTATTCATATGACAGCTCTTATTTCTCTAGGATATATTCCTAGGAGTGGGATAGCTGGATTATATGGTATTTCTATTTCTAGTTTTTTAAGGAAGTGCCATATCGTTTTCCAAAATGGTTGTACCATTTTGCATTCCCACCGGCAGTGCATAAGAGTCCAGCCTCTCCAGCATTTGTTATTTTCTCTTTTTTTTTTGATTCACACCAGTAATGTCAGGGTAAGATGGTATCTCATTGTAGTTTTGATTCGCATTTCTCTAATGGCTAGTGATCATGAGCATTTCATCATGTGTTTGTTAGCTGCCTGAACGTCTTCTTTGGTGAAGTGTCTGTTCATATCCTTTGCCCATTTTTTAACTGGATTATTTGTCTTTTTGTTGCAGAGGTGTTGGATTTTCCTATAGATTTTAGAAATTAGACATTTGTTGGATTTGTCATAGCCAAAAAATTTTCCCAGTCTGTAGGTTTTCGTTTTACATTTTTGGTGAAGTCTTTTGATGAGCATAAGTGTTTAATTTTTAGAAGATCCCATGGGCTTCTTCATAATGCAAAGAACGATGAAACCATTTTATTAATTTTATTGCTGAAAGTCACACTGAATATTCCATTACACATAGTAGATCATTTATAACAAATATGCTAACATACTCTTACACTGGAGAGGAAGCAAGTCTTCTTGTTATTGATTCACCTACTGGCAATTTATAAGGAACCCTGGTGGTGCAATCATTAAGCGCCTGGCTACTAACCAAAAAGTTGGTGATTGGAACCCACCCAGTATCTTCACAGGAAAAAGACCAGGCGATCTGCTCCCATAAAGATTACAGCCTAGAAAACCCTATGGGGTAGTTCTACTCTGTCACATGGGGTCACAAAATCAACTTAACGGCACCTAACAACAACATTGGTAATTTATAGAGTAATAAGTTCTCTTGCAAGAGTTTACGTAGGAGTTGGTTTTCCTTGCATGTTTGTTGTTTGTTTATACACACAAATATCCAAGAATGTGTATGGAAGCTTTAGTCATGCTATCTCCAAACTGGAAACAGCTCAAATGTCCACTGAAGATTGATAAACAAACTGTGTTTTGGTTATCTACTGCTACATAACAAGCTACAACAAAACTTAGAGGCTTACACAATGATTTATTATTTCTCACATTTCTGTGGATTTGATGTGGGCAGTTTTATGTTCATGAGGTGTCAACTGGGGTTACTCATTATGTACATTCAGCGGGGAGTTTGGCTGGGGCTGGAATGTCTAAGATGGCTTCTTTCCCATGTCTGGCACCTTAGCTGGTGGGGTCAGAATGGCTGGTAGTTGGCTCAGCCTCTCTCTCCATGTGGTCTCTCACGATTCAGTAGTCTAGCTGGATCTCAAGAGCAGTTAGTTGTTGGTTTTATTAGTGATAACTTTTTATTGAGCACTTATTAAGATGCAGGCACATACTATATTGTCTCATTTAATTATCAAGAGTTCTTGGTGAAGGACATTATTATTGCATTTTATAGTAGACCAGGATGAGGCTCAGAAAAGACAAAGGTCATGTCCGAATGCACCAACTAAGTAAGTGGCAGAACCAATTAGTCAGTAGTAAGAGGTAATATGGTTAAGTGTTATGGCTGTTAACTAGAAGGTCAGCAGTTTGAATCCACCAGCTGGTCCTTGGAAACCCTATGGGGCAGTTCTACTCTGTCCTATAGGGTCACTATGAGTTGGAATCAGTTTCTTGGTAAGAAGTAATGTTAGCCCCATTCCAGATCAGTCCCATTCCAAAACGCCCAACAATACTGCCTATATACTGCTGGTCAGTGGCCTAGGATGACACTGATTTGATTTTTAGGGCATGAGAGCAGCTCTCAAAATAGATAAACAGATATGTCTTTGGTACTCTCATGCCCAGGACTCAATATAACTTCCGAGACTAGGTTCTTGCTGCTTTACTGCTGTGCAAAACCACCCTTGGTGGAGCTTTTGCCACTTCTATACTCAGATAAAGCCTTCATCTTCCAAACTCAACTTTTCCTCTTTATTTTCTCCCAAAATGACCTTCTGATCTAGCTGGGTATTAGGCAATAAGCAATTATGGGTAAAATTTAGTGTGAATGACTAAGCGCCTTTGTCCGACCAGGGCTGCCTTTAAAAAGAAAATCATTAATCCAAATGAGTGTATAATTGGTAGAATGTATCCATTCATTCACCAAATGCTTGTTGAGTGTTTACTATGTGGGAGGTACTATTCTAGGAGCTGAGATACAGCAATGAACAAAGCAAACACTCTCTGGCCTCAAAGAGCTTCTTTGTTTGATGGGGATGGAGAGGAAGGGAGCATGGAGATAGAGAATTCTTTGTTGCATGTATTTTTACCACAATTAAAAAAAAATACTAAATAAGAAAAACAAACAAACAAAAAATGGGCTAAAGATTTGAGCAGACACTTCACCAAAGATATATGGATGGCAAATAAATACATGAAAAGATTCTCAACATCTTTAGTCATTAGAGAAATGCGATTTAAAATCACAATGAGACCCATACAAATACCATCAACTGATCTTTTACAAAGGATCAAAGGCAATTCAGTGTAGAAAGAATAGTCTTTTCAATAAATGGTGCTGGAACAACTGGACATCCATCCATACACACACACATACACAAAAGAATCCAGACACAGAGCTTACATCTGTCACAAAATGTAACTGAAAATGGATCATAGACCCAACGTAAGATGCAAAACTACACAACTTCTAGAAGATAACATAGGAGAAAATCTAGGTGACCTTGAGTTTGGCAATGACTTTTTAGATACAACACCAAAAGCATGATCCATAAAATAGTAAACTGGACTTCATCAAAATTAAAAACTTCTGTTCTGCAAAAGACACTCTTAAGAGAATGAAAAGATAAGCCACAGACTGGGAGAAAATATTTGCAAAACACATACCTGATAAAGGATTTGTATCTAAGATACACAAATGGCTGCTTTATTTTTCCTTATATTTATCCCTATCTGAAAGTGTTCGAAACCCTGGTGGACTAGTGGTTAAGAGCTACAGTTGCTAACCAAAAGGTCAGTAGTTCGAATCCACCAGGCACTCCTTGGAATCCCTGTGGGGCAGTTCTATTCTGTCCTATACGGTTGCTATGAGTTGGAATCGACTTGACAGCAATTGGTTTGGTTTTTTGCTTATTGTCTATCTAGAATATAAACCACAAGCTTAGTCGGTTTATCCTTGATGTGTCTTTAGTATGTAGAACAGGGCCTAGTACACAATAAACCAAAACCAAACCTGCTGCCGACGAGTCGATTCCAACTCATAGCGACCCTATGGTACACAACAGGTGTCGAATATACTAAGCTTCTGAGGACCTCTCCTCTCCTCCCATAAAAGAATCCACTTATTTACAACCTACATCTCTATGTCAGTTCTCTTCCATTGTCCCCAAACCCATCCTCCGCCATTCTCCTCCTTACTCTGGGTCCAGGAAACTGACTATATGGACGACATCTACAGGCAAGCTTGCTTTCTGGATTTTGGCTGAGTGGGGAAATGGCAACCACTGGCAAGAGTCTGGAGAGGCAGGAGAGTGAGGTCAGGGTATTTATCCTCTTGGTTCACTCCCTGTGGCCACCTCAGGCTGGCTGCATACCTCAACTGAAGGTCACAGTTTCTCTCAAGCTGCTCTTTCTACTCTCTCCCTCCTGGATTTGGTAACCAACTGCAAGCTCCCCTCATCCTTTCAGGGTGAGGGGTAGTAACAGTTCTATTACTAGCCTCAGGGTACGTAATCCTTTGTGGTTTCCTTACACTCTGCCTTCACCTATGTAAATAATCCTTTTATTAAACCCCCCTTGAATTATCCTAATTTGTGTGTGCCATCTGTTTCTTGCTGGGACTCTGATAGAATCCCTATTGTGAATAATGATTTTAATAACTCTAAGAATTCCATTAGAGCTTTGCTACTCCAGTGTGGCCAGAGGCCAGCAGCACCACTTGGGAGCTTGTTAGAAATGCAGAATCTCAGGTCTCACCCCAGACCTACCATTCAGAATCTATACTTTAAAAAAATACCCTGTTCATCCAATCCTATGTAACAATCCCTCTGCACATCAATGTCTAAGAAGCATTGCATTTGAGTATTTTGAGTTTTAATGAAGCTCTTTTGGGTACAAAGAACTCAAGACTCACTCAGGCAACGGGGTTTTACACCTCAGGCAATGAAGGAGACAGCTCATAGAGAAGTGTTAAGACCCAGGAGACTGTTAAGCCTCATGGAGACAGGAAATAGGTCAGTGTGGATCTGCGTCCTCAGCAACAGGTGTCTGCAGGTCTTCCCTTTGATGATCCAGCCTGAACACAACTCACTACTCTCCACTTACTAGCTTCGCTTCCCATGACCAGTTGGATCCCATATCATTGCTCTTTATCTTTTTGCCAGGGTTCCTGTCCATTTATAAATTTGCTTCACTTCTCTTGAGCTCATTTATGATGTGCGCTCTGGTCTATCTCATAATTTTTCCATTTTTGCTCACTGCCGAGATTTCAGTCTCTGAGAGTAAGAATGTTGTCTACCCAATTCGTCCCTGTTTTAGGCCAGAGCTTTTAGCACCAGCTTCTCCCACAGGCTGGTGGTTAGCCTTTGGGTTAGCTGCCAATTCCTGACTCAGCAGACACTAGGCGACATGGTAGAAAACCCATCTGCCCTGGGCTCCCTGATCAGCAGGGGCTGTGGAAGAAAATCACTCCATGATTGCATGTCTAGTTAAAATGGTCTTAAAAAATACGAAACTGGGTTTCAAATCTTGGTTGCAGGCTTTTCCTCCTTACTTACACTCTCACCTCCCCTCCTACCCCCCAAGACTTCCCAGGAACATCTGTCTCCTCTGGCAGCCTGACAGTCATAGAGATGACTTTTCATGTTCAGTGTATTTCAAATGTTGTGTAACAAAATTAATTACATTTAATTAAACTTATCCATTTTTTATAGCCCCAAACAAATCTAAAATGCCATGTTAAGCTTATGAGATGGCAGTTCTCCAAAGGGTTCTGCTGCTGGGTAAATCTGCTATCAGACTTAAGCAATTTTAGGGATCATTTTATGAGTGCGTCTGATGAATAGCCTCTCTGCCTTGGTTAAGCATCAAGCAAGAATTAGTCTCTGCACCGGACTGAGTCCAGTACAGCTAGATGGTGCCCGGCTACCACCACTGACTGCTCTGACCAGGATCACAACAGATGGTTCTGGACAGAGCTGGAGGATTGTAGAGCATAATTCTAACTCACAAAAAAAAGACCAGATTTACTGGCCTAAAGGAGACTGGAGAAACCTCGAGAGTATGGCCCCCAGACACCATTTTAGCTCAGTGGTGAAGTTACCTCCGAGGTTCACAGTTCAGCCTGGGAGTGGACAGCCCCGTAAAACCAAATGAGACTAATGAGGTACAGGAGTCCAGTGACAAGGGCCAGAAGGCAGAAGGCGACAAGGAAGCTGGTGATAGGGAACCCAATGTTGAGTAAGGATATTGTTGATGTGTTGTGAGATTGTTAACCATTGTCATAGGGCAACGTGTGTAGTAACTGTTAAATGAGAAACGATTTTGTTCTGTCAGCCTTCATCTTAAGTGAGAGTAACAGCACAATTGGAAGAGCGTAGTCAATGTCACTGAACTGCGTATGTAGAAATTTTTGAAACGGTGTATCTTTGGCTATGTGTATTTTCACCAAAAAAAAAAAGGTTGAGAAGTTAGAGGGTTAATATGTTGTGGGGTTGTTAACCAATGTCATAAAACAACATGTGTACTACTGTTTCATGAGAAACTATTTGTTCTGTAAGCCTTCACCTGAAGTACAATAACATATTAAGAAAAAAAAAAAAAAAGATGAGTCTCTGCGTCCAAGGCCAAGCAACTTCCTGTGTCTTCCCTCCTTCCTGCATTCCTGTCACAGCTCCCTCACTGAAGCAATAATCTTCATCCTTCGGTCTGCTCTTTTCATGGTGCACTAGATTATGCATTTACTTCTCTCTTTTCCCCACTATATGATAGCAGAGCGGGAACTGTTTGTGTTTCTCCCAAGTACAGGGCCTGGTACGTGGTAGTCACTGAATTAACATTTATTGAATAAATGAATGCTCTTGTTCATTGGTTACATGCTGCTCTCACCTTGTGTATTAGTCACGTTTTACTGCGATAATGCTGTCAAGTAAACTCCCAAATCGTAGTGGATTACAGCAAGTTATTTCTTGTTCACAGGTTTCAGAGTTGGCTGCAGTGTCTGCAGGGTGGCTGCAGGTCTGCTTCTCGTGTTTTCTTTCTGGTATGGGCTGGCCTTATAGTGGAAGACAGATTGCAAGAGGGCTGAAGGAACTGCCAATGCATCTTAAGGTCTCTGCTGATAATCCGTACCTGGTCACTACCACCACATTCCATTAGCTAAAGCAAGTCAGCAGGCCAAGCCCAACAAAAGTGGGTGCTTCTGGTAAGCCCAAAGGGAGGAGGGGGCAGGAGCGAATATGCTAAACAATAATACGATCTGTCACTCATTGTTGGAGCCCTGGTTAAGAGCTCAGCTGCTAACCAAAAGGTCGGCAGTTTGAATCCACCAGCTGCTGCCTGGATACCTGATGGGGCAGCTCTACTCTGTCCTATATGGTCGCTGCGTCAGAATCGACTCCATGGCAACAGGTTTTTTTTTTTTAATCACGCATTGTTAATTGAATTTTCCATCAACACTGTTCTTTTCTGATGTTTTAACTAGTTTTCAAAATCAACAACCTAAAATGTATATGTTAGCAGGACTCCTTCAGTTCCAGGGACAGAATACAACCAAACTAATGTAGTTTTGTAAAAAAGAAATTTATTGACTCGTGACAGAACCAGGAAGCCCAGGCACAGCAGCTTGCAGGATGCCATCAGGGTTCGATCTCTCCAACCCTTCACTCTGCTCACCTTGGTGTGTTGCACAACCTCTCAGAGGCAGCCTCAGTCACCTCCTCCTCCTTTAGTAAACTTCCCATGGAAGAAACCTAACTCTATCATCCGCATATCTCTCTCAGAGGAGTCTAATCGTCCCTGCCTCTGTATTATACCCACCCCTGGTCCAACCTCTGTGTCTAGAATGGGCTACCATAGCTGGTCAGATTTGGATCATGTGCCCACCCCGGATGTCAGAGATGATAGGGTCTATTCTCACAAAACGGGGGGTGGGTCAAAAAACTCAATGGGTAGCTAAAAACAGCAGCTAATTTAGTCTTCAATTGCTCCGTATACATCCAATATTTGAGTATATGTTTATGGTGAGCCAAGGGCCTTATGATACATTTATTCTATCTTCAGATATAGAGAATAATTAAACTGCCTTAACTCTTTATTTGGGTTAGAAAAAACAAAATCTAAAACCACATAGAGTGAATTCAATGGTAAACCTTTAGTTTATCCACTCATGCATCATATGTCCTTTGAAAATATTCAAGGCCAAAAGATTCACCAGAAAACCTTAATTTAAAGATCTTCACAGGCTGTTATGCTCCAGATTTCTTTCTCATCTGTTTTTCCTTTCCCTGCCCTTTTAACCATTTCATCACTCTATATTCTTCCTACCACAGGTGATGGAGGAGCATGCTACAGCAACTCTTTAAAAATTATCTCGGTTTATTACTGTCCATTTAACTCAGTAAGCATTTGCTGAGAACCCATTACAGGGCAGGTACTGTGTTTTACTCTGGGGATACACAGAATAGGTGAAACACAGAGTCTCTTTGCTCTCAAGAAACTTGCCATGTTTAACAGGGGCAACAGGCTGATAAATGAATGTCTGCAACACTGCATGATAAACACCATAAGAGAAGAAAATAGGTGGGGAGGGACACGCTTGGATCTCTGTGTTAAGATAATTCTGACTGCGGTGGGGAGGCTGGGCTACAGAAATGCGAGATTGGAAAGCAGAGTGATCAGCTAGGAGATTACTGTAGTAATTTGAGCAGGTCATGATGGAAGTCTGAACTCTGTCTAAAAGTAAAAACTGTGAGGATGGAGAGGAAAAACTGAATAAGAAAGTCATTCTAGAAAAGGAATCAATAGTACCAGTGAAGTGAAGCATGACGAAAGCGAGACGCTAAGGAAACTTTGAGTTTCTGATGACAGGATGTATGTTGGTACCACAGATGATGCTGCTGCATATAGGAGGGGGAGAAACTTTTGGGAGCCAAATATAGACTTAGGCTGAGTTGGAAGTGCTTGTGGGATACCCAGCCATAATGCTATCAATCACCTTCTTAGGATTCAGGATTGATTTGCACCTGTTACTGAAATTATTTTTCTGTATTTTATTATTATGTGATGTGGGAAGTAGGAAAGGGAGAGAATAGTGAGAGCGTGACAAATCTGTGATAAAATCACCGGTTTCATGCCAAAGCCCAGATTTCTTTACCATGTTCTTTTTCTTTGAAGAATCTAGGAGTTATTTATAACAAAAAAGAGACTCTGTCTTGCTTTGCTTTTGACTCATTATCAAAAGCTGGCTCTGGGTGGGGATCTGTGCACCTGCTGAAAAGGGCACATGCAGAAGACATAACGCTAATGCGTCCTAAGTAAGAGACGAGGTTTGAGGTCACAAGGTCTTCAGATTCAGGACCTAACACTACAAGTCTACGAGTGTAAGTTAAATGATATCTTTGAGGAGACTAATTCGACAACATGAAGAATTCACTGTTTCAGGCACTGGCCAAGCATTTTAACCTAAAAAACCTTCCATTGAGGGTACTCTTCTATTAGTGGACACAATGAAAAATTCGTATTTTATAGGAAATACGTTTATTTTTTTATCATCTCAATTCAAAAATATTCTTTCTCAGGGCTGGTTCATTATACTTTGTCTTTGGAGATATTAAATACAACTAAATTGTGAGCAATTTTGTTCAACGGTACATAGAAATTTTTAAACAGTAAGCAAGACAGAAATTTCAAACAATGGAACAAGATCCCTGGAACTTGACAGTAAAACAAAGGAAGCATTTCCAGTGACAAGATGTAGGAATCCATGGATAAAGTCTAACAGAGCACATGCTGGAAAATGTGATTAGGGAATATTACAATCCACCCTAACTCTGAGTATATTGTGTGATGGGGCAAGCATGTCCTGTGAAAGCAGCTTATACCATCACTTCTGTCTGGAGAATGGGTCCTTTGGGTATGGGACTTGTGATACTCAAGTGCCCCAAAGCCAACTGTTTCCAACTTCTTGTCCACACGGTCATGACCCATGGTTTCAAGGGGAAGACAAAAGCAGGAAATATTTAGCTTTGACTTTTGAGTAGATGTAACACCAGCTCTTCATCCTCTGCTAAAGACAGGCCCGTATCCAAAGGCTCTAAGGTCTCCCACTTGGCCTTCTTTCTATTACGACTTGGTGGTCCTGCGTCTTCTACTTCACTGTTGTTCCTTTTCCTCATTCCCTGATGCTTCTTGGTATCACTGGTGGGAAAAAATCCAATTATTTATTTTCTAAGATATTTAAATTCTTCATCATGAAATCAACCAAATAGGACAAAATAATCAATAACACATAGTTGGTGAAAGCAATATTATTATTCAAGAGGGAAAGAAACCCATAACAACATCAGGCTACCTGTGTCATAAGTAAGTACCTTCGCATCAGTGGATGGGGAGAAAGGGCCTGCCACAGTATAGTGTTGGTGACACACACTGTGTCATCTGGTCCTCACAATAATTTGAAGAAGCTATGGATATATTATCCTCAATTTAAGAATGTTGAGAGGCCCCACAGGGCCTTCAGACTGTGGTCACTCTACCACATCAAACCACCCCTATTTAAAGTTAGGTTATCCTGTAGGTAGCAATTTCCTGGCTAATATACCAGGATACCAGGTACTGATTCTAGTATCTCTATTACATTCAGTTGTGATAAATAGATCACAAGTAAAATAGAACTTCAAATATTAAATTATGAATTGCTTAAGAGTTGAAACTGACTTTCCCCATTAAAAAATCCGTATCTAAGATACATACACAGTCTCAAACCAAACCAAACCTGCTGCTATCAAGTCGATTCCGACTCATAGTGATCCTAAAGGGAAGACCAGAACTGCCCCATAGGGTTTTCAAGGCTGTAAATCTTAACGGGAGCAGACTGCCACATCTTTCTCCCACGGAGCACACTAGTGGATTCGAACTGCAGACCTTCTGGTTAGCAGCTGAGCTCTTAACCATTGTGCCACCAGGGCTCCTTATATATAGTCTTACACCAGCATAAACAGTATTGCAGTATTCTGCACATACCCAAGGCATAAACCATAAAAA
Source organism: Dugong dugon (assembly GCA_030035585.1). Classification (NCBI taxonomy): domain Eukaryota; kingdom Metazoa; phylum Chordata; class Mammalia; order Sirenia; family Dugongidae; genus Dugong; species Dugong dugon. The sequence continues at coordinate 36,367,921 of CM057467.1, forward strand.
TAAAGCTAATTTCTGAAGGTAGCGAAAAATCACTTGATAAACTAAAAATGGAAGAAAAAGCAAAGAAAAACAATATATTCAAAGCATTTTGAAATATCATCAAGTTTAAAGATGACCCAATTATTGGATACAGGGCCTCCAGACTGTGGTCACTCTACAAAATAAACCTATCCACTAGCAATGATGGTAGCTACCATTTATTATAGGCTTACTAAGAGTCTGGCATTGTGCTACCGACTTTACATAGATCACGTCATTTAATCTTCATGGAAACCACTGGTGTGGGGAGCATTAGCTTCATTCTACAATGAGATTAAGAAAGGTTAAATGACTTGTCCCAGGTTACACACTTGGGATTCCAACCCAGACCCGAATGACTCTAAACCCAACCCCGAGGCCAGGTTGTTGAGAGTAATGTGAGATGACTGACTCATTTAAATCAACATCCAGAAGAGAGTGATTGAAAGAATGAGTTTTGGAAAGAGCTTTGGCTTTGCAGTAATACAATGTCAGACTTTGACAAGTCACTAACACTTCTAAGTCTCAGTTTCCTTTTCTGCAAAGACAAGGATACATAATTTACTCAGCAGAATTGTGGTGAGAATTAAATGCAATTAAATAAATAAGAGCACATAGTACTGCTCAATGCATGTTAACTTCCTTTCTGTCTATAAATTACTTCATTCCCTTTCAAATAAATTCTTACATTGAATTTATATAATAATCATCAAAAAATTTATCATCACAGAAATATTACATTACATTCCAAACATATGGTGTATTCCAAAGGAGAACAAATTGCTTAAGTTACAGTGGACTCTATCACTCTTTAAGAAGACAGCCTGGAAATCAAAGTGAATGTGCCTAATCAACATAACCATATTTGACCAATTTTAAGTAAAATTGTACAATAATTCCCCATTCACCTCCCAGAAGTGCCCAATGCTCTGAGACTCAGCCATTCTCTCTCACTACTGGAGGAAAGACAAACTAAATAAATGACACCAGGAGGTGATTTAAGCCAGCAAGTAACTGAATTTTAAAAGGATGCCTGGAGAGATAAACATGAAAGAGTACTCTATGATGGGAAGTCAGTCAGCAAAGGATTCAAATAATTTTCAGTGTGAAGAAGTGTTAAAAAAAAAAAAAAAGTATTGAGCCTTAATCTGCTTATGAGTCCAGCCCTGTGCCACTTCCACTGGGCTGCAGTGCCATGACTTATTTGGTACAATACTGACTTTTGCCTTTGCCTGTACTTCAAATGTGTCTCAGAACAGGCCATGAGAAACAGCCTCATTAGGGGGCTATACTAATGCATCCTTTGTTAATGTACTCCTGCACATTATATTCTCTGCAGGAAACAGATGGTTCAGATGATAAAAGGAAGATGGGAAGTTTATGTAGCCCAAATATTTTCACAGTTAGCAGCTTTGATGCTTTGTGGACCAGTTCAAATTCTAGAAAGGCAATCTATACTACTTTACATAGCAAATAAGTGGTAATTTGTAGAGCAAATTAATTAGTAAGCAAGAGTATGGGTATTCTATAGATGATTCACCAAAAACGGTGATAAATGAAATGAACCTAGAAAGCAATTAGTAAGCAGAAAGCAAAATATGGCTACAATCTAGTCTCTTCAGAAAAAGCCTCTTTCAGATGGTGTGGCACTGGAAGCTTCTATTTTATTTATATCCTGATGAATTAAGGGTTCTGACCTCTTTTTTTAACCATATTTTCACAAATAACACACCCACACACATATGACACGCATAGCATGTCTAGGAAAAAGATGGGTGGTTGGCAAATATTTGCGTAAATATATGGTAACGCTCACTTGCAGTTTACTGGATACAGTTAAGGACTAAAATTTCCTTATGATCTATTAACAGCCTAAGATGGTGTACTAGTGAGTTCTAGTTAGCTGGTTCTTAAATTATTTTCTGGAAGTGCTCGAGGGGGCTCTTGTCTCTTTCAATCAAAGGTTCTGTTAGGTGCCCCATAGCAGCACACCACTGGTGCAGTTGACCAAATGGATGGCAGAACATTCTGAAGGTAGCAGGTCTGCTTTAAGAATGAAATGCAATCTAGGTTGGAAGCAGGCTGTAACCCCCAAGGGTTCTCTTCATGAAATGAGGGTCCTCCACTGGATCAAAGGAGGTAATATGGCTCACAATATGACTGACAACTAGGTAGTGGTCCACAAAACAGGGCAGAGAATCTGAGCCTGCGCTCTGCATTTTATCTTTATACCAGTATTTCTGTGAGCCGTCAAGGGCTGAACTGTTTCCACATTCTTCAAATTTATGAGACAAGTGTAAAAAATGACCACAATACTGCTCAACGTTAAGAAAGAACAGCGTATTGGTTAATAAAGCCCGTCTTAAAAAGGAAAAGCATGGCTCAGAGTACTAAAAGCTTCACTACTGCTGTAAAAATAACCAAAGCAAAGGAAGTTAGAGCTATAAATCTTTCAATAGCCCAAGTAAAAAGAGACTTAATTAGTAACTTCTGATGTGTCATGGTGGTGCAGTGGTTAAGCACTTGGCTGTTAACTGAAAGGTCGGCTGTTTGAACCCACCAGCTGCTTGTGGGAGACAAGCACGTTTCTGTAGAGATTACAGCTGTGGAAACACTATGGATAAGCTCTACTCTGTCCTACAGGGTCACTATGAGTTGGAATCGACTTGATGGCAGTGGGTTTTTTTTTTTTTTTTTTGGTGTGTCGTGTTAAGAACTAATGTACAACAAAATATACAGAAAAATATAATATGTAATCTAAACTGACAATGACGGGGAAATTCTACTTCCTGAAATTTTGAAATTTTAGTGAAAATGGGTACACAAAGCTTTTTATGATACCCAAAGTAAACATCTGAGCCAAACGATTTATTCACTGCTAATCAAGGGGAAAAAAAAAAAAAGAATGTGGACTAAATTTTAAAATCTTTAAAAAATATTAATAATTGAGTTTTAAATGGAATATAACTTCCTTACTTTTTAAATTATCTAAACCCAAATCTCAGAATTTTTCCAGAAATTGAGCTGATTTTTTAATAGGCTTGATTTCCTGGTTTCCACATTTTAAGTTTTTAAGGTGCTTGTAGTTACACTTGCCAAGAACAAAAGTGTAGTTAGTCTATGTTAAGTTTATGAGAAATAAAAGAGAAGGAAGAAAACCTGGAGTTAACATGTGTGTGCATGTGTGTGTGTGTGGGTGTCTGTGAGTCTTGCCTCCCAGCCCCTCTTCCCAGCTCTCCTCATGCGTGGTCCTTACTCCTAAGACCAGTGGACACTTTTCATGCTTTCCCACCTGCACCTCTCTGTGAATGTGGCACTCCCTCCTGCAGGGTCCTCCCTAGCCTTTCAAGATCCATCTCAACTTCCTCATATCCCATTATGAGAAAGTGATCTCTTTCCTCCGAATTCCTATATCTCTAATTGTTTATTAGTCATTTTGCACTTAGAATTGTGACCCTAGAGTGATTTTTTTTTTTTAACCCCTATGCATGTTACTCCCAATTAGAATGTAAACTTCTGGATGGGCATAAACACTATTAAATTAGTACAACTTTTCTGGAGGGCAATTTGACAGCACCTTTCAAAAGTCTTTAAAGAATGTATGCCCAGCAATTTCTCTTCCGGGTATTTATCCCAAGCAAATAATTTGGAGCCCTGGTGGCACAGTGGTTAAGAGCTCAGGCTGCTAACTAAAAGGTCGGCAGTATGAATCCACCAGCTGCTCCTTGGAAACCCTATGGGGCAGTTCTACTCTGTCCTATAGGGTTGCTATGAGTCGGATTTGACTTGACGGCAACAGGTTTTTTTTTTTGTTATAATGATTTCGCTACAAGGATAATCAAGACAAAGTGATCTGTAATTTCAAAAAGTTGGAAACCTAAGACTCCAGCCATAAAGGTTTAATTAAGTTACGAAAATATAAATTAAATACTATGCAGCCAGTAAAAAAAAAGTTGCGGAAATTTCCTTATTGACATTGAAAACAGTTATAAAACCAATACAAAATGAGAGCCCATCTTTGCTAAAAAAAAGATACATGCACATTTGCATAGAAAACTATCTCAAAGATTTGTTTTTAATGTTCTTTTTGCTAGTATACGTATCTTCTGATTTTTTTGAGACGAGCCTATAGTACTCTTTGCAATAAGAAAAAGAAATTAAACTTAAATTTTAAGGGAAAAGTAAGTCCTGGGGAGCTGGATAATAATTATTCTTTGAAATTCCACAAAGCTCAGAAGCATATATAGCAGGTGTTTGTTCTTTTGATGGCTGAGCTCTAACCTGAGCCCACTGTATCCACAGAAGTATGGGGAGGGGAGAGTGCTTATGTCAGGACAGATATGCCGTGGGCTATTTTTAATAATTCAAAAAATCCGCAATTGTGTGCTGATTAATGTGTTACATTTCTTTGATTTTGGCTAGAATTATATTAACTGAACTTTGTAAATACTTGACACTTCAGAAGCTTGGATTGATTGAAGATTATACGTCTTTGCAAATAAAACAAATGTGTAAAAGTATTAACTTTCTTTGAAAGGCAAAAATCTTTCAAAACATGAGACCCTTAGGGTTGAAAATAAAAGTCCGTTGTGCTGATGAAAAGGTTGGGAATCACAGTTTTAGACTCACGAACTGTGCTCCAAGGACCACATGGGGAAATTTGTCAAAGTTCCTATAGTTTCACTTTTACATATTAGGCTTCTAAGGAAGCCATTTAATAGTGGTTTCCATGCCCCCCTTCCCCTCCTCCCTCTCCACCCCAAGAAAAAAGGAAAAGTTTAAAAACAAATATGTACTCTTAGATCGAGTTTTTTTTTCAGGTCTCCTATGTAGCACTTGGTCCATTCCTCCTCACCCTATGTTTACTTAGTGGAGTAGTCTTTGTGAAGCACAGCTTGACTCTTAAAATTCTTCACAAAATTTACAGTGATCCCTCAGGAAGTCCAGTTAGTATAATCTTTAATTTAAGGACTATGGCAATCTAGGATACGCCTGCCTCTGTAACCTATTCTGCATTAGGCACCCCTGATTCTTCTGGGCTACTTTTCATTCCCTGAACATGCTCTCAACTTTCTGGGTCTCCGTTTGGAATTCCCTTTTCTGTTCTCCAACTATCTAAACCCTTTCTGTCCTTCAAAACCCAGTTCAAATGTCACCTCCTCCTCAAAGTTTCCCCCTTGAATGATTCCACTTTATGTACTGTTTGTGTCTCTCCTGTGGCATGCATCCTGAATAATTTTACAGAAATTTTCTGTGCCTACTTCACTGTGCCTACTAAATTGATAGTTTTTTGAGGTCTGGGGCTGTTTGTCGTCTTCATCTCTGAAAAAGATCTGAATAAAAAAGTTATTCGATAAATATCCACTTGTCTGAATGGCAGAAATCATGACTTTGTTGAGGTTGTTTTATGCCCTGAGATGTACTACTCCTGCAACAGAGAAGGCAAAATTGGAAAAGATTTTCCTTCTAATTAAATTTCCAACAGAGTTACAGAGGCGAGCACTCAGTTGAGTCTTGGGTACACAGGCTCCTGTCTGCTGACCATCTTCTGTTTCTAATGTCATAAGTGCCTGGTGTTCTAAATCTTCATACTGTGTAAGTTTTTTCAAAATTATATAAATGATTGACTTATGGCTAAACCCAGTAACTCATTTTTCCAAAAAATGACTTGTGCTGAGTTAATGGACAGAAGACAGTTAAAATTTTACCATTACTGCAAACGACTGTATTGAGATGTAATTGGGCGATCAACTAAATTTCAAGTACTAACAGGTTAACTACTATGCCTCCTTAATTGTACCTTCTTAGTTTCCTCTTCCTCTGTCCATTACTTCAGTGTTGATTTTTCCTGGTTCCATCTTTGGCCCTCTACTATTCTCGTTTTACATACTCGTTTTCAGTATTCTCATCCAGTTCAATATTTCAACTATCTTCCATAATGACTTAAAAATACACATCATCAGTCTAAATTTCTTTCCTGACCACCAGATTAGCACATTCAACCAACTCCTGGGTATCTCCACCTGCATTTTCAAAGGCACCTCCAACTAAACATGCCCCTACTATCACATGTTTTCCCCAAATCTGTGTTTCCTTCTCTATTTCCCTTCTGAGTGAATAGTATTACCCCGTTAAAATCCTGGAAGCCATCCTTGAACCATTTTCTCCTTTACATCCTTAATTTAACGGATCATTTCTTCACTTATTTCTCTCAAATCCATCTAAGTTTTCTCAGTGCCTCGGCAACCAGTTTAGGCTTCACCGTTTGTTCTCCTCTTTCACCTATCTCAGCTCTGGTGTCATATCCTCTGGGAAGCTCTCCCTGGCCATCCCAGTCTGGGTTAAGTGCCCTCCTAGGTATTCTTCCACCACTGTGCATCCCCCCCATTACACCAAGTGAAATGCTGTATTGAGATTATCTATTTACATATCTGCCTCCCCCCCCATTAGACTGCAAGTTCCTTGAGGGCAAAAATTTTGTCTTATTCTTTGCAGCCATGTTGCAGCTCAATATATGTTCCCTGAATAAATGAATGAGTAAGCCTACTGGGCTGAGCATTCCTACTACTAAAATTCTAACTGGCCCACTCCATGTCAAGCGGGAACAATACGAGGTAAGTATAGTGGTGCTATTATTAAAAATAGTGATAGCAGCGCAGCAGTTACTGTTGTCAAAATTCTAGTGTATGTGGATTTACTTCTGATACTTTCTCTATCCAAAACAATTTTGGTCTTAGTTTATATACATTTTGATTTGTCATTAGGGATAATTTCAAGAAGGGAAAAGGGAGAAAAATGGAAATTAGAGTATAAGTAGACTGAGTGGACTTTTGAATTTATGCTGTCTTTTTTTTTTAAGCAGTGTATCATTAAGTCCAAAGAAATCCCGGAGATCAAAGCCACAGTGAAAATTAAAACATTAATGGCAGTAGGAAAATAATACTATAAGAACGAAAGAGAAACACCCAATAATCTCAAACTCAGAATGAGAAATGAGGCAATACTTTCAACATTAACTAAAGAAAAAGCAGAACTTGGCTATAAAACCATTATCCTTTTAAAAATGTGAGAGGATGTCAAAACCTAACCCTCAACAAAGTACACAGGTCAGCTAAGCAAATTACTGTGGCCCCAAGACAAAAACACCAAATTCCATGAGACATGCTTTAACAGTAGAAATGGTGGTCTCCCATCATTGCACTAGACTTTAGACTCAGGGTGGTTTGCTGTCAGCAGATGAAACATCCAGAGTAAAATAAGCAATGGTTAATTACCAAAAATGCTAAAGAAAGCTGAAATTAAAATTGGTTTCACCTTTGACAGAAGACGAAGTATTAACTAATGTAGACAGAAAACAAAGCCAAAATGTAAATCCTTAATTTTTACTTTTCTCTCTCTCTCTCATATATATATGTATATATATATTTTCCTTCTTCTTTTAAGGAGAAAGATATCTGGACTAACAAGGGTACAAGAAACAATGGTATCTAGGAAATGAAACTTAAAATGAGCAGAGATTATATACAGCCCCTAAGGGCTGCTCAAAATGAAGTAAGTCCCTAAGTCTTGATAATTACAAGCTGGGTGCTGAAAGAACTTGAAAACTGTCTTTTTCATTTGGAGATCTCTAATACAATGGAGAATGATAGAGGATCCATAAAGACTGGAGACAGGCAAAAAGCAGTTCCTGTTTCCAAAAAAGGGAAAACGGTAAATGTTGCAAATATATAAAGCTTTTGACAAGATTATAGAATTGGATTACTAACTTAAAAAAGAAAGTGGTTATTCCTAAAGCAGTGTATGGCTGGTAAATTACACCTGTGGGTCAAATTTGCCATAGTGCCTGTTTTATAAATAAAGTTTTATTTGAACAGCCCTATCCATTCATTTATGTATTGTCCATGGCTGCTTTCCCACTACATTAGTAGAGTTGAGTAGCCCCCTAGATCTAAACTATTTACTATCTGGCTATTTACAGAAACATTTGCTGACCTCTGCTCTACAGGCTTTCATTGGCGCACTAAAAATAGCTCCTAAAATAGCAGACTAACCTCATTGCTTTCTTTGAGAAGGTTATTAGATTGATAGAGCAGGAAAATGAATAAAAACCTTGTAGATAACCTTGTAGATAAAATGGAGACATGGGCTCTGAATCCTAATAAAATTAGGAAAAACCATAAGTGGGTGCCTAAGAAAGCGCTTTAGTTTCCTAAAGGTATATTGCCAAAGGTATTTTATAATATCAAGTACATCATATTTTGGCTCTTACTTGTAATCCCCTCTCTCAAGTTGAATTCAGTATATTTGGAAGATGCTGTAACCATGGGAACTATTTTTTTTTTTAAACTTTACATGTGATTTCTCTGGAATGTACAAATCCCATAAAGTAAAGAATATCTCCTTTTTCCCCCTGCCCATTTAATGTTGAAATGGTTGCTTTTTAAAATCTGTTATTTAACAGTGATGCAACTACTATTATTAATATACATATTTTAAAAGTTCTGGTATTGAAGAAAGAACACTGCTTGAAGTCATTCAGATCTGATTTGCCCCCTAGCAACTGCCTAAAACTTGGGAAAACGGTTTAAACTCACAGGGCATCAATTTCCAAATCTGTAAAATGGTGTCAATATTTAGTTGATATATGCATAGTAGATACATAATGTTAGTTTTTGCTTCTCCAGCTCTCCATGGTGAGAAGTATCTTACATTTTTTGTCAACAGGTTAATTGGGTTATACTAGCTTTTATGATGTAAGGGGAAAACCTTCTAACTTAAGATGAACTAAACTATAAAACCTAAAAATCATAACTTAAGGTTGGGGAGCTGAGCCCACATCCCAATGATATGAACCCACAAATGGAAAGAACTCCTGGGGACCTGGTCAATCAGGAAGGGATACTGGGAAGTTCAGGGCCTTGGTGAGAAAGAGTCTAGGACAGAAGCTATAGGAGGGCAGAGATGACTGGGGCTTCAAACCAGTTCAAACCTTTGCTGAGAATTTGCATTTCCACCCCAAATATACTGAATCAGAATCTACATTTTAACAAGATCCCCAAGTGATTCTTGTGTATAATAAATTTTGAGAACCACTGTTCTACTAGTGGTTCTCAGAACTGGTCCCTAACCAGCAGCATTAGCATCCCTGGGAACTTGTTAGAAATGCAAATTCTCAGCAGGGACTCGAAGCGGGGCGGGGCGCGGGGGGGGGGGGGTGTGTGTGGATGAAGCTCCGGAGACAACCTGGGTGCATGGTAGGTGAAGGTACTCAACAAGGACCAATAGTAAATTTAGCCTTTGGTGAAAAACAGACGGTGAAGGTAATCAATGATTACAGTTAACACATACGTTCACTTAACCCACTGCCTTATGAGGCAGATATTATTAGCCTTATTTCAAGACAAGAAACCTTAGTTTTGAGAGGTTAGGAAGACAGCTTCCTAAGGGTAGCCCCATTCATAAGGAAAGGCTACATTAAATCGGAATTTCATTGTTTAGGGGAATAGGATTTAACTTAGCATATAACCAGAATTGTTTAAAAATAAATCATCTTATAGTAAGGGTCTACTGTATTTTACAAGTTAAAAACAGTTTTATCTAAACTATAGAAGTTCTTATAGTTCAAAGAGTTGATACATCACCCAACACATTATAACCTAATTCAATTATTAAGCATAAAAATACATTTAGAGTTTTCTTATCCCAAAAGAACTATGTGCTGCTTTAATACATAACCTGAATTACCTTTCCAGTCTTCATTTGGAGTACTCAACCATCTCAACTTTACTTTCCTGCTCTCATAAACTTCATGCTAGCATACTCTTCCTAAAGAGTTGCCATTTTATGTACTAGAATAGCAACTTTTAATTATACTCCTCACCTTCCATGAAGCCAGCAAGTATCACCCTCAGGAAAGACCCATGGGATGACAGGATGAAAAGAACCAGAGGAATCTCCTCTGCCAGGAACATATGTTAATTGTATAGTCATGGTTATGCTATCAGTGTAAACATTTAAATTTTAATAAATTGTCAAGCAATGAATGACTCCTTTACTTAAAGAGAAGGCTTTCAATTACTCTTCAGGTCCCACTTCAGAGAGCTCTGCTAAGTACCTCATCTAAACTGAACTCTCCTAATTCCACTCTCATCACCCTACAGTTTGATCTTCCATGGGCCTTATTAGCATCTCTCTTCTACTTTTGTTTACATCTTTACAGTCTGTCTTTCTTACTGGACTGTAAAGTCTATGAGGGCTGGGATCCAGGCTGTTTTCTTTATTGCTCTATGCTAGGCAAAGAGTAAAGATTCAGTTTATTGAATGCATGAATAATGAGAATGTATAACAATGAGGCAGACAGGCAGGGGCATTTCCCATACTCCAATTTGGTAATATGGACTCTCTATCCATATGTTAAATAGGGCACGTTACATGATATCATTTTCTCTATATCATTCATTATTTCCACTCAGTCTGTAGGATATTATTGCAGATTGTTTTAAACATAGTCACTGGTACTTCGCGTATCTGGGGGCTTAATGAATGATTTGATGATGGAGATAACGGAAAGTGAATATTCCAGAGACATTACATTTTATTCTTGTAAATGTATAATAAAAAACTTCTTCTACCACAGTTTTGCTCTTAATAATTAAAATGACTACCATTTATTAGGAGCCCTGGTGGCACAGTGGTTAAGAGCTCAGCTGCTAATCAAAAGATCAGCAGTTCAAATCCACCAGCCGCTCCTTGGAAACCCTAGGGGGCAGTTCTGCTCTACCCTATAGGGTTGCTAAGAGTCAGAACTGACTCGACAGCACCTAACAACAACAATAATTTATTAACAGCCTTATCATGTGTCATATACTGCTTTCTGTATTATGTTCATTAGATCTTCACAATAACCTTGCAAAATAAGAATTATCTTCATTTGATCCATGAAGAAAAGTGAGGATCAGAGAGATTAAGTAACTCGCCCAACGTTCACAACTTGTAAAAGAAGGTACAATTTAAACTCAGGTCTGTCTACCTGACTCCAAAATCCACAGTTTCACCACAAGGCCAAAGGACTTGCCTTTGTTCTAACAGAGAATTTTACAAAACTCCAACTTCTGCCCATGTTACAAAATTTATGACAAGGCAGCGCACAGATTAATATTTCCCAACTATATGCAGGGGTACCTGAGGGTAAGTCATTCAGATTCTTGGTTCATAGAACACCATGTCATTCATATCTGACATCTGCTAGAGCAGCTACTGTTATAATACAGATGCTGCTGAGGCCATTATGCCAGGATCAGACATAAATTCCTACGTATTGACAGAAAAAGGTAAAGGGAACGAGACTGATTCACTGATATAATATTTTCCATGTACACGGAACTCCTAGATCTTATTCCACTTGATTTTTTATCCCCTATCTAGCTCTTGGGAAGCTTTAGCCAACAGACTTAAAGGTTTGGGAGGGAGTGGCGGAGAACGATATATTACAACAAGAAAAAAAGTAATAGCGGTGCCTGCCATGAATAGGAAGAATGCTCATTGTTAAACAGCATACTTTAAATAAATGATGTGTGAATTAAATCCAATGAAAACAGATCAGAATGTTCTCTATAACCTGGACCATGTTCCTTGGGCTGCAAGGATGCTGCAGTTGGAAGCGCTACACCAAGTCTCAAGCACGTTCTAAATGCTGTCTGATACGATTGTGGCCAAGGCATCAGAGAAGCAAAAGATCTGCTGGGAAAACCTGTCAACTTCTTTCCTGCTGTATGCAGCCCTTTAGAGAAACAAGACGTAGTGTGGCATAAGCACTAAACCTTCGAGGATACTGGGGTAAGCAGTTCTGATAATTAAGTTATAAAATGGCAACCGGAATCCCTGGGGATTCATTATGCCAGACGCTCGAGAAGAGACAGCCAAAAAGCGTCCCGATGTCCATGTTAGCGTCCCTCACTTCTATAGCGGCTGCATTTATTCAAGTACAGTTAGGTGTGTAAGTCTGTATGTGTTAAAACATAAAATAGAAAACCAACATCACTGTATAAGCCTATTCAGAAATCTCACAAAAGCCAGGACAGGGTGGTTTGAAGAAAGCATACTCCCTTTACTGTGGTATCTGTGTGCAGCTTTTCAACCTCATGCTTTTTCTCTCTTTTTTTGGAATGCAAACAAAAGAAATCAGGTGAAACTGTGAACTGATCTAGCTGCATGCAAGCTGAGGTTGGGTGGCTGGAGGTGAAGAACAGTGAATATTCACTTACACAGAAACCCTGGAGTGTCCTTTTACAGCAAGCTGCTAAACGGGCTGTGGAAAGCTACTGTGAGAGCAGGGGTCTAGCACCCAAGTGTCCGGCTTGTGCCCTTGTTTGTATAAGACCCCCGTTCTTGCATTCATATCAATAAACATAGTTTGGATTTTTTCCTAAAGAATTTAAAGCCAATAATAAATGAGCTTGTAATAACGTAAAAAAAAAAAAAAAAAAATCAGAAATCTTTATACCTATCCTTAAGTACTAGTACTTTGGTATTCAAATATATTGTGCCAGACACTTGCCCCTTATCATAAATTTTAATTTACAAGGTACCACAACGGTCCTAATGAAGATTAATTACTGCAGTACAATTCACCAAATCTGCCCAGCTTTTTTCTGATGGAAAAATGGAAGTGAAAATGTATCACCTCTTTAAAGTCTCTTCTCTAGCTGCTCAGTACTAAAAAACAGATTTGTAAAAACAATTTCGCCAAAGAAAATATTGATTGGCTCAGAGTTCATTATAAACATAACTGCAAGAGCAGAGGAAAAGATGTCCTCTTAGGTCAGAATTCTAATAATCAGAAAAGGCTGGGGGGCGGGGGTGGTGAGAAGGAAATAGAATGCAAAAGACGGCACATCGCACCATTGACCCTCATATGTGTTTCGTCCTGTAAAACATGCACACGTCATTTAGGACTGCCAACAAGTTTTGACATCCAACCCCACCCCCCTCAACATTTTTTTTTTGCTCATAGACCTCTTTCCCCAGATAAATGCATGGAAATGTCTATGCTGCAGGCACACCTATACCATTTTCATACAATTTCAAGGTGTTCATGATTTCCTTAAAGTTCATCCTGAGAGTCCAGGAACAATCCCAGCTCTGCAGCAAATTAGAAGACATACAAAATTATTTCTCTTCTCCCAGATTTAACATTTTAAACACCCATAACAAATTAGGTATATACGACACATTTTTCTTGCTGCTAATCTCCATGTAGGACAGCTTGTGCTCCTCAGAAGCACATCAGCTTCTCTCTTTAACTACCTTCACAGGTTAGTTTTCAATATTCAAGATCATCACCAACCCAAGCATGTCCCCAGTTTTCCAACTATCTGGCAAAATTAAGTTTTACAGTTTAGTCTTACTCTTCGTTAGTCCTTCAAATGACTTCAAAAAGACAAAAAGCCCAAACCTCAACAATGTTGCACATTAAAGAATAAACAAAATAAAAGCAACCACTGGAAATTTTAAAAAGATTTTTCTAGGGGGGTGGGGGTGGGGGGATAAAACCTAAAATTCCAACAACATGGAAGATGGATCAGAAAATTCTGGTGTGATTAAATGATGGGATATTACATATTACAGAGTTAATTGGCATAATCATGAGTGTTCTAACTGAAGCAATGTAACATTAAAAAAAGATGATCCTAAGACTCATTCTCAATAGTGAAAACAGTGAAAAAGTCGCCATGCTCCAAAGTTAGGGCAGCTGCCTAAAGAACTCTACTAGGAAGGATGGCTCATCTTGGGCTCATGGCATCCTGAACCATTCATCTATCTTCTCGGAGATCGTGGCACTTCTGAAAAATGACAAACTCAACACTCACTAGTGACAGTTAAATATCACTTACACAATGGGTCACTAAATTAACATGAAGCAAAAAGCAGAGAGCCAAACTGAGGCGGGAAGTAAGGGCAAGAGGGTAGCTTCCTAAACTCCACATTCTCACACTCTGTCTTCCTCATTCCAGCTCCAGCCCTTACCCCAGAAAATAACAAACCCCCTCCAAAATGAGTAACAACCTTTCCCTAAAAATCCCAGACAAATAATAATTGCCTTTCCCCACCCCCACAATCTGCCTTAGAAGTTTCTTCATTCATGCTACATATCACAGGATATTCTTCTGTTTGTTTCTTTTTAGGGCAATGGCAAAAGGGAGAAAGAAAGAAAAGGAACATGATTTAAAGAAAGTCAAGTGAATTAACTCCTCTTGTCACCCACAATCAATGGGAAGTTCTGGTAACATCTCTATGGAATTTGATGGCTCATGGAACTCTATATTTCACAGTAAGAAGAGATAGCCAAGATTTTCTCTTGAAAGCTGCTATGCATACTGGAAGGGGGCAGAAACTTTTTTTTTTTTTAAAGGAAGTAAAAGGGAAGAATGACATGCGATAAAGTCAATATATCATGAAGCTGAGCCAACTTCTCTCCACATCTGTCATCCACCCACAACTAGATTCACCAACAACTGGAGGTCCAAATAGAAACTGTAATCAATCGTAATTTTCCTTTTACAATCACCTAGGCTCTGAGTAAGAAAAAGCGCTTTTCTTAAATTAACATTTTTAAAGTACCATTCTCAATATTCAGTACAAATAATTTCACTAAAATTTATATCAGATACATAATGTGCGATTCCCTGCCCCAACCAAAAACACTTAAGAGGAAAAATGAAAATGCTTTCTGGGAATTTTACTTCCCTAGAAACTCATCTTTGGTTCATACATATTTCTTTTCCAGACAAAATGCCTTCCACATATTAGGAAGTTGATTGTAAAGTCTTGGAAGAGTAGCTGCTAGGCAAAATGTACTGCAGGGATGTCACAGGACTTGACACTAGGAGAAACTACAGAGATTAAAAGTTCGTCTCCATATGAGAAATCACTTTTAAAGACAAGTAAACTCATTAAAAACCAGAAAACTAATATGGAATATATTTATAAAAACAAAATAGCAAAAATAAACAAACATATAGACAAATAACCTCAATCAGTCTTTTGGTTTAGAGCTCTATAAGACTGGATAAAAAAAAAAGATAGCTAATTATATGAGATATGGAACATTTTCTCTGTACAGGAAAAGGATCAATTCATATAGAAGTTATCACCTCTGAATTATGCCAACAGTCTCAGTACACCATTACAGATGTAAAACTGGTCTTATACCACCTAGAATAATCTAACAAACACCCCACCTTACAGTAATTCTTTATAAAAATCCCCTGCTTTAGTCAAGGACTATAATCTGCAAAGCAAAGATTGATACAATGTAGTAAGAGTCTAACCATAACCTTTTTCTCTCTCTTTTTATGTTTGAAAAAGGTTAAGATTATAAATATTAAAAACTTCATTTGACTGGGTAATGAATACTTGGAACATCCAGCTGCTTCCTTTTTGTTATTCAATACTTTGCAAATTTTCACATCATTAGCAATTCACATGAAGATGGCCATAAACCAAACATGATGATGCTACTGGATATACAAAAATTAATCTTATATTACATGCTCAGAGCCAGATCTCTCAGCTTGTGAGGCAAAGCTAAAAGGAACAATTTTACTGAAAGAAGAGTTTAATTGGAATATGGTTAAAGATTCTACACAATGACACTTGTCTCACTTCAAAGGACACACTCTTTGAAAGGGCAATTTATCCTTCTCCTGCCCAATTAAGGCTTAAATTTACTTCACGTTTAGTTTAGACGTCACTCCCTTCAGGAAGCTCTTCCTAACCCATTACTATATCACTAGTCCATTACTATATATTCTCGGTGTTTATTCCCTCCCCACCCGCCACCCCCAACACACACACACACACACACACACACACACACACACACACACACACACACACACACACACACACACACACACACACACACACACACACACACTCTCTCTCTCTCTCTCTCTCTCTCTCTCTCTCTCTCTCTCTCTCTCTCTCTCCCCCCCCCCCCCCACCCCCCTCAGTGCACAAATCACGGCATTTACCTACCACACTGTTTTGTAATTGACTGCTATCTGTAACCCCCACTGAACTAGGTTGTTGTTGCTGTGCTGTTGAGTAGATTCCAACACACAGCGACCCTATAGGACAGAGTAGAACTGCCCCCATAGGGTTTCCTAGGCTCTAATCTTTACAGGAGCAGATCTCCGGGTCTTTTCTCCCACAGAGTGGCTGGTGGGTTCAAACCTGTGACCTTCTGGTTAGCAGGCAAGCACTTAACCATTGTGCCACCAGGACTCCTTCACTGAACTATAAACTCTGTAAAGGCAGGAAAGGTATTTTTCTTGTTAAATGTTTTATCCTCTGTACTTGCCTGGTACATGACAGGTACTAAGACACTTTCAGTTGAAAGAATGGGTGGAAGAAATATGGCAACAAGGCAGAGAGACTCACAGATCAAGTGGATATTTTTAACTCTTAAGTAGAATGTGATTTAAATAATGCAGGAGTTTCTTACTCCAGTTCTTGGCACAACATATACAAGCTTTTCAAAATGCTTTTTATTGTGAAAGCAGTATAACTACATTATATGGACTATTTGGGAGATAAAGAAAAATTTATGAGCCCAAACACAATTATAATACTTGAGGCCTTTTGTCCCAAAAGGTATAAACATCTATCAAAACTTACTACAGACAAAAACACATGTTTCTGGGTAGTTCCCAGCAGATCAATGTATATTCCTTGCTGTTTTGATGTTACAAAGTCCTACCAAGCTACCAGAGTAATTTTAAATAACCTGACTGGGGTATTAGAATCAGGGAATTCCATTTGATTTAGGCAGAACATGTTGATCTGTCTCTAACTTGTCTTGTCACCACAGACAAATTATTTTATCCCTTAATGCCTTAGTTTCTTCCAGGTCTTTGAACCTGTTTGCTCCAGTTGGAATCCCTGCTGAGAATTTGCATTTCTAACAAGTTCCCAGGAAGTTATACATAAGAATCACCTGGGGATCTTGTTAAAACGTAGATTCTGATTCAGTATAGCTGGGGTGGAAATGCAAATTCTTAGCGGGGAACTTGTTAGAAATGCAAATTCTCAGCAGGGGTTCGAACCTGAACAAACCAGTTAGAAGTCCTGGTTTCTTCACCTGTAAGAAGAAGGGTTGGACTGGATAATCTCTGTGTTCACAGACAAAAAAATAAAAACAACAAAAACTGGTGGACAGCCCTTAAATGCACTAAGAGAATAAAAATCCCTCATGTTAGTAATAAAGCCCTTGTTGATATTCTCAATAATAGACAATTTTTCTTCAACTTAAGAAGAACTGACCAATTCCTTTCAATCTCTGCTAATGCCTGAGAAATATTCTAATTTTCATGTAATTCTCAGATATTTCCCACCTGAACTCGTCTTTGAGCTAAGATGTCTGTGTGTCTCTGGAAGTATTCCTACCTTCTTGTCTATCACTACTACACTATCGAACTTGGCTTCTTCTAACTCTCCAAACATCTCTTCTGTCATTTCTTGTATCATTTAAGCTAGTGGGCCAGTTTCATAGCCACTTATAATTATACTTTTCTCTTATAACTCTCCTTCATCAATCAATCAATCAACTGAAATATTTCAGGGCCTTCTCTGGGCCCATGACATTAATGTTGGGGGTGGAGGTAAAGGCTGGAGTTTAAAGTGTTGGTACCAAAAAACTTTAAGGACAGAGTTTCTACCTACAAAACATTTACAGGCTAATCGAGAAGATGAAACACATGAAGCTATTAGATAAGTCATATTAACTAGGTGGTAGCAGGGAAATATCACTATGAGGGTGATTAATGTCAGAAGAATGAAATGAAATGTCTGCTGTACACAGATTAAGGATGACCCAGAAAATACCATTAAAAACGTTAGGAAAAAAACCCATATGAATCAGATGCAAAGGCATTGCTGACATCCTGCCAAAGGCTTCAAAGGCTGGCTCTTTTAAAGATGTGTTAGAGAGATGTGCAAAATATGGCTGCATAATAAACTTTAAGAACCAATTAATGTTCCCTCCAGAGGATCAAGTTACACAGAAACATTTGGAAGTTAATGATATAAAGTGGTACATGTTAAATCACACCTATCAAAATAGAGACCCTGGAAACCACTCTAAGAGAGAGATTTATATAAGAATATAAGGGGTAGCAAATTTGACCATACCAAGAGTTCATTTAGGTCTCTAACATGGGCACCAAGGAAATTATCAAAGTAAAAAACAAAAACAAACCTGTTGCCGTCAAGTCAGTTCCAACTCATGGTGACCCCATGTGTTACAGAGTAGAACTGTTCCACAGGGTTTTCCTGGCTGTAATCTGGATGAAAGCAGATTGTCAGGCCTTTCTTCTGCAGCGCTGCTGAGTGGGTTCAAACTGCCTTAGCAGTTGAGCGCAAACTGTTTGTGCCACCTAATGACCTAGAGTATGCTATATTTTCTCTTAGAGGTCAATTTCTAAAGATTAGGAATATGCCCTGAACCTACATTATTTAACTTTCATGAATTATTTACATATTTTTCTAAATCCTTATGTTCATTTTGTGGTGCCTCTTGCAGTAAAGCTAATATGTTCACTACCTTGTTGCCCAATAGCAAATGACTCAAAGTTTCTGGCATCACTTGGAAAGACTGATTTTGGATAAGCGAATTTTCCATAACATTAAATAACTCTGTTTATATGAGCACAAAATTAAAATGGAGAGTAATTCTGAATTGGTCTCCAGATTTCCCACAACATTTCATCCTAAGGGGATAATCTATTTTTTGAAACCTTTCAGGATGCTGCTGTTCTTGTTTAAGAAAGATTATACCTCTCTGTGGCCCATTTCTTGGAAACCCTGATGGCATAGTGGTTAAGAGCTATGGCTGCTAATCAAAAGGTTGGCAGTTCAAATCCACCAGGCACTCCTTGGAAACCATATGGGGCAGTTCTACTCTGTCCTGTAGGGTTGCTATGAGTCGGAATCGACTCGACGGCAGTGGGTGGCCCATTTCTTAAACTCCAAATTCCCTGGGCTAGTAATTGAGGGGTTTAATCAAGCATCCTCTTCCCTTCAATCATCCTATTATCTATCATTAATACCTCCCTTCTGCCTAAATATGCCCATTGGTTTAGAATGTTCATGAAGTCTAATGCTGTCAGCTTTTACATCAATGGAATCCCCATGTAAAGTAATACACAGTACTCTGAAAAGAAACGTTGAGCATGTCATACTATTATTCAATTCATCACAGTTCATCTCTTTGAGGCATGGTACCAAAGAGTCCACATTAAAAAAATGAACAAATTTAAAATTGAGAGAATCTGCCACGGGCACTTAAATAGAAGTTCTCTATTGTTTTATATATTTGTTATTTTTTTTAATATCAATGAATGTGAAAGTATAACTGCTTTATGTTTTAATTCAGAGACAATCTTTTAACATTTCAATAGAATCCTTTGATAGTGAATCAAAATAAAACCCTGCCTCTGTTTTCATTAAACATACACTAGTGGATCAAATACTTTAAGTATAAAGGATTCAGAAAGAAAGAGATGAGAAAAAAGAATAGGGAAAGAAAAAGAAAACACCATTCTTTGATCACTCTAATATCTCATAAAAGAACCCCAATGATGCAATGGTTAAGTGCTCAGCTGCTAACTAAAAGGTTGATGGTTCAAACCCACCAGCCACTCCATCGGAGAAAAGATTCTGGCAATCTGCTCCCATAAAGATTATAGCCTAAGAACCCCTATAGGGCAGTTCTACTCTGTTGTCCTATAGGATCGCTATGGGTTGGAATGACTCAATGGTACATACATAACAACAACTAACAACATCTCATAGGGATTACAGAAACAATAAGAGGACCTATAAAATGATCAGACGAGCACGTGGCATTTGTAGAATGACCTCTAGGTAAAATGAGAAAGACACAGCAGCAGGATTTTCCAGGATACTAGTAAAGGTGAAAAATATCTGAGTAATATTTTTAGTAGTGACTTTTGGATTTATTAAAAGGAGAAGTCCCATACACTTAATGTGATCAATGGTAAAAACATACCTAATTTTATTTTCGGTATCTTCACTATCTGAATCTTCAGAGCTTCTGTACTTGTCAGGATCTGGAAGTGTGCTGGGATCAAATCCACCATCATCATCATCACTCCAATCCAGAAAGGCTTCCTCTTCATCTTTGGCCTAAGAAAACACAAGGGAAATTGCGGTTTAAGAAGTCAGCTGACAAATAATCAGGTCTTATTTCCAGGCCCAAATATATACCCCTCTAATTGAGATCCTCAAATTAGAAGGCTTCTATTCTGGTAAAAGCCTCTCTGTGACTTTCAGAACGATAACCATTTGCAAAGAGAAAGAAAAACCTATGTCATTTCAAAAATGAAACACAAATAAAATGTGATTTATAAAGTAAATCACTATTAAGTCCTGTAAACTCAATCCAGAGAAAACTTGTCAATTTTAGTACTTCATGTAACTCAATTTAATCATCAAAGAAATAAAATATAAAGTTGTTTTAGTGTTCCTGTCCACATACATATAAGCTTCAAAACTACCAGAAACATTACCTGAAAATATAAACAGCCTGAAGAGAGAGTGCAATTTAACATTTGTCTGATTATTTCATCATCACAATAGTCTAAGTCTTAGAAAACCATTAGATCTGTACAAGCTCATTATACTAAGGGTTTTTAAAAATTCAAATGCAAGTAAGAAGACTGGGAAAGGGGAGGAACACCAAGGGGAAGGAAGAATGATAAAGGGAAGAGAGTGCATGGAAGAAGCTGGGAATGACACAATTACTTACAAATACGTAGGTAGGTGTTGGGTTTTTTGGTTGATTTTTTTATTTTTATTTTTTGGCTAGTTAATTTATTTTTTGTCAAAGCACATAGTAATGCAGTGTTAAAAGAAACTTACCGCACATTTATGCAATGAACATTTCTTATAATAAATTCATTTCAGGTAGATAAGTTACGCCACCTAGTAGATAAACTCTAAAGGCATTGCCAAATGCATTTAACAGAACATTATTAAGACTGAAAAAAAAAAAAAAAAAAACTGGATGAAATTTCTCTCAGATTTCACCTTTATAATTCTTCACACCATGTGTGCCAAACTTCAATGATTCTTTGATTTTAAATGTTTAGTGCTCTTTTCCAAAAACTGAGTAACAACTCGAATAACATAGCAATTGACTATGTTGACCACAACAGAAGTCCCCTAACACCTTCTGAACAGCTCTCCCTTGATAATCTCTGAACATAACAAAGGGAGGAAGAAGTAGAGAAAACTGCTGATTTGCCCCTTATTAGTTTCCTGGTAAAGCTCTCAGGTAAAGATAAAATGCCTAGAAACAAATATCAAAGGGAGGAGGGTGGAAGGTGGACATTAGAAGCATTAAGCAGTGTATTTGACAACATACTATTATCATCTGGTTGAAAATAATCAAAGACATCAACAAAAATCGAATGTCGTCATATATTCAAGAACACACATCTCCTGGGCTATATTTCCAATTTTCCAGTCTTATGTTCTTAAAGGAATTTGCTGTTGGAGTTTCAAACTGTCTGGTCTCAGGACACCTCTACACTCAAAAATTATGGAGGACACCAAAGAGTTTTTGTTAATATGGATTATAACCTATTTACATTTACTGTATTAGAAATTAAAACTAAGGCATTTTAAAAATATTTTAAAACATTTATTAATTTGTTAAACTCAATACATATGAATATAAATAGCATATTTTTAAGCTGTAATTGTAAAACAAAACATTTATATTTTTGCAAGTCTCTTTAATGCCTGGTTTAGGAGAAGACAGCTGGATTTTCAGATCTGCTTCTGCAATGAATCCATTGCAATATGCTTTTCTGGGTAAAATCTACGAAGAAAATCTCACAGATAAGTAGTTGGGAAAGAAAGGATTAATTCAATAGCCTTTTCAGATAATTTCAGTTTTTCTTCATTTATGTGTATATGTATTAAAGTATATCTGTAAGTTAATATGTAACGTTTCCAATCCTCAAAGAAAAATAAAAATTGGATTTATAAAGACACTGACACTAAAAGGCAATAACAGAAACCAAAAAAAAAAGGTATTTGACTTACGTCAGAACCAACTTAACGATGGAGTCATCAGAACAGAGGTTGCGAACTACCTGTCTTTTTAAATGGATCTCTTACCAGTGTAAGATTTGTAACATCTCCCACATGTTGACACATTTCATTATAAGGAATGAAAAATCACACTTGTTAATATCACCCTCAATGTCATCAGAAAAATCTTCACTTATCAGGAAGCACTGGTGGATACAAATTTTCCAAAATTCTAATTTTTGCCTAAAAGCTTGAATTTTATCATTGGCAGCAAATCATTTCAGTTATTTTCCTTGAAGTGTAAGCAACATACCATTCTCTGACTGCTCCCAAATCTTTTTTTTTTTAAATCATAGTAGTTTGACTTTGATATGTCTAGGAATGTTTTTCTTTGTGTTTATCCTTCTTTGGGCTTTCTGAGCTTCTTGAATCTGTAAAAAAAAAAATTTTCCACTAACTTTGGGAAATTTTCAGCCATTATTTCCTTAAATGTTTTTATGCCCCTTTCTCACCTCTCCTTCCAGGATAACAAGTACATATTTTTTTGGGTCACTCCATACTGTCCACAGGTCTCTTAAGATCTGTTCCTTTCTCTTCAATCTTTTTTTCTATCCATTCTTGAGAATGGATCATTCCCATTGTCCTTTCTTCAGGTTTGCTGTTAACTTTATTCTGCCATTTTGAAACTACTATTCAGCCCATCTAGCACATTATTCCACTTCAGTAATTGTACTTTTCAGCTCTAAGGTTTACAGTTTTATTTAAAAAACTTGTATCTGTCAGTTGAAATTACTTATCTGTTTATTCATGATATCACATTTTCCTTTAATTTTCTGAAGATACTTAAAATAGCTACTTTGAAGTCTTTGTCTTCTAACTTCAAATCTGGTCTAACTAAGTTTCCATTAACTGCTTTTTTTCTTGAGCATGGATTACACTTTTCTGTTTCACTGCATGCCTAGTATTTTTTATAGAAAACTTAGTATTGTAGATAATACATTATAGAGACACTGGATTCTATCATGTTCTTACAAGGATTATTGAATTTTTATTCTGATAGGCAGTTACCCTGCCTGGATTCAAACTGCAAACTCTCTCTAACCCATGGTATGCAGCTACTCGTATCTCTGTTTTGTTCCTGTGGCTTCTAATGGCTGCTTTTTCAGCCTGACTTCCTGAGGGTCTCCCCTGAGCCTGTGAAATATGGCAATCGGCCGAGGATATAGGCAGAGAAGGGCTCATCCACTCTATGGCTTCCTTGCTTCCAGGGATTCTCCTAATTTGCAGTTGCTCTGCTGGCTTTGAGCGCTCTACTCTGACATTTTAAGCAGAAAGTTTCATTCAACTGTATTTTAATAACTAATATCATTTAATATGGCCCTTTAGCATTCATTATGAATCAAACTGTCTTCAAAAATATCTACAATTTAAACAGTAAAGTAAGTAAAAAAATTAGAAGGGGGAACTTGGTATAAATCCCTAACTCAATGTTCCAATGACTTATAAGATGATTGCACTGTTGATGATCATTCCTTCCAGAAACACAATTTCAAACTGTTAAAAGTGTAGCAATGGTAGAATGAAAGACATTTTGATACCGATCTTCTTTCTGTTCATTCTTCGAATGATTAGAGATATATACATGTATAATACCTGCATTATGAGAAGTATAATATGATCCCAATTAGTGCCTTTAATTCATTAAAAAAGAAAAACAGAACACTATCACCTACAACAAAAATGAAACATAAATAAAAGTCAGTAAGTGAAAAAAGTATTGCGATAACTAAAACATGCTGGAGAAACGTAATATGTTGTTTATCTTTCTGGTGAAATCTAGGTTAGAAGCATGCTCTTTCTAGCTATATAAGGTGGCAGAGAAAATGGATATTCTAGCCGCTCTGTCTCTTTCTAGACTTATTTTATGAATCATTTAAAAGAAAATTTAGAAATATGGCACCATCCTCATTTTCATCTCCTTTTGGACTCCTTTTCATGACAGACAGCACAAACAGTCTCTGACAGACGTACCACCCTCAGTGGTGAGGTGGTATATCAGTCTGTCAGGACATGACTGCTCCAACACGGCTGTCAACGTGCTCCTTCCTTAAGGGACAAATTTAGTCATCCTACGCTCCTATGTATTTTGGCAGGAGAGTAGCATGACTAAATTTGCACCTTAAAGGAGCACCTTGGAGCAATGTGAAGGGTGACTGGAGGATGTAAGATATGAAGGAAGGATGTCAGTTTAAAAACTGCAATAATCTAGGTGAAACAGGAATGCGACGAAGAAAGTGGCAGTGGAAATAGAGGTGGAAGACAAGCATGAGAAATGTTAAGGAGTGAATTTAAGAGAATCTATATACACAGCAGTATATGGGATCCCTGTTAAATCTGGTCTAAGAAAGCAGCTTAGTAAATACTGTGAAGGTGCCTAACAGAAATGCCTTCATTCAACAAACATTTATTAAATAGCTATTATATATGCCAGACACTGTTCCAGTTTCTGGCGATGGGGCAGCGAACAAGAGAATGTCCTGCCCTGGTAATGAAATGAACTCCTCAAGGCAGTTACCAGTCTAATCACTAAAAACAAAGCCAGGTTCTATTGCCTCTTGGGAGCAGACAATCATCACAAGAGCACAAATACTGTATGATCCCACTTGTATGAAATGTCTAGAATAGGCAAATGTATACAGACCAAAGTTTATTAGTGGTAACAAGGGGTAGGAGAGAGGAAGAAAGGGATTAATTTCTTAGTGGGTACTGAGCTTCTGTAAAGGGTGATGGAAATATTTGGAAATGGATAGTGGTGATAATTGCACAACAATGAAAGTAATTATTGTCACTGAATTGTACATGTAAAAAAATGTTGAAATGGCAAATTTTTTATATAGATATTTATATATAATTATGATATATGCAGAAACCCCAGTGGCGTAGTGGTTAAGCGCTATGGCTGCTAACTAAAAGGTCAGCAGTTTGAATTCACCAGGCGCTCCCTGGAAACCCTATAGGGCAGTTCTACTCTGTCCTATGGGGTCACTACGAGTCGGAATCGACTTGACAGCAACAGTTTTTTGGTTTTTGTTTTTTGGTATGATATATGTAAATATATTATTTTTTATATATACTTAAAGTGAACTGACTCCACTGGCCTTTGTAAATGCCTAGCATTTGGTAGTAGCATTTGGTCTGTAACTTACGAATCCCCTAAACACATGGCTCCTGGCTGTCATCATGCCTCTTTCTCTTCAGGTATTTCAGGCTGAAAGCTGTGACCACTCCTCCTCACTGCCTAATCTTTCTCACATCTCCCTCTATCCTCCCAAAACAAAAACCTATCACCATCAACACACCCATGCACCTCTCTTAAGGCCTTGAAGTGATAAAAGTAGTTCACACACATAAAGCGATCAAGGTCAATTCTATGAACTGGCTGTTCCTGAAATATAGTTTAAAACCTCTGAGGCAAGTATTTCACCTAAAATAGGAATGACTGTTCCTAAAATAGTTATTTGGAAGACTCAATTGTAAGTAGGGCAGTTGAAAATATTCAAAAAAGAAATCATGTTACCCAACTAGCTTTTATTTTGTTTTTGGCTTTGATGATGGAAAGAAACATAGATGAGAATTGGCATTCTACTACGACAAATTTACAAAGTGCTTTAACATACATTGTTTTATCTGATCTTCAAATCCTATGAAGAAGAAAAAGAATTATTTTTCTCATTTTCAAAATTAAGAAACTGTGATTCAGATGACTAAATAACTTAAACAAGGCCACACAAACCTGGACTTAACCCTAGGTCTCCTACACCACCGTGCACCTCAACTTTTACCTTTAAAGCTTTGGATTTGCAGCTTGCAAACTATTTCTTTAGAATCAAGCATATTGTTATAAGCTTCATTAAACACATATGGGTGCTTTCTGTGTCACCTTGTATGCCTCCATCTCTACTTCAGAATTAGTCAGCATGGGTTTGAATCCTGGCTCTACCACTTTCTATTTGAGTGACCTTAGGCAAGATACTTCTCTGATGTTCAGCTTCCTCACCTATAAATTGGGGATAGTAATAGCACCAGATTCAGAGGATTACCATGAGGATGAAATGAAATAATATAGGTAAAGCTCTTAGAAGAGAGCCTTGCATATAGTGAGAACCCAAAATATGATGTTGTTGCTGTTGTCAGGTGCCACTGAGTCAGTTGCGACTCATAGCGACCCTATATACAACAGAACGAAACTCTGCCTGGTCCTGCGCCATCCTCATGATCTTTGCTATTTTGTAGACACTGTGTCAATCCATATCATTAAGGGTCTTCCTGTTTTTGCTGACCCTCTACTTTACCAAGCACAAAATATGACAGATAATAACAAGCTTTTCATTTCCATTCCCTCAGAATTTAGAAAAGTACCTGATAAATTTCTGTTGTCTGACACCAAACAAAAATGCTACAGAAAGAAGAGCAGAGATATATTTAATTTCTGAGAGACATGCTACCTGATTTTCTTTAAAAATTTCCTGATTTATTTGTTACTTTGCCCATGCTTGCTCGTCTGTCAGTGATTATTACTGAGAAAATCAATTCAAAGTCTAAGTACAGAGAATTATCCCCGTATACCATATAGTGCTCATAAAAATAAACAAAATAAGCTTTAATAATTGTATTTATATGTAGAAACTTCTGATTTGCTGTATGTTTTGTTGTGTACATTTTTACCACACACATACAAAAAAGAACTGTATTTGCTTTTTAGTTATTTAATTCCATTTAGGACTTTAAGTTTTCCCATGTGATTACAAATTAAAACTAGAATGTCAACTGTGCTACCTCAAAAGTTCATCAGGAGAAAAAATTCCAAAATGTAAAAAAAAAAAAAAAAAAAAATTATGATAAACTATTTCTGATACTGACAAAATAAAGAATGTAAAGATTGTGAAGAACATTTTAGAAAAAACAGGTATTAAAAATGAACTTTTTTCTTGCAAACCAAACTTTAAAACAACTTTCTAAAAATGTGTTGAGAAGATAATTCTTTATAGCTTTAACATTTAAAATAAAAATGCTGAGGTAAGGATTGTTATAGACAGCCAATTATCTTCAATAGCTGAAAATGGACAGGGCTTTGAGATTTACTCAAACTATAAATTCTAAGGACAAAGTTACTTATAGAAGAAATTACTGAAAAGTTTTTTTCTGAATTATGAGCAAAAAAAACTTGGTGATATTAGATGTGTCAACTGAAAGTGAGCAAATGTGCAGAATAGTGAACACAGAAGCAGCTGACAGTGCTGAGAAATTACTGTCCCTACACCATAATGTCAAACCTTAATAGTCTGACCCCGTCACATTTTAATAATAATGTAATAATATAATAATATTTAAAATATTTTTGAAATTTTTCAGTTTATTTCTGTCTCTCAGAACTTTACTTCATAATGATGATGCTAGTTTTAACACTTGGCTCTTTGGCATCTGGCCAAAATGTGTATTTGTGTATTTGGTACACCTCTAGTAAGTACTGGCTGAACTGCACTTGAAAACCCCAACTTTGATCAAGTGCCCTGGGCTCTACACCCATGAGGATCCTGCCCAGAAACACCTCTACCCTTCCTAACATCCAGCATTAACATATAAAATCAACATAGCCAGTGAGAGAAAGGTAACACATTTCAGCTCTTGTCACCTAACCAAATAGGAATCCAAGAAGAGAAAAGGGGAATGCAGGATATTGGGGAGTGATAAAAGCAGTATCCTGGGGAAACAAGTAGGAGAATTCAGGCAAAGGCCAGCTGTTAACAGAATTTGTCTCTTAAATCTAGTAGAAATTCTTAGACTTTCACTCAGTATCACCTTCTTTTGCCTTTTTTTTTTTTAAGAGCATTCCAAAACAATCAGAATATCTAACTGAAAAACTATGAAAAGAAGACATAAACAATACACTAAGTAACCATAGGTAAGAAAGGTAAGCAAGGGGCTGACATATGAATATTGGAAGCTCCAAAGAACAAATCCCAAATTTGGAAGGATCTTCAGAATTTGTAATATTCATTCAACAACTCTCTGCTGCACACTAAGTGTGTGCTGAACATTGCTATAAAAGAAGATGCCAGTCAGGGACCCCGATTCAGCATTTTAACTTTAATAAGGCTTTTGGCAAAATAAAATTTCTTCTAAAACTGCCTTGCACAAAATTCATACTACTTCCTAAATTGCTAACTCACTTGCCTATTTAATATATGACTATCCCACAGAACCTTACAGGATAGTGATACAGCTACAATATCATAATTCTCTATTAAATAATGGTGCAACTGATTATTGAACATCTTTGTTTCTAGTTCTCTTCACTTCAGAAGCAAATTACACTAAGATATTAAATAAAAAATTACAAATCCAGTTTGACATTCTTCTCACAATAATGAACCCTTTAATATGAGATGAGTCACAAGGCCTTGAAACCTAATTCTGACACGGAAAGAAACATGAAATAGATTTAATTCTTCCTAGGAAGCAGTATACTGGTAGTAGGAAAATATAAAAGATTATACACAAAAAAGAATATAATTGAAACTGTAAAAACAATGAAGAATATACAAAGGATAAAAATATCTCTATTAGAATGAACCACAGTACTTGGGAAAGGTAGTTCAAGCCTAAATAAAAGCAAGACTTTGTAAACCAGTAGTAAATAAGTGGAGTTTACTCCATTAAAAACTGGATGAATTGAATATTAATAATAAGAAGGACTGATACACACAACATGGATGAATCTCAAGTGCACCTAGTGAGGTGAAAGAAGCCAGACTCGAAAGGCAGCATACTGATTCAATCTATATTACATTCTGAAAAAGCAAACTTACGGGGACAGAAAACAGATCAGTGATTGCCAGGGGCAGAGGCTGGGAAGAGGCAGCAAGAGGGAATTTTTTGTGATGTAACTATTCTGTATCTTTGACTGTAGTGGTGGATACACAACTCCATGCACTTGTCAGAACTCATAAAACTGAATACCATAAACAGTGAGTTTTACCACATACAAATTAAAAAATAATAAAGGACTTCAAAAGAATATTTTGACATTTAAGAGTGTTCATAATGAATTACTACAGTATAAACAGCATACTATAAAAAAAAGGTAAAGAGGAAATTCTGGGTGCTGGGATCAGATTACAGACTTTTTCTCTCCTTTTTACCAATATAAAGGTGTCTTACAATAAGTAGGTAATATTTTGAAATGAAAAAGATAAAATTATTTTTAAAAGATTCTTTTAAAAGTTTGTATGGGCTCTAGTATTTTAATAGGTTTAAGAGGGTTTCTTAACTTGGGGCTCGGGGAAGTCAGAAAGCATTGGAATGGGATAATAAAAATATTCTAAGTATACACATATATATACTTTTTAAATAATATAACATTTTTTTAAAGAAAGAAGGACCATAACTTTAGTAGTCTATGACCCTCACCACTCCCACAAAAAAAGGTGAAGGGTTACTGCTTGGTACAACTGAACTTCTGTGGGGCTGAACTGATAACAAGATCATAGGTCTCAAATTGGACAGTTCTGAGTTTTGAGAAGGGATTAATCTCTGAAAGTCTTGAACATGATTTAGGTTTCAGTTGCCCAGTGACACATGGCAGTCTCTCTTGAGGACTGTTTCAGATTACTGACAAGCAGAAAAACACAGAAGAAAGGTTATATATTCAACGTTTATGGGAAAGAATTCATAAAACTGCAAAAGCCGTGGAATGAGTAGGATCATGTACTCATCTGCCACCTGGCTGTATTTCCAATCTCTGGCCAAAACTGACACATCTCAGAGGAGAAAAAAAAAAAAGATGAGGCTAGTTGAGATCTAGCTTCAGAGCAATAAAACATTGACAGGATGGGTTTTTAGACACGTGCATGTTTGTTTTCACTACGTTCTTCATGGTTTGTTCCATTGATTCATTATCACGTCTCCAAGTGGAAATACAAGTCCAATGTGAACTTCTCTCAGACAGCTACTGGAAAGATATCTTTTGCAGGGATTAAAAGTGGTTCATGCTCTCAGAGAGCTACTGGAAAGATACGTTTTGCAGGGATTAAAACTGGCTCATATTTGGTGAAAAATAGCAATTTAAAATCAGAAACAAATTGGATGAATTCAGGTTTTGACAAAGGCATATGAATGAATCCAGCAGAATGTAAAAAGGCATTATCCATGTGCATACAAAAAGGCAGAAATGCTAAATAGTGGAAAAAACATCCCTACAAACGTAAAAAATTACAAACCATGACAGCATATACCATCGAAGGAAAGATGTCATTTTGATGACAGTGAATGAGATGTCACTGAATGAACACTTCCAACCAAAACCATTTTTTTCATTTTAGCATTTTATACAGAGAGGCCTCAGTCACCTCTGTTGAGACCAACCTGCTTCACTAGCCAGCCTCCTGAAAGAAGGACCATTCCTAACTGGCTGGTTTTAAATAAAGTTTCCATTAAAAGTATCACAGAAATAAACAATTTTTCTTCCTCTTTTTCTCCTGGCCCCTCTCCCCCTCAATATTAGAGAACCAATGACTCATGGGGTGGGAAGGAGGGATCAAACAAGGACCTTAAGATTAAAGGCTACACATCTCTGGAAAACAATTTGGCAGTTCCTCAAAAAGTTAATCATAGAGTTATCATATAACCCAGCCATTCCACTCCTAAGTATATACCCAAGAGAGCTGAAAACATATGCCCACACAAAAACTTGTACATGGATGTTCACAGCAACATTATTCACAATAGCAAAAAAGAAGTAGAAACAACCCAAATGTCTTTCAACTGATGAAAGGGTACATAAAATATGGGACAGCCATGCAATAGAATATTATCCGCAATAAAAAGAAATGAAGTACTGATACATGGTTGAACCTTGAATACATTATGCTCAGTGAAAGAAGCCAGACACAAAAGGTCACAAATTATATGATTCAATTTATATGAAACATCCAGAATAGGCAGATACGGATTCATAGAGGCAAAGTAGATTAGAGGTTGGGTGGGGGGTTGTGGTGGTGGATGGTGGGGATGGGGAGGAGGGAAGATGTGAACGGCTGCTAGTGGGTACTATGTTCTTTCTGGGATGATGAAAATGTTCTGAAATTAGATATTAGCAAAGATTGTACAACTCTATAAATATATTAAAAATCAATGAATTATTTATTTTATAGAGGAGAATTATATGGTATGTGAATTACATCTCAACTTTAAAAAAATAAAAAAAATTAAAGGCTACTTATTTTAATCTCTATATTAAGCTGCAAAAAAACTGAAATGCCACCTTTAACAATAAGCACACAGGAATAAATAATAACATAAAATTATCTTTAATTTCTATGAAATAATCAGTGCAGGTAGAGTTAGAAAGGAAAAAAAAAAAAAAACCAGGAAGGAAGGAAGAAGAGACAGCACGCCTCAGTGTCAGCTAAAGCACTCAAAAACAAAGATCCAACAAGTTTATGAACACTTTCTGTTTCTAAATTCCATCATATTGAAGAGATTTTAAAAGATTATAGCTACTTAAATTGAGAAAACAAATAAATCGATCAAATTATCATTTTTAAAGAGGAAAAAACGCTTAACATTTTATCTTAAAAAGAGGTAATATTACATCCCTAAGCAGAATTAATATACCCATTATATAGATTCGGATTTGAAAACTGGGGTTTAGAAGAGCTAAATAACTTTCTTAATGACACATAGTTTAGATAAAGTTGTCTGACTCCAAAGTCCATCCTCTTTACATTATGTCACACTCCTAATACAGGATATTACAGATAAAGACCAAATTTGACTCTGTAAGAGTCCAACTACAGGCACACATGAGCTCATCTTTGGTACTGGTCTGGGAATCTATTCATGAGGTTTTTCTGAAACCAACTATTGTAGTAGCTCAAACACAGCTAGTGAGCATATAGTTTTGTGCCTTTTTTACTTACAAGAACACAAAAATCATCAGCAACAAGCACTGCACGACTTGGACTCCTTATTTATGTTTCTGTTTAGCTACATTTGTCAGCTCTAAAGTGTTAAAAGAAACATCATCATGGGTTACAGCCCACTGAGGCAGTCAAGTTCCAGTAGATTCTTTATTAGATACTGTACTCCTGACACCAGAAAGACAGTCTCATGAAGACTGGTGTCATGGATTGAATTGTGTCTCCTAAAAATGTGTGTCAACTTAGCTAGAACATGATTCCCAGTATTGTGTGGTGGTCCACCATTTTGTGACCTGATGTGTTATAAATCCTAACCTCTATGATGTTAATGAGGCAGGATTAGAGGCAGTTATGTTAATGAGGCAGGACACAATCTACATGATTAGGCTGCATCTTAGTCAATCTCTTCTGAGATATAAAAGAGAGAAGCAAGCAGAGAGGAGAGGGACCTCATAACATCATGAAACAAGAGCCAGGAGCGGGGCACATCCTTTTAGCAGAGGGTCCCCGTGCTGAGAAACTCCTAGACCCAAGGGAAGACTGATGACAAGGCTCTTCCCCTAGAGCTGACAGAAAAAGAAACTTTCCCTTGGAGCTGGTACCCTAATTCAGACTTCTAGCCTCCTAGACTGTGAGAGAATAAATTTCTCTTTGTTAAAGCCATCCACTTGTGGTATTTGTTACAGCAGCACTAGATAACTAAGACACCTGGTCCTATGAGGAACAAAGAAATAGCTTATGGGGAAGATTAGTACAGGCACTCATCTCACTAAGAAAATCTGACTGTATGCTGTAGTAACATCTTTCTGTATAAAGAATAATACAGTCCTTTCATTATTATCTCAAAATGAATATTAACAAAGTTACATCCACAATCCTAGTGTCTCTTCACGAGTATTCCTTCTTAAGTCTTCCAGACATTTTTGCTCGTTCTTTCAGAATCCAACATTATATTACCTACTATATTTTAATTCATTTAAAATACATCCATAATGACTTTTTTTTTTAAATTGAGGTAAAATTCACATAACCTAAAATTAGCAATTTTAAAGTGAACAATTTAGTGACATTTAGTGTCAACCACTACTTCTATCCAAATCCAAGTATTTCCCTCACCCCAAAATGAAACCCTGTACCCATTAAGCAGTGAATTCCCATTCTCCCCTCCCACCAGCCCCTGGCAATCACCAATCTGCTTTCTGTTTTTCTGGCTTTACTTATTCTGGATATTTCGTGTAAATGGAATCATACAATATGTTACCTTGTGTATCTGGCTTCTTTTTCACTTAGCATAATGTTTTCAAGATTCATTCATGTTGTAGCATGTATCAACATTCCTTTTAATGGTTGAATTTTATTCCATTTTATGGATATACCACATTTTGTTCATCCATTCATCTTCTGATAGACATCTGAGTTGTTTCTATCTTTTGGCTATTGCGAATAGTGCTGCTAAGAACATTCTTGCTACAAGTATTTGCTTGAGTATTTGTTTTCAATTCTTCTGGGGATATAGGCCTAAGAATGGGATTGCTGGGTCATATGGTAATTCTATGCTTAACTTTTTGAGGAACATAATGACTTTTTAATATCCTAGACATTAAAACCTCGTAGACAGGCAAAAAAAATATTTTGGCTATTGCTTAATGAGAAAGGATTGTCCTTTTCAGATATTTGTGGTGACCGGCCTATCTTTCTTCTGGTTTAAAATTCAGATAATGATCACAGAAGAATAACTCCTTATACAGTAGGTGCTTACTAGTAAGTAAAATATATGAGACTTGAGTATATGCTATGACCTTCCATCTGTGAGAATCTACATATTTAAGTAACTTGCTACAAACCATGAGAGGAATGGTAATAAAACTACTAAAATTGCTGGATTATTTTTAGGTTTATATAGCACACATATCATGCACAAGCTCATACTCTAAATTTCTGAAATATTTCATATGCTGATAAGCAACTAGTTATTGACACTACTTTATTAGTACAACATACCTTACGATACCCCTATTCTGTATTTTGCATTCGTATGCTTTGTACTACAATATAATGTGGTTGTCATAGATTGTTATACCAAAAAGAAAAAAAAACCCTCAGAAAATAAAAAATACTATGGCAATTTTTAAATTATTTTCATCCTTTCTAATCCTTTTGTCATCATAGGCAGGACAGTGGCTAGGATATGTTTGGAACCACTGTCTTTCAGCATCAGAAGTATAAGAAATCTTAAAAATGATCTAGCTACTAGTCTCATTTAACGGATTATAAACAAGCACACAAGCAAGCAAGAAAACACATGCCAACCTGGGGAATTTAAGCCTATTTTCAAAGATCACAGAACAAGTTAGTGGCATAACTAAGTCTAGACCTTTAGCTTCTCAATCTTCCAGTCCATACCAGACACTGCCACTCTTATTAAAGGATTATATGTGTACAAAGTATTTGGCAAAAGGTAGGCACACGATAAATACTATCTTTCTTTCCAAACAGGGAGGCAGCAGAAAAAAAGATACCAGAATGGGCTTCTAATACCAAACTGCCCTGAACTCTGCCTACTATTTATTAGTTACAGAATTGGTATGATTTCAAAACAGAATTCAGTGACAATGTTGGTAAAGATCAGGTATGATATTGCTTTAACAATCAACCATCAGATTCTGTTTTCTAACTCAGTACCAATCAGACAACTTCTAAAACTAAAACACGTATGGGTTAATATTTTAGGGTAAAGGAGACTGGCAGGTAGACAGATACCTGTGCACACATTTATCACCCACATTAACACCACACAGGGAATGCGCCTAAGCCCATTCCCTCCCGAAAGGGGCCCTGAGAGAAAAGTTAAAGAATGCATTGGCAGGAAGAAAAAAGATATGAAGAATTACTGCTCTATAAAGCATCAGTCCTAAAAACAATCAAGGGACTGAAGAGATCTTTAATGTTGTGTTCACCAGTATGTTTACTAGTTTGTTGTGGCCATCATCAGTACTGTGGCAAGAGCTGCTCTGCAATAATTCTTCTTCGTAGCTATTTTCTTATGTATATGATCTAAAATGGGTAATATAATCACAACAAAGTGGGTCGAAAGCCCCTTTCAATTAACCTGCCTCTCTTAAAAGTTCTGAATCACTTCCTCTGAATGATTAAATTTGGGTGAGATGATGTATACAGATATTCCACCGCTGTTCAGTAAATGGTGAATTGCTGCAAAGCGGAAGTTGTATATAGCTTTCTTTCTGGCATAAATGGTTTATTACAAACCACAAAGCTATTGTCCACAAAGAAAGAAAACAACTTGGTATTCTGGGTAGCAGACTGATAACTTTTGGTTTATCTGAAAACACTTCACTGAATTTTCTGAAAGCAGGGTAGCTGGAATAGAAGCATCAATGCATGCTTGGTGTCTGAGCATCAGTTCTATTAAAACGGGACTTTGATCTTTCCACTACTATCATCTCTGTATTAATCAGAACTATTAGACTATCCTAATCTCTTGAAACATATTTTTGGTGATAACTAAAGTCAATTAACACTGTTAAATGAGCCTGTGTTTTTATTATTTACATCTTATAAAAGGAAATTTCAGTAAAGATGTAGTAAAAATTCCTAATTTTTATAAGATGTACATGTCAAAAATCAATATTAATATATTATTGAAATATAGAAATAAAATTCCTATGTGGTCTGAAAACAAAATGTGGGTCTAGCTGTTGTTAACACAGCATGAGGCAAAAATAAAAATAGTGAATCCTTAATATCCATTGATAAATAATATTCAGATTTGGGGATAAAATCATTTAATAGAAGACTAATGATAAGTTTTCTGGGCTCACTGAGTTTACATTCTAAGGACAACATATAAAACCTGAATGAGACACAATGGGTCTAATCTCACAACTCAGAGAAAAACAAGTCATGCCTTGTGTGCCAAGCACTAGCACGCAAAAGAATAAATGATTCACTGAATGACAGCATTTAATACTCCATAAAAAATTG
Source organism: Dugong dugon (assembly GCA_030035585.1). Classification (NCBI taxonomy): domain Eukaryota; kingdom Metazoa; phylum Chordata; class Mammalia; order Sirenia; family Dugongidae; genus Dugong; species Dugong dugon. The sequence continues at coordinate 36,404,043 of CM057467.1, forward strand.
CCTAAGGAATATTACATTGGCTTAAGAGAACTCTTGTACCTTTTAAACAGAGCTAATTTTACTGCTCAAGCATTTCTAAAATTAGTTCCAGTATGCATTACTTTTTAATTAGCCAGGTCAAAGCTTGCCTCTATTAATCAGAGTAGATACTTCAAACCTGGCTGAACTTAAACTACAAGTTCCTAAAATTCCATTTCTTACTCATTTTGAAAATTGCTCAAAATAGTCATGATTTGAAACATAGGCCAGAGCATAGGTGGCAACTGCAAATCCAATTTTTTTAGAGGGTTCAACATAGAGTGAGAAATTTCCATAAAAAAAGGAAAAAAATTATTATTATTTAAAGCAGTAAATAAAGAGCTTCTTCAAAAACAGGAAATGCTTCTGAGTTCCCTTAAAATTTCACAATAACTAATTCACTGAAAAATCACAAAGCTGTACCTTTATCTGTTGTTGCTGCTAGGTGCCTTTGAGTCAATTTTGACTCACAGTGACCCTATGTACAACAGAATGAAACACTGCCTGGTCCTGTGCCATCCTCACAATTGTTGCTATGCTTGAGCCCACTGTTGCAGCCACTGTGTCAATCCATCTCATTGAGGGTTTCTACTCTTTTTCGCTGACCCTCTACTTTTCCAAGCAGGATGTCCTTCTCCAGGGACTGGTTCCTCCTGATAACACGTCCAAAGCACGTCTCGCCATCCTCGCTTCTAATAAGCATTCTCGCTATAGTTCTTCTAAGACAGATTTGTTCATTCTTTTGGCAGGCCATGATATATTCAGCATTCTTTGCAACACGATAATTCAAAAGCGTCAATTCTCCTTTGGTCTTCCTTATTCATCGTCCAGCTTTCACAGGCATATGAAGCAACTGAAAATTCCATGGCTTGGGTCAGGCACACTACAGTATTGAAGGTGACATATTTGCTTTTCAACACTTTAAAGAGGTCTTTTGCAGCAGATTTGCCCAATGCAATGCGTCATTTCATTTCTTGACTGCTGCTTCTATAGGTGTTGATTGTGGATCCAAGTAAAACGAAATCCTTGATAACTTCGATCTTTTCTCTGTTTATCATGATGTTGCTTACTGGTCCATTTATGAGGATTTCTGTCTTCTTTATGTTGAGGTGTAATCCATACTGAAGGCTGTAGTCTTTGATAATCATCAGTAAGTGCTTCAAGTCCTCTTCACCTCCAGCAAGCAAGGTTGTGCCATCTGCATAATGCGGGTTGTTAATGAGTCTTCCTCCAATCCTGATGCCTGTTCTTCTTCATATGGTCTAGCTTCTCTGGTTATTTCCTCAGCATACAGACTAAGTATGGTGAAAGGATACAACCCCAACGCACACTTTTCTGACTTTATTTATTTATTTATTTATTTACTGAATACCATGCAGTATTCCCATGTTCTGTTCAAACCACTGCCTCTTGATCTGTGTACAGGCTCCTCATGAGCACAATTAAGTTGTTCTGGAATTCCCATTCTTCACAATGTTATCCATAATTTGTTATGATCCACACAGTCAAATGCCTTCCCATAGTCAATGAAACACAGGTAAACATCTTTCTGGTGTTCTCTGCTTTCAGCCAGGGTCCATCTGACATCAGCAATGATATCCCTGGTTCCACGTCCTCTTCTTGAATTTTTGGCAGTTCCCTGTCGATGTACTGCTGCAACTGCTACTGAATGATCTTCAGCAAAATTTTGCTTGTGTGGTATTACTGATTTTGTTCGATAATTTCTGCATTCGGTTGGATCATCTTTCTATGAAATAGGCATAAATATGGATCTCTTCCAGTCAATTGGCCAGGCAGCTGTCTTCCAAATTTCTTGGCATAGACGAGTGAGCACTTCCAGTGCTGCATTCTTTCACTGAAACATTTCAATTGGTATTCCGCTGATTCCTGGAGCCTTGTTTTTTCCAGTGCCTTCAGTGCAGCCTGGAACTCTTCATTTAGTACCACCAGTCCCTGATCATATGCTACCTCCTAAAATGGATGAACGTGGACTAATCCTTTTTGGTATACTGACTCTGTGTATTTCTTCCATCTTCTTTTGACGCTTCCTGCGTCATCTAATGTTTTCCCTGTAGAATCTTTCAGTATTGCCACTCGAGGCTTGAATTTTGTCTTCAGTTCTTTCAGCTTGATAAAAGCCAAGCGTGTTCTTCCCTTTTGGTTTTCTAACTCCAGGTCTTTGCACATGTCATTACAATACTTTACTTTGTCTTCTCAAGCCACTCTTTGAAATCTTCTGTTCAGTTCTTTTACTTCATCATTTCTTCTGTTTGCTTCAGCTACTCGACGTTCAGAAACAAGTCCCAGAGTCTCTTCTTACATGCATTTTGGTCTTTTCTTTCTTTCCTGTCTTTTTAATGACCTCTTGCTTTCTTTATGTATGATGTCCTTGATGTTATTCCACAACTCGTCTGGTCTTTGGTCATTAGTGTTCAACACGTCAAATCTATTTTTGAGATGATCTCTAAATTCAGGTAGGATATACTCAAGGTCACACTTGGGCTCTCATGGAATTGTTCTAATTTTCTTCAGCTTCAACTTGTACTTGCATCTGAGCAACTGATTCATGTGTTCCACAGTCAGCCCCTGGCCTTGTTCTGACTCAAGATAACGAGCTTCTCCATCATCTCTTACCACAGATGTAGCTGATTTGATTCCAGTGTATTCCATCTGGCGAGGTCCACGTGTATAGTTGCTGTTTATGTTGTTGAAAAAAGGTATTTGTAGTGAAGAAATCATTGGTCTTGCAAAATTCTATCATTCGATCTCTGGCATTGTTTCTATCACCAAGGCTGTATTTTCCAACTATTGATCTTTCCTTGTTTCCAACTTTTGCATTCCAATCACCAGTATTTATCACTGTATCCTGATTATATGTTTGATCAATTTCAGACTGCAGAAGTTGGGAAAAATCTTTAATTTCTTCATCTTTGGCCTTAGTGGTGGGTGCGTAAATTTGAATAATAGTCATATTAACTGGTCTTCCTTGTAGGTGTATGGATATTATCCGATCACTGACAGCGTTGTACTTCAGGATAGATCTTAAAATGTTGTTTTTGACGATGAATGCAACATCATTCCTCTTCAAGCTGTCATTCCTGGCATAGCTGACCACATGATGGTCCAATTCAAAATGGCCGATACCAGTCCATTTCAGCTCACGAATGCCTAGGATAGCGATGTTTACGTGTTCCATTTCATTTTTGACCATTTCCAGTTTTCCTAGATTCACACTTTATCTATTCCACATTCCGATTATTAATGGATGTTTGCAGCTGTTTCTTCTCATTTTGAGCCATGCCCCATCAGCAAATGAAGGCCCTGAAAGCTTGACTCCATCCACATCATTAAGGTTGAATCTATTTTGAGGAGGCAGCTTTTCTCCAGTTGTCTTTTGAGTGTCTTCCAATCTGAGGGGCTCATCTTCTGGCACTATATTAGACAATGTACTACTGCTATTCATAAGGTATTCACTGACTATTTCTTTTCAGAAGTAGACCGCCAGGTCCTTCTTCTTAGTCTGGAAGCTCAGCTGAAACCTGTCCACCATGGGTGACCCTGCTGGTATTTGAATACCAGTGGCACAGCCTCCAGGATCACAGCAACATGCAAGACCTCACAGTATGACAAACTGACAGATGTGTGGGGGAAGGAAGCATTAAAATATTTCAACTTCATTTACTATTTCCTAATTCTTACTCTTCTTGCCATCTACAAAACCTCTCAGCACCAACCTACTACCTCCTTTGTTCAACATGACACTTGCAGTCAAAGAGCATTATCCTCATGCTCTCACTTGCAAGCCTTCCTTTCTTTTACCAAGAAATCAATTAACTAGTTCATGATTTTAATATCTAAAATTTAGATTCTCATAAAATTCACTTGTGCTGAAAACCTCCAAGTGCTGAAATTCTCTGTTCCATATCAAAAGTTTGCCACACAGTCACTTATAAGTAGGTTTGAATAGAGGTACAATTAAGATAATCAATTTTCTATTTGGCAAGACAAAAGCAAAGAGAATGTTTTGTTTACATAGGAGAAAAATATTTTGAGGAAATGAATACCTGGAAATCCTAGCTAACTCATCCACTGCATAAATTTGCATGAAATGTTTTATCTTGTATTACTTTCTCCCCTTGGGGAAAAATAGGTAATCTTGCATATCAATCTCTTTAATATTCTATTTAGCAATCGATGCTTTTCCAGCAAGAGGCCTGACAAAAGCAATTTTTGTATATCATTCAGGTGTTGGACTAAGATGAAATCACCTATCCATACATAATTATTTAGAGATAAACAGTTGAGACTATAATCCCTAGAGACTATACATTTTCAAAAGGGTTTATTTTGTGTAGTTTTCCAAAAGAATAAGGTAGGCAAACAAGCTGCAATCAGGAAAATGAAAAACACTTTGGGGCATTTTCTAGAGGTTTATGGAATATAAATAGAAAGACCAATACAATTATTTAAAGGATAATTTTTTAAAATTGTACCTTAGGTGAAGGTTTACAGAACAAATATTTTCTCATTAAACAGTCAGTACACATATTGTTTTATGACATTGGTTAACAACTCCACATGTCAACATACTTCCTTCTCAGCCTTGGAGGCCCCCCCTCTTTTTTTTTTGGTGAAAATATACACAGCCAAAGATAAACCATTTTAAATATTTCTACACGAACAATTCAGTGATGTTGATTATGTTGTCCTAGTTGTGCTGCTATTTTCACTTTAGATGAAGGTTTACAGAACAAAATAGCTTCTCATTAAACAGTTAGTACACATATTGCCCTATGACAGTGGTTAAGAACCCTAATACATGTCAACACTGTTGTTACTAAACCTTGGGTTCCCTATCACCAGGTTTCCTGTCCCCTTCTGCCTTCTAGTCCTTGTCCCTGGACTGTGCCTCATTACTCCTGTTTTGTTTTATTGAGCTGTCCAATCTAAAGGACAAATTTTAAAGATAAAAATAACAATGTCTGGCACATAAAATATTTGCTGAATGAATGAATGAATGAAAATGTGTTAGAATTTCATGTTTTACAGATAAGGAAATAGGCTTACAGAATTTAAACATAGTTACTGATAGAGCTAGAACCCAAATTTCATTTAATACTAAACTCTTTCCACAGAGAATAACTTAACCAATTATCTCCCATCGTCATTCAAAATCTGAACCACTTAGTCAACAATGGTGCTAACAATCATCTTCAAATCAACATAAATCTTAAACAGTATCTATACCAAGAAGCTACTATGTAAGTTTACCAACTCACGATATGCACTTCACTTTTTCCTTCCTTCCCTGAGCAAGTATTTATTGAACATCCACTATAGGCCAGTCTAGTGGATAAAAGATTTCTGTGTAGTAAAATACTTGCTAGTAGTATGTCTCCAATTTGAACTGTGAGAAACCTGGAAGCCTGCACATCTATCTGAATATGCTGCATTTTGCTTTCTGTAGTAATCTTGACACACACACACATGCATGTGTGTGCGTGTGTGCACACACACAGAGAAATGCTACTGAACACAAAGGGACATTGAGGAGAAAGGCTGCACTGGAACAGATGCATGTTGGAAGGGACAGTAGGAAATCAAGTCATACTCAGCAGTTAAGAGCTAAACCTTAACCTTAGTTACAGCAGTAATGGCCTGTACATTTGAGTTATTCTTCTTTAGTCTCAAGTTTCAACTCTTTACATTTGTATTTCCATGCATTTCTAAATATACTGCACCTATTATTTTCTCAGTATGTTCCCATGGGCTCCCACAATCCTCTATAGAACCAAACTTGGTATAACAAACAAGTAACTAAATTTATGGTGGCATTGGTAGGGTGAGGTCAGATTATGGAAGACCCAGAATGTTGAAAAGAGTAGTTTAATGAAATTGGAGGTCTACATATGTTCTTAAGAAGGAAAGTGGCATAAAAAAGTGGTATTTGAAAAGTTTATTCCAGAAGTAAGCACCATGCTAAAGCAATTAAATAAATAATTAAAAAAAAAAAAAACCACCCAGGAGCTGGGGAGGGTGCTACAGCAGTAAAGGCACTAGGTGACATTGAGGGGACTTTGAGAACAAAGCAGCAGCTTCAGAATTTGCAACTTATTGTCAGGAGACCCTACACAGGCTCCACTTCTCATTCCCAATAAGCTACTAGTGCGGGAGAAGGAAAAGTTTTTTTTTTCTTAGCTCTGGTTTATCATAGTGATATAGACAGTTCCTGAGCTGATGGCCTACTTAGAGGCTATTATCATCTAAGCACTATATTCTTATAGTAGATTATGATTATCTAAGGCATTTCTATTAAATTATTCTATAGTAAAATAACCGAATATTCAGAATATCAAAATTCCCCAGGGAAGTCTTTGTCTGAGACAAACCATGCATCTACACATTAACAAATATCTAAGATCTATTTGACTGTTTTGTAGCTTCTGATCCTATGGCAAGTTTCATATATTTTTATAATTATAAAGAGATTCAACACACTTTTGTGGAAATCTCTACTGTAAAGGAAATAAAATTGCTATTCCTTCCTCTGTTTAATTACTGAAAAGTCCTATTAATTAAAGAATTTGTATGTTATAGATTGAATTTTCATTATAATGCCTCAAAATGTCAGAACATTATTTTATATTTATGATGTGGCTATTCAAGCCAAACTTCTAAGCAATATTTCCTCATTCTCAGGCTTCTCTTTCTTTCCTGTTCTTGGTTCTGCTCAAATTTTCAGTTTGCTCTTTAATTCTGCTTTACTTGTCTCATAGCAACCATAAAAACACACGGTTAAGTTATTATTGCTATAATTAAAGAACTTTTTAAAAGTTTTTTTTTTTACATATTGCTATAATACAGATTTTAATGTGGGCTATAAAATTCAGTATCTTTTGTATCGTCATTTACGCTTTAGTCCAATTTTTATAAGCTGAAGGGACTTCTAGGTCGTAAGTAACTAAAATCTCCATTACTCAAATACAACAACTGAAATCTTCAATGAAGTAAAAATTATGGGACACTGAACTTTTCGGTGATCGAGCTATATCTGTTAACAGTTATAAAAATTCAGCTCCACCTCAGGATTTTGACATCTACAAATATATAATTAATCGTAGGAACTAAGAAAGATAACTTGGAAACACCACAAGATACTGAATTATTAAACAACAGTAATATCTATCAGTGGAGTCCCTGGGTGGCACAAATGGTTAAGCGTTCAAGTACTAACTGAAAGGTTGGTTGGTTCAAACTCACCCAGAGGCACCACAGAAGATTTCTTCCAAAAAGTCACAGCCTAGAAAATCCTATGAAGGGAGCAGGTCTACTCTGCACACATGGAGTCACCATGAGTCGGAATCGACTCGATGGCAACTGACAACTAATAACATAATATTTATAAGAAATAAGAACTCTGACATCTGTATAATCAATACAGATTACAAAGCACATTTACTATGTTAATTTTTCATTCTCAAAACAACCCTATTTGATGTATCTTTAATTTTTATTTTACAGAGAAGAAAACTAGCACTCAGAGATCTTAAATATCTTGCCTGTTCGGTGGTAGAATTCTTGCCTTCCATGTGGGAGACACAGGTTCAATTTTTGGCCAAATGTGCCTCATGTGCAGTCACCACCCATCTGTCAGTGGAGGCTTATGTGTTGCTATGATGCTGACCAGGTTTCAGCATAGCTTCCAGAGTAAAGACAGACTAAAAAGGAAGGTCTGGCAATCTACTTCTGAAAATCAGCCAATGAAAACCCTGTGAATCACAATGGTCTGATTCATAACTGACCAAGGGGATGGCACAGGACCAGGCAGCATTTAGATCCATTTTGCATGGGGCTATCATGAGACAGGGGCTGACTCTACACAGCTAACAATAACTACAACAACAAGGCCATATTACTGGTAAATGGGTCGGCCTGGGCTAGAATTGGGTCTTCTCATTGTAAATTCTATGTTCTTATCACTAAATCACACTATCTTGTGTTGCAAGAAACTAGACTTCTACCATAGAGATGAACGCCAAGGTCTCCTCGTTAGGCTTCCAATAATTATTTTTAAAAAGGGCTGGTAGTGATGGTGGATAAATTGTCAGATATATCAACATCTGTATCCCATTCTCAGACTATTACCAATGCACCATACCCAACTTCCTTGGCAAAATGTTTTGGTTTAGGACTAATTTACCAAATTAGGAAAGTAAATAGGGATTTGGTGGCATAAAGACTCATCAAGAAAAAAGGTACAAATGTGCAGTCTTTCAGGAATTCTTGTGTGCAGATTGCAGTAAGGGTATATACAGAAGTTACAGAAGTGGTTAAGATATGGTAATATTAAGAACTCTATTTGACTATAAGAAGTAAAATAGCGTCATGATTGAATTACGTGCCCCACCCCCCGCCCCAAAATAAAACGTGTGTATCAATTTGGCTGAGCCACAATTCCAGTATTGTCCTTCATTCTGTGATTGTAATTTTATGTTAAAGAGGATGAGGGTGGGACTGTAACACCCTTACTAAGGTCACGTCTCTGATCCAATGTAAAGGGAGTTTCCCTAGGGTATGGCCTACACCACCTTTTATCTTACAAGAGATAAAAGGAAAGGGAAGCAAGCATAGAGTTGGGGACCTCATACCATCAAGACAGCGGTGCCGGGAACAGAGCGCATCCTTTGGACACAGGGTCCCTGCGTGGAGAAGCTCCTAGTCCCAGGGAAGATTGATAAGAAGGGTGACAGAGACAGAAAGCCTTCCCTTGGAGCTGATGCCCTGAATTTGGACTTCTATCCTACTTTACTGTGAAGAAATAAACTTCTCTTTGTTAAAGCCATCCACTTGTGGTATTTCTGTTACAGCAGCACTAGATGACTAAGAAAAATAGCATATGAACTTTACAATTACATAAGAGTGTGTTTAACTCCCTTAGATCATCACTGGGTTTTTGTATGGTAAAAAAGCATTTCAGAGGCAGGGCCAAGATGGAGGAGTAGTCAGATGCTTCTGGTGGTCCCTCTTACAACAAAGACCCAGAAAAACAAGTGAATCAATTATATATGACATCTAGGAGCCCTGAACATCAAAGGCAAAGTTGAGGAGTTGGACTGAGTGGCACGAGGAGGGAGAGACGGTTCAGAAGGAGTTGCTACACCTGACCCAGAAGGAGCCGGCACCCTGCAGGCTGGATGGGCTGGTGTACATGGTAAGGTAAGCAGTGGCGTTTGGAATGCATTTTCCAGGTCAGGAGAGACCAAGTGGCAGAGAGTCTGCTCAGGCCTCCAGAGCCAGTGAAAAGTGGCACTCAGTCGGCAAAAGACACATATATGTGTTTAACCTACTGCATGGATCAAAAACCACCCCGTAAGGGAAGAACCTCTCTCCCATTTACCTCCTCCCTCCCTACTCCGTACCAGGTACCAGGCCAGCTTCAGCGATTGCTGAGTCCCCTGGGCCAGAAGTAGGACCCATCACCCGCCCTAAGCCATTCTCCAGGCCTTGGAGAGGAAACAAATTAACAACCAGGAAAAAATAATCTGCCAGCTCCCCTAAGCAAGGAACTCAGGACAGGCACAGCTCCTTTACCTAGGCAAAGGCATAATGGGTCCCTGGACTTTGAATGCTTTTCACCCCTGCATAGACCTGTGTGGGCCCATTTCAACAGTGTAGGCCCTCATTAGCACAGTACAACAGGATATACACCTGAGATGGACAGATCCACAATAGTTGTAGGAGACTTCCAACACACCACTTTCGGTGAAGGATGGAACATCCAGAAAGAAGCTCAATAAAGACACGGAAGATTTAAATGCCACAATCAACCAACTTGACCTCATAGACATATACAGAACCCTCCACTCATCAGCAGACAAGTATACTTTCTTTTCCAATGCACATGGAACATTCTCCACAATACACCACATATTAGGCCATAAAGCAAGCCTTAACAAAATCCAAAGCATTGAAAAATTACAAAGCATCTTTTCTGACCATAAAGCCATAAAAGAAGAAATCAATAACAGAAAAAGCAAGGAAAAAAATCAAACACATGGAAACTGAACAATACCTTGCTGAAAAAACTACTATGTTATAGAAGAAATTAAGGATGGAACAAAGAAATTCACAGAATCAAATGAGAATGAAAACACAACCTACCAAAACATTTGGGAGGCAGCAAAAGCAATGCTCAGACGTCAATTTACAGCAACAAATGCACACATCAAAAAGAAGGGCCAAAATCAAAACATTAACCCTGCAACTCAAACAAATAGAAAGAGAGGAGCAAAAGAAGCCCCTGGGCAACAGAAGAAAGCAAATAATAAAAATTAGAGCAGAATTAAATGAAACAGAAAAATAACTGAAAGAGTTAACAGGAACAAAAGCTGGTTCTTTGAAAAGATCAACAAAATTGATACACCACTGGCCAAATTGACAAAAGAAAAACCGGAGAGGAAGCAGATAACCCGTATAAGAAATGAGATGAGTGATATCACAACAGACCCAACTGAAATTCAAAGAATCATAACAACATACTATCAAAAATTGTACTCTAACAAATTTGAAAACCTAGAGTAAATGGACAAATTTCTAGAAACACACTACCTACCTAAACTAACACAAAAAGAGGCAGAACAACTAAATAAACCCATAACAAAAGAAGAGACTGAAAAGGTAATCAAAAAACTCCCAACAACAAAAAGCCCTGGCCCTGACAGTTTCACTGGAGAATTCTACCAAACTTTCAGAGAAGAGTTAACATCATTACTACTAAAGGTATTTCACAGCACAGAAAAATAGAATACTCCCAAACTAATCCTATGAAGCCAGCATAACCCTGATACCAAAACCAGGTAAAGACGCCACAAAAAAAGAAAATTACAGACCAATATCCCTCATGAAAATAGACAAAAAAAATCCTCAACAAAATTCTAGCCAATAGGATTCAGCAACATATCAAAAAAACAATTCACCATGATCAAGTGGGATTCATACCAGGTATGCAGGGATGGTTCAACATTAGAAAAATAATCAAAGTAATCCATTACATAAATAAAACAAAAAAACAAAAACCACATGATTTTATCAATCGATGCAGAAAAGGCATTTAACAAAGTCCAACATACATTCATGATAAAAACTCTCAGCAAAATAGGAATAGAAGGGAAATTCCTCAGTATAATTAAGGGCATTTATACAAAGCCAACAGCCAACATCATCCTAAATGGAGAGAGTCTGAAAGCATTCTCCTTGAGAATGGGAACCAGAGAAGGATGCCCTTTATCACCACTCTTATTCAGCATTGTGCTGGAGGTCCTAGCCAGAGCAATTAGGCTAGAAAAAGAAATAAAGGGCATCCAGATAGGTAAGGAAGAAGTAAAAGTATCTCCATTTGCAGATGTCATGATCTTATACACAGAAAACCCCAAAGATCCACAAGAAAACTACTGGAACTAATGGAAGATTTCAGCAAAGTTTCAGGATGCAAGATAAACATACAAAAATCAGTTGGACTCCTCTACACCAACAAAGAGAACTCTGAAGATGAAATCACCAAATCAATACCATTTACAATAGCCCCCAAGAAGATAAAATACTTAGGAATAAATCTAACCAGAGACATAAAAGACCTATACAAAGAAAACTACATGACACTACCACAAGAAACCAAAAGAGACCTCCATAAGTGGAAAAACATACCTTGCACATAGGAAGACTCATCATTGTGAAAATGTCTATTCTACCCAAAGTGATCTACAGATACAATGCAATCCCAATCCAAATTCCAACGGCATTTTTAATGAGATGGAGAAACAAATCACCAACTTCATATGGAAAGGGAAGAGGCCCTGAATAAGTAAAGCATTATAAAAGAAGAAGAACAAAGTGGGAGGCCTCATACTACCTAATTTTAGGACCTATTATACTGCCATAGTAGTCAAAACAGCCTGGTACTGGTACAACAACAGATACATAGACCAACAGAACAGAATTGAGAATCCAGAAGTAATTTCATCCACCTATGAGCAGCTGATATTTGACAAAGGCCCAAAATCCATTAATTGGGGAAAAGACAGTCTCTTTAACAAACGGTGCTGGCATAACTGGATATCCATCTGCAAAAAACTGAAACAAGACCCATACCTCACAGCATGCAAAAAAATTAACTCAAAATGGATCAAAGACCTAAATATAAAATTGAAAATGGTAAAGATCATGGAAGAAAAAATAGGGACAATGCTAGGAGCCCTAATACATGGCATAAACAGAATACAAACCATAAGTAACAATGCACAAACAACATAAGAGAAACTAGATAACTGGGAGCTCCTAAAAATCAAACACTTATGCGCATCAAAAGACTTCACCAAAAGACTAAAAAGACAACCTACAGACTGGGAAAAAATTGTTGGCTACAATAAATCTGATCAGCGTCTAATCTCTAAAATCTACCAGAAAAAGACAAATAACCAAATTAAAAAATGAGCAAAGGATATGAACAGGCACTTCACCAAATAAGACATTCAGGCAGCTACCAGATACATGAGGAAATACTCAGGATCATTAACCATTAGAGAAACGCAAATCAAAACTGTAATATGATACCATCTCACCCCAACAGCGCTAGCATTAATCTAAAAAACACAAAATAATAAATGTTGGAGAGGTTGTAAAGAGACTAGAATACTCATACACTGCTGGTGGGGATGTAAAATGGTACAACCACTTTGGAAATTGATTTGGCGCTTCCTTAAAAAGCTAGAAATAGGAGTACCATACGATCCAGCAAACCCACTCCTCGGAATATATCCTAGAGAAATAAGAGCCATCACGTGAATAGATAATGCACACCCATGTTCACTGCAGCACGGTTCACAATAGCAAAAAGATGGAAACAACCTAGATGCCCATCATCAGACAAATGTATAAACAAATTATATTCACACAATGGAATCTACGCAATGATAAAGAACAACGATGAATCTGCAAAACATCTCATAAGATGGATGAATCTGGAAGGGATTTTGCTGAGTGAAAGTAGTTGCAAAAGGGCAAATATTGTATGAGACCACTATTATAAGAACTCAAGAAATGGCTGAAACACAGAAGAAAACATTCTTTGATGGTTACAAGGGTGGTGATGGAGGGAGAGGGTTATTCACTAACTAGATAGTAAATAAGAATTATCTTAGGTGAAGAGAAGGACAGCAGACACTATAGGGGAAGTCAGCACTACTGGACTGAACCAAAGCTAAGAAGTTTCCTGATTACAGCCAAACACTTCGAGGGACAAAGTAGCAGGGACAGGGGTCTGGGGACCATGCTTCCAGGAGACATCTAGGTCAACTGGCATAACGAAGTTTATTAAGAAAATGTTCTCCACCCTACTTTGGGGAGTGGTGTCTGTGGTCTTAAAAGCTTGCAAGTGGCCATCTAAGATGCATCCATTGGTCCCAACCACCTGGAGTAAAGAAGAATGGAGAACACCAAAGACACAAGGAAGGTAGTAGCCCAAGAGACAGACAGGGCCACATAAACCAGAGACTTCATCAGCCTTAGACCAGAAGAACTAGATGGTGCCTGTCTACCACCAATGACTGCTCTGACAGGGAACACAACAGAGAGTCCCTAATGGAGCAGGAGATTGGTGGGGTGCAGAACTCAAACTCTCATAAAAAGACCAGACTTACTGGTCTGACTGAGACTAGAGGAACCCTGGAAAGCATGGCCCCTGGACTCTCTGTCAACTTAGAATTAAAACAATTTCTGAGGCCAACTCTTCAGACAAAGATTGGACTGGACTGTGGCACATAAAATGGTACTCATGAAGAGTGTGCTTCTTAGCTCAAGCAGATACATAAGACTAAATGGGCAGCTTCTGTCCAGAGGCGAGATAAGAAGGCAGAGAGGGTTAGGAGCTGGTTGAAACGGATGAGGGAAATCAGGAGTGGAAAGGAGGAGTATGCTGTCACAGTACAGGGAGAGCAATTAGGGTCACATAACAATGTATGTATAAGTTTTTGTGTAAGAGACTAACTTGAAATGTAAACTTTCACTTAAACTACAATAAACAAACAAAGAATTATCTTAGGTGAAGGGAAGGACAGCACACACTACAGAGGAAGCCAGCACAACTAGACTAAACCAAAGCTAAGAAGTTTCCTGAATACAACCAAATACTTTGAGAGACAGAGTAGCAGGGATAGGGGTCTGGGGACCATGGTTTCAGGGGACATCTAGGTCAACTGGCATAACAAAGTTTATTAAGAAAATGTTCAGCATCCCACTTTGGTGAGTGGCATCTAGGATCTTAAAAGCTAGTGAGTGGCCATCTAAGATGTATCAATTGGTCCCAACCTGCCTAGAGCAAAGGAGAATGAATAATACCAAAGACACACATAAAATATTAGCCCAAGAGACAAAAGGGCCACATAAACCAGAGACTCCATCAGCCTGAGACCAGAAGAACTAGATGGTGCCTGGCTACCACCAACGACTGCCCTGACAGGGAGCACAATAGAGAGTCCCTGATGGAGTAGGAGAGAAGTAGGGTGTAGAACTGAAATTCTAAGAAAAACACCAGACTTAATGGTGTTACTGAGACCGGAGGGACCCCAGAACTCATGGCCCCCGGATTCTCTGTTAGACCAGAACTGAAACCATTCTCAAAGCCAACTCTTCAGACAAAGGTTAGACTAGACTATGGGACATAAAAATGATACTCGTGAAGAGAGTGTTTCTTATCTCAAGTAGATACATGAGACTAAACAGGGCAGCTCCTGTCTGGAGATGAGATAAGAAGCCAAAAAAGGACAGGAGCTAATTGAATGGACACGGGAAATCCGGGGTGGAAAGGAAGAGTGGACTGTCACAGGGAGAGCAGCTAAGGGTCACATAGCAATGTGTGTATAAATTTTTGTATGAGAAACTGACTTGAACTGTAAACTTTCACTTAAAGCACCATTAACAAAAAAGAAAAAGCAGTTCAGTGACCTTTTTGGCCAACGTAACTACAACACTAAGATGATGGAGGCGTGTACACTGAATATGTATTTTACCATAGTTGAAGTCACGCGCAGTGTTTGCAGACATGTTAGTAATAAATTCACTTTAAAATTCGATAGTATTATTACCACGCCTTATCTGAATTTTAACTTGATGTGCTCTATAGATGAATTTTTTTACGGTTCAGAGCCTATGGAAAAATAAATGGCTTAGTATCTTTATTTTCGTTCTAATCATTATCTCTCTGCTGAGAAGATTTGTCTGTGAAATGACTGACAGGGCCATTAAAAGCCATGAGTCATCTAATCTTAAAAAAGAGGCTTATAAACATTAAGAACACTATCTCAAACAAAGCAATATCCATTTTCTATGATCAAAAATTTGTAAAAACTAAGATGAATTTAACAACTAGAAAGAAAAATACACTTCATTTCTATCCAATGTTTTCCAGCAGACTAGGATTTTCAGCTTAGTTCAAATATAGGTTTATTTATTTTTTTTGCATCAAGAGAATTCACTAGCAACATGTCAGAGCCTAACGAACTTGCTGTACCAGTTTTTTCTCGGGGGGAACAAAAATCAATGACAAAACCAGAACAAAGCAAAAATAAGAACAACGCTTTCCCAAACAACCAATTTTCTGCATAGACGCAAATATAAATGAAGGAAAAACAAAACAAAACCCTGTAAGATTTTAGAAAACATATGCCACTTTCCTGTTTTAGAGATAAGTACTCAATTCTAAAGATCAATTAATTCTTCGGTAATTAACAGCCTTGACTACTGTACTGAGTAAAGCAATACCTTACATGATAGCTAAATGGCCTGTATAATATGGCAGTAAAGAACTCTACTCAGAAGTTTAAAATTACAGGAACAACAAAAAACTAACCTGTTTCCCTATGAAAATAAAAACATGCTAATTTGTGGATATTTACAAAGCTATAATACAAGGAAGTAGATAGTTAATTATTCCTTTTCTAATGTTTCCATATTATATACCATTTTCCAAAAGTTACATATTTATTGGAGGACAGAAGGAGGAGGAAGACAATTAAGGGTAACCCAGAAGATAAAATATGGAAGCATTTTATTAAGCTAAAAGAGTGGTAATAAAAGTAACAGATAACCTTCAAATGTCCAGTATACCATGCGCATTTTCATCTAAAGAAAGACACTAGCTTTATGTGAAAACTGAAAGAATGTTTGCTGGCAAACAACAACAACAAAAAAGCATGACCATAGATTTGAAGAAAGATCAACTCAGCAACTTGGTAGTTAAAAAACTGAAAAATCTTTGTTTGATTTGTCTTGATGAAACGCATCTCTTAATTCTTATCTTGTGGTTTTGATTTGCTTCACTGCAAATAAATAAAAGCTATTTTGTTTCTGGTGTCTTATACCCTGGATGCCACTGATGTTTTCAGACGTCAAAAGAGGCAAGGCAGTGATATACACAGCATTCAAATAAGAACGGATTTTCCATGGCAAAATTCAACAGTCCTTTCAAAAAAACTCCAGACTGTAAGGAGGTGGAGAAAAGCTTTTCACTTCCTGTCCATTAAAAACCTGGTAATAAAGAATTAATTTTTCTTATCAAGAATTTTTACATAATTTTCCTGAGGATTCATCACTATAACAAGAACTCTGAGTCTAAGCCCTAGCTCTGATAAATGCTTGGGTAGTCTACTTAATCTATCTGAATCTATCATCTCATCTGCAAAATGGGAATTTAACCACCTACTTTATGGGGCTGTTGTGAGGATTAAATATCTTTCACAGAGACTGTCAAAAACAAGACATTAAGAAATGCTAGCTCCCATCCACAAAAGCAAAAAAGGGGTGTGCATGGGTATTGAGGAGTATGAAGCAGAACGGTGCCCCTTATCCTGTTCCAAAAAACCAACAACACAAATCTGGTATTATTGATGGACAAATGAATTTTAGTTCACCAGAAGCTAACCCCACTGCTGTAATTTCACTCGTATCTTACCTTTTTCTCATGTTTTGTTCAATCTTTATGGATTAGTTCAAGTCAGTCCTACTTTCTTCATAAAGTGTTTTTGTTTTTTAATTGTCTGCACTTTGCTGATCTACATGCAATGCAATATTTTCTGCCTTCCTTCTACACTAGAATAATGTATCTCAATATGCCTGATTATTCATAAATTTTGGCCCTGATGGTTGTCTTTTTGGTGGTTTGAACCCTCCAGCCACTCTGTGGTAGAAAGATGTGGCAGTCTGCTTCTGTAAAGATTTACAGCCTTGGAAATCCTATGGGGCAGTTCTACTCTGTCCTATAGGGTTGCTATGAATTGGAATTGACTCGACAGCAGTGGTCTTTTTTATTTTTTATTTATTTATTTATTTTTGCGGGGGGGGGGGGTTGGTTGCCTATTGGAGCATTGTTCTTCTTAGCATGTATGGTATTGGCTACATCCCTAAATTCTTCCATGATGGTAGTTTTAACTCAATTAAAAAACATTTTATTAAGTATCTTTCTACTTGTAAAGCAGAACATGAGAGCACGGACAGGAGAAATTCTGTGAGCAATTAAAACTGGAAAAATGGATGACAGTGGAATAATGGAAAGCCCAAGCTATCAAGCTGCACGGTTTACATTTAACCACTATGGGACGAGGATCTACTGAAGCTATCACAGGAGGAGCATGAGAAGATCAGGTATGCATATGGGAAAGATAACTGGTGGTAACATGTAGGATGGCTACCATGTGGGCACCAAGATGAAGATGACTGGAGGTCATTTTTAGTATATTGCAATTATTTGCAATTAGTCATGTAGAAAGTAACACACATCAATGAACAAACGACAAAACTGACAACAACAAAAATGAAAAAAGTGGCAAGTAGAGTATTAAACTACAGCGGAAATGAGAATCTTTATGAATATGTAATTAATGGGATTTTACACTCGTTGAATGTGTGAGGCTTACAGAAGCATTTCTGTATGGAGTTGAGGACAGCAGTCAAAGAAAGGTGCAGGCTAATTCATAAAACGTGAGTCACTGCAAAGGGATCACAGTTAAAATTACAGGAGAGGATAAAACTGAAATAAAAGAATGTACAGTAAGAGAAAAAAATGTGAAGGCAAAAATGGATTCAATTCCCAAGTGGCAAAAGAAAAAACAAAAAATGATACAAATGAATCAATCAGATCAATAATTCTGAATTGGGTGAGAGTTATTGTTACGTGCCCCCAAGTCAATTTCCAACTCATATGACCCCATGTGACAGAGCAGAACTGTCCCATAGGGTTTTCTTGGCTGTAATCTTTATGGATGCAGATCGCCAGGTCTTTCTCCTGTGAACAACTGGGTGGGTTGGAAACACCAACCTTTCAGTTAACAACCAAGTGCTTAACCGCTGCACCACCAGGGCTCCTTCGCATGAGACTAGAATTAGGGAAACTGAAGGAGGAGGGCTTCACAAAAGAGAAGATGCCAAGTAGAATAAAAGCGAAATGTGATCCAGTGCTGTGATTTCGGAGTTACAGAAAGGCGGAGTGGCATGAAGACAGAGGCGAATAACATGAAACGAGCAAATCTGTTAATTAGCAGGTAACTGGTAACGTGCAACAGTTATGGAGAAAGGAGGGAGAGAGGAAAAGAAAGAGAACAACAACAGGGTGGTGGGGACCATATATGGATCTGGGAAAGAGCATTCAAGGAAGAGGCACCACTAAGCATAAAGGTCCAGAGGCTGCAATGAGCTTGGTGTGTTCAAAGAACTTCTAGGATTATGGTCCAATCTGCTGGGTGAATGATGATGCCGTATATTGTGACGGAAACACTCGGAGAGGTGCACGCTTACAAGGAATAGAGGTGCAGATTTAGAAACCAATAGTTTGTTTAGTCATGATAAATGTGAAATGCCTAACAGACATCCTAGTGGAAATATTAAGTAGGCAGTAAAATATATGAACCTGGAGTTCACGGGAGAGAAGTTAAGTCAGAGATATAAATTTAGGATGCATCAACATTAGAATGGTATTTAAAGTGCTGAGAATGGATGAGATCATCTGGGGGTGAGTAAAGACAGAAAAAGAAGAGGTCCGTGGACGGAGTCCAGAGGCATTTCATCTATTAGAAGTCAGGGAATAGAGGAGGAGTCAGCAGAAGAGATGGAGACAAAGTTTCCAGGAAGGTGAACTGAAAGTCAGGAGAATTTGATATCCCAAAAACCGAGTGAAGAAAGGATGTTAATTAAGAAAGAGAGAATGAACACCTGTGTTACATGCCAAGTGGTTCAGTAAGAGGAAGGCTGAGAATTGACCACTGGACAAAATGGAAGTTGCTGTTGATTGTGAAAAGAAAGGCATCTGCTAAGCACAAGTATGACATCCTGAACAAGCGGCATGAAGAGATGAGAGATGAGGAAGTGGTAACAGAAGCACAGAAAACTCCCTGGAGTTTTGCTATAAAGGAAAATCAAAAAAACATGGCAAAGTATAAGGAAATGTGAAATCTAGGATGGGATTTTTTCCCCCCTTAAGACGAAAGAGCATGTTTGCATGCTTAAAGAGGGAGAAATTGATGCAGAAGAGACATGAGATAACTCAAGAGGAAAGTCCCTGAGTAGAAGTGAAGGAATAGGATCCCGTATCCAAGTAGAGGCTGGCCTTGGAACAGAATAGGGACAATTCATTCACAGTAACAGATGGAAAGACAGATGCAGGAAGCCTGGTAGGCTTAGTGGAAGAAATACAAGGTAATTCTCTCTTGGATCACTACAATATTCTCAGTAGTAATCTTAGAGATTGTATTAATAAATGGTATTTTGAAACGATACCTTTAAAAGCAATCATCATAGGTAATATGGTCTATTAAAAATAGGACCAACCAGGAATTCCGTATGTCTGGGTTCTGGATATGGTTCTGCCAGTTCACTATCTAAATAAAAACAAAACCAAACAAACTCATTGACATCAAGTCGATTCCAACTCACAGCAACCCTATACAACAGAGTAGAACTGCCCCATTGGTTTTCAAGGAGTGCCTGGTGGATTTAAACTGCTGACTTTTTGGTTAACAGCCATAGCTCTCAACCGCTACACCATAGGGTTTCCACCTATTATAACACCAGCCTAATCTCCCTTCTCATCTGTTTGATAGTAACTCAGCTGCCTAACTTACCCTATGGAATGTTGTGAACATAAGTACAAACTATTTGTAAAGTTGTTTAGAAACAGCACTAAGTGTCACAAAAATGCAAGGTGATATTGTGTGGGCTGTAGATAATATAGTGCACAGGAACAATCACAATTGATATAGGCAGGCTGTTGAGGATGGAGACTTCTGTATAGAGATTTACAGACCCATAGACTGTCTAAGCTGGAAGGCAGCGTATTGAAGTGTTCTAATCATGAGTTTCAGAGGCATGCGGTAGGGTGGTAGGTGGGTGTTGGTTGAATACCAGCTCAGCCACTTACTACTTTTGTGACCTGAGGGTAACTATTTAATTTCTACTAGACCTCAGGTTTCTTAAATGGGGTGGGGTGACAGCAGAATCTGCCTCATGCGGTTGTCGTGAGACTAAAAGAACAAGTGCTCAGTAAAGGGTAGCAAGGATAATTTAGTTCTACCTCCATCAAGTACAGAGGAGGTCGCAGAACTTGGGTCACTGTCATACAGCCTGCTGTTCAGAGTTAAAACAACATCCTAGATTCTTTGATTCCTTAGGGCTCTTTCTTCCATACAATGCCACTTACGACAAAGCAAATGTGAACAAGGTGTGACTTGCATGTAATACTACAGAGCTGACAAACTGCATAATTATGTGTATCATGCTATTGTCCAAGTCTACGTATGCTCTGAATGTAAAAAAGAAAATAGCATGTATCATATCTGGAATTTCATTGTTTTCTAAACTGGTTTGAATTTTCCTATAAATCTCATAATTACTAACATTATGGAGAAAATAAAGACCTGAAATATGATCACTGCTCTTATGAACCATAATACCTATGTGATAACTTCAGTCTTCTTGATTAAAATATAACTAGCAATGTGCAAAGCTCCAATTCGAGTTTTAATGGAAACTAGTACACAGCATGCATAAGCAGAGAGCATGTCAGGAAAAAAACCGGTACAACATATCCACTCATCCTCTTTTAAAATCAACATTTAAGGATTTTAATGATAGTCATTATTAACAATGGTAGGAGTGAAAAAGAGGAATGAATGCAAAAAAGAAATACGCTCTTGAATCACAGAATTTTAGATGTGTAAGGAGCATTTTACAAATAAATGAGGAAAGCTGAAGACCAGATGATTTAAATGATTTGCTCAAGGTCATATCACCGAACAAGAAAAAAGCATGGTGTTCTAATTGTAGTCTACTGTCCCAAATCCATTCTCGTAAGAATACTTTTGTGTAATATTACCAAAATATATTTTCTGTAATTTGCTAAAGTACTAACAGAAATAGGAATCAAAGTTAGCAGAGACACAAGAAACTTACAAATCTGATCTCCCATCTAGCAATGAAAATCAATACATTTTACTCTTTAACTACCACATTTTTATGCAAGTAACATGCAAGTGACATGTTTTTTGCCAACTGTGCAACCCCCTCATGCATTATTTTCCTAGGTGCACTATGTGCATTATACATGTAGGCACATTATTTACATGGGTGCGTTACTGATGAAAAATATGGCACATAATGACTTAAAAGCATGTTTCAAATTACCTTGTTACCTATACAACTGAGGATTAATCGCTTACATTATGGATGTCACCATGAAATTATTATGAGGTCTTAAAGTATGTTTCTTCACAATGTGGAATCAAATACAAGTCTTCTTCTGTAAATCAGATGCTGAGTTCCTTGTGTCAGCCTGATTCCCACTGACTAGGCATACTCACTCTTTCCTAACCACTGCCTCCATTTATGGGTGAGATGTGGATTATAACATGATAGAACACCCTGAGATTATAATGAGAGTTGTATTTTAAAATGTACAGAAAAACGGGCTTAAGAAACTTCTGTCTGTTCCCAGAAAGGGGGCAGGGATGGGTTTTAAGTAAGCACTGCTTTCTGAAGGATGATACAGAAAAGCAAGAAAATGATTTCAGAGAATTCTCAAGTAATTGAACTGATTATTTAATCTTGTTTATCGATGATAGGATGCTTTTAGTCTTCTTTCTCAATTCCTAATTAGTCCATGATGCTCAGTCCTCTGCACCAGGTAGTAAACAGAATAAAAATAAATGATTTTTATACCTGACAATTCAACAACTTGTTAACAGATCTCCTAAAGGTTTGCTCTAGAAGGATATGCTACCACAGGCTAAAACATTTGGGAACTCACCACCTGGGAAAAAAAACTCTAAGAGAGCTTAGAGCCATACAGATAGCTTTTGCAGCAATACAGTTGGATGCAACAGAAATCTCAGACTGGAGTAGGTGGCAATGGGAAAGAAGAATGTAAGGGAATCATCCCTTAAGAAAGGAAGCACTGGGTGGCTCTGACTAACCCCCTTGAGGTGAAGACCAATGAATATCCCCTATACCTGAAAGTAGCACAGAAATCCTTGGTTCTAGTAGGTAGGTGCTACAAGAATTCTGTTTGTTGGCAATTTTAACCTGTTTGTAATTAGTGGTAAGATAGAGACAATATTTAAACTAATCATTAAAAAATGAGCCTGCCTAACAAGCAGGAATGAGAAGTGGAAGCAAAGAGCTAATTATTTATAGTTCTGCTCCCTAACCAACAAGAACTTTTCCTTTCCATCAAGCACAGGAATCTTTATACAAAACATACTCTGAGTCTGTAATACAAACAGAATAGTATTTAAAGATATAAGAATAGAATTTAAAGGGCCCTCAAGAAGTCATCTATTTAACCCTTCCCGAGAGAAAGTGGTGCCTTACTTGCACTTGAAATTTCAGAGACTTGAGAGCTCCTAGGGCAATCCATTTCAAGGTATCTACCTGATTCCTTTTAACAGCAGCTTAGGCCCACCGACTTCTGTACTGTATGCAAAGAAAATGGAGTACATCATGATTATCTGGAAAAATACTTTTATATATTTGAATTTCTTTTCTCCTCTAGGCTAGACACTCCTAATTCCTTTAACCTTGTTTTATAAGGTATATTTTCCCAGATGGTTTTACCTCCAATTCCAGGGCTTGCCATTATAATCACATTATGCTTTCTCACTTTTAATTGACATCTAAGGCTTCTGCACCACCAATCCGATCTATGAAAAACTTGCACAAAGTCAGTATTTTTATGAAAGCCACTCATAAAACTTAACAGTCTCCCCAGCTTATAGGAAAGGGGGAAAACTACCATTAAGCTATCTGTTTATGACTATTCACAGAGTTTTCTAGAGGATAAAAATATTGAATCCTTTCTGATGTTGCAAAATTCTGTGCTCACAATACATGTGGTACACTGAGAAAGTAAAGAGTTTAAAGAGTTTCAAAAATGATTAAGGGGAACTTTTAAACACTTGATCCTATGGCTTAGTTCAGAGAAAGCAAAAAGGTAGATAAGAATTTATAAATATAAGTGGTAGCAATACAAATAAGATTTTTTTAAGTCAGTTTAAGGAAAAAACAACGTAAAAATACTTTAGCCTACACAAGGAAAATTCAAGGTCAATATTAGGAAAGACTCTTAAAAAGCATGGTAGAAGAAAGCTCTCCCCAGAAATAAAGCTAGAAGTATTACTTGGGTGAAGCTTTGATTAAGTGCTTAAAGAATTAGGGAGTTCTACATCTGTCCTGGAGTCTGGGCCAAATGCACAGTGCTATCTTTCTAAAAGATTATGTCACTTTCCCGGATAAAACTCTTTAGGGTTCTTAGTACCTATGGAATAAAATCCAGACTCCTTAGCATGCATACAAACGCCTCCAAGATCTGATCCCTCCACTAATTTCCAAACCACCCCAAATCAGCCTTCGAGTGTGATGCTACCTCATTGGCCCACAATGCCTACTTTTCCTGGTTCATAACAAATTCTACAATTTTTTTCAATATCCAGCTAAAACAGTACCATGCAGTTATGATCTTGGACAGTTAGTAGCTTCCTTTGCTGTGTGCTACTATCATTTGAATGTACCTGCTACCATACTTATCAGATTATATTCTAATCATTTGTTTACACTTTGGGCTTCCACACTAGAGAGTGAACCCTTTAAAGATTGAGACGATGTCTTGTTAATTTTCACGCAATACCAAGAAAGAATTTTGTCAAGTGCAGTGTTTTTCAAAGTTAGCCTTAGAAGATCCACAAATTAGGAAATTTCCTTCAATCACTAGCACACATTTTCTGAACATTATGTCTTAAAGTTGAAAAGGTATGTAACTATGCCTGTAATAGCCTGGGCTTGTAAGAATCAGGAGAACACTTTGATGTGACCACCATGAAATAAGGGGCATTTTGACAAGGCTAATTTGATGAAGTTATGTCAGAATGACCCTGTCAGAATGTAAATTTTTCTTTTTAAGCAGGTATTGCAAGCAGAGATAGTCCTAACTCTTACTCTATCCCTGACTGTCACCAATCCAGAGCTGGCAAGAATGCTTAGGTTAGGGTCGACTTTGCCTATTTTATTGTTATTATTTGACAATAAAAATATGTGAAAGTAATGGATTTTTGTTTGTCTGTATGGTTTTTGTTTGTTTTTGTATTTCAGCATATCCCTGTATCAAAATAGCCCAGTGGAATGTCATTATCCATGTGGTACTAAATGATCCTAAAGTCTATTGCAAATCTAATTCCCTGGTATATCAGCAAAAGGAGCAATATTATTTCAGGGAGACTAGGCTACTATTCATGAATATGGTTCCTTTACAGGAATTTGAAGAAGCACCTAAAGTAAAGCACACATTAAACGTTGTTTATATAAACAGGATGCTCTCTCTTTATCTTTGGAAGAAAACAGCAAATTGATGACTTTCAACGTTTAGAAGACTGTCAGAAAATTCCAAGCAGAAAAAACTGGTCTCTCCCTAATTATAGTTAGTGTAGAACATGAAACTCCATGGAAGCTGTAACAGAAGCAAAGGTATTTTGGTTCCATTTAGAGGCTATCCTCACAATGTAAAACTTTTGGCATGCCATTTGAAGTTCTCTGAGGTGACTAGCTCTTTATAAGATGATGTTTCAGTGCATTTCAGCTTAGCTGGACTTCCTTCCAGGAAGAAACAAACACACAAAAATTTTGGTCCAATCTACCACTTCTTCCAGATTTCCTTGTAAACTTTTCCACATTCAGAGATGGACAAGTCATTGCATTGTCTCTAACAAAAATATTATTGTTCTATATACCAATCCAATATGAATAATTTCAAAAATGTGGAGGTTCAAAAGCAGTTAAATCTAGTATTGTTTTGGAAACTATTTCAAATAATAAATAAAGGGGCAGAGGAACCTTCCTTTAAATCTCTTCCTTCTTCTGAAATAAAGGAAGGAACGAGGAGAGGGAAGGAGGGAGGGGAAAAGAAAATCAGCAAGATCCAAATAAAAGCAAGACAAAATGAAAAAGAAAAGTTAGTTAGCCTCATCCTGCTGTGCCTTAATAAGCTTTCATGATGAGGAATTTATTTTCCTTGGGCTAGACTGTCTCACTTCAAACGAACATGACAAATTTGGAAAGCCATAACAAATCGCAAATCAAATGGGATCTGCATTTTGCTACTTTTCAGTTACCAAGACAAAATTCTCAGAAAGGGTCACATAAACCAGAGACTTCATCAGCCTAAGAACAGAAGAACTAGATGGTGCCTGGCTACCACCAATGACCGCCCTGACAGGGAACACAACAGAGAGTCCCAGATGGAGCAGGAGAAACGTGGGGTGCAGAACTCAAATTCTATTAAGAAGACCAGACTTAATGGTCTGACTGAGACTGGAGGAACCCCGGAAAGCATTGCCCCTGGATTCTCT
The DNA here is from genome assembly GCA_030035585.1 of Dugong dugon. Taxonomy (NCBI): domain Eukaryota; kingdom Metazoa; phylum Chordata; class Mammalia; order Sirenia; family Dugongidae; genus Dugong; species Dugong dugon. Next base: position 36,429,992 of record CM057467.1, read on the forward strand.
TAGCAGCCCAGAACTAAAACAATTTCCAAGGCCAACTCTTCAGACAGGGATTGGACTGGACTGTGGGACATAAAGTGATACTTGTGAGGAGTGTGCCTCTTAGCTCAAGTAGATACAAGAGACTAAACGGGCAGCTTCTGTCCAGAGGTGAGATGGGAAGGCAGAGAGGGTTAGGAGCTGGTTGAATGGACATGGGGAATCAGGGGTTGAAAGGAAGAGCGTGCTGTCACAGTATGGGGAGAGCAAAGAGTCACATAAAAATGTATGTATAAATTTTTGCATGCGGGGGAAAAAAAAAAAAAGACAAAATTCTCCTAGCTAGGGAGCTATACAAGCATCTTTACAGAATTCCCTGGGTGATATCTATGTCTACTCTGGTCTATAAGTTTAGATTATCAAATGGATCTTTCAAGTATCAACCATGGACATTGTAAATTTAACACTTTAGAAGGCACCCCTCTCTGCAAAGTATTAACCATTGCATAACCAATCCCCTTTGTTGTTGGCAACACAATAAGTATCTAATATGTTTGCTTTATGCAAATATTTTACTAAGTCAATGAAGTTCTTGGTAACATCTACACTGTTAACAGAAGACTTCAACTGTAACTGAGATTCTAATATAACACTTCTGAAATCTGATCAGGTCATTAAAATGAGATTCCACCTGTGCTGGCTATAACAAAAAGTGTTACATAAATTTAAAGAACTAAAAATATACATAACTTTCTAGACTTTTTACTTTCCCAGAATAACATCTAGATAATGAAAAACAAAAGACAAATGGTGCTGATGACTGTCAAAGAACCATAAAAATAAAGCAACTGCATAATTACACATACAGAGTATTCAAGTTTGCACCATGCTTTAATTTGAGAACATTCTTTTGAAAAGTCAAATACATAAAAACAGTTGCAAGGCAACTAGGACTTCATCCGCTTAGGCTTTTCACACTGGGGACTATATATTTCAGAGTTTTATGGAAAAAGCAATTTTGGAAATATATTCAAATTTTAAATTTTCCAGAACATTTGATGGCTTATGAGGACAATATGAAAAAATTCAGCCTTTAGGTCTCTGTACTTACGGGTACTCTTCAAAGAATCTCAGCACTAAGAAAGTTCCTGGAAGTAATCTAGGCCAACCATTATGTAATCAAGAATCTTCTTTATAACATACTAAATAGGGAAAGGAGACATTCAACTTTAATTTGGACGTAAGTAGTGTTATGGTGGGATAACTCTAACTGAAATCTCTCTAATAAACTGTGATGAAATCTGCCGCACAATTAGTCTTTGATATGACCTCTACAATAATTTTAAAAAAAGATGGATGTGATCTCTTTCTTCTGAAGAGTTAGTATAGTATGAAAAGGAACTAACATTTGTGGAGAAGCTATTCAGTGCCAAGCATTAACAGGTGGTTCTCAGATGTTACCTCACTTATTTCTCAAAATAACTCTAGGATAAATACAGCTATTAATAGTCACATTTTACAGATGAAAAAACTAGGCTCAGAGAGTTTAAGAAACATGTCCAAGATCACATGGCTAGTAAACAATGAGAGGTGCTTTAGTCCAGGTCTGTATCGCACAGAAGTTCACATTGCTTTACTTTTCTAAGTATGTTCTGATCCAAATTAAATATCCACAGTCCCTCTGTAACCATACTTCATATCTCATAATTCCAAAGCCCCCTCACCATTTTGTTCACTGATGTGGTGAACAGGGAAAGATGAGGAGTTTCGTGTCTAAAAATTTGCCTGGAATAACTTGTGCGACACTGGACAAGTCATTTAACCTCTTTGACCTCAGGCTCCTCAATTTGATAAAGGAAAATAACAACTGTCAGCTATAACGTAGTGACAACAGGTCTAAGGACCTAAAACTGAGTGAAAATAAGACTGTCCTCTAAGAGTCAAATCACAAAAGTCAACAAGAAATGGATTGTATCAGCGATATACAAATATACTTATTTAGTATCACTGAGTAAACTATTAGGTTGAACCATGTGAAACTGCTGTTTTTGTAGATGAAAAATTGTCAAATATCAGTAATTTCGTAAGATTTAACCTCTCCAAGGCTGCTTTCCTCACGTGCAAAACGAGAAGAACAACAGTGCTTACGTCATACGTTTATTGAGAGCATTTCATGATCTAGTGCCCATAACAACTTTAGTCACTCTAAGTCAGGGTCTCAAGTCTAAAAGGCTACGGATAAACTGTATGTAAATCTATCAGCAGCAAAATCCATAAATGCCTCCTGGAAAGCAATCCTTTGGCCTCTCCAACTTCAGTGTCCCTCTCCAGTTCCTACTAATACAACAGTAATCCCTATTCACTTTAACTGCAAAAGGGTCTAGTGAAAAGCAGATGAACAAGATCATGCCATAAGAAAAGTGCTTCATAAACTGGAAAACAAATGCAGATCTCAACCACTGTTGTTAATGTCTAGCCTTGTACTCTCTCTGTGGAAATAAAGGCCCTCTCTTTTTCTAACTGCTTCCTATGCTTTCCTGGACACCTGGTCATTTATTTTGGATGAACATTAGAATGTTACAGGCCCTACTCTGCATCCGGGCTCTTAACACATCACATTCTGATGTGAGCTTAAAAACAGGAACAACAAATCTCTTGCTGAGAGAGTCTTTTGAGTTTACAACTCTGAAACTGTTCTATAATGACAGAAAAAAAGGTGACAAGGAGCCCTAAAAATGGGATCAGAAGTACCTATAACTTTTTAAAAGCTTGTGACCCATTGGCCCCTCTGGTTTCCACCACAAGTTGCACTTCCAAACCATGACTCATTAAGCTCTCAGTAGATACAAAGATCTAAGACACAAGAACATTAATTTTAAAAGTACATGCATTGAAACTTTAGAAAATATCTAAATGCTAATTAGACAATGGCATAGGCTGACTAAAGTCTGCCAGTCTCTTCTTTAAAAGAGAATTAAAATTTTGTACATAGTAATATTTTCAGAAGAACTTTATGTTCCTTCCAGGTTTAGAGTTATTCCTCCAGATAAGCAAAACTATTTATTAAAACCTCTTCCTGTTCAATAACAACCATCTTTCATTGTTTAAGTTGTTTTAACTTTACATGCACTATCTCATTTAATCCCTCAACACTGCTATGAAATAGGTACTATTATTGTTTTCATTTTAGAAATGGGGAACTGATCTCAGGGTTTAAATAACTTACCTAAGAATTCAAACTCAGATATTCTAAATCCAGAGCCAGCCCTCTTTACCACTCTTCTTTACTGTCACCAACAAAAGAACTAAGGTGAAGTACCCTAACACTTTAATTCAGGTTCCAGTACCTTGGAAACTAAAATTAAAAAAAAAAAAAAAAAAAAAAAATGTCTAGCTGAAATTAACTTTTGAGCTACCAAAGAAGACTAGATTTGTTAAATTAGATGTCAGAAAGGTGTGGGCTACTAAAAAGACAAAACTATCTCCAAGCACCTGCTAATATTTCAGAATACTTATTTTCAAAGCATACACGTTGTTGTTAAGTGTCGTCGAGCCGATTCCGACACACAGCAACCCTATAGGACAGAGTATAACTGCCCCATAGGGTTTCCTAGGCTGTAATCTTTACAGCAACAGATTTCCAGGTCTTTTCTCCCACCGAGGTGGGACAACTGCTGATCTTTCAGTTAGTAGCTGAGTATTTAACCATTGCACCACCAGGGCTCCTTCAAAGCATACACAGGTACTCTGAAATCTTTGTAGGTGTTTGGGGACAGTGGTGGTATAGTGGTAAAATTCTCACCTTCCACGTGGGAGATGCAGATTAGATTGCCAGCCAATGCACCTCAGGCCAATATACCTGAAGTGCAGCCACCACCCATCTGTCATTGGAGGCTTGAGTGTTGCTGTGATGCCGAACAGATTTCAGTGGAGCTTCCAGACTAAGACAGATTAGGAAGAAAGGCCTGGTGATCTACTTCCAGAAATCAGCTAACGAAAACCCTAAGGATCACAATGGTTCAACCCCCTTGGGTCACCATGGGCCTGGCAACTCCACAGCAACTAACAACATCAACATTCTCAAGGCAACTGCCATGCTAGTAGACAGCTCTCCACGAGACCACGTGTTGTTTGCCTCCCTGGATTACTCTGAGCCCAGTTATGAGCTTTTAAGAGTCTTGAAAGAAGCCCTGGTGGCACAACAGTTAAGCGCTCAGCTGCTAACCAAAAAGGTTGGTAGTCTGAACCCACTCAGCAGCTCTGCAGGAGAAAGACATGGCGATCTACTCCCATAAAGGCTACAGCCTAGAAAACCCTATGTGACAGTTCTACTCTGTCATGGGAGGTTGCTATGGGTCAAAATCGACTCATCAGCACCCAACAACAAGAATCTTGAAAGGCCTTAGAAGCTGTCTCATCCAAACTCCCACCCAGGGCAGGAATGATACAGGGTATTACCCAGCTTCAGTAAGAATGGTGTGTGGAAATGGAGGGCACAGCACTTTCCCTTCATGAGGGAGTTTGTTCCATTTCTCAATAGTTCTAATTGTCATAAAGTTCTTCCACTAGGCAACTTTTAATCTTCATCACATATAGTATTTTTTTGTTTTTCATAAGCCATGTCCCCAATTTTGCTGTATATCCTGTGGCTGTAAAGCACTGTAGAGTTTTTGTTTTGTTTTGTTTTTCTGCTGCTAGGAAAACATAATATTATCAGCTAAAACGATAACCCTTCTGACACTCAGCAATCTTATTGATTAAATAGAATGCATCCACTTTCAGCAGGCCAAATAAGCACACCTACTATGGGTAGCTAAACCACCTAAGAGAAACAGATCCTTTGGGGTTGTTTGAAACACAGCTCATGCAATGTCTGATCCAATTTCATCCAATACCTAGAAGGAGAAGAGATTTATAAAGTAATGTATTTACAGTTGGTGCTTGTCATGGATTGAATTGTGTCCCCCCAAAATGTGTGTCAACTTGGCTAGGCAATGATTCCCAGTATTGTGTGGTTGTCCATCATTTTGTGATCTGATGTGATTTTCCTATGTGTTGTAAATCCTACCTCAATGATGTTAATGAGGCAGGATTAGAGGCAGTTACGTTAATGAGGCAGGACTCAATCTATAAGACTTGGTTGTATCTTAAGTCAATCTATTTTGAGATATAAAAGAGAGAAGCAAGCAGAGAGACACGGGGACCTCCTATCACCAAGAGAGCAGTACCAGGGGAAGACTGCGTCCTCTGGACCCGGGGTCCCTGTGCTAAGAAGCTCCTAGACCAGGGGAAGATTGATGACAAAGACCTTCCTCCAGACAGAAAAAGCCTTCCCCTGGAGCTGGCACCCTGAATTTGGACTTCTAGACTACTAGACTGTGAGAGAATAAATTTCTCTTTGTTAAAGCCATCCACTTGTGATATTTCTGTCATAGCAGCAGTAGATAACTAAGACAGTGCTGTACAATCTGTGTTGTGATAAAATTACAATGACATCTAACCTTTCTTATGAGGCAGCTTTGTATCGTGCACAAAACATTTAAAGGATATTCTGGGTCAAACAATAGTCATAGGCAGTGTCGATGTCAGAGGGCTTCAGGTTGGAGTCCTCCTTCTTGACCATTTAACCTCGCTGGGAAGGGGTTTTAGGAAAGAAATTCAAGATTCTTTATAAGGGAAAAAGACAGAAGAGGATCCAGATGAAAAAAGAATTAGTCCCCAAAATGAGGTTCTCTCTGGTGAATAAAATGCTCTCTGGTTAGCACACCCAGGACAATGTTATAAAAGACAGGGCAACTAGACTAGGAGAAGTCCTATAATGGTTCACTTCTATATAAAGGGAATGTTCAGCTGGTCAGGAGTATAAAAAACATTATCTGCCTGCACTATCAGGCCTAACAAGTCTAGAGACCTGAAGGTGACAGTGAAAAGGAGGAATGGAAAGAGACTGCAAGTCTTCCCATGGGGACTCAAAGGGAAAACAACATGCTCATCTCTGATAAATAATTATGCTATTCAGGGACAAGGTGTCAAGTTTTCCTCAAATTTGACCTTCAGACAGTTAAGACACCCTTGTCTACCTACTTAGAAGAGCAACACCCAATGGCTCAACATTCCAAACTAAAATAGTGGCCACATAGTCCAAACTTAAGTATCATAATAATTATGCTAACATAAGATGACAATGCAAAATCTCAGGGTAAACTTCTACTAATTCAAGAGAGAATAATAAAGAACTGCAGAAAGTACTCAGGGTGATTTAACTATGAATTGCACCTATAATGTTTACTCTACAAATATTTACTCACAGATCTTATGCCAGGCCCCATTCTGGGTAGTAGCTTCTGATCTAAAATTGCAGCACAGCCTATATTTAATAAGGGCAATTTCTAGTTTTCAGAAGCCTTTATATTATGGGGACAGGGGTACGAGAGTAAGAGAATGAATGGGAGAAAGAATGAGAGTAAGACTGACAGAGAAAGAAATGGATGGAGGGTGTGAGAGGAGAAATTATCATCTATACAAGTAAAAAATAACATACTAGTATTTGCACTGGAAAATATTGCTGAATACTGTGAAATATCACACAAAAAAGTTTAAGCACACAAAAAAGGCACACACAATATACCGGTCACCCCTAAGTACCACAGTTAGGTTTTTTGAAGAGAGTCAGAATGGTAATCGTGTCAGAAATAATAATACAAGTCATTTGAGAAGTTGGCACACTGAACCAAACTGGACTCATATTTTTGCTGTCAAAACAAGTTTGCTTTGCAAACCAAAGCTGTCTAAATCTGGGGAGAATATGATACCAAAGTAGCCCCGGTTTTGTGCAACTCAAATACTTTTTATAGGCTTACACCTCCATTCCTCTCCCCCCTACGCTAACTTACATAAGTGCTAATTTTAAGAGAATGATGAATGTTTTCTTAAGTATTTTATGCTTATAACCAATTTGCTTTTCTCTGAAAGAGCTAAATACAGTGAAGAAATGGCTGGTTTTGCAGGCACTAAAACAGAACACAATGATTTTAAAGGATATTCAGTGCAAATAACCACTTAATGGAATATCAATTATGTAAAATTAAATTGACTTTGATTGCAATTAGTCATCAATCTCTTTTATGTATTTGTGATTTACTGTGTTGATGTAACATCATACCAGTGTTTGGTGTTCACAGGAACATTTGACAAGATGAGTTTTCAAGAACACACAGTACAAAAGTAAGAATCAAGGTAACTGCAATATAGTTAACTCATAGGGCAAACTCAGAATGCTGTAATGAAGTCATTTTAGTGAATCACTATCAGTGCGATCATTTGTCAACTTTTACATTTCTTAGTACTTAACTGGAACTCCTTTGTATATAAACAAGCTAGAGACTTTTGTTCTATTATCAAAACTCAACCTTTTTTTTTTCTCCTTTTAGTTTGTGGGACCAGTAAGGAGAAAGGTGGAGCTGGATGGGTGAGTGTATACTGGAGGATGAAAAGCTGAAATTTATTCTAAACTCTAGAATACTGGAGGGAGAAGATCTTTTCTTCCCTCAGTGCTTGGGTAACCAATAGAGTAGAACATGCTCGAAAGGAAAGGAAATGGATGAAATGAAGTGGGATGTTATGTTAAAACCAAACCAAACCTGATGTGGTCAAGTTAATTCTGACTTATAGCAACCCTATAGGACAGAACAGAACTGCCCTATAGGGTTTCCAAGAAGTAGCTGGTGGATTCGAACTGCCAACCTTTTGGTTAGCAGCCACAGCTCTTAACCACTGACTGCGCCACCAGAGCTCCAGGACATTATAGTACAACTTATATATTTTTTATAGCAAGAGCTTATGTGTTTCAGAGTCCCAACCCCCCAGCAGAGCTCAGGATGCCCTTACCTGAGGGTAACACACCTTTGAGCTATACGTTAGGTGACCACATAACCTATATTTGCCCAGTACCAATTTATATCTGTTGTCTAGAGTAACCTCAACGCACCCCTTTTCGCTCTCAAAAGTGTCCTATTTGTATGATACCTTATATGGTCACCCTGGTTATAATGGAACTCAGGAACCATGTATAACACCATGTATAACTTAGCCATGTATAACACCGTTTCTATGGAAAAACAGGATCTAGCGTACAAATGAACTTTGTGGACCTAAAATGTACAGTAGATTGTCTATATTTAATCATTCCTATTTGGGCCCAGTAACACTGCTTTCTAGGGTCTTCCCCATTAATTTTGTTTTGTTTTTTCTATTCTTCATCCGAAATGACCCTGAAACATTTCCAAAGTTACTGTGCCTCCCAATAAATAGCATGTTATAATTCTGCTATATCATTGTTTTGAAAGCTTCACAGTGAAAGTAAGTAACTGTTTTTAAGAGTTACTGCTTCATTCACTCACTCAATAAATACTGAGTGCCTACTATTTGCTGGGTAACAAGTCTTGGCACTTAATGAAAACAAGAAGAGTCCCTGTCTTGTCACGGAGTTTGCATTCTAGTGGGGGTGAGATGATCAACAACAACAAACTAGTAAGCATTCATCTATTGTCTGAAACAGATAAGCACAATGGAGAAAATACAGAGTCCAGAAGCACAGGGTGGGAGGACGTTGCTATTTTTGCATCGGGTGGTCTGTGAAGGCCTCCTTAGTAATGTGACATTTTAGCAGAAACTTGAAGGGAGTATGAAAGCAAATCACAGAGCTGTCTAGGGTACAAAGGGTAAAGGACAAAACGACCTTGGTATATTTAAGAAATAATCAGGAGGGACTGAAGTTAAATGAGTGAATGGCAGAACAGTAGGAAATAAGATCCAAGTGGGAGCTGTGAGCCAGATCATGTACCTAGGATTTTGCAGCTTTTATTGTTAAGAGGGGGGAAGCCCTTGGAAGACTGGGTTCTGAAAAGAGAAATGATATAATGTGACTTACATTTAAAGGATCATTCTGGCTACGATATTAAGAATAAACTGTGGGGATTCAAATGGTCACCAAACACCTGAAAAGATGCTCAGCATCATTAGCCATCAAAGAGATGCAAATTACAACCACAATGAGACACCATTTCACTCCCACTAGGATGGCTAAGATTAAAAAAAAAAAAAAAAAAAAACAGAGAACAACAAATATTGGCAAGGATGTGGGGAAACTGGAACCCTTATCCATTGCTGGTAGGAATGCAAAATGGTACAGCCTTTATGGAAAACAGTGTGGCAGTTCCTCAACAAGCTAAAAATAGAACTACCATATGACGCAGCAATTCCACTCCTAAGTATATACCCAAAAGACTTGAAAGCAGAGACTCAAGCAGAGACTTGTACAACAGTGTTCACTGCAGCACTGTTCACAACAGTCAAAAGGCGGAAACAACGTAAACGCCCATCAACAGATGAATGGATAAACAAAATGTTGTGCATACATACAATGGAATACTACTCAAAAAGTAGGAGAAATAACGTCCTGATATGTGCTACAGTATGGATGGAGCTTGAAGATATTATGCTGAGCGACATAAGCCAATCACAAAAGGACAAATATTGTCTGATCTCACTTATACGAAAAGACAAGAAAAGGAAAAGGTATAAAGACCAAAGTTTATTAGTGGTTATCAGAGGCAAGAGGGAGGTTAAAAAGGGAGGTTAAAAAGGGAGGTTAAAAAGGGAGGTTAACGGTGATAGAAAAATTGCATTGATTAAGGTAGAGTTGCACTGCCAATTATTGTAATTGCTGTCAGTAAGTTGTACACCTGTAAAAGTTGAACTGGCAAAAGTTATGTGATGTATTTACAACTACAGAAAAAAAAAATGAGTAGCTGCTGAGGCTACTTACAACCAAACACCTCATGGGATCTGGTTCCTTGGTTTGGAGGTTAAAGGTCATGGTTTCACGGGACCACCCAGTTAATTAGCTTAATAACGTGCTTAGTACTTCTGTTCTACCTCCTAGTTCATTCCATAGTGCCTGGGGTCTTACAAGCTTGCAAGTGGTCATCCAAGGCACAACTGGTCTCTATTCATCTGAAGCAACAAAGGAAGAAGGAGAGTCAGGAATAAGAGGAGGATATGGAATGTGAGGCTAATTGCCTCCAAAAATAACTGCCTCCTCTGCCACGAGACCAGAAGAACCCGATGGTGCCCAGCTACCATTACTGAACATATTGATCAAAGATTCCATAGAAGAATCTTATCAAAAGAGAGAAAATGCAGAACAGAATTTCAAATTCTCATGGACTCCAGACTTCTTGGAGCCATGGAGGGTAGATGAACCCCTGAAACTGTTGCTCTGAAATAATCTTGAAACCTTAAACCAAAAATATCTCCTGAAGTCATCTTAAAACCAAACAATAGTAACTGGTAAAAAAAAAGGTCTGCCTTGAACATTATGCGTTTTTAAGAGCCATCTATATGGGATCAGATTGACAAGAGCAACTCAAAAGATTAGATAGGAAACTAAAGTGGCAGTGAGTTTATGTTAATGGAGTAGGAACAACTCAGAAAAGGAGAGTGAGAATGTTTGCACAACTAAAAGAATGTAATCAGCATTACTAAATTGTACATGTATAAACTGTTGAAGTGGTGTATGTTTTGCTGTGTATATTCTCAACTAAAACAAAATTAAAAAAAAAAAACTGCAGAGGAGGGAGACAGGGTAGAAGGGAAACTAGTTAGAGACTATTACAATTAACAATCCCTGGTAGAGATATTCACATGAATCAAAATGAGAGTAGTGGAGGTGTTGAAAAGTGGTTTTGGAGCTATTTTTTAATTGTTTTTTTTTTTAAATAATTTAACATTTATAGGAAGTTGCAAAGATAGCATAGAGTTCTCTTTTACCCCTCACCCAGTCTGCCTTATTAACATCTTATGGAATATTTGTGATGACTAAGAAACCTACATTAGTATATTACTATTACCTAAACTCCAGGCTTTATTTGGATATCATCAGTTTTTCAGGATCTATTTTTAAAGCAAAGTCAACAGGATTTACTGCCGAATTGTGGTGCAGATAAGAATGAGGGGAGTCAAAGACCTCTCTGTTTCCGCCTGAACAAGTGGAAGGATCACGTTGCCACTTTCTGGGATGAAGAAGGCCATGGAAAAACAGATTTGGGAGACAAAAACATGACATTTGAATTTGGATATGTTAAGTTTGAGAGGCCTACTAAAAATCCAAGTGGAGATGGCGAATAGGGAGTTGACCATATGAGCCTAGAGTTCAGAGAAGAGGTCTGGACTGGACACATTAGCTTGACAGAGATTTTTGTGAAGTAAAACTGTAAGAACTGGGTGACCAATTGTGTGTGATGAGTATGGAAGAAGTTGGAAATGACTCTCAGGTTTCTAGATAGGGGAAAAACAGGTTAATGGTGAAAAATGGTAAAAAGTTTTTCAATTTCAGCCTTCTCCTGATCAATATCTACATTTTACTATAATTATTTATAATGAAGCTAAAAGTCTCAGTTCCCAAAATGTCAGTAATAATCTTTTTTAAAAATTAACACATTTTTCAGAAAGTATTATTTTAAAAAACAAGGTATATATCAAACATATCAAGCTTCTCTGGTAAAAGAAACACTCAGCAAAATTATACAAGATCATAAAGGTTCAAAATTGAGATTTTAAAATATACTTTACTTTCAGATTATCACCAATGATCTGCAGTCGGTTCAAAATGAAATTTGGGGCAAGATTTATGTTTTTAATGACTTTTGGAGGGATAAGAAATTAAAAGAAAATGTTAATGAAAGCTTATCAATGACGATGAAGAATAATTTATACCAACTGAGAAGAACTGTTACATCTATAACAATTCGCATTTGACAAAAGGCCTGCTGACATGTCTTATTCCAAATGCTATGTTTCTGGAGTTCAAATATCAGTATTTTCAGATTTGAACGTTAAACAATGAAAAATGCTTTCTCAATTCAGCCCCTTCCAAAGAGAAAATGAGTGATGAAAACTATTACAGGCCATGACAGAGCATAATGGCAATTTTATACCCTGGCCTTGGTGGGTAAATGGGCTGGAATTTTACAACAGAACCAAAAACCTATCTAAGAGAAAGGACCAGAGTTTAGGAGGCGTGCACATGGCTTTCAACGGAAAAGTAAATTCTTCATGCAATTCTTCAGGTTTTCTGTAATTCTGTATGTGCCCCCTCCTTTCCATTTCCATCACTGTCATTATCTTCAAGTCACATTAGACCAGTGCACATCAGACCAAATTGCACATCTTAACTCACTGATGAATCATGAAGTAACTGAGTGAATTAACACCATCATTTTTAAAAAAGGTTATGGAATAGAAAATCCTGAGTATATCACACATAGTAAAGTTTTGTGAAATTTCTGTTTCACTGTTTGTGTGTGTATGTTACTGGGAAGGGATGTAAAATGTATTTCTTACCGTTGGATCCAGGCAAAAAAAGCATGGAAAACTCTGCGTCAGACTTCTCACTACTCCACAAACATACCTTCATGGTGGTCAATCATCCAGTCATACCGATGATGCTCCCTGCACCTGGACTGTCTTTCTACCTAAACTTTCTGGGTCTCCTTTCCGTAGCCAGGAGATGGAATTAACACTAATAGCCATCTCCCAGTGCTGCTATGAAAAGCAAATCAAAGTCCTTCATTATTAAATTAGATGAGACAACAAGAGATTTTCTCTGCCTCTTCTTTCCTGACTTCAAACCCACATGATGAGGTAAAGAAGCAGGGTCAGTGGCCTTAAGCACTGTAGGCAAGAGAAAAATGAATCCGGTAAATACCAAGCTGTAATATCTAGAAAATCAGAACAATCTTGGGGCTCAAGCTATTACTCATATGTCAGAAGCCTTGTAAGTCAAACCATACGTGGAATACTGCCTGAAGACAGAATATAACTTAATTTTTCCTTGATGTTTGAGGGCAAACATTACAATCATCAGTAATGTGGTACCCTTTGGGTCTACTGAGATTCCTGGGGACTCTGGCCCTGTGCTTTTAAATTGTGGGGTTTTGTTAATAATTTTCCTTGCTGTCAGTTATCTCTTCTCACAGCTATCACTGGACTGGCCTTTAACAGACCATGTGCTCTAGTTTGCTTTATCATCTGTAGCTTTATACTCCACAAACTCATATTCCTTAGGACATGACTAAAAAGAAAACCAATTTGTATGGGTACAGGCCTTCCCTGAAAGCAACCTGCCTGTGATCAGTGCACAGGTGCTGTGACTTCTACATCAACAGATCAGAGGCTTTTTGTTGACTTTCTGGTTCTTTAGTAGTTAATTTTCAAATAGGTGTGTTATTATATCATGGGTGAGAATCGTCAGGAGGCAGTCCTTTGGACAAGGCAGGTGGTCATGGTTTTCTCAGTTCCTCTTCCTGCTGGCATCTTTAGGCCTTAGAAGAAACCACCTCACCCCACCCACGGAGACCTGATGTTTGTTAAAACCATTGCCATCAAGTCAATTCTGACTCATAGTGACCTATCTATAGGACACAGTAAAACTGCCCCATAGGGTTTCCAAAGAGTGGTTGGTGGATTTGAACTGCTGACCTTTTGTGGTTAGCAGCCAAGCTCTTTAACCAGTACACCACTAGGGCTCCTGCTTGTCAGCCGGATTAAAAAGATAGGACTCTGGGTTAGCCTCCCCAGCACTCCCAACCCTAACCCCCACCCCCACCCCCACCCCCACCCCCCAGAAAGTCAGAAGTGCATGATGCAGTAGGATGTTTGTTAGCTGGGTTAAAAAGATACAATTATAGTCACCTCCCAGAGGGGAAGTTTTCTTTGTCTCCTCAGCTATGGTGCCAGTGGGGCAGGTGTAGCATTAAGCTCACAGCCCACCTAAGTGGACCTACCTGGCCAGGGGGAGACTGGCAGTAGGTAGGCTCCCATTGTATCCCTCAGCCATGATGCCAGGTAAAGGGCAGATATGGAAGAATCTACATCCACCAGAGTAGTTCCTAGAAGCCAGGGGAGGATCAACATGTCCTGCTGACCATCCCATTTAAGTCTCTCACCCATGATACAAAGTGGGGCGTGCATGGAAAAGTCATCATCTCTGCCCAGACAGCTTTTGAGCCAGGCGGACTGCTTGTCTGTTGTATAATGTCCACTTCTTATTGCAAGTAATAAAGGCTACTTTCCATAGGCTAATGTATGTTCAGGCTCTGATCAGAAGGACAAAACAGAAATGGAGCAATCCACATTAGTTACTGATGCCCTTTTTCTAATGGCCTCCTGGCTATCTAGAAAATGGGTACAACCTGCGTGTATATCACAGGTTTGTCAGACTGCATCTCCGATTTGGTGCAGCAAAGCAGGCTCTGGCAGTGTTGTCACTCTAGAATAGATTTTGATTTTTAAAAATTATTTGCTTAAATGTATACTGAAATCTGAGGTGAACTGTCAAATAAAGTTTTGGCTCATTCTTCAAAGTCCCAACTTTCTAGTCAAGACTACTCAATATATGTAATATATGTGATATGTAATGTATGTCAAAAAACACTGAAACACGAGTTGTATACATCAACCTATCCCTACTTCTGCTCACAGCTCTTCAACGGTACGCTAACTGAATAAAGCTCAATTTAAATTAGAATATTCAAGACCCTTTATTTCTAGCCTCAACTTACACTGCCCCACTTTAAGTACCTCTACTGTTCAGGAAAAAATCTGCTTGTAATAACTTGTGTCTTAATGTTTTCTTGTTTGATGCCAACCTGGTAATTCAAGCCTACTTACTGTCACTCTAATATTTCCACAGTCCATTACAATTAAAGAACTATCAGGAACAATCATTTGACTTATGCTTCAAAGTCTAACTCCAACAGCACCCTCCTGGAAGGCTCTCTTTTTTGAAATTATTTTTGACTTGTAGAAAATAATTTCTCCAACTTTTGAACTTTTTGTACCACATACAACTTGCTACTATTATGTCAATATTTTATCTCTTTTACTAAATCTTCTTTACAGAAAGTAAGTTAAATGCAAGATTTTCGATTTAGACAGTGTCTTACTAGATGAGAGTCCTTAGGCAGCTCCCTTACCTATCAAATAGTGTTAATAATAAATACCGTATTTTTACAGAAATAACGTAAATCTTATACATTTGTTTTCCAACTGCACCCTCCCCCCGCAAGGTATTTTCATAAACACACTATACTGATTTTTTTTTCCTCAGCAACATATTAAAAAAAAAAATTGGTATAGCAGCATTTAGGAAAATAGCTTGGCGGGGGTGGGGGTGTGCAGTTGGCAAATAAACCTAGAAGATGCTGCATTATTTGTGTAAAAAAATATAGTACATGTGAGAAACTAAGTAACATGCCTTAGCACAGTGTCTGATAAATGATAATAGCTCAAAATTGGTAGCTATTAAAAACAGTTCTCTGCTATGTATTTTTGGAGCCCTGGTGGTGCAGTGGTTAAGAGCTCAGCTGCTAACCAAAAGATCTGCAGTTCAAATCCACCAGCCACCCCTTGGAAACCCTACAGGGCAGTTCTACTCTGTCCTATAAGGACACTATGAGTCAGAATTGACTCGATGGCAATGAGTTTTGTTTTGTGTTTTGTTCTTGGTATGTATCTTTTACTCCTTAAAGTGATTATTAGGTTGTTGTTAGGTGCTGTCAAGTTGGTTCCAACTCATAGCAACCCTATGTACAACAGAACAAAACATTGCCCGGTCCTGTGTCAACCTCACAATCATTGCTTTGAGTCCCTTGTTGCAGCTATTGTGTCAGTCCATCTCGTTGAGGGTCTTCCTCTTTTTCACTCACCCTCTACTTTACAAGCATGATGTCTTTCTCCAGAGACTGGTCCCTCCTGATAACATGTCCAAAGAAAGTGAGACAAAGTCTTGCTATCCTTGCTTCTAAGGAGCATGAGCATTTTGACTGTACTTCTTCCGAGTTAGATTTGTTCATTCTTCTGGTAATCCATGGGTCACTGTGAGTCAGAATCGACTTGACAGCAAAATTAGGAGCCCTGGTGATGCAGTAGTTAAGCACTTGGCTGCTAACCAAAAGGTCGACGGTTTGAACCCATCAGCCACTCTGTGGGAGAAAGATGTGGTAATCTGCTTCCATAAAGACTGCAGTTAGGAAATGCTATGGCACAGTTCTACTCTGTCCTATAGTGTCACTATGAGTTGGAATCGACTCAATAGCAACAGGTCTAAAGTGGTTAGTACATATTAGTGCCAAGTTGTGGAAATCTCAGGGTCATCTTTGACTGATCTCTCTCAGTCTCCCCATGTTTCCTACTTAGTTAACAATCTTTGACAGTTACACTTCCCGAGAACCTTGAAAAAAAAGTCATTTCCTCATTATTCTCACAATCGCTGTCCTACCCAGGTCAACATTACTTAACTTCTAAACTACTGAAATGATCTCCTAACTGATCTCCCTAGCTGCTCTAATCCAACCACAGAATGTGAAGAAAACTAATCTTGTTAAGATCATGATGATATTCTAGTTGTCAAATCCTGTGTCTGTTTTCAGTTCTCATCCTATTTCATCTCTTTGTAGCATTTACTACTCTTGACCAAGTCCCTTCTTTAAATTTTTTCTTCATACTTCCTAGACCAGTATACTAACTTTTCTTCCTCCCGTATCTTTCTGACATATCTTCACAATTTTCTTAGCTGCTTTGCCTGCTCCTTCAGTGCTGGTGTTTCCCAAGATTTGTGACTTGGCTCGCTCTCTTATTCACTCTGTGGAGTCAGACTGTCTAGATTGGAATCCTGAATTCGCTACAGATGGGGCTGTGTATAACCTTTCTGTGTTAAAATTTCTTCATCTGGCAAATGGAGATAGTAGTAATAATGATAATAATACCTATAAATTCAAGGGCTGAAATTTATACAAGAAAATATATTTTAAAAAATCCATGTAAAGCACTTAGAATATTATCTGGCACACAGCACCAAATAAATGTTTTATTATTGTTTTTCCTTTGGCTTCAACCATTACATATATAGTCAACACCCAAAACTTCTCTATCATAGCATTTATTACGTTGTGCTACCTACAAACTTGTTCCGTTAGATTGCTAGTTTCTCAAGAGCAGGTTAATTTTATCTTGGAATTATGAGATTTCACACCTAGTAGTAGGTACTCAAGAAATGTATGTAGAGGAAATGAATGAATTCTTCTTGGCTCATTCTACCACTCATCCTGCACCTCTCCTCAAAAACTTCACTGCATCCCTACATGAAAACCTGTATCTTGGCATTCAAGAACATGTATGATCCACCAACTTCTCCATCTCTATTTCCCATTACTCCTCTTGTATGCAGTAAAAATTCATAGACCCTCCCAAATGTTATGCTTTCCCAAAACCCAAGAATGCCGATCAAACCCTATATACTGGAATTGTTCAAGTCTCCTGATGTATTTCAACCACTGGTAAAAATGTTGTACAGAATAAACAACACACCTGCAAGTATTATGTGGGAGGGTTAGAAAGGATCTAAAGACGATAAAGAATATTTCATCAGCTCCTGAATAAAAACCAGAATTTTAGAGTTAAGAGGGGCCATGCAGAACATCTTGTCCAGGAAACTGAGAGCCAGAGTAGTTGAGAGATGTGCTCAAGGTCACATAGTGATCTACTGGCAATGTCAGGAGTGGAAATTAGTCTCCCAGACCATTAGTCCTTTAAGTTGGCACTAGTTCCACAAACAAACCAGGGCCGCTTTATCCCAGAATGGCCAACTAACAGAGCTCTTTCCTTTCCCTCAAGCTGAGCTGAAGAAGCACAGGCTTTACAGGTGTTCCTGCCATGGAGGGACAAGTCTTGGTGGCCCTTGTCTTTTACAGGGTTCTGGACAAACATCTCTCTCCCTCTCTTACTTCCTTATATCCCAGCGCTGGCTTCACATGTTATTGTAGAAGGATGCAGGATAAGAAAAAGAGGTGATTTTTCTCCAGTGCCAGTATGCATGCAATCAGGCACACTAAGCAAGAGCTGGAATCTGGTCATGCCAGGTTATAAGCTGATTCAAGAGCCTGGGCTTGCATTTATCCTAGTACTTCTAATAGACGCTCTGCCACAATAGCAAAAGCTAAACCAAAAATGGAAAAGGTGGAGCACCTCAGGGGTGTAAGCAAGTACAGACATGCATATCTGGATTTAGATCAGTAGTTCTTAGTGGGCTGGCTGTATTATCTAAATTATACATATATATACTGCCTGAACACATGAAATAAATTCCTGTCCCCAGAGATTCTGATGGGGGAGGGAGGGTGAAAGGCACTAGATATGTGTATTTTGATACAACTTCTGGTGATTTGAATTCAACACACTCTAGCCACTGATTTTGATTGTGGGTATTTCAGGACAAGCCTACCTAAAAAGGCAACACATAATAATGCGGATAAGAACAGTTCACAAAACCCTTACACACGTATTATCTTCACAAGGGCCCAAGGAGGCTGGCAACGCAGGCAGAATCACTGCTGTTACTCTACGGAAGAGAAAACTGAGGCACAAAGAAATGATTGCCCCGGATTCTAAGGCTTACTGGGAAGAATTGAAGCTGGGCCTCCTATTTCCAAATCCCACACTCTTTTGGAAGAGCTCGAACAACCTGGTAGTTAAGGAGGGTTGACCTTAACCTCCTATCTATGATCTAACATTACTGATGAACTCACAGTGAGGACTGTAATATCATTCATTATGATTTTTTCCTTTTGCTTAGAGATGACTTAATATTTTTTCTTCTTTGTTTTTACTTTCTGCTATCCTCATGAGAGCACTGCAAAAATGCCATGTACCAGCTATACACAGAAGGGCAAAAATCTTAGGGCTGGAAGGATGCCAGGAAGCAGTGATCAGTAACAGCCGTGTTTAGAATTTAGACGAGACTTGTATTAAAAGCAATTCAATAAGGCTGAAGTCCTATGACAATATATGAGTTTCTAAAGAAAGCTACATTAATATAAATAAATGGATCAGCTTGAGAGTATATATCATTTCCAACTCAAGTAAATGAGATGAGTTTATGAAATACAATTCGAATGTATTTTGTAGTAAGGAGGAAAACTGATGTACATAGCTCAAAATCAAGATGGGTAAAATTAAACAACTGGCCTTAATTCTAGCAGTGATCATTTTATAATCCAAAGACAGACAAGCAATACGATTCTTGACTAAGGAATTTTTGGATCACGTATACACTATTAATGCAGTATTTTCTAAGCTTAACATTTGATCTAGAATTGCAAAAGAGATTTAGTCCCTCAAGCAAAAATGAAATGAGGCTACATTAACAAAAGGTGCCTACCTCCCCCCTTAATAAGACTGTAATTCTTAGCACTGAAGCAGGTACGTAACAGATGCTTAATAAGTACCTATGGAATTGATGTTTATTTGTAGACAGTGAAAGGAGGGAGTAATACTTAATTCACACAAGGTGGGCATGGAAAGTACATAAATAACCAGAGTCTATGGCAGGAATGAAGCAAGCCAGACGAAAAAGCCTGCTGGTGAATGATAACCACTTCTTTGATTACAGGATCCTTCAAGCTCATCTCTCAGCTTTTGTGGTCAGTTAATATCCATGTATCTCAACATAAGACATTATAATAGCTACATACAGAGATCATTCATGCTAATGTCCCTTTCATCACCTGGTGCTCCCTGATGCTACACTCCAGTGTCAGGGCTCCTCAGTGCCCTCCCAGGCGGCATGAACAGTAGAGACCTCTACAATATTCCAAAGCTGCCAAACTGACTCCTATTTGGTGTAAAAACTATAAAATTCACTGTGGTGGGGAGGATGTTAAAGGTCGGTGAATGGCCCAATGATTACTGTGCACCTGTTAGAAAATATAACTTTTTCTTTTTAATTTACATAAAAATCAAAAGGACATTCATTTTCTTATTTGGGAGAAATAATTTTATAAGTTTTAGAAGGTAAAATATCACACTCCTTGGAAAAAGAAGATTTAAAAAGAAATGTGTATTTAAAGAATATAAAGTATTAATTTTCTTTCACAGCTTTTATAAAACATGGTTGACTCCAGGGATTAAGGCTCTTAATATTTCCAGAGTTACAAGAGTTAGCCACAATACCTTATATTTCTGAAGCCACAAATTAAAACAGCTAGGCCAAAAGCACATATAGAGATCTCCACTCTTCATTTTTTTAAATAATCTTTTTAACTGAAGTATGACATACATTCAGAAAAGTATACAATCATAACCATATGGCTTCATGAATTTTCACAAGGAAAACACACTCATGTAACTACCACTCAGATTAAGAAATCAGAATATGCCCAGTTCTCTAGAAGCCCCCTTTATGCTCCTTCCAGTAACAACCTCCAAAGGTAATGACACTATGCTGACTTCTAATTCCAAGTATTTGTTTTGCCTTTACTTTTTAAAAGTAATTTAAATAAATGGAATAATATAGTACTTACTCTTTTTGCCTGGCTTCTTTAATCAACATTATGTTTGTGAAATTTGTTCATGTTATTGCATGTGGCAGTAGTTCTTTCATAGCTATAATGTTTCATCATATGAATATACTATAGTTTACTTATATACCTTACAATTTCAGTTATTTCCAGTTTGACGATGATAAGTAATACTGCCATCTGAACATATTTTGGTGTAGATATGTATGCATTTCTGATGGGTGTATGCCTAGGAAATGAAGTGTGGAACACAAGGTAGTCATGTATTCAGCTTAGTAAACACGGCCAACATTTTTCCAAACTGGTTATACTACTGATACAGAGAAATAAAACTTAGAACATTAGGGTAATTTTGCACATAAACATAGAGGAACATTTAGGGACAGAGCCAGAGATAAATTCCAGGTCTTGTACCTTAATACCACTCCCAGACACAGACTTTTGAACATTTCAGACAAACCTCAAGGCAATCAGGGTGAGAAGATCTATTAATGTAAAAGCTAGAGGACAGAAAATAGATAAACTCCTGAGTAATACCAAAAAATCTCTGCATATTGGATCCTAAGATAGAAATTTGAGGATTTTTTCCTACTAATTAGTTATATGACCTTAGCCAAGTCATTTTACTAACTTCTCTGAGCCAATTTTTTTTCCAATTATCCAATGACTACAATGCTTCTACTTATTTCATAAATGTCTTGATCAAATAAGATGATCTTGATGAAAGTGCTCTGAAAAAGGCAAAATACTCTACGTGATGTTACAAAAAATCTACATCAACATCATCTACAGACAACAAATTCTAAAGCTCTCATCACTCAAAGAAATCTTTGAATCCTAGATCAACAATAAAGAATATGCAAAGGAAAGAAATCTTCCCACATAACACATTGCAGATATCTGGCTACTTCTCTTCCTAAAGCAAGAAAAAGTAGCAAAGAGGAGTAATTTAATGTGGATGACAATGCTAATAAGTGTAATAGTAACAATCACAGTGATAAAATTATCTGAATAGGCCCACGGGCTGTATAGTATAAACACCAGACTTAATGGTTTGACTGAGACTGGAGGGACCCCGGAAGACATGGCCCCTGGACTCTCCATTAGCCCAGAACTGAAACCATTCCTGAAGCCAACTCTTTAGACAAAGAGTAGACTGGACTATGGGACATAAAATGATACTTGTTAAGAACGTGCTTCTTAGCTCAAGTAGATACATGAGACTTAACAGACTGCTGCTGTCCAGAGGCAAGATGAGAAGGCAGAGAGGGTCAGGAGGTGGTTGAATGGACAAGAGAAATTCGAGGTGGAAAGAAGTGTGCTGTCACAGTACAGGGAGAGCAACTGGGGTCACATAACTATGTATGTACAAATTTTTGTATGAGAGAGACTAACTTGAATTGTAAACTTTCAGTTAAAGTACAACAATAAAATAAAATACTATCTGAATAGAACTTCATCATTACAAAACATCTTCATAAATAATTTATTAGAGGACCGAAAAAAAAAAAAAAGTCATTGAGAAAAATAAGTTCTTCTCAATGATGTTTTAGGTACACCTGGTTACCCTCAGGAGGAAATTCTTCCACCCACTAACTTTTCTCTTTAAAACACTCTGTTTTATAGTGTACTCCAACAGAAGTCTTTATCCCTAAAGGAAGGGCAATAAAGCTTTGACCCTCTATAGCCCAGACACAACACAGCAGAAGGTAAAACCTTATCCCCAAAAAAGCTCTCCTACTGACAAAATTTTTCTCAGACAGAGAAGGGTTTGTGCATACCATAAATACTTGACAATTAGGAAGCAGCTTTACTCTATCACCGATCTCCAAAATCGGGAATGGCCTCTTAGGAATTGATGAAAAACTTATCTACTTTTTCCTGTATTCCATTTCTTTTTAGCTTCTGTGTTACTTCCTTTTCCCACTGACTTCTTCTTCCTTCAAAAATCAGTGAATATAGCCTTCTCTTCCTTTTAAGAAATAATGGTGTCCTCTTCTTCCCTCTTATTTCCTTCCTACCTGCGATAGACTACCTTAGATTTGAACTAAGTGTTAAGAGTATGGCTGGTTCTGTTTACACGCAATCTGGCAGTGTTCTCAGTCTCTTCTAATATAAGAAGACATTTAAAATCAGGTATTTACAAGATAACACCACATATGTCATTTAAGAAAGCATTTGACAAAAAGGTACTACGAAGTTAACAATACTAATGAATATTTTGTTAATCTCAATAGCCTTACAGTGAGATTGATTACTGACTGATTACTTTCCTGTGGCCTTTCTAGCCACTGTCTTGTAACTCCCACCCAGATGATTGGGCAGGGCTGCACAATACAGTAATCCAAGTGGATTGGTCAGTTTTGCCTTAAAAAAGAGTCAATTTCAGAGCAGAGGGGAGGAGCCCACAACCACCAAAGAAGGAGCGACCCTGCAGCAGGAGATGGCGAGGAGGGCTTCCCAGCCAACGGACAGAGAAAGCTGAGTGCCTCTGGGCAGAGACTGAGGGCCAGGGAGAGGCCATGCCTGTGAGAGCACAGCTGGAGAGAGGCTATCCTGATGGAAGAACCGTATCCTGAGTGTTCTTGAGCCTGAATTGTAACTTACTTCCCTAATAAAACCCCATAATTGTGATTATGGTCTGTGAGCTCTGTGTGGCCACTGCAATAAATCATGGTACCCAGTAGAGAGTACTCTGGGAGGGACAGTTGGTGTCAGAATTGGTAAAGATGGTGGAAAAAGGATGCGTGTCTGACCTCCATCTCATAGGAATCAGCCTTGGGCTGTTGATCTTGGTTCCCCTTCACCCTAGTGGGGTTGGGGGAGGTCAGACACCTCCCCATGCCGTTTTTACAAGAATTTACATATTTTTAAACAATGATAGTATACATGTATTATCGTTGTTAGGTGCCGTCGAGTTGCTTCCAACTCATAGCGGCCCTATGTACCACAGAAAGAAACACTGCCCAGTCCTGTGCCATTCTCACAATTGTTGTCATGCTTGAGCCTATTGTTGCAGCCACAGTTTCAATCTATCTAGTTGAGGGTCTTCCTCTTTTTTGGTGACCCTCTACTTTACTAACCATGATGTCCTTCTCCAGAGATTGATCCCTCCTGACAATATATAGAAAGTATGTGAGCCGTAGTCTTGCCATGCTTGCTTCAAAGGAGTATTCCTCGTTGTATTTCTTCTAAGACAGATTCGTTTGTTCTTCTGGCAGTTCATGGTACCTTCAATACTCTTTGCCAACACCACAATTCAAGGGTGTCAGTTCTTCTTTGGTCTTCCTTATTTATCGTCCAGCTTTCGCATGCATATGAGGCAACTGAAAACACCATGGCTTGGGTCAGGCGCCCCTTAGTCTTCAAGGTGACATCTTTGCTTCCTACCTCTACTTCTTGGTATAAATGAATTATGAGTTATGAGAAAAATCTTACCAAAGAAAAGGAAGGTGAAAAGGACCTACGTGGTTTTTGTTTTTCAGTATATTTTAGAGATTTTTGTATACTAGATCAAGAATGATAATAGTATAATCTCATCAGTCAGTAATAGCTTTATTAATAAAGTTAACTATCTCATCATGCAAACCATTTGTGAATGGTAAGATATATAAAAGTATGGGACAATGATTCTAAGTAACAAACTCAACAGTCATGATGGTGTCAGACACACACACACACACACACATGCACACATACACAGTCTCTACAAATTATGTATTAACCACTGGAATAACACAAAGCCAAACAGTTATCAATGACTACAATGATTCAAATAAAGTTATTCTGTTCTGATAAAGAGATCTATCTATAAATCCCAAACTCTAGTATATTAGTGTCAAATTATCTCTGACTTTAGATAAGCAGAATAAACCATGACGATATATAAAGAGCATCATGGGGATTGGTTTATTCTGTTTTGGCCCAATCAGAACTCAAAGTCCTAACGTACTGGAATAGACCTAACTGACCACCCAACTGAGTACAGTACACCAGACTATTTAATAATACAATTATTGTTTATGGCATACACAATGGAAGAGACAAACACACATATTTTTATATTTATATATTTTTTGGCACCTTATTCAAATTGCTCTAAGTGCATTTCCCCCAATTTTATCTGGTTAGAACATTTTATCTCATAACTTTTACGAAAGAAACAACATTCTCTAAGAGATTTTAAAAGAAATTCCTTTTGAAATAGTCATTAAAATTCTGTTTCAAGTTAATCTGGCATTGCATGACATTGAAAGTTTGAAAGTAACAGGTCTCACTGTCTTTTGAAAAATTTCTCCTCATTCTCAGGCTGAATGGCTTGCCCAGGACAGGTTTAGTAGGATTGCCGTTGATCTTAACACTCATGGCAAACCTGTCAATGGTCACAAGCCACCAGTGGCGGCTTCACCAGCGGTGAAGACAGGGAGACCTGACTCTGGTATAATTGACCATGTTATTTAACTTTTGTGTGTGTCTGTTTCCTAATCTTGAAATTGGTATTAAAAGTAGTACCCTCACAAAGTTCCCATGACTACTCTGGTGCCTGCAATGGTGGCATTCTGAGTATACAAGAGACTACTTGAGGACTTAGCTTTAAAAAATAGTAATCAATTTATTAAGTTTAATCATTCCTTCAGAATTTATGTTCAGCTTGCTCTATTAACAGTCTAGAAATTTTAGTAGACTTCAAACCTTTGGGTAACATTTGTTTCCATTTACAAACTTAACACCTTCAGACATTCAAAACTGCATGAATAAATTTAATATATTCAGTCCTAACTAGTACTTCAGTTGTCTGACTTTAGGAAAAATATTTCCCTGATACTTCTTCTAGATCTAATAAATTAAATTTATAAATACGGCAAACCTTAAGTTCTCTTGATGTTCCAAGCATGTACAAACATAGTAAGATTTCAATTTAAAACCACAAGTCTAATTACTCGATTACATATCTCAAATTAGAGTCTAATGTTCACTTATCAAGGTCCAATTCTTTTAACTATTTATTAGTTGTTGTTGTTAGGTGCTGTTGAGTCAGTTCCAACTCATAGCAATCCTACGTACAACACAACAAAAGGCTGCCCAGTCCTGTGCCAACCTCACAATCATCGCTATGTTTGAGCTCAGTGTTGCAGCCACTGCATCAATTCATCTCATTGAGGGTCTTCCTCTTTTTTGGCGACCCTCTACTTTACCAAGAATGATATCGTTCTCCAGGGACTGGTCTCTCCTGATAACTCTCCAAACTACGTGTTCCTCACTTCTAAGGAGTATTACCTAAAATACTAAACATACTATTTCTTAACACAAAAATACCAAAGCTAAGGTTCTAATGCTCTTGAACATTTCTAAACTTAATTCTATAATTTCTAGGCTGAAAGATATTTATCCATTAAAGGAAATAATTATGCCATTCTATACATTTTTAGAAGGAGTCCTGGTGGCACAATGGTTAAGTACTCGGGTGCTAACCCAAAGGTTGGTGGTTCAAACCAACCACCCCCTCCAAGAAGAAAGATGTGACAGTCTGCTGCCGTAAAGGTTACAGCCTTGGAAACCCTATGGGGCAGTTCTACTCTGACCCATAGGATCGTTATAAATCGGAATTGATTCAATGGAAAAGACTTTTTTTTTTTTTTTTAACATATATATACATTTTTAGTGTTAAGATCCTGTGTACTTTTTAGGGTTGTATTCTTAACTTGCTTGTGGTTTTATAAGAAATTTAAGCTGTGACCTGAACAGGGGGTGGGGTGGGGGTGGGGGACAAACGGTATTGTTCACGTAATTCACAGCACTTACATGTTATGTATAACTCTCAAAAGTTTGTAATCTGTGTATCAGTTGATTCAATTCTGTATTTCTTTGGCTCTGAAGATAAACACTTTCCTGCCTATGCCTAAAGACCTTTGACCTTGGTGGGAATACTAAAATTTTTTACATTCTTAGGAAAGCAGGTGATTCTTATAAATATCACAATGATATCTGACTGAACACTGGATATCATTCACGGCTTTGCCTATTTGGTTATAAAAGTTCATCCTACTGACAGTGAGGACTGCACTGGTACAAGTAAAGTGCTTAACATAGCACCTGGCACACAGAAACAGACTAGTGAGAGATGCTCTTATTATAAGCCCCAAAGGATTCAGATTTTTAAAATGTTAGTTAAATGACCATTTATCTTTGCCCATTAGAGCGTGCACAATAGGTACTATAGCTTTCTTTTTTTGTAATAAAATCAAAAGGGCTCATGCTAGAGTCCCTGATGGAGCACGAGAAAGTGGGGTGCAGAACTCAAATTCTACTAAAAAGACCAGACTTAATGGTTTGATTGAGACTGGAGAGACCCTGGAAGATGTGGCCCCAGGCTCTCTGTTAGCCCAAAACTAAAACCATTCTGGAGGCCAACTCTTCAGACAAAGATTGGACTGGACTATGGGACACAAAATGATACTCGTGAAGACTGTGCTTCTTAGCTCAAGTAGATACAAGAGATTAAATGAGCAGCTCTCGTTTGGAGGCGAGATGAGAAGGCATAGAGGGTCAGGAGCTGGTTGAATGGACATGGGAAACCTGGGGTGGAAAGGAAGAGTGTGCTGCCACAGTATAGGGAGTGCAAGTAGGGTCACAAAATAATGTATGTATGAATTTTTGTATGAAAGACTAACTTGAACTGTAAACTTTCACTTAAAGCACAACAATAAAAAAAAATCACTCTAAAAATAAAGTGCTCATACTAAAAGATTATGAACCTTTTTTAAAAAGGTATATGGCATTACACTTGGTAAAGTATAGGGTCAGTGAAAAAGAGGAAGACCATCAACAAGATGGATTGACACAGTGGCTGCAACAATGGGTTCAAACATAACAACAATCATGAGGATGTTGCAGGATCAGACAGTGTTTCGTTCTGTGGTACACAGGGTCGCTATGAGTCGGAACCAACTTGATGATACTTACCAACAACAACAGGAATGTTTTTAAAAGATAGGGAAAACTTGCCTAACATAATCTAGCCAATACTTGAGAAACATTCACTTCAAAAACGAGCAGCTATGATGAGAAGTTGCAAACAGAAAAGAGAGTACTCAAACTCAAATCACTATGCAACACATGCTGGATGAAGTTCCAAACTAAGGGGTAGCTATGTGGGGTTCTACTGTCACCTCAGCACAGATCCTCTGTGAGAGATTCAGCCAAGCACTCCTTCCTTCCATATATCTATATATCTGTGTATCTATATCTCTACCTATATACAACCCCTCAACTACCAAGTAGTCTTGCAGCCAGTCTAACAGTTCTGCTTATAACTCCTGACCATCCCCAGTTGCTGATACTTATATTACGCAAAATAGAAGAAAGCTAAAATAGTTTATATACTCAAGAGAATTACAATAGGTCTCTTGTTTCAGAAAAACAAAGAAAGCCAATTTAATAAAGCACAAGCAGGAAGAAATTTTTTAAAACTTAAAATTCTACTGAAAGCACTTGTTCAATGGCATCAAATGCAATATTCACCATGAAACTGTCAACAAAGAAATTTTAATAGGACTCACATTTTTGATCAATCAACAAATATTTATAAGCAAGGTACTAGATTATAAAGTGTATCACAACTGTCACGTGGGTTAAGTTCCAAAGTCAGCAGGAAAGTGAAAATCAACGTGGTCAAATTACTCTCACACAAATGCCCATAAAAAATATGGTTTACATAGTTTTGTATATCCAACTACACTGAAGTTTGAGAAACACTGAGTTAGATAAAAAGAGAGAGGAAAGGAAAAGTAATATGCAGCTACTAGGACAGTTCAGTCTTTAAGATAATTTATTCAATTCTGAAGGGGAAATAGGCTTTGTGAGGCCAAACATGAGCACTCTCATGTGGTCCGCTAGTTCACTACAGTTTGCTAAGTCGTCCTTAGGTAAGTCCCTGGCATATAGCCACTACTGTCCACTGCCACTATAAAACCTCTGCAGGGTGCTGAGATCTGCTTTGGTCCTACGGCCACCCAGGAATGCCTCATATTTAAGTCTCTCTAATAAACTCTTCTGCTGCCACACTGGAGTTGCCCACCTCTTTCTTTGGTCTCTTGGTGCCCTCCACTTTTGGAGGCAAATTTCACATTACTGGTCCATGCCTGGACAAATTCTTAACGAGTGGGGTTGGGTCAAGCATTCTAAAAGGATCCTGATGGCCTGCAGAATTTACTCCATTACACTTTTTTCATATTAAGACTCTATATCCTTAATACAAGTTAATGGATTTGTTTGAAACTGTGATGAATAAAGATGAGGGAGGAGGAAAGCAGCGACTTGGGGAGGACTGGTTATGTTTGGTACATCTACAGTCTGGTGGAAATTTAAACACATATGATGTAACTCCATTATTGCCAGGTGTCCAGAAGCCTATCACTGACATAGAATTAATATGTAAAATGTTAATTTTAAGAATGAATGTAACTAAAAAAAATGAACATACATGCATTTCATTGACTCAAATAAATACTTATTGAGCATTTATTATGTGCCAGCTATGAAAAGACTTACTGGCTGCCCTCAATGAGTTTACAGTCTAGTGGTGAGAGAGGCAATCACAGTAAGTACCAAGGCAGAACAATGTACAGAAAGTACAGTGGAAGCAGAAAAGAAAAAAAATGCCTATATCAGTCTGAAAGAGGCAAGAAAGGCTTCAGAAAGGAAATACTGCTAGGAGGAAGAAGCAATGAAAGAGAGGACATCCTCTCCTAGGAAAAGCTTATGTAAAAGTAAACAGGTGTAAGAGAATATGGCAAGTTTAACTGACCTCCATGGACTATAAATAATGGTAAAATGTTTCATAGTATTTCACTCATAAGTAAGAATTTGACTACTGGGATTATGCTGAAGTTTTACAGAAACCAATGAGAAACACAATATTCTCTATTTGCCAAGGCTACAAAATTAACTGCTCTGTTTTTTTAATGCACCCATCTATAAAAGGGAACAAATTCTGGATAAGGAGAACGATTTCAGGAGAAAAAAAGTGTTTACTTGCAACTTTTTCTTTAACTTTTAAGAATCTCAAATGTGGATACTCTTCACTGCTTAGAAATGAGGTGATAGTATGGACTAATGCTTAAGAGCCAAGGTTTTGGAGTCATATAAAACAGATTTAAGTTCTGGCTCTGACATGTTCTAGCAATGTGATCTTGGGAAAGTATTTGCAACATGATAAACAGTCAACAAATGTTAGTAGCTCCTATTTACATCCTGCTTTGCATTGGCTAATGTAAACTAATGTTTACAATGTTGCTATTACAATTCCTCTAGAGAAAAAATGGATACTCTTTACACAATATTTTGCTAAATTTAAAATTGACATTTCCAATATTTCTCAGGTTACAATCTTTGAGGAATGTTGGGATTGTTACTGAGAGTAGTATTAATAACTTCTTTTTGCTCTATTTTTATGTGACCTCATAAACTGAATATACCTAATAAATCCCTAAAGTACATACAGTGTTCTTTGATATTTCCCACATGACTTTAAGAGGATATAAGCAGAATAAAAGGTACACACCTAAGTGTCCAGAGTCCTGGGTTTTAGCACAGTTCTATTCACTAAAGGCTTCCATTTCCACATCTACTAAATAATGATTTAGTGTATAAAAGTTTTATCTTTAAAAGTCCCTTTACATCATTCATTAATTCACCTACTGACTCACTAATTCACTTATATATTTACTAAGTGCTTATTATGAAGCAAGCAGAGTGACAGATGATAAAGATACAAAGAGGAACAAGGCTGAGACCAACATGTATCTAAGTGCTGTAAACTATCAGAGATGCTCTATCCAGCAGGAGGAGTTACAAAAGCAGGTGTCAGTTATATCTGAAACCAAAAACCAAACCAAACTCGTTGTCATGGCATCAATTTCGACTCATAGCAACCTTACAGGACAGATTAGAACGGCCCCATAAGATTTCCAAGACTGTAATCTTATGGAAGCAGACTGCCACATCTTTCTCCCATGGAGCATATGGAGGGTTTGAACCTCCGACCTTTCAGTTAGTGGCCTAGCGCTCAACCATTGTGCCACGGGGACCTGAAAAATCTTCATAAAAGGGATAACCCTTAAGCTGAGTCTTAAAAGAACAGCAGGTATTCACTATAAGGATGGTTTCATGACTAGAGCTCTTCTCTCTCCCATAGTTAACATTAAATCTTCAGGGACTACAGAAGGACAGTTCTCCGACAAGGGAACACTGAAATCACCTCTTAAATAATTTAGGACAGTTAAAACCTCAAATGTAGTAATCCCCTTCCTCTCCTTTATCACCCAAAAACCCATTGCTTTCCAGCCAATTCTGACTCATAGCCACCCTACAGGACAGAGTAGAATTGCCCCATAGGGTTTCCAAGGATCGGCTGGTGGATTCGAACTACTGATGTTTTGGTTAGCAGCCTAAGCCCTTAACCACTGGGTTATTAGGGCTCTGAGTCTTCATCACCAAAGAAAGAAAAACGTAAACCACTACATTAGTCCCCAAGCAAAACAAACCAACACTAGCATCACCAGTAAAAGCTAAATTTACTTGGGCTTTCTAGTTACCTTAGGCAGACATTATAGGGAAAAGAGCAAGTCATTTAAAAGACTCGGAGTGTTTTTATTAAAAAAGTAGAAGGGGAGGATAATGGGTCTTATTATAGCACTAAAACAAGTTATTATTTGAACAGTTCACTCCGAGAAACTGAATGACTCACTCAGGGCACCATTAAAAAAATGACTGCATCACTGTAGCAAATGGCACCCTGGAAGAGTTCAGTCCCTTCAATTTATTCTCAGGAAGCACCTCGCTTTCCTTGGGAATTGGGACTATAAACATACTTATGTTTCCATTATCCACTTTTTAATTTTATCAAAAGCAGTTTGGTTTAAAATAAACTTATCCTTTACAGCTCTAGAAATCCTAATCATATTAACAAGAAACAGACCAGTAAAATTTCAGTATTATAAAATGTCAAAAGTGGGGAGGGATACTCTATGAAAAATCTTATTTGGTGCTAATCAACAAAGCATTATGAAAAATTAGTAAATGAAAAGGCTTGAAACACAGCAAGGTTAGAAATGACCATTACCAGCATTTATTATTGTTCTATTTGAACTCCATAATGAGAGATAAAAATTTAGCAGATAAGCCCACAGTAAATGTGAGGAAGAAAGCAGTTACCCACAAATGCTGAGAAAGGCTGAGGCCCTATATTAGGAATTGTGTTGTGTACAATCTGTACCTTTCTCTACATAGCTCAGATCAAGACTGCATGGGACCACACAAACGTAAACATGATTTAAAGTGACTATGTAACATACAAAGTCCCTGGGTGGTATATACAGTTAACGCTCTCAGCTACTAACCAAAAAGTTGGAGGTGGAGTCCACCCAGAGTCACCTCGAAAGAAAGGCCTGGTGATCTACTTCTGAAAAATTAGCCACTGAAACCCCTGTGGAGCACAGTTCTATTCTAGCACACATGGAGTCACCACGAGTTGGAGTCAACTCGACAACAACAGGTGTTTTATGCAAAGTATGCCCCTTCATTTTACATGCGTTGAGAAGAGGTCAGAAAGGAATATAAAGAGGCCAGGGTCACCCAGCAATGTAAAGGCTTTCCAGATTCCCAGTTCAGAGTTCTCGCTTTAATCCACGTATCTGCTATTTGTAATTTTCTATGAATAGTCATTAGCCCATGTGCCATAGATGAAAACTGTTCTTGCAGGGAAAAGAATAAAAAATAAAAGAGGGAAAAAAGTAACATAAAGAAACCGCATGGAGCTACAACAACAACAGCGAATTCGGATTCAGGGAACCAGGGTGCACATACCAATTTTGCCACCAAAGAAGTTGGTGCCATTGGGCAAGTCTTACTCCCTTATAGCCTTAATTTACTTGGGTATTTTTAAAATACTAAGTTTCAATGTATCCATGTAAGTAGAACCATTTTTCAAAAACTTCCCTGGAAGCTCAATGTAAGTACAGAAAAACTTGGAGCTACTCTGGTTGAAGATAAAATGGGGAGCCTCGAGTCCTGCCCAAAAGACCCTGTCATCTCCTGGGGGCCTTTAAGTACCTCCACAAACATCTAGGCCACTCAATGTATTATTGAAAACTATTGGAGTATATCAGTGGATGTCATGCTTTCAAATTTCACGTACCAGTACTACTTCCAAAAAGATTTTGAAAGACTGACATAGGGTTTTTACTTCATCAAGTAATGTTTGTCATTGTTTCATTTTTTAATCTTCTACCAGGTACTATCACTATTATTTCATAAGTGAAAGGATATTTTAGCACCAAAAAAGTAGAAAAAACATAATATCAAAATGAATAAGTTTAGCTGTGTTTTATGAAATTACAGGTGGGCGAGAGAAAAAGTCATTATAGACCAGCAGATTAGGAAACCAGTCAACCAGTCCAGATCATCGCTCAAGTCTATTCAATTTCTAAAATTATACAACTTCTAGTTTTTTTGAACCTCCCATCCTGAGAGGACTAGCCTCAAAACTACTTTTCTGTTAGCTGAGATCACTTTAGGTATACAAGAAACTTATTTCCTAAGACTACTATAGGGTTGCTATGAGTCAGAATCGACTCGACGGTGACGGGTTTGGCTTTTTTGAGCTTACTACTTCTTAAGTAAATGAATAAAGTGCCATAGGGTAATTAAAATTAAAAAGCAATGCAAAAAAATAGAAAAAGAAAACAAGTTAAAATTTGCAATCTTTATAAAATTTCAACTTCAAAACACATGACATCACTTTATTTTAATATAACCCCCACCAAAAAATAAAAACTATAAAATCTATAACATATTCAAAGCAACACTTAACTTTTTTTTTTTTTTGTACTTTAGATGAAGGTTTACAGAGTAAATCAGTTTCTCATTAAACAATTAATACACATATTGTTTTGTGACATTGGTTGCCAATACCACAACATGTCAACATTCTCCCCTTCTTGACCTTGGGTTCCCCGTAACCTGCTTTCCTGCCCACTCCTGCCTTCTCATCCTTGCCCCCGGGCTGGTGTGCCCATTTAGTCTTATTTTGTTTTATGGGCCTGTCTAATCTTTGGCTGAAGGGTGAACCTCAGGAGGGACTTCAATATTGAGTTAAAAGGGTGTCGGGGGCCACACTCTTGGTGCTTCTCCAGTCTCTGTCAGACCACTTAGTCTGGTCTTTTCTTGGCAACACTTAACTTTTCCTGTGTTTAAGTCTCTGAGCTGTTTCCTACTCTTTGCTCCTTCATACTAAGTGTTCGGTTCTATCAACCTAATACTTTTTTGTTTTAATAATTCTACTTTCTTTTCAAAAGCAGTATCATAGTGAGATGTTTCTAGGGATCTAGTTCAAGTTTCAGTACATTGTTCCTTTTCTTTACATTTCTGTAAAGTCCTTCTAGCCACAGAGGTTAGTACGAATGCTTGCATCCATCAAAGTAACACAAGGAAGTCAAGCCAGTAAAGAGGTGAAGCTGTATTTCCAGGACTATGTAACCTCTCTGAACCCAAAAAGCAATGTGGGTCTACTGATCATAGCTATCACTATTTTTTTCAGATCTCAGTTTAAAATTTCTAAGTTACAAGAACGTACAACATGCTGTTAGAAAAAGCATAAGCAACTCTATTGCACAGTTAAAATATTTTTCTGCTAAAGAAAGTTTTAATACCCAAAAAAAAACCAAACCTGTTGCCATCGAGTCAATTCCAACTCACAGCAACCCTACAGGACAGAGCAGAACTCCCCCAAAGGGTTTCCAAGGAGCTGCTGGTGGATTCAAACTGCTGACCTTTTGGTTAGCAGCTGAGCTCTTAGCCACTGAGCCACCAGGGCTCCTTTAACACCCAGGAGACCTAAATATCCCAAATCACTAAAATCTTGTGCACCCAGAAAACTTTCTTGAGAATTACAGCTTCAAGTTTCTCTCCCACTCCTGACACTGCACTTAATGTATCTTAGATTTTTTAACAAAAAGTTGTATCAAATTCCTGAAAGGCCCATTCCCATTTTATTTTACCCTACTCATACTTTAAAGTAATTTTTCTCCAAAAGACTTTCAATACGCCAGAGTAGAGATATTCACCAACCATCACTTATAAAATTGAAAACTCACATTATCATTAAGCCTCCTCTTTTCTAGGAAATAAAGATAATTCTATCAACTTTTCTTCAAGTGGTTTTTTTTCTAAAGTTAAAAAAAAAAATCTGTGGCCTCTATATTCTTCCTCATGCAATAAAACATGATTTCTTTTGAATGAAACACAGAACAAAGTAAAATGAGGCAGCTATGTGAGTTCTCTCTTTCTCACACTTTGAGTATCTATGCTAATCCTTAATACAACTATAAATGGGTAAAACTACGGTTCCTGGCATATTGACTCTGCAAATACCATTTCGTCTGACCATTAAGAGAGCTTTTGGATACCTTCAAGGTTCATGGATTGAAAGTATGCTCTAGACTGAAACTGACCAAAGAACCTCACTTTGTCAAGCTTGGAAAATAAACAACTAACATTCACAAGTCACACAATGATGATGTTTAAAACAGAAGATTTAAGACAGGACAGTTTTTACTCTAAAACTACCTAAGATGTATTCACCATTTAAAGCACATATGCACACGTGTGCAAGCACACACATGCATGTGCACACGCATGCATGCACACACACACACACAGTAGAAAGATCTGATAAATTTCTTCTTATGCATCAGACTTTGGGCCACTATCCCTTTACCCAGTCTCTCCAAATAATGTCTCCGAAGGCTGCTTCCAAACAGGCACCTGAAAAGCCATAAGGGACTTCGTCCCCTGTCACTTTCATTTGAAAAGCTGGCTGCAAAAAGGTTGATTCAAGCCAATTCCTTGGGCTCCATCAGTCAGCCTGAACCTGTCACTGCTGTCAGCGTTTGGTATCTTGAAGAACATTTAGATCCCAGCTACAAACCATCCAGCGATATCCCTCTGGTAATAACATTCTTACAAGGGGCTGCCATCTCCGAGCACTCAGGCAGCAAGGGTTGTGAAATGAAGGTAGAGAAACTATTCGGAGCAATAATAAAACACAGCCACTGTCTTCTTAAAGCTCCTGGCTGAGCAGCAAAGCCATACCAGCTGCAGAGCCTCTTCTTTTTGTTCCTTGTACAATCCTTAGTGGTTATACAAAATGACACCTTCTCTTGACAAGAAAGTTGTCCTCCTTTCTTAGATGTCTGGAAACAGACAGACATAACAAATATGGGGGGGAGGCGGAAGTGAGTAGAGGGAAGGTCTTGGCTTGAGGAGTTCACTTTAGACAGCTGCCCCAATGGAAAAACCTGTTTTTGATGGCCTTTACTGTTTTTGCTTGTTTACTTATTTATTTTTCCAGCTGACACAGTATTAAAACCAACCACACACACCAGTTTACAGAGAAATAAGATAAAAGGGATCCAAGGGTAGGCTTAATGGTGACAGCAATTTGTTAACAACTTAAACCACTACATAAGATCAAGTATACAGCATCCACAAGGATTAAAAAAAAAGAAACCGTATCACGAATATACCCAAATGTGCATAAATACACACAAAGGAAATACAGTGACAGGACTTTCTTTTGGTTCCAGATTGTATCTTATTTTACAATTCTCATACGCAGAAACGAGAGCTTCTCAGTGAAATAAAATAGGTTTATTTTTCAATACCAACCATGCAATATTTATAAACATCAAATACTTTCATAAGACTTAAGTCTTCTTAAAATTTCCCCACTACAGCCCCTAAGATCTAATTTCCATGCCACGGTGGTTCATGTCTGCATTTTAAAAGCATATGCAGAATCCACCACTTGTTTTAGCAGTCAGGCTGCACACGCTGTACTCTCGTCTTCGGGCACCTCTGAAGACAGAGCGGTATTTAATACTGAATATAAGCCATCTTTTCATCTTACACTGCAGTGTAATCACTTCCCACTTCAGAACTACAGCATGACTTATCATCTCAGACTTGCTCTCTAAGTGCTATGGCCACCATGGAGAAAAATGGCAAAGAACATTATGGGCTTACTCAAGGGAATCAGATCTTTGCTAACTGCCAAAAAGAAATCATGGCTAGTCAGGCATAGCATAATGATATACAGCATGAGAAATGACATACGTTACTGGGCCCTGGCTCTAGGAAATCATTTCTACTAAATGTCTACTAAATGTCCTCAGAATGTAGAAGCTGACCCCTTCTTAGTGTCAAATACACCAGATAAAAATTACAGCTACACATGGATAGTGTTTACAATTGTACATATGTACTCGAGGGAAAGTATACATGTATATTTACTGAAAACTACTGTTTACAGAATACAGTGAAGGTGGGAGATACAGAGTGCTTTGTCCTAGATTCTAGAAACTGATCAGAAGAAATGCAATGCTTTCAGTTTCCTATTATCAAGTTGGGTTCACATAGGCTTTCCACCTGGTCTAAAGATAATACAGTTTAAAGTCCTATCAGGACTGGCTCACGGAGTCAACTGTTTTCCTGTATTTAACAGGCACAAAACAAAATGCAGAAAGGTTCTGGGAAGTGTGGGGCAAAGTCCAATAAATAAATCCTTAGGCACTTTTCATCCTGCATCATAGAAGACACAAGTGAACATGAGAAAGAAAATAACAGGCACACATGGGCTTAAACTCAATTCAAACATCATGATGTACAAGTGAATATACATATTGAAAAGAAGTGTATTTAAATTTCAATTCCACATTATAAACATTGTTCTGGTTAAAATGTAAAGCCTTACCTTTACTTGTCTCTTGTTGGCTTCTCTTCTGGCTTCCCTTTCTTTCAATCTTTTCTCCTACAAAAAAAGAAGAAAATTTAGTAACATATAAACTTCTATATATTAGGCATAAATCAGACTACACATTCGTAAGTTTGTTTGTTTGTTTTAAAACCAACTGATATGTGACATTCATTTTCAACAACATTTACTGAGCATTCATTATGGGCTTGATATATGTACTCATAAGCATTAATTATATGTCAGATAGATCTAGAATCAAATCCTAGTTCTACCAAAGCTGTACAACTTGGGGCAATTTATTTATCTTCTCTCTCATTTTTCTCATCTAAAATGAAGCTGACACTTCATGAAGTTGACATAAGAATTACATAACATATAAATGCATACCACAATGTCTGACACATGACTGGTAAACAATCAACGTTGGCTCGTAGATTAAAAAGAAGAAAAAAAAAAGAGAGACTGACCCATTCCCCTTTTCCTCTATCTGAAAGCACAATTTATGGAAGATATGAAATCATCATCCTTAGGGCTCTTAGGAAAGTGGCAATATTTTCTCAAACAAAAAAAGGAGTTAGTGATTCTGAAAAACAATGGGTTATCATTCTTACCTATCACGTTATATTATTTAATCACTTCATAAATCATCCATTAGTTTCCCACTGATTGCAAAAAAAAGGCAGAAAATGCAACACTCACGTTTTTAAAATATTTTATGTAATTCTTTTTCTTGTTTAAAATATTAAAATTCAAAAGAAAATGACCTGGCTATAGTTGAAAAATCTTATTTTACTTAAGAAGTCTATTTTTCCCTTAAAGTGCTAAAACAGCAAAAAGGTTATTCGCAGACCAAAGTTCATAGCTGACAATTTATATGCTTTTTAAAGTTTTAATGAAGTAGTATGTCAATGTAAAAAGAGAATAGAAAACAAATACTAAAAAAATCTTTTTAAAATTGTACTTTAGATGAATGGTTACAGAGTAAACTAGCTTCTTATTAACCAATTAATACACATATTATTTTGTGACACTGGTTGCCAACCCAACGACATGTCAACACTCACCTCTTCTCGACCTTGGGTTCCCTGTTACCAGCTTTCCTGTCCCCTCCTGCCTTCTAGTCCTTGCCTCTGGGCTGGTGTGCCCCTTTAGTCTTGTTTTGTTTTATGGGCCTGTCTAATCTTTGGCTGAAGGGTGAACCTCAGGAGTGACTTCATTACTGAGCTAAAAGGGTGTCTGAGGGCCATACTCTCGGGCTTTCTCCAGTCTCTGTCAGACCACTAAGTCTGGTCTTTTTTTTTTTTTTTTTGAGTTAGAATTTTATTTTACATTTTTCTCCAGCTCTGTCCAGGAACCTCTACTGTGATCCCTGTCAGAGCAGTCGGTGGTGGTAGCCAGGCACCATCGCAAATACATTTCTTTTCATGAAGTAATATGAAGCTGGAACCATGATTCTCTATTACATTAAACATCCATTAACATGAGAGTGAACAAGTGTTCTAAGTCTGGTCTCTATAAAATTACCGTTATACTTTATCTATGCATGGCTTTCTCCAGACTCAAAAACCAATTCTGATACAAGCTCTGAGACAGGCCTGAGGCTGCTCTGTCGCTTACAGCATTGAGAAAGACAGGCAATTGCTACCATTCACCATGCCTGGGTTTATAGGCTGTTCTATGGTGAAGTGAGAATATAAATATTAAACATCTCAAGGAGGTTAAACACTAATTAATGCAAAGAGGAGAGCAGCCGACAGAGTTTGCAGATTCAGTTTCTTTATCTTCAGATTGCACAGCAGGAAAGCTAAATTCTAAGAGAAATTAACAAAAATTCCAATTCACATGGCAACTATGACTGTATCACACCCCTAAGTAATGCATAATGTTACATTATGTTGTTTCTGTGATTACTGATCTTTTTCTTCCCTAGCTTTGGAGAAAGTGGGTATTACTTTGACTTCCAAATAAAACATACAACTAGCAAGGTAATTAACTTAAACAATGTGCACTTATGCAAGAGGAACGTTCTAAAGATTACTTGGAAGTTCCACGACCAAGGTAAGAGGAAAGAAAAGAAAAGGGACAAAGAAATAATAACGGATGACAGAAGATTCATCTTCCAACAAATAATATATCCAGGTTACCTGAAATGGTTATATATGTAGAATAAATCCTAAATATGTGTATGTATGTTAAGGGATGGAAGTGAAGTGGTTTACATATTTCTAAATAGGAAATCAAATGAGCCTTGATACCATCAATCAAATACTAGAAAATAAAACAATTATTTATGTCTTCTCTATTAAGTAGAATTATAATTATGCCAATTCCGTTTTATTATAACTAGTTCCCTAAAATCTTAATTTACAATGGTAGGCATAATTTGTTAAAAATTCAAAATATAAATGTCTAGGTTGAAGAGCTATTTGAATCTGAAGATTGTTATTTGCATTTCTAAGTTATCTTTAGCTTAAAATAAGTTTATTTCATTTGAATTATTTATTATATTCAGATTAACTGTTCGGTTGTTGAAGTACATAGAGCTGATAAATTTGTTCTATGGTTATTCTGCCTCCTTCCAAAAAGATGTACAACTTCTTCAATCAATTTAAGACAAGGAATCCATTTATATCAGTGATTTCCACACCTGGCAGATTAAGCCAATGTGAAAATGAATAAACTGGGGGTGGGGGTTAATTGATAATAGTATGCAGGAATATATTTTTTGCATAACCTTGGGTCAGAATGCTTTTTCAAGGTATTATACATATTATAAGGTTCTTCCAGTCCGACATTCTATGGAAAGAAATGCTTATTTCTATTTGAAATCGTGTATAGCACTTACCATCTATAATACAATCATGTCTTCTACAGCTAGAATTTGAGTTCCTTTAAAACTCTCATTCATTTAACTAACACTTACTAAAATCCTACATGTGCCAGACATAGTTCCAGCACTGAGATAAAAAGTTAAGACAGAAATACCTTACTCTACACAGAGAAACAAAAATGGAAAAAATTACAACTCAATACTGGTCAAAACAGAGGCTATAAACAACGTACCATGGGAACACACAGAGGACAGGGGTGAGAGGGATGTCTAGGACCAGTGCATGATATATTCTGAGGTATGTTCTAAAAAAGACCTTAAACTACATTTTGTTGGCATACAGACATCCTCATCCATCCCAAACCACACTCTTGGCGTGCTGTTCAGAAATGCCTATAGAGTAAGAACAGTGATGCAGCTTTTCGACCATCTGTTTTGGAACACCAAAAAGGTCATGTTAAAATATCTAGTTTTAGAATAATATGACAGTGTCACATCATATCACTAGCATGTCTTAATCATTTCTGCAATCATATTATGAAAAACAGTGCCTAGTTTACGATAGGCGTCAGTATTTACGGAATAAACATCAGAGTAGAAAGATAATGGAGGAAAAGCTTCATCTTAATTTCTTTACTTTTCTCTATTGTCTCATCTATTTCAGCCATGTACACTTGGATACAGAATCCTGTATAGAATAAGTATTTAAAAAGTGAATGCTTGATTTTGTCGGGGAAATTCTGGCCACATCCAAATCAGTCAGACCTCTTACTCTTCCAATGCATTAAGTCATGAAGATTCCACATATTCTTATACCAGGTCACCAATAAAAAGTAAGACATTTTTGTAATACACTGCCATTTCCAATAACTACAGATCTAGAGTCTTCCCTGCCGCTAAGTAAGCCAGTGTAAAAGGGAAGAACCTGGAGACAAAGTAGAACCACAAACGAAACACATACAGTTTCACCAGCATTCACATCTCAGCTCTACTACTCATGATCTGAGCACTCTTGACAACTGCCTGTGGTTCAGTTTCCTCATCATACATAACTTAACACTGTAGCTGTAGAAACTAAAAACAAGATGGAGTCACTTATGCCAAGCCTGGACGAACATGCCGATGCCTAGTTTCACAGGGCAAAAGTTTACAACAACAAGTAACCTGGCTGTTAGAGTAAACAGCTATCTTGTTTCTTTAGATGTATATGTAACCAACGTCCTGCGTCTTTAGCTCCTATATTCCAGACAAACCAACACCTAGCCACCTGGAAACCTGTGTCATTTGTCTTCTTAGCAAAACCGACATTTCCAAAGAAAGAACTTCAAGGGATATTTTGATGAATAGCTGAAAGATTGATCGAAACAGCCTGGACTTCCCGGACTTTCTTTGTTACTCAGATTTTAAACTCCAATAGTACCCCATTTCTTTGCCAACACTGTCTCATGCTGTGTGTTGCGTGATTTCCGAATTGTATGATCAACTAATACATCTCTAACACTGTTTTCACTTTGCTTCTGCTCTTAGAAATTCTCTGACAACACATAAGATTACTACAGGGATTTAAAAAGCTTAATCATATTACTTAGAACAGTAGTTAGGCATAATAGTAAGTCCTTAATAAAATATTAGCTGCTATTATAATACTGCAGAGCATTGTATATTATTAATTATATTTAGCTGTGCTATGTTTGAATTTTTAAAGGTATGTGAATTATGTCATTATCGAGGTAAAAAGGACCTACAGCACACAGTTCATCTTATTTATTAATTTAACTCTCTCTACATTATATAGACAGTATTAAGTTCAATTAATACTTGCTGGCTACAACTCATTACAAAACACTAAAAGAACAGTCACAATCATCACTACTCCTTACACATATATGTTGTTGTTGTGTGCTAACGAGTTGATTCCAATTCACAGAGACCATATAAACCAAACTCGTTGCCGTCGAGTCAATTCCAATTCATAGGGACCCTACAGGACAGAGTAAAACTACTTTATAGGGTTTCCAAGGAGTGGCTGGTGGATTTGAACTGCCGATCTTTTGGTTAGCAGTTGTAATGCTTAACCACTGCAACCATAGAGGATGTCATAATTTACATAGAGCTTTTTGCAAGTGCATGCCATTCTCTTTCACACTGCTTTGCTTCTGGCATGCTGTTATTCCCTGCACAGATATCGTCAATCCCCAACATTTTAAAATTCTACCCCTCTTCTAAGATCCAAAACAAATATCAACTCCTCTGTGAAGAACTTCCTAGTCCCACTGGCAAATCTAGTAAATCATCACTCTAAGCTTCCTTAGTACTTTCTTCTTTCTACTGTCACTACATAATACCAAAACGACATGCAGGCTGGCACAGTGATTAAGAGCACAGCCTCCAGAGCAATACTGCCTAGATTCACATCCTGATTCTGCCACTTACTAACTACATAACTTAATTGCCACGGAGTCAATTCTGACTCACAGTGACTCTACAGGACAGAACAGAACTGCCCCATAGGGTTTCCAAGGCTGTAATCTTCTACGGAAGCAGACTGCCATATCCTTCTCCCATGGAGCCGCTGACGGGTTTGAATCGCTAACCTTTTTGGTTAGCAGCCAAGTGCTTAACCACATACTCCTGGTCAAGTTACTTAACCTCTCTGGACAA
Source organism: Dugong dugon (assembly GCA_030035585.1). NCBI lineage: Eukaryota > Metazoa > Chordata > Mammalia > Sirenia > Dugongidae > Dugong > Dugong dugon. Next base: position 36,472,686 of record CM057467.1, read on the forward strand.
TGGGGATAATAATAATACCTACTCAATGGCACCTACCAACAATAACAATCCCATAAAATGGTTATGAGGATTAAATAAATTAATAGATGAAAAACATTTGGAAGAGTGCCTAGTATACAGTAAATGCTCATTAAATGTTAGCTGTATTAGCTATTATCATCACATCATTTTTCATGATTTTAATATTTTATCATATCACACAAACAGCTTATCTGCTTATGTACCTATCCTGGTAACTGTTAAAGCACTTATCATAGTATCAACAGTACTGTTTGCATACTAGATGGGGAACTACTTGAAGCCAAGAGCTTGATTTCATTTATCTTTGTATACTTTGAACCTAGCCCCTATGTCACAAATGACCTATGAATGTTTATTGGAAGGAAGAAAAGAAGAGGAAGAGAGGGAGGAATTTTACATTTCTCACATGAAGAAACAAAAATTCAAAGGTTTTGACTTGCTCATTACTAAAGAGCTTAGTATGTGGCACAGACTGATCTCAAACCTGGGCCTTCGGGTACCAAGTATAGTGTTTTTTCCAATATATTTTAGTAAAAATAAAATTAAGATGTTAGACTTTGAAGGTTAAGTATTAGCAGATGAGACTTTAATAACAGAAGATCTACTATTACTTTAGCAAGGAGCTGTATAATGCAATAGTTATCAAACCCTATTTCTGAATTGGCTCTCTAATGAGACTGTGAGAGACACTCTGCCACTAAGATAGAATAATCTCAGTATTTCCTCAATTTGTGGGAAAAAATAAGTGCATGGATGGCAATTTCTAAACACTTTTGCACCCAAATTTTTCAAAAACAGTGGCACTAATTACCAATTTTCTATGAGCATTAGCAGAAGACAAAATAAATGAAAGTAGCAGAATAATGTTAAAGAAAAAATAAGGAACAACTGATTTTAATTATAATTAGTTTGAGGGCTTCTTGTAGTTCGTGGCTGCACATATTTATAATTTTATCTCTTCTTTCTTTTACACAGATACATTGTAGTCCTATTTTCTACAAAAAGTTTTCCTGTCTTGAATACCGAAATCAAACATACACATATTTTATGTAATCTCAGAAAGATCACAATGACTTTTAAGAGTTTTGCTGCTGAAACTAATTTTTTTTTAATTACAGCTATATAAAACATCAAGTAGCTACAAGGAACAATAAAATTGTACCTTTATAAAAATTTATCTATCAGCACATTATTTTCTTACCAACAAAAATAGCTCTGAATTATTGAGTACCAACAGTGTGCTAGGCATTTTACATTTTATCTTTTTAAATCAACACATGAAAACTTTTGAAGTAAGCATTATTATGCGTATTTTACAGATGAAAAATTGGGGGTCAAAGTGGTTAAGTGACTTGCCTTATGTCACACAGCCAGTAAGTGATGAAACTGGGACTAAAACTGGGTCTGTGGAACCAATGTCCTCACTCCCTCAACTTCAGCACACTACCACACCCCTTACTTCTCCATTATAAAGTCTATTTAGCTCTGCAGCTTTGTAAGTAGTGTTTTTGTGTTATAAAATGCTTTAGACAAATAAGGCTGCATTTTCCTTTATGATTAAAATGGTCTGCTACTGTACAGGTCTTTTCGACCTGAAAGCATTTCCTGGACACTACTTAATTAATTTTTGCCAGTCTTCTGTGCAAAAGAAACAGATAATTAACCACATTTTACAGTTACACAAATTTTTGTTGTAATTAATCAATAACTGGCTTCTCCCAACACATTAGAGAATATGAAAATGATACTTCAAAGTTCCAAAGAATAACCTCGATATGTTCATCAGAAACAGCCTTTCTATCCAAGTAAACATAAAAATCTCTACCCTGTGGCTTTTCATCTAGCCATTTTAATCACAGCAGAAAAAAATACACTGGCAATTTTCTACTACTCCTGAATCCCAGTAAATTCATTACGGTCACTAAAAGACATTTAAATTTTCAGATTTAAATTGGTTATTGAATCCACAAAAGGCAGTGATGGTTCAGTGGCAGAATTCTTGCCTTCCATGCAGACACCCGGTCTGACTCCCAGACAACGCACCTCATGCAGAGCCACCACTTGTCTGTCAGTGGAGGCTTGAGTGTTGTATGATGCTCAAAAGGTTTCAGTAGATCTTTCAGACTAAGGCCTAGCAAGAAACTTCTGAAAAACTCAGCCAGCGAAAACCCTATTAATCATAACAGTCTGATCCCTTTGTGCATGGGGTCGTCATAAGTCAGGGGCCAACTCAGACAGCAGCTAATAACAACATCATCAGAATTCACATGTACACACAACTGGGAAAGATTTCTGCCATAAGTCTCAAATGGATGAGGAACAGTCAAAGACTTTAAAACATGACCTGAACACAGCCAGGCCATAAAACTGAAGGAAGACACATTTCCAAAACCGGGTGAAATAAAAAGGGAAATAATTTGAAGCAAACCATTAGAAAATCTTTCTTATCCTAAAAAACTATGTTATCACTGTCTGAAATGGAGGCAAAAGAGTAAACATTAGTCTTTAAACACAGGCACAGAAGAACAAGAACTAGAATTATGATAACCCACAATCTGGGAGATAGATATAGGGAAGAAAGAACATTTTTCTTTGCTAAGCCAGGTAAAAAGAAATTCTTTTTTTTTTTTTTTTTTAAAGAAGATAGATGAATGATAGCTGCTATAAATGGCAAAGCATAAAGATAAAAGGCTGCAGTGCAATGACTTGAGCCTATAATTTTATTCAATTATAAAATATAATTGAATTTTATTAGATTCAGTAAATGAGGTGGGTTTTTCTCTTAATTTTACATAGTTTGAATGTTTTAAATCTTTTATTTTCCTATTTCATTTTTGAGGGCAGATCAGTATCAAAACTATTTTACACCACAGAAAATGAAGGCAAAATTTTATCTTTAGTTCTGCCATGCTACAAATGATTAAGTATAAGGAGAGCATGAAATTCAATAATGAAAATCAAATTCACAAGAGACAGGAAAACAGAAAATTACATTTCAAGGTACAAAATACTCCTTTTATAGATGTTATTATATTTCTTTTGGCTTCTCACACATGGTTCGTCCTTAGCTTTCAGGAAAAAAAAGTGCTATGAAATAGGAATTTCATCAGCAGTCAGGACCATGTATTTAAACATTTTTCATTCTACGGTGATACTTGGAAATTTGTTGATTTGGAAATACAACTCATATTTTTCAGGAGGTAGGAGAAGCATAATCCACTTAAACATGCCTCAGGAAACTGTGACAGCTTGGTAAGGAACCAAGTCCCCAGCTGTCACATAGGGAAGAAGTGGACATCTATCCTTATTTCAGTATCGTAGGAACTTCTTTTGCAAAGAATAAAATTGAGTCAACAATAAAATTGGGATTAAAAGAATAATTTCAAAAATTTCAGATCCAGAAAATACCTCCCGCCCCTCCACAAGAACAAACTCCCAGTAAAGCCTAAATCCCTCCCAGGAACTCAGAACACAAGGTCCTGTGATCTTTTGCCTAGTCTACAGAGCTTGGTTTGAACAATATAAAAAATGGTGTCTTCTATATATCAGTAACAACTAAAACAGGATATGAAGACAGACAGAAAAACAGACTAACAAGGAAACACTGATTCACTAATTAATTCTTTCAAATATTTACTGAGCAACAATGTGCCAGGCTCTGTGATAGGCTCTGGGTAGTGATGAGCATCATGGTTCAGCCTCTAGTGGTCTTTGCAGTCTATGACCTGATCCGGTCAGTCTCCTTAATTCCATTAGGACCATACTCTGCTCCCAGCTCCTAATCTGACTCTTCCAATAGCTATTCACCATCAGTCTTCCAACCACTCTCTCTCTCAAATACCACATGGTATTTTTTGTTTTAAAAAAAAAAAAAGATCCTGTTTAATGAGGAAGTATTTGTTCTGTAAACCTTCACCTAAAGTACAATAAAAAAAACTTTTTTAAAAATCCCATAAACCAAAGAACTTCAGGTTTAAGAAACAATAAAAACAGAGGAAATAGCAGTCAAAGACTTGCCATACAGTTGATGGATAAGATCTATGCAATTTTGAGTATTTATCACATTTTTGATGCTGGACATGGAGAAGGACTCAAGCATGTCATTAGATGCTATAAGCTTATGTGAATAATAGAACCCTCCCACGCAGACATCACCAAACTATAAAGCAAAGGTTTTATAGTAACAGGCTGGCTCCTTTTTACAATAAACCTGGCTTTGAGGAAGGGTTGCAATGTTGGGGATGGTGGTGTTTTATATACAAATGGATCCTCTTACATACATAAACTTTACTCATAATGTCCATTTTAGAATTGAGCACCAGATGTTTTTAGTACCTTGCTCTTACGATGACATTTTTTTACCTTAGTAAAATTTCCTAAGGCCACGTGAGCAAGATGACATTACCTTAGACTCTATGGCCAGTTACTGAAAAATGGATTACAGTACTAGTAACTGTATAGATACTCAATGGACATTCAGGGAAAGGTGTTATTAGTTTGGGGTCCCAGCCTATACTATCAGCTATAACCCTTATCTTATTCGTACTCGAGATCACTGATCTTGCTCTTGAAACATGAACAATTTCCGTTATTTATTTGCCATTACATCTTCAAAACCCTCTACCACTTTCCTTTCTTCCTCTATTCACTTGTTTCATTATCCTCTGCCTTGTTATTTATTGTTTCAAAGTTCCTTTGATGGAAGAGAATGTCTGTTGGCTTCAGATAGGTAGCAATATAGCTTAATAGGTAAAAACAAAGTCTATAGAGTAACAGGAGTCTCTGGGTGGTGCAAATGATTAAGTGTTCAACTACTAGCCGAAAGGTTGGTGGTTCGAACCCACCCAGAGGCTCACTGGAAGATAAGCCCAGCGATTTGCTTCCACAAGGTCATACCCTTGAAAACCCTATGGAGCAGTGCTACTCTGCACACATGGGGTTGCCGTGAGTCGTCATCGACTGGACTACAACTAACTTGAAAACAACAATAAAGTAACAACAAGCTTGGTAAGAGTCCAAGGGCTGCGATTTACAAGCTGTGAGGCCTTAGATAAATTACCTGACCCTTCTAAGTCTTAGTTTTATCATCTGTAAAATAAGGCTAGCTCACTTATTTCAGAAGTTAACTGTTAATATGTAATACAACAGTACATTTAAGGTGCTTAGTGTAGGACACAGTTAAGTAACTGCTACTGGCTATTATTATTGATATTATTATTACTATTCCTACCAGCCTAATTACCGCTTCTCTCTTTCTTGACTATCAATCACATGAATTTATGTTTAAGATGCTTGGATTACAGGCCAACTAAATTCTATGTCAATAACAACAACACAAACAAAACAGTTTTTTTTTTTAAATGTCCCTTTGTTTCTAACTTTCTAATGCTCATGCTTGTAGTAAGTAAAATCTAGAGCAATGCTGTACCTTCTATGCAAGCAGTCCAGAGCTACATCTAGACATGGTTATGTTATCTAAATACACAATCAGATATGGCTAAAGCACTCAAAAATTTCAAGGGAATATCTGTTACAGCAGTTTTATCACCCTAAATACAAGCAATCTTTCAGAGCTGAGAATGATGACACCACAGAACAGATTTTCATTCCATTGAATTAAAAACCTTTCAATGATGTGATCCACAGCCCATCTTTCACATGTCTGACTGAATTGTCAGAAATAAAGTGCTTTCATGCCAAGAGTAGCGCTTTGCCTTTACAATTTACTAATTTATTAAAGGTTTCACATGCTCAAATGATAGCCTTTGTTATAATTTTACCTCTGATGAATGTTTTCAAGAGGTTCAGCAGAGACAATAAAAGGATCAGGCCTAGTTAAGCACAGCTACCTATAAATCCCAGGCAAAGCTGGAGAGCAGATGGTCTCAGAAGAAAATGGTGGGTAAAGGATACCATGAAGACTAGTGAAGAGCAAATAAAGATGCTCACTGAGTGACCGAAAGCAGTCCCAGAAGGGCCCCTGAGGGCCACAAAATGAGTAGCTATGAGTTTCAACAAGTGGGCAGCCGAGTTCTACTCCCAATGGTACCATGAATGTATACTGTGGGTTTTTTGTTTTGTTTTTGCTATAAATTCTTTATAGATCAGTTTCTAAATCTTTAAGACAAGGGTATTTACTTGGGTTACGGTAAAAATCATACAGCTTTCAGAACTCGGTAGATAAAAATATGAGCCAAGGACGACAGTAACGCTGTGGAGGAAAAACAGATGGGACTAAATGAATGCTTAAATCCCATATTAAAAAGACTGAGTGCATATCCAGATCTCAGTAGTGCGAAGCTTTTAATTTTAAACAGCAGGGGTAAACAACTACTTTAGAAACAGTAGTTATTAAAAACAGAATTTAATCATTAGGACTAAATTCACTTATACATCAAATATACTACCCTTTTAATACAAAAAAACATAATGACGAAATATTTTAAACAGGCTGGGAAAAAAACTCCAAAGCTTTATGAAAACTTCTAAAATTGACATACATTTTTTAAAATACCATACATATCAAGTACAGAATTAGGCAATAGGTTTTACAGAGTTTTCTTATGACATGCAAAATTATTTCAGGCACATCCCTTATTCATAACTTTGTGTCAAATGTCTCTTCACCTTTTTCTATCTTCATGAAGTAAAGCTTATTCCTAGGACCTAAAGTTAGTATTTTAAATGTTCTTTGGGGACACAGAATTCTTCTCAGTATGCTTTTATGAAAGTAACAAAATTATGAGCAACAGCCTCAAAGGGAAACATCTGCCCTAGGCAAAACGTGCTAGAAGAACTAAGAAGTGTCATTAGCATAAAAAATGTACTCAATAAGGAAAACAATATGATTTCAAAAGCAATAATGCATTCAGGTAAAGCAATTGATTAATACAAATTATCATTTGAAGTATTAATAATATATTTAGAGCCCTGTTGGCATAGTGGTTAAGAGCTCAGGCTACTAAGCAAAAGGCTGGCAGTCTGAATCCACCAACCACTCCCTGGAAACCCTATGGGACAGTTCTACTCTGTGCTATAGGGTCGCTATGAGTCGGAATTGACTCAATGGCAACAGGTTTGGTCTTTTTTTTTAGTTTTTAAAGTAAAATTTTAGTAGCCATTGGAAAATAAGTGAGCAAGAGAAGTCTTATCAAGTAAAGCAAGGAACCTGATTTGTCAAGAGGGAAAATTAAAACTCAAAATTCCATTTTTCAAGCAGTGGAAAAATTAAAACTTAAAATTCCATTTTTCAAACAGCAAAGGATGATTTTATTCCCATGTCTTACCTAGACCCACAGAGCCAAAAGGATCTTTCTGATCATCTGGTATTAAACCCCCATTCCCACTCCCTCATTTTTCAGATGAGGAAAGTATAGTCCATACTGGTGACCAGTTCTCCAACCTGGAGTAGGTAATGCCAAACTCAGAGCTCAAATGCAGGTATTCTGCCTTATAACCCGGTACTCTATTTCTACCAAACACTACTGCTTCACTGTGCCAAAATTTAAAACTTGCTATTTTAAAATATTCCATCTGTGTCATCTGTGCAAAAGTCTAATACATTCAGTTTGGTACATAATTGATTTGAGCTCCTGTATTGTATTTTATATATGCTATTATCTTAAGCTTACTAATTCCAAAGTGCTCACAAAATGTATAGTTTTCTCTAATTTGATACACATGCACACACAAATACATAATAATAATCTCATTGATGAAAATACCAAGAAACCAATCATGTGAGACTCGAGTAGCATATATATGAAAGTTGAATAGAGAGAAGACTTTTAGGGTTACCTAATTTATTTTCTAGTTATTTCCTTGTGCTTTTTCAGGCTACGGAATATTCTCAACCTTCTGTTTGGAAGGTATGCCACGGTCTGCCTTGCGCAGAATACATATATTTTACATAAAATAACAAATTTTGACTTGTTTTTTAAAAATCTTCTGAGTTCAAAACCAAGAGTTATGTGAAGTTCATTTGGTTTCTCACAATTATGTCCACTCAAAACTGCTCACTGTTGCAACAATCACAGAGCTGGTTTTAAGATGTATGCTAACTTCTAACATTGTGCAAAGAAAAGAAAACAAATTATTTAAAAGCTCAAAAATACATATAGAACCCTTTGTGTAAGGGGAGAAAATAATAAGAAATGGAGAAAAATAGTTCCAGTTGCACAAAAAACTGGAAGTATACATAAAAAACTAATAAAAGTAGTTACCTATAGGGATGACAAGATGATAATAAAGGTAGGTAAGGGCAGAAGCAAGACCTGTCGATGTATAACTATTTTATCATCTTGATTTTAGAAGCCTATGAATCCTTTCCAAATTTTTTAATTTAATGTAAAAATATCAGTGCAAAAAACCTTTTGTGCAATGATAGCATACTTCGTTATCTACGGCTTAATTATAACCTTCCTGAGCACAGAGGGACCTATGTATTTTAAATATTCTATCTTCACAGCAGAAACCCTGGTGGTATAGTGGTTAAGAGCTACAGCTACTAACCAAAAGGTCGGCAGTTCAAATCCACCAGGCGCTCCTTGGAAACCCTATGGGACAGTTCTACTCTGTCCTATAGGGCTGCTATGAGTTGGAATCAACTCCACAGCAACAGGTTTATCTCTACAGCCTAGGGCAGAGCCTACGACACACACAGTATGTAATAAATGAACACTTAACTAATTTGAAATTAACTTTCTAAAGGCTTCAGAAATCAATACTCCACAACCTGGATATAGTAATAGCTTCCACAGATGAAGGGAATGGAAAGGAAGGGAACTGAACGGAAGGGAACAGAAGGGATAGCAAGGAGGAAAAGCCTTAATTTTACATCAATTTTCATTCTTCTTTACTGCTGGCTACTATTTAGAAACAATAAAGCATAAGACATTCTTATATTCTGCTCAATCTCCACCCAGATAAATACTCTAAGAAGACTGTAAGCTGAAACATGACAAGCTGTTGATACTTTTAATATTATTAAAGATTTTAACAACAAATCATTAATACCAAATTTCAACTTAAAGTACTGTACTAAAAAAAGAAATTCAGGAAATGTTTAGTCTTCTCAATAACATAAACAGCAATTGTAACCAATATATTTCAGGTTCATTTGTTCTCCATATTTCTGGAATGTTTTTCTCAACATTCATTTCCATCCCTGAAGCTACATGTAATATCTACTTTTTTAAAAAGAATGAAAAGGGAAATGCTGCTCTTAATTTAAAAAAAAATAAGAAAATAGAGTTTACTAGTCCATTAAATAATTACCAAGTCAAAGAGGAGCCAAAAAGTATAAGAATCCTGTTCATGAGTTAGAAGATTCAACATAGTAAGGACATCAATTCTCCACAAATTGATATATAGGTTTAATGCAATTCCTATCAGAATTCTAAGAAAATTTTTTGTAGTTATACAGCACATTATTCTAAAATTTATATGGAATTGCAAAAGAACTAGAATAGCTAAAACAATTCTGAAGAAGAATAAAATGAAAGGAATAAGCCTACCCCATATCAAGGCTTTTTATGTAGCTACAGTTATCAAGGCAGTGTGGTTTGGTGCAGAGACAGACACATAGATCAATGAAAAATAGAGAATCCAGAAATAGACCCATACAAATGTGCACAAGTGAATTTTGACATAAGCACAAAAGCAATTCAAAAGAGGAAAGATAACCTTTTCAACAAACAGTGCTAGGGCAATTCATCCTCTGTTTAGAAACGAGTTAACACAGCAGGCCTGAGACTGCTAGCTATCCTTAGAAAGGCCTGCTTGCCAGGATGGCTTTTAGCTAGTGCCTGGGGATTTGAATGGTAAACAGTTTCCCACAATAATATAAAACTTGCCCTAAATGACCTGAGTGTGACTCCCTGTGCTTAAAATGTTTGTAAAAACAAAAGAACATGGTTTATGTTGAAAGCTTGCTTTCCTTCTAGAAGTCTAGAATTTTGATACATAGGCAGAGGGTGTCTACATGAGCAGCCCCCAATAAAAACTTTGGGCAATGAGTCTCTAATGAATTTCTCTGGTAGAAAGCATTTCACACTTGTCACAATTCATTGCTGGGTGAATTAAGTATGTCCTATGTGATTTCACTGGGCAAGGACTCTTAGAAGCTCGTGACTCTTTTCCTCCAGACTTGGCTCCATGTACCATTTTCCTTTGCATCCTTTCTGTGTGTTAAATCATAGCTGTGAGTACAATATATGCTAAGTTCTGTGAGTCTTCATAGCCAATCACCAAACCTTGGGATGGTCCCAGGGACCATAGACACAGTATCCATAGGCAAAAAAATAAACTTTGATCTAAGTCTCATACCTTATTCAAACATTAACTCAATATTGATCACTGACTCAAACGTAAATGTAAAACTTTGAGGGGAAAAAAACAGGAGACAATCTTTGGGACTTAGGTGTAGGCAAACGGTTCTTAGACTTAACACCGAAAGCATGATCTATGAAAGGAGAAGATAAAAATTCAACTTCTTCAAAATTAATCACTTCTGTTCTGTTAGAGATCCTGTTAAGGGGATGAAAAAACAAGCTACAGACTTGGAGAAAAGATTTCCAAGCCATATATCCAACAATCAAAAAACAAAAACCAAACCTGTTGCCATTGAGTGGATTCTGACTCATAGCGACCCTATAGGCCAGACTAGGACTGCCCCATAGGGTTTCCAAGGAACAGCTGGAGGATTTGAACTGCTGACCTTTTGGTTAGCAGCCTGAGCTCTTAACCACTGCGCCACCAGGGCTCCAGACCCACCATCGTCAAGTCAATTCCAACGCGTAGTGACTCTATAGGACAGAGCGGAACTGCCCCATAGGGTTTTCAAGGCTGTAAATCTTTCTCCCGAGGAACAGCTGGTGGGTTCGAACCACCAACCTTTTGGTTAGCAGCCGAGCGCTTTAACCCCTGGGTCATGAGGGCTCCTAACAGCAGGGGGCTATCTGTACCCATTGCCATCCAGTCGATTCTGACTCATAGTGACCCTATAGGACAGAGTAAAACTCCCTTATAAGGTTTCCAAGGAGTGGCTGGTGGATTCTAACTGTCGACCTTTTGGTTAGCAGCCAAACTCTTACTCAGTGCACCACCAGGGCTCCACCAAGGGACTAAACCAAAAACCTCACTGTCATTGAGTCAATTCCAACTCACAGTGACCCTATAGGACAGACTAGAACTGCCCCATAGGGTTTCCAAGAAGGGGCTGGAAGATTCAAATGTCTGACCTTTTGGTTAGAAGCTGTAGCTCTTAACCACTGCACCACCAGGGACTAGTACGTAGAAAATAGAAGGAACTCAGCAGTAAAAAAAGCAAACAATCCAGTTAGAGCATGAGCAAAAGACATGAAGAGACATTTTACTGAAGAAGAGAAACAGATGGGAAAAAAAGCACATGAAAACACCATTTACCATTAGGTAAATGCAAATAAAAACCACAATGAAATATCACTACATACCTATCAAAATGGCTTAAACAAAAAAAGCAAAAGACCAAATGCTGATGAGGAAGCAAAAAAATTGCATCACTCACACACTGCTTGTGGGAATATAAAATGGTACAGTGTTTCTGGAAAACAGTTTGGCAGTTTCACATAAAATTAAGCATTTAATTACCATAGAACCCAGCAATTGCACTCTTGGGCATTCATCCCAGAGAAACTTTTGGTCACATAAAAAACCTGTACACAGATGTTCATAACAGCTTTACTCATAATAGCCTAAAACTGGAAACAACTCTATGTCCTTCAGCAGGTGAATGATTACACTAACTGTGGTACATCCATACCATGGAACGGTACCTAATAATAAAAAGGAAGGAATTATTGATGCACGTAACAACCTGGACAAATCTCTAGGAAATTATGTTTCGTGAAAAAAGCCAATCCCAAAATGCTACATACTGTATGATTCCAATTTATGTAATATTCTTGAAATGACAAAAAGCATAGAAATGGAGAACACAGGATCTGTCAGTATTATTTCTTACAACTAGGTGTGAAATTCCAATTAGCTCAAAATAAAAACTTCAATTAAAAAAAAAAAAATCAGGAGGGTTGACTATTACAAAGACATTTTCCACAAACAGTAAACACATGTCAAAACTAAAAAAAAAGAGACTAACATTACTTGAGTCACCTTAGACCAAAAGCAGATTGAGATGACATTCTCAGAAACCAGATAGCAGAACAGCAGAAGGAAGATAGAAGGGAGTAGATAAAATGACAAAGTATCCACAGGAAAAAAAAAAGAAAAAGAAAAATGTTAGATAAAATAATAAAGTAATGTGATTAGCAACAGGTATCAAAAGCACAAATGGATTTTTACATTTTTTCTCCTTCACTGAGCACATACTAACATAATCAGAAAAATAATAAAGCTGCAAAATCCACAAAAACAATAAAGGTAGTATCAAGCATCAGGTACTCTAAAAGTAGAGAAGAAAGCCACTAATTAAAAACAGATTAAAAAACTTCACAATCTGTTGGACTGCAGGTGTGAGGCTTGGGGGGCTTGATGAATTAAGGCTCTAATAAAGTTGTGTGAAATGAAATTCATCTCCCCTCTGTATCTCCTCGAAAGGGCTTCTTTCATCTTCTGTAACAGAGGAGATCCGATAGTTTGCCTCCTTCACTCTACATCTAAGAGGATGGGCAAAGAGCAAGCTAACACCAGGAACACTTCCAAGAAAACAAGTTTCAAAGACTCCTGCTGGGGCCCAATGTTATCTACATTTAATATTGAGAAAAGAAACATATTCAAACTCTATAAAGGTAAGAGTTGGATAGCTTTAGGTAATAATCCATTTCAATATCCTCATATAATAGAAGATGAAGTAAACCTAAGCAGCTTAAAAGGTTATATTACGCCTGCCATGTTTTTAAAAATACATGAAAATATAATGTACATTTTTAGACTTTTTAAAAATAAAAACAGAGGATATGCTATCATATCTTCTCTTATCACTACTATGACATTACTGGTTAGGAAGGTCTGGGTAAATGAGGTTAGAAATGAAGAAAAAATTGAAATAAATACTTGAAAAGTAATAATTTATTTTCAGACAGGTAAGATTTTAAAAATCTAAGAGAATAAATTACTATATGAAGGAGTGTAATAACATGCCTTATACAAACAAGGGAGATAAATATTTGTTAAATGAATAAAGGATGAAAGAAATGTGTAAATATAAGATAAAAATGCACAAATGAACAATTATATCTCAAAAAAATTAGAAATGATAAAATTAGCCATATCAATTCAAACTATATTCATTATATGTATAAAATAAAAATTCAAACTTTTCTGTATACTACATTAAAAAACTAGATGAGAAAGAGTCAATAAATTCCAATAAGGTTTTCATTTTTACAAAACTAGACAATGATTCTAAATTCTAGTTACAAAATAAATAGATAAATAAAAACATTATTAAACACCCAGGATAAAAAGTGACTAAAATTTAAAAGTTCTAGTACTTACTACAAGTTTTGTTATTTGGAACCTCTTTGCCAGGGGAAATATAAAACTTTATCTAAATGTTTTGATATAACATATTATCAAAAACACCCGAAATAATTTACATTGTGTGTGCGTGTGTGCACGTGTTTGTGTGTGAGAATGTTTAGGCATATTTAGGGACATATTAAATTTTCACTCAGTATTAATTCAAGATGGAAAGCTTACCCGATGTTTTGCCTTAATTTTCTTTCTATACTCTTCTTTGTCAAATTTATCCTCTTCCTGAAGCCTTTCCTTTGCTTTATCTAAGTTGATACCACCAGCATTGCCCTCTTCCTCAGTATCCTTTGCAATGGATTTCTGCATTGGTGGCCACTGCTGAACCAACTGTAAACAGAAGAAAGGTGAGGTAGGAGACAGGGAACATCAACACAAAACCATTTTCTTTGGTATAATGATTTTCAAATAGTGCATATACTCACTGTCTGCCTTAAAACCTATTTTTCTTAAGCTTTCTACAAACTTTATTTTAAAAAATATGACTAAAGTGAGCAAGCCACAGCAAAGATTGTTCCAGTAAGGATAAAGTACTACTGCCAACATCCAATAGAAGAGTATTAAAGGAAAATTTCATGATATAATTTGGAGAAGAGGGTTGCAGAATAGAAATCCTTCAACATCTCAAACAATGCAGTCGGTATTATATACTTGACACAACTCAGCCAAAATTATCTCCACAGCCGCACCACCCAGGCTGACTAGAATACAACTACTCCAGGCTGCCACGGCACCTGTGTGTGTCGTTAGCCCTTGTCTCATCCTACTTTGTTGTTTTTCTTTCCTGTTTCTCTCATTAGAATTAATCTTGAGGGCAGACATCAGTCTTGTTCACGTATTCCCAGAACCCAACACAGTGACTGGCATATAATGGGTTCCCAAAATTGACTATGAATTAATGAGGCACACACTGGACAGTACTACACATAAAGACTGACAGAGCTAAGCGCAAAGCAGAAAATCAGCTTAGGTTCCACAGGCCTATTCAAGTTCACCGTACTTTACACATATAGTTTATGGTTAGGAACCAGGTGACACAGAAAAAAGGGACTGATCTGGGAGTCGGGGGGCCTAGCTTAATGTCCTGGCTTTTTTACTAGGCTGCTGCATAACCCTAAATAAATGATTTAATCTCTGGGCACCTAGAGATTCAACTGAAAAATAAAGAGGTATGTTTGTCTGAGTAATCTTTAAGCCCTTTTCCAGGTCTAACACTATAAGACATTATACGACAATTTAGAAAAGAAAAAAAATTCTCTTATTTTATCTAATAATTGCTTGTCGCAAGAATTTCAGTAGCTACTAGTGTTTTGAATGACTACTAGTTAACCTGCAGAACAAACGAAAATTTGTAGACACAGACATCACAGGTATTTCTCTCTCCTCTCACTCATGTGGCCACCATGGCCATTCTTCAAGATGAGATACCTAGAGAGTCTCAAATTTTGGCAATCCATGAGAATGACAAATACTACCACAAAAGCAGCTGTGCCAGCAGACACTAGGACTTGATGCAGTGAGAAGGACCAGCTGTTACAGTAAGAATACCATCCGTCCATCCACTACTCAGCTTGGAACTAATTGGCATAATCTGTGCAGCTAAACTTAGTAGCACACTAAGGAACTTCATTATGCTAAAAGCACTAATATTATTTTACAGTGAGCATGTGATGTAATATAACTACATAAAAACATTCTAGTTCACCCTATTTCTCAGGTGCTCACCTCTTTTTAGTAATTTCATAAAGACTCACTATCAATTTCATGGCCTTCCTCTGCACTTCTAACCACAGCTTTGAATTGCTCCTTTTCCTCTGACTTATATACCATTTAACTCCATATTATTAGTGCAAATCTGGGCTTCTAAAGCAAAGCCCCTATGCACCAAATAACATCAAAGCTTTGTTCACTTCAAAATTAAAAAGAAACATACCATTGGGGAAGGACTGCTGAGGCAGTATTTATATTAGTGATGATGAAATATCTGATGTGATGCATTATAGTCAGTATGAAAAGCTCTGTTACTTTACTGGGATATTAGATGGTGATTGTGATCTTAAGGTTATGTGTCAGCTTGGCTGGGCCATGACTCTCAGTGGTTTGGCAGCTATGATGCAGTTTGGTAGCTGTACGATGATGTGATCACTTCCATGATGAGATTTGATATAATATGATCACCTCCATGATAGGATATGCTGTGAGTAGCCCATCAGTTGAAAGGGAGTTTCCTTGGGTGTGTAGCCTGTGTCGATATATAAGTGGACTTTCTTGCAAGACGCCTAGGCTTTTGCTCACTCTGGATCCTGCAGCTGGCTCCTGATTGTCTGACCTCTACTTCTTGGGACCTGAGCTAACAGCTTACCTGTCACCTTGCCTGCCTATCTTGGGATCTGTGGTCTTCACAGCCTGTGAGCAAGAGCCCTGCTGTCTGACCTGCTGATCTTGAGTTCGCCAGCCCCTGTGGCTATGTGAATCAGAAAAAGCCTCCATCCTGACCCACAGACTTGGGACATTCCAGCCTCTACAATCGCATGAGCCGTATTTATACGCTTTACTGGTTTTGCTTCTCTAGAGAACCCAGCCTAAGACAGTGATTCATTCATTCACTCAGCAAACATTTTCTGAGGGTCTACTATGTGTTAGGCACTGTTCGAGATGCTGGGGATACAACAGGGAACAGAGTCAACAAAATACCTTTCCTCATGTAGCTTACACTGGAGTGGAAGAAATGCAAAGTCACATAATAAGTGTTTTAGCAGTGTGAGGGGAATGAGAGTATGATAGGAAGTAGGTGTTGTGTGCTATGTTAGGATAAGGTAAGGGAAATCTATGCATTGGTGAGAATAAAGTCATGAGATGATATTCAGAAGACTGCTATGACCACTAAGTAGTTATGATTCTTTATGTGAGTCATTTGACCTTCTGGATCTATTTCCTCATTTAAAAACAAAGATATTTATTATCTAGTACAGTGACCTTTCATGAGCGATTTTCAAGTAGTAAACCCTTTCCTACTCTATGGTTACACTGAGGCCAAGGTAATGGTGAAATTAATACAAGGCACCGTATATCTGGGATTACTTTAAAGCAGAGAATTCCCTCCCATAGCCAGTCTAGTAACAACCAGAAACTTCCAAATAAACCATCTAAAACTGAGGAACTGCAAAGGACAGAGTCAGGCAAAGGAGCTATGGCAAATAGTTGTTACTTCTCTTATACAGTCGACCCTTGGTATCTGTGGGAGATTGGTTCCAGGACTCCGCTGGATACCAGAATCCACGGATGCTTAAGTCCCTTATATAAAATAGCATAGTATTTGCATATAACCTACACACATCCTCCTGTATACTTTATCTCTAGATTATTTATAATACCTAATACAATGTAAATGCTACGTAAATAGTTATAAACCAAAAACGAAAACCAAACCCAATGTCGTCAAGTCGATTCCAACTCAGCGACCCTACAGGACAGAACAGAACTGCCCCATAGGCTTTCCAAGGAGCAGCTGATGGCTTCGAACTGCTGACTTCTTGGTTAGCAGCCAGGCTCTTAAAATAGTTGTAAAGTGCTACGTTCCCTCTTAACTTTTGAGGGAATGCTTTGACCACTTAATTGCTACTTAGGAGCCATTTTTTTCACAGAAACAAAGGGTACACATAACACAAGTAGCGAATGAACAAGACGAGAGGTGGACAATGCTCAAACAACAAGTGCTGGAGAGAGACTGAGGATTTGTGAGGCTATAGCAGGGTATGCCTACACATCACTTCATTTGCATGGATTCAGCGTAGTGCAACGCATGCAGCAAATTCAAGTTTTTCGTTTTGGAGCTTTTTTTATTTTTCCTCGAATATTTTTGATCCATGGTTGGTTGAATCTGCAGATGTGAAATCTGCAGATATGAAGGGCTGACTGTACTTATATTCAAGATTTCTCTCTTCCCATACAACATGTTGATGGAAACCATGACATGAGAAAATCTTATCTTTACAGATAAGAATTTAGAAAGTTCAAAACCAACTCTGTTGTTATCACCAAGCATCTCGGTTTATTTCACGAAGGCATCCTTGTCCACAGATTTATAGTCGATGAAGTGCCAACAGTAACAGTGAAAGGAATTGCCCAGTGTCCCAGTGTGCTTTAGAGAAACATTTATTTTTATCATTATTGAATTGTAAGTCAGCAGGAGAATCAAATTCTTTATACTACCTGGAATGTACCTTAGAAATGAGACATTTACAGAATCTTACCTCCCCTTCATCAGTAAATGTTATCTTCTT
Organism: Dugong dugon; assembly: GCA_030035585.1. NCBI lineage: Eukaryota > Metazoa > Chordata > Mammalia > Sirenia > Dugongidae > Dugong > Dugong dugon. Next base: position 36,490,520 of record CM057467.1, read on the forward strand.
ATTCACTTTCAAATTTCTCTTTATTACCTTCTTTGCTTCTGCAACTTTGGTTACTTTTTTCTTGACGCTGGATTTAGAAGGTTCTTTATTCTGTGAGAAAATATACAAAAAACACAGATGATTAACTAAATTGTTGCTTTATATTAACAATTTAACTTTGGCAGTACACTTTCCAAAAATGAGTGCATTTACTGCTCACTGGTTAATAAGAAGCACCAAAAACCTCATATAGAAATAGAATTATTAGACTTATTAACTAATGACCTCCAAAATGCTAGTGGTTTAAGCATGAATAGGATGGGTATTAGACATAAATAGCCTTTATAATTCTCTTCTACTTCTAAAACTATGCCATCCTGATAATGTTTAAGCACTAGAAACTACATGATAATGTGATAAACGGACATAAGATAAAGCTATCACTCAGCTCAATATATAAAACAGATCTTTTAAATAGCTCTTATCCCCAAGTACAAACAAATTTTTAGATTAAGAAAAAGTACACTTAGAAAGCAAAATGATTTCAATACATCGTGACTCGATATTCTTCCTCCCAGTATAGTAATGCACTATATGAATACTATAAATGGAATAACAGTGCTTAACAGGATATACCGATTAGGACCTAACTAATATCCTACAATTAATTATAGATATTAAAGATATTAAAAACTCAAAGCCACCTGTTACTTATGCTAAGTGAATACTGAGTGACTCATCTGAGATGACAGCTTGATCTGATCAGAGTAATTCACTTTGGAGAAGGGCTTGAATTATCTTCTTCAAATTAGAGCCAGTAGTACCACTGATATAACTTAGCTAATTTAGGGCAGCCTCTATTACATGGGCATAAAGAATAAGCACAAGTCTTTGGGGTGGAATGGTTAAGAAAATGTATTTGAATCCAAGCTCCGCCACTTACATATGGTGTGAAAAAGTTACTTAACCACTGTGCTTTAGTTCTCACTAAAAATGAGGATAATAATAGTATCTATCTAACAGGGTTGTTGGGAAGATTAAACAATAAATGTAAAATATAAAAATACAAATGTTCCATAAATCTCAAATATCACTATTATCATTAATAACAGAATATTACTATTATTCTATGTTATTACTGATAATACACATTAACATATTCCAATTATATATTGTATATTCTCACATATATAACATAATGCCTAAGATGGGGAGGGGGGAATTCACACTTGATGTATTAAATTTCCAGTCATACTTCCAATTAAAAAATTGATTTGTGTGTGTGTGTGTGTGTGTGTGTGTGTGTGTGTATGTGTAATGTAAGATCCTCAAATGTGCAAATTAAGTTTCTGCATAAAGAGATCGTGGCAACTGCAAAGTGGCCTAACTTGCAAAATTTTAAACTGCTAGCTTCCTAGCTGATTGATTTTTAACTCTGCATCATAGGGAACAACTCAAGGACCAGGAAGAAAGGACAGATTGATCTAGAAAACAAGAAGTATCAGAAGGTTCAGGAAGATGTATATTAGTTACACGTATTACATTATGATAATAAGTATGCACAAAAAAGAACAATTCACTTAGCAAAGTAGGTATTATGATAAAGATGAATACATAGATGCTTAAAAATAAAACATCATAAATTAAAAACAAACTTATTAAAATAGAGATTTGTGACAAGTTTATCATATTTTTAGATAATTATCATGGTGATTATGAAAATCAGCTACTGCGTCTGCAATAACAGTATTACGATTTAAGTACAGGCAGTCCCCGGGTTACAAGAAAAGGCTTGAGGCCTGTCTTAATTATCTAGTGCTATAAGAGAAATACCACAAGTGGATGGCTGTAACAAAGAGAAACTTATTCTCTCACAGTCTAGGAGGCTAGAAATCCAAACTCAGGGTGCCAGCTCCAGGAGAAGGCTTTCTCTCTCTCTTGGTTCTGGAGGAAGGTCATTGTCATCAATCTTCTCCTGGTCTAGGAGCTTCTCAGCACAGGGACCCCAGGTCCAAAGGACATGCTCCGCTCCTGGTGCATCTTTCTTGGTGGCTTAAGGTCCCTATCTCTCTGCTTGTTTCTCTCTCCTTTTATCTCTTGTAAGATACACCCAGGGAAACTTTCAGGGCTGTGACCTGAGTAAGGATGTTGTATCTCACCCTAATCTTCTTTAACATAACCTAATCTTGCCTCATTAACTACAGGCAGAGATTAAGAATACAACACATAGGAAAATCATATCAGATCTCAAAATGTAGACAACCACACAATACTGGGAATCATGGCCTAGCCAAGTTGATACACATTTTTGGGGGACACAATTTAATCCATAACAAAGCCTTTTCAATTATTTAAAAGCTACATGTACAGCAAGTGAAGGTAACTGTAATGAAGAGTTTGTTGCCAGTAGGGTTTGGTTCCATCATTTGAAAGTGAGGGCAAATTTACATAACATTAAAGGGCTAATATGAGTTGTTCTAAGTTAGACACTCATAACAGGTGACTGCCTGTATAAAACAGTGTTTGGACACCGATGGTTCTGTTACGTGTTGTTAATAATATGGATATTACTAACAACATTACTTCTGTGGTTCTCAATATATAAAAGCTATATCTAATTACACTGCTTCAGGACCACCACAGATAAATTCATATTTAAGAAGCTACTAACATTTTCAATCCATACGAAGCTTATGAAAAGATTAATTGCATCTGAGGTAATTAATTTTCATTATCTCAGACACAAACACTAATAAGCTACATTCACTATACCTACTTCACAACACTTGTATGAAAACAGATGAAGTTTCTTTTAGATTTATTTGTCCCATGGGCCCTGCATCCCCTTCATCCCCCAGGAGGTTGAGGACTTCATGAATATTAACATCTGGCAGCATAAGGCCCTCAATGGCTGTGCCCATCCCCCACCACCCCCGCACCACCACTGCAATCTAAGATACATTACACCTATTCCTCACTTATCGACATGATTAGGTTACAAAGATCAGACTGTTATGCAAAATCTGGCGTTATGTGAGAGTTGGGCTGTGCCCCATCTTCTCTGTACACGTGCCCCACCCCCACAGTTACTCACCACCCGTGAGGCACTGTCAGCACATCTCAGGATACGCATGGCATGGTAGGCCCCCCATCCCCACCACACCTTCTCCATCACCATGGAGCCCACAAGGGTTAGGGGTGGTGGTGGTGGTTAGGAGTTGCCCACCGCCTCTGGAGCAGCAAGGGCCCACCATCAACTGGCCGCACTTTGGGCCTACGCGTGGACCTTGCGCCTAGCTGCTCTGCCAGATGAAGACAAGCCTTAGCAGCAGATGGCTCCAGGCCTATGGGCAGGTGAAGCTCGGCCACCAGTGCCCAGCAGAGGCTACAGAGGTGGCAGAGAGGCCTCTTGGGAAAAAGAGACTTCCGAGCCTCCTGCCCAACTCCTGTGTCCCTAGGCAGCTTGGCAACCCAGCCTCCTACACACCACCTGCCGGCCCTGCACTCACTGCAGGCCAATCTGGTTCCTCCGTCTGGACCTGAGTAATATGAACCACCTGCAGTCCACGCTGCCTCCGGCACAAACCTCAGTGCCTTCCTCCCCCTCCTCCTCCTCCCTCTCTTTGGGTCCTCATTAACGCACAAAATAGTCAGATAGTAGATTTTCTACTATCGTGATAAATGCGAAATGTCAAATAACTAGATAGCTGATAAGTAAGGAGTAAAACCCCAAAACCCAAACCCATCGCACTGAGTTGATTCCAGTTCATAGCGACCCTACAAGACAGAGTAGAACTGCCCCATAATGTTTCCAGGGCTGTAAATCTTAGCAAAAGTAGACTTTCACATCGTCTTCTGCAGAGAGGCTAGTGGGTTCGAACGACCGACCTTCAGGTTAGCAGCCAAGCACTTTAACCACTGTGCCACCAGGGTTCTAAGTGGAGTAGCTGGGCTATTATTTTTCTTCATTAGATATTATAATCCTCAGACTTCTGGCAAAATGGCACTCTAAGCAGAAGCACCACGCCATCCCTCCACAGCAAAGATCCAAAACACTAAGCCAAACAGAGAAAACAACAATCCTGAAACCCTAAAACATCAAATGAAGAGATAAAGAACTCAGCCAAGCACCAAATGGAATGAGAAAACTGACAGAGAATGGAGAGCGAGGAGAGATTCGTGCATTGGTCCCCTATCAGCTAACGCAGCGTGGATCCACCATCCTGAACTCCTATCAGAGACCAGCAAACAGCGGGTACAAGAAAGCAGCTTCACGGAGCTTCCAGCAGGAGACAAAACAACTGGTAATCTGCAATATACGCTTTCCCACCCCCACCCTTCTTCACCCCCACTCGGCCTCCTCTACTTCCTGCGGCCTCTTGTCGGGGAAGCACCAGCTGCTTGGATTCCACCCACCCAAAGGGGCCGGCTCTCTGAGTGCCACTTGTTGGCTGCTGGTGTTGCTTTTCTCCGCTTCTTCTGATTTCTTCCTTACCTCTCACCACTTCCCCCTCCTTTCACTCAAATACCTGGCTCCGTGCACCATCTTTCTTTCTTCCTGAGGGGTGGCGGAGCTCCGTTCAAGTGTGGAGCTGCTGGGATCCCGGGGCTTTTGTTTGTTTGTTTGCTTCAGGTTGTTTGTTACTTTTCTTTTCCTTTTCTTGAGTTGGGAGCCCATTCTGGGTGGGCGGTGCTGTGTGGCTTGGAGCCTACCCCCTCGGCTTGCACAGACGTGCATTTATTTTCTCGTTGGTTTTGTTTTGTTTTTTTCTGTTTTTGGGGGGCTTTTCTTGTTCTTTTTTTTAATTTGTTTTGTTTTCTTTTCCCTCTTTCTCCCTTTTTGTCTTTCTTCATTGCTCAGTTTCTCATCTCTCTGTATCTTCCTTCTTTTTCTATTCCCTCGAATACCTGGCAGTGTGTACCTCTACGCCTTCTAGCCAGGCTGTACTGCAACATCTGAGAACAACTTCCCCAGACCTCATAGCCGCACCAGTGGGATCCCTGGAACTTTGCTGTTCTCTTCCCTTTCTGATTTTTATTTATTCATTCTTTTCTTTTCTTTTTTTATCTTCCTCTTCCCCTTTTTGTTTTTCTCCATTTCATGGTCTCTCATCTCTCCACTCCAACGGCAAGCTCCCCTAGCATTCTTTTTTGTTTGTTTGTATGTTTTTGGCTCCTGTTCCTCTCTCCTCTCTCCCATATCCATCTTAGCTCCACACATAACAATCTCCCCGCTGCATCCTGCCTACCTGCACCGTGGGCTTGACATCACACCACCAAGCAGCACAGGCATGGCCTACTGGAACCTGCTCTGCACTGATTACCGACCTGCTCTGGTGGCTGTAGTAAATGCCACAAGCAACCCGTCCTAGTAACTCCTCTTCAACTAGACCTGCCCTGCTGTACCATATCTGAGTAACTGAACCTGCCAGTTGGAGAAGGAGGCGAAAAGTATTGAGGGCACAGATGAGCAAACAATGAAGAACACACAGGCCGCCTGCTCAGACATAGTCAAATTTTTTTTAAAAAAAGGGATGAAACAAACAAATCTACAATCAAGAAACGAGAAAAATAACTACTGAATGCCCCGAAAACAGCAGACAATATCTAAACATTTACAAAAACAGGACAGGATGGTTCCAGTAGGTGTCCGAAATAAAACACCAGATGACTCTGTTGTGGAAGAAAATGCACTAGAACTACCTGACAGGGAATTCAAATCTCTAATACTCAGTATTCTCCAAGAGCTGAAGCAAAAAGCAGACAAAAATGAGGAAAAAATAGACAAATTCACGGAAAATACAGACAAAAAATTGGAAGAATTCAGGAAGATGATGCAGGAACAAAATGCCAAAATAAATTCACAACTAGAAATTATACAAAAACAACAATTAGAAATCCAAAAGATAAACAACAAGATTTCAGAAATGGATGGTGTCATAGAAGGGCTGAGAAGCAGATTTGAAACGGTGGAAGACAGGATCAGTGGAATTGAAGACAAACACTTGGATACAACTCTGTAAGAGGAAAACTCAGAAAAAAGAACAAAGAAAAATGAAGAGACCCTGAGAGTTATGTGGGATACAATCAAAAGCAAAAATTTGTGAGTGATCGGAGTTCCAGAACAGGGGGAGAAAACAGAAAACACAGTGAGGATCATTGAAGAACTGCTGACAGAAAACTTCCCCAGTATCACGAAAGATGAAAAGCTGGCTATCCAAGAAGCTCAACAAACCCCCTATAGGATAGACCCCAAAAGAAAATCACCAAGGCATATCATATTCACACTCACCAAAACCAAAGACAAACAAAGAAATCCTGAGAGCAGCTCATGAAAAACAAGAAGTCACATACAGAGGAGAAACAATAAGACTAAGCTCAGATTATTCGGCAGAAACCATGCAGGCAAGAAGGCAGTGGGATGACATATATAAAATCTTGAAAGAAAAAAATTGTCAGCCAAGAATAATACATCCTGCAAAACTCTCGTTCAAATTTGATGGTGAAATAAGGTCATTTCCAGATAAACAGAAATTAAGGGACTATGTAAAAACCAAACCAAACTTACAAGAATTATTAAAGGGATTTCTTCAATCTGAGAACAAACAACTTCAGCTCACAGGCAGAATCCAGGACGCAGGATCATACCAGCTAGATACCAATCTAGGAAATGAACTCTTGAGGACTATCCAAAACCAAAAGAAATACAACAGGGAATCAGAGCAGTTAATCTGTAAATGACAACAACATGAGAATAATAAAAGAGGGAATAAATGGCATAGGTATAGAACCTTCTAATGGAGAGGAAGGCAAGGCGATACCAAGTAATGGTAAACTGCTTCAAACTTTGAAAGATAAGGGTAAAATTCATGGTAACCACAAAGAAAGTTAACAAACATACTCATTAAAAATAAAGAGATATTATAATCCTCATTTCCTTATCTCACTTCAGAGAGTAATTGATTAAAGTAATTTTTACTAAGTTGTATGGTAGTGAAACTTCTAAGTTGAAAGGAAATAGGGAGGCAGAAAGCTTGCTGACCTGAGTAAGTTGCTACCTGTAGAATAACTTGTGATAACAGGGGATTAATAAGATCCCTGTCTGGCACAGAAGGAGGAAATGGAATGCGTGGTTAACTGTCTCCATGAGCAACTGTCTGTTTGTCATGAGACCAGAAGAACTGGATGGTGCCCAGCTACCATTACTGAACGTTTTGATCAAAGATTCTATAGAAGAATCCTGATCAAAAAGGGGAAGATGTGGAACTGAATTTCCAAGTTTCATATAATCCAGGCTTTCTGGAGTCATTGAGTCTGGATGAACCCCTTAAACTGTTATCCTGGGATAATCTTTAAACCTTAAACCAAAATATCCCCTGAAATCTTTACACCAAACAATGAAAACCCAAACCAAATCCATGGGCTTTGAGTCGATTCCGACTCATAGTACCCTAGAGGACAGAGTAAAACTGCCCCATATGGTTTCTAAGGAAAGGCTGGTGGATTCAAACTGCCGACCTTTTGGTTAGCAACTGAACGCTTAACCACTGCGCCAAAAACAGTTTAGCTAATTAGTAAGTATTGTGCTATTTTAAAGAGCTATCTATATGGGATGAAATTGACAACAGCAACTTGAAAGGTTAGATAGGAAGCTTGGGGGCAGTGAGTTTACGTTAATGGAGGAGGAACAATTCAGAAAAGGAGGGTGAGAATGGCTGCACTACTTGAAGAATGTAGTAATCACTATCACTGAATTATACATATAGAAATTGTACAATTGGTATATGTTTTGTTATGTATATTTTCAACAATATAATAATAACAATAATAATAAGACCCCTGTTTTCTTTAGCCCAGTCATTGCTCTTGCACCTCATCTTTCCCACAAATGCTTATCAGAGACCACCACCACCACCACCACCAGGGTTGGCAACGTTTTTACTGACTCCTACTGGATCTTCTTGGTCTTATGGTTAGGTCAATTGTTAAGGAGCCTGGGTTGACTGATATTCTGTCATCAGACCTCATTTAAGGTAGACAGAATGCAGGTTACACAGTGCAAACTGAGAGGATTATTAGAATGTAGACAAAAACTAAACAGGAGTTAAGTTACAATCACTTACACAAGTACACACAAAAAAATATTGGGAAGGGACATGACGGAACTTTCTGGAAAGACAGTAATACTCTATATTTTGATAGTGGCTGGGTTATATGGGTACATACATTTTTCAAAACTCATCAAATGCTACACTTAAGATTTGTGCATTTCATTGTATATCAATTTCTACCTCAAAAAAAATGTTGAATTGTAGTTAATGACATGCAAGCTGAAATGTATGGGGGAAGTATAATCATGTTGGCAACTGACTCTGAAATGCATTAAATAAAAAAAGATAGATGGATACTTAATGATAAAGGAAATATGGTAAAATGTAAATTGTAGAATATGGATGGTGGTTATACTGCTGTCCAAAAGTATACTTTTTTCAAATTTTCTGTATATTTACAAAATTTCATAGTAAAATATAATAGCCTAGTCCCAGGAATCAGAGAAAAAATCATAGAGTAAAGATACCAAAAAACTAAGAAAAGAAAAAAGGTCAGTCAGAAAAAAATTCTGTAGAGTGGAACCTTTGAGTGAGGATAATCTCGTAGAATGGCTATAGGGAAGTGCAGGAAACCACTAAAATGACAGGGAAAAAGTTAGGGGATATTTGCATCTTTGCATTTTTCAGAGATTTCTAAAAGGGATGTAAACCAGAAAAAAATAAGGTGAAATTTTTTGTTTTCCAGAAATCACTGAAGGAAGAAACAGAAATGCCAACATGGGTAAGATGAGACATGTTCATCATATTTTCTCAACAGGCTCTGGCTTTGTTCTAATATTCTAGAATTATTCTTCACTCATTCAAATATACATTGAATGTTGACAACACACAGGCATCACAGTAAGTGCTGGGGATGCAGCAATGAAAGAAATAGGTAGGGTCGCAATCTTCATGGACCTAACTCTTAACAGTGGGAAAAAAAAAATTAAACAACTAGTAGGAAACATCAGTAACTTAGCTACAAATGTTAATACAGATAGTCCCCGACTTACGACATATCCGAGTTACAATGAACTGCACTTACGACTGTCTTTTTTCTTACATCTTATCATTAGAAATATGTACTACATACAATGTCACAGTATGTAGTTTGCTGATGTTATCATTCTCATGCCAATCTCAAAGACAAATAAAGATAAGATTTATGAAGATACTGATAATAAAAGGCAATAATAATGAAAACTAAAAAAAAAGAAAAATGAGGTATTCAACTTATGTCAGAACCAACTTAGGACGGAGTCGTCGGAAGAGAACCCTCTTGTAAGTCAGGGACTACCTGCAAATGCTTGGAAGAAATACACAGAATGGACGAATCTATGTAATAGAATGCCCGGCCTAGCTAGTCTAAGGTAAGGAGAGCAGGTCAAGAAAACTTCTTTTTGAGGAGAGAGATGCTGGAGCTGAGTGGCCAACATCCAAACATTGTTTCATTTCTGGTACATTGGTGATACACAAGTACTTTCTGTATGTCCACTGATGATGTACTTAATATATGGCTTACAAATAGCTGGATATTATTATTTTTAATATTAATTTTTTTTGACCAGGTCATATATGCACCTATAGTCTGTAAAGGATATCCAGATAAAAAGTTGCCTTTCATGCCCCCTTCAGCCACCTCAGTTTGCCACCCAAGAAGCAAGCACTGTTAACAGAGCTACCCTTTGCAATGAATAGCCTTGCATATAATATACATACTCATAGATATGTGTGTATTTATATATAAATAAATTTCTAAAAGTGCTGGGTCAAAGGGTACGTGCATTTTAAATTTTGAAAGGTATTTCCAAATAGCCATCCAGAGAGGTTGGTTATACCAATTTATACTCCCAACAAAAAACATGAGAGTAACTGATTCTACAAACACCTACTCCAACAAAGTATATTATTAGGCATTTTATCCTTGCCAGTCAACTCAGTGGAAAAAAAACATATATATAAATATATATATATATCAGGGAATTTTTAATTTGCCTTTGTATTATTTTAAGTAAGGTAGAACAGCTTTTCAAAGCACATTTTTCTTACAGTGTCTATATTCTTTGCCAATATTTCTAAAGAATTTCTGGTATTTATTAATTTATAGAAACTGTCCTCTTGTTTAAGATGCTTTAATATTTTCCCCTACTTCATCTTTTATGTTTAGAGTTTTGTTTTGTTTTACCAAGAAGAGATTTTTAATTTTTATGTAATCCATTTTACCATTTTTTAAAATGTTTTCTGGGTTTGTGCCACAATAAAGAATACCTTTCCAACTAAAACATTTTTTAAAAAAGAATTTTTCTTAAATGCAGACTTTACTTTTCAGAAATTTTAGCACTGGATCTTCGACAAGGTGAAATGCACTCACTAGTACTTTATTTTTATATTCATTAAGACACAGAAAATATAAATTATACCTATTGTTAGGTAGGAGTCATATTTTGACAAGAACTTTACATTATTGGTACAAGAATGAAATCTGCAACAGCCAAAAAACATAATGAAAGATTTGGTGGCAAGGCCTGAAACATCAAAATGCAGTTTTCATTTCTATTTGCACTTCTTCCACATGTATGTTAGACTTTAAACTAAAATGCTAAAAGGACCCTGAGACTATTGCCCTAAGACACCCTTTCAACCTGGAACTGAAGTCACTCCCAGAGGTCACCTTTTACCAAATAACAGAGTGGCTTGTAAAATAAACAGTAACACCCGGGAGGAATGTCCTTCTTAGAACAATCAACTATAAGAGACCAAACAGGCAACATCTGCCCAAAAGCAAAAGATGAGAAGGCAAGGAGGGGCAGGGAAACCGGAGGGATGGAAACAGGGAAGGCAGGGTGGAAAGATGGGGGAGAGTGGTGACACACTGTGGGGACAGCAAGCAATGTCACGGAACAATCTGCGTATAAACTATTGAATGGGAAACTAATTTGCTGTGTAAACTTTCACCTAAAACACAATGAAATGTTGAAAAAGAATGCTGAAAGGAAAATATCATAAAATACAAAATTGTATCGCATCAAGTCATTCTGAAGGTGCTATGGTGCCTGTAGGAGGCTACTACAAATAATCTTGAAAGATGACAGGACAACAAGGACAGTCACAAAAACACTGGGCAATAACGGTTCCTATCAGAAGGACCATGTACTTAACATGGGCCGCAAGAAGATATAATCAATATAATCAACGGAAAAAAAAAAGAAAGTCTACCTTAATATAAGCATTACTACTAGATATCCTAAAGGATAAAATAAAAAAACAGCATTGTAAAGAAAAAAAGAAAAACAAAAGCCATAGGGAGATTTAAGTTACAATGTAAGAGAAAGATAGTCCAAAGAAATCAGACTTTTATGTTTCCTTAAAGCAGTTCTCAAATGCAGAGTAATTAAAAGTTCATAACTGAAATGATACCTAAAAGTGAAGGGAAAAACAAACAGAAAAAAACTGTCAAGCCTGAAATCACCTACTACAGCCCCTCATGTTAAAGATAAGAACACTTCTTAGCATTTCCAAACACAGTGTCCCCAAAGGGCAAACATACTTTAGACATTTCCATTGCCTAAATAACCAAATTCTACTAGAACTTGTTTGAAATTTTTTTTCAAAAGGAAAACTGCCTGCTATATAAACATAATTCCTCAGTCAGCTAAATTTATTCAACTACAATAATGCAAATATTCTCTAATTTGACAGTATAAATTAAGGATTACACTGGTTGACATTTTATGTTAAAGTCACATACAAATTATTTTCTTAAGAAATAAATTTAACACCACCACCAATAAGAAGCAAAAGTAATGTTTGTGAAACTAGTCTTAAAATTAAGAGCCACCTAGATGGGGAGAGCAATCAGAGTCACATAACCGTGTATGTATAAATTTTTGTATGGGAAAAAATAAAAAGTCGCAGCCATTAAAAAAAAAAGCCACCTAGAATATAACTAGGCATCAGGTAAAAATTTTATTATAGGAACATCTATTCATATCGTCAATAAGGTCATGCACTACTATTTTCTCTTGTAGTCTGTGCAATTCCAGTGTATAATGTGATGAAAATGGTTGATTAATACCCAATATACTGAACAATGATAAAATATTATGAAATACTCATAATTCATTTTTAAATAATCTTAAAGGTTTGAGATGAATGGCAAAACAAATGAATGCTCTTTGATTCTGTACCCTTTTTTTTTCCAGGCCAATAACTACATAAAAATGTAGTGATCTCAGATTGGTTTGGACTTTCTTCCTTCCAGCTAAGGAGGATCATGAAGCATGACTTCTACTGACGTTCCCACACAATTCTACCCAAGGTTTTCGATTGCTATATTTCTCCTTCAGGATTCCTAGTGCCTAATCCCATAGGCTTAACTGAGTTCTTCACAGAAGTTGGTTTTTAACATAGTAGTTCTCCTCCTGGAAGTGTGAACCTGCCACCTTTACTCAATACCTTAAAAAATATAACCTTCAAATACAGTTTCTAAGGAGCCCTGGTGGTGCAGTGGTTAAGGGCTCAGCTGCTAACTGAAAGGTCAGTGGTTTGAACCCACCACCAGCTCCACAGGAGAAAGATGTAGCAGTCTGCTTCTGTAAGATTACAGCCTTGGAAACCCTATAGGGTAGTTCTACCCTATTATTCTCTAAATTTTCAAGTATACATTCCCCATCAAACCCTCATTCAGATGGCAGTACTTCTTCCTTCAACATATTTCTGTTCCTTTCCTATACATTTCTTGTCAGAATTAACATATGGTTTTTCTTAATTTTAACATGGTGCAGTGGTTAAAGCATTCAGGTGCTAACCAAAAGGTCAGTGGTTTAAACCCACCAGCCACTCCACAGGAGAAAGATGGGGCAATCTGCTTTCATAAAGATTTACAGCCTTAGAAACCCTACAGGGCAGTTCTCCTCTGTCCTATAGGGTCCCTATGAGTTGGAATCAACAGCAGTGGGTGGTGGTGGTGGATAGCATTTCAACCTAATAATTCTTTAAATCTATTTCTTTGCCTTCAATTAGTCTAAGTAAGACTTAAATTTCTACTCTCCATGCAAATCATTTTTTACATTGCTTTCATGACATTTCTTTTTACCCTAAGTCTCACCTACAACTGAGTTTCATGACCAGCAAAATCCATCATTGTCTTTAAAAGTCTTATTAATGGTTCCTTCTAACTTTTCAAATACTTATTTATACTGTTTGGAACTCATGAGGGAAAATTTCGTATTCCTCCATTCACTACCTAAGAAACATTTCCATGGTTCACTCAAATTTGTCTAGGCTGTGTACCGTTCTGTTTTGCCAGCCAGGAAACATATACTATCTGTTTCATCACCCGCCCCTCCACCACCACCACCAAAAAAAAAAGAGCCACTATACTGGCAAAAATCTCAGATATTTCCTGCTCTTTTAACAAAATTATGGAACTAGTCATATTTTGCCTTAGGAATCCAATTTTAAAATCTGCCACCTGTAATAAATATTCCTTTATTAGGAAGCAGGCAGCTGGAAGCAATTTAGAGAAAAAGAGCTGGATAACATACTTTTTGGCATCTCTTTTTAGATTTCAAGAGATGACAATACCAATTTCATTTCTAACTTGTGTCCCATTGACTACTTCAATTTCTGTTGTCCCCCACAACTTTCAGAATTCTTCTAGAACTTAGAAATTTTATAAGACACATATAAAAATTCAGCAGTATAAAGAAGGAAGCTAATTTATGTCAATATGGCCATTAGTTAAGAGGGCTAAGGGAAACAGATAAAGGAGACAAGGTGATAAAGAACCAAGTTAGAAGACCTGGGGGAAGAACTCAATTGTGCCACTTAAAATCTGACACAAAATTTCCTTATCAGTAAAATGAAAAATAATAAAACTATCTCACAGGATATTTCTAAGGATTAAATGAGAATGTATGTGAAGGTGGTATGAAATCATTAACTACTACATAAAAGAGAAAACAGAAAGATGAATGAGAAAGATGCTAATACTTTGGTAATGTTTTCATTCATATAGATCATAATAATAATACTTTGCATTTATAAGGCACTGATTTCCACACATTGTTGTTGTAGTTAAGTGCCGTCAAGTCAGTTCCTACTCATATAGACCCTACGTACAACAAAACAAAAGACTGCCCTGTCCTGCACCATCCTCACAATCATTGCTATGTTTGAGCCCACTGTTGCAGCCACTGTGTCAATCATCTCATTGAGGGTCTTCCTCTTTTTCCTTGACCTTCTACTTTACCAAGCATGATGTCCTTCTCCAGTGACTAGTTCCTCCGGGTGGTAAGTCCAAAGTACACGAGACGAAGTCTTGCTATCCTCGCTTTTAAGGAACACTCTGGCTGTACTTCTTCCAAGACAGATTTGTTTGTTCTTCTGGCAGTCCATGGTATATTCAACATTCTTCACCAACACCATAATTCAAAGGCATCAATTCTTCTTCGGTCTTCCTTATTCACTGTCCAGCTTTTGCATGCATGCATATTAGGTGATTGACCCATGGCTTGGGTCAGGCACACCTGCATGCATGCATATTAGGTGATTGACCCATGGCTTGGGTCAGGCACACCTTAGTCCTCAAAGTGACATCTTTGCTTTTTAACACTTTAAAGAGGTCTTTTGCAGCAGATTTGCCCAGTGTGATACATCATTTGATTTCCTGACTGCTGATTCCATGGGTATTGATTGTGAATCCAAGTAAAATGGAATCCTTGACAACTTCAATCTTCTCTCCATTTATCATGATGTTGCTTATTGGTCCGGTTATGAGGATTTTTGTTTACTTTACGTTGAGGTGTAATCCATACTGAAGGCTGTAGTCTGATCTTCATCAGTAAATGCTTCAGGTCCTCTTCACTTTCAGCAAGCAAGACTGTGTCATCTGCATATTGCAGGCTGTTAATGAGTTTTCCTCCAATCCTCATGCCCTGTTCTTCTTCATATAGTCCAGCTTCTGATTATTTGCTCAGCATACAGACTGAATAAATGTGGTGAAAGGATACAACCCTGACATACACCTTTCTTGACTTTAAACCACGCAATATCCCCTTGTTCTGTTCAAACGACTGTCTCAGTCTATGTACAGGTTCCTCATGAGCACAATTAAGTGTTCTGGAATTGCCACTCTTCACAATATTATCCATAATTTGTTATGATCTACACAGTCAAATTCCTCTGCACAGTCAATAAAACACAGGTAAACATCTTTCTGGTACTCTCTGCTTTTAGTCAAGATCGTCTGACATCAGAATGAGATCCCTGGTTCCATGTCCTCTTCTGAATCTGGCTTGAATTTCTGGCAATTCTCTGTCCATGTACTACTGCAACCATTTTTGAATTATCTTCAGCAAAATTTTACTTGTATGTGGTATTAATGACATTGTTTGATAATTTCTGCATTCTGCTGAACTATCTTTCTTGAAATGGGAACAAATATGGATCTCTTATAGTCGACTGGCCAGTTATCTGTCTTCCAAATTTCTTGGCATAGACAAACAAGCACTTCCAGCCCTGCATCCATTTGTTGAAACATCTCAACTGGTATTGCGTTAATTTCCGGAGCCTTGTTTTTCGCCAATGTCTTCAGCGTAGCTTGGACTTCTTCCTTCAGTACCATCGGTTCCTTATCATGTGCTACCTCCTGAAATGGCTGAACGTCAACCAATTCTTTTTGGTATGGTGACTCTGTGTATTCCTTTCCCTCTTCTTTTGATGCTTCTTGTGTCGTTCAATATTTTCCCCGTAAAATCCTT
The DNA here is from genome assembly GCA_030035585.1 of Dugong dugon. Lineage (NCBI taxonomy): Eukaryota > Metazoa > Chordata > Mammalia > Sirenia > Dugongidae > Dugong > Dugong dugon. The sequence goes on from CM057467.1 coordinate 36,506,352, forward strand.
CAATACTGCCACTCAAAGCTTAAATTTTTTATTTAGTTCTTTCACTTGAGAAATGCCGAGAGTGTTCTCCCCTTTTGGTTTTCTAACTCCAGGTCTTTGCACATTTCATTATAATACTTTACTTTGTCTTCTCAAGCAGCTCTTTGAAATCTTCTGTTCAGCTCTCTTACTTCACCTTTTCTTCCATTTGCTTTAGCTACTCTATGTTTAGGAGCAAGTTTCAGAGTCTCTTCTGACATCCCTTTTGGTCTTTTCTTTCTTTCTTGCCTTTTTAATGACCTTTTGCTTTCTTTATGTATGACATCCTTGATGTCATCCCACAACTCCTCTGGTCTTCAGTCATTAATGTTCAATGCATCAAATCTATTCTTGAGATGGTCTCTAAATTCAGGTGGGATATACTCCAGGTCATATTTTGGCTCTTGTGGACTTGTTTTAATTTTCTTCAGCTTCATCTTGAATTTGCACATGAGCAATTGATGGTTTGTTCCACAGTCAGCCCCTGGCCTCGTTCTGACTGATATTGAGCTTCTCCATCTCTCTTTCCCCAGATGTAGTGAATTTGATTCCTGAGTGCTCGCTCCATCCGGCCAGGTCCACTTTTGTAATCATTTACATTGTTGAGAAAAGATATTTGCAATGAGTGAGTCACTGGTCTTGCAAAATTCTATCATGCGATCTCCACCTTGTTTCTATCCACAAGGCCATATTTTCCAACTACTGATCCTTCTTTGTTTCCAACTTTCACATTCCAGTCACCAGTAATTATCAATGCATCCATATATAGTATTTTCTTTTTAAGTAATCTTTTGTTTTTCTTCTGAAGAATAAAATACCCAAAGACTTGCCTAAGATCACACAGCAAATGAGAAACAGGGTTAGCCTTTACATCTTGTCCTAGATTTAACATCTCAAAACTCCTTAAGGTTCAATGACTGACCAACGAGTCATATTGATTTTGACAGCACACTATTCACTGATTAAAAATCAAGCAAAACAATAAGAGTTTGTTTGTTGGATGCTTTATTTATAGATCTAGCTACTTATCTTATTATCTGCAAAATAGCAGGCATTGTGGGAGGTAGAAATATTTAATAGGATTTAGCCTCAGGGAATGCATACTTAATGAAACCACTGTAAACATTATGACACTAAGGTATGCTTCTCTTGGGGAGCATCTGAGCCATCTATACCCCTACCACCTTCTTTCCAACTGATATCAGAGACCCACTATGAAGATACCAATAGCTAATTTAATCAGAATTTTTTTTTTTTTTTGAACAAAACAAGACAGCATCAAAATAACATTGAAGAATATCTAATTATAGGTTTAAATGAGAATTAAGCAGTTAGTTCCAACACCTATAATAATAACTTGGCAGTCTGGTTAGTGTGATCTAAAGAAGAGTTTCTGAAAATTCATTCATCATAAAAGTCTAACACACAATTTCGCATAATACTAGCTATTCACTGAACCACCAACTTAAAAATTATACATGTGCATCCATACTCTACCTTATAGCAACAGAATGTGTATACAATTTAGAACCTTCACTAAGTACTATAATAATGGAACTAAGATATAAACTAAACTCAAAGTGGGTATGGAGCCTGGTTAGCCATTTTTGACACGCTATTTTAAGACATTTAAGAGATGTTGATGCCGCCTTACTGGCCTCGTCAGACAAGGTGATCACTGCTACCAATTATCCATGATGCAAAGCATATGGCATTTTTCTAAAATTGCTAACATCAGTAAATCATGAAACACATACGAGACTGTATCTTAACTGAAAGGGAAATAAAAAGCATCACTACCATGTCCAAGCCATGTTCATCAATACATGTACAATAAAGTTTTCTGAGCTCTACCTTATTATGTACTTTTTGCTTACTATTGTTGTTAGGTACCGTCGAGTCGGTTCCAACTCACAGTGACCCTACAGAACAGAAAGAACTGCCCCATAGGGTTTCCAAGGAGTGGATGGTAGATTTGAACTGCTGATCTTTAGGTTAGCAGTTGAGCTCTTACACCACCAGTTATTCGTTAAGCAAAAAGTACCAAATGAAAAGTCAAAGGACAGCCCACACATACTATGTTTCAACAAAATGTTGTCTAATCATTTAAACCGCACATTCTTAAGAATATACAATTTATAAAATGATAGTGTGCAAAATCAAATAAGGTTTATTTTTATAAAGACTGGCATTATTAAATACAGAATGTGGAAGAATAAAAAGGTCCTCTAAGATCACCTAGAGGAACAACACACGCATACATACACACACCTACCTCTGGAGAGGTTAAGAGAGGATTTCAAGATCACACGGCCAGTACCAGCAAAGTTAGGGCTTCTTGTTGTTCTGTACTGTCAAGTCGATTCCAACTCATGGCAACCCTATAGGACTGAGTAGAATTGTCCCATAGGGTTTTCCTAGGCTGAAATCTTTATGGGAGCAGGTCGCCAGATCTTTTCTCCCCACAGAGCTACTGGTGGGTTCAAATCACCAACCTTTCAGTTAGCGGTCAACTGCTTTAACCACTATGCCACCAGGGCTCGTTAAAGTATGGCTAGAACTCTCCAATTTCCCCAAAAATCTAATCTGTGCTCTTACCTTGACACCATATATATAGCAACAGTATGTTACATGGAAACATCACAGAGATTAGACCTTCCTCTGCGAATCATCGTTTTACTAAACAATTCTCAAAGACCTTATAAAATCAAGACTTTGAAAATCAAGAACTGGTACACAGCAAATGTCTTCTATAAAATAAAAAGAATCCTTCAAAAAATGCATTAAAAGGTATTCCTCTCTTTTCTCATAGAAGGATCATATATATGACTCAATCTGGCCTCTAATTTTTTTATCTCTCAAAAACACATTTAATAGAAACAGCATCTAATAGGAAAAAAGTGTTCTACCTCTCAATGCTCTATTACTTTGCTCTTCTTTTTTTTTTTTTTTTCTGGCAGATTACATGATGGACATACAGGGATTAATAATACATTTCTATCTGCCCCCCTTAATACTTAATCATGTAAAAAGTTTGGCAGCCACTGGAATCTGCTGACAGATTCTTGATTATTTGTTTCTCGTTCCATTTTCTCCCATCTTAGCATGAGTCTCTGCTACTTTGTTAAACTGCCACACTAAAATGTAAAATTCTGAGGAATTACAACTTACACTAAAAACTATTGTAAACAACAATTCCCAAAGAATAATTAAAATGAAGATGTCCCTGGATAGCACAAATGGTTAAGCACTTGATTACTAACACACCCAGAGACTACTCGGAAGACAGGCCTGGCAATTTGCTTCCAAAAGGTCACAGCCCTGAAAACCCTATGGAGCAGTTCTACTCTGTACACAAGGGGCCATGAGTCAGAATCGACCTGAATGCAACCAATAATTAAAATGAAGCTTTTACTAATCCCCAAACTCCATATGATACAAATAATCTTTTTCTTAAATCAGTCTCCCTCCTATTGTCCCATCCACATCCTAGAAAAAACTTGCAAGTTACCAATATATTTGAAGTTGTTTCCCAAAAAAGTAGGTTTAAGTTTAAGATTCACCATTTAATATCTGAGACCTTTCCTTATATTCTACTCTTAACCCTTTGGTGATGTTTCTCATGATACTTCTTATCCTCTACTTCTATTTTAAGAAATTCTTCTATTTTATCCCCCTTAGACTTAAAACTCCCTAAGGATAAGGGCTTTGTCTTACCTCTTAATTCCTACAGCAAGTGCAAACAATGCACCTGAATAAATCAATAATTATTTGTAGAGCTGAGTTAAGCATGGGCTAATCAAGACTAATTATCTTTGGGAACAACATTCATTCAAACACTCTGAACTGCATTCTAGCTGCCTATTCTGGTATCAACTTGCTTAAATAGTATAGAAATGTTAACAAAAAAAATATTTCTGACTGGATTTGACAATTATTTGTTGAGAAAATGGATTCGCTGGTCCTGAGCTTGACCCTCATGATAAAGTGTGATGTAAGAATCAAGACTGTCTGAAAATGACCCCAAGAGTCACTATGGGTTGCCCAGACAATGAGATGGAATCACACCACCATCCCCTTCTCCCAACCAGACAGGCTGCAACCACACTCAGCTTCCCACAGGGCCATGGTTTTCTTCCTGCAACGCAAATCCACCTTCCAATGAGCCAAGTCTCTACATGCTGGGCAGCTGAATTTCTCAGATGACACTAGATACCCACATCTGTATTGTCTGGTTCCTCAGTAGCTTATGTGACTATTCACCAGTAAGTGTGCTCTACCACTTGTTCTATAAAAAGAAAGAATAACAGAGGACAGATTTTCTCTACTGGAATGAAAATCTATGCCATGCCCTGGTGTCCCTCTGTATGGAATACTGGGAGGATGGGGAGCTCATGTCTCTCCTTCTCTTGCTGATCCTCTTTTCCCAATGAAGTCTATTCCTTTATCCATGCCATATAACATTGGGAAATTTGTCCTAAACTCTGATGCATGACAAGTGCTAATCCTAACAAATCAAAAGGTAAACTTTTCTTTGAGGAGTTTATAGAACAGTAGAATACAGCTGCCATGTGCCAGACATCATGCTAGATGTTTTATATTTCATTACTCTGTATAATTACCCCTCTGAGGTATTATTACCTGGTGAAGAAACTGATAATAAATAAAGTAGGCTAAACAAGTACCCAGCAAAATGGACAGAGGCAGGCTCTAAACACAGGTCTATTAAACCTCAAAGTTTATATTCTTAAACTTTCAAGCTTATGCTCTTCTTAGGACTCCACAACCTACTGACTAAAATAAACTCTGGAAGCATTGTTTTTAGGAAAGTTTCCAACTACTCTCCAATGCTGGAGCCCATAATCTCCCTCAAAGATAGTCTCACAGTTTCCACTTGGACAAACCCTTTGATAGAGAACTCACCACATAAAGAAGAGATTTGTTTTTCTGGGACACTATTGCTATTTTTCCTGCTCATTTTTTTTTTAAGAATAAATTACATCAACAGAAACAATGAGGAAAATTACTCTGGCTCACTAAAAAATTCATGCCATTTCCAACTGAAAGAAGCAATTAATATTGGTCAAAATCCCAATTTGAATGCTTTTTTCAAGTTCCAGTGTTACCCTTGAGAGGTCTATGCTGGTACTGAAAAGAAAGACAAATTGTATTTTCCTTATATCACTCTAGAAAAAGACAAGAGTAATTACAGACAGAGGTGAAATAAGTTTGGGAAAAAAAAACAGGCAAAGGTAACAAGAGTTCTGTGACAAGCTTCAGGGAAGCCTAAGGGCCAAGAGAGACGGCATGTACAAAACAAAACAGACAGGGAAATGGACAGCCATGCAGACTTAAGACAGTTACAGTGATAAAAGAAGACAATCTGAAAAAAAAAATCACAAGAAAGGAAGGGGCAAGGGAGAGGAATAGGTTTATGAAAACAAACTCCATTTGTGATTAGTGATATGTTGCAAAAACACTACACTATACTGCCAAATCATTTTTTTTTCCCTGTAACAGGCTCCCAAACAAACCATCAGCTATAAGTTGGCAAAATAAAATGGTTAAACCAAGAACAGGAAACTACGTGAATTCCTAAAACAGGCACTAACAGGATATATAATAATTGTACATCTGAGATAACCTTGCAAAAGCCACATATCTCCCAATTATCTTCTCCTTTACACCAAATGGAATGTCTGAGATACAATACTAGATGTAGTATAGTAAATCCAAAAGAAAAGAGTATATTGAAACATAAAATGAATCTTTGGGACTTAGTGTGGTCATTTCCAATTAGTATGCTATCACTGCCCAATACTGTTTCCAATATATTCTAGACTGTTTCTTCTCCAAATATTGCAATTACTTAAACCAAGTAATAATTTGAAGGATTTGGTTAACTTGTTAATAAATGAAAACATTAAATAGCTTAATGATGATCCTAATAAATGATTTACCTCAAACTAATTCTGAATATATTCAACTTCAATCAAATCAAGTAAATAGATTGAACAGATGGGAATTTTCTCTATTACAATGAAATTAAGTCTCCACTTAGTGTATTAAGATTTCTGAAATTATAATAATATGAAACTCATCAATAATTTGCCTCATTAATTACAAATCTGAGATGTGGGATGTCAAAACTTCCTAACTAAGATCACAAACTAGCATAAAGCGATTTTATCAAAATAAAATCACTGTATCACCTACGTGGACCCCCACAGTAAGAGTCATTCAATTACTGGCTATCTGGTTAATTCTCAGCTTGCCTTGGAATGAGTTGCTCATTTCAGAAATAATGAGTACACTGTCTCTCACTGTTCTGGCATTTAGAAAAGAGCTGTACCTGATAAAGGTGTTAAAATAAGCTCTACCTCACTCAGAGAAACACATGCACATGAGAGACAGAGATAGAGAAAATGAATACTAATGTGGGTTGAGTGTCAGTTTCCAGAGAATCACTTCCCCTGAGCGTCATCTTGGTATCATTCCTCCAGCTTGTTTTAACAATGGTATTTAAAAATGCCATAGTTAAAAAATCCATCGTTTTATTCTTGTTAGTTGTCAAAACACTAGAAAAAACTTTGCTTCTCTGGAGGCATAGGAAATTTTTCTCCTATAAAAAATGTGTTCCTCTTTTCACTTTGGCAATCAAGACCTCAGAGATAAATTTCTGATCTATATTTAAAAACCATTCATGACCCGCATTATTAAACTTCTCACCATTTATATTCTATCTATATTTTGCATGTCCTGGTGTTTTATAATTTATTACATTTAAAAGAATTTTTTAAGCTACTTCAAATTCCTTATGAAATTAGAAGGGTTAAAAATATAAGCTAAAAAATATGTATTAAAGGAATTCCAGCCATGTATTCAACAAACACTTACTGGATAACTACTCTAAGTACTACTCTAGACAATAGGGATATACCAGAGATTTCATTCCAGTGGGGAGACAGGCAAGCACACACAAAATGTATACATAAAGAAGAGATAAGTGCTAGGGACAAACAAATGAAGGGTAAAGAGCTAGGGAATGACTGGGTTGAATGGAACAATTTTAGTTAGGGAAGGTCTCTCTGGAGAGGGGACATCTGAGCAGACAACTGAATGAAGTGAAAGAGGAAGTCATACAATGATCTGGATAAAGAGCTCCAAGCAGTGGTCACAATAAGTGCAAAACCAACAAGTGGCAATGAGTTTGATGTGCTCAAGAAACAAATTCAGAACAAATTCAGAGTGAGCAAGTTAGAGGGTGGCAGGAAAGAAAGTCAGAGATACAGGAAGATTCTGGGTTATGTATTATTGTAGGGCATGGTAAGGAGTTAAGATTTTTACCCTGAGTATGAGAGAAAGAATACAGGTTTTGGGCAAGGGACATGACATGATCCATTTACTACTTCTTTTTTTTTTCTTTTTCGCTGTTGTGAGGACAATAGGTTGCTGTGAATTAGGGCAGTAAGTGAAAGACAGGTAGATATATTTTGCAAGAAGAATGAACAAGACTTCCTAAAGGGATAGATGTGGGAAGTAAAAGAAAAAGAGGACTCAGGGAGAACGCCTAAGTTTTTGGTCTGAGTGAATGATGTTAAGTATCCAAGAGATATTAAATCGCTAGTTAAAAGGATGGAGAACAGAATTTAACACAAAGCCTTGAGGTAGTCCAAGGTGGAAAAAAGGAGGACCCAGCAAAGAAGAACAAGAAAGAATAACTCCACAAGGTAGGAGCAAAACCAGAAAAAGTGTGCCATGCCAAAAGCCAAGTGAAGAAGGCATTCCAAAGAGGAACACTTTCCCAAGAGGAGATGTTACTGTAGTGTTAACTGAGTCTTGACAGTTGATTGTTGAATTCAACAAGACTGAAACTTTTACTGACTTTGACAAGAGAGGTTTCAATAGAGTGGCAGCGACAAAAAAACTGACCAGAATAGGTTCAAGAGAAAGCATGAGGTGAGGCAATGAAGACACTAAGTGTAGATAGCTCTTTCAAGGAATTATCTTTCTCATCCCCCTGACTCTCAAACAGTTAAGGTCCAGAATTCAGTCTAGTATTATTGGGACTAGAGGTCATCCACATAGGGATTATGTATATTTTTTAATATGCTAGATTGAATAGCTACTCATCAGTTTGTACATTTCCCAGAAAATAATTAAGGATGTAAACAAAGAATTCTTACTATCTTATTGTGTCTAGTAAGGAAGAATCAGAAGTAATCCAAAAGTATTATAATAGAGGTTAGCTGAGTAAAATGTGCTATACCTAGCCACACAGTGGGACAGAATGTAGTTATAAAATTACGGCATTTTTGGCATGGAAACTTTTCCCAATACTGTTCATTGTTTTAAAAAAGGCTATAAATCAGAATATAATAATACCATGTCTGCTCTGTATCTTTAAATCTTTTGCAGGGGAGGGGAGCATGTGTATGTGTACATACACAGAAAAAAAAAAGGCTCAGAGGAATACAAACTGAAATGGTAACAATGGTTATATCAGAGTGGGTGATAAGACTACTTATTTTCTTCTTTACATTTTTCCCTGTTTTCCAGATATTCAGCAGAAGAGCAAATATTACTTCTCTAATATAACAAAACAAGGGTTGTTTCTTAGAAGAAGATTAAAATAATAAGTACAAAATTCTTATTTAAAAGAAAATATTCTACATTCTACCTTGGTGAGTAGTGTCTGGGGTCTTAAAAGCCTGTGAGCAGCCATCTAAGATACTCCACTGGACTCACCCCTTCGGGAGCAAGGGAGAATGAAGAAAACAAGATACAAGGGAAAGATCAGTCCAAAGGACTAAGGGACCACAACTACCATGGCCTCCACCAGACTGAGCTCAGTACAACTAGATGGTGCCCAGCTACCACCACTGACTGCTCTGACTGGGATCACAACCGAGGGTCCTGGGCAGAGCTGGAGAAAAATGTGGAACAAAATTCTAATTCACAAAAAAAGTACAGACTTACTGGCCCAACAGTGACTGGAGAAACCCCAAGAATATGGCCCCCAGACACCTTTTTAGCTCAGTAATGAAGTTACTCCCAAGGTTCACCCTTCGGCCAAAGATTAGACAGCCCCATAAAACAAAACAAGACTAATGGGGCACAACAACACAGGGACAAGGACTAGAAGGCAGGAGGGGACAGGAAAGCTGGTAATAGGGAACCCAAGATCAAGAAGGGAGACTTTTGACATGTCGTGGGGTTGCTAACCAATGTCATAAAACATGTGTACTAACTGTTTAATGAGAAACTGTTTGTTCTATAAACCTTCATCTAAAGTACAATTAAAAAAAAAAAACAAAAATACCTATTTATCCTTCTAGAAGAGCCCTAATGGCAATTACTTAGGGAAGTCTTCCCTGATGCCCTTTTTTCTTCCTCATTCCTATGGGTCAGATAAGCTGCCCCAGTCCCCCAACCCCCATCAGTTTGTCTGGATTTACAATTCACCATATTATTTTATCAACGGCACTAAACACAGGAAGGTGAATTATGGCATTCCATAAATATTAATTATTTCACTTACTCATATAAGAAATGTATTGCTGTATTGCAATTTTTTTTTTTTTTAAATGATTGTTAACTTACAATTTGCTATAAGGGATAGTCATTTTTCTTTTAAACTGATGTTTGCAGATACAGTCATTTCAAAGTTTGAGAGGTTTTTGTACTCTAGAGAAGTTAAAGATTTTACCAATCAATCAAAAAGTATCTGATGCTGCGTTAGTATTTATACAAAGCATCTTACATTTTGATTGTGTTCAGTGTCCTATGGTAATTTATGATGCATGAAGAAAAGGTATAGATCATAGTGTGATGATTTATCATCCTAAATTGCTGGAGATCTGAACTGAGAGTACATTTCCTACACCTGGGGCTTATTAAATTGTAAGGATATACGATAATAGTCAAAAATGATTGAAGATCTAAGCAAAGAAAATCAAAATTTCACAAATCTCATTAATTAAAAATGAACAAATGATGTGTTTACAAATATGGTCTGATATATAAAGGAGAGGAAAATTTCACCCTTTAGATTAGCCTATAAATAACAATCTTTATATAAAAAAATAAAATTAAAAAATAGACAAGGCCATGTTTCATTCATAACAGAAAGACAAAGCCACTATTCCTAACTCTGTGTATCCTACCTAAACAGGTAGAGAAATGTTACCCTTCTGGTATATCATCCTGTATTTTCTGATGAAGCTTTTAGGAGAAGGCAATTCACCCCAAGTGTCCCGAAGAGAAAAAATATAGAATAGTTTTTTTTAAACTTGTGTGCGACGATTTAAAGAACATAGGTAAACTATAGAGTTGACAGATAAAGTCCTGATTAACAAAGAACTTGTAAATTAGGAATATATTTAAAAGTTTAAAAACAAAAACAAAATTCCAAAACTCTAAATACTTTAGAATTTAGTTAATTACCCAAGCATGCTATTGTTTAATTTCAAACCCAATCTCTGAGCAAATTAATAACATTAAATTTTGGAATTTTAAACTGAATTCTAACAAGTTTACTTCCTACTCCTGTTGACCTTATCTTCATGCTGTAATGGAGGGAATGACAAATTCATTTCTTACGAGTCAATTCAAGTTACAAAGGAAAAGGAACAAAGTTAACTGAGACCAAAGAAACCTTTTTAAGAGTCAGATTTGAGTCATGGTCCCCAATTTTATTTACAACCATCAAAACAATTAAGCCCATTTTACAGAGGACATCCAGATCTTCTGAACATCCTCAAACCAAAAACCAAACCTGTTGCTGTCAAGTCGATCCGACTCATAGTGACCCTACAGGACAGAGTAGAACTGCCCCACAGGGTTCCCAAGGGGCAGCTAGTGGATTCAATTGCCAACGTTTTGGTTAGCCGCCAAGCTCTTGACCACTGCGCCACCAAAGCTCCCTGAACATCCTAAATGACATTAAATATCCATTTCCCAGGAAACTTTGGGTTGCTAATAGTGCTCATTGATTCAAAAAATCTAGCTCATCTAAAAATAATGGTAAGCTTCCATCTTGCTTACTTTGTCTGCTGTTTTATTTTAAACTAACTCCCACAAGCATGCTGAGACTCATAAATTTATCAATAATTAATCATAGAACTTCCTAACGTCAAATCTGAAGACTGTGCCTCCTAAACCTAATAGATTGGCAGAGCATGAAAAACTAACAATATATTTGTTCTTTTATTCCTAAAATTAGTAGCTAATTTGTTTTGTTTTCATAACATTATTGTATTAATAATAACAAAAGAGCAGCTGCTGAGAGGCTTGTGTACAACAAAACACCACACGGGATTTGGTTTACTAGTTTGGAAGTTTAGGGTCATGGTTTCATGGACATCCCAGTTAATCGGCCTAATATCGTGTTTAGTGCTTCTATTCTACCTTCTAGCTCGTTTTGTAGTACCTGGGGTCTTAAAAGCATCTTCCGTTTAAAAAGCAGGTCATGGCTGAGAAAAGGCCCAGCAGCAGGCATGGCCAAGAGAAGGTCTATAATTCTGCAGAAGATATTCCTTATAGTAAAATTAATCTAGCACAGAACCCCAGCAAGTTCTTAAGCTTTTCCTTCTGGCCATATAATACCCCCAATGAGAATTTGATGATATGAAGATGCCCTTAACACAAAGTGAAAGTATAGCTATATTTTTCTTATCACAAATGACCACATTATAACAGCACCATAGAATTCAAGATGTGACCATCACAAAAGTGTCACACAATATGCACATGCCCATGATTGAAGCATTTCTCTTGCTACAATTCTCTTTCCACTTGCCGTTGCAGCTAATGTTTTTAAAAAAGTAGTCTTCCCCTCTCACTCAATTACTCAAACTAAATAAAGCTCTCATCACTTGAATATGGTCATTTTACAACTGCAATTCTTCTCTTAACTAACTTACCTATGACATGACACTGTGCCTCAATCCCTCATCCATTAGGTTTCCAGGACACAACCCTTTCTAATTTACCTTTTACTGTGCTAATAACTATTTCTCCATTTCCTCTCCCTCATACCCATTCCTACCCACTACCCTGTATTAACCATTTCAGAAGGTGCTGTTTCCAACCTTCTCATCACCCAAATTCTTTTTTTCTAGAAGATCTTATCATTTTACATGGACTCACATACCTACTATCTACACACAGATGACTCACAAATCCCAAACATTCTCTGAGTTCATAATCTGGACCCGTAAGCCCAGCTGCCTACCAGGCATTTTCACCTACATGCCTGACAAGCACATCAATCACAACACATCAAAAACAGGCTCATCATCTTTTCCCACAAACATCCAATTATGATTTTTCTGGCTACCACCCAGTAATCAAAGTCAGAAACTTAAGAGTCTCTCTTTCCTCTTCTCCCTCCCTTGCCACCCCTCACTTTCATTCAACAAATATTTGATAAACATCTCCATATGTGAGGCACTGTCACATGTAGTCAATTTTTTCTCCCAAAACTTCTCTCATAACATCCCCACCATCACAGTCACAAGTCAATGCTTAGCACCAATATTAAAAGTTTACTAAAGAAGCCTCTAAACTGGTTTCTCTGCCTCTCCTTTTGCGTCTCTCTAGCCCTGGTGGTGCAGTGGTTAAGAGCTTGGCTGATAACCAAAAGGTTGGCAGTCTGAATCCACTAGCTGTTCCTTGGAAACCCTATGGAGCAGTTCTACTCTGTCCTACAGGGTCACTATGAGTTCGAATCGACTTGAGGGCAATGGGTTTGGTTTTTTTGGAGTCTTATCTTGACACTGCTGTCAGACATGGTTTAAAATGTAAATCTGACCTTGTTTACATTTACCCATCACTAAGCAATAACACCCAATTAATCCTAAATGTGGTTTAACTCCAGCCTACCTTTTCTACCTCAATGTTCTCTAATCTACAAATCTTTAATTCCCAGTTACACAGGCCCAAAATTTAGGAATCATCATTGATTCCTCTCTTTCTCTCATCTATATATAAACCATTGCAGTGCAATGGATTTCTCTTATCTATGGCCTTTCTGGCCTTGGGTTTAATAATTCTGCCAAAAAGAACTGGCTGGACCACACTCTTACAAGGGATTAGTTAGTTTACTATGCAAACAGGGTGTGTGAAACCACCCAAAAGGATTAAGTGACCTTTCAGAAACTGGTCAATTAGTATGCAAATTAAGTGACTGTGGCTTACACCAAAGGGATTGGTCAGTTCGCGGTCTGGTGGGAGGGCCATGACTTGAAAATGACAAGTAGGCTTACAAAAGGGCCAATTGCATAGAGGTTTAGGGGAACCTCACTACCATCAAGAAGGAAAGTCTGGAGTGGAACGCATCTTTTGGACCAAGGACCCACAGTCCCTGTGCTGAGAACCTCCTAGACAAAGGAGAGCTGTAGCACTGAAGACACCGAGAGATTGGTGCAGCCGCACAAGTGACAGCAGCACAAGTGGCAGCAGCAGCATCAGCAGCAGGAACCAGAAGACCAGCACAAGGTGGCTACAGTAGGCTTACCATCCCATGAAGCAAGAGAGCCTTCAGCAGGAGGCTTTCTGGTGGATTGGGGTGTCTCCAGGTACTTGTCGGAGAATCTGAAGAGCTGTTAACACTTGACCAAGCAGGGCATGGCTAAGAGAAGGCCCAGTGGCAGGCACAGCCAAGAGAACAGCCATCAGTGGGCATGGCTGAGAGAAGGCCTGCCTGCCTGCAGGCACAGCCGAGAAGATGCTGAGAGTTGTCTTGGTTGAAAGCCATCCTGACTGAAGAACTGTATCCTGCCTCCTGAGCTGTATCCTGCGACTTCCCTAATAAGCCACATAATCACGACTATGGTCTGTGAGTTCTGTGTGGTCACTGCAACAGACTACCAAACCCAGCAGAGAAGTGGAAAATGTCATAGGGAGGACGGCTGGTGTCAGAAATGGTGAAAAGATTGGAGAGTGGAGGTATATCTGACCTCCACCTAACAGGAATCAGTTTTGGGCTGGTTCTGACTCTCATCCCACCTCCTGAAGTTAGATGAGTTCAGACAACATTAGATTACAACCATTAAGAAATCCCATTAAGCTAATCTCAAAAATCTATCTCCATTCCATCCACCATAGCCACTACCCCAGTCCAAGTCATCTTTTAACTGGACCTGGTGCATCCACTCACTCTCTTATCACCAAAAGCAGCTGGGTAAACTGACTAAGATCAGGTCACTAAGATGTTTAGAATACTTCAGTTTCCCAAAACACTTAGAATGGAATCCAAACTCCTTATCACAGGCCCACAAATGCCTACATAATCTGGTCATTGCCTACCTCTTCAACTTTACCCTGTACCACTCTCCACTCTCTTCATATTGGCCTTCTTCGGTTGCTAGATCATGCCAATTTCTTTCCCACCTTAAAGCCTATGGACACGCTCTTTCTTCTGCCTAGAATTCTCTTCCCACCTCTTAGACTGCTAGCTCCTCCCCAGTGTTCAGGTTGGTTCCTTCCTATCTTCTGACTTCAGCTCAAATGCCCCCTCCCCAGAGAGGTCTTTGTTGGCCACCTACCACAGAGTTTCTCTAATTACAGCACCCTGCTTATTTCCTTCACAGCACCCACCACACTGTAATTTATTTACTTATTTGTGTGTCTTCCCCTAACATGATACTGCCTTAACCACTAATGTCCTATTTACTGTTGATTTTATGGCACTACAGAGCAGGGTCTAGCACATAGTAAAAGCTTAGTGTAGTTCCATAAGTGAACGAATGTACGCATACTCTGGACACAAACAGAATTCAAATAGTTTCATATACACACCACACTATCCCATGTCACTATCACATGTATCAAAAATATTTCCAGGAGAAAAGATGTATCTGTTAAAAGTCCCTTTCCACCCTAATTTTTGTTGTTGTTTTGCTATTCTTCTTAACAGAAAAAGTTTAAAACATGTAAAGAGATACTGGCTACACTATAAAATTTAACATTTAAAAACGAAAGCATCGACTTCTTTCTTTAGTCATTACTGTTGTTGCTGGGTGCCACTGAGTCTATTTTGACTCATAGTGGCCCCACACAACACAGCAGAATTGCCCCATAGGGTTTTCTAGGCTGTAATCTTTAAAAGAGCAGATCACCAGGTCTTTCTTCCTTGGAGCCACTGGGTGAGTTCGAACCGCCAACCTTTCACAGTTAGCAGCCGAGCACTTAACTGCTGGGCCCCAGGGCTCCTCTGCCATTATTAAATTATTATATGTATTTCCCAAAAATGAACGTATATTAATAATGGGAATTGAATCCACAAATCTTTAAAATTAAAGCATTTGCTATTTGTTGTTCATACTGGCATAAAAAAATGAGGATACAGAAGTATGACACCAAGAAACCTGGTTACTTTTAATTTTAACTTATATCCAAAATTAAAGGTCACTGCTGTACGTCATTAAATTCGTAATACCAACTTAGCAATGTAAAACATAGAACAGGTATTATTAAGAGGAAGCATACAAAATAATGAAAAAATTCAATGGAAATAAGTACATTGCCTGTTGAAATAAGCAACTAAAGCTAAAAGAAAAACTAATGTTATTGTGAAATCTAAAAATATAAAATATTGCTCTCTAAGAGAATGTTTCTAAACTATTTTTTATTTAATCTAACCAAAAATTTATCATTGATGTCTATACTGCTAGCTACTTTCAACAAAAGCAACCAACCACATTAATACTGTGGTGACAACTCTGAAATCTCAATGAGTATAATGTGGAGAGAGGGAGAGTTCTGGCCTCCACTGCTGAGTCTCAAAGCATATACGGTTATACGTTGTGGAATGGTGGGGCACAGAGACTGTAAAGTCTCAACAGAGAGACATCACCCTTAGCTTGTCCGGTCAAAATAGAGGCCATTCTTCAATAATGGGCCAATCAGAGTAGTGGCCCAGCTGCCGCATTTTATTCAATCTAGTCCCTATATGAACATAATACATAAGCAAAATAATGTGCAATTTTTAATCATCTGAGGTTTACTTACCATTCATTTATTTACATCTTGCCAGTGCGAGACAGACTCTATAATGATCCCTAACAGTCCCCACCTCCTGGTGTTAATGCCTTTGCATAATCCCCTCCCCTTTAGCATGGGTGGGAACTGTGACTCTCTTCTAATCAACAGAATATGGAAAAGGTGATGGGATAACCCTTCCACGATTATGTTACATTATATTAGATTCCATCTTCCTAACAGACTGGAGCTAGAGACTCTTCTTGCAGGCTTGACCTAAGCGTCCATGTTGGAGAAGCACCAGCAAGGAACCGAGAGCAGCCTCCAGGACCTACAGATGGCCACTGGCAGATAGCCAGCAAAAAGCTAAGCCCTCAATCATACAGCCACAAGGAAAAAAACTCTGCCAGCAAATTAAATGAGCTCTAGATGACAATACAGAGTAGCCAACGTCTTGACTGCGGCATTTTGAGATCCTAAGCAGAGAACCCAGATGTGCCCAGACTCCTGACCTACAGAAAACATGAGATAATGTGTGTGGTTTTTAAGCTAAGTTTGTGGTAATTTGTTATGCAGCAACAGAAAACTAACACATTGCCTTAGAATTATTCTCTAATTTGATTTTATTTCTCTGATGCACTTGAACTAACCCAATATACAATGCCCTCAGTAAATGCTTATTAAATCAACTTAAATGCGAGAGCCAGCTCTTTCAGGCCAACTAATATTTCAATCCTGTGATAACTGAAGAAGCAAAAATGAAAACGAAAGAGAGGAGCTTGGAACGGCCTTGGAAACAGACCTATCAGCAGTAGCCTTATTCTAAAAGAAATGAGGCTACAGAACTTGAAAGTGAAAACATGTGTAAGGAATGGGTTTATTTCATGTGATTCTCACAGGTAAGCAAAAGGAAAATACAGTCCAGAGGCAGCAGCCAAATATATTCATTTCTAACACATGAGAATTTGCTTTATTCCTGAGATTCCCTCACTTAGATATTGCTTTATAAACAAAAGGTTACTAAGAATCAAACTTTTCTGCTGAAATAAGTATCTAAAACTTACTTATCTGAAGAAACATGAAAGAATGAGAAAATAAAACTACATATTAGTATATTTTACAAGAACTCAAAAAATAACATTGATTTGCATAATATATGCCTTGGAGATATAACGAGGAAAACAGCAATGATAAAGAAAAACAAAGATTCTAAGGTAATATTATTCATGTGGGTGGAAATGACCCTGACTAACAAAGCTAGCAGAAAACCTACAATTACTGAATCAAGTATTAGAAAAATCATTTGTTTAAAAATAAGTAGCAGAGGAAACTATGAAAAAAGTAGGGGGGAAAAAACAGTTGCTAGAAATAGAATTTAAAAAACTGTTGCCATCAAGTCCATTCCCACTCATAGAGACCCTATAGGACAGAGTTCAACTGCCCTATAGGGTTTCCAAAGGGCAGCTGCTGGATTTGAGCTGCCAACCTTTTGGTTAGCAGCCATACTCTTAAGCATTGCACCACCAAGGCTCCAGAAACAGAATATATGTCTATAATAGCCGAATATCAGTTCTATAGAATCAGTTCAAATTTGGTTGCTTTTTCTGGAAACTATCCTTTTTCCTATGGCACACGTAACAAAAATGATAGGTGCAAACATTAATTTTACAAGCAGTCTCTGCTAATAGTACTTAAGTGTTGTATCCAATAATTAAATTTATTTCCAGTCAAGTCTCTAAAGATATATTCATGAGGCAAGTATCATGAGTTAACTTTTTTCCCATTCAAAAATTCACTTTGTTAACAAGGGGGAACTTTCACTAAAAATGTACAATAAAAAGAGAGTACATACATGTCTTTCTTTGCAATGTAAGCAACCAACTCTAGGAAGCTTTGACTTAAAAAAAAAAAAAAAAAAACTCATAATAATGTTTCATCACAGAACCAGAATTGAAAGGAGAAATAATATATTGCCTACATCACAACCGAAAGAGCCCTGCTGGTACAATGGTTACAACCAAAAGGTTGGCAGTTCAAACCTACCAGATGCTCCATGAGAGGAAAGACCTGGCAATCTGCTCCTGCAAAGATTTCAGCCTAGGAAACCCTAAGGGGCAGTTCTATTCGACAGCACACAACAACAATAAATCACAACCATAAATTCTTTCAAAGAAATCAAATGCTTCATCTTTCCCATATAAACTGAAAGAGGACTACTAAAATTTAAAAGATTATTTTAATAGGGGGGAAAACCTGACATGTTTTGAGTCACGGTATCATTAGATTTAGTGCATTCTAAACTACATGAATGCACTATTACTTGGGTGCTCCAGACTAACTCACACACATACATTTCTGAGTTTTCTGAACAAAGACGATAGTGATGGGTTCCACCTGTTCAACCACAACAGAACATGCTACGCTCCACACACACAGATTATATTTTCTTTGTTCCTGACTACACATAATCCTACTGAAACAATGCCACGCTGAGAATTTCTATGTTTTTCTTTTTCCAACTTCCCACCCAAAAAAACAAACAAACCCACTTGCCGTTGAGTCGATTCCTACTCATAACAACCCTAATAGGACATAGCAGAACCGCCCTATAAGGTTTCCAAGGAGTAGATGGTGGATTCAAACTGCCAAACTTTCGGTTAGTAGTTGAGCTCTTAACCATTGCACCACCAGAGCTCCCACAGTTATTTCTAAATAATAAGATACTCAAGGTCACCATTCTACTGTTACAGTGCTGAAAGACAGTTTATATATATATATACACACACATATATATATACACAAACACAGAGAGAAGAGAGAGAGAGAGAAAGTTGGTTCTGAATGGTTTGCCAAACATATTACCCAATTCTAGAGAAAACACATAGAAGACACTATAACCTCTGAGGAAATGGGTAGAGAGGATTGGTTAACAGCACCAGTTCAAGAGTTAAACAGAACTGGATTTAAACTCTAACACTGTTACTTACTAGTTGTGTGTCTTTAAGCAAGACATTTAATCTCTCTGAGGTTCACTCCTTATCTATAAAAATGGGACAATAATTTCATTTACAATTGTAAGGTTATTGGTAAAGAAAAGTAAGATTAAATATACAAAATATTAAGCACAGCATCTGATACATAAAAACACTGTTTTGTTTTTGGTTTTTTGTTTTTTTGTTTTTGTTTTTTTTTTTTGCTTATTGTTGCATTTTAAGTGCAAGCTACATTTCAAGTTAGTCTCTTTTACAAAACTTGATACATACATTGTTATCTGACCCTAACTGCTCTCCCTATACTGTGACAGCACACTACTCCTTTCCACCCTGGATTTCCCGTGTCCATTCAACCAGCTAATAACCCCTCTCTGCCTTCTCATCTCACCTCCAGACAGAAGCTGCCCATTTAATCTCGTGTATCTACTTGAGCTAAGAAGCACACTCTTCACGAGTATCATTTTACGTCCCACAGTCCAGTCCAATCTTTGTCTGAAGATCGTCGGAAATTGTTTTAGTTCAGGGCTTACGGAGAGTATGGGGGCCATGCTCTCTGGGGTTCCTCCAGTCTCAGTCAGACCATTAAGTCTGGTCTTCTTACTAGAATTTGAGTTCTGCACCCCACCATTCTCCTGTTCAATCCAGGACTCTCTGTTGTGTTCCCTGTCAGGGCGGTAATTGGTGTTAGCCAGGCACCATCTAGTTCTTCTGGTCTCAGGCTGAAGAAGTCTCTGGTTAGTGTGGCCCTTTCTGTCTCTTGGGCTAATACTTTCATTGTATCTTTGGTGTTCTTCGTTCTCCTTCACTCCAGTTGGTTGGGACCAATTGATGCATCTTAGATGGCCGCTTGCAAGCTTTTAAGACCCCAGACACCACTCACGAAAGTAGGATGCAGAACATTTTCTTAATAAACTTTGTTATGCCAATTGACATAGATGTCCCCTGAAAGCATGGTCCCCAGACCCCTGCCCCTGGTACTGTGTCCGTTGAAGTACAACACTCAGGTTTTTATGATGAGGAAGAGGGGAAGGGGTTCCTGTTTTCTGGGGCTGCATGCATTACAAAGAGGTGAGAAGAGTGTAGAAGATGTATTCATGTAAAGTGGAAACTGATTTAATAAAACCATATCAGTCAAACACAGAAACCAACGCCACTTCACATCAGTATTATACAGGCTATAAAATATTTTCATTTATGCTCTTACTTGATTTTTACAACAGGAAGATGAGAGAATTGAGGCTTTAAGAGGTTAACAACTTGCCTATGATCAGCAAAATGTAGTATATTCAGGATTCACAGGTCTTCTGCCATCTAGCCCACCAGTGTTTTCTCTACACATGCCAAGCCACTTCCAGTCTTAGAACAGTTTAGCATTTAGAAGTCCAAACACTTTGAAAACATGTCTCTAAAACACTCAAAACACACTTATCTCAAGACTTAATCCTTTCAGAAGACTATCACATGTATCATATAGTAAATACGAGAGAAAAAAAAACTTCCGTCCAAATTAGAGCCTGAACTTTTACATTAAAAAATGTTCTATTATACCAGAAAAGTAAACTTTGTCACTGACATTTCTATCAGTGATTTAAAGAATTCCAAAAAATAGCTTAATTTTCAAATTATCTGGTTAATAATGAATCCAAAAGACATTTACATTACAATTTTTACAGTTCTTCAATGAAAAACAGATACATTACAGAAACTTCAGGGCAACATGACGCTATAGTCAGAAGCATCACGCCATCCCTCCGCAGCAAAGATCTGAAAAACTAAGTCAAACAGAGTCACACGTCAACCCTGAAACCCTAAGCATCAAATGAAGATATAAGGAACTCAGCCAAGCATCGAATGGAATAAGAAACTGACCAAGAACAGACAGCGAGGAGAGATACGTGCAGAGGTACCCTATCAGCTACCACAGCATGGATCCACCATCTTGGACTCCTATCGGAGATCAGCGAACAGGGGGTACGAGACAGCAGCTTCATGGAGCTTCCAGCAGGAGACAGAACAACCAGTAACCAGCGATATATGCTTTCCCACCCCCGACCCTTCTTCACCCCCACTCCGCCTCCTCTGCTTCCTGCAGCCACAGTCGCTTGGCTGAGAAGCACCAGCTTCGCCTCAGCGTCACTTGCATTCCACCTGCCCGCACTGGCCGGCTCCCTGAGTGCCTTTTGTTGGATGCCAGTGTTGCTTTTTTCCCGCTTCTTTAGATTTCTTCCTTACCTCTCACTACCTCCCCCTCCTATATCTCAAATACCTGGCTCTGTGCACCATCTTTGCTTCTTCCCAAAAGGCTGCAAAACACCGCTCGACTGTGAAACTGCTTCCCAGCCTGTGTCACCACGCTGGTGGGACCCCTGGGGCTTTTTATGTTTGTTTGCTCTGATATGTTCTGTTTGTTTGTTTTCTTTTTCTTTCCTCTGCGTGGGAGCCGCTTCTAGCCAGGGAATACCACGCAGCTTAGAAGCTACTCCTTTACTCAGTGCAGACGCACAGGGACATCCCTGGGGCATTTCTTTTCTCTTGTTTTTGTTTTTGTTTCTATGTTTTGTTTTCTTCTCTCTGTTTTTCTCTTTTTGTCTTTCTTCATTTCCAGTTTCTCGATTTATTCACTTTTCTTCTTTTACCT
This sequence comes from Dugong dugon, assembly GCA_030035585.1. NCBI lineage: Eukaryota > Metazoa > Chordata > Mammalia > Sirenia > Dugongidae > Dugong > Dugong dugon. Next base: position 36,527,985 of record CM057467.1, read on the forward strand.
TTCTTCTTCTATTTCATTTTTGTTTTTCCTCATTTCTCAGTCTCTCATCTTACCACTCCAATAGCAAGCTCCTTTAGCACTATTTTTTGTCTGTTTGTTTATTTTTGGCTCCTGTTCCTCTCCCCTCTCTCCTCTTTCCCGTACCCATCTTAGCTCCACACATCACAATCTACCCCCTCCTTCCTGCCTACCTGCACCGTGCGCTGAACACCACACTCCCAAGCAGCATAGGCATGGCCTACTGGAACCTGCCCTCCACTGACTCCCAGTCTGCACTATCAGTCCTCGTACATGCCACAAAAAACTCATACCAGCAACTCCCCTTCAGCTGGACCCGCCCTGCTGTACCAGACCTGAGTGACTGACCCTGCCCATTGGAGAACAAAGTGAAAAGTATCGTGCCCACAAATGAGCAAACAACAAAGAACGCACAGTCCACCTGCTCAGACATAACCAAATAAAACAAAAAAGCAGGATGAAATAAACAAATCTACAATCCATAAACGAGGAAAATAATCACTGAATGCCCCAAAGACAGCAGACAATATCAAAACATTTACAAAAACAGGACAGGATGGTTACAGTAGGCATCCACAATAAAACACCAGATGGCCTTCCAGTAGAAGAAACAGACAGCATCATAAAAGGGCTGAGGAGCAGGTTTGAAGTGATGGAAGACAGGATCAGTGAAACTGAAGAGAAACACTTGGATACAACTTTGAGGAAAAACTCAGAAAAAAGAACGAAGAAAAATGAAGAAATTCCTGAGAATTATGTGGGATACAATCAAAAGCAAAAATCTGTAAGTGATCAGAGTTCCAGAACACGGGGAGAAAACAGAAAACACAGAGAGGATCACTGAAGAATTGCTGACAGAAAACTTCCCCAATATCATGAAAGATGAAAAGCTGATCATCCAAGAAGCTCAACGAACCCCATATAGGACAGACCCCCAAAAGAAAATCACCTAGGTATACCATAATCACACTCACTAAAACCAAAGACAAAGAATCCTGAGAGCAGCTCGAGAAAAACAAAAAGTCACATACAGAGGATAAACAGTAAGACTAAGCTCGGATTATTCGGCAGAAACCATGCAGGCAAGAAGGCAATGAGATGACATACATAAAACCTTGAAAGAAAAAAAATCGCCAGCCAAGAATAATATATCCTACAAAACTTTCGTTCAAATATGATGGTGAAATTAGGTCATTTCCAGATGAACAGAAATTAACGGACTATGCAAAAACCAAACCAAACTTATAAGACTTATTAAAAGGAATCCTTCAGTCTGAGAACAGACAACATCAGACCACAGGCTGAATATAGGACACAGGACTGTACTCGCCAGATACCAACCTAGGAAATGAACTCTTAAGGACTATGCAAAACCAAAAGAATTACAACAGGGAACCAGAGAGGTTAATCTATAAATGACAACAGCATCAGAACAATAAAAGAGGGAATAAACGGTGTAGGTATAGAACCTTCTAATGGAGAGGAAGTCAAGCGATACCAAGTAATAACAGACTGGTTCAAATCTAGGAAGATAAGGGTAAATTTCAAGGTAACCACAATGAAAGTTAACAAACCTACTCATCAAAATAAAAATGAAAACATAAAGTCTCAACAAAAACAAAACCTACAAAAAAAAGAAATGAAAAAAAAAATCCACAAACAAAAGAACTCAGCACAGGAGAGTAAGAGGAACAAAGAAAATGTCAGCACCACCAAAAAAAAAAAGCACTATAAAATGCAATCCCACTTCTAGGAATATATCCAAGAGAAATAAGAGCCATCACATGAATAGACATATGCACACACATATTCACTGCAGCACTGTTCACAATAGCAAAAAGATGGTAACAACCTAGATGCCCATCAACAGATGAATGGATAAACAAACTATGGTACATACATACAACGGAGTATTATGCAATGATAAAGAACAATGATAACTCTGTGAAGCATCTCATAACCTGGATGAAACTGAAGGACATTACGCTAAGTGAAATAAGTCAATCATAAAAGGACAAATATTGTATGAGACTTCTACTGTAAAAACTCATGTAAAAGTTTACATACAAAAAGAAACAATCTTTGATGGTTACGAGGGATGGGAGGGGTGGGGGAAGGGAACTAAATAGACAACAGGTAAGGGTAAGACAGTACACAGTTCTGGGGAAGCCAGCACAACTTGTACAAGGAAAAGTCATGGAAGCTCCATAGACACTTCCAAACTCCCTGAGGGACCGAATTGCTGGGGAGGGCTGTGGGGACCATGGTCTCAGGGAACATCTAGCTCAATTGGCGTAACACTCACTGTTTATAAAGACAATGTTCTACATTGTACCTTGGTGAGTAGCGTCTGGGGTCTTAAACGCCTGTGAGCAGCCATCTAAGATACTCCACTGGTCTCACCCCTTCGGGAGCAAGGGAGAGTGAAGAGAACAAGACACAAGGAAGGAAATGATTTAGTCCACAGCTACCACAGCCTCCACCAGACCGAGTCCATTACAGCTAGATGGGGCCTGGCTACCACCAGACTGCTCTGACCGGGATCACAATAGAGGGTCCTGGGCAGAGAAGGATATAAAACAAAATTCTAACTCACAAAAAAAGACCAGATTTACTGGCCTGACTGAAGAAACCTCGAGAATATGGCCCCCAGACACCCTTTTAGCTCAGTAATGAAGTCACTCCCGAGGTTCACCGTTCAGCCAGGGACTGGTCAGCCTCATAAAACAAAACGGGACTAATGAGGCACAGGAGTCCAGGGACAAGGACTAGAAGGCAGGAGGGGACAGGAAAGCTGGTGATAGGGAACCCAAGGTTGAGAAGGGGCAGTGTTGACATGTCATGGGGTTGTCAACCATTGTCATAAAACAATATGTGTACTGTTTAATGAGAAACTATTTGTTCTGCAAACCTTCATCCAAGGTACGAAAACAAAAAAAGAAAGAATTATCTGAGATCAAATTGACAACAGCAACTCAAAAGGTTTGATGTGAAGCCTACGGAGCAGTTAGTTGAAAATAAAGGTGATGGAATAATTCGGAAAACGATAGTAAGAATAGCAGAACAACTGGAAGAATGTAATCAATGTCACTGAATTGTACATGTAGAAACTTTTGAAATGGTGTAACTTTGGCTATATATGTTTTCACTAAAAAAAAGGTCCTCCAAGGGAGAGAAGGGAGAATATTGACATGTCATGGGGTTGTTAACCAATGTCATAAAACAATATGTGTACTGACTATTTAATGAGAAACTCTTTGTTCTGTAAACCTTCATCTAAAGTACAATTTAAAAAAAAAAAATAAGCAAGCACTGCAAGGAAAAGGTGATTCTTAGGATAGCAAATACACAGTAGCTGAATCAGTATGGTAATTAATTACAAACTGGGTCCAGGATGGATGGTTACCTAAATAAAAACATGAAAACTCAGGCACTATTAATACTCAGAAGCAACCAAGGAAAATGGGTTAATAAGCAAGCTAAGAAAAATTTAAAACTTCAGCAGTCCCAGAATCAGTTTTCTCCACCCTACCTGGTCAAACTACAGTACTGTTTCTTAGATATCTAATATTCAAACATCCTCAGCCTTTTCCCCATAAAAAAAGTATTCTTAAAATGAGATCTGATAAACTCACTGAGAATGAATGGTGAATAACTAAGGATGAGTCCACGTCCCAAGAAACTGAAACCACAAGAACCTTTACTGAAGACTAAGAGTTTAGAATCTTTTCTTCTATAAGCATTTAAGATTTGGAGGCAAAGCAAGGGCACAACTAAAATGCTCATTGAGAGAGATTAATATGACAGCAATAGTATGTTAAAATATATTAGATGGGGTGAGAACTGGAAGTAAAGAACTAAGTGAAGCAGTTTTAGAAAAACTGAAAGAAGTGAGAAGTCAAAGGATGAGTTCAAAGACGAAGTTATTTAAGTCTGCTAGCATGGGTAAGCGGAAGGATGCAGTCTGGGTCCTGCTCCCTGGGGATCATCATTAAGAAGCAACTGGGCAAGCAGACAAAGGGGCAGTAAACTGCACATAATGCAGAACGAGTCCCTTTCTACTGATCTTCAGCTTACAGTCCATTTATCAGGAATCAAAGAATTGCTTTATTTATTTACACCTTTCCTCATCTGAAAAGGTCAGCAAATAACCACTGCTCTGTTACTTGCTGTTGGCCAAACGCAATGGAAGTATTTACACTCCCCAGAATTTAACCTGCTGGGATAATGACACAGCTCTTCTTACAAATTACATAATAGATACAATTCTGAAATATTTTCTAAATAAATTGTGATAACTCCAGTCATATGTTAAATGTACTAGGTAGCCTCTTATTTACTAGATAGAGCTCTATCTTCTACAGTGGATCATTTTGTGATAGAAATTATTTATCTTTTTGTTATATCCTGAGGTGGATACATCTGCACTCATCTCTACCACAACATGGTAGAAAGGCTTGGAATGAGGTAAAGGGAAAGCTCCAAATCAGATACAGGTATTAAAAGAGACTTTCTACTTTTAGATGCCAAAAAAGACCAGAATCATCTAAAGTATATTAACAAAAATGTGGATCATAATAAAATTTACATGTTTATACCACATTATAGAGACAAACAATTTTGGGGTTAAAATTGCTAGATTTGCCATCCCAAAAATGAAATCTATGTCCTTTTTTTTTTTTTTTTATTGTACTTCAGGTGAAGGTTTACAGAACAAACAGATTCTCATGAAACAGTAGTACACATATTGTTTTATGACATTTGTTAATAACCCCACAACATGTCAACCCTCTAACTTCTTGACCTTTTTTTTTTTTTTTTTTTTTGGTGAAAATATAAATAGCCAACGATACACCATTTCAAAAATTTCTACATGCTCGGTTCAGTGACATCGACTATGCTCTTCCAATTGTGCTGCTATTCTCACTTTAGATGAAGGTTTACAGAACAAAATATTTTCTCATTAAACAGTACACACGTTGCCCTGTGACAGTGGTTAACAACCTCACAACACATCAGCACTATCCTTACTCAACCTTGGGTTCCCTATCACCAGCTTTCCTGTCCACTTCTGCCTTCTAGTCCTTGTCCCTGGACGGCTGTGCCTCATTAGTCCCATTTGGTTTTACGGGGCTGTCCACTCTCCGGCTGAACGGTGAACCTCGGAAATGACTTCACCACTGAGCTAAAAGGGTGTCTGGGGGCCATACTCTCGGTCGGGGTTTCTCCAGTCTCCTTTAGTCCAGTAAATCTGGTCTTTTTTTGTGAGTTAGAATTTTCTTCTACATCCTTCTCCAGCTCTGTCCAGAACCCTCTGTTGTGATCCCAGTCAGAGCAGTCAGCAGTGATAGCCGGGCACCATCTAGCTGTACTGGACTCAGTCTAATGGAGGCCTTGGTAGCTGTGGTCTGTTAGTCCTTCAGACTAATCTTTTCCTTGTATCCTGTTCTCTTCACTCTCCCTTGCTCTCAAAGGGATGAGACCAGTGGAGTATCTTAGATGTCTGCTCACAGGCTTTTAAGACCCTAGACACTACTCACCAAGGTACAATGTCTTTTTAACTTACTATTGAATTTTATATGAGACAGTTGCCAGAAGAGAAAATCAACTTATTACACCAGCTTTCAAGATCTTTATTCACCATTACTGAGTCCAATTTAATTCAAGACCTCATGAAAGAGAGAAAGATGAAAAATAAACAACCTTTTTCCTAAGAAGCATGCTGTCTGCTGGGAGATAAACAAGTATACAGTGAACCAGAACACAGGCTACAAGGATCAGTACTAAAAAGGTCATGAGGGACAAGAACAGTTATGTCATCACAGAACAAAAAACAGAAAAATACAGAAAATCAATGAACCCAAAAACTTACTCTTTCAAGGATCAATAAAATTGATCAGCGTGAAGATCAGGAAAAAAGAGAATAAACACCATTCAGTGTCAAGAATGAACTACAGATCATAGAGACAGAGATCATACAGACATTAAAAAGATAATGAGGGAATAGTATAAACAGCTGTGTATCAATAAATTCAATAACTTAGATGGAAAGGTACAAACCACCAATGGTCACTCAAGAAGAAACAGATAACTTGAATACCCCTCTATTTATTAGAGAAAATGAAACTATAGCTAAAAAACCTCCCCTCAAAGAAAACTCCAGTCCCGAGGGTTTCACTGGCGAATTGTACTAAACACTTGAGAAAGAAATAATAACAAAGTTGTGCAAAGTACTGAAAAGGGAACGCTTTCCAAATCATTCTATGAGACAAGGATTACCATGGTATCAAAACCAGGCAAAGACATTACAAAAAAAGAAAACTACAAGCCAAAAGTTCTCCTAAACATAAAAACAAAAATCCTTAACAAAATATTAGCAACTTAAAGCAAGCAATATGTATTAAAAGGGGAATCAATCCAATTGCAAGAAAGCAAAGGTGGTTTCACATTTGAAAATCAATATAATTCACCACATTAACAGATTCATACCAATTAGAAAATTAAAAAAAACAAAAACAAAAACTTCAACTGTCTGAATAGATGTAGAAAAGGCATTTGACAAAATTCAACACCCATTTATGATTTAAAAAAAAAAAAACCCTCAGAAAACTTGAAATAGAAGAAAAAAGAATTTCCTCAACTTGATAGAGGACATTTCCAAAAAACCTAGAGCCAACACACTAGTTAATGCAGAGAGACTGAATGCGTTATCTCTAAAACCATAAAAAAGGCAAAGATGTCTGCTGTCACTTCTACTCAACATTGTATTAGAGGCTCTAGCCTGCATAGTAAGGCAAGAAAAAGAAATAAAAGGCATATAGATCGAAAAGAAAGAAGAAAAACTATCCTTATACAAAGGTTTCATGATTGTCAATGTGAAAATTCCTAAGAAATCTCCAAAAATGAATGAGCCAGCAAGGTCACAAGATATAGTCAATATATAAAAGTCATTCCTTAATTTCCATATGCTAGCAATTGCAAACAAATTTTTTTTTAAATACCATTTATAATTTGTTGTTGTTGTTGTTGTTCATTGCCACTAAGTCAGCTCTGACTCATGACGATTTTATATATAACAGAATGAAACACTGCCCAGTCTTGCACTATCTTCATGATCACTGATATGTTTTAGTCCATTGTTGAAGCTATCATGCAGTGCCTTCCAACCTAGGAGGCTCATCTTCCAGCACTATATCGGACAATATTCTGTTGTGATCTATAAGTTTTTCACTGGCTAATTTCTGGAAGTCTATTACCAGGCCTTTCTTCCTAGTCTGTCTTAGTCTGGAAGTGCCACTGAAACTACCAGTATTTCCAATACCAACAGGGTCCTCAAATACCTTGTTGGTATTTGAAATATTGGTAGCATAGCTTTCGGCATCACAGCAACATGTAAGCCACAGTATGATAAACTGACAAATGAGTAGTGGATATATCTGATATGGAACTTATGCCCTAAATATCTAAAGAATATTACAGCTAAGTATCAAAATGACAAGCAATGTTTTCAAATGGAAAAAGATTTAAATAGACACTTCATCAAAAAGAACATACAGATGGCAAATGAACACAGGAAGGATGTCAATACCTTTAGTCATTAGTTACATGCGTATTAAAATAGCAATGAGATATTGCTTCACACTCACTAGAGCTGGTGAGAACGCATGGTGTGATAGTTAAGACTATGTGTCAACTTGGCTGGGCCATGATTCTCAGTGTTTATATGTGATCATCCCCACGATGGGATCTGCTGTGAGTAGCCAATCAGTTGAAAGGGAGTTTCCTTGGGCGTGTCGCCTGCATCTAAATATAAGTGGACATTCTGGCTTCTGCCTGCTCTGGATCCAGAAGCTGCCTCCTGTTCGTCTGACCTCTGGTTCTTGGAACTTGGAGCTAGCAGCTTATTTGCCGATCTTGGGATTGGTCAATCTTCACAGCCTGTGAGCAAGAGCCCTGCTCTCCGACCTGTCGATCTTGGGTTCGCCAGCCCCTGCAGCTACATGAATCAGGAGAAGCCTTGTGGTCTTGCCTGCCAGTCTTGGGATTTGTCAATCTTCACAGCCTGTGAACAGCGTCCTGCTCTCTGATCTGCCAATCTCGGGTTCGCCAGCCCCTGCATATACGTGAATCAGAAGAAGTCTCTATCCTGATTCATGGACTTGGAACGTACCAGCCTCCATAATCGCATGAGCCATTTCCTTGATATAAATCTCTGTCTATATATATTTATATACTTTACTGGTTTTGCTTCTCTAGAGAACCCAGCCTAAGACACAGGGCAACTGAACTCCAATACGTTGCTGGGAATCTAAAACAGTTGCCATTACTTTGAGAAACAGTTTGGCAGTTTCTTAAAAACTTAAATACGCATTACCACATGACCCAGGAATCTCGCTCTTTAGTTCTTACTCAAGAGAAATCGAAACATGTGTCTACATAAAGACTTATATGAGAACGTTCACAGCAGATTTATTTGTAACAGCCAAAAACTAGTACAGAAAGTCCTCCTTTCTAGAAAAGGCAAAACTACAGTGACAGAAAGTAGACCAGTGATTGCCAGGGGCTGAAAATGGGGATGCAGACTGAATGCAAAGTTGCACAAGAGAATTGTTTGGAATAATGAAAATGTTTTATATTTTAATTATGGCGGTGTTTACAAGATTACAACTATTTGTCAGGATTCACTGAACTGTATACTTAATATTGGTGAATTTTATTGTATGTACGTTATACCTCACTAAAGCTGATTTAAAAAAAATTAGTGCCTTTAAACACAAACAATCTTTTTTTTTTTTTTAATGATTATCTAATCTGGACAGTATACTGTAGGGATGGCTCATCTCTGCTCCACACAGCCTCAGCTGGGGCCGCTTGACTGGGGCTAAAAGACCTACTTCCAAGATCCCTCTCTCACACAGCAGGCAAGCTGGTGCTGGTTGTTGGCTGGGAGCTTATCAAAAGCTGTAGGTTAAGGTTCCTGGTGGACTTCTCTCACATCATGGTGGCTTCAATTCCAATACTGAGTTTCCCAAGAGGTCCAAGCAGCAGCTGTATAGCCTTGTATGACCTGGTCTAGGAAGTCACATTAATGTCTCTTCCACCATAGTCACAAGCCTGCACAGACTGTAATGGAGGAACATGGGCCAGACCTCTTGATGGGAGGAGTATCAACATCATATTATTTGCTAGAACATATACAACCCTGCAATAACAGTAATAATAAGCAAAAATATGTGAGTGGTTATATAAGTAGATATGTATGCTATATGGGTATGGAAAGGCATATGGGAGTACACGTGCTTGCACACATAGATGTATTTGTGGGTACATGTATATACATGTTTGTATGTGCTGCATATATATTCATATATACAATAAAGCACATAGGGGCCACAGTTATGGATACTTCCTTCCTAGATATATCCAAATACCTCGTGGTATTGATTTACTTTTTGAAGGCTCAGGACCACAGTCATGTGGGACAACTAGATCAACTGACATAATCTAGTTCATAAAAATAATGTTCTATATCTGAATTTGGTGGGTAGTGTCTGGGGTCTTAAAAGCTTACAAGTGGCCATCTAAGATACAATTATTGGTCTCTTCCTGCCTGGAGCAGAGGAGAGTAAAGAAAACCAAAGACTCAAGAAAGAAATTAGTCCACAGGGCTAACGGCCCATGCGAACCACAGCCTCTTCTAGCCTGAGACCAGAAGAACTAGATGGTGACTGGCTACCACTACCGACCGTTCAGAGCAGGGACACAATAGATGGTCCCAGTTAGTATGGGAGGAAAATGTAGAACAAAACTCAAATTCATAAAAAAGATCAGACTTACTGGACTGACAGAGACTAAAGGAACTCCTGAGACTATCGCCCTAAGATACCCTTCTGGGACTGAAGCCACTTAGGGAGGTCACATTTCAGCCAAATAATAGATTGGCCTATAAAATAAACAATAACACCTGTGAGGAATGTGCTCCTTTAAACAATCAACTACACAAGACCAAACAGTCGACATTTACCCAAAAGCAAAGAAAAGAAGGCAAGGAGGTACAGGGAAATTGGATGGATGGAAACTGGGCAGGCAGGGTAGAAGTGACGAGAGTGCTGACACATTGTGGGGACTGTACCCAACGTCAAGGAACAATCTGTGTATGAATTACTGAATGGGAATCTAATCTGCTGTGTAAACTTTCACCTGAAACACAATAAAGTATTTTTTAAAAATCACCTATACGAGACCAAACGGTCAACAATTACTTTAAAACAAAGGTGTGAATGTAAGGGAGCAGGGAAACTAGATTAATGGAAAAAGAGCAACTGAATGGAAATAATGAGAATGTTCACACATTGTGAAGAATGTAACCAATGTCACTAAACAACTTGTGTATAAGTTGTTGAATGGGAACCTAAACTGCTACGTAAACCTTCACCGAAAACACAATATTAAAAAAAATCACATTGTAAAGCAGAGTATGGGGTATAGGAGATATTTTATCATATTGGAAAATAATTTACGACATTGGATTTTTATTCTGTAGCTAAGTGGGATCAATCTGGACAAGAAAACTCGATCCCATCTATACTTTAGGATAATAACTCTGGAAGCACTATTAGGAATAAATTAAAACAGAGAGAGACTGAAGAAGATGTGGGAAGGGGAGGGAGAACCCTTTTAAGGTAATATTTCAAGAGTCAAAAGCAAAAGAGGTCTTGAAGTGGCATAACGTCCGTGAGCAAGAGTGAAGAGAGAACGTGCTGGTCAGGGACACTGTACGAGTACAAGTGATATGTCTCAGTGACCACTGCATCTGGGCAAACCTGGATCCTCTGGGAAATAGTCATACTATTAAACAAGTCAAAGTCCTGATTAATCATGAGCTAGCTACAATTCTTCTGAACAAGGCACACAGATCATTATTTTACACTCACCTAAAGACTGATATTCATCTCCATACAAAACAAATGAAAAGGGTACTTTAATACCCGTTTCTGCTTGGTCAAAAATTTTCTATTTGTAGTTCACCGGGTTAATTAGGCTGCCTATCAAGGGATCTGTCTTTAAGGTAAGGGGTAAGAACAACTTATATAGCTCTTTTTTAAGTGATAAAAGTGATTGCACATGAATTCAAAACGTAATGCTTGGGTTTTTTTTAACTTTAAACTATCTGTAGAGGGATAAAGCTGATTGAATTCCCAGCAGTCATTTCCTCTCCCTTATTCCTTATTAAAAGAACTTCTGTTTTCTTCAGATATCAAGTGGTTACATGCTTCAAGGAAGCTGGGTTTATAATCTCTAGGAGTGAATCTTGACTGGCCTAATTCAGTGTTCTCAGTCTTAGCTAGCTACACAGTAGAATCATTTGGGAAAACACCAATGCCTGGTTCCCCCACCCAGAGATTATAATTTAATTAGTCTGGAGTTACAGCGTATCTTAATCATGAGGGGATGAGTCTGAGGACAACCCTATAAGAACTCAGGTTGTCAGAACAGAAGGATGGATAGAACTTTGATCTTGACAACGCTGAATTAATCGACCCTAGAACTACCTTCATCCAGATTTCTCATTATGTGAAATAACATTCTCCTCTTTCTTTATGCCACTTCTGGTTACGTTTTCTGTTAGTAGCACAGAAAATTACCCTACATGTTACACCTGGCAATACAATTTTCAGGATAAATGTTTGGTTTTATATACAGGAAGCAGAACTCCAGTTCCATTGACAGCAAAGAATGAACCAGCAAAGAATATCATTTTACAGTACATGAAAATATCTTTCTACAACTTATAAAATAATCTAATACTGAATATTTGAATGAATAGGCATGTATCTGCTCAACCGTCTCTCCAAATGGTAGAGGTTGTCCTTTGAAGCTGAATGATGCAGGAGTACATAAATCAATACCATCTTGCAAGCAATTCATTTACAAGAGTTTAAAGAGTTATCTCCAGGATATACCTATCACATTAGTCTGAAATAAATAAGGACATTCTCAAAAATGAAAAGGAAAATAAAATAAATAGGTAGCGTATCCTTCTTTGTCCTGCTCATCAACTCAAGCTAACTAAACATGCTAAGGGGTCCCTGGGTGGTGCAAATGATTAATGCACTTGCCTGCAAACCAAAAGGTTGGAGGTCTGACTCCACCCAAAGGTACCTCAGAACAAAGGCCTGGCAATCTATGTCTGAAAAATCATCATTGAAAACCCTATGGAGCACAGTTCTACTCTCACACGCGTGTGGTCGACATGAGTTAGAATCACCTCAAAGACAACTGGTGGTAAAAACAGGCTAAAAACAACTGTTACCAATCCTATGCTGCTGGTGGATACCCATCAAAGCTTTGGTTCTGATTTAAGGTACTACATGAACATAAAGCCATGGTTTCTCTCACTTAAGTGACTCTGCCCTAAAATTCAATTCTAAGTTATTATTTAGAAATTCTCCATTTTGGTCTCAAAGGTATATGGACAACTTGTCACATCAAGGCTCACCTCTCCCCCATACTCTGGATTTGGTCTCTCTCAACTCCTCCTGAACCTGTTGCTCTCCTCTGGTCCCACTCTCTTCAATGATGCCCTTTCCAGGGGCTCCTTCTCTTACACCTATAAGCATGCCCACATCTCCCAGTTCTTACATCAGTATAAAACTCTATACCATAAATTCATTTCCCTGCCAGTTACAGCTTCCACTCCCAACCTTCTGGTAATGTAGTCCACTCATCTTTCCCCCATTCATTTATCAACCCACTTCAATATGGCTTCCACCTCCATCACTTGCTTAAAAATACTCAGGGAAAGGTCAACCATTATTGCCTCACTGCTAAATGTAATGACCCCTTTTAAGTCTTCATATTTCTTCCTTGATTATTTTCAAGCTTTTAATATCACATGCAAGTAAAATTTTGCTGAAGATCATTCAAAAACGGTTGCAGCAGTACATCAACAAGGAACTGCCAGAAATTCAAGCTGGATTCAGAAGAGGATGTGGAACAAGGGCTATCACTGCTGATGTCAGATGGATTCTAGCTGAAAGCAGAGAATATCAGAAAGATGTTTACCTGTGTTTTAACTATGCAAAGACATTTGACTGTGTGGGCCATAACAAATTATGGGTTACACTGCGAAGAATGGGAATTCCAGAGCACTTAATTGTGCTCATGAGGAACGTAATACATAGATCAAAAGGCAGTCATTCAAACAGAACAAGGCGATACTGCGTGGTTTAAAGTTAGGAAAGGTATACGTCAGGGTTATATCCTTTCACCATACTTATTCTATTTGTATGCTGGGTAAATAATCTGAAAAGCTGGACTATATGAAGAAAAACAGGGCATCAGGACTGGAGGAAGACTCATTAACAACCTGTGATACGCAGATGACACAACCTTGCTTGCTGAAAGCGAAGAGAACTTGAAGCACTTACTGATGAAGATCAAAGACCACAGCCTTCAGTGTGGATTACATCTCCACATAAACAAAACAAAAATTCTGAATTCAGAATTCGATACCACTGACTCCTCTTTTTTCTTGATACTTTCTCCCGGCCTTTCCTCCTACCCCTCCCTTTTGTTGGGTTTTCTTTCAGTTCCCAGGAGTCCTACCCTCATCCTCCTCACACTCTATTTTCTCTCAGGAAGGTCTGACCCAAGCCTACTACTGGCTGGCAATTTGGTAAACACCGCAAACAGGTCTACTGTGAAGAAACAGGAAAGTTTTCATTTGTAATTTTAATAATGGTATCTATGAGCAAAAATATATCCAATTCTCTTCACAGGATTAGCATCACAGAAAATAGCCAAATCAATTGCTTTGATTAAGAAGTACTGTACAAATTAACATACTAAAAAAAAAAAAAACAGCAGTCATGAGAATACAGTCTGTGAAGAGTGGCTTAAGGTACACTAGAACAGGCTAATAACATGCACTGAACAAAAACAAGCACAAACGGATCCTGGAGAAATGAAAATGCAGAACCTAAACAGTCTAACTAGAATTTATTTTCACATGAGAAAAACTGATCATATAAATTTTGAAGATGTTAAAAAAAAAAAGATTACTGAATGAATTGATGGGAGAATTCTAGGCTTGTGCTTTTTCTGAAGAATGTCAGTTTCTCTACATCAAAGTTTAAATCTGAAAATGTTCTGCAGAATTGCCTGCGGAAACTTAAGAGATGGTTTCTAAAGTAACCAAGGCCCATACCTATAATATACACAATATATCAAAGTCATCACCTCAGCATGTCAGACATTAATTAGTAGAGTAGATATGCTGTATTTTTGCCCCAAGGCTACAAGCCTTTAAACAAATGAACTCCATCTTCTTACATCAGCTAAATTTGTGATAGGCCTTCTCAAACAGAAACTCACTTCTGTACAGGTCAAAGAGAAATAATCTGAGAATAATCTCTTCTAATGGCTGTGTTCTTAACACTCAATGGCTGTCATGGATTGAACTGTGTCCCCCAAAATACCTGTCAACTTGGCTAGGTCATGATAACCAGTATTGTATGATTGTCTACCATTTTGTCATCTGATGTGATTTCCCCGTGTTGTAAATGCTATCACTATGATGTTAATAAGATGGATTAGTGGCAGTTACACTGATAAACTCTACAAGATTAGACAGTGTCTTAAGCCAATCTCTTTTAAGATAGAAAGGAGAGAAGCGAGCAGAGAGACACTGGGACCTCATACCACAGAGAAAGCAGCGCCAGGAGCAGAGCGCATCCTTTGAACCTGAGGTTCCTGCACGGAAGCTTCTCCACCGGGGAAGACTGATGACAAGGACCTTCCTCCAGAGCCAACAGAGCAAGAAAGACTTCCCCTGGAGCTGACACCCTGAATTTGGACTTGTAGCCTACTAGACTGTGAGAGAAAAAATTTGTCTCTGTTACAGCCATCCACTTGTGCTATTTCTGTTATAGCAGCGCTAGATGACTAAGACAACAGCCAAAGGAAACACAGGCCTTTGCTTATAATATTACAGAGGAAGCTTTAAAAAATGTTTAAAGAGAAAATAAAAACAGACCAATTCATTTGCCGTATTCATACTCTTAGGCTAATTTTATTTTGGGGTGGGGGGAGAAGAGTCTCCAAATTCTTCATAGAAGAAAAGAAACAAACGGGGTGGGGGGAAGAGGGTTGCAATTATCTGATCTGCAATTTTATAACTACACTTTTGTTGTTAGTTGTAATCATGGCGGCCCATATGCACAGAGTGAAACTGCTCCATAGGGTTTTCAAGGCTGCAACCTTTCAGATGCAGATTGCCAAACCTGTCTTCCATGGTGCCTCTGGGTGGGTGTGAATTGCTAACTTTTCGGGTAGTAGTGAAGCACTTAACCATTCGTGCCATTTTAAACCAAAAATCAAACCTGTTGCTGTTGAGTCGATTCCAACTCATAGCAACCCTACAGAATCTCTGATAACTGCAGCTCTGCCTCTTTGCTTCCTTTTTAAAAGAAAGTCATTTCAACTAAAAATACATACCACCATTTCAGAAAGCAAAACGAACACTCCTTTCTCCTTTTATCCTCTGGGGTTTGAGAGAGAAAACAGAAGAGGTTCAATACGAAAGGAGTGCATCCCTTCAACCCGCTCTGTATTATGAGCACCACTGGGTGTGCGCCACAAACAACAATGTTAGGAAACTGTTCAGTTTTTTAATTCATCCCAGTTCCACTAAAGAAGCTTGTCTGTAAGTGGATCAGCTGTCACCACACTGTAAGCTGCATTTAAAATTATTTTCCTTCCTCTTGAGAATTTCATTTAATAGGTTTATGTAAATTAAGTACCTTTATTTACTACCCTATCCAAATAAAAAGAGAGCAACTTGTCAATAACACAGAAACATTTTGTAACAATATAACCCAGGCATCTATATTAATAAAGTGCTTAGTATTCTGAGTAGAATACTAAGAATATATTATTTCAATGTGCCATAATAAAACAGCATCCCTTGGGACACAGAGACAAGTATATTTATGGAGAATGTAGTACACGAGGAAAATTACAAATCCAATTAGCACATGATAAACACCTCCAGTACAAAGCTCTTTTTTTAGAATCTTGGATTATTCAAACAGCAGCTATAGTGGAAACAAACCATATAATACAGTTTACTGGCCTAAACAGACAGACTGAACCAATAAATACTACACAGAGAAAAAGGAGTCCAGAAGTCAGCCCTCTTAGTCATCTCAGAAGCAGTTCCTTTTGACGCACAAACTCATGAGACTAGGATAATTAATATCTTTTGGAGCACTGATTCAGCATCCAATATATAAATGCTAGTATTATAAACTCTGCTCTTTCATTTCTCTTTCGCTCTGTTGTTTGTAGCTGTCCCTCTTTGTTTCATTAGTTACAGAAGACTCCTATTAAAAAAGAGCAATCCAATCATAAACTGGCATTTTACCTTTGGAAAGCAAGATGGCAAAGATTGAAGCAAGCACATCAAAGCGATGGCCATTATCTTCATCTTCTCATCTACCATTAAGCATCCATTCTTTGCCCAGTGCTTTCTATTAAACTGTATCACTTAGTCCTTGCACAACTACAAAGGATAGACTTTCTTCCTTTTCACATAAGAGGAAAGTAAGGTTAAAAAGGTCAACTTGCCAAGGTTTCCACTGAAACTCCAAAAAGGTTCTAGGACTAAGGAATGTGCCACAAT
The DNA here is from genome assembly GCA_030035585.1 of Dugong dugon. Lineage (NCBI taxonomy): Eukaryota > Metazoa > Chordata > Mammalia > Sirenia > Dugongidae > Dugong > Dugong dugon. Next base: position 36,544,687 of record CM057467.1, read on the forward strand.
CTAAGGGTAAAACCAACAGATCTGCCTTAATAAGGCCTAAAATGAAGCCCCCATTAATTCGAGGTGGTCTGTCAGTAACTTAGCTGCTAGAACAAAATAGTCTTCAGAGGAAGATGATAAAATCTGGAGTCTCTACAATACAGCATCTAGAATACAGAGTATACAATTAAAAAATAACTTTGCTGTTAGGTGCCATCAGGTCAGTTCATAGTGACCCTATGTATACCAGAATGAAACACTGCCCAGTCCTGCACCATCCTATACTCAGCAAATGGCAGAACCCCCACAATGGATCCCTGACAAGTGGAATAAGGGCTATTATGGTATGAAAAGCCAAGTGGAAGCCATTAGAACTGCCACTACCTAGGAAAATAGTAAACCAAAAGCAATACTGCATTTCTAGAGGGACTGCAGAGATTACTGTCACTGTCAAGGACTTGAAGGATGTAGGGGTGGTGATTCCCACCACATCCGCATTCACCAGCACCTGTGGCTACAAGAGTCAGGAGAAGCCTTCAGCCTGAACCACAAACTTGGGACTTTTCAGCCTCTACAACCGCAAGGATCATTTCCTTTCTATAAATCTCTCTCTATATACATATTTATACGCTGCACTGGTTTTGCTTCTCTAGAGAACCTAGCCTAAGACAAGTATATATGCAATTTCTGAAAGAATTTTTTGATGTCATAGTTATATATTTAAATTTTAAATAGTCTTTAGGCATGGAAGTGAGGAAGCCAAACCATTCCTTGCTACAGGCTACTACAAGACCAAATCAGGATTGTAGGGCATTGCTCTGAGATGCTATACTTTACTAGACAGATGTTTGAGTTTCCATAACTCAACCAAACAATAAGGCTTAGCATAAACTCCTTCTTTTTACTCTTTTCAGTTAGCTGGTCACGAATTAAACAGATCTCACTCATTTATTTGCTGACACATTCACTCAATTGTCCAATGAACTGTGTGCTTCCTTGTGAAGGTCAAGGTATTCAGATCATCCATCTGCCAATGTAACCCGTCACATTTAAAAGTCTGTATGCATGGCAAAACTAATTTAAGATTATTAACATTTTTCATTTCCGTTTAATTTCCCATGACAATTTACCCTCATATTCACAATGTTTCCTAATGAGCTAAAGACAGCTTTCACATTTATTTCACTTCTTTCAGAAGTGGATGCATCTGGCAATACCAATCATTTAAATAAGCCGATGTCCACTTGAGAATAGGTATAGAAAATGTTTCACTCTGTCACTAATAAAGCTACTTGGTATTGAGTCCTTTCAATAAGAGCACAGAGTGGTAAGAAAAGTTGTAAAAAATTACCAAGTGTTGAACAGCTGCCAGCCCTCTACTCAAACTGATGTGTCTTCTGCTTCTGGCAAGAAACCAATCATAAGAAAAGGTAATAACCATATTTTTCAACAAATAACACGCACCTAATTCGCAAAGTATGGTCCATAGACTCCCAATATCCTTTCAGGCATTCTACAAGATCATAATAACATTATATATAACGTATATCTTCATAATAACACTGTTTCACTGTATTGAAAATTGCAGTTATGATGCAAAAGCAACAGTGGGTAAAACTGCTAGCACATTATCACAAACCAAGGCAGTAGGAACAAACTTTATTAATAGTCCTTGTATTCTCCACCTACACACATGCACTCACTGTAAAGGATGCAAGTTTCACTTAAAAATGTCCTTCATACTTTTAGAAACAGATAGTGGTGATAGTTCCAGAACATGGTGACCATAATTGATGACACTAAACTGTACACTTATAAATGGCGAAAATGGCATTTTTAAATATCTATTTTACCACAAAAAAAAAATTTTCAAATGCCCTTCATAAACCAGTGAAAATTACATTTCAACCTGTAAGTACAAGTGTACTAAATTTTCTGAGGCTGTTATAACAAATAACCACAAACTTGGTGGCTTAAAACAACAGAAATCAATTCTCTCACAGTTCTGGAGGCCAGAACTCCAGAATTAAGGTGTCAGCAGGGCTGCGCTCCCTCCAAAGTCACTAGGGGAGAATCCTTTCCTTGCCCTTTTCAGTTTCTTCTCCAGGCTTTCCTTGGCTTGTGGCCACATCACTCCAATCTCTGCCTCCATGGTTACACTGCCTCCACCTCTTCTCTGTCTGTGCCTTCTCCTCTTGTCTCTATGTGTCTCTCTCCTACAAGGACACTTGTTACTGGATTTAGGGCCCACTCAGCTAATCTAAGAGCATCTACTCATCTCAAGATCCTTAACTTAATTACCCATGCAAAGATCCTTTTTCCAAACAAGGTTAACATTCACAAGTTTCAGGTATTAGGACGTGGACATATCTTTTGGGGGTCACCATTCAGCCCACTACAACAAACCCTTTTAATATTTTGTGTGAGCAATGGGAAGCATACAGCACTTCTGCTGCATAGCGAAGTATAATAGTCATCTCAAGGAAACGCACTTATAAGACTGATTGAGTTGCAAGCTGAACTAGAAGTTTTTTGCATGGTTACCATTTTTACTGGAAAGAACAAGTGACAAACTACAGTGAAAAGAGAAAAGCAGCCCGTGACAGCTAGGAATTAGTCTGGTACTATCTGAGGTCTTGGTGTTGCTAGGCCTGACCCTCACAGCTAAGCCTCGGCATTCTAGTGTGAAACAGAACTCCAACATCAGACAAGGTCACTCTGACCATGATGGATCGAGATAAAAACAAGACCACTCCAAATCATGTCTGAACACAAAAACATGAACACTGTCCAAACAGAAAAATGACCAAATATTCCCCTTTCCTGGCTAATATGAGTGACTGCTGTTTCTTTACCAAAGCTTTAGTCTTTATTTATTCCTCTCTTTATGAGATTTACTAAGATCCTCAATCACAGAATCACTCCATTTCCTAACAGCATCCAGTCCAGAGCTAAGTCCCCTTCCTTTAACCCTCCCCTAAGTCATCTATCATAAGCGCAGATCCTATAAGTCCTTTCCAACAACTTCTTACAAAGATACCTCACAGTTCTCCGTGGTGTGCGCTCTCCTTCACTGCAACAAGTAATAAACCCAACTTGTTCCAATACAGTGTGTTCCTCATGATCTTTGGCTAGAAGGTATTGACAAACGTTACTAAGCCTTGGGCATTTAGAAGACATTTCCTAAAAAATGAACAAAGTGAGCCTGTTACTTCAAGGAAAATATGGACATTATTTGTTGCCAAGGATAAAATTCAAGCTTTTGGGAGAAAATTTTATTTTTTGAAAACTTGTATCTACTGTGTACTGGACAGCTTCCAATACTTACAAATTTTTATAATGAGATTGGTGGTGACATTAACAAGTGTGATCTTTGTTATACTGTATAATGAAATGGGCCAACATTTGGAAGATACGCATAACTCAGAACAAATATTTTCCAAATAAACTAAGAATGATGTTAAAATATCATACATGAGTAAAAGGTCTTTACAGACTACAAAAAAGACCAAAGGATTTTATTCTAACAACACAAAAGGTTCACTGATGTGGTTTCAGATTCCACATTGCAGCTAATCTTTAAGAAATCATCACTTGTTCCTTACCATGAAACCAGAAGCACTGGATGGTGCCCTGCTACCATTACTAAACATTTTAGTCAAAGATTCTACAGAACAATCCTGATCAAAAGGGGGAAAATTCACAAGAAAATTTCAAATTGTCATGGACTCCAGACTTCCTGGAGCCATGCAAGTTGGATGAACTTCTGAAACCACTGCCCTGAGATAATCTTTAAACCTTAAATGAGAAATATCACCTGAGGTCTTCTTAAAACTAAGGAAAATATGGACATAGTTTAGTTTAACTGGTTTAAAATGTGTCTGCCTTGAGCATTATGCTTTTTTAAGAACTATCTATATGGGATCAAATTGATAAAAGCAACTTAAAAGATTAGACAGGTACTTTAGAGGGCAGTAAATTTATGTTAATGGGGGAGGAACAACTCAGAAAAGGAGGTGAGAATGGTTGTGTAACTTAAAGAATGTAGTCAATGTCACCAAATGGTACATGTAGAAACGGATGAATTGGTGTATGTTTTGCAGTATATATTTTCAGTATAACAACAACAAAATAAACAAAATTAAAAAAAGAAATGATCATTAGTTGAGTTCTGGTGTAGTATGAAAGAAGAATGAAAATCCAATATATTCTAAGAAAACTATTAAAACATTTCTTCCTCGGTTGTGGGGACCATGGTTTCGGGGAACATCTAGCTCAACTGGCATAACATAGTTTATAAAGAAAATGTTCTACACTCTACCTCCGTGAGTAGCATCTGGGGTCTTGAAAGCCTGTGAGCAGCCATCTAAGATACTCCACTGGTCTCACCCCTTCGGCAGCAAGGGAGAAGGAAGAAAACTAAAACACAACTAAACACAAGGGAAAGAGTAGTCCAAAGGACTAATAGACCACAACTACCATGGCCTCCACCAGACTGAGTCCAGTACAAGTAGATGGTGCCCGGCTACCACCACTGACTGCTCTGACTGGGATCACAACAGAGGGTCCCAGAAGAGCTGGAGAAAAATTTAGAACAAAATTCTAATTCACAAAAAAAGAACAGACTTACTGGTCTGACAGAGACTGGAGAAACCCCAAGAGTATGGGCCCCAGACACCCTTTTCACCCAGTAATAAAGTCAGTCCCAAGGTTCACCCTTCAGCCAAAGGTTAGACAGCCCCATAAAACAAAACGAGACTAAAGGGGCACAACAGTCCAGGGATAAGGACTAGAAGGCAGGAGAGAACAAGAAAGCTGGTAATAGGGAACCCAAGGTTGAGAAGGGACAGTGTTGACATGTTGTGGGGTTGTTAACCATTGTCATAAAACAGTATGTGTATTAACTGTTTAATGAGAAACTATCTGTTCTGTAAATCTTCATCTAAAGTACAATAAAAAAAATTTAAAAATTAATTAATTGATTAAAAAAAAAGGTGGAAACAACTGAAATGTCCATGAGCAGAAGTATGGACAAACAAAACGTGTTCATAGACAATAGAAGACTATGCAACCCTAAAGAGAAATGAAGTTCTGACACATACCACAACATGGACAAACCTTGAAAGCATCAGGCTGAACAAAGTCAGTCACAAAAGGACAAATACTGTACAATCTCACGTGAAATAAGCAAATATATAGAAACCAAAGATTATTAATGGTTACCAGGAGTGGCAGGGGAGGGAGAGTTTTTGTTTAGGGGGCATTGGGTTTATGTTAATGGTGATAGAAATGTTTTGGATGAGGGTAGAGATAATGGTGGAAAAACATGAAAAACGTAATCAACATTATTGAGCTGTGAATGTGGAAGTTGCTGTGTTGGCGGATGTGTTGGTGTGTATGTTTTCACCACAATTTTTTAAAAAAAGATAATAAAAACAAACAAACAAAAAACATTTCTTCCTCTTCCAACTACATAGCTGTATGAGACCTGATTTGATTTATATTCTTCAGTGAACCATACTGCAACAGACTGAACACACAAACTGTTATTAGAATCCAGCTGTCTTTCATTCTATTAAGCCTGACATTAAACAGATCCACAAAAAATATATGACAGCTACTTTTGCACTGAAGTTTTATTTTGAAAAACAGTCATGCTTCATAAAAACTGTTATTTATGTTAGCATGTACTTATATTTTTAATTGATTAATGAATAAATACTGTAAAAATTTCTCAGTGTTAGTTTCAAATATGGTAAACATTAATAGATATAATCTACAGAAACTAAAGCTCTTTGGGGCCCTCAATAGTTTGTACGAGTGTCCAGCTTTCCTGAGTCCAAAATTTTGAGAATCCCTGATCAAAACTATTCCTACTTTTCAAAACAACCTTACTCCTCCCTTTATCCACCTGCTTCAATAACCTCCTGTGACAAAGAATCTACACTCAGAGTACAGGCAGTCCCCGAATTATGATGGGGTTCCCTTCCAATGACATGTTAAGTCATTTTTTTCTTTTAGTTTCCATTATTATTGCCTTTTATTATAAGCACCTTTATAAATCCAATCTTTGTCTTTGGGGTTTGGCATGCAAATGATAACATCAGCAAATTACATGCTGCAAAACTGTATGTAGTACATATTACTAATGATAAGATGTACCAAACAAGCAAACAAACAAAAAGGACAGTCCTAAGTGCAGTTTGTCGTAACCCAAATACTCGTAAGTCTGGGACTACCTACATTCAATTCTTACTCCACACAGTATGTCCATACAATAATTAGCAGCTACAACACAAATGAATTAAATTTACTTCCCACTGCTTAAATGAAAATTTCCAGTCTCAGTAATATGAAACTAAGGGTGTGCACACAAACACACCCCAACTCAGAACAAATTAAATGAAGAATGAGAAACATGTGAAGGTTTATTTACATTGTTGGTCTGGAAACAAAGAAAAATTACTACAAAAGAACAGCAAGCAGGCTAATACCAGCTATAGCACACAAGTCAGAAATCAATAGAATAATATCTTCAGATTAACAAAGATAACTATCATACCCAACCAAACTAACATTTGTGAGTGAAACAGAGACATTTTCAAAGTATTTACTACTAACATACTCTTCACAGAAAGAAAATACAAAAAGTGTCTCTTCTTTTGAGAAGAAAACTAAATCAAAACGAAGAAAGTGGGGCACAAGAAAAACTTGAGCAAATAAATAAATGTGTGTAGGTATACTTTTAAATAACAAGCATTGGTGCCTGAGGGGGAGGATAACCACTAATTTTGAAGGCATCACAAAACATTTAAGTAAAATACTGAACACAGTAACATTAGAAATAGAAAAGGTAACTAGAGTTAAAGTGTTCTAAAGGTCTCACATCGTACAAGAGGAAGGTAGAGATATTCGTTACCTTGAGACTTTGTCAAGTATGCTTTTATAATATGAAGGGTAACCACAATGTACAAATGCTTAAGATAACCAGGGACACACAACAAACTAAATACAGAGCAATACGCTGAAAGCCAACAAATTAGTGTGGACACTGATACAAACCTTTTTGTGTTTCACAAATTTCCACTCTTCCTCAGGATACTTCTCACGTTATATATAAAAAGTGTCTATCTGACAAACAAGACAATGAGAATGCCACTGTCAAACCATATAATAAATGTCAGCAGAGATTTATTTCTTTCACTTAAGAGAATAAATAGAAAATCTAGTATTTTCCTCTTGCATACCACTGGATCATCCTGCTTTTCATTTTGGAAACCACAGATAGAGGTATATGCCCAGGATTCTATAGAAGGGACAGCTTGCCTAGAAGGAATAACCATTTACATAACAAACAATTTGTTAATTAGGCAAAGAAAGAGCTAAGTAAAAAGATTTTCAGAGACATGATAGCATGCAAAGCGGCAAAAGGTAAAACAGGATAGCTGTGCAGGAAAACTAAAAACAGTTTGAAATCTGCAGTTCTGAAATGCTGGGTTTTCATAAAGCGCACATCCCTGCAATTCAGTCCTTCTAAAAACCAAGAGGAAAGGTTTTTATCTCCACTGTAGGTGATAAAGCTGCCAAAGGATCGTAGTGAGGCAGTCTAGTCTTTTCCACCTTCTTCTCCTCTCAGTAATCAATGTTCCATACGCAACACATGTTACAAAGTCTTAGATGCCTGAATATATCTACCTGAATTGGAAAATAGACAGGGTTTTATTGTTTGGCCCCAAAGGAACATGAAACCTGACTTCCACTTTATTGGATAAAACGAATTTCTTTAGCACAGATGGACTTTTACACTGCCTTTTCTCAGAATGCATCTCAGTATAAAATAAGTAACCACAATACTTAGTTCCAATAAGCAATAACATAATTCCACAGATAACTAACTTGCAGGCTACTGAAAGAGTACGTAGATGCCAAAGACTACTAGTGATATATATGAGGTTCCTATTGCTTAGTGTCTCATAGTCCTTTCTCTTTAACTGTCCAATATGAGAGCTCAAAAAACTGGTATCTCAAAAGTGGAAGTCAGATTGTCTTGCCCCAACAACCTCTTAAAGACATCAGTCAATTAGCACCAGTTACTTAATAAGGGGTCCTCACACTAAGGGGACCATACCCTTGAAGTCAAATTGAAGCTTTTAATCAATGAGCAACTCAAGTCCTGATAGTTATACACCAGCCTGGTCAGTTAAATACTCTCTACCAACCCTCTGCAATTATATTTGTTTCTTTATTCATTTATTTTTTATTCATTCAGTCAGACATTCAAATATTCAATAAGTTTTGTTAACTATGTACCAGGCACTGATGATATGGGTATACTATGATGAAAGCAGATGTTCCTGCCCAATATGACATTCCATTTCCCCTGCTTATCACAATTTAACCTCAAGAGTCTTGACAATCCTTAAACTACAATTGCCTTTAGAGGTTGTCCCCAACTTACAAAGGGGTTCTGTTCTGATGACTCCTTCATAAGTAGGTTCTGATGTAAGTCGAACACCTCTTTTCTTCTTTATTTTTGTTTTGTTTTGTTTTCATTATTATTGCCTTTTATTATCAGTATCTTTATAAATTTGGCAGTGTTTTGAACAGTAAATCATAAAATTGAACATCTGCAAGTTAACATCTGCAACTAGTAACATCAACAAATTATGCATGGCAACATATTACTATAGATAACATGTACAAAAAAAAACCCATGAGCTCATAAGTGTGACTCATTGTAACTGGAATACATCGTAAAGTCGGGACTACCTGTATATTGTCTTCTTTAAAATTCTCTGAGGACCACAAATAAGACTCGTATGCCAAGTTACTATAACAATTTAAGCTTGCTCCAAATCTAAACACTTTCAATGAAAAAACAAACACATCTTGCACCAAGCCAATAAAACCTAACCCATTGTTATCAAGTCAATTCTGGCTTGTAGCAAACCCATACGACAGTGAAGAACTGCCCCGTAAGGTTTCCAAGAAGCTGCTGGTGGATTACTGCTTACATTTTGGTTAGCAGTAAGCTCTTAACCACTGTGCCACCAGGGCTCCTACATCTTACATAACTCACTGCTGTTGAGTTGATTCCGACTCATAGCGACCCTATAGGACAGAGCAGAACTGCCCCATAGGGTTTCCAAGCATCAGCTGGTGGATTCGAACTGCCAACCTTTTGATTTGCAGCCAAGCTCTTAACTACTATGTCACCAGGGCTCCACATCTTACATAATAGGTGCTAAATGTCTGCTAATAGTAATTATGATCATAAAAAAAAGGTCTGAAAGATAATAATTAGCTCACGGTGGTTTTCAAGCATGAGTCTCCAAAGTTGCATGTGTGAAAAGTTACTTTGAAAAGGATTAATCAGTACATGAATGAAGTAAAAAAAAAAAAATTAATTCAACACTTTTCATGATAACAGTTAAATTACAAAGTTACAGATGAGATATTACAAAGGAAAAATCAGGAATATGTAATATTGTATATATAATACAAAATCAATTTTAGAATCATGTACCAATTTCTTTCTAAGGAAAACTGCTGGATTCTGTGTGGGATATAAAGGCCAACAAAACACAGTTGTGCCCTCGTAAGTGTACAATCTAGTGAAGGAAAAGAAGTTACAAAAATAACAGAAATAAAGGAGAACACAATCTGAGCTACAATATAGAGGCCCATGGATTATTATATAGAGAAAATGACCAATGCAAAGTAATTTTTAAAAATAATATAGCATCAACCAAATTTAAACAAGGTTTTGCTGAAGTTAGGTATACGATTGTGGCTAATGCTAGTCATTCAATTTTGTAGCCATCTTTGACTCAACGAGAAAATATTTAAAATTTCTTAAAACATGTCCAAATTCATCAAGGATGTAAGCCTCCTTACAGTAACACCTAACAATCTTCCACTTCATTTTATATCTTTACACCCTCTCAGTGCACCAAGTAAGGTAGAAAGCACACACTGGTAAATTACTTGATTGCAGAATTGGAGAGCTGGTTGGCTTAATAGAAAATCTCATTTATTTAGACACAGATCAAAAGTCATTTTGTGATACACAGATGAAAAATAAAGTGAATGAACAAATGTCAAAAATTATGCTTAGTAAAATATTTGCAATGCAGAAGTAAACTGACATGTATTAAATACAGAATAACTACTGGATTTAATATGAGGTTGTCAAATTCCTCAAACTGCAGTCAAAATATTTTATTTGATTCCAGCAGCTGAAGTGAAATTAGGCTACAAATATTTTTCTGGGCCAAATTTAAAGACAGAGCACCTAAATTTACTTAAAAACTAATAACACCTTGTCACCTAAACCTAACATTTCTGAAGGAGCTGTAAGTAATTTTCTAAAACTACTCCATATGAAACTTTAATATTAGTATTTTTTTATACCTCTATTCAAATATGATTAATTTGATACAGATTTAATAATTCAATGAAGGGATAATATGGAGACTTAGCTTAAAACTCCTAAACCAGCTTAATTTTTAAATTCAGTACCACTACGGCTATTGTGATACTTATATCAATATTAATCAAGTAATAGATTATATTACTTATTCCCTCAGAGTCAAGGTGTATAAACCCACTTTGGGGAATTGCTGTTGTTGTTATTAGGTGCCATTAAGTCGGTTCCGACTCATATTGACCCCAGCGTACAACAGAACAAAACCCTGCCATGTGAGGATGGTCCTGCTTAAGCCATTGTTGCAGCCACTGTGTCAATCCATCTTGTTGAGGGTCTTCCACTTTTTCGCTGACCCTCTACTTTTCCAAGGATGATGTTCTTCTCCAAGGACTGATCCCTCCTGGTAACATGACCAAAGTATGTGGGACAAAGTTCTGCCATCCTTGCTTCTAAGGAGCATTCTGGCTGAACTTCTTCCAAGACAGATTTGTTCCTTCTTTTGGCAGTCCATGTTATGTGCAATATTCTTGGTCAACACCATAATTCAAAGGCGTCAATTCTTCTTCGGTCTTCCCTATTCGTTGTCCAGCTTTCGCATACATATAAGGCAATTGAAAACACCATGGCTTGGGTCAGGTGCACTTTAGTCCTTAAAGTGACATCTTTACTTTTTAACACTTTAAAGAGGTCTTTTGCAGTAGATTTGCCCAATGTAATGCGGCAAGTTTGATTTCTTAACTGTTGTTTCCACGGTCATTGATTTCAGATTCAAGTAAAATGAAATCCTTGACAACTTGAATCTTTTCTCCATTTAACATGATGTTGCTTATTGGTCCAGTTGTGAGGGGTTTTGTTTTATCTTGAGGTATAATCCATACTGAAGGCTGTAGTCTTTGACTTTCATCAGTGCTTGAAGTCCTCTTCACTTTCAGCAAACAAAGTTGTGTCATCTGTATGACGCAGGTTGTTAATTAGTCGTCCTCCAATCCAGATGCCCTATTCTTCTTCACATAGTCCAGCTTCTTGAATTATTTGCTCAGCATACAGATTGAGCAAGTATGGTGAAAGGATACATCCCTGACACACACCTTTCCTGACTTTTAAATGTCATATCCCCTTATTCTGTTCGAAGACTGCATCTTGATCTATGTACAGGTTCTTCATGAGCATAACTAAGTGTTCTGGAATTCCCATTCTTCACAATGTTATGATCCACACAGTCCAATGCCTTTGCATAGTCAATAAAACAAAGCTAAACATCTTTCTGGAATTCTCTGTTTTCAGCCAGGACCCATCTGACATAAGCAATGATACCCCTGGTTCCATGTACTCTTCTGAATCTGGCTTGAATTTCTGGCAGTTCCCTGTTGATATACTACCACAACAACATTTTAATGATCCTCAGCAAATTTCACTTGCATGTGATATTAATGATATTGTTCCAAAATTTCCACATTTGGTTTCATCATCTTTCTTGGGAACAGGCATACATATGATCTCTTCCAGTCAGTTGGCCAGGCAGCTGTCTTCCAAATTTCTTGACATAGATGAGTGAGCACTTCCACGCTGCATCTATTTGTTGAAACACCTCAAGAGGCATTCTGTCAATTCCTGGAGCCTTGTTTTTCACGAATATCTTCAGTGCTGCTTGGACTTCTTCCTTCAGTACCATCAGTTCTTGATCACATGCTGCCTCCTGAAATGACTGAACATCGACAAATTCTTTTTGGTACAGTGACTCTGTGTATTCCTTCCATCTTCTTTTGATGCTTCCTGTGTTGTTCAGCATTTGCCCATAAATTCATTCACTATTGCAGCTTGAGGCTTGAATTTCTTCTTCAGTTCTTTCAGCTTGAGAAATGCTGAGCATGTTCTTCCTTTTTGGTTTTCTATCTCCAGGTCTTTGCACATATCATTATAATACTTTGTCTTCTTGAGCTGCCCTTGGAAATCTTCTGTTCAGCTCTCTTACACCATCATTTCTTCCGTTAGCTTCAGCTACTCAACATTCAAGAGCAAGTTTTAGAGTCTCCTTGGACATCCATTTTGGTATTTTCTTTCTTTCCTATCTTTTTAATGACCTCCTGCTTTCTTCATGTATGATGTCCTGGATGTCATTCCACAACTCATCTGGTCTTCAGATATTAGTGTTCAGTGTGTCAAATCTATTCTTGAGATGGTCTCTAAATTCAGGTGGGATATACTCAAGGTCGTCCTTTGGCTCTCGTGGACTTGTTCTAATTTTCTTCAGTTTCAACCTGAACTTGCATATGAGTAACTGATAGTTTGTTCCACAGTCAGTCCCTGGCCTTGTTCTGACCAATGATATTGAGCTTTTCCATCTTCTCTTTCCACAGATGTAGTGATTTGATTCCTGTGTATTCTATCCAGCAAGGTCCACACATATAGTTGCCATTCATGTTGTTGAAAAAAACTATTTTTAATAAAGAAGTTGTTGGTCTTGCAAAATTCTATCATGCAATCTCCAGCATCATTTCTACCACCAAGGCCATGTTTTCCAACTACTGATCCTCCTTCTTTGTTTCCAACTTTCACATTCTAATCACCAGTAATTATCAATGCATCCTGACTGCATGTTCCATCAGTTTCAGACTGCAAACATTTTAAAAATCTTCAATTTCTTCATCTTTGGCCTTAGTGGTTGGTGCATAAATTTGAATAAGAGTCATACTAACTGGTTGTCTTTGTAGGCGTATGGATATTATCCTATCACTGACTGCATTGTACTTCAGGATAGATCTTGAAATGTTCTTTTTGATGATGAAGGCAATGTCATTCTTCTTCATGTTGTCATTCCCAGAAAAGCAGACCATATCACTGTTTGATTCAAAATGGCCAATACCATTGATGCCTAGGGTATCAATGTTTATGCATTCCATTTCATTTTTGACAATATCCAATTTTCCTAGATTCAGACTTCGTATGTTTCACATTCTGATTATTAATGGGTTTTTGCAGCTCTCTTTTCTCACTTTGAGTCATACCACATCAGCAAATGAAGGTCTTGAAAGCTTGACTCCATCCACATCATAAATGTCGACCCCACTTTGAGGAGGCAGCTCTGCCCCAGTCATATTTTCAGTGCCTTCCAACCTGAGGGGCTCATTTTCCGGCACCATATCAGACAATGTTTTCCTGCTATTTATAAGGTTTTCACTGGCCTGTTTTTTCAGAGTAGACCACCAGGTCCTTCTTCTAGTCTGTCTTAGTCTGGAAGCTCAGCTGAAACCTGTTCACCATGGATGACCTTACTGGTATTTGAATACTGGTGGCATAGCATCTGGCATCACAGCAACACACAATCCCTGATAGTATGACAAAATGACAGACGTGTGCTAGTAGAGTATTACTGCAGTGCGATGGATTGCTTTTGTGTGGCCTTTTTTGCCTTGGTCTTGTAACTCAATCATTTGGGCAGGACCAAGTAAATAAGGTCTATGAAAACCTAATGAAGAGATTGGTTAGTTTTGCAATCCAGCTAGGCTTAAAATGAGCCATCCCAGAGGTGGGAAGGACCACTACCAAGGACAAAGAAAGAGCCAAGAGCAGAGTACATCCTTTGGACCTGGGATCCCTGGGCTGAGAAGCTCCTGAAACCAGGAAACAGAGAGAAAGAGAGAGAGAGACAGACAGAGAGACAGAGAGAGAGAGGAGAGAGTGAGAGCTCTAACACTGAAGACAGTGAAAAGCGGTGGCAGAGAAACAGGGCAACAGAGACCAGCAGGAGATGGAATGGCAGGCTTCCCAGCCCATGAAGGGAGAAATCTGAGTGTCTTTGGGCAGGAGACTTACTGTAGGAGTAAGGTGCCTCCAGGCACTTGGTAGAGCTAGGTTTGCTGACCCATGGAGCTAAAGCTGAGCACCTCTGGGCCGAGGCTTACTGGCTGAGTGGGGTACCTCTGTGCACTTATCAGCAGAGCTAAAAGAGCTTTGTAACACTTGCCCAAGCAGGGCAGAGGCCAAGGGTGTGTGCCCAAAAGAGGTATGCCTGAGGGCACGACCGGGAAGAGGCTGTCCTGATGGAAGAACTGTATCCTGAGTGTTCCTGAGCCTGAACTGTAACCTGTTACTTCCCTAATAAACCCCATAACCATAAGTATTGTCTGTGAGTTCTGTGTGGTCACTGCAATGAATTATTGAACCCAGCAGAGAAGTAGAGAGTACCATGGGAGGAATGGTTGGTGTCAGAATTGGTAAAGATGGTGGAGAGAGGAGGCACGTCTGACCTCTGCCTCATAGGAATCAGTCTTGGGCTGTTGACCTTGATTCTCCATCCCCTTGCGAGGACAGAGATCTGACATCACCCCGAAGCCATTTTTACAATTATTACTCTTGATTTCTCTGCCTCTGTTTCAAGTCTATGAAAACATTTTGCTTTCATCAGCATATTTTTATTTAATGTGAATGTCCATTTAAACCTTGCGTAAAAGTTATTATCTTACTAAATACAAAAAAGAAAAAAGGATAAAATTTTAAATTGCGATCCATATACTTTTTTCTTCATTTCCATGTCTTAACTGTCTGAAATAAGAAAACATACTTTTAAAGAACAGGCTTTGTATTCCACAGCTAATAGATTGGAAATGAAGTTTTAATTTTATCTTTTAATTTACTAGACTCACCACAGATTTGATACCTCAAAAGTTATTTTATCCATATATTTACTCATTGTTTACTATCACAGTTTTCAAATCATTATTATAGATTTCTAAGAGCCAAAGTTAGGAAGAGTAATGTGAAGAAATGCATCCCATGCCACACCTCATCCCATCTCAAATTGCACATTATTACTTATTTCCTATATTATATTCAAAGTAGCAGGGTAAGCATCTTTTTGTTCTTTTCTTAAGCTTTGTTTTATTTTTTTGTTATCTTGTCTTTTGAACATACTCCTAATTTACAATGTCTATTTGCAAACAAAGTGAGATTGGTCTGTGTTGCTAGAGAACTGTATTTTTTAAAGGCAGCCTCAAGATGCTATTTTTTCCTTTTTCTCCCCACCCTAAAAAATTAATTAAGAACCCCAGTAGGCATCTCTTTCACTCTTCATCTTGGGTTCTACTTGGCTAAACCAAAAGTTCACTGGAAGGACTGAAATTCCTTTGATGTTGTGTTTGGTAATTCTGTGCCAAGAAACTTTAAAAAAGTAAAATTGAAGGAGGCAAACTTCATTCTGCTGCTAATCTAACAAAACATATACAACTTCCAAAGGCAATTCTCTTATATGAGTCTTGGCCATAAAGATGCTCTAAAATATAAAGATTTTTCATTCAAGAACCTACCAAAGGTTTTACATAGATGTGTTCTTAAAAAAAAAAAAAAAGAAAGAAAGAAAAAGTCCATTTATACAATTCTCACAATTTTCACTTTTCTCTTTTTACCTGGTATATAAAGTTAAGATATCTCCATATTTGAGATATCTAATGTGTGCCAATTTGTTTTTCTGCAAAAAAATTTTAACCCTGTTAAAGCGTATTACATTGTCTTTGAATATCAGCTATTCTTCTACAAGATTTTAAATCTAAAATAAATTACTAGGTACAGAATAGTTATTGTGAGTAGAAAGCCTCTGCCTTTTACTATACAGCTATTTTGAGCAGAACCAAATATTTTTTCCCTCCATTAAAACAGAATGTAAAATTTAAAGATTCAATTAAGAAAGTCTACTGTTCTCTACCAAATGACTTTGCTTATATCAAAGTACAACTAGAAAACACTTCAAAAATTCAACGTTTCCTAGCCCACTTAAAAAGTAAATGCAATAAACTCAACACTGATACAGTAAATCCTTAATATACGTGCATTCTAAAGTGTTAAGTGTCCCACATGACTACAGATCTCCCACCTGATGCTTTGATTTAGTCATATTTGTGTTATTAACATACTGTTTCTAGAATACAATGTCTTATGGATTTTTTTTAAATTGTGGTAAAATATATGTAACAGAACATTTGCCATTTCAACCATTTTTAGGTGTACAATTCAATAACATTAATTACGTTTACCATGTTGTAGCAACCACTGTCACCATCTGTTTCAATTTTTTTCATCGCCCTTGTAAATATATGTATTTTTAATGTTTATATTATGGCTTCTCCTTAAATTAATAGGAGAGCGACTAAGTAAAAATAAACCAAAGTGAAAATGGCCTTCAAGAAGGCCATTTAGACATGCAATCAGACATCAGTGGCATCCTCCACCACTATCAATAGATTTACAGATTAAAAAATCTATTCACTAAATGTCTTTCTTCTAACTTCTGGGTACTTCTTTATAAATCAAATATTATTCAGCATCTCTATAAGCATTTCTGCAATTCTCTTTAAAGGCTAAGCATGTAGTTCTACGATGCCAAAATCAACTCTTCTTTGTCTGAGGCACAGGGAAGAGGGTGGTTAGGGAGGGGAGAGAAAATAAAAAGAAATCCATGTATAACCCATGACTAGAAAATTGCAGGCTCCTGCAGTCAATCCAGATGCTTAAATATTTAAGTTCAGTTTAGTTGAAACTGGTTGAGACCTTACTATGTAACAAGTACAGAACTCTCTGAGAACTAATGGGAATTAACTGTCATTTTGACATATTCGAGCCTTTTGAATGGTAAGGTCATAAAGACTTTTTGAATAACTTCTTCCATGGGTTACTGGAGAATTAAATGCCCACAGACTTCATACAAAATGTATCCTTGAATTCAATATGTGAATTATTAAGACTGATTTTTATTATGTATTGGGTACAAACTCTTTGTTATTAAGTTAAAATAGAAGTCAACAGGGAAATGTTTTCAGTGCACAGTGTTCTTTTTTGCAACTTTGGCTGAATATATCTAATATTTAAAATAAGGTCAAGTGGCTTGCTCTCTACCAGAAGCTTCATTATGCCCACAAAACAGTGATTACGGCAAATCAGGAGAAGTTTGAGATACAGAGTTAAGGAATGGTTACTTCTGTTTCATACCTGGAAGGCTTTAATAGTAATGTTCTCAACATAAAAGAGATTTAGTAAAGGAATAAGATTTAGTAAATGAACCTTTATTCACATATACTATTGGGATAGCCAAAAGCACTGTGGGTTATGACTTCTTCACAATTCTTCATGTAAATATATGCAGGCCTTAGTTTTTGAAATATGGTAGGAAAATCAGGAACAGCAGGTTCATTCTGAAAGGAGGATTATTCTTCTAATCTAACTGCCAGAATAGAGCCTGAAAAGTCCCAGAGAATAAACTTCAATCATACTCATTTTTAATGAGAACAATAAATCAAACATTAATTTTTCATATTTATATGGCTACAAAAACATTATTTACTAAATGATTTCTTACAATTCATACCTTATTTTCCATGCTTAGTAAAGCTCCCGTAGTAGTAACACATTGTGCTTCCACAGAGCATACATTCAAATTCCCTGCAATACACGTGCTACCATTATGCTACCAGTAAGCTTAACTTCTCACTACTGGATGCTTCCTTTATCTGATGGCCCTTTCTTACTCTGACCCCAAATGGCAGGAGCTAAAACATATGTAATTTGAGTCAGAAAGAACAGTGGGCTGCTGAGTCTCAAGCAGAAAGAACTGAAGAAAAAATTCAAGTCTCAAGTTGCAATATTTAAAGATTCTATGGACAAAAAAACTGAATGACACAGGAAGCATCAAAAGAAGATGGAAGGAATACACATAGTCATTGTACCATAAAGAACTGGTTGACGTTCAACCATTTCAAGAGGTAGCATATGATCAAGAACTGATGGTACTGTAGGAAGAAGTCCAAGCTGCACTGAAGGCATTGGTGAAAAATAAGGCTATAGGAATTGATGGAATACCGATTGAGACATTTCAACAAACAGATGCAAGGCTGGAAGGGCTCACTTGTCTATACCAAGAAATTTGGAACACAGCTACCTGACCAACCGACTGGAAAAGATTCATATACATGCCCATTTGAAAGAAAGGTGATCCAATGGAATGTGGAAATTATCAAACAATATAATTAGTATCACACGCAAGTAAAATCATGCTGATGATAATTCAAAAATGGCTGCAGCAGTCCCTCAACAGGGAACTGCCAGAAATTCAAGACAGATTCAAAAGAGGACACAGCATCAGGGATACCACTGCTGATGTCAGATGGATCTTGGCTGAAACCAGAGAATACCAGAAAGATGTTTTCCTGTGTTTTATTGACTATGCAAGGGCATCTGACTGTCTGGATCATAACAAATTATGGATAACATTACAAAGACTGGAAATTCCAGAACACTTAACTGTGTTCGTAAGGAACCTGTACATGGACCAAGAGGCAGTCCTTTCAGCAGAACAAGGGGATACTGCATGCTTTAAAATCAGGAAAGGTGTGTGTCAGGATTGTGTCATTTCATCATACTTATGCAATCTCTAAGCTGAGCAAATAATCTGAGAAGCTGGACTATATGAAGAAGAACGGGGCATCGGGCTGGAGGAAGACTCATTAAAACTTGCAATATGCAGATAATATAACCTTGCTTACAGAAAGCAAAGAGGACTTGAAGCACTTACTGATGAAGGTCGAAGACTCCTGCCTTCAGTATGTATTATACCTCAATATAAAGAAAACAAAAATTCTCACAACTGGACCAATAAGCAACATCATGATAAACAGAGAAAAGACTGACGTTGTTAAGGATTTCATTTTACTTGGATCCACAATCAGCGCCCGTGGAAGCAGCAGTCAAAAGATCAAACAACATATTGCATTAGGCAAAACTGCTGCAAAAGAGCTCTTTAAAGTGTTAAAAAGCAAGGATGTCGCTTTAAGGACTACACTCTGCCTGACCCAAGCCATGGTATTTTCAATTACGTCACATGCACGTGAAAGTTGGACAATGAATAAGGAAAACTAAAGAAGAATTGATGCCTTTGAATTATGGTGTTGGTGAAGAATGCTGAATATTCCATGGGCTGCCAGAAGAATAAACAGATCTGTCTTGGAAGAAGTACAGCCAGAATGCTCCTTAGAAGTGAGGATGGCGACACTTTGTCTCATGTACTTTGGACGTATTATCAGGAGGGACCAGTCCCTGGAGAAGGACATCATGCTTGGTAAAGCAGAGGGTCAGCGAAAGAGGAAGACCCTGAACAAGATGGACTGACACAGTGGCTGCAACATAGCAATGATTTTGAGGATGGCGCAGGACCGGGCAGTGTTTCTTTTTGTTGTACATAGGGTCGCTATGAGTCAGAACCAACTTGATGGTACCTAACAACATCCACCCTTCAATCACACAGACAATTTATATCTCTAACTCTAACAGAGGGAAATTATAATTGTTGTGCACAGGTCAGAGAAGGCAATGTCTAAAAACATATCAAAACGGTTTCTTTCATAGACAAATTCAGCAAGATAATAAAATGGAAGGAGGCGAAGAAAAACACCTTCTACACAAAAGTATCTCCTCCTTTGGCAAAGCATGGATTCCTATAAAATTACCTGGTGATTTTGTAATAACACTAAAAATTCCTGGTAAAATACGATATCTAAGATAGGCAGCATCTTAAGACAAAAGTTTTATTGCCACATCCTAATCCAAGCCATTGGATCAAAGGAATTCACAGGAAATCTGGGCCATGTGATAACATCCCATGAAGAAAAAGAAGCAGTGAGAGAATGATGAGACACAAAAACGTCTGCCTACTTTAGTATTTGGCAAGCTGGAGTCTTGAAAGCCTCAGGACTGATGAAATCTCGTTAAGGTATCAAGGGTCTCAGGGTTTGCTATAAGAAATTCAAAATTCTGCGTTTTCACATCAACAACAATCTAAAAACCTTAATAAATTTACATTCTGGATCACAGTAGGAATGAGTAAGTAAGGGTTGATCCATAAGTTACGGTTTTTGTACTATTAGCACAGTGCAGTTTCCTGCTCAGTGGGTATTCAGGATGTTTGATAATGCTTTGATCATTTATTTTAAAAATTTCTACTATCTCTCAGTCAATAAAGGAGTAGAAGGAGATAAAACATTATAGTAAATTTGGCACCATGAATAAGTTTCAGTAGACCTTTCCTTCTTATACACTCAACTGGTTTTATTAAAAGTCCAAAAGGGATGATTTGTGTCCTTTACATCCCAGTTTCTTCATATCTAATTTGTTGTTGTTAGTTGCCATGGGGTCGATTCTGACTCATAGCAACCCCATGTGTGCAGAGTAGAACAACTCCATAGGGTTTTCAAGGCTGTAACTTTCCAGAAGCAGATCGACAGGCCTGTCTTCCGAAGTGCCTCTTGGTGAGTTTGAACCATCAACCTTCCGGTTAAGAGTCCAGCACTTAACCATTTGCATCACCCAGGGACTCCCAGAATCACAAAAGCATCAAGAAAAGCTGAAATATATGTTTAATTATTGAGGTTGAACCCAAGGAAGATAACTAGGCTCTAACAGAAAAACCCCTTGGGGGGCCACTCTTGACCACAGAACTCTTGGTTAGTAGTCAAGTGCTTAACCATTTGTGCCACCCAAGCATTCCCTTGGCTTTGTAGCCCTAGGACCGTTTTAGCTGCGTAAGGTATCATAATAGAGAATGAGCTGCATGTGCACAAATCTGCTTCCAAGCCCTATAGTCTTCAAAGCTATAAAAATATGGTTACCAGTAAACATTTTTAACTGGACAGTTACATAAAATTATAATTAACAGGTGTCACTATGTTAAAGACAGGTTGCAGCTGAGTGTTCATATTTTTTATTAAATTTATGAAGTTTTTATAAACCAAATCATTTTGATGTACAACATGAATCTTAGAATGGAGAACAAACATTTCTTCTGGAGACAGGAAAAGAAGATGATGAAGATGAAGGTGAATACAGTAAGTCGATGTTTTGGTTTGGGGAATTCTTTATAGGGAGAGTTCTGCTATGATTGGATTGCTAAGATTATGCCTAGGAAAACCTAATGAAGCCATACACCACAGGCTCCAAAAGGTCATCCAGCTTCCCAATCCAGCACCCTTCTCAGCAGTCTTCCCCTCTGACTACTCCATGAAGGACATTTATGTCACTGAAAAGTTCAGCAGAAACCCAGACTAAATCAACTGCTCTACATTTGCTGTATTTGTTTCTCAGAACTTTTTTAGGTCAGGAGAGATAATTAATGTGTGCCAAGAAGCTTGGAGAATTATGAGAGATAATTCTACTTAATAAATAACTTTCCAACTAATTCTCCTTCAGTTAAGACCAAAAGAATCTGAAAGCAAGACATGCCTAGACAGATGTTGACTACAATTTACCAAAACACAAGAACTGCCATGTTTCTTACTATAGAGATAGTCAAAAACCTAATGGGCATTATAGGCTGTCAAGAAAGCATACAGAGATATTCTGACAACAGTATGAAAATGCTATCTTATTTGCTTCAATCAGGCTGCACCAAAGAGGATATCTACAAGCAGCCAACCTGAAATCTGCAGAAAATTAATCCATCACTTTCACAAATTTTCAGCTCCAGCAGTAAAATGACAAAGATGATACAGGAACAAAGCTACTAGTTCAGTACAATGTAAATCAAAGATCCAGTAAGGTTTGCAATATCTTAAATCAACAGAGTAACCCAACTACAAGCAGCAACCTATAAAGCTAGATAGCATAGCAAAGTGAGTAAATTAACTCGAGTGAAAATATGGGTCAATTTCAATTTCTCTCTGGACTATTCAGTGGCCTTATTCTCAAGACAACTATAAATTTAAACTTCATTATGCTGCAATTTGATTAAAGCAGATGAAGAATGCAATTTGATCTCAGTGAGTCTGACATTCAGATACACGAGTTGCATAGCACTAGTGAATTCTCTTCTATATAATAATCGTCCCGGATACCATAGGCAATACAATGAGCAGACTCCAGGTGAATTTTTCTAAATCAATGTACAAAAAAATAAACATGGATAAACCAACAAAAAACACATTAGATAACACTTTTTTCAAACTAAACTTCCTTATGGTTTGAACAATTATCTTTAAAGAAGAACACTGTAGCAGCACTGCCAATGTAACCCAACGCTAATGATGACGAAGGCTCAAACTTGTGACTCAATGCATGATCTTCTTGTTGTTGTTCTGTGACACTGAATTGATTCCAACTCATAGCAACCCTATACAACAGAGTAGAATTGCCACATAGGGTTTCCTAGGCATAATTTTCATGAGAGCAGATCACCAGCAATACTTCATTTTACCTTTCCCTTTACTTCAGATTTCAAAATAAACAAACAAAATACCCTGAAGTGAAAACAAAAAATATTTATTGAAGACACCTGTCATGAACTAGAGACTTGACTCATTTAATTCTCAGAATAATCCTTTGAACTTGTACTATTATTAGCCCTAATCCCAGAAGGGGATACTAAAGGAAACAGAAGTAATATTTCCCAAATGACAGTCTATAAATGGCTGAGCCAAGATCTGAACCCACAAAGTTTTACTCCAGAGCTAATGTTGTCAGCCATTCTACTATACAATCATATAAAAAGTAAGCTTCTCCATATAAGCTTTGGAAAAGCCATCCAACTGGGAAAAGGGAAAAAAAAACTATCCATAAAACATGTGCAAACTCAACTGGTTCAGGAATCAGCAAACATTTTCTGTAACGGGCCAGGCAGTAAATATTTTAGGCTTTGTGGGCTATCTGGTCTCTGTCACAACTACTCAACTCTACTGTTGCAGCCCAAAAGCAACCATAGACAAACAAACAGGTTGTGTTCCAATAAAACTTCATTTACAAACAGGCAATGAGTCAGATTTGGCTCATGGGCTACAGTCTGCCAAACTCTAGGCTAGCTCATGAGCAAAAGGAGATTTTAAAAGTTTGATAATGGTATAAAATTTCTGACTCCTGTATAAACTGCAGAAAAATCTGCACACAGGCTATGATAAGAATTGCCAAGGGCCTTCTCCAGGGCAAGTGGTTTTATTTATAGATTTTCGTTTTTAATTACATTGTTAAAATGCACTGTTTTAGTGTTAATTAAGAGCAGCCTGTGTCTTTGTAACCTCTCATGGACATCACTTGGTTTGTCTACCCTAGGAAGGCTGTACCTCCTGCCAAGATCAGAGCTTACAAAACCACAGCAGTGTGCACCAGGGCTGCTGCACAGTCTATACTTATTCCTGGCCCACATTCACTCCCCATCAACAGCATCTGTTCTATTAGGGTGGGGGCCCATGACTTTCAACAAATAAAATCAGATTTCCTGAACACTGAAGGCAGGAAACGTATGAGAGCTCATCTGAGTTAGCATACACAAATTAAACAGATGTAAATGTATCATCCGAAATTTCAATTTTTTCTGATACTCTTACTTTCTAGTTTTAACTGTTATCCTTCTGGTTGCCCACTCAGGTAAAAGGGATAAAACAGAGAACACAATTTGTTCTGTTTTAACAATTCTTCCAAGCTAACTGAAGAAATGAACAAGAAAATTGAATTGTCATTGACCCTTCTATCACTCATCTTATTACTCAACTTAGACCTAAGTGTGCAGAATATCCTGAAGTAGTCCCCTTTCTCTCACATTCCAAATGCTACCATGCTAATTTTAACCACTGTTATTGTTAGGTGCCATCGAGTCAGTTCCAACTCATAGTGACCCTATGTACAAAAGAACGAAACACTGCCTGGTCCTGCACCATCCTCATTGCTATGTTTGAGCCCATTGTTGCAGCCACTGTGTCAGTCCATCTTGTTGAGGGTCTTCTTCTTTTTCACTGACTTTCTACTTTGCTAAGCATGATATCCTTCTCCAGGGACTGCTCCCTCCTGATACCATGTCCAAAGTATGTGAGATCAAGTCTCGCCATCCTTGCCTTCAAAAAGCATTCTGGCTGCACTTCTGCCAAGACAGATCTGTTCCTTCTTCTGGTAGTCCATGGTATGTTCAATACGCTTCACCAAAACCATACTGCAAAGGCGTTAGTTCTTCAGTCTTCCTTACTCATTGTCCAGCTTTTGCATGCATATGAGGCGATGGAAAATAACATGGCTCGGGTCAGGTGCATCTTAGTCCTCAGTCCTCAAAGTGGTATCTGTGCTTTTTAACACGTTAAAGAGGTCTTTTGCAGCAGATATGCCCAATGCAATACGTCATTTGATTTCTTGACTGCTGCTTCCATGGGCATTGACTGTGGATCCAAGTAAAATGGAATCCTAGACAACTTCAATGCTTTCTCCATTTATCATGATGTTGCTTATTGGGCCAGTTGTGAATATTCATGTTCACTTATGCTGAGGTGTAATCCATACTAAGGACTGTAGTCTTTGATCTTCATCAGCAAGTGCTTCAAGTCCTCTTCACTTTCAGCAAGCAAGGTTGTGCCATCTGCATAACACAGGATGTTAATGATTCTTCCTCCAATCCTGATGCCACAGTTCTTCTTCACATAGTCCAGCTTCTTGAATTATTTGCTCGTATACAGATTGAATAAGCATGGTGGAAGGATACAACCCTGATGCAAACCTTTGCTGATTTTAAACCACACAGTATCCCCTTATTCTGTCTGAACGACCGTCTCTTAATCCATGTATAAGTTCTGCATGAGTGCAATTAAATGTTCTAGAATTCCTATTCTTCACAATGTTATCCATAATTTGTTATGATCCACACAGTTGAATGTCTTTGCACAGTCAATAAAACACAGGTAATCATCTTTCTGGTACTCTCTGCTTTCAGCCAAGGTCCCTCTGACATCAGCAATAACATCCCTTGTTCCATGTCCTCTTCTGAATCCAGCTTGGATTTCTGGCAGTTCCCAGTCAATGTACTGCTGTAACCATGTTTGAATTATCTTCAGCATAATTTTACTTGTGTGTGATATTAATGATATTGGTCAATAATTTTCACAGTCTGTTGGATCACCTTTCTTTGGAATGGGCACAAATATGGATCTCTTCCAGTCGGTTGGCCAGGTAGCTGTCTTCCAATTTTCTTGGCATAGACATGTGAGTGCTTCCAGCATTGCATCCATTTGAGGAAACATCTCAATTGGCATTCTGTTGGTTCCTGGAGACTTGTATATCACCAATTCCTTCAGTGCAGCTTGAATTTCTTCCTTCAGTACCATTAGTTCTTGATCATATTCAATCTCCTGAAATGGCTGAACATCAACCAATTCTTTTTGGTACAGTGACTCTGTGTATTTTGACCTTTACCATCTATTATCTACTTGGTTTCCAAATGATTCTAATCATCTTTTAATAGGAATATTCCGAAAATACACCCAATGTATCTTTTTATTTATAAAATCTGATTGTATGTGTATATAAAATCTAATATACACAGAAAAAAATTGAAAGATTAGATGAAGTTTTAGTATTTTCTTCCAGTACCTCTAAATGGATCATGAAGCACCTTCCACTCGGAAAACTAGATTATGGTAGTATGTTCCTGTGCTGCGGTATTGTCAGAAATCGCCTAAATTTCCGAGGAACAATAAGAATCTGTATCAGCACAAAGCCGATTCCTATGAGGCGGAGGTCTGACATACCTCCAATTCTTCAACATTTCTGACACCAGCCACTCCCCCCACCCATGGCACTCTACTTCTCTGCTTGGTTCAATAACTCATTGCAATGGCCACACAGAAATCCCAGAGTATACTCACAGTTAAGTGGTTTATTAAGGAAGTAACAAGGTACAACTAGAGATCAGGATCAGGAAGCATGTAAGCAAAGTCTGGAAGGCTCTCTCAAAGTGGAGAGCACATCCCTTCCTTTTTCAGGGCAGGACTGCTCTCTCAGCTCCTCTAGTTTGTACACACAAGCAGGCCCTTCTCTCAGCTGCGCACACCCCTTCTCGGCTGTGAAGACCTCCACTTGGCTATACGCCCCCTTAGTCACGCAGACCCCCTCTTGGCTGTGCAAGCCCCTCTCAGCCACATAGGCCTCTCTGCCTTTGGCCTTCTGCCGTAGACCTCTCCACTGCTACTCAACCCTGCTTACAGCCAGTGTAGCAGCTTGCTCAGCTCTATTAGCTGCTCTTCTAGAGCAGGTTTTTGCTGTCACCGCTGACTCTTCTGCTGAACCCATTCTGGGCCTGCCGCTGCCAGTTCTGCTGCATGGACTCTTCCAGGCCTCTTGCTGTCATCAATGTTACAGCCCTTGACCCGTGTTACAGCTCTTTTAGGAGTTTCCTAACCTCCTCTCTCTCTGCTTCTTCTCTCTTCTTACCTCTCTAAAACTAAAATCTGTGGGGCGCTGCTTATAAAAGCAATTCCTTGTCAATTTCAAGGCCTAGCACTCCCAGCAGGACTACAAACTGATCAATTCCTTTGGTGGACTGCAAATCACTCAATATGCACAGAAAACCAACCAATCCCTGCAAGGTACATAAAACAGACCAATCACAGTACAGACTACAGCCTAGGGCTGGACAGAAAGTAGCAAACCATCCATTTGTTTACAGTTTACCCAGGATTGTCAACCAACCTGAACAAGAGTAATAAACCCTCTGGGGCAGAAAACTAGGACAAAGGTTAACTCCTCGGGGTTTAGGGGCAAAATCTCCCAAGATGTTTTTCCAAAGAACCAAGGCAAAAGGCCACATAAAGAAGCTCATTTCACTACAGTTCCAACTTGGCATTACCAAAATAATCCCTGTAAAATGAGTGCTATATTCAAATATGTGAATGTATAAAGCACTCTGAGAAACCAATAGGCAGATGATTCCTTGCACTTGGAAAACCCATCAGGGAAGACGCACAGAGAAGGTCATATTAAGGCTGGGCCTTGAAAATCCATACTGTGTTAGGAGAACAATAAATGATTCTGTTACAAAATGCATTCCAGACAAAACAGCAATATCAAATGTGAACAGAAAAACAGGTCACTATGGAGAGTCCATTACTTCACTGCAACATAATCAGCACCAAAACTAATTTTGTTAGAAATAAATTCTTTAATGAATGAGAATAATGTCAACACTGAAGCAACAGGATAAACTGCGAAATTAATGTCATGGACTGAATTTTTAAAGGGAAAGAAAAACAGCCAATAACAACAAACATATATATAAATATGTTAACTTACACACACATATTTAAAGCATCCTGTGCTCAGCACTTCATATTCATAAAGCATCTCAAGAAAAGCCTAAGAATTAATTCATTAAACCTCTCAGGACTTCTGTAAAGCAAGTACCATGTGGCTCAGAATTAGAATTTAAACTCATTCATGTGATAACTCATATTCATATAAAAGGTCCAGATTAGTTCCAGGAGAATACTTTTGCTTATTTGTTATTGTGTTCAATACCTCCAATTTTTCATGATGCTTTTCAATTCTCAAATGAGAATACACCATAGGAACTACATGTCTTAAATGTTTACTCTAGCTTCCTATTTTGTTCTAAATTAGGTATTCACAGGTTATCAAGAACCCTTTCCCTTCATCATACATAAAAAATGTAACCAATGACAACATGACAGAGAGATGGGGAATGGTTGGCCACTTGGGAGTACCTTTGACAACTACTATCTATCTATCTATATTTTTTGTTTTATAAATGCTTATTAGGACAGTACATACAATGATGTTGATTCCTCTGGTAAATGTTTATCCAAGTTTGAGGGGATGCCTCCTCCACTTTGTATAGTTATTTGTATGTTGTGAACAATCTATATTTTATATTTTAACAAGCTCTGTTAAAATATAACAATCTCTGTTATTTCTGTCAATGTGAAAATACGCAAATACAAAATTACAAAACAGTACTTCCATTTAAATAGTCTTTACCCAACCAAAGATAAACATTTAAGTAATTACGAAATTTGTGCCTTATGATTAAGATATATAAATTTTTAATGTGCACTCAAGTCTTGCTGTTAGTCCATCTGTAGAAAACAATTAAATGCATTTGGTTTGTACAAATCATTACACATTACAAGTTTTCCCTTCTGAAATAAAGACCGCTAATAATCACTGGTAGATACTAAACACATTTCTAATTTATGATGAAGAGCTTTACATTTTTCAACATTATAGCTTGCATAGCAGAATTCAGTTCAGCGAATATTTATTGGTCACCTACTACGTGCCAGGCCCCAAAGGCGAAAAATGGAACTCTCTTTGGGATATTCACTGTTAAGTAGTGGCTTAAAATCTAGCATCAAAAGGATAACATTTAATCACATGGGGATTATTTAAAAACTAAGATGACACTGCTCACAGAAGCAAAGATGTGAGGCTACGTTTATTGTGTGGTGCTGGGAAAACATTGTTTTGTAATTTTCTACCAATTCTATTTAAAAAGTATATGTAATATATGACAAATACAAAACCATTATAAATAAGCATCACAAGAATTCTCCACTGTAATTAGTCCACAATGAATGACCACCACATGGCATGTGGAAATCCAATCTGGTTGTTGGACCAGACAACAGAATTGTTCCAGCTGATTTATGACATTCATCAGCTACCTACTCAGAGCAGACATTCATAAGTACACCAAGATGGATCCATAATAATGATACAAAACCATAATAATGATTGGCATGGTTACCAGATAAAACTATTGGATGTTCTTGCTATAAGGTGGTGACAGCTGTGAACTTAATCAAGGCTCTAGATAAATTTCTGGGTGAGCCACCTCCACCCAATTCATCCCATAGGATAGAAAGTGAAACAAATCCATGACAGAAACCCAAAACATTGCACATACTGAAGGAAGTACTAGGACACCTCTACCTGCTTTCTCTGTCTTGTGATAAGTATGTATCAAAAGCAAGAAGTGAGAGAAACTCCAGGCTAAACCCAAAGATCCTCCAACACGTCCACATACAACCAAGTCACTGCAACCAAACTTTCTATCATCACCATCCCCAAAATGTAACCTCACCATGTTGAAATGTCTGTCTCATTCTTCACAATTTACATAATTCTGTCTTTGCCACACAACCCATGAAGAGAGAGCTCCAGAACTTAAAAGTCTGTAAGATTCATTGAAAACTTTACTAAATATCAAGACTTCATGCTATGGTGAGAAAAATTCTGTTTAGCTTTGGAGTAAAATATCCCTAATTCACATCCTAGCTCCACACTGTGTGTTTTCATTGGTTTCTTAGTTTCTTTAAGCCTTGAATCACTGTTGTTTTAATATGTAGGGGGTCTCCCCACTATATTTCAAAGTTCCATGAAGAAAAGGACTGTTGCTTTATATTCCTAGTATCTGCAGAGCACTGTGCTTTGCTCAGATGGATACTGAGAAAAGAGTTCAATGAATTGAATGTCTGATACAAATGTTTCAATGTTTATTTTTAGTAAATAAACCAACACAGGCTATGTATTTTAACATGAGTAAAGTATAGGGTTTAGGGGCACAGTAGGTATAGGACAGATAAAGAACCACAATAGTTATAAAGCAAGGGATTTTTACATTAGTTAAGATACTTCATCATAATCAAAGGAGATTCTCCACAGGTTTAGAATCAAAGATTTAAGAAGTAAGTGTTCATCTAATTCAATTCCTCCTACAGTTGATATGTGATAAAAGTCAGGGGGACCATGAGCTTGGTACCAAGTAATCCTATGTATTTTATTTTGTGCATCTGAAACGTTATTCTGGAAAGGGGCCCACAGGCATATTAAGACTGCCAAAAGAGTCCATGGCAATAACGAGAAAGAAAAAGAGGGAGACAGAGAGAGAAAGGGAAAGTTTAGGAATCCCTGTACAATAGGGAAATTGATTTACAACAGTTGTGTGACTTGTTTAAAATCCTGTAACTACTTAGTGGAAAACTTAAAATCTGGGTGTCCTATTATCTTTTCACTATCACTCTGGGCAAGTAAATCTTAAGAAAATTTTAAGTCAACTATTGTAACTGACTTTCAGTCTGAACCACACCTGCTTATTCAATAGTAAATGAAGGGCAAACCAAGCTAGTGGTTGGGTGCTATAGCATCATTCACTCCCAGATATACTAAAACAAAAGATTTCTTTGAAGTTAGCTTTTCTGGTTGTTTCCCAAGGAAGAAAATAATGACACTCTCCAGCAGCCAATTTCTCAAATGGAATCTTTCATAACTGAATCTTAATATGGCCTCTCATTTCCATCAACTACAACATTCAAAGCAACAGCTGTACTTGACACAGATTTTGCAATTTATTTAGTTTTAGTCACACTGGACTCTAATCAACCTTTTTTCTTCCTCTTTAAAAAAGGAAATTACAGGCTCAAGACAAAAATCATTTTTATAGAATGTTTATGGGACTGCCCATCATACTATACAAAGAACTGAAAATTCCACATAAGATTTCAGCAAAATATAGTTCATAAACACTTGCTTTTACCTAATTTTCTCACTAACTGACATAAAATAAAAAACCTTTAAACAATAAAATATAAAAGATCATTTTAATAATCTATTTACATGTAAGGATAATTCTACTTAAACCATCAAAATAAAAACACCTAGCTGAAATTCTACACTCTTAAAATGTTCATTAAATAGTTTTAGCTTTGATGTGACTTTAGTCTTCTAGTCTTCAATAACTCTGAATTTTATCAATGAAATTTTACACACTAAATGTGATTTATCCACGGGTCACTTTCTAATGTCTTATACATGCTATATGTACTGACATTTTCAGAAAAGAATTACAGCAGTGACACTTTCAAAGAGCACGAGAAAAGAAAGCCAAATGTCTAAATGATGTTTTTAATAGGAAAATCATACAGTTCCTCTTAAAAGCATAACAAAAGAAGATCAGTTCTGTGACCTTTAAGTATCAAGAAAATTTAATTTTGACCTGATAAAATATATAACCTTATCAGTAAACTAACAAACGTCAGTGGTAAAAGAAGTATGACAGTAATACATACCCATCTCTCAAATAAAGGTTGGCATTGCTGTGTAAACACCAATTTGGGGGAAACATAGTACACTGTCACAAATCTCTATTTCAAGCCCTGGTGGTGCAGTGGTTAAGTGCTCAGCTGTTAACAAAACGTCAGGGGTTCGAACTCACCAGCCAGCCACTCTATGGGAGAAAGATCTGGCAGTCTGCTTCCATAAAGATTTACAGCCTTGCCGGGAGCAAAGGGGAATGAAGAAAACAAGAAACAAGGGAAAGATTAGTCCAAAGGAGTAATGGACCACAATTACCACGACCTCCACCAGACTGAGTCCAGTACCAGTAGATGGTGCCCAGCTACCACCACTGACTGCTCTGACAGGGATCACAACAGAGGGTCCTAGACAGAGCTGGAGAAAAATGCAGAACAAAATTCTAACTCACAAAAAAAGACCAGACTTACTGACCTGACAGAGACTGGAGAAATCCCAAGAGTATGGCACCCAGACACCATTCTACCTCAGTAATGAAGTCACTTCCAAGGTTCACCCTTCAGCCAAAGATTAGACAGGCCCATAAAACAACATGAGACTAAAGGGGCACAACAACCCAGGGACAAGTACTAGAAGGCAGGAGTGGACTGGAAAGCTGGTAACAGGGAACCCAAGGTTGAGAACAGAGAGTGTTGACATGTTGTGGGGTTGTTAACCAATGTTATAAAACTATACATGTACTGTTTAATGAGAAACCATTTGTTTGTACTCATCTAGAGTACAATAAAAAAACAAAAGTAACAAACAAACAAGAAGATTTACAGCCTTGGAAACCCTATGGGGCAGTTCTACTCTAACCTATAGGGTCGCCAGGAGTCGGAATTCATTCAACGGCAATGGGTTTGATTTTTTTGGTTTGGTCACAAATCTCTATTTCACAAATTGTGTACAATGATGGAGTTCTACTTCCATCACCACTTTGGCCTTCAGTAGTTCATATGTAACCCATTCTGTGTTCCTCTGTAATTCTACCTCACTATTAAAAATGAGTATCCAAATCAATACAAGACATGAGTAGCCAAACACAGCCAATTCACAAGGCCATTTACTACCTAAGGACCTAAAGAGACTTAATTTCTCAACATTTTGGGGTCTTCTTAGATGTCTTGATTTCTATTTTAATTCTGTTGTAATCAAGGTACAGATTCCATATGAATTCAACCCTTTTAAATGTATTGAAACTCATTTCATGATCCAGTGTGTGATACATTATGTTGAATGTACCATATGAACTAGAAAAGGATGAATATTCTATAGTGGTTGGATGTAACATTCTAAAATATCTATTAAGTCAAGGTGGTTGATAGTATTGTCCAGATCCTCTATGTCTTTATGTTTGTCTTAATTGATTTTTTAATCTCGTTGCTCTCTCAATTGCTGACAAAGAGATGTCAAATCTCCTACAATGACCAGAACTGCCTACTTCTCTCTTTAACTCTGTCAATTTTTCCTTCGTTATTTGGCACATACACATTTGTGATTATGTCTTTATAATGAATTGGCCCGTTCATCATTATGAAATGTCTATCTTTAGTTAAAATAGAATTCAAGGCAAAGAGTATTATCTAATATAATATAGCCACTTAGGCCTTGTTACACTTATTATTTGCATGGAATGTCTTCTACTCATTTACATTCAACCTATCCCTGTATTTGAGTGTTCTGTTCTGTTATAAACAGCACAGAATCGGGTCTTGCATTTGTTTCCATTCTGATAATCTCTGTCCTTCAATTAGGGTGTTCAACCTATTAACATTTAACGTAATCATTGATTTTTTTCCTACGTTATTCATTCTTTCCTGGAGATCTAGGTTTCCTTCCGATATCATTTTTCTTCAGCCTAAAGAACTTCCTTTAGCATCTACTACAGAAGTGCAGCACTCTGAGTGACAAATTCTCTTGGTTTTCCTTTAACCGAAAATGTCTTTATTTCACTTTCCTTTCCGAAAGAAATTTTTTTCTGGATATAGACAGAATTCTAGGGTGGTTATTTTTTTTTCCTTCAGAACTTCAAGGATGTTGTTCTACTGTCTTCTGGCCTCTAAAATTTCTGATAAGAAGTTCACAGTCACCCAAATCATTGTCCCCTGGTATTTTATATATTGTCTTTCTCTGGATGCTTTCAAGATTTTCTCTTTCTCTTTGGTTTTTAGAGTTTGAAGTGCCTTAGCATTGTTTTCTTTGAATTTATTTTGTTTGGGGTTCACCAGCATACTGAATCTGTAAATTTATGTCTTCACCAAATTTGGAATTTCGTAGTCTTTTTCTTCAATTTTTTTCTGTTCCAGGCTCTCTCTCTTCTCCTTCTGATACTCCAGTTATGCACATATTAGATCTTTTCATGTTGTCCCACAAATCTGAGACTCTATTCTTTTTATATGAATCTTTTCCCCTTTCTTCTTCAAATTGGATAACTTCCACTGATTTATCACTATGTTCACTGACTCTTCCTTTATCATCTCCATTCCACTATTAAGCTTATCCAGTGAATTATTTCAGACACTATAATTTTAAGTTCTAATATTTCCATTTGGTTATTTTTTTTTTACATTCAGTGTGTTTTCTATATCTACTATCCCTGATTTTGGATCCCTGGTGGCTAAGTGGTTAAGAACTCACCTGCCAACCAAAAGGTGGGCAGTTCGAATCCACCAGCTGCTCCTTGGAAACCCTATGGTGCAGTTCTACTCTGTCCTACAGGGTCATTATGAGTCAGAATCAACTCAATGGCAACAGGTTTTATCCCTAATATACACTTTGGTCAGACTGATCTACCTAAAATGAACTTACATAAAATCACACTAAAAAAAAAAAAAAATTCTTTTAAGTGACCCCTATTATTTACACTATCAAGCTCAAATTTATACAATGAGCCTCTTAATCTAGCACAACCAGTCTCTCCAAATTTAGCTGCAACTCCCTATGTTCATAACTCCACCCAGTCCCTTCTTACATGATGACATGTGCATTTCTATCCCTAACCCTTTCTTTGTGCATGCTATCCCCTTGCCAGAAAGCCTTTATAACCACAATTCTTGGCTAAATTCTTTTCTTCAAGGCTCAACTCAAGTCCTATTCTCACAGCTCATTGTACAACCTCCCTATAAAACATTTTTTATAACAAACCTAAGCTAACAGGTATCTTTACTTCTCTTTTAATGCTTATGCTCTCTATACTCAAACAAACTACAAGGAACATTAGTATCAAGACCTTATTTCATACCTCTATGTATTCCCAACACTTTGTTTACTGCCATGAATATAATAAGCATTCAACTATTAATCACTGCAAACCAAACTTGTTGCCATCAAGTCGACTCCAACTCACAGAGACCCTATAAGACAGAGCAGAACTGCCCTACAGGATTTCCAAGGAGTGCCTGGTGACCTTTTGGTTAGCAGCCAAACTTTTAACCACCACGCCCCAGGGTTTCCTTAGTCAATGCAGGCAATGATAATAAAAGCAGTCTTCTATTCAACTACAATCACTGTATGAATTTAGTTATTTCAAACAACAAAGAAATACCACTAAGTAATAAAGTTACACAGTGCAACATGTTTAATTATCAGAAATGGGAGTGGAAGCTTAGAGTTCAGCAGCATGTTCTAAGATAAGGAGTCTTTTCTTGCAATGCTTCAGCAGCTCCTTCCTTCCTGGTAAGGAAAATAAGTTACCTGGACCTTTGCATTGGGGACAAGGAATAGGGGGTATCAACAGAGCACACCACAGTGTGATGGCTATAATCAAAAAGTCAGATAATAACAAGCGTTGGCAAGGATGCAGAGAAATCGGAACCCTCATACCCTGCTTGAGGGAATGTAAAATGGTGCAGCTGTTTTGTAAAATAGCCAGACAGTTCCTAAACAAATTTAACATGAAGTATTTCACACTGTCTTTCTTACACTGCTCTCTTGTATTACTTCACTTCAAGTTTCCATATGTATGTCCTGTCTCCTCAGCTATATAAGTTTACTGAAGGCTGGCAGCAGTCTAATTCTTTTCATATGTGGCACAGTAACATGTATATTAAGTGGTTTAAAAAAAAAAAAAGCAAACATTTGATTAACTACAGGAAGATGTGATAGAGGATATTTATGGTCAACCGACACAATCCCAAACGCTCAGGCTAACCCGCTCTGCCTAAAGGCTCAGTATTTTTATTCTTCCCTCAGTAAACTTTTTATTCTGGGCACTATGAATTATTTCACTGAAAGCAGGAATAAACGAGTCCTTGAAGTGGCTGTGGGTGTTCCACCTCTACCTATAGAAATCGCAACAGAATAAGAAGGAAGCTGGTGTTTGAAATAGTCCAGCAGTATCATTTAACCTGAGAAAACCAGAGACATAAAAAAACAGCCTTATTAAATAATCATTTCTTGGCATCTGCTAAGGCTTTACATTTCATATGATGTGTGGGACTCAATATACAAATGCTATGGAAAACTGCTCCCCAACTGTGACCAAACTACTTTTTCCTTCAACTCACGATCTGAAGAATTCCTAGAAAATCACATAAAGCCATTCTTATTAATGGAAATATAATTAAGTATAAATGACTTGTAGGTATGAATTTAAATATGCTTATGAATCATTTTTCTCCTTTATACTACTAAATATCCTCTTGGCAAGAACATACAAACCCAAAACAGATGTGAACACACAAACCTGCCAAAACAATTCTACTTTCATTTCTGTTTTAAAAATAACTAGATAAATTTGATTATCATGCTTGCTCAAATTCCTCAAAAGAGATAGCACAAATATTACCTAGCAGTTTTCAGATTGCTTCTCCAAGCTTCTTCATGGGAGGGAAAACAGGACTCAGTGGAGTCTTGTGTGTGTGGAGGAGCATTTGTGCTGGCAATGAGAAATGGGAAACCTGCTTCCATTTGCCTCTGCCTTTGTAAAAGTTACATCTTCAGCTGAAGAAGTACAGCTGTCTTGAATAGTCTTTTGGCAACAGTAATTTATCCACTCACCCTTCATCCTAACCCCTTTCCTCATCCAGAACTATACACACATTTAGGCTCAAAGCAAGCCATTGATGGGATAGCAATAAGATCTTACTGATCTCTACAGTGAACTCACTCTAAGATAAAATCGCTGATGGTTCAACATAAGACATTATTTTTTCTAAAAAAATCTTAGCCATTTTTGGAAGAAGGTATTTAGCCAAATTTTTTTACATAAGTTCTTATTTTTCTAGGGAACATGGAGAACCATATAAAGATAGCTGGTTCCATATTATACTGCCACGGTACTCAAAACAGGCTGGCACTGGTACAACAGATACATGGACCAATAGAACAGAATTGAGAATCCAGACATAAATTCATCTACCTATGAGCCGCCAATATTTGACAAAAGCCCAAAGTCCGTTAATTGGGGAAAAGACAGTCTATTTAACAAATGGTGCTGGCGTAACTGGATATCCATCTGCAAAAATCTAAAACAACACCCATGCCTCACACCATGCACAAAAATTAACTCAAAATGGATCAAAGACTTAAATATATAATCGAAACAATAAAGATCATGGAAGAAAAAATACAGACAACGCTAGGAGCCCTAATACATGGCATAAACATAATACGAACCATAAGTAACAATGCACAAGCACCAGCAAGAGCGACTAGATAAATGGGAGCTCCTAAAAATCAAACACTTACACTCATCAAAAGACTTCTCCAAAAGAGTAAAAAGACGACCTACAGACTGAGAGAAAATTTTTGGCGACAACAAATCTGATCGGCATCTAATCTCTAAAATCTACAAGATACTGTAAAACCTCAACAACAAAATGACAAATAACCCAATTAAAAAACGGGTAAAGGATATGAACAGGCACTTCACCAAAGAAGATATTCAGGCGGCTAACAGACACATGAAGAAACGCTCACGATCACTAGCCATTAGAGAAATGCAAATCAAAACTACAATGAGATATCATCTCACCCCAACAAGGCTAGCATCAATCCAAAAAACACAAAATAACAAATGCTGGAGAGGTTGTGGAGAGACTGGAACACTTATACACTGTTGGTGGGAATGTAAAATGGTACAACCACTTTGGAAACTATTTTGGCACTTCCTTAAAAAGCTAGAAATAGAAACACCACACAATCCAGCTATCCTGTTCCTTGGAATATATCCTAGAGAAATAACAGCCAACACACGAATAGATATATGCACACCCATGTTCACTGCAGCACTGTTCACAATAGCAAAAAGATGGAAACAACCTACGTGCCCATCAACGGACGAATGGATAAACAAATTATGGTATATCCACGCAATGGAATACTATGCAGCGACAAAGAACAACGAGGAAGCTGTGAAACATCTTACAGCGTGGAAGAAGCCGGAGGTCATTATGCTGTGCGAATTTAGTCCGTCACAGAAGGACAAATATATAAGACCACTATTATAGAACTCAAAAGGTTTAAACACAGAAGAAAACATTCTTTGATAGTTACGAGGGTGAGAACGGAGGGTGAGGGTTATTTACTAACTAGAAGAATTATCTTAGGGGAAGGGAAGGACAGCACACACTACAGGGGAAGTCAGCATAACTGGACTAAACCAAAGCTAAGAAGTTTCCTGAACACAATCAAACACTTTGAGGGACAGAGTAGCAGGGGTAGGGATCTGGGGACCATGCTTTCAAGGGACGTCTAGGTCAACTGGCATAACAAAGCTTATTAAGAAAATGTTCTGTATCCTACTTTGGTAAGTGGCATCTGGGGTCTTAAAAGCTTGCAAGTGGCCATCTAAGATGCATCAATTGGTCCCAACCACCTGCAGTAAAGGAGAACGAAGAACACAAAAGACACAAGGAAAGTATTAGCCCAAGACACAGAAAAGGCCACATAAACCAGACTTCATCAGCCTGAGACCAGAGGAACTAGATCACCAATGATTGCCCTGACAGGGAACACAACAGAGAGTCCCGGATGGAGCAGGAGAAAGGTGTGGTGCAGAACTCAAATTCTAGTAAGAAGACCAGACTTAATGGTCTGACTGAGGCTGGAGGAACCCTGGAAAGTATAGCCCCTGGATTCTGTATCAGCCCAGAACGAAAACAGTTTCCGAGGTCAACTCTTCAGACAGGGATTGGACTGAACTGTGGGACATAAAGTGATACTCGTGAGGAGTGTGCCTCTTAGCTCAAGTAGATACAAGAGACTAAGCGGGCAGCTTCTGCCTGGAGATGAGATGGGAAGGCAGAGAGCGTTAGGTGCTGGTTGAAAGGACATGGGGAATCGGGTGGAAAGGAGGAGTGTGCTGTCACAGTATGGGGAGAGCAATTAGGGTCACATAACAATGTATGTATAAATTTTTGTATGGGAAAGAAAATAAATAATTAAATAAGATAAAGATAGCAGGTTTCAGAGAACAAGCAATTAGTATGAAGGGGAAGGATGATGAATGGATTAATTCAGGCTTAGGAGTGATTTCACACAAAATATTTACCATGTATCTGATTCAGCTTTCCAAATACAACATGAACCTATCTAAGGTTAGACATTCAGTCAACAGGTATTTACAGACCCCTTAGTATGTTCCAGGTAATTTTTCCATCATATGGTACAGTCTAAAATTAAGGTGTTGTTGTATGCCATCAAGTTGATTCTGACTCATAGCGAGCTTACAGGACAGAGTAGAACTGCCCCATAGGGTTTCCTAGGCTGTAATCTTTATGGGACGGAGCCTTGGTGGCACAGTGGTTAAGAGCTCAGCTGCTAACCAAAAGGTTGGCAGTTCAAATCCACCAGCCACTCCTTGGAAACCCTATGGGGCAGTTCTACTCTTCCTATAAGCTCGCTATGAGTCAGAATCAACTTGACAGCAATAGGTTTGGTTTTTGGTTGGTTAATCTTTATAGGAGCAAATCACCAGGTCTTTCATCCCGAGGAACAGCTGGTGGGTTCTAACCGCTGACTTTTCAGTCACTGTGCCACCAAGCATGGATAAAAGATGAGCCAAATTTGAATTAAAGAGGTTCTACTCATTTATTCATTCATTCATTTCATTCAACAAACAGCTACTGAGAACATACTGTAATGAAAAGCAACCATGATAGATGTAAAAACACAAAAATGAATAATACACATTCCCTGCCATAACAAAGGTACATAGGATAGTGGAGACAAATAGAATAGGACAGCACAGGTGAGCACAGAGCACTCAGGAAGCACACTCTGGACTTGATCCCAGAAAAGGAAAACAACCCTGAATACAAACATTACACATTCATTGATAAACATCACCCTAACTTACACTCAGTAAGAGAGTGAGAGAATTAAATATTGCAAAAGCTTCTAAAATTAAGAGGATAAAAAGTAATTCATAGTAAGCACAAAGATTTTTTGAAAAGCCTAAAAGCTAGGCTTTTCAAATTCTTCCTACATGAAAACAAGAAGTAGAATCCCTTCATATGCATTAGCAGTAAACAGGGTGACCAACACATATCACATACTAGTATCTTGTTTTGTTTGTCTTATCAAAGAACACTGCACACATGCATAGAGATCAAACAGAAGAAGCCTCATTCCCAAAGGGTACTGTTATTTTAATTGCAGGCTTTGGTAAAGTTTTGTTCCCCAATAAGATCTGGAATCCATTCAGAGAAGCATACCAATATACATTTAAATAATTACAAGCTTTAAGTGCTACTACAAACTTCTACTAAAAAACAGCTTTTTCTCCTTGAAATAGCACTGTTCAAGACCTTATCATAAATGTGTGACCTATAATTAAACTAAAAAATCATTCTTCCTAGTAACCAAAAATATTATTCCTTCAAATTATAGTACATATAGATATAGGATAAAGGAAAAGATTTTAAAAAGGCCAATTCATTACTAATCATTCTACAGTTTCACATTCATTATCACATGCTCAGCTTTGGAATTACTATTTTTTTGTTTGTGGACACATAACTCTATAATGATTATATTTTCTTTTTAATTTCCCTTCCTAGCCTTGTTCCTTACCCCTGGCCCAAATTTCTGATGAAGGGAGAGAGACGAATTCAGGGTGAAAAATAATAAACCTTTACAAGAGTCCTGAGACTCTGAAGCAATGTCAAGAGCAACATCCATTCATTGATTCATTCACTTACTAAAATATTTACTAAGCACCTACTACTGTCTTGGGTACTGGTCTAACTGCTGAAAATACTGCAGTAAACAAGACAGAAAAAGGGTCTCTACTTTCAGGGAGCCCTGACGGCGCAGTGGCTAAACATTCGGCTGCTAAATCTGCTCCCAGGGACTGCTTCCACAGATTTACAGACTTGGAAACTCTACAGGGACAGTTCTCCTCTGTCCTTTAGGGTCACTATGAGTCAGAATCAACTCGACGGCAACCAGTTTTTGGTTTTCTACTCTCAGGGAGCTTATATTTTAGTAGGGGGAGATGGACTATAAATAACAAAAGTGCCATCAGTGTTACACAGAGAATTAAACAATATGACGACAAGCAACTGAATGGATACTTTCTAACAGGTGGTCATGGAAGGGCATCTCTGAGGAGACAGCTCAGCTGCGATCTGAATGATAAGACATTTAGCCACCTGAAGATTCGAGTACAAAGGACTTGAGGTCAAGAAGCCAGTATGACTAAAAGACAGTGAAGGCAGACAGTGGCGTTAAGATGAGGTTGAAGAAGCAAGCAAGGATCAGGTAAGTAAGGCTTTGTAAACTGGAGTAAGGAGTTTAGCTTTTATTCTAAATGTGACAGAAAATCATTTGAAGGTTTTAAACAGAGGGTCATCGTCTAAGCTGTCATCTGATTTTTTTTTTTTTTTTAATGTCCCTATGGTACAGCTCCATAGAAGAAAGATGTGGCAGTTTGCTTCAGTAAAGATTTACAGCCTTGGAAACTCTATGGGGGCAGTTCTACTATATCCCATAGGGTCACTACGAGTCAGAATTCAACTCCATAGCAATGAGCAGTGGTTAAAGCACTTGGCTGCTAACCAAAAAATTGGTGGCTCGAATCTACCAGCTGCTCCACAGGATAAAGATGTGGCAGTCTGATCCTGTAAAGATTACAGCCCTGGAATCCTGTCCTATAGGGTCTCAATGAGTCAGAATCTACTCAACGGCAGTGGGTTTGGGTTTTTTTGTCTGCCTGGAGACTAGTTAGGAGGCTATTGCAGTAAACCACGTGAGAGAAGCCAGCAGCTTGGATTAAGGTGGTAGCTGCGCAAATGGAGGGAAATGGAATGATTCAGGATCTGTTTTGGATGTGGAGTTGACAGGACTGGGTGGAAGGTATGGGTGGGGAGGAAAGGAATCAAGTATAAAACCTAGATTTATTTTCCTTGAATAACCAGATAGATAATGCTGCCATTTACCAAGATGGGAAAAACTCTGATAGAGGAACAAGCTAAGGGTGGATGTGGGGATCCCAATGTTCTGTTTTGGCCTGCTTTGTTTGAGGTGCCTTTTAGAAATAAAAGTTGAAATAACAAATATTCAGTTTAAAACAGGATGAAGAAAAACCTTCATTTTTTCCTCTATATAATTCCATATTATTTGAATATCTATATCCATGTGTTATGTAATTTTTTAAATGTTTCTATCAAAAATGAGTAATGGTATTTATAGAACCTCACACTCGCAGACTGATCCATTCATTAATACGTATCTCTGTCCTAAGCACTTTAATATTCTATTATCTGACTGAATCTCTACAGCTCTGTATTACAAGTGAAAAACTAAAGCTCAAAAAGGTAGACATGCACAATTTTACTTTTAAATAGTAGTATGTAGAATTACATTCAAGTATTTCAATTCCAGAGGTCATACTCTTTGCACTACAACACACTACTTCTCATTTATCAGCTGCTATAACACACAGACAACTGTGTCATTTGGGGCTGTTGATGGAAAAAGATAAAATTTGGAAATTTTCTTTTAGGGTAGTGTTTCCTAACCTTTGCTCCACATCTTAAAAAAAAAAAAAAAAATACAGATGCCTGCCTCATAGATAGGAACATAGATAGGAATGTTTAAAAGCTCCTCAAATACTTTCAATGTGCAGCAAAGTTTGGGACTCACTATATTACAACCTTATCAAATAAAAGCAATGGTTTTTACAAGAAGGAGTCTGTGTCTCTCTGGAACTCATGCTGATTATTTAAACTGAAGCAATTTTTCCATTTTCTGATTTGGAAGAAAAGGACCAAACCAAAAATAAAGATGGAAATAGTTCCCTGACTTTTTGCTGCTACCTGGAATTGAGAGTCAATCTTCCACAGGCCTCTCATGTTTCTGCATATCTTGTATCACTCTTACTTCCAGACTACCTCTCCAACGATGCCTGCATAGCATGCAAAAACCCAAAAATCCACTACTGTTGAGTCGATTCTAACTCATAGCGACCCCACAGGACAGAGCAGAACTGCCCCATAGGGTTTCCAAGGAGTGGCAGGTGGATTCGAACTGCCAACCTTCTGGCTAGCAGCCAAGGTCTTAACCGAGCTCTTAACCACTGCGTCACCAGGGCTCAGTATAGGATTCAGCTTTAGAAAATGGAGACAGTATCTCCTTGGGGGTGGTGAGGGTGGGGGGCTGAAGGCAGATTAGTTTTCTGATAGGATAATAATAATAATGTCTCCCTCAGGGAACAAAGGTTGAGCAGGTTTGCTAGCAGTCCCCTTTTAGGCTTGGGAGTTTCCTAAACTCAAGGCTTCTCAGCTGTGACACAAACCCACCTGTGACAGCATCCACCTCTGTCCACCATGGCATCACCCCTGGGGACCTGGGAGGCAAGGGAAACCAATGTAAATGTGAAGGTCATGCTGCCTGCTGTGCCATGAGTAAAAAGTCCTCTGTCTAGCAACACATATGAAAATGAGGCAGGCTAACTTGTTAACCCACAAGTAGCAAGACTCTTCACAGTTCCTGAAACCTAGAAATCATTTTGTTTTTTCTCTCTTCAGTAAATGAGTAAGAAAAGCCAACTGAATCTGCAGTTTATGCAATGAAACTGGACTAGTTAATGGGGAGGAGGAGGGGAGGTTGCAGGAGAGAGGAGGAGTAACCCAGAACCAGACCTGATCCTGTAATTTAAATTATAAATCTGATTAGCATATTCTCCTCACTTACCTTTCTAGAAGAGTTAGAAATAGGAAAATATTTATTATTTCAAAAATGCCCATTAAAAAGCAATATTTTCAAATTATTAAATAAAATAGCCCAGTAACTATTAAAACACACATCACTAAGTGTGCTGGAAATTGAGTCATCCTAAACAACCTTGATCGAAAATACTTAAGAGAGGTAAGATTCAATTTAAAAATAAAATGGTTTAGTCTGAAAAGATTGGGCAGAGTCGAGATAGGCAGCCTAATACAAATTTACCTATTCTGTGATTTGTAAAGTTCAACTTTATGGAAATATCAGCAAGTAGGAAGATAGTCCAGATAGATCAAAAGATGCAAAGGAAACAAAATAATGTTGAATCAAACCACAGGAGTGAGTATTATTTAGCTAAGTGTTTTGCAATATCCAACCATTTCCTACATCAAACATTTTGAAATAAGTATACCTTCCAGAATTAGGTATCACAGCAAGGAAGAAAGCATTCCCCTGCTCCACCTCTTCCCGTAACAAAAACCAGTTAAGGCAGTAGATAGGAAACCGCATGCAAGTGAAAGAATTGTTCTAATCATGATCACCCAAAAGATTAGGAAATAAACCATTTTAATTTAGAAAACAAACTTTAAAATAAGACTATTATTTGGAGGCAGGCTTTAGAGTGATTGCGACTGAGTTACTAATTGATTCACTGATTCCACCAATGCAAGGCGGGGACTGGGAATAGACTAACACTACATCTGAAAACATGAGCTTCATCCTTTATGTGCTTGAAGAAACAAAGTTGCAGTAAGTGATTTCTATCCTATGTATGTCCAAAGTCTAAGATTTTCTTCCTATACTGTGGGGACATTTACAGTGC
Organism: Dugong dugon; assembly: GCA_030035585.1. NCBI lineage: Eukaryota > Metazoa > Chordata > Mammalia > Sirenia > Dugongidae > Dugong > Dugong dugon. The sequence continues at coordinate 36,588,957 of CM057467.1, forward strand.
CCAGTATACTAAGCCGCTTGCTTCTGGGGCTTAAAGTTAACGCACTGTAAGAATCACCACTGTGTTGGTTTTATTGGAACTGTAACAAAATATCACTCTCTTTTCAATCATTTATTACGCCAAATAAAAACCAACAGATTCTCTGCCCAACAGTATATCAGGACCGTCTGTCACCTCTAGTCTAACAGCCAACAGGCAAACTAAAAGAAAACAAACCAAAAACAGCAATAGCCTTGTGGCGGGGAGGGGGGTATCCATCCGAGATTGATGATCTGCTGCCTGCTTAATAGAAATAAACTTTTTTGTTCTATGATGAAACCATTTTGGCTTTAAAAATAAATTAAAATTCATTTCATCAAAACATCAGTCATAGATGTTTCTAATTATGATGTGTTTAGAAAGAACTCCATTTTATTTTATTTCCTGTATTTTGATACTAGGAGTGAAAGTGCTGTCCATGCATGCCACAGGAGAGGCTCATTTAAAGAAAATGGCCTCACACTCCAAAGAAACATTGTCTACCACATGAAAGATGCTGCAGAGAATAGGGATACAAGCAAGTAATATTACCCACTCTCAAGGAAATTAATCTGACTCTACATTTCACTGTATCATCAAGACAGCCCACACTGTCTACCAAAAGTCTACATACTAATTCTTCCTTTTGGTCTAATTCTTTCTTCTTTTCTTTTTTGTTGTTTGGTTTAGGTCTTTTTTTGGAGGGTAAGTAAACAATACCAAAAGGGGTTAAGGAACCCTCATATCCCAACTGTGGTGGTATCTCTTACATGGCAAAATCCCAGCCATCAAAAATAACTCAAAAAAAAAAAAAAAAAAAAAACCCACAAAAGGTATGGAATGGGCTATAGAGAAATTGTATAAAACTGAAATTTTCCGAATGACAAACTGTATACGTCACTCATTGAGCATTATTCATGAAGTCACGCACACAGAGAGATATCCCACAATACTGTATTCTATTATGGCCAGATCAACAGAAAAGACAGAAAAAGGAATGCATAAGGAGGGTTTAGGCCTGAAATGCAAGAGCAAAACAGTCCAACCTAGAGGGACACAGAGAAAGCAGCAAAAAAGGTAGAGAAAGAAGAAAGAGTGTGAGAAAAACAAATGAGTTCATTTCACTTTTCTAATAATTTATCTTTAAGGTCCGTGATGGACTGGAAATCAAAACATTAGTCCTTCACCAAAGATAGTCTGAGAAGCACTTCCCTAAAGACTGAAAATTGTAACCATCATGAAAACTGTGTGTTACTCTTATAATCTCACTCTGTAACTTGCTAGACCACTAGCCAAGCTAGCAACTCAGTGTTCCCTTTACCAGAATGCCCGCTACACATATGCTGGAGTAGCTAAAAAAAAAAAACAACTTATATTTGAAATAATTTATTTCAACAAGAGCAGTGAAGTAGTAGTCATTACGGGAAAAATAAGAATTTAAGGGATTTCTTTTTTTTTAATTGTGCTTTAAGTGAAAGTTCACAGCTCAAGCTTGTTTTTCATATAAAAATATATACACACATTGTTATGTGACCCTACTTGCTATCCCTATAATACGTCAGCACACTTCTCCTTTCCACCCCAGATTTCCCGTGTCCATTCAACCAGCTCCTGTCCCATTCTGCCTTCTCAACTCACCACCAGACAGGAGCTGCCCATTTTTGTCTCATGTATCTACCTGAATTAAAAAGCATACTCTTCACGAGTATCATTTTATGTCTTATAGTCCAGTCTAATCTTTGTCTGAAGAGTTGGCTTCGGGAATGGTTTTAGTTCTGGGTTAACAGAGAGTCCAGGGGCCATGTCTTCTAGGGTTCCTCCAGTCTCAGACCATTAAGTCTGGTCTGTTTACTAGAATTTGAGTTCTGCACGCTACTTTTCTCCTGCTCTGTCAGGGACTCTCTGCTGTGTTCCCTGTCAGGGCGGTCATTGGTGGTAATCAGGCACCACTTAGTTCTTCTGGTCTCAGGCTGATGGAGTCCCTGGTTTAGGTGGCCCTTTTCGTCTCTTGGGCTAATATTTTCCTTGTGTCTTCGGTGTTCTTCATTCTCCTTTGCTCCAGAGAATTTAAGAGATTTATTGCTGCTGTTTTAAATTTTAGTCTGGGTTTTGTTTCGAATTATAGATGGAAAAGGCATCATTTCTTTCACTTCTTAAAATCCCTCAGGGTCTTAATGTAACACTGGTGGAAGACTGCCTGACCTGTTCCTAGGGAGGCTGCCTCTGACCATTCCATTTGAAATTGCAACACCCCTCCCCATTCCCTGAACTCTGCCTCCTTATCCTACTTCGTTTTTCCCATAGCACAAGTATCCATTTCTGTCTGTCTTCCCCCACTGGACCATAAGCTCCATACAGACAGGGAATGTTGTTTGTTTTGCTAACACTTCTCAATGCCTGGCACATAGCAGATGCTCAATAAATATATACTGAGTGAATAAATTTTTCTAAAAATCCTATGAAACCTTTATTTAATAGGCCTCCATTTCACCTAAAATGTAAACTTTCCAAGATAAAGAACATTTGAACTTCACAAAGCAAAACTGAGTTAACTCTGATTGTCACCAACAGATGGCATTAGTTTCAGCTGCTGACTTGGCTTAGATTCAGCATGTATCTTTGAAGCTGTGTTTCCAAAAACATGTTAAAAAAAAAAAAAGCTAGAAATATATTTAGACAATTTCAAGGGAGTTGAAAAGTAAGACAAAGAATTACTCTAGTGCCATCACAAACACAGTTCTTTCATTAAAACTTTCAGGTAATTATGCTGAGTGAAATAAGTCAATCACAAAAGGACAAATATTGTATGAGACCTCTATTGTAAAAACCCATGAAAAAGTTCACACACAAAATGTAACAATCTTTGTTGGTTACCAGGGATGGGAGGGTTGGGGGGAAATACTAAATAGGTAATAGATAAGTGGTATCTTGGGTGAAGAGTGAGACAGTACACAATACAGGGGAAATTAGCATAACTTATACAAGGAAAGGTCATGGAAGCCCCATAGACAAAACCAAACTCCCTGAGGGACTGAATTGCTTGGTGGAGGGCTGTGGGGACCATGGTCTCGGGGAACATCTAGCTCAATTGGCATGGTACAGCTTATAAAGACAATGCTCTACATTCTACCTTGGTGTTCTTAAAAGCCTGTGAGCGGCCATCTAAGATACTCCACTGGTCTTATCCCTTCGGGAGCAAGGGAGAATAAAGAGAACAGGATACAAGGAAAAGATTAGTCTGAAGGAGTAACTGTCCACAGCTACCAAGGCCTCCACCGCACTGAGTCCAGTACAGCTAGATGGTGCCCGGCTACCACCACTGACTGCTCTGACCAGGATCACAACAGAGGGTTCTGGACAGAGCTGGAGAAGGATGTAGAGCATAATTCTAACTCACAAAAAAAAGACCAGATTTACTGGCCTAAAGGAGACTGGAGAAACCTCGACAGTATGGTCCGCAGACACCCTTTTAGCTCAGTGGTGAAGCTACCTCCGAGGTTCACTGTTCAGCCTGGGAGTGGACAACCCCGTAAAACCAAATGAGACTAATGAGGTACAGGAGTCCAGTGACAAGGTCCAGAAGGCAGAAGGGGACAAGGAAGCTGGTGATAGGGAACCCAAGGTTGAGTAAGGATATTGTTGATGTGTAGTGAGATTGTTAACCATTGTCATAGGGCAACATTTACAGTAACTGTTAAATGAGAAACTATTTTGTTCTGTAAGCCTTCATCTTAAGTGAGAATAACGGCACAATTGGAAGAGCGTAGTCAATGTCACTGAACTGTTCATGTAGAAATTCTTGAAATGGTGTATCTTTGGCTATGTGTAGTTTCACCAAAAAAAAAAAAAAGGTTGAGAAGTTAGAGGGTTAATATGTTGTGGGGTTGTTAACCAATGTATAAAACATGTGTACTACTGTTTCATGAGAAACTATTTGTTCTGTAAGCCTTCACCTGAAGTACAATAAAATATTAAAAAAAAAACTTCAGGTAAAAGTACGTACATTGCCAGCTTAGACTTAAAAATAAGTGACCTAATAAATAGCATTCTGGAAACGGATGTTAATAAGCAGAGGATTTGCCATATTAACCTAAATTTTCAACGATTACATTTGTTAGAGCTATAGAAACAGGTACTTGTTGATGACTTATTTCTGATTATCATACAGAGGTCAAGTTCAAGGGCAACAACAAAAAAAAGTTGTCCTCAAGTCGATTCCAATTCATACATAACATCACTATCAGACAGAATAGAACTGCTCCCAAAAGCTTTCCACGGCTGTAATCTTTATGGAAGCTGACTGCCACATCTTTCTCCCATGGAGCAGCTGATGGGTTCAAACTGCCGACCTTTCTGTTAGCACCCGAGCGTTATAACCACTGCACCACCAGGGCTCGTTAAGGGCAACTGACATGACCTTAAAGAATACCCTGTCCTATCTCCCATTTCTCTTTCATTACCTCTAACTACCTTAAAATGAAGATAAACATACCTTGATAAATGTACTTTCTGTAATTTAAACTATAAATGTAGGTCATTAGACAATTCTGCAATGCTTAAAAGTCAGCAGATGCTGTAAGTATTCAGTATCGTATAAAAGTAGGAAATGAAGAGACACAAGTGAAAATATTTTTGATACAAGAAATATCCAGCACGTGAGAGAATAAACAAGCCAAAAGCAGCTTTTAGCTTTCCATTGTAAATTTACATCCTCAGGAAATCATTTGCATACAAAACTCAAATAGGGGAGAAAACTATATATATAGTAACTCAGTACATACATCTAAGTTTCAAGTTACACAGCAACTATTCCTTTTGAATTGGAAGGAAGCTTAAATCACAACTAAAAAATTAACTGCAGGATTCAAAAGAAAGGCACCTATGAAAAGGCAAGAGAGCATATATATCAATATTCTGTTTGGACTACTTAACACTTAACATTATCCCACCCATAGCTCCACTTCGTGGTACCAAAAATTGAGAGGACAGTAACCTTGACTCCTAGGTTTTATCTTAAAGAGTTCTTCCCTCTGTTTACTTCAACTGAGTATTATCTAAGAACCTTGCATACAAAGGTTATGACAATCTCAGTAATCACTAGGTATGGAAGAAATAAAATTTAAGAGGTTCATGTGGGAATATTATGAAATGCCAAAAAGAAAACTATTAGCAAAACAGACAATTGGAATCTAGAGATCAGTGGACAAATAATTATAAGGGTAAAAACCTCTAAACCAGCACTCCCCTAAAGCAACTCATCAGCATGCCCAACCACTTCCCAAAAGAGGGCATTACTTTTTCTCCTGTCCATTTTTAACCCAACAAAACATTGAAAGTATAAGCAATATCCATAACCTATCAGATATTCTACACAAAAACACATTTTAGAAACACAGTGTACAGTATTACTATCCATAAAAATATTGCCAATTAACTGGACAGAGAACTCCCAGAAAAATATTTAATACTAATAATGAATTTCATTTAATGACTCCACATGAAATAAATATCTCCTGTTAATACCATTTTAAATTATATTTACGAGCAATCAATTTATTTCTACAGGACACTGTGCTTGCCTATTTATGGTCTCATTATATCATCATAAGTTATAAACTCTTCTTAATTCATCCTATGCTGTAGAGCAATCAACACAGTGCTGCACACACATTATCACTTAATAAATATTAGACAGTGACATGAGCTAGATCTGTGCTACCAGTATAGGGCGGTTTAGCACACTGAGAATATGAAAAACGCTCAATCAAGTAACTTTGCTATAATCATAAGTGTTTTCTGATGCTATGGCTGAAATAAACGAAATGCATCACCTTTCTACAAAGGATCCTCACTCAGAAAAAGGCCTTATTTTTCAGCAACTGTCTCAGACGCTGCTTAGACACGGCATTGGCAAAGCTGTATCACTCCTTTATGTGTATTTTTCTATTCCACTTCATCAAAGGAAAGTAATAATAGCTAAAGTTAATTATGTTCCTTCTACATACACAAAATGTCATGGGTGCTTTATATTTATTTCTAAGTATCACGCTAACTCTGTAAAGTAGGTATCATTATAGGCCCCATTTTACAGAGATAGATACTAAGGCTTAGAAAGGTTATCTACTAAATATCATTACTAGTAACAGCTTCCCACACCCACCACACAATTTGTTGCCATGGTTTTGCTCATTCGTACACTCTCTGCTTAGAATACTTATTCTCCTTCTTACTGACTCCTAATCATTCTTTAAGGTACAACTTCCTCTAAGACCTCTTCTCTACTACGGTAGCAAAAAAAGAAAAAGAAAAAACCCAAACTCATTGCCATCAAGTTGATTCTGATTCATTGAGACTCCACAGGACAGAGTAGAACTGACCCATAGGGATTCCAAGGCTGTAATCTTTACAGAAGCAGACTGCCACATCTTTCTCCCATGGCGGGGCTGGTGAGTTTGAACCACAGACCTTTCAATTACTAGCCAAGTGCTTGACCACTGCACCAGCATGGATGAATGAACAGAAAGTTGAGATTCTGTACTGAAATTGCTGATTTAATAATCTACTACCTTAACCAAATTATAAGCTTCTAGAAGTCACAAAGTACGTAGCACCATCCCCAGCACCTAGTAAGTACTCATTATTGCTGTTGGCAGGAGAAAAAAAGAAGTGAGGAGGGAGAGATAACTGAAGAGAAAAGAGGCAGAAAAAAAATCCCTGCTCCCATATATCAAAGTCTTGATTTGGAACTGAGAATTTTTTATAAGAAGAATACACTTATAAATAACTGGCTTCAACGTTAGCTGATAATCTCTGTTTTTATCACCACCAGTTGAGTTCTTGCAATACTAAAAAAGTGCTGCAAAAAATGTAAAGCTCAACGTAAACACGATCTAGAATCAACTCTAAAGTACAGAGAATAATCCATGAGTATCATTCAAGTCTTTATTAAAACTGACCTATAAATGTTTATTGTTGTGAAAGCGTTAAAAGGACACTTGCTGAGCTAAAACGGAATTCACCTATCAGCTTCCTTTCTACACAATTATAAAATGTAAAAGGCAAAAGTGTATGCTTATCAGAGATTTCATTCTCATATTTAAGAACATAAATGTTTTGAATCATTTTCAGTGCTATCACATTAATTAGATATCCATGTTCTTCTCTAACAATGTTTCCCTGGAAGTCAACTTTCTAAAAGCCAATAAAACTAGCCAAAGCAGAAGTCTCGTCCCTATGGTGGGAAGTCAGCTAGCCTTCTATTACTGCCTTAGCGCCTGGTCACTCCAGCGGGTATATATTAGATCTCCATTTGCTAAGGCAATCTATTTCTACTTCAATGCATTGATCCTGTCAAATAGAAAAGGACAGTGATGAGGCAGTCAGCCAGAAGGCATCGCTCACACCTGCCACTCAGTACATTTCTCCTTCATTTATGCCTAAATCAAAAGGGGTAAACATATCAATTCTGAGTTCCAAGTGTCTGCACACAGCTGTAGGTCCAAAATTATTTACAGTGCTGTCAATTACACCAACATTACCCATTTACAGAAGGCAAACTACACACAATGTGAGGCAGAAGGATGTAGAAAGAGAATGTGATTTGGCAATGCGAGATAGGTTTGAATACAAACCTAGGTCACGTCATTTAAAAGTCTTCCTCCTCTCTGAAATATAAATATCATCTACCTTTCCTGTCTTGACTTACGATGAAGGTATTATATACATGGTAAAACACCAAACAAATATTATTGTTATGTTACTGATGACAATTACAATGTTATTAAATTCCATGTAATCTGCTCCAACCTTCAATTTAGTTCTGAGAATCTTCTCAATTGTCCAGGAAGGCAAGAAAGAAGGAAAAATATAATCAAGGCAAAGAGAACAGCCTGTGACCATGAGGGAATGAAACCAGCTCTCTTGTGTGTCTGGTATGCTGTCTCTAAAGACAATTCTAAAACAGTAGCAACAAAAAATATTTGAACAAAGGTAGCAGTGTATAAAAAAAAACACTAAGTCTTCCCAAAGGGTGTACACTCATTTATATGTGTAAATGATCATATTTGTTTCCCATTTTGTGTACGGTTCATTTGGTTTTCTTTACTTTATTAGGTCTATCCTTAAAAACAGATAAAAAAAGAAAAAAGTAGCCTCCAGTGAGTGATAGCTGCAAGACAATACTAAAATGGGAGAGAGTAAGGGTTGAAATGGAAGGCCGACTGAGATTATGGATGCAAAAATCATACTCAAAGGGCCAGAAGGCAGAAGGGGACAAGAAAGCTGGTGATAGGGAACCCAAGGTTGAGTAAGGATAGTGTTGATGTGTTGTGAGGTTGTTAACCATTGTCATAGGGCAACATGTGTAGTAACTGTTAAATGAGAAATTATTTTGTTCTGTAAGCCTTCATCTAAAGTGAGAACAGCAGCACAATTGGAAGAGTGTAGTCGATGTCACCGAACTGTGCACGTAGAAATTTTTGAAATGGTGTATCTTTGGCTATGTATATTTTCAACAAAAAAAAAGGTCGAGAAGGGAGAGGGTTGACATGTTGTGGGGTTGTTAACCAATGTCATAAAACATATGTGTACTACTGTTTTATGAGAAACTATTTGTTCTGTAAGCCTTCACCTGAAGTACAATTAAAAAAAAAAAATCATACTCAAAACCAAATGCCTTAACAACAAGAAGAATCAAAAAGATGATTAATTTGAGTACAGATTAGTATTAACAAAATTCAAAGGTAGATATTAGGTGAAGCTGACAAGACTAGGTAAGGCAACAAAGAAAAGCAGTAAGCCTGTCCTCTCTATTTCTATTTTAGCTAAAGAACCAATAGCTTCAACTCTGTGTGTGGTACTAGGGAATGTGCAGGATGAAACAGAACAACATTCCTTGATCAGCTAAGTGTTTCTCACATTCTCAACAGATATGCCATAATATTTCCAATTTATTATAGTAAAAAAAACCATGCAGAAATTTTAAAGATAGAACCTTTTACAGTATACCATGCAAGCGTAATCTTGCTAAACAGAATTTTACGTCATTACTATTAGCACTATCATTTACTATCTAAATCAGAAAGGCTGGCCTACACAAGTAGATCACTTAGAGTCAAATAAATAAGCTATTTACGTTCACATTTATAGAAAGTTCAACAATACTTTTAGAATCACTGTAAGTCAATCAGGTACACCTTACATAGTTTCAAACTACAGGGTTTCCAAGAATAAAACCTACATATATAATTCTACATATAAGTCATATCAACGTTAAACTATCCAAGTGAAAGAATATATTAAAAAATAAATAATTCACTCATTCATTCACGAAACATTTACAAAATTTGTACAAAGTGGTAGATACTGCACCAGGCCCTGAAAATACAGTTATCAGTAAAGACAGTATTTTCAAGGAATTGAGTCCAATAGGGAATAAAAATAAACAATTTTGTGAGACAGGGGCTTTATTAAAAAGTTAAAAGCCAGGGACAGCATGCTGGGAGGACATCTTGCAAATCAACAGGTAAGAGACTAATATAACGAGAAAAAATGATACGTATGAGCAATTCACACACACACACACAAATTATACAACTGACTAAAAAAAATTCAATAGTATTCAATGACAGAATCGAGGAAAGACAAATTCAAACAATAAAACATGTCTCACTATTTTTTTTCCAAAACAATAAAGGTATATTAGTATTCAGGGTTGGTGTGAGTAAATGGGCACTGATGCATATAGCTAGTAGGACAATGATTAGCATGACCTCTCTTTAGGATAATCTGGTAAAATATATCAAAAGCTTTTAAAATGTGTCTTTTTCAAGTCCAAGTCATTACAAGAAAAGAAAACTACAGATCAATATCCATGAAAAAAGAAGCAAAAATCCTTAACAAAATATTAGCAAATAGAATCCGCATTACAGACAATGGAAAACTAAGAGGGGTTTATCACAAGAATTAAAGTTTGGTTCAACATTAGAGAAATCAATCAATGCACCTTAATGGGCTAAGTAAGAACAACCACACAATCACCTCAATAGTTGCAGAAAGGGCACCTTACAAAATTCACCATCCATTTATGATAAAAACACTAAACCACCTAGGAATAGAATGGAACTTTCTCAGTCACATAATCAGTTTCTCATAATCACTCAATCACATCTGCAAAAAACCTACAGCTAACATCAGATGTAATGATAAAAGTCTGGATGCATCCATATCCTTAAGGCAAAAATGTCTGCTCTTCCCATTGCTAGCCAACACTGTGCTAGCGATCCTAGCCAGTGTAATAAGGCAAGAAAACAAAATAAAATGCATACAAATTGGAAAGAAAGAAATGAAACCATCCCTATTCGCAAATAACATAATCATCTACAGAGAAAACCCCAAAAAATCTACAAAAAAGGCGCCAGAACTAATAGGCAAATTTAGAAAAGACAGGTATACAAAGTCAATTGTATTTCTACATGACGGCAACAAACAATTGGAGATTGACATTTTAAAAATACCATTTCTAATAACATTGAAAAACATGAAATACTAAGTGATTAATCTAACAAAATATGTGCAAGATGTGTACTTCAAATTACATAACATTACTAATAGCAACCTAAGTACATACAATGAAATATTAGAACACTCAATATTGTTAAGGTATCAATTCTCCCAAAATTGATGCAATACATTTTTAATGAAAACACTAGCAGAGTTTTTGTACAAATTAACTAGCTGATTCAAAATTTTATATGGATATGCAACGGTCCAAACATAGACAAAACAATGTTTATAATATAAAGTTAAAGGACTCATACTATCTGATTTAAGATTTACTATAAAGCTGTCTTTATCAACACAAGTGTTATTACTGAAAGGATAGACATGTAGAACAGAATTAAGACCAGAAATAGACACACACACACACACACACACACACACACACATATACGGTCAATGGCTTTTCAAAGAATCAAGGTAATTCAATGGAAAAAAGTATAGTTTTTTCAACAAATGGTGCTAGATTAATTAAACATCCGTATGTAAAAAAAATAAATAAATTAACCTCAACTCTTACCCATCATCACATATAAAAACTGACTTGAAATGAATTCTGGTACTAAGTGTAAGTGCTAAAACTATAAAACTTCTAGTAGAAATTCTTTGTGATCTTGGGCTCCCCAAATATTTACCAGATATTACAAAAAATATACAAATTATAAAACAAAAATTAATAAATCAGACCTCAGCAAATTTTAAAACTTCTGCTCTTTGAAAGACACTGTTAAGAAAATATAAAGACAAGGCACAGACTGGGAGAAAATATTTGCAAAATATGCATATGATAAGGGACTTGTATCTAGAACATATAAAAATTTTTAACACTCAATAATAAGAAGACAAGCAACACAATTTAAGAAGGGGGAGGACGCAATGATTTGAACAGGCATTTCATTAAAGAAGATACATGGATGGCAAAAAGCATTTAAGAGATGTTCAATATCATTAGACATCAGGGTAATGCAAATTAAAACTACAATGAGATACTGCATCATACTTACTAAAAAATCCATTGCTGTTGAGTCAATTCCAACTATAGCAACTCTATATGACAGAGCAGAACTGCCCCACAGGGTCTCCAAGGCTGTAAATCTTTATGGAAGCAGACTGCCACATCTTTCTCCCATGGCACAGCTGGTGGATTTGAACTGCCAACCTTTCAGTTAGCAGCCAGGTGCTTAACCACTGCACCACCTAGTAGAATGGCTAAAATTGAAAAGACTGAAAATACCAAGCACTGGCAAGGAGGTAAAACAACTGGAACTCCTACACATAGCTGGCAAGAACATAAAATGGAATCGCCAATTGGAAAAGAATTGGGTAGTTTCTTATAAAGTTAAACATATACTTACCACACATCCCAACAACCCCACTCCTAGATACGCAACCAAGAGAAATGAAAAACATGTTCACACAAAGACCTGTATATGGATGTTTACAGTGGCTTTCTTCACAGTCACCAAAACCAGAAATAACCCAATACCTATTTTAAAAAAAACCGTGGTACATCCATACAATGAAATACTTACTACTCAGTAATTTAGAGGAACGAACTACAAATACATCCAACAACATTTTGCTAAGTGAAAGAAGCCAGATACAAAAGGCTGTATACTATATAAATACGTGTACATGTCATTATGAAAAATGCAAAATTGTAAGGACTAAAATCAGATTGGTGGTTGCCAGAGGTTGAGGGTAGGGGAAGTTATTGGCTGAAAAGGGGATGACAAAATACTTTGGGGTGATGGAACTGTTCTATTTCTTGACTGTAGTGGTGATTATACAACAGCATACATTTACCAAAATTCATCATATTGTACACTTTAAAAAAAGTAAGTTTACACTATGTCAGTTATATCTCAATTAAACTAACTTTTTATAAATAGCTTAAAAGATGTGAACAATCTGTGTTATTACAAAATTATACAATCATTCTTTCATTATCTTAACTTCAACTTGTCATTCACATCATTCTTAGAAAATGGTATATAAATTTTTTATAAATTGACTAAATAGTTTAAAACAAAAGCTAATTTCTGGTCCTTGTTTCACTTGGCAAAATGAGATTTAACTGTGGACTTAAAATGGCTAAATTTGAAGTAGGTAAGAAAGTATAGGATTACTGGTCAAGAGCATGGACACTGAAGTCAGAATACCTAGGTTCAAATCACACCTTTGCCACTAACTAGTTTGCGCGCTCACTATTTTATCGTCTGTGCCTTGGTTATTTTCCTCACTTTTAAATAAGAAAATAAGGTTTGCAAGGCTTCTTCCTACCTAATACGGTTTCTTCAAGGGCAGAATGAGATAATATTCAGAAAATGTTTAATGAAGTAGCTTTAATATATACTAAATGCTCAATAAGTATATTCACTACTTTTTTTTAGTATTATTTAGTTGCTTAAAGAAACACCTTTCCAAGTTTCACAGCTTAAAATTTAATATGTATTTCATACTGTGTGTCTTAGAATTTTATTTATTAGCGTATTTTTATACAAATAACGCACACCTTTTATGTTTGTTTGCCAACTACACCCTTCCACTGCAAGGTATTTTCAGAAGCGCTGCTATGTCAATTTTTTTTACAGCAACATGTAAAAAAAATTGGGATAGTGGTGCTTATGAAAATACCTCATGGAGGGAGTGTATGGTTGGCAAACATAGAAGGCGTGCATTATTTGCATAAAAATACAGTAAATGCTGTGTAAAGAATAAGAGCTGGGCTTCAATTTTCATTCAATTATGTTTAAAGAAATGGTCAAGAATAAAGGCATACAAAGTAGAAAGGAGCACAGAAGAGAAGGAGGAGAAACACATTTACGGTGTACCTACAAATATCCCAGAAAACAAGCGCTTTATCAAGACTATCTCTTTTGTTCCTCCTAGCAGGTACTTACTAGAGAAACAAAAGACCTACATGTAATCTTTTAATAAACCTTCACAAGTGCCCTTTAAAAAGAAGCACTTGCTTTCTATCTTAGATACTGGCTTGGTTCCCAAAAGCAAATGTCTCATTAACAGTAAAATTCATAGTTACAGAGATTAAATTATTGTAAGGAACATTTGTAATGATTTAAATCAGAACGCAGTATGTTAAGAATCGCAATGAAAGATCCTCATGCCATAAACCACGGAACCCCATCACCTTCCTTAATGTTATGATCATGACTTCAGCTACTTTTAAAAAAGAGCACCAGAAAACCAAGAAATGAGAAAATTAAAGTTTTCAACTCCCTAGAGGTCCCAAAGTTATAAAAAAAATATGAGAACAGTCTAGCACCTATTCTGTGTTTAAATATGGTGGGTGATTGGGTAGTTCACTGAAAAGACAGTCACTCTATAACTTTCTCCTAGTTCATACGTCCCCATAGTTCCCAAAAAGCAACAACTAGCACACAGTAGAAAGAAGTGACAAATAACAGAAGACCCTCCGTTGGGAGGAAACTTACCTGTAATGGTTTGTTCTCTTTAAGGTCCAACCCAAACACATTGTGCCGCTTCACCTTAAAGAAATCACCATCAGGTTCATTGTCCTCCTCAACTCTGTCCATGAACCGCATAGGAACTTCCTTGATCTTCTGTGTCTCACTAGTGTCAGAAACAGTTTGAGAACCTTTTGATTTTCCCACTTTCTCTCCTATTTCTTCTTCATCTTCCTTCTCTTCTTCCTCTTCTTCATCACTACTACCATTAGCCAGTCTGTATTCTGTCTCTTCTGATCTTTTCCCACCTTTCTGAAGGATGGACATTTTCTCACTGAAATAGGCTCTAAATACTTCTACTTCATCATTGGTCAGGGAGGGAGCCCTTGGTTCAATTACTTTCTTGGCTTGGCTCGTTAACAATTCTTCAGTGGGTTGTTTCTGCATTTTCTGAAGAAATCTTACTCGTGGTGCCACAGCAAGACCAAGAGACCTGACATATAGGAAAAACAAAAATAATTATCTCAATACACTGATGGTTATTTTTTTCTCAAAAGTGGAGATCTATCTTTAAAGCTATTTTAAAGAAAATGTCCCTCTGAGATACAACTCAATCCTAACAGGCTAGAAGACCCAAAAGGCAAGCAAAAAAAAAAAAAAAACTGAATATTTGTGAGAAAACATTTGGAGATAATCTCATTTTTCTTTAAGGGGTAACATGATATAAACTAAAGAACATTAAGCCAGAAACAAGATGACAATGGTTCAAGTACTAGACCTGTCAACTTCCAGTTTGACTCTCTCAACCTCACCTTCCTCATAACATGGGGTACTAATACCTGCCAGATTTACCTCACAGTTGTAAAGGTCAGGTTAACTAGCTACAGTATATGAATTCACGTTGTAAAATATAAGTAGTTAATAAACTGGAAGAGGCAGGGCCCTGGAAGGACAACACAGTTCTCTGCAAAAAATGAACAGAAGTATCATCATCCCCTCTTCTGAAACAGAGAATAGGACACAATCATTACTACAAAAAGAAAGGACTGTTGTAAAGCAGAGATGACAGAAAGAAGGAAGGAAAGAAATAGATGGATTCTGATAGAATGGGGAAAAAATGTCAAACAGAACTCAAATTCTTAAAAAGTCCAGACTTACTGAACCAGTTGAGACTAGAGGACCTTCTAAGACTATCACCCTGAGATAATCTTTAAACTTGGAATTGAAACTACTCCTGGAAGTCGGCTAAATAACAGATTGGCTTATAAAATAAACAGTATCACTCGTGAGTACTATGCTCCTTTAAAAAATCACCTATATAAGACCAAACAGTCACTATTTACTCCAAAGCAAAGAAGAAAAGGTAAGGAGGGCAGGGAAACCAGGTTAATAGAAAAGAAACAACCAGAACACAAATAACGAGAATGTTAACATATTGTGGAAAATGTAACAATTGTTACTGAACAATTTGTATAGAAATTGTTAAATGGGTACCTAATTTGCTGTGTTAACTTTCATCAAAAACATAATAAAATATTATTTAAAAAAAAAAAGAAATCTCCTTTTCCCCTTTTGAGATTCACTTAAAGGTCAAGTCTTTACTAGCTTGACTGAAAGCTAACAGCTTTCACTGTTCTCACTGGTGGACTGGAAATAGAATCCTCAAGCAAGGTCTTCTCTAAGTATCTCTAGCAATGGCCTTCAAATATAAACAGTGAAACTTACTGAAGTCTGCTGCCACAAAACTAAAAAAAAAAAACAAACTCACTGCCTTCAGTCAATTCCGACTCAGAGTTGCAACAAAAACCCATTGCCATTGGGTCAGTTCCAACTCCTAGCGACCCTACAGGATAGAGCAGAACTGACCCATAGGGTTTCCAAGGAGCGGCTGGTGGATACGAGCCACCGACCTTTCGGTTAGCATCTGAGCTCTTAACCACTGCACCACCAGCACTCCTAGCTGCAACAAAATGTCCCCTAAATACGGCCCTGCAGTGTAAAAGACCGATGCCTCTCCTGCCTTCTAAAATCCCAGCCAACTCTATCAGAAAACCAGAGAACTTCACACAGAACATAAAATATCAACTAATGACCTGAACTATGGATCATATTCAGAAATGGTGAAACCACAGATTGGTATATAAATGACGTGGGGAGGGGGCGGAGAAGAGCACTATCCATGGCATGTGATTTTCCATCTATTACCTAAATGGAAAGTCAGTGGCCTTACTCTCTTATTTTAAGGGTTCTAAAATGTTACAAATGACAAATCATCTGTTATACTAAACGTACAATCTGACCTAAAGAATGGAAAACAACAGCTGACCCAGATACAAGGCACTCAAATTCCTGGAGAGCAGAAATCTGCCTTTAAGTATGTATTTCCTCACTGCCTGAGAAATTTCATGCTGACATTCAAAGCATGATTAACCTCAAGGGTGCTTCTACAGGATTTTGTCAATGTGTTCCCCACAGGTAGGATCCAAAGAAAAACGAACACTCCTCCTTCATAGCTGAAAAAGTTAAAATGAAGAAAGAAAGAAAAACTTCCTCAAATACTAGGCCAAAATAAGAACAATAATTCCAATTCGTACAATAGCAACCTCCGTTACTAAACAGGGACATCTTGCCACGATAACTGTAAGTACCTGGAAGAAACAAGTTAGAAAGAATATTCAAGGAATAAGCAGTATGAGAATTGCAATCTAAAATAGGAGAAAAACTGCTGAAGAAACGTGCATCCATAGAATGTCTAGGGTAATCCAGTGTCTCAGAAAACAAGAAAAGGACCACAAAGACTACACAGACATTTAAAAATTTCAAAGGACGTTTATCAGTTTCTCTCCATATCCTTTAAGATGAAACTATAGGAAAATGCCTATGTAACTTTAAGGAATTTATACTTGTAAGAAACGTCCTTCTGACAAGAACTTAACACTCAACTAGTCCTCTACAGAGTTTATAGAATCTTTTTCTCGATAGGGATTGAACAGATTCTTTTAAGGTAAATGTTTGGTGACAGTATTCTTTTTTTTTTTTTTATTGTACTTCAGGTGAAGACTTACAGAACAAATAGTTTCTCATGAAACAGTAGTACACATATTGTTTTATGACATTGGTTAACAACCCCACAACATGTCAACCCTCTAACTTCTCAACCCTTTTTTTTTTTTTTTTTTTGGTGAAAATACATATAGCCAAAGATACACCATTTCAAAAATTTCTACATGCACAGTTCAGTGACATTGACTATGCTCTTCCAATTGTGCTGCTATTCTCACTTAAGATGAAGGCTAGCAGAACAAAACAGTTTCTCATTTAACAGTTACTACACATGTTGCCCTATGACAATGGTTAGCAATCTCACAACACATCAACAATATCCTTACTCAACCTTGGGTTCCCTATTGGTGACAGTATTTTAAACTAGGACTCTTGGAGAACAAGGTTTAAAACAAATTCCCTCTGACTCCGAGGATTTTCAATGACAACTATACTATGAATACTTACAGGGCATATTCAGATAGAGGCAACTTGCTCACATCAAATACTTCTTTATCCTTCATCAGATACACTGAACGTATGTAGGAGACAAAACACTAAAAAGTAAGAGTTTTAAATGTACGATATGTAATAATAACAATGGAAAATTAATTTAAACCAACATAAAAAAAAAGTTAACCAAAGGGATAGATTCAATAGTAATGAATAAAATCACAAAACATTTTGGCCTATCTCCATCCAACATAATTTTAAAAAAAGAAAGCCTAATGTTCAGAAGTATAGTATTAGAAAAGTCTAAAATGTGGCTTCATCAAGCCAACTCGATACAGAATATCATCTTCCCTAAAAGCTATTCTAGAAGTTAGTATCATTCAGTTGTAATAAGGAACAATGGAAGAAACAGTTTGGAATAATACAATTTGGGATCTACTATGACCGCCGTATACTAGCTGAGTAAGTTTATTGTTTCTCTAAATTCAGTTTCCCCATTTATAAATCAGTGACAATAATATCACCTTCTACATAGAATATTATGAGAATTAAATGAGAATGCATGTAGAATACCTAGCACACCTTCTGGAATACAATAAGTACCAATAAATGTTAGTTATCATTGATGATAATTATTACTATAATAGTCAGAGCTTAAGTTTTCCAACGAAGCTTTACTGTATTAAATAAGGCTTAATAAAATCATAACAGGAAAAAGTTCATTTTTAAAGCTTTTCCTTTTTTAGTATGATTTCTAGAAATTCATCATCAATTTACAGTATGTTTCTTCCATGTGTGTCTAAATAAAACAAAAACACAAAACCTATCTGTATATCAGAGCTACACAAACCAAAAAGGAAGTGTTGTCCTGATCCTTTGTCAGTGTGTAAACCAGACAGGTAACGATGAGACACATCTAACATTCTTCTCTCTTTATTTTTAAATGCATTTGTGTAAAGTACATGTTAATTCTCATCCCATATTTACTAAACCTCACATTCTCTCCAACTTAATACTAATCCCTTAAACCCAACTAATCTTGAAAATACTTCATCTCTATAAGCTTCAAAAACAATGAATAGCACCAGTTCAAGGGTAAAATTTTTTCCCCTACAATTGTCCATAAGAAATCACCCTAGTTGCTTGTTTTTGTTCTATCCAGATTATAATCAAAAGCTAGAAAATCACTTCTATGAAACTAAATAGCTTGCCGCTGCTAGCAATGCAGTTAGCCATTCTGCTAAACCATGCGTGACATCTAGTAAATCACATTTATTTCAATGTGCTGTTCTATCATCTTTGTTCTGGAAGGCTCATTGGCTGTATGCACAAACCAGTGAAACAACACCCTTCCAATGCTTCATATGTCCTGATTCATGATTGAATGACCTCCTAGGTGTGAGTAAACCATAATACATCAGAATTCATGTATTTTTTTAAAATCTTCATGCCATTTCCAAACTTCTAAAATAAAACATAACTCCTAATTTTAAGTATATTTGCTAGACAAAACACGCACATACTGAAAAATGTGTGCACAAAGAAAATACATTAAAAAAGAAAAAGAAAAAAACTTGCTTAAAGGCCCTATTCATTGTGTTTTAGGTAGAGACCACATATTTAAGTCCAATTTACATAGTCCATCGTTTCGGTCTTGGTGGTTTTGTTATATTTCAGAAATAACTTCTCCTGATGTAGCATGGTAATTCTCAGAAAGTCAGACCTAGATCTGAATCTCAGGTTGACCCTTAATAACTATGTGACCCTGGACAAGTTTTTTAATGGTTTCAAGCTACCTTTTACTCCTCTGTAAAACTGAGACAATACCACCTGCATCATAGATTACAAGAGGGATAAAATAACACAGTGCACGTAAAATGGTCAAGTAATACCGTCACGATTAAGACAGGGCCTGGCACATAGTAAACACTCAGATTTTACCTGCATCATTAATACTATTATTTCAAGCACAGTGATGATAGCTTGATAAAACATAAAATAAGCCAGCAAAAAATAAAACATTTTCCCTTTAAATAAAACTTACTTCTTTGCTGAGAATACCCAGTTTCAAAACTGTAACATAAAAGACTGACTATTGACTGTTTTTCTGCTCCACCTACTTAGGATGCCCTTTCCATATCTCCTCTTTATTTTTTTCCTCCTATTTCATCTACCTGCTGAAATAGAATCCAACCTCTGAATTTCTACTCTCTAGCTCATTGCTGATGTGTTACAGGAGATGCAAAGATCTCATAACAATATAAGGCAGCAAGAGAGTGATAAAAATGAAGAGCTTCAAAACAGATTCAAATATTTGTTGCTTCAAAGACTGGATAGCTATAAGCACAATGCAAAATAATTTTAAATAATCCTTTTCCAAAGAATCTACTGCTGAACAGTCTAAGAACTAAAAAGTACATTTAACTTGTTAACACTTCTTCATGTTATTTACTGATCAAGAGGACTACTAAGCCCAGAAAAGAAATTTGAGACATTAAGTCATATTTTCAGACAGAAATCTCATTCCTGAGAATAATTTAGAAAGAACTCTATGCTTTCTAGAAATTTAACCTACTATGGAAAAATATTAATCTTATTATCAAGAAAGTTCAGTCAGGAGTGGTACCAACTTTACTGAAGAGATGAAAAGTTGATACCTTCATTGAATGTATGAGAAACCAGACCACTGTGCATCTAAAAATCATCCTTTCTGTCTCTGACAAGATTACAGAGAAAAACAGACATTTTCCCAGGTTACTCTAAGAAATACATATTTTTAGAAAATTAAAGAATAGGCTAAGTGTGCCTATCTGAACATTACACTGGATATCTGAAGCATGACCATGAAACCTAGAAACAGCAGAAAAGATGGAATTTAACTTCATTACATGCTCCACCACAATGAAGGTATCCAATTCAAGGACTTACCCTTTGTGCTCTTTCTTTTAAATCTTTATCTTGGGCTAAAAACGATTCCATTTTTTTCTGGACATCTATAAGTTTTTCTGGATTGATTCTTTGTAACAAAAGTAAAATAAAGGTTAAACTAAGACATCTCAATTTTAGAAAAGTGCTATGTACTATTTTTAATTTCTGTTTTCCTCAGTATTATTTTTAAATGGATGACATTATTTCTCGCTTACGAACCAGATTAGACTGAAATTACACTGGACATAAATTTAACTCTCTTGCATCTTATGCATAATACAGATAAAAAGAAATGGATGATCATTTTCTCTAAAGAAACACCCCATGCTGAGGGAGTGAAAGATACTTGAGATAAACACTGCAATTAGCATTAGTCACTTCCTAAGTCTATAAAGATGAAAAACAGCCTCCTGAGAAAGTTAGGTAGTCAATGAAATGGAATAAATGAAAAGTAATGTCATTTTGTAGATATTGCCATTTTCAGTTAAATTTCACAAAATCGTTATCAAATAATAAACAAGAGGTCAGGAGAAATAAATAGTGCTTTCTCCATCTAGAAATTAGGTATAATATAACAGAAATGTTATTTAACTCTGCCCAGGGAGGCTACTAGAAAGAAGAAAATGCTTAAACGGGACTAGGTTTAGCAAAAGCAACCCGACTTGTCTCCCTGATTTTAGACTGAACTAACTACCTTGTCCCTGCAATGCTGGGGTGATGGTGGGTGTCTTAGTTATCTAGTGCTGCTATAACAGAAATTCCACAAGTGGATGGCTTTAACGAAGAGATACTTATTCTCTCACAGTCTAGGAGGCTAGAAGTCCAAATTCAGGGTGCCAGCTCCGGCAGAAGTCTTATCTCTCTGTCGGCTCTGGGGAAAGGTCCTTGTCATCAATCTTCCCCTTTTCTAGAGGCTTCTCAACACAGGGACCCCGGGTCCAAAGGACAAGCACTCCTGGCTCTTGTTTCTTGGTGGTAATAAGGTCCCCCTGTCTCTCTGCATGCTTTTCTCTTTTATATCTCAAAAGAGATTGACTCAAAATACAACCTAATCCTGTAGATTTGAGTCCTGCCTCATGAACGTAACTGCCTCTAATCCTGCCTCATTAACATCATAGAGGTAGGATTTACAACACACAGGAAAATCATATCAGATGACAAAATGGTGGACAATCACACAATACTGAGAATCTTGGCCTAGCCAAGTTGACACACATTTTTGGGGGACACAATTCAATCCATAACGGTGAGGCGGTGGTTTTTACAGTTTTATTACAGAAAATTTCAAAATATACAAAGGTAGAAAACATTCACTCAGCTTCAATAATTATTGACTTCATGGCCAATCCTATTTCATCTACACCCTCACCCACTCCTCTTCCCACCTCACCACCACCCGTCACAATATTTTGAAGCAAATCAAGCCAATGTATTTTAAGGGCCCCAATACAAGTGAGATTCTAACCGATTGTGCTGATGCTCAATCTATGCATCTTAATAACAGGAGACCATAATCTCGGAAATGGACAATCCTAAAAATAATTTTATCCAAGAGGTTTAATCCTTCCAACCATCAATGCTTCCTGAAACTAACCAGTTTTCGTTTTCATCTCTTATTTTCTCCAAGAGCAGTCTTCTAGAAAAGTTGTTTAAAATAAAGGTCACAAACGAGACAGCAGAATGGATTAAAGGGAGGAGAGCATTAGGTGTACATAATTAAGCATAATAATTTCATGTCCTCATTTTCCTAACAATAACACAAAGGGTTCTTACTTGATTTCCTTCACAGGCACTTTCTTCTGGAGAAGCTGCTGCACCATCCCTTTCTCTTCTGAGGGAAGCAAAATTAATAAAGCTTCACCACCTTCTTTGTACCTAAAACAAACAAAATGTTTTCCAGATCAATGCAATCTGCATTTTAAATTGTACAGTTTGATGGATAGGTAACAAGGAAGCAAGTTCACCTAATTAGTAAATATTAGGAATATCATTTTCTTTAAATATTGTATGACAACAAAAAACTAGGGCTGAGTAACTTATGTCAAATCTTCATCACTACTGAAGTTGCCTTGAGTTGGAACCAATCTGATAGCAACTAACAACAACTTTTATAATTCCTAGTGACTTTTAGGTAGTGCCACCGAAGAGACAGATCCTAAGAAACAAATCAATTAAAAAGCAATTCTTACATAGTTCTCTACTTATAGCAAGGGAACAGCTTCTCATTCAAACCACTAGAGGACTGTAATAAAATTAGTCATTTAGTAAATATGGCACCTAATATATCAAAGAAATCATCTTCCTAGGGATTTTACTTATACTTTGGGAATAAAATCACTCAGATGCATCAGTTATAAGAAAATGGATCCCTGCTCAGGTAAAAAGCTGGCCTCCAATCCACGCACTTCTTTTGTTGGTGTTGTTATTGTTGAGAATATACATGGCAAAGCATACTCCAATTCAACAGTTTCTACATGAACAACTGCGTGACAATGATTACACACTTCGAGTTGCATAACCATTCTCACCCTCCTTTTCCAAGTTGTTCCTGCCCTGTTAACATAAATTCACTGCCCCCTAAGGTTCCTATCTAATCTTTCGAATTGCTATTGTCAATTTGATCCCATATACATAGTTCTTGAAAGAGCATAATGCTCAAGGCAGACACTTCTACTAGTTAAGCTAAACTACTGTTTTTTTTAAGAAGATTTCAGGGGATATTTTTGGTTAAACATTTAAAGTTTAAAGATCATCTCAGGGCAATAGTTTGAGGGGTTCATCCAGCTTCTATGCTCCAGAAAGTCTGGATTTCATTAAAATTTGAAATTTTGTTCTGCATTTTACCCCTTTTGATCAGGATTCGTCTACAGAACCTTTGATCAAAATGTTCAGTAATGTAGTCGGGCACCATCCAGTTCTTTTAGTCTCACGGCAAAGGAGGCAGTTAGTTGTTCATGGAGTCAATTAACCACACATTCCATTTCCTCCCCTATTCCTGACTCTCCTTCTTCTTCTGTTGCTCCAAGCAAACAGAGACCAATTGTTGGGCTTTGGACGGCCATTTGCAAGCTTTTAAGAACTGATGAACTATGCAAAGAACTCCTCACTTGTGTTGTTGTATACTACTGAGTCAATTCTAACTCACAGCGATCCTATAGGACAGAGTAGAACTGCCCCACAGGACTTCCTAGGCTAAAATCTTTATAGGAGCAGATCACCAGGCCTGTTCTCCTGTGGAGCCATTGGTGAGTTTGAACCATCAGTCTTTTGGTTAGCAGCCAAGCACTTAACCATTGTGTATCCAAGACTCCCTTCCCTCACCTATTAAATCTTATTTCACGGGGCACCTTCAGAAACATGTACTTCAGTGGCAGCAATGCATGTATAGTTACTTAAGCTTCTTGTGCTACTTGCATGCAGAGATCCTTGATACTTTAGTATCCGCTACTACTTACAAGCAGTAAAACAGGGAATGGAAATGGATGTTTGGGGAAATTTTTTAAAGAAAGAAACAGTAATCTAATCAAAGCACTCTCTTCAGGGTTCGCACTATAAAACATGAACAGAAAATTCTTGTAAATAACCAAATAACAAACTAGTTAGTGAAAAACTTTGTGCCTGGCATAAACGGCAAAAAACATCAAGAAAGAGAAGATGAATAGCCCTGTCTTCAGTGAGCTAACAGTCTAGTTAGAACAGATAAACCTACACAAAAGCAAGAGAAGTTGGAGATTCATGGTAACAGTCACAGAATAGTAAAGTAAGTGGCAAGAGACAACCACAAATTTAGAAACAGACAGTGCTGATGGTTGCACACCATGGTAAATGTAATTAATGTCACTGAACTGTACGCGTAAGGAGCCCTGGTGACTCAGTGGTTAAGCACTCGGCTGCTTACCAAAAGGTCAGAGATTTGAAACTACCAGCCGCTCTGTGGAAGAAAGATGTGGCAGTCTGCTTTTGTAAAGATTGCAGCCTTGAAAACCCTATGGGGTAGTTCTACTCTGTCCTATAGGGTCGCTATGAGTCGGCATTGGCTCAACAGCCAATGGGTGGGAAATATACATATAAAAATGGTTGAAATGATAAATGTTATATATATTTTACCAAAATTTATTTTAATAAATAAATAAAACACATCAGTGATGGTCAGTAAATGCCACGAACTCAGAAGTGAAAAGAGCAGTCAGTATTAGAGAAAAACAAATATAAATAAGTCATAGCTGATAGAATTTGAGCTGAGCCTTGGTTATGAAGATGAACAGCAAAGAATAAGCACAGGCATTCCAAAGAGGAGAATGGCATGAACATAGGAGTGGAAACCAGAAAAACACAAGGCAAGTTTAGGAGAGAGTGAACTAAAGTAGGAGAAACTCAAGCAAAGCAGGTCTACAACAGCAGATTAAGAGGAAAGATTGCAAGAAAGGTACATTTAGAGCCTATTTTAGGAAGATCTGAATGCCTCTGTACAGAGTGAATATCACTGTATGTAAGGAGAACTCTTGTCATCCAGTGCTAGAGGGGAAAACTAACTGTGCTGACTTAGTGAGAGATCATAGTGTAGTGTACTGTACTCTATTTTAAACATCAGAGAGTAATTTTTACCTTACATGTTGACTTTAAAACTCAACTCCTACACATAAGGTGAGACGCTAATTGAATTTACATAAGAAATATATATATATACCCTTATGCGTACATAACATGTAACCCGTTGCCGTCGAGTCAATTTCAACTCATACACAATAGAAAAGTATGAAACAAAACTTTTCTTCAAGTTCATTCATTTGCTCAAAAATTTCTTATTAAGGAGCAACTATAAATAAGGCACTGAAATAGGCTGATACAACAGACATGGTCCTTGCTCTCACAAGTTTACAACTTATTAGGGACAGATATTAAATCCAGTAATTATAGTGTTACGACTGTTACGGTAAATATACAGGAAGCTATGAGAACATAAGACAGAGAGGTCTAGTGAAGGTGGTCTAGGGGCCAAGGAAAACAGCCCTGAGGAAATGACATGTAGGCTGAACCTTAAAGAATAATTAGGAATCAGTCAAACATTGAGTCATGGATGGGAGGTTGAGTATTCCAGGTAGAAAAGGAAAGACAGCATATCTGAGGGCCCAGTGGACAAAGTTTTGTCCTCTTAATGCTTATTTGCTTTTTTCAAATTTCTCTAAATGCATATGTATTAAACAGATGAAAAAAGTATAATAAAGCTGAATATACATTTACTCCTTAACCTAAATATTTGTT
Source organism: Dugong dugon (assembly GCA_030035585.1). Taxonomy (NCBI): domain Eukaryota; kingdom Metazoa; phylum Chordata; class Mammalia; order Sirenia; family Dugongidae; genus Dugong; species Dugong dugon. The sequence continues at coordinate 36,614,645 of CM057467.1, forward strand.
TCATGGCTAAGAACTAGGACCAAGCCCACTCCTTACCGTATTTTAAAACAGAATAACGTGACTCAAAATTTTTCACCTTAATTTACTATGAAGAATATAAATTTAAAACATTCTCCCTAAGCAGTGTTACACTAAACCACCAATAAAGCCAGAAATCATTAGTATATATGTATACAGAGTGATGAGGCAATACCTCAAGACAAGCTATCTGAGAGACATAACAACTCTGAAGCCCGAAGACCTCAACAAGGATAGGTTAAGGAAAGAGATCTAAGATGTTAGTTAATATGCCTCCTTCGCAAACCAAGGGACCACTTCACAGCTGCACTTACCAAAACACCCTCAAGTAAGCCAGACTCTTGAGGTGAAGGGAGTTTATTTTCTAAAGTGAAAAGGCTTATTTTGTGTGGTCCAAAGAGGAACAATTAGGAAGGAGAGAGAGCAGTGGGTTGAAGGGTAATCAACCCTTTTAGCATTCTATATCCAAATTCAGAGATGGCAAATGAAATAAGTAAATAAATAAAAGCCTACATAGGACATGAACTGTGGCCAAGGGGTAAAACAGATCGAAAAAGACATCCACTGAATGAATTCTGATCTTCCAACTAACTCATACACAGGAATAAGAAGTCTAAACTAATCTACTCTATTTCACCTACTCTTTCATGTACCCACAAAGAACTTACAAGAATGAGTCAGGATTAAAGTCACAAACAGACCATACCCAAAACTTTTAGAATATATAGCTAACTGAATATATATATATAAGACTAGAAAAAGTTAAGACAGACTGCAACAATTAAATTTAAAAGGTAGGGGAAACCCAAATGAAAATGGGGGAGGGGGAGTATCCAAAATCAAATCTCACAAGACAATTATCTATTAAAAACAGCATCGATAGCCATTTTACCTATTTTTCATTATATATATCTTTTCCCAGAAACAATATAAAGCACAAATTATCTCCCACACACCAATGCCCAAAAAACTCCAGTAAGCTTTTATTCCAAGAATAAAAGCACTTTTAAAAGAAAGGCATAAGCACATTTCACATTTTTTTAATGCTTACAAGAATAAAGTCTACTTACCCATGAGCTAACTGTTAGGTTTCAAAAGCAATACCCAAGGCCTGAGGCTAAATATATGTACAAGGAGAAATAAATGTTCTTCATAAGACCTATATTTTAAAACTCCATAAATTTAGACAGATTATTTTAAAAGACATCCCAAGCATCATATAAAAAGTCCTGCGTCTGAAACAAGAAAATTTCATTTCCACCATCAGTATTAAAATCACTTTACATTTATGCAGCTCTTCAGAATTTATGAAGAACTTTATGCAACTCTTCAGAATTTATGAAGAACTTTATTTTACACTTATTTGCTTATCTTAAAAGCATACAACTAATGTTGTTGTTGTCAGGTGCCACTGAGTCAGCTCCAACTTATAGCAACCCTATGTATAACAGAACAAAAACTGCTCAGTCCTGTGTCAGCCTCACTATTGTTGCTATGTTTGAGCCCACTGTTGCAGCCACTGTGTCAATCCATCTCCTTGAGAATCTTCCTCTTCTTTGCTGATCCTCTACTTTACTAAGCATGATGTCCTTCTCCAGGGATTTGTCCCTCCTGATAACATGTCAAAGTACGTGAGTTGAAGTCTTGCCATCCTTGTTTCTAAGGAGCATTCTGGCTGTTTCTTCCAAGACAGATTTGTTCGTTCTTCTGGCAGTCCAAAGTATATTCAATATTCTTTGCCAACACCATAATTCAAAGGCATTGATTCTTCTTCAATCTTCCTTCTTCATTATCCAGCTTTCTCATGCATATGGGGTGACTGAAAATACCATGGCTTGGGTTAGGCACACCTTACTCCTCAAAGTGACATCTTTGTTTTTTAACACTTTAAAGAAGTCTTTTGCAACAGATTTGCCTAATGCAATACATCATTTGATTTCTTGACTGCTGCTTCCATGGGCATTGACTGTGGATTCAAGTAAAATGAAATCCACCAACTGTCTGTCAGTTTGTCATACTGTGGTGCTTGTGTGTTACTGTGATGCTAGAGGCTATGCCACCAGTATTTCAAATACCAGTAGGGTCACCCATGGTGGACGGGTTTCAGCAAAGCTTCCAGACTAAGACAGACTAGAAAGAAGGACCTGACAGTCTACTTCCGAAAAAACCGGCCAATGAAAACCTTATGAATAGCAGTGGAACACTGTCTGATACACTGCTGGAAGATGAGCCCCTCAGCTTAGAAGGCACTCAAAATACGACTGGGGAAGAGCTGCCTCTTCAAAGTAGGGTTGACCTTAATGGTATGGCTGGAATAAAGTTTTCAGGACCTTTGTTTGCTGATGCAGCACGACTCAAACTGAGAAGAAACAGCTGCAAATATCCATTAATAATCGGAACACGGAATGTACAAAGTATGAATTAGGAAAATTAGAAGTCATCAAAAATGAAATGGAACACATAAACATCAATATCCTAGGCATTAATGAGCTGAAACGAACTGGCATTGGCCTTTTTGAATCAGACAACCATATGGCCTACTATCCCAGCAATGATAAATTGAAAAGGAATAGCATCACATTCATCACCAAAAAGAGCATTTCAAGATCTATTCTGAAGTACAACACTGTCAATGATAATATTCATATACGTACAAGGAAGACCAGTTACTATGACTATTATTCAAATTTTCGCACCAACCACTAATACCAAAGTTGAAGAAACTAAAGATTTTTACCAACTTCTGCAGTCTGAAATTGATCAAACATGCAATCAAGATGCATTGATAATTATGCAACTGATACAGAAAGCAAATTTTAAAAAATAATAAAGTTCCTGAGAGGTCAAGGAATTGGCCTAAAACCAGCTGGTTACTACTATACATCAGACTACAGTCCAATCTACTAAAGTCCAACTTCTAATCCATTGCTTTTCCACTGTACCAGGATATCCTCCAGAAACAAGTATCCTCAACAGATTATGATTGTTTAACTGATATCAGGAAGCTAATGTCCACATCCTGAATCTCACTAGTATCACCAGCTAATATAGGAGATCCAGACCATTGGCCTGGCTTCACATGGTAATTCTTTCATTGAAATAATCTTGAAACAAACTATCGCCAGAGAGAGAGAAAAAAAGCCATGCCATTCTAGTAATAATTCACCATCTACCCATGAACCATTAAATCCTTAACTACTCAGATTCAGATTCTCCAACACATAAACTCCATTCCAGCTGAATCCTCTAGCTGTCAGTTAAACCTTGCTCATCCACAGCTGCAATGATTGTGGTATCATGATCTGGCAGTGTTCACGGATGTCTAGCCACCCTCAATTCTCCCAGCCTAGTTATTCAGGTTACAAACCAGGATACAAAAGAGTGTATTTAAAATAAATGCATTTTTTAGTTAAAATAATACACATGCGTGAAAAAAATTTTTGTGGGTGGTGGGTTTTGGTTTATTTTCATTGTTTTGTCATTATTGTCTAAAATTTGTATATTGAATAAGCATTACTTTTGTAATAAAATAGTTATTTTAAAAAAAGTAAAGTTCAGCCAGGGAGTGGAGAGCCCCATAAAACCAAATGGGACTAATGAGGTACAGCAGTCCAGGGACAAGGGCCAGAAGGCAGAAGAGGACGGGAAAGCTGGTGATAGGGAACCCAAGGTTGAGTGAGGATAGTGTTGATGTGTTGTGAGGTTGTTAATCATTGTCATAGGGCAACATGTGTACTGTTAATTGAGAAACTATTTTGTTCTGTAAGCGTTCATCTAAAGTGAGAACAGCAGCACAACTGGAAGAGCGCAGTCGATGTCACTGAACTGTGCATGTAGAAATTTTTGAAATGGTGTATCTTTGGCTATGTGTATTTTCACCAAAAAAAAAGAAAAACGTCGAGAAGGGAGAGGGTTGACATGTTGTGGGGTTGTTAACCAATGTCATAAAACAATATGTGTACTACTGTTTCATGAGAAACTATTTGTTCTGTAAGCCTTCACCTGAAGTACAATAAAAAAAAAAAAAGTAAAAAGACTGACACTATCTGACTTCAGGAAACCCTGGTGGCATAGTGGTTAAGAGCTGCGGCTACTAACCAGAAAGGTCGGCAATTCAAATCCACTAGCTGCTCCTTAGAAACTGTATGGGGCAGTTCTACTCTGTCCTACAGGGTCACTCACTATGAGTCGCAATCGACTCAACAACAATGGGTTTGGTTTTTGGTTTTTGTTTATCTGACTTTAGGAGCCCTGGTGGCGCAGCGGTTAAGAGCTCGGCTTCTAACTAAAAGGTCGGCAGTTTGAATTCACCAGTCACTCCTTGGAAACCCTATGGGGCAGTTCTACTCTGTCCTATAGGGTCGCCATGAGTCGGAATCAACTCGACGGCAACAACAGGTTTTTTGGATGTTTTTAATCTGACTTTAAGTCTTACTATAAAGTTACAATGATTAAGACAGTGTGGTATTGGCGAAGGAATAAACAAATAGATCAGTGGAACAGAACTTAGAGCACAGAAATAGACTCAGACTCACACAAATAAGAGTCAATTGATTTTTGACAAAGGAGCAGGCAATTCCATGGAGAAAGGATAGTCTTTTCAACAAACAGTTCTGGAACATATGGACATCCATATGCAAAAAAAAAAAAAAAGAATCTAGACACAAAACTTACATGTTTCACAAAAAATAACTCAAAACGGATTATAGACCTAAAAGTAAGATGCAAAACTATACAACCTCTAGAAAGTAACACAGGAGACTATCTAGGTGATCTTGAGTTTGGTAATGACTTTTTAGATCCAACACAGAAAGCACGATTCATAAAAGAAAAAACTGATAAGTTGGACGTCATTAAAATTGAAAACTTCTGTTCTGCGAAAGACCCTGTTATAAGAATGAAAAGATAAGCCACAAAAAGGGGGAGAACATTTGCAGAACACACATCTGATGAAGCACATGTATCCAAAATACACAAAGAAATCTTGAGAACTCAACAATAAGAAAACAACTCAATTACAAAATGGGCAAAAGATCTGCACAGACACCTCACCAGAAAAGATATACAGATGGCAAATAAGTATATGAAAAAATGCTCAACATCATGTCATTAGGGAACTGTAAATCAAAACAACAATAAGATATCACTACACACCTATTAGAAAGGCTAACAATCCAAAACACTAACACCACCAAACACTGGCAAGGATATGGCGTAACAGGAACTCTCAGTCATTGCTGGTGGGACTGCAAAATGACACAGCCACTTTGGAAGACAGTCTGGTAGTTTCTTACACAGCTAAACATAGGCTTACCATACGATCCAGTAATCACATTCCTAGGTATTTACCCAATTGAGATGACAATGTATATCCACTTAAAAACCTGCACATGAATGTCTATAGCAGCTTTATTCATAATCCCCCAAAATTGGAAGCAAACAAGATGTCCTTCAACAGGTGAATGCATAAATGAACTGTGGTGAATTCATACAATGGAGTATTATTCAGTGATAAAAAGAAATGAGCTATCAACTCACTAAAGGTCATGGAGGAACTTTACATGCATTTTGCTCAATGAAAGAAGCCAATCTGAAAAAGCTACATACTGCATGATTCCATCTACGCGACATTCTGGATATAACAAAATTACAGGGAGAGTGAAAAGATCAGTGGTTGCCAGGGGCTCAGGGGGAGGGAGGAGGGATGAATAGTGAAATATGGGGCATTTTTAAGGCAGTGAAACTATTCTGTAGGATTCTGTAATGGTGGACACACGACAGTATGCATTTGAAGTGTACAATACAAACCGTGAACCCTAATGGAAACTATGGACTTCAGTTCACAATAATTTATCAATATTGGTTCATCAATTATAATAAATATACCACAGGAGGGAAAGGAGTATATGAGAACTCTGTACTTTCTTCACTATTTTTCAATAAACATAGAACTGCTCTAAGAAATAAAGTTTATATTAAAAAAGTGAAAAAACTTTATAGGATTTCAAAGCCTCTATCTTTTGTATCACTTCTACTTCATTTAATACTTTTAAAATAAAAATTTAACATTTCTACTTCATTTAAGTAATCAGAGTCCAACTATTCTGTTCCTACTACACAATGTAGGTACGAAGGAGAGGTTATCCTAATACTACCAGTATTTGTATTTCTTTATCCTGAATTATTAAATTTGAGGACATGTACTTCCAGTATCATTTGTATCTAAGAGCTGCTTAATAAATATTTGTTGAGTGAATGAACACAAACGAACCACTACAGGTTGTATAAGTACATAAAACACTAGATTTGGATTCAAGTCCCAGTTTAATTAGCTGTATAACTTTAGTCAAATGACATTATCTCTATATATTTTCATATTTATAAATATAATTTGAATTAGCTGATCTAAGTACCTTCTCGATCTAAAGTTCTACAACTGAGATTCTACTAACATATTTGTCATTGTTCACAATAAAAGTATAATCAAGAGGTGGAGAAATGAAGACAATTGTTGGTTACACACTTCTATTACATAGTCCTTTTCTCTTCTTCCCTCCTTGTATCTCCTTCTATTTTCCCTGTACTTCAGCCTTACCTGCGGCAATTATCCTCACAAATGTCATGTCACTGTGGAGAGAACAATGAAGTCAAGTCATTTAGATGCAGAAAGACAGCAATAAGGAATCAGAGCCCAACTGTTCTGGTCCTCCAGCACAATGTAGGTACAAAGGAGAGCTTATTCCAGGAAAACAGGTATCTCCAACTTACAGAATGTCTGAAGATTCTACACTAGATTTTAAAAATGAAAACGCTACAATGGGATACATCCTGGGAAAAAAAAACATAATCTGCAGCCTGAGACCTCAGAAATAAGAGCAGAGATACCATGATAGGTTCAACAATTTGACAAATGAAGTTCACCATAAAATAAATGGATAGAAATGCCTAGAAAGCTTCTAACAAACTGATTAAGGACAAGGATTTATGGTGTTCACATGGAAAGCGTAGAAATTATTAAACTCTACCAACTCTGCCCCCAGAAAATAAAAAATTTTACAGATAGTAGTAAAAAGAAAACTCAGGAAACAACTGACAGTTATAACTAAACCCATTTTAGAAGACAAGAAAATTAGATTTAGAGAGGTCCAAAGGTACTCAGCCAATCAGGCGACACAGCCCAATTAAAACTAAGTTTCCTGAGTTTTAAGGCAAGTGTTTGATCAACTATAGGACGTTTGTCTCTCATACTCCAAATAAACAAAGAAGGAACAAGCATATATTTTTAGTTCATCTTCATGACAGCATATGGTAGCAAATTTAAATAAAGACATCTACCTTCCTTCCCCAAGTACCTGGGTTTCATGCACTCTGGAAATCCTGCACGGGAGCAGCAACTACTAGAATTCATTAATAAGAACAGCTAGATTTTGGGCACACTGGCAAGAACATGAGTTTTAGAGTCAGAAAGACCTGAGTATAAACCCTGGCCCTGGTACCTACTGAACTGAGTAATCTTGGAAACATTTTACCTTACAGTCTCTGAGAAAGAGTTTCCTAACAAGAAAATCTCCTCCATAAGGCTGATTTAAGGGCCAAACAAGTTCATTCATTTATTCACTCAACAAATATTTACTGAGTATTAGGAAGTAAATGGTTAGGTAGAAATCCATTTTTCCCCTGTACAGGTACCTGTGGCAAATTAGGGTACAGGAAGCCTTGGAGGGAAGAAAAAGTAATAAGGTCAAATCTCCTTGTAAACATGCTACTGACAGACCTCCTGGGAAATACACATGGTACTTGTTGGCATAAGAGCCTTATCTATGAAATGTTTTTAACAGGATATACCAGGTTTGTTTACAATCCATGGCTTCCTGGTGTTACATAATTGCATATACAAATGGCCATTTGTTTAAGTGACATTCCGCACACATCACTTAAAGACTTCTATGTTGGTCTGGAGCAGAGCATATCCAGTTGTGGCAATGGCTGTAATGGAAGTCTCAGACCTCTCCCTGCTTCACCTATACCTTGTGATTACTTTTATCACTGAAATTATTAGTAAAGTGTGATACTGGTTGTGGCAGGCAGCTTGTAAAAGGGTTTCCAATAATCTCTGCCTCCTGGTATTCATTACCCTTGTGTAGTCCCTCCTACACATACTGAATAGGGCTGACTTTGTAATCAGTAGGATAATGCAGAAAAGACGAAGTGTGACTTCCAATACTAGGTCACAAATGGCACTGTGGCTTCCATCTTACTCTCATTTACCCTCGATTCTCACTCGTCGGCAACAAGTTTTTTATGCTCCATCTGGTGAAGCCAGCTGCCATGTGGTGAGCTCCTCTATGGACACCTCTGGCCAACAGCCAGTAAGGAAACAAGTCCTGCAAACAACCACTTGAGTAAGCTTGGAAACAGATCCACCTCCCAAACCCCAGTCAAGCCTAAAAATGCAATTGTGTAGTAATTGTTACAAAGAAATAGATAACTAATATATTGGGTAAGACCTCTGATTCACAAGTCTGATCTAAAAATCCAATTCTCTATGTTATCTCAAGTGTCCACCATGTGTGAGGCCCTATTCTAAGCACTCAGGGTACATCTGTGAACCAGACAGATAAAAATCCCTGTCTTCGTGGAGTTTACAGTCTAATGAGAAAGACAAACAAACAATAAAATAATAAGGAAATGCTCTAGTATATTTGAAGGTGATAAGTGCTAGGAAAAAAAGAAAAAGTAGAGCAGGGTAAGAAGAGGATGATGGGAGGGTAAGAAAGACAGCAATGTGGATACTTAAGGAAAAAGTATTTCTGCAGAAGAAACAGCTAATATATAAAGGCCTCAAGGCAAAAACATGCCTGGCATGTTCAAGAAACAGCAAGGAGACCAGTGTGGAGCATAAAGAACAAGGGGCAAAATAAGAAGAAATGGGGTGGATGGTGGAGAATAGTACAGAGCTCAGTAGGTCATTGGTTTTTACTCCACGTGAAACGGGAAGCCATCAGAGGAGTGGCATGATCTGACTTGTGTTTTAAAAGGATCACTCTGCCTGCTGTGTTGAGAAAACACAGTAGGAGAGCACGAGGGGAAGTGCCTGGTAAACAGTAGACCCCTGAGAAATATCAGCTCCCTTATCTACCACTACAGCTATACTGGGCATGTTCTACCCTAGCTCCTTACTGCTTCAAAATGAAATAAAGAACTGATTCTGCCCTGTTATAAAACCTTTAAATCCTAGTTACCAACAGACGAAGGCAGAGGGCCCTATAAGGGAGCATCAGCTTCTCTCTATGAGGAACTAAATGAGGATAAGCCCTTCACAAAACCAAGCTAAAAAAATGAGAACTTTCAGTAGCAAAAATTCTTCCTATCTTCTATCTATGATATACACAGTAAGTTAACGTCCATAAAAATTGTCTTTTCCTGCTCTGACCAGGATCACAACAGAGGGTTCTGGACAGAGCTGGAGAAGGATGTAGAGCATAATTCTAACTCACAAAAAAAAAAAAAAAGACCAGATTTACTGGCCTAAAGGAGACTGGAGAAACCTCAAGAGTATGGCCCCCAGACACCCTTTCAGCTCAGAGGTGAAGTTACCTTCGAGGTTCACTCTTCAGCCTGGGAGTGGACAGCCCAGTAAAACTAAATGAGACTAACGAGGTACAGGAGTCCAGTGACAAGGGCCAGAAGGCAGAGGGGGAGTAGGAAGCTGATGATAGGGAACACAAAGTTGAGCAAGGATACTGCTGATGTGTTGTGAGATTGTTCACCATTGTTATAGGGCAACATTTGTAGTAACTGTTAAATGGGAGGCTATTTTGCCCTGTAAGCCTTCATCTTGGGTGAGAATGGCAGCACAATTGGAAGAGCATAGTCAATGTCACTTAAATGTGTATGTAAAAAGTTTTGAAATGGTGTATCTTTGGCTATGTGTATTTTCACCAAAAAAAAAAAAAAGCTGAGAATTCAGAGGGTTAAAATGTTGTGGGGTTGTTAACCAAAGTCATAAAACAGCATGTGTACTACTGTTACATGAGAAACTGTTTGTTCTGTAAGCCTTCACCTGAAGTACAATAAAATATTAAAAAAATTGTCTTTTCACTTTTTATCATTTCAATTTATAAACCAGTTAAAGACACAATAAAGAAGAACTTGCCTCATTATCTATTCCATAAAGGACAAGAATTTTCCACAAACAAACCATGAACTTTTCACAAGTTATAACATTAGAAATTCTAAACTAGTTTCCATCTTAATATTTGCTGTTGCTGAGACCTAAACTGCTGCTGCCAGCGAATGTATAATGCAAAGGTTTGGCCTCTGCTGTCCCCTAGTGGAACCACATTCTGCTACCTCAATCACCAATAAAATCTGTGAGAGCCACAAAATGCAGCAAAGCAAGTAAGGCTGAGTTGGACTATTGCCGAAATTATTTTACCCCCCACTGCGGTGGGGGGCGGGGGGGAGTTATATACAGTGTACACTCCCATCTTCCACCCACACCACACTACCTTAATAAAAGCGTTAAAAAAAATACCACAAGTATCTGACGTTTGCCTACCTTCCATTGCCAATTTTCATTTGGGCATTTTTATAAGAGCTTCATTTCATAAGTACTAAAAACTGCAAGCCCTTTTAAGTGGTTGAATGCATTCACGGGATACAGCTTTATAAAACTATAATATCCCTTGCCTCAGTTAAAGGAAGTTTCCCATCCTCATCCAAATGGACCCATGGAAACAAGAGTAGGCCAAGACTTCTTCTCCCTAAATGAATCATTTCATGCATAAGAGTCAGCACAATGATGGTTCCTAAGAGGCAGAGGTCAATAATACCTCCACTCTCTAACTTCTTCATTGTTAGATACTAATACTGTTAGTCTCTAGCCTTCCCTCCCCTTCCTTCCTATTTCCCTACTGAGTTTGGTAATTTGCTGCAATGTCACACAAAATTCACAGACTATACTTACAGTTGTATGATTAGGGTAAAGCATGTAACTCCGGATACAAACAGGCAGGAATAACAGGATACAATCTAGAGTAACTCAAGAGCAACATGAAGAGGCACTCTGTGAAAGGCTTGGAAAGATTTCTAAAGCAGAGAGCTCATCCCTTGCCCAGAAAGCTCTCCTTCAAGGATTCTCTCCCTCAGGAAGCTGCTTTGAGCTTCACTGTTTCGGGTTTTTATCAGCCAGCTTACAAATTCGTTGTTGGTTATCAGGTAGGCTCCCAGACTAGCTCCCACACATTACTACAAACCCTCAGGTGTGGCCAACAGAGCCCAACTACTCCAAGGGTTGTTTCACAGAGGCCAGGGACAAAGGCCAAACCACTTGAGGTAAAGTACCTCTTAACCTCTCACTCCCCATGTCTCTAAAGGAGCTCATTTTATTAAAGGGGGTGTGGATTATTAAAGAAAATAAAGGGAAAGGACCATAGAAGAAAAACTAGGGTCAACGCTAGAGGCCCTAATACACGGCATAAATAGCATACAAACCATAACCAACAATACACAAACACCAGAAGATAAGCTAGATAACTGGGATTTTCTAAAAATTCAACACTTACGCTCATCAAAAGACATCACCAAAAGAGTAACAAGAGAACCTACAGACCGGGAAAAAAAATTTTGGCTATGACAAATCAGACTACAGTCTATCTCTAAAATCTATAGGAAAATCCAACACCTCTACAACAAAGAGACAAGTAACCCAATTAAAAAATGGGCAAAGGATACAAAGACACTTCACCAAAGAAGACATTCAGGCAGCTAACACACAGGATGAAATGCTCGAGATGCACTAGCCATTAGAGAAACACAAATCAAAACTACAATGAGATATCATCTCACCCCAACATTACTGGCACAAATCAAAAAAACAGAAAATAACAAATGTTGGAGAGGCTACGGGAAGACTGGAACTCTTATGCACTGCTGGTGGGAATGCAAAATGGTACAACCATTTGGGAAAACGATATGGCTCTTCCTAAAAAAGCTAGAAATAGAAATACCATATAATCCAGCAACCCCACTCCTAGGAATATCCTAGAGAAATAAGAGTCGCCACACGAATAGATATATGCATACCTATGTTCGTTGCAGCATTATTCACAACAGCAAAAACATGGAAACCACCTAAGTGTCCATCAACACATAGATGAACAAACCATGGTACATACACACAATGGAATACCACACAAGGATAAAGCACAACAATGCATCTGCGAAACATCTCACAACATGGATGAATCTGGAGGGCATTATGCTGAGTGAAATAAGTCAATCACAAAAGGACAAATACTGTTTGAGACCACGATTATAAAAACTCATGAAAAGGTTTACACACAGAAACAATCTTTGATATTTACTAGGGAGGGGAGGAGTGGGGAAAGAAAAACGGTAACTAGACAGTAGATAAGCGGTAACTCTGGTGAAGGGAAGACAGTATACAATACTGGGGAAATCAGCAAAATTTGACCAAGACAAGGTTATGGAAGCTTCATAGACACATCCAAACTCCCTGCGGGACCAAATTACTGGGCTGAGGGCTGGGACCCATGGTCTCAGGGGACATCTAGCTCAACTGGCATAACATAGTTTATAAAGAAAATGTTCTACATTCTACTTTGGTAAGTAGTGTTTGGGGTCTTAAAAGCTTGTGAGCAGCCATCTAAGATACTCCACTGGTCCCATCCCATCTGGAGCAAGGGAGAATGAAGAAAACCAAAAACACAAGGGAAAGATTAGTCCAAAGGACTAATGGACCTCTACTACCACCGCCTCCACCACAGTGAGTCCAGCACAACTAGATGGTGCCCGGCTACCACCACCGATTACTCTCACAGGGATCACAATCGAGGGTCCTGGACAGAGCTGTAGAAAAATGTAGAACAAGGTTCTAATTGACAAAAAAACACCAGACTTACTAGTCTGACAGAGACTGGATTAAGCCCCAAGAGTATGGCCCCCGAACACCCTTTTAACTCAGTACTGAAGTCACTCCTGAGATCCACCCTTCAGCCAAAGATTAGACAGGCCCATAAAACAAAACTAAACACGACTAAATGGGCACACCAGCTCAGAGGGAAGGACGAGAAGGTAGGAGGGCAGAGGAAAGCAGGTAATGAGGAACCCAAGGTTGAGAAGGGGAGAGTGTTGACATGTCATGAAGTTGGCAACCAGTGTCACAAAACAACGTGTGTATTAATTGTTTAATGAGAAACTAGTTTGCTCAGTAAACCTTCATCTAAAATGCAATAAAAAAGGTTAAATAAAAATTGGTAAAACTGATGCAAAAAGGAAAACAGACAATTTTTTTCAATTACTATTGATCAAAAGAATTTTAGACAAGTAAAAAGGTAAAACAGAGTAAGTGCTTCAAGGCAACAGATATATGAATCACCCTTATTATTTTCATTTAGCCACAATATAGAAAGGAAAAAAACTGATTCTCCAAACCTTAGCTGTTTTGCCACAAAACAGTGAGTTCATTTTTCTATATTCATATATTATAGTTCAATTCCAAACACAAACACTATCTGGCAACCTGGTTTTAATTACAGCGTAATACACAGGATTTTAATTAGTTTCAAATTTTAATTTAGCCTTTATTCAATTCAATTATCCAGTCTCATGGCCCACGAAACTTTCTAATTATCTCTAAGCCCATTAATGGTAACTTTAAAACTGCAGTTTGGTTATGTTTTCATTAAATTGCCAGGGAAAAAATAAGCACTACATATGCTAAACCGTATTTCCATTGACTACACATTTAAAATATCAATTAAAATATATTTAATTGGTTACAAAGGGTCAAACAGACTCATACTTTAAAAATTAATGATCACATTAGAAATTGTATCAAAACAATTTTTCAAATTAGTATTCACTCTCTTCAGACACAATCAATGATATTGTTTCAACTCCTCTTCATCTCCACAGTCGTTAAGACCCAATTTAATGCTCACCATGGCATGTTCAACTATGTAAGATTTTCAATAATTTCTCCAGGAAAAAAATACCCTGAAATAATTCCCCTTCTTGGACCTTATTCGGAAATAGTAAGCTATCCAGTAATCTTCATATAAGAAGAGTAATAAAAAAATACAGCTACATGCATTTTGTAAAGGAATCAGTTTGCCATCTCTATGTCCACACCACTGGTACAGCTAAAAGCCTGCAAGCCGCTAGTCCAATACACCAGTAAGACATTATATCCAACCTCACCTCTCCAGAGGTCCACAGGACCATAAAATGCAAACGTGCACATGGGTGCACAAACTCATCCCTACTACACATGGGTGCACAAATTTATAGCTACTATACGTTTACTGAAGGAACCCTGGTGGCACAGTGGTTAAAGCAATCGACTGCTAACCGAAAGGTCGGCAGTTCTAAACCACCAGTGGCTCCACAGGAGAAAGATGTGGTAGTCTGCTTCCATAGAGATTTACAGCCTTGGAAACCCTGTGGAGTCCCTATGAGTCAGAATCAACTTGACAGCACTGGGTTTGGTTTTGGTATACTTTTACTGAGGAGAATAAATCAGTGGAGAAACATTCAGTCTACCAACCACCACTAATGATTCTCAGAATATCTCGAAATGAAAGACAAATCAATCATGTACCCATACATTAAAGACCACTGAAGCACCATGCACCTATATATAAAATGAAAAACAAGGCTGCTGTTCTACCCGTGTCTCATTTTACTCAGATCCCAAAAGAAATCAAAAGGTGATCATTCTAAAGGCAATTTTCTCTGAACGCACACACAACTCAGTTCTAACTCTACTGCTTGTTCAAAATACTGTATAACAATATAATGAGCTGCAATAAAAAGACTTGCTTTTAACCTTCCAGTACATAAATCTGATTTTAAAATAATTTTATCTTTCATTAATTTACACTTCTCTCTCTTCCTTCATGCTTATCAAAATAAATGCACGCAATTTAAACGAGTACATTCTAAAGACAGTCCATGTTTGAAGATGGCCCACTGGATGAATCTGAATCAATCAACATATGTTTAAATACCTTTTAGGAAAATTAGAACATGAAAAGGAAAGAAGAGTTCTACTTCTGATTAAGATGTAGAAGGGCATGAAAAACCTTCAACTGAAACAAACAAAAAAAATTGCCTGACAAGCAAACAAAATCATACTTTTCTTTAATGTCATGGAGATCTATGGAGACAAAGAAATCTAAAAGTACTAAATTACAGAGGGCATTCCTAGATAAACGACAGGTAGAGGACTCTTTCACATCTGGGCCACTTGCTAAACCAGAGAGTTGAGCAGAAGAGTAACACTGCCAAAGAAGTATGGTCTGCTTGGATGAGGTAAAACATCTGTCAAACTTGTGAGGAACCCATGAGCACACGTGTAAGATTTAAATCTACGGACCCCAAAGCAAAAATATTTCCACCAAGTAATTCTCTTACAAGGAAATTTTGTTGAGAAAGCAGAGGCTGAGAACAGGGCTGGAAAGATATCTCCCAATTTCTTAGTTTCCCTGCTGTCTTGTAGCCTAAGATATCAAAGGTCTAATGATCTTGGAATGTTTAGTGCCAAGTCACCCTCAAGAGAGAGGCTTGAGCTCAACCTCAGAGCCTTTGAAGACAGAGGTTGAGTCTAACCAAAGTGTTTAATCTAATCTTAAATCAACTTGTGGTAAGAGCAAATATACCAACTCTGTGGCTACACAGAAGTTGGTGGCTAGGTTGAAAAAGAAAAGAGATTTCCTTAGGCTCCTGGTTTTCTAAACTTAATAGGTTGTTAAAACAGTTCCTAGAATCCAAAAGGACCCCATGAGTGGAAATCCACTCCACAGCAACTAACAACAATTAGAGCAGTGGTTCTCAACAGAGGGCAATTTTGCCCCTCAGGAAACATTTGGCAATGTCTGGAGACATTTTTGGCTGTTACAACTCGGGGGGTGCTACTGCCATCTAGTGGGTACAGGCCAGAAATGCTGCTTAACATCCTACAAATGGACAGGACAGCCCCTTAACAACAAATAATTAGCTGGCCCAAAACAGCACCAAGGTTGAAAAACCCTGTACTAGAGGAAGTAAAGCTACAACCCCACCACAAGCCAACTCCTGATTGAATCAAACTGAAAAGCTCATCACCCTAGCTGCCTCAAAGAGGAAAAAGCACTCTCCTTCTGGATGGATGGATGAACGGACGGACGGATGGACAGATGGATGGATGGGACACAGTGAGGGAGAGTAAAAGAAATAAAATACATTATCTACTTCAGCTTCAACTATTCTTTCAGACACAATATCCAGCAAATAAAAAAAATATATATAAATTGTGCAAAGAAGCAGAAAAATCAGATTCACAGACAAGAGAAAAAGCAGTCAATAGAGCAGACCCATAGACAAGTCAGGTGTTGGAATTATCAGACAAGGACTTTAAAGTAACTCTGCTAAATATGCTTTTTTAAATATCGACAATTAAAGATGGATACAATGAGAAAAAAGACAATTTCCAGCGAAATTTAAAGAACCAGAAGTAAATCCCAGAACTGAGAAATAAAAAATCCACAGGATGAGATTGGATACAAGAAACGATCAGTGACCTTGAAGACAAATCAATAGAAATCATCTAAATTGAAGCACAGAAAGAAAAAAGATGGGGGAAAAATGAACAGAGCCTCAATGACCTATGGGAGAAATCAAGTAATCAAACATACATGTAACCAGAGTTCCTGAAAGAGAGGAAAATGTGAGGCATAGAAAATAACTGAAGAAATGCAGGCTGAAATTTTTCCAAATTTAATCTAAAAGCTACCACCCACAAATTGAGGAAGTTTCATAAACCCTGATAAGGAAAATGAACGGAGAAGAGATGACCTCCAGGAAAATCTAGTTTAAGGTCTTTTTAAAAATGCCCTTAAAACAGCATAAGAAACAAGTTTAAATATTAACATAAATAAAACAAATACTTATTTCACATTGAATTTACCTGATACAATTCAGTCTTAAGGAGGCTAAAAAATTTTGTATCTAAAAGCTTTTTAAGATCATCAAAAAACCAGTACAGAAGTCATCTAATTCTTGTGGTTGTCAGGTGCCGTCAAGTCAACTTCAACTCATAGATACCTCAAGTGACAGAGGAGAACTGCCCCATAGGGTTTTCTCGGCTGTAATCTTTATGGAAGCAGACTGCCAGGTTTTTCTTCTGCAGAGGTGGGTTCAAATCACCAACCTTCTGTTATTGCTCAAGCACTTAACGGCTGTGCCACCAGGACTCCTTACCTAGTTGTTACTTGAACTTAATATTTCACTGAACAAAAGGTCATATCCCCTCTATCATGCTGAACCCCAAAGTCACACTGAGTTATGTGTGTTTTATCTTACTCATGGCTATGCTGAGCAACAATATGATATGGGAAGGCTTTGAAAAGTCTTTGCACACATAAAATATTAAAAGAAAATCTTGCCTACCTCAGGTAATGACTAAGAGACAAACCCTTAATTCTAAGCTAGCAAAAGGGAAGGCCAGTTACTTGCCAGGGCATGAGGGAGTGGAAAGGCAGTAGAAAAGCAGTTAAGTGGGAAATAAATGCTTCTCTTAAAAATTACAGTGGAAAAGAAGAAACATATACCCAAAGGATAATATATATATATACTCCAGAGAATTTTAGAGCTGGTAGATAACTTATCAATTACCTCTAGATCAGTGTCTCTCGTTTTAAAGATGAGGACACTCAGGCCAAGAAATGACATCCTGAGGGCAGTAGGACTAACAAGTATACGGGTCAGGAGTCCCCAAGACCACCTCCACATTCATAGATTCACTAGAAGGACTCAAGGTAATCAGTATATAGTTGTACTCATGACTAAGATTTATTACAGCAATGTAGAAACAATTCATAGCCAGACCATAAGGGGAAAAGACAAAGGTAGAGTCCGGAGCAATCCATGTGCAGGTCTGTCCCTCCCTTATCACACAAAGCACACTCTTACCCGAGCAATGAAAATGCAGCAACATGTGTGCAATGTTTCTGCCCAGGAAAGCCCATTAGAAACTCAGCACCCAACATTTTATTAGGGGTTGTCAGGTAGGCAACCTTTACCTAGCATGTACCAAAATTCCAGATTCCCAGAATGAATGCAGCTGTTGTTTACACAATCCAGGTACAGTGAGTTACCCATATCATTTAGGGAAAATTTATATCAGCATAGGGAATTGTTTCCTAGCCAAGTTCCCAGACTCCAACCTTCAAAGCAGGCCTTCATAAGGATAGCAATCTTAGGCCAGCTATGTTAACTCTTTTGCACAGCTTAAAATTAAAGTTCCCCAGTCCAGTGTCTTTATAACTAAGCCATAGCGTCTAGCACCTAGCATCAATGCCTAGCACATAGAAATACACACTACATAGATTCTATCATTCTTTAAACATCAAAATGCAACCTCAACAGCAATGAAAAAGCTTATTATCCTTTTATTCATTCAGACACTATTCTGCGCCATTTAGTCCCAAATGACTATGATTTTGCTATTTCCTTTTTCAGACAGCAATTTACCCACAGCTCGTGGGCAAATATGTTTTTCTTGTTGTTAGCTGCCATCAAGTCGGTCCCTGACTCATGGCAACCCCATGCACAACGAAATGACATACTGCCCAATCCTGCCACCATTCCCATGACCATTTGTGGATCAGAACATCATGATCAATAGGGTTTTCACTGCCTGATTTTCAGAAGTAGATCACCAGGCCTTTCTTCCTAGTCTGTCTTAGCGTGGAAGCTCTGCTGAAACCTGGTCAGCATCATAGCAACATGCAAGCCTCCACTGATAGATGGGAGGATGGGAAATGAACCCAGGTCTCCCACATGGCAGGCGACAATTCTACCACTGAACTACCAATGACTCTTCGGGCGAATATGGGGTGCTTTTATTGGCGGGGAGTGGCATAGAAAGAAGAGGACATATCTGAGACTAGCCTCCAGCAGTACCTTTAATTCCTGCACTAGAAAAACAGAAAAGAAAAATCTACGATGCAAAACCACCTTGCCTCTTATTAGCACCTAGTCAGCAAAGAAGACCACAAGATCTAAACTAGAGGACTCACACTGCCTAGGTTCAAGATTTGTTCAGTGGATTATCGAACAAATTCTTTAACCACTGTGACATTCAGTTTCTTCATCTGAAAATATGGATAACAGTGCTATGCTTTGCTAAGGGGTCATTCGGATTTGATTAGATGATGCTCGGTGAGCAGTTCTGGTGAGAAGTTTAGTAAGGGAAGAAAGTTAAAACAAATGGTTACGATAATGTTCTTAAGATTTTCAAGGATTTTTCTCAGCACTCATCATCAAATGCTGGCCATAATGACTTCCAATAGCTGTCAAATTGCTATCAACCCACACCAGAAAATGCCAAACCAGCACTCACTCACCTGAATTCGTCCATTCTTTGCCTGCAGTTGGGGACACAGACTTTGTTATTTAAGTAGCACCAAAAGCAAAGTGGGCCAGGATACTTACCTGGCAGTTCTACCCGCTCTGTGAATGTACGTGTTGGCATCTTCTGGACAGTCAAACTGAAGAACCCAATTCACAGCTGGGAAATCTGTACAAAATGAATGTCAAGTTAAGAAATCAGCTTCAGCATCTGCCCTGCTGCACTATTTTTATTTTATAGCCATGCTCACCAGGGCTTTCAGTCACAACAAACTGATAGATACCATCTGTGAACTCTATTAAGAATAAAATTAATTGCATGTACCAAGAGATAATAAACACTTCTGTCCTTTGGCAAAGTGAACTAAAATTAATGACAGTATCTAAATGTGAAGATTACTTCAGATATGACACACGGGAGACGGATTGCTTTGTGTCAGACAGATAATGAAATACTCTTTTATTTAATAACCCAGAAGAACCACTTCTCATGGGCTCCATGTGAACTATAAAACTGGCTTCTAAATTTAAATGAAGGTTTGCTTTTCCTGCTACTCCCATCTCCATTCCAACTCATGATTTCTTTCCAGTTCCCCCTCCCCACTGCTTAGCAACAGTTAGTCCACACGTATTTCTGGGGACTGCAGTCTCCACTTATTTCCAGAGAATCCTACTCTCATCTCCTTAAAAGAACTACCTTTAATCATTTATGGATTTTGCTGCAAGGGTTTCAGATCAATTTTTACCACAGAAAAAAAGGGCTGAGCACCCAAAAAATATATATTGGAAGATAATGATACTTATGAGCATCAAAACTATCACTAAGTCATACAATCTATTCAAAGAGCTTAAATTTTAGTGGGGGGTGGGTGGGAACAGAACAGAGATATTAAGAACCTCTGTCTCTCTCTCTCTCAATTTGAAGCAACCAGGTACCTCAGAGGCAGGGGCATGTTTGGGGCTGTGAAAAGAAAAGTTGAAAGCAGCAGTTGGATTTTCAGGTCCCCTTTGTTAAATTCTATACATTTGGGTATCCTGACAGAGACCGAAAGTCTTATCCCAGAGAAAAGCTTCAGATGCTGAGACACCAGAGTAGAAGGCAGGGACATCACAGCCAGGATGAAAACAGGGGTACTGAGTGAAAGTCTGCAGGCTGAGACCCCCAAGGGGACTTCCTTGGCCCTGTTGTTGTTAGGTGTCATCGAGTCGATTCCGACTCATAGTGACCCATCCCCCATAGGGTTTTCTTGGCTGCAATCTTTACGGAAGCAGATTACTAGGTCTTTCTCCTGTGGAGCCACTAGGAGGGTTCAAACTGCCAACCTTTCTGTTAGGAGCCGAGCACTTAACCGTTTGCATCACGGGGGCTCCCTAACTTCCTTGCTAGGCTCCCAGAAAGGCAGCAGCAAACTTAATCCCTCTGCTCATAAGATCAAAGTATTCTCTGGAGAAACTGAATGTTCAAAGAGAAAAGACTTGGATGTTAGAGCCCCTCACAAAATGATCAACTCGGTCCAAACCTCCTTACAATGACCAGCAGTCAGTAAGTCTCATTCATGTACCAATTACTTGAAATAACCTTTTTGGTGTCTCATAAATATAAAATGACACCCCACTGCAGACATTTGAAAAAAGCCTCAAATATGAAAAACAGAGACAATATAAAGAGTAAAAATGGAACTCAGCGGAAACAGAAACAATGTGGGAGAAGATAACTCAGAAAACAAATGGAAAACATCGTCAAAAAGAAAAGAAACAATGCGTCCATCAAACATGACAAAGAGGCTGTGCAAAAGAACAAAAAGCTCTTGGAACTTAAAAATTGAAACTTTAAACAGGAAAGCTGTAACTGTAACATCAAAAAATATCCCAAGAAGAGCAAGACAGAATGAAGAAAACAAGATACAAGGGAAAGATTAGTCCAAAAACTAATGGACCACAACTACCATGGACTCCACCAGCCTGAGTCCAGTACAACTAGATGGTGCCCGGCTACCACCACTGACTGCTCTGACGGGAATCACAACAGAGGGTCCCGGACAGAGCTGGAGAAAAATGTAAAACAAAACTATAACTCACAAAGAAAGACCAGACTTACTGGCCTGACAGAGACTGGAGAAACCTCGAGAGTATGACTCTCAGACACCCTTTTAGCTCAGTAATGAAGTCACTCCTGAGGTTCACCCTTCAGCCAAAGATTAGACAGCCCCAAAAAACAAAACGAGACTAATGGGGCACAACAGTCCAGGGACAAGGACTAGAAGGCAGGAGGGGACAGGGAAGCTGCTAACAGGGAACCCAAGGTCGAGAAGGGAGAGTGTTGACATGTCATGGGATTGTTATCCATTGTCTAAAACAATGTGTACTAACTGTTTAATGAGAAACTATTTGTTCTGTAAACCTTCATCTAAAGTACAATAAAGAACAAAAATAAAAGAGTGATGAATAAATGTATATTTATACATTAAGTTAAATATAGTTTAAAGTACACATACATCATCTTGTATGATTCCCCACTTTCACTGACAGTTGATTAAATCCATGTCCATCAGACAGGATCACTTTGGAGAAGAAAGGAGCAAACTCACGAAAATTTCTCAAAAAAAAATGCTCTAAGACATTAGGCTCTTTAAGAGAACTATCTATATGGGAGCAAATTAACAACAGCAACTACAAAGATTAGATAGGATGCTTAGTGGGCGGTGAATTCATGTTAATGAGGGAGGGACAATTTGGAAAAGCAAGGTGAGAATGGTTGCACAATTCAAAGAATGTAATCAGTGTCACTGAATTGTACATGTAGAAATTGCTGAACTGGTTTATGTTCTGCTGTGTACATCCTCAACAACAAAAAATAAATAAATTATCTTAAAAATATATATATATCCCAAGAAGACAGAGATGGACAACAGGAGAGAAAAAAAAATAGGAAAATTACAAGATTAATCAAAGAGGTGAAATATTTCTTCTAGAAAGAGAAAAGAAGAAAAGTAAATAGGAAGGAAGGGAGGGAGGGAAGAAGGAAGGTAGGTCAGTCTTAGAAAAAAACTTATAACAAGGCAATTTAACTCAGAGTAAAACACAAAAAAAAGTGCAAGAAACAATCTTCTATGAAAGGAAACAATCTTCACATATATCTTCTCTCAGCAGCAAACAATAATTACATAGTCAAAATAATGTCAATACTAAATTTCGTTTAAACAAAATCATGATATAACTTTATTGAAAGGATGGGGGTAGCAGAAGAGAGGTAGTGGTTAAAGGGGTGGTAGTTAGAGAGGTAAATCCTCAACTATCCTAAAGCAAACTCATTAGATAATGTCTAACCTTGATAAATTAAGAAATGGCAATTTAAGAATTTAACTTTGAAATATGGAGCTAAAAATAAGACTTCTTAGTAGCTGCTTCTGGAGAAGAAAGAAGGGTAGAGCAAGTCCTGCCATGTTTCATTAAAACTAACTTTTTTAACCATGTGCCTGTATAGTTTATTAAAAATAAACTTAACTAGAAAAATAAAAGTTTAAAAAAAAAAAGATACTAGTATACCCTAAAGAAATTCTTGGACATATACATAAGAGAGTTTCAGAATATGCACTGAAGAATTTTTGGAATAGACAGGAAAACTGAAAACAATTTAAATATCCATTACAACGGGAACTGATAAATAAGTAGATAAATAAATTCATACTATGGGAAAGTCTAAGTAAATCAATTGGATCTTTATACATCAACATGGGAAGACTTCAAAGGGCAAGTCATAGACTAATATGTACAAGGATATCATTTATTTAGATGTTTAAAACATGCAAGATAATACTATAGGTTGTATACAGATACATTCACATGGAATAAACTTATTTAACTAGAACAGAAGTTCTTAACATTTTTTATGCCATAGGTGAAGCCTATGAATCCCTTCCCAGAATAATGTTTTTAAATGCATACAATACACAGAATTACAAAAGAAAAATATGAAATACAGATAGCAATCTCTTCAATGAATGTCTCATATAGTAATGTATATGCTTGTTTACTAACACATTAAATAGCATCATCTAGTTGTGGGTCTAATAAGCACCATATCAAAATACTATTGAATGTAAACAATATTTCAGGATACTTGCATCAAAACCATAACGTAATATGAAAACATCTGATTGCAAGTGGAGACAAAGTCACAAGTAGTACCAATACTACAGCAGTCCCCCCTTATCTGCAGTTTTGCTTTCCAAAGTGGTTTCAATTATTCACAGTCAACCCTGGTCCAAAAATGTTACATTAGTAGTGTGAAGAAATCTCACGCCACACCACTCCATCCTGCTTGGGGACCACGTTCACGTAACTTTTATTACACTATATTGTTATAACTGCTCTATTTTATTATTAGTTATCGTTGTTAATTTCTTATTATGCCTAATTTATAAATCAAACTTTATCCTAGGTATGTATGTGCAGGATAAAACATAGTATACATAGGGTTAGGTACTATCTGTGGTTTCAGGCATCCATGGGAATCTTGGAACGTATCCCCCATGGATAAAACGGGACTACCATACAGTGGTTTGTTACTTACATTCATAATTGAAGAAAAAGCTAAATTTCAATAGAGGCTAGATGAACCCCTGAAACAATCTTTAAACCTTAAACCAAACATATCCCCTGAAGTCTCCTTAAAACCAAACAACAGTTTAGCTTAACTAGTAAAGAATGTCTGCCTTGAACATTATGCTCTTTTAAGAACTATCTACATGGGATCAAATTGAAAACAGCAACCTGAAAGATGAAGACAGGAACCTTAGAGGGCAACGAGTTTATGTTAATGGGAGAGGACCAACTCAGAAAAGGAGGGTGAGAATGGTTGCACAACTTGAAGAATGTAATCAATGCCACTTAATTGTACATGTAGAAACTGTTGAACTGGTGTACATATTCTCAACAAGAGCAAAATAAATTATTTTAAAAAAGAAAAGCTAAATTTCACTTAAAGGTTAGTGAAAATACATAATTTTTCCCATCCAAATTTACAGACCCCCTGAATTCATGGGCTCTTTGAACTAGAGGTGAAGAATCCTCAATTAAAAGGATACACACATTATGAGATTGTTAACCATTGTTATAGGGCAACATTTGTAGAAACCGTTAAATGGGAGGCTATTTTGTCCTGTAAGCCTTCATCTTGGGTGAGAATGGCAGCACAATTGGAAGAGCATAGTCAATGTCACTTAAATGTGTACGTAAAAAGTTTTGAAATGGTGTATCTTTGGCTATGTGTATTTTCACCAAAAAAAAAAAAAAAAAAAGCTGAGAATTCAGAGGGTTAAAATGTTTTGGGGTTGTTAACCAAAGTCATAAAACAGCATGTGTACTACAGTTACATGAGAAACTGTTTGTCCTGTAAGCCTTCACCTGAAGTACAATAAAATATTAAAAAAAAAAAAAAAAAATACAGCATGGAAAAGAAAAGAAAATAAAAGGATACACACTAAATAGCTGATAGCAACTGTGCCTGCAGAAGAAGACAGTGAAATGGGACAGGGCATAAATATGATCTCAACCGTACCACAAAAAAAATCCAAAGACTATTTGATATTAATATCTGTTTATTCTGAGTGGCTGGTATTTTTTTTTTAATTAAAATAAAGGAATCTGACCCTTCAAAGGGTAGACCTGAGTTCAAAATTTGCTTATGCTGACCTGAACTATCTAGGTTCGAACTGACACCTTTGAACTGTGGTGCTGGAGAAGAATATTCAATATACCATGGACTGCCATAAGAACGAACAAATCTGTCTTCGAAGAAGTACAACCAGAACGCTCTTCAGAAGCAAGGATGGGGAGACTATGTCTCACATACTTTGGACATGTTATCAGGAGGGATCAATCCCTGGAGAAGGACATCATGCTTGGTAAAGTAGAAGGTCAGCAAAAAGAGGAAGACCCTCAACCAGATAGACTGACACAGTGGCTGCAACAATGGGCCTAAGCATAACAATGATCGTAAGGATGGCACAGGACATCTTTCTGTTGTACACAGGGTCGTTACGAGTCAGAATCAACTTGATGGCACCTAACAAGAACAACGACAGGATTCTACGGTGCAATTATTATCATAAAACGATGGTAAATGCACAAAAAATTAAGATATTATTGAAATTTTCACTGACCCCAAAGCATACCCTTATGTTAATTATCTGTTAATAATTTACTTTTTTTCATGGAAAAACAAGAGAAAAGAGAAGTCCAATTATTTGAGTCTATCTGAATTCCTGAAAAACACCTATCTATAAGCAAATTATATTTCTCATGATCGTAGCATATTTCCTTGCAGGAAGTTCCCTTACCCAGCCCCCTGGCTGCAATATCCGTGGCAAAGAGTATTGCAGCTCTCTTGCGGACAAATTCATTATACACTTCCATTCTTCTCATCTGCTGCTGTCGACCATGGAGGGCAAGAATAGAAATACCAGGACGTAGTCGGCAGAACACTCGGTACAGATACTGAACCTGGGCATTAGCAAAAAAAAATGAGTTTAGTATTTCTAGATGGCAGCACCAAAATAAGCTTAAACATGAGCAGCAAAAATAAATTAAGAAACACAAATATAGAGCAGTGAAAGGGAAATGCAGTCTAGAGCTGTGTTCTTCAAACTTTTTTCTCCATATTTCCTACAAGAATTTTTGAAAATAAGCTCCCATTGCATTTTTAAGTTGATATATGAAATTTTTTCAATATAAGTGGTTGCAAATACTGTAATATCAATTTGTCATGTTGTAAATATTGATATTTTAAAATACTTACCTCTTATAAATATATCCAATGGAGTTTAAATACCAGAGCAATTTGATACCTACCACCAATCATTTAAAAAATATATGAAGAAACTCCTCTTTAACAGAAATTTTATTTCTCTTCTTTGAACTCATATTGCTATTTCACGACCCCACAGAATTTCACCTATTTTCTTTCTCAGGTAGGTGTTAAAAAATGTGTACACCTAACTAGAGAAAATGGACTGGAAGGAACTTAGTTTCTGAACAGAGTAATATCTAAAAATCACTATGGTAGTTGACCAAAATTTGTAATAATTTACCAGCAAACAACTCTATTAAGTCTCTCTTCAATTTTGTTTGAAGAATGAAAAGCCATCTAAATTACAAAATTACTTGTTATCCAAACCTTAGAGTCATTCACTTTCCAAACAGCAATACTCTGGAGCCAGAGAGGCTTTCTCATTCTGGGACAATGTACCAATAAGATTAGGGATAAATGGGCATATATCTTTCTTTTGTAAAGTTGTAGGAAGGGCTACTGTGAAAGAGGATATAGGAAAGGAGAACCCACAGACTACGGATGAACTTTCAGGCAAATCATTCTTAAAGTATATATGGAAATTGAAGAACTATAAATTGAGTCCATGAAAGCTTTCTGCAATCTTCATTCCTTGAATCAAGACTGACCTTGAATTCCTGCTCTTTAACAAACTAGCTGAGGTAGAAGAGGCATTAAAAATAAGGTTACGTAGGCTGTAGTAGAAGGAGCCCTGGTGGTGCAATGGTTAAGTACTCAGCTGCTAACCCAAAGGTCGGCAGTTCGAACCTACCAGCGGCTCCACGGAGAAATCTTATAGGGCAGTTCTACTCTGTCCTATAGGGTCCCTATGAGTCGGAATTGACTCGACAGCACTCAACAACAACAGGCTCTAGCAAGGAGTTTAAAATTAATTCTAATTTATAGGAAAAGTCATTGGAGAGTTTTAAGCAAGGCAGTGACATATTTGTTTCCACTTTTCAAAGACCACTCTGGCTCTAATGTGGAAGAACTATAGGGGAGAAAGTGACAAAACAAGAAGACCAATAGGAGGCTAAGACAAGGTAACTGGCTCACACCGCACTGTAGCATAGAAGGTGCAGAGAAGCAGCACAGCTAATGAGATTTATTGGTAGACTGGATGAAGGATGGCAGGAATTAAGATTTCAGTCATTTATTGAGATGAAAAAGAGTTGGAAGAACAGAACTAGGGATAGAAAATCTTAAGCTGTATTTTCCACATTGAATTTGAAATGCTTTTTAGACCCTCAATTGGGAATATACAGCAGTCAGGTGGATATACAAGACTAAAGCTCAGAATTTGGAAGCTGTCAATATATTGACAGAGTTTAAATCCACGGAACTGATGAGGTGACCTAGAGAGAGAGTTACTACAGATGCGTAAAGGGCAAAGAATATAGAGGTCTGAGGCACTCCAAATTGTAGCAGTGAAGCAGAGGTGGAGAATCCAGCAAAGGAGGTTAACACAGAGCAGCCAGAAAGCAAGGGGACAAATAAACAGATGAGCAAGTGTGGAGTCTCAGAAATCTAAAGCAGTGTTTCAAGAAGGAGGGAATGGTCAACTGTATCAAATTCTTCTGAGAGGCTGTCTTAGTTATCTAGTACACTTAATTGTGCTCACAAGGAACCTGTACATAGACCAAGAGGCAGTCGTTTGAACAGAACAAGGGGATACCGTATGGTTTAAAGTCAGGAAAGGTGTGTGTCAGGGTTGTCTCCTTTTACCACACTTATTCAACCTGTATGCTGAGCAAATAATCGCAGAAGCTAGACTATATGAAGAACAGGGCATCAGAATTGGAGGAAGACTCATTAACAACCTGCATTATGCAGGTGACACAACCTTGCTTGCTGAAAAGTGAAGAGGACTTGAGGCACTTACTGATGAAAATCAAAGACTACAGCCGTCAGTATCGATTTACACCTCAACATAAAGAAAACAAAAATCCCCACAATGGACCAATAAGCAACATCATGATAAACAGAGAAAAGACAAGTCATCAAGGATTTCATTTTACTTGGATCTGCAATCAACACCCATGGAAGCAGTAGTCAAGAAATCAAACCATGCATTGCACTGCTGCAAAAGACCTCTTTAAAGTGTTAAAAAGCAAAGATGCTACTTTAAGGACTAAGGTGTGCCTGACCCAACCCATGGTGTTTTCAATTGCCTCACATGTATGCGAAAGCTGGACAATGGATAAGGAAGACGGAAGAAGAACTGATACCTCTGAATTATGGTATTAGTGAAGAATATCGAATATACCATGGACTGCCAAAAGAACGAACAAATCTGTCTTGAAGGAGTACAACCAGAATGCTCCTTAGAAGCAAGGATGGTGAGACTTCACCTCACATACTTTGGACATATTATCAGGAGGGACTAGTCCCTGAGAAGGACATCACGCTTGGTAAAGTAGACGGTCAGCGAAAAAGAGGAAGACCCTCAATGAGATGGACTGACACAGCAGCTGCAACCACCAGCTCAAGCATAACAATGATCATCAGCATGGTGCAGGACCGGGCAGTGTTTCGTTCTGTTGTACGGAGGGTTGCTATGAGTCAGAATCGACTCAATGACACCTAATAACAACAACCTAAGAGAATTCACACAAGGAGCCTTGGTGATGCAGTGGTTAAAGCACTCGACTACTCACTGGAAGGTCAGCAGTTTGAACCTACCAGCCGCTCTGTGGGATAAAGATGTGGCAGTCTGCTTGCATAAAGATTACAACCTTGGAAACCCTATGGGGCAGTTCTACCCCGTCCTATAGGGTTGCAATGAGTTAAAATTGACTCAATGGCAACAGGTTTGTTTTTCTGGCGGTTTTTTTTTTGTTTTTTGGTAGGTACTAAAAACCTCCCTTCTTTAGGAGATTTAACAGTTAGAAAATACGTCCTAAAAAAAAATCTGAAATCATTTTTACATGGTAAAATTATATAGGAAAACTCTGAACTCTGATGACAGACCATCATTTATCTGTCCCACAAGCTGGAAAGAAACAAATTTAACATGCTAAGCTATTCTAAAAGCTATAAATCTAGAATCAATCTGCTATATGCCACCAACTATATGTCAGCAAGGATTCTGAAATATAGTTGAGGAAAAGTGGCATACAAAAATTGAACACGGTCCTTTTTCCTTGAAGGAAGAGATCAAGTTTTCTTACACATCTCTGAATTCCTATTTTCTAGCACATAGATAGTATTCAAGCAATGTTTATTAACTAAATAAATTAAAGACATAAGCAAAAGAGTACAGAAGGATAGGAAAGAGAGCAATTTATTCTAAAAAGGAAATTGAGGAGTAGCAGAAAAAGACTTTCAGGTATAGCATTTGAGCTTAGCCTTACCACCAGTTACCAGTTGATTCTGACTCATGGCAACCTCATGTGTGTCAGAGTAGAACTATGCTCCATAGGGTTTTCAACAGCTGATTTTTTGGAAACAGACCACCAGGCCTTTCTCCTGAAGTGCCTCTGGGTGGATTCAAACCTCCAACCTTTCAGTTAGCAGCCGCGTGCAAGTGTGTTAACCATCTGCACCAGCCAGGGACTCCAGTTTAGCCTTAAAAGATACTAAATATTTATCCAGAATTAGCCTGAATGGATGCAGAAGTCACTCCAGAGAGATCAGCACGAACAAAAGTATGAGGCATGGAAATCAATGGCAAGTAATAAATGACATACAGTGCTCTGGCATATTCAGATCAGTATTGATGGAGAGTAAAGTAGGGTGTCAGACTAAAAAGACCTTTGCTTACCCCAGCCATTCAAATGCTAATTCTAGTAATATTTATTGAGGACTACCATGTTCCAAGAATGATGGTAAGTGTTAATGATATTGAAGTAAAGACAGTAACCGTTTCTGCACTCATGAGAGCTTAGAGTCTTATCCTGAGTTCTTTTAGAACAAAGACTACATTAACTACATATCCCTCGCCACCTCTAGTACTATATTTCTCATGTAGTAGAAAAATCACTATTTGTCTAATTGAAATCTGCTATTTTAAAAGGGATGATTCATCATAAATAAGTTCAGAAAGAAAAATAAATAAACAGTACCTCTTTACAACTGGAGAAAAACACAATACTCTTCTTCTTCAGATGGCTTCTCATAAAGGAATATAGTACACTGATTTTCTGCTGCAGCTCACAAACTATGTAATTCTGTTCCAAAGTGGCAGGGGTGCTTGCAGAATTGAGAGGAGCAAAAGCATCAAAAATATGCCATACTGGTTAATTTTGAAACCCAGATCCCCAAAAAAGGAAAAAAAACAACTGTTAAATTTTTAACAGCGGCACATCTCTCGAACAAATCCTCCTCCCTGCAAAAAAAAACCTTCTCTTTTCTATTGTCCCTTGGGAAATAAATTCAACACATGACTAAAATACATTCAAAATCCCTTGTAGAATATATATTAAAAATACACACGCAAACCATGGTTGCCTCTGAAAGGGCGGGATGGGATCAGGGACTGACTGTAAAGAGATGTGAGGGAGCTTGCTGGCCTGATGGCAATGTTCCACATCGTATTAGGGGTCTGGGTGACAGAAGTATACACATTTGTCAAATCTGAGCAAATGTACTTAAGATTTCTACATCCCATTATATGTAAATTTTACATGAAAAAATATTGGACTCCTGTCAGGAAAAAGTGTACAGACGTCTGCAATTTACTTTGAAATGCATTAAAAAATAAGATGTGTTGATATATGGCTAGAGGGATGGATAAACGGATAGTAAACAGATGATAAATGGATAGGTAACATCTAGGTGATGGGTATACAGTGCTCATTGTAAAATTCTTTCAATTGTGCTGCATGTTTAAAATTTTCATAATAAACTGTTGGAGAGAAACACATATGCATTTACTCGTTGAGCTAACCTACTTTTAGGATTCTGAAAACTCTGGTAAAAATGTAGAAAGATACAGCATTATTTATAAAGCAAAAATGATGAAAAATAACCCAAATGTCCATCAGTAGGGAACTACTGCATTGACACAATTAAGTACCATGCAATTGTAAAAAAAAGGAGTATCTACCCATCTATATAGTTGTCATAGTATCAAAACACACTTTTAAACATATTTCCCCCAACCAATTTACAAAACACAAATACACACACACACTTTTTACTGGCACATACACACATATCATTCTGTAGTTTTTAGTAGAACTAAAAGAAAATAACAGTTGCTAGAACAATTGTAAACAGAAGAGTATTTTACTAAGTATTAATGTATTTGATAAAATATGTTCCAGAGCATACTTGTCCTGGATAACACACCTAGGTAGAATGATTCTACACCAAATAATTTTGGGAAATGCAGCGAGCTATGTCCACTTCCTGCTGCTTTGGAGAGTCACAATGTTCATGGACATATTAAAGTTCAGGGACTTCTGAGAAGTCTTGAAGTAAAAAAAAAAAAAATTGTTTCATTTTTAACTCAACATTTACTGTTTATCTACCCAGGAAACATCCTCCCCCTCATCTGTGGAAGGTAGCTTAGTGAATGGTACAATACCTATTAACATCTTACAGAAAAAAATATTTGTTCCCTTGGCCACATTCTGGAAAACGCTGCTTTAGCGTATTCTCATATCTGGTAATGCAAAATTTGAGTAATTTTAATTCATGTATTTACTATGCTTTATACATCTAATAATAACAAACTCATAAAATGATGTTTTATTTCCTAGAAAAGTAATATTAATTTAAAACACCAAATTCTTAAACTAAAAAAGAGAACTTTGATTTTTTTTTATTGAATCAAATATGGTTTCAAATAGTGCATACCTGTATTTTGCTTTCTCATGAACCCAGACATACTCAGGGTTTTTCAAACTCAAGCGTGCAAGGTCCTTTACGGATTTGGTTTGCGTTGCCGAGAAAAGCAAAGTCTGACGTTTCTTAGGAAGATTTTCGATAACAGCGTTCATGGTTTCAGCAAAGCCCATGTCCAAGATTCTATCTGCTTCATCAAGAACTAAAAGGGGAAAATGCAAGGTGAACTATAATATTTGACACAGACATTAGGATTAATAATGTCAGGTGGTATCCTAACTGGACTCTCAAACAGAAAAAGGACATTACTGGAAAAACTGATGAAATCCTAATAAAGTCAGGAGTTTAATATGTAAAAATACGACGATGTTAATCTGTTAGTTTTGACAAAGATACCATAGTTATAGAAGATGTCAACACTAGGCAAAACTGGGTAAAGGGTATACGGGAACTCTCTGTATTATCATTGTAACTTTTCTGTAAATTTAAATTATTCCAAAACAATAAGCTATTAAAAAATAATACATATTCCTGGCTACCACCACTGACTGCTCTGACCAGGATCACAACAGAGGGTTCTGGACAGAGCTGGAGAAGGATGTAGAGCATAATTCTAACTCACAAAAAAAAAGACCAGATTTACTGGCCTAAAGGAGACTGGAGAAACCTCAAGAGTATGGCCCCCAGACACCCTTTTAGCTCAGTGGTGAAGTTACCTCCAAGGTTCACAGTTCAGCCTGGGAGTGGACAGCCCCATAAAACCAAATGAGACTAACAAGGTACAGGAGTCCAGTGACAAGGGCCAGAAGGCAGAAGGGGACAAGGAAGCAGGTGATAGGGAACCCAAGGTTGAGTAAGGATATTGTTGACGTGTTGTGAGATTGTTAACCATTGTCATAGGGCAACATTTGTAGTAACTGTTAAATGAGAAACTATTTTGTTCTGTAAGCCTTTATCTTAAGTGAGAATAACAGCACAACTGGAAGAGCATAGTCAATGTCACTGAACTGTGTATGTAGAAATTTTTGAAACGGTGTATCTTTGGCTATGTGTATTTTCACCAAAAAAAAAAAAGTTGAGAAGTTAGAGGGTAAATATGTTGTGGGGTTGTTAACCAATGTCATAAAACAACATGTGTACTACTGTTTCATGAGAAACTATTTGTTCTGTAAGCCTTCACCTGAAGTACAATAAAATAAAAAAAAAAAAAAAAAAAATACATATTAGGTAATATCACCAAATAGAAAAGAAAAAGTTCACAAAAAAAATGCCAATTTGACCTTTCAAGTCATCACAAGTGGGTGTTACTTAAAAAAGTAAAATAAAACATTCTTTAAAAACCAATTGCCACTGAGTCAACTCCAACTCATGGTGACCCCTGTGTGTCAGAGTAGAACTGTGCTCCACAGGGTTTTCAATGGCTGAGTTTTCGGAAGTAGCTCACAGGCCTTTCTTCCAACGTGCCTCTGGATGGACTCAAATCTACAACCTTTTGGTTAGCAGCCAAGCACAGTAACCATTTGCACCATCCAGGGACTCAAAAAAAAAAAAAAATTCTGTAGTGCCTAATGCTGAAGTGCCTAATTTCACATGCATAAGACTACTTATATCTATTTTAATGGGGGGGGAAAAAAAAAAAAAGATCTAGCTGTACTCTCTGGGTTTGGAATCCACAGGCCAAAAAAAAGAAAGTTTTTACATGTTATTCCTCAGATTGTTCTTAACTGTAACATTTATCTAACATAACATTTCGATCATTAAAATTTGTAAAGGCTGTCTCCTAAGTCTGAGGTTTTTCATTAGAAATCCATTAGACTTACCTAACATTTGGAGATTGGTAGCATGAAAACATATTGTTTCATCCATGTGCTGAAGAAGTCGACCAGGTGTGCAAACTAGGATATTTATGTTATTGATCCTCTCAGCTTCATGTTTTAGATCCTGAAAACAGTTGTTTCTTTAGAATACATAGACATATCACTCTGAGCAGCCAATGCACCAAGACTACAAAAAATGCATGTGGCATTTCATCATAGCCACTTAGATACTCCAGAAATAAACCCAATTTCTCCCTTCTATTTCTGCAGCACATCCAAATTTCTAGGCTAAATAAAGTCCTTCCTGAAGACCTAAAGAGCTCAGAGTTCCTCTAGATTCTTAATCATATCCAGAATTTTGAGACCAAGAAAAATATCATTAAATGAATCCTCCAAGTCTTGATTTCCCATTAGGTCTGCCAGAACCGACTAAAAAACTGAATTACTTCTATTTTCTAAAAAGTCAGGGCACAGGAGCATTGAACAGGTTCCCTGACACCACTCACTGCACCTTGTGGACTGAAAAAATAGCTGAGCCCTCCATATATTAGAAGTTCTCTCCTTGAAACAAGAACCGCAGAATGTTGTTAATTGTTAAACGCAGGTGAGGAGCACACAAGTATGTGAGGGTCTGTGATGCTGTTCTTTTTTTCTTTTGTGTATGTCTGCATATAAAGACAAGAAGTCAAGTATCTACCCTCAGAGTCCAAAATAGACTTTAGCAGATATAAGCATTCCAAGTGTACTGTAAGGTAGAACAAAGGTTAAACAGCAGATTTTTAACCATGGTTCAGAATAAGCACTCCTCAGAACTAACTACCTTCCTTTCTTCTGTGGCTGGTCAAGCCATGCCCTAAATTATTCAACCCCTTAGCTACCTTATTAAAAGGAACTGGTTCACATGTTGAAATGCATCTTTCCCAATGCATATTAACTAACAGATTTACAGATTGGTTAGAGTACATTAGTCTCAAAGAGCCTGATCAATTCCAGATATTGTGACAAAAGGGACTTTCTGGGTCTGCGAAGCTGACAACCAGACTCTAGATGACAGTGACCACACCAAGATGCTACCACCCCACAAGACCCTGTCTAGGGGGCCAGACTATCTGTTTAGATGAAATCTCCACCTCTTCCTTGTCAACTGCCACAGTGCCCCAACACAGGTTGTAGAGGGAAAGAAAGAGGAGGGGCCAGGACAAAAGGACAAACCTTTCCACCAATGATGAGACCAGCTGAAAAGTCATGATTCTTTCCTACTTTTCGGAGAACCTCAAAGGTCTGATAAGCCAGTTCTCTCGTAGGTGATATTATCAGAATCCCCAGCCCATCTGCTGAAGTCCACTGCAGACGATATAAGGCTTCCAGCACCTCAAAACAGACAGCAAATAAGTGATCAATAAGCCGTTAGGAAAGTCATCTTTTTGACCCCTGAGCCTCAACCTTGTCCCTCCAAATCACAGACACATTTCAAATAGAAGGCCTATCAGTCACAAGTTTTATACAATCAATCAGAAGAAAAGATTCTGTTTATTGTTTTCTCTTTCTGCCAGCCACCAGAGCGTCCATCCTCAATCCATAAAACCAAACAAAACCCCTTGCCATCAAGTCAATTCCAACTCATAGCGACCTTATAGGACAGAGTAGAACTGCCCCATAGGGTTTCCAAGCAGCGGCTGGTGGATTTGAACCTTTTGGTTAGCAACCGAGCTCTTAACCACTGTGCCACCAGGGCTGGAAAAAGAAGGCCCACGGCAGTCCAGCTGCTGCCAGAGCCATACCATCAGTAAACTGGCACGTACAGCCCCACAGACAGTTAAATAGATTTAACAAAAATATTTATCATCATCATTTTCTAAACAAAAACCACATGAGCTTTCCCCTGCATAGCTGCTGTGGTTATCTAGTGACGTAAGAGGGGAGAGGTATTATTCAAAAAAAAAAAAAAAATCGAGGATTTAAGAGAAAGAAACTGGTTTTGCAATACTTGGAAGAAAAATTAAAATGTGATCTTTCTGGGCCAATTATTTTGTAGGAAATTCAAAATTAGGAGATCAACTACATAATGGAGATGTTAATAAATTTCTAAGAGGTTCTCTTGTTTTACTGCTATAAAGGACAGCTATTAATGTCCCAGAGCCCTGGTGGCGTAGTGCTTAAGAGCTTGGCTGCTAACCAAAAAGTCAGCATTCTGAATCTACCAGCTGCTCTTTGGAAACCCTATGCAGGCAGTTCTACTCTGTCCTATAGAGTCACTATGAGATGGAATCTACTCGATGGCAACAGATTTGGTTTTGGTTTTATTAATGTCCCAGAAAATTCTTAACCAATGACCAAATCTCCTTCAAGTGAGAATACATCAGCTTTATCCTAAACAGGTGCCAGGATAAATGTGACTGGCAGGGTTTGCAAGGGTGAGAGCAGGAACAGCTTTCCTCGCCTGTCTTATTGCAGAATGTAACCATTCTGACCTGCCATGGGGGAATGCCCCACATTATAAGAATGTGATGACTTGTCAAGGCAGGATAATTCATTCACTCAATAAGTTACTAAGTGTTTGCCATGTCCATGGCACTGTGCTAGAACCCGGGGAATACAGTGAAGAACAAGAGAGACATCGGCTGGCTGCTGAAGCTTGCATTTTAGCCAGGAAATCTAACATGAAACAACTCTTTAATTTATTTGAACCTACATCAAGGGCCATAGAGGAGAGGTTATAAAATTGTATAATGGAGGACCTGACCCATTATGAGCAAAATACTTACTGGAACGAGGAAAGCCAAAGTCTTGCCAGATCCAGTTTTAGCAGCTCCAAGCACATCTTTACCTTGCAACGCCAACCCGATGGTCTGCTTCTGTATCTCGGTTACCAAACGGTACTGGGCTTCTTGCAAACCTAGTAGTGTGGAGCGGAGGAGAATGATGCTTTAGAAAATACCTGCAAAAAGCTGTTACATTTTTGTTTCCTTGCTTATTTTAACTAGCACAATTAGGTTTAATTTTAATTATTCAAAGGCTCCTACTGTTTTGTATTTTTACTACCGTTCTTTATCTAGAAAGGATGAAGAGAACAACAAATTGGTAAAACTCAGTGAATTGATATTATTTCTTGTTGTAGGTTTCCATCATATCAAAATCATTTGCCAAAATAAGATTTTTCAGGTAAAACTCTCTCTAAGCCCTCTTCTATTTATTTAAATATCAAGAAATCCAATAACATGTCCCAGGATCACCATGTACCTACCTTTCAATGTTTTTTTGGACAAGGGGAAATCTGAAAATCTTGTAATTTCATTTACATTTATCTGCAGGGAAAAAAAAAAGAAAGAGGGGACTGTGTCAGATAAGAAAAAAAGTAACCCACTGTATAATTCATTTGTTTCACAATATAACCATTTATTTCTCAACATTAAATTGTGCTGCCTAATTTATCCTGGGTACTGCAAGTTCACTCAAAATTCAATCACCACTTCTAATAAAAAACTATCATTCCAGCTTGTGTTTCATTTTATAATCTACGTGTCATCTTGCCCAAAGTTCCTAACATAGCCCAGGCAGGGTTATTTCCTGCCCTCAAATACTAAAAACACAAATATTAAAACATTGCCTGAATGCCTACAAATCATTCCAGGTAATATTGGAGAGCTGGCAATCAATGAATTAGCATTAGAAGGAGAACAGTTCATTCAAAAAACATCCTGTTCCAGCAAAGAACCTCAATTAGAAGATAACATCCCAAACCAGACATTAAAATTAGGTGGGATCCATCCTTGTACTTGTAGAATTATTAGCTAAAAAGCTGTTTTTATAGGGAATGGAACGCTTACAGGAAGAAGCAGACTAGCAACAGTCTTCAAACCCCAACAGAGGTACAGCAGAGACAAAGTGGGCTACGAAACACCGCACATCTTTCCTAGAAGGGAAGTTTAGAAGAATGAAACTCCTCCAGCACTCTGTCAACTGTGACCATATGAAGCTATACACCATATTCTAAAAAAGAGGTCGTCAAAGAAACAAAAGGGAATTGTGATTCTTCTGATGCTCTGGAACAGGAGTCAGCAAACTATGGTCCATGGGCCAAACTGAATTTGCTGCCTGTTTTTGTAAAGAAAAGTTTTACTGGAGCAAAACTTTACCCATTCATTTAGAAGTTGTCTATGTAGTTGTGACAGAGGCCATACGGCCCCACAAAACCTAGTATTGACGATCTGGCCCTTTACAGAAAAAATCTGCCAACCCTGATCTAGAAGATTCACAACTACATTCCAAGGAATACTTAAAAGCCAAATCAGAAGATGGTTGCCGTTCCTACAAACAAAATAAACTCTCTCCCCCTCCCTTTAACCCTTTCTTCTCTTAGAAAATCACTCCTGTCTCCTTAATCCTCACATACTCCCTCTAAAATCTGTATTATCATTCTTCTTAATTCAAAGAAAAGATGCTTCGGTGATGGTCCTTACTAGGTGCTGATGAGTCGATTTCAATTTATAGTGACCCAATGTGACAGAGCAGAACTGTCCCATAGGGTTTCCCAGGCTGTAACCTTTACAGAAGCAGATAGTCCGGTGTTTCTCCCATGGAGCGGCTGGTGGGTTTGAACTGCCAATCTTTCAGTTCACAGCCAAATGCTTACTCATTGAGCCACCAAAGCTCCCTAGTCCTTATTAAAGACTTCCCAACCTTGCTGGAAAAGTTGAAGAGGGGAGAGAGGATGGGGTATCTATCACTTAACCACCCTCCTATATACCTTATAACCGTCTCTCTGATAATGCCCATTTCTCACAAAAGTTAGTAATACCTTTACATCCTGAAAGGAGGAGAAAAATGTATTTACAACTTCCTAAAATACTCCCAACTACTACAATCAAGAAAAGAAAAACCATTTGCTTCAAATCACACTAGATCAAATTTTGATTAAGAAAAGAATCAGGACTAGAATTCACAACTATAACACACAAAAAAGACCAGATTTACTGTCCTGACAGAGACTGCAGAAACCCCGAGAGTATGGCCCCCAGACACTCTTTTAGCTCAGTGGTGAAGTCACTCCCGAGGTTCACCGTTCAGCCGGGGATTGGACAACCCCATAAAACAAAACAGGACTAATGAGGCACAGCAGTCCAGGGACAAGGACTAGAAGGCAGAAGGGGACAGGAAAGCTGGTGATAGGAAACCCAAGGTTGACTAAGGACAGGGTTGACATGTCATCGGGTTGTTAACCATTGTCATAAGGCAATACGTGTACTAACTGTTTAATGAGAAACTATTTTGTTCTGTAAACCTTCATCTAAAGTGAGAATAGCAGCAGAACTAGAAGAATGTAATCGATGTCACTGAAATGTACATGTAGAAATTTTTGAAACGGTGTATCTTTGGCTATTTATATTTTCACCAAAAAAAAAAAAAAAAGGAAAAAAAAAAAGGTCCTCCAAGGTCGAGAAGGGAGTGTTGACATGTCATGGGATTGTTAACCAATGTCATAAAACAATATGTGTGCTGAGTATTTAATGAGAAACTATTTGTTCTGTAAATCTTCACCTAAAGTACAATAAAAAAATTTAAAAAAAAAAAAAAGAATTCACAACTAACTGCAATAGAAATCTAAATGAATCAATCCCAGATTAAGAAAGTTTGAGTCATTAAGCAATTATGAAAACATTTCTCAAGAAGCCTCATTCCCCAGCTCTCCATCAGTCCCTCCAACTCACATCCCTAAGTGATAGTCTTGGAAATATGCTACCCAGACCTCCTGCTGCAGGGAACAGAGTTGACTGATGGCTGCAGCTGTCCCCCCTGTAGATCCACCACTGTAGAGGCTATCCTTCCCCCTGGGCTGCTCCCAGTCAACGGCTGAGCACAGCAGTAGTACTGGTGCAGGCTCATTCCTGCAGGATAGGGGATTCCTCTAACAGGATACGTTGGCTCGAGGACTCCCCATCAGCATGGCCAAAGCATTCTTAGAACTGCGCCACAGTCTGAGACTTCCTACCAGAACTTTGAACCGGTTCTTCCCAGTTCAATCACGGTGGAGGAAGTGACACTAGAACAGATCAATTTCTTAAAATTTGGGTGAACCAGAATCATAACCGGAATGGAAACATTATAGAACAAACACGTACTAGAAACCAGCAACCAAATCTCTTGCCTGTCTGATTTAATGCAGAGTCAGAAACGGCAGTGTCCTGCTCAAAGATGGCAGCTGACCGTGCCTCTCTGAATGCATGCTGCTCTCCTCAGTCCTGGCAAAAATTCAATCTCACACATCAGGCTCCTGAAACGGCTCACTATGCCTCTTCCGAGTCTCCCATTCCAAGGCTTCAACCAGTAATTTTTCCATTCCGGTTATGGTTCTGGATCAGACAAATTTTAAAAATTCAGGTCTGTGGTCTGTTCCAATTTTGCTTCATCAGTCATAACTGAACCAGTTCAAAACGGTTCAAAGCCCTGCTTCTTCCTACCTAATCCTCCATCCTTCCCCCTCTCCCTTCACAGGTGTCAGATCTATATCATGGTCTGAAGGCTTTCCCTCCTCCCTACTCCTATTCCCTCTCCTTTATCATTCACAGGCAGTTCCCCCAATAAATCTCCAATTCACCTAATCCCATCTTGACATGCGCTTCTCAGAGAGCACCCAGGACCCAGATTGTGCCAATAATCTACGTGGTCTCTTAGCCCTAGACCCTTTACTGCTTAGACATATTATCTACATTACCCCAGACTTGCCTCTATTTCCAGACACAGTCTCTGAGCATGGCCTCTGTTTTAGTTTCCTACTGCTGCTGCAACAAACTACCACTAAATTAGTGGCTTAAAACAGCACAAATTTATTATCTTACAGTTCTGAAGGTCAGAAATTTGAAATAGGTCTCATGGGCTAAAATCAAGGGCTGCATTCATTATGGAGACTCTGGGGAAAATGTTTTCTTGTCTTTTCCACTTTCTAGAGAGGCTGCCCACATTCCTTGGCTCAAGGTCCCCCAAGGTCCCTCCATCTTCAAAGCCAGCAATGGTTGGTCAAGACTTTCTCACATTGCATCACTCTGGCACTGATTCTCCTGTCTTCCCCTTCCACAGAGCCCTGGTGGAGGAGTGATTAAGAGCTCATCCCTTAACCAAAAGGTCGGCAGTTCAAATCCACCACCCACTCCTTGGAAGCTCTATGGGCAGTTCTGCTCTGTCCTATAGGGTAGCTATGAGTCAGAATCCACTCAACAACAATGGGTTTGGTTTTGGCGATTACATTGGCCCCACCTGGATAATCCAAGCTAATCGTCCTATTTTAAGGTCAGCTGACTGTTGTTGTTGTTACGTGCCGTGGAG
The DNA here is from genome assembly GCA_030035585.1 of Dugong dugon. NCBI lineage: Eukaryota > Metazoa > Chordata > Mammalia > Sirenia > Dugongidae > Dugong > Dugong dugon. The sequence goes on from CM057467.1 coordinate 36,655,835, forward strand.
TCAGTTCCAACTCATAGCAACCCTATGCACAACAGAACAAAACACTGCCTACTCCTGTGCCATCCTCACAATTGTTGTTAGGCTTGAGCCCATTGTTGTGGCCACTGTGTCAGTCCACCTCCTTGAGGGTCTTCCTCTTTTTCACTGACCCTTAACTTTACCAAGCATGATGTCCTTCTCCAGGGACTGGTCCCTCCTGATAACATGTCCGAAGTATGTGAGACGTAGTCTCACCATCCTTGCTTCTAATGAGCATTCTCGCTGTACTTCTTCCAAGACAGATCTGTTCACGGTATATTCAATATTCTTTGCCAACACCATAACTCAAAGGCATCAATTCTTCTTCCACCTTCCTTATTCATTGTCCAGCTTTCACATGCATAGGAGACGACTGAAAACACCATGGGTTGGTCAGGCTAACTTTAGTCCTTAAAGTGGCATCTTTGCTTTTTAACACTTTGAAGAGATCTTTTGCAGCAGATTTGCCAAATACAATATATCTTTTGATTTCTTGACTGTTGCTTCCATGGGTGATGATTGTGGATCCAAGTAAATTCTTTTTTTTGTTGTTGTTTATTGTTGTAGTTTAAATGAAGTTTACATTTCAAGTTAGTCTCCCATACAAAAATTTATACATACATTGTTATGTAACCCTAATTGCTCCCCCCATACTGTGACAGCACACTCCTCCTTTCCACCTCTGATTCCCCATGTCCTTTCAACCAGCTCCTAACTCTCTCTGCCTTCCCATCTCACCTCCAGACAGAAGCTGCCCATTTAGTCTCTTGTATCTACTTGAGCTAAGAGGCACACTCCTCATGACTATCACTTTATGTCCCACAGTCCAGTCTAATCCCTGTCTGAAGAGTTGGCCTCGGAAACTGTTTTAGTTCTGGGCTGATAGAGAATCTGAGGGCCATGCTTTCCGGGGTTCCTCCAGTCTCAGTCAGACCATTAAGTCTGGTCTTTTTACTAGAATTTGAATTCTGCACCCCACTGTTCTCCTGCTCCATCCGGGACTCTCTGTTGTGTTCCCCATCAGGGCAGTCATTGGTGGTAGCCAGGCACCATCTAGTTCTTCTGGTCTCAGGTTGATGAAGTCTCTGGTTTATGTGGCCCTTTCTGTCTCTTGGGCTAATACTTTCCTTGTGTCTTTGCTGTTCTTCATTCTCCTTTACTCCAGGTGGCTGGGACCAATTGACGCATCTTAGATGGCTGCTTGCAAGCTTTTAAGACCCCAAACGCCCCTCACCAAAGTAGGATGCAGAACACAAAATTAAATCTTTACAACTTCAATATTTTGTCCCTTTATCATGATGTTGCTTATTGGTCCAGTTGTGAGGATTTCTGTTTTCTCTATGTTGAGGTGTAATCCATACTGAAGGCTGTGGTCTTTGATCTGCATCAGTAACTGCTTCAAGTCCTCTTCACTTTCAGCAAGCAAGGTTGTGTCATCTGCATATCGCAGGTTGTTAATGAGTCTTTCTCCAATCCTGATGCCACGTTCTTCCTCACACAGTACAGCTTCGTGGATTATTTGCTCAGCATACAGGTTAAGTATGGTGAAAGGATCTTGCCCTGATGCACACCTTTCTTAACTTTAACCATGCAGTACCCCCTTGTTCTGTTCAAACGACTGCCTCTTTGTCTACAGTGCAGGTTTCACATGACCACAATCAAGTGTTCTGGAATTCCCATTCTTTGAAATGTTATCCAAAATTTGTTATGATCCACACAGTTGAATGCCTTTGTATAGTCAATAAAACACAGGTCAGTTGATTAGCAATCTTAATTCCATTTGCAACCTTAATTCTGTTTCCATGTAACAACATATTCCAGGGGTTAGGATGCAAACATCTCTGGGAGGCTATTATGCCTACCACAGCTTCCAAAGCCAATCATAATCCAGTTCTAATCCTCTTCTCCAACTTTACCTGAAGCCAATTCAGGGACACATGGAACAATCAAAGAGGCATTTCCCTCCTCAAAGAACACCATGTATTTTCACATTTTTTTTGTATTTCCTCACATTACTCTTCCCACCTAGAACATCCTTGTCAATATTTTTCACCTGGTGAACTCATCATTTAAGAGCTAGCTCCACTCACAGGGTTTCCAAGGGGCAGGTGGTGGATTCAAACTGCCGACCTTTTTGGTTAGCAGCCGAGCTCTTCACCACTGCGCCACCAGGGCTCCAGCTCCACTCACGACTACCACAAACTACTGGACAGTATATGAAATGCAAAAGACATCTGGTAACGCTGAGGTGTATGGAACAAAATCCAGGTCACACTCAGATCCCCAAGTCAGGCCTGAGGCTGCAACCACAGGAGGAAGGGTAGTGCCCAGTGAAAATGTTTTCCTATTTCATCTGCACTGAAGAGGCTCTGTACAAGATAAACCAGCCTTGTTTTTCTCTAAGTGTACAATCCTCTGACTCCATAGCACTGTAAATACTTACTATTTTAACATGTGTCAAATTCCATGCTTATCAGAGACAGTTCCCTAAGACCAAGGGCCATGTGTTTTTCCTTTTTTAAGCTAGGCCTTACCAAGCGCCTGTCAAATTGATGAAATTCAGAAGATGCTTCTGAATCAAATTTCTCAGTATTTCACCAGGAAGGCAGAACAAGGGGATACCTCATGGTTTAAAGTCAGGAAAGTGTACATCATGGTTGTATCCTTTCACCATACCTATGCAATCTGTATGCTGAGCAAACAATCTGAGAAGCTGGACTATATGAAGAAGAATGGGGCATCAGGACTGGAAGAAGACTCATTAACAACCTGCATTATGCAGATGACACAACCTTGCTTGCTGAAAGTGAAGAGGACTTGAAGCACTTACTGATGCAGCTCAAAGACCACAGCCTTCAGTATGGATTACACCTTAACATAAAGAAAACAAAAATCCTCACAACTGGACCAATAAGCACCATCATGATAAATGGAGAAAATACTGAAGTTTTAAAGAATTTAATTTTACTTGGATCCACAATCAACACCCAAGGAAGCAGCAGTCAAGAAATCAAAGGACACACTGCACTGGGCAAATCTACTGCAAAAGACCTCTTTAAAGTGTTGAAAAGCAAAGATGTCACCTTGAGGACTAAGGTGCACCGGACACAAGCCATGATGTTTTCAATCGCCTCACATGCGTGCGAAAGCTGGACAATGAATAAGGAAGACCAAAGAAGAATTAATGCTTTTGAACTGTGGTGCTGGCGAAGAATACTGAATACACCATGGACTGCCAAAGAACAAACAAATCTGTCTTGGAAGAAGTACAACCAGAATGCTCCCTAGAAGCAAGGATGGTGAGAGTATATCTCATATAGTTTGGACATGTTATAAGGAGGAACCAGTCCCTGGAGAAGGACATCATGCTTGGTAAAGTAGAGGGTCAGCGAAAAAGAGGAAGACCCTGAACAAGACGGACTGACACAGTAGCTGCAACCATGGGCTCAAGCCTAACAACAATTGTGAGGATGGCACAGGAGTAGGCAGTGTTTTGTTCTGTTGTGCACAGGGTTGCTCTGAGTCGGAACTGACCCAACGGCACCTAACAACAACAACACCATGGCTCTATAATAAAGGTTTTATGCACAGATGTTACCACCTGAGCAGCCATATAGGGAGGAGGGTATACATCTTTGATTACCTAGAAAATAATAAATCTGCTTAGTATAGTCTAGTATTTCTAGCCCTGGGTATTGTTTTCACACTGCATTTATTTCTTGAGTAAATCTTAACAAAGTATTTTTAAAATTAAAAAGATACAACAGAACAATACTTAGGGGAAAAAGTTTCTCCTTCAATTTAGTTAGATTGGGATTTAAACATTTGTATACTGCAACACAGGGCGCCCCAGTGGCATAACACTTAAGAACTTGGCTGCTAACTGAAAGGTTGGTGGTTTGAACCCACCCAGTAGCACCGTGGGAGAAAGACCTGGTGATTTGCTTCTGTAAAGACTACAGCCAAGAAAACCCTATGGGGCAGTTCTACTCTGTCACATTGTATCATTATGAGTAGAAATCAACTCCACTGCACCCAACAACAACAACATTCTACAACACAGTAAAGTACAGTGGTTTAGAGCTCTGGTGTTGGACTTTGATCACCTGGGTTAGAACTCCTTTTTCACTCACTAGCTTTTAACCTTGAACAAATTATTTAATATTGCTGCGTCTTCAAGTTTCCTCATCTGTATAATGGGAACAATGTCATAGGGTTGTTTGTGGTAAAGATATGGGAAGTCAACATATATAAAAGCTTGATAAATGTTAGTAGCTATCACTAAAACAAAGGATGAAAAAGAATGAATCAATACTACCAACCAGAACAAAGCCATCTAGAAAAGATCTAGCCACGCAGCGAACACCACCTCAACACAGATGCAGCATCTACTCAAGGACAAGCACTGTGCTATCAGTCTCTGGGAAGAGTAAAGATGAGTATATCACCTTGGAAGGTTCATGATCTAGGGCGGGAGTTGAACAAACAAGCCAAAAACCACAGCCACATGGTAAATGCTAAAATAAAAGTATATACAAAATGTTACAGAAGCACAGCAGCACTAACTCTGCCTGATCGGGACGAGAACCTTGAGTTAAATTTGGAAGGATGAATAGGTATCCCTCGGGTAGGGGGAAGGAGCCCTGGGGGTACAGTGGTTAAGTGCTCGGTTGCTAACTGAAAGGTAGGCAGTTGGAATCCACCAACCACTCTGCGGGAGACAGATGTGGCAGTCTACTCCCATAAAGATTTATAGCCTTGGAAACCCTATGGGGCAGTTCTACTCTGCCTTATAGGGCCGCTGTCAGTCGGAATCTACTCTATAGCACACAACAACAGGGTAGGGAGAAAGGGGTTATTCACTGCAAGCAGTGGAAACAGCAAGTACCAGAACTGTTTAGTTGCCGTTGAGTTGGCTCCATGAAAGGCATCAAAGATCATCGTCAACTGACAAAACTGCAGGTTGTTTCTTTCTGTATGCTATGCCTATCATGTACCACTTGGCTTACATACATTACCTCATTTGAGCCCTACAACACTCTGGGTAGTTAATAATCCCTATTTCTTGAATGAAGAAACCGAGAGTCAGAGAGTTTAAGAAACTTTCCCAAAGACACAGAGCTAGTTAGCATCCAAACTGAGTGAGATTTAAACCAGGTCTGCCTGACCACAAATAACTTACTCTTTCACTAGACTAGAGAACATGTAGACACATTAATGTGTTTGAACATTTTCCTTAAAGGAACTGTGAGTCAATGAAGGCTTTTAATCTTGGATTTTCATCTTGGGAAGAATCACTCTAGCAGCAATGTATGAGTCCCTGGGAAGTACAAATGGGTAATGCGCTCAGCTGTTAACTGAAAGGCTGGAGGTTTGAGTCCACCCAGAGGTGCCTCAGAAGAAAGGACTGGTGATCTACTTCTGAAAAATCAGCCATTGAAAACCCTGTGGGGCACAGCTCTACTCTGACAGAAGTAAACTAAAAGGCGTTTCTTCCGAGGCACCTCTGGGTGTACTGCAACTTCCATCCTTTCCATTAACAGCTAAGCACGTTAACTGTTTGCACCACTCAGGGACTGCAGTTCCAACCTTAAAAAAAAAAACCCCACTGCAGTTGAGTCGATTCCTACTCACACTTACCCCATAGGGTTTCCAAGGCTGTAAGTCTCTACAGAAACAAACTGCCACATCTTTCTCCTGTGGAGGCACTGGTGGTTTCAAACTGCCAACCTTTTGGTTGGCAGTCTGTTGCTTTAACCACTGTGCAACCAGGGCTCCTTAGTTCCAACCTTATGACCTGCAAAGTTGAAAACATTTACTATCCGGCCCTTTACAAAGAAAAGTTTGCTGACCCTTGTTGTAAGCACAAGCTACTGCAGCAATCCAGGCAAGAGAGGATGGGACCTGAACTAAGGCACGCTGAATAATTACTATGTGCCAGGCAGTATGCAGAAAGCTTTTTAAAAGGTAGATACTATTATTGTGCCTTTAAAGACAAGAAAAGGGAAGCACACAGAGTTTAAGTAACTTGTCTGCAGTCATTCATGTTGTGAGCAAGAGCTGCGATCAAAATCGTTATCATCTTGACTCCACAGCCCAAAACAAACTCCTAAACTCTTAAGCTCTACCTAATCTTACTACTGATCTACGAGTCATTTAAAGGAAAGCTATGCCAGGACAAGTGATGAGTTTAATTCCATGAATGTTCCACATGTTAAATCCCTGGCTACACTGCACTAGAAGGGGGCAGTCACTGACAGGCTGAGTGAGGTGGGTGAAGGTCAACAGACATGGAGGTTTAGAAGGAAGGAGAAGCAAAGAGAGCTGAGAGGCCCAAGGAGCCTGAGCTGGGAAAAAGGTCAAGAGATCAAAGTGATAACTGCAGGAATACTCATCTGGTAACATCAGCTGCAAGGTGGAGATGGGAGCTACCAGGAACAGATCAGCAGTCCTGGTTTTCTATGCCAATTCTTGGGTGGGGACATGAAGCAAGTGGAGAAAATGAGATGGGCACAGGAAGGAGGACAGATGATGTTGATGGAGGCAGTCTGGCACAATGGTTAAGAGCAAAGGCTTTGAAATCAGAAAGGCATGTGTCTAGGTTCCAGTCGCACACCACCTACTAAGTGTGAGAGCTTGGAACATTCTCATCCTCTCAGAGCTTCAATTTCCTCATCTGTAGTGCATAGGGTCGCTATGCGTCGGAACCGACCTGACCACACCTAACAACAGCAATATGGGGATATAGACATAATGGGACCCATAACTCAGATCAAGTCAAATAATTAACATAAGGCCCAGGGTGAGTCCTTAAAATGTAGGTGTCATATTACCATTATTGTTGATAACAATATTAAGAATATTTCTGTAACTAATATAGCAGTATTGTCCCTACCCTTAAGTACCACTACATTTCCATCATTTTATAAAAAACAGTGAGGTGAGCAGTAGAGCGGCATGGACGTCAAGAGGACTGGGTTATAGCACCCTGCACCTTGTAGCACCTCGTGGGACCTCACCAGGGCCTCCAATGACACCTCCCACCGTACTCCCTTCTCCAGCCCAGTGGACCCCCAGGATGGGTCCCCAGTGACAGGTCCGCCCCCTCCTCTATGCCGCCCATCGCTGCAGTAACACGTAGATCTGCTGCCTGCCCACCCAGTGCGCGGCAGCTGCGCCGACCCGCGCCCCCTCCCCAGCGCCAGCCCATGCCGCCTCACCTTCTCGTAGTTTTGCATGAGGCGGCTGATAACCTCGCGCTCGACCTGCCACTCAGGCTTCTTCAGTTGCTTCCTCAGCTGCTTCTTTCGGTTCTGCTTATGGCTGTGTTTCTTCTTCCAGCGATTGAAGCTCCGCACTGGATCGGGCCGGAATCCCGGATCCAGAGACCCATCAGTTTTGCCCATCGTGGCCTCGGTGACAGACCAGATCACCGCAAAACACGAGACAGGGAAGGCCAGGCGGAGGTGAGGCGCTGATGGGACACGGAAACCGCGTGGGGAAAGCGGCAAATGGCGCATGCGCGAACCTAGTGTCTGCCCCCGAGCTTTTGAAACCAGGGCACGCGCCACTTACGGCAAGGAAAACGCGGGCTATGATTGGCGACTTGAGTTCCACGGGGCGTAGTGAAGCAGTCTCTGGGAAACCGAGGCGGAGCGATCCAAGGATGAGGGCGGGGCTAAGCGGCTCCCAAGAGCACGCCGTCTCTTTAAATATGCGCCTGCGGACTGATTGCTGTTACTGCGGTAACGTCATACTACTTAACGTTTAAGGGTCGTACGGATTTGCTGTTGCTTCCACCTTTCCAAACGCGCGTGCGCGCATTCACATTCATTCACTCACTCACGTATTCACGCATGTACTCGCTCACTCACCCTTCGTGAGTTATAATTGCGATCCTCGTTTAGCATATGGGAGACTGAGGCCCAGGGAGCCGAAAGATTGGCCTAAATTCAAGCAGCTAGTTAATGACCTCTGATTTCCAGCGACTGCAGTGTTAAGAAGAATAAACATTCTATATTCCTCTATGGCCCTCTGGGTTTTCCCTTTCCTCTGGCCCCACAGACTAGCTGCAGCAGCAAGGGAACTAGTAGAGCAGAGTCCGATTGAATTTACCTTTAAATGCTGTTTTGAAGACAAAATGAGAAAAATAATTAAGCAAAATTTATTTGGCAAATTAAAAGTTGGCTTTTAAAGGAATTTACTTTCACTGAATTAATTTTGGTTCATTTACCTGGAGTCTCCACATGTACCCACTAGATCTTCTCATCATTTGAAAATTCTCTAAATGTCTGGTGGGGGAGGGCTTGAGGGGTCGTCTGGCAATGAAAACAGAGAGATGGAGTTGACCATTCACATGCAGAGTGTTTGGGCCCTCAAATCCCGGTTTCCAACTCTTTTAGTCAGATGACTACCCCCAACACCCCTGCCCATCCCCTAAACAGGAAATGGATTACTGAGTGGGGAGGGGAAGGTGAACTGGAGAACCACCACACTCAGGGAACCAGATGTGGTGGGAAGTAAAACTCAATAAAGGATGATTATATAGTGTGTAATTGATTATATATATACAGCTTACGTAATGATTACATAGGGTATGTTGTGTTGGCAAAGAATACTGAGCATACCATGGACTTTCAGAAGAAGGAACAAACCCATCTTAGAAGAAATGCAACAAGAATGCTCCTTAGAAACAAGGATGGTGAGACTTTTGTTGGCTTACTTTGGACACATCATCAGGAAAGACCAATTGCTAGAAAAGGACATCATATGTGGTAAAGTAGAGGAGTGTCAGCAAAAACAGGGGAACACTCCATGAGATGGATTGACCCGATAGCCACACCAGTGGACACAAACATTCTCATGAAGATGGTGCAGGACCAGACAACTTTTCATTCTGTTATACGTAAGGTTGCCGTGAGTCAGAGCTGACTTGAAGGCAACTAACAACAATAAATACATACAGAACAATGAGACCCTCAGCTCTAACTCTCACACTCTTCTTAAAACTGAAGCAGCCAGGCATATATACACCCCAGGCAAGACACTAGAAGATTCATTTCTAGGGGAACTGACCAGACCAAGAGAAAAGACTTAGATATACAGACATTTAGGCAGCAGCCAAAGAAATGGCAGGTCACTAACCTACCCTTACCACCACCCATCTGTCAGTTTGTCTTAATCTTGTGTCTTATGTGTTGCTATGATCCTGGAAGCTATGCCACCAGTATTTCAAATACCAGCAGGGTCATCCATGGTGGACAGATTTCGGTGGTGCTTTTAGACTAAGACAGACTAGGAAGAAAGGCCTGGAGATCTCCTGAAAATTAGCCAGTGAAAACCTTACAGATAGCAATAAAGCGTGTCCAATGTAGTGCTGGGAGATAAGCCCCTCAGGTTGGAAGTTACTCAAAATACAACTCCTCAAAGTAGAGTCAACCTTAATGATAGTGACATGGATGAAGTAAAGCAAAGGATCTTCATCTCCTGGCTTCACTCCCCTCCTTACTAAGCAAAGTTCTATGACAATAATTATGATTGTGCCCTTAAAAATACCACCAGCTACCCCTCTCCTTCCATAGCACTCACTTGCCAAAACACCAACCAGAGTTAAATCCTGCCATGTGTCTCTTCTGTGCCTATACTTGAGTCACTGAATGTTGTTAGAAAAAGTTACATTGCTGAGTAATCTAGTTTAAATTTATGATAATAGTCTTCAAATAAGCCCTTGATACTGTCTGGTCTTTCTGCTCTCCCTAGCCCACTTCCTGAGGCCAGCATTTCATCCCTTCTCCTCTTCAAATCTCCTGTTCCTTCTTCTCTACCTTCACCTGTGACTGTGCTTCATGCATCACTGAAAAAATAAAGCTATCGTGTGACTATACATACCTAAAAAACTCACCTTTATTTGCACCTATTTTATCCTTCTTCACTCCTCTTGTTACAAAGCAAAAAACATCCTTTCTCCAGCCAAAGGTCAATCATCCACTTATGCTCTGCATCTCATTCCCTATCTCTCTCTATTTTCTTACTATTACTGTGGATTGTTATTTTTTCCATGTTTTTATAGTTCGATGTCCAAATTGTCCCAAATTTGGCAATGAAAGTCACTCCATGCTGACCTTCTGGGTCCTTTTTACTCACCTCCCTTGGCCTTCTTTGCTTCAGCACAGCAGATTGTTCCAGACACACCTTGAATCAATCTTTTAAACATAAGATGGGGAATAACCTTTGGTTCGTGTTAGTGGGGAGCTGGGTTTTGAAACTAAACTATATGCACTAAATAAGAAGGCTAATTGCCAATTTCTTCTAGGTTTTCTCACTGGATAGAACTGGAAAATATATGCTTTTTAAAATTATGAGTTTGCATTGATATTTCCAATTAATATTTAACGTTATAGGATTTCTTCTTAAATTCCTTGATTTTATATTTGTATGTCTTCTCTCTTGCACTGAAAATCATTTTTTCCAATAGCAGTAACATATTTATTTATTTGCTTAGAAAATATATACTAGTTTTGAAATATGCCAGTGTTACAAGTAACAATAAACTAAGACAGAGTAGGAAGAAGGACCTGGTGGTCTACTTCTGAAAAGAATTAGCCAGTGAAAACCTTATAAGTAGCAGCAGAACATTGTCTGATATAGTGCCAGAAGATGGGCCCCTCAGGTTGGAAGGCACTCAGATATGACTGGGGAAGAAATGCCTCCTCAAAGTAGAGTCGACCTTAATGACATGGATGGAGTCAAGCTTTTGGGACCTTCATTTGCTGATGTGACACAACTCAAAATGAGAAGAACAGCTGCAAACATCCATTAATAATCAGAACATGGAATGTACAAAGTATGAATCTAGGAAAAGTGGAAATCGTCAGAAATGAAATGGAATGCATAAACATCGATATCCTAAGCAATAGTGAGCTAAAATGGACTGGTATTGGCCATTTTGAATCAGACTGTCATGGTCTGCTATGCCAGAAATGACAACGTGAAAAGGAATGGCATTGCATTCATCGTCAAAAAGAACATTTCAAGATCTATCCTGAAATACAATGCTGTCAGTGATAGGATAATATCCATACGCCTACAAGGTAGACTGGTTAACATGACTATTATTCAAATTTACCCACCAACCACTAAGGCAAAAGATGAAGAAATTGAAGATGTTTACCAATTTCTGCAGTCTGAAATTGATCGAACATGCCATCAGGATGCATTGATAATTACTGATGATTGGAATGTGAAAGTTGGAAACAAGAAGACTCTATAGTTGAAAATATAGCCTTGGTGATAGAAACGATGCGGGAGATCACATGATAGAATTTTGCAAGACCAACAATTTCTTCATTGCAAATACTTTTTTCAACAACATAAACAGCAACTATGCATGTGGACCTCACCAGATGGGATACACAGGAATCAAATTGACTATGTCTATGGAAAGAGATGATGGAAAAGCTCTTTATAATCAGTCAGAACAAGGCTGGGGGCTGACTTCAGAACAGACCATCAGTTGCTCATATGCAAGTTCAAGTTGAAGGTGAAGAAAATTAAAACAAGTCCACAAGAGCCAAAGTATGACCTTGAGTATATACCGCCTGAATTTAGAGACCACCTCAAGAATAGATTTGACCCGTTGAATGCTAACGACCAAAGACCAGATGAGTTGTGGAATGACATCAAGCAAATCATACAGGAAGAAAGCAAGAGGTCATTAAAAAGATAGGAAAGAAAGAAGAGACCAAAATGGATGTCAGAAGAGACTCTGAAACTTGTTCTTAAATGCCTATCGAGTAGCTAAAGCAAAAGGAAGAAATGATGAGGTAAAATGAGGTAAAAGAGCTGAACAGAAGATTTCAAAGGGTGGCTCAGGAATACAAAGTAAAGTATTATAATGACATGTGCAAAGAGCTGGAGATAGAAAACCAAAAGGGAAGAATATGCTCGGCATTTCTCAAGCTGAAAGAACTGAAGAAAAAAATTCAAGCCTCAAGCTGCAGTATTGAAAGATTCTACGGGCAAAATAGTGACCGACACAGGAAGCATTGAAAGAAGGTGGAAGGAATACACAGTCATATACCAAAAAGAATTGCTCAGCGACCAACCATTTCAGGAGGTAGCATGTGATCAGAAACCGACGGTACTGAAGGAAGAGGTCCAAGCTGCACTGAAGACATTGGGGAAAAACAAGGCTCCAAGAATTGACAGAACACCAGTCGAGATGTTTCAGCAAATGGATGCAGTGCTAGAAGTGCTCAGTGTCTATGCCAAGAAATTTGGAGGACAGCTACCTGACCAACCAACTGGAAGAGATCCATATTTATGCCTCTTCTACAGAAAGGTGATCCAACCAAATATGGAAGTTATCAAACAATATCATTAATATCACACACCAGTAAAATTTTGCTGAAGATCATTCAAAAGCAGGTACAGCAGTACATCAACAAAGAACTGCCAGAAATTCCAGCCAGATTCAGAAGAGGATGTGGAATGAGGGATATCATTGCTGATGTCAGATGGATCCTGGATGAAAGCAGAGAATTCCGGAAAGATGTTTACCAGTGTTTTATTGACTATGCAAAGGCATTCAAGTGTGTGAATCATAACAAATTATGGATAACATTGCAAGTAATGAGAATTCCAGAATACTTAATTGTGCTCGTGAGGAACCTGTGCATAGATTAAGAGGCCGTTGTTCGGATAGAACACGGGAATACTGCGTGGTTTAAAGTCAGGAAAGATATATGTCAGGGTTGTATCCTTTCACCATGCTTATTCAATCTGTATGCTGAGCAAGTAATCCAAAAAGCTGGACTATATGAAGAGGAACAGGGCATCAGGAGTGCAAAAAGACTCATTAATAGCCTGTGATATGTAGATGATAAAACCTTGCTTTCTGAAAGTGAAGAGGACTTGAAGCTCTTACTGATGAAGACCAAGGACTATGGCCTTTAGTATGGATTACACCTCAAGGTAAAGAAAACAGAAATCCTCACAACTGGACCAGTAAGCGACATCATGATAAACAGAGAAAAGATTGAAGTTGTCAAGGATTTCATTTTACTTGGAAGCAGCAGTCAAGAAATCAAATGATGCATTGCATTGGGCAACTCTGCTGCAAAAGACCTCTTTAAAGTGTTAAAAAGCAAAGATGTCACCTTGAAAACTAAGCTGTACCGACCCAAGCCATAGTGTTTTCATTGCTTTCTATGCATGTGAACGCTGGACAATGAATCAGGAAGACAAAAAGAATTGACGCCTTTGAATTATGGTGTTGTAGAAGAATATTGAATATACTGTGGGCTGCCAAAAGATCAAACAAATCTGTCTTGGAAGAAGTACAGCCAGAATGCTCATTAGTAGCAAGGATGGTGAGACTTTGTCTCACATGCTTTGGACATGTTATCAGGAGGGATCAGTCCCTGGAGAAGGACATCATGCTTGGTAAAGTAGAGGGTCAGCGAAAAAGAGAAAGATCCTCAACCAGATGGATTGACACAGTGGCTGCAACAATGAGCCCAAGCATAACAACGATTGTGAGAATAGCGCAGGAGCGGGCAGTTTTTCATTCTGTTGTACATAGGATTGCTATGAGTCTGAACTGACTCGACAGCACCTAACAACAAGAACAACACAACTGACAAGAAAACTACCAGAGGTGTAAGATTTCTTTGGTATTTTTTTCTCCTTATAGTATATCCCATTAAGAGGACTGTATTCAAGTTGCTTGAGATAATTCTTTCCTGTGTTATAATAACAATTTGAAATACACTTCGGTTCATTTTTTCCTACTGTGTTCAATAGCAGGATTTAATTTTTCTCCTTAATTTAATTTTTGAGTACGTAAAACTTTTACATGGTTCAAAGACAAAAGTATATAAAAACGTAATGCAGAAAAGTCTCACTTCCATCCCTATATCTTCCACACTGTTTCCCTCTCCCCACCACCTACAAGACACCCTGGTGGGTAGTGGTTAAGTGCTACAGCTGCTAACCAAAAGGTCGGCAGTTCGAATCCACCAGGTGCCCCTTGGAAACTATGGGGCAGTTCTACTCTGTCCTACAGGGTCCCTATGAGTTGGAATCAACTTGACGATGGGTTTTTGTTTTTGGTTCACCACCTACAGGAAGTCATTTTTGTATCTGTTGTATCCTTCCTTGTTTCTTTATGTAAAAATCAACCAATATGTGTATTTATGTTACTTCCTCCCTTTTTTTCATAAAACGGTATACTATATATCTTGCCTTTTACATTTAACGAAACACTTAACAGTGTATTTTACTATCTCGTTGCCGTTGAGTAGATTCCGACACAGTAGAACTGCCCCATGGGGTTTCCAAGTAGCTACTGGTGGATTTGAACTCCTGACCTTTTGGTTAGCAGCCAAGTGCTTAACCATTGTATCACCAGGACTCCATATTACTATACTAATGCAGAGCAGTCTGTTTCCTTTTTTAACGTTTGCATAGTAATCCATTATGGATATATTTAAGTAATCTTATTCTGATGAACTTTTGAAAGATTGTTTATAATCTTTTGATATTACAAATTTTTCCACAACAACAACAACAGCAAAAAAAAAACCTTTGTGTAAATGATGTTTCCTACTTATGGAGGCCTATCTAGGCTGATTGTTGGCAATTTTCCTTCATTTGCCATTTTCATTCATTTTCTGTGCTCTGAAACAGAGTAAGTTGCACTAGAACTTTCTATTCCTTGAAAGTTTGGTAGAATTCTGCAAAATTATGTGAGCCAGGTCCATTTTTAGGAGGGTAACTCTGATTCCTTTTTTCAGTTCTTCTGTGGAAATCAGTCTGCATAAATTTTCTATGTATTCTGGGATCTGTTTTTGTAAATTAAATTTTTAAAAGCATCTGCAAAGGGTTGTCAAAGTAGTCTTTTGTGATTTTTAATTTTCCTGTCTTTTGGTTATTCAGTGTCATGGATTGACTTGTGTCCCCCCAAAATGTGTGTCAACTTCGCTATGCCATGATTCCCAGTATCGTGTGATTGTCCACCATTTTGTCATCTGACGTGATTTTCCTACATGTTGTAAATATGACCTCTATGATGTTAATGAGGCAGGATTAGAGGCAGTTATGATAATGAGGCAGGACTCAATCTACAGGATTAGGTTGTATCTTAAATCAATTTCCTTTGAGATATAAAAGACAGAAGCAAGCAGAGAGACTTGAGGACCTCGTACCACCAAGAAACAAGAGCCAGGAGAGTAGCACGTTCTTTGGACCCAGGGTCCCTGTGCTGAGAAGCTCCTAGACGGGGGAAGATTGATGACAATGACCTTCCCCCAGAGCTGACAGAAAGAGAAAGCCTTCCCCTGGAGCTGGCACCCTGAATTCAGACTTCTAGCCTCCTAGACTGTGAGAGAATAAACTTAGTTAAAGCCATCTGCTTGTGGTATTTCTGTTACAGCAGTACTAAATAACCAAGACATTTCCCATTGTGTGTTTTATTTTTTGTAATTGTGATTTTTCCTCTTTTTTTAAATTAGTGTTATGCCTATTTTGTTATTTTTCTCAAAAATCAGCTTTTTGTTTTTTTATAAATTCTGTTATTTTTCTGTTTCCATCAAATTAAATTTCTGCTTTTATCTTTATTACTGATTCCTTCTGTTTTCTCTATTGTTTAACTTTGTGAGTGGATTTTTAATTCAATTATTTTCATTCTTTTATTTTTATTGATGAATTTTCATAGGTATCTATTTTCTCTGCTCACTGCTTTAAATGTATCTCATAATTCTTACTTGTAGTGTTTTTATTATCATTATTTTCTAAATATTGTGCAATATTAATTTGTGTTTCCCCTTTAACCCAAGAAGTATTTAATAGAGGGAGGTTCTATTTGTTTCCTAAGGCTGCCATAATGGGATGGCTTCGCACAACAGAAATTATTCATTCTTTCACAATTCAGAAGGCCAGAAGTTCAAAATCAAGGTGTAGGCATGGTTGATTCCTTTTTGGAGGCACAGAGGGAGAATCTGTTCCATGCCTCTCTCCTAGCTTCTCGTGGTTGCCGGCAGTCTTTGGTATTCCTTAACTTGTAGATGTATCACTCCAAGCTCTGCCTCTGTCTTCACATTGCCTTCTTCTCTATTTGGGTCTCTCAAGTGTCCCTTCCTCTTCTTATTAGGGCCCACCCTAAAGCAGGGATGATTTAACATTGAAATCCTTAACTAATTACATCTGCAAAGAGCTATTTCCTAATAAAGTCACATTCTGAGGTTCCAGGTGAACATGAATTTTGGGGTAAAATGATTCAACTCACTACAGAGGTTAGTGATTTTTTTTTTTTTTTTTTTAATTTCCAAGTGAAAGCCATGTTTCTTTTTTTATTTTGCTATCCATTCCCAGCTCTTTTTTTAATTTTTATTTTATGAAACTTGTTGATATTTATTTTGCAGCATACTACATGATTAAAAAAAAAAAAAAAACCGTTGCCATCAAGTCAATTCCGACTCATAGCAGCCCTATAGGGCAGAGTAGAACTGCCCCATAGAGTTTCCAAGGAGCAACTGGTGGATTCGAACTGCTGACTTTTTGGTTAGCAGCCAAGCTCTTAACCACTGCACCACCAGGGCTCCCATAGAATAGCTTTTATAAATGTTCCATGTACACTACAAAAGAATGTGTGTTCATTAATATTCAGGCACAAAATGATGTGTTAAAGTCCTCTATTGTTTCTCTCTGTTTCTTCTTCCATTTCTTGTAATTTCTGCATTATGAAGTATGTTGCTGTGTTATTTGATGCATAGATATTAATAACTGTTATATCTTCTTTGTGAATTTTGGCCTGTGGCATGTCAAAATCTGAATGCTTAGAGAAACACCAAAAATTAGTATAACAGAATGTATTTATTGTGAGTAGATATGATTTGAATCAGGTAGTGTCAACCCGAGTATAGGGAAGGAGCTCAGAAGAGGGGACAGCAAAAGTGAGTTATATAGGTTATTATGTTAATTTTTCAGGATGTGATAACATCAGAACATGTGTAAGGTTCTAGGCAGTTGGAAAAATAGAGTCACTAAGGACATGCCATACATTTTTCCAGTCAGACCCTGGGGTTCTCTGCTCCTTGAAACTGGCTGCACATAGGTAATTCTCTAAAAGAGCCCAATGCCTAAGGGAGGATGATCTCCACTGAACCGTTTATTAGGCTATTGTTTGACTTGAAGGTGACTTTAGGAAAACAGTTCCTTAAAGGCTGAAGGTTCAAAAGGACACCTAAGGGCAGATGACCTGAGTTACCCCAACTCCATGAACTCAGAAATCTGGATTCCAGGAGAATCAAAACGGTTTTGTCAAGCATTATAGAAAAGCTGAATGAATGGAAATGGGGAACCCGAGGTCGTAAAGGCGAGTGTTGAAACGTCGCGGGGTTGGCAACCAGTGTCACAAAACAATATGTGTATTAACAGTTTAATGCAAAACAAAGGCTCTGTAAACTTTCACCTAAAGCACAATAAAAAAAGAAAAAGAAGAAGCTTAGAATAATGTTTGGAAAGGAAGAGGAATATAAGAAAAGATAATTGACAGTATAAGACATTGTGGTGGTGTTGTTAGTTGCCATTGAGTCGATTCTGACTAATGGAGATCCCACATGTACAGAGTAGAACTGCTCTATAGGATTTCCAAGACTGTGACCTTTTAGAAGCAGATTGCCAGGCATGTCTTCCAGGCACCTCTGGGTGAGTTTGAACTGCCAACCTCTTTGCTAGTAGTTGAGCACTTAACCATTTGTGCCACCCTTACAGCTTATAAATACAATCAGTCTGAAGTCATTCTTAGGACACAATACCTCTCTGCAATTTTAGAGTTAGCAGCCTAAGTTTGTTGTATCTTCTTTTACTCATATCTTCTAAAATTTATCAAAGCCAACATGCAGCCACCTTGATCCCAGAGTCTAAACTCTCTGAAATTTTCAACAAGAAAAAATATATTTACCAAACTGACTGATACATCTAAACTAGAAAAAGCCAGAATGTTCTAACCTGCCACAACTGTTGTGTTACTAACCACTGCCGCTAGCCACGAATTAATTAGTTTGTCCACGTGTGCATTTGTTCATTCAAATGCATTTTGTTCAAGTCATTTTCTAGTTTTTTGTGGGTGCCTACAATGTGCTGGACGTTGTTAAGCCTCAAGAATACAAAAATGAGTAATAATCCTTTCTTCAAGAAGTTTATTATCTAGTATGATGGTTTCCAAAGTTAGCTGCATCAGAATCACATGGAGAGCTTTAAAATATAGTATTTCCTGAGCCTTAACCCAGAGTATTCTGATTCTGCAAGAATCAGAGACCAGGCAGTTCTGATGCAACCAGCCAGATGAACTGGTCTACAGACTGCCTTTTGGGAACCTCTAGTCTAATAGATTGTAATTAATAATAATAATTAAAGCTGATTGTAGTTAATTATTACAATGAGCCTCAATGAAAAATGGGCTAGTATATAGCTCTCAGTAATTAATTGATGTTACCCACTGGCATTTTACAAGCTTTTGTTTGCTTATGTAGCAGTTAAAGCAAAAAAAATCAATTAGGACACAGATAAAAGGGGTAAGTTTCATCCTGGAGTTGGACTTCCTCAGACCCCTGTCCCAGGATGAGCTGACAAAGGAAATCTCTTCTGCCCACATAAGACTCCACGTTTACATTGCAGGTGAAAGGCCCTGAGGCAAAGGAGTCTAAGGACTTTATACCTCATACTGCATGGTAACAGAGAAAGGAGTTAGAGGAAGGGGCCTTTGCTTAGCTGCACCTGACCTGACCATCCTGTTGCCAAGCTTTGTTCAAATTCAAACAGCATGACAATCCTGTGACCAAGGGTCTATGACCAGAAAGAGCATTTCTTCCCCCACTAGCTACAAGATTAATTACTTTAGTACAATTAAGTAGTCATAGGTAGTCATAGAGACAGAGAAAGTTACTGTGGGTTCAGAACAGGGAGGAAGCTTTCTCTGATAGACAGAGGGAACTGGGGGAGAGAGAGAGAGAGACCCAATTCCCAGCCTCCATCCATATCAGAGAACGCTCTGAGCCCAAGGCCTTAGCTTAGGCATCCTGGGTGGGAATTCTAAAGGCAGACCACCCTCTCAGCAATTACATAACTGGAATCAGTTCAAGTTTAACCTACTGAAATTAAACCCTACTAAAACTATAAAAGATTACACATGAAAGGAAAATAGTCATGCAAAATACTATCTCCATATGCTTTTGATTCACATTTGAGCTATAGAGAACACTCATGCCTAACAACAACCAACTTCACTCACCGATGTTATCAATTAAAATTACTGTGGCTGTCACACGTAAGGATTCTGATACTGAGGTCTGCTAATATAAATACTCGAAAACTCGTACCGTACTAGTTTGCCTGAGATAAACTAAGGTTTCGTCATTATTTTCACTTTCTGGGGAATTGGAACTTCCAGGTAGTTCTTTTTTAGTCCAAATGCGCCAGAAGATGGCAGTCTGAGATAACTGCTATCTTTCCCTTGGGCTAAGAACTAATTCTGCCTGGGTTTTTATAGATGCCAAGTAGGCAGTTTACTGGTCAATGTATCTGCCTTCTTATTACATTGAGCTTTTAGGACATGCTTTGCAATTAGTACTCCTCAAATTTCTCTGGAATACCCTTGAATTCTTCCAACACTCTTTAATTTATGGTAAATAATTGCTAACATTTATTGGGTACCTAGAAGTACCTATACATTGCTAGACTTACGTACATTGTCTCTAAATCCCACACAACCCATTTTCCAGATGAGAAAACTAAAGCTAAGAAAGAATAAATGAGACGCCCGGGGTCATCGAGCTAGTGAATGCCAGCAATGTTATTCCATCCCAGTTTGAGGCACTGTAAAATGTTTATAATTTCCACTCTATTTTATCACTGAAACCCTTTTATCTATCCTGTCGTAGGAAGAATTAGGATCTTCATAAATAGCAGTTTATCTCATACTTGGGCCAATGTTATTATTTCTAACATGAGACTGAGTTCAGTTATTTGAGATAAGCTTGAATCTAATCAGAGGCATAGCAAGGGGTGGGGGGTAGAAGGGGGCATTCACCACTGGGTGCAAGTCCAAGGGGGCATCATCAAATACAGTGTGTTTGAAATAGTCACTCATAACAAGTGGATTAAACAAATAGTGCATGTACTAAGGCCACTTAGTACAGAGGTGGTCAGAGACTTGTTAAAAAAAAAAAAATCAAAACTCACCAAAATTTGAATGTAAGTTTATTCTGAGCAGTTATTCTACATGCATATAGGGAGACCATTTTGATTCCAGAAAATTCAAATGGCTTGAAGAAGCTAGGTACAATGGGGCTTGTAAAGAGAGAAAACTCATTGCTGTCGAGTTGATTCTGACTCATAGTGAGTCTAGAGGACAGAGTAGAACTGCCCATAGGGTTTCCAAGGCTCTTATCTTTACAGAAGCGGACTGCCACATCTTTCTTTGGCGGAGCAGCTGGTAGGTTCAAACCACCAACATTTTGGTTAGCAGATGAGTGCTTAACCACTGTGCCACCAGGGCTCCTATAAAGAAAAGAAGAGGGAGAAATACAGAAGATCACCCACTGGCTTATCTTAACTTGGTTGGTTGAACCCTGCCCTCCCCCTTTTACTGAGATCAAGGGATATCAGTTCATAAGGTAGTTTCTGCCCCTCCACTCAGCCACAGCTTTTGAGATTTAAATTTAGTAAGAACAGGAAAGAAAGGATTTGCAACTTCGGTGAAAGAAAAGCTACTGGCAGATTAATTTTGGTCAGGATTTTTTTCAAGTGAATATTTGGTTTGTGGGTAAGAAAACCTCCAAATCAAAGCAGAATACCTGCTATCAATTTCTCTCTTCGACAGACCTTAACAGGAAGAAAAGGAAAGTCAACAAGCTAAGAAAGAATAAATCTTATCCTAGCTCAAAACTAAATATGTTGAAAGGTTTTAATATGGAACAAACCGACTTTTGATGACTGCCTAGGGAAACTAGACACAATATAAAATATTGTTTCCCGGTAAAGATATTTACCTTCATAAACGATTTACTAGTGAACTTTCGCAACATATCACTTGGTAAATGAAGGATAGCATCTTTAATAAGTTGATAATGTAATACAAACAATCTCTGTGGAGCTTCCTGGAGCGTGTTAGAGATTAAAAGAACAGCTGGAATTAATACCAGATTTAGTGACTGAATGAATATAAATTGATGATTTCACATTCCCCATTTTAGTCACTACCTTATCATATGAAAAATAGAAACAGCCAATCATACCTTCATTTATTGTAGAATATTTAGAATAATTTATATTTAGAATAGCAACTGAAGAGAAGGCTTCCCACGAGGTGCGTTAGACAGATAAATTATTCTACAAATAAACAGCAAGTAAATTGAAAGCATTTCTTGCTTGGTCGTCAGTAGATACACACAGTCCTTCTGCCAGAACCATTTACCTGGTAAAGATTTCCTCAGCACAAATACAGCTCATTTATGGTAGAAACAGGTCAATCTGCCTGTGCTTAGAAGCCAGCATCTACCAGCCCGATTTGGAAACAGAAAACAGTTTCAAAATTCTATCAGCGTCAACGATCTAGTGTGGAGTGAAAAATCTCCAGCAGTTTGCAGAAGATGCTAGACGTAATGTTAGATACAAAATTCTGTTTGTACCTCATATTATGGTCAAATTACACCCTGAGTTTAATGACTTAAAATCACTCCCATCTGCAGTCATCAAGGGAAAGAATACTGTAGTAGAGGAGAAAATGATTTCTAGAGGCATCTGGTTTTTGAAATACAACTATTTACTACTAGACGCCGTAACACAGCTATGCATATTTTATTACTAACAAATTAATGCAGTATATGCCTATAAACAGTCAGCTGGGGTTTTCTGAGCATCTCATTCATGGTTTTTATTATTTAGGTGATTATGGTGTTCTCTAACATGCAAGCTCAAGATTCAAAATATCTCTTGAGCCTTCATATGATGGCTTATAATTTAACAGATTTTCCATGTTCTGTCTCCTTGATTTTGTGCACTAGGTCTGCCCTCAGATTCTTCTATCCAAATCTGAGCCATCACCCCAAGAACACTGCAGATATTTCCTCCAACAAGCTCACAGCAGTCCCTCCCTGCACTGAATTCCTACACTATTTCCCATTTCTTCCCATGCTTTTCCCTTCCTGGGAGATAGTCCCATTCCTCTGTGTTCGGGACCTCGCCAAGGCGTGGGGGAAAAGCCTCATCTCCTAACATTATCCAGCTTAATAATTAAACCTATTGCCATCCATGAGTGCAATTTACCCCTCAAAAAAGCACATCAACACTCTATCAGGACAGTTTTATGTCCAACTTCAAAAAGCCACTGCTGAAAACATTAAGTGAAAAAAATCAAAAAAGCCAGTCATAAAAGACTACAAGTTGTATGATTCCATTTATGTGAAATTTCCAGACGAGGCAAAACTTTAGCTACAGAAAGCAGGTTAGTTGTCACCTAGGGCTGGAAGTTTTGGGAAGGTGGTGGTAAGGAAAATGGAGAGTGACCACTAATCAATTAGTACAAGGTTTCTTTTTGGGATGACAATAATGTTATAAAACTGAATGTGGTGATGGTTGCACAAGTCTGAGAATATACTAGAAACCACTGAATTGTACATCTTAAGTTGGTAAATTGTTATGTGAACAGTGAGTATACAATGAGTCCAAAGGGCAGTGTTCCAAATAAGAAAATGTTCACAGTATAAAATATTTCAAATTTGAACAGTATAAACCCCCTTCCATTATCGAAGTCTCAGGGTGAAATTAAAATAGAAATATTAAATCCCCATCATCTTTTCACTTAATGTACAAGATAGTAAAGCTCCATGTCCTTAAAATCAAAAGATATCGAAGTCCAAAATATCACTTTCTCAGTTTTTATTTTATACAGGTTACTGTGGATGAACTGAACACAATTCTGTTTTAGGACAGCCCTATAATGAATGCATCAGCTCCATCCGCTCTAGCCTACTCCAGGAGCTTTCTCCAGCCCACAGTTCTGCCCTTTTTCCTCCATCATCAATTTTTCCTTCTTTTCTGGGTCTTTCCTTTGCTTTTTTTAAGAGGAAAAAAAAAGAACCCAGAAACAGGAACTTCTTTACATGAGCTATTACACCATCTGTCCTGTCTATGCAAAACATCCTTAAGAGTGTTGTTTACACTTGGAGTCTTCCGTTTCTCTCCTCCCATTCTCCCTTGAATCCATTCTAATGAGGTTGTTGCTTCACTAGTCCACCAGATTGCTCTATCGGGGTCACTTCAATGCTAATCTTAGGGGTCAAGTCTCAGTTTTCATCCCAGCAGCACCATTTGACACAGTTGATTTCTCTCTTCTCCTTCACTCTTGTTACATGGCCACAAAACACAGTTGTGACCTTCTTTTTTGGCTCTCTCAGCACTCCCTCTGAGTTTCCTTTTTGGTTCCCCTTCTTTAACCTACCTCTAAATTTTAGAGAACCCAAGTTTTTAGACATCTTTTTTTTAACCTACCGTCAGTCCCTAGGTGAAGTCACCTAGTCTCATGGCTTTAAATACCATCTCTGTAGTGATGACTCTCAAATTTACGTCTCCTTCATGAACCTGTCTCCCTAACTTCAGCTCTGTATACCCAACTGCCTGTTTGACATCTCCACTTGGATGTCTTACTAACATCTTAAATTTAACACGTCCAACTTAACCTGAACCCCTGATAGGCCCTATTCCTTCTAATCTTCTCCAACTCAGTTAATCACAGTCTAATCTTTCTGGTTGCTCAGGCCAAAACCTTGGTGTTCACCCTTAATGGACGTCCTTAATCCATTCACAAATTCTGTCACCTCTACCTTCAATATGTATTCAGAATTCAGTCGTTTTTCATTATCTACACTGCCACTACCCTGGTCCAAGCCACACCTCTCCCTCTCTCTTTCTCTCTCTCTCTGATTGTTGCAATACCCTCTTACTAGCCTCCCTATTTCAATCTTTATTCCCTATAGTCTATTCTTCACATAGCAGCCAGAGTGACCCTAAGTCAGATCATGTCATTTCCCTGCTCAAAACTCTCCCTGGTTTACTATCCCAGAGTAAAAAGCAAAGTTCCCAAGAAAACCATATGACTATTTCTCAAATTTATTTGACCATTAATACTATTTCTTTTAATGAGCATCTTTATTACAGAACAGAAATGCCTCTTGGAAAACAGATTGGAAAACTATTTGGCAATTAATTGTGTATTGTATTTCAACATTGTTTGTGTTATTATAATAAACTTCTACACATCCCTTTATACAAAAAAAATTTTTTTAACCTATTCAATGTTGACTGAAATCATGACTTCTCCATTAAATCTTTCTTGGTCAATCCAGGAAGAAGGTATCAGAACTCCTAAAGCATTTATCTTACAGCAGGTTTTTTTTTTTTGGGGGGGGGGCGGTGTTGGGAGGACAGTTTTATTGAAATATAATTCACAAACCATACAACACCCATTTAAAGTGTACAATTCAGTGATTTTTTTAAAACAGATTCAGAGTTGTGCAGCCATCACCAGTATCAATTTTAGAACATTTTCATCACCTTAAAAAGAAACCCCATACCCTTTAGCTATCACTGTCTCCAAGTCCCTCATTCCCGCCTCCCATCCCCCACCCCTCGCAAGTCCAAAGCAACCATACAGCTATTTTCTGTCTCTATATATTTGCCTATATTGGACATTTCATATAAATGGAATCAAGTAATATGTGGTCTTTTGTGACTGGCTTCTTTCACTTAGCATATTTTCAAGGTTCCTCCATGTTTCAGCATATATTAGTACTTCATTCCTTTTTATGGCTGAATAATATTCCATTGTATAGATATGCTACATTTTGTTTATACATCAGTTGATGGACTGCGCGGTGTGATGAATTACTTACTATGGCCTTTCTCACCATGGTCTTGTAACTCCCACCCAGGTGATTGGGTGGGGCCATGCAAATAAGGTAATTGTGGCCCACCAAAGGGATTGGTCAGTTTTGCCTTAAAAGAGAGCCAATTCCAGAAGAGGTAGAAGAGCCCACCACCACCAGAGAAGGAGACACCAGCAAGAGAGACAGGGCAGCAGAGACCCAGCCGCAGGAGACAGCGCAGTGGGCGACCCGGCCCATGGAGAGAGAAAGCTGAGTGCCTTTGGACAGAGACTGAGGGCTGGAGAGAGGTGTGCCTCTGAGCATGGCTGGGAAGAGGCTATCCTGATGGAAGAACTGTATCCTGAGTGTTCCTGCGCCCGAATTGTAACTGTTACTTCCCTAGTAAACCCCATAATTGTGAGTGTGGTCTGTGAGTTCTGTGTGGCCATTGCAATGAATTATGGAACCCAACAGAGAGTGTTGTGGGAGTGATGATGGGTGTCAGAATTAGTAAGGATGGCAGAGAGAGGAGACATGTCTGAACTCCACTTCATAGGAGTCAGCCTTGAGTGTTGATCTTGGTTCTCCTTTCCTCTTGTGTGGTTGGAGGAGGTCTGACACCACCCCCACGCCATTTTCACATGAACATTTGGATTTTTTCCAACTTTTGAGTATTTTGAATAATGCTATGAACATTCATGAACAAGTTTTATGCGGACATATGTTTTCATTTCTCGTAGGTATATAACTAGTATAACAATCTTAGGTATATACCTAGTATAACAATCTTTTGGAAAAAAATTGAATAAGGTGATTCCACTGCTTAAAAGCTCCAAATGACTTCCTGTTGAACTCATAATAGAGCCCAAACACTTTACCAAGGCTTTCAAGTTCGGCATTTTCTGGCCCTGGCTCCACCTACAATCTTACCTCTAAGTCTCCCTGCTCACAACACTCTGCCACACTTCCTTTTATTTCTTCAAACTTGCCAAGCTTGTTCCTGCTCAAGACCTTTATACTTGCTCTTCCCCTAGATCATTACTTGGCTGACTTGTTCATATCAAACAGAGCTCAGCTCAGAGATCACATCCTTAATGAGGTCTTCTTTGACCACTTTATCTAATATCTGATTATTCTTGACAATTACAGAACCTATAAAAACCAAACCAAAACCAAACCCATTGTCGTTGAGCCGATTCCAACTCATGGCAACCCTATAGGACAGAGTAGATCTGCCCCATGGGGCTTCCAAGGCTGTAATCTTTACAGAAGCAGACTGCCACATCGCTCTCCCATGGAGCTGCTGGTTTGTTTCAACTGCCCACCTTGCTGTGCCCAGTGGAGCACTTTAACCACTGCACCACCAGATCACCTTATAGCACCTACCAAAAGAAAAAAAACCAAACCCTTTGTCTTAAGTCGATTCTGATTCATAGGGATCCTATAGGACAGACTAGAACTGTCCCATAAGGTTTCCAAGGAGTGGCTGGTGGATTCAAACTGCTGACCTTTTGGTCAGCAGCCACAGCCCTTACCTATTACAGGGCTCCATAACCATCTCAAATTATCTTACTTAGAGGTGTTCTTCTTGTTTATGTTTTACCTTCCTGAATAAAACATGGGCTCTATGGTATTAGAATCCAGTTTTTCACCACTCTATCCCCAATGCCAGAAACCCTGGTGGCATAGTGATTAAGAGCTATGGCTGCTAACCAAAAGGTTGGCAGTTCAAACCCACTAGGTGCTCCTTGGAAACCCTAAGGGGGAGTTCTACTCTGTCCTATAGGGTCATCGACTTGTCAGCAATGGGTTTGGTTTTGGGTTTGATCCCCAATGCCTGTTGCAATGTCTACTTGATTTTTTTTAAATAAATGAATGAATTATCTTGGCATTCATTTGGTATGTTATAAGGTCTTATAAGGAGTCCCTGGGTGGTGCAAACTATGAAGCACTTGACTCGTAGCCAAACGGTTGGCCGTTCAAACCACCCAGAGGTGCCTTGGAAGACAAGCCTGGTGATCTTCTTCCTAAAGGTCACAGCATTGAAAACCCTATGGAGGAGATCTACTCTGCACACATGGGATCTCCATTAGTTGGAATCAACTTGATGGCAGCTGACAACAGAAACACAAGGTATTATGTCGATTATCTTTTCTTAAATTCATCTTTCTTTCCAAACATTATTCTAAGCCTCTTGACTTAGTCCTTATTTTATACTTCTTAGTATCTCTCAGTAACAAGCAGAGTAGGCACTGAATAAAACTTGTTAATTGAAAATGTCTTACAATTTCTATGTATAGCAGTTATTTATAATATAAAGGGTCAGTGTTTAGATACTTTATGGAATTTTACTGTATTTTGATTGATTTAATGCCTGTATTTTTATAAGCAGGGCTAACATTCAGGATTAGGGAATCTATTCTGGTTTCCTTAAATTCATGTGAAGATTGACAGGTGAAGTGGAGGATTGATTGATTTAACCGACTTTTATTATTATACTTGTAAATAAACCTTGACTATTTGAGGCTAATTTACTCAATAAGTCATGCCTCATTTTCTATGATATTGTTCAAATATACAAGTAGTCATACTTGCAAAGCTCATGAAAAGTGTTAGACTAGTTGACAATTGGGGACATGCAAAATGTATAAACAGTTCCAACAACCATCAGGACTTCTGCTTTTGTGATTAGTTTTGTTGCGATCAAAGCATCTATTTTGAGGGGTCATAGCACGGATTGTTATGATTGAATTGTGTTTCAAAAAAAAGATATGTTGAAGTCACAACCCCTGTAACTTGTGAATATGATCCTTTTTGGGAATAAGGTCTTTGATAGTGTTATCAGTCATCTTAATATGAGGTCATACTGGGTCCTAATCCTGTATTACTGGTGTTCTTAAAAAAGAGAAGGTACCCAGAGACAGGAATACAGAGGAAGAATGTCATGTGATGCTGCAGCTGAAAGCCAAGAGCTACCAGAAGTTAGAAGAGACATATGGAACAGATTCTTCCTCAGAGTCTCAGAAGGAATCAACATGGCCAACACCTTGATCTTGAACTCCCAGCCTCTAGAACCGTGAGACAATAAATTTCTGTTCTTATAAGCCACACAGTTTGTAGTATTTCATTACGGCAGCCTTAGAAAACCAATGCAATCCATTTATGATACAATTATTTATGCAATGGAATGTCTTCTGAAGAATGAAAAATTCCCATTTAAAAACTTACGAACATTTTCTACCTTCAGTATGAAAACCTGAATTTGCCTTTGGGGATTGGCATCCCTTTGTTCTAGTGTGGCCTATAGGTGGCCTGGATGCTGAATTGAGAACTAAAGGTCTTCCATGTGATCTACCAGTATAGGGCAAGATGATGCATAGCAGAGGCTATGTTTGGATGGATCAGTGAACTGGTTCATGGGGAAAAGACCAGAGATCTGCAGCCAGTGAGAGCTAAAGAGAAGTGGAATCACAAAAGGGGGGTGGTGGGTGGTAAGCCAACACTCCCTGGTTGAAGACAGACCTGAAAAAAATAACCATAAGTTTACTACCCAAGGACTTCAGCCCTACTTAATCACAGGACGATTTTTGCCCATGTATCTTGCAAGTCTATTGTTATAAAGAACACACATTAGTAAATACTGCACTACAGAATAAGCAAACTTGAAACTCCAGAAATGCAAAGAGTATAGTTTACTTGAGATAAAATGAAATTAGAAGTGATTATTCAAACTCAAAGAACAGAGAATAGTCTATGTTTTAAATATTAACCATAATATTATTTTAGAAAAGGAAGTGCCTATTTTAGGTACAGAGAAGACGATGGCGAACTTGATCCAACGTTGGTGATCTGCAGGATGGAAATGATGGCAAGACAAAGGGGAGAAAGGGTGTGCTGGCAAGACAGTAGTTGAAACATTGTGTCAAGAGGTCGAGGCTAAATTGGGAAGGAAGTGAAGCTGGGTGGAGAATGACAAACTTGCTTAAGAAAGGAGGAGCTGAGGAATAAGAGATCTCTGTGAAGGTTATGAGGAGGAATAGAAGGAAAAGTAGAATTGGGAAGCTGGAGAGATATATACTGGGGCTGAAGCAAAGATTCTGGAAGTGATGACATTTACGGTTCATAAATTAGAGTACCTACTAAATCTCAAAGGATCGCTGGTGGTGGAACAGTTAAGTGCTCGGTTGCTAACTGAAAGGCTGCCGGTCTGAACCCACTCAGTGGCTCTGCAGGAGAAAGACCTGGAGATCTGCTCTCATAAAGATTACAGCCTATTTGGGGACCATGGTCTCAGAGAACATCTAGCTCAGTTGGCATGACATAGTTTATAAAGAAAATGTTCTATATTCTACTTTGGTGAGTGTAGTCTGGGGTCTTAAAAGCTTGTGAGCGGCAATCTAAGATACCCCACTGGTCTCACCCCATCTGGAGCAAAGGAGAATGAAGAAAACCAAAGATACAAGGGAAACATTAGTCCAAAGGACTAATGGACCACAACTACCACAGTCACTACCAGACTGAGTCCAGCACAACTAGATGGTGCCTGACTACCACCACCGACTGCTCTGACAGGGATCATAACAGAGGGCCCTGGACAGAGCTGGAGAAAATTGTAGAACAAAATTCTAACTCACAAAAAAAGACCAGACTTACTGGCCTGACAGAGACTGGAGAAACCCCAAGAGTATGGCCCCCGGACACCTTTATAGCTCAGCAATGAAGTCATTCCAAAGATTAGACAGGCCCATAAAACAAAACGAGACTAAATGGGCACACCAGCCCAGGGGCAAGGACGAGAAGGCAGGAGGGGACAGGAAAGCTGGTAATGGGGAACCCAAGGTCAAGAAGGGGAGAGTGTTGACATGTCATGGGGTTGGCAACCAATGTCACAAAACAATACGTGTATTGTTTAATGAGAAACTAGTTTGCTCCGTAAACCCTCATCTAAACTGCAATAAAAAGAAAGAAAGAAACAGACCAATGCAGCCCCCAGTCCTTCTCGTGCTTCTTCCAGCCCCTCCCCACCAAGAGTCACCACTATGCTGACTTCTAGCACATAGGTTAGTTTTGTCTACTCCTGTATTTCATATAAATAAATGGAATCATTTGGTTTGTGGTTAAAAAAAAAAAATTACAGCCGAGAAACCCCCATGGGGCAGTTCTGCTCTGTCACATGGGGTTGTTATGAGTAGAAAATCAACTCGACAGCACCTAACAACAACAACAATAAATCTCAGGCGCTGTATTTGGCACTGGGGATTAAAGTATATAAGTAAGACCCAGACCCTGCCCTTGAGTTCTGCATTAATACAAGGGAGAAGACAGACCCAGTAAACTGATAATTTCAATACAAAGAGACAAAGTCTTTGTAGATGTCAGCACAGGGCAATGTAGGGATAGGAGCACTTAAGGATGTACGGGAGTAGAAGAAGGCAGAAGCTCATCGAGAGTAGAGTCAGCAAAAGTTTTTCCTGTAAGAGCCATTGTCTCATCCGAGTCTTAAATGAAAACTAGAAATTAGACACAGAAGGGACTGCATGAGGAAAGGTCCGAACTTCCTATAGCTCCATGGTATCTCCATTCAACCTCCCCACCCACTCGGGGTCTGCTATTTCCACTTCATAAAGATCTCCCTTCCCCTAGATATTGTTGCCTAGAGGGCTTCTTCCTAGTTTTGTTTCTTTCTCACCTGGCTTCAAAGTCTTCTCAGAGGTTCCCACTGGGCCAGTGTTTCACACCACTTGGAGGATAGGTCAGATAGCAAATGCATGGTAGATAGCCCCAAAATGCTTAAAAAACTGGAGGACACAGAGCTTTGCATTTTAGAAAGATTACTTTAGCTGTAATGTGGAGAACAGATTTGAGCTGGGCAGGGCTAGAAGTAGGGACATGGCTAGGAGGCTAGTACAACAAAAACTAGGCATGAAGTGACACAGATCTGAGCAAGGACAGTACCTGTAGAGCAATATTTTGGAGATAAGCAAGGTTTGCAGATAGATTTGATAGGGGATTTGAGGAAAATTTAAGGATGAGCTCAAGATTCCAGTTTGAATGATTGAGTGAAATGATAGTGTTACCAAGTATTATGGATTGAATTGTGTCCCCCCACCCCCCCACCGCCCAAAATGTGTTGGAAATAGGTATAGCAAAGGGTATTTAGTACAAGACCAATAAGTTATGTTAGAAGTTCTGTAGATAATACAGATGTTGTAGACCTATAGGTTTAACATTAAGATAGATTATAATAGAAATTCTATGACCTACTCAGTGATTTATTTATAGTTATTAATTTCTTTCTTTTTCTCGTTCTACATTAGTGAAACAGAAAGTTGAAACTATTAACTAGACTTAATATTTTGCATTATCTGCACTGTCCCCAGTTGTTGTTTGTCTTAGTCATCTAGTGCTGCTGTAACAGAAATGCCACAAGTGGATGGCTTTAACAAAGAGAAATTTATTTCTTCACAGTAAAGTAGGCTAAATGTCCAACTTCAGGGCGTCATCTCCTGGGGCTTCTCTACACAGGGACCCCGGGTCCAAAGGACGCACTCTGCTCCTGGCACTGCTTTCTTGGTGGTATGAGTCCCCCCTCTCTGCTAGATTCCCTTTCCTTTTATCTCTTGTAAGATAAAAGGTGGTGCAGGCCATACCCCAGGGAAACTCTGTTCATATAACTGAAATGAGGAGGATACAGAAAATTTAAGATCTAATATTTGCTATTAAGGACCCTCAGTCAATAGAGAAGTAAAGATATGCATGCATAGAAAAAAGCTAATAATGTAAAACATTATATATTTCAAATGGGTCACGTAAGCAACGAGATCATTTGGATTTTAGTGAACTATTTGATCATTTCCAACTTTGGGAAGACTTTATGAAAAATTTAGGATTTTTTTCTGAATTTTTGAGGAAGGGATACAATTTAAATGGAGGAAGGAAAGAGTGGGAGTGGAGGAGAAAGTGGCGGCATTCCATGTGGAGGGGCAGGGTATGGGCAAAAAGGCCTTATTGGTGGGAAGGCATAAGATATTTCAGGAGCTAGTAAGTATGCCCACTTTATTGGAAGAAGGGGTCTCAAGCTTAAATGCCTGTAGGTGACATGCAGGTAAGATGAAGGTGTGAAATGGGTCAGGGGAGAACTGTGGCAAACTGGAACCCCCACCCCCACCCCCCTCTTGGGTGAAAGATCATGAGAGTTGGACAATTGGACACACCTCTGGCTGTGTAAAGTGAGCCCTGGTCAAGGTCTTTCAATGCGATCTCAGGAGAGAGAAGGCCGAACCTATATCCACAACCTAGGACGCTCTCAGGCCCAGCTGAGTGCTTCCCACCCCCACTAGCATGCCCCCTCTTTAGACCAGAGAAACATGGCTTGCTGAGCAGCACCAAGCCCTTAAACTGAAGTTTTTCATGGAGAAAAACAAACTGATCCCACAAGGAGGAAAGAGAATTCACCTCCATTCTATCAGAGTAAATAAGCGGTCAAGACACAGCTGCCTATGTTAAACAGGATCAAGCTTACAAGAAATTGCCTGGCAACCATGCAAATATAATGTAGCCAAAAAAAGATAAAGGGGAGAATATAAGAGAATGGCATGCAAAAGACCGATGAAATATTAAGTCTGGATAATAAATTAACTGAAAAAAAAAAAGTAGATTCCTTGGGTGTATGCTGTGCTATAGAAGACTTTAAAATAAAACAAAAAAATTCAATAAACAAGAGCTCAAAAATGAGATGTCAAAACAAAAATATGTGGAGAAGCCAGCACAACTTGTACAAGGAAAGGTCATGGAAGCTCCACAGACACATTCAAACTTCCTGAGGGAACGAATTACTGGGTTGAGGGCTGTGGGACCCATGGTCTCGAGGAACATCTAGCTCAACTGGCATAACATAGTTTATAAAGAAAATGTACATTCTTCTTTGGTAAGTAGAGTCTGGGGTCTTAAAAGCCTGTAAGCAGCCATCTAAGATGGACTCCACTGGTCTCACCCCTTTGGGAGTAAGGGAGAATGAAGAAAACAAGATACAAGGGAAAGATTAGTCCAGAGAACTAATGGACCACAACTATCACGGCCTCCACCAGACTGAGTCCAGTACCAGTAGATGGTACCCAGCTACCACCACCAACTGCTCTGACAGGGATCACAACAGAGAGTCCTGGACAGAGCTGGACAAAAATGTAGAACAAAATTCTAACTCACAAAAAATGATCAGACTTACTGGTCTGACAGACACTGGAGAAACCCCGAGAGTATGGCCCCCGGACACCCTTTTAGCTCAGTAATGAAGTCAGTCCTGAGGTTCACCCTTCAGCCAAAGATTAGCCAGGCCCATAAAACAAAATGACGCTAAAGGGGCACAACAGCCCAGAGGCAAGGACTAGAAGGCAGGAGGGGACAGGAAAGCTAGTAATAGAGAACCCAAGGTCAAGAAGGGAGAGTGTTGACATGTTGTGGGGTTGTTAACTAATGTCATAAAATAATGTGTGTACTAATTGTTTAATGAGAAGCTAGTTTGCTCTGTAAACCTTCATCTAAAGTACAATTTAAAAAACTAAAAAAACAGTGTCGTATGAAAAGAGAGATTGCAGAACTAGGGAAACAAATTGAGAATCCAAATACCACCATTTCAGAGATAATAAACAAATTAGAACCTGATTGGAATAAGACACATTTGGTTAAAAATGTATTTAGTGGCATGGAAGGAAGGCTCCAGATGATCACAGTGAATTCAGACAAAATAGACGAAAGATGAAAACAATTTGATAGATGATGATTGATACGGAAGGCAAAGATGATCAAAATAATCAGTGTTCCTAAAGTAGAGAGAGAACTCAACAAATGGAACCACAACCAAAAAATAAAATTTTTTTTTATTGTACTTTAGGTGAAGGTTTACAGAACAAATAGTTTCTCATTAAACAGTTAGTACACATATTGCTTTATGACAGTTGCTAACAACCTCATGACAGGTCAACACTCTCCCTTCTTGACCTTGGGTTCCCTATTACTAGCTTTCCTGTCCCCTCCTGCTTTCTAGTCCTCGTCCCTGGGCTGTTGTGCCCCATTAGCCTCATTTTGTTTTATGGGGCTGTCTAATCTTTGGCTGAAGGGTGAACCTCAGGAGTGACTTCATTACTGAGCTAAAAGTGTGTCCGGGGCCATAATCCTGGGGTTTCTCCAGTCTCTGTCAGGCCAGTAAGTCTGATCATTTTTTGTGAGTTAGAATTTTGTTCTACATTTTTCTCCAGCTCTGTCCAGGACCCTCTGTTGTGATCCCTGTCAGAGCAGTTGGTGGTGGTAGCTGGGTACCATCTAGTTGTACCGGACTCAGTCTGGTGGAGGCTGTGGTAGTTGTGGTCCATTAGTACTTTGGACTAATCTTGCCCTTGTTTCTTGTTTTCTTCATTCTCTGTTGCTCCTGAAGGCATGAGACCAGTGGAATATCTTAGATGGCTGCTTACAGGCTTTTAAGACCCCAGACGCTACTCACGAAGGTAGAAGGTAGAACATTTTCTTTATCAACTACGTTATGCCAATTGAGCTAGATGTTCTCCAAGACCATGGATCCCATAGCCCTCAGTCCAGCAATTGGGTCCCTCAGGGAGTTTGGATGTGTCTGTGGAGCTTCCGTGACCTTGCCTTGTACAAGTTGTACTGGCTTCCCCAGTATTGTGTACTGTCTTACCCTTCACAAAACTTACCACTTATCTATTGTCTACTTAGTGTTTTTCCAACCCCCCCCCACCTCATAACCATCAAAAATTGTTTCTTTTTGTGTGTAAACCTTTTCATGAGTTTTTACAGTAGTAGTCTCATACAATATTTGTCCTTTTGTGATTGACTTATTTCACTGAGCATAATGTCCTCCTGTTTCATCCATGTTATGAGATGCTTCGAAGATTCATCATTATTCTTTATTGTTCCATAATACTCCTTAGTGTGTACGTACCATAGTTTGTTTATCCATTCATCTGTTGATGGGCATCTAAGTTGTTTCCATCTTTCTGCTATTGTGAACAATGCTACAATGAACATGGGTGTGCATATGTCTATTTGTGTGACGGCTCTTATTTCTCTAGGATATATTCCTAGGAGTGGGATTGCTGGTTGATATGGTATTTCCATTTCTAGCTTTCTAAGGAAGCGCCATATAGTTTTTCAAAATGGTTGTATCATTTTGCATTCCCACCAGCAGTGCATAAGAGTTCTGATCTCCCTGCAGCCTCTCCAGCATTTGTTATTTCCAGATTTTTTGACCCATGCCAGTAATGCTGGGGTGAGATGGTACCTCATTGTGGTTTTGGTTTGCATTTCTCTAATGGCTAGTGATCACGAGCATTTCCTCATGTGTCTGTTGGCTGCTTGAATGTCCTTTGGTGAATTGTCTGTCATTTCCTTTGCCCATTTTTTAATTGGATTATTTGTCATTTTGTTGTAGAGGTGTTGGATTTTCTTGTAAATTTTAGAGATTAGACCTTATAACAAAAAAATTTTCAGAGATTTAATACAAGAAAATTTCCTTGAAACTAAGAAAGAACCAGGTCTGTAGATGGAAAGGGTACATGATATACAGGAAAAACTGATACAGACTATGTAATGTTAAGTCCTATCCCAGTCAAATTACTGAATTTAAAGGATTAAGAAAGAAATCTCTGGGCCATTAGGCAGAAAACACTCACATAAAAGACAAATCAAGATGGCTTCAGGTTTCTCCTCATCAACATTCTGGGCCAGATGTTGGAAACTTGTCATCAAAATTCTGAGGAAAAAATGTGTGATCCACAACTATGGTATTTCAAGTTTTTGGTCAATTATAAAGTCAAGAGGTAGACATTCTCAAATATCAGAGAACTCCAGGAACATGGAGAGTATCCATAAGTGTTCTTGAAAAGGAGACAATAAAATCTATTCAACCAAGGCATGAATCAAAATAAAAGATGCTTGGAGGGGTAAACCATGGTTTAAAGAAAAAAAAAAAGAAAAGACTGGTATTGATTGTAGATAAATTTTATATATGGGCTAAAACTAAAAACTAATGAATTATGGTTGCAGAAAAGAAAGTGTAAGTATTATCAGCAACAAAAATTAGGGGTTTTGGTATGAAAGATTAGAGGAAGTATGAGGGTAGTAACCACATTAACAGCCATACCAGTTGCTATCTAAGTCAGTTCTGACTCACGGAGACCCGTGTGTGTCAGAAGAGAACTGTGCCCCATAGAGTTTTCAATGGCCGTCATCTTTTGGAAGTAGATTGCCAGACCTTTCTTTCAAGGCACCTCTAGGTGGACTTGAACCACCAACCTTTTGTTTAACAGCCGAGTGTGTTAACTGTTTGCTCCACCCAAGGACTTCTTAACAGCCATGTTGTTGTTGTTGTTAGCTGCCTTTGAGTCAGCCCCCAGTTCATGGCAACTCCATGTGTTACTGAGTAGAACTGCTTCTTGGGTATAATCTTTATGGAAGCAGTTCACCAGGCCTATCTTCAGCAAAGCGGCTAGGTAGGTTCCAATTGCCAGCCTTGGGTTAGCCGCCAGTCACAAACCACTTGTGCCACCCAGCCCTGTTGTTGTTGTTGTTATGTGCCATCAAGTGGTTTCTAACTCATAGTGATCCCATGTGTAACAAAATGAAATGCAGCCTGGTCTGTGCCATCCCCACAACAGTAGGTTCATTTGAGCCCGTTGTTGCAGCCACTGTGTCAGTCCACTTACTTAAGAGTCTTCCTCTTTTTTTCACTGACCATCTACCAAGCATGATGTCCTTTTCCAGGGATTGGTCCTTCCTGACAACGTGTCTAAAGTAAGTGGATGAAGTTTCTCCATCGTCTCTTCTAAGGAGCATTCTGGCGGTACTTCTTCCAGGAGAGATTGCTTCCTTCTTCTGTCAGTCCATGTTATATTCAATATTCTTCCCAATAGCATAGTTCAAAGGCATCAATTCTTCTTCAGTCTTCTTTTTTCATTGTCCAGCTTTCACGTGTATATGAGGCAATTAAAAACACCATGGCTTGGGTCAGGCGCACCTTAGTCCTCAAAGTAACATCTTTACTTTTTAGTACTTTAAAGAGGTCTTTTGCAGCAGATTCGCCCAATACAATAATACATCGTTTGATTTCTTGACTGCTGCTTCCATGGGCTTTGATTGTGGATCCAAGTAAAATGAAATCCTTGACAACTTCGATCTTTCTTCTGTTAATCATGATGTTGCTTGTTGGTCCACTTGTGAGGATTTTTGTTTTCTTTATCTTGAGGAGCAATCCATACTGAAGGCTGTAGTCTTTGATCTTCATTAGTGAGTCCTTCAAGTCCTCTTCACTTTCAGCAAGCAAGGTGTGTCATCTGCATATTGCAGGTTATTAATTAGTCTTCCTCCAATTCTCATGCTGCATTCTTCTTCATTTGCCCAGCTTCTTGGATTATTTGCTCAGAATACAGATTGAATAAGTATGGTGAAAGGATACAACCCTGACGCACACCTAGTCTGATTTTAAGTCAGGCAGTATCCCCTGGTTCTGTCTGAATGACTTCCTCTTGGTCTATGTACAGGTGGGCACAATTAAGTGTTCTGGAATTGTCATTCTTCACAATGTTATCCATAATTTGTCATGATCCACACAGTCAAGTGCCTTTGCATTGTCAATAAAACACAGGTAAACATCTTTCTGGTATTCTCTGCTTTCAGCCAGGATCCATCCGACATCAGCAATGATATCCCTCATTCCACATCCTCTTCTGAATCTGGCTTGAATTTCTTTCTGGAAATTCCCTGTTGATGTGTGGTTGTAGCCATTTTTGAATTATCTTCAGCAAAATTTTGCTTGAATGTGATGTTAACAATATTGTTCTATAATTTCTGCATTCCTTTGGATCACAAGCCATCACTCCACTCCTCTGTCAGTTTGTTGTACTGTGGTGGCTTGCATGTTGCTATGATACTGGAAGATATACCACCAGAATGTCAAATACCATCAGGGTCACTCATCCTGGACAGGGTTCAGTGGAGCTTCCAGACTAAGACAGACTAGGAGGAAGGACATGTTGATCTACTTCTAAAATAAAAAAAAATTAGCCAATGAAAACCCTATGGATAGCAGCAGAACCAGCTGTAGGAAGAAGTAAATTGGCACCGTCATATTATCTACTCCTCTTTTCAAAAGCCCTATAAGAGCTTGCCATTTCATGCATAAAAGAAATGATAATAATAAAAATAAAACCCATTGTCTTCCAGTCGATTCCGACTTACAGCGACCCTATAGGACAGGGTAGAACTGCCCCAGAGGATTTCCAAGGAGAGGCTGGTGGATTCAAACTCCCAACCTTTTGGTTAACAGCCTGAGCTCTTAAGCACTGTGCCACGAGGACTCCATTTCATGCATAGGAAAGACCAAAGTCTTTGCTGTGGCCTACAAGAAGCCCTTTCATGTCCCTAATCTTGTCTCTTAGTAGTGGTCCTTCCATTCACTCCACTACAGACTCTCTGACTGTCTTTGGTGGGTTTTTTTTAACCTGCCTTAGGACATTTGCACTGTTGAGGAGTAGTATAATATAAGGTGCCTGGGTGGCACAAATGGTTTGTACTCGGCTGGTATCTGAAAGGTTGGCAGTTCAAACCCACCTAACCACACTGCAGAAGAAAAGGCCTAGCAGTCTGCTTCCATATAGATTATAACCAAACCCACTGTGACTGTTTGTTATGCATATTAGTGTACATAGTTAATGAGTCTTGTTTCAGTTTCCTTTCTCTTCCCATTTTCTATGCCAGGTAGCAAACCCAACTGAATGTAGACCATTCATCTTCAAGTCTCCATCAAGAGACCTGATGGTCATTTAGATGTGGGTCTTCTGATACCAAAAATCAAACCAAACCCACTGCCATCAAGTCGTTCCAACTCATAGCGACCCTATAGGACACAGTAGAACTGCCCAAAAGGGTGTCCAAGGTTGTAAATCTTTACAGAAGCAGACTGCTGTGTCTTTCTCCCGAGGATTGGCTAGTGGCTTCAAACTGCCAGCCTTTCGGTTAGCAGCCAAGCACTTAACCAACAAGAAAACCCTATGGGGCAGTTCTGCACTGTAACACATGGGGTTGCCAGAGTTGGAATGACTGCACAGCACAGGACAACAACAACCATCTGCCTTTCCCTGGAGCAGTTTTCTGCCAGCTATCTGCTCAAATGCTAACTTCTCAATGAAGCCTACTCAACACTATTTAAAACTGCAAGTTGTCCCCCAATTCCTACTCTTGAAACCCCTTAGCCTGCTCCCCTTTTTATTTCTACTGCATTTATTATCTTCTCATCCAACTGTGAGATGTACTTATGTACAGTACAGATGTTCTGTATAATGTACTTTTCTATTGTTTATTTTTTTTTAATTTTTTATTGTACTTTAGATGAAGATTTACAGAACAAATAGTTTCTAATTAAACAGTCAGTACACGTATTGTTTTATGACATTGGTTAACAACCCCACAACATGTCAACACTCTCCCTTCTTGACCTTGAGGACCTTTTTTTTTGGTGAAAATATACATAGCCAAAGTTACACCATTTCCAAAGTTTCTACATGTACAATTCAGTGACATTGATTACATTCTTCCAGTTGTGCTGCTATTCTCACTATCCTTTTCCAAACTATTCCATCACCATTATCTTCAACTCACTGTCCCCTAGGCTTCCCATCAAACCTTTTGAGTTGCTGTTGTCAATTTGATCTCACATAGATAATTCTCTCTTTTTTTTTTTTTTTGTACCTTAGATGAAGGTTTGTAGAACAAACAGTTTCTCATTAAACAGTTAGTACACATATTGCCCTATGACAATGGTTAACAACCCCATGACATGTCAACACTGTCCCTTCTCAGCCTTGGGTTCCCTATCACCAGCTTTCCTGTCCCCTCCTGCCTTTTAGTCCTTGTCCCTGGACTGCTAGGCCTCATTAATCCTGTTTTGTTTTATGAGGCTGTCCAATCCCCCACTGAACAGTGAGCTTTGGGAGGGGTTTCACCACTGAGCTAAAAGGGTGTCTGGGGGCCATACTCTCGGGGTTTCTCCAGTCAGTCAGGCCAGTAAATCTGGTCTTTTTTTGTGAGTTAGGATTCTTTTCTACATCTTTCTCCAGCTCTGTCCAGGACCCTCTGTTGTGATCCTGGTCAGAGCAGTCAGTGGTGGTAGCCGGGCACCATCTAGCTGTACTGGACTCAGTTTGGTGGAGGCTGTAGTAGCTGTGGTCCTTTAGTCCTTTGGACTAATCTTTTCCTTGCATATTGTTCTGTTCATTCTCCCTTGCTCCCGAAGAGGTGAGACCAGTGGAGTATCTTAGATGGCTGCTCACAGGCTTTTAAGACCCAAGACGCTGCTCACCAAGGTAGAATGTAGAACATTGTCTTTTTAAACTGTGTTATGCCAGTTGAGCTAGATGTTCCATGAGTCCATGGTCCCCACCATCCTCTGCCCACCAATTCAGTCCCTCGGGGAGTTTGGAAGTGTCTATGGAGCTTCCATGACCTTTCCTTGTACAAGTTGTTCTGGCTTCCCCAGTAATGTGTACTGTCTTACCCTTCACCAAAGTTACCACTTATCTGTTTGGTTCCCCCCAACTCCTCCCATCCCTCGTAACCAACAAAGATTGTTTCTTTTTGTGTGTAAACTTTTACATGAGTTATACAGTAGAGGTCTCATACAATATTTGTCCTTTTGTGATTGACTTATTTCACTGAACATAATGTCCTCCAGTTTTGTTCTTCTTACTCTCCTGTGCTGAGTTCCTTTTGTTTGTGGATTTTCTTTCTTTTGTTTTTGTAGGTTTTGTTTATTGAGTCTATGTTTTTCTTCTTTATTTTGATGAGTAGGTTTGTTAACCTTCTTTGTGGTTACCATGCAATTTACCCTGATCTTCCAGATTTGAACCAGTCTATTATTACTTGGTATCACTTGACTTCCTCTCCATTAGAAGGTTCTATACCTACACCGTTTATTCCCTCTTTTATTGTTCTGTTGCTGTTGTCATTTACAGATTAACCTCTCTGGTTCCCTTTTGGTTTTGATAGTCCTTAAGAGTTCATTTCCTAGGTTGGTATCTGGCTAGTACAATCCTGTGTCCTATGTTCAGCCTGTAGTCTGATATTGTTTGTTCTCAGATCGAAGGACTTCCTTTAATAAGTCTTGTAAGTTTGGTTTGGTTTTTACATAGTCCCTTAATTTCTGTTTATCTGGAAATGACCTAATTTAACCATCATATTTGAACAAGAGTTTTGCAGGATATATTATTCTTGGCTGTTAATTTTTTTCTTTATATATGTCATCCCATTGCCTTCTTGCCTGCATGGTTTCTGCTGAATAATCTGAGCTTAGTCTTATTGTTTCTCCTCTCTATGTGACTTTTTGTTTTTCTTGAGCTGCTCTCAGGATTCTTTGTTTGTCTTTGGTTTTAGCGAGTGTGATTATGATATGCCTTGCTGATTTTCTTTTGGGGTCTATCTTATATGAGGTTTGTTGAGCTTCTTGGATGGCCAGCTTTTCATCTTTCATGATATTGGGGAAGTTTTCTGTCAGCAATTCTTCAACGATCCTCTCTGCATCTTCTGTTTTCTCCCTGTTCTGGAACTCCGAACACTCAAAAATGTTTGCTTTTGATTGTATCCCACATAATTCTCAGGGTCTCTTCATTTTTCTTCGTTCTTTTTTTCTGATTTTTCCTCAGACAGAGTTGTATCCAAGTGTTTGTCTTCAATTCCACTGGTCCTGTCTTCCACCATTTCAAATCTGCTCCTCAGCCCTTCTATGACACTGTCCATTTCTGAAATCTTGTTGTTTATCTTTTGGATTTCTAATTGTTGTTTTTGTATAATTTCTAGTTGTGAATTTATTTTGGCATTTTGTTCCTGCATTATTTTCCTGAATTCTTCCATTTTTTTTTTGTCTGTATTTTCCATGAATTTGTCTATTTTTTTCCTCATTTTTGTCCACTTTTTGCTTCAACTCTTGGATAATTCTGAGTATTAGAGATTTGAATTCCCTATCAGGTAGTTCTAGCGCCTTTTCTTCTAGTGGAAAGTCGTCTGGTGTTTTATTTTGGATGCCTACTGGAACCATCCTGTCCTGTTTTTGTAAATGTTTTGATATTTTCTGCTGTCTTTGGGGCATTCAGTAGTTATTTTTCTCATTTATTGATTGTAGATTTGTTTGTTTCATCCTTTTTTTTTATTTGGCTATGTCTGAGCAGGCAGGCTGTGTGTTCTTTGTTGTTTGCTCATCTGTGGGCACGATACTTTTTGCCTCCTTCTCCAATTGGCAGGGTCAGTCGCTCAGATATGGTACAGCACAGCAGGTCTAGCTGAAGAGGAGTTGCTGGGATGGGTTGTTTGTGGCACTTACTACAGCCACCAGG
Source organism: Dugong dugon (assembly GCA_030035585.1). Lineage (NCBI taxonomy): Eukaryota > Metazoa > Chordata > Mammalia > Sirenia > Dugongidae > Dugong > Dugong dugon. The sequence goes on from CM057467.1 coordinate 36,698,169, forward strand.
GTGGGTTGGTAATTAGTGCAGGGCAGGTTCCAGTAAACTGTGCCTGTGCTGCTTGGTGGTGTGATGTTAAGTGCATGGTGCAGGTAGGCAGGATGGAGGGGGGAGATTGTGATGTGTGGAGCTAAGATGGGTATGGGAGGGAGGAGAGAGGAACAGGAGCCAAAAACATACAAACAAACAAAAAAAGAGTGCTAGGGCAGCTTGATGTTGGTGTGGAGAGATGAGAGACTATGAAATGGAAGAAAAACAAGGGGAAGAAGAAGAGGGGAAAAAAAGAAGAAAAGAATGAATAAAAATTAGAAATAAAAAAGGACAGCAAAGCTCCCATGGATCCCACCGGTGAGGCTACAAGGTCTGGGGAAGTTGTTCCCAGGTGTTGAAGTACAGCCTGGCTAGAATGCGTAGAGGTATTCAGCACCAGGTATTCAGGGAACAGGAATAGAAGGAAGGTATAGAGAGATGAGAAACTAAGTAATAAAGAAAGAGAAAAAGGGACAAAGAGGGAAAAGAAAACAAAACAAGTTAACAAGAAAAAAAAAAAGAACAAGAAAAGCCCCTCAAAAAAACAGGGAAAAAAAAAAAAGAAATGCACTCAGGGATCCCTCTGAGCGTCTGCGCAAGCTGAGGGGGTAGGTCCCAAGCCGCGTAGCACTGCCCAGCCAGAACAGGATCCCAATTCGAGAAGAGAAAAAGAAAACAAACAAACAATTCAAAACAAGAAAACAAAAAAAAAGGCCTCAGGATCCCACCAGCGTGGCAGCACAGACTGGGGAGCAGTTCCACACCCGAACAGAGCTCTGCAGCTCCTTAGGAAGAAGCAAAGATGGCACCCGGAGCCAGGTATTTGAGCGAAAGGAGGGGGAGGTGGTGAGAGGTAAGGAAGACATCAAAAGAAGTGGAAAAAAGCAACACCAGAAGCCAACAAATGGCACTCAGGGAGTCAGCCTGTGCGGGCGGGTGGAATCCAAGCAGCTGGTGCTTCCTGGCTAAGAGACTGTGGCTGCAGGAAGCAGAGGAGGCTGAGTGGGAGTGAAGAAGGGTGGGGGGGTGGGAAAGCGTATATTGCTGTTTACCAGTTGTTCTGTCTCCTGCTGGAAGCTCCGTGAAGCTGCTTTCTCATACCCCCTGTTCACTGGTCTCCAATAGGAGTCCAAGATGGTGGATCCGCACTGTGTTAGCTGATAGGGGACCTCTGCATGAATTTCTCCTCGTTCTCCATTCTCTGTTAGTTTCTCACTCCATTTGGTGCTTGGCTGAGTTCTTTATCTCTTCATTTGATGTTTTATGGTTTCAGGATTGCTGTTTTCTCTGGCTTAGTTTTTCAGATCTTTGCTGTGGAGGGAATGGCATGGTGCTTCTGCCTAGAGCTCCATGTTGCCGGAAGTCCTTTATTGTTTATTTTTTAACTCAATCCTTTCCTCCCAACTAGAATGCAAACTCCAGGAGGGTAGGAAACTTTCCCTGTTTTGTTCACTGCTTAGATGGGTGCTTGACACAAAGTAGATGCTCAATAAATATTTGCTGAATGAGTGAAAATTGAAAGTTTTTAAAATAACAACTCTAAATTATGGATTTTATAATTTCTTTTCTTAACATTTTAGTGAACTTTGTAAGTTACTATCTCTCACTATGAAAAAACTCGTCTGGAGTTCAATAATTCTTAACCTTTTCCTCAGTTTATTTTGTCTTCTATTAAATTCATGTAAAATTATATTTCATACTTTTCTCTAAAAAGTAATCTGTAATCTGGTAGACACCACCTCTTCACCAAGTGACCCAGGTCAAAAGTAGCAGTAATAAATCATTTTGATATTATGTGCCCTGATACAATGCCATAAGAAGGACACTTTGCTTCTGAAGCTTCTTCCCCCCAAAATCATAACCCCCAGTCTAAACATGAGAAGACAAATTCAAATTGAGGGACGTTCTACACAACATCTGAGCAGTACTCTTCAAAAGCATCAAGGTCATGAAAAACAAAGAAAGACTGAGAAAATGTCATACTGGAGGACATGAAGGAGACAATGACGAAATGCAATGTGGTATCCTGGAACAGAAAAAGAATGTTAATAGAAAAAGTGGGGAATTTCAAATAAAATCAGTAGTTTGATTAACGGTATTGTACTGATATTAATTTCTTAGTTTTGATAAATGACCCATGTAATGTAAGATGTTAACGTTAGGAGGAGCTCGGTAAAGGGTATATGGGAAATCTCTGTACTATCTTTGCATCTTTTCTATAAATCTAAAATTATGTTTAAAAAAAATCATGTTCATATACTTATAAAATTATTTTTATGTGTCTGTTCATCTATGCTTCAATCCATCCCTCTATTTGTATATATATGTTTGTATATATAGTGTTAATATGGCCACTCGATATTAACACTGCTTATTATTGGCCACCAGTTGCTGCAAGTCAGTTCTGATTTATGGGAAGCTCATGTGTTTCAGAGCAGAACTGCACTCCCTAGGGTTTTCCATGGCTGTAAGCTTTAGGAAGTAGATTGCCAGGGCTTTCTTCTCAGGTTTCTCTGGGTGGATTCAAACAGCTAACCTTTCTGTTAGTAGTTTAGCACCTAACCATTTGCACCACCCATGGGCCACTTTATTATTGGATAGCTGGATTTCTAATTTATTGCTTTTTCTTTGTACTTTTCCTTATTGCTTAATATTTTTAATTATTTCACATCAATGGTAGTGGAAACAACTAACATGTAGTTAGTACTTATTATGAGCTAGTGTTGGGATAGCATTTCACATCTTATCTTAATCTTCTCAATAACCCCATAGGAAGATGTGGTTATTATTTTTATTGGAATTTTATTTATTATTCAAGTTACATATATCATAGTAGTAAATATCAGAATTCTACAAGTTGTACCATGAAAACCGGAGTCACTGCTTCCCACATGTGAATCCAATTTTTTGCACTCTCCAGGAGCAACCACTTTTAGTGTATTAGCTAAACACTCTTCTAGCTGTTTCTTTCAGAATTTACCTACATATTTAAAAAAAAAAAAAAAAACATGCTTTCTGACAACTGGACTAAACCAAAGCTAAGCAGTATCCTGAATACAACCATACACTTTGAGGGACAGAGTAACAGGGCCAGAGGTCTGGGCACCATGCTTTCCAGGGACATCCAGGCCAATTGGCATAACAAAGCTTATAAAGAAAATGTTCTGCATCCTACTTTGGTGAGTGGCATCTGGGGTCTTAAAAGCTAGCGAGTGGCCATCTAAGATGCATCAATTGGTCCCAACCCACCTGGAGTAAAGGAGAATGAGGAACATCAAAGTGACAAGGAAAGCATTAGCCCAAGAGACAGAAAGAGCCACATAAACCAAAGACTGCAACAGCCTGAGACCAGAAGAACTAGATGGTGCCCAGTTACCAGCAATGATCTCCCTGACAGGGAACACAACAGAGAGTCCCTGTTGGAGCAGGAGAAAAGTGGGGTGCAGAACTGAAATCTAGCAAAAAGACCAGCCTTAATGGTCTGACTGAGACTGGAGGAACCCCCAAAAGCATGGCCCCTGGACTCTCTGTCAACCCAGTACTAAAACCATTCCTGAGGCCAACTCTTCAGTCAAAGATTAGACTGGACTATGGGACATAAAATGATACTCGTGAAGAGTGTGCTTCTTAGCTCAAGTAGATACATGAGACTAAATGAGCAGCTCCTGTCCGGAGGCAAGACGAGAAGGCAGAGAGGGTAAGGAGCTGGTTGAATGGACATGGGAAATCAGGGGTGGAAAGAAGGAACATGCTGTCACAGTATAGGGAGAGCAATTTGGGTCACATAACAATGTATGTATAAATTTTTGTACGAGAGACTAACTTGAATTGTAAACTTTCACTTAAAGTACAACAATAAAATAAAATTTTAAAAACAATGTCTATCTCTTAATTTTCAGCTTTACATGTTATCTCTTGAGTTGCTACTATGAAGATGAATATTTAGATCTTTTAAACGGCTCCACTTTTACCTACACACATAACTCTGCAAGGTCAATATTCTGTGTTTGCATTAGTATGACCATGTAAATATAATTCACAATTAAGGAATAAGTATTACTTTTGTGGTATAACATGCTCTTTTCCCTGGAGTTAATAGTTATTATTAACTTTTTAAAACAGTTGTTTGTTTGTTTGCTTGGTCTTCTATGTCCTTACTAATTCATCACCAAACTCTTCACCAAGGTGCTAATCACTTTTAATGCATTCGGAAACATCAGGTACTCTTATCATTTTCATCTGCATCTGTTGAGTGTCTACTATGGAAGATGAATATTTAGATCTTTTAAATGGCTCCCCTTTTACGTACACATGTAACTCTGCTAGGTTAATATTCTGTATTTGCATTATTATGACCATGTAAATATAATTCATAATTGAGTCATAAGTATTCCTTTTCTGGTATAATGTTCTCTTTTCCCTAGAGTTAATATTTATTGTTTGACACAGTGGCTGCAACAATGGGCTCAAGCATAACACCGATTGCGAGGATGGCACAGGACTGGGCAGTGTTTCTTTCTGTTGTACATAGGGTCACTATGAGTTGGAACCGACTCGACGGCACATAACAACAGCAACAACAATATTTATTATTAACTTTTTAAAATTTTTATTTATTTGTTTGCTTGGTCTTCTATGTCCTTATCATTAATTCATCACCAAACTCTTCATCAGGGTGCAAATCACCTTTTAGTGCATTCAGAAACATCAGGGACTTTATTATTTTCATCTTCTTGGAGTTCATTCTGTATCTCTTTTCTTCCCTTTCTTTCTTCTCCTCTATTTTGAACTGATTGCTTTCTAGGCTTGCTACAGAGCTGTCATCCCATGATCTTCCTGTACCATCCTCCTGGGAAGGCATTTCCTTCTTTCCTGTGATGGATCTCCTATTTCCTGCATTTATATCTTCTTCTTTCTTGGTTTACTCCCTTGTTTTCATAGGGTACCTTCTTCAGAAGCTTCCTTAGATAGGTGACTTGGTCATCTAGTGCTGCCATAACAGAAATACCACAAGTGGATGGCTTCAACAAACAGAAGTCTATTCTCTCACAGTCTATTAGGCTAGAAGTCCAAATTCAGGGCGTCTGCTCCATCTTTCTCTGTCAGCTCTGGAGGAAAGTCCTTGTCATTAATCTTCCCCTGGTGGAGGAGCTTCTAAGCACAAGGACCCCGGGTCCAAAGGACGAGCTGTGCTCCTGGTGCTTCTTTCTTGGTGGTATGAGGTCCCCCGTCTCTCTGCTTGCTTCTCTCTTTTATATCTCAAAAGAGATTGGCTTAAAACACAATCTAATCTTGTAGATCTCATCAACATAACTGCCCCTAATCCATCTTATCAACATCATAGTGATAGGATTTACAACACACAGGAAAAGCACACTGGATGACAAAATGGTGGACAGTCACACAATACTTGGAATCATGGCCTAGCCAAGTTGACAGATATTTTGGGGGGACACAATTCAATCCATGACAAAAGGGTACGTGAGAGATAAAAATGGTGAGAACTTGCTTTTCAGAAATCTTTTCATTACACCCTCGTATTTTTTTGGTAGTCTGGCTAGGAATAGAATTCTAGGTTGGAAATCACTTTCCCTCAGAAATTTGAACCTATTTCTCCATAGACTTTAACCTTCCGATATTGCTGTTCAGAAATCTGTTGCTATTCTAATTCCCAATACTTTGTATGTGACACATCTCTCTTTATCCCTGCTTATTCACTTACTTATTTTCTCCTTGTCACCACATTGTAAACTTTCACAATAATGTGCCTTTGTGTAGGTTTTTTTCATCAATGTAGTAATCCCTTTTAGTCAGGAAACTGCTGTTTTTCAGTTTGGGAAAATTTTCTTGTATTATTCCTTTGATAATTTCCTCTCCTATGCTTTGTCTGTTTTCTCTGTCTTTAACTTTAAATCTTCTGACTGATCCTCTATTATTTTTATTTATCCTATTTTCCATATCTTTGCTATTTTGCTTTATTTCATGGTCAATTTCCTCAATGTAATCTTTCAACACTTTATTGTATTTATTTCCTATATCCTTTTTCCAAGATTTTGTTTCATTTTGTTTTCCAAATCTTTCCTTTTACAGCCCCTTTTTATTGCTTCTTGAATACAAATTTTTTATATTTTTATGATGATTTTATAAGTATGTGTATATATATGTATACAACAAACCCATATATTTTCTTCTCCCTTTATTATGTTTGCTCTGAGTTCCCTTTTTCCTCTTTTGTTGTTAAGATTTTCATCTTTCTGGTTAGAGATTTTCTCAAATGGCCAGTAATACTTGGAAGTTTCTTCATTTTTTAAAAAAATAAATATTTTATTGAGTTTTTGGTTAAAGTTCACACAGCGAATTAGGTTCCCGTTTAACAATTTCTGTACATATTGTTTCACGAATGACTCCGCAGGAGAAAGACGTAGCAGTCTGCGTCCATAAAGATTCACAGCCTTGGAAACCCCATGAGGTCTCTATGAGTCAGAATCAACCCTATGGGAGTAGGTTATACATATTGTTCAGTGATATTGGTTACATTTTCCACATTGTGTCAACATTCTCCATATTTCTGTTTCAGTTGTTCTGCTTCAATTAATCCAGCTTCCTGCTCTTCCCCACCCGCTCCCCTTCCCTTCTCATCTATGCTTTAGGGTAAATGTTGACCACTTGGTCTCATAGAGATGTTTGTTTTTTTTTTTTTTAAAGGAGCACAAGACTCACAGGTGATATTATTTTGTGAGTCAATCTGTTATTTAGAAAGGTGACCCCGTTTCTTCATTTTAAGGATTAGACATCAAAAGGAGTCCCTGGGGGGCACAAATGCTTAAGCACTCAACTGCTAGCTAGAAGGTTGGTGGTTCAAACCCACCCAGAGATGCCTCAAAAGACAGACCGGGAGGTCTGCTTCCGGAAGTTCCTAGCCTTGAAAACCCTATGGAGCACAGTTTTAAATCACCGGGATAAGCCTGCACTAATTTCTTAGATGCTTTCATGCATTCTTCATCAGGTGTATCCACATTGTTTAAGAAGGAAAATCTATTTGAAAGAACTTCATACACTTCCACCCTTCTTTTTATGCAAGATTCAAGTGTGTCAATAATGGTGTAGCATGTGATTACGTGAAATTGATCTCTGGCACTCAATACTTCTGGAGCACTTCTGTCATTTACTTGTTTCTTTCTAATGCTTCTGCATGGTGAACTACTTGATAATCAGTATTTGGCAGTGTTTGTTTTGCTATGTTTTCAAAATTTTCTCTTAAATTATGTAAATATCCTGTTAATGACTGGTAGAGATCTGTGCATATCTTTAAATTTACTTCTCCATCCTGGAAAGCTTGACTTGTGCAATGAAAATCCTGCAATATATTATTTCACATAACCAACATAAATACAAACTCTAGTGTTTGCATTTTATTGACGATGTTTTCAGCTTCTCTTTTGATATCTCCTTTTTGTGTCTAGTTTTCAGCAATATTTTCTAAGGCATCTTGAATCCGAGTGTATGATTCTAGGATTACACTTGTTTCTACAGCATGCACTTCCCAATGTGTATTAGACATTTTAATACTCGATCATTGCCTAAATACGTTTTAAGAACTGCCCACTAGGCAGTAGAGGCAGCAAAAAATGTGTAGAGTAACTGAACAGTAGAAAAAAAAATCAACTGTTTCCAGACAACAATCTACTCTACTATGTCCTACAAGATTAAGTGAATGGGTAGCACATGGTATGAAAATGGCATATTCATTACGTTCTAAAATTTTCTGTGGCATGCCTTTATAATTCCCTGACATATCGGCAGTATTGCGATAGAACTGGCTTCTGCACTTAGAAAAATCAATTATGCAAACTTCACATAAATAGTGAAGTACTTGATTTGCAATTTCTTCACTGGTATGATTTTTCAAGTTAGTAAATATGATAAATCGCTCAACACGTTTTCCATCTGTTGGAGATATGTATCTTAAAACAATACGTAGCTGATCTGTATTAGAAAGATCAGGAGTGGAATCTATAGACAAACTGAAATATCGAGCTATACTTACTTCACTGAAAATAGTTGTTCGAACTTTATCACTTTTAAGTTTATTAATTCTTCACATGTAGTTTAGACATATACAATGGGTTGCCCTTTCCTGTGCTACCATGTTTTGATATGTGACCTGCTGAAAATGGATCCAACTGAACAAGTTCAAGTAAACTCCAAAAATTTCTGGAACTAGATATGTCATGAGTCACATGATTATAATGCCACTGGTGCACTCTTAGGTGATCCATGAGACAGAGCTGAATGCGAGGTTATACCCAATCAGTCCAAAATGAAAAAGAAAACATAATTGTTATCATATACAAAATTTATAAAATCGTATCAATTTCATTTAGTGCCCTGCCAGTTCCCATCCACTGCAGTGCTCACTTTTCCTTGTGTCCTGTTCGGTTGGTATCTATGGGTCTTTGCTTTGAATAACTGGTACCCATGTTTTGTTGATGCCCTAAGCGTATGCTTACCTTGCTTATTGGGTAATCTGTCCCTGGACCTAGTGGACTCACCATTGGATATGTGGATTTACACCTTGCCCATTTTCATTATAGTGCCTAACCCCATCCTCAGCAGTGCATGGGGCCAGCCACTCCAGAGTCCCTCTGCTTCTACTTCCAGAAAGCATTAAAATTCCAGTCTTCTGTTAGAATGGGAGAGTTGACCTGGGGATCTACTTGCTTCTTATATAGACTTTCAACTAATCTTCTTGTTTTAACCTCACCTGCACCCTGATTTTAACATCACCAGCCTTTCTGCAGTTCTATAGTGTGAAGTAGCTTTCTTCTGGGCTTCCCATACTTCCTAGGTTTTAGCATTCTTGGTTCTGTTAGGTCAAAAAACACTAATCCATTTGCTTTCCAACTTTCAAAGCTTTTTTCCTGATATCTTTTTTTTTTTTTTTTCCTGTTTTCTTTGTCCTTGTGGATTTTGGCCATTTTAAGTTCTTTAATGTAATTTTCATGGGATTTTAGGAAAGAGTAGAGGTGTGTTCTCGTTAATGACAGCTTCATTGGTAAATATTTTTTGTCATTTTTATGAAGTTAATAAAGTTATTTAATTAAGAATTAAAAAAAAGAAAAAATCGTTTAACATCTTCCTGTGATGCTCTCAGAGTTAAGGTCAAGTTTCTCAGCATGTTATAGAAGATCCCTTGTGAATTGGTTTTCTCTCTACTTGACTTCTCATCTGCCACCTAGATAAGGCCACTGGAGAAGAAATTGTGGGGCTGGGACGTTTCCAATTACCCATGATACAGGTGATGACTTACTTTACCAATGCTATTGCTGCTCTTAATTTCCCAGTGTCTAAGTCTCTTCCTTTTTGTAAGACAGGAACCATGACATTTATCTCATTGAGTGTGTTTTAACAGATCAGGCCAGGAAGTCTGCTGCATTGTAAAAAGTCACCTTTTTAGGAAAACAAAAACAAAAACAGCCTTTAGAAACAATGAAGTATTGTCAATTGAGTAGCTTACCTTTTAAGACTTACCTAGATTAGCTGAGTTTCCAGTTCCATATATTTACATAAGCATTTCATTACACACTGTGGGTTAAATTGAATTGCCAATTCCCCACCCACTTATCAAAACAAAAGTGATTAACTGGTGAAGGCAAGAGACAGAGCATAGGTTATAAAACCTCAGAATCCTAAATGTCATTTCAGTTTTAATCTGTTATCCTTTCCTGCATAAAAAAGGCAGAGGTCCAGAAGGTGGACCTTCTTAAACATTCCAAATGAGTGTAAAAGGATCAGTCAAATGAGGGCTGCTCAGTAGTTGAAGGGTAAAAGTTTCTAGTTAACCATAGAATAACTCACTACTGTTTAAGCACTTGTGTTTACAACATGATTGAACAGGAAGGTCCTGGAAACTGAGCTCCTTACAAGCCTACATGCCAACATAAGCTGCTGCACCCAGAAAGCATACTAGACAGAGTTATGTTGATTCTTGGGGAAGATGGCCTTTAACAGTAATGCCAATTACACCATGGGCATATCTCCAACACACAGCCCCACCTCAAATGAAACACTCTTTAGCAAAACAGTGAACATATGTTAGTCTGTTTGGGATAAGTCTGTCACCACGATGAAAATGAACCTGCTGCTAAAATTTCTTTTAGAAAATTAGAAATGTTTCTCTGTATGGTCTTGTTCTGCCAGGCTGCTGAGTGTTACCACAAATGAAGGCCAGTTTTTACATTAACTTTTTGATGTGTGGGGTTCTTGGCCCACACAAGGAACATAGATCCACATTCTACATCCATGTATGGCGCAAGCTTGGGGTTTTAATTTCTTGTGGACATTTTTTTCCTGCCCAAAGACCTAGGCATTAACAAGTGTCCTTTAAGTCTCCCTGGGACAGTGGGAGTAATTTTTTTAGTTCTTCTTACAGAGGTTTAGTCCTTTGAGTGTCCCTGTATATATCTAAAACCAATGTCCCTAAATATTTGAGCTAATTTCTGAATGGTACCGTAATTAACTCAGCTTGTGTGCTTACCATGTGGTTTTTCAGAACTTTTTTCCATTTCTGGAGCTAGAAGTTTCTCATTTCTCTACATAGTTATATATGACTACATGGTAGTTATGTATAGTTATATTGTATCCAGTATTTTAGAGTTTGGTAGGGGGAATCCTCTGTTGTCTCAGTCCCCTAGGTTGCTAGAACTGGATGTTTAGCTTTGAATTTTTAACTTGTTAATAAGCATACATGGGTGCTTTTAGGATAGCATGTCCTATTATTAAAATGGCAGCTACCAGCATTCAAAGTGGTACTCATGCTTAACTTTTTTTTTTTTTTACCAAAGTCAAACTTATTTTTTGCAGTGATAATTGAAAATTAAAGGCAATTATCACAGTAAAAAAAACTTCGGTTTCACTGAAAAATTAATCAGTTGAAACTTTTATTTGCTTTCATGAAAAAGACAAAATGCAGTGGCGTCATGAACTACTCAGTGATAGGCCAATGAGGGGAGAAGAAAAAAATGGACGCAAACTCAATACATGAATAGTGGGTTCAATCCAAGCAGAGGCTTAATGTATAAATGAATGAAAGTTTTACAAGTAGTGCAAATAAAGACAAGTGGTGGAAGTATTAAACTGAGTCATCATATAGCAAATGCTATAAAAGTCATGTTGTCATAAATGAGCAGATGTGTACATAAATTCCATCTCTGTACATAGAAACTTTCAACAGTTCATGACCATTAAATGTAGTAGTAAATATGCGATACAGAAGTTTCCTAATACAGTGTTTTTTCTTCTTTGGTATTGTATAGAGGAATGTACTATTAAATTTAATATTCCACTAAAGTAATGGATTGATGATTTAAAAAGAAAAAATCTAGTTCATTGTTTTCTTTCAGCAAAACAACACCCTCTATTTCATGAAATACATGTTGATAAATAAACTTTTTTGTTTTTTTAGGTTTCTTTTTATTTAAGTTTTTGTTGGTACTCACATAGTTGAATAAAAGCTACGTAAATTAGAAGTTTTTGCCTAGTCTTATGTTTCTGCATATTTAAATAACATTAAAAATAAAGACAGTTTATGCTCTGACCAGGATCACAACAGAGGGTTCTGGACAGAGCTGGAGAAGGATGTAGAACATAATTCTAACTCACAAATAAAAAAGACCAGATTTACTGGCCTAAAAGAGACTTGAGAAACCACGAGAGTATGGCCCCCAGACACCCTTTTAGCTCGGTGGTGAAGTTATCTCCGAGGTTCACCATTCAGCCTGGGAGTGGACAGCCTCATAAAACCAAATAAGACTAATGAGGTACAGTAGTCCAGTGACAAGGGCCAGAAGGCAGAAGGGGACAAGGAAGCTGGTGGTAGGGAACCCAAGGTTGAATAAGCATATTGTTGATGTGTTGTGAGATTGTTAACCATTGTCATAGGGCAACATGTGTAGTAACTGTTAAATGAGAAACTATTTTGTTCTGTAAGCCTTCATCTTAAGTGAGAATAACAGCACAATTGGAAGAGCATAGTAAATGTCACTGAACTGTGCATGTAGAAATTTTTGAAATGGTGTATCTTTGGCTGTGTGTATTTTCACCAAAAAAAAAAAGGTAGAGAAGGGAGAGGGTTGACATGTCATGAGGTTGTTAACCAATGTCATAAAACAATATGTGTGCTACTGTTTCATGAGAAACTATTTGTTCTATAAGCCTTCACCTGAGGTAAAATAAAAACATAAATAAATAAATAAAGACAGTTTATGAAACAGGACCCATACTTCACATCATGCACAAAAACTAACTCAAAATGGATCAAAGACCTAAATATAAAATCGAAAACAATAAAGATCATGGAAGAAAAAATAGGGCTAATGCTAGGAGCCCTAATACATGGCATAGACACAATACGAACCATAAGTAACAATGCACAAGCACCAGGAGACTAGATAACTGGGAGCTCCTAAAAATCAAACACTTATGCTCATCAAAAGACTTCACCAAAAGAGTAGAAAGACAACCTACAGACTGGGAAAAAATTTTTGGTTGTGCAAATCCGATCAGCGCGTAATCTCTAAAATCTACAAGATAGTGCAAAACCTCAGCAACAAAAAGACAAATAACCCAATTTAAAAAATGGACAAAGGATATGAACAGGTGCTTCACCAAAGAAGATATTCAGGTGGCTAACAGACACATGAAGAAATGCTCATGATCATTAGCCATTAGAGAAATGCAGATCAAAACTACATGAGATACCATCTCACCCCAACAAGGCTAGCATTAATCCAAAAAAACATAAAATAATAAATGCTGGAGAGGTTGTGGAGAGCCTGGAACACTTATACACTGTTGGTGGGAATGTAAAATGATAAAGCCAGTTTGGAAATAGATTTGACGCTTCCTTAAAAAGTTAGAAATAGAAGTACCGTACGATCCAGCTATCCTGCTCCTTGGAATATATCCTAGAGACATGAGCCGTCACACGAATAGATATATGCACACCCATGTTCACTGCAGCACTGTTCCCAGTAGCAAAAGATGGAAACAACCTAGGTGCCCATCAATGGATGAATGGATAAACAAATTATGATATATCCACACAATGGAATACTATGCAATGATAAAGAAAAACGATGAATCCATGAAACATCCTATAACACGGAGGAATCTGGAGGGCATTATGGCGAGTGAATTTAGTCAGTCGCAGAAGGACAAACATTGTATAAGACCACTATTATAAGAACTCAAGGAAAGGTTTAAACACAGAAGACAACATTCTTTGATGGTTACGAGGGTGGGGAGGGAGGGTGAGGGTTATTCAGTAACTAAATAGAAGATAAGAATTACCCTAGGTGAAGGGAAGGACAGCACACACTACAGGGGAAGTCAGCATAACTGGACTAAACAAAAGCTAAGAAGTTTCCTGAATACAAGCAAATACTTCGAGGGACAGAGTAGCAGGGGTGGGGGCCTGGGGACCATGCTTTCAGGGGACATCTAGGTCAACTGGCATAACAAAGCTTATTAAGAAAATGTTCTGCATCCTACTTTGGTGAGTGGTGTCCAGGGTCTTAAAAGCTTGCAAGTGGCCATCTAAGATGCATCAATTGGTCCCAGCCACCTAGAGTAAAGGAGAATGAAGAACACCAAAGACACAAGGAAAGCATTAGCCCAAGAGACAGAAAGGGCCACATAAACCAGAGATTTCATTAGCTTGAGACCAGAAGAACTAGATGGTGCACAGCTACCACCAATAACTGCCCTGACAGGGAACACAACAGAGAGTCCCTGATGGAGCAGGAGAGAGGTGGGGTGCAGAACTTAAATTCTCATAAAAAGACCAGACTTACTGGTCTGACTGAGACTGGAGGAACCCTGGAAAGCATGGGCCCCAGATTCTCTATCAGCCCAGAACTAAAACAATTCCTGAGGCCAACTCTTGAGACAGCGATTGGACTGGACTGTGGGACATAAAATGATACTCGTGAAGAGTGTGCTTCTTAGCTGAAGTAGATACATGAGACTAAACGGGCAGCTTCTGTCCGGAGGTGAGACGAGAAGGCAGAGAGGGTTAGAAGCTGGTTGAATGGACATGGGAAATCAGAGGTGGAAAAGAGGAGTGTGCTGTCACAGTATAGGGAGAGCAATTAGGGTCACATAACAATGCGTGTATAAATTTTTGTATAAGAGACTAACTTGAAGTGTAAACTTTCACTTAAACTACAACAATAAACAAGCAAAAAAAGAGTTTACATCATCATTGAAGATCAAGCAAGAAACAGTGGTGTATCAACTGGAACTCTGGAGTGGGAGACAGAATCCCTGCTTGCAGTTCTGGATTTTCTGTTAGGCTGAACCCTATGAAACTGCCATATGACCTTTTTCTTTTTAACTTACAAAAATTGTGATAATACATAATAGCTATTTAACCTTGAGTAAGAAACTCAACCATTTTTTTGTTGTTGTTGTACTTCAGGTGAAGATTTACAGAACAAATAGTTTCTCAGGAAACAGTAGTACACATATTGTTTTATGACATTGGTTAACAACCCCATGACATGTCAACCCTCTCCCTTCTCTATCTTTTTTTTTTTTTGGTGAAAATATACATAGCCAAAGATACACCATTTCAAGAATTTCTACATGCCCAGTTCAGTGACATCAACTACGCTCTTCCAATTGTGCTCCTATTCTCACTTTAGATGAAGGTTTACAGAACAAAATAGTTTCTCATTAAACAGTTAGTACACATGTTGCCCTATGACAATGGTTAACAACCTCACAACACATCAACACTATACTTACTCAACCTTGGGTTCCCTATCACCAGCTTTCCTGTCCCCTTCTGCCTTCTAGTCCTTGTCCCTGGACTGCTGTGCCTCATTAGTCCCATTTGGAAGAAACTCAACCTTTCTGAGTCTCTCCTTTCTCAGCTACAAAAGAGAAAAAAATAATTCTGATCTACCGCATAAACCCGTTGCTTATATACTGAAACAGGACCTCTTTTATG
This sequence comes from Dugong dugon, assembly GCA_030035585.1. Taxonomy (NCBI): domain Eukaryota; kingdom Metazoa; phylum Chordata; class Mammalia; order Sirenia; family Dugongidae; genus Dugong; species Dugong dugon. The sequence continues at coordinate 36,713,203 of CM057467.1, forward strand.
CTATCTAATAGAGTCGTGTATTTTTCCCTCCTTAGGATGCACTCCAAGGAATCTGCGTCTTTGATAGACCATTTCTGCATTTCTTCTGGGTGAGTAGAGGTGTCCTGGTGCCCTAACCACTAGGCAAGAGAGGAGAGAAGTACTGACCGAAAGATGGAATTTCCCCAACAAGGGTGGAGAGTCCAGCTCCTCCCTACCCCACCACAAATCTGAAAGACAGCCCTGCTATGTTTGGAAGTTTCCATTCCTATTCTTAACCCAGAGCTGGACTAAGAGCTTCTACCACTTCCATAACTATCACTCTAGTGAAAGCCAAGATATTAGCAGTATTACAAAATGTGGATACAGCAAGACCAGTTTCTGCATAGAAAGGCTACAAAGATCCAGGCCACACTTGTCAAAATCCATATACTATTTTGGGTCAGCGAGAATGAAGCTCCCATTTGCATTGTCATTATTTACCAGACCAAACTCATTTTTAATAACTATGACTGTTAAGAAACTGATTTATTGGTAGGATCTTAATTTAGTAGGCAATAAGGGTGGTGCAAATGGTTAACGTCTTCAGCTCCTACCAAAAGGTTGGAGAATGGTTACAAGCTGCAAGAATTTGGGGAAAAATATATATCTATACATATACATGTATGTATATCTACATATGTGCGTTGTTGTTAGGTGCTGTCGAGTCAGTTCCGACTCATAGCGACCCTGTATACTACAGAATGAAACACTGCCTCGTCCTGCACCATCCTCACAATCGTTGTTATGCTTGAGCCCATTGTTGCAGCCACTGGGTCGATCCATCTCGTTGAGGGCCTTCCTCTTTACCAAGCATAATGTCCTTCTCCAGGGACCAATCTCTCCTGACAACATGTCCAAAGTATGTAAGACGTAGTCTTGTCATCCTTGCTTCCAAAGAGCATTCTTGTTACACTTCTTCCAAGACAGATTTGTTTGTTCTTTGGGCAGGCCATGGTTTATTCATTATTTTTTGCCAACACCACAATTCAAAGTCGTCAATTCTTTGTCTGTCTTCCTTATTCATCGTCCAGCTTTTGCATGCATATGATGCGATTGAAAATACCATGGCTTGGGTCAGGTGCACCTTAGTCCTCAAGGTGACATCTTTGCTTTTCAACACTTTAAAGAGGTCTTTTGCAGCAGATTTGCCTGATGCAATGCATCTTTTGATTTCTTGACTGCTGCTTCCATGGGTGTTGATTGTGGATCCAAGTAAAATGAAATCCTTGAAAACTTCCATCTTTTCTCCGTTTATCATGATGTTGCTTATTGGATTTTTGTTTTCTTTATGCTGAGGTGTAATCCATACTGAAGGCTGTGGTCTTTGATCTTCATCAGTAAGTGCTCCAAGTCTTCTTCACTTCCAGCAAGCCAGGTTTTGTCATCTGCATAACACAGATTGTTAATGAGCCTTCTTCCAATCCTGATGCCCTGTTCTTCTTCATGTAGTCCAGCTTCTCGGATTATGTGCTAAGCATACAGACGAATAAGTATGGTGAAAGGATACAATCTTGATGTACACCTTTCCTGACTTTAAACCACGCACAATTAAGTGTTCTACTTATGTGTAGATACACAAAATCTATACATAAATAGATGGACTTATATACAAAATTTATACAGGCTTTGGCTTAACAGCAGACAAAGAAAATGTTTGCTGTAGCACCATGGAAGGAACAAAGGAACTATCTTACAGAGCATAAAGAATTAAGAATTGCCAAATGAGGTTAACCAGTCATTTTGGAACGGCATCAGTATACATTAGTGGGAAGTTGACACCAAATTCAGATCTAAAGTCCCAGGTATGGAAATGATGATAATTTCTCAAGCACCAGCCTCAGGCAGCCAAGAGAATTAGGTAGTATGAAATGAGGAAATTTTGCACGGGACTGTTACAGACATGAATCAGATTTACCACAACAAGATGATGAATGTTTGTGATGTTTCCAATTTTATTTATTCAGGTTGGGGGGGGGGGGTAGTGAGGAGAGAATACAGTATAGTTTATTTTGAAAATTTAAGTCCTTTTATAGGGTTTCTGCATTTGATTCTGGATGATGGAAAACATGAACTGTAGAAGTGAGATTTTCAGCCTGCCTAGAAACTCCAAGGAAAATCAGATTTGATTATTTCTCAAGCAGGAGGCTACGCAATGTGAGTTTCTTCCATTCAGTATGTTTCAGAAGCTAAGTGGAAGCAGCCATACTTTTAGACTCCTGCCTCAGAATATTATCCTAAGAATACCCTAGAAAAATAAGTGTGTCTGAGACAGAAATATTAATGCTATGAGGGCCCTTCCCCCTCAAAAATGGACCACAAATTCCAAACATACACATACCACCTCACTTCTAACCTCTAAACAAATATCTCATTACTTTGTCTATTCAGAGATTGATGAATTTTTTTAAGTGCAGTTTCGTGATTTTTTAATTTTATTATTAACTCTAACAAATATATACACTAAAAGTAAAAATTAAGTCTCCTTTGTGCCACAGGTGCTTACAAGAGGTGAGGAAAGAAATGGAAATGGGGTAGGGTACAGCTTATAGTGATTCTCTGACAGTTTAGACACATTCAGTCATGTCCTTAAGGATCTTGCTTAAAGATTTGTTTTCGGTAGCTTCTGCTTTGGCTGACTTTTTTATGTTTCAGTTTACCCAGAATTCGACCATAAATTCATTAACTATGCACTAACCAGACGCAAGCCCAGGGTACTTTTAGCCTGTCAAGAACTTCTCTGGTGTACATCTGGTATTAGTAGAAAATACAGAGAGGAGACAAAAGAAAGGTCTTGCCTCATCTGCACTTTTGCAAGGTGACTCAACTTTCCATGACCACAAACAGCATCTGCATCACCTAGGTTAACAAGGCAGTAATAAACAGGTAAAGCTTCCACCTCTTTCTAAACCACTGAAGTATCCTTGCACTAGACCTAGCATCTTCCTTCTCTTCCCATGCCTCTCCTCTTCTCTCCTCCTTTTGTACCCAAACGTAACACTCCAATAAACAAATAATAACCTTAGCATGTTGAGAGAGAGGGCACTGGGTAAGGAAGATGACTGGTCTGTCTTCTTTCGCATGTAATGGTTTTAGAGGAATCTGTCAGAGGACTAAGCAACATTTCATTCTGTTATATATAAGGTTCCTCAAAGGCAACTAAGAACAACAGCAACATCTGTCAGTATGCTGAGTCTTGCTTATAAAGGAAAACCCTGGGGATCATGCTAACTTTTATGGGTATAGACCGGATCCCAGAGTTGAGAAACTCCAAAGTAGCTCTTGGTGATAGCCTCGTGGTACTTCTTCCCATGCTACAGATCTATTTTGATGTTACAGAAAGGACAGAAGCTGTAGGAGCTGTCTTAGCATTTCTTATCCCAAAGTGGGAGAGTGTCTTGGTTTAGGTCAGTCTTCAAGTGTCAGTTTAAGAGGGATCTTGATTAAGATCGAAAGTTTGAAGATTGCTTGTTATAAGCCTCCTACCCTGGCCCATTTTATTCAGCTTTACCCTTAGATTCCCAACTATTCTGCCAGGTAGTAAAACCTTAAAGCCAGAGGCAGTTCTATTTATCTCTCCGTCTTCTACATATATTACAGTTCCAGATATGATACTGACATTACACACAGTCGATTTTCATCATATATTTAATTGGATAGAATTGTGATATCCCTAATTCAGACTTCTGGCTCAGTTCACCATCCAGGGTTTGGAATGTGGTCACCCTATTGAGGTGTCATGGTGATGTTGACCACAGCAAAAAGGAAGTAGCCTCTCAGGAGAAACCAGAAGGCCTTCTTCCAGTTAGTCAACACACAGAAGACAAAGTAATGCTTCATATCATTCCAGTGAGGCAACTGTTAGACAATAGAATTTAAAGTCAAGCAGCAATTATGAGTCATAAGAGTCATGTTTTAAGTTTGAATATCCAGGTTGTTTGGCTTCTCAGTTAAATAATAGGAAGCCCATCTACATACAGACAAAAACAAACGGCCCAGATTATTTGATTTTTCTTGTAAATACTCTTTATGCAGAAACATATTTTAGTTTTAAATGACAATGGAAGAAATGAAATAAATCATATACATTTCCCTCAGTTTCACAAATCTTTTGTATGCATTTTTAGGAGTTATGTTTCTTTCAAAATTAAATACTCACTGAAACAACAACTCCTAAATTATCATCAATAGTTATTTTAAGTGAGGACCTGAGAACAGTTTTGCCACAGGAAAGCCTATCTTAACACAATCAGCGTAACTGTTACTCTTGTGATAACATGAATTTTGTTATCTCTTAAGCAATGTAACAGATAAAGTATCATCATAATATTAAAAGAGCTGCTTAGTAGCAAAAAAAAAAAAAAAGCTGAGACCCTGTCTTAGTTATCTAATGCTACTATAACAGAAATACCAAAGTGAATGGCTTTAACAATGAGAAATTTATTCTCTCACAGTCTAGGAGGCTAGAAGTCCAAATTCAGGGTTCCAGCTCCAGGGGAAGACTTTCTTTCTCTGTCAGCTCTAGGGGAAGGTCCTTGTCATCTATCTTCCCCTGCTCTAGAAGCTTCTCAGCTCAGAGACCCTGGGTCCAAAGTATACACACTCCTGGCTCTACTTTCTTGGTGGTATAAGGTCCCCATGTCTCTCTGCTCGCTTCTCTCCTTTATCTCTCAAAAGAGATTCATTTAAAACACAACCTTATCTTGTAGATTGAGTCCCATCCCATTAACATAACTGCTGCTAGTTCAACCTCACTAACGTCATATAAATAGGATTTACAGCACATAGGAAAATCGCATCAGATGACAGAATGGTGGACAACCACACAATACTGGGAATCATGGCCTAGCCAAGATATTTTTGGGGGACACAGTTCAATCCATGACAGACCCTCATTAATATGTCACTATGGTTAATGAACAAAGCTTGTCTTCTGGCTTGTAGTAAGAAAGAAATAGACTTCTAATAGGCGTAGAAAAATTCTCTTTTCTAACTCTTTTTAACCTCTTTGTTGAGCCCCTTGTACAGCTAAGCTTTCTCTACTGGCCAACCTCCTCAGCAGTTCTGGCTTCCCACAAAGTTCTTTCCACACAGTAGGTGTCCAGTATGTATTTGATGAGTGAATAGATGAATGAATTAATACATTTCTTGACTTTGACATGCTGAGCATATGGTAGGCCCTCCATATAAATTTCTCTAACTGCTAAACACTATTCTACAACATCTGACAGAGGCAGCTTTTCCTCATGCCACCTGTTGATCTTGAGAGTCATCAAATAAAAAACACTTGCATATCCAAACCCAAGCCAAGCCCATTGCCACTGAGTTGATTCTGACTCATAGCAACCCTATAGGACAGAGTAGAATTACCCCATAGGGTTTCCAAAGTTCTAATCTTTACAGAAGCAGACCACCACATCTTTCACTGGCAGATCTTCTGGTGGATTTGAACCACTGACCTTTTGGTTAGCAGCTGAGCGCTTTAACTATTGCACCACGAGGGCTCCTACTTGCGTACACATCCCTAGAAGTACAACTAAGAGTAGAATATGGAGTTGTATTCTGCTTATTTTACTCAAAGCTCCCTGCTCTGTTATGATCTGTGTGGAGTAAGGACAGAGCATGAAACACAATTCCTTTCTCCCTCTTTCATGGCTATAATGTCTTTCACCAATTTTAATTCAGTCATCACGAAGTGCCTGATTGGTATGCTTCATAAACAGAAACTTAAAAATCATGAGTAATCAGCACAATTAGGCTATACATAACCTGTTGTAAGTTAGTTGGTAAGTTAGTTCAGTACAATAGTAATTCATTTGGCACGTCTGGATGAGCATTAACACAATAATGAAACCGGACTGTACAGCCATTTCTTAATTTTTACTATTCATGTAAGTAAACCCCGTATATGATCACTTTAATCAACTTGTGAAACTTTTTTATGAAGTTTTTTTTTTTTTTTTCAATCCAGAAGTTTAAATGCTTCTAAGTTTGATTCTGAATAACAACTTGTATAAGAATTGACTGTCCGGAGAGCAACTAGGGTCACATAACAATATGTGTATAAATATTTGCATGAGAAACTAACTTGAATTGTAAACTTCCACTTAAAGCACAATTTAAAAAATAAAAAAGAACTGACAATCTGAGTTTCTTTGAAATATCTCAGAAATTCATATATGTTGTACATTTTTTAAACAATAGCTTATTGCCTACAGGCTGCTTAAAACAATAGTGATTCTACTGAATGAGTCCTCACCATGTTCCTGGGATGCTCATAAAAAATGAGGAGGTGGAGCAATTTGTTGATTAACTCTGTTTCTGTGTCAATGTTAGAGGATGGGCAGTCTTGAAGAACCATTACTGATCCAGAGTCTCTTAACATGCTGCTTTAAAGGCTCATTGTCCCGGGCATCTCCAATTCATCTAATTGGAGCACAGGGAGAAACTACTCCTTTGCCAGTGGAAGCAGGGACGCTGAGGAACCTCATGCAGCATTAACACTCACATAAGTATCACCTGAGGAGCTAGTAACTGGGATAGTTTTATGTCTGGCTGGGATTGCCTGAGAAGAAATATTTAATACCAAACTACTGTTTAATACCCAAAAATATTAAAGAAGTATGTATAAGGGAAAGATTCACATTATTTAATTCTTTCTTGACAAACAAATATAATTTTGGTTCAGTAGTATCTAACAACAGTAATTCAATGCATTTTATTGTTTTTGTAGGAGCCCTGGTGTCACAGTGGTTAAGCGCTCAGCTGCTAACTGAAAGGTCAGCGATTTGAGTCCACCAGCCACTCCATGGAAGAAAGATGTGGAAGTCTGCCTCTAGAAAAATTTACAGCCTTGGAAACCCTATGGGGCAATTCTACTCTGACTTATAGGGTCACTATGAGGCAGAATCTACTCTATGGCAACAAGTTATTTTTTTGTATATTGGGGAGAAAAATCCACATTCACAGTCAAAAGTACTCAAACCCAGCTTTGTCACTTACTAGTAGTATGAGTTACTTTAATTCTGTAAGCCTCGTTTCCTTGTCTGTAAAATAGAGCAAATAACACATACCTCATACACACAAAGCCTAGTGTAGAAGGAGCTGAATAAATCTTCATTCCTTCTTTTAAAATTTAAAAACGTTTTGACAAGCTCTAGTAAAATAGAAACAAAGAGTTGTATTTTTTTAAGTTGTACTTTAGATGGTTTACAGAGCATATTAGTTTCTCATTAATATACATATTGTTTTGTAACATCGGTTGCCAACCCCAAAACATGTCAGCACTCTCCCCTTCTCTACCTTGGGTTCCGCACTACCAGCTTTCCTGTCCCCTCCTGCCTTCTAGTCCTTGCCCCTGGGCTAGTGTGCCCATTTAATCTCGTTTTGTTTTATAGGCCTGTCTAATCTTTGGCTGAAGGGTGAACCTCAGGGTGTCTGGGGGCCACACTCTCGGGGTTTCTCCAGTCTCTGTCAGACCAGTAAGTCTGGTCTTTTCGTGTGTATGTGTGAGTTAGAATTTTGTTCTACAGTTTTCTCCAGCTCTGTCTGGGACCCTCTATTGTGATCCCTGTCAGAGCAGTTGGTGGTGGTATCCAGGCACCATCTAGTTGTGCTGGACTCAGTCTGGTGGAGGCTGTGGTAATTGTGGTCCTTTGGAATAATCTTTCCCTTGTGTCTTTGGTTTTCTTCATTCTCCCTTGCTCCCAAAGGGGTGAGACCAGTGGAGCATCTTAGATGGCTGCTCACAAGCTTTTAAGACCCCAGACACTACTCACCAAAGTAGAATGCAGAACATTTTCTTTATAAACTGTGTTATGCCAGTTGAACTAGATGTTCCCTGAGCAAAGAGTCATATTTTGCTTCCACGAATTCAAAAGTGTTATTTAGTAAATTTACTGAGTTCATGCATCACATTGTAAAAGAACTAAGGAAGATAAAAATATAGTGTTCTAGCTCTAGAACCACAAAACGTTGGAGGGAACGCTAACAAGTCTTGGTTTTCAAGAAAGATTCAGTATAGGAGCGGTACAATACAGTGGAAAATAAACCTAGATTTTGGAATTTGAGAGCACTAGGGAGCCCTGATGGATCTCTGGTGGCACAGTGGTCAAGTGCTCAGCTGCTAACTGAAAGGTTAACAATTCAAATCCGCCAGCCGCTCTGTGGGAGAAAGATGTGGCAGTCTGCTTGCATAAAGATTACAGGCTTGGAAACCCTATGGGGCAGTTCTACTCTGTCCTATAGGTTGCTATGAGTCAGAATTGACTCAGTGGCAATGAGTTTTAGGGCCACGTTACAGTTCTGCAACTTATTAGTTGTGTGACCTTGGGCAAGACACTTAATATCTTCAAGGCCTATTTTCTTCATCAACAAAACAGAGATAATAGCTATTTCATTCAACCTGGTATTTCATTTATTGTAAGACTCATCATTCTTTCATGTACCAGTATGAATAAACCAGAACACTACTAATTTGACACAATGCTTTCTTATTATGTAGAATTTTTATTTCATACTTACTGAAAGAGCTCTTTTAAATATATTTAGGCAGATTTTTATCATATATCCCTCTGACGGATCGATAAAAATAAAAATTTAAGCAGATTACTTAATGTATTTCTAAAATTTCACAAAATGAGACTTCTAAATCCCTTTTTGACTCAGGGTCATTGATGTCTCATTTTTCTACACATTGTTGGTCTCTATGCCATCAAGAGCATTGATGATGCTGATTTCTTAAAGAAGCCTTCATTATTGCCTCCAGGATTTTCTTCCATGTCATGCTTTGATGCTGGTACTTTCACATCATCAGGAGTAACAACCAAATTCACTTACAAGCCAGCAGTGACACCGTCATGACGACTGCCTGGTTAACAGTAGTTTAAGACATCAGCCACTGTACAGTGCATCCTGATTTCAGAGATGTTAAATGTGAAAAAATGGACACCTTAGAATGGTGAAATTTGTATAATACTTAATTTTGTGGAACTACTAGGATGATTAAAAAGAAAATACATAAAAAGGATTAGTAAGATAAATAAGTAAATACATGGCAGCTATTATATTACACCCATCTGTCAGTTTGTTATATACCATGGTGGCTTGCATGTCGCTTTGATGCTGGAAGCTATGTGACTGGTATTTTCAAATACCAGCAGGGTCACCCATGGTGAACAGGTTTCAGCAGAGCTTTCAGACTAAGACAGATTATGAAGAAAGGCCTGACAGTCTTCCAAAAATTAGCCAATGAAAACTCAATGGATCACCATGGAATATTATTTGATATAGTACTGGAAGGTGAACCCGCTGGTTGAAAGGCACTTAAAATATACAGGGACCACAACAATGGACTTGAGCGTACCGATGATCTGGCAACATTTTGCTTTGTTGTACGTGGGTTGCCAGCCAACTCGATGGTGACTAACAGCAACAACAACAACATTATATTACAGGGAAATGGGAAAGTGCACCATTCTACTTCTGATCTATAACTCCTCCCCATATTCCTAGGATGCTTATAAATACTGAATTAAATTATTCAAAATCCTATGTATTCTACTGTTGTATTTGAGGATTGGCATTGCAAGTTTGAAGGAAGTATTGCCAAATAGGAGATTCATCCACAAACAAACTAACAAACGACAACCCTATGATTATCCCTACCTTATAAAGGTGTGCCAAGGTCATCACAGTATGACCCTCAGTTCCTTTCCTGCTCTCCAACTCCCCCGCTCTCCTGAGTGACTTCCCTGCTCTCCTGAGTGACTTCCCTCACCACAGCCATATGACCTGCATGGTCATTTCAGGTAGCTACGTTAGGAAGTCAGTCCAGGCAAAAGGCAGAGAAAGTGGATTAATTAAAATATTAATTATTAATGTTTTAATTAATTATTAATGAACCTCTTTCAAAGTTAAATGACAAATAACAATAGAATTACTTGAGATTTTTAGAAGAAAAAAGGCAACAGCGCTCTGATAACACTGAGCTTTATTATTTCACTCAGTTTTCTAGTGGAAGTTCTAAAGATCAGGTTAACTAATAAAAGGAAGGAAAGGGAGAGAAACATCTCTGGACTTCTCTGCAGAGGAGCAAAGCAACAGTGCAAGGCTGGGCTTCTCTTATACCCTAGTTTCCCAGGAAACCACACACTCTCTTGTGAGCACAATAATCTGTCCTAACTGTTCAGGCAGGTCCCACGGTAAACCTAGCCTGAGACGATTAACCAAACCAGAAACCTGCTTAGGGTGGAAATGTAGAGAAAACACCATCAAAGCGGAATAGGGTACCAGGCTGGAAGGAAAGAGAAGAATGACCAGGCAGGACAATATCATATATGGCAAGTTTCTCAACCTTTGCCCTGTTGACATTTTGAACCAAATAATTCTTTGTTGTGGAGACCGTCCTGTGCGTTGGAAGATGGCCTCTACACACCACCATCCCACACCACCCCAGCACTGAGTAATGACAATCAAAAATATCTCCATTAGCTCAGGTGGATACATGAGACTAAATGGGCAGCTTCTGTCCGGAGCTGAGATGAGAAGGCAGAGAGGATCAGGAGCCGGTTGAATGGGCACAGGAAATCAGGGGTGGGAAGGAGGAGTGTGCTGTCACAGTATAGGGAGAGCAGTTAGGGTCACATAACAATGTACGTATAAATTTTTGTATGAGAGACAAACTTGAAACTTAAACTACAACAATAAACAAACAAAAAAAAGACAAGCCCCCTTCCCCCCAAAAAATATCTCCAGACATTGCCAGATGTCCCCTGGGGAGCAAAATTGCCCCTGGTTAAGTACCACTTAAATAGGAAAATATCAGCTATCAGAGTTCATGGATAATGAGATACCAAGAACCCAAAAGGAATCTTAGTGTGGAGGACTAATGCAGGCAGGAGTAATTCTCAGGGACAGTAGTAGCTTGTATCAGCGTTCAACTCCAGCTGTGCTCTTTATTTCTCTCCTCTCCTCTTCCCCTCTTCTCCCCTCCTCTCCCCTCCCCTCCTCTTTTCTTTTCTCTCTGTCACAAATACACACAAACACTGAGGAGAAAACTTTGGTCTGCAGAGAGTAGCCCCTCTAAGACAGAAGTCTTTGCAATACCTGCTTGGTCACTTACCTATATCATCAAAGATAAGTGTCAGCCCAGTTCTCCTAGCAGCTGGGAAGGTGCTTCAGGAAACATGAGTTGGTTCCAATTCACAGCAACCTTATGTACAACAGAACAAAACACTACCCGGTCGTGCGCCATCCTCACAATTGTTGCTATGTTTGAGCCCATTATTGCAGCCCAAGCCATCTCATTGTGGGTCTTCCTCTTTTTCGCAGATCCCCTACTTTACCAAGCATGATGTCTTCCTCCAGGGACTGGCCTCTCCTCACCATCCTCACTTCTAAGGAGCATTTTAACTGTATCTCTTCCAAGATAGATTTGTTCATTCTTCTGGCAGTCCATGGTATATTCAGTTTTCTTTGCCAACACCATAATTCAAAGGCATCAATTCTTCGGTCTTACTTATTCATCATCCAGCTTTCCTATGCATGTGAAGCCATTGAAAAGACCATGGCTTGGGCCAGGCACACATTAGTCCTCAAAGTGACATCTTTCCTTTTTTAAAAAGAGGTCTTTTGCAACATATCTGCCCAGCGTAATACATCCTTTGACTTCTTGACTGCTGCTTCCATGGGTGTTGATTGTGGATCTAAGTAAAATGAAATCCTTGACAACTTCAGTCTTTTCTCCGTTTATCTTGATGTCGCTTATTGGTCTGGTTGTGAGGATTTTTCTTCTCTTTATATGGAGATGTAATCCATACTAAAGGCCATAGTCCTTGGTCTTCATCAGTAAGAGCTTCAAGACCTCTTCACTTTCAGCAAGCAAGGTTGTGTCATCTACATATCACAGGTTATTAATGAGTCTTCTTCCACTCCTGATGACCTGTTCCTTTTCATATCGTCCAGCTTTTTGGATTATTTGCTCAGCATACAGATTGAATAAGTATGGCGAAAGGATACAACCCTGACACACACCTTTCCTGACTTTCAACCACACAGTATCCCATTGGTCTGTTCGAACGACTTCCTCTTGAGCTATGTACAGGTTCCTCATGAGCACAATTAAGTGTTTTGGAATTCCCAGGATTTGCAATGTTATCCATAATTTGTTATGATCCACACAGTTGAATGCCTTTGCATAATCCATAAAACACAGGTAAACATCCTTCTGGCATTCTCTGCTTTTAGCCAGGATCCATCTGACATCAGCAAGGGTATCCATCATTCCACGTCCTGTTCTGAATCTGGCTTGAATTTCTGGCAGTTCCCTGTCGATATACTGCTGCAACCATTTATGAATTATCTTCAGCAAAATTTTTTACTTGTGTGTGATATTAATGATATTGTTTGATAATTTCCACATTCTGTTGGATCACCTTTCTTTGGAATGGGCACAAATACGGATCTCTTCCAGTTGGTTGGCCAGGTAGCTGCCTTCCAAATTTCTTGGCATAGATGAGTGAGCACGTCTAGTGCTGCATCGGTTTGTTGAAACATCTCAATCAATATCCTGTCAATTCCTGGAGTCTTGTCTTTTGCCAGTGCCTTCATTGCAGCTTGGACTTCTTCCTTCAATACCGTTGGTTCTTGGTCATATGCTACCTCCTGAAATGGTTGAATGTCAACCAATTCTTTTTGCTACAGTGACTGTGTATTCCTTCTATCTTCTTTTTGTGCTTCCGGCATTGTTTAATATTTTCCCCATAGAATCCTTCAATATTGAAACTCGAGGCATGAATTTTTTCTTCAGTTCTTTCAGGTTGAGAAATGCCGAGTGTGTTTTTCCCTTTTGGTTTTCTAACTCCCGGTCTCTGCACATTTCATTATAATACCGTACTTTGTCCTCTTGAGCTGCCCTTTGAAATCTTCTATTTAGCTCTTTTACTTCATCATTTTTTTTCTGTTCACTTCAGCTACTCTACGTTCTAGAGCAAGTTTCAGAGTCTCTTCTGATATCCATTTTGGTCTTTTCTTTCTTCTTAATGACCTTTTGCTTTCTTCACGTATTACGTCATTGATGTCATTCCACGGCTCATCTGGTCTTCGGTCATTCGTGTTCAATACATTAAATCTATTCTTGAGATGGTCTTTAAATTCAGGTGGGATATACTCAAGGTCATACTTTGGCTCTCATGGACTTATTTCGATTTTCTTCAGCTTCAACTTGAACTTGCATATGAGCAACTGACATTCTTTTCCACATTCAGCCTCTGGCCTTGTTCTGACTGATGATATTGACCTTTCCATCTTCTCTTTCCACCAATGTAGTTGATTTGATTCCTGTGTATTCCACCTGGCAAGGTCCACGTGTACAGTCACCATTTATGTTGTTGAAAAAGGTATTTCAAATGAATAGGTCATTGATATTGCAAAATTCTATCATGTGATCTACGGCATTATTTCTATCACCAAGGCCATTTTTTCCAACTAGTGATCCTTCTTTGTTTCCATCTTTCCATTCCAATCACCAGTAATTATCAATGCATCTTGATTACATGTTTGATCAATTTCAGACTGCAGAAGCTGGTAAAAATCTTCAATTTCTTTATCTTTGATACTAGCAGTTGGTACATAAATTTGAATAATGGTTGTATTAACTGGTCTTCCTTGAAGGTGTATGGATATTATCCTATCAATGACAGCGTTGTACTTCAGGACAGATCTTGAAATGTTCTTTTTGACAATGAATGCAATGCCTTACCCATTCAATTTGTCATTTCTGGCATAGTAGACCATATGATTGTCCGATTCAAAATGACCAATACTAGTCCATTTCCCCTCACTGATTGCCTAGGAAATTGATCTTCTAGCATTGCGTTTCATTTTTGAAAACTTCCTATTTTTCTAGATTCATACTTTGTACATTCCATATCTGATTATTAATGGATGTTTGCAGCTATTTCTTCTCATTTTGAGTAGAGCCACATCACCAAATGAAGGTATCGAAATCTTGACGCCATCCATGTCATTGAGGTCCACTTTGCTTTGAGGAGGCAGCTCTTCCCCATTTGTCTTTTGAGTGCCTTCCATCATGAGGGGCTTATCTTCTGGAATTATATCAAACAATGTTCTGCCACTATTCATAAGATTCTCATTGGCCAAATTTTTTAGAAGTAGATTGTCAGGTCCTTCCTAGTTTGTCTTAGTCTGGAAGCTCCGCTGAAACCTGTCCACCATGGATGATCCTGCTGGTATTTAAAATACCAGTGGCATAGCTTCCAGCATCACAGCAACATGCAAGCCACCACAGTGACAAATTGATAGACAAGTGGTGGCCTTCTGTACTTAGCAAATGTGTATTCTCCAGTGTGACATGAAACAGGAGATTTAAGATAAGCTAAGTTTAACAGTGGTGTATTTGAAACTTCCTCTATAACCAGAATATTAGTAGTTAGAGATTCCTCATATGCACAAATCACCATATGAGGAAAGTGGGTAATTGTTTGGTATTTAGTTAATTATGTATGCAAATTAGAAGAGGATATATATATGAGCTAAACAAAATTCAGACAACTGTTAGCACATTCTAGAGCCACCATACCAGTCATACCATCATGTCCAGCTGCCCAGATGTAAGTACCAGCAATTACATGGTTTCCAACTGTTTGGTGCTCTGACAGTCATACGTAGAAACAAGAATGTTTTATTTGAGGGTATTTTTGCATTGAATGAGGACAAATTATGATGAGTTCTTTTCCAGCTGACTTCATACTCTTCCCCTACTAAAACCATAAGACATTTATGAAATATAGGCCTAAGTAGGTTTAAAAAAAATTCTTATTTTCCCGATGTTAAATTATTACTAGTATGAAATTCTAGAATTCTATCTTTCAGTTCTCCCAGTACTCCAGGACGTATGGGTGACAAGAAGCTGATAAAGGAAGCAAACAGAAATGAGGCTTTTCCTCCCCTTTTCTAGCATCTTACATTGGATAGTGATAATTTCATTAGTGATGTTTTACATTTGTGTTGTAGCAGTCTATCGGCTGGAATAGCTGATGTGCTGCTGTTCATTCTCAGATTCATATTTCAAAGGATTTCCTGAGAAGAGCCTCTATTTTTAGACCTCCTAATCTCTCCTATTTCTCTTGAGCCTCAATTTGATGACTCTTAGGTGGCTGTGATGAAAAGCTTGTCATTTAAGGTCCTTGTAGTCTGTGAGAGTAAATGGAAATGCTCTCCACAGTTCATAAATTTCAAAAATATATAAGTAATTTGAAAAAATTAAACCTGGAGCAGAATGTATGAGTTTAATAAAATAAAAATAATTAAGATATGATTCCTGTTTCAGAACTTACTGTCTAGCTGGGTGAGAGAGGCATATAAACACAATATCCAGTCAAGAGTTCTAGATGTTATGATAAAGGACTGTGTGGGTAGAATGAGGTTTGAGGGAGGGTGTAGTAAAGCTGTATGAATCACAGAGGAAGGAGGAGAGAAAGGCTTGTAATATACACAAGGTGAGTCTTGAGCCGAGTCTTTAGTATACACCTCTTCCTGCCTTTAAAAGACTTAAACTCAAGGATTTTACTATCTCATTAGAGAATCAAAAATAAAAATATATGAAAAAGTTAGTGAATAATTTAGTATTAAATTGCATGGGACTGATTAAGAGGTACAGTAAGCTTTTGAAAAAGTTGGGCAGTTGGGTTGGAACAGCTACAAAGGGCTTTATAAAGGAAGTAAAGCTGAACTGAGCCTTAGGATGAGCAGGATTTAGATAAGTAGAGTGGAAATATTTGGGAGCAAAAGGCAGGGAAAGAGTCTTAGCAAAGACAGGAGAGCAGATGCCAGGAACTGGTAGAAAGTAGATATGGAGGGATTTAATGGGTCAGATCATGGTGAGGATTTAGATTGAGACCGTTTGGGGAATTTATGTAGAAGGTGATAGTGAGACCTCACAGATTCCTGATCAGAGAAGTCATATGTTGAAAACAATATTTCAGGAAAACAAGGCTAGTTTCCATTTCAAGCAATGGATTAGAAAGGGCTTAGACTGGAGCCTGGGAGGCCAGCAAAGAGGCTGCTGCAATCCTGCTGAGGACCTGGGAAGGAGCAGCGGCACAGGATTGGGTGGGAAAGGATTGTCAGTTGCTGCTTCTGATGGCGAATTATTACCTTTGTATTTCTCTCCATACGTTTCGGAATGATTCATTATCATAAATGTCCACTGTACAGTGGGCATGACAAGTGACTTTAATCCATCAGAGAAGCTGAGTAGCTTTTCAAAGGACGAGAGTTTGCAATGACTGGAACATGTGCCAGAGTCCGGGTTCTCTGAATCTATATCACTCAAATACAGGGTTTCTCAACCTGGGAACTATTGACACTTTAGAACCTACACTTCTTTGTTACTGGGTAATTAATATCATCTCTGGCGTCTACCAGAGCCAGACAATTAAAAATGTCCTCAGACCTTGCCAAATGTCCTGTGGGGGCAAAATTCACCATCAGTTGAGATCACTGTTCTAATATGAAGTCTAAATTTCATAAGAAGAACATCTCCTCGTATACTCCACCTAGGCAGCTATTTCCCATTACTTTCGCTTGCAAACCTCAAGCCAGTGCTGCTCAGACACTGAGTCTTTGCAGGATGAGAACCCAAGCAGCAAGGTCACTGCTTTTGTGACCAGTTCTTTTTGGAAACAACGGTTAAAATTCATTAGCAGTGAAATGTTCTCTACCTTGAAGCAGCCTTTCAAGAAGCTTCACTGTCCCACCACTGTTCATCTGGAACTTTGGTGATGATTGATTTGAAACTCTTCTAGAAAATTTTTTCTACTTCCTGAGACTCCTTTGTCAGTCATTGTGATCTTGCTTCTGAGGAATGTCCATCCTGTCCACTGTCATCTTTACAAGTTAGTTACATCCAACACAGCTCCGTTCAACTCAACCCTCTTTCCCTAGTCTATTTACTATAATATAACCTCCAAATCCCCTATTATCAAAATTTCCCATACATTTACACACTATGAGTGTTCCTTCCTCTTTTAGCCAAAACCCGATCTGGCCTTCATGACCTCAATTTTCTCCTTGCCCACTGGTGGTGGAGACTTCTTGTGTTCCCCTCCTCCCTTTGTACTTGGGGTCACAGGAACCTCAGGTATTGGCATTCTTATTGTCCTCCATGTCTACATCCAGATTACTTTTCTGACCACTTTTTTTCAACATCCTTTTATTTAAAAGACATCTTCTCAATATTCCCATGGCCATCTTGTTCTGCCATCTATAAACCAGGCCACTTGCTTATAAATAAGGGGTTGGAGTCCAGACCTCCTCAGTAGGAATCTTCTCTCTGAGATCTAATTTGCAATAATAATGTACATGAAATAAATACAGAAAATACCAAGAAGTTGGGTAGGATAATGAGAGGATGAATTGAAAGGAAAATACCAACAAATAACCAGTTGCTGTCAAGTCAATTCTGACTCATGTCAATCCCATGTACGTGAGAGTAGAACTGTGCTCCATAGGGTTTTCAATGGCTGATTTTTTGGAAGTAGGTTGCCAGGCCTTTTGTCCAAGGTGCCTCTGGATAGATTTGAACTTCCAACCTTTTGGTTAGCAGCTGAACTCATTTAATCTTTTGCACCACCCAGGGAATGGCAAAAGGAAAATTGGTTTGTTTAATGAGCATAAACATTCAGCACCCCCCCGCCAATTAAATATAGCAAAAATAACTCTCTACCTCCAAAAAAAAACAGGTCAAGGACCCTCAGAACATCCTCTTTTCTACCCTGGACCACCAGATACATCTCCAATGTATTTTTACTTAAGTATAATAGCCCTAGCCAACAACAACAAAATAACAGCCCTATGATGCTTCCCCAACAATATTGCAGACTCCCAACCATCTTTACCTTGAAATGTCTGAAATCTGTGCTTGCTCCTCCTAGAAACAGCCTTTCTTTCCTCTAGGTCAATCCGTAAGGAAGTCTTTCTTCTTATGGTTATTAGGTGGTTATTAGGAACTGCTCTCCACCTGAAGGTGGAGATCCTATTTTTTCCAACATTCAAAGTCATGTGGAGCAAATAGGCTATAAATCAGAACAGAGTGGCTGTGCTTTGAAAGTATTTGCAGTTTCTTTGGCTTAATGCTGTCCTGCTTAACTAAACTTAAGCTTCAGATTTCGAGAAGATTGAGTTAATAATGGCATTATGGTTGATACACTGAGTTTATGTTTGGACTATTCTCTCGACTACTGGGGTGGAGGTGGATAGGTTTATAATTTTATCACCATGGACAAAAATAGTGAAATATGATTTTTAAACCAACCTGGGAAATTACATAAGACCTGCCCAGTATTTGCCGTAAATCTTGGGTTTCTATTTTATTTTCTCATTCTATTGACCCCTTACTGGAGCCCTGGTGGCAAAGTGGTTAAGAGCTCAGGCTGCTAACCAAAAGGTCGGCAGTTCGAATCCACTAGCTGCTCATTGGAAACCCTATGAGGCAGTTCTGTTCTGTCCTATAGGGTCGCTATGAGTCAGAATCACCCGACAGCACACAACAACAACAACATTGACCCCTTCTAAGTAACTTTACGTTAAAGACAGTTTTAGTGATGTGAGAGTCCAAGGAAAATGGTCAGTTACACAGGACAAAACCCCTCTGACTTAGGTAATCTAATCTGCCTTTCTAGAAGACTGCTGGATAACATACATCTATACAGAGTACACTCTTCAAAAAGAGAGGTGTAGGAGATGGGGGCAAATAACTGCTTTAAATGACAAAGGCCGGAATCTGGAGGAAATTAAACTAAAAAGAGAAATTAGAGAGGTAAAGAACAGTCCTAGAACAGTACCTGGCACATGGCAGGATAAGAAGGCAGGAAGGGACAGGAACTGATTGAATGGACACAAGAAACCCGGGGTGGAAAGGGGAAGTGTGCTTTCACATTATAGGGAATGCAGCTAATGTCACATAACAATATGTGTATAAATTTTTGTATGAGAAATTAACTTAAGCTGCAAAGTTTCACCAAAAGCACAATTTAAAAAAAATTTTTTTTTCTTATGGCAAAAATATACACACCAAAACATTTACCAATACAGCTCCTTCCGTATTTACAATTCAATGACATTGATTACATTTTTCATGCTGTGCCGCCATTATCACTATTCTTTTCCAAAATATTCTACCATGAACATAAACTCAACGCCCCCCAAACAGAAACTTCCCCTTTCCCCTTCCCACCTTGGTGACAATTAATAATATTTGGTTTCTATATATTTGCTTACTTTATGTGAGATCACAAAGTATTTGTCCTTTTGCAACTGACTTATTTCACTTTGCAGAATGTTTTCAGGGTTTATCCATGTTGTGGCTTGCATCAGAACTTCATTTCTCTTCTTGGCTGCGTAATATTCCATTGTGTGTATATACCACATTTTGTTTATCTGTTCATCTGTTGATGGACACTTCAGTTGTTTCCACCTTTCGGCTGTTGTGAAAAGTGCTACAATGAACATTGATGTACAAGTTTCTGTTTGCATTCCTGCCTTCATTTCTTTTGGGTATATTCCTAGGATTGGGATTGCTGGGTCTTATGGTAGTTCTGTGTTCAACTTTTTGAGGAATTGTCAAACCATTTTATACAGTGGCTGCACCATTTTACATTCCCATCAGCAACCTTGCCAACACTTGTTGTTTTCCTTTTTTTGTTTTGTTTTTTGATCACTAGGCATGTCCATTCTAATGGGGGTGAACTGATATCTCATTGTGGTTTTGATTTGCATCTTCTTAATGGCAGACGAGGAGCTCTGGTGGTGCAGTGGTTAAGAGCTCAGCTACTAACCGAAAGGCTGGCAGTTCGAATCCAACAGCTGCTCCTTGGAAACCCTATGGGGCAGTTCTACTCTGTCCTATAGGGTCGCTATGTGTCAGAATCAAGTCAACGGCAACAGGTTTGGTTTTTTTGGTCATGGCTAATGATACTGAACATTTTTACATGTGCTTCTTGACCACTCAGATATTCTCTTTGGTGAACTATCTGTTCAAGTCCTTTGCCAATTTTTTGATTGGGTTGTCTTTTTGTTGTTAAATTGTAGAAGTTTTATATATATATTTTGGATATTAAGCCCTTATCCGATATATGGCTCCCAAAAACTTTCTCTCAATCTGTAGTTATCTTTTCACTTTGTTGGTAAAGTTCTTTGATGTACAAAAGTATTTAATTTTTGTGTAATTCCATTTATCTATTTTGTCTTTTGCTGCTGGAACTTTTGTTGTCATATCTGATAATGTATCAGTAAATACTAGGTCCCACAACCTTGTCCCTACATTTTCTTCTAAGAATTTTATGGTTTGGGTTTTCATATTTAGGTCCTTCATCAATTTGAATTGTGTGTGTGTGTGTGTGTGTGTGTGTGTGTGTGTGTGTGTGGTATGAGGCATAGACCCTGATTCATTCTTCCGCATGTGGAAATCCAATTTTTCCAGCACCATTTATTGAAGAGAGTTTTCCTTCCCCATTGAACGGACTTAGCATCCTTTTCGAAAATCAGTTGACCATAGATACATGGGTTTATTTCTGAACTTTCAATTCTACTCCATTGGTATATATGTCTATTGTTATACAGTAAATATTTTTGAATGAATGAGTAAAAACAACCCTAAGTGAATTAATTAAAATAACCTAGTTTGAATGAATGCATGGATGCACTGGAAATGGATGCAGGATGCAAGAGGTAGTGGTTCAAGTGAGTGATACAGCCATGGCAATTTGATAAGCCAGGAGAGGAAGCAGTCTCAATGGTTACCGTGTCATTACAGTTGGACCAGCCTTAAAAACAAATAGAAAAGAGATGTAAAGAATCTATCATTTTGTATTCAAATATTTACACCTAAGAGAATAAGACTAAAGTTTCCATAGCTTTTGCTGTTCGTTATATTTAAACGCTTGAGACTGTGATAACCCTTTATACTTGAAGAGTACGGCTTGGGGAAAAAAATGTCGATTGAATTCCAGTACTTAAGGTTTTAACAAAAAGGATCCAGAAGTAGAAGGGAATCTGTTATTATATAAATGGTTTATAAGCTTGGATTGTGCCTATTGCGGTTTAAATTTACATGACCATTTCTTAGTCAGTCTTGGGCATTACTATTCCTAGTATGCATTTTTTTATGTTAAGTGCATTTTTTCCCTTGTGACCATTATTTGAAGTATGCTATTAATTAAAATATTTGTCTATGTAATAAACTCCCTAACCAGATGATCGTCTAATATGATACATACCATCAAGTGAATATTGGTATTATGCCATAGAGTTAATCAGAGCACTGGTGTATTTTCATCTACACAATAATTAGTTTAATAGGATTTAGCAAGACCTAAAAGTTACTCTGGAGTCTCTGGGTGGTGCAAACAGTTAACACGCTGGCCTGCTAACCAAAAGGTTGGAGGTTGAAGTCCATCCAGAGGCGCTTCAGAAGAAAGGCTGGTTATCTACTTCCAAGAAATCAGCCATTAAAAACCCTATGTAGCACAGTTCTACTCTGACATACATGAGGTCTCCATGAGTCAAGACTGACTAACAATAACTGGGTTTTTTTTAGAGTTTATTCCCAGAGAGTAGACTTTCTGCTCAAATAATACTTGTTAGATAGTCTAACTCAGGGACAACAAGCATACATGGCATATTTTTACCTTCAGCAAGAATATTCTATTAGCTGCAGGAAGCCCCTCTGTTGTAGACGATTTTTGCTGATCCAAGGGCTCAGCTAGAGGAGTTAACATGCTTCTCAAGGCACAGCAACAACTTTCCTCAGTAAATCCAGGCTTCATATGGCTTCTTTCAACTGCTCATATTTAGAAGCTTATATGTCAATATCCTGCTTGAAGGCATTTAATAACATTGTACTCGTCATTATACAAACAAATATAACTAGGGAGAAAATTCAGTGTGCCACACATATTAGGAAAAATAACTAGTAAAGAAAATGAAGGACCAAAAAGTACTTAGAATACATGGAAATTAAGGAGGTTAAGTTTGGGAGACCTTGATCAGTTAGTTCTACTTAAAGTCTTCCAACCAGATACTAGCTTGGTCCTGATAATGAGTTCAGAAACAAGAAATAAAATTACCAAATTCTATTTAGAAAATGGAAATGTGTCTACTTAAGCCACAAAACAAGTTTTGAAGAACTATGATCTTGCAATCACATTAAATAAATGTCAATTTTATGTAGCTTAAAACCCAGGTTTTTGAATCATAAAGAAAAAATTCAAATGTATTAATAAACTCTCTTCAAAATTCACAGAAGGAAAAGAAAAAACTTTTGTTGAGTCTGAACCACCACTTACTTGACTTGACGTAAGTGATACATTAATGAGCGATAATGGCTCAGCAAATCAAAAGTTGCAATGAGGCTCTCTTGCACCAGTGTTGAGGCTGTGAATGGGAAAAGGAAAATACAAATTTCAGTCGTGCTCCTTTCATTCTGAGCAAACATTTCTCTGAAGCTTGGAAGAAGCTGAGTTCGTCTTCTATATTACAATTTTCTTTCACTCTTTCTGTCCCACTTTCCCCACTCTCCATGCAATATAGAAGGGAAGTACGGGGAAGTGTCTTCTCTTCTTACCTCCCATGTACATTCCAAGTTACCCAGATGGCAATTCCCCAGCCTCTAAGAGTAAAATCAAATTCAGTGAATTAGTATTACCAAAGCAAACCAAAATAAGCCTTTGATTCTGAAGAAGTGAGTTACTGAGAGTTTTTTTTTTATTTTAATCTTCTACTGAAAGCAGGCCTGGCATTCCTTCCCTCAGGCTGGCAGTAGTAATTACAGTCTTCTTCCCAGTGGATGTTCTCACTGCTTTCTTTACTGACGAGAAGATTCCTCAACAACAAAAAAGATTTCTTTGCCAGGTGTTACTTGATGTGCACACATGGGTAGTTAATCGAAAGCACACTCTTCTAAAAAAAAAGCAACACGATGAAGTAGACAAAATTGCCGTAAGGAAGAATTTTCTAAGAGTGAATACTGCAAAAGGCCAGAACCAGTTACCCAGGTAATATAAAAGGCATCAATAATCTTACCTCTGCAGAACACTTTAGAGTTCTTCAAGAGCCTTTTTTTTCACCCAGACTTTTTTTTTACCCAGCTAGATTGTGAAATCTTCCTTTACAGAGGTCCTTCAGCAGCAATATTACAAAACCTTTATCAAAAAATGCACTGCGATTACAATTGTGTTATGTATATGTGTGTGTATGTATTATACACATATATATAATTATGATTATAAAAATATACATATACATACATATATGGAGAGTAGAACTGCCCCATAGCATTTCCAAGGGGCAACTGGTGGATTTGAACTGCCGATCTTTTGGTTAGCAGCCAAATGCTTAACCACTGCACCACCAGGGACCCATATATATATGTCTGTGGATATATATATGTGTGTGTGTGTGTGTGTATACATATACACGCGGACAAAAACTTCAAGGATAATATTCAAATATGGAAATAATCCTTGAATTAGGGTGGTATGATTATAAATATCTTTTTCTTTTATCAAAATTGTCTTTGATGTCACCATGCTATATTTTCAGTTAAAAACAATTTTAATCCTTAAGTGACAAATGATTTGAGGTGCATTCTGCCCAAAAGCAAGATTCCCTTCAGATTGGAGGCAGGGAGAGAAGTCAAGTCATCTGGAAGTCCTTTCTTACCCTGGAAGCTGGCGAAGTGTGAGGAGAAAACTAGGCAGAATCCAACTGGCCACCCTGGCTGGGTTTCTCTCTCTCACGCACATTCTTTCTTTGTCTATGTCTTATCCATATATTATTTCATGGGGGCTTATTATGTGCTAAGCACTTCACATACATTATCTCATTTAACTCAGCAACCTTATGAGGTGGGTATTATTAGTACCCTCATTTCACAAATGAGGAGGTGAGATAATTGCCCAAGGTCACAGAGCTAGTAAATTGTGTAGCCAGAAGCTGAACTCAGGACTCCTGACTCTTAAGCCCATGCCCTAGGATAAGATCTAAACTCCCTTGCCTTGGCTTAACATGCCTTATGTTATCAGGTCCATGCTTACTTCTCCAACCTCCTTTCACATCTCTCTTCTGTATTTACCATGGTCCAGCAACATCAGCCCAGAGCATGCCAGTCTCTCTCTCCTGCCTCAGAGTATCTGCACTTGCCTTTGCTTGGAAAACCCTTCTCCTGGATAGATCATTGTCATCCTTCAGGTCTCTACTTACATATCACCTTATGGTGGGCTTCCTGACCACCTCATGTAGGGTAATCTGCTCTTCCCCAAAATTACTCTCTCATGTCATCCTGTTAATTTTCCTCATAGTGCTTATCACAGTTTGTAAATCATTTATTTACTTATGAATTATCTGTCTCTTCCCTGGGGAATGCATACTTCACGAAGGCAGAGACTTTGTACTTCCGTGTTTCCAGCACCTGGTATAGGGCCTGACACGTAGCAAGTTGAACAAGTACTAATGCCCTTAACCACTAAGCCACATTACCTAGGACAGGGAACACAATGGATTATTTCTTGCATGACAATGACATAGGTTCAAAACATTTTATAAACAGTACGTAAGTTCATTTTTACCCACATTTTATTCCAACATAAGACACATTGAGGACATTTGTACATTTATTTCCCCAGTTTTTCACATGTCTAGTTCATCCTACAGGTCTCAGCTCAAATGGTACCTCACTAGAATCTTCCCTGACCACTCTCACTTGGGTCAGGCCACCCCTCCACTGCACCCACTCATCACCCTCTTTAATTTGGTTCATAGCACTTATCACAGTCCAAATTTGTTATTTGTTTATTATTTTTTGTCTCTGTTCATTAGAATGTAATGTTCTTGGGGGCAAGATCTTACTTATCTTGATCACCACTGTATATACAATGTCTAGCACATAGTAGACACTCCATAAATATTTGTTGAATGAATCAATAGACTGGCCATGTATACGTATTCACTGTTTATTTCTAATCATTTTAAAATGGATTCCTTTGCTTTTTTTCTAAGTAAATTGTCATCATCTATGATCAATTTTCTCTTTTTTGAGAGTTATACCTCATTTTTTTTTCTTTTTTTATTGCATCAACTAGAACTACCAAAAACAAAAAAAAATCCCCGTTGCCATTGAGTCAGTTCTGACTTACAGCGACCCTATACTAGAACTACAGATAATAGATAATATGGCTAATAACAGGTACCTTTGATTTTTTTTTTAACCGAATTGGTTTACCATTAACCATGATATCAGTATTTTCTAGGACAGATATTCTTTACCATGTCAAGGAAGCATCCTTCCAATCCTAGTTTACTAAGGATTTTAAATTTAGTTTAGTTTTAACAAAAAGTGATCTTGAATTTTATCAAAGAACTTTCGGGCATCTGTTGAGATGATCATAGGGTTTTCTTCCTTTGACTTTCTGATAACATAAATTATATTAACATTAAAACATCCCTGCATTTCTGGAATAAACTCAACTTAGTCATTTAATATAATGCAGTCTTTGACTTGCTGGTAGTTTTCTTAAGATTCTTTTCTACGTCTGTATTCATAG
Source organism: Dugong dugon (assembly GCA_030035585.1). Taxonomy (NCBI): domain Eukaryota; kingdom Metazoa; phylum Chordata; class Mammalia; order Sirenia; family Dugongidae; genus Dugong; species Dugong dugon. The sequence continues at coordinate 36,738,840 of CM057467.1, forward strand.
GGAAATCATAACGTGTTTTTGGTTTCTGTGTTTGTTTATTAACCTAGCTTTTTCAGGTGTTGTTATTAGGGTAAAAATACCAAAAAAAAAAAAAAAAAAGTTGCCAATGAGTCGACTCTGACTCATGGCAACCGAATGTGTGTCAGAGTAGAAATGTGCTCCATAGGTTTTTCAATGGCTGTTTTTTTCAGAAGTAAATTGCCAAGCCTTTCTTACAGGTGTCTTTGGGTGGACTGGAACTGCCAACCTTTCAGTTAGCAAGTGAACACATTAGCCATTTGCATCACCCAGGGACACATAAGAGAAAGATATTTTAATATAAATGCCCTCAGAAATATTTTACTTATTTTTCTGGGTTTTGGAACAGGGCCGTGGAGTGTTTGTACATATCTCAGAGTTCACTGCCTCCCTCTTTCATTCTTCCAGTGGAATGGGAACCCTGAAAGCCTCTTACAATGAGGATGTAGGGTGCGAAAGAATTGAACGTTTAGGACTAGGATGAATAATAAGTGTGGGTTGCTTTATTCCTAGATTTTGTCTATGTGAGATCTAGACTTCAAATATATTGAATTCTGACATGAATATGCAGGAGGCTTTAGTCCTCTTTCCTTAGATGATGCTTTGGGTTTCAGAATCACACACTTATGACATCTGCCACATCAGGGCTCAGTGACTTGTTTAAGCACTCTAGGAGTCTTTGTTAATCTTACATAATGTTTCTATTACTAAAGGGTCTATGATACTTCATTATCCTAGGTAACTCTATGCAGCCACTTAAGGGGACATTATGGAAGGCTACATATTTAACATATATACATATACCTACACATATATACATGTTTACATATGTACATATACACACATGGAAATGGGAATATATAAAAATATAAAAATGTAAAACAAATAGTGTTGGAGTATAGATAATTAATACTTCTTTTTGGTCTTTACTGTATTTTTACATTTTTATATTATAAACATTATTAGGCGGAACAATCATTCCTTGGACTTACTTTTCTATGAGGAAACTTCCACCAGACTGGGATAACTTCCTAGCCTCTCTGCCTTATCAGGGTAGGTGGAGGAGTAAGATACCCTATTGGAGGGTGGAAAGAGTATACAATTCCTTGATCCATGCTTTTTGACTGAATGGGACTGTCTTACTTATCTAGTGCTGCTGTAACAGAAGTACCACAAGTAGATGGCTTTAACAAGCAGAAATTTATTCTCTCACAGTCTAGGAGGCTCGAAGTCTGAATTCAGGGTGCCAGCTCCAGAGGAAGGCTTTCTGTCTCTGTCGGTTCTGGGAGAAGGTCCTTGTCATCAATCTTCCCCTGGTCTAGGAGCTTCTTAGCACAGGAACCCTGGGTCCAAAGGTTGCAATCCGTTCCCAGCGCTTCTTTCTTGGTGGCATGAGGTCCCTCTCCGGTCTGCTTGATTCTCTCTTTTATATCTCAAAAGAGATTGACTCAAGATACAACTTAATCCTGTAGATTGAGTCCTCCCTCATTAGTATAACTGCCTCTAATCCTGCATCATTAACATCATAGAGGTTAGGATTTACAACACGTAGGATAATGAGATCAGATCACAAAATGGTGGACAAACACACAATACTGGGAATCATGGCCTAGCCAAGTTGACACACATTTTTGGGGGACACAGCTCAATCCATAACAGGGACTAATTCATTAAAAAGCTTGAGGGACTTGGTAGTCATTCTCCCTGCCACCTTCCTATCACCAATAATGTCTGCTCCACAGATCCAAGTCAGGGACTAGACTTGGGAGGGATGGCACAAGTAAGACCATTTAACTGCAGAACTAAGCCACATTGTTCAGTTCAGTTTCACCGGTAATAAAGCTGACATTTTGATCTCCATCTGTCTGACTGGTGTTTTATGTTTCAGTTTTCCTCAAACTCCCACAAATGGGTATTGCTTTTGTAGTAAAAAAAAATGTTACTTCTAAAAATGTAGGCTGCCTCCTGATAGAATGGGAGAAAGAGCCTGGTAGAATGGGAGACAAATGTGGAATACCACCTTAAATTCTCAAAAACTCCAGACTTACTGGACCAGTTGAGACTGGAGGACTCCTGAGACTATTGGCCTGACATAGTTCAAACATTAAACCAAAACTAGCCCCTGAGGTCACCTTTTAGCTAAAGGTGTTGTTGGCTCACAAAATAAAGAATATCACCCGTGAGTACTGTGCTCCTTTAAAAAAATCAACAGTCAACAATTACTTTAAAACAAAGATGAGAAGGTAAGGGGACAAGGAAACTAGATTAATGAAAATGGAACAACCAGAACGGAAATAATGAGAATGTTCATGCATTGTGACGAATGTAACCAGTGTCACTGAACAGCTTGTACAGAAATTGTTGAATGGGAAACTTCACTGAGACACAATAAAATATTATTTTAAAAAAAGGTAAACTTTGAAAAAATAATGTAGGCTGCTTTGTGTGCACATAATATTATTAATAGGTACCATTTACTGAGCATCAACTATGTGATGACTTTGTCAATTGCTGTATGTGCATCATCTCACTGAATTTTTACAGTAATCTTACGAAGTTGGTTCTATTATCATTCCTATTTTAGAGGTTAAAAAAAACACAACCCTAATGTTTAGAAAGTTTAAGCTGCTGTTTTTCACTAAATCCTTATTCCATAATTGCAGATTCAGGACTGAAGACTCAGGGAGAACCAAAAGAGTTTCGTACCTAGACTTGCAAACCTATTCAAGAAACTGTCAGAATAGTGAAAAATGAAATTGAACAACAGTGCAAACTCCCTGTGCAAACTTCATTCTTATAGTTTTGCAGCCCTTGTTTACTAATAAGGGCATGTTACCAACATCTTACATTCAGGTGACTTGTATTTGCTTGCTTAACTGAAAGCTACCACCCAAACTCACCCCTGCTGTTGGAAAAGCACACATCTGGACTGTACAGGAAGGAAAGTAAAAAACAGGCCAGAAAGGCACCTCTGTGAAAAAAAAAATTATCCTCAATATACATACATAATTTATTTTATTTTTGTTGTTGTTGAGAATATATAAAACAAAACATACACCAATTCAACAATTTCCACATGTACAATTCAGCAACATTGATTATATTCTTTGAGTTGTGCAACGATTCTCACCATCTTTTTCCAAATGGTTCCTCTCCCATTAACATAAAGTCACTGCCCCCTAAGGTTCCTATCGAATCTTTTGAGTTGCTGTTGTCAGTTTGATCCCATACATAGATCTTGAAAGACCACAATTCTCAAGGCAGACATTCTTTACTAGTTAAGCTAAATTATTGTTTGGTTTTAAGAAGACTTCTGGGGATATTTCTGGTTAAAGGATTAAGGTTTAAAGATTATCTCAGGGCATTAGTTTCAGGTGTTCATCCAGCCTCCATGGCTCCAGAAGGCCTGGATTCCATGAAAATTTGAAGTCTGTTCCTCATTTTCCCCCTTTTGATCAGGATTCTTCTATAAATCTTTGATCAAAATGTTCAGTAATAGTAGCCAGGCCCTGTCCAGTTCTTCTGGTCGCATGGCAGTAGAGGAAGTTGTTCATGGAGGCAATTAGCAACACATTCCATTTCTTCCTTCTATTCCTGACTCTCCTCCTTCCTCTGTTGCTCCAGGTGAATAGAGACCAATTGTTGGAACTTGTTGGCTGCTTGAAAGCTTTTAAGACCCCAGGTACTATGCAATGAACTAGGAGATAGAACAGAAGCACTGAACATGATATTAGGCCAATTAACTGGAATGTCTCATGAAACCATGACCCTAAACCTCCAAACCAAGGAACCAAATCCGATGAGGTGTTTGTTGTACATAAGCAGCCTCAGAAACTACCCTTTTTTTTGGGGGGGGGGCATTGTTATAATTATATCTATCACACAACTTTTGCCAATTCAACTTTTTACAGGTGTACAACTTATTGACAGTAATTGCATTAATCGGCTGTGCACCCCTACTCTTAATCAATGTGATTTTTCCATCACTGTAAATTGAAACTCAGTACCCCATAAGCAAAAGTCCCTTCTTTCCCCCTCCCTCCCGCCCCTGGTAACCACTAAAAACTAGTCTCTATACATTTGCCTGTTCTTGTTTTTTTATATTAGTGAGGTCATACAATATTTGTCCTTTTGTGATTGACTTATTTCACTCAGCATGTCTTCAAGCTCCACTCATATTGTAGCATGTATCAAGACTTCATTTCTCCTACTTGCTGAGTAGTATTCTCTTGTATATAGGTAGCCCATTTTGTTTACCCATTCGACCATTGATGCGCATTTACGGTGTTTCCACATTTTGGCTACTGTGAATACTGATGCAAAGAACGTTGGTATACAAATATCCCTTTGAGTCACTGCTTTGAAGTCTTTTGCGTATATACCTAGGAGTGGAATTGCTGGGTCATATGGTAGTTCTATTTTTAGTGTTTTGAGGAATTGCCACACTGTTTCCCACAATGACTATACCATTTTGCATTCCCACCAGCAATGGATAAAGGTTCCAGTTTTCCCACATTCTTGCCAATATTGTTTTTTTGATTTTTGTTTGTTTTGTTTTTTATCTTAGCCATCCTAGTAGGAATGAAATGGTTTGATATCTCCCCTGCTGGATTACAAATTTTTTAAAGACAAGGACAATCTTGTTTCAAGTGTGCAATACCTTCGTATAGTTGGCACCATGTTATGTTATTGAAAGCAATTTACTGATACATGGGAACAGGGTTAAAAGCCAGCAGTGCCTGCAATGAAAAGTCTCATGTATATGCTAAATAGTGAATAATGAACACATTAATGAGTAGAAAACACTTGCTACCATGTACAATACACACTTCTAAACCACCATCATGAACGCGGACTATTTACAAAGCTGTTCTCTGTGTTGTACAACACTGGTGAACAGAATGCTTCCTGCTTCATTCAAATAACAAACATACACACAGAATGTTGTTTGAACAACTAGCTGCCTGGATATGTCTTAAATAACGAAGATCAAGATGATTAGAAGGCCCAGAGGCCAAAAGATAAATAGCCATTTTTTAATATACACAGCATATGTATTTTGAATATACAGAAAAAAAAAATCTTTATTGGTTTTATTTGCCATAAGAAGAGATGACACCAGTGGAAGTACATTTTAAATGTTAATAGTCATCATTACCACATTAGAAGTGACCAAATTGAGGTGATGGGGTAGGAAAACTGATCTAATTTCTGTGTAGGAAGTGAAGCCAAGAGAAGCAATGTGTTCTCTGGAAAATGCTTGATAATTTTATATATATCAAGCTTTAGATATACATACACACACATATATGCATACATACACATATATGTTTACATATACATTAATATATTTGGAAATTTTCATCATATTTCATTGTTCATTACACCTCAGATTGATTAACATTCTAGGAAAAGCTATTTTTGTAGTTTTGTAGAATTACATTTTCATTTATTTAGAGGACCAAGTATTTGAAAGTGGCACCTGTATTACTTCTCTGGAACAGTTTGCTAAAGAGATTATCAAACCTTAAGAAAACTACACACAAGTGTTACTACTATCCTTTACCCCAGGGCTGTCTTCTCCTAAAGAGACCTACACCTTAAATGTCCTTTTTAAAAAGTTTGAGACTGACTTTTGTGGGACATGGGATAGGAAGTGCCCGAGGGAGGCATGGGAAGCTTGGCAAAGCGTTCATTTCCAAGGATACACTAGTAATTTCAGCCCTTACGCAGGGTCTGCCCACAAATGGCCCTATAGTGAGTTTAGCCCTTCTTGGTCTCTCCTCTGGGGTAACCCTTTAGTTCAAAAACTGCGACTTGCAACTCTTTTTCCTGTGGGCTCTTAATTACTGAAAGCGAGGATTAGTCATGAATCTCTCTCCTTTTCACTTCTTCTACCAGTCAAGCCCAAATTCTGAGAGCGAGTAGCAATGGCCAAAGCAAATGCTTTCGAGTCAACATTTAAGCCTCAGCCTCAGGAGCAGAATTATGTAGACTTGTTTGCTTAAAAAGTCAAAGATAAGGGATGAGGGAGGGGGAAAAGGAGGGGACGCGGGGGCCCCGCCTCTTCGGAATGGGATTGGTTCCCTCTCTTCCTTTAGTCGTGCATTTTGCATCTCGGTTCGACAGGTTGAGAGAATCATATCATTAAGCTGTTGTCAAAATAAGCCCTGTAGGTGTGGGCCGTTCCCTACGTTTGTAGTTTTAGATTTTCAAAGGGGCGGACTTGCTACTGGCTATAGGCTCAGGTTCGTAAGACTAGTTTTCACTACCTTGAAAAATGCCATCGTAACAGGAGGCGCCAAGGAGTTTAAGTGTAAAACTCACACACCGTAGAGAAAATGACGAAAGTTCCTCAGGCGTTTGATTTCAGTTTCTTAAATGATGAAGAAGCCAGAAAGATCCTGCAAGTGCTGGAAAGAAATGAGAAGCTACAAAGGGCAGAGAAGGAGAGGATCAGGTATAGAGCAAATTCCTTTCTCTTTTCTCTGCGCCTGGGTCCAGCAGTGGCCCTGGCGTCTGCGGCTCCCTAGAGCCGGGCGTGTGTCCGGGAGCTGCGGGCGGAGCCTGCGGGTTGGGAAGAGGCAAACTGGTTAAAAATCTGCGCTGAGTTTCTCTCTAAAACACTTTGAGATGACTGCTGGTCCTTCCAGACTCGGCATCCAGACGGGCTCGACTGCGCCTCCCGGATCCGCAAGGGGTAAGGGGTCCCGAACCTGGCCGAGCTGACGCCTTCTACTGGTCGTGTCTCTCGGATGTGTCCCGTGCGGCGGCCCTGCCCCCGGTCGGGACACGCGGGCAGCGACCCGCCGCGCAGGGTCCCCGCGGGGTGGGAGTCCGCGCAGCGTTGCGGCGCCGTGCTCACCGCACACCTACGCCGTCCTGGGGCTTGGGCCGGGAGGCACGTGAACTGGGGTGGGACGCTAGGTGAAGTGGGTTCAGACAGTAGCGCCCTCCGCGGCTCGCGCGCACCCACTTGCTTCCACACTGTTCCAGATCCTCCTCACCCTCCTAACACTCTCCCTCGGCCCCAAAGCAGTTAAGAAAAGACCTTTCCCCATCCCACGCGGACAGTCAGCAAGGTCTAGCTGGTTTGGCACCTCATCAACACGAAACGTTCCCACCTCAAGGGCGGGAGTTTGATGAACTTGCCAAACAGCGTGCGGTGAACCGGGCTGGGCTGGAAGCCTCGAGACTGGCTGGACTGCGTGGGTCTTTTTGTGTGTGGTGCTGTAGGGAGGAAGTTGCTGCGGAATGTTGCCCTTGACCTTACTACACAGTGTTGTAGATGAGGGACTGGCTATCAGTGAATTAATTCCAGGAAGAGATAATCACCTGGGATGCAAATTAATCAGTTTTTCTTCTGGGGAAGTGTGGGATAAGTCCCGGAATGAATTAAAGAGACTCTGTCACCAATCACGAGTCCCGGTGGTGCAGTGGTTAAGCACTCGGCTGCTGACTGAAAGATAGGCAGGTGGAACCCACCACCCACTCTGTGGGAGAAAGATGTGGCATTCTGCTTCTGTGAAAATTACAGCCTTGGAAACCCTATGGGGCAGTTATTCTCTGTCCCATAGGGTTGCTATGAGTCAAGTTGATAGACTGACAATGGGTTTGGTTTGGTTTTGGCTCACCAATCCCGGCATAGACGCATCCCAGAAGTTCTCTGGGGTACTGGGGTGGTGCAAAAGATTTAAGGTACTTGGCTGCTAAGCCAAAGGCTGGAGGTTTGAGGACACCCAGAGGCACCTGGGAAGAAACTACTTCCAAAAAATCAGTGATTGAAAACCTCACAGAGCACAGTTCTACTCTACTCTGAAGCACATGGGGTCACCATGAGTCAGACGCCCCTGGCGGAAACTAGTGAGGCCTTGGCTAGTTGACTGTGGAAGAGAATTCAGATCAGCACCCTCAGGCCAAAAAGAGTGGCATTGATTGGAATTTAGAAAGCCATACTATTTGTGAGCAACTCTTTGGTGATACGAGTTCTTGGTTCCCACCTTCTTCCAGATAGTCCCTACAAACTTCCCAGCACCCTATTTAAATACAGAAACATTAGTTGGTCTTTGTAGAAGGAATTAGAATGCACTGGGCCTGAAGCTCTGACTTTATTCTTCTTCCCTAGACATAACCCTTGGAGGGGGAGAAACGAATATTTGAAACTTGTGGACGTGGGTTTCACACTATCATACTCTGGTTTTAGGAAAATAGAGTCCACCATTCCCCTAAATAGTGTAAAAGTATGCCCTCATGAGCACAGTATGTCCATATCCATGCACACACACATACACATTCCCACAACATATACACATGTACCACACACAGGCATACCCAACTCTGGGAAGGAGAACTTTAGCACTGTATGGAGTTGGGCTTCAATGCGTATTCCAAAAAGACTAAGAAACTGTTGTTGCTCTGAGTGTGTGTTATTGGAAGTAGTTTCTTGTCTCTAGAGGATGGGACATCTTAGTGATCCAATGTGTATCTGGGGACATAGGGGAGGAGAATGAGGACATAAGAGGGAGAGATACCCATGTGGGATGTCATCAACTTGGCTTCTCTTAGAAATAGTAATGTAACTTATTTTAGTCTTCATTTAAAGCAATTTTTACTTTTTATATTTGATCTAATGCTTGCCTTGCTGTGTTTCCTTTATAGCAACTCATGTTGCCCACTTCAGCTGATTTTAGAAGGATCTGGATCTATACATAGGTGGCAAAGGCCATTGGACTAGGTATTAGAAGGAAGGCTAACACACACTTTCTGATTTTATAGTGCTCGCATCCCAATTGAAGCATCAACAGAAAAAGTCACAATACTAAGACAAAATCAATACTGTAGCTATTAAACTATTAAAAATAGTTAATTACCCATACAATTTTTAAAAAGTTCACTATTAAATATAAAAATAAGGAAAATAGATACTTGGGTCAAGTGGCCAAGTCAATGATTTCTAGTATTTTCTTTTCCCCTGGCTAATTGCTGGCTCCCACTGTCAAAAACCCATCACTGGGTAGCAGTCTCCATGGGATTGTTCTATTTACCTGCTTCAGGTTCACAGGCATGGGTTTCAGTAGCAGATGCTGGCATGCAAAAAACGCCTGAGATAACATGTCAACTTGGCTGCCTCTTCTCTCATTTTCTTGGTATGTGTGATCATCATATTTTCCAAATCAAAAATCAGGACACATGACTTATAACTCAAGAGTATAATTTGGGAGACAGTGCAATAGGAGGCCTGTCTGAGAGACTCTGGGAGGCCTTTTTACTATATATATTGTAAGTATATACATATATAGAGAGAAACAGCCCAAAATCTCTTGCTAATACAGGACCAAATGGGAACGTTTGGAAAGTTAGCTGGTTGAGGGACAACTGATGAGTTCAGTTACATCTAGACTGGGCTTGAAGTGTCTACAAGATAACTAAGAATAAATATCCCATGTTGTTGTGTGCTGTTGAGTCAATTCCAACTCATAGCAACCCTATAGGCCAGAGTAAAACCACCCCATAGGGTTTCCAAGAAGCAGCTGGTGGATTCAAACTGCTGACCTTTTGGTTAGCAGCCTGATCTCTTAACCACTTTGCCATTAGAGCTCCACTAAATATCCTATAGTTCATCAGAAATATAGAACTAGAGTGTTATGCAGGGTTGGAGATGTCCAGATATGGATGTTAAAGCCACAAGAGTGGTTGAGTTCACCATGACAGCAGACAGCAGCCCACTCACAGAAATGCTCCTGAACACACAGAACTTTACCCTGATTGTCCCTCATTTGTACCAGACCTCCCTGGCTCCAGCTTACTGGGAAAATATTTGCATTAAATGCAGTAGTTAATATTTGTAATAAATAGTTTATTCAAATTTTCAAGAAAAACACCAAGATTCTAAATGAAAAACAGGCAAAAGATAGGAATAAAACATATACACTAGAAGATATCCAAACAGTAAACAAAACATGGAAACATGTTCACCCTCACAGTAATAAAGAAGTGAAAATTGAAGTAACCTCAAGATACCATTGTGCCTCTACAAAAGTAACAGGAAAAACTGTTGGTGAGGTTGGAGTGAACTCGGTAGATTCAGTGTATTGTTAGTGGCATTATAAGTTGAATACAATCTTTTGGTGAGCAATATGGCAATATGGCCTTACCCTTGATCCAGTTATCCAGTTCTTGGCTATTTCTCATTAGTAGGAGATTGAGGTGGAGGACATGGCCACACCAACATTTACTAAGTGTTGGCTTTTTATAGAATAATTATGATGATGATGATGATAATAACAGCTAACATTTATTATTGGGCCCTTACTGTATGCTAGGCACTATAATAAACATGTTCTATATATTTCATTAACCTTCCCAATAATCCCATTAGGTACACACTTTAATTCTCATTTCACAGAGAAGGAAACTGAATTTACAAAGGTTGAGGATCTTGTCCAAGTTAGGCAGCAGAGCCAGAATTCAAATCCAGGTCTCTCTCAAAACGATTTTACCTATCAGCATAGAATAAATCCTCACAACTCACCCCTGGGATGAGAATTATGAACTACTTTTTACAGAAGCGAAACTGAAATTTAGCAAGATTAAGGAACTTGCCCAAGGTAAATAGCAGAGCTGGAATTTGAACTCAAAATTTGTGGCTCCAATATTCTTTTCAGTATATCCTGCTTTTCCCTGAGGAACTAATTCAGTAGAGAAAAAGCAAGATATATACACTCAGATATTTATTGCAGCATTACCTATAATAGCAAAATAGTGGGAAATTTCAAAGCTAAGTAGCCATCAAGACAGCAGTCATTACAAATGACAATTATGAAGAAATAATTATCTCCTACATTTTAGTTCTATATTGCTGACTAACTGCTTTGGTTTCTTGTAGACACCTCAAGGTTATTATGGATACAACTGAGGAAAATGCTCATGAGAACTTGTTATGTGAAAAAGCAGGATGCAGAATAGTACCCTATGCTATTATTGCAGCTTCTTAAGGTCATCTGTGCACGTGCACAGCAACTTGAAGAAAATGGGCAAAAATCTATGCTGCTCCTTTTGATGAATCTCCAGGGCCTGATGCAGCTTCTGGCACACAGTAAGCATTCAGTAAAGGTTTGCTGAAAGGCATGGCCTCACCCTGACAGCTGGGAGGGCCTGTGCTCCTGCCCTGCAACCCAACCGCTGCCAAGATGAAAAGTCAGACCTGAGGGAAAGGATCCATTACAGCCTGGGCAGGAATGCTGGGCAGATGCTACCTCCTAAGGCTCTGGAGAAGGGCTGAGGAGGGGAAGGGTATAGGCTTTCATGGCTTAGAGGAGAGGGAGACCACAGACAAGGCAAGGTGCCTGCATGTAATAGGCCTTCAGTAAATACTTGATGAAGGAATTAATTACCTGAACTGGCTACAGTCCTTAGCTGCTCTCCCCACTTCTCACTCTCTGTTCTTCCTTCTTCTCACTCCCAGCTTCCACTGCGTAGCCAGATGTGCTTTCTCCCTCCTTTGAACCCTGTGGCACATTATAATGTCTTGTGTTACAGTTTGTCCTAATCTGCCCTGTGAGTCTGGGAATAGTGCTACAGAAGTAATCTGAGAGCCAAATAAAAAGGTGGAAATCAGAATGTCAATTCCAGTCTGACAGTTCCCCTTCTTGTTGGATTATGGAAAGGACTAACTGGCAGTATTCACATGATGATGATTTCTTGAGCTTTGAATAGCCTGTGGACCAATCTTAGTGAAGAGAAAGGCCAGGAGTTTGAATCACAATTTACTGGCAGATGGAGATTTTCTAATAGTTCTCTCACACCTGAAAAGGGGGAAAAAGGTGTGTATTTAAAAAACTGAAATCATCTTACTTTTTACAAGTGTTTGGGAAATGTGACTATCTCTACCACCCCTACCGCTCCATCTCGTAAATTTAACTCTGAAATAGAATACCTAGAAATTCTATCAGCTACATAGTCAGCTCACAGAAGAATTTGTAAAGAAAACTTATAAAGTATAAGATGTTACAGCCCCTGGTATAATCAAGTTGAAAAATTACAAGTCTAGATTTAGACTAATTTTGCTCAGTGGCAAGATTACAACCCAGGAGGGTTGTCCACAATTTCACTGTTTCTGATTGATTGACATTAGTGTCCTTGAGCTGCTGCTCAGTTCTGAAGGGGACTATATATATTAAAGTTGTGAAGTAATCAGTAGCTGGTGAAAACGTTAGCATCCTGCAGAGATTACAGACCAAAGACACATGCCTCCTCTCTCCTAGGCTTTCTTCCTGCCCTCTCCCAGCCTTTGAAATCTGCCTCTAGCTAAGAGATAGACTTTCTGTAAACATTCAACACCTATTTATTAGGTACATTCTATGTGCCAGACACTGTTAGCCCTGGGGATACAGCAGAGAATAATACACAGATACTGCCCCAGATTGCATGGGTCTATGAAAGCTTGTGGTTGGTGGTGGAGCCTGTAGGACGCAGTGTTCACATAGATATAGCTCATTCCTGTGTGGCCTGCGGAAGGGAACATGAGAACAATGCTTGGACGTCACAGGAATGCCCTATACTGTATTTTTTCCCAAATAACACGCCCACACATATAACTGCCACATAGCTTGTTTACGAATATAGCGAGGGGAGTGGGTTGCGCACTTGGCAAAAAACATATAACATGTACATTATATGCATAAAAATACAGTAGTCTTGAATGTTCTGATACTATAACAAGGTATCAGATGAATATCATGGATCTCTGAGGTATCTGTCCATTTCGACAACATCAAATTGTTGGAGAGATCTTTCTCTCAGACACATTCTCCTGTCTAGTTCTATGGATTGGGTTCTATGGGCAATGTACATGAAACTACTGTAGTGTTACAGTTTCATATCCCAAGGTCAGGTCTTTTTTAGGCTTTGTGGCATTATAGCTCTTTTAGTTTCTAAAGTCTTCCATATCTGTTTGTTTTCATCCTCATACTAAACAGACAATGCAGGTATTTTTATCCTCCTTTTCAAGAGCTAATAATAATAATAATAGCTAATATTTGCTGAGCCCTTGCTTTGTGCTAAGCTCTTCATGTACATTATCTTATTTAATTCTCACAACAATCTGATAAGGAATATTTTTATCTTCTTTCTACAGAGGAAGCTCAGAGAGAGTAAGTAACTTGCTTGAGATAACACTGCTAGGAAGTATCAGATTTGTGAACTCCATCTGCACTTAACCACTGTGCAGTATTGCCTCCTCCAATAAAATACAAAGAAGTTGAAGTCACTACCCTCATATTGCTCATCTAATCCCTAGCAGAACCAGAACCAGAACTGAGATCTTTTTACATTAATACTCTTGCTATTTCTACTGGACCATGAAAATAGAGAACACCAAATTCTAGGTAGCCAGGTGCTCAACTAAAAGCTGGGTATCTTATTACTAAGGAAAATGGAGCAATGGATTTTGGGGGGCAACGAGTAATATCTACTATTCTAGAAAAAATCATAGTTAATCATTTATGTTAAAAATGCATATAATCATTTTGGAAGGATATAGTCCAAACTGTTAAAATTGTTATCTCTTGGGAATGGTATTTAAGGAGACTTTAACCCTTCTCCTATTATTTTATTATTCCTATTATTTCATTATCTATTATTCCTTATCATTTTATTATCATATATTATAAAAAAAAAATGACGACTATTTCTTCGGATAATAAACAGATGCAGAATGTATGACTATCTTTTTTACCTTCATAAACATATCTTTTTAAATAATTGTTTTAATGTTTGGATTTTTTTTCCACTTGTATTGCACTTATTTTTCTTTATAACATGAATGTATGCATGGGTATTTTAGCCTGGGTTCTCTGGAGAAGCAAAACCAGTGAAGCGTGTATATATGTATATATGTGTGTCAATATACATGTATATATATGTGTATATATATGTATATGTATATTTATATAGAGAGAGAGACATCTCAAGGAAATGGTTCACGCTGTTGTGGAGGCTGGCAAGTCTCAAAATCCATGGGTCAGGTGTTGGCTGGAGGCTTCTCCTGACCCACATTGCTGCGGGGGCTGACGAACCCAGAATTGGCAGGTCAGATGGCAGGCTGCTGGCTCACAGGGCTGCGGAAGCTGGTGAATCCCAAAGTCGTCAGATCAGGCAACAAGCTGCTGGTTCAAGTCCCAAAAACTAGAGGTCAGATGATGATGAGACAGAAACAGGATCTAGAGAAAGCAAGTGAGCTTTGCCAGAATGTCCATATACATATTGGGTACAGGCTACACCCGCAGGGAAACTCCCTTTACAACTAATTGGTTGATCATATCAGATCACATCTTGGAGGTGATTACATTATATCACAAAATGGAGGATAACTATATCAGATCACAAAATAGAAGATAATTACGTAATACTGAAAATCATGGCCTAGCCGAGCTGACAAATAACATTAACTATCACATTGGGTAAGTTGGGTTCTGAGTTCCTTGCAGTCAGGGATTGTCTCGGGGATGGAAAGCCTTATGTGCTACCTGGCACAGAGTAGGTACTCAACATCAAATTAAATGGACCTAGCCTTACTTCTGTGTAGGTAGTCACTCCCTCTTTCCTCCCAACCTCCTCAGCCCTAGGCAACCACTAATTTATTTTCTGTCTCTATAGATTTGCCTATTCTGGACATTTCATATAACTGGAATCTTAAAGTATGTGGTCTTTTGTGACTAGCTTCTTTTGGTTGGCGTAATGTTTTTGAGGTTCAACCATGTTGTTGCATATATCAATATTTCATTCCTTTTTATTGCTGAATAATATTCCATTTTATTATCCATTGAGTATGAGTGGGTTGTTAGATTGGGTTTTTATTTGGGTTGTTTCCACTTTGGGGCTATTAAGAGTAATACTGCTAAGAACATTTGTGTACCAGTTTTTGTGTGGACATATGTTTTCATTTCTCTTGAGTATATACCCAGAAGTGGAATTGCTGGTTCATATAGCAACTCTGTGTTTAACCTTTCGAGGAAAGTAAGCATCATTTTTATAATGAGAGGGAAAAAAATAAAAAGAGGTGGAGAGGGAAGGTAAAGTAAATGGGCACCTATGTAGTATGATTTCAGGGCTACTGGGCATACTTGCCAGTGAGTGACCCTTCCACCCATCCTTTTAACCCTCCCTGCCTTCCTCCTTCACCTGCTGTTAGATGCTTGATTTCAAGCATTGTTTTAAAGCTGAAACCAATGCAAATTTGGTATCAATTTTAAAAATCAAAACCTTTCTGTGAAGGGAAGGACAACACACAATACAGGGGAAGTCAGCACAACTGGGCTAAACCAAAAGCTAAGAAGTTTCCGAACACAACCAAACACTTCGAGGAACACAGTAAAAGGGGCAGGGGTCTGGGAACCATGGTTTCAGGGGACATCTAGGTCAACTGGCATAACAACGTTTAGTAAGAAAATGTTATGCATCTCATTTTGGTGAGTGGCATCTGGGGTCTTAAAAGCTAGCGAGCAGCCATCTAAGATACATCAATTTGTTCTAACCCACCTGGAGCAAAGGAGAATGAAGAACACCAAAGACACATGGAAAATATTAGCCCAAGAGACAGAAAGGGCCACGTAAACCAAAGACTCCATCCGCCTGAGACCAGAAGAACTAGATGGTGCCCAGCTATCACCAATGACTGCCCTGACAGGGAACACAACAGAGAGTCCCTGAAGGAGCAGGAGAAAAGTAGGGTGCAGAACTCAAATTCTAATAAAAAGATCAGACTTAATGGTCTGACTGAGACTGGAGGGACCCCGGAAGACATGGCCCCTGGACTCTCTGTTAGCCCAGAACTGAAACCATTCTGGAAGCCAACTCTTCAGACAAAGATTAGACTGGACTATAGTCATAAAATGATACTTGTGGAGAGAGTGCTTCTTAGCTCAAGTAGATACATGAGACTAAGTGGGCAGCACCTGCCTGGAGGTGAGATGAGAAGGCAAAAAGGGACAGGACACAGGAATGGACACATTGACTGGACATGGGAAATCCAGGGTGGAAAGAAGGGGTGTGCTGTCACATTATAGGGAGAGCAACTAGGGTTACATAACAATGTGTGTATACATTTTTGTATGAGAAACTAACTTGAACTGTAAACTTTCACTTAAAGCACAATGAAAAAAGAAAGAAAAAAAAAATCAAAACCTTTCTTGGGTGGACTTGGTCATTGTAGCCCCCAGTTTCCTCTTGCATCATTAGAAAGTCAGACATACTTGTGGAATGAGGACGCTGACTCCTGTGGCATGCCTAGTTGATATTTTAAGTACAGCCTTTTAATGGGGCCATTGGCAATGTCAGTAAGGAAACATTCCTGAGAAGGAGAGCGAGGTGAGCTTATGGCTCTTAAGTATTACAGCCTGTGCAGTAAGAAATTGCAGAAAAACAGACCTGAATGAAGGTGAAGGAGAGAATGCATCCGTGTGTGTGAAAGGCAATGTCTCAGCAGGGCTGCGACCCACTTGGCTCTCAGTTTTAAAACCTAAGTGTGCTAATATGGAAGAAAAATATTTTTTGACTAACCTTAATTAACCTGACCTCCCCTTGACCTTCACGTGGTTCTCAGTTTTAAGACCATCTGTGCTAATGGAGAAGGAAATATTTTCTAACTTTAACCTGATCTTCTTTTGTCCTTCACAAGGTTTCCCAGATCTTTCTTTCTCTTACTTTGTATTGCCTGCACAGAATAAGGCAAGGTCTGTTTAATTTGATATGAGTACCTACTAAGTGCCAGGTAGTGTGTGAGGTTCTCCATCCCTGAGACAATCCCTGACTGCAAGGAACTCAGAACTGAACTTACTCATGCATACATCAGTATTATAAAGAAAATGACAAGGGCAAAAAGCATTCAGACATTAAAAAAATTATTTTAAAAATGCATGTTTATGAAGGTAAAAAAGATAGTCATACATTCTGCATCTCTTTATTATAAAAAGATAGTCATCATTACTTTTTTATAATATATAATAATAAAATGATAAGGAATAATAATGAAATAACGAGAATAAAATAAATAGGAATGGTAGAATAATAAAATGAAAGACCAATAAAATAAGAAAAGGGTTAAAGTCTCCTTAAATATTTTAACTTAAGTGTATAGATTCATGAAACCACTACAATAATTGCTGGTACAAACAGTTGATACACTTGACTGCTCACCAGCAGGTTAGATGTTCAGGTCCACCCAGAACTCCTCAGAAGAAGGCCTGACAATCCACATCTGAAAAATAAGGCATTGAAAACCCTATGGAGCACAGTTATACTCTGATACACATGGGGTCATCATAACTCCATGGCCACTGGTTTAGTTGTTTGGTATGTTCTGTTTGGCGGCAGTGGTGGTTCAGTGCCCTTCCATGTGGGGGACCCAGGTTCGATTCCTGGCCAGTGCACCTCATGCACAACCACCAACTGCTGTCAGTGGAGGCGTGCATGTTGCTGTGATGCATAACAGGTTTCAGAGGAGCTTCCAGACTAAGACAGTCTAGGAAGAAAGGCCTGGCAATCTACTTCTGAAAAATCAGCCAATGAAAACTCTATGGATCACAATAGTCCAATCCTGTTGTACATGGGGTCACCACGAGTCAGGGGCTGACTCAGTGGAAGCCAACGATAAGTTTGCTGAGAGTTTTTGTCATGAATGTATGTTGAATTTTGTCATATGGTTTTTCTGCATCAGTTGATATGATCACGTGGTTTTTCTTCTTTAGACTGTTGGTATGGTGGTTTTCACTGATTCATTTTAAAATATGGAACCAGCCTTACATTCTCAGGATAAACCCCACTTGGTTATGGCATATTATTCTTTTATATATTTTTGGACTCAATTTGCTAATGTTTTCTTGAGGATTTTTGTGTCTGTGTTCATGAGGGATACTGGTATATAGTTTTCTATTTTGTATACTGTATTTGTCAGGTTTTGCTACCAGGGTAATTCTGGCTTTGTAAAATAGTTAGGAAACTTTCTTCTATTACATTTCTATCACTGATTTCTAGTTTAAGTCCATTGTCAAGAATATACTTTATATGATTTCAATTCTTTTAAACTTGCTAAGGTTTGTTTTATGATGCAAGATATGGCCTATTGTGAATGTTCCATGTGCACTTTTAAAAAATGTGTATTCTGCTGTTGTTTTGGTAGCATGTTTTGTAAATCTTGTTTCAATTCATTTGGCTTTTGCTGTTGTTCAGTTTTTTTATATTCTTGCTGATTATCTAACTACTAGTTCTATTGATAACTGAGAGAGGAGTGTTGAAGCTTCAACCATAATTGTGATTTGTATGTTTCTCCTTTCAGTTCTGTTTTTGCTTCATGTTTTTTGAAGCTCTGTTATTAAATGCATGCACATTTAGGATTGTTATGTTTTCTTGGTGAATTGATACTCTTATTATTATGTAATGTCGCTCTTCATCCTTGATAATATTGTTTGCTCTGAAGTCTACTTTGTCTGATGTTAATATAGCCACTCCATCTTTCTTTTGATTAGTATTGGCATGAAATCTGTTTTTCCATTCTTTTACTTTTAACATACCCATATTGCTATATTTGAAATGAGTTTCAGGTAAACAGCATATAGTTGGGTCATTTTTTAAAAATTCATTCTGACAATGTCTGTCTTTCAATTGGTGTGCTTAGCTCTTTTACGTTTAATGTAATCATCAATATGTTTAGATTTAGGTTTACCATTTGATTATTTGTTTTCTGTTTGCTCCCTCTGTTTTTCATTCTTCTGTTTTCCCTTTTTTGCTTTCCTTTTAGTTATTTGAAGCATTTTTTAGTATTCTACTTTTTACTATACCTCTGTGTGTGTGTGTGTGTGTGTGTGTGTGTGTGTGTGTGTGTGTGTGTGTGTGTTTTGTTTTGTTTTTTTAGTGGTTGCTCTAGGTATACATACATGACTTCACAGTCTACTTAGAATGGATATTTTACCACTTCAAATGAAATGTAGAAGCCTTACCACCATATATGTCCCTTTACCTCCTTACTTTATGTTGTAGTTGTCTTATCTATTAAAACTTGCATTGAAAACTCCATCCAAAAATGTTACAATTTTTTGCTTTTAACCATTAAACGTTTTAAAGAACTCAAGAGGAGAACAGTCTTTTATATTTACTCAGGTATTTACCATTTTGGTTGCTCTTTCTTCATTCCAGATGTTCCAAGATTCCTTCTGATATCACTTCCCTTCTATCTGAAAAATGTCTTTTAGCAATTCTTTTGGAGCAAGTCTGCTGGCAACAAATTCTCTGTTTTCTTTTATCTGAGAGTGTCTTTCTCTCACCTTCATTCCTGAGGGATATTTTCACTGGATCTTGAATTCTGTGGCGACGGTTCTTTTCTCTCAGCACTTTATGGGATTGCTTTCACGAGTTCCTCTCTCTCTCGACAATCTCCCCAGTAATTTCTGATTCCCTGGAGCACCCCCCTTCTGTCTCTATCCTGTAGTGGGAAGACAGAGTAAAGGAAAGGAGGTTACCAACTCCTTTTGGGACCACAGCACCTCCAATCAGAAGGGAAGATTCCCTTTCCTCAGAGTTGTAAGTGCTTGTGGGCCCCTGCTGTTACTGCTCTTTCTGCTCCTGCAGCCTGAGTGAGAGGGCTTCTCCCTCCTTGAGCTCTCTCCATTCACACTGTACCCACTTCTGTGTTCCAGGCTGCCTTGAGTCCACAGGAAGATACACTAGAAGTGGCGGGCGGGGAGGCAAATTCACTGCTGGTTCAGTGGTACTTTGAATTCTCTCACAATTTGCCTACCGCTATTTACTTGTCAGGAGCCTTGGTGGCACAGTGGTTAAGAGCTTGGCTGTTAACCAAAAGGTCAGCAGTTTGAATCCACCAGCCACCCTTTGGAAACCCTATGGGGTAGTTCTACTCTGTCCTTTAGGGTCACTATGAGTCCAACTCAACAGCAATGGGTTTATTTACTTACCCGAATCCTCAGATAGCTGCGCGATGCATTCTCTCCAGGTTTTATTGCTGTATTCATTAGGCAAGGCAGGGTGGAATGTCCTTACTCTGTTCTGCCTGGAATTGGAATTCCCTACGTTTATCATTTGAAAAAAATTTTTACTGAGATAAAATTCACGTAACAGAAAATTATCCATTTTAAAGTGTTCAGTTTAGTGGCATTTAAGACATGTTGTACAGCTACCACCTCTACCTAGTTCCCAAAATATTTTCATGACCCCAAAATAAAACCCTGTACTCATTAAGCAGTTACTCCCCATTCCTGCCTCCCGCCAGTCCCTGGCAACCACCAATCTGTTTTCTGTCTCTATGGATTTACCTATTTTGGATATTTCGTATAAATGGAATCTAACAATATATATGACTTTTTATATCTAGCTTTTTTCACTTAGCATAGTGTTTTGAGGTTCATCAGTATTATAGCGTGTATCAGCACTTCATTTATGGTTGAATAATATTTCATTGTATATATATATATATATAACACACAGTTTGTTTAAACATTTATCCATTGACGGACATTTGAGTTGTTCACGTTTTGACTATTACGAATAGTGCCGTTATGAATATTCATGTACAACTGTTGGTTTTCAGTTCTTTTGGGTATATACCTAGGAGTAGAATTATTGCGTCATATGGCAATTCTAAAGGAGCCCTGGTAGCATAGTGGTTAAAGTGCTCGGCTGCTAACCAAAAGGTCAGCGGTTCAAACAAGGAGCCGATCTGCAGGTGAAAGATGTGACAGTCTGCTTTGGCAAAGATTATAGCCTTGGAAACCCTATGGGGGAGTTCTAATCTGTCCTGTAGAGTCACTATGAGTTGTAATCAACCCAACAGCAGTGGGTTTGGTTTTGGTTGGTTATGGCAATTGTAGGTTAACTTTTTGAGAAGCTGCAAACTATTTTCTCCCACATTATCTTTTAACACAGTTGTGATCAAACAAACATATGTTTCTTATTTACATAACATAAAAATAACCTTTCAAATTAAAGACTTATAGTTAACATTATTTTTTGTGACTGCATGCTGTTCTCTGCTGTGTATTTGAAATTTAATTAGCCATCCTGATATTTTAGCCACTTTGCTATTTTCCTAACTTATTTCTTATTGAAGGTTAAATAACGCTGTAACAAACTTTTGTGCTTATATCCTTAATTCAATTTAAATTATCTCCATAGAGTAAACTCTAAAACGTAGAATTAGTTTAAATAATATAGTTTCTAAAGTCTTGTAGCATGTTAGCAAACTGCTTTCCAAAAATGTTATACCAAATTACACCTTGACTGGCAGTGTGGGATGGTCCCTGTTTTACTATACCTTGCCAGCACTGGATGGTGTTATCATTTTTTAAAAAAACTTTGCCAATTTTGTAGGCAAAAGGAAAAAAAAAGATATCTTGAACTTGATTTAATTTCCAACACTGTGGTTATAGTGAACTTGAACTTATTTCATATGTTTACGAGTCATTCATATTTCTTAAATTGTCTATTCATATCCCATTTGTATTTCAGGGTCTGTATTAAGACTGCTTTTTGTTGCAAGTAACAGAAAATCTAACCACGACTTTAACAAATTGGAGGTAAATTTTTCTGACATAACAAGACATTATGTGGTTGTAGGTAGCTGCTAGGATGTCAAGGTAGTGTCTTTGCAATGCAAGATGGCTGCAGCTGCTCCAGACAGAACACCCATGCTCGAGGCAGAAAGAAGGGGGAAAGGATGGAGCCAACTGTATCTGTCCCATTTATCCCAGAAATAACAGCTTTCCCAGATATCTTCCCAGCACATTTCCCCTTGTGTTTCATTGACCAGAATCAGGCCATATGGCCACCATTAGCTGCAAGGGAATTGAGAAAGGAAGGAATGGGATTGAAAGGCAGGCTTAGACCGATCATGATCCATCCCCTGGGATGAAACTTTGCTGCCTACAACAAAATCAGAAAGGAGAGAGCCTGAGGAAATGGATTCTAGAAGGCAACCATTGCTGTCTGATACAGTCTGAGTGGTTTTGTTCTTACTGATTTATATGTTTCACTATATATTAAAGAAATTGACTTTTGTCTTATTTGTTATAAATATATTTCTTGGTGGTCAGTCTGTGCTTAACTTACATTTATTTGAAAATAGAAGTTATTTTTTTACTTTTATGTAGTCAAACATACCAGGTTTTTTTTTTTTTAATTTTAATTTTGCTTTTAGGATTAGTAAATTCTACCCCATTTAGATATTTGATCAATATTCACTTCTAGTTTTTAAAATCTTTTTTAAAATTTAACTGTTTAATTAATCTGATATATATTTTGCCTGTAAAGTAGGATCATTGTATAAATTGGGGTTTTTTTTCCAAATAACTAGCCGATTGCACTGGCATCATTTATTTTTATCTGCTTCAAAGGCCCATGATCTATTCCCTTTAGGGAAAAGCTTGTGGAACAAACAGACAACAAAGAGTTGAGACAAAATGCTACAGTGTCAGCTTTCCTGAAGTCTAAGAAGGAAATTGTAGGGAAGAGGCTTTTACACAGAAAAATGTGATTGTTTGTTATACACATATTAGTGTACATAGTAAATGAGTCTTGTTTCAGCTTCCTTCCTCTAACTATTTTCTATACCAGGTGGCAAAGCCAAATGAAAATGTAGACCATTCATCTTGAAGTATCAAGTGACCGTTTGGTCATTTAGATCTGGTTCTACTGATACCAAACACCAGACCATACCCATTGCCATCAAGTCGATTCCAACTCACAGCTACCTATAGGACAGAGTAGAACTGCCCCATGGGGTTTCCAAGGCTGTAATCTTTATGAAAGTAGACTGCCACATCTTTCTCCCATGGAGCCGCTGGTGGGTTCGAACTGCCAACCTTTCGGTAAGCAGCCAAGTGCTTAACCGCTGCGTCACCAGGATCCAGACAAATATCCTGTTAGGGTAGTTTTTAACTTTTAACAAAAATTATTTTGCTTTAAAAATTACTCAATCACAGGATAAGTGATTACTAGGATTACTAGACAAACAAGCAAACAAAAATCTATCAGATGTTGTGAATTTAGTGTCTATGGCTAATCCTTTGCAAGGAAGCTGGTAAAACTCTTTAACCAGTTTATGTGGAGTCAACTCCAACTCAAGGTGAACCCACGTGTGTCAGAGTAGAACTGTACTCTATAGGGTTTTCAGTGGCTGATTTTTCAGAAGTAGGTCACTAAGCCTTTCTTCCAAGGCGCACCTGGTTTGACTCAAACATCTAGCCTTTCAGTTAGCAGCTGGGGGCATTAACTGTTTGCCCCACCAAGGAATTCCAGAGGTCTTTAGGGAGATCATTGTCTGCATATCAGTCAGAGTGCAACCAGGAAAACAAACTAATAGGTATTTAAGGAAGAATTTAGGGCAGAGAATTGGTTATACAGTAATAAAAAGAGGCAGAGAAACCAATCAGGGGAGAGTGAGGCAAACCAGATTGGCAATAGCAGGAAGCCTGTACCACCCCTGGGCTGGAGAGAGCGGTGTCCTGATTAACTACCTAGCTGGAGGGGGGGTGGGGGGTAGGGGGAGTGTGGGGACTTATTTGTAGCATTGACCAGTTTCAAGCTAGGAACAGTTTAGCAACCAACTTGCAAAATTCATAAATCTTGAGCAATCTGTTCCTGTGAGCCTGTACAAGCCGCCTCCTGCATACCATTGGCTGGAGAGACAAAGGGAGCAGGTGGTGTTATCAGAGCGCAGGTGAGGACCCCCAGGAGAAGCTGGAGCCTCAGCAAGCCTGTCTGGGGATTTGGAGACATGGAGAGCCAATTACTGCCAGAAATTCTGCAGGAGGCAAAGGAAGGAAGGAGGAGAAATACTCTCATTTTTCCCTTCTTCCCTCCAATCGCCTGAAAGTGGCTCCCATTGGCTGAGCCCAGCTGGAGGCAGCTGACCAAGCTGTAAGAACCTGGGAAATACAGCCTGCAGGGGTCGGTCCTCCAGCCGCACAGAACAGAGCAGGAGAAGAACAGTTTGTTGTCCGTGTCTGTCATCCTTTAAATTCTGCATTTTCTCAATGTCCACTTTTTATACTGCCAAGGCTTTGCTTCCCTGGCTGAAAATTCTCATGCATTTCCCTTCCCATCATCCTGTACTATTGTTTCTGCCCATTCTTTGCTCTTGTAGTTTCTTTCTCTTGCTTCTGCACATTTAGGGAGTTGCCCTACTCTGCCATTCCTTCTCTGTGCTGCTGCTTCTCTCTGTCGTTCCCTTTTCTGGGTGTTCTTCCTCTGCCCTCGTCAGCCTCCATCATGCTCCTGTGAGTCAGGGTTTTTGGGCGGAGAGAAAGAGTCTCACTCAGGTTGCATTAGGTAGAGAGGGGGCTTTGCAGAAAAGTCAGGCATGGACTCAACTGGAATTAGAAGGACTTGGGGAACCAAGACAGCTCTAGGGACAAGCAACTCATTCTGCTTGCCTCTCACATCCGGCGTTGTCCTCCTCCCAGCATGCCTCTGATTCCTTTGCCTCACACTGCTGCATTCTTCAACTGCTGATTCTCTGCCAGGTCACCCAGTGGGGCTCTAGCTAGCCTGTGGTGGGCTGCCCTAAAGTCAGACACCCATACAGTGGCACCCCCTGGGGAAAGAATAGCTTAGTGCTGGATTTTTCTGAGAGAGAGCTAGAGATCAATCTGTTCAGCTACAGGTGATGTAACGTTGGTGTGGCAGTCTCACCTGTCCAGGAGCAGGTTGGACTTGTTTTCTCTGCACTCACTCCACTTCTCCTCTCTTTACTGCCTACCTGTGCACTAAGACTAATGACACATCTCCTAATGTGTCTGCCTGGCATCTCTGATGACAGGTCTTAGACTGAAGGCTCTGCTAAGACAGAGAGTCTGAACGGTGGCTATAGATTAGAACCACCTGGGGACCTTTCAAAACTGCCAATGCCAGGCCTCACCCCAAGACATTCTGATTTAATTGTCTGTGATCAGGTTGGACATGGGTATCTATTTTAAAGCTACCCAGATGGTTCTAGCTCCTCAGAAGAACCATCTGGAACTCCTATAAGTTATTCTTACCCGACATTCAATCTTAGGGCCCAGTCATTGCTTTCATGTGTAGCAGGTGGAATGCGTTGCTGTGAGCAGTTCTGCAGTATTCCAGGGCAGCTGTTTCTGCTTCTTAGCTGTTAGTACTTATTTTGTTATAATGAAGAATACATATAGTGGTAATTTTCCTAAGATTCAAATTCCTTTAGTTTTATTTGTTTGGCCTATAAGTACTGCTTTTGCAGTAATGAAGAATGCATTGGTAGTAATTTTCCTAAGATAAAAAAATCTCTTGGCTTTATTTATTTGGGCTGTAAGGACTGCTTTTGCATTAAGGAAGAATGCATTGTGCCATGTTTTGAAAAGTTTCATGAAAAAATAATAAAAAGACTGAGAAGAAGGAGACTAGAATAAAATGTACATTCAGTCTTTGCCAGGTGCCTTCATGTTTTATCTCATGTTTTGCAATTTTTCAAGGAATAAAATCTAAAAAACAATAAAAACCAATTTTATCATTGACTCATATCAGCAGGATTTACGTTGTCCAGGGTCTGCTGGGACACATGTGATCTCAGATAATGGGTATCAAAATCCATAACTCCTAATAAAAATTCTGAATTGGTCCTTTAATCAGCATGCCTTCATCAGTGAAAACACATATTATCAACAAAAAATTCAAAGGAGAAAATAATTGTCTTGAAAGTGCTGGAAGATGTATTGCATTGGGCAAAGCTGCTGAAAAAGACCTCTATAAAGTATTAAAAAGCAAAGATGTCTCTTTAAGGACTAAGGTGCCCCTGACCCAAGCCATGGTCTCTTCAGTCACCTCATATGCATGCAAAAGCTGGACAATGAAAAAGGAAGACAGATGAAGAATTGATGCTTTTGAACTGTGGTATTGGCGAAGAATATTGAATATACGGTGGGCTGCCAGAAGAGTGAACAAATCAGTCTTAAAAGAAATACAACCAGATGCTCCTTAGAAGTAAGGATGGCAAGACTTTGACTCACTTACTTTGGATACATCATGAGGAAAGGCCAATCACTAGAAAAGGACATCATGTTAGATCACGTAGAGGGTCAGCGAAAATGAGGGAAATCCGCCAAGAGATGGATTGACACAATAGCCACATCAATGGACTCAAACATAACAACCATCATGAAGATGGCACAGGACTAGGCAATGTTTCATTCAGTTATAACAACTAACAACAGGGGGCCTTCACTAAGGATGAAGAGAAGCGGACAGATTCAAGAAATATTTGGTAAGTTAAATCAGCAGGACATGGTGGCTGATTGTCTATAGGGGGAGAATGGGGGTTCATGTGAACTCAGGTTTCTGTTGTGGATTAGTTTTTGGCATTTGACCTACTGTTTGTACTAAAGCTAGTGGATCCAAGTGGACTATACACTTTGAGAGTCCAGGGTGAGGTAATATAATCCATATCTGAATATTTGTTCAAACCCACCCAGAGGCAACTCAGAAGACAGGCCTGGATATCTGCTTCTGAAAGGTCACAGCCTTGAAAACCCTACAGAGCAGTTCTACTCTGCACATATGGGGTACCCATGAGTCGGAACTGACTTGATAGCAGCTAACAACAACAACAACATCAACTTTTAAACATTTAGATACATTATCTTTTTTTCACTTTTTAAAAATTGTGGTAAAATATATATAACAAAACTGTTGCCGATTCAACACTTATTACAGGTACACGTCAATTACATTGGGTATGTTCATCATGTGCAACCATTAACACTATTCTAAATCATGCCACTACCAGTAACAGAAACTCGGTGCCCCCAGGCAGTGACTCCCCCTATCCCCTTCCCTCCAATCCTTGGTAACCATTCTTAGGCTTTGGTCTTTAGACATCCGCTTATTTCATATAAGTGAGAGCAGATACATTACTCTTTTTTCTTTCTTTTTTTTTTTTAATTGTACTTTAGATGAATGTTTACAGAACAAATAGTTTCTCATTAAATAGTCAGTACACATATTGTTTTATGACATTGGTTAACAACCCCACGACATGTCAACACTCTCCCTTCTCAACCTTGGAGACCTTTTTTTTTGGTGAAAATATACATAGCCAAAGATATACCATTTCAAAAATTTCTACATGTACAGTTCAGTGACATCGATTATATTCTTCCAGTTCTGCTGCTATTCTCACTATCCTTTTCCAAATTATTCCATCACCATTATCTTCAACTCACTGTCCCCCAGGCTTCCCATCAAACCTTTTGAGTTGCTGTTGTCAATTAGATCTCACATAGATAATTCTTTTTTTTTTTTTGTACTTTACATGAAGGTTTACAGAACAAATAGTTTCTCATTAAACAGTTAGTACACATACTGTCCTATGTGTAAGAACCCCATGGCATGTCAACACCATCCTTTCTCAACCTTGGGTTCCCTATCACCAGCTTTCTTGTCCCCACCTGCCTTCTAGTCCTTGTCCCTGGACTGCTGTGCCTCATTAGTCCCGTTTTGTTTTATGGGGCTGTCCAATCCCCGGCTGAACGGTGAACCTTGGGAGTGAGTTCACCACTGGGTTAAAAGGGTGTCTGGGGGCCATACTCTCAGTGTTTCTCCAGTCTTTGTCAGGCCAGTAAATCTGGTCTTTTTTTGTGTGTTAGAATTTTGTTCTACATCCTTATCCAGCTCTGTGGTGATCCTGGTCAGAGCAGTCAGTGGTGGTAGCCAGGCACCATCTAGCTGTACTGGACTCAGTCTGGTGGAGGCCTTGGTAGCTGTGGTCCATTAGTCTTTTGGACTGATCTTTTCCTTCTATCCTGTTCTCTTCATTCTCCCTTGCTCCCGAAGGGGTGAGACCAGTGGCGTATCTTAGATGGCTGCTCACAGGCTTTTAAGACCCCAGATGCTACTCAGCAAGGTAGAATGTAGAACGTTGTCTTTATAAACTGTGTTATGCCAATTGAGCTAGATGTTCCCTGAGACCAAAATACATTACTCTTGATGTACTTCATATCTTGGCAACTGAGCTCAGGTTTTATGCCTGTGACCAGGATTGGGGAGGAGGGGAGGAATGGGCAGATTTCAAAACAGAATTCTGGCAAGTGAGCTTGGAAGGTGTTCTTCAGCTCCAGATGGCCTGGCAAAGGACTTCTGTAGAAAAGCTGAGAGTGGCCACCTGACAGTAGACGAGGGGACTGATTGGCCTAGAGGAACCACCATGCGGGATGACGTGGTGAGCAGCCTGCCAGATAGCAGGTGCCCAGAGAGTCAGAGGAAAGTACAGGTGGTTTCATTTCCTCCCTTTCAGCTTTGGACTTGGGTCAGGAGCTCTATCCTTCTCCTATTCTAAGCAAAAATAATTAAGGCCAACTTTTATGGATTAAATTCTGCCCCCCCCCCCCCCAGGTATGTGTTGTAAATCCTAGCCTCTGTGCCTGCGATTTTAATCCCATTTGGGAATGGGTTGTCTTTGTTATGTTAGCAAAGCAGGTTTAGTGTAGCGTGTATCAGGAGTCAGTCTCTTTTGAGATATAAAAGAGATTAAACAAGCGAGCAAAGCAGATATGGAAGAAGAGAGACGCTGAGCCACATGAAGATTAACCAGGAGCAGAAGCTGAAAGAGACAAGGACCTTCCTCCAGAGATGATAGAGAAAGCCTTCCCTTAGAGCTAGCAGCCTGAATTCTGACTTCTAGCCTCCTAAACGGTGAGAAAATAAATTTGTTTGTTAAAGCCGCCCGCTTATAGTATTTCTGTTACAGCAGCAAGATACTTTATTCCAAGTGGCTGTTTCCTTTCCCTAAAGTAGCAGCAAGCTGGCTTTTCAGTGGCACTCTCCTTTTTGGTATGGGGTCAACGGAAGTATATTTTACCTTGAGTAAGTGGAGGCCCCTTCTCTTCAATGTGCCCTGCCCACCAGCATAGGGCACTTCGGATCTCAGGTTGGAAGCTTCTCCAGAATCACTGAGGACGAGAAGCAAAGTCATCTTTTGCTGTATGCTGCCAAGCTCCCACCAGGTAAGCTGCTGTGAGCCAGCATGAAGCCCTGGAAGGTCACTGTGGTCACCTGGTTTTCCAGAATTTGCTTAAATATATTGAATTCATGTCTCTGGGTTCAGAGCCCCAAGGCTGAGAATGATATCTTCAACAGGCATGTTGATAAAGGAAAGAGATCCCCCTTTCCAAGTTTATTGTGATGTGACCTTACTTAAATAAATCTCAGCCTCTTTGGAGGTCAAGATTAGTGGTGTTTCCATTTGTATTAAAATAAGAGATAACTTGGCAAATGTTTTGAAGATCTACTGTTTGTATGAGCTATGCAATCTGCTGTGGGCAATGCAAAGCATACCAAAAAAACCCATTGCCGTCAAGTCATTCTGACTCAGCGACCTATTTAGGAGGACAAGACATGAAAATTTAAATAATATTATAAGGCTGTCCATGACTAAGTGCCTCATGGATGGCACAGACGGTAGTGAAGTAGGGTTTTGGGGTGAGAGAGAGATGGATGGGGGCTAAAATTATTAAGAAAGGCTTCATAAAGAGGCAAGGTGTCACTTGTCCTTGAAGAGTGGTTGTATATGGATACGTGGAAGATGGATAAGTGGCTTGTTAACTCTTCCTTTGAACTAATTTTGCGTTACACGCTCATTGAGCTTTAATTAGTAGTTATAATATGTAAATATTCAATTAAGAAAGAATATCCATGTCAATACTGGAAACCAAACTCTTGAAGAAAGGGATTTTGTTTGGCAATTATGTTTGTTTATTGTGGGTAACTCTTGAATTGCCCTGGAGCATTCCTTCCTTCCCACCTCTGTGGGAATCTGTTTACCTTCAGTAACTTCTGCTAAACGATCACTTATTTTTACTGACCTTGCACATATTGTTAGTTGCCATCAGGCCAATTCCAGCTCATGGCAACCCCATGTGTGCAGAGTAGAACTGCACTCCATAGGGTTTTCAAGGTGTGACTTTTCCAAAGCAGATTGCCAGGCCTTACTTCCTATGCACCTCTGGGTGGGTTTGAACCTCCAGCCTTTCAGTTGGTTGTCCCATGCTTAACAATTTGCATTACCCAGGGACTCCTCACCTTGCACACAGAGAATGATATTTAGGTTAACTGTTGTTATTTATTCGGTAAATGACAAACAGCCGAGAGGCATGAAATCATTTCTGGTAAAACAGAAGTTAAATATGTATCTGGAATCTGTGGCATTTTTCTCTCTATTTCTGGCTTTCAGTTGAATTAGTTGTATTAGTGAGCAGTCACCCCATGTGTTAGTACTATTTGTGTGAATGAGTGACTTGTATGAGACCACAAAAAGAAATCTTTATATTTGTGAAGAGTGTGCTTCTTAGCTCAAGTAAATACATGAGACTAAATGGGCAGCTCCTGTCTGGAGGTAAGATGAGAAGGCAGAGAGGGTCAGGAGCTGGTTGAATGGACACGGGAAATCCGGAGTGGAAAGGAGGAGTGTGCTGTCACATTATAGGGAGAGCAACTACGGTCACATAACAATGTGTGTATAAGTTTGTGTATGAGAGACTGACTTGAATTGTAAACTTTCACTTAAAGCGCACTAATTAAAAAAAAAATCTTTCGTTTCCCCTCCAAACCTTCTTTACATGAGTGTAGGAAGTGTCCAGACTTGCACTGTGAGTTTCGAGCTTCCCCTATCTCCCCCTACACACCATATCTGCTCTCCAGATCATTCCATCGTTAACTGAAAAATGAGCATCACAAATGATGAACAATGGTGAATTCAGACCCTGTCTTAATGGAGTTTACACTCCAGTAAGTCTAATTCTACCTGTCCTTTAAGGCCCATCTTCACGAATGCCTTCCCAGCCCTTAGCCAAAATTAATCTTAACCATCTCCATGACCCCAAAGCAAGATTCTTGGGTTTTCTATTATATGATCTATCATGTCTGTGTTATATCACAGCTGTTTTGTTACTTACCTTTTTCTAATAATAGGTCCTGAATTTCCTAGTGTCTTCACATAGTTCTTACAAATTTAGATGCTCATTATTGTTGAATTGAATTCTTTTTTTTTTTCACTCAACAAACTTTTTTTTTTTAAATTGTGGTAAAATATTAAACAAAAAAACAAAAAAAAAAAAAAAACCAAACCCACTGCTGTCGAGTCAATTCAAACTCATAGTGACCCTACAGGACAGAGTAGAACGGCCCCATACGGTTTCCAAGGCTATAAATCTTTATGGAAGCAAACTGCCGCATCTTTCTCCCATGGAGCTGCTGGTAGGTTTGAACCACTGACTTTCTGGTTGGCAGCCAAGTGCTTTAATTACCATGCAACCTGTAACATAAAGTTTTCCCTTTTAACCATTTTTAAGTGTACAATTCAGTGACATTAATTACATTCACAATGTTGTGCAACCATTCCCACATCTCGTTCCAAAATTTCCATCACCCCAAATAGAAACTTTATACCCATTAAGCAATAACTGGTAACCCTTAATCTACTTTCTATCTCTACACATTTGCTTATTCTAGATATTTCATATTGTTGTTTTGGTGGCTGTTGTTGAGTTAATTCCGACTCATGGTGGCCCCACTTCTGCAGAGTAGAACTGTGCTCCATAGGGTTTTGAAGGCTGTGACCTTTCAGAAGCAGATTTTTAGGACTGACTTTTGAGGTGCCTCTAGGTAGGTTTGAACCACCAACCTTTTAGCTAGTAGTCAAGTACTTAACCGTTTGCACCACCTAGGGAGTCTTATGATATTTATTCTTTTGTGTCTGGTTATTTCACTTAGCATAATTTGACAGACTTTTTTTTTTATTGTACTTAGGGTGAAGATTTACAGAACAAATAGTTTCTCATTAAACAGTCAGTACACATATTGTTTTATGATCAACAAACATTTTTCAATGGCTTAGCTAAGTGCTAGCACTAAGCTAGATTGTGGGTCAAAGAATGTGTAAGAAAGGGGATTGCAAGCAGAAGAGAAACTTGGAAAAAGGCCCAGAGAACATGGCAGACAGTTTATAATGGTTGGCACCCAGGGTTTAAAATGACGGCGTAATGGGAGACAAGTCCAGATAGGTAGGCAGGAGTCTGGTCACAAAGAATTGAGTTTTGTAGGTGAGGAAAATGAGAGACAGAGATGTTATTTGATCAGCTCAAGCAACAAAGGGATGAGAACCCATCATCTGATCATCCCCACCATCCAGGCCCAGCACCCTCCCGTAAGCTCAGACAGTGATCTCATGCTGCCATACCAGTCTGGGGGCAATTGGCTGGGAAAAGATGAAGACAGTGATAGAGAGCGTCTATGACAATGGTGTCTGTAGGTCTGGTCACGTTATACCTCTCTTTGTTCTTATTGCTGCAACCTGAACAGGAGCAAGAGCAATAGGAAGCAAACAACTAAGAAAGTTAGGTGTATTGAGGACAATATTCAGCATGGATCTGTGGCATGTTAGTACTATACAGAACAGTCTGAGGGCCACTTTCTGAAGCACATACCAAGAATTTCCAGCTCTACCATCCTTCGGCTCTCTGCCATGAGCTTCATAGACTGTCACTGACACCTGGGTTAAAATAATAAGCAAAGAGATTGAGCAGACAGATTATTTAAAAACCTACAGATGGATGTCCAACAAACATATGAAATAATGGGCAGTTTCTCCAGTAATCAAAGGAAGATTTTTTGCCTATCAGATTCGCAAAGATTAAAAAGAGTAGTAACAACTAACATTGGCAAGGACATGGAAAAACGCACCCTCCTGTAGAATCTCCTGGTTGGAGAAATGTTTGTTACAATCAGTCTGCAGAACAATTTGACAGTGTATTTCATAAGTCATTAAAACGTGTTCACCCTTTCGCTCAGCAATTACATTTTGAGGAAATTTATCCTAAGAATTTAATCACAGATGTACACAATGCTAATTCTGAAATGTGTTAATTTCAACATTATGGTCGTGAAAAATTAAAACCAATTCATATATCCAACAATAGAGGAGTAGAAACATATATTATGGTACAGAGATAAAATTGTAGAAGAATACTGATAAAGCATGATATTCTTAATCTATTACTAGGTGGGAGAATTAGGCTTCAAAATAGTATAACGTAAGAGCCTTTTTAAAAATGTATATATGTATAATTGGCATGTTGAACAAGCAGAAGTCATAGAATATAACCAGAAAGTGTCTTTATCTTTGTTTCCTACTATCCCTTTATAGTCTTTGGGTGGTGCAAATGGTTAATGCACTCAGCTGCTAACCAAAAGGTTGGAGGTTCAAGTCCACCCAGAGCTGCCTTGGAAGAAAGGCCTATTGATCTACTTCTGAAAAATCAGTCTTTGAAAACCCTGTGGAGCACAGTTCTATCAGACCCACAGAGTATCACCCTGAGTTGGAATCAATTCCCCAGCAACTTTTTTTGTTTGATTGTTTGTTTTTACTATCCCTTTAAATGTCACTGGATGAAAACATGGGCAGACCCATGACTTTTCTGTTCCCTCTTAGGTAATAAAAGTCCTTTGGTCACTTTAAAACACAGTGTTAATTCAATATGGAATCGACTCAGTGGCAGTGGGTTTGGTTTATTTTTTATTTTTTTTTGGTATCGCAGATGAATTCCAGCTTTATTCAAAGTAGCAGCCACTTCACCCTGTACAGCCACAGTTTACTGCAGTGAGAAGCCCATAACAGTGAAGACTAATTTGATCCTTCTCCCTCCCCTGTAACCTCTATCTCTCCACCCCTTGATGGCCGTTTTTGTTTATTTGGTTTGTTTTGTTTTTTACCGTGCCAGTGTTGAGGTGGAGGGTGGATGGGAGGGGAGGTATGAGTTTGGGTGTGGAGCATAGGCTAAAAAGCTCTAGGTCACTGGGATGATTGTGGGGTGGCTTCACACTCTCTGGCTGGGGCTGATGTTTAAATCTGACTCTTCTTGTATGTGCTTGTGTGGGGTTTTCTGTGATGCCCCCATAGCTAGGCACTGTTCTTCTGCAGCTCTCTGCTAACCCCTCCATATCCCTAGGAATCCAATGATTTACCCACAACCTCTTTCTACTAAGCTCTCTTCACCCCTTAAGCCAACTCTATTGGACATGGATCAACAGAACCCCACATCTCCTTATCCTCTCCTGTGGCCTATGTTTTATCCATAGGAAATGCTCACACCACTTTTGCCCTGAGAAACCCTGAGAGGGCAGGCTGATTGCCAGCAAAGCAATCTCCCTTCTCTCTGTAGTCAAAGCAGCTGACCTATTTCCTGAACTTAGACTTCTCAGACAGGAGTCAGACAGCAGTCTGTGTTTCCCCCAAACTGTAAGGGACATATATTAAACTCTTCTGGCAGTACTCTTGAAGTCCCTCTCCCTGAAGAAAATCTCCCTCTGTTTCCAATCTTCTGAGCCCAAGTGGGTAAGCGGACTTACAGCCCTTACAAGGGGACTTTGACCTTTGTTTTTGTAAATTCAACCAAGCAAGTTTTCCTGAATTGCCTTCTCACAACTTGTGTGGATTTCTAGAATCTCTTGCTTTCGTACCTTGACTGAAAGTGAGAGTTGCCATGTAACATCCCATTACCCCTGCTTTAACGGGCTGGGAGGACACACACACACACACACACACACACTTAATATCTCTGGTTGTGGCAGTTATGAGTGATTTACTTTTCTGCAGGAGTCCCTGATGTTGTTGTGTGTTGTTGAGTTGATTCAGAGCCATAGTGACCCTATAGGACAGAGTAGAACTGCCCCATAGGGTTTCCTAGGCTGAAATCTTTACAGGAGCAGATGCCAGATCTTCTATCCCACAGAAGCTGGTGGTTCGAACTGCCAGCCTTCGGGTTAGCAGCTGAGTGCTTAACCACTGAGCATCAGGGCTCCTCAGGAGACCCTAGGTGGTGCAAATGATTAACGTTCTCAGCTGCCAACCAAAAGGTTGGAAGTTCAAGGCCACCCAGTGATGCCTCAAAAGAGAGGCCTGGTGATCTACCTTCAAAATATCAGCCACTGAAAACCCAGTGGAGGACAGTTTTACTCTGACACACATGGAGTCATCATGAGTTGTAGTTGATTTGATGGCAACTTGTTTTTTGGTTTATTTTGTAATTTTCAAGAATTTTGCATTGAGTATAATTTTACTTTTATAATTACGGAAAAAAATAAACTTAAAAAAGTTTTATAATGCCAAAGTAAAGTCAGTTTTGTTGACATTTGAAATTTCCTGTGCTAATGCTAAGAATTCCCTTATGAACAGATTCCTACATATGGTTTATGACTGGATGTTTTGGTTATGCTCATCAACAAGGAGCATAGTAGTTTACCTCAAGTGATGGGCTGCACTTTATTGTAAGGATACAGTTGGGAAGTAAGGAAACACAGGAAGCAGCTTCAGCCCTGTAGCCAGGATTATTCATCAGAATACAGGAGCACTCTGGTAATCAGCCCAACTGGTAGTCAGCCAGGCTCGTGACTCAAACACTCTACACTGCATCTCTCTGTCCACTTCTGGTGCTACGGCTGATTGTCTTCTTACAACTCTCCTCTCTGCCTCATGCTTCTTCCTACTCAGGACTCTGTTGCCTCATGGCTTGTACTGTTTCATGGTATCACTTAATGCCTTCTCGCTGTGGGTCCCTCAGCCTCTGTCACTTTAGTCTCTCTTACTTATCATTGTGATTTCAAGACATGCCAAGAGGAAGGACGTGATTAAGTTGGTTAATCATTCTCCAAAATAGAGCACATCAGCTGGGTGCATATTTGCTCATGTTCAGCTTTTGGGTCAAGCACCAATCCCTGGTTCAGTTGCTTAGGTCCAGGAATGCAGGAAATTTTGAATTACATGACCCAAAGCACAGCAACACCCATGACCATTTTGCTTGGAATGGGACAGGCTTCCAACACATCATGGGCTGCCTGTCTGCTAGAAAAATGGTCCATGTCTCTCTGACAGTTATACCACCATGCTTTACTCATTACTTCTATGGCTTAATTGAGTCCTATTTTTTGATACTAGCAAAGAAAATGGAGTTGCCAGAATGATTAAAAAAAAAGATGGAAGGAGGTGGATCAAACATCCATATTTCTTTTTCTATGCCAGATATTTCCTTATCCTACCTGAAAGAAAATAAACATTTTTGCAAACAAGACCGAAGTGATTCAAAACTAAATAGATGATGACTTTTAAAATCTAAGGTCATTGTTAGTAAAGAATAGGTCACACCCATATACATACACCAAGTAAACAGTTCTTTTCATTTCTACTTTTCTCCTGTAAAATACACCTGGCATTATTGATTCATTACACTGACATTTCTTTTCATCTTTGAGAAGTGGGTTCCTTGTTTACAGACTGAGTACAATTATTCTGTACCTGTTCGTGATGCACTGAGATGTATTCATTTAAAGTACATAATGTTCTCCAATGATGCATTATTGTTTTTATTGTGTAACAGATGTTCATTTAAGCCTTTTTCTCCAAAGACCCAGTGAAATTTTATGTTAAAGCATTTAAAACATATGAAGAATGAACACAAAGTTTGTTTGCTATTGAGATTGAGAAAGAAGAATTTAGAAGTATTTAGAACCTGAAAGTTGAAATGATAGTAAACAGTAAGAATGTATAACGAAGATACAAATCTTTTACACAAATGTTTAGCTTCCATAAATAAGCTATATAATTTGGGGTAGAGATATGCAGTTGTACTGCTGGTATTACTCCATCTCACCCTGATACAGATTTTGTTACAGAATCATTTTAGGAGTGATTCTTAGATGTATGTTTTGGTAAGTAAATGTAAAAATAAAACTTAATAAGCAATTCTGGATGAGAAAACCAGTTAATCAGTTGCCATCCAGTTGATTCCAGCTCATGGTCCCATATGTGTCAGAGTACAATTATGCTCCGTAAGATTTTCAATGGCTGATTTTTTGGAAGTAGATTGCCAGGCCTTTCTTCTGAGGCATGTCTGAGTAGACTCAAACCTCCAGCCTTTCGGTTAACAGCCAAGTGCATTAACTGTTTGGACCACTTGGGGACTTCTCTGGATGAGATAATGCTATATGAAAAATTAACATATCGCACAGAAATTATTCTAATGATAAATTTTAGTACAAGGCTTCAAGAGGAAATATTCAAAGTAGAATGTAGTTCTGCAGTAATTTCTGTTGGAGTGGTGTGTTGGTGTATCAGGAAGATAGATGGAGAGAAACAGTTTAAACACAACTCTGATCACTGTAAGGCAGATTTACTAGAGAGGACTTGGAAGGGGCAGCAACCATTTGGATAAGGGTTACTTCAAAGGATTAACTATTTTGAAAATGTATTACATACTGTAATCCAAACCAACGCGCTCTAACTGATGTCAACATCAGACTTGCTTTGGCCTAGTCAACGAAACCTTCTGCAGTGGATAATGATTTGCAGGTCATGGACTTTCTAAATCTCCACTAGCCCTGATGGGGACCCAGGGACAATACATTCGCAGTGGTGACGTTTAGGAAACCTCAGGGCATTTTCTCAGCATTCTGTGTCCTAAAGAAAAGACTAAATAGCTATTTGAGATCTATCTTTCTTTGTTCCTGGTGTGCATATTTGGTCAATGGTAGTGTGTGAGGGGGCAGGAGGGAGTGGGGAACGTCATATAGCAACACGAAGTTCTTTAAGGCTAAAGCTAATTCTAGAATGTTGAGTTTTGATTGGTTTTCTAGCATTTTTAAGATTGCATGATACTATGGAAAGGCAAGAGTCCCCGAATAAGTAAAGCATTACTCAAGAAGAAGAACAAAGTGGGAGGCCTCACACTACCTGATTTTAGAACCTATTATACTGCCATGGTAGTCAAAATAGCCTGGTACTTGTACAAAAACAGATATGTAGACCAATGGAACATAACTGAGAATCCAGACATAAATTCATCCACCTATGGGCAGCTGATATTTGACAAAGGCCCAAAGTCCATTAATTGGGGGAAAAGACAGTCTCTTTAACAATGGTGCTGGCATAACTGGATATCCATCTGCAAAAAAAAGAAACAAGACCCACACCTCACACCATGCACGAAAACTAACTCAAAATGGATCAAAGACTTAAATATAATCAAAAACGATAAATATCATGGAGGAAAAAATAGGGACAATGCTAGGAGCCCTAATACATGGCATAAACAGAATACAAACCATAAGTAACAATGCACAAACACATAAGAGAAACTAGATAACTGGGAGCTCCTAAAAATCAAACACTTACGCTCATCAAAAGACTTCACCAAAATAGTCAAAAGACAACCTACAGACTGGGAAAAACTTTTTGGCTACAACAAATCCAATCAGCATCTAATCTCTAAAATTTACAAGATACTGCAAAACCTCAACAACAAAAAGACAAATAATCCAATTAAAAAATGGGCAAATGATATGAACAGGCACTTTGCCAAAGAAGGATATTCAGGCAGCGAACAGACACATGAAGAAATGCTCACGATCATTAGCCATTAGAGAAATGCAGATCAAAACTACAATGAGATATCCTCTCACCCCAACAAGGCTAGCATTAATCCAAAAAACACAAAGTAATAAATGCTAGAGAAGTTGTGGAGATACTGGAACACTTACGGATCAGAACCGTATTGTCCCTAAGCCACTTTGTTGCTATGCTAGTAAAAGCTATATAAGAGGCGCCTGAGTCCCATTCTGCATCTCTAAGCAGCTTCCCTTCTCTTGTAGAATCCCAATTATGTAGGTTTTAGAAATAATACAATTATCTTCATCTTCCATAAAGTTATTGTCAGTCTGTGTCTGAAATTATATATCTTCTTCTAGTTTTTTCATTTCAGTAATGTGATGGATCCAGACAGAAGCAGCAGAAAGAAAGAGCAAAGAGACGGAAAGGGCAGCTGACTCATGAGAACCACATGAGAGACTGCGACTTTTCAGACTGGAAAACAGAGGCCCAAGGGAGACAGAGTTGGAATCTTTGAGATCTCAGACAGAGCTAAACAAGGATTTGTAGTCACGTTCTTAAATACTGGAGTTATTGTTGTTAGCTGCCATCAGTCGGCTCCTGACTCATGGTGACCCCTTGCACAACGGAACAAAACCCTGCCCAGTCAAGCGCCATCCCCATGACTGGTTGCAGACCAGACCATTGCCATCTATAGGGTTTTCATTGGCTGATTGTCAGAAGTAGATTGCTAGGCCTTTCTTCCTAGTCTTAGTCTGGAAGCTTTCCTGAAACCTGCTTAGCATCATAGCAACATGCAAGGCTCCAGTTACAGACACGTGGTTGTTGTGCTTGAGGCGTGTTGGCTGGGAATCAAACCCTTGTCTTTGGCATGGAAGGTGAGAATTCTACAACTGGACCACCACTGCCCCCAAATACTAGGGTATACCCTTTGAAACATTAGCAAAAATATGCTTAGAATCATAAAAAGGGGAAAGCACCCTCAAGTCCAACCCTCTCATTTTATAGATGAAGCAATGCAGATCCAGAAAGAAGAGAGTTATACAAATTCATAGTCATTCATTTGTTCAACAGGGCTTACTCTATGTCAATTATCATTCCAGACCCAGGGGATACTAAAGAAAAGAAGACAGGCAAGGTCCTCACTCTTATGGATCGTATTTTAGTGGCAGACGGGGGCACACAAACAATCAAAAAGACAAAGAAATGAAGATGATCTGAGAAAGAGATTAATGAGATTAAGAAAAGTTAAAACCAAGTAATTCTGATAGAAAGAGACCGTAGTTGGGAGAGGGTATAATTTATATTGGCAGATCAGGGAAGGCCTCTCTAAGGATGTGACATTTTAGCTAAGGCCTAAATGACACAAAAGGAGCCCTGATGGCACAGTGGTTAAGTGCTTGGCTGCTTATCAAAGGGTTAGTGGTTCAAACCTACCCAGCAGATTTGCAGGAGAAAGATCTGGCAATCTGCTCCTGTAGAGATTATAGCCTGGAAACCCTATGGAGCAGTTCTACACTGTCACATGGGGTCGTTATGAGTAGGAATTGACTTGACAGCACCTAACAACAACAAATAATACAAAGAAACGGACTTGTGAAAAACCAGGGAAGAGCTGTCTAGATGGAGGGAACGGAAGGTGCAAAGCCCAACAGGAACATACTTGGTTGTTACAGGATGAGAAAGAAGAGCAGGTGCTGAGGGAGGGAAGAGGAGCATGATGAAGAGGGTAGAAAAGGCAGGGGACCAGATGCTGTGTAGACTTGGAGACTTTGGAGTTTGAAATTATACCCTGAGCATGATGGGAAGCTCTTGGAGAGATGTAAGCAGAGCAGGGACGTGATACAACTTACGTTTTTAAAAGATCACTGTGACTGCAGTTTGGAGACTGGTTGGAAGGGGAACAAGAATGGAAGTAGGGAGACAGGTAGGGGTTCCTGCAGCTGTCTAAGACATAGAGGTTGGTGGTTTGGACCAGGGAGGTGTCTGTGGAAATACTGCCACCTGCTAGATGCAGTCTTCAGGAAAGCAAGGATCTTTGTCTTTTTTATGCACTAATGTATTCCAAGCTCCTAGAACAGTGCCTGGCATACAGTAAGTGTTTGATAAATAGTGGTTCCGTCATTGAATGAATAGTTACTTTCTGAAGTTAGACTGGAATCGGGTTTAGGATAATTAAAAGTATAAGTGCTTCTCAGTTTAGGTATGTTTGCTGTATTCAGGTTTGGAATGATATATGTTTTTAGACCTTTTACTACAATATGTGCGATATTCTTTGTAATCGTGCTGCCCAAACCTTGGCATCAGTCAGGGCTTTCTGCCCAGTGACCAGCGGTGAACCTCGTCTACCCTGCCCCCGCTTCCTGAGCATGCCGTTGAAGCTGTGTTTGTGATCATCCGCACTGCAAAGTTTAATTCTCTCATTGTTGTGCTGTTGAGTTAAGTGCAACATGGAGATCAAGGAGTAGCAGGTGCTCAAGCTGAACAGTTGATGCTTTTGAGCCTCTTTATAGGCCAAGGAAAAGCCTTAGAAAGATTCTGCTGACCTCTGTTGTGTTGGGGAAGGTTATGCACAATTTCCACACCAACTTTACCACCAGCCTTGCATATTTCACAGGCCACACTTTCTCAGTACCTTCTGTATGCCAGACCCAGGTCTATGGGCCGTCTATGGGCCTTATATTCATTAACACATTCAATCCTCCCCAAACCAAAAAAAAAAAAAAATACCAAACCATTGCCATCAAGTCGATTCCAACTCATAGCAACCCTATAGGAAAGAGTAGAACTGCCCCATAGCGTTTCCAAGGAGCAGCTAGTGGATTCAAACTGCCGACCTTTTGGTTAGCAGCTGAGCTCTCAACCACTGTGCTAAAAGGATATAAAAAAAGTTAAGATAAACCTAGGAAGACAGAAAAGCCCTGGTGGCTACAAGAGGAATTGGTTCTTAAACTCTTAAGTTTGAACTCAGGGACAGCTAGTCCTTTCTATAGCACCTTCTTTAGGGAACTGTTGGTAACAGATCACCAAGCAAGTCTGCTGTGATCTGATCCAGTATGGGTAGTACAAAGGCTTAGCACACTTCACTGCTCACCAAAAAGTTGGAGGTTCGAGCCCACCCCAGAGGTGCATCCGAAGAAAGTCCCGGCTATCTACTTTCGAAAAATCAGCCATTGAAAATCCTATAGAGCACAGTTCTACCCTGACACACGTGGGGTCACCATAAGTCAGAATCCACTCAATGGCAACTGTTTGTTTTATTGTTACTTAGATAACTTTTTTCTGTCTGTTGTGACTTTTGTGTCATGTGAGAATAAACATGCAGAAAGGCTGCAACGGTCAATTAAAAATGAATAAATAAAAGGTTGTACTTTATCCTAGATTAGGGGAAACTTTGCTCATAGCCTTTAAAACGTTTAAATGAGCTTCATTATTTAGCCTGGTTTGAGTGCTACTGCCATTATTTTTTTGCCAGTCTTTGAGCTCTAGAGATTTTTTATTGTTGCTTTCTTGAGATTAGTTTACAGCTTTTGCTTATCTGAGTTCACCTTTCTTCGGTCTTTCCTCTGTGGCTTACATTTACTGTTAGCAAAAGGGCATGTTTTGAGTATACCTGCTTGCTTTTTCTAATCTCTGCCCCTCCCTGAGTCTTGGATGTGGGCTGAGCTAAAGAACAGGCTCTGATGTCAGAGGCAAAAACTCTCAAATAACAATCTTTTTCGAAGAGCCACTAGGGAGAGGAGAGGCCTGGCCCTGGATTGCAAACCGCCCTGTGCTGCCACTGAACAAAGGGCTTTTGCTTCCTTTGCTCTGCTTCTTCCTGGCTGAGAACTCACGATAGTCGTCCTAAACCTTTTCGTAGAGGACAAGCGATAAGAAATCTGCACCTGACAAGTAACCCCTTTCTGGAGCAGGAAAACAAAAGAGCAGCCTTTTCCTGAGCTGGTGAGTCTCCCTTGGGGCTTCAGATTTTTGAAAAGTTCATGTTTGGGAATACTGATCCATTCTCCATTATGACATTAACCTGAAGTTGAGGCTCTGGCTGAAGATACAGCTCCCCACCCCATGCACCCCATTTGTGCGTTTCTGTGTGTTGTGGTTGCTGGGCAATATGAAACAAAAATGTGTTTGAATTCCTGTGTGGGAGGAAAACTTTAATGCTGCTTTGATCTCCTATAATTCAAGTGGCAAATCCGCTTTTACCGGATTCCGTGTAATTGAGCAATTCATTCTGGAGTTCATTGATGGTGGAACCTGTTACACCAGGATAAAAAACCCAGAACCAATGAACCTACAGGACAGAGTAGAAATGCCCTATAGGGTTTCCAAGGCTATAAATCTTGGAAGCTGACTGCCACATCTTTCTCCCACGGAGCAGCTGGTGGGTTGGAACCACTGGCCTTTCGGTTAGCAGCCGAGAGCATAACCACTGCCCCACCAGGGCTTCTTAAGACCAGGATAGGGTGGGGGTTTTGGAAATATTTAGCAAGAAGTCCTTAAAGCCAAGAGTAGAAGGTTGATAGGGATTAGGATAGTTACCCTACTGGAAGGCAGAACAAGGTGTAGTGAGATCATCACTTATGAGAAGGTTGGTTGTGGGAAAAAAAAAAAAAAAAAAGATATTCATACCGAAGCCGAGGTAGTAAGAGAAGTGGAGGAAAATCTGTGAGTGAGGAGATAAAAGGGGAGGTAAGAATAACAAAAAGAGGAATTGAAGCTTCAGCAAGAGGAGTTTATGAGGGGTTTATGAGTTTATTTCTGAAAAGATTTGAGATTTTTCTAACAAGACAATGGAAGCTGTAAGTCCTATTTCCTGGTTGAGGGAATTTGTTTGTTTTCAAAATTTTCATAACTGCTCTCTTTTCAGTCATATTTGAATTATTATTACTACCTCTTTAATTGGCAAAAGTCACTTAAAGTTTATATCATTTGCTTATTTGTTTATGACTGGGGTTAATGATAGCCAAAGTCAGTGAGATATAAGGTAAGGAGAACATGGGCTTTAGAATCAAGGTGTGAGTTCACACCCCTGTGTAAGCTTCACTGTTCTTTCTGTAAATGAGTACATTGGAACCTCTGCACCATCATTGTGAAGATTGATAATAATGACTGTAAAATCCCTGATAGACAGTAAAAAAAAAAAAAAAAAAAGTTGCTGTGGAGTCTATCCCAACTCATGGCAATCCAATGTGATGCAGAGTAGAACTGCACCCCATGGGGTTTTCTTGGCTGTGGCCTTTCAGAAGCAGATTGCCGGGCCTTTCTTCCAAGGCGCCTCTGGGTGTGTTCAAACTACCAAACTTTTGGTTAGTAGCCAAGCACTTAACTATTTGTTGCTCTATAAATATCTGTTGTTATTGTTATCAGTTTTATTGTTTTATTGTTATCAGTTTGCCTGAAGACAGGATGCTTGACCAGATTATCTCTTGAGGCCCTTTTCAATTTTATGAGATTTTAGTGTGATT
The DNA here is from genome assembly GCA_030035585.1 of Dugong dugon. Taxonomy (NCBI): domain Eukaryota; kingdom Metazoa; phylum Chordata; class Mammalia; order Sirenia; family Dugongidae; genus Dugong; species Dugong dugon. The sequence continues at coordinate 36,782,766 of CM057467.1, forward strand.
TAATTGTAATGGAGGAATGCTGAATTTTTTTACCATAGATTTTAGACCAGCAGGCATCTTTTAGATAATCTCATTTGTATCAGTTTTGTAGTTGTTTTGCATAACAAACCACCCCAAAACTGGAGGGCTTAAAAAAACCTCTGTTAGCTCAATTCTGTGGGACATCCATTTGGGCTGGGCTCAGCTGATTGGTTCTTCTAATGGTCTCACCTGGGATTACTCATTTGGCTGTAATCGACTGGCGTCTCAACTAGGTCTGGATAATCTAAGATGGCTTCACTGTAGGGCTTCCAACTGGTTCGTTCTTATTTGACCCCCTGCTGAGAATTTTCATTTCTACCCCAGATGTACTAAATCAGAATCTACAGTTCAACAAGAGCCCCAGGTGATCTTATGTATGCATAAGAATTTTAACAAGATTCCCAGGTGGTTTTTTTTTTTTTTATTGTTGAGAACATACACAGCAGAACATACACCAACTCAACCATTTCTACATGTACAATTCAGTGACATTGATAACATTCTTTGAGTTGTATAACCATTCTCACTTTCCTTTTTTTAAAAAAATTTTTATAATTATACTTTAGATGAAGGTTTACAGAATAGTTTCTCATTAAACAGTACACATATTTTATGACATTGGTTAACAACCCTATGACACGTCAACACTCTTCCTTCTCAACCTTGAGTTCCTTTTACCAGGTTTCCTGCCCCTCCTGCCTTCTAGTCCTTGTCCCTGGTCTGTTGTGCCCCATTAGTCTTGTTTTGTTTTATGGGTCTATCTAATCTTTGGCCGAAGGGTGAACCTCGGGAGTGACTTCATTACTCAGCTAAAAGAATGTCCAGGGACCATAATCTCAGGGTTTCTCCAGTCTCTGTCAGGCCAGTAAGTTTGGTCTTTTTTTTGTGAGTTAGAATTTTGTTCTACCTTTTTCTCCAGCTTTGTCCGGTACCCTCTGTTGTGATCCCTGTGAGAGTAGCACGGCACCATCTAGTTGTACTGGACTCAGTCTGGTGGAGGCTGTGGTAGTTGTGGTCCATTAGTCCCTTGGACTAATCTTGCCCTTGTGTCTTTAGCTTTCTTCATTCTCCCTTGCTCCTGAAGGGGTGAGACCAGTGGAGTATCTTAGATGGCTGTTTACAGGCTTTCAAGACCCCAGATGCTACTCACGAAGGTAGAATGTAGAACGTTTTCTTTATAAACTATGTTATGCCAGTTGAGCTAGATGTTCCCCGAAACCATGGTCCCCACAGCCCTCTGCCCAGCAATTCAGTCCTTCAGAGAGTTTTGATGTGTCTACGGAGGATCCGTGCCCTTTCCCAGGTGATTCTTATGTACATATAAGAATCACCTGGAGATCTTGTTAAAGTATAGATTCTAATTCAGTATGTCTGGGGGTAGAAATGCAAATTATCAGCAGGGAGTCAAACCGGAATGAACCGGTTCAAAGCCCTGCTTCACTCACATGTCTGGCAGTTGGTGATGACTCTCAGCTGGGCCTCTCTTTCTACTTGATTGCTCATCCCAAGGAGGCTAGCCAGGGCCTCTTTGTATGGTATTCTTAAGGTTCCAAGAGGGAGAGAAGCATCACAGTTTCACTTCCATCACATTTTATTGGTCAAAGCAAGCACCAGACCAGTCCAGATTCAAGGAAAGGGGAGAGAAAGAGACACCACCTCTTGATAGGAAGAGATTGACAAAATCATATTGCAAAGGAGCATTCAGGGATAAGACAAATTGTTAAGACCTTTTTTGCAAACAATCTACCATGTCATCTAACCATCTTTGACAAAGAGGAAAATAAGGCCAAGGTCACCCAGCTAGGACCTGACCGTAGTTCAGTGCTCTTTCCACTCAAAAATGGACCAGGATTGAATTAACAGGGAACAGACAAGTAGAGCCAAAAAGTGGGAGATAAACAGAGAGCTGTCATTTACTGAGCACATTTTAAATGGTTAGTACATAATTAATTAGTCATAGAAATAAAGGTTAAAGACTTTCATAGAATAAAGGTGAACAAAGAACAGTTGAAGATGAAGAAGGGAGGATGAAGGATAGGATTTATTAATTCAAGTCTGGAAAATAAAGCAAAATGAAATTTAACTCAGGAGGAAGAACCTAAGGGGAAAGACTGGTTTAGAAGGTACTAGAATGGAAGAGGAGCCCCGGTGGCCCAGCTGCTAACTAAAAGGTTTGTAGTTCAAATCCACCATTTGCTCCTTGGAAATACTCTGTCCTATAGGGTCCCTATGGTTTGGTTTTTTGTTAGGATGGTAGAAAGGCCTGGCAATCTACTTCTGAAAAAATCAGCCATTGAAAACCCTACGGAGCACAGTTCTCCTCGGACACACATGGGGTCACCATGAGTTGGAATCAACTCAACGGCAACTGGGTTTTTTTTTAGGAAGGAATCCAAGGCAGCACTCAGCAGACTAAGATTCATTTGAATGAGGAAAGGGTATTTTAACTTGGAGCAGAGGGCTGGGCCTCTGGCAGAGCAAGAAAAGACCTGATTAATTTAGCTAAGTTGATCAGCCTGAGGATAAAACAAATTAGAAGTGTAGACAACAGTCCCTTGAGATATGTTGAGTCAAGCTAGAATAATTAGCCAAGCTGTGTACTTGTAATTTACCCATATGTTTGTTATTTGTAACACTGAAGTTCTTCTCATTAGTATCAGGGCTGTGAACCAGTTGATTCCCAGTTCTACCCTCTACTGAGAATTTGCATTTCCACCCCAGATATACTGAATCATAATCTACATTTTAACAAGACCCTAGGTGATTCTTATGTATACATAAGAATTTTAACAAGATCCCCAGGTGATTCTTAGGTTACCAGGGGATCTTGTTAAAATGTAGGTTCTGATTCAGTTTATCTGGGGTGGAAGTGCAGATTCTCAACAGGGGTCAAACCAGAACAAGCTAGTTCGAAGCCCTGATGGCATAAAGGAATCTGTATGCTCCAGATGGCTGGCAGAGTTACAACAAACCAATATAAATGAGGAAGAGCCCAGTGCAGACGGGTTATGAACTTGTTTGAATTCCACTTACGAATGTTTTACCTGTCAAACTGAGGCCAGTGGAAACGTAAAATACCATCCTCTTAAGTTTCATGCATCACTGCATCTCTACTTTATGTTAATAATTTTTCCTTGCTTGCTAGTGTTAAGCTTCATTGATATTTTATTTTTTAAGTAAATGAATGAGTCTAAACCACGATTGTTGTGTTTTTAGTACAAGAAGCTCAGACAGTCATTATAGATATACAAACAGTATTTATTTTACAGTACACGTGGCTCTTGGGTGTATAAGGTTAAGGAGATGAGTTACAGGTACCCAGGGAGTTAGACTTTTATGTCATTCATAGTTTCCTTTCCTAAGTCATCCTTACTTCGAAGGCCAGAACTGTTTGTATTCTGCTTTCTTGGTAAGGGTTAAAAAATAAAAATTAAAAAAACAAAAAACAAAAAGAGTTGCCATCAAGTCAGTTCCAGTTCCTAGAGACTCCGTGTGTGTCAGAGTAGAACTGTGCTCCATAGGGTTTTCAGTGGCTGATTTTTCTGAAGTAGATTGTTAGGTGCTTCTGGGGGGACTCATACCTCCAACCTTTCAGGTAGCAGCCAGGCACGTTAACTGTTCGTACTATTCAGGGACTCCTTGATAAGCGGTAAACAGTGCCATTTTCGACGACTTGAACCTTGAATTTTCTGGGTCTTGACCGTAATAGTTCACCTACTTACCTGACAACCATACCCAGGATCATCTGTGAAATATTTCTTCTTTAAAGCTTCTGAATTTCTTTAAATCATGTCCCCCTTCATGTATCACATAGGCAAGTAACTACTGTTTGCATTTCATTTCTGTTTGTCTTCAGGGAACAAATATTAGCATAAGCATATTTACTGGTTATGTTTTACCTCCTCTAACTCTAGCCAGAATGAGGTTTCTATGGCCCAACATTCAAAATTTAATCATAATAAAAGCTAAAAGCCTGTGGGAAATATTTAGAGGAAATAAGAAAAATAATGAGTTAACATTTTTATTAAACATGTCTCTTTCCAATGAAAAACTCTGAGATACTAATTCATAAATTGACAAACCATACAGTGGCCAAAACACAAAGTATAATTAGTAAGCAGACTAATTATATGGGGAAGTGTTCATACCTCACTCCTTATCAAAAAGATGTAGCATATTTTATTACAACAAAGAAAACAAATTCTCAAAAAGAAAAATAATCACTACAGTTATAAATGTGGTAACTTAAAGTATTAAATTAAGAAAATAAAAAACTTGAAATGATAATACCTAGTCTTCCAAGGATCCTAATGGCAGTCTTGAACATTGCTGGCATGAGTAAAACTGGTACAGTGTGAAAATGGCATGAGGGCTGTGTCTGACCTCCTGTCTCTTCACAAGGGGGAAGGAAAAACCAAGATCAACAGCCCAAGGCTGATTCCTGTGAGACAGAGGTCAGACATGCCTTCTCTCTCCATCATCTTTACTGATTCTGACACCAACCGTCCCTCCCATGGCACTCTCTACCTCTCTGCTGTGTTGCATAATTCATTGCAATGGCCACACAGAACTCCCAGACCCTACTCATGATCACAGCGTTTATTAGGGAAGTAACAGGTTACAGTTCAGGCTCAGGAACATTCAAGGATACAGTTCTTCCATCAGGACAGCCTCTTTCCAGCCGTGCTGGCAGGCACGCCTCTCCCTGGCCCTCAGTCTCTGCCCAAACGCACTCAGCTTTCTCACTCCTTGGGCCAAGGAGCCTGCTGCGCTATCTCCTGCAGGTCTCTCTCCTGCTGGTCTCTCTCCTGCTGGTCTCTCCTTCCTTGGTGGTGGTGGGCTCGTCTCTTTCCCTCCTCTGGGGTGGCTCATTTCAAACCTAGTGGGATAGCAAAACTGACCAATCCTTTTGGTTGGCCACAATTACCCTGTAACACAGTCCCGGCAAGTCACCTGGGTGGGAGTTACAAGAGCATGGCTAGAAAGGCCACACAAAAGTAATCAGTCACAGTCACACCACATACAGCCATTTTGAAAAGCATTTCGGTAGTCTTTATAAAGAAGCATGGAGTCCCTAGTGGTGCAAACAGTTAAAGCACTCAGCTGCTAACCAAAAGGTTGGAGGTTCAAGTCCACCCAGAGATGCCTCAGAAGAAAGGCCTGGCAATCTACTTTAAAAAAAATCAGCCATTGAAAACTCTATGGAGAGCAGTTCTACTCTGCCATACATGGGGTTGCCATGAGCTGGAATCAACTTGAAAGCAGCTAGTTTTTTATAAAGAGTCACAGAACAGTTTTGATCCTTTGACCCAATAATTTTACTTCAGTGTCTGCCGGAGACACTATAAAAATAGAAAATACACGAAATACAGCATAATTTATAAGGGAGAACCTCAATATCCTGCACCAGGACACAATAAATTGTGGTAAGCATACTAGTTCAAATATTACGCAAATATTTAATGATTGTTCCAAAGCTGAATAATGTTAAAAGTGTTTTTTATATAACGTTGTATTTAAGATTATATATGCAGTATCTGTATGAAGGAGCCCTGGTGGTGCAGTGGTTAAGAACTTGGCTGTTAACCAAAAGGTTGGCAGTTCAAATCCACTAGCCACTCCTTGGAAACCCTGTGGAGCAGTTCTATTCTGTCCTATAGAGTTGCTATGAGTCGGAAGTTTGGATCTCTATGAATGGCGTCTTCCATGCACTTGTGTAAATCAGAAAGGTAAGGGTTTTCCTTGACGTGTCTCTGTCCCTAATCCTCCAAAGTCACTTTATCACTTGGTGGATAGTTGGGGGTCACTTTTATCCCCTAAGTAGCTCTGAACTACTTTTCTCCAGCTTCACCACCACCATCCTGGGTCCAAGCAAACACCTCTCTCTCCTTTCCCCCACTGGAATCTACTGTCCACCTGCAGCTCCAATGCAAATCCAATATGTTATGGCCCTGCTAAATCATCAACACTTCTTATTGCTCCAAGACTAAAGGCGAAACTGCTTAACCCGACCCCAAGTCCTGCATAGTCTGGCAGCTGCCTCTCCTCCCCTTGGATTAGCCTTCCTCTCCATCTTCACACTCCAGCCAGAAGCGCCTCATTTCAGTTCCTTGCTTCTTCCTGTGGGATCTTTGTTGCTCTACAGTGGCTATTCCTCTGTCTAGAAAACTCTCCCAGACCCCCCTGCCCACTGTCCCCTTGCTTCATCCTTCAGCCTTCCACCCAAATGTCATCTACTCAGGGAAATCGTCACTGCTGTCCAGACCAGGTCCCCTTGTTATATGCTGTTATAGTACCTAATACTTTTTTACTGGTTGTTGCACCTCAGCAGAATGTAGATGCCTCAAGGGCAGGTATTTATCTTGTTCACTGCTCTATACCCAGAGTTCAAATATGTGTTAAATGATTAAATCGTACTCACTATACATCTGTATCATTACTGGATTCATGTCTGTCTCTCCCATTAGACTGTAAGCCCCTCAAGGGCGGGAACCATATCTGTTCTGCTCACCATTGTATTCCAGGGCCTGACACAAATGTTTCTTGAATAAATTTTATCACAATCGTGTAAGAAATGCAGAGGAAAAATTATACCAAAAGGGCAATAGTGATTGTGTTAGGACTGTGAAAAATAGGTTTTTTTCTGTATCTCAAAACAATTATAATTGGAAAATGGTAATATAAATAAAAATTCACAATTAAAAAGAAAAATAGCTCTACTTGTTCAATAAATACAACAAATGATACGCATAATTAGGCTACTCTAAGAGATCAGGTGTTTTCATTTTTTCCCTAGAGTGTCCAAAGAGTGCGTTGTTTTTACATAGCTATAATCTTAGATAAATTGTTGTATTTTGCTTTTCCTGCCTTGTGTTTGTCATATGCATTTTCCCAAGATTCTACGTTGCCTGCATAATTATTTTCAGCGACTGCATAATATTCAGTTAAATCAATATATTTTGCGTAAGGATTATTTTCAAAAAATTTATTTACTGAAATAGAATTCAAAGTCTGTGAGGATTCGCGGGTAATACAAATTTCTGACTACTTTGCCAGAAATTGGAAAAGAAACTGGCAATGACAGATATGGGTGCAAGCGTGGAATGAGCACTTGAGGTGGGATTAAGTGAACTGTGATTATTTTAAGACAGTCAGTATTACATTGAGCCTCTAGTCCAAACCCATTGCTGTCGAGTTGATTCCAACTCGTAGTAATCCTGTAGGACAAAGTAGAACTGCCGCATAGAGTTTCTAACGCTGTAATCTCTTCAGAAGCAGTTTGCCACATCTTTCTCCCATGGAGCAGCTGGTGGGTTCGAACCATGGACCTTTTGGTTAGCAGCCGAGAGCTTAACCGCTGCACCACTAGGGCTCCTTTGAGCCTCTAGAAAAGAAATAAGTAAAAGTTATGTTGATTTAGGGTGTTCCTATGCTTGACTGCCCTCTGAAATGAACTAGATGTGTTCAGAAGTGGGTGGGGTGGAAGTGGTTGGGGAACCAACAACTTGGGAGGGCTCAGAGGAAATGGAGATCAGGTGCAAATGGGGGCTGTTATTAAGTCAGGTGTTAATAAGTTGGAGGCAGCCAGTATTGGTTAGAAGCAGATACCTGTGGCCTCTTCGTCTGTTAACAAAGGAAGTAGCGAAGGAGACAGGAGTGGCCAGGTGTCAGAAGGGTGGCGGTGGCAAAATGGGAGGCACTAATGCAAATTCTGTAGGTACAACAGAATGATTGCTGCCTAATGCTTTTCAAAATGCAAGTCTGGGCAGGATGGTCTCTGGCTTCCTTCTCAGTTATTTTATGAAATGGCAGTATCATAGCCCCAAGCAGGAGCCGGAGTCGCATCCATCTCAGCTCATTGCCTGTAACCCCAAATTTACCACTTTGCCGATTTCTTGCTGACCACCTTCCTAGTAATACAAAGTCCCTAACACTTGTCCTTCACAGCAGACCCTGAGTAAAGGGCAACATCTGCTAGGTCACGTGAAATACTTCCCCAAACAGTGGAATCTCCCAAGCTTGGAACTGGACAATAAGCCTAACATTTTTGCCAATGCTATGCAAAACTGACTACTGTATAAGACTTGTCATCATGTTCTGCAAAGTCCCCTTTTTGATCTTTTTCCCTCAGCCCAGGGAGACATCACCCTCTGGATTGAGCAGCTCTCATTTCCAAACAGTCCTAGGGTCCTCCAGAAATAAAGTGAAATGATCTACTGTAAAAAAAGAAACAAAACCAAATCACAACGGGTGATTTAAGGACTTAAAGCAGCATTTTCATTTGAAAGAGAACTAAGCAGGAAAGAGCAGGGGAGAAGAAAAGAGATAATAATAGAATTTCGGGCCTGATATTCTGAAGGTGTGGGGCAGGCACAGTCGTGCCCTGGATGGCCATCCTGAACCAGCTCAAAGCACACTGTCGCTTACTACATGAGCATTAGCCTTGCGCTCATTTCGTGGGCTTTTGTGTTTTCAGGAAGAAGCCCGTTACCAAAGACCATCACATTCAACAATTTTCTGCATGTTAGCTTTTACCTTTGACCACTGGATGGGCCAGTAAGAGCCTTATGTGTCATATTAACTCCTACATGGGGCCTGATACATAGACGTTGCTCAATAAACATTTAATTGATTAACGAATTAATTAATGAACCTGTAGTCAAAACTAGAATATTCTAGTTTCTATGCATCATTAAAGCATCTGTCATCCAATTGGATTATTAGGTCAGGTTTTAGCATGTTGCTCAGCCCAGGTTGTCCTCACTTACTTATTTTAAGTACTGGCAAAAACGTTTAGGTCTTCAATGTATTTAGAAAATAGCTAATATTTATACCCAGTAGCGAAAGGAAATTTTCACTAGAGCCAATTTTTTTTTTTCCCTAGACCTAAAATTTGTATTGTCCCAACACCAGGTAGAATTTAGCCCACCGCATGTATTTGCAGTAGATGTGAATCTGGGCCCAAAATTCCAAGAATTTGAAGAGTGAATTGATATTTCTGCTGTATTTCAGCAAACTCCAGAAGACAAAGAAAGATAGCAGATGGCTTCAAGGAGTGACTGGTGAATGGTTTGAAGAAATCCAAAGAAAAAAGTTTTGCAATGAAACAAATGTTACCCAAATGTTAAAACAACCACTTACATACAGGCTGAGCAGGGGGATGGCAAAAAATGGTGAGAAAAAGTTAAATTTTACTGTAATAATGTCTTGGGGCATGTTTTTAGAATCAGGCAAGCTAGTATAGTGGTTTGGAACGTAGACACTGATGTCAGAAAAGGCCTGGATTCAAGTCCTTGTGACTCTGTTCAAGTTACTTTTTCTCTGTAAGTCTCAATTTTCTCATCTTTAAATGGATATAACAATACCTACCTCATAGGTTGTGAGAATTACATAAAATTATATGTATAAAACACTAAGCTAAACACGGTAAACAAATAAATGGGATGATGAGGAAGAAGGAGACGGATGGGAGGGAGAGGGCACGAGGAAAGGGAGGGGAGAAGGGAAAGAAAGAGTAGGGGGAAGTAGAGGACTACCCTGCCCTTCTGGTATTTTGACAACAAAAACACCACACACGAGTTCTAACACATGCCTTCTTTGGACCTTCTGACTGTGTGACTACCAGCATGTCACTTAACTTCAACAATCACTTGTTTCCTCCACCTCAAAATTAAGATAATAAAAAGTGTTTTCACAGAACCGTTATGAGAATAATGAAATGAATTAGAAATTCTAAAATACTGTAGCAGTCTAAAGTGTCTTTTTACTGATACAGAGGCACATTGACTGATTCTGTACATATATCATTAACGTTAGTAACATCATGCAACACGTAACAATATTTCTAAATTTACAAATTGACAATATTTTGCAACTCCCATAATAAACAAATCTATCTGAAAACACTTATAGTTTTAGATTAACCCCATAAATGCCATGGGGACTTTCCCCATACTTTGAATTCCTCTAATATTTATACACTCAGCATGTCCAAAAGTATTATGGAATTTGTATATGTCAATTTTGCCTTAGGATTGTTTAATACTCATATAAAACTATATATATATATATATATATATATATGATATGGGGGAAACCCTGCTGGCATAGTGGTTAAGAGTTTGGCTGCTAACCATAAGGTAGGCAGTTCAAATCCGCCAGGCACTCCTTGGAAACCCTATGGGGCAGTTCTACTCCATCCTATAGGGTCGCTATGAATCCAAATCGACTCGATGGCAATGGGTTTGGTTTATATATATATGTATATATATATATATACTATATATATATACGTATATATATATATAGTATATATACATATAAAATGTTGTTGTTGGGTGCTGTCAAGTCCATTCTGACTCATAGTGACCCCCTGTGACAGAGTAGAACTGCCCCATAGGGTTTTCTTGACGGTAATCTTTGTGGAAGCAGATCGCCAGGTGTTTCTACAGTGGGGCCCCTGGGTTGCTTTGAACCGCCCACCTTTCAGTTAGCAGCCAAGTGCTTAACTGTTGTGCCACTAGGGCTAAGTACACATATATAAACCGCATGTGTAGGAAATAGATACACAGAGATACATTTTGGAAGGGAATAAAGAACACTCTAAATGGTTTAATTTCTTTTTCCTTTACTTTTGTTAGTATAAAAAGTTACATAGTACCTATCACCATGGTTTTAAAGTATTAAAATAAAAATTTCTGAAGGACAAGATGGTTAAGAGCAATGTGAGTTTTGGATAGGCATGGAGAAGACATGTTGAGAAAGATTCATGCAGCTGGTATGAGGAGGGGAGGGACTTTCTACAGAACTGTGGTCCTCAGTGCATACTGAAAGGCTCACTACCATTTGGGAGGATTTTCTCTAGCTCAGAAGAACAATCACAGCACAAGGACTCTTGAGAGGTAACTTTGACTCTCTTTAGTTCCTGAGGTCTTCATGTGGGCATGCCTGTTCAGCTTCCAGACTGGATAGATGAGGGGAACAAAGGTGAAGGCTTAGTTCTCTGAGATGTATTTACCTAGAAATATTTCAGTGATGCACAAGGTTTACCATTTTTCTTTTAGATTCTGTGGAATTACAAATATCAAGATCAAAAAATCTACCTAATCAAAAAAACCCAACGTCCTTTCCTCCTCGGCTGAGCTTTGGATCATCGTTTTCTTCCCTGTTCTCATTCAGAAAATCCAGAAAGGAGCCTTTAAAGCTTCCAACGCTGGGACAGAAAGGGTGAGCTCAATCATATCATGTGACAGCTCATTAGTTATCTGATATCAGAGGCAAGCAGCCTGTTTTGTGTTCAGAATGTTTAATATTCTTAGAATTTAATTTCAGATAGGAACAAAAGAATCAGAACTTAGCTTGCATAGTGACAAAGTCCTTATGAAATTGTGAAACTTAACACATCTGAACCCAACTTCTAAACAACTGCAGAGGTCCCAGGTGGTACACTTGGTGAACAGTGGATTAAATGTTGGGAAATAGTTATTAACAGTTTCTTTGCCGCACCAAGAGCCTGGTCTATGCCCTGGCTGTGAAGATGTATTTAAATGAAAACTCCTCCCTCTCTGGGGAACTGGGAGGGAGAGGTTTGTATTTGTGGTTAGAAGGAGAAATGAAGAGTAAATATGAAATGAACGAAGAGAGTAGAGAAGAATCGAATTCTGAAACAGAGAGAAAACATGTATTACTGTCACCAGAAACATTGAGGGCAGCTGTTCCAAAGTGGTTGACCAGAATTGAAACCTAAGGCGAGAGGGGAAGTTTTTGAGCAGTGGAGGCATTGCTCCAGATGGTTCCCAGTTTAGAACTGTATACATCAGTTCGTCTTGACTCATTATGTTATTGGATTGTTTTGTGAAAAACAAGCAAGGCTATGCTTACGTGCAGTTGAGCTAACTGCTAAATATTTTCAGCAGCTCTTCCTGGTTGAAAAGCTTCCCCACCCTCTTAAGGTGTTGGCTTGGCACGTGATGCGTTCCGTGTGCCGTCAAACCATTAAAAGTGCGTGGGCGCTAAATAAAAGGTGTTGGAGATCACTGTTGCTAAAAAAACAATAGGGAGCGGCTGGTGGGGCATGTGATGAGGCTCTGGGACTTTGAGCAGTGCCCTGTCCTCCCCTCTTGGGTGGATGGAAGGGTTTTTTACTTCCACCTTTCACCTGAGGCTGTTTTTGTCTTTGATGAAATAATGAAGAACTGAAAGAAAAAAAAAATGTAGATTTATGGAATTGTTCCTAACAGAGTCACTTGCAAGGAGATACTCTTCAAATAGGTGAGTTGTTTTTCTTGGTAAAAATATTCGAAACACTACTAATTCTTTCATCTGTGACATTTAAAATTGAGTATTTCCTTCAGGTGGAAAGAAATATTCGTAATGTGTGGTATAGCTGGAACTTGAGATGTAATTTGTGTTTTAGGTGATTTTCATTAAAGCAGAGTTTTGTACAGCTGAACAATTTAACAGCCAACTGGGAAAAGTTGAAGAACCTGTTATCTCTATAGGCAAGTTATTTCCAAGCTCATATATTAAAAACAAGTTACTGCAAAAGTAGATCTAAGAAGATAAATGATCTATAATCTTCATTCTGGGTGTTTTGTGATTTGGTTATAGATCAAATTGAAAAAATTAAAACTCTTGCAAAACTCTAGTTTAGCAACTGTTCTTCTGATAAACCAAAATGACTCATAGTTTTCTCTTAACCAGATGAACTGAAGCATGTAACACAACATGTGGAAAGGAAACAAATTTCACCATTTGTGTGTGTGTGCCTTTATCTTTAGCATTTTCAGAATTTGCCCTGTGATTAATACATTTCATTTTCAAAAAAGAAATGAGGATATATAATATTTATGTTAACATTATATTAGCATTACTAAATATTAATTCTGCTGGTACAGAATATAATGAAGGCACTACTCTTAGGAAGTTTCAGAGGCTAAAAATGTAGAAATATGTTCTTTTTATTTTTAAATATGAATGTGACCTAATATTTAGATATAAATCCTGAATGAGTGTGCACATGGAGTGCAGAAGAGTTGTTTTTAAAGGTAGTGTTCTACTACGGGAGCCCTGGTGGCACAGTAGTTAAGAGTTCGGCTGCTAACCAAAAGGCTGGCAGTTCAAATCCACCAGCCACTCCTTGGAAACTCTATGGGGCAGTTCTACCCTGTCCTATAGGGTCACTATTGAGTAGGAATCAACTTGATGGTGATGGGTTTTTGATAGTTCTACTATGGCAGGTAATATAAATTGTGTATCATGTATTATGAGGGGCCTTCTAATCTTAGAACCTTCTTTCACAGTTCCCATCTTTCACTTCAAACCTTCAAAATACAACGTGTAATTCAGGAGTCCCTCCTTGCCTATGAGCGCACCAGGAGGAACTGACAAAGGGCTAGGGGGAAACCCAGTCATCCTGTGCAAGGCCGCAGTCAGGTTTCTACTTGCTGCAGCAGTCAAAGGCTTGACTTTGTCACTCATGGCACTCTGGAGAACAAGTGTCAACAAAGCAATTTAGAGGATCTTTTGCAAATCTGAGAAAAAGAACCAACCTCTATAAGCAAAAAACAGCCCAAGGTCTAGAGCAGAGTGAAAGTCCAGGGGAACTAGTTCAGAAGGCTGTATGAGTAACATGCACAGTGTTAAATTTAAAATTGCCCCTCTTCCTGATGATTAGCACGGTGTTTGCCATCTAGTGAGTACTCCCTGTGCATTTGGGATTAGAGAATGACAACTGCTATCTTGGAGTGAGGGTATGTATGCCCACCCCTGTCTCTTCAGGAATATTTTCTTCCCGTGCAATGCAAGGAGCCTCAATGGATCCACGTAACTGCTCTTCAGACATGCCCAAATGCGCCTGATCCGTAGGGCGTACACAGTTTAGACAGTCCAGCTGCAACCTCAGTTACATAAGCAAAAAGTCTAATACTACTTTGGAAAGTTAAAAAAGCAGATTGTATTTTTTTTCTTGGATTTTTTTTTTTTTTTTTCCTCTCTCCAAAATGTCCTTTATTAGTTTCCTAGTGCTGTTGTAGTAAATTACCACAAAATGGCTTAAAACAACACAGTTCTGGAGGCCCGAAGTCCTAAATTCAACAGGGCTATACTGCCTCTGGAGTTTCTGGGATAAAATCTGTTCTTTGCGTTTTCCAGCTTCTGGTGGCTGTCTGCATTCATGATTGTGTGCGCATCACTCCTATGTCTGCCTCCATGGTCACACTGCCTCCTCCTCTTCTGTGTGTGTAATTCTCTCTGCCTTACTCTTCTAAGGACATTTGTCATTGGATTTAGGGCCACCCGTATAATCCAGGATGATCGCCTCATCTCAAGATCCTTAACTTAATTGCATCTGCAAACACCCTTCTCCAAATAAGGTAACATTCATAGGTTTGGAGGATTAGGACGTTGACATATCTCTTGGGTGGGGAGGCCACCATTCAACCCATTACAGGTGCTTATGCTTATGCTTGCATTGGAAACCCTGGTGGCATAGTGATTAAGAGCAACAACTGCTAACCAAAAGGTTGGTAGTTTGAATATACCAGGCACTCCTTGGAAACACTGTGGGTCAGTTCTACTCTGTCTTATGGGGTCACTATGAGTCTGAATCGACTTGACAGCAATGGGTTATGGGTTATGCTTGTGTTGGAAGAAGCAGGAATCAGAGACAGCTTTATTGAAGGAGAAGCCAGAGTAAGCAAGATCCTTCTTTGGAAATGTTCCTTCAGCGATTCCAAGTATAGTTGGGTTGTGGTGGGACTAGGGAGAAGCAAGACAAGGGGAGTGACTTTGAGTTTCTTCCTGGGTGGCCAGTAGTTCCTAGTTGATCTAGCTGATTATTAGAATCTCATCAGCAATTTTTAAAATAATGACAAATTTTCTGGCCCCAACCTTGAGATTCTGATTCAGAAGGTATGAAGTAGGGTACAGGGGGCTGCATTTTCTTTTTTAAAAAATTTCCCAGGATATTTTCATGTTCATTTAGGTTTGGGAACCACTGCAGCTTAGCTCTTTACTATTCCCATTATGGAGGGTTCCAAAATTCCTGGTATGGGTGGTAGTAGCCAATTGATAGCTTCTCTTTCATTTATTTATCAGACTTTTTTTCAAGTCCTATTCTGCATCAGACACCGCCTTTAGTGCTGGAGTAAAATCATGAAAATAAAGCCAAGTCTCTGCCCCAGAGGACCTTATCATCTTATAGGGAACATCAGATTGCTGTGTTGGATTGGGCAGGGTGCATCACATAACTCTAGGAAGTTTTAATCACGTCATGATCGTCATAGATTTGTATATTTATTATGACAATTTTCCAGCAAATAATAGTAAAGGGGTCTTGAGGAATGGGTGCCTTTTAGAATTCACATAGGGACACCATGTGGACTAGCCACTCCCTGGAAAACAGTTGAGTAAACTGATGATTATGGTCCAGTATGGTAAGTGCTATGGTTGATGCACAATATTCCTGCCAGGAGAACATGTAGGAAGAGCACCAACCCAGACTGGGAGATCAAGAAGACTGTCTGGAAGATGAGAGCCAGTCTTTTAAGGACAAACAGGAGTTAGCTAGGCACCACATGGAAGGAAGGACATAAGCAAAGGTGCAGAGACTGGAGCAAACAGGAATCCATCTAGGTCACTGAGATTCAGTGGCATAAGTTGAGGACTGGTAAGAGATGGGGTGAGAGAGGTTGGCAGAGTTCAGAACATGGGCACCTTATATGTAATGTAATGCTAAGGAACTTAGACTTAATCCTGTAGGCAGTGGGAAGCCATTAGTCACTCTTCAGGTTAATAACATTATTTTCCTTATTATATATACATAACAGAAGAAAAATCACCCATAATCCCCTGACGTAGACAAGTCCTCACATTTTGGTGTATTTGTGTGTGTGGTGTGTGTGTGTGTGTGCGCTTGTGCATAGGTATATATTTTTTCTATTGCTGGTTTCTAAAACAGACCGGTGACATAATCAGATTTCCCTTTTAAAAAGATTACTTTAGTTCAGTGATTCTCAACTATGGGCAATTTTCCTCCCAAGGGACATTTGGCAATATCTGAAGACATGTGATTTTTTCACTACTGGAGAGGGAGTACTAATGGCATCTACTGGGTAGAGGCCAGGGATGCTGCTAAGCATACCACAATGCATAGGACAGACTATCCCAAAAAAGAATTATCCAGCCCAAAATGTAAATAGTGCTGAGGCTGAGAAACTTTTCTCTAGCTGTACCACAAAGAATAGTTTTTTTTATTTTTTATTTTTATTTTACTTGTGAAAGTTTACAATTCAAGTTAGTCTCTCATACAAAAATTTATGCATACATTGTTATGTGACCCTAATTGCTCTCCCTATACTGTGACAGCACACTCCTCCTTTCCACGCCTGATTTCCCATGTCCATTCAACCAGCTGCTGACCCTCTCTGCCTTCTCATCTCACCTCCGGACAGAAGCTGCCCATTTAGTCTCATGTATCTACATGAGCTAAGAAGCACACTCTTCATGAGTATCATTTTATGTCCCATAGTCCAGTCCAGTGTTTGTCTGAAGAGTTGGCCTTGGGAATTGTTTTAGTTCTGGGTTGACAGAGACTCCAGGGGCCATGTTTTCTGGGGTTCTTCCAGTCTCAGTCAGACCATTAAGTCTGGTCTTTTTAGTAGAACTTGAGTTCTGCACCCTACTTTTCTCCTGCTCCCTCAGGGACTCTTTGTTGTGTTCCCTGTCAGGGTGGTCATTGGTTGTAGCCGGGCACCATGTAGTTCTTCTGGTCTCAGGATGATGCAGTCTCTGGTTTATGTGGCTCTTTCTGTCTCTTGGGTTAATACTTTGCTTGTGTTTGGTGTTCTTCATTCTCCTTTACTCCAGGTGAGTGGGGACCAATTGATGCATCTTAGATGGCCACTCGCTAGCTTTTAAGACCCCAGATGCCACTCACCAAAGTAGGATACAGAACATTTTCTTAATAAATTTTGTTATGCCAGTTGACCTAGGTGTCCCCTGTATGCATGGTCCCCAGACCTCCACCCCTGCTACTCTGTCCCTTGAAGTGTTTGGTTGTATTCAGGAAACTTCTTAGCTTTGGTTTAGTCCGGTTACATTGACTTCCCCTAAAGTGTGTGCTGTCCTTCCCTTCACCTAAGATAATTCTTGTCTACTATCTAGTTAGTGAATAACCGTCTCCCTCCTCCTCACCCTTGTAACCATCAAAGAATGTTTTCTTCTGTGTTTAAACCTTGTCTTGAGTTCTTATGATAGTGGTCTTATACAGTATTTGTCCTTCTGTGACTGACTAAATTCACTCAGCATACTGCCTTCCAGATTCCTCCATGTTATGTTTCATGGATTCATCATTGTTCTTTATCGTTGCATGAATATACCATAATTTTTTTATCCATTCGTCCGTTGATGGGCACCTAGATTGTTGCCATCTTTTTGCTATCATGAACAGTGCTGCAGTGAACATGTGTGTGCATATATCTATTCGTGTGACAACTCTTATTTCTCTAGGGTATATTCCAAGGAGCAGGATTGCTGGATCATATGGTACTTCTATTTCTAGCTTTTTAAGGAAGCACCAAATCGATTTCCAAAGTGGTTGTACCATTTTACATTCCCATCAACAGTGTATAAGTGTTCCAGTCTCTCCTCAACCTCTTCAACATTTATTGTTTTGTACCACAAAGAATAGATTTGAGGGGGCAAAACTAGAGTGACAGAGAACAGGTAAGGGACTGTTGAGAAAACCAAGGTAGAGGCAGTGAGGAGGGCAAAAATTATTAGATTTGTGCAAGGTTTAGGATGCAGAATCATGAGAGCCTGGTAATTAGATATGGTGAGTGAAGAAGAAGGAGTGGAGTGAACTTTCCATTCTGACTTGAGAAACTAGGTAGATGATGGTAGAGAATCTAAGAGGAAGAGCAGGTGTGATGAGGATAAAAATGAATCCATTCATTCATTTATTCAAAAAATACTGCTCAAGGAATTCCATTTACAGCCCCGTGCCAGACCTTAAGAATAGAGTGAGACAAAGTAGACATAGTCCTTGGCTTCATGGGTTTTAGTATTGTAAGGACACCTACAAGGAAACAGAGAAAGATAGAGAAGTGCCAAGGTTGGAAAGTCCATATACCATGGGAGCACATTACGAGGGTTATGTGTCCTAGACTAGATCTCCCTGAGAAAATGACATTTATAATGGTTCTTCAAGGATGAGTTAGTTATCCAGGCAAAGAAGTGGTAGGAATGTGTTTCAGGCAAAGATGCAGTATGTGCATAGACTCAGAAGTGAGGCAAATTCATTATGGCAGAAGGGCTATAGGAAGGTGAGATATGAGGCTGAAAATTATGCAGGATTAGCTCAGATGGAGTATTAAAAATAGAAGAATTTGGACTTTAACCTGAGAGCAAATGGGAGTCATTAAAATACTAAGTAGGGAAGTGGCATGTTCAATTTATACTCATTACTGTGGCTAAAGTGTAGAGAATGAGTTGGATTGGGGCAAAACCTGGAGACAGAGGACAAGTATGGGGCTATAGTAATAAATGCCTTAATTAGGATAGAGACAGGGAGATGTAGAGATATGGATGGATTTGAGAAAGATTTCTGAGTTTGAATCAACAGAGTGTGTTGAGCAGGAAAGAGTTGGGATGGAATGGGAACGTAGGATTAACTTTTGGACAGGTAGGGTATGAATTGTCTATAGACTTCCAGGTGGAGCTCTTCTGTGGCTAGTGATAAAAGTGTGATCCATCAACACTTGGGGAAAATCACCCAGAGTTCTAGTTAGAAAAGAAAACTCTTGAGCCCCACTCTACTCTATTGAATCAGAAATTCTGAATGGTATCTGCAAAAGTATGGAGACATGAGAGAATATTTTATGGAGGTGGAATTAATTCGGTAAGTCTAGAATACAGGTATGTATGAAGGGGTGGACTGTGGAAAGATAAAGCTTGAATGATGAAATATTGGTTGGGGGCTCACACGTTAAAAGAAGAGCCTTGTGTCATGTTAAGATTTTAGATAATACCTTATAAGATTTTAAGAGGGGATTCATAAGATCAAATTTGCCTTTTAGACAGATCTTTCTATTGGTGGTGTGAAGGGTGGAGAGGACACCAGGAGAAAAACTGTGAAAGTTTGATATAAATAAAATGGAAAGAGTGGAGATGGGGAAGTGGGGATATGTGGCAGAGACATTTAAGAAATGGCATCAATAGGATTTGTGAGTGAATGAATGAAGAAGATGAGGTACAAAGAGAGGAATGGGGAAGTGGGGATATGTGGCAGAGACATTTAAGAAATGGCATCAATAGGATTTGTGAATGAATGAATGAAGATGAGGTACAAAGAGAGAGGAATGACTTCCAGGTTTCTTGATGAAGCTTAGTGAAGACATGATGAGTTTGTGATATCTGAATGAAGGTGTAAGCTCATCAGTTGAGTGGAGAAGCCTGAAACTCAGGAAGGGAAATCTAATCTAAAGTCAAGAATTTGGGAGCCATCGGTATATAGGTAGCAGTTACAGATGTAGAAATTAATAAAATATTCAAGGGAAAGTGTGTAAGTTGAAAGGAGAAGCAGTAGACCCCTGGGGAGCATCATGGGAGGGAAGAAAATGGGAACTTAGGGAGGGAAGGAAGAGACGTGGCAAACATACAGAGTTTCCGAACATACGTTCACTCTTAAAATTTCTGCAGGGAAGTGAGACAGGTCACTTCTACTCACATTGATTAACAAAGTAAGAGACATGGCCAAGTTTGACATCAATGGGTTATAAACTAAACCTTGAGAAATGTAGCTTCTAAGAAACTAAACTTCTAAGAAACTCAGTGACTAATGCAAACATCTCAAACTTCAACCAAAACCTCGTATCTTCCCAACTCACTTGCTGAAGTGCTCCCACTGTAATAGTTCGACAACTCCATCTGGACCACCAAGCCCCTCCTTTTTTTCTTTCTCTCTCTACCTCTGCAGTGTTCACTTCTTTCTTGATACCATTTACAGCCTTTCATCTATCGTTATAATCACACTCTTGAAAATACCTAGAACTCACCTGAATAAACCTGACATTTGCTTGTACCATGACTGCATCTAAGCAAGCAGATGAGAGTTGCTGAAAAAACTACACAACTAGGAAGGCTGGTGTTACTAATTAATTCATATCACCAATGTCAAAAAGGCAATTAGAAATACCTGGCAACCTCACTACATTTTTTTCATTCTCTGAAATAACTATGTCTTTTCTACTCTCAAACTTTCTGTTCATACTTTTCAGGTCACTCTCAACAGATATTTTTATCCCATGTAATGACTCAATTTTTTCTGTGATATAAGAGGCAAGGTCACCTTTAAAGAGAAAGGACACTCAAGAGTGGTAAACTTTAACTAGAAATGTGAAAAGAATTTTCAATGGTATTAAGACCCTCCCCTAAAAAATTATAATAGATTCAATCACCAGGACAATATAACTTTATTCTAAAAGGTTTCAGCTCCCCAGTTGTAGAAACAAAGAAGGCAAACGGGTTGACCCTAAGTTGGGGATCAAGAAAGCAAAGGAGTTGAGGGAGATAAGAATGCTGGAATGTGTGTTAGACTAATGGAGTAGGCTGTCTAATTTAGACAGAACAGGAAATCTCCTTAGGGCGGAGCTGATGAATGGGAAAAGTGGAGGGAGGAGTCACAGTGCATGTTCTCTGTTGGTCATCCAGATCCTCTCTCCACCCTTCCCCACCTTGCTCTGTTGATCTTCTGTGGGTAACATCCACAGTCTCCCTTGGCATCTGGCTTTCTGTTTGTTCTGACCAATGGGAGCACCAGCTGGAGAATGCATGTAGGAGAAGAGTGCATTCCAGGTATTTATTTCCAGGCTCCCTCCTTAGGAGGGGAGGAAGGTTGGCCAACTTCCTCTACTGAAGGCCACAGCACCTGTGTAGTGGCTCTTTCCTAAGGCTACAGCTCTCTCTTCACATTCTAGTACCTCTTCTTTCCCCTTATTCCTTCTGGCTTAGGGGTTTTAAAGCCCTTTTCTGCTCCTACAAACCCTAGAGTACTTCTCCATCCTTCCATCAAACTTAACCCTTCAGTAAAACTGCTCAGTTATTCCATTTGAATGTACCGCTCATTTCCTGCTTGTATGCTGAAGGGCAGTCTTGATGAAGTCAAAGAACAATTACAGTTGGAGTAATGGAATGAAAGATTGTAGTCAGAGAATGGGATATTAGTGCTTCAGATCTTAAAATGGAGCAGTGTGAGTGGTGCTCAGGCCCAAGGTGTGGATACAGGGAAGAGTTGCTGAGTCGAGGAGGTTAAAGAACCCCGAGGAGCTGGATTGTTCCTTCCATGAGCTCCAGCACCCACTTTATTGAAAATGCTCTTTCTAAGCCATCCTTGTATCCTTTGGAATCGTCAAGTCCGGAAGACATTTACCAGCACAGCTTTCATGGTGCCACTGTCCCTTTTATTCATTCCACAAGGGGAAGCTGTTCACATCAGAAACATAAACTAATTTTTAGGAGAACATGGGAATGGATACAGGGACTCTGGACCTCCAAGTCAGCTGAGTCCTATACCCTCCTACTGAAATCCACAGTAGCACACATGGCCATGCACACCCTCAGGTGAGTGTGCATCCTTACACTTGCTGCACAGCTTCACATTTGGTGACACTATGTCCCAGTTGTGCTCCAAAAAAACAAAACTAAACCCATTGCCATCGAGTTGATTCCGACTCATAGTGAGCCTATAGGACAGGGTAGAACTGCCCTATAGGGTTTGCAAAGAGCAACTAGTGAATTTGAACTGACCTTTTGGTTACCAGCCATAGCTCTTAACCACTGCGCCACCAGGGCCCCAGTTATGCTCCAGGTATCCTCTAAAGTCGCATCTTCCACCCACCTGCCACTCTTGGAAGCTGATTCCTGCCCCTGCTGCCCTCATTCCAAATCTGACAGGGGCTACATGAGCTGGTGAGAGTGTTGGGCTGCAGCTTAACAACAGGCTCTGGAAAGAATCTTCACGAAGGGCATGTTTTCTTAACTCCAGGAAAATTGAATTACTTGCCAATTCCCAACCTCCCTTGCTGTCTCCATCTCCAAGCTTTTTGCTCATGCTGTTCTTTGGCCTCGCATACCAGTTCAGCTGCCAGCTTCTCCTTATCACCTTCCA
Source organism: Dugong dugon (assembly GCA_030035585.1). Taxonomy (NCBI): domain Eukaryota; kingdom Metazoa; phylum Chordata; class Mammalia; order Sirenia; family Dugongidae; genus Dugong; species Dugong dugon. The sequence goes on from CM057467.1 coordinate 36,804,952, forward strand.
TCCTCAGGAAGTACTTACCAGCCTTTTTCCTTAAACCAGTTGCTGTCAACCCCGACTCATGGCATCTCAAGTTCTACTCTGTGTCAGAGTAGTACTGTGTTCCATATGGTTTTCAATGGTTGATTTTTTGGAAGTAGATCACCAGGCCTCTCTTCCAAGGTGTAGCTGGGTGGACTTGAGTTGCCACCCTTTTGGTTAACAATTGAGTGCGTTAACAGTTTGTACCACCCAGGAACTCTGCATTTTTGTTACATGTCTTTATAGTCTTCATCACATCTTAGCTTATATTTGAGGAGTCCCTGGGTAGTGCATAGAGTTAATGTGCTCAGCCTCTAACCAAAAGGTTGGAAGTTTATGTCTACTCAGAGGCATCTTGGAAGACTGCCTTGGTGATCTACTTCCAAAAAATCACCACTGGAAACCCTGTGGATCACAGTTCTAGTCTGATATACATGGAGTCACCATGAGTTGGAGTCCACTCAACAGCAGCAATAGGGCCCCTATCTCAGTCATATTTGTTTCCTCCAAAGCGCTCAGAATGGTACCTTGCATATATGAGAAATGCAGGCTCAATAAAGGTGAACAGAAAGGAAGAATAAAAATAAAAGCAGCATTTAACTTCTAGATATTAGAAGAGCTTCTATTTCAGAGTAATATAAAAAAATCTCTGATATTAATTTCAATTTCTGCTTAAAATGTGAGCTAAACTATAAAATACGTAGGGCTATTTTAAAAATATTCAATTGTTTGGCCTCTCAGGTCTTATGCTCACCTTTTGTGAACTATGAAACAGCTATGAGTTTCAATGAAGGACAACAGCGCCGTGCCACTTTTGACGGATCTGACCTAGAGTCCCAGTTAGTTTAACCCTTGATTCCCTTGACAGTTCTCTTAGTGGAAGAATGGACCTGATTTCACACAGAGCTCTGGGTCATTATGGTCTATTAACTTCTGCTGTGATTCAAGCAGAGCTCTTCTTGGCATAGGATTATAGATCTAAAGATCAAAATCTATCTCAATCTTGGACCTATGTCTTGTTTTTCACCTTTTCACTGAATCTGAGAGAAGCAACATGAATATTAAAAGCAGAATTGTTCACCTCCAAGATGGTTTCAAAATCAGTAAGGCAGCTTTATAAAATTAAACACGTCAAAGCCATTTTGAAAAGTTTGGTTTTTTAAGAATTCCCTTGTGAGTTATTGAGTCTGTTCCTGACTTAACCTCTCTTTAAAATCAAAATACACAGGAACAGAAATTCTATTTTTCATTTGGAAGAAGAGTCAGTGCGCCACGCTGGTTAAGAAGGAGGGTTCTGGATTCAGGCAGTCTGTGGCAACTTCTGGCTTAACCTCTATTCTAACTTCTTTGCACCTCCATCTTCTCATCTGTAAAATGGGAGTGGTAATAGTCCCCATCTCACAGGGTTATGTGAGTACTTAAATGAGTAACATGCACAGAGACATAAGAATAGTGCCTGACACATAGTAAACACTTAACAACTGTAACTATTTTTTGTTATACCTTCCCCTCACTTATCAACTGTCTCGTTATCCAACATTTTGCATTTATGACAATAGTGAAAATTCTACTATCTGACTATTTTGCACATTAACATGACCAGTGGTACATATAGCACCCACCTGCATTTTCCACCTCTCGGGGTTATTGGGAAGCTGCTGTCCCACTGATGGTACAGACTTGTATAACTGTTTGAAAAGGAAGAAACGGACACTCAATTTTTCACATAATGCCAATTTCGCACAATAACCTGGTCTTTGGAACCTAATCATGTTGATAAGTGAGGAGAAGGTGTATTATGTTTTTCTGCTGTAAATTTTTCTTGCTTACCTGAGTGACAAAGATGTAAAACATTGCTTCTGATTTTTTTTCAACAATGCAGTAACCAAAAAATGTCTTCCTACAGAGCATTAAAAATATGTCATATCAAGATATAATAGCAAAGGTGCTGTTGATCTTCCTTCTGGTAAAACTTAGGCTGTTCTTCAAAGAAATTATTTCAAATTCTTTCCACAGATGTGGTGGCCTTGCAGGACCTCCTGTGTCTGTAACGGGAACTGCTGGGGTAAGTAACCAGAGAACTAAAAGTTTTAAAGGGCTACTTGGCAATGGAATTCAAAATTTATGTAATCCCAGGTTGGCTACCTATTTAAATAGGATTCCCCTTGGCTCAGTTTTAAATTTACTTTACAAGCTTGGGCTTCGCCTAGGGAGTCCAAAGTTTCCCAGTTGTGGTTGGTTTCCATTTGGATCTGGTACTGAAATGCTCAAACAGGAGGCTCTGCCTGGAAAGAATGAGGCCATTGTGCTTCCATTCATGCGATCAGTGGTATCTCTGATATTTTACCATGTGTCACTCACACAGTCCTAAAGGGTTGGGCATAGAAAGAGGTGAGAGGCAGCTGCTGCCACTTTTGCTAGCAAGCGTGGTTCTGGGCTGGCCCCTTTCTGGATCTGATCATCATTTGTATTCAAAGAAGAAGCCACTGATAGATGAGAAGCATTTGACTGACAGGACCGAGCCAATATGACCTTCCACCAAAGGCTTAAATTTAAATTTATCAATGTGTTCATATGCTAGTGACAATGAGAAACTATAAATTTTCTTTTCCTTGCTTTTTCATGATCATAACTCTTGATCTACCTGTGTCTTCCTGTGTAACTCCTGTGGTTGGAGATAATAGAAAGGTAGAGAGTTTTGGAAGGGACTTAAGAGTGGAATAGGAAGAAAGAGGAATTTTTCAAGTTATCATGACTTTAGTAACTGATACCTATCTTTCTCTCTTTTATAAAAAGCATTGAGTATCATTCTGGTAAGGAGTGCTTGTAAACAGAGGGTCTTGACTTCACAAACAAAAATGAGCCTCCTTTTTTCTTCAGAGTAATGCTGCTTTTTTCCAGATGATAACATTAATCTTTTTCTCTCTCCTACATATGTTTAAGCCCCAACAATGACACTAGCACCAACAACTGCTACACTCTAATTGAGAATTTACTATTATCCAGCCACTTGACATGTATCATTTCTTTTAATCCTGATAGAAAATCTATGAAGTAGGTACTGTCATTACCTCATTTTAAAGATGAAGAAACTGAGGTTAATTTACAGATCATCTCAAGGTCACACTAGTAAAGGGTAGAGCCAGGATTAGAAAACCCAGGTCTCTGTAAGTCCACAGCCAGAAGTCAATAATGCCTACAGCCCTGGAGCCCTGTTTGCATATGGGCCACAGTTGCTCGTTGCCTGTACAAAACAGACTTTCCTCTTTAACTGAGGGTGGATTGAAGTGACATTTTGTCTGCATGCAGCCTTTGCTCTCTAAGTAGGACAGAGCCCTGCTCCTGGAAGCTTCTGTTCTCTTTTCCCTGGAGAAGTGCTTGGAGATAACCATCCTCCACCATCGGAGAGCCATGGAGCCTAAAACAGATGGGGAATGTAAAAAAGAAATGGAACCCCCTAGAAGTTATAAAATGGTAGAGCTAATTGAAGTTCTTAGGAATTGAAAATCTAGTCTGAGGGTTAGTAGATAACTTTCTTTGATGCTCCTGATATGCTGAGTGCATTTAACCATATCTTTATCCAAAGGATGAGAGCTGGGAAAATGAAAGTGAAACTCAAGCCAGTGATTTTTGCTTCTAGTTGATAGTTAATATAAAAAGGAGAGAGAAAATAATGAAATTACTGTCTAAAACAAGGGTTCAGTGTGACAGGTAGATTTCCATTGTTCACGAAAGCCCTGTCTTCTTAGCCTACTAAGAGCTAGAAGTTGGCCATTAATGCCACAGAGATTCTTGCCAAGATCTGAAGTAATGAACTTCCCATCACATGACCAGTAGCCTGGCAAGAATGGACAAAGGGGATTCTAGCACTTTATGGGAGGTTGTACACGTTATTGGATGACCTTCCACTCAGGAAATAAGAAAGCTGCTATTTAAATATTTGCATAAACTTGAAGCAATGGATTTCGGAAGACAGAATTTTTAGAGCTATAAAGAAACTTAGAGATCATCTATCCAGGATTCTCAACCTGGGCACTATTGACATTTGGGGCCAGATAATTCTTTGGTGTGGAGGCTAGCCTATACACTGTAGGATGTTTAGCAGTATCCCTGGCCTCTAATTACCAGATGCCAGAAACTCTCCCCAACACAATGCAGCAATCAGAAATGTCTCCGGACATTGCCAGGTGTCCACAGTTGAGAACCATCTCCTTACTGGTGAGGAATTCAAAGTCAACATAGTTGCCATCTTTGAGAATAGAGGCAAAACAAATGGCTTTGGCCACTTAATCACTCCTCATCTCTGAACAAATGCTGGCTGGGCTTACAGTTAGACCATACCCCTAGAAGCACAGCTCCAACATGGCGCTTATCATACTGGGCTCATCGTCTGGGCTGGTGTGAGCTCCCTAAGGCAGGGACTGTGTCACCTGTGTGTCCCCACTGCCTGGAATACACTGAGCCCTCAGTAATTGAAAGAAGAAATGAATGAGTGGTTTTAAGCCACAAGGTGGATTGGTGGATGTGATCTTTGTGGGAGAGCAGACACAGAACAAATACGGAAACACCCTGGAAGTTTAGTCTGTTGACTTTACCAAGGCCGTTGATAACATCGGTGAGCTTAGGCTCAAACTCCAACAGCTGTTCTGCAGCTTTGGCTGCTCTAGGAAGTTCTCAAATATGCTGAGGTTACTCTGTGACAGAAGGTTTGGTCGTCTAGTCATGTCAGAATTGCTGACAGTATTGGTAGAGTGAATTGAAGTTGCATAAGGGGCCTCATTTTGTTCAGCCTATTTTATGTACTGTGTTTGAGAATGTAACTGAGATCCAGAAAGCCACCGTTTCAAGACTCTGGCCTCTAATCCTGTGGGACACCTTTCCAGCTCGTTAGTCGGTAAGCATCAGCAGGAGTCCTCCAGGACATTCTCTAGAACCACAAAACCATAGTTAATAGCTAACAACGAGGACTAATTAAGTTATACACACCGTTCTAAGATGCTTTACATCTATTAATTCATTTAATCCACACAGCAACCTTATAAAGTGAGTGTAATTATTATTTTTATCTAACAGAGAAAGAAACTAAGGCACAGAGAGGTTAACTAACTTATCCAAAGTCATACAGTGATTAAGGGACAGAACCAGGATTTGAACCAGTGTAGAGCTCATGTGCTTAACCACCATTCTATCCTGCCTCTGAGTCCTAATATTGTAAATTTTCAGTGAGTCTTAGTTCTTGTATTAATCTTTACTAGAAATCTCATGTATGTAGTTTTCTTCCGTGTATATTATAAGTCGATTTGTAAATATGTGCAAAGTATCACACCACATGCAATGGAGGGCTTGGGATGTTTAAAGCATCTCTGCAGTGCTTCTCTGCAGATAGTTTACTATCTAACTGGAAAAGATATGCACATTAGTAAAATAATAGGACAAAGCAATATAGTGGAGATAGCAGGACTAGAGTGCAGATCATATGAGTGTCAGTACCCAGTGCCACCATATATCTTCATGTGACTTGAGTAAGGCATTTACCTGAGACTCAGTTTTCTCATTTGTGTATTGGGAATGACAAATCCCTACCCAATTCGAAAATTTGTTGTGAAGATCAAATGAGAGAGTGTATGAAAGAGTGTATATTGAAAACTGAATAAATGAGTGATTTTCTTCAAATATAAGATATTCAGTACCAAAATAGTGTTCAAAAATGTGTTAGAGAAGCTCAGAAGGAAATATTATTGTGGTAAGAGTAGTCTTGGAATTTAATATAATCAATATCAGTCAATCTGTTTATCCTCTATGGGTCACGCTAGGTGCTCAGGATACAAAGTAGAATACTTTCTTAGTCATTTTAGAAGTTGGTCCACTTCCAGGGTCAAAAATTAACTTATTTTTGAATTCTTGGTGCCTAGCACAGTACCTAGAACAGAGCGGGAACTGAAATTTGTGGAAGGAAGGAAGGAAGGGAAGGCTAGTGGTAAAGTAGAAATGGAAATAATGTAAACAACTTTCAATATGACATAGTAAGTACAACACCAGAGATGCATAAAAATTCAAAACCGCAGTGAGCTCCCACCTCACCCCTACTAAAATGCAATGATTAAAAAAAAAAAGGAAGGAACATAACAGGTGTTCGTGAATATGTAGAGAAATTGGAACCCCCATCCATTCATTGCTGGTGGGAGTGCAAAGGTAGAGCTGCTGTGGAAAATGGTTTGGTGGTCCCTCAAAACGTTGAACATAGAACTACCATATAACCAGCAATCCCAGTTCTAGGTATAGACCCAAAAGAAATGCAAGCAGAAACACAAACAGAAATCTGTATAACCAATGTTCGTTGCAGCACTATTCACAGTAGCCAAAAGGTGGAAACAACTGAAATGTCCATCAACAGATGAATGGATAAAGAAAATGTGGTGTATGTCTATAATATGGAATATTACTCAGCCGTAAAGAGAAATGAAGTCTTGATACATGTAACCACATAGATGAACCTTGAAAACATTATGCTGAGTCAGTCACAAAAGAACAAATATTGTACGATCCCACTTATATGAAATAAGCAAATGTATAGAAACCAAAGCTTATTAGTGGTAACCAGCAGTGGGCAGGAGGGGAGAAGGGAGAGTCATTGCTTAGGGGACCCTGGGTTTCTGTTAATGGTGGTGAAATAATTTGGAAAAGAATAGTGGTAATGGTTGTATAACATGATGAATGTAATCAATGTTACTGACTTGTACATGTAAAAAAATATTAAATTAGCAAGTGTTTTGTTATATTTTCACTGCAATTAAAAAAAATACTATAGGAATTAATTCTGCCTGGGAGAGTTGGAGAAGGGCTCACAGAGACAGGATATATAAACTGGACTCTGAAGGACAGTCACTGTTTTCCAGAAGAAGAAAAGGAGAAAGAGCAAAGATCTAACGCAGAGACATGGAGGCCTAGAAGCGCGTGGTATTTTGGAGAAGTGTGTGCAGTGAGCTTGGAACATCTGAAGAGAGAGGGGGAGGAAAGGTTAAAATCAAAAGTTGGGAAAGGATGTTAACAGATTTTATTCCGTAAAGGTCTTTAATGTTATCCTCTATGCCAAGGAGGGAAAATAGCTTCATCTTACGTGGTAACTCCACAGCACAGAGCATGTTTTGAGGAGGATTCTGAGTCCGAGACTGAGCCCTGGCCGATGATGCTCAGTATCTGCTTTGGGCCGAGAGGCTTTTATCTCTGCTCTAGGTAAAGGGAAACTTCAAATGGAGCTCTAAGACTTGTATTTGGCCTCAGAGGATGCCTACTGCTAGGATATAAACCAAAAAAAAAAAACCAAACCTGTTGCCATTGAGTCGATTCCAACTCATAGATATAGTATGCAATAAACCAAGAGCTGCAAAACTTGATCAAGTGTAGAGTGAGGTGATTCAGCATGGGCTCTGGAATCTGACAGACTAGGATGGAATCTTTTCCCTCCACCACTGTGACCTGAGGCAAATGATCAGACCTTTTGAAGCATCAGTTTTCTCAAGAGCAAAATGGGGATAATAATAGTACCAATCCCATAGGGATTGTTAAAATAATGAATTAAAATAACCTGTATAAAGCCCTTAGCACATAGTCTAGAATAATCAGTGTTTAGTTACTGCTGCTAATAATAATAATATCTCACATATAACTTAAATAAAGAAGGTATATAGAGCAATGGTTGCATTCAGTCTTTATGTCTGATACCTACCATTGACTAACCCATTGCTGCTGAGTTGATTCCAACTCCTAGCGACCCTATAAGACAGAGTAGAACTGCCCCACAGGGTTTCTAAGGAGCTGCTGGTAGATTTGAACTACTGACCTTTTGGTTAGCAGCTGTGCTCTCAACCACTGAGCCACCAGGGCTCCGCCATTCACTAGCAGTTACTTTTTTAAACAGTTCATCACTAGAAAAAATATCTTTGCTGAATTAAAATGGAGTGTAAATAAACTCTCAATATTTTCTCTTAGTTATCCATATAATTTACATGTCGGAAGCCTTCTTAACATGTTGAATGAGTAGAGTTGGTCTTACAGCAGAGAATCTGGGCAGAAGTATAACCAAAGCTGTATTCAGAGTCTCTAGATGGGAGTAATCCTTCCCAGCCTAGAGAGATTCATCTCTTCACCTGAGCCTCAGTTCTGTACGTTCCACAGTAGTTATTTGTTTGGGTGTTAAGATAGTTGAAATAATGGCACTTGGTAATCTCTCCGTCAGATGTATCCACTCTGACTCACTGCCAAAATCGCAGATTTGGGAAGAATGGATTTGTAAAATCCATAATAATTGCTATTAGCACAAATAAAGACCTGGGGAGACAGTAGGCAGGGCACAAAAGAGAACACCTTGAGACACTTTAGAGTGAGAAGAACTTTAGCTGATCTGGTTTCTCAAATGATTAGTTAATGTTTTTATTACCTCTAGTTGGTATCTCACATGCTTGTATTTTCCGTGTAATGTCTGTTAACCTCTGAATTTTATATTAGTGTGTTAAATTATATCCAATGACCAATAAATTATCATTGGAGTTTTTTTTTCTTATTAATAAATCTTTGTGGGTATGCAATTATGACTTGTCCATAAAACTGAAAATCACAGAAAGAAATTTGGGCAGGGCTTTTATAAGAAATAACTGACCTATAGAAGAATCCTGATCAAAAGGGGGAAATGCGGAACAGAATTTCAAATTTTCATGGACTCTAGACTTTCTAGAGCCATGGAGGCTGGCTGAACCCTTGAAACTAATGTCCTGAGATAATCTTTAAACCTTAAACCAAAAATATCCCCTGAAGTCTTCTTAAAAGTAAACGGTAGTTTAGCTTAACTAGTAAAGAATGTCTGCCTTGAGCATTGTGGTCTTTCAAGATCTGTGTATATGGGATCAAATTGACAGCAACTCCAAAGATTACATAGGAAACTTAGGGGGCAGTGAGTTTATGTTAATGGGGGAAGAACAACTCAGAAAAGGAGAGTGAGAATGGTTGCCCAACTGGAAGAATGTAATCAGTGTCACTGAATTGTACATGTAGACACTGTTGAATTGATGTATGTTTTGCTGTGTATATTCTCAACAACAACAACAAAATAAAATTAAAAAGAAATAACTGACCTAGACCTTGAGAAAGAGAACAAGCAAGAATGAAAATACTAGATTGTGAAGAATGTAGTGGCTAAGAGAACCTGGATGTTAGAATCAGACAATCTGTGATGGAGAAATAAAAGTGGGAGTTATGGAAAGATTTGACGTTTGGTCTTAGGCATTAAAGGTCAGATAAAAGTGTAATGGCGAACATCAAGTGGAAAGGGAAAACTTGGGAAGGGAGGGATTCAAGAGGCATGGACTGGGTAGCAGAGTGAGCTGAAAATAAAGAAACTGGACTGGGAAGTGGCTGCTAGTCTTGTTCAGGGATGGGAGTCATGAGAGCCACAGAGCCGTTTTGACAGAGGAAAAGCAAATGGAGTTTTGGCAAAAGAGAGTGAAGGTGTGGGAGTGCATAATTCCCCCAAGGATATGAAGACATATTAAAGTAAGGCAGTAATTGGGTTTGATGAAATCAAGATAAACATAAGCTAGTAAAGAAAAGAGAACAACTTTAGGTCTATATTATTCTCCTAAATCCCCTAAAACTAGAAATGTATTTTTGGTTTTTTTCAGTTTATGAAGTCATACTTTTCAGTGCCTTTGTTTCAGAGCTATTAATCAGCTCCTTATGATTGGTGGGGAAGACAAGTGTTTCTACCATTCCAGACGAACTCTGTGGATAGAAAGTCTTTTTTCTAAATTCATCCAAGTCCACAAGTCTTAAGATCCACTGCAAGCTCCAGCTAGTAGGCCCTTGATGGAATAGGTACAGTGTTAGGAAATCTAAAATCTCAGCCACTGGGGCTGTGGAGAGAACACTTCCAACTCCAGAGAGGTTGATTTCGTTCCTGTTTTCCAGGAACACATCCCCCACAAGATTTGTATAAAAAAAAAAAAAAAAACCAAACCCACTGCCGTCGAGTCGATTCCGACTCCTAGTGACCCTATAGGACAGAGTACAACTCCCCCATAGGGTATCCAAGGAGCGCCTGGTGGATTCAAACTGCCGACCTTTTGGTAAGCAGCCAAACTCTTTTTATTTTTATTTTATTTTATTTTATTGTTGTGCTTTAAGTGAAAATTTACAATTCAAGTTCATCTCTCATATAAAAATGTAGACATACATTGTTATGTGACCCTTGTTGCTCTCCCTATACTGTGACAGCACACTCCTCCTTTCTACCCTGGATTTCCTGTGTCCATTCAACCAGCTCCTGACCCTCTCTGCCTTCTCATCTCGCCTCTGGACAGGAGCTGCCCATTTAGTCTCATGTGTCTACTTGAGCTAAGAAGCACACTCTTCACGAGTATCATTTTATGTCCCATTGTCCAGTCTAATCTTTGTCTGAAGAGTTGGGCTCAGGAATGGTTTTAGTTTTGGGCTAACGGAGAGTCTGGGGGCCATCTTCCAGGGTCCCTCCAGTCTCAATCAAACCATTAAGTCTGTTCTTTTTACTATAATTTGAGTTCTTCACCACACTTTTCTCATGCTCCAGCAGGGACTCTCTGTTGTGTTCCCTGTCAGGGCAGTCATTGGTGGTAGCCGGGCACCATCTAGTTCTTCTGGTCTCAGGCTGATGAAGTCCCTGGTTTACGTGGCCCTTTCTGTCTCTCGGGCTAATCCTTTCCTTGTGTCTGTGGTGTTCTTCATTATCCTTTACTCTAGGTGGGTTGGGACCAATGGACACATCTTAGATGGCTGTTCACTAGCTTTTAAGACCCCAGATGCCATTCACTAAAGTGGGATGCGGAACATTTTCCTAATAAACTTTGTTATGCCTCTTGACCTAGATGTTCCCTGAAACCATAGTCCCCAGACCCCTACCCCTGCTACTCTGTCCCTCAAAGTGTTTGGTTGTATTTGGGAAACTTCTTAGCTGTGGTTTAGTCCAGTTGTGTGCAGCCAGACTCTTAACCACTACACCACCAGCGTTTGCAAGATTTGTATAGTGCTATGTAAAATTTGTAGGAAATGTTGGCAGAGAGAGGCTGAGTGTCTTGCCTGAATGTCTCATTCTAAAAAGAATTAATGCAGATGTGATGAAGTTGCCGAACAGTTGCAAATGGCCAAAATGATAAAACATTGTAAGTTGAGAAATAAATGTCAGGAGTATTGATTTGCAGTCCTTAGACTAGGACTTTTAAGCTTGGGACATTTTTTAGGGGAACATGTGAGTATTCTGGTTGTAGAATTAAAAAAAAAAAAAAGGATGTTGTTTTTTTTACTTTAAAATTAGCAGGCAGAAATATACAGTTCACCGCTGGAAAATCAACCAGTTGACAGTGCATTTGTCTGGAAGCCAGCAGGCATGAGGGAGGGAAGTGGCATGCCTCCATGGGACGCTTCTCTGCTAGAGAATGAGTTTTTCCGTGGTAAGTCTATGCATTAAATTGCCTTGGAACTCCCAGTGGTAATGGAAGCAAACAATAATTACAGTTTACATTAAAATGCTCAAAACATAGCAAACCCTGTACTTTATTTTCCCACTTCCCTTGTTTACCTTATCTGAAGAAGATGCTATTATCTGCTACTAACAAAATTTTAAAGTACCTTATGATTAAATATAATCTAAGCTAATATTCTCTGATCAAGCCCCAATAAATATATGAATTAGCATTAATGTTTAATATTTAACCTCAGGTAAAAAGGAAGTATGTCTTTTGGAAATATATCTATAAATTTTATGGTTCTTAATAGACTTTTATTGCTTCTAAATACACTGTAATGAAATGTAATTATTATAAAAGAATTAACCTGGTATAATATATAACGATGAAGATTGGAACAAATTCCAAAAGTACCATGTACACACGTATCTTATTATCATGTGAGCACAGTTCACCCTTATGGGTCAAATTAAGCCTGGCCCTTTGAAAAGTTAACTCAGAGGTCATTCACCCTGAAGAACTAATTCCTTTTGCAAAGGCAGTGACATAACCTGGACCCCATAGTGGAAGACAGGTGAGCTGGGCAGACATTGAGCAAGATGGTCAGCCTAAGGACTTGCTTCAGTAAGATGGTTGCTCACAGAGAATCTACTTTAGAGAAAAAAAATACCCAGAGGAAAATCTCTGTTTCAAAGCAAAGGTTTTGTATGAGGAGGAAGGTCACTGTTTATGGAATGAAAGAAGTGATTTGGCCTCTCTAAAAATACAGAGGAGAAGCAGAACAGGAATTTTTCCAACCTCACAGGTAATCAGTAAACGGCCTTGTTAACTTTGGACTCTGAGTGATCTTGAATAGTTAAAACCCAACTATGGGGATGTTAACAGTGGTTACACCTGGGTAGGATTCCAGGTGATTTTACTTGTATAGTTATAATTTCCTATGAGCATGTATTGAACATGTATTGCTTTTTTAATCAGAAAAAGACTACTGAGGGGAAAAAATAGCCATAAACAGCTTGAGAGGGAGAACAGATTTCAAAGAGGTGTTATTATAATTTGTTTAAAAGACAGATTTTGACTCAATTTTTTTTTTTTTTCCTTTTGCTCTGTCATATATCGTTTGGTTATTTGATTTGGGAATGTAGGTAATAAATTATTTTAAAAACTGAGGACAAATAAATATGTTTTTAATTAAAACATTTCCTGGAGGATTCCTTAGTTAAAAATCCTTAGTGCTGAAGCTGAGTTCTGTTGGCTGTACAGATGTGATGACTCCAACTTGTAGCTAAAATAGGGCAGGGAAGGTCCAGAACAGACTTCAAAGACCCCTTTAACACCTACCCTAATATAATGGGCCTGTCGCATGTACATCCTATTTACATGCACTCAAATACCAACATGCCTCCCTCACTTTCCCTGTCATTACAGAGTTAAAATAACTATATTTTTATGCCAAATAATTTAAAATAACCAAGGATAGCAAGGATAGTACACCATTTTATGTAGTTCTGATGGAAAGATTTCTGTAAACCAAAAGCTTCTTCAGCAATTTAAATAATCTCACATATCACCTACGTTGAATTTGATTTTAATTAATGAATGTTTCTTCAATAAATAATCTGGTTGTATTCATTATAACATGAATATCATAAAATATATTTATCACAAGTTGGGCCTTAGGAAATCATTGTTCTCTGTAAATCTGAACAGGTTTTCTTTAGGAAAAAATGTCAAATATGATTAGAGACACACAATTCACAGAAATATCAACCATGTCGCTAAAAATGTGCTGTGACTTCTCTGGGTTCACAGAGACTGTGGCCTAGTAAGCATGAGCCCTGGGCTTTGGCTTACCCTGGGTCCTCAGTATTATAAGGAGATCACTAGGCCCTGACTTGGACACCATCCTCTGATGTTGCTACTGAGAGAAAAGTAAACATTGTTTAACAACAGCAACTTCACAACCTTGCAAACATATAAGCTCCTAGTGAAGTTTTTATAGCTCATAAAAAAAGCAAAACGTGAAACACCAGCTTTTATGGCACAGAGGTTGCATTGCACAGTGACTGAGTGCCTGGACTCAGGAGATAGACTGCCTCAGTTCAAATTGCAGCTTTGCCACTTACTAGCTGGGTGAACTTGGGAACTTACTGGATCTCTTTGTGCCTCAATTTCATCATTTATAAAATGAGAATAATAATAGTACCAACCTTGGAGGGTGTGTAAGCATTTAATGAGTTAATATACTAAGTGCCTGATGCATCGAGCCCACTGCCGTCAAGTCGATTCTGACTCATAGCAACCCTATAGGACAGAGTATAACTGCCCTATAAGATTTCCGAGGCTGTAAATCTTTATGGGAGCAGACTGCCACATCTTTCTCCTGTGGCCTGACACATAGAAAGTGCTAAATTATGAGGATGCTAATGGGTCTTAATTTTTTTCAGGAAAAAGACTATCATTAGCATTTCATGTAACAACGTTGTATAGAACTTTTAATTTTCTGTATTTCTCTAATCTAGCCAAATAAGTATATTTATAAGTTAGGTGTTAAGCCTTTAGTGTTAACACTGGAGTAACATGCTGTTTTCTTAACAATACAACTGAGAAGTCACACGCTATTTACAGACCCTCATTTCCATTACTATCCTATGTGGTAAACACAAGTGGACATAGTATGGCAACCTGGTAACCTGTGGAGCCTTGGTGGCGCAGTGGATAAGAGCCAGGCTGTTAACCAAAAAGGCCAGCAGTTCAAATCCACCAGCCACTCCTTGGAAACCCTATGGGGCAGTTCTACTCTGTCCTATAGGGTTGCTATGAGTCGCAATCAACTCGACAGTAACCTGAAAGAAACAGAAAGACATGGCTTAAAAATACCAGTGGTTGCATAGTTATTCAGTGTTAGAACCAGTACTAGAATCTACATTATTATAATTTCCCTTTGTTACTACAGCCATGTCTTACAAAAATTTAGTACACTTTAGATGCACTAAAAGAAACCAAGATTAAAATTAATTGTCAAAAAATTAGGTTTTAAGTCTTTATGTTATTATGGAAGGTTTATTTTGTTTAAAGAAGTATGATCCAGCAACTTCCATCCCAGTCTTGTTAAAATCAAACTATTTTAAAAAAAAAATAATCAAAATTAATGCATTCGTGTTTGCGATAGTATGATGTAAGTAAAATTATAAACGAGTATGTTTCCTGAAGAAGGTCCTTCAACAATTCAAATTATCATTAGACTAAAAATCTTAGACAAAAAAAAAAAAAAATTGACTCATATTCTCCTTTTAGTTTTAGATGACTTGGATAGCACTCTGGCTCAGGAACAATCTCCAAGCTCAGTGAATACTAGAACGCCCTTCAACTATGAATCAAGAACACAGTTCAGTCGTTTTTACTCCAGTGGGAACAGACCTGGTAATACCGCAGGAAGACACAAAAATTGCTATAATGAAACTTCCAGTATGTCTATCTATGACATCCTAAGACCAGGAGCACCTAGGGAAAGTTTTAACACCTTTTTTCCTAGAACAAGGACAATTTATGATATGTATACGACAAGGAAGCCCAGAGTCTTCCAAGAAGGTTATGTTCAAAAGAATACTTTTGGTAGTTCTTCTCTCTGTTTTCACAGCATACAACAGTCAGCCTTACCAGCCACAAGGCATTTCACAACAAGAAGCTTACATTTTCCAGTCACAGCTCAGAACAATACTGGGTTTATACCACAGAGCCACCAGCACAGCCCCAAAAGAACTCGCTTATCATCCATCATATGGAATAGATCAGATTCTTCAAGAGATGGACGGAACCAGGAAGAGTTCCTGAGGGCACCATCACCTATGGAAACTGACCCTGCTGATCACTATATGTACCCCAGGTGTTTTCAGAATAGCATATATGAATTTCACCGTTCACAGAGTGTTTACCAAAGTGTTGGTTTAAATGCCCCTATAGACAATAGAATGAGTCCTGATCCATTCGAGAACTCAGAGAATATGCCATTCTACCATCAAGACAACCCATTCTCTAGGTCTTTCTTTAGCAATACCTTTGGACGAGGCAGAGAACAGAGATTTGGACAAAGTCCTTTTGGGGGCCAACAGGAAGATCATTCTTCCTGGTCTGACTTTTATCAAAACAGAAAACCATTCACTTCTTCTGACAGAGACTTTGAAATGCTTTCCACTGTTGCAAATAGTGCATCAGATGCTCATAGCCATAGTGTCCCTTTTCAACACCAGGGATCATTTTCTCCTGGTAATGGACCAGATGTTTCCAGAGACCATGAAGAGCCATGTCCCTGGCAGTTTGATTTTCAGACATCCACACTGGAGAGCATGGAGTTATCACAAGGCAATGGAAACCAGTTGACTCCTAATTTCAGCACACCAAATGCTTGCCCTATGACTGATTCAAGCTATCATATCAAATCTAGTGGGTTGGAATGTCAACAGGACAGTTCTAGAGAAGTACATTTAAAAAAAGAAGCTTACTCATTTGGAATTTCTCAGCCTTTAGCATCCTCATTCAAAACTTCTTTCCCCCAGATTTCTGATGACAAAGGGAACCCTCAGAGTTCCAGTTTTCAGAATCCCACAGTCACTTTGCAGGAAATTATTCCCAATAAACCTGTCTGTTTTCCAATAAGAAGCCGTACAGAAGTCATTGTGAGCAACAGTGATTCGACTGATTCTCCACCTCTTGCTGAAAGCCAACCCAGTATCTTGGTCACAGAAGAGAATAATGAGAAGGATTTGAATAACTCTATTTTAGAAAAGTACGAACAACTAAACAAGATGGACTGGGAAAACATGACAGGTGAACAACCACAACTTGTTTTACAGACAGGGATCTCTAACCCCTTACCTGATTTTCAAAATCCCCTCTCCCAGGACTCAGCCGAGAACAATCAGTTTGTTTTTAATGCATCTACCACAGTAAGTTCAAAAAGGTCACCCAGAGTCCTTCCCAGGAAAGATATCTCCAAAATCTACATATCGCATAGAGATAAAGCCAGTGGACTTAAAAAAGAAAAGAGTTTTTCTGGGAACAGAAAACTTCGTTCAGAAACATCCTCTCCTTTTCTTCAGGACTGCAGAACATCACCATCTTTTCCCAGCCCAAATCAAGGTTGTCATCAGGAATTAACAGTAAATAATGAAGATATTTCCAGCATTATTAAAAGTAACCACTGGAACGCTGAATCTACTGATAATCAAAACCCACAGTCTCCAGAAAAGCCTGTTATTTTAGATTCTGAAGGAGAACAACGTACCATCACCTGTTCTATCAACTGCAGCAGGTCTGTTGCCAGCCACGGTGTCTCATGTGACCCATTAGGTCAGCCATCAGATGCACTACAAGATTCCTCACCACTGAATAATTCTTTCCTTGATGCTGTGGTGATTCCTTCTGCTACAGTGTTCTCAAGGAGAAGTCCTTCAGGAAACGATCCATCTCTGGGAGAAAGAGAAGAAAAAGCCAATATTAGCAAGAACCAAAATAATCAGTTTGCCATTAGCCCCTTAGAAAGCCAAAAGAATAATGATAATTATGTGCCTGTATATAATAAAATGGTTGATGTTGTCAAATGCCACTCACATCATCCTTTCAGGGATGGCAAGGGAAAAAGAAAAATAAAATGTCGAGTATACTATATTGAAAAATCAAGCAAACCAGAAAATAGATCAACATCCACAAATGATAGCAGTAACCTCAGCGAGGTGAATCAAGGCAATTCCAAGGCTCCTGAGCCTTATACAATTTATTGTACTTTACCAAGAAAATCACCCAGTTTTCTCATTAATAGAAGGAAATCAGAAAGTAAGGTAATGGCTGCTTCATTTAGTAATGGTCCTCTTCCATTCCAAATCAAAAACAATGTGGAAGATCCAATCGGGAAGTACACATCAAACAAATTCAGTCCCAGTTCTCCTGAGTCAGACAGTGAATGTTCCAAAGTAGTTTCAGACTCAGCTCCAGTAATACCTGCAGCCGCAAAGTGGATGACAAATTTGAAAATCACTGGATCTGCTTCTGTTAGAAAAGAACCACTTCCTTTCCTCATCAGGAGGGCTGTGTCATGTCCTTCAGGGGAGCCATATTCCTCAATTGGAAGTGATGAAAGAGAAAAACGCTCAGTCTTGGATACCGATGCTTCTGCTGTATCACCAAGGCCTCGGGAGAGAATCATTAACACTCTGGAAAGTGACTCATCTGTTAGGGATTGTTCTTTAACTAAAAGCCACCACCAAAAAGAATACTCTCAAGAATGTGCTGAAAATGATGGTAAAATTGCAGCCTCCAGGACAGGTATATTTTCCCTTCCAAATGAAGATCCTTTACCTTTTTCCTCAGAAGCCTCAGGAAAGGAAAGTGGGAAAACATTACGTAAGTATAAAACCACTAGCATGTTTTCTGTTTCTGGTGATGATGATAATATAAAATGTCTTGAGGTGGTTTCAATATATTATACTCTACCAAGGAAACACAGCAAAAAATTCTGTAACCTCCTTGAAAAGTATACACAAAATACCAATTCAATTACAGAATCACCCAAAGTGGGGACTGAAACATTTTCTAATGCTTCACAAAACGGTAAACTAAATTATTCTACACAAGAGCAGTCGGGAACACCTTCATCTGAAGATCAAAAGATGCTGGTTAACTCTGCTCAGGAGAACAGCCCTTATATTTCTCACACCACTGAAAATGTGACTGTTTTACAATTACCAGATAGTGGGTCCTCAGAGCCTACATTACAGGAAATGACTTCTGTTGAGGCAGGTGTTTCTCTCCCTAAAGGAGAATCTGAAACTAGAGAGATTTTCCCAGATAACTTTACTAAAGTACCTCTAAGAGATTCACAAAGCAGGAAAAAGAAAGGAAAAAAATTACAAAGAGAAACCCTGCGTACTTCTTTAATGCTTCAGGAAAAAGAATTTACAGAAGAAAAATTGGAAAATTGTCAACAATCCATTAAATCAAGTAATGGTCGTCCCTCTAGTCTCCCAGCCCATTCAGAAGATAATGTTGAAAAGTCTGAAACTGTAAGAAGTTCTGGGGAGAATGTGGGTAGTGGTATTGCTATTACATCTACTGGAAATGGAAAATGTCCTCAGAAAGGTATCAGCACAGCCATAGCTGTAGATGATAGCTCCAGTGGGTTGCAGACCAGTGAAGTAAGAGGGAAAGTTGGAACAGATTGCCAACAAATGACTGATAAAGAACTTTCTGACTCAGAAAACCATGCCTTTGCTGTTACTCTAGCTTTGCAGAAACTACAATTTGATGAGGAGACTTATTCAGGTAGACGAGAGATAGAGAGTTTGCAGTCTGAACCCAAAGAACTGCCTCAAAGAAGTCAAGAGGTAAACACGACAGAGTGCAGGAAGGCTAAAGATGAAATACAGAGATTGGCATGGGATCAACCTTCACTTCCTGGAGGGAGTAATGAAAATGTAGCCAGTTTGGATGACCTAGAAAAAGGAAAAAACTGGTCTTCAGTTAAACACAAATTGGCTGCCATGTCCAAAGCAAGCAGAAAATTCCCTGTTAAAAATTTAAGCCCCAGAAAACATGTAGCTACTATTTTCACTGAAAGTGAGAGCAGGTCTGGTATTGGAGGTTTAGCTCCCAGCACACCAGAAACCACTCCCCTGACCCCTGAACCCACTCCAACATCTGCAGAATCCACGGATGAAAGTAGAAGGTTGAGTAATGATGGAGTTAATGTGGAGAAATTTGAGACCCCTCTCCAGGTTACTGTAATAGCCAACAGAGAACCTTCTACACACTTAAGTGATCAGAAGTCTAACATCAACATTTCACAAACACGTTGGAATGAGTTTAAGAATATCTCGGCATCAGTACCAAAGAATGAGGACTCTATAGATGTAACAGTAGCTCAGACTTTGGAAAGAGAGTCAGTAACTCTGGACCAGCCCACCTTCATCAGCCTCAGGGAAGCAGGGTTCTCTGACCATCAGAAGAGATTGAGCCCTCCTTGTCCATTGGAGCCTGCATGCAAGTCTCCTACAGTAAGCATTCCACTGGCCAATTGTCAGCAGCAACAAAGGAGTGCGTCATCTCTTGAGTGGGAACTTGAGCCACATCGCTGTCATTCAAAGAGCTTAAAAAGCATCAGTGTACATGGTGATAAGCTACACAAAAATCACCCTCCAAAAGTCAGAGAGCGCCATTTTTCTGAAAACACATCTATTGACAATGCCCTGAGTCGACTGACCCTTGGGAATGAGTTCTCTATCAACAATGGGTTTAGTCGAAGGTTCAGATCTTTTTCCGAATTTCCCTCCTGTGATGAAAATGAAAATTGGACTTTGTATAGTGACAGGACAAAAACAAGTCGCAAGCCTGCAACATCTATATCCAGACCTATTGACTATGGGATTTTTGGGAAAGAACAACAATTGGCTTTCTTGGAGAATGTAAAGAGGTCACTCACACAAGGAAGATTATGGAAACCAAGTTTTCTTAAGAACCCTGGCTTCCTGAAAGACGATATAATTAACCCTCCCAACCCATCAGAGTCATTAAGCTCAAATTCTCCTAGCAGTCAGATGCCAGACGGTGGCTTATCTCCAACTGAACTGCTTAATATCTATGAGGAGGACCCAGTGGACTCAGCTTGTGATACAGACACAACCACAGATGATGAATATTACCTGGATGATAATGACAAAGAGTCAGAACTGTGAAGTTTTTTGTTTCTTTTTCGATAAAACAACCTTGTCAAAATCTTGTAATAAAGTATAAATGTGTATGTTCATGGGAAGGACAGATATAAAAGATGTAATCTGGGCACTGCCTGCTTGGAAACAGCTCAGGTTTCCTTTTTTTTCCTCCACACCCTGTACATAAATTCCTGAATTCTAGCACAATGAATGCTGTTTCGAGGGCTCTGTTTTCTGCCCCCCCGTATATGTCCTTGGCCTTCCTTTATTACCCCCCAGCTTAATCTCTAATGCACTGTCCTATTTTGGCTTTCTGCTTCATTTTTTCCCCTAACATTTTACACCTTTCATTGTGGTTTACAGTCCTAATATCCTGGGCACATAAGCTTATTAATTATCCAGCACAAAACTCTGTATTGCTTCTTCCCATCCACACCCTATACTCACGACATTTTTAGGGATCGTGATAATAGAGTAAATATTATCATCCTGTTTGACTCATCAGCATTTAGGAGGTTTAGAGGTTTTGTTTTGTTTTTTTCTTTCCTTTCAAACAAAGATAAGGGGATTTTTATTAAGAACATCTTATATCCATAGAAGAGCCAGGGAAACACATGTCTGAAGAGCATGTTGAGGTGACAGGTGAAAAGCTGAATCCCTAACTAGCCAGTAGAACATTAATGCTCCTAGGAATTCCTCTGAGTTTGTGGGAATTGGCTAAATTCTTAAGGGCTGAATTAATCAAGCTAAGGACTTAGGCCAGGCAACCTGACTGCACAGATGGTAGCTGAGCTGCAGAAATTCTGCTTATGAAGGGAGCATAACTGAGAGGCAGAGATAAGTAAACCTCTCTTCATGAGGCTGACTTAGCTTTACTGCAGGCTTTCTCAGCAACTAGTTTGTCCCCATTTTCCCAGAGCTATCCATTTCCCTGGAGCCCTGGTGGTGCAGTGGTTCAGAGCTGGCCTGTTAACCGAAAGGTCGGCAGTTCAAATCCACCAGCCGCTCCCTGGAAACCCTTTGGGTCAGTTCTACTCTGTCCGTAGGGTCACTATGAGTCGGAATTGACGGCAACATTTTTTTTTAACCCTTTTCCCCAGGAGCCCTGGTGGCACAAAGGTTAAGCACTTGGCTGCAAACCGAAAGGCAGTTTGAACCACCAGGCGCTCAGCGGGAGAAAGATGTGGCAGTTGGCTTCTGTAAAGATTACAGCCTAGGAAATCCTATGGGGCAGTTCTACCTGTTGTATAGGGTCGCTAGGAGTCAGAATCAACTGGATGCCACACAACATCCATTTCCCCATTCTCTTTATAGGACATAACTACTACTTTCCAGGTGGGGCATCTTAGTTGCAAGTAACAAGTGGAAGCCATGGCCACATCCCCATAATGCAGCCAAGTCAGATCTGACACCCTGGGGTTCACAGGCTGCTCTACAGCATCATTTATCAAACCTTTGGGAAATTGTAAGGCAGAGCTCCTAAGAGCTGGTCACAATGATTTTTTTCAATAATTAATCTAGACTGAATAACTTGATATCCACTGATAATTTGGCTTTCCTTATTATTTAGTTGTCATGCAGAAGTGTTGGTGATTTCTCTCCTTCTTATTCAGGGTAAGGAGCCCTGGTGCCACAGTGGTTAAAGTGCTCTCAGCTGTTAACTGGACGGTCGGTGGTTTGAACCCACCAGCTGCTCCACGGAGGAAAGATGTGGCAGTCTGCTTCCATAAAGATTTCAGCCTTGGAAACCCTATGGGACAGTTCTGCTCTGTCCTATAGGGTCACTATGAGTCGGAATTAACTCAGTAGCAATGGGTTTGTTTGTTTGTTTGTTTGTTTTAATTCAGGGCAAAGACCAATAGATGGTGATAAGGATGATTTGCTGGAACTATATAAAGCATCTCACCCTGGATCTCAATACTGTGAGGCAACATGAATGGGTTGCATCTTTCCTGGCTTATATTCGCTTTCTGACCTAGTTCTCTTTTTCATGTATCTCACCTAGTGTGTTTCATCTATATAAATTAAGGATAATGATAGGTGTCGGTGAAGTGTATAGAGATCTGGAATTGATATGAATGGAAGAAGGCACTATATTATTATTACCCTCTTCAGCATTGCCTTGCCTGGAAGCAGAATGCCAGGGTTAGTTTACATCACTCCCATGAAACTCAAAAGTAATGAAGATGTAGTAACTAACATGAAAGCTATTCCTTAAACCTGTAAATTGTCTTAAACTTCAGGCTCTGATCAATCTTGAGCTCAAAGGGACTGTCAGTAGAATTTTAAATCAACTATTCTAACTGGTCAACTCAAATTTATATGGTAAAGAATAACATTTTATTCTTTGTTTTATGTATGTTTGTAAATTCCACCCTTGCCTTTTTTGTCTGTTTTTCTGATTATTTAAATTTTCATAAACCATGACCTACGTTTTCTATGTAGTTTTAAGGTATTCAGAGTTAATATGTTACTGTTAAGATGCTTGGTTTTTTTTAATGATCAGCTTGCAAGCTCTGTTTCAGTAAATACTCTTGAGTCTACAGGTTTGCTACAAAAGGTGAAATGAAGTTAGCTTATTTTTCAGTGAACTGAGGCTATATCAGCAGTTAGGTAAGTTAAGGTAAAGCAAAACAACTGCTTTGGGGCCCAGACTCTGCACTGGAATATACTGTCTGAATTCAAAGGTAATTGATGGCCAATGCTCAGTTGCACCGTTTGTAATGTCTACTTGCTGGTCTGATTTGAGAATCAAGAAAACAGAAAATTCAAGAAAATAGCACCTTCTATAGTTTTATATTTTTATAAAGTACTTCATTAAAGAAGTATAGCAAATTTCTATGTATTTTAACATATAAACGGCTGCTTTTTTCATGTTCTTTTTTTGTTATAGCTGTGATAATATATAATCATTTTTATAGTCAGAACTTGTTTGCTAAAAGATATAATCATTATTGAAATAAATATTCACATAAGTGGAGTAAATCATGAGGGATCAATTCTAATAAATACTTGGCATAATAAACTTGTTTAAATAATGGACTTCTATAACCATAAATTTTACACTGTAAAGTCCATTTCAAACAAGGTTTAATGAGATTATTTTAATTTTTAGAGACTTCCCTCAAAATAATTGAACCTTACATTGTAAATACATTGGTGTTAATAAAACTCCAACTGCTATTAATAAGTGTGCGGTGATAAAACTGCTTTGTGTAGGAGATAAGATGTGGTAGAAGAAAGCCCACTTTGGTTATGGTGAAGATGGGTATCAAATTAGAAAATTCTCTGTTGAATGCCAGAGGGGTAAAGAGGTCTTTTTGCTAATAGTATATTGTTAATACTAGCAATAATACTTCAGAATATTCCATTTAAATGTATAGTGTAAATATGTAAATATTTTACTGTCTAAGCAACTTTGTGGATATATTACCACACAGTGGCTGTTTGTCACTGGCAATTCTATATTTCTGAAACAAATAAGCCTTGTGCACTTTTGTTAAAGCTTTGCCAAATTATCCTTTTATGTAGTTCTCAAACCTGTTCTGTAGGTATGGAATGTGTTACAAGACAAGGTGCAAATTTAAAACAATGCTGGTGTTGAAATAAATTATTTAAACAGGTCCACTGTTTTAACTGGTTTTTATTCCGAACCTCAAATGACTATTTTTAAGTGTGAAAGTTTCAGGAAGTTTTTTTTTTTTTTTTTTTTAAAGGCAAAAGTATTCAAATAAATCTTTTTGGTGGCTATTGAATGAGATCAATCATATGGGTGGTTTTAAAAAAGAGTAGCTTATTTCTCTCTTCTTCTTTCATTTATACCAAAAAGCAACCCACCAACATCAGAACAATGTGCCTGGTTGCATAATAGAGGCAGAATGAAGAAGCTTAGCATTTCTGCCTGGAGGTTCTTAGATTTATAGAGGAAGAGGAAGCTACATGGAGTTGGGGGTCATCCACTGCTCAGTGGCACTGATGAAAGATAACTGCTAAACAAATTGATTAATAAAGTTGTCGTCATCTTCCACTTTTCTAGAAAAGGAACTCAAAGCCCTTCCTTTACTAAGAATAGGTCAGTGTCATCATTTTGAACGTGAACAGTATTTCATTAAAAATAACTTTACTGTCCTTTATTAAAATTTAAAAATGTATCAGCCAGCATTTTCAGTTGTAGACAATAGACTCTAGTTGGTTGGAATAGAAAAGGGTTTATTAAACAGTATGCTTTGCTTGAACCCTGGTGGTTTAGTGTTTAAGCACTCGGCTGCTAACGGAAAGGTTGTTGGTTTGAACTTACCAGCAACCCCATGGGAGAAAGATGTGGCAGTCTGCTCTATGAGTCAGAATCAACTTGATAGTAGTGGGTTTTGGGGTTTATACTTTGCTCACAAACTCAGAGGGTTGAGGGAATAGATTTCAAGCTGAAATTCTAGGACCAGTTCCTAAAACCATGCTGTGAAATTGGACTGCCAAGGGGGCTGCTGTCTCTTTTATGACCAGGAAGATGCCGAATCAGGAAGTTGACTGAGCCGATCCGCTGAATCACCGTATTTATTTGTCCCCACCATGCCTTCTGGATTATGCTGTCATTCAAGTCCAGGGTAAACTTGGAAGTACTTCTGGAAATGTTCTGGAAGTAAGTAGTGGTCATTGAAAGGAGCCCTGGTGGTACAGCGGTTAAGCACTCAGTTGCTAACAGAAAGTTCAGCAGTTCAAACTCACCAGTGACTTCACAGGAGGAAGATGTAGCAGTCTGCTCCAGTAAAGATTACAGCCTTGGAAAACCTATGGGGTAGTTCTGCTCTGTCCTATAGGGTGACTATGAGTCAGAATCAACTTGATGGCAAAGGATATGGTTTAACAGGTTAGTGGATATTGATACAATTGTCTGTCCAGTAGACACTTCTTTTTTTTTCCTCTAGGAACTCTGACTGATACTTCCTCAGCCTAGGACACATGTAGACTGTGGAAGAATCAATATGCTTCCATGACCCTAAGTTCCTTGTCACGATTGATTGGTTCTAGGATAAGTGCCTGACTCAGGCTGGACCAGAGAGTAGTTATATTTTTGGAGGAAACACCCCTATATTGTGAGGTTCTGGATGCAAGTTAACATTTAAACCAATTGTCCCATAATCTAAAATCCATCCTATGGGCTGTAGTACCTGGAGGGGCTGGGACTGAATTTGTATCCCTAGCACCTTGCAGAATGCATGTCATAAAGTGAGTGCTGAGTAAATATTATTGAAGTAATTAAAATTATATGCATTTTTGGGATCTAAGCTGGTCTAACCCTATGTAAGAATTTTATTAATTAATGACATCGAAAATGAGACAATTCTCTAAAGTAAAAAGAGGAATTTGTGAATTGTGGCAGCTCAGCTGCAAAAATGAATTGTACCAGGGCCTAGCACATGATGGGAACTCAGAAGGTTTTCTATATTTCTACTCCATTTTTAGTCTACAAGGCAGACGATGGCAAAGTTAACACTGCATCTGTTTAAGAGAAAAGTCAGTTACAAGTTGAAATCTCCTAGCCTTGATTTTAAATTCCCAGGAAAAGGATTCTGACTGGTTCAGCATGGGGCAGGCTCCAAACCATGGGCCAATCAACTGTGACCATGGGTTAAGGTCATCTTTTAGAAAGCCTCACTGCTAACCATGTAGATAGTATAAAAAAGAGGAGCAATTACCAGAAAAGGTGGAAACGTAGCATTGAGTAGACAATTAGTAGGTGGCAATTTTACATGGCTTTAGTGTGATTCCAGGGGCTAGTACAATGTGTAAACATTTATTGAATCTAGACCTTCCAGAGTCACACAGAAACTACAATTCTGTGTGAGACTGAAGCTCAATATGGATCTGAATGTGAAGGGGATGTGAACTGTTGCTCGATTAGAGTCTGTGCCCTGGAGCAGTCAAGCCAATGAAACGTACTCCAAGTCAGAAAGAGTGAGAAAATTTATTTAGGAGGTATCCACCAGTGGGGAGTCTGACAGCAACGCACGCTGTCTCTATGGAGTCCCAAAAGGCATTTTTACATTGGAGTTTATATATGATTATTTTACAAAGGTTAGAAGTGTCTTTGTAGCCCGCAGATGGCGTGGCCAGATGAGTTATTCATTACAAGGTAATTAGGAGAGACTGTTTATCAGACTAAAGAGATACATGCCGGAGGTCTTCTTATCAGTCTAAAGATATACATGTCAGACATCTGGGCTCTAATCTTCCTGTGAGGGGTCATCAGCCATAGGTGGCCGGGCAGAGCAAAACAAAGTCATTAACAAAGGTATGTAGAAAGGAAAAGACAGGTAAAAAGGAAAAAAAAAAAAAAACTTATAGGTTGATCATGGTTATGTCAAGCTCTCAGTTGCCCATTTTGAAAAGGAGAAAACATGTTGAGAAGTATTAGGGTCACATGAACCTTTCTGAAATGGGTCAAGTTTGGTAAAGCCATCTCTCCTGCCTCAATGCCCTCCTCCTCCTCTTTATACTATTCATTCCTATTTGACCTTCAACCTTTTGTTGGGAGAGGCAATCTGTCATGGGCCCTGAACATCCCTGAAGATTCTTTCTGGATATGCCAAGAATGTAAGGCCACTCTATCCAGACGATTTCTCAGGGTTGTGTTTGCAGCAAGCAGCCTGAGGGATGAGCTAACATCTCTCTACTGATGAAGAGTAGGCTTGATTCCACTTATTCTTAAAAGTGGTGACTCCCCTAAGCTCAGTGTGCCTCTTCGGTAATGCAACCCACTTCAGACATCCATGATAGGCCCTTTTCGCTGCTCCCATAGAATTTGGGGGTGAGGCACGGAGAAACAAATCAAACCAATATGAACCTCTGACTACTACTTTTGCAGTGAGTAATGAAGTCTTTAGTCTCTGACCCAGGAGCCTTTTGACGGCATCCATGGAACAGTTATCAGGCTAACTAGTTAGCTTGTAAATAGGGTAAAATCTGAGATCCTGAACAGTTCTTAATACCCGTAGTAGAGCACCCATCACGCTATTTACATTGCTTCTTGTCTTTCTTCTCCACTAAACTATAGGAGTATTGAAGTCAAAGACTATCATATTCATCATTGTTGCCCTGTACTTAGAACATCTAAAACATAGCAGGTGTTGGAAAAAATGTTTATTGAATGAATGAAACTTTATTTATGATAAAGAATCTGGTCAAAGCATTGGTTAATCTAGAGATACACCTTTTAAGAGGTGGATTAAGAAGAGAAAGAAAACAGATTGGTACAGACTCAGTATTGCTAAAAAAGACAGACTGGGGCTTCCGGCTCTTGGGCCCTTGCCAGCCTCTTCCTGAATCCAACTTCTAGCCTCTCAGGAGCGGTGAAGAATGGACAAGACTAACCATTCCTCACTGATTACAGGGGACAGGAGATTTCTGGCTTTGAGGTGAAGCTCATCTACCAGGCTCAGGGTAGGGCCACAACCCTGCCTTCTGCTCACTACTGTGTCTAGCATGCCCCTCAGGGCTCAGTCCAAACTCAGTGGATGCTCAGTAAACATTTGTTGAAAGAAGCAGAGTGTACGTGTGTGTGTGTTTGGGCGGGGAGGGGAGCGGGCATCACAGTCCAGACAAGACAACAGCTGAGAAAAAACAACACAGGTAACAGTACAACACAGTCTGTAAGGTGTGAACAGAGGGCTGTGAGAGGTGACGCGTGTGTGGGTGGGTGTGCGCGCGCTTAGGGGGGTGACATTCGCTCTGCACCTTGTAAACCCAGTGAAATTCCTTGGCGAAAGCCACTTCCCTAAACTACAAAGAAGTTCTTCGCGGCGGAGTCCTCTCTCTCCCACAGCAGCCACCACTGTGTTTGCGCCCTTGAAAAACGGTTTTCTCTAAATAGCTGACAAATTCAAGCAACCAGACATGGAGGCCGGGCGTGCAACGACGCTGATTCGCACCTTAGTGCTTGAGGGTCCAACTCTCGATCCCTTTACCCGTCCAACCAACCGGCTAGGGGAAGAGGGCGTGTTTCCATTGCTCCCCCTCCACAGTGCGTAAGGCCGGTGATGACCGTGTTTCCTCACTTTCCTGCCCAGAGAATCCCGCGGCAGGCGGGCGAGCGGGCGGGACGGCGAGCGGCTGCGGACAGGCCCGCCCCCGGGTGGGCCTTAGCTCGGGCCTGCGGCGCTCCGGGCCCCTCCCCGCCACCGCAGAGCAGGACCTCAGCTGCCCCGGCGACCATGTGTCACCTCCTCAGGGCCCTGCTGCCGCTACAGCTAGTCCTGCTTGTGGCCACGAGGGCCCCCGAGGCGCCGGTGAGCGCACCGCGGAGCCTGGTGTGGGGGCCGGGGCTGCAGGCGGATGTCGTTCTGCCCGTCCGCTATTTCTACCTGCAGGCGGTCAACTCGGAGGGCCAAAACCTCACTCGCTCGCCCCCAGGTAGCGTTCAGTCTCCAGCCTGCCCCTCGCCCCGTTGCCCACTCCCCTTTTCGTCCCCTCTGCGCTTCCCCGCCGCGACCTCTCCTCTGGGAATCTGCGCCACGGCCTGTGTGGCCCCGTTCCTCCTGGCGTGTGTTGCCCTTTTCTCGGGTCTATTCACTTCCTCTATCCCCCAAACACAAAGGGCGGGCGCAGCAAAAGTTTGTTGAATGAATGAATGAATGAACTCCAAAAGACCTGCCACTTTAACTTTGCAGGAACTGATGCTCTGAATGGATGGCGCTCAGGGTGTTGATTAACTCTGTGTGGGTAACGTTGGAGTTGGCCTTTCCAGCTCTGCCTTAGTTGCCTGAAATGTTACAGTTTGCAGGGAGTGCCTTAATGTTATGAGTCATCAAGCCAGAGAAGAATGTTCGGGCCTGATCAGTTTGAAACAGCTAACTCCTACACAGGAAATTGTCCGAGCGGTAGGCAGGTTTGCATGTTAGATTTTTGTTCTCTTCTTATACTTTTGAGTTCTTGAAAGCAGGTTACAGGAATTAATGAAACCCACTGGAAATAATTAGGTTTTTCCTCCACCAGGATGGATCTGGCCCTGAATCCTTTCTGTCCAATCCTCCCGCGGTCTCCTTTGCAACTTTTTACAACCAGCCCTGCTGGTTTCAGGTTGTTGCCAGTCAGACTTTGTTAATTTATGTTTTAAGTTTAGGGCTCCAGCCAACTCGCACCCTGTTTTACCAATAAGAGACAATCAGAATAACCCAGTGCCACTTTTGCCAGTGGAGCTAGGAACTTCGCATAGCTGCAAGAAATGAGCCTCAGCTTGGGGTAGGGGGTTTAGGCAAAGCAGAGAATTTAAGAGCCAAATATAATTCACTTTTAGATTTAATGATTTTTTGTTTTTTCAATTTCATTCATTCAACAAATACTTACTGGCTGTCTACTTACTACTATGAGTTTGGTATTATGCTGGGGTTATAAGGATGAAAAAAGACAATGCCTGTCCATCAGGGAACTTAACAGTTTGTTGGGAAAACAGGCATGCATATAACCAATCACTGTGCAAGATAATTGCTACAGTGAAGGTAGGTACAGAATGCAGTGGAACCACCAGAGTCTCCTAGGACAGTCGGGAAGATTTCAGGAGCTGAGATTTGAAAGATGAGAGGGTTGGTTAGGTAGGGATGTAGTTGGAGGCACCGGTACGTACAAAGGCACAGAGGCATAAGAGAGCATGGTGTTCAGGAAAATAATTAAATGACGTAGAGCAGAAAGGAATGTAGCCAAAAATCCTCAAGGGCTTTGAATGCCAAGCAAAGGATTTTAGAACTAGATAAAGGAGAGCTACTGGAGAATTTTGAGCCGAGGAATGACAAGACTCTGCCCCTTCCTTAGCCATCTCATTGGCTTGTATCTGCATTTGATACAGAACACCTCTCCTAAGGTGGTTTTGATGATCACTTCGATAGCATGTCTAACAATTAGACTCTAAGTCCTTAGACAACTGGTTTCAATTGCTTTATATCCAATAAATCTGACTCCACTGGCGGGGACTCATGAGTGTATACCAGAGTTTGGCAAACATTTTCTTTAAAGAGCCAGATAATAAATAATCTAAGCTTTGAAGGTCATAGAGTCTCTGTTACAATTATTCAGTCTGTCTTGTAGCCATAGACAGTATGTAAACAAATGGGCATGTTTATGTTCCAATAAAACTGTATTTATGAACACTGAAATTTGAATTTCCTATAACTTTCATGGGTCACAAAATATTACTCTTGTTTTATTTTTAAACTCTTTACAAATGTAAAAACCATTCTTAGTTCATTGGTCTTACAGAAACAGGCTGTGAGCTGGATTGGCCAGACTTTGCCAGCCTCTGGTGTATGTATGTTGTTGTTGGTTGTGGACAAGTCAGCTCTGACTCATGGTGACCCCATGTACAACAAAACGAAATGTTGCCTGGTCTTGCCCCTTCTTCATGATCATTGGTATGCTCGAATCCATTGTTGCAGCTACTGTGTATTTTAAGTGCTGTTCAGTCTAGGTGGCTCATCTTCCAGCACTATATTGGACAGTATTCTGTTGTGATCTATAGAGTTTTCACTGGCTAATTTTTGGAAGTAGATCACCAGGCCTTTCTTCCTAGTCTGGAAGCTCTGCTGAAATCTGTCCACCATGGGTGACACCACTGGTATTTGAAATACCAGTGACATAGCTTCCAGTATCATAACACACAATCCACCACAAAATGACAAATATATATACATATACATATATATAAACAAACCAGAAACAGTGTTTAAAGTGTCTGTTAAGTATCTTAACATAAGGGAGGTGATGTCTGAGTTTCTGGATGGTGTACCCTTGAAAGCTATGACTTTAGTTTGTTTAGACTTAGAGAAACTTTCCATTGCCCTAAGGATCAGAAGAAAAGCTTCTTAAACCTAGATTCAAAGCCTTTCACTTGGGGTGTATTTTCTTCTTTATAGTTTTCCTTATTTTCTAAAGTGAATTTTATAACCAGAGAGGGCAACTTAAGAAAGAAAAGAAGATGGAAAAATTAATTTATATGTGAAAAAGGAGAATTACATGATCCAAAATGAAATACTGTTAATCCTACTATTATTTATAGCCGCACGCATTTGTCAGTTTGTCGTACTGTGAGGGCTTGCATGTTGTTGTGATGCTGGAAGCTGTGCCACCAGTATTCAAATACCGGCAGGGTCACCCATGACGGACAGGTTTCAGCTGAGCTTCCAGACTAAGAAAGACTAGGAAAAAGGACCTGGCGATCTACCTCTGAAAAGAATTAGCAGTGAAAACCTTACGAATAGCAGTGGAACATTGTCTCATATAGTGACAGAAGATGAGCCCCTCAGGTTAGAAGGCACTCAAAATATGACTGAGGAAGAGCTGCCTCCTCAAAGTAGAGTTGACCTTAATGACGTGGATGGAGTCAAGCTTTTGGGACCTTCATTTGCTGATGTGGCACAACTCAAAATGAGAAGAAACAGCTGCAAACATCCATTAATAATTGGAACATGAAACGTACAAAGTATGAATCTAGGAAAATTGGAAGTCATCAAAAATGAAATGGAACACATAAACATCAATATCCTAGGCCTTACTGAGCTGAAATGGACTGGTATTGGTCATTTTGAATTGAACAATCATATGATCTACTTGCTGGGAGTGACAAAACTGAAGAGGAATGGCATTGCATTCATCATCAAAAAGAACATTTCAAGATCTATCCTGAAATCAGAATGCATTGATAATTACTGGTGATTGGAATGTGAAAGTTGGCGATATGGCCTTTGTGATAGAAATGATGCTAGAGATTGCATGATAGAATATTGTGAGACCAACGACTTCTTTCCTGCAAATACCTTTTTTCAACAACGTAAACGGTGACTATACATGTGGAACTCGCCAGATGGAATACACAGGAATCAAATCGATTACATCTGTGGAAAGAAACGAGGGAAAAGCTCAATATCATCAGTCAGAGCAAGGCCAGGGGCTGACTATGGAACAGACAATCAATTGCTCGTATGCAAGTTTAAGATGAAACTGAAGAAAGTTAGAACAAGTCCACGAGAGCCAAAGTATGACCTTAAGTATATCCCTCCTGAATTTAAAGACGATCTCAAGAGTAGATTTGACACATTGAACGCTAATGACTGAAGACCAGGTGAGTTGTGGAGTGACATCAAGGACATCATATCTAAAGAAAGCAAGAGGTCGTTAAAAAGACAGGAAAGAAAGAAAAGACCAAAATGGATGTCAGAAGAGACTCTGAAACTTGCTCTTGAAAATCAAGTAGCTAAAGCAAAAGGAAGAAATGATGACATAAAAGAGCTAAATAGAGGATTTCAAAGGACGACTCGAGAAGACAGAGTATTATGACATGACATGTGCAAAGACCTGGAATTAGAAAACCAAAAGGCAAGAACACGCTTGGCATTTCTTAAGCTGAAAGAACTGAAGAAAAAATTCAACCCTCGAGTTGCAATATTGAAATATTCTACAGGGAAATTATTAAACAACGCAGGAAACATCAAAACAAGTTGGAAGGAATACACAGAGTCACTATACCAAAAAGAGTTGGTTGACATTCAGCCAGCTTAGGAGGCAGCATATGATCAGGAACCAATGGTAATGAAGGAAGAAGTCTAAGCTGCACTGAAGGCATTGGCAATAAACAAGGCTCCAGGAATTGACGGAATACCAACTGAGGTGTTTCAACAAACAGATGTAGTGCTGAAAGTGCTCACAAGTCTATGCAAAGAAATTTGGAAGACAGCTACCTGACCAGCCGACTGGAAGAGATCCATATTTATGCCTCTCCCAAAGAAAGGTGATCCAACCGAATGTGGAAATTATCAAACAATATTATTAATATCACACAAGTAAAATTTTGCTGAAGATCATTCAAAAGTGGCTGCAGCAGTATATCAACAGGGAACTGCCGGAAATTGAAACAGGATTCAGAAGAGGACATGGAATGAGGGATGTCATTGATGTCAGATGGATCCTGGCTGAAAGCAGAGAATACCAGAAAGGTGTTTACCTGTGTTTCATCAACTATGCACAGGCATTTGACTGTGTGGATCATAACAAATTATGGATAACATTGCAAAGAATGGGAATTCCAGAACACTTAATTGTGCTCATGAGGAACCCGTAGATAGATCAAGAGGCAGCCATTCAGACAGAACAAGGGGATACTGCGTGTTTTAAAGTCAGGAAAGGTGTGCAGCAGGGTTGTATCCTTTCACCATACTTACTCAGTCTGTATGCTGAGCAAATAATCTGAGAGGCTGGACTATGTGAAGAACGGGGCATCAGGATTGGAGGAAGACTAACAGCCTGTGTTATGCAGATGACACAACCTTGCTTTCTGAAAGTGGAGAGGACTTAAAAAGCACTTACTGATGAAGATCAAGACCACAGCCTTCAGTATGGATTACACCTCAACATAAAACGAAAGTCCTCAGAACTGGAGCAATAAGCAACATCATGATAAACAGAGAAAAGATTGAAGTTGTGAAGTATTTCCTTTTACTTGGATCCACAGTCAGCACCCATGGAAGCAGCAGTCAAGAAATGAGACGACGTAATGCATTGCATTGGGCAAATCTGCTGCAAAAGACCTCTTTAAAGTGTTAAAAAACAAAGATGTCACCTTGAAGACTAAGATGCGCCCAGCCCAAGCCATGGTGTTTTCATTTGCCTCATATGTATGCGAAAGCTGAATGATGAATAAGGAAGGCCGAAGAAGAATCGACGCCTTTGAGTTGTGGTGTTGGCAAAGAATATTAAATATACCATGGACTGCCAAAAGAATGAACAAATCTATCTTGGAAGAAGTACAACCAGAATGCTGCTTAGAAGCATGGATGGTAAGACTGTCTCACATACTTTGGACGTGTTATCAAGAGGGATCAGTCCCTGCAGAAGAACAGCATGCTTGGTAAAGTACAGGGTCAGCAAAAAAGAGGAAGCCCCTCAATGAGATGGATTGACACGGTGGCTGCAACAGTGGGCTCAAGCATAACAACGATTGTAAGGATGGTGCAGGACTGGGCAGTGTTGCGTTCTGTTGTATTTAGGTTGCTATGAGTCGGAACTGACTTGACAGCACCTAACAACAACAACATTAATGAAGGAAATACAAATCCAAATAAAATTCCATTTTTTCTAAAAATATTGGCAAAGATTTTTTAAATTAATATTTTATTGTGATTAAGGTGAAAGTTACCAGCAAATTAGGAGGTGTTTGGTTATGTCTAAAAAGTATCGTACCTGTGTTCCCTATGTGGGCAAAGATTTTTTTAACTAGTAATACTCAAAGATGTTAAGAGATGCTCTCAGAGGAGTCCAGGTGGCACAGTGGTTAAAGTGAGCGACTGCTAACCAAAAGGTCAGCAGTTCGAAACCACCAGCAGCTCCCCAGGAGAAAGATGTGGCAGTCAGCCTTCGTAGAGATTTACAGCCTCGGAAGCTGTGTAGGGTTGCTGTGAGTCAGAATCCAGTTGAGGAGAGTGGGTTTGGTTTGGTAGATGCTCTCTAACAGTGATCTTGATTCTCTTTTGGTGAGAGCACAAATTGACAAAATGTTTCTTTCTGGAGAGTAATTTTCTAAACCCTTAAGCATTTATAAACCTAATATATATAAAAATAAAATTAGTTTCAACAGTTAGAAAATATAATTTTTAAAAAGATGTCATTTACAGAAATAAAAAAATGTTCATGCCCTTTAATCTGGTAATCAAAGTTTTAGGTATCTGTCCTGAAAAAAATAGTCAGAAATATGGTCAGCAATTTGTATGCAAGCGTATTATTGCAGCATTATAATGATTTGTTATAGCAAGTCTAAATAGCCAACCATAAGATAAAGTATGATAAATTTCATGTGATAGAATATTTTATAGCCGTTAAAAGTAATGTTTTAAAAGATTATTTAATAATGCCTATACTGGGTTAAGGATGGAACAAACAGGAAATAAATTACACAGTTTCATCCCAGTTTTGTAATAAACTCATACCAAAAATGATCAGTGTTACTAGTATATAGCAAGATAGTAGGATTTTTTTTTTCTTTTTCACACTCTTTTTTCCCCCTGCAGAATGTCTACGAAATGACTATGTTTTTTAACCATGGAAAAAGTTATAGGAAAAACAAAATTAAAAACTTTTACTAAGTTTTTTCAGATAAGCTCAGTCTTATACCCTTGTTTTCTCCTCCTTTCCTTTTAGACAACTTGACTTCTATCTTCCATTTAAAAACCTGCCCTATAGGCTATGGGGACCATGGTCTCGGAGAACATCTAGCTCAATTGGCATAACACAGTTTATAAAGGCAATGTTCTACATTCTACCTTGGTGAGTAGCATCTGGGGTCTTAAAAGCCTATGAGCAGCCATCTAAGATACTCCACTGGTCTCATCCCTTCGGGAGCAAGGGAGAATAAAGAGAACAGGATACAAGGAAAAGATTAGTCCGAA
The DNA here is from genome assembly GCA_030035585.1 of Dugong dugon. Classification (NCBI taxonomy): domain Eukaryota; kingdom Metazoa; phylum Chordata; class Mammalia; order Sirenia; family Dugongidae; genus Dugong; species Dugong dugon. Next base: position 36,840,580 of record CM057467.1, read on the forward strand.
GGACTAATGGACCACAGCTACCAAGGCCTCCACCGGACTGAGTTCAGTACAGCTAGATGGTGCCCGGGTACCACCACTGACTGCTCTGAGTAGGATCACAACAGAGGGTTCTGGACAGAGCTGGAGAAGGATGTAGAACAAAATTCTAACTCACAAAAAAAGACCAGATTTACTGGCCTAAAGGAGACTGGAGAAACCCCAAGTGTATGGCCCCCAGACACGCTTTTAGCTCAGTGGTGAAGTCACTTCCGAGGTTCACCGTTCAGCTGGTATGTGGACAGCCCCATAAAACCAGATGGGACTAATGAGGCACAGCAGTCCAGGGACAAGGGCTAGAAGGCAGAAGGGGATAGGAAAGCTGGTGATAGGGAACCCAGGGTTGAGTAAGGATAGTGTTGATGTGTTGTGAGGTTGTTAACCATTGTCATAGGGCAACATGTGTACTAACTGTTTAATGAGAAACTATTTTGTTCTGTAAACCTTCATCTAAAGTGAGAATAGCAGGAAAATTGGAAGAGCGTAGTCAGTGTCACTGAGCTATGCATGTAGAAATTTTTGAAATGGTGTGTCTTTGGCTATGTGTATTTTCACCAAAAAAAAAAAAAATCCCGAAGGGAGAGGGTTGACATGTCATGGGGTGGTTAACCAATGTCATAAAACAATCTGTGTACTACTGTTTAATGATAAACTATTTGTTCTGTAAACCTTCACCCGAAGTACAATAAAAAAAATTAAAAAAACAAGAAAAAAAGCTGCCCTGTAGTTCTGAAAAGCTTGTCCAACCAGTTTCTTACATTTTTTGCCACCCATGATTCACTTACAAGTCCTGAAGTCTTTTCTTCTCCAAGAACTAATAGAAAAAGAAAATTTTTCTCAAGCTGTAGCCTATCTTAACATGACTTACCAAGATTCCCTTACTGTCAAACCCATTTAATAGTGCAGCATCTATCTGAATACCATTATTAAAGTCCTTTGCGCTCCATGTATCCATATATCTAGATAACATATTGTGAGTGTGAGTAGTCTAAAGCAGTGGATCTCACACTGGGGTTCATGGATAGAAATCAGGGAGTCTGTGACCATGGATGGGGAAAAAAGCCTATGTCTTTGTTTTCACTAGCCTCTGTCTTAAGTTGAGCATTTTCTACTCTTATGAATGTAGGCAGGACCTGTTCATACTGTCATATTCCCAGCATGTAGCACAACGCCTAGTGTGGATGCTCAGTAAATATTGGAAAAGAAAAGAAAGAAGAGGTGGAGAGAGGGTGGTTGGAATATGCAAAGATGGTAGAATGTAAATACTCATTTCCTACTCAGTCCTTCTCTACTTTCAATAGTAATAACTACTTCATGAAATGATTTTACCTCCTAGTTGCGTAGTATGTTAGTTTTAAACTGTGTTGTGTGCCCTCTTTAATTTGTTCTACATAATAATCTTGTGAGATAGGAAGTATAGATATTATTCTCTTTATTTTACACATAAGAAACTGAGGCTGTTAAGTGAAGCTAAATTGTCTTGCACGTGGTCTCGTTTCTAGTAAGTCTCACAGCTAAGGCCAGAACCTCAGCCTTTTTGAATACCTAGTTCAGTGCATTTTTTCCTTTCATCAAATCACCCTTAATATAAATGTTGAATCATATTATTAAAAACCATCAGTTTTTAATAAAATTCTGGAGCGTGTCCATGGTCAGGAGGCAGCCACACGTTTTTTGGAGGATTTCCATTTGGCCTCAGGGCATACCAGGCTGGCTTCTGGGACTCTGTTCACTTGGCAATGTGAGGTCAACACTTTGCATTACAGCTTTAATAATCCTGTGTTACAGCCTAAATAAGCTTCCTTTAGGACCAGAAAGATGACTCCATTGGACTAGGAATGCCAGAAGTTATTCCTCCAACTTTGAATTCTGCAAACCTATATGTGTACCTTATGCAGTATGACAAGGTAGATCCAGAGCAGGCTTTGAAAGAAGATGGATTTAAGCTGTGTTCTAATATTGGCTCCCATATGAGTGATATATGAGACATTGGGAAAGTTATTTAACTTCTTAGAGCCTTGGTTTTCTGATCTGTAACATGGCAGAGACAAATACCTACCTCATAAATTGCAGGAAATAAATGAAATACAAAATACATGTGAAAATGTCAAGCATAGGGACCAGCACATAATAGGTACTAAGTAAGTGAATTTTAAAAAAGAAACAAAATGCCTGTGATTTCTTTCCAAATCAAAAGTGTTCCAGATTTCTGCTTCTAATGATCTAAGACTTACTGACAACCTCCTTATGTCTACATAATCACTGCATTCCCATCCAATTAGTCATTTCTCTTAAAGAAGTTTGGATTCATGGAGTAGAAAAACTCAAGTTGCATTTCAGTTCTGTTCCATTATATTAGTCCCGAGGGCAAATGAGAATTCACATTCCTTCTATTTGAAGTAACTTGTAATTGTACTTTTCTCATTTCCTCTTTTATGAGGTTAGAATTACTTATTTCCAGTTAAGTACATGAGCAGTATTATTTTGCATTGATTCTAACAACATCAAGATGACATAGGCGTGGAATATTACTATGAAAATAACTGGACATTTAAAATATGTATTTCTAATTGTTATATTTTTCTACATATATTTTGAAATATAACTGTCAAATTCTATTTCAGAGACACAAAATATTATAACTGGAAGAGTCCATAGAAATTTATATAGAGATTATAAAATGCTGTCAGTTTACAAATAATGAAGTGATTTGCCTAAGGTTGTAGAGTTAGTTTTCTGTAAATCCAGCTCTGTCCAAAAAATCACAGTCATTAATATGCTTGTCTTATATCTGATTTGTTTATTTAAATCATAAAATTACGGAGAAGAGGACTGTTTGATTAAGAGGCAAGAAAATCTTTTTGTATGTTTCCAGTTTGGTGAGGGAACAATGAAAACAGCTTTCTCATATTCATACCACCTTGCCTTTCTGAAACCAAATGGAAAATATCGCAAAGCTTATGTGTTTCATTTAAGCATTTCAGGTAATTGGCTAGCACTTTTAATAATTTCACATTAAGTCATTGCCTTTTTAAAAATAACATCCCCTTGTTTTATGTATTATAATTTATTTTAGCAGATTTTTATAAACTTATCAACTTGTTTCAAGGATCCTAACATGTATTTGCTTGGTACTTGATTATTTAATAGCAAGATGTCAGATACTGCATTTCTAAAGTTGAAGAGGCTGAGAAACATTTCTCCTGACCCACAAGAAAAAATAAAACCTTTGAAGATAAAAAAAAAAGTACAAATTTATACTCACTAGATTTAGAAACTAAGAACAGGAGACAAACTTTCCTCAGTAATTTCAAAAACTATATGTTAAAATACGCTTAATTTCATAATATGATAGACCTAAGACAAAAGACTACTTTGGTCACGATTTGCTGTTAACCAGGGCTGTGGATTTCAGAAGATTAACTACCTTGTTAACATTTCCCTTTGGCATGGTGATAAACTGTTCTTAGGCCATTAAATGTTCTTTATTTTTAAACCTGGTAAGGAACAGATTAAGGAACCCTGGTGGTACAGTGGTTAAACTCTTGGCTGCTAACCAAAAGATGAGCAGTTTCAACCTACCAGCTGCTCCTTGGGAGAATGATATAGCAGTCTGCTTCCATAAAGACTACAGCCTTGGAAACCCCGTGGGGCAGTTCTGCTCTTTCCTGTAGGGTCACTGTGAGTGAGAATCAGCTCCACGGGTTCTTGGTTTGGTAAGGATCAGATTTGAAGGGTATATATACACTGTACTTTCTGAAGAAAGAGGTTCCAAAAGTTTATACCTGGGCCACAGTAACATTAATTACAACCATATTATTTCAAAGCCTAGGTAAGTTAGCTAATATACTGCAAATAACTTGTTGCCATCTAGTCAGTTCCGACTCTTGGTGACTCCATGTGCATCAGAGTAGAACTGTGCTCCATAGCGTTTACAATGACTGATTTTTCAGAAGTAGATCAGCAGGCATTTCTTTCAAGGTGCCCCTGCGTGGACTTGAATCTCCAAGCTTTCAGTTAGCAGTCAAGCATGGTAACTGTTTACACTACCCAGGGATTCCATACTGCAAATAGAAGAGGGTAGGTTTGTTAAAAAAAGAAAAAACAAACTCCGAAAAACCAAATCCTTTGCTGTTGAGTCAATTCCAACTCATAGTGACCCTATAAGACAGAGTAGAACTGCCTCATAATTTTTCCAGGGAGCAGCTGATGAATTCGAATTGCCGACCTTTTGGTTAGCAGCCAAACATTTAACCACTGTACTACCTAACCTGTTGCCATTGAGAACTGCCCCATAGGGTTTCCAAGGAGCATCTGGTGGATTCCAATTGCCAACCTTTTGGTTAGCAGCCCAGCTCTTAACCACTGCACCACCAGGGCTCCACTGCACTACTGTTTCCCCTGGAACTTGAGAATTTTGGAGTTAGAAAGGATGTTAGATCATCCTAGTATAATCATTTCATTGCAAGCTGGGGAAACAGGCTCAGAGAAGTAAACTCTAGTATTTATAAAGATGTGTGTGTCTATGTATTTGTGCACAGAGTCTGATAACTAACTATTGTCTTTCTACCTAAGGAGATGGACCTAACATTATATCTTGAAATTTGGATTTAAAAAAAGAGGATTTTCTTGCACAATTGTGGGTTATTAGATATTAAAATGGTTTACAAAGAAAGCTTGTGTGTATTTTACAAGGAGAAAGTTGAATTACCATAGAGCTCTGTCATTCTAAGAGTTCATGAATTTTTCACTATCTGAAATGGTTTAGCTGAAATCCTACCCAAAGGAGAAAAGATCGAATAGACAAAAAGTTAATTTCTTCTTTGCTTTTTTTTTAATGAATTGCTTTGTTCATTCAATAAGTCTTCATTGAATGACTAATGAATCAAATGTTGAGTCAGATCCTTCATTTATAGGCATGCACCAGACATAGTTCCTGGCCTCAAGGATCTTCCAAGCTAAAATGTACAACTTCTTGTAGAAGTTAATACAGAAAAAAGTAATTTCTTTGTAGACACACCTAGCCAATAATTGTTAAGGCAAGATAACTGTGAAGTGATAGAATTTTTATATGTGTATATATGTGTGTGTGTGTGTGTGTGTGTGTGTGTGTGTGTGTATATATATATATTTTTTTTTTCCTTTCAGGTCAAACGCTGTTCAAAGTGGTAATCAAATCTCTTTCACCTAAAGAGTTAGTCCGGATTCATGTATCTAAACCACTGGACAGGAATGATGGAACATTTTTGATGAGATATAGGATGTATGAAAGTGTCAGTGAAGGACTGAAGATAGAGGTTCTTTATGGTGATGAACATGTAGCTCAGTCTCCCTATATTTTGAAAGGTAAGTGATTATTACATAATCCAGAATCCTATTTATTTACTGGAAATTCCTATAACACTGTGACAGATACATTACCAGGAAATAGTACATAGGACCAACTTTTAGAACCTTTTAGACCCTGAAATTGACAGAACATAGTCAGTCCCTTCCCAATGACTTTGCCACTACTATTTGCAGAGGTTCCCTATTTGGTAAGAGAACCCATAGCTTTTTGATCTGCCATTATCTTTGCCCTCAGATGGAGGACTTCACGCATATGAGCTTGTTGTTAGGAAACAAAGGAATAATAAGAGATGAGGTACTGTCTTCATTGTTCCACCTCAATCCATTTATGGTCTAATTTTCTGGGTGTCCTGTGAGTTGCGTGTTTTTTAGAAGCAATGATTCATACCTTCCGGTGTTCCATTAAACTTTCGAGGGCAGCGTGTTTTCTAGGCAACGTGGGCTGTTAAAGTCTTAGCCGTGTGCAATGGCAGTAAGAGAACAGAACAGAAGGTCATAGTCTGGGAAAATTTTGTGCTAAACCAAGCTTAAACCAAGCTTTGTAGGAGTTCTAAACCCAAGAGTTATCAAGCAGTTTCATTTTCTATGGCTATTGTAGATACATTTTGTTTGGTGTTTGTTGTACTTCAAAGAGAGAACATAATTACTTTCTGAGTTTGAAGGTAATCTGTTTCAAATACTGATTTTCTTTCCTTAGTAGCCAGTGAATGCTCCAGCTCCTGTTTGAAAGGTGGTTGGCAATACCAAAGTCCATGATTAGGAGGGCCATTTAGAAGCCTTTAATATTATTAGAAAAAGAGCCAGCCTAATGTATAGGTCTGTTGCCTTTCAGAATGGGTTACGATGACCTCCAAGGCATGTACAACAGGGTAAACTGAAGTTCACCTTTACTTGAAATTTTAAGGGAAAGCAAATAAGTAATTTAAAGATACTTAAATAATAAGAAAAAAGTCTTGTGTATTTTATTCATGTAGTTGCCATTTCTGGGATCTTCATTCCTTCGTGTAGATCCATATTTCCATCTAGTATCATTTGCCTTCTGCCTAAAGGATTTCCTTTAACATTTCTTTTAGTGAGGGAATGCTGGTGATGAATTCTTTCAGCTTTTGAATGTCTGAAAATTTTTTTTATTTCACCTTCATTTTTGAAACACATTTTTGCTAGGTATAGAGTTGTCGGTTGACAGTTTTTTTTTTTTTTTTTCTTTTAGTACTTTAAAGATGTTGCTCCACTGTTTCTTGCTTACCTTATTTCCAACAGTAAATATACCATCATCCTTATCTTTGTTTCTCTGTATTGCTTTTAAGGCTTTCTCTATATCAGTGGTTTCGAGCAGTGTGATTATGATGTGCCTTGTTTAGTTTTCTTCACATTTTGTGTGTTTGTGGAGTTCTTGGATCTTTTAGTTTATAATTTCCATCAAATTTGGAAAAATTTTGCTGATTATTTCTTCAAGTACTTTTTCCACCTTAGCCCCTCTTTCAAGGAGTCCAATTATTCATATATTAGGCTTAAAGTTATCTATGTGTTTCATTTTGTATAGTTTCTATTGCTATGTCTTTAAGTTAGTAATATTTTCTTCTGCAATGCCCACTTTGTCATTAGTCCCATTCAGTGTATTTTTCATCTCTTGATGCTTTTTTAATCTCCTTGAGCATTTTTCTGGGATGCAGTTAAGTTACTTGGAAATAGTTTGATTCTTTAGAGTTTTGCTTTTATGATTTGTTAGGCAGGACCAGAGCCATGTTTAGTCTAGGGCTAATTATTTCCCACTACTGAGGGAATACTCTTCTGCATACTCCACCCAAGGCCCTATGAAATAGATTTTCAGTCTAGCTGGTGTGAACAGACACTATTCCCAGCCCTGTGTGAGTGATGGTACTATTTCCTCTAACCCTGTTGGATAGTTCTTTCCCAGGCTTTGGATAGTTTCCTCACATGTGTGTTTATCAGTACTTAGCTGAGTATTTGAGGGGGACTTTCTGCTGATCTCTGGGGTTCTATCTCTGTGAAACTCGCTCTTTTTAAGTATTTTGTCCTACATACTTTACTGCCTTGGTCTCCCTGGACTCCTAACTCTGTGAAATGTCGAAGAACAAAATTCTTACTCTGTTAGGACTAGAAAGAAGTGAGTTTTATTGAGGAATAGTACACCTCAAGTTGGGTGACACTAAGTGAAAGTACAAAGTGCCCCACTGAACATGAGGCAAAAGTGAGTTTTTATACACAAAGTATAAAACAGTTTTTTCCATTAGCAGTTGATCACATACTTCCTGAAAACAGGCTATGCAAGCACTTTTTAATAACCTCTTCGTCACATGCTCCCTGGAATATCTTTAGCAAATGATTTCTGAGAACAAAGAACAACCACATAGTTTTGCTTCTTTCCTTGATTGCCCAAGAGGACTCCAAGTTAACCCATTACTATGAGCTCAGTCCAAATGCCTCTAACTTGAAGTTCTGCTAGCACATTCCTTCTTTTTCATCAAGACCTTGCTAGGGGGTGCAGATCACCCACAATGAAGTAGTCTTTTTTTCTGCAAGGACTTTATCTGCCTTCCTCAAGGGACTTTGGTTTATTTCAATAATTGTTTTTCTTCACCTTGCCAAGTTAATCTGCCTCATCTTCAGGGTGAGTTGATTTCACTGGGGTCATTGTAGCAGACAAGGCCACACTGGAGGAACAAATTCAGATGGAGCTCAAACAATAGAGTCAAAATGGAACATTTTGGGAAATAAAGGGGGTTCATCAAACAAGTCAGTCATTAGTGAAAATAGAAAAAAAATTATCTTGAATTTGTGGAAGGGATCACTTAAGCTGGTTATTACATAGTGTATGTCTCTCTGAGATACATAATTCTCTGCATAGCAAGGGGGGTCCTATTTTGATTACAAGTATTAGACAAACATTTTATAAAGCATTTGATTAGTCCTATAATAATTATTATAATAAATAAAGATGATTAATCCAGTCTACAATATAGAGTGCAACAAAGATCCAGTGTCTAAAAAGAGAGAATCGGGCATCAGAGGTAGTGAATGTAACCAAGTAGCTTTCCTGAAAATTTTTCTGCTGTCTTGTTCTGCTTCTTCTGTGTTATTTATCTAAGTGCAACAAGAGATACTGGTAATAACACAAACTCCTCTTTGCTGGGTTAGAAGAAAAATCAAGAGCTATTCTGTTATCTAATATAACCTTAGCAAGAGATTCCAAAGATTTCTGTTGTGCTGGCTTTCCATCTGCAATATTATCAGCAATTTGAGCCATTGTAGCAGATAAGTTGTGGATAGATTTTTCAAGCTGGGGAATACCACAGTTAGGTAGAAGTGCTCAGAAGAACACTCATCCCATCCCAGGTTTCTCAGCTATTGGGTTATACGAATTGGGCAAATAGTCTCTCTTTTCCAAATGAGAATTTTTAGATCACTAGTCCAGTGTATACTTTCATTATAGAAGTGGATATTCAAAGAAACTCCTAAAAGGCCTAATGTGCATTGACCCATCAATCTCCAACCATCCAAGCAAGGTAGTGCCCAGGTGTAAGAGTCATTGCTTGGATTTTGTTCTTTGTGGGGTAATTCAATCCCCCACACAAAAATACATACCTATCAGGGGCAAAAATCATACCATTTTTATTATCATTGTGTGGGGGAGGGAATGGATTGATTAACTTGTTCAGTCCAGTTTTCTGTTAATGAATTGCTGTAAGCAGAAAATAGTCCCAACTGTAATGGGATTGCTTGTTTTAACAGTTCAGTGCAGGAAGAGGAGCGGGGACTATTGGAGCAAGAGAAATCGTTTTTAGGTGAGGTTGATCAACTAAACCATTTTTGAGTCAAATTAAAGCATGGTATCTGAGGTTGATTGAACAGTCCAGGGAGATGCCATAGTCTGACACATATAGCTCGTTTGAAAGTAGTGCTGAAATTAACAGTAGTGTTGGGTACAAGATTTTAGTTCAATAGAGGTGATGCTAGTGGGTCTGAATTTTCATGCCCGCATCGCAGGTGGGGATGACAGATCCAACATTCAGTCATGTTACTGGCACTAGCTACTGATCAAGCTAACTTAATAAACACATTTTCTCTACAAGTGCTAGAATGAATTGTTAGGAATAGAAGAATAAGGCTTAAATGAACCTTCACTTTGAATGAAATTACCATGGAATAAGACGTCAGGTATACAATAAAACTATTAAAAATATCTACTACTATTAAACAAAGTCCACAAACTTCAGCAACATGTAAGGGGCCTTATTTTGTAATCTTGGGACTGTCTACCTCAGATATTATATGCTTCTGGCCACAGGTAATTTTTAAGTCCCCAGAAGGCTGACTAGTCCAAAGAGGAGATTTGGCTCTCTTGAGTAGTGACAGGTGGATCCAAGGTTTAACTCCTTTAAGCTTGGCTGCGCAGGGATTGGTGAGAAGAACTAGGTATGGTTACTCCTAATGAGGTTCATGTTAGTTCATGTTAGTTGATGTCTTTCCAATATACATATTCTCCCAGAGCTGTGTTAGGCAGGCTTCGAGAGTCCAATTTTTGTTCACTAAAGGCTTCCCTCACCTGTAAAAGATACCCTGTAGAATATTGGATTAAAGAGTGACAATATTTTAGTTACACAGATTGTACAATATTAGAATCAGTGCAAGCAATATAAGGGAGGACAATAGGCCTTCCAGTGACTATTTCATAGGGGTAAGTTTGTGGGATCCAAATAGTGTAGATCTCAGGTTTAAAGGAGCTAAGGAAAGAACCTTGGTCCGGGACAAATTTAAATCTTCAAAAAGTTTCGTTATTTGAGTTTTTATAGTCCTATTAGTTCTTTCCACTAGTTCAGAAGACAGAGGGTGATAAGGGCAATGTAGTCTTTGATAAATGGGGAAAACTCAACATAGCCTTGGATAACTTGGCTGGTAAAATGAGTTCCCCAGTTGCTACAAAGAATTCTTGGTGTTCATCAGATGGGTATGATGTTTTCAAGGAGCTTCTTTGCCACAAAAGAGGCAGCAGCATGACAGCAGGGGAAGGCTTCCACCCAATGTGAAAATCTACAAATCATTACTAGTACATTTTTATAACTATTTGAAGACAGAAGCTGAATAAAATCTAACTGCCATTCAAGCATAGACCCAGAGGGTAAAGGATACCATCCTGGTGGGACTTTAAGGTGTTTTCCAGGATTGTAGTGGGGGCATATAAGACAATGGGTGGCAACATGTTCAGCAGCCTCAGAAATTTTTCCCAACCAGTATTTTTTAAGACCCCAGCCATCTTCTCTCATTTCATATGGGACCCTTCATGTAAGGCTCGTAACATGGGAACGTACCGAAAGTTAAGTAAAAAGATTTTCTTCTTAGTCCATAATTTAGTAACAGGGTCTTGATAACATCCTGCTTTTTTCCATGTCTCAGTATAGTCCATTTGGGCCAATTGTTGGTGTTTTAAAAGCTTTTTTAAAGTAAATTCCCAAAGGTTGGAATTGTCAGTAAGTAAATTTAGAGAGTGTCTTTCTTTATTATAAGTGCAGAAATAATTTGAGAGGCAGCTTGTTTGGCTGCCATATCAGCAAGGTTATTCTCTCTTATTTCCTCAGTCTAGGGTACTCATTTTGACTGATGTCCTCATATCTTTATTACTGAAATTTCAGAGGGGAGCAGTAAAGCATACAGGAGGTCTGCTACTAAGGCTCTATTTTTTATAGCATTTCCAGAGGAGGTCTCTGTTCCCATAACTTTCCAAAATCATGGACAACTTCAAAACAATATCTACTGTCTGTACTTTCTGGACTTTCCAGAAGCAATTCTGCAGGCTCTAGTGAGGGCAGTTAATTCAGCTTGTTGAGCTGAAGTGCCTTCAGGGAGGGCCTGACTTTCAAGGACCTCAGAAGAAGTTGTAACAGCATATCTGGCTTGATAATGAGCACTGCTGGATCAGGTTTCAGATAGGAGCCATCTATGAACAAAACTAGATCAGGATTTGTTAAAAGGGTCTCCTTTAAGTCTTTTCGAGTAGTCAAGACCTGTTCAGTTAAGTCCAGACAATCATGTGCGGGATAGCTGTTTTTATTAGTTGCAGGGACAAGAGTGGCTGGATTTAAACAGGTCATGGAACATCGCCTGATATTAGATGCAGCCAGGAGAACGTCACAGGAGGTAAGTCGGCTGACAGAAAGATGTTGTGTTAGGGAAGAATTAAGTAAAGCGGACACAGCACGGGACACATAAACATATAAAATTTTCCTAATACTACATCTGCAGTGATTTCGGTAGTTTGGCAGTAGCTGCCACAGCCCTAAGGCAGGGAAGATATCCCCTGGCTACCAGGTAGAGCTGCAGATTACAATATCCCACAGATTTCTATTGTTCCCTGTGGTTTTGTATAAGGATACCCAAAGCATTTCTGGATATTTCATGCACAAGTAAGGAAAAATCTAAGTGGTAATTAGAAAAACCCAAAGCAGTTGTATTCATCAGGACCTCCTTCAATTGAGCTATGGCTTCTTAATCTTCTGGTGCAAGCTGCGATGAATCTGGCTTAGAGGCTTTTAAATATTTATATTAGGGTTAAGCCTATAGGGATAACTTAGGTATCCAGGCCTGACAATATCCCCCCCAAACCACCAAACCTGTTGCCCTCGAGCCATTTCTGACTCATAGCAACCCTATAGGACAGAGTAGAACTGCCCCATAGCATTTCCAAGGAGCGGCTGGTGGATTCGAACTGCTGACCTTTTGGTTAGCAGCCAATCTCTTAACCACTGTGCCATCAGAGCTCCAACAATAGCCACAGAGGCCTAGAAATCCTCATAATTGTTTGTTTCAGGTGCAGGGAAAGCAAAAATAGCCTCTTTTCATTTAGGATCAATGAAGATGCCTTCTGCAGAGATTAAGTGACCTAAATATTTGCCAGAAGGATGGGATAACTGCAGTTTTTCTTTGGAAACCTTATGTCCACTAGCACCCAGATGTTTTAATACAGTTATACTATTTTTGAGGCAGGCTTTCTGGGATATTGAGCAAATCAACAAAGTATCAACATGCTGCAGTAATGTAGATAGGCTGCAAATCTGCATGCAAATTTTGAGAGAAATAAGTAGGGGATTCAGTAAACCTTTGGAGCATTACAGTCCAGGTAAATTGCTGGTTTTCCCAGATAAAGGAAAATAAATATTGGCTTTCAGAATGCACAGGAAAACTGAAAAAAGCACTGCAAAGATCCACAACTATAAAATGGGTAGAGTCAGAGGGGACATTAGAAAGTAACAAATGAGAATTGAGGACTACTGGGAATCTGGGTAATGCAATTTGATGGCACGTAAATCTTGAACGGATCTCCAGCCCCTATTGTTTGGTTTTCTTACTAGAAGAACAGGAGTATTGCAACAGCTAGCACAAGGGAAAAGTAAACCCTTAGAAAGGAAATCTTGAATGATGGGCATAAGTTGTTCCTTTGCTTCCTGTTTAAGTGGTTACTGGGGAATCTTTGGCAAAGGTTTAGATGAATCTGCTTGGATTTTAATAGGTTCAGATGACGAAACTTGGACTACATCTATGGATGTAGTGGCCCATAACGTTTCAGTAATTAGGGAGAAAATACCAGAAGGGAGGGGATTAGGTTGAGTAGGATTTTGAAGAGACATGACAAGCACTTACATGCAACAAATAGCCTCTTCCGTTTGATATGATCTAGTTATAAACCTGCTTCTGTTGACTTTGGGATATCAGGTAGGCTCAATAATATTTCCCCCTTCTTGTTAAATTATAAACACCAATTGCACTTAGATAAAAGATCTCTTCCTAATAACAGATTAGCAGGAGTATTGCGGCCAAACAAAAAGGATGTAAATCTTCAATAGGGCAAGAGATACTGGAACAGGCTAGGAATACTCAGCATTTATTTTTGATTAATGATGCCCACTACTTCTGAGGTTTTTCTACTCCAGGGCAGGGGTTTTGGTTAACAAATGAGGTTAATAGCAGACAAGGTGGCTCTGGTGTCATCTAGAAATTGGCAAGTTTTTCCATTAATGTATATGGTAGTCTCCCCTTCCGAGTTGAGCGCCACCCTGGGAAAAGTCCCTGAGTTACCCTGTAACCCCATCATTCTGTATTGGGTTGAGGGTGTCCTGCAGAGGAGTCTTCCATTTATTTTTCAATTTATAGCATTTATTCTTCCAATGGCCAGGTTTCTTACAATAATGACAAATATCAGCCTTGGTGCCATAGGAAGGTTTGGCATTCTTCTTTTGACTGGGAGATTGCAACTGTTGCAGCTGGAAGGCCACAAGTTTGATAGCTTTGGAGGTCTTCTCAGTCTTCAATAGTCTGGGAAAGCCTGTAAGCCAATTTGGTTACTTCAACAATAGGAGCCATTTCCCAGTTCAGTTGGTGCCGTTTTACCAAGGCTGAAATTTCTGGTTTAAGGCCAGAAAAAAAAAACAGCATTAAAAGCACCTGAAGCAGATAAGGAATGTCCATAGTGTTTGGAAAACTTTTGGAGCAATTGGGTTTAATAATCATAAACACCCTCATCCTTATTTTGTTTACAGTAGTGAATTTTGTCCAACCAACTAGTGGGGGAATGGCTTTGGGGATAGCTTCCAACAAACTTTTGCATGTCCCAAGAATCTTCCAGCAGCTCAGTAGCTGTTTTATCTATATTCAGAGCCAAGCTATGTTTAGGGTCCTTCCATTCAGCTTACTCTAGCTACAACTGAGCCTCCCTGGCCCAATTATCATATGGATAGTTGATAAAAATCGGGGAATCCAGAGTGATAAGCTTCAACAAGAATTTTCAATTCCTCAGCAAACTTATAAGGCTCTTTGCGTAGTTTTGGGAAAGACTTTACAGTGCTATACAACTCTGAACAAGTCCGAGTGGGAGGAGTATCTTCAGCATCCGTACTGCAACAGATATTTTAAAAGGCATTTCAGACAAAGGCTTATCAGCTGTTTTCTTTGGAAAGAAAGGGAGTTCAGACAGAGTGTTATCAGAGAAATAGGAGGGCAGAGAAAGATACAAAGGAGTAGCAGCTGGATATGGAGCAGAGGGGTAGAAGCTGCAATTTGACATTGCAACCCTTATTCTGTTAATTTAGAGACAGCATTCTGCAGGGAAGCAATCTTACTGTCGTAGTGTCTTTTAGAGGTCTCTAGGTACCAATCAAAATAGGCGTCCTATTGAGATAGTTTAGTACGGGAGACTAGATTTTCCAATTTATTGCACAGAAAAACTAAAGAGATCAAAGAGAACTCCAAATGGGCCACTGATTTCCCAAACTATCCTAGGTAAGGTTATGTCAACCAGAGAAGAGTGCACGTTAGAGGGCCAAAGTGCTTTGTTCATGTAGTGGACAGGAGTTCCAGAAGGCTGCTCTGAACTGCCCCTAGATTTGGCATTTCCCATTCACCCAACAGGTAGTCAAAACAGATAGTCAACGCTTACTTGTAAGTACAAAAACAAATCTTGCAATAAAACATGAAGAGCTTCCAATGCAAGAGAGCAGAGTTTGGATTCAAGAGGTTATTTACCTTAGGACGAATCCCAAAATTTCACAGAAACAGAGAGCCCAAATGGCTTAGCTGGTACCAAAGCCCAAGTCCTTGATGCCTCAGAGTTGTGAAAGATGATCCACCTTCAAGATCCCACTTCTGACACCAGAAATATTACTGGACAAAATTCTTATTCTGTTAGTAGCAGAAAGAAGTGAGTTTTATTGAGGAATAGTACAACTCAAGTTGGGAAGCACCAAGTGGAAGTAAAAAGTGCTCCATTGGACATGAGGCAGAAGTGTTACCAGGTGGAAACCACAGGTTCTTACTCGGCATGACTCGTACTGGCCAATAAATGAAAGACTGAGGTGGGAGAACAAGAAAGGCACCTTTATTTCATGGTACAAGGAAATGGAGTCAGTCAGTGCTTACTACTGCCAAGACTGCGTGCCAAGGGTGGGCAAGCAGGTTAAACTTTTAAAGGGGTTTACAAGTAGAGAGTTCATACAAGTTACGTCAGCAGCGTTCTTCATCATACTACATAGGCGCAGTGGGGTTTACATATAACCTCCAAGCAAAGCACGATTCAAATGAAAAGCTGGGGGAGGGAGGAGCCCAGCAAAGGAAACGATTTCACAATACAATACTGTAGGGGAGGAAGCCAGGTAAAGAATACGGCACTATGGGAGTTCTGTCTCAGAAGTGAATTTTTATACACAAAGTCTAGCATGACCACAAACAGTTTTTTTCCATTAGCAGTTGATCACATACTTCCTGAATATAGGCTATGCAAGCACTTCTTGATAACCTCTTCATCACATGCTCCCTGGAATATCTTCAGCGAGTATTTTCTGAGAACAAAGAACAACTGCATAGTTTTGCCTCCTTCCTTGTTTTCCCAAGAAGGCTCCAAGTTAACCCATTACTGTGAGCTCAGTCTGAATGACTCTTAATTTGAAGTTCTGCTCCTCAACTCAGGGAAACTATCAGGATTTGCCTAGATTTTCTCTTCCCTCTCCAGAACCTGGAAATTCTCTTATGCAGTAAGCTGGGGGCTCACCTCATTTGTTTGCCATCTCTCATACTCACTCTTCTTTGTTACCTAATGCCCAGTGTCTTAAAAATTGTTCTTTCGTATATTTTGTCTGATTTTTTTGGTTGTTTCAGGTGGGAGGGTTAATCTGGTAGATGTTACTAATCTTGCCTGAAATGGAAATCATCAAGAAAATAAATTCTAAAAATCATTTTTATATTAAAATAAATATGGATATATTTTGGGACAAGATATAAAATTTGCATGAAATCTTTTTTTCTTTTTTTTATATTTTATTGTACTTCACGTGAAGGCTTACAGAACAAATAGTTTCAAATGAAACACTAGTACACATGTTGTTTTATGACATTGGTTAACAACCCCACAATATGTCAACCCTCTAACTTCTCAACTTTTTTTTTTGGTGAAGATACACATAGCCAAACATACACCGTTTCAAAAATTTCTACATGCACAGTTCAGTGACATTAACTATGCTCCTCCAATTGTGCTGTTATTCTCACTTAAGATGAAGACTTAGAGAACAAAATAGTTTCTCATTTAACAGTTACTACAAACGTTGCCCTATGACAATGGTTAACATTCTCACAACACATCAACAATATCCTTACTCAAGCTTGTGTTCCCTATCATCAGCTTCCTTCTCCCCTTCTGCCTTCTGGCCCTTGTCACTGGACTCCTGTACCTCGTTAGTCTCATTTGGTTTTACCGGGCTGTCCACTCCCAGGCTGAACAGTGAACCTCGGAGGTAACTTCACCACTGAGCTAAAAGGGTGTCTGGGGGCCATACTCTCGAGGTTTCTCCAGTCTCCTTTAGGCCACTAAATCTGGTCTTTTTTTGTGTGTGTGAGTTAGAATTATGCCCTATATTCTTCTCCAGCTCTGTCCAGAACCCTCTGTTGTGATCCTGGTCAGAGCAGTCAGCGGTGGCAGCCGGGCACCGTCTAGCTGTACTGGACTCAGTCCGGTGGAGGCCTTGGTAGCTGTGGACAGTTAGTCCTTCGGACTAATCTTTTCCTTGTATCCTGTTCTCTTCATTCTCCCTTGCTCCCGAAGGGATGAGACCAGTGGGGTATCTTAGATGGCTGCTCACAGGCTTTTAAGACCCCAGACACTACTCACCAAGGTAGAATGCAGAGCATTGTCTTTATAAGTAGTGTCATGCCAATTGAGCTATATGTTCCCCCAAGACCATGGTCCCCAGAGTGGGCCAGGACTTTTTTTGTTGGGAGGTTTTTTTATTACCTTTTCAATCTCTTCTCTTGTTACGGGTCTGTTCAGATTTTCAACATCACTTTGTTGTAGTTTGGGTAGGCCGTGTGTTTCTAGAAGTTTATCCATTTCCTCTAGGTTTTGAAATTTGTTGGAGTATAGTTTTTCATAATATTCTGTTAGAATCCTTTTTATTTCAGTTGGTTCTGTTGTATGTCCCCCATTTCATTTCTTATTTCAGTTATTTGTGTCCTCTCCTGTTTTTCTTTTGTCAGTCTGGCCAGTGGTTTGTCGATTTTTTGATTCTTTCAAAGAACCAACTTTTGGTTTTGTTGATTCTTTCTATTGTTTTTCTGTTCTGTATTTCATTTATTTCTGCTCTGATCTTTATTATTTCCTTTCTTCTGGTGGTTGTGGGCTTTTTTTGCTGTTCTCTTTCTATTTGTTTGAGTTCTGTAGTTAATGTTTTTATTTTGTCCCTTTCTTCTTTTTTGATGTGTGCATCTATTGCTGAGGACTGCCTTTTCTGTGTCCCAAAGGGTTTGGTATGATGTGTTTTCATTCTCATTTGATTCTTGGAATTTTTTTATTCCATCTCTGATTTCTTTTATTACCCAGTGATGTGTAAGCAGGGTATTATTCAGCTTCCATGTAGTTGATTCTTTTCCCTTAATCTTTCTATTGTTAATTTCTACCTTGATGGCACTGTGGTCAGAGAAGATACTTTGAATTATCTCAGCGTTTTGGATCTTGTTGAGTATTGCTCTGTGGCCTAAGATGTGGCCTATTCTGGAGAACGTTCATGTGCATTGGAAAAGAATGTGTACTTTGCAGTGGTTGGATGGAGTGTTCTATATATGTCTATGAGGTCAAGTTGGCTGATTGTGTCCTTTAGGTGTTCTGTATCTTTGCTGAGTTTCTTCTTAGTTGTTCTGTTTTACTGAGAGTGGTGTGTTGAAGTCTCCTACTATTATTGTGGAACTGTCAGTTGCTCTTTTCAGTGTTGTTAGAGTTTGTTTTATGTATTTTGGAGCCCTGTCATTGGGAGCGTAGATGTTTATTATGGTTATGTCTTCATGATGGATCATCCCCTTAATCATTATATAGTGTTCTTCTGTCTTTTATGGTAGATTTTGTTTTAAAGTCTATTTTATCTGAGATTAGAACTGCCACTCCTGCTCTTTTTTGGTAGTTGTTAGCTTGATATATTTTTTTCCAACCTTTGACTTTTAATAAATTCACCTGTTTGTTTCTAAGGTGTGTCTCTTGTAGACAGGATATTGATGGATCCTGTTTTCTTATCCATTCTCTCATTCTCCATCTCTTTATGGGTGGATTGAATCCATTTACATTCAGTGTAATTATTGATAGATGTGAGTTTGTTGCTGTCATTTAGTAGTGCTTTCTTTTTGGTGGTGCTGAAGTTTTCTTTGTTCTTCTTACTCTCTTGTGCTGAGTTACTTTTGTTTGTGGATTTTTTTTTATTTCTTTTGTTGTAGGTTTTGTTTTTGCGAAGACTTTATGTTTTTCATCTTTATTTTTATGAGTTGGTTTGTTAACTTTCTTTGTGGTTACCATGAATTTTACCCTTATCTTTCTAAGTTTGAAGCAGTCTACCATTATTTGGTATCGCCTTGCCTTCCTTTTCATTAGAAGGTTCTATACCTATGCCATTTATTCCCTCTTTTATTGTTTTGATGTTGTTGTCATTTATTGATTAACTGCTCTGATTCCCTGTTGTATTTCTTTTGGTTTTGATAGTCCTTGAGAGTTCATTTCCTAGATTGGTATCTGGCTCGTACGATCCTGCGTCCTAGGTTCTGCCTGTGAGCTGAAGCTGTTTGTTCTCAGATCGAAGAACTCCCTTTAATAATTCTTGTAATTTTGGTTTGACTTTTACATATTCCTTTAATTTCTGTTTAATTTCTGTTTACCTAAATTCACCATCAAATTTGAATGAGAGTTTTGCAGGATATAGTATTCTCGGCTGACAATTTTTGTCTTTAAGATTTTACATATGTCATCCCATTGCCTTCTTGTCTGCATGGTTTCTGCCAAATAATCTGAGCTTAGTCTTATTGTTTCTCCTCTGTTTGTGACTTCTTGTTTTTCACGAGCTGCTCTCAGGATTCTTTGTTTGTCTTTGGTTTTGGTGAGTGTGATTATGATATGCCTTGGTGATTTTCTTTTGGGGTTTCTTCTATATGGGGTTTGTTGAGCTTCTTGGATGGCCAGCTTTTCATCTGTCATGATATTGGGGAAGTTTTCTGTCAGCAGTTCCTCAATGATCCCCTCTGTGTTTTCTGTTTTCTCCCCCTGTTCTGGAATTCCAATCACTCGTAAATTTTTGCTTTTAATTGTGTCCTACATGACTCTCAGGGTCTCTTCATTTTGCTTTGTTCTTTTTTCTGAGTTTTCCTGAAACAGAGTTGTATCCAAGTATTTGCCTTCAATTCCACTGATTCTGTCTTGCACCGTTTCAAATCTGCTTCTCAGCCCTTCTCTGACATCATCCATTTCTGAAAGCTTGCTGTTTATCTTTTGGATTTCTAATTGTTGTCTTTGTGTAATTTCTAGTTGTGAATTTATTTTGTCATTTTGTTCCTGCGTCATCTTCCTGAATTATTCCAATTTTTTGTCTGTATTTTCCATGAATTTGTCTATTTTTTCCTCATGTTTGTCAGCTTTTTGCCTCAGTTCTTGGGGAATTCCGTATTAGTGATTTGAATTCCCTATGAGGTAGTTCTGGTGCATTTTCTTCCACAGGAGAGTTATCTGGTGTTTTATTTTGGACGCCTACTGGAACCATCCTGTCCTGTTTTTGTAAATGTTTAGATATTGTCTGCTGTTTTCAGGGCATTCAGTAGTTATTTTTCTCATTTATTGATTGTAGATTTGTTTGTTTCGTCCCTTTTTTAAAAAAAAATTTGACTATGAGCAGGCGGACTGTGTGTTCTTTGTTGTTTGCTCGTCTGTGTGCTCAATACTTTTCGCCTCCTTCTCCAACTGGCAGGGTCAGTCACTCAGATATGGTACAGCAGGGCAGGTCTGGTTGAAGAGGAGTTGCTGGGATGGGTTGTTTGTGGCACTTACTACAGCCACCAGAGCAGGTTGGTAATCAGTGCAGGGCAGGTTCCAGTAGCCCGTGCCTGTGCTGCTTTGTGGTGTGATGTCAAGCACACGGTGCAGGTAGGCAGGATGCAGCGGGGAGATTGTTATGTGTGTAGCTAAGATGGATATGGGAGAGAGTAGAGAGTAACAGGAGCCAAAAACATACAAAGAAACAAAAAAGAATGCTAGGGAAGCTTGCCGTTGGAATGGAGAGATGAGAGACTATGAAAAGGAGAGAAACAGAAAGGGGAAGAGGAAGAAAAGAAAAGAATGAATAAATAAAAATCAGAAAGGTTAAAGAACTGCAAAGTTCCCAGGGATCCCACCGGTGCAGCTATGAGGTCTGGGGAAGTCGCTCTCAGGTGTTGCAGTACAACCTGGCTAGAAGGCGTAGAGGTATACAACGCCTGGTATTCAGGGATCAGAAAGAGAAGGAAGATATAGAGGGATGAGAAACTGAGCAATGAAGAAAGACAAAAAGGGAAAAAGAGGGAAAAGAAAGACAAAAGGGGAAAAAGAGGGAAAAGAAAACAAAACAAATTAAAAAAAAAAAAAAGAACAAGAAAGGCCTCAAAAAAAAAAAAACAGAAAAAGAAATGCTCTCAGGGATCCCTCTGCACATCTGTGGAAGCTGAAGGGGAGTTCCTTGCCACGCAGCTCCACCTGGCCAGAAAGTCTCCCAACTCAAGAAAAGCAAAAGGAAACAAACAAACAAACGAACAAAAGCCCTGGGATCTCACCAGAGTGGTAGCCCAGACCGGGAAGCAGCTCCACACTCGAATGGAGCACTGCAGCCCCTCACGAACAAGCAAAGATGGCGCACAGAGCCAGGCACTCGAGCAAAAGGAGGGGGAGGCAGCGAGAGGCAAGCAAGAAATCAAAAGAAGCAGGGGGAAAAGAAAAAAAAAAAGAGCAACACCAGCAGCCAACAAATGGCACTCAGAGAGCCAGCTAATGCAGGCTGGTGTTTCTAGACAAGAGACTGTGTCCGCAGAGAGCGGAGGGGGCCGGGTATGGGTGAAGAAGGGTAGAGAGTGAGAAAGCATATATCACAAATTGCCGGTGCTCTGTAGCCCCTCAGGAAGAAGCAAAGATGGCGCACAGAGTGAGGCACTTGAGCGAAAGGAGGGGGAGATGACTAGAGGCAAGGAAGAAGTCAAAAGAAGTGGAAAAAAGCAACACCAACAGCCAACAAATGGCACCCAGAGAGCCACCCGCTTGTGTGTGTGGAATCCAAGCAGCAGGCGCTTCCCGGTCAAGAGACCGTGGCCGTGTGAAGCAGAGGAGGCTGAGCCGGGGCGAAGAGGGGTGGGGGGTGGGAAAGTGCACACCACAAATTACCAGTTGTTTTGTCTCCCGCTGGATGCTCCGTGAGGCTGCTTTCTTGTACCCATTTGCTGATCTCCGATAGGAGTCCAAGATGGTGGATCCACGCTGCGTTAGCTGGTAGGGGACCTCTGCATGAATCTCTCCTCACTCTCCGTTCTCTGTCAGTTTTCTCACTCCATTTGGTGCTTGGCTGAGTTCTTTATCTCTTCATTTGCTGTTTTAGGGTTTCAGGATTGTTGTATTCTCTGTTTGGCTTAGTTTTTCGGATATTTGCTGTGGAGGGACGGCATGGTGCTTCTGCCTAGAGCACCATTTTGCCGGAACGCTCATGAAATCTTTTTTAAATAAGTCTTCACGGAAGTTTTTTGCTTATGTCTGGGCACTTAAAATTACACTGCCAGACGCTTTTGTATTACACATTTCCTCTTAGAGATATAATGATAGAGGTGATTTTAGGGGCTTAGAGGAGGAGACTCCTACCCTGTCTTAAAAAATCACCACCCCTACTATATAATAATGCCTGAAAGTCAGTGTTTCCTTTTTCTTTGTTAAAAAGTGTTAAAAATATCATCATGTATTAATTCAAAAGAATAATACAGTATTTGATTGCTCTATGATTTAATAAAGAATTTGCAAATTGGAGAAATACTCCCTCATGCAAGAAGAAGCCAATTCTAGAGACTGGAGAATTAACAGATACTTAAATAACTTTTGCTAAAAGAATACAGGCTTCCATGGTGATGAAATACTTAATGTTACTGAGTTAACAATAAAAAGGTTACTCCAGGGAAGATTCACCCTTCCACCCACTTGTAGTACAGAGACCTTCAGAAATTCAAATGAAAGAAGTGCGAGTTTTTCTCATTTAATCACAGGTTAATGGTTTTGTTATGGTCTGCTCTTTGGAACAGCTATTTTGGGTGAGAGAGAAAAAAAATCTCCTGGTGGATTAATTTTGGGCCAGGAATTTTTGCATTCATGGATAAGAGAAGCCCTCTTGAAATAAAAGTAAAGTATCTATTTTTAATATAAATTTGATTTCACAAACATAAATTGGTTTATATTTATCAGCAGTTTATACCTCACTAGAAATGATCAGTTTATTCACTTAGGGTAGATTAGATTGGGAGATGGAATATTCTATAGTAGGTTGTCCAGGGTGATGGGAAAGACATGGGGAAAGTAGATCCATAGGACTCTGAAATGATTACTTATACTACTTAATTGTCAAAGGCAGGTCATCCCTGTCTGAATAATCTTAGAATTCACCAAGAAGTCTTCCCATGTTCACAGCAAGAACAGAAAGAGTTCCTTGTGTGTGGTGCTTGTTAATGAAGCACGGCATTATACGTATTTTGCCTTCCCTAGGACCAGTGTACCATGAATACTGTGAGTGTCCAGAAGAGGATCATCGGGCCTGGCAGAAAACTCTTTCATGTCCAACCAAGGAACCGCAGATTGAGAAAGATTTTCTATCCTTCCCCAACATCAATCTCCAGCAGATGCTAAATGAAGTTCCAGAAAGGTTTGGGGATGAGAGAGGTGCCATTGTTCATTACACAATTCTCAATAACCACATCTACAGGAGATCTTTAGGGAAATACACAGACTTCAGAATGTTCTCTGATGAGATTTTGCTGTCATTGGCAAGAAAGGTACGAGAACGAATTAATTGATTGCAAAAACAGTACAGTTTAATTATTTTTTTGTAACATTTAAATGTTTAGAAAATACCTAGAATAATATTTGCAAAGGATGAAAATTCATTCTGAGCTTGAGGGTCCATAGATCCTACGCATTTATGGAGCCCCCATTCCAAGTTACTAGGCCATACAGGGCACTTCCAGAGTTTCTGTGAACATCTGAAAGTATCGCCTCAAGATCACTTGTTGAAATTCATTGTTCCTGCTGAACACTCTTCCCGTTCATATTTTCTGCAGTTGTCCTCTTCACCGCAAAATGATTTTTACTTAGAGCACATTTTCCTTGTTTTGTCCTAAACACCTCTGGAAGACTGTGCATAGCACATTTTATTGAAGGTCGAAGTAACAGAGAGAGTAACATTTTGCACCACTGCATAGGAAAACAAACACAAAACCCTAACACTTAAAAATAGATAGGGAATCTGTTCTAACCAGGCTCTCAGTCATTCTTGTCAGGGAATTTCTTACTGCCTGCCCTTTATCTTCAGGTCTTTGCATCTTATTACATGGTTGAGCCTCTATCTTCCACTTGGTCCCTATTTGCACATTTGCAAAACGCTAACTTCCTCTTAAGCAGAGCAATTTAAACCCCTCTTCAGAACATCCTGCTTCCACACCATGCAGGGTGAAGGTCGTGGACAATCCTCATCTGCCTCACCCAGAGAGACCATCAAGTGATTTTCTAAACAAAAACCAACTTCCCCAGTGTAAGTTATACAGCTTCTCAAATATTCAATCAGTTCTTATTTTGAATAGCAGTCATCCCTTCCCACCAGCCCACACTATGAGCATATTATGGGCAGCTGATTCTAAAGGTGGTGTTCTCTTCCTGATCTACCACCACTCCACCCTGCCCTGTATTCCTTGTCTGTTGTACTCATGTTGCTGTCTCTAGCGTTCGTTCTCAACTGTGGGTGATTCTCCTCTCTAGGGGATATTTGGTAATGTTTAGAGACATTTTTGGCTTTTTCAACTGAGGAGTTGCTACTAGTATCTGGTGGGTAGAGGCCAGGGATATTGCTAAACATCCTGCGGTGCACAGAACAATACCCCAGAGCAAAGAATTATCTGGCCCAAAATGTCAATAATGTTGCTTTTGAGAAACCCTGCTCTATAGTGAGAACTTCTGATGCTAACTAATGAGTTTTTAAATGCTAAATTAGTTTATAAAATGAGTTTATAAATCCACATCCCTCACCCTTCCCTTTTGTTCCAGGTTCATGCCAGGTGGCTGGGAAGAAATCTAACATATTAAAATGAGACTAAGCCTAGCCTTTGAGCAGCTCACTGTAGTGGGACTTGTTTTGTTATTTGGAAGTGGGTGTGGGATGTGAATACAAATAAGTAATTATACTATGACATAATAGGCAATTACCAAAAGTAGGTACCAAGGATTAAAGTGCCTGAGGGGGTGGTCACAGAGGAGGTAAACTCTGATGTGGGTTTGAAGGACAGAAGGAGACTGCCAAATGAATAAGAGAAGAACATTCCAAGTGAAGGGAATTATGTATTAAAATGGATGGCATTTTCAAAGAGTAGCCTGAAGTCTGACTGGTATGTGGGCAGATGGAAGATGAGGCTCAAACTAAGCTGGGGCAAGATACTGGGGCCTTGTATGGTACCCAGAAAGTTTAGACCTTGTCCTATAGGCTTAAGGTTCTATTAAGCGTGGTACTGACGCATTAATTTGGGTTTTAGAATTTGGACAGCAGTGTGGAGAGCATATTAGAGTGGGGAGAGGGTAGAATCAGGACATCTAGGAAAGAAGCTATTGCAGCAATCTAGGTAAGAGATGATAGGGGCTTAAACTGAGGCATCCATCACGGAAATGGAGATGGAAATTGGGTGGCAGATTCCAGAAACAAAGGGAGATGTGAAGACAGGTACAGTGAGGGAAAACAAGGGATCAGGTCTGTCTCTGTAAATTTTCACTTAGACAGCTGGCAGAGGGAGTTCTTGAAGCCAGTCATTCATACCTCTCTATGCAATTTCACCTTCCATAATACTAAACATAACTTTAAGTGCTACTTCTGAACAGAGATTACTGATTCCTAGTTAGATGAATTTACCGTGTGTCATCCTTACCTGTGATTTTTTTTTTTATTTATATTACTGATGACCAAGAAAGCCAAAGGATTAGAGTATTCCATACTAAAGACTGAGGTCTTGTCAGAACTGATGATTATACTTTTGTTTATTTAGGTCCTTCTCCCTGATTTAGAATTTTATATTAACATTGGAGATTGGCCCTTGGAGCATCGGAAAGTCAATGAAACCCCTGGCCCTATACCTATCATTTCATGGTGTGGCTCTCTAGATTCAAGAGATGTTATCCTTCCAACATACGACATCACCCACTCCACACTTGAAGCAATGAGGGGTGTCACTAATGATCTCCTCTCCATTCAGGGAAATACAGGTAAATTAAGGTTAATTCTCTAAGAAAAAGCTTACAAGTAAAAAAAAAAAAAAATGAAGAAAATGTTCAGTGAGAGAGAGTAAATGCATATATTTGAATAACCATTTTTATTATTTTTAACAACCAAAAAAACAGCACCCTAAACTCTGAAGTAGTTTGTTTAGAATTCTTCTAGCCCAAAAATTAAAGATACGTGGGTTGAGCTATTAATATACAAACTTACTCTCCATGTGAAACTGAGTCTCCTTTGAGTTAATCACTTGTAAATACCATTTGAAAATATATGTTTGGAAAATTTCCAGTTAATATAACTCTGACTCGAATACCTTAATGTCATTGGATGCAGTGTGAGAAAAGTTATGAAGAATATACAATTATATGCAAATGAAGAGAATTGTGACTATCAGTATAATTAGGATATTCCTGACTCCAATATGTAAGAAATTCTCCCCTTTCCTCTTTCTACTTCTCTTCATCCTTTAAAATCTTTCCCCTGTTTGATGGCTTTAGATTTATGGTACAACATACTTTTTTTTTGTTTTTTTAAACCAAACTCCTGAGTAGCAAAAAACCTGCCTTGTGTTGATAGCTTCTATTTGTGCTTATTGTGGTTTGTTGGACTTCTTTGGTAGATGAGACCAGAGACTTAACATATATATTCTATATAACTATCTAGAGATAACATGCAATGAAAACTGACCTAGTTTTTATTTTACAACAGTGAATTACTGAAAAGTGTCCTAAAATTGTAAAAAAGATTGACCTCTCCAATTTCTTTGTTTAATGATTCATCCCATAGAATGTTGAGAAATATTAACTAATAACTTCTTGCTTTAGGATAACAGAAATAGATTTAAATTAATTTTTCCAGAAAAATTCCCTTGCAAAAAAAGAGAAGAGATATATATATATAATTGAGTTAATACATATACTGTATATTTACATTTAACAGCATATTAGGAAGTCTTCCCTATATTCAAAAGTGATGTGTTCAAACTGCTGAACAACCTAAGGATTAAAGATTAGTGGATGTTACTTAGTTATATAGTTTTCACTGGTCACTCTGTCTTAAGAACAAAAGCCTAGTTCATATTTGATTGTGAAACTCAAAAGATTGAAGAAGCTAATGCTTGGTCCAATGTTATTTTGGATATTTTTTAGTATTGTACAACAGAACACTCTAATACTTGATTTGTATTAGACTAATAGACAAGAAGTAGATGGAATTAGAGCATTCCTTAATATGATACACCAAAGAAGACGATTATTTTTAAATATTCATTCTTGAAAGTTGTTTTTAGCAAATTAAGATTCAATCCCATATTTTTTGGAACTAGCATCTGCTTCAGAAGACGAGATGGTGATAAAAGAACTTTAACATCTTAAATAACAATGATAGATCGAAGGTGATTGTACTTAAACCATATAAAATGTCAAATTCATAATTAATTTTTTTTATGGCCTCAAATTTCTAGGGCCTTCCTGGATCAATAAAACAGAGAAAGCTTTCTTCAGAGGCAGAGATAGCCGAGAAGAAAGGCTTCAGTTGGTACAGTTGTCCAAAGAAAATCCACAGCTACTAGATGCAGGAATTACAGGATATTTCTTTTTCCAAGAGAAGGAAAAGGAACTTGGAAAAGCAAAGTTGATGGGTTTCTTTGACTTTTTTAAGGTATGCATTTAAGTCCTCCCATATGGTGGCATAAACGGTTAAGCACTCGACTACTAACGTAAAGGTTCATGATTTGAACTCACCCAGTGGCTCTGTGGGAGAAAGACCTGGTGGTGTGCTCCCATAAGGATTACAGCTTAGAAAACCCTATGGGACAGTTCTGCTCTGTCACATGGGGTCACTATGAGTTGAAATCGACGCGACGGCACCTAACAACACAAGCAGTGGTGGCAGTTTGGAGCAGTTCTACTTTGCAGTACATACGGTGGCCAAGAGCTGGAATCAACTTGATGGCAGTGGGTTTGGTTTTTTTTATTATCTGGATCTGAAGTAATAAACTTGTGCTAAAAGTTTACTAAATAGCTTGGCCTGGGCAAATTTCTCCTGTTTTATAAACTGGCACACACTTTCTTATTGGGCTTAGGAAATTACAAAGCTGTTTGTGGTTTCTGGTTTTTCTGTTTTGTTTTGTTTTGCTTTTTAACTTTGTCTACCAAATATCTCAGAGCTAAATTTAATGCTCAAAATATAGTACAAGGGTTAACACAGGGTCTTGGTGTACTTATTTCTCTTGTTTTTCTCTGTTTTGTATTTGTTTTAATAAACTTGGACTATAAATGTCTTTTACATGAAGCAATCTCAAATCCCTTTTGTAAATAGAAAACATAAATTCCATGTAAGTAAAATAGGAGCTGGAATTGTGATTCAAGAGACTCAGTCTCTAGTCCTGCCTCTGCCACTAACTTTGGGACCTTCATCAATTAGTCCATCTGGTCTCTAAACAAGTCATGCCTGCCTAACTCCTTCAGAATATTATTATCCTGAGGCTCAAAGGAAGCCAAAGATGTGAGCAATGTGACAAAATCTAACAGGTTAGAAAACTCCTTGGTACCAGTTATTTAAGAAATTAAGTGTGGTTAATTGTCTCCATGAACAGCTGCCTCCTTTGCCATGAGACGAGAAGAACTGGATGGTGCCTGGCTACCATTACTGAACATTTTGATCAAAGAGTCTATATAAGAATCCTGATCAAAAGGGGGGAATTGCAGAACAGAATTCAAATTCTAATGGACTCTAGACTTCCTAGAGGCATGGAGGCTGGATGAACCCCTGAAACTATTACAAGATAATCTTTAAAGATTAAATCAAAAACATCCCCGAAAGCCTTCTTAAAACCAAATAGTAGTGTAGCTTAAGTAGTAAAAATGTCTGCCTTCAGCATTATGCTCTTTTAAGAACTGTCTATACGGGATCAAATTGACAGCAGCAACTTGAAAGAATAGATAGGAACCTTAAGAGGCAGTGAATTTATATTAATGGAGGAGAAACAAGTCAGAAAAAGGTAAGAATGGTTGCACAAATCAAAGACTGTAATCAGTGTCACTGAATTGTACATTTAGAAACTGTTGAATTGATGTATGTTTTTCTGTTTATATTCTCAACAACAAAATAAAATTTAAAAAAAGAAATTAATTATTAGATCTGTGAACATATCTTGTTCATCTCAGTATGGTATAATGAAAAGAACATGGGATTCAGAGTCAGAAAACAGATTTCTATAAATTTCTTTGAACACCAGTTTTCTCATTTGTGGGAAAAAAAAAGGGGTGGTGGTGGTAACACTTCTCATTACTATGGTTGAATGAGGTTTAATTCCTATGAAAAGTGCTTTTGAAATGTAAATCCAAGTTTATTAATCCAACAGATATGTATGCACATGTAAACTGAGTTGCCAGCATCCTTTTAATCCTTATATTTCTCCAGGCTTTTGTCTCCTCGGTTCTAAAACTGTAAAATGGAGATAATGCCTTCCTGCTTCATAAGTGGGTATAAGGAACAAATGAGATAATGTATAAAGGAAAGTGTAAACTGTTACCAATATTTGGCTTTAATAAATATAGAACTTTTGAAAATAGTTTTCCTACCTGGTTATTAAAATCTGAATTCCCCATTACACAGACATAGTTGAATTTCTTAAAATTCCTAAAGTATTTCCTAAAATTATTTGTCATCTTGTCTTGAAATGCATTCTCTTTCTTAAAACTGACCTGCTAAAGGCTGCTTATGATTTTAATACAAGGAAATGTAAGTTACAAAATATAATGTACAACTTTCAAACACTAAAGTTGGAAAGTGGAAAATAATTCTTCAGTATTTAATATCACAATATGAATGAGAAGCAGGAGTGAAGCAAATGACTTTCTTAACAATTTTGTTTTTGTTTCTAATCTCTTAGTACAAATATCAAGTGAACATGGATGGGACCGTGGCTGCTTATAGATATCCTTATCTCATGCTGGGCGACAGTCTGGTTCTAAAGCAGGACTCACCGTATTATGAGCATTTCTACACAGCACTAAAGCCTTGGAAACATTATGTTCCAATTAAAAGAAATCTTAGTGATTTACTAGAGAAAGTTACGTGGGCCAAGGTATGTTTTCCACAATTTGTTTCTTTAGACAGTGACAAATTCACGAACATCAGTAACATGAGGTTTATCACAGCACAGTTTAATCTGACATAATTTAATCATGAGAAATGTTATTTTCTGAAAATTTTGTTCCCTTGAAATATCCAAAGGATCAGCTTGGGGATCATTTTGTATACCCTCTATCAACATTTTTAAGGATTTTTATAAGACTCTAAGTCCAGTGTTACAAAGAATATAAATTTTTCTAAATGAATCACTGTTGATGCTTACATACATAAATTAGAACATACCAAATGTAAATTACAGATAAAAAAGAACAGGGTTAAAGGGTTTTATGCACAAGAAGACTTTTAAGGCAATTATAGCACTCTTTCTTTTCCTCAGTTAGAAAAAAGGTACATGTTCTTAATGAATATTGTGCTATACAACATCCCAAAAATCAAATTTCCCATAAAAGACAAATTATTTTTAAAAGTATTAAAAAGCTACTGTGTTTTATTATAAAAATATGAAAAATTCCCCTTCCATTGTAAGACTTTACTTGGTTTCTAAGTTTCTGAGAAGCAATATTTGGTTATGAAAATAACTGGGTGCTTGAGGCAGAATCATTTTTGTGACCCTTATAAACAGAGCTTTATTACAGTAAAAATTGCTTGCAAATGGTTTTCTGTGGGCAGCCTGGTAGAAGATTAGCTGTTTTCCAAAAATATAATTAGGAACACTGACTATTCCTGGTACTGAAGGAACAGCCTTAGGGTGCTAAGGACTAAATTTTTTATTAAAACCACAGTATATTCTTTCATAGCTACCATTTTTTAAGACTTTTTTGGCTCTGACTACATATTTAAATGGAGCTTTTAAAAGATGTTATAACATGAAACCTGATTCATTCCATTCTGGTTTGCATTTTAATATCAAGCAGAAATTACTAGGATGGGGGGCATAGATGACAAGCCCCAAGCTTACTTCCTGGATAGCTGGGAAAGTACCAAGACAGTCACAATAAAAAGCTGCATGTTGTTGCAGGGCGGGTATGTTTACCAGGCTGCTTCCAAACATGTGTCATCATTTCTCTTTAACAGAGCTATCTAGGAAAGAACTTGTCTATTTCCATAGTCTCAATCTTTATTATTTTAGGAAGGCTTATCTTCTTAGAACCTGAAATCAATATCCGTAGCCTCATTCTTAAATTTCCATTATGTTCCATCTCTCCCATGCTTTTCCCATTCAACCTCACACATGCCCTACCTCACGCTCCCTCCTAGCTTTCTTTGTGGGTCTCAGGAGTAATTTGTATTTGTTATTTCTTTTTAAACCTTTCAGGAAAATGATGAAGAAGCCAAGAAGATAGCCAAAGAAGGGCAGTTGATTGCTAGGGATCTGCTACAGCCACACAGGCTTTACTGCTACTATTTCAGAGTACTGGAGGTCAGTTCAGAGTATTGATCCTGCTGGGTCAAGCTTCCTCAGACTGCGTGCTTGGCCTGACTTGCTTCTTGAAGAGTCGGCCTATGAGACTCTTGCTAAGCTGAGGCACCAGCCTATAGAAAGATAGGACTAGCTGCTAAGTCCCTTTGTGGCCAACATATTTTGATCTCTGTTCAGTATTATGAGAAACAATAGTTAGAGCCCCCCTACAAATATAGATCAGATGCCCCTTCCATCTTGTCAGTGCTATATTTTATTAAATGCCTTTTGGAATTCCTAGTTTAGGTGTTCTCTGAACCTCAGAGAACAATATCTTTCCTCATCTGGAAAATAATAGGGTTGAACATTTCGTTCTACTCAAAATGTTCAACTCCTTGTTCTCCTCGTTGCCTAAGATCCTATCATAACTTGGAGTCCTTTAGAAAGAGTACAGCAGATATTTAGCTTGGTATATAAAGCAATCGAACAAATCAAAAATATTTATAATAATTCTAACACCTTAGGGCTGAATCCTGAAGTGTACATGTTTATTGGGAACCCAATGAACATTTGATTCTTTGGGTAACTACTTTGCATTTACTAAGTAAAATCAGCTAAGAAGAAAAAATACGTTTATTTTTCTAGGGGAGTTTTTTTTTCCTCAGATGCCTATGGATACTACCCTCTCATTTAAAAAAAAAAAGATAAAGGATAAATTACACCATTTACTAGAAGCAGCCCTGCCCTTAAAGGAATTCTGCCCCCTCTGCTGGTCTAGCTTTAATTTTAATAATAAGAGTTTCTCCCCCAAAATATTAATCAGGCTAATGTACTCACGTTAGTATTTTTTTGGGTTTGGCCCAATATCTGGGATGAACAGCTAAATGTACACAGAACCACTAACTGAAATATCCAAATTATAGGAATATTTCAGATCAGTGGCCAGAGTGGAGAGATGTTTCACAGGCCCGTGACCATTTAAAAAATACATGTAACTAAGTGGGAGGATGTGTGAGGCCACCAACTTTATTTTGAGATACTTATCATCTTTGTTTGCTGATTTGAGTACTCAACAAAGTTAATTATTCATTAACAAGGAAAGGATAAACGCTGACAGGTGCTGTTTGTTTCAAGGGCAATGGTGGTTCAGTGATAGAATTCTCCCCTTCTGTTCAGGAGATCAGAGTTTGATTCCCAGCCAGTGCACCTCATGTACAGCCACTACTTGTCCTTCAGTGGAGGTTAGCATGTTGCTGAGATGCTGAACAGATTTCAGCAGAACTTCCAGACTAAGACAGACTAGGAAGAAAGGCCTGGTGATCTACTTCTGAAAATCAGTCAATGAAAACTCTGATCACAACAGTCAGATCCTATTGTACATAGGTTTCCTATGGGTTGGGGGCTGGCTCATGGCAGCTAACAACAAGCTGTTTGTTTCAAGTAAGGACACTTGACTTGACATCCCTTTTGTGGAGGCTTCCTACATAAAAATGAAATTGTAGATTGTGATTCCTTGTTACACTATGAAATATTACACCACTTCCTATAATAACTAATGTTAAAACGTATCTTTAAGACTGGAACAAACCAGACCTTTGGTTTTAGTCTAAAAATACACAGGAAATAGAAACCACGGCATGAGAGCCAAGTCAATGGGGTGGGGAGGATTCAGTGGAATGAAGTGTGGACTAACATTCCTTTGCCTTCAAACGCACATTTCAGAAATATGCTGAGCGCCAGTCCAGTAAACCTGAAATACGTGATGGAATGGAACTTGTTCTTCAGCCAGATGATAACACATCCATCTGCCAGTGCCTCCGGAAGAAGCCTTTAAGAGAAGACCTTTAAGTCAACCCTGGTTCACACTGCCGTATATGCCAGCCACATCTTTAAGGGAGGCATTAAGATAGAATCTAACCTATGAAGAACAGTACTGAAAACTTTAACCAGTGGACTAGTTCTCTTCGTGACTTTATATAACTTGGATATAGCAGTATTAGCGCAAGTATTATCAAATATCTTTGTGTATTAATTTCTTTTGAATAAGAACTGGCATCATCAATGTCACAGTTTCTCTAAAAAGAAAATTTGGGGAATCATAGAAGATAAGCTTGCTAAAATATAAATCACCCCCTATGAGATGAAATTATATTTGTAACTTTATTTCTATCCCTTGTTTATTTTCCCTCTTCCCCTTCCAATTATGTAGAGAATGTATTTATATGATTTTTTTTTTAATTTCCTCATGGCATGATTTCTCCTCTTACAGTCTGCTTTTGGCATTTGGTAATAGCAGCCTCCTTTGGGAGAGTCTGATAAGAATAATCAAAGATGAGAATGAATGTTATTAAAAGTAGCAATGGAGACTGGGAAGAGGATATTTTTTAAAGCACTGCTTATCTATTTTTAGCTAAATTTCACCAGAGCTTCAGATAAAAATGAAGGAAAAATTACACTTTAAGCTAGTAATTCCCAATCTGTCTGCCTTATACACCTATCAAGGGCAATGCAGTTATTAAAGTAGATGGGAGCATCTTATGGGTACCATTCATCATTTATATATTGAATAGATAAAAAATAACTGTAGTTGTGTAGGGAGCTTTAACTTTTTGTAACCTTTAAAAGGGAACTTTGAAGACCATGGTGATAGACTGAAGGAAGCATGGTATCTTGGAATTTACTGATGAGCTGACAGCAGAGGCAAGTACCCATTCCTCACTCCACCACCTCCTCTATTTCAGTGGTTTTCATTGCTAAGATAAAGACTTTGGAAATTTCCTCTGCCACGTAGGAGATGGTCAAGATTTAGGCCTCGTAGCTCAGAAATTCATTACAGACTTCTTGTGATACCACCAAACCAAGATTTGGCTCACTAAAGAACACGCTCCAAACACCAGAGCTGTCCACACTCCCCATTTTAAAATATTTACTCCCCAAATTAGTTACTTAATCTGGGAATAATGTAACCATTTTAAAGTGGTCATATCTATTCTTTTCAAAGATAAATGTGAACACAGGATTTTTTTTTAACTAGACAAAAGCTAAAGAAAATTTGCAATCAATGTAATCAAAGCTAAGAATCCAAAGCAAACTCTAATACCCACCAATTGTTCAAAACCACAAATACACAAGTATAAAATAAAGGACAAGCAGCTGTACTGAGACTTTAGTGAATCTGTGTCCTACATATATTGTATGGAGAGTTTTGGGCTCATCAGAATTGGAATTATGAAAAGAAGGGCTGCCTCACTCATACCTTCCTGCCATCCAACGCTAGGTTCTGTTGGGTAATAGCATTTTTTTTTAAATTTTTTTTTATTGTACTTTAGGTGAAAGTTTACAGAACAAATAGTTTCTCATTAAACAGTAAGTACACATACTGTTTTATGACATTGGTTAACAATGCCATGACATGTCAACACTCTCCCTTCTTGACCTTGGAGGACCTTTTTTTTTTTTTTTTGGTGAAAATATACATAGCCAATGATACACCATTTCAAAAATTTCTACACGTACAATTCAGTGACATCGATTATGTTCTTCCAGTTGTGCTGTTATTCTCACTATCCTTCTCCAAATTATTCCATCACCGTTGTCTTCAACTCATTGTCCCCTAGGCTTCTCATCAAACCTTTTGAGTTGCTGTTGTCAATTTGATATTACATAGATAGTTCTTTTTTTTTTTATACTTTAGATGAAGGTTTACAGAACAAAGTAGTTTCTCATTAAACAGTTAGTACACATATTGCGCTATGTCAATGGTTAACAACCCCACAACATGTCAACACTGTCCTTTCTCAACCTTGGGTTCCCTATCGACAACTTTCCTGTCCCCTTCTGCTTTCTAGTCCTTGTCCCTGGACTGCTGTGCCCCATTAGTCCTGATTTGTCTTATGGGGCTGTCCAATCACCGGCTGAACAGTGAACCTCAGGAGTGACTTCACTACTGAGCTAAAAGGATGTCCGGGGGGCCATATTCTCCGGGTTTCTCCAGTCTCTGTCAGGCCAGTAAATCTGGTCTTTCTTTTTGTGTGTTAGAATTTTGTACTGCGTCCTTCTCCAGCTCTGTCCAGGACCCTCTGTTGTGATCCCAGTCAGAGCAGTCAGTGGTGTTAGGCGGGCACTATGTAGCTGTACTGGGCTCAGTCTAGTAGAGGCCTTGGTAGCTGTGGTCCTCTAGTCCTTTGGACTAATCTTTTCCTTGTATCCTGTTCTCTTCATTTTCCCTTGCTCCCAAAGGGGTGAGACCAGTGGAGTATCTTAGGTGGGTGCTCACAGGCTTTTAAGACCCCAGACACTACTCACCCAGGTAGAATGTAGAACATCGTCTTTATAAACTGTGTTATACCAGTTGAGCTAGATGTTCCCCGAGACCATGGTGCTAATAGCATTTTTAGAAAAACGTGTAAATTTTTAAAATCTGTATCACCTGCTGCCAAACAGGCCTAATAGAAGCAAGTTGAGACAAACCAGGCAACTTCTGGGAGTGGAACAGGAAGAATATGCTTGAGAAATAAAGTGGAGCCCCTCAAGAGATTCTGTAGGGAGAGAGCACTTCACCTAGATAATCCTCCATCTTACCAACTCAGTCATAGCCCTTAAAAAGAGTCAGTTTACGTGGCTTCCTGCTTTGTTGGCCTCAGTATGATTTAGTTAAAAATGGGATTACTAAAACCCGGATTCTTTCCATTTCAATTCACACACTACTCATGTATTCCGTTTAATATTTCAATTTTCATTTAAAGTATCTGATTTTTAAAAAGGGAGGGTGTAAGGCTATGCAAATAAATATAACTGTATTTCTATACATAAGCTAACAGCAGGTTTCCTGCAGCATTGTTTTCATTAATAAAATATTGGAAATACCCTAAATAGCCATTATTAAGGAATTGGCAAAATAGATACTCATACAACAAGGAATATAATACAACTGTTAAAAAGAATGAAGAAGCCCTAAATGTACTATCATGAAAGATTTCCATGATAGTGTTCAGTGAAAAAGCAAGTTACAGAACAACACATACATTGTGAAATCATTTATATAAAAAAAAAGAAAAAGGTATCCATGTAGTTATAAGTCTGGAAGAATATTCACCAGTATCTGGGGAGGGGATGGTGACGGGGGAATTTTTAGTATTTTTACTATTTGCTTTATGTTTTTGTAATATTGTTTTTGCTGTAAGTATAAATCAAATTGTATAATAAAAATGCAAACCTGAGAAAAGACAATAAATACGGAAAATGTATTAGTAGGAAAAAAATGGATATTTATATTTTCCATTATGCTGTTTCTAATGTCTGAATTTTGTATTGCAGGACATATCATGTATACTTTTTAAATAAATTTTCTAAATAAAAGAAAAAAATAAATGCTGTGTTTTAAGAAAGAGATTGTAACCACCAGTAGTCCTGTATTTCTGTAACTGAGTTGGTCTAATTTTAGTTCTGTTATATCTTCAGTTAAATTGGCCAAAACTTCTACCACCACCACACAATCCCCAGTGGGCAGAAATCTAATATTAAATGCTAGTATTGTACAATTCTTTTGTTAATAAATTTAAATTGTCCCACTGAACAGGGAAAATATTGTATTACTCAGGATATTGAAGCAGGAAGGAGAGAATTTCTAACTTATACTGGCCCTTAACTTTGTACGCTATTTCAATGCCACTAGTGTTGTCCATTAATAAGCCTCTTTTAATAAACAGGGAACCCTTAACAAGAGTTATAGAGGTGAAAAACAAACCCATTGCTGTCGGGTCAATTCTGACTCATAGTGACGCTACAGGACAGAGTAGAACTGCCCCATAGGATTTTGAAAGCTGTAAATGTTTACACAAACAGACTACCACATCTTTCTCCCCTGGAGCAGCTGGTGGGTTCAAATTGCCAACCTTTCGGTTAGCAGCTGAGCACTTAATTTCTGTGCAAAGGATTAGCTAAGGGTGCCAACTCCCTTTCACCAGCCTCTTCAAACTGCTGAACCTCAGCAGAAGGATTGAGGCCTTGCTGGAAGTCCCACTGGCTCCCTCCAGGCAGCAGCAGGACTCATGCCTTTGACTCACACATACTCCTCTTGTGTAACATTGTGGTTTTCTACTACGTGAGATGCTGTCCACAAATAAAAGAGTGCTTACATCCAGGGACAGCCTTGCTCATGTTGGATGGAGTTGGTTCCAGCGCCAAAGCAACTGACGAAAGAGATGGCAGGCAATTGTGATTATCCTCCCTCTGCACTAAATACATCCCCTTTTTTCATACTAGTTCGTTTCCTCATCTCTTGTATTCATATGGTTTATAAAGATAGTTATTTGCCTTCTGACTGGAAAGCAAAAATACAGATTTCATAAATAATAATACTACACACAACATTGTAAAATAATGATAAGAAAAAAAAACAGAAAAGAGGGGGTTGAGGGAGCAGGGGAACAGTAAAGACGAAAGGAAAGGCATTTCTATAAAGCCACCCAGAAGTTCCTCTGAGTTCTACTCAGTTTCCTAGTAAACTGTTCCTAGTTATAAGCAGGTGCATATAAATGGAAAAAAAAAGGACAACCTGAGTTTTGAATCTTAATCCTTTGTGGAAAGGCCTGAGCCTAAGACTTAGAAATGACTGGGTCAGATCAGAGGTAACATAATAAATGCTCGATAAATAGTAACTATCAGATTTATTTATATATTTAAAGACCTCTTTAAAGTGTTAAAAAGCAAAGATGTCACTTTGAACACGAAGGTGCACCTGACTCAAGCCATGGTGTTTTCAATCACCTCATATGCGTGCGAAGACTAGACAATAAATAAGGAAGACTGAAGAATTGAGGCCTTTGAGTTAATGGTGTTGGTGAAGGATATTGAATATACCATGAACAGCCAAAAGAAAGAACAAATCTGTATTGGAAGAAGTACAGCCAGAATACTCCTTAGAAGCAAAGTATGGACATGTTATTAGGAGGGACCAGTCCATGAAGAAGGACATCGTGCTTGGTCAAGTGGGGGGGTCAGCAAAAGAAAAACCCTCAATGAGATATATGGACACAGTGGCCGCAACAATGGGCTCAAGCATGAGAATGGTGCAGAACTAGTCAGTGTTTCATTCTGTTGTACATAGGGTGACTGTGAGTTGGAATCGACTCAAGAGCACCTAACAACAACACCATATTTTTTTAAGTAATTTAGACAGGTGCTTAATTTAAAAATATGTAGAGCTTATTTTTAAAGTAATACATAAACAAAATCATATACCTTACATATATTTTTATTTAGAAATATCTTTTTCTGAACTGTATACTGGCCTAGTTTTGTAGTTTTAAATTTAAAAATTTAAACGCAGTTTCTACTAGATTAAAAATTTAAGTATAAGTACACGTTTCCATGGCTATATTTTAAGTTTGTTATTCATACGTACTGTGAATTAATGTTTAAAGATAACTGTATGAAAGGGAACTAAAAAAGCTCATCACCGGCTTATTATGATTGCGATAATTTTAAAGAATTCTGGAGTCACTAAATTAGCTATAAAGAATTTCTTGTGTACAAATATTTTTATTATATATGGAAAAAAATTTTTTTCAGGCTTTTCCTCCCTAGGCATTTGTCTTCCTTCACCAATTGTATTACAGGCACGAGCAGAGGAGGGCAGTAGCAGAATTAGACAGTTTCTGAACAAGATGATTTTTACATTGCAAAAATATGTGACTAAACAATTACAAAAGGACAAATACTATATGAGACCTCTATTGTGAAAATCCATGAAAAAGTTCACACAAAATGTAACAATCTTTGTTGGTTACCAGGGATGGGAGGGGTGGGGGGAAAATACTAAATAGGCAATAGATAAGTAGTATCTTGGGTGAAGGGTGAGACAGTACATAATACAGCGGAAACTAGCACAACTTGTACAAGGAAAGGTCATGGAAGCCCCATAGACACATCCAAACTCCCTGAGGGACTGAACTGCTGGGCGGAGGGCTGTGGGGACCATGGTCTCTAGCTTAATTGGCATGACACAGCTTATTATAAAGACAATGCTCTACATTCTACCTTGGTGAGTAGTGTCTGGGGTCTTAAAAGCCTGTGAGTGGCCATCTAAGATACTCCACTGGTCTCATCCCTTCGGGAGCAAGGGAGAATGAAGAGAACAGGATACAAGGAAAAGATTTGTCCAAAGGACTAATTGTCCACAGCTACCAAGGCCTCCACCGGACTGAGTCCAGTACAGCTAGATGGTGCCCGGCTACCACCACTGACTGCTCTGACCAGGATCACAACAGAGGGTTCTGGACAGAGCTGGAGAAAGATATAGAGCATAACTTTAACTCACAAAAAAAGACTAGATTTACTGGCCCAAAGGAGGCTGGAGAAACCCCGAGAGTATGGCCCCCAGACACCCTTTTAGCTCAGTGGTGAAGTTACCTCCGAGGTTCACTGTTCAGCCTGGGAGTGGGCAGCCTCGTAAAACCAAATGAGACTAACGAGGTACAGGAGTCCAGTGACAAGGGTCAGAAGGCAAAAGGGGACAAGGAAGCTGGTGATAGGGAACCCAAGGCTGAGTAAGGATATTGTTGATGTGTTGTGAGATTGTTAACCATTGTCATAGGGCAACATTTACAGTAACTGTTAAATGAGAAACTATTTTGTTCTGTAAGCCTTCATCTTAAGTGAGAATAACCGCACAATTGGAAGAGCGTAGTCAATGTCACTGAAGTGTGCATGTAAAAATTTCTGAAATGGTTTAACTTTGGCTATGTGTATTTTCACTAAAAAAAAAAAAGGTTGAGAAGTTAGAGGGTTGACATATTGTGGGGTTATTAACCAATGTCATAAAACAACATGTGTACTACTGTTTCATGAGAAACTATTTGTTCTGTAAGCCTTCACCTGAAGTACAATAAAAAATAAATAAAAAATATGTGACTAAAGCATATTCAGAATTCAGGAAAATCAGGTTTGCTTTATAGACGCAGTATTTGTATAAATTAAGGTCATTTAATCACTAATTTAAGAGGTTATTTGCTTTCACTTAAAAACTGGTTTAGGCTCTTCTAGATAAAGAGCTTAAATTCAGAAATAGCATTGGACTGGTCTCGTGTCACATTCTTTGACAGTTAAATGTCTGGAAAAAATCCGTTTTCTTATTTACAAATGAATAAATTAAATTAATTTTAAAAGATTTCACTATATTTAGGGTCCTTGGTTGAGTGACTGGGCTTTATATTGAGCCCAGATCCGTAGAAAACGACTCTGGATTCCCTTCCAAAATCCTTTGCCTCAAAGCCATTGACAAGTGAAAAGTGAGCGTTCTATCAGGTCAAAACGTCTCAGTCAACCGCGTTGGATCCCCTGGACTTGCAAAAATCGTGCTAATCCAGTTTTGAGCTCTGCTTTGCTACACCCCTTACCCGAGTTCCATGCCTCGTCCATACAAGGAGGGGCAATCCGGCAGGAAGCAGGAATGTCGGTGTAGAAGGCGGGACTTAAGAAGCGGAAAGGCAGAACGGAATTAGTTACGTAAGTTCCGCCTGCGGCGTTACCAAGGAAACAAGCGGAGCCCAGGCCAGCGACTATTGACAGGTGAAAGGAACGGCGTCCCCTCCCTCTCAGCCGGTACCACTCCTATTTCGCTCGCCTCGGTGGCGGCTGGTCCGAGCTTGCCCAGTCTCAGGCCCAAAGCCCAATGCCCTGGAGACTCGCTTCCCTCAACCCTGGTGGCGTAGTGGTCAAGAGCTGCGGCTGCTAACCAAAGGGTCGGCATTTCGAATCCACCAGGCGTTCCATGAAAACCCTACGGGGCGGTTTTACTCTGTCCTGTAGAGTCGTTATGCGTCAGAATCGACTCGACGGCAACGGGTTTGACTTTTTTTTTTTTTTTTTTTTTTGAACCATTCCCTTGTCTACCTTTCATTCCTCTGAAGCCCCTCGCTAGGCCTTCAGCCTCTCGTTTACAGTCTTGCCCGGGATTAGCCCCTTTCCCCAGCACTTCCTCGCCCGCCGTGAAATTGCATCGGTCTGGTTGAAAGCGCTCACTGTTCCTTCTCCGCGCTCTTAGATCCCCCCTCCTGCGTCTCTGCAGCTTCAGGCTGAGGAGGAAATACTTGTTAATCTGCCTCACGTTTTCACTGGATTCCTCCCCCGGCCCCGTTCAACCCACAAAGTAATTTTCCGTCCTTCATTTCGTTATTTAAGGAAGGAAAAGGGAAAAGCATTTTTAAGGAGTAAATTACTTTTCTTCTTCCTTCTTGGGTTATAAAGTGCCACAGGTAAAAAGGAAAAGAGAAATGACAAGACTGAAAAAGATCACATTGGGGATCTTTATTTAGTAGGGGCAAGTATAGGTTCCATACCCGGCAAATTAATTTTAAAACTGTTTACAGCTTTAAAAGTTAAGCCAAACTGAGAATCCAAAGACTTACCTTGTGAACTTTTTCTCATGAAACCTAAAAATAGATCATGGGAACCATGATCTATTGTCATAAAGCTTATCAGTGATTTGGCATCTTATCTCTCACGGTACTAAATATGCTTTTGACCTCTTTATATCTGAATCTGCAGGTGGAAGCTGGGTGTAGTAAAATCCTTCATTACCTGAACAGTGTTTTGGTAGTACTTTTTTTAAAGTATCTTACAATTTATGAAGTGCTTAGACATTGATTAATTTATTTGGAGCCTCATAATAACCATATGAAATAGATACTGTTTCTTATCTAAGGCCAGCAATCCATTCCTATTCCCTTCTCTGTTCTGTCCTCTTACACCTGCTCAAAGACTTTTACTCTTCAATTTATCCCTCTCTTGCATCTTTAATTTCTCCCTCACTATTGGATCATACCGAACAACATTTTAACATGCCTTAATATCTCCCCTATTTAAAAAAAAAAATCCCTAAAATCCATTCCTTCCCTCCAGCTACCACTTCATTTCTCTGCTCCTCTTTACAGCACCCCAGAGAGTTGCTGTTGTATTCACTGTCTCAGTTTTCCCACTTCCTCAACACACTCCAGGATTTCTTCCCTGATACCCCACTGAAACATACTTATCAAGGCACCAGCAACTTCATCTGGACAAATCTAGTTCTTTTTCAATTTACTTGGCCCTTCAGCAACATTTGACACAATTTCACATGTTGTCTTTCTTGGAACATATGGAACTTCATTGTTCCTCAGTGATTTCCGTGCTGAATCATAATAGTTTCTAATACTGGGAGATATTTAATATTTTGTACAATGATGACAGACCAATGCAATGGTGACAGACATGACACACTTTTAAATTTAATCTGTGTCTTAGTCATCTAGTGCTGCTGTAACAGAAATACAACAAGTGGATAGCTTCAACAAATACAAGTTCATTCTCTCACAGTCTAGTAGGCTAGAAGTCTGAAATCAGGGCACCAACTCTAAGGGAAGGCTTTCTTTTTCTGTCAGCTCTGGAGGAAGGTCCTTGTCATCAATCTTCCCCTGCTGTAGGAGCTTCTCAGGCGCAGGGATCCCAGGGTCCAAAGGACACGCTCTGCTCCTGGCACTGCTTTCTTGGTGGTATGAGGTTCCCCCCCCCCCAGCCCCCCACTCAATTCTGTGTTATATCTCAAAAGAGATTGATTTAAGATACAACCTAAACTTGTAGATTGAGTTTTACCTCATTAACATAACTGCCTCTAATCCTGCCTCATTAACATCATAGAGGTAGGATTTATAACACATAGGAAAATCACATCAGATGACAATCACAATACTGGGAATCATGGCCTAGCTATTTTAGGGAGACACAATTCAATCCATAACAATCTGCATTATTAACATTTTCACCATCACTTAAGTCTAGACAACTGACATAACAGTAAGTCTTGATTTGTAGCATTTTTCAATTCCAGTGATGTAAATACTCCCACCATGACCAATTTTAAGCTACCAACATGACCTAAGGAGT
Organism: Dugong dugon; assembly: GCA_030035585.1. Taxonomy (NCBI): domain Eukaryota; kingdom Metazoa; phylum Chordata; class Mammalia; order Sirenia; family Dugongidae; genus Dugong; species Dugong dugon. The sequence goes on from CM057467.1 coordinate 36,883,720, forward strand.
TGGGAAGAGATGCACAGTAGCACACCATTTTCTAGTATCTCCACCATGCAGATACAATAGACTAGTGATTCTCAACCATGGGTGAATTTGCCCCCCAGAGGACATTTGGCAGTGTCTAGAAATGTTTGATTGTCACAACTGTGCAGCTGACATCTGGTGAGTAGAGGGCAGAGATTCTTCAGCCCACAAGACAGCCCTCACAATAAAGAATTATCTGGCCCAAAATGTCAAAAGTTGAGAAACCTTGCAAGAGACATAGATGACCTCAAGAAAATGAATAGTAGTAAAATGTAAATAATAATAATAAGTAAAAACAATTAGTGAGTAATGAGTTTTGAATATTTATTACATTTATTTTGTTTAGTTATCAGTTTAATGAATTTACTTTTTATTGTGCTTTAGGTGATATTTTACAAAACAAATTAGTTTCTCATTCAACAATTTATGCACAGATTGTTTTGTGACATTGGTTGCAGTCCTTACAATGTGTCACTCTCTCCGCTTCCACACGCCAATTCCCTGTTTCCGTCTCTCCATTTTTCCTGTCCTTCTTGTCTTCTCGCCATTGCTTTTGGGAAAGTGTAGCCCTTTTGGTTTTGTATATGTGATTAAACTAAGAAGCACTTTCCTCACGTGTGTTATTAGTTGTTTTATAAAAAAATAAAACCCAAACCCATTGCCGTCGAGTGGATTCCCAACTCATAGCGACCCTGTAGGACAGAGTAGAACTCCCCCATACGGTTTCCAAGGAGTGCCTGGTGGATTCAAACTGCCAACGTTTTGGTTAGCAGCCATAGCTCTTAACCACTATGCCACCAGGGTTGTTTTATAGACCTGTCTAATCTTTGGCTGAAGGATGAACTTCGGGAGTGACTTCACTTCTGAGTTAGCAGGATGTCCCTGTCCCATAGTCTCGGGGGTTCTTCCAGTCTCTGTCAGACCAGTAAGTCTGGTTTTTTTGTGTGTGTGTTTGTGAATTTGAATTTTGTTCTACATTTTCTTCCTACTCTGTCCAGAACCCTCTATTATGATCCCTGTCAGAGTGGTTGATGGTGGTAGCCGGGCACCATCTAGTTATTCTGGGCTCAGGCTGGTGGAGGCTGTGGTACTTGTGGTCAGTTAGTCCTTTGGACTATTAATCCCTGGGTCTTTGGTTTTCTGCATTCTGCTTTGCGCCAGATGGAATGGGACCACTAGATGTATCTTAGATGGCCACTTGCAAGCTTTTAAGACCCCAGACGCTGCTCACCCAAGTTGGAAGTAGAAAATTATTTTCTTTATGAACTTTGTTATGCAAGTTGACCTAGATGTCCCTCGCGACCATGATCCTCAGACTTCAATCCCAATAACTCAGTCCCTCAATGTGTTTGGATGTGTTGATGAAGCTTCTATGATTTTGCCTTGGTCAAGTTGTGCTGACGTCCCCTATATTGTGCACTGTCTTTCCCTTTACCGAAGTTGACAGTTATCTACTGTCTAGTTAATGATTTCCCTCTCTCCCCTCCCCTCCCTCATAACCATCAAAGATTGTTCCTTTCTATGTGTAAACCTTTTCTTGAGTTTTTGTAATAATGGTCTCATACATTGTTTGTCCTTTTGTGGTTGACTTATTTCACTCAGCATAATGCCCTCTAGATTCATCCATGTCATGAGATACTTCATGGATTCATCATTGTTCTTTATCACTGCATAGTATTCCATTGTGTGTACCATAATTTATCCATTCTTCTGTTGATGGGCCATTAGGTTGTTTCCATCTTTTTGCTATTGTGAATAATACTGCAATGAACATGGGTCTGTAGGTTCTCTTTTTACTCTTTTGGTGAGATTTTTTGATGAGCATAAGTGTTTAATTTTTAGAAACTCCCAGTGATATAGTTTATCTTCTGGTGCTTGTGCATAGTTAGTTATGGTTTATATCCTATTTATGCTGGGTTTTTTTTAGGGCCCCTAGCATTGTCCCTGTTTTTTCTTCCATTATCTTTATCATTTCAGGTTTTATATTTAGGTCTTTGATTCATTTTGAATTAGCATTTGTGTATGGTGTAAGGTATGGGTCCTGTTTCATTTTTTTACAGATGGACATCCAGTTTTACCAGCACCATTTGTTAAAGAGACTGTCTTTTCCTCATTTAATGGTCTTTGGGCCTTTGTCAAAGATCAGCTGACTGTAGGTGGATGGATATATGCCTGGTTTCTCAATTCTGTTCCACTGGTCTATGTGTCTGTCATTGTACCAGTACCAGGCTGTTTTAACTACTGTGGCTGTATAGTACGTTCTAAGATCAGGTAGTGTGAGGTTTCCTACTTTGTTCTTCTTTTTCAGTTATGCTTTACTTATTTGGGGCTGCTTTCCTTTCAATATAAAGCTAGTGATTAGTTTTTCCATCTCGTTAAAGAATGCTGTTGGTATTTCGATTTGGATTTCATAGTATCTGTAGATCGCTTTGGGTAGAATTGACATTTTCACAATGTTGTGTCGTCCTATCCATGAGCATGGTATGTTTTTCCATTTATGTAGGTCTCTCTAGGTTTCTCACAGTAGTGTTTTGTGGTTTTCTCTGTATAGGTCTTTTATGTACCTGCTTAGATTTATTCCTAAGTATTTTATCTTTTTAGGGGTGATTATAAATTGTATTGTTTTCTTGATTTCTTTTTCAGAGTCCTCTTTGTTGGTGGATAGGAATCCAGTTGATTTTTGTATGTTGATCTGTATTCTGATACTCTGCTGAATCTTTCTATTGCTTTCAGTAGTTTTCTTGTGGAATCTTCGGAGTTCTCTATGTATAGTATCATATCATCTGCAAATAGAGATATTTTACTTATTTCTTTCCAATTTGGATGCCCTTTATTTCTTTTTCTTACCTTATTGTTCTAGCTAGGATATCCAGCACAATGTTAAGTAGGAGTGGCGATAAAAGGTCATCCTTGTCTTGTTCCTGTTCTCAGGGGCAATGCTTTCAGCCTCTCCGTTGAGAATGATGTTAGCTGTTGGTTTTGTATAGATGCCATTTATTATGTTCAGGAATTTCCTTTCTATTTCTGTTTTGCTGAGAGTTTTTTAAAATCAGGAATGGGTGTTGTACTTTATCAAATGCCTTTTCTGCACCGATTGAGATGAACATATGATTCTTTTCTTTCGTTTTATTTATGTGGTGGATTATGTTGATTCATTGTCTAATGTTGAACCATCCTTGCATATCTGGTATGAATCCCACTTGTGTGTGGTGTATTACTTTTTTGATATGATGCTGAATTCTATTGTCTAGAATTTTTGCATCTATATTCATGAGAGATATTGGTCTGTAATTTTCTTTTTTTTGCAGTATCTTTGCCTGGCTTTGGTATCAGGGTTATGCTGGGTTCATAGAATGAATTCAGGAGTACTCCTTCATTTTCTTTGCTCTGAAGTAGTTTGTGTAATACTGATGTGAGATCTTTGAATGTTTGGTAGAATTCTGCATTGAAGCCATCCAGGGCTTTTTTTGTTGGGAGGTTTCTTTTTTTTTTTTTTTAATTACCTCTTCAAGCTCTTGTTATGGGCTATTCAGATTTTCTATCTCAGTATGTGTTAGTTTAGATAGATAGTGTGTTTCTAGAAATTTGTCCATTTCCTCTAGGTTCTCGAATTTGTTGGAGTACAATTTTTCATAGTATTTTGTTATGATCCTTTTTATTTCAGTTGGGTCTGTTGTTGACATTGGCCATCTCATTTCTTATTCAGGTTATTTGCTTCCTTTCCTGTTTTTCTTTTGTCAGTTTGGCCAGTGGTTTGTTGATTTTGTTGATCTTTTCAAAGAACCAACTTTTGGTCTTTTTGATTCTTTCTATTGTTTTTCTGTTCTCTCTTTCATATATTTCTACTCAGTCTTTATTATTTCCTTTCTTCTGATGGCTGTGGGCTTCTTTTGCTGTTTTCTTTCTATTTGTTTGAGTCATAGGGCTAATGTTCTGATTTTGGCCTCTTTTTTTTTAAATTTGTGTGCTTATTGCTCTAAATTGACCTCTAAGCACTGCCTTTCCTGTGTCCCAAAGGTTTTGGTATGATGTGTTTTCATTGTCATTTGATTCAGGAATTTTTTTTATTCCTTCTTTAATTTCATCTGTTACCCAGTTGTTTTAAAGCAAGGTGTTATTCAGTTTCCATGTATCTGATTTTTTATCCTTGCTCTTCTGTTATTGATTTCTACTTTTATGGCATTGTGATCAGAGAGAATGCTTTGTATTATTTCGATGTTTTAAATTTTACTGAGGGTTGTTTTGTGGACTAAAATGTGGTCTATTCTGGAGAACATTCCATGTGCATTGGAAAAGAATGTATACTTTGCTGCTGTTGGTTGGAGGGTTCTGTATATGTCTGTGAGGTGCAGATGTTCGATTTTGGCCTTTAGATCTTCTGTATCTCTGTTGAGTTTCTTTCTAGATGTTGTATTCTTTACTGAGAGTGATGTGTTGATGTCTCCTACTATTATTGTGTAACTGTCTGTTTCTCTTTTTCAGTGCTGTTAGGGTTTGTTTTATGTATTTCGGGGCCCTGTTGTTGGGTGTATAGATACTTATTAAGGTTATGTCTTCTTGATGGATTGTCCCTTTAATCATTATATAATGTCCTTCTTTGTCTTTTGTTATTGATGTTGCATTAAAGTCTATTTGAGATTAGTGTTGCAATTCCTACCTTTTTTATGGTTACCATTTGCTTGATATGTTTTTTCCATCTTTTGTCTCTTGTAGACAGCATATTCATGGGGTCCTGTTTTTTGTTTCAAATATTATTTTATTAGTTTTTCGTGAAAGTTTACATAGCAAGTTAGGTTCCCATTTGACAATTTCCACACAAATTTTTCAGCAACATTGTTTACATGTATCACAGTGTGTCAACATTCTCTTTTATTATGTTCAGTTTGTTCCATTTCCAGTACTCTAATTTCCCTGTCCACTTCTTATTTGTGCTTTTTTAAAAAATTGTACTTTAGATGAAGGTTTACTGAGCAAACTAGCTTTTCATTTAACAATACATATATTGTTTTGTGACATTGCCAATCCCACAATAGGGCAACCCTCTCCCCTTCTCAACCTTAGGCTCCCCATTACCAGCTTTCCTGTCCATCCTGCTTCTTGTCCTATCCCTGGGGCTGGTGTGCCCATTTAGTCTTGTTTTGTTTTATTGACTGGCCTAATCTTTGGCTGAAGGATGAACCTTGGAGTGATTTCAGTACTGAGCTAAAAGGGTGTCTGGGGTCCATACTCTTAGGGTTTCTCCAGTCTCTGTCAGACCAATAAATTTGGTCTTTTTTGTTTTTTGAGTTAGAATTTTGTTCTGCATTTTTCTCCAGCTCTGCCTGGGACCCTTTGTTGTGATCCCTGTCAGAGCAGTCGGTGGTGGCAGCTGGGCATCATATAGTTGTGCAGTCTGGTGGAGGCTGTGTCATTTTTTTTTTTTTTTTTTTTACCCATTCTGCCACTCTCTGTCTCTTTATGGGCACGTTTAAACCACTTACATTCAGTGTGATTATCGATAGCTATAAGTTTATTACTGTCATATTATTGTCCTTTTTTTTTTGTTTTTGTTTTTTTTTTTTGGTGCTGACATTTTCTTTGTTCCTCTTACTCTCCTGTGCTGAATTCTTTTTGTTTGTGTATTTGATTTCATTTTATTTCATTGTTGTAGACTTTGTGTTTACTGAATCTATGTGTTTTTCTTATTCTTTATTCTGATGAGTAGGTTTGTTTACTTTCTTTGTGGTTACCTTGAAATTTATCCATATCTTCCTAAGTGTGAACCAGTCTTTTATTGTTATCACCTTGACTTCCTCTACATTTGAAAGTTCTGTACCTGCACCATTTATTCCCTTTTATTGTTTTCACATTATCATCATTTACATATTCACATCTCTGTTTCCTTATTTTAAGTCTTTGAGCTTTGTTTTATTATTGAGAGTTCTTTATCTAGGTTGGTATCTGGCTGATGCTGTCCTGTGTCTTAAACTCCAGTTGTTGTCTGATATTGTTGGTTGTCTAACCAGAGTACTCCCTTTAATATTTCTTGTGCATTTGGTTTGTTTTTTATGAATTCCCTTAATTTCTGTTTATCTGGAAATGTCCTAATTTCACCATTGTATTTGAGAGAGATTTTTGCAGGGTATATTATTCTTTGTTGGCAGTTTTTTTCTTTCAGTGTTTTATATATGTTATCCCTCTGCCTTCTTACTTGCATGGTTTCTGCCTAGTAATCAGACCTGAGTCTTCTTGTTTCTCTTTTGTAAGTGACTTTTTGTTTTTCTCGAGCTGCTGTAAGGATTCTTGTCTTTGGTTTTGGCAAGCATGATTATGACGTGTCTTGGTGACTTTCTTTTGAGGTCTGTCCTACATGGGGTTCGTTAAGCTTCTTGGATGGTCAGCTTTTTGTCTTTCATGGGAAGCTCTCTGCCAGTAAACCTTCAACAATCTTCTCTGTGTTTTCCATTTTCTCCTCCTGTTCTGGAACTCTGATCACACGCAAATTTTTGCTCTTGATTGTGTCCCACATAATTCTCATTCATTCTCAGATTTTTTTCTCAAAGTGGCATCCATGGATTTGTCTTCAGTCTCACTGATTCTGTCTTCCATTGTTTCAAATTTGCTCCTAAATCTTTCTATTGAGTTGTTCATTTCTGAAAATTTTGTTGTTTATCTTTTTGGATTTCTATTGCTGTTTTTGTATGATTCCTAATTGTTTATTTTGACATTTTGTTCTTGAATTATTTTCCTTAATTCTTCTATTGCTTTCTCTGTGTTTTCCTTGATTTTGGCTATGTTTTCACTGATTTTGTCTGTGTTTTCCTTAATCTCTTTCCTTATCTCCTGGAGAGTCCTAAGTATTAGTCTTTTGAATTCCATATCAGGTAGTTCTACTTCCTTTTCTTCTACCAGAAGATCATCTGATTATTTATTTGGGTCATTTGCTGGAGCCATCTTCTCCTGCTTTTTTATATGTTTTGATAGTGTCTGATGTCTTCAGGACAGTAAGGTATTATTTTATTTATTGATTGATTGTATTTTCATTTGTTTTGTCCTGCTTTTTTGTTTTGTTTTGAAATGTCAGAGCAGGTGGGCCAGGCATATTTTGCTGCTTGCTTATCTGTGGGCACAGTAGTTCTCATCATCTTGTCCAGGTGGGCAGCAGAGCTAAGTGTGACGGAGAAAGAAAAGAGAAGAGAGATAAACTAAAGCAAAAAGAAAGAAAAAGAAAAAATGGCACTGAGGGAGCTGGCCAGTGGGGGTGGGGTGGACCAGGGGTGGTGGCCAACCAGTGTCTTTCTCACTGAGTGGCATGGCATGGCCCATCAGGAAGGGTCAGAAGTGGCACACTGGACTAGGTAGGAGGGAGAAGAAAAAGAAAGAGAAAAAAGAAAAAAAATGATGCTAAGTGAGCTGGCCAGTGGGGGCGGGGTGGACCCAAGTGCTATTTGGAAGGAAGAGGATGTGATGTGTGGAGCTAGGTAGGAGGGAGAAAGAAAAGAAAGAAGAGAGAGAAACAAAAGCAAAAAAAACATAATGGCACAGTGGGAGCTTGTGGGTGAGGATGAGGCGGACTCAGGATAGCTGTGTGCTTGACTCTCTACCCAAGCAGTGTGGCACCACCCATTTAGAAGGGGCAGAGGCGGCACACAGGGCTACATAGGTGGGCAAAAGAAAAGGGTTCCAACCACTCACCTTTTAGTTAGCAGCTGAGCGCTTAATAATTGTGCCACCAAGGCTCCTTATAAAAGTTTTTAAACGTTCTCAATTTCTTTATTTTATCTCATTTGGTAACATGCAATTCAGGGACTGGCATGGGTCCATGGATCACACTTCGAGTAGTTCAGCTTTAAGAGATCCACCCTCATTCCTCTTATCCGACCCCTCCCCCACCCTATCTCTGTTAACTTTTCAGGTCAAGCCTCCAATGCATTGTTCTCCTGCTGGTGACAAACTAATAAAAAACCTTATCATTCAAGTAATGCGTATTTATTATAGAAATAAGTAAAAATAAACATATTTTGAATTCTCTTAATTCTGTCACTACTGTGACATTCATTTTTCTGTGTGTGTGTGTGTGTGTGTGTGTGTGTGTGTATTTTAACATGGGAAGGAGAAGCTAACACAAATAGGTTGTTATTATGTATAAATTTAACATTATGATATGAACCATTTTCCACATCAGTATGTACATTTACAGCATTGTTTTTAACATCTTCACAGTATTCTATTGTATGAATGCATCATAATATATTTAAGCAATCCTCTCTTCCATCAGTCAGCTAATACTGTTTATTGCCCACCTACTATTTGCTAAAAATCAGATATATATCAACAAATAAGAAGAAAGAGTCTTCCCTAAGGGAATTCATATTGCAGGTGGGTAAGATAGATAGTAACCATATTTAGCAAATACATAAATAAGGATATTAATTATTTCAAAGGGAGATATCTTAATAACTTATTTTTTTAGGAGAACAGCTAAAAAGTGTTAGCCTACATCGCAGAAGAATCAAGGAAATAGGTGTGTCAGGTAGCCTGGGTGAAACTATTTAGATCAGAGTGACCAATAAAACTGGTTCAAACATGTTCATATAGTCTATTAAAAGGAATTAAAAACTTTTAAATTTATACCTACAAAATTCAGAGGGTATTTGGGAGAATGATGAAATTTTCATTAATTAGCACCAGTGCTATCATGTGATATCACACACACACACACTTTGCTTTATACATTAAGACGAATCACTGAAGTACTGGTAACAGGGATAAAAATCACACAATTTTTGGGAAGAATATTAGAAGACTCATAAAATAGTCCTGATGTCCTATTTGTGTTTAGTTTTTACTTTTGTAATATCTAGAAGTTAACCACACTTCTAGAATGTTTATAGGTGTAAGTTGGATTGCCTTTCTGAGGACATTTTGACAGTGTCAGTGTTTTAATATGCGTGCTCTTTTTAGATGAAGCTACATTTATCTAAGTTACATGCAGAAGTTAAAAAAAAAAAAGAAAGCAGAAGAGAATAAAAAGTCTCCATTCCGAACCCAAAAAAAAAAAAAAAATCAAACTCATTGCTGTCAAGTCGGTTCCAACTCATAGTGACCCTATAGGACAAAGTAGAACTGCCCTATAGGGTTTCCAGGGAGCACTGGTGTATTTGAACTGCCAACCCTTTGGTTAGCAGCTGAGCTCCATCCCAAACCCAGGCTCCCCAATCTCCTGGTCCCTCTCCCCAGAGACAATGTCTTTTATCAGTTTCTTTTCTTTCTTTCCAGAGAGTCAGTCAAATACCTTGTATCACAGCAATTCCACTTCTAAAAATCTATCCTATAAAAATAGTTGCACATACACACAACTATATGTATAAAAATATCCATTTTGTAATTTGTAAATGCAAAAAATAGAAACAATCTAAATGTCCAATAATACAAGAAAATTAAATAAATTATAACATCTCCATACTTCAGAAAACTGTGCAACTATAAAAAGAACATGGAAGATCTGTATGTATTAACATGGAAAAGTCTCCAACATACACTGTTTAAGTAGACATACAAGAAACGTGTACAGTGATGATATTAATATAAACAAACAATCCTATATGTATGTGTGTATAGATATGTGTGTATATATGTATAACTTACATGAGTAAATATATAAAGATCTGGAGGAATCACACGTCCATTGACAGTGATGACATTTGAACAGTACTGGGCTAGAAGAAATGGGGAATGGAAGATTTTCCACTTTTTTACTCTATATAGTTCTATATTCTTTGAATTTTTTTTTTTTTTTTTGTGATTTAGGTGAAGGTTTACAGAGCAAATTAGATTCTCATTAAACAATTAATACACATATTGTTTTGTGATACTGGTTGCCAACCCGACCGCATGTCAACACTCTCGACCTTGGGTTCCCCATTACCAGGTTGCTTGTCCCCTTGTGCCTTCTCGTCCTTGCCCCTTGGCTTGTGTGCCCATTTAGTCTTACTTCGTTTTATGGGCCTGTCTAATCTTTGGCTGAAAGGTGAACCTCAGGAGTGACTTCAGTACTGAGTTAAAAGGGTGTCCGGGGGCCGTACTCTCGGGGTTTCTCCAGTTTCTGTCAGACCAGTAAGTCTGGTCTTTTTCTTTTTTTTTTTGAGTTAGAATTTTTTTCTATGTTTTTCTCCAGCTCTGTCCTGGACCCTCTATTGTGATCCCTGCCAGAGCAGTTGGTGGTGGTAACCCAGCATCACCTAGTTGTGCTGGGCTCAGTCTGGTGGAGGCTATGGTAGTTGTGGTCCAATAGCCCTTCGACCAATCTTTCCCTTGAGTCTTTGGTTTTCTTCATTCTCCTTTGCTCCACATGGGGTGGGACCAGTGGGGTATCTTAGATGGCTGCTCATAAGCTTTTAAGACCCCAGTAGCTACTCATCAAAGTAGAGTGGAGAACATTTCCTTTATAAGCTAGCTATGTTATGCCAATTGAGCTAGATGTCCCCTGAGACCACGGTCCCCAGACCTCAGCCCAGTAATTTGGTCCTCAGAGAGTTTGGATGTGTCTATGAAGCTTCTATGACCTTATTCTTTGAAATTTTTACTACAAGAATGTATTCCTGTATTATTTATATAATAAAATTTTAAGTAAACATACCTAGACATTAGTGTGAATAATTTTAAATTGTAAACAGTATTTATATGTTAAATAAAAAAAAAAACAAAACACCCACTGCCGTCGGATCGATTCCAACCCATAGTGACCCTATAGAACAGAGCAGAACTGCCCCATAGGGTTTCCAAGGAGTGGCTGGTGGATTCAAACTGCCAACCCTTTGGTTAGCAGCCGAGCTCTTAACCACTGTGCCACCAGGGCTTCCCCATATTTGTTAAATAGGGGATGATATTTACATGTTTCTCTAATACAGTTTAAATGTTGTCCTGATTCTGTGCTTGTTTATGAATAACCAAAATAACTGTATTCTGTATGCTGACTGGTGAAAAAGTACACAGACAGGAAAATATGAGGGTAGTTAATTGAGGTGTCCACCATGTTTAAAAATTCAAGGTAATTTTTTTCTCACATTTTAAAATTGAAATTTTGATAAGATGATTTTTTGAAGTTATGATAAATGTCAGATGGAAAATCCATTTGCTGTATTTGTCTCTTTTAATGATATAGTGACAGCATCCTTAAAAATTATTAAAACTGATTATCATATAAGTCACTAGGAAAACACTGGATTTTTCTTTCCTGAAGTGTCCTTCTGAAATGGGCAGATGAACTATACTTTGTTACTTCTCCACCTGCTGGGTGAAAGGGCATATCTCAAAGTACTATCCTTAGATCAAAATTTAAAAAAATTTTAACCCCCAATTACAATTTCTTACCCTCATTTATGCTAATAGTTATTCGTAACGAAAGAGAATAATTGCATTTAAAATGCTCATTTACACCAGTTTTTCAACCAAAATAATGGGCATGAGTAATTTTTATTTTCAAGAAAAGTTTGTATTAATAATACATGATTTATTGAGTGGTTACTGTGAACCAGGCATAGTACTAAATGCTTTGCCTGCATGATTAGTCATATTTCACAGATGAAAAACCTGAAGTTTGAATAAGTTAAGTAACTTATGCAAGATCACACAGCTAAGTATGAGATAGAATTTTAGATGTCAACCCTGGTCTATGCTTACTTCACTTCCCAAGGACTTACTTATATTCCCATATCTCTATATTATTAAAGCTATACATTAAAAAAAGAGCCATAAATTTTTTACATTGAGCACTTTCTTCCATAGCCTTAAAGATGTCAATTTTTAAAACTCAACACTGTGTACGATTAGGAGGAAAACACCTTTAACTTGAAGCTTCCAAATTTAAGCAACAAAAGGAAAAATAATGAAAACATCTACATAGTTTCTTCTTTCATTTTTTTCTATAAATAGCATACCCTTTAGACAGCTTTTCTGTTTGTCTCCCTAAACATAATGTGGTGATGGGAAACTTGGCACAGAGTAAGGGTAAAGTGTGTACAACCTATTAATGTAATTGATATCACTAAGCTGTACATCTGAAAAATGCAGAAATGACAAACATTGTATAATATATATTTTTTAAAAAAGGTTTATTTGAAGTCATAGAGTGGGGTAGGGAAAGTCATGGACTTTGAAGACAAACAGACTTGGTTTCAATATTGGCTTACCAAAAAAACCCAACCCATTGCTGTTGAGTCGATTCTGACTCATAGTGACACTATAGGACAGAGTAGAACTGCCCCACAGGGTTTCCAAAGAGCAGCTGGTGGATTCAAACTGCCGACCTTTTGATTAGCAGCAGAGCTCTTAAACACTGCATCCCCAGGGCTCCAATACTGGCTCAATATTTGATTTTAGGCCTAGAAGCTAAGTCTCATCATCACTAAAACAAACATATTAGTAAAATCTGTTATGCAGTATTGTTGGAATTAGAATAAACAGATTGGGACATGTTGTGTTATGTGCCATCGAGTTGATTCCAACTCATAGCGACATTATATGACAGACTAGAACTGCTTCATAGGGTTACCAAGGCTGTAATCTTTACAGGGAGCCCTGGTGTTGCAATGGCTAAGTGCTCGACTGCTAACTGAAAGGTCTTCGAACCCACTAGCAGCTCTGCGGGAGAAAGGACTTGGCAATCTGCTCCTGTAAAGATTACAGCCTAGGAAACCCTATGGGGCAGTTCTCCTCTGTCCTGTAGGGTAGCTATGAGTCAGAATCGACTGGATGGCACACAACAAGAACAACAATCTTTATGGTAGCAGATCGCCAGGTCTTTCCTCTCATGAAGGAAACCAATACTAGATGACTTTTATTTTCATTTTTAATAAATCTCATTTTCATTATTTCATTTATACAAGCCTCTATATAATTTTCATTGAGATCTGTGACGGTTTCATAATGTAACATATAATTTTAATTTTATTAAAATTACCCTTTGCTTCATTTTATTTTTAGGACTTTCAAATGCCATTGCAAAAGGAATTAGATTTTTTTAAGAAACAAGATGCAGCTGCCAGAGTCATTCAGCGGGCCTGGAAACGTTTTCTTGTGAGTTTACTTAATTTTTTCGGCAGCTTTATTGTGATATGATTTACATACCATAAATTTTACCTGTTTAAAATGTACAATTCAGTGGTTTTTAGTACATATACTGAGTTGTATAACAAGTTTTCACTTTATAAACAGATATTTTTTGGAGGACATTATGCTGAGTGAAACAAGTCAATCACAAAAGGACACATATTGTATGAGACCTGTATTGTAAAAACCCATGAAAAAGTTCACACACAAAATTTAACAATCTTTGATGGTTACCAGGGATGGGAGGGGTGGGGGGGAAATACTAAATAGGCAATAGATAAGTGGTATCTTGGGTGAAGGGTGAGACAGTACACAATACAGGGGAAACTAGCACAACCTCTACAAGGAAAGGTCATGGAAGCCCCATAGACACATCCAAACTCCCTGAGGGACTGAACTGCTGGGCGGAGGGCTGTGGGGACCATGGTCTCAGGGAACATCTAGCTCAATTGGCATGCCACAGCTTATTATAAAGACAATGCTCTACATTCTACCTTGGTGAGTAGTGTCTGGGGTCTTAAAAGCCTGTGAGTGGCCATCTAAGATACTCCACTGGTCTCATCCCTTCAGGAGCAAGGGAGAATGAAGAGAACAGGATACAAGGAAAAGATTAGTCTGAAGGACTACTTGTCCACAGCTACTGAGGCCTCCACCGGACTGAGTCCAGTACAGCTAGATGGTGCCCGCCTACCACCACTGACTGCTCTGACCAGGATCACAACAGAGGGTTCTGGACAGAGCTGGAGAAGGATGTAGAGCATAACTTTAACTCACAAAAAAAGACTAGATTTACTGGCCTAAAGGAGACTGGAGAAACCCCGAGAGTATGGCCCCCAGACACCCTTTTAGCTCAGTGGTGAAGTTACCTCCGAGGTTCACTGTTCAGCCTGGGAGTGGACAGCCCCGTAAAACCAAATGAGTCTAACGAGGTACAGGAGTCCAGTGACAAGGGTCAGAAGGCAGAAGGGGACAAGGAAGCTGGTGATAGGGAGCCCAAGGTTGAGTAAGGATATTGTTGATGTGAGATTGTTAACCATTGTCATAGGGCAACATTTGTAGTAACTGTTAAATGAGAAACTATTTTATTCTGTAAGCCTTCATCTTAAGTGAGAATAACAGCACGATTGGAAGAGCGTAGTCAATGTCACTGAACTGTGTATGTAGAAATTTTTGAAACGGTATATCTTTGGCTATGTGTATTTTCACCAAAAAAAAAAAAAGGTTGAGAATTTAGAGGGTTAAAATGTTGTGGGGTTGTTAACCAATGTCATAAAACAACATGTGTACTACTGTTTCATGAGAAACTATTTGTTCTGTAAGCCTTCACCTGAAGTACAATAAAAAATAAAAAAAAAAAGTGGAAAAAAGAAAAGCAGGTATTTTTAAAGTTTCTGAAAGTTATCATTAATTAATTATTTTATTAGCTTCACAGATATTTATTAAGTTCCTGATCTGGGTCAGGCACTTTGATAATGGCTAGTATTGACGAGAATATCAGTAATAAGCACATTTGGCTTTCACCTCTAAAGGCTCTATTTCTTGACTCAGAAATCAAGTTTGTGAGCAGGTGCTAGAGGTACATCCATTGATTATTAAATATTTATTGATTATGTAGTCAAAGTGACATTCTGGGACCTCTGAATCTAAGTCATAAGAAGCCTTGTGTCTTCCACATCTGTCTCTTGAAATGCTCACTCTGGGTGAAGGCAGCTACCGTGTAAGAAGTACAGCTACCCTGAAATGGCCATGCCGTGAGGAATAGTGAGGCTGCCTACAGAGACTGATGAGTGGCCAGTCCCAGCTGTATCACTTGTAAGTGAAAATGCCATCTTTACTTGGGAAGCAGGTGTGACATGGAAAAACAACCAAGGAACCTGGCTGATAGCTAGAATTGAGGTCCCTGATTTATAGCCCCTGTTGAGCCGTTCCAGCCATTTGCAGCTGTTCAAGCCACCTCATCTGAAGCCTCAGTCACTGTGGAACCGGCAAGATTTCCCCACTATGCCCTACCAGAATTCATAACCCGTAATATCGTAAGCATAATTAAATGGTTTGAACTACTAAGTTTTGGGGTAATTTGTTGTGCAGCAACAGACAACCAGCACAGTTACATATTCTTTTTGTGGAATAACCTAGAGTTTACAGTATGCATCCTTGACCAATTGGCAACTATCTTAAGTTAGTACTTTAACCTTTGCAAAACAATGTAAGAATCTCATAATGGGTTAACTCCATTTATCCCCTTTTCCTCTTTTGTGCTTTTGTTGTCAGATATTTCATTTAAACTTTTGTTTTAAATCTCAGGAGACATTATTGTTCTTGTTTTAAACAGTTAGTATTCATTTTTATTTATCTACATATTTACCCTTTTCAGGACTCTGTATTCTTTCCTGAGTATGTGCTTCTCTATGGTGTTACTTTGCTGCAACTTGAGGAATTCTCTATAGTATTTCTCTTAGGGCAGGCTTCCTGTGAAAAATTCTTTCAGCTTTTGTTTGTCTGAAAACATCTTTATATCATTTTTATATTCAAATAATATTATCACCACGTGTAGAAATCTAGGTTGGCATGTTGTTGTTTCTCTCAACACCTTGAAAATGCCATTCCATCCTGTTCTGGCTTCCATAGTTTCTATTGAAAAGTCAAGCATAGGTTTTACTCTTTCTACTGATAAACACAAATTTATTATCGTATAATTCTAGAGGTTAAAAGTTCAAAATGGTCTCACTGGGTTAGTATCAAGGTGTCAACAGGGCTGTGTTCTTTCTGGAGGCTTGTATTAGTTTCCTAGGGCTGCCATAACAAAGTATCACAGTGGTTGGCTTATTAGAACAGAAATTTATTGTTTCACAGTTCTGGAGGCTACTAGTCTGACGTGGGGTGTTGACAGGACCATGTTCTCTCCAAAGGCTGTAGGGGGTGATCCTTTCTTGTCTCTACTGGCTTCTGCTAGTCCGAGGCATTCCTTGGCTTACAGCTGCAGCATAACCCTGTTGTCACATGACCGTTTTTTCTGTCTTTCTGTGTCTCTTTTCCTCTTTCACAGTATACTACTCAAATTGGATTCAGACCTACCCTACTCTGGTATGACCTCATATTATCTTAATTGATAATATCTTGAAAGACACTATTTCCAAACAAGGTTATGTCCAGAGGTACCAGGGGTTATGACTTCAACGTGAATTTTTTTGGAACATAATTCAATCCACACCAAGGCTTTAGGGAAGAATCCATTTTCTTGCCTTTTCCAGCAATAGCCTGTCAAGTCTTTTTCATATCACATCACTCTGACACTGACTCTCTTGCCTCCGTCTTTTACTTATAAGAATCTTTGTGATTACCTTGGGACCAATGGGATGATCCAGGATAATCTCCTCCATCTCAAGGTTGATTTCCAACCTTAATTTCATATGCAATCTTAATTCCCCCTTGCCATTAACATAACATATCCACAGATACCAGAAACATCATTTGGGGGGGCCATCATTATGCCTATCATACCACTAAATCTTACATTTGATTGTAGAGAAATGGGAGAGGAAAAAAAGAAACGAAAATAATTGGTTAATATTTATATGAAATACTTAGAAGAAATACTTATAAATACTACTTGTTTCTGCAACTAATTATGGGGTTGTAGCTGGTATTTATAATTTTATTTTTCTACTACCCATTCTATATCCCCTTTTTCCTTAGCAAGCAACTCAGCTGGTCATGGTTCCTTGCCTGGGTAGGGTGAACCAAACCTTCATTTGTAAAAGGTCTAGGCCTTTAGCAGTTCTGCCTGTTCTGGGTTGCTGTAATTTTCCATTAACTTTTTTTTACAGAACATGGAATTACTAGGAGGCACCTCAGAAGATATCCTGAGTTCCAGACATACTCCTCGCTACCCTCATTGGTAGTAACAACCGGTTTTCTCCTTGATAGTTAAAATCAATCACCCCAGCCAGTGTAATAACTGCCTTGTTTTGCCTGGTGGTTCACTGGCATGAGGAGCCCAAAATGGTCAGGTTGTAGTATCAGATTCCATTTTAATGGAACTATTAGCATGTACCTTGGTGGAAACATTCCTCAAATGGGAACTAAGACCTTTATATCAACAAAGCCCAAAGTTACAAAGACAGGAAGTAAAAATTTTGTTAGTGGATAATTAGAGGTAATATAATAAGAAAGCCACTTCCATTTCCATTCCTTGATTCCCGGATTCATAAATGCTGGTTGTGGGAAAAACAGCACCATATACTACATATACACTATAATTGAGTCTTTAAATGCCATTTCACTATTCTTTCAGGACAACTGCTTTAGGGTAATGGAGAACAAGGTAAAATTAGTGAATTTCATGAGCATGGACCCATTTCTGTACTTCATTTTCTGTGAACTAAGTTCCCTGGTCAGAAGCAGTGCTGTGTGGGATATCATGACAGTGAATAAAGCATTCTGAAAGTACACAGTGGTTTTTGTAGAAGCATTGTACACATAGAAGGGTAAAGTGTCAGTTCTAGTGAGAACAAAAGTGTTGCTTCTCCTGTAATAGAAGTGTTCCAAATAATCCATCTGTCCAAAGAAACTGACTAGCTCTTCCTGCGTGCCACCTTCCCCCCCACCACCCCACCCACTCCCACCTGGAACGTTGCCACATCAGGGATTCAGTGTTAGTTTAAACGTAAAATCTGCTCTGGCAAATTGGGCACTCAGCAGTGGCAGTAACCAGATATGGTGAGTGGAGATCCAGCCTCCATTCCTGCTACCATGGCTACTTTGTTCATGGGCCCATTGCGCAAGGAGAGAGATGGCTGGGGGAAAAGGCTGGATGGCTTCAAAGAATGAGTCATCTTGCCCATCTGATTGTTAAGAGTCTCCTCTGCTGAGATTGTTCTTTGATGAGAATTCACATGGGACACAAATATCTTAACACCTGGTGCCCATTTGGAGAGATCTGTCCACATACTTCTTCCCCAGACCTCTTGTCACCAGTTTTCTAGCCATTTTCTTTCCAAGTCCTTGACCATCCAGCCAAACCATCAATCGCTGCCCATCTGTAGATATGTACCTCTGGCCATATTTCCTGTCAGGCACAATATATTGCTAGATGTGCTGCTTGAGAAAGAGCCCTGCTGGCGCAGTGGTTGAGTGCTCAGCTGCTGACTGAAAGGTCAGCAGTTCAAACCCACCAGCTGCTCTGCAGGAGAAAGATGTAGCAGTCTGCTCTCATAAAGATTACAACCTTGGAAACCCTATGGGGCAGTTCTACTCTGTCCTATAGGGTCACTATGAGTCAAAATCAACTTGACAGCAACGGGTTACAGGTGCTGCTTGAGGTCTGCCCACTGGAAGGATTTTTCTTCACCACTGTCCCTCAGGCCCGCCCCTGAGTGAAATTGTGGTATGTATGGAACTTTCTTATGGGTCAACTTTGTTCTTGACTTTTGAGGACTGCTAGGACTTAAATTTGACCAGTAGAATGTGGGATAAATAATCTGCGTGATTTCTGAGACAAGACCTTAAGAAATATTGGAACTTCCATTTCATTGTCTTGGAACTCTGAAACCTCTATGCTGTGAAGAAGCTCAAGCTGAAAGACTATATGGAGAGAGAGGACCAACTAACTTAAACGTTCCAATAATCAAGCTGAAGTCCCAGATAGGTGCATGAGGCCATATTAAAGCACCAGCTCCACCTGATCTAGCAGCTGGCTACAGTCACATAAATAAGTCCAGGCAAGACAAGCAAAACTGCCCTGTCAACCCATGGAAAGTGAGAAATAATAAATGATTGTTGCTTTAAGCCACTAAATTTTGGGGTGGCTGGTTGTGCATCAGTAGGTAACTGATAAAGTAACTGACATATTTAAATCTTCAGATTCACAACCATCATAAATTTTTCTTGGTACTCAAATTGGGCTTTTTGTTGGGGGAAATACATCTTCCTTTCAAAAAGAATACTGTTTGTGTTGAAGCAGGCTGCACTATCTTCCATAGGCTATTGCAGTGGTCCTTCAATTTGTCATATTGGTCTTACAGATTACTTCATCTGAATTTATTTTCTATGAGCTAACATAAGCAAACTGGGGAAAAAAAGGTTTGCCAAGAGTTATTAAGGTTTTTTTTTGTTTGTTTGTTTGTTTGTTTTTGAGGGGTACGGTGGGTTTCTCAAGAGAAAGTCTGCTTCCGTAAAGATTACAACCTTGGAAACTCCATGGGGCAGTTCTACCCTGTCATAGCGTTGCTATGTGTTGGAATTGACTCAATGGCAACAGGTTTTTTGGTTTGGAGAGTGGGTTTTGAGGTGGGAGGGAAAGGATTACCAAATAAATAATTGTTAAAAATAAAAGAATTGTTTGGGATTATTTGGCCAAATTTGTGCTAATGTGAAAAATGGATAGAGTTTGTGAATCGGTGGAATTACTACAGGACTGAGGAGGTTGCTGTAATGAAAACAATAGATAATATTTATTAAGGGCTTTCTTGTTCCAAATGCTGTTCTAAGTGCTTTACAAATATTAACTCATTTATTCCTCATGATAGCTCTATGAGATAGCTACAGTCACTCCCATTTTACTGATGAGAAAACTGATCACAGGTTAAGCAACTTGCTACCCTTCTATGTGCACAATGCTTCTACAAAAACCACTGTCTGTGTATTTTCATAATGCTTTATTCACGGCTAGTAAGTGCTAACATTTGAATCCAAACAATGTTATGCCATACTCAGTGTTCTTAACCACTATGCTGTATCTTCTCTTTCTCTCAGATTACTCTGGAGAGTATATGCAACCAAAGTTCCGGATATTTTAGGTATAGTTGATAGTGATACAGTTATAAACTTAAGGGTAAAATTCTTCATGGGAACAATACCAATGTTGCTTGACTTGTCAAAGCAAACCCTGAGTGGATATTATTTCTAAAATTAGTTTACATACATAAAATCTATTTTATGGTTTTTATTTATCTTTGCCCTACTTAAGCAAAAAACTAATCAGAACTAGAAAAATCCAGTTTTGACAATAAAGTATTATGTGTTTGAACCTCTAGGATATTGCTGTATACCAACACTTTAAAAGTATGATTAATATAAGAAGACAAGGGGAACCACGTCAAATAGTGAGATATATTAATCCTAAAGAGGTAAGGGAATAATTTATTGATAAGAGTATTTTTTTTCCTTAAATATGTATGGCTATTTTATCAATTCACTGTGCTCATATTTGTTTTTTTAAAAAAAACTTTTTATTTAAGTATTGCATGTATAAAAGTTTATAAAACATAAATGTATAGTCCAGTGAATTACCAAAAAGCAAACACCTGTGTAACCATCACTCAGATAAATCTTTCATATGCCAAACCGCTCCCTTCATGTACCCTATAAATCACAGCCAACACCCTCCTTCCAAAAGGTAATCACTGTCTTGAATTCTAACGTTTTACTTTACTTTTATGTTTTTGAAGTATATACAAATAGACTCCTGTAGTATGTTTTTGTGTCTAGCTTTGTTTATTCAACATTATGTTTGTGTAGCTCAGTTTCATTCATTTTTATGAATAGTGTTCCATTGTATGAATATATTACTGTTTATTCATTCAGTCATGCCACGTCAGCAGAACCTGTACATAGACCAAGAAGCAGTCATTCAAACAGAGCAAGGGGATACTGTATGGTTTAAAATTAAGAAAGGTGTTCACAGCAGTTTTTTTCATAATATCCCTAAACTAGAGACAACTCAAATACATATCATAATAGAATTAATAAATAGTGTACTCAAAAATAAATAAACAAATTTTGTACTCAAAATACTACCTTGAGTATATCCCACCTGAATTTAGAGACCATCTTAAGAATAGATTTGATGCATTGAACACTAATGACCGAAGACCAGACGAGTTGTGGAATGATGTCAAGAGCATCATACTTGAAGAAAGCAAGAGGTCATTAAAAAGACAGGAAAGAAAGAAAAGACCAAAATGGATGTCAGAATAGACTATGAAACTTACTCTTGTATGTAGAGTAGCTAAAGAGAATGTAAGCAATGATGAAGCAAAAGAGCTGAACAGAAGATTTCAAAGAGTGGCTCCAGAAGACAAAGTAAAGTATTATAATGAAATGTGCAAAGGCCTGGAATTAGAAAACCAAGAGGGAAGAACATGCTCAGCATTTCTCAAGCTGAAAGAACTGAAGAAAATCTTCAAGCTTCGAGTGGAAATATTGAAGGAGTCTATGGGCAAAATATTGAATGATGCAGCAAGCATCAAAAGAAGATGGAAGGAATACACACAGTCACTGTACAAAAAAGAATTGGTCAACATTCAGTCATTTCAGGAGGTAGCATATGATCAAGAACCAATGGTACTGAAGGAAGAAGTCCAAGCTGCACTGAAGGCACTGGTGAAAAACAAGGCTGCACGAATTGACGATTGAAACAAATGAGATGTTTCAACAAATGGATGCAACACTGGAAGCGCTCACTCATCTATGCCAAGAAATCTGGAAGACAGCTACCTGGCCAATAGAATAGAATAGATGCCTATTTGTGCCCATTCCTAAGAAAGGTGATCCAATAGAATGCAGAAATTATCAAACAATATCATTAGTATCACACACAAGTAAAATTTTGCTGGAGATCATTCAAAAGCGGTTGTAGCAGTACATCAACAGGGAACTTCCAGAAATTCAAGCTGGATTCCGAAGAAGACATGGAATGAGGGATATCATTGTTGATGTCAGATGGATGCTGGCAGAAAGCAGAGAATACCAGAAAGGTATTTATCTGTGTTTTATTGACTATGCAAAGGCATTCAACTGTGTGGATTATAACAAATTATGATAACATTGCAAAGAATGGGACTTCCAGAACACTTAATTGTGCTCATGAGGAACTGTACATAGACCAAGAGGCAGTTGTTTGAACAGAACAAGGGGATACTGAGTGGATTAAAATCAGGAAAGGTGTGCGTCAGGGTTTTTACTTCACCTAGAACTGCAGTTGCTGAGAAGGTGGGATATCTTTAACTCTAGGAGATAATGCCAAACTATTTTCCAAAGGTATTGTACTAATTTATATTCCCACCAGCAGTCTTTGGGAATCCTTGGTATTCTACAACCTCACTAACACTTACTACTGTCAGTTTTAAAATTTGCATTTCCCTGATTACTAATGAGTTGAGCCCTTTTGTGAAGTGCTTGTTCAAGTCTCTTATCTTTATGTGTGTGTGTGTATTGGCATGTGTATGTGTATGTGTATTGTCTGTGTTATTCTTATTGGCTTTCAGCTGTTCTTTATATATTCTGTATACAAGCCCTTTAATTTTTATTATGGAAAATTTCAAACATATTCAAAAGTGGAAAGAATAGAGTAACAAGTCACCATGTACCCATCACCTAGTTCCAACAGTTAGCATTTCAAGGCCAATCTCTTTTCACCTATACCTTCAGCCACTTTCCCCAAACCCTACATTACTTTGTAGCAGATTAAGGATGTCTTTTGATGAACAGAATTCTTAATTTTAAGGTAGTACAATTTATTAGTTTTTTTTCCTGTATGGTTGATGCTTTTTTATGACCTTTCCTGAATTCAAGGTCATTAAAATATTATTATATTATGTTATATTAGCTTTATTGATTTTCCTTTCATACTTAGACCTAGAGTCTACTTGGGATTGAGTCTATGTGTGGTGTGAGGTCAATTTTCATATTGTTACATTGATATCCAATTGATTAAATACTACTGATTTAAAAGATGGTTCTTCCCCTATTGCTCTGCAGTGCCACCTTTATCATAAATCAGGTGAGCATTTATGTGTGGGTCTATTTAAGTTTGTATCATACAAACTTTAATCAAAAGAAAGCTGGTGTTATTTTAATATCAGACAAATTAGGCTTTAAAGCAAGAAGTATTGTGAGAAATAGTGACATTTTATAATGATAAAAGAGTCAGTTCAACAGGAAAAGATAGCAGTTCTAAATAGGTAAAGCAAAAATGATATAAGTACTAGAAGAAATATAGGTCTTCAGTAATACTCAGAGATTTTTAACATACCTTTCTTAGTAATTGATAGAAACAAGCAGGCAAAAGTAATTAGTAAGGATATAAAATATTTTAACATCTTGACCTAATTGGCATATATAGAACACCACAGCCAACACTGGAAAATGTTTAAAGTGCTACATAACTAATGTCTTTACATTAAGTGCACATAAAAGGTTTACCAAAATAAACCATATGCGGAGACTTAAAGTAAGTCACAACAAATTTCAAAGGGTTGAAACCATAGAGAATGTTCTCTAATCCCAGTTTAATTAAACTAGAAATTAATAAGAGTAAAAGAACTAGAAAATCACCAAATATCTGAAAATTAAGCAACATGATGTTAAATAACCAATGGGTTAAAAAAGAAATCACTATGAAAATTAGACAATATTTTTAATGGAGTGATAATAAAATTATACATATCAAAGCTTGTGAAATGCAGCTAAAGTAGAGCTCAGAGAGAAATAAAGAAGGTTGAAAATCTATTCACTAAGCTTCCACCTCAAGCATCTAGAAAAAGGTAAGTAAGTGAAAACCAAAGACAGTAAAAAGAAGGAAATAGTAAAGACAAAATCAGAAATCAATGAATAAAAATAGAAGTTAAATACAGAAAATCAGCAAAGCCAGTTGGTTCTTTGAATAGAGTAGTAAAATTCATAAATCCCTATCAAAACTGATATATACAAATGACTGATAAGTATATGAAAAGGTACTCAATTTTCATCAAGTTATCAAGGAAATGATAATTAAAACCACAGTGAGCTACCATTACACTCTTACCAGAATGTCTAAAGGATTGACAATAGCAAATTTTGGTAAAATGTGGCACAACCAGAATTCTCATATATTGCTTGTAAAATGGTACAGAAACCTTCAGAAAACTCTTTGGTAGGATGTAGTACAGTTAATCATACTACAACCCACCAGAAGACATATATAAATCTATTGCATAGAAAAGAAATATAGTTTGGTATGATTTTTCCAGTTATCAAATAAGCTGTGTACTTAATGGGTGTCCATAAAATATTAACTCTTTAGGTCTTTTTTTTTTCCTTAATAAATATTTTATTTTGTTTTAGCTGAAAGTTTGCCTAGCAAATTAGGTTCCCATTTAACAATTTTATACAAATTTTTCCATGACATTGATTACAATTTTCACAATGTGTTAGTGTTCTCATTATTTCCATTCTGTTTGTTCTATTTCCATTGATCTATCTTTCCTGCCCCTCCTTGCCTTCTCATCTTTGCTTTTTGATAAATGTTGACTGTTTGGTCTCATATAGTTGTTTGTTTAAGGGAGTAGCACATTACTTATGGGTGATGTTGTTTGTTTTATAACCAAAAAAAAAAAACCAAACGCCTTGCCATCTGGTCGTTTCCAACTCATAGTGACCCTATAGGACAGAGTAGAACTGACCCATAAGGTTCCAAGGAGCGGCTGGTGGATTCAAACTGCCGGCCTTTTGATTAGCAGCCATAGCTCTTGACTACTACGCCACCAGGGCTCCATTTATTGTAGAAACGAATGTATGATTTGGCTGAAAGGTGACCTCTGGGAGTGGCTTTAGTTCCAAGTTCAAGGGATATCTTAGGGCAGTAGTCTCAGGGGTTCTTCTAGTATGTATTGGTCCAGTAAGTCTAGACCTTTTTTAGGAATTTGAGTTTTGTTCTACATTTTTTATACTGTGTCCCTGGTCACATTGGTCGGTAGTGGTAGCCGAGCACTTTCTAGTTCTTCGGTTCTTAAGACTAGGAGAGTCTGTGGTTCATGTTGGCTGTTATTCCTGTGGAATAGTTTCTTCTTTGTGTCTTTGGTTTCTTTCATTCTCTTTTGTTCCAGATGAGTAGAGAACTAATAGTTTTATCTTAGATGGCTGCTTGCAAGCTTTTAAGACTCCAGATGCTATTCAAACAAACTAGGATGTAGAACATTATCTTATGAACTATGTTATGCCAATTGACTGAGTTGTCCCATGAGACTATGGTCCTAAGCCTTTTAACCCAGTAAGCCAACCTCACAAGGTGTTTGGATATGTCTAGGAAATCTCTGGTACTGTGCCCCTGATGTGCTGTATTATATATATGAATATTTATGCAGCATATGCAAACATGTATATACACATGCCTACAGATACACCTATACATGCACACGCATGTACTCACATAAGCCTTCCTATACACACACACACACACATAAATACATATATATATACATACCACCATTCATCTGTCAGTTTGTTTACTGTGGTGGCTTGCATGTTGCTGTGATGCTGGAAGCTATGCCACCAATATTTCAAATACTCAAATTTCAGGGTCATCAGTGGTGGACAAGTTTCAGCGGAGCTTCCAGACTAAGACTAAGTAGAAAGACCTAGCAATCTATTTCTAAAAAAAAAAAATTTTGGCCAGTGAAAATCTTATGAATAACAGTGGAACACTGTCTGATATGGTGCCGGAAGAGGAGCCCCTCAGGTTGGAAGGCACTCAAAATATGATTGTGAAAGAGCTGCCTCCTCAAAGTAGAGTCAATTTTAATAACATGGATGGATTAAAGCTTTCGGAACCTTCATTTGCTGATGTGGCAAGACTCAAAATGAGAAGAAACAACTGCAAACATCCATTGATAATCAGAACATGAAATGTATGAAGTATGAATCTAGGAAAATTGGAAGTCGTCAAAAATGAAATAGAGTGCATAAACATCGATATCCTAGGCATTAGTCAACTGAAATGGACTGGTATTGGCCATTTTGAATCAGGCAATCATATGGCCTACTATACCAGAAATAACAAATTGAATAACAAAAAATGGTGTTGCATTCATCATCAAAAAGAATATTTCAAGATCTGTCCTGAAGTACAACACTGTCAGTGATAGGATATTGAAGGATTTTAAATATCCATATGCCTGCAAGGAAGACCAGTTAATAGGACTATTATTCAAATTTGCACACCAATCCCTAATGCCAAAGATGAAGAAATTGAAGATTTTTACCAACTTCTGCAGTCTGAAATTGATCAAACATGCAATCAAGATGCATTGATAATTACTGGTGTTTGGAATGCAAAAGTTGGAAACAAAGAAGGATCAGTAGTTGGAAAATATGGCCTTGATGATAGAAATGATGCTGGAGATCACATGATAGAATTTTGTAAGGCCAGCGACTTATTCTTTTACAAATACCTTTTTTTCAGCAACATAAACAGCAATTATACATATGGACCTCGCCAGATGGAATACACAGGAATCAGATCAACTATATCAGTGGAAAGAGTCGATGGAGAAGCTCAATATCATCAGTCGGAACAAGGCCAGGGGCTGACTGCAGAACAGACCATCAATTGCTCATATGCAAGTTCAAGTTGAAGCTGAGGAAAATTAAAACAAGTCCACAAGAGCCAAATTACAACCTTGAATAGATCCCATCTGAATTTAGAGACCATCTCAAGAATAGATTCGACACATTGAACACTAATGACTAAAGACCAGATGAGTTGTGGGATGGCATCAAGGACATCATATATGAAGAAAGCAAAAAGTCATTAAAAAGACAGGAAAGAAAGAAATGGATGTCAGAAGAGACTGAAACTTGCTCATGAACATAGAGCAGCTAAAGCAAAAGAAAGAAATGATGAAGTACAAGAGTTGAACAGAAGATTTCAAAGTGCAGCTCAAGACACAAAGTAAAGTATTATAATGAAATGTGCAAAGACCAGGAGTTAGAAAACCAAAAGGGAAGAACATGCTCAGCATTTCTCAAGATGAAAGAACTGAAGAAAAAATTCAAGTCTTGAGTAGAAATGTTGAAGGATTCTGTGGGGAAAATATTTAATGATGCAGAAAGCATCAAAAGAAGATGGAAGGAATACACAGAATCACTGTACCAAAAAGAATTGGGTGTCATTCAGCCATTTCAGGAGGCAGCATGTAATCAGGAACCTATGGTATTGAAGGAAGAAGTTCAAGCTGCACTGAAGGCATTGGCGAAAAACAAGGCTCCAGGAATTGATGGAATACCGATTGAGATGTTTCAACAAATGGATGCAACACTGGAAGTGCTCACTCATCTATGCCAAGAAATTTGGAAGACAGCTACCTGGCCAACTGACTGGAAGAGATCCATATTTGTGCCCATTCCAAAGAAAGGTGATCCTAACAGAATGCTGAAATTATCGAACAATACCATTAATGTCACACACAAGTAAAATTTTGCTGAAGATCATTCAAAAGATCATTCAAACATGGAACTGCCAGAAATTCAAGCTGGATTCAGAAGAGGATGTGGAATGAGGGATATCACTGCTGATGTCAAATGGATCTTGGCTGAAAGCAAAGAATACAAGAAAAATGTTTAGCTTTGTTTTATTGACTACGCAAAGGCATTCAACTGTGTAGATCACAACAAATTATGGATAACATTGTGAAGAATGGGTATTGCAGAACACTTAATTGTGTTCATGAGGAACCTGTACGTACACCAAGAGGCAGTCATTCAAACAGAACAAGGGGATACTGTGTGGTTTAAAATCAGGAAAGGTGTGCCTCAGGGTTATAGCCTTTCACCATACTTATTCAATCTGTATGCTGAGCAAATAATCCGAGAAGCTGGACTATATAAAGAAGAACACGGCATCAGGATTAGAGGAAGACTCATTACCAACCTGCGATATGCAGATGACAACCTGGCTTGCTGAAAATGAAGAGGACTTGAAGCACTTACTGATGAAGATCAAAGACTATAGCTTTCAGTATGGATTACTCCTCAACATAAAGAAAACAAAAATCCTCACAATTGGACTAATAAGCAACATCATGAAAAATGAATAAAATATTGAAGTTGTGAAAGATTTCATTTTACTTGGATCCACAATCAATGCCCATGGAAGGAGCAATCAAGAAATCAAACAATGTATTTATTGCATTGGGCAAACCAATCCATGGTGTTTTTAATCACCTAATGCATGGAAAAGGTGGACAGTGAATAAGGAAGACCAAAGAAGAATTGATGCCTTTGAATTATGGTGTTGGCAAAGAATACTGAATATACCACGGACTACTAGAAGAATGAACAGATCTGTCTTGGAAGAAGTATGGCCAGAATGCTCCTTAGATGGATTGAAACAGTGGCTGCAACAGTGGGCTCAAATATAGCAACAATTGTGAGGATGGCGCAGGACCAGGCAGTGTTTTGTTTTGTTGTACATAGGATCGTTATGAATCAGAACCAACTCAATGGCACCTAAGAACAACATACATGTGTAACCACACTTGTATTTTTTGGTTGTTATTACTGTTGTTGAAAAATTATATATATTATAACATTTACCAAAATTGTTCCTTATTCTTGTCCAGTTCTTAGTGTCTTCATTTGCCTTAGTCAAGGTGTGCAGACTTCACCCATGTTGGATATTCCTTTTCCCGTGACCAAAAATAAGAAGTGTCTGCTATCTAGAAAGTGATTCCCCTTCCCCTCTCCTCCCTGGTGACCATCAAAAAACATTGCTTTCTGTGTGTATACTTGTTCTTGACTTTTTATAAAACTGAGACCATGCAATATTTGTCCTTTTGTGATTGACTTATTTCACTCAGCCTAATGTCCTCCATGTTATGTTTTGTGAACTCTTCATTATTCTTTATAGTTGCGTAGTATTCCATTGTATGTATATACCAAAATTTGTTTATCCATTCATCCGCTGATGGGAACTTAGGTTGTTTCCATCTTTTTGCTATTGTGAATAATTCTGAAAGGAACATAAGTGTGCATATGTCTCTTATGTCTGTTCATGTCACTGCTCCTATATGTCTAGGGTATCTACCTAAGAGTGGGATTTCTGGATCATAAGATATTTCTACTTATAGCTTTTTGAAGAGGTGCCATAGCATTTTCCATAGTGGTTGTACCATTTTACAATTCCACCAGCAGTGTATGAGTTCCAGTCTCATCACAATCTTGCCAGCATTTGTTGTTTTCTGGTTTTTTGATCATTTTTGCAGGAGTGAGGTGGTATCTCGTTGTAGTTTTAATTTGTGTCTCTCTAATGGCTAATGATTGTGAGTATCTTTTCATGTGTTTGTTAGTAGCCTGAATGTCCTCTTTGGTGAAAGTCCTTAGGTCTTAAAATATTCTGTAATTTAAAATGAATTATATGAGGTCTGTTCAGTCAACCTATTTCATAAATAGTCAATACTAAGAAATTACGTTAAAATAATAGAGTGAGAAGTGAACTGATATTACAGAATATTGAAGAGTAATTTACTTTTCTTATAGGCAGATCTTCTAGATGCTGCTGCTGGCATTATTGTACGATTCAGATTAGGTGGAGTAAGTATGGATGCATTCTTATTTAGTAGTTTTAAAGCATGTTTGTATGAAATTTGAAAGATATAATTTTTAAAATGTAAACATTTTTATAATTAGAGTACATCTGTATTTTTACCTCTTCCACCAACAGGTTAAATTTCCACCCAGTATATACTATAAAATTTTCACTCACAGACATATTGAAGATCTGTGTGCTAACAGCCCTAGAGATTACACAAAACTTCCACCAAAACATACGTCTCATATTAAAGGTGATGATCTCCAGGAAGATGACCATAGTGGCTGGTATCGTCGTATAGAGAACAATGGCTGGAGACCTGTTTCTGATAGAGTAAGAAAATAGAATATTAATAGTTTTGAATCTTATATATTTAGAGAAACATTTGTCTTTTTGAAAATTAATTTTAAAGTTTTTTTTTTTAATTTTTTTTGGCAGCTTTATTGTGATATGATTTACATACCATAAATTTTACCTGTTTAAAATGTACAATTCAGTGGTTTTTAGTACATATACTGAGTTGTATAACAAGTTTTCACTTTAAAAGCAGATATTTTTTGGAGGACATTATGCTGAGTGAAATAAGTCAATCACAAAAGGACAAATATTGTATGAGACCTCTATTGTAAAAACCCATGAAAAATTTCACACGCAAAATGTAACAATCTTTGTTGGTTACCAGGGATGGGAGGGGTGGGGGGGAAATACTAAATAGGCAATAGATAAGTGGTATCTTGGGTTAAGGGTGAGACAGTACACAATACAGGGGAAGCTAGCACAACTTGGACAAGGAAAGGTCATGGAAGCCCCATAGACACATCCAAACTCCCTGAGGGACTGAGTTGCTGGGCGGAGGGCTCTGGGGACCATGGTCTCGGGGAACATTTAGCTCAATTGGCATGACACAGCTTATAAAGACAATGCTCTACATTCTACCTTGGTGAGTAGTGTCTGGGGTCTTAAAAGCCTGTGAGCGGCCATCTAAGATACTCCACTGGTCTCATCCCTTCGGGAGCAAGGGAGAATGAAGAGAACAGGATACAAGGAAAAGATTAGTCCAAAGGACTAACTGTCCACAGCTACCAAGGCCTCCACCGGACTGAGTCCAGTACAGCTAGATGGTGCCCGCCTACCACCACTGACTGCTCTGACCAGGATCACAACAGAGGGTTCTGGACAGAGCTGGAGAAGGATGTAGAGCATAATTCTAACTCACAAAAAAAGACTAGATTTACTGGCCTAAAGGAGACTGGAGAAACCCCGAGAGTATGGCCCCCAGACACCCTTTTAGGTCAGTGGTGAAGTTACCTCCGAGGTTCACTGTTCAGCCTGGGAGTGGACAGCCCTGTAAAACCAAATGAGTCTAACGAGGTACGGGAGTCCAGTGACAAGGGCCAGAAGGCAGAAGGGGACAAGGAAGCTGGTGATAGGGAACCCAAGGTTGAGTAAGGATATTGTTGATGTGTTGTGAGATTGTTAACCATTGTCATAGGGCAACATGTGTAGTAACTGTTAAATGAGAAACTATTTTATTCTGTAAGCCTTCATCTTAAGTGAGAATAACAGCACAACTGGAAGAGCGTGGTCAATATCACTGAACTGTGTATGTAGAAATTTTTGAAACGGTATATCTTTGGCTATGTGTATTTTCACCAAAAAAAAAAAAAGGTTGAGAATTTAGAGGGTTAAAATGTTGTGGGGTTGTTAACCAATGTCATAAAACAACATGTGTACTACTGTTTCATGAGAAACTATTTGTTCTGTAAGCCTGCACCTGAAGTACAATAAAATATATATATATATAAAAAAGTAAGTATTTCTGATAGTTTTTGCCTCTTAATCCTCTAGATTTTCTTTTTTGGCATACTTACTCCTTCCATGGTTTTAGTAATCTCTCTCAGATGACTTTCAAATATACTAGATCAAAAGCTTCTTGATGATAGGTATTTGTCTCTCTAATGCCTAACACAGTGCCTAGTGCATAATAAGCATTCAATACATAGTGTTTGAAAGAATGAATATATTTCTCCTTAATTTCAATTGTATATTTCCTAATTTCTACTATATCTCAAATTTAACTTAAAAAAATAGCTAATGTCTCCTTCCATCTTTATTACTTCCTTAATTTTCCCTCATTTCATACTTCAATTTCTCCCCATCCTCTAACCTCTCCCCCATCCCCCCTCAATAATCCCTATTGCTGCTGTTCTCTTTGGACACAATACCACTGTCCTCATAGTCACTAGACTAAAATCTTTATCCAACAGGATAAAGTTCAAAATCCTCTGTATAAACCCTTCATGATCTGGCCCTGGCCTGTTTTTCTAGCCTCACTTCTTACTGATCCCCAAAGAAGGTCTCCAGCCAAGGTGTTTGCTCCTCTAGGAAGCCTTACCTTTTGTAAATGGTACATGTAGACATTCAACAGTTGCTGTTGTCAGTTTGATCCCATATAGATAGCTTTTAAAAGAGCATAATGCTAAAGGCAGACATTTTTTACTAAGCTAAACTATTATTTGGTTTTAAGAAGACTTCAGGGGATATTTTTGGTTTAAGGTTTAAAGATACCGACAGCTTTTTTTAATGTGAGGTTTCAAGGCAGTAACAAAAAGAGACAACTGATTTCACACAGGCTTATTATTAAGTTCACCCCTACTTATACATACATACACATATGCACACACATATAATCAGATATTCCCTTCTAAATGGCTTACATTTTCCAGAAGGCCCTACACTGACAGGAAATAAAACAAGATACAGGTTCAATTGTTGGTGTTTATTTTTTATTTTTATAGAATACCTCCAAGAACTCCTTTCTGTTGGTTATTACATAGTATTCAGAAAGGCCTGCTGGACTAGTATTTCCTTTGTTAAGACCCAATGGCCAAATTTTTAATGCGTGGCACATTCAAAAAATTTTAAATGTTCTTAGATTATAGAATATTTTGTTTGCCAATATTTTATACTTCTCAGAAGGATTTTATGTTGAGTTATTCTTTAATCAACCTTTCTTGATAAGGGCTCATAGTTGATATTTTTTACATTCACACATAACCTAATGGCATATCTTACCAAAAAAAAACCCATTGCTGTTGAATCAGTTCTGACTCATAGCGACCCTATAGGACAGAATAGAACTGCCCCATAGGGTTTCCAAGGAGCGCCTGGTGGATTTGAACTGCTGATCTTTTGGTTAGCAGCCGTAGCTCTTAACCACTATGCCACCAGGGTTCCCCTGACATACCTTACTGTTTTATTATTGTTACAGTGGTCATTCAACTCACCATTATCAGTAGATTCAAAACTATCATTGCCATGAATTTACATTTGTAACTGATAATACATAATGCTCATGTATCAGAGGATAGGATAATAAAATATGTCCTCAAAACTATGACTATATTGTTTTCTAGGCTTATCAGTTGCTGTATAAGTCAAATTACTAGTATAGAAGTTGAAGTGGGAAAAGAACAAAAATTTATATTCAGTTAACTCTTTTTGGTCATTTGAAGGTATCGCATGTTTTTTTCATTGACTGTAGCATACTGTGACCATTTCTATGTTGGCACCAAGCCTCAGATGCTATTCTGTCGTGAGTGTTTCTTCACTCAGATAGCATCGTTATAGGAGGTGTAATGGTTAGTTTTCCCTTAAATTAGTTGTTCACTTGGTGTATTTACTTCTTTTTTTTTAAGAGCATTCTGGTTATCATTTCTCTGAATAAGGAGGTGCAGGTCTGTATGCCATGATATTGACTGGATCTGTAGCAAAATCTGATGTGACTCTGTCATTTTGAAATGTAACATCTTCCAACATCAAGATCTTTCTATGTCTAGATGAGCTCCAGCGGAATTGAAATAAACTAACTACTGGGTATTTCAATTTTGTTAAATTTAAAAATCATCATTATTATTAGAGGATAATAGTGGTCCAGTGGTAGACTTCTTGCTTTCTGTGCGGGAGACCCAGGTTCGATTCCCAGCCACTGCACCTCATGTATAACCACCATCTGTCTGTCAGTGGAGGCTTGTGTTTTACTATGATGCTGAGCAGGTTTCAGCAGAGCTTCCAGACTAAGACGGACTAGGGAGAAAGGCTTGACTATCTACTTAGGAAAATCAGCCAACGAAAACCTTATGGAATCACACCAGGAGCCACAACCGATTATGAGGGGTGGCACAGGATGGGCAACATTTCCTTCTGTTGCGTATGGGGTTGCCGTGAGTCAGGGATGACTCAGTGGAAACTAACAAGTTTTTTATTTATTTTAAATTATTTACTGAACACCAGTGTATATATGTAATTATGTATATATTTTCTTACTATCACCACTCTCAAGGAGACTTTAGGGAACTAACAATGTAAAAGATTTTTTTCTCCTAAAAATATTGTTATTAAGTACAAAAGTAATGGTTTATGTAGTAAGTGTTATGGAAGCTCAGAAGAGAATGAGATTAATGAATGAGGAACAAAGATTTAAGTTAGGCCTCAAGTGGGATACATAAGACTTGGAAAGATAAAGGGGGAAGGGTGGGAATAACCCAGGCTGTGGAGAAAGCATGAGTAAAATTATAGAGACAGAAATGTGTATTATAGAGTCAGCTAAACAGATTGATCTGGCTAAGGAAAAGGATTTGTATCAAGAAATAGTGACTGAAGCCAGAATATAAAGTGCCAAGTGAAAGAATTTAAATTTGATGCCTTACGCAGTAGAGATCAATTGAATGTTTTGAGATAAAAGCTGACATGAAAAAAAGTATTATTTAGGAAGACTGATGTAATGTGTGTAGGGGGTGGGTTGGGAAGGGGAGCAGAGAACTGGAAGTCGGAAAATAGCCAACCAGTTAGGAGGAAGTATAAGGTGATCCTACTGGTGGCAATAAAAACCAAACCAAACCCATTGCCGTCTAGTCAATTCCAACTCATAGCGACCCTATAGGACAGAGTAGAACTGCCCCATAGGCTGAGAGAAAATGAAGCGGTTAAGGTACTAGTGCCTCCTAGAGGGTAAAAAGCTTTTGTGGTGGAGGTGAAGCTATAAAAGAATAGAATAGAATGGTTACATAACCCCCTACCCTGAGGCTTCTGATTTTAAATAGCCAGTACTTCGTGTGTTAGATAGAAGTTCTACTAAAGTTACAGCTGCAGCAGCTCCTCTCAGAATTTGAAATTAAAGTCCTCAGTGTTATACAAGAGAAACCACAAAATCTTTGGTCATAATGGAGGGACTTCTGTGTTTCTGTAGAGTGCCTATGCTTCTTGAGAATTAGGGTCTTCAAGAACCAACAGCACTAAGAGTAGGTCAGGTCTATTCATGTGAGAACATGGCATTGTCTTAGAATATGTCTACTTATTTATTCATTCAACAAATACTTATTAAGTACCTCAGTACACTGGCACCTTGCCAATCTCTCTGTGGCATATGTATCTTCTTTCTGCGAGACATTTGCCTCTGAAGGCTCAATGTAGGTACTCACCTGATTACTTAATTAGAAATACCTTAAATGGACCTATTTAAGGTATTAAAGAGGGGAAAATGGAACTATTTCCCCCTCTATTTATATCCTGGCATATTCTCACTGAACACACAGAAGTTCTTCTCTATAGCCAGATAACCTCACTATCAGTATTTCAAACTTTTGTGTATTAATTTTTCATTTCTCAATAGTTTTGGATGCCTACTGAAAATGTAATGCTGGGAGGCAATAAGGAAAGCAAATTCCACTTCTCTAAACTAAAGAGAAAGAAAGATTTGGAAAAGAACAGAAAAATTAGAAAAATAGAATGGATGAGGCAAATGTAAGTTGATGAAATACTTAGATTTACTAAAGAAGTATACAGTATTTCAAACTAAAAAAATTTTCTATTACTACTAAAATATGGTATTTTTAAAAGAAAATATAAAATTATGGTTACATTTTTTAAAAAATGCATAGAAAACAAACATTTAATGTATGCCTACTATGTGCCAGACACTCTCTTAATCTCTGGAATATAAATGGGAAAATATATATTGTGTTTGACCTCAAGAAAATTACACTCTGTTGGAATGTCAGAAAAGAAAATAAGCATTTACTATTATACATCAGATAACTTCAGTTTGTTCCTCCAGACACACCCTATACTCTTTGCCACTGTTCTCTAAGAGACTGACCTTAATAGATTACATCTAGGGGCTTCTGTGCCCTCAGTCTTCAGCTGGGCTCATCCAATGGGCAGGAGGTGGAGGAGGGGGAGAAAGATAACTTAGAGATATTTTTCCTCTATTCCCTTCCTGTGATGTCAGCTTGGACTGGCTGTGCCCCTTAATCAAAGATACTGCACCTCTGAAGTCAACGGACTACATGACTTGCTCTTTTTCCAGTTTTTGGTAACTGTTCCCTTCAAATTACTTCAGATCTAGAGTGGTAAGAGCTCAGTGACACTAACCCTGGCTTATTGCACTATCCTGTATACCAGTGATTTCTCTGGATGTGTTGGTCCCCTACACTCAGACTTTTATTAATAGTCTAGTTGTAAAGTTTACTTGAATTAGCCTATTTTGAGTATGCCATGTGTTTCCTATTGGGACCCTAACGGACATAGTAGTGGGTACCAGGTAAGACTCCCAGGAAACAAATTTTTAAATATGGAATTGGTTTGGTCATATATTCAAAGCCATAAATAATCTCCTTACTTGAGTAAATAGAACACAGATAATCTATAGCATGCAGTGGCCATAATGATTACTCAGATTATTAATGGTGGAGGCATAGGACAAAATGGAGATGGAAGGCAAGGCTTTGGATGATTAAGTGACAGAGATACTTAGTCTCTGTGGCACCGATATTGATTGTAAAGATTGTGGAGTAACCCAGCTTCTTTTTATGGTTATAAGTAATGTATACAGGGAAAAAGATAAATTTAAAAACATAATCATGCAATTAAGATCGTGTGTAGACTTCACAAGAGATGCTATGGAAACAAAGGGTTGTAAGAATTCTGTTTCAGGCCTTGATGGAGTAACAAGGCTAGATTTACCTGCCTACTTTAAACAAATGAAAAAAAAATAGACAAATATATTAAAACATTTTTAGACATTGGACAACAGGAAACTCAGGACAGTGATCTCTGAAAGAAAGGAAAGAAATAAGACAAGCCCTAAAATTGTCCCATTTTGCTGCCTGAGAGAATTTCCAGGCTGCAGTGTAGGAAGGGGTACCAAACAGAGCCCAAAGATCTCCCTGAACTGACAGTTCAGATTCTGAGGAAGCCACATGGCTGAAATTCACAAAACAGAGTAGCAGAAGGGAGAGAGCTACTGAGAGAGAGAAAAAGAGCACAGGACAGTGAGCAAGGGCTCTGGAAATCTGCAGGTTACCTTTCATCCTCCAGCTGAGTATTTATCTGCACATGCATGTGAGCAAACGACCTGAGGCAAGAGAGGGACCATGGGAAAAGATCAGGCAAACAATACCTGGAGCTCACATAGGGTTAGAAATACTTCGTGTTCCAATGAGCCAGAGGGGAAAGACCTAACATAAAACATCAAGTGATTCCTCCTAAAGATACTGCCTCAGTTGTTAGTTGCTGTTTAGTCAATTTAGACTCATTACGACCCCATGTGTGCACAGTAGCACTGCACTCCATAGGGTTTTCAAAGCTGTTACCTTTTGGAAGCAGATATCCAGGCCTGTCTTCCTAGGCATCTCTGGGTGGGTTTGAACCATGAACATTTCAGGTTAGTAGTCTAGCACTAAATCATTTGTGCCACCCAAGGACTCCTTTAAAATAGTTAAACAAGATAAAGTATGAAAAGTACCTGGCACAAAGAAGATGTTACTATCTCTCAAGGCTTCGAACTGGTTCCTTCTGGCTCGAACCTCTGCTGAAAATTTACATTTCCATTCCAGATATACTGAATCAGAATCTACATTTTAACAAGATCCCCAGGTGATTCTTATGCAAGGGTTCATACTGGAAGGAACTGGTTGAAAGCCCTGGTATCTCTCTCCCTTTTACCTCTTCCTTTTTGTCCCAGCATGGACTTGTAATGTGAAACTTGCCTCAAAAAATGGAGGGCACCAAGAGACCGAAGAAAGAGGTGGGCAACTCCAGGTTGGCAGCAAAGGAGTTTATTAGGGAGACTTACATATGAGACAGGTCCTGGGCAGCAGCAGGACCAGCAGATCTCCGTGCCCCACAGTGGGGGAGTGGAGGTTTTATAATGATGGTGAACAATAGTAGCTACATGTCAGGGACTTACATAACAATGACTTAGCAAACAGTAGTGAACTAGCAAAATGCACGAATGCGCTCATGTTCAGCCTCGCAAAGCCTATTTCCTCTTCACGTTATCTACCTTTCCTTTTCCCCTTTCTTTCCCTCTTCCTACTTGTCATTAGCCAGGTGATCTTGTAAAAGTTATTCAACTCCTCCAGGATTTTTTTCCTCACCTATAAAATGAATGGGCTAGTTAATTGGTCTCTAAGATCCTTTCAGCTCTAGAATTCTATGATTCAGTGATTTAGTAACTCAGTTTTTCTTTGTATCCTTAAAATGTAACTATTAAGAGATGATTCTGAAATGAGTCCTCTATGGTTAGTATGCTTGATCAAGTTGTTGTTGTTGTTTTCCCTAAAAGATCCCATCACATAGAGATCTTGGTTTACATACATCTGAGTTATGTAGGATGAAAACTTGTTTTAATATGTGAGTAGTTCCACAACATGTATCAACTGCATCTACTTGTAATCACCTATTTCAAAGGATTCATGTCTCCTTTCCTTTCCTTTGTTTAGGTACTATACAGGACATCTGGAAGCTAAGTCAACAAATTATGAAACTATAGGTTTAATTCACACAGCAACAAAAGGGCTAATAAGAGCTATTGAAGATGGTGGAATAGATTCTGTGATGGAATGGGAAGTGGATGAAGTGCTGAACTGGACAAATACACTGAACTTTGAGGAGTAAATATATGTTCCTATTCTTGGGGAAAAAGGGCAGGCATCATCTTAGTATTTTTCTGTCTAGCATTTCCCACTCCCACATTAAATATTGATACCTACCACATCACAATCTTCCAAAAAAAATGAATATTTACTGTTTATAAACAAAAGAAGAAGAAATAAGAGGAAAAAATAAGGGATAACCTAAAAACAGAAAAATAGACTTAGGTGTTATTTATTCTCATGCCTTAGCCTAAATATGCTTTCTTTTAACTCTAGGGTTTAGAGACAAGGCTAAGAACATGAAATTAGTAATACAAAGAATTTCCTCAATCTGTATTCCCTAATCTTTCTGTGTGAGACACTTAAAGTTTAAATTTTTCAGTGACATACTATGACTTCTAAATAACATTTTTAGGATTTTTTTGGTGTGGTGATATGTAATATAGCCATCAGAAAAAAGCAAATCACAACCAGAATGAAATACGTCTTCACCCCCACTGTTGTAGTTGTTGTTGGGTGCCATCAAGTTGGTTCCAACTCATATCAACCCTGTGTACAGCATAACAAATAACTGTGCAGTCCTGTGCCATCCTCACAATTGTTGTTATGCTTGAGCTCATCGTTGCAGCCACTGTATCAACCCATCTCATTGTGGGTCTTCCTGTTTTTCGCTGACCCTCTACATTACCAAGCATGATGTCCTTCTCCAAGTACTGGTCCCTTCTAATAACATGTCCAAAGTATGTGAGATGAAGTCTTGCCATCCTTGCTTCTAAGGAGCATTCTGGTTGTACTTCTTCAAAGACAGATTTGTTTGTTCTTCTGACAGCCCATAGTATATTCAATATTCTTCACCAAAACCAAATTCAAAGGCATTAGTTCTTCTTCGGTCTTCCTTACTCACTGTCCAGCTTTCATATTCATATGAGGCGATTGAAATCATGGTGGCTTGGGTCAGGCGTACCTTAGTCCTTAAAGTGACATCTTCACTTTTTAACACTTTAAAGAAGTCTTTTGCAGCAGATTTGCCCAATGCAATGCATCTTTTGATTTCTTAACTGCTGCTTCCATGGATGTTGATTATGGATCCAAATAAAATGAAATCCTTGACAACTTCAATCTTTTCTCCGTTTATCATGATGTTGCATATTGGTCCAGTTGTGAGGATTTTTGTTTTCTTTATGCTGAGGTGCAATTCATAATGAAGGCTGTAGTCTTTGATCTTCATCAGTAAGTGCTTCAAGTCCTCTCCACTTTCAGCAAGCAAGGTTGTGTCATCTGCATATCGCAGATTATTAACGAGTCTTCCTCCAATCTTGATGCTTCATTCTTCTTCATATAGTCCAGCTTCTCGAATTATTTGCTCAGCATACAGACTGAATAAGTACGGTGAAAGGATACAACCCTGGTGCCCAACTTTCCTGATTTTAAACCATGCAGTATCCCTTTATTCTGTTGGAATGACTGCCTCTTGGCCTATGTACAGATTCTGCACGAGCACAGTTAAGTGTTCTGGAATACACATTCTTAAAAATGTTATCCATAATTTGTTATGATCCACACAGTTGAATGCCTTTGCATAGTCAATAAAACACAGATAAACATCTTTCTGGTATTCTCTGCTTTCAGCCACGATCCGTCTGACATCAGCAGTGATACCTTATCCCTCATTCCACATCCTCTTCTGAATCCGTCTTGAATTTGTGGCAGTTCCCTGTTGATGTACTGTTGCAACCACTTTTGTATGATCTTCAGCAAAATTTTACTTGTGTCTGATATTAATGATATTGTTAGATAATTTCCTCATTCTATTGGATCACCTTTCTTTGGAATGGGCACAAATATGCATCTCTTCCAGTTGATTGGCCAGGTAGCTGTTCTCCAAATTTCCTGGCATAGATGAGTGAGCACTTCAAGCTCTGCATCTGTTTGTTGAAACATCTCAGGTGGTATTCTGTCAATTCCTGCAGCCTTGTTTTTCACCAGTGCCTTCAGTGCAGCTTGGACTTCTTCCTTCAGTACCATTGGTTCTTGATCATATGCTACTTCCTGAAATGATTGAATGTCGACCAGTTGTTTTTTGTACAGTGACTCAGTGTATTCCTTCTGTCTTCTTTTGATGCTTCCTGTGTTGTTTAATATTTTCCCCTTAGAATCCTTCAGTATTGCAGCTTGAGACTTGAATTTTCAGTTCTTTCAGCTTGAGAAATGTTGGTTTTTGGTCTTTGCACATTTCATTATAATACTTTACTTTGTCTTCTTAAGCCTCCCTTTGAAATCTTCTGTTCAGCTCTTTTACTTTACCATTTCTTCATTTCAGTTTAGCTCCTCTACATTCAAGAGCAATTTTCAAAGTCTCTTCTAAGATCCATTTTGGTCTTTTCTTTCTTTCCTGTCTTTTTAATGACCTCTTGCTTTCTTCATGTATGATGTCCTTGATGTCATCTCAAAACTTGTCTTTGGTCATTAGTGTTCAGTGAGTCAAATCTATTCTTGAGGTGGTCTCTAAATTCAGGCTGAATATCCTCAAGGTCATAATTTGCCTCTCATAGACTTGTTCTAATTTTCTTCAGCTTTAACTTGAACTTACGTATGAGCAATTGATGGTCTGTTCCACAGTCAGCCCCTGGCCTTGTTCTGACTGATGATATTGAGCTCCATTGTCTCTTTCCATCTGGCGATTCCTGTGTATTCCATCTGGTGAGGTCCATGTGTATAGTCACCATTTATGTTGTCGAAAAGAAGGTGTTTGCAATGAAGAAGTCATTGGTCTTGCAAAATTCTATTATGCAATCTCTGGCATTGTTTCTATCACCAAGGTAGTATTTTCCGACTACTGTTCCTTCTTCTTTGTTTCCAACTTTTGCATTCCAATAACCAGTAATTATCAATGCATCTTGATTGCATGTTTGATCAATTTCAGACTGCAGAAGCTGGTAAAAATCTTCAATTTCACCATCTTTGGCCTTAGGGTTTGGTGGGTAAATTTGAATAATAGTCATATTAACTGTTGTATTAATAGTTGTATCACACTCACTAGGGTGGCTATAATTAAAACAACAAGTGTTGACAAGGATGTGAGAAATTGGAGCCATCATACGCTACTAGTGGGAATGTAAAATGATGCAGCTGCTTTGGAAAACAATCTGGCATTTCTTCAAATAACTAAACAGTTACTGTGTGATCTAGCATTTCCACTCCTAGGTGTATGCCCAAGAGAAATGAAAACATATGTCTACACAAAAACTTGTTCACGAATGTTCATAGCAGCTGTCTTAGTTATCTAGTACTGCTGTAATGAAAAAAATACCACAAGTGGATGTCGTTAAAGAACAGAAATTTGTTTTCTCACAGTTCAGGAGGCTAGAAGTCTGAATTCAGAGCATGGCTGTAGGGGGAGGTCCTTCTTTGTCTTCTGCCAGCAATTCTTGGTGTTCCTGGGCTTATAGATGCGTTTTCCATGTGTGTCTATTTTTACATGGCATCTTCCCTCTCTGTGAATTCTGCTCTTTTTTAATTCAGAAGTGATTAGGTTTAGGACCCAGCCTACTCTCGTAGAAGCACTGGTGGCACAGTGGTTAAGAGCTCTGCTGCTAAAAAAAGGTTGGCAGTTCGAATCCATCAGCTGCTCCTTGGACACCTGTGGGGCAGTTCTGCTCTGTCCTATAAGGTTGCTATGAGTCAGAATCGACTCAACAGCACCAGGTTAGGTTTTTTTTGTTTTGTCTAGTATGACCTCATTAACATAACAAAAGAAAAACCCTATTTCCAAATAGGATCACCTCCATCTTTGATGAGAATTTCAGAGTTTGGCATTGTTCCCTTCAGGAGAATTAGTAGCCACTAGTTCCTTGGAGGAGCCCTGGTGGCACAGTGGCTAAGAGCTAGGCTGCTGACAAAAGGTCAGCAGTTCGGATCCACCAGCTGTTCCTTTGAAACCCTACGGGGCAAGAAGTACTAGATGGTGCCCGGCTACCACCAATGAACGTCCTGACAGGGAACACAACAGAGGGTCCCTGATGGAGCAGTAGAACGATGGGATGCAGAACTCAAATTCTAGTAAGAAGACCAGACTTAATGGTCTAAGACTGGAGGCGCTCTGGAAAGCATGGCCCCTCGTCTCTCCATCACCCCAGAACTAAAACAATTTTCAAGGCCAACTCTTCAAACAGTGATTGGACTGGACTGTGGGACATAAAGTGATACTTGTGAAGAATGTGCCTCTTAAACAAGTAGATATAAGAGACCAAAGGGGTGGCTTCTGTCCCGAGGTGAGAGGGGAAGGCAGAGAGAGTTAGGAGCTGGTTGAATGTTCTTGGGGAATCAGGGACAGAGGGGAGGAATGTGCTATCGCAGAATGGGGTGAGCAGTTGGGGTCTCATAACAATGTATGTTAAAAAAAATTTCTATATGGGTGACTAACTTGAAATGTAAACCTCATTTAATTACAACAATTAAAAAAATAAATACTGCTAGATGAGGGAAAAAAAAGAATCCCTATGGGGCAGTTTTACTCTGTCATATAAGGTCGCTGTGAGTCAGAATCAACTCAATGACAACAGGTTTGGGTTTTTTAAGGAGTTCCTTGGGGAGTATCCTTCAAAATCTGTGGATAGTTTTCTATAGTCTAACAATTAGAATGGCATAAATGTCTTGAACACTGATACTGAGTCATGCAAACCAGTTTCTTCCCAAAAGGCTTTTGTGCTAGTCCCTTATTATGATAGATGGATCCTCTCCTGGGAAGAAGGCATGCTGCATCTTCACGTGCACACTGCAACAATATGAACTGAGTACATTGTTTTTATAATTTTGGAGAATGTATAGCACCAACTTCACTCTTGCTCTTAAGGACACTGGTGATGAGTACTGTTGCAAATACTGTGAGATCCAGAGATATTCTGCTGCAGGTGCTTAGAACGTAAAACAATCTGTGCACCTCCGTCATTGAGTCACCCACAATGCCACATGATGGCTGATGTCACTGTTGCTAGCATTCATCATAATGGATTTTCAGCTGCATATTCTTTATCAAGATGGATACTCCTCTTCCAAAATCTTTGTATTTTTTCAAACTGCAAGTGAATTTTTATGTAACCTGTTATGTGATAAGCAGCTGGAATGTGGGTTTCTTAAATAATACTCTGATATTCTGTTCACCCTTGCCCATGTATGTTATGGATAATTTCTGTATCTGAAGTTGCTCCTTTGATTTCTAAGATGTGTAGTTATGTGCTATCTCTGGCTAGGGACTTCTCCCAGCCCATTAAAATGTTAAATTTGTATTCCTGAAGGGATTCATTGTAGATTCCACATATACTTTATTGTGCCACTGTTGTCTTAAAATTTCCAAAAATGAGTTAGTGAGAAAGATGGATCAGCTCTATGATATAGTAGACTGGTAATGCTATCATCAGACTGTTGCTTCTATTTTGTAAAACCTTAATTTCTTATGCTGATAGTATGTTCTTGGTGAGAAGTTCTTTTAAAATAATTGAATAAATTCATATCCTAATCTTAGGTAAAGCAGGGTCAGTGATAGGCCTTTTATGGCATATGTTTGTGCCCCAAACTGTCAGGGTTTAGCATACTGTTAATCAAGGTCCTTTATCTTCTTTTCTTGAAGATGGAATGAAAACCTTCCAGTATATAAATCCACGGAAGCAAGGTGATTGACATCCAACTCTTTATAGTGTTCCTGAGTAACCACTGAAAGCACAAAGTCAGCCTAAGTTTAAAGTCAAGCCATATTGAAATTGCCTACTAAAAGATCCTGGAAGAGGTTTACACTACCTGCTGTTGTCCTGCATTCTTTCATTTAACAGTGTCCCAACAGTATCCCATTCAAGGCCATAGAATAATGTCTGCGGAGTAACAACAGGTAGCAGTTAATGGGAAAGAGCAGACTTTAGACACAGTACTTTATTACAGTTAAATACTATTAGACAGTATTTACTTTCAATAGCAGAAAACTTCAGGGGCCCAAAGTTAACAAAACTAAGAATACAAGTGGAATAAATAAATACACGGAACATCACAGTGTTTTCTGAACCACATGACAATTCTAAGCCTCATCCTTTCTCTGCTAGCTTCCTTTCAGCATCTGCTGTGACCACCCCTTACCTGATTTATTGGTAAGACTGAATGCAGTTGAAAGGAAGGAGGCTTGGGTAAGGGAGATAGGAGTCTAAGATGAAATGGAATAAGGTCACAGGAAACCTGCCCTTGGAGCTCATCCTCGCAGCTCAGCATAACTTGCCCTTTCCTACTCTACCTCCTCTCAGGCCACGCTGGCTCCCCCTGCTGGCCTCCTCTTTCTCCCTATTTCAGTCTCTGTTCAGGGAGCTAATGGCAAC
Organism: Dugong dugon; assembly: GCA_030035585.1. NCBI lineage: Eukaryota > Metazoa > Chordata > Mammalia > Sirenia > Dugongidae > Dugong > Dugong dugon. Next base: position 36,928,464 of record CM057467.1, read on the forward strand.
TGCATTTGCTCTCCTTGAATATATTCTTTTATGTTTACTGGACACTGCAAAATCAGGGGCAGTAGCAACAGCAGCATTGATCCAATAAGATCATGAACTATGTGCACTTTAAATTTCCATTGACATGTCAGAGACAGTAGATCTCGAAGTCCAGAACCAAGGAGAAGGTTCTGTATTTTTTTCCTCTCCTGGAGTTTTCTGTCCAACTTTCAATTTAGAAGTTATCAGCTAACATCTTAGTAGACATTTGACTGAGGATATGCTCTTGCAGGAATGAGCCAGGATAAAAGGAGGAGAGGTGTGCTGGAGGGAGACAAAAGGGCACTAATAGATGGTGGCTACCATTTTTACCTCTTTCAACTTCTTGACCAGGGGGTTGCCTTCAGTGCCTGTGAACTTCCAGGAGGTGGGAAAGTCATGAGAATTAAATATTTAGATGAGTGAAATTGTCACCATTAATCTAAGATTTCTTAGAGCAAGTGGAATTTTAGAAGTAGACTAAGAGAATGTACTAATGAATTAACTTATTACTGTCTAATTAATCAATTTAATGAATGCCCATATAATATGCTTAGGTATATTGCCAACTGGAAGGAAATTGCAACAAGCAACTCTTCAGCTAACTTCAAAGGTAGGTAATTTTTAGCAATACTTATGTGAAATTCTTGTGAACAAAAATGATACATTAATGGTGGTAGAATAATTTGGAAAATGATAGTGGTAATGATTGCACAACATGATGAGTATAATCATTGTCATTGAATTATACATGTAAAAATTGTTGAATTGGCAAATGTTTTGCAATATATATTTTTACCACAATAAAAAAATGGGGAAAAAATGATAGTCTGCAGATGTACACATGTCTAAGCATCTAACATTTAAGCACCCTGTACAGAATATATAAGTATAGATGAATTTGCCAAGTCATTTTTGCCTTTATATGTGAGATTGTTATTTGGGAATAGAAGAAAATTTTCTGTTTTATTTAGGGTTAGATTAAATTTTTAAAAATGAATCCTTTTTAAAAAGTTATATATCTCATGACTTCAGTAATAATTTTAAATGTGTAAACTTCACTTGGCAAAGTAAATGCCTCAAAATATTGGAAACTTTTTTTTTTTTCAATGTTCTATGCCATTATTGTCCCTTGCCAGTGGTCAGCAATACTGAAAAGTTCAAAGTGATAGTATGTTGAAGAATATCGTCATATCCCAGAAATATCAATCATTTCAACATACCCAAAGGCTAAATATGGTTATTGTATAATCTGAGTGTATGAGTTCTGTCATGTTAACAGAGAAGTTACAATTGTGGTCTCGATTCACACTCCTGGGTTTGATTTTTGGCTCTACTCCTTACTGGCTGTGTGATCTTGGGCAAGTTACTATCTCAGTTTCCTCATCTGTAAAATAGAAATAACAATAATAACCTACAATCTTAGTTTCCTAGTGCTGCTATAACAGAAATACCACAAGTGGGTGGCTTTAACAAACAGAAATATATTTTCTCACAGTTTTGGAGGCTAGAAGTCTGAATCTGGGCACTGGCTCTAGGGGAAGGCTCTCTGTCTGCTCTGGAGGAAAATCCTTAGCTTCTTGAGCCGCGGTGTTCCTTGGTTACTAGGTGATGTTCACGGGGCATCTATCTTTCCCTCATTTGTGCTTGCTTGTTTCTGTGCCTAATGTGCTCTTTTTACATCTCAAACGTGATTAGGTTTAAGACATGCCCTACACTGATATAGCCTCAACATAACAAAGAAAACCCTAGTACCAAACAGATTAAATCCACAGTGTAGGTGTTAGGATTCCATCACATAGGATGGGAGGACACAATTCAATCCATAGGTTGTTGTGAGGTAATAAGAGGTAATACATGTAAAGAGCTTAGAATAATGCCTGGCACATAATAAAACCAAAAAACTCATTGCTGTCTAGTCAATTCCAACTCATAGCAACTCTGTAGGACAGAGTAGAACTGCCTCATAGGGTTTCCAAGTAGCAGCTGGTGGAGTTGAGCTGCCAGCCTTTTGGTTAGCAGCCAAATGCTTAACCACTGTGCCACCCGGGCCCCTGCACATAATACATAATAAATATTAGCTACCATTAGCATTAAACTATTCCCAGCATATTGCCACCACCACAGTCCAAGCTGCCATCACCCCTCCACAGGTTCTGCAAGAGCCTCCAAGCTAACACTCTTCTAGTCCATTCTCATCCAACAGGTAACGATCTTCAAAAAATTCAAATCAGAACGGACACGGGAAGTCTGGGGTGGAAAGGAGGAGTGTGCTGTTACAGTACAGGGAGAGCAACTAGGGTCTCATAACAATGTGTGTATAAATTTTTGTATGAAAAACTAACGAATTGTAAACTTTCACTTAAAGAACAATTAAAAAAAAAAAATCAGCTCAGTCACTCCCCTATTTAAAACACTTCAATTTACTTAACAAGCTCTTCTTTAGCAATTTCTATGTGGAAGTGCTGTCCTAATGTGCATTATAAAATCAACTCATTTGCTCTTCAGCCTAATGAGACAGGTTTCATTATTTGCATTTTATGGATGAATAAACAGGGAGAGGCTAAGTTACTTGCTCAAGGAGCCACAGTCAGTACTGTCAGGAAGCTAGCACTATAATCCATGCTCTTAACCATGACTACACTCTGCTGCCTCTCCTGGTTTTCCACTGCACTTGGAGTAAAATCCTGACTATCATGGCCTTCTGGATCTGGCTCTGGCCTATCTTTCCACCTCATCATGTCCCACTCTCACCCTCACAACAATCCAGCATCAGTGGCTACTTGCCTGTTGCTCAAACACACCAAGCAGTTCCATTTCAAGGGAATGAATGGAGTTGATTGCCTTCTAGAGGACAGTTCCAGGTAGTCACCTTCACTAGATGGCAGGGAGTTATGGGTTTTGTTCACTACTGAATTCCCAGTGTACAGCATATAGTAGGTTCTCAGTGCAGATAAAAGAATATAAAAGAGTGATAGGCACAAAAATAGAAGCAGAGAACATGAATTATTGATTTGAAAGAGATTACTGTGAAAAGGGAGCCCTAGTGGTGCAGTGGTTAACTGCCTGGCTGCTAAGCAAAAGGTTGGCAGTTTGAACTCACCAGCTGCTCTGTGGGAGAAAGATGTGGCTGTCTGCTTCTGTAAGGATTTACAGCCTTGGAAACCCTATAGGGTCTCTATGAGTGGGAATAGAATCCACGGCAATGGTGTCATGGATTGAATTGTGTCCCCCCAAAATATGTGTCAACTTGGTTAGGCCGATTCCCAGTATTGTATGGTTGTCCTCTATTTTGTGATTTTCCTATGTGTAGTAAATTATAATTTCTGCCTGTGGTTAAAGAGGATTAGGGTGGGATATAACATCCTTGCTCAGGTCACATCCCTGATCCAATGTAAAGGGAGTTTCCCTGGGGTGTGGCCTGCACCACCTTTTATCTTACAAGAGATTAAAGGAAAGAGGAGCAAGCAGAGTTGGGGACCTCATGCCACCAAGAAAGCAGTGCCGCGAGCAGTGTGTGTCCATCCTTTGGACTGGACCCGAGGTTCCTGCAAGGAGAAGCTCCTAGTCCAGGGGAAGACTGATGAAAACGTGCTTCCTCCACAGCCCACAGAGAAAGCCTTCCCCTGGAGCTGACGCCCTGAATTTGGATTTCTAGCCTCTAGAATGTGAGAAAATAAATTTCTCTTTGTTAAAGTCATCCACTTGTGGTATTTCTATTATAGCAGCACTAGATAACTAAGACAAATGGGTTAGTTGGTACTGTAAAAAGAAGGATACAGGATGATAGTCAGAAGGAGCTTAAGAGCAAGTGAAAATTGTTTTAAATAGTGGAAATTTGCATTATCATAGAAGCCAGTGGAAGGTAATACATTGAAGATGTTGGCGTTGGAGAAGAGAATGGCTACCACTTCTTCATGCAGAGGAGGTGAAATTCTGAGCAGATCTGGAAACTTTAGCTCTTTACATGCACCATCACATTTAATTCTCAAACGGTGAGGTAGATGCTATTGTTATCTCCATTTTAGAGGTAAGAAAACTGATACAACAGTAACTTGCCCCTAATTACATAGCTAGTAATTAGTAGTCAGATCTCAAACTCAGGTTCTGCAGAGCCTTTTGTAGATGGAGGTATGTGGTAGTGAAGATTATTTAGGAAAACTGGGGCAAAAATCGTTTCAGTTAAATAGGATATCCACTCTAAAAGCGGTGAATAGGAATGTGGAATAGACCTTACCTGTAGCATAGGAGTATAGTGAATGAGCCAGTATCCTGTCATATCTGGCATCTAATTATTTGTCATTCTTCTTTAGGCTTCAAGTTTACGCAAGCACAGAAAATGTATGACTATGAAGATGTGTCAGAGGAGACGGAAATACCAGATGACCATGCATATAAAAATGTTTATGGAAGATCATATTTTTCTAGACTAACACCTGAGTCCACTTATGGAATGTAAAGTACTTTATTTTCTTCTCTGAGCCTTTCAAGCCCTGCATCTATCAGTTATATAACCAAGAAATAGTTTATTCTGACTGGAATGACTTGTGTAGTCTTGGCACAGAACCTAGCCCAATTAAGTAAGGAAGATTGAGCAGAAATAGAATATTAAATGTAGAAATGAGCCTTGCTAGTCTGAGAAACTAGTATTTTAAAAATCACACTTCAATAAATTTATGACACTTATGTGCAGAAGATCTTCAGATTATTTTTATTTGAAGCATTTAGTGCATTGTGTAAGGCCGAGCTATTTTTCTGTTTATGTCATATCCAAATGTGTCTTGCTTCTCCTTCCCTCTGACTTTGCCTTTTCATTTTCCACTTTTCTCCACTGTACCTTTTTTCTTTCTTCCTCTTGATTTTCTGCCTGCTTACCCAACTTTACCTTTCTGAATTTCTCTCCCAGTCACTCTTCTACCTGGTTGTTTAATAGTTGTTTCTTTCCGCTCTTTTATGATGTGCTTTATATTTTCTTGTTTACATTTCTCTCCTTTCTTGCTTTCGTCAATCTTTCTCTTCTTTCATTTCATTTTTCCTTCTGGATTCTTCCCCTAATCACACTTCTTTTGGGAACCTACAATTTGCCGTCTCACAAAAACGAGGCGGGTGCTGTTAGTATCCCCATTTTACAGGTGAGGAAACTGAGACTTACAGAAGTAACTTGCCCCCAACTACACAGCTAGTAATTAAAGACAAACAAAAAATCCAAATCCATTGCTGCCAAGTCGATTCTAACTCATAGCAACCCTGTAGGACAGAGTAGAACTGCTCCATAGGGTTTCCAAGGCTGTAAATCTTTACAGAAGCAGACAGCCATGTCTTTCTCCCATGGAGCAGCTGGTGGGTTTGAACTGCCAATCTTTTACCACTGTGCCACCAGGACTCCTTCCTGCTAATAATCGGCAGAGTCAAATCTCAATCCTAGTCTGCACCCAGTACAACTCCTTAGATTCTTATTTTCCCTTTCAAAGAAAAGGAATTAGTTATCTATTGCTGCATAATAAATTACATCAAAACTTAGCAGCTTCAAGTGGCAAATATTTATTCTATCATAGTTTCTGAGGATCAGAAATCCAGGACTGGCTTAGCTGGGTGGCTCTGGGTTGGAGTCTCTCATAAGGTTGCAGTCAGTATTGGCCAGGGCTCTAGTCATCTGGAGACCTGACTGGGGCTGGAAGATGTTTCAAGATGGCTCACTTAGAGAGTTGTTGGCTTCCATTCACGCCATCATGACTATTCTGCTCCTGGGCTAAATGCACAATCGCTGGGGTGACCAAGAACAGGTTGGCTAGCCTTCACTGGATAAGTTATCTTACCTACCTGGTTGTTTAGTGTCTCTTTTGCAGTGGTGCTCTCTAGTGGGCACTGAAGTGGTATGTAAAGATCCACACTTTTGACACTCTTACAGGTCCATCTTTATGCCTCTTACCCAGATTTCCTTGTTTCTGATCCTCTCATTTTGCTCTTTCTAAGTACCTGACCTGGTTGAGAACCACTGCATAAGAATCATACACTGTACTTTAGTGTAGAAAGCAAACATTTTAACATATATATTGCTGTACAGAAAAGTGTGTATGCTTATTTTACAGGCAAAGTAAGGGTTTTCCAGAGGGTATTTTTCACTATGAGAGTTTCACCTTCCTCACCAACTTTTGAACTAATCTTTGTGAAAGCTTTGACTCCACCGTATTTATGCAAAATTCCTTTTTGTCAGAAACAAGACAAAAGGGTCAAACGCTGAAGAGGATTGAATTTATTAAAAAAAATGATAGATATATGGATCGCAAATTTCACGTTCCATGTTCTAGTACAGATTGTTTAGACTTTAGAAAGGTCAACAAGATCACTTTCTAGGCCGAAACAAAGAACATTCATTTGGCTTTTTGTCATGGGGCAATTAGAAAAAAAACACTGGAGACTTCCGGGCAACATGGAGCTGTAGTCAGAAGCACCACACTATCCCTCCACAGCAAAGATCAGAAAAACTAAGTCAAACAGAGTCACACGTCAATTCTGAAACCCTAAACATCAAATGAAGAGATAAAGAACTCAGCCAAGCAGTGAATGGAATAAGAAACTGAGAACAGAGCACGAGGAGAGATACATGTAAAAGTCCCCTATTAGCTATCACAGCACGGATCCGCCATCTTGGATGCCTATCGGAGAGCAGCGAACAGGAGGTACAAGAAAGCAGCTTCACAGAGCTTCCAACAAGAGACAGAACCGGTAACCCACGATATAGGCTTTCCCACTCCCCCACCCTTTTTCACCCCCGCTTTGCCTCCTCTGCTTCCTGCAGCCACCGTCTATTGGTCAGGAAGCATAAGCTTCCCCTCAGTACCACTTGGATTCCACCTGCCCGCACTGGCCATCTCCCTGAGTGCCATTTGTTGGCTGCTGGTGTTGCTTTTTTCCACTTCTTTAGAGTTCTTCCTTATCTCTCATCACCTCCCCCTCCTTTCTCTCAAATACCTGTCTCTGTGTGCCATCTTTGCTTCTTCCTGAAAGGCTGCGAAACACCACTTGACTGAAACTGCTTCCCAGACCAGGCTGCCATGCTGGTGGGACCTCCCCCCCCGCCCCCACCCGGGGCTTTTTTGTTTGCTCTGATTTGTTTTCTTTTCTCGGCTTGGGAGTCCCTTCTAGCTGGGCAGTACCACGCAGCTTGGAAGCTAGTCCCTTACTCTGCACAGATACACAGGGACATCCCTGGGGCATTTCTTTTTCCTTGTTTTTTTTTTTGTTTGCTTTTGTTTTTTCATTTCTTTGTTTTCTTCTCTTATTCCCATTTGTCTTTCTTCATTTCCAGTTCCTCGATTTACTAATTTTTTCTTTTACCCCCCACACCTTCTTTCCCCCCATTTCTCATTCTCTCATCTCTCCACTTCAACAGCAAGCTCATTTAGCACTTTTTTGTGTGTATGTTTTTGACTCCTGTTCCTCTCTCCTCTCATCTTTCCCATGCCCATCTTTCAGCTCCACACATCACAATCTACCCCCTCCTTCCTGCCTACCTGCACCGTGCGCTGAACATCACACTCCCAAGCAGCACAGGCACAGCCTACTGGAACCTGCCTTACACTGATTCCCAATCCGCACTGTCAGCCCTGGTACGTGCCACAAAAAAACCTATCCTAGCAATTTTTGTTCAGCTGGACCTGCCCTGCTGTACCATACCTGAGTGACTGACCCTGGCCATTGGAGAAGGAGGTGAAAAGTATTGCAACCACAGACAAGCAAATAACAAAGAACGTACAGCCTGCCTGCTCTGACATAACCAAACACAAAAGCAGGACAAAAAAATCTACAATCAATAAACGAGGAAAATAACCAATGAATGCCCCAAAGACAGAAGACAATATAAAAACATTCACAAAAACAGGACAGGATGGTTCCAGTAGGCGTCCAAAATAAAACAGCAGATGACCATCCAGTAGAAGAAAAGGCACTAGACCTAACTGATGGATAATTCTGAACATTAGAGATTTGAATTCCTAATAGTTGAAACAAAAAAACAGACAAAAATGAGGAAAAAAGACAAATTCATGGAAAAGGCAGACAACTTCATGGAAAATACAGACAAAATAATGGAAGAATTCAAGAAAATAATACAGGAACAAAATGCTAAAATAAATTCACAACTAGAAATCATACAAAAACAATTAGAAATCCAAAAGATAAACAACAAGATTTCAGAAATGGATAGTGTCATAGAAGGGCTGAGGAGCAGATCTGAAGATGGAAGATAGGATCAGCGAAATTGAAGACAAATACTTGGATACAACTGAGGAAAAATCAGAAAAAAGAACAAATAAAAATGAAGAAGCTCTAAGAATTATGTGGGATACAATCAAAAGCAAAAATCTGCAAGTGATCAGAGCTCCAGAATGGGGAGAAAACAGAAAACACAGGATCATTGAAGAACTGCTGACAGAAAACATCCCCAACATCATGAAAGATGAAAAGCTGACCATCCAAGAAGCTCAACGAACCCCATATAGGATAGACCCCAAAAGAAAAGCACCAAGGCATATCATAATCACACTCACTAAAACCAAAGACAAAGAATCCTGAGAGCAGCTCAAGAAAAACAAGAAGTCACATACAGAGGAGAAACAATAAGACTAAGCTCGGATTATTTGGCAGAAACCATGCAGGCAAGAAGGCAATGGGATGACATATGTAAAACCTTGAAAGAAAAAAATTGCCAGCCAAGAATATATCTTGCAAAACTCTCGTTCAAATATGATGGTGAAAGTAGGTCATTTCCAGATGAAGCAGAAATTCAGGGACTATGTAGAAACCAAACCAAACTTACAAGAATTATTAAAGGAAGTCCTTCAATCTGAGAACAAACAATATCAGACTACAGGCTGAATATAGGACACAGGATTGTACTAGCCAGATACCAACCTAGGAAATGAACTCTTAAGGATTATGGAAAACCAAAAGAATTACAAAGGGGAACCAGAGAGGTTAATCTGTAAATGACAACAGCATCAGAACAATAGAAGCGGGAATAAACGGCATAGATATAGAACCTTCTAATGGAGTGGAAGTCAAGCGATACCAAGTAATAATATTCTGGTTCAAATCTAGGAAGATAAGGGTAAATTTCAAGGTAACCATAAAGAAAGTTAACAAACCTACTCAGCAAAATAAAGAAGAAAAACATAAAGTCTCAGTAAAAACAAAACCTACAAAAACAAAAGAAATGAAAAAAAAAAATCCACAAACAAGGAACTCAGCACAGGAGAGTAAGAGGAACAAGGAGAACATCAGTACCACAAAAAAAAAAGCACTACAAAATGCAATCCCACTCCTAGGAATATATCGTAGAGAAATACGAGCCATCACACTAATAGACATATGCACATCCATATTCATTGAAGCACTGTTCACAGTAGCAAAAAGATGGAAACAACCCAGATGCCCATCAACAGATAAATGGATAAACTATGGTACATACACACGATGGAGTATTATACAAAGAACGATGAAATCTGTGAAGCATCTCATAACATGAATGAAACTGGGAGGACATTATGCTGAGTGAAATAAGTCAATCACAAAAGGACAAATACTGTATGAGACCTCTACTGTATAACTCATGTAAAAGTTTACACACAAAAAGAAAAAAAAAATAAAAACCACTGCCAGAACATTTAGATTGAGATGCAGCATAGCCGGCTGGCTCTGTGTAGTAGGCTTCCCCAGTTCACACTGCATTTTAAGTTACCCATCTTCCCCAGACTGTGAGCTCTATGATGGCAGACTATGCCTGCATTGCTCACTGTTGTCTCCTTAGGGTCAACACCATGCTTGGCACACAGAAAGCACAAATATTTGAATAAAATAAATGAGTCTTAACTAATGTTTTTTTTAAATTATTTATTCAAATGCATTTTACAGTGGGTTCAGGTAACAGTTTAAACAAATACATTCAGTGGTACTAAAATAAATTTATATAAAATACATGATTTCATTAAGGTGCAATAAAATACATGAAATGACACATAACTCTGTATTTGAAGTCAGTATATAGCTTTCTACTTTTTTAAAGACTAGCCTTTGAAATGCTAAAAATTTAAATATGGTCTAAAGAAAAAAAGGAAAGCGTTGGGCATCTTAAGGTTTAAAACAGGCTATTCTATAATGACTCTGGATTTATGTACCTATTGATCGTAAGTAATAGGGCTCGGGTTCATAATCTACTATCCAGAAAGTAAAGTCATACTCTGAATGGTCTAGTAACATACTCATATTTCCCTTAGACTTTCTTCACCTCCTTCAAACTCCCAAGCCACCCCTCATCCCCCAACCAGGCACAGATGAATAATTTGATATAAAACTCCAACTAAACTGGAAGCATCTTAAGAAAGCGTTCCTGTATGTGTATGTGATGAGAAAATATTCAACAATATAATTTCCTATATGAATGGATCCCAAAGATTTAGCTTTTTTAAAAACAGCATAATCTAACATTTTTAGAAACCCAAAGAGCATTGGATACACCATAGATGTCAGTAATATCCAGTAGCCAGTCTGTCAGTATTACTTTTGTGGTCAAAACACAAGCAACACGCTGTGGAATGGTCTGACCAGCACGATGCACAGTGGGAGGGCTATTATCTCCCTTAATTTGGACACAACTGTTCAAGCAGTTTACAGTTTATTAGCTCTTCAAGTAGCTTCTCTACTTGGTTTTCACTAACCTTGTGGTCTACTGATTGGTGAACCCTAGGTTCTTTTCACTTGAAATAGTCTCAAGTTAGAGATTGTCCATATTAAACTTGTATACGCAATTTACTATCTTGTAGCCTTGGACAAGTTAACCTAACTTCTCCAAATTTCCATTTCTCCAGCTGTAAATTGCGATAATACCACTAAATCCTGTAAGAATTAGAGACGCTGCATATCATACACGTCAGGTACTCAACATACAACAATTATGCTGTGATTATTTTTTAAAAACCCAACTACTACTCATGTGTTCCTGGGTAAATATCTATCTTCTTCATTTCTAAACAGCGGTCCAGCTTGCCAAAATCTTTATGAATCTTAATTGTCATTCTGTGAATTAGCTATTCCTCTTAGGTTTGTTATCTGCAAATTTGGTGTGACTTGTCTATACTGTGATAAGAAAGTTTACGTAAGACAGGAGCCTTATGGTATACCAATCAAGGTTGAAGGATGGATTAATGATGTTTTTCAAAGCTCTCTGAATGTACCAAGTAACTAGAATTAGCTACAAACTCATTTACCTGTATTATTATTCAGCTGATAACTTCCCTATTCCATCCATGATGATTTCAAGGCTTCCTTAAATAAAGGCATTCTAAGTTTATTGCAATGTCTTGATCACTAACTATAGTAATAAAACTGCCAGCATATATCAAATATTCATTTAGGCAGTTTACAAGAAAAAGATGAATCAGGATAATTTTGTCATTTGAAATGCAAACTGATTTAAAGAAGTTTCCCAGAAAGCAAACCTAGAAATTTGCAGTCCAAAAAGTTAAGGAGACTGTTTGGTGAGAGGTGGGAGGTGGGGGTAAAAGTGAGAAGACCAGATATGAGTGAGTGCTGGCCACTGGCAGTAAAAAGAAATGCCAACACTGCATAATAAAAAGGTATTTAGTTAACCTTCTAAGGAACAAATAATAAGACAGTACATTCATCCATTTCTTAATCTCTGCAAGCTGGCATGAACATTTTTTTAAGGATGCAGGAGGGATTATATGCACTAACACACAAGTACTCACTAATAAACAAGTTTTACTTATTTATCTGAGAGAATATGGGGACAGGAAAAACTTCAATTTCTAGCACATATCAAACCTAGATAACCTGAATCCTCCCCTTCCAACAAAACACACAGAAATGCTGGATAAAATGTACCAAATGTTCTTTTAAATGGACAGTGGAATTTTTAAGAAAGTAAGGGGAAATCCTTAGGGCTAAAAATAAAGGAAACTGAAAACCAGAGAAATAAGTGTGTGAGCTGATGAGCAGCTGTCCTGGCACAATGTACCAATCTCATTAATCTATGAGTTTCAGCTTTAGTATCTACTTGGGGACAGATGAAACCTTTATACTAGTCCTGAGGCCTGGATACCTTGAAGCCAAGAAATTAAAATAAGAGTGGTCCTAAGTCAGTGATACTCCTGGGCATATGGCATAAGCAGACACAAAACTGATCTGGAAGAAATTACTCAAGATTCCCACATGTAAAGCCTGCTGAAAACAAGCTTACATTTCAAAATTACAAAATACATGGGTAAACAGTCCACCAGATGAAAGAACCCACAGATACAAACAGCAGGATTAGACCCCTGAAAATGTCATTTAATAGAGTTATTAAATAAATATAGGTAAGTATGCTTAAAATGATTGTTTTTTGTTGTCATTATTGTGTGCCACTGAGTCAATTCCAACTCATAGCGACCCTACAGGACAGAGCAGAACTGCCCCATAGGGTTTCCAAGGAGTGGCCGGTGGATTCGAACTGCCTACCTTTTGGTTAGCAGTCTGAGCTCTTAACCACTTTGCCACCAGGGCTCCTTAAAATGATTAGTGACATAAAAGAAGGAACTGAAAAGTTAAAACTAGTATCATGAAACAAATAATAGGCAGATCTTAAGAATGATACATAGCTAGAAATAAAAAAAATTTTTTGAAAGAAACCCAGTAATTAGGTTAAAAAGGAGATTATATACAGCTGAAGACAGAAGTCATGAACAAGAAGCAAATATGAAAAAACAACCATGACGTCATCACAGAAAGAGAAAGTAATGAAAAATATCAAGGGTTTAACATTTAAAGAGAACAGAATAAGAAGGTCCAATATACATTTTTAAAAAACAGTAACCACACTAATTGTGTCTCTAAAATTTGTTCTCCATAATATAATAACTTGATTATTAAGCACACTGGGCAATCTTGTTACTGAAAATTCAAACGCATTTCTTAAACACTAATTTCAACACTGTTTCTTATTTTTAATATAGGTGAGGTTGACCATGATACGAAGTAGATAGTTACAATTTTATAGTTTCCCTCTCCCTTTTATATATTAATATCAAAGAATTTTTCATTCATACATAATATGTGCGGAACAAGTTATAATTAAAAGCCACATCAAAACTAGCAGTATAGTCATTTGTTCTAATTAATACTAAAAACTGTCATTGATGTGTCTGCACTCCTCCTCCCACTGTTTTCAGCTAATGCATAAGCCAGTGACTCTATTGAGAACGATACAAACATGTATTTGAGAAGAAATATAAAAGTTCAGTCTAGAAGCATAGCACAAATGACAACTATTTGTAAACTGTGAGAGAGGAAATGTTCTTTGAGACTATCAAAGCATCCTTGGGTGGTTTTAAATCAAGTTTCAAAATAATCAGGTTTTTTTTTTTTAAAAGCACTGTAGTTCACTTAGTTAAATACTAATACCTGCTGTTCAAAGTATGTGGGTAGGTTAAAAATAAGGCCAAACTATAATTTCTAAAAGGTTGAACTGAAGGGTAATTCATATGCTGAAGATCACACCCACGCTTTCCATCCTGGGAAAAGCCAGCTGAGGTTTTTGGGGTCCATGGCCTGTTGTATGAGCAAATTCACCTGCCCACCCACACTGAGCACAGTTCCTTCCTCCACTCCTTTCAGCTTCTCTTGCAGTCTCATCAAGACACGTTCAGCGACTTTATTGAAACTCTGGTCGATATCACTATTGACAAAAACACAAAGGTTTCAATGACGCAGAACAATTTAAAGGGGCTTGGGAATAGGAAAATCTGAACAACGGACAATAGGTCCTTCCTAAAACACTGCTCACCTGACATTTCGTTTGCATTCTTGGTCATCTGCATTCAGAGTGGAGTTGAGTTCAGTTTCATCTTCTGGTCTCTGCTGTAAATACAAAGCTTTCAAAGGATTCATGGTCCAGTCAAAGAGAGGATCATACAGGAGGACCTAAATAGAGAGAACATATGTATTAGAAGAACACTGCATTTTGAAGATGTATTTAGAAATAGAAGAAGCAGTATGATAAAATAACAGAGGCCAGTCACATGATAATTTATTAGGGGCTGGCGGGGAGGGCGGGGGGGAGCCTTATCGCATGTGCCTTGTGAATCCTTGTGAAGAAAACTATACTAGTGTAATTGCTCTGGGCTTCTCACCCCATCCTCAATTCACTCTTCTTCCATGGTTGGGGAATGACATCTCTTGGCCTGCACTTCCTGCCTGAGTGAAACAAATCTATTAAAAGGAGGTACTAGTCACTTTCTTTCCTCCTCTCTCTGCTCTTGACTAGTGTGGTCTTGGGTAGGGGCATCTGCTTTGCAGGCCCCAATTCTTCCTCAGGTGGGCTTTTCTCAAGGTATAGATTAGCTTGTGGGGGTCCGAGAGTACTAGCAAGCCTATCTGGACCTCACTCCTAAGCCATGTTCTCCACAAGAGTAATAAAGCTGACATTTTCATCTCCATCCTACTCCTGTGGCTCCCTTTTTCTCTCAATTTGTTCCAAACATAGGTAGAGGAAAAAAAGTATAATTATTGAAACTTCCTGAAAGCCCTGAGATCTGGTGCTGTGGTTGAGATCTGGAGATACATATAAAGAGCAGAATTTGGGTACAAAAATAACTGGCATTGCCAGGATAAGTAGCTCTAAGTCTTAAATTTTAAAAAGTGAGGTCATTTGGGGTGGGATTTTTGACCTTGGCAGTACAGAAGAGCTAACTGCCCCTGGTGTTTATAAGCACTTTTTTTTTTTTTTTAAATAGCCAGGCCTTAGCAAAAGTTTACCATATTACAGAGAAGAGTGATTCTGTTGGCTATTCCAGCATTATAAGGATGGAACACTTTCTTTTTTTTTGCTGCTGCCTTGATTGTGCTTCTCAGTGGGTCTGCAGGCTGGGACTATAAAATTCCTTTAGCATAACATTTTTTAATTTCAGGTTAAGTGCTAGATCAACAGTACCAAAATCTGGCCATTTTCTTACACTGTTTTGAGTATCCTCTTGGACATCAAAAACTGGAGGGACTAACTAACCTTAAGTTCACATGGCTGTCCATAAGTTCAAGGGTCCCTATGTGACCTCAAGTTGGCCAATGACATGGCTTTAAGAGTTTAGAAACCCAGACCAGTTTCACTCAGAAAAGGAAGGTATAATTTATTAATGAACTAATGAAAAGGAATGGAAGACTCTATTATAAAGAGACTATATGATTGTGGGTTGAGGCAGAAAAACAACACAAATTATTTCAAACTCAAGGTCTTGTGTCAGGAATCATATCTGCAAATATTTGGAATTAAGGAGGAACTGGAGTAGCTTGAAAAATATGCTTTAGCCCTACTTACTGTAAGAACAGAAGTGACTGAATGAAAACAATAAAGGAATACAGACTGATTAAGCTACAGTAGGTTTCTCAACCTCAGTAATACAGACATTTTTGGGCTGGATACTCCATTGTTGTGGAGGGCTGTCCTGTGCATTGTAAGATGTTTACCAGCAACCCCAGCCTCTACACAGCAGATGCCAGTAGTATATCTCCATCCTCCTAGTTGCGACAACCACAGATGTCTCCAGACCTTGCCAAATCTCCTCTGAGGGAAAAAACTGCCCTTAGCTAAGAATCACTTAGCTAGAGGAAGAGAAAGATTTCCTTAGTAGAATGGATGAGATACTGGAGGACAGAATGGTCCACTACAAAGAAGACGAAATCTTGAAGACCAGGAGAGACAGACACAATGAGAGGGAAGATGCACCCAAGTCAAAGTGCTCCTCAGAAGGACTTAGGAAGTGGGGAGATGTTTTAATTGTTAGTAGATCAGAAACGGTGACCATTGCTCAATGAAATCTAACAGAAACAGAGAAATGAATCCAAGAGAGGAGACTGGAATGACATTACAAAAGATTGGGACCCAGGGTGCTACTGAGAAGCACCCTCTTAAAGCTGTAGACAAAATCCACAGTTAAGAAGCAGGAAACTACTCTTGACCTACCAAGTGATTCTAGGAAATCTAGAAAAATTCACAGTGGGAAGATCAGTGTAAAATTCACAGAGAATTAGAGGGGAAGTTTATAAGTGACACCATTACTGTAGGTGGAGATACAAGTCACTTCTCTGCTCAGAATCTTCTAAAAGCTTCCATCTAGCTCACAGTAAAATCCACAGTCCTGAAAATGGTGTAGGCGTCCCAATGTGCTCTGGCGATTGTTACTTGTCTACTTAATCTCCTCCCATTCTAAAGAACGAGGCTTACGTAAGCAATCTGGCATTGAACTAATAAACCTTTTCAGGTCCTGAAAGAACTACCAAATCTACCCAGGCATAAAAACCCTTCTGACAGGGACTGAGCAGAATAAAACACTGAGGAATGTATTAAACTTCTTTGGACCTTAAATCAATTTGAAAAGTTAGGATTTTTTTTTTTGGTCTTAAATGCAAAAGGAAAAGATAATTTGATTTTGGACTTTAATTTCTACATTATTGAGGCATCCATGTTATGATTTATTCTTACTCAGGAATACTGGCAAATTCTAATAAATGACAGCATGTAGGAACATAATTTGAAATGGGAACTAGAAAAGGAAATGAATTTTCAGCCTTGAGAATAGCATAGCCTTGGATTTAATTTTTTCAACATACTATTTGGATCCATTTTAGAGGCTTCTTGTAGCAAAATCTGTATTACTATCAGAAGTCCAAAGAAGATCTAGCAAGAGACTTTGGTTCAAAAAGATGGACACAGAACTACTCTGACAGACTGTTAATGTCATTCCCCAAAGGATAAATCCCTTCTGTGTTGACCACAGGCTTAAATGGTCAATGCCAATGAATTAAGGGAGTGATTCTGAACCCTCACTGCATAACAGAATCTTTAGAATCTCAACCGTGGCTACACCATAGAGAGATTTTAAAAAATACAAATGTTCCTGCTCCATGCCTAAATATTTGGTTTGAATTTGGCCAGCATTGATATTTTCAAAAAGTAGTACAGGTGATTCTAATGTGCAGCCAGGTCCAGAACCACCAGGCTAAAGGAAAAAACAACCTGAATAATGTAAGGGAGGCATGCCCATACTCTACTTCCCATGAGTCTTTGCGGAGGAAACAGTCCTGACTCTTGCCCCACACATCCCTTACCATGTGGGTGAATGACTGCCACTCGTACACAATTCTTGCTTGGGTAGACTGAATGTCATAAACCAAAACCAAACCTGTTGCCATCGAGTAGATCATGACTCATCATAAGCACTGGAAATTTGTCTTTCTCCCCTTTCTGCCCTGGATCAACATAAGACAGTGATCCTGATTAAGTATGGATGCTCTGCAGGTCCAAGCCCCTACTCGGGTGAGCTGTCCCAAGGTTAAGACAGCAGAGAGGCACTGAGGGAGCCCCTGCAGCCGCCAGCCAGTTTGGCCCTAACTCCTAAACCATGATCCTCCAATCTCTGCCTGTCTGACTGGTTCTAAACCTGGGCAAGGCAAAAGAAGATATAATTTAGTGATCTCTTTTAAACCTCAATGGAAATCATTCAGAAGACAGTAATACTATAATGGATATCTAAGAAGTCAAAGTGCTGATTTATGTACTGAAGACTAGAGATTACTTATAATACATTCCAAGAAACATGAGGGGATGGGAAGCATTTCTAAACCAATACTTATTGATGCGTGAGAATGCTTAGTTGTGCAACCTCCTCTCTCCTGCTGCCCAGCATCATCCCATCATATTAAAGTGAAGCAGTGATCCTCAAATCAGTGACTTCCTCATAAGACACACAGTTTGCCATGGAGAGAAATAAAGCTTTCCTCATCACAGACATTTACCTCTACAATGGTTAACAGGGTTTCCTGAGAGTTTCTCATGACCTCCATAGTTTTCTCACAGCATCTACAGAATCAAATACATTGTAATTATGGATTTTGTTGCAAATCAACGTTTTTAACATATCTTTATATACACTCCCATGTAGTATGGTGACACTATCCTTGTTAATAATTCCAAAATGTATATCTCAAAGAGCACAGTACTTGGCAGAGTGGACTTTCAATAGCTGTTTCTGAAATGAATACAAATATATATGTGAAAATCTTCATTTATAAGCTTAACATGTATAAGGATAACAATACTACTATGAAACGTTTCTTTGAGTCTTTGGTTAACTGTGGTAATTATCAGCTTGAAAACTGTCCCAATAAAATTTGAGCACACAGACTTATGGTGGGAAAACTACAGGGAACTGCAAAACCCTTTTAGCAAGAACTTGTAATAGAATATAAGCTCAAGACAAAAACGGCATCTTTTATATCACCAACAATGACAACCAACAGTAGTTCTGCTCAGTAAAAAGAAAGAGTTAGCTAGTACATAGGCTTTAAAGGTAAAGGGGTGCTGCTTCCAGAATCAGAGCATGTATGATATACTGGGTTAGGCCTCAGACAGCCTGAAGGAAGGGGAATCTATTGGTGCTTTTACCCAGGGTCTTTTTTCTTAGTACTGCCAAAGCACTAGATAGTAATCCTAGCACTGAGTTCTGTAATATATAGAAAGCTATGATCCAAATAATTTTGATGCCTGAAACCCTCTGCCCACCTCACATCACTTACCTTCTGAAGACTCCTTCAACACCAGTGATGCCCATCCCATCCACAATATCTCTGGTGAGTCTAAAAGGAACTGTTTCAGGAGTAGGAAGGATTTTACCCTGTTCAAAAGCAACCCCTGAAGTAAAAAATACAGTCAGATTAGGAGGTTTGGCAGCCAATTTGTATTTTTCCCAACAGGCAAGTGAACTTCACAAAGGCACAAACTAATCAGTCACCTATATTCTACTAGTACTAGAACACACAGTAGTTCATTCCATTTCTGCTCTACATGCCTTCACCACCTCCATGATTGTCTATTATATCCTCCGCAAATTCAAAATTATAACTACCTTCTTGATGTAATTAGAGAAATCTATATTGAAGGGTGATTTTTTAAAACGAAGTAATGATTATAGAATTTAAAATGTAGAAATTATACATATATAGGTACATAATTTTTTTATTAACCTTTTTTATTTTGAAATAATTACAGATTTACATGCAGTTGTAAGAAATAAAACAGAAAGGTTATCCCATGTACTTTTACCTAGTTTCTCCACCGGTAACATCTTGCAATACTGTAGTACACTCATGCACTGCTGCTGGGAATGTAAAATGGTACAGAAGCTATGGAAAAAAGTTTGGTGGTTCCTTAAAAAGTTAAACATAGAATTACCATATGACCCAGCAATTCCACTCACGGGTATATACTCAAGAGACATGAAAGCAGGGACTCAAACAGATACCTGTACACCAATGTTCACTGCAGCATTACAGCTAAAAGATGGAAACAATCCAATTGTCCCTTAGCAGATGAATGGATAAACGAAATGTGGTATACGCACACACAATGGAATATTATTCAGCCAGAAAGAGAAATGAAGTGCTAATATATGCTACAACACAGAGGAACCTTGAAAACATGCTGAGTAAAATAAGTCAGACACAAAAGCACAAATATTGTATAATCCCATTTAAATGAAATACATAGAATAGGCAAAGGAGCCCTGGCGGTGTAGTGGTTAAGTGCTCGGCTGCTAAAGGTTGGTGACTCAAACCCCTTAGCCATTCTGACGGAGAAAGATGTGGCAGTCGGCTTCCCTAAAGACTTATGGCCTTGGCAAACGCACAGAGAGAAAGGTTTATTAGTGGTTACCAGGGGCTGGGGGAGGGGAATGGGAATTACAGCTGCAGGGGTACTGAGTTTCTGTTCCGGGTGATAAAAACCTTTTGGAAATAGTGGTGATGGTAGCACAACATGGTAAGTGTAATTAATGTCATTGAATTGTACACTTAAAAATGGTTAAAATGGCAAACTTTTTGTTATATAAAATTTACCACAATAAAAAACAAAAACAAAAAACTATAGTACAATATCACAATCAGAATACTGACATCGACATAGTCATGTTGTCCTTTTACAGCCACACTACTTTCCTCCCATTTTTCCCACCCCTCATTCTTAACTCTTGGCAACCACTAATCTGTTCTCCATTTCTGTAATTCTGTCATTTCAAGTATTGTATAAATGGAGACATTCAGTATGTAACCTTTTGGGACTGCCTTTTTTCACTCAGCATAATTCTTGGGAGATTTATTCAAGTTTTTCAGAATATCAATACTTCATTTCTTTTTATTACTCAGTACTATTCCATGGTATGGATGTACCACAGTTTGTTTAACCCTTCACCCACTGAAGGACATCTTGACTGTTTCCAGTTTTTGGCTATTATAAACAAAGCCGCTATAAGCACAGGTTTGTGTGAACAATATTTTCACATCTCTTGAATAAATGCCCAAGAGTAAAACTGCCGGATTGTATACTAGTTGTATATTTAGTGTTTAGTTTTTTTAAAAACTGCCAAACTGTTTTCCAGAGTGGCTGTAGCATTTTATATTCCCCCCAGCAATGTATCCAGTTTCTCTACATCCTCACCAACATTTGGTGATGTCACTATTTCTTATTTTAGCCATTATGATCGGTGTGTAGTGATACCTAATTGTGGTTTTAATTTGTATTTCCTTTTTGTGTGCTTATTTGCCATTTTTATGTCTTCTCTGGTGAAATGCCTATTCATGCCTTTCCCCCATTTTTTTTTTTTCTGTGTGTGCGTATGGACATAAGCTTTTTTAAAATTGTGTTTTAGGTGAAAGTTTACAGTGCAAATTAGTTTCTCATTCAAAAATTTAAACACAAATCATTTTCTGACATTGGTTGCAATCCATGCAATGTTGTCAGCAGCCTCCCCCTTTCCCTTTACACCTCAAGTTACCTGTGTCCATTCATCCAGGTTTCCTGTCCCTTCCTGCCTTCTTGTCTTTGCTTTTTTGGGCAGGTGTGGCCCATCTGTCTCATAGACTTGATTGAACTAAGAAGCACGTTCCTCATGTGTGTTATTGTTTTATAGGCCTGTCTAATCTTTGGCTGAAAGGGGTGGACTTCAGGAGCAGCTTCAGTTCTGAGTTAGCAGCGTGTCCAGAGGTCAAAGACTCGGGGGTTCCTCCAGTCTCTGTCAGACCAGTAAGACTGGTCTTTTTTTGTGAATTTCATTTTTTTCTACATTTTTCTCTCTCTGTCTGGAACCCTCTATTGTGATCCCTGTCAGAGAGCTCAGTGGGGGTAGTCAGTCACCATCTAGTTTTTCTAGCCTCAGGCTGGTGGAGGCTGTGGTTCATGTGCTCCATTAGTCCTTTGGACTAATATTTTCCTTATGTCTTTGGGTTTCTTCATTCTCCTTTGTTCCAAATATAATGTGACTAACAGATGTATTTTAGATGGCCGCTCATAAGCTTT
The DNA here is from genome assembly GCA_030035585.1 of Dugong dugon. Taxonomy (NCBI): domain Eukaryota; kingdom Metazoa; phylum Chordata; class Mammalia; order Sirenia; family Dugongidae; genus Dugong; species Dugong dugon. The sequence continues at coordinate 36,949,879 of CM057467.1, forward strand.
TAAGATCCCAGACACTACTCGCCAAAATAGAAAGTAGAACATTTTCTTTATGAACTATGTTATGCCAGTTGACCTAAATGTCCCCCTAGACCATGGTCCCCAGCCCTCAGCCCCAGTAACTTAGTCCCTCAAGGTGTGTGGATGTGTCTAGGAAGCTTCTATGGCTTGGCCTTGGTCAAGTTGTGTTGACTTCCCCTATATTCTGCTCTTTCCCCCATTTTGGACTGTTTATTTTTACTGGTGAGTTTTGAGAGTTCTTTAGAAATCCTAGACACTAGTACATTGTTGGATTTGTGATTTCCAATTATTTTCTCCCAGTCTGTAGCTTGTCTTTTCATCCTCTTAACAGTTGTTTGCAAAGCAAGCATCTTTAATTTTTATGAAGTCCACTTTATCAATTTTTCCATTTATGGATTATGATTTTGGTGTCAAATCTAAGAACTTTTTGCTTCACCCTAGATGCTGAAGATTTTGTTTTTTCCTAAAAGTTTTATAGTTTTGCATTTAAGTCCAACATCCATTTTGAGTTAATTTTTGTGTAAGGTGTGAGGTTTAGATTGAGATTTTTTTTTTATCTACCAATGTCACTTGCTCCACTACCATTTGCTGAAAAGCTATCCTGAGGGCACTTTCCTATTCCAGATGATGTGGGTGAGAGGCTAAACAGTACTTTTGACAGATTTGTTGAGCTTATGGGAATAAATGTTGCGTCCAGCTGATAAATCCATCATCTTCTGAGTTAGGAACTTGAAAGGCTGCACCTTAAGAGAAAGATAAACTGGAAGGAGACAAATCCTCTTTGGAACTTCAGAACAGTTTTGAATAATTTCAACCCAAAGTTGGATTAAGGTGATCCTGAGTTGCTAAGGTGCCCTAGAAACTGACAAGAAACAACTGTAAATCCAGTCTAGTAGAAGACATCATCATCATCATCAAGCTATTTTCAGTATTCATTCTATATGGCCTTTCTGTATCAGATACCATTAAGACCTTCTTCCTTCATGACGTTTTTTCCTCTCTTGGCTTCTGCGTTTCCCCTAGTTTCCATTACTTGTTGATTATTCCTCAAACAGCCTTTTCCATGCTGGCATTCCTTACGATTGCAGCCTTAGTCTTCTTTAACAAGGATGATGTGTAAGATGAGAATCTCCCCCAATCCAATGACTTCAACTAAAATCTATTTGCTGAAGGTTGTAGGTCTTTACCATTATGCTTACCTTCTTTTTATTCCTATAAATTTCTTTCTCCACCTGAAAATCCTGTTGGAAACAACCTTAGTTATCCTGGCATTTCCCTTTACCACTGTGTTTCCGTATCTTACATCACTGGTACAATCTACTACAAAAATGTCTATCAAATTTAATCTGCTGTTCTTGACAACTTTTGTCCAAATCTTCATCATCTACATCATTATAATTTCCCCTAACTTATCTTCCTAATGCCAATACTGCTCCCTAAATTGCTCCTGAAATTAATCTTTCCAAAAATCAAATATGATCATGCCCTGCTTAAATATATCTTCATTTACTTCCCACTGTTTGGCCAATTAAAGTCTAAACTCCTTAGCCTGGTTTTTTACGGTCAAGCACCAACCTATCTCTCAAGCTACTCAACTGCAAGCAAACATCACTCCAGCCACATTTCACATCTCACCATTCCCTCAACATGCTATACCTTCATTACTCCTTCTCTCAAATCTGCTCTGCCTTTTGTCTGGATTATCTTTCCTTTCTTTCTTTAAGACCTGACTCAAATGTCACCACTTCTAGTAAGTTTCACTCACTAGCCCAGATGCAGTTAGCTACTCCTTCCACAGCATCACTGTGCTTATGCCTTTTTTAAAACAGTATTTATTACTTTGCTACATCTGTCTCCCCCATACTTATAATATCTTAGTAGGCCAACAACATTTCTTGATGATCAAATATTTGTTAAATGGACTAAAACAAAAAAATTTCATTACTTACCTAAATCTATATGTACAAGTTCTGCTGACTGTTCATTTATCAAGATATTTTGTACATGCCTATCACCAAGTCCGAGTATATAACCAACTGAAAAACAACATAAAATCACTGATTTCATCTAGTTTTATAACACATTTAGCCATAAGTTAAACTCATACCACTTATTCTATATAATTTTCTAGTAGTTTAGGCTTTGTAGTCTACTTATTAGGAAATTATGTACATAACTGGCCATTTTGGGCTAAAGTTCAAATCTTGCCAGCTATTTTCACGTGCATGACATTTTACAAATCCTAGATAGTTTGCTAAAAAATGTTCTCCCTTTACTAATAGGCACATTTTAAAATACTAGTACTTCAAAAATTAACATGTTTAAAGTTGAGACCCATTATTTACCAGGGCCAAAGTAGCATATTATATGTACTCAAATACTTATTGAATGTACTCTGTGTAAATTCTTCATTCTTCAGTGAAACTTTCTTCTGCTTCATGAATTATATTGGTGTTACAGAAAAAAACAGTGGATAGGGAAGTCAGGATGTTTGAGTTCCTGACAGCTTTGTCATTAACAGGGCTTACTTCCTAATCTATAAACAAATTAGTTGAATCATATTAGTGACTCTCAGTATAGAAGAGGGTTGCACAATCACCTCTAAATTTTTTCAAAACATACATGCCCTGCCTCACTAGGTTATAGTACACAGTGATGGAAGGACTGGTCTTTATTTGAAAACCAGTATGTTACATGATCTCTGATAGTCCTGTTAGTTCTCAAACTCTAGGATTTTGTTAATTACCTTACCTAGCTATCTAATCACTTAGAAATTAAAAAAAAAAGTCAAAATATATGTTGTATAATGAATATTTAAATATATACAATGATTTCTATTCCCCAAACAAAATTCTATTAAACAGAATCAATGTTTGGATAATAATATCATGGTATTATAGAGGTTCTAGAAGAAGCCCTGGTGGTGCAGTGGTTAAGAGTTATGGCTGCTAACCAAAAGGCTGGTAGTTCAAATCCACCATCTGCTCCTTGGAAACCCTACGGGCAGTTCTACTCTGTGCTATAGGGTCACATAAGTCGGAATCAATTCGACAGCAATGGGTTTTTTATGCAAAAGAACAATAATGAAAGGAAATAAATGGAGTTATCAGAGGTATTATTCCTTTCCAAAGAAAATCGCAGGAAATAATATATTGAGGAAAGGGAAAATAAGCCATATTTGCAATAAAGCAAACAACAGGAATAACCAGTCTTATTTTCCTACCTCGGAGTAGGAGAATTCTCTCCTGCAAAAGCCAACTTTAGAATGTGAGAATCAAGATGAATAAGAAACACAATCCCCTAATGATGAAGATGGTTTGGTTAATAGCCACCATCACCCCCTGCAATCAGAATGCAGGGAGTACTGAATCTACTATGATGTACAGGAAGATTACCAATAGAAGAAGTAGCCACACTGCGGGTGTAAGCCAATCGTTTCTCAAACCAAACAGCTGGGTCCAAGAATTTCTCCATGCAGAAATAACGGAAAACTGGCTGAAAATTCCGGCAAATATCCATAAAGGTTGCGTATTTCTCTTCAAAAGACTTCTTTTGCACCTCCTTTAAATAGACCATAAAAATTACTTTCCCATTATGTGTCAACTAATTCAACAAATACTAAGCATTTCTATATGAAAATATTATGATAGGTACAGGGGAGATAAAAAGATGAACAAGATATCATCTCCACCCACAAGAAGCTAATAGTTTGGTCAGGGAAGCCATTAATTACAAGTTTATTTCCTTTAGGTTTTCATATTAATCCTACGGGAAGGATTTAATTAAATTCTAACTTGAATGATCCTGTAATATAGGTGTGAGTAAACCCAGGAATGCCAAGGGTAGCTCCAGATAATCTCAGATGGTGTCACAGGACTAGGGGTGCAATGAAAAACAAAGAAAAGGAGGCAAAATGGAAGAATCACTGGTGGATAGTGAAGCAGGTGACACTAACCAGATCTCTGTCTTCCAACATCTTCTCACTATATATACCTTCCTGAGGCAAAGCCTGTCTACTTTAATGGGCTCAACTCCCATCTATATGCTGATGACTTCCAAACCTGTATCTCTGACCCATATGTTTATTATGCTTGAGCTTGATGTGCTTCTCTGTCTACACAAAATCTTCACTTGGACTGCCTCCAAATCCAAATTAATCCACCTCCTCATCCTTGGCAAACCTCAGCCACCTCTGCTATTACTCAACATGGTAAACAGCCTCACTATCTACCCAGTCACTCCAACCAGAAAACTGGGAGGCACCGATTACTCCTTCTCCCCAATTCTACTACTAATCAGCAACCAAATCCTACCAGTTCTGCCTCATTAATATTTTTCATGTCTACCCACTGAACTCTCCAACTGCTCTTTGGGAGAAAAGACCTGGCAATCTTGTTCTGGTGAAGATTACAGCCTAGGAAACTCTATGGGGCAGTTCTACTCTGTCATAGAGAGTCACTATGAGTCAGAATTGACTTGACGGCAAACAACAAGCACCCCCCTATTCTCCACCACTACTGTTATTAGTTTTAGTTCAGAACTCTTGGCTTCATACCCCCAGCTGGCTTTCTTAAAAACATAACCCACAGTGCTGCCAGTTATCTTTATATCTAAAATGTAAATTTGATATTACTCTCCTCAACAGTTCTCTACTGCCTACAGGATAGTCCAAACTTCTTAGCATTTCATAAAGCAAACCTCCGTTTTTGACCAATGACTCCTGCTCCAACTGCATCTATCTATTCCTCCTCAAATACTAAGCCCATGTTGTTTTCAACTATTTGTTCATGCCTCCTTCCCTTTGTATGCTCCTTCTGCCTGGAACACCAACTCATTTACAAAACTGAGCTCAAACACCATTTCCTCTATGAAATCTTTCTTGAATCTAATTCTCCCCAAACCTTAGCCCAGGTAAAACTAACCACTTCCTCCTCTTGCCTACACCGTATCCTCTATACCTAGTACAGCCTTCCATCACAATGACTATGAAACTTTATCATCCATTTTTAAAAACATTTAAACATTTAAAAAGCACAATGAAAGGAAAAGTAAATGGATTCTGTAGCTGGACAAAGTTCAAATCCTCACTCCACCACTTATTAGCTGATTGACTTGAGCAAGTGGAAGCTTTCTGAGCTTCCTCTCATCTTAAAATAGGAACAATTACAGTGATAATTAGTCGTAACATTTGTGAAGTCTCAGCATACTACCAGGTAGATAGGAGGCATTCAATAAACGTTGCTGACTGGGTGGATGTCAGACCAGATGGCCAACGTGACATGGCAAATCTTTTAAAATTATTTCATAATCTGTTTCTTTTTTTTTTGTTAAGAATTAGCTTACCCTAAATGGAAAACAAATTAGCATACACTGAATAATGTTTAACTAAATTTCTCACCTGACCAGGGTTGACACTTTAAGTAGTTTAATAACTGTCCTTTCTCACTCACACACACTTTCATCGTGGTGAGTTTACTTTCATTTAGTATCTTTATGCCTCATGAAATGAAAACTGTTTGTATTATGTAATATTTGAGAACTGTCAGCTGTAATAAGCAACTGAATAATCTTGCAATAACTTTTGAGTACCACTTACCATCATTTTCTTTTGGCACTGATAGGCACTGAAATCCTTTGGCCTGTATCTTTTATGAGCACCATCTTCATTGTTAACAAGAAACTCGCCAATGGGGACAGTTCCTGTGCACCATTCAAGAACACCACTTCGTTGAGATAGGGGAACCACCTGAAATTACGATTGAAACACCTTTTGATTATGGAAGGGCATCTGATGACCATTTAACTATTACAGCCAGTGCAAAGCATTTTTTCAGTCTCCTTTGAGAAAACCTGTTGTTGTCGAGTTGGGACACATCTAGGTCCGTTGGCAAAACACAGTTCATAAAGATAATGGTTTACATCCTAGTCTGGTGAGTAGGGCCTGGGGTCTTAAAAGCTTGAGAGCAGCCATCTAAAAAGCAACTATTGGTTAAACTGCTCTGCTGCTCACCAAAAGGTCAGCAGTTCAAACCCACCAGCCACTCCTTGGGAAAAAGATGTGACGGTCTGCTTCTGTAAAGATTACAACCTTGGAAACCCTATGGAGCAGTTCTATTCTGTCCTACAGGATTGCTATGAGTCAGAATCGACTCAGCGGCAACGGATTTGGGTTTCCCTACTTGGTTGTTTGCCTTTTAAGAGTTTTTTATATATTCTGCGTATAAGTCCTTTGCTATTATTAACATTAGAAATTTGTTTTCTCGGTTGGTTGCTGTATTTATGGTAACTTTAATTCTATAAATTTTTAATTTTAATGTATTCAAACATATTGAATTATGTTTTGTGTCTTAAGGCAGTCTCTCATTAATTTATTAACATTTACATTATTGAGTGTCTATTATGTGTTACACACTGTGCTAGGGCACTGAAAATGGAGTGGCAAATAAGGCAGATGAAGACCATGTCCTCATGCTTTATCACATTAACATGCTTGCCCCTTAGTATATTCAGTCTAAGGTCGATTTTCCGTTGATTATTTCCTATCAATATATAGTTACGAGGGAAATATCAAATCCTTGTCTTTTGCTGAGAGATTGATCTAGAAAAGAACAGGTTGGCTCTTTCTTACCTCAGCTCAGAGTCCAACTGTGACAACGTTAGTTGATCAAGAAACAGTCCAATTTAAATTTCAAAGGGCAAATGACAGAGTTTTCCTCTAGTATTATTAAAGATTCTTTGGAATAGCCTCTTTCAACTGGGTATTTGGGTATTTTGCATGGTATCTTAGTCATCTAGTGCTGCTCTAACAGAAATACCACAAGTGGATGGCTTTAACAAACAGAAGTTTATTTCTTCACAGTAAAGTAGGCTAAAAGTCCAAATTCAGTCCATCAGCTCCAGGGGAAGGCTTTCTCTCTCTGTCAGTCTTCTCATCAATGCTCCCCCGGACTAGGAGCTTCTCTGTGCAGGGACCCCAGGTCCAAAGCACAGGCTCTGCTCCTGGCACTGCTTTCTTGGTGATATGAGGTCCCCCTCTCTCTGCTCACTTCTCTCTTTTATATCTCAAGAGATTGCCTCAGGACACAACCCAATCTTGTAGACTGAGTCCAGCCTTACTAACACAACTGCCACCCATCCTCCCTCATTAACATCACAGAAGCAGGATTTACAACATATAGGAAAATCACACAACACCAGGAATCAAGGCCCAGCCAAATTGATAAACACATTTTTTGGGAGATATATTTCAATCCATGACATACGGGTATCACAAAAAGTGATTGTCACTGAAAATGATTAATGACTATTTCTCTATTCTCCCAAGGTATGTAAGTAGTACCTTCCTAAATGCATAGAATGAAATTAATTCATTATGTACAATGAATGCCTTAGGATATTATAGCTTCTTTCCCAGAACCCCAAAGGAGGATATTCTGAAATACATATCACAAAGAATAAAAACTACTTACTGGCATAAGGAAAAATGAAGAGTTAAGTGCAAAGCTTCTTTCTGCACTTAAGTATTGTTTATTAGGGACGTGCATTTTAGAAAATGAATGCACTAGCATTGAAAATGTTAGCCTTGCTGTTCAGCACACTTTGTAGCAATGTAGCTTTGGTAGAGAAAAATTAGGTTAGCCACACTGACTCTAGTTAATGTCAGAGCGCTATATCTGAGTTATCAGCAAATACAATAGAAACTTTGTCTTCCTTCATCTCCATCTGATTCTCTGACAAGCCATAGCTGGTGTGCCTAAAGAGGACACACGAGACTTAGGTGCCAACAGCTAGTTCCATGTAATGTCCCTTTTAGTTGACACAATGATCACAGGAGGCCTGAAAGCCAGGATAGGAAACGACTCCACAGAAGATGTGGACTAGGTACACTGCTTCTCTACAGCACTGCCAGGAGTCAAGGACAACTAGTTCAGCGTACTGAAGACACAACTTGTACATTCTTGGAGTAATCTCAGGGTAACAGAACTACCGTCCAAAAGAATCCTAAGTAACAACTGAGTTAAATCTAAACTCTCATGTTTATGAGAGGTCATACTTTAATATTCAGATGAATAACATTAAACAACTCAGTTTTCTGGGTTGTCAGTAGTTCTGCTCAAAAATTAGATATTAAAGAAGTCATAAGGTAAAAATAGAGGTTTAGCAATTTCTGCCTTCAAAATATCCTTGGTTAAGGTCTTCTCTCTTTCATGCTTCATAGCAATAAACTTCGGAGGTTCAACTGTGTATATGCTTGGATACTTTAGCTGCTTTCTGAGAAAATCAGGAGGTAATTCTGTAGTGCAAACTTCTGTAACTCACATCTTTGCCAGCTAAAAGCCTGGCATAAAAATCCATTCAATCACATTATAGAATATCTGCTAAGCACTTCTTAACAACTTTTTAAATTACCTGCTAGATGTGAGACTGCTAACAGCTCCTCAACTTTTGTCTTATAACTAAGCCAGATCAAAGACAGCAAAGTAACTAGACTGGTAATTCCCAAAGTGTGGTCACTGGTGTCTTGCTAGAAATGTACATTGTCAGGCACCACCCTAGACCTAATGAATTAGAAATTCCGAGGATGGGGCTCAGCAATCTGTGTTTTAATAAACCTCCAAGTGATTCTGATGCCTGCTAAAGTTTGAGTACCACTGATCGAAGCCACCTAAAAGAGATTCCTCTACAGAAAAGCTTTCACAGAACTTTCCATTTAACTTTTATTCTTAGTATTCACTGAGGACTAACTAGGTTTTTTGTTGTTGTTGTTTAACTGCCAATGGAAAGCATTATATTAGCCAACATCTCTAAGTTGCACTGACAAATTTCTCACAAACCTGAAGGCTAAACAACACTATGCTTCCTCCCACCTTGCCCCCCATTAATGGGTTTTATATATATATATATATATATATATATATATATATATATATATATATATATATATATATATATATATATATATATATATATATATATATATATATATTTTTTTTTTTTCAGAGGCAGCTAAGAAGCTTTACATTCTGCTTTCCAGTGCAATAGCCTGACTTAATCAGAATTTTAGAGGGTAGATCTCTCTTTCCACACTACCCTAACTATTTGGGTTTTTTATTTTAACATTAACTTCTACAGTCAGAAAAAAGGCAAATTCATTGTGGAAAACTCAAAATATATACAAAAGCAGGTGTCGCCCACAATCCCATCATGCCCAGAGATGATAACATCTTTAGGCTTATTCAGAGAGTTAAAAATCATAGTTACATATTGAATTGTTATAAATTTGTACATAAACAACTGTTTTAAGGCTACTTTTTCTGTTTTACTGATCCACCTGTTCTTATTCTAGAAATCATACTATCTTTATTATTAAAGCTTTATAATTTTAGTATGATTTCATAAAGCCTACTCGCACTTATTGCTTTCAAAAACATTTTAGTAATTCCTACCCTATATATACATATATATATATATATATATATACACACACACACACATATATACACACATATATATATATACACGTGTGTGTGTATATATATATATATATATATATATATATATATATATATATATATTTTAAATTGTACTTTAGATGAAGGTTTACAGAACTAGCTTCTCATTAAACAGTACACATACTGTTTTATGACACTGGTTAACAACCCCATGACATGTCAGCACTCTCCCTTCTCAACCTTGAGTTCCCTATTACCAGCTTTCCTGTCCCCTCCTGCGTTCTAGTTCTTGTCCCTGGGCTGGTGTACCCCTTGAGTCTTGTTTTGTTTTAAGGGCCTGTCTAATCTTTGGCTGAAGGGTGAACCTTGGGAGTGACTTCATTACTGACATGAAAGGGCGTCCAAGGGCCATGCTCTTGGGGTTTCTCCAGTCTCTGTCAGGCCAGTAAGTCTGGTCTTTTTTTGTGAGTTAGAATTTTGTTCTACATTTTTCTCCAGCTCTGTCTGGGACCCTCTACTGTGATCCCTGTCACAGCAGTAGTTGGTGGTAGCCAGGTACCATCTAGTTGTATTGGACTCAGGCTGGTGGAGGTCATGGTAGTTGTCGTCCATTAGTCTTTTGGACTAATCTTTCCCTTGTATCTTTAATTTTCTTCATTCTCCCTTGCTCTCGAAGGGGTGAGACCAGTGGAGTATCTTAGATGGCTGCTCACAGGCTTTCAGGACCCCAGACCAATATATTTTTCAAGATAAATCTTTAATTCAAGAAGCTGCAAAAAAATTCGGCTGGAAATTTTATTGGAATTTCATTGTCTATACATTAATTTAAAATGAATCGACGTTTTTCAATGTCTTCCCATTTAACACATGGTACTTCTCTCTTCTCGTAGTTTTCCTTTCCTCTTTCTTATTATATTTTTATAATTTTTTTTCCCATGCAGGCCTGCAGCTTCTTGTAAACATTACTCCTAGGCAGTTTATTTGTATTACATACTTTTTATTATTGTGAAATGGGCTTGGCTTTTTTTCATTATATTTTTAAATGAGCCTTAGTTAATGGTTAGCATAGCTCTAGGTTAAGTGGGGTAAACGTGCTAGAACAAATAAACAATTGTTGGTATGTACCATTTTGTGGGTGTAAGAAGCAGATATAAGACTTAAGCGTCTTTGGAAGATTACTGCTTCTCTACTAGGCAGTGAATTAGCTACATATTTTTCTGAATTTGTTTATATCCTCACAGAAACAGGAAAAACAAATAAACAAGCAAGTGAGAAAAAAATGAGATAAAGAAAACCAGAAAGGAGACGTATAACAAACCTATGGAAAACAGGTTCTTCAAAATGAGGATACACTGTTATTTTTTAAAACGAAGACATTCTAAATGAATAGTCAATGTGAGGGCCAAAGATGATGAGCTAGTATAATAATGTGAATTGAGAACTGTCTTCTCAGGCAAACTGCTGGAGGAAATGCAAATTGGTGTACCCTTATTGAAGATAATCTGGCAATATCTACCAAAATTATAGATCCACTGACCCATCAATGCAACTTCTGAAAATCTACTCCACAGATTTACTTGAATATGTATGAAATTATGTTCAAGGTTATTCAGTGTACAATTGTTTACAACAACAAAAAACTGTGAACAACCCAAACACCCATTGATAGGGGACTTCTATAATGCAATTGTTAAAAATAAGAAAGAGCTCTAAAATATATTGTCAAGTAAAAATGAAAATATACATGCTACCTCTTCTTCGATAAAGGGGGGAAATAGGAAAATACATTCATATTTTCTATCTGTATAACCCTGGAAACAAATAAAAATGGCACCTTAGGGGTTTGGGGAGACGAAGCTGACAGTGGTTAAGGGTGAGAAAAAACTTCTCTTTTTACACTTTTTCGTATTGCTTGGATTTTTGAAACATGCAAATTACCTAGTCAAAAATAAACAAATTTAAATTTTATAAAGTCTGTTTTCTGTGCTATATTCTGCACTCAATCAGTCTCCTCCTAATACCACTTTTCTTCTTATGAGCATTTTCATGACAGAAACAGGCCAAATGGCCAAAGACAGGGAAAAAAATACTTCAGTTGATTATCGGAAACACCTAACTGCAACTAACATTAAGGGGTACTTTTAAAAAGAAAATAAAAAATGATACTGTATACATCAGAGGTTAGCCGTTGGACCAAACCTGGCTCCAACCTGTTTCTGCACAGCCTGTGAGCTAAGAATGGTTTTTAACAGGTTTCAAAGCTTGTAAAGAAAAAACAAAGAAGAATATGCAGCAAAGACCTTATGTGCCCAACAAGCCTAAAATGTTTACTATCTGATCCTTAAGAGCAACGTCTGCCGACCCCTGGTCCAAATAATCGCATGTCTTATATGATCTTGGTGAAGCAGCAGAAGTACAAGCTAGTTACCTTGTATGTGCAGATAGTCAACTTCCTCTTTCTGGTTTCAGTGTTTCTCTGCAGTAATGTATTACACATCTGGAAAACCTGCTGCATGACAGCATCTTGTCTCAGGTCATCACGGCCCTTTAGAACAATCAAACACGAATAACTAAGAGCAGTTCATTTTCTTTATTACTATAAAAGAGTCATTTCAGGATAACAGAAAGGCACTCAAAAATCAATTCTGACCATCTGTGCCCCTCTTAAATAACTGAGATCTACTGCCATTCTTTCATTAGAATAAGCTATAATTTGGGGTAGGCAGACAGGTTTAGAAAAAGTAAGTTTCCCCCAGCTGCTTTTGTAATTTGACTAACGGGAACTCCCCACCTAAGGGCGCGCTGCAGCAACCTAGGTGGAGCAGCACTGTCTCTACTACTCGCCAGCAGTGCCCAAACAGCTCCCAAGAAAAGTCAGTGAAGGAGGAATGTTCTCCCTTTCTGGTACATTATGGAGCACTTCTCAGTGTTCAGTACACTGGACCATAGGCCTTCGCCTTGTACTATCCAAGGAAATAAGCCACAACCACTAAAATATTTTTTTCAAAACAAGCAAGCTGATTATTAATCTCATCATGTCTGCACATGTTAATGGTATTCTTCTAATCCAATTGTCACAATAATGGTCTTTTCAGGCACAAAAAGATGGAAACAAGTATTCTGTTCTGGAAAATTATGTATTTCTACTCTATAAGTTTTCCTTATTGGTGATTATTCAGAATAAAAATACAGATTCAAATAAAGCTGGAAGAAAATAACTGAAGTTTTCCTTTGGCTTCAAAGTCATTAACTCTAAGAACCATGCCAGAGAAGGGGAACCGCACCTTGACAAGCTGTCTCCTTTCCTTGCCATCAGAGCCTACACAATCTATTATTTTTGGTAAATTTAAACCGCCTGCTAGACGAAATTCTGCTTTAAATGACTGTATAGTCACCAGATTTCCATATTCTCCTGTACGGTCGACCTAATAAAAAGTATAAATATGACAATAGGTCAGATACATTATTTGCATTTAAAGAAAATGACAATTTTAATTTTAAACAGAGAAATAAATGACAACTTGCTGTTGGTTAAGAACCGGAACTATACTTTCTTGTTTAAACGAAAGATGTAAGATTTGCCATTGGAAAGGTTTAAAAAAGTGACATACAGATAGAACAACTGACCTAAAATTTCTCACCAAAGTTAGAACAGTGTTGCCAAAACACTACTGAAAAGCCAGGATTCAGGTCCTGCCACTTACTGCCACTATATCTATCATCTGAGAAATAACAACGCACAGCGATCCTATAGGACAGAGTAGAACTGCCCCACAGAGTTTCCAAGGAGTGGCTGGTGTATTCGAACTGCCGACCTTTTGGTTAGCAGCTGGCTCTTAACCACTGTGCCACCAGGGCTCCTCCAAAAACACTAACCAGTTAAATTTTGGAAAAGGGTGAAGGAGAGTTTTCTATGTTATAAATGCTAAAATCTGGCATTTTCAGGAAAGAGCTAAATAACTTAGCTGTATAGCTAGAAAGATATTAATCTATATAATGCTCCCATATTTCAAATCAAATAATTACAGACACAAAGCACTAAACTGCAGACTCCAAGGTGAGATTTACAATGTAGCTAAAACAATTACTTTCTGAACTATAACCTTTATTATTATATATATTCCTGCCAACATGGTATTTCTACAGCAATAACCAATCATGACATAGCCAAAGAGATCACGTATATAGTCAACTTAATATTGTATACACGACAGTCAACTTAACGCATACAGAATTTTAAAAACCAGTATAAAACATTTATGAACTTTCTTGCCAAGTTAAAAATTAATCTTGGAATAAGTACACGGTTCCTTCTTCTAGCCAGTTATGATGACAGTCATTTAGACCTTCTTCATAAGAGAGGTGGGAGATGTAAGACTGAAGGTAAAGAAAAAGAAAGCAGGAGAAGTCTCTTGAGTATTTTAGGGCTCAGGCAAAGGGAATCTAATAAAGAAAAATTATAGGTTGAACCATAGGAAACCACCGATATTTAACCAATTTTGACCTATAATAAAAAGCTATTTCAAATGGTTCAATCTAATAAAGAGGAATTTAGTTTAATTAAAACAATTAAAACTGTTGATGCTAAATTACCTTAATTTCCATAGTGGGGACAACAACATCTTCTAAATTCTTAAGTTTAGTAATTGGCTGGTCTGCCGGAATATTTATGCCTTCTGCATTTAAAATGAAGAGATTTTAGTGACATCGGCAAACTAAGGAACAGCACTGGAATTTACATAAAGCAGGAGTATTCAGCAGATGCCATAAACCCCAACTTGGGTCTAATCTGTGGTCCAGGCCCTGATTTAGAAATAAAGATCCAGGGCTTGAGACATGTAGATCAGAGGCAAAGCACAGCAATGGTGACTCATGGTGACCCAACATACAATGGGAATGAACTGTTGCAATTCATAGGGTTTTCATTGGCTGATTTTTTGGCAGTAAATCGCCAGGACTTTCTTCTTAATTTGTCTTAGTCTGGAAGCTCCGCTGAAACATGTTCAGCATGATAGCAATATGCAAGCCGCCACTGATAGATGGGTGGTGACTGTGTTTTGAGGTGCATGGGCTGGGAATCAAACCTGGGTATCTTGTACTGAGGGCAAGAATTCTACCATGGAATCACCAATGCTCGTCATTTAGTATATTCACCTACTATCAGTTGCACCAAAAGATATTATGTGAAAAAGTGACTGTGCGGTGTTGAAGCCATTAGATAAAAATTAAGTTTTTGGATCACCTGTGAACTATAATCATCAGGTCCTTCATATTTGCAATCACAGCATTATTTGTCATTTTAAACAGATTTACACATTAGACTCTATAATGAATATATCCTTACAGAGAATAACATAGCAAGAAAGCAACATTCATTCTTTCAAACACATACTTCTTTGAGTCTTCCACTGACTGGCATCTAAGTTTGCTAACAGAATGTAAGCATCACAAAGTGCCTCAACATTTCTGACCATCTGAGGTCTCCTACTTTTGATAGTACATATTATTTTGTTTGCAGCTTCAGTTCGATCCTATTAAAAAAAAAAAAAAGACAACCAAAAACCATTACATGAGGAAATACAAAATACACCACACTTACTAAACTATTCAGAGTTACAATAAATGAAACAACAGGATTTGTGCATAGAACTAAAGAACGTAAGAACTATAATTCCTCAGATGCAAACAAAGCAATCACCTTATGATTGAAATGTATCATTAGTAGCCTCAAGAGTCATGACTCAGATGCTTTTTAAAACCTTTTTTTTTCCTTTGCCTGTTGCCATAAGGAAAAAAAGTAAAATACTATTGGTATTTCCTATGCTTTGAGAAACATTCAGAAACCATGAACTAATTTTAGTTGGTATCATGACAAAGGATTTTAAAACTGAATACTGTCAACAACACACATTCTTAGACTCCCTGAGACTTAAGAAAGGAATATTTTGGGAAAGAATGAATATCACAATTCAAAAAGGTATTATGTTTAATCCAAATACCTCATCAAGCTGAGAGCTTTGTTTGGGTGCATTTTTTGTTATTCTGTTCCTTCTTGCTGCCTCTGGTTTGGTCAGAAACTCATCTTTATTTGCATTTGCTAAGGCCAGTATAATAAACAAAGTATGATGGGGATGATCCACCGAAATTCTAGAAATGAGCTGTCAAAAAATTAAGAACTATCGGTTTTATGCAAACAAACAAAAACCCACAAAATCCACACTAGAATGGACATAATTTTTTTTTCATTTTGCTTAACATTAAAATGTGTTATATTACATATTGCAGTGGGTGAAGTGTATTTATGTCTGTGTGTGAGAGAGACAGAGACACATGAGGAATAAGAGAAAGAAATTGAGTAATTTATGTTCAGTGAGAAAGACAAAAGGAAATTCCATTCTTGCCCTTCAACAGCATAATAAATATGACTAAAATTTTTTTGTATTTCCAGTTTTTAGAGTGGAATGGTAATATATACTATATATAGTAATACACAAGAAAACCAATTACTGTATTTTGATTTTCAGGTTTACTTACATTATTGAGGACTTCATGAAATCCTAGGCCTCCCATCATCTTGGTTCCCATTCTAGCAGCCAATTGGTACATAAGAGGCAAAAATTTATATGATGGAATCTTCATTCCAACTCTCTACCATTAAAAAAAATACAAAGTTAAGAAACAATGCATTTCAAATGGTCTCATATCCAAGCAAATAAATTATTCTAATTCTACTCTACTAGCACTGTCTAGTGGTTATTCACAAAACCTCACTAACTATATTTTTTTCTTTGTCATTTTTCTGATCCTAAAGCCTTTCTAATGGGTATTCTAGATCGATTCACTGGTATGTCAAAGTGTTTGGCCCTAAATTAAACTGTATTCAGAACAGCTGGATACTTGGTACTGCTTATGTTCCAATGAATCCAAGGAGGACAAATGTTGATCGGAAGATTATTGTGATCTTGACTCCTGAGGAGCCACTGTATACTAAAACAGAACCATTATTTTTTCCCTAGATGCCAAAAGTAGGATTTAGTGTGTGCTAGTAGCAGAGACTGGTTATACCTATTTTGAGTCTAATAATTCTTTTCATCCAGGAGAACCATTTTACTTTTGAGCTTGAAACTGATTGACTACATACTGTATAAACATAATTTTAACAGTAGATAGTCTCATTGGGTGTCCCTGAACTGGAGTCTCTGGGTGGTGTCAAATGGTTAATGCAGATCAATTATTTTAACTACTTGGCTTCTAATCAAAAGGTTAGAGGTTCAAGTCCACCCAGAGGCACCTTGGAAGAAAGGCCTGTTGTCTAATTCCAAAAAACCAGCCATTAAAAACCCTATGGAACACAATTCTACTCTGACACACATGGGGTTGCAATGAGTTGGAATTGACAGCAACTTGTCACTAAAATAAATATTCTGAAATACTGCTGTTGATATTTTCCTTAAAAATATATATTTTTTCCATTTATAAATGTAATTCATTGTACAAATTCCAGAAAAGCATAAGGGGGCGGGGGTAGACACACCCGTGATTACATCATCTTTAACTGCTTTCTAATTCCCCTAATCTAGCATTCTGGGTACTCTCCTATGGTAATTACAAAGAAATAGGAAGAGAAAGACCTATTTTCTCACCTCCATCATTAGAGCTACTGTAAAGCAATGAGCTAAATGCTAGGGATATAATAGCTAACCATTTGCCGTAGAGTTGATTCCTGACATCGAGGGGCCTATGTCTGTTCTTTTAAAGCAAAGGCTAGAATACTGAGTTGAATAAAAAGACTTGCCTTCATCATGCCATTGACTTCAGAAATTGAAGCATTTTCAAGCCAGAGGGAACAAAGTCGGAATACCCACATATCATGCTCTTCTCCACTTAACAAGCAGTTGATGTAATTTTCAACTGCTTTACACAGGAAACGTTTACGGTCCTCTTTCAGTGCCTGGAGTGCACATTCATCCAGCTCCAGCTCTCGCTGAACCTTTACTGTGTATCTTGCAATGGATAATTAAAAATACATCAAATTTTATAGAACTACAAAATCATACAAACATAAATGATATAAAACATAAGTGAAAACTCAGATGTCCACCCCAGGGGGAAAGGCAGATTCTAAGTATTATAAAGGCAACAAACTTACTTTTGCCTTAATTGCACAACTCACAAGCCATCTTAGGTAACTGAAGACAAAGCTATTTAGTCAACTTTATCTCTACTTACAGTATAAACACAGACCAAAGGCAGGTTTGAATAAAGGGGTTTAATTACGTCAAAATAGTTATTTTTTCTTTAATTTCAATATCTCTTTTGAACTCTTACACCAACTAATAAACCAAAAACAAACAAAAACACCCAAAAGCTAACATCTATGTACTCTACAATGAATTTAGAACCAGAGCATGAATTCTTCAGAAAAGAGCACGTCAATGCCTAACTCACTCATATAAGTTTTAATTAAGCATTGTACAGCCAAGGCAATATATGTACTTATGCCAAGCTTTAGTGATCTAAATTATAAGTCAGATAAAAAAAAAAGTCACAACTTACACATATATTAAACTCAGTTAATTGCTGAACATAAAGAATTGTCCCTTCTAGACACCTAGTTACCTGGTGGTCTGAATTTTATGCTCCTTAAGGAGGCCCACTTCCTCTTTGGCCCTTTTCAGAAGAGCTTGCTTATTTTCAAATTCTGATGATTTCATGTAGTTTTCAATTCTCTGGTACTGAGTATCTGAGAACCGTGCTAATGAGAGAAACGCCTTCATTTTTCCATTTCTGAGCTCATCACTGCTTTCTCCATCATAATTTCCAACAACTTCCACTGCCTTCAAGAAAACACAACCCATGGGCAAAGGATATGAACAGGCACTTCGCCAAAGAAGACATTCAGGCAGCTAACGGACACATGAGGAAATACTCACTATCATTAGTCATTACAGAAATGCAAATCAAAACTACAATGAGATACCATCTGACCCCAACAAGGCTAGCATTAAGCCAAAAAACATAAAACAATAAATGTTGGAGAGGTTATGGAGAGACTGCAACACTTATACACTGTTGGTGGGAATGTACAATGGTACAACCACTCTGGAAACCAATTTGGCGCTTCCTTAAAAAGCTAGAAATAGAAGTACCATACGATCCAGCAATCCCACTCCTTGGAATATATCCTAGAGAAATAAGAGCCGTCACTCGAATAGATACACGCACACCCATGTTCGTTGCAGCACTGTTCATGACAGCAAAAAGATGGAAACAACCTAGATGCCTATCAACAGACGAATGGATAAACAAATTACAGTATATTCACACAATGGAAAACTACACAACAATAAAAACCAACGATGAATCTGTGAAACATAACATGGAGGAATCTGGAAGGCATTACGCTGAGTGAATTTAGTCAGTTGCAAAATGACAAATATTATATAAGACCACTATTACAAGAACTCAAGAAAAGGTTTAAACACAGGAGAAAACATTCTTTGATGGTTACGAGGGTGGGGAGGGTGGGAGAGGGGTATTCACTACCTAGATAGTAGACAAGAATTATCTTAGGTGAAGAGACGGACAACATACACTACAGGGGAAATCAGCACAACTGGACTAAACCAAAGCTAAGACATTTCCTGAATACAACCAAACACTTGGAGGGACAGAGTAGCAGGGGCGGGCGTCTGGGAACCATGGTTTCAGGGGACATCTAGGGCAACTGGCATAACAAAGTTTAGTAAGAAAATGTTCTGCATCCCACTTTGGTGAATGGCGTCTGGGGTCTTAAAAGCTAGTGAGCAGCCGTCTAAGATGCATCAATTGGTGCCAACCCAACTGAAGCAGAGGAGAATGAATAACACCAAAGACACAAGGAAAGTATTAGCCCAAGAGACAGAAAGGGCCACATAAACCAGAGACTTCATCAGCCTGAGACCAGAAGAACTAGATGGTGCCCAGCTACCACCAAAGACCGCCCTGACTGGGAACACAACAGAGAGTCCCTGATGGAGCAGGAGAAAGGTGGGGTGCAGAACTCAAATTCTAGTAAAAAGACCAGACTTACTTAATGGTTTGACTGAGACTGGAGGGACCCTGGAAGACATGGCCCCCAAACTCTCTATTAGCCCAAAACTAAACCCATTCCTGAAGCCAACTCTTCAGATAAAGTTTAGACTGGACTATGGGACATAAAATGGTATTCGTGAAGATTGTGGTTCTTAGCTCAAGTAGATACATGAGAATAAATGGGCAGCTCCCATCCAGAGGTGAGAATGAGAAGGCAGAGAGGGTGAGGAGCTGCTTGAATGGACATGGGAAATCTAGGGTGGAAAGGAGGAGTGTGCTGTCACAGTATAGGGAGAGCAACTAGGGTCACGTAATAATGTACGTATAAATTTTTGTATGAGAGACTAACTTGAATTGTAAACTTTCACTTAAAGTATAACAATATAAAAAAAAACACAACCCATTTACATTTTATTTACAAATACTAAATAGATACAACTCTAAAGAATCACTCAGATCAAGGTTATACCACACTAAAGTTTTATATCTCTATGTGTGTGTGTGTCTGTGCATATGTATAAGCCAAATTATATGAAGTACAGTATTTTCTCAACTTTTCAAAACAATCTGACAGTGAAGAAATAACCAGAACAGTTAATAATTGTAAAAACCTGTGCAAACACAAAGGGGTCTTGAGAATTTAAAGACAATCCTATTATGCTTTTTTTGTTATACGATTTAGTGTAGTAGCTATTTCCAAAATTAGTTAAACTAAAGGAATACCCAAGAAACCCAAATCCACTGCTGTCGAGCCGATTTCGATTCATAGCGACCCTGTAGGACAGAGAAGAACTGTCCCATAGGGTTTCCAAGGCTGTAAATCTTTACAGAAGCAGACTGCCATATCGTTCTCCCGTGGAGGAGCAGGTGGTGGGTTCGAACTGCTGACCTTTCAGTTAGCAGCTGAGTGCATAACCACTCCATCACTAGGCCTCCTTTAAACTAAAGGAATGAGGAGCAAAAGGAAAAAGTAGAAGGGGGCTGAAGTACTAAAGTCCTAGGCTTTACTTGTCTACAGGGCAGTTGAGGTACAAATGAACAGCAAGGGATAACTTACATATATTCCTTAATCAGCTATTTTTGTACACAAATAAGTGGAGAAATTATCAGAAACAACTTGTGAAAGAGTACCTAGAGATGGGGGATAGGGTGAGGATACACACTCAAGCATACTTTCAAAATATGCTTCTCCTTTCGTAGCATTCTATTTTATTCTGCTCTAAAGATCATACTGATCTACCACAGAATAGTACACACAAAATGAAATCATGCTTTTTATTTGTGTTTGAAATACACTTGGCTTTAGGAAAAGATCAACTGCATTCATACTGAAAAACTATCTCCAGGGTTGCTCCAAAGTCTTACCTTTTCTAGATATGTCTGCATGATGACTGCAGGATTTTCTAAGCAAGTTTCTGCTAACCAGTTGCCACAAACCCGCAAACATTCTGTGTATAGCAGTTTTAGAGTGAGTTCATTCTGTGTAAGACAAGCAAAATTTTAAAATATAATTCATTATCGCGACTGTATAAAAATGTCCTCCAAGTAGAAAAAGAAAAGCAGGTTTAAAATGGTTTTTCCTCATCTCGTTTCATCATGCAACTATTTTAATTTTTCCAAGTGTGCAAATTCATGAGATAATCATCTTATACTGTTATTATTATTGGAGCAACTTACATTTATTAAGAACTTGTATAAGCGAGGCTCTTTCTAAAGACTTTAAAACGTATTTTAACTCATTTAATCCTAACAAGAACCCTATGAAATGAGTACTATTATTATTCTCAATTTGCAGATTAGACAACTGAGGTACAAAGAGGATAGGTAACTCCAGTCAGCTTGACTCCAGGATCCATACTGTTAAGCCATACTTAAACATCATATCATACTGGTTCCCAGAGTTTTCGTATAATGAAGAATTCTTTAAGAAAGAAGAATGTCATACAAGTGTCCAACAACCGTAAGTACAGTAAGTTGATATTCACTAAGCAGGTGTAAGTCAGAGGAATACCACTGCAGCCAAACATTTGAATACATCATTATTCCTGAAAATGCCTCTACTTTGCCCACTGTATGCTGATGACAGAACTAAGGTGGCTATATAAGTTTGCAACAAGTAATAGGTAATGGTAGAGAAACACTGAATGTAGCATTTTCAAAGCAGTTGGACTGACAACCTAATTGTCCCACTTTCTTTTTTTTACTTTTGTCCTTTCATGTATTTACTCTTCCATTTTTTCTTCTTTGCCATGTCAAATTTATACTAGCTGTTTCATATTTAATGTTTCCC
Source organism: Dugong dugon (assembly GCA_030035585.1). Classification (NCBI taxonomy): domain Eukaryota; kingdom Metazoa; phylum Chordata; class Mammalia; order Sirenia; family Dugongidae; genus Dugong; species Dugong dugon. The sequence continues at coordinate 36,971,713 of CM057467.1, forward strand.
ATGTACTCTCTTTGAATTCTATAGGAAATTAAAAATGCTCAATATTGGGATAAATTAAATCCACCACAAGACAGATTTGATAGAATTGCTGTGAATAGGAAAAATGGACGCTTTCTAAACTTTTTACAAACATTAATTTTCAAGACTCCTTTTTACAACTTCTTCATGGATCAGTTAATTCTAAGCCTTTAATCTGCTAAAGCACAGAAATATTTTTCTACAGCAGTGAAACACTAATTTAGTCAATTAAAAAAAGTAACCTCTGTACAACTGGCATCCAACTTCTTGATCATTTGCTTAAGAATGTTCAGGGCAAGACTCTGCTCCTTTTTTGCCCAGAATACTTGCGCTTCCTCCAGCTGCCACTCACAGACTCCACAACTAGTTGAATTATACTGCTTAATTTGAAATATTGCCCTTTCAGGGAGCTGAAATGAAAATGACATATAGGAGTAAATACTATTGCTGTTACGACCACCAATAATAATGAGAATACCAACTATACCTACTCCTCACTTATTGACTATCTCATTATCCAACATTTTGCATTTACGACAATACTAAAAAATCTACTGTCCTACTATTTTGTGTATTAACGACACGTCTGGCAGTAACGAATGCTGAGGTACGAGGCGAGAGTAACGCCGGCTATGACGGTTAAGGTTATGTGTCAACTTGGCTGGGCCATGATTCTCATTGGTTTGGCAGTTATGTAATGATGTAATCTGGCAGTTATGTAATGATGTAGTCATCCTCCATTTTCACATAACGCTGACTGTCCCATAATGACCTACTCTTTGAAACCTAACCATGTTGGTAAGTGAGGAGTGTGTGCACCATTCACTAAACACTACTTTTCAGTAACTGTGTTTTTACTTTTCTGCCTGCCTTCTTACCCCTGCCCCAGTATGTGTCCATCTGTCTCTATTCACACACACACAAACACACACACACACACACACACACACACACACAGAATACATAACATCACTGAATTGTTATTAATATAGTGAGTTAGATATCTTCTCATTTTATAATCATGACATTGACAATGGTTTAGAGAAGATAAATATCCTGCCCAAGGCTTAAACTCATGTCTGTCTAACTCTAAAAGAGAAATCTTAAACAATTATGTTATACAATATTTTAATAGTGATCTCTGTCTCTCAATGACATTTCTTTCTAACTACGCTTTCTGTTTTCTGAGTAAAAAAAGTCACGTGGTGATATGACATAGTTTTAAATCTTATTACCTGAGTGTTCTTGAAAGTTCGGGCCAGTATAGAGAGTTCCACAAGGTGCTTGGTGAGAATGTCTTTAAAACATTCTCTTTGGGAGCTTTCCATTTCCTTTTCCATCAGGATCTCCAAAATGACTGTGCGCAGAGCCATAATAGGCTCCTGAAAACTAAAATCACTGTCCTTGAGAAGCTGGGAGTGCTTCTGCCATTTAACATATACTTCAGAGAGCTGCCTATCAGTGACTGATCTGAAAGCCAAATCACAAGTTCATGTAAGCAAGAAACGTGGTGGTGGGGGGGGGAACAACTATTATTATGTGTGTTCTGAATCTTAAGATACAATACAAAGGAGTTTTTAAAGTAACAAGACTGGAACTTCCAAATAATCCTAAATATTGAGCAAATTTTAGAAAACTACAAAATGCTAACGTGGTCTGTGGTCAGATCTCTGGGTCAGTAGAAAGCCCAGGAATAATGAATATTTTTAAAAGATTTCCTTAAAAATACTTTTCAACCTCAAAGAAAGCAGCCCTTCTAAAGAAGTTTTATTCTGAAGCGAGAATATGTTCATGAGACACGTCTATCATAAAGAACGGTTACACCTCTAGCCCTGCTTTATTTAAAGTTCCTTGTGGTAAAGAAGGGAAGCCCCGTGGCACAGCTATGGCTGTGAACCAAAACGGAAGGCAGTTCGAATCTACCAGTTGCTCTTTGGAAACCCTATGGGGCAGTTCTATTCTGTCCTATAGGGTCGCTATGAGTTGGAATCGACTCTACGGCAACAGGCTTAGTTTGGTTTTGTTTTTTTTGTGCCCATTCAGGACAGAGGAAGACTATACAAAATTACAGTGTCAAAGAAATCATAATCCAGTGAAGGAAAAGCTGGAAAATGGTAAAGGTTTCATTTTACCAACATTATTTACTAAAGGAAGAGAAAAGGCATACGGTACATTTAGTTTATATCAATAGTATGTCTCCCAGATACTGAAACAAACCATTTACTAACCAATACTATCCAATCTTTCAGGACTACTGTGTTGAGAGAAATCAAGAAGAAGCAAGGAGACTAAGAAGATAAGGAGGTGATGACCAGAAAAGGAAACCAAAGCACTTTTAATTGCTTGACAGAGAAGGAAACAGTAACACAAATTCATAGGAAGTACAACTTTAATTCCTCCCAAAATGACCCCAGAGCAGAAGTTCTCAAACTTTTTGGTTTCAGGAAACTTTTACACGCCTAAAAAGTACTGAAGATCCTAAAGAGCTACTGTTCTTTACCATATTAGAAACTGAAACTGAGAAAAATCTAAAATTAATTCATTAAAAAAAATAAATCTACTATATATATAAAGAAACATCTTCTAGAACGTTAACATATTTTATGAAAGATAACTGTATTTCCCCAAACAAAACAAAATTTAGTGCAAAGAATGGCACTGTTTTACATATTTGCAGATGTCTTAAAAGTTTGGTTTAATAGAAACTAGCTGGATTCTCATCTCTGCTTCTGCATTCAGTCTGCTATGATACGATGTTTTGGCTGAAATATATTAAGAAAGGCTAGCCTCACACAAATATGTAGTTGGAAAAAGGATGAAAATGTTAATAGCCTTTTCAAATAATTATGGATATTCTTCTCTGACACCTCACCAAAACTCCACTGTACCTGATGAGAGCAAAAAAAAAAAAAAAAAAAAAGTAAAGAACATCTCAGTATAATTATCAAGGTAACTTCATGGACCACCTGAATGGATCTTGAGGACCCCTAGAAATCCCCAAGAGAGAACTTTGAGAACTGCTGCCCTAGAACTTAAGTATTTGCCCACCAGTTCTTCAAACTTTCCCTCTGCCTCTCTTTCTTTACTTCCCCACCATAGAAAGAGCTGGCATTAGTCTTTAGAGATTTCTTGAGGAATAGTCTCTTTTTAGTATCCAAAATCTTTTATTCAAAGAAAAAGTTCCTAGATTTCTGGCAGTAAGAGCTGCCAATGCAATTACCAATACAAGTGGAAATCACTTTGGCCCTTTATTCTCTAGACACATCAGAGCCTCATCAATGGCTTTTCTTCTGCCTCACGATTTGGAAAAAAAAAAAAAAAAAATTCTGACTCCAAAACTGCCTTCTCCTTCCTACTTCCAAAGCATATTACAAGATTTATTTCTGCCTGAAGGTATGGCGTTCTGAGTAATTTATACCCTCTTTCCTTCCTCTTGGAGCCCTGCTGGTGCAGTGGTTAAGAGCTCGGCTGCTAACAAAAGGTCAGCAGTTTGAATCCACCAGGCGCTCCTTGGAAACCCTTTGGGGCAATTCTACTCTGTCCTATCGGCTCCCTATGAGTCGGAATTGACTCGATGGCAGTGAGTTTGGTTTTTTTGGTTCCTTCCTCTTAGAGAGCCCTGGTGGTACAGCAGTTAGGTGCTTGACAGCTAACTGAAAGGCTGACAGTTCAAATCTACTAGCTGCTCCACAGGAGAAAGATGTGGCAGTCTGCTTCAGTAAACATTTATGGCTTTGGAAACCCTATGAAGCAGTTCTACTCTGTCCTACAGGGTTGCTATGAGTCGGAATTGACTCAACAGCAGTGGGTTTGGCTTCCTTCCTCTTATAGTAATAATAGTGATTCAGAATAGCAGGGATAAAAGGGCCCCTAGGGATCAACAAATATAAATCCCTCATTTCAGAAATGAAGAAACTGAGGCCCAAAGAGGTGAAGTGACTTTCTCAAGGTCAAAAAGTCAGAACTTTGATTCATAACATCCTGAATAACTATTCATTTTCCTGTATCACTGGATCACATTTTTCTCACAGTTGTAACAGGCAGTCTCCCCTAAACATCTACACCAAATCCACTGACACTGACTGAATAAAGACACACTGAATGTTTACCTAACTATCAGTCACCAGGAAAAGACACTGGTGATACAACAATAAATAAGAGAATGATCCTTCCTTTTAGGGAGCCTCTGGTTTAGCATGGCAGAATATACATAAAATGAGCCAAATACAATGTGTCAAACAGAATGGGGTACAATGTGCTATGCCAAAAAACACGGAGAAATGATTTTATCTGAGGTAGAACAGGAAAAAAGGTGCAATTAGACTGAGCTTTAGAAACAAATTTTTACAACGAACATTTTTGAAAATGTTTATTTTAATAAGAGCACAGATGACTAAGCTAATCAACTTTTATTTTGACTGAAGAAGCAAAACCTACAGATTGTCTCTACATAGTTTTTAAAGTCACTGTTGTAACAGAAAAGCTGCACTGTAGGACTACAAAGTTATATGGATCACAAACCTTGAGAAAAGCTCCCCAACGTTTTCCAGCTCTCCAATGGCCTGCAATCTGCTAAGGGTAGGGTAGAGCGAATACACAGACTCAAGGCTGCCCTTACACAATTCTTCCACTTCTTTCACTCTAGTGGCAGAAAAGAAATGAAAACAAAGAAGAGGCTTCAGGGAGATAAAAGTTCAGACTTGTCAAAGGGTACGCATTACAGGCTTTGCTGCTGATCTAATAACAACTAACATTCACAAATGATAGTATAATGCAGTGGAAACAAAATAGGCCTTGGAATCATACAAACCTAGATCTAAATCCCAGTTCTGCTATTTACTGGCTGTGTAACTTTGAGCACATTACTGGAATTCTCTGAGCCTAAGTTTTTTCACTTTCAGAGTTATAATGAAGATCAGAAAATACATATGGAAAGAACCTAACAGTGGCTCGCACATAATAAGCACTTAAATGGTAGCAAATACTGTTTCTACAATAAAATATAGGATTTAGTAGGTCAGTACCTACTGTTAAACAAAAAACAACAAGTTATATCTGATTAACCCTTTAGAGTTAAGTTTTTTCCTTAGGTATTATCTCATTTGTACCTCAGAACAAGACTCTAAGTATTGACTATTAGCTACCGTTTTATAAATTAGAACACTAATGTTAAGAGAAGTAAATGCCATACAACTATTAAATAGAAGGGACAAGATTAAAATTCTCCTGATACCGGCCCAAGAAAAGAATGCAGGAGTGGGGATTCCCAAGACTTTCTAGAGGGCTAATGGTAAAAAACTGACCTGGAGTCCCAAAAGGGAATTCTTTGGGGGATGAGGGCAGGGAAGGACAAGGAAACGCTCCAACTAACCACCTCATCCTCACCCCTTCACCAATGCAAATCTTTAAACTGAAATTGTGCAGCAAGTTTTAAGAAGACTCGACATTAGGTGCTGAAATACAAAGCATTTGACTTTTTACAATACCTGGCGTATTTGAGACTTTCATAAAATGTGGAAAACTCTCTGTCTCTTAAAGACTGAAGAGCATTGTACAATGATTCATGGTAACTGGTTCCTTCTAGTCCTCTGCTGTGAGATAAGTAAAAAAAAAAAAAAAAAAAGTATTGAAAAACAGAGAATCCTAACATACACATGTATAAATACTTCATCAAAAGATAAAATTCTAAAACTAAAATTAATATCTCTCCATTATTTAAAAACACCTTTCTAGAAATGTTGATGAGAAATTCAAATAATTTTGTGGGTCACTTAAATTGTGGAAGTAGAAAATAAGGAAATTTCTCAGATATTTTGACTGGTCATAATTATGGTGTCCTGGTGGCACAGTGGTTAAAGTGCTCAACTGCTAACCAAAAGGTCAGCGGTTCCAAAATACCAGTGACTCCGTGGGAGAAAGATGTGGCAGTCTGCTTCTGTACAGATTTACAGCCTTGGAAACCCTATGGGGTCCCTATGAGTCTGAATCAACTCAGCAGCAGTGTTTTTTTTTTTTTTTAAAATATGGTACATTCTTATTTATTTATTCAATGAACACCTACTATGTGCCAGGCACTAGAGCCAAGTTCTAGATTAATGGGATCCATTAGTGGATACGTCCATCAGGTCTCCACTCTCACTGAGTTTATATTCTGGTTTGAAGAAGACGGACAATAAATGAGAAAAATATCAGATAATGACGATGGACATGCAGAGAATTAAAACGGTAACAGAACAGAACAATTGAGTGGCTACTTTAGAGTGGGTGATCAGGAAAGGTCTCTCTGAAAAAGTGACATTATTAGCTTGAATGACAAAGAGCCATTCACAAGGTAACTAGAGAGAAAACAGAGGACACATCTAAGGTGTTTAGTTAGGACAGCCTGGCCTCATCAAAAAAGCAGAGAGAAGGCCTGTGTGGCTGAAACTAATAGTCAAAAGGGAGAATGGCATATGATAATTTATAGAGGTAACTGGGAACCAGAACACAGAGTAAAATGTTTTAAAAATCTGAGAGTATATCTCTAATTTATAGCAATCTTATAGAAACTTGAAAGATATTCTGATTAATGAGAATTTTCTTCTATGAAGGTAATTAAACATACAGTTAAATACGATTTAATTTTTATACCACCAAAAGACTACATAAATATGCAATCCTTTGTTAGACTGTTTGGCTTTTCATTCAGAATACTTGGTGACCTTACATATTATCTTCCTGTGTCGCTGATTTAGCAGTTTTTTAAAAAGAAATTATTTCATAAATAAAGAAAAGCAGTCCTTTGTATACCATCAGCCAATAAAAGTTCTATCTGACTCACTAAAATATTTGCAGCAGGGAGTGGAAAGGGGAATGCCTATACTTTTCTTTGGATTCTTCAGTCCCATATAGAAAGTACCTTTTATATTTCTATTTTCAAAAATATCTTGGGGGTGGGGGTTGAGTTTCCCTAATGGAGGAAGACAGTGAAATTCATGCCAATGTGTGTTAACTGCTTATTGCTATTTTATTTAAGCTTTTAAGCTTATCTGTGCCTTACAGCATCCCTAATAGATAAAAACACAATTCCTGTTATATTCATAGAGCAAGAGAAAAAGTTTATTGTTTAGAACTAGGGAAGGAAGGCATAATAAAACAAATTTCAGATTTCTTCTTACCTGACAGAATTGCACTGGTCCCACTGCATGTTCCTCCATGCTGCCTGGTAATGAAGTTCCTGTAGTTCAGCACACCACTCTTTATTTTCATCATCTAATCCTTTTAAATAGGTGGAAAGGATATGGCAGAGTCCCAAATTCTGTAAGGCCTGGGCAGATGTTAAAAAAAAAAAAAAAGTGGGTAATCAAAAATATTAAGAGAAAACTAAAACAAAAATCAGCAATCAAACATAAAAATTAAGTTTAAAAAAATCTAGTAGGTCAGAATTTTGCTTAAAACCCAAAATATTGTTTGGTATGTTTCCCCAAAAAACATAAACAGAACTCAAAGGCTCTAATATTTGCTGGAGGAATCACTAACAAGTAATGGCCAGTGACAGAAATGACAGCTTCTGGGACCCACTGTAATGCAAACTAGGCAAACTAGAATTAGATTTTCCCGGTGAAGCACTCTCAGCACATTGGCACCTGGCACACTGTAAATTAAAGAAATGTCACATACTGTTAGCTAACAAGATTATCAACAAATTTATGCTATCTCTTAGGTCAATATCCTGTCCAACTTTCTTGTGTATCTTGCAGATCCAATGCCTGGAAAACCAATCATTTCCAGTCTCTTCTCTAGAGTTTATAGGGCTGTGTAAATATTCCACTGACACTCTGAAATAATTTCTGCAACACACTAAATGATGGCTTTACGAAAAAAAGGTACCTGAATTATTCCTGCCTGGCGGGTTGATGAGGTGATTGCTGTCTCTAGGTCATACGTTACTAAGGCTTTCCCCCACATTGCTTCATGTTCATATGTGCGTATTCTAGAAGGAAAACAAACAAACCAAAAAACCTTTGCGTTCTACATGCATTTAATTCCTTTATATACAGAATTACCATACCATCATCTAGAAAGATGCAATTTACCTAGTAAGGGGTTGTAATATTTTCCCTCCACCACAGCCATACAGGCTATCCGGCTCTCCTATACTTCTATAGATTTCTAAGAGAAGATCCTGAAACATGGAAACAATAAAAATTGGAGGGGAAAAATAACACTTTATAAACTTCAGAAAACTTGAAATGATATCATTACCAACATGTAACTCCCAACTCTAAATGTTATAAAACTAAAAGACAGTAATGTTATGTTATAAAAGTAAAAGACAGTAATATTGAAATATATTCTAAAGATCTGGATTAGCAGCAACATAACAGACTGATCCCATACAACAGAATGACTGTGGTCTACCTGAGGAGAACAGCTCACAATCTCATGAATTAGATAAAAAATAAATACCAGTCGATCAGGTTTTTATCACGTGCAAAACAATCACTAAAAATTAAAAATAAACACAATCCTGACCACAGCTAAAACTGCAAATGGGAAAATGAAGTTCTGCAAAATCTGACTCTTGAAAACCGAATTTGGTAGAAATAAAGGTTTTAAGTTTTTGTCTGAAAGAAAACTCAAAACTGTATTATGCTATAATTAAATGGTATTCCACAGAAAACTTACCAAGCAATTTAACTGTCTTAATGTGCTTGATCTTGGAAATACAGACACAAATTCATTGATACTGGCATAATTCTATAATTCTAATTAAAATGTCTCTATTTATAAACACCAACTCAAGCCCTCAGGGTTGGAACACTTAATACTTAAGCCTAGCACAGTGACTGGTGGAGAAGATCCTCCAGAAACTCAGTAAAGGAGAATGAGACTACAAAAAGCCAAAAATGGAAGGAGAAAACTCAGGAGAGTGGGATTAAAAAGGTAAACAGAACATATTTCAAACGAGGCACGATCACTGGTGTTAAGTGTTCGTGAAACGTTAGGAAGAAGAGGAATGAAAGGTGAACACCACACTCAACAATGTGAAGTTTATGGATGGTGACATCAGCCGCTGCCATCTTAGAGCAGAGAAGAAGGAGGGAAAATGAAGACTGCAAACATAAACAGCTCTTTCACAGCTTTGGCTGTGAAGGGAGGGAGAGAAGAGAGAGGGTGATACCCAAAAGGGAGCACAGAGTAGAGGGAAAGCATTTTGTGTTTGTGGAAGGGGAATGTTTTTAACGGGAGAGGTTTGAAAATACTTAGAAGAATGAGAAGAATATAGCTGGGAGGGAGCATGGCATAATAAAAAATGTAATGTTTCTGAGAAACAGTAGATATAAAGCAAAGCACAGGAAGGACTAGCCTTAGATATAAGGAGAAACTGCTTTTCTACTCTTAACAAGAGGGAAGAAGGTCAGAACGGGAGCAGATGCAGGGAAATTTCTGTTTGATAGTGAGACATGGTATAATTTTCTATTTTATGGTTCCTATTTTCTCCAAGAAGAAGGAGGCAAGCTGAAAGAGAAGAGAATGTTCAGAAGTTTAAGCAAAGTGGAGAAGCTGAAATTGTTACTGTAGAGGAATGAGATGACCAAAGGAATTCAGTAAGAATGTCAGACAGTGTTGTGTGCCAATCTGAAATTAGACATTAAGAAATTTCTAGCAGAGAAAAATGCAGAACAAAATTCTAACTCACAAAAAAAGATCAGACTTACTGGTCCGACAGAGACTGGAGAAATCCCAAGAGTATTGCCCCCAGATACCCTTTTAGCTCAGTAATGAAGTCACTCCTGAGGTCCATCCTTCAGCCAAAGATTAGACAGCCCCATAAAACAAAACGAGACTAATGGGGCACAACAGTCCAGGGAAAAGGACTAGAAGGCAGGAGCGGACAAGAAAGCTGGTAACAGGGAACCCAAGGTTGAGAAGGAACAATGTTGACATGTCGTGGGGTTGTTAACCATTGTCATAAAACAATATGTGTACTAACTGTTTAATGAGAAACTATTTGTTCTGTAACCTTCATCTAAAATACAATCAAAAAAAAAAAAAGAAAGCAAGCTTTGGAATTAGCAATAATTCCAGTAATTAAAAAAAAAAAGAAATTTCTAGCAGAGGTAACCTGCCCTGAGATGTGACAGATAATAAACAGGTAAACAAATATATAATTGTAAGTACTATAAAGAAAATGAACAGGGTGTTATGGCAGGAAATACACAGTATAATCTCAACCTATGAGATAGGTGGTTTTACTTCTACCTTCCAGATGAAGGAACTCAAGGCTGGAAACGTTAAGTAACTTGTGCAAAGTTATACAACTAAGTGGCAGAGTCAGGATTAGCACTCAGGATGGTCCATTCCAAGGTCTACCTTCAAACCATGCATGCATTTATATGTATGACACCATGTCCTATATGTAACTTCAGTTGTAAAATCAAATGACATCTACACAATATTATACAATAGTACTATCTTAAATAACAGGGCCTCTAATATTTACCTGTAAACTTATTCCAGTTTCTTCTTTACTTTTTTCACTCAAACTAGAAATACTTGTACTCTGGCTTCCTTCTTCAAATGTAAGACTCCTGTTTGTCACAAGAGCACCTCTTTTAATGAGAACATACTATTTGAAGCTTGTGAACATATACACTATAGACTCAGAAAGAAAAAACTAATTAAGGTCACAGAATAAATCATTTATACTTTAAAAACAATATCATTTAGACCTAGGATGGAATAGAAATTTGTGAGTGTTAATTATTTGAATGAGAATTCCATTTTAATAATAATCTCCTATATACAGGAAGGCTGTATGCCAAAATATGCAAAGAGATATATACAAAGAGATAGGCCTATACTAAAATATAACAGACTGTCCCTTTTCTCCTCCCCAATTCAGTTCCTAAATGTTCTCTCAGTGGTTTTATCTGAAGTTCGAACTCATTAATAATCACAGATACACAAATTAAGGCCAAAATGAGATACTATTTAATACCTGATAGACTGGGAAAAATTAAGTCTGGTAATGTTAAGTGTTAAGGAAATAGAAGAGTATGATCCACTTATTTTAAGATTATAAAATTAGTATGTGACAGAGTCAGGATTAAAATTCGTATTTGTCTACGTCAAGGCCTAAGATTTAAACCATGCATTTATAAATACATATTCCATCCCAAAAGTAACATCAATTGTAAAATTATGCAACAGCTATACATTGTCTATAAAATGATAAATCCAATGTATAAAATAAATAATATGAGTCGATTCCGACCTTTCGATTGGCAGCTGAGAGCTTAACCAATGCTACACCAATGTTCCTTTCATAAATGACAGGGCCTCTAATATTTATCTATGTACTTACTCTACTTTCATTATTTTTTTCCCACTCAAACTAGAAACAGCTGTTATTTTGGCTCCCTTCTTCAAACATAAGGCTTCCTACTGATGTACTTCCTTACCAATCACATTTCCAAGAAGCAGGCAAATTGGTATAACCACTTTAAAAAACAATTTGGGGGAATTCTACCAAACATTCAAAGAAGAGTTGACACCCATTCTATTCAATCTCATCAAAAACATAAAAGAGGAAGGAACACTACCGAACTCTTTCTATGAAGCAAGCATAACCCTGATACCTAAACTAGGCAAAGACATCACAAAAAAAGAAAAGTAGAGACCCATATCCCTCATGAACACAGATGCAAAAATTTTCAACAAAATTCTAGCCAAGAGAATTCAGTAACGTATTTAAAAAAAAAAACACCATAATCAAGCAGCCAACAAACACATGAAAAGACGCTCACAAATATTAGCCATTAACCATAAAACCCATTGCTGTCGACTCAATTCCAACTCACAGTGACCCTACAGGACAGAGTAGAACTGCCCCACAGGGTTTCCAAGGAGTGCCTGGTGGATTTGAACTGCTGAACTTTTGGTTAGCAGCCCTAGCTCTTAACCAGTATACCACCAGAGTTTCCATATTAGCCATTAGAGAGATGCAAATCAAAATGAGATACCATCTCACCTCAGCTAAAATGGCATTGATTAAAAAAAAACAGTGGCACCAAATGTGGGTGAAGGGAGCACAGCTTGACCAAAGTGAATGATGTCACTAAGAAATGCTCAAGACAAAAGTATGCTTGTACTAAAGAAATCAACACATATAATTAGGCAACAACACCAACAATGACCAAAAAACAAATGTATGGTCACATATGAATGTGTACAGGCATACAGGTATACAGGTAGGTACAGGTGTATAAATAAGTATGCACAGATAGAAGTATCTATATGTACGTATAAGTACAGATGTGTGTACAGGCACATATATTCATAGAAGACACAATTACAGATACTTCTCATAACCAAACTCCTTGCAAGACTGGTTTTCTAGGTTTGAAGGCTAAGAACTTTCATTTCGTGGGTAAACTCAGTTAACTGGCATAATATAGTCCACAAAGTTCATGTTCTGCATCCTAGGGAAGTGAGTAGCACCTGGGGTCTTAAAAACTTGAGAGTGGCCATCTAAGATACAACTATTGGTCTCTATTTGTCAGGAGCAAAAGAGTAAGAAGGTAACCAAAATTAGAGAGAAGAAACAAGTCTACAAGGCTGACAGCCTACACAAGCCATGACTCAACTACCCTGAGACCAGAAGAACTAGATGGTGCCCGGCTACTACCACTGACAGATCTGACCTGGGCCACAACAGATAATCTTGGTTAGAAAGGGAGAAAAATGCAGAACAAAACTCAAATTCTTAAAAATGGCCAGATTAAATGAACCACCAAGATCAGAGGACTCCCTAAGACTACTGCTCTGAGATGCTCTTCAAACCTTGAACCAAAACTACCCCAAGATCTCCTTTTAACAGAAGAGCAGAGTGACACACAAAATATATTACCCACTAGATTGGTGGTCTACTAAAAAAAAAAGCTATATGAGTCCAAAAGGTAAACATTTAATCCAAAGCAAAGATGAGAAAATAAGGGGGCAGAGAATCTAGAGTACTGGAAATGGAACAACCAGAACACAATTAATGAGAATGTTGACACAATGTGAAAAATGTAACTAATGTCACTGATCAATTTGTGTGGAAATTGTCAAAGAGAACCTAACTTGCTGTGTAAACTTTCACCAAAAACGCAATAAGATATTATTTAAAGAAAAAAACAAAAAACAATCTGGCACTATCTGACAAGGTAGAACATTTGTATAACCTGCAACCCAGGAATTCTACTCTTAGATATACACCAGTGATAGAAGAATGGGTAAATAAACTGTATATTCTCTCCCAGTGGTACATTAAATAGCAATGACAAATGAATGAACTACAGCAACACACAACATAGATCAAACTTATAAAAATACTGAGTGAAGAAACAAGTTGCAGAAAATTTCACATATAATTTCTTATAAAGGTCAAAAATAAGGAAAACTGTATTTATCATCCATACTTCTATCAGTCAAAGGAAAGATACATATACAATTCAAAATAACATTTACCTCTTGGAAGGAGGACAGGAGGATGGGACAGAGAAATTCAGTGAAACAATGGTACTGACAACATTCAGTTTTGCCTTACAACTCTTATATACAGATATTACACATATTTTTCTTACTGGCAAGTCATGCATAAAAAAAGTTTTTTTTTTTTTACACTAAATAGACAACAGATAAGTGGTAACTTTGGTGAAGGCTAAGAGTACACAATACTGGGGAAGCCAGGACAACTTGTACAAGGAAAGGTCATGGAAGCTCCATAGACACAGCCAAACTCTGAGGGACTGAATTGCTGGGCTGAGGGCTGTGGAGACCATGGTCTCAGGGAACATCTAGCTCAACTGGCATAACGCAGTTTATAAAGAAAATGTTTTACATTCTACCATGGTGAGTAGCGCCTGGGGTCTTATAAGCTTGTGAGCGGCCATCTAAGATACTCCACTGGTCTCACCCCTTTGGGAGCAAGGGAGAATGAAGAAAACAAGATACAAGATACCAGACTGAGTCCAGTACAACCAGATAGTGCCCAGCTACCACCACTAACTGCTCTGACTGGGATCACAACAGAGGGTCCCAGACAGAGCTGGAGAAAAATGTAATAGAACAAAATTCTAACTCAAAAAACAAAAAGACCAGACTTACTGGCCTGACAGAGACTGGAGAAACCCTGAGAGTATGGCTCCTGGACGCCCTTTTAGCTCAGTAATGAAGTCACTCCCGAGGTTCACCGTTCAGTCAAAGATTAGACAGCCTCATAAAACAAAACGAGACTAATGGGGCACAACAGTCCAGGGACTAGAAGGCAGGAGGGAACAAGAAAGCTGGTAATAGGGAACCCAAGGTTGAGAAGGAACAGTGTTGACATGTCGTAGGGTTGTTAACCACTGTTATAAAACAGTATGTGTACTAACCGTTTAATGAGAAACTATTTGTTCTGTAAACCTTCATCTAAAGTACAATAAAAAAAAAAAAAGATAAAACTCAAAAAAAAGGGTTTGCTTTTAGAGGAGAAATTGAGAATGTGGGGAAGGCATCAGTATTAGTAGGTTATGACTTTACAGGTCTAAGACTAGTTCATTCAGGTAACAAATATTTACTGAGTGCCAGAACTTCGGTCAGGCATTGCCTTAAGTATGAGGAATGTTAAGATGACTGAGGTTGTGAACTAGCATCTGTTGTTTAAATCCTTGTTAGAGTTTTGACTACTTCTTTCTAAAAAATTACAGATAATAACTTTCATTAAGAAATCTCATACTTTCTCAGGAACAAGTTAACAAATAAAACTTCATATGTATTCCTGAGCTACCTAATATGAGGCATTTTGCTATTAAATAACTACAACAGGAAATCTAAGAGAGCAATTCATTTCCTTGACCTAACAGTGTTTGTAAACTATGGATCTATATTTTACTTACAAATATACTTTTCCCGATCACTTTAGATTTACAAAGCCTCAGCTCACCTAACTGAGCCGCTGAAAAAAAACTAGCATTTCCTAACCTCTATAAACCTCATCTCCCTGTTTGCCCTCCATTTCCCATTAGGCACCTAAAGAAAAAAAACAAAAACAAAATGATTGAAAAAGCAAGAAGCAAGCCCAATCTGTCAAGGAGTCTTCCCTAAAGTTAACCAGAATGAAATCTAGGCACACATGTTTTAAAACAAGCCCTTGAAACTTTAAAACAAGTCTGCAAAAATTTGCCGTATTTTATACAAAGATTCACCCTTAAACTAAAGGTATTTTTATTTATACTCATAGCACAACTTAGTTATTCACTCTGATGGGTAAGAAATACTCTTCTACAGAACCAAGATATGGAGTCCCTGAGTGGTGCAAATGGGTAAGTGCTCAACTACTAGCAGGAAGATTGGCGGTTCAAACCCACCCAGAGGTGCCTAGGAAGACAGGACTGTTAATCTACTTCTGAAAGGTCACAGCCTTGAAAACTCTATGGAGCAGTTCTACTCCGCACACGAGGTTGCCATGAGTCAGAATTGGCTCAATGGCAACCAACAACACAACCAAAATATTAAAGCACATTTAGATTATAATTACTACTACCAAGTATAGGCCCGGACTCAAATTTATAAGATGCTGTGAACAGGAAATAAGCAATTTCTTACTTGTTACATACTTAAAAGACAACATATTTGTTTTCATAAGAATTAACAGTGATCAGGAAAATATCACACATTACATACAGCATGTACATGTTGTAGATGTATAACAATGCTTCCAAATGAAAAGTAGAAATCAAACAGCAAACCAGAGAGTTAAGAAATCTGTCTAAGTCTACTAAACTAATTATGTTTGGACTAGGTTCTGAATTCTAGTTTCTGGTTTTTCACATTCTAAAAAATGACACTGCTTTCAGGCTAATGAAAACACAAAGTACATCTTTGCTATTTCTCTTCCTTAGTAAGAATAATTCTGTGGCCAGAAGTAAAATGAAGCTAACTGTAAACATAAACACCAGGCTATTTTAAATTAATAAAGATTTGAGAAGGGCAATTGAGATAATAAAGTGGGTGTTTTTTTTAACTCTTATACCTGCTTGGCTGTCTTTTTCTATGAACCAGGCCTGTATTCATTAGATTCTTATGAGAGTTCTAACTCAGACAGAGGAAAAGCAAATTCAGGTAGCTAAAATACAGGTAAGGAGCCCTGGTGGTGCAGTGGTTAAGTGCTTAGCTGCTAACTGAAAGGTCAGCAGTTCAAACCGACCAGATGCTCCGTGGGAGAAAGATGTGGCAGTCTCTTTCACTAAAGATTACAGTCTCGGAAACCCTATGAGGCAGTTCTACTCCATCCTGCGGGGTCGCTATGAGTCAGAATCGACTCGACTGCAATGGGTAAAGACACAGGTAGATATCAAACTAAAGACACTGATTTAGTCACACAAAGAAATTAGTGGCATTACTTTATAGTGAACAAGTAAAATGGACCTTGTAATAAATCAAGGGGTTAGTGGTAAACCTAATTTGACTGAAATCAGGGAATCATTCAACCATTTGAAAAAATATTTATTGATTACTTATATTAAGTTCCCGATGCTATCTGCTTTGGGGAATACAGAGAAAAATAAGTATAGTCTATGTCCACCAGGAACGTGCTATCTGTAAAATTTTTACAGTTCATACTTTGGAGTAGGATTATTTATTTTTTTCAATTATGATTTTACTTTAAAAAAATTAGGGTGGGTGAAGCAAATCTGTAAAACACATCTTGATTGAAACAATGTTAACAAAAATTTTAAAAACCAAAAATTCTAAATTCCATTACCTTTTCTCTTGATCATCCATGTTTTTCTGATCTGCATAGATTTCTGCATACAGCAATGCTGTAAAGTGAGCAGCACAAGACTGAGCGACCTTGGCAACCTCTAGATAATTCAAATCCAGCCAGAAAGCATCATCAAAAACTGTTCCTGAGAAAGGTCTAAAGAAAAATTAAAGATAACGTCATGTCCATTTCTTTAACTTCATTATCTAAAGAAAAGCATGTTGATTGTTACTTAAAATTACATTCAAATAAGTGAAAACCACATTTCTCTAAAATATAGCTACATCTGACGTTCTTTATTCATTGATTTTGTATTTTCCAATTTACCTACTCATTAAAATTTGTTACTACAAAATCCATACTTATGGCACTTCCGTGGTCATCTCTGAACATGCGCAGAGGGGTGAAAAATTACCCAATGTGCATGTTCCCATCTGAGACAGAATAAGGTGACACTCTGCCTTCTTGTTTCAGCTCTCATAATGTAAACAAGTGTCCTTTGCATGATCTACTTAGTGGCACATTTTTCGCATTTTTGTGCTTTCTGTTGGTGATTTCCCTGTTTAAAGTTGCTCCCAAGCATGGTGCAAGGAGAACCTAGTGGCATAATGGTTACGTGCTCAGCTGCTATCTGAAAGGTTGTTGGTTCGAACCACCAACTGCTCCACGGGAGAAAGGACCTGGCGATCTGCTCTTGTAAAGATTTCAGTCTAGGAAATCCTATAGGGCAGTTCTACTCTGTCTTATAGGGTCTCTATGAGTCAGAATCGATGCAATGCACACAACAACAACAACAAGGATAGTGCTGAAGTGCTATCTAACGTACCTACCCACAACAAGGCTGTGATGTGTCTTACGGAGGAAATACGTGTGAGAAAAGCATCCTTCAGCCATGAATAATTGTGTTGTTGGCTATGAATTTAATGTTAATGAATCAACAATATACATGAAACAAGGTGTCATTAAAACAGAAACACACATAAAACAAGGTTACGTATTGACTGGTTGATACAACTGTTGTGACCAAAGGCTCAGAGGAACCTAACCCTGTGTTTCCCCTAGGAGCAATATCTCAATACTCGCTAATTCAATGTTGACAGTAACATTATAGAATGTACTCCCATAAATAAAGAGAATTAACTGTATAAACATTCTAATACAATATAGCTGAACAGCCCTATTTCTCAGTCTGTTTGGGTTACAAACGCCTCAGAGAATCTGATGAAGATGAAGGACCATCATCTCATACAAATTTGAGGTCCCCACCTGCCCTCCACCAAGGAATCTATGGATCATATGCTAAGAACACATTTTACAGAATAGATAACAACCTACACAAAAATCTTTCAAAATAGTCAATATAATTAAAATATTTAAGTTCTTCTAAGACACAAGTACATGTCTTTCCTATTGCAGCTCATTTCTCCTTAGTTTAATGCCTAGGTTGAGTTATTTAATGAAAATCTTCCACTATGGTATATACACAGAAGTGTGTATACCATATTTTAAAGCAAGTAACATGCGCCTTCTATGTTTGTTTGCCCACTGCACCCTCCCTCTGCTAAGTATTTTTGTAAGCACTGTATACCTCATGGAGCGGGGAAGGGTGCGTGCTGAACAAATGTAGAAGGCACATGATATCTGCATAAAAGTATGGTACAGATGTAGTGTACAGACACTACACAGGTGTTGTGTATACACACAAGTGTATAATCAGGTGTAGTACATACAGGTGTGCTATACACAAAAGTGTATATGCACAGAAGAGGAAGGGACCATAGATATTATCTTTTTCAAACTAACACTACAGAGATGTGGCAAAGTAGTAGTTAAGAACCCTGGCTTTGGAGTAGAATACACTTAGGTTCAAACCCAGCTGTGTGACTCCACTTAACTTTTCTAAGTCTCCGTTTGCTTATCTTAAAAAGAAAAACAGGAACATCATGTATCTCAGAGAGTAGTTGCAATGATTAAATAATGCTTGTACAGCTGATGAAAAAGTACCCACCAAATAGCAAAAACTTAATAGTAGCTATTATTTCTGAGGATCCTAAAGTTCAGAGAATTCAAATAACTTGCCCAGGGAAAGGAATAGCAGGCATATTATATACCGTATCTCTTTTAACTACCACAGCCACTCTTTACAGTAGAGATTATCCTGATTTTAAAGATGATGAGAATGAGATTTAAAGACAATAAATAACTTGTCCAGATCACAAAGCTTCTAAGTTCAGACTTGGACCTGAACCCAATTCCTCATCCTTTTCTCAATGTCCCACTAGTATTTTCTCAAGGAGTCTTAACTTTAAGGTCTTATTTAAAATTAAAAATGCATGTTAAGAACTTGTATCTTCTCAGGGGACAGGGCCAAGATGGCAGTGGTCAGATACTTCCAGTGGTTCCTCTTACAACAAAGACCCAAAAAAAAAACAAGTGAATCAATTATATATGACAATCTAGGAGTCCTGAACATCAAAGGCAAAGTTGAGGAATCAGACTGAGTGGCAAGGGGAGGGAGAGACAGTTCAGTAGCAGCAAGCTGCCAGACCTGACCCTGCAGGAGCCGGCGCCCTTCATGTCAGATCAGCTCACGTGTGCGGCGAGGCAAGCAGTGGTGCTCAGGAGGCGTTTTCCACATTGGGAGAGACCCAGTGGCAGAGAGCCTACTCGAACATCCAGAACCAGTGAAAAGCAGCACTCAATCAGCCAAAGGTAAGTACTTGTGTATGGCCTACTGCACGGATCAAAAAACATTCCCAATGAGAAAAACATCTTTCCCATTTACCTCCCCGCACCCGACTATGCAGCAGGTCCTGGGCCGGATTCAGCAATCGCCGAGCCCCTGGGCCAAAGTAGGACCCATCATGTGCCCTGAGCCAGTCTCCCAGCCTTGGAGAGGGAATAAATTAACAAACAGGGAAAAAATAATCTGCCTGCTCCCCTAAGCCAGGAACTCAGGGTAGGCACAGCTCCTTTGCCTAGGCGCAGGCATACAGGGTCCGCAGACTTTGAATGCCTTTCACTCCTGCATAGACCTGTGTGGGCCCATTTCAATAGCACCCCATTTCACACTACAACAGGGTACATAGCTGAAGTCTAACTTCAACTATTTCAGCTATACGGTGAAGTGGCAGGTTTGTGACATTTAACACTGCTCTGCCCATTAAGCAGGGTCCTCACCTACCCACATCAGGGGCCTGAGAACTGGTGGCTCCACCCATACCATCTAGCTACCCAAGACAGGGGTCCAAGAATAAGTGGTGCCCCCAGTCCTTACAGCCAACAGTGTCGGGTGCTCACAGTCTGGCTGCAAAACCCATCCACCTATGAGCTCTAGAGAACAGGGACATGCTTTCCTCCCAAACACACGGGGCAGCCATCAGCCCCCTGCCTTGCTCAGCGCGTGACCCCTTACTGCAGCCAGATACCTCTGCCTACACCAATCACCCATGCCTGGCTAGGACTGTAGGTGAGAGCCTGCACCACATACTTGGTGACCGACTACCCGGACACCTGAGCTGAATTCATACAAGAAAAGTAAACAGACTCTTTGGCTCACATACCTAGTAACAGCTCTAACCACCTAGTGACAGGATGTTAGCGCTTCAAAGGTGCCACTAATCAAACCAGCTCACATGAGAAGGCTATTTGGCCATATCTAAACAAAACAAAACAAGAAGCTAGGACACCGTAAGCAAACATAAAATAGATAACTGATTAATGGCTTGGAGACAACAGTCAACATTAAATCACATAAAGAGGCAGACCACGATGGCTTTGGCAAACTCTCAAAGAATCAAGAAATTTTCTGGTGGAAGAGAATTTCTTGGAATTACTGGAGGTAGAATATAAAAGATTAATATACAGAATTCTTCAAGATATCAGGAAGGAGATCATGCAAAATGCAGAACAAGCTAAGGAACACACAGACAAAGCAATAGAGGATCTTAAGGAGGTTATTCAAAAGCAAAATGACAAATTTAATAGGTTGCAAGAATCCATAGAGAAATAGCAATCAAGAATTTGTATCTTCTCCAAATCCTGCTAATGTCAACACTGTTCTACCCCAGTGATAAATCTGAAATGAATGACTTAGGAGTGAAACTGCCTCCTCATACCAAGAAAAAGATTCTTCCAGCTATAGTTAAAGCTTCTTATGGGCTTTCTCAGAAGAGGACCTAGTACAATAAAATAAGGTGAATCAGTAACTTTCCAATCAGAAACAAAGAGAGGCATAAGGGGGACACAGAGGAAATAATTTTTTAAAGATATAAATGCATTTAAGTTACAACGCATTTTCATTTTTCTCTCATCTCTTGCTTCCATTCTTTACCAACAACTGCCACCAATGAGGTTGCAAGATTTGGCAATGATAACCCTGTTACTGGTACAGCAGACTAAAAGTGAGAATTTCTGACACTGATTTAACCAAACTGCTACCCTGAAATGGGATTATTACAAGGAAATATAATCATCACACAAATTAAATATAGCACTTTTCAGCAGCTTCACCTAAAATACCCAAGTTAAAGTGCAGCCAACAGTAACAAGCTGCACTTCTAAACCACCAAACTCGAGAAACAACACTCATTACCTCTTTTGTCTTCTCATGTAGTCCACAACAGCAAGCATTGTTCTTTGTGATTTTTTATCCAAATATCCTCGGAAAATGTGTTCTGACTCTGACAAACAAAGAAAGATATCTCCTCTCAGTCCCAGGCAGATTTACTTAAGTACTTTCTTCTCTGTTTATGTGGCTGTCTCTCTCTATACTAGAAGGTTTTGGTAGGCAGTACCTAGCACAGAATTAGTTCTTAAATAAACATGAATTGATAAATGCATTAAATAGCAATATTTTTTCTTTTTAAAGAAAGCATTCTGCTTAAAAAACTCAGAATTTACATTATAATTTATATTTTATTTCTGAAGGGGGAATAATTTATTGACTCAACAAATATTTACTTTGGATCTTTTATGTGCTAGATGCTCAGTATACAACCATGAATAAGACAGATTATTTCTAACTATACAGAACTCACTGACTAGTCTGGGAACTCTTAACACAGCGTGACAAGTGCTATTATAATGAATGTTTAGAATGGTATAAATGCATATAGGAAGGAACCTAATCTGAGTAGGAAAAGTTTCACAGGAAAAAAAGGTATCTGAAAGAAGAGTAATGGTTAATCAGGAGGAGAGGAAAGGACAGTGTTCTGGAGAGTAGTAACAGTATCTGAGAAGCAAGAAAGAACATGGAAAATTAACTGAAAGAATTTCAGCTGTTATCAACCACGGACTTAGACAGTAGTAAGGATGTTGGGGACAGAGAAAAACAGGATGGATAAAACTTACATATGACATAGAATTGGCAGGATTTGGCAATCAGCTAAGATATGTGAAAGAGGGAAAGTGAAGGATAGTGTCCAGGTTTCTGGCTTGGGCAACTGAGTGTCATTCATAGAAAAGCTACACATTAAGAGAAGTAGGTTGGAGGAAGGGATGAAAATGTTAAGTTTACTTTTGGACAGTTGAGTGTGAGACGCACATGGGACATTCAACAGATGGCAGTGAGAAATACAGACAACAGCAAAGATATACCATTTAATTTGATAACACAGCTACATTTATTTTCCTTTTCAATAAGAATTTTACATGTGAACTTAAAATTTCATTTAAGGTAATAAAAATACTAGCACTCTACAAAGAGAGCAAGTAAAACCGGCTGATTTTACCTTTTCATGGTTGTGGTATAAATACATATGTACAAATGATAAACATGAAAAAAAAGCCTTGGCCATATTCATGATGACGACAAATTATAAGGTTATTATAGGTAGTAATTATATTAAACACTGTATAAAATTGTTTTTATAGTACTCTAAATTATATAATATTTAAAAAGTTTAAATGCTTACTGGTTAACTGTGATTTACTTATATCTGTTTATTTCTACAAACAGGTATATATATAACAGATATATTCTAGGTAGTTTGCAAAGCTCCTATGAGAATTTTTATTTTAGGGTTTTCATTTCAATGGCCTAAAGAAAATTCATGTAAGTATACACTGGATCATCCACCTGAGAAACTTAGGATCACAGGACGTGCATGCCTATCTATGTTTATAATTATACTAATTCCAAATAGTAGATTTATAACTCTTGTTAATCAACAGAAAAGGACATACATAAAAGACAAAGCAGAGACAAGCAAACCTAAATGACACCAGTGTCATCAAATGAAGGCTCTAGTAGTTCAAACAGAAGAAACAGGAGAATTGGGAAATCACAACTTATGTTGAAGTGACTGGAATTATAGTCAGGTTGGAAGGAGCAATTTAGTTCCAGCAAAATATCCCATCGCACTAAATCAATAATTTTATTAGAATTATACTGGTCTTGAAGTACAAGAAGTAAATCTGTACAAAGTCTTATGTTTGTACATAAAGTACACTAATACTATATATTAAAGACAATAAGTAAACAGTGAAGATCCATGAAGTTTTTTCCTTTTTTTGATTTAGGCTTGAAAACTGACCCAGACTGAGCCCTCAATTATGCATCAGTATAGCATGTGTACCTAATTCCTAGTGAAAGTTCTCCTGCCACTCAACTTTTGTCATGTGAAATACTCATTATATAGCATGAAGGAAGGTAGGTTATAAGAGTAAGTAAAGTATAAACAAATCTTTGTTTCAAAAAATTGGTAGGATAAATGCTAAATGTTAACCACAGTTATCCTAGATCATAGGATTATGGGTAATTTAATTTTTTAACAATTTGTGATAATTTTTTCTATATTTTCCACAATATTAGTATTTTTATAATAAAAAGGTTGCTTTTTAAAAATGAGTTGGCCAGATCTCTGAAAATATGAAAATCCTATCATATTTCCATAGCACCTATAATATTTGATTGCATTTATTTATTTGTGCGCTTTTGTCATTGCTAGAATGTAGGCTCACGGCTTGCATGGACTGGGTTTTGTTCACATCCATGTCACCAGTGTCGGACACAAAACTGAATGCTCATTTAGTTGCCTCATTATTAATAGCCAAAATTCACTGAGTTAATACTCAGTACATCAGGTATTATTCTAGGTGGTTTACACACATTATCGCATTGAAAATTTGATATAAATTTTGTTATCTAAATTCTATGGATGAGGAAATAGAAACTGAGGTTATGGAATTAGGCCTGTAAAGTGTTTTTAATGGGATTCAAATTGAAATCTATCTTCCTCCAGAACTGAGAAGTTAATAGAATAAAAGTTAGAAATCTAACAAACTATGGAAATACCTGAATCCAAATTCACAGGGGTTGTGGATTGGCTGGTTTGTGAGGAATGTCTGAAGCAGTTGGTGAAAAATCCCTGAATATGCGTAGAAAGCAGATTTCTCCATGCTTCATTTGTATCTTGCAGCAAAATATCATGAATCAAGTACGGAAGCACAGTCTGACAAAAGTCAGTTTTCACCTAAAATATACAAACATATTCAGGCAATAGTTTGAGTAAAAAGAATATATTTTATTTAAAATTTTCATTCTTTGATGCTGACACATTACATTTTTTTTAAATGGCAAATGAATCTGCCATGAACTCAATGTACTGCTAAAAAACAAGCAAAGACACGTGTACAAGGTAAAATAATGTTAGCACTATAAACACAGTTTTTAAGTTGAAAAGTGTTATTAATAATATAAGCAGTTTTCTGATTTGTTATCAAGTTTAAGAGAAAAGATGAGCTTTTGATTTTTGCACATTTTCTACCTTCATTGAGGAGCTACAACAGTCATGTTAAAATGTTTATTTTTTTAAATCAATTTCTGGATATAAACTCTGGATAATTATTTGTGGTACACCCCAAAGTGTAGAAAAGTGCTTAAGCACATTAAAGCAGTACTCAACCTTATTTTGCTGAGATACCACCTTCATATGTTCATCACACACCATGCACATAGGAGAGATTACAGATTATCAATTGCATACTTTTTCCTTTTTAAACTTAAAGACAAGTCAAAAAGTCATTTTTGGAACTAGAGAATTTAAGAGACTAGGATTGGGATATGCTTTATGTATGTATATTTATTTGGAACATTTCACCTCTGGCCAAAAGCCATAACTTTATAAAAAATCTTTAGGTTTGTTCACCAATGAGAAATGAATGGCATGTCCAGGTTATCACTCCCCTGACGTGGTATAAACCCAATGTAGTACTGACAGAATGTGATGAGTTAGTCACTGTTACTCCTTTACTATAGGAAACAAAGGCTGACTTTTTAAACTGCTCTCGATGTGAGCATTTTACCAAAATACTTGTATCAGTTATGTGTAATTGGCAGATGTTTGACCTAGTCAGACAGTGTGTATTCCTACATTTCTGTTGAATGTTTGATAGTACTGAAAGTTAGCTTAACCTTGTAAGTCTTAAAGCATCATTACACTGTGCTCTTTTGATGACATTTGGTAAAAGCGTATAAACTCCTTGTTTGGTTTGGTCCCCTATCTTTACTCTCATTGAAATACATTGTACTTGTACCTTTAAAAATAATGCATCCAGTATGTTGATACTCCAAAGCTGAAACCTACTGCATAAAATTAAAGCTAAACAAAGATACCCTGTCTGACAGACTCTCAACAGCTGAGTAGGGTGATGTTGCATGAAGATGATATGCAATACTACAGCACTCTTTTTATATAGGTCATAAACATGTATACAGTAGCTGAATGGAAGGGAAAAAACAAAACTATTTTTTAAAAAGCTGAAAAGAAAAAAGCAAAGGTAGAAAGGGACTAAGTCAGACTGATTCTTAATCTTCTTACTTCACACATTGGCTTTAATAACTGAAGAACTTCACTTTTTAAGCCTCCACTATCCAAAAAAGCACAAGTCAGTGTTTTTATCCAAACATCATGATTTTCACTTTGAGGAATCCACAAACTTGTATCATCCAGGTCTTCTAAAGGATTTTCTTTATCAAGTCTGGGTACTTCTAAAAACTAGAAAGTGATCAGAAAATATAAGTAAGATTAGAAATATATTTTATTTCTCCTGTACAAAATACATATCTGGACACAAATTAATCTGCTTCCAAATAAAACTAAGTTCAGTGAAAATTAAACTTGTAGGCAACAGTAATCTTCTGAAATCAAAATATATTTTTGCTTATATGAGAGGCAGAGTGATATGGTGAAAAATAACCCAGCAGAAAACGTGGGTGCTACCCTCCATTCTGCCACTCATTAGTACATATGAAGCAAATCACCAACTCTGCCTCTGATAAACATTTACAAAACAACTACAAATCTTCCACACAGAACTGATTCCAAGATGAAATAAGATTTTAAAATGTTAAGACTATAGTGCTTTATAGCTTACATACTAGTTGTACTTTCAGTGGAACCTCATTATGACATCAACATGAAAAAAGGGAGAAATCTATAGGTCATCATGTCGTATTTCACTAGAGGGTTGTGGTACTTTAACTCCATATGGAAATAAACACTTGCTTGTTGAACACAAAACCTATACCCACACCCAGGATCAATGGACTTCATGCGATCCACGTAAGGATCTTCCTACTCCTAAGAAAAAGGGCTAGAAGTCTGTCATGAAGAACTCACCTCCCCACTTCAAGTCAACCATCACTTTTCTAGGCTACCTATCTCAGCTTTTCCACACTTCCATAGTTAAAAATAATAAATCATTTAGGTCTAAGAGGTACAGTCTGAATTATTCCTAGGACAAAGTTAAATGTTAGTACAACAAGATTTTAAGCCATCTGATAGTCATAGTCCACAGTGAATAGAACTGTTGCAGATACAGTGGCCATTCAATAAACATTACTTGAGAGACCTTTTTTCTCGATGTTCTAAAAGGCTGTAGATAGGTGAGCATGGGATCAGTAGTCATCTTATAAATCTCCCAGAAACTGTGTCCAGCCTTTGTGGCTAAAATGCTTTTCAAACAGGTAACAGCAGCTGATCGAACTCTGACACTGAAAAACATGTAATTCAAATGCATATAAAGTACATCAGTTATCAATCTTGATGCATCTTAAGCAATCTTCATTGAAAAAATTTAAAAATGAAAATTTAAATTAATAGGAAAAGTTATATCTATAAATCCTATAACATCACAGTCAAATTATTAAAGAATTTTTAATATTCTTTCAAGCAATTTAAATTACTAACAACTATAAAAGAAATTCCCTTTATTCAACCTATTCAAGTTTGTATTATAACTACTATAAATTAAAAGGACTCAAAAGAAATACTTGGAAATAATATAGCCTAATAAACATGAGTCACTAGAATGACAGAATACTAACTAACTCGAGAAAACAATATTCTGATAATATATTTCCTGGTGGGGTACAAATAATTTGGTGTTGGGGGAATAGCATTTCCCCCACATGATAATAATTATCAAGAACAATTTTAAACATACAATAAGTACATATTTATTCTGACCAGAACCTCATTGAGAATCAGTAGGGAAGGCATCTAAAATCTCCAATAAAAAACTGCAAGTCCTTCTCTTTTGGGAAAAAAAAAAACACGAAAGGAAGTGCTGTAATACAAGAGTGCTGAAAATATGACAACTGACAAAAAACGATCACAGAGCTTGATACTATAAACATTTACGCAAAGGCTTAACTTCTTTTAGGCTACTCAGTCTAAGACAAAGTCATAAAAGCTATGGTATTACCTAGCTGCTGAGACCCTAAACCTGGATTCATCCTTAATCTCTCTCTCTCTTTCCTTCACTCCTTCATATCCAATGCATCAGCAAGTCCTGCTAACACTATGTTACAAACATATCCTGGTTCCATCCATGACTCTCATCTGCACTGCTGCCACCCTAACCCAAGTCAGCATCACTTCTCCTCTGGACCACCACAGTAGTTTCATGATCAGTATTCTCATGTTTGCATTTCTGCCCATTCAAAATCCATCCACCATAGAAAAGTCCAAGTAAAATATGTAAGCTGCATCACAGCACTATGCTGCTTAGAACTCCATGGTTTGCTTCTCCATATCAAATAAAATTCAAATTTCTTAATCAGAATTAATCCTACTTTTTCAATCTCACCTCCTACTATCTTCCCCCATACCAGGCTTCTTTCTGTTCCTCAAACACACCAAGCTTATTTCCACTCTAGCTGTTCCCTCTGTCTGGAATGTTTTACCCCTAAATCATCTTGCAGATAATTCCTAATCACTCAGATCAGCTACATGATACCTCCTCAGAGAAGTCTCTCTTGACTATTGTATTCCTGGAATCCCTTGATCAACTTCCCCTTTGTAGGACTGAAGTCCCTTAAACACCTGTCATGGTTTGAATTATGTCCCCCAAAAATGTATGTATCAATTTGACTAGGCCATGATTCCTGGTACTGTGTGATTTTCCTGTATGTTGTAAACCTGCCTCTATGATGTTAATGAGGGAGGATGGGTGGCAGTTGTGTTACTTAGGCAGGACCTGATCTACAAGACTGGATTGTGTCCTGAGGCAATCTCTTGACATATAAAAGACAGAAGTGAGCAGTGAGACAGGGGGACCTCATGCCATCAAGAAAGCAGTGCCAGCAGCAGAGCGTGTCCTTTGGACCAGTGTCCCTGCGCTGAGAAGCTCCTAGTCTGGGGGAACAGTGATGAGAAGGCCGAGAGAGAGAAAGCCTTCCCCTGGAGCTGACACCCTAAATTTGGACTTTTAGCCTACTTTGACTATGAGGAAATAAACTTCTATTCATTAAAACCATCCACTTGTGGTATTTCTGTTGTAGCAGCACTAGATGACTAAGACAACACCTAATAATTTTTTCCTGTTTTTTTTAAAAAAGAGAGAACGAAATAAACTCCACCTATTCCCTACCGTTCTCAAATTTAAGCTGCACTAATATCTCTGCGTTATCTTTCTAAGAAAAATCAAATTTCAAATTACTGTAATAACTGAAACATCTAATGCTGGGGGTGTGTGGTCTCTCTTCAAAAAGTGTGCCAGAATTACTTTGAAGTACAGGCAGTCCCCAGGATATGAACGAGACCTGCTCCTGTCTTTACACCAAATTTGTAGGTAAGCTGGAACAGGTGCATACGGTTCTTATTTAGCCTTACGTTAGTGCAAGAAAAGGCTTGAGGCCTTTTCAGTGATTTAAAAGCTGCACATACAGCAAGTGAAGGTGATCCTGATGAAGAATTTGTTGCGAGTAGGGGTTGGTTCAATTGTTTCGAAGTGAAGGCAAATTTATGTAACATTAAAGGGCAAGTACAAGTTGTCCATTAAGTCCATAAGTCAGGGACTTCCTGCACATTTAAAAAATAAGATGGATTAATAAACAGATAGAAGGATGGATAATACGATAAAACAAGCACAGTAAAATGTTAATGATACTATTTAGGTGATGTACATGGGTGTTTACTATAAAATTCTTTCAACTTTGCTCTATGTTTGAAAATATTCATAATAAAATGTTGGTGGAAAAACTGCCAACTGTTGTTTAAAGTAACAATAACAACTAAAGAAAGATACATGTCCATTAATTCAACAATGGAAACATGGCAGGTAGACATCACTGCAAATCATTTACTCCCCAAGAGAAGGGTGAGTGGTAGGGAAGCAGGGTCAAAACACATTCTTAGCTTAGAAAGATGCCTAGCTGCGGGCAAAAAGTCTTTGTACCTACTCTTCAAAAATGATGGTAATGGTTTCTGTAGTGTAGTGGTTATCACGTTTGCCTCACAAAAAGGATGGTAATGGGTTCTCAAATATATAATTAAAAAAGAGAAAGAAATCTCACAACCAGAAAGTTGAAATTATAATACATGTTGTAATTTTTTTTTTTTTGTAGAGAATAAACAGGCAGTAGAAAACTTTCCCATTAGCTTAAGACTTTTGGGGTTATGACACATCTTCCATATGGCTTATTTAAAAAGGATCAAAATTAAGGCTAGCTTACTATGGTCTCACCTTAGATTTTAAAGTATCACCCTTTATACTCTCCTATCTTAATTTTCCATGTAGAATGTAACATCATCTGGCATTTTTCTTACTATTTGGTTAGTGTCTACTCACTAGAATTTAACAGGGGCAGGTCTAGAATGCTCATCACTACAGGCAGTTCCTGGGTTAGGATCATCTGACTTAACGGACAACTCCTACTTGCCCTTTAATGTTACATAAATTTGCTCTCACTTTGAAACAACTGAACCAACCCCTGCTCGCAACAAATTCTTCATCACAATCACCTTCACTTGCTGCACATGCAGCTTTTAAGTCACTGGAAAGGCTTCCAGCCTTTTCTTGCACTAACGTAAGGCTAAATAAGAACCATATGCACCTGTTCTGACTTAGCTACAGATTCAACTTAAACATATAAAGACAGAGGAACAGATCTCGTTCTTTAACCTGGGGACTGCCTTCGCTAATTATAGTAAAATAACATTATCCTCGAATGTCAGATTTAGTAAGTGCTATCAAATATGAAGCCAAAAAACCAAACCCACTGCCATCGAGTCAATTCCAACTCATAGTGATTCTATATGACACGGTAGAATTGCCCCATAGGGTTTCCAAGGCTGTAAATCTTTACGGAAGCAGACTCCCATATCTTTTTCCCACAGAGCTGCTGGTGGTTTCAAACCGACAACCTCTCCATTAGCAGCTGAGCACTTTAACCACTATGCCACTAGGGCTCCATTAGATATAAGGTGTCATTAAATACTCACCAATCTTCTACTAGTGTATTATTCAGATGGGTCAGCATTATGAAAATCCACTGAAGTTCTTTATCTTCAAATAACTCAAGGGCCTTATTGTAAGATGCATCTTTACTATGTTGTATAGCTATGGTCGAGAAATCTATAGGACCCAATTCTCCCAAGCAGCTTCCAACAGCCTCTGTATATAGAAATTCCATTTTAGTAGAGTCACAGCTATTGACAGCATACCTAATACAGAAATTTTCTAACTAGAAAAATATAATGCTGCTCCGTCGAGCCTCAAGGTTTATTAAGTATGGTTTCAAAGATACACAGTCAAGAATTTAATTTGCTTGACTACTAAGCAGCTACAAAATACTGCATCATTTCCTTTACCTATCATCCATGTGGGCAATAGATATTTCCCTCTACAGAATCATATCCAGGAGATAGATAACAGAATGTAGATATTAAGGAGAAAGTCTAAACATGGCTACTGTATACGAGTATCAACAGATGTTAATCTTAAATATATAGTTCACTGAAGTTTACACATACACATTTTTTTCCACTTGTGTTATCACCACCCAAATGAAGATAAAACATTTCCAGCATACCAAAGGACTTCCTCATGCTCTTTTCCAGCTGTGACAGAATTTATTAAAATATGTCTAAAATTCTTTGATATTCATCCTTTCAAAAAGTAGAGCCTAATTCCCCTCCTCGAGTGTGGGCTGTATTTAAGAAGACCGAAGAAGAACTGATGCCTTTGAATTATGATGCTGGTGAAGAATACTGAATATACCATGGACTGCCAGAAGAATGCACAAATCTGTCTTGGAAGAAGTACAGCCAGAATGATCGTTAGAAGCGAGTATGGTAAGACTTCATCTCATGTACTTTGGACAAGTTATCAGGAGGGACCAGTCCCTGGAGAAGGATATCATGCTTGGGAAAGTAGAGGGTCAGCAAAAGAGAGGAAGACCCTCAATGAGATGGAGTGACACAGTGGCTGCAACAATGGGTTCAAGCATAGCAAGGACTGTGAGGATGGTGCCCGACCAGGCGGTGTTTTATTCTGTTGTACACAGGATCGCTATGAGTTGGAACTGACTTGACAGCACCTGATGATAACAATGACAACAACATTCTAACAAATGTAGTAGAAATGACAACATGTAACTTCCAAAACTAGGTCAAATAAGGCATTGTGGCTTCCTTTTTACCCTTTCTTTCTTGGATCACTCACTGTGGGAAAAGCCAGCTGCCATGTCATTAAGACACTCAAGCAGCCTTATAAAGGGTCTATGTTATAGACCTGCTAACAACCAACACTTGCCAGGGGAGTAAGTGGATTCTCCACTCTAGTCAAGCTTTTTGACTGACTTTACTCAAGCTTTTCGACAGCTATATTGCAACCTTATGAGAAACCACAAGCCAGAACCACCCAGCTAAGCTGCTCCTGGATTCTTGACCCACAGAAACTATGTGAGATAATAAATGCTATTGTTTTAAGGCATTAAGCATTTGGGTAATTTGTTATGCAGCAATGGATAACTAACACACCAGTCAATACCAATTCCTCCTACACCCTGCCACCAATGAGTACCATTCAGACTTCTATCACACCAGGGGTCGGTAAACTATGGCTTGGTGGCTATATCCTGTTCTTATGAAGTTTTATTAAAACATGGCCATACACACTGTTTTACACACTGTTTAAGGTTGCTTTCACAATACAACAGTCAAGTGAATAGTTACAAAAGAGATAGTATAGCCCACAAAGCCTAACATATTTACTATCAAACGGAAAATGTTTGCTTACTCTGCCATACATCACAGCTTTGTTCTGCCTGTTCCCTGAACTTTGAAAAAAACGGAACCATGTAGTATGTCCTACTTTGTGGCTGGCTTCTTTTGTTTATTATTATATCTGAGAGATTCATCCACGCTGCTATAAGCAGCAGTAGTGTGTTCTATTTTATTGCTGTACTGTATTTATTTAATGATTATACCGCAACTTAATTATTCACTCTACTAGTGACTAACATTTAGTTGTTTTCAGTTTCGGTTTATTCTAAAATAAAATCTTGCATATGTCTCTTGGTACACATGTGCATGCATTTCTACTAGGCATACATATAGGAGTGAAACTGGGGGTTCACAGGACTTAGGTATTTTCCATGCTAGGAGACCATACCAAACTGTTTTCCAAAGTGGTTGTATCAATTTATTCTGCCACCAACCATGTGTGCGAGTTCCAATTCCTCCATAGCTTTCCTAGCACTGACACTAAGAGTGTTGTCAGTCTTTTAAATTTTAGCCATTTTGTGAGTGGTTAATTAATCTCATTGTGATTTTAATTTCTATAGATTTTTATCGGTTTAAGGATCATTTGGATATTCTCTTTTGTGAAGTGTCTAAGTCTTTTGTTCATTTTTTAAATTGGGTTGTCTTCTTTTTTATTGATTTGTAGGAATTCTTTATACAATCTGGAAGAGTCCTTTGTCGAGTATATAAATGTGAACTTCTTTCAATCCATATACTGTATTTTCAATCTCTTAATGGAGATTTTACATAAAAAGAGGCACATGTATCGAGTTTTGAAGGTTAGTGCTTCTTTGCCTTGTTTAAGAAATCTTTAACTACCCTAAGGTCACAAGGATATCTGAATAGGTTTTTCCTTCTAGAAACTTTGATTTACCTTTCATATTTGTAATGATCCATTTCAACTTAGTTTTTGTGTACAGTGTGGGATAGAATCAAGGTTCTATACAGATATCAGCACCATTTATTGAAAAGACAATCCTTTCCCCACTGAATTGCATGGCACTTTTGTTATAAATCAGGTGAACTTCCATGCAGTGATCTGTTTCTGGATTTCCTATTTTGTTATATTGATCTGTTTGTTTAGCCTTGTGCCACTAACATAGTGTGTTGATTATCATAGTTTTATAGTAACTTTGATATCTTATAGATTAAGAGCTCCAACTTATTCTTCTTCAAGGTCATCTTAGCTATTCTGGGTCCTCTGCATTTTCATATACATTTTAGAACCAGCTTGTCAATTTTCAAAAATCAACCTGCAAGGATTTTGATGGAGACTACACTGAGTGAATCAATAGGATCACCATCAATGATAATTCATGAACTCAATGTATACCTGTGGAAAAGCTTAATTTACACGTCTCTAATCAACTCAGTTATCTGATAACCAAACAGTAAAAGGGGTCTTTAACTCCCACTCATCCTTCAAGTTCCATCTTAGAAATCACTTTACTGCAGAATTCCTCAAATCTGGTTAAATGTCCTCCTTTATGCTTACAAAAGATTCTGCACTTAGGCAATGATAGCACTCAGCAACTCATACGTAAACAGCCTCTCAGTATGATCTGGGCAACAAAGTAGGCCTAGACACATGACATCCAGTCAATATTTATTTAATTATGTTAGAACACCTATTGTATTGCTGCTTACCGTCACAACTAACATTCAAAATTACCCTGGCTCATTAAGAAAGTATCTAATCTTGCTCATTATAGAGCTTTCTACCAAAACTATAAAAATTTATAACGAAAATTCACTGAGATTGC
Organism: Dugong dugon; assembly: GCA_030035585.1. NCBI lineage: Eukaryota > Metazoa > Chordata > Mammalia > Sirenia > Dugongidae > Dugong > Dugong dugon. The sequence continues at coordinate 37,005,804 of CM057467.1, forward strand.
GGTTATGTGGACATTTCACTTAAAAGAAATAACTTCATATCCACACTGCTGTATAAGACATCATTGCATTAATACAGTTATACTGATTCATAGTTATAAAATACATATAGTTACACAAACATTTGTTCCCACAAATTGTGAGGCAGAATTGGGTACTTATACCTCTATTTTTTGGACTCAGAGGGGGAATTTTCACCCTTAAAATAACTGTTAAATGATGAGGTGGCTCTGAATAATGGTGCTACCCAATAGTTAGCCTAATCCAGTGGTTCTCAATCAGGGGCAATTTTGTCCCTCCAGGTGGACATGTGGCAATATCTGGAGAAATTTTCAGTTGTCACAACGGGGGGGGGGGCGCTACTGGCATCGAGTGGGTAGAGGCCAGGAATGTTGCTAAATATCCTACAGTGTACAGGACAGCACCCCACAACAAAGACTTATTTTGCTCAAAATGTTAATTGTGCCAAATTGGTCCAAATTAGTCTGAGTCAAAATACAATAGTCTAACATACAAACCCTTTAAGTTTCATATTATAAACCACTATGATTCTAGGCTATATAGGAAACTCATTTAGGGCTCTTGTAACAAATCAGGTTTGCCTCTAGAAGTAGTGCTACTACAGACAATAGGGGCAAGTTCCCTGGATCAAAAAAACCTTCTGGGGTCCTGGTAACGTTCTGTTATACGGTCTAGGTGTTCGATGCACAGGTGTCTTCTGTTTGTGAAAATTCTTCAAACTGTATAATTATGATCTGTATACTTTTCTGCCTACATGATATATGCTAATAAAAAGTTTACAAGAAAAGGAAGTACCCTTGATACTAGGTTCCCACTGATAGGTTAAGGAGGACTCAGTTGAAAGGTAATGGAATCTGTGAAGTACCTTTCATTCCCCCATTTTTCTTATTTGAAGCGGTGCTCTAATGACAACTTCAAGCTAAGTGTATCTTGTGATATTTCTACCCCATGATCATCAAATCTGAATGCCTGCATTAGGCAAGATACTGTAAGACTTCTTTTTATGTACTGATCCATACTGAGCCCTCAATTACGCATCTATACAGTGTTGTTGTTGTTGGGTACTGCTGAGTCGACTCCAACTCATGCCAACCCCATGTGAGTCAGAGTAGAACTGCACTCCATAGGGTTTTGTCAACGGCTGTAATCTTATGGAAGTAGATCACCAGGCCTTTCTTGCACAGAGCCTCTTGGTGGAATCAAACCACCAACCTTTTGGCTAGTAGCTGAGCACAAACCGTTTGCATCACCAAGGGAACATTAATATACTGACTCTTTATCTTACATTTGGCTCCCCCTGCCCAGTTGTGATAGGAAAGGACTTCAATCCTGTTTTAATATTAGAGTTTGGCTAGTCCTACAAGTCTTTATTCTTATTTTTGTTATATAAAAAGATATTAAATACTAGTCAGAATAATATATTTAAAAAATATCTCAGTAGCCAATTTGCTTGTAACATATCAACTCTATAAACAGGTAGTTCTGCCTTGCTCAAATTATCTATAAGGCATTTTCAAAGAATAGTTATACATATGTACAAAACACTAACTTTCTACCTTATGTCAAGGTGTAAGGAAGGAAAATATGAAAAGGATGCTGCTTAGGGAAACTTGAATTAATTAGAAATGTAACTTAGCTAGCATATCACATGTACCCAACACCCAAGATGACAAACCTTTCATTTATTTTGAAGATGAACATTCAAACTTCATAAAAACTCACATTCATTCAGCCAAATAGTTTACCTAAAACTTCTCTTTCCCCAGTGTGGTTTGCTGCCATCTTGGATAGTTGCAACAAGCTCACAACTAGCTTCACTATAATGCCGTCTTGTGGGTTTTCTAGGGGTAGTTCAGAAAAAATTAGTTTAAATTAAAGAGATAACACTTTTTCTTAAAATATGCACATAAATTATCTGACTAGAAAACTTCTAGGAAGCCTAAAAAAGGTTTTCAGTCATGAGCAGCTCAAATATATGTATCAAAGGTATTTGAATTTCCTTATAAAACAAAATCATGTGGAAGTGATCAGCAGTATGTGGCAGAAAGAGGAAGATCTCTTAAACAAGTTGTGCAAGGAGGTTAATACCTCAGCAAAGTCATAAACAGAAACACAGAAATCATTCAACATTGAAGCTAGAAGGGACGTTGAGAAACTGACTGCTTGGTTTTTTATCCTCTTGCATCTGGAATCTATACCAGCATCGTCCAAGAGAACTTTCTGCAGTGATGGCAATGTTCTATACTCTGTGCTATCTCACACAGCAGCCACTAACCACGTTACTACAGAAAAATTGAAATTTAAAGGAATTGAATTTCAAATTTTATTTAATTTTTAAATAATTTAAAATTTAAATTAAATTCAATTAATTTAAATAGCCCCAAGTGGCTAGTGGCTGTATTAGACAAGGGGGTCTAGACCCATAAAATTCTCAAATACAGGAAACAAGGGCCAGAGGTGTTCATACAGAACACACACACACATATATACATATTATTCAAACAAATACGTTAGAAACTCTGAGATCAGATGGTCAAAATCGAAATTAGTTTTAAAAAAATACTGAGAATAAAAATAATAGTACAGAAAATGATATTAACAGACACAGAAAGATAAAAACCAAAACAAAAAAAGTTTTCCCTAAATGTAAAACTGTAATAACTTAAAACTCAAAAATTAACATAAATATGGATGTTTGCTGAAGCAGAAAAAGAACCCCAGAAACATGTCTATACAAACATATATGTATATATATATAAATAAACACATATAGATAAATACATACACACACGAACACGGTTATAAGGCTTAAAACGATACTTTTTTTCATTCAAGTAGATTGATGCAGTAGGCAGAGATAAATGCTTGCATACTTAGTGCTAAAAAACTGAATTTTTTTTCTTTTAAGCAGTAGAAAGTTGTTAAAATGTTTCAAGCAGTGTTATAACACGATCATGTTTAAGTTTTAGAGAAATCATTTTGGCAGAGGTGTAGGACAGGCAAAATGGGAGTAACTCGTGATAAGGAGATCAGTTAAGAAGTCTTTTACAGTTGGATGAGAAATTATGAGGGTCTAAACTAAATCAAGAGGCTCTGAACTAAGTCAGTGGCAATCAAATCAACAGCAAGGATTTATGGAAGATGCTTTAAAAGAGAAATAGGTACAAAGAAACAGGTACAAACAACCCGTGCCATTAAAATTAGTACCCTGAGAAGCTCTCATAAGATCCTTCATCTGATCTTTATGTTGTTCCAGTTTTCTTCGAAGATCCTTCAATCCTTCAAGCCTTGTCAATGGAAGTGCATCATAAACACTTACTGAGAGAAAATGTTTAATTTCCTAAAAGAGAAAATTGGTTAAAGATGTAACATGCTTTTAGCACATATTGGTTAAGTTAGTGAAATAAAACTTAATAAAAGCAAAAATTTACTAAGTGCCTTGTATAGACAGCAACTGATGTTATTACTATCAAACAAGACAGAAATAAATTACTTCTTCTATTTCAAATTCTACAGTTTGTTTCAATTCTTTAAATTCTAATAGACTCCCTGGATAACACAGCTAGATTTCAAGATTGTTATAGTATCTTCAATTGGAGAAAAAAGCTTAAATTTCTATTTATTTAGCAGTTTACTAGTTTTACTTCTTCTGTATTTAAATACATTTTCATACTGATAGATACACAGTCAAACACAGACTATGATTTCAAAATAAAAGTTAAAAGAAAAAGGTCATCCAAGGTACAACAATTGGTCTCTATTTGCCTGAAGCAACAGAGGAAGGAGAGTCAGGAATATGAGAAGGAAATGGAATGTGTGGCTAACTGCCTCCATCAACAGCTGCCTCCTCTGCCATGAGACCAGAAGAACTGGATGGTGCCTGGCTACCATTACTGAACATTCTGATCAAAGATCCTATGAAAGAATTCTGATCAAAAGGGGGAAAATGCAGAACAGAAATTCAAATTTTCATGAACTTCAGACTTTCTGGAGCCATGGAGGCTGGATGAACCCCTGAAACTACTGCCTAAGAAAATAGTGTTTTGTTTTTCTTTTGAGAAAGTTTAATAAATTTATTATCCAAGGCTACACCATTAGTGAGGGGAAGGGTTGGAATTTGAAATCCAGTTCCATTTAGAACTAGAGTCCATGATCTTACTGATCACCTCTTTATTGTTTTGTTTTGTTTATTGCTGTAGTTTAAGTGAAAGTTTACATTGCAAGTTAGTCTCTCATACAAAAATTTATACATACATTGCTATGTGACCCTAACTGCTCTCCCCATACTGTGACAGCACACTCCTCCCTTCCGCCCCTGATTTCCCATGTCCATTCAACCAGCTCCTAATCGTCTCTGCCTTCTCATCTCACCTCCGGACAGAAGCTGCCCATTTAGTCTCTTGTATCTACTTGAGCTAAGAAGCACACTCTTCACAAGTATCATTTTATGTCCCATCCAGTCCAATCTTTGTCTGAAGAGCTGGCCTGCCCTGAGATAATCATTAAACCTTTAACCAAAAATATCCCCTGAAGTCTTCTTAAAATCAAACAACAATTTAGCTTAACTAGTAAAGAATGTCTGCCTTGAGCACTGTGCTCTTTCAAGATCTATCTGTATGAGATCAATCTGACAACAGCAACTTGAAAGACTTGACAGGACACTTAGGGGACAGAGAAACAACTCAGAAAAGGAGGGTGAGGATGGCTGCACAACTCACAGAATATAATCAATGTTACCGAACTGTACATGTAGAAACTATTGATTTGGTGTGCTTTGCTGTGTATATTCTCAACAACAAAATAAAGAATATAAAAAAATACACCTGAACTTAATTTTGAGGTTTATAAAGATCAAAACAGGATTAACACTTAAAGTTAACTGTCATCTCTAATGCAAACATTAAACTGTTCTTCAAAGGACCAGACAGCAATTTTAAGATAATAGGATCTTGCGCACATCAAAATAAAGTATATCTTACATCACATTCATTAAATATTTAAATTCAGATCCTTAGCAGGTAGCTTTGATATTTATACTTTTATTGCAATGTAAGAGAAACATATTAAGATTCAGCTTTTACTTCTAGATTAAAGCAATCGACTGCTAACCAAAAGGTCAGTGGTTCGAAACCACTAGCCGCTCTGAGGGAGAAAGATGTAGTCGTCTGCTTCTCTAGAAATTTACAGCCCTGGAAACCCTATGGGGGTCACTATGCGTTGGAATCAACTCAATGGCAGTGGGTTTTTACTTCCAGAACACTAGAGTTGTTTAAAAAGTCTTATTCATGGATGAAACTGGAGGACATTATGCTGAAGGAAATAAGTCAATCACAAAAGGACAAACACTATATGAGATCTCTATTGTAAAAACTCATGAAAATGTTTACATAAAAAAAGAAACAATCTTTGTTGGTTACAAGGGATGGGAGGGGTGGGGGGGGAAATACTAAATAGACAACACAGAAATGATAACTTTGGTGAAGGGTAAGACAGTACACAATACTGGGGAAGCCAGCACAACTTGTACAAGGAAATGTCACAGAAGCTCCAGAGACACATCCAAACTCCCTGAGGGACTGAACTGCTGGGTGGAGGGCTGTGGGGACCATGGTCTCAGGGAATATCTAGCTCAACTGGCATAACACAGTTTATAAAGAAAATGTTCTACATTCTACATCGGTGAGTAGCGTCTGGGGTGTTAAAAGCCTGAGTAGCCATCTAAGATACTCTACTGGTCTCACCCCTTTGGGAGCAAGGAGAATGAAGAAAACAAGATATAAGGAAAAGATAAGTCCAAAGGACTAATGGATCACAACTACCACGGCCTCCACCAGACCGAGTCCAGTACAACTAGATGGTGCTCGGCTACCACCACTGACTGCTCTGACCTGGATCACAACAGAGGGTCCCAGACAGAGCTGGAGAAGGCTGTAGAACAAAATTCTAACTCACAAAAAAAGACCAGACTTACTGGCCTGACAGAGACTGGAGAAATCCCGAGTATGGCCCCCAGACACCCTTTTAGTTCAGTAATGAAGTCACTCCGAGGTTCACCACTCAGCCAAAGATTAGACAGCCCCATAAAACAAAACGAGACAAAGGGGACACAAAAGTCCAGGGACAAGGATTAGAAGAAAGGAGGGGACAGGAAAGCTGGTGATAGGGAACCCAAGGTTGAGAAGGGACAGTGTTGACATGTCGTGGGGTTGTTAACCATTGTCATAAAACAATATGTGTACTAACTGTCTAATGAGAAACTATTTGTTCTGCAAACCTTCATATAAGGTACAAAAAAAAAAAAAGAATTATCTATGTGAGATCAAATTGACAATAGCAACTCAAAAGGTTTGATAGGAAGCCTAGGGGACAGTAAGTTGAAGATAATGGTGATAGAATAATTTGGAAAAGGATAGTGAGAATAGCAGCACAACTGGAAGAATGTAATCGATGTCACTGAATTGTACATGTAGAAACTTTTGAAATGGTGTAACTTTAGCTATGTATATTTTCACCAGAAAAAAAAGGTCCTCCAAGGTCAAGAAGGGAGAATGTTGACATGTCGTGGAGTTGTTAACCACTCACTGTCATAAAACAATATGTGTACTGACTGTTTACTGAGAAATTATTTGTTCTGTAAACCTTCATCTAAAGTAAAAGAAAAAAAAAAAAAAAGAAGTACAATAAAAAAACATGTCTTATTGCCTGTGCTCTCAAATACAAAATAGTAAGATGACAGAATAATCATTACCTCCAAGAGTGAAAAAGGTCCTCTATTGTACTTGATTTTCTGCTGCGTAATACGCAAATCCTTAAATACAACATGGTCAGGGAAAGGATCTAAAAGTTTAATTGTGAGATAGAGGTTTTCATTATCCTTGTTATCTATCACTAGGTATTTCAACAAGTCCAATACCTAGACAAAATTAAAAAAGAAAAACACTGAAAGGGGAGAAATGACTTAGTTACATTTTAAAGTAAGACAACTAAAACCCAATGTAATAAAAGGTTAACAACTTCACTAATCTGAACTAGTTCAGATAAAATGTTTTAAAGATATCCAGCTATTAATTTTCTGTGCTTTCAAATAATTCCACAAATATCTAATGTGCTACTACAGACTCCGCAGTGTAGTATAAAAATGTCAGTATTGCTTAAACATTTTATATCTCACACACCATCATTTAGTGATAAATACGAACTACTATCCCTAGTTTTGACTACTTCTACCTTTCATCATAAGTAACAGACAGAAACTACAAGGTTATTTATTAAATCAAAACTACTACTGTAATTAACTGATTACAAAGATTAATACATTAAGAATGCTTTTCCAATCATCAAATAAACATAAAACACAACTCCTTCCAACAAAACTTTATCAATGTATATCAAATATTGTTCTGAAGATGATTCGTGAGATTACCTGTTCCCGAACCTCCAACTGATCATCCACAAGAGGTATAAGTGTACCAACAATAACATGAAGATGGCTTTCTAAAGCATCCTTACAGTAAGTCACTGCTGTCTGGCAAACCCGGCTTAATAGGTCACAACAAAGGGAGAAACTACGTAATGACACATCCACGAAACAAGAAGGCCTAATATGGGGGGGAAAGCGACACAATTGGTTCAGTGAAGATATTTATAGCTCTATTTATTTAAGAATTTATTTAAACTCTTTCAAAATTCATTTATACTTAGATGCTCTAATGATACAGCTTGACATGGAAGTCATTTTCATATTTAATTCTTTACTGGTTTAAATGACAAAAAGAAAAATACATGAAACAAAATGGAAATAGACATTCTTCGTGTGCCTTAAAAGACTTGCATTTGATGGCAATGTCATCTACTGATAAGAGAACAAGTAATAGAAATCTCATTAAAATCAATGCAAAGGATCAGAGACACTAAATTGAACACACAGCCCCAATTCTAAAGTAACGTATATATATTTGAGACAATCTGTACCTAGAATATTTATTTTAAAATGTTGAAAGCCCTTAGTATTTAAGATTGCTAGAGTTAGAGAAGTAGTAACTTAAAAAAAAAAAAAAATTGGTAATCATAACATACATATAATTCAAAACAAAAACTAAAAAAACAGTATTTTGGCTTCTCTTAGAACCATACAAATTTGCAGTTAAGAGAACAGGGTAGAAAAACTACTTATATATTGTTCTAAATACATTATTACCTTTTGTTGATACAGTGAATCAAAGTATAAATAACATCTCGAAGAACAAAGGCCCAAGCTCCTCCTAAGCCACTTTTTATATCCTTCAGTAATAAACTAACAAACAGGTGATATATTTTAAGAATTCTATTCTTTTTATACACATTATTTGTCTCAGCTGCTTGCTCACATATGGCTAGAAGAATTTTTTGGTAGGAATCCTAGAAGATAAACATACATTTAATAAAAACTTGTTAATCGCATACACTCAACAATAATAAACGCATTTTATGCTCAAAGTTAATAAATTACAGATTTTATATTTGGGTTTGATATCAAATGCAAAATATTACATTAAAAGAATTACTATCTTAAACTTAAAAATAACTGTTGTCAATTTAGTTTTAAGAGTTTTAATCAATTGTAATTAAATAGCATATTCTTATAAAAATTATGTTCAATCAGCTAATATAACTAAAGTATCATGAAATTCAGTCCTCATATGCAACATATTTCAAATACTGACAAGATACCAAGATATAAACTTATGTCACTTTAAATTACTCAAATAAATTTTCCATTTGTTTATCTGTCTCTCTTTAAGATGTACTTACATAGATTTTTCTAGCTGAAAAAGAAAGAACTCTCTCTTCAGTTATTATACCAGTAATTTATACTTACAGGGCTTTTGGAAAGAATTTCTAAAATGCTTTTGAACTTGGTTTTATGACAATTGCTGATATAGGCAAATGTTGCTTTAATCACATGAGATGGAAAATAAGGTGGATTAGGAGCAGGATCCAAATCCCTAAAAGAGTGATAAGATATAGTCACCATTTTACCCCTTTTATTTTTTAAAATAGACTTTATTTTTAGAGCAGTTTTAGGTATGCAGAAAAACTGTGCAGAAGTCCACAGTCCCCATATACTCCTACCCCTTGCACATTGTTTCTCCTATTAACGTCTCACATTCCTGTGGTACAACCGTTGTAATTGATAAACTAATATTGATAAAAGTATTAGTCCACAGTTTGCATTAGAGTTCATACTTTGTGTTGTACAACCCTATGGATTTTGACAAATGCTTAATATCACGTGTCTACCATAACAGTATCAAATAAAATAGTTTCACTGCCCTAAAAATGCCGTGTCCCATCTATTCATCCCTCTCTCTTTCCCGTAACACCTTGCCAAGCACTGATATTTTCACCATCTCTGTGGCTTTGCCTTTTCCAGAATGTCATGTAGTTGGAATCACAAAGTATATAGCTTTTTTGGACTGGCTTCTTTCACTTAGCAGTATGCATTTAAACTTGTTTTTTTGTAGCTTGATAGCTCATGTCTTTTTCTCACTCAATAATATCCATCTTATGGATACACCACAGTTTCTTTATGAAGGACATCTTGGTTCCTTCCAATTTTGGGCAATTATGAATAAAGCAGCTATAACCATTAGTGTGCAGGTTTCTATGTGGGCATACGTTTTTATGTCATTTGGATAAATACCTAGGAGCATGACTACTGAATCAAATGGTAAGCCTATGTTTAGCTCTGTAAGAAATAGCCAGATTGCTTTCCAAAAGTGTCTATATATTTTGCATTCCCACCAGGAATGAATGAGAGTTCCTGATGATCCACATCTTCATCAGCATTTGGTGTTGTGTTTTGGATTTTAGCCTTTCTAACAGAAGTGTAGCAGTATCTCACTGTCGTTTTGATTTGCAATTCCCTAATGACATATGATGTTGCGTATTTTTTCATATGCTTATTTCTCATCTGTATATCTTCTCTGGTGAGGTTATCTGTTCAGACTGTCTGCCCATTCTGTAAATTGATGCTTGTTTTCTTATAGTTGAGTTTTGAGAGTTCTTTGTGTATTTTGGATATGTCTTTTATCAGATGTGTGTTTTGTAATACATTCTCTTAACAGTGTCTTTAGCAGAGTAGACGTTTTTAATTTTAATGAAGTCCAATTTATTCATTTTTTTCCTTTATGGATCAGGTTTTTGGTATATCTAAAAAGTTATCACCAAACCCTAGGTCAGCTAGATTTTTTCCTATTTTATCTTTTATGTATAGTTTGTCTTACATTTAGGTCTATGATCCATTTTGAGTTAATTTTTATGAAAGATGTAAGCTCTGTATCTAGATTCATTTTTTTTTCCCATGTGGCTATAACAGTTGTTCCAGCACCATTTGTTGAAGACTATCCATTCTCCATTGAATTGCCTTTGCTTCTTTATCAAAGATTGAGTATATTTGTGTGGCTCTTTTTCTGGGCTCTCTATTCTATTCCACTGACCTATTTGTTCTTTCACTAGTACCATACTATCTTGATCATTGTAGTTTTATAGTAAGTCTTGAAGTTGGATAGCGTCAGTCCTCCAATTCTGTTCTTCAGTACTGTGTTGGCTATTCTGGGTCTTTCACCTTTCTGTATGAACTTCAGAATCAACGTGTCCTATTTTATATTGTACTAGAAGCCCTAGCTAATGCAGTTAGACAAGGAAAAGAAATAAAAACTATACAGATGGGAAAGGAAGAAATACAACTGGTTTTGTTTGCAGATGACATGAGTGCCTACGTGGAAAATCCCAAAAGAAGTCACAAAAAGAAAACTTTTCAAACTAATAAGTGATTATAGCAAAGTAGCAGGGTACAAGGTTAATATACAAAAGTCAACTGCATTCCTATCTACCAGCAAGGAACAACTGGAATTTGAAATTAAAGACAGACTTGTTCGTTCTTCTGGCAGCCCATGCTCTATTCAGTATTCTTGGCCAACACCATAATTCAAAGGTATGCACTCCTCTTCTGTCTTCCTCATTCATTGTCCAGCTTTCGCATGCATATGAGGCAACTGAAAACACCATGGCTTGGGTCAGGCGCACCTTACTCCTCAAAGTGACATCTTTGCTTTTAACATTTTAAAGAGGTTTTTTGCAGCAGATTTGCCCAATGCAATATGTTGCTTGATTTCTTGACTGCTGCTTTCGTGGGCATTGACTGTGGATCTAAGTAAAATGAAATCCTTGACAACTTCGATATTATCTCCATTTATCATGATGTTGCTTATTGGTCCAGTTGTGAAGATTTTTGTTTTCTTTATGTTGAGGTGTAATCCATCATGAAGGCTATAGTCTATGATCTTCATCCGTAGGTGCTTCAAGTCCTCTTCCCTTTCAGCAAGCAAGGTTGTGGCATCTGCATATTGCAGGCTGTTAATGAGTCTTCCTCCAATCCTGATGCCACATTCCTCATACAGTTCAGCTTCTCAGATTATTTGCCCAGCATACAAATTAAATAAGTATGGTGAAAGGATACAAATCTGATGCACACTCTTCCTGACTTTAAACCATGCAGTAGCCCCTTGTTCTGTTGGAACAACTGCCTCTTGGTCTATGTACAGGTTCCTCATGAGCACAATTAATTGTTCTGGAATTCCCATTCTCTGCAATATTATCCATAATTTGTTACAATCCACACAGTCGAATGTCTTTGCATAGTCAATAAAACACAGGCAAACATCTTTCTAGTATTCTCTGCTTTCAGCCGTCATCCGTCTGACATCAGTAATGATATTCCTTGTTCCACGTCCTCTTCTGAATCCTGTTTGAATTTCTGGCAGCTCCCTGTCAGTGCACTGCTGCAATTGTTTTTGAATTATCTTCAGCAAAATTTTACTAGCATGTGATACTAATGCTATTGTTTGATAATTTCCGCTTTCTGTTGGATCACCTTTCTTTGGAATGGGCACAAATATAGTTTTCTTCCAGTCAGTTCGCCAAGTAGCTGTCTTCCAAACTTCTTAGCATAGACAAGTGAGTACCTCCAGCACTGCACCCATTTGTTGAAACATCTCAACTGGTATTCCATCAATTCCTGGAGCCTTGTTTTTTCGCCAGTGCCTTCAGTGCAGCTTGGTCATCTTCTCTCAGTACCACTGGTTCTTGATCATATGCTACCTCCTGGCATGGTTGAACATCAACCAGATCTTTTTGGTACAGTGACTCTGTGTATTCCTTCCATCTTCTGCTGATGCTTCCTGCATTTTTCAATATTTCACCCCATCAAGAGGTAATACTTACTTTACCTTGCAGACTTCTTATGAAGATGCAAATGCCCTGACAGAGCTTTCTAAACAGTTAAATAGTACACAAACCATAGCGAACTCATTCATTAAGCACTTTGTGAGAGGTAAACTGGATACAATAAGTGCTGAAGCTAATAAGTGATTATAGCAAGGTAACAGGATACAAGGTATTATCACCACTTTCCTGGTAATGTTTCCTCATTACCATAAGGCTTTTTTGATAGAATAATGATGTGCTAAAAGCAAGTATTTAGGATTCATATAATAACAGTGTGCAACAGATTGATGGGAGTGGAGACTAAAGTTAGGCACAAGAACTAACAAGCAGCTGTTACAATCCAACAGGGAGTGGGGATGGTAACTGTAGAAATATATAGGAAAAGAAAATTCAAAAGCATTTTGGAGGGAGGGTATAGCAAAAAAAACTGAAAGAGACCAACCCTCAAAGAACTTTAGGCTTATAAAATTGAAACGATATTGGTAGACTAGTGATAGAAATAGGAAAATTAGGAAGAAAACTAGCTTCAGGGAGAAATAAAGAGAAGATTACGTGCTCAGTATGGAATATAGAATTTAAGGTAGTATTCAAGTAGAGATACTTTGTTATTAAAAATATAGGACTTAACTACAAGGAAGATGTCAAGACTGGAGATACAGATCTTGGAGTAATTTTCAAAAGAACATCAAAGAGCAAAGAACAAACTTTTGGAAGATTCTGACAGCCAAGGAGCATGAAAAAGAAAAGGTGACCTAGAAAGGCAAGTCACTCATAAGAAGAGAACTAGGAATAACGTGTCATGAAGAAGAGAATTTCAAGGGACCACAGATGACAGAATGCTCAAATATTAAAGAAAGATTGAGAAGAGAAAGGTTATTGGTTTTGCCAAGAAGGTAGTCAACTAGAAAGAGCCATTACTGTGGAAAGGCTATGGAAGAAGTAGATAGGTAATTGCTTCCATTCAAAGGCAGCTATTTTTAAACAAACAGAATCTAGAAACAGAGTACATGTCTGAAAAGAAATAGACACTTGAAAGTTTCAATGCATAAACTTCCTTAGCAAGTTCTGAAGTTGCAGAAAGTGTCCATACCCTGAAAAGTCACAGAGGTCAGTGCTTTGGCTGTCACCAGAATTTCCTGGTTCATGTAACGTCATCAATAATTCCACCACAATCGCTGGTAAATTATTAATGAATAAATGATCAATCTGTAAAGATACAAAATTAAAATATATTTAATATTTTTATGTCTGTGACAGTTAAGACAGCTCAAGGGACTTATGTTACTGCCTTATTTCCAAGACCATTCAGTGACTATAGAAGGAAATAGATTATTAAAAATCCAAGATCTACAAGCCATATAAATAACCCCCACCTTTTTCTTCTATGCAGCCCAACCTGTAGCCTGAGAGGAAAGCAGGGAAATCATATCAAATGAGGTTCCCTTAATCTGACTCTCTAGTCTAACTTCAGAGAATTATTTTAAGTGACTAAGGCTTTAGGCCTAGCATTAAATTCCTTAACATGATAATATTTCTGTTAACCAAAGCCCCCAGTGATCTATACAGCCCCTCAATCTGTATTTCTATCTTGACATATTTGGGAACTCTGTTTCACTTGTAGAACTTGACTAGTAAGAATTCCCAGTGACTAGCAATAATCCTCTTTCTGTTCTCTGCATGACTTTTCCTCAGATTTCTATTTGGTTGATATCCCAAACTGAGGCTAGCTGCTACCCACATCCCCATCAACTGTAGACTAAACTCCTCCTCCACAGAAGGTGCTGACTCTTTATCAATCCACCTCCCATTCTATGTAGCCTCACAAAGGACCTGTTGTTGTTAGTTGCCGGAGACTTCACTCTAACTCATGGTGACCTCATTCTCTAAATATAAAGAATGGGTCTTTATATTCAGTAGTTTTACATTATTCTCTTTAAAAGTTAAGCCAGATCTGTACCGTGTAGCTAAGGTACACAAAAATTGTTCATATGTCTAGATACAGCTGCACAATTTTGTGAACTATAAATACTGTAGGCATTTAACAAAGACTACCAATAGTTGTACTGGCACTTAATCCACAGAAAACAGAATCTGGAGACTGTTTCCCTAATATGTACTTTCTCTAAATTAAAGAAAAAAAAATAACGTAACTACAACTTAATGCTAAATGAAATTAAATCTAGCAAGAATTTAACTTATGTCTTTAAACCAGAAGTAAAGAACTCATTTCTTATTTTTTGTCTCTCTGTGTCACTGACCCTGGTGTTTTAATCAGGGTTAAATGTGATCACTTTTCCCTTGTAGACTTATTCTGACTCTAAAAATTGCCATCTTTTGGTATGAATACATAAAAAATAATGAAAAGGTTAGGGGTGCTTAGAGGTCTAAACTGGGGGGACTGGGTGGGAGGGGGAAGAGGCAGAGTACTTCTGTCCAATTTGATACCCTCTGGAGTGCCAACATTCTTTTTCAACTGTCTTTTGGGAAAGGGACTCGTATACTTACCACTTGCCACCAGACATAGACTTACAACCAGCTCTTACTGGTAGTGGTCCACCTACACAATTGACTAACTCTATTCTATTTCTATTTCTTGGTTCAGCATAGATAACTGGGCAACCAAAAAGCATTTCTTGAAGTTTTCCCAATCATACTTCCAATGATAAGCAAGCTTGGTTAGTTAACCCTTACTTATATTTAAAAAAGAAAATCCTATGTATGTTTTTATAATAACAAGTAGCACCAAATAATTATTGGATGTATATAAATTATTACAAAACAAAGACTGTCATTTTTTTTTACTGATTTCTTTCAACAAATATTTAATAAGCAGCCAATATATACTAGCTGGTTGGGATATAATCAGTGAAAGAAAAGAAAAAATTCCTGCCTTCATAGTTTTCATATTCTGTTGGGGAAGACTGGTGGTAAATAGTAAATATAACTGATAAGTAAACTATATTACATGTTAGAAGGTAGTAAGTGTCATGGAAAAAAGAAAGAGCAAGGTATAGGATCTGGAAGTTCTGGGGATGGGCTGGTACTTTTCCTTGAAAAGCAAAGGCTTGCTGGGATTGGAAAGTAATTGAAGAAGATTTTTTAGACACCGTTTAGTGTTCAATACAACAACGAGTTTGCATTCATGTATTACTGGCAATTAAAATAAATTTTAAAAATAAAAAAATAATAAAACTATTCAGAAAGTTTTTTTTCTTTTTTGGATTCTGATAAGAACATTTCCACTATTTAAAAGCCAACCAAACAGATGGAAAATTTCACATCAGAAATATTTCATGGATTGGCTATGCTAGATAGTGATTACCATATGTTCATTTTAATTGCAAGATGGGAATAAATAGCCTTAAAATTTTAAACTTACATCTTAGATCAGCTAGGGGTTAAAGGAGATAGAAGTTAAAGCCATACCTGTTTTCCTAACAAGCTTTCATCTTTGAGCATTTCATAGACTTTGGCAGCAGTCTCTCTTTGCTGTGACATCCCACTATCTCCTGTATCCTCATAGGCAAAATAAGGAAGAATATTTACAAGAATCTTTGGAAAGCAGTCTGTTAGAAGGCTTTTCCAATCCTCTTGAATCTGATTAGCAATGGACTTCACCTCATCAAAATGACTTCTAATCACCAGATGTGGGATCAAAACCTTATAACAAGATCTAAAAAACATCAGTATTTAAAATACAGGTTACATATAACTTTTCAAAGTAAAACTTTTTAATACTATAGTTGTTAAAAAATAAAATGCTTTAAAACAGTCAACATTAGAGCATTACTTTATCTAGATTATTTTCATTCTTATTCTAATTTTACAAATGGAGAAAAGAACTTAATTAAATTCTTAATAGTCCTACTTAAAAAACAGAGACTACAGAATATACCCCCCTAATTCTCCATTCAAAAAAATGCAAGGATTCATCAGACTGAGTCCAGCACAATTAGATGATGCCCGGCCACCACCACCAATTGCTCTGACAGGGATCACAATAGAAGGTCCTGGATAGAGATGGAGAAAAATGTAGAACAAAATTCTAACTCACAAAAAAAGAACAGACTTACTCGCCTGATAGAAACTGGAGAAACCCTGAAAGTATGGCCCCCAGACACACTTCTAGCGCAGTAAAGAAGTCACTCCTGAGGTTCACCCTTCAGCCAAAGATTAGACGGCCCCATAAAACAAAATGAGACTAAATGGGCACACCAGCTCAGAGGCAAGGACCAGAAGGCAGGAGAGGACAGGAAAGTATTAACGGGGAACCCAAGATCGAGAAGAGGGAGTACTGACATGCTGTGGAGCTGGCAACCAATGTCACAAAACAATATGTGTATTAACTGTTTAATGAGAAACTAATTTGCTCTGTAAACCTTCACCTAAAGTATAATAAAAAAAAGCAAGGATTGAATTTAATTTATATTTGTTTCTTCTGCATAATCAATTTATATAAAATCATTGAAAAATGAAATGTGAAAGCAGTTTATAAAAATTCAAAGAAAAAAACGTAAATATTGTTATTGCCAAAATCAATAAGGACCACTTGATTTATTTTTGTATGAATACCTTTTTTAAAGAAAACTATCTATGAACAACTCTGTATAATCTATAAAAATATAAAAAGCGCTATTACGGACACTTGAAACTCACCCATGATATCATTACATGTAAAATGTCTACCTCAATAAATATGAGCTGCTTTCCCATCACCCTTTTACCTGAGCATTACTCTTCAGTTGTTTCAACTCTCTCCACTTTCAAAATTTTCTTCTCCAGAGTTGGAGTTAGCAAAATAAATATTTTTACATTAAACTTCTAAATCTAATAGAAATAACAACTACTGAAATGGCCTACAGTCAGGCAACAAAAGAGAAAAACAAGGCAGAAATAATCAGCCACTAGCAAGTTATCTTTGATTATTCAAAGGAAAGATTATCAAATATTAAAGCTGAAAGAGACCTTAAAGACCTCCTTGTGCAATTCTCTTAATTTACAAATGAAAAAAATCAAGGCCCAGAAGGTATTTACATGGTTTGCCCAAAGTCTTATAGCTGATTATAAGCAGTTAGGACCAGATCTTATGTCCAATGACTCCAAGTTCCAGTATACTTCCATTATAACAAGCTGTCCTGCCTCTCATACTATATACAGCCTCCCATCTGTGTATGTGCAGAGGGGAGGGGGCATAAGAAGGGGAGAATTGCCAAACATTATTACCTAATTTTAAATTAAACATAATTCACATATGCCATATGTACATCTACCTGTAGAAATCCTCAAGGTTTGTGTAGTTTAATAAAATAAAAGGAAACGAAGATAAGCTGTATTCAGTATCTTGATGATTTAGCCACTCCAAAACTAGATAATCTAAGTGAGAAGTCATGAAATCTTCTAAATGTCTATATCCAAAAACTTCAGACACCTTCTCTAAAACCTGTACAAATAAAAAAGAAGTCAATGCTTTAAAAAAACGAAGAAAAAAAATCATTTTAATTCCTATAAATATTATCTACAGTATGATTTTGATGCACTCATTTAACGTTTCTCTATACATCGATATCCTTACCTGTGAAGTGAGGATACTAAAGTATCTACCTCTGTGAAGTTAAATGAGAAAATGTATTTAATATAATTAGCTTAGTCCCCAAGAAGTCCTGGTGGTGCAACGGTTAAGTGCTCGGCTGCTAAGCAGAAGGTCAGCGGTTCAAGCCCATCGGCTGCTCCGCGGGAGAAAAGACCTGGCAATCTGCTTTCGTAAAGATTACAGCCTAGGAAACCCTATGAGGCAGTTCTACTCTGTCATACAGGGTCACTATGAGGCAGAACTGACTTGACAGCACGCAACAACAACAGCAGCATAGTCCCCGGCACACAGCAAACCCTTAATAAATATTACATGAATAAAAATACATTGCAATTTTCAACTCTGATTACATGTCACAGTAAAGTCTAAAGTAAAATTCTTCTGCTAGGTCTTAAATTGAAATTAAAAAAATCCAAGTAATCATAGTAATTAAGCAGTATAATGATACACTTGAAAAATAAAGCAGCTTCTTATTTTAATAGAGAAAGTAAAGGTTAACTCGTCTAAGATTGATTTGCTAGAGAATGGCCAACTGTAAAGTTCCATAGAAACCATCCTGGTAGAACGCTAAATGGCAGATCAGGTCACTGGTCCATCACTGTTTCACCACATAAAACTATGCAAGTGAAAGACCTGGGAACATCCCAAACCATGAATGCTGAGCTGGCAGAACACGGCCAAGGCCAACGTTCTACAACATCGTACTAATATCACTGCAAGGCTTGGACCCCAGTCCTCTTCCCTTGGTTACAGAACTAAAATTCCCACAGCCTTAAAATTTGACTTCTGGGCCTGCTAGATCCCAATGTGCTGTACTAGAACCCACTGGGAAAAGCACTTACTACTGTTCTTGTCTCTACTATTTTCCTTCAATAAATGCAATTCCAGAGGGCCTGATCTGTGTGCAGACAGGTCATTCACCATCGTTAGTTCAAGGAATGTGGTGACATGCTCTTAAATTGAATACAAGAAATTATACTGCATAAAACAAACATACCACTAAAAGAGTTAACTATTACTGTTCTCTAATATTCCCTATCTAAAATATAAAACTGTCTCCAAGTCTTAAATATCACTTTACAAATCTAGCTTTATTTTTTTTTAATTTTTATAACCCAAGGAAGATTATAATAAAAAATATTCATCCACATATACCTTTTTAATGAGGTGAGGTTCTAATCCATTCACTTTCACAGATTTGCATAGGGCAAACAAAGCCTGTTTTTCACAGACAGGGCTACAGTGTAAAACCACAGCTATCATCATCAGTAAAACAGCTTTTCGATTGTAAAGCTCATCCAAAAGTTCAGGGTTCTCAGCACTGTGGGACTTCAAAAGAATTTTAAAAACAATGTAATGTAAATATGTATTGTAACAATGTAAATATTTAAATGCTATTAATAAACTGAGGCTAAAATCAAAGTATTCCATGACAATATCCAAGTAAGCAGCCAGTGAAGTTTTACGTCCTACAGTGATGGAGCTACAGTGTAGAGAGTTTAAGAAAATATCAGTTCTCTAGAGTGTTATCTGCTCTTAATAATATCTTATGGAAAGACCTGCCAAAAGAAAAACATTCCAGTGAGGTATACTTAAAGTAGTCATAAGAAATAAGAGAACAAATCACAAGGTTGCAAGGAGAGGGTGAGAGATGAGCTCCTTTTCAACTAGTAAGTATAACTCCTAAGACATATATTATCATTATGATACCTTATAATATAGTCCTTTATACTTTTAAAAATATTATATATTATCAAAAGAACAATAAAACATGCAACTGGACAGAATGAGATGTCCTATCTAGTTTGATGATAAATCATTACAATATCCTAATAGGTATCTACATTTTTTTTGGTTACTTATATTTGTTAGAAATTTCTCTTCACATTTAGAAAAATTTGTTAGTCACTGATCCTAGTTTTGCATTTTGGTACAAGAGAAAGAAAGACTCTAACTCCTTTACTAAGTGGCAATCATTAACATGTTTGAAAATTCCTGGTACCTCAACTATTCCTTCTAACACACCTATCTCCACACTTGTTAACATCCTGGTTAAAATATCCACTTTTACTCAGAACCAAACCCAAACCCAAATTACTGGCTGTCCTCTAAAAAGAATAGAAGATCCAAATTCTTTTATCTCCTTTTTTCATTACATCATATTTCTATTAATGTGCTCTAAGATAGAATTTATTTATGTTGATAACCATAAAACAATGCTGATTCATATCGTGCTCTCAAGGTCTTTTTTCAAATGAATTACTGTCAGGTCAATATTTTTCCTTTTTGTAGACGATGGGCTGATTTCAAATGTATACTTTACCTTATTTCTATTAAATTTTATATTATTTTACACTCATGATACTGAAAACCTTTTCTGAAAAGGATTTCATCCATCATTTTACCCATCCTATCATCCAATTGGACTCCTGGTGGCACAGTGTTTAAAAGTTCGGCTGCTAATCAAAAGGTCAGCAGTTCAAATCCATCAGCTGCTCCTTGGAAAATATATGAGGCAGTTCTAGTCTGTCCAATTAAGTCACTATGAGTCAGAAATGACTTGATGGCAATGGGTTTTTTTTAAATCATCCAACTGTCTTTTTCAGTTTTCTGCTATCACAGGTCTGGTAAATCATTTGATTAACTGCTTCAAATCCTTTTTAGAAACAACTTGGTGTATAAGTAAATGAATAAATAAATCTCAACACTAAGAATTTTTATCAGTTTAAGAAAAAATATTATTCTACAGAAAAATATAAAAATCACAGTGTTCACTAAAGAACACCAAGAAATACAATATTTCCTCTTAGAACTTTTTCCACACTGTTTCTACTTATTGTCACTTTTTCTCTGAATTAGCTTTTATTTTCCCATACAAAAATTTATACATACATTGTTATGTGACTCTAATTGCTCTCCCCATACTGTGACAGCACACTCCTCCTTTCCACCCGATTCCCCATGTCCATTCATTCAACCAGCTCCTAACTCTCTCTGCCTTTCCATCTCACCTCCTAACAGAAGCTGCCCATTTAGTCTCTTGTATCTACCTGACCTAAGAGGCATACACCTCACGAGTATCACTTTATGTCCCACAGTCCAGTCCAATCCCTGTCTGAAGAGTTGGCCTTGGAAATTGTTTTAGTTCTGGGCTGATAAGAGAATCCAGGGGCCATGCTTTCTGGGGTTCCTCCAGTCTCAGTCAGACAATTAAGTCTGGTCTTCTTACCAGAATTTGAGTTCTGCACCCCACCTTTCTCCTGCTCTATCCGGGACTCTCTGCTGTGATCCCTTGAATTAGCTTTTAATCACATCTTACAAAAACAATTTTTTAATAAAAAAGAAGTCATTTATAGTCCCATAAAAACTGTAAAATTTTGTTTTTCCTCACAAAAATGCTAAGTATACAGGTTGAATTTTAAAAAATGCTAATATTCAATCATTTCTCACCTACAAATAAAGCAATTCCATTCAATTCATAGTTGCTTTAGTGTAACTTCATAATGTAAACTACCGGATATAAACTGTCTTAGGCCAAATGTAGTAAAGTAGTATGTGGTATATTCACAGAAAGTATACGATAATAGCAAATACGCATGTTATTAAAATTACCACTTCTCTCATTCCTTCCTGAGCTTTCAAGTATGCATTTTCAAAAGCTGTCTGCTGAAGTTTCAAAGGAAGTGCTTTCAATAATCTTGAAGAATCTCTTTGTTTCATATCCTGGAATAATCTTTAAAAAAAAAAAAAAAAAAAAAAAAGGAAAAAGTGAAACTCAAACTAGCTTGGCAAACGCCAGTCGGAAAGAGTCCACAGACTCCTCCATCCACCTGCTCTAATGTTTAATTACCATGAAAGCAGGTAGGGAATATAGATTGATGTCTAGATGTTCCATTTACATGTTTTTTATGTGATGGGTTGATCAGTGTGCCTTTTGCATAACATCCTATCATACTCAAGGACAGCTCTTTAATCAATTTCGTCCTTCATGCTTTTTTAGTAATGAAAACGTATAATTTTTGTGTTCCTCTGATTCATCTAATTTCTCTCTCTTAAAAAAGCCCAGCAGTATATATCTAACAAGTGAACAAAAACTCAGCAAATGCTACTTTCTTGTCATTCTTGAATTTATGCATTTTTTTAATCTGAAGAAATTTTTTTCAATGCCACTACACTGCTTTATTACATTCAACTTACAGCTCTCCATAACTGCAGACCTTTAACTTCAGGATATGTTTTCTATCATCTATGTGTGAAATTTAATAATGACTTGAACTACTGTACATATCCATTAGCAATCCTTACAATGCACCGTGTTCTTACTGAAAAAGAGTTCCAAACTTGAGGAGTTAGATACAAATTTTGATTTATGAAAACATTACTGACAGCCTATTTGAACCCTGGACACATTAGTTCCAAAACTTATTTGCACGGATGTGACTGCTGCGATATTTCTTTATGATGATCTTCCGTTATCAGTCACATCTGAACAGTAAAGTTGCTCAAATGATCTTAAGCTTTGGTGTTTTTAAAGCATGATGTAGTTTCTTTTTTCAGCTACATTCATCTATTCCACAAATAGTTATTAAACACCTTCCCTGTACCAGGTACTGTTTTAGGTGCTAGAGACCCAGCAATGAACAGAACAGGCAAAAATCAATGCTTTCTAGGAACTTACATTCTAGTGAGGTACAGAGAGATAAACGTGTTAAAATAATTTAATATTTCAAGTGGTGATAGATGCTATAGAGAAAAATAAGGCAGGGAAACGTTTTATTCACAGGGTTAGGGAGGTGCAAGTGGACACAGGTTGCAATCTAGAGTTTTAAAATCAATTTGATAACCTGATAAACATGCAGTCCATGAGAATATTTGCTTCTTCAGGTAGTCAAACATAAAACAGATCTCCGTAATAGAATCATTCCAGTGCTTAACTGTATCTTCATTTATGTTAATATAATTGTAATTAGCAAAATGTAAAATGTGCTATTTATCATTTTACACACTCATAAAACTCACGGTAATATCCAAACATACCCACCTACTCTATCTCCCATAAGTGGTAGTAGATACAGCTCATTCAAGTCCATCATTTACTAAAACTGTGTGGCACTAAGCAAGTTACCTTCCTCTCTAAGCTACAGAGTTTTCACTCATGATTTACAGGAAATAATAGTATCTAAGTGATAGCATTGCTGTTAGAATAAAGAGAAAACATAAATGGCAGACACACGGTATATACTCAGTTAGGCGTTAGCTATTTTTAGTATCATAACTAGTGAGCTGTGACTGGGCAAGACACTGCATTGCTATCTGCAGAGTCCCAGACATTCATGAATATTTGATCCATTACCTATTGATTAACTCTGCAGCCAACATTCGAACTTGGTGATGATTATCAGCAAGAAATTGTGGAAATACTTCATTTACAGGAAAGTCTTTTCCCATTACATTGAGAATAGCCCATTTTGAATAAGGATCAGCCTATGGAAAAAGAAGAACTCCAGTTGTATATGAAACATTAAAAGAAAAAAAAACCCATTAATAAACAGAGACAAAGCATGCTTTATAATATTTAATAGAGACCTTAATAATATTTAAAGCAGAATAACTCACCTCAAGCAGAGTCTTAAGGCATTTTACTAGTGCCACCCTTACAGTAGGTGCGCATTTCCCTTCCTTTGTTAAGTGCCTGAAATAAATCAGTGTTTCAATGTCAAATAATTTTTCAGTTAAAAGCATAGTCGGGAAAATCACGGAATATTAAGGTTATTTGTAATCGCTTCCAAAATTTCTTTCCATACTAAACGTAATTCTCCTTATGTGGTATATGCTAATATACTCAACTTCTCAAAGATTCCAACTAAAAGAAATTGAAAAGAAGTTCATTTTAATGTATATTATTTGTTGTATATGATTATGCCTTGTTTTGGGGTTGTCAGACTTCAGCTAACCATGTTATGGCAAACTTGCTTTAAAAAGAAACTAAAAATTTTTGGTTTTGTATCAAAGATTTCAAAACTACACTCCATACTGATTTAAAACTCCTTATCAATCAAATGGTTTGATAGCTCTAAATTACACAGATGTACTCTTCTATGAGTATCACGGTATTATCTCAGACTGTAACTATATGCATGAAATAACCTGATAATGACAAGGACAATTTGGTCGCTTTGGGAACACAAACAATTCAATTGATTTAGGATTGTTGCACTGTGCTTTATTCACTGTACATGTCAAACTATTAAGTGATTCAAAATTTGCGGGGAAATATACTAAATACACTTTAGAAAGCCAAACCTTCAAGTGTTTGAAGAACAATGTAGTTCTTTAAGCAATTAAGGAGAGATACACAAATTATATTCTTCTATTGTTAAAAGAAATATATATACTTACATTGGAGGATTAGAAAAAATCATTAATACAGAAATGAAAAGTGTGCATTTATATCTAACGGTAGCAAAAGAAAAATAAAAAGTCCATAAAATAGTCTGTACCTACCAAAATGCTCCAATCACTGTTAGAAACTGTCCTTGAGCATCTCTTGTGTTCTCATTATCCATATTGCCTTGACCCAGGTTTTTTATTATACGAAGGACATGGTTTAAAATTGTTTTACAAACATCTTGGTCACGGCGATACAAAGAACACACGTTGCTGTAGTGGAAAAAGTTTAACTTTATAAGCACAATAGAACATATCAGTTATTTTCTAAATTTAAAGTGTATATATGATTTTAATTTCTTACGATAGAGGTTTCAGAAGTTCAATGACATCTTCCATTGGCAAGGGATAGTCTTCTCCTGGAAGCTTCTTTAAAAGCACTAGATACTAAGATGGTAAGAAATAAAAAGTTTTTTTCATAGATCACTGGTTTACATAAAACCCGTTGCTGTCGAATCGATTTCGACTCATAGCGACTCTACAGGACAGAGCAGAACTGCTCCATAGGGTTTCCAAGGAATGTCTGGTGGATTCAAACTGTCGACCTTTTGGTTACAAGTTGACTTCTTAACCACTGTACCACCAGGGCTCCCATTTATTTGGATAAGTGCATATATATATAACCATAAATTCACATACACACACACACAGACGGAGCTGTAAATTTCAAAAGAGGCAGTATACTGCAAAAAGGCTTTAAAGTTAAACAGAGCTTGATTCAAATCTCAGAACCACAACCTACTACTTGTACGGATGAACGACTTGCCTTCTATCATTCAGGGTCTTTGCTCCCTCATCTGTAAAATGGGATATATCACTTACCCAGCAGCATTACTGAGGACTAGAGAAAATAAATATAAAGGTCTAGCATCTATTGTGGGAATTCAGTAAGCGGTAGTTATTATCACTGTTATGGTTAAGTGCAAGGATCTGAAACTATACTGTGCCTTCTATCCTCCTAAAATAATGCGAGGGATTAAGAGTTCAATGATTAAAAATTATTCTATTCATGAATTTTAGAAAGTAGAGATAATCACAGGCAAGGAAGTAGTCACATACCCGGAACTTCTTCCCATATAAGGCAACCTTGTAAGGTTCTCTGTTACTATGGATACAAGGGGCTGCTCAGCAACTACCACTTACAATACTATAAGGCCAGTTTCTGAGAGTTAACAAATAATTTTCCAGCTATAGTAAAAAATCACAAAAGATGTTTTTCCTATCTATGTGTAGAAAACCGTGCTCCTTCCCAGATATTGAAAAAGAACATTAAAGGGAATCATTTCTAATATTTGCAGTGTGTGTTACGTGACTGTCTGCACTACAAAACACTACAAAAAAAATTTCAAGAAAAGCATGTAACCCCTCCTTTTGTCAGGGCTGGAGACTTGACTAGAGTGCCTTTCAGGGCTGAAACAAGGGACTCAAACAAGGGTCAACCAAACATGCTTGCTAGGCCTAGGAGACTGACGAACACGTTCGTCTTAGCTGGAAACATGACCAAGAATTCCACAGGTATTCAGCCTGCCTGTTTAGCAGGGCCAGGAGTTTCAATTAGGACTCACCTGGTATGTCTTTCAGGGCTGGGGAAACCACCTGGCTCATTTGCCAGTTTGGTGGGAATGGGGACATGACTGGGGGACTCAGCATACTCACTGGGCCAGAAGTTCTGTCCGCACATTCACCAGGGCTGGGGCTAAAAGGATGGGCCACAGGCTCAGGAGATTAGTTACATACAAGGGTACTGAACACATAAGTAAATGTATTGAGGTTAAGTGGGAAGCCAGTACTCTTATTGTTGGAGAAGGGAGCTACAAATATGGACAGAGAAAAAGCTAATAAGCTCTGGGATACTGGATGGGAATTGCAGATATCTGTCACTAGATGGATAGATAAATGGGGAGGGGGGGGATTACTTTTGTAATACTCCCACCAAAATCTAAATCTAATCATGAGAGAACATTAGACAAACCCAAAGTAAGGAAATCTACAAAGTAACTGGCCTATACCATTCAAAAATGTGAAGGTCATGAAAGATAAGGAATGATGAAGGAACTGTTCCAGATGGAAGACTCAAAAGAACTGACAACTAAGTGTAATAATACAATGTTAATTTCCTAATTTTGATGATTATATTTTGGTTATATAGGAGAGTATTCTTGTTTTTGGAAAATACACACTAAAGTATAAAGGGTATAATGTGTGCAACTTAATCTCAAAATAGTTCAGAAAAATGATAATGTGTGTATACACAAACATACAGAGAAAGAAAATAAGGCAAATGTATTAAAACGTTCGATGTACAAGATTACAAAGCGTCTATAAGAGTTCTTTGTAGAAGCCTTATACTTACTGTCATTTTGAAATCACATTAAAAAAAATTTTTTTAAAGAATATAAACTAGGTCAATGGCAAGATTCAGACTTCAACCACAATGTAATTGTATTATCTTTAAATTCAGGATCTGTTTCCTGGCTCAGTTAAAAATAATTTATAATAATAATGTCTAAAGGGAATAAATCTACCCAAAGTCCGTGCAAGTTTTAATGTTTCAGCATCCACTTAAATATTTTTTCAAAGCTCATTAAGATAAAAAGTGTATTTTACAACTAGTCTCATACTCATTACTCAGGGAAGTATTTTCAATCAACAAAGAAACTATGTGATTCTTACATATTAGTCCATTACATCTAGCCAGAAACATCAGACAGAATTTTCTTCATTTCATTTAACTCACCATGTGTAGATGAAGGGATTTAGTTAGATCCAGCATGCTAGAATCAATTAACATTAACAGTTTCCTCCGAATATCAGCTGCTCTAAATGATACTGTATTGGTCTGGGCAGTAGTTACACACATACACAAGAACTTGAGCATGTCTAAAAAAAGTAGATCTTGCTTTGACAGATATTCTTCTGCCAAAGGGTTCACAGCACCTAAAAGTAAAAAGTACTCATTAAGAATTAATAGAGGGCACAACAGCCACACGTACTGAACGTTAACTCCAAATACCCATCCCTTTAGAAAAACATAGATAGAAACATATGGAAACCAAAATTCTGGTGAAACTGATTAACACTAAACCCTTCAAAACTCTTCATGAAAGGCTACCCTAGGATTCTGTCATCAAACAATAACCCAGAATATGAAAAAAATCTATAGACAAACATTTACTGCAATATGCTTATCAGCACTGAAATAGAAAATAGTGGGAAATCAAAAGGAATCTAAATTTCTGACAGTAAAAAATGGCTAAGTAAATTATGGTATATATATTGACTGGAATATTATGAAGCCACTAAAAGGTATGATTATCAATATAAGTAGCTACATGAAAAAAATGCTTATAATTAGTGCTAAAGACAATAGACAAGTTATAAAATGGTATATGAATGTTGATGCTGATTATAATTCTGAAAGGATCTACAAAGAAATAACATAAAAAGACTAAAAGTGATAGCCTTAATGTGTATTTTTTTCCGTCTCTTGTTCTCTATTTTCCAAATAATCTACGACTTGGTTAATTTCTTTAATAATTATTGTATATTCATCTCATGAAGAATAAAACAGAAAAATGATACATTCAATTAAAAACCAGAGAAATCTAAAGGATAGAAGGACACAATCCTAATAGACTATTCTAAGAGAGAATGAAATAAGTATAAAACTGATATTAACGAGGCCCCTTCTAATGCCAAATCAATACAAAGAGGTAAAACAAATCCCAAGCAGTAATTACATATTTACCAGTAATACTCTGGCTCTCTCCAGATTCATTTGCATCACTAACACTATAAGCAGAGTAAACATCAAGCAGATTCATGGGTGACTGATCCACCACCTCCATTAGATCTTCATCAGTATCATCTTCCACTGATTCTACTTCTCCATAGTCAAATGGCTTTTTGATAAAGGATGCCTTCAAAGAAGAGAAACAAGGATGTTCTTTTCAAGTAGGCTTCATTCAGAAGCATGTTTTAGTTAAAATTTTCCAAATCAAACAAATCGAGATTCATGTGTAAGTATGAACACAGCAGTACTGCTTCAAGTAAATGTCCAACAGTAGGTGAATGGATATGTAAACTGTAATATGTCTATAATGGAATAATATGAAAGCTTAAAAAAAAAACTTATATTAAGAAGTTTTATAACACCTAAAGTGGATGAGGGTGTGGAAAAAGTATAAATTGGTATGACTATCTTGGAGGATAATTATCTACTGAAATGTAAAATGCACATTCCTTCTGAAGAAGCAATTCCATTGCTAAGAATTTATCCCACATCCTTCATATGTACAAACAGAAATAGTCAAAATAAAAGTACTAGAACTTTCAATGCAGAACTCTTTGTAACAAAAATTTACAAACTGCTTCAAAAGTTAACCAGAAGGAGATAGGCTTAAAAACAAAACAAAACAACTCTCCTCTCTCTATAAAATACCCATATAATTGAATACCATGCTGCTGCTAAATAAGTTACAGCAGTATGAAGCAACATGAAAAAATGATCAAGACTTACGATCCAGGAAAAAGTACTCAAGTAACAGAATATTTTTTTCATTCAATAAATATTTGAATATCTATTCTGTGTGCCCGATGATAGAAAAGGACACCGTGTTAAGTAGGGGGCCAATGAAAATGAGGGAGACTTTCAATGAGATGGCTTGACACCACAGCCACCACAGTGAACTCAAACATACCAATGATCGTGAAGATGGCACAGGACTGGGCAAGGCTGCATTCTGTTATACACCAGGTTGCCATGAGTCAGAGCAGACTCGATGGACCTAACAACAAAACAACTATGTGGGCCAGGCACTGTTCCAGATAGAAGAGTATGTGGAGCATTATCCCATTTGTATAGAAGAAGAAAAATAAATACCAAAATGAGAATACATTGGCTCATCTGGCCAGGGTTTTTTTTTTTTTAAGAATAGAGAATTATTTTGAATTTTAGTACGGTATTACACAGAAATAGCTGTGATCCTGGAGCCTGGATTAGTTCCCAGTCTTTCTCTTTATTATTATTCACTGAGAAAATATAAACCAGGTACTGTGTTAAGTATTGACATAAAGAAGCAATCAAGTATATTCTCCCCCCAAAATCAAATTATTTAATTTCCACACTTTAAAAAAGATAATGTCACCTGACCAGCTGAGTGGCTTCACCCTCAGTGATGTGTCAGGCCTCCATGCAGTGAACGCTATTCAATCCCTACACTTGGGGCTGCGCCCTTCAGCACAGCAGGGCTCTTTTTGCCTTTGGCTTCCAATCCCAAAACATAATTTAATCTCTAACCAAATTAGTATGGCACTAGTTATGAGGTGCATGCTTGATACCTTTTATCATGACATCCTGTGGATTTAAAAACTCTAATGCCATCTTTTTCCCCCTCTACCTTATACATCTCATCACTCTGCTTATCAAGCTCCCAGTCTGATGAGCACTATTAACTAAAATATGAAGTTTTAAAACAAAAGCAAATTGTCCTTAAAAGCTTTCTTTTTAAGTCAACATATTACAAATTTTCTATGCATACCTGCCTCCTGCTGTTATCCGTGAAGCTCAGGAAATCCAAACACTTGGCGTTTCAACGAGGGATTACGGTAAACTGTGTGTTTACACCCAAAAGAAATGCCTCATAGTTTTTAACCTCATGTTTTTAAAAGTGTTTTTTCTCTGTATTTTTATTGGCTCTTAATGATTTTTTCATCTCTAGACCCTTAAATGAATAAAACTTATACTAGTCTCTATTAACAAGATATTTTTTAGGTAGCTGAACTTAAAAGACTTTTGAAAAATAAAACTTTTTCCTCAAAGTTTTCAGCTATATCAAAAGATAGTTATCTATTCCAAACTCAGTATAAGCAGCCATCAGTACCCCTAGGAATTTCTGCCTATGTCCTCAGAACTGCAGTGTGTATCTGAATATCCTCGTCCTACCCGCTGAATACTTCGGAAGGTTCCAGCTCTACCAGTGCCCATAAATTATCTCTGGAAGAACTGATAGTACCAACCAGTTTTTCAACTTTGAAACTAAAAATCCTGATATGGTATCATTATGGTGCAGAGCAAAAGTCTTGGGGAAAAATATTTCGGTTCACTTTATATTCAGGTTAAAAATGTTTCTAACTCGCTTGTAGCTTTCCTTATGGCCTTCATCCTACTGAGGGAGATAAACCAAATACAGAACTCTCCAGAGTGTGTACCTAAATATGTAAGCCTGCTCTGATACGGCCACACACCTCAGGGCCGCCTGGGCTCACAAGGTGCTGGGCTGTATTGGATGACACGTTCTTCTCTATTGGATGAGGACCAACAACAGCAAAGCAAAATGGCTTTAAAGCTTGGTGTGTTACTCTTCTTAAGTTGTTTAATTACAGTTAAGCAATTTCAAAATGCTCCAAAGAAATGTTGGAAGACTTTTTGGTCATGACACTTAAGAAAACACATAACAAAACCCTCCCCGCCACCACACAGAAACACTGTAGAGTATAAAACTTGAGACATTTTGTAGGATGTCTAACAAAGTGTAGCCTTTTACCTTGATTCAGGATGCATATTTATTACACATACTCTGGTTAAATATTGGAAAGTTATATGCTGTAGTCTATAGCATTTTGTCTTTGTAATTTACAGAAGTTTTTGCAGAAAATAAAACTTTGCTTCATTTTGCAAAAAAAAATTATAATGTCAAATTCTGAGATGCATCCCAATTTGCAAGATATTTCAATGAGAAAAAATATACAACTTAGAATCAATGAAATATGGTAGTAAAACAGGAAGCATACTTACTAAACTTTTACAAATATCTGCAATGTCATTCATTAGCTTTGATGTTAACAATCGTAGAAAAAAGCCAGATACGATCTTATTTGGATTGTGCTGTAGTTAAAACAAACAACAACAAAAAAAACCAAGCAAAGAAATTAAAACAAACAAAAAATTATTCTTGGAAAATAATATTTTCTTTATCTTGAATGAAATATAGATTTTCTTCTACACGGGAAGTTATCGATCATAAGAAGTATGGGTAAAGAGTTTGATATACTGGGGCCAAGATATAAGTTGCTTCTAAAACACTACTCTTTTCTTAATAATAATTACAACACATTTCTTTCCTTGTGCTTAAACAGCATTAAAGCAAAATACCGGTTATTGACCCTAAACATAACTAATTAGTAATTGAAGGTTACAGTTTATTCCTCCACTTCTCTCTTTCCCCATTTACACCAAAAGGCAGAAAACAAAAAATATATGCTGATAATACTGATATTTGGCCATGTGCTTAGTATTAGCTTTCAAAGATGTGTCCAATTATTATCAACACTCTGGCCTGGCTCAGGTACCTCTTAGCTCTGCTCCAAATCAAACCAAAACTACAACTCTTGTAATCAAACATAATGTAAGAGTATTTGGGTACCAGAGTAATATATATGCTGGAGTCATTTACATTTGTGTTGCTCACTAGCCCTGGTATAGTGGCATGCACATTACACAGGCCATAGTCAAACAATTTTTATTAAATGAATGAAAATACACTGTCAATAAAAGTCATCCATATAGCTGTATAAGAAAGTGGGAAAAATCTCAGAAACCTTACTGCAATGATTAAATTTGCTTCACGTGAAACTCAGATTACCTATTGCTTTATTCTTCTGGATATTATCTTTATATACCATTCAATTTCACTTTAAATCAGCATATAAATTTATGAATGGACCAAAAACAATACTAACACCAACTAGTAATCAATCCCCTGGATAGACTACACTATCAAGTAAGAAGATTATCTTACCTTCGTACAGTTGCACAAGTAACTTGTACATAGAAGCATCATATTTCTCAACGAATCAATTCTAGATTCCTCATTTGTCTTATTTTTAAACAGAGTGATACTTTCTCCTGCACACTGCATTAGAGACTATTAAAAATAGAAGAATGACAAATCCAAGTTCCAGTTAAAATTATGGTTTAGCGACTGCTATTTAAAGTTTCACTTGAGGCAAAATTAAGTTTTTTAGAAGTTACACTTGCTTATATAGTATAATTAAAAATTATGAGTAATCTAGAAAAACGGCAAATCTTATGTCCTGCTCTCTCTGCAAATTACAACTTTGACAGAATAGTAACCAGAGATCAAAAAAAATTTCATGCTTCGAGCCTACGTGATTAACACCCTTAACCAAGGTTTGTTTAGGAACAGATCACCAAAAAAAAAACTTTTAAAAGTATAGATGAAAATCACCACTGTTGTTAATAAAATTAAATTTTACTGTGACATGATTTCAATTACTATATTTATATTTGGCTTAATATAATTTCAACTCTTAAGGAAGGACAGATGGTATCATTTCTTCTCAGACTGTCTCAATGAAAGAGAAAGGGTTAACCTATATAAACTTTATGTTTTCCAAACAAATATACCAATTATCCCAAGAAAAAATTTCATTCAAATTATCCAAAACTTCACTGGCATAAATTCTCTTACCTTGGCTTTCTGGAATAATTCTGATTTATATGCGTCTTCTTTGGCTATTACACCCACGTAACAATAGCAGCCAAGAACACCCACCAAAAGACTTGAACACTGCACAAGCGTTTCTGGATTTGTAGTCTTAAAGTAAGCCACAAATAAAAAAATATATCACATAAAAAATTTTGGATATTCTATAATTACCTTTTGAGAAAACAAATTTTACGTACACGTTAAGAAACAAATGTTCACTTCATTAAGCTTAACAGTGGCTTATTTCCAAATATCTCTAAAAATTCCAACATCTAAGAGATCACTGCAGAGTTATGACAACCAGGCTTCTCGGAAATATCTTCTCTGGCCCAAGTAAGACATGACCTCTTAAAGTGGCACAATGTGCCACATACAGTGTACCGCTGAATATTTAATAGGGAGGCAAGAAAAAAAAACTGACAGGCAAATAAATGTCTCTAAGTCTTAGAACACAAGTAGAAACTGGATCCATATAACCCCAAAACCAAACCCACTTCCACTGAGTTGACTCCGACTCATACTGACCCTATAGGACAGAGCAGAACTGCCCCATGCGGTTTCCAAGGCTATAAATCTTTACAGAAGCTGACTGGCAAATCTGTCTCCCACAGAGCGGCTGGTGGGTTCGAACAGCCAACCTTAAGGTTAGCAGCTGAGTGCTTTACCCACTATGCACCAGGGCTTCCTGGAGTCATATAAAGGGACACCAAAATGATATTTTGAGTTTCTGAAGGATAATACTCAAAATATCATTTTAGTGTCTTCTTGGAGTCATACAAAGGGACACTGAAATGTTATTTTGCATTTCTAAATGAAAACCCTGGTGGTGTAGTAGTTACAGTTCAGCTGCTGACCAAAAGGTCGGCAGTTCTAATCCACCAGGCGCTCCTTGGAAACCCTGTGGGGCAGTTCTATTCTGTTCTACAGGGTCACTATGAGTTGGAATCGACCAGACAGCAAGGGTTTTTTGTTTTTTTCTTAATGGAAGGATAATAACCTTGACTTATTCAGCTTTTTAAGCTCCACGGACTACTGCAAAGCATTTTTGCCAGTAGATAATGTTTACACAATTTTATAGAACTATGTAAGAATTTACAAAGGTTATATAAAAGACTAGTATTTTTAGACTTTTTCCCCTATATTGTAGGGAACAGCATTTTAGGGGATAACATGGAAGACCATATCACCTTGTAATAAAAGTGGTTACAACTATGATCCAACAGAATATTAGTAATTAAGCATAAGAGAGACAAAACAGGAAGACTGACGATCTCTGATTTTTTAAGGTCATTATTCCTGACTACTAAATTAAGTAGTTTAAGTAGTTTATATATTTTATTTTATTCAGCAAATACCTTATCATTTACTATGTAACAGGAGTCCCTGGGTGGTGTTAACATGCTCTGCTGCTAAATGAAAGGTTGGCTGTTCAAGTCCACCCAGAGAAAGGACTAACAATCTACCTCTGAAAAATTAGCCATTGAAAACCCAATAGACCAGTTTTACTCTGACACACATGGGGTCACTGAGACTTGGAATCAACTGGATGGCAATTGGTTACTATGTAACAAGGCATCATGGATACAAAAATTAATAAAATTATACACGTCCTCTAATCAGCTTATTTTACAGCATAAGAGATAAAATATATACATAAATATCCATAGTACAAAAAGATACTAAGTGCCATAAAAAAATTTAAATATCAAGTATATGAAAGTTAAAAGATGACAAATAATTATGACTGAAGATTATCTAAGTAAGGCTTTAGCAAAGATTCTGACATGTGGATGATTTGAACACAGAAATGGGTAGAAAGATATCCTATGTCGACAGAAATAGAAGTTAATTTTGGCAAGAGAACAGCACACACCAAGAGAATCTGTGATCTTAGGAGGACAAATTACTAGATGATCTCTAAAAACCAGTCCATTTATTACCTCTATTGATTACCCTTCCTCTTTAAAGTGCCACCAAAATCTATTAGATCAGTTTAAATTATGTCCTTTTCATTACATAATCTCCATACTCAAAAATCTTTACTATTCCCCACTAACCTACACAAGAAAGTTCCTTAAGTACAAGGAATTCTACTCCTTTTATGTCTACCAGAACTCCTGGCATAAAGGAATGAATCTTTTATTCTTCAATTTTCATGCTTAAAATTTCCCTATTTGTAGTCATGTATTCTCAATTTGCTTTTAAAACCAATCTTCTCACCATCCCCAGTATTTCCTACTTCCAGTTCCCCTGTTTTTCCTTCCTAATAATCTACTTCAAGTTGAATCAAACACAGGCTCTAGTTCTTTTTTAAAATCTCACCTCGGATGTGTAATTATTTAGAAGCTGTTCTGATAATGCCAGAAGATAGCGATCCAGTGATTCCTTGAGATTTTGGTGGACAGAAAATCCAATACTGGATTGTTGCTTTTCTATAGCACATTCTTTCACAACGGTTAAAAAATCCATCTTGTCAAAAGTTGTCTGAAGAAATAGGTCTTCTGTTTCTAAGAATGAAGGTTCTTCTTTACTTTTTTGGTGTTCCTCACTTAAAGAAAGTAAGATCTTCAATTTATAATTGAACTATCTAATACATATACTAGAAATATACTATAACTGAAAACATACATCTCTGCATTATTCAAAAACTGCCTAACAATTAATGGATTATTCTTTTAAATGCTTCTCTTCTTTGGAATTCAGTAGCAATTTTATTAATAGATAAAGACAAAAGAAACACAAAGCTACAATTTCAAAGGCAAATTTAGAAAATATTAAAAAACAAACATTAACAGTACAAGATATAAACACTGAGAATAACAATATCTGAAAACAAAACATCCCTTTTCCACCTTTGACTTCTCCAAAAGTAGGATTTTTTTCATTTTATACCCTTTTATGAGCAATTAGTAATCTGCACCAGAGAATCACTTTCAACCGGTGACTATACATAAACCTCTTGAATCAATTAAAATAAGGTTTTTAGATTTATTTATGTTTTCCCTAGCCTCAATAAGTTTTTAAGGCTAAAAAACAGTCAAATTTTACTTGACATATAAAAATAATTAGTAATACCTTAAAAAACTCACTTTACATAATTTTTATGTTCTTAATTTCCAATCATAACCACTCACTTTCTTCCATTGGCAAATGTCATGTTATACTATGTAGCATTAAAAAATAGTTAATTCCAGATGTGAAATTACAAATATACATTGTAACCACTGAATTAAAAGAAACTTTTCCCTTGTTAACAGTTGTGGTTTTTAAAAATTAACCAGTTTACTCCATGATTATTAGGATGCGGCTATGACCTTGCTAAACTATCACCTTTTTAATTAAAGCTACAGCTTAAAAATAACAAACAACTCTATTACATAACATACCATTCTGGCGCACTTTGGAAAAAGTTCATTGCAGCTTTACAGTTTTTCACAGTGAGACTCACAAGAATTTTCTCCAGTGAAAGATGAGGAAATTTACTATAAAGGAAAATAAAATGCTTCACTTAAAACACCAAAAGTCATTTGAAGAATTCTTTAAGCTTAGTTGTCCAAGTTTGGCTATGTCTAAGGGGATCTCTAAAATTTGGATCCTAAATTAAAATTCTTTTCATTTGTAGTGAATTTCTTAACATCTGAAAGGAGAACTTAAGGAGCATACACTCTGGTTTTATCATCTCCAACACTGCCTAGAAGGAGACTCAAGTCCAATTTTTAAAAAGATCACTTCTGAAATAAACAAAGACTGTAAAATTAAAGTGAGAGCACTAGAATCCAGAGGTCTGCTCTCCAATCATACAGGTCAAATTATCTGGAAATTTCCATTCAATGGAAAGGTTAAGTGGGCAAGCTGCTCCTCCAGTCCTAGTGTTTAGTCCCATTTTGTCCTTCTCATTTCTTCACCCATTAATTTAACATATCTCACCCCAAAGATACTCTCATTATGATTAGGGATTCAGGATCCATCTGAGTCAGATCATATGTTCAGATGGACCTATTTACAGAAAGTCACCAAGAAACATACAGTACTTAAAGAATTATATGCATATTCTTCATGCACATCCCCCTAGTCTCACTGTCCAGGCAGAGAACAACGACAACAAAAAAAGAATCTAACAAGAGATCCAGACACTAAGACATAGAACACTGTAAAAATAAAGAGAATGTATAATGTGTAAGGGCTAGCTCTGAGAAAGGAGCCCTGGTGGAGCATCAGTTAAGTGCTCAGCCAGTAATCGAAAAGTTGGTGGTTCAAATCCACCTAGTTGCTCTGTGGGAACAAGACCTGGTGATCTGCTTACCACCTTTATTAATCACCCCTTCCTCTTAAAGTGCCACCAAAATCTATCAGTTTAAATTATGTCCTTTACATCATATATTCTCTATACTCAAAAATCTTTACTAGCACTTAACAACAACAAGCTCTGGGAAATCCTGCATTATCACTGTGAAATAAAGCCATCTGGTATCAAATAAGGAGAAAACCAAAACCAAATCAAACCCATTGCTGTTGATTCCGACTCATAGAGCCCCTACAGGACAGAGTAGAACTGCCCCATAGTGTTTCAAAGGAATGGCTGATGGATTCGAACTGCCAGCCTTTTAGTTAGCAGCCGAGTTCTTAACCACTGTGCCACAAGGGCTCCAGGTGAAGAAGGGGGTCTTATAAAACTAAACAAAACAGGAGTATGCTAATGAACTGAAATTACCTGTGAAGAATTGGAGGCAACTCTGTAGTGTCTTCTAAGTCATCCTCTAACTGATAGAATATGAGCCATTTCATTATCAATTCCCTTAATGAAACACTTCTATTCACTTCACTTATATTCTGCTCTAATCCTGTTTTCGCTGTTTCTGGAATTACACATATGGTCAGTGCCACTGTCAAACAGCATACTGCAGGACTATAACAAAACAAAGAACAACTGTTGTTAAAAGTTAGCTCTTTGAGGGACAGAGACCTTATTTATCTTATTTACTACTGTGCCTCCTAAGCTTAGGACAGTGCCGAGCACATGAGAGGCACACAGCAAACTTTTGTTAACAAAATGAACCCAAACACTGAAAAAAGTCTGATTATATTTGAGAAGATTCTTGATTAGAAACTACCTCTTATCATAATAGTAAATAGTACTAATGAAAAAAAAGGCTATGAATATTAATTGTCAGTCATAGATAAAAGAAATTCAAACTCTAATTCTTTAACACTGATCTTTAGTAATCTCTCCACATTTAAAATTAAATTCACATTTATTTATTAAGTCTTCCTGGCCAAACAACAAAAACTTTTGAAATAGAACTCAACGTATCTTTAACTGAAGTAACAAACCTATAAAAATGACGGGGGGGAGGGGACATTTGTGTGTGTATATTTGTAAAATCTGACACAATGCATATTCAACTTACCATGAAGGTCTGCAGGCTGACCCAGTAAATAACTTCCAGAATTCTCTATCAGCCTCAACTAAACTGCCCTGAATTATGGCTCCAAGTAAGCTGAAGTTTTCAGCTTGTATTTGTTCAGAACTTATACTGCGAAAGGTAATAGACCAAATTTTAATCCAGAGTTTCAATAAATCTGACTTTTGTGAGCCTTCTAGATTTGAAATCTTTCCTTGACACAGTGCAACTTCCGTAAGACATCGTAACACATATGGTGTGCGTTCCCCACGTCGCTGTTGAGGTAGAAGCTGGGATAGGATTATCAGTAGTGGTGATAGCTCACAGTTAGGTAAACTCGCAGGATACTTTGATATTAATTGAGTTGCGATCTGTAACCTAAAAGAAAAAAAACGAATAATTTCTTTGAAAACTATTCAATCCCATTAACAAACTAAAAGAAAACAAGCATATAGTCATGGTAGCCTTACAATATTCTAATCAGAGCACCGTCATCATACTCACAAAACACACTGGCTCTTAATATTTACCAACCCCTACTTCCTAAAGTGGCAGGAAGACTAATAACTTTTTGGCGAGCTGGGTAAGCTATTATATTTTACTTTCACAAAAACGTTAAAGAATAATTAAATTAGCAACATTATACTTCTGAATTATCACACCTACCCCTCTTCTTTACCTACCAATAATGTTCCTCTAAAAGATAAAAACAAACAAAAAAGCTGCTTTTCATTGACATTAAT
Source organism: Dugong dugon (assembly GCA_030035585.1). Taxonomy (NCBI): domain Eukaryota; kingdom Metazoa; phylum Chordata; class Mammalia; order Sirenia; family Dugongidae; genus Dugong; species Dugong dugon. The sequence continues at coordinate 37,044,782 of CM057467.1, forward strand.
TCAGTTAATTCAATAAATATTTGTTGTGAGTTCTTCAGAATGTGGGCTATTCAATGATAGGAATCTTACCTTATTCATCTATGTCCCTAATGCCTGGCACACAGCAGGTATTCAATAAATAACTCCTGACTGCATGGACGAATTAAAGAATCTGAAATAGGTACCCTCAACTATATAAAATAATACGATCTTAAGTAAAAGGTATCTACATCAATAAACAACTCAATTGTATTTAAACATTCCGCCAACCTGGTAAAATTAAAGGAGCAACAAACACAAAAGCTTAACTGTAACTGACAATTTTCTAACTGTCTTTAGGCAAGTTGCCTAACCTTTCTGGGTTTTAGTTTTCTTTCTGTAAATAGGCTGAACCGGATAAATTCTAAAGGTGACTTTGGAAAAAAAAATCTAAGCCCACTGCCCTCGAGTCAACTCTGACTCATAGTGACCCTACAGGACAGAGCATAACTGCCCCATAGGGTTTCCAAGGCTGTAAACTTTATGGAAGCACACTGCCACATCTTTCTGCCGAGGAGGGGCTGGTGAGTTCGAACTGCCAACCTTTCCTTTAGAAGCCGAACGCTTAACTGCTATACCACCAGGGCTCCTTGAAGGTCCCTATCAGACCTAGTAATTTGTGATTCCACAGAAAGACCTGTTATTTTATACATGAAACTAAAGAAGTAAATAATAATAACCTTCTATCATAGCACAAGGTCAAAATTATTCTGTGATTTCTGAAGGGTATCTTAAATTTCTTCCTAACCTAATTCTATGCTATCAGAGGGTGCTCTGCATGCTAAAATCTCTTTGTGTTGAGGTGTACAACTTAGTGATTTCCATGAAGCAAACGCCACCGATTACCTACCAGATAGCCATTTCCCTTTCCTCCTTGCTATGGCAATATGCTTAGGAAAGGTGGGCCCTGTCCCCTGCCCCAGCAATGATCTCAGTATGACATGGCAATCCCACTCCCCTTTGCAAGTGAATGGTTTGGGAGTAGATAAATGACCTAGTTCTGGCCAATGAGATAAAAGGATTCTGCTGGAGTCTTCTGAGAAAAGCTACATGAGACTAAAATGACATTGAATGAGAAAAAAATAAAATTACCAAGGCACAAGATCAAAATCATTCTGTGATTTCTGAAGATGATCTTTAATTACTTCCCAGCCTAATTCTATTCTCCTCCTTTTGCAAAGTACACTGTAGTCGCTAAGTTCTCTTTGTGTGGTAGTATAAGACTGAGAAATCTCCAAAGATCTGGTATTTTCATTAAAAACCTGTAAAATAACAAAATGAAAAATTTTTTCACTGGTATTATTTTCTAAAGAAAAAATGTCCTTCCTCAAATGAAGATACAGGGAAGTCATACAGCAAGAGTAATAAGTTACAGCAATATATGTAAATATGATAATATTGTAAGAAACAAACATATTGAAAGAAATATAATGACTCTTTGAAAAGCAGAAATTACCAATATATTAGTTTTATTTCCTGGAAACATTTACTAAAAGCACCAACACATCTAAAAGTAAAAGCAAAACCTACTTTTTCAAAGGGATTAAATCTTAAATTTACTGTCATGGATTGAATTGTGTCCCCCAAAAATATCTGTCAACTTGGCTGGGTCATGATTCCCAGTACTGTATAATTGTGTAATCTGATGTGATTTCCTCATGTGTTGTAAACTCTATCACTAAGATGAGGTTATATGTGATCTCCTTATGTGTTGTAAATTCTATCACTGTGATGAGGTTACACTGATGAGGTTGACAAGATTAGATAGTGTCTTAATGCAATCTCTTTTGGGATATAAAAGAGAGAAGCGAGCAGAGACACATGGGAACCTCATACCACCAAGAAAGCAGTGCCAGGAGCAGCACACATCCTTTGGACCTGAGGTTCCTGTGCAGAGAAGCTCCCAGACCAAAGGAAGATTGATGACACAGACCTTCCTCCAGAACCGATGGAGAAAGCGTTCCCCTGGAGCTGACGCCCTGAATTTGGACTTGTAGCCTACTGGACTGTGAGAGAATAAACTTGGCTTTGCTAAAGCCATCCACTCGTGGTATCTCTGTTAGAGCAGCACTAGATGACTGAGACATTTACCATTAGAAAATATTTGACAGAGTGAAATTACTATCAATGATGTTAACTAAATCTCAGGGGAAACTTACTCACAAAACATTAGGTCACCAACTGGTGACTGGATAAACAAAATGTAATAACATCCATATAACAGATTATTATTCAGCCATGAAAAGGAATAAAGTACCGACATATGGCACAACATGAATGAACCCTGAAAATGTTATGCTAAGTAAAAGGAAGACACAAAAAGCCACATATTGTAGGATTCCATTTATATGAAATGTCCAAAACAGACAAATCCATAGAGACAGAAAGTAGATTAGTAGCTACCAGAGGCTAGGGGAAGAGGGAATATCAGAAGTGACTACTAGTAGGTATGAGGTTTCTTTCTGGGTGACAGAAACATTCTGGAATTAGATAGTGTGAATTTTCACTATGTTGCACAACACAGTGAAAATACTAAAAGTCACTGAATTGTACACTTTAAAATGGTGAATTTTATGTGATTTTGTCTTATTTAAAAAAAAAAAGAAACAGTGAGGTTAGGGTCATATTATTTCCCACAGACTATCTTGTGAGAATGAGAAAGTTCATCATTAGTTTTCATGAAATCTATATCTGCAAAAGAGTTATCTTTTAAGTTAAAATGGTAATTCCAGCTATTTATGGCAGTTTAAAAGGAAAAGTTACATGTACAGAATGTAACTACAGGTTTTTTTTAAATCAGAATACAGGTTCAAAAAACCCAGTAAGAGGAAAAGTAACAAGAAATTTCAAAATTGGACAACACATACATTGAGGGGATTCAAATTTCAAAACATAGAGACTTACAATACCTGGTGACAAATATCTGCCATCAACTCAATCAAGTTTTCCTTAACAGCAATATTACGAGATCCTGAAGAATATTTTCCTCTACTTCCTATATGACTTATCTCATTCACTAGCAGATCATATAAATTGTATAAGATACTTCGCCATTTTGCTGACTCATAAGCACCTGTAATCCAAAAAATTAAAGTGTAATTTATATATATATTCCACTGCCAACTCCCACAAAATTATTCAGCTGTTAAGGAGGAAACAACATTATAAACATCTCTTTAGTACTAATGCTTCTTCTACAATATCCCTCACAACCTCGAATTCATAACGGTGTCCATTCGATTCAGAAACCTGTATTTGTTGTAAAGTTCTTCTACATTCTGGTCTAAAATCTTTCTCCAATTTCTTCTATTCCCTGAGGCAAATACAGTTATTATGTTCTCTTTCATATGAGGACCAAGTTCTCTATGTCTTTGTTCATGTAAGAGAAAACACTACCTGTTCTTTCAACTAGTGTACAAATGACATGTTATTCAGACTTGTTATCCCAGTCAAATTACCCGAGACATTCCAATCAACTTATGCTCCTCTTCATTAAAATGTCTAATCTATAAAATACAGTAAAAATCTATGGTCTGACCAGTATGGGGAACAATGGAACTATTACTTCCTACAAACAGGGTACTACACATCAATTAATGTTGCCTAAAACTATATTAGCTTTTCTGGCAGTCTCATTACCTCATCAACTTTCAACTCATCTAAACCTATAGTTAACTAAAACTCTTAAACATTTCATATCACCTCCTAATCTTCACCCAGGTGAAAGCTATGTGAAAGATGAAAAATATGAAAAGCCACCATTCTCTGAGTTCTAGCAGTTTTGTGGGCTACAAACATATCTAACTGTACTTACTAGGAGACATGAAACATACAAACTACTTTTGGTAAAAAGTCGCTCCAATCAGGTTTTTCTCCCGTTTCAGCTGCTATTACTCATGTGACATGCTTTTTCAAGAAGCTTATTAAACTAGCCATGATGAATTGAGCCAAAGGCTAGTAACGGCCCAAAGGCAACTGTAGACTGAACATAAGCATACTAATTTAGCTCTAGTCTCACCCTCTAAAGTTCCTATCTACTAAACAGTGCCACATCACCCAAGCAATATTCTCGGTGAAGGACAAATGTAGAGGAATCAAGTGAGGACAGGCCATTTACTTCTGGTTGTTTTCCAAGCAAACAGGGGTCTGGAGTAACTATGAGGCACAAGGCAGCAATTTCCCCTTTCTACCTAACATCTCTATGAAAGTAATCTGTATGTATCTTCCTTAGGATCTGAATAATATGACTGGCTGCCTTCAGTCCACATTTATCTATTTTAGCTTCTCATACAAGCAATGTATAGATAAACAAGATCCTGCTTTCTCTAAATTGTTTTGTCCTTAGAGTCTGTGTCACATCTCATAAAACAAAACAAACCCATTGCCTCTGAGTCAATTCCGACTCATAACGACCCTAAGGACACAGCAGAACTGCCCCATAGGGTTTCCAAGGAGCAGCTGGTAGATTCGAACTGCTGACCTTTTGATTAGCAGCCGAGCTCTTAACCACTGCGCGACCAGGGCTTCAAGTCACACCTCTCAGCACCTAATAATTGTTGCATAATCAGGTCCTAGAAGGCACAGTGTATCTTATCTGTTTGCATCCCTCAAAACATCTAACATTGTACTGAACAAATGGTAAGACATGATATAACTCACTACCACAGCTGCAAATTCTAAATATATGTGAAATACATCCCTCATAACTAATAGCTTTATCAAACTGATCAATCCGCAGGAAGGTCATATCCTCTTACAGAATACTGATTTCATACTTAAGCCTCTATGGTTCAATGAAGCAGCAAATTCAAAACAGTAAAAACTTCCTATATACCTTTTTCTTGGGTTTTAGCTCCCTTTGGATGATGGATATAAATTTGCAGTTGAAATAATTCAATAATCACTTCTTTTAGGGAATCATTAAGTCTATGTTGAGTCCAAATATAAAGCAAGGTAGGAAGAATTTCATCTCCTAATTCACACACTCGAATTCGAAAGTTGACGGCCAAAATCTTGACGAAGATAGTAAGTGCTGCTAAAACATGATTTAGGCCTGGAGAGCTCTTTTCTTGTCTGTGACGGAAAACAAACAGGCTCAGATTGGCTGAACAGGGGAACAAAAACTGCAAATATTGAAGACAGTTAAGAAATTGCAAGGTGAAAGGAAAAACAATCTAATTTTCAAGTTCCAAAAGCCTCAGTTTCAGAAGTATTCAGAAAAAAAATCATGGCAGCACTACACAGTCACAAAAAAAATAGTTCTTATTTGGTGCAAACAGACCACTCTTGTTAGCTCTTCCCGCTACTGAAACACTGTCTAAAAATATACAAAACTGAAATGTAATACCTAACATTTTAAAACTGTTTCACATTATAAATTGGGTAATGCCACACAAATTTAAGACACTGATTTTTCCAGAGTACACTCCTATTTTATTTTATTCTCAATACATTACATCTATCCTCAACATGAGAAAAAAGAAAATACTTAGGATATTTAACTTTCTTTTAATGAGAAGAGCAAGAGAGAGCTCCCACTTAAAAATACCATTTAATGTCCTGCAGGTTGGACATTCAGGAAGTGTTGGACCTGACTGACATGTCCTTTGGGAATCCACTACTTCTACTATAATGAGTCACTGCTTTAAAATGTAGTATTTTTAAAATACTGAATCTATAAACATAGCCTTGTAAGAAGATCAAATGAATTTAACACCAAACAAAACAAATAGATTATTACCTTGCACACTGAACAGCCTTGGAAAAAAATTCCAAAAATTTGGGATTTAATCCATCAGTTTGTGAACAGTATCCTTTGGTCACAGCGTAAATTATTCTGGCCACTAGAACTCTATTAATGTCTTGTGAAGGTTTGAGATACAACCTGAAGTACACAGACAACAATTCTGAAAATTAAAAAAAAAAAGTATTAGTTATGTTAAAAAAATTATATAGGTATATAACTTACATGTCAAAATTCAAATTAAATATTTCACAATCCCATACAGACAAAACATTAAAAATTGCCCCAATTTAATTTGTATTTAACGTTAGTACTTTATTTTATATAAACTGCCTTCAAGACAGGAATAACTACAGGCAGCAGACTGTGCGAACATCAGTTTAAGAGCCAGACCTCCGACAGGCCTATGTTCCTTCATCTAGGCCTCAAAGGTTTGCACCAGTGCCTAACAAAGCATATAGCACATAGTACACAATCCATAGTTGTTGTTTTTTTTTTTTGTTGTTAATGTTGTTTGGTTAATAATGTGTATAAAATGTGTCTAAAACTGTGAAAGGTCTAAGGTTTTAGTCGTAATTTAACAAGCTGCTGGAAGAAGACACGAGATTCCTGGATCAGAGAAAAAGGACCGTTTACTTCCGACAGCAATGGCAGTAGCCAGAGTACCTTTATTTTTGCACCAGTTCCCCATGCCAAAAGGAAACATGAAAAGACACAGGTGACACAAGTGGGCTGCGTTACAGAGAGAAACCCTGAACTTTTTATAAAGGGTCACAAGCAAACCTGTCCTTTGCTCTAGAGGAAGCCAATGTCTCCATCTCCCAACACTGTTCACGATACAAACATCCTATAAAGACAGTCTGGAACAAAAGCAGTCAGAGTGTCTATTCACAAGATGTGCTGAAATGCAAGAGACCATGGAGAATTGTTTCCCAAAAGAGGCCAAAAGTAAAGTTTCTAACACAGGATATTTTTTTCCGATTAAGATATAGAGTCTTCAGCTAGTAAAACAAGCAAGAACAACATCTATGGTTATTTTCTTCTTCAACCCACAGTCACATGACTCTGCAGAAATGGATACATACTTTAAAATCAGAGATTTTAAACACAAAAGAATAAAGGCAATATAAACGCCTCAAACATTAAATAGTAAGTAACGTAACTTTAAAAATGATTCCTATCATGCCATCTGATATTACAGACCATTCCAGATCTGTGCTCCCGCAAGGTCTTTTCACCTAGACAGCAGTAGAAATCTGTATGAATTAACACAACCATTTCAAAATAAGAAAACAGGAGGAGTCATCTTTATAATTTCTCTCTCCTTACTTGGCAGGGGAAGAGCAGTGAAACAGGAAAAGCCCACAATGCCTCTAATGGTCTCTGATTAAAGCGTGGGCTTCAGGGATTTATGTTAGTTGGGGGAAATGATCCCAAATTCTCACAGAACCGTACATACCCTCCTAGTAGGTGCTTAAAGAGCTGGTATAAGACATCCAATAAAAATCTCAGAGGAGTGAAGTCCAGCTTTTTTCATAAAAGGCTGCAGTGCATGAATTCACCCTCTCCATGAATTTAATCGGAGCCCTGGACGGGCAAGACTCAAAGAGCAGATGGTAAAACAACATGATATGAAAAAGGAGTTTCTGGAGTTAAGAAAATAAAGCTTCAAATAACACCATTAAACACAGATTCCTTGGGACTTTATACATAAACTATCATATCTGCAAATAGGGATAGTCTTATTTCTTCCTCTCCAATTTGCATGCCTTTTATTTCCTTTTTCTGCCTGCCTAATTGCCATACCTTGAACCTACGGCACAATGTTGTGTAGAGTGGTGACAGCGGACGTTCTGCTTTGTTCCCAATTTTTAATTAAAACTTCAACTTCTTTAACAGTTATAGGACTATTCAGATTATTTACTTCATATTGGGTAAGTTTTGGTACCAAACCAAAAACCAAACCCACTGCCATCAAGTCTATCCTGTCTCATGGAGACTCTATAGGACAAAGAACTGCCCCATAGCATTTCCAAGGCTGTAAATCTTTACAGAAGCAGACTGTCACATCTTTCTACTGTAGAATGATTGGTGGGTTCGAACTGCAGACCTTTCAGTTAGCAGCCTAGTGTTTGAGTTTTTATAGTCTGTGGTTTTGAGAAATTGGTTCATTTCATCTAAGTTGTCAAATTTATGTGCATAGAGTTGTTCACAGTATTCCCCTATTATTCTTTTAATAGCTGCAGGATCTGCAGTTACACTCATTTCATTCCTGATATTGGGTAATTTGTGCCTTCTCTTTTTTTATCTTAGCTATTCTTGCTAGAGGTTATCAATTCTATTGATCTTTCCAAAGAATCAGCTTTTTGTTTAATTGATTTTTCTTTTTACTGTTTTGAATTTCTTTCTTTCTTTTTTTTTTTTCTTTTACATTTCCTTTCTTTTGCTTGCTTTGAGGTTTTAGTTTTTGTTCTCTATTTACTTGAATGGGAACTTAGATTACTGATTTAAGACCTCTCCTCTCTTCTTTGTAGACATTTAATGCTATCAATTACCATCTCAGCACAACTTTAGATGCAGCCCACAAATTCTGACATGTTATAATTTTCTTTTTCATTCAGCTCTAAGTATGTTGAGCTCCTTTGAGACTTCTCCTTCTGCCCATGAATTAATTAGAAATGTCAGTTCTAAATAAGTTCTGTTTTCCTTTCAGACTTCTTTCACCCATAATTATTTAGAAAAGTGTTGATTTTCAATAAAGTACTATAAAGGAAAACAGACAATTACAGCAGAAAATAAAAGGAGAGGTACTGATTTAGAAAGGGCAATTAGAAAACGGCAGTTCCCGGCACGAATCAAAAATTCTGGAAATAACAAATGTTGGAGAGGCTGTGGGGAGATCGGAACTCTTATGCAATGCTGGTGGGAAAGCAAAATGATACAACCATTTTGGAAAATGATATGGTGCTTCCTTAGAAAGCTAGAAATAGAAATACCATACAATCCAGCAATCCCACTACTAGGAGTATATCCTAGAGAAATACGAGCCATCACACAGATAGACATACGCACACCCATGTTCATTGCAGCATTGTTCACAATAGTAAAAAGATGGAAACAACCTAGATGCCCATCAACAGATGAACAGATAAACTATGGTACATACACACAACAGAATACTACGCAACGATAAAGAACAATGAGGAATCTGTGAAGCATCTCATAACATGGATGAAACTGGAGGACATTATGCTTAGTGAAATAAGTCAATCACAAAAGGACAAATATTACATGAGACCTCTATCATAAAAACTCATGAAGAAGTTTACACACAAAAAAGTAATAATCTTTGTTGGTTACAAGGGATGGGAGGGGTGGGGGGGGAATACTAAATAGGCAACAGATAAGTGGTATCTTTGGTGAAGGGTGAGACAGTACACAATACAGGGGAAACCAGCACAACTTGTACAAGGAAAGGTCATGGAAGCCCCATAGACACATCCAAACTCCCTGAGGGACTGAATTGCTGGGTGAAGGGCTGTGGGGACCATGGTCTCGGGGAACATCTAGCTCAATTGGCATAACACAGTTTATAAAGTCAACGTTCTACATTCTACCTTGGTGAGTAATGTCTGGGGTCTTAAAAGCCTGTGAGGAGCCATCTAAGATACTCCACTGGTCTCATCCCTTCAGGAGCAAGGGAGAATGAAGACAACAGGATACAAGGAAAAGATTAGTCCAAAGGACTAATGGTCCACAGCTACCAAGGCTCCCACCGGAATGAGTCCAGTATAGCTAGATGGTGCCCGGCTACCACCGACTGCTCTGACCAGGATCACAACAGAGGGTTCTGCACAGAGCTAGAGAAGGATGTAGAACATAATTCTAACTCAAAAAAAAGACCAGATTTACTGGCCTAAAGGAGACTGGAGAAACCCCGAGAGTATGGCCCCCAGACACCCTTTTAGCTCAGTGGTGAAGTTATCTCTGAGGTTCACCGTTCAGCCTGGGAGTGGACAGCCCCGTAAAACCAAATGGGACTAATGAGGTACAGCAGTCCAGTGACAAGAGCCAGAAGGAAGAAGGGGACAAGAAAGCTGGTGATAGGAACCCAAGGTTGAGTAAGGATATTGTTGATGCGTTGTGAGATTGTTAACCATTGTCATAGGGCAACGTGTAGTAACTGTTAAATGAGAAACTATTTTGTTCTGTAAGCCTTCATCTTAAGTGAGAATAGCAGCACAATTGGAAGAGCATAGTCAATGTCACTGAACTGTGCATGTAGAAATTTTTGAAACGGTGTATCTCTGGCTATGTATATTTTCAACAACAACAAAAAGGTCAAGAAGGGAGAGGGTTGACATGTTGTGGGGTTGTTAACCAATGTCATAAAAGAATATGTGTACTACTGTTTCATGAGAAACTATTTGTTCTGTAAGCCTTCACCTGTAGTACAATTAAAAAAAAAAAAAAAAGTAAAACAAAAAAAAGTTTACACACAAAAAGTAACAATCTTTGTTGGTTACCAGGAATGGAGGGAGGGAACAATAAATAGGCAACAGATAAGTGGTATCTTTGAGGAAGGGTGAGACAGACAGTACACAATACTGGGGAAACCAGCATAACCTGCACAAGGAAAGGTCATGGAAGCTCCATAGATACATCCAAACTCTCTGAGGGACTGAACTGCTGGGTGAAGGGCTGTGCGGACCATGGTCTCGGGGAACATCTAGCTCAATCAGCATAACACAGTTTATAAAGACAATGTTCTACATTCTATCCTGATGAGTAGCATCTGGGGTCTTAAAAGCCTGTGAGTGGCCATCTAAGATACTCCACTGGTCTCATCCCTTCGGGAGCAAGGGAGAATGAAGAGAACAGGATAAAAGGAAAAGATTAGTCCGAGGGACTAATGGACCACAGCTACCAAGGCCTCCACAGGACTGAGTCCAGTACAGCTAGATGGTGCCTGGCTACCACCACTGACTGCTCTGACCAGGATCACATCAGAGGGTTCTGCACAGAGCTAGAGAAGGATATAGAACATAATTCTAACTCACAAAAAAAGACCAGATTTACTGGCCTAAAGGAGACTGGAGAAACCCTGAGAGTATGGTCCCCAGACACCCTTTTAGCTCAGTGGTGAAGTTATCTCCGAGGTTCACCATTCAGCCTGGGAGTGGACAGCCCTGTAAAATCACATGGGACTAATGAGGTAAAGTCCAGGGACAAGAACTAGAAAGGGACAGGAAAGCTGGTGATAGGGAACCCAAGGTTGAGTAAGGACAGTTGACATGTAGTGGGTTTGTTAACCATTGTCATAGGGCAATACGTGTACTAACTATTTAATGAGAAACTATTTTGTTCTGTAAACCTTCATCTAAAGCGAGAACAGCAGCACAACTGGAAGAACGTAATTGATGTCACTGAACTGTGCATGTAGAAATTTTTGAAATGGTGTATCTTTGGCTATGTATATTTTCACCAAAAAAGAAAAGGTCAAGAAGGGAGAGGGTTGACAGGTCATGGGGTTGTTAACCAATGTCATAAAACAATATGTGTACTGTTTAACGAGAAACTATTTGTTCTGTAAACCTTCACCTAAAGTACAATAAAAATATATACTAAAAAAGAAAAAAGAAAGAAAGAAAATGGCAGTTCCCTGACAGGGAACACAATAGACAGTCCCTGACGGAGCACGAGAAAAGTGCAGAGCAGAACTCAAACTCACATGAAAGACCAGACTTAATAGTCTGATTGAGACTGGAGGAAGCCTCAAAATCATGGTCACCGGATGCTCTGTTAACCCAGAACTAAAACCGTTCCTGAAGCCAACTCTTTAGACAAAGATTAGACTGGACTATAAAACAGAAAATAACACTCATGAAGAGTATGCTTCTTAGTTCAAGCAGATACATGAGACCAAATGGGCAACTCCTGCCCAGAGGCAGGATGAGAAGGCAGGAAAGGACAGGAGCTTGTTGATGGACATGGGAAACCCGAGGCGGAAAGGGGGAGTGCGTTGTCACATTATAGAAACTGCAACTAGTGTCACATAACAATATGTGTATAAATTTTTACGTAAGAAATTAATTTGACTTGTAAACTTTCACCTAAAGCACAATAAAAAAAAGAGTTAAAAGGAAAAAGAAAATGGCAAGGACATTTAAGCTGAAACCTGAAGGATGGGAAGAAATCAGCCAGACAAAAGGTAGCCTCTGACAAGATGACAACAAGAACCCTGAAGTAAGAAAGAGTTTGGACACTCTGAATAGCTGTGTGCAAGATAATTCATAATAGTGTGAGAATATTAGAATCCCTTTTTAAAAAGGAGTCCCCGGGTGGTGCAAACCGTTAACACTCTCGGCTGCTAACTGAAAGACTGGGGTCCCCCCAGAAGTGTCTCAGAAGAAAGGCCTCGTGGTCTCAGAAGAAAGGCCTGGTGATCTACTTACATAAAATCAACCATTGAAAACCCTATGGAGCACAGTTCTACTCCATACACATAGGGTGACAGTGAGCTTAAGTGAACTTAACAAAATTTTTTTAATTACTTACGAATAAGAAATCAAGGTTTACTGATATTTAACATAAAAAACGACCATGGCACCTTCATTTGGGTATGACAGATTCCATGTATGAAATGTTCTTTTGTCATATGAGGTTTGAGAGATATCCTGAGGAAACAGTAGGCCTAACACAGAAATATTATTAGTAGGCTTTCAGTGTATAGTAACAGTATACTTATTGTCTGTGTAATTGAATTTAAGGAATATATGATCTAGATTTAACCAAACTCACCTCCAAAAATGAACAAATTGTTTAAAAAGATTCTTGGAAAGCAACTGTATACTGAAGTTAGTGTAAATAAAGCAAATATAAGCCAACAATAAAATGTCATGGCAGATACTTCTATTCTTTTTTATCGTGTTTTAAGTGAAAGTTTACAATTCAAGTTAGTCTCTCATACAAAAATTTATACATACATTGTTATGTGACCCTACTTGCTCTCCCTATACTGTGGCAGCACACTCCTCCTTTCCACCCTGGAGTTCCCATGTCCATTCAACAAGCTCCTGACCCTCTCTGCCTTCTCATCTCACCTCTGGACGAGAGCTGCTCATTTAGTCTTATATATCTACTTGAGCTAAAAAGCACACTCTTCAAGAGTATCATTTTATGTCCCATACTCCAGTCTTATCTTTGTCTGTCGAGTTGGCCTCAGGAATGGTTTTAGTTTTGGGCTAATAGAGAGTCTGGGGGCCATGTCTTCCAGGGTCTCTCTAGTCTCAAACCATTAAGTCTGGCCTTTTAACTAGAATTTGAGTTCTGTACCCCACTTTTCTCCTGCTCTGTCAGGGACTCTCTGTTGTGTTCCCTGTCATGACAGTCACTGGTGGTAGCCGGGCACCAACTAGTTCTTCTGGTGTCAGGCTGATGGAGTCTCTGGTTTATGAGGCCCTTTCTGTCTCTTGGGCTAATACTTCCCTTGTGTCTTTGGTGTTCTTCATTCTCCTTTGCTCTGGGTGGGCTGGGACCAACTGATGCATCTTAGATGGCCGCCCACTAGCTTTTAAGACCCCAGATGCCACTCACCAAAATGGGATGCAGAACATTTTCTTAATAAAGTTTGTAGCCAATTGACCTAGATGTCCCCTGAAATCATGGTCCCCAGAACCCTGCCCTTGTTACTCTGTCCCTCGAAGTGTTTGGCTGTATTCAGGAAACTTCTTAGCTTTTGGTTTAGTCCAGTTGTGCTGACCTTCCCTGTAGTGTGTGCTGTCCTTCCTTTCACCTAAGATAATTCTTGTCTACTATATAGTTAATGAATACCTCTCTCCCTCCCTCTCCACCCTTGTTAACTATCAAAGAATGTTTTATTCTGTGTTTAAACCTTTTCTTGAGTTCTTACGATAGTGGTCTTATACAATATTTGTCCTTTTGCAACTGACTAAATTCACTTAGCAGAATGCCTTCCAGACTCCTCCATGTTGTTTCCCGGATTCATCCTTGTTCTTTATCATTGCATAGTATTCCATTGCATGAACGTACCATAATTTGCTTATCCATTCGTCCGCTGATGGGCACCAAGGTTGTTTCCATCTTTTTGTTATCATGAACGGTGCTGCAATGAACATGAGTATGCATGTATCTATTCATGTGATGGCTCTTACTTCTCTAGGATATGTTCCAAGGAGTAGGATTGCTAGATCATATGGTACTTCTATTTCTAGCTTTTTAAGGAAGCGCCAAGTCGATTTCCAAAGTGACTGTACCATTTTACATTCCCATCAACAGCGTATAAATGTTCCAGACTCTCCACAACCTCTCCAACATTTACTATTTTGTGTTTTTTGGATTAATGCTAGCCTTGTTGGGGTTATATGATATCTCATTGTAGTTTTGATCTGCACTTCTCTAATAGCTAACGATCGTGAGCATTTCATTATGTGTCTGTTAGTTGCCTGAATGTCTTCTTTGGCAAATTGCCTGTTCATATTCTTTGCCCAGTTTTTAATTGGGCTATCTTTTTGTTGTTGAGGTTTTGCAGTATCTTGTAGATTTCAGAGATTCGACGCTGATCAGATTTGTTATAGCCAAAAATTTTTTCCCTATCTCTAGGTTGTCCTTTTACTCTTTTGGTGAAGTCTTTTGATGAGGATAAGTGCTTGATTTTTAGGAGCTCCCAGTTATCTAGTTTCTCTTCTGGTGTTTGTACATTGTTAGTAATGTTTTATATTCTGTTTATGCCATGTATTAGGGATCCTAGCATTGTCCCTATTTTTTCTTCCATCTTTATCATTTTTGATTTGATATTTAGGTCTTTGATCCATTTTGAGTTAGTTTTTGTGCATGGTGTGAGGTACGGGTCTTGTTTCCGTTTTTTGCAAATGGATATCCAGTTATGCCAGCACCATTTGTTAAAGAGACTGTCTTTTCCCCCAATTAACCGACTTCAGGCCGTTGTCAAATATCAGCTGCTCATAGGTAGATAAATTTTGTCAGGATTCTCAATTCTGTTCCATCGGTCTACGTATCTATTGTTGTACCAGTACCAGGGTGTTCTGACTACTGTGGCGGTATAATATGTTCTAAAATCAGGTAGTGTGAGGCCTCCCACTTTGTTCTTCTTCTTGAGTAATGCTTACTTATCCAGGGCCTCTTCCCTTTCCGTATGAAGCTGGTGATTTGTTTCTCCATCTCATTAAAAAATACCTTTGGAATTTGGATCGGGATTGCATTGTATCTGTAGATTGCTTTGCGTAGAATTGATGTTTTCACAATGTTGAGTCTTCCTATCCGTGAGCAAGGTAAGTTTTTCCACTTATGCAGGTCTCTTTTGGTTTCCTGCAGTAGTCTCTTGTCGTTTTCATTGTATAGGTCTTTTATGTCTCTGATTAGATTTATTCCTAAGTATTTTATCTTCTTGGGGGCTATTGTACATGGTATTGATTTGGTGATTTCCTCTTCGAAGCTCTGTTTGTTGGTATAGAGAAATCCACCTGATTTCTGTATGTTTATCTTGTATCCTGATGCTCTGCTGAAATCTTCTATTAGTCCTAGTAGTTTTCTTGAGGATTCCTTGGGGTTTTCTGTGTATAAGATCATATCATCTGCAAATAGAGATACTCTGACTTCTTCCTTACCAATTTGGATGCCCTTTATTTCTTTTTCTAGCCTAACTGCTCTGGCTAGGAACTCCAGCACAATATTGAATAAGAATGGTGATAAAGGGCATCCTTGTCTGGTTCCCATTCTGAAGGGGAATACTTTCAGGTTCTCTCCATTTAGGATGATGTTCGCTGTTGGGTTTGTATAAATGCCCTTTATTATGCTGACAAATTTCCCGTCTATTCCTGTTTTGTTGAGAGTTTTTATCATGAATGAGTGTTGGACTCTGTCAACTGCCTTTTCTGCGTCAATTGATAAGATCATGCAGTTCTTGTCTTTTGTTTTATTTACGTGATGGACTACATTGACTGTTTTTCTGATGTTGAACCTGCATACCTGGTATAAATCCCACTTGATCATGGTGAATTATTTTTTTGATATGTTGTTGAATTGTATCAGGTAGAATTTTGTTGAGGATTTTTGCATCAATGTTTATGAAGGATATTGGTCCTTAATTTTTTTTTTTTTTTTTTTTTTTTTTTTGTGGTGTCTTTACCTGGTTTTGGTGTCAGGGTTATGCTGGCTTCATAGAATGAGTTTGGGAGTATTCCATCCTTTTCTATGCTCTGAAATACCTTTAGTAGTAGTGATGTTAACTCTTCTTTGAAAGTTTGGTAGAACTTTCCAGTGAAGCCATCCGGACCAGGGCTTTTCTTTGTTGGGAGTTTTTTAATTACCTTTTCAATCTCTTCGTTATTTGTTTATTCAGTTGTTCTACCTCTGTTTGTGTTAGTTCAGGTAGGTAGTGAGTTTCTAGAAATTTGTCCATTTCCTCTAGGTTTTCCAATCTGTTAGAGTACAATTTTTCATGGTATTCTGTTATGATTCTTTTAATTTCACTTGGGTCTGTTGTGATATCACCCATCTCATTTCTCATATGGGTTATTTGCTTCCTCTCGTTTTTCTTTTGTCACTTTGGCCAATGGTTTATCAATTTTGTTGATCTTTTCAAAGAACCAACTTTTGGTCTTGTTAACTCTTTCAATTGTTTTTCTATTCTCTATTTCGTTTAATTCTGCTCTAATTCTTATTATTTCCTTTCTTCTGGTGCCCGAGAGCTTCTTTTGCTGCTCTCTTTCTATTTGTTCAAGCTATAGGGTTAATGTTTTGAATTCAGCCCCTTCTTCTTTTTGGATGTGTGCATTTATTGCTATAAACTGATCTCTGAGCACTGCTTTTGCTGTGTTCCAGAGGTTCTGGGAGGATGTGTTTTCATTCTCATGTGATTCTATGAATTTCTTTATTCCATCATTAATTTCTTCTATAACCCTGTAGTTTTTGAACAAAATGTTGTTCAGTTTCCATGTGTTTGATTTTTCTTCTCTCCTTTTTCCGTTATTGCTTTCTACTTTTACGGCTTTACCGTCAGAAAAGATGCTCTGTAATGTTTCAATGCTTTGGATTCTGTTAAGGCTTGCTTTCTGGCCTAATACATGGCCTATTCTGGAGAATGTTCCACGTGCATTGTCAAAGAAAGGATACTTGGCTGCTGTTGCGTAGAGTGCTCGGTATGTGTCCATGAGATCAAGGTGGTTGACTGTGGCATTTAGATCTTCTGTGTCTTTGTTGAGCCTCTTGCATAATTTAGCCTGAATACTTTTCAATTAAAAAGTCTGTTCCTACATTTTCAAAGCTGCTGGTATTAGACTTCTATATGTGGGTTAAAGTCACCTTATTGTTGTCAAATA
Organism: Dugong dugon; assembly: GCA_030035585.1. Lineage (NCBI taxonomy): Eukaryota > Metazoa > Chordata > Mammalia > Sirenia > Dugongidae > Dugong > Dugong dugon. The sequence continues at coordinate 37,061,903 of CM057467.1, forward strand.
TCATTTTCGTCCACTGAACCCTGTCAGACCCAGAATTGCTCCATCTATGAAACCAACAGACTCAAATATTTCAACCTCTAGTCACCATTTCCTTCCTTTGTGGTCTCTTAGTATCTCTCACCTACAAGCTGGCAACAACACTAGTTTCCTACGGGGTACTCATTACACAGATCCAATCACTCATCGGATCCTGTATATTCTATTCCAATAATTCTGATACCCGTTACCTTACCAGTTAATTGCCTAAGTCAATGGATATTTTTGTGTCTTATGCCTTCTAAACACTTAAAATGTCTACCACACCCCTTCCAACTCGAAAGTCTCATTTTCACTCTGATACCTCTCTGTTGGTTCTTCTTTCAACTTTAATCATGACTGAGTTTATCTGCCATTGTTCCGTGTATCACTGCACCCAAACATATCTCTGTCATCTGATTCATCACATGGCATTATAATTTTTGGTTTATTTGTTTTGTTCTTCTGCCACTAGACTGTCAACTCCTTAAGGGTAAAAATGACATCGTTCAACTCTGTAATTCCAGTTGTGACAGTAAGCACCTAACATAACATTAGCAACTTAATAATTCAGCAGGTACTTAATAATAAATAAAAACTACAGTTCAGACTCTGTAACCATACAATTATACTAAGATACTGTTAAAACTATGAGGTCGTCTGGGGGCTGCAAATAGACTCAGATTGCTTTTTCTGGTGAAATTTCATTTCATAAGGAAAAATTCAGAAACAACAAATTTCAAAACATACCTAGCCACTGTTGCTGAGATATTTCACACCAGTATTTTCTCACTGAAAGAATGTCTTTGAGCAGTATGTTGCTATAATCAGCTCCATAAATGGCACCATTAGATGAATCTTTCACTGTATCCATGATATAATTCAAGAGTTCTTGGCATTTTAGCCTGGGTGCTCCTAATTAAAAATTAAACAAAACGTAACTCTTAATGCCAATAAACTTAGAACACTTGGAATGGCAATATTTAAATAACGTCACTTGGGAAATTACTATTAACTATTATCCTTACAGAGCAGTGGTTGTCAAACTATGACCCACAGGCAAAATTCAGCCGGCTGCCTATTCTTGTAAATAAAGTTTTACTGGAACACAGCCATGCCCATCGATTTATATATTATCTACTGGCTGCTTTTGTACAAACACATTAAAGTTGAGTAGTTGCAACAGAGACTATAGAGCCTGCAAAGTCAAAAATATTTACTATTTGGCCCCCTTTCAGAAGAAGTTTGTCAACCCCTGTAGGAATATATAACAACGAAAATCATTCATTCTATCCTTAATAATTCAGTGTCTGGCATTAGACCTAAAATGATCCAGAGTCTTGACACTCTTTATGAAGAATGAATTAGTTAGAAAAATATAAGATTATGTGGATATTTATCTAAAAAGCAAAATTACTTCCAAGTCCTGTAACAGCATTTATCACACACAAATATGTAAGGCAGTAACTTTAACATAGTTATTTATTACTTATTGGACATGCTAAGAAGTCAGCATTAACAGATATATATTCTTGAAGGTAACAAAGCTACATTTTATCAATTCTTTAATTCTTATTTCCAGTAAATCATACTGATCTAACAGCTGAAATTTTTATTTTATTTCAATACTGACTTAACCTTTAAATTGCACATAACATACTGTTATAAGCTATAAATAGGATGCAATTCATTATGTACGTTTAAATATAATCTAGTTTGAGAATTTTCTTATGATGAGATCAGGCATTGCATTCTGATATGATGAAACTGAATATATCATACTCAGAAGAATCAAACTCCGGTAAATAAATATACTGATATAACAGCAAAATCATTTTCACTTATAGTTTATTACATAATTTTAGGCACCTGGCCAGTGATGCAACATTCTGTGCATCCCTTATGACATTTTCTTATGTATAACCTCCACTGTATTATTAGATCCTCAAGGAAAGGAATTAATTAATCTCTATATCTTCAATACATAGCCTAGTGACTGCCCCAATAGTAGATGCTCAATAAATACTTGTTGAAGGACTACATAAATTAATATTAGGATGCAATCATATTTCCCCATGCCTTTATCCCAATATATATCTCCCTCTACCAACTGTCAGAAGTGTTTTCAAGACTTATGCTGACATTCTTTTCTAAAAAACGTTGTCTCAAAAGGACATTTAAGTTGCCTGCAGAGACTTTAAGATACCTCATGGAACTCAACATTTTTCACAGGTGGGTTTTCTATTCTCTAGGCTCTGTCTGTGCTTTGTCTGTGTAGACGCAGACAAACACTGACAAGCGAATGAATTAAGACTTGCTTACTTGTTCCTTCCCAGCTGCGTTTTACCTTTTTTCTAATCTCTGTTTCTTTCATCATACCTTGGATACCAGTGCTAAGCAAGTCTGGCAAAGTCTAGACATGTGTCTAGATTCCTATCAACCCCCTAACTCTGTGAAAAGACAACTGAAGAAGCGAGCGGAGGTGAGGCAGCAGCCTCGCTTTGCCAGGGATGTTTGAATCACAAAACAAAACCTGAAAGGAAAGGAAGCTTTAAATAAAAATACCACTTTTCAAACATTTAATTTATCCTGCATTGATAATTTTACTCACTCTTTCTTTTAAACTGATATATTAATACATTTTCACATGTGATCTCTGCCATTAATTTTACAATTGAAGTTTTTTTTCACTGTAAGGCAAAACTGTAAGCTGCAAACTTTTCTGCTGGGCTACAAGTCAGCATGGCATGTTCAATCCCACTCTCTCCCACTCGATAAGTACATACTGAAGTTCCCAACGTTACTAGTGAAAAATACAAAATTTTACTGGATGCAAGGCTACCACGCAGGGAAAAAAAACAGGTGCATAATATTCTCATGTAGTTTTTCTCTGTCTCTGCTGGTGTCCCTGACAAAGGTTTGCAGCTACCCAAAAAAACTGGCATCTCAGATGAGCTGCAAAGCTAAATTTTGGTAAACTACTCTTCTTTGTACTCAAGTTTCATATCACCGTTCTGAAATATCATTCACTAACAATCTATGTGCTTCTACTTAATAATGTTTAACAACACCAGGCTTTCCTGACTCTTGAACTAAATTTGGTATCACAAAGCCACATTTTTATCTGTGAAGAGTAAACAGTCTGTGCCCAGGAGGCCCTAAATAAATATTTTGCTTCTAGCTTTTTAGCAATGTGTAAAGCCCACTTTTCTACATAAATCTAAAAGGATTTTACATTTTGGTTTAAAAAAAAAAAATCAACTCTTCAAATTATCGAGTGTACAAGTCCGAGATGGGAGCTACGTGGCTCATCAGGAGAAAAAAAGGACCTAGTATATATTTTTTTTATCAATGGTAAGCATTATTAGTTAAAAGCGTGGGTTCTGACTGCCAAGAAAACTAATGTGATCTTAGAATGCATTAGAATAAAAGATATGTGAATCCTGCTCCATTTTATACCAATCAAAATACACCTAAAAAATTGATCCTCACATTTTAAGAGACATGATTAAACTGAAGAATGTTCAATAAAGAATGACCCAACACTAGGCCATATGAGTCGAAGAAAGTAGGTCTGTTTAGTTTAGAGGACTCAGAAAATATCATGGCTATCTTCAAACATCTCAATGCCATAAAAAATGATTAACATTTTTCTGTAATATCTCAGAAGGCAGGACAGCAGCAAATGGAAAAAGGTTTTGAACTACACTTAAAGCTGTTCAGAAAGAGAAAAGAATGCCTCAAAAGGTATATTCAATCATCAAGGCTGTACGTTTACCTATGTGATAGGGACATATACAGGAGATTCAAGCATGAGTAGTTCAAACAGTAATTTTTAACTTTTTCAAAGTGAGATTCTATCATTCCTTGCTTACATAAACTCCCCCAAATATCTGAACCTATAGTGTTAGAAATTATATTTACTAAAAATTAGAATTAACAATTTTTGTCTCACCATATTCAGATCAAACTCAAGCAATAGTGACCCATTAAGCCATTTATCTATAATATATAATGCCACTTACTTTTATTTGCACATTTAATGAAGTATTTGACCAAGCTACTGATTTCTTGCATCTTTTTCTGCCTGGAAGATTGTGTTGAAGCCGACACATTTGGTTTTGCTGTTTTCAGACATTCTGTTTCTTTCTGAATATATTTCTGTAGAAATCTTTAAGAAAAAAACAAAACGGAATTTCAGAAACTAAATGCTTAAGTTATTATAATAACTTCAAAAAGTCCTGCATATATATCATCACAAAGAGCATCATTTCAACTACATTGCTACGATCAATATACCAGCTAAATGAAATAATTAAATCTTTCTTTCAGGACCTAACTCCCACTACACCAATTTAAAGTCTGATCTGCAAAGCTCTTGATCTATAACCTCCATGATCTTCTGTTGCTTCATTGCCTGTGCTCTCATTTTATCATTAAAAGTTTGCAGTGCTATTAAAGAGCATTCAATCCTCCTTCTCCTCTTTCCCATTATTCTGTACATGACTTAACTCTTTCCCTAGGTAGTTGATAACGTTTCTAGCCTTTAAATAAAGCCTGCCTAGAAGACACTCAGGACTAGGCAGGAAGTGCCAGGTCCACATTTGACCTACTGGATCAGCTTATGCAGAACAGTACTCATTCAGTAAAAATTCTATTTGTAGTACCTGAAATAAGTAGTACCTGAAATAAGTAAGAGGGAAGGGAGCACGCATCTCCCATGTTACATACATTCAAATCTATAACTGTCAATCTAGTACGGGCTAAAAAATAAAATGGATTATTCTAAACACTTGCAGACAATACTCATACTTCCTCTCAAGTGCAAATGTTTCAAGTTTAATAATCTCAGTAGTCTACAATAATTTAAAATATCTTATTCATCTTTCCTAAGTCTCATAATGTTTCTAAGTTATAAGTGGTCTTCATGGCTGGACATTATACTTCTTACGTAAAATAGTACCAAAGCAGTTAGCCACTCCTGTACAGCAAGCAATCGTCTTCCCATTGCCTGAGTTTTGTTTTTTAAATGCATCCATACAGAAGCATTCTATTCTAATCTTCTTCTGACTCGTTTTATTACTATTTAACACATGGCAGTTACTTAGCAGCAACATTTGAAGATGTCAAAAGAATGATTAAGCATTTATTATTAATAAGCTGTCTTCAAGCTGCATTTTTACGTAAGTCAGAACAGGTATATACGGTTGTTATCTAGCCTTACTTTAGTGTAAGAGGAGCTTTGTGGCACAGTGGTTAACAGCTCAGCTGTTAATCAAAAAGGTCAGCAGTTAGAATCCATCAGCTGCTCCTCAGAAACCCTATGGGGCAGTTCTACTCTGTCCTATAGGTTGCTGTGAGTTGGAATCGACTCAACGGCAACAGGTTTGGTTTTTTTTTTTTATTATTATAGCAGCTTAATTTCATTTCCTAATTTGAAACAAAGTCTTATGAACTAATCAATATAGAAAGAATTCCCTCTCAATCTTGAGTGAGATATGACTAAGACATTTTAATGACAAGTGATTAAAAACTTTAACTTCTTCTACATGACTCTCTTTTAAAAACTATATTATGAAGCACCAATTTCATATGCAAAGCAAATTGGTATATGAGGAACAAAGATGAATAAGACCTATACATACACAAAATAAATAATATCAGAACATAAATAAAAATGAAATACAAATAAAGAAAGCAAAAAAATATTAGAATACCTAAAAACAGCATCCCAGTTCAAAAATTTTCCTGGCTTGGAATCTGAATGCCGATCTAAATGTTGAACTGTTTCAGGATCCCGAATAAGGCGCTTAAATTTCTCAACTTCCTTCTGAAAATGAAAAATGGGAATATGATAATAGGTTACCAATCATACATCTGTTTCAAGGAAAGATTACATTTAAGCAACATACTACCCTCCGTTCTGTAGCTCTATCATGTTCTAGATGACGGCAGCAAATAAGCAGATCATTAAGCGCTAGACTCATGGTTCAGAATTTCAGGTCACACATCGTTGTCTGTAAAATAAGTAAATAAAATTAATTTCGACCATGGTATCAATACATAATTAGGGTTAACCGTACAACCAGAGGTACAATGTGATCAAATGATTTTCCTTAAGAATTTGACATTTAAAATGAGATTCTTAGTATAGAGCAAAACAATGCTTCAACACAAATGCGTGCTTTGTTTCCACCAATAGGATAAAAATAAGTGTCGTTCATCACTGAGTACTCTTCTAGGAAACATCATATTTAACTTGAGACAGAAAAGATGACTAGAAGACAGCTAAGCAAAGAATAAGGAAAAGAGCACTTAAGAATTTAACAATAACAGTCTGAACTATTTAAAAGTATCCTTGCTTATATGTAGTGACTTGCCATTTCACTGATGCAAAAGCTTAAATTGCTTATGCTTTGGAACTGGTAAATAGGAAACTATCAGAGAAAATCCTCACAACTGGACCAATAAGCAACATCATGATAAACAGAGAAAAGACTGAAATTGTCAAGGATTTCATTTTACTTGGATCCACAATCAACACCCATGGAAGCAGCAGTCAGGAAATCAAAAGATGCACTGCACTGGGCAAATTTGCTGCAAAAGACCTCTTTAAAATGTTGAAAAGCAAAGATTTCACCTCGAATACTAAGGTGTGCCTGACACAAGCCACAGTATTTTTAATTGCATCACATGCATGTGAAAGCTGGACAATGAGTAAGGAAGACCAAAGAAGAATTGACACCTCTGAACTGTGGTGTTGGTGAAGAATACTGAATATACCATGGACTGCCAAAAGAATGAACAAATTTGTCTTGGAAGAAGTACAACCAGAACGCTCCTTAGAAGGAAGGATGGCGAGACTATGTCTTACGTGCTCTGGACATGTTGTCAGGAGGGAGCAGTCCCTGGAGAAGGACATCATGCTTGGTAAAGTACAGGGTTAGTGAAAAAGAGACATACCCTCAACAAGACGGAATGACACAGTGGCTGAAACAATGGGCTCAAGCATAACGATTGTGAGCATGGCACAGGACGGGGCAGTGTTTCGTTCTGTGGTGCATAGGGTCACTATGAGTCGGAACCGACTTGATGGCACTCAACAACAACAATCAGAGCTAATAAGTCTTGCCTGGCACTCAACACCTCAACTGGCTTTACAGTTCTCATTTAATACATAAAACTAGGAGGAAAATGATACTCCTGTTTTGAAATGAAATGAAGGAAATCATGTTATAATGATATTCCTTACAAATATAAAGGTCAACTATGTTTTACTATGCCTTGATTACACTGTAGTAGCTTTCCTCATTTTAGGTTTTCTGATATAATCAAACCTTTCCTGGATATCCTTTTAAAAAAATTTTTGTAAGCACAGCATTCGGTTATATTATTTCTGAGCCTTTTTACAAAGAAGCTTCATTTTTGTTAGTCTGTTTATTATAATCACAAACGACATACATATGTATGTCTATTACATCTAATGCACCTCAAGAGGAAAAGAGGTAGGGAAACATCCTTCCATCCATCCATCTAAATTCTGTTCTATCTTTCAAGATCAAATGTTTCTCTACACCTGACTAACCTCACAATCTTAAAATTGGAAGGAACTGAGAGACTTACAAAGGAAAAGGAAAAGGAAGGGAGCCTTCCTGCAAAATTATTGTCTTCTCTTTCAATAAGCTCAAAGTACCTAACAAGACTACCCATTTCACTGGCAGGTAGCTGTAATTCTTTTCTCCATTTGTATTAGTTGATTGTTCTTCTGACCCTTAACACTATTAAAACATCCCCTTTACTGTTGTAGATTACAGGTTATTTACAATATTTTCTTTTTCATTTGACTGTAAACTTAAGGACAAAGACCGTCATTTTCATTTTTCCATTTCTTATGATTTATCTGGGAATCATTCCCCTTCTATCTTAAAGACTTCTTAACTGAATCTGTAAGGGAATTGGGATTGTAATTCATGAAAACACATTAGCAGTATTCAAATATCCATGAGGGTACTTTTATTCCTAAATATACTAGAGATGTTATTTCTAATGTGAAGAAAATGCATATTTACTGAATACGTGATAACTTCCAGGAAGAGGTAGCCTTAAACTGGACTTTTTTTCAAGCTGTGGCTTTTCTGAATCTGTTTTTCTCTCCTTAGTTTCTCAGAGATTAATTACTTTGACAAAAACAAGACAGTTTAGTATTAGCACTTACATAAACAGGCGATGTTCATTCACTGATCCATGCAAACAGTATTTGCTGGGCTCCTACTGTGTTCCAGGTACTATTTAGGGATAGCAAGACATATAATGGAGCCCTGGTGGCGCAGTGGTTACGATCTTGGCTGCTAACCAAAAGGTTGGCAGTTCAAACCTACTAGCTGCTCCTTGGAAACCCTATGGGGCAATTCTACTCTGTCGTATAGAGTCACTATGAGTCAATGTTATGGACTGAATTGTGTCCCCCAAAAATCATGTGTGTCAACTTGGCTAAGCCATGATTCCCAGTACTGTGTCACTGTCCACTATTTTGTCATCTGATGCAATTTTGCTATGTGTTGTATATCCTGCCTCTATGATGTTGATGAGGCAGGATTAGAGGCAGTTATATTAATGAGACAAGACTCAATCTACAAGATTAGGTTGCATCGTAAATCAACCTCTTTTGAGATATAAAACAGACAATCGAGCAGAGTGACATAGGGACCTCATACCATGAAGAAACAAGAGTCAGGAGAATAGCACGTTCTCTGAACCCGGGGTCCTTGCGCTGAGAAGCTCCTCAACCAATGAAGACTGATGACAAAGACTGTCTTAGTCATCTAGTGCTGCTCTAACAGAAATACCACAAGTGGATGGTTTTAAAAAAGATAAATTTATTTCTTCACAGTCCAGTAGGCTAGAAGTCCAAATTTAGGGCATCAGCTTCAGGAGAAGGCTTTCTCTCACTGTCAGCCTTCTTATCAACGTTCCACCGGACTAGGAGCCTCTCTGTGCGGGGACCACACACTCTGCTTTCTTCATGGTATGAGGTCTTCCTGTCTTTCTGCTCACTACTGTCTTTTATATCTCAAGACATTTCCTCAGGATACAATCCAGTCTTATAGACTGAGTCCTGCCTTACTAGCACAACTGCCACCCCTCCTCCCTTGTTAACATCATAGAGGCAGGATTTACAACATACAGGAAAACCACACAATACCAGCAATCATGGCCCTGCCAAATTGATACACACATTTTTTGGCGGACATAATTCAATCCACGACAAGGACGTTCCCCCAGAGCCGACAGAGACAGAAAGTCCTTCTCTGGAGCTGATGCCCCGAATTCGAACTTCTAGCCTCCTAGATTGTGACAGAATAAATTTCTCTTTATTAAAACCATCCATCTGTGGTATTTGTTATAGCAGCACTAGATGACTAAAACAGCTGGAATCGACTCAATGGCAATGGGTTTGGTTTCGGTTTTTAGACATACAGTGAACTACAGAGACAGAACTCTTACCTTCATAGAGTTCATCCTCTAAGAAGAGAGAGTGCCAATAAACAAACTGATAAATCAATGTATAATTACAAATTATGATATATGCCTCAAAGAAAACAGAAGTACAGTAATGGAAAATAAATGTAGAGAGAATTTTAAATAAATTATAAGGGAATACCTCTCAGAGGTGGCTATAATAAACCCAAGATCTAAATGAACTGATGTCAATTATAGCAAAAGCTAGAGGACCAAAGTTTCAGGGAAGAAGACTACCATAACCAAAGCCTAAGATGGAAAAGAGCTTGTATGCTGGAAGAACTGAAAGGTCAGAGGGACTAGAGAGTAGTCAGTTAAATAAGAGTGTCACCAGATGAAGCTGAACTCCATTCACACATTAATCCAGAGCTACCTAGGTTCCAGTCCCAGCATTCAACTGAAACTATACATATTTCCTATACAACAGCCTCTGAATTGGCAAATCCAATGTTCCTTTTTCGACCTCAACCAAGTTGACATTGATCCCTTTGCAGAATTGGACAATGATGCCTACACCCTATCTTCCTGAAAATAACTCTGCCCTTGGCATGCCATCATTTTCTAGTGTTTAAAAGTGTGGGCCCTGTAGTCACATCATATTTGTTGGAATCCTGGAAAAATTCCAGTTGAAGACCCGGAATGGGAGACTCGGAAGAGGCTAGCGAGCCCCTTCAGGAGCCTGATGTGTGAGATTGGATTATTGGCAGGACTGTGGAAAGCAACACATATTCTGCTGAAAATCTGACAGGCAAGACAACTGGTTGCTATGCAATGCATACACTGCCCTTGTTTTCTAAGAGGAAGATTAAGTCTCCAGCAGGGCTTCCACCTGTACTTTTTCCCATTCAGGTTATCACTCTAGTTCACCCAAATTTTGAAAATTCAAGTCTGTTCTGGTTTCCCTTCCCAAGCCATGGCTGAACTGGGAAGAACCAGTTCGAAGCCCAATGTTTAACACAGGGTCTGGAACATAGCAAACACTCAATGTTACCAATCATCATTATTCCCTTCTTTTCTGATGCTCAATAAATGTTAGCAATCATCATTATTCCCTTCCTTTCTGACTGCTTCATCGTTAGTCCCTTTTGATGGGTGGTTCCTCTTCCACCCACATATGAAAGAACATTCTGGTTTCCATACTTCTCACACCATGTTCTCTTGGTGTGATTTCATCCATTCTTACAACTTTACATGTTGAAGACTCTCAAATTCATTTCATTTAATGCCAGACCTCTCTCTTGTGTTTCAGGAACCTTCAACACTTTTGTGCCTTTACATGCACTTTTCCTTCTGTCTGGAAAGGCTCCTAGTATTTTCCAACGGCAACTGAGACACTGCTAGGTCTCACCACAAACAATCTTCCCAGGCCGAGTTGCCACAGAACCTCATTCAACTCCTCTTCCACCACAATAGTCTTCTGTCACTTTAATTGTCATTGTCTTTTCACTTAACGGTACCTGGTAAAATCAGCAGCTAACACTCATAAGTGCTCGCCACAGGAAAGGATCGTCTCATTTATTCTCACAAGGAAGATAGCACAGCGAGGTCACAGAGCTGACTGAGTCAGAATTCCAACTCGTGCAGCAATATGCGCCGGCACCGACCTCGGGTTCTTTAACCACGAAGCTGTAATTTAGGCATCAGTAAATGCCCGCTGATTCGAAGCAGTAATAGGGAGGAAAAAGAAGATGATTAGTCAACTAGTTAAATCTGGGCAGTAAGGTGACGGAGGGGACGCGCAAGAGGGTTATGGCTAAATCCGCTAGGGGGATGGGAGAGGAGTGCGGAGAAGAATGGGGTGAAGCAGGGGGCATAAAGTACTGTTCTGAAGGAGTGCGTGGGGCTGGGTATCTGGGGGCAAGGGCAGATGGATTGGGTAAGACTGAATTCCCCATCGCACAAGGCAAAAACTTGCTTCCGCGCTCCTACCGCCGGACTCTGACGGTAACCGCACTGGTGGCCGAAGTCGTATCGTCTGAGGCTGCAGTGGCTGCTGCCCAAATCCGGGATCCTCTCGCCTCCTCCTGCGGCCACAGCTTCTCAAACCCGTTATCCACGCACCTATACCCGCTTCCGGTTCAAACCCGGCGTGACCGCGCAGCATGCGTCTCGCGAGGAACAAGTCACGCCAAGCCGATGTCGGCGCACAATCTGCCCATGCGCGCCATATATCACACGCTTTCCTTCACTCAAAACATCCGCACGCCCAAAACATTCGGCTGCACTGAGGAAACGCGCCTGCGCCTTCCTGTCCACCAATGGAGACAGACCTTGTAATTGATGCTCGCTCTCTGACTCCGGCTCTTGAGCTAGTCTGCCCCACCCCTCCAAATATGAGGACGGAAATGACGACAGTTCAAGGAGAATGGAGGCGGGTTTCATTTCGGCGCCTTTCTTTCTCCCGCGGAAGCGATTGGCTGGCGTGGAGCAAAAGAGGCGGGACAAGTTGCCGCGGGTTGAGTGCCGCCAGTGGAACCGGGAGATGCAGCGCAGTATCTGTCGTTGTATTTGCCTTTACCTTAGTCTAGTCTCTTATTGTGATTCCTTCTGCGGCCTCGATCATGTTGTTACCTTCGGACGTAGCCCGGCTGGTTTTGGGTAAGCGCGGACGCGAGAGGGAGGGTACTGGACCAAGCTAAGAAAGACGGAAGGACCTTTAGGGCCAAAGGTTTTCCTTGGGCGGGGAAGGTTTGGGGTTTTGCCTCCCCGCCCACAAGTTCAGACGCGGTGATTCTCCTTCAGCCGAAGGCTTTGGTACTTTAAGCCTTTTTGTGCGGATGCTCCTCTCCTCAGAGGCTGCGTGCGATGGGAGAGCTTAAGAGAAGCACTGAGTGGAACACTTGGGGCCCAGGTTCGGAGGGAAAGTCAGGCCTGCACACTTAACTACGACCCCTGAAAGAAGAGTTGGCTACGTGACGGGCGACTGACTGTGCGTCTTCAGTCTTGATCACACTTTCCCTTATGAGCTGAGGCCACACCAGGAAAAATAAGGACTTCCCCTGGCACCTATCTTTGTAGAAAGACCATTCTAACGCCGTTCACATGTCTGGCCCTTAAACTACGAATTTGGGACCAGTGGGGGTGATCATCTCTCTCACCCCTCCCCCCCGAAGTAAGTCGTGCAGTGTAGAGGTTTGAAATGCCAGTTGCATATTTTAAAACAGCAGCGATTCTTACTCCGTTGATTAGCAAAATATTTCAGAGAGGAAATGCCTTCCAGCTGAACATTTTCTAGTTAGTTTTTTCTGCATTTGAGGAGAGATCAAGTTCTATGGGTCAGTTGTCTGTCAGGGTGTATTGCCTCTCTTGGCAAACGGGTTTTGTTGTTGTTTGTGCCCTGAAAGAATAAAGAAGGTAGCACCCCTGGGAACGTGAACCACGTAAAGCTCAAAACCTGGGCCGGTGATTTACAGACATCATATGTGATATCCCTAAATGTAAACAGTAAACATCTGTGCTGAAACCTCCTATAGTATCCACAGCCATTATTTCATTGTTAGAAAAACCAATTTGTCTTGTTCCATACTCATCTCTGTCCAAAAAAAAAGGTGTTTTTACAGGGTTCTTTTTTAAATAATATTTTATTGTGTTATTGTTGAAGGTTTACATAGCAGTTTAGGTCCCCATTCAACAATTTCTACACAAGTTGTTCAGTGACATTGGTTCTATTTTTCACAGTGCATGGACATTCTCATCATTTCCATTCTGGTTGTTCCATTTCAGGGTTCTTGATAAGCTCATTTTGTAGGAAGCGTTAGGAGGAAATGCATTCCACCATCCAGTTTTGGAGAAACTAATTTAATGACTTAAACTAATATTTTATTACTATTTGATTAATCTTCTGCCCACTTTATCAGAATCAAATATCAACATGGTTAACCTACGCCTCTTATCTGTGGTAAAAAGCTGGTTGTATTTATTAGGTTACATGTATGCCAACAAAAGTGACTTTACGTATACGTTGACGTACTTTATTTTTCCTCCATGCATATTTTTGCATTGAATTTTGAGTTTGGGTAGTTTGGTAATCCAGTTGAGTTTCAATGACCATAGCCTTAATTATTAAACAGGGTTTCTCAAACTTGATACTGTTGACATTTTGGGTCAGAAAATTCTTTGTTTTGGGGAGCTGTCCTGTGCATTATGGGATGTCTAGCAGTATCCCTGGCCTCTATCCACTGGATGCTGGTAACGGTCCTACTCCCAGTTCTGACATGGAAAAAATATTTCCAGATATTGCCAATATGTCCAGGGAGATGGGCAAAATCACCCCCCAGTCAAGAACTACTGTAATGGTCTTAACAATCTAATTATCCAGTTAGAATAATTCACACCAGCTTGTGAGTATTCATTCTCCACAAACCAGCTGCTCTACTTATTTCCTACTTTTTTAATGGATGAAAACTCCAGATGCATTCTTGTCTTATCCTAAAAATCTCTTTTGTCATCCACATTCTTTTTACTGTCACCTCCCCTAGCAATATGCCTCCCATTACTTCTCACTTGTACTTTTTTGTTTTAGCTTCCCATATAGTCTTTCTTCTTGCAGTTCATCTTATTTGCTGTTACAACAGTCTTCCTAAAACATTCACAGTATGCCTCCTATTTTAAAAGTTGAAACCCTTATGCACTTAGTAAAAGAATTTCAAACTGCAAAAGGGTGTATGATACACACCGAAACAGCAAGTCTTCCCACACTGAACTGCTCTTGCTTTTTTCATTTAGCTTTGTATTTTGGAGCTCTTTCCATATCAGCACAAAAATCTATCATCCCAAAATTTTGTGGCTTAAAGTAACAGTTTCAGTATTTGCTCACAGTTCTTTCTTCTATCACTACCCCTTCTCCCTCTTCAGTCTTTCTCATTATTGACCCCTTTTCTTCAGAATGTTTTTTCAGCGCCTAGTGCATTCCAAATGCTGTGACAATTCTAAGACTAAAGAGAGAAGCTCTCTACTCTTAGAGTTAACGTAATTAAGTTTTCCACCCTTCAAAACACAGCAAAACACTTTCCTGGACCCTGCCTCACTTGTTTTTATCTAACTCCCTATGTCACCTTTTCATAGGTCAAGCATATTCAAAGAACAATGAGCTTTACTTACTTGCTCTACTTCTTTACTTTTCATTCTTCAGCATACCAATTTGACTTGTGACATCACTACTCCACCTAAACAGCCCCTGTTAGTCAACCACAGCCAGCTGTTGCCTTGCTGGAATTTCTTTAAATATCATACAGACCAGAATATGTCAAATTGTTGTTTATTGCCTTTGGGCCACAAGTTTGGTTTTTATCAGTATGTCATACAGGGTAGTCTGGAGCTGATCCTCATCTGTCTCCTGTTCATCACAACTTCTCAACATCTACCATATGCTCCAGGCTACCAAACTACTTGCAGTTTCTCCAAATATGTTTATTCTGTTCCCTCTGCCTGCAGTACTTCTTGTCATCCTAGTACACTAATACACAATGTTCAGGTCAAGCTTAATCCCTGAAACCTTTCCCAATAGGTACAGTTAGTACTTTTCTCCTTAAATGCTCCCATAGCATCGTCCATTACCTCTATCATACACTTATGTTTTATTGTAGCTATGTGTTTACCTACTTATGTGTTTTGTTCAGGAACTGAATCTGGAACTTAAACCCAAAATTAAAAGTTTATGTGCAGATGGAGACATTTTTACAGTATGAAGGGTCTAGAGCTTTCTTCAGATTCCTGAACAGGTTTGTTACTTTCTGCATGAGTCAGCTTCCATCCCAGAAAACAGAAGCCAATCTGAATATTTAACACGGGGAATTTAATGAGGGAATTGGTTACATTTGTGATAGAAGAGCTGCGCCTCCAAACAACTTACAATAAGACAACTCAGGTTAACAACGGTAGGAAGCCACTACCCTAGGCAGGAGGAAAAAGAGAGATGAGGCTGGGTTGACTGTATGGAAGATAGAAAGGGTTTTGTAGTCATCGAGGAGACACTGCCCCAGGCAGAGAGGGAGTAGGAGAAAAAAACCTTCTACCCTCAACTCTCCCACCAGTACTTCCCATTGGTCAAACTCAGCTGCCATGGGAGCATGGGAAACATTGCCTGCATGAGGTCAGCCCTCCAGTCGGCAGGTGCAGGGCAGGTGCAGAGGCGGGGAAGGGTGGAGAATGGATTTGAGGACAAAGAGATACAGGACAGGCATACCTCCAAACCATCAGGAACCACTGGTCTTATTTACTTTTATATCCCTAAGACATTATAAATATTTAGTAAATACTTAGGAAAGTACCACTGTGATCATGACGTTCCGCTTTGTCTATTGAATAATATCTATACTCATTGCCCTGACGTTTACAGCTTTTCAGTATCTGGACCCATTCTGTCTTTTCATTGTATCTCCAGCTGTTTGTTCCCTTAATGTATTTTGTGTTATATCCAAACTGGACATGTTCCTCAAACATGCTGTGCATATGTTTTCCACCACTTCCCTTTGGGATTCCCAGTCATTCTTCAAGATTCACCCCTTAAAATGTAAACTGATTTACCCCAAGTCTGATAGTAATTTCTCTGGCCCCTGTACTTCCATGAAGCAAGTTACTACTATTTCTTTTAATACTTTGCTTTGTTATTTGTGTATGTATCTTTTGGCACCTAGTAGATCATAACTTTTTTATAGACAGAGGCCTTGTCTTTTTTATTTGTGTATCTAGTAATATAAGGTGGTATAAGTTAAGTCTTCCTAAGAATTCTTTTTTTTTTTAGGTCATTAAAAACTACAAAACCAAACCCGTTGCCATCAAGTTGATTCCAACTCATAGCGACCCTATAGGACAGAGTAGAACTGCCCCATAGGGTTTCCAAGGAGCGGCTGGTGGATTTGAACTACTGACCTTTTGGTTAGCAGCCGAGCTCTTTTAACTACGGTGCCACCAGGACTCCAAAGTCATTAAACCACTAGTATTTCTGGGAATTAGTAGAATATGTGAAAGTGAAAACTGAAACCCTCATCCATTGCTGATGGGAATATAAAATGCTATAGCCGCCGTGGAAAACATTTTGGCAGTTCCTCCAAAAGTTGAGCATAAAATTATGACACAACCCAGCAATCCTAATCTTAGGTATATACCCAGAAGAAGTGAAAGCAGGAACACAAACAGAAACTTATATACCAATTTCCATTGCAGGACTTTTCACAATAGCAAAAATATGGAAACAACTCAAGTATCTATCAACAGGTGAATGGATAAACAATGTGTTATATACATACAATGGAATATTACTCAGCCATAGAGAAATAAAGTCCTGATACACACCACAACATGGCTGAACTTTGAAAACATTACCTTGAGTGAAATAAGTCATTATAAAAAGAAAAATACTATTACGATCTCACATACATGAAATAAGCAAATATATAGAAATCAAAGATTATTAGTAGTTACCAGGGGGAGAGGGAAAGGGGAAGTCTTCCTTAGCATTGAATTTATCTTGAGGGTCGTGGAATAATTTGGAAAGAATAGCAATAATGGATGCACAACATGAATAATCAGTGTCACTGAATTATACATGCAGACATTGTTGAATTGGTGAATGTTTTGTTATATGTATTTTAACCACAATAAAGAAGACAACAAAAAAATATGTGAAGGTGATATTTTCAGGGAGGGGGCTTTACTAAGGAGCCCTGGTAGTACAGTGGTTAAAGTGCTTGGCTGCTAACAAAATGGTTGGTGGTTCAAATCCTCCAGCCACTCTACAGGAGGAAGATGTGGCAGTCTGCTTCCTTAAAGATTTACAGCCTTGGAAACCCTAAGGGGCAGTTCTGCCGTCTTATATAGGGTCACTATGAGTTGGAATCGCTGTAGGACAGTAGGTGGATGGGGCTTTACTATCTCTTGCCTTTAGCAGGTTTCTCTTATCTTTCCCTACATACAAACACATAAGAAGAAGAGAGCCCAGGCTTTTGCATCCCGCTTCCTGAAATTTGAATACCCTGGAATTACTCTGTCTGTAGGGTCACTATGAATTGGAATCAACTCAACAGCAATGGATTTGGTTTGGTTTTGATATAAGTTAAGGAGCCATGGTGGTGCAGCACTTAAAGCTGTCTACTGCTAACCAGAAGGTCAGCAGTTCGAAACCACCAGTGGCTCTGAGGGAGAAAGACGTGGCAGTCTGCTTCCATAGAGACTTACAGCCTTGGAAACTATGGGGTTGCTATGGTTAGGATTTTATCTTTCCTTTTCAGTTGTTTCCCGTTTAGTCATTACTACGTCCACTAGAAGGCAAGCTGAAGACAGTATTATTTTTATAAAAAGGAAACTTGGACATGTTTTCTTATTTATTTGAATGCTTCTGTCAGTATGTTTACACAAAAATTGTAGTACTTTTAGTCTGCAGTTTCTAGGGGTAAAAAGGAGACAAGATTTATGTAATCAATATTAACTGAGGAGGAATCATTTATAGAGGTCCTGGGTGGCACAAACAATTTTCTCTTGGCTACTAACAGAAAGGTTGGTGGTTTGAACTCCCCCTCAGTGTTGCTGAAGGAAGGCCTGGCAATCTGCTTCCATAAAACTTACAGCCAAGAAAACCCTATGGAGCAGTTCTACTCTAACTCATGGGGTCGCCATGAGTCTGAATCAACTCACCAACAAATGTTTTTTTTGTTTGTTTTTTAAATCATTTATATCGCTTTATTGATAAGGGATAATTGGTACCTAAAGTGTATTTTCAGTGTAACATTTGTGATTTAGAATAATTTGTGCCTAAAATTTCCCGTTATCGTTGATTGAGTATTGGTTATAATCGGGTACTTAATGATAATAAATATTTTATAGGTAAATAACTGGTTTACTCTCTGTGCGTGTGTGTACGTGCACGTGTGCGCGTATGTATGTGTGTGTCATCAATGAACATGAAAGTAGTCAACTATTATTTTACCACATTATTTGAAACATCCAAGATGAAAGTAAATTAAAATACGTAAAATGTAATCTAAAATAGATACTCAAGATTGCCCAAAGTTGGGCATGTTTTTAAGAACCGAAGATGTGGATGTTACTATTTTAAAATTCATTATTACTTTTAAAAACTTGTTCTAGAAGTATTCTAGCCTTTTAATAGAGCCCTTTTTTCTACTGTGTAGTATAGTATAGTAAAGGTATAATGTGTTAAGCTAAGCCATGAACTATCCAATCTGTGACAGTTTCTTTCCCAGAGTACTAGCATAAATGACTATTTTTCTGAAAAAGTTAACTGTATATCACTACACCCCATCCAGGGCAATGTTTCTCAACCTTTTTTTTTTTTTTTTTTTTTAAATCACACACTTAAAGAATCTTTTTAGTTTTTTTTTTTCCTAGTTGCTGCCACCTCCCCTATCAAATTTTAGTATCAAAAATATACTGTATATCTGGAATTTATACATATAGTGAGTAACATTTTGTTGTGTTCCCTCAACCCCAAGAACCAGTTTCTCCCCCTTAGGCAGTATCACAGTCTTTGAGAATGCATGGATTAGAGAAAAGCAAATGCACTTGAAAGTGTTGGATTTCATACCAACACTTTGTTGTAAGGATCCCTGGTGGCGCAACGAGTAAGCACTCAGCTGCTAACAAAAACGTTGGCAGTTTGAACCAACCCACCCAGCGGCTCAGTGGGAGAAAGACCACCTGCAATCTGGTCCTGTAAAGATTACAGCCTAGAAAACCCTATATAGTAGTTCTACTCTGTCACATGAGGTTGCTGTAGGTTGAAAATCGACTCTACGGCACCTAATAACAGAAGTCCCGAGTGGCTTTGTATGTATGTGGGATGATTAAAACCATTTGCCGTGGAGTTGACCCCATGTGTGGCAGAGTAGATCTGTACTTTATAGGATTTTTCTTTTCTTTTTTTGGTTACCTTTTTTTTTTTTTTTTTTTTAATTGTACTTCAGGTGAAGCTTTACAGAGCAAACAGGTTTCTCATTAAACAATTAATGCACATATTATTTTGTGACGTTGGTTGCCAACCCCATGACACATCAACCTTCTCCCCGTCTTCGACCTTGGGTTCCCTATTACCAGCTTTCCTGTCCCCTCCTGCCCTGTTGTCCTTGCCCCTGGGCTGGTGTGCCCACTTAGTCTCGTTTTGTTTTATGGCCTTGTCTAATCCTTGGCTAAAGGGTAAACCTCAGGAGTGACTTCATTACTGAGCTATAAGTGTGTCGGGGGGGGCCGTACTCTTCGAGGTTTCTCCAGTTTCTGTCAGACCAGTAAGTCTGATCTTTTGTGTGTGTGTGTGAGTTAGAATTTTGTTCTACATTTTTCTCCAGCTCTGTCTGGGAACCTCTGTTGTGATCCCAGTCAGAGCAGTCGGTGGTGGTAGCCGGGCACCATGTAGTTGTGCTGGACTCACTCTGGTGAATGCTGTTGTAGTTGTGGTCCATTAGTCCTTTGGACTAATCTTTCCATTGTGCCTTTAGTTTTCTTCCCTCTCCCTTGCTCCAGATGGCTTGAGACCAGTGAAGCGTCTTAGATTGCTACTTAGAAACTTTTGAGACCCCCAGCGATAGTCACCAGAGTAGAATATAGAACATATTCTTTATAAACTATGTTATGCCATCTGAACGAGATGTGCCCCCAGACCATGGTCCCCAGAGCCCTCAAATTACTGAGGGACCAGTAATTTGGTCCCCTGGAGAGTTTGGATGCATCTGTGGAGCTTCCCTGACCTTTCCTTGGACAAGCTGTGCTGGCTTCCCCTGTATTGTGTACTATCTTACCCTTCACCAAAGTTACCATTTATCTGTTGTCTATTCAGTGTTTTTCCCTCCCATTCCTCCCCTCCCTTATAACCATCAAAGATTGTTTCATAGAGTTTTTCAGTGGCTGATTTTTCAGAAGTAACTTGCTAGGCCTTTCTTCAGAGGCGCCTCTGCATGGACTCAAACCTCCAACTTTTTGGTAGGCAGCCAAGCATGTTAACTTTTGCACCATCCAGGGAATCCTTTGAAGTGATTAGTACTTTTAAAACTCTCCTTGAAAAGAAACTTTATTCGGAGTCTTCAGTCTAAATCTTGAAGCATATGAAGAAAAAGCTCTAGCTGCCTTGATCCTAGGGCTATCCTAGTGGTTGGTACATTTTAAATTTCTCTGTTCACCAAATCTTAGCAGCAGCTGCCTCACTTATTCCAAATAATATAAGTGTCATAAAGCCAACCATCATAAAATTATTTTAGCTGACGGTAGTTTCACAAAAATATGAAGGAAAAATAGCAATTTATTTTTTATTAAATTTACAGCTAATGTGTCATCTTCAATGATGGGAATATTGAATGGGAGTATATGAGATGGGAGTATCTGAGATAAAAGCTTTCTTCATTTTCCTAAGTACTTTCCCATGATCCAAAGCACAATGTTTTCGGTTTTTGATTTGTATGTTTGTTTCTCTTTATAGCAGTAGTTAGCAGGGGCTGGAGTTAGATGGTTTTAGCTCTTACATTTAGGTCTTTGCTTCATTTTGAGTTATTTTTGTATATGGTGTGAGGTAGGTTTCCACTTTCATTCTTTTGCATATGGCTATCCATTTGTCCCAGAACCAGTTGTTGAAAAGACAATTCTTAACCCATTGGGTTGTTTTGGCACCCTTATCAAAAATCAGTTGGCTTTGGTTTCTTAGATTTTCTTTTTTGTCTTTCTGTTCTCTTAGTTCATTTTTTTTTCTACTGTGATACTTATTGTTTCCTTCCTTTTGCTTGCTGTAGGTTTCGTTTGCTCTTCCTATTTTAGTTTCTTAAGGTGGAAGGGTAGGTTATTGATTTAAACTCTTTCATCTTTTTAGATATAGGTATTTATAGCTATAAGTTTCCCTCTAAGTGCTGTTTTTGCTGCATCCTATATGTTTTGATACATTGTATTTTTGTTTTTGTTCATCTCAAGGTATTATCTAATACCTCTTTTGACCTGCTAGTTATTTAGTAATATGTTTAATTTGCATGTATTTGTGAATTTCCAAAATTTCATTTCATTGGGATTGGAGAGCATACTTTGTATAATTCAATCCTTTTAAATGTATTGAAAAGACTTATTTTATGTTCTGGTATATGGTCTATCCTGGAGAATGTTCTATGTACATTTTAGAAGAATACATAGTCTGTTGTTGGATGAAGTGTCGTTTGTTAGATCTAGTTGATTTACAGTGTTGTTTAAGCCTTTTGTTTCCTTATTGATCATCTCTCTAGTTCTATCTATCATTGAATTGGGGATATTGAAATCTTCAATTTTTATTTAATTGTCTATTTCTCTCATCCCTTCTGTCCATTTTTGCCTCATGGATTTTGGAGCTCTGTTGTTAGGTGCATGCATATTTGTAATGATTATATCTTTTTGATGGATTAGCTGTTTATCATTATCTTTGTCTCTAGTAACAATTTATGCCTAAATTCTGTTTTGTCTGATATTAGTATAATGTCTTCAGCACTTTTGGTGAATGCTTGCATTGTCTATATTTTCCTATCCTTTTCTTTCAAGCTGTTTGTGTCTTTGAATCTAGAGTCTTTTGTCAGCAGCATATAATTGGATCGTGTTTTTTATATGTCTGCCAATCTCTGCCTTTTGACTGGAATGTTTAGTTAACATTTAAAGTACTTACTGATAAAGATTGATGTCTTCCTCTAGCTATTTTCTGTATATTTTATTTTTTTCTTCTATTTCTCTATTACTGCCTTCTTTTGTGATAGATGTTTACTAGTTACTATTTTAATTCCATTTTCATGTCTTTTTTTATTTTTTGAGTTATTACTGAGATTACAAATAACATCTTATTTTATAGCAGTCTAGTTTGGATTAATACCAGTTTAATTTTAATAGCATATAAAAGCTTTGCTCCTATATAGCTCCTTTCCCTCTCTTCTCCTTTGTTTTTTGTTGTTGTTGTTTTACAGAAATTACATTTTTATACATTGTATGTCTATCAAAACAGATTTATAATTATTGTTTTATGTATTTTTCTTTTAAAGCAGAGAGGAGAAAAGAATTGTTACAAAGAAAAAAGTTATACTGTTAAATTTACCTGTGTCATTACATTGACTGATACTCATTATTTCTTCATGGGGATTTGAGTTACTGTCTAGCGTCTTTTCACTTCAGCCTGAAGATCTTTCTTTAGTGTTTCTTGTAGGGCAGGTCTGCTAGCAACAAATTCCCTCGGTTTTTGCGTGGTTGGCAATGTCTTTTGATTTCTTCACTTTTGAAGGAAAATTTTACCAGATATAGAATTCTTGGTTGATGTGGGGTTTTTTTTTTTGTTTTTTGTTGTTGTTGTTGTTTTTCCCCACTAATTTGAATGTCATCTGCCTACCTCTAGCCTCCATGGTTAGTGATGGGCAGCCAGCTGTTAATATTGAGGTGTTAATTCCTTGTACAGGATGAGTCGTTTTTTCTTTCTGCTTTCAGGATTCTTTTTTTGTCTTTTGACAGTTTGATTATGATTTATCTAGGTATGGACCCTTCTGAATTTATCCTGCTTGAGTTCACTGAGCTCCTTGGATGTGCAGATTAATGTTTTCCATCAAATATGAGAATTTTTCAGGCATTGCTTATTCACATAGTCTTTCTGCCCTTTTCTGTCTCTCCTTTCCTTTTGAGACTCCTTTTATGCTTATACCTGATGGTGTTCCACAGCTCTCTGAGGCTCTGGTCACCTTTCTTTGTTCCTTTTTATGTTCCTCAGACTGGACAATCTCAGTTGACCTGCTTTTAAGTTTATTGATTCTTCTCTGTTTTCAAATCTGCTGTCAAGCCCCTCTAGTGAATTTTTTATTTCCATTACTGTATTTTTCACCTCCGGAAGTTCTACTTAGTTCTTTTTTATCATTCCTGTTTCTTTTTCTTTTTTTAATTCTCTGTTCAGCAAGACATTGTTCTCATAATTTCCTTTAGTTCTTTAGGCATGGTTTCTTTTAGTTCTTTAAAAATATTTAAAATAGGTAATTTAAAGTCTTTGTCTAGTAAATCCAATGTCTAGGCTTCTCAGGGACAGTTTCTATTGACTGCTTTTTTTTTTTTTTTTTTCTTTTTACTGTGTATGGGTCATACTTGTTTCTCTGCATGTGTCATTATTTTTTCTTGCTGCTTGTACATTGTAAGTAGTATAATGTGGCAGCTCTGGAAATCAGATTCTTCTCCCTTCACAGGGTTTGTTGTTGCTATTCCTATTTCTGTTTGTATAATGAGTTTCCTGAACTAATGCCATAAAGTCTGTATTCTTTATCATGGTGGCTACTGAAGCCACTGCTTGGTTAGCTTAGTGGTCAGCTAGTGATTGGACATTGATTTCCTTAAATGCCTGAATCAATAAGTTTCCTAGTATTTGTCAAGGGGATCTGTGTGTGTATTGGGGCATGCCTTCAGCACTCAACCAGGCAACCGACAACTTAATGTCAGCCATAGATGAGACCTTAGGGCCTTCTCAGGTCATTCCTAAGCATGTACACAGCCCTACACATGCATGTGGCCTTGTAGTATCCTAGTGATATGTCAGAGGTTTTTTGAAAACCTGTATTTCAAAGTATATGTCCAAAGCTATGGACATGTCATTCTGTAGCTTCTCCTTTTAAGTTTTTTGGTTAGCTTGTTGTTTTCCCCAAAAGTCTGCCTCATGCAGCTGAAGCGTTAATTGTTGCTGATTGTTTTCAGCAAACAACCCCCTGGTGGAAGTAGGTGACCTCTGATTCAGATCAAATAAAGATAATCCATGCAAATGTGTTATTCTAGGGAACTGCCACACAGGTCAGATAACAACAGTTCTCTGGGAATAGGACTTTGAAAAAGTTCTGTCACCATCTGACCCCTCCAGTGGCTGCTAGGCTGGGTGGCTTTTACCGCAATTGCAAGTTATTTGTTTTAAGAGCTATCACTCAGCTGAGGAGAGGGGCATGGGAATAGAGAAAGTTAAAATGCCACAGAGATCACTGTTCTTACCAAGGTTGATCTGTTTTTCTTGAATGAATGCTCCCCAAATTGTTACAAGCCTAAATTTTAATTTCTGAAATTCTGAAAAGGTTGATTTTGATCATTTTTGCCAGTGTTCTCATAATGTAAAAGAGAGGATTTTCAGAGTTCGTTACTATGCCATTACCCGCGATGTCACTCAAAATTTTAGGAGTTCAAACAGAGCTGTGGGAGGTGATAGAAGGGCTTTGTGCAAGGGAGTAATGTGACCAGATTTGCTCCACAAGTCAAGGCGAGTCTGATGCTTTATGGGTGAGGAAACTGAGTCCTGAAGAATTCAAGTAATTTTTTTCCATCATCCTAATGTTTATTTTAACCGATAGAATAAGATTCTGGCCTCCTGATGTCCTATCGAGGGCTCTTTTTATACTATGTTACTATTTTTAATACTGTGGTTAAACTCCAGTAATTCTAAGAAACACAGGAACAAGGATAGGCTGTCTGGACAAATAAAGCATTTATATGTGTGAAAGTACCAAGCACTGATAACATAACATCGCTCATAAGTATTCGTTAGACGTGAATGTTAAACTTCTTGTTGAAATAGTAGGGCTTTGATTCCTGAAGGGCATAAGTTAAAAATTACAAAAGGAGTTCTTTCTTTACCTTTCATGTAAAGTAGGTCTTCTGTTCATTTTTTTTTTTTTCCTCAAACTGTTAGGCAGATAGGTGAAGTTTACAAATAAATGGCCATGTTGGGAGAATATAGTTTTTTGATTATCCAGTAAGTGAAAGAACACCATTTATTAACCTAGTCAGTATTATTTGTAATCAGTATTATTAACCATTAAAGACTAGTTTGTCAAGCACCTTATTTTTCTAGTTGTTTCCTTTCAAGGGGCCATTATTCTATGGATTCTGCTCTGTACTGCAACACAACCTAGTGGTTCTGGGCAAGGCTACATAGTAACAGCACTTTCAAGACTCTGTCCATGAAATTGGTAACTGCTCTAGGGTTTTCAACAGCAATTTTACAGAAAGTGTAGAGTTGACTGAAAGCTCCTAAATTTTTATTTTTCATTTAGGTTACTTACAACAAGAAAACCTCACTTCTACCTGCCAGACTTTTATTTTGGAAAGTTCAAATTTAAAAGAATATGCAGAACACTGTACAGATGAAGGTTTTATCCCAGCCTGCTTACTGGTGAGTGATTTGTTCCTTAAAGGAAATACTTCATCATTGAGCAACATAAGAGACTATAAATGCAGTCTTAAAATCAGCTTATCAGCAAAGTCAAAATTGGTGGAAGTTTGATGTTCATCTTCATGTATGACTGAAAAGACCCAATAGGAAGCCAGCTGTTCTTTCCCTTCACACATTTATGCCAGAGCTATTCCGTGAATTACAACTTTGCTTCTGAGAATCAGTTTCAAAATGAGACCCTCATTTCTAATTAGTTTCACTGCTGTTTGCCCTTGTAGCTTATTTTTTTATTCCCAATCTTGTATTTCGTTGTTTGCTTCTAACAAATATAAAACAGGTATTTTGGTATCTAATTCTCACCCGTTTTTAAAATATCAGTAGACCAACAGATCATCATTTGGTGTATAATAGATATATTCTAAAATTACATTATTTAAAATGGTATTTTGTCATTTTAAACACAGTGGCTTAGTGACAGTGAAACTCACAGACAACATACTGATTATCTGTGTAGAAAATCTAAAGTAATCTGAAAAAACTGCTAGAACTTAGCAGGTCACAGTATACAAGGTCACTACATGACAGTCTGTTGATTTTATATATTGACAATGAACGACTGGAATTTGAAATTGTAAAGAAAATACATATATTATTTACAATACCTCCAAACAAACAATAAAACTTAAATAATACATCTAGTAAAATAAGATCTGTATGTTGAAAACTACTTGAAGGAAATTAAAGGTCTAAATAAATGGAGAGATATACTGTGTTCATGGATTAAAAGACATAATATTGTTAAGATGTCATTTCTTCCTGATTTGATCTATAGATTTATCATAAAATTTCTGCAAGCATTTTTGTAGACAGTACCAAGCTGAATCCTGTAATTTATCTTAGAGGCAAAGGAACCAGAATAGCTCAAGTAATTCTGAAAAAGAACAAGTGGGTGCCTTACATTATATGATTTTAAAACTTACTGTAAAGTTACAGTAATCAAGATTAAGCAGTACTGATGGAAAGATGCATAGATCAATGGAACAGAATAGAGAGCTCAGAAGTAGACCCATACAAATACAGCCAACTGAAAAGCAATTCAATGGAAAAATGATATTCTTATCAAGAAATAGTGCTAGGAAAATTGGACATCAATACGCAAAAAAAGAAGTTTTACATATACCTAATTAACCAAAGATTAACCAAAATGGATCATAGAACAAAATGCAAAACACAGAAGTGTAAAGCTTCTGTAGGAAACATGAGCGAAAGTCTACATTTACCTTGTATTTGTTGATGAGTTTTTATATATATCAGAAGCACAGTCTATAAAAGAAAAAATTGATAAATTGAACTTCGTTAAAATTAAAAATTTCTGCTCTACGAAAGACAGTGTTAAGACAATGAAAAGACAGAGCACAGTCTGGGAGAAAATATTTGTAAGTCACATATCCAATAAAGGACTTGTACCAAGAAATACAAAGAACTCTTAAAGTTCAACAAGAAAACAAATAACTGAATTTTTTTAAAAATGGATAAGAGATCCAAACCCAGTTTATGAAAGAAAATATGCAGATGGCAATAAGCATATGAAAATATGTTCCACACTTGCAGGCAGCCATCTGAGATACAACTGTTGATCTCTAGTTAGAGCAGAAGAGAAACACAAAAACCAAAGACTCAAAGAAGAAACTAGTCTACAGGGCAAATAACACGTGCGTTAGATATGGGTTTTTTTTTGTTTTTTTTTTTTTTGCCAGCAGAGTCCTTCCTGTAAGGTATTTCTTAAGTGTGTTATGTTAATTTTTTTTATGTGTTACTGTAAAAAAATAAGCATAGCATGCAAAGGTTAATACCTCACAGAGGGAGGACACAGTTGGCCAAAAATACATGAACCACGGCCTCATCTACCCTGAGACCAGAAGAACTAGGTGGTGCCCAGCTACTACTACCTGACCGTTCTAATAAGGGCCACAATAAATGGACCTTCATAGAATGGGAGAAGAATGTGGAAATGAACCTCAAATTTGTACCAAAAAAAAAAAAAAAAAAACCCAGACCTGCTGGACTGGTTGAAACTTGAGGACTCCCTGAGACTGTTGAGAATGGGAGAAAAATGTGGAACTGAACCTCAAATTTGTACCCAAAAAAAAAAAAAACCAGACCTGCTGGACTGGTTGAAACTTGAGGACTCCCTGAGACTATTGTCGTTGATAAACTCTTCAAACCTTGATAAAACTAGCTACGAGGTCACCTTGTAGCTAAATAACAGATTGGCTAAAAAATGTAATGAATATCACCCAAAAATGCTGTGTTCCTTTAAAAAAATCACCTGTATGAGACCAAATGGTCAACAATTAATAAGAATGAGAATGAAAGGGGGCAGCGAAGCTAAATTAATGGGAATGGAATGACCAGAACGGAAATAATAAGAAAGTTCACATTGTAAAGAATGTAACTAATGTCACTGAACAACTTGTGTAGAAATTGTTGAATGGGAACCTAAATTTCTGTGTAAATCTTCACCAAAAACACAATAAAATGTTATTAGAAAAGAAAATATGCTCCATATCATTAATCATAAGGAAAAGGCAAATTAAAACCCCAGTGAGCTACCAGTGGAGTCCCTGGGTGGTGCAAATGGTTAATCCATTCAGCTGCTAACCAAAAGATTAGAAGTTCAAATCCACCCACAGACACCTTGGAAGAAAGTCCTGGTGGTCTGCTTCCAAAAAATCAGTCATCGAAAACGTTAAGGAAGACAGTTCTACTCTGATACTCATGGTGTTGCCATGAGTCGGAATTGACTCAGTGGCAACTGTTTTCTTTTTTGCTTGAGATATCTGTTAGGTTGGCTAAAATAAAACATGTTTTAAAACTGACAGGTACTTCGTGGTGAGGATGCAGAGCAGCAGGAGCTTTTATTCAGTGCTGATGGGAATGTAAAACTGTACATCCCCTTTGGAAAACAGTTTGTCAGTTGCTTATAAAGTAAAACATATGCTTACCACATGATCCAGCACTCACACACACCCAGATATTTACCCAAGTGAGTTAAAAAATACATGTTCAGAGAAAAACCTGCATGCTAATGTTTACTCATAGCTATCAAAAACTGGAAACAACCAAGATGTCCTTCAAAAGGTGAGTGAATAAACTAACTGTGGTATATTCATATAATGGGATATTACTTGGCGATAAAAAGAAGCACACTAGTCACACAACAACATGTATGAGTTCTAAATAAACTTTGCTAAGTGAAAGAAGTCAAGACCCAAAAGGTTCCATATTGTGTGATTCATTTATGTGACAGTATGGAAGATCAAAAGTAGAGGGATGGGAGACATCAGTGGTTGTCAATGGGTGGGAAGTAGTTGGTTACAAAGGCCATATAAGGGAATTTTGGAGGTGATAGAGCTGATCTGTATGGTACCATTGTAGTAGATACAGGACTATGCATTTGTCAGTGTCCGTAAAACTGTGAACTTTATGTAATATAAAAAAAGAATGAACCCACGTATCAGAGGATCCCAGGATGGAATGTAGCCTGTGAAAAATGGATCTTTACTTTATCACAAATATATGATGTAACCTCACTGAAGGGAGTGGAAGAAAAGGAGCTAACTAAAGTAACATTGAAAAACAGTGTTTTGACTTAATAGCATGGCTACACACAAAAAGAATGGTGCGGAAGCATTGTACTCTCTGCTAACAAAAAAAATTCTAGATAATGGGAGACAGGTTCTGTTTGGGAAAGAAGAGATAAATAGGTATATAAACCTGTGGTGCAAGATTATAGTCTAAGATACCCATATGTAGTCATGTTTAATGTATATACAGATAGATACAGAAATAGATATGTTTTTATGTATGTGTTGGTATGTGTGTGTCTGGTAAGAGGGCTAGAAGCACTGCTATTCCAGTAGCAACAAGCACATCTAGCACCCACGTCTTAATTTCTAAATACCATTCTCCAATAAAAGGAACCAGGGCTTCTAAGAGAAATGACTGAGTCTAGGACTGAGGCAGGAAGAATACATGATGAGCTGGTAGCATCTATTAATACCAGAAAGTAAAGAAGTGCTAAGGGGGCAGGGAAGGACACTGGGGTCAACTCAGTAGAGCTCTTAGTGACCAAAGCTGGAACAATTTGAACAACAAAATTATAATAACAGTATTAGATTATAGCGCAAAGAATAAAATAAATACACCAATGTAAATAAATGACTGAATGAATGAATGGGGGAGAAGGGACAAACCTTTGTCACAGAAGAATTCTAACTAATAAATGTAGATACTCTCCTTTCAAGAAGTAGAGCTTAATTCCTTTCCCTTTATGTGTTGGTGTGACTTAGTGACTTGCTTCTAACAAATAGTGTATAGAAAGGGGAAAATAATAACTTTAGAGTGGAAAAACTTGGCAGACACCATCTGAATCAAGTGATCAAGGATAATATCACCAGTGATAAATCACATTGATACTGTGTACCCACTAATATGATGTGATAAGAAGGGTGCTTCATCTCTGTGGCAGTCTTCCCAAAATTGTATAATCCCAATTAAGTCATGAGAAAACATCAGACAATGCGATCAAGGGACGTTCTACAAAATACCTAACCACTACTCTTCAAGGTGTCAACATCAAGAAATACAAGGAAAGACTGAGAAACTGTCACTGATTGGAGGAGACTAAGAAGATACAATGACTAGATGCAAGATGGTATTCTAGTTTGGATCCTAGAACAGAAAAATGACATTAGTGAAAAAACTGTTGAAATGTAAATAAAGTCTGTAGAATAGTTAATAGTATTGTATGCATGGTGTTAAAAAAAAAAAAATACTGTGGTTATGTAAGGTGTTAACATTAAAGGAAGCTGAGTGAAGGGCATATAGGAACTCTTGTATTATGTATGTAATTCGTCATTGAATCTAAAATTCCAAAGAAAAAGCTTGAAGACCTTAGAAGATAAAGGTAGGTGTTTATGTCCCCATTTTTTAGATAAGGAAGAGATTAAATCACATGCGAAGAGTTTTAACAGGTAAATGTTATTGTTACTCTCTGTTACTAAGTGAGCATTGTCTCAAAATGGTGGAGAAAAGGGGGAGAAAAAAAGCAAAGTGAAAAAAAAAGGTGGGGCATAAATATTCTAAGAATATAACTATTCAGTAATCATTCTGCCTGGTAAGGCCAAAGGGAGGGGATTACTAACATCTGTTAGGTGGTGGAACTCTCATGTCCACATCTAAAATAACAGCAGGGCAGAAGTTGAGGGTTTCTATGCAAAAAGGAATTCGTTCAACAAACATTCATTCAGCAGTTATTTTAGTATCTAATAGAAATAACCACCAGTTGTCATGGAGTTGATTCCAACTCATGGAAACCCCAAGTGTGTCAGAACTCTGTTCCATAGGGTTTTTGTGTGTGTGGGTGTTTTGATTTTGTTTTTTTATGTTCATCCTTTTTTTTTAAATTGTGGTGAAAATATACACTACACAACATACAGCAGTTCAACAGTTTCTCCATGTACAATTCAGTGACATTAATTACAGCCTTCAAGGTGTGCAACCATTCTCACTATCTTTTTCCAATTATCCCACCATCATTGATATACATTCAGTGCACTCTAAATAAAACCTTCCTCTCTCCCACCCATGGTAACCACCAATAATTTTTGGTTTATGCATATTTGCTTATTTCATATAAGTGAGATCATATAGTGTTTGTCCTTTTGTGACTTATTTTGCTCAGCATAATATTTTCTAGGTTAATCCATGTTGTAGCGCACATCAGGTGTTCATTCCTCTTCTTTATGACTGAGTAATATTCCCCTGTGTGTGTATACCACATTTTGCTAATCCATTTATCAGTTGATGGACATTTCGGTTGTTTCCACCTTTTGGCTATTGTGATTGGTAATATAATGAACATTGGTGTACGTGTGTCTATTACCGTCGCTGCTTTCAGGTCTTACCTAAGAGTGGAATCGCTGGGTTATATGATAGTTCTGTGTTCAACTTTTTGAGAAACCACCAAACCATTTTCCACAGTGGCTTCTTTTTTTCTTTTTTTTTAATCAATGCCATTCTAATGGGGGGGGAGATAATATCTCACTATGGTTTTGATTTGCATCTGTGAGTCAGAATCCACTCGATGGCAAGGAGCTTTTCTTTTTTTTTGGAATGGCTAACAACTTTGAGTATCTTCATGTGCTTGTTGGCCATCTGAATATCCTTTGGTGAATTGTCAGCTCCCAAATCCTTGCTTTTTCCCTGTTCTACTCTACAACCTTGGACTTGAGGTGATAAAAATCTACCTTTCAGTAGTAGTATTGAGAATAAAGGGAAAATATAGATGAGTTGATGAAATAATACAAGTGAGAATAGGAAGATACTGATATTTGGAAGGGTATCTCTTTTTTTAGTGTATATATATATTATTTCTTTTATTGAACTTTAGATGAAGGTTTGTAGAACAAACTAGCTTCTCATTAGGCAGTACATATATTTTACGGCATTGTTTAACAACCCCATGAAATGTCAGTACTCTCCCTTCTCAACCTTGGGTTTCCTATTACCAGCTTTCCTGTCCCCTCCTGCCTTCTAGTCCTTGGCACTGGGCTGACATGCCCCTTTAGTATTGTTTTGCCCTATGGGTCAGTCTAATCTTTGGCTAAAAGGTGAATGTGTGGAGTGACTTCATTACTGGCCTAAAAGGGTGTCCAGGGGCCATGTTTTCAGGGTTTCTCCAGTCTGTCAGGCCAGTAAGTCTGGTCTTTTTTTTGTGAGTTAGAATTTTGTTCTACATTTTTCTCCTACTCTGTCTGGGACCCTTTATTGTGATCCTTGTCAGAGCAGTCAGTGGTGGTAGCCAGGCACCATCTAGTTATACTGGACTCAGTCTGGTGGAGGCCATAGTAGTTCTGGTCTCTTAGTCCTTTGGACTAATTTTTTCCCCTTGTGTCTTTAGTGTTCTTCATTTTCCCTTGCTCCCAAAGTGGGGAGATCAGTGGAGTATCTTAGATGGCCGCTCACAGGCTTTTAAGACCCCAGAGCTACTCACCAAAGTAGAATGTAGAACATTTTCTTTATAAACTATGCTATGCCAGTTGAGCTAGATGTTCCCTGAGACCATGGTCCCCACAGCCCTCAGCCCAGGGATTCATTCCCTAAGGGAGTTTGGATTTATCCATGGAGTTCCCATGATCTTACCCTGAACAAGTTGTGCTGGCTTCCCCAGTATTGCATACTGTCTTACCCTTTACAATAGTTATCATTTATCTATTGTCTATTTAGTATTTTTCCACCCCCAACCCTCCCTCCCTCGTAACCATCAAAGATTGTTTCTGTTTGTGTGTAAACCTTTTCCTGAGTTTTTATGGTAGTGATCTCATACAATATTTCTCATTTTGTGATTGACTTATATCACTCAGCATAATGCCTCCAGATTCATGTATATTGGGAGATGCTTCACAGATATATCATTGCTCTTTGTTGTTGTGTAATATTCTGTTGTGTGTATGTACCATAATTTGTCCATTCATCTGTTGATGGACATATAGGTTGTTTCCATGTTTTTCCTATGGTGAACAGTGCTGCAGTGAATATGAGTGTGCCTATGTCTATTCGTGTGGTGGCTCTTATTTCTCTAGGATATATTACTAGGAGTGGGATGACTGGGTCATATTGTATTTCTATTTCTAGCTTTCTAAGTAAGCACCATACCGTTTTCCAAAATGCTTGTACCATTTTGCATTCCCACCAGCAGTGCATAAGAGTTCCAGTCTCCCCACAGCCTCTTCAGCATTTGCTATTTCCTGTTTTCTGGATTGGTGCCAGTAATGCAGGGGATGAGATGGTATCTCATTGTGGTTTTTATTTGCATTTCCCTGATCGATAGTGATCACAAGCATTTCCTTCATGTTTCTGTTAACTACTTGAATGTCTTCTTTGGTGAAGTGTCAGTTTTTTTCCTTTGCCCAAATTTTAATTGGATTATTTGTCTTTTTGCGGTAGACTTTTTGGATTTTCCTGTAGATATTAGAGATTAGACCTTTGTGAGGTTTGTAATAGCCAACCATTTTTTCCCTGGCTGTAGGTTCTCTTTTTTACTCCATTGGTGAATTCTTTTGATGAGCGTAAGTGTTTAATTTTTAGAACATCCTGATTATCTAGCTCATCTTCTGGAGTTTGTATGTTGTTAATTATGGTTTGTATCCTGTTAATGCCATGTATTAGGGACTCTGGTGCTGATCTTGTTTTTTCTTCTGTGATCTTTATAGTTTTTGGTTTTAGACTTAAGTCTTTGATCCATTTTGAATTACTTTTTGTGTATAGTGTGAGGTATGGGTTCTGTTTCATTTTTTTTGCAGATGGACATCAAATTTTGCCAGCACCATTTGTTAAAAATAAAAAGACTTTCTTTTCCCCATTTGATGGACTTTGGGCCCGTGTCGAAGATCAGGTAACCATACATAGATGGATTTACTTCTGGGTTCTCAGTTCTGTTCCATTGATCAATGTATCTGTTGTTGTACCAGTACCAGGCTGTTTAGACTACCGTAGCTGTATAGTAGGTTCTGAGGTCAGATAGTGTGAGTCCTCCTACTTTATTCTTCTTCTTCAGTAATGCTTTACTTATCTGGGGCCTCTTCCCTTTCCATATAAAGTTAATGATTATTTATTGCATCTCTTTAAAGAATTTTGTTGGTATTTGGATTGGTATTACATTGTATTTGTAGATTGCTTTGGGTAGAATTGTCATTTTCACAATGTTGAGTCTGCCTATCCATGAGCATGGTTTGTTTTTCCATTTATGTAGATCTCTTTGGGTTTACTGCAATAGTGTTTTAAAGTTTTCTTTGTATAGTTCTTTCACATCCCTGGTTAGATTTATTCCTAAGTATTTTATTTTTTTAGAGGCTGTTATAAATGATATTACTTTCCTGATTTGCTTTTCATCATTCTCTTTGTTGGTGTATAGGAATCCAGCTGATTTTTGTGTGTTTATCTTGTATCCTGCTACTCTGCTGAATCTTTCTATTAGTTCCAGCAGTTTTCTTGTGGAGTCTTTTGAGTTTTCCGTATATAGTATCGTATCATCTGCAAATAGGGACAGTTTTACTTTTTCATTACCAACTCAGATGCCTTTTATTTGTTTTTCTTGCCTTATTGCTGTAACTAGGACGTCTAGCTATATTCTATAGGCATGGTGATAAAGGACATCCATGTCTCATTCCTGTTCTCAAGGGGAATGTTTTCAGCTGCTCTCCATTTAGAATGTTGTAGGCTGTTGGTTTTACATAGATGCCCTTTATTATGTTGAGGAATTTCCCTTCTGTACCTATTTTATTGGCTATCTTTATCAGTAATGGGTGTTAGACTTTGTTGAATGTCTTTTCTGCGTAGATTGAGATGATCACGTGATTCTTTTCCTTTATTTTATTTATGTGGTGTATTACATGGATTGATTTTCTAATGTTGAACCATCCTTGCATACCTGGTATGAGTCCTACCTGGTGGTGGTATATTATTTTATTGATACAATGCTGAATTCTATTGGCTAGAATTTTGTTGAGAATTTTTGCATCTGTATTCATGAGAGATATTGGTGTGTAATTTTCTTTCTTTTATGATGTCTTTCCTGGTTTTGGTATCAGTGTTATGCTGGCTTCATAGAATGTATTTGGAAGTATTCCCTCCTTTTCCATGTTCTGAGATAATTTGAGTAGTACTGGTATAAGCTCTTTTCTGAATATTTGGTAGAATTCTCCAGTGAAGCCATCTGGGCCAGGACTTTTTTTTTTTAATTGGGAGGTTTTTTTTTAAATTACCTTTTCAAATCTCTTCTCTTGTTATGGGTCTGTTCAGATTTTCAATGTCAATTTGTGATAGTTTGAATAGGTAGTGTTGTCCATTTTCTCTAGATTTTCAAATTTGTTAAAAAGTATAGTTTTTCATAATACTCTGTTATAATCCTTTTCATTTCAGTTGGATCGGTTGTAATGTCCCTCATTTCATTTCTCATTTGGGTTATTTGCATCCTTTCCTGTTTTTCTTTTGTCAGTTTGGCTAGTGGTTTGTCGATTTTGTTGATCCTTTCAAAGAACCAACTTTTGGTTTTGTTGATTCTTTCTGTTGTTTTTCTATTCTCTATTTCATTTGTTTCTGCTCTGATCTTTATTATTTCCTTTCTTCTGGTGGCTGTAGGCTTCTTTTGCTGTTCCCTTTCTATTCATTCCAGTTGTGTAGCTAATGTTTTGATTTTGTCCCTTTTTGATGTGTGCATCTGTTGCTATAAATTGATCTCTGATTACTGCTTTTGCTGTTTTCCAAAGGTTTTGGTATGATGTGTTTTCATTCTCATTAGATTCTGGGAATTTTTTTATTCCAACTTTGATTTCTTCTATTACCCAGTGGTTCTTAAGCAGAGTGTAATTTGGTTTCCATTTAATTAATTTTTTCCCTTGTTATTCCTGTTGTGAATTTCTACTTTGATGGCGTTGTGATCAGAGAAGATACTTTGTATTATCTCAGTGTTTTGGGTTTTGTTGAGGGTTACTTTGTGGCCTAAAGATGTGGTCTATTCTGGAGAATGTTCCATGTGTACTGGAAAAGAATGTGTACTTTGCAGCTGTTGGGTGGAGTGTTCTCTATATGTCTGTGAGTTCAGGTTGGCTGATTGTGGCCTTTAGATCTTCTGTATCTTTGTTGAGTTTCTTTCTAGATGATCTGTCCTTTACCGAGAGTGGTGTGTTGAAGTCTCCTGCTATTATATTGGAACTGTCATTTTCTCTTTTCAGTGCTGTTAAAGTTTGTTTTATGTATTTTGGAGCCCAGTCATTGGGTGTGTAGATATTTATTATGGTTATGGCTTTATGCTGGATTGTCCGTTTAATCATGATGTAGTGTACTTCTTTGTCTTTTATGGTGGATTTTGTTTTAAAGTCTATTTTATCTGAGATCAGTATTACCACTCCTGCCCTTATTTCATTGCTGTTTGCTTGATGTATTTTTTCCCATCCTTTAATTTTTAATAAATTTATGTCTTTGTTTCTAAGGTATGTCTCTTGTAGACAGCATATTGATGGATCCTGTTTTTTAAATCCATGCTGTCACTTTCTGTCTCTTTATGGGTGCATTAGGCCATTTGTGCTCGGTGTAATTATTGATAAGTTTTAGTTTATTGTCATTTTGTAGTGCTTTTTCTTGTGGTGCTGACAATTTCTTTTTTCCTCTTATTCTCCTGTGCTGAATTCCTTTTATTTGTGGATTTTTTTTTTTCATTTCTTTTGTTTTTGTAGATTTTGTTTTAAGTGAGACTTTGTTTTTCTTCTTTATTTTGATGAGTAGGTTTGTTAACTTTCTTTGTGGTTACCTTGAATTTACCCTTATCTTCCTAGGTTTGAACCAGTCTGTTACTACTTGGTATCACCTTGCCTTCATCTCCATTAGAAACTTCTGTACCTACACCGTTTATTCCCTCTCTTATTGTTCTGATGTTGTTGTCATTTACAGATTAACCTCTCTGGTTCCCTGTTGTAAATCTTTTGGTTTTGGGTAGTCCTTGAGAGCTCATTTCTTAGGTTGGTTATCTGGCTGGTCTGATGATGTGTCTGAGATTCAGGCTGCCATCTGATACTGTTTGTTCGCAAACCGAAGGACTCTCGTTAATAATTCTTGTAAATTTGGTTTGGATTTTACATATTCCTTTAGTTTCTGTTTATCTGGAAATGTCCTGATTTCACCATCATATTTGAACGAGAGTTTTGCAGGATATATTATTCTTGGTTGGCTATTTTTTCTTTCAAGGTTTTATATATGTCATCCCATTGCCTTCTTGCCTGCATGGTTTCTGCCGAGTAATCAGAGCTTAGTCTTGTTGTTTCCCCTCTGTATGTGACTTTTCATTTTTCTCGAGCTGCTCTCAAGATTCTTTGTCTTTGGTTTTAGTAAGTGTGATTATGGTATGCCTGGGTGATTTTCTTATAGGGTTCATAGAGTTTCTTGGATGGTCAGTTTTTCATCCTTCATGATGCTAGGAAAGTTTTCTGTCAGCAATTCTTCAATGATCCTCTATGTGTTTTCCATTTTCTCCTCCTGTTCTGCAGCTCCAATCACTCGTAAATTTTTGCTCTTGATTGTATCCCACGTAATTCTCGGTATTTCTTCATTTTTCTTTTTTTTTTCCTTCCTGATTTTTCCTCATAGTTGCATCCAAGTGTTTGTCTTCAATTTCTCTAATCCTGTCTTCCATCATTTTAGACCTGTTCCTTATCCTTTCTGTGACATTGTTGATTTGTGAAATCTTGTTGTTTATCTTTTGGATTTCTAATTGTTGTTTTTGTATGATTTCTAGCTGTGAAGTTATTTTGGCATTTTGTTCCGATATTATTTCCTGAATTCTTCCATTTTTTTAATCTGTATTTTCGATAATTTGTGTATTTTTTCTTCATGTTTATCTGCCTTTTGCTTCAACTCTTGGATAGCTCTGAATATTAGAGATTTGAATTCCCCGTCAGGTAGTTCTAGTATGTTTTCTTCTACTGGAAAGTCATTTGGTGTTTTATTTGGATGCCTGCTGGAACCGTCCTGTCCTGTACTCTTTTTAAACAGTTGTCTGACTGGATTTCTACCTCCCAGCTGAGAACTAATTTTCTGCCCTTGAACCGTCTTAACTCAAGATCCATGTATATCATTTTATGCAAACAGACAGGACCTTAACTCTAGAATATTTATTGCAACCCCTTACATGAGTGGCTATTTATTTTTTGAATTTTATTGTGGTAGTATGTATATAAAACAACATTTGTCATTTTAGCCATTTTTAGTATACAATTCAGTGACATTAATTACATTCACCATATTGTTACAACCATCACCACTGTCCATCTTCAAATGTTTTTCATCACCCTAAACAGAAACATGGTACTGCTTAAGTAATAACTTACCAATTCCCTCTTCTCCCAGACCCTGCTAACCACTAATTAGCTTTTATCTCTATGCATTTTCCTTTTTTAGATATTACATGTAAATGGAATTATATAATCTTTATCCTTTTGTCTTTGACTTATTTTATTCAGCATGATGTTTTCAAGGTTCGTCTAAACAGCATGTATCAGAATTTCATTTCTCTTTATGGCTGAATAATGTTCTGTTGTATGTATATACTACATTTTGTTTATCGAGTCATCTATTGATGGACATTTGGACTATTTCCGTCTATGATGACCTCCTGTACTCTGCAATTCATGTCTTTTGTTGACTGTTAAGTCGTCAAATGTTTCATGATGTGAAAATATTGATAATATTATGTTAGTAATGCTCGATTTTTTCTTCCAGTCCTTATTTGGAAAAAACTTGACAACAATTTTGAATGAATACGTAGCTATGAAAGCAAAAGGTAAGATACAGGTTCAGTGGTTTTTTCATTTTTTTAAATAATTTTATTTTTGTTGTTGTTGAGAATATACGCAGCAGCAGGTATACCAATTCAACAATTTCTACATGTACAATTCAGTGTCAGTGTTTTTTATCTGTTTTATATAGCATTTATTGTTTTAGTTAAAAATAATTTTAAAAGGACATTAATGTTTCTTTGTAATGATCTTGAGAAAGCTGATTTGAGTTATGATGAGATAATGATTTTTAATGAGAATTACCTAATTAAATACTTTGTGTATATATTGTGTGATAAACAAATTGCTAAAATCTGAATGTTAGTAAATATTACAAAAATCATTTTTAAAAAGACATAAGATAAAACTCTTCTTAGATTCTCTACCCTGACAAACAGGCATTGCTATGTGTTATAAAATTTCAAACTGAAGTATTTTAATTTTAAATTCTGTGTAGTCTAAATCTAAACACAGGAGCTAGTAGTAAAATCATGTCTCGTAATTTATGCTATATATAAAATAATACTGTGATGTTTTAGAGAAAGTTGTGATTATTTTATTCTCTACTATTGATTATTTTAGAAGTCCTGGTGGTGCAGTGGTTAAAGCACTCGGCTGCTAACCAAAAGTTCGTACCCACCAGTCACTCCATGGGAGAAAGATGTGGCAGTCTGCTTCCATAAAGATTTACAGCCTTGGAAACCCTGTGGCGCAGCTCTACTCTGTTCTGTAGGCAGGGTCGCTATGAGTTAGAATTGACTCGATGGCAGTGGGTGTTATTTCCATAGCTTAGAACATTAAAATAAAAGAATTAGCATTTAAAAATTAACTAGCTTAAAATTACAATAGAAGAAGAGAAGCTTAACGTTAAGTACTGTCTATGTACAAACATTGTTTAGGTGCCTTCCTATGATTTATCCCATTTAGTCTTTAAAATAATTCTGTGAGAAAGGTATTGTTTAGACCCCATTACTAGGTATGAAGAAACTGAGCATCAGAGAAGCTAGGTAACTTTCCCAAGGTCACAAAACTAGTAACCAGTGGAATTTACCATGCCTACAAGTTTAGGGCCTGAATTTCATTTGTAAGTCTTTGAGAAGGTTATTTGATCTTTATGGCTCCTTTTTTTATCCTTCCCAACTATTTTAATCATCTTACAGGAATATTTGGAGTGTAAATGACATCAGAAACAATATGCTATTGCAAAACAGAGATTTGTATCCCCCTTTTATGTTGGATGGCTTTCTCCATCTTGAGTTTTTTATAAGTATATGGTAAGAGTTTAAATATGGTATGAGGCTCTCATAATGTTCGTTTTAGAGCACATCCTAAAAAAGGGTAATTAGTCATCAAAACTTTTGCCTATAATTCTGAGTAGTAACTGGTGAGCCGTATTTTTAGAGGTCACTGAGCAATCACAGAGATTTGGAAATGTAGATGTAGAAAACTAATTTCCACACTGTTGGGAGTTTGTATAACCTCTATTATAATTATTTTATTATAAAGCAAATTATTCTAATTCACTTTTGAATAATATCACATAAAGCAAAGATAAAAAAATAGTTTATCTCTTTTTTTAATACCAATAAGATATAAAATCATTGGCCTAACAAAACTTCAGATATTTCACAAATGTCCGCTTCCGCTCATATTGCATCTGATAACCAGTGACATGAGGAAAGAAAGCAGCCTTATTATGGCTTTGCGAGTCATTTTGCAAAATGGATTTACTGCTTAGTTCCCAACATCATGTCGACAACTTAGAAAAATGTTTTCCGTATTGATTTAATGGTCTTTGTTCAAATTGAATGAGGATTATTCTCCATCTTGGTTTGTTAAGGTTTAAATAAAAATATTTAAAATAAACCTAAGGTTTATATTTTCCCCTTACGTTTTTAGAAACATCAAATGATGTCCCAGCCATAATGTCATCCCTGTGGAAGAAGTTAGACCATACGCTTTCTCAGATCAGGTAATAAACTTATTTATGTAATAATTTTATTGGAATGTACTTAATGATTTTGGAATGCAGACATACATAACTACTTGGGGTTTAAATCTGCATAAGTCCAGCATTTTACACTTATGTAACACTGATACAGTTGTAAATTGCTTTTTTGTCTTGGATTGGAATAATTAGAAATAAATTGTATACTTCAATAAAATGTTCAGAAATGAGGAAAAATGTGACTTGTAGAAGCTTAATTACATTCCCAAGTTTCCATTGCAATTTAAAGGCAGATCTGGGGCTAGAGTACAAGTCTCCTAAATCCTAGTCTAGTGTGAATTACCTCAAGCAATTGCTTTTTCACTGCGTGTTCAAAGAATTGATATGTTGAATTGGTAAAACAAGAGATACATTTCATAAGCAGCCATGTCCTTTGTTTCTTTTGTCATAAAGAAACAAGCT
The DNA here is from genome assembly GCA_030035585.1 of Dugong dugon. Taxonomy (NCBI): domain Eukaryota; kingdom Metazoa; phylum Chordata; class Mammalia; order Sirenia; family Dugongidae; genus Dugong; species Dugong dugon. The sequence continues at coordinate 37,103,358 of CM057467.1, forward strand.
TGAAGAGTAACACTACTTTTGGGATCTTTTACTTTTCTAACTAGAACTTTAACGTGGTACTAATATTCAGCTTCTACTTAGGTCATGGCCTTGAAACGCCAGGTTCAGCATCCTTAGCAGGATGCCAACCATACTACTATCACTTTTATAGCATCTCTTATTTGACCATAGAATCTGATATGAAAAGCATAATCTTTTAGTTTACTTCCCTTCCTCCCAGGGCCACAAGTGATTATCCCTACTCATCATCAACAGAGGCCTCAGTTCCCTTTCTTTGTTTAAACTGCTAAAATGGCTCCAAATGCTTTTTACTTAGCTCTGGACTGCATCTAATTTGGTAGTCTTACCTTCTTTCCAGGAGCCCTGGTGGCATAATGGTTAAGTGCTCAGCTGCTAACTAAAAGGTCTGTGGTTCAAACCCACCACCTACTCCATGGGAGAAAAGACTTGACGATCTGCCCCCATAAAGATTACAGCCTAGGAAACGCTATGGGCAGTTCTACTCTGTCCAGTAGGGTCTCTGTGAGTTGGAATCGACTCAGCAACAGACAACAACACCACTTTCCATCCCCTTTCCTTTCTTCTGCCTTTTCTCCCCTTTCAAGTAATATTCAAAGACATTCACAGTTTAGTCAATATGTTTAAATATTTATAAGTTATTGAGATATTTTATTGACAAAATGTTCCATAAAAACAAAAGATTCCTAGCCAGGTATTATCCAGGGTTGGTTTATGTATTTTATTAAAAATGCTTCATTTAATTCAGTAAGTTTTGTGGCTTTTCTTGGTAGAGAGTTATTTAACAGATTTCCTAGCAAAATGGTATAGAGTCTGACTGTTTACCAGATACATGGGTCACTCCAGTTCACAGTAAAGGGACAGTTACCTTCTGTGACTTTTCCTGTATGTTTGCCTTATGTCTTCTTTAGCAATTGGATAAAATAATTTCACGTTAATAAATTTGATACCCTTTGAAATCAACACTGGGATTCTTCAAAGTATATTTTTTACATATGGAATCGTGAAATTTCTCCATGAGAAAAGATACATAGTTATAAGAGATAACTGAGAAATTTATACTTCATACATAACTTGAATAGTCATAGCCCGTAAAGTCCAATCAGATTGTACTCTTAATGTAATAATGTCAAGGCACTCTAATGTGTATTGAAACTTTTATATTTAAAGTTAATTTCGTGTGCATGCTTGAGTGTGTTTATATGCCACTATTTTTTTCCCTGAAACAAATTGTATTTGCTTATCCAAAAAACATACTTGTCTTTTTTGTCTGAGAGAGATTGCCTTTTAATTTATACTTTGCTTCAGGACTGAATGTAACTAAAGCAGAGGTATCATGGCAGTGCATTTTTTTAATGGTTAATTACTTTGTTTTATTTGTTAGGAGTATGCAAAGTTCCCCAGGGTTTGCTGCAAGTCAGAGAGGTGGGTACTCAACTTTAAACTATAAACAATGTTCAGAATTACTAACTCTTCCATGAATGTTTTAATTAATAATACATGTGTCATAGGTGTGTAGTTTGTTTAAAGTACTATTTTTTTTAAGTGACGATATTATATTTGGAAACAGTATTTTCATTTATTATAAAAATAGTTAAAATACTCCCTACATTCCACATTGGCTCTCGTGTGTTAGTATCTTTTAATTCTCATTCTATAACTTTAAGTTTTTTTAATTTTGGGGGTGTAATCAGTGTGAAATACAGAAGAAATGGAATCTTGGATTTAAAGCTTGGCTGTACAGTTTTTTTCTCATGAAATTATTACATTGATGTAGTTGATTTTTTAAGGACCTTTTTTTAATCTGTAGCTTTAACATGTTAGATAGTGGGCTATGCATCATGTTAAACTTCTTAAAATTCCTGGATTCGTCTGACATTGACTTAATTTTTAAATGCTTATGTTTCAGCCAGAACAAGAAATGGAATTGCAGAAATCAAACGGCAGAGAAGGCTTGCATCTCATGCAGCTCCTGTCAGTTCAGAGTTGCTAACTTTACCATATGTATCAGGACAATTTACTACTTCTCCTTTGACAGCTACACAAGTTGTTCGGCCAACTGGCCAAATTTCAACTCCATTGAGGTCAAATTTTGTAGTGGTTAACCATTCACAGTCACAAGACACTGTAACCAGTAAGTTTAAATTTTTCTCTCCTGTTGGCACAGATCTAAGATTACTCAGTACCTTGTGCTTTCACACTAGACAATTAGGCCAAGTTAAATATGTGTTACAAAAATTAAGAGGACTGATTTATGTTTCTCATGTAAATATAATGTATACTTATAAAACTTAATATTGATTTTTCTTTTTAATGTTGAGTATACATTTTCTTTTTTAGTACAGATGAGATCTATGAAAGTAATGTGAGTGACCATGTAGATAGTGACTTTTTATATTCTGCTGTGTTATTTGTTAAGACTACACTGTACTTTCTGTTTTATTGTGAAATCTTGCGGTATAGGGACTAGATTGTATTCATCTTTAATATCTTTTATAATGTCTTGCACATGGTAGTCACACAGTAAATGTTAACTGAATTTAGTATCAAACAATAAACATTATGCTACTTATCCAAATAATTCAAGTTTACAGAATTATTCAATTTTCTTGGCTTACTATTTTGTTTGGGTTTTTTCGTTTTTGTTAAAATACAGCTGGAGAAGCTTTAAGTATTATTCCTGGTCCTCAGGAACGGAGAACTCATGCCAATTTAATGTCTCCTGGTAGACGCAAAAGGTAAATGTTTTTTAAAAGACAAGTTGCTGATAATCTGAAATTTAAAAATGAGAATTATGCAGAGATATTTGTGTTGTGACTAAAGCAGTAAAACTGGGTTATGGTCTTGGGACGATTTGCTATTATATCGCATTCCAAAATGCATTTTTTCACATTTTATCCTCCCTGAAATTGGTTTGAATCTTACAGTCAGTGACATATTTCACTGGAATTTTGTTTTCTGCAGTTACACGTAAAATAACAGTATATTTTAAAATTGATGTCACCTCATATTTTTGAAATAAGTATTTTTAAATGAATATAATACCAACATGTTTTAGGGTCCACAAACACATAGTTAAGGTTTTAAATCAATTGATAATCAGAAATCTTTTCAGGGACAGTCTTTGAGAGTTCTCTCTATCCTATTTATATATATCTTTGTTTGAAGGATATTTCAGAAAAGACAAATACTAGTTTTAAAATGTTTTTCTGGTTTCTTAGCTGTCAGATCATGGATAATTTTGTTAGAGTTTAGCTCTTGGTTATTTCACTTTAAAGCCTATCCTTAGCCTACTTTATTGCCAGCTTCTTCACATAAGCACATAACATGTAAAACAGCAATAAAAATATCTTAACATTTGCAGCAACCTTGTCTTTTTTTTATAAAGTCTTTACATATACTTTATTCAGTTCTTTCACAAACACAATAATGATCCCATTTTAAAGTGGGTCAGAGAATAAGAGCTTATCTTACATTAGGTCACATAGCTAGTAAGTAATAAAGCTAGACCTCAAATTCATTTTTTCTGAACCCAAGTCTAGTAATGCTTTTTCTATTCTCTTGCCCTTTGTTCTTGCCACAAATAGAGAAGATATATGTTCTACCATGATAACCTTACAGTGTATGTACTCATGACTTCATTTAATCCGTCAGACATACTAGTTAAAAGGTACGCTTTTAAATATGTTTCAGTGAATCTCAAAAGAAAAGTATCACTTTGTCTGGTCCTCATTCAACAATACGGAATTTTCAGGATCCAAATGCATTTGCAGTAGAAAAAGTAAGTACCATCTCCAAACTTTGCAACTTGAAATGTTCCTGAGTATAAAAATATTGATAGATGCACATAGTGAGGGTGTGTGTGTGTAATACAGTATTTCTGTAAGACTGTGCGGTGGAATTACTTTGGGATAGAGAATAGAGTTGTGTAACAGAAGGAGACAGTCTATTCAAAATAGACAGCATGTGCAAATACACCAAGTAAAAAGCACTGCTATGTTTGGGAAGCTATAAATAATTTGTTATTGCTGGATCATGCAATATAATAGGGCATTTACATGGGGTCAGATTATTTTAAACTTGTGTCCTATAGGGTCACTGAGTCAGGATTGACTCGACAGCAACGGGTTTGGTTTTTTGGTGTATGATATATGCTGAGGAGTCCCTGAATGGAGCTAACAGTTAAGCACTACTAGCAAAAGGTTAGCAGTTCAAACCCTCCCAGAGGCACCTTGCAGGATAGGCCTGGTGATCTGCTTCCAAAAGGTCACGGCCTTGGAAACCCTATTGAGCACAGTTCTTCTCTGCACCTGCAGGGTCACCATGAGCTGGAATTGACTCAGCAACAGCTAACAACAATATGATATACTAACAAGTTTAAACTATGTTCCGTAAACAGTGAAGAGTTGGTGAAGGATCTGTGAAAACACTTGTAGGTTATAAAATGCAGCATTCGGGTGTTTATAGGAAGGAATCATCACAACTTCTAAATTTCCACCTAGGTTTATTAAAGTTATCCAGTTTCCATTAATTGATTCTTTTAAAATAAATAATACTCTGTCGTAGTCTTGTTAATATTAGCTTTCTTTCACAGCAAATGGTTATTGAAAATGCACGAGAAAAAATATTAAGCAACAAATCTCTTCAAGAAAAGCTTGCAGAAAACATTAATAAGTTTTTGACTAGGTAAGTTATGTTTAAAATGCCTGATTGTTTTTGTATAATTGCAGAACTATGCTAAAGATTATCCTTTGTGTGTTATAGTGACAACAATGTTGTTCAAGTACCTAAGCAAACAGATAGCAACCCTACTGAGCCAGAGGCTTCAATTGATGAACTCCTGGGACTTCAGGTATGGGTAGACCTGTCTCCCTCTCTCCCTCTCTCCCTCTCTCCCTCTCTCCCTCTCTCCCTCTCTCCCTCTCTCCCTCTCTCCCTCCCTCCCTCCCTCCCTCCCTCCCTCCCTCTCTCCCTCCCTCCCTCCCTCTCTCCCTCTCTCTCTCCCTCCCTCCCTCCATCTCTCTCTCCATCTCTCTCTCCCACCCCTGCCCCCGTGTCTCTCTCTCTCTCTGTCTCATACATATAGTTAAAACTGATGGTATTTTTCTTTTCGAAGTGATTGCCAACACATTAGATATCTAAAATGATTTAAAATATTAATTTAAGTCATTTAAGATAGAGGTTTCCTTCCTTCAATATCCAAATATAATTTATTCCTGAGAAAAACTTGCTGGGTAGTAAATTATCAGATACAACCTATATTGCATTATTTAAATGAGAAAAATAATAAGATATTCCTAACCTGTCTAGTAACCCTAATCAGCTTTTCCGGATACCAGTAAAACACTCTTCTAAACCCATACAGCAGCACAACATGGACTTCTAAGTGCTCAAAATTTAAGTAATTCATTAGTATATTTCTGTGCAGTAAGCAACAATACTGACAGTGTAGATACAAATTACATTTATTCTCTACTGCTATAAACTTTATAGTAATATAAAGAAATTATAAAATAATATGTCACAGATATATAACAAATTCAAATAATATTTTGCCAAGTAAAATGAACAAGACACTTTAAAAAGGAAAGGTTACTAGCTGAATGAAGACTTGTCTGTGTGAGATTTACTGTTAAGAGAAGGGATACAGGAGCTGTAGTCACTGTTGCTTTTACAGTTGTGGTGAAGGTGAAATAGAGTAAAGGAGGAAATAACAGTATATGTTTTGAGATTTGTTTATGTGCAAATAGTGCAGATATTCTTTTTGAAGGGCAGCCAAGATTGTGACTAGCATACTACATCCTTTTGTTGAGACCCTTGGACAATGAAAAAAAATTTTTTTTTTTTTTTTTTTTTTTTTTTTTTTTTTGGCATGCCCCTGTGAATTTTCATAGCAAGTTTTCTTTCAGATGATGAATTCTGGGTAAAACCATTTAAATTTTTTTTTCCTTATTATGGTTTGTTCAGAATTTTTTTTCTATTTTTAACTCTTTGACACATTTTCTCATGGAAGAAGTTAATAAATTTAACAAAAAATGACAACCTTTTTAAAGCTACCTTGGAATTATCTACCAAAACTTCTTTATGAAGCCTCTCCTGTGTTAAAGTTCAACAAATACATATCCTCTAAGTTTTTATAATCTTATAGTCCTTCCTTATATTTTTCCCACTAATGTATCAGGTGGTTACCATGGGCAAGGTACTCTATATTAGATACTGTGAAGCATTGTAAAAATTGTAAGATACAACCTTCTGCTCTTTGTTGTTCATTACAGTGTATATTTGTGAAAAGTTAAAAATTCAGATTTAAATAAAAATTTTTAGAAGAATAGCAAGATATAATTCCCAAATGAATACTATAAGCGAGCTTCACTAAGATGTAAACAGCCATTTTGTACACATATGTGAAGTAGGAAGTTTTAAAACATTTACAAGTGTTTGTGACCTTGAGGTAGTCCAAGATTTCTTAGATAACATACACAAATCACTAACTAAAAAACTGATAAATTGGACTTCATCAAAATTTAACATTTCTGCTTGTTAAAAGCATGGTTAAAGGAAATGAAAAGACAAACCACAGTCTGGAAAAAGTATTAATAATACATCTGGCAAAAAACTTGCATCCAAGATACATAATGAGCTACATATCAATAAAAAAAGGACAAAGTTCCCACTTAAAAATGGGTGAAAGACTGGAATAGACAATAGAAGATATAGTAATGGAGAATAAGCATATGAAAAGGTGCTCAACATTTGTCATGAGGGTAGTGGTTACACAGTTTTACAATTGCCAAAACCTATTGAACTGTGAGCTTAAGTAAACATCTGTGCATTTTATGGTATATAAATTATAACTGGATTAAAGAAAAATATTTACAAAATTTATTTGAACATGTATTTTGAAACATATGTCAAAGAACTTTTCCAATTTTCAAATTCTAGAATAAAAGGAAAGATTTACTGAAAAATGTGTTTTTTCTCTACTAATGGCTTTCATAAGAGGTGTGCACCATTTTATACCTTGATTAACATTGCTTTGTTGTCCCATTATTGTAAATTTTCAAGTTCATCTATATTGAAATCTTTGTTCAAATTCCTGGCTTTTTCCTAAATCACATTTCATTGAGGATTAGAAATTTCCTCTGTACATCTTCATAAAGTTAACTGGCTCTTCAAATTTCAGACAAGTTTTTCTCTTCACTTTATGGTCATTTTCATAAAGAATCCGTTTTTTTCACTTCATCAGAGTTCTGTTTTACCTCCTGCTTCCACATGAATTTTCTATCCCAAGAGATTCAAATGTGTTCCTCACCAAAATTGAATGCAGCATTACAGAATAATATGTATATAACTGAAATTGAGAATTTTAAATCTCTAACTATTAAAGGAGAATAAATAAATTCCCCTAGCTATAGTGTACTGAAACTGCTTTGAAGTGTTATATTTAGCTGAAAAAAATCATACAGATTTTGCTGTTCATCGTATAATGAATATTCCTTTTTTTGTTTTCTCAAGAAAAAAATAATCCCTTAAATCTTCGTGTAAAATTAATACAGCTAGGAAAGACGCCATGCTTATCCAATGGCTTTGCACACCTTCTGGCATACTGCTATAGACTGTCACTCCGAATCAAACGTACTGTAGTTTGCATCTGTTTGCAGTGACTTTAAAAGGAAGCAAGTTGTTAGTCTTTTTCACGTCATAGGTTGTAAATGAGAAACATCTCCAGCACCTCTACTGACTGCATGGGTAGGGGACATTCTTTACTCCATTGTTGCCCACCAGCTTCGAATGAATTATCTCAAAGCATATTCAGTGTCATTTCACTTAAATCATGCTAATGTCCAAAAAATCATAAAAGTTCTTCAAGAATAACTTGTCCTCAAACCAGCAATTCAGAAAAGAAGTTCAGATATCCAGTAAACATGGAAATATACTCAATAATAATTTTAAAATACAAATTAAAATATTTTTTATTAGACTATTAATGGTTAAAAATTGAGATTATCCATTATTGGTGAGAGTATGTACATTCTTACACACACCAGAATAGGCATTCTTACACAATCTTTCTGGAAGGCTATTTGGCAATAGTTCTTAAAATTTTAAACATATATCCTTTGACCTAGTGATTCCACTGATAGGAATTTATTCCAAGAAATGAACATTTGCTGGGATATTTTCATTTTCATATTATTTGCCATAACTAAAAACTAGGAAAAATTCAGTTGTCCACCTATGGGGATTGGCTAATTTATGGCATAACCATGAAAAAAAAAAAAAAATCTAATAAAAAGGAGTTTCTTCTCTTTACAAAGATAGGGGATTAAACATTTAGCTTTGCACCCTACCACTAAAAAGATGGAATTTTTGAAAACGCAAGCCCACCAGGACAAAGAAGAGAAGAGGACAGAACAGTAAAAATATTGTGGAAGTCAAAATGGACATGTAGTAACTGACGTAGCACACCCAGTATTCTAAGCCAATAAGACAAAGTTCAGAGACAAAGCAATTTATAACAGAAGTCTGAAAAGGCTCAAGAAATGTAGTACCAGTATTTCTTAAAGTAAATGTAAACATGGAGCTACAAACATTATAAATCTGTTTAGGAAGTAGTTAAATTCCATGTCTTCTCCCCTTCTAACTCCCTCACCCTGAAACGTTGTCAGTCGTAAACTCTCCCAGCAAGAAATTCAGCTAGCTCAGGAGAAAGAACTGAAGATACAGATGGTTCTGCAGTATTGTTCTACAGCTTTAATTGTAGTTGCCAAGTTCCCCACACTGGCACAGAGCTTTCAGGTAGCTTTTAGAAAGCTGCTTTTAAATCTGAACAGACAAGCAAGGATTGTCCAACATTTGAAGAAAGCATTTAATATGAAAGAGCCTAAAACAAACATAAAAGGGATGAGATAGATTTCTATTCAAAGACTTGGAAAGCAGTCTACAATAAATGCTTATGAAGAAAACAGACATTACAGGACATTATATTGTTGTTATTGTGTGCCGTCAAGTCAATTCTAACTCATAGCGACCCTTTGGGACAGAGTAGAACTGCCCCATGGGGTTTCCATGGAGCAGCTGGTGGATTCTGTCAGCCTTTTGGTTAGCTGCCTGAGCTCTTAATCACTATGCTACTAGGGCTCCACAGGACATTATGGTATGATTTTATTTATATTAATATGCATACATATATAGTTTCTGTAGTCATTTCAATTTTATGTTTAGGAATATATTCACCAAAGTAATTAACTAGATCTAGTAAGTATAATTAGGGAACATTCACTTTTTACTTTTTGGTCTTGTTGCTTGAATTTCTTTTAAGTGAGCATATTGTTAGAATTTTTTTTTCTTAGAGGGGAGTACTTCTTCCTAAAAAGTTAAGAACACCAAGCGTCCACTCATTTTTTTGCTGGCATTAAACTATGTTGTTTCTATTAAGATTATGCCCTCAGCTCATATTTTTTGCAGAGTGAAATCCACATGTCTGAAGAAGCTATACAAGATATATTGGAACAGACAGAATCAGACCCAGCATTTCAGGCACTGTTTGATCTCTTTGACTATGGTAAGTAGACATTTCTTTTGAGGAAGGTGGAAGAAAAGTTTCTCCAAATTCATGGTAGCTTAAACAAAGTGAAGCAACATTCCCCAGAGCATCTAAAAAAAAAGATTCCTGTTTTCATTATACCAAATATTGTATGGATATATGTGAAAGGGTGTTTTTTGTTTTGTTTATACTTAAGAAACTTTAGCTATAAATATGGAGAATGGTTTTGTTTTTTGTTTCTGTGAGTGATTTTGCCAGTCAACAGGAGTGTATTGAGGCCTACTACTATATTCACATTATACTAAACACTGTTGTACAAAAGGAGTACAAAACCCAGTCATTGCCCTCAATCTTGTGGTCTAGTACGGTAGTTCTCAAAGTGTAGTCCCCACACCAGCAGTATCAGCATTACCTGGAAACTTGTTAAAAATGCAAATTCTCAGACCCTCCAGGTGATTCTCATAAACGCTGAAGTTTAAGAGCTACTGGTCTGATGGAAAAATTTTTGTACTGGTAAGTGATATACAGTCGATATGTTAAAAACATCTGAAAGACCATAAGCAAAACCAAAGTTTAACATTACTTGACCACTGTCAAGCAATCTTGATGTGTGTTTTTATTTTGATTATTTACTCAATTGTTTCCGTGTTCCCTTTTTAACAGGAAAAACAAAGAATAATAAAAATATACCACATGGCATTTCCGGTCAGCACATGGAAACCAATCCCAGTATAGTCTTAGCCGATGAAACTAATCTGGCAGTTAAAAGTCCCTTTGAAACAGAAGCATCTGGTAAGAATTTGGTTTTGTTAATATCCTCAATCCAAATCTTAATCTTTTTCTCAAATTTCAAGGCAGAAAATGTTATTTAATTGGAAAACTGTTCAAATTACTGCATAGGTTATTTTTATATTTCAGTTTATTCTTTAGTTGAAAAAAATACTCCCTAATCATTAGTATTTAAAATGAAAGGTAAAATTTTATTACTCATTCCTTTTTGATGCAGTAGATTTTTGACATGCACAATATATTAATAGTGTTGACCAGTTGAACAAAATTTAGCCTAATTTTATTTAGGCACAAATTTTAATCCATAATGTGTAAGGTTGGTATGTGGGGATATCAGTTATTCAGCCTAGTAAGTGACTGCACAGTACATATATCTCATTTGTCTAAGAGACATTATATATTGTAGCAATAGTCTGGAATTTGAAGATTTATGAGGTTTTAAGTCATTCCTACTATATGTACTAAATTTTTTTTTTTTTCTTTCATTTCTGTCTTCTGTGAAATACCAGTGTAGCTCATAATTGTTTGTTAGGTGCCATCGAGCCGATTCCAACTCTTAGGCAACCCAGTGTGACAGAGTAGAACTGCCCCATAAGATTTCCTAGGCTATAATCTTTACAGGAGCAGATCTCCAGGTCTTTTCTCCCATGGAGCAGCTGGTGGGTTTGAACCACCAGCCTTTCCGTTAGCAGCCGAGCGCTTAACCATTGCACCACCGGGGCTCCTTAGCACATAACTAGCACATATAAATACGTATTGAATTAAGGGAGGCAATGAATAAGTCCATCTAGACTCTTAAAAGAGTCCCCATGTGGCACAAACAGTTAAATACTCGACTACTAGCTGAAAGGTTGACAATTTGAATCCACCCAGAGGCATCTTGACAGACAGGCCTGGAAATCTTCAGAAAAGTCACTGCCTTGAAAACTACGGAGCACAGTTCTGCTGTGACATACGTGGAGTCACCATGAACCTGAATTGACTTGACAGCAACTAACAACAACAAATAACAGACTTAAAATATTTGCCAAATTTTTTTTTTAATTTATTGTTATTGTGAAAAATAATAAACATGCATGGACGTGCACAATAAAAATGTGCACAACTCACTGAATTACCATAAAGCAAACACCCATGTAACCATCTTCCAAGTCAAAAAATAGAACACTGCTAGCTCCACAAAAACCCCTATTCGCACCCCTTTCAGTCACTGCTTCCTCCATCCCTATTCCTCAAAGATAACTATTATCCTAGCTTCTCAGACTTTTGAAAAACTTCTTGCCTTTGCAGTACCACCTGTATCTTGTCTACTGCAAGCTGTGCCAAAATTATCTTTTCTGCTCACCCACTTTTAAATGTCACCACTCCCACTCCTTCAAAGCCTAATGGCTTCCAGTTTTCACTTTTTGTCTTCTACAAATTACTTTTCTGATATCTCAGGCTGCACTTCCCCTTTGAGTCCTCTACCTATACCAAGCCCAGACCTCCATTTCTCCTTAGACTGAATTATAGTCTTTCTCAATATGTATTATGCCTGGAATATTGTGTTTCAGATAACCGCCATGCTGTGCAAAATGAAACTTGAAATCTCAGAAAGTCTTCCTACTTAAAAAAGTGACTGCTTCCCCTGATTTTTTTGCAGCCTAGACATAATTTCCACTGTTCTTCCCCAAGTAGCGATTCAGTGTGCTCTGTACCAAATACCACTTTACCAGTGTCACATTAACAAAATTATGTGATAGTTGGCATACATTTTTCTGGTTTTTCCCCCCCTATATTTTTCATTTGGTTTATGTTAATGTTTTTTGTCCTAAACTGTAAATGCTGTAAGACACAGTATATCATTGCTGTGATGGTGTTTTTGAAATGCCCTTTCCTCTCACGCCATCTATTATACTTCTGTTTATTTTTCAAGATCATTCATGCAATATCTCTTATAACGCTTTCTCAGATCTCCTTGGCAGAAAGAAGTCCCTTTGTCCCTGTACTATTACATTTATTACCACGCTTGGTTGTAACTTTGTTCTGTATCTGCTTCCCTGACTAGACTGATGTCTCTAAGGACAGAGACTAGGTCATTTGTCTTTCTATCTCAATACCAAACACAGGATTTGTCCTCAGTAAATGCTTACTGAATGTTACACAGTACACAGTGAGATCACATTTTGATCATGCAAAATGTACTTTACCCCATTTCACCTGTAAAAATATAGTAGATAAAATAAGGTCAATAGCAATGGTGGAAGTTGAAAAGTCAACTGTTACTGAAAAAATTGGGTGTTTGGAGCCAGTTTTTTTACATATTGGTAAATATTAGGTGTTCTTAAACTTTTGTATACTTTTCCTTTTGTCATCTGTTTTTCACGAAATTTGGCACTTGTTTAAAAAAGCATCAATAATTAGAAAAGTACCTCTAAATTTCTCAATACTCAGAAAATGGGGAATAGAATTTGTCAGATTTCACTTACTGGTATGTCAAAGATTAATTACTTCCTTAGTAAATAGGTTTTATAGTAAAGATGACTACCTCAGAAGTTGAACATACCCACCATATCTTTCTACCATGCTGATATTTTGCAGATGATCAATCTGGTCAACCCCCGTTTTGTACAGCCTATCAAAATGAGGAAGCATCAGATACTTTGAAGAATGGCAGCAACCATGATGCACTCAGACAGGAAGCCCAGGAACATTTTTCCCAAATATGCTCTAACATCCCAAAAAAAGCCTTCAAAACAATTGTACCGGTTGAACAGAAGTGTAACCTTGACATTGCCTTTGAGTCTGTGCCTAATTTGAATGACTTTAACCAAAGAGGAAATTCTGATGTTGTATGTAATCAGCATTGTGCTGAGTTATACACCAGTCAGATGTCCACCGACACTGAAATGGCTGTGGAAGCTGAAAAGAATTCTTTGTCTCCACATGTGCCAAGTGAATCTCAGTTACAGCCTGATCAATCTGACATACCAATAACTTCATTTATTTCACTTGGTGGTGAAACTAACAGTGAAAGCTTACTTCTCTCTGGAAAAAGTTCACAACTTTTATCCCCAAATACTTCATTAACTGGAAAGCCATCTAAAAAAAGTCAATTTTGTGAAAGTTCTAACGATACAGTAAGACTTAAGACTAATTTTCAAGGTTCCAAGTCACCAGATTCTAGTGAAATTCACCAGAATAAAATTGAAATTAATAACGTATTACCAGTTGTATCACAACTTTCAGATTGCCACGATAGTTCTTCGCTTCAAAGTAAATTAGTACCTGTTTCTGTTGAAAATCCAGGTTTAAATGTATCTGAACAACTAGACATTTGTCTTAGAGATTCAGTAACTTCGGTTAAACAGCCACCTGATGATTCAACATGTGTTGAGTTAAAGCATACAGAAAATGAAACTCAGCCGTCAAAGCCTGAGAAAGTTGCTTTGGATTCACAGGAGCCTTCATCTTCTATAAAAGAAGATGGAGATACTATTTTTCTCTCTCTGGGTGAAAATAGTAACTGTGTGGAAGTGGCTTTGATGCCTCCAGAGGGTAATCCTATAGAAGATAGTCACCCTCTTCCTTCAGAATCTGTGTGTTCTTCAATGGGAGATTCTAACCCTGAGTCTCAAAATACTGGTGATAAACCTAGGGACAACTCAACAGAGATAGACCCATCGAATATCGTCTCTCTCAAAATTATCATCAGTGATGATTCGTTTGTTTCCTCAGATACTGAACTTAACAGTGCCGTTTCTAGTATCAGTGGAGAAAACTTGCCAACTATAATTTTGTCTTCTGCTAAATCATCTACCAAAAATGCAGAATTAGTTAAATGCTTATCTCCTGAAGAAACTGCAGGTGCTATCGTATCTGCTGAAGGAGTAGGAAATTCAGCCTCATTGGAACAGGGTCTCATAGCACTCAAGCCTGAAGACTCCACAGTTAACAACACTCAGAGTGAGGAGGGCATTATTACGTCCGCAAATGTTACACCATGCGTTTCCAAGGATGGAGGATACATACAGTTGATGCCAGCTACAAGCACAACTTTTGGCAATTCAAATAATATTCTAATAGCTACCTGTGTAACTGATCCGACAGCCTTGGGAACAACTGTAAGTCAGTCTAATGTTGTGGTGTTGCCAGGAAATTCTACACCTATTACTGCTCAACCTCCAGCACCTCAGTTACAGACACCTCCAAGGTCGAACAGTGTATTTGCTGTCAACCAGGCTGTGTCACCAAACTTTTCACAAGGTAACTTTAAGAACATATTGAAGTTCACTTCTCTGGAATGGGATCTAATTTCTCTTGTGGTGTGAACTATTGACTAGGAGGTAATAAATCATGGGTAGATAACATGACAAAAAATATTCTGAAATTTGTGATTGGGCATCCTTTTTACTCTGGCTAATTCCATCATATCTGTTTTTAATCTGCTGTTAAGCTGTGGATTTCTTTGGTTTAATCTTTTACTCTTTTCTTTCCACAATGACTTCCCAATCTACATGCTAATAAGCAATCAAAAGAGATACAGAGAGATGAATTCATCAAGTAGCTGTGTACCTATTGATCCCAGTATTGTGGGAGATTTTTTAAAGATAGCTGTTATAATCTCAATTTTCAAGGAATTAACTATTTGGAGGGACTTTCAAGACACAACCTGAGTATCTCCCTCCAAAAAAAACCTTTCTAATTTCTCTCTCTCTTCCACTTTCTATAATAGATCTGTCTTTAGAACCTCTTGTTCATAGGGGCTCTTGTAGCATTTATTATGTGCAGTTTTATGTGTAGCTGGTGATTGATATGTCTGTCTTTTTGGTCATTCTTGATTGTAAGTTGCTCAAGGACACAGCTTATGATACATCATCTATGTTTCTTGACTGTTTAAAATGAGATAAAAGAGGTCAGCATTGGTAGAGAATGTAGGATTTGAGCTGAAGCTTAGAGAAATAAGGTAGGATTTGGAGTAAAAGGGACTTTCTAGTCAAGGGAAGCAGCACAAGCATAGGTGGTTAACTTGAGAGGCCAAACTAGGTACGTATGAAAGTGGGAAGATCACCCTGACAGTAGTTAGTGAAAAGGCTCATTTATGGGACAGAACTAAATTATAGCCATAGGTTATATTGTTGATTTTAAGGACCACATAGGCAGTGTGATTTTTCCCTTCATAGTTTTGATGGGTTGTATACTCACTTTGTCCTTTTTTGACCAATTCCATTGAGATAATAGGTTAGGGGTTATGAACATGAGGGAGGTAGAAAGTTTAAGTAATATACAAGAAACACATGCCATGGGAAGATGATAAGTGCTCTTGCAGACTTTCCTAATGCATTGGATCACATGCATTTGATACCTGGTTCTCACCTTCTGTAGTGGCTGTGCTGTACTTGCAAAGTCCTGCCCCTTGCCAGTGGCTAGTCATCACAAATACATGGAAGATCTTGAGCTCTATACATTCAGTTGGGATCTTAATTTTATGGTAAAGGTTCAGACTTGCAGCCTTCACCATCAGTCTCACTCTTCATTCTAGAGGAGTCAAGCTATAATTGCAATATGATCTCCTGGCTGTAGAGTCTTACGATTACTTGTGATGCTTACTGTGACTCAATGCCATAATACGACCACCTTATCTTCAGATTGACTTTCTTAATTTCTTAGCCTTGATGCTGTTCCTAAATCAATTTTTTAAAAAGGAGAGTAGATTATAAGGAAGAGGGATTATAATTTTATAGAATTTATTTCAAAGTAATTACTTTGGTGTTTGTGCTTACTTATTGAGAATTGTTTTTTTAGGATCTGCTATCATAATTGCTTCTCCAGTCCAGCCGGTACTTCAAGGAATGGTGGGAATGATCCCTGTATCTGTAGTTGGACAGAGTGGAAATACCTTTTCTGCTCCTCCTCGGCAGGTAAGATTTATAACTGAAAACAGAGCAGTGACGCTTTTCAAACAATATGATTAATGGCTTTTTCTCTTCTAGGTCCTTCATATGCCTTTGGCAGCACCTGTATGCAATAGAAGTATCCCTCAATTCCCTGTCCCTGCAAAATCCCAGAAAGCTCAGGGACTAAGAAGCAAGCCTTGGACAGGTACATTTTGAGTTGGTTAATGTCAGCTTTATATTTATTTATTTGATTGCAGCAGTGCCTGAATATTTTCTTTTGGAATAACCACATCATTCCTAATCAGTGGTCAATCCAACCTTTGCTTAAAGTTTTCTAGTAACAGGTGTCACAAGGCAGCCACCTCTATTGCTGGACAGCTCTTGATTCTGAGAAGGTTGTTTCCTTTGTTGAATCCTCTTCCTTTTTGCCCTCTAGTCCTAGGTTTGTCCTTTGGTGTTACCGAAGATTAGCATAATCCATGTTTTTCCTGACAGCTTTAAAATATTTAGTAAATGCCTAATGTATTTGTATGATACTTTGTAGCAGTTCTTCTCACATTTTAATGTGTGTATGAATTACCTCAGGATCTTGTCAAAATGCAGGTAACTGAATAAATAGGGCTGACACAGGGCCTGGGGTTCTGCATTTCTAACAAATGTCCAGCTAATGTCAGTGCTGCTGGTACTAGACCTCTCTTTGAATAGCAGGGCTTGAAAGTTTACAGGTTATTTTCCTGTGTTCCTAATTTTAGTCAGTGGTCCAGCCATCTAACTACTTAGCCATGTCAAAAGCCTGGGAGTCCCTCTTGATTCACATTTCTCCTTTCATAGTTCACTTATTCATTATTTTTCATTTAAGTTATAACAGTAGTGTCCTATCCTGGTCTCCCTTCCTGTAGTCTCTGTTTTTCCATTTCATCCTATATACTGCTGGCTGAGTGACTCTTCCCCAAAATACAAACTCGAGTATGTTGCTCCACTGCCTAAAACGTTCAGCAGCTCCCTGTTGCCCACAGATTCCTCAGGATCACATACATGTGCGTTTGTCATCTTGCCCTGTTGACCTCTCCGCAATGACCTCTTCATATTTCTTCCTGCTTGGCAGCATGGACTTCTTGTAACAACCGTATTTGAAGCTCCAGGGGAAAAAAAAAATTTTTTTTTTTTTTATTTACAAAAGTTCAGTGCCTATTTATGATAGAGACTCTTAAAGGTTATCTATAGTAAGTGTTAGGCATAATGGGGAACTTTTAAATGTGTTCCCTTTAAAGTTGGGAACAAAACAAGGATATATACTCTCACCCTCTAAGCCAACCTTTCCAACACCAATAACTGTTTATTAAGTAATCCATCCTTTCTCCATTAATATCAGATTCTACCTCTGCTGTATACAGGTTCCCATACATATGTGGTACTGGACAATGCAGTGAAAAAATGAGTGTAAAGATTGAAAGAGAAAGTATAAAACTGTTAGAGCAAATGACATGATTTTTACACAGAAAAATCCAGGGAATCAATAGAAAATTATAAGGACTAGTAAAAATTCAGCAGGGTTGCCAAATATGATTAACTTTCCAAAATTGTGTTTCTCTATGCCAGCAATAAGCAGTATTAAATGTAATGGAGTATAAGACACCACTTAGAATAACCATGAAAATGGTAAAGTACAAAGGAAGTAACCTAATCAAAATTGTTAGAAATGGAGAAGATTTTAAATCTCATAAAAATACTATAAAAAGACCTAAATAAAGAGAAGAATCTTTTTAATAGATTTAAAGACTTTTAACAGTGTAAAGATTTTAGTTCTTCTCAGTTTAATTGAAAATTTAATGCAATTCCAGTTAAAATCCTATTGGAATATTTTGGGGAATGGAAAAAACTGATTCCCTGAACTTTAAGGAAAAACAAAAAAGTTCATGGTTAGCTAAGACAAAATAACAAAGACAGGAACCTCACCCTACCAGACAATAAAATAATACAAAGCCGTAGTAATAAAAACGGATAGACCAATGGAACAAAATAGTTTAGAATGAGACTATGTATGTATAGAAACTGGTGTATGGGAGAGTTCCACATATCCCCTCCCTGTTGTACATCATTTCTCCTATTAACATGCTGCATTCCTGTGGTACATTTGTTACAGTTGATGAACTAATATTGATACATTATTGTTAACTAAAGTCCATAGTTTACATTGGGGTTTACTCTTAGGGTGGTACAGGTCTAAGGGTTTTGACAAATCCTTGATGTTTTGTGTCTACCATTACAGTATCATATAGAATACTTTCACTGTCTTAAAAATGCCCTGTGTTCTACTATTCATCTTCCCCCCCACCAACCCCTTGCCAAACACAGATCTTTTCACTGTTTTTATAGTTTTGCCTTTTCCAGAATGTCATATAGTTGGAATCATGCAGTATGTAGCTTTTCTGGAGTGGCTTCTTTTACTTAGCAGTATGCATTTAAGTTTACTCCACGTCTTTTTGTGGCTAGATAGCACATTTCTTTTTATCGCTGAATAATACTCCATTGTATGGATGTACTACAGTTTGTTTATCCATTCACCTATTGGAGGACATCTTGGTGTGGCAGTAATCTTAATCTGCTTCATACCTACCCTCTTCTACCATACCCACTTGCTCTTCTCCAGACATAGATATATCCAGCTAACCATCTCTGCTTTTACACCTGGGCTTCTTAGCGTTGCTTTAGAAGTATCATTTAAAAACTTATTTCTAACCCTTACTGCCACTTGGCAATCATTTTAGATGCATCCCTATCTGATTTTCTTTCCATACCATCTTCAAATTATTCCAGATTTTCACAACTCTTGTTAAATCTATTCAATCTTCACTCTCCTCTCTCTCAGCACATGATTTTATCCCTTAGCCTATCAGTAGTAAACTCCATTTTCCCATATCACCCCAATCCAGTACACACTTATTGTACTTCCACAGTTATCCTTTCCTGTTCCCTTCTTTCTTAGAGAAATAACTCTGTCTCATTCTTTGCTATGTTAATGTAATCTACCTGTGCTCTAGATTCTGTCTACTATATATTCTAACTTTTTTTTTTTTTTTTTTTTTTGGCTTTTTTTACTCTCTAGCTGTAAACTTACTTATGTTTGCCCTACCTGCCAACCATTTACCCTTGACCTCTCTCACTTCCCATTCCTCTTTTAGCCATATTATTGGTTTTTCTCATGTTTTCACTAAAACTATTTACACAAAGGTCACAAATGGCCTCTAACATTACCATATGCATTGATCTTTTTCTATTCTTACCTTACTTTACTTTTCTATGAGTTGATACTACTGGTGGTTTTCAACCATCATTAAACAATTACGCTTCTCCCTCGCTACCGTTGCCGTCCAGTCGATTCCAACTCATAGTGACCCTGTAGGACAGAGTAGAATTGCCCCATAGCAGCAGCAGGTGGATTAAAACTGCCAACCTTTTGGTTAGCAGCCAAACTCTTAACCTCTGCACCACCAGGGATCCTGTCCCTTGCTAATTTTGTGTAACTCTAGACCTTCAAACTCTACATATCTACCTAAGTCTCACCTCTTCCTCCTTACAGACTTCCCCTGTTATTCCTTCCCCTCCCCTGCTTGGTCACCCTCAATTGTGATTCTTCTTGTGCCCTTGATATCCATGTGAATGTCCATTACTGTCACCAGATCCTGTCAGTTCTCAGTCTTACGTACCAAACCAGAAAATGCATTGCCGTCGAGTCAGTTCTGACTCATAGTGACCCTGTAGGATAGAGTCGAACTGCTCTATAGAGTTTCCAAGGAGCGCCTGGTGGATTTGAACTACTGACCTTTTCGTTAGCAGCCATAGCTCTTAACCACTACACCACCAGGGTTTCCCAGTCTTACATAGTTGCCTCTAAAACCCTCATCTTCTCTTACCTGGAATGTTCATAGCCATCTAACTAGAATTTCTGCTTCCAGTTTTCTCTCCTCTCTCATCCATCTTCCACACTATCACCAGAGTGATCATCCTAAAACACAAATCTGTTTACGCATTGTCCTTACGTAAAACTATTGAGGGTTCTCTGTGACCTATAAGATAAAATCTAAGGCTTTAGCATAGTACACAGTGTCATCTTTGCTTTCATTTTTAGCTTCATTTCTTGCTGCATTCCCACATAAACCCTGAAGTCCATAGAAATTAATATATGGCTATTACTAATACTCCAGAGCATGTGCTCTGAATACTTAAGCTTGCAACGTGATAGTTAAATGGGCAGGTTTTTAAAATAGGTATTATATATTGCATTCTTTAAGTAACAGATTAAGTAATCTGCATCTAAATAGTCCCTTTAATTGTTGTATTGAGCATTGTTTTTCATAGATTCAAAGACTGGATTCATAATATTTGCCTGAAGTTGAAGGAAGTCATTTGCTTCATGTTTAGATTTGCTTTTTCAGTAAAGAGGAGCCCTGGTGGCACAGTGGTTAAGTGTTCAGCTACTAACTGAAAGGTCAGCAGTTCAAATCACCAGACACTCCTTGGGAGAGAAAGATGTGGCAGTCTGCTTCCGTAAAGGTTACAGTCTTGGAAACCCTATGGGGCAGTAGTTCTACTCTGTCCCATAGGGTCACTCTGAGTCAGAACCAACTTGATGGCAGTTGGTTTCGTTTGAGGGTTTTTTTTTTCTTCCAGTAATGTGGATGGATGATAGTCTTGTTGTATCTATTAAAAGGCTGCTTTTTTACCCCTTCTTTTTTTATTGTGGTGAAAATATACATGACAAAACATACACCATCCGAACAATTTCTGCATGTGCAATTCAGTAACATTGATTACATTTCTTCAAGTAGGGCAGCCATTCTCACTATCCTTTTCCAAATCATTCCATACTATTAACATAAACTCAATGCTCCCTAAGCAGAACCTCTTCCCTCTGATAACCTGTTGCTGTCGAGTCGATTCCGACTCATAGCAGCTGTATACGGTGGAGTAGAACTGCCCCATAGGGTTTCCAGGGAGTGGCTGGTGGATTCAAACTGCCTACCTTTCAGTTAGCAGCTGTAGTTCTTAACTGTTGTGCCACTAGGGCTCCTGCATCTTCCGGTAACCACTAATAATCTTTGGTTTTTGTATTTGCTGTAGTATTTGTCCCTTTGTGACTGACTTATTTCTCTCAGCATGCTGTTTTCAAGGTTCATCCATGTTGTGAAATGCATCAGGACTTCATTTCTTTTTATGGCTGTGTAGTATTCCATTGTGTGTATATACCGCATTTTGTTTATCCATTCATCTGTTGATGGACATTTAGGTTGTTTCCACCTTTTGACTATTGTGAAAAGTGCTGCAGTGAACGTTGGTGTGCAGGTTTCTGTTTACATTCCAGCCGTCACTTTTTCTGGGTACATACCTAGGATTAGGATTGTTGGGTCATATAATAGTTGTATGTTCAACTTTTTGAGGAACTGCCAAACTGTTTTCTACAATGGCTATATCATTTTACATTCCCACAAGCAATGGTTGAGAGTTCCAGTTTCTCCACAACCTTGCCAATATCTGTTGTTTTCCTGTTTTTTGATCATTGCCTTTCTGATATGGGTGAAGTGGTATCTCATTGTAGTTTTGATTTGCATCCCTCTAATGGCTAATGACATTGAGCATCTTTTCATGTGCTTGTTGGGCATTTAAATATCTTTTTTGGTGAAATGTCTGTTCTAGTCCTTTGCCCAATTTTTTATTAGGCTGTTTGTCTTTTTGTTGTTAAGTTGTAAAGTTTTTTATATATTTTGGATATTAGACCCTTATCAGATACATGATTCCTGAAAAATTTCTCCAAGTCTGTAGGTTGTCTTTTCACTTTTTTGATAAAGTCCATTAAAAAAAAGAAGTATTTAATTTTTAGGAGATCTCATTTATCTATTTTATGTTTTGCTGCTTGTGCTTTTGTTGTCATAGCTGATAACCCATTGTTAATAACTAGGCTCTACAACCACACCCCTACATTTTCTTCTAAGAATTTTATAGTTTTAGTTTTCACATTTAGGTCCTTGATCCATTTTGAATTGGTTTTTGTGTATGGTGTGTGTTATAAATTGAATTGTGTCTCCCAAAAATGTGTGTCAACTTGGCTAGGCCATGATTCCCAGTATTGTACGATTGTGTACCAATTTGTAATCTGATGTGATTTTCCTATGTGTTGTAAACTCTATCACTATGATGTAATAAGATGGATTAGCAGCAGTTATATTGATGAGTTCTACAAGATTAGGTTGTGTCTTAAGCCAGTCTCTTTTGAGATTTAAAAAAGAGAATTGAGCAGAGAGACATGGGGACCTCATACCACCAAGAAAGAAGCACTGGGAGCATAGTACATCCTTTGGACCTGTGGTACCTGTGCTGAGAAGCTCCTAGACCAGGGGAAGATTGATGACAAGGACCTTTCCCCAGAGCCAACAGAGAGATAAAGCCTTCCCTTGGAGCTGGCACCCTGAATTTGGACGTTAGCCTCCTAGACTCTGAGAGTGTAATTTATCTTTGTTAAAGCCATCCACCTATGATATTTCTGTTGTAGCAGCATTAGATAACTAAGGCATTGTGAGGCTTGGATACTGATTTATTCGTTTACGTATGGAAATCAGTTTTCTCAGCAACATTTATTGAAGAGACTTCTTTATTCCTTCCACATTGAATGGACTTAGCACCTTTGTTGAAAATCAATTGACCATTGATGCATGGATTTATTTCTGGACTCTCAGTTCTATTTCTTTGGTCCATATGTCTGTTATTATACCAGTATCAGGCTATTTTAATTACTATGGCTTTTTAGTATGTTTTGAAATCAGGAAGTGTTAGACTGCCTACTTAATTCTTCTTCAGGATTGCTTTAGCTATTCGGGGTCCTTTGCCCTTCCATATAAATTTGAGGATTGGCTTTTCTATTTCTATGAGGAGGGCTGTTGGAATTTGGATGAGGTTGCATTGAATTTATAGATTACTTTGGGTAGTATTGGCATCTTAATCTGTTCTAAGCCATCCAATCCACAAACACAGAATGTCCTTAACATTTATTTAGATCTTTAATTTCTTTTAGTAATGTTTTATAGTTTTCTGTGTACAAGTCTTTCACCTTCCTGATTAAATTTATTTCTAGGTACTTTATTCTTTTAGATGCTATTGTAAATAGTAAAGTTTCTTTAATTTCCTTTTCCACTTGCTAATTGCTGAGGCATGAAACCCGGCTGCTTTTTGCATATTGACTTTGTGCTCTACCACCTTGCTGAACTCACTTACTAGTTCTAATAGCTTTCTTATGGCTTCTTTGGAGTTTTCTGTTTATAGGATTGTGTCATCTGCAAAAAGGGATAGTTTTACTTCCTACAAAGCTACTTTGTAAAAGCCAGTATGTTAAATATTTCATTTGTGTGTTAGCTATCATTTAAATTTTTTTCTCATGATATGTGATACTGTGGTCTATTCCAGCCTCTTACAGAGGAGTATATTCTAATTCTCAAGAGTATTTTCTTTTCTAATTAATTCACTTATAATTTCAGGAAAACAGGTAAATAATTTGGTGGATTCTTCAAATCAGTCAGTTGGATTTCATACACAAAGGTGAGCATAAAAGTAGTTCCTAATCAGATTATTTGAATGCTTGGATTCAAAACAAAAGATTCTTTATGCTGTTACAAGTAATTGTTTTTTGTTTTGTTTTTGGTAGAACTGAAATTTCTGACAAGAACACAGGCACAGATCTTGGAAGAAAATTGGACGAAATCACAGTTTCCTTCTCAGGAGAGGGTACAGTTCCAACGAGCAAACGGTTTGAAAGCCACAGGCGGGTGCTGTGTTTCGATAACACTGCTTCTTCTGTGTCAAATACACAGGGACCAAACCATAAGGTGGTGTCCCAAAACAAAGAAAAGAATGAAATTTCTTTTCCTAGTCTGGACTCTCCCATTGTGTCCTCCCCCTTAAAATCTCCTAATAATGCTGTCAAAAAAGAAAGAGAAAAACCTCCTGTGCCTAAGATTTTATCTAAATCAGAAACCACCATTAGCCAGCATTCCACCATAAGAGAAACTCAGCCAGAAAAGAAAGTTTTACCAACAGAAATTGTAATTGAATCTTTCCATAAAGCAACAGCTAATAAGGAGAATGAACTGTGCAGGGATATGGAAAAGCAGAAAAATCCAGAAACTACGAAACTGTCTAATGGGCAGCAAAATGGGAATTTACGGAATGAGAAAACTGTAGCTTCATTGCAAGAACTGACCAAAAAGCAAGGCACATCCTCAAACAGTAAAAATGTCGTTTCCGTAGGAGCAGCTGGGAAGGATATAAAACAAGAACAAACTAAATCTTCCAGTTGTTTGATTAACCCACTAACCAAACATACCACAGAAATGTTACAAGATGTTCAGTGGCATAGCCCAGTTAATAGGCTTGCTGATAGTGGTGAGTTACCTGTACCCAGGACACCTGGTTTAGGGTCAGGGGAAAAACATAAAGAAGAACCTACAGATAGTATCAAGGTCCCTTCTAGTAGGCGTTTTGGTGAAGACAGTAGCACACCCAAAGTCATGGTCCCTCCTGTCACCCCAGACTTGCCTGCTTGCAGCCCTGCCAGTGAAACAGGGAGTGAAAACAGTGTGAGCATGGCTGCCCATACGTTAATGATTCTCTCTAGAGCAGCTATCTCTAGGACTACTTCATCAACTCCTCTAAAAGATAATACACAGCAATTTAGATCTTCAAGGAGCACCACAAAAAAGCGGAAAATTGAGGAGTTAGATGAGCGTGAGCGGAACTCCCGTACTTCTAATAAAAATCTTGGAAATTCATCAATACCAGTGAAAAAGAAGAAAATTAAGGCAAGTTTGAAAGTTTTTATTTTGGAATCCCATCTTTGTCCTTCCATTAATAACCAGATTAGCTTAGCATTTTTTGCCACAGCTACCTAACTCAACATTATAGTCAAGACTACTTTGATTAACCACATACATTCTAGAGCAGTGTTTCTTAGCCAGTGGGGCCCTCAGAAGTTGTTTGGAAGAAACACAACAGTATCAAAACAATTGTTAAGGCATTTATTTATAAATATCTTCCTTGGTGTCTTAGTTACCTAGTGCTGCTGTAACAAAAATACCACAAGTGGTTGGCTTTAATGAACAGAAATTTATTTTCTCAGAGTTTAGGGGCCTAGAAGTCCGAACTTTGGGCGCCAGCTCTAGGGGAAGGCTCTCTTAATCTGTTTACTCTGCGGGAAGGTTCTTGTCTCTTTTCAGTTTGTATTCCTAAATTCCTTACCAATCAGGTGGCATGTATCTTCCTTTCTGTTTGTGCTTGCATGCTTGCTTATTCTGTTCTTTGATATCTTGAAAGATGTTGATTTAACATACATCCTACACTAACACTGCCTCATTAACATAACAAAGAAAAACTCATTCTCAAACGGGACTCTAACCACAGGTATTGGGGTGAGGATTTGTAACACATTTTTGGGGGACACAATTCTATCCATAACATTTGGGAAAAGCCGCCTTTATGTTATGATAGGACCCAAGTTGGGTTTCTTTTTTTTTTTTTTAGCAAGAATAACATAAGGTATGAAAGATTGAGAAACCACTGTTGCATGCATTTGCCAAGTAAAATATGACAAATGTCAAAGTGTCGTTGAAGTATAGTCAATTAACCTTGGATTTATAAAACTTATTTCCGATTCTCTGCAGAGCTAAAATTCTAATGGACTAAAAATTTTGGCAATTTAGTAGTATATGGAAGAACCTGATACAAGGTTCTAAGTGACTTAATAAGAAAGCCTTTTGGCATTGAGTTCAACATATTAAGTTTATTTTTTCTTTCTTTTTCTTTTTTTGACAGAAAAAGAAGCTACCCAGTTCATTTCCAGCTGGAATGGATGTGGACAAATTTTTGTTATCATTGCATTATGATGAATAAACATTCTGAACATATATGAACAGTAGCTGTTTAAAAGTGGTATCCCTTAAACTATGAGTGTGGGGAATGGGATATTGACAGAATCTGAAAGCATGACCTGCACTTTCATTGTACTGAAATTTCACTTTAAATCATGCTGTTTCTGAAGCAGCTACCTAGTTTGTAAATAGACTTACCTGTAATATTTCTATTTGGGAAAAAAACATTTGCAGAAATGTAAGTAAAGCTAATCTGCAAAGCTGTAGCTTTGAAATTGCATATTGTAGATATTGTGTACATCTTGTTGAAATAGAGATTAAGTCAACCTAATGTTCTTACACTGTGTTTTTTGACTTCTTAAATGATCCCCAATTCTGAGGCTTTACTCATCTGGAATAGTTTCTCACTTCTCTTTTGGGGAAAATAATGCTTTTCTTTATAAGTTGCCTTCAGTAATTGTCCAGCAAGACATTTAAAAACATAGCCACTAAATAGAAGTGCTAACCACCTCAACTAGTAGTAAAGTACCTAATCAGAAATCAGCAGTTTGATGGTTTTGTTTTAGAGTGAGTACTTTACCATCCCTTCTTATAATCGCAGTAAAGATTGTATTCTTGAAAATTGCTCTTTAACTATTTCTTCTGATCATTCTGGTCTCTTTGTTTTAAAGAGAGAGTTTTGTAAACCATTTATTGAGTGTTTTGAGCTTTTTTTTATAGTTTCTATGATCGTTTGCAGAACTTTTAACTGGTTGGACTATTGAGCCATAAAAAGTGTGGTTGTGTAGTGGTTGAGGTTTCTTAGTATGTATATACTTTTCTCCTAAATACTGGAGATTTAAAGAATTGCACTAATTCATAGAACTCTTTACATACATAATAGTGACCAATGCACATTTAATTTAAACCTTGTATTCTATGTTAAAGTTTGTGTGAAGGATTATCTCCTGATATCCTTTTAGAAAGCCACAACCATCATAAGATGTAAAAAAAAAAAATCATAGTTTTATATTTTAATTTAGTTTCTCCTAAAATTGGCTGTGTTAAATAATTGTATCTGTACTTAGATATAGTGTATTGTCTGTGTGCCCCATAAAAGTGTTACAAAGAGTTACTCTAAAACGATCCTTGAGGGGAATGAAAGAGGTGCCTTCTCTATCTTAGACTCACACACATCAGTCAAGTTGAAGAATCGGTTTAAGCCCTTAAATGAGAGCAAAAATTATAATTAGTACGCAACCAATTGTGCCTGAATATTAAAGTATGTTCTCTTAAGTGCTTTCTGTTTGATTAAATGTCAGTATAATAGTTGTGGGGTTTTCTTCCCCCTACAGGTGTATATATTGTTAAAGAGTTGTCTTCCTGAACCTTTCTTTTTTTTTTTTTTGTACTTGGCCTTTAAGAAAATAAATTCACCCTACTGTCTCACAACTCAATGTGGAAATCAGATCTTCTTACTTGCTGAACCTTACTGCAGAAATTTGTGTTGT
Organism: Dugong dugon; assembly: GCA_030035585.1. Classification (NCBI taxonomy): domain Eukaryota; kingdom Metazoa; phylum Chordata; class Mammalia; order Sirenia; family Dugongidae; genus Dugong; species Dugong dugon. The sequence continues at coordinate 37,130,989 of CM057467.1, forward strand.
AAGAAACTTTGATGATGTTGCAGTGGTCTATTCCTGAGGAACTAAATCTCAGACAGTTAATATTTATTTAACTCAACCTGATACTGTGCTACAGTTAGATTTGAATAAATATTTTCATTATTTTAAAAGTTTGAATTACTTTATATTGGCAATCATTCTTTTTTAGAAATATTAAATACCTTTGTAAGTCAATTCTTGTTTACTCTCTAGAGTTCTTATAATGCTGAAAAGGACAGATTTTCTGCTCAATCAGTATTTGTGGAATGCCTGCTTTGTATGTGCTAAGTACCTAGAATTCATACACAAAGTAAGGTCACTTTCTTCGAGATTTATTCCACAAGCCAGCACCTGCTAAGAGGTGGTCCAAAAACACGTTGTACTTGGAGTCTTCATTTATGTTCTAGAATAAAATCATAATCCCCTTTTTACCTTAAAAGTCCTGATGTCCTGGACTTAACTGTACTGTTGGACCTGTTAACCTATCTTAACAGTCAAATGCCCAGTGATTGCATTTCAAGGTTTAGGTATATCACAAATAAGAATGTGTGACTATTATTACAACTGCAGTTAAAGATCCAGTCTATAGTTCACACATTACTTAGTGGTTAAGGTATACAGTATACATCAAATGTTTAAAAAAAAAAAGTTTTTTGTTATTTTATTGTGCTTTAGGTGCAAGTTTACAGTGCATTTAGTTTCTCATTCAAAAATTTATACACACAGTCTCAAAAGGACAAATACTGTATAAGACCACTATTATAAGAACTCAAGAAAAGGTTTAAACAGAAGAAAACATTCTTTGATGGTTACGAGGGTGAGGAGGGAGGGAGAGGGGTATTCACTAACTAGATTTAGTAGATAAGAATTAGGTGAAGGGAAGGACAGCACCCCTACAGAGGAAGTCAGCACAACTGGACTAAACCAAAGCTAAGAAGTTTCCTGAATACAACCAGAAATTTCAAGGGACAGAGTATCAGGGGCAGGGGTCTGGGAACCATGGTTTCAGGGAGACAACTAGGTCAATTGGTGTAACAAGTTTATTAAGAAAATGTTCTACATCCCACTTTGGTGAGTGGCATCTGGGATCTTAAAAGCTAGCAAGCAGCCATCTAAGATGCATCAATTGGTCCCAACCCACCTGGAGCAAAGGAGAATGAAGAACACCAAAGACACAAGGAAAATATTAGCCCAAGAGACAGAAAGGGCCACGTAAACCAGAGACTTCATCATCCTGACACCAGAAGAACTAGGTGGTGCCTGGCTGCCACTAAAGACTGCCCTGACAGGGAACACAACAGAGAGTTTCTGACAGAGCAGAAAAAAAGGATGGTCCAGAACTCAAATTCTAGTAAAAAGACCAGACTTAATGGTTTGACTGAGACTGGAAGGACCCTGGAAGACATGGCCCCTGGACTCTCGTTAGCCCCAAAGTAAAACCATTCCCAAGGCCAACTCTTCAGACAAAGATTAGACTGGACTATGGGACATAAAATGATAAACTTGTAAAGAGTGTGCTTCTTAGCTCAAGTAGATACGTGAGACTAAATGGGCAGCTCCTGTCCTGAGGCGAGATGAGAGGGCAGAGAGGGTCAGGAGGTGGTTGAATGGACACGTGAAATCGGGTGGAAAGGAGGAGTGTGCTGTCACAGTATAGGGAAAGCAACTAGGGTTACATAACAATGTGTGTATAAATTTTTGTATGAGAGACTAACTTGAATTGTAAACTTAAAGCACAATAAAAAAAAAAAATACACAAATTATTTTGTGACATTGGTTGCAATCCCTGCAATGTGATAGCACTCTCCCCCTTTTCACCCCCAGTTCCCCATGGTCATTCGTCCAGTTTTCCTGTCCCTGTCTTCTCATCTTTGTATTAGGGAAGATGTTGCACATTTGGCCTCATGTACTTGAATAAACCAAGAAACACGTTTCTCATACGTGTAACTGTTTTATAGACTTGTCTAATCTTTAGCTGAAAAGTAGACTTTGGGAGTGACTACAGTTATGAGTTATCAGGGTATCCAGTGGCCATAGTCTCAGGGGTTCCTCCAGTCCCTGTCATACTAGTAAGTCTGGTATTTTTTTGTGAATTTGAATTTTGTTCTACTTTTGTTTCCACTCTGTCCAGTACCCTCTATTGTGATCCCTGTCAGAGCGGTTGGTGATGGTAGCCGGGCACCATTCAGTTCTGGGCTCAGGCTGGTGGAGGCTGTGGTTCATGTGGTCCATTAGTCCTCTGGACTAACATTTTCCTCGTGTGTTTGGTTTTTTTCATTCTCCTTTGCTCCAGATGAGAGGAGACCAATAGATGTATCTTAGATGGCCACTTGCAAGCTTTTAAGACCCCAGATGCTACCTGCCAAAGTAGGATGTAGGGCATTTTCTTTATGAATTATGCTATGCCAATTGACCTAGATATACCCCAAGACCATAGTCCCCAGCCCTCAGCACCAGTAGCTGTCCTTCAAAGTGTTTGGATGTGTCTAGGAACCGTCTATGACTTTGCCTTCGTCATGTGCTGAGTTCCCCTATATTGTGTGTTGTCTTTCCCTTCTCCAAAGTTAACAATTGTCTACTATCTAGTTAAGTGGTTTCCCCTCCCCATACCTCCCCTCCGTCATAACCATCAAAGATTGTTTTTTTCTATGTGTAAACCTTTTCTTGAATTTTTATAATAGTACTCTTATAAAATAGTTGATCTTTTGTGATTGACTTCCTTCACTCAGCATGATACCCTCCAGATTCGTTCATGTTACGAGATGTTTTGTGGATTCATCGCTATTTGTTATTGTTGCGTAGTGTTCCATTGTGTATATGTACCATAATTCATTTATCCATTCATCTGTTGATGAGCACTTAGGTTGTTGCCATCTTTTTCCTATTGTGAATAATACTGCAGTGAACATGAGTGTGCATATGTCTAGTCATGTGACAGCTCTTATTTCTCTAGGGTATGTTCCTAGGAGTGAGATTGCTGGATTGTATAGTATTTCTGTTTCTAGCTTTTTAAGGAGGTGCCATATCGTTTTCCATAGTGGTTGTACCATTTGACATTCCCACCAGCAGTGTGTAAGAGTCCCAATCTCCCTGCAGCCTTTCCAACATTTGTTATTTTCTGTTTTTTTCGTTAGTGCCAGTAGTGTCAGGGTGAGATGGTGTCTCATTGTAGTTTTGATTTGCATGTTCTCATGTGTCTGTTAGTTGCCTGAATGTCTTCTTTGGTGAAATGTCTGTTCGTATCCCTTGCCCATTTTTAAATTGGATTATTTGTCTTTTTGTTGTTGACGTGTTGCAGAATCTTGTAGATTTTAGAGATTAGACCCTTGTCAGCTATGGTGTAGCCAAAAGTTTTTTCCAAGTCAGTAGGTTCTCTTTTCAGTCTTTTAGTGAAGTCTTTTGAGGAACATACATGTTTAATTTTCAGGATCACCAGTTATCTAGGTTATCTCCTGGTTTGTGCATTGTTAATTATAGTTCATATTTTATTTTTGCCATGTATTAGGGCCCCTAAAGTTGTCCCTAGTTTTTCTGCCATGAACTTTATTGTTTTAGGTTTTATATTAAGGACTTGGATCCATTTTGAGTTAGTTTTTGTGAATGTTATGAGGTATAGGTCCTATTTCATATTTTTACAGATGGACATCCAGTTTCGCCAGCACCATTTGTTAAAGAGACTGTCTTTTCCCCTATTCAATGGACTTTGTTCCTTTGTCAAATACTCAGCTGCTCATAGGTGGATGAATTTTTGGCTGGGTTATCAATTCTGTTCCATTGGTCTATGTTTCTGTTGTTGTACCACTACCAGGCTTTTTTGTCTACACTGACTGTATACCCATTGACATCAAGTCAATCCTGACTCATCGTGACCCTATAGGACAGAGTAGAACTGCCCCATAGGGTTTCCAAGGAGCAGCTGGTGGATTCAAACTGCTGATGTTTTGATTAGCAGCTGAGCTCTTAACCACTGCACCACCAGGGCTCCACTGTGGCTGTATAGGAGGTTCTAAGGTCAGGTAGTGTTAGGTTTCCCACTTTGTTCTTCTTTGATAATGGTTGTCTGGGGCATCTTCCCTTTCCATGTAATCTTTTAAATTTCTACTTGTGGTTTTTATATGCTTTCTAATTGCATATTTATTTTGTCGTTTTGTTCTTGTATTGTTTTCCTGGATTCTTCTCTTACTTTGTCTGTGTTTACCTTGGTTTTGTCTGTGTTTTCCCTGATCTCTTCCTTGATCTCTTACAGAGCTCTGTATATTAGTCTTTTGAATCTTTATCAGGTAGTTTCATTGCCTTATCTTCTTCCGGAAAGTTTTCTGGTTCTTTATTTTGGTCATTTGCTGAGCCATCTTGTTCTGCTTCTTTTTGTGATTTGATATTGTCTATTGTCTCTGAGGCGTCTAGAAGTTATTATATTTATATATATATTGTATGTTTGTTTCCTGCATCCTGAATTTTTGTTTTGTTTTGATATATCTGAGTAGGCTGGGTGTGTGTGCTACTCTGGCTGCTAATATTGCTGCGTTGAAGTTCTCACCTCCTGTCCCTGGGTGGGTAGAACAGCGACTGGGTGTGTGGGCACGAGTCCTTGTTCGCTGGTCTTGCGGGGCTGCAGAGGATGTTGGTGGTGTTTTTCGAGAGGTGATGTATCTGTTCTGCTGGTCACCTGGCTGTGAGTGCAGGACACATTCTTCCTGGTTGTTGGGTTGAGTGTTGTGTGTGCACTCTGCTACTTGCTGGTTGGTCGGGGTGAAGGTGCCCAGTCATCATTCACTGCGTGAATGGTGCAGATACTTTCATTTACAGTCCCGGGTGAGCAGGACTGCATGAGGGTATTTGGAGTGGGCACAGACCTCCAGTTGCATGGTGGGTGGGCAGTGTGGTGGGCAAGACACAGGGGATGCTGCCTGCCCACTGGTGCCTGGTTGGAGGGCATACCCCTGTTCGCTATAGCGTGTCATGAGGGAGGTTGTGCAGCCAGTCCTCAGGAGCCTGGTGCCGTTGGCTGGAGGGAGTGGGGCACAACCAAGCCCTCAGGCCCCCTGATGTGGGTGACTGAGCTCCCAGCTTAGGGGGCAGGGTAGTGGTGAATGCCGCCGGGCCACAGTCACCAGTGGGGAGAAGGGATGGGCAGGGTGGGTGGAAGTATCCGCCAGGCCTGTGGACCTCCAACAAGGGGGCTGGGGTGGGCACAGTGAGTAGGGTGGATGCAGTTAACTTTCTCAGGGCAGGAAGCACCCCTGCCTGACTCTGGCCTTGAGTACAGAGTTGCTCCTGCTTGGCTATACCAGGTGAAGTGGCTTTCGGCTGTGAATGCTGCTTGCTTTGTCTCAATACGTCTGTGCGGTGCAGGTTCGGCTAGCAGGATGCCGGCAATCCACAAGTCTCCGTTTCTACTGTTATTGAATTTTCTTTCATTCCACCTCTTGCTCAGCCTGATTCTTCAGCCTTATCTTTGATGCTTAGGGTTCCTAAATATGTCATATACATCCAATTCACTTGTTTTTTCAGGTCTCTCTTGTAAGAAGGATAACATGAAGTATCTGACTACTCTGCCATCTTGGACCAAAATCTTAGAAACCTTATAGTTAAAATAGTCGATTATTTTGGCCCTGGAGATTGTTTGAACCCTATGATATGCTGAAATTGTACATAAGAAAAGGATGGGTGTCATGACTATTATGGAGACCAAGATTGTTACTTCAATAAGGAGCAATTTCAAAAGCATATTACTGTGTACTCTGTACTCATTTCTCATGGCTCCATCCTTATGGCTCAGGCCCAACTTCTTAAGTTGTATTTCCAGTTTTGACTTTATTATTATGCTTCCCTTTTTTAATGGACTTTTTTTCTTTTTCTAATTGTAAAAAATTGTAAATGTTTATTATCATTTTGGCATACTTTAAATAGTCTTTTTTCCAAAGTTTTTTTTAATACATAGTCGAACTCATACTGTAAATATAACTAATTCTTTTTTCACATCAGATAATATCAACATTTTTTTTCAGTCTTTAACTGTTACCAAAAAAAGCATCAGTGAACATCTTTGTAAATAAACAATTGTTTACATTACCAGTTATTTCCTTAGGAGATATTTTAGAAAATGGAATCAAAAAGTTAGCATATATATTTTAAGGATCTCTGTACATTTCCAGATTCTTCCAGAAAAAATTACATCAGTATATATTCCTTTCATCAAATTGTCATTTCTTCCATTGCTCATGCTTATGAATGAAATCCCTCCCTGTCAGAGATATTCAACTGTATCGTCACTTGTTTCTAGGATTTTATTTCTTGATTTGTTACATTAGGAGAGTTAGCTCCTAATCCATGCATAATTTGTTTTGGTACCAGTTATGAAGTAAGGCTCAAGCTACGTTTTTTTCTCCTGATTATTTAACAACTTATCTCAGCACAATTTGTTAAAATAATCCTTCCCACCCCCATCATTTACGTATGTCTGTTATGCTATATGGACCTATGATCTCTTACTTGTAATTCTAAAACCAAAAAGTCTCTCAAAACCAGCCTTTTTTCCTAAATTTGTCATCAGATCTCACTTCATGGCAAAACGTGACCTGAACTGACAGGAAAAGCTGCTTGTACTCTTTATCCCATTTGGTATGAATGATCACATTTTGCTATAAAAGTAGTAATGTGCTTGATTACAGTGTGCGATTTCAAACCCAGCTGGAAGTGTATGATAGATACATTGTGATACTTTTTAAAAATTTATCCAAAACTTTCTGAATTAAGAAACCTAGCTAACCTCAAGTAAGATAAAGGACTGTCAACCTGTATTTATATAAATATACACACAATATATAGTACAGTGTATAGACTATTCTTTGCCACTGATTAAATCATTATAGGTTTGTATCCACTAGTTCCGTTCTTGTTCTTCAAGTATTCACCTCTTTTATTCTTTGTGATGAATAGTAGAATCACTTATATTTCAAATTTAAGTTCTATTGGAATATTGATTAGAAATACATTAATCTTATAAATTGATACTGAAAGAAACAAAATGATGATAATATGGTATATATCAATATAGTTGTGTAGTTATCCCCATCATAAATTTCTTGCTAAGCTGCGTATTTTGTTGTTTGTTGCTATTCAAGAGGAATTCTTTATTATTGCTATTATGTATGAAAGTTCATACAGCTTGGTGAATTTTCTCAAAGTAAACACATCCACATAATCACCCAGGTCAAAACTAGAACATTATCAGTACGTTAGAACCCCCTCATCCACCCTTTTAGTAACTGCTAGCCCCAAGGGTAATTATCTTGAATTTTAGCACCATAGATAAGCTGTTTTAAACTTTATATAAATAACTCACGCAATATATACTCTTGTGACTAACTTCTTTTGCTTTGTGAGGTTTTCTCGTGTATAATTGAGTTCAGTCATCCTCAGGGCTGTGTGTTTTTTTCATTGTTTATCTACATTGTAATACTATAGTTAATCTGCTTAATAGTTGATGAATATTTAGATTTTTTCCAGTTCAGGGCTATTATGTGTAGTACTACTATGACTATTTTGTACATATTTTTTGGTGAATGTATTATACTCTGCAGTGGGGTATAGATTTAGGAGTGAGGTTGCTGAGTCATAAGGTTGTATATATTCAGTCTTACTGATTTTTCAGTTTTCCAGAATGGTTGTACCAATTTATACTACAGGCAGTCCCTGAATTACAAACATCTGATTTATGTACAACCCGTAGTTAGGAACAAACCCCCGTAAAGCCTATTATATTAAAAATTTGAGGTACATACAATGGTTTGTAATAACAAATGGGTGCTACTTTGTGACACATCAAAACACTATTATTACTGTATTATGTTAAAGATGTTTTAGTGTATCTGGAAGTGTTTCCTTTTTTGTGCATAGAAATGTATGCTATGTACTATATACTAAGAAAAACATTTAACTAACTGACGTTAGGTAGGAACTGTACCTGTTTAACTTATGTAGAAATTTGCCTTAAAGACAGACTTAGGAATGGAACTCATTTGTAATCTGGGGACTGCCTGTACTACCAACAGTGAAAGGAGAGTTCCAGTTGTTCTGTATCATCACCAATACTTGTTACTTTCATTCTAGAGTTGTATATTAGTATCACATTTGGTTGTATTTTGGTTTTTCTTGATGAAGCTTGAACATGTTTTCAAATGCTTATTTATTGCCAGTTGGATATCTAATGTGAGGTGTTTGTTCATGCTTTTCCCATTTTTGTATTGGTTGTCTGCAATTTTCTTACTGATTTGTAGACATTTTTTCTGAATTCTAGATCCAAGTCCTGTTTTGGATGGATATCAAATAGTTTTTACTCTTTGACCTGCCATTTTACCCTCTCAGACCTTAATGACGACGGCAGAAGTTCTTAATATAGTCCAATTTACCTTTCTTTTTTTTTTTTCCATTTGTGTCCTGTGTAAGGAATCTTTGGCCATGAATATTTTCTCATTGTTTTCTTCTAAAGTTTTTTTAAAAGCTTTATTTTTACATATTTTTTATTTTAATCAGTTATCCATCTGGAATTGATTTTTCTCTGTGGTGTGAGGTCGGGATCAAGGTTCACATTTTCCACATGGCTATCCCGTTAGCCTAGTTACCATTTATTAAAAAGACTATACTTTCTCAACTGCATTATGACCTTTGTCATAATTGGGTAAACTATGTTGTGGATTTGTTTCTGCTATCTAATCTGTTCCATTGGTCTATTTTTAAAAAGATGTATTAATAACACACCATATTTATTACTATAGGAAATCTATTGATTTTATTTTTTACTTGGGTCCCTTAATGAGTGAACTGTATTAGTACTAAAGGCTTTTCATTTATTTATTTATTATTAAGGCTATAATCATCTATAAGTATTTTTGAATTTTATTTCTTCTTACTACACAAATTAGCACTTTGAGCACAACTAATAATGATCGAAGTAGGCTTCCTGGTCCTGTTTCTCGCTCTCTTTTTTATATTACTGCTTTCCAGAACTCTAGCAGTTTGAAAGCCTAGGGAAGCAGCCCATGTTGTTAAATGTTTCCAGGTGAGTTGCTACACCCTTTCCAAATAACAAGTTTTAACAAGCCCCAAATTCTATTACTCATTTTAATGGGAATGTTAAGTATAACGTTGGCTTTTGTTGTAGTGTTTTAAGAATCAGGAATATCTGTTCAGCTTCATGAGATGCTGTCCTGACACCAATTAAAATATTTTTATTAAATCCATAAATTTAATTTATTCTTATATTAATATACATTCTAATATTGTATACTTTGTGATCTTAGTGATTATAATAAATTTTATATACCAGTGTTTAAGCGTTTATTTCTAGTGAGATTAGTTTCAAACTTACGCCAACTTTTAAAATGAATTTGAAACCTTTCCGTCTCTTTTAGAGTTTATCTGAATATTGGGGATAATAACTACTACCTGTCTTTAGGATTGGTGTGAAATTTAAATAAGACAACACATGCAAAGTATTTAGAACATAAAGCACTTTGTTGTTGTTGGGTGCCATTGAGTTGATTCCAACTCACAGCAACCCCATGTGACAGAGTAGAACTGCCCCATAAAGTTTTCTAGGCTGTAATCTTTATGGAAGCAGATCGCCAGGTCTTTTCTCCTGCAGAGGAGCTGGATGGGTTCAAACCGCCAGCCGTCGCTTAGTAGCTGTCATGGTTTGAATTGTGTCCCCCAAAAAATGTGTGTATCAATTTGGCTGGGCCATGATTCCCAGAATTGTGTGGTTGGCCTCCATTTTGTGATTGTAATTTTATGTTAAAGAGGATTAGGGTAGGATTGTAACACCACCCTTACCCAGGTCACATGCCTGATCCAATGTAAAGGGAGTTTCCCTAGGGTGTGGCCTGCACCACCTTTTACAAGAGATGAAAGGGAGGCAAACAAAATTGGGAACCTCATGCCACCAAGAAAACAGTGCCGAGAGCAGAGCGTGTCCTTTGGACCTGAGGTTCCTGCACAGAGAAGCTCCCAGACTGAGATGACATGGATCTTCCTCCAGAGCCGACAGAGAAAGCCTTCCGCTGGAGCTGATGCCCTGACTTTAGACTTGAAGCCTTCCCTTGGAGCTGATGCCTTGAATTTGGACTTGTAGCCTACTGGACTGTGAGAGAATAAATTTCTCTTTGTTAAAGCCATCCACTTGTGGTATTCCTGTTAAAGTAGCACTAGATGACTAAGACAGTAGCCAAGCACTTAACTGTTGCGCCACCAGTGCTCCTTAATTGTTGTCGTTTTGTGTGCCATTGAGTCGATAATAGTGACCCTATATATGGCAGAGTATAACTGCCCCATAAGATTTCCTAGCTGTAGTCTTTACAGAGGAGCCCTGCTGGTACACTGGTTAAGCACTCAGCTGCTAACTAAAAGGTCAGCAGTTCGAACCCACTAGCTACTCCACAGGAGAAAGATGTAGTAGTCTGCTTCCTTAAAGATTTACAGCCTTGGAAACCCTATGGGGCAGTTCTGCTCTGTCCTATAGCGTCACTGTGAGTTGGGATCCACTCGACAGCAATGGGTTTGGTTTTGGTTTTTAACCTTCAGGAGTAGATCACTAGGTCTTTTCTCCATAGAGCTGCTGGTGGGTTTGAACCACCAACCTTTCAGTTTGCTGCCAAGCACTTCATCATTGCACCACCAGGGCTCACTGCTATGTTTATTTCTATTTTCTGCAACAGTTTACTTGAATGGGAGATAACTGTTCCTTGAGACCAAATCACCACTAAATCATCTGTTGTGAGGTGCCAAATTTCTTCCAGGATAATTGGTTGATTCAGGCTTTGAGCTTTTCTCTGAGCTAATATCACATTTTTCACCTCTGATTTTTTCCTTAGATTCCCTTAAAATTAGATGCAACTAATTTTTTCTGATGAAAACACCTATTAAATTTAACAATTGTATGTTTTTCTGATTTGTTAATTTTTTCATTTATTAATTTCTGATTTGTTAATTTTTGCTTTATTCTTTGTCCCTCCTGTTCTCAGAGTTGTTTTTGTGTTGTCTGTTTAACTTATTAAATTGAAGAGTTATCTGATTTTTTTCCCTTCCTAAACCATGTAAGTACAGTTATGAATGTACTTCTGATTTCAGCACTGGACATCAAAATTTGTAAAATGGGGTAAGTACTCCTTTTTATCTTTTTATATTTTCAACATAATTCCTTAGAACAATAGTGTCGTGCTTGTTTGCACCACCATGGACTCCCTTTTTTGCTTAAAAATTAGTTTTTATTATTGTGGTCAGAAGATAGGTTAAATTTTCTATAAATGTTGCATGGTGCTTAAAAATAGGTATCCTGCAAAGGTGCCAAGATTGATGTTTATTAATCCAATCTTGTTTTTCAAATCCTGTCTAACTGCTTTTAACACTTTTTTCATAAATAGCTGTTGAATTTCCCCTTTTAATTATCTTGACCGTAGTTTTTGTTTTGTTGCTCTTGCTTACTGTAGTCTGTAATGTCTCATGACTTCATTTTGAATAATTTTTATATAAAATAGCTCTTTACCTATTTGAACACTTTCTACTTTAACTTCTAATTTGTGACATATGTCAGCCCTTTCTTTTTATGCTTTTATCGTCCATAGTAATTTAATATGTAGACCTCCTGTTTTTACATTCTACCAGTGTTTGTCTTTATTAAATGTGTATTTTACTAGTATTTCTCTTCTGCCATCCATTCTTAGCCAATCTTTAATCAGTGGTTAAAAAATTCAAATGTTCACATTCCTGAATTCTTCATTTTGATTCTTTTCATAGGCTGGACTAAAACCTTTGTCATTTGGAGAAGCAACAAGAGTGCTTTATTTCCTAGACTCTTATAAGCCTGAAACACACTTTGTAGTGTTTTTATCATTTTATTTCATTAGAAATGTTAGTCACCTGTCTTCTGACATTTAAGGTAATAGAAGAAAGAGCTGAGGCTATTTGTTAATTTTGCTGGTGAAATAAGCCTTTTAATTTTGAGCACTTAATACTTAAAAATCTGGGTTTTTCTATTATCTTGGATTATTGAAGTACCATTTGTTTTCTTTTTAAGAAATACCGTTCACTTGTTTGTTCTGAGTCTTTTCTCTCTTCCTCTATTATATCCCAGCAGTGTCAGAGAGCTGTTCAAATACAGGTAGTCCCCAACCCACCATGTATTCGAGTTATGACAAACCACACTTAAAACCGTCCTGTTTTGTTTTTTTGTACATCTTAGTAGTAAGTACTACAGCGTTACAGCTCGTAATTTGCTGATATCATTTTCAAATGTTCATTTGCAGATGTTCAGTGTTACCATTTACTGATACAGCAGGCTATGGCCAAGCCTACAACAAAGTCTGTGTTGATGTTGGTGTCGGGAGCCATCAGGGATAGAAAGTTAGGCGTGTTCTACTCTAACCACATACAGTTGAACTGCGGCACACGCCCAACAGCCATTACAACTCTGACTTCATTGTTACAATACTGATGCTGATAAAGATCAGATTTATAAAGATACTGATAATAAAAGGCAATAATGAAAACTTAAAAAAAAAAGATATTTGACTTATGTCAGAACTGATTTAGAACAGAATCATCAGAACCCCATCATAAGTTGGGACTACCTGTGTATTTTCTAGATAACTGATTTTGTATGCATTGTTAATTCTGTTTATCTTCAATGATATATTGAAGCCTTCTATTTTGGGCCTCTTTTTTCCCGTTTTACCCAGCTCCCGTTTCACAGTTATAAATTCTTGTGAGTTAGGATATTTACTAAGAGTATTTTAAGGCTATTAAAGCATAATAAGCTAAGAACTTGAGCTTTAGAGCTAGACTACATAGATTTGAACCCTAGGCTTAGGCACTTAACCAGCTGTTTGACCTTGGAATTTATTTAACCTTCCATGCCTCAATTTCCTTATCTATAAAGTAGGGATAATAATGGAATCTATCTCATGAGTTTTTGTCAAGATTAAAATGAGTTAATACAAATAAAACCTTTTGGACAGTGCTTAGGATATAATTAGCCTCAAAAGCTTGCCATTACTATATAGATGTCTGAATCTTAAGAACAATAGTTCTTTTTTCCCATTGGCTTTTGGTTCCTTCAAAGATAATGATCTACGATGAATTATTGCCAACAGATATGTACACTGTGGCGTTTAGTGCCCCCTCCCCTTCCCCAGTAATGTCAGTGTAAGCTTGAGTGTGAGTTTCCCTTCTCAGAGCTGCAGTTGAAGCTGGTGTGCACAGCCCCTGCCTACAGTGGTTTATTTTTTTGGATGAAATGCAATTCAAGATACTTATACCACAGTCTTTCCTGCTTTAAGAATGGACACTGCAGCTTACTAGAAGTGGTAATCCCTTCCCTTCTATATAGATCTTTCAGTTTTAGCAATTTCGACCTTTGCCGCTCTGTGCTGCTGCAGTAATTCAGAGACCAACCCCCAGGATTTTCTCAGTTTCATCTACCCCCATTCCCAAACTTGAATGCTGGGGTTGATAAATTGCTGAACAGAAGATTTCAAAGGGTGGCTTGAGAAGACAAAGTATTATAATGAAATGTGCAAAGACCTGGAGATAGAGAACCAAAAGAGAAGAACATGCTCGGCATTTCTCAAGCTGAAAGAACTGAAGAAAAAATTCAAGCCTTGAGTTGTAATACTGAAGGAAAATATTAAATGATGCAGGAAGCATCAAAAGAAGATGGAAGGAATACACGGAGTCACTGTACCAAAAAGAACTGGTCAACATTCACCCATTTCAGGAGGTAGCATACGATCCAGAACCGATGGTTACTGAAGGAAGAGGTCCAAACAACACTGAAGGCACTGGCGAAAAACAAGGCTCTAGGAATTGATGGACTATTGAGATGTCTGAACAAACTGATGTAGCACTGGAAGTGCTCACTCGTCTATGCCAAGAAATTTTGGAAGGACAACAGACTGGAAGAGATCCATATTTGTACCCATTCCAAAGAAAAGTGATCCAACAGAATGCAGAAATTATTGAACAATATTATTAATATCACACGCAAGTAAAAATTTTCCAAAGATCATTCAAAAGCAGAACACTGACAGAGAACTGCCATAAATTCAAGCCGGATTCAGAATAGGATGTGCAACAAGGGATGTCACTGCAGATGTCAGATGGATCATAGCTAAAATACCAAAAAGATGTGTACCTCTGTTTTATTGACTGTGCAAAGGCATTCAACCGTGTGGATCTGTCTTAGTCATCTAGTGCGGCTACAACGGCAATACCACAACTGGACGGCTTTCACAAAGAGAAATTTATTTCTTCACAGTAAAGTAGGCTAAAAGTCCAAATTCAGGGCGTCAGCTTCAGGGGAAGGCTCTCTCTCTGTCGGCCTTCTTGTCAGTGTTCCCCCGGACTAGGAGCTTCTCTGCGCAGGGACCCTGGTCCAAAGGACACGCTCTGCTCCCGACACTGCTTTCTTGATGGTATGAGGTCCCCGTGTCTCACTGCTCACTTCTTTTATATCTCAAGAGATTTTGCCTTAGGACACAATCTAATCTTGTAAATTGAGTCCTGCCTCACTAACACAACTGCTGCCCATCCTCCCTCATTAACATTATAGAGGCCCATCCTCCCTCATTAACATCATAGAGGCAGGATTTACAACACATGGGAAAATCACAGGCTACCAGGAATCATGGCCCAGCCAAATTGACACGCACATTTTTGGAGGGACAAAATTCAATCCATGACAGGATCATAACAATTATGGCTAACATTGTGAAGAATGGGAATTCTGGAACAATTAGTGCTCATGCCGAACCTGTACATAAACCAAGAGGCAGTTGTTTGAACAAGGGGATACTGCCTGGTTTAAAAAGTCAAGAAAGGTGTGCATCAGGGTTGTATCCTTTCACCATACTTATTCAGTCTGTATGCTGAGCAAATAATCTAAGAAGCTGGACTATATGAAGAACAGGGCATCAGGATTGGAGGAAGACTCATTAACAACCTGCGATATACAGATGACACAACCTTGCTTGCTACAAGTGAAGAGGACTTGAAGCACTTACTGAAGATCAAAGACCACAGCCTTCAGTATGGATTACACCTTAACAGAAACAAAAATCCTCACAATTGACTGTCATGGATTGAACTGTCCGCCAAAAATATCTGTCAACTTGGCTAGATCATGATTTTCAGTACCGTATGACTGGACTGTCTACCGTTTTTTGTCATCTGATGCGATTTCCCTATGTGTTGTAAATCCTATCAATCTGATGTAATGAGATGGATTAATGGCGGTTATATTGATGACATATACAAGATTCGATAGTGTCTTAAACCAGTCTCTTTTGAGATATAAAAGAGAGAAGGGAGCAGAGACACCCGGGGACCTCATACTACCAAGAAAGCAGTGCCAGGAGCAGAGGGCGTTCTTTACAATCCTCAAAAGTTGATTTGTTCTCTCAAGTCATTGGTATTTCAAATAATAATATAATGTAAAAGTGTGTCAAGCTTCTAAAGATTACCAAAAAATTAATGCAGAAGAAAAAAATCTGTGATTTCAAAATGTTTTGCTGTTTAATCTTTTTATCTTACAAAAAAGGAGTTAAAATAGAAAATAATAAAAAATGAAACTGATTATTTTGTGTGTAAGCTGACCCCAAAACCAAACCCATTGCAGTCGAGTTGATTCCAACTCATAGCAACTCTATAGGACAGATTAGAACTTCTCCATAGGGTTTCCAAGGAGCAGCTGGTGGATTTAAACTGATTGACTTTTTGCTTAGCAGCTGAGCTATTTAATCACTTCACCAATAAGCTGGCCCAGGGCAGTCAAATTCATTACAGCACGTCTTTGTGTTTGCATAAAGATTCGTCTACAGCTTTTGAATCAGCATGGCAGAAGCACCTCCTCCTCCATTGCAAATACTGGCAAGACCGTATTCTCCTTGCTTCAAAGTATGAACCATATGAATGACAATCCTGGCTCCAGACATCCTAGGATTAAGAAAACATTTTGGTTTTTTAATGAAGTACAGAATTGGTGGCTAACCAAAAGTTACTTTTCTTAAGCTTGGGAAATTTGTTTCAAGAACAGTTATAGCTGTTTTAAAAGCCTGAGCAAAGACTTAAGTCTTTAAATTCTATTTCTTCTTCACTATAAAACAATATTAGGTTTCAATCCAGAGATGTGACATCACCGCATTCAGTGTTGGTTGCTAACAAAAATGGTGTCTGCCTTAGGAAGGATGGGTAGGGAGGAAAACTTAAACCATGTAACAATAGGAATTATCATGAAGCAGCATGTTTAGCTAGAAATGCAAAGTCACCTATTAACTAAGATATTTTTCCTTATGATTTTACGTACCCTATTGGATGTCCCAGAGAAACAGCTCCTCCGTTGATATTCACTTTTTGATGATCAATCCCTAGCATTTTGATGTTTGCTAGTACAACCACACTAAAGGCTTCATTTACTTCCCACATTGTAACATCTTCTTTTTTCAATCCTGCATTTTTAAGAACCTAGAATTTTTTAAAAGACAACAATCAAAACATATTTATGTATTTTATTTTCTTAGAATTCTACAATTTTGGTTTGTATTTCCTTTGGGTGAAACAGTTACATGATTTTCTTGAATGTTCCATTGATATTTGAAAAGAAGGTGTATTCTCTTAATTTGGGGTACATAATTTGATATATATTCTTGAGATCTACTTTACTGATAATGTTTAGTTCTATATTCTTATTCTGTCTAATGAAAGAGGTATATTAATCTCTACTAGTAGTAGTTTCCTATTATGCTGCATATGCTGCAGTTTCTGCTTTATAAAAGGTGCTGCAGGGTTATTTGGGGCACAGATATTCACAGTTGTTAGTCTTTATTTATTTATTTAAAGTTTCTTATTATTTGTTCTGATCCTTGGGTGGTACAGATGGTTTGCGATCAGCTGGTAACCTAAAGGTTGCTGGTTTGAACCCATCCAGCAGCTCCATGGAAGAAAAGCTTAGTGATCTGCTTCTATAAAGATTACAGCCAAGAAAACCCTACAGAGCAGTTCTACTCTATAACACATAGGGTGGCCATGAGTCAAAATCGACTTGATAGCAGCGTTTCTTTTTTTTTTTTTTTTAAATAATGTGGTCTGTTTGTTTTGTTAGTTACTCAGCTATTCAGCAAAGTATTTTTGTTCTAGTGGTTATAGTTATAGTAATACCTTTATAAAACATTGTTAGTACCCCTTTTCTTTAGAAATTTTATTGTTGTGAATGATAAAATTAATTTGAAACTTTGCCTCCCGCTTTCCCTTCTTTTCTTCCACCAGTGAGCTAAGGTAGCTTTCCAAGCTGCAGAGCTCCAAGTCTTCCTCTGTTCTAACATGAGAGGTGTCTGCCTTCATCATAACCACAACCAGTTGCCATGGAGTAGATTCTGACTCATGGCAGCCCCATGTGTGTCAAAGTAGAACTGTGCTTCATAGGGTTTTCAATGGCTGATTTTGCAGAAGCAGATCATCAGGTCTTTCTTCAGAGGTGCCTCTGGGTGGACTCGAAACTCCAACCTTTCAGTCAGCAGCCAAGAGCTTTAACTGTTTGTGCACCCAGGGACTCACACCTTCATAATGCAGAATCTTTATCACTCTTTCCTTCCTATACTATGCATTCCCTTTCAGAAGTTGTATATTTCTGTAACATTCTGAGATCTGTCATCTCTGGACAAATCTCTACTCCCTATTCTTTCTGATCCTTCTCTGTCCACTTTCCCCACTGATTCTGCTCTTTTTTTTCTGGGTACTACTCTCAGAAGTTCCCTCTCTGGAAGGGAGTATTTGCTGTGGACTTCTGAGATACCTGAGCTCCTAAACAATCCCAGCACTTCCTCTTTTTTCTGTGGCCCCTTAGCCATTTCCCATGAAGACTTGCCTGTTTCTCCCTTTGGTATCATTTATGGACAATTTGGAGACTGTAGGTTTTCTCTGTCTCTAGCGTCACTGCTCACTCCAAAACCTGCTTCCATCAGTGCCCCTTCAGGATGGAATCTCTTGTAGAAGTGATCATTTTCTAGACCTTTTTTTTTTTTTTTTTGTCACATCAGCCTCCCCTTTGTGGTGACCACACCAGGTATGTGAGCTCAGAGTCAGACAAGTAATTCACAATTACGTTGTTTTTATCTATTCCACTGAAGATGTAGATTGTTGGTTGCTCTTTACTTTTTTGTTTTGTTATCCTTGTTGTTCTTATTTTTAGGAGGAGAGTTGGGAAGATTCTAAACTAAGTTATCATCATGCTTTTGCCTGAAGCCTTAGTCTAAGCAAACCAGAAGTTGGCATAAATGGAGTGTGATCCCTCACACACTTTGCTCGTAATTACCTTAGGTACTGCATGTGCAGGTGCAATTGGGAAATCAATAGGTTCTACAGCAGCATCAGCAAATCCTATAAAAAACAAATTGGTTGTTAAAGTCTTTTGTCACAAGTATCCAAAGCTATACCTAACAACTTTTATATGAATATGCAAAAGCCTATTTATCCCATTAAATACAAGTGTCTTAACCTCTCTAATACATGTAAATATATTTGTTCTTTTTCTAAAATTCTACATTTTATAAAATTACATCTTCAATGATTTTCAACCAGAGTGAGGAGGAATTTGCCTCCAGGGACATTTGGTACTGTCTGGAGACATTTTTGGTTGTCACAACAGGAGGGATCTAGTGTGTAGAGGTAAAGATGCTGCTAAACATCCCACAATGCACAGGAGAGTCCCCACAACAAAGAACTATTTGGTGCAAAACGTCAATACTGCTGAGGTTAAGCAATCTTGATGTAAGCAAAGAATAAAACGAAGTTATAAGCTTTTTATAAAGTAACAAAATGACATTTAACTAATAAAATGACATTTGTTTAAGTTGTTATAAAGTACTTTCACATCCATTTCCAAATACATTGAGGCAAGGCAGATTTTTCAGCTAAAAAATAGACTTCAGGAGATTGAGGACTTGCCCAAGGTCACATAGTTAACAAATAGCAGAACATCTAGGTTTTACATCTCTAGACTCCTAATCCAATCCCATATTCTTTTTTTTCTATCTTGCTGGCTCTCTGGGGTAAAACATGAACTCTTCATATAGGACTGGAAAAATTTTTTTAAAGTTTACATTTATGTAAAGGAAATTATCTTATCAAAACCATATTAAAGGACCTCCGATTCCAGTTAAAATATGTACACCCACTCCTCACTTACCGACATGGTTAGGTTCCAAAGACCAGTTCATTATGCAAAAATCAGTGTGATGCAAATAACAAAGGATGACCACACTGGATCACAAAATGAAGGGTGACTGTGTCATTACATAACTGCCAAACCACTGAGGACCATGACCTGGCCAAAATGACACAAAACCTTAGCCATCACAGCCAGAGTTACTCTTGCCTTGCACCTCGGCATTCATTACTGCCAGATGTATACCGCTAATGTGAAAAACAGTCGGATAGTAGATTTTTTACTACTGTCATAAATGCAAAATGTTGGATAATGAATGAGATAGTCAATAAGTGAGGAGTACTGGTTAAATTATGTCACAAAATAAAACCTATAGATAGAAACAGACAACTCCAATATTATCTGTTACCAATAAAGAAAATCAATTTCAGAGGTTTAGGCGTAAACAAGGTCAGAACATCTACCTGCTACTCTTGCCAGTGGTTTAACATTGAGCCTCTTGGCTGCATCTGTGGTCATAAGAACCACAGCAGCTGCTCCATCATTCAGTGTGCTAGCATTGGCAGCTGTTACTGTGCCTGAAAGCAACAATAAACAAAGTCAAAATATTCCTTCATACTGAATTCACTTGGTTGAATTTAACAAATACCTACAGTGCACTGCTTGGGTTGTTAAATGTGTGAGAAATTACAAAGTAGAGATAATTCCTGCCCTCAGGAAACATGTACATAGCTAACTACAATATAATTAATGTAAGAATGCCTTTTCATATTAGTTTTTCTTAACAGTTTTTCCAAAGCTAGCTCAGGAACACATGCATGATTCGTTGTAGTTGGTTGTCAGGTGCTATCAAGTCGGTTTCCAACTCATAGCGACCCCATGCACAACAGAAAGACTGCTGAGTCCTGCACCATCCTCACAATCGTTGCTGTGTTTGAGCCCACTGTTGCAGCTACTGTGTCAACTGATCTCACTGAGGAGCTTCCTTTTTTTTCGCTGACCGTCTACCAAGTATGATGTCCTCCTACAGGGACTGCTCCCTCCGGATAACATGTCCAAAGTAAGCAAAACAAAATCTCACTGTCCTTGCTTCTAAGGAGCATTCTGGCTGTAATTCTTCCAAGATAGATTTGTTCATTCTTCTGGCAGTCCATGTATATGAGGCGATTGGAAACACCATGGCTTGGGTCAGGTGCCCCTTAGTCTTCAAAGTGACACCTTTTCTTTTTAACACTTTAAAGAGGTCTTTTGCAACAGATTTACCCAATGCAATGTGTTGTTTGATTTCTTGACTGCTGCTTCCATGGGCGTTAATTGTGGATCCAAGTAAAATTAAATCCTTGCCAACTTCAGTTTTTTCTCCGTTTATCATGATGGTGCATATTGGTCCAGTTGTGAGGATTTTTGTTTTCTTTATGTTGAGGTGTATCTATACTAAAGGCTGTAGTCTTCGATCTTCGTCAGTAAGTACTTCCAGTCTTCTTCACTTTCAGCAAGCAAGGTTGTGTCATCTGCATATTGCAGGCTGTTAATGAGTCTTCCCCCAATCCTAATGCCCTGTTCTTCTTCATATAGTCCAGATTCTCAGACTATTTGCTCAGCATACGAATTGAATAAGCACAGGGAAAGGATACAACCCTGACACACACCCTTCCTGACTTTAAACCATGCCGTACCCCTTGTTCAGTTTGAACAACTGCCTTTTGATCTATGTATAGGTTCTGCATGAGCACAAGTAAGTGTTCTGGAATTCCCATTCTTCACAATGTTATCCATAATTTGTTATGATCCACAGTCAAATGCCTTTGCATAGTCAACAAAACACAGATAAACATCTTCCTGGTATTCTCTGCTTTCATCCAAGGTCCCTCTGCCATCAGCAATGATATCCCTCATTCCACACATCCTCTTGAATTTCCCGCAGTTAATTCTGGATATGCTGCTGCAACCATTTTTTAGTTATCTTCAGCACAATTTTACTTGCATGTGATATTAATGATATTGTTCTATAATTTCCACATTCTGTTGAATCAACTTTCTTTGGAACGGGCACAACTGTGGATCCCTTCCAGTAGGCTGGGCAGGTAGCTGTCTTCCACATTTCTTGGCACAGACGAATGGGTGCTTCCAAACACTGCATCCGTTTGCTGAAAAACATTATCAGCTGGTATTCCGTCAATTCCTGGAGCCTTGTTTTTGCAAATGCCTTCAGTGACTTAGATTTCTTCCTTCAGTACAACTGGTTCTTGATCATATGCTACCTCCTGAAATAGCTGAACATTGACCACTTCTTTCTGTTAGTGACTCCATGTATTTCTTCCATTGTCTTTTGATGCTTCCTAGGTCACTCAATTTTTTGCCCATAGAATCCTTCAATCTTGCCACTCAGGGCTTGAATTTTTTCTTCATTTCTTTCAGCTTGAGGAATACCGAGCGTGTTCTTCCTTTTGGTTTTCTAAGAGGTTTTCTAACTCCAGGTCTTTGCACATTTCATTATAATACTTTACTTTGTCTTCTTGAGCTGCCCTTTAAAATCTTCTGCTCGACTTTTTCACTTCATCATTTCTTCCTTTCACTTTATCTATTCTACATTCAAGGGGAAGTTTCAGAGTCTCTTCTGACATCCATTTTGGTCTTTTCTGTGTTTTCAGTAAACTTTCACTTTCTTCATGTATGATGTTCTTGATGTGCCACAACTTGTCTGGTCTTCGGTCACTGGCATTCAGTGCGTCAAGTCTATTGTTGAAATGGCCTCTAAATTCAGGTGGGAGATACTCAAGGTCATACTCTCGTGGACTTGTTTTAATTTTCTTCAGCTTCAACTTGAAATTGCACATGAGCAATTGATAGTCTGTTTCACAGTTGGCACCTGGCCTTGTTCTGACTGATGATATTGAGCTTTTCCATTGTCTCTTTCCACAGATGTATTCGATTTAATTCCTGTGTATTCCATCCTGGGAGGTCCATGTGTATGGTCGCCATTTATGTTGTTGAAAGAAGGTATATGCAATGAATAAATCATTGGTCTTGTAAAATTGTATCATGTGCTCTTCAGCACCATTTCTGTCACCAAGACCATATTTTCCAACTACCAATCCTTTTTTGTTTCCAACTTTCACATTCCAATCACCACTAATTATCAATGCATCTTGACTGCATGTTTGATCAATTTCAGACTGCAGAAGTTGGTAAAAATCTTCAATTTCTTCATCTTTGGCATTAGTGGTTGGTGGTGGTTTTGGATTGAATTGTGTCCCCCAAAAATGTGTGTCAACTTGGCTAGGCCATGATTTCCAGTATTGTGTGATTGTCCACTATTTTGTCATCTGATGTCATCTGCTGTAAATCCTACTTCTATGATGTTAATGAGGCAGGATTAGAGGCAGTTATGATAATGAGGCAGGACTCAATCTATAAGATTAGACTCAATCTATAAGGAGTCAATCTCTTTTGATATATAACAGAAGTGAGCAGAGACAGGGGGACCTCATACCACCAAAAAAGCAACACCAGGAGCAGAGCATGACCCTTTGGACTTGAGGTTGCTGCACTGAGAAGCTCCTAGACCAGGGGAAGGCTGATGACAAGAGCCTTCCCCTATAACCAACAGAGAGAGAAGGCCTTCCCCTAGAGCTGGTACCCTGAATTTGGACTTCTAGCCTCCTAAACTGTGAAAGAATAAATTTCTCTTTGTTAAAGCCATCTCCTTGTGGTATTTCTATTATAGCACTAGATAACCAAGACAGTGGGTAAATTTGAATAATATTCACGTTAACTGGTCTTCCTTGTAGGTGTAAGGATATTGTCTTATCACTGGCAGCCTGGTACTTCAGGAATAGATCTTGAAATGTTCTTTTTGATGATGAATGTGATGCTGTTCCTCTTAAATTTGTCATTCCTGGCATAGTAGACCATATGACTCCCCAATTCCAAATGACCAATACAAGTCCATTTCAGCTCACTAATGCCTAGGATATCAATGTTTATGCGTTCCATTTCTCTTCTCGTCGTATTCTGAGTGCCTTCCAACCTGAGGGGCTCATCTTCCAGCACTATATCAGACAATGTTCTGCTGCTATCCATAAGGTTTTCACTTTTTTTTCAGAAATAGATTGCCAGGTCCTTCTTCCCAGTCTGTCTTAGTTTGAAAGCTCTGCCGAAATCTGTCCACCATGGGTGACCATGCTGGTATTTCAAATATCAGTGGCATAGCTTCCAGCATCACAGCGACAGGCAAGCGACCACAGTACAACAAACTGACAGATGAGTGGTGGACATGCATGATAACATTTAATGTGGGTAAATGAGGTCTACAACTCTTAAATATAGTGACCACTTCATTCGTCTTTTTCCCCAGAGTCTAGTTCTTTGCTTATCTAAAATACAGCAAACAATCACTATAATTTGTCAAATCAATGTTAAAATTAGGTATTTCTCCTCTAGAAGCACCTGGAGTTAAATATCAATGAATACAAACCACTGAACTTTTAAATGGGAGAATTTTATGATATGTAAATCATATGACAATAAAGCTGTAAAAATGTAAGTGAAGACCCCATGCCTGCTCTGAATTCTGCTAAAACTCTGGATATATACTTTTGCAATACAAGTTTTGAAGAGTGACCCATTCTTATACTTGGCATTGAGAAATTCAGTCAGGAAAGGGGAAAAAACTAATTTCAGATTATTATCACAGCTGTATATAGCTAATTTGAAAACCAGAACTGACCTTTTCTCAACAGATTTCCAAATAATTAATGTTGAACACTAACATCTCACTTGTACTAACGTTCAACAACTATTGAGTATTCACTATATGCCAAGCACTGGAGATACGACAATAAACAACACAGCTATCATCCTAGTCCTCAGGGAACTTACTGATATTTAACACAATATTTAAACCCGATTTTCAAAATACAGTAACTTTCAAGATGAACTGCATGTGAAGAACTAAATTCTATAGCCACACTGCAGAATCGCTTCGCTAAGATTTATATATTGGAGGTATAAGCTGTTAAGCAATTTTAAATATACTCTGAATTATTACCACTCATTTTATTAATTTCTTTTGAGCCTGACACATTTCAGATGTTAACTAACATCTAGATTGTTTTCTAGAGTGACTTTTTAAAAATCCTTGAGCAGTTCACAATTATTAATCTACTTGTATACTGACTCAATTTTTTTCTTACGCTTCATTCTTAATACTAACCATTTTCTTTTTGGAAAACTGTCTTCAGCTTCGGAACTTTGCTAAAATCCACACGTTTATATTCTTCATCTTCTTTCACTACTACATCTGGTTTACCTAAAACAAAAATTAAGTAGTCACCATGCAAGACAAAAATTATTCTTTCAACAAGAAACTGATGACAAAGGTGCCTGGTAGTCTGCGCCTCCCTTTGTATGCCTGCATACCTTAAACCCACCCAAGTAAATTCTCATCTGGAATCTACCACCTATCACCTCCATTATGTTAGTGTCTTTAAGAGGAGTTAAGTAACGTAATGGAGTTTTAAATTTTGTACACAACCATATCCCATTCTCTTCTCTTTTAGCTCACTTCTATGATCACAGACCCTACCCTCCTGACCACTAGTATTTGGTCACCCTGAGAACAGTAATTGCTCCAGGAATGAGAATGTAACTTAAACCAAGCCAATGAGTCTTTCCTGTAGATTTATTCTGCCGGAGTTGGTGAGGAGGTGTCTTTCCTATTTGAGAGCTCTACACGTGTGACTCTAGAAACGGAGGCAGCAACTTAAGGAACCCTGAGACAATAAAGCTCAAATGCATGCAGCACTGAGAAACCAAGAGAGCATGTCCTAATAGTATCGAATCCCCAAATCCAGTCTTGAAGTTCTCCAAGCTGACTGGTCACTGCTATTCTTCTTTGGGTTCTGGAAGGTACCCCAGTAGCCTTTCAATAAGTCCTCTTTTTTTATTTAAGCTAATGTGTTGCCTGTTGCTTATATGAGAAAGAGTTCTAGTATGTTCATTTCTCAAATTAATTAAAATTAATAGTTAGTGGATCCTTCAACTGAGTGAAATATGTCATCTCTGACTTGGCACCCTTTCCCTTAATTAACCATAAGCAGAAGTGTCAGTGTCCTCAGCTGAAGTGAACAAAGATAAAGATGTACTAATTTAAAACTTTTTAACTTTTAAAAAAAATCAGCACCATGTTAAGTCGAGTAAAAATTAGAACCTACTTTGAGACATGATCCCTCTACCTTTTACTGAAATTGTGACAGGAATAACTTCATTTCCAAATTTTCCTGCTTCCCATGCTGCTTTACTTCTGGTGTAGGAGTTAATAGCGTAAGTATCCTGTTCATCTCGCGAAATATTAAGCTTCTTTGCAGTATTCTCAGCACAGTTTCCCTGATAAAAGTTGGAATTTTTTAAAACTGATTAACTTTTGATAACTTAGAAAATATCTATTAACTCTGCATAACTTAGAAAACAGTGGTTAGCAGTTAAATTTAGCTTCTGAAGACATACTTCTCTTGTACTAGCTAACTTTTCACTTGTCTCACAGTCAAATACTTAAATTAGCCCAGAAGCTGACATGTCAAAAGCAAATAATTAAATACTTATAGAATCTGTAATTAGAAGTCAGAAAGACACCCTAAAGAATGCGGGGTTTTGTCTTCAACAATTGAGCCATGCTGATACAGGGAAACCTGTGAGAGCTAGAACTTGACGGGACTGCCTTGTTTTTCTGGATGTCACAAGTTTTCTGCCTTTGACAGAGGGCAGTCTTACTACTTTTCTATCGCTCTCTAATAGTGGAAAATAAAATTCGAGTTTTCCTTCTCTGACAAGTCTCCACCTTACATAGGTTCTGGATTTGGTAGGTTTACTGTACAACAGGCATAGAAAATTGTGTATCAAAATGAATGGCTAAAATCAACATTTATAAAGCCCATCCTTCAGTTTCTAAAATACATGTAATTAAGAAAAATCAAGTAGTAGTGTATACTTGATTCTGGCATTTTGCCATTAAAAAAAAAACATTTACCATGTGTATTTTATTGTAGACATCTGTTAGCCCATCTTTTACGATCAAATCTTCGAGCTGGACTCCACCATATGGTGTTGCTCCTCTGTTCATCACATATGGAACATTGGACATACTCTCCATTCCACCTGCCACCATCACATCCTGCTCAGCAGCACACAAAACCCAAGGTCAATTCAAAAGGTAGCTGCAAACACACCCTTTACATAGCCACCAACAAGTGTTGACGTGCTCGTTCAATACACGTCTTCATTTTATGAACTATTTACCAAAACGTGAAATGCCTACATTTCCTTCAAAATTCCATGGTCTCCCTGACCACTTACTTCTTTCCCTTTTTAGGAACAGCTTCCCTTCTTGTCTGTTCCCCAATTATTGTGTAATGTTTTTATTACTATTAATTGCACTGCATTGTAGCTATATTTACATGTCGAATCTTCTCACTAGACTAAGCCCCTTTGAGGCCAGAAAACTCTGTCATATTTATTTCTATATTATCAGGGCCTGGCATATAGTAGTTTACTAAGTATTAATCTGCCGTTTTTCAAGTCAACAAAAATTCTTCTGTACTATTCGGGCTAATTAAAAACAAATAGTTTAATGTAAAGCATTAATGTAAATATAAATAAAAATTAAAGCCAAAGATATTTTCTCACAGCCTATAATCAGGAATAAAGACAAACAAGTTCTACAACAAAGAAAATTAAATATCTTGCCTACTCTGAAATATGGAGGATCTCAATTAGTTCTGACCTAAGTTTTATTCCCTTATCTTGAAATACTGAATTTTTTCTGGAGATAATGACAATAATACCTGACAGAAAATAAGGTATCAATTGTTCTTCATTTTAAAATAAAACAATTTTCCAAAATCATAGGTAATTAAACATTCAACAGGGTAATTCCTAGCATCCCTGTAAGTCAGAAAACTATGCCTGCACAAATGAATCCAATAATACTAACTGAAAGCATTTAAATGTAATGCAAATAACATTTACCGAAGAACAACAAATCGATTGAGACAAGACTTCCCTTGTCATTCACAAAATTCTGAAACATATTTAAACAATCCCATGACTATTTTTCACCCATCTGTTTGACCAGAGTTTGGTAACACCATTGTTGGTGAGGATGTGGGGAAAAAGACTCCCATAACCTCTGCAAAGTAAGTAACTAGTACAACTTTTATGGAAAGCGTTTGAAAATATCAAATGTAAAATCCTCTGACTCAGCAATTCTCCTTTTAGGAATTTTGCCAACAGAGACTTGCACATAAAGACAGAAAATGTTAAATGCGTTCTTCACTGCTCTATCTCCAGTGATACTCACATAATAGGTGCACCAGTTATAAGGGGTAGAACTAGGATCTGAAGTCAGATAGTCTGGCTCTAAGGCCAACAGAAAGTCTAAATGATTCAACAGCTGAGCCTGGGCATGTAAGAACCACAAATTAGTCATAAATCCTTGGCTCAATCAATGAATGATTTGATTCCTAGGGCCAGCACCTTAGTCTCATTTATAATAAAAAATGCTTCATATTCTGGCAAATGTACAGTTTATGATTTTTAAAATCACCCAGAATCTCAGAGAAAGACTGTAAGGGTCATTCCTAAAACCAAAACTAATTTTTAACACAAGTCATTTAAGCGAGACTTTCCATCTCTTCCTTCAAATGGAAAGCAAATCCAGACGCTCGCAAGTGCGATACAACGTGGCAACTGTACTTACAAGAATCTTACTTCTAAAACATGAATGTGCTGAATTTTTAGTTTCTTTTAACACTGGATATCATTTTAATGATACAATGAAAGACAAGGTGCTTCTTACCTGATGTCCACACATCAGATTCTGAGATGCCATCATGATAGCTTTCATTCCTGAAGCACAAACTTTGTTTATGGTGGTGCATGGAGTAGAAATAGGTAAGCCTAAAACCAAGATAATTAAGTCACACTCTTGAATAACTAAGATACTCACTTTTCAAACACAACTGTAGAATTAACAAAATCGAACATGTTAAACTACAATCAACAACACTTCATTTGCTAAAGTAAGTCTAGGTTGTTAAATGATGCATTTAATATTTGATTTAAGCTGAAGTGGTCTCCATTTTACCATTTCAAACATTTTAAGTATAAAAGCAATAATGTATTCCTGTTACCTGCACCCAGTACTGCTTGCCTGGTAGGGGCTTGTCCTTCACCCCCTTGTAGAACATTACCCATGTATACTTCTTTCACTTCTTCTTTTGGAATCCCTTTTTAAAAAACAAAAACCAAAAAGACAATACAGGCATTTCTTTTTATTATTATTTTGTTCAATTTAATAATTAGTGACTACCCAATAAAGTACGTGTCATTAAATAACATGGTTTCTTTTTCTTGTGAGTTTTAGAGTTTTACTCCCAACTCTATATTACACAGAATTCTTTACAAAGGAACTCAGAAATATAGGCATTAACTCATTTCTAAGTGATATGTATATAGTACAAAATAAATATTTGTCCCATTGAATCATTCTGGCCCTTTACCACAAAAAGCAAACTACTGACCTGCTTTTTCAAGGGCTCCCTGAATTGCAATGGTACCAAGTTTAGTGGCTGGCAGTGAGGAAAGGCTGCTCAGAAAGGATCCAATGGGTGTCCTTATGGCACTTACTATGACCACTTCCTGACAAGACAGAAGATGGTAAAAATTACAACATTTAAATATTTTACCCAAATCATCTTTCATTAAATAAACTTATAATTCATAGACACATCATCTAAGAAACTACTTTTATGAATGATTAGTCACCAAAGGTTAAAACAGCCCCAATTATAATGTGAACAGCACTAAAATTAATCAGTTCAATGCTAGTGCTTTATAATTTAGGACCTAACAGCAAACATAAAAAAAAAAAATTTAAATAGTCACTCTCATCTTTTTTTTTTAATAGTACTTTAGATGAAGGTTTACAGAACAAATAGTTTCTCATTAAACAGTTAGTACACGTGTTATTTTATAACAATGGTTAACAACCCCACAACATGTCAACACTGCCCCTTCTCAACCTTGGGTTCCCTATCACCAGCTTTCCTGTCCCCTCCTGCCTTCTAGTCCTTGTCCCTGGACTGCTATGCCCCATTAGTCTCATTTTATTTTATGGGGCTGTCTAATCTTTGGCTGAACGGTGAACCTCAGGAGCGACTTCATTACTGAGCTAAAAGGGTGTCCAGGGGCCATACTCTTGGGGTTTCTCCAGTCTCTGTCAGGCCAGTAAGTCTGGTCTTTTCTTGTGAGTTAGAATTTTGTTCTACATTTTTTTCCAGCTCTGTCCGAGGCCCTCTGTTGTGATCCCCGGTCAGAGCAGTCAGTAGTGGTAGCCAGGCACCATCTAGCTGTACTGGACTCAGTCTGGTGGAGGCCGTGGTAGTTGTGCTCCATTAGTCATTTGGACTAATCTTTTCCTTGTATCTTGTTCTCTTCATTCTACCTTGCTCCCGCAGGGGTGAGACCAGTGGATTATCTTAGATGGCTGCTCACAGGCTTTTAAGACCTCAGATGCTACTCACCAAGGTAGAATGTAGAACATTTTCTTTATAAACTGTGTTATGCCAGTTGAGCTAGATGTTCCCCAAGACCATGATCCCCACAGCCCTCCATCCTGCAATTCAGTCCCTCAGGGAGTTTGGATGTGTCTATGGAGCTTCCATGACGTTGCCTTGTACAAGCTGTGCTGGCTTCCTCAGTATTGTGTACTGTCTTACCCTTCACCAAAGTTACCACTTACCTATTGTCTATTTAGTATTTTCCCCTCCCAACCCTCCCATCCCACAGCCAACAAAGATTTTTTGTGTGTGTAAACTTTCTTACCAGTTTTTACAGTAAAGGTATCATACAATATTTGTCCTTTTGTGATTGACTTACTTCACTCAGCATAATGTCCTCTAGTTTCATCCATGTTATGAGATGCTTCACAGATTCATTATTGTTCTTTATCACTGCATAATACTCCCCTTTGTGTATGTACCATAGTTTATCCATTCATCTGCTGATGGGCATGTAGGTTGTTTCCATCTTTTTGCTATTGTGAACAGTGCTGCAATGAACATGGGTGTACATATCTCTATCCGTGTGATGGCTCGTATTTCTCTAGGATATACTCCTAGTAGCGGGATTGCTGGATCGTATGGTATTTCTATTTCTAGCTTCTAATGAAGCACCATACCATTTTCCAAAAATGGTTCTATCATTTTGCATTCCCATCAGCACTGCATAAGAGTTCTGATCTCCCCGCAGCCCCTCCAACATTTGTTATTTCCAGTTTTTTTGATTTGTGCCAGTAATGCCGGGGGTAAGATGGTATCTCATTGTGGTTTTAATTTGCATTTCTCTAATGGCTAGTAATTGCGAGCATTTCCTCACGTGTCTGTTGGCTGCTTGAATGTCTTCTTTGGTGAAGTGTCTGTTCATTTCCTTTGCCCATTTTTTAATTAGATTATTCATCTTTTTGCGGTAGAGGTGTTGGATTTTCTTGCAGATTTTAGAGATTAGACTTTTGTCTGACTTACAATGCCCAAAGATTTTTTCCCAGTCTGTAGGTTCTCTTTCTACTCTTTTGGTGGAGTCTTTTGATCAGCATAAGCATTTAATTTTTAGAAGATCCCGGTAATCTAGCTTATCTTCTGGAGTTTGTGTGTTGTTGGTTATTGTTTGTATCCTGTTAATGCTGTGTATTAGGGCCTCTAGCGTTGATCCTATTTTTTCTTCTATGATCTTTATAGTTTTTGGCTTTATATTTAGGTCTCTGATGCATTTTGAATTAGTTTTTGCATATCACGTGAGGTATGGGTCCTGTTTCATTTTTTTTGCAGATGGACATCCAGTTTTGCCAGTACCATTTGTTAAAAAGACTGTCGTTTCCCCATTTGATGGACTTTGGGCCCTTGTCAAAGATCAGATGACTGCAGGTTGAAGGATTTACATCTGAGTTCTCAGTCCTGTTCCACTGATCAGTGTATCTGTCGTTGTACCAGTTATCAGGCTGTTTTGACTACCATAGCTGTACAGTAGGTTCTGAGGTTAGGTAATGCAAGTCCTCCTACTTTATTCTTCTTCTTCAATAGTGCTTTACTTAGCCGGGGCTTCATCTCTTTCCACATAAAGTTACTAATTGTTTTTTCCATCCCTTTAAAGAATGTTGTTGGTATTTAGATGGGATTGCATTGTATCTGTAAATTGCTTTGGGTAGAACTGTCATTTTCACAATGTTTAGTCTACCTATCCATGAGCATGGTATGTTTTTCCATTTACGTGGCTTCCTTTGGGTTTCTCGCAGTAGCGTTTTGTAGTTTTCTTTGTATAGGTCTTTTACATCCTGGTTAGATTTATTCCTAAGTATTTTTTTTTTTTAGGGGCTATTATAAATGGTATTGTTTTCCTGATTTCCTTTTCATTATTCTCATTATTGGTGTACAGGAATCCAACTGATTTTTGTACGTTTATCTTGTAGCCTGCTACTCTGCTGAATCTTTCTGTTAGTTCCAGTACTTTCTCATGGAATCTTTAGGGTTTTCTATGTGTAGTACCATACCATCCGCAAACAGGGACAGTTTAACTTCTTCATTACCAATTTGGAAGCCCTTTCTTTTTCTTGCCTTACTGCTCTAGCTAGGACTTTCAACATAATGTTAAATAGGAGTGGTGATAAAGGGCATCCCTGTCTTGTTCCTGTTCTCAAGGGGAATTTTTTCAGTCTTTCTTCCATTAAGAATAATGTTGGCTGTTGGTTTTGCATAAATGCCCTTTATTATGTTGAGAAATTTCCCTTCTATACCCAATTTATCGAGAGTTTTTATCAGGAGTGGGTGTTGGACTTTGTTGAATGCCTTTTCTGCATCAACTGAGATGATCATGTGATTCTGTTCTTTCCTTTTATTTGCGTGGTGGATTATGTTGATTGATTTTCTAATGCTGAACCATCCTTGCATACCTGGTATGAATCTTTACTTGGTCGTGGTGTATTATTTTTTTGATATGATGCTGTATCCTATTGGCTAGAATTTTCTTGAGAATTTTTTCATCTATATTCATGAAAGATATTAGTCTGTAATTTTCTTTTTTTGTGGTCTCTCTGCCTGGTTTTGGTATCAGGGTTATGCTGGCTTCATAGAATGAATTTGGAAGTGTCACTCCCTTTTCTATGTTCTGAAATAGTTTGGGTAGTACTGGTATAAGCTTTTCTCTGAATATTTGGTAGAATCCTCCAGTGAAGCCATCTGGGCCAGGGCTTTTTTTTGTTGGGAGTTTTTTTTTTTTATTATTACCTTTTCAATCTCTTCTCTTCTTATGGGTCTGTTCAGATTTTCAATGTCAATTTGTGATAGTTTGGGTAGGTAGTGTGTTTCTAGAAATTTATCCATTTCCTCTAGGTTTTCAAATTTGTTGTAGTATAGTTTTTCATAATACTCTTCTATGATCTTTTGTATTTCAGTTAGATCCATTGTAATATCCCCCATTTCATTTCTTATTTGGGTTATTTGAATCCTCTCGTTTTTCTTTTGTCAGTCTGGCCAGTGGTTTGTTGATTATGTGGATTCTTTCAAAGAACCAACTTTTGGTTTTGCTGATTCTATTGTTTTTATATTCTCTATTTCATTTATTTCTGCTCTGATATTTATTATTTTCCTTTCTCCTAGTGGCTGTGGGCTTTTTTGTTTGTTTGTTTGTTTTCTATTTGTTCGAATTGTGTAGTTAAAGTTTTGATTTTGTCCCTTTCTTCTTTTTTGATGTGTGCATCTACTGCTATAAATTGGCCTCTGAGGACTGCCTTTGCCGTGTCCCTAAGGTTTTGGTATGATGTGCTTTCATTCTCATTTGATTCTAGGAATTTTCTGATTCCATCTCTGATTTCTTCTATTACCCAGTGGTTTGTAAGCAGGGTGTTATTCAGTTTCCATGTAATTGATTTTTTTTTTTTCCCTTCTTCTTCCTGTTGTTAATTTCTACCCTGGCATTGTGGTCAGAGAAGATACTTTGTATTATTTCGACGTTTTGGATCTTGTTGATTGCTCTGTGGCCTAAGATGTGGTCTATTCTGGAGAAGGTTCCATGTGCATTGGAAAAGAATGTGTACTTTGCACCTGTTGGGTGTAGTGTTCCATATATGTCTAGGAGGTCAAGTTGGCTGATTGTGCCCTTTAGGTCTTGTGTATCTTTGTTGAGTTTCTTTCTTGATGTTCTGTCCTTTACTAAGAGTGGTGTGTTGAAGTCTCCTACCATTATTGTGAAACTGTCAATTTCTCTTTTCAGTGCTGTTAGAGTTTATGTATTTTGGAGCCCTGTCATTGGTTGTGTAGATTTATCATGGTTATGTCTTCATGATGAATCATCCCCTTAATCATTATATAGTGTCCTTCTTTTGTCTTTTATGGTGGATTTTGTTTTAAAGTCTATTTTACCAGAGATTAGTATTGCCACTCCTGCTCTTTTTTGGTAGCTATTTACATGATATATTTTTTTCCATCCTTTGATTTTTAATAAATTTACATCTTTGTTTCTAAGATGTGTCTCTTGTAGACAGCATATTGATGGATCCTGGTTTTTTATCCATTCTGTCACTCTCCGCCTCTTTATGGGTGCATTTAGGCCATTTATATTCAATGTAATTATTGATAGGTGTGAGTTTATTGCTGTCATTTTGTAGTGCTGACGTTTTCTTTGTTCTTCTTACTCTCCTGTGCTGAATTCCTTTTGTTTGTTGGTTTTTTTTTTTTTTTTTCTTTCATTTCTTTTGTTTTTGTAGGTTTGTTTTTACTGAGACTTTGTTTTTCTTCTTTATTTTGATGAACAGGTTTGTTAACTTTCTTTGTGGTTACCTTGAAATTTACCATTATCTTCCTAGGTTTGAAGCAGTTTCTTAACCCATTCAGTGCTTGGCTAAGTTCTTTATCTCTTCATTTGATGCGTAGGGTTTCAGGACTGACGAGTGTCTCTGTTTAACTTAGTTTTTCAGATCTTTGCTGTGAAGGGACAGAGCGGTGCTTCTGTCTATAGCACCATGTTGCCCAGAAGTCAGTCACTGTAATCTTGTTAACTGCTTAATAAACAACCCTAGCCAACAGGGCCCCTTAGGTTTTGATAGAAGATGATTAGAGTCACTTTAGAAACCCTTATAAAACAAACAGGAGCACTAGGTGATCAGAGAGCCGTAGGTGATGAGGTCTAATCATCAGTTCAGTTCAATCCCTCTCTTCTAGGATCTCCATGTGGCCTCTGCACTGTGCTACACACAATACAGTGAGGGTCCCTGAGGGTAAAGGAAGAACACTGCTCAGGTTTAGAGGGAAGGCTCTTTTACAGCACACTGTGGGGAAGAAACAGGAAGTATGCAGGGAATTGGATTGAAATTTTTATATGTTAATCTGAAAGTTTAAATTAGTATTTCAATAATTAACTATTCCCAACCATTCCATAATCCTGAGCTGACCTTCACATATACCTGAATCATAAGTATATGCATTTTTAATTGACTACATTTTCTTCAAATTATTAAAACTTTAGAGCACAATTTCAATTTATACTTACATTCAATGTGGGTTTTACTACATAACTTCGCTTCATATATCTTATTTCCTGTAATATAAATATATATAATGTTAGAAAGCAGAAAATATTAATCTACATCATTTTATACTTCACAGTGATAGGGTTATGATGATTTTCTTCTGCTTCTTTATACTTTTTTCTGTTTCTTTATACTTTTATTTCTAGATTTTCCACAATGAGCATATATCACTTTTATAATGGGGGGGGACACGACTTTACAATATAAAGTGTATACAGTACTTTTCTGATTAACTGTTCTGATAAATATATCGGGAATGTATATTTTAACTTAAGATGAGTTCATTATCTTAAAGTTTCTAAGCCTTTTTAAAGTATACACTTTATAAAATTTAATTTTCTAAGTTAAATCTAAGTTCAAAATTAAGTAATTTCAGAAGAAAATATTCTCATTGCTTAAAAAAATATTTTTTTATTTAAGTAAAACTTACTGTTTCTCCCTCTTCACTTTCAATAAATGTTTCTGATTTATGTGACACACACATACTTCATATAAATACGATCTATACTACCAGATTTTTTTTTATGAAAGGAAAGAAGTATCCTTCCCCTACTTGTCATTTCTTTCCACTCTGTTCTTAGCAACAAGTGCCAACAAAAACAAAATCTGAAAATGTAGGTGGCAGTTCAGAGACATCACTGATTGATCTGAAACTGATCTATTTACAGGACAAATAAAGAATAAAATGTTTTACCCTCTGAATTCAGAAAACATACAGCTTATATTTAGAAACTAATCTTAATAGCTTATTTCAAAAACACACTCGTCAGTCACATCTCACGGAGCAATTAACAAGTCTACAAATATCTAAAAACTTTAAACTGACCCAAAAACTTAGCTTTTTAAGGATTAAACATGCTTTGTTCTGACTCAATGAAAATAACCAACTAAAGCTTTCAATTTAAAATAACCCGTTGCCATCGAGTCAATTCCAAATACAGCAGAGGGGAGAAAAAAAGGGTTTGGATGAGAATACATGCAAATGGTAGTTTAAGAGACTATGTTCCTAGATAGTGGAAGAATAGAATTTAACTCTAGGGTGATCTTTTTTACCATGTTAACATAATGGAATTCGTCTCTCTTACGTGGAAACTTATTACTCCTAAAAACTTGGCTATAGGAAATAACCTAATTTACCCCTAATTTGACTAAAAAATATCATCATCACAAATATTTAACCCAGCCTCAAAGAGATAACTTTACAGTCTTTGTGAGAACAGTGACTAACCCATAAAACTACTGATCCTTCATTTGCTCAATAAAGCTGTTGAGAACACTTACCTTACAGAAAACAAGATCAGGAATTAGAGATCCTTAAAACATGGTCCCTACACTCAAGTAGCATGATAATCTGGCAGAGGAGAAATGTTAAAGTTACCTGTGGATATTCCTAAAACAGAATTGGGTAAGAACTACAAGAGTAGTATAATAAGCAAGCCACCTCTGGAATTCACAGGGAATTCCACAAACATTTTATTTAAATTTCATCTTTCAAATATATCAAATGTTAATACAACAGAGATCACAATGTGTTACTTGATCTGTACTCAGAGCTGTGTCATTAAGATTAGGAAAATTTGTGTTGGTTTCTACTAGAACTGAACTTTCATGTCCACTTAAGTGACAGTGTACACTACTGCCCAGGCCAGCACACGTCTGGGCTCATGTAGACAAGGTTCAAGTGCATGTGCTCAGTAGATGTGCTCCTCAGTATCAGCTGGGCAAAAAAGAGGTGTACCCTTAACATGTCATGTAGTTTGGGCTGCTTCTTATATAACCTACTTATCATAAGGGATGCTAGCATACTATCTGCAATCCAATTTTGAATAAGAAGTTCCTACTTGTAGTAAATACGCCAGTCAATGCCTTTGCAACCACACCCCCTTCTTAGAGAGCCCTGGAAGGGGCAGCCCTAAGTACCTACAAAGCAACTCCCCTTGCATTGGCAAAGGCTGATAAGAGCAAAAACAGAATGGACTGACCTAAGCTGGCAAACAGAGACTCGGTCACCTGGATGATTGCAGGCACCAGAACTGAAAGGTCATAAGGGGCAAAAGAGGTTAGGGCAACAAGAAAAGCCATGAGTAAGCAGAGAAGCAAAGGAATAGAACATATATTCTCAGAGAACAAGAGAAAAAGAGCACAGCACTCTACAAGAGACAAAAGAAGATACCCTTGGTTCATGATTTTCTAGTTACGATTCTGACAGGGCCAGCTGCACTTTACTTCTATCCTTGGATGTCCAAGAGCTTGTCTATTGTATCCCTTCAAAAATTCCCCTTTCTCCTTAGCTAGTTTGGAGAGAGATGTTTGTTGTTACTTGCAATCAAAGGCCTTTACTAAGCCACATCCATCTACTCTTTTAAGTTTCTGGTTCAGTTTAATTGAAGGGTCCCTGGTCTCTCCACTTTGCTCCTGATCCCATCTCTGGTAGCCTTTTCGAAGACTGCACACCTTCAACTAACCCTTCCCTCTCCCTTACATCATTCATTCCCTTTTCTCCTGCATCATTCCATAAGCCTACAATCAGGCTCCAGTTCCTTCTACCTAAAAAAGAAAATAAAGACAAATTTCCTTTGATCCACATTCCCTCTGAGCTTGTACCTCATCACTTAGATCCCTTTTACAATAAAAATTCTCCAGCAAGTTACACACTTGTTTACTGTTGAACCAACTCGAATCTAGCTTTTTTCTCCACCACTCTACCACTGCTGGCTCTGAGCAAGGTCAACAAGAATTTTTACCTGGCCAACTCCAGTAAACGCTTCACTGCAATCATCCATCTCACTTAACCTCTCATTAGCACTGGACTCAGTTTTCTTCTTTGGGAAATATGCATAGTGGTTAAAAGCCTGGGCTTACTAGCCAAGTATTCTTGAGCAAGTTATTTAAACTTGCTTTGCCTTGATTTCCTCAAATACCCTCCATGGGCTGTTGTGAGGAAGACATGAAGTAGCATGTGTAAAGCACTATGGAAACGTTCACTTCTCTTGGCTTCTATTATACCACAATCCTGTGGTTTTCCTCCTCCTACACTAGCTATTTTTCTCCGTATCCTTTGCTGTCTCATTCTCTTCTTCCCAATCTACAAGCAGAAACAAGGTTTCTGCTTGCTCTGCCTGTCTGGGAAATACTGTGTCTCCCACAGGCCCCATGCTAGACCTCTTCTCTTACCCCTTTACACACTCACCTTGGGTGAGCTCATCAATTACGTGGATTCCACTGTCATCTACAGCTAATGATTCCCAAATTGGTATCTTGTCCAGTCATTCTTCTACACTTCAGAACCGCTCATCTGACTGGACAACTCCCAACCTAAGTCCAAAATTCAACTCATCACTTTCTATCCACCCCCAAATCTGTTCCTCCTCCTACATTCCCTGTCCTCAGTAAAAACTTCCACTATCCACCTACATGCTGTAGGCTGGACCCCAAAAATCATACGCCTTCTCTCTCAATCAGTCAGAGTTCAACTGATTCTATCTCTTGATTCTACCATTTCTCTCCATGCCTATTTACCACATTAGATTGCTATCGATGCCTGACTGATTACCACAGCGTTCTGACTGTTCATATGGCCTCTGTAAGGAGAGGTCCAAGGACTGAGGCTGGAAAATGGACAGAGCGGAAGGGAATGGGAAGAAAGCAAAAACAATGAATGTATCCACTAGGATTCAACCAGGAAAACAAAAATCTTTCTATTTCAAATAAACAAAACCAGTTGCTGTCCAATCCCACTCATGGTGACCCCATGTGTATCAGAATAGAACTGTGCTCACAGGGTTTTCAATGGCTGATTTTTTGGAAGTAGACTGCCAGGCTTTTCTTCCAAGGTGCTTCTGAATGGACTTGAACCACCAACCTTTTGGTTAGTAGCTGAGCTCTTAACCATTTGTGCCACCCAAGAACTCCTCTATTTGAAACAGAATTTAGTGCCGGGAATTGAATATGCAGGTTATGTAAGGGCTGA
Organism: Dugong dugon; assembly: GCA_030035585.1. NCBI lineage: Eukaryota > Metazoa > Chordata > Mammalia > Sirenia > Dugongidae > Dugong > Dugong dugon. The sequence continues at coordinate 37,169,803 of CM057467.1, forward strand.
AAACAACAGAGGGCAGCAGGCGGTACAGAGATTAACAGCAACAGGAATGCACTAACATGCATAAGCTACTGGGACAAAAGGAGAAAGGTTATCAAAACCAAAGCGTCAGGGTCACCTGGCTGAAGCAGGAACCACAGGGGAGAAACAGTCACTGCCCAAAACACCACCTAAAGCAGGCAGAGAGAAAGAAAGAAAAGATCCTGGCTTCTCTCTCCTATTTTCCATTCTCATCAGTGCCTTTCAGCAGCTGAACCCAGTCAGAAGTCAGCTGACACTGCAGTCTGAAAAACAGCCAGCAAACGTCGGCCCCACGGCAACAGGCACAGAGCAGAGGAGGGGAGTGAAACGAACCTGAGAGCAAGCAGGCCCAGAACTAGATCAATGTGGGAAAATATTTTAATACTCAGAGTATTACAAGAAGCCAAATAATACTGGATCAAAGCAGCAAAATAGGAGTTTCAAGGAAGGAGTGGTGAACAGTGTCAAATACAGTATAAAAGCCAAGAAGAAAAAAAACACAGAAAAAGAAAACCACTGGTATTCTTCAGCTGAGCTGCACAGAAATTTCACTGCAGAGTGATAAAGAGAAATGGATGTACAATAAATGGAAATGCTAAATAAAGACTTCTTACCCCATACAAAAAAAGTGATTAGAGCTAGAAGGGCAACAAGCTCCAATGAAGTCTATAAATGTTTGTTGAAAGTAAGGGCGACTTGTACATATTTAAAGGCACATGGCAGAGAGCCAATGTGTCAGTAGGTGAGAGGTCAAATAGCACTGAACATTGAAAATCCTGTTAAACATACAGATTTCCATGGTTCAGTAAATGACCACTTAATTCAAGTAACATCCAATACAACTGATTCCTAGAGTTCAGTAAAATGAGCTCCACAAATCATGCTATGTTACCTACAGCTTCATTTTTCTCTTCAGCAACTTTTGTGTTTGCTTGTAAGCTCTTAATTAAGCCATAAATTAAGTAAAAGGCTCTGCGCTTGTTTTATACATACCTAGAGTACCTAGTGCACCCAATTCACCTAACCTTGGTTGAAACCCAGGTTACCTAATTAAATCTTTGTGATTTCCCAAGTCATTCCAGGAAACTAACAAACAGACTGATTAAGAACTCATCTTTCCTGAAAACCTACTCCTCTTTCTGATTTTTCTATTTTCCTATCCAAGTCACCCAGGGTTAACTTTATTCTCTTACTTTTGTCTTGGCTCCCAACCCTCACTCCATAACTGCCAAGTCGTACATTTATTCTTTCATAATCTCTTGCATAATGCTACTCCTTTGCAGCTCCTAATGCTAGCACACTAGTTCAGCTATTAGTTTGTCTGCCCATTCCAATACTCTCTGACCTCTGATTATGTCAAAAAGAAAAATATCAATTGCTCCCATTACCAAAAAACCAAACCAAACCCCTTGCCGTCAAATCAGTTCTGACTCGTAGCGACCCTATAGGACAGAGTAGAACTGCCCCATAGGGTTTCCAAGGAGTGCCTGGTGGATTTGAACTGCCGACCTTTGGGTTAGCAACTGCCCCATTGACTGGGGTCAAATTCATACAACATGACTGGATTTCAAAGTTTTTTACCCCAACCAAACTGGAAAATTCAAGTTTCACCAACCGTTCTTACTCCTCAGGCTTTGCCAGATCTTAAATGTGGGTGGAGTGTCCCTGAGGGACTGAAATGCTGGGCTGAGGGCTGTGGGGACCATGGTCTCAGGGAACATCTAGCTCAACTGGCATAACATAGTTTATAAAGAAAATGTTCTACGTTCTACCTTGGTGAGTAGTGTCTAGTGTCTTAAAAGCCTATGAGCAGCCATCTGAGATACTCCACTGGTCCCACCCCTTTGGGAGGAAGGGAGAATGAAGAAAACAAGATATAAGGAAAAGATTAGTCCATAGGACTAATGGACCACAACTACCACAGCCTCCACCAGAGTGAGTCCAGTACAACTAGATGGTGCCCGGCTACCACCACTGAATGCTCTGACCGGGAACATAACACAGGGTCCCGGACAGAGCCGGAGAAAAATGCGGAACAAACTTCTAACTCACAAAAAAAGACCAGACTTACTGGCCTGAAAGAGAGTGGAGAAACCCTGAGAGTATGGTCCCCGGACACCCTTTTAGCTCAGTAATGAAGTCACTCCCGGGGGTCACCATTCAGCCGGGCACTGGACAGTCCCATAAACAAAACGAGACTAATGGGGCACAACTGTCCAGGGACAAGGACTAGAAAGCAGGAGGGGACAGGAAAGCTGGTAATCGGGAACCCGAGGTTGAGAAGAAACAGTGTTGACACATCGTGGGGTTGTTAACCACAGTCATAAAACAATATGTGTACTCTTTTAAGGATAAACTATTTGTTCTGTAAATCTTCATCTAAAGTACAATTTAAAAAATGCGGGTGGAGTGCAAGCTCCCTTGCTGCGACAAACAGAAAATAAGTTTTTTCCTTCAAGACTCTGTCACTACTGTCTTCCCAATACACAACAGCCAGAGGAGAAAGACCTCTCTCAACACCCTCATTATGTAAGCTTAACTCGTATACCAAATAAAATTTATTTCTTTGGATAGAACAGCCATTTCTTCTTCTTGATAAGTTTTAAGATGCTCCAATGTTATAAATATCTGTTTATCATACAGTGCCTCGCATCTTGTAAGCACCTTGATTACCTGTTGCATGGAGAAAAAAAAATCTCTCATGACAATAATGCTCACGAATATATTTTAAAGAAAATTCGGAAAGTTTTACCGGCCTTCAAAGCAAGAGTGCATCCCGGGCCTTTCTGCCTTCCAAAATATGTGCCCCGTTTAACAGACCAATAATAATAATTATGATTACGGCGGAGATGCTGGGAGTGGAAACGTAGTTTGTAAAAACACGCGAGTCTCTACACGCGGTGGGAGCATTCCAGGGCTTTTCCGGGGACCGTTCCTGAGGCCTACATCGAAGGCTCCGCCGGGCCGCAGGCGCCGCCGGCAGGAACCTTCCAAGGCCGGAAACCGGCGCGCTGGGTCTAAGCGCGGCCCGGGCGTCCAGGGGCGGGCAGGGGGGCGTTTGGAGCTGAGGGCCGCCCGGGGCTCCCCGAGCCAGCCCTGAGGACGAGCCCCGCCAGAGGGACGAGACCTTCTTACCTGCATCAGCCTCTGAAGCAGGGAGCTGCGCCCGCGGGGGCCGCCGTGCAGAAGAACTGTCAGCACCGCCATGGTCGCTCAGCGCAGAACGGTAGTTTCAAGAGCCGCCACGTTGGACTTCCGCGCCGCAACGCCGCCGCGCTTCTCTGCCCGTCGACCCCGCAACCTGGAGTGGGCTCCGCCCTCCGGACGCCTCCTACAATAGGCGCCTCGGACCGCGACGGTCCTCGGCTACGGTCGGGGGCTATTGGCCCGCCGGCAGCCTAGTTGACAGTACGACGCGGTCTGAAGCTTTACTTGAACAGTTGCCAGCATGCACCTGACAAGCTGCTAGTTCTTCTTTCCAACATTTCTGACCTCCTGAGGACTTTGGTTGATCTGTAAACTGAACCTTTTCCATTCACGAAGCCTGCTTTTCTCAGTTACACGCCCACCCACCAAATACAAAGGAAAATCATGAAAATATTTTGAAGCAATCTAATTAGCTTTTAGTTTATGATGAGAGAATTTGGCAATTGCCTTTCTGTAGGAGAAAGAATAGGAATAGAAGACATATTAATCACCAGCTTTATTGAACAATTAATAAGGATTATATTAGTCTTCAGAGTCCCTGGGTGGCGAAAATGGTTAAGGGCTGGACTACTAACTGAAAGGTTGGCAGTTCAAAGGCACCCTAGAGGCACCTTGGAAGTAAGGCCTGACAGTCTTCTTCCTAAAGGTCACAGGGTCTTGAATACCCTATGGAGCAGTTCTACTCGGCACACGTGGGATCTCCACCAGGTAGAATCGACTGGATAGCAACTAACAACATATTCAGAAAAACTCCATGAATTAGATGCTACTATTACCTACCGTTTAACTAATGAGGTAACCAAGGCACAAAAAAAGTTAAATTTTGCCCATAATTGCACAATGGGAGAGAGCGGGGGGGTCTGAACTGGTATTATTATATTGCATTGCTTTCCTTTATCTTACCACACAAAACAATATTAATGTTAGCTTTGACTATTCTCATATTTTGGGAACCCATTACTGAACTTTGAATCTTTAGCTGCAGACATAGAACCATTGCACCTTTGTAACATTATTTCCTTTTATATTGATTGTCCTATAGAAGATAAAAATAAAGAGTGACAACATACAAAGCAAATACCTCAACATGCCCCAATCCAAATCCATGTTCTTCCTAAAAAAAGTAAAATCTCCACCCTTGCTGTTCTTTTTGGCAGTTGTGGGATAGTGTATTTTTCAAAGATGTCCACGCCTATTCAGTTAACTCACCCTACAAGCTCTTCTTTCGATGTGACTGACATTCACCCTTCCACTGGAAGTGGAGTCTGTGTTCCCAGCCCTTTTATCTGAGCAGAGAGTGCTGACTTCCCCATCCACCATACTATGGCAAAAGTGCTGCTGTGTGGCTTCCCAGGCTAGGTGTTGCCAGAGAAAACTTCAGGTGGTTCCAGGACCCAGCCTTTAAATCTTCCAACTGAAGCTCCAAATATCATAGAGCAAATTCATGATCCACAGAAACAATGAGAAAAATGAATGATTATTGCTCTTTTAAGTCACTAAGTTTTGGGGTAATTTTGTTTTACACAGCAATAGATAACTTAAATACAGCAACACTATCTTTAATTTCCCAGTAACCCCAAGCTGGTCCCTTAAAGTACTCTGTGACTCCTTTACCTATATTCACCTTCCTTTATATTCAATAGGTCACCAAGTTCTCCAGGGAGATAGGCTGTGCTGGAGAGGAAGCAAGATTAGCCATTGATGAGTGTTCCTGAGACAAGGTCCCTATACGTATCTCCTCTTGCAGCCCAATAAGATGGGAGTGTGACAGTAGAACTAATACACACATGCATAAGTTCAGTGTTAGGAGAGTAAATCAAAGTGCTCTGATTCAAGCTAGCTTGTCCAAAGGAGCAGCCCACATGAGCACCAGAGATTACATACAAGACTGAGGGGGCTGCTTAGGGTACTTGGATATAAGGAACCTAAGGCAGCCTAGGAGTTCCAGCGGTACAAACGGTTAACAGTCTCAGCTGCTAAATGAATGGTGGGAGGTTCCAGTCCACCCAGAGGTGCCTTGGAAGAAAGGCTTGATGATATACGTTTAAAAAATCAGCCATTGAAAACCCATGAACACAGTTCTGCTCTGACACACACAGGGTCACCATGAGTTGGAATCAACTCAATGGCAACTAATTTTTCTTTTTTAAAGGCAGCTTGTGACCCAAAAAGCCAGTAAAATCAGTAATTTCCTCATAACTCTGAAAAGTACAGAAGTTAGCTGAGGTGGACTTGGCAATCCTCAAGAGGCTTCCTCTTGGGAAACTGGACCTTGCAATACATGTCAACATGGTGGAGCCATCACACCTGCATAGAGGATGATAAGAAAGCCAGGATGGAAGGGGTGAAGGGAGCAATCCCGAAAGTGACACAGACCCTAAATCCTAAAATTTCTGAAAAAAAATAACTGAATTTGACTGAGTTCAGATGGAAGTGACTAGATTGGGGAGGCGGAGCCAAGATGGCAGAGTAGTGAGACGCTTCCAGTGGACCATATTACAACAAAGATCCGAAAAAACAAGTGATTCAATTATATATGGCAATCTGGGAGCCCTGAACATCAAAGGCAGAGTTGAGGAACTGGACTGAGTGGCAGGGGGAGGGAGAGATGGTTCAGAAGAAGCAAGGAGTTGCCAGACCTGACCCGGCAAGAGCCTGAGCCCTTCAGGCCTGATCAGCTTGGGGGTGAGTGGTGAGGCAGGCAAGCATCGGTGCTCGGGAGGCACATTCTGCACCAGGAGAGAACCAGCCCCTGAGAGTCTGTTCGGCCACCCAGAACCAGTGAGAAGCAGCCCTCATCAGCGAAAGATAAGTACTTGCGTACAGCTTACTGCACGGATCAAAAACACCCCCCTTAGGGAAAAAACTCTCTCCCATTTAACTCCCCGCTCCCTGCTCTGCACTGGGTCCTGGACCAGCTTCAGCAACTGCCGAGTCCCCCAGGCCAGAAGTAGGAACAATCACACGCCCAGAGCCATTCTCCCTGTCTTGGAGAGTGAACAAATTAACAAACGGGGAAAATAAACCGCCGGCTCCCCTAAGCCAGGAACCCAGGGTAGGCACAGCTCTTTGCCAAGGCACAGGCATAAGGGATCCATGGACTTTGAGTGCCTTTCCCATTGCATAGACTTGTATGGGCCCATCTCAACAGCATAGGCCCTCATTACCACAGTACAACAGGGTATATACCAGAACCCTAACTTCAACTTTCAGCTGTGAAGTGGTAGGTTCTTGACATTTGACACTGCTCTGCCCATTACGCAGGGTCTTCACCTACCCACATCAGGGGCCTGAGGACTGGTGTCTCCACACATGCCACCTAGCCACCTGCGATAGGGGCCCATGAATAAGAGGTGCCTCCCAGTCCTCACAACTAACAGCATTAGGTGCTCATAGTCCGGCTACAAAACCCACCGACCTACACGCTCTAGGAAACTGGGAGACACCTTCCTCCTGGACACTTGGGGACAGCTGTCAGCCCCTTGCCTTGTTCAGAGTGTGTCACCCTGCTGCAGTCAGGTGTCTGTGCCTACACCAATCACCCATGCCTGTCTAGGACTGTAAGTGAGAGCCTACACCACACACTTGGTGGCTATCTACCAGGGCACCTGAGCTGAATCCATACAGGAGGAATGGGCGGACTCCTGAGCTCGCAGACCTACTAACAGATCTAACCACCTGGTGACATGACATTAGAGCTTCAAAGATGCCAATAATCAAACTACCTCATATGAGCAGCCTATTTGGGCATATCAAAACAAAACAAGAAGCTAGTACACAGGAAGCAAACATAAAATAAATATATATATAACTTATTGATGGCTCAGAGACAACAGTCATTATCAAATCACATAAAGAGGCAATCCATAATGGCTTCAGCAAGCTCCCAAAATAATCTAGAAATTTTCTTGAGGAGGAAAATTTCTCAGAATCATCAGAGGCAGAATATAAAAGATTACTATACCGTACTCTTCAAGAAATTAGGAAGGAAATTAATCAAAATGCAGAACACGCAATAGAAGAAATTAAAAAGATTAGAGAAGAACACAATGACAAATTTAACAGGCTGCAAGAATCCATACAGAGACAACAATCAGAATTCCAGAAGATTAACAATAAAATTTCAGAATTAGACAATAGAAAGTAATAGGAGCAGAATTGAGGCAAAGGAAGTCAGAATTAGTGAGACTGAAGATAAAGCACTTGACAACAACTTACTTGAGGAAAAATCAGATAAAAGGATTTTAAAAAATGAAGAAATCCTAAGAATTATGTGAGACTCTATTAAGAGGAATAACCTACGAGTGATTGGAGTACCAGAACGGGGCAGTGGGGGGGGGGGGGTGGATAACAGAAAATACAGAGAGAATTATTGAAGTTTTGTTGCCCGAAAACTTCCCTGATATCGTGAAAGATGACAAGATATCAATCCAAGATGCTCATTGAACCCCACATAAGGTAGATTCCAACAGAAAGTCACCAAGACATATTATAATCAAACTTGTCAAAGCCAAAGATAAAGAGAGAATTTTAAGAGCAGCTAGGGATAAAAGAAAAGTCATCTACAAAGGAGAGTTAGTAAGAATAAGCTCGGACTACTCAGCAGAAACCATGCAGGCAAGAAGGCAATGGGATGACATATATAAAGCCTTGAAGGAAAAAAAAACTGCCAGCCAGGAATTATATATCCAGCAAAACTGTTTCTCTAAAATCATGGTGAAATTAGGGCATTTCCAGATAAACAGAAGTTTAGGGAATTTGTAAAAACCAAACCAAAATTACAAGAAATACTAAAGAGAGTCCTCTGGTTAGAAAATCAGTAACATCAGCTAACAACCCAAGACTAGAACACAGGACAGAGCAACCAGATATCAACCCAGATAGGTAAGACACAAAAGTAAATCAAAGCGAAAATACTGAAAATAGGGAAACAGATATCAATATGTAAAAGATGACAACATTAAAACATAAAACAGGGACTTAAAAAATGTAAACATAGATTTTTTTCATATGGAGAGGAAGTCAAGGCTATATAAAGAAATAAAAGACAGGTGTAAACTTAGAAAAACAGTGGTAAATATTAAGGTAACCACAAAGGAAACTACCAATCCTACAAGTCAAAATAAAAAAGTAGAAAAATATAAAGACTCAGCAAACACAAAATCAACAACAATTAAAAAGAAGAAAATACATAAAGAAAAACGACTTAGCACAGAGAATTAAGTGGAACAAAGACTGTGAACAACACACAAAAAAAGACATCAAAATGACAGCACTAAACTCATTTCTATCAATAATTACGCTGAATGTAAATGTGCTAAATGCACCAATAAAGAGACAGAGAGTGGCATATTGGGTAAAAAAATACAATTCATCTATATGCTGCCTACAAGAGACACATCTTAGACTTAAACACACAAACAAACTAAAACTCAAAGGATGGAAAAAATATTCATCAAGCAAACAACACTCAAAAAAGAGCAGGAGTGGCAATATTAATCTCAGACAAAACAGACTTTAAAGTAAAATCCACCACAAAGGATAAGGAAAGACACTATATAATGATTAAAGGGTCAATACACCAGGAGGACATATCTGTAATAAATATTTACACACCCAACAACAAGGCTCCAAAATACATAAACTCTAATGGCACTGAAAAGAAAGATGCACAGCTCCACAATAGTAGTAGGAGACTTCAACATACCACTTTCGGTGAAGGACAGAACATCCAGAAAGAAGCTCAACAAAGACACGGAAGAGCTAAATGCTACAATCAACCAACTTGATCTCATAGACATATACCCAACACTCCACCCAACAGCAGCCAAGTATACTTTCTTTTCCAATGCACATGGAACATTCTCCAGAATAGACCACATATTAGGCCTTAAGTAGCAAGCCTTAACAAAATCCAAGGCATCAAAATATTACAAAGCATCTTTTCTGACCATAAAGCCATAAAAATAGAAATCAACAACAGAAAAAGCAAGGAAAAAAAATCAAGCACATGGAAACTGAATAACACCTTGCTCAAAAAATACTGGGTTATAAAAGTAATTAAGGATGTAGTAAAGAAATTCATAGACTAAAACGAGAAGAAAACATCCTACCAGAATCTTTGGGACATGGCAAAAGCAGTGCTCAGAGGTCAGTTTATAGCAATAAATGCACACATCCAAAAAGAAGAAAGGGCCATAATAAAAACATGAACCCTACAACTGGAACAAGTAGAAAGAGAGCAGCAAAAGAAGCTCTCAGGTGCCAGAAGAAAGGAAATAATAAGAATTAGAGCAGAATTAAATGAAATAGAGGGTAGAAAAACAATTGAAAGACTTAACAAACCAAAAGCTGGTTCTTTGAAAAGATCAACAAAACTGATAAACCATTGGCCAAACTGACAAAAGAAAAACAGGAGAGGAAGCAGATAACCCATATAAGAAATGAGATGGTGATATCACAACAGACCCAAGTGAAATTAAAAGAGTAACAGAATACTATGAAAAATTGTACTCTATCAAATTTGAAAACCTAGAGGAAATGGACAAATTTCTAGAAACTCACTACCCACCTAAACTAACACAATCAGAGGTAGAACCACTAAATAAACCCATAATGCTCACAATCATTAGCCATTAGAGAAATGCAGATCAAAACTACAATGAGATACCATCTTACCCCAACAAGGCTAGCATTCATCCAAAAAACACAAAATAATAAATGTTGGAGAGGTTGTGAAGAGACTGGAACACTTATACACTGTTGGTGGGAATGTAAAATGGTACAACCACTTTGGAAATAAATTTGGTGCTTTCTTAAAAAGCTAGAAATAGACTTCCGGGCAACATGGCGCTACAGTCAGAAGCACCACACTGTCCCTCTGCAGCAAAGATCAGAAAAACTAAGTCAGACAGAGTCACATGTCAATCCTGAAACCATAAGCATCAAATGAAGACATAAAGAACTCAGCCAAGCACCAAATGGAATAAGAAACTGACAGAGAACAGAGAGCGAGGAGAAATATATGCAGAGGTCCCCTATCTGCTACTGCGGCATGGATCCACCATCTTGGACTCCTACCAGAGATCAGAAAACTGGGGGTATCAGAACGCAGCTTCACAGAGCTTCCAGCAAGAGACAGAACAACTGGTAACCAGTGATAGATACTTTCCCACCCCCCACCCTTCTTCAACCACACTCAGCCTCCTCTGCTTCCTGCAGCCACGGTCTCTTGGCTGGGAACCACCAGCTTTACCTCGGTGTCACTTGGATTCCACCCACCTGCACTGGCCAGCTCCCTGAGTGCCTTTTGTTGGCTGCTGGTGTTGCTTTTTTCCACTTCTTCAGATTTTCTCCTTACCTCTCACCACCTCCCCCTCCTATCTCTCAAATACCTGGCTCCGTGTGCCATCTCTGCTTCTTCCTGAAAGGCTGCAAAACACCACTCGACTGTGAAACTGCTTCCCGGCCCATGACACCATGCTGGTGGGACCCCAGGGCTTTTTTATTTGTTTGCTCTGACTCGTTCTGTTTTGATTTGTTTGTTTTCTTTTTTTTTTTTTGTTAATCACTGTAACATTTAGTATTTGTCCTTCTTCACCTCTTTCTTAAATCTATCTGACTAGTTACCATCAGAGCCCTAGTGGCACAGTGGTTAGGAGCTCAGCTGCTAACCAAAAGGTCAGCAGTTCAAATCAACCAACAGCTGTTTTCTTTTTCTTTTCTTGGCTTGGGAGCCCCTTCTAGCCAGGCACTACCACGCAGCTTGGAAGCTACTCCCTTTCTTTGTGCAGATGCACAGGGACATCCTTGGGGGCATTTCTTTTTTCTTCTTTTTTTTTTTTTTTGCGGGGGGGGGGGTGTTTTTTTTTCTTCTCTCTCTTACTCCCTTTTTGTCTTTCTTCATTTCCAGTTTCTTGATTTATTCATTTTTTTCTTTTACCCTTTTCCTTTTTTTCATTTTTGTTTTTCCCCATTTCTCAATCTCTCGTCTCTCCACTCCAATAGCAAACTCCCATAGCACTCTTTTTTGTTTGTGCATTTGTTTTAGGATCCTGTTCCTCTCTCCTCTCTCTCATCTTTCTCATACCCATCTTAGCTCCACACATCACAATCTACCCCCTCCTTCCTGCCTACCTGCACCATGCGCTAAAAATCACACTCCCAAGCAGCACAGGCACAGCTTACTGGAACCTGCCCTGCACTGATTCCCAGTCCACACTGTCAGCCCTGGTATGCATCACAAACAACCCATCCAGCAACTGCCCTTCAGATAGACCTGCCCTGGCTATACCATACCTGAGTGACTGACCCTGCCCGTTGGAGGAGGAGGTGGAAAGTATCATGCCCACAGACGAGCAAACAACAAAGAACACATAGCCTGCCTGCTCAGAAATATCCAAATAAAACAAAAAAGCAGGACAAAATAAATATAGAATCAGTAAACAAGGAAAATAACCACTGTATGCCCCAAAGACAGCAGACAATATCAAAACAGGAGGTGGAAAGTATCATGCCCACAGACGAGCAAACAACAAAGAACACATAGCCTGCCTGCTCAGAAATATCCAAATAAAACAAAAAAGCAGGACAAAATAAATATAGAATCAGTAAACAAGGAAAATAACCACTGTATGCCCCAAAGACAGCAGACAATATCAAAACATTTACAAAAACAAGACAGGATGGTTCCAGTAGGCATACAAAACAAAACACCAGATGACCTTCCAGTACAAGAAAACACACTAGACCTAACTGATAGGGAATTCAAATCTCTAATATTCAGAATTATCAAAGAGTTGAAGCAAAAGGCAGACAAAAATGAGGAAAAAATAGACAAACTAATGGAAAGTACAGACAAAAAAATGGAAGAATTCAAGAAAATAATACAGGAACAAAATGCTAAAATAAATCCACAACTAGAAATCATACAAAAACAAGAATTAGAAATCCAAAAGATAAACAACAAGATTTCAGAAATGAAAATTGTCATAGAAGGGCTGAGGAGCAGGTTTGAGACGATGGAAGACAGGGTCACTGAACTCTGTTTGAGGAAAAATCAGGAAAAAGAATGAAGAAAAACAAAGAAACCCTGAGAATTACACAGGATACAATCAAAAGCAAAAATCTGCAAGTGATTGGAGTTCCAGAACAGGGTTGGGGTGGGGTGGGGGGTGGACAGAAAACACAGAGAGGATCACTGAAGAATTGCTGACAGAAAACTTCCCTAATATCATGAAATATGAAAAGCTGACCATCCAAGAAGCTCAACGAAACCCATATAGGATAGACCCCAAAAGAAAATCACTAAGGCATCTCATAAATCACACTCGCTAAAACCAAAGACAAACAAAGAATCCTCAGAGTAGCTCGAGAAAAACAAAAAGTCACATACAGAGGAGAAACAATAAGACTAAGCTCAGATTATTCGACAGAAGGCAAGAAGGCAATGGGATGACATATATAAAACCTTGAAAGAAAAAAATTGCCAGCCAAGAATAATATATCCTGCAAAACTTTTGATCAAATATGATGGTGAAATTACATCATTTCCAGATAAACAGAAATTAAGGGACTATGTAAAAACCAAACCAAACTTACAAGACTTATTAAAGGGAGTCCTTCAATCTGAGAACAAACAGGAGACCACAGGCTGAATATAGGACACAGGATTGTACTAGCCAGATACCAGCCTAGGAAATGAACTCTTAAGGACTACCCAAAACCAAAAGAATCACAACAGGGAAACAGAGAGGTTAATCTGTAAATGACAACAGCATCAGAACAATAAAAGAGGGAATAAATAGTGTAGGTATAGAACCTTCTAATGGAAAGGAAGGCAAGGCGACACCAAGTGATAATACACTGATTCAAATCTAGGAAGATAAGGGTAAATTTCAAGGTAACCACAAAAAAAGTTAACAAACCTACTCATCAAAATAAAGAAGAAAAACATAAAGTCTCAGTAAAAACAAATCCTACAAAAACAAAACAAATGAAAAAAATCCACAAACAAAAGGAACTCAGCACAGGAGAGTGAGAGGAACAAAGAAAATGTCAGCACCACAAAAAAAAGCACTACAAAATGCAATCCCACTCCTAGGAATATATCCTAGAGAAGTAAGAGCCATCACACGAATAGACATATGCACACCTATGTTCACTGCAGTACTGTTCACAACAACAAAAAGATGGAAACAACCTAGATGCCCACAACAGGTGAATGGATAAACAAATTATGGTACATACACACAATGGAGTACTACACAACGATAAAGAACAATGATGTGAAGCATCTCATAACATGGATGAAACTGGAGGACATTATGCTGAGTGAAATAAGTCAATCACAAAAGGACAAATATTGTATGAGACCTCTATTGTAAAAACTAATGAAAAAGTTTACACACAAAAAGTAACAATCTTTGTTGGTTACAAGGGATGGGAGGGGTGGGGCGGGAACGAAATAGACAACAGATAAGTGGTAACCTTGGTGAAGGGTAAGACAGTACACAATACTGAGGAAGCCAGCACAACTTGTACAAGAAAAGGTCATGGAAGCTCCACAGACACTTCCAAACTTCCGAGGGACTGAATTGCTGGGTGGAGGGCTGTGGGGACCATGGTCTTGGGGAACATCTAACTCAATTGGCATAACACAGTTTATAAAGAAAATGTTCTACATTCTACCTTGGTGAGTAGTGTCTGGGGTCTTAAAAGCCTGTGAGCAGCCATCTAAGATACTCCACTGGTCTCACCCCTTTGGGAGCAAGGTAGAATGAAGAGAACAAGATACAAGGAAAAGATTAGTCCAAAGGACTAATGGACCACAACTACCAAGGCCTCCACCAGACTGAGTCCAGTACAGCTAGATGGTGCCTGGCTACCACCACTGACTGCTCTGACTGGGATCAAAATAGAGGGTCCTGGACAGAGCTGGAGAAGGATGTAGAACAAAATTCTAATTTACAAAAAAAAAAAAAAAAAACCAGATTTACTGGCCTGACAGACTGGAGAAACCCCAAGCATATGGCCCCCGGACACTCTTTTAGCTCAGTGGTGAAGTCACTCCTGAAGTTCACCGTTCAGCTGATGATTGGACAGCCTCATAACGCAAAACAGGACTAACGAGGCACAGCAGTCCAGGGACAAGGACTAGAAGGCAGAAGGGGACAGGAAAGCTGGTGATAGGGAACCCAAAGTTGAGTAAGGGCAGTGTTGACATGTAGTGGGGTTGTTAACAATTGTCATAGGGCAATATGTGTACTAATGGTTTAATGAGAAACTATTTGTCCTGCAAACCTTCATCTAAGGTACCAAAAAAAAAAAAAAGAACTGTCTATGTGAGATCAAATTGACAACAGCAACTCAAAAGGTTTGATGGGAAGCCTAGGAGGTAGTGAGTTGAAGATAATGGCGATGGAATAATTGGGAAAAGGATAGTGAGAATAGCAGCACTACTGGAACAACGTAATCAATGTCACTGAATTGTACATGTAGAAACTTTTGAAATCGTGTAACTTTGGCTATGTATATTTTCACCAAAAAAAAGTCCTCCAAGGTCGAGAAGGGAGAATGTTGACATGTCGTGGGGGTTGTTAACAAACGTCATAAAACAATATGTGTACTGACTATTTAATGAGAAACTATTTGTTCTGTAAACCTTCATCTAAAGTACAATTAAAAAAAAAAAAGAAAGAAAGCTAGAAATAGAAGTATCATACGATCCAGCTATCCCACTCCTTGGACTATATCCTAGAGAGATAAGAGCTGCCACACGAATAGATATATACCCACCCATGTTCATTGCATCAGTGTTCACAATAGCACAAAGATGGAAATAACCTAAGTGCCCATCAACGGACAAACGAATAAACAAATTATGGTACATCCACACAATGGAATACTACGCAATGATAAAGAACAACGATGAAGCCATGAAACATCTTATAACATGGAGGAAGCTGGAGGTCATTATGCTGAGTGAATTTAGTCAGTCACTGAAGGACAAATATTGCATAAGACTACTATTATAAGAACTCAAGAAAAGGTTTAAACACAGAAGGAAACATTCTTTGATGGTTATGAGGGTGGGGAGGAAGAGTGAGGGTTATTTACTAACTAGATAGTAGATAAGAATTATCTTAGGTGAAGGGAAGGTCAGCACACACTACAGGGGAAGTCAGCACAACTGGACTAAACCAAAGCTAAGAAGTTTCCTGAATACAATCAAACACTTTGCAGGACAGAGTAGCAGGGGTGGGCGTCTGGGGACTATGCTTTCAGGGGACATTTAGGTCAACTGGCATAACAAAGCTTATTAAGAAAATGTTCACCTCTTCCAGCAACATGGCACTCTAAGCAGAAGCACCATGTCGTCCCTCCCCAGCAAAGATCTGAAAAACTAAGCCAAACAGCGAAAACAGCAATCCTGAAACCCTAAGCAGCAAATGAAGACATGAACTCAGCCAAGCACCAAATGGAATAAGAAACTACAGAGAACAGAGAGTGAGGAGACATACATGCAGAGGTCCCCTATCAGCTAATGCAGCACAGACCTGTCATCTTGGACTCCTATCAGAGACCAGCAAATAGGGGGTATGAGAAAGCAGCCTCACAGAGCTTCCAGCAGGAGACAGAACAACCAGTAACCAGTGATATACGCTTTCCCACCCCCCACCCTTCTTTACCCCCACTCGGCTTCCTCTGCTTCCTGCAGCCACAGTCTCTTGGCTGGGAAGCACTGGCTGCTTGGATTCCACCTGCATGCACTGTCCAACTCCCTGAGTGACATTTGTTCCCTGTTGGTGTTGCTTTTTTCCACTTCTTTTGATTTCTTCCTTACCTCTCACCACCTCCCACTCCTTTTGCTCAAATACCTGGCTCCATGTGCCATCTTTGCTTCTTCCTGAGGGGCTGTGGAGCTCTGCTCGTGTGTGGAACTGCTTCCTGGTCCGTGCTGCCAGGCTGGTGGGATCCCAGGGCTTTTTGTTTGTTTGTTCATTTTGAATTGTTTGTTTTCTTTTTCTTTTCTCGAGTTGGGAGCCCGTTCTGGCTGGGCAGTGCTGCGCGACTTGGGACCTACACCCTCAGCTTGCACAGATGTGCAGAGGGATCACTGAGGACATTTCTTTTCTCATAGCTTTTTTTTTTTCTGTTTTTTTTGGGGGGAAGGGGTTCTTCTTTTTTTTTTTTTTTAATTTGTTTTGTTTTCTTATCCCTCTTTTACCCTTTTTGTCTTTCTTCATTACTAAGTTTCTTGTCTCTTTATACCTTCCTTCTCTCCCTGTCCCCTGAATACCTGGCGCTGAGTGACACCTCTATGCCTCCTAGCCAGACTGTACTTCAACACCTGGGAACAACTTCCCCAGACCTCGTAGCTGCACCGGTGGGATCCCTGGGAGCTTTTATTTTTTCTTTCTAATTTTTATTTATTCATTTTTTTCTTTTCTTCTTCTTATCCTTTTTGTCTTTCTCCATTTCACAGTCTTTCATCTCTCCACTCCAACAGCAAGCTCCCCTAACACTCTTTTTTGTTTGTATATTTTTGGCTCCTGTTCCTCTCTCCTCTCTCCCATACCCATCTGAGCTCCACACATCACGATCTCCCCCTCTATCCTGCTTACCTGCACAGTGGGCTTAAAATCACACCACCAAGCAGCACAGGCATGGCCTACCAGAACCTGTCCTACTGAATACCGACCTGCCCTGGTGGCTGTAGTAAGTGTCACAAACAACCCATCCCAGCAACTCCTCTTTAGCTAGACCTGCCCTGCTGTACCATACCTGAGGGACTGACCCTGCCCATTGGAGAAGGAGGTGAAAAGTATCGTGCCCACAGACGAGCAAACAAAGAACACACAGCCCGCCGCTGAGAGATAGCCAAATTAAAAAAAAAAAAAAAAAAAGGACGAAACAAACAAATCTACAATCAATAAATGAGAACAATAACTACTGAATGCCCTGAAGACAGCAAACAATATCAAAACATTTACAAAAACAGGACAGGATGGTTCCAGTAGTAGGCATCCAAAATAAAACACCAGATGACTTTCCAGTACAAGAAAAGGCACTAGAACTAACTGATAGGGAATTCAAAGCTCTAATATTCAGAATTATCCAAGAGTTGAAGCAAAAAGCAGACAAAAATGAGGTAAAAATAGACAAATTCATGGAAAAGGCAGAGAAATTCATGGAAAATACAGACCAAAAAAAAAAAAAAAATGGAAGAATTCAGGAAAATAATGCAGGAACAAAATGCCAAAATAAATTCACAACTAGAAATTATACAAAAACAACAATTAGAAATCCAAAAGATAAACAAGATTTCAGAAATGAACATAGAAGGGGTGAGGAGCAGATTTGAAACAGTGGAAGACAGGATCAGTGGAATTGCAGACAAACACTTGGATACAACTCGGAGGAAAACTCAGAAAAAAGAACAAAGAAAAATGAAGAAACGCTGATAATTATGTGGGATACAATCAAAAGCAAAAATCTGCGAGTGATTGGTGTTCCAGAACAGGGGGAGAAAACAGAAAATACAGAGAGGATAATTGAAGAACTGCTGACAGAAAACTTCCCCAATATCATGAAAGATGAAAAGCTGGCTATCCAAGAAGCTCAACCACATGGGACCTCTCACACCACCAAGAAAGCAGAACCCCCTACAGGATAGACCCCAAAAGAAAATCACCAAGGCATATCATAATCACTCACCAAAACCAAAGACAAACAAAGAATCCTGAGAGCAGCTCGTGAAAAACAAGAAGTCACATACAGAGGAGAAACAATAAGACTAAGCTCAGATTATTTGGCAGAAGCCATGCAGGCAAGAAGGCAATGGGATGACATATATAAAACCTTGAAAGAAAAAAATTGCCAACCAAGAATAATATATCCTGCAAAATTCTCGTTCAAATATGATGGTGAAATTAGGACATTTCCAGATAAACAGAAATTAAGGGACTATGTAAAAACCAAACCAAACTTACAAGAATTATTAAAGGGAGTTCTTCGATCTGAGAACAAACAACTTCAGCTCACAGGCTGAATCTAGGATGCAGGATCATACCAGCCAGATACCAATCTAGGAAATGAACTCTCAAGGACTATCCAAAACCAAAAGAAATACAACAGGGAATAAGAAGAATTAATCTGTAAATGACAACAACATCAGAACAACAAAAGAGGGAATAAACGTTGTAGGTATAGAACCTTCTAATGGAGAGGAAGGCAAGGCAATACCAAGTACTAATAGACTGCTTCAAACTTAGAAAGATAAGGGTAAATTTCACGGTAACCACAAAGAAAGTTAAACATACTCATAAAAATAAAGAGGAAAAACATAAAGTCTCAGTAAAAACACAACCTACAAAAACAAAACAAAATAAAAAAAAAATCCACAAATAAAAGGAATTCAGCACAGGAGAGTAAGAAGAATACAGAAAACTTCAGCACCACAAAAAAAAGTACTACAAAATGACAGCAATAATCTCACATCTATCAATAACTTCAGTGACACAATAGCAAAAAGATGGAAACAACCTAGATGCCCATCAACAGATGAATGGATAAACAAACTGTGGTACATACACACAATGGAGTACTACGCAACGAGAAAGAACAACGATGAATCTGTGAACCATCTCATAACATGGATGAAACTGGAGGACATTATGCTGAGTGAAATAAGTCAATCACAAAAGGACAAATATTGTATGAGACCTCTGTCATGGATTGAGTTGTGTCCCCCAAAAATATCTGTCAGCTTGGCTGGGTCATGATTCCCAGTGTTGTGTGATTGTGTAATCTGATGAGATTTCCTTATGTGCTGTAAACTCTATCACTATGATGAAATTATATATGATCTCCTTATGGGTTGTAAATTCTATCACTGTGATGAGATTATACTGATGAGGTTGACAGGATTAGATAGTGTCTTAATGCAATCACTTTTGAGATATAAAAGAGAGAAGCAAGCAGAGACACATGGGACCTCTCACACCACCAAGAAAGCAGTGCCGGGAGGAGAGCGCATCCTTTAGACAGAGGTTCCTGCGCTGAGATGCTTCCAGATCAAGGGAAGATTGATGACAAGGACCTTCCTCCAGACCTGACACACACACACAGAGAGAGTGAGAGAGAGAGTCTTCTCCTGGAGCTGATGCCCTGAATTTGGACTTGTAGCCTACCGGGCTGTGACAGAATAAACTTCTCTTTGTTAAAGCCATCCACTTGTGGTATTTCTGTTAGGGCGGCACCAGAAGACTAAGGCAACCTCTATTGTAAAAACTCGTGAAAAAGTTTACACACAAAAAGTAACAATCTTTGTTGGCTATGAGGGATGGGAGGGTTGGGAGGGGAAAACAGTAAACAGACAATAGGTAAGTGGTATCTTTGGTGAAGGGTGAGACAGTACACAATTCTGGGGAAGCAGCACAACTTGTACAAGGAAAGGTCATGGAAGCTCCATAGACACATCCAAACTCCCTGAGGGACTGAAATGCTGGGTGGAGGACTGTGGGGACCATGGTCTCAGGGAACATCTAGCTCAATTGGCATAACACAGTTTGTAAAGACAATGTTCTACATTCTACTTTGGTGAGTAGCATCTGGAGTCTTAAAATCCTGTGAGCAGCCATCTAAGATACTCCACTGGTCTCACCCCTTCGGGAGCAAGGGAGAATGAAGAGAACAGTATACAAGGAAAAGATTAGGCCAAAGGAATAATGGACCACAACTACCAAGGCCTCCACCAGACTGAGTCCAGTACAGCTAGATGATGCCCGGCTACCACCACTCACTGCTCTGACTGGCATGAAAACAGAGGGCTCTGGACAGAGCTGGAGAAGGATGTAGAACAAAATTCTAACACACACAAAAAAGACCAGATTTACTAGCCTGAAAGAGACTGGAGAAACCCTGAGAGTATGGCTCCCAGACACCCTTTTAGCTTAGTGGTGAAGTCACTTCTGAGGTTCACCGTTCAGCTGGGGATTGGACAGCCCCATAAAACAAAATGGGACTAATGAGGCACAGCAGTCCAGGGACAAGGACTAGAAGGCAGGAGGGGACAGGAAAGCTGGTGATAGGGAACCCAAAGTTGAGTAAGGACAGTGTTGACATGTAGTGGGGTTGTTAACCATTGTCATAGGGCAACATGTGTACTGTTTAATGAGAAACTATTTTGTTCTGTAAACCTTCATCTAAGGTGAGAATAGCAGCACAACTGGAAGAACGTAATCGATGTCACTGAATTGTGCATGTAGAAATTTTTGAAATAGTGTAACTTTGGCTATGTATATTTTCACCAAAAAAAAAAGGTCGAGAATGGAGAGGGTTGTTAACCAATGTCATAAAACAGTATGTGTACTGACTGTTTAATGAGAAACTGTTTGTTCTGTAAACCTTCACCTAAAGTACAATAAAAAAAGAAAAGAAAAAAAAAAAAAAAGAAAATGTTCTATATCCTACTTTGGTGAGTGGCGTCTGGGGTCTTAAAAGCTTTCAAGCGGCCATCTAAGATGCATCAATTGGTCCCAACCACCTGGCGTAAAGGAGAATGAAGAACACCAAAGACAGAAGGGAAGTATTAGCCCAAGAGACAGAAAGGGCCACATAAACCAGAGACTTCATTAGCCTGAGACCAGAAGTAGATGGTGCCCGGCTACTACCAATGACCGCCTGACAGGGAACACAACAGAGAGTCCCGGATGGAGCAGGAGAAAGTTGGGGTGCAGAACCCAAAGTCTAGTAAGAAGACCAGGCTTAATGGTCTGACTGAGACTGGAGAAACCCCAGAAAACATGGCCCCTGGATTCTCTATCAGCCCAGAACTAATTTTCGAGGCCAACTCTTCAGACAGGGATTGGACTGGACTGTGGGACATAAAGTGATACTCATGAGGAGTGTGCCTTTTAGCTCAAGTAGATACAAGAGACTAAACAGGCAGCTTCTGTCTGGAGGTGGGATGGGAAGGCAGAGAGGGTTAGGAGCTGGTTGAACGGACTTGGGCAATCAGGGGTGGAAAGGAGGAATGGGCTGTCACAGCTAAGGGGAGAGCAGTTAGAGTCACATAACAATATATATATAAATTTTTGTATGGGAAAAAATAAATTTAAAAAAAAAAGAGTGACTAGATTAAATGTTCTTCCATGTAATAGAAATGGAGTACTAGGGATAAAAATTAAATCCAGTTAAGAGAGAATAAAAACAATTTTTTGCATATATGAATTTAAGGCTTTGAGTTATCATTCCCACCACAGTAGGGATCATATTATTTGGACATATATTTATTAATAAAGAGCTACATCCTTCTAAAAGTGGTTCATCTTGGTTCTAACTAAATTTGTTAGAACTAGTCTTTTCTACCTAATAAACTATATCGCCATCTAGTGGCAAAAGTGTTAAGTGCAACCATCTTGCAAACTAAGAGTCTTGATAAAATAAATTTTTTGGTCTCTTCCTCTCTGTAAATGCCTGGCACAAGGCATAAGCCCCAGAGTAGTTTTCTAGAAGTAAATTTCATTTTGAGAATATTTGAAAAATACCTTTTCACAGCAGGGAACAAATTGGAAAATTAAAGAGAAATTTGTATTTAAAAAAATGAATACAAGCAATACAAACATAATACAAGCAAAGGATGTCTGCTATTCATGTCTAAATAAGGTTTTTTATTAAAAATAATTTTATAAAATTCATTTTCACAAATAGTGGGTCCTTAATTGAGCATAGCACTACACTAGTAAATGTGGGAAATTAAAATGATGAAAATCCTTTCCCTGCTTTTATGCTTTAGATTTAGTGATCTCTCAGTCATAGGCTGAAGGAGACAACCCAATTCACATCTTCTGTCTTAGGCCTCAGGCACTGAGGTATAAGCTCAATTAAGAGAAAAACTGAGGATAGGTCAATGGTCCAGAAATGCCACAGATTAAAGCAAACAGAGTCTTACTGACCACTACTTACCACTCTGTGCATTTAGATACTAGTAACAGTAGCCATTGAGTCGACCTCGACTCATGTGTCTCACAGTAGAACTGTGCTCCATTGAGTTTTTCAGTGGCTGCTTTTTCCAGAAGTAGATAGCCGGGCCTCTGTGTGGACTCAAACAGCCAACCTTTCCATTAGCAGTCCAGTGAGTTAACCATCTGTACTACGTAGTCTACTTCAAAAACACAGGCTACGCAGCAACCTAGTAGCTAGTCAAGGCATATCCCGATCTACTTTGAATGGTAAAAGCATATAATAAAACGTTCTCATTCACTCAGTAAACACAGTAGCAGGAGAGGTGAACAGAAGACAGATTCTAAATATAATATAGATGTAGAATCTATAGTGTGATGTGTCCAGGGGAGGAATAGAGAATTACATCAAGGTTGGTAACATGGAAGATAGCCATAGTTATTAATTAGAACAAGGTGTTGAGATGTTCAATAAACCCAACCAAACCAAACACATTGCTGTAGAGTATTAGACTCAGATCGACCCTACAGGACAGAGCAGAACTGCCCCATAGGGTTCCAAGGCTGTAATCTTTCGGGAAGCAGACTGCCACATTTTTCTCCTACAGAGCAGTTGGTGGGTTCGAACCACCACGGACTATTTCACTTAAGAGTAGAGCCCTTAACCACTGTGCCATCAGGATTCCTTGAGAAATTCAGTAAGTAGCTGTAAATACATGTTGATATTGGAGAGAAAGCCTGGACTAGAGACAAAGTCTAGGGTATCAACACGCAGATAGTGATTGAAGCCAGGGAAGTAGATGAGATCACCCAGGAAGCACATGTAACTTGGCAGGAGCAGAATCAGGAGAAGAAATCCTGGGGCATGCAGGCAGAGGAGGAGCTAGACGAGACCAAGAAAGCTAAGAGAGGTAAGAGTGAGACCAGGGGAGAATGGTGTTTTCAAAGCCAAAGGATGAAACAAATTCACTAATTAGGAGTGTTCAAGGTGCAAATGCTGTAGGGAGATCAAGAAAGAGGAAGATTGTAAACAATCTCAAATATACTCCTGATTAAGCAATAGGGAGGCCACTGATGAATTTAGCAAGAGGAGTGGTGGGGTCATAAGCCAATGAGTACAAAGTTGAAGACATGGTGACAGTGAAACTTGTCAAGATATTTAGCAATGAAGGGAAAGAGGAAAACAAGGTCATACCATGACAAAAATAGGAGGTAGAATTTTTTTTTAAAGGATGGTGGATATTTTAATGTTTGTAGGCCAGTGGTTCTCAAACTTTAATGTACAACAGCATCACCTGGAAGGCTTGTCAAAATTCAGAATAGGCCCACCCACAGTTTCTGATTCAGTAGGTCTGGCATGGAGCTCAAAACCTTGCACTTGCCAAAGTTCCCAGACGATAATGATGCTGGTCTGTGGACAAAATTTTGAGAATCACTGCTGTAGGCTAAGGGGGCAAGAATCAAAAGAAGGATGTTTGAAGATGCAGGAGATGTGGATGCTTACAGAGCCAAAACACAAGGTGTAGGAGAGGATGGGCTTCAGAAAAAAGGTAAAATAATTAAGACCTTGAATAAGAAATGAGGTGACTTCTCCTGAGACAGGTAGGCAGATGAAGATACTATTAGAGGTAAAGTTCAGCGGTGGCTGTAAGGTAAATTATGAGTTCATGCCTGAAGGCCTTATATTCTCAAACCAAAGTGATCTGCTGAGAATGAAGGCGGTAATGGTAGAATAGGGAAACATGGGTCTACTCCCAGGCACCACTCTTTCTTAAAGGCACAGTAATGGTGTCTGTTAACAGGAGTGTTAATTTTCCAGCCTGGCTCAATGCGAAGTTGGCTTTCTTCAGATTGTGGTCTTCCTGGTTCCTACTGCTAACCATCAACCATTGTTGAAGAAAAATCTGTAAAATTATCAATCTGCCTCAGTAACTGCAATAAAACAAATACTGTATTTTACCATTAAATCAAGATGGCGAAACCCATTAACACACAGAGAAGTCTCCTATAGTTTTCTAAAGAAACAGTCAAGAACTAGAGCAGATCTAAGTTTGAATCAGCGCTACTGACAAATTAGGTCATAAGCAACCAGAGGGCAAGCTGCTATCTGCTTTACTCACTCTAGAATTTCACTATCAAAAATTTTTATCTTGGGTGTGTGAACACTTGAAATTTATATGCAGAATTGTCTTTTAACATTATTTTTTTTTTTTTTGGTTGTTCAATGGGATTCTCATAGAAGTCTGTACCCGCCCAACAGTCTAAGACCTCTGCTCCAGATTGTTCATAGATCAAAATAGGAGTTTAGTGACATAAAAAGTCAATGTGTTTGACTGCATAGCCTTGTGATGGTGAAGGTTGTGTGTCAACTTGGCTGGGCCATGATTCTCAGTGGTTTGGCAGTTATGATGTAGTTTGGCAATACTTTGGCAGTCATTTAATGATGTAATCATCTCCATGATGGGACCTGCCATGAGTTGCCCATCAGTGGAAAGGGAGTCTCCTTGGGGGGTGTGGCCTGCATCCATTAGAAGTGAACTTTCCGGCAAGGCTCGCTGGCTTTTGCTAGCTCTGGATCCTGCAACTGGCTCCTGTTCACCTGACCTCCAGCTCTTGGGACCTGAGCTTGCAGCTTGCCTATAGATCTTGGGATTCTTCAGCCTCCAAGGTCTGGATCTTGGGTTCGCCAGCCCCTGCACCACGGATTTGGGACTTTCCAGCCTCTACAATTGCGTGAGCCACTTTCTTGATATGTATTTCTCTTTTTATATATATATGTGTGTGTGTGTGTGTGTATAGATGCTTCACTGGTTTTGCTTTTCTAGAGAACCCAGTGTAACACAAGCCTAGAATGAGGAACTGGAAAAGAAGTCTCCTCGCTTAAAACTTAAAATATTGAACTTACTTTGTTCTCATGCTCCCCATTTGAGTACCTACTATGTGTCAAATAGGTTTCCCCTTGCATTCAGTTTTAGCAGGACTGCATCCAAATTTTGAGAAGCTTGTTATATAATCTGTGGGATCCTCTTTATGAAAAAAGAATACAAAATTACATTTGCAAAACTGCTAGCATCCCTTCCCAGGGCCTTGAAAGCCCAGAAGCTTAGGAGCATGTCTGTCTCTAGGTTTATAGGTGACTCTTACTCTGAAACCATACTTTTCTTTGCCTTCCCTTTCAAGTTAACTTTTTTTTCCCTCCCAAATTCCAGTGAAAGTACAAAGTTGAGTTTAGGGTCATTATGAAGTCAAATGTAGGTGTTTGTCCATTCAGCTGCCTATAAAACATTTATTTAGCGACTAGGACCAGTCCCTAGAGAAGGACATCACACTTGGTAAAGTGGAGAGTCAGCAAAAAAGAGGCAGACCCTCAATGAGATGGATTGACACAGTTGCTGCAACAATGGTCTCATAGCAATGATTGCGAGGATGATGCAGGACCGGGCATTGTTTTGTTCTGTTGTACACAGGGTCCCTATGAGTTGGAATGGACTCTACAGCACTTAACAACAACAGTAGTAATGGGAGTTCCTGGGTGGCAGAAATGCCTAAGCGCTTGGCTACTAATGGAAAGGTTGGCAGTTTGAACCTACCCAGAGGTGCCTGGGAAGAAAGGCCTGGCAATCTGCTTCAAGAGGTCATAGCCAGAAACCCCTATGGAGCACCGTCATACTCTGCAACACATGCGGTCGCCATGAGTCAGAACTGACTCTATGGCAACTGGTAACTGGTATGTTAGTAATCACATCAGCAGAAAACACCAATCGATAGAAAAGAACATCATATTTGGTAGAGAGTCAGCAAAAACGAGGAAAAACCTCAATGAGATGGACTGACATAACAGCAACAACAATGGGCTCAAACATAACAAAGATCATAAGGATGGCACAGGACAGGGCAAGGTTTAATTCTGTTGTTATACAGAAAGTCACCATGAGTCCGTAGCAGCTAGCAACAACAACGATAGAAATGAGTAATACATGGTCTCTCAATTTAAAAGAGCCCTTGTAAATCTCTTTTAAATTTAGTCCCTGTATGCAATTCAAGTTTTCTAGAGTCAAAGCTTTCTGATTAACTTTTTCAATTGATCAATGAACCATTATTAACTGTATCTGTCCATCTTCATAATCTTATTACTAAATTTTCTTTACTTTTGAAATCAGTATTTTGCAAATTTTCCAAAATGTCCAAAACATAATGTTTTACATTTTTTACTTTTATCCAATGTAAAATTTAAATTACAGTTATGGCATGTGCTATCAACACTAGTGAATGCTAATTACTCTCAAATTTGGAATTTTTGACTTCTTGCATGCATGACAGCCATACGCTATCAGAAAAGCCAAATTCTGCAAGCTTTGATTTTGAACTAGAATTTAAAATCTAAAAGAAATAAGTGGATTTATTTTCGTATTTCTGATTCCTAAGGCTGACTGGGAAACCCTGGTGGCGTAGTAGTTAAGAGCTAGGGCTGCTAACCAAAATGTCAGCCAGCAGTTCGAATTCACCAGGCATTCCATGGAAACCCTATGGGGCAGTTCTACTCTGTCCTATAGGGTTGCTATGAGTCAGAATCGACTCGATGGCAACAGGTTTGGTTTTTTGGGTTAAGGCTGACTGATATTTGCTATTTCACTTTGAAAAATATACTTATTATAAAAAATTTAAATTAAACTCAGGAACTATTTCATAACCAAACATCAACATTTCCTGGATAGGTGAACTCTTTTATATTACATTTTTATTTTGCAAGAAAATAAATTATACAACTTAAAAAATAAAATTCAAAAAATTAAGCAGTTCATCAAAATATTTCAGCCTACTGCATACAGAAACTGCTACCATTTAAAACTGTACAGCATTATCATCTCAGTATGTAGTGGCACACATTCAAAATCGTATATACCATACGAGGATAGATTACAACTTAGGAACTCAAATTTTGTTCAACACTCCAGACAACATATAATGTAGATGACAGGAAAGCTTTCATGTAATGTTTATTTCACAAATATGACCTTGGAAGAATTGATAAGATAGCATCCCAGTCATTTACATGAAAATAGAAAAACCAGCTTGAGTTTAAGATAGCAAATCTTTCTGTAAAACTAGTAAATCTTCCACCCAAACTGAATTTTTAAAATGTGCCCTTTTAGCAGGGCTAATGACATTCTACTGCAAATAATGCAAAATACTGTTTAACAACTCAAGTCATATCTTGTATTAAATTTAATAGAAAATAAGATGGCTAATATTTCGTTTTGGAAAATTTAACCTTTACGCTCAAAATAAGAGCAAGAGATCTAAATAAACAGATTGACAGAACTCAAGGACCCCTTCAATAAATGTAAAAATTGGAAGACTTCAGAATTTATTTCAAGATCCTCATTAAATCATTGGAACAGTAATGTTTTAAAATTTATCTCATTGTAAGCATTAAAACTGTTCTATATTTTTACTTCATAAATTTTGCTTCATGTCTACTTACTCTGGCAATGAGATGGCAACAAAGGTTAACATTTTCCAGATGGCACATCTTTAAATGAGATGAGTGTTCAAAGCTTAATCTTTGAAGTGTCCTGTTGCCATACTACTAGTCAAAAATATACATGTAATTTTTTTTTTTTTGGTTTGGATTCTTTACCCTTAACTATGTCAGGTTTCATCCCTGCTCAGGTAGCACTAATTTCAAGTGCATATTGGAGAAAGAGACCTGAAAAAGGATGCTAAATGTGATTCTGTATTTTAGCAAATTGCTGGTGAGATTTTTTCAGATTATTTTTTAATTTGCAAATATACTGTCAAAACATATTCAAAGAAAATTCAACAGTGGTATAGGCACCTTGTCAACAAATGGTTTTCATAAACACCAAAAAGTAATTAGGTAAATTTTTGTATATATACCAAAAAGATGATACAAACTCTAATTCTACAGTATTTGCCGTATTTTCGCAAATAATGTGCCCACGTGAATAACACGCCCACACATACAACGCACATAGCGCACCTAGGAAAACAATGTGCAAGGGAATTGCGCAGCTGGCAAAAAACGTAGAATGTGTGTTATTTGCATAAAAATACGGTACTGCTGTTCAGTTGCACAAAATACAATTACATAATTAGTTATTAAACAATTTATAAAATTCAATAGAAAACTCTGCTATGGATTTAGAGTTACCCACTTTTGCATTAATTTGTCTTCATGAATCAAAACATCATGGCTCTCCTTCTTAAATGACCAAAAAAATTAGAAATTCCAAAAAAGTGCTGAGAAAAAGTATGGTTTCAAATAACTAACCTTAAACTTTTAAAAATGGCCTATACTTTTACCCAGTTTGTTCTTCTTTTAGCATTCTTGTACTGTGACAATGATGCCAATACCACACTATTACCTATACATCAGGGCCACCATTACTATTGTTTCTAAATTTCAAATTTATCCATTGTTAGCAATCA
The DNA here is from genome assembly GCA_030035585.1 of Dugong dugon. Classification (NCBI taxonomy): domain Eukaryota; kingdom Metazoa; phylum Chordata; class Mammalia; order Sirenia; family Dugongidae; genus Dugong; species Dugong dugon. Next base: position 37,198,446 of record CM057467.1, read on the forward strand.
TTTAATAGAGAAAACAATGAGCACTAACTTTGTTTTTTAAATTCTGAACAATATGCTTAGTCTAATAATTGACATGCTACCTGAATGGTGAAGTATAACATTTTAAATTATAAACAAAATTCCAATTTCCTATGAGTTTCAGAACAGGCATTTGACTATAGCAAACAAAACCTTAAATATTTAAAATTTGCTCCTTTCTTTCAACAGGCTGCTCACAATGCATCTTGGGATTGAGTACACATTTCATGAAATGCCCTTGAAAGCACTCCGCTAGTAATATAATAATACTGTATGCCTTTCAGTGCTCCAGCACTCCATTTTCCACTATCTTCAAAACCAAATGTTTAAACTATTACTTAAAATCAAACAAGACATAAAATAATTTGTGAGAAGGTTTGAAACATGCACCACAATGAATAAAAATCCATGTTGAGTCATTCCTTCCCAGTGGGAAGTAAGTTTTTCTCTTTCAAGTGTTTATGTCCTCAAGTCCTAAAACCTCTACTATTCTGGGTATTCTGTTGCCAGCAACTATTAAGCTGCTACTTTGGATTGACTGAAAGGAACAAGGTAAATGTTGCCTTATGAACATTTTTAAAATGTTTATTTTTAAAATATAAATATATATGTACATATATTTGGCAAGTTTACTGCTCATATTAAGATTTCAACAATTTTGCCTCTGCTTTTCAGGTCATCTTATGCTGTGGTTTCTCTCTTCCTTCGAGGTCACTTATACTTTACCATTACTTAAAGAGAAAGTCTTCCTTTTCAGAAACGTGGGGATATAAATCTCTAATCATGAGACTTGAAAATACCAAAATATTTCTATTCTACAGATTAAGAGATCAGTTACACAACTATTATTATCAGAGCAGGAGATTTCTTCATTTTTAAAATAAATTTGGATATGGCATAATAAATATTAGGTATATAAATATTAAATGTGTTCAGAAACACACTTAATATGTTTGTTTTGCTATTTTGACTCTGCAATCATAATGGCCTATCTCCATAAAATTTTTTAAACATTTGAAGCAACAATTAATATAGCTTCACTTTTTCAAAACAAACTCTCCAGCCATAGAAGATAAAAATGTATCATTTAACAGCGAACAACTAAGACAGCAGTCTTCTGGTTAAAGAAAACCAACATTTATAAGCTGGAAATATTTAATACCATTTTTTAGGTCACAATTAAAATCCAGTCACTATACTGAAGCAGTGTTTGAACAAACAATCTGATACCATTAAATGCTTATCTTCTTACCTACATCTGCCCTCTCCCAATGTTATGTAGACCAGCTCACTCTTTTGATCAAAAGAAACCAAGAGTGCTATTTTTATTTCTAATTGTATTTTTAAAAACAAACGATAACAGCATTTTTCAGTGCATGGATATCTGAAGATCCTTCCTTGTGCAAGTACATTTTTTTAAGAGAGAAAAAAACTGAGAAAGGAACAAAAACCCCACCCTCCCTCTTCCCAACTGTATTTCTCCTGGTGGGTATAAATCAAATTTACTTTTACAAGTTCATAATGGGCTCTTCATGAATGCAAGTTTCTCCACAAAACAGCATGCTGTTAAGAGTGTGCAACATGAAGGGAATGCCATCATGCTAACTAATGTGATTGGCAAAATAGAGTTGTCTTGTAAGGTAAGGCAGAGATTTTAATATTTATGTAATCAAAGTCCAAATAAACCTTTCTCCAGCACAAACTGTTACAACTTTCTGCCCAAGCACTCCAAAATTTCGGTTCTTAATATTGTCCATGATATTAGAAATTATGCCATATATATGAAAGTGTTGATATCAGATTCATCTCTTCTGATATATTTGTGCTCTATTAGCCATTCTATTTGTTCTTTTATCATTTTCTTTTGTGGCAAGAACATGTTTTTCAAAATTTCTACTAATTCAGTCTGCAGTTGAGCATTACTAATTTTCTTTCTCATTTTCATTATCTGTATGATAGCTTCCTAAAAGGAAAAAGAAAAAAGTGCATTAATATTTAAGATATTTTAAGCAAAAAAAAAAACCCTCAAAAATCAGTTTTTACACATTTCATCATCTATCCAACATGAACAGCAATTACTAGCACATTAATCTTAAGACCAATTTCTTTTACTTAAAAAGTAAAAATAATTTTTTTCACTCACTCTAAAAGAAAATCTCCTTATTATAAAGGGTTTGAAAAACAAGGAAAAAACAAAATTACTCATAACCTCCCTACAGAAAGACAACCATAGCTAATGCTTTGGTATATTTCCTTTCATTCCTTTTTCCATACTAAGAACATTTTTTATCTTATCTGTGACCACAATATGTATACAACTTTATATTGTGTTAAACATCAAACATCAATTAAGATATGACAAACCCCTTATACATAATTTCTTTTCCCTTTGTATTCAGTGTTTTCTTTGTGTAGTAGTAGAGGCCAGTTGGAGTCTGTTTTAAAAAATAACTATTATTCTTGATATATTTACCAAATATTATTTTAAGTTTGTATTGACCTAGTTAAATGTTTTTAACTTTTTAATGGAGTTTTTGCATTTTTTATCTAGGTCAATTTTATCAATTATTTTTCTTGATAATTTCTTTCATTACTATGAATATGGATAATTTCAAAATGTCTTTTCTCTTTTGTCTTTTTCAGTACAAGCCTTCTTCTTAGATCACACAAGGCAGCTATCTGCCTTGGTAGAGATTAGAATTTGTAATAAAAGAAATGTAAAGACAAAATAAAGTAATATTTGCTTTTAACATTTAAAATGGAATTTTGCTGCAAGGCAATAGGCTTGGGAGTAAGGCACTATTAAGCACGAGAGAAAATCCTTCAACTTTCTCTTTATACACCAAGAGCTAGACTCTTGATCACAGGGGTTTATGTCAAGGGTCTAGACAGAAAGGAGGGGGAAGAAGAGTCCATCTCTTCGGGTCCTTGATGATTGCAGGAATCAGGCAGAAGGAAGAGGAACAATTGCTAATGTCCTAATTTCTCCTCTTCTGGCTTTGGTAAAAGTAAGGATGGTGGTTGGGTTAGAGAAGTTAAGAGGATAATAGATAGCAAAGGGGCTCTTGCCCTGGTCCCCACTTGGGATGCTAGAGATCATCTGAAGAGTGGCACTGTATGATGGAGACAGTGTGCACTCCTGAATCTTCCTCAGTTCCCACATGACACAAATAGAGTTTAGAATTAATGGGTCTGCCACAAGGCATTCAGTGGCAGGGCAGGGTGACCCTGCAGTAGATAATGATGTTACTGTGTCATGTAGGCCAAGGGCATAACAGAAGATATGGCAGTCTCAGAGAGCTCAAAAGCTCAGTGAGAAGAGAACACAGGTATTCACAGCAGGGAAGAGACCATGTGGCTCTTACCAAGCGGAAAAAGAATAAACTATGAGCTCATCTGCTACAGACATCAGCAGTAAATAGCAACAGAAAGCCAAATTCCCACTGGTGACTGATAAATCACTCTTTAACTTCAAAGTGCAAGAACCCAGGATACTGTCATATCTGTACGGATCTGAAGATCCCTTCCCTGTCACCAGGAGAACAAGTGAATTCTCCATCACCTTCAATAACTCTAGATGCTATCAGTGAAAGAACAAAGAACGGGGATGGACGGAGTAGGATCAGGAAGAAAGAAAGTCTGAACATTATCTACAAGAACTGCTTAAATTACTGGCTTGGGCATAATTACGGATCAGTTTAAAATAAAACAAAAGAACTTCATTTTCTCTTCACATCTTATAGCGTGATTACACCTACCACTCCAATACACATTTCAACTCTTTGATTCATCTGAAATTCTTCCTGGTGTATATGTAAAGTAGAAATACATCCTGATTTCCTCCCAAATGTAAATGTCCCAACACCTCTTACTGAATAATCTATTCCCTTTCCATGGACCATTCTATTTATTATATCAGTTTGTCTATACTTATATAGAAAGTTTAATTTTTATTTTGTTTAATCTGTTTGCCATACTGTTTTATTTTTGTAGATATGTTAGTATTTGGCAAGGAAAGTTATACCAGCATCAACACCTTATTCTAAACCTGGTATTAATATGGGAAAATGAACTCTAAGTTATTCAGCATTATCATTAAAAGATATAGTATCTCATGTCGAGTAAAAGAAGCCAAACATGAGAATAAATGTATGATTCCACTTATATGAAGATCTAGCACAGGAAAAATTAAGCAATGGTGACAGAAATCAGGTACAGTGTGTGTGTGTTGGGGGGGGAATAGCTGGATAGGAGACATGGGGGAAATTACTGGAGTGAAAGAAATGTTCTGTATCTTAATTGGGTGGTGGTCACACAGCTAAATGCATTTATCAAAACTCACTGAACATTACACTTTAAAATGTGCATTTCATTGTATGTAAATGGTAGATATTTCAATAAAAATTTTTAAAAAGAAAAAATATTTCTAGCTATTGATTCAAATCTCTGGTTCACGCTCTTCATATAGATCTTACACATTTTTCTTAAAGAAAAGCCTGTGAATTTTATGGTTTCTCATTTTATTCCCTCCTCCATTTATTTATTTATTTATTTGGCACAAAGGAAAGCTACTGATTTTTATTTCCTTTCTCTACTACATATCATCTACGAGTAATGAAAATTTTTATCTCTTCCTCTCATTTGTTTCTTAAGTTATTGCATTAGCCAGAAGTCTCAAACATCAAATAAAAATAGTAAAAGTGGGACACCTTGGTTTTACTGAGATTATTGCTAAAGTTAAAATACTTATACATTTTTTGCAGTATGTATTCTTTATCATATTCAGAAGGTTTTCTAATCCTATTTTCAAAATATTTTTTTTTAAAAGAAGGAATGGGTATTAGAAAATTTTGGGGAGGTTCTAGGTAAGTTTCTTAATTTCACATTACAATGGAATGAAAAGTCTTAAGATTAAATAAAATTTTAAATACTTTAATCCTACAAGTGTAACTTGTTGCTGAGATCTGTTCATTCTAGTGGGGACAAGAGGCATAGCCTGATAGCTAGGTTTTACCCAACCAATAGATTAGAATCAGCCAGAGATCATCAAGTTGTATACACGTATCTTTCAGCAGCTAAAAGAGTGCCATCAATACAATTTTTAAATTCCATTAGCTCTTCCTTACAAAAAGTTTGAAAACCTATATGTTCTTTAAAAAAAAAAAAATTCTGACGATTTCAAAAAACAAAATTTTAAAAATTTAAACATTTTCTTTTAACATTACAAACCTGGGTTCTTAATATTCTTAGTTGAACTATTCCTTCATTCTCCTCTTCTCTCATCCTTTCTGTAGTGAGCTGCAAGCGTCCAATCAAGTTTATTTTACCCCTTTTCTGGACTTTTGCATTTTTTCTATAACAAAAACATTAAGTCAAATGATAATGTAAACATCAAACCAAAATGTTAAATATTTTACAGTTAAAGGGCTTTTAAAGATCAAACAGCAGCAATGTCTACCAGAAAATTTTAGAAACACTGAACAATTATTATCTAAAACTGTTTAAAGAAAAGTCACAAATAACATACAGTTTTATTTAAAATGAACTCTATTATTCTCCCCAAAGAGTATGATAAAGACTCTGATAACAACATATAGGTGACTTCACACACTATAGTGACAAAGTTAACAAACACAGTTTATACTGCCATGAAAGTGATCAGATCACTGAAGATATATGGATCATGATTCACCATAATCATCTAATTGGATCTTCAAGAAAATATGCTTCCTGTGAATTCAACTGCTTTTCTGAGGATTCAGTTGCTTTACAGCACAAAAGGATGTTCACTTTAAGATAAAACGTAACACAGTATTTTGTCAGACACCAAAAATGCACTCATGGAAAATATGGCAAAGAAGTAAACATGTCTAGTTCACTGATTTAATAAACAACTAAATGACATGAACATATAATTACGACAGTAACTAGTTTTACATATCATCTAAGGAGAATAATTATTTATTGAAAACAAAGCATTAAAAATCAAACAAGGCATCTTTATTTTAGATCAACCAACATAAACCTTACATTAAACTGAACTCCTGGTTCACGGAGAAGAGGGTACCTTCCGTAAAGTCTTTGGGTGAGTTGACTTGAGGCTCATACAATAAAACTTGTCGTTTTAGCTTTGGAAAAGCTACTAAAGACTATAAAGAATAAAAAAAGAAAAGTGTCTATAAAACAGTATGAAATACTAAGATCAATTCTGTAACATGACTAACATAGGCAAGAAAAGATTATAACCACAAATTCAGAATAAGGACTTTAATTTGGTACTGCCATAAATATAGCAACATAAACGCATAGTGGGGAAAGGGAAAATGAGAAGGTGGAATGAGTTGGCTATTTGGAAGCAACAAATGCCCTCTTTGCAATGAGAAGACAAGAAATTAGAGGGACTGGTTGTATGTGACCACAGTGAACACCACTTGCCAATTATAAGCCAGCTGTCTCCTCCCTAGGTAATAATTTATTTTGGAACTTTGAAGAGGTCTATGGAGTAGGAGTAGAATGTAGCTATGAATAGGTCAGAAAGAGTATTTTACAAGTCCTTAAAAGGACTAAAGTTTCCTGAGTCTTGGTCATCTTCTGATTTTTGTTCATCATGAAATCTCTGAACATACCGCATTGCCAATATAAAAATTAAGTACATGTCTTTGGTCACATTCTTCACAGGTAACATTAAAATACCAACTCAATCTCAATACCTTTCTCTCTCTCTCTTTTTTTTTGACTTTCTCCATCTTGGTAACTTGCCTATTTTCAATTTCTTTTCTCTATAAATACCTCATTAATATTTTCCTCTGGCTAACAGTCATTTTGAGAGTGTCATTAAATTTATAAGTTTATTATAAGACAATTATATATTTCCTGATAGGTGACAGGATACAATTTTAAAAACAAAAAACATAAAACAAACAAACCCATAAAGTCCTTCGAAGCTCAGCATCCGGGAGTTCAGTTGCAAGTTTCAGATTTTCAAAGCTGATTTTCTCTCTGGGTCTTTGGTTCCATGCAAACAACACAGCCAGTTGAAACGTTGTTACCTCCAAATCATATTGACCCACTTCATTCTTAAACGTTATCTACAACAGATAAAACATTAAAAAAAAATATGAATCTCTTCATAATGATTTATCTTTACAAACCACCTAACATAGTATCTCTTAGATGAGACTGTATGAGGAAAAGACTGCTAAACTTGTCTTCCGATATCCATTCTTCCTTTTACACACAGTAATAAAAACTTCAGCAGACCTTAATGACCGCCCAGAATAAAGGCTCATCTCTCAGATTCTCCTTTAGCAAACTGTGGACATGTGACTCATTTCTGACCAATAACATGCAAGTGGAAGTGATAGAGAAAACTTCTAGAAACGCCCCCTTAAAGGAAGGTATGCCTTCTCATTTTCTCTCCTGTTGGATGAAATGCAGACATAATGGGAATCATACCGGATTATGCAGACAAGAGCAATACCTTAAGAATGGTGGCGCAACAAGGAGCTTGCGCCCCTTACAACTTCTGGAACAGATTCCTGGTACTGCCTCAAGCTTTTACATGTCAGAGAGGCAAAGATCAATCTTGTATTGTTGTTGTTAGTTGCTGTCAAGTCATTTCTGACTCATAGCAAACCCATGTGTGCAGACTGGAACTGATCCACAGGGTTTTCAAGGCTGTGACCTTTTGGAAGCAGATTGCCAGGCCTGTCTTCCAAGGTGCCTCTGGATGAATCTGAAATATCAACCCTTCAGCTAGTAGTTGAGTGCTTAACCATTTGCATCCCCCCAGGGACTCCCTATCTTGCGTAAGCCATTCTTACTTGGAGCTCTGCTACTTTCAGCATAACCAATAGCTGAACTAATGCATCTACTTACAATTCCATTTGACATGAGATGATGCCAATGTAATTTTCTACCACTATGATTTTTTTTGTAGAATTCTTCTACTTCGGGTATCAGATCCTCCAGTTCAGTGGGAAGTGAGACAAATACTTTCTCAGAGCTTCTTGACCAGGCACCAGCATTCAGAATTTTTATATTCACTGAGTCAGCTATAGGCAAGAATATCAGAAAATACAAACCTAAAGTAAACAGTCATGACGACGGATAAAATTCAAAATAAATAATACAGGGGAAGCTCTAGTCAAAAATAAACAAAACTCTTAATTTGTTTTGTAAGTTTTCTTTTGATTCAAAGTAAGGATCAGCAAATCTAACATTCTGCCTTGATAGGTGAATCCAAGGAATTTGGAATTCTCCATAACTTTAGATCTAATACTGCTAGCATTTATTTTTAATTTACTAGAAAACATATTCTTTTTCAAAATGAGTTTTAAAATATATGCATATTTAATTATAAAATAATACCTGGTAAAGCCAATTTATTATTTTTGTGCATTTCCTTAAAAGCTTGGTTTAAATCTTCAGATACTTTTATGTCCTGAAACATTCTAGCAAGCTTGTTTACATAATCTGCTGGCATACCAACTTCCTACAAAAATCAAAGACAGAAGAGGCAATAAATAGTAAATAACTTATATAATTTGATAAGCTATCAGGAAAACTTTTTAATGGAAAAATAAGTCTTAGATGCTTTAATATCAAATTCTTCCTCTTCCTTATTTATTAGACTGTTCATAGCCTAACACCTAATAAATTTTATTTTTAGAACAAAGTAGGATAGTACAAGCATTCCTTGCTTTGCATGATTTCAACATACACAAATTTCAGTTACTACAGCTTAGTTCAATAACACCAGTCCCCCAACAAAACAGCTAAAATTTCAGTTGCTACTTTATACTAAATGTGAGTAACTGTATAAAGCACAAACTTCTCTGCTAGGTCCTCATTCCACAAATCACTATGTAAATAAAGAGTACATTATGATCAGTGACCAGTCATATCATTTCCTCAAAATCTGTTAGTCATCTGTTATTCTGATCACAGATAACCAAGCATGTGGTTATGTTGCATCCTTGTCCCCCAGGGATAAAACCACATTGTATTTTACAAAAATGAATAACTGAAAGAGGTAACTGGCCAACAAAGATGATTAAAGTGTACCAAAGAGAAAAAGCAATAAATAAATTTAAGTGCACTAAAAAAATGAAAAGTGATAATGCTGGAAGTGAAAATAGAACTGAATAAAAACAGAGTTATAAAAGAAATAGGTGACTGTGATTATGATGATAGTGCCACTTATAGACTCTAAATATGCAACCAGAGGAACTTAATGAAGGCGAATTACTGGCATAAATGAAAAAAGTGGTAGTGACAGAAAGAATGAAGATGCCCCAGAGGAAGTAACACTGACAAAATTTTTACATTAAAGGAACTCAGTATTTCACAACATTGAAAGCCGAAAAAATAAAGTGTTGGAAGCTGATAAAGGTTTGAGAGAATATGACAACATTCCAAGGCATAGAAAGGATGCTCACTCCACATCCTAAATTGTATGACAAGAAAACAATCACTATTCAAACTACTTTTTTTTTTGATTGTAACAGCTTTATTGACATATAATTCACCTATCATAAAAGTACCCTTTTCAAGTGTACAATTAACTGCATTTTAGAATATTTATAGAGTTGTGCAAACATCATCATCATCTAATTTTAGAACATTTTCATCATCCAAAAAAGCAACATGGTAACCATTAGCAGTCACTTCCCATTTCCCCTTCACTCCCAGCTCCTGGCACTTTCTGTTGCTATAAATTTGCTTATTCTAGATATTTCACGTAAGTAGAACCATACAATATTTGTCCCTTTGTGTCTGGCTTATTTCACTTAAAATGTTTTCAAGGCTCATGCATTCATATATCAGATTCCATTCTTTTCATGGCTGACTAATATTCCACATATGGCTATATCACATTTTGTTTATCCATTCATCAGTTAATTAACATTTTGGGTTGTTTCCACTTTTGGGCTATTATGAACAATGATGCTATGAACATTTGTATATAAGTTTTCGTGTGGATATATGTTTCCACTTCTTTTGGGAATATACCTAGGAGTAGAATTGCAGGGTCATATGGTAACTCTAGGAGTCCCTGGGTGGCGCAAATGGTTATGCACTTGACAACTAGCCAAAAGGTTGGTGGTTCGAACCCACCCAGAGGTGCCTCGGAACACAGGCCTGGTGATCTGCTTCCAAAAGGTCACAGTCTTGAAAACCCTATGGAGCAGTTTTACTCTGCACACATGAGGTCACCATGATACCGACTCAATGGCAACTAACAACAACAAACAACATGGTAACTGTATGTTTAAGTTTTTGAGGAACTGCCAACGGTTTTCCAAAGCTGCTACATACCATTTTACAATATATGAGGGTTCCAATTTTTCCACTACCTCACCAACACTTGTTATAGTCTTTTTTATTTTAGTTATCAGAGTGAAAGTGATATCTCATTGTGGTTTTGATTTGCATTTCCCTAACAACTAATGATGTTGAACATCTTTTCATATACTTATTGGCTGTTTGTATAGTTCTGTGAAGAAATGTCTATTCAAATCCTTTGCCCATTCTTTAAACTGCGTTATCTGCTTTTTTATTGTTGAGTTGTAAGAGTTCTTTATATACTCTGAATACAAGTCTCTTACCAGATATATGATTTGTAAATATTTTTTCAAATTACTATTTGTAAGTATTTTTAAACAAAGAAATAAAACATTTTAATTCTCAAAGTTTCTTATGTTTTAAATTACAGTGTACTAAAGAAATATTACTTTTACTATTTTTTAAAATTTTCCTATATATTTATAATTGACAACAAGAGTTTTTAATGTTTTGACAAAATTTTTAAAGGTCACAGAGCAATTGTTATTTCTCCCATTGTTAATATTTCACTTTGCAGTTTCCACTTGCACAGTATTTCTTCCTATTCTGTATTACCCTTTCAAGCAAAAACTATCTGTAATTTGAAACATGTATGTTTCTGTAAGTATAAATACATACATAAATATATGCATATATATAAATTAAAAGTACATTCATTTTAATAAAAGTCAAATTTCATTAAAATTAAAGAAAAAGATTTAAATACTTTGATATGGAAATTTAGTTATAATTAGTATTTATTACTATAAATAGCTCACTGCCATAGAGTTGATTCTGACCCACAGCAACCCCAGAGGACAGAGCAGAACTGCACCATACGGTTTCCAAGGAGCGGCTGGTGGATATGAATTGCTGGCCTTTTGGTTATCAGCAGTATCACTTAACCACTGTGCACTAGAGCTCCACCATAAATAAGCCATTGTCTAAAAGGTTTTTTTCTGCTGTTGCTGCTTTTGCTATACAAAAATATTGTTGATATTTGTTTTCAAACATCTCTAGAGTTAAATATTTAAAAACACCTTTAAAAATAAAATGTTTTGTCCTGTAACTTAAATCAGTAAGGTCAGCTCAAATTAGATAGGAGGGACAAATAAGAGCGAAACAATAAAAACAAATCAAGAGAAAAGGTGCTTTCCTAAAGGCCTTTATTAAGTATCATTTTATTTTATATAATTGATGTTATATTTTATACAATGTTCTCTCTATCTCTTTGACATTAAGAATACTGCCAAAATGCACTGCTTAAGGACATACATGAACCATATGCTACGTTCGAAAACAAAACATTAAAAATAAAAAGTTTACTTACTCTTAGCCATTCTACCATATTCTCTTCAATTTCACTATCAGCAGAGATGTCTAATATGAGACGTCGTGTCAAATGAGCTTTGTGATACCTCATAAAAACGTCTTTGTTTTGTACATATTTAAGCACCAAGAGCTGTATGGAAAACAAAATCACTTTCAATTCTTATATCGTCTTAGACATCTCTCTCTTATTTAGACCTTTCTACATTCCCTAGTCATCAAAACTCAAATTTATATAAGCATATACAGACAGGCCTACTAAACTGCCCATCTCTGAAAAATAACCAGTCCTGAAAGATATACTGACATACCACCTTAAAAGTTAGTTAATTTAAGACTGTAATCAAATTACATTTAGCTCCTAGAAATACTACTTTTAGATTTTAAATAAAATGTAACAATACTTTATGAGAAAAATCAATAGTTCTTCCCCAACTTTCTCTTCTACATATCTTCACTTCTTTCTGGCATTTATCTCTCTAGGCCTTTTTGTCTATCCGTCCCCTGGATCTTTACGTCTTTTTTTTTCCATCTATATTCCTTGTTTTATATTATTACAATAACAACTGAGAGACCAATATGAGAATGAAAGCAATCAGTACTCTCTATCTACACTCTTCATCTTTGGCTATCTATCTTGGTTTCTCATTAAAAAGGAGAGGAAAATTCCCAGTCTGCCAACAATAGTTCCAAACACCATTAGCTCTACTTTTCTCCCATTTGTTCTTTAATAAGAGCTACAATTTAGTTGCTTAAAAAAAAATCAAGAAAAGGAAAGGATTAAATAATATTTTCTCTTCTAGGTATTTCTGAGTAAAACTTTTCAGGTAGAAAAGTAACTATCCTGTAGAGTTCTTATACTGTAAAACTTCTTAACATTAGTTGCTTACATAGGTACATATTTTACTGATGCTATCACAGAAAGTCATAAGCAAAAAACAAATTCAAAGTAGGTCATTAAAAATTTTGAAATATAAAAAAAATATATATGTACCACTTCTTTAAGCTTTGCTTCTATTTCTTCAGAGGTTAGTTTTTTGCTTAATGGTGTTTTTCTTAGCAACATGTCACAGTAATTGGCAAGCAGCTCAGGGCATTTTGATTCAGGCTGTGTTTTTAATCCCACCCTAAAAAGCAAATTAAAAGCAGTTGATGAAAAATAACTGGTATCTGTAAACATTTTGTTTTAAGGCCTGTCTTTCACACAATTTCTTCCATAATCTAGGGATTCAGGCTGAGATAAGGATGAGGTAAGCAAGAAGCCTAGAGTGCAAAACTTAAGGAGGCATTTAAGGTCCCATAAGTGCTGACCTTACCCTTGCAGGATCCTGAGAATAACTACCTCCTTAAATTTTGTGCCCTCAGCACCTGCTTAGCTCACCTTAGAGTCTTGGCCCTGCCATCATTTTTTACATTATTTTATTCAGTTAACTCCTGAAAGACTTTTGAAAAACTATGCAAATCCTCGCATACTTATAATTTAACATTTAAAACTTTCATTACTAACATGTTAAGATAAAACTGTTACTTCACTCTCTGAAATGTATCCACTGCAAGCTAAATTCCACAGCAATGTGATATCTACTGTCATCCATTTTTAAAAACTGTAAACAAACCCTTCTTAAACAATGAAGGATCTGTATCTCTATTTCACTTTCCCCACAACATTTTGAACCAGTTTAATGTATTTTTATGCTTGGAAGTCGTGCATTTATTCTTTATCCTACTTCTCTAGACAATGTATATAAAAAAACCCCAAAACCCATTGCCGTTGAGTCAATTCCAAGTCATAGTGACTCTACAGGGCAGATTAGAACTGCCTCATAGGGTTTCCAAGGAGTGGCTGGTGGACTTGAACTGCTAACTTTTTGGTTAGCAGCCATTATCACTTTAACCACTGTACCACCAGGGCTGCAGACAATGTATATAATTAAGTTTGCTGCAGACAATGTATATAATTAAGTTTAAATTCAAGATGTTCAAATTTCTTGTGCAATTAAGTATTATTTTCCTAGGATTGAGTTATCCAAGTTACTATAAGCACACAACACATCAAAACAATGTGATTATTTTGTGAGTGTGTATATAAACACGGTTGTAATATATGCATATGTAAAACTTTACTGTATGTGTCAATTCGTAATGAGGTGGATGAAACTTTTTTCCTCTCCCAATTATGAATCCAGGGATCAGCATCAATTCTATTTTTTACTTTTTGTTTTCATATGGAACTTTCATACATTACTGGTGGGAGTGATAGTGCAACCACTTTGGAAAACTACTGTACATGCAAAAATATGAATGAATCTCAAAAACATTATATTGAATGCAAGAAGCTTTACATTTAAAAAAGTATATATTGTATGATTCTGTTTATATGAACTAAATTCTAGACCAGGCAAAACTAATCTATGTTGAAACAACCAGAACAATAACAACAGCAGCCTCAGTAGGAGGTGGGGGAAGGGACATGAGACTACTTTCTAGGATGATGGGTATTTTACCCTAATGAAAAATTACTGCCCATGTTAATAGAGGTATAGGCATCTGTCAGGAGCCCTGGTGATACAGTGGTTAAGCACTCATCTGCTAAAGAAAAGGTTGGCAGTTTGAACCCATTAGCTGCTCTAAGGGAGAAAGATGTGGCAGCCTGCTTCCGTAAAGATTTACAGCCTTGGAAATCCTAGGGGGCAGTTCTACTCTGTCCTATAGGATCATTATGAGCTGGAATGAATTTGATGGTAGTGGGTGGCTGGGTCAGGCATTTTTGTCATATTTCACTGAATTATACACTTAATATTTATGCATATGGTTGTTTATAATTTTTACCTCAAAACGTAAGTTAACAATTTAGTTAATAAACCGTTTAGTGAGTAAAGGTTACTGATACCTATACTTTCCTTTGAAATGTATTTAACAGTTGGCTAATACATGTATAGACAGAAATCTATTTGACAAAGCAATTACAGTGACTTTATTGTAAGCTTGAAAAATTTCATAATAAAATGCTGGGGGTTGGGGGAGAGTGAGGAAGATGTCCATGTAGTCATATGAAGAGATTTTAGGATGTAGTATTATATGTTTCATATATTTCACAATTTATAAAACAGAACGCAATATATGTCCTTCTAAAATAGACTAATAGCTACAATACTGTTTGAGCCAGACGTCTACCATTATAATATCACTCAAGCAACTTACACTTCTCAAAAGACACAAAGTGAAAAATAATTAAAATAAAAGAAAGAAAAAAAACCTGAGTAACTACTTTTCCTTCTGAAGAGGTGCTACTTTTCAAATAGTTTAGCATTACATACAAAATTTCTTTAAAATAGTAATTCTCAGCTAGAAACTGTATCAAAAGACTTTTCCCAATTACCCTTTAGTGCCACTCAGCACTACCTAAAAACAGCTCAGATTTGTTAATATTTCATTACATATCAATTTTCAGATTTTTAATAAATAAGACTTGTTGTTGGCTGCTGTCAAGTAGGCCTGTGACTCATGGCCACCCCATACACAATGGGATCAGGCTGTTGTGATACATAAGGTGTCCACTGGCTGATTTTTGCAAGTACATCATCAGGCCTTTCTTCCTAGTCTGTCTTAATCTGGAAGCTCCACTGAAACCTGTTCAGCATCACAGTAACACTCAAGCCTCCAGTGACAGGTGAGCAGTGACTGCATTTGAGGTACACTGGCCAGGAACTGAACCTAGGTCTCCTGCATAGAAGGTGAGAATTCTACTACTGAACCACCAATGCCATCATAAATAGTATTTAGCACAAGCAAATCTATCTTATCAATAAGAAATCAATTTTTAAAAGGGTAATGTAAAAATTTATATTAAAATTGGTTTGGTTTTTTTTTTTTTTTTTTTTAAAAAAGAACAAACAAACATTATCCTGGTAAATTGAGCCATTTCCCATAGTTTTACAGGTAAAAGAATAACTTTGGTGACAAATAAGGAGGGAAGTCTAAAAGATTAAGAACACTTTTCTATTTAAAAAAATAAGGTCAACACTATTTGGTCATAAAAGGAAATAATTTAATATAAAATCACAAATTGAAACAGCTTTTTTTTTTTCATTTTATTTTTAAAAATAACATGCAATAAAACTGACAATTTTTCTTGTACATTTCTATCAATTTTAACACATGCGTAGATTCAAATGTAACTACCACCACAATCAAGATACAGGACAGTTTCACCATACCAAAAAACTAATCTTTTGTAATCATAATCTTGCTGTATATTTAACCCCTGCAATCCCTGATCTGTTCTGTCACTATAGTTTTTTCTATAGTGACATTCTATATAATGTCATATAAATGGAATCTTACTGTATATTACCTTTTCAGACTAGCTTTGAGATCCATGCAAATTATTGTGTGTATCACAAGTTTATCCTTTCTAATGCTGAGCAGTACTCCATTTTATGGCTGTACTACTGTTTGTTTATGCATTTATCCATTAAAGAAACTCTGGGTTCTTTACAATATCTAGTGATTACGAATAGAGTTGCTATAAACATTTATGTACGGCCATAATTCTTCAATACTCTAGGGTAAATACCCAGAGTGGAATTGCTGTGTCATGTGTTAAATATATATTTACCTTAATAAGACACTATAAAACTTTATAAGGAAATTGTTTTCCAGAGAGGCTGTATCATTTTGTACCATTTTGCATTTCCACCAACTATGTATGAGAGTTTCAGCTGCTCTGCATCCTTGCCAGCACTTGGTATTGTCAGTATTTTATATTTTACAGGTTTTTTTTTTTTTTGAATAACTAAAGTCAGCAAAGACTGTAAATTAAAAAAATAAAATAAAACCTAATAGGACTAGGGTAAGAGGGCATCCTGCATATCCAGTAACATACAATACACTAAAAAATTTTCAAGAATCTTAAAAATATGGTTTTAGAAAACTTACCCTTTCTGCTTCAAAGGTAATTCAAGTTTAAATATGGTAGCATCATTAACAACTGCTTTATATGCCTGAAAATAAGTTGAAATAAAACACGAGCATTACTTTTAGTATTTAAAACGTAGTGTTGTTACACTTACAAAAATGCATAAAAATATCAATTAGTTTCTATTTATTTTCAATGGTGTATTTGACCTGACTGAACTTTTCAAGCTGTGCTCTTTGTCGTAAGTATCATTATTCTCAAGTGGGGCCTTAATGCTGCCTGACAACCATACCATTTTCTCATCTGCTCACTCTCTTTTTCTCCTACCATTTTCATACCATGTCCTTTCTCCTCAGACCTCCATTATTTCCTCCCTCTTGTACACTCTCAGCTGATGATGTGGTTTCCTATTTAACTGAGAAAACTGAAGTAAATAGAAGACAACTTCCACAGACCACCATCACCTACCTGCATCCATGCTCATATTCTGCCTTCTCTCTCATTACCATGGATAAGCTCTTCTTGCTCCAAGGCAGAAAGCAGCCCTTCTACTTGAACTCTAGAACTCATTCCCTTTTGCCCAAGTTAACTTCCTCTTCTTTCTCCTGCATCAATTTTCCCTTCTCCATTGGTTCTATCTCCTCAGCATACAAAACTGTATTTTTTGTGTCTTAAAAACTCTTTTTTGGTTTTACCCACCTTCAGTTACTGCCCCATTTCTCTCCCACTCTTTAAGCCAAACTCCTTGAAGAATTATCTAACTCACCGTCTCCAACTTCTCATCTGCCATTCTTATTGGAAACCCTCTAATCAGGCTTTCATACTACCACCATTGCTACACCCAAATAGTCTTGTCAAAGTCACTGACAACCTTCACGTTGCTGAACACAATGATTAACCCCCATCTTACCTGCACTATCAGCAAGCATGCACTCTTTCTGAAAGCACTTTCCACTTGTTTTCTAGCACCCCATCCACACCCTCCAGGTCTTTTGCTCATTTTCCTTTGCTGATTCTTTATTTTCCTGACAACTAATGTTGTCACTATGCCCTAGGCCAGTCCTTGGATCTCTTCTCTATCTTTACTCATTACTTTAATGATCGTACCCAGTCTTAGTTCTTCAAATACCATCTATAGTTGAAGCTTCCAAATTTTTCTAGCCCCGTTCTAACCTTTAAACACCATACTCGACATTTCCACATAGATGTTTAATAACATTTCAAAATTAACTTAAATTGTCTAAAACTGAGTTCCTGATCTCTCTGCACCATCTCCCCAAAACCCACTTTTCCCATAGTCTTCCCCATCTTAGTGAGCATGTCCTTCCAATTGATTAGAACCAATCTTGACTGGTCTCTTTCTATCACATTCCACATCTTATTCATTAGCAAATCCTGTATAGCCTATTTTCATAATATAATCAGAATTCAACCACTTCTGAGTACCTCTATCCACTATCACTTTAGGTCAATTCTCCATCATCACTTTATTAAATTATTTAGTTTTCTTAACTAGGATTCTTCCTTCTTCTCTTGCCCCCTTTCAGTTTATCCTTTCTGCAGTAGCCAGAGTGACCCTGTTAAAATGTAAGTCAGGTCCAGCCACTCTGTTCAAAATCTTTCAGTTGCTTCTCATCCTACTCACAGAGTGAAAACCAAATTCCTTACCATGGCTTACAAAGTCTGGCTTGATCTGGCCTCCTGTTAGCTCTCTGATTTCATTTCCTACTATTCTCCCCCTCACGCAATCCACTCTGGCCACAATGGCCTTTTCTGCTGTTCCTCAAACATTACAGGTTTATGTTCCTGCCTTGGGGTCTTTGCACCCATGGTTCCCTCTACCTGGAACACTCACCCCACCACCTCCATACTACTCCCCTAACTCCTTCTCTACTCTACTTGTTTTATTTATTTTTAAGTAGACAAACTAAAGTGAGTAAGACAAAAAAGTCTACTGGAGAAAGTTGATTGTCTTCTTTTTAAAGTCATAGTAGACAGGGAAAAAACTAATGATAATTTCTAGTGATAGGTTTATGACAGTTAAAAGATATCTCTAAGAATAATACTGTTTCATTATCATCACCCCAGTGAGAATGGGAAAAGAGATGGTATGCAATGCAAATGCCATGCACCTGGAATGCAAGTATAGAAGTGACATAACTCTTACAGGAGCCCTGTGAGAGGACACAGGACGGAGGAGCGACTCTGCTTGGGATTGGCTGTGTATGAAGGAAGTTTCAGAGTAAGTATACTTTGAACTGGGTCTTAAAGGAAGGATGGATGAATAGGAATTCAATAATAATAATAATATTAAAACATAGGAAGACATTCTTGGAAAAATCAGAAAGACCAACTTTCTAGCTAAATTCTAGATCACAGGCATACCCAACACTTACAAAAACATTTATCAAACCAAATATAATAAATATAGCTGCCCTCCACTGATGAAAAATAAGTTGCCAGGTTAGATTGTTACTTAATAGCATAATGAACCAAATTTTATTAAAAGTACACTATGACAGTAACTTTTTTAATACAAAGTGTTAATACATAGGAATATATACCTTATCTCTTGCAGTAAGAAATCGTGGATCATCTTGAAAAGCTTCTTTGACGAGTTTACTAAATCTATTAAATAGTGTAAGTAACTGCTCAACATATTTCTCAGAGTCCTAGAAATAAAATGTTTTATATTCAATTGAGATTTTAAAAGAGAAATGCAAAGAAAACTGAGAAAATATAAACATGATTTTAATTTTAATAAAATTAAAAGGTATTTCAGTATTACTGTCTTGCCATTTCAATTACTATTTTAAATACTCAATCTCGCATTTTTACAAGTTTTGATATACATTTATCACTGCCGTTGAAGAAAACTTACAGTAGTAATTGTTTCAGCAGCTGCTACCATATCTGCCAGGCCAGCACTAATAATATGTTCTTCCAAGTCTTTCAACATTGGTTCTATCCCATTTGGAACTTTGTCCATCAATGAAAACATTAAATGTAATTCTGAAAGGATATAACACACTTATGTAATCATTTCATTAACTAGAATAAATTTTCTCTCAGATTAATCTCATGCATCTAGAATGCCTACATTAGTAAGAATATCCTAATGGTATTCTGGGGGTACAGTTGGTTTAGGAGTTATTATAGTAAGTAGGACTTCCTGTTCTATCTTCTCAGTTTGATAAAAGTATATAACATTAGAAAAAAGTTTCAAATTAGAAGTGATCACATTCTGTAAAACTCAACTTCTCTTAAAAGGTGAGTCATTTTAGGCCCAACATGATGAAATATTTTTAATTCTAAGAAGTAAAAAGTTTACAAAGAAGATAGAATATTTCATAAAGTAGATACGATATTAAATATATAGCCACATCATTAGGGGTGAAAGTCATGTCATCAGATTTTTCAGAGTGATGATTATAAGAGAAAAGTGTATTAGAAACCATTAATATAAAACTGTATCCATAAAGAACTGTTCCGTTTACAAAGCATGTCCTCATATGTTATACTGTTTAACTGACCTTCACAAAAATCCACCTCACAGTACTGGTTATGACTAAATAAAACCTTTTAAAGGCAGTCTGACAGGGATCAGACAGAACTCTACTTTGATTGGAGTATGGAAATTCAAATATTTCACTTATGCCAAAGAGCACCTTAATTTTTACTATGAAATGCTCCTAGAGAATAAATGAATTTAAGTGAATTGATATGCACACTTTCAATGCAACTAGAGCTTTAATGGGACCTTGCAGTTAGACACAATAAAATCTGGAGTGTAATACATTAAAATGTTATCTCTGGGTAATGGGAATATAGGTAATTTTTACTGCATTCTTTTTGTTTATACTGTACTTACTAGCCTCCAAAACAAATCTTTATTAAGAAAATATTTAAGTAATAAAAGAAATACACTTCAGCTTTTAAACTGTAAAGTATTTTTTGGGGGAGGGAATGCACATTGTTAACAAAGCGTTTTATTACTTTCTAAAAAGATTCACTACAAGGTTCTTTGCAAAGGTCAAATATCTAGTACTATGAGTCGCAATCGACTCAACAGAAACAGTTTTTTTGAAAGGGTATCCTATCCCATGTGTTTACTACGTAAACTGGCCTTTAAAAGCAGGGTCCTACTTTTGAGAACAAATGGAAGTTCACATACTAGGAAAATAAAATAGCACTAATATTTAAGGGGAAAATGTTTAAATGTAAGTTTAGAAATAGTGATCCTAACTGTGCTAAATATTTTACCACTGCCTTTAAACACAGTTCACTTTAACAAATAGACATTATGTATCAAACAGCAATTTATTAAGTGATTTGTTTCAAAGATACCTGCTTAAAAGATAAGATGACTGTACATGAGGTTTTACCTACTTTCAGTTTCATTTCTCTTGATCATGCCTTGGCATTCTGCTAAGATAGTCTCTTTAAAGGATGTCACCAGGGCATTTACACAGCATTCCATGAGCTGAAATATATTAAAAATTGGTCACGGCCTCTATAAACTTTATAGCACAAGTCTATTCCAACTCACAAAATAAAACGAAATTGTTTAACAGCAGAAAAAACTTAAGTATCCTAAAAGTAGATTTTACTTACCTGTACTACAGGATGGTCGGAGCTGGATAGTTTATGCTAGTTTACAACTTAAGTATACGCCCCCCTCAGGAAAAAGTTCATTAAACTTAAGTTCTCTAGAAATTTTAACAAAAAGTTTCTGGGAAAAGGAGAAAAAAAAAAAGAAACAACTAAAAAATATATAAGAACAAAACAAAACCTGATTAACTCCTCCTAACTAGAGACGCTGTGTTACAATTAGATTCTAAAATTCCAAAAGTATGAATACATTCATTCAACAAACCATTATTGGGTGCCTACTATGTGCGAGCACCAAAGAAATATTTAGGAGACAAAGAAGAATAAGAATCCCTGTTATGGAAATCACTGTTTAACTGAGGGCATGGTGGGGGGGCAAAGGTAAACTGATAAGAATTTAAGGTAATTCATTTAAGTGACATTACACACACACACACACACACACACACACACACTCTCTCTCTCTCTCTCTCTCTCTCTCTCTCTCTCTCTCTCTCTCTCTCTCTCTCTCTCTCTCTCTCTCTCTCTCTCTCTCTCTCTCTCTCTCTCTCTCTCTCTCTCTCTCTCTCTCTCTCTCCAATAAATAACAGCAACAGCAGCAAAGGTACTACTTCTTTCTGGAGTAATTAAAAAGGCTTCATCCACAAGATGATATCTAAATTGGACCTTGAAAGATAAGAACAAGTCCTAAAACGGACTGAGTATTCTGGCAACAGTAAGAATATGATAGGGAAAAGACAGACAGTGGAAAAGGTTAGAAAGGGAGGCTGGAGACAGATTATGAATGAAAAAATCTATTTTAAACAGAGGATTAAGCTTTTCCTATGTCCCGGCCGTTTTTAAAAGATCAGTCTAATAGTAGTAAGGCAGGTGATATGAAGGGAGGAAGAATGGTAAAGAAGGCTGGTGAAATACTGCAAGTAAAGCAGCGAAGGTTCAGTGTTCTAGGAGGCCCTCAGGAGAACTCCCCAAATAGGGGAGAAGATTTCCACCCTACCCCTACTCCCTCATGTCATGTAATGATTTACGCCTTTTGCAGGGATCACATAAAATGAGTAAGCTGTGAGTACTGAAGCAAGGTACACTAAGGCTGATATATCTCCTCCAAAAAACAGATCTAAGTCTGTCTGTACTAAGGAAGGGAATTATGTATGCCTTAAAAGTCCTTTGTTTAAAAATTCCTTTTGAAACTGACATACTGTTGATAATTACTGAAGTTGTATTTAGGTAATGGAGGTTCATTATACTACTCTTTCCACTTATTTAAATGTTTAAAACTTTTCCAGAATAAAAAATATTTTTCAAACTCCTCTTCATAAGTTATGCTAACTACTTTTTAATTCATTTATCTCAACTTCTGTCCAAAGAAAAACAATATACAAAGTGGTTCAGAAATTCTTGCTCTATTAAAGATGGGAAGCTGTCTACAAGCTCTAAATCCTATACCAGCTCTGAAATGTGCACGGCTTCAGCAGTGAGAACAGATTCAGAAGTGGTAAATCTAACTATTTCTAACTAACGGAGAGCAAAGAGAAAATGCAATCGAAAAGACGAAATAAACTCCAAGCCCCAGGCACTTGGTCTCCGATCTCTACTTTCATTGCAAAATTACACTTGAACATGATAATGTTCAGGAGTCAGCCAAATTTTACAGATTGCAAAAATCTAGACCAGTGTATTTCAAACTGTGTGTTGTGAAATCAGTTTTAATGGCTTGAGACCAGCTTTTTTCATGACAAATAACAGAACAAAAATATCAGAGTGCATCCCACATAGTAACAATAAATCTTAGTTCACAGAACTTTCTGTTAGATATAAACACATATATACTAAGCCACAACACAAAATGAATTTCTTTCCATGGGTTACAATGAGGATTAAAAGGAGAGGCCAAATTGACAAGATAATTGAAGTAAGTTGGACAGAACTGGTTAACCGCATAGATAAAAGGGGTTAGGGAAAAAAAAGGGGGTCACGGAAGCAGATTCTACCTTGAGAGGTTAAACAAATAAACAATTATTATAATAACAGCAGGTACCTTTTAATGATCACTTACTATGTACCAGGCATTGTTGCTAAACGTTTTACATAGATTATCTCCTTTAACCCACAATCTTATGAAACATATTTAACATAAGGAAACAAGCTTAGAGAGGTTAAGTTGCTTGCAAGTGTTGCACAGTTCATAAGGTCTTTAGTTGCAATTTGAGGCTGTATATGTGACTCTACAACCTTCAACTTTTATTACTACACTAACAGAGACAGAAAGGAGCCCTGGTAACATAATAGTTAAGCACTTGGCTGCTAACCAAAACATTGTCGGTTTGAACCCACCCAGCAGCTCCACTGGAGAAAGACCTGGCAATCAGCTTCCGTAAACATTATAGTCTAGAAAACCCTATGGGGCAGTTCCACTCTGTCATGTGGGGTTGCTATGAGCCAAAATTGACTCGACAGCACCTAACAACAATAATAGAAAGTATATACTTAGCAATGGCTACATGCTCAGAACTGAGTTAAGTGTTGTAAGGAATACCCGTTGTTGTCGAGTCGATTTTGACTCATAGCAAACCTACAGGACAGAGTGGAACGGCCCCATAGGGTTTCCAAGAAGCAGTTGGTAGATTTGAAATGTCGACCTTTTGGTTAGCAGGAAAGCTCTTAAATGCTGCGCCACCAGGGCTCCGTTGTAAGCAATAGAGAAGAATAAAATATAGTTAATACCACCCTCAAAGATCTTACAATCCAGTTAGGGAAATATAACTATACATCTAAAAATGTGTGCATATTTCATACGTACAAAGGTATATGAAAAGAAGTTCAACTTCACTAATAACCGTAGAAATGGAAATAAATTCATCATCACTACACTATAACCTTCACAAGGACAGAGATTACATTCTGTCCCCAAACTATATACGCATGGCTTCCTACACAGTTGGTGCTTGATAAGTAACACCACAAAGTGGTCTATAATTTCCCACTAAATCAAGTGGTAAAAACAATTGCTTCTGTGGGAATTTAAGTAAGAGAAAGCTGATAAAGGCTAGAGAATCTGGGGAGCCCTGGTGGCACAGTGGTTAAGAGCTCAGCTGCTAACTAAAAGGTCAGTAGTTCCAATCCACCAGCTGCTCCTTGGAAACCCTATGGGGCAGTTCTACCCTGTCCTATAGGGTCACTATGAGTCGGAATCAACTTGATGGCAATGGGTTTGTTTCTTTGTTTTTAGAGAATTTGGGGATTTCTTCATTATAAGATGTGATATAAGGATTCTGAAGGATATGAATACACAAAAGAAAAATAAAATATTACTAAAAATGAATCCAAGAAAATGAAATGGAAAAGATGAGTTATGAATGAGAAATAGGCCTTATTAGAGTAGAAACACTCTTGCTACACATTAAAACCACCTGGTGCCAGTTAAGTTGATTCTGACTCATAGCAGAATCATGACTATCAGAGTAAAACTGCTCCACAGGGTTTCCAATGGCTGATTTTCCAGAAGTAGGTCAGCAGGTCTTTCTTCCAAGGTGCCTCTGGGTGGACTCAAACTTCCAACCTTTTGGTTAGCAGCCAAGCACATTAACCATATGCACCACCCAGGGACTCTTGCTGGACATTATAAAGAACTAAAATTAGAAACCACCACCTGTCAGTTTGTCGTATTGTGGCTTGTGTACTGCTATGATGCTGGAAGCAGGGTCAACCATGGTGGACAGATTTCAGTGGAACTTCTTGACTAAGACAGACTAGGAAGAAAGGCCTGACAGTTTACTTCCAAAAACTAGCCAAAGAAAATCCTATAGCTCATAAAAGAATATTGTCCAATATAGTATTGGAAGATGAGGCCCCTAGGTTGGAAGGCAATCAAAACACACAGTGGCCACAACCATGGACTTGGGCATACCAGTGATCACTTGGGCATCATTTCGTTCTGTTGTACATGGGGTTGCCATGAGTTGAAGCTGACTCGATGGCAACTAACAACAACAAAATTAGAAAAACAGGTTAGGGCCTAATTACCAAGGGTCTTAAAAATCAGGGATAGCAAAATAATGATGCTCTGGTTTTTGAATAAAGAAGCAAAACAATGAAAGTGATGTATGAAAGATTAGCCTGAACTCACAAAAGGTCAATAATAAGAATAAAGATTAGGGAATAAAGATTAGGGGACACTGAGCTTCTGTTAAGGGTGATGGAAAAATTAGAGAATGGTTAATGGTGATTATTGAACAACATGATGAACATATTTAATGTCACTAAACTAACTGTACTTGTGAAGACTTTTGAAGAGGAAAATGTTTTGTTACCTATATATTTACCACAATAAAAAAAAGTATTAAAAAAAGAATAAAGATGCCCAGTTTCATTAATAATTTTTAAATCACCTAAAAAATATTTTTTAATCTATCATACTGCCAGAATGGCCAAGATTAAAAGGCTAAGATAACCCACTTCTGCAAAGCTATGGATAAACAGACACACAGTTGATGGTAGTAAGAATTACTACAACTTTTCTGAAGGTCAGTTTGGTATGATGTAGCAGTTTGTAAAAAGTTCATACCCTTTGTTTCAGCAATCTCATTTCTAAGAATTTAGTCAAAAGAGAATGCCAAGTGTGAGAAACGATGTTATGTATAAGGATGTTGAAAAGATACAAGCATATATGGATGTTCCAGGAAGAAGTATTTATCAGAAATAAACTATAAACAATGAAAATGCCCATCATTACTGGACTGGTTAAGTATATTACAGTACATACATAAAATGAAATATTATGCAGACATGAGAAATAATGGTATAATACAGAAATGGTTGGAGTAAAAATGCACAATGTCTGAAATTTGTTTTAAAATGCTAGAGGTTGAAAGAAAGAAGGAATGAAAAAGGCGGGTGCGGGGGAAAGGAAGGGAAGGGAAAAAGAATTAAAAAAGGAAAAGAAAAAGGGATCAACCAAGCAAGTATGACAAAACTATAATTGTGGAATCTGGGGTCTGGGTATAGGAAGTAAGGTTCATTATACTATTTTCTCTACTCTTGTGTATATTTGAAAACTTTCATAAGAAAGCTTTTTTAAAAAATAAAGAGAATATTTATGATATAGATCCCTGTGTACTGAAAAGTCAACACACAGGCAAAACAAAGAAAGGGGGACTGTTTGATAGAGTTCTCTCCTTATTTCAGATGAGTCTTGTCCTAACAAGAGGGTCAGTTCCTTGAAGGCAGACACCATGTTACTGCCCTTTTGTAATTTCCTCCCCATCATGTACTGAAGTACTAAACATAGTGGATGCTAAATATATACTAGTTAATTGAAAAATACATCTAGAATGGAAAGGGTAGTGATAAACCATCTCTCTCACCTTGTATTCCCTTTCTGTCTCCTTTTGCTAGCTTCCGTGAAGAAAAAAATTTTTTGCCATATGCCATCAACTCCTGTATTTGTTTGCCTGAGATGAGCACAACTTCTAATCCATAGCAATCTCTCCCCAGAGGTCTGCAAGGTGAAACACTTTAACTATCAATGTGCTTGATGTTTTACCCTCCTCAATAGCAAGACTATAAACTCTTTAAGGATGATACCTGCCACAAAACTCAGCAGGCACTCAATAAGTATTTGTTAAATGAATGGACCTTTATGTCTGTGAAGATGAAAAGTGGGACAGATAAGGCTAAGTGATGTGGTAGATTCTTCTTTTAGTGTACTTAAATAATTTGTTCTACTTGGCTGAAATTTAGTAAAAAGCAACAAGAACAGTTTTCATTTTCATTAGTTATGTAACTTTGTGTAAGTAATAATTTGCTTTGATTTCCTTAGCTATAAAATAGAATTGAGTCAAACTAAAAAATTATCTTAGGTTTCTCCACTTTAAGACTCTATTTTACCATTATCAGGACTTCAACCACACAAGGATATCTGTAAGAGCATAAATGAAAACTTGTCCATATCTGACAGTCTCCACCAGAATGTTAGCTCTGTAAGAGCAAGTGGCTTTGTTTTGTTCATGCTGTATCCCTCCATCTGCTTTACTGCAGGGACAAAATAAATGTTTGTTGAATGAATGAGTGTTCAATAAACATAGGTCAAATGGTTTAATTAAAAACTAAAGGATTATAATCTCTAGCTATAGGATCCTATCCCCCAACAGGCCAAAGTTACATTCACCAAAAAAAAGAAAAAAAAATTTTTTTTTTTAATCCTTAGATTATATCATTTTTATCCATATTCCCATGGGTCATCACACTGGCAGGAAAGTAGTCCAGTGAAAAAAGCACTAGTTTGCAGCCAGGCAACCAAAGCTGTAAATCATCATTAAACATGTAATCCTGAAGACAGTGATTTTTCATTACTTTGAAAAGTACTACACCTAACTGTGGTGATTAGTATTTACATACATTCCTGTTCCCAAAATTTTAAGTTAAAATTCCTTTAGGGTTTCTAAAAATCCAGTAACCAAACCAGTTGCTGTCGAGTCGACTCTGACTTATAAGCATCTGTGCTCCAGAGAGTTTTCAATGCCTGCTTTTTTGGAAGTAGATTACCAGGACTTTCTTCCAAGGTGCCTCTGGGTGCACTCAAACCGCCAACCTTCCAGTTAGCAGCCGATCGCATTAGCCATTTGCACCACTCAGGGACTCCTTAAGCTCTTCTAATTACATAATCATTCAAAAACCAGTGAGAGCTCTTAAAACTAGCTCCCCACAGACTTTCTACTCAAATTCCTCCAATAACCTAGGTTTGCATCTTTCAATTATCCTCCAAACCATTAAAATGTCTATTGATTCTTTCTTTAAACGACTGTTATATTCCCTTCTTTCCATTCCTTTGTCATCGTGTACCTAGTAAAGTCCCTATTACATCATTGAGACTGCTAAAATAGTATAATACTCTATAATATACAGAAGAAATAAAAGGAAAGTACTTTAAAAGAAGTCAATATGTATTTCAACCTGTAAATATTTGGCCACAACTATACAAAAAGAGATAAATATTTAGATACTTGCACCTATATGTATGATCACACTGAATGTGAAAACTACAAATGCAGTCCACCACATGAATACTGGCACTCAAATATTATGAACAGTATCACTGTAGGTCTGACTGTGAAATTATTTTGTTAAGACTCAAAGCGAAAGAAAATACTATCTTTACTCAATTTACACAATAATATTACTGGAAAATGTAGTGTATATAGAAATTATCAAAAAATATTTGGGGTTATAAGTAAAACAAAATTAAGTTCTAGACTCAGATAAGTGTAAACAAAACTTTCTCTTAGATGAATGGCCAATGAGTGAGACATTCTAAAGTAATTTGGGATATGGGATAATTCTTGTTCATGTGGGACAGTTCTGAGCACTGTGAGACATCTAGCATTCCTGGACTCCTATTCAATAAATATCCAATCATTTGGACAACCAAAAAATGCCTCCATAAATTTCTGTAACACTCCCTGGAAACAGATACTACCCTCATGGAAAATCTTTGTCCTAGAGATTCCAGTTAAAAAACATTAACCTGGAATTCAAATGTCCCCCACAATACAACTGAAACATGCCTACTATTTTTCCAAATTTATTTCCATAGCTTTCCAACACATATCCTAGGCTTCAGAGAAGGCAGTTTTTCTGTTCCCCACCCTACCCCGACCTTTTGCCTGTTGGCATGTTTATGCTGTGATATCAAAACAACTCACGGTGAAACTAACTTTCCACTGATTCATCTCTCAGAACCTGCCATTCTAATGACACGCAAATTAATTCAATTATAAACTGAATTTGGATAAACCTATAAAATGATCCTAAAGACATTAACTTGATTACATAACAAATAAACTTAACATCTAAACATTGTACATATAAGAAGTTGTGAGAGGAATATATTGGGAGCTACTTTTATTGGCTATACAGAATATGTCAAGATCCTTTTGGGATATAAATTTTTATCTCTTAAAAATAGAACTTTGTGTTCATTCCTGAAGTGCAAGAATGGTTCAACTCTGTTAATGTGATTTACTGAATCAGTTCAATGGAGGAAAACATCATATGATCATCTCCACTGATGCCTCTCAAATAAAAAAAATCCTCATAATATTATCTTTTTTATTTTACTTTTACTTCTGATTTTAGACTTACAGAAAAGTTGCAAAAATAGCACAGAGTGCCCATACATCCCTAATGTTAATCTCTTAGATAACTATACTACAAATATCAAAACCAGGAAAATAATATTGGTATAATACTATTATGTAACTATAGACCTTGTTTGAAATTCACCAGTTTTTCCACTTATGTACTTTTCCTATTCCAGAACCCTGCTGGGTAAAGTAGAGGGTCAGCAAAAAAAGAGACCCTCAAAGAGATGGAGTGACACAGAGGCTGCAACAATGGGCTCAAATATGGTAACGACTGTGAAGAAGGCACAGGACTCTGCAACGTTTTGTTCTGTTATACATACGGTCACTCTGAGTTGAAGCTGTCTGGATGGTACCTGATAACAGTAACAATCCATGATCCCACGCTGCGTTTAGTTGTTTTATCTCCTTAATCTCCTCAAAGCTGTGACAGCTCCTTGGTCTTTTGTGTTTTATGACCCTGGCACTTTTAAACCAGTTATTTTGGAGACTGTCCCTTAACTTAGGATTCTCTGATCTTTTCTAATGATTAGAATAAGATTATGCCATTTTGGCAAAGATACCACAGAAAAGATGATGTCTTCTTAGTGCTTCTTATCAAGGGGTTCATGATGCCAGTATGTTCCACTACTGGTTATGTTCACCATGATTACTTGATTAAGATGGTGTCTGCTGGGTTTCTCCACTACAAAGTCACTATTTTTCTCTCTGCTAATATCTTGGGGAAAATACTTTGAACCTATGAAAATATCCTATTTCTCTTTATTTAAATTTTTAACCATTAATTTTAGTATCCACTGGTGGAGCTTGTCTGCAAAAATTATTACTGTGGTACTCGCCTAACAGTGATTGTCTATTCCCCTCTTTCCTCCTACATTTATTAGCTGGAATTCTTATGTTTGAGGGCCATTATTATGTATATTTTTGTATGAACTGTCTGTTCATAATCTTTTTCCATATTTTTAAAAATTCTTTATATATTAGAGATATTAGCCCTTTGTCTGTGACACGTGTCGCAAGTATTTTTTTCCCAGATTGTCAGTTGTCTTTTGACTTTTGTTTATGGTGGGGTTTGTTTGTTTTTGCCATGCAACTTTAAAAATGTAGTCAAATTTATCAATCTTTTATTACCTCTAAATTTTGAGTCATATTAAAAGGCCTTTCCCTACAGAAAGATTGAAGAGGAATTGTAGTATTTAATGGTCTCATTTTTTACATTTAGATCCCTGATCCATTTGGTGTTTACTTTATCTTATGGTGTGAAATATGGAACTGATTATCTTTCTTCCAAATGGCTACCAAGTTATCCCAGATCATTTATTAAAAAGTCTATCCCTATACCTCCACTGATCTGAGATCATACAGTTAATTCCCGTATGTATCTGGGTGTAATTCTGGACTTTCTATTCCATTCCACCAGTTTGCTTGTCTATTCATGTGCCAAAACCACACTGTTTTAATTGTAGAGGTTTTAATGTCACATAAGGCTAGGTTCCCCTAATAGTTTTTCTTTTCCAGTGTTTTCTTGGCTATTCTTTCAGGTTTGTTTTTCCACATGAACTTCAGTATCAACTTATCTAACTTCATGAAATAGTTGTTGGTATTTTTACTGGAATTGCACTGAATTTATAAATTAATTCAGGGGGAACTGACATCTTTACAATTTTGAGTCATTCTATTTAAGAAAAAGGGATGACTTTCCACTTTTTCAAGTCTATTTCTGTGTTTTTCAATAGTGTTTAAAAATTTCTTCTTATAGGTTTTCCAATTTCTTGATAAATTTATTTCTGAGTATTACTGTTTATTGCTACTGTAAATAAGGTTTTCCCTAACATTATATACTCTATTATTTGTGTACATAAAGACTACTGAATTTCTATTCTATATCCTGCTACTTTACTGAATTCTTTTATTGTTCGAGTTATATCATCGATTCTCTGAGATGTTCACTTTGTGATACTACACTTACACATTTAAGATTTGTGCACTTTCCTGTATATTATGTTATATGTCTATCATAATTGTTAATTTTAAACATAATAAGCAGAAAATTAGAACAAAATTAAAAACAAATCACATAAACCTCTTACGTCCACCATAAAGTACACTTGCTTTGGAAACATATAGCTATATTGTACTTAAGAGACTATAAGAAAAAAATACTTTAAATCCTAGAATCATTTACCTTGGTAACTGTGGCAGAGGGATTTACGTCATCTATTTCAAGTTTTTTTCCCAATGTGTATATGTGGATATGTATGTGTGTGTATTAAAGTAAAAAGGGAGACTAAACCCTTCTATACTAATTATTGTCTGCAGATATATATTTGTTTATCTCTATCTTTTTCATTCCCTTACTAACACATTCTCTTTTTCTTACTCTAGCTTACAGTCATTCTCTTAGTTGGACCCATATAGTTGAACTTCCGTACATTTAATGCGCATATGCTACAACTCAGCTATATAAACTGAAATAGAACAATTCTACGTTACAAAATTGCAATGTCCCCACCCAAGTGCTATGGGCAGATCAACCAGCTCAAAATACTCAAATCCCCCTAAATGTACTAATTTTTCTCTGCTTCCACTAAGACTTATTCTTACACCTGACCTCTGTAACAGTTCAGAAATATTATTGACTCAATTCTCTCATATCTAGCCCCATTCAGTATGATACAATATCCCACCTGTGAGGAGTCTTTATCTATACACTTGTTCTTTCCATTTTTACTGTTACAACCCTACCTTATCCTTTTAATACCTTGTTTGAGTATTGCAAAATCCTTCTGCCTATTTTCAGCCTTTCCCACTCCAATTAATCTTTCGTCTTCCTAAGGGACAGCTCTGTCCATAGCACACCTGTCTAAAAAACATTCAATGGCCTTCCCTGCCTTTTGAATAAAGCCTGGCTTTAAATTTCTATAACGAACTTCTATAAACAACCACTAAATTAGCCTTTTTTTCCCACCTAGTACCAAAGTTATTTTAACCATGAAGAGAATAACCACTGCATACTTTTGAACAAACCATAAACACGACTCTCCTTCAGGATGGAAGAAGCCAAAGAGAAGTGAGAGGTAAAAGAAAAAAAAAATCCCAATCATAGTTGAAACATGTTTGGTTATAGGCCAACTACGACATTATTCCTTTAAATTTAAAACTAAACCCAGTTCCCAGGCTCCAAAGACTGAAACGAACTTAAGGAAATATTGCTATATCTGAGCAGACTTCCAGATTCCATCCAACTTGATTCTTACTTTTTTTACTAAAGCACACTAAGATCAGTTCTCCATGTAAAGGGAAATGCCCAGGACTGATATTTACCATGGATACTATTTCTGCTTAAAAGGTACTTTTTTAATGAGAAATTTGTTACATAATATAAATAAAACAACAAATATAAAAGACTGGTGTTCTCTTATCAAATAATATTTTATCTTATTATAAGATGAAGTTTGGAAAACATCCTCCAACAACAAGCAGAACTATATTTTATTCATGTTAGCACATTAGATAGTTTGAACATATATTTTTACCAAATGAAATAAAATAATTAGCTGGTGAAATGGATCATTATTCAACAAAGATGTTATTCCAAGTTCAAAAATATAGTCATATCTTTGTTCTCTAAAAGAAGAGTTTTGATCTGGGATAAATTACTTGACTCATGTCTTCATTTTGCCTTTTAAAAATTCATCTATGGAGCTTTAATACTCAGATTCTAACTTAGTAATTCTTTTCAGATCACAAACTTCAATCACGCTAAGAGAGAACTGAAAAAAGACATAATCTCTAATCTGAAGATTTTGAAAAATTTCAAAATTTAATTCAAAACAACAAATCCATTTAAAATCAGTTCAAAAAATAATTATTTTCCATCATAATTATTCTGATTCAGTTTCAATAATGATTGAAGTTAAAGTAAAAGTGAACGTGAATTTTGTTTGTACATCCAAAGTAAAAAGTACTGCATTCATGGATTTAAATAAAACTGTATGTAATTCAGAACCATTTTTAATATCATGATCAAAGGGGGAATCATACTTTGTATTAAATAATGTGATTTAATTTTTACTATAATAATTTCAGCTATTCTCCTGAGAATATACGATAGGTAGAATAAACTAAATGTTTTTTTTAAAGGCACAGATTTCTAGGGACCGTATTTTATTTGCAACATGAATGTCACTATAAATGGTTAACTTTAGATATTCATAACACATACTACAAGGAGAATGATTAAAAATTAAGCACATTAAATATAGTAAACTCTAGAGCAGGGATGGCAAATAGATTTTATCTTGCATAACGGCTCTGAAGAACAATATGTTCTGAATCAGTTGCCTTCTGGAGCTGTACTTTAGCTCATTGGGAAAGAGTATTATGATAAATCAGTAATGTTTGTGAGGGACATGAGAAAGGATGAATAATGTTATGTGTATCATGTATTTGCCATCACTGGGCTACTGTACTTCAAATAATTCCACAGAATGTACAATTACAAAATTACTTACTGCTTCAACAGAGTTACATTCTCGTCTTGTTTCTAAGTAACGTAGTGCTCGTTTTTCTTCCTCTTTTAATTTAGCATCTGCCTGTCCAGAAACAAAATAGCAATCATTTTTAAGAGTATCAGGAAAATAGCTCAAATTATCACATACACTAAGTTATGACTTACATATTTCATATAATTCTGTACACCATTTTGTTGTAAATACGAGGGTGCCTGTGTTCTATAAAATCTCTCTGTTGAATCCAAGTATGCCTTCTCAAAATTGTCCCTATAAATTTGAAGTTTATCCTCAGGATTAGAACAAAGGTTAACTGAAAAACAGAAAATAAAATTTCACTCTAATTATGATTCAAATCAGTAATTTGAGTACAATCAATAACAAATATCAAAAACTCATTATGTGCAAGGGACCGTAACAATGCTCAGTAGAACATGAAACCATATAAGACAAAGTCTTCTGAAGAAACATAAAATCAAAAAGATAATAGCACAAAGTAGTTTAAGGTGACAAATAAATAATTTAGATAATATGGACTATTTTTATTTTTGAACACCAAGGAGACTGACTTCTAACTGAATAATCAAGCAAGCACAGAAGACACAGGATTTAAATGAAGTCTTAAGGAATAAAGTAGGATTTGCATAGAGATTAGTGAGATAAGTAAATATTCAGAAGAGGAAAAGCTAAGGCCAAACTCAAGGTATAATGACTAGGGTGGTCTGAGTGGATTATAAGCTTAATAGAAGATAGGTAGAATGGCAAGTTAGCAATGGTTGTGGACAGCTACAAATCTCAGGCTAAGAAACGTGAATTTAGCATGATGTATCACTAAAAGGAAGGAGCCTCGGTGGCTCAGTGGTTAAAAGCTCGGCTGCTAACCAAAAGTTTGGAGTTTGAACCTACCAGTGGCTCTGTGGGAGAAAAAACCTTGCAGTCTGCTCCTGTAAAGATTACAGCCTTGGAAACCCGATGGAGCAGTTCCACTTTGTCCTACAGGGTCACTATGAGTTAGCACTGACTCAACAGCAATGAGTTTGTTTTGGTTTATCACTAAAAGGGCAAGTAGAAAAAAAAAAAAAACCAATAACGTTGTTGTTCTGTGCCACAGAGTCAATTTCAACTCATAGCAACCCCATGTACCAGAGTAGAACTGCCCTACAGGGGTTTCTTGGCTATAATCTTTATAGAAGCAGATCGCCAGGTCTTTCTCCCGTGGGGCAGCTAGGTGGGTTTGAACCACCGACCTTTTGATTAGCAGCCAAGCGCTTAACTATTATGCCACCAGGGCTCCTTATCAATCAAGTAGTACTTAAAAATTAATCTTGTAGACAGTACACAGGTTAAAGATAACAATAAGATTGATGTAAGAAAGCTGTTTCAACAGTCCAAATGTAGAGTTTAAAGAGGTCTAAACTGGTCGTAGTTGACACAATGGAGTACTATGCAATGCTAAAGAACAATGACGAATCTGTGAAGCATCTCACAACATGGGTGAATCTGGAGGGCATTATGCTGAGTGAAATCAATCGATCACAAAAGGACAAACACTGTATGAGACCGCTACTGTAAAAACTCATGAAAAGGTTTACACACAAAAAGAAACAATTTTTTATGATTACGAGGGGGGGGGGGGGGGTGGGGTTGGAAAAACACTAAATAGACAATAGATAAGTGGTAACTTTGGTGAAGGGTAAGACAGTACACAATACTAGGAAAGCCAGCACAACTTGTCCAAGGCGAGGTCATGGAAGCTCCACAGACACATCCAAACTCCCTGAGGGACCGAATTACTGGGCTGAGGCTGTGGGGACCATGGTCTCGGGGTACATCTAGCTCAACTGGCATAACACAGTTTATAAAGAAAATATTCTACATCCTACTTTGGTGAGTAGCATCTGGGGTCTTAAAAGCTTGTAAGTGGCCATCTAAGATACTCCACTGGTCTCACTCTGTCGGGAGTAAGGGAGAATGAAGAAAACTAAAGATACAAAGAAAAGATTAATCCAAAGGAGTAACGGACCACAACTACCACAGCCTCCACCAGACTGAGTCCAGTACAACTAGATGGTGCCCCGCTACTACCACCAACTGCTCTGACAGGGATCACAACAGAGGGTCCCGGATGGAGCTGGAGAAAAATGTAGAAGAACAAAATTTTAACTCACAAAAAAAGACCAGACTTGGTGATAGGGAACCCAAGGTTGAGTAAGGATATTGTTGATGTGTTATGAGATTGTTAACCAGGGCAACATGTGTAGTAATTTTTAAATGAGAAACTATTTTGTTCTGTAAGCCTTCATCTTAAGAGAGAATAACAGCACAATTCAAAGAGTGTAGTCAATGTCACTGAACTATGCATGTAGACATTTTTGAAATGGTGTATCTTTGGCTAGGTGTATTTTCACCAAAAAAAAAAAAAAAAAGAGGTTGAGAAGTTAGAGGGTTGATATGTTGTGGGGTTGTTAACCAATGTTATAAAACAACATGTGTACTTCTGTTTCATGAGAAACTATTTGTTCCGTAAGCCTTCACCTGAAATACAATAAAAAATAAAAAATAAAAAAATAAAAAAAAAGACCAGACTTACTGGCCTGACAGAGACTGGAGAAACTCCAAGAATATGGCCCTGGATACCCTTTTAGCTCAGTAATAAAGTCCCTCCTGAGGTTCACCTTTCAGCCAAAGATTAAACAGGCCCACAAAACAAAAAGAGACTAAAAGGGCACACCAGCCCAGGGGCAAGGACTAGAAGACAGGAGGGGACAGGAAAGCAGGCAATAGGGAACCCAAAGTTGAGAAAAGAGAGTGTTGACATTTCGTGGGGCTGGTAACCAATGTCACAAAACAATACGTGTACTCTTTAACGAGAAGCCAGTTTATCCTGTAAATCTTCATCTAAAGTACAATTAAAAGAAATTTGTAAACTGGTGGTAGTTGAAATAAAAAAGAGTAAATTTCAGGGACATCAGTAAAGAAAATCTAAAGATCTGATATCTAGAAATAAGGGGAAATACAGAAAAGCTAGTCAAAGAAAACTCTAAAGATTCAATAATTCAACAAATACTTGTCGAGAACTACTTTATACCAGGTTAAGTAAAGATACAGTGTCAATAACACATGTATTTCAACAGAAGTATTATAAGATTGAGGCACAGGTACGCACTATGAAGCACTAAGTGAGAGGATCTACCCTAATCTGGGAGTTCGGAAAGGCCTCCGTGAGGAAATAGAGGATGAAGAGGGAGAGGAAGAGTATCCTGATCAGACGGAACATACCTGACTGAAAGAACAAATGAGAATATCACTATCAGAAACTGACAAGTTAGGAGAGAAATATACATATGAATTAACTTATGTCTAGAAAACCTAAATTTGAAACCATTTATCTCTTATGAGCTATAAGATTTGAATTTATATTTCTCTAATTTAGTTCTCTAAAAAGATACACCAACCAAGAAATGAGCAACATGTAGAAAATAAATATTAACCATATGAATTGAATTTTTGGTTTCTTTAAAGCATAATTAATGTGTTTTGTAAACTCTAGAAAGCATCTGGCACAAGAAGTAGATATGAGTTTATGTGGTAATAAACATAACTTTTATATACTATTCTATAATTGTCCTAGAAGTTCCATAAAAAGGAAATTATGACTATAAAAGTTCAGAGCATACCATAGGATTCTCTTACTCCAATAACCAGCTGAGAATCAAAAGCTTCTCCTAATCTTTCAGCATGTACCAACTTCATTGCACTATCTTGGAGTCTGTTTTTTATATTTGAAAAGATGGACTCATTCCACGTATCAAGCATGAGCTAGGAAAAAAATAACAAAAATGCAATCATTTTCAATTATTAATATATCAAGTACCACAGAAACAAAAAATTTTTAAGTACAAACACTAAAAGAGGAAATCAAATTCTTAGGCCTATATTTATTTACTTGAATACTTCAGGGAAACAGTATATTTAGCATTAACAATAAAGAACATGCATTTCAGAAACAGACATAATGGGGTCTGAATCTCAGCTCCGTCACCTATTTACCTGCTTTCCCACCTACAAAATAGTTAAAATAATACAATTAATTTCAAGGGGTTATAAAAATTAAATATGATAATATATGGAAAATGTTATAATTCCAAGGTTGAATTTCAGAAATACAGTACGTGCTTAGAATGGTAATATGCATGTGTTTGTATACATATATTATAAACGCAAAAAGGATCAACTGAAAATCTGTTTGATGCTGGACCTTAAAAAAGAGTATGCTAATCTGCCTCATAGGCGCTCCACTAAAATGATGGAAATGGTTTATACATATTTATGAGTATGTATTAGCACTCAGAGGAGCCCTGGTGGTGCAGTGGTTAAAGTGCTAGGCTGCTAACCGAAAAGCTGGTGGTTCAAACCCACGAGCTGCTCCACGGGAGAAAGATGCGGCAGTCTGCTTCCATAAAGATTTACAGCCTTGGAAACCCTATGGGGCAGTTCTACTCTGTCCTATAGGGTTGCTATGATAATCAACTTGATGGCAGTGGGTTTGGTTTTGGTTATTAGTGCTCAGAATAACTGTCAGAGATAGGAGATAAGACTAATGAAAGCAGCAGCAGCAATAATAAAAACCAGAGCTAACAGTTATGTAACATTCACTATGTACCTGGCACTGTTCTAAGTACTTTCTATATATAACTCATTTAATTATCACAACAACCCTGATATTAATTATCCCTCTTTTACCATGCGGAACCTGGGGCACAAAGAAGAAAGCTAACTTTCCCACGTTCACACAGCTCGTAAGTGGCAACACTGGAATATGAACGTACTACTGTGGCCTGGAGTCCCTGGCTGGTGCAGACAGTGAACATGCTCGGTTGCTAACCGAAAGGCTAAAGGTTCAAGTCTACCCACAGGCACCTCAGAACAAAGGCCTGTTGGTCTACTTCCAAAAAAACTCAGCCACTGAAAACCCTATGGAGCACAGTTCTACTCTGACCCACATGGGTTCACCATGATTTGGAGTCTACTCAACAGCAACTAGTACTGGACTGTGGACCTAGAATCTATGCTCTTAAATCATTAAGTGATGCTGCTTCACCAAATCAACAGTAAAACTAAAGAAATAGCAGAAAAACAAGAAAGGATACGATTATGGGACTGCAAAGGAGACAGCATGTACAAGTGTTTTTACCTTTTTTTTTTAGTTATAAATTTCTCAGATTACAGTTATTTCTACTACTGGAGAACCACTGGATATCTAAATACACAGTATATCTCTGTCAACATTAGAACAAATTTTTAGTCTGGAAAGGGGCAATAATGTCCAGGCTACACTACTTTAATGTCTGAGTTTGTTGCTATGATCACCACAGCAAGCAATGAATTGTTTTAAGTTCAAATGGTATTTTTTTACTTTCAAATCTATGGTTCCATTTGATTCTATTAGTAGAGAGATATTTTATAAATGACAAAAGCAAAGTTAGGTCATTATTCCAGCACTGAAAGGGAAACCTGGGACTCTTCACTATCAGAGCTGAGTTCTTTAAACTAAACCATGAGTGCTACTGGGCACAGAGCTTTGAACTAGAAACTATGCAAGATATGAAAATAAACACAGTACATACTGAGTCTATAATAACTAGAATCAAGTGAAAGAAAGATTGTAAAGATGACAGCAGTCTGGCCATGATTAAACACAAAGTTATTAGAAGGCAACCTAATAAAAAGTGCAATGTTTTAAAGAGGAAAAACTGTAATTTAATTTATAAGAAGGTAAAGGTACAAAGAAAGAATAGGGAAATAAAATACCGAAGATAAATCTAGGAGAAGGAAAAGTAAAAAGGGAAACCAAAAGAGGTAACATCTGAAGACAGATCTATAGCTGAAGACCGCAGAGATGAGAAAGAATTGAAGCTAAAAATGGATGAAGGAAAAATAATAATATTCAATAAAACCCAGCAAGAACTGAAAAGGAATTTATATGTGAAATGGAAAAAGCTATTTAAAGTATAAATTACTTTCAAAAGCCTTTAAATCACCTTCTTTCTGAAGAATATTAGGAAACAATGGGAAAAATTGACTTACCTTTCGAACAATACTGTCTTCAACATTTGATTTTTTATTGCTGCCCTGTTTTCCCATTAAAGTAATCTCTAGCTGACAGAAAGGTTTTGGTAAAATATCACATTGTGTGAAGAATTTTCGCCACTCAACAATATATGCTTTTAGCAAAGCTGTATCATCCTGATGACTCAGTACTCGCTGAAAGAAAAGAATTATACCAATTTGAAATAAAGACAGATGCTTCAAAGAATAAGAATAAAACTTACTTCTGCCATAATTTTAAAACGTTTTATTACACACTTTATCATAGTAATTTAGATTTTTTTTCGTTAAAAAGATGAGGTGCCTCCCATTCTTATCATTCTAAATAAATAAAATGGTTTCATTCTTAATTTGAACTAGTCTTATGTACATGCTTCAAAATGTGTGTAGTTGTAAATACGGTTTAGGTACAATTTTGTGTTTTGCGTTTTCTCCTACCTTATCATATGCATTCTCATTATGATTATCATTATTAACAACTAACCACTTTCGCATCTAAGAATGAAATTTTCATAGAATTGAGAATCCAGAAATAAATCCATGGATCTATGGCAAAGTGATTTTGGACAAGGGTGTCAAGACAATTCAATAGGGAAGTAGTCTTTTCAACAACAACTGAATATCCACATGAAAAGGAATACCTCACACCATATGTAAAAATTAACTCAAAATGGATAAAAGACCTAAATTTAAGAGTTAAAATTATAAAATTCTTAGTAAAACAACATATGAGTAAATATTCATAACCTGGATTTGGCAATGAACACCAAAAGCACAAGCGCTCAAAGAAAAAAACAGGAAAACTGGACTTCATCAAAATTAAAAACTTCCGTGCTTCAAAAGACACTATCATAATACTGAAAAGAAAACCCACAAAATGGGAAAGTTTACAAATCATATATCAGATAAAGATCTAGTATCCAGAATAAAGAACTCTTACAGCTCAATAAAAAAAGACAAATAGCCCAACTTAAAAATGGGCAAAGGATTTAAATAGACATTTCGCCAAAGATACACAAATGTCCAATAAGCATATGAAAAGACGCTCAAGATTATTAGTCATTAGGGAAATACAAATCAAAACCACAATGAGATACTACTTCACACCCAACAGGATAGCTACAATCAAAAAGATGAACAATACAAAGGACTAATGGACCACAGCTACCAAGGCCTCCACCAGACTAAGTCCAGTACAGCTAGATGGTACCTGGTTACCACCACTGACTGCTCTGACCAGGATCACAACAGAGGGTTCTGGACAGAGCTGGAGAAGGATGTAGAGCATAATTCTAACACACAAAAAAAGACCGGATTTACTGGCCTAAGAGAGACTGGAGAAACCCCGAGAGTATGGCCCCTGGACACCCTTCTAGCTCAGTGGTGAAGTCGCTCCCGAGGTTCACCCTTCAGCCAGGGATTGGACAGCCCCATAAAACAAAATGGGACTAATGAGGCAAAGCAGTCCAGGGACAAGGACTAGAAGGCAGGAGGGGAAAGGAAAGCTGGCAATAGGGAACCCAAGGTCGAATAAGGACAGTGTTGACATGTCATGGGGTTGTAAACCATTGTCATAGGGTAATATGTGTACTGTGTCATGAGAAACTATTTTGTTCTGTAAACCTTCATCTAAAGTACAGAAAAAAAAAAGAATTATCTATGAGAGATCAAATTGACAAGAACAACTCAAAAAGTTTGATGGGAAGCCTAGGCGACAGTGAGTTGAAGACAATGGTGATGGAATAATTTGGAAAAAGATAGTGAGAATAGCAGCACAAGTGGAAGAACATAATCGATATCACTGAGTTGTACATGTAGAAATTTTTGCAATGGTGTGTCTTTGGCTACGTATATTTTTACCACAAAAAAAAGGTCTTCCAAAGTCGAGAAGGGAGTGTTCACATGTCATGGGGTTGTTAACTAGGGTCATAAAACAGTATGTGTACTGACTGTTTAATAACAATCTATTTGTTCTGTAAACCCTCACCTAATGTACAATTAAAAAAAAAAAAAAAGGACAATAATAAGTTTTGATGATGATGTGTAAAAATTAGAACTTTCGTACATTGCTGGTTGAAATGTAAAATGGTATAGCACTTTGAAACCTGTGCCAAATACCACAGTTTGACAGTTCCTCAAAAAGTTAAACGCAGCATTACCATATGGCCCAGCAATTCCACTCCTAGGTATACACTCAAGAGAAATAAAAACATGTTCATGCAAAAACTTACACATGAATTTCACAGCAGCTTTTATTCAAAATAGCCAGAAAGTAGAAAAAATCCAAATGGCCATCAACTGACGAATGGATAAACAAAATGTAGTGTATCTATACAACAAAATATCATTTAGTCATGAAAAGAAATGAAGTACTGATATACATGCTAAGACACAGATGAACCTTGAAAACATGCTAAGTGAAGAAGCCAGTCATGAAAGACCACATCTTATATGATTCCATTTATATGAAATATCCAGAATAGGCAAGTTCATAGAGACAGGAAGCAGATTAGTGGTTAACAACAGCTAGAAGGGAGTCTGTGGGGAGGAATGGAGACTGACTGTTAATGGGTACAGGGTTAGTTTTGTAGTGATAAAAATGTTCTGGCATTAGTGGGTAATGATTGCCTAACCCTACAACTATACAAAAATCCAATGAATTGTCCACTTAAAAGGGCGAATTTTATGGTATAGAATTATAGCTCAATTAAAAAAAAAAAAAAAAGGTAACAGTCTAATTCCCCACCCCTGGAGTTTGGACAGGTCTTATGATTTGTTTTGAGACTGCGAGACTTCTGAGCCTAGACCTGAAGAAGTTTTATAGATTCTGCTTTTACCTCAAAGGCTAGTCTCCTTGAGAATGAGAAACTACGTGAAGGGAGAGAGGTCCAGCTAAAGGCCAGCACCAATTACCAGATATGTAAGCAAGGCACTCTTGGACCAACCAGTCCCTGCAGAACCACCAGCTGACTGCTGTGGCATTAATAAGCTTAGGCAAAATCAGCTAATAATTTCCCAAACATCGTACTTTTACTTTTATTTCCTTTTTTGTCATTTTAAATAATTCTATAAGGAACATTTTTAACGCATATTCTTTCTGGAGCAATGGTGGTGCAATCGTTAAGCACTCAGCTGTGAACTGAAAGGTTAGTGGTTCAAACCTATCCAGTGGCTCTGTGGAAGAAAGACCTGGTGATCTGCTTCCATAAAGATTACGGCCAAAAAAACCCTATGGGGCAGTTCTATCCTGTCACAAAGGGTTGCTATGAGTTGGAATCGACTCGATGGCACCCAAAACCAAAAACAACCTAAAAAAAAGCTCAATTAGACACTGTCTATTAAAATGACTCATAAGCTGGACTTCCTGAAGTTTTAAGTCATTTAAAAATCACACACCTCTCATGGATAGAAGACTCAACATTGTGAAAATGTCAATTTCACCCACAGCGATCTACAGATACAATGCAATCCTGATCCAAATTTCAACAGCATTCTTTAATGAGATGGAGAAACAAATCACCAACTTTTGACAGAAAGGGAAGAGGCCCTAGATAAGTACAGCATTACTGAAGAAGAACAGAGCAGGAGGCCTCACACTATCTGATTTTAGAACCTATTATACAGTCACAGTAGTCAAAACAGCCTGGTACTGGTACAACAGACACACAGACCAATGGAACAGAATTGAGAACCCAGATGTAAATCCAT
This sequence comes from Dugong dugon, assembly GCA_030035585.1. Lineage (NCBI taxonomy): Eukaryota > Metazoa > Chordata > Mammalia > Sirenia > Dugongidae > Dugong > Dugong dugon. The sequence goes on from CM057467.1 coordinate 37,242,113, forward strand.
CCATCTATGAGGAGTTGATAGTTGACAAAGGGCCAAAGTCCAATAAATGGGGAAAAGACTGCCTCTTTAACAAATGCTGCTGGCATGATTGGATGTCCATCTGTAAAAAAATGAAACAAGATCCATACCTCACATCATTCACAAAAAAAAACCTCAAAATGGATCAAAGACCTAAATATAAAATCTAAAATGATAAAGATCATGGAAAAAAAAGTAGGGATGTTAGGGGCCCAATACACAGCATAAATAGGATACAAACCATAACTAACAATGCACAAACACCAGAAGAGAAACTAGATAACTGGGAGCTCCTAAAAATCAAACACTTATGCTCATCAAAAGACTTCACCAAAAGAGTAAAAAGAGAACCTACAGACTGGGGAAAAATATTTTGGCTGCTACGTATCCAACAAGGGTCTAATCTCTAAAATCTACAAAATATTTCAATGCCTCAATAACAAGTTAAATAATCCAATTAAAAAATGACCAAAAGATATGAACAGACACTTCACCAAAGAAGACATTCAAGTGGCCAATAGACACATGAGAAAATGCCCCTGATCATTAGCCATTAGAGAAATGCAAATCAAAACTACAATGAGATACCATCTCATCCTGACAATACTGGCACTAATCCAAAAAACACAAAATAACAAATGTTTGAGAGGCTTCGGGGAGACTGGAACTATTATGCACTGCTGGTGGGAATGTAAAACAGTACAACCACTTTGGAAAACAATATGGTGCTTCCTTGAAAAGCTAGAAATAGAAATGCTACACAATCCAGCAATTCCACCCCTAGGAATATACTCTAAAGAAATAAGAGCCGTCACACGAACAGACATATGCACACCCATGTTCACTGCAGCACTATTCACAATAACAAAAAGATGGAAATAACCTAAATGCACATCAACAGATGAATGGATAAACAAATTATGGTCCATACACATAACAGAATACTACACAACGATAACAAACAATGATGAATCCATGAAACATCTCACGACATGGATAAATCTGGAGGGCATTATGCTAAGTGAAATAAGTCACAAAAGAACAAATATTGTATGAGACCACTATTATAAGAACTCAAGAAAAGAGACACAGAAAAAAACATTCTTTGATGGTTAGGAGAGTAGGGAGGGAAGGGGAAGGGAAATCACTCACGAGACAGTAGACAAGTGTCAACTTTGGTGAAGGGAAAGACAACACACAGAAGTCAGCACAACTGGACCAAAGCAAAGGCACAGAAGTTTCCTAGACACATCCAAACACACTGAGGGACAGAGGAGCTGGGGCTGGGGGCTGGGGACCATAGCTTGGAGAGAATAAATAAATAAAATCACACACCTTTATCTGCCGTTTTATTATACTGCTATTCCTAGAATTTAATTGTTCTGAATTAGTGGGTGTCAAACCCATCCTCAGGTTTCTGCTTAGGTCCACCTTCCAGACTTTACTGGGTCACGTTACAGTGAAACCCTCACATATTTAGTTTTCCAGTGTGGAGTATATTTTTAAACATTTGTTAACTATATCCAAGATGATTCTTTATAAGTCTATTTTCAGAAACTGAAGAATAAAGTGCAATTGATTTGAAATAGACCATTTATATTCACTGAAAATCATAGATAGGCTGATACATTTTCCAATGCAAGAGGAAACCGTATTTCTAAGTCAGTTTTAATGTTTAATTTTCTAAGTAAACTCTAAAATTATGACTTATTTTCATTAAAAGTTAATTTCCTATAAAACTAAAGTTTTCTAAAATCATTTATCAAGATGACAGAATAAATTTTGTCGTCCATAAAACACTTAATTTCCTACATAATATCCAATGTAACATCACTCTTATCTCACCAACATAGTGGCTATGAGCCAAAATAAGTGCGTGCCAATCATATCTCAATTTCAGTATCTTCTTTTGTCATATATTTAAAAAAAACACATTTTAAATTCCCAACAGCTATTTAACAAGATTTTTTAAAATGTATTGTTATACAAGACATTCATCTAAAAATTAAAATTAAGGAATAAGAAATTTTAGCCCTCTGGTTTTCAGACTTCGTTTTATAGAAAGGAAAATAACCTCATGGCCTTAGGCCCTTCTTCAAAGGTATAAGGGGTTCATTAATGATGCCATAGCTGATTCAAATAATACTTTATTTTTGCATTAATTTTTCCCAAAAGTAAAAGGTGTTAGAAAGAAAACAAACAAAACTAGCTTTTGTATAATTGATCTAATGCCTAAATGAGCTTTGTCTTCATTTCGATAATGCTAAACACCTAAACATTTCATCAACTCAAGACTGCTGAATTTCAGCAATGCAAAGGAGAGTCAAACGATGTTACAGTTTGAGAAGCATCTAGAACTAAAGAAAATTACTGTCAGCTTGAGACGAGGTACTAGTCATGAGAAAAAAACCAGATTAATGTGCATTGAGGTGCAGCCAAATAAAGATGGTGGTAGGGATTTCTAAAGAACTTACAAAAAACTGAATTACTTACAGCATCTTTTAACTGATGAAAATAATGCACTCTAGACGGAAAAATCACCGCGGGGGAGAAAAACCAACAAATGGCAATCATGTCATTACAAAATTTATTTAATAATGTATTACAAATCAATGGAATATTTTTACTTCAGAAAGTCCTACCTTCAAAATCAGAAAATATTATATTCTCTGAGTAAAGTTTTAAAACAAATCTAATATAAAGTAATGATAAAGAACTTACTGCCTGAGCTTGCTTAATAAACTCAAGAATGTCTTCTTTTAAAGCCTGATGAATTTTTGCTGGGCCTTTATCATCCCAGAGACATACTGCATGCACATCCCTGTAAAAATAAAACAGGTAAACAAACATTAGCAATGGAACAAGAACAGAGACAAAACTCATCCTAAATTCTCTATCAATACCGTTTCTAACTACGGACCATGCTAGACCAAGCTAGCTGCAAGGAGGCCAAAAAAGTGAATATTAAACTATCCAGCCTTTAATAGTGGGAGGTAAGCAAGGGGAGAACACAGGAGGTGGGTGTTGACTTAGCTAATCGATAGTGTCTGTCACAAAACCTCTCCACATTAGAAAAATCTAGCAGAAAAAAATTAACAGCATAGAGGAATTTAAAAATATAATCAAGATAAATCAACATAAATCATTTTAATAGGTAGAAATTCTTGCAGCCCTCAGAAAGAGAATGTTTTTAACAGCACGTGCATACACAAAATTTTTAAAAGGAGGTATTTTTATAGGCCATATTCTCTGATCATAGCCATAAATAATACATGAACAAATAACCCAAAAGGTCTTCACTATTTAGAAATTAAGCGCCCAGATAATACATGGATAAAAGAAAAATACAAACAATCCAGAAAGCAATGAAAAGGAAAACATTACATACCACAAAACCTATGGTAACAACAAAAGTATTTAGAAGAAAATGTATAGCCTTGAACGCTTTCATTATTATAGAAAAACAGAAAAAATTAAAAGAACTCAGAATTCATCTTAAAAAACTAGAAAATCAAACAAATCAGAAAGACATTAACACAGAAGCATATTAATGAATCTGATAACAAACAAGCAAAAATGAAAGTAAGCGGAAAAAACATTCTTTTCAAAGAACTCATATTTGACTTTTTTCTCTACTGCAACATGTGCTTTCTATTTCACTGAGTTTTGCTTTTGTCTTTATTATTTCCTTCTTTGGGTTTAATCTGCAATTATTTTTCTAGTTTCTTGAAATGAAGGCTTAGATCACTGACTTTTAGCCTTTCTTTTTATTCCTAACAGTTTTCCCCTGCTATCCGAAAGCAGAGTGTTTCTATGAAATCTTTAGTAAGATGAAATGGTGTAAAGCGAAGAAGCAATTACCATTAATTTATATGGAAAAAATTTGTGACTGTTCCCAGATCCAAAAAATAACATACCAAATGACACCAAATAATATATAATACCTATAGTAAAAGCAGGAATGATATGATAAATACACAGCCTATATAAAGTAGGCATCAATTGATGCCTTTGAATTGTGGTGTTGGAGAAGAACACTGAATATACCATGGACTGCCAAAAGAACAAACAAATCTGTCTTGTAAGAAGTATGACCAGAATGCTCCTTAGAAGCAAGGATGGACAGACTATGTCTCACATACTTTGAACACATTATCAGGAGGGATCAGTCCCTGGAGAAGGACATCATGCTTGCTAAAGCAGAGGGTCAGTGAAAAAGAGGAAGACCCTCAATGAGACAGGCTGACACAGTGGCTCTAACAGCGGGCTTAAACATAACAAAGACTGTGAGGATGGCACAGGACCAGGCAGTGTTTCATTCTGTTTTACACAGGGTCGCTATGAGTCAGAACCAACTAGACGGCACCTAACAACATATAAAGCAGATGCTGAGTGTAACTCCTGGGGAAGGAGCTTGATGACACCACTCTCGCTGCTCATGGTGTGCACTGCCTCTTTAACAGCTCACTGAAAAACAAACACTGAATGCGATTTCCACTTTTAGCCTTTTTTCATTAAAGCGAAAGTCCACTTCAGATTTCTTTCCATTAGCGAAAACAGGTACTACGTAGGTCTTTCGTAAAAGTGAAGTGGCATAAAGCCAACTTTCAAAAAGCAAGGGATACCTGTATATGCACTGAAGGATATAAACTCCCCTCTAAGTACTCCTTTAATTGCATCCAACAAGTTTTCGTTATCATTCAGCTCTAAATATTTCATATTTTTCAAAGTAATTTTCTGAGTCATGAGTTACTCAGAAATACAAAGTTTAATTTCTGAACAGCCGAGTATTTTCTGGTTCACAAAAGTAGATATTCATAAAGCTAATAAATATATATACATACATGAAAAGGTAAGTTTCCTTAGTCATCAGGGAAATGTAAATTAAAAACACAATACACTACCACTCTAGACCCAGCAGGATGGCTTAAAGACAACATCAAGCACTGGTGAAAATGTTAGAGACTTGCCCAACTTTCGAAAACTGTTTGGCAGTGTCTACTAAAGCTGAACATACACGTATATATATTTTATAGTCAAGAAGTTCTATATCCCAGCAGAAATGCATACAAATGCTCACCAAAAGGTATGTACGAGAATGTTCACAGCAACATTATTAGCCAAAACTGTTCTTAATAGCCAAAAAATTTGAACTGAAAACAACCCAAATGTCCATCAACCGGAGAATGGACAAACTGTGATGTATTCATACAAGGATATAATATACTACAATGAGAAGGGATTAACAAACTACACACAACAAAATGGATGAGTCTCACAAGCTTAATGTTAAGCAAAAGAACTCAAACACAAAAGTATATTCTGTATGATTCCGTGTATATGAAGTTCAAAATCAAGTAAAATTAACTTATGATATTAGAAGACAGATTAGTTACCTTTCAGAGCAGCAGGTAGTGACCAGGAGGAAGCATGAGGGGGGTTATGGTGTTCTATTTTGTTTGTTTTTTGATGTGGGTTCTGGTTACATAGATGTGCTCATTTTTTTAAAATTTCACTTATGTTTTTCTATACATATGTTATAACTCAATAAGAGGTCTGTATAAAAATAAAACAAGGTAATACCAAAGGAGTTTCCAGCTATTTGGTAAACTAGATAGTCAAGAAACTCCTCCCAGTAAAGCTTAACTAAGCCATTACGTTGAATATATATTTAATAAAAGAATAATATAAATCCAAAACCTGGTTGTTCGAAAAGACCAGTGAAATGATCAACCCCTTAAGAGCCAGATTAAAGAAAAATAGGTAAGATTAGATATGGAAAATGAGATATAACCACGTATATAAGAACACTACTTATAATCCTACAGCAACAAATTTATAAACCTAAAGGAAACTGAAATGACGCATGCAAACACATAACTTTGTCTTGTTCCTGACTTTAAATGAAAACTTACAACATATTATTATTAGGATGATGTATGCTATTAAGGTACTTATAGATAAAACGTCTGTCAGATTATGGAAGAATCTATTTTTCTTTTAATAATATTTTTTATCACGGTTTTTCTTCATCTACTAAGATGATCAATTTCTGATATGACTTTGTCTTTTTCTAGTTGTTTCCTAAGTTCAACCAATTTCCATTTCATTTCTTCCTCTTTTTGATTTATCTTCTTAGATTTTGACCTTCTGATTCAAGGTGTTTTATCATAACCCTAAATGCTTGTGTGAGGGTATTTAATTTAGTTTGGAATGTTGTGTTTATGTCCTTCTGCTTTATAGTTAGTTTCTGCTGGAGAATTTTTATCAGCTAAAATTTTTTAAAATAATATTTTACTGTGTTTTTGGTGAAAGTTTACACAGCAAATTTGGTTCTTATTTGACAATTTCTACATAAATTGTTCAGTAAATTAGTTACATTTTTCATAATGTGTCAACATTCTCTTTAATTGCTTTCTGGTTGTTTCATTTCAGCTGAAATGTTTTGATTTGTAGGTTCTTATCACAGTTTTGGATGGATGTGGTGTTTTTTCTATTTATATTCATTTTATGGTCAGGATTCCTAGTTCAAGAGCATCTTCTCTTCAGTTTAACAAAGCACAGTCTCTTTAATGACTGATGTTGTTAATGGTGAGGGGAAAGGGTTATCACATCTTGTTTTTCTTTCATTTCTACAGGATCCTTAAATTCTCTAAATCCTTATCTGTCTGAAAATGTATTCATTTTCCCTTAAACTTGATTAACAGACTGACTAGGCATAAAATTCTAGGTTCAAAATAAAGTTCTCTTCAAAGATTTAAAGAAAACGTTTCATCAACCTCCTGCATCCAATATGGCTGATGAAAAGCAAGAGAACAGTCTGTTTTGTTTTGAAGGCAACCCGTTTTTCCTCTCTGCAAGAGTTAAGATTCTTTTCTTTATTCTTGGAATTCTGAAATTTCTTAAGGATGTGTCTAGGTGCGTTTTTTAGCATTTTCAATATAAAGATGTGCAGGAGAGCAGGGAGAACAAGAATTTTCAGCCCTGGGAAATCTTCTTCTTATACTTTTGGACTATACTATTTCTGTTCTCTCCTTCTGGAATGCCTTTTAAATAGAGGGTAACCCAATTCTGGATCTATCATTACATATTTCTAATTTTTACTTCACTTTCCATACTTTGTCTTTTGCTCTACATTCAGGGAGAACTCTGGTTTTAATTTTCAAATTAGTAATTCAGTCTTCTTTCATTATTTAGCTTTTCTACCTTTTATTTCAAAAGTGTCTTCCTTGTTTTGACTATTTCATTTTTCAAAGAAGTCTCTTTCATTTTATGCCTCTCTAATGATATACACTGGAATCTTTTTAGAGTTATTTTCTATACCTTGCATTATCTATTTCCTCTAACCCTGAGGTAGCCAGCCTCTAAGACAGCCCCTGTGATCCCTGCCTCCTGGTATTCATACCCTTGTGTGCCCTCTCCCACAGTGCACCAGGATTTGTCTGTACGATCAATAGCATATGGCAGAAATGACAGCATATTAACTTCCAAAAATGTGTTATGAAACACCACAGCTTCTGTCTTGAGCACTCCTGCATGTTCCTTCTCTCTCTCTCTCTCATATTACTCTCTGGGAAAAGCAAGCCCTATGGAGGGGTCCACGTGATGAGAAGCTGCTATTTCTGGCTAACAGCCTGTGAGGAACTGAGACCTGCCAATAACCATGTGAGTGAGCTTGGAATCAGATCCTTCAGCTCTAGCTGAATCTAGGTCTAGATCTTTTGCCATCAGCTTGACTGCAACCTCACGAGAGACACTGAGTCAGAGTCACCCAGCTAAGTCACTACCAGATTCCTGATCCTCAGGAACTGTGAGATAATAAGTGTTTGTTGTTTTAAGCTGCTAAGTTTCAGAGTAATTTTTAATGCAGCAATAGACAACTAATACAGAGATACAACAAAGCAGGCAGGGTGACAGAGGAGTACTATAATAGTTCAGACAAGGGACAGTGGGGAAAAAGCAGCTACAATGGAAAGGAGGAAATCTCAATTCAAATAGGAAGAGATAGCTTTTGGTTTGAGACTGTGAATAACAAATTTTATCATCCTGAATTTGGAGTACTTATGGAACTTAAGAGACAAATATGCAGGAAGCAACTGGCTACTTGTGTCTGGAAGTTCAACTCAAGAGAATAATCTGGATTGCTTATAAAGATTTGGGAACTCAGGTTAAAGAATAAGAAGAAAAACAGAACTCTGGAGGAAAACAACATTTAAGAAACACACAATGACGAGTTAGGAAAAGTGAATGAGATGAGGCATACAAGGAAATAGGAGACAAACCAAGAGAAGGTGGTGTTATAAAAACCAACTTAAGAAAAAGAAGAACATCTTTTAGAAATTACTTATAGTAAAGACGAATTTTCTTAAAAATAAGGTCTCACCAGCAGCATCTGCATCACCTGGGAAACTGTTGGAAATACAAATTCTTGGATGCCATCTCAGAAGTACTGAATCCAGAAACTCTGGGGGTACGACTCAGCAATCTGTTATTTAAGGAGCTCCTCAGATGATTCTGATGTCTGCTCAAGTTTAAGAACCAATGCGCTAGTTCCTTGCTTCTCAAGTGTGGGCCCCAACCAGCCACACTGGCATCACTGGGAGCGTGATAGAAATGCCAAATCTTGGGGCCTATACCAGACCTACTAAACCAGAATCTGCGTTCTATCCGCAGGTGATTCATATGCACATTAAAGTTGAGAAGCCCTACTTATAACCCAAATAAATGTCACTTTGCTGTGGAAATAGAAAAACGTAAGCTCCTTTAACGAGCAGCAAAATTCAAAATCAGCAGTTTTTCTCCCTTTAAGAATAGAAGTGACTTTAATTAAACAGAAAACAAAACAAAACCCACTGCCATCAAGTCCATTCTGAATCATAGTGACCCTATAGGACAGAGTAGAACTGCCCCAGAGGGTTTCCAAGGCTATAAATCTTTACAAAAGCAGATTGCCACATCTTTCTCCCAAGAAGTGGCTGGTGGGTTCGAACCACCAACCTTTTGGCTAGCAGCTGAGCGCTTTAACCACTGTACCACCAGAGCTCCTAATTAAACAGAAACTAGGAAGCAAATCACTTGGAACTACAACAATAAAGTCCCCGCACTGTGTTATTAAATAGGCTGAAGTGAAGGTCTCAAGTAAAAAATTAAATATAACCAAAAACCCAAACCTGTTGCCTTGAGTCAATTCTGACTCATTGTGACACTACAGGAGAGCAGAATTGCCCCATAGGGTTTCCAAGGAGCAGCTGGTGGATTTGAACTGCTAACCTCTTGGTTAGCAACTGAGCTCTTAACCACTATCCTGTATTACTTTTTCTTTCTGCATAGTATTTTCTAATTCAGTATACCCAAAAAAACTCATTGCCACTGAGTCAATTCCAACTCACAGCAACCCTACAGGACAGAGTAGAACTGCCCCATGGGGTTTCCAAGGCTGTAATCTTTATGGAAGCAGACTGCCACATCTTCCTCCCACAAAGCGGCTGGTGGATTCAAACCCCTAACCTTCTGATTAGCAACGCTTCATCACTGTGCCACCAGGGCTCCTAATTCAATATTCAAAAAAAAAAAAAAAGCATCTGTTGCTGTTGAGTCGATTCCAACTCATAGTGACCCTACAGGACAGAGCAGAACTGCCCCATAGGGTTTCCAAGGAGCAGCTGGTAGATTTGAACTGCTGACCTTTTGGTTAGCAGCAGAACTCTCTACCACTGTGTCAACCAGTGCTCCTAATTGAATATAGAGACTGTCAACTTATTTTACTCCAGAAATTGACTTTACTCCTTTGAAATGTAAATTTGTAGTGTACTCACACTCTCACCCACACATATGTCAAGGTTTATTAAACATATTTTTGAAAGTTCTAGAAAGTCATAAAATACGGCTAGAATCAGAGTTGGTGATAATTCATAAAATATATCTACTGTTAATTATTTTAAATGTAACTGAACCTGAGTTTTCTTTTTTTCTCCCCCCGCTCCTTTCCTACCTTGCATTAAATCTTGGGTTCAGAAAATCTAAAATCTTAATTCAACCTATGGTGTATGAAATAGCTGTTACAGTTGTTTGATTCCTGCTGTAACTGTTTACAACAAATTTGAATTAAAATAAATAATCCTGACAGTTATAATTTAGGGGACAAAATTAGGCTTCACAAGTTGAAAATCATTTATTATTTGATTCTGGCTTCAAATGAACAAACCAGAGTCATTAACACAACAAGAATCTAGGGCAGTAGTTCTCAGCTGAGTGAGGTATGGTTATCCCCTAGAGGAACATCTGGAAATACATGGAACTTTTTTGTTTCAATAACTGGAGGAAATGGCTGGCAGGGGTTGGGGTGTGTGTGCAGACAGTACCTATTAGCTAGAGTTTACAAGAGTGAAGACCAGAGGTACCAAAACATTCTGCAATATGCAAGACAATCCCTCATACGATACAAAATACCAACAGTACTCCAAATGAGAAACAATGATTATATAACAATGATTATGATAAAAGAGGAACAAATCTCAAATCCCTAATGTGTCTTAAGATAAATACATTATGTTAATACCTTCGATTTAAAAAGATATGCAACATAAATGTTACTGTTAACATGGTCAAAATATGGCTAAAATTTAGAAAGCTTTTAGTTATTGTAGGTCTTATAATTTTGATGATGGTATAACATATACAGGAATGCTTTTACGTGAAAGGACTACATATTGAGATGCCTTGGGTAACTCCAAGGAGATCAAAGATAAAAATAATGTGTTGAGGTCACCAATTGTACCAAGTACAGGTTACTAAACATTTCTGCTTAGAAGAACACTTTAAGTAGGGCAGACCATCCCTCTAGGCTTCTTTCTCTAGTCAGCAGAGCTCTGAAAACAAACATTATTCTAGACAATAAATCATATCACCAATACAAACTGACCACAACGAAAACCACTCAACATACTATTCATAAAATAGTTTAATCAAATAATTTAAGAAAAACAATACATATGAACACTATAAAGAAAGTTAAAAGGCCTCAGCTGTTTATTGAACATGAATTTCTCAAAGGGCAGAATCATGGATACAAGTTAATATTATGCAGTAAGCTCTACATTATTTAGGGAAATTAGGTTATTTTCTTATGTGATAGAGAGAAAATTAGCACAAAAGCTTAATGTGTACAGAATATTCAGTCATACATCTACAATTCATTGACAGAATACTTCATTAGTGTTCAGAAAAAGAGTTATTACAGCAGGCATGAAACTGCTATCCCTAGAAAAGTCTACTTGCAAGGTTGTCCCTTAGCTGGTGTCTGGGAACTTGGGTTGTAGTGAGATTCCCACCATTCTCTGATAAGGAGGACTCATTGTTCTTAAACTTTTGCACTAACAATACAGTTTATACTGAAAACCTGCTTTGCTTATGGGGGTCTGGAATTTTGGTACATGCTAGAAACAGGGTACCTACATGATCATTCCCCAGTAAAATCAAGGGCACTGAGTCTCTAATGAGCTTCCATGATAAAAAACATTTTACAAGTGTTGTCACAATTAGTTGCTGAGGGAATTAAGGGCATCCTGTGTGACTCCACTGGGATAAGACTCTGGGAAACTTGTGCCTGCTTTCCCCTGGACCTCACCACATATACCCTTTCACTTTGCTTTAGACTGTTTTGCTACAATACGTCACAGTCATGAGTATATACTGAGTCAGAGTCTTCCAAGTGAATTACTGAACCTGGGGGTGGTCTTGGGAACCACTGACACAACTGGTGTCAGAAGTGAGATTCACGAGACCAACTATGAAATGAAACATGGTGAAAGCATTGTCTGGGAAAAGGAAGGATGAAGGGGTAGTATGACAAACCCTCAGTGCCTAGGTAACCACAGAATCGTCCATTGTATCAAACAGCAGCAGAGATGCTTGTCTATTGTGGGAAGTAGAAGTTATCTATGGAATTCAAAAATGATCGATTTAACCCCAGGAACCCTTGGCTGCTTTTGGCCATGCTGGCAAAAGTGAGGGTGAAAAAAAGACAGCCTGGGTGATGCTTTTAGTTTTCGTTCTCTTTCCCAGGAGGGAGGAGAAAAGGCCTAAAGATTCCTAAAGGTAAGCTTTGGGTGGGCCAAAAATTTAAAAAAGTTTGTGGTGCTCTCTCTAAGCATGAGGAAAAATGGTTAGCTTTCAGGGCTGGAGCAAAGCTTTAGATAAACCAGGGGAGAAAATACCACTCCAAATGTTTCTTTAGCTTAACTGCTGCTGCAGCAGCCCTCCACCTCCCCAGTCTTCCAGCTAGGATCTCCCAGCAGCTATAATCCTAATGATAGAGGTTTGAATAAATTTGGAATGAGAAAAAAAAAGGAGGGAAGGTTTAAAGAAACAGCTTTGTATTTTGTGGCTATTGCGTCTCGATGTATGATAAAAATTGATGTAAAATGTGACATGCTTGTGATTTCATACACGTTAGAGGGATCATTCCAATCAGGGAAAGATGCAAAATAAAATGTTAGTTGGACACAAGTTGGAGTCCTGGTGGCAAAGTGGTTAAGCATTCGGCTACTAACCAAAAGGTTGGCAGTTCGAATCCACAGCTGCTCCTTGGAAAGCAGTTCTACTCTTTTATAGGGTCTCTCTGAGTTGGAATCGGCTCCTTGGATACCCTGTGGGGTGGTTCTACTCTCTTCCAGGGTCCCTATGAGTCGGAATTGACTCGACAGCAAAAGGTTTGGTTTGGTTTTGGTTTGGGACACAATTTGCTTGTTTTTTTAACCACTGGCGAGGGGACTGGAATTTAAACTCTGAGTGTTAGAATGTCTCTGTAATGAATGATTTTTCTATGATTTTTGCCTATTGCTGCCTCTGGAGACAGGGAAACATGAAAAGAAAGGAAATCTTCAGTTGGAAGTATGCTTCTTGAGTTCAGAAAGCAGTTTTTAGTGGCTAACGACCTCTTGTGGAATCACATCTGACCCTCAGTGGCTAATGATTGATTGTACAGCCTAGTATGTATATTTTGAGTAGGTCAATTTGGACTCTTAAGACTGGTGAGATAAAAAGGGCTTAGGAAAGTCTTTCTTGTCACTTGGACTTGGAACATGACTGTCTGGCCCTGCAGCATCTTGGCTTTGCTATTGCCAAAGAAAAGCCACTGGCTTCTTTGGAATCCTGAATTCACGGATCCTAACTGCCTGAATCTCACTCTAAGCTGAAACCTGATACTATCTGCTATTGCACTGTTTCAATCTTAGCAAAAGCTGTGTTGAACCCAAAGCAGGCAAAGGCTCAATGAATAGGACTTCAACTCGGAGACCACTGAAAATGTAAAGACACCCCTCTGTGGGGCGAGAAACTGTAAAAACATTATGGATTCTGGCTAGACTGTCTGAGTCACTTGCAGATGCCCACAGAAAAGAGATTATTCTCTGATGGAGCCATCTGCAATCAAGCTGCTCATCGGCTCTATATTTCTGATACAGAGACTAATCACATTCCTAATTTGTGATTCTTACCAAAAGCTGCAAGTTGGAAGACAGCATATCACAAGGAGTGCAACCCCTCCATCCACCCCTTAGAGATCAGACTCTTGACGCCCTCCTTCAGGGAAGTCTCGCTGCTATTGACTTGTGTTAGTTTTCTAGATTAGTTGCACTTTGCAACAACGGATTGCTAACTCGACTCTACTTTTCTCACCTTTCTCCTGGTACACAAACCTTAGTAAAGCAATTTGGTTATTAAATGCAGCTGTCCTGAGGAAGAAATTGATCTTTCCTAGGCCACTCACTAGATAAACATCAGGATGAAAGGGTGGAAGATGATGTAAACCCATTTTGAAATTGTTGAAAATTCAGGATTTCATCCTGATCAATACCTAAACTTGACATGTCTTCCTGGTTAAGTCGTATAAAAATGTTGTTCTGGGACTCAGGCAGACATGGCTGTAGCAGCATGCTTCTCCATTTTCCCATTCTCACCTATTCTGTAATATTCCCTTGGATTCAGGCAGACACTAGCTCTGGCAGCATGCTTGTCTGCTTCCTACTTTTGCCTTTTTAAAATATATGCCTAATCAAGCTTTCTTTTCGCTTTACTAAACATTGTGATGCTTTTATCCTACAACAGTTAATGGCACAGTTGCCAAGGATATTTCTGAAGCTACTAATCCAGTTGACCTCAAGGACACCTGGACTGCAGAGCAGAAGCCAGCAAAAGAGACATCCTATCTTCTGGACCCACACGTTCCCACTCCATGTCCCTTCGACACCAACGGGGTAAGTGCTCTCTGAAAATAAGTCTTTGCTTTTTTTTTTTTTTTTGTTCTCTTTCTCAAGTTTTCTTAAGTTTTGTTTGGCACATTTGTTTGAAAAACCAGTGCTTTGATTAAGGAGAATCTTAGATTTTTGTTTGATCATTTGTTTAAGAGTGATATCTAGTAACTCTTTTGGTGAACTGAAATTTAAGTCCAGATTCAGGTATTTGAAACATTAAAGAGGTAATTCTATTTTCAAAGAGCCTTGAGTCACTATAAGCTGCAAAAATTCAGACATGGGTAGACCAGTAAAAGCCATTAGGGTGGTCGCCAGTGCTCATCATAAGCATTAAAGATTCCTGTGACAGGATAAGGTGGTCAAGAGACAAGCTAGAGCGCTAGGCTGCCTGCCACCTACAAGAAAACTTGCGCGCAACGAAGGTACACATTGGTCTAAGCAAAACACTGTCCAAACACAGCAGTGTTCCTCATTAGATTTCTTTTTCTGGATCTGATAAAACCTGGAAAATAGTGCTCTGTTTTGCGAAATTTGCAGGGGGAGGTGGGAAGTCCTGACCTGTGTTATGAAATTTAAGGGAGAAGTGGTAGTTCTGTACGTGTTTTATAATATAGTTTCTCAATGAAGAATCACAATGTTAAAATCAAAATCATCAGTAGCTACTTTACTTTCCAATTGGAGGAACTAGTATATTTAAGGTCTAAAATAAGAGACTAGTTCACTAGCCAGCAGAATGAATTAAGTTCAAAAAGAAAGAAACCAAAAGCTTGAACCTTAGAGCTTAACATCTTCAGTAAATGAGCCTAGATTTTCCCCCCAGCTACCGAGACACTGGTTTGGGGTTCATATTTAAAAACGTTATAAACTGAGTATACTCAAAGTAATTTGGAATTTCAGTGACTATTTTGGGAAAATGAACTTTCATTTGTGTTGTCTTTTCCTCTTTGGAGAACTCTGCATGATGCTCAGGTTTTGTCAAAAGTTCTAATATTCCTCCGTCTGAGGCTCTGACAAGTTAGTAAGTTTATCTAGAACCTGTTTTTTCCATTGAATTGGGTCAATCTTACAAAAAATTGCTATATACACTTTAAGAAACTAGAATCCCCATATCCTTGTTTTGTGTGGTATTGTTCAGTGAGTTTATGTGGTCTTTCAGTCTTGTTTTGTCCTGAGAGCTTGCTTCTGTTCTAGGCATTGTGTCTAAGTTTCTGTCTTGTATGAGAGATTGGAGGCTATGGCTGAGAATTGCTATTTTTTGTAAGGCTGTCTTAGAACTCAGTTCTTTCCTGATCTAAGAAAAACTGTGTCTTGTATCTGTCTTATGATTTAGACTTTCAGTAGCTCCTTGGAGAAACTTTGATATAAATTGGTCTATTTGAAAAGTACACTAAGATCTTTATGTTCTATACTATGTCAATCTTAAAAGTGAAACCTTTCTAAGTAACTTAAGCCAGATATTATATGAAATGTGTTTAATTTAAGGAAAAAGAATAATTTTGTCTTAAAGTAAAAGCAGCAGTTCCAGAACAGTAAAAGAGAAAGAAATTAGTTATCTTTTGCCCTTCAAAATGTCTAGGTCAATTTAAACATACGTAAATGAACTGGAAGGACCTAATCCTGTCTTCTGTCATAAGTTAAAAAATAGGAAGTGCAGGGCAGGATCAGGCTTCCCCAGCCTCCAGTCTCTGCAGTCATATAGCTCCAGGGAAGCTTTTGAAAGACTCTTTCCAACAGGTGGAGACCTTTTAAGACAAAAAGAAGATAAGAAAAACTGCTGCTTTGCTATAGCTATCAGAAATCGGGTGGATCCCAATCACGGAAGAACTTTACAAGTTCTCTCTATTGTAGGGAAACTTTAACAAGCCAAAAAAAGAAAAGAGAAGAAAAGAAATCACAATTAGACACACCTGAAATGGTCTGGAAAAAATGTTTCCAACCCTAGCCAGAGACTCAAGGTTATATCCCTATCAATGAATTGGTCAGCTGAACCGAGACTGTGATTTCCAAAGCCAGTTGATAAAATCTTTAAGGGCTAAAATTAGATGGGGGAAAATATGGGAAACAGTAAAAGTTGAATGACAACTTAGAATGTTTAAACAGACTTCCTTTCAATTAGTTATGCTTTATGGTATACAGGCTTAAAGTAATTTCCAAGATCTTTTAGGTAACTTAGTGATATTAAACTGAGTAAACAGTCATCATAATTTAAGTTCATATACTTTGGCTTTTTATGCCACAAGAGAAAGAATATATATATTTAAGCCTGCTAATGAGTGTGTTCATTTTTGCCATTTTAAAGGGATATACTATAAGAGATAAAGAACAAAAAAAAAAAATGATTAAGAGGTTTATTAAAAAGAAATTTATTTGATAAGGGCAAAAAGTTTTACCTAAGGATGCCCTTTATCACCACTCTTACTCAACATTGTGCTGGAGGTCCTAGCTAGAACAATTAGGCTAGAAAAAGAAATAAAGGGCATCCAAATTGGTAAGGAAGAAGTCAAGGTATCTCTATTTGCAGATGATATGATCTTATGCACAGAAAACCCCAAAGAATCCACAAGAAAACTACTGGAACTAACAGAAGATTTCAGCAAAGTTTCAGGATACAAGATAAACATACAAAAATCAGTTGGATTCCTTTACACCAACAAAGAAAACCTCCAAGAGGAAATCACCAAATCAATACCATTT
Organism: Dugong dugon; assembly: GCA_030035585.1. Classification (NCBI taxonomy): domain Eukaryota; kingdom Metazoa; phylum Chordata; class Mammalia; order Sirenia; family Dugongidae; genus Dugong; species Dugong dugon. The sequence continues at coordinate 37,259,077 of CM057467.1, forward strand.
ACAACAGTCCCCAAGAAGATAAAATACTTAGGAATAAATCTAACCAGAGATGTAAAAGACCTGTACAATGAAAACTACAAGACATTACTGCAAGAAACCAAAAGAGACCGGCATAAGTTGAAAAACACACCTTGCTCATGGATAGGAAGACTCAACATAGTGAAAATGTCAATTCTACCCAAAGCGATCTACAGATACAATGCAATCCTGATCTAAATTCCACCTGCATTTTTTTTATGAGATGGAGAAACAAATCACCAACTTCATATGGAAAGGGAAGAGGCCCTTAATAAGTAAAGCATTACTTAAGAACAACAACAAAGTGGGAGGCCTCACACTACCAATTTTAGAACCTATTATACCGCCACAGTAGTCAAAACAACCTGGTACTGGTACAACAACAGATAAACAGACCAATGGAACAGAACTGAGAATCCACACATAAATTCACCTACCTATGAGCAGCTGACATCTGACAAAGGCCCAAGTCCGTTAACTGGGGAAAAGACAGTCTCTTTAACAAATGGTGCTGGCATAACTGGATACCCAACTGCAAAAAACTGAGACAAGACCCATACTTCACACCATGCACAAAAATTAACTCAAAATGGATCAAAGACTTAAATATAAAATCGAAAACAATAAAGATCACGGAAGAAAAAATAGGGACAACGCTAGGAGCCCTAATATGTGGCATAAACACAATATGAACCATAAGTAACAATGCACAAGCACTAGAAGAGAGACTAGATAACTGGGAGCTCCTAAAAATCAAACACTTAAGCTCATCAAAAAACTTCACCGAAAGAGTAGAAAGACAACCTACAGACTGGGAAAAAAATTTGGCTATGACCAATCCGATCAGCATCTAATCTCTAAAATCTACAAGATACTGGAAAACCTCAACAACAAAAAGACAAATAACCCAATTAAAAAATGGGCAAAGGATATGAACGGCACTTCGCCAAAGAAGATATCCAGATGGCTAACAGACACATGAAGAAATGCTCACAATCATTAGCCATTACAGAAATGCAGATCAAAATTACAATGTGATATCATCTCACCCCAACAAGGCTAGCATTAATCCAAAAAACACTAAATAATAAATGCTGGTGAGGTTGTGGAGAGACGGGAACACTTATACACTGTTGGCGGGAATGTAAAATGGTACAACCACTTTGGAAATCGATCTGGCGCTTCCTTAAAAAGCTAGAAATAGAAGTACCATACAATCCAGCTATCCCGCTCCTTGGAATACATCCTAGGGAAATAAGAGCCGTCACACGAATAGATACATGCACACCCATGTTCACTGCAGCACTATTCACAATAACAAAAAGATGGAAACAACCTAGATGCCCATCAATGGACGAATGGATAAACAAATTATGGTATATCCACACAATGGAATACTACACAACAATAAAGAACAACGATGAAGCCGTGAAACATCTTATAACATGGAGGAATCTGAAGGACATTATGTTGAGTGAATTCGGTCAGTCACAGAAGGACAAATATTGTATAAGACCACTATTATAAGAACTCAAGAAAAGGTTTAAACACAGAAGACAACATTCTTTGTTGGTTATGAGGGTGGGGAGGGAGGGTGAGGGTTATTCACTAACTAGACAGTAGACAAGTATTATATTAGGTGAAGGGAAGGACAGCACCCACTACAGAGAAGTCAGCACAACTGGACTAAACCAAAGCTAAGAAGTTTCCTGAACACAATCAAACACTTTGAAGGACAGAGTAGCAGGGTTTGGGATGTGGGGACCATGCTTTCAGAGGATATCTAGGTCAATCGGCATAACAAAGCTTATGAAGAAAATGTTCTGTATTCTACTTCGGTGAGTGGCGTCTGGGGTCTTAAAAGCTTGCAAGCCGCTATCTGAGATGAATCAATTGGTCCCAACCACCTAGAGTAAAGGAGAATGAAGAACACCAAAGACACAAGGAAAGTATTAGCCCCAGGGCCACATAAACCAGAGACCTCATCAGCCTGAGACCAGAAGAACCAGATGGTGTCTGGCTACCACCAACAACCACCCTGACAGGGAACACAACAGAGAGTCCCTGACAGAGCAGGAGAAAGGTGAGGTGCAGAACTCAAATTCTAGTATGAAGACCAGACTTAATGGTCTGAGACTGGAGGAACCCCAGAAAGCATGGCCCCCGGATTCTTTATCAGCCCAGAACTAAAACAATCTCCGAGGCCAACTCTTCAGACAGGGATTGGACTGGACTGTGGGACATAAAGTGATACTCGTGAGGAGTGTGCCTCTTAGCTCAAGTAGATACAAGAGACTAAAAGGGCAGCTTCTGTCCAGAGGTGAGATGGGAAGGCAGAGAGGGTTAGGAGCTGTTTGAATGGACATGGGGATCAGGGGTAGAAAGGAGGAGTGTGTTGTCACAGTATGGAGAGAGCAATTAGGGTCACATAACAATGTATGTATAAATTTTTGTATGGGATACTAACTTGAAGTGTAAACTTCATCTAAACTACAACAATTAAAAAAAAAAAGTTGGCTAATCAAAAGGTTGGCAGTAAAAAAAATTAAATAAGTTTTATCTGTCTAGTCTCTTTAACAAATGGTGCTGGCATAACTGGATATCCATCTGTAAAAAACTGAAACAAGACCCATACCTCACACCATGCACAAAAAGTAACTCAAAATGGATCAAAGACCTAAATATCAAATTGAAAACGATAAAGATCATGGAAGACAAAATAGGGACAATGGTAGGAGCCCTAATACATGGCATAAACACAATACGGACCATAAGTAATAATGCACAAGCACCAGAAGAGATACTAAATAACCGGGAGCTCCTAAAAATCAAACACTTACACTCATCAAAAGACTTCACCAAAAGAGTCAAAAGACAACCTACAGACTGGGGAAAAAATTTGGCTACAACAAATCCGATCAGCATCTAATCTCTAAAATCTACAAGACACTGCAAATCCTCAACAACAAAAAGACAAATAATCCAATTAAAAAATGGGCAAAGGATATGAACAGGCACTTCGCCAAAGAAAAGTGTGCTTCTTAACTTAAGTAGATACATGAGACTAAATGGGCAGCTTCTGTCCGGAGGTGAGATGAGAAGGCAGAGAGGGTTAGGAGATGGTTGAATGGATGTGGGAAATCAGGGGTTGAAAGGAGGAGTGTGCTGTCACAGTATAGGGAGAGTAACTAGGGTCACATAACAGCGTATGTATAAATTTTTGTATGAGACACTGACTTGAATTGTAAACTTTCAATTAAACTACAACAATAAAACATGATTCCAACTGCTTTTGACAATAAAAACCCATATAAAATCACATTAAAAAAAAGTTTTCTCTGTCTAACCAAGTTTAATGGTTTAATTTATGAGATTTTTAGGAGTTTTGATGGTGAACAGCATGTACGACAAAGAATTGGGATTCCCACTGTTAAAATACCAAAATTTTCTTTGATTTCTGAGTTGAGGGTTAATTTATTCTTCGTGTAATCTGCCCCAAAGCAAAGGTTCAGTCTCTCATTAGAATAAGATTCCTGAGTCGAAAATCAAGCCACATGGCTTTTAGAAAAAGAAAATAAAGCTAAGGTTTTTACCTTTAAGATCTTCGGTAAATAATTTAAGTATTGTTTCTCAGTGACCTAATAAACTCCTGACAACTCTGAAACTTCATGGAAAGCCACAAAAAACTTTTATAAAGAAAAAGTGCTAAAAAGTTTTATTTAATAAACTACATGAATGTGCTGAAAAAAATCAAGAGAAGTGCCTGATTCTCGTTGGGTTAAAATTTATCTGTTAGTGTTTCCTCTTATGCTTTTGCCTAATATTAGACAACAAATGGATAATACTATGTCATAATTTTATTATTTTTTTAATTACTAACTTGGTAACAACTTAATTTTTTTTGAAACTGGCAACATCAAAGCTAATGATTTGATTTGGGAATTCAAATCATTTACCTATGAAGTTTTTTTTATTACTATTAAGGTATTTAGAGATTTGATAATCTTGGTATATTCTTAGTATATCATGACTGTGGTATTTTGTCTCAAGATTATTATACATCTGAAGTTCTTTGAAAATGCAGTTAATGGTTATATTATGAATATTTCTGTCTAAAGTTTTTTTAAACTGAATTTATCTGGCCTTTATGTTATACTTGTAATTAATTTCTATCAGGTGTTTCACTATTAAGAGTATTATTTTTATAAATTAATCATGGCCATACTAAGTTTTGTCATTTGCAGTTAAGTTTTTACTTTGTTGATTTGCTGAAAACATTTGACCAAAATATCTCAACAGAAAGATGGACTATATATTGGACTTATGAAAAAGACTGTGACTAGACTCAGTCGAGACTTCTAGAACTCTTACACCAGAAGCTGATGGGTTCACAGACTGTGGCTGATCCAGAATCACATGGAGCAGAAATTAACTACATAAGACTGAGTAAACTAAAGGAAACTATGGGTTTTTACGTGGGAATACTGCTGATGTTTTAAGGTCCTACTTTCTGGATGTAAGAAACCATTTTCCTTTCTCCTAAATTATCTAACTAATGGGTTTAGATATTATAACTCTTGAACTGGAAATTTCTGTTGATAAATTTAACAAAGTTGTGACTATCATAACCAGCAAAGTAAGTTTGAGCTATGATTTTACAAAATAGAACAGTATTAGCTTTCCTGTTAGTCTCTCAAGAAACAGTTTGTGCCTTAATAGATAAATGTTGCTGTGTTTATATACTCAATCTGAGGTTTTGCAGAATATAGTTGCTACTGAGGTACATGAAAAGCATTACTGATGTTGCTTATGCATAAACAAACACCTCATGAGATTCGTTTCCTTGGTTCAAAGACCTTAGAGTCATGGTTTCATTGGTTATTTCAGACAGTTGGCCTAATATTATTGTCAGTGTTTCTGTTCTACCTCCTAGTTCGCTGTATGGTGCCTGGGATCTTAAAAACCAAATGGTGCCCAACTACCATTTATTGAGTATTTTTGATCAAAGATTCTATAGCAAGATCATGATCCACAGAAGGGAATAACGAAACAGTTGTAATTCTCCTGGAATCCAGATTTCTGGCTTTCATGGAGGCTAGGGTAACCCACACAGGCTACTGCCTTTGGGTATCCTTTTGAACCTCAAGTTTTGAGGAAAAAACTGGTTCCTGAAGCCACTCTGAGTGAAACAATGGTCCAGATAAACTAGTAAAACCCTTTTACTCTGGGTGTTGTGCTTTTTTTTTTTAAGAATTCAGTCTGTTTTTTGAAACTGATTCCAAAGATCAGACTGAGTTATGTTCAGGGTAAATCAGTAATTAGTTTAATTAGTCTTCAAGACAGTGTCTTGAAATACTCGCCTAATGTTTATAATCAAACTGTCACCCCCTTATGATGCAGTAATTTTTGTATCTTAAAGAAACCAGGTTCTCAGAGGAGATCGACCTCATGGCTCAGACTCCACTTTGTCTTAGGTTCCATTTCTGCTTCTGAGAAAGTAACTCATGACTGTTAATAGGTAAACCAAGGAGGGGCAGCTGGCCCTTGGGAAGAACACTTAGTATGTTTTAAACAGATTAGACTTCCAATAGGAGAAGTATATCCTGTATTCTCTTGCTAATTATGAACTCTCTAATGGAAACTTGGCTGTCACATGTAAATCTTTCTGTATTTTCTGCTTCCTCTAGACAAACTTTGAGTGCTCCTTATGGATATGTTTTTGTGTGGTAGATCAGCTATACTAGTTTAGATGATCCTTTCAAACTGACAGTAAATTTATGTGGGCAGTCTCTTAGACTCCTGATGAATGTGTGAGCAATGCGCTTTGGGAACTTCAGGATTATCTTCAGATATTCCTAGTAATGATGCCAGTAAATATGGGAAAGGTAATGTCAAACTGTTACACATTTTAAAATGAGAGTCAGAAGAAAATCCATTGGCCCAACACTCAGGGTGGAGTTCGTCATTTCTAAGAGCTTTAATTCCCAGTTATGATATATTTGAATTGCAGAAATCTTTAAGAAATTTACTAATCACTACGAGACAAATAGCAAAGCTGCTAGTGGGATGGAAATACAACAGAGATCTCTGATCTCATAAGCCAAGGTGACATGAGATACCAGAATAACCTTAGATTTTTTTATTAGTCCAAGAAAGTATAGTCTGTGCTGTAGTAAATACCTCTTGTTGTATTTGGATAAATAACACAGGAGAAGTAGAACAGAATACACACAGAATTAGACAGCAAGCTACCTGGTTACATACTGTAACACCCTTACAAACACCAGATTTATTTGGCTGGTTACCATCAGGAATAAGTACATAGGCTAGATCACTATTGCAAGGAATAGTAATAGTCTTAGTCTGCATCCTGATAGTATTAGACATACTAAAATTTATCTTCTATTGTCTTACACCCTTAAAAGGCAAAAGAAGGCCTCAGGCTAAAATGCTGATGTACATTGAGTCTGCTTACTTCAGCAATGCAACTGATGAGAACTTTGCTCTTACTTAAGATCTTGGTGAAGAACCAGATGGTATCCAGTGGAAAACCAGCAATGTGAGTTTAAAGAGCCTACAATGGCCGCCATTTAGGAGCTCAACTAAGTCCAGGTATTGTCATTGATGTGTCATCTCCAGTCTCTGATCAACAGGAGGGAATGATTTAGGAAATAATATTGGAGTCATTATTCCCTATTCTTGAGCATAGAGAACGTGACCCAGCTAGAGCTGGGCTCACAAGGACTCACAAGGACACATCAATGGGGCCTTGAGGTATAAAGACAATAGTCCTAATCTTGGAAAATATCTTTTAGGGAACCTTTCATATAAACCATTCAAATGGAACACTGAAGACTTTCCACTCCTATCTTTTTCTACTAGCATTTAGTGAATAGAAAATTTGTCAGACCAGTGAAGACCCTCCTGACTGTCATTACTGAAACTTGTATCAGTGATTGTTAGGAAAGGCAATTCAAAATGTAAGATCACAGTTTCTAGCCAATCTGTGAAAAGGTGAAGCTTTCAATGGTTTTGCCCATTTGTAATGTTAATATATACTGATGATTCTGTAAATATTCCTTTGGCAGACATGGCTGTGGCAACATGCTTGTCCGTTTTCCCATTCTTGCCCATTCTGTAATATTTCCTTAGACTCAGGCAGACATGGCTCTAGCAGTATGCTTGTCTGTTTTCCCACTTTTGCCTATTCTGTAATATTTCCTTGGATTAGGGCAGACATTAGCTCTGATAGCATGCCTGCCCACTTCCTACTTTTGCCTTTTTTGAATATATGCCAAATAAAACTTTCTTTTTGCTTAAAAAAAAAAAGTTGTTCTGTAAAAATACTTTTGTCCTTCTTGCAAGTCTAGATAAAAACAAAAAATGAATGGAAAAAAATGTAAAGGTTTCATTACTTGAACGGGACACAGTGATTTTGTAACAATGGAGAAAAAACAAAATCCAGTCCCTGGGGAGGCAGAGAGGCAGCAAAGGGCATTAATGATCTCTGCTTGTCAGAACTACTCCTGGAAGCTTTCCCCTCTTCTTGAAAGAAAACTCTCAGTGTTGCCTTTCCAAGCTGCTGTTGAGGGTACTGAATTCAAATTGACTGCTGAGCCTACAGTCACATCTGGCAACGCTAACTGAGAGACTGCAGGGGATAGCCCCAGCTCGTGCACCTTCCACACAGAATACCTCCAGATGTTGTCCACACTCGTGCAGCAACTGAACTTTGTAATGGATAAGCAAAACTGTTTGGAACTAACTGCCTTCTGAAACCAAGTACTGAACTGAATTAATTGGACTGGACAGGGAACCACAGAGCAAGAGGACCCATGGTGGTAGGCCACATTGGGGGGTCTTGTTAAACTGTACTGCCTGACTAATGGATGTCCTGCTTAGAATACCCGTTTTTGGTAAACTCCTTTTTTCTAAGAGTACCACATGTATCCTCTGGGATTGTAATTCTTGTGTGTATACTCTATCATCATGTTGCCTCAATCCCACAAAGCTTTCATGTCAGCTTCAACTTACTGGCCAGAGTTATGCTGTGCCTGAGTTGATGCCTCAGACCATGTGAAAAAGGTTCAAAGAGAAAATGAAGGAGAAAGCCGTGGGGCTTTCTAAGATAAACCTTTGGTTATCTTGGTTAATAGGATTTATTTTAACTGGCTAAATCCAGGACCCTTAAAAGGCATCACTGAGATCAATACTGCAGGCTGGTCTCACCCTGCTACTTGGGGTCCTACAGATAATAATTTCAATGTAAAGATGTCCTGGCCAAAAGCCAAGGGGGTGGACTGTACAGAAAAACAGCACAGCAGGCCTGAGACTGCTATCTTTAGAAAGGCCTGCTTGCAAGGTTGGCCTTTGGTTAGCCTCTAAAAACTGGAATGGTCAATAGTTCCCTAAAACCAAACCCACTGCTGTGGAGTTGATTGCGACTCACAGCAACCCTACAGGACAGAGTAGAACTGCCCCATAGGATTTCCAAGGAGTGGCTGGTGGATTCAAACTGCCGACCTTTTGGTGAGCAGCCGATCTCTTAACCACTGCGTCAACAGGGCTCCAATAGTTCCCTACACTGATATAAAACTTTCCCAGAATGGTAAGAGTGGCTCAATGTGCCTAAACTGATTGTACAAACAATACGGCTTATGCTGAACACCTTTCCTTCTGGGAATCCAGAATTTTGGTATATGCCAGGCAGAGGCTGCCTATGTGACCAGCCCCCAATAAAAAACCCTGGGGACCGAGCCTCTAACAAGCTTCCCTGGTAGAAAACATTTCACACATATTGCCACAACCTGTTACTGGGGGAATTAAACTCATCCTGTGTGATTCCACTGGGAGAGGACTCTGGAAGCCTGCACCTCGTTTCCCCTGGAATTCACCCCATGCACCATGCACCTTTTCCTTTTGCTGACTTTGCTTTGTATCCTTTTGCTGTAATAAATCACACCTGTGAGTATGGCTATATGCTAAATCTTCTGAGTCTTTCTAGGGAATTACTGAACCTGGGGGTGGCCTTGGGGACCCCTGACACACTACTAATAATTTTAAACAGGTAAACAGACCAATCTATAGTCATACATTCCAGTGGGGTATAGAAATACATCACTAAAATTTCCTTTATGTTAGTAAAAAGTTAGTATTAATGGATTACTTACGAAAACAGATCAAACCACTGCTGTTTTGTAACAGATTCCTGACGTAAAAGCTTCAAAACAATAGGACGCATGAAATCCCATTTGTCTTCAAACTGAAGAGAACCTTTATTCTTTAAAAAAAAGAAAAAAGAGTAGCTTAATTTAAGTGCAGTTAAAGAAAGAAAAAATGTCCTGTAATTTCTATCTTTCAATAGCTAGAGAAATGCAGGGCTCAAAATTTAGAAGAATCATTTTCCCATAAGAAACCCCTATAAGCTTAATCTGGTATCAAAGAACCATAGGGAAACTACTATTCAAGGAGAAAAATTAATTGTAGTAAAAAATTTGGCTTTGACTAAAGAAAAGGTCTAGCCTTAGCCCTGGGCTTCTGGGAGATAATCACTGAGCCCTTGGAATGTTATGCCTCAAAGGAGTCTCTCTGTTTGCCTGGGGACCTTGGATAGTCTTAACAATGTGATTTAGGGCAGGGGCTGACTACATCTGCATAGTCTGAGGGTGGGCCCTGGCCATGCCAGAAAGACCAAGGATATGACTTAGGGTGGGGGCTTTGGGTCACATGGTATCAGTCAACCTGGAGACTAAGATTAACCACATGAGCAATCAATCAAACATTACTATGTGATAAAGTCCCAATAAAAACTGTGGACACCGAAGTTTAGGTGAGCTTCTCTGGTTGGCAGTACTCCATGCATACTGCAAAACGTTGATGCTGGAAGTGTAAAGTGTCCTGACTCCATGGGAAGAAAAAGAAAAGTTGCTATCAAGTCAATTCTGACTCCCAGTGACCCTATAAGGCAGAGAAGAACTGCCCCATAGGGTTTCCAAGGAGTGGCTGGTGGATTTGAACTGCCAAGCTTTTGGTTAGCAGTCGAATGCTTAACCACCACACCACCAGGGCTCCATTCCATGAGGAGAGGAAAATAGAAACTCTGTGTTTGGAACCCTCCTGGACTCTGTCCTATGTGTTTCTTCCTTTGGCTAATCTTAATCTGTATCCTTTCCCTGTAGTAAACCCTAACCACGAGTATAACAGGTGTCAGTGAGTTCTATAGGTCTTTCTAGAGAATTATTGAAATGTGTGGTTTTGGGAACTCCTAAACTTGCAGTGTCAGCAGCGAACACGGTTTTGTGTGAAGACTGTGCCCCCTAACTTTGTAGTTGCCCTAAATGCTTCATAAAAAGTATACTAAAAATCTGTGTAAGTGCTGAAAACCGATGGAAAAAACAGATGGACAGAAACCCATCTCCTTTCTTAGAACTAACAAACCCTTGATACCAAACTGGTGAGAAAAGCACAAGAAATGGAAATTCTAGGCCATTCTTACCAGAGAACACAGATGCAAAAATTTTAAATAAATATTAGTAACTCAAACAAGCAGCATATCAAAAGAACGATATCTCATGATCATGCATGGCTTACTCAAGGAATGTGAAAGTGGTTCAACTTTAGGAAAAATCATTAATTCATTGCATTATCAAACACACACACACCCACACCCATATGTGTTAGTCATTTGTACAGTTCTCCAAATATTTCTGGGTTTTCTCCCTTGCAGCACCTGCTAGGATTGCACTTCTCTGCCCCTTTTCAAGTTAAGTGTGGCCGTGTGCCTTGGTTAGGCCAATACATTTCAATAAAAACCATTAACTTTCTAATATACCAGCACCAAATACCCCTATGAAACTCATTATTATTTTTACTATCTGAATGTCATTGAAGATGTTGCTCACTCACTTGTATCAGAGGTTCTTAACCTGACCTTCATGGACTAATTGCATGTAGTGTGTGAATTCCCTGAAATTATCTCTCAGAAGTAGTTTCTAAGTGCATGGTCTGACAACAATCTATAATCAGAATCACTAGCGTGCTGATTACATACAAGATTCGGAAAACCTACCTCAGATCTACTAAATCAGAATCTTTTGGGGGATGAGTTCAGAACACTCATGTTTAACAAATTCACGACAAAAGTCCATAAAATGTTAGAGGGTCTATGACCCCAAAAAGGTTAAGAACCACTGATTAACACTGTACTCCAGTAAAAGCAATGATGTTTCTTACATATACAAACACAGCTGACCCTAAAAGTTATTATACTGTCTTGAAGTAACCTACTCCAGGTGGCTATTTCTATCACACAGTATTATTCTAAGGACCTATGGAAGATACTTACTCAAATCTCAGTATCAGGATTAGCTGTGCTTCTCCCCCAGAACAACTAGTTTATTTTTACCTTATGGACTTCAGGTAACTTTGCTTTCCTCTCAGTATTGGCTAATGAGAAATTCAGAGTCATATTTGTATACTTTGTGTACTAACCTTATGCCTGGCTTCATTTTATTTTTCTACTGTTATTATTTTCCCATAATCCTCAATGCTTCATTTACTCTTCCTTCTGGGGAAAGGGTATGCAAATAACAAATATTAAAGAACCATGGAAAGAACATATAAGCCTTTTCTTTTCTAGACTATTACATGGAGAACCATAATACCTCCTTAACAAGAGGATACTTTCTAATTTCAACTACGTCTATTTCCAACAGCATTTTTGGCAATTTATAAAACTAAACATAATATGTTTTGTGGTTAGGTGTCACTGAGTTGATTTTGACCTCACAGTGACCCCATGTGACAGAGTAGAACTGCTCCATAGGATTTTGTAGGCTGTAATCTTTATGGGAGCAGATCATCAGGTCTTTCTCCCATGAAGCCGCTGGGTAGGTTCAAACTGCCAGCCTTTCAGTTAGCAGCTGAGTGCTTAACCATCTGCACCACCAGGGCTCCTAAGTTGAGTATAAATTCCTCTTTTAACTGAGTAATAGGGGAAAGTCTTTCTTTAGTTAATCTTATGTTTCTTTCATCAAACAGGAAAACCAAAGTGTATTTCCTGTTTTTTGCCATAGCTATCTGAAGATTTTAAAGCCTAACCAGAATTTATCTCAAGTACATGGTAACTCTGTACCTTATTTTATTTTTTTAAACATAGTATAAACCCTTACAAATCAAGAAGGTACAGAGTTATCATGCACTTGAGATAAATTCTGGTTAAGCTTTGAAATCTCCAGATAGCTATGGCAAAAAACAGGAAATAAAGTCCAGTTCTCCTGTTTGATGAAAGAAACATAAGATTACCTAAAGAAAGATTTCCCCCATTACTCATTAAAAGGAGGAATAATTAAATGTTGTCCACCAAAATTTTATAAGAGAATCGAAAAAATAATGCTGGTAGTAGGGTGGATGTGATAAGGCTCTGGAAAGCTCATTTTTGATTGCTTCAATTTTCTCAATGGTGTAGAAACAAGGACAATGCCTCAAAAGATGAGGGGGAGGTACTGGCATTTTGAGAGAAAGATGTGAAACAGGCATTTTCATTAAGTGGAAAAATAAATAACTAGGGAAGCATAGTATGATTGGCTCACTTGTAGTTTGAGAACATGAATTTAAGGTGAAAACAGCATAATTGTCTTTTCTCAACTGATATGCAGCCTCACAGGTGCTGGCTCAGAAAGGTGGAGAGATGGATTTAACAAGGGTTGTGCTTTTGCCAAGCTCAACAAGACAGGGGGAAAGGGAGTCAAAGGGTATTCAAGGGAATGATTATAACGATTGAACAGAGACTTTATACTGGGTAAGAGAAAGCAAAAGGGCATCACGAAGAGAAACAGAGATTTCTGCTTCCAACCCTGAAGGAATAAGAGAAACCAGATTTCCCCTCCTGCCTTAAACAACTAGAAAACCAACGGGTATCACTGGACAGTTATTCCTGAGAAAAGGAAAACAAATGAGGTGAGTCCTATGACTGCCCAAGCATACTGTCTGAAGAGAGTTTCCAGGCCTCATCACAAGAGGACACCCAAAGACAGCCTAGTCGTCTCACTCTCATCAAATTGAGGAGACAGAGTTTGAAGTTTGACGAAGCCCAAATAATTAGAATTTGTGGCACAGAGTACCAAAGAAGAGGAAATTGCACAGAGAGGGAGAACTAGAGATTTGTAGAAGGGTCCCCTTGAGTCTTCGGCTGAGTACTGACCTGCGCGTGAGTGTGAGAAAACTATCTTGAGGCTGGGGAAATAACTATTGGAAAGAAGTAGGCAAAACAGTCATCATAGCTCACACAGGGCTAGGAATAGTTCACAGTCCCACCAGCCAGAGTGGAAACACTCACCAATACACTAGGCAATGGGTAGAGTCCTCAGAAATGTATTGCTTCCAAAGTGGAGCCAAAGTAGCCCTACCCTAAATGCAGTTCTGGACCTACACTAATAAAACTAAAAAGCAAGCTTCAAAAGGATCAAACTGATTCTAAATAACTTCATCCAGGCAAAACCAAAACTATTTCAAGAAAATTTTTAAAATCCAGCACCAGAAACAGTTCACAACGTCTAGCATCCAATAAAAAAAAAACTACCAAGCATGCAAAAAAAGAAAAAAGAAAAATATCCATTACCAAAAGAAAAATTCACCAACAGAAACTGACCTAGAAATGACCCAGATGTTAAGGATTTAGTAAAGAAAGATGCTAAATCAGGTGTTATAAATATATTCCTCATGTTCAAGAAGGCAGAGAAAGTATGAACATGAAGACAGAAACGAAGGATTAAAAAAAAAAAAAAAATGGAGTTATCAGTGAGCTGTGGGACAACATTAAGTGACCTAACCTACACATAATTAGAGTCAAGGAGTGGGGAGAATATTGAAGAAACGAAGGCCAAAATGTTTCCTAATCTGATGAAAAATTCACCTTGTCCTCACTTATTGACTCTCTCGTTATCCAACATTTCGCATTTACAACAACAGTAAAAAACTACTATCCAATTATTTTGCGCATTGATACATGTCTGCCAGTAATGAACACCAAGGTGCGAGGAAAGAGTAACACTGGCTGTGACGGTTAAGGGTATGTGTCAACCTGGCTGGGCCATGATTCTCAGTGGTTTGGTGGTATGTAATGATGTAATCTGGCAGATATGTAATGAGGTAGTCATCCTCCATTTTGTGGTCTAATGTGGTCATCCTCCATTTTTGCATAAAAACAATGTTGCATAACGACCTGGTCTTTGAAAACTAACCATGTTGGTAAGTGAAGAGAGGGTGTATAAACCCACAGATCTAACGCATTAAACAAAACCCACAGATCAAACACATTAAACAATAAGGTAAACAGACAAATTAATCAAAGGCCCTAGTAGAGTTAGGCCATTGGAATCAGGGCACTACAGAGTGACTCAGAAAGACAGGAGGTGGTAATGGAGTAGGAGGTATGAAATTATGAAATTATGGAAGGGTGCTGTCTTAGTCATCTAGTGCTGCAATAACCGAAATACCACAAGTGGATGGCTTTAACAAAGAGAAATTTATTTCTTTACAGTAAAGTAGGCTAAAAGTCCAAATTCAGGGCATCAGGTCCTTCTCCCTCTGTTGGCCTTCTCATCAATTGTCCTCCAGACTAGGAGCTTCTCCACACAGGGGCCCCAAGTCCAAAGGACATGCTCTGCTCCCAGCACTGCTTTCTTGGTGGTAGGAGGTACCCCTCTCTGCTTGCTTCCCCTTCCTTTTTACCTCTTGAGAGATAAAAGGTGGTGCAGGCCACACCCCAAGGAAACTCCCATACATAAGATCAGGGATATGACCTAGTTAAGGGTGTTACAATCTCCCCCTAATGGTCTTTAACATAAAATTACAATCACAAAATGGAGGACAACCACACAATACTGGGAATTATGACCCATCCAAATTGATAAACACATTTTTTGGGGGACACAATTCAATCCATGACACGTGCATTTAACAAAAACTTCTCATTCTATTTTTACTGTTTTTGTTTAATAATTCCATTGCAACATTATGTCCTACTAGGCATTTCATTGCAAGTATATGATATTTTGGCTGATTTTGTGTTCATAGGTCAACAAATTTTGTACATGTGGCATCTGTTGTTCAAAAATGGAATTCCTTTTATTCTGAAATAGTTTCCTTTAGCAGAAAAATGAAAAACGATCTATACCTAACACCATACACAAAACTAATTCAAAATCAAAGACCTAAAAGTAAAAACTGAAACTATAAAGTTCCTAGAAGAAAATACAGGGACAAAACTAAGAGACCTATTTATTTTCCAGTAAAACAATACCAAATACAACTACAAAGCATGAGCAACAGAAGACAAATTACATAACTGAGACCTCCTAAAAATTAAATATTTATGCTCATCAAAAGAGTAAAAAGACTTTATCAAAAGAGTAAAAGGAGAGAGAGAGCCTACAGACTGAGAAAAAGTCTTTGGGAGTGATATTATCTGATAAGGGTCTCATCTCTAAAATATATAGAAAACATCAACAACTCAACAACGAAAAGACAATCCAATTAAACACAGGCAAAGGAAAAAAAATTAGTTTCCTTTAGTTTTCCATCAGTAGATTCAAACTTTTAGTATTAGTAAATAAGTTTGAGTTCAGATTATCACACCCTCTATTATTTAACTTCAGAGTCCCTGGATGGTGCAAACTGTTAACATGCCAGGGGACTAAGCAAAATATTGGTGGTTCAAGTCCCCCAGAGGTACCTTGGAAGAAATGCCTGACAATCTGTTTCCAAAAAATTAGCCACTGAATACCCTATGTTACACAGTTCTACTCTGACACACATGGGGTCACCATGAGTTGAAACTGACTCGATGGCAGCTGGCTTTTTTTTAAATCACTTAACTTCAGTATAATCTTCAGTTGAAATGTGTAAATCACTGAATCCTTTTTATTATTTACTTTATAACATTTGACAGCTAATTATATGCCAAATGCTGTTCTAAATAATTTACAAGTATTAATTCATTTAATCTTACAACTACCCTATAAGTTAGCTGGGTTAGGTATTATTACTATTTCCATTTTACAGATTAAAAAAAAAACTACACTGTCACCTGAGAGGTTAAGTTAGGTTATTTTCTTAAGGTAAGCTGCAATAACTGGCAGAGCAAGGATTCAAATCCAATCAGTTTAGTTCTGTTAAAGCCACATTCTTTTTTCTAAAATTGTGCTTTAGATGAAGGTTTACAGAGCAAATTACTTTCTCATTAAACAATTAATATACATAATATTTTGTGACATTAGTTGCTAACCCCAAGACATGTCAACACTCTCTGCTTCTCAGAATTAAGTTTCCCACTACCAGCTTTCCTGTCCCCTCCCGCCTTCTAGTCCTTGCCCCTGGGCTGGTGTGCCCATTTAGTCTCGTTTTGTTTTATGGGCCTGTCTAATCTTTGGCTGAAAGATGAATCTCAGAGGTGACTTCAGTACTGAGTGAAAAGGGTGTTCAGGGCCTTACTCTTGGGGTTTCTCCAGTATCTGTTAGACGAATAAGCCTGGACTTTTTTTGTGTGTGAGTTAGAATTTTGTTCTACATTTTTCTCCAGCTAGGTCCAGGATCCTCTATCGTGATCCCTGTCAGAGCAGTTGGTGGTGGTAGCCGGGTACCATCTAGTTGTGCTAGACTCAGTCTGGTGGTGGCTGTGGCACCTGTGGTCCATTAGTCCTTTGGACTCTTTCCTTATGTCTTTGGTTTTCTTCATTCTCCTTTGCTCCAGACAGGGTGAGACCAGTGGAGTGTCTTACATTGCTGCTCACAAGCTTTTAAGACCCCAGACACTACTTACCAAAGTAGGATGTAGAACACTTTCTTTATAAACTATGTTATGCCAGTTGAGCTAGATGTTCCTGTGACCATGGTCCTCAGCCCTCAGCCCAGAAATTCGATCCCTCAGGGAGTCCAGATGTGTCTATGGAGCTTCCATGACCTTGCCTTGGTCAAGTTGTGCTGGCTTCCACAGTATTGTGAACTGTCTTACCCTTCATCAAAGGTACTGCTTACCTATTGTCTAGTTACTGTTTTTCCCTCTCCACCACTTCCCTCCAATCTGGGTATCCAAATTGGTAAGGAAGAAGTAAAACTGTCCCTATTTGCAGATGATATGTACTATACCTAGAAAACCCAAAAGACTCCACGAGAAAACTACTGGAACTAATCGAAAGATTCAGCAGAGTCGCAGGATAAAAGATAAACATACAAAGATCAGCCGGATTCCTATACACCAATAAAGAGAACTATGAAAAGGAAATCAGGAAAGCAATACCATTTATAATAGCCCCTTAAAAAATAAAATACTTAGGAACAAATCTAATCAGGGACATAAAAGATCTATACAAAGAGAACTACAAAACACTATCGAAAGAAACCAAAAGAGACCTACATAAATGGAAAAACATACCACGCTCATGGGTAGAGAGTCTCAACATTTTGAAAATGTCAATTCTACCCAAAGAACTTGCAAATACAACGCAATTGATCCAAATGCTCTTTAACAAGATGGAAAAACTAATCACTAACTTTATATGGAAAGGAAAGAGGCCCGGCTAAGTAAAGCACTATCGAAAAAGAATAATGAATTAGGAGGACTTGTACTATCTGACCTCAGAACCTACTATACAGTTACAGTAGTCAAAACACCCTGGTACTGGTACAAAGATAGACACATTGAACAATGGAACAGAATCGAGAACCTAGATATAAATCTATTCACCCAAGGTCACTTTATCTTCGACAAAGGCCCAAAGTCCATCAAATGGGGAAAAGACAGTCTTTTTAACAAATGGTGCTGGCAAAACTGGATGTCCATCTGTAAAAAAATGAAACAGGACCTATACCTCACACCATACACAAAAACTAATTCAAAATGAATCAAAGACATATATATAAAACCAAGAACTATAAAGATCATAGAAGAAAAAATAGGGTCAACACTAGAGGCCCTAACACACAGCATAAATAGCATACAAACCATTACTAACAATACACAAACACCAGAAGATAAGCTAGATAACTGGGATCTTCTAAAAATTAAACACTTACGCTTATCAAAAGACTTCACCAAAAGAGTAAAAGGAGAACCTACAGACGGGGAAAAAAAAATTGGCTATGACAAATCTGACAAAGGTCTAATCTCTAAAATCTACAGAAAAATCTAACACCTCTACAACAAAAAGACAAATAATCCAGTTAAAAAATGGCAAAGGATATGAACAGACACTTCACATGAGACTAAATGGGTAGCTCCTGTCCAGATGTGAGATGAGAAGGCACAGAAGGTCAGAAGCTGGTTGAATGGACATGGGAAATCTGGGGTGGAAAGGAAGAGTGTGCTGACATAGCATAGGGAGAGCAATGAGGGTCACAAAACAATGTCTGTATAAATTTTTGTATGAGAGACTAACTTGAATTGCAAACTTTCACTTAAAGCACAATGGGGGGAAAAAAAGCCCTTTCCCCATTCTTCTTCATAGATACCAGAGCAGAGCTAAGGTCTTGGGCTGATAAGAGAGATGCTTTGATTGGCTATGAGACTGAAATTTTAATTCAGACTGAACTTTTTAATATTTTGGAAAAGACCAGAAAGTATGGGATCTGGCTGAAATGTCATCAAGTGGCAGGGAAGCAAAATTCAACAGAACATCACTGAAAGCAATATTTGGGAGAAAAAATAATCTTCTGTTGTAAATAAGTAAGTATATACGTAAAAGAGGGCACCTACCTTCTGAACACTCCCGATTATAGAGTTTTCATCATAGCCCTCACTGCTAGCAAAAACTATCCAGCTTACTACTTACTTACTTCTTTGATGTCAGTCTTCACCCATTAGAATATAAACTCCAAAGACCAGGGACCTTGTCTGTCAAATTTACTACTGTATCACTGACACTTAGCATATAGCACAAAGTAGATGCTCAGATATTTACGGAATAAACAAATCCCAGTTACACAGATCAATTACTTTTGATATTACCTGTAAGTACTCCCCCAAGTATTATGACCAATGTTTTATCCTTTTACCCTGCTTTGTTTACAGAGTATATCATGCACCAATCCCACCTAATACACCAAAAGCTGGAGCCAAATGGCTTTTAGTGATACAACTGGGTTCACCAGGACCCTAGACAAAATAATTAATAAGAAAACTCTGGCTTTCTCCATCTCTTTCCCCATTTTTCTTCCCTGTCCACCAGACAGATGCCTAGTGCGTTCTTAAATTCTCCTCTTCAAATTCATTTGATAAATGATTGATTTCTCAAAGTTTATCCTGAACTATCACTTTCTTTTAGTAGCTTAATTAACATACATCACCTCCGGATTATAACTACTCACTTATTTTCATAGAACATTAAAGATTCCCACATTAACATTTATCACTCAGTTTTATAGTTACTGACTTAGTCCAATATTCCTACCCCTATCCACAGCCAACACACACACCCCTGGATTAGTTCTGTCCCTAGGCTGTGAGTGTCTAATGTAACTATGTCTCTAGGACAGAACACTGGAGTGAGTGAAGGCAGCCCTGGGACTCACATCCCTCTTGGATGCTCATTTTCCAAAAGGTAATTTCCATCAATCCCATAAAATACTGACAAGTTACGTTCTTAATGAGGCTTATATTCAAACAGACTTAATAAACAGAATTATCCAATCATGTATCTTTACAACATTCATTGCCAACATGCAAATCGTGGTTTATCACATCCATATTACTCACCAAGCAAGTTCCAGACTCAAAGCCTTGGCACTTCCGTCTACCTAGAACTCTTCACCTAATAAATGCACGGCTTGCTCCCTTGCTTCACTCAGGTCTCTCCCAAATACCATTTCCTGACAATACTATCAAAAACAACAACATCTCTTTTATAAAAAGATAAGAATAGACATATATAAAGAGACCAGTGTTCATTGATGGTTACCAGGGAGAAGAGAGGCAGGAGGGGCAAGTAAGCTTTAGATCGTAGATACTTGTTATTTTTGGTGATGGGAAAAGTGGCACCAAATGTGGGTGTAGTGAGCACAGCCTGACCAAAGTAAATGATGTCATTGAGAAGCATTCATGAGAAAAGGATGCCTGTACCAAAGAATCTGACATATACAAGATGACAACAACTCCAACAAAAACCAAAAAATGAGTCTAGGATCACATATGGATGGGTATAGGTATAATACAGGTAGGTACCGGTACATACATACATGAGAACAGACAAAAGCATCTGTATGTGTGTGCAAATACAGATATGTGGGTGCAGGCACATATATTCATTGAAGACACAATTACAGATACTCCTCAGACATAACCAAACACCTTCTGAGATCGATTTTCTAGGTTGGAAAGCTTAGGATCGTAGTCTTATGGGACAACTCAGTCAACTGGCGTTAACAGTTCACAAAGTTCACATTCTACATCCTAGTGAAGTGAGTAGCATCCAAGGTCTTAAAAGATTGCAAGCGGCCATCTAAGAACTACTGGTCTCTACTTGTCAGGAGCAAAAGAGCAAGAGGGTAACCAAAATCTCAGAAAAGAAACAAGTCTACCAGGCTGAGAACCTACACGAGCCACAACCTCAACTACCCTGTGACCGGAACTAGACTGCATGTGGCTACCACCACTGACCAATCTGACTGGGGTCACAATAGCTGATCTCGGATAGAATGTTAAGGCTAGGAATTCATCTGCCTAGTTTATCATTATCTAGTTGGACTCAAAAATGCTCAGTAAATACTTGTTGAATGAATTTATGTTCCATAGATTTAATGACTCTTGTTATAGTTTCAATGAATATGGTGCCATTAGCACAAATGCTCCTCACCATGGTCACCCTCCAAATCAGACTTTGAATACATACAAAATAGAGGTAGGTAATGATGAATAACAGGTTTCATGTGTAAGAGCCAAAAAGACATTGCAGACTTGATATATCTCTGCTAGCATATTTTCCAAATATTTCCCATTACCTACCATAAGTCAGAATCAACTTGACGGCAACGGGTTTGATTTGTTTTTTCACAGAGCTTTATTTCACACTCCTTGCCTAGAATTGAAGACCCTTTACAATGTGACCCTGATCTTCCTTTGTACTCTTATCTCATACTATTTTCCTGTATTCTGGCTACTATGCTACACAATTCCAAGGAGCACCATCCATACAGAATGCAACAGAGTATGCAGTCTTGCCTTCACCACAGCCAAATTGATCTAGTCTACATTCCTACCATATTTTTTCCTAATCACCACCTACAAAAATCCTACTCATTTTTCATAATCCAGCTCCAACGCTTTCTCCACAAAACTTTCCTTAATCATCCCACCAGAAGTGATCGCCTCCATATGCACCATACAGTACTTGGTAACACTCCTGAAGTTCTTGCCTTATAGTAAATCATTAGCACTTGTTTATCTCCTTCAGTGCACAGTAAATTCCCAAAGAACATGGACATTGTTTTACATATCTTTGTATCTTTCACGGTGCCTTGCACATCCTAGTTGTCCTCAAGTGGTTCCAACCCACGGTGACTCCATGTGTGTCAGAGTAGAACTGTTCTTCATAAGGTTTTCAATGGCTGGTTTTTCAGAAGTAGATAATCAGGCCTTTCTTCCAAGGTGCCTCTGGATGGACTCAAACCACCAACCTATCAGCTAGCAATTGAGCACATTAACTATTTGTACTACCCAGGGGCTCTAACTTGCACACAGGCACCTAATGAAATTATTGTAATAATGAATAAATTCTACAGAGAGTTTGAATTGCTCCTTTGTGTTTCCATTTTCTTTCCTCCCAAAGGATAAAATTTTCCATTGAGAAAGTGGTAAAGTGCTTCATATTTCAGTTTAAAGCTTAGGATTCCTTTGATGGGTTGATTTCATACTCCTCTGCCCTTTTCTCTCCCTTTCTATCTAATTAGGAAGAGGATAAAGCCAGAAACTCCTCCTGTTAGCCAGTCAATACTCATTTACTGATTTGTTGATGCTGTATTAGATTTCTCTTTTTAATCAACTATCACTCATTTATGGAGCATCTAATATGAGATATCACTGCACTAGATTAGATGGTAAGGCATCAACAGATTAATAAAATAAAGTCCCCGCACTAGTGGGTTTACAATCCAGAGAGGCAGTTAGATACGTAAACAGGTCCTATAAACAATACATAAGACATAAGTTCTAGAAGAGACTGATGGCAGTGTCATTGCTGTGCAGAGTAGGCAAGCATTCCAACTGAAAGCACTAAGAAAAGAGGTATCTGGGCTGATTCTTGATGGATAAATATTGAGGGGAGGGGATCATTCCTGACGAGAAACAGCAACATAGAGTCTTGAAGACCCTGCTATGCTAGAGAACCGACAAGAAACCAGCCAAATAGGTAGGGGTGTGTGTGAAAGAGACAGAGAGAGAGAGAGAGAGTGTGAGAGACAGAAAGAAAGTGTTAGCGAGTTACAGTTAGTTATTAAGGAAAAGACAACCAAGCTGGAAAGATCTCAAGGAATTTGAACCATCAAAAGTATCTGAGCAAGAAAGTGATATGGTCAGAAATGTATTTTGGTCTAGAGCTCAGATCAGAATTAAGAGATAAAAATAGTGAAATCATGGGAGTTAAGATTGTCCCAGAAAAAAAATGTATCATACAGGGGGGGGGGGGAGGGGGGGAGGGGGGAGTGGCGGGGGTGGGGGCAGGAAGGAAAGAGAAAGGCCAGTGAAAACACAAGTGATTTGAGAGACAGGAGAACAAGAAGGTAATAATGTCATTAAAAACAAAAAAGGTAGCAAAGGATGAATTTCATTTGGCAATCAAGTGGTTGATGGTGTTCTTAAGACTGACAGTTTCAGTATAATGGGGAGGGGGCAACAGATCACAATAAGTTGAGCAACGTGAAGAATTATAAAGGTAGTGGGTGGGGGCTGCTTTTCCAAAAACTATAATAGTGAATGGAAACAGAAAATGGCAGAGGTCTGAGGCAAAATTAGACTTGAGAAGAAAGGAATCTGAAAGAAAAGAGGGAACATACCGCTAACACCTGGGGGGGAAATGAGGGCTGAACAAGAATAGGTGGAAGGAGACAATTTAGGAAGTGGTTTGGAAAGAAGGATAATACAGAGGAAACTAGAAAAAATTCTGGGAACAATCAAGGAAGTTAAGGACACTCCAAATAGCTGGGTAAAGCGATCTCCTAAGAATTAAGAGGGGTGAAGCTCAGCAAAAAAAAGGTTTGAATAAATGCTATTTGGAATAAAATAACCAACTGGAAATGAAGAAAACGAGCACTGACAGCCCAGATGATAATTCTACAATGCAAAAATAAAGAAACAAACAAAACTGTATGTTAAAAATAATCTAAAGCAGAAGATGAAACTATATTATCCTACAAAATGTTCTATAGATACACTTGGAAAGCTAAGGAAAAACAACAAAGATAATAAAGTAGTGATATGCAAAAGTTTTTGGAACAACCCTAAGCAGTTGATAATTGTGTATGTCAAAAGGTACAACACAAATCTTTGTATATCTACAAATTTCCAAGATTTAGCAATAGTCTACTTATTTTAAACAGAGATTAAAATTATTATTAAATCATATTTCAATATAAAAAAGTAGGTAGTTTTTATCGCATTGAGTTATGACTTGGTAAGTTTCATATCAAGAAAGTTTTGAATCTTCTTAACTTTCACAGCATATTAGCTATCCCTCTGAACTGTGTCATCCACAAATTCAATAAACTAAACTTCATCCAACAGGATAAGGCTGGATTCTTTCAGCAGGATACTAAAGGCCTCTCTTCAGGCTAATGGTGATTTACTACTTGTCACTCTTCAAGTACAGCTGTTAATGAATCAAATTTTATAACTGTATTCTCATCTATCCCACATTTCTCCATCATGACCATAAAGACATAATAATTTTGTCAAATATGCCCTGGTGAAATCTAACTACACAATGTCTAAGGCATTTCTCTAATGCTATTGTTGTCAGCTGCTATCAAGTTGGCCTCAACTTGTGGCGACCCCATGTACAACAGGATGGGACTGTTGGGATCTATAGGGTTTCCACTGATTTTCTGAAATAAATTGCCAGGCCCTTCTTCCTAGTCCATCTTAGGCTGGAAGCTCCACCGAAACCTGTTCAGCATCATAGCAACATACAAGCCTCCACTGACATATAGGTGGTAGCTGTGCTGGAGGTACACTGGCCAGGATTCAAACTGGAGGTTCCTGAGAATTCTACCAGTCTATTAGTCCTGTTAAAAAAGGAAATGGAAATGAGGCTAATTTTAATTTGGCGACTCCCTAGCCAGCCAGGTCTCTAACTTAGGAATGTAAGTTTCCTAAGAATTATGTTATGGATCTACCTGGCAGGGTCTCACTACATTTCCCCAAAAAGATAAATTTCTCAGTCTTCCCACTTTATGATTATCTACCTTTTAACGTATGAATATAAGGCAATCCCTCCTACCTCCTAATGAGGAGAGAAAAAAAAGTTTCCTGGCCAACTTGAGTATAAAAATTTGGGGGCATATAGATAAAAGAATCAAATGTCTATTTACAATATCTACTATATTAAGTTATTTACACAGATTTTAAGTCACTTAGCATATAAAATAATATTCATATAGAAATTCTGCTTTTTCCCTGATCAATATTGTTTTTTAATTTTTTAAAATTTTATTGTTGTACTTTAAGTGAAAGTGTACAATTCAAGTTAGTCTCTCATACAAAAATTTATACATATTGTTATGTGACTCTAATTGCTCTCCCTATGCTATAACAGCACACTCCTCTTTTCCACTCCTGACTTCCTGTGTCAATTCAACCAGCTCCTGACCCTCTCTGCCTTCTCATCTCACCTCCGGACAGGAGCTGCCCATTTAGTCTCATGTATCTACTTGAGACTAAATGATACTCTTCACGAGTATCATTTTACGTCCCATAGTCCAGTCTAATCTTTGTCTGAAGAGCTGGCTTTGGAAATGGTTTTAGTTCTGGGTTGACAGAGTCTGGGGGCCATGCTTTCTGGGGTTCCTCCAGTCTCAGTCAGACCATTAAGCCTGGTCTCCTTACTAGAATTTTAGCTCTACACCCCACCTTTCTCCTGCTCCATCAGGGAGTCTCTGTCGTGTTGCCTGTTACAGTGGTCACTGGTGGTAGCTGGGCACCATCTAGTTCTTCTGGTCTCAGGCTGATACAGTCTCTGGTTTATGCGGCCTTTTCTGTCTCTTGGGCTAATACTTTTCTTGTGACTTTAGTGTTCTTCATTCTCCTTTACTTCAGGTGGGTTGGGATCAATTGATGGATCTTAGATGGCCACTCGCTAGCTTTTAAGACCCCAGACCACTCACCAAAGTAGGATTCAGAACGTTTTCTTAATAAACTTTGTTATGCCAATTGACCTAGATGTCCCCTGAAAGCATGGTCCCCAAACCTCTGCCCCTGTTACTCTGTCCCTTGAAATGTTTGGTTGTATTCAGGAAACTTCTTAGCTTTGGTTTAGTCAAGCTCCTGGCCAACATTTTATAAAATAATTTTATTGAAATTTTTCCAATGTATCTTTAGTATCTGTCTTCACGTTCACTAGAGCAACTGAGTCACCTAACAGTTTTCTTCAAAGCATGTTAACTTTCCTTTATTTATAAGTTGTTTGAACTACAGCACTTTTTAAAACCTTGTGATGTTTTTAATCTAAGCCTAAGTGTCCATTTTCCATACATTAGGGCAGTTTCTCCACTCTATAGGTGTGTCTGATAGATGTAATCTCTACAAGGTAACCACTTACTAGCTTCAATTTAAAGTAGCTTCAGATCTGTATCTCCTCCAAACAATACTTTTTATATCCAAACAACCTTGTTTCCTGAGGAAGAGGGGGGAGCTTGCCTTATAGTCAAGTAATCAACAGGTCAAAAAACTTCACAAGGAATTAGGAACCCAATTATTTCTTAAACACATTTCAATTAGTAACATACATTATTGCTAGTAAACACGCTGATGCATTAACAGTAGTCTTCAGAAGCTAACAGAAGCTTCTGGACTAATTAATACATTAGAACTTTGCTATACTTTCTGTCACAAAAAGAAAGAGCAGGATGGCTTGCCCAATTCCTGTAAATTAGTTCTTAAAGAAACAGCACAGCAGGAGAAACAGTTCTAGCAATTTATGTGTACTGGTGTAGTGGTTAAGAGCTCGGCTGCTAACCAGAAAGGTCAGCAGTTTAAATCCACCAGCTGCTCCTTGGAAACCCTACAGAACAGTTCTACTCTGGCCTACAGGGTCGCTTTGAGTCAAAATCGACTCCATAGCAACGAGTACGGGTATACGAATTAAGTGCCAGTTACTCCTTAAAGTATTTTACATACATTAATTCATTTAATCTTCACAACATTCCTACAAAACAGATGCTACTGATAACCTCATTTCACTGATAAGTCCCGCTTAAGAAACTAGCCCAAAGCCACACAGCTTGTAAATTGTAGAAACTCAGGCAGTCTAGTTCTAGGCCTATCCCAGTTTAAAAGACGATATATTGCCTGTTAAGTTAGTAAAATTAGGTTTTCATTTTATAAGACAGTTCCACCTATTACACAATTAATATCAGTGGTCTAACGAAGACATAATGGTGAGCTTCCAGTATATTTTTACACTATTTTCTATTATCCATCTACACTGCCTGAAGGCATATTGATGGGTCTGAGGGAGGAATAGTTTATCCTCTGTTTTCATGTTCCCTTAGCAGATCAGTATCCACATTTCAGTCAATACTTTGAAGGCAAAAGGTTTCTAGTTATAAACACAAACACAGAGCAGACTAGTACCATGTCTTCCTCATTCTCTTCCAAACTTTTTAACTGAGGGTAAAGCATCTGTCCCTCTGGACCTAGATCTCCCTTGCCATCCCAAACATATAAAATTAACTTTAAACGTTTTGATAAGGTAACTTTCCTAAGCCCTAAAACGATGGTAGCACTTCATCAGCGGTCATCTGGTTGTGTGCTATAACGGGGCAAGGGTGAGGGAGTGTGTGGGGGGGGGGGGGGGAGTTAATTTCCTAAGGAAAAATAAGAACTCAAGAACTGGGGAGCCTGGAGGTAGGAAGGAAGGTGAATCGTGCGGAAAAGGAAGGGAGGAAGGGGGTGGGGTTGGAGACACTGCTCGGTCTGACTTGGGATTCCGCACAAACGAGGAAAAGGGGAATTGAGGAGATGTGGGTCTAATCATTGAAACCTGTTAGGCAGCATTTTCCCGGATTTTCTTTTTATGCGTCTTAGACTCCTGTTTCAGAAGAAACTGAGACCCTAAGAGTACTAACGGCCCAATCCGTCAGGCCACAGTACGACCATTCAACCTCCCCCACGGCCAGAGCTGGTCCCTTAAAAGCATCGCTCCTCGCCAACCCTCAGCCGTGCCTTTCACACGCCGGGCAACCGGCGGGAGAGACAACTAGAGTCTGTCGACTCCAAGGCCAGGTACTCGCGTTCTGTTCCTCCGCTGCAGCCGCAGCTGATTCCCTTCCGGTGGGCAACCCCTGAACACTCCCACATCTCGTTGCTGAACCTGAACCTAGACTTTTTGTAGAGCTGAAACAGGCGGTCACAGAGAAAAACCACGGCTGGAGTGAGGGTCTTACCTTTAACAGATTAGACGTCGCCATGTTCCTTCAACTTAGACTCTCGCGAGACAACGCGAGATTTCGTGGCGCTCTGGACCAGGCCACAAACGGAGGCCTGAGTTCCCAGCAAGACTAACGGGCCGTTGGGCCCGCACCGAGGGTGTGGTGGACTCGGGAGCGGCGTGCCGACAGCGCTGACCTTGTACCAGACACCGGGAGCTTCCTCACTCTTTCTCCCTACATGGTCACCGGAGCTTGTCCACACGAAAGAGCTCATGCAAACGCTCAGGGAGACCAGAACGGCGAATAGTGAAAAGGTAACGGGAGCCGACCTGAAGTAGCCGAGGAAACATCGACTCCACGAGCCTCCCTCACACGTTCGGATTA
Source organism: Dugong dugon (assembly GCA_030035585.1). NCBI lineage: Eukaryota > Metazoa > Chordata > Mammalia > Sirenia > Dugongidae > Dugong > Dugong dugon. Next base: position 37,287,109 of record CM057467.1, read on the forward strand.
GCCTTTACGGTTGCCCCCGCAGCGGCTACCGGCAACGAAATTAGCTAGGTTTAGGCCCAGCAGCTCAGGGTCCGCGGCCGCATCACGTGACGCGGCGCGCGGGGGCGCGCTCGGGAGCGAGCGTGGGAGCCTGGAAGCCTCGGTGGGACCGGAGGCCGGGTAGAGGGCGGGAGCTCGCCCTCTGCTGGCGGGACCCGACGTTTTCCTTCGTTCTCCCCGCATTCCCCATCCCAAATCTGGGGACTCGGTTTTAAGGGATGGAAGTGCGTGATCCCGAAATGCTTGTAACAGCTGTCTTCACTCAGAACTGGTACAGAGAAGGCACCGAGTAAATATTTGTTGAATGAATTAATGCACAAAAGTGATACTATTCATATTTCTATTCACGACCTGGCGCTTAGTCTATAAAAGATTATTGAGGAATGAATATTAATCCTGGATTTCATGAAGGCACATTTTCCTGTAAGATCATGAACCCTAAGTCCTCAGGCTTTGTCCCTTCAGACCGCAAACCACTGGCCTAGGGAAGAGAATGTAATTGTAGGAGAACACTAGCTGGCATTGTATTATGTGCGTTTACAAACAGTATTCATTCATACATTCATAATATGTTAGAAATAAATAAGAGCTACGAAGTAAAGTAAAGAAGAAAGTGGGGGATGAAGTTTGGGTTGAAGAGTGTGATCTGAGTACGCCTCACTGAGAAGATGGCATTTGAGGAAAGACTTGAAATAAGGGAGCAGGCTGTACTATATGTGGGAGAAGCGCATTCCAGATAGAGGGAAAAGCAGTGGAACGTACCTGAGACGGCAGGATGCCCACAGGGGCCAAGAAACAGGTCAGTGTGTCTGGAGCAGAGAGAGCAAGGAGAGTAGTAAGATCATATAGGACCCTGTAGGCCACTATTATTGTTGTTAGCTGCCATCAGGTTTGCCTCCAACTCACAACAGAACCATCTGGGATTGAACAATGGTGATCCATAGGGTTTTTATTGACTGATTTTCAAAAGTAGATCACTAGGCCTTTCTTCCTAGTCCATCGTAGTCTGAAAGCTCCACTGAAACCTAGTTCAGCATCATAGCAACACCAAAGCCTCCACTGATAGATGGGTGGTAGCTGCACATGAGGTGGATTGGCTGGGAATCAAACCCAGGTCTCCTGCATGGAAGGTGAGAATTCTACCAGTGAATCACCAGTGCCCCCTTAAGACTGACTTTCATTGTAAATGAGATGGGAAATCATTGCAGGGTTTTGAACAGAGGAATGGCATGATCTAACTCCCATTTTAACTTGATTACTCTGACTACCATGTAGTGAATAGAAACAGGAAGATCACTTAGAATGCTTTTGTAGTATCTTATTTAATCCAGATGAATTAATAGAGAGTAACCTAAAACCAAAACCAAACCCATTGCCATCAAGTTGATTCCCACTCAGCAACCCTATAGGACAGAGTAGAACTGCCCCATAGCATTTCCAAGGCAGTAACCTTTACGGAAGCAGACTGCCACATCTTTCTCCCATGGGGCAGCTTGTGAGTTCAAACTGTCAACCTTTTGGCTAGCAGTCAAGCACTTAACTACTGCACCATCAGGGCTCATTCAGAGAGTAATCTAGCCAAGGTTACTGAGTGGTAGAGCAAGGATTCAGAGCCACAATGCCTGTCATGTCCTGGCAGAATGTTAACATAGGGAGACTCAGAGATCATCTTTGTTCTACAGAAGAGAAAATTGAGGCTCACAGAGATGACTTGGCCAAGATCACTCAGCTGCAGGGGCCTATCTATGGAAAATACACCTACTTCATTTCATAATCTCTTATGACCCTTTCCCCTCCTCAGTGGATTACCTCCATCTATACTTGATTGTGAAAATAAATGACATCGTGTTTTTCTCCCATGAAATCTTTAAACTTTCATTTTTCCCTCTTTTAATTCTTCCTTATTACACTATTGGGAAGGCCCCTCCTTCAGCTGAATGCCAGAACCTCTGCTTGTATTCTGGATCCCATCTCCTCTTGCCTTCTTAAGGACTATCTTCCTTTAGCCATCGTCTGCCTCTCTTGTATCATCATTTTCTTGCTGTCTCCTATTGTTATAGATTGAATTGTGTTTCCCAAAAAAATGTGTTGTAAATCCTGGTCCCAAAACTGGAGCCCGGGTGGCACTGTGGCTAAAGCGGTTGGCTGCTAACCAAAAGGTCAGTGGTTCAAACCCACCAGCCGCTCTGTGGGAGAAAGATGCAGCAGTCAGCTTCCGTAAAAATTTACAGTTGGAAACCCTATAGGGCAGTTCTACTCTGTTCTATAGGGTCCTTATGAGTCGGAATCAACTCAGTGGCAATGGTATACTTGTGGTTGTAATTGCATTTGGTAATGGCTTTTCTTTGTTATGTCAACGAGGCCATGTCAGCATAGGGTATCTCTTAAGCCAGTCATCTTTGAGATATAAAAAAGCAGATGGAGCAAGCAACCAAACAAGCAAAGATGGGGGAAGATAGATGCCAACCCACGTGGAGATCCCCAAAGAACCGAGAAACAAGCTGAAACAGAACCGACAGAAAAATAAAGCCTTCTCCTAGAGCCAGCAGCCTGAATTTGGACTTCTAGCCTCTTAAACTGTAGGAAAATAAATTTCTGTTTGTTGAAGCCACCCACTTGTGGTATTTCTGTTACAGCAGCACTAGATAACTGAGACACTTATATTATTTCTGTCAGCATAAAGAACATGTTCAGATGTGCCTTTCATCTTTAAAAAATTCCTACTTTGACTCCCTTGTCAATTCTAATGGTCACTACCCTGATCTTACCTCTCAGCAACTTTCAACACAGTTCTCCATTCTCCCCTTCCTGAAACACTCTGCTCTCTTGGCCTCTATGGCACCAAACTCACCTGTTCATTTGTTTGATTCCTACCTACCTATCTACTTTGGCTACTTCTCTATCTTCTTTGCCAGCCTCTTGTCTACCTAACCTTTATCGTTGTACTTCTTCTGGGCTCCCACTGAGAGCCTTTTTTCTCTATATACAGTTTCTCCCTTAGTGATCTCATACAGTCCCATGGTTTTAAATATTATCTGTAATGGTAGGGACTTTGATACATATTTCCAGCTTTGAACCGTGTTATTGGTTGAATTGTGTCCCCGCAAAATATGTGTTGTACCTGTGGATGTGATCCTGTTTGGAAATAGATTTTTGTTATGTTGATGAGGTGATACCTGTATAGGGTAGATTTTAAACCTAATCGCTTCTGAGTTATAAAAAGTCCAGGATAGACATAAAGACACACACGGAAAGACAGCATGTGAGGATTGTCTACAAGCTAAGCAACCAAGGAACATCTGTGGTTACCAAAAAGAAAGGAATCAACATGGCCAAGACCTTGATTTGTACTTTTAGCCTCCAGAACTGTGAGAAAATGAATTTCTGTTCTTTAAATCCATCCATTTAGGGTATTTCTGTTATGGTAGCACTAGTTAACTAAGACAAACCTGTGTCTGAATTCCAGACTCATATATCCAGCCCCCTGTTTGACATATCTACCTGGGATCTCAAACATTTCAAGTTTAACATTTTGACAATATTGACCTTTACCTGAGCCCTGTGCTCCCAGAAAGCAGTGGAGGTTCATGCCCCCAGTCGTTTGTTTTCTGAATTCCTCCACCTTTCTGTGTTTCAGAAATGGCTTACTGCAGAAAACCACCCTTCTGCATATGACTTAGATTAGGTGAAACCCACTATCCACTCTTTCTCATGACTCATAAGACTTGCAGATGACTTCCTTGTTGCGCTGTGACAAAGCCAGACGCAGACGCTATGAATTCCCATTGTCTCGTAAGTGATTAACTGAACTGTTTGCCACCCCAAAACTGGTTAGATGCAGAGATAAACATTTCTTCTTCATCTGACTGGTTGAGACTCCTGATTACCAAAACAATCCCAGCTGTAAAATCACCTCACCTATAACTTGTCTAGTCCTCCCTATAAAGGTTTAAGTCAAAACAACCCTGCTGAGACACTTTAATCTTCCAATCTGGGATGCTTTCTCTGTTGCAACAGTGGGAATGAAATTAATTTCCTTACTTGCTCAGTGTTTTTTATCTTTGACAATATGTGAAATAGAACTTCTGATTCTCTTCCCTCTTCTTTAACTGCTATTTTGCACCTTTCCATGGCCCAGATCTGTTGCTCTCCCACCTCTCCAGGGCTTCCCCATCTCAATTTAAAGCACTACCCTCAGGTCAGAAACCTAGGCATCATCCTTCCTTCCTTTTCTCTACAACCAATGCATCAGCAAACCCTCTTGATTCTGTTTCCAAAACATAACCTGAATCTGTCCATTCTGCTCCATATCCACTGCCATCACCTTATTACAAACCAGGAAACTTCAGCAGATCCCCAACTCCAAAAAACCAAACTAGTTACTGTGGAGTGGATTCTGACTCATGGTGACCCATGTGTGTCAGAGTAGAACTGTAATCTCTGGGGTTTTCAGTGGCTAGTTTTTGGAAGTAGATCACCAGGGCTTTCTTCTGAGGTGCCTCTGGGTGGACTTGAACCTCCAATTTTTCTGTTAGCAGCTGAGCATGTTAACTGTTCACACTACCCAGGGACTCCCAGATCCCCAACTACATTCCTCTAATACATTCTTTATGCAGTACCTCTGGGTTGGGGCCAGGTGGAAGACTTAGTGGTCATTTAGCATGTTGTAAAGTTACCAAATGATACATTAGAGATTGTGGACCTAATTTGGGGTGCTGAAAGAGTACTCTTTCCAATAATTATTTTAAAATAGCATGTATATATTCCTTGTGAGAATGTGTAGACGGGAGGATGATCTGGAAGTGGCAATGGGGAGCAAAGAGAACCCACACCCAAGCTTCAGGCTAAGTAATATGTCCAGCCATCACATGAAAAAGCTACAGGAGAAGCAGTGACTCAGGGGAACCAAGTTTCACTTTGAAGAAAGTACAGGAACAATTAAGAGAAGAGTTTGAGGATATGGGGAATTTCACTGCCTGTCCAGAGGCTCAGCGATTAGGAGAATAGGATTGGAATCAAGAGGGGGGAAGTGCTGAGCTGTACTGGGATGAAGAGTAACCTAGGTGCCAGGCTTCCTGTGGAGACTGACATAAACAAGGCTAAAGGCAAAGTGAGATTGTCTTTAATGGTAGAAGGGCAGAGAGTGGGTGTGTGTGAGGGGGTAGGGAGGAGAAGGGTTCTTGCCAGAAGCACACAGAGCTCTAGGGGCCCAACTTCTCAGCTGTAGTTAAAAGTGTAGAAGCTGGTGGGGGTGGGGGTGGGGGGTGGGGGTGGGGGGAGCAATATTACTCCAAATCTACAGGGTTCTTAAGAACTCTCCTGACCTTTACCAGAGGAGGCAGGGAACCTGAGGAGAGACCTTGGCTTATTTGAAGTACTGAGAATTCTGGGGAACAAATGTTAATGATTACTTAGGGGCTAAGCTGCTCAAAGCAACTGGTGAACAGTCACCCACTCTTCTAAGGCTCTTCATTAGCAGTTGTTAACCAATGCCTAAAGCTTATGCCGCAATTATATTTTCTAGCCAATGCTGAATTAAAAAATATGGGGCTTCTGATCTATTTATATAACAGAAAATAAACCTCCCCAAATGCTGAAAAATAGCAGAAATGTCCAATGATTCAAAATACTGCAAAATAACACCCTAAGGCACCAGAATTATCAATACTTGAAAAACTAGTAAGTAAGTATATGATTTTTGGAACAAATAGCTATTTCAACCAACTTGGGTTGGCCAGCTTGCATCCTGTGAACTTGGGGGGGTCAAATTATCTCCCATCTTCTGGCTAGTGTTGTTGACAAAACTGAAACTAGACCCAGGCCTTCTGATTTGTGATTGAATGCTCTTCCTGAAGAATGGTTTCAGAGAAAAACATTAAACAGAAAAATGCACCAGGCATGTTTTGCTTGTCCTGTGAGGCAGAACCTTCACTTCTGGACCAGATTCTTCTTTCTCCTCCCAAGGCTGCATCACCAAAGACTAAGGCTCCAATTCTTAGTTTGCTCCTTTCTCACGACTGTGGACCTCCCCTGCCTTACTCTCATAATGTACCCTAACTCTCTTCATGTAGAAGAGTGGTTAAACTTGAGATGGATCCTGGTTTTCCGACCTTTTTCCTGGACCTGTTTCCTTATATTCTGAGCCTCTTTGCCCCAGTGCCCAAGTCAGGCTGACCCCTTTGCCCTTCTTCATCCACTAAATAGATTCTCCAGCAGCTAGAAACTCTCCTCCATGGGGAGATGCTGTAAGTCAGAGGTCTTAAGTTTGGACTCCTTAGTCTCACATTCTGTAGCCCTTCATGAGCTACTGTTGGGCTTCAAGCAACTGCGATGGGGAGCGTTCAAATCTAATGGCTCCCCCCAGTGGTAGGTAAGTCAACTACAGTGGCAGAAGCTGCTGTCTGAGATAACGAGGTTGGCTTGTTGGTTTATGGGGGATTTCAGCCAACCCCCCCCACCAAAAAAAACACATACACACACGCACCAATGCTTCTAATACCTGCTTCATTATGTATAATTACACAAATAATTATTTTATTACACAAATAATTATTTACTTTCCCAATACCAGAAAAAACACAACTTTACCTTGTATAATTAGCACTAAGTAGAAGAAACAAAAATTAGCAGCTGTTGGGCAATTATAACACTTTATATTCACACAATAATTTGGAGACTTCATCTAATTAGAATTTTATTTTTAAGTTCTGGAATAATACTTTTAATTAAATCTACTATAATTTAAAAGCCTTATCTATTTTTAAATTCTCTCAGTTTAGACTATTTACAAGATAAGAATGAACTATATGAAAATATGTTTTTAGTAATAGAGTTTAGAGATTTACTTTCTAGATGAAACTCAGGTTCTTAACTGAATTAAATCTAAAGGAAATCATCAGAGTATTTTTTGCTATACCAAAGCAATCTAGTAGTTGTACAAAAGATGTGTCCTGCTGTATTTTTCTTAGAAAATTACTTATTACTCATAAAATTATTCTCTGGCTTAACAAGTTTCAGCAATGAAGACACATCAATATTGATACCTAAATTTTACATCTTTCCCCAGCAGCTTCCACCTCCCCGCACCCCACTTTTTTTTTTTTTTTTGCTTTATTTTGTTAAGAGTCTCCAGACATGCTTCAAAATGCCCAGGATCAATTCTGCTTGTGTTCCTCCAGCTCCATTGAGCTCCATCATTGTAGTGGGCTATCTGCAATGTATTGGTGATTTCAGAGACTATAGTTAGAAATTCTAATTATGAGCCAATTGATAACTAACACAAGGAGACAAACAGGGCTTAAAATATCTACATTCTGGTAGTAAAGCTATACTGAGAATGTGTCATGAAAGGGAGGCCAAAGGGTGAGAGGTTTTTCTCTTTTCTCTCTGTATAGAATTCGCCCACCCAATCATCGGTGGGGTGATTGGAGAACATACACCTTCCTTCAACTCCTGCAAGTGAGAAGGGACTATAGCCTGACTACCCACTAGACATACACAACAACTAGTTTAGACTAGCAGGGACATCCTGTAACACTTAACCTTAGATATAATTTTTCCCAAATTTGGATATTCAATAATATTCCAATAAAACCCTTATATGATCATTTTTATTGAAACTTGATAAATCAGTTAAAAAATATATCTGGGAGAGAAAATGTGCAAGAATAGCAAAAAAATTAAACAAAGAACATAGGACTTACCCATATTTAGGAATCTACCCATATTTACGTTTCCAATGCTTGTTTTATTTGTGTTTAAAAAAAAAAAAAACTTTTTGTTACAGAAAATTACACCAAAGTAGAAAAAGTAGTACAGTGAAACTCCATATGGCTACTATATTGGTTTTCTATTGCTCCTGTAACAAGTTACCATAAATTTAGTGGCTTAAAACAGCACAAATTGATTCTCTTACAGTTCTGGAAGTCAAAAGTCTAAAATCAAGGTGTCTGTGGGGCTGGCATTCCTTCTGGAGGTTTTAGGGGAGAATCTGTCGCTTGCCTTTACCAGTTTCTAGACACTGCCCTTATTCCTTGGCTTGTGGCCTCTTCCTCCGTCCTCAGAGTCAGCAGTGTAGCACCTTCTCTTTCTGACTCTGCTTCTCATTGCTTCCATTATTACATGGACTTCTTTTTCTGACTTTGACCCTCTTTCATCCTTCTTACAAGGACTCTTGTAACATACTGGGCCCACCCAGATAATTGGCCCTTTGGTGGCGTCTGGGAACTTGGATTTCAGGAGGTTTCCCACCATTCTTGAACTGATGAGTGGCTCATTACACATAAACTGTTTTATAAACAATATGGTTTATGCTGAACACCTGCTTTCCCCCGGGAGTCTGGAATTTTGTTACGTGCCAGGCAGAGGCTGCCTCCATGACCAAATTTAAATTAAAAAAATAAAAACAGCTGCTGTCGAAGCCAATTCAGACTCATAATGACCCCATGAGTAGAAATGCTCTGCATAGGGTTTTCAGTGGTTGTGACCTTTCAAAAGTAGATCACCAGGCCTTTCTCCCAGGTGCTAGGTAGACCCAGACCACCAACTTTCTGTTAGTAGCTGAGCACTTAACCTTTTGTACCACCCAGGCAACTACCTCCGTGACCAGCCCGCCAAAAAACCCTGGATGCTGAGTCTCTAATAGCTTCCCTAGTAAACAACATTTCACATGTATTGTCACAACTTATTACTGGGGAATATAAGTGTGTCCTGTGTGACTCCCCTGGGAGAGGACTCTTGGAAGTTTGCACCTGATTTCCCACAGACTTAACCCCATGTTCTTTTCCCTTTGCGGATTTTGGTTGATATCCTTTTGCTGTAATAAGTCATACCCATGAGTACGACTATATGCCAAGTCCTGTGAGTCCTCCTAGCAAAAGAGGTTGTCTAGGGGTGCTCCTGGGCACCCTTACACAGGAACCAACTAGCCGCCTCATCGTCTTTAATTACAATGGATCTTTTCCATCATGAAAGAGGCAAAGAGATCTGCCCACTTTCTGGATATGGTTTTACCTTCTCTGTCTGCAATGCTTTTGGCAAAACTACCATCCATGGACTCATAAAATGCCTTATCCACAGTAATGGCATCCCCCATAGCATTGTGTCTGATCAAGGAATTCATTTCAGCAGTGGGCTCATGCCTATGGAATTGTCTGGTCTTACCACATCTCTCATCACCCAGAAGCAACTGGCCTAATTGAAAGGTGATATGCCTTTCTGAACACTCAGTCACACAGCCTGAAAATACCCTGAAAGGATGGAGTTCTGTCTTATAGACTGCAGTCTATGCTTTGAATCAGAGACCATTATATGCTACTATCTCCCCCCATAGCCAGAATACATGGGTCTGGGAATCATGGAATGGAAGTAGGAGTGACTCCTTTCACTATACAATGAATCTTTCTTAGTATTGTTTTTAACTCATAGTCTTAAAAATATTTAATGTCATTTTGCTCCATTATTATTCATTTTCATGCTCATATTATCCCAGCTTTGGCCTCTTCAGGTTTGCTTCTAAGTCTTTTTGACATGTCTCCAGTATTCATTAATAAATTCATTACTTTATGGTACAACAAGATGTCCAAGCTCATTTTGTACATTCCCTGCCCTAGATCATGAACCAGTCATTTCAACAAAGAGCTCTGATTCTTTTTAATGGGAAAGAGTATTTAGAGACCACAATCTAGGTTCTGGAGGGGGTTGTTGTTGTGTGCCATGGAGCTAATTCCAACTTACAGTGACACTACAGAACAGAGTAGAACTGCCCCGTAAGGTTTCCTAGGTTGTAATCTTTACAGGAGTAGATTGCCAGGTCTTTTCTCCCACAGAGCTGCTAGGTGGCTTCAAACCACCACTTTTTGGTTAGCAACCGAACAACTATTGTGCCACCAGGGCTCCTTCTGGAGGGGGCAGCAGGGGCTTATAGCAACTGTGTTAGTCATTACCAAACCATGTTTTAAAACTTTAGTATGAAAATGTGGTAGTAGTTCAACAATAGACTAATATTAATGGAATAGAATAGTCTGGAAACATTCTGTATAGATATAGATAGAGCTAAATATAGATAGTAAATCCTATGTGATAAAGATGGCAATTTAGATGTTTGGGGAAAAGAAGAAATGACATTGGAACAATGGACTATTGAGGAAAAAAAATTTCCATATCATACCATATATAAACAAATTTTGACACATAAAAGTGTAAACATAAGAAAACAAAATGTGGAAGAGTATTTTATTATTTGGGGCTAGGGAAAAAGTTCCCAATCAAGACATAAATCCCTAGAAGATACAAAGGAAAAAAAATAGATTTGAAATTCCTGAAAATGAAAACTTATTTATAACAAAAGATAGAATGAACAAGTTAAAAACACAAATAACAGGCTAGAAGGAAAGATTTTCAAAAAGAAAAAAGCATTTCTGTCCATACGATAGAAAGTGTTTCTAAAATGAATAAGAAAAATTCTAACAATCCAGTTGAAAATTGAAGCTATAAATAGGCAATTCACTGAAAAAATACAATTGATAAATTTATGAAAGTTGTTCAGTTTCAGAAGAACAGAAATATGTAAATTAAAATGAGAATAATGTCAGATTGTCAATATGTCAAATTTTTGCCATTACTTAGTATTAACACTGATATAAAGGGAACAGATATTCTTATAAACTCTGAGAATATCAATTGGCCTACTCTTCTTAAGGAAAATTTGGCAATGTGCATGCCCTTTGACCCAGCAAGTTCACTTCTAGGGATTCATCATACAAAAATACTTGCACATTTGCCCAAAAATATGTGCACTAAGATGTTCACTGTAACATTGTTTATTGTAGTGAAACATTGGAAACAGTCTAAGTCTGTTGTTATTGGGGATGGTTAAATAAATGATACTTGATTCTGTATTTGGGTCCTCTGTGAAGCTGTCAAAAAGAAAATCATTCTATATTGGTATAGAATGATTTCCAAGACCTATTATGTACAAAAAGCAAGTTATAGAATAATAATACAGACTGATCCCATTTATGTAGCCCTGCCTCCATTATATGTTTGTATGTATTTGTAAATACATAGGAAAAAAGACATGAAGGATGCACATAAAATTAAAAACAAGTTTTCCCTTTGAGGGAATTAGGGTAAGTTAAAAGAGGCTTTCACTTCCTATTTTATATATCCCTATGTTATTTGATTTTTTTCTTTTTTTGCAATATAACTATGTTCTTGTATTACTAGAAGGAAATAAATATTAAAACAGTTGTTTTGGGTGATGAGTCTAATGGTGATTCCCCTCCCCCATTTTTCTATATTTTCCAAATTTTGTACAATGAGCTAGTATTTATTATATAATGGGAAAATTTTTTATTGAAAATGATGTGACTACCTTGAAAACATGCTAATTGAAAAAACAAGGCACAAAAGATCTCATATGATCCCATTTATAAAAGTGTCCAGAGTAGGCAAATATACAGAGACAGAAAATAGATTAGTGGTTGCTTAGGTCTAGGGGGAGGGAAATGGGGAGATTGGAAGGTGATGGCTAAAGGGTACAGGTTTTCTTTCTGAGGTGATGAAAATGTTCTAAAATTGATCGTGGTGATGTTTGCACAACTCTTGTGAGTATACTAAAATGACTGAATTGTAAACTTTAAGTAGGTGAATTCTGTGTATGTAAATTATGTCAATCAGTTATAAAAAAAATCCTTTTAAAAAAATGATACTATTGATAATTATTGTATATATACCAAAACTAAACCTGTTGCCATCGAGGCCATTCTGACTCATAGCAACCCTATGGGACGGAATAGAACTGCCCCCAGGGTTTCCAAGGTTGTAATCTTTACGGAAGCAGACTGCCACATCTTCCTCCCACAGAGCGGCTGGTGGGTTTGAACCGCCAGCCTTTCAGTTAGCAGCCACGCACTTAACCATTGCACCACCAGGGCTCCCTCACTGTATATATATAACTGACTAAAAAGCCCAATCCTCTGACCCACACTGTGCATATCTACTTACCACACTGTGCATATCTACTAACTTCTTGGAGATGACTGTTTCCAGGGCTGCTGTTGAGACATGTGATGGACCCACACTCACTAGAGGACTTGTTCATCTGGTCAGGTGCTGCTGTTGATCACCAGCAATCCCCAAGAGCTGCATCGTCTTCTGTTTTCTCCTTTAGGGCAGTACTAAAACATTCTTCTCTGACTAAGAATCGGACCATTTGACAGTCATGACCATTTAAAATGAACAAGCAAGATAATAATTATCAACAATTAGTTTCTGACAGACTATGGAGATTAAAACTGGCTTCTTGGTAACTCAACAATTATAAGAAAATAAATAAATAAATAAAAGTTAACATTTATCAAGTGCTTACTACGTGCCAGGCACTGTTGTAAATATTTTACATGTGTAACTGGTTGTATGTGCAGAATGTATGAAACAGTTTTTTGTGTTATTTAATAGCTCACTGCAAAATTTAATGAGCTCTTACTAAGTGCAAGCCTAAAGCAAGACAAAGAGGAACTAACTACAGAAAAGTTACAAATGCTGAAATATCTATTAAGGCATAGTACTTGGCCACAATCCCTTTTCTGTAATTCTGAAATCCAAAAGCTCTGAAAATCTAAAATTCCTTTTTTTTAAAATTTATTCTACTTTAGATGAAGGTTTACAGAACAAACTAGCTTCTCATTAAACAATTAGTACATATATTGTTTTGTGACATTGGTTGCCAACCCCATGACATGTCAACACTCTCCCCCTCTTGACCTTGGGTTCCCTATTAGCAGCTTTCCTGTCCCCTCCTGCTGTCTCATCCTTGCCCCCGGGCTAGTGTGCCTATTTAATCTCATTTTGTTTTATGGGCCTGTCTAATCTTTGGCTGAAGGGGGAACCTCAGGAGTGACTTCATTACTGAGCTAAAAGGGTGTCTGGGGGCCATACTCTCACAGTTTCTCCAGTCTCTGTCAGGCTAGTAAGTCTGGTCTTTTTTGTTGTGTGTGTGAGTTAGAATTTTGTTCTACATTTTTCTCCAGCTCTGTCTGGGACCATCTATTGTGATCCCTGTCAGAGCAGTTGGTGGTGCTAGTCGGGCACCATCTAGTTGTGCTGGACTGAGTACAAGTGGTCCATTAGTCCTTTGGACTAATCATTGGACTAAACTTTCCCTTGTGTCTTTGGTTTTCTTCATTCTCCCTTGCTTCAGACAGGGTGAGACCAGTGGAGTAGGATGGCTATTCACAAGTTTTTAAGACCCCAGACGCTACTGACTAAAGTAGAATGTAGAACGTTTTCTTTATAAACTATGTTACGCCAGTTGAGCTAGATGTTCCCCAAGACCACGGTCCCCACAGCCCTCAGCCCAGTAATTCGGTCCCTCAGGCAGTTTGGATGTGTCTATGAAGCTTCCATGACCTTCCCTTGGACAAGCTGTGCTGGCTTCCCCAGTATTGTGTATTGTCTTACTCTTCACCAAAGTTTTTTTTTTAATTGTATTGTGCTTTAGGTGAAAGTTTATAGCTCAAGTTAGTTTCTGATTCAAAAATTTATACACATATTGTTTTGTGACATAGGTTGCAATCCCTGCAATGTGACAGCACTCTCCTCCTTTCTATCCTAGGTTCCCCATGTCCATTCATACAGTTTTCCTGTCCCTTTATACCTTCTTGTCTTGCTTTTGGGCAGGAATTGCCAATTTGGTCTCGTATATTTGATTGAACTAAGAAGCATGTTCCTTGTGTTTGTTATTGTTTGTTTTATAGAACTGTCTTTGTCTGAAAAGTGGGATTCAGGTCAAATTCTTTTTGTAACTCATTTGGCAGCAAAAATCTGACCTCAACTGATCACATTATTTATCGATATTATCCTTTTTGGTGTGAATATTCAGTGGCATCACTAGGGTTGGTTATCACCTAGTACGGTAGCTCATGGTGTCACCCACCCCCCCACCATGGACCTCCTCCCAAACCAAACCATATAGAATCATTAGTAATGTTTTCTGTACTAATGTTACTCATAAATTGTAATTCCTGTATATCACTCCTTCTTTTCTTTTAATTACTACTTCATTCTCAAAAAAGTTATTGCTGTAGGTTCACAAATACTAATTACCACAATATTGTAGCTAAAACACCAGAAAACGTGACAAAATCAGCAACTATAAAAACAGCGCAGCAACAAAAACAACAGCGCATGCTTGTAGCGCATGCAGAGGAAACCATGTGAATCGAAGGTCATTGTAATTGGATGATAATGACAGCTCTGACTCGAGGGCATTAGAAGGTTCAAAAAGTAAATTAGCATAGAGTTTTAGCCTTGTAGGTACATTAATACATGTAAGCTGAGCTTACGAAAAATGTTTTTGTTGTTATAACTACAGCAATTTTTTTTTTTAAATTGTGCTTTAGGTGAAACTTTATAGCTCAAGTTAATTTCTCATAAAAAATATATACACATATTGTTTTTTGACATTAGTTGCAATCCCCACAATGTGACAGCACACTCCGCCTTTCCACCCCAGTTTCCCTGTGTCCATTTGACCAGTTCTCGTCCCTTCGTGCCTTCTCATCCTGCCTCTGGACAGGAGCCACCCATTTGGTCTCGTGTATCTGACTGAACTAAGAAGCACACTCCTCACCACTATTATTTTTTGTTTCATAGTCCTGTCTAATCTTTGTCTGAAGAGTAGGCTTTGGGAATGGTTTTAGTTCTGGGTTAACAGAGCGTCCAGGGGCCATAGTTTCAGGGGTTCCTCCAGTCTCTGTCAGACCATTAAGTCTGGTCTTTTTACGTGAATTTGAGTTCTGCTCTGCACTTTTCTCCTGCTCCATATGGGACTCTCTGTTGTGTTCCCTGTCAGGGCGGTCATTGGTGGTAGCCAGGCACCATCTAGTTCTTCTAGTCTCAGGCTGATGGAGTCTCTGGTTTATGTGGACCTTTTGTCTCTTGGGCTAATATTTTCCATGTGTCTTTGGTGTTCTTCATTCTCCTTTGCTGTAAGTGGGTTGGGACCAATTGATGCATCTTAGATGGCTGCTCGCTAGCTTTTAAGATCCCAGATGCCACTCACCAAAGTGGGATGCGGAACATTTTCTTAATAAACTTGTTACGCCAGTTGACCTAGATGTCTCCCAAAACTATGGTCCCCAGGCCCTAGCCCCAGATACTCTGTCACCCAAAGTGTTTGGATGTGTTCAGGAAACTTTTCAGCTTTTCCTTTGGTCCAATTGTGCTGACTTCCCCACTACAGGATATTTTTATAAAAAACAATAAATTCCTGCTGGAAGTCTGCACAAAAATTTTATATACAGTCATTCTGGTGTCACCCTCCCCGACAGCATCATCCAGTGCAGCCCACACACCCGTACCCCCCTAGTGATGCTACTGTGAATATTCATACATTTTGCTGCATTAAGTATTAATGTTTGATTATGTGGTTCTGCTCTGGACTCCACTAGGGTATTATGTCACATATAAAGGATTGTGGACCTCTAATTGAAAAGTGTAATTATTTACACTTTTTTTTGGTGACATCTTCTCCTCTCTCTCTCTCTCTCTCTCACACACACACACACACAACTGCAGTTAAATAGTTGCTTCTATTTTAAAAGCACCACTAAAGATGGATTGCTAAAGATGGATATGTAACAATCCTGTGACAATCATAGTTCTCATTCTCATTCTTTTTATTATTATTTAAAATCAAATAACAATTAACATACTTCAAAAAGTTTATACCATATCTTTCTTCCACTGGTTGTCATTCTGGAAAAAAAAAAAAAAAGCCAAGAGACAACTGTAGCAAAACATATTTGTTTCTCTATGGAATGTATAAATTAAAACCAAGTATATGGAACTCACATTTAATAAGATTAATTCAACATAATAACCATCAGTTAGTATTCACTGAATGTCACATAGATACGACAATGTTTTAGGCACTATTTATAAGAAGATGAAAACTTTACTGAGATAACAAAAAGGAACACTAATTTTTTAAAAAATATCTGTTATAAGTTTCTTTTCATTTATTCTCTAGTATGATTATGTGTAGTTAAGTGAACTGGATTGTGTAATAATTGATAAAGATTGTCACAGCTAATCACTCATGTATCTACTTGCATCGGTTATTAAGATTATAGAAATACCAAGTTATGCAGCATTTCATTCGATTCAGGATAAGTTTGTTAGTTATTTTCAAATCAGGTGAAGATCAGTTGCTCAGGAAAGTTTAGTGAAAACATTGGGATTTATAAAGATTCTGAAGCAGAGGTGTCTTATTTGTGAGCTGTGGAATTTCCAAAAGTTAGCTCCTGATTGGGAATGTATTCCACTATTTTAAAATACAAAGGGTTTCATTTTAAAGCCTTTATAATCTTTAATATTTTTTCCTTAAAAATTATGTTTCCTTTGCAATCCCAAACTAAATCTCTCCAGGCACAGTTGCTGGGGAACAAATGGGTTAGTTTATGAAATGAGTCTTTAGTCTAATGAGTTCTTCTCACTGTATTTGTTGTTGTTGTCGTTAGGCGTCTTCAAGTCGATTCCTACTCATAATGACCCCACGTATAACAGAACAAAACACTGCCTGGTCCTGCACCATCCTCACAATCATTGTTATGCTTGAGCCCGTTTTTGCAGCCACTGTGTCAATCCATCTCATTGAGGGTCTTCCTCTTTTTTGCTGACCCTCTACTTTACCAAGCATGATGTCCCTCTCCAGGGACTGGTCCCTCCTGATAATATGTCCAAAGTACGTGAGACAAAGTTATCTCCATCCTTGCTTCTAAGGAGGATTCTGGCTGTCTTACTATATTAGACTTAAGGAAATTATTCAAATACTATAGTGCACTCTTTGAAGTCAGTAGCAGCTTTGTACTTAATTGAACCAAAGGCAGTATAAAATATGACAAAAGTACTCTCAAAATGATTTTGTTAATCCATATATTCAGTTTTTTAATGATGTAAAGCTGAATTAAAAAGACTTTGTTCTGGTAAAGTTTTCTTAATAATAATAGAAAAGACTGCTTTGGTTGCCACACACACACACACAAAAATCACGGTCTGCTTGAGGCTTTTGGAAACCTAGTGTAAACTCTCAAGTTTCTAAGCTCAATAAAAACGTGTTTGCTACTGTTAAGTACATATACAGAGCCCTGGTGGTGAAGTGGTTAAGAGCTTAGGTTGCTAACCGAAAGGTCGGAACTTTGAATCTACTAGCTGCTCCTTGGAAACCCTATGGGGCAGTTCTACTCTGTCCTATAGGTCACAATGAGTTGGAACTGACTCGACGGCACACAACAACAACAACAGGTCTATATACGTATTTAAAGGCCACATTTAAAAGCACTCTGATTTACAGAGTCATTTTGGCTTAAGCTTACTATTTAATGAACCATCATATCACTACAGGGACTGAAAGTGTTAAAGCAACTCAAGATGAGTGACTGCTGTCAGCGATAAGTTTATTATATAGTTGGATAGTTTTTCCTTTCTTTTCTACCACATTTACTTAAAACATTTAATCATTCATTAGTTTAAATTTATTTAAATATTTAAATTTAAATTAAATAATTTTAATCTAAAATCAAGTACATCTGATTTCTAGAAACGTAGTCAAAATGTTTTGCCTGAAGCAAATATTTTTACTATTTTGACATTATTATTGTCCATATTCTCTAGAATAATGTATAAGAAAATAGATTAGCTATTTTATATATATGGATAAAGATATCTGGCTAAGGTTATACAGATGTGTTGGCAATCTTGTGTAACAACTCAGATCTTCATAGTCATTGTTCATCTTACTATTGTTTTACCACAAATAGCTCCTCTATAACATCAAAATGATTTAGCTCACTTTTAGTATTTTGTGGATTTGGTTACATTTCCCCTTTCCTTTCCCTTAAGCACACACACACCCCACAGCATGGTAATGGAGGGAACAAGGTGTTTAGAGAACCAAAGTTCTATGCTTGTTTCTGTGTGTGACCTTGGTAAGAATCAACTTTTTGGGGCTCTGTCTTCCCATTTGTTTCTTCTGGTTCCTTAATGCTATTGTAAATCTTAGAACATATCATATTTTTTCAGTCTGAATACTAGTCCTATCCCAACATTAGTATCATAAAGGATGCCACTGGAAGTTAAAACACATTTTATAATGTAGATGTTTAACTTTACAAGTAGGGATGGGTGACTACACTTTAAATTATTGTTAGATATTCACTATTTTAGTTTATGCCATTTGGAGTGAAGGTAAATTGCTTGAATATAAGATTTAATATTGTAACAGTAAAATTAGATTGCTTCACATTTTTGGGGCAGGTGTTTTCTTATCTAGTCAATTACAGTTTGGATTCACTCAAGTAAAATTAACCTAAAAATATCAAGAGAATGTTGCCAATATACATATAGAGAAATTTTATAGTGATGTTACAATTTGCATTCTTCTCCCTATAAACAGTATTAAAAATTCTTATATGAACCTAGAAAATATACAGGTATTTAAAGAATACAATTAAATATCTACTTCAAAGATGCAGAAAAACACATTTCAAACTGTAAGAAAAACGAGTAACATTGACATATTTGGACACTAATGTCATAATTATGCTAACAAAGTGAGAATGGAGGTAATTATGTAGTTACCGTAGGGTGTTAACCAAAAGCTATTATAAAAACATTTAAATAAGACTATATTAACCCAGTGCTTTTATTATTTCAATTTCCTTTTCTGAACAAGACTTTTTGATTGAATTAATTCTCTGGGGATTCCCTCCCTTTCATTTCCACTTTGAAGGACAGTGTTTCAGAGTAAAAGAGCAGAGGGTAAGCATCTAGGCCAAGAACTTCCCCAGGTCCATGAAAACTTGTACCTTTTTCTGCTCCCTCTGTACAGGAATGGAGGGAAGAAACATAAGAAAACAAAATTCTCATGCACATGAGCAGCTGATAATTTCATATTTGCATAACGTTTTCTCTATTTACAAAGCGTTTTCACATGATTCACTTGATTCTCAAAATAATTCCACAAAACATAACAAATGGGGTGTTAGTATTGTTTTACAGATGAGAGAACTGATGCTTAGAGAGGTTAAGTGACTTACTCATGGTCAAATATTGGTACAGCAAAGGCAAGCTTAGAACTCAGGTTTTCTGGTTTCTAGTTAAATATTCTTTCTACTAGTCTACTTTGGTTTTCAAACAAATGAGGCAACTACAGTTTAATAGTAAAGTTCTTCTGTTTCTAAGAAGGCAGCTTCATGTGGTGCCCCTCTTTGTGATTAGAAATGGTGTACAGAACAGAATAGAAATGTGCGTTATATTTGACATTATGATCAAAATATCCCTTCCAGGAAAGGGGCTTAAATCAGTGAGTTCAAAATTAGGGAACTCAAAAGTCATTGTACTTTCTTGATTCATTATTTTGTCTTCACTTTTATGGATAAGATTGTAAAATATAATTTGAATACTAAATATAGCAAACATTTAGCCAATTTTCCTTGTCCAGAAGACTCTTTTCTATACTTGGAAATGGGATGGTTTACAAATTTACTATATTGATGATTTTGACATTAGTTCAAGGTAAATTGCATTTAATTTCTTTGAAAATGCCAGCATATAGATAAATTTGTTTTTTCTAAGAACAGTATACTAAAGCATGAAAACATTTGCTGATAAATGGTTGTTTGTTTTTATTTTTGGAAATATTTGCAATAAAATATTTTGCTTGGATTCTTAGACACATTTATAAAACGTAAATTTTCAGAAGCAATAAATCAGAGACGAAAAATGAGCATAAAACTTATTTTCTTATGTTCAGGTAAAATTAAGGGAGGATAAATATTTCAGACAATGGTTAAAAACCTGGCCCCTTAAATAAGAAACTGATGTTTTCATCCTAGTCAATACCTCTGAGATTGTTTCTCTGTAAGTGAACAGTATACTTTGATACCCACTTTACTGTTCAAAATTAACTAAGTTAAAAGAATATGATTCCTGATAAAAGCTTTTAAATCTGACTATATATATATATGCACACACACACAAACAACCCATTTCAGACTGTCAAGAAAAATGAGTAATATTGACATATTTGGACACTAAGTTCAGCTATACGGTAACAGTGAAAACAGAGGTAATTGTGTAGCTACTGTAGTTTGAAGAAAAAGTTGTCTGCTTTGCCTTTATAATTTTGCAAAATATCCAATCTTGTAGCGTGACAAATAAGCACAGTGCCCTGAATTAAATACCTTGTAAAACAGTGTTAATATGGGCTTGTGAGTCAGGTATATGACATTTTTTAATGTTTCCATTGCATCAGCCTGTTCTTAATGTTGTATTTATCTTGAAACGACACCCAGTCTGCTCTTGTTAGTTCTTTGGCATGTTTGAAGTCAGCAGAAGCACTCTTTCCTGGGCTTGACTGCTTCCTCAGAAGAATGCACAGTATTTGGAACAAAACCGCTTTTAACCCCTTCCCAGCCATCCTGAATACAAATTTCTCCCTTTTTAATAAGTTCATATATGTCTCTTGTCAAGATTGTGAAGGATTCCTCAACATTTGTGGCATCTTTTGCTGAGGTTTCTATATATCTCATACCACAGTCTGCTGACAGTTTTTCCGCTTCTTCCCTTGTAACTTGACGTTGTGAAGCTAAATCACATTTATGTCCCACTAGGAGAAATACAATTCGAAATGGCTGTACATGCATTTTTGCTTCTTCTAGCCAATCTCTCACATGTTCAAAGGATCGTCGGTTAGTAATATCAAATACTAAAAATCCACCAACTGAATTGCGGTAATAAGATCGAGTTATTGATCTGGAAAATAAATAGAAAAAAGGTTGTAAAAGGATGACTTGTTTTTTTTTTTTTACCCTCCCTCAAGCAATGCAGCACCTTCATAAAATTTGAAGACACCTTAACGTGATTTAACTGGAATTTATCAATCAAAGATGAAGTGTCTTAAATGAATAGAACGTTAAAGTAGTAGTTATTTTTAGATAGAGAAATAAGCACTTACCTGTTATTTCATCTTGAACTGTCTTATGATTATTTGTTTTTATTTTAAAATATCTGATACAATAATTATTATTACATCGTTGTGGTTGAAAATATGCATGGAGAAAGACTGGGTAAAAGGCATGAGTTGCGCAGAAACTGGATCTTAAGAATCTCTCCCTGCCATTTAATTCAGCAAGCCCCTCTCTATACAATTTAGGAAGAAGAAACTAGGGCAGACTGCTAGTCTTAGGCTATACCTATTCAAGACAGACAGGAAACTGTTCTATGGACCTGGGATATCAGTCTGAGGTATGCTAATGATTCTCTGTTTGCCCTCCAGATTTAATCTCTGTTCTTCTCTGGGCCTCGGGAATCTGACCTTTACAAACAAACAGTTTTCCCCAGACTCGATTGCCCTCCGGCTTGCAGTTGGATTCAGCCAATGGGAGGCACCTGCTGGAGGCAGGAAGAAAGAGAGGTTAGGGTATTTATCCTTCTGATTGTCTCTGCTGGGCGGTGGCTTGGCAGTGACTGTCTTCTTGTCTCTGGTCAAGGTTCCTCTCCCATGGCTTTCACCAGGTTCCAGTAATACCATTCCCTTTCCTTGTCCCTTCCAGTGGTTAATGGCTTCTCACTGTTGCTATATTTGAATGCTTCACCACACTTTATTGGTGCCCTTGACCTTGCCCACATCTCTGGAAATAGTTACTTCATTAAACTCATTTCAGTTAACCCTTCAAGCGTGCCATTTGTTTCAGACTGATTAGTGAGGCAAGGTGGCAAGGCCGTACTGTTTTGTTTCTTACCTTTACATATGTTGTTCTATCTACCTAGAATGTCCTCAACCTTTTTCTGCCTAGAAAACTCCTATTTCTCTTTAAGAGTCAGCTGAAGAATCATATCATCTGAGAAGCCTTCCCTTCCGCTGACCTCTCTGCCTCCACCTCTTGTAGGTACTCCGTCTTTTATGACTCCCTGGAAACTTTTGTATATTGCCATTAAGATTGTAACAAATTTTCATAATGTGCTGTGACTGGATTTGCTGATGTGTCTCCCCACCTAATTTACAGCTCCTTGAAGGTCAAACATCTCTTTTCACCTGTGTATCTTTCTAATCATCATATTGGCTGGCAAATGATAAACGTCATTAAATAGTTGTTATATTGGATTAATTAATCTTATTGGAGAGGGAAGGTGCTAAATGTTTTATGAGCCAGAGACCCCATGTTTCTCAGTTTCCAAGTTCTCAATGACCTTGAGAATTGAGATCATGCTTAAGCAAACTCATCTCTCTACTTGCTAAAGCATTAAAGACCTTTGTGGAAGGCCAGTGGATTATCTGTTATTCTCAGGCTTTCACATGCCTTCATTATTTCATTGCTGAAATCACAGCTCAGTTCAGAGACTTGATACCACAAATACCTTTGTTGTGGGAGTGTGAATAAAAAAGTATTTTACTTTCTTTTCTTTTCTCCTGCTTCACTGTTTCTCCTCAGAATTCTCAACAGAGAGATTCTCAAGTGACTTTTTTTAAAAAATCTTTTCTCAAGGATTACTGTCCCACATAGCCACCGACAATAAGAAAAATTTCCTACCATCTCTCCTGGGTTATAAATAATGATATTCATTTAAATTGTGTTTTGTCTTATTTTGAAGGCCATCTAATTTATTTTTTGCTTCTCATTTTTATGTTTGCGGTTAGACAGACGTGTCCCCCACGCATCTGTCAGTTTGTCATACTGTAGGGGCTAGTGTGTTGCTGTATGCTGGTAGCTATGCGACTTGTATTCAAATATCACCTGTCACATGGTGGACAGGTTTCAGCTGAGCGTCTAGACTAAGACAGACTAGGAAGAAGGACTGGGTGTTCTACTTCTGAAAAAAATTAGCCAGTGACACTTGATGAGTATCAGCAGAGCACTGTCTGATATAGTGCTGGAAGATAAGCCCCTCAGGCTGGAAGGCTGGGGAAGAGCTGCCTTCTCAAAGTAGAGTCAACCTTAATGACGTGGATGGAATAAAGCTTTTGGGACCTTCATTTGCTGATGTGGCAAGACTCAAAATGAGAAGAAACAGCTGCAAGCATCCATTAATAATCAGAATGTGGAACGTATGAAGTATGAATCTAGGAAAATTGGAAGTTGTCAAAAATGAACTGGAACATATAAACATCGATATGCTAGCCATTAGTGAGCTGAAGTGGACTGGTATTGGCCATTTTGAATTGGACAATCATATGGTCTACTATGCCAGGTATAACAAATTGAAGAAGAATGGCGTTGCATTCATTGTCACAGAAAAAAAAAAATTCAAGATCTATCCTGAAGTACAATGCCGTCAGTGATAAAATAATACCCATATGTCCACAAGGAAGACCAGTTAATGCGACTATTATTCAAATTTACGCACCAACCACTAAGGCCAAAGATGATAAAAAAATTGAAGATTTTTACCAACTTCTGCAGTCTGAAATTGATGAACATGCAATCAGGATGCATTGGTAATTACTGGTGATTGGAATGTAATATTTGGAAACAAGAAGGATCAGTAGTTGGAAAATATGACTTGGTGATAGAAACGATGCTGGAGATTGCATGATAGAATTTTGCAAGATAAACGACTTCTTCATTGCAAATATCTTTTTTCAGTAACATGAATGGTGACTATACACATGGACCTCGCCAGATGGAATACACAGGAATCAAATCAACTACATCTGTGGAAAGAGATGATGGAAATGCTCAATGTCATCAGTCAGAACAAGGCAAGTGTCCACCCGCGGAACAAACCATCAATTGCTCATACGCAAGTTCAAGTTGAAGCTGAAGAAAATTAGAACAAGTCCACGAGACCCAAAGTAGGACCTTAAGTATATCCTACCTGAATTTAGAGACCATCTCAAGAATAGATTTGATGCATTGAACACTAATGATCGAAGACCACAGTAGTTGTGGAGTGACATCAAGGACAGAAAGAAAGAAAAGGTCAAAATGGATGTCAGAAGAGGCTCTGAAACTTGCTCTTGAACATCGAGTAGCTAAAGTGAATGGAAGAAATGATGAAGGAAGAGAGCTGAGCCGAAGATTACAAAGGGTGGCTCAAGAAGACAAAGTAAAGTATTACAATGAAATGTGCAAAGACCTGGAGATAGAAAACCAAAAGGGAAGAATACGCTCGGCATTTCTCAAGCTGAAAGAACTGAAGAAAAAACTGAAGCCTCAAGTTGCAAAGGTGAAGGATTCTATGGGCAAGATGCTGAACGATGCAAGAAGCATCAAAAGAAGATGGAAAGAATACACCGAGTCACTGACCAAAAAGAATTGGTCAACATTCAGTCATTTCAGGAGGTAGCATATGATCAAGAAATGATGGCACTGAAGGAAGAAGTCCAAGCTACACTGAAGACACTGGTGAAAAACAAGGCTACAGGAATTGATGGAATACCAGTTGAAATGTTTCAACAGATGGTGCAGCACTGGAAGTGCTCACTCATCTATGCCAAGAAATTTGGAAGACAGCTACCTGACGAACTGATTGGAAGAGATCCATATTTATGCCTATTCCAAAGAAAGGTGATGCAACTGAATGCAGAAATTATTGAACAATATCATTAACATCACATGCAAGTAAAATTTGGCTGAAGATCATTGAAAAGTGGCTACAGCAGTAAATCAACAGGGAACTGCCAAAAATTCAAGCTGGATTCCAAAGAGGACATGGAAGAAGGGATATCATTGCTGATGTCAGATGGATCCTGGCTGAAAGCATAGAATACCAGAAAGATGTTTACCTGTGTTTTTATGACTATGCAAAGGCATTTGATTATGTGGATCATAACAAATTATGGATAACACTGTGAAGAACAGGAATTCTAGGACACTTAATTGTGCTCATGAGGAACCTGTACACAGATCAAGAGGCAGTCGTTTGAACAGAACAAGGGGATACTGTGTGATTTAAAGTCAGGAAAGGTGTGTGTCAGGGTTGTATCCTTTCACCATTACTTATTCAATCTGTATGCTGGGCAAATAATCCAAGAAGCTGGACTATATGAAGAAGAATGGGGCATCAGGATTGGAGGAAGACTCATTAACAACCTGCGATATGTAGATGACACAACCTACTTGCTGAAAGTGAAGAGGACTTGAAGCACTTACTGATGAAAATCAAAGACTACAGCCTTCGGTATGGATTACATCTCAACATAAAGAAAACAAAAATCCTCACAACTGGACCAATAAGCACCATCATGATAAACGGAGAAAAAACTGAAGTTGGCAAGGATTTAATTTTACTTGGATCCACAATTAATGCCCATGGAAGCAGCAGTCAAGAAATCAAACAACACATTGCATTGGGTAAATCTGCTGCAAAAGACCTCTTTAAAGTGTTAAAAAGAAAAGGTGTCACTTTGAAGACTAAGGGGCACCTGACCCAAGCCATGGTGTTTCCAATCGCCTCATATACATGAGAAAGCTGGGCAGTGAATAAGGAAGACTGAAGAATTGACACCTTTGAATTATGGTGTTGATGAAGAATAATGAATACACCATGGACTTCCAGAAGAACGAACAAATCTGTATTGGAAAAAGTACAGACAGAATGCTTGCGAGACTTTGTCTTACATACTTTGGACATGTTATCAGGAGGGACCAGTCCCTAGAGAAGGACATCATGCTTGGTAAAGTAGAGGGTCATCAAAAAAGAGGAAGATCCTCAACGAGATGAATTGACACAGTGGCTGCAAAAACGGGCTCAAGCGTAACAACGATCACGAGGATGGCGCAGGAGCGGGCTGTTTCATTCTGTTGTACACAGGGTCTCTGAGTCGGAACTAACCTGACGGCACGTAATAACAACAACAGGCAGATGTGCAGTGTCTTGAAAGAAACCTAATCTAGGTCCATGTTATTATGCTTTAAGCCTTAGTTAATTTAGTACCAAGTCTGCATTACTTTACTCCCTCTTGCAATTAATTTATCATTACTATAATTTAGAAAAATATGCTCTTTGTAACTGAAAACCCAATGTTAAAAATGCTTGTATATTGAGCAGAAGCATGTCTTAACACTGTAGGAAATACCACATTTTCTAACATCTTGTATTTAATTTTGAAAAGGTATTTGCAATACAGTTGGCAAATCAATCTATAAAATAAAATTATGGCAAAGCATATGTAATGTACTCCATGAAACAACTCTTAATAGTTGGAACAAATGGTCTCAATATGACATCTGCAATTTTCCATATAATGATCTCCAATTTCTATGTGAGGGATATTTGGTTTAGAATTCTGATATTGTCCTAAGGGGTAGGGTTTTCCCTAAAACAAGTGGGCATCTCTGTTGTCAGTCATTTGGGAGAAGAGGTAGGCCTTCAGACTGAAAACTTGAACTTGAAAGGCTGGTCTTGCAGAGGTGATGAGGGACAATCTCTTTCTCCAGGCCTTCCTCTCTTGGGTTGGGATACTGAAGTCTCTAGAAGTTCTTGAAGGTATTATTAGTAGGTAGGGAACAAACCCTAAAACAACTAGATGGGGAGGCCTCCCTGCAGAAAACTCAGATTTGATGATGAGAAACACTTCTTTATAAGCACAAACATCTTATTACTTTATGTCTGTTTCCTTCTGGGCTTTGAAATTCTCACTGAATGATAGGGAGGGAGATGGATGCAAGAAGAAAAGGAAGGAAGGACAAGAGAAATGAATGAATGGATTTCAGTCTGGTATCAGGTGTGTTATGTGGAGTAAAGAAATGTTAAGACCACCCTCTGGCAAGAATGGCAAAGGGGATGCAGCGCCCCTAAATCCAAGGTGATGGTAGTGTGATGGGCAAGGTGAATTATGGAGGACAGGAGTCATGGTTACAAGCTCATAGCTGCCCCTTGTCCCTCCCAAGTAGAAAATCTGGTTTTGATTATAAAAGAAACCTGCTGGGTTTTTTTTATACCTTGGATGCTACACTATCGTATCCCATCCTAACCCAGTTCCAAAGGAATAGTTCTCTCTGAATGTTTTCTTTACTTCCTTGCCTTACCTGGTTCCTGCTGGTTCCTGAGAAACCTGCTGGTTCCTGAGAACATTGCTTCCCCTCATGTTGCTCATTCTGTAGGATCAGGAGGAGGTGACTTCTGCTTCCCCAATGCCACGTCCAGATATTCTCTTTCACTCCTTCTTGTCATTCTGCTTAGAGATTTCAGCATCCATTTGGATGAGCTTTCCAATGTCACGTCTCAGTTTCATGACTTCCTCATCTCTAATGGTCTTCTCCCTCAATTCTGCCTTTCTCATCCACTTCCTTTTTGTCACCAGAAACTTTCACCGCCTCCCAAACTGCAGATTTATACACTCCGCTTTTTGATCAAACTTTCCCAGCCTTCCAGCGTATTTTTATTGTGATAATTCTTTACTTCATCAAGAGCTGCAATGCACTGACCATTCTATTCATTAACACCCTTTTATCTTCACCTCCTTCTAGGTCTTAGATTTTATAAGACGTTATAATCGCTGTCTTGGAAATATCTTCAATTCTGAAGCCCCTCTCCCTCTGCCATACTAATCTGGGAAAATTCTATCTCTGGACCAAGCTAGCATGCAGCTGAATGTTTCTGGGGAAAATCACTCTATCAGGTAGACTGGTATCACTATGAATTAATTATAACCAATTCCAAATGGGCACTCAACACAGCCAAGGAATACTGCTTGGGTATTAGGAGATACTCTCCTGATACTCTTGGGGAGATACCTAAGAGTATCAAGAGAAACTCTTCTCTTTCCTCACATTTAGGTTTCTACCATAGGAAGATTCCTCACTAGAAGGAGAAGTGGCTGCTCCATTTGGTTAAAGTCTGTTTCTCAGACTGGTAGGCAGGATCACTGTGTGCTCAAGGTCGGTACTCTTGTATGGTATCCTCTTTCCCTTTTTCACTTTCTGGATCCATGCTACTGGCTTGCTAAGTGTGAGAGGTGGACAGATGCGATGTCTGTTTTGCTCACTGCTGAATACCTGGTAGCTTTCAAGTGTCTGGCACTTAGTGGGCACTCAATAAATTATTAGTGAATGAAAGGAAGGTTTATTTGGTCAGAACTGTGAAAACAGCTGTTGGGGAAATAGAAAAAAATGGCAGAGTGAAGACTTTTTAAAAAATTGAGGTGAGATTCTTATAACGAATTAACTATATTTAGTGTGTTCACAATGTTGTGCTCTCTCTAGCTTCAACACTTTTTCATCACCCCCTAAAACACGCCATACTAAGTAATCACTCCCCATTTCTCCCTCCTCCTATCCCCTAATAACCTCTAATCCACTTTCTGTCTCTTTTGATTTGCATATTCTAGACATATCACATAAAAAGAAATATACAATATGTGACTTTTGTGTCTGGCTTCTTTCACTTAGCATAAAGTTCATCAAAGTTGTAGCACATATCCGTACTTTCTTCCTTTTCATGGCTGAATAATATACCATTGTATAATGCATTTATTCATTCATCCATTGATGGGCATTTAGGTTGTTTTCACTTTTTGGCTATTGTGAATAATGCTGCTAAAAACATGCATGTACAAGTTTCTGTGTGGATACATGCTTTCATTTCTCTTGGGTATATACCTAGGAGTGGAATTGCTGGGTCATATGGTAATTCTCTGTTTAACTTTTTGAAGAACACTAAACTGTTTTCTAAAGAAAGTGAGGAAGCTTGAGGGAAAAGAGATACTAGCAGGGTGAAAAAAAGCGAAGGTGCCCAACATTAGATTTATTAGTAGTGTGCTCTTATATTCTCATACTGAGATCACTGAGTTACTATGAGCTTATCAGTGTTCTAAGAGGGAAGATGAATTAAAAATTCAGAAGCCTATGTATCCAAAAGAAATACAGCCATGAGAATACAGTAACCAGCAATTTCTGTGAAATTTCTTAGGGAGGGGGGGCACGTTAATGAAATCTCTCCAAAGAAGACAAGGTGTGGTATGTTATACCGTCTATGAAGAAGAAAGAAGCATAATACTAGGTGGACATTTTTGAAGTTTGGAGAAAACATATATTTGGATGTGCTTCTTGGACCCATTTACTGGGCGACTCCAAAGGCTTCCAACTTTAATAAGGCTGAGAGCAAGAAAGTCCCGTCAGCTGGTTCAAGCTGCAATGCAGACAGCTTTGCCACTTTGTTCATGGTCTGCCAGATCTAATGGTGCCTGCTAAAGTGCTTGCAACAGACTGGGATGCTTTATCAAGCCTGTGGAAGCCTCCACTGGACAATTATAGGAGTGGCATTTTGGAATAAAGGCATGTCCTCTTTGTCATACTTTTATTATACTTTTGAGAAATAGTTCTTGACTTACAACCTGGCTTTGATAAAGATGAAATGCCTGGTTGTGGAACACCAAGTGACTGCGCAATCTGAGTGTCCATCATGATCTGGGTGTTTTCTGATTCACCAGCCTGGAACTTCGTCATCAAGCAGAAGTGGTATACATAGACAGGAATATGGAGCAGGACCTCAGGGTACCTGGAGTGACAAAGGCTCCCACACTCAGCATACCTACTCCTGCAGCACCGTCTCAACCCATGGTCTTAATCCGTACTTCCCTCTAATTGAAAAGGAAAAAAATCAAACCAGGCTCTACCAAATATGCTAGCATCAGTCAGCCTCACTCAGTGGTGAAATCAAGGTCAGTGGAAAACAAAAATCTTCCCATCTGTGGAACTTCTAGTGATACATCTCCTTGTCTACTTTTTCCAGAAGAAAAGATGGGGAGATGTAGGTAAGAATCTACATCAATTTATGAGCAAAGGCTAAGGGATTCACATGTTGGAAAAAACAAGATCAGAAGACTGGTAACAAGGATTGGGGAAGAGGTATATGGATGGATCTTAAGTATGTGAATACTTATATACTATGTGAATACTCACCAAAAGTCCCCCTCTATGGAAGAGTTCTTAATAATTAGGGGATCAAAATGTCTTCCCCTGTAGTTATCAGTCAGTATTTTTACCCTAGTTTGGACTCAAACAAAGTGATCCTGGTAGAAAGATGGAGGCTATGCCTGGGTTTAACAGAGACTTTGTCTTACCTAGGCTGGCCTGGACTGTCATTGCTTAATACCCAATTTTCTAGTAGCTACTGGCACCTTGGATACAATACCTTACTCTGGGGGAATCATCATGGAGGGGACACTGATATGTCCTCACTGTAATAGATATTTAATCTAGGTTCCGGCCATGCTAGCACCACCATCCCTGACCTTATGGAATGCCTTCTATATAGTCATTGTGTTTCACACATTGCTACTGACCGAAGAATTCACTTAACAGTGGAAGAGATAGGGCAATGGGCTGGTGCCATGGGATTCATTGATCTTATGCCATATCACTTTATGCCCATGTCCAGGAGATGACACCTTGCAAGATATTGGTGTGATCCTTTAGAATGTATACACTCTATAAACTAGCGAGCAATATAGCAGGTGGTGTTTTATCCTATAGACAGAAGCCGTGGTATGGGAAGCAAAGGGTGAATGTGGGGATGATGGTGCCTTTCAAAATTACACTTAATGACTCACTAAAATGTTTGGTTGCTTCTAATCTCTGACTCTGAACTCTGCTGATTTAAAAGTTTTAGTATCCAGGAAAGAAATTCTTTTACTAGAGAACCCCATGATGCTTCTATTGAATTAGCAGTTGAGACCGCCAACTGGCCATCTGAGGCTTCTTACGGCTCTGGCTGAACAGGCAGAAAAGGGGCAACAGCATCGTGGGGACTTCACTAGCCTCCTCTGATCTTGCTGACCAGACCTCCTGGGATCTTTTAATTCATTCCAAGCCTGGTCCTCCAGCTTCCCATCAATTCTCTGACCCCAGACATACTTCCAATAACTTTTGTTTTGGTTAAAATCCTTAAGGTGGTTTTATTGCTGGCAACCAAGGACCTGACTGTTGTGTCTGTATATATTTTGTAAGAAAATAATGATACAAAACAAGGTCATAACTATTTTATAAATTTCAACATATGCACAGTTTTATGAAACCAAAGTTCGTTCTTATATTTTCTTTGGAATAATAGAAAAGAAAAATGGTCTTCTTGTTTATGTAATTTTTCCCTGAAATAATATGTAGACAGATGATGACAGCACCAGTGTTTGCTTACATTTACAAAGAATTACTTAAATATATGAGTAATAAAATCAAGTGTGAATGATATGTTTTGGGGAATCTGGAATCTTTTTGACACAAATGACATGATTACCTTAGTTATAAAATATGTAAATGATATCTCAAATTAAACAGTTATCTAGTTTCCCAGAAGACACTGAAAATAAGATGCTGTTGTCATGTGAAGGACAAAGTTCCATAGGCCCTGGAATGCTCAAGATTATTCTTATATAAAAAAATTGTATCTGAAAGTGGCAGAATTATATAGATCTTATATGTTATTATTATGAACTTAGGTAGATGTGCACACACTTCTTTAAAAAAGCAACAAAATATTGAGCACTTTCTGACTCACTTAGGTAAAATGAACCAGATGTCCCATCCTGGAAATGCCCTTCTTGTGGCTTTGCCAATTGTAGAACTGGCATTTAGAGGATAGAAACACTTTGATGCCAAAGGCTCTTGGCAGCAAGTAGCCTAGCCTATGAATGCATTAGCCTTGTGAGTGCTTCTTTTTCACCATGACATTACACTCCCACTGCTCTTCTGGGAATCGTCATTATGTTGATGCTTTATTTACCTGCTTCATTTGTCTTGTGTTGCTGGCTCTTAGGACTGCCTTCAAGAGATTAAAACATGAGTCTTCCCACCTCTTTTATTGTTACTGATGCTAATAACCCCTGCCCTTGCCCAAGATTCTGAAACTTAGTGCTTATAACTTAGGCTATTCTTTCTTAACACATTCAAACATTAAAATTTGTTTTTTTTTTTTGTATAATTCTAGGGTCTTTCCATGAAAAGAAGGAGCTGTGGTGGTGCAGTGGTTAAGTACTCAGCTGCTAACTGAAAGGTCAGTGGTTCGAACCCACCAGCCACTCAGTGGGAGAAAGATGTAGCAGTCTGCTGCAGTATAGGTTACAGCCTTGGAAACCCTCTGGGGCAGTTCTACTCTGTCCTATAGGGTCGTTGCTATGAGTTGGAATTGACTGGACAGCAGTGTTCCCCCTACCCCATCAAAAATCGAATCTGTGGTTGTAGAGCTGATAACACATGATGGGCCATATTCTCCCTTTGAATACGTGAATCAGTTCCCCTGTGGCCACCTTTTATTTTCATGACAGATCATCATTTTAAGATTGTGAGGCCTTCTCACCACTCCCAGCACTCTCTATTCACCTTTTATGCTCTATTTTCCTCTGGAGCAATGAGCACATTCTGACACCCTACATACTTCTCCCAGCTTATTTGGTTATAGCCTGTTTCCTCTCATTAGAAGATAAGCTCCATGAGGGAAAGGATTTTTGGTCTTTTTTTTTTTTTTTGATGGTGTATCCTTAGTATCTAGAACAGAAATGGGCATACGTGAGTCCTACCAATATTTGTAAGTGAATAAACAAATAAGTAACTGAATTAGTAAGTTCATACCCTGTCAAATTGTGCCCAGGCGGCATGCAAATGTTGAGCAGATGGGAGAATAAGAAAGAGAAATACACAAAAGCCTATCTTCTGTCTGTGTTTATAATAGGGATTTATAAAGTTAAAAGGACTGAATAATTGCACATATTATAAATATATTGATGAAATCATCCACATTTTCTAAATAGCTACTGTATTTAAATTGATATTAATTCAAATTGTACTTTGCAGTACATTCTGGGAGGCAGAACATGTTATTGTGAAAATCAAAATAGTTTACTAGGAAATTAATAAGAAATGCTTCTAGCTTCACTGTCTACAAGGTGATAGTAAAAGGATGCTTATTTTCCAATTGTTTGGTATGGTGCCAGAAAGTATATAAAACACTTCAACGCTAATTCCAATATTTTCTAGTATTCTTTTGCAGAACAATAATGATTTGATCTCCAGTTTCTTGAAGTTACTTATTTTCCATGCAACATAGTGGATTATGAATAATTTTTCTTGGGTTATAATTCTCTCACCATTTTTGTGGCTGTGCTTTGTTTCCAAACAACTTTCTCTATACTGCTTTGTTTCACGTGCTTTTGTGTCTCTTCCCACATCCTGGAACTTACAATAAATGTTTATCTTTTTCTCATTTCATTCTACTCTACACAGGATGGGGGTGGGGAAAGTGTAGCAGAATTACTTTTCAGGATAGAAACTACACAACAATGTGCCATTAAAACTCTTTTCAACCATGACAGGGGGCCTGGTGTAGTGGAAAGAGCACTGAATACAGTTAAGAGAACTGTGCTCTTATGCAAATCACTAATTAGCTCTAAAGCCTTGAACGAGTCAAAGCCTCTGTGGACATTAATTATATTATTTAAAAAAGATTGTTAGATCATCTCTCTGGGTCCTTCCCAGTCCTGTGCCTGTAGTTACTTATCTACAAAAATGACCAGAATGTTGACCACAGTGTGGTTGACCTCTGTAGCTCTTTCATGTGTCCTTCCCCCACCCCTCACTTTATTGGGCTTTGCTTTCAATTCATCTCTCAGTAATCTTCCTCTCCTCCAATAATCCTATGCTATACAACTGTGGTTAAGAGCTCGGCTGCTAACCAAAAGATTGGCACTTTGAATCCACCAGCTGCTCCTTGGAAACTCTTTGGGGGCAGTTCTACTCTGTCCTATAGGGTTGTTATGAGTTGGAATCGATTCAATGGCAACAGGTTTGGTTTTGTCTTTTTTTATATATACAATTAATTATACATTCTCTTCCATTTTTTAATTCTCTTTTTAGCATCTATCCATCTGTTCCAT
Organism: Dugong dugon; assembly: GCA_030035585.1. NCBI lineage: Eukaryota > Metazoa > Chordata > Mammalia > Sirenia > Dugongidae > Dugong > Dugong dugon. The sequence goes on from CM057467.1 coordinate 37,321,022, forward strand.
CAAATCTCAGTCTTATATTTATTTCACCTCATACTGGCTTCATTAACTTTTGCTTTCCTAATCTCATAGACTGTCTGTAGCTTTTTTATACCTAAGAAATCTAAAATTATGAGGGTTTATCCATTTGCTTCTTTATCTGTCTTCAAGTTTTACTAGTGATTCTTACCGGAAGGTTTGTGCTTAAAATAAGGAATACACCCACTCCTCAATTATTGACTCTGGTTAGATTCTGAAGACCAGGTTGTTACGTGAAAATTGGCATTATGGGAAAATGGCAGATGATCACTTCAGATCACAAAATGCAGGATGACTACATCATTACATAACTGCCAAATTACATCACTGCATAACTGCCAAATTGAATCACAGCCCAGCCAAATTAACCATAACCTTAGCCATCACAGCCAGCATTACCCTTGCCTTGCACTTCTGCATTCATTACTGACAGACGTACGTCGTTAATATACAAAATAGTTGGGTAGTAGATTTTTTACTGTTGTCATAAATGTGAGATGTTGTTAATGATATAGTCGATAAGGGAGGAGTAGGTGTAATGATATTGTATGCTGTGTATAGAAGTGTGACAACTGACTAAAAGTCAGGCAAGAAGATAAGCCTTTTAATTTTGAATGAGGGGACAAAGACCAAGGAAATATCAAGAGTTACTGGATCTCTCCCCAAAATATAGTAATCAGGTGTTTAAAAAGGGAGACCTGATGAAATCATCCAGAAGCATCAGCAGAAGAGACATAGAGAATCACATGACAGAACACACTGTGAAAGGTTCTCATTACTAAAATTGGCAGAATTGCCTACATTTTTTCATTAGAGGACCAGCTCCTAAAGTGTGTTTTGTAGAACATTAATACTGCAAAATGCTCTATGGAAAAGGATTTTGCTATGGGAAACACCATATCTGCCCTTGAGGGTTCACAATGTGTATTAGTATATTAAAAGCTCTGAGAAGTCCTGCAACAACCCAGCATTTCTAAAACTATTTGATTAAGGAACACTTCTCTCAAATTACATCTATTAATATCACTTTGGAAAATGCTTCTCTGAAGAAAAATGATAGGCAATGCCTAGAATTTAAAAATCTATAATATCTTCATAATGCTTTCTCTTATAGCTAGAAAGTTCCTAGTATCTACTAAATTCCTTATGCAGCATTCTCACTTGATCTCTTCTCAAGAAGAGATTTCGGTTTTGGCCACACACTATTCTTTTGTACATTTGATGCAGGAATCTGTGATTGAGGTTATACTTCAGCCTTACCTACTTGAGGCCATTATCACACTAAGTCCTGTGAAAAGTGGAAAAGAAAATGGGCGTGGAGAAGGCTCACATTTTGCCAAGAAAACTCAATGATGACCGTTTGGATATGGTTTGATAAAGACCTTTCTCATGTGACTTCTGATGCACTCACCATATTACTGAAGTACAAACAAGATTAAGGGAGAAATCTCAGTCCCCCTACCTCAATACTTCATTGACACTGAGCTATTTTTGATGGTTCCTTTATATCCTAGCTATTGCTATCAGTGGATGGTCTTAAAGACTTACTGTAACTAGTATAATAATTTGATTTAGCAAGGTATTCCTAAATTAAAAACAAATCACTTCCATAGGAAGGAAAATAGAAATAATTTCATTATATTTCAAGAATGTTTAAGAGAATACAGTTAAGATTTTAAACTAAATTAAAACAATATGTCAGTTAGTCATCCACAATCAACGTTTACTCAGGAATGCTTATATATAGAACTGCTATCTATATTTTGAAATCTTCTCACAGTCTAAACAGTATACTTCTAAATTTAAAGCATACTCTGACCTCTGTTCCACATTTTTCTGAAAACCTTGTAGGCCAAAACAATACTACATAGTGATTCTTTTCAGAAAACAATTTTTTTTTTTTTACCATAATAACTGTTTCATAATAGGCCAAGTGGAGTGTGTGAGGTGGCAATTTTTTTTTTTTAATTGTACCTCAGGTGAAGGCTTACAGAACAAATAATTTCTCATGAAACAGTAGTACACATATTGTTTTATGACATTGGTTAACAGCCCCACAACATGTCAACCCTCTCCCTTCTCGACCTTTTTTTTTCTTGGTGAAAATATATATAGCCGAAGATACACCATTTCAAAAATTTCTACATGCACAGTTCAGTGACATTGACTGCGCTCTTCCAATTGTGCTGCTGTTCTCACTTTAGATGAAGGCTTACAGAACAAAATAGTTTCTCATTTAACAGTTACTACACATGTTGCCCTATGACAATGGTTAACAACCTCACAACACATCAACAATATCCTTACTCAACCTTGGGTTCCCTATCACCAGCTTCCTTGTCCCCTTCTGCCTTCTGGCCCTTGTCCCTGGACTGCTGTAATGAGGTGGCAATTTTTGAAGTGGACTTCCTTGAATCATACATTATAAAAATTGATTAAAAGTTACCTGACATTTACAGGAAGATTTATTAAAATCATACAGTACAGAACCTTGTAGATATTTTTCTTCAGAAAGAACTGAAATATCTTATTATAGTAATATCTGTGTGTGTGTGTCCAAAAGGTCACAGCCTTGGAAACCCTATGGAGCAGTTCTACTCTGCAAACGAGTCAAAATCGACTCAATGGCAACTAACAAAAACAACTATATGTATATATATTCATTTCAGTGGCCCATCTTTCCATTCTGTTGCTTGACAAATAGGACAGGCTGAAAGAAAGAAAAGTCTCTCATAGTGCCTGGCCAACCCACTGGAAGAGATCCATATTTGTGCCCATTCCAAAGAAAGGTGATCCAACGGAATGTGAAAATCACTGAACAATATCATTACTATCACACACAAGTAAAATTTTGCTTAAGATCATTCAAAAGCGGTTGCAGCAGAACACTGACAGGGAACTGCAGAAATTCAAGCCAGATTAAGAAGTGGACATGGAATGAAGGATCTCACTGCAGATGTCACATGGATCTTGGCATGAAAGCAGAGAATACCAGAAAGATGTCTGCCTGTATTTTACTGACTATGCAAAGGCATTCAATTGTGTGGATCATAACAAATTATAGATAATATTGCGAGGAATGGGAATTCTAGAACACTTAATTTGTGCTCATGACTAACCTGTACTTAAGACCAAGAGGCAGTTGTTCAAACAGAATAAGGGGATTCTGCATGGATTAAAGTCAGGAAAGGTGTGCATCAGGGTTGTATTCTTTCACTATACTTATTCAGTCTGTATGCTGAGCAAATAATCCGAGAAGCTGGACAATGTGAAGAAGATTGAGGCATCAGGATTGGAGGAAGACTTGTTAACAGCCTGTGGTATGCAGATGACATAACCTTGCTTGCTGAAAGTGAAGAGGACTTAAAGCATTTACTGATGAAGATCAAAGAATACAGCCTTCAGTATGGATTGCACCTCAACATAAAATCCTCACAACTGGACCAATAAGCAGTATCATGATAAATGGAGAAAATAAATATTTAAGTTGTCAAGGATTTCATTTTATTCAGATCCACAGTCAATGCCTATGAAGTCAAGAAATCAAATGACATACTGCATTGGGCAGATCTGCTGCAAAAGACCTCTTTAAAGTGTTAAAAAGCAAAGATGTTACTTTGAGGACTAAGGTGAGCCTGACCCAAGTCATGGTATTTTCAGTCACCTCATATGCATGTGAAAGCTGGGCAATGAATAAGGAAGACTGGAAAAGAATTGATGCCTTTGAATTATGGTATGGACTGCCAGAACAAACAAATCTGTTTTGGAAGAAGTACAGCCAGAACGTTCCTTAGAAGCAAGGATGGCAAGGCTTCATCTCACATGAGGGACCAGTCCCTGGAGAAGGACATCATGCTTGGCACAGGGTCAGTGAAAAAGAGGAAGACCCTCACTGAGATGGACTGACACAGTGGCTGCAACAATGAGTTCAAGCATAACAATGACTGTGAGGATGGTGCAAGACTAGGCAGTGTTTTGTTTTGTTGTACGTGGGGTTGCTATGAGTCAGGACCAACTTGACGGCACCTAACAACAACAACGTATATTCACTTGAGTGGCCCATCTTTCCATTCTACTGCTTGACAAATAGAACAGGCTGAAAGAAAACAAATTCCCTTATACTCAGCTAGGATAAGAATAACTGGCTCTTAATACACCAAAATAAACATTCTTGGACTGTCCCAAGAAGTTCATCTTCAAAATTCTAAGTAGCATATCTATGGCAGGTAAGTTAAGAAATCTTTATATGCTATTCCAAGTTCACTAACAATGGCTGGAAATTTCCTCCCTCTCCCTCTTAGACTGAGCAAAGCACTTTTCTTCATGTGAAAACTTTACTACGGTGATCCATGTATTCACAACATTATCTCTAACTTTTTTCTTACCCATTCTTTGAAAACTAAATGTGGAGCGAGTGGGTTGGAATAGGTGGTCATCGTTGTGGCATGATGAGAAGAAATTACAACACCCATCAGTCAGAAAACCTATAACTCTGCAAACAGAAAAATGTTACTTTAAGATAAGGCATTACTTCTCTAGGCGATCATCCTCTTTTAGAGTATAAATACTCCTGTAGGATGCTTATTAAGTTGTTTTCAAACATTAATAATTTTGCATGCCTTGGTCTTTCAGCTACTTCTTTCTCTGAAGCTAAGATGGAGCATTAAGGGATGGCTTTTTGATTGAGATGTGAGGAAGAATAGAAGGGAGGGCTAGGTCAAGGTGATCATCCTCTTTTAGAGTATAAATACTCCTGTAGGAACTTTGGAAACCCTGGTGGCATAGTGGGTAAGTGCCATGGCTGACAACCAAAAAGGTCAGCAGTTAGAATCTACCAGGCGCTTCTTGGAAACTCCACGTTGCAGTTCTACTCTGTCCCATAGGGTTGCTATGAGTCGGAATTGACTTGATGGCAATGGCTTTGGTTTTTTTTTTTTTTTTTTGGTATAGGACCTTTATTAAGTTGTTTTCAAACATTAATAATTTTGCATGCCTTGGTCTTCCAGCTGCTTCTCTCTCTGAAGCTGAGATGGAGCATTAAGGATGGCTTTCTGACTGAGATGTGAGGGAGAACAGAAAGGAGGGATAGGTCAAGGTATCACTAATCCAAAACAATAGGAAGGAAAGAGTGAGGAGGCCCCAAAGACCCCAAGAATGAGCTTCACCTACTTCACAAGTTTGCCTACTCCCGGCCTAGGGCCCTCAGACATTTGGTGTACAATATTTAGTTTACTTCAGGATGTATAATAATCTTCATATACCAGTGAAACACTGAAGTTGTGGCTACATATGCTAAATCAGTTGATTTACTGAAGAAGAAAAGAAAAACCATCACAGGTTTTTCAAATTATCGGCTAGTTTCTTGACTGTACCAACTATGCAATCACTCAAAATGGTCCGGTTGCATTGAGTAAACAGTGAAAATAATCTCTGGAGAACAAAAATACATTTAGCTACAGGAGTCATCTTTTCACGTTCTGCTACACTTGCTAGAAATTATGTGAGCTCATTCTTACCTACCATTTTACTCAGAAGCACCATAAAATAGGCACTTTTGGCGGTGACTGCTCACTTCCTTCTTCTGTGAACTTTTCCACCCCAAAAAGTGGACTCTTACATTATATGACCCCTAATATATATGTAGAATATCTGTATTATAATACATTTGTATTATATTTAAATTTATCCCAATAACCTGGTGAGGGGGAGCTGACTCATTAGCCAGTCAATAGCCAATGAGATTTTTTCTTTTAAGAATTTCAGTAAGAGGCTCAGAGACAGAGTTGGGAGCCAACAGAGCTGGAGAACAGAAACAGACTAGAGGAAAATCTATGAACGGTTACTGCCGGAGTCCCCATACTTCCAGAGACCTCGTAAACTTTGTCTTTCATGAGACCTGAATCATCTGTAATTTATCCCTTCTTACCTAAACTAGTTCAGTTAGATTTGTTACTTATAAAGAATTTTAACTGAGAAATTGTATCAAATTTTAACTGAGACATTGTATCATCTTATTACTCAATACAAGGATAGGCTAGCTTTCTGTTATTCTAATAACTTGAAACTACAGTGGATTGCAATGATCACAGCACCTAATTAGGGACAATCTCTGCTGAAAGCTATGCAATTATAAGCCCACTAATCCAGTAACAGAGAATTTTTTTCCATTGAAGACCAAGAACCACAGTGGTGGTGGTGGGGGGGAAGGGGTACACCAAGTGAAAGCTTTAAAAAAAAATTATTTAGCTTAAGAATTTGTTTTAATCCCTTAAGGAGAAATGTAAAACATTCAGGTTACTTGTTTTTTTGTTTTGTTTTTTTCCCCCCTGCATTTTTTTTTATTGTAAAAGAAAATGTAACATATTTGCCAATTCAACATTTTTCATGTGTACAATTTGCTGATATGAATTACACATCCATCATGTTGTCAGGTTGCTTGCTTTTAAAATTAAGAACAGCAAACATAAACCACTCTTAAACATTAACATCATATGAATGTTTCAAAGGGGCAGGAGGGAAAACAGATATAAGGAAGCCACATGGATAAATAAGGGGGGACAGGCTAAAAAGAAATGAGAGTAGGAGACACATTAAAATAGAAATGGGGGAGAAAAAAGACAGAGGGTGGGAGTAAGCTATGAATAAGAAGAGACAGATGAAAGGGGTAAAGGAAGAATACAAATAAAAAGCTATAAGAGGGCTAAGACACATGGAAAAGAGAAAGACACATAGCAGAAGAGGAAGGGCTACAGGAAAGAGATAAAGAGGCGGGCAAAGGGTCAGAGAGGCCTAGGAGTTCAGTAATATTAGTTAAACGCCACCAGATTTTTTCTGGAGGGTGGGGTGAAGGCTGTCCCTTATATTAGCACTTACTGCCTACATTCCTTTGAAAAGTTAATTATCTGGTTAACCAATGTCTGCAGGTTTTCCATTGCTCCAAACCTCAAATGTTTAGACGTTCTCAAAAGAATATGACCAAAGCAACTCATCAAGGGAACTTCTCCCAGATTATACTCCTTAGACCACTAGTTCTCATAGATTTTCATATTTTAAAAATAACTCAAGTTAATTTGGGAAATGTTAGGTTTATCAAAGTTAGACAGCTTTTGTTGCTGTGATACTTCTTAGTGTTTGATACAAGTTTCTAAGAGAGTATTATATGAATACAGGGGTTTCTGAACTTCTTTGATCACAGAACCCACCTTTTGAAAAGAAATCTCAAGGGATGAATGTTCCACAGAACGTGCTTTGAAAAGCACTGCACTAGGAGGACACTATTCTCTGAGCTTTATAACCAGTGGCTGTAACTCTAATACCCCAAAGGCCAAACCAAAAAAAAACAAAACAAAACAAAAAACAAACCCATTGCTGTATAGTCGATTCCGACTCATAGCAACCCTATAGGACAGAACAGAACTGCCCCATAGGGTTTCCAAGGCTGTGATCTTTACGGAAACAGACTACTACATCTTTCTCTTGGGGAGCGGCTGGTGGGTTTGAACTACCAACCTTTCGGTTAGCAGTTGAGCTCTTAACCTCTGTGCCACAAGGGCTCCTTCCCCAAAGGGCAGACAGCATGAACTAAAAGGCCATATCTGGCTTGTAGCCTGGAGGTTTCCTAACCCTACAGCCAATATTGCTATTTCTTTATCTCACTTCATCTTCATATTGTTTTGTTGTTGTTGTTAGGTGCCATTGAGTCAGTTCCCACTCACAGTGACCCTACGTACAACAGAACGAAATACTGCCTGGTCCTGCACCATCCTCACAATCCTTGCTATATTTGAGCCCACTGTTGCAGCCACTATGTCAATCCATCTCATTGAAGGTCTTCCTCTTTTTCACTGACCCTCTTTACCAAGTATGATGTGCTTCTTCAGGGACTGGTCCCTCTTGATAACGTGTCCAAAGTACATGAAATGAAGTCTAAGGAGCATTCTGGCTATACATCTTCCAAGACAGATTTGTTCGTTCTTCTGGCAGTCCATGGTATATTCAGTATTCTTTGCCAACACCATAATTCAAAGGCATCAATTCTTCGGTCTTCGTTATTCATTGCCCAGCTTTCACATGCATATGAGGTGACTGAAAATAGCATGACTTGGGTCAGGCTCACCTTAGTCCTCAAAGTGATATCTTTGCTTTTGAACACTTTAAAGAGGTCTTTTGCAGCAGATTTGCCTAATGCAATGCATCATTTGATTTCCTGACTGCTGCTTCCATGGATGTTGATTGTGGATCCAAGGAAAATGAAACCCTTGACAACTTCGATATTTTCTTCATTTATCATGATGTTGCTTTTTGGTCCAGTTGTAAGGATTTCTATTTTCTTTATGTTGAGATGCAATCCATACTGAAGGCTGTATTCTTTGATCTTCATTAGTAAGTGGGTTAAGTCCTTTTCACTTTCAGCAAGCAAGGTTGTGTCATCTGCATATCGCAGGTTGTTAGTCTTCCTCCAACCCTGATGCCGCGTTCTTGTTCATACAGTCTGGCTTTAAAAGCTTTTTATGAGAAAAGTTCAAAACTTATATTCTTACATTTAATGCTCTCATACTTCCAGACCTTCTGATACTTTTATACTTATTAACACTGTACTAAATGATATTGTTCTTCCTTTACTGCTAAACTTCTTCCACTATGATGAATAAAAATCATAAACAGTGGCAACTGCTAGTTGCCACAACTCCCACAATCCCAAATCCATCTTTCCTTCTTTTAGGATACAGGTGGCCCAGTTTCCCTTTCAGCTAAGTGTGGCCTTGTAATTAAGGTCCTCAGTGAACTGCTGTCATGGATTGAATTATATCCCCCCAAAAATGTGTGCATCAGTTTGGCTGGGCCATGATTCCTGGTACTGTGTGATTTTCCTATATGTTGTATATCCTGCCTCTATGATGTTAATGAGGGAGGATGGGTGGCAGTTGTGTTAGTGAGGCAGGACTCAATCTACAAGATTGGACTGTGTCTTGAGGCAATCTCTTGAGATAAAAGAAAGAAGTGAGCAGAGAGACAGGGGGACCTCATACCACCAAGAAAGCAGTGCTGGGAGCAGAGTGCATCCTTTGGACTGAGGGTCCCTGTGCAGAGAAGCTCCTAGTCTGAAGGAAGATTGATGAGAAGGCCAACAGAGAGAGAAAGCCTTCCCCTGGAGCTGACACCTTGAATTTGGACTTTTAGCCTACTTTACTGTGAAGAAATAAATTTCTCTTTGTTAAAGCCATCCACTTGTGCTATTTCTGTTATGGCAGCACTAGATGACTAAGACACATGCTTAATAGGAAAGCTGCTTGATTTAGATCTTCTCTTTTTCCTTTCCCAAAACTGGCACACAGATGTGCCTACAACAAGCTTTGTCCATGCAGATGATAATAATGTCCTAGGAATGGCAGAAAAATAAGAGAGAATGTACCTGAGTGATGTCCTCGAGCAGAACACTCCACCAGCTTGGACCACTCACCTTGGGACTGGTTACACAAGAGAGAAATAAACTTCTATTTCCAATGAAGGCACTGTAATTTGAGTCTCCTTAATATAACAATTTAACCTTTATCTTTACAAAAACATAATATTGATAATAATAAAACTAGCATTTAGTGTTATATTGAATGTCAATTCAATCTATGTTATTGTGTTCCCCCAAAATATGTATCAACTTGGCTAAGCCTTGATTCCCAGTATTGTGTGGTTGCCCTCCATTGTGTGGCCTGATGTAATTGTCCTATGAGTTGTAAATCCTAAATCTCTGCCTGTGGTTAATGAGGCAAGCAAAGAGGATTAGGGTGGGATGCAACACCCTTACTCAGATCACAGTTCTGATCCTAGGTCAGGGGAGTTTCCTTGGGGTATGGTCTGCATCACCTTTTATCTTACAAGAGATGAAAGGAGAAAGAAACGAGCAGAGAGGGACCGCCTACCACCAAGAAACAACAGCCGGGAGTGGAGCACGTCCTTTGGACTCAGGGATCCTGCGCTGAGAACCTCCTTGACCCAGGGGAAGACTGATGACAAGGACCTTCCTCCAGAGCTAACAGAGAGAGAGAGCCTTCCGCTGGAGCTGGCACCCTGAATTCAGACTTCTACCTTGCTAAACTGTGACAGAATAAATTTCTGTTTGTTACAGCAGCACTAGATAACTTAGACATTACCATTTACAGTATGCTCACGTAGACATTATTTTTCTAAACTTTTTTTCACTTTGATTCTGTTCCTTTTTGATTTTATGCAAGTAGTCATTGTCTACTAGCATAAGTTAATCTGAACATTGAAAACTAAGGCTAATCATGATCATAATTACCAGCTCACTAGTTTGTTAATCTATAACACATTTATTTATACTTTTCAAGCAATACCATAAACTGTCTAAAGTAGGTTCCTTTTTTATTAGTTTACATATACCAAAAAAAAAAAAAAAAAAAACCCAAATCCATCACAATCTAGTTGACTCTGACTCATAGCGACCCTACAGGACAGAGTAGAACTGCCCCATAGGGTTTCCAAGGAGCGCCTGGTGAATTTGAACTGCTGACCTTTTGGTTAGCAGCTGAGCTCTTACCACTGCGCCACCAGGGCTGCAGTTTATATATAATCACCAATAAACCTCCAAATATGACATTTTCCACAAATTCCTAATGGTATGATTATGACCAATGGCAAGAATATATTTTCATGAACTATAAAAACTTCATGTGAAATAAAATGTGCAAGGATATCTATTATTCAAAATAAGTATCTGTATTTTCTTAGGGAAAGATACTAAATGATTTAACAGTAATTGTTTTAAATATAATTTTATGGTGCAATACTCTGTTAAATGAAAGAAAAGCAAGTATTTAGAGACAGCTTCTAAAATATGTATGTATTTATGAATATATCTTTGGTAAAGAGCCAAATAAAATAAAGTGTGAGTCATTGTCAATAAACATTCCCTAAATGTCCTTGCATCATTATGGGAGAGTTACTCTTTGGTTTTAATAATGTATATAATGCAAATTACTATTTACATTCTTCTTAAAGGCATTAAAAAACAATTATCTATTTAACAGAAACATCTCTGAAGTCTAACAAATTAACTACCTTTTTATTTTCTCATCAAAAAGTTGAGGAGTTACTTTTAAGGAAGGAATTAGACAAAATAAGATTTTACAATTGTAGTTGCGATTTATAAATTGCTAGAGTTTAAGAGACAAAGAACATGTTGTCTTGTATTCACTTAGGAGGGTAGAGCAAGAGCTATTTGTATATGATCTTTTCTGATCCTAAAATATCTCAAAGTTCATCTCTGATTGAGATCACAAGTGAAGGAATTTGTAATCAACTTTAGAATGGCAAAACTGGAGATCTTCAACCTTTATTTAACACCTCTCTGGAGATCTTCAACCTTTAACACCTCTCTGGAGATCTTCAACCTTTAACCTCTCTCTGAAGTTCTAGCCTTACCATCTTACCATTTTTATACATAGAGGAACTAAGGTATAAGCAAGCTAAGTAGTTCACTTATTATTTCTATGAATCAGTGTCATAGCTGGGAATGGAAGCCAAAACTTAATGTTGGATCATTCTCACAAATGTAGGCTGATCTCATTTGGAATGGATGCTGGCTGGGAATGAAGGTAAGCCATGTTTGGAAAGTCCCCTTATAGAGTACTGTATTTCACAAGCAAAGTACTTGCTGAGGACTGCAAAATACTTGCTTAAATGAGTTCCAATTGATAATGCAATTAAAAAAGAAAATACAATATATTAGATTTCTTCCCTTCCTCTAAAAACAAAAGTGTCCTTGAATCCTAGAAATTTAAAATGTGCTTTGAATTTAGTTCAATTTTAAATATCCAGAAAATGCATATTTCATTTACTTTTTATTTCCTTTACAAAATGTGAGTCGCTTTTGTGAAATCCTTCCTCCACGGTCCCAGTAAACATTTAGAATGAGACTATTCATTTGGATCCCTCCTTCTCTATTGAGAAACGTATTCTCTGTCCTGTTACCACCCCAGAAGGTTAAGTACCAATCATAGGTAAAACAGGAAAAGTTCCTGACAAATCTTAATAGATTATCTCTTTTCCCCACCAAAGTACCAATGGTGAAAAACTTATAAGGACAACTCAACCCCTAAGAACAAAAATAAAAAAAGATTTCATCTGTGCCAGTGTCCTTGATGTTGCATCTAGTTGCAGTATGAGACATATTCCCTCGGGTCATGGCCCAGTATTTCTGATGCCCACATTCGGTGCTGTGAGGTGTTCATAGCATTACCGCATCCTTCTCCCACTGAATGATTCCCAGTGAGCTCATGCAGTGACCGAGGCTGAAGCAGTGCTTGCTGTGAACCTAAAGGATCAATCACGAAACTGGGGACCCTACTTCGCAGCTCTCCCGGGCCGCAGAGGGGAAACTGCTTGGTTAGAGGAGAAAAAGGGGTGTTTGGAGAAGAGTGGTCAGATCAGGGTCATATCCCTCAGCAAAAGACACTGAGTTCGGGGAGAAGGCAGAAAGGGAATGGAAGAGGTGGGGATCAGGATACTGGCAGGGGAAGAAAGAGTTGGGAAGGGGGGCGGGGAGGGTGACCCCGGTTCAGGAGGGAAATTAAAGACGGAAAGGGGCGCAGGAAATGGGCGCCAAAGAAAGAAGTGAGAAATTGCGGAGGAGGAAGTCAACCCTGGAAGAGGAGGGGCAAAGGGGAAGCAAGAATGGAGTGTTTGTACTTTCGAGAGGGAAGGGCCGGAGCCTCTCCGAACCGGGCTCCGTGGGGCGGGCGCGTGGGGAGGAAGCGCCCGGAGGCGGCAGCGCGGTCCCCAGGGACTCGGCGCCCGGGGTCCCGGCGAGGGCGGCCCTACCTGAACCGCTCCTGCCCCGCCGTGTCCCACAGCTGCAGCTTGATCCTCTTGCCCGGCTCGATCTCCAGCAGGCGGGAGAAGAAGTCCACGCCGACGGTGGGGTCGCAGGCGGGGGAGCGCAGCCCCGGGAAGCGGCCCTGGGTGAAGCGGTGCAGGAGGCACGACTTGCCCACGGTGGAGTCTCCGATCACGATGACGCGGAACTGGTAGATCCAGATGGTCTCCATCGCTCACGTGCCCGCCCCGCCGACTCCGGGGCCGCCCCACCCGCCCGCCGCAGCGCAAGTTCGGCGGCGGGAACTGTCCCTTCAGCACCTCCCGGATGCCCGCCTGCCAGCTCGCCCGTCGGCTTCCAGCATATTCCTGCGGCTGCGGCCGCCGCCTGGTCCCCGCCCTCTCGGGAGGGAGAGGCGGAGCCCGGCAGGGCCGGGGGCGGGGCCTCGGGCCGGGGGCTGGGCTGGGGGGGGCGAGACCGCGGCGAAGAGACGGGCAGCTTGCTGCGCTCGAACTCCCTCCCTTGACCGGTGTAAATCACTCGCCTCCAAACCTCACTGGGAGCCGTTGGGAAAAGTGGGTGTGGCAAAGGGACGTGACAGCAGCTACAACCAATGAAAATGAAGCAGGGTCTCAATTTAGGGAAGACCAGCCAATGAAAAGTGAGAGTCGCTCTCTTCAGGTTTCGGAGCGGTTAGGTTGGGCTCCAAGTTTGGCCGCGGGAGGCTATCACCTGGGTGGTTACTTTGCTTTCTGTTTAATCGATATGACCAGCTCTGTGAACATAGCCACTTCCCGGTTTTCTGGAGATGCCAATGACGGCTTTCTGCTCTCTAGCCTTGCTGAGCGCCATCTCCCAGGCGTTCTAAGTGAAGGAATAGAGAGCAGGATGGAGCTCGATTTGCAGAGCGAATTTGGGATCCTTCCAGCAAGGACCCTGGCCATTGCTGCAGCCATCTTCTCCTTCTTTGCTTTCAGTAGCCCAGAACAGTGAGAAAAATGCCGACTATCGTCCCTAGACTCTCAAAAGCTCTTCAGCAAGGGAAACGAGAGAAAAAAAGTGAAATGTTGAGATCCTAACAAAAGCGCCCACTCCTCTTGGTTTCTTTTCTATAAATCCGAAAAAGCCTACGTGCAAGTGGTCTCTACTCAAACAAAGCAAGCCTGAATTCTGGTGATATCTTACTACTTTCAAATGCCTTTCCTCAAACTGCGTAACTGTTGGGTCCCGTAGGGTTGGTTCCCTCCTACTCATAGTGATCCTATAGGACAGAGTAGAAATACCCCATAGGGTTTCCTAGTTGTAATCTTTGTGGGAGCAGATCGCCAGCTCTTTTCTCCAAGTAAGTGACAGTCTTGTGGTGTCTCTTGTGGGTTCAGTGGGTTTCAACTGCCGACCTTTTGCTTAGCAGCCAAGTGCTTAACTTTAACCAGCACCACCACAGCTCCCTAAACTGCATAATAGCGATCTCAATTTTATCTTTTAAAAAGTTGAACTAAAACAGTTGACAAGTGTATTTTTGCCAAAATATAATTTTCATCAATTCCATTTTTTTCATGCCCACATATGACATTTTGCTAGCAGTATTCATCTTCTTTTCTTGTTTTGGAGCAAGAGGTGTCTCTTTCAAGGCTGTATTCAATCCCCTGCCACCTGTCTTCTTTGGACAGTTAATCTGTATCCCGTACCACTTATACGCGAAGTCTCCTCCTCTCCAGTTGTTTCTCCCCCTCAGCCTATAAATATACAAAAGTATTCCCCATCCTAAAACAAAACAGAAATGTCTCTCCATTATGCCTCCCTTTCAAAGTTGTGATTTCTCCATCTTTCTCTTTCCAAAAGCAGGAATGATCTATTCTCATTTCTCACCTACCAGTTAGTTTTTAACAACTTTCTTAATACGTAACAATGAAATTGCTTTTGGTAAGTTTGCCAGACACTTCCTAATTATAAAACTCCTCTCCTTCTTTAGTTATCATTCTCCTTGAACTCCCTGAATCATCTCTTTTGATTATATTCTGTTGCTGAGGGTTGCTGACCCAACCCTCATCCACAATCCTCCCTCTTCTGATCCCTCTCCAGTTAGGGGAGGCCAAGTGACAGAGTTCTGACCAACGCAAAATAAGTGGGGCTTCCTGTAAAGCTTTTGCTTTCCTGATAAAAAGAGACTGATACCCTACTGTCCTTCATCTCTTCTCCCTTCCTTTTCTTTCCTACCTGGGTTTCAGACATGAGGCCTGGAGGAGCAGCAACTGTCTTGTGATTGATCATAAATATGCAGACCTAGGTGCACAGTGACAGGAGAGAAAGGAAGAACCTGCCCCCCCATCCCCCGATGGTCTTTCTGATCTGTTGTACCAGCCCTGTACATCTTATTTGAGGCAAATAAATCATTACTTGTTTAAGCTGCTGTTGGCCAGGTTTTCTGTCAGTACAACATGAACAATCTTCTTCCTTGGCTTCCACAAAAGCATTCTCTCCTGGTTTTCTGTTCTTTAACCTTCACTGACTCCTTTTTTCTGTGATCCATTCCTTAAATATTAAAGTTCCTAAGAGATTCATCCTTCAACTCTTCTCTTTTTTCACTTTGGGCTCTTTCTGGTGACTTCATCTACTCCAGTGACTTCATTTACTCCGTTACTCAAACTATAAGTCCACTCCCAACCTCTGCTGTCATCAGACCGATATTTCCAACTACATCTCTCTTAGGTATTGGATGTGCATTTCAGACTCAACATACCTGTGTTGGCTAGGATTCTTTAGCCGAAACCTTTGAAGCAAACTCCACTCACGGTGATATAAAAAGATGAGTCCACTTATTATAGGATACACAGAGAACTCACATGCAGGAATGCAGATGGCATTAGAAAGGGACTGGAACTAGGAAATAGAAAGCTATCAGGATCCCAGGCAACCTTCCTCTCTGTTTCTCTAATCTCTACTTCCTCTTAAAATCTGCTTAATTCTTCTCTCTCTGCAGATCACCTTTCTCTCCTGCTTATTGCATATGGAAATATGAGTGTGGCAGTTTCCATGTTTCTATGTTAGAGATCCAGATGTACAGAAAGATTAATTTTCACTTTTTTATAAAGAGACTCTAGTTGGCCCAGTTTGGGAAAGGTGCTCATCCCTGAACCTAAAATGTATGGCCAGTGGGACAGGGACATGTAGCAGAGCAATGTCTTTGGATGGGGAAGATAGGATATTTGCAGTCTTAGAGAAAGAGTAGGTCAGTGGTTTTCCTTTGTGTCCAAAACATAAACTAAACTGAGTAGCTTTCTTGCCATGTTTTCTTTTTCTATATTCTACAGATTGATCTATGACTTCCACGTCTATTCTAATTCACTAGACAAACGAGAGCCTGTGGTGCTGTATCTGAGCTGAATGAAGACTGGGGGCTTGTGCTATATATAGCAGAGGGATGGAATTGGCTTAATAGCTGCAGAATGTGAAAATAAAATAAATAGTATCCAGGAGAAAACTAAAATGGAAAGGCAGCTAGGTGGGTCAGCTGAAGCCTCTTAAATGGAGGATGAGGAGAATACAGCTAAAAGTCAACTGAATTAAAACTGGGATTTTACTCCAAAGAAAAGTTTGAATGAGAGGCAGAAGGCACAGCCTGGATAAATTCCATTAGTCAGGGAAAAAGGCATGGGGACTTTTATAAGGTCCTTGGACCCCAGGAGATTTGTAATGAGGGCCCTAGCTAGTTTTAGACTCTACATTCAGTTGATTAAGATAGAATAAAAGCTTCATCCATATTGGATGCCTCCCTCTCCTTTGAAAAATTTAGCCAATCACTAAATCTTGTTGCTTTCACCTCAGGAATGTCTTTCGGATTTATGCCTTTTTATAAACTCCCCACTTTCATTGTATTTGTTCAATCTCTTATCACTTTAGTGTGCACTGCTCAATAGCCTCCCATTTAGTTTCTACACTGCTTTCAGAATTACTTTATTAAAAACCTTTGATGACTTCTTATTTTCCCCAGGATAAAGTTTAAATACCTAAGCATGTTGTGTAAGACCAATCACAACGTGGCAGCCATGATCTAGTCAGGTGATCCTGTTACCTGACATGCAATTCATGTTATACTTTTTTTTTCATGCTGTCCCCTCTCCTGCCTTATACGCCTTCCATCCCTCATCTGCTCAGCAAATTTCTATTCATCTTTCAAGGCACAGAACAAATATTGCCTCCCCTTTTTAGTTTTTCTGGACCATCTACACATCTCGGGAGAATCAATTTCTCTCTCATTTGTGTTCCTATAGTAGTTTAGTAAAGAATATTCTATGCTTCTATAGTATCTCTATAGTATAGTATCTTCTATAACATCTCCCATATTGAATTATGGCTATTCATTTGACTATCTCTTCTGCTAGATTGTGAGTTCCTCAAGGGCAGGGAGACTTATAAATTAATTGTTGTCTCTTCAGCACACAAACCTAACATGTGGTAGGTGTGCTATAAAATACTCATTGAGATGAAACTGTTAACCATAATTCTCCATTAACCTGAACTTCTATATAAGTGCAGTGTGCACACAACCTGATGAGCTTCATGATTAACTAAAGGCTGATTAATTTACCTTCTAATAACACATGAATGACTTTAATTTCAAGCATGTTTGGATTATGCATGCTGGGTATTAATAAGTTAATATTTTATTTTAAAATGCTGTGTTTGAATATGTTTATAACAGTTTAAGCCTAGAAAAGGCAAGTACCAGGTAGGGCACACTTGATTTAGAAAGTAATTTAAGCTATTACTCAGTAAAATCTGTTTATATATATATATATTTAAAAGAAAGTGAAAATAGGGAAAGTGCTGGAAAGAGGGAGCTAGCCTCTTTTTGTGATATGAAAACCCTAGACCAGGAGTGAGACCTATGTTCTGGTCCTAGCATTGCCACTAATTCTGAGGAACTTTTTTTTTTTTCTTTATTGTACTTCAGGTGAAGGTTTACAGAACAAATAGTTTCTCATGAAACAGTAGTACAAATATCGTTTTATGACATTGGTTAACAACCTCACAACATGTCAACACTCTCCCTTCTCATCCTTTATTTTCTAGTGAAAATATACATAGCCAGTGATACACCATTTCAAAAATTTCTACATGCACAGTTCAGTGACATCGACTATGCTCTTCCAATTGTGCTGCTATTCTCACTTTAGATGATGGTTTACAGAACAAAATAGTTTCTCATCAAATAGTACACGTTGCCCTATGACAATGGTTAACAACCTCACAACACATCAACACTATCCTTACTCAACCTTGGGTTCCCTATCACCAGCTTTCCTGTCCCCTTCTGCCTTCTAGCCCTTGTCCCTGGACTGCTGTGCCTCATTAATCCCATTTGGTTTTATGGGGCTGTCCATTCCCCGGCTGAATGGTGAACCTCGGAAGTGACTTCACCACTGAGCTAAAAGGGTGTCTGGGGGCCATACTCTTGGGGTTTCTCCAGTCTCCTTTAGGCCAGTAAATCTGGTCTTTTTTTGTGTGTGTGTGTTAGAATTTTGTTCTACATCCTTCTCCAGCTCTGTTCAGGACCCTCTGTTGTGATCCTGGTCAGAGCAGTCAGTGGTGGTAGCTGAGCACCATCTAGCTGTACTGGACTCAGTCTGGTGGAGGCCGTGGTAGCTGTGGTCCATTAGTCCTTCAGACTAATCTTTCCCTTGTATCCTGTTCTCTTCACTCTCCCTTGCTCCCGAAGGGATGAGACCAGTGGAGTATCTTAGATGGCAGCTCACAGGCTTTTAAGACCCCAGACACTACTCACCAAGGTAGAATGTAGAACATTTTCTTTATAAACTGTGTTATGCCAGTTGAGCTAGATGTTCCCCAAGACCATGATCCCCACAGCCCTCTGCCCAGCAAATCAGTCCTCTGAGGAACTTTTCACAAGTTGCTTACTCTCACTGGGCATCTGTTTCCTCATCTGAAAGGGAAAAGGGTCGAGCTAATCAGTGTTTTGCAAACTGAAGGTTGTAAAATCTATTTATTGTATAACTACAAGAATGAAAAACAAAACAGCAGAGTACATTGTACATAATAAGGATAAGTTTGTTTCATGAAACTTATATTTCTGTGATGTGTGTGTGTGTGTATACTGGGTCAAAATGTATGAATTTGTTTCTTTCAGATTGCAGTAAAAAGTTTCAAATGCCAGTGAGTTAGATGATCTTTAATGCATCTTCTGGCTCTGAGATTGTTTTAAAATGCTAAGAAATTCTCCATGTGCTCTTTGTGATTACTATGTTAAAAACTAAGAAATGCTTTATACACTGAATGTGGGTGCTGTCATTTACAAGTGAGAAAACATAAAAAATTATCTGCTCCTCTCTCAGTTTTCCTCACCTTAGAAAACAGATGCCATTCTTCTAGTTGCTCAGGCCAAAAATCTCAGACTTGACTCCAGTCTTCTCATTCTCCATAAACATTCCTTTAGTAAGCAACATCATGATAAACAGAGAAAATATTGAAGTTGTCATGGATTTTATTTTACTTGAATCCACAATCAATGCCCATGGAAGCGGCAGTCAGGAAATCAAACAACATAGTGCATCGGACAAATCTGCTGCAAAAGACCCCTTTAAAGAAACAAAGATGTCATTTTGAGGACCAAGGTGCACCTGACCTAAGCCATGGTATTTTCATTCATCTCATATGCATGCGAAAGCTGGACAAAGAATAAGAAAGACCAAGGAAGAATTGATGCCTTTGAATTATGGGCTGGCAAAGAATATTAACTACACAATGGACTGGCAGAAGAACAAGCAGGTCTGTCTTGGAAGAAGTACAGCCAGAATGCTCCTTAGAAGCGAGGACGGTGAGACTTCATCTCATGTACTTTGGGTATGTTATCAGGAGGGACCAGTCCCTGGAAAAGGACATCATGCTTGGTAAAGTACAGGGTCAGTGGAAAAGAGGAAGACCCTCAGCGAGATGAATTGACACAGTGGCTGCATCGATGGGCTCAAGCATAGCAATAATTGCGCAGGACTGGGCAGGGTTTCGTTCTGTTGTACGTAGGATCACTATGAGTTGGAACCTACTCAATGGTACTTAACAACAACGTTCAGTAAATTCTGTAGGCTGTATATTAAAAATATATCTAGATTTTGACCATTTCTTAATTACCTTAACTACATTAACCTCTGCCACTATAATCCAAGCTACCATCATTTTTAGTATGCAGTAGTGTGATAGTCTCTACCTAGGCCTTGCCCTACTATTGACACTACTATTTTCAACCTAGCAGCTGGAATGAGCCTATAAAAATGTAAATCAGATCACATCACTTCTTTGCATAAGAACTTTTAATGGCCTCTTACCCTACTCAGAGGAAAAACCAAAGTTCTTGGTTTTCTATTACCTCCCAGTCCCCATCTTCAACATTCCCCTCCATATCTCCACACCAACCCTACTGGCCTCTTTTATGTTCCTCAAACGTGCCAGTCAGGCTCCCACCTCAGAACCTTTGTACTTGTGTTCCCTTTGGAACAGCCCTTCATCTTTGCCTGGCTTGTTATTTTAATTCACTCAATCTTTACTCAAATGTCTCCATGAAGCCTTCCCTGCCCACTCCATATAAAATTGCATTCCCCATCCCCCTGCTCTGTTTTATCTTTGTCGTAGGATTTATTACCATTTACATAATATATATTTTACTCATTTATTTTGTTTTTTGTCTATCTACCCCAGGAGAATGTAATAAGCTCCACAAGTGCGGGGATTTTGGAGGGAGATGGGGGTCTGTTTTTGTCACAATTGTATCCCAGCACCTTGCACGGTGCCTGGAAGATAGTAGACAATTATTTTTTGTTGAATAAACTTAAGTTTTCCATAAGTTTCCCTCAAGAAGACAAAATCAGAGTCACTGATCTTTAATTAAATTAAAAGGATAATGATATTTCATTTCAGATATGAACATTGTAGACTTTGGATAGGAATTAAAGTTTAAAAAAAATTCTGAGTATGGAGAGTGGATTTGGTTGGATTTTCAGTTGCCACAATGAGGAAAGAAACTACATAAGAATGGGACCAACCTGGAGGAAACACAGCTCTTAATTAAACTGAGAAAGAGAAACTAGGTTCTTGGAACATTGCTGATCCCTTACATCAAAATATGCACGAGGCAAGACATATTCTTGTATTTCTTAATTATATGTTGTTGTTGTTGTTAGGTGCCATTGAGTTCATTCTTACTCATAGCGACCCTATGTACTACAGAATGAAACTCTGCCCAGTCCTGCGCCATGCTCACAATCATTGTTATACTTGAGCCCATTGTTGCAGCCACTGTGTCAATCCATCTTGTTGAGGGTCCTCCTCTTTTTGGCTGACCCTGTACTTTACCAAGCATGATGTCCTTCTCCAGGGACTGATCCCTCCTGACAGCACGTCCAAACTATGTAAGAGGTAGTTTTGCCATCCTTGCTTCTAAGGAGCATTCTGGGTGTACTTCTTCTAAGGTATATTCAATATTCTTTGCCAACACCATAAATCAAGGCATTGTTTCTTCTTCAATCTTCCTTATTCACTGCCCAGCATTCACATGCATACGATGTGATTATAAATACCTTGGTTTAAAGGGAGGCGGATCCAACATGGCACTGTAGACAGAAGCACCATGCTCTCCCTCCACAGCACAGACCTGAAGAACTAAGTAAAACAGAGATGAATATCAATTCTGGAACCCTAAGTGTCAAAGGAAGAGATACAGAACTCAACCAAGCACCAAATGGAATAAGAAACTGACAGAGAACAGAGAGCGAGGAGAGTTATGAGTGGAGGTTCCTGTCAGCTAACGCAGCATGGATCCACCATCTTGGACTACTGTAGGAGATCAGCAGACAGAGAGGATGGAAAAGCAGATTCATGGAGCTCCCAGCAGCAGACAGAGCACCCGGTAACCAGAGAGACACGCTTTCACACCTTCACACCTTCACACCTTCACAACTTCCTGGCTTGCCGATCTGCCGCTTCCCAGTGAGCTGATTCCTGCTTCCCAGTGGGCCAATTCACCGCTTCCCATTGGGCCAATCCACCACTTCACAGAGAGCTATGACTGCAGCATGGGAGGCACAGGTTCCATGTCACGCAGATTTGCCCAGCCCACATGAGTCAGCTTCCTCACTGCCATTTCTTTGTAGCTGGTGTTTCTTTTTTTTAACCTCTTTTAGTTTCTTCCCTGCCTCTCACCTCCTCTTCCATTCTCTCATACATCTGACACCATGTGCCATCTTTGCTTCTTTTTGACAGGCTGTGAAGTGCTGCTCAGCTGGGGAACTGCTTTCCCGGTCCCAGCCGCCATGCTAGTGTGATCCCTGGGGGCTTTTTTTCTTTCTTTTTGTTTGTTTATTTTCTCTTTCTTTTTTCCTTTTTATTTTTTTCATTTCTTGTCTTTTTCTCATCTCTTTCTACTTACCTTCTTTTCCTTTCTCCTGAATACCTGGCACTGTGTATCATCTCCACCTCTTCTAGCCAAGCTGTACTGCATGGCTTCAGAGCCGCTTCCCTAGTCTGTGCAGCCAAGTTGGTGAGACCCTTGGGGGCTTTTTTTTAAAAAAAAAAAATTTACTTTTTTTTAATTTTATTTTTTTTCCTTTTTGTTTTTCTTCATTTCTTGGTTTCTTGTCTCTCTACACAAATGGCAGCCTCCCTCAGCATGTTTGTCCCTGTTTCTTTCTCCTCTCTCTCTTCTTTTCCATACCCAACTTAGCTCCATGCATAACAATCTCCCCCTCCCCCTCCCCCTCCCCCATGCCTATTGGCACCGTGTGCTGAACACTGCACTCCTGAGCAGCACAGGCACAGCCTACCACAATCTGCCCTGCATTGATACCTGGCTCACCTTGTTTGACCCAGTACATGCCACAAACAACTCATCCCAGCCCCTCCCCTTCAGCTGGACTTGTCCTGCTACCCCATAGCCGAGCGACTGGCCCTGCCCATTGGACAAGGAGGTGAAAAATATCATGTCTATGGGCAAGCAAACAACAAAGAATGAACAGCCTGCCTGCTCAGACATAACCAAATAAAACAAAAAAGCAGGACAAAACAAACAAATCTACAATCAATAAATGAAGAAAATAATGAATGTTCCAAAGACAGCAGACAATACCAAAACATATTAAAAAAAAAAAAGGTCAAGATAGTTCCAGTAGGCATCCAAAATAAAACACTAGATGACTTTCTAGTAGAAGAAAAGGCACTAGAACTACCTAACAGGGGATTCAAATCTCTAATATTCAAAACTATCCAAGAGTTGAAGCAAAAAGCAGACAAAAATGAGGAAAAAATAGACAAATTCATGGAAAATACAGACAAAATAATGGAAGAATTCAGAAAAATAATACAGGAACAAAATGCCAAAATAAGTTTCACAACTAGAACTCATACAAAAACAACAATTAGAAATCCAAAAGATAAACAATAAGATTTCAGAAATGGACAGTGTCATAGAAGGGCTGAGAAGCAGGTTTGAAATGATGGAAGACAAGGTCAGCAAAATTGAATAGAAACACTTGGATACAAATCTGTTTGAGGAAAAATCAGAGAAAAGAATGAAGATAAATGAAGAAACCCCGAGAATTATGTGGGATACAATCAAAAGCAAAAATCTGCAAGTGATCGGAGTTCCAGAAAGGAGGGAGAAAACGGAAAACACAGAGAGGATCGTTGAAGAACTGCTGACAGAAAACTTCCCCAGTATCATGAAAGATGAAAAGCTGACCGTCCAAGCAGCTCAAAGAACCTCATATAGGATAGACCCCAAAAGAAAATCACCAAAGCATATCATAATCACACTTGCTAAAACCAAAGACAAACAAAGAATCCTGAGAGCAGCTCAAGGAAAACAGAAAGTCACATATAGAGGGGAAACAATAAGACTAAGCTCTGATTACTCAGCAGAAACAATGCAGGCAAGAAGGCAATGGGATGACATATATAAAACCTTGAAAGAAAAAAATTGTCAACCACTAACAATATATCCTGCAAAACTCTTTTTCACATATGAGGGTGAAATTAAGACATTTCCAGACAAACCGAAATTAAGGGAATATGTAAAAACCAAACCAAACTTACAAGAATTATTAAAGGGAGTCCTTTGGTTTGAGAACAAACATCGTCAGATGACAGCCTGAATCTAGGACACAAGATTGCACTAGCCAGATGCCAAACTAGGAAATGAACTCTCAAGGACTATTCAAAACCAAAGATTTACAACAGGGAACCAGAGAGGTTAATCTGCAAACGACAACAACATCAGAACAATAAAAGAAAGAATAAACGGTGTAGGTATAGAACTTTCTAATGGAGAGGAAGGCAAGGCAATACCAAGTAATAATAGACTGACTCAAAGCTAGGAAGATAAGGGTAAATTTCAAGGTAGCCACAAAGAAACTTAACAAACCTACTCGTCAAAATAAAGAAACAAAAATAAAGTCTCAGTAAAAACAAAATCTACAAAAACAAAAGAAATGAAAATAAATCCGCAAAACAAAAGGAATTCAGCACAGGACAGTAAGAGGAACAAAGGAATGGTCAGCACCACAAAAAAGAGCACTACAAAATGACAATAATAATCTCACACCTATTAACAATTACACTGAACATAAATGGCCTAAATGCACGCATAAAGAGACAGAGAGTGACAGAATGGATTAAAAAAACAGGATCCATCAATATGCTGTCTACAAGAGATACACTTTAGAAACAAAGACATTAATTTATTAAAAATCAAAGGATGGAAAAAAATATATCAAGAAAACAGCCACCAAAAAGAGCAGGAGTGGCAATACTAATCTCAGATAAAATAGACTTTAAAACAAAATCCACCATAAAAGACAAAGAAGGGCACTGTATCATGATTAAAGGGATGATCAATCATGAAGACATAACTGTAATAAATATCTATGCACCCAAAGACAGGGCCCCGAAATACATAAAACAAACTTGAACAGCACTGAAAAGAGAAATTGACAGTTCCACGACAATACTAGGAGACTTCAACACACCACTCTCAGTAAAGGACAGAACATCTAGAAAGAAACTCAGCAAAGATACAGAATACCTAAAGGCTATAGTCAGCCAACTTGAACCCACAGACATATATAGAACACTCACCCAACAGCTGCAAAGTACACATTCTTTTCCAACGCACATAGAACGCTCTCCAGAATAGACCACATCTTAGGCCACAAAGCAACCCTCAACAACATCTAAAACACTGAGATAACACAAAGTATCTTCTCTGTTCACAATGCCATCAAAGTAGAAATTAACAACAGGAAAAGCAAGGAACAAAATCAATTACATGGAAACTACATAACACCCTGCTTAAAAACTGCTGGGTAACAGAAGAAATCAAAGATGGAATAAAAAAATTCCTAGAATCAAATGAGAAAAAACACATCATACCAAAACCTTTGGGATACAGCAAAGGCAATGATCAGAGGTCAATTTATAGTAATAGATGCACACATCAAAAAAGAAGGGACAAAATCAAAACATTAGCTACACTACTTGAACAAATAGAAAGAGAACAACAAAAGAAGCCTACAGCCACCAGAAGAAAGTAAATAATAAAGATCAGAGCAGAAATAAAAAGGATCATAAAAGAGTATTATGAAAAACTATACTCCAATAAATTTGAAAATCTAGAGGAAAAGGACAAATTTCTAGAAACACACTACCTACCCAGACTATCACAAATTGATGTCAAAAATCTGAACAGATCCATAACAAGAGAACAGATTGAAAAGGTAATAATAAACCCCCCCCCCAAAAGCCCTGGCCTAGATGGCTTCACTGGAGAATTCTACCAAACGTTCAGAGAAGAGCTTACACCTGTACTACTCAAACTATTTCAGAACATAGAAAAGGAAGAGATACTTCCAGATTCATTCTACGAAGCCAGCATAACCCTGGTACCAAAACCAGGCAAAGATGCCACAAAAAAAGAAAATTACAGACCAATATCTTCCATGAATATAGATGCAAAAATTCTCAACAAAATTCTAGCCAATAGATTTCAGCATCATATCCAAATAATAATACACCACGACCAAGTAGGATTCATACCAAGTATGCAAGGATGGTTCAACATTAGAAAATCAATCAATGTAATCCTCCACATAAATAAAGTAAAAAAATCACATGATCATCTCAATCGATGCAGAAAAGGCATTTGACAAAGTCCAACACCCATTTCTGATAAAAAATCTCAATAAAATAGGTATACAAGGGAAATTCCTCAACATAATAAAGGGCATCTATACAAAACCAACAGCCAACATCATTCTCAATGGAGAAAGGCTGAAAATATTCCCCTTGAGAACAAGAACAAGAGAAGGATGTCCTTTATCACCACTCCTATTTAACATTGTGCTGGAAGTCCTAGCTAGAGCAATAAGCAAGAAATAAAGGGCATCCAAATTGGTAATTAAGAAGTAAAACTGTCCCTATTTGCAGATGCTATGATCCTATATACAGAAACTCAAAAGACTCCACGAGAAAACTACTAGAACTAATAGAAAGATTCAGCAGAGTAGCAGGATACAAGATAAACATACAAGAATCAGTTGGATTCCTATACACCAATAAAGAAGAAAATGATGAAAAAGAAATCAGGAAAACAATACCATTTATAAGAGCCCCTAAAAAAATAAAATACTTAAGAACAAATCTAACCAGGGATGTAAAAGACCTATACAAAGAAAACTATAAAACATTCCAGCAAGAAATCAAAAGAGATGTACATAAATGTAAAAACATACCATGCTCATGGATAGGTAGACTCAACTTTGTGAAAATGACAATTCTACCCAAAGCAATCTACAAATACAATGCACTCCCGATCCAAATACCAACAACATTCTTTAAAGAGATGGAAAAAAACAATCATTAACTTTATATGAAAAGGGACGAAGCACCAGATAAATAAAGCATTATTGAAGAGGAAGAATAAAGTAGGAGAACTCACACTACCTGACCTCAGAACCTACTATACAGCTATAGTAGTCAAAACAGCCTGGTACTGGTACAATGACAGATACTTTGACCAATGGAACAGAATCAAGAACCCAGATGTAAATCCATCCACCTATGGTCACCTGATCTTTGACAAGGGCCCAAAGTCCATCAAATGGGGAAAAGACAGTCTTTTTAACAAATGGTGCTGGCAAAATTGGATGTCCATCTGCAAAAAATTGAAACAGGACCCATACCTCACACTATACACAAAAACTAATTTAAAATAGATCAAAGACCTAAATATAAAAACAAAAACTATAAAGATCATAGAATAAAAAATAGAATCAATGCTACAGTCCCTAATACATAGCATTAACAGGATACAAACCATAGCTAACAACATACAAACTCCAGAAGATAAGCTGGATAACTGGGATCTTCTAAAAATTAAACACTTATGCTCATCAAAAGACTTCACCAAAAGAGTACAAACAGAACCTACAGACTGGGAAAAAATTTTTGGCTATTACAAATCCAGCAAAGTTCTAATCTCTAAAATCTACAGGAAAATCTAACACTTCTACAACAAAAAGACAAATAATCCGATTAAAAAATGGGCAAAGGAATCAAACAGACACTTCACCAAAGAAGACATTTAAGTGGTTAACAGACACGTAAGGAAATGCTGGTGATCACTAGCCATTAGAGAAATGCAAATCAAAACCATAATGAGATACCATCTCACCCCAGCATTACCGGCACGAATCAAAAAAACAGAAAATAACAAATGTTGGAGAGCTTGCAGTGAGATTGGAACTCTTATGCACTGCTGATGGTAATGCAATATGGTACAACCATTTTGGACAGTGATATGGCGCCTCCTTAGAAAGCTAGAAATAGAAGTACTATATAATCCAGCAATCCCACTCCTAGGAATGTATTTTACAGAAATAAGAGCTGTCACACGAAAAGACGTATACATACCCATGTTCATTGCAGCATTGTACATAATAGCAAAAAGATGGAAACAACCTAGATGCTTATCAGCAGATGAATTAATAAACAAATTATGGTACATACACACAATGGAATACTATGCAACGATAAAGAACAATGATAAATCTGTGAAGCATCTCACAACATGGATGAATCTGGAGGGCATTATACTGAGTGAAATAAGCCAATTACAAAAAGACAAATGTTGCATTAGACCATTACTATAAAAACTCATGAAAAGGTTTACACACAAAAAGAAACAATCTTTGATGGTTAGGAGGGAGGGTAGGGGTAGGGGTGGAAAAACACTAAATAGACAATAGATAAGTGGTAACTTTGGTAAAGGGTAAGACATTACACAATTCTGGGGAAGCCAACACAACTTATTCCCGGTAAGGTCATGGAAGCTCCATGGACACATCCAAACTCCCTTAGGGACCGAATTACTGAGCTGAGGGCTGTGGGGACCATGGTCTCAGGGAACATCTAGCTCAATCGGCATAACATAGTTTATAAAAGAAATGTTCTACACTCTACTTTGGTGAGTAGCCTGGGGTCTTAAAAGTTTGTGAGCGGCCATCTAAAATACTCCACTGGTCTCACTGCTTCAGGAGCAAGGGAAAATGAAGAAAACTAAAGACACAAGGGAAAGATTAGCCCAAAGGACTAATAGACCACAATTACCACGGCCTCCACCAGACTGAGTCCAGTACAACTAGATGTTGCACTGACTCCTCTGACTCCTCTGATTACAATAGAGGGTTCTGGACAGAGCCAGAGAAAAATGTAGAACAAAATTCTAACTCAAAAAAAGACCAGATTTACTGACCTGACAGAGACTGGAGAAACTCTGAGAGTATGGTCTCTGGACACCATTTTAGCTCAGAAATGAAGTCACTGGGGAAGTTCACCTTTTAGCCAAAGAGTAGACACACCCATAGGACAAAACAAGCCTAAAGGGGCACACCAGCCCAGGGGCAAGGACTAGAAGCCAGGAGGGCATAGGAAAGCTGGTAATAGGGAACCCAAGGTATTGAAGGGAGAGTACTGGCATGTCATGGGGTTGTTAACCAATGTCATAAAACCATATATGTAAAAACTGTTTAATAAGAAGCTATTTTGTTCTGTAAACCTTCATCTAAAGTACAATAAAAAAAAAAAAAAAATACCATGGCTTGGGTCAGGCACACCCTAGTCTTCAAGGTGACATCTTTGATTTTCAATACTTTAAAGAGGTCTTTTGAAGCAGATTTGCCCAATGCAATGCATGTTTTGATTTCTTGACTGCTGCTTCCATGGGTGTTGATTGTGGCTCCAAGTAAAATGAAATCCTTGACAACTTGAATCTTTTCTCTGCTTATCATGATGTTGCTTATTGGTCCAGTTGTGAGGATTTTTGTTTTCTTTTTTTTAGCTTCAACAAAGAGAAGTTTATTCTCTCACAGTCCAGTAGGCTACAAGTCCAAATTTAGGGCATCAGCTCCAGGAGAAGGCTTTCTCTCTCTGTTGGCTCTGGAGAAAAGTCCTTGTCATCATCAGTCTTCCTCTGGACTAGGAGCTTCTCTGCGCATGAACCTTGGGTCCAAAGGATGCGCTCTGCTCCTGGTGCTCCTTTCTTGGTGATATGAGGTCCCCCTGGATTTTTCTTTTCTTTACGTTGAGGTGTAATCTATACTGAAGGCTGTGGTCTTTGATCTTCATCAGTAAATGCTTCAAGTCCTCCTCACTTTCAGGAAGCAAAGTTGTGTCAACTGCATAACGCAGGTTGTTAATGAGTCTTCTTCCAATCCTCAAATCCTTTTCTTCTTCGTATAGTCCAGCTTCTCGGATTATTTGCTCAGCATACAGATTGAATAGGTATGGTGAAAGGATACAACCCTGATCTTCAGCAAAATTTTACTTCTGTGTGCTATTAATGATATTAATGATATTGTTCGGTAATTTCCACATTCGGTTGGATCACCTTTCTTTGGAATAAGCATAAATATGCATGTCTCCCAGTAGGTTGGCCACGTAGCTCTCTTCCAAATTTCTCGGCATAGACTAGTGAGCACTTCCAGCACTGCAACCGCTTGTTGAAACATCTCAATTGATATTTCGTCAATTCCTGGAGCCTTGTTTTTTGCCAATGCCTTCAGTGGAGCTTGAACTGCTTCCTTCAGTACCATGGGTTCCTGATCATATGCTACCTCTTGAAATGGTTGAATGTCGACCAATTCTTTTTGGTATAGTGACTCTGTGTATTCCTTCCATCTTCTTTTGATGCTTCCTGCGTTGTTTAGCATTTTCCCTGTAGAATCCTTCACTATTGCAACTTGAGGCTTGAATTTCTTTCTTCAATTCTTGCAGGTTGAGAAATGCCAACTCTGTTCTTCCCTTTTGGTTTTCTATCTCCAGCTCTTTGCACATGTCATTATAATACTTTGCCTTCTAGAGCTGCCCTTTGAAGTTTTCTGTTCAGTTTTTTTACTTCATCATTTCTTCCTTTTGCTTTAGCTACTCAACATTCAAGAGCAAGTTTCAGAGTCTCTTCTGACATCCATTTTGGTCTTTTCTTTCTTTCCTGTCTTTTTAATGACCTTTTGCTTTCTTCATTATCATGCCCTTGATGTCATTCCATAACTCATCTGGTCTTTGGTCATTAGTGTTCAGTATGTCAAAGCTATTCTTGAGATGGCCTCTAAATTCGGTGGGATATACTCAAGGTTGTGCTTTGTCTCTCATGGACTTGTTCCAATTTTCTTCAGTTTCAACTTGCATATGAGCAACTGATGGTCTGTTCTGCAGTTGGTCCCTGGCCTTGTTCTTACTAATGATATTGAGCTTTTCCATGCAGTTGATTTGATTCCTGTGTATTCCATCTGGAGAGGTCCATGTGTATAGTCACCGTTTATGTTGGTGAAAAAAGGTATTTGCAATGAAGCAGTTATTGGTCTTGCAAAATTCTATCACGTGATCTCGGCATCATTTCTATCACCAAGGCCATATCTTCCAACTAGTGATCCTTCTTCTTCATCACCAACTTTCACATTCCAATCACCAGTAATTATCAATGCATCCTGATTGAATGTTTGATCAATTTCAGACTGCAGAAACTGGTAAAAATCTTCAATTTCTTCTGGTAGTTCATGATATATTCAATATTCTTCACAAACTCCAT
The DNA here is from genome assembly GCA_030035585.1 of Dugong dugon. Taxonomy (NCBI): domain Eukaryota; kingdom Metazoa; phylum Chordata; class Mammalia; order Sirenia; family Dugongidae; genus Dugong; species Dugong dugon. Next base: position 37,352,011 of record CM057467.1, read on the forward strand.
AATTCAAAGGCTTCAATTCTTCCTTGGTCTTCTTTATTCATTGTCCATCTTTCACATGTATATGAGGCAATTGAAAATACCATGGCTTGGGTCAGGTGCACATTAGTCCTCAGAGTGACATCTTTGTTTTTTAACACTTCAAAGAGTCTTTTGCAGTAGATTTGCCCAATGCAGTATGTCCTTTGATTTCTTGACTGATGTTTCCATGGGTGCTGATTGTGGATCTAAGTAAGATGAAATCCTTGACAACTTAAACATTTTCTCCATTTATCATGATGTTACTTATTGGTCCAGTTGTGAGGATTTTTGCTTTCTTTGTGCTGATGTGTAATCTATACTAAAGGCTGTAGTCTTTGATCTTCGTTAATAAGTGATTCAAGTTCTCATTGCTTTCAGCAAGCAAGGTTGTGTCATCTGCATATCACAGGTTATTAATGAGTCTACCTCCAACTCTTATACTATGTTCTTCTTGATATATTCCAGCTTCTTGGATTATTTGCCCAGCATACAGACTGAATAAGTAATGGTGAAAGGATACAACCCTGACACACACCTTTCCTGACTTTAAACCACACAGTATCCCCTTGTTGTGTTTGAACAACTGCCTCTTGATCTATGTACAGGTTCCTCATAAGCACAATTAAGTGTTCTGGAATTCCCATTCTTTGCAATGTTATCCATAATTTGTTATGATCCACACAGTTAAATGCCTTTGTATAGTCAAAAAAACACAGGTAAACATCTTTCTGGTATTCTCTGCTTTCAGCCAAGATCCATCTGACATCAGCAGTGATAGCCCTCTTTTCACATCCTCTTCGGAATCCTGCTTGAATTTCTGGCATTTCCCTATTGATGTACTGTTGCAGCTTTTGAATGATCTTCAGCAAAATTTTACTTGTGTGTGATATTAATGATATTGTTCTATAATTTTCACATTCTGTTAGATCATCTTTCTTTGTAATAAGCACAAATATGGATCTCTTCCAGTCAGTTGGCCAGGCAGCTGTCCTCCAAATTTCTTGGCAACAACAGTGAGTGCTTCCAGCATTGCATCAGTTCGTTGAAACATTTCAGTAGGTAGTCTGTCAATTCCTGGAGCTTGGTTTTTCGCCAATGCCTTCAGTGAGCTTGGACTTCCTCCTTCAGTACCATCATTTCTGATCATATACTATCTCCTCAAATGGTTGAATGTTGACCAGTTCTTTTTGATACAGTGACTATGTATATTCCCTCCATCTTCTTTTGATGTTTCCTGCATTATTTAATTTTTTGCACGTAGAATCCTTCAATATTGCAACTCGAGGCTTGAATTTTTTTCTTCAGTTTTTCAGCTTGAGAAATGCCGACTGTGTTCTTTCTTCCCTTTTGGTTTTCTAACTCCAGGTCTTTGCACATTTCATTATAACACTTAACTTTGTCTTCTCGAGCTTCTCTTTGAAATCTTCTGTTCAGCTCTTTTACTTCGTCGTTTCTTCTGTTCACTTTAGCTACTCTGTGTTCAAGAGCACGTTTCACAGTCTCTTCTGACATCCATTTTAGTCTTTTCTTTTTGTTCTGTCTTTTTAATGACCTTTTGCTTTCTTCATGTATGATGTCATTGATGTCACTGCACAACTGGTCCGATCTTCAGTCATTAGTGTTCAGTGCGTCAAATCTATTCTTGAGATGGTCTCTAAATTCAGGTGAGATATACTCAGGGTCGTACTTTGGCTGTCATGGATTTGTTTAAATTTTCTTTAGCTTCAGCTTGAAATTGCATATGAGAAGTTGGTTGTCTGTTCTGCAGTTGGCCCCTGACCTTGTTCTGACTGATGATAATGAGCTTCTCCATTGTCTCTTTCCACAAATGTAGTTGATTTGATTCCTGTGTGTTTCATCAGGTGAGGTTCACGTGTATTGCCACTGTTTATGTTGTTGTAAAAAGGTATTTGCAACGACGAAGTCGTTGGTCTTGCAAAATTCTATCATGGGATCTCCTGTGTTGTTTCTATCACCAAGGACATATTTTCCAACTACTGATCCTTCTTTGTTTCCATCTTTCCATTCCAATCACCAGTAATTATCAATGCATCTTCACTGCATATTTGATGAATTTCAGACTGCTTAAATATGTAAAAAAATGTTTGATTTCTTCATCTTTGGCATTAGTGGTTGGTGCGTAAATTTGAATAATAGTTGTATTAAGTGGTCTTCCTTGTAGGTGTATTGACATTATCCTATCACTGACAGCATTGTACTTCAATATGGATCTTCAAATGTTCCTTTTGATGATGAATGCAATGCCATTCTTCTTTAGCTTGTCTTTCCCGGTGTCAGGGACTGAATTGTGTCCCCCAAAATATCTGTCAACTTGGCTAGGTCCTGATTCCCAGTATTGTAAGATTGTGTACCAATTTGCAATCTGATGTGATTTTTCTATGTGTTGTAAACTCTATCACTATGATGTAATAAGATGGATTAGCAGCAGTTATGTTGATAAGTTCTATAAGATTAGGTAGTGTCTTAAGCCAATCTCTTTAGAGATATAAAAGAGAGAAGTGAGCAGAGAGACATGGGAACCTCATACCACCAAGAAAGCAGTGCCGGGAGCAGAGGGTGTCCTTTGGACCTGAGGTTCCTGTGCAGAGAAGCTCCCAGACCAAGGGAAGACTGATGATGACTAGGACCTTCCTCCAGAGCCGACAAAGAGAGAAAGCGTTCCCTTGGAGCTGATGCCTTGAATTTGGACTTCTAGCCTACTAGAGTGTGAGAAAATAAACTTCTCATTGTTAAAGCCATCCACTTGTGGTATTTCTGTTCTAGCAGTACTAGATGACTAAGACACCAGGCACAGTAGACCACATAATTGTCCTATTCAAAATGGCCAATAGCAGTCCAATTCGGCTCACTAATACCTAGGATTTTGATCTTTATGCATTCCTTTTCATTTTTGATGATTTCCAATTGTCCTTGATTTACACTCTGTACATTCCACATTCTGATTTCTAATGGATGTTTGCAGGTATTTCTTCTCACTGTAAGTCATGCCACATCAGCAAATGAAGGTCCCAAAAGCTTTACTCCTCATTAAAGTCTACTCTAATTTGAGGAGGCAGCTCTTCCCCAGTTGTATTTTGAGTGCCTTCTAACCTGAGGGTCTCAATGTCCCGCGGCTATTCATAAGGTTTTCAGTGGCCAATTTTTTTAGAAGTGGATCACCAGGTCCTTCTTCTCAGTCTGTCTTTGTCTGGAAGCTCCACTGAAATCTGTCCCCCAGGGGTGGCCTTGCTACTGTTTGAAATACTGGTGGCATAGTTTTCAGCATCACGGCAACATAAGATACCACAGTATGACAAAGTGACAGATAAGTGGTGATGTCTCATAGTTACTACCTAATTTATTGCTGTACATCTCACTGCTGTGACTGATTTTATACCTTTGCAATAGAGTTCTCTGATTTCAGAAAAAAGAAAGTGATGGGAGGTCAATGGATAGGCACTCTTAAGGAAGGTGAAGAATTGTGGTAGTAGACTACTTGAAGACAGGATCTGAATGGATAGCAAAGAGATTTGAGTTGGGATGTCAGATTTGTGATTTTGGAGGTGGTACAGTTTCAGGTAGATCCCAGGATGGCTTAAACAGCTTATGCTCAGCTACTAACCTAAGTGTGGCAGCTCAAGCCCACTCACCACGCCAAGGGAGAAAGTCCTGGTTATTTGCTTCTGTAGATTACTGCCAAGAAAGCCTTATGGAGTATTTCTGTTTTGTCTGACACATGGGGTCGCCCTGAGTCAGAACAGACTGGATGCTGAGGGTTTGGGGTCTTTTTGTTACAGTTTCTGATGATGATACATACCAGGATGTGACACTGGAAAGTGAATACCTCAGGTGATGTGGATGAAAAATGTCCATGGAGATGAGGTCAAGGAACTGAGAAATAAGTGTGTCTGATTGTTTCATATAAATGCCTCTCAGTGAAGGCTAATGGCATCATATCTGAGCATAATTTAGCAGTTACAGATAATGAGAGGCTGAGGTTCAGCTCTCTTCCTGTTTAGTATTTCCTAAAACTGTTAAGTTCTTGGCTGCTAACCAAAAGGTTGATGGTTTGAACCCATCCAGCAGCTCCATGGGAGGGAAAGACCTGGTGATCTGCTCCTGTAAAGATTACAACCTAGAAAACTCTATGGGATAGCTCTACTCTGTGACAAAGTGTTGCTTTGAGTAAAAAATCTACTTGATGGCACCTAACAGCAGCAACAAGGGATAGATCTTAGAATATTCTAAATTAGGGGTATAGAAGGTTCAGTCAATCGTCTATAAATATTGCTTGTCTCGCTTCGGACAAGTATCATGAATTTTATAGTGTTCTCCACGTTAGGCACCTGGAATGTAGCTAAAGGTACAGCCATAATATAATAGCTGAGCTAGGGATAGGAATGACAACCTCTTCCGAAGGCAGAAAAATCTTAAAAGAGCATGAGGGTGAGCCAATGGAGTACCTTTGGGCAGGACCTAGAGTCTCCTCAGGAATTAGTTTGGGATTCACTCCAACATGTAAATGAAAGGGCCATCAAGACCCCAAAGTCCTATATAGTGGAACACAACTTCAATAGCTTAAGTTGGAAATTTTCTGTGTCAGGTGAAACTAAATGTCTATCCCAGGCATTCAAAGTGGAAATCTGCATAGGTAACACAATGATTAGCTTGTGTAAGTTTATAGCTGATAAGCAAGTTAAACATTGGTGTCTGTCTTTCAAAGGTAAAAATTTATTTTTAGAACAGTTGACCTTTTAACTGTGTTTCTTGTCTGGAAATAAAGAGCAGATAAGTGATATCAGAAACACTAAAAGTGAACCACATTTTAGATGAAGGCTTCTTTTTTGTTCTTGTTGTTATGGCTAGGGGACTGTAAACTACTTGTCCCAAGCAGTATCATGTCATTAAGGTATAAATTTCAAAAGAGAGAGGGCAGAACATGGTTTGTTTTCATCCTTCTGAAAATTGCTATCTGATAAATCAAATGACCATTCCTACCTATGAACAGGTTCCCAAACAAAGAAATATAAATGGCCACTAAGCATTGAAAAAAAAGGCCTACCTCACTAGTAATCAAAGAGATGCAAATTAAATAAATGATATGCATCTTTTACCTATCAAATTGACAGTTTTGCTGAGAGTGACTAACCTGATGATCGATCATTTTAGATTTTCCTTACCTCCCTTTCCCATCACTAGAAATTAAATGACTCAATGGTTAGGGTACAAATCATGAAAATGAATGTCAAGATCCTTAAAGAAAGCAATTTTGGTAGTATTTCTGAACAGTGAAAGTGGAAACAAATTTTCCTCTAGTCCCAATCCTGAACCATTTAGAAAATTTTGCTTCACAAAGATGCTTAGAGATCAATATTACTGAGGGAGAGGAAAGAAGAATAATTGGCTCTCTTCCATTTCTAAGCCTTTTTAGACGACGTTTATTTCTGACTGGAAGTCTACCAAAGAGTGTTCAGGGCCTATTTACTAATCAGAGCTAAATGCTTGGGCTCTGATTATTCTTTAAGAAATGGTTTAGCTTTTATAAAATTTTCTAGCAAGCAACATTTCATTAGGAACAGGCAACCTTAATGCAGCTTGCAGTCTTCAATAACGAATTCATGGAGTTACTGCAAAAGCATGCCCATTTATTTTTATCAAAAACATAGGGACCAGGTATATTATAAAAGAGTCACTATTATAGTCCTCCCTAGAGTTAAATATGTTGAGCTGTATTTTCCTAACATCCCATAGCTCTTAAAATGGAGAAGAAGTAAAAAAGCTTCTTTCTTTTTCCAAACCACCTACCTCGGGCTCAGGTCTCTACAGATAATGGTGTCTGGCCAGTGGTTGTTTGAAGCCCTGTGTGACCATCGTTTCAGCCAGCTGACCTTCCCCCTTGTCCTCCAAGGCTTTCAGGTATAGTCGACCCTCCTGATTCAACCAACTGCAGATGGAAAATATTCGGAAAAAAACAAAGACTTTTTTTCTCTTGTCATTATTCCCTAAACAATACAGTATAACAACTATTTACATATCATTTACATTGTATTAGGTATTGTAAGTAATCTAGAGACGATTTAAAGTATACGGGAGGATATGCGTAGGTTCTGTGCAAATACTCCGCCATTTTATATAAAGAACTTGAGCGTCCTCAGATTTTGGTATCTGGGGGGTTCTGGAACCAGTTCCCCACGGATACCGAGCGACGATAGCCAACAGAAAATGCAGTGTGACTGGCGGCTACACCCTTTCCTGACCGCATCACACCACACATATGTGCACACCTTTTCTTACTCTTCTCCTGGCTACCACTGTGAGCATCTTACTCATCTCTTTGACTCCTCACCAACCACTGCCACACACACAGCTTATAGAGCTGGAAGAGACCTTAAATATCTGTCAGTTTGTCATCCTGTGGTGACTTGCATGTTGATAAGTTAATGGAAGTTACGCCACCAGTTTTTCAGATAATCAGCAGGGTCACCCATGGTGGACAGATTTCACTGGAGCTTCCAGACTAAGACTAGGAAGAAAGACCTGACAATCTATTTCTGAAAATTAGCCACCGAAAACCTTATGGATCACAAAAGAACATAAGACTTGCTTGCTTTGAACACATCATCAGGAGGGATCAATCACTAGAGGAGGACATGTTTGGTGAATAGAGGGCCAGTAAGGGAGTGGGTGAACCTTGGTGAGATAGATTGGCGTAACTGTCACAACAATGGACTTGAACATGATGGTGATTGTGAGGATGACGCAGGACTGGGCGACGTTTTGTTCTCTTTTGCATAAGCTCGCCATGAGTCAGAATTAACTCGATGGTATCTAACAATAACAATAGTGTAGTGAAACCCCCTCATTTTAATTTTTGCCATAGTGTAACAAAACACATGGAAGTTTCAACTGAATCCTGTGGACAGTAAAGAACATATTCCAAAGTAATTCTTCAGGCCAAGATGCCAAAATTTCAAAGGAAACATTCAAAAACCAATTCTTAAATCCCCACCCACACTGAGGATATACAAAGTCATGGGTTGCTGGTGATAGCTAATGAGAGGATTTTTGGAGAGCGCTGATAGTATTTTGTAAGTTCCATCTCTCCTCCCCAAGGATGTCTTTCCCTCATCTTAAGTCCAGGGAAATAGGCTTCAAGAGGACCACTCATAGAGATCAATATGTAACCTCCTGCAGTTTGGAGGGGGTTGGTGTTTAACTCCGCCTGAGAAATCTAAAGGATAAGGACCTTGCTAGCTGTTTTGTTCTGATGCAGAAGCAAAGGAAAGTTTGCTGATATGTTGGGACTAGCCTGTATTTTTCTAGTTAATTGGGGCGAAGGATGAGTGAGTGTTTTCTATGGACCAGAATGAAGTCATGCATGTTTAAGAGAGCTAGCATGGAGCTGTCTTAGGTTCCATCCAGGAGGACAGCCTGGAGGTGTGTCCTTGGATGCCTATGGGCTGCAGAAGGAGTAGCAAACCACCAGCTGGAATTCAGATGCACACACCTATGTCAAGAGACTTGCAAGTTAAAGATTCCTAGTGGTGGAGATTTATGAAAAGCCCACAAAACCTACCAAAGTGACTATGAGAAAAAGAGTTGGTTATAAAACCTCCCCTGAGTCCAGAGAGCACCGATACCACCTCACGGTGACAATACCAGTTAGGTGACTTTTCTGCTTCCCATTCCTCATCCTTTTGCATGCACAAACCCCAGAGTGGCTAGAAACCGTGGTTAGCAAGACGGAGGAGGAGAAGCACTAGGTGACGAAAGAGACCAGAAGCTGCCTTCCTCAATCGGGCTTCTTACTACAACAGCCAGAGCTTGGGGTGGAGGAGAAGCCAAAACTTTGACTCATGGGACTAGAGATTGTTATTACTGAACTGAGTGTTCTGTCACCTGAAGCAACCAAGGGACTTTGTATTACTTAAGAATGGCCAGAAAGGTCCAAGTTCCCGCTTGAGTTTTATCAGGGATAAAGGAAAAATTAGCAGCCTGTGGGTTTAAAGCGACAGTAGGAGGCAAACAGAACGTGAACCTCTCATATTCTTTTTTTAAAAATTCCTATGCTATTAGAAATACTCATCTCATCCCACAATGCTTGTATTCCTTATGCACATCATACTGTACTTCTGCTACTTAGTCCACCAAAGCTATACCTACAATAGACACTTCATTTCAGTTCACACCATGTGATCATTTCAGTAACATTGCCACTGGGTGGCTTGAACTACCAGTGTTCCATCTTCTAATTGTAACGGATCCTCACTGCTTTCAAATAAATCCAGGTATGAGCATTCTGAAAAGGAAATTAAGGAAATAATTCCATTTACAATGGCATCTAAAAGAATAAAATACCTAACCTGCAAATAAATATAACCAGGGAGGCGAAAAACTTGTAAAAGGAAAACTAGAAAACATTACTGAAAGAAATTAAAACCCGTTGCTGTAGAGTGAGTTCTGACTCATAGTGACCCTATAGGACAGAGTAGAACTGCCCCTTAGGGCTTCCAAGGCTGTAAATCTTTACAGGAGTGGCTGGTGGGTTTTCAGTTAGCAACCAAGTACTTAACCACTGCACCACCAGGGCTCCTAAAAGAAATTAAAGAAGACCTAACTAAATGAAGGGCATTCCATGTTCATGGGTTGGAAGACTTAACATTGTTAAAATATCAATACTACCCAAAGATATCAATACTACCCAAAGCGGTCTGTAGATTCAATGCCATCCCTATCAAAATTCCAACAGTCTTCCTTGCTGAAATAGAAAAGCCAACCTTCACATTTATATGGAACTGCAAGGGGCCCCAATAGCAAAAGTAATCTTGAAAAGGAACAAAGTAGAGAGACTTACACTTCCTGACTTTACAAGCTACAGTAATCAAAACAGTCTGGTACTGCTATAATGGTAGACATATAGATCAATGGAATAGAATTGAGAGTCCGGAAATAAACCCATTCATCGATTGTCAATTGATTTTGACAAGGGGCGCTAAGTCCATTCAACGGGAAAAAGATAGTGTTTTTAGTAAACGGTTCTGGGACAACTGGATTTCCACATGTAAAAGAATAAAGCTAGACCCATACCTCACACCATATATGAAAACTAACTCAAAATGGATCAAAGACCTGAATGTAAGAACTGAAACCATAAAACTCTTTTAGAAGAAAACATAGGAGTAATTCTTTAGGATCTAGGTTGTTTTTTTTTTTAACAGTAGATTCTTAGGTATGACACCAAAAGCACAAACAATAAAAGACAAAATGGATAAATTGGACTTCATTAAAATTATGCTAACACATTTATAATCTGTGCAACCCCTTCTTCCTTTTCAAAAGTCTCAGAAGGTAAGAGAATCTGACTTTTAAAGACCCAGGTCAGTGTATTTTTTTCATTTCTCCCTTTCCTCTCTTTATAATCATTCTTCCCTTTTGAAGTTCTATGATACCTGTTTTTGAAGAAAGGAGGTATTTCTTCATCTGTCTGCATGGATAAGTGCCAAACATGTTTTATAGAACTTATGTGATCCTACTCCACTAAAGGTTGGAAAACTCATTTTTTATTGTCTTGGCATTTTTTCTAAATTTTCAGAGTATGCAGACTATAATGTTATTTTTATTAATATACAGGAATTCATAACTTTAGGGCTTTTGACTAAAGGCCATGGGAAGATGGTATAGCAAGTAATTATATTTACATCTAGCCCTTATTTAGAATTGGTCCATTACTTCTTGGTATCTTAAAAAAGCTAAGAATAATGTCCTTTTAGATTACTGAATAACTATTTTTTATGTAATACAGAAATTGTTATTGTTAGTTCAGGTTTTAGTCTGGGAAATACCAGACTATGATGGAGTTACCAAAAGGTTTCACCAAAAGTTACATAGACTGAGAATCTGCACCTGAGAATCTGAGAATTGGATTATTTTTGGCTTCCAAGTATTTGAATATGTGTAGTGATTCCTAAAACAATCAAGTATGTAGTTTTATTTTCCTGCTGCTATGGCAACTTGGATACACACTGAGAGAGTACAATCTAATGGGTAGATCCCAAGGCTTAGAGTTAGACTGGTATTAGCATCCAGGATCCATTGTTGACTAGTTGTATGATTATGAGATTGTCACTGGTGTAACTTATTAAATCCAAACCTTTATTTCTCCATGTATAAAAGGATGGAGGATGAATTCAAAGACTGTAGTATACTTGGAAGGGCTATTTAAGTTTGATAATAGTAGCTATTAAGAAATCACTTCTGAGTGGAAGACATAGTTTTTTACTACCTTGCTCTTCATCCCATCTGGATGTCTTGGGACACCCCAAACACAAAAACTCCAAGGGAAAATTTATTGTTTTCCACTTTAGGCCTGTTCCTCCTTCTAGATTCCTCAGGAGGAATAAATCATTTTTCGCTGGGTTGCCTTAGTCAGAATTTAGGGACGTAGTCTAGTCTCCTCCATCCATCCCCTCTACCCATGACATCTAGTCAGTTCTTTTTTTTTATTTTTTCGCATACAAAAATTTATACATACATTGTTATGTGTCTCTGATTGCACTCCCCGTACTGTGACAGCACACTCCTCCTTTCCACTCCTGATTCCCCATGTCCATTCAACCAGCTCCTAACCCTCTCTGCCTTCCCATCTCACCTCTGGACAGAAGCTGCCCGTTTAGTCTCTTGTAGCTACTTGAGCTAAGAGGCACACACCTCACGAGTATCACTTTATGTCCCACAGTCCAGTCCAATCCCTGTCTTGAAGAGTTGGCCTCAGGAACTGTTTTAGTTCTGGGCTGATAGAGAATCCAGGGGCCATGCTTTCCGGGGTTCCTCCAGTCTCGGTCAGACCATTAAGTCTGGTCTTCTTACTAGATTTGAATTCTGCACCCCACCTTTCTCGTGCTCCATCCGGGACTCTCGGTTGTGTTCCTTGTCACGGCAGTCATTGGTGGTAACTGGGCACCATCTAGTTCTTTTGGTCTCAGGCTGATGAAGTCTCTGGTTTATGTGTCCCTTACTGTCTCTTGGACTAATATTTTCCTTGTGTCTTTAGTGTTCTTCATTCTCCTTTACTCCAGGTGGTTGGGACCAATTGATGTATCTTAGATGGCGGGTTGCAAACGAGGATGCAGAACATTTTCTTAATAAGCCTTGTTGTGCCAATTGACATAGATGTCCCCTGCTACTCTGTCCCTGAAAGTGTTTGATTGTATTCAGGAAACTTCTTAGCTTTGGTTTAGTCCAGTTGTGCTGACTTACCCTGTAGTGTGTGCTGTCCTTCCCTTCACCTAAGATAATTCTTATCTACTGTCTAGTTAGTAAATAACCCTCACCTCACTCCTCACCCTCGTAACCATCAAAGAATGTTTTCTTCTGTGTTTAAACCTTTTCTTGAGTTCTTATAATAGTGGTCTTATACAATAGTTGTCCTTCTGTGACTGACTAAATTCACTCAGCATAATGACCTTTTGCTTCCTCCATGTTATAAGCTGTTTCATGGCTTCATCGTTGTTCTTTATTGATGTGTAGTATTCTATTGTGTGAATATACCATAATTTGTTTATTCATTCGTCCGTTGATGGGCACCTAGGTTGTTTCCGTCTTTTTGTTGTTGTGAATAGTGCTGCAATGAACATGGGTATGCATGTATCTATTTGTGTGACGGCTCTTATTTCTCTAGGATATATTCCAAGGAGCAAGATAGCTGGATTGTATGGTACTTCTATTTCTGACTTTTTAAGGAAGCGTCAAATCAATTTCCAAAATGGTTGTACCATTAGACATTCCCACCAACAGTGTATAAGTGTTCCAGTCTCTCCACAACCTCTCCAGCATTTATTATTTTGTGTTTTTTTGATTAATGCTAGCCTTGTTGGGGTGAGATGATATCTCATTGTAGTTTTGATGTGCATGTCTCTAATGGCTAATGATAGTGAGCATTTCTTCATGTGTCTCTTAGCCACCTGAATATCTTCTTTGGTGAAGTGCCTGGTCATATCCTTTGCCCATTTTTTAATTGGGTTATTTTTCTTTTTGTTGTTGAGGTTTTCCAGTATCTTGTAGATTTTAGAGATTAGATGCTGATCGCATTTGTCGTAGCCAAAATTTTTTTCCCAGTCTCTAGGTTGTCTTTTTAGTCTTTTGGTGGAGTGTTTGATTTTTAGGATCTCCCATTTATCTAGTCTCTCTTCTGGGGCTTGTGCATTGTTACTTATGGTTCTCATGGTGTTTATACCATGTATTAGGGCTCCTAGCATTGTCCCTATTTTTTCTTCCATAATCTTTATCGTTTTTGATTTTATATTTAAGTCTTTGATCCATTTTGAGTTAGTTTCTGTGCATGGTGTGAGGCATGGGTCTTGTTTCAGTTTTTTGCAGATGGATATCCAGTTATGCCAGCACCATTTGTTAAAGAGACTGTCTTTTCCCCAGTCAATGGACTTTGGGCCTTTGTCAAATATCAGCTGCTCACAGGTGGATGAATTTATGTCTGGATTCTCAATTCTGTTCCACTGGTCTGTGTACCTGTTGTTGTACCAGTACCAGGCTGTTTTGACTACCGTGGCGGTATAACAGGTTTTAAAATCAGGTAATGTGAGGCCCCCCACTTTGTTCTTCTTCTCGAGTAATGCTTTACTTATTTGGGGCCTCTTCCCTGTTGTTTGCAGTAGTGTCTTGTAGTTTTAATTGTATATGTCTTTTACATCTCTGGTTAGATTTATTCCTAAGTATTTTACCTTCTTGGGAGCTATTATAAATGGTATTGATTTGGTGATTTCCTCTTCGAGGTTCTCTTTGTTGATGTAAAGGAATCCAACTGATTTTTGTATGTTTATCTCTCATCCTGAAACTTTGCTGAAATTTTCTATTAGTTCCAGTAGTTTTGTTGTGGATTCTTTGGGGTTTTCTGTGTATAAGATCATATCATCTGCAAATAGAGATACTTTGGCTTCTTTCCTATCAATCTGGATGCCCTTTATTTCTTTTTCTGGCGGAATTGCTCTGACTAGGACCTCCAGCACAGTACTGAGTAAGAGTGGTGGTGAAGGGCATCCTTGTCTGGTTCCCATTCTCAAGGGGAGTGCTTTCAGACTCTCCATTTAGGATGATGTTGGCTGTTGACTTTGTATAAATGCCCTTAATTATATTAAGGAATTTCCCTTCTATTTCTATTTTGTTGAGAGTTTTTATCGTGAATGGGTGTTGGACTTTATCAAATGCCTTTTCTGTATCAATTGATAAGATCATGTGGTTCTTGTCTTTTGTTTTACTTATGTGATGGAGTACATTGATTGTTTTTCAACCATCCCTGCATAACTGGTATAAATCCCACTTGATCACGATGAATTATTTTTTTTGATATGTTGCTCAATTCTATTGGCTAGAATTTTGTTGAGGATTTTTGTGTCAATGTTCATGAGGGATATTGGTCTGTAATTTTCTTTTTTTTTTTTCTTTTGGTGTTTTTACCTGGTTTTGGTATCAGGGTTATGCTGCCTTCATAGAATTAGTTTGGGAGTATTCTATCCTTTTCTATGCTCTGAAATACCTTTAGTAGTAGTGGTGTTAACTCTTCTCTGAAAGTTTGGTAGAATTCTCCAGTGAAGCCATTCGGGCCAGGGCTTTTTTTGGTGGAAGTTTTAAAATTACCTTTTCAATCTCTTCTTTTGTTATGGGTTTATTTAGTTGTTCCACATTTGTTTGCGTTAGTTTAGGTAGGTAGTGAATTTCTAGAAATTTGTCCATTTCCTCTAGGTTTTCAAATTGTTATAGTACAATTTTTCATAGTATTCTGTTCTGATTCTTTTAATTTCAGTAGGGTCTGTTGAGATATCGCCCATCTCATTTCTTATTTGGGTTATCTGCTTCCTCTCCTGTTTTTCTTTAGTCAGTTTGGCCAATGGTTTATCAATGTTGTTGGTCTTTTCAGAGAACCAGCTTTTGGTCTTGTTAACTCTTTCAATTGTTTTCCTATTCTCTATTTCATTGAATTCTGCTCTAAATCTTATTATTTCCTTTCTTGTGGCACCTGAGGACTTCTTTTGCTGCCCTCTTCCTGCTTTTTCCAGTTGTAGGGTTAATGTTTTGATTATGGCCCTTTCTTCTTTTTGGATGTGTGTATTTATTGCTATAAACTGACCTCTGAGCACTGCTTTTGCTATGTCCCAAAGGTTCTGGTAGGATGTTTTCATTCTTGTTTGATTCTATGAATTTCTTTATTCCATCCTTGATTTCTTTTATAATGCAGTAGTTTTTGAGCAAGGTGTTGTTCAGTTTCCATGTGTTTGATTTTTTTCCCTTGCTTTTTCTGTTGTTGATTTTTACTTCTATGGCTTTATGGTCAGAAAAGATGCTTTGTAATATTTCGATGCTTTGGATTTTGTTAAGGCTTGCTTTATGGCCTAATATGTGGTCTATTCTGGAGACTGTTCCATGTACATTGGAAAAGAAAACATATTTGGCTGCTGTTGGGTGGAGTGTTCAGTATATGTCTATGAGATCTAGTTGCTTGATTGTAGCATTTAGCTCTTCCGTATCTTTGCCGAGTTTCTTTCTGGATGTTCTGTCCTTCACCGAAAGTGGTGTGTTGAAGTCTCCTACTACTATTGTGGAGTTTACAGTGCTGTTAGAGTTTGTTTTATGTATTTTGGAGCCCTGTTGTTGGGTGCATAAATATTTATTATAGTTATGTCCTCCTGGTGTATTGACCGTTTAATCATTATACAGTGTCCTTCCTTATCCTTTGTGGTGGATTTTACTTTAAAGTCTATTTTGTCAGAGATTATTATTGCCACTCCTGCTCTTTTTTGTGTTGTTTGCTTGAGATATTTTTTTCCATCCTTTGGGTTTTAGTTGGTTTGTGTCTTTAAGTCTAAGACGTGTCTCTTGTAAGCAGTATATAGACAGATCGTGTTTTTTTATCCAATCTGCCACCCTCTGTCTCTTTACTGGTGCATTTATTCCATTTACATTCAGCATAATTATTTATAGGTGTGAGTTTAGTGCTGTCATTTTGATGTCTTTTTTTGTGTGTTGTTCACAGTTTCTTTGCTCCACTTAATTTTCTATGCTGAGTCGTTTTTCTCTATGTATTTTCGTTTTATTTTTTTCATTGTTGTTGATTTTGTGTTTGCTGAGTCTTTATATTTTTCTAATTTTTTATTTTGACTTGTAGGACTGTTAGTTTCCTTTGTGGTTACCTTAATATTTACCGCTATTTTTCTAAGTTTATAGCAGTCTTTTATTTCTTTATATAGCCTTGAGTTCCTCTCCATATGAAAAATCTATGTCTACATTTTTTAAGTCCCTCTTTTATGTTTTAATGTTGTCATCTTTTACATATTGACATCTGTTTCCCTATTTTCAGTGTTTTAGCTTTGATTTACTTTCGTGTCTTCCCTATCTGGGTTGATATCCAGTTGCTCTGTCCTGTGTTCTAGTCTTGGGTTGTTATCTGATGTTACTGATTTTCTAACTGGAAGACTCCTTTAGTATTTCTTGTAATTTTGGTTTGGTTTTTGCAAATTCCCTAAACTTCTGTTTATCTGGAAATGCCCTAATTTCGCCATCATATTTGAGAGATAGTTTTGCTAGATATATAATTCTTGGCTGGCAGCTTTTTTCCTTCAAGGCTTTATGTATGTCATCCCATTGCCTTCTTGCCTGCATGGTTTCTGCTAAGTAGTCCGAGGTTATTCTTATTGACTCTTCTTTGTAGATGACTTTTTGTTTATCCCTAGATGCTGTTAAAATTCTCTCTTTATCTTTGGTTTTGGCAAGTTTGATTATAATAAGTCTTGGTGACTTTCTTTTGTGATCTACCTTATGTGGGGCTCGATGAGTATCTTGGATAGATATCTTGTCATCTTTCACAATATCAGGGAAGTTTTCTGCCAACAAATCTTCAAACAATTCCCTCTGTATTTTCTGTTACTCCCCCGTTCTAGTACCCCAGTCACTCGCAGGTTATTCCTCTTGATAGAGTCCCACATAACTCTTAAGATTTCTTCATTTTTTTAAATCCTTGTATCTGATTTTTCCTCAAAGAAGTTGGTGTCCAGTGCTTTATCTTCAGTCTCACAAATTTTGACTTCCATTGCCTCAGCTCTGCTCCTATGACTTTCTATTGAGTTGTCTAATTCTGAAATTTTATTTGTTAATCTTCTGGATTTCTGATTGTTGTCTCTCTATGGATTCTTGCAGGTTGTTAAATTTGTCATTACGCTCTTCTCTAATCTTTTTAATTTCCTCTATTGGGTGTTCCGCGTTTTGCTTAATTTCATTCCAATTTCTTGAAGAGTTCTGTATATTAATCTTTTGTATTCTGCCTCCGGTAATTCCAAGAAATTTTCCTCCCCTGGAAAATTTCTAGATTCTTTATTTTAGGAGCTAGCTGAAGCCATCATGGATTGCCTTTTTATGTGATTTGATGTTGACTGTTGTCTCCAAGCCATCAATAAGTTGTGATATATATTTATTTTATGTTTGCTTACTGTGTCCTAGCTTCTTGTTTTTTTTTGATATGCCCAATTAGACTGCTTGTATGAGCTAATTTGATTATTGGTGGCTTTGAAGCTCTAATGTCCTGTCACCAGGTGCTTAGATCTGTTACTAGGTACGTGAGCTCAGGAGTCTGCCCAGTCCTCCTGTATGGATTCAGCTCAGGTGCCCTGGTAGATAGCCACCAAGTGTGTGGTATAGGCTCTCACTTACAGTCCTAGACAGGCATGGGTGATTGGTGTCAGCACAGCATCTGGATGCAGCAGGGGGACACACTCTGAGCAAGGCAGGGGGCTGTTGGCCACCCCCAAGGGTCTAGGAGAAAGGCGTGTTCCTATTCCCTTGGGCATGTAGGTGGGTGGGTTTTGTAGCTGGACTATGAGCATCTAACGCTGTTGGCTGTAAGGACTGGGGGGCACCTCTTATTCACGGGCCTGTATTGCAGGTGGTTAGGTGGCGTGGGTGAATCCACCAATCCTCAGGCCCCTGAAGTGGGTAGGCGAAGACCCTGCTTAATGGGCAGAGCAGTGTCAAATGTCAAGAATGTGCCACTTCACAGCTGAAACAGTTGAAGTTAGGGGTCTGGTATATACCCTGTTCTACTATGGTAATGAGGGCCTACGCTGTTGAGATGGGTCCACACAAGTCTATGCATGGGGAAAGCACTCAAAGTCCATGGATCCCTTATGCCTGTGCCTAGGCAAAGGAGCTGTGCCTACCCTGGGTTCCTGGCTTAGGGGAGCCGGCAGTTTATTTTTTCCCTCTTCTGTTAATTTGTTCACTCTCCAAGGCGGGGAGAATGGCTCCGGGCTTGTGATGGATCCTACTTCTGGCCCAGGGGACTCGACAATTGCTGAAGCCGGTCGGGACTCAGTGCAGAGCAGGGAGTGAGGAGGTAAATGGGAGAGAGGTTTTTCCCTAAGGGGGATGTTTTTGATCAGTGTAGCGAACAATACGCAAGTACTTATCTTTCGCTGATGAGGGCTGCTTCTTACTGGTTTTGGGTGGCCGTGTAGTCTCTGGTGCTGGGTCTTTCCCGCTGTGGAAAACTGGCCTCTGGAGCATGACTGCTTGCCTGTCTCACTGCTCACCCCCAAGATGATCAGGCCTGAAAGGCTCAGGCTCTCACGGGGACAGGTCTGGCAACTCCTAGCTGCTTCTGAACCGTCTCTCCCTCCCCCTCCAACTCAGTCCGGTTACCCAACTCTGCCTTTGATATTCAGGGTTCCCAGATTTCCATATATAATCAAATCACTTGTTTTTTTGGATCTTGGTTGTAAGAGGGTCCACTGGAAGAGTCTGACTACCCTGCCATCTTCGCCCTGTCTCCCCGACATCTAGTCAGTTCTAAACTTTGTTGATTCTACTTCCTAAGTCTCTTCAGATTATGTCCCCTTCTCTCCATCTTTGGTTCAGGCCCTCATTATCTTTTGCCTGGACTATTATAATGGCCTCCTAACGAGCGTTTCTACTTCCCACCCCCATCTATATCACACATATTAATACCAGAATTATTATGGTATTCCTGTGCTTCCTGGTGTTGCAACTCCTTTGACGACATCAAGCTTTTTATGACTTGTCCTCTGCTGACCTTTCCAACCTTCCCATTCTCCACATGCTGTCAGTGAGCCAGCCACACCTCTGTGTCTGCAGCTCCTTTCATCTTTTCCTGCAATATCCTCTCCATCTGTTTGACTGCCAGACATCTACTTTTTAAAGATTTTTTAAATTTATTTTGGTATTGTTGAGAATATACACAGCAATACATACACCAGTTCAACTGTTTCTACATGCACAATTCAGTGATATTGTTACATTCTTTGAGTTGTGCCACCATTCTAACCCTACTTTTCTGAGTTGTTTCTCCCCCATTAACATAAGCTCATTGCCCCCTAACGTTCCTATCTAAGCTTTCGAGTTGCTACTGTCAGTTTGATCCCATATAGATAGATCTTGAAAGACCACAATGCTCAAGGCAGACATTCTTTACTATTTAAGCTAAACTATTGTTTGGTTTTAAGAAGACTTAAGGGGATATGTTTGGTTTAAGGTTTAAAGATTATCTAAGGGCAATAGTTTTAGGGGTTCATCTAGCTGAAATGGCTCCAGAAATTCTGGAGTCTATGAGAATTTGAAATTCTGTTCTGCATTTTCCCTATTTTGATCAAAGGTTCTTCCACAGAATCTTTGATCAAAATGTTCAGTAATGGTAATTGGGCATCATTCATTTCTTCTGGTCTCATGGCAAAGGAGGCAGTTGTTCATGGAAGCAATTAGCCACACATTACATTTCCTCCTCCTATTCCTGACTCTCCTTCTTCCTGTGTTGCTTCAGGCAAATAGAGACCAATTGTTGTGCCTTGTAAGGCCTCTTGCAAGCTTTTCAGACCCCAGGAACTACACAACAAACTAGGAGGTAGAACAGAAGCACTTAACATGTTATTAGGCCAATTAACTGGGGCAGACATCTACTTTGTAAGAAGTAGCCTTTGTCACCTTCTCAGTAAAGTTCTTTTTGATCCCTTCTCACCCTCTCTGTGCTACCTCTTGCCTCCCTGTATCAAGAGCCTCCTCCATTATATTTTTACAGCACTCTGGAGGCTGTATACATCTGTGTTTAAGAGCTCAGACTCTGGAGTCAGCAAAGTGGGCTTGAATCTGTCCCTTATTAACTGTGTGACATGTGGCAGTTTATATAACCTAAGTCTCACCTTGTTCTATAACATGTAGATAATGCTTGGCACATGGGTAGCAGGCAAAAAGTATTATTATTATTACTGCATTATTTTATTGTATTTATTTGGTGATTAAGATGCCTGGCTTCTTTCCCTGACTATGATCACCTGAGGTCGGAATTTCCTTAACTAATTATTCAACAACGTTAACTAATATGCATATATCCACTCATGTGCATATATCCACTCATGTTATCCTCTTATATGCATATATCCACTCATGTAATCCTCTTAGAGTCCCTGGGCAGTACAAATGGTAAATTAGCTCAGCTGCTAACCAAAAGGTTAGAGGTTCAAGTCCACCAGAAGTACCTCCAAAGAAAGGCCTGGCTGTCTTTTTCTGAAAAAAATCAGTCATTGAAAACGCTGTGGAGCACAGTTCTACTCTGACACACACATGGGGTCACCACAAGTCGGAATCAACTCACCACCAAATGGTTACTGGTGATACTCTGAACGACTCAGTATGGTTCTAAGTCTGCCTGACTTCCAAATCCATGCTGTTATATCATACAGCTGTCTTAATAGCAACCTCTTTAAATTTGCCCAATAATTCAGTGATTCTATAAAAATCATCAACAATTGCCTCATTCTTATACAAGGCAATTATTTCCAACTACTACTTTACTGCTGGCATTATGTAGAAATGGGATCAACCCAGTTAGAACTGAGAGACCCAACAGCTGAGTCAGTTTAAGGATTTTCTACGAAATGTTAATGAATAATTAGGATGTGACCATATATTTGAATATTTTGGGGCTTTGTCCATATGACCACATGATTCTAAAACAATCAATGAAGTAGATTAATTCAATTAACTTGGTCAATTTATCGGAGAAAAAAACTCAACTAGGTAATTGACACAAGTAGCTAGCACAGGTGATTTATTTCTCATACATAAATACAAATCATTATTATGAGTAATGTTATCTTAGCCATCCTAGAAATTTAGTATTCACTATTAATGCAAATACTTGTTTGTATTCACTGTTAATGCAAATATTTGTATATAAATACTTTATTAACCTTCATCTCATTTAAGTGAAAAATATACATTCAATTTGAAAATAAAATATTGTAATATTTATGTCTCTTAATATCTTATAATTTCTATTTTCAGAATTCCTGAAAATGAGTTTGCCGTTACTCTTGCGTTTTCATTATTCTTTATTAAAATTTCAGTATCTTATATTTTCTTGAATAATATTGAGGATCCATCTTCTGGTAAAATAATCATTTTCATCATTCATGTTACATGCTTCCATTTCCTTCACTGACATCTATTAAGTGTTTTGGCCACCTACAATGGCCTCTCTTCCTCTTCCCATTCTTTAAGTAAGGGCATTTTCTAGGTTTGGTTCTGTTTTACTCTCTGTACATTTTGATAATTAGAGAATGTGGTTCAGTTTCATGGTTTTGTTTCAGCTACCATTACTAGGCAAAAGAATCCCAAATCTGTCTCTAGTATTATCTTTTCCGGGCTTTCCAGTCACATATCTTAAACAGCTGTTTGGACATGGCCCCCTGAAACTTAGCTGCTCCTTAAAATGCAACGTGCTTGAGAATCAAACTCACCCTCTTCCTCACAAGTTTACTCTCTCCTCCTGATTTCACTTTCTCTGTCCATCTCTTTTTCTGTACCATCATTCTCTCAATCACTTTCAGAACCTTCTGTTTATCCTTTATCTCTTCCTCTTCTCAAGCAATCACCAAGTTTTGTAGATTCTTTAGACACCTCCTTTGTTTTGGTTCCTTCTTTTATACTTCTACCATCAAAACTCATGGTGGTCCCTGTTACTGCACGTGGTGCTGCCAGGGATGGATTACCCAATAAGCACGGTGAACACGTGCTTAGGATATCAACAAAGCAGGGGCGCCAGTTGTCTAAAGCAAAGATCCATTGATGCCAAGCAGACAGGATACGAGGAAAAGCAAGCATCGCAGTAGAAGGAAACAGGCAGGTCACTAAATGAAATTTATACCAGTTCCAGAAATAAAGTTCACACAGGGTCACAAGGGTGCCCACGCACATGGTTGTTTAAGCTATGAGGCCCCTACCACTTCAACACCTTCATTGACATTTTTTTCCTACGGCCCCCTCCTGTGTAATTGAAACTCCTTATCTCAGTGGCTCTCTTGGGAGCATACTCTTTCTTTCTAATAAACAAGAGGTGGGGGTGGGTAGTTGAGCCTGAGTCTTGCTACATTCACCCAATGTGCAACTGGATCTAACATGAGCTGTTATTGGGCAAGGATGGATTATATTAATAGATAACAGGTCTCCAATCCATTCTGAGACAACCATCTTGTACACTCACCTCTGCTGATCCAGCACCTCCAGCCAGGAGGGCCAGCAATGTTCTTTGCCATGATACAAACACAAGGGTATGCTCTTACGCATGTCCTGGTAAATAACCAATGGGAACTCCAGTCCCAGATGACGTGCAAAAGCAAGGGAACTCAAATAAGTCAATCGTTGCTATGAATTCATTCAAGTTGCTTTTTAACTGTATAGCATTTATGTACAGAGTTATGTCCTAAGTTTTGGAAACAGTAATATTTATAACTTTAACTTTAAAATATATTTGGTGTACACGTGGATGCAATCTAGCATATGTTTAATATAATACTAACATAGCAAATGTCCAAAAATACTGGAAATATTTCTCTAGCATGAAAAGTTTTAATTTATATATCAAGTGAGTTTCATTTTTTATTGTCTGTTGTATGGGACACAGTGCTTGTTATTACTCTATACACATGCTAATAAATGAGGCATTAGGCACATTAAGAATATGCAAGATTCAATATTTATTTATCGTGGAAAATATGTCTCTGTTTTGCAATGAGGAGTGTGTTTCTAAATTCATCTTACAAGAAAGTGACAAACAGCATTTGTCAAAACATTATGTTTATCTTTTATCAGAATGTTTATGTATCTCTGTGTAAGGAACGTGAACAATTCCTTGAAGAAATAAATTAAATGAATATTTAGATAATAAAAATTATATAAATGTATTTTATTTTCCATTTCCCTTCAAACTGACTTTCTTTTAAGAAATTGATATTGTTATGCCTCGAAAAACAAACTTGGTTGTCAAGAAGTGGTGCTATTGTTACATCAGTTATGTACATATCTCCAAATATGGAAGCTGAACAACTCCACAAAGAAATAAAATGTACATTTTATAAATTTTATGTACCATAACAAATGTATTTTCCTTTTCGTTTTGGACTGATCAGGTATACCCTCACATTCAGATCTCTCTCAGCGACCACATAAGAATTCACCAGTGGCACTATAATCACGTGACTCATGACACATCTGGTCCTGTCCTGCACAAAGAAACCAAAACTCATCTTCAGATTGAGCATACCCTTGTATTTATATCATGCTCTGTGATCGCTTTTGCCCCCATCTAGTATCAGCAGTAGCAGCCCAATGAACTGTGACAACGGCAAAGGACGGAAAGTGAATGCACACGTTTTTAAGCAAACCCTTGTGGAGATCTGCAAAGGGCCCGCCAACAAACATCGTATGACAAACAAATGAAATTATTTTCAACTGCCTTGTGAGTACTATTTCTTTTGACTATCTCAGACCTGGAGAACAAAATGGTATGTTCCAAATCAATTTTTTTTTTTTTTTTACTTACTAATGTTCAAATATAAATTTTTGTATTAACATCCAAATTCAAATGTAGATTTTATTTTATAAATTTACTTCTTTTATAAATTTTATTTATTTTCAATTATTCAAATTTATTTGCTACGGTAGAACCAAATTTAAAAAGTAACATAATTTTATATCCAGGTAAAATGAAACAGCAACAACTAAGTGGAGTGCAAAGACAAAAGCTCACGGAAGAAAAGAAGAAAGGAATTTGTGAATTTCTAAAGACAATTCCAAAATCAACTTCCTTTTTAAAATGTAATAAATTAGAAGAGATTTTTCCACTGAACGCTCAAATTTAATGGGTACAAATAATTGTACTAGTACTGCTAGTGCTCAAATTACTAATAGCAATATTCATATAACATAATTTTTTCCAAATTCTGCATCCATTCCTTGCTGTAGTAAATAAATTAATAATGATGTAGAAAGGGAAACTATTTTAGAATCTGAAATTGTTGCATCCGCAGGCCCCATAAATAACAAATACAGATCCTGCTTTGTGTAATACTTTTTCTTCTAATGATGTAAATTATTAGATTGAAAGAAGGTCACGTGATTGTCAACATCACAGTGGACCATTTGAACATCCATGTTGAAAATTTCTGAATGATAAACAAGGTCTGTAGTCAGAAAATATTTCAAGGGTGCAAAGCTAATGATGAAAATTATAAGAGGAAGTGGCTACTGCATTCTTCATCAGTCAGCTCTGTATATTGTTTTATTTGCAAACTATTCCATTCTAAATCATTTAATTCTTGATTTGCTATGGATGGATTTAGCGATTGGTGTAACTCAAATACGATAAACATGAAAACAGTTAAATTCACAGAGATTGTATGTTGTCACATTTAAACCAAAGACATGGTTTTGGCTTAACCTATTAACTGGAAACACAAGTTAATGAAGAAGATTAGTATTGGAAAACCATTCCGCAAGGCATTGTTGCTGTTATTGTAACAATCGCTGAATGTGGACTATCTTTTTGAGGAAGAAATTAAGTACTTGGGTTCCTTCAAAATGGAAAATTTGGGGTTTACTTGAATTTGTTCCTCAGTTTGATCTCACAATGTGCTAACACAGGAAAGGACAACCCATTGTATATGTCTAAAACAACGTGTGAAAAATTAATAAACTTAATAAGTGATAAGGTTCGATGAACTATTTTCAGTGAAATAAGTATAGCTCGATATTTCAGTTTGTCGATAGATTCCACTCCTAATCTTTCTCATACAGATCAGCTAAGTATTGTTTTAAGATATGTATCTCAAACAGATAGAAAACTTGTTGAGTGATTTATCACATTTATTAGCTTAAAAAGTCATTTCAGTGAAGAAATTGCAAATCAAGTACTTCACTATTTATGTGACGTTTGCAAAACTGATTTTTCTAAGTGCAGAGGCCAGTCCTATGACAATGCTACCAATATGTCAGGGCGTTATAAAGGCATGCAACAGAAATTTTTAGAACATAATGAATATGCCATCCTCATACCATGTGCTACTCATTCACTTAATCTTGTAAGACGTAGCGCAGTAGATTGTTGTCCGGAAGCAGTTGATTTTTTTTCTACTGTTCAGTTACTCTACTCATTTTTTGACACCTCTGCTCACTGGTGGGCAGTTCGTAAAACAAGTTTAGGCAATGCTCAAGTTTTAAAATGTCTCTCTAATACACCTTGGGAAGCACATGCTCTAGCAATGAGAGTAATCCTGGAATCGTATACTCAGATTCTAGATGACTTAGAAAATATTGCTGAAGATCAGACACAAAAAGGAGACCTTGAAAGAGAAGCTAAAAACGTCACTAACAAAATACAAACACTAGAGTATGTATTTTTGTTATGTAGAATAATATATTGCAGCATTTTCATCGAATGAGTCAAGATCTCCAAGATTCAGAAGTAAATTTAAAGACAAGCACAGACCTAATTTAAGAGAAGATTTTGAAAATTTTGATAACAGAGCAAAACAAATACTGCAAAATACTGATTATCAAGCCGTTCACCGTTGTTGAATCATTAAAAAGAAACAACTAAATGACGTAAGTGCTCCAGAAGTATTGAGTCCCAGAGATCAATTTCGTGTAACCACACGATACGCCATCATTGACACACTTGAATCTTACATGAAAAGAAGGGAAAAAGTGTATGAAGTTATTTCAAATAGATTTTCCTTCTTAAACAATGCAGATATACCTGATGAAGAATGCATGAAGGCATCCAAGAAATCAGTGCAGGCTCATCCCAATGACTTAAATACAAACTTTTATGAAGAAGTTTGACAATTTCATTCTTACATGAGAACTAAGTTTACAGATTCAGGAAAGACAAATTTTACTCATGTAGGCATGTATGATTCCGTAATAGAAGATAAAATACAACGCATGTTTCCCAATGTTGGAATTGCTTTATGCATATGCCTAACTTTAATGATCACAAACTGCACAACAGAACATTCATTTTCATCCCTAAAGAGACTCAAAAACCCTCAGCGTACAATAATAACTTAGGAAAGACTCAATTCATTTTTCCTTATTATGTATGGAAATAGATATTGTTTGGCAGCTTAATTGTGATGAAATCATTGAAGAATTTATAAGAGCAAAGAATAGAAAGCAATGTTTTTAATTACAACATGTTAGAGATGAAAGATATATCTAAAAATAAAATATACTAATTTTCTTGTAGGATTTGATTTTACTGGGAGTCCCAATCTACGCCCATGGGAGCAGCGGTCAGGAAATCAAACAAAGTGTTGCGTTGGGCAAATTTGCTGCAAAAGACCTCTTTAAAGTGTAAAAAGCCAAGATGTCTCTTTGAGGACTAAGGTGTGCCCGACCCAAGTCATGGTATTTTCAATCACTTCATGCACACTTGAAAGCTGGACAATGACTAAGGAAGACCAAAGAAGAATTGACACTTTTGAATTATGGTGTTGGCAAAGAGTATTGAATATACCACGGACTACCAAAAGAACAAATAAATTTATCTTGGAAGAAGTACAGCCAGAATGCTCCTTAGAAGCAATGATGATCAAACTTCATCTCATGTACTTTGGACATGTTATTAGGAAAGACCAGTCCCTGGAGAAGGACATCACGCTTGGTAAAGTAGAGGGTCATCGAAAAACAGGAAGATCCTCAACAAGATGGACGGACACAGTGGCTGCAACAATGGGCTCAAGCATAACAACAACTGTGAGGATGGCACGGGACTGGGCAGTGTTTCGTTCTGCTGTACATAGGGTCGCTATGAGTCAGAACTGACTGGACGCCACCTAATGACTACAACAATAATTTGTTGTGACATTTCTTTTCTGATCATTAAATTTTCTTTCATGACATCTTTTCATTTGTTCATTTGTAATTATAGCATTTTTTACAAAACAA
This sequence comes from Dugong dugon, assembly GCA_030035585.1. Taxonomy (NCBI): domain Eukaryota; kingdom Metazoa; phylum Chordata; class Mammalia; order Sirenia; family Dugongidae; genus Dugong; species Dugong dugon. The sequence goes on from CM057467.1 coordinate 37,378,324, forward strand.
GCATCAAAAGGGAAGTATGAGCCATTTAAAGCAAAGTCAATTTTTCGTTGTGGGAGATCAACAGAATTTTACATTAATTGTTGAAACAACTAAATTCACTGACTCATTTTCTTTGTTATAGAATATGTGGAATATTCTTTTTGAAGAAAATGTGGTATATAGTAAAAATCTTAGTACCAGGCATCCACTAAATTTTTATAATCCAGTTCATCTCATTCCACTAAAATGGCATATCCCACTTTTGTGTTCAATTGCTAGTACTATAGTCACATTCAAAAAGAAGTTACATCATGGATAGCTAAGACACACACACACACACACACACACACACCCTCACATATGCCGTTCGAATGCATGAGTAGCAGAGAAGGCGGCCCCACAGATTATCTGTGTTTAGGGCCCTCACATGCCTCAATCTGGCCTTGGGTGCTGCTATAATTATCTTCTAATGGCTCTCCCCACATCCAGAGTCCTTTCTTTCTAATTCATTTGACTTGAACAAACTTCCTAGTACTCTACTCTCAAAAAATAAAAATAAAAAAAAGCCTCTTAATCACAGCCCATTTACTACCTATAGATGAAATAGAAATTGACTTATAATTCAATGCTGTCTACAATCTGGTCTCAACTTGCGTTTTTTTCCTTATCTTCTACTCTTTCCTATCATAAACTCCCCTTTTTCAGCCAGACTGCTTGGCCTATTCTTCCATGGTTACTAATGATATTCCACTTTTTTCCTGGCTTCCAAATGCTCTGGTACTTGTCAGCTAGGCCCTAACCATAATTTAAAGCTCAGGAAAGATCCCCTTTTTTCAGGAAGCCTTCTCTCATTGAATCTGGAACCATCTCTAATAGTTCTGAATCCCTGCAGAATTTATGGCACTTGACATTCAGTGCCTTGCTTTATCAGTCAGCTTTTAACACATATACCTTAATTCTCTAATTGCTAATTTCTTGAGACCTAGGATGACACATGCACACACATATTAATACATATATGTCTCAGTCATCTAGTGCTGCTCTAACAGGAATACCACAAGTGGATGGCTTTAACAAAGAGAAGTTTATTTCTTCACAGTCCAGTAGGCCACAAGTCCAAATTCAGGGTGTCATCTCCAGGGGAATGCTTTCTCTGTTGGCTCTGCAGGAAGGTCCATGTCATCAGTCTTCCTCTGGTCTAGGAGCTTCTCTGCGCAGGAACCTCAGGTCCAAAGGACGTGCTCTGCTCCCAGGACAGCTTTCTTGGTGGTATGAGGTTCCCATATATCTCTGCTCGCTTCTCTCTTTTATATCTCAAAAGAGATTGTATTAAGACACTGATCTTGTCAACCTCATCCATGTAACCTCATTACGGTGATAGAATTTACAACACATGAGGAGATCAATATATTAATGTCTTGAGGCCAAGACCATATAGATTAAACCAAAAATTGGGATATATGGTCTGTGGAAATGTGTCTGTACTTATTGGGACACAGGACTGCTATTTTAATCTGAGGCACTTGTGACTTGGGGAAAATCCACCCAAATTTCATGACCAGTTTCAAATGTATTGTTGATGCATTTAAGTTTGTTTTTTAACAAACGTGTTTTGCAGGACAGTAAAGGCGATGCTATTCGGCATAAATGAGTTGGAAGTTTTACAGTTTTTAATTTCATCTGATTTAATGGGAAAACAAGTAAATCAACGCATGAAAACAAAATATATTAAACCTTAGACTATTCTTAGCTGATTTATTTTGACAAGCATTTAAATTATTTAGTTATCCTGAATTTATTTGATTTTAATTATTTATAACAACACACTGTAGTGCATTAGTAAATGTCTTGAAGTGTGTTTCTTAAAAGTAAACAGCATTTCAGTAATAATATCACTCTGACTGTACCGTTTAATTTTTGCTGACAAGTGGATTGAACCTGTGAGCATAATTGTAAGAAACATTAGGCAACAGTGCTTATGCAGTTGGTACAGGATGTCATTGTATTTACCTTTTTACTTCTTTGTGCTGCTATAGTTTTTCAATACATTTCAAAACTGTCAGCAGTTCAGTAAGACTTTTAGTTCATTCTTGAGCTTAAAATGTCTTTATGTGCACTCAATACTATAGGCCCAAATTTCTCCAGTGCTTACCTACCTATTTTTTAATGGCAATACTTTTGAAGGATGCTCCATTACCTCCTAAATGTTCAAGCCTCTTCTCTTTTTTTCCTTCTGCTTGTAAAATTTTCAAAAGCACTTCAGTATTTGAACAATAGGGTTCTAATCTACAATGTAGATTTTACATAGAACAACTCCAGGTGATGAGACTGTCTTCCTTACGCATTTTGCATTATTCCCCTAATTTTTTCCCTTTGACATTTTCAGTAGGGGCTCCTTATTATTCCTCAGTGAGAATGAGATTAGTATAAAGAGGACTACACTAAAGCATTCCCAGAGTTTGTTGGCTTTGAGAACAAAACCAAAAAGACTCAGTGCATTAATTAACTCCTATAGTGCATACCACCTGCAGGAGTAGCCACTCTAAGAGATGCATTGTAAATAAACACTGTGATTAAGATGTAATCCTAGCGCTACTAAGTAACCTGGAAAGTTATAACCTTCAGCACTAGCCAAGGGACAGTGATACGGTATTTCAAATACATAAATACTTCAGCTGCTAGAGAGATGGAGTCTATTGTGAGACAAGGGCTTTCTAATTTACATAATGTCTCTTTTGTGTTTGATTTGTGTGAACATGATGGATTAGCATTTGATCTCCATCCAACTTCTTTCTAGTATCTTCCTCGTTTGCAAATGCTGGAAAGCTAAAAACTAGATTTCCCAGACTCTTTTGGAGCTGTGTGTTAAAAAAAGAACGTTTTAGTATGGACATTTTTGAACAAAGATTTATAAAAGTAGAAAAAATAATGTAATGGATTCCCATCTAGCCATCATACAACTTCAACAATTATTAACATTTTGCTAATCTTGTTTCATCTATTCTCTTCCACATTTATGTGTATGTGTGGAATCTTTTGAACACATCTAAGGCATCAAATCATTGTACCTGTAAATATTTCAGGAAGCATCTCTAACTGATGAGTACATTAAGAAAGATTATGGACAACATCTAGTGTTCTTGCAAGATGTCTATGCTCAAGATTTGAAAGGTGGATGTGAGGCACAGGCCACTGATATTTTCCACTGTTATGCATGAATAGTGGAAACTTTGGGTTTTTTTGCAATGGTGATCCTTTGTTCAGTTGCTTGCTACTGGAAAATAAGGGGTCACTACATTTCCTAGGTGTAGTGATCCTAACAAGCAAGGAGAAATGGGGCTATTGATATGTAAGGAAACAAGGAAGAGTTTTTCTGGAATCTAGGTGATCCTCTGGCTTGCCTGTTAATATGTGTCAAACAAATCCCAAGCAAAAAATCCACATCTATATACATGATAGTGAAATACAGAACCCCAAAGAAAAAGAGAAGGTAGTAAAAAAGTCACAAAAAAGAGCCAGATTACTAAAAAAGTAAGGGTAATTCGATGGTTGGCTGACTTCTCAACAGCAATTGTGAAGACAGGAAAATATATTAAAAGTGGTGGGAGACATTATTATCTCAATCTAAAGTTCTGTACCCATCAAAATGATCTTAAACTAATAAAGATGGTAAAATAAAGATATTTTCAGACACACACACACACACACACACACACACAAAAAAAAAAAAAAAAAGAAGAGACTTTACCATCTAAAGAGCCCATCTAAAGAAGCGCTAAATACGTAACCCAAGTAGAAGGAAAATAAATTCCTGATGGAAGATCTTGGATGCGTGAAATGATGAGCATATACATCAGTAAATATGTGATTGTATCCAGCACTGGCTGCATAATTTGTGGTCCCTGAAAATGCAGGGTACCTTGTTTAAACTTGAGCTTTAATGTGAGTATCAGGGCATTTATGTGGCTACTCCCAACAGAAGAGCAGGAAGTTCTTTGGCAGCAAAAAAAACCCCTCTGCTGTGGAGTTGATTCTGACTCACAGCGACCCTAGGGCAGAGTAGAACTGCCCCATGGAGTGTCCAAGGAGCACCTGGTGGATTCGAACTAAGGGGACACTAAATAAGTAATCAAATAAATTTCAAATCAGTACATTTCAAATAATTTCTGGATAAAAATGTTACTACCAATGTATTTCCTAATGGATAGAGTTTCTGTGTGGACTGATGAAAAAGTTTTGGAAGTACATAGTGGTGAAGGCTGTACAACATTGTGAATGTAATTAATGTCACTGAATTGTATACCTAAAAAAAATTACAATGGCAAATTTTATGTTATATATATTTTATCACAGTAAAAAAAATAATCAATGATTTTGATAGAAAGAAGCTAGGAGACAACAGATTAATTCAGATCAAGGAAGGTGGTATGGGTTGAATTTAGTTTCCCCAAACTATGTGTTGGAATCCTAACCCCCATACCTGTGGATGTAATCTCATTTTTAGGTGTGTCCTAGACCTAATCACTTCTGAGTTATAAAAAGAGCAGAGTAGACACAGCAGCAGGTACAAATGGGGGAGTGGGGAGTGTAGAGATAGATGCCAAGAGAAGATCGTCAAAGAACCTAGGTTCTCTGGGGCTACAGAAGCTGAAAGAAACAGAGCCAGCAGAGAGAAAGTCTTCCCCTATACCTGGTGTCCTGAATTTGTACTTCTAGCCTCCTAAACTCTGAGAGAATAAATTTCTATTCTTTGCTGTTACAGCAGCGCTAGGAAACTAAGACAGAATTCTTCTCTGAAGAGGTGACACTGAACCTGACACTATGCTACACTGGAGGCAGATGATTCCAGGCAGAGGAAATGAAACAAGGTTGGTGTTTGAGAAATAGAAAAGTACAGTATGCAAGTTGAAGAGATAGACGGAGACATTGTGAGCCAGAGTTTGTTGTTGTTAGTTGCCCTTGAGTCAATTCTGACTCATGGCAACCTCTTGTGTGCAGGGAACAACTGTGCTCCATAGGGTTTTCAAGGCTGTGAACTTTCGAAAGCAGATTGCAAGGCCTGTCTTCTGAGGCGCCTCTGGGTGGATTAGAACCACCAACCTTTTGGCTAGTAGTTGAGCGCTTAACCATTTGTGCCACCCGAGACTCCCTAGCCAGAGTTAAGGAGCCTAAATTTTATTCTAAATATGACAAGAGCCATTGAAAGCTTGTACGCAGGGGAGTGACTTCATTCCGTAGACATTTTAGATAGTGGATTATAGACAGGCAAGATGGAATTACTAAAAAGAGACAGGAGTCTATTGCAGTGGTCTGAGCTACAGGCTATGGTGGCTTGGCCTGTTGTTGTTGTTGTTAGGTGTCATTGAGTTTGTTCCGAATCATAGTAACCCTACGTACAACAGAACGAAACACTGCCTGGTCCTGTACCATCCTCACACTTGTTGCTATGCTTGGACCCATTTTTGCAGCCACTGTGTCAATCCATCTCGTTGAGGGTCTTCCTCTCCTTCGTTGACACTCTACTTTACCATGCATGATGTCCTTCTCCAGGGACTGATCCCTCCTGATAACATTTCCAAAATACGTGAGACATACTCTCACCATCCAGCATTCTGGCTGTACTTCTTCCAAGACAGATTTGTTAGTTCTTTTAGCAATCCATGGTATAGTCAATATTCTTCGCCAACACCACAATTCAAAGGCATCAATTCTTCTTTGGTCTTCCTTATTCATTGTCCAGCTTTCACATGCATATGAGGCTATTGAAAACCTCATGACTTGGGTCAGGCACACCTTAGTCTTTAAGGTGACATCTTTGCTTTTTAAAACTTTAGAGTTTTTTTGCAGCAGATTTGCCCAGTGCAATGCGTCTTTTGATTTCTTGACTGCTGCTTCCATGGAGGTTGATTGTGGATCCAAGTAAAATGAAATCCTTGACAACTTCAATATTTTCTCCGTTTATCATGATGTTGCTTATTGGTCCAGTTGTGAGGATTTTTGTTTTCTTTATGCTGAGGTGTAATCCATACTGAAGGCTGTGGTCTTTGATCTTCATCAGTAAGTGCTTCAAGTCCTCTTCACTTTCGGCAAGCAAGTTTGTGTCATCAGGGTAACATAGGCTGTTAATGAATCTTCCTCCAATCTTGATGCTCCATTCTTCTTCACAGAGTCCAGCTTCTCATATTATTTGCTCAGAATACAGACTGAAAAGGTATGATGAATGGATACAACTCTGACGCACACCTTTCCTGACTTTAAACCATGCAGTAGCCCCTTGTTCTGTTCAAACAACTGTCTTTTGAGGTACATACAGGTTCCTCATGAGCACACACAATGAAGTGTTCTGGAATTCCTATTCTTCGCAATGTTATCGATAATTTGTTATGGTCCACAGAGTCGGATGCCTTTGCATAGTCAATAAAATACAAGTAAACATCTTTCTGGTATTCTCTGCTTTCAGCCAGATTCCATCTGACATCAGCAAAGATATCCCTTGTTCCACATCCTCTTCTGAATCTGGCTTGAATTTCTGGCAGTTCCTTGTTGATATACTGCTGCAGCCACTTTTGAATGATCTTCAGCAAAATTTTACTTGTGTGTAATAGTAATGATATTGTTCGATAATTTCCACATTCGGTTGGATCACCTTTCTTGGGAATAGGCATAAATATGGATCTCTTCCAGTTGGTTGGCCAGGTATCTGTCTTCCAAATTTCTTGGCATAGATGAGTAGGCACTTCCAGCACTGCATCTGTTTTTTGAAACATCTCAATCAATATTCCATCAATTCCTGGAGTCTTGTTTTTCACCAACGCCTTCTGTGCAGCTTGGACTACTTCCTTCAGTACCATCGGTTCTGATCATATGCTACCTCCTGAAATGGTTGAACATCTATCAACTCTTTTTATTTACAGTTTTTTTTTTTTTTCAAATTGTGCTTTAGATGAAGGTTTACAGAACAAACTAGTTTCTCATTAAACAGTACACTTATTGTTTTATGACATTGGTTAACAACCCCATGACATGTCAACACTGTCCCTTCTCAACTTTGGGTTCCCTATTACCAGCTTTCCTGTCCCCTCCTGCCTTCTAGTCCTTGTCCCTGGGCTGGTGTGCCCCTTTAGTCTTGTTTTGTTTTATGGACCTGTCTAATCTTTGGATGAAGTGTGAAACTCGTGAGTGACTTCATTACTGAGCAAAAAGTGTGTTCAGGGGCCATACTCTCAGAGTTTCTCCAGTCTCTGTCAGGCCAGTAAGTCTGGTCTATTTTTGTGAGTTAGAATTTTGTTCTACATTTTTCTCCAGCTCTGTCTAGGACCCTCTATTGTGATCCCGGTCAGAGCAGTCAGTGGTGGTAGCCGGGCGCCATCTAGTCGTACTGGACTCAGTCTGGTAGAGGCCTTGGTAGATGTGGTCCATTAGTCCTTTGGACTAATCTTTCCCTCGTATCTTTGCTATCTCTTGCTTTGGAGCATGTGAGACCAGTCGAGTATCTTAGATGGCCGCTCACAGACTTTTAAGACCCTAAACGTTACTCACCACAGTAGAATGTAGAACATTTTCTTTATAAACTGTGTTATGCCAGTTGAGCTAGATGTTTCCTGAGACCATGGTTCCCACAGCCCTCAGCCTAGCAATTTGGTCCCTCCGGGAGTTTGGATGTGTCTATGGAGCTTCCATGACCTTGCCTTGAACAAGTTGTGCTGGCCTCCCCAGGATTGTGTAATGTCTTACCCCTCACCAAAGCTACCACTTATCTATTGTCTACTTAGTGTTTTTCCATCCCTACCCCTCCCCTCCCTCATAACCATCAAAGATTGCTTCTTTTTGTATGTAAACCTTTTCATGAGATTTTACAGTAGTGGTCTCATTTTGTCCTTTTGTAATTGACTTATTTCACTCAGCATAATGCCCTCCAGATTCATCCTTGTTATGAGATGCTTCGCAGATTCATCATTGTTCTTTATTGTTGCATAATACTCCATTGTGTGTATGTGCCGTGGTTTGTTTATCCATTCATCTGTTGATGGGCATCTAGGTTGTTTCCATCTTTTGTTATTGTGAACAATGATACAATGAACATGAGCGTGCATATGTCTATTTGTGTGACGACCCTTATTTCTCTAGGATATATTCCTAGGAGTGGGATTGCTGGATCATATGTCTACCAATTCTTTTTGGTACAATGACTCTGTGTATTCCTTCCATCTTATTTTGATGCTTCCTGTGTTGGTTAGTATTTTCCCCATAGAACTCTTCACTATTGCAACTTGAGGCTTCAATTTTTTCTTCAGTTCTTTAAGCTTGGGAAATGCCAAGCGTGTTCTTCCCTTTTGGTTTTCTATCTCCAGCTCTTTGCACATGTCATAATAATACCTTACTTTGTCTTCCTGAGCTGCCCTTTGAAATCTTCTGTTCAGCCCTTTTACTTCATCATTTCTTCCTTTGGCTTTAGCTACTTGAGGTTCAAGAGCAAATTTCAGAGTCTCTGCTGACATTCATTTGGTCTTTTCTTTCTTTCCTGTCTTTTTAAGGACCTCTTGCTTTCTTTATGTATGATGTCCTTGATGTCATTCCACAGCTTGTCTGGTCTTCTGCCATTAGTGTTCAATGTGTCAAATCTGTTCTTGAGATGGTCTCTAAATTCAGGTGGGATATACTCAAGGTCGTACTTTGTCTCTAATGGACTTGTTCTAATTTTCTTCAGTTTCAACTTGAACTGGCATGTGAGCAATTGAGGGTCTGTTCTGCAGTGTATCATGCTATCTCCAGCATCATTTCTATCACCAAGGCTTTATTTTCCAACTACGGATCTGTCTTTGTTTCTAACCTTCCCATTCCAATCACCAGTAATTATCAATGCATCCTGATTGCAAGTTGGATCAATTCTAGACTGCAGAAGTTGGTAAAAATCTTCAATTTCTTCATCTCTGGCCTTAGCAGTTGGTGTGTAAATTTGAATAATAGTTGTATTAACTGGTCTTCCTCATAGGCGTATGGATATTATCCTATCACTGACAGCAATGTACTTCAGGATAGATCTTGAAATGTTCTTTTTGATGACTAAGGCAACACCATTCTTCTTTAAGTTGTCATTCCTGGCATAGTAGACCATATGATTGTCTGATTCAAAATGGCCGATACCAATCTATTTAAGCTCACTAATGCCTAGGATATCAATGTTTATATGTTCCATTTCATTTTTGTTGATTTCTAATTTTCCTAGATTCATACTTCCTACATTCCACATTTTGAGTATTAATGGATGTTTGCAGCTGCTTCTTCTCATTTTGAGTCTTGCCACATCAGCAAATGAAGGTCCTGAAAGCTTGAGTCCATCCACATCATTAAGGTCAACTCTACTTTGAGGAGGCAGTTCTTCCCCAGTTGTATTTTGAGTGCCTTCCAACCTGGGGGGCTCATTTCCTGGTACTATAACAGACAATGTTCTGCTGCTGTTCATAAGGTTTTCACTGGCTAATTCTTTTCAGAAGTAGACCCCTTGTCCTTCTTACTAGTCTGTCTTAGCCTGGAAGCTCAGCTGAAACCTGTCCGCCATGGGTGACCCTGCTGGTATTTGAATACCAGTGGCATAGCTTCCAGCATCACAGCAACACGCAAGCCCCCACAGTATGACAAACTGACAGACTTGTGGGAGTTTGGCCTAGAGTAGTGGAACTAGGGAAAAGTGAGGGAATTTAAGATATATTTTAGAAATGAAAGTACGAGGCTGGCTATTGGATTGAATTGGGTGGATGAGAGAAAAGGAGGACTCAAATATGATTCCTATATTCTTAGTTTGAGAAACAAGTAGATGGAGGTGTTACATACTGGGATAGGAGTAAATGGGGGAAAGGACCAGAATTTGGGGAGCTGAAAGAGTTTTGTTTTGGTCATGTTAAGTTTGGGATGCCTATAAGACCTCCTGGTGGAAATGTTAAGTAAGCATTTAAATAAATGAATCCGGAGCTCATGGAGAAGTCCCACTGCCTATGAAGGGTATATAAAACCACGGGACTAGAAGATAAAGGCGCCCTGATGGCACAATGGTTCAGTACGTGACTGCTAACTGAAACGTCAGTGGTTCAAACCCATCTGTAGATCTGCTTCCATAAAGATTACAGCCTAATAAACCACAAGGGGCAGTTCTACTCTGTCATACAGATTCACTATGAGTCAGAACACAACAACAACATGATTAATTACAAACTTTAAAACTTCTTCAGGTGTTCATTTTGTCTCTCCCACCTTTTTATTATTTATTGTTCAACTCCATGTCTGCTTCCTTTTTGCTATCTCTTGAGGACTTATTTCAGATGTTGGATAGCTGCAGGAAGGGGGATTCAGGCAATGACATCTGGAAAAGAGGTGAAAGGAAGAGAAATCTTTGAGAACTGTGGGCAGAAAAGGACAAAGAAAGGGAGCTGGCTGAGATTAAGGAATAATCCAGGAGAAGTCTCATTTCTGGGAATCTTTTCAAATAGATAATGAGGTCCTTTAGGGTTGTGGACATGCCTTTTCTTCCTGATTGAATTGTAGACAATTTGAGGGCAAGAATCAAGTCTTATTTATTCTTACATTCTCCCCACCACCAAGCATGAACCTGGAACATCATAGGTGTTCTAAAAATGTTTGTGAAGGGACGGAAGGAAGGAAAGATGTAAGGAAGAATAAAAGTATCTTTCACATCTTGAACATCACTCATTACATCTAGAACTATTGTCTGCACGTAAATTGCTTTCAACAAATACCTGGTTGATTGATTTGCAATATATCCTATAAAAAGATAATGGCGATAATGTGAATTCTTCAAATAAAGTTGCCATCTAAGCACGCAGTGTTATTGATTCATTCAGCTTAAGGGTTTAGATAATTCTGATATTTTCATTTATTTGGTACCCTGTGTACTTTTAGCAATTCAAATTGAAGACAGGTTGACACTGACTAGGATACTTAGAACATATCTTAAAGAGAAAATAGGGAGATTTAATTGAAACAAAACAGCTATTCCTTTTTGTGAGCCTCAAGTGCAGTGGCAATAGATGTATTAATAGGATGCTCCTAACAGGATCTTTTTAAAATAAGGGCTGTAAGATGGACATTAAGTACTGATTCCTTTTGGAAATTTCCTGTCGACTGTTTTAAAAATTGTCCTTAGTTTAATTACCTTAAATGTCTGTTCTTGATTGAAAGAGTCTTAAATAATGATGTCTGCAACTTGCTTTAAAATTTTCTTCTTTTTGACCCTTTTAAATCAAAAAACAAGTTGTAGTTCATTACTAATATGGTATTTTTAGTATTCAAATATCCCTCACAAAGTAACATAATATAAAATCATAGAGACTTAGAAATACAGTCTTAAAAAATGTTTCTTGATTGCTGACCATCTTAATATTGACCTGCCTGTAATTGCTTTTACTGTTCAGTATATTTGTGTTTGATGAAATTAAAATTGTATGTTTATTTATAATTTTCTTTTTTTAAAAACCAGTGAGAAAAGGATATTGGGATAGAGATGTATGCATGCTTATCACTTAAATCAGAGAAGCAGCCTGGCGGCCCCGACATCAGCCTCAGTCACTTAAACCAAAAAAATATCAAACTCGTTGCCATCCAGTCAAATGACCCTATAGGGTAGAGTAGAACTGCCCCATAGGGCTTCCAAGGAGCAGCTGGTGGATTCAAACTGCAATCTTTTGGTTAGCAGCCTGAGCTCTTAGCCACTGTGACAGCAGGGCTTGGTCACTTACTAGCCTGAAAATCTTGGGCAAATTACTTAAACTTTCTAAGCCTTAGTTTACCCCCCTGAAAAATACCCTTAATAACATCTGATATAGTTTGGAAAGCATTTGTGGCAGATTGTATTTTCCAAAGACGGCTGCAATGGTATCTTCCATCCCACATGTTCCCTTACCTGGGACTTTGACATATCTCCCATCCAGGGGTGGAGGTCTATCTGTTGTATCTGGATGGGCTTGTGTCTATGGTGGGAACGATGTTATGTGACTTCTGAGGGTAGGTCATAAAAGGAGAAACTGAGAAAGAAAAAAAAGCAGTCCCTGACATTCAGAAGCTGGCCTGGCACTCACAGCCAGGCTATGTCACTCTCTTTTTGGAAATGAACAATTTTACAGAATACCAACCTCAGAAAAGGCTACTCTGAGGCCATGATAAAATGAGACAAAACAAGGTCAAGTCATAATTTTATCTAAGCACAAAAACAAGGTCAATGTGCCACCCACAAACTACCAACTATTCTCCTCTCTTGGCCAAAATGAAAGTCTGCAACTTTTTTTTTTTTTTTTTAACCAATTACAGCTTTATCTTCATTTTAGTCTGAATTCTTTCTTTCTCTCTCTTTTTTTTTTTTTTTGTGCTTTAAGTGAAAGTTTACAATTGAAGTTAGTTTCTCATACAAAAATATATATACACATTGTTATGTGACCCTAGTTGGTCTCCCTATAATGTGACAGCACACCCTTTCCACCCTAGATTTCCTGCGTCCATTCACCCAGCTCCTGTCCCTTTCTTCCTTCTCATCTTGCCTCCGGACAGGAGCTGCCCATTTAGTCTTATGTATCTACTTGCTCTAAGAAGCACTGTCTTTACAAGTATCATTTTATGTCTTATAGTCCAGTCTAATCTTTGTCTGAAGAGTTGGGAGTGGTTTCAGTTCTGGGCTAACAGAGAGTCCGGGGGCCATGTCTTCTGGGGTTCCTCCAGTCTCAGTCAGACCATTAAGTCTGGTCTTTTTACTAGAATTTGAGTTTTGTTTCCCACTTTTCTCCTGCTCGATCAGGGACTCTCTGTTGTTTTCCCAGTCAGGGCGGTCATTGATAGTAGCCGCGCACCATCTAGTTATTCTGGTCTTAGGCTGATGGAGTCTCTGGTTTATGTGGCCCTTTCTGTCTCTTGGGCTAATATTTTTCTTGTGTCTTTGGTGTTCTTCATTCTCCTTTGCTCCAGGTGGGCTGGGACCAACTGATGCATCTTAGATGGTGGCTTGCTAGCTTTTAAGACCCCAGATGCCACTCACCAAAATGGGATTCAGAACATTTTCTTAACAAATTTTGTTAGGCCAATTGACCTTGATGTCCTCTAAAACCATGGTCCCTAGACCTCTGCTCCTGCTACTCTATCCCTCGAAGTGTTTGGTTGTATTCAGGAAACTTATTAGCTTTTGGTTTAATCCAGTTGTGCTGACTTCCCCTGTAGTGTGTGCTGTCCTTCCCTTCACCTAAGATAATTCTTGTCTACTATCTAGTTAGCGAATACCCCTCTCCCTCCCTCCCTGCCCTCATAACCATCAAAGAACATTTTCTTCTGTGTTTAAACTTTTTCCTGAGTTCTTATAATAGTGGTCTTATACAATATTTGTACTTTTGGGACTGACTAATTTCACTCAGCATAACGCTTTCCAGATTCATCCATGTTACGAGATGTTTCAGGCCTTCATCGTTGTTCTTCATCACTGCGTAATATTCCATTGTGTGGATATACCATAACTGGTTTATCCATTCGTCCGTTGATGGGCACCTGGGTTGTTTCCATCTTTTTGCTATTGTGAACACTGCTGCAATGAACGTGAGAGTGCATAAGTCTATTTGTGTGACAACCCTTATTTCTCTAGGATATATTCCAAGGAGGGGGATTGCTGGCTCATTTGGTACTTCTATTTCTAGCTTTTTAAGGAAGTGCCAAATTGATTTCCAAAGTGGTTGTGCCATTTTACATTTCCACCAGCAGGGTTTAAGTGTTCCAATCTCTCCACAACCTCTCCAACATTTATTATTTTGTGTTTTTTGGATTAATGCTAGCCTTGTTGGGGTGAGATGGTATCTCACTGTAGTTTTGATTTGCATTTATCTAATGGCTAATGATAGTGAGCATTTTCCATGTGTCTGTTAGCTGCCTGAACGTCTTCATTGCTGAAGTCTATGTTCATATCCTTTGCCCATTTTTTTTTGTTTGTTTATTTTTTTTTTGCTTTTTATTGTACTTCAGGTGAAGGCTTACAGAACAAATAGTTTCTCATGAAACAGTACTACACATATTGTTTTATGACATTGGTTAACAACCCCACAACATGTCAACCCTCTCCCTTCTCGAACTTTTTGTTGTTGAAAATATACATAGCCAGAGATACACCATTTCAAAAATTTCTACATGCACAGTTCAGTGACACCGACTATGCTCTTCCAGTTGTGCTGCTATTCTTACTTTAGATGAAGGCTTACAGAACAAAATAGTTTCTCATTTAACAGTTAGTACACCTGTTGCTCTATGACAATGGTTAACAACCTCACAACCCATCAACACTATCCTTACTCAACCTTGGGTTCCCTATCACCAGCTTTTCTGTCTCCTTCTGCCTTCTGGCCCTTGTCCCTGGACTGCTGTGCCTCACTAGTCCCATTTGGTTTTATGGGGCTGTCCACTCCCTGGTGGAATGGTGAACCTCAGAAATGACTTCACCACATAGCTAAAAGTGTGTCTGGGGGCCATACTCTCAGGGTTTGTCCAGTCTCCTTTAGGCCAGTAAATCTGGTATTTTTTTTTGTGAGTTAGAATTTTGTTCTACATCCTTCTCCAGCTCTGTCCAGAACCCTCTGTTGTAATCCTGGTCAGAACAGTCAGTGGTGGTAGCCGGGCACCATCTAGCTGTACTGGACTCAGTCTGGTGGAGGCCTTCTTAGCTGTGGTCCGTTAGTCCTTTGGACTCCTTTGCCCATTTTTTAATTGGGTTGTCTTTTTGTTGTTCAGGTTTTGTAGTATCTTGTAGATTTTAGAGATTAGACACTGATCAGATTTGTCATAGCCAAAATTTTTTTCCCAGTCTGTAGATTGTCCTCTGACTCTTTTGATGAAGTCTTTTGATAAGTGTAAGTTTTTGATTTTTAGGAGCTCCCAGTTATCTGGTTTCTCTTCTGGTGTTTGTGCATTGTGATTTATGGCTTGTAGTTTGTTTGTGCCATGTATTAGAGCTCCTGGCATTGTCCCTATTTTTTCTTCCATGATCTTTATCATTTTCGATTTTATGTTTAGGTTTTTGATCAATTTTGAGTTAGTTTTTGTGCATGGTGTGAGGTATGGGTCTTGTTTCAGTTCTTTGCAGATGGATATCCAGCTATGCCAGCACCATTTGTTAAAGAGACTGTCTTTTCCCCAGTTGACGGACTTTGGGCCTTTGTCATATATCAGCTGCTCACAGGTGGGTGAATTTATGTCTGGGTTCTCAATTTTGTTCCATTGGTCTATGTATCTGTTGTTGTACCAGTACCAGGTTGTTTTGACCATGGCGGTACAACAGGTTCTAAAATCAGGTAATGTGAGGCCCCCTACTTTGTTCTTCTTCTTGAGTAATGCTTTACTTATTCAGGGCCTCTTCGCCTCTTCCCTTTTCATATGAAGTTGGTGATTTGTTTCTCCATCTCATTAAAAAATGCCATTGGAATTTGGATGGGGATTGCATTGTATCTGTATATTGCTTTGGGTAGGTTTGACATTTTCATAATGTTGAGTCTTCCTATCCACGAGCAAGGCATATTTTTCCACTTACGTAGGTTTGTTGCAGTAGTGTCTTGTAGTTTTCTTTGTATACGTTTTTTATGTCTCTGGTTAGATTTATTCCTAAGTATTTTATCTTCTTGGGGGCTGTTGTAAATGATATTGATTTGGTGATTTCCTCTTTGAGGTTCTCTTTGTTGATGTAGAGGAATCAAACTGATTTTTGTATGTTTATCTTGTATCCTGATACTTTGTTGAAATCTTCTATTAGTTCCAGTTCTTTTCTTGTGGATTCTTTTGGGTTTTCTGCGTATAAGATCGTATCATCTGCAAATAGAGATACTTTTACTTCTTCCTTACCAATTCGGATGCCTGATATTTTTTTTTCTGGCCTAACTGCACTGGCTAGGACCTCCAGCACAATGTTGAAAAAGAGTGGTGATAAAGGGCATCCTTGTCTGGTTCCTGCTCTCAGGGGGAATGCTTTCAGACTCTCTCCATTTAGGATGATGTTGGCTGTTGGCTTTGTATAAATGCCCTTAATTATGTTGAGGAATTTCCCTTCTATTCCTATTTTGTTGAGAGTTTTTATCACGAATGGGTGTTGGACTTTGTCAAATGCCTTTTCTGCATCAATTCATAAGATCGTGTGGTTCTTGTCTTTTGTTTTATTTATGTAATGGGTTACATTCATTGTTTTTCTAGTGTTGAACCATCCCTGCATACCTGGTATAAATCCTATGTGGTCATGACGAATTATTTTTTTTGATATGTTGCTGAATTCTATTGGCTAGAATTTTGTTGAGGATTTTTGTATCTATTTTCATGAGGGATATTTGGTCTGTAATTTTCTTTTTTTGTGGTGTATTTACTGGTTTTTGTATCAGGATTATGCGGCTTCATAGAATGAGTTTGGGAATTTTCCATCTTTCCTATGCTCTGAAATACCTTTAGTAGTAGTGGTGTTAACTCTTCTCTGAAGGTTTGGTAGAATTCTCTAGTGAAACTGTCCAGGCAAGGGCTTTTTTTTTGTTGGGAGTTTTTAAATTACCTTTTCAATCTCTTTTTTTGTTATAGGTTTATTTAGCTGTTCTACCTTTGTGTTAGTTTAGGTAGGTAGTGAGTTTCTAGAAATTTGTTCATTTCTTTTAAGTTTTCCAATTTGTTACAATACAATTTTTTCATAATATTCTGTTATGATTCTTTTAATTTCCTTTGGGTCTGTTGTGATATCACCCATCTCATTTCTTCTTTGGTTTATCTGGTTCCTCTCCTGTTTTTCTTTTGTCAGTTTGGTCGATGGTTTATCAATTTTGTTGATCTTTTCAAAGAATCAGCTTTTGGTCTTGTTAACTCTTTGAATTGTTTTTCTATTCTCTATTTCATTTAATTCTGCTCTAATTTTTATTATTTGCTTTCTTCTGGTGCCCAAAGGCTTCCTTTGCTGCTTTCTTTCTATTTGTTCGAGTTGTAGGGTTAATGTTTTGATTTTGGCCCTTTCTTCTTTTTGGATGTGTGCATTTAATTCTATAAAATGACCTCTGAGCAGTGCATTTGCTGTGTCCCAAAGGTTCTGGTAAGATGTGTGTGATGGTTAAGATTGTGTGTCAACTTGGCTGGGCCATGATTCTCAGTGTTTAAATGTGAACACTCCCATGAATGAATATACTGTGAGTAGCCAATCAGATGAAAGGGAGTTTCCTTGGGGGTGTTGCCTGCATGTAAGCAGATGCTCTGACTTTTTGCTCTCTCTGGATCCTGTGGCTGCCTCCTGTTCTTGGGAGTTGAGCTGTCAGCTTATCTGCTGAATTTGGGATTGTCAGTCTTCACAGCCTGTGAGCAGAGCCCTGCTTTCTGACTTGCCGATCTTAGATTCACCAGCCCCTGCAGCTTCGTGAATCAGGAGAAACATTGTGGTCTTGCCTGCCGATCTTGGAAGTCATCCACCTTCACAGCCTGTGAGCAGGAGCCCTGCTTTCCAACCTGCCAATCTTGGGCTCGCCAGCTTCTGTGGCTGCATAATTTGGGAATGGCCCCTACGCTGATCCACAGACTTGGGACGTTCTAGCCTCTACAATTGCGTGAGCTGTTTCCTTGATATAAATCTCTCTATATATACATATTTATACACTTTACTTGTTTTGCTTCTCTAGAGAACCCAGTCTTAGACAATGTTTTTACATTCTCATTTGATTCCGTGAATTTCTTTATTCCGTCCTTAATTTCTTCTATAATCTAGTAGTTTTTGAGCAAGATGTTGTTCAGTTTCCATGTGTTTGATTTTTTTTCCTTGCTTTTTCTGTTACTGATTTCTACTTTTACAGCTTTATGGTCAGAAAAGATGCATTGTAATATTTTGATGCTTTGGATTCTGTTAAGGCTGGCTTTATGGTGGTCTATTCTGGAGAATGTTCCATGTGCTTTGGAAAAGAAAGTATACTTGGCTGCTGTTGGATGGAGCATTCTATATATGTCTGTGAGATCAAGTTGGTTGATTGTGGCATTTAGATCTTCTGTGTCTTTATTGAGCTTCTTTCTGGATGTTCTGTCCTTCACCAAAAGTGGTGTGTTGAAGTTTCCTACTATTATTGTGGAGCTATCTATCTCTCTTTTCAATGCTATTAGAGTTTGTTTTATGTATTTTGGAGGCTTGTTGGGTGCATAAATATTTATTACGGTTATGTCCTTCTGGTGTATTGACCCTTTAATTATTATATAGCATCCTTCCTGATCCTCTACGGTGGATTTTACTTTAAAGTCTATTTTGTCAGAGATTCATATTGCCACTCCTGGTATTTTTTGAGTGTTGTTTGCTTGATATATTTCTTCCCATCCTTCGAGTTTTAGACTTTAAGTCTGTTGTAGGCAACATATAGATGGATTGTATTTTTTTATCTATTCTGCCACTCTCTGTCTCTTTATTGGTGCATTTAGTCCACTTATGTTCAGCGTAATTATTGATAGGTATGAATTTAGTGCTGTCATTTTGAGGTATTTTTTTGTGTGTTGTAGACAGTTTCTTTGTTCCACTTAGTTTTCTGTGCTGAGTCGTTTTTCTTTATGTATTTTCTTTTCATCTTTTTCATTGTTGTCAATTTTGTATTTGCTGAGTCTTTGTTTTTCTTGTTTTTTATTTTGATATGTAGGATTGTTAGTTTCCTTTGTGATTACCTTAGTGTTTACCCCTATTTTTCTAAGTTTATACCAGTCTCTGATTTCTTTATATCATCTTGACTTCCTCTCCATATGACAGATCTATGACTACATTTTTTAGTCCCTCTTTTTTGTTTTAATGTTGTCATCCTTTATATACTGACATCTCTGTTTTCATATTTTCAGCATTCCAGCTTTGATTTATTTTTGCATCTTCCATATCTGGGTTTATATCTGGTTGTTCTGTCCTGTGTTCTAGTCTTGGGTTGTAGTCTAATGTTACTGATTTTGTAACCAGAGGACTCCCTTTAGTATTTCTTGTAATTTTGATTTGGTTTTTATAAATTCCCTAAACTTCTGTTTATCTGGAAACGCCCTAATTTTCCCATCATATGTGAGAGACAGTTTTGCTGGATATATAATTCTTGGCTGGCAGTTTTCTTCCTTCAAGGCTTTATATATGTCATCCCATTGC
Source organism: Dugong dugon (assembly GCA_030035585.1). Taxonomy (NCBI): domain Eukaryota; kingdom Metazoa; phylum Chordata; class Mammalia; order Sirenia; family Dugongidae; genus Dugong; species Dugong dugon. The sequence goes on from CM057467.1 coordinate 37,397,438, forward strand.
CTTCTTGCCTGCATGGTTTCTGCTGAGTAGTCTGAGCTTGTTCTTATTGACTTTCCTTTGTAAATGACTTTTCTTTTATCCCTAGCCTCTCTTAAAATTCTCTCTTTATCTTTGGTTTTGGAAAGTTTGATTGTAATATGTCTTGGTGACTTTCTTTTGGGATCTACCTTATGTGGGGTTCGATGAACATCTTGGATAGATATCTTCTCATCTTTCACATTATCAGGGAAGTTTTATGCCAATCAATCTTCAACAATTCTCTCTGTATTTTCTGTTATCCCCCCGTTCTGGTACTCCAATCACTCGTAGGTTATTCCTCTTGATAGAGTCCCACATAATTCTTAGGATTTCTTCATTTTTTAAAATCCTTTTATCTGATTTTTCCTCAAAGAAGTTGGTGTCAAGTGCTTTATCTTCAGTCTCACTAATTCTGACTTATATTGCCTCAATTCTGCTCCTATGACTTTCTATTGAGTTGTCTAATTATGAAATTTTATTGTTAATCTTCTAGATTTCTGTATGCTGTCCCTCTGTGTATTCTTGCAGCCTGTTAAATTTGTCATTATGTTCCTCTATAATCCTCTAAAGTTCCTGTGTTGCTTTGTCTGTGTATTCCTTGGCTTGTTCTGTGTTTTGCCTGATCCCCTTCCTGCTCTCTTGAAGAGTTCTGTATATTAATTTTTGTATTCTACCTCCAGTAATTCCAAGAAGTTATCTTCCTTCAGAAGATTTGCTGATTCTTTGTTTTGGGAGCCTGCTGAAGCCATCATGGTCTGCCTCTTTATCTGATTTGATATTGACTATTTTCTCTGAGCCATCAGTTAGTTATTATATTTATTTATTTTATGTTTGCTTACTATGTTCTAGTTTCTTCTTTTGTTTTGTTTTGATATGCCCAAATAGGCTTTTCGTGTGAGCTAGTTTGATTATTGGTATCTTTGAAGCTCTAACATATTACCACCAGGTGGTTAGATCTGTTACTAGGTACGTGAGCCCAGGAGTCTGTTTAGTTTTCTTGTATGGATTCAGCTCAGGTGTCCAGGTAGTCAGTCACCAAGTGTGTGGTGCAGGTTCTCACCTACAGTCCTAGACAGGCAAGGGTGATTAGTGTAGGTATCTGGCTGTAGTAGGGGGTCACTTGCTGAGCAAGACAGGGGCCTGATGACTGCTCCTGAGTGTCTGGGAGGAAAGCATGTTGCTGTTCCCTAAAGCACATAGGTGGGTGGGTTTTGCAGCCAGACTATGGGTACCCAATGCTGTTGGCTGTAAGAACTGGAAGGCACCACTTATTCCTGGACCCTGTTGAGGGTGGCTAAGTGACATGAGCGGATCCACCAGTCCTCAGGCCCCTGATGTGGGTAGGTGAGGACCCTGCTTAATGGGCAGAGTGGTGTCAAATGTCCTGAACCTGCCACTCCACCATATAGCTGATACAGTTGAAGTTAGACTTCAGGTATATACCCTGTTGCACTGTGCTAATGAGGGCTTACACTGTTGAAATGGGCCCACACAGATCTATGCAAGGTGAAAAGCATTCAAAGTCCATGGAACCCTTATATCTGTGCCTAGGCAAAGGAGCTGTGCCTACCCTGAGTTCCCAGCTAAGGGGCGCTGATACGTTATTTTTTCCTGTTTGTTAATTTGTTCCCTCTCCAAGGCCGGGAGAATGGCTGAGGGTATGTGACGGGTCCTACTTCTGGCTCAGTGGACACAGCAATCACTAATGCTGGCCTGATGCCCAGTGCAGAGCAGGGAGGGGGCAGGTAAATGGGAGAGAGGTTTTTCCCAAAGGAGGCATTTTTTTGATCCACATAGTGGGTTAAACACATGTACTTATCTTTTGCCAGTTGAGTGCCACTTTTCACTGGTTCTGGAGGCTTGAGTAGACTGTCTGCCACTCGGTCTCTCCTGATGTGGAAAACACATCCCGAGTGCCACTGCTTGCCTCACTGCGCACGGCAGTCAATCCAGCCTACAGGGTGCTGGTTCCCACTGGGTCAGGTCTGGCAACTCCTCGCTGCTTCTAAACTATTGCTCCCTCCCCCTGCTGCTCAGTCTGATTCTTCAACTTTGCCTTTGATGTTCAGGGCTCCTAGATTGTCATATATAATCAATTCACTTATTTTTTCTGGTCTTTACTGTAAAAGTGACCACAGGAAGCGTCTGATTACTCTGCCATCTTGTCCCTGCCTCCCGGTCTGACTTCTGTGTATATCAGATTTATCAAGACACCCAATCTTAGAGGTGCATTTAATCTGACGGCATCCATTCTAGAGCTAATCCTTGCTTATTTAGACCTTTCACCAAATCATTCAACCAAAGCCCAAGTCCTATAACAAGTTCTTTTTAACTGCTTCATACAAAGGTATCCATGGTTCCCCTATGGTGTGTGTTCACCCTTGTTGCAAGGAGTAATAAACCCAACTTGTTCAACTATAGCAGTATTAGTGGTGGTCTTTGGTCGGAGGGCATTGACAATATGCTTCTGCTTTTTTCTCTTGGATCAATTGTTGGGAGGAAGCCAACTGACCTGAAGTTACCAGGCTGTTGAGGAAGCCCAAATAAGCCTACAAAGAAAGAGTAAATGGAGAGCCCCTGAAACTAAGCGGAGAGACAGATGCTGGTCAGCCCCTAGATGCTTCATCCCCACACCCTCTCTATTCTTCTGGTTTCTAGCTTCAGCTACCTTCTAACTGCAACCACATGAGGGACCTTGAGCCAGAACTGCCTGGCCTAAACCTCCCTAAATTCCTGACCCACAGAAACTGCAAGAGATAATAAAATGATTGCTGATGTTTTAAGCCATTAAATTTGGGGTGATTTGATGCATGCAATAGATAATTGGAACAGGATTGAAAAATATATGCAATGTGTATGACACACTTTAGGTGCTGAATAAACAGTAGCTACAATTTTTTGTATTTGTAAGAAACAAGGTTATTATTTGCAAACCCCCACAACTAAGTAATTTTTTCAGTAAACCTCCTTTGATAAAAACTTGTGGATTGGTGCCCACAGAGCCACTCAATGTATTTTAATCCTGTTACAAAAATAATGTAGACTGATCAATACTCCTTATTAAGGGGATGAGCTCATTTTGGAGCAATGCTAGAGCAGTGCTACTATTATTACTTTTTGAAGAGGTTTTTGTGTTTAGAAAATACATATAATTTTGCCTGTAATTTTAGAATCCATATCAGTGGTTGAATATATTTCCTGGCCTCACTTCCCCCTGGAGGTGATATGTGAGACCTCGTTGAGCCTAACATATTTTAAATTGAGATTAATATGACCTATTGAAAAATGTCTTATTTGAATATTTTTCAAATTGCAAAAGTAGTACTTGCCTATAGCAAGAACCAAAATTAAGATGTATAAGGCAATCTCTCTTCCCTAAACACCCTCCCCCCCCCACTCTCATTACTTAACCAATATCAACAGCCTAATGTGTATTCTTGCACACCCTTCTTCTTTCTCATATAAACAAAAGTAAGCATAAATACAGGTATATAGATGTATATGTACATATGCATATAAAGATTTTTAGTTACTTAGTGGATGGTTTTTACTGAAATGGAATCATTTTGTACAATTGCTCTGCAACTTGCTCTTTTCACCTGATAGTACATAAAGATCTTTATAAGTTAGTGTATATACATCTGCAATTGTTTCCTACTGCTGTCACAACAAATTACCACAAATCTAGTGGCTTAAAAAAAACAAACTCCTTGCTACTGAGTCAATTCCTAACTCATAGCGACCCCATAGGACAGAATAGAACTGCCTCATAGGTTTCCAAGGAGCAGCTGTTAGATTCGAACTGCCAACCTTTTGGTTAGCAGCTGTAGCTCTTAACCACTGCGCCACCAGAGCTCAAAACAACACAAATTTATTCTGTTACAGTTCTGGAGTTTAGAAGTCTGAAATCAGTTTTACTGGGTTAAAGTGTTGGCAGGGCTGCTTCCTTCTGGAGGCTCTGAGTCTCTAGTGGCCACCCCTATTCCTTGGCTTGTGGCCCCTTCCTCCATCTTCAAAGTGCATCACTCTAATCTTTCCTTCCATGGTCATATCACCTTCATCTTTTATGTTGTAAATCTCCCTCTGCCTCTGTCTTAGTTATCTAGTAGGCTAGAAGTCCAAATTCAGGGCGTCAGCTCCAGGGGAATGCTTTCTCTCTCTGCTGGCTCTGGAGGAAGGTCCTTGCCATCATCAATCTTCCCCAGGATTAGAAGTTTCTCTGCACAGGAACCTCAGGTCCAAAGGATGCGCACTGCTCCTGGCACTGCTTTCTTGGTGGTAAGAGGTCCTCCTCTCTGCTTACTTCCCTTTTCTTTTATCTCTTGTAAGATAAAAGGTGGTGCAGGCCACACTACAGGGAAACACCCTTTACTTTAGATCAGGGATGTGACCTTAGTAAGGGTGTTACAATCCCACCCTAATCCTCTTTAACATAAAATTACAATCACAAAATGGAGGACAACTACACAATACTGGGAATCATGGCCCAGCCAAACTGATACACACATTTTTTGGGGGGACGTAATTCAATCCATGGCAGCCTCCCTCTTACAAGGATACTTATGTTACATTTAGGGCCTGCCTGAATAATCCAGGATAATCTCCCCATCTCAAAATCCATAGTCACTTCTGCAAAGTCCATTTTGCCATATAAGGTAACATCCACAGGTTCCAGGGATTAGGGCCTGGATATTTTTTGGGGGCCATTATTCAGTGTACCCCAATTTTTAAAAATCTAATTTATTTTTGCAAACAGAGCACAATGGTTAAGCACTCAGTTGCTAACTGAAAGGTTGGCTGTTCAAATTCACCCAGCAACTCCATGGGAGAAAGACCTGGCAATCTGTTTCCATAAGATTATAGCCAAGAAAAACATACTGGGCAGTTAGTCTCTGTTACATAGGGTCATTATTGACGTGGAATTGACTTGATGGCCCCCAACAACAACAACAACATCATTCACGTTGGAGTTTTGTGTGTGTGTGTTTAAGTGGTTTTTCTTTTTCTTGCTGCATCCCCACTCCCTTGTAAGGTTTCTTGTGTTGGCATGTAACCTGTACTTTTCTCCATGCTCTCATAACCATATACATATTGTCAAATAAAAAAACAAATCTGGACTTAAGTAAGGAGAGACTGTAATCAAAAGGATTATTGCATGGGGAAGAAAGGGACTCTTGCATTGGAGGAGGTGGAACTGTTGCAGTAGGGAGGATGGTCTGATCATAAGATATCCAAGAGTCTCAAGGGTTAAGACAAAACAAGTTTTCTTTTATAAAAACAAAACAAAACCCTTTGCTGTGAGTCGGACTCATAGTAACACTATAGGACAGGGTAGAACTGCCCCCTAGGGTTTCCAGGGAGCGGCTGGTGGATTCAAACTGCCAACATTTTGGTTAACGGCTGAGCTCTTGAGCACTGCACCACCAGAGCTCCTTTTCTTTTATGTTTCTGTTGTTGTTAGGTGCCATCGAGTTGGTTCTGACTCATAGCCACCCTATATACAACAGAATAAATGCTGCCTGGTCCTGTGCTATTCTCATAATCATTGTTATGCTTTAGCCCATTGTTGCAGCCACTTTGTTGATCCATTTTGTCAAGCGTCTTCGTCTTTCTCTCTGACCCTCTGTTACCAAGCATGATGTCCTTCTCCAGGGACTGGTCCCTCCTGATAACATGTCCAAACTATGTGACACAAGTGTTGCCATCCTTGTCTCACATGGGAGGAACATTCTGGCTGTACTTCTTCCAAGACAGATTTGTTCGTTCTTCTGGCAGTCCATGGTGTATTCAATATTCTTTGCCAACACCATAATTCAAAGGCATCAATTTTTCTTCAGTCTTCCTTATTCGTTGTCCAACTTTCACATGCGTATGAGGTGATTGAAAATACAATGGCTTGGGTCAGGCACACCTTAATCCTGAAAGTGACATCTTTGCTTTTCAACACTCTAAAGAGGACTTTACAGCAGATTTGCCCAATGCAACATGTCATTTGCTTTCCTGACCACTATTCCTATGGGTGTTGATTGGGGAGCCAGGTAAAATGAAATTCTTGACAATTTCAGTATTTTCTCTGTTTATCATAATGTTGCTTACTGGTTCACTTGTGAGGATTTTTGTTTTCTTTATGTTGGACTGCAATCCATACTGAAGGCTGTGGTCTTTAATCTTCGTCAGTAAGTGCTTCAAGTCCTCTTCACTTTCAGTAAGTAGGTTGTGTCATCTACATATCGTAGGTTGTTAATGAGTCTTCCTCCAATCCTGATGCCCCATTCTTCTTCATATAGTCCAGTTTCTTGGATTATTAGCGCCTTATGAGCACAGGTTCCTCATGAGCACAATTTAGTGTTCTGAAATTCCCATTCTTCACAATGTTATCCATAATTTGTCATAATCCACACAGTTGAATGCTTTTGTGTAGTCAATAAAACAGAGCTAAACATCTTTATGGTATTCTCTGCTTTCAGCCAAGATCCATCTGACATCAGCAATGATATCTGGCTTGAACTTCCAGCAGTTTCCTTTTGAATGATCTTCAGCAAGATTTTACTTGTGTGTGATATTAATTATATTGTTAGATAATTTTCGTATTCTTTTGGATCATCTTTCTTTGGAATGGGTACAAATATGGATCTCTTCCAGTTGATTGGCCAGGTCTTCCAAATTTCTTAACGTGGATGAGTGAGCACCTCCAGCACTGCAATTGTGTGTTGAACCATCTCAATCGGTATTCCATCAGTTCCCGGAGCCTTGTTTTCGTTATTCCATTCAGTGCAGCTTCAGTGCAGCTTGGACTTCTTCATTACCATCTGTTCTGGATCATATGCTACCTCCTGAAATTGTTGAACATTGACCAATTTTTTTCTGGAACATTACTCTGTGTATTCCTTCCATCTTCTTTTGATGCTTCCTGTGTTATTCGATTTTTTGCCCATAGAATTCTTCAACATTGCAACTCGAGGTTTGAATTTTTTCTTCAGTTCTTTCCGCTTGAGAAATGCTGAACATGTTCTTCCCTTTTGGTTTTCTAACTCCAGGTCTTTGCACATTTCATTATAGTACTTAACTCTGTCTTCTCGAGCTGCCCTTTGAAATCTTCTGTTCAGCTCTTTTACTTCATTTCTTCCTTTCGCCTTAGCTAGTCTATGTTCAAGGGCAAGTTTCAGAGCCTCTTCTGACTTCCATTTTGGTTTTTTCTTTCTTTCCTGTCTTTTTAACGACCTCTTGCTTTCTTCATGCATGATGTCCTTGATGTCATCCCACAACTCCTCTGGTCTTCAGTCATTAATGTTCAATGCGTCAAACCTGTTCTTGAGATGGTCTCTAAATTCAGGAAGGATACACTCAAGTTCGAATTTTGTCTCTCGTGGAGTTATTCTAATTTTCTTCAGCTTTAACTTGAACTTGCGTATGAGCAACTGATGGTCTGTTCTGCAGCCAGCCCCTGGCCTTGTTCTAACTGATGATATTGAGCTTTTCCATTGTCTCTTTCCACAGATGCAGTTGATTTGATTCCTGTGTATTCTACCTGATGAGGTCCATGTGTATAGTTGCTGTTTATGTTGTTAAGGAAAGGTATTTGCAATGTAGTTGGTCTTGCAAAGTTCTATTGTGTGATTTCGGTGTCGTTTCTATCACCAAGACCATATTTTCCAACTACCGATTCTTCTTCTTAGTTTCCAACTTTCGCATTCCAATCACCAGTAATTATCAATGCACCTTGATTGCATGTTTGATCAATTTTAGACTGGTAAAAATCTTCAGACTGGTAAAAGTCTTCAATTTCCTCATCTTTGGCCTTAGTGGTTGGTGCATAAATTTGAATAATAGTCGTATTAACTGGTCTTCCTTGTAGGCGTATGGATATTATCCTATCACTGACAGCACTGTACCTCAGGATAGATCTTGAAATGTTCTTTTTGATGGTGAATGTGACACCATTCCACTTCAATTTGTCATTCCTGGCATAGTAGAGCATATGATTGTCTGATTCAAAATGGCCAATACCAGTCCATTTCAGCTCACTAATGCCTAGGATATTGATCTTTATGTGGTCCATTTCATTTTTGGCGACTTCCAGTTTCCCTAGATTCACACTTCGTACATTCCGTGTTCTGATTATTAATGGATATGTGCAGCTGTTTCTTCTCATTTTACTTCATGCCAAATCAGCAAATGAAGGTCCTGAAAGCTTTACTCCATCCATGTCATTTAGATCGACTCTACTTTGAGGAGGCAGCTCTTTCCCAGTCGTATTTTAAGTGCCTTCCAACCTGAGGGAATCATCTTTGGGCACTATACCAGACAATGTTCTGCTGCTATTAACAAAGTTTTCACCAGACAGTTTTTTCAGAAGTAGACTGCCAGGTCCTTCTTCCATTTCTTTAATATGGAGGGGTAAACAAGACTAGAAAGAACTGGGTGTGGGGAAATAGGATGAAAGTGTGGTTTGGTCAGACAGTAGACCAGAGAATGTTTTATCTTGAGGTCAGCCTACTCTTTGGCGGGGCAGGTAAGAAAGGTGGGTCAAAGTTTAGGGGCTTGGAAGAAGAGAAACGTAGCCAAAGTTTGGTTAGCAAGAATTTTTTTCCCATTGGTCAGTGGAAACAAGCATTTCAGCAATCATTTAAGAGGCAAAGAATGGGAATTTGAAGGGCCTGTGTTGGCCTTGTCGTAGGTTAAAGGGTGGGCATCCTGTGATAAGACTCCTCCCCCATCAGACTCAAGTAAGTCCATATGAGGAAGGATATTTCTTTGCAGTAAGCAGATTCTGGAACACAAAAGTGTGGAGGAATTTCTTAGCCATCACTGTTTTCTGTGGGGCACAGGTCTCAGGTAAAAATCAACATTGTCAATATGCAGGGTTTAATGGGCTATTTCCTTTTTAAAAAATGGAATCATATTAAACGTGCTTCTCTGCATCTTACTTTTTTCACTCAACAATACCCAAAATCAAACCCACTGCTGTCAAGTTGATTCCAACTCATAGCTACTCTATAGAAGAGAGTAGAATTGCCCCATAGGGTTTCCAAGGCTGTAAATCTTTATGGAAGCTGACTGCCACATCTTTCTCCATTGGAAGGGCTGGCGGATTTGAGTTGCCAACCTTTTGGTTAGCAGCCGAGTGCTTTAGCCACTGTACCACTGGGGCTCCTTTACTCAACAATACCTGGAGAAGACCCCTCCAAGTTATTTTATAGCAGCCTTCCATTCATTCTCTTTTTAATGGCCTCATAACATTTCAGGATGTGGTTGTGCCATAATATTCAATCAGTCCTCTGTGGGTGACCATGCACTTAGTTTTCAGACCCTGTCTTAGTTATCTACAGCTGCTATAACAGAAATATCACAAGTAGGTGGCTTTAACAAACAAATTTATTCACTCACAGTCTAGAAGGCTAGAAATTCGAATTCAGGGTGCTAGCTCCAGGGAAAGGCTTTCTCTGTTGGTTCTAGGAGATGGTCTTTGTCATTGATCTTCGCCTGGTCTAGGAGCTTCTCAGCACAGGGACCCTGGGTCTAAAGGACGTACTCTGCTCCTGGTGCTTCTTTCTTATCGGTATGAGATCCCTATTTTTCTGCTCCATTCTCTCTCCTTTTATCTCTTGTAAGACAAAAGGTGATGCAGGCTATACCCCAGGGAAACTCTCCTTACATCAGATCAGGCCTGTGACTTCAGGAAGGGTGTTGCATCCAACCCTAATAACCTAGTCTTGCCTCATTAACCACAGGTAGAGATTAGAATTTACAGCACATAGGAAATTTACATCAGATCACAAAATAGAGGACCACCACACAATACTGAGAATCATGGCCTAGCCAAGTTGACACATATTTTTTTGGACACAATTGAGTCCATGACAGGCCCCTTCTCCACATTTAACTGTTAAAAAAAAATTAAAACCCAAATAAATTAAAGTATATAGGTTTTATTTGAGCTGTTATTCTGTTTGCATATAGAGGATGACCATTTTGTTTCTTAAAAAGCAAATGACTCAGTGCACGCTAGTTACAATGAGGCTTTTAAGGAATAGAGGAAAACGGTGAAAATTAACCATTGGCTAGTCTCAACATGATTGGTTGAAATCATGCCCCGTTTCTGAGATCAGGAGCCCTGGTGGTGCGGTGGTTAAGAGCTCAGCTGCTAACCAAAGGGTTAGCAGATGGAATCTATCAGTTGTTCCTTGGAAGCCATATGTGGCAGTTCCACTCTGTCCTATAAGGTCGCTATGACTCAGAAGGGTCTGGAAAGCAACAGGTTTGGTTGTTTTTTTTTTTTTTTTTTTTTTTCTGAGATCAGCTGATACCATGTTACTAGGTTGGTTTTGGTCACCCCCATTCATTTGGAATTGCCTAAAGTTAAATTCATTGCACAAGATAAACTTTAAAAGCTTCAGGGTTATCACACTTGTCTTATCACAGAGGGAGTTTGCAATTTTAAGATTACCTGTCACCACATTATTTCTATCTGTTCTTGGATGCATTTCACCTTGGTCAGTGATCTTTGTGAATGTTCCTATACACTCTGAGGAATCTGTCAATCCCTGTTCCTCAGCTTCTCTCTTTTAACATTATTTAAACTTAAAAAAAAATCATTTCATTTAAACTTTGGGGTCCTATAGTTTCTAAACTTGGGCTGCTGAAGCTGCATTTTTCAAAACCTCTTTTCTTAGAATGTTTTCACATAACTCAATTTACATTTGTCTATTTTGCTCTCTCGCGCTCCAGAGAAGGAGGTGGCCAAGCAAAAAAAACCAAAAAGGTCCCAACACTTTTTCTTTTGTGTTCCTCATTTTCTCCTTTCTGGAGGCAAGGGGTTAAGGCGACGCACCGACTTCCTAAGTCAGTGAAAATCAAAAACTTTCCGACCCCAATTCTTAGTCCCTCCTTGGTCCGCGGAAGCATCGAAAGGCGTGGTCCAGAATTAGCACTTTCGGCCTGAGCTCCAGCGGGGTTCGCACCGTCCTTCTGTTACTCTGGCGCCGCCCAGACAACTCTTTTTGAGTACTGAAAGGCAAACCAAATACATCCAAGAGGAAGGACACGCACCTCCCTCCAGCTGCAAAGAGATGTTTCCAGGATCCGTTTAGGATCTTAGCCATGTTTTGCGAGGGAAAAGAAACAGAAGTAAAGCGTCGTCAGTTTTTTTTTTTTTTTTTAGATGAGCTCTTTCACAAATCAGAGGAAGGAAGACTGGAAGATAAGGGAAGGTGTCGCCGGTCCTTTCTAGTTAGTAAAGTTCAAACAGTTCCTGAATTACTGCTTCTTAGGTTAGGACACCCTGGGAGTAAATCCTGATAACTTCCTATCAGCTCATTTGCTGATTTTAAATAAGGAACCATAAAAACCTGAAATGCATATTGAGTGCCACCCAATTCTGAGGCTCGACTGCCAAGGGAGAAAAAAAAAAAGTGCTCTTTCTCCTCCTGCCACCCCGGAGGTGCCAGTTGTAATCTGTAAATGTATTGTCTGGCCCCTCGGGCTTGACTGTTAATGATTTGCGGCAGGAGGAGCCCGGCAGACGAACGAGTTGGACGTGAGCGAGCGAAGGAAGGCGAGCTCAGGGGCCAGAGTCGAGCCCCCGCCGGGTGTACAGGCACCGCCTCCCGTCTTCCGGGCCCCGGCACTTCGGGGGCGTTCCGTGATCCTGAGCCGAGCAGGGGCCCCCATGGAGGCTGCATTGCCGGAGGGGCCTGGCGCCCCGCAGCCCCACGCGCAGGGAGCGGTGAGCGCGTTTGCCAGCCTCCTGCGCAGGCTAAAAGGCAAACTCTTCACCTGGTGAGTGGAAGGAGCGCGCGGAGGCCCCGCGGGGCGGCGGGAACTGGCAAGCCGAGCCCAGGCGCTACCGGTTGGCGAGCGCGCTCACACGTGTCTGCGGAGCACACGCCGCCGGAGCGGCGCGGCGGCGGGAGGAGGGAGGCAAAGGTGGCTGCTGGACGGACTTTGGTGCTGGTTCAGATGGCTAAATAGGGATGTTGCGCTTCACCTGGCTTCATGATGCGAAAGTACTGGGGGCTGGAGGTCCCACTCCTCCCTTCCTCGTTCTTAGAAATCGTGGGAATGTATTTCAGAGGATTTGGTGGGAAGTTCACCCTGTTGGCATTGTTAGGTCGATCCCCAGTGCCACCCAGGCGGGGAGGGGGCGAAGTCCCCAGGGATGCTGTGAAGGAGGGGTGGGCACCCTCGGGCTTGATAGGTGGTTGAGAGCCACTTCCTGGCGCTGGCGCCTTGAATTTCTTCTGCTGCCGAGCCCGTCAGACCGGGCTGGCTGATCCTTCACTAACAGATGAGTTTACCCAAGTGAGAAATCTGGGTTAAGTTTTATGCTGCCGCCCGGAGGGAGTTCAGGGCCTGCCTCCTTCCTCGGCCTGAGCCTGCAATGCGGGGCGACATGGCCACCTCCCGACTTGGGAGCTAGTCCTCCCTGTACTCGGTGGGAAGTAAGGAGAAATGTGCTTAAGGGCTTGGTAGGAATCTGGGACTGGGAAAGCATTTCTCTGGTTACTGGGGAATTTGCATTCGAGAAACACAGATAACTCAGAATAAAATAATGAAAGCCAACATTTATTGGACATTCTCTCTGTGTCAGGTTCTGTGCTTAGCAGTTTATATGGATAATCTCATTAAACCCTCACTGTTTTATGAGGTAGACACTTATTATTATACCCAATTCATAGATGGAGAAACAAAGAAGGCTAAGCAGTTTGTCCAGGGCCACCTAGTATAAGGCGTGGCCCCTGCATGCCTTGGTTTAAACTGCACCATAACCACTCCTGGCCACTGGCACATCATCAGATAGGCTTTGATTTCTTTCTTTTTGTTTTCCCCAGACTAAAAAGTGAATCCCCTTTCAAGACTGTGAAAGCAATGTCCTGAAAGGCCATACAATTTTCAAAACTAAATCAATAGAATTATATGCATTTTCATCATATAAATAAGTATGGTTTTAAATAGATTCATATGTTGATGGGGAAAGTTGGCCAAAAATTGCCTTGTACCATCCAGTTGTGTATGTCCCGATAAATTTAACTGCAGGTTCTCAGATGAGAGGCAGTGTAGTGTAATAGCTAAGGGCACAGATTCTGGACTCATATCCTGGCTGTGCCACTTATCATCTGAGTGGTTTTGGGCAAGTCACTTAACGTCTCTGTGCCCCGGTTTTCTTATTTGTAAAATGGAGATATTAACTGTACCTACCCTGTAGGGTTGTTGTGAGGAGTAAGTGGGTGAAAACACAAGAATGGGCAGATGGAGCCTGGCTCATGGTAGTGTTCTGTACTGGTTAGTTGTCACCATTAGTTCCATTCCTGGGTGACAGGAAGATGTCATGATTGCTCTGGGAGATGCAAGGGACCCTAAGGACAGGGCAGACAAAAGGGACATATGTCAGTTTAGCAAGATGTAGCAAGGATTAGCAATGATTTTTTTTCTCCTTCTAATGTTCTAAAATTTGCAAAGTCCTGGTTTGTTTTAGTCAGGAGTGTCTGATAGCCTCCTAAATATGAGATTTCTTCTGCCTCCTAAATATGAAATTTCTTCTGCCTCTGAACATAGTTTTTTGTGTACCTCCCTTATTACTTTTTAAAAAGTCTCAAGGTGGCACAAACAGTTAAGAACTTGACTACTAATTGAAAGGTTGGTGGTTTGAACCCACTCAGGTGCCTTGGAAGAAAAGCCTGGCAATCTACTTCCAAAAACCTACAGAGGGCAGTTCTACTCTGCACACATGGGGTCGCCATGAGTGGGAATCGACTTGATGGCAACTGTTTTTTTTTGGTTTTTAAGGCTTTTTACTTTCTTCCTATGTGATAGCTATTTGTGGGCATCTTATAGCCTTGATGAACTGAGTTTCTTAATAGTAGCAATAATTTTTTTTCATTTTTGTATCTTAGCACACAAATGATTGAGCAAATGAATGAATGAATGAGTGAGTATGAGAAAGTTCTTGAGGCTTCCTTTCCATTTTGCCACACTCCCTGTGCTCTTCCCTTTACTGATCTTTGTGTGAGGATTCTAGCCGTTTTGGTTGGTTGGGTCCTTTTGTTCATTAAACTTTTCAATCCCACTTCTGGCAATTGTCCAGGCTCTTGGATTCTGGTTTGCAATTTCTCCCCATCTGACCTAGCAACAGGAAAAGCGCAGTTTACCATATACCCAGTATTCCTTATACTTGATATTTTAAACTCTCAGTAATAAAACTCATTTCCCAAGTTTGAGTTTAGGTCTCTGAATCCCCAGCCTTGGCCAGAGAACCATGGGGTATGGAGGGAAGTTAACGAATGGATGTTTTCACCATATGGACAGGGATGTAGAAGGATAGTTTGTAACCACATGGCTCTTTTCTTTTTTTACCAAAAAGGAGCAAGATTATCTTTTTGGCAAGTGGGTTCCAAAAACGGGGTAGAAGTTTGGGGCCTAGAGCTGGTTCTGTTTCCATTATGAGAGGGACAAAGGTTATTCTAGGTAACCTTAACTTTTGATATACCTGCCTTTCTCCTTTAGGGTACAGACAACTTTTCTCTATGACTGGGAATATTAAATCACTCATACAATACAATAATACAATACAATATTGAGTACTTACTATGTGCCAAGTATTTATGATAATGAGTACCATCTGCTCGTAATTTTGACTCTTACTGTTTATTGCTATCAACTCAAATAACAAATACTGTAATAGGAGGTCATGGGTTTCCAGGAGTGCCTGAGGATATTTAATTGTGTATCAGCAAGCAGTTTACAGATCCCTGATGGCATAGTGGTTCTAACCAAAAAGTTGGCAGTTGGAATCCACCAGCCACTCCTTGGAAACCCTAGAGGGCAGTTCTGCTCTGTCCTGTAGGGTCGCTGTCAGTCGGAATCGACTCGATGGCAACAAGTTTTTTTTTTTCTTAAGCAGTTTACATTCTAACAGATACATTCTAATTTAATTCATATACGAAAAATACGTGCTTCTTATAACAACCATGAAGTTTATACCTCTAGTATAAAGCTTTGATTATTATTTCATGTATTTATATCTTTTTCCCCATTGAATAAATGGTAAGCTTTTTTTTTTTTAATTGTGCTTTAGGTGAAAGTTTACAGTTCAAGTTAGTTTCTCATATAAAAATTTATACACATGTTGTTATGTGACCCTAGTTGCTCTCCCTGTAATGTGACAGCACACTCGTCCTTTCCACCCTGAATTTCCCGTGTCCATTCAACCAGCTCCTGTCCCTTTTTGCCTTCTCATCTCACTTCCAGACAGAAGCTACCCATTTAGTCTTATGTATCGACTTGAGTTAAGAAGCACTCTCTTCACGAGTATTATTTTATGTCTATTGTAGGGTGAAAACATCACAAAGTTTAGTAAAGCAAAAAGGAAGTTTTATTTGGCATATATTCAAAAAGGCAAAAGGGGGAAACGGACAAGCATGCTGCCACAGCCATGTCTGCCCGAGTCCAAGGAAATATCACAGAACAGACAAAAGTGGGAAAATGGACAAGCGTGCTGCTAGAGCTATGTCTGTCCAAGTCCAAAGAATATTACAGAATAGGCAAGAATGGGAAAACAGACAAGCATACTGCCACAGCCATGTCTGCCCAAGTCCAAGGAATGTTACAGAGCCATCAGTATGTATTAACAAATAGTCAAAACCATTGAAAGCTTTACCTTTTCACAGATTGGCTAGAAATTGTGATCCTACGTTTTGAATTGTCTTTCTTAACAATCATTGGTACAGGTTTCAGTAATGACAGTCAGGAGGGTCCTCATTGGTCCAACAAATTTCCTATTCACTAAATGCTAATAGGAAAAAGATAAGAGTGGAAAGTCTTTTGTGTTCTGTTTGAATGGTCTATGTGTAAGGTTCCCTAAAAGATATTTTCCAAGATGATCTTAGCTATTGTCTTTATACCTCAGTTCCCAGTTGACATGTCCTTGTAAGCCCTTGTGAGCCCAGCTTCAGCTGGGTCACATTGTCTATGCTCAAGGACAGGGAATGATGATTCCAATATTATTTCCTAAATCATGTCGTATAGTCCAGTCTAATCTTTGTCTGGGCTAACAGAGAGTCCGGGGGACATGTCTTCCGGGGTCTCTCCAGTCTCAGTTGGACCATTAAATCTGGTCTTTTTACTAGAATTTGAGTTTTGCACCTCACTCTTCCCCTGCTCCATCAGGGACTCTGTTGTATTCCCTTTCAGGGCTATCAGCTGGGCATCATCTAGTTCTTCTGGTCTCAGGCTGATGGAGTCTCTGGTTTATGTGGCCCTTTCTGTCTCTCGGGCTAATATTTTCCTTGTGTCTTTAGTGTTCTTCATTCTCCTTTGCTCCAGGTGGGTTGGGAGCAATTGATGCATCTTAGATGGCTGCTTCTAGCTTTTAAGATCCCAGGCAAATGGTAAACTTTTTGAAGACATAGATTTTATCATATTTTTTTGGTAGCACAGTGCTGGACATGTGTTCATTATTTCATTGACCAAACCTTGAGCATCTGTAATGTTCTAGGTTCTAGACTAGTTTCTGGTGCTATAAAGATGAATAGGATTAAATTCTTTATCTCAAGAATGCTCATAATCAAATTATGCTAAGAAGTTATGACAAGTATTGTAGGAGTGAGTACAAAGTACAGTGATGGTATAAAGGAGGGCAGAGATCAAGTGTCTTGGGGTGAAGTAGGGTTGGAGAGCCTGAGAGAGAAGGTGCTTGAGGTCTTGATGCAAGAATAAGAATTTTCCTTGTAAACTAGGCAAGGAAGGGCTCTCCAGGCTTGGAGGTTGTTATGGATTGAATTGTGTGTCCCCCAACAAAGTATATGTTGGAATCCTAAGCTCTATGCTTGTGGATGTAATCCCATTTTGGAAGAGGGTTTTCTTTGGTATGTTAATGAGGCCATATCAGTGGAGGGTGTATCTTAAACCTAATGATTTTTGAGATACAAAAGGAGCAGATTATACACAGAGAGAAGCAAGCACAAATAGGGTAAAGATAGATACCACATGGAGAGAGCGCCAAGGGACCAAGCACAGAAGCTGAGACAGTATCTTCCCCCAGAATGGACAGAGCAGAGGGATAGGGGGAGAGAGAGAGAGAGACAGAGACAAAGAGAGATCTTTCCCCAAGAGCCGGTGCACTGAATTTGAACTTCTAGCATAGTGAACTGTGAGAAAATAAATTTCTGTTCTTTAAAGCCACCCACTTGTGATATTTCTGTTACAGTGGCACTAGCAAACTAAGAAGTGTCAGAGAGTGTTTTGTTTAAGGAACTGCAAGTGGTTTGGTGTGAGAGGGGGCATGGGCTTGAGAGGGAATGAACAGTAGTAGGCACTCAATAAGGAGCCCTGGTGGGACAGTGGTTAAGTGCTCGGCTGCTAACTGAAAGGTTAACTCTGCAGTAGAAAGATGTGGCAGTCGGCTTCTGTAAAGATTACAACCTTAGAAACCCTATGGGGCAATTCTATTCTGTCCTGTAGAGTTGCTGTGAATCGGAATCAACTCTATGGCAGTGAGTTTGGTTTGTTTGTTTTTTTTTTTTAAGCTCTTAATGAACATGCACACTCCTTGTTACTGCCTAGCATAGGGCCTGCCCCTTTCTTTCCTCCTTTCAGTTCAGTTTCTTCCTGTGAAGGAGTAAGACCCAGAAATTTCTGAAGGAGTCATTTAGTTGCACATAAGTGTATAGCCTTCACATTCATGCGCGTCTGTTGTCTTAATTACCTGGTGCTGCTGTAACAGACATACCGCAAGTGGATGGCTTTAACAATGAGAAATTTATTCTCTCACAGTCTAGGAGGCTAGAAGTCCGAATTCAGGGTGCTAGCTCCAGGGGAAGGCTTTCTCTCTCTGTCAGTTCTGGGGAAAGGTCCTTGTCATTGATCTTCTCCTGCTCTAGGAGCTTCTCAGCATAGGGACCTCAGGTCCAAAGGATGCACGTGCTCCTGGCTCTTTTGCTTGGTTGTATGAGATCCCCCTGTCTCTCTGCTCGCTTCCCTCGTTTATATCTCAAAAGAGACCTACTCAAGATACAACCTAGTCATGTTGATTGTGTCCTGCCTCATTAACATAACTGCCTCTAATCCTGCCTCAACATCATAAAGGTAGGATTTACAACACATAGGAAAATCACACCAGATGACAAAATGGTGGACAATCACACAATACTGGGAATCATGGCCTAGCTAAGTTGACACACATTTTAGGGGGGACACACTTCATCCATAATATCTGTTGTATGCTTACTGTGTGCACAGCACAAGTCCTGTGGTGGTAGTTATTATGGATGAATTGGGTCCCCTAAAAATATGTGTTGAATTCCTGGCTCTTGAACCTGTGGATGTGATCCTGTTTGGAAATATGGTTTTTCTTTTGTTATATTAATGAGATCATAGCAGTGTAGGGTGGATCCAAAACCTAATCACTTCTGAGTTATAAAAAGACTAGGATAGACACAGATACATGCAGGGGAAGTAAAGGAATGCCAAGGATTGGTGGCAGACACCAGAACTAGGAGAGAGGCTACAGAAGGAATAAACATGGCCAAGACCCTAATTTGGACTTTTAGCCTCCTAAACTATGAGAAAATACATTTCTGTTCTTTAAAGTCAACTGTTGTTGTTGTTACATGCCATCAAGTTGGTTCTGACACTGTGTACAACCAAACCAAACACTGCCCGGTCTTGCGCCATCCTCGCAATCCTTGCTATGTTTGAGCCCATTATTGAAACCACTGTGTCAGTCCGTCTCATTGAGGGTCTTTCTCTCTTTCGCTGACCTTCTACTTTACCAAATGTGATTTCCCTTTTTAGGGACTGGTCCTTCCTGATAATGTGTCCAAAGTACATGAGATGAAGTCTTGCCACCCTCATTTCTAAGGAGCATTCTGGATGTACTTATTCTGAGACAGATTTGTTCGTTCTTCTGGCCATCCATAGTATATTCTGTATTCTTCCCCAGCACCATAATTCAAAGGCATCAATTCTTCTTCAGTCTTCCTTATTCATTGTCCAGCTTTCTCATGCATATGAGGCGATTGAAAATACCATGGCTTGGGTCAGGCACACTTTAGTCTTCAAAGTGACATCTTTGCTTTTGAACACTTTAAAGAGGTCTTTTGCAGCAGATTTGCCCAATGCAGTGTGTCATTTGATTTCTTCCTGTTGCTTCCATGGGCATTGATTATGAATCCAAGTAAAGTGAAATCCTTGACAACTTCAATCTTTTCTCCGTTTATCATGATGTTGCTTGTTGGTCCAGTTATGAGGATTTTTGTTTTATTTATGTTGAGGTATAATTCATACTTAAGGTTGTAGTCTTTGATCTTCATCAGTAAGGGCTTCAAGTCCTTTCCACTTTGAGCAAGCAAAGTTGTGTCATCTGCATCTAACAGGTTGTTAATGAGTCTTTTTCCAATTCTGATGCTGTGTTCTTCATATAGTCCAGCTTCTCAGATTATTTGCTCAGCATACAGACTGAACAGTATGGTGAAAGGATACAACCCTGACACACACCTTTCTTGATTTTAAACCACACGGTATCCCCCTTGTTCTGTTAAATGACTGCCTTTTGGACTATGTGCAGTTTCCTCATGAGCACAATTAAGTGTTCTAGAATTCCCATTCTTCACAGTGTTATCCATAATTTGTTAAGATCCACACAGCCGAATGCCTTTACATAGTCAATAAAACACAGATAAACATCTTTCTGGTATTCTCAGCTTTCAGCCAAGATCCATCTGACATCAGCAGTGATATCCCTCATTCAGCATCTTCTGAATGTGGCTTGAATTTCCGGCAGTTCTTTGTTGTTGTACTGCTGCAACTGTTTTTAAATTATTTTCAGCAAAATTTTATGTGTGTGTGATATGAATGATATCGTTTGATAATTTCTTCATTCTGTTGAATGATCTTTCTTTGGAATGGGCACAAATATGGATCTCTTTCAGTCAATTGGCCAGGAAGCTATCTTCCAAATTTCTTGGCATAGATGAGTGAGCGTCTGCAGAGTCGCATCTGTTTGTTGAAACATGTCAATTGGTATTCTGTCAATTCCTGGAGCCTTGTTTTTCACCATTGCCTTCAGTGCAGCTTGGACTTCTTCCTTCAGTACCATCTTTTCTTGATCATATGCTACCTCCTGAAATGGTTGAACGTCGACCAATTCTTTTTGGTCCAGTGACTCTGTGTATTCCTTCCATCTTCTTTAGATGCTTCCTGCATCATTCAATTTTTGCCCATGGAATCCTTCACTGTTGCAACTTGAGGCTTGACTTTTTTCTTCAGTTCTTTCGGCTTGAGAAATGCCAGGTGTGTTCTTACCTTTTGGTTTTCTAACTCTACGTCTTTGAACATTTCATTATAATACTCTGTTTTGTCTTCTCGAGCTGTCCTTTGAAATCATCTGTTCATCTCTTTTACTTCATTTTTTCTGTTCACTTTAGTTACTCTACGTGAAAGCAAATTTCAGTCTTTTGTTTCTTTCCTGCTTTTTTAATGACCTTTTGGTATCATCCCACAATTTCTCTGGTCTTCCGTGATTAGTGTTCAGTGTGTCAAGTCTATTTTTGAGATGGTCTCTAAATTCAGGTGCAGTATACTCAAGGTCGTACTTTGGCTCTCATGGACTTGTTTTAATTTTCTTCAGCTTCAACTTAAAACTTGCGTATGAGCAATTGACGGTTTGTTCTGCAGTTGGCCACTGGCCTTGTTCTGACTGATGATATACAGTCTCTCCATTGTCTCTTTCCACAGATGCAATTGATTTGATTCCTGTGTATTCCATCTGGCAAGGCCCCTGTGTATAGTCACCATACATATTGTTCAAAAAGTGTATTTCCAATGAATAGGTTGTTGGTCTTGTAAAATTCTATCATGCGATCTACTTTGTCGTTTCTATCACCAAGGCCGTATCTTCCAACTGCTGATCCTTCCTCTTTGTTTCTATCTTTCTCATTCCTATCACTAATTATTAGTAATTATCAGTGCATCTTGTTTCATGTTTGATCAATTTCAGACTGCAGAAGTTGGTAAAAATCTTCAGTTTCTTCATCTTTGGCATTAGCGGTTGGTGCATAAATTTGGATAATAGTTGTATTAACTGGTCTTCCTCATAGACATAAATATTATCCTGTCACCTACAGCATTGTACATCAGGATACATCTTGAAATATTCTTTTTGCCAATGAATGTGACACTGTTCCTCTTCAATTTGTCATTCCTTGCGTAGTAGACCATATGATTGTTGGATTCAAAATGGCCATTACCAGTCCATTTCAGCTCACTAATGCCTAGGATATCGATCCTCAAGCATTCCATTTCATTTTTGAGAACTTCCAGTTTTCCTAGATTCATACTTTGTACATTCCACGTTCCAATTACTAATGGATTTCTTCTCATTTTGAGTTATGCCACATCAGCAGATGAAGGTCTCGAAAACGTTACTTCATCCGTGTCATTAAGGTTGACTCTACTTTGAGAAGGCAGTTCTTCCCCAGTGGTATATTGAGTGCCTTCCAACCTTAGGGGCTTATCTTCCGGCACTATATCAGACAGTGTTCCGCTGCTATTCATAAGGTTTTCACTGGCCAGTTTTTTTTCAGAAGTAGATCACCAGGCCCTTCTTTCCAGTCTGTCTTAGTCTGGAAGCTCTGGCAAAATCTGTCCACCAAGGGTGACCCTGCTGGTCTTTGAAATACTGGTGGCATAGCTTCCAGCATCACAGCAACACGCAAGCCACCACAGTATGACAAACTGACAGATGAGTGGTGATATTTTACTTGTATTTATATTATATCAGCAGTAGGAAACTAAGACAGTAGTCTTGCTGAAAGATATTGTTCTGTAATGTCACTTAAGCAAAGATATAAAGAGAGGGAGTTTCTGTGGTCTCTGTAATGGGGGGAATCTAGATACTACCAGTATCCATACATTCTCTTCCCTCCCCCATTTATTTGTAAGGTTATTTTATTTAATTATTATCATATTAATATCTGCTTCTTCCACTCGACCCCGGGAGTCAGGAATCATATCTGGCTTGGATCACCACTGTCTAGCATAGAACTTACCTTGAAGTAGATACACAACAAATGTTGGATGAATGAATACCTAATTCCAAATTATGTTGTATAAAAAATCACGTAGTTCTGGGGAAGCCAGCACAACTCGTATAAGGCAAGGCCGTGGAAGCTCCATAGACACATCCAAACTCCCTGAGGGACTGAACTGCTGGGCTGAGGCTGTGGGGACCATGGTCTCGGGGAATATTTAGCTCGATTGGCCTAACATAGTTTATAAAGAAAATGTTCTACATTCTATTTTGGTCAGTAGTGTCTGGGGTCTTAAAAGCCTGTGAGTGGCCATCTAAGATACTCCACTGGTCTTACCCCTTCGGGAGCAAGGGAGAATGAAGAAAACTAAAGATACGAGGGAAAGATTAGTCCAGAGGACTAATAGACCACACAACTACCACGGCCTCCACCAGACTGAGTCAATTACAGCTAGATGTTGCCTGGCTACCACCACTGACTCCTCTGACCCGGGTCACAATAGAGGGTCCCAGACAGAGCTGGAGAAAAATGTAGAACAAAATTCTAACTCACAAAAAAAGACCAGACTTACTAGCCTGTCAGAGACTGGAGAAACTCTGAGAGTATGGCCCCGGACACCCTTTCAGTTCAGTAAAAAAGTCACTCTCGAAGTCCACCCTTCATCGAAAGATTAGACAGGCCCATAAAACAAAACGAGACTAAAGGGGCACGCCAGCCCAGGGACAAGTACTAGAAGGCAGGAGGGGACAGGAAAGCGGTAATAGGGAACCCAAGGTTGAGGAGGGAGAGTGTTGACATATCACGGGGTTGTTAACCAATGTCATAAAACAGTATGTGTACTAACTGTTTAATGAGAAGCTGGTTTGTTCTGTAAACCTTTATCTAAAGTACAATTAAAAAAAAAAAATCACTTTTTTTTTTCACTCACCACTATATTATTATAGCCCATCATGTAGTTTTGTTCATCTCTGCAAGTGTTTCTCAACCTCAATACTGTTGACATTTTGGACTGAATGATCTTTTTCTGTTGGGGGGGGGGGTGTACTGTATGTTATAGAATGTTTAGCAGCATCCCTGGCCTTTACCTACTAGATACCGGTAGCAACCCCCTCCCCCAGTAGTGACAGTCAAGTCTACAGACATTGCCAAATGTTCTCTGGAGGCAAAAATCACCCCTGGTTGAGAACTGCTGATCTAGCCTGTTATTTCTATCTCCTGCAGAGGACTTAGAGTCTCCGTGGCCCACCTGTGATGTCAACCCAAATTATTTTTAGTGCCAAGCCTCTATAAGCAACACTGTGCTGAGTGTTCTCATACATGTCCCCTTATGGACTTATGTGGGAATGTGTGCTGGGGAAGAGCTAATGGACAGGCCCTGGTCTGAACCCCTCCAGATGAATTTAAATAGAGGGGAGACGATGAAACCCAGGGTGAAGAAACTTTAGGCCACCCAGAACACTGTTGATTGCTATTGTTTGGTGCCCCTCCATTAGACTATTCCTGTGATCAGGGTTTTATTTTGAGTTGCTCTGGAAAGAGTCTTGGGAGGAGGCAATTTCATTAGGTTGTTGCCCTTTAGCCCTGGGGTGAGTGGAGGAGAGATTGCTGGATGGACAGCCTGAGTCTGTTTTTATTAATTTCTCAACATTGCAGGGAGTTGTTAAAGGGACAGGCAATAATGCTCTAATGCAACGTAGGGGAGACACAAGAGTAGTGTTAAAATTTTTTTCTCCAACCTGCCCTCCACTGAGCCCTGGGCTGCAGTCCCCTCCCCCCCCAGACCAGTTCTAGAAAACCTTTGGGTTATTCCTGCATATCCCTGCTTCTTTCTTCAGGTTGATTTGGAGAAAGGGAAGATGACCACCAGTGCTTATTTCTCATCTTGACAGCACCTCCAGAATATTCCTGGAGGTCAGCCTTGCTTCCCCTTCCCCCCATCCCTGTTGTCACTACTTCAGTTCAGGCCTCTATCATGCTTACGTGGACTCTTGTAATAGCTTCCAGCCCTCCTCTTCTACATCATCTTGTTGCACAGGAACCAGAGTAATGTCAAATAAAATGAAAAGGTAGCAATAAAACCAAAACCAAACCCATTGCAACTGCCCCATAGCATTTCCAAGGCTGTAATTTTTCTTTTTCTTTTGTAATTGTACTTTAGGTAAAGGTGTACAGAAGGAACTAGCTTCTCATTAAATAGTACACATACTGTTTTATGACATTGGTTAACAACCCCATGACATGTCAGCACTGTACCTTCTTGACCTTGGTTTCCCTATTACCAGCTTTCCTGGCCCCTCCTGCCTTGTAGTCCTTGCCCCTGGGCTGATGTGCCCCTTTAGTCTCATTTGGATTTATGGGCCTGTCTAATCTTTGGATGAAGGGTGAACCTTGAGAGTGACTTTTTTCCTGAACTAAAAGGGTGTCCGGGGGCCATACTCTCAGAGTTTCTCCAGTCTCTGACAGGCCAGTGAGTCTGGTCTTTTTTTGTGAGTTAGAGTTTTTTTTTATTTTTTATTTTTTTATATTTTATTGTACTTCAGGTGAAAGCTTACAGAGCAAATAGTTTCTCATGAAATAGTAGTACACATGTTGTTCTATGACATTGGTTAACAACCCCACAACGTATTAAGCCTCTAAATTCTCAACCTTTTTTTTTTTTTTTTTTTGATGAAAATTACAGATGGCCAAAGATACACCGTTTCAAAAATTTCTACATTCACAGTTCAGTGACATTGACTACGCTCTTCCAACTGTGCTGTTATTCTCACTTAAGATGAAGGCTTACAGAACAAAATAGTCTTTCATTTAACAGTTACTACACATGTTGCCCTATGACAATGGTTAACAATCTCACAGCACATCAACAATATCCTTACTCCACCTTGTGTTCCCTATCACCAGGGGGCTTCCTTGTCCCCTTCTGTCTTCTGGACCTTGTCAGTGGACTATTGTACCTCTTTAGTCTCATTTGTTTATTTATTTTATTTTATTTAAACACCATTTCAAAACTTTTTACTTACACATTTAAGTGATATTGACTATGCTCTTCCAATTGTGCTGCCATTCTCACCCAAGATGAAGGCTTACAGGACAAAACAGCCTCCCATTTAATAGTTACTACAAATGTTGCCCTATAGCAGTGGTCAACAATCTCACAATACATCGACAGTGTCCTTCTTCAATCTGTGTTCCTTATCATCAGTTTCCTACTCTCCCTCTGCCTTCTGGCCCTTGTCACCGGACTCCTGTACCTCGTTAGTCCCATTTAGTTTTACTGGGCTGTCCATTCCCAGGCTTAACATCGAACCTCGAAGGTAACTTCACCTCTGAGCTGAAAGGGTGTCTGGGGGCCACACTCTCGAGGTTTCTCTAGTATTCTTTAGGCCCGTAAATCTGGTCTTCTTTTTTTTTTTTTTGGGAGTTAAAATTATGATCTACATCCTTCTCCAGCTCTGCCCAGAACCCTCTGTTGTGATCCTGGTCAGAGGAGTCATTGGTGGTAGCCGGGCACCATCCAGCTGTACTGGGCTCAGTCCCGTGGAGGCCTTGGTAGCTGTGGACCATTAGTCCTTCGGACTAATCTTTTCCTTGTATCCTATTCTCTTCGTTCTCCCTTGTTCCCGAAGGGATGAGATCAGTGGAGTATCTTAGATGGCCACTCATAGGCTTTTAAGACCCCAGACACTACTCACCAAGGTAGAATGTAGAGCATTATCTTTATAAGTAGTGTCATGCCAATTGAGCTAGATGTTTCCCGAGATCATGGTCCCCAGAGCCCTCCGTCCAACAACTCAGTCCCTCGGGGGGTTTGGATGTGTCTATAGGGCCTCCATGACCTTTCCTTGTGCAGGTTGTGTTAGTTTCCCCTGTACTATGTACTATCTCACCTCTCACCCAAGTTACCACTTACCTATTACCTATTTAGTATTTCCCTCCCCCCCCCCCATCCCTGGTAACCAACAAGGATTGTTACATTTTGCATGTGAATTTTTTCATGGGTTTTTACAATAGAGGTCTCATACAATATTTGTCCTTTTGTGATTGACTTATTTCACTCAGCATGATGTCCTCCAGTTTCATCCATGTTATGAGATGGTTCACCGATTCATCGTTGTTCTTTCTCGTTGCATAGTACTCCATTGTGTGTATGTACCATAGTCTGTGTATCCATTCATCTGTTGATGGACATTGAGGTTGTTTCCATCGTTTTGCTATTGTGAACAATGCTGCCATGAACATAGGTGTGCATATGTCTATTCGAGTGATGACTCTTATTTCTCTAGGATATATTCCTAGGAGTGGGATTGCTGGATCGAATGGTATGTCTATTTCTAGCTTTCTGAGGAAACGCCATATCATTTTCCAAAATGGTTGTATCATTTTTCATTCCCACCAGCAGTGTATAAGAGTTCCCGTCTCCCTGCAGCTCCTCCAACATTTGTTATTTCCAGTATTTTTGATTCGTGCCAGTAATGCGGGGTGAGATGGTATCTCATTGTGGTTTTAATTTGCATTTCTCTAATGGCTAGTGATCGCGAGCATTTCCTCATGTGTCTGTTGGCCATTTGAATGTCTTCCTTGGTGAAGTGTCTGTTCATTTCCTTTGCCCATTTTTTGATAGGATTGGTTGTCTTTTTGTTGTAGAGGTGTTGGATTTTCTTTTAGATTATGGAGATTAGACCTTTGTCTGACTTGTACTGTCCAAAAATTTTTTCCCAGTCTGTAGGATCTCTTTTAACTCTTTTGGTGAAATCTTTTGAAGAGCATAGATGTTTGATTTTTAGAAGATCCCAATTATCTAGTTTATCTGTTGGGTTTTTTGTGTTGATGTTTGTGGTTTGTATCCTGTTAATGCCATGTATTAAGGCCTGAAGTGTTGGTCCTATTTTTACTTCTATGAATTTTATAGTTTGAGGCTTTATATTCAGGTCTTTGATCCATTTTGAAGTAGTTTTTGTATATGGTGTGAGGTATGGGTCCTGTTTCATTTTTCTACAAATGGATATCCAGTTTTGAAAGCACCATTTGTTAAAAAGACTGTCTTTTCCCCATTTGATGTATTTTGGGCCCTTGTCAAAAATCAGGTGACCGTAGGTGGATGGATTTACATCTGAGTTCTCAATTCTGTTCCATTGGTCAATGTCTCTGTTGTTGTACCAGTACCAGGCTGTTTTGACTACTGTAGCTGTATAATAGGTTCTCAAGTCGTGAGTTAGAGTTTTGTTCCACATTTTTCTCCAGCTCTGTCTGAGACTCTCTATCGTGATCCCTGTCAGAGGAGTCAGTGGTGGTAGCCAGGCACCATCTCGTTGTACTTGACTCAGTCTGGTGGAGGCCATGGTAGTTGTGGTCCATTAGTCCTTTGGACTAATCCTTCCCTTGTATCTTTAGTTTTCTTCATTTTCCCTTGTTCCCAAAGGGGTGAGACCAGTGGAGTATCTTAGATGGCTGCTCACAGGCTTTTAAGACCCCAGGTGCTACTCATCAAAGTAGAATGTAGAACATTTTCTTTATAAAGTATGTTATGCCAGTTGAGCTAAATATTCTCCGAGACCATGGTCCCCACAGCCCTCAGCCTAGTAATTCGGTTCCTCAGGGAGTTTGGGTGTATCTATGGCACTTCCATGACCTTTGCAAGGCTGTAATCTTTATGGAAGCAGACTGCCACTTCTTTATCCCATGGAGCAATTGGTGAGTTCAAACCCCTGACCTTTCAATTAGCAGCCGAGTGTTGAACTACTGCTCCACCCAGGGCTCCTCAAGGAAGCAGTAGCTTTCACCAAATGAGAATTCATCATGTAGCAGGTGTCCTGTTTGTCCTGTTTACATTTTCATCAATCTTTACAAAATCCTGTAAGTTTGGTTTTTCAGTCTTGTTTGACAGAGCAGGTGAAAGGCAAACAATAGGAGCGATGGGCTTCTTGGCTGGCCTCTGGCACCCACCAGGCTATTTTGCTTTTGCTTGGACTTTTATGCGAAGTGTTGTTTTGAAAAAGGGTTCTACAGCTAAAACAAGTCTGAAAGCCACTGGCTACTGGATGGAGCACAGGCTTCTTACATGTAACTACAAGGCCCTCTATCACTGGCTACTTTCTTCTCCAGGCTCATTAACCCCAATGCCCATCTCACTATGTTCATAGCGACCCCATAGGACAGAGTAGATCTGCCTCATAGTGTTTCCAAGGCTGTAATCTTTATGGAAGCAGACTGCCACATCTTTCTTCTGTGGAGTGGCAGGTGGATTTGAACTGCCAACCTTTCGATTAGCAGCTGAGCACTTAACCACTGTGCTACCAGGGCTCCTTACCTTTTGGGTACCTGTTCCTAATTCATCTTTGCACTTACTGTATTATAACGTAAAATATAATTATCTTTAGCCGTGGAGAGTGCCTAAGGATAGAGATGGTAATTCATCTTTGACCCATTGCTGTTGAGTCGAATTCTACTCATACTAACCCTATAGGACAGAGTAGAACTGCCCCATAGGGTTTCTCAGGTGGCGTAGTGATAAAGAGCTATGGCCTAAGCAAAAGGTCGGCAGTTGAAATCTACCAGGCGCTCCTTGGAAACCCTATGGGGCAGTTCTGCTCTATCGTATAGGGTTGCTATGAATTGAAATCGACTTGATGGCAATGGGTTTGGTTTTTAGAAATCCTTACGGAAGCAGACTTCCACATCTTCCTGCCTTGGAGCAGCTGGTGGGTTTGAACCACCGACCTTTTGGTTAGCAGCTGAGCGCTTAACCACTGCACCACAAAGCCTCCTTCTTTGAAGTCCCTGCCTTACCATTGTGCCTGGCACAGAACTGAAATCGTAGCAGGTTTCCCATTTTTGAGGGTAGATTTGATTTCTAGAAACAGTAAAAGCCAGTTTGCAACCAAATTTGGTAAATAAGATGCAGGATTTAGGACTGTAAAGTGATGAAACTAAGGCTGTTTCTGACCAGCTTTCACAGACATTTTGATCGGTAGCTACATATGTGGAAAAGCCAGTTGCTTCCCAAGTTACTGTTTGTGTATGTAGTTTTGGTCAGTTTATTAAAAAGCTACGTAAACTTCCTTGTATTGTTGTTTATGGAGGATCATCAGAGAGAAGTAATCGTTCTATATAGGTGAATTTTCCAGATAACTGAAAACACACTCTTTTAAGCATTATAATTTACTTTTGAATCCAGTTGAATGGAACTATGTATGTCATGGATTACTCACCTCTGTTAATTTACTTATTCATAATTTTTAGCAGCAATTCTTCAACACATAATTGGTTTGTACTGAACAACTCTAGGGTAGGCCAGCCCTTTTTATTACTCAGTAGGTCCATTTATAACTAATCATGGAGATTTTGCCATTAAAAAATATTATTTATGATTCTTCATGGCACATTTAAAACAAATAAATGAGACCATGCTCCTTTAAATAAACAAAGTACATTGAACATGGTACCACCTTATCTTGATGATTCAGAATCATCATCATGGACTTTAATTATTCTACTGAGTGGTAAAAATATGCTTAGGGCCCATTGAAAGGAATTATTCACCTTATTTTTTCTGACTATTTTTCTCATGAGTGTCATGTGATGTTTTTTCTGTTACTGAGCATATGTGGAAAGTCTGCATTTTTAAAAAAATTATGGCTTCTAAGCTGTAACACTGTAGAAACCAGATAACCCAGTTCGTTAGAAGTGGTTGTAATGAAAGTATAAATAGATCCTGAATAAAGGCTTGAATGGTTTTCATTTTAATAAATTACGAAAGCTTTTTAGTCCACGAATTTTGGGGCTTTTATTTTGGATGGTTACAGAAGTGTAGGTTAATGAAGTTCATTAGACAAGTGATTTGTCACCAAAATCTTGGTTATTGATGTTAACAAGGCAAAGCTAGATTACATAAAAAACACAGTTAAGCCCAAAGCTTGTTTGTGGTCATTTATTAAAAATCAGAGTATTTAAGGAAGAAATTGACTCAGTTTCTTCAGCCCAACAAGTCTTTATTGAGAGCTTAAGGCTGGATACAGTAGTTTCCCACAGAAGTGTGGGCAACATTGCTGCCCCAGAAGAGTTGAGGATATATTTAGGGAGAAGGACGTTTCCTAAGATTTTCAGTGGTATCAAGCAAGGGATAAAAATAATAACAACAACAGTAATAATAAAAACCAATGTTTGTTGAGTGCTTACTTTGTGTATCTAGAGCAATCACGCTATTCCAGAAGCTCAGGGTGGATTAACTAACATAATCCTTACAGTAACTTTCTGTGTTAGGTGTTATAATTCTATCATTGCCTGCCCCATTTGACATGTGGGGAAACTGAGGTGCAGAGAGATTACATAATTATCTTTTAGATGATTAATCACACAGCAGTAAATAATGCAACCTGGTTTCCCCCATCCTCTGTCCCGACTTTCCCCAACCAGGCTGTCTAGCCCCAGAGCCTAAGCACTTAACGACGGTGCTGTACTGCTTCTTGGGCAACAAATAGAAGAGGGCCTTGGGCAATCTGTCCATAAATTTCTCGCTCTGGGCTGTTTGTATCCCCAGGGGTTCCAGAGAATATATAATGTCACAGGATGAATACAGTACATCTTCCTGGGGCATCATTTGTTTTTTAGACTTCAGTTGCACCCCAAAACCAAACCCACTGCCGTTGAGTCATTCCAACTCATAGCAACCCTCTAGGACAGAGTAGAACTGTCATGTAGAGTTTCTAAGGTACGCCTGGTGGATTCGAACTGCTGACCTATTGGGTAGCAGCCATAAC
This sequence comes from Dugong dugon, assembly GCA_030035585.1. Taxonomy (NCBI): domain Eukaryota; kingdom Metazoa; phylum Chordata; class Mammalia; order Sirenia; family Dugongidae; genus Dugong; species Dugong dugon. The sequence goes on from CM057467.1 coordinate 37,428,237, forward strand.
TCTTAACCACTACGCCACCAGGGTTTCCAGATAACCAATAGGTAGATGTAAATTATTGTCAAGATTCCAGTTTTAGGATTGGTGGTTGGTTTATGAGTACTTGCTACATAAAAAAATTAATTGGGCCATGCATGGGGAGTGTGATGAGTGTGTCATGAGCCAGGGATCATGATTAATCCACTACTGTGCAACTGGAGGAATCCCCGATCCATCCCCCCTTCCAACACCAGATAACCACCATCCTAAATCTTTTTACCATTCCCTTGCTTGTGTTTTTATATAGTTTTTACCTCTGTATGTTTCTAAAAAAATATGTTTTTTTTCTTTTTCTTTTTTTATTGTACTTTAGGTGAAGTTTTACAGAACAGATAGTTTCTCATTAAACAATCAGTACACATATTGTTTTATGACATTGGTTAACAACCCCACGACATGTCAACCCTCTCCCTTCTTGACCTCTTTTTTTTTTTGGTGAAAATATACATAGCCAAAGAGTACACCATTTCAAAAATTTCTACATGCACAGTTCAGTGACATGGATTATGTTCTTCCAGTTGTGCTGCTATTCTCACTTTAGATGAAGATTTATAGAACAAAATAGTTTCTCATTAAACAGTTCGTGCACATGTTGCCCTATGACAATGGTTAACAACCCCAGTACATGTCAACACTGTCCTTACTCAGCCTTGGGTTCCCTAACACCAGCTTTCCTGTCCCTTTCTGCCTTTTAGTCCTTGTCCCTGGACTGCTGTGCCTCATTAGTCCCATTTTGTTTTATGGGGCTGTCCAAGCCCCAGCTGAATGGTGAAGCTCAGAAGTGACTTTACCACTGAGCTAAAAGGGTATCTGGGGGCCATACTCTCAGGGTTTCTCCAGACTCGTTCAGGCCAGTATATCTGGTCTTTTTTGTGTGTGTTAGAATTTTGTTCTGCGTCCTTCTGCAGCTCTGTCCAGAACCCTCTGTTGTGATCCCTGTCAGAGCAGTCAGTGGTGGTAGCCAGGCACCATCTAGCTGTACTGGACTCAGTCTGGTGGAGGCCTTGGTAGCTGTGGTCCATTAGTCCTGTGGGCTAATCTTTTCCTTGTATCCTGTTCTCTTCATTCTCCCTTGCTCCTGAAGGGCTGAGACCAATGGAGTATCTTAGATGGCTGCTCACAGGCTTTTAAGACCCCAGACGCTACTCACCAAACTAGAATGTAGAACATTGTCTTTATAAACTGTGTTATGCCAGTTGAGTTAGATGTTCCCTGAGACCATGGTCCCCACAGCCTCCGCCCAGCAATTCAGTCCCTCAGGGAATTTGGATGTGTAAAAAATATGTTTTTTATTCTCAGTTTTTACTTTATAAAAAAGATATCATGCTCTATATAATCTTTAGGGATTTACCTTCTCCCCCCACTATATCACATTGCTAAGATTCTTCTATTTTGTTGCGCGATGCTGTAGAACACTCTCTTTGACTGCTATATGAAGTTTCCTGTTAGGATACCAGACTTTACTCATCCATTCTGAAAATGGGCATTTGGGTTTTTTCCAGATTTTTTGCTATTGTCAACAGAGCTTTTGTGAATGTTGTTCTACATGTCTCCTATTGTTCATGTATGAGAGTTCTTTCATATACACAACACACACACAGACACACACATTGATCTATGAGAGGAGTTGCTATAGTGTATATGGTTGGGTGCATAACTATTTAACTTCATAAAATAATGCCAAACTGTTTTCCAGATTGGTTATTCCAATTTACACTCCCACCAGCTGTATATGAGAAATCCTGTAAAACAATATCCTTTCTAATATTTGTTATTGTCAGACTTTTACATTTTTAGTAATCAAATGAATGTAAAGTAGTACCTTCTTGTGGTCTTATTATGCATATACTTGGCCACTAATGAATCTCTGTGTATGTTTGTTGGCCTTATGTGTTTCCTCTTCTGTAAAATACCTGCTCATGTTTTTTGCACATTATTATTATAGTATTTTTAATATCTTGCTCTGTACATATTGCAATTTACTTGAATTTTAGAGATAATACCTGAGAGTTGAAAAAATTTTGGGCTTGCATCCCCAAAATTTTGGGAGCCTGGGAGCCTGATGCAAGCCCATCAATGAGCATTCCCCACTAATACTCACTTCTCTGCCTGGTAGTGGAAGTTCACTTGAAAAGTTTGAGAGTAATTGAGAGTTGGCAGGATTAGAATTAGAAGTAGTTGAAGCAGATTAAGGATGAGCATGTGACAGATGGTTTCAGGTTATTCTGGTTTGAGGCCTGTGGGGTGTTAAAAGGCGGAAAAGGACGAGGTGACTCACAGGAAGCATCTCCATTACACCTCCGTTTCCCTCACGGGGCTGAGTCACCGGGAACTTTCTAGATTCCTGTTTTCTTCAGGTGCCTGATGTTTGATGAGTGTATTAGTTTGATTGTTAGTCAGAGAAACCCAGCTAACCACCAGTGTAGTTAAAAAGGAGGATTTTTATTACTTTACAGAGTCAAAAACCAGTTGCTATCTAGTCAATTGCAATTCATGGCGACCCCACGCGTGTCATAGTAGAACTGTGCTCCATAGGGTTTTCAGTGGCTGATTTTTCCAAAGTAGACTGTCAGGCCTTTCTTCTAAGGTGCCTGTGGATGGACTCAAACCTTCAGCCTTTCATTTAGCAGCTGAAGGCATTAACAGTTTGTACTACACAGGGACTTAGAGTCAAGGAGAGTTAAACTACCAAATCTCAGAGAGACTAGGGAAGCAGCTGGAGCCAGAAACCCAAACCACAACCGTGTTCTTTGTCTCTTTATTTGTGCTTCGCTTTGGCTGTTGGTTTCATTCTTCTAACTGCCAACCAGTTGATTATTTTCATCCAAGGATTACATTTTATAACTTTAACCACACAAAAGAAAAACAAAAAATCAAGAGAGTTTTGAAAACTCTATATTTGTTTTGATAACTCACAAGGGGGTTAATTTGGATTTTACAATAGTTTGAAAAAAAAAGTCCTTCAAAACTTTCTATCCAGCCTCAGTGGATGGGTAGTGTTAGGATGGTTTAAAATTTTATGAGATGTGGCTTCTTGTCTGTCTGTTGAGAATAGGGTTGTTCTGTTCTCTTCAGTACCTGTGCAGGAGTGAGGTGGGTAGAGAGAAGATTATTTGTCACAGGATTATAAAGTCTTTTAATTTGGACTGTTGAGACAGCATTACCCTCATTACCCAATACTAATCCCATCCTCCCTCCCTCCATCCCTGCACCTAGCTTCTCAAGCCTCTTGGAGCTTCTCTTGCTGGTCTTAAGAGTATGTCCACGTTGCTGTCCCTTTTGGAATTGTCACAGAGAAGTATGGGGGAAGGAAGGATCCTGGAGGTAGAGGACACATCACTTCACATATTGCCCCCCTCCAGAGTTTGGTGCTCCCCACACCTTGGCCTCCCTGTCCCCCCATATACATGTAGGCTCTGTGACTCAAGCTCCTCTGATACATATTCTGAGAGAACAGGTGATCTGCTTAGTCTAACCAATCAAAATATGAGGACAAAGAAGGATTTTATAGATTTTATACCTTCTCTCTTGTTTTCATTGGAACACCTCTTATTAAAATAATTGCATAATGGTTATGCTCAGAGCTGGGTTAATCAATGCCCATGTTTTAGAGATGCAGGAAAATTTGTATCAATTAATCTCTCTGTATGGTATCATCCTCAATATTATGTATTTTATTATTGCTATTGTCAGGGGGGTAGTGTGTGGAATGCAAAAAATAGAGACTTACTAATTATCTGGCCTTGCACTTAACTTCTCTCAACAGTTGAACCTCAGTTTTTCAACAGTATAATTGGATAATAATCCCTATCTCACGAGAATTTTGGAGAGATTTAAACGAAACAGCATGTATAAGCACTTAGTGTAGCACCCGACACGCAGTCATTTTTATTAAGCCACTTCACTTTTTTTGGGAGTGGAAGGGTTTTTTGAGTCCTTAGTAGATGTAAGTAGTGTACTTGTAATACAATAGTGATTACTAGCTAAAGCTCTGGAACCACACACTGCTTGTGTTCTATCATTTATTAGCTGTGTAGTCTTGGGCAAGTTGCTCAGCACCTCTGTACCTCAGTTTCTTTATCTATAAATAGTGAAAATAATAGTACCTACCTCATAAAGTTGTTAGGAGGATTAAATGAATTAGGAATATTAAATTGTTAGGACAGTGCTTGGCACACAGCGTGCACTCAGTGTTAGCTGTCATTACATTATTATTATTATTACCATATATTGTGTGGGTGTGTGTATGTAAGGGGAATGTGCAAAAATATCCATGACGTAGCTTCTGCATTTATAATCCAGTAAAACAAATGCAACAGACTTTACAACATTACAGGCAGAATGTGGAAAACAGGGTTAGAATGTTGCAACCAAAATGCCCATGGAATTTAGAGGTCTTACTCTGGAACTGGCACCTTAGTGTCTTTGTTCCCATGATTATTTTATGTTCTTAGCATGGTGGAATGGAAAGAACACAAGCTTTAGAATCTTATTTGAGTTTTAATCTGGTGCTGTGATTTATTTGCCATAAGAACTTGGTTAAAAGACTTGAACTTTTGGCAAAATGATACCTACCTTATAGGGTTGTATAAGAATCCACTGGGTAAGTATAAGTGAGAGCCTGGTATACAGTAGCTTGCACTTCACTCCTCCCTTTTAATGAGTAGGGGATGATAGAGTAGATATGTGTTTCCCCTATATTCTTGACCATCTCTGAGCCATATAGGACATAATGTAGAAAAAATCACTGGATTTATAATTTTTATTTTTGTTGGTTTGCACAAAACTGGCTCGATAGTTTCTGGCTTGATCCCATGGTTTTATTTTATTCTTGGCATATGATGAAAGTGTTTTAATCCAAGAGGGCGCCTAATCAGCTTTGTCTGCAATTATTTAATAGACTCTGCTTATTTAATGTGATTATCTCATTACCAAGGAAATTCATTGAGACGAATATAAATACAGTTCTAACATTATGATTCAAGTATTGTTTCAAGGTTTCACATGCATTGTTGACTTAGTGTATTCATTTTCATAACAAATTATCACAAATTTAGTGACTTAAAACAACACAAATTTATTATCTTACAGTTCTGTAGGTCAGAAGTCCCATACAGGTCTCACTGGGCTAAAGTCAAGGTGTTGGCAGGACTGCCTTCTTTTCCGGATGCTCTAGAGGACAATGAATTTTCTAGCCTTTTCCAGCTTCTAAGAGCCACCTACATGCTTTGGCATGTGATCCCTTTCTCCATCTTTAAAGCCAGCGGTGTAGTCTCCTTCTGACTATGCTTTCATAATCACATTTCTCTGACCACAGCTGGGGAAGATTCTCCCCTTTTAGAGGACCCACGTGATTCAGTTGGGCCCATCTGGATAATCCAAAATACTCTTTCCCCCTCTCCCCACATCTCCAGGTCCTTAACCTTAATCACATCTGCAAAGTCCCTTTTGCCACTTAAGGTAACATATTCACTGGTTCTGGGGATTAGGGCACTGGGGTTGATGCCTACCACATTTAGTGATGGAATCTAAGAACCATTACAATGAAAAATGCTTTTAGAGAACAAAGCAGTAAGACCACTTGGATATTTGTAGCAGTCCCTGGTTGGTGTAAATGGTTAATGCACTCAGCTACTAATAAATAAAAGGTTGGCGGTTAGAGTCCACCAGAGATGCCTTGCAAGAAAGTCCTGACAATCTACTTCCAAAAAGTCAGCCATTGAAAACCGTGTGAAGTACAGTTCTACTCTGACGCACCTCAGATCTCCATGAGTTGGTGTCGACTGAACCATAACTGGTTGGATGCTGGTAAACATTTAAGCGATAATTCATAAAATATCAAGGAAACCTTTTCTCAGCTCTTTTAACCCACATCCTTTTGCACATACTTAGTGTTTGAAATAATCAACCAAGAGTTGCCACTGACTATCCAGGTTGTACCGCAGGTTAGAAGTAGATTTGATAATTTGCCAGTTCCTTTGGATGGGCTGCGTCTCCTGGCGCCACTCACACTGGAGAATCCACATTGCTGTTCCCTCTGCTGGGACAGCAGTTCTCCTTCCTCTTCTTTTGTCCTGACCAACTTGTATTCATTCTTCAAGTCTCGGAGGAAATAACACTTCATGAGTAAGGCCTTCCATGAAATCCCAGGATTAGGTTAGGCCCCCTCCTACCCTGTACGTCTCTTTGGATACTCTCATCACACTTGTAATGTCTTCTTGTTTTAAAAAAAAATTTATTTATTTTGTTGTTTTTTACTGAGACTATACACAGCAAAATGTACACCAATTTAACAGTTTCTACATGTACAATTCAGTGACATTAACTACATTCTTTGAGTTGTGCAGTCATTCTCACCCTCTTTTCTTGAGTTGTTCCTTCCCCATTAACATAAACTCACTGCCTGCTAAGGCTCCTATCTAATCTTTTGAGTTGCTGTTGTCAGTTTGACCCCATATAGGTAGTTTTTAAAAGAGCATAATACTAAAAGCAGACATTTTTGGTGGTGTAATGGTTAAGAGCTACGTCTGCTAACCAAAATGTCAGCAGTTCAAATCCACCAGGCGCTCCTTGGAAACTCCATGGGGCAGTTCTGCTCTGTCCTGTAGGGTCACTATGCGTTGGAATCAGCTCGACGGCAATGGGTCTAGTTTTTTTTTTAGTTTAAGCTAAATTATTGTTTGGTTTTAAGAAGATTTCAGAGGATATTTTTGGTTTAAGGTTTAAAGATTATCTCAGGTCAGTAGTTTCAGGAGTTCATACAACCCTCATAGCTCCAGGAAGTCTGGATTCCATGAAAATTTGAAATTCTATTCTGCATTTTTCCCTTTTTGATAAAAAATTCTTCTATAGAATCTTTGATCAAAATGTTCGGTAATGGTAGCTAGCTGGGCACCATCTAGTTCTTCTGGTCTCATGGCAAAAGAGGCAGTTGTTCATGGAGGCAATTACCAACATATTCCATACCCTCCTTCTATTCCTGACACTCCTTCTTCCTCTTTTACTTCAGGTGAATAGAGACAATTGTTGTGCCTTGGATGGCCGCTTGTTAGCTTTTAAGACCCCAGGCACTGTGCAGTGAACTAGGAGGTAGAACAGACACACTAAACATGTTATTAGGCCAAATAACTGAAATGTCCCATGAAACCATGACACGAAACCTCTAAACCAAGAAGCCAAATCCCATGAGGTTTTTGGTTGTACATAAGCAGCCTCAGTCAGCATCTACTTTTTTTTTTTTTTTTTTGTCTTTGTTTTAAATATATCTATCACACAACTTTTGCCAATTCAACCTTTTACAGGTGTACAACTTATTGACATCAATTACAATAATCAGCTGTGCAACTCTATGCTTAATCAATGCAATTTTTGTAATTGCTGCTTTACTGTTTTTCTTCACTGCTGTATTGTAAGTTCCATGAGAGAAGGGGCTCTGTTCATTTCTCTATATTCCCAGAGCCTGGCACAATGTCAGGAGCCCACTAACCCAATCAACCATTGCTGTCCAGTCAATTTTGACTCGTAGCGACCCTATAGGACAGAGTAGAACTGCCCCATAGGGTTTCCAAGGAGTGGCTGGTGGATTCAAACTGCCGACCTTTTGGTTAGCAGCCTGAGCTCTTAACCACTGCACCACCATGGCTCCCAGGAGCCCACTGGGTACTAAAAATGTATTTGCTGAATTGAACTGGGTACCATTAAGAGATGGTAATAAAGGCCACTGGGTGGCTGAAGTTGTCTTTCAGGGCTGGACTATTTCCACTAAGCAGGCAAGGAAATTCCCACGTGTTTCAGTCTCTAGGTAGAGGTTATGGAGTGGTGTGCTACTGCAAAGGCTAACGCTTCTGGAAGAAGACACAGGTATCAACTTGATTTCGTTGTCCCTGAATAGGTCAACGCCCTCAGGTAAGGCTGCAGTGTACCAGGTGTGAAATTTCAGTGCCTTGTCCAGTCCATAGGTGCTGCTGTTGTTAGTTGCTGTGGAGTCGACTCAGACTCATGGTGACCCCATGTACAACAGAACAAAGTGTTGCCTGGTCCTGCACCATTTTCATGATCATTGGTGTGCTCGAGTCCATTGTTGTGGTTACTGTGCATTTTGAGTGTCTTCCAACCCAGGGAGCGCATCTTCTAGCACTATATCAGACAATATTTTGATTCATAGGATTTTCATTAGCTAATTTTCATAAGTAGATCTCCAGGCCTTTCTTCCTACTCTGTCTTGGTCTGGAAGCTCCTCTGAAACCTGTCCACCATGGATGACCCTGCTGGTATTTGAAATACCAGTGGCATAGCTTCCAGCATCAAAACAACATTCAAGCCACCACAGGATGACAAACTGACAGACAGGTGGTGGTCCATAGGTGCAGTTACCTTCAAATACCTCAAGTCACTATTCTCTCTGTCTTTAGACTTTTCTCTGTGGAGAGAGTGTGTGTGTTTTAAGATTCAGTAACCAATCAAGGCATTGAGTACTGGCCCCTTCAGCTGGTAGCATCCATTTGATTCTCTGCTTAACTCTAATTTTCTAGACAGCTTGATATTGGTAGCTTTCTGTCATATTCACTGTGGGATGATACTGTGATGATTTTAAGTTGCCATGTATTGCAGAAGGTTATATACTTCAGTAGTGTGGGCAATATTTATTAAACTGATGGGGGTGTGTTAGGATATATTTGCATGCAAAATTCCAAGTAATATGTAAAATAATTATAAGTCTGTAATAATGGATTCAATTTTATAATAGCTGAGCCTTTAGTCATTATGGAATATGAAGAATTATCCATGTTATTGAGTATAAAATATATGGAAAACTATATCTCAGTAACCTGCAATGCTCAGATAGAAAGCCAGGCATTTGCAGGAAGAAATGACATTAATACGCTCTAGCCTGTAATTTTGTAGCTCCATCCTTTTTCATCAACTACTTGGTTAGAGGGAAAGAGGGATGGATCCTCTGTTTTGAAGTTATTTCAACAGAGTCATGTATGAGGGAATGTAGTGGGATAGCGAAAGCACTGTACTTAGTGTCAGGGGTTTGTATTCTGCACCTGGGTCTGCCCCTTTGAGCAGTGAATTAGGCAACCCCTTTCACAGTGCTCAGCCTCAGTTTCCTCATCTGTAACCCCACAGCATTGTTAAATGGATCAAAAGTCAAATTAGGTAGGGTAGAGAAAAGTTTCTGTAAACTGAAAGGCACTGTAAAAAACGTAAAGTAAGGTATTCAGATGGGGTCCATTAGCATGAATGTAATAAATAAATAATACTTGATGATGATGGATGCCCCATTGGCAAGTCCAGGGAGCTTTATGTCAGCAGTTTGGAGACCTTGAATTATCCATAGAGAATCACGGGGCAGAAGGAGGTTGGGGAAGAAATGAAAGTGGGAAGGTGAGCTGTGAATCTGACTTAGCACAAGAATTCAGCATGAGGACAGAAGAAGTCTTCTAATGTTATTCTTAGGGTTTTTTTCTGGTTGCTTCACTTTCCTGGTTCTATTAAGAAATAGATTTTTAATATAGATTTCTCATTGTAGAAGACTTAGTATATATAAAATATAAAGAATTGACGACGAAGAAGGAAGTAGATTAATCTCTCCTGTTGTGTACCCATCACCCAGTTATTTCCTCAACTCGTCATGTTTCCTTTATACGCCTCCACTTCCCCTGTCCCTGTATTATTTTGAAGCAGATCTCCAGCATCATGTCATTTCATCCATAAATATTTCAGTAGGAATCTCTAAGTGATAAGGCCTTTAGACGACATAACCATAATAATACCAGTATCCCACCTAAAAATAAGCGGTAATTCCTTATTATCAAATATCCAGTCCCTGTTCAAATTTCCCCTATTATCTGAGATACCGCATATATAAACACACACACAGTTTGTTTAGATGAAGATCCAAAAAAGGCCCATGTATTTCAGTATATTGTTATAGCTACCTCCCTTTCTATCTGTAGACTTCCCCTTCCTCTTGCTCTTGTTTTTGTTTGCAGTTTAGTTTTGAACAGTTAATTTGTCATGCAGAGTTTTCTACATTCCAAGTTTTGCTGATTATGTCTCTCTAGTGGGTATACAGTGTTCTCCTTTCTTGTATTTTTCCTGAACATTGGTAGTTCAGGGTTGGGTTTTTTTGTTGTTGTTGTTTGTTTTTTTGCTATTGAACCTTTGTCAAACTGGAGAAGTCTGTGGATTCTGTCTCAGAATAATTTCTTTAAATTCATGATATAAAATACAGAGGATTAAAAGAGACACCAACTGCATATATTTAGTTATCAAAACATTAAAAACATATCTTGATATATATTAATATATGTGCTTTTTAAAAAATACATTAAATAGCAAGATGTCACAGTGGGTCTGATAAGTGCCATGATTTCCGAGTGGTGATGAATGAAAATGGTATTTTGAGGTTTTAGCAACAGTTGTCATATACTATGAAAATACCAGTAGTTTCTTTTGGCAGCAAAGTCATAGGTATTGATAGTACCTCTATAGTTATATTTTTGCCTACATTCATAATTCAAGGAAATGTTAAATTTTAGTTAAAAGTTTTCAGGGTGTATTTTTTTCCCATCCAATTTCACAGATCCTCAGAATATTTTCATGGACCTGGTCCATGGAACTCAGGTTAAAAACTAGTATGGTCCTTTTTTTTTTTCTTTTGGCAAGAATATTTCATAGGTATTGTGTACGTCTACCAGGAGGCACCTAATGTTTGCTTGTCTCTCTTTTTGTGATGTTAACAGCTATTGATGTTTGTTACCTAGAGCCATTATTTTATTTACAAAAACAAAAAACCCATTGCCATCGAGTTGATTCCGACTCATAGCGACCCTAAAGGACAGAGTAGAACTGTCCCATAGGGTTTCCAGGTAGTGCCTAGTGGATTCAAACTGCCGACCTTTTTGTTAGCAGTTGTGGCTCTTAACCACTGTGCCACCAGGGTTTCCATTATTTTATTAGGGGTCATAAAATGATATTCTATTTCTACCATTCTGTCTTCAGTTCTTATCCAGAATATTTCCACAAAGACAGACTCCCCTCCATCGACTCTTTGATTACCCTGAGGTACAAATTGCATAGGAAGGGCAGGATAAATGTTTGCTTCTTCCTCTTTATTTACCAGGTTTTGAAATAATGAATTGGTTTCCTAGCTGTCGCCAAAGAAGATCAATGAGGTGTTTTTTTTCTTTAATTTTTAAGTATTGTTATTAACTCATGGACTTAAACATAGTTGAGATGTTTCAATCCACTATGGATATTCTTATTTATGCTCAGAATATTCTTTTATCATGACTCCACTAGTCTTTGATAGCTTTCTTGCCATCTGGTATGACAAGGTGTTCCAGACTTATTTTGTACATTTTCTGCCCAGCCTGGAATCAGCCATTCTCCAAGGAGCTCTAGTTCTTTTTAGTGGAAAATAGCAATTAGTCGCTATAAATGTAGGCAGTAGGAACAGAGCATTCATTGCTACTGGTTGGTCATTGTTTCTAGGGCTCTTCAGGGGATATAGCTGGGAAATAATGTATTTTTAAAAAATATATAAAATATATCATGAGTTAATTCTAACTTCCACTGATATACAGAAGTATAGGGTTTTTAACTTAACCTCTTCAGTATTACAACTTACAACTTTTTCCTGTACCAAAATGAATACATGCATATAATTTCTCATTTACTTTATCTCATAGTATGTATGCATATCCTCAAGATAATAATATCAGCTGCCTCCAACAATATGATTATTAAAAACAATTTATGATATTTTGCAGTTTATTTTGTTCTTACGGAATATTTTATTAGACGTATACTGTCAGTGTGTTTTAAAGTCATTTGAAATAATAATTCTTTGGTTTTGGTGCCAACTTAAAACATAATTAGTACGTTTTTTATTTTGTTTTTTATATTTACATGTGGCTTTTTAAAATTTAATTTTTGTTTTATGATTATGTAAAATATTTACCCGGCTCCGAAGACAAATCTGTAAAACAGGGTCTATTAAGAAATATGGTTTTTACTTTGTTCCTTCTCCTGTTCTTAGGTAACTATAAAAAAAGCTTTCTTTTATCTTTCCATTTAAAAAATACTAAAAACTACACACACACACATTTGACCTCCTTTTCCTAAATAAATGGCAGCATTTTATACCTATTTGTCTGCACTTTTGCTTTTTTACCTATTAAAGCAGTATATAGAAATATTCCATCTTGATAGAAGTTAAATTGCTAGAAATTCCCAAGAGACTGAAAGGGCCGCATAAACCAGAGACTTCATCAGCCTGAGACCAGAAGAACTAGATGGTGCCCGGCTATCACCAATGACCACCTTGACAGGGAACACAACAGAGAGTCCCTGATGGAGCAGGAGAAAGGTGGGGTGCAGAACTCAAATTCTAGTAAGAAGACCAGACTTGATGGTCTGAATGAGACTGGAGGAACCTCAGAAAGCATGGCCCCCGGATTCTCTATCAGCCCGGAACTAAAACAATTTCTGAGGCCAACTCTTCAGATAGGGATTGGACTGGGCTGTGGGACATGAAATGATACTCGTGAGGAGTGTTCCTCTTAGCTCAGGTAGATACAGGAGACTAAACGGGCAGCTTCTGTCCGGAGGTGAGATGGGAAGGCAGAGAGGGTTAGTTGCTGGCTGAGTGGACATGGGGAATCCGGGGTGGAAAGGAGGAGTGGGCTGTCACAGTACGGGGAGAGCAATTAGGGTCACATAACAACGTAAGCATAAATTTTTGTATGGGAGACTAACTTGAATGTAAACTTCATTTAAACTACAACAGTAAACAAAATAAATAAATAAATAAATAAATTGCTAGAAATTCCCAAATCACCCCCGACCTTAAAATACGGGTAGTATCATTTTGCATTCTTACCAGCAATGTACAGAAGTGCTGTTAAGCTTTTTAAAGTGTCAAAAACAGCTCCTGGACAGTGTTGTGTTACTGTTTCTGTGGATTCCTAGTGGTTGAGAGACTCCAGAATTGGAAGCACTGCTTTAGAGCCTTGCTATGCAAAGTGTGGTCCATGGTCCAGCAGCATAGGCATCACTTAAGAGGGTGTTTGAAATGCAGAATCTCAGGCATCTCTCCAAACCTACTGAATCAGGATCTGCAATTTAACAAGATCCTCAGATGATTCATATCACATTAAAATTTGAGAAGCTCTGGTCTCCAGTACTGTAGCCACTGGTGACTATTTAAATTAAAATTAGATAAAGTTAAAAATTCAGTTCCTTATTCACACTAGCCACATTTCAGATGCTCAGTAGCCACTTCTTAAACATTTTCATCATTGCAGAAACTTCTTTTGCACCACACTGGTGCAGATCAAGTGAGTACTGTCAAATATGGTAACCACTAGCCACACGTGACGATTTAAATGTAAATTAAATAACATTAAAAATTTATTTCCTCATTCACATTAGCCATATTTCAGGTGCTTAATAGCTATATGTGGCTAGTGGGTACTGTACTGAATGATGTGTATAGAGAGCATTTCCATCAGCACAAAAAGTTGTCTTGGACAGCTCTAGTCAACAGGTTACCAAAAGACTGGGTGAGCCAGAGGAAGGAAGGAAATAAAATTTATTGCAGGTCCGAGGTGTGTGAGTGTGCTAGGTACTTTCACATAGGCTACATCAATTAACCCTTAAATCCATAATGGTGGTATTGTTGCCATTGTTAGGTGCCATCCCATGTAACAGAATAGAACTGCTCCATAAGGTTTTCTGGGCTGTAATCTTTATAGGGAGGCCTGGTAGCACAGTGGTTAAGAGCTTGGCTGCTAACCAAAAAGTCAGCAGTTCCAATCCACCAGCTGCTCCTTAGAAACCCTATGGGGCAGTTCTACTCTGTCCTGTAGGGTTGCTATGAGTCAGAATCGATTCAATGGCAATGGGTTTGGCTTGATTTTTCGGATTCTTTATAGGGCAGAGCAGCTGGGTGGGTTCTAACCACCTGTCTTTTGGTTAGCAGCTGAGCACTTAACCGTTGCGCCACCAGGGCTCCTTAATGGTGGTATTATACCCATTTAAAAAAAAGAAACCAAGGTTTGTAGAGACTAACTTATTCAACTTCATAACACTAATAAGGGATAGAGTTAGGCTCTCTAATTGAAAGTCTAGGATTCTTTCTACCATATTCAGAAAGAATACTCCTTTTCCAAAGGCCCATCTGGGGTGCCGTCTCTACCAGCCTTTTACAAAACAAAACATGACCCAAACCACTGTTTTCTCGTGCCTGTACCTGTTTCTCCTCGCTGCTTGTTCTAAATCTAAGTCAACACCCCAGTTTTATCTCACTCCTAAGCTCATATTCTTTCTACCGTGACATTCCTTGAGTTCACTTCTAAGACTCTGCTTTCCACAATACTTGTTTACCTCTCATTTTTCCATTCTGACATCTCGATAATTAATTGTAGCATTTATTCAATAACTTAAAAAGCATTTTCTGAGCACCTACTACGTGTAAGACATAATCTGATGAGAGAAAAGAAAACATGAATTTTCTTTCCTTATTTAAAAAATCCTGCCTTCCTTTTAATGTAATAATGTATGCTACTACATTTTCTATTCTTTGAAATTTGGTTGTCTTAGCCATTCTGAGTTTTCAATATGCCTTTATTACCTGAGAATGTAGGTTTTTCAAAACTCTTATTTATGCTTATTAGAATTAGATGACCTATTAATGGCTAATTTTTTTTGAGTCATAGAAATGTAGAGATGGAAAGAATACAACAGGTCATCAGGCTGCTTCTGAATATGTAAAGAAAAACTACTTCTTATAATTAATTCTTAGCGTGTTTCCAATATAATTTAAAATGCTCTAGTAATAGAAACTGGATAATCTCTGTGCTAAATGTGAGGATTTTTACTAAATGAATATTTCTTTTCAGATTTGTAACAAGATTTTTATGGAAGTGCTGGAAGTTATTATCCTGTACCAGGGTATTTACAGGTGGCAGAGATGGATTTTAAAATCTCCCCAAAGTAGCTATGCTTCAGAGAAGTCTTTTAGCTTTAATACTAAATCTTGCCTTTAGCTGACAACATGCAGCCTAGTAGCACAGATTTATGGAGACATAAAGTGAAGAAAAAAATGTGTGATTTGCATCCAAACAGTTCATTTGATCAGTCATTTTGAACTCTTTTTTTTTTTCCCTCCTTCAAATAAAAAGAAGAGCATAATTCAGTGGTTTGCATACTAGACTCATGTAGGGGGCTTTTAAAATATACTGATACTTGGTCACCACCTCCTGAGAATGTGATTCAATTGGCCTGGGCTGGGTCCTGATGTCAGTGTGCTTTAAAGCTCCTCAGTGATTCCAATATACACCCAGGCCTGCTGGTCTAATTTGAAGTTGCTAATGAAGAAAAGCTAAAGAAATGAATAGACCCCATCATTGTGTCTCATGTATATATTATGTAAAACTAGTGTTTAAATGGAGAGCCTGGGCAGTGCAAATGGTTAACATGCTCAGCGGCTAACCCAAAGGTCGGCAGTTCAAGTCCATCCACAGGCATCTTGGAAGAAAATCCTGGTGATCTACTTCTGAAAAATTAGCCATTGAAAATGCTGTGGAGCATAGTTCTATTCTGACACATATTCGGTCACCAGTAGTCAGTCAGTACTCTTGCAATTGATGTTTAAATTAGGCAAAAACTCATATGATAGCCTTTCCCCCATTCCCGAATCTTCCTGGAAGTTGTTCGCCTTTCTGGTCTGTGATCAAGTGTCTCATCTCTGTGAGCCTTCTCCAGGCAGTCTTGACCTTTCCTTCCCCTTGGCTACATACGCAACTAGATATATTTTTTAAAATTTTATTTATTTTATTGTTGTTGCTGTTGAGAATATACACAGCAAAACAAATACCAATTCAACAGTTTCTACATGTACCATGTAGTGACATTGATTACACTCTCTGAGTTGGGCAACCATTCTCACCCCCTTTTCTGAGTTGTTCCTCCTCCATTAACATAAACTCACTGCCCCCCTAAGGTTCTTATCTAACCTTTTGAGTTACTATGGTCAAATTGATCCCATATACATAGTTCTTAAAAGAGTGTAATGCTCCAGGCAGAGCTTTTTCACTAGTTAAGCTAAACTATAGTTTTCAGAAGACTTCAGGGGATATTTTTGGTTTAAGGTTTAAAGATTATCTTAGGGCAGTAGTTTCAGAAGTGCATCTAACCTTCATGGCTCCAGGAAGTTTGGATTCTGTGAGAATTTGAAATTCTGTTCTGTATTTTCCACATTTTGATCAGGATTCTTCTATAGAATCTTTGATCAAAATGTTAAGTAACCGTAGCTAGGCACCCTCCAGTTCTTTTGGTGTCGTGGCAAAGGAGTCAGTTGTTCAGGGAGGCAATTACCAACACATTCTATATCCTTCTATTCCTGACATTCCTTCTTCCTCTGTTACAGGTGAATAGAGACAATTGTGCCACTTGCAAGCTTTTGAGACCCTAGGTACTATGCAGTGAAGTAGGAGGCAGAACAGAAGCACTAAATATGTTATTAAGCCATTAACTCGGCTGTCCCATGAAACCATGACCCTGAACTTCCAAACCAAGAAACCAATCCCATAAGGCTTTTGGTTGTACATAAATAGCCTCAGTCAGCAGCTACTCTTTTTTTTTTTTTGGTCTTTGTTGTAAATATGTCTGTCACACAGCTTTTGCCAATTTAACTTTTTACAGGTGTTCCAACTTATTAATAGCAATTACAGTAATCAGCTGTGCAGCGTTATCCTTAATCAATGCGATATTTCCATCATCGTTAACCCCCCTTTACCCTTCCCTCCTGCTCCTGAATAATCACTAATAAACTTTGCTCTCTGTACATTTGCCTTTTCTTACCTTTTTATGTAAGTGAGGTCATACAATACTTGACCTTTTGTGATTGACTTATTTCACTCAGCATGTCTTCCAGCTCCACCCATATTGTAGCATGTATCAAGACTTCGAAGTTTTCCTACTGGCTGAGTAATATTCCATTGTATGAATGTACCACATTTTGTTTATCCATTCATCTGTTGATGGGCATTTAGGTTGTTACTACCGTTTGGCTATTGTGAATAATGCTGCAGTAAACGTTGGTGTACAGGTCTCTATTTGAGTCTCTGCTTTCAAGTCTTTTGGGTATATACCTAGGAGTGGAATTGCTGGTATATGTGGTAGTTCTATTTTTAGTTTTTTAGATAGGGGAAATTTTCTTTTTACTAGTTTCTCCTGAAACATTAATACACATATTGTTCTACGACATTGGTTACCAACCACATGACATGTCAGCACTCTCCCCTTCTTGACCTTGAGTTCTCGACCTTGGGTTCCCAGCTTTCATGTCCCCTCCTGCCTTCTTGTCCTTGCCCCTGGGTTGGTGTGCCCATTTAGTCTCATTTTATTTTATTTTATGGGCCTCTCTGATCTTTGGCTGAAGGGTGGACCTCAGGAGTGACTTCAGTACTGAGTTAAAGGGATGTCCAGGGGCTATACACTCTAGTCTCTTTTAGACCAGTAAATCTGGTCTTTTTTTGTGAGTTAGAATTCTGTTCTACGTTTTTCTCCAGCTCTGTTCAGGACCCTCTGTTGTGATCCCTGTCAGAGCAGTCAGTGGTGGTAGCTGGACACCATCTAGTTGTGTTGGACTCAGTCTGATGGAGGCTGTGGTAGTTGTGGTCCATTAGTCCTTTAAACTGATCTTTCTCTTATGTCTTTGGTTTTCTTCATTCTCCCTTGATCCAGACAGGGTAGGACCAGTGGAGTATCTTAGATGCCCCTCATAAGCTTTTAAGACCAGATTGGGGAAATTTTCTGTTGCTATTTCTTCAAATATTCTTTCTGTCCCTTTCTCTCATCTCCTTTTAGAATGCCCATGATACATATATTGGGTCTTTAGTTGTTGTCTCATAATTCCATTAAACTGTGCCCAGCCTTCTTGAGCCTCTGTTCTTGTTGCTCTTTAGTGTTGTAATTTTAACTGTCTTATCCTCTAATTCACTGATGCTTTCTTCTACCTGATGAAATCTGTTGGTAAGTCCTTCTATTGTGTTTCTCATTTCAGTTATCGTCCGTTTCAGTTGGAATATCTTTTTTTTAGATCCTTATTTTGTTCTTGCATTGCTTTCCTTATTTCTTTTAACTCTTTGTCTAAGTTTTCCCTTAGCCCTTTAATTATGTTTAATGTTATTGTATTATATTCTTCCATTTTTTCATTATTTGGTCATCCCTAGTTGCACTTTCACCCCTTTTGTCACGTTCTTTTGGATGGGCCATTGTTTCTCTGTTCTTTGTGTGTCTTGTGATTTTTTTGTTTAGACATTGGTATTTGTGAGGTGTTAACTTTCTCAGTTTTTCCCAGTATTTGCCCCCACTACTTTCTGCAAAAAACTCTGGTGGATAGAGACTTTGTCCTTTGCTTGCTGTTTCCTCTCCTTCTCTGTTATAGCTCCTTCTCCCTCCCTGCTTTAATTAGGATTCAAAAGTTCCAGGTCTCAGTTTTCAACTTTCAGTCTCTCCCAAACACATCAAAGAACACGCTGTGGTCAGTCTGTCCACCAACAGGCACTACCACTCAGGCGAGATATCATGTACTAATCAATCAGTCCAACAGGGGTGCAGTCCTCTCTTTGGTTATGACTCCCTTTCCTTCTCTGTTTCTGCAACCATATTTTCAGTCAGAAAACCCACACCCAGCGAGGCTTCCTTCCCTGCTCTGTGGGGGCTGCTTATATCTGAGCTGGCATTCAGGGGAAGCATAGGCAGACTTTCCTCTGTTTCAGGAGGAGGAGGGGCTGACATTCCCAAGAAGGACTTCTGAGAGATCTATCCTGTAGGTTTCAGAGCCCCAGTGGCCCTGTGGTGGTTGGGGGAGCATTCTGCACTTAGGTGAGTCACCTTCTGACTCCACTGGAGGGAACCTCTGTAGGAGTTCATATCAGTCCAGTAGCCAGCAGTTACTGGTTGGGGGAGAGGTCGTCACATTCCAAATGGACCCCCAGGGAGGTCTGCCTTGTTGCTATCAGGGCCCATCCCCCTACCCCCTGTAGTATGTTGGCTGTGGGTATAGCCTCCACTAAAGATGCCTGCTTCCTAGCACGCGGCAGCCTCAGTCAGCAGTCCTTAGCACTGACTGGAAGTGGGGTCAAACAGGCGTGAACTGACTCCCTGGGAGGTTTTGGTTTCCGAGGCCTGAACTATGGAGTACTTAGGGAGGCAGGTAGAGTCACAGCTCTGCTTTAACACTTTACCATTTTATTGAGGCTTTGTGTTTTCAAGTCTGACTCCTCAACTAGACAGCTCTTTAGGATGTTCAACAATAGCAAGTATTCTTTAAGTATTCTTACAGTGTGCCAGGCACTGTGCTAATAATGGGGGATATAATGTTCCTGTCTTCGTGGAGCTTCAAGTCTAGGGGGAAGAAGAGCCACAAGCTGTGTGGTAGGTGCCACGAGATGGGGATATGATAGTTTGTCAGGGCACAGAGCCTGAGCCACCTGGTCCAGTTTGGGGAGAAAAAGATCTGGGACCAGCAAATATGTAAACCAAAAAAAAAAAAAAAACAAAAACACCAAACCCGTGGCCGTCGAGTCGATTCCAACTCACAGCAACCCTATGGAACAGAGTAGAACTGCCCCATAGAGTTTCCAAGGAGCGCCTGGTGGATTCAAACTACTGACCTTTTGGTTAGCAGCCATAGCACTTAACTACTACGCCACCAGAGTTTCCAGCAAGTATGTAGGTCTTCTAAATTCCATATTCTTGTGTTTGGCACATACTACCTACCTACCAGTTGCCGTTCAGTTGATTCTGACTCATGGTGACCCTATGTGTGTCAGAGTAGAACCATGCTTCATAGGGTTTCCAATGGCTGATTTTTTGGAAGTAGATTGCCAGGCCTTTCCTCTGAGGTGCCTCTGGGTGGACTCGAACTTTTGGTTAACAGCTGAGTGTGTTAATTGTTTGCACCACCCAGGGACTCCTGGCACATATTAGCCACCCAATAAACTTTGAAGAATACACGACCAGTTAGGTGGCTGAATGATTAAATGAATAAAAGAAGGTATGGTTTCATTCCACCACCTGTGTGTCAGTTTGTCTTACTGTGGGTGGCTTGCATGTTGCTTTGATGCTGGAAACTATGCCATTGGTATTTCAAATACCAGCAGGGTCACCTATGGAGGACAGGTTTCAGCAGAGCTTACAGACAAAGATAGACTAGGAAGAAAGGCCTGGTGATCTACAGTAAGTCCCCAGGCTACAAACATCTGACTTATGGACAACTCGTTCTTGCCCTTCAATATTTTGTAAATTTGCTGTCACTTAGAAACGATTGAACCAACCCTTACTTGCAACAAATTCTTCATCACAATCACCTTCACTTGCTGCACGTGTAGCTTTCAAATCATTGAAAAGGCTTTGAGCCTTTTCTTGCGCTAAAGTAGGGCTAAATAAGAACCATATACATCTGTTCTGACTTAGCTACAAATTCGACTAAAGGAACAGTTAGGAACGGAAGTTGTTTGTAACCCAGGGACTGCTGGTAGTTGTGAAAATTAGCCAATGAAAACCCTGCGGATCACTACAGAATACTGTCTGATACAGTGCTGGAAGATGAGCCCCTTAGGTTGGAAGGTATTCAGAATACACAGTGGTCACAACAATGGACTCGAGCACACCAATAATCGTGAAAATGGCACAGGATCAGGCAGTGTTTTCATTCTGTTGTACGTAGGGTAGCCATGAGTTGGAGCCACCTTGGCAGCAGCTAACAACAACAACGGTGGTTTCATTGGAAAGTATGTGTACAAGTATGTGTTATGGGATGGAAGGATGTTAAGATATGTGCTTTAGATTTTCTGGAGGAAAGAAAGGGGGAAATAAACTACCTTAAAAACCTTTCTTCTTTCATTCCTTAAGTTCTGCAGGCATAGAATCTATCCACAGAGTAATGTGGTCAGAATTGAACCTTACTGAGCCTGTCTTCTGTTTTCCCATCCCACCCTCAATGATCCATTGCTTTTGTTTTTGTTTTCTTTGTCTGTTGGCCTGGCTCCCACAAAGCATGAAGCCGCTTTGGGAAACGTGTCTTGGAGTTGGACCATATCCTGCTATTGAAGCTCACTTCAGAAGAGATTCCGTCTGAAAACTGTAACAGGATATATATCCCATAGTTAGATGCTTCCCTTGGAGAGGAATGGGTTTTGCTGATGGTGTAGAGAGTCCCGTTGTTCAGAAATCACACAGAGTAGGATGTTGTGGTGAAACGCAAATGCTTAAATGTGGTGAAGCCATAAGTAACACAAATTGTTTTAAAGCCTTTGGTTTCTCCCTCTACAAGTCTGAGTGTTTCTCCTTTCTCGCTTTGTATAGCCACCACCCCCTCCAGCTTCTCTTGCTCTAGCTCTCTTGCTCTTCCATTATAGATGAGGTCATTATGATTTGCAGCCAAGGGAAGTGCATTCCTGTAACTTTAAATCTACAAACTCAATTTGTGACTCTCCTTTTTTTAGAAGAGGGTTATACTTTATAGTTGGAGGACAGCTTGCTTAATTGTGCTATTTTAGAATGCAAATATGAGCTTACTTAGAGGGATTTTGTCGATTTGTGAACAGGGCTTAGTACTTCCACACATCTTGTTCTCACTTCTTTTCATATTTATAATCGCTTTCAAGTCCATTATGGGATGTGACATTTTTTATGTATTTGATTAGGTTATCAGCCACTTGATTAGATTTTGAGTGCTTTGTACTTTAGACATGAAACTCCCTCATGATATGCAGGGAAGCAGTGTTAATACTGGTAGGAGAGAAATCATGCTAGACTCATTCTTCCCTGAAAGCAAGGTGAGGTACGAGGATCTTTCAAAGAGGGGGTTTTCTAATGTGAGCTCTGTTATTGAATTATAATGGAGAGGTTAAGGGGGGTAAGAAGAAAGATGTTGGGAAAGGAGAGTGAGGAGAAAGAGATAAAGAAGGTGGGAAGATAGTGACTGTCAGGGATGATTCCTCCTGTTATCCCAAGACTGTATGCTGTAAGAGAGAGAATAGATGTCGAGGGGTCAGAAAATTTGGGCATTGATTCTGCTTCTGTATGATCTTAGGCAAAACACTTCCTTCTTCTGGGCCTGTCTCTTCAGCTTACAAAAGTAGTCTGGTAGCTGTGGTTGGTAGGTTCCTATCAACCCCAAAGTTCTGCAATTCTGAGACTTTCTTCCTGGGAGGAGAAGAAATTTATACAAATCCTTTTCTGTAAGCAAATTTAAACCCCCAATCCAATCTTTTAATACTTAAGAGCATGGAGTTGCTCTGCCTTTTACTAAGTACACGACTCTGGGCAAATTATTGAACCACTCTGAGTCTCATTTTCCCTGTCTGTAACATGGGTGCAATAATACTTCCCTCAGGGTTGTTGTGAGGAGTATGTTGAGAATGTATGCTATGAAGATATAATTGACCAATGAAACACAGGAAAATTGAAAGTATTTTCTCAGCCAGGTACCTCTCCCCACGTGATCCCTGAGGGAAATATGTGTTTGGGGAAAATGACATGAAATGACTGTACTTTTTTACTCTTTAACTTTGGCCTCACATTCTTATAGACTCCTAGGGCACTGTACAGGACCAAGTGGTGAATTCCTTTTGTCTGGGACGGGGCAACCTGAAACCCAGAATCAATGCAAACCATACCTCGTTCAAGAAGGTACAAGCACAAGAGAAAGAGGTAGTAACCTCTGAATCTATTACCTTGTCAGACTGTGGGAGGTAGAACCTCCCCAGAAAGACTACTGCCCGTGTGGGAAAATGTTCTTAACCATTTGCTCAGCTGGATGAAAATTTCATTCAACAGCCTAATAAAATGTCTTTGGAGTTGGCCAGTTCCTAACAGCATTTCTCCCCTTTGAGGGTGGAGGTCCTCAGTTCCTTCCTTTTGAGAGTAACAGGTTAAACTGCATTGAAGTAATAATAAGCCTTTGGGGAGCAATTTAGCAAAACAGGTAAAGTTAAGATACTTTTACCACAGGACCAACAATTCCACTCTTAGGTGTATCTCCAGAGCAAATGATTCCTTTTATTTTCATCATACAAACAAGAAAGTCATTGTATTTGTAGGATACTCCAAGTTCACTGCTCCCAATAGAAGGCAATTGTCTGGAATCCTTCCAGATGCCTTAGCTGGCCCGTATCAGTCCATCCTGAGTGCCAGAGGGATTATATCTTTATACATTTGTATCCTACTTGCACCGGTTTGTTAAAAGCTAGAAAAATGCTTAGATATGTATATCAGAAAACATATGTATTGTTTATAAAAGCAAAAAAAATTGGAATATCACTTAAATATTCATCAACAAAGGAATGGATAAATAAAGTATGACATATTCATGTAGTACAGTACTATACTAGTAGTGGAAAGGAATGAACTAGAAGTAATATCAACATGAATATATCTTTCAAACTCTCAGCAAGTCGCAGAAGTGTACATATATATGGTACCACTGATATGAACTTTTAAAACAAGCAAAGCTGCTGTTTATTGCTAGGGGTACTTGCATAAATAGTAAAGTACATACAGAAATGGATAGGAATGATAAATACCAAGTCTGGATGGTAGTTATATCAGGAGGGGTAAGAGACTGGGGGAGAACACAAGGATATATGTTGATGTTGCCAGTATTTCCTTTCTTAGGCTGCTGGGTAGATACATAGATATATGCTGATTATACATTCTACCATTATATTTTAAATGTCTTATAAGAAATGTATTAAAAAATAAATAAGTTGTGCGAGGGAAGTCCGAGATGAGGTTAGAGAGCTAGGCTGGGGTCAAATAGTGGAGTGCCTTGTAGGGCATTTTAAAGTTTGGCTTTACTCTCACGGCAAAGGAGAACAACTGAAAGGTTTTAGACATGAGAATGATCCCATCCGATTAACATTGAGAAAGATGACTTGAAGTGGAGACTAGATTTGGGGAGAGTGAGAGTGAAGGAGGCATTGCTGTTAGAGACAGTTGCTACAGTTCAAACTAGAGAGTATTTTCTCCTTGAAACTCCATCTTCCCTTGGCCTCCAGCATGTTCTTCATTGCTAGTTCTCTCCGCAGTTCTCTGACCATGCCCCTCCATCTATATCTCTACTTCCTCGTCCTCCTCTGACCGCTTAAATGTGCTGTTTCCCAGAGTGTTTCTTACCATCTTTTCTTCTCACTTTCCAGTCGTATGCTTTAATGATCTCATTTACATCTACAACTTCACCTACTGTGTTTATGTTCTTTTACTCACTCAACTCACTAGAATCTGACTTTGGACATTACCACTAACAGAACATTTTCCTTTAGAGATCTCTGGCAGCTTCAGTTTGCCAACACAGCTGTGTCTCTTTAGCTATCATAACACCTCTTCTCTCCACAGTTTTTGTACTTTCTTTAACTGTGTTAAATATATATGTAAGGAAACATTTGCCATTTCTACATTCTTCACATGTAGGGTTCAGTGATATTAGCTTATGTTCATCATGTTGTTCAACCATCGCCCTTATTTGTTCCAATTTTTTCCATCACTCTCTGCAGCTTTTGACATGATGGTATTGATGACCCCTTCCTTCTTAAAATGTTTTGTTACTCTTAATCTGTGTGTCATGGTACTCTCATAATTTCTTATCTGTCTCTGACTATTCCACCTCACTGGGAAAAAGAAGTGTCTTACATTTGAAGTTGCCATATATTTGGGCATATATGGTAATTTCTTTACCACTTATTATCCATTCATTCAACAAATATATATTGAATGACTGCAAAGTGCCAGGCACTGGATATGTAGTGGAGAACAAAACAGATATGGTTAAACTCTCTGAACTCCAAAGTTACAACCTTACATGAGTTATCTCTGGCTGTATAACAATTTACTACAAACTTCGTGGCTTAAGTCAACACACATTTATTAGTTCACAGTTTTTAGGGATCAGGAATCTTGGTACGGCTTAGCTGAGTCCTTAACTTCAGGGTGTCTCACAAGGCTGCAGACACCACGTCAGCCAGGCCTGGGGTTTCATCTGAAGGACTCACTGGGGATAGATCTGCTTCCAAGATCACAAGGGTTTTGGCAAGATTCATTCCCCTGTGGACTGTTGGACGGAGGGCCTCAGTTCCTTGCTGGTTGTTGGCCTGAGGCCACCCTCAGTTTCCTTGCCATGTGGGCCTCTCCATATGGCAGCTTGCTTCATCAAAGCCAGCAACGGAGAGAGTCAGTAGAATTTGCTAGCAAGACAGAAGTTACAGTCTTACATAACATATTCATAGAAACGACATGATTAAAACCTTTACTGTATTGGTTAGAAGCAAGTCACAGATCCCACCTACACTCAAGAGGAGGGGATTATACAAGGACATTAATACTAGGAGTAGAGATTCACTGAGGACCAGCTTAGAGTGTGTCTGCCAGAAACCTTGCATTGTTTTTCACTTGAATGCCCCAGCTATCTCAGACTCTACTGCTTTCAGATTGAACTCACTCCCCTCCCCTTGTCCAAACCTGCTTCACCTCCTGTAATCCCTGTCTTGATCAGCAGTCTCATATCCATCCAGTCATCCAATCTAGAAACCCAGGGATTACTTTTAACTCCTACTGCTGAGATTTAATCAGTCACCAGGTCTTGTACATTCTACCTCTGTGGCATGTTTCATATCATTCTCTACTTTCCATCCACATAGATATGGCTTTAGTTCAGATCTCACTATGACTTGTATTTTTGTATTAACCTTCTAACTGGTTTCTCTGCCTGGATTCCCTTCTCGTGAATCCTCCCCACAGCCACCAGAGTTAGGCTCATAAAACCCACTTTTCAGAAATATTCAGGGCTGCCAGCTGTCTTTGGCATAAAGGCCATATCCCAGTGTGCAATTCAAAGTCTTTTATGATCTGGCCTCAATCTTCTTTTCCAAGCCTCTTGACCCACCACTTTTTTTTTTCTTTTCTTTTTTTTTTTAAATTGTACATTAGGTGAAAGTTTACAAGCAAGTTAGTTTCCCATTCGATAGTTTGTAGAAAAAAAAATGACCTTGGTTTCATTCCCCACAGTGTGTCAGGACTCTCCCCATTTCCGCCCTGGGTTCCCTGTTTCCTTTAGTCCTGATTTTCTACCCCTTCCTGCCTTCTCATCTTTGCTTTTGGGCAGATGTTGCCCTTTTGATCTTCTATAATTGTTCTAAGGCGTATGTTCCTCTCCGGTGTTATTGTTTATCTTAAGGGCTTGTCTATTGTTTGGCTGGGAGGTGGTCTCTGGGAATGGCTTCAGTTCCTGGTCAGAAGGGTGTCTTGGTCGTAATCTCAGGGGTTCCTCCAGTCTCTGTTAGACCAGTAAATCTGGTCTTTTTTGTGAATTTGAATTTTGTTTTGCAGTTTTTCTCCCACTCTGGCCAGGTCCCTCTGTTGTGATTCCAGTCAGAACGTTGACCACCACTTGTTGCTCTTGCCCTTATACCTGGGCACTCTGGGCTTCGGGATGTTTCCCGAACCCACCCCTGCATGTTTGCGTCTCTCTGTGCATTTGGTCCTACAGTTTCTTCTTCCTGGATCCCCTTCTCCTTACCTCTTCCTCTAACTAGTTACAGTCCAGTCGATTCCAGCTTATGGTGACCCCATGTGAGTCAGAGTAGAACTGTGCTCCACAGGGTTTTCAGTGGCTGATTTTTCAGAAGTAGATTGCCACGCCTGCCTTCCAAGGTGCCGCAGAGTGGACTCAAACCTCCAACCTTTTGGTTAGCAGCCAAGCATTCTGCTTGCACTAGCCAGGGACTCCTACTTCTTCCTCTAGAAGTCCTTTATTTACTTCCAAACCTAACTTAAAAATGGCTTCTTCTATATGAAACGTTTTCCAGTTTTTCCTTTGCCCGCTAACTCCCTCACTCAGAATTAATCAGTAATACCTGTATGATCTCATAGCACTTTGCTTGCACACTGTTACAGGATTTAAAATAGCCTGCTGGTTAATAGTTGGTGGTTTGATTAAAGTGCCTCTCTCCTCCAATGTCAAAGGCAGGGTCAGGGTCTTATTTGTCTACACATCACAGTTTTGGGTGCACGTTGGAATCAGCTGGGGAGCTTTGAAAATCATTGATGCCTGGGACCCACTCCCAGGGATTATGATGTAATTGGTCTGGGCTGCAGCCTGGACACTGGAATTTTTAAAAGCTCTGTGATGCTTATGTGCAGGCAGGATTGAAAACCACTACTTGTAGAGGAGCAGTTGAAGAACTCTCAAGTTTTTGGGAGAATGAAAGGATGAAAAAATACTAAACACAAAAACAATTTAAAACTAGAGTTACAGCTGAGTTTTAAAAAATAACACACACACACACACGTACACATACACACACACACTTTCAATAGTGTATGCCATAGCTGAGTCATCAAAAAGTGACCATCTAAGATACAACTATTGGTCTCTACTTGTTAGGAGCAAAAGAGAAAGAAGGAGACCAAGGTCTCAGAGAAGAAACTAGTCTACAGGGCTAATAGCCTACACAACCCACAGCTCCATCTACCCTGAGACCAGAAGAACTAGATGGTACCCAGCCACCACTACTGACTGAAGTTCTGACTGGGGCCACAATAGGTGGCCCTGGATAGAAGAGGAGAAAAATGCAGAACGGAACTCAAATTCTCGAAAAGTCCAGACGTACTGGACCAGTTGAGACAGGAGGACTACCTGAGACTATTGCCCTGAGATACTCTTTAAACCTTGAACCGAAATTATCCCGAGGTCACCTTTTAGCAAAATAACAGTTTGGCACACAAAATAAAAGATATTACCTGTGAGTGTGGGGCTCCATTAAAAAAACCATCTGAAACCAAGAGGTCAGCAATCACTCTAAAGCAAAGATGAGAAGACAAGGTGGGGCAGGGAAACTAGAACAACCAAAACCCAATTAATGAGAATGTCGACACATTGTGAAAAACGTGACTAATGTCACTGAACAACTTATGTAGAAATTGTCAAATGGGAATTTAATTTGCTGTCTAAACTTTCACTGAAAACACAATAAAACATTATTTTAAAAGATCTCTAAATGGATAGTCCATGAGATGGGAGAATGTATATTTTTTGGGAGTTGGGGAGGATAATGAGGAATGTAAAAAAGAATAAAAATGTAGTCTCTCAAAATGTAACACTTGAGTTTCAGTGCATATAATGTAAGCAATGACATGAAATAAAGAACCTCCTGGAATAATTAGCATTTCCCTTTGTGTTTAGCACTAAAATAAATGTATGTGTGTGTAATAAAGGTATAACTTATTTTCAAATTGTTCTGATTTCCTCCTTCATTTTCTAGGAATATTTTGAAAACAATTGCCCTGGGTCAGATGTTGTCCTTGTGTATATGTGGGACGGCAATCACCAGCCAGTATTTGGCAGAAAAATACAAAGTGAATACCCCGATGCTACAGAGCTTTATCAACTATTGCTTGCTGTTTCTAATTTATACAGTGATGCTGGCATTTCGATCAGGTATGTCAAATGTGGGAATTCCTTTTTCAACAAAATTAATTTCATAAAAAATGTTGGCTTCTGGATATTTTAATAATAAGGCATAGGACAAAATCAAGAACTGGAAACTATAGCTGTTTTTATAACCAGTGTTAGAAAAGTATAATACTTTTCTAGAGTCTATGAAAATAGTGACTAGAGATTTATGGATAATGCTCTGAAATTGTTGATTAAAATAAGTAGCACCAACTTGATGTTAGCCTAGTATTAAAATATATATATTTTAGAACCAGGAGGTTCTTTACACACTCAATTACAAGTTAGGTTTATTTTTTTCCCTGAGGTTGATAAAATTAAGAGGAAATATTAAAAACACTTGAAAAGTTAAGAATCCCACTCACCAAAATATGTATTTCCAACTATGTGGAGAATGCTAAATGGAGCATCAGTTTTATGTCTATCAAGTCTGTCAGAGAAACAAAGATAAGGAATTAACATCTTTATCACTGGTTGGGGAGCTCTGATGATGAAGTGGTTATGCACTCAGCTGCTAACCGAAAGGTTGATGGTTCAAACCCACCAGCCATTCCTCAGGAGAAAGACGTTACAGTCTGCTTCCATAAAGATTACAGCCTTGGAAACCCCATGGGGCAGTTCTACTCTGTCCGTTAGGGTCGTTATGAGTTGGAATTGACTCGATGGCAATGGTTTTTTTTTTTTTTTTTAATTTTTATCACTGGTTGGTTAAGCTATTTTAGAACCATCATAGAATTATTTCTAGCGAGCTACACAAAAATGGGAAAAACTAGATTCTGACTAAAATTTTTATACCAGTCATCATTTTAACTTGTTTAAATTATGGATGAACTCATTGAAGCCTCACAACAACTCAGGAATTACTATTATCCCCACTTTATAGACGAGGAAACAGAAGCATATAGCAGTTATGACTTACTTTAAGTCTCATAGGGAGTTACTGGTGGAGCCTGGACTCCAACCTAGGTAAGCCTGCCCCAGAGCCCAGGCCCTCAGCACTGCTCTATGTTATGGCTGCTAATCATAACAACCTTCTCAAGAGAGAAGAGCATTATCAGTACATTTGAAGCCTGCAATAAAAGCACTAGTACTGGTAGTGCAAGGGTTAAGCACTTGGCTGCTGTCTGGAAGGTTGGCAGTTCAAACCCACCCAGCCACTCCATGGGAGAAAGACTTGGAGATCTGCTCCTATAAGGATTAAACCAAAGACCAAACCCATTGCTGTCGAGTTGATTCCTACTTATAGCGACCCTATAAAGATTACAACCTAAAAAACCCTGTGAGACATTTCTACTCTGTCATATGGAGTTGCTATGAGTCAAAATTGACTCAGCGGCACCTAACAAAACTGGGTTTGTTAATCCTCTTTTAATATGAACTCTAATATATATGTAACATGGTGGCATCAGACCTCATCTAACTTCAGGAGGAGGAGAGAGAATCAAGATCACCATCAGCCCAAAGCTGATTCCTATAGGTGGAGGTCAAACACACCTCCACCCTCCAAGTCTTTTTACCAATTCTGACACCAGCTGTCCCTCCCACCGGCACTCTCTACTTCCCTGCTGGGTTTGATAATTTGTTGCAGTGGCTACACAGAACTCGCAGACCATACTCACAATTATGGGGTTTATTAGAGAAGTAATAGGTCACAATTCAGGGTCAGGATCAACTTGGAAGTAACAGGAACAACTCAGGATACAGTTCTTTGATCACGACAGCTTCTACTGGGCTGTGCCAGCAGGCAGGCTTCTGCTGCTGGGCCCTGCTTGGGCCTGGTCTCTGCTCTGCTCTGCTCAGCCAAGTGTTAAGGTCTTTAGTTCATGGATAAGTGCCCAGGGGCACCCTACTCCACCAGGAAGCCTGCTGCCTGAAGTTGCTCAGCTCTCTGGCTCGATGTGTCAGGAAACCCACTGCAGCATCTGCTGGTCCTGTGCTGCAGCCATCCCGTGCCACGGCTATCCCATGGCCGCCTGCCGCCTCCAGTGTTACAGCTCTCTGGTGTTAACAGCTCTCTGATGTTACAGTTCTCCAGTGTTAGCTCCGGTGTTATAGCTTTCTGGCTCCTGGGTCTAGCAGGTTCTCAGCATAGGGACCCTGCGTCCAAAGGATGCGCTCCTCTCCTGGCCCTTCTTGATGGTAGTGAGATCCCTCCTCACCCTGTAGGATTGGCTCTTTTTAAGCCTAATGGGATGGCAACACTGACTAATCCCTTTCGTGGGCCACAGGCACATTATTTGCATAGTCCCAGCCAATCCCAGCAAGAATTTTGCACGCTTTATTTGCATAGTCTCATCCCATCATTTTATGGGAGTTACAAGATCGTGGCCAGAAAGGCCATATAAAAAGAAAAACCCATTGCCCTGCAGTATCAGTGGCATTCCTTTTTGTCAGAATACATAACGTATTTTTAAAGTGGAGGAAATATCTGAAGGGGCAAACATCAAATTTGACAGACCTTAGGAGCTGGAAATAGAACTCTTAGATGGTTTATAGCCCTGGACATTGTTCTTCTCTGTAAGCATTGAGCTCCAGGAAATCAGTGTGATTCACTAATACGTCAGTGTGGTGACCCCTAAGGGGAGGTTGCCAAGTACCTTCCATGCCACCCTACACTGAGGAAGACTAACTCTGTGTTTCAACATGTTCCTACTAATTGGGTTTTAATGATAATCAGTTGATTTTGATTCTCACTACCTTTATTTCCTTGTAGGTTTCCTACCATAAAGCCTTCTCATATATGTGCCGAATCTATATTTCCAGTTACGCTAGCTACTTTGAGGTAGTGAATAATAGCTGATTTTGAATATATAGAATTTGGGTAGAAAAGGTTTTTTTTTTTTAAAATAGTGCCACTAAGCCTTTTTTCCAAGTGTATCACTGAGTTAATTTTTACTTAAAGGCACATCTCTTCCAAAAGAATGACCACATGCGGAGTTTCCTTTGATGAAGCCCATGAATAGAGGTTAAATAACCAATGAGGACATAGGAAAGTATTTCATTTCCAAGGTTATTCTGTGGCTTGTCAGGAATGGCAACATCCAAACCCATATCCGGACATTATATTTCTATTACAATGGGAAAGGGAAATTTAATCATTTTCCTCCTACTTACTTTCTCTCTGGTGCTTTCACCGAACACTTGGTCTATGATGTTATCTGAACTTGGATTCTTATACTAGAAAGAAAATTAAATGACTCTGCTAAGCTGTGTAGGAGTTTGGATTATGAGCAATGGAAGATAAGAGGGATCACATTAAAAATACACAAGAAACCCTTGCTTTGACTTTTTAATCTCCAAATTAACGTGGATGGTGTCATTTGCAAGTAACGTGTACTAACTCAGATTTCTTTCACCCAGGTAGTGATAACCTTTTATATATTTTGAAAAGAAAATGGTGGAAGTACATCCTGCTGGGGCTAGCAGATGTGGAAGCTAATTACCTGATTGTCAGAGCTTACCAGTACACGACTCTAACCAGCGTCCAGGTAAGAGGGAGCCTTCTGACCACTTTGGACTTTAAAGCTTCAAGAGAAGACTCTGATATCACCTGTGTTAGATAACCTAAATTTATTGCAAACCTGTTCGCTTGAAGAAAACCTAAACACAGGTGGATGCTATGTGTTTTCCAAACGGAGCAAGTGTTCTAATGATTATGTTTCCTGGAATTAGTGACAATGTATACAAGTTAATCAGCTCCCAAATTGCTAATGCTTTAGCAGATTAGAATGGTTCCTACCAAAATAAACATAAATATTTAGTTGGCAGTGGATGCTGTGATGCTGACAAGTGTTCTGTTTGATGAAATTGCTCAAATGTGGCATATGAAAATGCATATATACCTTTGTGCTACAGAAAAGTTGGGGGTTTGCAAGTACATATTCAAGACAAAAAAACCATTGGAAGGAACCTATTAGACATCTTGGGTACAAGTGTTTGCCAGAGGTAAAACTCACACCCCGTTTCTTTATTAGATTCAGTCTCATTAAATTGAAAGAAAAATGTTCCTACGTAGCAGGACTTTTCAACTTTGTGGAGTTGAGGAAGGCTGATTTCAGGTGTCTTAGCGTTAGCAGACTATGGGGATGTATCATAGCAGCGACTCACCATTCCTAACAGCAAAATGTTTTATAAACAGAGGTGAAAATGAGATACACTCCAATGCCAGGTTTAGACTTCACAGTTTTATGAGTATATAACCTTTTGATGCATTGCTTCTCTCACCGTATAAAACACAGAAGTGTAGCTTCTCATTGGACCTTCAAATTATAGGATCTGTGGAAAAATCGGGGCAAAATAAGACTTACTTCACCTGGAAAAGATGAGGATTGATGAAAACTCAGTATTTTCCCAGTGTGGATAGACATTAAATGTTATTATTACCAGAGTGCATTTTGTTGAATACTTTGTTTTCTCTAACATTGTGCTAAGGATTGTCCTCAGCCAACCTTTTGGTTTTTGAACAGCATGGACTGAAACGCTGAGATAGGAAATATAAAGATAGACATTATAGAAGACATAAAAAACAGAATTTTATCAAAATAAACCAGGAGATAACCTAGATAATGAAGTTTGTCAAGTATAGGAGGTAAGTGTACTTTTAGCATTGAGTAATGAGGGTAAAAGCATATAGAGAATTGGCCGTTTTCTGGTCATGTCTCCCCTCATAATCTCATACACATTTCAATTACTTGGTTATAATTTCCAGAAACTTTGATCCCTGAGCTAATAGTGATTAAAAGTTTTTAATTGGTATAAGGTCAAAATACAGCTATCTTGAACATTTACAGTTGGGTCTTTGTGACTGAAGTTCATGACTTACACTATTGTAAACAATTTTTTCATCTAAAGCCGCTTAGAAAAATCTACACATTTGGTTGTCAAAAGTTATGTAGTCATATACTTATGGTCCTAGCAAGGAGTATATTTGTTACAAAGTATTTAACAACTAAAGTTGCCACCAGCAGCAGAGAGTGCCTCTTGCTGAAATTATTCAAGCTAAGTTTCTCCTTGAATGAGTCTTGGGCCTAGGTAATCTGAAAGGGTGAAATTTTGCATCAGAGGATCTATTAAGTATCCCTTCTTAAGGATTCCTTCTAAGAGTCTGTAATTACAAATAGAGGTTGTTAATGGTTAGCTGCTGTTGAGTCAGCCCTTCAACTCATGGCAACCCCATGCACAACCGAATGAAATGCTGTCTGGTCCTGTGCCACCCCCGTGATGAGTTTTGGATCAGACTTGTGATCCAGAGGGTTTTCATTGGCTAATTTTTGGAAATAGATTGGCAGGCCTTTCTTCCTAGTTCATCTTAGTCTAGAAGCTCTGCAGGAAAATAGAGGTAGTTTTGCATAAATTTCATGACACGGTCATTTATATCCCATGGCCTGGGTTTCTACTCATATCTCCTCCCACTTCACTGCTGCATCTACCCAGCCATCACCCACAGTTGTCTTCTTTCTTGTACTGCTCTGTTCTTTCTAGAATGCAATATTTTTGAAGTCACCCCATACTTTAAAAACTATTTCAATTTCATTTTGCTTCTGTACTCCATTGTTCTTCTAATATGGTCTAACTCATCTTTGTATACATATCCTCCACTCCTGACAGGATCTTACATAAAACCATGATTGAGTGGCTATATAATAATTATTTTTAAAGACTAAAATAGGGGGAGGGACTCTTGGAACTGAAAGCATCAAAGAGAAGACACCCATCACCAAGAATATGTTTTGAAAAGGAGATTTAATGCAGATAAATGACTGAATGTTATAGGTATCAGGTGAGAAATCCTGGAATTCCTGAGTGGGAACCAAAAAAAACCTAACTTGCTGCCGTCGAGTCAATTAGGACTCATAGCGCCCCTATAGGACAGAGTAGAACTGCCCCATAAGGTTTCCAAGGAGAGCCTGGTGGGTTCAAACTGCTGACATTTTAACCACTATGTCACCAGGGTTTCCCAGAGTAGGAAAAGACCTGTAAAATCATTTAATCTCATCTCCTTATTTCATATTTTAACTCAGAAAAGAGAGAGTGGCTGGAGATCACACCGCTGGTCAGTAGCAGGTGGGGGCTTGAGGCCCCTGGAGCTGTTATGTAAGCAACTCCCTTATGTGGCCACTCATTGCTCACACAGATACCAACAAATGTTAAAAGTAGAGTGTCATGGTTTGAATTATGTCCCCCAAAAAATGTGTGTATCAGTTTGGCTAGGCCATGATTCCTGGTACTGTGTGATTTTCCTATATATTGTAAATCCTGCCTCTGTGATGTTAATGAGGGAGGATGGGTGGCAGTTGTGTTAGTAAGGCAGGACTGGATCTACAAGATTGGATTGTGTCCTGAGGCAATCTCTTGAGATATAAAAGACTGAAGGGAGCAGAAAGACGGGGGGACCGCATACCATCAAGAAAGCAGTGCTGGGAGCAGAGTGCGTCCTTTGGACCGGGGTCCCTGCGTGGAGAAGCTCCTAGTCTGGGGGAATGCCAAAGAGAAGAAGGCTGACAGAGAGAAAAAGGCTTCCCCTGGAGCTGATGCCCCGAGTTTGGACTTTTAGCCTACTTTAACTGTGAGGAAATAAACTTCTCTTTGTTAAAACCATCCACTTGTGGTGTTTCTGTTATAGCAGCACTAGATGACTAAGACAGAATTTGGTACCGAGAGTGGGGTGCTGCTCTAACAGATAACTAAAATGTGGAAGCGGTTTTAAAACTGTGAACGGATAGACGTGCGGCAGTGACAGAGGACCAGCAGCAGCAGAGAACCTACAGCAGCAGAACCAGGAGACCGGTGAAAGATGGCGGCTGGAGCTGACCCACGGAGCGAGAGAGCTGAGTGCCTGTGAGCAGGAGGCTTCCTGGCGGAGTGGGGTGCCTCTGGGCACTTATCGGTGGAGCTAGGCTTGCTGCCTCACAGAGCAAGGGAGCTGAGTGCCTGTGCGCAGAAGGCTTTTTGGTGGAATGGGGTGCCTCCGGGCACTTACCGGTGAAGCTTCTGAGCTTTGGAACACTTGCCCCATAAGGGCAGATGCGGGCGTGAGGCCCGAGGGCCGAGAGGCCATAGGAAGCAGAAGCTGAAGAGACAAGGGACACAAGAAGCCAAGCTGCTTCAGCCTCATAAGGTATGGCCATGACCTCAGAGTTTTCAAGGGTGGAGCCATGGCCTCTGGTGTTTCTAAGGGTGGAGTTGTCACTCCAATGGACTAGGAGAATGGTGCGCCTAAAGCCAAGGGAGCAGAGTTGCTGTCCCAGTGGGCCTGGAAGGCGGAGCTGAAGCCCAGGGCAAGGGGCCTCCACTCAGAATCCAGAGACTGTGGCCAATACCTGGAGTCTGGAGGGTAGGGCTATTGTGTAAATTGTCTCCGAGAACAGAGGATTATTTTCAAAGCCTTGAGGGCTAATGTAGTGTGTTCTGCTAACTTGCTTGGTGCCTGTTATGCCTTCTTTCCCTGCAATTTCTCCCATTTGTAATAGAAATGTCTAGCTTATGCCTGTTCTGCCATTGTACCTTTGGAAGCAGATAACTTGTATTCTAGATTTCACAGATGAAGGGGAATTTTTGGATTTTGGACTTGGAGTTAAGACTTTTGCTATGATATGATGGGGTGAATATGTTTTCCATGTTGCAAGGATGTGATTTCTTGGGGGCCAAAGGGTGGAATGTCATGGTTTGAATTATGTCCCCCCAAAAATGTGTGTATCAATTTGGCTAGGCCATGATTCCTGGTACTGTGTGATTTTCCTGTATGTTGTAAACCTGCCTCTATGATGTTAATGAGGGAGGATGGGCGGCAGTTGTATTAGTAGGGCAGGACTCAGTCTACAAGATTGGATTGTATCCTGAGGCAATGTCTTGAGATATAAAAGACAGAACTCAGCAGAGAGACAGGGGGACCTCATACCATCAAGAAAGCAGTGCCGGGAGCAGAGCGCGTCCTTTGGACTGGGGTCCCTGCACAGAGAAGCTCCTAGTCCAGGGGAACACCGAAGAGAAGAAGGCTGACAGAGAGAGAAAGCCTTCCCCTGGAAGATGGTATTGGTATTGGTTAAACTCTCTAATAATAACTTGTAACTTCTTTGTAGCACTTAGCCATCTGTATGCTCCTGAGGACAGAATTTGTATCTGTCTTGTTCACGGCTGTATTCCCAACATTTAGCACGTGTCTCACGCATGTGAGGTGCTTAATAAATATTTGTAGACTGAGTGAATGGAAGCACGCAGGAAGGAAAGTTTGCCTGCTGGACTTCAGGGTAAACACA
Organism: Dugong dugon; assembly: GCA_030035585.1. Taxonomy (NCBI): domain Eukaryota; kingdom Metazoa; phylum Chordata; class Mammalia; order Sirenia; family Dugongidae; genus Dugong; species Dugong dugon. Next base: position 37,465,059 of record CM057467.1, read on the forward strand.
GGTGGGAGTGTAGAGATAAATTGCACAGGCAGAATTCCTGGGTTCAGCACCTGGCTCTCTGACTTTTAATGATGTGATTTCTGGGCACCTCATTTAACCTCTGTGTGCCTTGGCTTTTCTCATGTGTAAAATAGTAGTTCTAATCTCATAGAGTTGTTGTGAGGATTAAATGGGCCAGTCAAAGTAAAGCAGTTCAATCAGGGCTAGCAATAATAAATGCTGACTCCCTATTTTTACTTAATTAAGGAGCCCTGGTGGTGCAACGGTTAAGCGCTCGGCTGCTAACGAGAAGGTTAGCGGTTCAAACCTACCCAGTGGCTGTGCAAGAGAAAGACCTGGAGATCTGCTCCCGTAAAGATTATTATAGCCTAGAAAACCCTGTGGGCCAGTTCTGCTCTGTCAGATGGGCTGGCTGTGAGTCAGAATCTACTCGACTGCACCCAGCAACAACATTTTTACTTAATTACATGTTTTTGGCTAACTGGAGTTGTTTTATGCTGTTTTATGCTCTGTCCCTGCAGCTTTTGGATTGCTTTGGGATTCCCGTGTTGATGGCCCTCTCATGGTTTATTCTTCATGCAAGGTACAGAGTGATCCACTTCATTGCTGTGGCTGTCTGTCTGTTGGGTGTAGGAACCATGGTTGGTGCAGACATATTAGCAGGGAGAGAAAACAATTCAGGTAAGATTGTGCTTCTTGTTTCTGGTTCAGTCACAGAAAAAAGTTTGGTTTATGTTTTCACTTTTATTTTGCAAAAGCACAGTAAAAGGCAGAAAACACATCCTGGTTAACTATTTTAAAATTTATTTTCATATTTACTTGCTTCTGGCATTTTGCAACCACTTTACAGAACAGTTTTTATGTTCCTACCTGCCCATAGTCCTGCTTCTTTTTGCCACATTTAATATTTTTGTTTTGTCTCATGAAGAGAGAAGTTTCTTTGTATGTTTGAAATAATCTTCTTTTGGTCCAAACATTTGGATTAGTTACTACGAAACCTACTGTATATTCTTGATTTTTTTTGTTTTTAAAGTCTCTCTGTAGGTGAGAGTACTTTGCATCAAAGTTCAGACAACTGATAGCAGGCAACCCAAATATGATCCATGAATTCACTCAATCTACAAGAGACTTCATTGTCTCCTTTGATTAAGAGAAAAAATTATCTTGAAAACATCTTCCTACTCTATAGTTTTCAAACTGACCCGACCCTCCAACCATTAATCTGTCGTGTCATAGAATATTTTCTGAGGCCTTAAGTATGGTATATATTACTATCTTCCAGTCTGTTAGTCTCTAGAGGTCAAAGTATGAAAACTCACAGCAGAATTGTGCCTGAAAGTGGCAAGAGTTAAGAGACTTTAAACTTCTAGAAACCAGGATTACTCTTTCTGTAAAATCTTATTTAAATGACCACGAGCCAGATAGACACCATGAGGCAAACTAAAGAGGTTCATCTGTTGACAGTGTTTTCCTTTTTGCGGCTTGTCTTCCTATAGGTAGTAATGTACTGATTGGTGACATCTTAGTTCTTCTTGGGGCTTCCCTCTACGCTGTCTCTAATGTATGTGAAGAATATATCGTGAAGAAGCTGAGCAGAGAGGAGTTTTTAGGAATGGTGGGCTTATTTGGAACAATTATCAGCGGCCTGCAGCTGTAAGATTCTACCGTTTTCTTTAAAAACAAAATGAGCAAATATAGCATAGATGATTACTTTCCAGCTACAAAAATTTGTTTAGTTGTCACCAGTTCACATTTGAGCGTCGGTAACTTGCTAAGTATCTATTAGCGGGTTGCAGAAATGTCATGAGTTATGCTTCGTTTTCTTATACATGAGTGACATTTAGGATCCTGCTTAGGATTTGGAAAAGACATTACAAATAAGGACTTTCTTTTTCAGTTATTTCTAGAAAATATTAACATATTAAATCCATAAGCTTATTTAAAGAAAGCATAACATATTTTTCTGCTATAGCTAACTATGCTATTGAAGAGTGAGTGAATACTGGAGTGAGACATATTTTAACCTGGATCTCTCTGTGACCTCTTGTTTTAATCCTAGATTGATTATAGAATATAAGGATATTGCCAGCATTCACTGGGACTGGAAAATTGGTAGGTAAATAAATGTCAATTCTTTTTAGTCAGTATCCTTTCCCTTCACTGACAAAAACACATTAAGAAACAAATACTCCATTTTCATATTTAGACATCTCTGTAAAATCACAGTGCAGTTCAGTACACACAGAGCTATAATGGTTTCGATTGAATTTTCTTTGAGAATTTTTAGATGAACCTCCAGAGAAGTTAATCTTCACCTGTAGGAATAGCCTTTCTTTTACCAGGAATTCTGAACAAGGCTGACCTTCATTCACGCTCATCTTTCAGTTTGATCCGTATCTTGGGTCCTCAGACTTCTTAGGAAGGTTGTTGTCTGCTTGAGGTAATTTATGAAGCATTAACCTGAGTGATCTGATGGTGCGTTATCACCCACAACCTTCCATTGCTGCTGTCACCTGATATTCTTAGGCATCTGCACAAATAAAGCAAAAGAAACTGTGATGTGACAGTTAGGAATGATTTGAACTTTATTTAATGATCGGTAGAAAGAAGTTGTATAGTACATAAAATGTCACTGGAGACTGTTCTACACTTGGATAATTTTATTGAATTAAATAATTCACATTGACAGAAAGATTGTGTGTGTGTGTGTGTGTGTGTGTGTGTGTGTGTGTGTTGGGTATGGGAATTAGATTGAGAAGTGATTGCAAAGCAGAAATCTGCCAATGTAGTCAGCATTTGTATGTCTAGCATTGTCTTAGAGAGGATAGTTACCTTATGCTATATTGGAGCATTTAATTTAATGAGGTGAACAAAAGGAAATGAACCGAACAACTTTGCCTTTGATGCCCTAAAAATACTTTATTCTGAATCCAATTATACAAATCATGTCCAGCCAAACAAAGACAATGCAAAAAGAGATAATTAGTGATTTTTCTTGACATGTGGCATTGATTCTGCCTTAATTGACCTTTTATCAGAGGTATCACTCTGCCCTAGAAGGGTGGATAGCGTGGGTGGTAAGAGCCATTGACTCAGTCACACCATGAGCAATATTTTATGGCCTTGACTATCCAACACATTGCTGGATTCTAGAGGTCCTTCATCTACATTGGAGTCCCTGGGTGGTGCAAATGGTTAACACACTTGGTTGCTAACAGAAAATTTGGTGGTGCATATCCATCCAGAGGCACCTTGGAAGAAAGACCTGGTGATCTACTTCTGAAAAAATCAGCCATTGAAAACCCTGTGGAGCACATTTCTACCCTGATACACATGTTGTAGCCATAAGTCAGAATTGACTTGACAGCAACTGTTTTTTTTACCCCTCATATAAGTCGTAACTTGTTATTATTTTTTTCCAGAGAGCTTTGTATCTTTCATTTGCAATGTTGACTGTTACGAAGGGGCTATGTAGATAATATATATGTTAAAGGATCAGGGAGTTTTGATCGTAGTCAAGCCTTAAGCCCCTTTGCCTTTATTTTCTCCCTGTAATGTTAGATATTCTGTTTTTTTCACAGCCCTGCTCTTTGTGGCATTTGCCCTCTGCATGTTTTGCCTGTACAGCTTTATGCCATTGGTGATTAAAGCCACCAGTGCCACTTCTGTCAACCTGGGCATCCTCACAGCTGACCTCTACAGCCTTTTCTTTGGACTCTTTCTCTTCAGCTATAAGGTAAGCAAGTAGCTCATGTTCAGAAAAGAGCATTTGCTTGGTCTGAAGTAGCAGTTTTCTTCAAGACTCTAGATCCAAAAATAAAGCCTTCACACCCCCTTGGTAAGAATTTCATTGTGTAGTCCTCACTCCTGTTGTTACTGCTTCTGAATTAAAAGATTGTTCAGAATAAGAATTGTGTTTTTAGGGCTTTTTCTAAAGGGTGAAATACCGTGAATTTCCTTTATGATGGTATGGCCCAGGAAACCAGCTTATGGAAATATTAAATACACGTTGCTGGATGATAAAGGAGCATTCCTAGAGCCACTGCTGACTTTGAGGGTCCATCTAACCTAGGCTGGTCACTCTGAGCTTTTCTGTTCACTCTCTTTGCCCTGGTTCACAAATAGAAAATCTGGGGTACTGATGGAAAAGAAGAGATGCAGATAGATGTGTTATCATGCATGCAGTGACTGGAATGGTTGTCTTTGATACGAACTTTGTATCTGGAAGGGACCTTAAAGGTAATTCCATTCAGTGGTTTTTCGGCCTTTTTCTGCCTCCACAGCATCACTGCAATCACAAGTGTAACCCCCTCCTATCAGTAACAGCTCCTGTTACCTGTAGTAATTCTCAAGGGGGTGGGAGGTAATGGATCAGTGTCTTCAAGGGAAGCAGAAAAGCAAGTATGTATAGCTTGAAAAAATAGCATCCCCAGAGATTCTGATACACTTCCATTGAGAGTTACTGATAGAACCACCCCATTTTAGAGGTGGGGAAATAAAGGGCCAGCGAGGTTATGTGCAGTTAAGTGACTCACCCTTAGTCAGCAGCTAGTTAGTGGTGAAACCAAAAGCCCGTTGTTTTCACGTTGATTCTGACTCATAGCGACCCTATAGGACAGAGCAGAACTGCCCCCATAGGTTTCCAAGGAGTGCCTGGTGGATTCGAACTGTCAGCCTTGTGGTTAGCAGCCATAGCTCTTAACCACTGTGCCACCAGGGTTTCCGGTTAGTGGTAAAAGTCAGGACTAAATCTCAGTTTTGTCTTATAGTCCAGTCTTCTTTCTACTGCACATTTCTCCCTATTACCGTTATTAAGATGAGACAATCAAACTTATAGATTCATCATGTTAAAGTCTTATATTTCAAAGAGAAAAAAATAAGTAGATTTTTTTCCCCACTTCTCATCTAATTTGGAAACTCAGGGCAGCAGTTCTCAAACTTTTTGATCTTGGGACCCAGTGACACTCTGAAAAAGTATTGAAGACCTCAGTTGCTTATATCTGTTATTTACCATATTTGAAACTAAAACTGAGAAATTTAAATATCATTTGTTTATTAACTAATTAAGGAAAGAATAAACTGGGTATGTGTTACCATAAATAACATTTTCATGAAAAAATATATTTTCCAAAATAAAAAATTGGTGAAAAGACTGGCATTGTTTTACATTTTTGAAAATCTCTTTAATGTCTGGCTTAATAGAGAGCGGCTGGGTTCTCATATCTGCATCTTCATTTTATCTTGTGATATCACATGTCATATAGCCTCTGGAACATTCCTTTGTACACTTCTAAGAGAATGAAAGTAAAAAAGGCAAATAACATTTTAGTATTATTATAATAGTTTTGACTTCACAGACCTCCAGAAAGAATCTTGGGGACCCTCAAGGGCCTCCAGATAATACTTTGAGAACTTCTGCCTTAGAAATCTATCTGTCCTTAGTTTACCCTCAGTAAATTTGACCTGCTCATTATCTTTCATTTGAGCAAATAGTTAGGTTGTTGGCTGTTACTTGATAATTTTAGTTTTAGTAGCTGGTGGGGATATTGACTATATTTCTTTGTCCTTGTAAAATTTTGTATCCAGGCAGAAACCTTGGTATTGATTTGCACTGTTCCCAGGTATCAACTGTGAACTCACTGTGCCAAGCTAAATGATTGATACTGTAATGATTGATTCCCAGAAATTTCTGCTTAAGAAGTATAAACCTTTTTGCCTTGCAAGATTACATGTGACAGGAACCAGCTGTTATCTTTATAAACTTGCTGGTTAAGGTATTCCTGAAACTTAAAAGGCTGAAGGAATATTTATAGCTTTTTGGTAGCATCTTTAAGCAATACCAAATGCCAAAGTGGAACAGAGAAATGGCCCTGACAGGTCCAGATATATATGTGTATGTATGTATTTTTTTCTATAAGAGCAGAATTGTCAAGGGCTACAAAGTCAGCCTTAAGGAAGTGAGTAGTTCTATGGTGCTGTGCCTGCATTTCCTATAGCCACCACCAGGGGATGATGGTGCTTCTTTACTGCAGTTCAGGGTTAGTTGAAAGCTACCTCAGACCCAAAGAAAGCTTGAGAACTCAGCAGTATGGCAAATGGTCCCCCTCACCTATGCTTTTTTTATTTTTTGGGGGGCCAAATATATTGATTTAACATTAGTATTTCAACTTTTACTTTTCTCTCATAAGTAAAATAATGCCCAAGGAGGAGCTATGGTTAAAGAAATAAAAATTTCTAAGTACAATTGAAATATTCTGGTCACTATCTCCTATTATGAATGCTATTAATCTAAATATTTACTCTTCGACTGGTCTTAACTTTAATATGAAAAAGCCCTTTTGTGTGTCATTTTGACTTTTAACAATTATTCTCAAAATTGGAGCATGCAATCTATAAATTTCTTTCTAGTTTATTTGTTTTATGTTTCTTTGTCCCTGTGTGGCTAGCAACTCACTCTTAACTCATTAGATTTTATTGTTTCTGGTCAAAGGCCATTTCAAAACTTACAGAGCAAAGAGCAGGTCTGCTATGATCTTTGGAGTAAGTTACTGAGATGGAAAAGCATTTCAGAGCATGAATAAGATACCTAGCATTTTAGACGTAATTGTTAAAGATAGAATCGTAAGTGCAATATGCCACCATTTTAAATTAATTGTATCTGAAATAATTTTGGCTCTGATATCTTGAAGCAACCAGTTCAAAAAGGAGCTTTAAATTTTTTACACTTCTCTGTGTCAGACCTTCAGTACTCTGCCTCTTCTGGAATTGATCTTGAGTAAATACTTAAAACATAGCAACGATTGAGAGGATGGCACAGGACTGGGCAGAGTTTTGTTCTGTTGTACATAGGGTCACTATGAGTCGGAATTGATTTGACGGCACCTAACAACAAATACTAACTGAACAGAGTAACCACAAGAAACTTCCTATGTAGATCCAGACACAAAGAGTAGAATTTTAAAAAGAAAAAGAGTATGATCCTACAACCACGGAAAGGCATGACCCCCTGGATTCTCTGTCAGCCCAGAAGTAAAACAATTTCTGAGGCCAACTCTTCAGACAAGGATTGGACTGGACTGTGGGACATAAAGTGATACTCGTGAGGAGTGTGCCTCTTAGCTCAAGTAGATCCAAGAGACTGAATGGTCAGCTTCTGTCTGGAGGTGAGATGGGAAGGCAGAGAGGGTTAGGAGCTGGTTGAATGGACCTGGGGAATCGGGTGGAAAAGAGGAGTGGGCTGTCACACTATGGGGAGAGCAATTAGAGTCACATAACAATGTATGTATAAATTTTTGTATGGGAAAAAAAGGGTATGATTCTCTAATTCAGGAGACATATCTCATACCCTTAAAGCCTCTCCCTTCTAATAAACATGCCTCCATTTAAGAACCTACCTTCTCAAGAGGACAAGATTCTTTGTCTTCTGGACATTTAAAAACCACAAACGAAAAAGGACATGTTTTGAACATGTTATATAAGTTTCCCCACAGGTAACAGTGAACATTTTATAGGAGAGCATGATTGCCTTTCATAATACTGACTTCAGAGAATTTAGGACTCTATTCCAAATAGCCTTAACTTCCCCTAATATTCTCAGAATCGATTATTTTTTCAACAGACATTTATTAAACGCCAGTTATGTGTTGGACAGGAGCCCTGGTGGTAAGCACTCGGGTGCAAACCGAAAGGTCGGCGGTTCGAACCCACCAGCTGCTCCAAGGGAGAAAGATGTGGCAGTCTGCTTCCGTAAAGATTACGACCTTGGAAACCCTATGGGGCCGTTCTGCTGTGTCTTATGTGGTCGCTATAAGTCATGTGGTACAAGTGGTATGTGTTCAGCTGCTAGTCTAAATGTTAGTGCTTCAAACCCACCCAGTGGCACTACAGAAGAAAGGCTTGGCAGTCTGCTTCTGTTAAGATTATAGCCAAGAAAACCCCATGGAGCAGTTCTACTGTGTAACACACGGGGTCGGCATGAGTCGGAATTGACTCTATGGCAACGGGTTTGGCTTTTTGGTTTTATGTGCTGGGTACTGTGCTGAGTATTAGATCCAAGAATTAAAACTAACCCTTTGCCATCGAGTTGATTCCAAGTCATAGTAAGACCCTATAGGACAGAGTAGAACTTGCCCCATAGGGTTTCCAAGGAGTGGCTGGTGGATTGGAACTGCCAACCTTTTGGTTAGTAGCCGAGCTCTTAACCACTGTGCCACCAGGGCTCCAAAATTAAAGCAAGTAGTAGGAAATTTGTTTGACTGTTTAGCTAGACGTATCACTGACTTTGTATCATCACTGAATCCAGTAAAGACTTTTCCTGCCTGTGGAGGGCTGTGGCTATTCTGTTCCTTAAGGAGTTCTAAAAGTTTAAGTTGAAGTAATTGAGCATCTGTAAAAAATTAACCTGTCAAAGCCATTGGTGGCCTGCAGAAGCCCACTGCTGGTTGTGACCAATGATCTACCTAATAGTCAAGCAAAAAACCTACTTAGCTGACAAATGTGTAGAGTCCAAAGTTTATTAGTGGTTATCAGGGATAAAAAGGAGGGGGAGAGCGGGAGTGTTTTCTTAGTGGGCACTGAGCTTCTGTTAAAAGCAGTGAAAAATGTGGAAATGGATAATGGTGACGGTTGCACAACATGGGAAGGAGAACGATGTGGTTTCCCTTCTCTCTACTTTTGGGAGTGTATCCGGCTTCCTTTTTCTTCTGTCTCTTTCCCTAGTATTCTTTCTCTCCTCCCTTCCCAACCATTCTGTTTTCTTATTGCTTTTTTCTGTTGTTCCCTTATTAGCACTTCTTATTTTACATAATATGAAATTTAAGCTAATTTAAAAATATTTTTTGGCTTGAATAAAAGAGTATGCCCCCATTCTTAATTTTAAAATCAGCTTAGCAGGACCTTTCATAAATCTGAGTTTGCTTGTTCCAGGGAGGGGAGGGGGATGATCCTGGGCATGTAATTACACATTAATTATGCTTCATGGTTTCCCTCATTTTTCCTATGCCATTTATGGTCAGTCTTTAGCTACTCTCCTTCTGTGCTTTATTCATCATAATATCACAAACAAATATTCATTTCTCTAATTTGACTATTCGAACTTTTGTATGACTCTTCAATTCAAATAAGAGCAAATATACAAAGCACTTAGTATAATTTACTTAACTTTGAGGTGTATCAGGGTGTCATTTTCAGTAAAAATACCTAATGGATTCGTGTTTTGTCTTCATTGCATTTTGCCCTCGGTGGTCCTTTTCAATATGAAAAAAGGACAGGTTGGAGAAGATCACGAAAAACTCCATCCATCCCTTTGGTGTGTCAGAATGGGCTCCAGCCACCATTGGTCCCTCTAGGCTAGAGAGGGTACAAGATGCTTTTCCTGCAGGGCTCTGTTCCCTGAGCTTGTCCTCACTAGACCTTATGCCAGTAATGACTTTGGACTTCACTTGAGACTTTTCCTGGGGGAAAAAAAAGAAATGACGTCTTAGGTTCTTTCCAGCTCTAAAAATCTCAGTCTCCTCAGGCCACCATAAATTTTAAACCATGTAAAACTTGCCTACAAAGACAAGGTAATTTATTAGATTTTAACAAAATGAATTATATTGGAGCAGCATACATGAGGGGTTGTTGAGAAGATGCTAAATCTGTATGTCCACGCTTTATCTTAGGGCATATGTTCCTCTGTCTCATACCAATACTGTAAGCTGTGCTGAGGGTCTGAGTGGGGCTCTCCCATGGTATCCATCCTGACCTTTTATTCCCTCCAGTAAGAGGGACTAGTTGTGGGGTGGTGTGCATCAGGATTATCATGGCAAAGGTTCCATTACCAAGAGAGCCAAAGATCCATTGGGCCACCGTGCCAGGTGGTGTTGCTAGAGCCTGTGCATTCACGAGTATATATGGGAAGCTTTCAGAAAAAAGGGCTGTAAGAAGGTCACCCTGAAAGCACAGTTGTCAAAAGACAGCAGCAATGATGTGTATGAGAGGGAGCACAGTCTACAGCCTGTTCTTCTCTCTTCCTAGTTTTCAGGGCTCTACATCCTGTCCTTCACCGTCATCATGGTGGGGTTTATTCTGTACTGCTCCACCCCGACGCGCACGGCAGAGCCGGCTGAAAGCAGTGTGCCACCAGTCACCATCATTGGGTTCGACAACCTGGGACTGAAGATGGAGGAGAACCTCCAGGAAACCCACTCTGTAGACTTGTAGCTGCAGAAGAAAGCATCAGAGCCTTCCTGGGAAACTGGGAGCCACCACTGGGGTAAAGCAGAACCTGCTGATTGCTGAGGGGACACTTGGATCATTTCAGACTCAGAGTGAACAGTCTGCAGCATGGAATTTGGTCCAGTGGTTAGATGTGAGAAAGGGACACAAAGCAATGTAGCAAACATTTCCAGTTGCTGTCCAGTTGACTCTGACTCATTGAGATCCCATATGTGTCAGAGTAGAACTGTGCTGCATAGATTTTTCAATGGCTGATTTTTGAGAACTAGATTGCCAGAACTTTCTTCCAAGGCACCTCTGGATGGACTCAAACCTCCAACCTTTCGGTTAGCAGCCAAGTGCATTAACCATTTGCACCACCCAGGGACTGCATCAGACATAGAAATACCAAAGAGCAGAACCCAAGGCAAGGATTTTGTTTCTGCATGTTTGAGGATCAATACCTGTTAGTGCTGGGAGACAAAGTGCAGGCCGCACACTAGGATCTGGGAGGCAGAAGTGGGAAGCAGGATGGAGGAGACAGCTTAGGAGTGAGCCAGCCTCAGGACAGGGCCTGACAGCAGGCTGTCCAGGCAGGGCTAGGTGTTCAGGAAGAGGTGGGCAGTCCAGGGTGGTTATGGAGTAGGTGTCCTGGTTTTCTTCCTGCTAAGGCAGTCGCTGACCACAAGCCTGGTGGCCTTTAGTGCACAGATGAGGTCTGGTAACTGATTGCACATGGCAGGAAGAGGGGGTGGGGGCAGCAAGAGGGCCAACAAAAACCAAACCACTGCCATCAAGTCGATTCCGACTTACAGTGGCCCTAAAGAACAGAGTAAAAGGGCCCCATGGAGTTTCCAAGGCTGTAATCTTTACAGAAGCAGACTGCCACATTTTTTTCCTGTGGAGCGGCTGGTGGTTTCGAACCACTGACCATTCAGTTAGCAGCCAAGTGTTTTAACCACTGCGCCACCAGGGCTCCTTAGCAAGAGGGCAGCACTTGAGAAATTATGGGATATATGTGAGCATAGCATAGAAGTATTAAACTGGAGTCCAGGAAACCCAGGAACCCTCTCCCAGTTGTTAAAAAAGGATACTACACTGCTTCTTACCAAATATTTGTAATGTGTCATGAGATTTTTATGATATTACTTCCATCCAAAGTGTTAATACTATAACACCGTTACAATCTCAGCCACCAATAGGCCAGTTGAAGAAAACTCTCTGTAAATTATTTTGTAAAAATGCAATAAAGAAATTGAGGTAAGTGTTCATTTTATTAAAAGATTTTGAACTCATGGAAATGCGTTCCCCCGGTAGTTTCTTTGATTAACCAGTTCCCCTTGTGGATTTTACATGGCTTAACATATTTGAAGTTTCCTCATATCCATATTTTCAGGATCATATCTTTGTCAGAAAGACAAACCTTTCTCTGCAGGACTCAGCTAGGATGGAGGGGAATTCAGAGGGAGCTCACAGGTCATTTGCAGGACCAAATGTTTTTCAATTCTAAGTTATTACAGTGGAATTTGTACTTTTTTGAGTGAAAAAATCTTTTTAATTCTGTGCGACCAATTAAAGCTGTCTTTTCAGTTGATATTTGGTTTTCACTCCCTATGGTTAACAGCTGTCTATGAGGGAAAAAAGGTCATGTTAAAATGTTTGGCCTTTTTGGGAAGATGTTCATTTTGATTAGCACACAGATTATTTTTAAAAGTATCTTGCTTAAGAATAAACATGTATGTCTAGGGATAGTGATGAAGTAGAGTCTCTCAGATAACAAAATCCCATAAGTCTTTCAAGGCTCAGCTCAAATGTCACCTCTGAAGCCTTTCTCAGGCTGTGTAGGTGAGGTCCCTCCTTCCTCAAGGCGCCTGCGGCCCCTTGTACATTTCCTCCTTTTAGCATGTTATGGGCGCGCTTGTGGTTTACCTGCCCCTCCTCACCACAGGCTGAGCTCCTCCAGGTCAGCAACTGCCTTTTTCCATCTTTCTAGGCCTTTGGTCATCCACTTAGATGTTTATTAATTAAACTTTTGCCTTTGGTCTCAATTCCTAACATTTGAGGGAAGATTGACCCAAACAAAGTAAGGTCTTTTATACAAATGCATGTAGTTAGCAACTTATTTTGCTCTGCTCTCTTCCCACTCATATACTTAATTCTAGTCTTTCCCCTTGCCTACTCCATAGATGTCACAACACCCCCTAGAGGAGGAGAAAGGAGTTCAAATCTGGGCTCCCAGAGATTTGTAATTTGCATGAGAAAGGAACATAAAACTATGTATCAGACATGTTGTTGGTAGTTGCTGTTGAATTGGCTCCAAGTCATGGCAACCCCATGTACAACAGAATGAAACATTACCTAGTCCTGAGCCATCTTCAGGATTGTCGATGTGTTCAAGTCGATTGTTGTGGCCACTGTGTATTTTGAGTACCTTCTAACATAGGGGGCTCATCTTCCAGCACTATATCAGCACTATATATTCTGTTGTGATCCATAGGGTTTTCATCAGCTAATTTTCATAAGTAGATCGCCAGGCCTTCCTAGTCAGTTGTAGTCTGGAAGTTCTTCTGAAACCTGTCTACCATGCTGGTATTTGAAATAACCAGTGGCATAACGTCCCGCATCATAGCAACACACAAGCCACCACACTATAACAAACTGACAGAAGAATGGTGGGTATCAAACATAGAAATACTAAAATAGAGCAGAGCCCAAATGCAGTGTCCCAAAGAAGCAATGCTCTGAATGTCAGTCAGCTGTTAAATTATAGTTAGTACTGCAGGGCTGTGCATCCTGGCTTAAATAAATTTTTGAAGACTGGGAGTTTAACCAGTCTTTATAGCACTGCTTCCACGGGAAAGTGTATTTCAAACATGTGGCTTAGAGACAAGCTTTTGAAAGACGACACATCCTTAAATGGAGAACCTTCTGTAAATCTCTTTTAGCCATTAAACAATATTGATTTCTCAGTATTTTTTCTACATACTCATGCCATTAAACAAAAAAATCCCTACTGATTAGTATAATTGAGTTGGCTAGATTGTTCCCAAGTGTTATCTTGTATATAATAAATTGTGCAGTTGGACTGTGGTTACACTGTAAAAAGAGGAATGTGCTGATGCCATTTTCAGTATTTGCTGTGTGAAACTAGGTTCCCTTTTGTGGACAAGCAGTAACATTTCTCATCTTTCTGATACCAGCCTCTCATAGAATTGATATGTATTATCAGTGGAGTTTCCAGCAGGTGGCGCTTTAACAATTGTAACAACCTGTAACATAAACAATACTGTCTTTCATTTTATAGTGCCACCATATTGTCCTTTTATTTATTTTTATTTTTAATTTTTTTTATTGTACTTTAGATGAAGGTTTGCAGAACAAATAGTTTATCATTAAACAATCAGTACATATATTGTTTTATGACTTTGGTTAAAAACCCCGAGACATGTCAACACTCGCCCTTCTCAACTTTGGAGGACCTTTTTTTTTTTCTTGGTGAAAATATACATAGCCAAAGTTACACCATTTCAAAAGTTTTTGCATGTACAATTCAGTGACATCGACTACATTCTTCCAGTTGTGCTGCTATTCTCATTATCCTTTTCCAAATTACTCCATCACCATTATCTTCAACTCACTGCCCCCTAGGCTTCCTGTCAAACCTTTTGAGTTGCTATTGTCAATTTGATCTCACATAGGTAATTCTCTTTTTTTTAGATAATTTTTTTTTTTTCTTTTTTTGGTACCTTAGATGAAGGTTTACAGAACAAATAGTTTCTCATTAAAGTTAGCACACTTATTGCCCTATGACAGTGGTTAACAACCCCAAGACATGTCAACACTGTCCCATCTCAACCTTGGGTTCCCTATCACCAGCTTTCCTGTCCCCTCCTGCCTTCTAGTCCTTGTCCCTGGACTGCTGTGCCTCATTAGTCACATTTTGTTTTATGGGGCTGTCCAATGCCCAGCTGAACAGTGAACCTCGGGAGTGACTTCATCACTGACCTAAAAGGGTGTCCGGGGGCCATACTCTCAGGGTTTCTCTGGTCTGTCAGGCCAGTAAATCTGATCTTTTTTTGTGAGTTAGAATTTTGTTCTACATCCTTCTCCAGCTCTGTCCAGGAGCCTCTGTTGTGATCCCGGTCAGAGAGTCAGTGGTGGTAGCCGGGCACCATCTACCTGTATTGGACTCAGTCTGGTGGAGACCGTGGTAGCTGTGGTCCATTAGTCCTTTGGACTAACCTTTTCCTTGTGTCCTGTTCTCTTTATTCTCCCTTGCTCCCGAAGGGGTGAGACCAGTGGCGTATCTTAGATGGCTGCTCACAGGCTTTTAAGACCCCAGATGCTACTCACCAAGGTAGAATGTAGAACATTGTCTTTATAAACTGTGTTATGCCACTTGAGCTAGATGTTCCCTGAGACATATTGTCCTTTTAAAGTGTTTTTTGTTTTGTTTTTTAAGAGGGTACTATGACAATTCTCCTCAGCTGGGGTTGCCTTTAACAGTTAAAGAATCGAGGTCTCAAAAAAAGCTGAAACATCCTTCCCAAGTCACAGAGGGCTTGGTAGATAAGGTGAAAACAGATCCAGGGTTTTAATCTTTCAATTTGGCCAGTAACCTAAAGTCTCCACTCCTCGAGACAGTGAATTCTAAGGGGGTTCCTGTGGAGCTCCTGAGCCAGTAAATGCATCTCTAATGAGAGGAATTGTGAAGATTTTCATGTAAAAATTAGTTTGATAGTGCAGTTTTCTCTGCAGCCCTGGAGCCTGACCTTTTAAGAAGCTGTCTCCATTCGTAGAGATGAATGAGATCTTCTGTATGCCTAGTCACGATTCTCTTTTCCTTCGTAATTATGATGATGTGCCATTTTTCATCCACATTTAATCACTTAGTGTCTGGACGTATCCTCAGCCCTCAAAAGATATCAATAAATCAGAGAAATTTAGCAGATAGCCACTTAGCTGATTAAAAGGCAAGAGATTTATGAGGAAATTAGGTAATGCTGAGACTGCAGTTCTCCAGTAGTCATATAAAGGATGTTTGGAAAGTCTGGCAATAATGGTATATCGGGGGCCTAAAGCCTCTTCAGCACTGCAGAATTTTACCTGCCCTTCCATGTATAAGGGGGCCCTCCTGGCACAGTGGTTAAGCATTTGGCTGCTAATCAGAAGGTTGGCAGTTCGAATCCACCAGCTGCTCCTTGGAAACCCTATGGGGTAATTCTACTCTGTCCCATAGGGTTGCTGAGTCAGAATCGACTTGATGCAACAGGTTTGGTTTTCCATGTATAAACCTGTAGGATTTGATGTCCCAAAGTTACTTCTCTTGATGCTCAAACTCCCATCACTAGTACTTTATTCCTTGGTTTAAATATTGTCCTCTTCTGATAATATTAACTTAAAATTCAGACACTTTTGGAGAATGAAATTTAGATCAAAAGGGGAGAAAATTGACAAAAACCCATGCATATAGTAATTTGAACAATTATTGGCTCCAGCTAACTATAAACACACGTTCAGATGGTTCACACATTCAGCTGTTACAATTCATTGCCTGCCTGATGGGGAGGCCAGAGTCTATGCACAGGTGTGACTTAGAGGATTTGCAGGGCTGGTAGCTGGAGTTTCCATGAGAAGTGCCACCTTCTCTGACCTTGGATGTTAACTTCTTTATGCCTGGTGACCATGCTTTCCCACTTTTGCCTTAGTGGATCATAGACTTTTAGATTTCCTAATCTGACTTTGATCTTGTGCTTCCATATGGGACCTGATCCACCTCGATCTTCTTGAAAAGTCTCCTAGTTCAGTGCACAAATCTTTAGGTGGCAAAACAACAAAAGCCTTGAGATCTTAGTTGCTGAGGAAGTACTATTGTTGATAAGACTGATTGTAGCAATTTCAGGCAATTCAGCCCCATTCTATACATATCCAGAGGCATTCCAGTAGAATTTCATTTTCCCAGTCTTATCTGCTAGATTACGTGTATATAGTATCTTTCCTTGGACACAATGAGTGTGCAGCACTTAGTTGCTCTGTATTGTCAAACTGGAGGATTGGGCAGGCACAGAGAGGGCCAAGACTTGGTCCCAGATCTGCTAACCAAATTGTGGAACATGCCAGCGCAGGGGGATTGGGCTCAGTTGAGAGCTCAATGTGGCTGGTGAGCATAATGTACTATTCTGAGTACTCGTAAGTCATGATGTAGGAGTGTGGTTCATGCCCGCATTTCTCTGTGGGGAGCAGAGCACCCAGACTCTAGGCCAGGCCAGGAGAAACCATCTGCAGGGTCTATTGTAGAGAGCCAAGCACTCTACCTGGAGTTCAGTGGCTGCATGCTAATCTCTTAGGAAGAAGGCTGGCTAGGGTATGGCAGGGCACTTGGATAGGTCCCCAAGAATAAGATGGGTAGGGTGGGAAGAAGACATGGGAAAGTAGGGTCCTAGGCCACTGGGACCAGGATGGGCTTAAGAAAGGGAGCTGGGACACCAAAGACATTTACCAGTTGCCATCGAGTTGATTCCAACTCATGGCAACCCCATGTGTGTCAGGGTAGAACTGTGCTCCGTGAGGTTTTCAATGGCTGATCTTTCAGAAGTAGGTTGCCAGGACTTTCTTCCAAGACACCTCTGAGTGGACTCGAACCTCCAACATTTTGGTTAGCAGCCAAGCGCATTTAATCATTTGCACCACCCGGGGACTTTACTGAAGACATACTGAACTCAATTTAACCCTAAAATAGACCTCTGCCCTTAGGATATTCCTTAACCTTCTAAAATAGAATTTCTCAAGCTGACTATCTTATCATTGCCTTAAGTTCAGGCAGTCAAACTGAAGCACATCGTGCTCTCTATCCCATCCACTTCCTTCACCATCCGCCCTCATCTTCGAGTTCCCACTTCTGAATTTCATATTTCACTAATGACACTATTATAGTGTTGCTCAGATTCAAACCCTTGAAGTTATGTTCGATTTATCCCTCACCTTTCACATCCTTCAGGGCACCAATGTCAGTTCTTCTTTTGTGACATCTCTTCTGTCTGTCTCTTCATTTTCCTTTTCAAAAACATCCAACATAACACCAAACATAAGGCCTTAAGAAAATAATAGGGGAGGCAAGGCCAAGATGGCAGAGTAGTCAGGTGCTTCCAGTGGTTCCTCTTACAACAAAGACCCGAAAAAACAAGTGAATCAATTATATATGACAATCTAGGAGCCCTGAACATCAAAGGCAAAGTTGAGGAATTGGACTGAGTGGCAGGGGGAGGGACAGACAGCTCAGAAGCAGCAAGGAGTTGCCAGACCTGACCCAGCGGGAACTGGCACCTTGCAGGCTGGGTCATCTGGCATGCACAGTGAAGCAAGCAGTGGCGTTCAGGACGTGTTTTCAGTATTGGGAGAGACTGAGTGGCAGTCTACTCAGGCCTCCAGAACCTGTGAAAAGCAGTGCTCAATTGGCAAAAGATAAGTACATGCATCTAACCTACCGTACAGATTAAAGAACACCCCCTTTGGGAAGAATCTCCCATTTACCTGCTCCCTCCCCACTCTGCACCAGGTCTCAGGTTGGCTTCAGTGATTGCCCAGTCCTCTGGGCCGGAAGTAGGACCCATCACATGCCCTGAGCCTTTCGGCCTTGGAGAGGGAACAAATTAACAAACAGGAAGAAATAATCTGCCAACTCCTCTAAGTTGGGAACTCAGGGCAGGCATAGCTCCCTAGGCACAGGCATAAGGAGTTCACAGACTCTGAATGTCTTTCACCCCTGCATAGACCTGTGTGGGCCCATTTCAGCAGCGTAGGCCCTCATTAGCACAGTACAACAGGTTATATACCTGATCCCTAACTTCAACTCTGTCAGCTATATGGTGAAGTGGCAGGTTTGTGACATTTGACACTGCTCTGCCCATTAAGCAAGGCCCTCGCCTACCCACATCATGGGCCTGAGGACTGGTGGCTCCACCCACGCCACCTAGCCACCTGCGACGGGTCCAGAAGTAAGTGGTGCCGCCCACTCCTTACAGCCAACAGCATTGGGTGCTCATAGTCAGGCTGCAAAACCCACCCACCTACACACTCTAGGGAACAGGGATATACTTTCCCCCCAGACACTCAGGCAGTCATCAGCCCCCTGCCTTGCTCAGCGTGTGACCCCTACCACAGCCAGACACCTGTGCCTACACCAATCACCCCTCCCTGTCTAGGACTGTAGGTGAGAGCCCACACCACACACTTGGTGGCTGCCTACCTGAACACCTGAGCTGAATCCATACAAGAAAAGTAAATGGACTCTTGGGCATGCATACCTAGTAATAGATCTAACCACCTGGTGACAGGATGTTAGCGCTTCAAAGACACCAATAATCAAACTAGCTCACATGAGCAACAGATTTGGGCATATCAAAACAAAACAAAACAAAACAAGAAGCTAGGACACAGTAAGCAAACATAAAATGAATATAATAACTGATCGATGGCTCAGAGACAGCAGTCAATATCAAATCACATAAAGAGGCAGACCATGATGGCTTCAGCAAGCTCCCAAAACAAAGAATCAAGAAATCTTCTGGAGGAGGATAACTTCTTGGAATTACTGGAGGTAGAATACAAAAGATTAATATACAGAACTCTAAAGAGATCAGGCAAAACGCAGAACAAGCCAAGGAACACACAGACAAAGCAATAGAGGAACTTAAGAAGATTATAGAAGAGCACAACGGCAAATATAACAGACTGCAAGAATCCATAGAGAGACAGCAAACAGAAATCCAGAAGATAAATAATAAAATTTCAGAATTAGACAACTCAATAGAAAGTCACAGGATCAGAATTGAGGCAATGGAAGTCAGAATTAGTGAGGAACAATCAGATAAAAGGATTCAAGAAAATGAAGAAACCCTAAGAATTATGTGGGACTCTATCAAGAGGAATAACCTACAAGTGATTGGAGTACCAGAACAATGGGGGCTAACAGAAAATACAGAGAGAATTGTTGAAGATTTGTTGTCAGAAAACTTCCCTCATATCCTGAAAGATGAGAAGATATCTATCCAAGATGCTTATCGAACCCCACACAAGGTAGATCCCAAAAGAAAGTCACCAAGACATATAATCAAACTTGCCAAAACCAAAGATATATAGAGAATTTTAAGAGTGGCTAGGGATAAAGAAAAAGTCATCTACAAAGGAGAGTCAATAAGACTAAGCTCGGACTACTCAGCAGAAACCATGCAGGCAAGAAGGCAATGGGATGACATATATAAAGCCTTGAAGGAAAAAAGCTGCCAGCCAAGAATTATATATCCAGCAAATCTCTCAAATATGATGGTGAAATTAGAGCATTTCCAGATGAACAGAAGTTTAGGGAATTTCCAAAAACTAAACCAAAATTACAAGAAATACTAATGAGAGTCCTCCAGTTAGAAAATCAGTAACATCAGATAACAAAACCAAGACTAGAACACAGGACAGAGCAACCAAATATCAACCTAGATAGGGAAGTCACAAAAATAAATCAAAGTTAAAATGCTGAAAATAGGGAAACAGAGGTGTCAATATGTAAAAGAAGACAATATTAAAAAAGAGAGACTAAATAATGTAGTCATAGATCTTTCGTATGGAAAGGAAGTCAAGGCGATATAAAGAAATAAAAGACTCGTATAAACTTAGAAAAATATGGGTAAATATTGAGGTAACCACAAAGGAAACTAACAATCCTACACACCAAAATAAAAAGCAAGAAAAACATAAAGACAAAATCAACAACAATGAAAAAGATGAAAAGAAAATACATAAAGAAAAATGACTCAGCACAGAAAATTAAGTGGAACAAGGAAACTGTGAACAACACACAAAAAAAGACATCAAAATGACAGCACTAAACTCATAACTATCAATAATTATGCTGAACGTAAATGGACTAAATGCATCGATAAAGAGACAGTGGCAGAATGGATACAAAAGCACGATCCGTCTATATGCTGCCTACTAGAGACACACCTTAGACTTAAAGACACAAACTAAAACTCAATGGATAGAAAAAATATATGTCAAACAAACAACACTCAAAAAAGAGCAGGAATGGCAAGATTAATCTCTGACAAAATAGACTTTAGAGTAATATCCACCACAAAGGATAAGAAGGACACTATATAATGATTGAAGGGTCAATACACCAAGAGGACATAACCATAATAAATATTTATGCACCCAACAACAGGGCTCCAAAATACATAAAACAAACTTAACAGCATTGAAAAGAGTTAGAAAGCTCCACAATAATAGTAGGAGACTTCAACACATCACTTCCACTGAAGGACAGAACATTCAGAAAGAAGCTCAATAAAGACACGGAAGATCTAAATTCCACAATCAACGAACTTGATCTCATAGACATATACAGAACACTCCACCCAACAGCAGCCAAGATACTTTCTTTTCCAATGCACATGGAACATTATCCAGAACAGAACACATATTAGGCCATAAAGCAAGCCTTAATAGAATCCAAAGCACTGAAATACTACAAAGCACCTTTTCTGACTATAAAGCCATAAAAATAGAAATCAATAACAGAAAAAGCAGGGGAAAAAAATCAAACACATGGAAACTGAACAACATCTTGCTCAAAAACTACTGGGTTATAGAAGAAATTAAGAACAGAATAAAGAAATTCATAGAATCAAATGAGAATGAAAACACATCCTACCAGAACCTTTGGGACACAGCAGAAGCAGTGCTCAGAGGTCAATTTATAGCAATAAATGCACACATCCAAAAAGAAGAAAGGGCCAAAATCAAAACAATCAACTCTAAAACTCGAACAAATAGAGAGCAGCAAAAGAAGCCCTTGGGCACCAGAAGAAAGCAAATAATACAGATTAGAGCAGAATTAAATGAAATAGAGAATAGAAAAACAATTGAAAGAGTTAACAAGACCAAAAGCTGATTCTTTGAGAAGATCAACAAAATCGATAAGCCACTGGCCAAACTGACAAAAGAAAAACAGGAGAGGAAGAAAATAACCCAAATAAGAAATGAGATAGGTGATATCACAACAGACCCAACTGAATTAAAAGAATCATAACAGAATACTATGAAAAATTGTACTCTAACAAATTTGAAAACCTAGAGGAAATGGACAAATGTCTAGAAACACACTACCTACCCAAACTAACACAAACAGAGGTAGAACAATTAAATAATCCCTAACAAAAGAAGAGATTGAAAAGGTAATTTAAAAACTCCAAACGTAAAAAAGCCCTGGCCCGGATGACTTCACTGGAGAATTCTACCGAACTTTCAGAGAAGAGTTAACACCACTACTACTAAAGGTATTTCAGAGCATAGGAAAGGATGGAATACTCCCAAACTCATTCTATAAAGCCAGCATAACCCTGATACCAAAACCGGGTGAAGACACCACAAGAAAAGAAAATTACAGACCAATATCCCTCATGAACACTGACGCAAAAATCCTCAACAAAATTCTAGCCAATAGCATTCAACAACATATCAAAATAATAATGCACCATGACCAAGTAGAATATATACCAGGTATGCAGGGATGGTTCAGCATCAGAAAAACAATCAATATAATCCATCACATAAAACTAAATACAAGAAACACATGGTCTTATTAATTGATGCAGAAAAGGCATTTGACTAACTGCAACACCCATTCATAATAAAAACTCTCAGCAAAATAAGAATAGACGAGATATTCCTCAACATAATTAAGGAAATTTATACAAAGCCAACAGCCAACATCATCCTAAATGGAGAGAGCCTGAAAGCTTTCCCCTTGAGAACAGGAACCAGACAAAGATGCCCTTTATCACCACTCTTATTCAACATTTTACCGGAGGTCCTAACCAGAGCAATTAGGATAGAAAAAGAAATAAAGGGCATCCAAATTGGTAAGGAAGAAGTACAAGTATCTCTTTTTGCAAATGATGTAATCTTATATACAGAAAACCCCAAAGAACAGCAAGAAAACTACTTGAACTAGTAGATTTCAGCAAAGTATCAGGATATAAGATAAACATACAAAAATCAGTTGGATTCCTCTACACTAACAAAGAGAACTTTGAAGAGGAAATCACCAAATCAATACCATTTACAATACCCCCGAGAAGATAAAATATTTAGTAATAAATCTAACCAGAAATGTAAAAGACCTACTCAAAGAAAACTATAAAACACTACTGCAAGAAACCAAAGAGACCTACATAAGTGGAAAAACATACCTTGCTCATGATATAGGAAGGCTCAACATTGTGAAAATGTCTATTCTACCCAAAGCAATCTACAGATACAATGCAATCCCGATTCAAATTCAAATGGCATATTTTAATGAGCTGGAGAGACAAATCACCAACTTCAACTGGAAATGGAAGAGGCCCCAAATAAGTAAAGTATTACTGAAGAAGAACAAAGTGGGAGACCTCACACTACCTGATTTTAGAACCTATTATACTGCCACGGTAGTCAAAACAGCCTGGTACTGGTACAATACATAGAAAAATGGTACAGAATTGAGAATCCAGACTTAAATTCATCCACCTATGAGCAGCTGATATTTGACAAAGGCCCAAAGGCTGTTAACTGGGGAAAAGTAATCACTTTAACAAATGGTGCTGGCATAACTGCTGACGTTTTCTTTGTTCCTCTTACTCTCCTGTTCTGAATTCCTTTTATTTGTAGATTTTTTTCTTCATTTCCTTTGTTTTTGTAAATTTTATTTTTACTGAGATTTTATGTTTTTCTTCTTCGTTTTGATGAGTAGGTTTGTTAACTTTCTTTGTGGTTACCTTGAAATTTACCCTTATCTTCCTAGGTTTGAACCAGTCTATTATTACTTGGTATCACCTTGCCTTCCTCTCCATTTGAAGGTTCTATACCTACACCGTTTATTCCCTCTTTTATTGTTCTGATGCTGTTGTCATTTACAGATGAATCTCTCTGGTTCCCTGTTGTAATTCTTTTGGTTTTGGATAGTCCTTTAGTGTTAATTACCTAGGTTGGTATCTGGCTAGTACAATCCTGCATCATAGATTCAGCCTGTGGTCTGATGTTGTTTGTTCTCAGACCGAAGGACTCCCCTTAATAATTCTTGTAGTTTGGTTTGGTTTTTACATAGTCCCTTAATTTCTGTTTATCTGGCAATGTCCTAATTTCACCATCATAATTGAATGACAGTTTTGCAGGATATATTATTCTTCGCTGGCAATTTTTGTCTTTCAAGGCTTTATATATGTCATCCCATTGCTTTCTTGTCTGCATGGTTTCTGCTGAGTAATCAGAACCTAGTCTTACTGTTTCCCCTCTGTATGTGACTTTCTATTTTTCTAGACCTGCTCTCAGGATTCTTTCTTTGTCTTTGGTTTTAGCGAGTGTGATTATGATATGCCTTGATGATTTTCTTTTGGGGTCTATCCTATATGGGGTTCGTTGAGTTTCTTGGATGGTCAGGTCTTCATCTTTCATGATATTGGGGAAGTTTTCTGTCAGCAGTTCTTCAACGATCCTCTCTGTGTTTTCTGTTTTTTCCCCTGTTCTGGAACTCCAATCACTCAAAGATTTTTGCTTTTGATTGTTACCCACATCATTCTCAGGGTCTCTTCATTTTTCTTTGTTCTTTTTTCTGATTTTCCTCAAATAGTTTTATCCAAGTGTTTGTCTTCAATTTCTCTGATCCTGTCTTCTATCATTTCAAATGTGCTCCTCAGCCCTTCTATGACACTGTCCATTTCTGAAATCTTGTTGTTTATCTTTTGGATTTCTAATTGTTGTTTTTGTATGATTTCTAGTTGTGAATTTATTTTGGCATTTTGTTCCTGTATTATTTTCCTGAATTCTTCCATTTTTTGGCCTGTATTTTCCATGCATTTGTCTGCCTTTTCCATGAATTTGTCTATTTTTTTCTCATTTTTGTCTGCTTTTTGCTACAACCCTTGGATAATTCTGAATATTAGAGATTTGAATTCCCTATCAGGTAGTTCTAGTGCCTTTTCTTCTCCTGGAAAGTCAGCTGGCGTTTTATTTTGGATGCCTACTGGAGCCATCCTGTCCTGTTTTTCTTTTATATGTTTTGATATTGTCTGCTGTCTTTGGGACATTCAGTAGTTATTTTCCTTGTTTATTGATTGTAGATTTGTTTGTTTCATCCTGCTTTTTTTAATTTGGTTATGTCTCAGCAGGCAGGCTATGTGTTCTTTGTTGTTTTCTCATCTGTGGGCATGGTACTTCTCACCTCCTTATCCAATGGCTATGGTCAGTCACTCAGCTATGGTGCAGCAGGGCAGGTCCACCTGAAGGGGAGTGGCTGGGATGTGTTGTTTGTGGCATGTACTAAGGCCGACAGGGCGAGCTGGGAATCAGTGCAGGGCAGGTTCCGGTAGGCCGTGCCTGTGCTGCTTTAGGATGTGATGTTCAATGCATGGTGCAGATAGGCAGGAAAGCGGGGGAGATTTTGATGTGTGGAGCTAAGATGGGTATGGGAAAGAGGAGAGAGAGGAGAGAGAAACAGGAGCTAGAAACAAAACAAAAAAGAGTGGTAACAGAGCTTGCCATTGGAGTGGAGAGATGAGAGATCGAGAAATGGAGAAAAACAAAAGGAAAAAAGGAAAAAGGGTAAAAGAAAAAAAGAAAGAAAACCCCCCAGGGATCCCTCCAGTGTGGCTGTGAAGACTGGGGAGGTGGCTCCCAGGCCATGAAGTGCAGCCTGGCTAGAAGGGATGGAGGTGTCGCATAGCACCAGTTATTCAGGAGACAGGAAGAGAAGCTAAGTGTAGAGAGATGAGAAACAGAAATGAAGAAAGACAAGAAAGGATAAAGAAAAAAAAAAACAAAAAAGAAATGCTCTCAGGGATCCCACTGCACAGTTGCACAAACTGAGGAAGTAGCTCCCAAGCTGGGCAGCGCAGCCCGGCTAAAAGGGGCTCCGAAGCTGAGAGATGAAGAAGAAAACAACAAAGAAATCAGAACAAAGAAACAAAAAAAAAGCCCCAGGGATCCCACCAGAGTGGCAGGATGGACTGGGAAGCCGTTCCACAGTCAAGCAGCATTTCTCAGCCTTTCAGGAAGAAGCAAAGATGGCACATAGAGCCAGGTATTTGAGAGAAAGGAGGGGGAGATGGTGAGAGGTATGGAAGAAAATGAAAGAAATGGACAAATCAATACCAGCAACCAACAAATGGCACTCAAGGAGGCCACCAGTGTGGGTGGGTGGAATCCAAGCAGCACAGTGCTGAAGCCAGTGCCTCCTGGCCAAAAGACTGTGGACACGGGAAGCAGAGGAGGCCAAGTGGTGGTGAAGAAAGGTGAAGGGTGGGAAAGCGTATATCGCTGCTTACTGGTTTTTCTGTCTCCTGCTGGGAGCTCCATGAAACTGCTTTCTTGTACTCCCTGTTCGCCAATCTCTGACAGGAGTCCAAGATGGTGAAAACGTGCTGCATTAGCTGATAGGGGACTTCTGCATGTATCTCTCCTCTCTCTCTGTTCTCTGTCAGTTTCTTATTCCATTCAGTGCTTGGCTGAGTTCTTTATCTCTTCATTTGATGCTTAGGGTTTCAGGATTGACATTTGTCTCTGTTTGACTTAGTTTTTCAGGCCTTTGCTGTGGAGGGACAGTGTGGTGCTTCTGTCTATAGCACCACGTTGCCTGGAAGTTTGGTGCTGGCATAACTAGATACCCATCTGCAAAAAAATGGAACAAGACCCATACCTCACACCATGCACAAAACGTAACTCAAAATGGATCAAAGACCTAAATATAAAATCTAAAACGATAAAGATTATGGAAGAAAAAATAGAGACAATGCTAGGAGCCCTAATACATGGCATAAACAGAATACAAAACATTACTAACAATGCACAAACACCGGAAGAGAAACTAGATAACTGGGAGCTCCTAACAGCTCATCAAAAGACTTCACCACAAGAGTAAAAAGAAAACCTACAGACTGGGAAAAATTTTTTGGCTAATCTCTAAAATCTACAAGGTATTGCAAAACCTCAATAACAAAAAGACAAATAACCCAATTAAAAAATGGGCAAATGATATGAACAGACAGTTCACCAAAGAAGACATTCACATGGCTAACATATACATGAGGAAATGCTCACGATCATTAGCCATTAGAGAAATGCAAATCAAAACTCAGTGAGATATCATCTCACCCCAACAAGGCTAGCATTAATAAAAAAAAAAAAAACACAAAATAATAAATGTTAGAGAGGTTGTGGAGAGACTGGAACACTTATACACTGTTGGTGGGAATGTAAAATGGTACAACCACTTTGGAAATCGATTTGGTGCTTCCTTAAAAAACCAGAAATAGAAGTACCATACGATCCAGCAATCCTACTCCTTGGAACATATCTTAGAGAAATAAGAGCCATCACACGAATAGATATATGCACACACATGTTCATTGCAGTACCCATGTTCACAATAGCAAAAAGAAGGAAACAACCTAGGTGCCCATCAATGGACAAATAGATAAACAAATTATGGTATATTCACACAATGGAATACTACACAATGATAAAGAACCAAGATGAATCTGTGAAACATCTCATAATATGGATGAATCTGGAAAGCATTATGCTGAGTGAAATTAATTAGTCACAAAAGGACAAATATTGTATGAGACCACTATTGTAAGAACTCAAGAAAAGGTTTAAACACAGAAGAAAACATTCTTTGATGGTTATGAGGGTGGGGAGGGAGGGAAAGGGGTATTTACTAGCTAGATAGTAGACAAGAATTGTCTTAGGTGAAGGGAAAGACAACACACACTACAGGGAGAAGTCAGCACAACTGGACTAAACTAAAAGCTAAGAAGTTTCCTGAATACAACCAAACACTTTGAGGGACAGAGTAGCAGGGGTAGGTGTCTGGGGACCATGGTTTCAGGGGACATCTAGATCAATTGACATAACAAAGTTTATTAAGAAAATGTTCTGAATCCCACTTTGGTGAGTGGTGTCTGGGGTCTTAAAAGCTAGCGAGCGGCCATCTAAAATGCATCAGTTGGTCCCAACCCACCTGGAGAAAAGGAGAATGAAGACTACCAAAGATACAAGGAAAATATTAGCCCAAGAGACAGAAAGGGCCACATAAACCAGAGACTCCATCAGCCTGAGACCAGAAGAACTAGACGGTGCCTGGCTACCACCAATGACCACCCTGACAGGGAACACAGCAGAGAGTCCCTGACAGAGCAGGAGAAAAGTAAGGTGCAGAACTCAAATTCTAG
The DNA here is from genome assembly GCA_030035585.1 of Dugong dugon. Taxonomy (NCBI): domain Eukaryota; kingdom Metazoa; phylum Chordata; class Mammalia; order Sirenia; family Dugongidae; genus Dugong; species Dugong dugon. The sequence goes on from CM057467.1 coordinate 37,492,517, forward strand.
TAAGAAGACTAGACTTAATGGTCTGACCGAGACTGGAGGGACCCTGGAAGACATGGCCCCCAGACTCTCTGTTATCCCAGAACTGAAACCATTCCTGAAGCCAACTCTTCAGACAAAGATTAGACTGTACTATAAGACATAAAATGATACTCATTAAGAGAGTGCTTCTTAGCTCAAGTAGATACTTGAGACTAAATGGGCAACTCCTGTCTGGAGCAAGATGAGAAGGCAAAAAGGGACAGGGGCTGGCTGAATTGACATGGGAAATCTGGGGTGGAAAGGAGGAGTGTGCTGTCTTGTTATAGGGAGAGCAACTGGAGTCCCATAACAATGTGTGTATAAATTTTTATATGAGAAACTAACTTGAACTGTAAATTTTCACTTAAAGCACAATAAAAAAAAGAAAATAATAGGGATTCAGTAATGCAGTATTCATTGATTAACTATGTTTTTCTCATGTTCTATCAGATTCTAAACTTGTGAATCACAGTTTTTGATTTGGGTAAGTAGTAATAATTCTATGATGTAAAAATCCAAAGGATGATTTAATATTCAGGGCATTGCTCGATGGTGATATCCATTAACTGCACATTAATCTCTCCCAGGAAGTGTCATTCTTGGCGCCAGTTAAAATGGGGCAGATGAAAGAATTTTAGAAGATACTTGATGAGGAAATGCTACTGGGAGAAAGAAGAGCCTAGATGAATAGGCTACATTTCATATGTCTAGAACATATGATATTGAGAAATGACAGGCCAATTAAATAGAAGAGGAATTAGAGGAAATTATGATCACTCTGGTGTTGACATGAATGTTGGTGAAAATGATTCTGTTTGGAAGCCCAAATCTGCATATCTGAATAGATGACTAATAGTTTTATAGACTCAGATGAGTGACTGCTTGGGAGGCAAGAAATGGGTTCTATCATTAAAAAATTGGATAATCTTGGGTGATTCTGTGCTGTTTTCCACTTTTGTCATAGGTATCATTGATCTAGAAGTTGTATGTGTCTGTCAGTGAACCAACTTGTTGTTTTTAGCATACATTATCTTATTTAAACTTCACAACATCTTAAGGAGGTAGATTCTATATATATCTCTACTTAACAGATGAGGAAATTGAGGCTTGTATGAACTAGCCATCCTAGTCAGGATGAACTAGGTTATGCTGCTATAACATACAACACCAAATAGTTCATTGGCTTAAAACAACACAGATTTATCTTTGGTCATACTGCATGTCCATTGTGGGTCTGCTTCAAGTTATCCTCACTCAGGGACCCAGGCCAACTGAGCAGCCTCCATCTGGAATGTTGTTGATTACCATGGTAGAGGGAAAGAGGGAACCACAGAAAATTACTCCCTGGCTCTTAGAGAGACATATCGTTTTCTCTCATTTCATTGGCCAAAGCAAGTCATATGGCTACAACCAAATTCAAAAAGGTGTAGAAATGCAATCCTACTGTGTGATTGGATGGGAACAAAGCTGGGATATTTGTGTGAAGCCCTCAGGCTGTCACAAAACCTAAAGAAGTTAAATTTAGACCCTCATCTGACTCCAGAGTCTGTACTCTTAGCCACTACTCTGTTGTTACTATAAACTTGTAATAATACCTCCACTTACCATTGTTGAAATAGTACATTCAGTAACATGGGAAGAAAATTAAAAAGATGACCAAATTGTAAGATACTATTTTTTTAGCTTTTATTATAAAATCATTATTATTGTTCAGAAAACTGCAGATCATAGGTGAACTAAGAGAACTGTGAGCTTTAAGCATTGAGGTCTTGTTGCATCTTGATGAGCAGCAGTGAAGTGCAGCCATGTGATAGTGCTTGATTTGTTAGCACCCAAGCCTGCCAGAGAGTGATTTTAGTCCTTGGGAATTTGAAAAAATAAGTTCTGAACTTCAGGTTTTTGGCTGCTTCCCAAACATAGGCCTGCTACTCAGGGAACTATTAGAAATGTCAGCAAGAATAACTAATGTGCTGCTTCGTTAAACCCTATGAGAGACCGAGTTCTTAACCTAAAGCTTAAAACAACAACCGTGGGTTAAATAGAGTTTGCAAATAGATAGGCGCCTGCAGGGCCCAAGCAGAGCTGGAGGAAACTAGGAGCCTTATGATCACCCAGCAGCTCAGCGTGGTGATTGACAACACAGCTGGGTGCAGTTCTGGCTCTACCTTTTGCTGGTTAAGCCTTGGCATGTGACTTAATTTGTGCATTTCCGTTTCCTCATCTGAAAAATGTGACGAATAAGTGTGCTAATACATGTCAAATGCCCGAGCACTACAAGACACTGCCCCTCTGGCAATATTTGAGGCCCCCTGTTGTCTGGAGTCCCTGGGTGGTGCAAATGGGTAAAACACTAGGCTACTAACCGAAAGGTTGGCAGTTCGAGTCCACCCAGAGGTGCCTTGAAAGAAAGGCCTGGTGATCTACTTCCAAAGAATCACAGCCATTGAAAATGCTATGGAGCACAGTTCTACTTTGATACACGTGGGGTTGCTATGAGTCAGAATCGACTCAAAGGCAGCGGGTTTGGTTGTTTTTGTCGTCTGAGAGCGCTGGTGCTGCTTCTCAACACTGCGGTCACACCCTCTTTGTACACCTCAGCTATTTCAAGTTTCATAATCTCACTGCCTCCCTTGTTATATTGTGATGACCAGCTGTTTCCATTGTGCACAGCAAAGGAGGAAGATCCAAAAATAAAGCACAAAGTGACTTTTCATTATTAATGTAACGAAGTAAACTGCTCCATATTATGGGGGCACAGTTAAATCAGTTGTAATTTACTAATGAGTTACTCTAGAATCCATGGTCCTTATTGCTAAGATGTTCTCTCTCTAGGGGCTCTGCCCTTCCCCTGAATTTTCTGAAAACCCAAGTGTGCTTTAGCCATTCAAAATGGTTGGGGTGGGGGGGCGGTTGTCATGGATTGAATTATGTCCCCCCCAAAAATGTGTGCATCAATTTGGTTGGGCCATGATTCCCAGAATTGTGTGGTTGGCCTCCATTCTGTGATTGTAATTTTATGTTAAAGAGGATTAGGGTGGGATTGTAATACCACCTTTACCCAGGTCACAACCAAGGTAAAGGGAGTTTCCCTGGGGTGTGGACTGCACCACCTTTTATCTCTCAGGAGATAAAAGGAAAGGGAAGCAAGCAGAGAGTTGGGGACCTCATACCATCAAGAAAGCAGTGCCGGGAGCAGACCTCATCCTTTGGACCAGGGTCCCTGCGCCGAGAAGCTACTAGTTTGGGGGAACAGTGATGAGAAGGCTGAGAGAGAGAAAGCCTTCCCCTGGAGCTGACGCCCTGAATTTGGACTTTTAGGCTACTTTACTGTAAGGAAATAAACTTCTCTTCATTAAAACCATCCACTTGTGGTATTTCTGTTACGGCAGCACTAGATGACTAAGACAGCAGTTGTCCAATTATTGTACCCAAGCAGGATGGGCTGCTTCTGATTAGTCATTTCATCCTCCCAACACATGGCCTCACGGTGGAAAAGCTGGTGCTCCACAGGCCGAGGGCGGATGCCATTCCTTTCTAGGGTGAGGCCTGTGCTGGTGCAGAGCTGTAAAACATCAATGTGGTTCTTTGATGGAGAATGAAGAATCCAAACCTGGTAAAGCTTGGCTAGGCCCCCCAGGCATGTTGCAGTTCCTAATACTTAGCATTTTATTCTATACAGTCATCTCTTACTGTGTCAGCTGGACTTGGGACACTTAAATAGGACTGGTTCAAGTGTCTATTGCCCAGAACTACCGACTTCCTTTCCTGAGCAGGGGTGCACACCATTAGGGGTCAAGCAAATTATTATAAAATCATCAATCCTCAAAACAGAATATTCTGTACTCATACCACCAACCCTCCTAAGCGGTAGAACCCACAGTATTTTGGGTCCCATGAAGGTAACTCAGCTTTCAAAGGGAGAGTCCCCAAGAGATTGCAATGCATCCACATCAAATTCCGGGGTTAATGACTATTTTCAGTGAATCTAAGATAGTCTATTCCCTTACTAAGAGAGGTTGCTCTCATGATCTAGAGTAATTTTCTGATGCTTCTTTGCTGAAGAAGGGGAAAAATCCACAAATTTATATGGAAGGTCATTCCACTGCATTAAATTTACAGTGATTTCCATTTAAGAATGAGCTTGAAAAATCTGACTATTTTATCTTTAAAAGCAAAGTTTCCTGCCAGGAATTTTTTACTCTGATGGGGATTGATAACTATTTGTGCTTTATTGCCATAAACTCATTGCTGACGAGTAGATTCAGACTGATAGTGACCCTATAGGACAGAGTAGAACTGCCTCAAAGAGTTTCTAAGGCTGTAAGCTTTACAGACCTATTGTCCTTGAGTGGATTTTGACTCACAGAGCTCTGGAGGTGCAGGGGTTAAGCACTCAGCTACTAACCCAAAGGTCAATGATTCAAACCCACCAGCTGCTTCATGGAAGAAAGATGTACTTCCTTAAAGATTACAGCCTTGGAAACCCTATGGGGCAGCTCTACTCTGTCCTGTAGGGTTGCTATCAGTTGGAATCAATGGCAATGGCTTTTAATCCTTATGGAAGCATATTGCCACATTTTTCTGCAGCAGAGCGGCTGATGGGTGCTAACAGTATTATTTCAATTTTGGCCCAAAGGGAAAATTCGTTGGTTATTTTCTCACAACAATAAATTGTATTTTCAACAGTACAAGTATATATTTTGATTTATTATCTTCCTGTTTCCTATTTAGTATTTTACTCTTTTTTGATTTGGTCAACTCCTGCCTCTAGTTACTCTCCAGCCTTCATTAAAGACTTTGCGCTTGGCTTACAGTCTTTCAACCCAGCTTCCTCTATCATTTGAATATCTGTGCCCATGTGGATGTCACCTCACAATTCCTTTACCTGCTTAATGCTGATGACTGTTACCTTCTTTTTTCTCTAAAAGTTACTCCCATGTTACACCTGAATCTTATCACTCAGAAGTATTCCACCTCGCTGTCTGAAACTACCATATTCTATATTCTGAGCACAAGTCTCATATCCTCAAACCCAGCACACTTGTTTTTCAAGCTCTCCTGAACTCTTATTCTTTAATCACTTCCGTTGTTTTCCTTCCTGAGTCCTTCTCCTCTGTACTCTGCCTGGAGTCTGGCTGACTGCTTGGACTTCTTCCATCCTTGTCTGTTCTTGTTAGGTGCCATCGAATGGATTTCAACTCATAGCGACCCCACGTGACAGAGTAGAACTTCCCACTGTTATCTTTACAGAGCAGATTGCCAGGTCCTTCCCCCACGAAGCCATTGGGTGGGTTTGAACTGCCAAACTTTCGGTTAGCAGCCCAGCACGTAACAGTTTGTGCCACCAGGGCTGCTCTCATTCTCACCTACACCCTTCGTTTTCTTGTACCCACATGCTGCCCAGTGAAACCCCAAGGCTGAGTTAATGGTAAAATACAGCATCTTCCATGACTTTCTGGACTGAGAGCTATAGGTTTGCCCCAACCTGACATTCCTAGCCCATAATCTAGGCAGTCCTCAGTTACCTGCTTAATATTATCTCTGATTTAAACCTAGGAAATGTGTGTTGGAGAGTCCCCAGGTGGGGTTTCTGGGTCACCTTCTATCCAGCTGGACAGGATGTCAGCAGTTTTATAGTGGAAACTTTCCTACCAAATAAACTATATGCTATGGTTCTTAGGTTTCCCTGAGCATTTCTGGTGGTTGATTCCTCACTTTTCTACTCAACAGATTTAATGAGCAACTTGCTTAGGAAGGGGACACTGTAGATTCTGAAGGTCAGTGCAGTAGCAGCATTTAAGTCATTTAGAAGTCCTGATTCTCCCTGTGTGGGTCACCAGATCTTGGTCAAGATACTGAGCACAGTCCCCAAAGACTTCTGAAGATGTTGGGGCCATCCTATGTTATATTTGCTGCTTGACTAAGGGACACGAAATACAGCTTATCCTGCATTTCTGCTCCATTTATCCTCATGGTAAATCCTCCATGATGTGGCCTTTCATTAATTTTAACAATCCTTTTTCTTTCATCAAGTTGTTTATTGTTGAAAATCACCAACTCCAAGAACTCTGCAATCACCTGATTTTTGGCAATTGACCCTCAGTTTCTTTTCTGGTTTTGGAGGAGCCAAAACTCTCCAGGTAAACATTCAACTATCTCCAGATTGTCAGGTAAATGGAAGATATCACCAGGTGCAGAAAGTATCCCTATGTTACTATACTGCCTACCAACAAGATAAATGATTCACCTACCAATGGTATACCACTTACTGAATATACGCAAGTAACTGCATTCCTCCACTCAGAATGCCCTGTTCTACTTCTGTTCCCTCCCCACCTTCTGACAGGTCAAGGGCTGGTTCAAGAAGTTTGCTCATAAGCACCAACCTTCAGGTCCAAGTATCTAAGTGACATGTGCCAGGCCTCCTCCCATTACATACATATTGCCCTACTATGCTAAAAGGTGGAGACCACTGCCTTGGGCCTTCTGAGGTAACAGAGGTCATCAGTCCAGTGGCTTTCTCTTAACAATTTAATTTCAGCTTTAATCATAATAACAAATAATTGGAAACAACTCAAATGTCCATCAGTGAGAAAGTACATAAGCAAATGGTGGTATATACATATAATAAAATGAATAAATAAAAAATAAACACTTCCCTCAAATTTTATGTTGAATGAAAGAAGCCAGACACAGAAAGACTACATGTTGTATGATCCCATTCATATGAAGTTTAAAAACAGATGAAAACTAATCTATGGGAATAGAAATCAAATACTGGTTGATTTTGGGTGGTGGTTGTGGGGTCAAGGACTGAAAAGGGACATGAGGAAACTGTCTAGGATGCTGGAAATATTCTATATGTTGACTAGGATATTGGTTACACAGGTATCTGTATCAGTCGGGGTTCTCCAGAAAGACAGAACCAATAGGATATATCACAGCAACATCTAGTGTTTGAGCAAACAACTGCGTGCAATAGCCTAGCCAAGATGACAGAAAAATTAACCATCACAGCTCCCAATGGCTTTTTTATGTTTATTGACTTCTTTTATTCAAACCTACCCCATCTTGCATTGTTCCTTGTTCCATCTTGTTCCATGTAACGCACCCAAGTTCTACCATTTACCCTCCAGCCAGTGACCTCACACCATGGGAATCCATAATAAGTTGTGAATGAAGTGCTGGGTACAAAAGATGGCATGGTCAGCTCTATGTGGACCGTGGTCTGGTGGTAAACAGCATACCGTCCAAAGGTGTGGTTGTAGGATGTGATCTTCCAACCTCAGAATTCTCCTGAAGGGTCAGGAGCCTTACACCAAAATAAATAAATAAATAAATAAAAAATAAAATAAAATCTGGGCCTGCTTCCTATAAGAGGACTTGGCACTCCAAATAACAACCTCCTTAAGCACTCACTGTTTATTTAATGAAAACAAACTAATATAGCTACAAACTTTAAAAATTATAATTTTAAATAAATTGAAAAACTAAAGATCTGTATGCTGACCATTTGTGGTTCACATATACTTGCATGTAGATGACTCGGGGTCACATGGAATAGGGCTATAAACAGAGGGCTGAGAGTCAAGCAACCAGGTTTCTAATATCGACTAGGTGGGTGACCACAGACCAGTTATTGTGCTCAACTCTCTGGCTCCCAGATCATCTTCTGTAAAATGGGAATGATAGCATGATAGCAGCTTCATCTTTCATTTATTCATCTGAAATATTTGTTGAGCACTACCTTGAGGGTAGTGGTGGTGTCTTAGTCATCTGGTGCTGCTATAGAAGAAATACCACAAGTGGATGGCTTTAACAAACAAATTTATTCTCTCACAGCCTAGGAGGCTAGAAGTCTGAATTCAGGGTGCAAGCTCCAGGGGAAGGCTTTCTCTGTCTGTTCTAGGGGAAGGTCTTTGTCATCAATCTTCCCCTGATCTCAGAGCTTCTCAGCATAGGCACCCAGGGTCCAAACAAGGCACTCTGCTCCTGGCGCTTCTTTCTTGGTGGTATGAGGTCCCTCTCCTCTCTGCTCGCTTTTCTCTTTTATATATCTAAACAGATAAAAAGACAACAACCTAATCCTGTAGATTGAGTCCTGCCTCATTGACATAAGAGCTTCTAATCCTACCTCATTAACACCATAGATGTTAGGGTTTACAACACATAGGATAATCACATCAGATCACAAAATGGTGGACAATACTGGGAATCATGGCCTAGCCAAGTTGACACACATTTTCAGGGGACACAATTCAATCCATAATATATGGCATCGAATGGAAGAGTCTGGGCTTTGTAGTTAGGGGAACCTATGTTCAAATTTCAGCTCGTTTACTTACTAGTTTAAGCCTTGGGCAAGTTACTTAACCTCTCTTAGCCTTTTCTTCATCTGTAAAATGAGAATGATAATCTTGCCTACTACCTCATAGAATTGTTTGGAGGATTAAATAGGACAATACATGTTAAGCTCTTAGAACAGGCCCTGTCATATAGCAAGTGCTTAACCCACCGCATTATTGTGTTTATTAGCTCCGTGACTTTAGGTAAAGTTGTTACATAAAGATGGACTTTCCTTAATTATAATGTGGTCATATTCTAAGGTGTATCTATTTCATAGAGTGCTATGAGGATTAAAGTATGGTGTCTGACACTTATTAACTCCCCTTTTGTGAATATTAAGGAAGAAACCTAGGTACTTGGAAGAGAATTGTATAGTGGTTTAGTGCTCAGGCTTTGGAGAAGAACCTGGATTTGAATATCTGCTTTGTGATTTTTGGTAAATTACTTAACCTCTCTGAGCCTCAGTTTTCTTACCTCAATAGTTTCGTCTCCAGGATTGTTGTCAGATTTAGACTAGAAGGAGCTTAGCAGAGTATCTAACACACAGTAAACATTCATTTAATGGTAGCTAGTATGATGATGGCACAGTGGTTAAGAGCTTAGCTGCTAACTAAAAGGTCGGCAGTTCTAATCCACCAGCCAATCCTTGGAAACCCTGTGCGGTAGTTCTACTCTGTCCTATAGGGTCGCTATGAGTCAGAATCGACTCGATGGCAGCGGGTTTGGTGTGATGGTAGAGGGGCAGTATCTGACTTTAGTGGTATACGTTAACATCAAAAGAGTCCACGGTACATAGTAAATGCTCAATAAATATCTGTTGACTATAATTAAATTCTGAAAATTTTATTCTTAGGTAGATTCTCACATTTGGGGATAATTTGGCCTTTTAAAAATTAATTTCCTCACTTTTTACATAAAGGATCTATTACTGTTATGAAAAATTGAAGAAGTACAGTCAAGAATGAGGAAGAAACAAACAAACAAAAATTCTCCTAAATCCTACCAGGCAGAGACAATCACCATCAACAATTTGGAGAATGTCTTTCCAGATCAATATACATATATAGAGTTTGCACACATGCATACACACCAAGTCTATGCTACATTCCATTTTGTAATCTGCTGTTTTTCACTCAACAAAATGTCCAAGGCAGTGAATATTGATCTTCCTTTCTAAGAATTGAAGTGTTACTTTGAATCCATGAATGTGTGGAACTGGACACTAGATGGCGACATTGAAATAAAAATTTGGGGAGATAACTACATGAGCTACATAGAATCAAGGACTCCTGGGACTTTGTTCAGCTGAATCCTGTTACTGACAACCTGATAATTAATAACTGGTGAAAGAACATTTCTCTGATTAAAATTGTATTACTTCGGGAGCTTCAAATTCCCCTAGCTTGGGCTGCAAACACCAGCTCCTGGAATCAGAAGTGAGTGGAGTAGGCGGTAGATTAAGACTCCCAAAGATTTGTAAGGCTGCCTTCAGCTGTGTCTTATTTCCCATCTGTGAAACTGAAAACGTGCCCTCTGTGGAAGGAATAAACAGCTTGCCACCTCTTTCACACTATGACTCATGCTTCTCTTTTTTTCTCTCCCACCCTCTCCTGGCCCCCATATCAGACACAGCAGATGGACTGACACTTCTGCTGACCTCCTGCTCCCCAAAGCAAGCTTGATTCTTGCACTATGTCCATTGCAGCAAAGGAAGCTCTGCTGTGTGGCAGTTAGGCACTCTGGGGGTGGTTCTTCTCTGTGATTCCAGCTCCCAGAGACCTTGATCCAAGTTCCTCCAGAATTCATACTTTCCATAGCAAGTGTGTCCACATGACCCAGACCTTCAGAATCCCAACCTTCCAAGGTCAGATTATGTCATCTTGTTTTTTGTAGATACTTTCTACCCCTGGAGTCCGAAAGATTGGTGGTTTGAAGCCATCCAGAGGTGCCTCTAAAGAAGACCTGGTGATCCACTTCTGAAATATCACAGCCATGGAAAACCCTATGGAGTGCAGTTCTACTCTGCAACATATGGGATTGCCATGAGTCGGAACTGACTTGATAGCCCCTTGGTATTTGTGCAGTGTGCTCTACTGGGAATTGTGCAAGGTATGAGTCTGGAATTTCAGCTCAGCTACTGACTGACCTTGATATCTTGATTAAACCACTTAGCCTCTCTATTTCTCTATCTTTGTTTTGTTAAATATGAATAATAGTGACATCTGGCCTAGGTCTGGGGTACCAAATATATTGATCATATATATATATATATATATATATATATATATATATATATATATATATATGCTGTCAAAAAATAATCAAAGCAGAAATAAAGTCTATAGGGTTTATTTGAGCACTTGCTCTGTACAGATACAGGGAGACCATTTTGTTTCTTAGAAAAAAAAAACTGCCTCAATGCAGGCTAGTTACAATGAGGCTTTTTATGGAGAAGAGGGGGAAACAGTAAAAATTAACCACTGGCTAGTCTCAGCATGACTGACTGAAATTGTGCTTTCCTTTCTGAGATTAGCTGACATCAGGTTACTAGGTGGTTTCAGCAGCCCCCATTCATCTGAAATTGCCTGAAGTTAAATTCTTTGCACAAGATAAACTTCATGGTTATCACAGTCATCTTATCCCAGAGGGAGTTTTCAATTTTAAGATTACCTCCCTCCACATTCTTTCTTTCTGTCTCTTCTTGGATGCATTTCACCTTGGCCAGTGATCTTTGTCAATGTTCCTGCACACTCAGAGAAGTCAGTCAGTTTCTCCCTTTTAACATGCTTAGGGTCCTCCCGCTTCATCCGTGCAAGATGAAAAGAAATATATTTTTTAAGAATCTGATGGTTTCTTTTTTACAAACAGCCATCATGAAAAAAAATTAGAACTTTTGTATAGGTTTCTTTACATTTATTTTCTGGTTTAGTATGTTTTAATCTTTAGTTTGTTTTAATCTCCATGGTAGAGGCGCCTGTAAGCTTGGTGCCATCAAAATACTCTATGATTCAGAACATGAGGGTATTTTCAGAGTCAGGGCTCAGCGATGTCACATTCACTGACAATAACCTGGTGAGTCTATTACGGCACTGAGTCATGGGCACAAATTTCATCTTACGGGAAGAGGCACAAGGGAAAGAGAAATGGCTTTGTTCACACAGAGTTTATGAAAAGCCACAAGTGACACTTGGTCTGGAAGCTGACTCTTCTGGCTTTAGCTGGAGAAAATAGAAACGTCTGTCTGAAACCCAGAAGCTGAACAGTGAGACCTTGGGAAGATGATTTGGGGGAGGCCGTTACTGAAAATTGAAAGCCAGGGAAATCTAGCCCCCTTCCTGGTTCCAGGTAACCAGAAAGAGAGTTAACTAGTGATCCAAATGAAAACATTGTTATTTGATAGCATTTGGTTCCATCTAACTCAGTTCAACATAATTCAATCCAGTTAACAGCTTTTGGGTACCTGCTGTGGCTGGGTGTATATATGAAGGTTAAAGACGTGAATGAGAATTGGACCCTGCCTTTAGGAAGATATAACCTAGAAGAGACTAACATAAATACATCACTTTCTCCTCTACTGTAGCCCTATATGCCCAGAGACTGTCTATCTTGTTCACCATTCTAAATCCAATGTCTGGAACATAGTAGGAGCTCATTATTATTCCTGGATCAATGAATATGTAATCCATGCAAGGCAGAATGTGATGGCTGCTATCAAAGAGACAGTCTTGTTGGAGTGCAAAAGGGGTGAAAAGTAATGCTAACTAAAAGGAAGAAGGATGAGTCCAGAGGGAAGGAAATATCTGAGCAGAGCCTTGGGGGATAGGTAGGGTTTTGATGGGGGCCAGCAGGGGTAGAGAGATGGAGATTGATCCCTTGTTCCAGGAGGGAACATAACTGAGCACAGGTAGGCAATCAGGGAGACAAAAAGGAAGAGAAACTTAAAAAAAAATTAATAATAAACACATATAGCCTTTCTATGGCAGGCACTGCTCTAAGTTCTTTACAGATACCCTAGTGGCACAATGGTTAAGCGCTTGGCTGCTAACTGAAAGGTTGGTGGTTAGAACTCACCCAGCAGCTCTGTGGGAGAAAGACGTAGTGATCTGCTCCCATAAAGATGACAGCCTAGAAAACCCTATGGGGGAGTTCTACTGTGTCACACGGGGTTGCTATGAGTGAAAACCCTATGGATTCTGGGTAAACCCCTGAAACTATGGCCCTGAGATAATCTTTAAACCTTAAACCAAAAATATCCCCTGGAACTAATGAGGTACAGTAGTCCAGTGACAAGGGCCAGAAGACAGAAGGGGACAAGGAAGTCCCCTGGTGATAGGGAATACAAGGTGGAGTAAGGATATTCTTGATGTGTTGTGAGATTGTTAACCATTGTCATAGGGCAACATGTGTAATAACTGTTAAATGAGAAACTATTTTGTTCTGTAAGCCGTCATCTTAAGTGAGAATAACAGCACAGTTGGAAGAGCGTAGTCAATGTCACTGAACTGTGTATGTAGAAATTTTTGAAACGGTGTATCTTTGGCTATCTGTATTTTCATAAAAAAAAAAAAAGGTTGAGAATTTAGAGGCTTAATATGTTGTGGGGTTGTTAACCAATGTCATAAAACAACATGTGTACTACTGTTTCATGAGAAACTATTTGTTCTGTAAGCCTTCACCTGAAGTACAATTAAAAAAAAAAAAAATATCCCCTGAAGTCTTCTCAAAACCAAACAATAGTTTAGCTTAACTAGTAAAGAATGTCTGCCTTGAGCGTTGTGCTCTTTCAAGATCTATCTATATGGGATCAAATGGACAACAGCCACTTGAAAGATTAGATAGGAAACTTAGGGGGCAAAGAGTTTATTTTAATGGGTGAGGAAAAGCTCAGAAAAGGAGGTTGAGACTGGTTGGACAACTCAAAGAATGTGTCAACGTCATTGAATTGTACATGGAGAAGCTGTTGAACTGGTGTATGTTTTGCTGTGTATATTCTCGAAAACAGCAACAGAATAAATAAAATTAAAAAAAAGAAGAAAACCCTGTGGTGCAGTTCTACTCTGCACACATGGGGTTGCCAGGAGTCAGCAGAACTAATACCACCACCAAATTGCAAATCTACCTCCAGCCATAAAGATACTAGAAAATTATCAATTTTATCTTGAAAACATGCATGTAATGAGTTGCATCTACTCAGCTCTAAGATTTCTTTCTGCCTTTATCTCTTTATTGGATTGCTTGTGATGCATCACATTCTGGTTTAACGCTTCCTCTTCTATTTTTGTGGAGAGGTTTTCCTGGTTGGGAGTAGATTTTGTTTTTAATTATATTTTCCCAATAGCCTTAAGAAGCCAAATATACTTCCAGTATTACTCTGGGAGCCCTGACATCCACCATATGAACAAGCCAAGGCTAGCCTGCCGGTTGATAAGAGACATGTGACCTGGTTACCCCTTTGCTCTAGCTAACAGTAACCAATCCCTGTCTGAACAAATCAACACTGTTCCTCTAGGCCAGTAATAACAATCTTGAAAATAAGATTCTGTTAACAATAATAATAGGTCCCTAGGTATCGCAAATGGTTTGTAGTCAACTACTAACCTAACAGCTGGTGGTTTGAAGCTACCCGGGGGTATGCAGGAGAAAGGCCTGGCAATCTGCTTCCATAAAGAGCACAGCCAAGAAAACCCTATGGAGCAGTTCTACTCTGTAACACATGGAGTTGCCATGTGTTGGATTCGACTCAACAGGAACAGGTTGGTTTGTTTGCTTTTTTTTGGTGGGGTGGGGAAGGTTAACAATAGCAATAACAATTGTGTAGCAGGATGGATAATTACACTGTGGTGAATGCAGATGGAAATAGTTAAAAGCTTTGAATTAGATATTCATGCAAGAATGGATAGATCTTAAAAATAGTGTTGAAATGATAAAAGAAAGAAACAGATTGAAATTATATTAAAAGTACACACACACAACACTACAAATTTCATGAAGATACATGTTTATTTCAAGACATAAGATGCATTAGAGTTGGTGACTTTGGGATGAGGAATGAAGGGAAAAAGTAATGAGCTAAGAAAAAGCAAGAGACAGGTCTTGCATGGGCTGATGATGACAATATGCTAAGAATTGGGATTATGCTTAGCTCTTCATCTAAGGTTTGTTTGTTTGTTTTAAAGCTCTCATAAACAGGTGTCCTGCAGATTCACAAAGGTGAGGTTTCTCTTATAATGGACAAGCGAAGGTTGCATGAATGGATCATTAGAAATCATGTGGCATGCTAAGAAGCTGTATGACAGATTTCCCAAGCATGTAAGCACTCTGTTGAAATAAATTCAACAATTTTTTAAATTAAGGCCTCTGTGCTCTAGCTGAAATGGCAAGTGTGGTACCCATGACATTTTTTTCCTCCAGAGACCTGATCATAAGAAACTCACTGGAGTTTCTCACACGGGACCTGCTTAGCAAAATGTAATGTCCTTCATTATCATGTGGTGACTGTCACTCCACAGGATTTAAAGTGGGAAGCAACTGTAAGCTCAGGGAGCTCTGACCTTGAGGCACAAAGATTCGTGGTTAGAATATTTCTTCCTGCTGGGATGTTCAGCACAAACGCCACCTCCCATTGATGGAATTCACACGAGGGCCCTTCTGACTGATGGTGTTTAGAATGTGCACAGTCCTAAAGAGGGTTAAGTTTCAATTGGCTTAATCCATTTGACTAAAATAATGAGCTCTAGATACTGTGGTCAAAACAAAGGTATCCAAGGGAACTCTGTTCCTTTGACTCATAAAATATTATTTTTAGAAGGAGTATATTAAATGGTCATCCTGTCCAAGTCTCCATCTGATGCTTTACACTGCTTAGCAGGATCCCATTCATTAGTCACTTAATTATGACTGATAATCCTTGTCTACAGAGCTCATTACACCAGCAACAGAGATTGTATTACCCTGTTCATGCATTAATGTCTTTGTTAATTCAACAAATATTTGTTGGATATCAACTATGTGCCAAGCATTGGGGGATACAAGGTTAAACAAGACCGACAAATTTCCTACTGTGTGTCTCTGACTTTCTGCTGAAAGAGGAATAAATAAACAGATAAAGAAGAACATGTCACTGGATAAAAAGAATACGATGAAAATAAAACAGTATAGGATGTAATGGAGAATAATGGGGCAGGTAGTGGGATAGGTAGGGTGGGATGGAAAGGCTTCTTGGAAGAGATAACATTAAAGCTGAGGCCTGAAGAGCAACAAGGAGTCAGTCATGAGAAGCGTTAGGGGAGAAGCATCCAAAAGTAAGGCAAAAGCCAGTGCAGAGACTCAATGGCTGGAGGATGGAAATTTGGTGTAATGAAGGAAGAGAAAGACTGCCACCTGAAGGCACAGATTTGCTAGTATTTGGGTTTTCCCTTTTATGAATCACCTATTCATATTATTTACTTTAAAAAAAAAGACTGAATGTCCTTTCTTTTTCCTACCGATTTTCAAGTGTTCTGTTACACCCTAGAAATGAACTCCTTGTTGGTTTTATGTGTTGCAAATATATTCTAATCTGTTAACATACCACGCCATGTGCCTTGTTGAACAGAAACCCTTAATTTTATAGTTAAATCCCATTAACTTTTCTCCTTATGTTTTTTTTTGCTTTCTGGGTCTTGTTTAAGAAACACTTCTCTGAGTTTATAAGATACTTTCTTACATGTTTTTCTTATTTGCTTTATGAATTTAACTTTCACATATTGTTAGTTAAACCACTTGAAATCTACATTCGTTTATGTGAAGCGTGGATTCAAGTTCATTTCTTTTCCATATCATGAGCCATTTTTTTTTTTTTTTCCTAACATCATCTTCCCCTCTAACTTAGTGATGCCACTTTTGGTACAAACCAACTTCCCAGGTATAAGCCAGTTTAGGCTCTCTGTTCTGTTCATGAGTCTTTTTGTCTATTCCAGGCTCCTTCCATCTTCCTTCTCCCTAATCTTTAGTGAACAGCTTTCTTCCTTATGGTTGCTGGGTTTTTTCTGCCTTTGACATCATGTTTGTATTCTATGCAGGATGAAGAAGAAAAGGGCAAATTCCTTTTCGTAAGGTACTGTCTTTTCATTTGGGGAGCGAAGACTTCTTCAGGGAATTTTGCCTATGTTTCTTTCTTTCTTTTCCCCAAATACCATGTATTTTTTTCAAATCTCTTTACAGTGTGTACTTCTTTGCAGGACAGTGAGTTCAATCACTTCCAAAGTATCCCATGCTAAATGAAATTCCAAGATCCTCCAAATCATCTTTGTGTACACTAGCTTAATTATTTTTTACTTTCTTTCCCCTTAACATCAAATTCATTCTAACATAAGGTTTAAAAAAATTTTTTTTTATTGTGCTTTAGATGAAGGTTTACAGAACAAATCAGTTTCTCCTTGAACAATTAATACACATATTGTTTTGTGACATTGGTTGCCAACTCCAGGATGTGTCAACACCTTCCCCTTCTCAACTTTGGATTCCGCATTTCCCTTTGTCCAGATTTCCTGTCCCCTCCTGCCTTGTCCCTTCCCTTGAGCTGGTGTGCTCATTTAGTCTCATATACGTGGTTGAACTACGCGTAGTATTGTTTGTTTTATGGGCTTGTCTGATCTTTGGCTGAAGGGTGAACCTCAGGAGTGACTTCAGTACCGAGGTAAAAGGGTGATCGGGGACCATACTCTTGGGGCACTCCAGTCTCTGTCAGAACAGTAAGTCCGGTTTTTTTTTGTGAGTTTCAATTTTTGTTCTACATTTTTCTCCAGTTCTATCTGGGACCCTCTATTGTGATCCCTGTCAGAGTAGTCAGTGGTGGTTTTTCTTATATTTCATTGGCCAAAACTGTGTCTCAGGTCACCCTAAGCTTCAGAGTCAAATGTTGGGTATTTCTTTATCTGGGCACATTGATTCCACCAACTCAAACTGGGATTCTGCTAATGAGGAAGAGGGGAGTTCAGATACTGAATAGGAAATTAGCAGTATTTCTACAAAATACCTTTCCATTTATTTATTCATATTCTCTTTTAGACTTTTTGTTACAGTTTAATTTTTTCTAAATGTCTTATTCTTTGTTATATTAATTCCTAAATATTATCATTCCCATTGTCAATAATCTCTTACTTTTCATTTATTTTCTAGTTTGTCATTGATTGTATAGAGGAAGCCTGTTTATTACATTTTGTAGTTGATGCTGTCCATCTGATTTCTAATTGTAGAAAAACCAAACCTGTTGCCATTGAACTGCCCCATAGGGTTTCCAAGGCTGTAATCTTTATGGAAGCAGGCTGCAACATCTTTCTCCTGGGGAGTGGCTGGTGGGTTCAAACTGCTGACGCTTCAGTTAGCAGTCAAACACTTAACCACTGTGCCACCAGGGCTTCCTTCTAGTTGTAGAGTCTGCTATTTTCTACGTAGGTGATCCTATCATCTGAAAATAATGACCATTTTTGGTCTTCTTTTTCAACCATTATATTTCTTATCTATGTTTTATTTTTATTGATTGGCCAAGGCTGGTGGGCATCCTTGTCTTGTTTGCTATCTTAAACAAAATGTACCCAAAGTTTCTCTTTAAGGTATGGAGTAAAGTCGGTTTTGATAGTTAGCCTTTATCACATCAAGGAAGTTCCTTGGAACCTTTTAAAAAATTTAATCTTAAATAGGATTGAACTTTGTCAAATACTTTAACTTTCCATTTTGAAATACTTCCAAACTTTCATAAAAGTTGCATGAAGGGTCTGGAGAACTACTGCATATCCTTTACTCAGATTCTCCTATTTTTAATATCTTGCCACGTTTTCTTTATCATTCTGTCTCGATACATATTATACATATTATTATTTATTTTCCCAGAATCATTTGACAGTAAGTTGCCGTATATCATGGCCCTTTACCCTTAATACTTTAGCATATATTTCCTAAGAACAGGGTATAGTTTGACATAACAACAGTACAGTTATCAAATTCAGGAACTGTAACGTTGATAAGCATACTTTTATCTAATCTACAGTCCATATTGCATCACTGTTCTTATTTATCTTGGTGCTTACATTGTCTGCGATTGGGTCAGTGGAGTCCTCTTCAGGCTGGTACCTGTGTTCTTTTGGCATGTCTTCATTGTACTTTGAGCACTTTCTTACTTTCTGGCAGAGCACAATATTCCAGGCTCACCTATTCCTTTCCTGCCTTAGCCCTGGAACGCTATAGTCATTTCTCCAAAGAATCCTTTCAATGGGCGAATGGTATTTAGGAATTAAGATCTGGATACTAGGAATGCTCATTGCTACTGTATGTTTGCTTTAGAAATCATGAGTTTGTAACTTACACCTCCAATTCCAATTCAACACTACAGGATCTTCCTTCCTTTTCTGCATTCCATAATTGTACCTCCTTTCTTCCACAGTGAGAACCCTAGCTTCTCCAAACATAATCTAATTTACTCATTCCTACCATAAATATAAAATAGACTCAAATTGTTACATCCATACCACTATGAAAAACAAACCTACTAAAAAGAGTTCACAGTTTGTTTGCTGTTCTATTTTTCTCTCTCTTCACGAGTCTGAGGACTACGGATGTATGGTCAAAGCATTGTGTTCAAAAGTTAATGATTAGTTTTTTCCTTTCCTTCAGAGTAGTTACGTTATTCATTTGAAATATAGTTGGTTCATTTGTTTCTGTTTGTACTCCATTTTAGGACTTCTACCCCATTCTTGTTGATTTAATTTCTATTTGAACATGGGATATTGAAATGCATCCAAAAGTCAACACTGCACTCACAGTAGTCTCTCTCTCTCCTATTCCTTTCACCTCACTTCTCCCCACTTCTTGTGTGTAATCAACTTCACTGTTTTCTGGTTATCCTTCCTGTGTTTCTTTTACAAAAAATGAATACATGTATGTTTTCTTATCTCTCCCTTTTTCTTACACAAAAGGTAACATACTACGTATACTCTTTAGTATTTTGCTTGTTTTCACTTAACAGTATATCCTGGAAATCACTCCTTCTCAACTTTGCCATGTTAGAGTTATTGACTGCATTATATTTACTATTATTCTTTACTAATTTAAAAGAACATTTATTTTGGTATTTAGAAAGTTTGAATTTTCAGTTCTAATTGTTATCTTTGTATTTACATCTTTTATGGTACCTCCACTCCCCCTTTTAAAACTAACCATATGTTTTCAATTATAAATACTATCCTTTTGCTCCAAGTCACTCATCTTTTTCTATTTCATAAAAGTCTTTTCAGGGCAGTGAATATGATAGAAGGCATAGGTATGAAATAGGACATCGAGGTCGGTGACTCAGAGAGGGAAGCACACTATTCATATGCTCCTGCTTGAAATACCAGTTGTCTTTACCATGGCATTACTCTAGACAGGGCAGGTAAAAATGGCTTCATTTAGTTGTCCGGTCATACTAAGTGTTCAGTAAATGCTCTTTTTAACAGAATCAGATAATGATTTTCTTCAGGAATTCAATCACTTGTAATACATGATCCTTTCATCTAAAAAGTATTTAATAGGTGTCTACTTTTTGCTTCTTACAGAGGTAAGGAAAAAAAGAAGAGGAGCTGGTTTGGGGAAAATAAAATGAATACATATTATTGGTGAAGGGAGTGAGAGAAATTGCAGATATGATGCCTGAATGTTGATATTTGAGGAACACTGAAGAATGAGACCTTGAGTGTTGCAAACAGTTAAAGTGCTTGGCTGTAACAGAAATGTTGAAGGTTTGGGCCTACCCAGAAGCAGCTTAGAAGAAAGAGCTGGCAATCTACTTAAAAAAAAATCAGCCATTGAAAATCCTTTGGAGCAGTTTTACTGTGACACACACGAGGTTGCCGTGAGTTGGAGTTGACTTGACAGCAACTGGAAGAAGAAGAGAAGAATGAGAGAAGGGAGCAGTTCCTTAAAGATACCACTTGTGCAGGCAGGCATTGAGTCACAAAGGAAGCTCATGTTCTAGCTCATAGTTGTAGAATAAGGATCTACAAAACGTAAGAGTGATATGTAGGGAAGATGTTCAAACATGTTCAGGAACGAAAAGAATTAAATTTAAACAATTAAAATCTCAGTGTGGCTGTGAAATTTGATTCTGCTACAGTCTTCCCATCCAACCTTTTGATGGGTTCCTTCACAGTCTCCCACAAGACTAGAGATTTGCTGGGACCACCCTGATTGCAAATATTCTGCCACATTATCAAACCTGTGTCAGATCACAAGTTCTACTTTTGGATTCAATATTTGGTCACCAAACCCCTAAGCCTACTGTTTTATACAAGAATTAGTGACAACGAAGTACCATGTCAAGGCTTTGGGCCTGGGTGAGGTGGAGAGTGAAACAATACAGGGATATCCAGACCCCATCACCATACAGACCTGTGTGTGGAAGGTTAATTTGGATAGGGTTTCCAGAGTATAAATAGGACACTAACTGGGGAATGCCTCTGGGGTGAGGCTACTGTGAAAAGAAGAAGCTTTCATAGTTTAAAAATGATGCCAGGGCTTCCTTCCCTTCTAACAGCTGACGGTATACTCCTAACGCTTCCCAGAACTTACTCGAACAAAAGGTCACTCATCTATAGTCTCTTCAAAGCCTTTGAGATTCCACAGGCGTCTAAAGTGTCAGGGCTGGAAGATACCTTAGAAATAATCTAATCTACCTCTTCTTTTAACAGGTAAGAAAACTGGGAGTGTTCACTTTGGGGTAGAAGGGGAAGTATTTAAAACTTACATGTGAAATGGCAGGCTTATTAAAAATGCTTGGGAAAACATTTTAGAGTATGAATTAACAAAGTTATAAAAATAATTTTAAGTATTTTATTCAGATTTTTGAAAATATTTTACTGACAGGTCAAGTTGAAGTTCTCTAGGTTTCAAGTCCCTCTGTCTTATCTTATTCTTCTTCCCTAGAGGTAACCATGATCCCTTTAAAGGATGAATTTTTTGGTGATGCCATGATTTTTCACTAATGGAATGGATGCTAAATCATTGTTTGTTGGTAGTTTTTTATTAATTGAGAAAATAGAGTGCCAATTGCAAGTGGGCCATATCAGTCTCATGTTCCATGAAGTACATCACAAATCTGGTGCATATTGTTCCTATGGCCCAGGAAGTGCATCACAAACTGTTTTCCGGGAGGCAAGCACTTTAAAAGATGTCATCAGGGAGGTGACTAATGCAAGCGAGCCATATCTGTCTCGTGTTCCACAAAGCACATCACACATGTGGTACATATAGGTACTGTGACCCAGGAAGTGCATCACAAAGTGTTTTCACAACCAGAATAACTCATTTACTTGAATATTTCTGATACTGGTAACCATACCTTCCCAATAACACAAAGGAAATAGTAAACATACTTGCAAGCCTTATCTTGCTGTACAGAAACCAAAAGACACAAAAGTTTCCAACAATCACTCCTCGGGGAAGCATCCCCTCATAGAATGGCTCTCAACAATCAAACATGGCGCAGACCAACTTCCTTGTTTTTTAGGCAGTTGCACCAGTATCCACTACAACACTAGAGCATACTAAAGTGGCTCAAATTGCCTGCCAGTAAACCTCCAGGGACAGAAAATGTAGCCAGAACATATATGTGCCATCATCTGTTAAAGTGTTATAATGAAGTTGGTATATATTCAGTCCGTACTTTTATACTTTTCTCATATGTATGTACTAATAAGCATTATGTAGTATTTCTTTAATTTTTAGAAATTGTACTATGTAACATTCTGAATTTTTCTTTTTTCCTCAGCATTATATTTTCAGTATTTTCCCATGTTAATTTGTATAGACCTCCTGGTTCATTCATTTATAATGACAGTATATTATTCTCTTGTGTAAATATAGCATATATATTATCTATTCACTTATTAGTGAACATTAGGTTAATTATAATGTTTTGATGGCAAACACTGCTTTGATGAACCTCTTTGTGCACACTTCTATGCATATGTGTGAGTTTTTATAACCCAGCAATTATAATCCACTTTAAGATATATAAGTAGATTATAATTGTTGGAGAATATTTTCAGCTTTACTAGCTATTTCCTGATTTCCTTCCAAAGTGGAATTCTCTGTTGTCCGATTTTCACCGATACTTGTTATTATTAGATTGAAAAAATTTTTATGAATCTATCTGGAATGAAAATTTACTTACATTTATTTATTAGACATTCCCTTGATTAATAGTGAGGTTAAACATTTTTCATGTTTCTTGGCCATTACAGTGTCCTGTTTTATGTGAATTGCCTATTCATATTCTTTGCCCATTTTTCTATTGGGTTGTCTTTTTCTTATTGACTTGTAGGAATTCCTTGTACTCTGGATATTATTCCTTGTACTCTGGATTGTCTTATATGCAGCTAATATTTCCCCACAGTCTATGGCTTGTCTTTTAACTTTGTTTATGGAGTCTTGGTTTTACAGACATTTTATATTTTTATATAATCAAAATTGCCAACCTTTTTATTTGTAACAAGGCTTACCTACAGCCTGATACCAAATGAGGGAAAAACCAAGTAAACCCCAGCCATTCCAGTGTCCCCCAGGCCATTGAAAAATCAGTCATTTAGCACAAGTGTTCTTATAATTGGGACACACTGTGAATAATAAGCAATGATCAGTTCCTATCAGGTGTCAGAACTCTCTTGCCCTCTGGAAGGAGTTTTGAGTGAGGCATCTGGAGACTACTGCTGGCTCTGCTCTTAAGTAGCTGTGTGACTTTGAAGACCTGGCTTCCAGTACCACTGATTACGTTTGAGACTTGGTTTCCTGATATGGAAAAAAGAATGATTCTGCCTCACAGGCTTGTTGGGTTCAGACTGGATCAGGATGAAAGTGTTTTGTAAACTGTAAGATGATAGATAAAAGCAAAATATTACTATTACTAATGTCTGTGGGCCTTAATTTGCTTATTTGTAGAATAAAGGGCTTAGAAATAGATAATGTTCCTTTCAGTTCTAAAATAGACTGGAAGTAAGCACAGTGGTACTAGATTCCCCTGCTCCGAATCAGATGGGGGAGCAGGTGGCTTCTGGCAATTATAGGACCCTGGGTAAGCCCTGGAGCCCTGGTGGCACAGTGATTAAGAGCCCAGCAACTAATCAAAAGATCAGCAGTTTGATTCCACCAGCCGCTCCTTGGAAACCCTGTGGGGATATTCTGCTCTGTCCTATAGGGTTGTTATGAGTCAGCATCAACTCGATGGCAGTGGGTTTGGGTTTTTGGTTGGGTAAGCCCTGATGGCACAGTGGTTAAGAGTTTGACTGTCAACCAAAAGTTTGACAGTTCGAATCCACCAGCTGCTCCTTGGAAACCCCATGGGACTGTTCTACTCTGTCCTATATGGTTGCTATGAGTCGGAATCAACTAGATGGCAATGGGTTTGGTTTCGTTTGGTTTGGGTAAAGCCATCTTCTGGAGTAAGAATTGATTACAAGAAATGATTATAAACAGATCCCCTTTCTTCCTTCTTTTCTCCATCTTTGCATTCATCCCTCCTTCCCTTTCACTTTTTTCCCCTCCCTCCCTGCTTTCCTTCCTTCTTTGCCTCCCTCCTTTCTTTCTCTTCCATTATTCAAACTTGCTATACTTCCTGGAACACGTTTTCCCACCTTTCTTGGCTAACTTCTATTTATCCTTCAAATCATCTTTGCTTTTCTGGGTGACCTCTTCTGGTAGGCTTTACCTGATCCCTCACATTTTGGGTGTGGGACCTTTCCCATGTGCTCCAATAGTGCCCTCAGAGCCTCCACCATTGCACTTATCACACACATTTTAATTATCTGCAACTCTTAATAAAATGTATGCTTAAGAGCAGGGGATATCATGTCTTGTTCACTGCTGTAACCCTAGAGCCCACCCCAGTGCCTGGAACAGAGCAGGGGTTCAAATATTGTTGAACTAATGAATAAATATACAAGAACTATGCTAGGCAGCATGACTACAGAGATAAATAAGACACAGCCTCAGCCCTCAAGGAATTAAAAGTCTTGTAGGGAGGACAGATAGACAACCAAGTAATTGCAATGCTGTGTCCTAAGAACAAGCAACAGACATCTGTTCAGGGTGCGGAAATATATAGAGGAAGAAGTTTGTGTGGGTCAAAGAAAGTTCTTCAAGAGATATGTTAAACTGAATCTTGAAGGATAAGTAAGAATGTATCAATATGAGAAAACTAATAAGGCATGCCAGACAAGAAACAGAATATTTATTCAATCATGTGTTCAACAAATACTTATTGAATCTCTACCATGTCCCAACCACTGTTGCAGGTGCTGAGGATACAGCAGTGAACAGAAAAAGTCCCTGCCTCATGCAGCTTACATTCTGGTGGTGGGAAGTATAAGTAAATCAGTATGACTGGGGAGTAGGAAGTGTGTATGTGACTAAAAGCTAGAAAGTGAACAGGGTCCAGATCATGAGGACATTGAATGCCATGCTAAAGAATTTGGACTTTACCCTGATAGATAGCAGGGAGCTGCTGAAGGCTTTTACACAAGAATAATAGAATATTTGCCTCTTAGAATAACCATTCTGGTTGCTTTGTGGAGAATGGAGTAGAGAGGGTTGAGTTTGGGGGCTGATTCATCACTTAGATGACTACTGCAAGCAAAGTTTCTTTCCTCTAGAGCAGTAAAGGTACCAGGTAAAATAGGAAGTGAAATCCTCAGGCCAGAAGCCAAAATGAAGGCTATGTCTGAAACTCACTGGTCAACTAGTAAGTTAGGCAGAGAAGACCAACGTTCAAAGAATCTTCTCTTGGGACAAATTAACAGGCAAGATTATTATGATCTTGTAAACTAGTACAATTTTTAAAAGACTTTTACGTCTTACAAGACAGACATAACCAAACACCTCACAGGATTGGTTTACTGGGTATGAGGGCTTAGGATCATAGTCTTGTGGGGCAGCTCAGTCAATTGCCACAATATAGGCCATAAAGACAATGTTCTACATCCTAGTTTGGTGAGTAGCATATGGGATCTTAAAAGCTTGCGAGTGGCCATCTAAGATACAACTATTGGTCTCTACTCGTCTGGATCGAAAAAGAAAGAAGGAAACCAAAAACACAAAGAAAAAACTAGTCTACAGAACTAATTGTGGTTGTTGTTAGGTGCCGTGGAGTCAGTTCTGAGTCATAGCAACCCTATCGACAACAGAACAAAACACTGCCTGCTCCTGCGCCATCCTCACAATCGTTGCTGTTTGATCTTTTTGTTGCAGCCACTGTGTCAATCCAACTTGTCGAGGATCCTCTTTTTTCGCTGATCCTCTACCTTACCAAGTATGATGTCCTTCTCCAGGGATGAGTCCCTTCTGATAACATGTCCAAAGTATGTGAGACGAAGTTCCTTCACCTCCAAGGAACACTCCAGTGGTACTTCTTCCAAGACAGATCCGTTTGATCTTCTGGCAGTTCATGGTATATTCAACATTCTTAGCCAACACCCAATTCAAAGGCATCAATTCAGAATTAATAGTCTACACAAACAACGGCCTCACCTACCTTGAGACCAGAAGAACTAGATGGTGCCTGGCTACCACTACTGACCATTTTGACCAGTGACTCAATTGATGGTCTAGGATAGAATGGGAGAAAAATGTAGAACAAAACTCGAATTCCTAAAAAAATAGCCAGACTTTCTGGACCAATAGAGACTAGATGAACCCCTGAGATTATCACTCTGGGATACCCTTTAAACTTGGAGCTCAACTCATTCCCAGAGGTCACCTTTCAGCCAAATGACAGATTGGCTTAAAAATAGTATCACCCATGAGTACTGTGCTCCTCTAAATAATCATCTAAATGAAACCAAATGGTAAACGTTTTTCCTAGACCAAAGACAAGAAGGTAAGGTGGGGACACCAAAGCTAGATTAAGGGAAACAGAACAACCAGAATAGAAATAATGAGAAAGCTGATATATTGTGAAAAATGTATTCAATGTCACTTAACAATATGTACAAAAATTGTTAAATGAGAACCTAATTTGTTGTGTAAACTCTCACCAAAAACACAATAAAATATTTTTTAAAAAGCCTTTTATGTCTATTGTATCATTTCATACCCATAACTATCCTATGAAGAGGGAACACCCATGCCATAGGCTCTGAGCTCTGTGTAGGCAAGGACTGGGTCGTGTTGATCATTGTCTCCTCAGGACTTAGAAAAAAGTGGGTATCATATAACCCTTCTGTGAATGAATGAATTCGGACTGTCTATGTGAACATGTGCTATTTGATATTTCCCATTCTTTCTCCATCTCCACACCCAGCATGAAGAGAGACCACTGTTTTTTTTTTTTATTGTACTTCAGGTGAAGCTTTACAGAACAAATAGTTTCTCGTTTAACAGTCAGTACACATATTGTTCCATGACATTGGTTAACAACCCCACAACATGTCAACCCTCTACCTTCTTGACCTTTTTTTTTCTTGGTGAAAATATACATAGCCAAAGATACACCATCCATTTCAAAAATTTCTACATGCACAGTTCAGTGACATCGATTACATTCTTCCAGTTGTAGTGCTGTTCTTACTTTAGATGAAGGTTTACAGAACAAAATAGTCAAAGAGACCACATTTTTAAGGTCCTGCCATCAGCATCATTCACAATGACACATAACGTGTTTGAGACACTTAAAACTTCTGTATCTAAATTCACAATGGCTGCTAGGTCCCAGGCATAAAGGGAGCCCACACCTCCACCATAGGTCCTCCCTCCTATACTAAACCACATCAGTCTGTGTCTCAGTAGTTCTTCGTAGGACGTGGGTATTTACTCTGTACAAAGTCCTCTGGAGTCGCTGGCATGCTATTCTTTGATCAAAGAGAAGATTGTCCTGGCTGTTTCTATGCTGAGGAGGTTGTGAAGGTTTGTGTTTCTCAGTGCTTTGATCAAAGGTACAGAGATGTCACACGAGAATGCCTTGAAAATGTAATCTGATTGTTGCCCCAAGGCAACTGGGCCTCACCATCTGTCTCAGGCCACAAAGAGTGTCCCTGGCTGAATACCTCTTGTATGGGTCAAGTATTAACACTGACATTTGCCAAGGGAAATAACAAAGGTTAGAAAAAATAAAAACGGAATAAAAGCTGGAGGGAGTCTCATAAATCAACACACACCAGTATGCAGAGCTTTTATGGAGATCAGCAGAGAAAAATACAGGATTACACGAGGGTGAAAGATAAATCATTAAAGGGGCTGTTTCAAGGCAAAACTGCAATTTCCATTTCCAAGTTTCTGACCATTTCATACAGAGTGCTAGAAAGGGAGTGAACTTTTTCATTGGCTAATTGGGTTCTGCAGACTTAGGAGAGTAAGTCAACTTGATGTTTAAAACCAGTGCTTTTCTCCAGCTGACTGGCTGCTGGACTGGCATTTCTATAATTTTAAAGAGAGAGAGATTGGATACGAACATATTTTACCATTTAAAACAATCTCTTTACATTTTTTCTTTTAATTGTTGTTGGTTTAATTCTTTATAATTGTATATGCAATAGTTTAAAGAAACTAGTAATTCTACAACAAACAAAAGCAGTTTCCCACTCCCTCCTATTCTCTCCCCAGAGGCCACCACCTTCACCTTGTCACTGATTCCTTTCATGTTTACTTATGTATTTCTAAATAATGTGCTTGTATTACTCCTTCTTGAGTTTTTAGTTTTAGGCATTATATTCACTTCTCATCAAGGTAAATTTATTTCTCTTTAGTACGCCCTCCCCAACCTCCGAATAGAGTTTAATATTTAATTTTATTCAGCTCAGTAGTCAGTGTTTACGTTATGACTATGAAAATATTATTCATAGCTAATCCATGTGATAAATTATGACTACTTTTCCTTTCCTGCACAAATTTTTTTTCCTGGTGGTAAAAATTGACAATTTTTGTTGGTTTGTTTGTTTGCTTGATTACCTATGTACTTGTCACTTATTCAGCCCCAAACTCTGCTGATTTTCTACAACTTCTCTCAAGATGTTCAGATGCATCAGGTTTCTAGTGCTTGGCATCTTCTTGAAGGTGTCTCTCTCATAAGCCTTCTAGCCTGCACTGGTCTGGAAAAGCTGTCTTTAATGCTAGGTACACTGATGCCATATTGAGATGCTTATTCACTGTCCTCTTCGTATTCCCTTGGCCTCTCCTATATGTTGGGTCTCTGTTTCTTGGATTCTATGTTGTCTTTCACCAGTAACCCCCTCATTTTGTTGGGGCACATCTTCTGGTAACC
Organism: Dugong dugon; assembly: GCA_030035585.1. Taxonomy (NCBI): domain Eukaryota; kingdom Metazoa; phylum Chordata; class Mammalia; order Sirenia; family Dugongidae; genus Dugong; species Dugong dugon. The sequence continues at coordinate 37,521,141 of CM057467.1, forward strand.
TCTTGGGACTGAGTTCATGGGAGGTGAATTGTTGGAGACTGAGTGTGTCTGAAAAATATCTTTATTCTTCCTTCTCAAGTGATAGTCAAGTGAGCAAAGAATTCTAAGTTGGATGTAGTATTTCTTCAGAATTTTGAAGTAATTTCCCCATTGCCTTCTGGCTTCCAATGTTGCTGATAAGTCAAAAGTCAATCTAATTTCTTCTTCTTTGTATGTTGACTGTATGCTTCTCTGTAAGATGAGCTATTTGGGCCCTTTCATTGGAGGAATTCCAATGTCATATCCTTTCCTCTTGTGCTGCTCATATTCCCCAGAGAACACTTTTCCAATCTTAAACCCAGAGCTTCAATGTGAAGGCCTAGCTTTCACTCTTCTGAGAGCTGAGTGAGGGAAAAAGGCTGGGGTGGAGGGTGTGTCTCACCATCCATACATACATTCTTTAAAATCTCTTCTTTTTGGTAGGATACTTCTGCCTACTCTCTCCAGGGAATAAAACTTCAGTCGTTTTTCAGTGTTCTGTTTGGGTGGGGAAAGAGCAGTTGTTGGCTGTTCCAAGATTGGGGTAGGGGATCTGGGGATCTAATAATTTATTTAAAAGCTCTCAACTAATTCTCCTTATTTTATCTACCCCTCTCTTCATCCCCGCTACCACCAATTTGTGCAGTGTAAATCAGGTTGACTTTCAGTGTTCTCTGCTACCAGTTTTGGATTCAGTTTTCTTAGCTTTGCTAAGTCAATTACACCTGTGCTTTGCTTTATGGCTTCCAAAATTTATTTTCTATTTCCTCCTCTTTGATTCTCCCTGCCTTATGGCTTTATCCCTTTTTAAAAATCCCTGTACTGTCATTTTAGTAGGGTTTTGAACGAAAGCAAAATTAGATACATGTGTTCAGTCTTCTATCTTAACCCAGAACCCCAGAAAACTTTTCAATTGAGCGTGAAGAGATACTATTCCTATTACTGAGTCTTGAACATCAATTGAAGCTGGGGAATCAGTAGACAAATAACAAAAAGGCTCAGATCTTAGACCCTGAAATCAAATCTGAACTTGAACCCCATGTCTGCCATTTGCTAGGTTTTTGACCTTTTGACATTTACCTAACTTCTCCGAGCCTCAGTCTTTTTCATCTGTCGAAAGTGATAATAACATAGCTAATTAATGGATTAAAGTACATATATACATATAAAAAGTGTTTCTTACTTTGTCTAAATTCTAGAACATAGTAAGTGCTTAACAAGTTGAGCTAAGTTGGGTGCCCATAAAAGAACAGTCAGAAAAGGAAAACCACAGTAAATGACTTAATAACCCTCTGACCACATGATTTTAGCCAAACATAATGCAGAAAGGAGATGATATTATGGATTCAATTTCCAGGTCAGGATCTTCAGAAATCAGAGCACAAGTGGAAAGAAGTCAGAGGTGATACTGATAACCCTAAACACGGGGAGTCATTTAAAAAATAACATTTGCACAACACTGTGTTAAGAAGTCTAAAGTCATATAGCTAATTGACAGAGACAGATATTTAACCTTGGTCTTCTGATTCCAAGTCCTGTACTCATTTTGTGACGTTAGGTTTCCCAACACCAATGAGCCAACAAGAAGCTAGATCCTTCCTAATTTTAATGAGAGTACAAACACCCTTTGAAAAGAAAGTCCATGAGGAAGGAACTACTGTTTGTATTGGCTGTGTGAACATTCAGAAAATTCTTCTGTTAAGAGGCTACTGCTTTTTCCTTTTCAGGAAGTTTAAATAAAAAAATTTTCACTTTGGTTTTAAAGTCCTTGTAATGATTACTCAAATTTACATAGTATGTTATGGTTTACAGATGCCCAGATGGCCACAAGCTCATTTGACCACAATATGCCCATTTAGCAGATGAGGAAATTGATACGGAAAAGATGTGCATTGCCTTAAGTCACACAATTTGGCTCAGAATTGAGAATAAATTCAGGTGTTCTGATGCCAAGTTCCATGATTTGTTCTGGTCCACATAACATAGCTTCTGAAAGTCAGGCCGGGAGGAACTGGTATCTAGATTAGAGGTGTGGGTAAACTTTGTCCTCTGTCCCCTGCTGCCTGTCTGTGCTTTTTTGTGTCTCCCATCTCTTGTGTGTAAACATTTTCCTGAATAGTGACAGGGTAGCCCAAGGTCATTGATTCTGCTTAAGAGCGTTGACCTCTCCATACTAAAGGCTCTTTCTATGACCTTTTTAGACATCTTTCTCCAGAGTCCCCTCAGAGTGGTGTGATCTACTGGAAGTTAGGTGGAACTGAGAGGGAGGCTTAGGATGAGAGTTTGGAGTACTCTGTCACCTAGAACAACCCAGTTTTGGCCCATGTCTTGGGGATATCTGGATGAGGGTGGTCATCATGGACTCTCTTCCTCTCCTCTTTAGGTAATGTCACAGTCAATGTTTTTGGAATTCAACCCTCCTGTGGAGTCCATGGGGGTAAAAGCCATGTGCGTCTCAGTTTCTAGCACTCTTTTCCAATGTCCAAGAGTAGGGACCCAAGGATGTCTGCTAAATCTGTAGGCTTCTTTGTACAGGTCAGTTGGCTGTTGGTTTTGTTTTCACAGAAGTGTTCTCTGTTTTATGTGTCTTTTCTTGGTTTGTTGAAATGCAGAATGGGGCATTTGGAAGCTGTGTTGAGTCAAATGAGTAATGTTGGAAGAGACACTTAGCTGGCTGTGCTACAAATGTATTCTGAGACCCTCTTTGGTGTGTGTGTGTGAGTGTGTGTGTGTGTGTGTGTGTGTGTGCATGAGCATCTGGGATACCAAATCTGGGAAAATCCTCTGGCAGATAGAGATCATGAACATCATTATCTTCTGTCAAATCTATTTTTAAATCCTCAACATTTTTAGTAGAAGTAATATTTAACTCACCTGAGCACATTTATTCTAAGAATCAAGGAATATTTATCTCAGAGAAGAGAAAATTCAAGGGCGTCATAATCAATGTATCTGAGCCTTCAAAGGGTTAATATGTGTTTATTTTGTGTGCTTCCAGATCTGACCGAAGGATGGATGTTGGAGGAAAGCAGAGAGTCACTTAATATATGGAAGAATTTCTCCTGATTAGCTCTCGTCAAGGTCCAATTGGCTGCAGGAGGTAATGCGTTTTCTGGTTGGAGATGTTTAGGTTGAGGGTGATTAAACACTTCCTCTTCCAGGTGCCCATCTTTTCTGTTCATGCCTTTATGAAAAATGTACTTACTTTTATTTGCCTGCCCTCCGGACTGCCTGTGGGTGCCTGGAGGTCAGGGATTGTATTCTGTTGAATGAATTACCCAACACTGTGTCTGGCATATAGTACCTGCTTGAGAAAGACTGGAAGAAGTAATATATGACCATCTATCAAAACCATGGTAGAGGGGATTCCTGTATCAGGTAGAGCTGGATGGCATCATCTCTCTGATCCCTTCCAACTCTAAAGAACCTAAAGCTCTATGATTCCATCATACATGGAGCAATCAGAGGGAAGTTACTAGTTTTATTTTAACATGTATTCTCTTTGGCAAAGTAGGAAAGAGAACCAAGAGTCTTTATACTCTGTAGAATTTGGCCAATTCTGTTAAGGACAGAACTACAATATTTTGAAAGGTGCAAGGACTAATCTTGTAGTTATTATAAACCCATTGCCATTGAGTCGATTCCAACTCATAGCGACCTATAGGACAGAGTGGAACTGCCCCATAGAGTTTCCAAGGAGCGCCTGGTGGATTTGAACTGTTGACCTGTTGGTTAGCAGATGTAGCTCTTAACCACTACGCCACCAGGGTTTCTGTAGTTATTATAGTAGGTGCATTTATGCCAAGTACTTTAAAAATAAATATCCTTCTTTGGTAATTTGTCCAAACATTGCCTATTAAGTGATGGTGAGAAGAAAGAAATCTTGTATGATTTATGAATTATTGATAATATTTGATATATACTCATAACAGCATAATTATTCATATTCAAAATTAATCATCACAGACACTCTGTGGAGTTCATCTACCTGGAAACACCAGGATAAAGAAGATGAACTGACTTCAATAACAAAGCAACATGCCATGCCTTCTGGGTCTGGTTGAGTTCAATTTGGCTGTATTACTTACAATAAATGACCCTGGCATTTCATTATGGCATTCATTATGGCATATTATGGTATTCATTACTTTCTTCTCCAAAGTAATCAATTTTTCATGCATTTATTTATTGAATACCTTTATTGAGCATCCATTCCATTACAAGGCTCTGTACTACTCGCTGGGTATATAATGAAGAACAGAACAAATAAATTTGCCCTTAAAGGAGTTTAGAGTGTAGTGGGAGAAACAAACAATAAGCACAAGTAAATATGTAAATATGTAATTAAAATTTGTGGTAAGTGTTGTAAAGGAACAGACTAGAATGCTATCAAAGAGATTATCAAGGGGAAATTACTTTGTATTAGTCTGTTGGGAAAAGCTCTTAATGACTGAGAATATTGCATACTCCAAATCCAGACTAATGTGAAAGTAGATCAATAAAATTCACATGCCTTTTAACCACCGAAAGTAAATGAATATTAACCTGTAACACGCAGTGCATACAAATTAGTGATGTGACCTGGGCGTCAAGTCATTTAACTTCTCTTGGCCTTAATTTCCTCATCTATAAAATAGAGGCTGGATGAAATAACCTCTCAACTCACAGCTTCTACAAATCTATAAAAAAAATTAGGACAGTAAAAATATTACAAGCAAGGGTAAAAATAAATAAAACAGACTTTTTCCCTTTAGCCCCCGTTATGTATTTTATTACTGAATTTACTTTTTTAAAAAAAGTAAAACTTAAAAATTGTTTAGAAGTGATTAAAGTAAGAAGTGAAAAATCCTTCCTCCCCCACCAACCCACCTCTGTCAGAGGACAGGGCTTTTTCAGGCCTTTTTCTGTAGCATACTTCTGTTTATTTGTTCTCAGTATATGAATTATGCTCTTAGATATGAAAACAACGCATGTATCCAAGATAGGAAGATAAGTGGCAAAATGTTAATAGTGGCTAAAGTTGCTATTTCTACTTAATTTTTTCTTCCTAATATTTCTTTCTTTTTCCACAATTTGCACACATTAACTTTATAATCAGAAAAAATAATTGTATTTAAATAACATAATGTTAATAATAAGTAATAAAAGCGCTTAATCTCTGTCTTATTCTTAAGGTATGAGAGCTATCCATTTGATTAAAAAAGTTATGTGGAGATAGTTCTAGCTAGTGATTATATTTTTGGCAACCAAACTGGCTGTGAAAATTTATTCTGGAAGTTGTTGTTAGGTGCCATTGAGTCGGTCCTGACATAGCAACCCTGCGTACGACAGAACGAAATATTGCCTGGTCCTGTACCATCTTCACAATTGTTGCTATGCTTGAGCCCACTGTTGTGGCCGGTGTGTCAATCCGTCTTGTCGAGGGTCTTCCTCTTTTTTGATGACCCTCTACTTTACCAAGCATGATGTCCTTCTCCAGGGACTAGTCCCTCCTGATAACAAGTCCAAAGTACGTGAGACGAAATCTTGCCATCCTCCCTTCTAAGGAACATTATGACTGTACTTCTTCCAAAACAGACTTGTTTGTTCTTCTGGCAGTCCATGGTATAGTGAGTATTCTTCGCCAACACCATAATTCAAAGGCGGCAATTCTTCTTCCTTATTCATTATCCAGCTTTCGCATGGATATGAGGCAACTGAAAATACCATGGCTTGAGTCAGGTGCACCTTAGTCCTCGATGTGACATCTTTGCTTTTTAACACTTCAAAGAGGTCTTTTGCAGTAGATTTTCCCAATGCAATACATCGTTTGATTTCTTGGTTGCTGATGGAAGTATTCTGGAAGTAGTTTTAAAAATGTGACAGCCAGACCATATTTCAATCTTTGATAACCAAGTAAAATATTCATAAAAGGAAGTTCTGGCCTTTATCAGCAAGATCCTCTTTCAGTAATGAGTTCAGAGAAAGATTTCATTGAAAAGAAATATTTCTCTAACATTTTTCAGTAATTAGCTGAGTTGAGGATTTTTTAGGAGAGTTGGAAAAGGAATGGTAGATTGAATATTCTGTCTTATCTCTAGCCTTGTCTAATATTTTCTTCTTTTAACTTAATTTTTATTTTGGTTTTTTACTTTCTAAGGATTATAAGAACGTCAGTAAGATATGTATGTACGTGTTCACATTGAATGAACCATTTTGGATTCTACCATAATCAAATTATTTCAGGGCTGTGCTAATTCTTTGAGAAGTTCAGACAGAGTTTCACAAGGTCATATTATTGATGAAACTTTAAGGGACTGAGGATGGTTCATGAATGATGTAGATTGGATCAATGCCTGGGTGCCATGGGAGTTACCACCCAGGTTTGTGAATCCTTATTCATACCAAGCACAGACTATGACTGAATACATAATATTTATTACTGTTTTTTAAAATATTTCTACATGCTGTAGGATTTGATATCATTGAATGCATTAAAAAACTATTAAGGAATTTTGTCAGTATCCATTTTGTCAATAAATACTTCCTAAAATGTTGAGAATCATTTATCTAGTGAAATAAGCACTTGAACTGGTATCTGTACCTATGAATGACCAACAAATATTGATTTTTTTTTTAATATAAAAGGCAAGACTCCATCCTGTGCTGACCATTGCTGTGTGGCTCATTTAAGTTTCTTCTTTTGAAAAATGGAGATAATAATACAATCTATTCCTACAGGAACTATATGAAGATAAAATGCTTTGAAGAAGACACACATTTTGAAATTATTAGATGTCACTATGATGACAGCTATTATCACAATTGTCCACATAATGATATGAAGCATAATGATAAAGTTGGGGAAAAAAAAGATACACCTACCCTCCCACTTACCTTTCCACCTCAGGTCAGAGAATCAGGTTCAAGTTATTGCTTCAAAGTACTTAGGAAAAATAAATGTAAACATAAAATTTGAAACTCAATAAAATTGTCATTCAAGAGGAAGACTTAAAGAAAGCACATTTGCAGGCATATAAGGATGAAAAACTTACTACCCATGGATTCTATTGAAAGAACTATTGAAAAGAAAGCTTCAGGATGAAGAAAAGTGAACCTAGGATGGAGGAAGAAGTAGGAAGCAAGACATCATAGCATGCCAATAAATCTGGAAAATAACGTCATAAATCTAAGTAAGTGTTGGCTGTATACATCATAATAATAGTAATAATGGTAATTTTGATATTAAAACAAACTGGGAACTAAACATCTAAATAATAATTACATGGATGTTAGTGGATATCAGAGGTTCTAATGTCCTTTTTCTCATTTAGAAGAAAGATAGAGATACTGATTACGTTTAAGCTTTGCTAGAAAATATACATTTTAGTATGTATTAAATATATATACATTAAAATTCAGGGCTGACCTTTTAAAGAATAGAAATAGAATATATAACTTTCAAAATATGAGCAAATTTAAACTTCATGAAACCAGCAAGGAAAAATTAAAAAAAAAAAAGTGACAATAGAAAACATAAAATAAGGTGGCAGACATATTTTGGAACAATTTCATAAATATAAATGGGTTGAACATGTCTGTTCAAAAACTGAATTTTTAAAATTTGACTATATGCAATTTAGAGAGAGACATACAGAATAAAATTAGATAGAAATGCCAAAAATAAAGGGTTTAAAAATATCAGATGAAAACTTATGAAAGGACAGGCAATACAGCATCATTTAAAGCAGATAATATAGACTGTAAAGTGAAAAACATTGCTATAAGAAGGAAAATATTCTTAATATCTTACTGGAAATGTAATAATAGAGGAAGATAGACAAACTATACAGAGAAAAAAATATCAGAATTATAATGGAAAACTTGCAAATCCACAGTTGCTATGGTAGATTTTAACTTACCTTTCTCAAAAACGGAGCCCTGGTTAAGAGATCGGCTGCTAAACGAAAGGTCTGAAGTTTGAATCCACCAGCTGTTCCTTGGAAACCGTACTGGGCAGTTCTACTCTGTGCTATAGGGTCACTATGAGTCGGAATTGACTGGACGGCAACAGGTTAGTTTTTTCTCAGAAACACAGGAGCCCTGGTGGCATGCTGGTTAAGCACTCGGCTACTAACTGAAATGTTGTCGTTCTGAACCCACCAGCCGCTCCAGGGGAGGAAGATGTGGCCGTCTGCTTCCGTAAAGATTACAGCCTTGGAAACCCTATGGGGCAGTTCTACTCTGTCCTCTAGTGTCACTGTGAGTTGGAATTGACTAGATGGCAAAGGACTTTCTCAAAAACAGATTAAGCAGGCAAAAATTAGTAAGGGTATTGAAAATGTGATACAGATAACAAGTTTGATCTAATGAACATATATATAAAATACCTTATTTTCAAAAATCAGAGATACACATTCTTTTTGAATCACACAGAGAACGGTTGTGTGAACTTATTCCACACTAGGCCCCAAAGGCTGTCTTTATTTTTATTTTTTTTTAATTGTACTTTAGATGAAGGTTTACAGAAAAAATAGTTCCTCATTAAACAGTCAGTACACATATTATTTTATGACATTGGTTAAGAACCCCACGACAGGTCAACACTCTCCCTTCTCGACCCTGGGGACCTTTTTTTTGGTGAAAATATACATAGCCAAAGTTACACCATTTCAAAAGTTTCTACATGTACAATTCAGTGACATCAGTTACATTCGTCCAGCTGTGCTGCTATTCTCACTATCCTTTTCCATATTATTCCATCACCATTATCTTCAACTCACTGTCCCCTAGGCTTCCCATCAAACCTTCCGAGTTGCTGTTGTCAATCTGATCTCAGATAGATAATTCTTTTTTTCTTTTCTTTTTTTTTTTTTTACCTTAGATGAAGGTTTGCAGCACAAATATCTGATGGATGAGGGAGAAAACGGAGTCTGTCCTCCTGCCCTAGCTTTCCCTGGCCCTTCAACCTTAGCATATGTGCCAGTGTTCTGCCTTATTCTCTGTGTGCACATGTAGGTCTCTTTTTCTCACTGATACTATTCTTCCAAAGGGCAGGGGTGAAGCCACCCCAGCCCTATATGCAACTGAGCACCCAATAACTGAGGTTCAGGAGATTGGGAGGTTTCTCATAACATCTCCTGTTCTGGCCAGGGAGGGGGGTGAGCAGAGCTGGGATGAGACTGTGGTGGGATGGATTCTCTCAGGTCCTGGCTCTTAGTCCCCAGCCTCCCCTTCGCTCCCCATGACACCCTGGGGTCTCCATCCACGCCACTCTGTGACTGCTTTCCTCCTGCAAGGGGAAGCCCCCAATATTCATCCCTCTAGGGGGAATCAATACAGGATGTGTGGGGCTGTGGGTTCTTCCCTGCAGCAATTCAGCCACAGCCCATATCATTCAGTGGAGTCAGGAGCACCTTCTTATGGACCCAAAGTCCACTCACCTTTTCAGTTGGTCCTGGGGTCCTCTGTTCCTATCCAAATAGGGGAAGATGCATGCACATCTAGAGGAGGCATGATGGCATCACATCTAATACACTGTGTACACTACTTACTTACAATGTTTAAGTCTTCCTGTCTGATTCCCCAACTAGAATGGAAGCCCAGGAAGGCATAGACTTTTGTCTTTGTTCATTGAATGATGCTACGTGCCTAGAAAAGTGTCTGCACAGAGTAGGCATTTCATATATACTTGTCGAATGAATGAATTCAACCAGTACCTCCCCCGATATCTGAATGGGTCTGAGGCCCCACTGTCAGTCCCCAGGGATCCATGTTCTAGGTACACCAAGGATGAGGACCCACTTGATGGAATCTCAAACCCCTTTTCCAAATGGAGAAAACTAAGTTTGCTCAAGGACACATGGTCAGTGTCAGGTGAGGCAGGGAGGTTCTTCATGGGTGAGAGAAAAATAATATATATGAACCTCCTCCACCCCTTCAGCAACCTTTTCCACAGAGCCAGTCCCCAGGTACACACTTCCCGTGGCTTAACCCATGTAGTCCTTACAATAGCTCTAGTAGGTTGTTTCTCTTACCACCCCACTTTTCAGAGGAACAAACTGAGTCTCAGAGAGGTGAAGTGACACTGCCGAGACACACAACTGGTAGTTGGCAGAGTCCTCACTATGATGTGGAATACAGGGCACTGAAATTTGGAATAGGAGGTCCAGGATCTGTCGGGTGGTGCCGAGGGCTCTGTAGATACATAGGAAAGTGGAGAAGTATGACAGGTCACCACACAGGAAGGTGAACACCAGGCACTCCACCAGCCTCTCCAGTGAGCCTGCCTCGATGGGCTGCATAGCACAGGTCTCATCCAGTTCCAGGGCTGTCTTATTTTCACATTGAGGTGGGACAAAGGAGGGATGTACAGTCAGAGGCAGCGTCATGAGCCACCAGGAGCATCAGAGGCTGGAGCTCAGAGGGGGAACTCCTAGCCCTCAGTGACTTTTGGTAGGAGGTAGGTCATGAGTGCCTCCAGCAGAGAAAGGTTCTTAGATTTCAAAGTAGAATATGAGGTGGGGAATGATTAAAAATATTACTACCTTCAAGTTATTTTGTTAGCTGAGTAATAATATTATCTTCCTGTATTAAGAGTCTGCATTAATATAGCATTATCCTAGTGAGCCCTCACAAAACATGCCCATTGTAGAGATGAGAAAACAGAGGCTTAGTGATGTAAAGTGCCTTCTCAAAGTCATGCAGTCAGAGCTCAGAACCATCTAATACTAAATCTCCACGATAGTCCCTTAGTGCGACCTGAGGCTTGGTCTGCTCCTGACATGGAGGGGAAGGATCTGGTGCAACTTCATTTCTCCCCAGTTGGAGACAGTGCACAGAGAAGACATATACTGTGAGATCGCCTTTGATTACAAAACAAGGCATACATTTTTATTTCTTTACAATAAAGGGAGTTTTGAGGACCTGAAGCTATGGTGTTCCCAGATGCAGCCACGAGTAAATGCCTAGAGATCCCAGTGTGGGTGAAAGATCCTCACAGGGCTAAGAATCTGAACAGATGACTCAAGGAGAGCAAATCCCAATGGCTGGTAAACAACTGAAAGGTGGCTCAGCTTCTCAGGGGATAATTGCACATTAAAGTAACACTGTGATTCCATTGTTCACCCTGATACCCAATCAGCAAAAATTAAAAAGAACCCTAACACCCAGGGCCAAGTGGGATGCAGGGAAGCAGCCATCATCTTACACTGCAGGTGGCAACGTAACTGATACAGCTGTTTTGGAACATAGTCTGGCTCTAGCTATTATAATTTCAATTATGCATATATTTCAACCCAGCAATCCCATTCCTGAGAGTCTACCCTGGGTGGGGGACCAATATACTAGCTGTTCGCTGCAGCACTGCTAAATGGCAACAGAAAGTAATCACATTCTGTTCCAACAGCAGTAAAAAGGCTCAATCACTGTGGTAATGGCATCCCTTCTGGAACATTCTGCAGCTGAGTTAGGACACACCTCCTGACCTGGAGGGGTCATGATGATGTGTTTCATGAGACTGCAAGTTGCAGAAAAACATAATACCATAGCATGAACTCCTGCCCTTTTTTGGTGATGATTTGTGAGTGAGCATTGGAGAAGGTGTGGAAGGACAGTCAAGCTGGCTGCTATGCGGGGTCCTGGGGATGGTAGTTAAAACCCTAAAACCAGTAGCAAAATATAAAAATACTCATGGCCTAATGTGAGGGAAGACAGTATAAAATAATTGTTTCTGATATTGGGCCTGGTGAGGGCAGGGGAGCACAGCAGGGATTGGGGAGGAGGGACAGGTTGGTGGCCAGATTCCTTTGGGAGGAGAAAGCGTGACTAAGGAGGGAAAGCCCTGGGAGGTAGCTGGGGGAGTCTCCAGGGTGGTTTCAGGTCCTTGAGGCCCTCTCTGGCCCTTTCAGGTCTCTGGGCCCGGAGAACCCACCACACCTGGACTTACCCCAAGCTCGTGCTGTCCCTTTCGGGCTCCATTCTCAGGCGAGAAGGAGTAGATGATTTCATGGTCCCTCTCTTTGTTGGTCTCCTGCGTGGAGCTGTGCAAAGATAATTCCCAGCAGCTGCCCAGAAGGCATCGAGGGTCCACCTCTGTCTTAGGCTGGGTTCTCTAGAGAAGTAAAACCAGTAAAGCATATACATATATATATATGTACATATATATATATATATAGAGAGAGAGATTTATATCAAGGAAACGGCTCATGCGATTGTAGAGGCTGGAACGTCCTAAGTCTGTGGATCAGGATAGAGGCTTCTCCTGATTCACGTAGCTGCAGGGGCTGGCAAGCCCAGGATTGGCAGGTTGGAGAACAGGACTGTTGCTCACAGGCTGTGAAGATCGCTGAATCCCAAGATCAGCAGGTAAGCTGCTAGCTCAAGTCCCAAGAACTGGAGGTCAGATGAACAAGAGCCAGCTGCAGGATCCAGAGAGGGCAAAAGCCAGAATGTCCACTTATATTTCGATGCAGGCTACATGCCCAAGGAAACTCCCTTTCAATTGATTGGCTACTCACAGCAGATCCCATCATGGAGGTGATCATATATAAAACACTGAGAATCGTGGCCCAGTCAAGCTGACACACAATCTTAACCATCACAACCTCTGAGGCCTCTTCCTTCTCTTTTTGCTCCTTCCGCCCCTGTGCCTGCTTGGGCATCATAGAAGTTTCCAGTTCCCTGTATTCACCACAGGGAGCCCAGGTGGTGCAGTGGTTAAAGCGATAGGCTGTTAACCAAAAGATTGGCAATTCTAACCTACCAGCTGTTCCACAGGAAAAAGATGTGTCAGTCTGCTTCCATAAAGATTACAGCCTTGGAAATCCTATGGAGCAGTTATATTCTGTCCTATACAGTCACTATGAGTAGGAATTGACTAGAAGACAGTGGATTTAGTTTTGGGTATTCACCATATGTGAGGGATGGTGTGAAACATGACTGTGCTGGAGTCTGGACTGATGGCTGGAGGTTCCACAGAACCCCATATCAGTGGGCTTTGGCTGGGACAGGAATGGGAGTTCCTCTGGCTGCTCCCAGATCCCTGGGCAGAAAGGAAAGGCTCTTGTTTAAGAAGGAATGATTCCTCTTGCTGGGAAGGCTGGTCTGGGGACTGCACCATCAAGCCCCAGCCAAATCCACATAGTTATGGCTACCCTAGGCTCTACAGCCTCCTCCACCTCCCACTGTCCAGGGAAGAGGAGAGGTTGTAGCAGAGAGGAGGGGGCTTGGAAGCAGGGTAAATATATTGACCTATGAGAGTTGTAGGGAAGATCTGGGAAGTGCTTTGCTGGCACAGGGTCATCAAAGGCACAGCCTATGCCAGCAGCTAGGACCATGGGGTGTCTGCCCCATACAAGGCAGGCATGGAGCTCAGAGAAGGCCCAGGTCACAGTGCTGTCTTTGCCTGTGACCCACTGATGGTCTGTTCGCCTTGAGTAGGTACCTAGAAGCCCAGCAACCTGTGGGCCCACGGGAGTTTGGGGTGGGAACTTGGACCAGGTCCCCACCTCTACCATTCCTCCCCAACCTGATAGACTAGGCCTAGCTAACCCCTGACCTCGGAACAGACCTATCCCCATCAAGCCAGTGATTGTGAAGGGTCAAGGTGACGGTGACGGAGCCTGGGTGAACCCTCAATAAGTGCTAGTTATCAAACAGCATCATCAACACCATAATCATCATCTTAATCATCACTTCCCCCCTCCCAAGCCTTCACAGATGTTTTCATCCCTCTTTCAGATATCCTTCTTTTCCCCCACCCACCTCTCTCCCCAAATGGATTTGGTTTCATCCTGGCAAATTTCTGCCTTATCATTCCTGTCCTCATTTCCTCCCTGCCCTCATTACTAGAACCCCATGAAGGCAAGGGCTGACATGGCCTAGGGGCTAGTATGACCTGGGGGAGGGGTGTGGGGCTTTCCAGGTGGGACCACATGGTGACCTGGCCTGGATTGGCCTGCCCTGGGCCACCCAGTGTTACCTTTGAGTTTTTCCTGGCAAATGGCCAGAGTCTTCAAAGGTGAGGGTTGAGACATTGCCTAAACCTTTGGAATAGACTCAAACTCCTGGGCTTTCTAAGGCTTGCACCTTGGGAAATGATAAAACAACAAGAAAACGCCTTAGTTTTATGAGTATCTCCAACCAAGTGGCTGTCTTAGAATACGGGTGCCTGGTTACCAGGGTTCTGAGTTCTGTTGGGGTCTGTTGCCAAGAAAATGAGGTCACATATTGGGTCCCTTGACCTGGACCCCATATTTGGATAAGACCTTCCCAAAGCCAATCCTGGATGCTGAATGCTCACCTCTTTCCCATGCCATCGCCATAATTGTACACAGTAACACCAATATAGCCCTCCCCACAACCTTAGGGAAGGCCTGGGTGCAGCCAGGGCCCCAGCTGTGAGCAGAACTAGGTTCAGACTGCAATCATCCCTGTGACCCTGGGCAAGTTGTGCTTCTCAGGGCTTCCGCAGTCTCCCCACCTTCACAAAAGGGATCATTCTAGTATCTGCTTGCTAGGGATGTCATCAGGTATTTGAGAAAGTATACAGATAAAACCTGTGGGGTGGTATCACATGTAGATAACGCACAAACTTAGAGATGGAAGAATTACAAGAAGGGGTGGGAATAGTGTGGATTACAACTCAAAAGAGGGCTGGGTTCTGGAGGTGTGATCTTGGGAAAGTCACTTCCCCTCTTAGACTTATTTTCTAGTCTTCACCGTCAGGGGGTTGGCATTAAATAAAAATCAGATATCATAACCCTTTGGCCTAAAACCCTCCAACAACTTTCATTCTATATAGAATTAGATCCAACTGCCTCATCTCAGACTAGGTGGTGGGCAGCCTGTACAGTTGTTCCTGATGTTACTCACTCTTTGTCTACACATCCTTGTGTAATCCCTTCCCCCTGAGTGTGAGCTGGACTAAATGACTTTCTTATGAAGAATAAAATAGGGCAAAATCATATTGGCTCTCTCTCTCTCAGATTTCTCCGTCTGGGGAAGCTGCTGTGATATATGATCTGCCTTCTGGAGAGGCCCATGTGGCAAAGAACTGAAGGAGGGCCTGGATAAACAGTCAGAGAGAAACTGAGGCACTCAGTGAACAGCTCACAAGAAACTGAGTCCTGCCCATAACCTGTGACTGAGCTTGGAAGTAGATCCTCCCCAAGTCAGTCCAAAGCCCCAGCTTCATAAGAGACCTTGAGGCAGAGACACCCAGCTAAGACATGCCCAGATTCCTGGTCCACGGAAACTGTGAGATAACCCATGTTTGTTGCTGTAAGTTGCTACTTTTGGGGTGATGTTGTCACAGAGCAATAGATAACTACTCCCATCCACCAGGCCTTGGGATCTGGGCCTGACCTCCTCCCTCCTGACTCTCCTCCCGTGCTCTCTCCATCACACTGACCACTTTTTAACCTTCTCTCTGGACAAACTCACTCTGCCTCCAAGTCTCTGCACCAGACGTGCCTTCTCCCTAGTGCACTGTCCCCAGACTTGTGCAGGGATAGTCCCTCTTGTCATACTGGTCACACTCAAGTGTCACCTCAGTGAGGCCTTTTGCCCCTCTACCCCCACCTACTGGCCCCCTAGCCCTCCCTCGCAGCACCCTGCTTTATTTTCTCTATAGCTCTTTTCTTTTACATGCATTTGTTTTTATGCTTTTGTCCATCTCCCTATCAGACTGTGAGCTCCTGGGATCAGGGACCACATGGGTCATTTTCAGCACAGCACCCAAGGCCTAACATGGCACCTGGCACCGGGCGAGTGCTTGGGTACAGTTACTGAATGATAAATGAGAGGATCACAGATCCCTTTCCTGCCTCTCACCAGCTCAGATTGTGGATATGCATGCTAATAATAGCAGGTGCAAGTCCAAGGCAGGGGTGGGAGCATAATAACCTCTGGGTGACTCTCCCTGGCTCCACTTGCTCCAACAAAGCACAGTGGGCCCCACTGGTAGGCGAAGCTGCCGCCTCTCCTGGCCAATGCTAGCACTGCAGCCCCAGGCAGAGAAAGCCTCACAACAAAACACACAGCTTTGTTTAGGTATCTTCAAGGCAGCAGCTCTCTAGGGTCCCAAAGGGCAAAGGAGCAGGATCTGCAGGCTCCAAGGCCAGTGTGGGGGATCTCAGAAAACTCCCTTGCACCATCTTTGCCTCCACTGGCCCTAGAGTGTCCCGCTCACTCACAAGGCACCCTGAGGAGAACCAGGGCAAAGACTCTGGCCCCACTTTCACAGGAAGATCCTGAGTCTTCAACAAGACTAGTCCTGACCACAAATACAAGACTCATGGTCCAGTGATATGCCATGGTCTGCCCTACCCCAAGTCCTCAGTCCCCTAGACCTTAATCTTGTCACCAGTCAGAAGTACCTTCAAAGAATTGAATTTTCCAAAGGCCTCAGAGTGCAGTGGGTCACTGAAGAACGAAGGTCAGCAAACACTTCTTCAAGCCCATGAAACGCTTTGGGGTCACCCAATCCAAACACGCCAATTTGTAGAAGAGGAAACAGAAGGCTTCTGTCCAGTAGCCCTTTCCTCCGCACCCCCACCCTCCAACCCCCTCATTAGGAGGGGCTCATTCTAGTTCCAGGTGCTGGAGCAGTGGACTGTAAGACCCAGGCCCTGTCCTTTCAAGGTTGTCCTGGAGATGGCCCTGGCCCCTGGACACTTTGGGGATCCCCTTGCACATCATCCTGGCATCTCTCACCCTGCCTATGTTATGGGCTTTGGGCGTATTGCTAGGAGGCTGGGGCAATGCAGAGACCAGCAAAACTGTCAGCAGGAGCACAGGGCAGGGCTGCAGCTTCTTCAGTTTGAAAAGGTGAAGCTCGAGCCACTGCCTCCCAGGTTTTATAGAGTAGGTTACTACCTAAGTTTCAAAGAGTGGGGTTGGTGCCACCTTGGTTCCAAAGGGGGGGCTGGTCCCTCTTGGTTCTCCTGGTCCACATGAGTGGTGACTCCATCTCCTTGACCCCTGATGGCTCAGTTCTTCTAGCCCATTGACACAGAAGCCCTGCCCCCTCAATATTGGGCAGCAGCCCCATTCTTCTGGCCCGTGGGCATGGAAGCCCTGCCCCCTCAACTTTGGGTGGCAGCGCCATTTTCTTGGCTCACTTGAATGTCAGCTTCACCCTCCAGAACCAAAGTGGTGATGACCTGACTCTTTGAAACTATAAGGAAGGAACTATAAGAAACTATAACTTCACCCTTTGAAATTGAGGCAGCCAGGCCCCCTCATGCTATTTCTGACACTTTTGCTGATCTCTAAACTGCACCTGGGATGGTGCCTTCTTTTTCTTGCATGACAACAAATGTTCACAAGCAAGTAGCACATTAGCCCATTTCCTGCCTATAGAATTCCAAGAGGCGGACAGCTTTCCTTCCTTTCATCTGTCTCTGTCCCTTTCAGTCTAGGCTGTTGAGCTTTCTGCTACAGTGTTCGATTTGATCCATCAATCACAGGCCTAATCTCTTTAGCAAAAGATTGAGTAGCCATGTCCTTGGTGAAAGTTCCAGGATACATTTCCTTAGTTTGTACAACAGAATTTTCCAAATCTTTAAGTTCTGGTTTTGCACAGTTCATTTTTAAGTCTATTTCTTACCTCCCACATTTTACTGTAAGCAGCAAGGAGAAACCACACTGCCCCTCCAAGATTTCGATTAGAAATCTCCTCAGCCAAACATCCAAGTTCATCACTTACAAGTTCCACAAAATATTCAAACATAATTTAAACAAGTTCTTTGCCACCTTATAAAAAGCATCACCCTTCTTCCACTGCCCAATAATCTGTATATCATTTCCTTTTAAAGCCTCACCAGAAGCACTTTTAAAGTCCACGTTTCTGGTAACAGTCTGTGCAGGATGACAGATGCTTTCCCCATAATAAATTAGGAAGATATTGGAGTTGTCAAGGATTTCTTTCTACTTGGATCAATAATCAACATCCATGGAAGCAGTAGTCGAAAATCCAAACGATGTATTACATTGGACAAATCTGCTGCAAAAGACTTTTTTCAAATTTTAAAAAGTAAAGATGTCATTTTGATGACTAAGATGCACCTAACCCAAACCATGATCTTTTCAATCGCCTCATATATATGCAAAAACTGAACAATAAAAAAGGAAGGCAGAAAAAGAATTGATGCATTTGAACTGTGGTGTTGAATATATCCTGGTTACCAGAAGATTGAACAAATCAGTCTTCAAAGAAATATAACCAGAATGCTCTTCAGAATCAAGATGGTGAGACTTTGGCTCCTTTATTTTGGACACGTCATCAGGAAGGACCATTCATTAGAAAAGGTCATCATGGTTGGTAAAGTAGAGGATTCAGTGAAAATGAGGGAAACCTTCAAAAAGATGGGTTAACACAATAGCTAAAACAATTGACTCAAACATGACAACAGTCACGAAGATGGTGCAGAACTAGGCAACATTTTGTTTTGTTATCTCTGAGGTCACTATTAGTCGGAGCCAACGCAAAGGAACCCAACAACAACAACAACAATTAGCTAAATAATATGTATGAACTTTATTTGGGTCCTAACTAAACAAACTATAAAAAGGCATTTCTTGAGACAATCAGGGTAATTTTAATTTAAATTGGATACTGAATATAATTCAGGAATTACTGTTAATTTTGTTAGTTATGATAATGGTGTGGTAAACACATTGCCATTGAGTTGATTCCAACTCATAGTGACCCTATAAGATAGAGTAGAACTGCCCCGTGGGGTTTCCAGGGCTATACATCTTTACAGGAGCAGACTACAACATTTTTTTTCTGTGGAGAGGCTGGTGGGTTTGAGCAGCTGACCTATCCATTAGCACCCAAGTGCTTAACTACTGTGCCACCAGGTCCCCTTAATGGTGTGGTGGCTGTATAAAACAATGTTGTCAGTTAAATATGCATATGAAGTGATCATAGTATCTTGGCTTTTCATTAAAATGTTACAGGAGAAATAATGAAAGAAGGAGAGAAGGAAAGAAAAGGAAAGTGAGGGGAATAAGGATAAATGTAAAAAGTTTGGCAAAATGTTCATAATTGTTGAAACTTGGGATCCTTCTAATTTTGTGTGTTTACACATTCTATCATAAAACGTTTCAAAAAGGGGGAGCATAGCAACAGATAAGGGATAAATTGAAAAGAATCTAAGGGAATACAACAAAAAGTAATCTAGTAAAATTTTAAAAAGATTAAATGGACAATGTTCTAGTAATACCATAGACTGCCAGGATTGACTCAAGTAGAGTCAATTAGACTAATTAGACCTAAATAGACTTGTAATAATGAAAATATTAAATCAGTAGTCAAAAATTCCCTTCATCACTCCAAACGGGTCACCAGGCTCATATAGTTTAATGGGCCAGTTTTAGAAAATCTTAAAAAAAAAAAAAAAAAAAAGTATTTAACACAAATTGTTTCAAAGAAACAAGAGCAATACCTACTGTCATGGTTTGAATTATGTCCCCCCAAAAATGTGTGTATCAATTTGGCTGGGCCATGATTCCCAGAAATGTGTGGTTGGCCTCCATTTTGTGATTGTAATTTTAAGTTAAAGAAGATTAGGGTGGGATTGTAACACCACCCTTACCCAGGTCACATCCCTGATCCAGTATAAAGGGAGTTTCCCTGGGGTGTGGCCTGCACCACCTTTTAGCTCTCAAGAGATAAAAGGAAAGGGAAGCAAGCAGAGAATTGGGGGCCTCATACCATCAAGAAAGCACTGCTGGAGCAGAGCGCGTCCTTTGGAACAGGGTCCCTGCTCAGAGAAGCTCCTAGTCCAGGGGAACATTGAAGAGAAGAAGGATGACAGAGAGAAGAAGCCTTCCCCTGGAGCTGACTCCCTGAATCTGTACTTTTAGCCTACTTTGACTGTGAGGAAATAAACTTCTCTTCATTAAAACTAGCAACTTGTGATATTTCTGTTATAGCAGCACTAGATGACTAAGACACCTACATATTAGGCTAGCACAATCTTGATGCTCAAAGTGAAAGGGCTAATGAGTGATCTTGAATAATACACAAAATTTATAATAGCTGTTTTTTCTGGGAAAGTGGGAAAGGTAGTTCAATGGAACCTTAACATTATCTATAATATTTTAATTATTTTATGTAAAAAAGACAGAAGATAATATGATAAAATATTAGCAATTAATAATTTATTGTGGTAGGAGCAATTTAATCATTTTTCACTTCTCTGAAATTTGAATTTTTTCAAAAATTTATCCTTGACAAATTACATTGCTTGCTGCAAAACTTCAATATCAGAAAACCATTCCTTTAAAACATATTGTTGCTAATCTAATAAACAACTCTCAGACCTGCTCAATGGTAGGAAACCTAGCATGTACTATTCTTAGATCAAGAGTAGTTCAAGTGCAAGGATGGTTCAACGTTAGAAAATCAATCAACATAATCCATCACATAAATAAACAAAAGAAAAGAATTAAGTGATCATCTTAATTGACAAAGAAAAGGCATTCCATGAAGTCCAACAGCTATTCCTGATAAAAACTTTCAATAAAATAGGAATAGAAGGGAAATTTCTCAACATAATAAAGGGCATCTATACAAAACCAACAGCCAACATCATTCTCAATGGAGAGAGGCTGAAAACATTCCCCTTGAGAACAGGAACAAGACAAGGATTCCCTTTATCACCACTCCTATTTAACATTGTGCTGGAAGTTCTAGCTACAGCAATAAGGCAAGAAAAAGAAATAAAGGGCATCCAAATTGGTAAGGAAGAAATAAAACTATCCCAGTTTGCAGATGATATGATACTATACATAAAGAACTCAAAAGAGTCCACAAGAGAACTACTGGAACTAATAGAAAGATTCAGCAGAATAGCAGGATATAAGATAAACATACAAAAATCAGTTGGATTCCTATACACCAATAAAGAGAACTATGAAATCAGGAAAACAATACCATTTATAATAGCCCCTAAAAAAATAAAATACTTAGGAATAAATCTAACCAGGAACGTAAAAGACCTATTCAAAGAAAACTATAAAACACTACTGCAAGAAACCAAGAGACTTACATAAATGGAAAAACATACCATGATCATGGATAGGTAGACTCAACATTGTGAAAATGTTGATTCTACCCAAAGCAATCTATAAATAAAATGCAATCCAAATACCAACAGCATTCTTTAAAGAGATGGAAAAACGAATCATTAACTTTATATGGAAAGGAAAGAGACATTATTGAAGAAGAAGAACAAAGTAGGAGGTCTCACACTACCTGACCTCAGAACCTACTATACAGCTACTGTAGTCAAAACAGCCTGGTGCTGGTACAATAACAGACACATTGACCAATGGAACAGAATTGAGAGCCCAGATGTGAATCCATCTACCTATGGTCACCTATCTTCGACAAAGGCCCAAAATCCATTAAATGGGGGAAAATACAGTCTTTTTAACAAACAGTGCTGGCAAAACTGGATATTCATCTGTAAAAAAAAGAATTAGGACCCATATCTTACACCATACACAAAAA
Source organism: Dugong dugon (assembly GCA_030035585.1). NCBI lineage: Eukaryota > Metazoa > Chordata > Mammalia > Sirenia > Dugongidae > Dugong > Dugong dugon. The sequence continues at coordinate 37,542,664 of CM057467.1, forward strand.
CTAATTCAAAATGGATCAAAGACCTAAATCTAAAATCTAAAACAATAAAGATCACAGAAGAAAAAATAGGGTCAACACTAGGGTTCCTAATATATGGCACAAATAGGATATAAACCATAACTGAAAATACACAAATATCAGAAGATAAGCTAGATAACTGGGATCTTCTAAGAATTAAACACTTATGCTCATCAAAAGACTTCACCAAAAGAGTAAAAATAGAACCTACAGACTGGGAAAAAAAATTTTGGCTATGACATACCCAACAGAGGTCTAATCTCTAAAATCTATAGGAAAATCCAAAACCTCAACAACAAAAAGACAAATAATCCAATTAAAAAATGGGCAAAGGATATGAACAGACACTTCACCAAAGAAGACATTCAGGCAACTAACAGACACATGAGGAAATGCTCGTGATCATTAACAATTAGAAAAATGCAAATCAAAACTACATTGAGATACATCTCACCCCTACGTTACTGGCAGTAATCAAAAAAACACAGAAAATAACAAATGTTGGAGAGGCTGCAGGGAGATTGGAACTCTTATGCACTGCTGGTAGGAATGCAAAATAGTACAACCATTTTGGAAATTGATATGGTGCTTCCTTAAAAAGCTGGAAAAAGAAATATCATATGATCCAGCAATCCCACTCCTAGGAATATATCCTAGAGAAATAACAGCCATCGCACAAATAGTCATATGCACACTCATGTTCATTGCAGCATTATTCCCAATAGGAAAAAGATGGAAACAACCTAGGTGCCCATCAACAGATGAATGGATAAACAAACTATGGTACATACACACAATGGAGTACTATGCAACGAGAAAGAACAATGATGAATCTGTGAAGCATCTTACAACATGGATGAATCTGGAGGGCATTATGCTGAGTGAAATAAGTCAGTCACAAAAGGACAAATACTGTATGAGACCACTCTTATAAAAACTCATGAAAATGTTTACACACAGAAAGAAACAATCTTTGATGGTTACCAGGGAGAGGAGGTGCAGGGAGGGAAAAACACTAAGTAGGCAATAGATAGGAGCCCTGGTTTGGTTGCTAACCAAAAGGTCAGCAGTTTGAATCCACCAACTGCTCCCTGGAAACTCTATGGGGTGGTTCTACTCTGTCCAATAGGGTTGCTATGAGTTGGAATCGACTTGATGGCAATGGGTGAGACAATAGATAAGTGGTAGTTTTGGTGAAGGGTAAGACAGTACACGTTACTGGGGACATCAGCGCAACTTGACCAAGACAGAGTCATAGAAGCTTGGTAAACACACCCAACCTCCCCGAGGGACCCAGTTACTGGGCAAATGGCTGGGGACCATGATCTCAGGGGATATGTAGCTCAATTGACATAACATAGTTTATAAAGAAAATGTTCTACATCCTATTTTGGTGAGTAGCGTTTGGGGTCTTAAAAGCTTGCGAGTGGCCATCTAAGATATGTCTGCTGGTCCTACTCCACCTGGAGGAAGAGAGAATGAAGAAAACTGAAGACCCAAGGGAAGATTAATCCGAAGGACTAATGGACCACACCTACTATAACCTCCACCAAAATGAGTCCAACACAACTAGATGGTGCCCGGCTACCACCACTGACTGCTCTGATAGGAATCACAATAGAGGGTCCTGGACAGAGCTGGAGAAAAATGTAGGACAAAATTCAAACCCACAAAAAAAAAGACCAGACTTACTGGTCTGATAGAGACTGGAGAAACCCCGAGAGTATGGCGCCTGGACACCCTTTTAACTCAGTACTGAAGTCACTCCTGAGGTTCACCATTCAGCCAAAGATGAGATAGGGCTATAAAACAAACAATAATCCACTTAGTTCAATCAGAACTATGATACTAAATGAGCATACAAGCCCAGGGGCAAGGACGAGAAGACAGGAGGGGATAGGAAAGCTGGATGAATGAAAATGGGGAACCAAGGTTGAGAAGGGGAGAGTGTTGACACGCTGCAGGGTTGGCAACCAATGTCACAAAACAATATGTGTATTAACTGTTTAATGAGAAACTAATTTGCTCTGTAAACTTTCACCTAAAGCACAATTAAAAAAAAAAAAAAAGAGTAGTTCAAGTTATTTCAGCTCTTGTAAACATCGTCATCTTTTATCAACTTAAACTGATGAAATATTAGAAAGTTTTATTTTTAAAACATTCACTTGCCATGACTCCCCAGAGTTGAACAGTTGTTAATTAATTAATCAATCATATATATATTTCTTCAACAAAATTTTATGGAGCACCTACTACATAATATGCATTCCATGACTAGGCACTGGGTCTATGGGGGTTATAGATACAATCTTTGTTCTTAAGAAGAAGAGATGGGCAAGAAGGTCAATATTGACAAGATGGTAAAAATCAGTAATGATAGGGCTATGTAGATCACACATGTGCATATATCCCAGCCGTAAGAATCAGTGAATGTGACAGCTGGCTCAAATACTATTGTCAATCAGGCAAAAATGGGTGAGAGATGTTGAGGGAAGGGAGCATGGGTGTTCTAATCAAAAGAAACGGCTTATGCACACACAAGGACAAAGTTTGAGGACTTGCAAGTTTGGAATTGCTGGAGACGAGGGAGGTGAGTGTAGAACATAGATCATTGTAGGGCCTTGCCTCTACAGCTAAAGATTTTGAACTTAAATCTGGGGCCACTGGAAACCATTGAGGTAAAAAATAATATGCTTTCTATCTGGAGTGCAGAGAAGCCAATTTTTACTCTGACTCCAACAGAAAGATAATTGGTAGAAATGGGGATGTGCTGCAGTATTTGTGCAAGAATCCTGATGTGGTGGGATCCCAGCTTGAGCCTAAACTGTGTCTAGTGCTGCCTTCCAAGACATGTCAGGGCATGGCTTACATACTGATGGGGCAGGCCTGGTAGAAGCTGATTTGCATTGGGAATTTAGGTACCTCCTGAGAGAGAACTGATCCTAAGAGAAGAAAAGTTCAGTCTAGTATCAAATCTAGTGGTGAAAGGGAAGAAGTGATTCTGAGATAACAAGATGTTTATTTCGTGTATGTACTCAGTGGCAGAGCTTTCCCAAATCTGGTAAGACACTGGATTGAGAGCAAGGTAATATTCTCTTGGTACTCCTCAACAGGGTGTAACACAGTAACGGAGAGAGGGAACTCCTTCCTCCCCACCCCCCTTTTGCTCCTGCAGTAAGTGTAACTTAGGTACCTTAGGGCTCTAATGGTCTAAAGCTGTAGTACCCAGCAGAGATAGCTGCACAGGAAGGGTACCTTGTAAGAGTGCACAATATCCAAGAGAAGTAGTGGTGGTGGTTGGCAGATGTGATTGTCCACAGAGGAAGTGGTTGGGGGGTTGGCTGGTGCATGAACCAACTGATTGGAGTAGCAGGACCTGAGGGAAATAGCCGCAAGGCTAACATGGAAGTGCCTGGTGAGTTCTGTAACATCTCGTGAAAGAGGGATAGAATAGGAGAAGAGGAAGAAAATGTTAGCTGATTTTACTTTTTTTAGCATACAAAGTATATTCCACTGGAAACATAGATATATAATTGGTGGCCCAAGGTGGGGTGGGGGTAGATAGAGCTTTTCCATTCTTCACAGGCAAAATGTTAGCAAGAGGCAATGAAATGCAAGCTAAATAGTGTAGGCTGGAACCACATCTCCCAGATAAGCTGCCTAAATTCCAGGAATACTACTACCTGGCAACACCACATTTGCTTTCTCTGCAAAAGTGTAAAAGGTTAGGTTACTCCTCAGGCCGTTGAACAAGTGCCCAATTGCCCTGAGAGATGTTGTTAGGTGCCGTTGAGTCGGTTCCGACTCATAGCAACCCTATGTACAACAGAACAAAACACTGCCTGGTCGTACACCATTCTTACAATCGTTATGTTTGAGCCCATTGTTGCAGCCACTGCGTCAGTCCATCTTGTTGAGGGTCTTCCTCTTTTTTGCTGACCCTCTACTTTATAAGCATGATATCCTTCTCCAGGGACTGGTCCCTCCTGATAATATGCTCCAAGTATGTGAGGTGAAGTCTCACCATGCTCGCTTCTAATGAACATTCTGGCTGTACTTCTTCCAAGGTAGATTTGTTCATTTTTCTAGCAGTACATGGTATATTCAATATTTTTTGCCAACACCATAATTCAAAAGCATCAATTCTTCTTTCGTCTTCTTTATTCATTGTCCAGCTTTCGCAGGCATATGAGGTGACTGAAAATATCATGGCTTGGGTCAGGCACACCTTAGTCCTCAAAGTGACATCTTTGTTTTTAACACCTTAAAGAGGTCTTTTGCAGCAGATATGCCCAGTGCAATACATCATTTGATTTCCTGACTGCTGCTTCCATGGAGGTTGATTGTGGATCCAAGTAAAATGAAATCCTTGACAACTTCAATATTTTCTCCGTTTATCATGATGTTGCTTATTGGTCCAGTTGTGAGGATTTTTGTTTTCTTTACGTTGAAGTATAACCCATACTGAAGACTGTAGTCTTTGAACTTCATCAGTAAGTGCTTCAAGTCCTCCTCACTTTCAGCAAGGTTGTGTCATCTGCATATTACAGGTTGTTAATGAGTCTGCCTCCAATCCTGATGCCCCGTTCTTCTTCATATAGTCCAGTTTCTCGGATTATTTGTTCAGATACAGATCGAATGAGTATGGTGAAAGGATACAACTTTGATGCACCCCTTTCTTGATTGTAAACCATGCAGTATCCCCTTGTTCTGTTCGAATGACTGCCTCTTGGTCTGTGTACAAGTTCCTCACGAGCACAATTAAGTGTTCTGGAATTCCCATTCTTCTCAATGTTATCCATAATTTGTTATGATCCACACAGTCGAATGCTTTCGCATAGTCAATAAAACACAAGCAAACATCTTTCTGGTATTCTCTGCTTTCAGTGAAGATCCATCTGATATCAGCAATGATATCCCTCATTCCACGTCCTCTTCTGAATCCAACTTGAATTTCTGGCAGTTCCCTGTTGATGTACTGCTGCAGCCACTTCTGAATGATCTTCAGCAAAATTTTACTTGTGCGTGATATTAATGAAATTGTTCAATAATTTCCACATTCTATTGGATCACATTTCTTTGGAATGGGCGCAAATGTGGATTGCTTCCAGTTGTTTGGCCAGGCAGCTGTCTTCCAGATTTCTGGGTATAGAAATTTGCCAATGAATTTTGCCAATGGAGTGAGCGCCTCCAGGGTTGCATCCGTTTGTTGAAACATCTCAACTGGTATTCTGTTATTTCCTGGAGGCTTATTTTTCCCCAATGCCTTCAGTGCAGCTTGGATTTCTTCCTTCAATACCATCAGTTCTTGATCATACGCTACCTCTTGAAATGGTTGAAAGTCGACTTTTTGGTACAGTAACTCTTTGAATTCCTTCCGTCTGTTTTTTGATGTTTCCTGTGTTGTTCAGTATTTTGCCCATAGAATCCTTCACTCTTGCAACTCGAGGCTTGAATTTTTTCTTCAATTTCTTCAGATTAAGAAATGCCAGAGATGTCTTTCCCTTTTGGTTTTCTAACTCCAGGTCTTTGCACATGTCATTATAATACTTTACTTTGTCTTCTTTAACTGCCCTTTTAAATCTTCTGTTCAGCTCTTTTACCTCATCATTTCTTCTATTCACTTTAGCTACTCTATGTTCAAGAGCAAGTTTCAGAGTCCCTTCTGATATTCATTTTGGTCTTTTCTTTCTTTCCTGTCTTTTTAATGACCTTTTGCTTTCTTCATGTATGATGTCCTTTACGTCATCCCACAACTTGTCTGGTCTTTGGTCATTAGTGTTCAGTGCATCAAAGCTATTCTTGAGATGGTTTTCAAATTCAGGTGGGATGTATTCAAGGTCATTTTGACTCTTATGGACTTGTTTTAATTTTCTTCAGCTTCAACTTGAACTTGTATATGAGCAATTGATGGTTTATTCTGCAGTCGGCCCCTAGCTTTGTTCTGACTGTTGATATTGAGATTTTCCATCATCTCTTTCCATAGATATAGTCAATTTGATTCCTGTGTTTTCCATCCAGTGAGCTCCACGTGTATAGTCACCCTTTGTGTTGGTGAAAAAAGGTATTTGGAATGAAGAAGTCGTCGGTTTTGCAAAATTCTATCATGCAATCTCTGGCGTCATTTCCGTCACCAAGGCCATATTTTCCAACTACCAATCCTTCTTCATTTCCGACTTGAGCATTCTAATCACCAGTAATTATCAATGCAACTTAATTGCATGTTTGATCAATTTTAAATTGCAGAAGTTGGTAAAAATCTTTAATTTCCTCATCTTTGGCATTAGTGGTTGGTGCGTAAATTTGAATAATAGACATATTAACTGGTTTTCCTGTGGATATTATCCTATCACTGACAGCATTATATTTCAGGATAGATCTTGAAATGTTTTTGAGGATGAACGCTACACCATTCCTCTTCTATTTGTCATTGCAGCATAGTACATGATATGATTGATTCAAAATGGCCAATACCAGTCCATTTAAGCTCACTAATGCCTACGATATCAGTCGTCATACATTCTATTTCATTTTTGACGACTTCCAATTTTCCTAGATTCATGCTTTGTGCATTCCACGTTCTGATTATTAATGGATGTTTGCAGCTGTTTCTTCTCATTTTGAGTCATGCCACATCAGCAAATGAAGGACCCAAAGGCTTGGCTCTGTCCACGTCATTAAGTTCGACTCTACTTTGCGGAGGCAGCTCTTCTCCAGTCATATTTTGACTGCATCACAACCTGAGGGGCTCGTCTTCTGGCACTATATCAGGCAATATTCCACTGCTATTCGTAAGGTTTTCACCGGCAAGTTTTTTCAGAAATAGACTGCCAGGTCCTTCTAGTCTGTCTTAGTCTGGAAGCTTAGCTGAAATCTATCCTCCCAGGGTGACCCCCCTGGTGTTTGAAATACCAGTGGCAAAGCTTCCAGTATCACAGCAACATGCAGGCCACCACAGTACAACAAACTGACAGACACCCTGAGAGATAGTACATCCCTAATCCAAAAGGAAAGCTAGTCCGTAGCTTGCATCTGGCTAATCTTCCACATTGCTGCAACCAGGCACTTCAGGTTTCTCATTACCTTCACAGAAATCGGAGATAAGCATTCATGATCCTTCGTCTCCCTGCTTTAACGGCCAAAGGCTAAAGTCAAATAAACTTGTTTGCAGGGAGCAACAAACAGTTATTGTTGGATCCTTATTATTCTCGTTGAAACTGCAACTGTGTTATTCTGACCCATAGACCCTCAAAAGAGATTCAGTGAAATACCCTTGATTAAATTCACTAAGGAACAGAATTTTTGAGTTGTGCCACGTCAGCAAATGAAGGTCCTGAAAGCTTGACTCCATCCATGTCATTAAGGTCAACTCTACTATGAGGAGGTAGCTCTTTCCTAGTCGTATTTTGAGTGGCTTCCAACCTGAGGGACTCATCTTCCAGCACCATTTTAGACAATGCTCTGCTGCTATTCATAAGGTTTTTACTGACCTTTTTTTTTTTTTTTTAAAGTAGATTGCCAGTTCCTTTTTCCCAGTTTATCTTAGTCTGGAAGTTCCACTGAAACCTGTCCACCATGAGTGACACTTTTGGTATTTGAAATACTGGTGGCATAGCTTCCAGCATCACAGCAACATACAAGCTACCACATTATGACAAACTGACAGGTAAGTGGTGAAATGGAATGAAAGAAATGATGCAGTAAAAGAGCTGAACAGAATATTTCAAAGGGCAGCTAGAGAAGACAAAGTAAAGTATTATAATGACATGTGCAAAGACCTGGAGTTAGAAAACCAAAAGTGAAAGACAGCTTCAGCATTTCTCAAGCTGAAAGGACTGAAAAAAAATTCAAGCCTTGAGTTATTAATAGTGAACGGTTCTATGGGCAAGAAATTAAACAATGCAGGAAGCATCAAAAGAAGATGGAAGGAATACACAGAGTCACTGTAACAAAAAGAATTGGTCGACGTTCAGCCATTTCAGGAGGTAGCATATGGTCAAGAACCGATGGTATTGAGGGCAGAAGTCCAAGCTGCACTGAAGGCATTGGGGAAAAATAAGCCTCCAGAAAATGACAGAATACCAGTTGAGATGTCTCAGCAAATGGATGCAACTCTGGAGATGCTCCTTCATCTATAGCAAGAAATTTGGAAGACAGATGCCTGGCCAACCAACGGGAAGCGATCCACATTTGCACCCATTCAAAAGAAATGTGATCCAATAGAATGTGGAAATTATTGAACAATTTCATTAATATCACGCACAAGTAAAATTTTGCTGAAGATCATTCAGAAGTGGCTGCAGCAGTACATCAACAGGGAACTGCCAGAAATTCAAGTTGGATTCAGAAGAGGACGTGGAATGAGGGATATCATTGCTGATATCAGATGGATCTTCACTGAAAGCAGAGAATACCAGAAAGATGTTTGCTTGTGTTTTATTGACTATGCGAAAGCATTCGACTGTGTGGATCATAACAAATTATGGATAACATTGAGAAGAATGGGAATTCCAGAACACTTAATTGTGCTCGTGAGGAACTTGTACACAGACCAAGAGGCAGTCATTCGAACAGAACAAGGGGATACTGCATGGTTTACAATCAAGAAAGGGGTGCATCAAAGTTGTATCCTTTCACCATACTCATTCGATCTGTATCTGAACAAATAATCCGAGAAACTGGACTATATGAAGAAGAACGGGGCATCAGGATTGGAGGCAGACTCATTAACAACCTGTAATATGCAGATGACACAACCTTGCTGAAAGTGAGGAGGACTTGAAGCACTTACTGATGAAGTTCAAAGACTACAGTCTTCAGTATGAATTATACCTCAACGTAAAGAAAACAAAAATCCTCACAACTGGACCAATAAGCAACATCATGATAAACGGAGAAAATATTGAAGTTGTCAAGGATTTCATTTCACTTGGAACCACAATCAATGCCCATGGCAGCAACAATCAAGAAACCAAGACATAGTGCATTGAGCAAATGTGCTGCAAAAGATCTCTTTCAAGTGTTACAAAGCAGAGTTGTCACTCTGAGGACTAAGGTGTGCCTGACCCAAGCCATAGTATTTTCAATCATCTCATATGCATGCGAAGGAGAGACAATGATTAAGGAAGAAGAATAGATAGTTTTAAATTAGGATGTTGGTGAAAAACATTGAACATACCATGAGCTGCCAGAAGAACGAACAAATCTGTCCTAGAAGAACTACAGCCAGAATGCTCATTAGAAGCGAGGATGGCGAGACTTTGTCTCACATACTTTAAACATGTTCTCAGGATGGACCAGTCCCTGGAGAAGGACCATGCTTAGGAAAGTAGAGGGTCAGCGAAAAAGAGGACCCTGGACAAGATGGATTGACACAGTGGCTGCAACAGTGGGCTCAAACATAGTAATGATTGTGACGACGGCACAGGACCAGGCAGTGTTTCGTTCTGCTGTACCTAGGGCTGCTATGAATTGGAACTGACTCGACAGCACCTAATAACAACAACAACAAAGAACAGAATTTTTCAAGTGGTGTGTCTGGCTAGAATCCCCCCCCCCCAAGCAGTTTAGTAACAGCACATCAAAGGACTGCTGAGTTCTTATTTCCATCAGAAAAGTAACAAGGCCAATCTGAAATCTGGGAGTGTTTTGAAGGCAGATGGTATTAGCCTGGTAGTAAACACATTTTTGGCTTCTTCTTCTTCTTCTTCTTCTTTTTTTACCTCCCTGTAGCTATGTTTAATGTGCTGAAAGTCATTTGCTTGCAGAATCTTATTATAGAACAGAAATATACTTGTTCCAGAGAAGAAGAATTTAATTGGTCCCAAGTCAAATGGTATTAACAGGTGTCACCTCACCAATCCAGGATTTAAATGGGGTTATCATAAACAGGAAAAACACGAATAACACACATTTTTCTGGTTCTTGCTCCCACCTATTTTGCAACAGATCCCTATAATGTTCCTCCCAGTTATATTTCAGGCAATTTCAGTGGGTGGCTTACATCTGCTCATGAATAAGTACTGTCATTACCACATAGTGTATGCCATTTTTTTTTTCTCCTTAGCTCTAGCTCGTCTCTGCTGATGCCTGCTACTGAGGCCTGTTCACTTATTCAGTGAATAGGTAGAGAAACAAAGAAACACAAGATTTTGAAATTAAAATTCAGGTAGTGAGACAAAAATTACACACGTGCCACATGTGGGTAATAATACAGATATTAATCATTTATTTTTTTCAACAATGATTTATTGTCCTCCTGCCATGATTCAGTGTATAACCAGAAGCTAAACTGTATCACATTCATTTTTAAGTGCCATATACTATAGTAGAGGTCTCTAAAATAGGACAATCGTGTGCTGTGTTAAAAAAAAAATTCTATTTATCATTCTTTTCACTTCATATTTAAAAATATAAATATAAAGATGTTTGGTGTGCTATGAAATATATATAATTAATTAGTATAGTATTGTCTGTATATAACTTATAAAAAGTAATTATATTTCTGTTTGTGAACATGCTAAAAAATTTTATTAATAAGATGCCCAATCAAAAAAGATTAGAGGCTCTTGGTACAGGGTTGAGACCAAAGATTTAGGTTTAAATCTCAGCTCTGCCACCCACTAACTCTTTGAACTTTGTCAAGATGCAACTTTCTGGGTCTGAGTTTTCTGCCCTGTGGACTGAGAATGCTTGTATCCACCTCATAGGGTTATTATAGGTATTAAATGAGGTAACACATATTTAGTGAACTCTAGATGATACTGTTGTGGTTATTATTATTTTAGCCTTAAGTAACTTTTTCCTCATTCCTGGGGAGACTTGGCCTTCTGGTTGGTCATCCATGTGTCTGCTTCAACTTCAGTACCTTCCTCTGCTCTTTGTAGGCAGCTGTTCTACTCTGTTATCTTCTCAGGAGAGAGATCTCTCCAGTCTTGGGACTCCTGTAATCAGTCTGGATATAGTTTAGATGCCACTCCACTCACATTGCCTTATATCTTAATTGTTTATGGACTTTTCTTAACTTTATTCGCTTGAGCGCAGTGACTCTTTTTTTTTTTTTTTTTTTAAAATAACATCCCATATATCTAGAACAAGTCCCTGGGTAGAGCAAGCAGTTAAGCACTCAACTACTAACCAAAAGTTTGGCAGTTAGAGTCCACCCAGAGGCACCTCAGAAGAAAGGCCTGGTGATTGCTTCTGAAAGGTCACAGCCTTGTTTTGTTTGTATACTTAGAACAATGATTTGTACATAGTAGGGTTCACTCAATACCAATTGAGAAATTGCATGAATAATGGCAGAGGTGGTGACTCTGACCTTCTGCAGTACATCTCTCCTGTTCTGTAGTGACAGTAACTGGGCATCATCTGAGGGGCACAAGAGTGGCCAGAGAGAGAGTCAGGGAAGCCATCCTTACTTCAGCTCCATGCACAGCCACCCCTCACACTTATGCTTGTCTCAGAGGATTTTTATACTAAGTGAAGCTCAGCCCATTCACCTTTGGTCATAAATGAAAGTAAAAGATTTGCACTTGTGTAAGAGAAAGAAGCTCCTTGCCATTACGAGAAAAAAATTATTATGAAGGAAAGAAAAAACAAACAATCAGATGTACTGGACATCAATTTATGGGCCAGGCAAGCTCTGTTCTCAGTGCTTTTACATACATTATGTGACCACAAATCTTTAAGAGAATTTTTAGTATTTCCATTTTACAGATGAGGAAACTGAGACCCCGAAATTTCAAATAATTTTCTCAGCATCTCTTAGTAAGTGCAAATTTCAGAATTTGAATGCAAATTTTTGCAATTCTGAGGTCCACACGTTTTCCACAGTCTCCTATGGCGGGAGTTTTCCCCAAATGGCTTTGACTAAAATCTTTGAATTGGCAGTTCTATGTAGACCCTGCCAGTGGCCACTTAAGCTTCTTCTTGACCTTTTCTTATAGCCAGAAGGGCAGAACTTAGATCATCATTGCGGCAATAGTGACATGGAGAGAGCTTCATGAATTAGGGCTTCGTCTTTTGGGGGGCTTATATTTATGTGTTTGAGAGAGTGAGAGAGAGGAACAGGGAGCTGCCTTTCTCTTTTCTCAGCAGCTCTATGACCAGCTGGATGTGAAGATGTGAAGGTTAAAAAGACACCATGATGATTATCCTCACTACATGATGTGTTAAGAGCTTATTGCCTTTCATCAAGGCCTTGCTGGACTCTCCCATCCAGGGCCGGATTACCCAATAAGCAAGATACGTACAGGCCCAATTGTGCCTTCCCACCATTCCACAGTGCACAATCTCACCTGTCCCCCACCATGTCAAAGATGTGGTGAAGCCATGTGAAATTGCTCACCACCAATTAGCAAGTGGATACAATTAAGCCGTGCGTAGCTTGCTCAGGGCAAGCCAATGCATACCATGCTTACTGGTTAATCCGCCCCTGCTCCCATCACGTAGACTTGTAGAATTCATGGGCTGATATGACATATCTACATTTCTACTTCCAAAGTAAAAAGGTGGATAGACGTGGAGGATAAATTCAAGAGCTGGTTTCGCTCTTAATCAGGCACAAGGGCTAAGCTTTGATTCCCAAAGGGTAAAATATTTTATACCTGAGAATGTATAGGCCGTGATAAATGCCAATTAGCTCTTCAATGCCAATGTCAATGTTGTTTTCTCGATAGCTTTGGCTCTTGGCAAAGTTCCAGATGAACAGGCATAGAAATAACGTCAAAGATCATGGGAATTGCTCATGGGAAGGAAGTATCAACAGAATTAAGTGTGATTAATCGTAAGGGATGAATTTGCTTTAGCACTGAGGTTTGAAATCTTGTCACTCTCAGCTTCTCAAATGAGAGACAATAATATTGATTTTTTTTTTTTTTAAATGGACCTGCAGTCCTCGGGGTTAAATGTTCCTTTAAGCCTTCAGATAGTTGTCAAGTGACTTTGGGTGGCTTGTACTTTTTTCTGGAGAGGGTTATCTCAAACTAATGACAAGCTAAATTCCAAGTGTAATCTCACGCTCCCATGATCTCACAGGAGAAACCACTAATATACAGGAGTTCCTGAAGGCTCTGTCTGGTCGCCAAGCATCAAGGGAATTTGTCAACCTACTGGGCACCATGGTCCCTGGAACAATGTTGGACGAGCTTACAAAAGAAAACCAAATAGACAAACTGAACTGGCTCATCACTTCAGTCAAATAAGCAATATGATTTTTCTTCCAGGTTACATTGAAATTGACCAACTCAACTAAATTGACAGTACTGACCAGACGTTTTGGCGATATGTTAACATTTTCCCATTGTATTTAATATTTAAAATATTTTAGAGCTAATTTATATTCTGACATGTACAAAATAAATGCTTGTCCCATAAATCCAATACCAATACATGCTATAGTATGAATAATTTGAGCCTGTATGAATCAAAAAATGAAAAAGGTTTTTTCCAAGTATCGGAACCAGAAATATTGGTTCTGATTTAAGATTGTATCTATGTAACCTCAAACATCTGAATAAAAAGTAACATAAAAATTTTCCCCTTTTTGGGTGGTGAGATTAAATGTAATTAAAATGTTCTTCTTTATGCTTTTACACATTTTTAAAATTTCTACTGTAAATACATAACTTTTTAATTAGAAAAAAATAATTTTAAATGGTTAAAAAAGGGGGGGATAGGTGTGGCTTCGTGACTTGGAAAACATTCCTAGCGTTTGGAACAATCTGGCAAAGGCTTGGAGGCAAAAGACAGAAATTTGACTACAGTCAAGGAGTTTGCCAGATGGCAACAAGTTAACTGCCAATGTTCGATTGTGCTATAATTATTATACACTATCTGTCACTTCAGCAAGCTATCTTTTTAGAAGGCAAGCAGCGACAGAATGTTGTATTAAGATTACCCATCGTTGGGTATATGTTGAAATGATATGGAAAATCTTTCCTTTAGTAATTTCTGTGGGGTATGAGGAATGCTGGGAAAGTTTTGACTAGGAACACAATTATATAGAAAATTGTATTTGTTTATGTCTTCTGGGAGTGCATTATTTTGATTGACCTTAGTTGGAAATTGAAAGGGGAGATTTACTCTATCATCTATAAAAAAAGGATTTGCTGAGCAAACATAATTACAGGAGTCATGTTTACGTGCTTAATTGATTTCCTTTCAAGTCCAATTAAATACTTCAGAGGCTCCATCTACTTTCAAACATCTGATAGGTTGATTACAAACTTGCCTTAACAGTCTCATTTCAGTCAGTGTTTATATTTGAAAGTTATAAAATTCTATTTCTTTCAAATAGATTCTATAATTCATGTTTTGCACTAATTTTGACCAGCTCTCCTTCTACTCCCCATCTGTCCAAATGACTGAGCTGTATGAGTTTAACATTGTACTAGTGTACTTACAGAGATCTACAAACCAAGGCTTCCTCAGCTGTTTCAGATGAAACTGTATATTAATGTGGCTGTTTGCAACATACAGTTTAGCTGGAAACTTCTGCGGAGCAGGTGTTTGAGAGCATAACTTTCACTGCTGGGACCAAAGTCAGTTTTGAAGAGCTAAGGATGCTTTTGAATTCTGGCGTGCGTGTGTGCACGTGTGCTTGCATGTGTGTGCGTGTGTGTGTGTGTGTGTGTGTGTGTGTGTATCTGTGTGCACATGTGCACTTAAGACAGAGAACTCTTTACATTTCAAACAGCTAAAGACAGGAGTGGTGAAATGAAGTAAAATTGTTACAGTTTCACATGATGACTAGGAGGTGTTGCCAAATTCAACATCAATTTGTTAATATTAGTTTATCACTCTCTTGGTTTATGAGGTTTTAAAGACACGTTAGAAATATTCACAAAGATGTAAAAGATAAATTTAAAACCCACATCAAATACGCAAAAAGTCCATTGGAAACAAGGTTCTTAAGTCTTTGTGGTGTTAATACAAACTGGCAGCCAAAGGAACAAAGTGTTGGTCAGCATATTTCCATGTCCCCTAAACACAAATAGCCTCAAACCTTCGGAGGTTATTCTTTGAGATGTTTTATCACTGACATCACAGTGATGCCACCTCCCTTGGACTAGTTTAGGCTCTGCCCAGAGCCCAGGAGTCCAGACAGCTGAGAGGAGAGCAGGCATTCGAGCCGAGTTGGAGAGAGGAGAAGCCCACCACAGCCAGGGTGCGTCCTTGACCCTTTTCAGTTAACAGCAGGATTTTTATGGTTAGCGTACTTTGTTTGTGTGTGTGTGTGTGTGTGTGTGTATACAAGTTGCAGAGCGGAAAGGCAGAGGCATGTTTACATTTCTTAATGAAACAGGCAAAGTCTTTTGTACATAGTCTTTCTTAAGATGTCAAATGGATATTACTGATTCCTGTTTTCCTTTTTATCTCTTCCTGGCATGCATTTTTATTCCTTCCTATTTCTTTTTTTTTTTTAATTTTGTTTTCATATCATAGAAAAAAGTCTGTATTCTGTTTTCCCAAAGTCTGCATTCACAAAAAGTGATTGTTAAACTTCTTGTACAACTGAGTAGGAGATATTTTGGATTTTATTTCATCTATATGGAAATAACTTTAGATAGTATGGTATGAACTTGACCCCTGGGAAAGTTTAAAATGGGAGTAAAACTATCTTTGTGGGTTAACAGAAGAAAATGGAAATTTGCTGATTAAATTTCTGCTTAACTGGTTCGTTCTTCCTGCAGGGTATAAATGTATGTGAAAGTAAAGTCCACATGTTGCAGTTAGCATATGTGTTGTCTTGAAGTCTTTAAAAATCGTCCCATTAACTCTTTTGTGTTTTATTCCCTTAAAAATATATAACACCACAAATATTTCAAGGTCACCATCAAAGTGCAAAGAATAGCAAGAGATAAACTTTAGCCTGTCAACTCAGAAACAATTTAAAAAATTTTGAACAGTGCATAAAGCATATACAGTTTAAACAATAATTATAAGGCAAAGCCTGTATAACTCCCACCCAGGTCAAGAAACAGATAATTTCCTGGACCCCTAGAAGCCCATCCCTGATCACCTTCCCCTTTGGTCCCACCATCTTGATTGTTTGAATAATCTTGTCCTTTCTTTTCTTTTTAGTTTTACCATCTATGTCTACTTCCCTAAACAATATGATTAAGTTCCCTGTTTTTGACTTTGTATAAATGGAATCACATTCTATTTTTTTTTTTGTAAATTCTTCAGTTGCCTATCAATTTATATTTGTGCAATCCACTCATCTTGTTTTGTGTAGTATAGGTCATATATTTTCTTTGCTATATACTATTCCAGTGTATGAATATAAAACCACAATTCATCATCCATTCTAGTTGATGGACACTTGAGTTGTTTCCAGTTAGGGGCTATTGTAGAAATATTGCTATGAACTTTCTTGTACATGTATTCTCATGCATATATGCTTGAGTTTAAAGGGTAAAAGTGAAATTGCTGGATAATAGGGAATAAGTATCCTCAAGTTTAATTTAAAAAATTCCGAATTGTTTTCCAAAGTGGTTGAAAATTTATACTAACTTTGTTTAGCCAAGCCAGTTAATTGCAGTAATAACTTATTCTTGTAAATCACTCCTATGGAGTGAGCACAATTCTAACAACTAGCTCCAGCCTGTCAGTTTCTACCTCTGCCTCTAACTTGCTATGTGTCATTACACAAAGAACTTAATCTCTCTCTAAGAGTCAGTGTCTCAGAGAGTGGGAAAAATAAGACTCATAATCATAATACTTGCCTGGGTTGTGAAGGTTACAGAGTTGTTGTGACAGTCATGTGAGCTCAGCTGTGGAACAGATTTCACTGGCATTTCTTCACTTTCTGAGTAGACTCCTGTTGGACCACTGCCCATGACTCTCTTTATTTAAAAGCGTCATCTAATAAGCAGATTTGAAGAGATGGATATTTTACCCTCACTGAGTTGGATTGTTTTGATCATAATAAATAGGGTCTTATATTTTCTGCATATCTCTATATTTCTGGAGGACTTACCCAAATCGGTGAGTGTTTGGACCAGAGTTTTATTTTATTAATGAATTCATAAGGAAGATTCTGACTTTGATTCTCATCCTTTTGCCTCCAGGCTCCTATCCCAGGCTTATCACCATCCTGTTTCCCTCTGTTCTTGTGTTCATCCTTATACCTTCTTTCTCTCTTCTTCCTTTATCCATTCATTTTCTTCTATTAACTCTCTCCTCGAAGCAAATCTTTGTAAATATTTCAATTGGCAATCACCAATTTCCTTCCCGCTGAGGGCTAAAAGATGGTTAAAGATTAAAAGGAAAATGAAACTTAAATTCATCATCTTTGGCCTTATTTTAAACTAAGATTCAGCAGCCTACTGATTTGAACCTGTGTTATACCAACAGTTACATAATACTAAAAATACAATTATTCAACTGGTGTTTATACAGTTAAGAATTTGATCAATTGATATTATAGTAAATACAGTAATTACAAGTAAAAATTAAGTCAAATTAGATGAATACATGATAATACTTAGGCCAAAAGCTTGCTAATAACCCTCTTAACCCTCTTAATTCTCATCGTTAGCACACAAACAAAATATCCTTTACCCCTAAATTTTTTCACTCCATAGTAGATCTTTTGTCTGATATCTACAATATTATCTTCAATCTTTAATTCCATTTAATTTTCATAGACAAAGTTACAATGCCAATTATACTACATCACTGCAAGTCAATTATATTTTGAAATCATCCAAAAGTATGATTTCCTCTGTATACTTTCTGTATGCACTGTGAAGACACCATCCCTGCTCTTTGAGGTGTTTACCATATAGGCACATCCTTGCCCTGCCTAAAAATAGCTGGCACAAGCCCTTATTGAAATAAAAGTACACATGAGGTTAGCACTTGCTCTTTGGATTAAGTGACTGCTATGTGAGGGACTCTTGGTTGACCCCAGCAGGCCCTGTGCCCAATGCAGGGCCTGTTAGATGCCAAGCAGCTGTTGAATGTACTTTGTGCTTTCACCAGGGTTAGATGAAGACTTATAATAACCCCTAACCCTGAAGGATTATGGCATCCGTCTTCCATTTATAATTCAAAACAAGAATAATATTAACCATAACATTGTCCTTTGGGTGTTCCTGCTTGCTGGTGCTCTAAGTTAACAAAGTGAGCATACACATATAGACACGCAGACACTGGAGAGAGAAAATATAATGTTTTCTATTTTATTAAAAGCATCAAAGCAATCATCAGGGAAATGGAGAGGTATTGCTTAAGGGGTATTGAGTTTCTGTTAAAGGTGATGAAAAAAATGTGTCAGTGGATAGTGGTGACGGTTGCACAACATGGAGAATGTAATCAATGTCACTGAATTGTACATATCACAATGGTTGAAATGGAAATGTTTTGTTACATATATTTCACAATAAAAACCTTTTTTTTTTTTTTTTTTACTTAAAAAAAAAATTCATCACAGGAAAAATGAGGACTATGTTGGTTGTTTTGACAACAGGCGGAGAAGCCAGGCCCTCCTTTTCCACAGCGCTTCTATTTCCTTTGAAGAAAGAACTAGCATTGTGGAACAGCAATACTCATTAATGTCCACATGCTCCCTTTGTTCTTTTCTGTTAGGAGGTGAGGACAAGCTGGAGGCCTTTGGCATAGCCTCAGAAGTCTGCCTCAAGTTCTCACCGAGCCACTCTTGAGAATGGAGCGATCCACACGGGATCTGTGTCTCAACTTCACCGTTGTCCTGATTACAGTTATCCTTATATGGCTCCTGGTGAGGTCCTATCAATACTGAGAAGCCATGCCACGCTCCTGGGATTGACTGTGAGGCTCCAAAGCTGCCTGCTGGATGCCCTTAAACCTCCCTGCTATCCTGGGATGCTTTCCTCTGTACCCCGAGGCACCTCTGACCGGCACTCACAGTATCTGAGGTGACCTCAATGATAGAATGGTGTGTTCTCTCTCTAAAGATGATGCTCTCAAGGGCTGCCAAGTGTTTGCCAGAGAGCGTCAGATTCATCTCCCACCTCTTACTGCAAATGTGTTAGACAAGCCACAAGGTTAAAATTAAACTGGATTCATGATGATACAGAATTGTAACAAACCCCTGATCTTACCACACATCCCTTCAATCCACACTGTCTGCAACTAAACTCTAAATCAACCTGCCAGAAGAAAGAAATGTTAAAGGAAGTCTTTGTCAGCCCCTACAGCTGTCATGTGAATAAAGTTAAGTCAACCACAAACATGGCTTTTAAAATTTATTTTAGCTTCTATTTGTGATACTGCATTTGACCCTTGGCTGGGCCTGAAGTGACAAATGCTAGGGTATCTCTAGCATTTGAGATAAGCCAAGATACTCCAACTGCTGAGGATTTGAAACCAAGTCAACTAAGAGTGTTGCATTTCAAATAATTCCATTGGTTCGGTGCTCCTCAAACTATTTCTCTAAACTGGTTTCAAGGACATAAGGAGAGTAAGGTCTGGGGCATAGCCCAAAGTACCCACTAAAAGCACAACATTTCTTTGGAGTCTTGTGCTTATCTTTAAAATTCACAAGAAATATATATTCTATTCTTTAATATCTCCATGTTTGTTTTAATATAAATATTTAAAATTATCTACCACTGAGTAAAAGCAAGCAGTGAGTCACGTCCCTGAGAATAGCATACTCCAGTTTGCTTATTGTCATTGCTCAAATAAACTAGCCATTAATAAACCATAGTTATAACAGGAAGACAGAAAATAGAAATTTATATGCATGTTTATAAAAGAGACATATGAAATAGATATTTCTTAAACATGTTGCTAGAACATCCACACTAGACAGACCGAATCTGTTATTTGTGCCCAGTTCTGAGGTAACCATGAAGAAAGGGTGAGAATGTTGTTAAAACACATCTTCTGTAGCACTCCTTATGAAGGCATGGTTGAGAACTCAACCTATCACAGAGACACTGTGGTTCTGCACCCAGGTTTATGCACCCAGGGATGATTTTTTTAAATACTGATACTCGTTAGACCAATTAAATTAAAATCCCATGGAGGTAGAGCCCAACTATCTGTATTTTTCAGAATCCTCTAGATGATTATATTGTGTAGCTAGAACTGAGAATTACTGATAGACCTGTGCTTCTCAGACTTTGATGTGATTATGAATAAGCCCAGGGGTCTCATTTAAAGACAGATTCTGGTGCAGTCTGAGGTGGGGGCTGAGAGTCCACATTTTAAACAAGCTCCTAAATGATTCAGTGCTGTGGTCCATGGACCTCACTTGGATTAGCACAATTGAATCACCTGGGGAACTTTAGAAACAGACCCACTCTTCGCCTGGGGGAGAACCTTAGCATTATTATTTTTTTAAGAAGGATTCCAGGTGATTATGATGTAGAGCCAGATTAAGAACCCTGATATAGTTAAAGAAAAAAGTGGTGTGCTTAGAGGGGTTTCAAACAAAAGTTAGGAAATAGCAGTAGGTGATCCCCAATGTTCTACCCCTAATTTCAGACTTAGGACACTTGTGTGCATGTGCAACTTAATGATGTAGGATGCAGCACCTCCACTCGTAGGCACATGGCTCCTCCAGAGCACTTGATAGATGGTTGGCAATCTTTCCTTTAAGTGAAGAAAACCTCAGAGAATCTACTAGTGTTTGTGTATGTGTTTGCGAAGGTGTGGGGGGAAGGCAGAAGGCAGGGTGGGGTGAGAAAATGGGAAAAACAAGTGACAAAGCATTCCCTTTCAACTTGGGACCATCTGACCTTTGACTGAAGTTTGCATCCTGATGCCAACATTTACTGTTGATTGAGTCTACTATATGTTAAGCCCTGTACTGGGAATTTCCCATACATTATGCCATTTGAAATAGGTGTTATTTATATCCATTTAGCAGATGTGACAACTGAGGACCATAGACCATGCTTAAAGTGGTAAAGCTAGGATGACAAAGGTATCATCTTAATCTCTCTTGGGCACCGCATACAAATCATGTTTCAGTATAGATCTCTCAACCATTGATTATGGTATAAAGTTTTACCCCACATTCTTTAGCATTCTAAAATACCAGCCTAATTAGGTAAAGGTTACCATTGTGGTTCTCTATGTAATTTCTCCTTGCTTATCAGTCCTCACCTCCTTTCGCCAGCCTTTTTCTTCCTAACTTCCTGTGAGTGTATCAACTGATAGGGCCAGCTGCAGACCAGGCCTCTCACATTATGGCCTACTTTTGCAGGGGTAAGCTATCCATTAGCAACCTCAGTTGTGGGGCTAGGAATTAACTTATTTTTTCCACATTCATGAGTCCTAGTCATTATGGCTGAATTCTACTCTTATTTATAAATTTCCTTTTATGCATAACCTTGGGCATCCTGAATCGTCAAAGTACTCTGCCGTTCTCACATGGTGGCCCCAACTCACTCAAATGCTGCCAGGTTACCCCAAAGAGGATGCGTTCCTCCTCTAGAACCAGGGTGTTAAATGCTAGTGGTTAATCAAACGTCCAGCCAATGATCTTGCTCTAGCTTCTTTCTCTTTAGTTCATTCATTCATTAAACAAGTACTTATTGTGAAACTACTATGTGTCAGGGGCTGTACTAGACAGTGGGTATAAAATGACAAACGAGACAGACAAGCCCTATCTTCATGGAGCATTGATTTAGTGAGGGAGACAGATACACAAACAAGTGGTTATAATGGTGCTGTAAGTTCTTTGACAAGAGTCAGGTAGGAAGAATAGAATGAATGAAGATCACAAGGTCAGAGGGCATGACAAATTCAAGAAATTGAAAGTGTCAGCGTGGCTGGAGCATTGAGTGACTTTCCAAGTGCTGGCAGTAATTATGCAACATAAAGCAGATCTCCCTGACTTCCAAGTTGGACCATCTCTGGGATCCCTTACTGGCATTCCTCCTCACTCACCTGAAGGGACCTCCTGCCACCAACAACTGTCTGAACCACGTCTGTGCTTACACAGGACTTAGACACAGCCTTGGACCACCTTTATCCATAGAAGCCAGGTCAGTTCTCCCCATTTATTATCTCACCCTACCGACCAGCTCTCTGTTGGGTGATGTTCTCCTCTTCTTGTCATAAGCCCTGGGCTGCTGAGATCCCAGCATTGTTTTGGAGCTGAGCTGACCACGTTACACTAACCACTAACCATATGAATTAAAAAAAAAAAAAGAGCACTGGCTTAAGCTTTTCTCCCAGTCTTCTCTAAACTCACTACTAAACTGGACATCCTTTGGAACGTTCCATTTTATCTACCCTCACAAGTGCCACCATGTCAATTGTCTTCCATATGTTGCTGTAAAAAAAATTAGCGTAGTGCTCTTATGAAAATACCTGGGGGTCGGGGGAGGGCATGGCCCGCAAACAAACACAGAAGGTGCATGTTATTTACATAAAAATATTTCCTTACATTGAAATAAATAAGCAAGCTTTAAATATCTCTGGAAGTCCCAACACTCTATCTGGTCTCTGAGGCATGATTAATTACTTTTGTGCATGGCCTTTCTAGCCATGGTCTTGTAACTCCCACCCAGGCAACTGTATGATAGGGTAATTGTGGCCTACCTAGAGGATTGGTCAGTTTTGCCCCAAAAGAGCCGATTCCAGAGCAGAGAGGAGGAGCCCACCACAACCAAAGAAGGAGAGACCCAGCAGCAGATACCTGGCAGCAGGAGATGGCTTGATGGGCTTCCTGGCCCATGGAGAGAGAAAGCTGAAGGTCTTTTGGACCGAGACTGAGGGTCAGGAAGAGGCGTGTTTGTGAGCACAGCAGGGGAGAGGCTATCCTAATGGAAGAACTGTATCCTGAGTGTTCTTGAGCCTGAATTGTAACTGTTTCTTCCCTGATAAATCCCATAATTTTGAATATGGCCTGTG
This sequence comes from Dugong dugon, assembly GCA_030035585.1. Classification (NCBI taxonomy): domain Eukaryota; kingdom Metazoa; phylum Chordata; class Mammalia; order Sirenia; family Dugongidae; genus Dugong; species Dugong dugon. The sequence continues at coordinate 37,565,539 of CM057467.1, forward strand.
AGCTCCGTGTGGCCATTGCAGTGAATTATTGAACCCAAATAGAGAGTGCTGTGGGAGGGACAGTTGGTGTCCAGAATTGGTAGAGATGGTGGACAGAGAAGGAGTGTCTGACCTCTGCTTCATAGGAATCAGCCTTGGGCTCTTGATCTTGGTTGTCCTTCCCCCTTGTGGGATTGGAGGAGGTCTGGCATTGCTCCCATGCTGTTCTTACAGTTCCCTATTCTTCTCCCCAGAGCTGCCATATATTTGACCCCAGGAGGCTTAAGAAATCATCCAAATAATTCATGTCCCAAGTCATGGGTCTAAGGAAAGAACCCTAAAGTGCTCCAACCTGATCAAGTCCCATAACCACATTTTCATCTTTACTCTGCTCCTTTGACCCAGACAGGAGTGTGTGAAAATTGCATTAAAATGGGAATGCTTCTATTGCTTCTAATTTAATTAAGGACTCTATTGGTTTTTGGTTTAATCAATCTAGAAGGCACTGCAAGGGGATATCTTCTTTACCACTTCTAACACTACTTATCACTTAGCTGTCCCTTTTGTTCAATTTGAACGCAATCTTTTCTGCCATTCCTGCCTGTCCCCACAGCCATTTTGGCGCATGATCTGTGCCATTCCTATCTGGGATTCCCAGGGCCTTCCTCACAGGCAGGATATACCACCTTGAAATCCAGACTCTTGTCCTGAATGACTAGAGTACCCCAGAAAGCAGTTAGAGGCAAAATACACTCAACAGGTTCTGTTTCTTTTTCATCTGAGTATGTTATCTGTCATTACCCTAGATTTATTTTTTTCTTGCTCTTGGATTTTTTTTTTTAAAGAATGTTGGTACAGAAGACTCTTCTTAACTGATCTATGTCTACCTTTAGGCTCTCTTACATTTACTTACCTGTCTCACTAGCCCCACCCCACCCATCATTTCCAACCATTTCCTGCTACAGTGAAACCTGTAAGAGCCAGAACTTGAAGAGACTGCCTTATTTTTCCGGGTTTTGACAGAGTGCGGTCTTACCACCTTTCTATCACTCGTTTTAGTGGAAAATATCTGAGTTTTCCTTCTATGACAGGTTTCTGCCTTCCACAGGTTCTGGCTTTCGCAGGTCTCCCTGTATTTCCAGTTTTCAAATGTGCAATGCTCTTTCACTGCCGTGACCTTCTACTTCTCTCTGCCTGAACCTCCCTTCCCTTTTATTTTTTCCTGGCTGCCTCCTGCTTGTTTGTTAAGATTGCCATTGTTATTACCTCTTGGGACTTAACCCCAGATAATTCTCTTCTATGAGCTTCATGCCTAATGTGCTTCCATCCATCTTGTGTATGCCTTTATCATAGCACTTACGACGTGTTGGTTTCTGTGTCTCTCCCGTGTGTGTTTCTTGAGGATGAGGACTCTCTTCAACACTTAATTTTAGCTCCTAATTGGTCCATCATCATCATTTGACAAATATTGGTTGAACACATTAAAGAATGTTTGACTAGATATAAAAACCTTTGGAATAGATGTGTACTCGTTTCTACGAGTTGGGGCTTACCACGGTGTAAATTAAAAAAAAAAACCACAAAAAAAACCAAACAACTAAACCCTTTGTCGTTTCGCTGATTCCGATTCATAGTGACCCTTCAGGACAGAGTAGGGCTGCCTCATAGGGTTTCCAAGGTTATAATCTTTAAGAAGGAGACAAGTTGTCACAGTGGTTAAGAGCTTGGCTGCTAACCAAAAGGTCAGCAGTTTGAACCCACCAGCTGCTCCTTGGAAACCCTATAGGACAGTTCTACCCTGTCCTATCTGGTTGCTATGAGAATAAACTCTGTGGCAACAGGTTTGGGTTTTTTTTTTTTTTTTAATCTTTAAGGAAGCAGACTGCCACATCTTTCTCCTGTAGAGCAGCTAGTGGATTCCATCTGCCGACAGGAGCACTTAACCACTGCCCTACCAGGGCTCCTCATGTAATAAAAAGAAGGGATGAAATCTGTAGCCCTAAAAATTCTATTACAGAAATTGGCAAATCAGGTTTCTTTTTAAATTTTAGGTAGTTGAAACAGCTTTTCCATAGGCAGTTTGCTTCTTCATGAAATATGCATGGTGCTTGCTTCTTTTGATCTGTCTCCATCAAGATCCTGAACAATTTGTTAATGTCTATGAACGACTCATCAAAGCCCAATGTGTTGAGCATATTTTAAGCTCGTCTACAAACAGTGAGAATGGAGAAATTTCCATTTTTCAAGCTGCATAATGTTAGTGTCAAACTTCATTTATAAACAGTATACTTAAACAGACTTTATTGCACACCTACTGTGTGTTAGGAATTTTTCACAAGTTCTATTTTATTTAATTACCTTTATCCATACCTTAAACGTGAGAGAACTGAGGCTCAAAAAGAGCAAGTGACCAGCCCCCCAAAACACAGAACTAGTGACAGGCAGAGCTGAAAGTCTAATCTAGCTCTCTAACTCTGAGATCAAGTAGGGCTCTTCCCAAACAGCGCAGCTGCCCCTCTGCACGCTCAGGTGAGTGATTCTAGGGCACAAGGCAGTTTCCTTACTTTGGGCTGAAAGTGCCAAAAGTAGGGGTTATGCCTGAGTATGAGTTATTACCTTTAGGTAAATGCCTTAATCGCTCTACAACTCAATCAGATAGGGTGTGCCACTTAGGAAATTCTGTTTTCTAGGAGTGTGAAACAAGCTCCGGAATCATCTTTTCTTTGTCAGTCAATTGAGCAGCAGATAACAAGGGAGGAGAACCTTGATGGTTGATAAGCTGTTTCCAACGTGTTAGTGTTATCATAGGAATTAAGTGGGCACGACAGCTCCATCTACAGCATTAGCTGGTTATATGCACTTGCAGGACTTTGTCACATGGTCATTTTCATCTCCCACTGGTTAGATGATTTTAAAAATAAAGCAGTGGAAAAAGTGTGGTTGTTAGATTCACAGACTGTATTTTGCTTAGCAATGTGACCTCAGATAAATTACTGAACTTTTGTGAGTCTCAATTTCCTTAGTGATAAAAATAGAGAGCAATATCTTCTTTGAAGGATTGCTGTGTTAAACAGATAATATTTGCAAAGTGCTCAGCACAATGCCTGGCAATTAGTAAATGCAGAATAAATGGTAGTTAATATTATTATAAGTAAAGTGTTTACAATGCTTGGTACATTTGTTGTGTGCCATTGAGTGGATTCTGACTTAGGTAGCGACCCTGTAGGACGAAGTAGAACTGCCCCATAGGGTTTCCTAGGCTGTAATCTTTATGGGAGCAGATTGCTAGGTCTTTCTCCTGCAGAACCACTGGGTGGGTTCGAACCTCAACCTTTTGGTTAGCATCTGAGTGCTTAACCATTGCACCCACCACCAGGGATGCTTGCTTGGTACACAGTAGACACTAAAAATGTGTTAAGGATGGTGGTGGGGAGCTGGTAATGCTGAGGGTAATATTTCAATGTTATCTTTTTATCTTTTTAATAATAGCAATAAAACATTTTGTGAAAGTGGGGGATTTTTTTTTTAAACAGGGGAAGGGATAGAAGAATTACAGATTCCTTTACTCCTGAAGCATACAGTGTATTTTTCAAAATGCAAGGGCTATTTGCATTATAATATCTGAAACATTATTTACTTGCTGATTCCTAGGCCAACCCCAGAACTACTAAAATGAAATCTCTAAGAGTGGGGTCAGGCTTGCTACATTTTAAATCAGCTCCTTAGGTGATTCTTATACTCACTAAAATTTGAGAACCAGCAATCTACAAATCCTTGCACACCAGTCCCCAAGATTTATGTTTCTAATGTTATTGAGGATTTGGGCATTGGTGGGAGTCTGAGAGGCTAACACATTTCCACTTTCTCAGAAAGATCACGGAATTGTTACCCTTACCTTTTGAACTACTAACTTGAGTTTTTCTTCCCCGTCTCTCCAGGGACAGCTCTCCCTCCCCCCGCCACCCCATTCCTAGTCAATTCCCACACTTGACTCACTTCCTATCAAGTCTGTCTCTGTACCTGCAGATTCAAACCCTGGTTTCAGCTACACTTAATAAACGTTAATAAATAAATATTTATTTATTTTTTAGCTTGAAGTTATATAATATGTTAGCTTGTATGCAAAAGTTCTACTTTGATGAGATATTTTCAAAGATGATGTTGGACCTGCCATTCAAATTTTAATCGCTTTATAAACATCAAGCATCAACAGATCTTTCCAAATTATGTCCCCATTTGACCCTGACCTCCTTCCTGACAGACTACCCCCACTCCCTAGAGGATGAAAAATCAGCATAAAAACAATCTTCACTTTAGACCTCAGATTTTAAAAAATTTCAGAACTTTGTAAACTTCCTCCCTGGACAGATAAAGTGAAAATGAGGTTTCTCAGCAGCAGTGGTTCCATCCACCGTAGGCATGATGTGAAATCGGTCTGGCCGCAGTGCGCAGAGGCTCTAGCCAATACTGTCTGACCCAGATCTGACTGTGAATTGCTTCTCTTCCAACCACTTACCCATTTTATATGCACCTGACACACCCTCAAAAAGGACAGGGAGGAAAAAAATCGATCTTCAACATGTACTGTGTCTACCATGATGACATGTCTAGTGATATGCACTATCCACACGCTCACAAACACCCAGCCAAGTCCTGAGCTAATTTGTCCTCACAATGGCAAACTTCTCAGTCTTCTATCCAGAGGTGTAGTGGTGATTATCTGACAGTTCAACACGAAAGCTGCTCCTGTCCTTTGCTGCATCGCCATTGCGTTTTCCATCCTCACCCAGAATTACCAGGCTTTCATAGTTTCTTGAAATCGATTTTGAGCTACACTTGGAATTAGGTAACGTTGCAAAGCCCTCTTTGTAAGTCACTGCTCCCATCCCCACCCACACCTACCTTGTCTGAATGCCCGGGGCCACATTCATATTGCAGATCAACAGTGTAAGAGGGAAGCTGAACTTGTAAGATTGAATGTTGTCACATGCGATAATACCATCAGCCCTTGATTTTGGAAGTGAGAGACAGTCACATTCAATTTGAGAGACTGCCAAGCTGAGATGCATTATGCATTACACCATATGTCACTGACTTTAAGGATGGTTTTGGACCAGTTTATTTTGAATGTCACTTATGAAAGATCACATCACTGACATTTAATATTACTGATGATTAGTCTCTGTGCCATAAAGCATTCTGTTCTTGAGGAAGATGTGTGTAATGAAATATATTTCCCCCATACACCTCTATACTTGGTGCCATGTTCTCTTTTCCATTTTTCCTGGTATTTTCAGTGTTCAAATATGCTTATTCTGATACTATAATGATTAATATGAACTTTCAGCTCAGGTTTTATTTCATTTGCAAGTTAATTCACCAACATAAAAGGACATTCTTCCTATCTACAGTGAAAAGGTAGAGCAAGCCCAATGCTTCAGACCTAGCTATGCAAACAGATGACCACTCATCTATGGGGATGAGAAGGAAGGACTATTTCTGCTAGGAGAAGAGGATGTATTAGTACTTGATAGCAGGATATATGTTTTGATAATCATTGATTTTTGTTTGCAGTTCTGAATTATTAGACATAATGATTTTTCCATCTGATACCAATCAAAGATGAACTCAGCCCTGAATTATGAGTTGTTCTGTTGCTATACCTTTTTAATTATAACTGATGATAACCATTCATTATAATGACTTACATTATATTTTTTCTGGGAAAAGACAAATTTCTTCACGTTTTGTTTGGCTGGCATTTCCCTGAAGCTGTTGGGTTCTGTAGGCTTTTTAGTTAAGTGAAATTAGGTTCTAGCCATGTTTATAAATCATTGTCGTTTCCCCCATACTTCAGATTTATGTGAAAATATTTTGAAACCTATGTTCTGTTCTTGGAGCCCTGGTGGTGTAGTGGTTAAGAGCTTGGCTGTTAACCAAAAGGTCAGCAGTTCGAATCTACCAGCCACTCCTTGGAAACCCTATGGGGCAGTTGTGCTCTGTCCTATAGGGTCACTATGAGCAGGGAATGACTCAATGGCAAAGTGTTTTTGGTTTTATGCTCTGTTCTTACTTTTCCAAATTTCATTCTCATCTTCCCTTGTAATGGTGTAATAAAAACCTGAACCAGAAATTTAAAAGTACAAGTGTTGCCATCTCAGGGCACAGCACAATCTTTCATATGGATATTTAACAATAAACATTTTAGCCATCATTAATACATTAATATATTTGTTTCACCATTACCTAGATAAAGAACTGCAGAAAAAAGACAGAAAGGAATTTTATTGTAATTCCCATAACTTCTAAGCTAATTTCTACTAAATATTCACTTATTTTAATCTGTTTCGATCCCTTTTATATGAATAATTGACTGTATGTACAAATTTTGCTATATTACCTTTTGTTTTATGTCTTTCATCAACAAAAACTTTTTTTTTTTTAATTTTTATATATTTTATTGTACTTCAGGTGAAAGCTTACAGAGCAAATAGTTTCTCATGAAATAGTAGTACACATGTTGTTCTATGACATTGGTTAACAACCCCACAACGTATTAAGCCTCTAAATTCTCAACCTTTTTTTTTTTTTTTTGATGAAAATTACAGATGGCCAAAGATACACCGTTTCAAAAATTTCTACATTCACAGTTCAGTGACATTGACTACGCTCTTCCAACTGTGCTGTTATTGTCACTTAAGATGAAGGCTTACAGAACAAAATAGTTTTTCATTTAACAGTTACTACACATGTTGCCCTATGACAATGGTTAACAATCTCACAGCACATCAACAATATCCTTACTCCACCTTGTGTTCCCTATCACCAGGGGGCTTCCTTGTCCCCTTCTGTCTTCTGGACCTTGTCAGTGGACTATTGTACCTCTTTAGTCTCATCTGTTTATTTATTTATTTATTTTATTTTATTTTATTTAAACACCATTTCAAAACTTTTTACTTACACATTTAAGTGATATTGACTATGCTCTTCCAATTGTGCTGCCATTCTTGCCCAAGATGAAGGCTTACAGGACAAAACAGCCTCCCATTTAATAGTTACTACAAATGTTGCCCTATAGCAGTGGTCAACAATCTCACAATACATCGACAGTGTCCTTATTCAATCTGTGTTCCTTATCATCAGTTACCTACTCTCCCTCTGCCTTCTGGCCCTTGTCACCGGACTCCTGTACCTCGTTAGTCCCATTTAGTTTTACTGGGCTGTCCATTCCCAGGCTTAACATCGAACCTCGAAGGTAACTTCACCTCTGAGCTGAAAGGGTGTCTGGGGGCCACACTCTCGAGGTTTCTCTAGTATTCTTTAGGCCAGTAAATCTGGTCTTTTCTTTTCTTTTCTTTTTTTTTTTTTGGGAGTTAAAATTATGCTCTACATCCTACTCCAGCTCTGTCCAGAACCCTCTGTTGTGATCCTGGTCAGAGCAGTCAGTGGTGGTAGCCGGGCACCATCCAGCTGTACTGGGCTCAGTCCCGTGGAGGCCTTGGTAGCTGTGGACCATTAGTCCTTCGGACTAATCTTTTCCTTGTATCCTGTTCTCTTCGTTCTCCCTTGTTCCCGAAGGGATGAGATCAGTGGAGTATCTTAGATGGCCGCTCATAGGCTTTTAAGACCCCAGACACTACTCACCAGGGTAGAATGTAGAGCATTATCTTTATAAGTAGTGTCATGCCAACTGAGCTAGATGTTCCCCGAGATCATGGTCCCCAGAGCCCTCTGTCCAACAACTCAGTCCCTTGGGGGGTTTGGATGTGTCTATAGGGCCTCCATGACCTTTCCTTGTGCAGGTTGTGTTAGTTTCCCCTGTACTCTGTACTATCTCACCTCTCACCCAAGTTACCACTTACCTATTACCTATTTAGTATTCCCCCCCCCCCCCCCCCATCCCTGGTAACCAACAAGGATTGTTACATTTTGCATGTGAATTTTTTCATGGGTTTTTACAATAGAGGTCTCATACAATATTTGTCCTTTTGTGATTGACTTATTTCACTCAGCATGATGTTCTCCAGTTTCATCCATGTTATGAGATGGTTCACCGATTCATTGTTGTTCTTTCTCATTGCATAGTACTCCATTGTGTGTATGTACCATAGTTTGTGTATCCATTCATCTGTTGATGGACATCGAGGTTGTTTCCATCGTTTTGCTATTGTGAACAATGCTGCCATGAACATAGGTGTGCATATGTCTATTCGAGTGATGACTCTTATTTCTCTAGGATATATTCCTAGGAGTGGGATTGCTGGATCAAATGGTACGTCTATTTCTAGCTTTCTGAGGAAATGCCATATCATTTTCCAAAATGGTTGTATCATTTTGCATTCCCACCAGCAGTGTATAAGAGTTCCCGTCTCCCCGTAGCCCCTCCAACATTTGTTATTTCCAGTGTTTTTGATTCGTGCCAGTAATGCCGGGGTGAGATGGTATCTCAATGTGGTTTTAATTTGCATTTCTCTAATGGCTAGTGATCGCGAGCATTTCCTCATGTGTCTGTTGGCCATTTGAATGTCTTCCTTGGTGAAGTGTCTGTTCATTTCCTTTGCCCATTTTTTGATAGGATTGGTTGTCTTTTTGTTGTAGAGGTGTTGGATTTTCTCGTAGATTATGGAGATTAGACCTTTGTCTGACTTGTACTGTCCAAAAATTTTTTCCCAGTCTGTAGGTTCTCTTTTAACTCTTTTGGTGAAATCTTTTGAAGAGCATAGATGTTTGATTTTTAGAAGATCCCAATTATCTAGTTTATCTGTTGGGTTTTTTGTGTTGATGTTTGTGGTTTGTATCCTGTTAATGCCATGTATTAAGGCCTGAAGTGTTGGTCCTATTTTTTCTTCTATGAATTTTATAGTTTGAGGCTTTATATTCAGGTCTTTGATCCATTTTGAAGTAGTTTTTGTATATGGTGTGAGGTATGGGTTCTGTTTCATTTTTCTACAAATGGATATCCAGTTTTGCCAGCACCATTTGTTAAAAAGACTGTCTTTTCCCCATTTGATGTATTTTGGGCCCTTGTCAAAAATCAGGTGACTGTAGGTGGATGGATTTACATCTGAGTTCTCAATTCTGTTCCATTGGTCAATGTCTCTGTTGTTGTATCAGTACCAGGCTGTTTTGAGTACTGTAGCTGTATAGTAGGTTCTCAAGTCAGGTAGTGTGAGTCCTCCAACTTTATTCTCTTCTTCAGTAGTGCTTTACTTATTCGGGGTTTCTTCCCTTTCCATATAAAGTTAATAATTAGTTTTTCCATCTCTTTGAAGAATGTTGTTGGTATTTGTATCGGGATTGCATTGTATTTGTAGATTGCTTTAGGTAGAATTGCCATTTTCACAATGTTGATTCTGCCTATCCATGAGCATGGTATGTTTTTCCATTTATGTAGATCCCTTTGGATTTCATGCAGCAGTGCTTTGTAGTTTTCTTTGTATAGGTCTTTTATATTCCTGGTCAGATTTATTCCTAAGTATTTTATCTTTTTAGGGGCTATTGAAAATGGTATTGATTTCCTGATCTCCTTTTCATTGTTCTCTTTACTGGTGTATAGGAATCCAACTGATTTTTGAATGTTTATCTTGTATCCTGCTACTCTGCTGAATCTTTCTATTAGTTCCAGTAAATTTCTCCTGGAGTCTTTAGGGTTTTCTATGTATAGTATCATATCATCTGCAAACAGGGAGAGTTTAACTTCTTCATTACCAATTTGGATGCCCTTTCTTTCTTTCTCTTGCCTTACTGCTCTAGCTAGAACTTCCAGCACAATGTTAAATAGGAGTGGTGATAAAGGGCATCCTTGTCTTGTTCCTGTTTTCAAGGGGAATGTTTTCAGCCTTTCTCCATTAAGAATGATGTTGGCTGTTGGTTTTGCATAGATGCCCTTTATTATGTTGAGAAATTTCCCTTCTATACCTATTTTATTGAGAGCTTTTATCAGGAATGGGTGTTGGACTTTGTCAAATGCCTTTTCTGCATCAATTGAGATGATCATGTGATTTTTTTCTTTCCTTTTATTTATGTGGTGGATTACGTTGATGGATTTTCTAATGTTAAACCATCCTTGCATACCTGGTATGAATCCTACTTGGTCGTGGTGTATTATTTTTTTGATATGATACTGAATTCTATTGGCTAGAATTTTGTTCAGAATTTTTGCATCTATATTCATGAGAGATATTGGTCTGTAATTTTCTTTTTTTGTGATGTCTTTGCCTGGTTTGGGTATCAGCGTTATGCTGGCTTCATAGAATGAATTTGGAAGTGTTGCTTCCTCTTCTATGCTCTGAAATAACTTGAGTAGAACTGGTACTAGCTCTTCTGTAAATGCTTTGTAGAATTCTCCAGTGAAGCCATCTGGGCCAGGGCTTTTTTTGGTTGGGAGTTTTTTTATTACCTTTTCAATCTCTTCTCTTGTTATGGGTCTGTTCAGATTTTCAATATCACTTTGTTGTAGTTTGGGTAGGCCGTATGTTTCTAGAAATTTATCCATTTCCTCTAGGTTTTCAAATTTGTTGGAATATAGTTTTTCATAATATTCTGTTATAATCCTTTTTATTTCAGTTGGGTCTGTTGTAATGTCCCCCATTTCATTTCTTATTTGGGTTATTTGTGCCCTCTGCTGTTTTTCTTTTGTCAGTCTGGCCAGTGGTTTGTCGATTTTGTTGATTCTTTCAAAGAACCAACTTTTGGTTTTGTTGATTCTTTCTATTGTTTTTCTGTTCTCTATTTCATTTATTTCTGCTCTGATCTTTACTATTTCCTTTCTTCCGGTGGTTGTAGGCTTTTTTTGTTGTTCTCTTTCTATTTGTTTGAGTTCTGTAGTTAATGTTTTGATTTTGTCCCTTTCTTCTTTTTTGATATGCACATCTATTGCTATAAATTGTCCTCTGAGGACTGCCTTTGCTGTGTCCCAAAGGTTTTGGTATGATGTGTTTTCATTTTCATTTGATTCTAGGAATTTTTTAATTCCATCTCTGATTTCTTCTATTACCCATTGATGTGTAAGCAGATTATTATTCAGTTTCCATGTGTTTGATCTTTTTTCCTTGCTCTTTCTAGTGTTAATTTCTACCTTGATGGCATTGTGGTCAGAGAAGATACTGTGAATTATCTCAGCATTTTTGATCTTGTTGAGGATTGCTCTGTGGCCTAAGATATGGTCTATTCTGGAGAACGTTCCATGTGCATTGGAAAAGAATGTGTACTTTGCAGCGGTTGGATGGATTGTTCTATATATGTCTATGAGGTCCAGTTGGCTGATTGTGTCCTTTAGGTCTTCTGTATCTTTGCTGAGTTTCTGTTTAGTTTTTCTGTCCTTTAGTGAGAGTGGTGTGTTGAAGTCTCCTACTATTATTGTGGAACTGTCAATTTCTCTTTTCAGTGCTGTTAGAGTTTTTTTTATGTATTTTGGAGCCCTGTCATTGGGTGCATAGATATTTATTATGGTTATGTCTTCATGATGGATCATCCCCTTAATCATTATATAGTGTCCTTCTTTGTCTTTTATGGTAGATTTTGTTTTAAAGTCTATTTTATCTGAGATTAGAATTGCCACTCCTGCTCTTTTTTGATAGTTGTTAGCTTGATATATTTTTTTCCAACCTTTGATTTTTAATAAATTCACATCTTTGTTTCTAAGGTGTGTCTCTTGTAGACAGCAAATTGATGGATCCTGTTTTCTTATCCATTCTGCCACTCTCTGTCTCTTTATGGGTGCATTGAGTCCATTTACGTTCAGTGTAATTATTGATAGATGTGAGTTTGTTGCTGTCATTTTGTAGTGCTTTTTTTGTGATGCTGAAGTTTTCTTTGTTCTTCTTACTCTCTTGTGCTGAGTTACTTTTGTTTGTGGATTTTGTGTTCATTTCTTTTGTTTTTGTAGGTTTTGTTTTTGTTGAGACTTTATGTTTTTCATCTCTATTTTTATGAGTTGGTTTGTTAACTTTTTTAGTGGTTACCATGAATTTTACCCTTATCTTTATAATTTTGAAGCAGTCTACCCTTACTTGGTATCGCCTTGCCTTCCTCTCCTTTAGAAGGTTCTATACCTATGCCGTTTGTTCCCTCTTTCATTGTTTTGATGTTGTTGTTATCCTTTGATTGATTTCTCTGATTCCCTGTTGTATATCTTTTGTTTTTGGAAAGTCCTCTGTAGTTCAGTTCCTAGAATGGTATCTGGTTCATGTGAACCTGCGTCCTAGGTCCTAGGTCCTGCCTGAGGGCTGAAGCTGTTTGTCCTCAGATCGAAGAACTCCCTTTAATAATTCTTGTAAGTTTGGTTTGACTTTTGCATATTCCTTTAGTTTCTGTTTATCTGGAAATGACCTAATTTCACCATCAAATCTGAATGAGAGTTTTGCAGGATATATTATTCTTGGCTGACAATTTTTTTCTTTCAAGATTTTATATATGTCATCCCATTGCCTTCTTGCCTGCATGGTTTCTGCTGAATAATCTGAGCTTAGTCTTATTGTTTCTCCTCTGTATGTGACTTCTTGTTTTTCACGAGCTGCTCTCAGGATTCTTTGTTTGTCTTTAGTTTTAGCGAGTGTGAATATGATATGTCTTGGTGATTTTCTTTTGGGGTCTCTTCTATATGGGGTTCGTTGAGCTTCTTGGATGGCCAGCTTTTCATCTTTCATGATATTGGGGAAGTTTTCTGTCAGCAGTTCCTCAATGATCCTCTCTGTGTTTTCTGTTTTCTCCCCCTGTTCTGGTATGCCAATCACTCGTAAGTTTTTGCTTTTAATTGTGTCCCACATAACTCTCAGGGTCTCTTCATTATTCTTTGTTCTTTTTTCTGAGTTTTCCTGAAACAGAGTTGTATCCAAGTGTTTGTCTTCAGTTCCACTGATCCTGTCTTCCATGGTTTCAAATCTTCTTCTCAGCCCTTCTATGACACCGTCCATTTCTGAAATCTTGTTGTTTATCTTTTGGATTTCTAATTGTTGTTTTTGTATAATTTCGAGTTGTGAATTTATTTTGGCATTTTGTTCCTGCATCATCTTCCTGAATTCTTCCAATTTTTTGTCTGTATTTTCCATAAATTTGTCTATTTTTTCCTCATGTTTGTCAGCTTTTTGCCTCAGTTCTTGGAAAATTCCGAGTATTAGTGATTTGAGTTCCGTATGAGGTACTTCTAGTGCATTTTCTTCCACAGGAGAGTTATCTGGTGTTTTAATTTGGACGCCTATTGGAGCCATCTTGTCTTGTTTTGGTAAATGTTTTGATATTGTTTGCTGTTTTCGGGGCATTCAGTAGGTATTTCTCTCGTTTATTGATCGTAGATTTTTTTTTGTTTGTTTGTTTCGTTCTTGTGGTACAGCTGGGCAGATCTAGCTGAGGAGGAGCCACTGGGACGGGTTGCTTGTGGCACTCACCGCAGCCACCAGGACGGTCGGTAGTCAGTGCTGGGCAGGTTCCAATAGGGCGTGCCTGCACCGCTTGGTGGTGTGATGTCTAGTGCACGGTGCAGGTAGGTAGGGTGCAGCGTGAAGATGGTTATGTGTGAAGCTAAGCTGGATATGGGAGAGAGGAGAGAGGAGGAGGAGCAAAAAGCGTACAAACATAAAAGAATGCTAGGGGAGCTTGTCGTTGGAATGTACAGATGAGAGACTATGGGATGGAGGAAACCAGAAGGGGGAAGAGAAAGAAAAGGAAAGAATGACCAAATAAAAATCAGAAAAGTTAAAGAACTGCAAAGTTCCCAGGGATCCCACCGATGCAGCTATGAGGTCTGGGGGAGTCGGTCTCAATTTTCACAGCTCAGCCTGGCCAGAAGGTACAGAGGCATACATCGCCTGGTATTCAGGGATCAGAAAGAGAAGGAAGAGACAGAGAGACGAGAAATTAAGCAATGAAGAAAGACAAAAGGGAAAAAGAGGTAAAAGATGACAAAACTAATCAAAAAAGGAAGAAAAATAAAATTGGAAAAAAAAAAAAAAAAAAAGGCAACACCAGCAGTCAGTGCCTACAAATGGGACCCAGAGAGCCCCCACTCAGGGGCGCGAATTCCAAGAAGCCGGTAGTCTCGGGGTTAAGAGACCGTGGCCACGGGAAGCAGAGGGGCCAACGAACAAAGGCCGCGGGATCCCACCCGTGCGGGAGCCCAGACCTGGAAACAGCCACACGCCCGAACACAGCCCTACAGCCCCGCAGGAGAGAGCAGAGACAGCACTCAGAACCAGGCACCCAGGCTAAAGGAGGGGGAGGCGGGAGAAAAAGGTTCACTAGCTGCCAGCAAACGGCTCCCAGAAAGCCGCCAGCCCGGGCGCACGGAATCCAAGCACCGGCGCCCCCCAGCCCAGGGACTCCGGCCACGGAAAGCAGGGGATCCCCAGCTGAGGCGGAGAGGGGTGGGTGGTGGGAGAGCGCGCACCGCAGTTTACCGGTCGTTCTGTCTCCGACCAGATGCTCTGCAAGGCTGCTCTCCCGTTCGCTGGTCTCTGATAGGAATCCAAGATGGTGGATCCACGCTGCGTTAGCTGGTAAGGAATCTCTGCCTGAGTCTCTCCTCGCTCTCCGTTCTCGTTTAGTATTCTCACTCCGTTTGGTGTTTGGCTGAGTTCTTTATCTCTTCATTTGGTGTTCTAGGGTTTCAGGATTGTTGATTCTCTGTTAGGCTTAGTTTTTCGGATCTTTGCTGTGGAGGGACGGCGTGGTGTTTCTGCCTAGAGCGCCATCTTGCCCCCTCCTCTCTCAACAAAAACTTCTTGATCAAATTTTATAGCTTTTAGTTTCAATATAAGGTGACTTCAGAATGTTGGAGATCAAAACCTCTCTGGCCATATCTTTGTGGTTAAAGTTCATGAAGAATTAGAGGGGATGATTGATACTAATGGTCTTACTGAATTGTACACACGAAAAATGTTGAATTATGTGTTATCTACATTTTTACGACAATAAAAAATAAAGTCTCCTCTAGTCCCAACATAAGGAAATTATACCTCAACATAAAGAAAACAAAAATCCTCACAACTGGACCAATAAACAATGTAATATCATGATAAACAGAGAAAAGATTGAAGTTGTTAAGGATTTCATTTTATTTGGATCCATAATCAACACCCACTGAAGCAGCAATCACGAAATCAAATGACGCACTGCATCTGGCAAATCTGCTGCAAAATACCTCATTAGAGTGTTGAAAAACAAAGAGGTCACTTTGAGGACTAAGGTGCCCCTGACCCAAGCCACGATATTTTCAATCATCTCATATGCACGTGAAAGCTGGACAGTGAATAAGGAAGACCATAGAAGAATAGATGCCTTTGAATTACGGTGTTGGTGAAGAATACTGAATATACCATGGAGTGCCAGAAGAAGGGACAAGTCTGTCTTGGAAGAAACACAGCCAGAGTGCTCCTTAGAAGTCAGGATGGCAAGACTTCTCTCTCATACTCTGAACATGTTATCAGGAGAGACCAGTCCCTGGTGAAGGATACCATTCATGGTAAGGTAGAGGGGAAGTGAAAAAGAAGAAGACCCTCAACAAAATGAATAGACACAGTGGCTGCAACAATGGGTTCAAACATAGCCATGATTGTGAGGGTGGTGCAGGACCGGGCAGTGTTTTCATTCTGTTGTACATAGGGTCTTTATGAGTTGGAACCCGCTCAATGGCACCCAACAATAAAAATTAGCCCCTGAAAAAGAAAAAAAAAAAAAATAGAGGAAGAGGGACAAGGGGGTGAGGTCTGTAGTTTCCTATATTTTGATGTGTGGAATGCTTTGATTTACAGAAAGTATAGAATCATTTCAAATGAAGGCTTTATACTGGATGGTATTTAAACTGGGCCACATCATGTAGGCACAAGTTTCAACAGAGAGGCAGGAGAGATACCCTCACAATGATTTGGAGTTAATTTCAAGCATAGGAAATCTTTGTTCTAGCAGGCCTCTAGTAAGGGGTTTCTGGAATATTTCAGCTAGAGGGGATTTCAAAGATTCTTGGTTTAACTGTGAAATTTTATAGAGCGGAGACTGAGGCTTAGAAAAGTTAACTAGCCATGATTTGTTAGTGGTAGCCTAGGGTGAGAAGCCAGATCCCCTGATGTTTAGGCCAACATTTTTTCCACGGCAACTCTAGATAATTGGATTCCTCAACTGGAATCTGTCTTCACAACAGTCAGATGGGACAGGAAAGAGGAGGTCATATCTGGCCTTTAGGCTGTGGTCCAAAGAGTGTATCCCATTCCGCACATATACAACTGTCAGTGTGTGAATGCGTGGTTTACCCATGACCAGGTTCCTCGTGCCATGGGCTGGAAAATGCGCTGGCACTTCTACCTGGCTAGATGTCCAGACACCTCTACTGAAGGTTCAGTTTTCCCATAGTGCAGTTATATGAAAAGAATTGGCTCAGGGTTGCTGGAATCAGAAGCCTGCTGAATGGTCTCAGTCTTTCTTATAAGGATATTTAATAATAAACACTTTAGCTATCATTAAGACTGAAAATGGAAAGAAAATTTCAGCAAAGTTTGAAAATTTAAGTATGGAAGGAATAAATAGCTCCCATGACCTCTGAGGTTCCCTGCCATATCACTGGACAGTTTCCCGGAGAACTTTCTTTACACCCCTCAGATGCTGAAACCATTTGCTTGCATATATCTTTCCCTACTCTCAAAGAACATGATCGAAATATGAGTCATCACAGGTACCGAGATCTTGGCTAGAAAGTCTTCCTTAGTAACACAGTATGTTATTCCTTGAGAGTTGCCAAAGGAATTCTTTCTGCAGCTTCTTTCTCAGAAGAGAGGCAATGGGGCATAATGGAAAAAGCACTGACCGGCAACAGTTGAACTTGAGTTTTAATCCTACCAGGCCACTCATTAACTGTCTGACCTAGGATAAGTAAATTAAACCCCCTAAGCCACAGTTTTCTCATCTAAAAATGGAGACAATATTACCTACCTCAGAAGGCAGTGGAAAAAGTATAAACAATGCATATAAAAGTACATATAAAGTACCTACACGTAATAGACTCTAGGTAAATAATAACTTGTAACTATGGTTTTTAGGTGGGATCTGGTTATCAGAATGGAGCAACACCTACCTATATAAGAAGCTTTTGAGAGTATAATGCCACACTAATTCCCACACACTCACAAATGCATGGGTCGGTGTTGTGGGTTGGGGTGGGGGTTGGCTGAGAGAAGACAAGGATAAGAAATAAGATGCTGAGTCTTGTCCTTTTTTTTTTTTTTTTTTTTAATATTTACTTTTAAAACCAATACTAGTAATACAACAATTCTTGCTTTTAAAAAAAAGGGAACAGAAGCTTCCTTACCATTCCTTTCTTCTGACTAGGGGGAAGTCAAAATAGCTACTGCAATAGAGATGAAATACTAGCAAGTAAACAACCAAAGCTGGCTCTTCCTGTTAGAAGTCAAAATTGTCTTAACTATTCTTGCACATTAATGTTTCCACGTGAAGTTTAGAATCAGCTTTTCAAACTTTATAAAAAAATCCATCGGGATTTTGATTTGAATCACATTGCTATAAACTGATTTTAAGAGAATTAGCAGCAAATATTTCCAGCCGTGAACTTAGTGTTTATTTCTCCAAAATTTCTGGCCTATTTTTTTAAATGTCCCTCAGTAAAATTTACAGTTTTAGTTAAAAAGGTCTTATATATTGCTTTTTAGACTTATTAGTATTTTATAGTTTTTTGCCATTATGAATAGAATATTTTTATTAATTAAAAATTAATACTGCTATGAATAGTATGTTTATTTTATGTCCAGTCACATTGCTAAACTCTTGTTAGTTCCAGTAGTTTGACTACAGTTGTTTTTGCTTTGGAATTTCCAGGTGGATAATCACCTATTAGGGAAATAATTAAATTTTTCTCTCTTCCATTCCAATTTGTATATCTTGCATCTTTTTAATTGAGGTTGCATTGGCTAGGTTCTCCTATAAAATGCTGATTACCAGTGATAACACAGAACATCTTCTAATTGCTCTTTACTTTAATGAACTACTTCTACAGTTTCTCCATTAGATATGATTCCCCCCCACCCCCAACCTTTTTTACTTTTTGGTGAAAATATACACACAAAACTTATACCACTTCAACAATTTCTACATGTAGAATTCAGTGACATTGGTTATATTCAGTCACATTAGTTATATTCTTCAAGTTGTGCCACTTTTCTCAATATCCTTTTCCAAATTATTTCACCTTCATTAACACAAACTTGCTGCCCCCTCTAAGCTTCTCAATTAAACTTCCGAGTTGCTGTTGTCAATTTGATCACATATAGTTAATTATTTAAAAGAGCACAATGCTCAAGGCAGACATTCTTTTCTAATTAAGCTAAATTAGAAACCCTGGTGGTATAGTAGTTAAGAGCTATGGCTGCTAACCAAAAGTTCAGCAGTTCGAATCCACCAGGAGCTCCTTGGAAACCCTGTCCTATAAGGTCCAGTTCTACCCTGTCCTATAAGGTCGCTGTGAGTTGTAATCGACTTGACGGCAGTGGGTTTGGTTTTTGGTTTTTATTGTTTGGTTTAAAGACGACTTTAGGGGATAGTTTTGGTTTAAGGTTTAAAGATTTCAGGTATGATATTTGATGTAAGTTTTTTTTTTAATTTATTGTGTTGTTATTGAGAATTTACACAGCAAAACATACACCAATTCAACAGTTTATACATGTACAATTTAGTGACATTGATCATATTTTTCGAGTTAAGCAACCATTCTCACCCTCCTTTACTGAGTTGTTCCTCCTTCTTTAACATAAACTCACTGCTCCCTAAGGTTCCTATCCAATCTTTCAAGCTGCTGTTGTCTTGATTAAGTTTTTGATAGATAATTTTTATCAAGTAAAGCAAGTTTCTTTTCTTAATTTGTTAATTAAAAGAAAAATCACAATTATGGTTTTAGCTTTATTAAATGCTTTTACAGCATCTATTGAGATCATCACATAGTTTTATTCTCATTTTACCTATTAATTGAAAACCCTGTAGCTACTAAGCAAAAGGTCGCCAGTTCAAGTCCACCAGGTGCTCCTTTGAAACCCTATGGGCCAGGTCTACTCTGTCCTATAGGATTGCTATGAGTCAGAATTGACTCGATGGCAACAGGTTTGGTTTTTTTGGTTTATTGAGATCATCACATAGTTTTATTCTCATTTTACCTATTAGTTAAGCTACTTATATTTCTGGGATAGATCCTATTTGATCAAAATGTATTATGTTTTTAGTATCCTACCAGAGTCAACTTAAGAAGGATTTTTATGTCTATAATTATAAATGGGATTGTCTTTAAATTTTATTTTCTTGCACTGTCTTGTTCAGTACAGGTTTGTTAATAAGATCATGCTGGTGTCATAACTTAAGAGGAAAAATAGTCTATGTTATTTACCCAGATACTTATCGTTTCTGTTGCTCTTTCTTCATCCCAAGTATCCCTCTGGTATCACTTCCCTTTCACCTGAGGAACTCCCTTTAGCATTTCTTTAAGGGCAGGTCTCCTGGCAACAAACTCTCTTAGCTTTCCTTCATCTCAGAATATTTCTATTTGCCTCATCCTTGAAGGATATTTTTACTAAATATAAAATTCTGTGTTGACTATTATTTATTTTAGCACTTTAAAAATGTTGTGGATTCTGCTGTCTTCTGAACTCCATGGTTTGTTGTGAGAAATTTTCACTAATTCCAATTATTATGCCCCTATATGTAATGGTTTATTTGTCTCTGGCTGCTTTCAAGATTTTTTTCTTAATCTTTGGTTTTCAGCAGTTTAATTATAATTATAATTATAACGTGGCTGGTTGGGGTTCACTGAGCTTTTTAAACCTATAAACTCATGTTCTTCAAGAAATTTGGAAGGTGTTCATGGTAATTTTGTCAATTTTTTTTTTTTTTGCACCTCTTTTTTTCTTCTCTTCTTCTTGGATCCCAGTGACACAAATATTAGCTCTTTTGACATTGTTCAACAACCCCTAACACTTCAATTTTTTAAAATTGTTTATCTCTTTGTTGTTCACATTTGGTGATTTCTTTTGATATCACTATCTTTAAGTTTAGAAGCCCTTGTGGCGTAGCGGTTAAGCACTTGTCTGCTAACCAAAAGGTCAGTGGTTTCAACCCACCAGCTGCTCCTCAGGAGAAAGATGTGGCAGTCTGCTCCCATAAAGATTACAGCCTAGGAAACCCTATAGTTCTACTCTGTCCTACAGGGTGTCTTGCTCCCAAAGCCCCTTTTCTCTGATCCTCTGGCTAGAAATCTGAAATTTAAGCCTCTCCATGCTGTCATGCACTTCTCAAAACCGGGTCTACCTCGAGAGCAAAGTGTAGAGAAAGAAGAGAAATAAAACAATAGTAATTTGCCCAACACTCTTCAGACCACAGGAACGCTTTTCCCAGTTCTTCTGGTCTTAAGAAGTTTTTCCAGCAGCCGTCTAAGATACACCGTTTGTCTCTACTTATATGGCCCAAAAGAGAATGAAGGAAATCAAAAGCTCAAAGAAGAAACTAGTTCACAGGACTAATAGGCCACGTGAACCACAGCCTCTTCTAACTGAAACCAGAAGAACTAGATGGTGCCCTGCTATCATTACCGACCGTTCTGACCAGGGACACAACAGAAGGTCCCAGATAGAATGTGCAAAATACATAAAACAAAATTCAAATTCCTAAAAAAGGCCAGACGTGCTGCACCAACAGAAACTAGAGGAACCCCCAAGACCATCGCCCTAAGCTACCCTTTGAACTTGGAACTAAAGTTATTTCTGGAGGTCACCTTTCAGCTAAATGATAGATTGGCTTACAAACTAAACAATCTCACCCATGAGTAATGTGTTCCCTTAACAAACAACTATATGAGACCAAACGGTCAACATTTACCCAAAAGCAAAGATGAGAAATCAAAGAGGCGAAGGGAAGTTAGATCAATGGAAACAGAACAAACAGAATGGAAATAATGAGAGTGCTAACACATTGTGAAAATTGTAACCAATGTCGTGGAACAATTTGTGTAAGCGACTTGTGTAAACTTCCACCTAAAACACAAGAAAATATTACATTTAAAAAAAGATTCTTTTTTTTCTCTTAGAGTTTTAGGTGCCTAAAAACCCACCACTGCTGCTGTCAAAAGAGGGCAGCTACCTGACTTGACTCAGGGCAGGGCTGGCAGATAAAAAAAGAAAATAATAGGGATTCCCTCCATGTTCACAATTTCACAGGGGCCTCCCACCTAGTCCTCTGATGAGAAAAAGAGGGTTTCTCTTGGAGCTTTTTCTGTTCACACCTGATGCGCAGTTCCAGGATTTGGGCTGCCCTAGAGACTAAGTTGGAAGATACGGGTGGAAAAATACAAACAGGAAAATCACCACTGTATTGATCTTCAAAACTTGTGGGCCAAATTGATTGGAGTGAGCTTGCTCATTTTAGCCAAAACCAGAAGTCACTGAAGTCCAGATATGAATCATCTAAATCCCTGATTTGATTAAGGTGATACAAGATTGCTAATGCCACAGCAGCTTGCCAGAGTGGATAAAAATTCTCTCAGTAGAAAAATAATATAATTACATGCCTTGATTTATTTTTTATAATTTTTCATATGTACTATCTAACCCTCAATAAAAAATAACTAGGCATATGAGGAGAGAAGGCAAGATAATCAAAAACAAGAGAAACAATAGGCAATAAAGATAGGCTTACAGAGATACAGATACTGGAGTCATTAGACATGGACTTAGTCATCTCTGAATGATGATGACCCCATGTACAAGAGAACAAGATGTTGCCCTGTTCTTCATGGTCATTGTTATGCTTGAGAACATTGTTGTGCCGTTGTGTATTTTGAGTGCCTTCCAATCTAGGGGGCTTATCTTCAAGCACTATATCAGATAATATTCTGTTGTGATCCATAGAGTTTTCACTGATTAATTTTCAGAAGTAGATTGCCAGATCTTTATTCCTAGTCTATCTTAGTCTGGAAGCTCTGCTGAAACTTGTCTGCTTTAAACTGGTATTTAAAATACTAGCGGCATAGCTTTCAGCATCATAGCAACATGCAAGCCACCACAGTATGACAAAGTGACAGTACTATTGTCTATATACAGTTTAAATAAAGAAGTAGTTAAAGTCAATTTTATTTAGCACACATTTAACATGCACAAATCTATCTCAGCAGTTATTTTCTACTTAACTTACCCAGACTACAAGCTCCAGATTTTTCAAGTGCTCTCTTTTTCGATAGTGTGTTCTTTTCTGAACATCTTACTTTTTCAGTGTTTTGCTTTCTCTTCATCTTCTGTTCTATCTTACTTTACCTCAGTCTTTTGCCTTTATCATATATATATATATATGTGGATATATACACACACGTACACTAATTGACTCATTGACTCATCTTGGCACCCAGCTTTCAGCTTCATGGGCATGAAGAATTAGTACAAGAACCTAGCATTGCTCTTTCACTGCAGGTTTGCTGTGTGTCATGGAGATGATTAGACAGAGGTCAATGTCTATGGAGCACTGCACATTAAGGTATTCAAAGCAACTTTTTGGGGAGAATATTTTTTGTTTTAAGTAGAAACAAATCTTTACAAAAACGAAGAGGTATCTCCTCCCCCACATTTTTCTTCCCACCACAGTGTCCAACAGTATCTGCTACTATATAGAATTAGATATTCTTTTCAAACAAATACGGTACTTTAAATTATTTGCTACAAGATCACTGCAACTTTTTATCCCTTCTCTTTAAACACTGTTTCACAGTGATATGATTAAGTCATCATGGTATATGATCTGATTTATAAAAATATGATTTAACCCTTTCATGCCTGGCGGTACATACAGGGACCATGAACTTTTTCAGCCTCTGGGGTTTATCGGGAAGCTGCTGTACCACTGACAGTGCATGCTGCAAGGCAGGGCCTTTATGACTGTTTGGAACTGAAGAAAAGGGAGTACGCTGCAAATTACTGTTTTTACAGTGTATTGTATGAGGTGTCTGAATTTTTGGTAGGAAAAACAGAAATTTTGAAAATTTTTATTTGTTACACATATGTGCCAATAGACCTGGTGTATAATTAGTACCACTTCATATGTACCACTAAACTCTTAGGGTAGGCTTGTGGGTGGTGGCAAGAAAAAAAATCCATATCACCTACCAAAAATTTAGATACACTCAATGATTCAGCATGCTTCCAGTAATGAAAACACATGGTATCAACAAAAAAATTCAAAACAGAAAATAATTGGGTCACCAAAGGGTTAAATGGGCTGGTTTTTCAGAGTTTATTTACTCTGTTAATTGAAGTAAGAGGTTGCTGGTGGTTCAGTGGTAGAATTCTATGTGGGAGACTGCCCAGCCAATGTATCTCATGAAGAGCCACCACCACCTGTCTGTCAGTGGAGGTTTGCATGTTGTCATGATCCTGAACAGATTTCAGTGGAACTTCCAGACTAAGATAGAATAGGAAGAAAAGCCTGGCCATCTACTTCCAAAAATCAGCTAGGAAAACCCTACGAATGACAATGGTCTGATCCACAACCAATCCTGGGGATGGCCCAGGGCTGGGCAGCCTTTTGTTCTGTTGTGCATGGGGTCACCCTGAGTCGAGGGCTGATTTGATAGCAGCTAACGGCGACAACAACAAAATTGAGGTGCATCTACATTTAGGTGCCTTTAGTTAAAATCTCAGGTGAAGGGCATCCTCGTTTACAAAGTCACTTTCTCTCTTTCTTCTCAAAGGGATTTTAAAAGTGACAGGACATGGAGATCCGTGATCTATCCTTTCACAAATACCACCACTGCTTTTATTTCATTATTCTTTTATTACTTCTGCAGGGCTTATTTATGATCTAAACAAGAATACAAAATCTGGGCCAAAGCATTTTGTTTCTTCAAACAACAAAGCAAAACAAAAAAAAAAATGGGCAGTTGCTGCTATAAACTGACCCCAAGTGTAGCACTGGGTGGGGCAGGGACAGTATTTCCCAGTTAAGGGATATGGACTCTTTTCCTGAAATGAACCTTCCTGGCAACTGCGTAGATTTATTTGGGCTCCCTCAGGAGTTTAGCTTCATACTCAGATGTGTGAATAAACACATACACAGCAGAGGGCGCCCCAGTATAACACAAGAGCCCTGGGACCACTGCACTGCTCTCTATTGAATGGTTGCTGAGTTCTTGTACATCTGATGTGTTTGCTTAACTGCTCAACAAATATCTGTTGGGTATCAGTTATGTGCCAGACAGTATGTGCTTTAGGCGCTTCAGACACGAAGATGAATTCGGCTCAGTTCCTGCTCTCAGGAAGCTTAAATGCAGTTAAGTAGGAATGATGAACAAGTACGTTAACAAACTAAAAATAACCACAGCTAACATTTATTCTTTACTTACTATGTTTCAGGCACCATGCTAAGGGCTTGGCAGTCATTATCTCATCTATTTTTACAAGAGTCTTTCAAGTTAGGTACTAATATTATAGCTGGAACCAAGCTGTGAGAAGTGCCATAATTGAAGAATGAGAATTCTTGCAAAGAAATAAAAAATATTTGATTAAGTCTACCTAAGGGAGTTAAGGAAAGAAGGAAGAAAGAGACATAACTGTTTACTTCTTTGCCTTTTTATCAACTGTGATACTGTTGAGTGCACAGACTGTTTCTTGTTCATTGGTGAAACCTCAGTGCCAAGCTTCACTAAATACCCAAGGAGTGAATGAATGAATGATGTTTGAGCTGCATCTTGAATGATGAGTAGATACTCACAAGATAGGAAAGAGAGAAGGGCATCTTAGGCAGAGGGTGTAGCATATAACAAAGGCATTGAGAGATGATTGTGAGGTATTCAGGGAATGTCAAGTAATTTGGAGAGAAGGGAGATCAAGGTACAAGGTGGAGAGTAGAAAGAATAACACAAATGAGCATCTCTTTAAAGCTTTTCCCTTTATATTTTAGATTCTTCCTTGGGACTGATTCCCAGAAAGTGAATTACATGGTTAAAAGTCACAAACATATTTTTGGGCTCAAGGGCCTGGTGATTTGACTGTTTTGGATTTGCTGCCCAACCCTTTCAAGACCAGTGGGACATACATTACCCCACCTACTTTCTGTGCCTCTGGAGTTCTTTGGCAACAGGGTAACCTGATTTTAACACATTTAGTCTCAAGGTAGGAGCCTTTTGAAATGTGTGAAACTCAAAAATCCTGAGTGGGAGCCTCATTTTTGTGTAGATTGAGCATTGTCTTAGGTGATGCCTCCCGGATGTGTGAATTTTCTAAACTTTTGACAGGTTTGCCTTTATTTCTGTGAGATAAGCCTCCTCACTTGTTTCCAAGTTACTATGTTCTCATGGAGGCCCTGGTGTGCAGTGGTCAAGAGCTGGCTGATAACCAAAACGTTGGCAAGTTGAATTGACCAGCTGCTCCTTGGAAATCCTATGGGGGCTGTTCTACCCTGTCTCATACAGTCACTACGAGTCAGAATAGACTTGATGGCAATGGGTGTGCATGATATGTATGTCCTCGTAAGAATGTATTTATCATGAGAATGATTGATTGCCAGTCTTCGTTCAGTCATAGTGGCCACTTTCTCCTTTATGCCATTCATTGCTTCCAGGTGTTACGGGCTCCCTTCTTTTCTAGCTTCTGAACAGTAAAGAATGCCTTTCCAATAAGGAATAATGCATTGCAGTTGTACTTTTCAAGAGACTGGAACTCCTATAAGTTATTCTTACCCTGCATTCAATCTTAGGGCCCAGTCATTGCTTCCACGTGTAGCAGGTGGAATGCACCACTGTGAGCTGTTCGGCAGTATTCCAGGGCAGCTGTTTCTGCTTCTTTGCTGTTAGTACTGCTTTTGTTACAATGAAGAATACATAGTAGTGGTAACTTTCCTGAGATTCAGATTAATTTTTATTTATTTTGCCTCTAAGTATTGCTTTTCCAGTAATTAGGGAGGCATTGTAGTGGTAATTTTCTGAGATAAAAAAATCCCTTGGTTCTATTTATTTTGGCTGTAAGTACTGCTTTTGCAGTAAGGAAGAATGCATTGTGCCACGTTTTGAAAAATTTCATGAAAAATAATAAAAAGGCTGAGAAGAAGGAGACTAGAATAAAATGTATGTGCAGTCATTGCCAGGTGCCTTCATGTTTTACCTCATATTTTGAAAATTTTCAAGATATAAAATTTAAAATAAAAACAAAAAAAAAGATTTTATCATTGACTCATATTGGCAGGATTTACATCATCCAGGGTCCATTGGGACACGTGGAATCCCAGATAATAGGTATCAAAATCCATAACTCATAACAAAAATTCTGAATTGGTTCTTTAATCAGCATGCCTTCATTAGTGAAAACACATAGTATCAACAGAAAAATTCAAAAGAGAAAATAATTGGGTCTTGAAAGGGTTTTAAATCAACTAATCACAAATCTCCAGGTGATCAGAACCAAGGAGATTCAGGGCTGGCTCTGGGCAGAGTTGCGGTGAAGGTAAAAGTTATTTAAGTTCCTCCATCCTCTGTTTTCTATGCTTTTTTTCATACCTTTCTCTTCATTAATTCCACAGCTATTTCCAGAGAATTTGCTGTGTGTCAGGCACTGTGTTAGATACTGGGCAAAAAAAGTACAGTTCCTAACTTGAAGGAGCTTGAAGTCCAAAGACGCAATTACAATTTAGTGAAGCTCTGATGGCAGGACAGGATATGTGCTGATCTGAGGGAGTTCCCGAGAGCTCTCCCAACCCAGACCTGGGGTTTCAAGGCTTTCTGCAGGAGATAAAACTTGAGTTGAGGCAGGCAGTTTAAGTTAGTCAGACAAAGACATGAAATTGACTGCTATTGTTCTTATTAGATGTGGGACTCAAGACAAATGCTTAACTTCTCTGAGCCTCAGTTTCCTTATATATGAAACAGAGACGATTACGCCTACTTCATAAACTGTTGTGAAAGAGATGTGTTTGTAAAATGCGTGGTACATAATGACAATTTGTTGTTGTTGTTGTTGCTGTCGAGTTGATTCCGACTCAAGGCGACCCCGTGTGCAGAGTAGAACTGCTCCATAGGGTTTTCAAGACTGACCTTTTGAAAGCAGATCACCAGACCTATCTTCCGAGGCTCCTCTGGACTTACCACATGCCAGGCATTATTCTCAACTTTCCATTCTGAACTATTCAATCCTCACAACACTATGATGTGGATATTTCTATTATACTCATTTTACAAGTGAAGAAACCAAAGCCAAAGATGTTAAGCAATGAGTTCGTGGTTACATAGTTCATATGTGGATGAACTGGGATTTTAACCTGTTCTTTTAACTACTACCCTTTAGAGCCTTCATATAAAGTACAATAAATAGCCAATTATTATTAAAGGAGAAGAGCACAGGATGCAGAGAAAATGCTACATTCAAAGGACAGGAAGTAAGAGACAGCATAATTCTTTGACTTATGCATAAGCCTGGTTCCGGTGGAATATTACTGTATCAGTCAGGATTCTCAGTTAGCAACAATAGACTCTGACTCAGAATAGTCTAAGCAAAAGAGAATTTGTTGGTGGGATGTCAAGGGGCTTGCATAATAGACATGCAGCTGAAGGACTAGATTTGGAAACATGTAGAATATGTAGAAACCCATGGAAACCTCCATAGGCATTGGGGGGAAGGAATAATTTTGTGAGCAACACCTGGAAAGGGTAACACCCAACCTTAGCCCAGCTGGCACAAATTCAAAGTCCTCAGAAAGTGTCCTATTGGCCAAGCTTAGTAATGTGTGCTCCACCTCCACCCCAGGACCAGGGGAAAGAGAATCTGGGCTGTTCATCTTCTACTATAAAAAAATGGATTCCAAGAATTTTCCTCTTCAAGACTGCACAGTAGGGGAGAGTTTTTCTCCACAATAAAATTGAGGTACTCTTAGGATGTGGGAGGATGCACCTAGCATACCTGGCATATAGGACACACAGTGAATGTTTGCTGATTAGTGGATGAATGAATGCACTACCCCTGGCCTCTGATTTCCCAGGAACAAGAAAAGTACACATTTCTTAGAGGGGTGTTCCACTCGTGTAATAGGATCATAAGCAAGTCTGCAGTGGAATGTGTGGAGCTGATGAGTAGGAGGAAACAAAGACAGAATATTTAGAGCTGAGCAGTGAGGTGGAAAGTAATACGGCTACTTGTGCCGAAACTATCATTCTTCGCGGCAGTGATCATAACAAGACATAAATATTCTTGGTTCCATTATTCAGAGAGTTATGAAGTGTTGACAGAAGATGTGCTGTCTGGAATGTTTGCTTCGGTGCCTGAAATTATTACTGATTAAAAAAAAAATTTTTTTTAAAGCCCGTTGGTCTCTGTGTGCCAGAAAGATAACGAGAAACTGTCAAGGTACTGGCCAAGGGAAAGGAGGTTCTACGAACCCCACATCCTGGCCAGCATCAGCCCAGGGGCTCCCATCTGACAAGGCTTTTATTGGGAATATTGTTAGGGTTGGATCTCACTTCTAGTGGCAACTTGGGCTTGATTATTTAAGACAGTCTCGTCTTTCCTGCCAAAGAACATGTGTAAATTTGGATTCCTGAAGCTATTCTTTCTTTCTCATACAGTGTTGTTTTATTATTTAAGTAAAGACAATTATCGTTTTCTTCAGATTATAGAAGCTATGTACGCTCATGGTGAAGACCATTTTGAAAACATAGACAAGCATAAAATAAAAATAACTTATAATCCTAGCACCCAAAAGTAACTATCTTGGTATATTTTCTTTCAGTTCTTTTTCTAAAAAAATGTAGAATTTTAGTGTTGAACTGGTGGGACATAGCATGTAATTGTGTAGTGAGATCCAGACTGAGCCAGAAAAGCTGGGGTTTATATCATATCCTTGCCAGTTTCTAGCTGGAGACCGTGAGCATGGCACTCAACTTTTCTCTGACTCAGTTTCCTTATTTTTAACGTGTGGAAAAGAACTATAATGCACAGAGTTAGTTTGAGGGTTAAAAGAGACAATGAATATAAATCATTTGAGTGAGGAGTAGCATGGAATAGTGGTCAGTAATTGGTGGCTAAGTCTGTTACCATTATTATTAATACAGTTAAGGCAACTAGTCCTAGAAGTCATTCTATACCTCATCCCCACATCTAACCAGTCCCAAATCCTGTTGACTTATTTTGTGCTACCCAAATATATCCTCTTCTCTGCATGCTCTCTGTCCCTGTGCAGGTTCAGGTCTTCA
Organism: Dugong dugon; assembly: GCA_030035585.1. Classification (NCBI taxonomy): domain Eukaryota; kingdom Metazoa; phylum Chordata; class Mammalia; order Sirenia; family Dugongidae; genus Dugong; species Dugong dugon. Next base: position 37,594,715 of record CM057467.1, read on the forward strand.
GAATTTCTTGCTTGGGAACCAGGATTCTATTTGCTTCTTCTCCTGCTCCCTTCCAAACCATGCTCCATGCAGATATAAATGTAAATCTGACCATATCATGCCCATGTGATAGTCAAAGGGCCATATGTGCATATGTGTGAGTATTCATGTGAGTGTGTATGTGTATGCACGTGTGTGTATGTTGGGATTCTGAGGATAAGAGAAGGAGTTTTGTGCTTTGGCTCCACGAAGAGAATGAACAGGGTGGAATGGCATCTGAAATCCCATCTAGTGTTAAGACCTTCCTGGTGGAGAAGGGGAGCTTGGGCCAGAGTCTGAAGGCACTGTGTTCTTTTTTTATTTTATTTTATTTTATTGTTTCACTTTAAGTGAAGGTTTACAATTCAAGTTAGTCTCTCATACAAAAATTTATACATATATTGTTATGTGACACTAGTAGCTCTCCCTTTACTGTGACAGCACCCTCCTCCCTTCCACCCCTGATTTCCTGTGTCCATTCAACCAGCTCCTAACCCTCTCTGCCTTCTCATCTCACCTCCCGACAGAAGAGGCCCATTTAGTCTCATGTATCTATGTGAGCTAAGAAGCACATTCTTCACGAGTATCATTTTATGTCCCATAGTCCAGTCTAATCTTTGTCTGAAGAGTTGGCCTCGAGAAGACACTGTGTTCTTAAATGCCTTTGGTGAGGCTATTGGTACAAGTAGTGTTACTGGAGGGTGACCAAGAAGGCTCTGAATTTTCTGCCATAACCTCAGCGCTGATCCACAGCTACAGTGTCAGCTACTGAAGCAGCAGTGAAGCCAAGCTGGCTGACCTGGCCAGCAGAGCCTCAGGAGGTGGCAGCCAAGGTCAAGGTCCTCTCTCAAATTGTTTGTAGGAGAACATGCTTGGACTTGTGGGTATTCGTAGACCTGTCCAGGAAATATTTGAGTGACAGATTTGTATTTCTGTATATGAGGGCATGAAACATCTAAAATAGGCAAATTTATAGAGACAGAAAGCAGATTAGAGCTTACCAGGGGCTGGGAGGGAAAGAAGGGGGAGTTATTGCTTAATGGATGCAGAGCTTCTGTTTGGGGTGATGCAAGTTTTGGAAATAGATAGTGGTGAAGGTTGCACACTGTTTTGAATGTAATTAATGCCACTGACTTATACACTTAAAAATGGTTAAAATGGCAAATTTTGTGTTCTATATATTTTACCACAATAAAATGAAAAAATACACACCTACCAGAATGGCTAAAATAAAAAAAAAGTGACACTACCAAATGCTGGTGAGAACGTGGAGAAACTGGATCACACATACGCTGCTGTTGAGAATGTGAAATTGTGCAGCCACTCTTAAAAGCGTTTTGGCAGTTTCTTATAAAATTAAATGTGTAAAAGCAAAAACAACTAAGTATGCATTACTTACGACCCTGCAATTGTACTCTTGGGCATTTATCTCAGCAATATGAAAATTTATGTTCCTGTAAAAACATTTACAGACAAAAACTGAAAACAACACAAAAGTCCTTCAATGTATGAATGGTAAAACAAACTGTGGTATGTTCATTCCATGGACTACTACTCAGCAATACAGAGGAATGAACTATTGATACACACAAAAATTTGGATGGATCTCAAGGGAATTACGATGAGTGAAAAAACCAATCCAAAAAAGTTACATAGTGTATGATTCTATTTATAAAATATTCTTGAAATAACATAATAGCTGTGGAAATGGAGAACAGATTAGTCATTGCCAAGGCTTAGGGAGGAAGATGGGTATGGTTATAAAAGGGCAGCACAGGGGATCCTTATGGTGATAGAAATGTTCTAAATCTTGACTGCGGTGGTGATTATTATATATATCTACATTGTCGTTGTTAGGTGCCATTCAGTTGATTTCAACTCAGAGCCACCCCATGTGACAGAGTAGAACTGCCCCATAGGGTTTTCTTGGTTGTAATCTTTACAGGAGCAGATTGCCAGCCACTGGGTGGGTTCGAACCATCAACTTTTTGGTTAGCAGCTTAGCACTTAACCATTGTACCACCAGGGCTCAGTTATATAAATCTATACAGTGATAAAAGTACATGGAACTAAATACACACAAACACAAATGAGTACATATAAAACTAGGGAAATTTGAGTAAGTGGAGTGTATCAATGTCAGTATCCCGGTTGTGATATTACATCATAGTTACACAAGATGTCACCACTGAGGGAAACTGGGTGAAGGATACACAGGTTCTCTCTATACTATTTCTGACAACTGTATGTGAATCTACAATTATCTCAAAATACAAAGTTTGATAGAAAAAATGCTTTGGGAAGTTAAAAAAATTAATACGGTTAAAAAAGTTTTAATTCATTAAAAACTACCCACAGTGGCATTTTAGATGGATCCTGTTCTCCAAATGCATGTATTCCCCTGTAAATAGTAGTAATTAAAAATAGAGAGAAATCGTCCCATTTGTGAAGCATGTTAACACTTGCTAATTCATTTTTACATATTTAAATAGCATCAGGGGCACATGTATAAGCAAGGAAGAGGCTAAAGCCAGGAAATTAGCTATGGGGCTTATAGTAAGGATACACGTAACCCCAAACCTAGCAGTTTCATAAGGACATTTCAATAGCTTTGTGTAATTGGCCAGTATTTTAAATTGATTTGAATTTATCATCTTTATTTTAACTCATTAAAAAAGATTCAGATGGTTGTTAGTGTGAGAGTCTGGTTTCTTTAAGAACCAAATGTTTGTTCGCCAGATGTTTTTGTTACTCTCTTAATACAGTGTCAGAACAGTTGGGCCGTAGAGTTGCATTGTTTGGAGTGTCATCCTCTTGGTGCTTTCAAGCTTCTGGGCTCTCGCTAGGAAGCACACAGCCTAAACTTCAATGGCTTCTGTGAAGAGTCTTCATGCTGCAGCCAGTTGCTTTCAGTTCAGTGAGAGGGAAACTTTGGCTAGTAAGTGAAAAGCCTATTTATTTGTTTTCTTCAGCATCTAGGAGGCTGGCCCCCTTGACAGACACCTTCAGAGGAGGAAACTTTTTGAGAGAGGCCATCTGAGAGTCTGCATGTGGGGCAGCACCAGCTTTTGCTACTGTCAGAAGTTTCTCAAGAAGCACTTGGGGTGGGAGGGCAGACCATCCTCCCAAGGCCGGTGTCCAGGGATCTGCCGTCGTCCTTCCATTTGCCCTTGGGGCGGATGACAATAGGACACACTGCCCTTCTTTGTTAGAGGTGAGCATGGGTCAAGCTATACTGACAGAGTAAGTTGAGGGAAAACAAAGGGGATATTTGATGTATTTCAAACCGTTAACCAAAAAACCAGTTGCCATTGAGTTGATTCCAACTCATGGCGACCCCACATGTGTCAGAGTAGAGCTGTGTCCATAGGGTTTTCAATAGCTGAGTTTTCAGAAGTCAATCGCCAGGACTTTCTTCTAAGGTGCCTCTGGATAGACTACGAACCTCCAAACTTTAGATTAGCAGCGAAGCACATTGTTTGCACCATCCAGGGACTTCAAAACTATTAACAGCTGAAGCTAAGCCTTGTCAGGTTTCAGTGGAGAGTGACCAGGTCAATGTCCTTGAGAGCAGAGAGCTCCTCAAACTTTAACATCCATACAAATCACCTGGGGAGAGTGTTAGAATGACGATTCTGATTAAGCAGGTCTGGGGTAGAGGGCTGAGATTGCTTATTTTTAACAATGCTTATACTGGTGGTCTGAAGACCAGACTTTGAGAAGCAAGGCCCTTGGTCCTAGATCTAGACTATGAGGTCCACAAGTCCAAGGACACTGTCTTGTTTCCCACTTTATCCTCAGACTTGGCATGATGCCTGGCACAAAAATAAGTTCTTAATAGATATTTGCTGAATTGAACGAAGGACACTGCTACAAGGACAGATTTTGTAGCTTAATTTTATATTTGAGTAAGTGCATAGCCAAAAACCAAGTTGATAAAAACCAAACCATAATTAAATATGTGTTTAGCTAGTAGTTTGGAGTTTCCCAAGTGCTTTAATTTACGGTAGCTTATTTGATTTTTATTCTTACAATAATCCCCTGAAAAGGAAGTGTCATTATTATTTTTATGTTATGGATGGTAAAAGCCTAGTCTGAGAAGCTGAGTCACTGACCAAGCAAAGGCCAGAAGCACTTAACTGGAACATGGGTCTTCTGACTGCTAGTTTTTCCTGCTGTACTCTGCAGAAATACTAAAAACTTGCCTAAAAGCGGATTATGTAACTCTTCCTGTCATACAGCTTGAGGCTGTTGATGTCCTTATTTCTTTATAATTGCTATACACTTGGCACAGAAGGGCTATTATGCCCAAAATGTAAGTATGTGGGTGTGATATGAGGAGAAGATTTGTTAAAAAAAATAAATAACTCGAAGAGCTTACTCTGGGCTGCTGGACAAACCAGCTACCATTAAAGCTCTTCTCTCTCAGGGGAAGGGGTTGCATCCAAGCTCAGCTACACATAAACTCCACTGCCATCAAGTTGATTCTGATTCATAGTGACCCTATAGGACAGAGTAGAACTGCCCAGTGGGTTTCCAAGGCATAATCTTTTTGGAAGCAAACTGCCACATCTTTCTCCAGGAGCAGCTGGTGGGTTAGAACTGCTGACTTTTCAGTTAGTAGCTGAGCTCTTAACCACTGCGCCACCAGAGCTCCTCTCAGCTCCTGGTAGGGCCAGAGGCAACATCCCATAGACCTCAAGGTCTCCCTGTGCAGGGCAGCTGGTGCTCCCAGATGACCCCCAACTAGCTGGCACTAGCCAAGATTCCACAACCTGGCTGTAAAGTGGTCAGAAGAGATCATCACCCTCTGCTAAGGTTGCTTTTCATGATTGCCCTAAAAAAAGGGGCAAGGGGGAGTGTGGAGAGGTGGCGAGGCGCTCTCCATCACAACTCAGCCCTGCACAGTGTGCCTAAGCCTAACACCCAGGCCCTGGAGTGTCTTGAGACAATGAGACGCACTCCTACCTTCTTCTTTTCTCTTGCTGATCCTTTCTTAGAAATTACCCTATTAAAGCCTATTCCAAAACCCACGCTTGTGGTGCTGTGAAATTCATCCAATAGGAGGCAGTCGAGAGGGGACCGATGTAACTCACCTTGCACAGCCAAAACAAAACAAAACAAAACAAAAAACCGTTGCCATGGAGTTGATACTGACTCATGACAATCCTATGTGTTACAGAGTAGAACTGAGCTCCATAGGGTTTTCTTAGCTGTAATCTTTTAAGGAAGCAAATCTCCAGGCAAGGTTAGCAGCCAAGCACAAGCTGTTTGTACCACCCAGATATTCTTTGGATGAAAAAAACCAAACCCACTGCCTTCGAGTCAATTCTGAGTAGAACTGTCCCATAGAGTTTCCAAGAAGTGCCTGGTGGATTCGAACTGCCAACTCTTTGGTTAGCAGCTGCAGCTCTTAACCACTACACCACCAGGGTAGAGGGGGTTTAATTATGGTTTTACAAGTTTAATCTCAGTTCTATCTTCTGTATGCCACACTATGTACCTAGCACCGCGCTATGCTTTGAGAAAGAGGATATAAAAGGAACATTTATGGTGAAGTTGCCATAAATGTTCCTTCTACTGTATCCTCTTTCTCAAAGCATAGCACAGTGCTAGGTACATAACAGACAAAAAATAGAAAGGGTCTTAGTCAACCGCTTAACCCTTGTAACCTACCCTGACCCCATCCTAACCATCTAGGTCGGTTTTCTGTGAAGCAGCCCAGTTAATAGGCGACATCACCCCTCTTAGCTCGTTCAAGAGCTATAGCACTCTGCAGTCTAAGTCAGGTTAATGGCACACAAGAACCTAGATAGGAAAGAAATGTTTTATTTATAGAGTCCCCAGAACCCAAGTTTCACATGCTTCTCTTTAAACCAAAATGCCCTGTAGTTTCTGGTCTGAACACACCACAGGACAGGCTTCACAAACCCACCTTTTTGAGACTTCCCACAATCCAATGGGAAGGAAGCACGCAGGCGCTCAGTGACCTTGGGGGATCAAGGATCAGGAGAACAGCTTACGATCTGGTTGAAATCTTTTTTTTTTTGTATCAAAGGGAAGAAATTCTAACCAACAATGTGGGGAGCCCTGAGGGACAGAGTGGCAGCACTGTGATCTGCAGGTATAAATTCACTCCACAGATGCCTGGGCAGAAAATATTTATTTGCACATATATTGTCACATGGGGACGGATGTGTGTGTTTATAATCCACCAGTGCCCGGGACAGTGGAGAATAATTCCAGTTAGGTAGCTTGCATAATGATTAAAGGCCTGGGTTTAGGGCCTTGGGTTCAAGGTCTAGCTCTGCCATTTACTACTCTCTCTTGGGATGTTGGGCAATCTATTTAATTTCTCTAAGCCTGTTTGTTTCCAAAAACAAGCAAGCAAGCAGACAAAAGTCCATCTGACTTTGTATGTTGTTGAGGAGATAAAATGAAATAATGCAAGTAAAGGAGCAGCACAGTCCTGGAACATGGCATAAGAATCACTAAATGTCAACTATGGTAATGGAACCCATACCAGAATCTCATCTTCTACGACTTGATGTTATACACGGTTCTTCCATTTTGTCTCTAGATTAGAGCAGTTACTGTGAAGCTCCCTGAACACTTAGAGGCATTGCTTTCATAGAGTTCATGTCACTGTGGCATTAAACAGTGGTGTCACCAGGGGGATGCAGGGGGTGTAGACGACACCAGGTGACAGAGGGGCCAAAATCACTGTCTATAAAAATATCCCTGTAGTTATAACAACAAAAACATTTTTCGTTAAGAGCAGCTTACATGTATCAATATACCTACAAGGCTAAAAGTTGAATTTACGTTTTGAACCTCATAATGTGTTCTGGAGCCCTGATGGCAGAGTGGTTAAGAGCTTGGCTGCTAACCAAAAGGTCAGCAGTTCAAATCCACTCGCCGCTCCTTGGAAACCCTATGGGGCAGTTCTACTTTGTCCTTTAAGATGGTTATGAGTTGGAATAGACTGGACAGCAACAGGTTTGGCAGTTAATGTGCTCCAGTCAGAAGCTGTCCTTGTTATTCAATTACAGTGACGCTTCAAATCACATGGATTTGTCTGCAGGTGCTACAAGCATGCACTGTTGTTTTCGTTGCTGCCCGTGTTTTTATAGGTGCCGATTTTGTAAAATTTCTGGTGTTTTAGCTACAATATTGTGGTAATTTAGTATTTGTGAACCTATATCAATAACTTTTTTGAGAATGAAGTAGTAATTAAAGGAAAAGAAGCAGTGATATGTAAGAATTATGATTTACAGGTAACATTAGTACAAAAAACAGTACTAGGGCCTCTGTATGGTCTGGCATGGGTGGAGGTCCATGAGGGAGGGTGACACCATGAGTTACCACACTGGGTGACACCAACCCTAGTGACGCCACTGGCTCTAAGTTTCCTAGATGTGGGCAGGGTCCTACCCTTCCTTTTTGTATGTCCTCTTCCTCTTCTCTCCCATCACCCCAACCCCTATCCTCATATTCTACCAACTCTGATCCTGTCTTCACTCTGTTGAACTGGAATCTGGCCCCATATATGCATGACTCGAGATAATTTGTGGCCATGGAGTTTGCTTGCCAGGCTTTATTTCCCTATGGTCAACTTTGTATTAGCCCTGAAACTATAGCTGAACCTCCTACACTCAGACCAAGCTCAGAACTTTGATGTGTCTTTAAGATTTGGGGTAGTATCCTGGCTATCAAAATGTTGCTATAATGGACTTCTCCTGCCAGAGATTATAAAGTGAGAGAACTGGGTTGCATTTGCCTAATTGAGTTGTGGGTGGACAATCCTTATTATGTTTATTGCTGGGGTCACCTAACAATTTATTTTCCTCAAACTGGCCTGGTTTACCCTGTTGTCCTAAAGAAATAATTAGTAACACTCTTTTGCGCTCTCAAAAAAGTCTTGGTTTGGATAAGGTCACCCTATCTATTGGGACTGGTGTATATTCAAGCCTCTTTGTAAATATAGAAAAGATAACGGGTTACTAGGCAAAAAATGTATTTTAAATGCAATAATAAGAATTGTGAGAAGGAAAGTCAAACTGAAGTCACAAATTTCAGAAATGGTGCTTCAAAGGGTTTTCTTCTTTTTTTTTTTAAATTGTACTTTAGATGAAGGTTTACAGAACAAATAGTTTTCTCACCAAACAGTACACATATTGTTTTATGACGCTGGTTAACAACCCCATGACATGTCAACACTCTCCCTTCTCACCCTTAGGTTCCCTATTACCAGCTTTCCTGTCCCCTCCTGCCTTCTAGTCCTTGTCCCTGGGCTGGTGTGCCCCACTAGTGTTGTTTTGTTTTATGGGGCTTTCTAATCTTTGGATGAAGGGTAAACTTCAGGAGTGACTTCATTACTGAGCTAAAAGGGTGTCCAGGGGCCATACTCTTGAGGTTTCTCCAGTCTTTGTCAGGCCAGTAAGTCTGGTCTTTCTTTGTGTATTAGAATTTTGTTCTACATTTTTCTCCAGCTCTGTCTGGGACCCTCTGCTGTGATCCCTGTCAGAGCAGTTGGTGGTGGTAGCCAGAGGCTGTGGTAGTTGTGGTCCATTAGTCCTTTGGACTAATCTTTCCCTTGTATCTTGTTTTCTTCCTTCTCCCTTGCTCCCAAAGGGGTGAGACGAGTGGAGTATGTTAGATGGCTGCTCACAGGCTTTTCAGACCCCAGACGTTACTCACCAAGGTAGAATGTAGAACATTTTCTTTATAAAGGGTTTTATTTCTGTAGTGCAAACTGGAATGTGTTTTTATCATAGCAAGCAGTGTTTTGGAAAATTTGCGAGAAGTTCGCTACACAGTTTACATTTTAAGTGGTCCACCCTTGTTCAACTAAGTAGAAGTAAGCTAAGAATACTCAAGGGGGAAAAACATCACACATTTTTGATGCTTTTGAAACCTCCTTTTCTTTTTCTCACCTCACTTAGTGTTACTGGGTAGGATACATCTTCCACAAAGAGGTGTGAATGAGAAATCTAATAATAGTCAGAACTAGAAGGAGCTGGCAGAGTTTGTTCACCCTAAAATTGTGCAGCCACGTTAAGATACAACAGAGAGAAATCATTCAAAGAGCTAGGAGGGAAAGCTTCCAGCTTTGTTAGCATCAACTACGTCCACCTGAACAGAAGAGACACGAGCCGGTGTGAGGGCCACATGTTATCAAAGCCATGTCAGTGACAAAGAACCACAGTGGATAGAAACAGACCATGCAACATATGGCTGATAAAGTCTGCGTGCGTGTGGAATAATTTACACAGTGCGCGTTATGGAAGCTGCAGCTGCTGTGCAAATTCAGGGCTCCTGAGACAGGCCAAGGAGCCCTGGTGGCGCAGTGGTTAAAGCAACTGGCTGCTAACCAAAAGATTGGTGGTTCGAACCAACCAGCTGCTCCTTGGAAACCCTATGGAGCCGTTCTACCCTGTCTATAGGGTCACTATGAGTCGGAATCAACTCGACAGCAGTGGATTGGGGTTTGTTAAGACAGGCCATTTACCGCGTTCACAAGTTCTCACTTACTCTGGAGAGGAATATATATTCCTGTCATTAGTCATGGAACACATCAGACACGAAACAACTCCTTCCCCTCCTCATTCTAAGAAAGGTCACAGGGCTGTAATAGATGCCATGCAAAATGCTGCCACCTGGTATACAGCTGAAAGGGAAGGGATGACAAACTCCCAAAGGAGCTAGAATGGTCGAGGAATCAAGCAGGCAGCTTAACGTTTCTTCTTTATCAGCTGCCTAGCAGCAGACAAGCCAGCCTTTATAGGAAGTTATGAAGAAAAGCTCGATCCTGTTTTTTCATTAAAGCACTACCAGGCCTCACAGTTAACTAAAAAAAGTCCCTAGGATGTGACACATTTTAATTTACACTTGGTTACTTCGAATGGTGTGATTTATGGGCAACTCCAGGTTGTCTGTCTTTGACATTCTACCCACTCATATATTTGAATATTCAGAAGCTGTACAAGCACAAAAACATTAAAATGAAATCCACTCCATGTTACAGTAGAATGACACGTAATTTATTCATATAACCGACAGGCAGTACTCAAAATTCATTTAAATAAGCAAGTGATTACACAAACGTCTAATAATACTAAAACTGATAGTTGGAAGGTATAAAATACCATGGGTATGAAATGCCATGGTAAATACTATTCAACAGACTACAATCATAATTCCAAACTAAATCATGGATTTTTAAAGTGCTTTTAAGCAGTTCTGGAATAATTTGATTTTTCCCCCTTTCAAGCAATTTACTTTTTCCACAATACAAGACAAGGTCATTATTTTCAAGAAATACCACAGAATGACATAGCTTAGGTTCCTCTCTTGTAACACATTGTCTTGCAGTTTTTTGTTTTTTTTTTTAAATATTGCCTCTTAACATAGAAAACAAACCAGTTAGCACTCAGCTCCCCCACATAAAGGTGCCTGGATCAGAACAGTGCCAGGGTGTAACTCAGAGTCCAGCCAGAGGCAGGCAGTGAAGAATCTTTTGCAGCATTTAAAATACGCATACTTCTTTTCTGAGGCTCCAAGCATCATAAACATATTTAAGCATCCAAGTCAGTGAAGTTAGGGAAATAAAACAATTTGAAACCCAGATAACTATGACACAATTGCAACTGGGGATAAGCAAGTTACAATGTAATTCTGCAGCATTTGAAACAAAAATAGCTTCTACCTAAGGCTGCGCGTTGTGAGCCTCATCACATTTTAGTGAAGCGCGGCTATGTTTGCACGAAGAGTTTGGCTTATCACGTGTCTGTCTGTGTTATTTTAAAGTCTTATATTTTTTTGGAAGGAGACCCAAGCCTGAACTTGGTTTGGAAAGCTAGCAGCAGTAGTCATGAAACATATCAATAAATTAAAAGGCTTTCACAGAACAAGATTCAGCTAAATTTCTTACATACAAAATACAGCTAGAGAAATTACAATTCTTTAATGCTGAATAATGAGGGGGAGGGAAAAAAAACCATCTAAAAAAATAGAAAACTCTCTCTATACCTGGCTGTCAAGGCAAGATGTAACGCTGCCTAATGCCACAATATAAGCAGTCACTGGATGACAGATAACTCCGGAAATAGTGGGATCTGGGGATCTGATAATTATGACCAAGAAATGAAAATAGTGTATCAAAAGGCATGCATACAATCACTGTGTGCATTCAGTGTATGAGCTGGGACCTAAGCAGAGACCTAACATGACAATGAGGCAGTGTTCCAGGGCATCCATTAAAACCAGTGTGGGCAACTACATGTTGATTAAACCTTCCGAGGCAGCAAAATGTGGGCACAATGCCATGTCTGGGTTCTGCAGCTGTTTTACGATCCTCTTGCGGAATTTTTCCCGCACACGATTGAATTCCATTATATCCATGGGGTCCTCTTCAATCCAAAACTTATGAAACTCATGCATCAAATAGCCTGTTAGAGATGATACAGTGATAAGAATGCAGGAGGAAAAAAGTCCTCTCAATCACATTCAAAATCATCCTGAATGTTGAAAGAGAAGTTAGACCAAACAATAGCAACCACGGAGCTCACAAAAGAGATAAAAATATAGCGAATGATACTATGGCTGAAGAGTATTCTTTAAACCCAGTGCAGTCGAAGCTACAGATCTGCAGATTTTTGCAAGTGATCCTGGAATTATTCTCATTCTTCTTTAGCAGAGAGACAAATCAATTCTGCCATCTCCTGAATGTGAATCACATTGGGAGCATTTTCTGAAGGGCCAATAGTGACTACATCATCCTTCCTCTCTTAATCAAATTAACATAATGGTCTGATATTTGAAATTACACTGCTCAGCCTTTTTTTCTCTTGATATTTGATTTGACTAAAATTTCGAATTACTCTGACAAATCAAGCAAATGCATTCTGACAATCTATTAAGAGACAATAAGAATTGTAATTCACCACAGATTGGTCATTCAACTACATGAAATTATTAATAGCCTTCCTTGCTCTGAAACATAATTTCACATACCAATACTTTTATGTCTCAAAAGTGTTATATATGAATGATCTGGATTGGGAGTTTTTTCGAATAAGTGTTAAGTATTTGATACAAGAGCCTCTTCCTTGTGTTTGTTCACCACTGCTTCCTTCCCTTCACCACACTTAGAATTGAAATGTGAATATCTTTTTGAAAAGCGAATACACTGACATGTAGTAAATTCACTGCAAGCTTAGGTATCTCTATGTATTAGAGAAAAGATTCTCGAAGGAAATAATTCTAGTTTAAACACACACACATACAAAGATTACATGAATCTTTCCTTGTCTTAACCCTGGGGGGTTGGGGGTGAACAGTTGCTGCGGATGTGACTCCAGCTCATGGCGACTCCACGTATGTCCAAGCAGAACTGTACTCCACAAGGTTTTCAATGGTTGATTTTTCAAAAGTAGCTCGCCAGGCCTTTCTTCTGAGGTGACTCTGGGTGGACTCGAACCTCCATCCTTTCAGTTAGCAATCAAGTGCATTAGTCATTTGCACCACCCAAGAACTCCTTAATGTGAGAAGGCAGTGGAAAATACTAGTTGGAAGCAAGGACTCCAGAAAACTGGGTTTGAATCCTAGCTCTGCCAATCCATGTGTAAATGGAAATCAGGGATGAATGAGCAGTGGTGATAATGGAGACACAGGAAGAGAATTTTGGAACAAACATACTCAATTCTAATAGAAAAAAAAAATCAATACCTTACATTTTTCTGGTAACCGGTTACATATGTGGAAAACCTTCAACATAGTTTCATAAACAAATTTTTAAAAATCTTTATTCGTATTCCACTATAATACAAAATTAGAAGTGACCTTCCCCCAATGCACTGCCAGATGTTTGTCCCCTTCTACACACTCATCCCTCTGATCACTTATCTCATTGCACAGGTGCTTGCACATTGTTAAGTACACGGTCTCTCTACAAATACAGGAAGAAGGAGAGTAAGGAGAAACAGAATTTATTATATATTGCTTTTGGGTTGACTGTTCCATTTCTCTGAGGACTGGATCTGTCTTTGGGTCCTCCACTAGGGTAGGAGTAGAGGTGAGGGTGGTTCGTAAGCTGATACCATTCTCAGAATCCTTTCTATTAAGCCTATGAAAGTGAAACTATAAAGCTTCTAGTCTGGTTCCCTGGAACTGACTCTCTCTACCTCAACAGGAAAATGATTAGAGACCATGTAACATGATCTTAGCCAAAATGCAGAAATGGTGGCACAGCTTCCAAGGTACATGTTATAATCATAAAACTTTATGCATTTATATAATATTACAGAATATCCAAAAAATCCAGTTGGTTAATTGAATTTCCAACAAATACATAATAGGCATGGTAGTAGGTACTGAGGATGCAAGAAGTAGTGTTCTTGGGATCCCCAATTCTTGGTTTCTTGGAAAGAGGGACATGGGTAATGATTTCAGCAATACATGGTAACTAAGGAAGCTAACAAAGCGGTGTGGGAGGTACAAAGAGGAAACAGGCCAGGTTGTTGCTCAGTCTCTCGTTTAATTCTTACAACATCTTTGTGGGATTGGTAATGCAGATATTATATCTCCATTTGGGCTTATATCTACATTGGGCTTAGAGAAGACTTTGAATGGTATACAATTATATAATTACAGCCGGAAGCTGGACGCCAGCACCTGAAACCAGCTGACTTTCCACCACTGCACCAGGCTGCCTTTTCTAGTGTATTCTGTTCTTCTTGTTCTCATTCCTTTTGAATAGTTCCTTATTTTGAAGGTCAAAGAAAAGATAACTCCTTTCCTTCGTCTGGCCATTGTACTTTGCTTCTGCTCACTGCATCTAACCTCACTTCATTTCAGTGGGGCTGTATGTTCAGTGGAGCTTTAGATTGAATGCAATTTTTGTAACATACTGCCTTGGCAGTGCAGCGTCCACTGAATAATACTGTAAAGTCAGAATGATACAGCTATTATATTCTTTCACCTAGATGAAATACTTGTTTTGAATACTAATTTGGCTGTCCATCTCAAGCCTGTAGCTTATTCATTATTGCTTGAATGTGTCTTGGTTTTGCTTCACTGCATTTAGTTAGTAGAGAGCAGAGACTTATGCAAGGACACAGATAACTGCAAAAGTATTACACAGGAGATGTGCAAACCTGAACAGGTCTGATGGAGGAACAGTCAATCCAGGGCACAGTGTGCCTCCTCTAGAGAGGTCTGAGTCCCTCTGCCTATACTCCAATCCATAGGGGATTCTGCTGTTTCCAAAACCTGGTGGGGTCCTGGGAAATAAATAATCCTATTGCATACTTCATCATTTGGGCTAGGATTCTCTTGAAAACATAGCAATCAAGGCCAAGGATAAATCCACAGAAATTAGACTCTCCTTCCCCCTATAGGAGCCCTAGTGGCTAGTGGTTAAGAGTTTGGCTGCTAACCAAAAGGCTGGCAGTTTGAATCCACCAGCCATTCCTTGGAAACCCTATTGGGCAGTTCTATTCGGTCCTACAGGGTTGCTACGAGTCGGAATTGACTTAGTGGCAACTGGGTTTTGGTTCCCCCCTACAAAGGACACCATCTAATATTTTAGCCTGTTATTCATCCCTCCATCCATCTATCCATCCATCCATCTCTCCATCTGTCTGTCTGTCCATCCATCCATCCAACCATCCAACAAATAGTTACTGTGCACCTCCTCTGTACCAGGCTCTGGGCTGAGGATAGAACCATAAACAAAATAAACACTCATGCCCTTAAATGCCAATTCCCTGTGATTCTTAGATTCCTGGGACAGCCTGTCCACTGTGTGGCTCTGGTTTTCACCTGCACACTGATAACTCTCCAATTTACAGCTTGAAACCTTCTAAGTCTTCAGAGGTCCTGAATCTTACATTACACTGACCACTATGCCGATCCATATGGATTTCTGAAAAGTGACTCATCCTCAATATGCCTAAAACTAAATTCATTCTATTTTCCTCCAAAACTACTTCCCTGGTTTCCCTCAAGTTTGAAGATAGAATAGGGTAAGTACAAGGGGCTAGGGAAACATAGAACGGGGGTCTTATTTATCTACATATTTATGCTCTTTAACATGGTTTATATAGCTCTTCAAGGTCTGCCCCTCCCTTACATTTCCTGTCTCATCTCAAGCCACCTTCCCACTTAAACTCTACGCTCTATTTCTTGAATCCATCATACTCTCTTGTCTTGTGGCCTTTGCCTGTGCCACTCCCTCTGGCCAGACCACTAAGGCACCATTGCTTTCTTTTCTGCCACTCATCCTTTAGGTCTAAGCTACAGTGACCCTTGCTCTGGGAGGCTTTCTCTGACTTCCAGACTGAATAATACCTGCAAAACATTTTCAATTTTTAAAAAAAATAGTACCTTCCTCTATCAGGTCCTGAGAGAACCAGGCAAAAGCCTTTTCTGATTTAGACTCTGAAGTCACATAATATCAATTCTGCCATACTCTATTGGTCAACCAGTCACTAAGGTTAGCCCAGATTCAAAATGTAGGGATTAATGGATGCACATAAACCCTGCTTCTAAATGGGAAGAGCATCAAAGAATTTGTGGACATTTTTAAACCACCACACTTACATATCTGAGTTGTCTGTGAATATTTTTGACTAAATAAAAAAGCCAACTGGACTTAAAGCTGGTTGGATGTTCTGAGTACATAGGCAGGGCTTGTTGATTATAAACATCACTACAGAGTGATATGGCTTGGCTGTTTCATCTTTAGGTCTTTTCTCTTGGGTTGTTTAGATTCCTCAGAGAAGACCCTTTCAGTCTCTCTTGACTGGCTACCAAAGTTCTAGGAACTGAGTAGATGAAGCAGCCTGGGTTTCTCAACCTTCATCATAGCAACTTTCTGTATGGTTTGCTACCAACAGTGCCATCAACTGCGCCTGGTTCCCATCAGTCAGAGACCCTTTATTTTGCTCTCTCCAGAGAAGAACTCACCAGCCTTCTTCTGGCACTGGGAGGAGGGCAGGGACAGTCACCTGGGAAGGGGATTTGGGCCTCTAAGAGCTTCTTGACAGACTTTCAAGCAATTGTGCTGTTTTTGGCCCAATCTTCACCCCTATTTCCAAAGACACCTGATGCTGCCAATTCAGAAAACTTTTGGGAATTCTGTAAAATAAATCAGGTTGCTTCTCACCTTTCCACAAATACCTGCTTGGGAATTTGTTTTCTTAGGACTACTAAATCAGTTACCACTTGATTTGTTTTCCAGCTTCCAAAATAAGGTTACTCTTTTTCCTCCTCTCCAATCTTCCCTATCCTGTGGGTTTGTGCTTTTGTAAAAAAAAACAAATCCCTCTATGTTAACTGTAGCAGAGTTTCAGAAGGGAACAGAGCATAATGCACTTATTAGTTCTATCGTCTTTAACCATAAGTCCTGATTAAGCAGATATAAAAAGACACAATTCTAGATAACATAATAGCTATTAATTTAGTAGTTTAGATGAAATAAATTGCTTTAAACTCATGACTCTGTCATATTTTACAAATGAACTGGGAAATATTACTCCCCTGTGGTGAATGTGGAAGTCCAAGAACTATGTCTTAAGCATATCTAGAAAGAATGGTAGACCCGTTTAGCAAATTAACAGCAGAAAAAAGCTAGAAAAAAACATAAAGCAGAAGAAAAACTTTGGCATTTTCTTGATAAGAAAGCTTAGGTATGAAGCCATCAGTGCAGTAAGCATGGTTTAAAAGGTACAAATTATGTTTCTCCTTTAAATTGCCTAGGTTGCTTGACTACCAGGTGGACTACCTTTCCATGTCCCTCCAACCCGGTTTGTTTCTGTTTATAATGACATGAAGTTAGATTTAGGATTTTGTCTCTAAGAATGGAGGCTAGCACCCAGGGCTCTGCCATACAGTCTCAGTCTTTATTTTCTGAAACCTCAGCACAACTGCAACCCAAAAGAATACCTTTCAGTCAAGGACAATATAGGGCTCTGGTTCAGGGTCAACTATACTAGCCTCTCCTCCTACCTACTCCTACAGAGGCTGGTCATGCTACCTTCTGCAGCAGTGGTAATGGTAGTTTTAAAAGTAATATCAATGACAACATCACCACCATCAATATCACTCACTAAAACAACACCCCCTCTTGCTATCATCCAGTGAGCACTATGGGACTAGCTAATAAGACCTTTTATCCATTACCTCATTTTATCTTCATAACAACTCTATGACGAAGGACTGAGTTTATAGACAAGAAAACAGAGGCTTAGAAAAGTAGTAAACATAGATCTGGGAGTCAACACAGGCTGCCTGTCTTCAGATCCTGCACTCTTAAGCACTATGACCATGCTGGATCAGAGAGAGAAAAAGAGACAGAGACAGACAGACAGACAGATCCACAATGTCTTCAAGTCAGGCCAGCTGCTACATTGGATATTACGCAAAAGTTGGGAAAGAGAAAAATCCATGATGCTTGAAAACACAAGTGCAGGTTTTTGAATGAGAAAATAAAAAAGTCAAAACCAAATGATGAAGTTTAAAGGCAGCCAAATAACAAAGACCTCTCAGTTTCGACCTTTGTCTGAAGTGTTCTGTAGAAGCAAACTTATATTGATATTGAGCAACAGGACACTTACAGAACGTTTGCTGGAAGTGGGATAATGTTGGAGCTTCTGGGGCGATATTGTAGAAATGGGTCTTGAGAGTTCCACTGATCAGTAGATTATATACCAGATCAGTTATATTGATGCCCACAATTGCAAACGAGTACCTGAAAGCGTAAGCCACAAAACCAACTGAGTGTCACATATGGGAAATAAACATTTCAAAAAATGATAGCAGGATTTTAAAATTACTATTAAATTATTTATCAGAGTGGCAGGTTACCCTTCCTTCTCTATTGTATCAAAACTGGGAATTTTGCGTAAAAGAAAATTTCAGTAATGTGTACCAAAAGAATTGAGAGTTCATAGGCTTTGACTTGATAATTCCATTTCTAAACATATTATAAAAGAAAAAATCAAACGTGGACAAAGCTTTATGCACAAGGATATTCATTACAGCATTATTTATAATGGCAAAGACATGAAAACAGTTCAAATATTCTAAAAAAAGGAAGACTGCTGAAATAAATTATGGTAATTTCATATGATAGCATATTATAGCTAATAAAAAACTATATTCTTAAAGACTATTCAAACAAAATACAAAACATTATGCATAGAACAAGCCAAGTTTCATTATATACACACATGTGCATAGAAAAAAGGCTAGAATGAAATACCACAACATATTAATAATGGGTATGCTAGGGGAATAAGATTGGGATGATTTTTTTTGTTTACTTTTCTATAATAAATTGTACATTACTTTTAAAAGTGAGAAAAATTTAAAATAGATATCTTAACACTTAGAGTATAATTTTTAGTCCCTTTTCTACACGTCTATCAAAAATTAAAGGGGACTGAGTTCTTTAGTCCTCTCTGCTAATATAAATCCAGCACAGAAAAAAAAGGAGTTTCCTATTCAGAAATATTTTTGGATGAAACATGTTATTAAAAAAACCTTCTAAAGTAAATTTTTACTTAGTAGCCTGATACCTGATAGAAATCCTTAAAAGAAATCTACCAAATATAATTCTTTTCTTGTTCTACCAAATACAATTCTAAATGATGAGTTCTGAAAATCATTCCAATGTAGTTACAGTTTTCTATGTGTTACCAGTTGGCCACAGGGAAAGTAGTATCATATAATTAATTACCCAAAAAAGATCCAAAAACACATAAATGAGTCTTTTAAAAAATTCAATTCAACTGGATTATATATTTCCATCTGGACAAGTGGATTTTCTTCCCTGTTGTCTCTCACAGTGCTCTTAGGACATATTTGCTGACTAACGTCTGATTCTGATTTAGATCTACCTTTATGAATGAAGTCACACTCACCCAATTGCTTTATCCATCCTTTTCTTCTCCCACTCTGTTTTGCTGAATTTGCTAAATGAATGAACAAATAAATGAATAAAAAAAAAAAATAGACTGACTGTCTAATTGATACTTGTTTTCTTTCAATGCTCATGATAAAACTGTTAACTAGATGCAGAGATGTCTGTAACTCAGTTATCAGACACTAATCAATTTAACGTTACTGACTTAAAAAGCCACAATAAAATTTGTATGGAGCTCAGAAATGGAATTATTGAGAGCCATGCTACTTACCCACTGGTCACTTTAGCACAGCATTAACAGACATCCCTAAGGACCAAACATTAAGATCCTCTTTTACAATATCGGTAACTGATAACAAACAATATCTCCTCCATGAAACCTTTTCTGGTATCTCTCCTCCTCTAACAGATGTTACCTCACTATCTCATGATTCCCACTGTATTTTGTTTGGTTTTATCTCATGGTGATTATCCTACTTAGCCGTATTTGTTAGGTCTGGTACACAGTACATAACAAATAAATGTTTATTGATAAGTGATTAAGTTAGTAAAAGAAAGAGAAGAAGAAAGGAAGCAAGGGAGGGAAGGAGGGAGGGAAGAAGGAAGGGAGGGAGGGAGGAAGGGAAGGAGGGAGGGAGGGAGGAAGGGAAGGAGGGAGGGAGGAAGGAAATACAGCTTGCAAAAATTTTGTTCCAACAAGTTCCACAGCATTTCATCTGACTATGCTAAATCAGCTAAACCACAGTAGTTCCATTATAATCTGTTTTATAATTTTAGCTTCTGAATAAGACTGTTCGAAGAAAGATTTCTGTGTTAGAAGTAGTTTGAAATTACTGCCTCATATTGCATTACTTTGTATACTTGCTCAGGGCCCTCATTCCCATTTCCTTCATACTTCAAATGTCTTCTGGCCAGGAACCGTGTTCCACTCTTCTTTATGACTGATATAGTGACCTTAATTAACTGTCTTACACTTTAAAAAGTCATTAAACTTTAACTTTAAAATTTAAAACTAGAATTATTATGAAGACTTAGCTTTCACCTAAGTAGGAGAAAGAAGAATTCTCTAGAATACACTGCAAACATTACATTTAAAGGCACACACATAATATACACGGCACACAACCACAAAAACTTGATGCAAAGCTGATATTTTATTATGTGTACTTTCTATTCGTAAATGACTAGCCATAATTCAAAAACCATTGCCTTTAATTCATGTTGAAACATGTTACCTCATTTTTAAATATAACTGCCAACCAACCAAACAGACATCGGGAGATTTTTTATCTTATAAGACTCATATCCAAACTAAAGTGAGTTATGTGTGAAATTTAAAAAAAATTTTATATATGTGAATTTATAAGAAATTATTTTTTCTTCAGCAAAGCTTTATAAATACATAGCATCTCTATACTTGTTAAATTAAATCTCTATCTGCATTGGAAATATAAGTAAAGGCCAAACAACTACTCATTTGATCACTTATAGGATATCCTGGCCCGAACAGACTGGATTCCTCTCTTCAGAAAAACAACAAAAATCTAATCGTCAAAATTCTCCTCTTAAACTTGAATTCACTTTTATTCCTCAGTTTACTTCAGAACCGACCTGATAGATGGATGTTCACCAGAGCAGTTATGTATATGCTTACTGAAGGAGAAGTAGCAGAGAGCTTTCCTCAGTACAAATTGACTTCTCCCTGTGGAACACCTGAAATGTTCAGGGCCTGACAGAACCTATGTTGATAACACAACTGGTCAATATGTATTTCCTTCAGGCATTGGTGAAGGACAGCAGCCTTTTCAAAACATTCTGATTTGTATGCAGTCACATGTACCATTTGTTTGAAATAATTACTACATGAACTTCATCTATTTAATTTTATTGTAGCTTGAGGGACAGAGAATGGTAGTTTTATCTACATGTCTATACACACACAAGTGCACGCACAAAAACACACAAATGCTAGCCTTTTCTTAAATAAAAGCAGCCAAACACACCCTCAAATATTAATTATACCTCCTATCTGATGGCTGACATGGAAGATAAAACTTATAAAGCCTATCTCTGAGAATGGCTCATATATAAAATTAACACCCCTCCAACAGTTAATAAAAAAATATTTTAAGCTTATTGTCACTTGCCAAGGACCATGGAGGATTCATGTCTTCTGGCTAATACTCCTCCAGAAAATGCCACCTGACAGTGTACACAGACACCCTAGCCAATTTTAATACCCAAAAGAATTGAAAGCAGGAACGCAAACATACACTTGTACACTAATGTTCACTGCAGCACTATTCACAATAGCCAAAAGGTATAAACAATCTTTGCTCTGTGCAGTAAAATGCCTAAGTGAACTGTCCCTCTCTGGGGAGTAGATGGAGTCAGAGCATGTGTGGTGAGCATAACTAGTGTTTGAGGGTGTGTGTGGCTGCTCTTACTTAAGAAAAGGCTAGCATTTGTGTGTTCTGTGTGTGCGCACATGTGTGTATAGACACGTAGATAAAATTGCCATGCTCTGTCCCTCAAGCTACAATAAAATTAAACAGATGGAGTTCATGCATTAATTATTTCATGAGTTGAGGTGTTCAGCCTTCAGGTGAGGTGTTAAAATGGTTCTCCTCCCAGGTATAGTCATGGCTGTAGAAAGGCTCTTAGACATTTTCCATGGGGGGTGGTCTAATCTGGTTTTTAGTTCACTAAAACACAGCCCAAATATAATTAAAAAAGTTGGGAAATGTTTCCTTTTTGAAAATTTTTAAATGAATTTTATTTCCTTTAAAAAAATATTACCATACTTATTCAAAAATAAAATAAAAGCAACAGAACACAAAAGCAAAGAAAAAATACCTTATTTCCTCTTTAGTGATATCCCTTCATGTAATCAGTTAGAGAAAAAAGATTTAGAAAGGTAAATGCAATTGCAAATAATTCAGAATCTAGAATTTTACAGAATAACAACAAAAGTCTCAGAAATTCTTGACTTTCTCAGTGGGGAACCCTGACTTCATGACTTCCATTCTCTCCTCTCTTCCTGCATCATGCTCCTTTGTCTCTGAACTCTTTCTCCTAGACTCTGCTTCCCCTTCTTCCATGCCTACTTCCTCAGTATTCCTGGACATCAGTGACATTATCAGTCCATTTAAATAAATATCTCACTTAAAGTGTGCCCGCTTTAATTCCTACATCCTGGATTTGGGTTAAGTTTAAAACCTCCTATTCATCGTTTGTCAAAGAGCTTATTTAAAAGTGCTCTAAGAATGAAGAACACCAAAGACACAAGGAAAATATTAGGCCAAGAGAAAGAAAGGGCTACATAAACCAGAGACTCCATAAGCCTGAGACCAGAAGAACTAGATGGTGCCTGGCTACCACCAATGACAGGGAATACAACAGAGAGTCCCTGACAGAGCAGGAGAAAAGCAGGGTGCAGAACTCAAATTCTAGTAAAAAGACTAGACATAATGGTTTGACTAAGACTGGAGGGACCCTGGAAGACATGGGCCCTGGACTCTCTATTAGCCCAAAACTAAAAATCCTTCCCAAGGCCAACTCTTCAAAGATTAGACTGGACTATGGGACATAAAACGATACTCGTGAAGAGTGTGCTTCTTAGCTCAAGTAGATACATGAGACTAAATGGGCAGATCCTATCTGGAGGCGAGATGAGAAGGCAGAGAGGGTCAGGAGCTGATTGAATGGATACGGGAAATCTGGGGCGTAATGGAGGAGTGTGCTGTCACAGTATAGGGAGAGCAACTATGGTCACATAACAATGTATGTATAAATTTTTTTATGGGAGACTAACTTGAATTGTAAACTTTCACTTAAAAACAATGATAAATAAATAAATAAATAAATAAAATAAAAGTGCTCTAAGCCTCACTTATGGTGGGTTGACTACCCTGAGAATCTCATCCACAGATGAGTGTAGGAGAAGAAGTTAATTCTACCTAATCCATCTAGTTTTTTTTCAGCAATTACCTGAATTTTGGATGAAGAGAATCAGAGAGGACCTGTTGAGCTGCTGCAGCATCCCTTTCTGCAAAATACCTGCAGTTGGAGCAAAAACAGATTACAACTCCATATCATAACTCTATCTCCATATCGTAACTTCACACGTTCATATCAACTCAATTTCAGGCCATTTTGGTTTCAGAGATGCACACTGGCATAGGAGTATCACTTGTCTCAGTTCCTCCAGAAAACAAACAGCTTTTCAGAACAGAATTTTCCAACTATAACGACAACAGTGGGGTAGTTGTAAAACTCACTTAGATTTAGAAACATATCCAGTAGGTTTGAAAATTTAATTATGAATATTGCCATTCCACAGAGTCAAGGGTATTCTTATTTAGAAGAGTCATTGATGAGGCAGTAACCTCTTAGGAGGCAGAAGTCTGGGTTGAGGGGAATGGTGAGGGGCTGGGACATCCAAAGGGCAGAGAAAAGACTTCAGGAGGTCGGGGATGATACATTTCAATGCATTTTTCTTGAAAAATATTTACTGGATATTTGAATTCTGGATGAATGGATAATATCTTATGCTGCTTAGAGATATTTAAAAAAAAATAAAATTCTGTCTCGGGGAGAAAGGACAGTGAAGACAGACCCTGAAAAATACTTCATAAAGATTCCTCATGAAGACAATTATAAAACTATTGTATGTATTATATAATTTGATGTCTCTATATTTCCTGCATAAATCTAACGAGTAAAACTAGCTCTTGAATTTTCTCTCAGAAAATTTCATGCCAAAGTCAGAAATTTTACTACACATGTCCATGATTATTAATGAAACTGAAGTTCTTTTCATACTTTTGTTGGTCATCTGGGTTTCCTCTTCTATGCTTTGTCTGTTCAAATTTCTTTGTCCAGCGTTATCTAAAAATGCCCTCCAATATATAAAGCAACTAACCCTACAGAGAATATACTAGATGTGGACCCTCTGCCATTTTTGTGAGTGTCAGTCATGGCTTGTATTTTCACCTTGCTTATGGCAGCTTATCACATAAACCCTTTGCCGTGGAGTCAAGTCTGACTCATAGCGACTCTATAGGACAGAGTAGAAATGTCCCATACGGTTTCCAAGAAGTGCCTGGTGTATTCTAACCTCCAACCTACCGGTTTGCAGCCGAGCTCTTAACCACTGTGCCACCAGAGCTCCAGCTTATATAGAAGTTTTCAATTTTAATGGGTGAAATTTATTGATTTTTTTTTTTTTACAGTTTATGCCTTTTTTGTGTGTGTCTTTAAGAGATCCCTCCTTAATTGAATACCTTAAAGATTTTCTCTTAAAAGTTGTAAAGATTTGTTCTCACTTTAAATTTTTGAATTGAGATGAGATATTTAATTTTTTTTCTAAATGGAAGGCCAGTTGTCCCAGCTCCATTTGTTCAAAAGCTCATCTATTACCCACTTATTTGTAACTCCACCTCTGTCATTCAAATTTATTTTCTATTCAGTCACATTACATTTTAATGCAGCATTTAACACATTCCAGAAAACACTGTGTGATTATTAAACCTCATAAATTTAAAATGAAACTCTGGTGGCGTAGTGGTTAAGTGCTAAGGCTGCTAACCAAAAGGTTGGCAGTCTGAATCTACCAGGCGCTCCTTGGAACCCCTATGGGGCAGTTCTACTCTGTCCTATAGGGTCGTTATGAGTTGGAATCGACTCAATGGCAACGGGTTTGGTTTTTAAATTTAAAATAAAGGGAAAAATAGGTGCCACCAAACATGACTGAGTAAGTCTTAATTTCTTCTAAAAACACATCACTATCCTCACTACTAGTATAGTGTCAAAAGGACCCAAGAACCAACTTGAAAGTGCTCCCTTTGGCTTTAAAAATAATGACTGCATTTAAGCATCTAAAAATAATGCCTGCAATGAACTGAATCACATTAAATAGATAAAAACGCCTAAGTTTGAAATGATACTTAAAAAATGGAAGGCTAAAGAAAAAAACAGAGAAAAGTTTATTGATCATCAAGCAAGGGAACTTGGGCACCAATTTCTTACTCTGAAAGTTGGTAACTACAGGGAAAAATTGAGCATCTATTTTATTAAAACCAAATAACATTAGTTTATAAAGGAAATTTGGCCTTTACAGAATTCCAGGCTAAAAACTGGGAAGAATAACAGAATTAGAAAGGCACATTTTGCACCATTCATTGACTGAATGAAAATCACTGAAGGTAGAAACCATTAGACTACAGGTTGATGGGGGACTTTACAATGGAGCCATCAGGATGTGACCCCTCTGACCCTTCTCATCACAGCATTGACAGTGGTCAGACATTGCACACTTCCTACCTCGATATGAACCTGGACCTATTCAAGCCTTTCCCAATGCCTCCAATTTTCAGGAAATACCAGGATGGGTACAAGTACAAGCAGACAAATCAAGACCATGGAACATTTTATGGCACAACTAACCTGGAATCTTCCACAAGATTCTAATCTTTCCAGGGGGGTGAGTACGGGACGGGGGGAGGGGCAGAGAGGGAGAAAAGACTGCTCTAATTAAGATAGCCCCAGAGGTATAATAACTAAATGCAATGTGTAGATCTTGTATGGATCTGGATTAGAACAAACCAGCTGTAAAAAGACATTTTTAAGAGAATTGGGAAATTTGAATATGGACTGCAAATAGGAATTATTATTAATTTTGTGAGGTGTAATAATGGCACTGTGGTTAAGGTAAGGAAATATTCATTTCTTTAGAGGTCATATTAAAATATGAGGGGTGAAATGACAAAAATAAAACACATGTTGCAAAACCTTGATAATTACTGAATCTGGGTGATCAGTTAAGGGGGTTTTTTACAACCTTCTTGTCACTTTTGTATATGCTGGAAATTTTTCATAATAAAAAGTTAAAAATAAATACATTTGAGATTTGTCTTAAGAACTCATGAAGTCTAGAAGAAATAAAAGCATGATGGTAGTAGTTTTTTAAATTTTATGAATCAGAGTTACCTCTCAGAGAACTTGAATGTTTTCCTGGAGTCTTCTGGAAAGCCATTCTTAGCACTATTAACTTTGCCATTTCAAAACAATACTAAGAAACCAGAATATCACTTCAATATGCAATTATTCTTCATTTTACTTACTGCAAATTGTACAGTCCCAGAAGTCCCATTCCTCGAAAATCTGTTTTAGGATCATCACCTTGGAAACCAATTTCACACCATTGCTTAGAAATCCGAGATTCCAGTGGAGTATTGGGCTTCAAGAATTTCCATAACTGGAGACAAAAAAGAGAATTACCCTGTTGACATCCACACACAAATACCCTTTTCTTTATTTTTTGTATTCAGATTTTGTAAACTACATTATTAGGAGGAGCTGCACGAAGCTGAATATATGCAAATAAAAGACAATTCAAGATATGATCATCTTTCAATTTTCTATGACAGCTGTTCTCAAAGTATAGTCTGAGGACTCCTGGAGGTACCCAAGACCTTTTCAGGGAGTTGGGGAAGTAAAAGCTATCTTCATAATAAAATGAAGACGTTCTTTGACCTTTTCACTCTAATTCTCTCACAAGTGTTCAGGAGTGTTCCAGAAGCTGTGTGACATGTGATGACATTGATGCTCTGAAGGTAATGAAATGTGCACTGTGTATTTTAGAGTTATAAGTATTCCTGTTTTAATTGTCAACATGGAATTATTTATATATATATATATATATATCTCCAACAAAAGCTCCTTGAAGCCATCAAAAGTATTTGAGTATAGCGGGAAGGGGAGAACAGTAAAAATTTGGGGGGCATCCATCATTTGAATTCTCAAATAATGCTTATCTCACTTTGTATGAAAACTTTCAGCAGAATCGTTAACAAAAAGAAAAGTGAGTTAACTTGAGTTTAATTTCTTAGGTCTCATCTATAACAGAAGGGAGAGTAAACATTACCATGTAGTGAATATGGCAAGATCTGCAACGTTCTAGAATAAACCTCACGATATAGTATCAGCTTTAAGAGTTACCTAAAAGAATCGCAATTACAATCAATCATATACCCATGAACAAGTACACATTCTAAATATGATACACTATTAAAAATAGAACTGGTTTTATTTTTCTAAATCTTCTATAGAAAGATTAACTATAGATTCAACACCTATTATTACTGAGAGACAGACTGAGACTCACAATTGTATATAATGTAAATACATAATGCTTTAAGTACTAATTCTAATAAATAGAGATGGGTATGTGAGAAAAAGTTACTTTTTAGACTATTAATAATATTTTATATTGCAGCTTCATTATAGACAGGACACAAACACAAATGTAAAATTTCCTTTTTACTATTTCAGATACAATTCAACTTCTAAATTGCTTCTTCTGTTACATGAATTTTAAAGCTTAAACAAAACAGTAGTACACAAACACCTTGCTTTACAGTGAGTTGTCACATATATGCACAGTATAAAACAATATGCAGTGACAGAAAATACTAACTTAAAAAAAAAGTGATGATTCATCTCAATTATTCTAGGCACTAATCCAAAATTACTTATTATCCAGATGATATATTTTATCTCAGTGGCACGAATGGTAAATTCAATTTATCTAAAGGGTTGAGAGAAAAACTTCAGAGGAAAGAAAGGAAATCCATCATGCTTGAAGCAAAATATCAAACATGGAAATCAGCAATCTCTTTATATTGTATTGCTAGTGGTGTGCATTCATCAGAACAGAAAATCCTTCTGAGACCATCAGAAGAATACTCAATAATAAGAGACCAGTCATCATCATTAGGGAACGGCCTCTTTTTAAAAACCCTTTAGGAATGGATTTGATTACTACCACACTGGGGAAAAAAGTGGAAATAAAATATAACAGATATCATATTCATTTGAACAATGACTTGATATAATCTCAAATTATTTTTAAAATAGACCCTACCTATTTTAGTAGGTTTCTAGTGAGTGATTAAGGAGCCTGGGTTGCGCGATGGTTAAGCACTCAGTTAGAAATTTTTTACTATGTTAGTTTCAATAACTCATATATACAGTGCTACATAAATATACAGTGATATTAAATTTCATCCCAGTCCATGTCAAATGATCATAAAATGAAGATTTTTTTTTTTTTTAACACTATAGGAATCTAAGTAGAAACACTGACAATGCCCTCCTGTGCTTATAAAGCAAAGCACTTATACAATATGGCAATATATTACCTGGGCCTCTAAACTAGGGATTGCAAACTTTGTCTATAAAGGGCCAGGTGGTAAATATTTTAGGCTTTGAGGGCTATATTGTCTCTGCTGCAACTACTTAAGTCTGCCATTGTAGGAAAGCACCTATAGATAATATATAAATGAATTAGCAGGGCTTGTGTTTCAATAAAACTTTATTACAAAAACAAGTGGCAGCCCAGAACTGGCCTGTAGGTCTTAGTTTGCTCTGGAAAATTTTGTGGAGCAGATAGCCAGGGTATTATTATCCATGTGAAAGATAAGTAAGCCTAAGCTCAGACAGTTAAACAAAAACCATGGAGCAGGCTCTGAAAATACAAATGAGAACAAGAAGTGGTTTCTCCCTTAAGGGGTAGTGTAGTGCAGCAGTTAAGAGTCCTTTCTAGCTTTGTGAACTTGTGCAGTCACTTACCTGCTCTGCCTGTTTCCTCAACTGAAAAATGAGAATGCCAGTACCTCACCTTCAAGGTTACTGTGACGATTAAATGAGATAATGCTGTAAAACACTTACTGTAATGACTAGCACATACTAAATATGCAATAAATGTTTTTATTATTTCTATTTTACTACTATCATACCTGGAATTTGAATAAACTGAAAAGGAGAACGTCATGGATTGAATTGTGTCCTCCAAAAATGTCTGTCAACTTGGCTAGGCCATGATTCCCAGTATTGTGTGACTGCCCACCATTTAGTCATCTGATATGATTTTCCTATGTGTTGTAAATCCTATCTCGATGATGTTAATGAAAGGGGATTAGAGGCAGTTATGTTAATGAGGAAGGACTCAATCAACAAGATTAGATGGTGTCTTAAGCCAACCTCTTTCGAGACATAAAAGAGGCCAGCAGACAGACAGGGGGACCTCATATCACCAAGAAACAAAAGCCAGGAGAATAGTGCATCCTTGGACCCAGTGTCCCTGTGCCGAGAAGCTCCTCGACCAGGGAAGATGGAAGACAAGGATCTTCCCCGAGAGCCGACAGAGAGAGAAAGCCTTCCCGTGGGCTGGCACCCTGAATTTGGACTTCTAGCCTCCTAGAATGTGAGAGAATGAATTTCTCTTTGTTAAAGCTATCCACTTGTGGCATTTCTGTTGTAGCAGCACTAGGTAACCAAGAGAATAAAGGTCCCACTTGTGAGTTTGCTTAGGAAGGCTAGAGAAGATTTGAAAATTCACTGAGTAAGGACTTAAACCATGAGCAGACTTCTGCTGTGTGAATAACAGGTAACAGAGAGAACAGCACAAGCAAATATCTCGACGTATAGAATGGCATGGCCATGGGTCATGTGAATAATGGGAACCTGGTGGAAATGTACTGTACATATGGTGAGGCAAGAGAGGTAGCTTAGAGAAATAAATAGGAAAGTGTCCAAAATGCCATGCCAAGATGCATGGGCTTTCTACTATAGGACACAGGGAGTCTGAAGTTTTTAACTCAGGGAATAACATGACTAGATTTGTGTTTTAGAAATATCCTCCCAGCAGTATTTTAGAAGCTATAATGGAGGAAGGGAATGGCTAGTGGCGGAACTGAAAGGCTGTCACAACAGCCCAGGTTAGAAGTGATGGCTGGAATAGGGCAATGGGCATGGCAAGCATTTGAGAGATATTGGGGGAGGGGGCTTGATGGGTAAGATTTAGTGATTTTTGTAGAAGCAAGAAAAAAAAATCTGTTGCCACTGAGTTGATTCCAACTTACAGCAACCCTACAGCAGCCCCATGGGGTTTCCAAGGAGCGGCTGGTAGATTCAAACTACTGACTTTTTGGTTAGCAGCTGATCTCTTAACCACTGCGCTACCAGGGCAGAGGATCTCCCCAGTTAGATTATATGCCACTGGAGAGCAGAAACCATGTCTTTCCTCAAAGCACCTAATGCAGTAGTGGACAGTCCTGACTTCACAACTTACAACTTACTAGTTGTGTGAATCACAGCCTGGACTAAAATGCTTATAGTTTGCTCACCTCTAAAATGCAGATAATAACCATCACCTCGTATGGTTGTGACAATAAAAAATGATAACACGTACATACTGAAATCATGACTATAGATAAAAGTCATATGATAACAGCTTCCAACATGGATCTAATTGACCTCATGAAGGTATGCATTCACTTATATTTGCTGAAACCTACTATGTGCTAGCACACATTCAAGAGATCTGCTAAGGACGGGGCATAGTAGGTGCCCAAAGGTCATTAATTGATTCTGAGGTATCTCAGCCATGGTACTGAATTGTCCAGGTGCTTCTAGCCAGTCTGTTAATTTTACCACCTCTTTTCTCTTTCATTCATCTCTTATTTCCCATTTCTAGGTTATTTTGTTGAACTCAACTACCTCTATCAGAAAATGATCAGAAAGAAAAAAAAGGCAATAGAAGGAGATGAAACTCAAGCAGTAGGTTAGCTAAAATTAAGCAGAGAGAAAGGGAGGAAGAAAAACTATTGCCAAGAATGAGGCTTCTTTAATTATTAATATTCACATCAGATCCAGTACTAATTAGCAGAGACAAAATGAGTCATCTGCTTAAGTACTTACATATACAAAAACACATGCTCCTTCACACAAAAACACAACAGGATCTTTTTTTGAAATTACAACTTCTATTTACATTTTCCAATAGAATAAATTTAAGGCAGCTAAACAAATGTTTTCTTCATATTTTGTTACTCCCATTTTGAACTCTAGGGAAGGACAAGGAAGCATTCCATCCTAAAAAGCATCTATTTTCATAACTGAAGCTATATAAAACATTCAGATGAGTAGTTCTGAAGGTTGGTTTAATTTTTTTTCTCATAATTTGATGTTTTGAGGTAAAAATTTAACACTGCTTCATATATAAAAATAACATCACGTAAGATTCTTAAGTTTCTGCTTTGACAGTCAGAAGTACTTGTAACTCTGTATTATTCTCCCAACAGTTCAAATATGCCAGATATAAAAGTTCACCTGCTCTCCAAGTTACATGAATAAATAATCATCCTTAAGATCTTGAGTAACTTCCCAAGAGGGCTATTGCTGAAACAGAAAACAACTACATCTTCTTTGATGTGTATTAAAAGTCATAAATGAAAATCCCAGGTCACTCTTTGACAAATGCTATGTCTCCTAACTGGCTTTTAACACTTAGTAAACAATCTAAACTCAAGCCAAATGTGATAGCCCACAGAAATCACCTCTGATGCTTTCTCAGATTACGAAAGAAAATTGGCTTTAAACTTAACTTTTCACATGAATTTTAGAGGGAAAAATTTATCTCCAACATCTGAACTAGCAAGAAAACCAGGCCTTCTCAACTCCTCCCTGTGGCCATGTCTTAGTCTTCTTTGTACTCCAATGTCCAGCACAGTGCTCAGCACAGAGGAAGTGCTCGGCAAACGTTAGTGGACCTAACCTAATGACTAACATGTGTTCAAGGACTAACCTTCAAAAGCATTTCTTCATGTTGGGGATTCTCAGAATCATAGGGTTCTCTGCGCAGTTTTTCAACATCGGCAATAAGGTTTCTGTATCCAACAATTTGCAGAAGGCAAGCCTGAAGAGAGATTCCCAACCTGAGATATTCAAAAATAGAAGAAATACACATGAAGGAAAAAAAAAATTCTCTGGCATTTGTTCACATGTTGTATGCTTAATAGAACTTTGCATATTTATATGATACCAGTAATTTGCTCAAACAGGATATATTTAAGAGAAACACAATTCTTACTGAATCTCTACCTGGACAGCTGTAGAAACTAGCTAAAATGTACCTCTAGGCCTTTTCTTAAGCCAAGCTGCAATAGTGTGACTTAAAAACAAAGAAGCTCATTTTGCAGGTGATTGACAGTAATACGTAGAAAATATAGGAAACAATGGGTTCTTAGAGCTCATTTATATCCCCTACTGCCCGTCTGTCAGCTTTTTATACTGTGGTGGCTTGTGTGTTGCTATGGCCATGGGTATTTCAAACACCAGCAGGGTCATCCATGATGGACAGGATTCAGTGGAGCTTCCAGACTAAGACAGACTAGATAGAAAGGCCTGGTGAGCTACTTCTGAAAATTAGCCAGTGAAAACCTACGGGATCACAACAGAACATTGTCTGACTCGCTTACTTTGGGCACGTCATCAGGAGGGATCAATCACTGGAGAAGGACACAGTGTTTGGTGAAGCAGTAGGCCAACAAGGGCAAAGGAGACCCCTGGTGACATGCACTGGCACAATAGCTGCAATGATGGACTTGAACATGCTGGAGCTCATAAGGATTATGCAGGACTGGGCAACATTTTGTTCTGTCGTACATGAGGTTGCCATGAGTCAGAATTGTCTCGATGGCAGCTGTAACTACCATCAGGTATTATATCAGAATCATCTCAGAAGGGTGTGTGTGTGAAACAGAAACAGAAATAACCCTCTGGTGCTTAGGGGCAAGAAAAAGATTTTTAAAAAGAAACCTCTGTTTAGGAGCATCCCTAACAGATGAGGCTTGCCAGGGAGAGAACTCACTACTTTGCAAAATTTCCCATTACACTCTGACTGCTTTGGTTGTTTGAAAACTTATGGTTTAAACTCTCTCCTCTGAACTATACTGAGCAAATTTATTTCTACCTTTCCCCTACCATGCTTATTTATTTTAAGATAGTGATTCTTTCTTCCTGTCTCATCTTTTCCAGGATGAAAAAAATCCCCTATTCCTCCAAGTCCCTCATGGGACATGGTTTTCAGATGCTTCACTATCTTGCTTAGTCTGCTCTGGATGTGTACTATATGATTAATGGCTCACTTAGAACATATCACCAGGACAGAAAACAATCTGGCAAGCATATCACACAGAGGATCATTACTTTCTGTGATCTGACCACTGTCTTCCTCTCCTACAACCTATAATATAAAAGGCTGTCACATAACGTTACAAGTTTATTAAACAGGTGGCTAACTAATCACCAAGATGCTTTTATTCCTGTTCTTTTTTTTAAAATTTATTTTAGTTTTTGTTGTTGAGAATATACACAGCAGACCATACACCAATTCAACAATTTCTACACATATAATTCAGTGAAATTGATTACATTCTTCAATTTGTGCAACCATTCTCACCCTCCTTTTGTGACTTGTTCCTCCTCCATTAACATAAACTCACTGCCCCCTGAGTTTCCTATCTATTCTTTCCAGTTGCTTTTGTCATTTTGATCCCATATAGACAGTTCTTGAAAGAGCACAATGCTCAAGGCAGGCAGTCTTTATTAATTAAGCTGAACTATATTTGGTTTAAAAGAGGATATTTTTTGGCTTAAGGCTTAAAGATTATCTCAGGGCAATAGTTTCAGGGGTCTACTCAGCTTCCATGGCTCCAGAAAATCTGGATTCCATGAGAATTTGGAATTCTATACTGCATTTTCCCCATTTTGATCAGGATTCTTCTTTAGAATCTTCGATCAAAATGTTCAGTAATGGTAGCTGGGCACCATCCAGTTCTTCTGGTCTCATGGCAAAGGAGACAGTTGTTCATGGAGGCAATGAGCCACACATTTCATTTCCTCCTCCTATTCCTGATACTTCTTCTTCCTCTAGTTCTAGGTCAACAGAGACCAATTATTGTACCTTGGCTCACTGCTTGTAAGCTTTTAAGATCCTTTTTTTTTTTCTTTTCCCATATAAACCAGTGTCACATAAGTTATTATCTTATTCTGTTCTTGTTTGATGGTATTTTAAAATCTAAAAATAAGTACTTCATGTTTATTTATTCCTGCTAAGCACTTTACAAAATTTCCTATTCCACACTGACTGCAAAATGGCTAAAAAATGGGTAATTCATATGATCCAACTCAACAGTTCCTGTCAAATATATTCCTGATCCTAGTTCACTTACTACTTTTGAACATTTTTGTTGTAGTGGAGGTGGTGGCCATTATAACCACAATGGCAGTGTCATCATCTTTTTGTCGAGGTACATGAGATACATAGAGGTTAAGTCTACAGTTAGGGGCACACAAAAAACCCACTGTCAAGTCAATTCCAACTCATACTGACCCACAGGACACGGTAGAACTGCCCCATAGGGTTTCCAAGGAGCAGCTGGTGGATTCAAACTGCTGACCTTTTGGTTAGCGGCCGAGCTCTTAACCACTGCATGACCAGGGCTCACAAGTAGTTAGAATTATATACCTTCCCCAAACATAGAGGACAGTATCAGATAACCCAGAGATACTAAAGTCAAATAAAATTGAGTGTTCAATTAAATGGAACTTTTAATTACTTGTTACCATAGCACTGAAAAATGAAATCAGAGATTTAAAGTTTAAGAAAAGAGCAAAGTGACAGTGGTCATCCAGAAGATCCATGCAGGACTGAGAAGAGAACTAATTTTGAGGAAAAGAAGAGAGTGGGAGAAATAAAAGAGGAGGGAACAAGAAAGGCTAATAATTTTACTAATTTCTACTACCACGATAAGGAACACTTTAAAACAAAGTGAGGTTGATACTAGTAATATCTCATTAAATTATCAAATGTCTCCCACATCCCTCCCTCCTATCTCTTTGTTTTCTCAGAAAAGTATTTAATTTTTTAAATCAGATTTTGTCAGTGTCAATCTAGAAAAAAGGCATTAGAATCCAGGTTAAGATGTAAAAACACAATCTACTACCTATAAGAGTGTTTTTTTTCCCTAAAGGAAATAAAAAGAATAGATGGCAAAGAAGTGCCTTTGAATGAAACTTATATAACTTTCATAGAAGAGTCATAGAAAAGATTTGCTATTAAATCTAATCCAATCTCTAAATATGATTACAGGACTAATACACCCCTCATGTCCAGTTGCAGTTGTAAATTTTTGGTTCAGTCTAATTTAAAATGAATTGTTTTCTTACCACTCTCCCAGAGGAATAAACATATATCAGAAGGTTTCAAAAAGACATCTACTACATAACTAAGTCAACCTTTAATGGCGCCATATGGAAAAGGCAACTCATGAGTGGGAGTGGAAGTAGCTACAAAAGCATGCTATGGAGACTACATAGAAATGGAGTTTTGTGATGATCCCTGGATAGGTAGCACCTAGAATCCCTCCAAGAGACAGACCTCTGCAAGGAGCCCTCTGAAATTCCCTTCAACTGTCTTTGGTAATTAAAAGGCTTTCTCAGCAGTAGCATCTGAAGTTCTAGCACATGCACATTTAAAAGACAGTTTGATTGTTACCTACCTAAATCATCTCTAAATATATCTGCATTCAGAATTCATTCTACCCAATGTTCTTAGCCCAAAATTTTACTGAAAAATTGCTGTACCCAAGGGAAAACATAAAGCTAATTTTAAATGTCATGCACATTGCCAAATGCATTTTAATACTTACAAGATGTGATGACTAAATTATAAAGTTCTGAAGTCTCATATAAAAACCATCTCTCTCCCTCCCACACACGCTTATCTTCTTGACAAGCAGGTAGGAACTGTCTCCAACAATATCAGCCTGTCATGAGCTGAAGGAATGTTCTTGATGGAGCAGATTC
The DNA here is from genome assembly GCA_030035585.1 of Dugong dugon. Taxonomy (NCBI): domain Eukaryota; kingdom Metazoa; phylum Chordata; class Mammalia; order Sirenia; family Dugongidae; genus Dugong; species Dugong dugon. The sequence continues at coordinate 37,630,374 of CM057467.1, forward strand.
AGCTTAGGCACATTTACAATTTGAACATTTTCTGTTAGTGTAAAACATAGGTATTGCATAGAGCGATTGTTGATGAATGGGCTCCTTTTATCACATCTTTCAACATTGGGGTATGCATTAAATTTCTTGCACTCATTACATCTCAGAACCAGAAACATAAATCACAACAGAGGTATAAAGTTGCTGCCAGTTACAAACATGCAAAAGCCACCTATTTTTCTTTATTCTTCATCTGAAAATCAAAACATTGCAGATGACTATTCTAGGCATAGAAAGAGAGAGAAAGCAAGTAAGCAAGCTCATGAAGGATATGTAGAAATACTAAATATGTGGCCATAAGACTTGTGTTCTATATTCCTGACATAATAACATATTCTTACTGTGGATTTACGTCAGGGTTGATTTTTTTCAGTTCCATGATGTCTTCTATAGTTTTTTCAATAACATCAGGGTGAACACTTACTGAAGTCTGCAACAGCTGAAAAACATGTTTCAATCAGTTCCCTTGTCATGAACACCAGTGACTTAATCAGGTCTGCTTGGATCCAAACCAAAACAAACCCACTGCCGTCAAGTCAATTCTGACTCATAATGACCCTACAGGACAGAGTAGAACTGCCCATAGGGTTTCCAAGGCTGTAAATCTTTACAGAAGCAGACTGCCACATCTTTCTCCAGAGGAGTGGCTGGTGGGTTCAAATTGCCAACCTTTTGGTTAGCAGCTGAGTGCTTAACCACTGCGCCACCAGGGCGCCTTCTGCTTGGCTAGAGGCTTCAAATATTTGCTTTAATCTTCCATATGAAGATAAAAAACTAAAAGCAAATAATGATTTAGTGTACTTGAATTCTAATAAATTTGACATTTTCACAAGAGGTAATGCAAGTTTCCTGACTAAGATAACATAAAACAGAAATACATACAGCTGTTTGGTTTTTTGTTTGTTTTTACCATTTTCATCTGTTTCAAGTCATTTATATTGAAATATATGGTCTTTGCCTCACCCAACATGGTTTTCATTGTTAAGGGGCATTATGTCTATGATTAAAGGGTCAGGTACATGGGGGAAACAGTCTTAAGGATGCCTAAATTAAATAATAAAACGAAATCATCAGGAATCATGAAAAAAAAAAACCCCAAAACTCCACGTTACTTCTATCTGTGGATGCTCAACTATATGCTGTAAGAGCTAGCAGAGTGGCTTGTTTGATTATACTGGAAAATCTTGGGTATAAAGTTAAATGATTTGGATATTAAGGAGATACCAGAAAGTTAATAATGTTCCTATTTTCAAGGGATATTTATTTTATGATTTGGAGAGAGGTATAAAAAAGGACTGACTTAATGAAGTAATAAGTGCTTCACAAACCTGCCTAGAAATTTACATACAGCAGCTACTCTCACATCAAAAAACAGTGATTTGTGATAAACAATTCTTACTTCTCACTTTGTATTAGTTTTCATAGTCATGATAATTTTTGTTTCTTAATTTCTTTTTAACTTTTTGATGGAGGTGAACTTCCAAGTGAAAAGTTGCTGAAAATATAGAAACCATTTTACTTACCTTACTTTTTGAATCCCTCAGTGATGTTTCTGTTAAAGCGATAACAAAAACGTCATTCAATAATGATCCTTTACAAATGGTTTAAAATCATTATACTGAAATATAACACTGTATCTTCAATCCAACCAACCCTACATTTGGCTTACTTCTTTGTTTCATGCTTACCGATTTTCATGGTTCTAGAAGCTCCAGGCTTGGTACTATAACAGATCCGTTGCAGCTCACATTTTCCTGTCAGCTTCCTCATTACAAATTTCAGACAGCGCCACAAAAACTTACAGTAAACATACAGGCACACCTGGATCAACATTCTGTCAAAAACAAAAGACAGCACCCTTCCAATAGAACTCTGGAAGAGAACAGAAAGCAACCACCACCAGCAAGAAAAAAAGCCCAGGAGACAATCAGCCATTAGACTTCTGGGTTTGCAAGTATGTTTCCTTTTCCTAATCCCACATGAATTTATTTGAGGTGGCTACAAAACCCTTCCCTGGGAAGCCTGTGATCCCTGTTGACACACTTACCAGGACTCCAAGCAATCTCAGAGTATCCTACTCTTGTAAATTTAATATTCCAACAAACTGAAGGCGAAGCAGTGGAATTCTTTACTGTCTAACCTTTCCCGAAAAATATTTTGGAAGTAAATCAGTACCTTGAAAACAGAATCCCTTAATACTGCTTGTGTTTCAGGACTTGCCGCTCCCTTAAATATGGGGAGAGAACATGCTATGGCAACTTTCCTCCTCTGCCTCTGTGGATAGACTCAGCTTGCTCTGGCTTGTTTCTAGCCCCTCCTTACTGCACCCCTCCCCAGCCCCCACTCACTATTTTCTTTCTTTCCTTATTCCCATTCTTCCCTCTCTCCCTCTGCTTTCCCTTTAGACATTGTTATTCTTGAGGACTTGGTTGTGTAGCCACTTGTCTTCTCTGCTAACCAATCCCAACGTGCCTTGAACTTGCTGGATGGCCTCCTCATCAGTTCACTAAACAAGACCTTTGGTTCTCCTCAGTGATGACAACATTCTCTGATATAAACATTTCAAATACTCTACCTCAAGACAAGTCTGTTCTTGGCTCCTGCTAAAGAAGGTTTTCTTCACCGTACATTCTACCTCACTCCAATCACTGTACATTCTACCTCACTCCAATGATACTGTAAAAACTCTGAACTATATAATCACCAATTGTATACTTACTCATATGTTTCTTGTACATGTGAATTTGTGTTTTATGCTGACGTGTAATTAAAAAAACATGAGTACCTACTACTTCATGGTACTACTCAGTCTCAAAAAAGACTCAAGCTATAGAGGTAAAGAGGATCTATCATCCAGGAACTTATATTCTAGTTGTTTCCAACCCATCTTCTGTTTATATTATGCATTCCTAGGAGGCAGAATTATCCATGTTACTTCCTATCAATGTCCTTTTACAAGATATTCAGAAAACATTGTTATTCAAATGTTCGTTCATTCCCTCCAGCTCTAAAATAAGATGATCCAGGGTTATTCAGATGAACTGGAATAGCTAACTACTAGACTCAATGATGTGATCCATCCCTGAAAAGGAACCAACATCTTCCAGTTGGTTGGTTCCAATATCTTCAAAAGCCTTGTGTTAAAAATAAAAATTCTAACCGTCTGACTTGTATAAAGGCATGGGGGTCTATTTCTTATAAAGGCAATAGAAGGGAATACAATGAAATAGTACTAGAAGCCAAGATACTATAAAATAACATAATATTATATTTTCCAGGCAATAAAATTATGTCCTAGAATATCTACTAACATGAGAAAATGTTCATAATATGTTTATCGAGTAGGAAAAATTACAAAGGAATGTGTATGAAATGATTTACTTTTCCTTTAAAAATATAAAACAAAAAATTTTAATGGCCATGTATAAATGGGGGTGGGTACAGGGGGTAGGTAAGGAAGGCTGTCAGGATACACACCAAAAGTGTTAACAGTGGTTTCTCTGAGTAATGGAATTATGAGTAATTTTTACTTTTTTTTAGGAATATTTTTATTTTTTCTATAATAAATATGTATTATTTTATATTTTAAAAAGTTATTATAAAAACCTAAATGGATAAAATGATCACCAAAAGCCACTTCAAAAGTGCATATAAAATTTCTGCCGGAAGTCAGTTAATATGAAATCAACCAGATTCTACTCAGAGACAATGAATTGATTTAATATGCTGTAAAGCCTAACATTCAACTATTCTTATAGTCAAATATGTTCTAAGATCTGTCAGGATTTTTTACATTAACAGCTTCCCCCCGCCAAAAAAAAAGTAACCCAAAAAATAAATTTAGAGGGATATTTTAATCAGATAAGTAAAAAATTGTATAAAACATCAACTTGCTCTCTTGGAAAAAAATTTTCATTTCCTCAATTACTGGATAGCTATGCCAAAAAAAAAAAAAAAAAAGATTGAGCAATAAATGGCAATGATAATAATTACTGGGAGGTATTATATCTATTATTAAATCAAGAATAAAAGCCTTCCACAATTATTTATCCTGATGGTACCCATGTGCAATTTTCAGTAAAGTCAGCCTCACACGTGGATTAACACCTCAAATGAAGCCTCTTTCAAAGCTGTGCATCAGAACACCAGTGTAGGCAAAACCATATGACAGTTAGGTTCTTATAGTTCTAAATCTTTCTGGAGAAAAGGGTTCTTATAATTATTTATGGAGTATCTCTGTATTCACCCCACATAGGGTGCAAGCCACCAGACCATATTATAGCTTAAATAAAGCTACAGAACATGGTCTCAATGTGACCTCTCCAACAGGTCTATAAAAAGATGTGGCCTAAGACCTAGACCTGTCATCCTAGGTTTCATAAGTGTCCAGATGTAGAGTAACTTGAGCCCAACTGTAATTTCTCCCACTGGCCTCCTTGCACACAAGAAGAAACGGTCTGGGGAATTGTTTTGCAATAAGACAGTCTTTCTTACATAAAAGGAGAGAAACGTCATCATGCTATTTTTTTTTCTCTCCTGAGGATGTTCACTCTACCAAAGACAGTGAGACCCAGTAGAAATCCACAGCAGGGGGTTAAGGATGAAGCATTATGTCTTAGGGCTCACTACCCTGTAAGGTATATCACATCCCAGTCACATAATCACATATATAAGATCACAAATCATGAAAGAGAAATATCCACTTCATTTATGAAGTGACATTTATAAACTACTTACCCTTTTGTAATTTAGGCCAATAGTCCTGATAATGCTATTTATCATGTAGGATTTATTTATTTATTTTTTCCTTGTTTTTCTTATGGGCCAATGTGTCCACAAATATTTCATTAAAGGCCAATTTGCTATGCTAGATATTACATATTTTATAAAATAATGTAAATAATGTTTTGACAGATACAATTAATCTGTGTTTAGGTTATAACCTGGTCCAGGCAAGGCATGATGAGAGATGGAAACACCAGTGTTACCCCTTACTTTGATGACAGAAACAATGCCCAACTTGCTTTCTCATTGAAGGACCAGATCAGCCAAATTCCCCTATGAGCATCTCAGGATGGCTATTTTCTACCATCAACTGCTGCCAGGAGCTCACTTCTTAAATTATTTGGATCTTCTTAAGTCCCTAAGGAGCCCTGGTGGCACAGTGGTTAAGAGCTTGGCTGCTACCAAAACGTCAGCGGTTCGAATCTACCAGTTGCTCCTTGGAAACCCTATGAAGCAGTTCTACTCTGTCCTATAGGGTCACTATGAGTTGGAATCGACTCAACAGCAACTTTTGTTTTCTTGGTTACGTCTCTAAAAGCAGCCCTGGTGGTGTAGTGGTTAAAGCACTTGGCTGCTAACCAAAAGGTCGGTGGTTCAAACCCACCAGCCGCTCTGCCAGAGAAAGATGTGCAGTCTGCTTCTGTAAAGATTTACAGCCTTGGGAACACAATAGAGAGTCCCTGATGGAGCAAGGGAAGGGTGGGATGCAGAACTCAAATTCTAGTAAAAAGACCAGACTTACTGGTCTGACTGAGACTGGAGGAACCCCAGAAAGCATGGCCCCCGGACTCTCTGTCAACCCAGAATTAAAACAATTCCTGAGGCCAACTCTTCAGACCAAGATTGGACTGGACTGTGGGACATAAAATGATACCTGTGAAGACTGTGCTTCTTAGCTCAAGTAGATACATGAGACTAAATGGGCAGCTTCTGTCCGGAGGTAAGATGGGAAGGCAGAGAGGGTTAGGAGCTGGTTGAACGAACATGGGAGATCAGAGGTGGAAAGGAGGACTGTGCTGTCACAGCATAGGGAGAGCAATTAGGGTCACATAACAGTGTATTTATAAATTCTTGTATAAGAGACGAACTTGAATTGTAAACTTTCACTTAAACTACAACAACAGCAACAAAAAAAAAAGATTTACAGCCTTGGAAACCCTGTGCGGCAGTTCTACTCTGTCCTATATGGTCGCTATGAGTCGGAATTGACTCAACAGCAGTGGGTTGTTTGGTTTTTGGTTTAAGACCCTAAACGGTAAAGTTTATGTTCAGGGTTCAAAGCAGAACAATATAAATGATTAACAATTTTTGGAGAACATTAATTGGCTTGGCATGTTTACTTTGAAAAGGAAGAAATTAAGAAATGGATCTTCAAGTGCTCTTAAAATACCATAAACAGTAGTTGGTTTAAAAAAGGAAAGGAAAGGAAGAAAGAAAAGGTTTGCCTGTTTCACAACTGAATTTAAAGACTTTTGGATTCATTGGTATCCTCTCTTCCTTTTAATTTCTTTTCTTTTACGTTAAGTTTCTGACTCTATGCCCTGAGAGGAAAAAAAAAAAAAAACAAAAAAACCCCGTTGCCATGGAGTCAGTTCCGACTCATACAACCCTATAGGGCAGAACAGAACTGCCCCACAGGGTTTCCAAGGAGCAGGAGCGGCTGGTGGATTTCAACTGCTGACCTTTTGGTTAGCAGCTGAACTCTTAACCGCTGTTAAGGGCTCCGCCTTGAAAGGGGGCATCTCAAATATAACCTGGGAAACAGATCTCATTTGCTTTCTTTTGCACAGGTACTAATCCCATTCTTCTGTTCCTGTTCTTAGAGTAAGATTACAGCCGCATCCTCTTCATCATCTGAGTCCTAGGTTCAGCAGGTTTATGGCTCTGCACCTTTTATCCTCTCTGCCTGAGTTAGCAAATCAGTAAGCTTAGTTTTAGTTGGGGGAATATGTTGCTTTTTTCTTTATGACACTAGTCTTAGTTTTCTTAGATCTAATGGAAGAGTCTCAATTCTCTACTGAAAAGATCTGTTACATTTTCTAGAGACAAAAATTAATTCTCAAGACTACAGGAGAAAACACTGACTACCATCTCCTATTTTTAATAACTACGTACACAGAAAGCGCTTTGTGTGTGTGTGTGTGTGTGTTTCTATTTTTCAATCACAGCTCTTTAATTGTATTCCAACAGGAGTCACTGTAGCTTCCTAAGGTGACGGCAATGCTGAAGCACTGGGAGAATCTGATTCGACAATAAGAACTACTACACATATTCTATTTCCAATATTTTCTGTTACTGCCATTTATTAATATGTGCACAGTGAAGTTTATGGCTGTGTGAATGGAGGTCACAGCAGTGTTCTTCCATAAAGCAATTATGATCACTTTTATTATTCAACATTCATTCTCTAGCTTGAACCAGAATAGCCACCCAAGGTAAATTATTCAAAATGGATCATATCTCTGCCACCAAATAAAAGTAAGCTCCTGTTTTGTGGTGCTTTGTTAGGGTTATCCATTCGGCAGGAATGGGGCCTCTGAAACCGGAGATGCCCCTAGAACCATGTCGCCTCTGCGCTGCAGGGTGAGGGGGTGTGGGTACCTCTGGTGCAACACTACTCCGTCATCTTAAATTTGTGACTCTGATGTCTTCTTTTGGAACAATAAGAGAAAAGTGGCTTATTCTGAACAGTTTCAAGGAATGTGCTAATGAAAGTTAATTCTTGCTTGAAGAAATCCTGTAATAAATAAGAAGTACACTATTGGTGAGGAAGGATATATACAAAAATAATCACAGTACCTGGTTCATACCTGTTTCCTAAATGAAGACGTTTTCATTTAAATGGCCATAAAGAAGAGCAAGCTGCTCAAGTTTCCAGCATTTAATACACTTTCTGAAATGCAATTTTATTATTCAGTTGCTCCACTGACGTTTCTAATTAGAGGAACTGGCATCCTTTGGAAATTAACTTTTCAACAGCTGTTTGGCCTAGGAAACTGGAACCTCTCTATAACGAGGTCTTTCTACTAGGAAGAGAAGCTGAAGAGGACTTAATACATCAACTGCAAATGTGAAGTCACACACAAAAGTCTGTGGGCTTTTAGAAAAACAAGTGTACTCCCCCCTACCCTGCCCATCCGCATAGAGCAGGGCAGAGAACGCCAGACCTCATGCCAGGTGCCTTGGGGCCTCGGGGTCTTTCTCACCATTCAGAGAGACGATCTGGAGAGATCACACTTCCTTCTGAACTCAAAGGGGCTGGTGGGTATAAATCAGTCCTGGATCTGTATCAGTCCAAATTCTATTGCTATAACAAAGGGCACTGTTTTCACATTCCAGGGAAACTTATATCTGAGGGCTTAGAAAGCATTAGCTGATTGTAGGATCATTAAAATCACAAACAAATTAATGGCTTATTCTCTTCCTTTTAAGGAAAAAGAGGCATACATTTAACTTAATTTAAAAATGGCTTCTCACTATTTAATTAAAAATTTGATGCTTAAATATGTACTACAAGATTTATTCTTTAATACTGGATCTTTTGCTATTTAGATAATACTTTCATTGGTTTTCAATAAGGAGGAAGCGGCAAACATATTATACTTTGACATTAGAAAAGCATTTAAATGCAATCACAAGTATAACTTTTATTGGTAAATAAAATATATCTTTTAAAGAGCCAAAAGTAAATAAATATATAAATAAGAGAAAGTCATCAAAGGGCATCATGAATGAATGCTCCATCATCCATTCTAGGCCTCAAAATCTTCTGCAGGGATAAGGAGAAGGCCTGTTACTATTAAAAAAGCATTCACTAAATAATGTAATTAAAAAAATTTAAAAACTACTAGGTTAGAGGATATGCTCAGTATTATGAATAAATTAATTTCTGTTGAGTTAAAGATCTAGAGTAGTTAAAGGGAATATATCTGAAATGAACCAGAAAACAAATTTAAAATGATAATTAAAAGGTAGTTGACTTATTCCTTCACCAAACTGAACACATGCAAAATGCGAAGGCAGGTTGAGTAGTATGAAAGAAAAAAAAAAAATGTGGGGATTATGGCAGGGAAAAAAAAAGTGAAAGTGAGTCAGGAACTTAATTTCATTGCAAACCATACAACATCCCTGTCCATAAGGAGCTTACAGTCTAGTCAGGGACATGACAATAAAAGCAAAAAGTTGAACAGTATGATAATTCTACATATAGAATTAACCCAACATCTCATACCCAGGCGTCTTGGGGACTCAGGGTCTTTCTCACCATTCAGAGACGATCTGGAGAGATCATACTGTCTTCTGAACTCAAAGGGGCTGGTGCGTATAAATCCATCCTGGATCTGTATTAGTCCAAATTCTATTGTGGATAGCAAAGGGCACTGTTTTCACATTCCAAGGAAATTTTATCTGAGGACTTAGAGAGTAGTAGCTGACTGACTGATCATGAAAATCATTTATCATCTGTAAAATGCCCAGGGTGTTACAGAGGCAGAGGAGAGAAAGCACTTTTCTCCAAAATTGGACAGCAAAGCCAACTCTTGTTTATCCTACTAGGAGAGCAAGAACAACCTGGAAAATCAGCATGCCTTACTCGTTTTGGAACAAAAGTGAAAAATAAATCAGTTAAATGAATGAAATTCAAACCAACATTCATTGAGTGCCCATGAGTTCCATTTAGCTTGCTCATACTCTGCTGGAGGGCTTAATAAACAGTGAAGTGGCCAAAGAGTTGGCCCTGACAAGCTAAGGGAAAAACAAAGGGCAGGAGAGCTGGGATCTCTGACTGCAGCTTGATGGCAAAGGGTAGGCTCTAGTGAGAATCAACCTATGGGAAACTGCCTAGAAAAATATTTAGGTTGACACATTTCAACAAGAGAGTAGAAGCAGTTTTTACTTTATTTGTTTTAATGCAGGGAACAAAATAGTTAAAAATATGTGTGTATATAGATATGTTTGTATGTATATATATATATATATATATATATATAGGGTGTGCATGTATATATACATACATACATACACACACATATACAATACACACACATATCCTAAAAGAGAAGACTATGGCCAAAAGTTCCAGTCTCCAGCAAGAAAGGTAGAGTAAAACCTGCAAAATCTGGAACCTGTGTAAGGTGGAAACCTGCCAGAGAAGCAAAATTCAAATATTTCCCACTAGAACAAGAGATAAAAAAGCAGTAAGACTGCACCCTGTCAAAGGTGGAAGACTTGCGAGACCCAGGAAACAAGGAAGTCCTGCTGAGTTCTGGCTGTCATAGGGTTTCATTGTATTTGGATGCATAGACATAAACTTTCCTCTTGGTAGCTTCTATATCTCATAAGCTCTGTCAGTGCCTCAAGCAACGCTAATCAGATTCTGGAACACCTGCATGTCCCTGTACCTCCTGCCCTTCAAAAGTATTGGAAATTGCTTGGTGCAGAATGAAAAGACTGTCAACAGGAAGTGTCTGGAAAACTGACTTTGAGTCCAGTTCCAATTTGTCACTATGAGCTGTGTGACTCTGGAAAAGCTACTTTTTTTTTTTCCTTCTGGGTCTCTGCTTTCCCATTTGTAAGAAGGGATTGGACTGGATTTCTGGCCCTGAGAAGGCTAGACATGTGTTGGAAGGGAAAAATGTTTTTCATCTGACTCTCATTCTCTTTGAGGTCTACTTTAAGTCTTGGAGAAATTGTTACCATACTTCGGGGCTGTTGTACGTTTGACTTGCAGGGTGTCAAGAACTGCAACTTATCTTCTACTCACTCTGAACAGGGAGATACTTCAACAAAGTTGGACTACCTGCTCCTCGTGGCACCCAGTCAGACTTTCTGAGCCTTTGTTCACAGCTTCCTTTCCCCCTTCAACTCCCTCTATCTTTATTTGAAAGTACTAAAATCTCAGTCCTCCCTTTCCTTCAGCATCAACTCAGTGGAGACTTCCCTAAACATTCCTTTCACAAAATGCCTCTAACACATCCATGTTCTTTTTTATACCTCAGTTTGTATGTGTATACTTCATCCCCTTACCTGTTGGTATTTACTTTGGGCAGAGACCATGTCAAACTCATTTTTGTATCACCCACAATGCCTCACAGGAGGCTCACAGTAAGAGGGTAGCATGATGCAGAAATTATGAGAAACAGCTCTGGCATCAGACAGGCATGCATTCAAGTATCTGTGTAACCTTGAGTAAGTTACTTAACTTCGCTATGCCTCAGTGCCTTCCTCTGTAAACTGGAGACATTAATTCCTATTTATTATGATTGTTATGAAGAAAATGTAAAAATAATATTAAGCACGTGGCACACAACAAATGTTGTACAGTACTAGAATCATTAACATTAAATGCTTACTAAATGAAGCAGTGGACCAAGATGTTGATCAAGAGTTGATGGTTTATAAAACCCAATTCACAATCATTCTTGTTCATTGTAAGCCTTTATTTACCTAACAGTATTAAAAAAAAAAAATTCCCCTCAATGGCTTCAAAGTCTGTGTAGGACTCAAAAGGTGCCCCTCCTCTTCTGACCACACATGGACACAATATATACTTTATCCCTTGTTTTCTTCTCATGCAGACCATGGTTAAAATCAGATTGAGTGACTATGGGCTACTTACCCAGTATCTCATATCTACTCTCAATTTAAAACAAATCCTTTGGCTGGGTATAGTAATCCTATAGTATTTATTTCTAAAACCTCATGTAATTTTTTAAAACAAACATCGAACGTTTTCTCCACTCCTTTCATGCTTTGAATTGGAAATGCTGGTGGCATAGCAGTTAAGAGCTATGGCTGCTAACCAAAGGTTGGCAGTTTGAATCCACTAGGCGCTCCTTGGAAACCCTAAGGGGCAGTTCTACTCTGTCCTATAGGGTCACTATGAGTCGGAATCAACTCGATGGCAATGGGTTTGGTTTGGTTTTTTCATGCTTTGAATAGTTACAGCATAAACATATCTGATACTAGCAAACAGTGAGCTGGAAAGAAATGTGGATTAAAAATCCATTCTTTCCTACAACCCGGTTTCTTTAAGATTAACCTAATTTCTTCTGGGGTTGTGCATGAAGCATTTCATTCTACAGCAGCTCAGAAATTGATGGATTAAACACTCTGTGGGCTTTTGAATAATGCTGGAATTCTTTTAGGTGAAAGTTAATACCTCATTCTTCATAATATACTTGCTGAACTCAGGAATTAACACCCAATTTATTCAGGCTATGCTTATATAACCTTGTCTTTGGTTCAAATGAAACACTTGCCAAAATTGCCTAACATCTGTTAAGAATGGTCTACAGGGTGTAAAACGAAATTGAAATTACCTGAGAGAGCTTATAATGCGGAATTACTACTTCCTGCCTTTTTTATCCTTCCAAATCCCATGAATATTCACATACAATTTCTACAAACATGTATATATGTATACATACATATAACTTAATAAAAAATTAAAAACAAAAACTAAAGCCAAAAGCAATAATCAACTAAGGGAGGCAATAATGATTGAGTTTCCATTTATTATTTCAAAATCAATTTTCGATGAAAATCCTTAAGTTTCTTTCTTGATATGGAGTCTATCATCCTAACTTCAGTTACACATAAATAACCAATGTCAAGTAATATTTATGAAATATATATGCTAAGTTTAACAAATTTACATCAGAACACCTAACTGATGGGGATGTGCTCGTTCTGTTATCCTTGGTGCTAGTCGATGTGGAATTACAGAGGTAGATTTTCACTGTGCCAGTTCTGAATCATTGTATAAAAATTAATTTAAAAATATAATCACCACTAAACGTGCTGCTGCACCTATTCAATTTAATAACAAAACAAATGCTACTCTTCCTCCTAAAATGTCTGGTTTTGAGGTTGCTCACATTTTTCTAAAACGAGTGAGACACTGAAGAAGCAATTCAGTACTACAAATCTGGGTGCGCCTCCCTCCATATAACCCTACCCTCTTTTGCAAAGGGAGCTCCCAGCTGCTAAGCTTCATGTAACATTGAAGTTTTCTGTTAACATGATTCTATAGTTAAAAGACATCACGTTTCCATTCCGGAAGGATTCATAAATACCAATTTTTCATGAATGTGTGAACAGATGGGTTAATTACCACAGCAACCAAAAACATACCAGGTCAATTACTTGGCTGGCAAACATTCTAGTGATTTTTCAAATACCATCCTTTTTACACTGCTGAGATAAAGAGGTTGAGGAATATTCTGTATAATAACACAAATGCTAATGCCTGTAAAGGATTTAATAGTGACCTCTTGAGAGGTTTTCACAATCCGAAAATGGAGTAAACACCAGTAGATGCATCAAAACACAGTGAACACACAAAAACTGATCCAGCAGCTGCAGAAATGATGATGGAACAAAAACTAGTGGGGAAAAGAAAATATTAAAGATAGCAGCTACTGAAAGAATTAAATCATTTTCTAAAACAAGCAAGCACATCAATTATTTGCTTAGAGAAAAGTCAGAGCACGGTACAAGAATGAGTAATAGAGACAGGCCACCATTTTGAGGAAAAGAAACCTGATCTAGAAAGTGTGGATTATTTTCTAATGTTAAGAACCAGACTAACTTTATTTTGTCATATTTTAGTATGATATAAAATTTATATGAGAATTACATTAATATGCAATTAATATGGCAGTAAGTAGTCTTGAAAATAACTATAACCAAACCAAAAAAAAAAAAAACTACACCCACCGCTGTCACATCGATTCTGACTCACAGCGACCCTACAGGACAGGGTAAAACTGCCTCATGGGTTTCCAAGGCTATAAATCTTTGTGGAAGCAAACTGCCACACCTTTCTCCCACAGAACAGCTTGTGGGTTTGAACTGCCGACCTTTTGGTTTGCAGCTGAGCACTTTAACCACTGTGCCACTCAGATGGACTAGGAGAATGAAGCAACCCAAAGCTGAGAGAGTAGATTTGCCATTCTAGTGGGCCTGGAAGGCAGAGCTGAAGCCCAGGGCTGAGGGGCCTCCACCCAGAATCCAGAGAGCACAGCCAACACCCAGAGCCTGGAGGGCAGGGCCATTGCCTAGATGGTCTCAGAGAACAGAGGATTATTTCCAAGCCTTGAGAACTAATACAAATTGTTCTGCTGGGTTTTGGACTTGCTTGGTATCTGTTATCCCATCTTTCCCTCTAATTTCTCCCATTTGTAATGGAAATGTCTACCTTATGCCTGTTCCACCATTGTACTTTGGAAACAGATAACTTGTAGTCTAGATTTCACAGCTTGACAGATGAGAATGAATTTTGCCCCAGGATGGAATACGCCTAAAGTCTTACCCATATTTGATTCAGAAGATGAGATTTTAGACTTGGAGTAGATTTAAGATTTTTGGGATGATATGACAGGGTGAATGTTTTACATGTGGCAAGGACACAAATTTTGGGGGGCCAAGGAGTAGAATGTCATGGATTGAATTGTGTCCTCCCCAAAATATGTGTCAACTTGGCTAGGCCATGATTCCCAGTATTGTGTGGCTATCCCTCATTTTGTGATCTCATGTAATTATCCTCCATTTTGTGATGTGCTATAAATTCTAACCTCTGCCTGTGGTTATAATCCCATTTGTGAATGGGTTGTGTTTGTTATGTTAATGAGGCAAGATGAGGTTATGTCAGTGAGGATTATGTTATGTTTATTATGTTAATAAGGCAGGATTATGGTGTATCTTGAGTCAATCTCTTTCGAGATATAAAAGAAATTGAACAAACAAGGGAGAGAAGCAGAGATGGGGGAAGAGAGATGCCAAGCCATATGAAGATCGCCCAGGAGCAGAAGCTGAAAGAGACAAGGACCTTCCTCCAAGCCGATGGAGAGAGAAAGCATTCCCCTATAGCCAGCACCTCGAATTCAGTCTTCTAGCCTCCTAAAGTGTGAGAAAATAAATTTCTATTTGTTAAAGCCACCCACTTGTAGTATTTCTGTTACAGCAGCACTAGATAACTAAGACAGAATTTGGTACAGCCAATGGCAGTCAAAGCAAAATAAAATCACTCCAAAACACCTCAATATCTCTGGTACTCTGTGCAGCCCAGTCGCCAGGGAACCACCAATTAATGCAGGTTTCAGAGACATCACTAAGACAGGAAGAGCAGAAGCTTAGAACATATACTATGACCAAAAAGGACTCTTTTAAGATGCTTATATGGATTGGGCATCCAACCCAAATCTAAATTAAGCAATATTTCAAACACCTTATTTCAGGAAAATAATTCTATACAAATTGGATTAATTGATCCCTTGACTACCAATTCTTCAAACCATATTATTCTTTAGAGACACATAGCCTCAGGGTGGTCCAAAGTACTCCCTGCCCCATGCTTTTGTGCCCATACTCTCTCCTCATCTACAAGTGCTCTCTCTTAGCATCAACATGCATATGAAGTTAGCAGAAGACCCTCATGATCAAATTATTCTTTACAAATATACAATGCTATTTTATATAATCATATGAGACCTGGTCAAAGAATCACAAATAGTGAAAAGAAATATTATCCTAATTGGCAAGGAAGTTTCTTCAGTCTAGAGGGCTCATCCAGGGAACCATACACACTTACCTGAGGAAATGCTTCATTGTGCCTGTTTTGACTATGCAGATGCTATACAGAACTGTCTTCAAGTAACTGATCCCAATTAGTTTTTGTCAAAGTAAGTGTACGCTGTGGAAAGAAATTAGATATATTTACTAATAAGGAGGTTGGAAATCTCAAACCAAATTTCTCTTACTGAGGAGACAATGTGCTATGCACCAAGAACATTATCAGCTGAACTGCCCACATAGCAGCACACTTCAATGGATGAAGACTACAGCTATAGCCTTTCATTTTATAATTCATACAATTAGACTTTCATTTTAAGCCATTTGTAGGAGAAATTATTAGTTTCATGAGCAATCCCTTCAAAAATAAACTTTTTCTCTATTTTGAGTATCGTTCCTATATCCTGGGGAACAGTATTTGCAAGACCAAAAAAAAAAAAAAAAAAGTTAAAATTAACCATCCTGACTTCCAGATATCCAGTGGTCTGAAATCTGGCCGCCTCAACCTTCCAGAAGTACAATTCAAAATTAACTAGAAACAACTGATAATGTCTTTAAGCTCAAAAACAGCTGTTAAAGAGCCAAGTACTTCAAACAAATTAACAACATGTCCTGGCCCTCCCTTTTTCTTTTTTTTTTTTCTTTTTCCTTTTTCTTTCCACTGTGAATAGAGCAGTAAGGCTTTATACAGTATCTGTATAGCATTTTTCACTTTACAGTTTGCCTTCACAAAAACTATAATATCTGGTTAATAGTTTTCTTCTTTCTGATAAGGTGAATACCCAGAGCTGCCTGCAAAGCGGCAAGGTGGGATGAGATGAGACGAAACAGAGAAACAACAGCATAGAGAAGTTACCTCATCAGAGAAGAGCCAAATGGAACACCAGTTGCAACAGCAACGTGAGGAACTGAGTGTACAGACAAATGGCCAAGGGCGGAGACACAATTACCCACTAGAACATCTTGGGAGTGCCAGGAACTCAGCCCAAATATTAATAAAAGCCAGCCATTTATTTAACACCTATTTGTTCTTATAAATATTTCATGCATGCTTGAAAAAAATGTTTACACACCAAATTTAGGATAGTGGTTAGTTCTGGGGAGGGAGAGAGGGGTTTAGAATTGAGAAAAGGAAAAATGGCCTTAACTTTTTAAGTGTTTTATTTCTTAAAATATATCTGAAGCAAAATAAAAGGGAAAACATTTATTCATTTTGTGTGCTATTCTTTGTACTTCTGTGGCTTTTAAAAACGAATCTAAATTTTAACTTAGAAGTGTTAATGCCCACCAAGTGCCCAGATCTTGATTTCTAATGCCATTCTCCACTAAAAGAAACCAAGGCACCTTGGAGAAATGGCTAGTTCTAGGTTGGGTCAAGGAATACACAAGATGAACCTGAAGCATCTTATAGTGCCAGAAAGCAAGCAATTGCTCAAAAAAACAAACAAATGGGGAGATGTCAACTGGACAACTGAAAGAGCTCCCAATGGCCAAAGTTGAGACAATTTGATAACAAAATAAAGTAGTATTAGATTATAACCCAAAGTATAACATAAATATCCATAAGCCTATACTGATATAAATAAATGACTGACTAAATAAATGGGGGAGAAAATCTCCTATACAAAAGAATCCCACATAATTTAAGTAGATACTCTGCCCTCAAAGGAGCCCTGGTGACACAGCCCTGGTTAAGTGCTTGCTGCTAAACAAAAGGTTGGTGGTTTGAACCCACCCAGGGGCTCTGAAGGACAAAGACCTGGTGTTCTGCTCCCATAAAGATCACAGCCTAGAAAACCCTATAGGATAGTTCCACTCTGTCACAGGGGGTCACTATGAGTTAGAATCAACTCAACAGCATACAACAACTCTGCTCTCAATCAGTGGAATATAACTGTCCACCCCTTAGGTGTACACAGGGCATGACTTCCTTTAAAAGAGCGCAATATGAAAAAGGGGAAAAGAGTAACTTAACAGTAGAGAAACCTGACAAACACTACCTCAGCCAGGTGACCGAGGTTAACTGAAAAGTCATGTTGATATCATGTACCCTTGATATGATATGATGAGAATATGGTACTTTACCTCTGTAGTCTTTCTCCGCAAAACTCATAACCCCAGTCTACTCATGAGAAATAAATACATCAAGAAATCTAAACTGAGGAACACTCTACAAAATACCTGACCAGTCCCTCCTCAAAACTGTCAAGGTCATGATAAACAAGAAGAGACTACGGAGACTCTTCTATTTTATTTTGACTTTAACAAAGAGAAATCTATTTCTTCACAGTAAAGTAGGCTTAAAGTCCAAATTCAGGGTGTCAGCTCCAGGGGAAGGCTTTCTCTGTCAGCCTTCCCAACAACGTTCCCCTGGACTAGGAGCTTCTCTGCGCAGGGACCCTGGGTCCAAAAGATGCTCTCTGCTCCTGGCACTGCTTTCTTGGTGGTATGAGGTCCCCCTGTCTTTCTGCTCACTTCTCTCTTCTATATCAGAGACTCTTTTAAAGAGACATGAAGACTAAATATAATATAGTATCCTGAATGGAATCCTAGAACAGAAAAGCACTAGGAAATGTGAATAAAGTATGACCTTAGTTAATAATAATATATCAGTATTGGTTCATTAATTGTGACAATTGTATCATATTAATGTGAGATGTTAACAACAGGGGAAAATGATTGTGGGATATATGGGAATGCGCTGCGCAACTTCTCTGTGAATCTAAAACTATTCAAAAATAAAAAGTTTATTAATATGTTAGTGCCTACTATGCTTTAGACACAGAGTTAGGCACTAGGATACAGGGTGAACAAGATGGGCATGGTCCCAAACTCCAGACCCAACAGGTTGAGGGAGAAGAGGAGACAAGATGATACGGAGACACCAATATGTACTTAAACACAATATTACAAGTGGAAGATGGATGTTGTGACAATAGATATGAGAGAGATCTATTCTAGACTTAGGGGTTGTGGGGAGGGTCTTCCAGATCGAGGGAATAGTACGTACAAAGTCCTAGAAGCAAAAGAATATACAATGTGTGTAGGGGAAAATGTTCAGTATGACTTTGCATGGTGTTAGGTGAGAGGGGCAGGTAAGAACAGGGTTAGCAAGAGATGAAGTGGAAAAGCAATCAGGGGCAGATCATGGAAGGCTTTGCAAGCAATTTAAAGTTTAAACCTTACCCTGTGAATGAGGAATCACTGAAAATTTTCAAGCTGAGATGTGACATAATCAGATTTTTATTTCTAGAAATACACATGGATTGTAGGATGGAGAATAAATTAGATTGTGGTGAAATTACACGTAGGGATACTGCTTAGAAAGTTGTTATAATAATCCAAGCAAAGATAATAGTGGCAGGATAAGCAATAGACAGAGATGGAGTGTGACGGATTTGAGAGATATCTGGAAGGTAGAATCAGCAGGACTTTTGTTAGTTGATTGGGAGTTGGTCAAGAAAAAAAAAGTCAAACATAGGCCAATGCTTATGACTAGCTATTGAATAGACAATGATTCCCTTCACTAAAATATGGAATTCTGGAGAAGTAGATTTGGGGTTATGGAGGTTTAAGAGATCTTTTGGACATTTTGCATTTTCAGGGCTACATGATAGCATGGATATATATGGACTTGAAGGTCAGGAGAATAATCTAGGCTGGAGACAAAGATTTGGGCTTCCTCAGCGTATAGCTGGTAATTAAAACCGTAGTCTAGAAGGAATTACTAAATAAGTAGCATAAATAACACTTGCTGTTCATAACAATAGTTTTAGTTATTAGGATAAAATTAAGTTAGAATTAAAATACTACTGGAATACATTTTAGAAAAATTTTATCAGAATTAAAAAGAAAATATTTTACCCTTAAGCAATTTAATTTCAGTTAATTAGAAAAAATTAGTTTACCTAAAAAAAAAAATCTCATTTTATAATGGTGTGAGATAAATGAAGTAATACAATACTTCAGCTTCCTGCCTTCTACATAGTGGTTCCTGAATCCATTCATTTAAAAAGTTTTTTTTTTTGTTTTCTGTGCTTTAGGTGAAAGTTTACAAGTCAAGTTAGTTTCTCATTCAAAAGTTTATACACATATTGTTTTGTGACATTGGTTTCAATCCTACAATGCGACAGCACTCTCCCCCTTTCCACCCCAGGTTCCCTGTGTCTATTTATCCAGTTTTCCTGTCCCTTCCAGTCTTCTCATCTTGCTTTTGGGAAGGAATTACCTATTTGGTCTCATATATTTGAGAAGCTAAAAAGCTTCTTGAATGCTTATGTGACCAGCATTATGCTTGGTAACACAACATATTTTAATATTGCAAATGAGCCTTCATATTTTAATATTTAATACTGTATTAATTTAGTATCAAATTACTAATTAATTTATTAATATTTATCATCTACCATTTTACTACTTAATATTTTAATACCATGAGGAAGTCATGGGGGAAAATTCAGCACATATGGCAGGGAGTGTGCATGGTGGCTAGAAGAACAAGTTTTGGAGACAGAGTTCACATTTGGGTTCTATCACTAACCAAGTGGAAAGTTGCTTAACCTCTCTAGGATTCACTTTTCTCCCTGTAAAATCAGGAGAGTAATTATACCTATCTTGTAGGGTTGTTCTGTGGATAAAATTAACTGAGGGGTTTAGCACAGTTCCTGGTAAGTAATAAGCATTACAGAAGCCCTGGTGGCCCAGTAGTTAAGCTCAGCTGCTAACGGAAAAGTCAGCAATTCAAAATCACCAGCTGCTCCTTGGGGGAAAGACGTGGCAGTCTGCTTCTGTAAAGATTACAGCCTTGGAAACCCTATGGGGCAGTTCTACACTGTCCTATAGGGTCACTATGAGTTGGAATCAATTCAATGGGCAACAGGTTTTCTTTTTTTTGTTTAATATGCATTAAATGAGTGCTACGCATGGTGTCGCTATGAATCTGAATTGACTGAATGGCAACTAACAACAACAACAACTCACTATTATTATTATTATTGTTGTTGTTTTTATTGTATTCTCCTCTAAAGTAAGAGATCATTTTGTCAAGTGGAGAATCACTTAGGAAGCTGTTAAAATAAATTCTGGCAAGTTGATGGAACCTGAACTAGAATAATGGCAGTGGTGAAGGAAGTGAAAATATTTCGAAGGTAGAACCAATTGGACTTACTAGTTGGATGGGAAAAGTGAAGGGAAAGAAAATAATCATTTATTCTAATTATCTGTCCCCCAAACAGGAAACAAAGATAACAGTAACAATTAGTTCTAATTATCTGTCCCCAAGGAGGAAATACCAAAAATGGCTTTGGATGGTAGAAGAAAGCCTGTACAAATGCTATTTAACTCACTGCTTGCTGCGTATTCATGAGATAACTTATCTTAAAAATTTCTATAGAAAAACAAAAACAATTATTGCTTGCTTTATTTTTAAATCTAACATTGTTTTGAAGGAGGCACACTTGTTAATGTCCTATTTATGTTAAAACAGACCATCTGTGTAAAAGGAAAGGACATATAACAAATCATAGGGAGCAGCACAGGATACTTCCAAGTCACTATTAATAAGAAATGTTCTTTGAGTTGTTTCTCCATGAGTGGTGCTGGGTTAATCTACTCCTTTTCACAAGACCTTTTTTTAAAGCCAGCACAGCATTTCTGAAGTGGCTGGGCAAAGCCTAAGGACGTGGACAATTTAAGTTTGCCCCTCATCTGCACAACGCTCTAACAAAATGGTAGCCATGATAGACTTCATATATTTTCACACACCAGCCTGCTGACTTTAATTTGATTAAAGGTAAATTAATTGCGCTGTTTATATCTGTTTCACTAACTGAAAAAATACCGATATTAACTTTTTGTTTGTGTAATTCAGGTTTACTGAGGTACTATTGTTAGCTGACATTGAGTTGACTCCAACTTATGGCGACCTTCTGTACAACAGAACAAAATGTTGCCTGGTCCTGCGTCATCCTCACAATCACCAGCATGTTTGAGTCCATCGTTGCGGCTATTGTGCCAATCCATCTCACCAAGGGTCTCCTACCCCTTCTTGGCCATCTACTTTACCAAATATGATGTCCTCCTTTAGAGACTGAGCCTCCTGATGACATGCCCAAAGCAAGGAAGTCAGACGACTTTTTTTGTGATCCGTAAGGTTTACACTGACTAATTTTCGGAAGTAGACCACCAGGCCTTTCTTCTCAGTCTGTCTTAGTCTGGAAGCTCCACTGAAACCTGTCTGTCGTGAGTGACCCTGCTAGTATTTGAAATACTGGTGGCATTGCTTCTAGCATCACAGTAACACGCAAGCCACCACAGTATGACAAACTGACAGAAAGGAGTCACCTTTTCTGCAGTCAGACATTAACTCTAATGCCATCTCTCTCACAGATGTAAGGAGAATATGAAAGCAGCTCATTGTGCTGTCTCTTCCCTATGACTTCCTCTCTATAGGGTTTTTCAGCCTGAGGTGGACATCAGGATTACCTACTCTATTTTAAATCTCTCATGTTGTTGTGAAATGATCTGTTTCATGCTTCTTTCCTCCCTAACCTTTATGTTCCTCTAGGGCACCAGGGAAGCCCAGGGCCTGGTACAATGCCTGGTACACTATGTACTCAATATATATTGGTTGAAATAAACTTGGCATCCTTTTAGAGAAGTGCACTTCTTTAACAGCATTATTGAATAACAGTGATAATAAACTAAAAATCTCCCAACTGGAAGGAAAAAAATATAGATCTTTTTAAACTAAAGAATATAATTATAAACCTGGGTTTCCTAACTTTTTCAGTTTATATGCAGTAATTTCTCTCCATGTGCACGGGGACATTGCACTGGACTCATCCAAAGGGAAGGATCAAATGATCATGCTTATGGATCAAACACCCCCAGAGATCAATTGACACTTCGGTGCTGCCCTGTAGGGTTATCTGCCCCTTGGACCTCTCTTTCTAGCTGGGAGGAAAAGGGCAGCAGTGAGTGGTCTGTCACTTCTGAAAACTCATCCTTTTACCTGGTATCAAGGAACTTGCCCTGCCTGCTTGGAGGGAGCAGCCCCCTGAGGCTCTTTGTAAAGTACCACGGGGTAACTCTGCCTTTTAGAAGTCAATCTGTCTATTGAACATCCCAGGGAATGAATTAGAGACTAGAGGGAAGAGAACTTCTTTCTTTAAAATCTTAATCCTTACCTGAGATGGGAAAACCTGCTTTCTATGTAGCCCTTCAAATTCTAACTGACAGAATCCTCTGCAACAACCAAAATGCTTATGGATTTATAATGTTGATACATAATAAAGGAGTCCCCAGGTGGTGCAAACGGTTAAGCCCTCAGCTACTAACCGAAAGGCTGGCAGTTCGAATCCACTCAAGAGGAACCTTGGAAGAAAGGTCTGGTGATCTACTTCCAAAAGGTCACAGACATTGAAAACCATATGTAACACAGTTTTACTCTGAAACACATGGGATCGCCATGAGTCATAACCAACTCTATGGAAACTGGTACTGGTTTATACATAAATAAAAAATAAGAGTAACAAACAAATACTGTTACACTCTTATAATTTGCCTAATTTGAGAGTATTCTGAATTTTAAGAAATATATTAAATATACAACACATTTAAAAATAAAAATTAAAAAGTTAAAAGTTTCAGTGTAAGGTCTTGTGAAACTAATAATAATGATAGTTAATATTTATAAAGTACTTACTATGTGCCAGGTAATATTCTATGGGTTTTATTTATATTAACTCACTTAATCATAAAGAGAAATTAATTGGGTTTATTATTTCCATCAGAAAAATTTCCCAATTACTTTTAGAAATCGTATGAAGTGAGTGAATAATTATTACCTCCATTTTATAGCTGAGGAAATTGAGTCACAAAGAGGTTAAGGAACCTTCCAAGGTCACACAGCTAGTACATGGCAGAGCTAGGATTCAAATCCTCTCGGCCTGGCTCTTGAGGTAGTACAATTAATCATTCTCCTGTGCTATCTCTGGCAATAACTGAGGTAAAATTTCGAACTGAGATAAAAGTGAAGAGAATGCATAGTATATTCAATTCAAACTAAACTGCAGAGATTGGGATAATCAAAGCCTGCATGTACTCCTGCACCCCGAATTTAACAGTGTTCCACTGGGAGTTACTGGGGGACTCTTGAATAGAAAAGGTTACTATGCCACTGGAAAGTAATCTCTTTTCTTTCCTGAAACAAACATACTACAGATCTGGAAGTTCCTAAACTAGAAAATGTTATGGAAGGAAATTATACAACACAGCCAAAAAATATGAGTTTTTTGTTCTTTACTGGGGCCACATTCCCAAGGAGATAAGAATTCCTGGCAGTGTAACTGTGAAATAACTAATAATAAAAATAACCCCTACAATGTAAATCTAATGCTACCTTGGGTTGAGAAAATACAATGAAATTCAAATTCCTGGTCTACACTGCTACTTGAGTGATGACTTCATTCTCCTCAACTACTTTGAGGGAATCGATCAGTGTGACATGGTCTTCAAATCAACATTTTCCCTTCAGTCTACCTCTATATGTTTGTCTTCATACTATGTTAGATATTTACCTTTGTAGATGAAAATGTTTCCCTACCTTTTTCTACTATACATAAAATATTAAAATATATCAAAACTCGTTGCCGTTGAGTCAATTCCATCTCATAGCGACCCTATAGGACAGAGTAGAACTACCCCATAGGGTTTCCGAGGCTGTAATCTTTTCAGAAGCAGACTGCTGCATCTTTCACCTACGGAACGGCTGTTGGGTTCCAACTGCTGACTTTTCTGTTAGCAGCCAAGTGCTTAACCATTGCACTACCAGGGCTCCTGAAATATATCTCGTTGCTGGTAAAGTATTCCAAAGCTACCTAAGAGATACATACTAGCTTGGTTTTCTTGAATTCATTGGGAAGCAAAATAAATTTCATTGTCCTCTAGATTTCCCTAATTGCATCTTCTTATTGTTGATACTTCTTTTCATGCTACATTTTTTTTTACAGAAGAAAAAAAAATCAATCAGGTGGGTCACCCTCAAAATACAATTTGCTATAATTAATGATGACCAGAAGATAAAAACATGTTCCACTCCCCCACCCTGAATCTAGATTAAAAAGAGAAAATTTAGGCAAAGTTTTTTAGCACTGGTGAAAAAAAAATATATCACATTCCATTTAACAAGAAGAACACACGCACACACACACCAAGCTTCCTCTACAGATGATAATTTCAAGATAAGCAACATATAATTTATTTGCCACTGATGTAATTTCCTCACTTTGGGCTATTCCCATTTTGGGTAAAAAAGGAAAGGACAACATGTTGAAACATAAAATCCATGAATAATAATTTTTACAGTTTTGTCTGCTAGAAATAAGATTGGTCAAAAGCTGCTCTGAGTATCAGAAGGAAGCCTGTGGCTAGTCTGGATCAATTCCATTTATCCTGTGTCTTTACTACCATATCACTTCTAAATCTTTTCTAAAAGTAATTGGGAAATCTTCCTGATGGCAATAATAAACTCCAATTAAATTCTCTTAACCCATATGAATATTTCAGCTTCCCCCTTGAATGGTCTAATAATAGATACTTGTACACTGTTAAGGTCTAATGAAGTCATAATGGTGACATCCCTCAATCAGTCAGAGATTTGGGAATGTAGCAGACAGATACAGCATCTCTTTTTTCACCCTATCCTCATCAATCTCTATATCTGTGTGGAGAACATATAATGGTGGAGAAGGCAAATATTCTGATAAAACCCAAAACTTACAGATGACTACAGCCAGGGTAGTTTTAACGGCTTCCACTGATTCTCTATTATGCTCTACATGTATGTACACCTGTGAATGGTTTTCAAGAAATTAGAGAAAGTTCCCCAAAACAAGCACGACCTCCCAGCAGGAAGCATGTCTCTGTGGGAGCACAAGGAAAGGGCACAGAAGGTTTGTGGATAAGGAGTGGTTGGTGGGGGACAGTGGGGGTTGGAGTCTGGCTGAGCCGACCCACAGAACAACACAAGGAGGTCAGTCTCCTTAAAGCAGATGGACCAAGTATCAGATTCAAATAGGCAAATGAACACCATGGGTCTGAATTAGCAAATTCAGATAATGGGTAAGTTTGCATCATGCTTCCTATTTCATCAAGTCATAGAAGCACTGTTTCTGTGCAAGGGAGACCTAGTCAGATGAGAGGCTCATAATCTTCGAAGTATATAATGCGATAAGACTTACCACTTGAAAAGAGAAAGAATGGAAGGGGGATGAAGGGAAGGGAAGGGAAGAGCAGGAGAAAGAAAGAGGAAAGAAGAAATGAAATACTTTCTAAGGCTGTTCATGAGAATCTGAATCGTGTATAAAATGCAAGTTTTGACTTTGTACGGATATGCACACGAGCAGAGAAAGCATTCAATACGAAAATTTACTATTAGAGAGAAATGAAAAAACTTTCAAATTATGCATTTACATTTCACACAAGCCAGCAGCATGTCATATTAGAAGTACAATGCTCACATATAAGGATCTCCCTGAGGCCACATTCCAGCACTTTCCTTTCCTCTTTCCCTGGTGATTAATTTGAAAAATGCTCTGCAGACACTCACTAAAATGACAACTAAGAAGGGCTTTTCCCCCTTCCTCAGGAATAAAACATTCATCCAGAGTTTATTTTTGTTATTTATAGCAGTGGAGGTTCGTACCACTCACAGAATCCAGGGCTGCCTGGAAGTATATTTATGATCTGCTTCAAAGATACAATGGTTTTTCTGGCTTTCACCATGGTCACCTACATCTTATGTACTGTTTCCATGGAGGGGACAAAGGGAGGGAGAGCAGGATTGATGAAATTGGTCTCCAAAATAATCCACAAAAGAACAAAGAAATTTCAAAACCTACATATCGATCCTATTTTTTTCCTCAAAAATAATCTAGATTTTGTGCATTCTCATTTCTGTATGTCGGTTTTAAAAATTAAAATTTCTAAATAAAACCACAATAAAGCATTTGTAAACTTATCTATGCATAAAAAATGAAATACATACAAAACCAAAACTGTTGCCATCAAGTTGATTCTGACTCATAGAGACCCTATAGGACAGAGAAGAACTGCCCCATAGGGTTTCCTAGGCTGTAATCTTTTACAGAAGCAGACGGCCATATCTTTCTCCCATGGAGTGGCTGATGGGTTCAAACCACCGACCCTTCGATTAGCGGCTGAGCACTCAACCACTGTGCCACCAGGGCTCCTTGAAATGGGCATAGTTTCGCCAATTTAATTGATGCTTTTTGCAAAATTTTTACTTTCACACAATGAGAACACAGTGAAGTTATCTATTTAGAGACATTTGACACAAAAGTTTCAGCAAATTGGGAAATTTCCAGGGTAAATGGAGGCAAATAGGATGCTCTGTCTCTAATGCAACTACTGCTGGCCCTGACCCCACAAATGACATAAGCGCATTCACTTCTGGGAAGTAGTGGACCATTTCAGGACACTTAGGTTAGGATTCTGCAATAACCTGTACTGTAAAACAAACAAACAGAATTGTTTCAACTTACTTTAGAGCTATGACTATGCATGACTTTGCATGGCTGAATGAGTATTATTTTACTCTTTTTAATGATATTCCATCAGTGCCATCAATAATAGAATGCACCATTATTTCATGTGCCCTTGAGAACAAAAAAAAAAAAAATGCTGCCAACTAATCTGTGACGCATTCTCATTTCAATGATGTAGGGAAAAAAAGCATCTTAGAATCGATGAAAGACAGAAAGATTGAAGCCTACTTATTTCTAAATTCCAGGTTACAATGTTTCTGTAGGAGAATCCATTGTTTGAGGTAATGGCCAGCAGCAAATCACACTATAGGATTCTTAGTCCCTGATTCAAACATTTTTAACCAGGTTAAGTACTTCCAGACTATGTGACAGGTTGTTTACATATGAGCAACTCATGTCCTTCTGACCCTAACTGAAGAATCTCCCAACTCCTTACTCCATAGCCTATAGGCTCTTGTTCCCTTCCCTCTTCACCATCCCTCCAATATACAGACCCATACACATTCACACATTTACACAGGACTCCTGTCAACTTCCTATACCACAAAAAGGGCTCCACCATAAACATCTCAAGAGAAGTACTTAACTATGCAAAGAGTGGGTGTGTAAGTAAATGCTTGGCTGAAGGCAAAGCACATGTAGTCCAAGCTCCATTTTCCTGTTGTTATCTTATTTGACCTCTAATATATGTGAGGCTGCTTCCTGAAAGGCCCTTCTTTGGCTTCCATGACCCCACCTTCTCCTGGTTTTCATCTATCTCACTAACTCTTCCTCAGCTTGCCTTTTAAGTGTAGGTGTTCCCCCAATGCTCTATTCTTGACCATTTTCTTCCTCTACACCTCTCCTAAGTGACCTTCTCTCTCAGAGCCTCAACCAAAATTCAACAAATGACCAAGGTCAGACAGACAGTAGGAAAAGACCGCAGCTGTTAATTCTAGTCAATAAACATTTACTGAGCACTTATTATGTTCTGGTGGTGCAGTAGTTAAGCGTTTGGCTGCTAACCAAAAGGTCAGCAGTTTGAATCCACCAGCTGCTCCTTGGAAACCCCATGGGGCAGTTCTACTCTGTCCTATAGGGTTGCTGTGAGTTGGAATATATTCAACAGTGAGGGCTTTGGTTTTGGTTTGGTTTATGTTCAGTTCTTTATAGGCACTAGACACACAAATGAGAAAGACATAGTCTTTGCCCTCAAGGAATGGGAAATCTAGTAGATCTCACACACAGAATCTGGTATGCTTTTTGGAAGTCAACACAGAAGCTCTGAGCTGTCTCAAATGAAAATACACCCTTTTAAGCCATACTAGACTATACTCTAAGGTAAGGGTTCTCAACCAGCATACCATAGTTTTCTGTATTCTTCACAGATTTGTGACAAAATTCTAATCATTTATTGTATAAAATTACTATTTTTTTACAATGGGAAAAACATATTATTTAGAATAATATATGTTAGTTGGAACATTTTGCTAAGAAGGTAGTGTGACCAGATTAAGGGAATATTACAACTCACTGTGGGTTAGGCGATAACAGGAGTAAGCCAAACAAGTATAATTGTGGAAATTTATACAGACAACGTGAGATACTTACTAAACAGTAACTGTTTCACTAAAATTATTGCTAATGTATTTAACACTGTTTTACATCTTTAATTCCTTTTAAGTGTGCCTCTAAAACTGTGTCATGGGCTTCCATTTAAATATGACAAATAAAATGGAATGGAATCTCATTAAAATAATAGTAAAGAAAATAGGCATGAATCCAAAAGGTCGGGGGGCACTGAGTTTATGTTAATGATGGAATGATCTGGAAGGGGATAGTAGGGATGGTTGCACAATTTGAAGAATATAATCAGTGTTGCTGAGTTTACATGTAGAAGCTGTAAACTGGCATGTGTTTTGTTGTGTATATTTTCACCATAATAAAAACATTTAATGGTATATATCAATGATGTCATGGATTGAATTGTGTCCCCCGAAAAATATGTGTCAACTCGGCTAGGCCATGGTTCCCAGTATTGTGTGGCTGTCCAACATTTTGTGATCTGATGTGATTATCCTATGTTATAAATCTTAACTTGCATGATATTAATGAGGCAGGATTAGAGGCAGTTATGTTAATAAGGCAGGACTCAATCTACAGGATTCAAGTTGTATCTTAAATCAATCTCTTTTGAGATATAAAAGAGAACTGAGCAGAAAGGAGAGGGATCTCATTACCACCAAGCTAGAAGAGCCAGGAGCAGAGCACATCCTTTGGACCCGGGGTCCCTGTGCTGAGAAGTTCCTAGACCAAGGGAAAATTGATGACAAGGACCTTCCCTCAGAACCAACAGAGAGAGAAAGCCTTCCCCTGGAGCTGGTGCCCTGAATTCGGACTTCTAGCCTCCTAGACTGTGAGAGAATAAATTTTTATTTGTTAAAGCCATCCACTTGTGGTTGTTCTGCTATAGCAGCACTAGATAACTGAGACAAACGACATCTTAGATTCGGTAAAATATGGTGGATGAGCTGAGGAGAAAAAAAGTGACAATTAAAATATTAGACACTCTCACAATGCATCCTACTTTCAGAAATATAAAAAATGAGGAAAAGGAGTCTCTGGGTTGTGCAAACAGTTAAGTGCTCGACTACTAGCCAAAACGTTAGTGATTCGAATCCACCCAGAGGCACCTCAAAAGACAGGGCTGGTGATCTGTTTCAGAAAGGTCACAGCCTTGAAAACCCTATGGAGCAGTTCTAGTTTACACACATGTTGTTGCCTGAGTCAGAAGTGACTCGACAGCAACTAATGACAACAACAAACAACAACGCTGCTGTGTGACAACATTATCACACACACACAAAAAAAACTTAGTGGCTTAAAAAAATGAGGGCAAAAAGTGCCTCTTGAAATTGACAAAATAAAATACGTATTTTCCCAAAGAACATCCCTTCTTATCCCAACTCCTCACCCCATACTAAATCAATCTTTAAAATCAGTAGATCCACAAGAACTGCATCTGCCTCTTCTTTAGTTTGCCAGTGGTATCCCTACCTTCTCCTTCAGGTACACATAGCACTAGCCTGAAAATACCAGCCTCTCCTTCTAACCAATGCGAAGCAAGGTGCCTTGTAAAAACTCATAGAATGAATAAACATTTCTTTTTGCGGCTTTCAGAGTACTGTGTTCTCCATAGGTTCTCATGACTGACTAACACGACAACAAAAACATGGACTTACACCCTGTACTAGTCAAGGTTGTTGCTGCAAGGAACAGAAACTAGTTTTGTCTAAGCAGAAAAAGAATTTTCTGTAATCCACAGACTCTCCAGGAGGGCCAGAGAACTGGGTTTGAAGGCTGTGTAGCTTAAGATGTATGTAGCTTAAGATGATGACACAGAACCAGTCCAGTAAAGACACTTCTACTGCTGCAACCAGGCACTGACTCTGGAGCTGGTACCACTCACCTTCCAGCACTTACTAAGGGGCATTGCCGACTAGAACATCTGTCCATGGGGCAGAGGCTGGGCCATGGACCCAAGCCTATGGTGCAAAGATATCTGGGAAAGGAAGCATCTGGCACTTTAAGCTCTTATAGTGGGGAGTAGACGCTCCCTCATAATGTGGGAGAGCCTCCAACATGAGAAAGGGGGTCCGATATCAGTGTTCAAAAGAAATGGCAAGTGTCCACTCTATACTCTAAACAAACACCTTTGAAAGCTAAAACACAATGCCGAGTAATGACAGTACGCATAGAGTACTCAGAGTGAACATGTGTCCATCTTTCATCTTTGCGTAATTTGATTAGATGCACTGTGAAATTCTGTTTTAGAACCTGGACACATGCCTATTTCATGGCTACTCAAAATGCATATACTCACTGTAAACTAAGAATTTCAAGTATGATCTTAGATAATTAAAGAATATCTGGAAATAGTCTCTAACCTAGTGGTGGTCACAGAGTAGATGTACTTTATTTAAGTGGTGATTAATTATCTAGAGAATAATTATTGTTCTAGATTTTTTCAAAAATATATTGTAAGGCTATATATTCATTACAAATCAAGGAAAAGATACACAGTACTTATGTGTTACATAAATGTTACTAAGCTGAATTAAACATTGGCAGATTCATATGTAAGTGCCTGGGAGCTCATGATCAGATACAGGAGGTGTTTTAAAGGTCATGGAAACCCTGGTGGCATAGTGGTTAAGTTACGCTGCTAACCAAAAGGTCAGCAGTTCAAATTCACCAGGCACGCCTTGGAAACTCTACAGGGCAGTTCTGTCCTATAAGTTCACTGTGAGTCGGAATCGACTTGATGGCGATGGGTTTGGTTGTTTTTTTTTTTTTTTTAAAGGTCATCTGAGCCAACGCACTCTTTAATAAGGCATTCACTCTTATTACATCCCTGACAGATGGCCCAAAATGCATCACTTTCAGGACATGTGCTATACTGCTTGTTTCTGATATTCTTTGATCTAGACTCTATCCATCTATGAATCCAACCAAAGATCGCATTAATTTCTTCTGTATTGTTGGCTAATGCTCAAGTGAACTAAAACTATCTTTTACGAACCAAACTGTTGTTGAACCAGGACTTCCATAACATATATGCTGTGGATTGAATTGTAGTCCCCAAAAATACCTGTCAAATTGGCTAGGCTGTGATTCCTAGTATTGTGTGAATTGTCTACCATTTTGTAATCTGATGTGATTTTCCTATGTGTTGTAAATCCTATCTCTATGATGTGATGAGATGGGATTAGTGGCAGTTATGTTAACGAGGCAGGACTCAATCTACAAGATTAGATTGTCTTAAACTATCTCTTTTGAGATATAAAAGAGAGAAATGAGCAGAGAAACATGGGGACTTCATACCACCAAGAAAGCAGCACCAGGAGCAGAATGCATCCTTTGGATCTAGGGTTCATGCATGGAGAAGCTCCTAGACCAAGAGAAGATTGATGACAAGGATCTTCCTCCAGAGCTGACAGAGACAGAGAGAGAGCTGTCCCCTGGAGCTGGCACCCTGAATTTGGATTTCTAGCCTACTAGACTATGAGAGAATAAACTATTTGTTGAAGCCATCCACGTGCGATATTTCTGTTACAGCAGCACAGATAACTAAGAAAATATACTTGGGCAATTAATTTTAGAACCTAAATGAAACTCACATCCAATCTTTTCAAATGTAATCTTCATTGCTGCCCTGGCTCTGGGTTAGGAATATCACATTTAATTCTGACTGTCATACAAATTAACTACCCTTTTGAGTTTTGCATTATCAACAAATCTGATATATGTATGATCTGTATATATCTGAGTCATTGATAAAACTGTTGAAATGTCAGGATCAAGTGAAGAGCTGTAAAGCAGGCCAGCAGGAACCACCTTCTATGTTGATTTCTGCACTCACAGGCATTCTTTGGGTATGGTTGATGAATGTAGCTATGAGTCCACATCCCAGACCTCATTTCTACATCTTACCCACAAAGATTACTCAAGAGCCTAGTTGATAGGTGTGTTCCTGAAAAACTGTGTATATGTAAAAATTTGATGAGTCTGGCTCTATTTAAATGTTCCAGGTTACCTACAATTTAAAGACATTTTAGGGGAAATTTTTGGTACAGCACAGAACTCATCAGTGAAGCAAAAATTGTAACCCAATTCATCTGTTTTGTAACTGCCGATTTTCACATATTGGAATTAAATATTGGGCTATATACACATTACACATAAGACAAAATATGAAAGTAAAAATTCTACATTAGCTATTTTAACAAAGGCTTGTAAAATTATGACTAATCATGTGCATAATTTGCATTTCAATTAAACTAGCTCTGATAAATTTTTAGCATTTTAAGAGAATTAGGATTAAACTTTTCAACTAAAAACAACTGTTTTAAGTTTCCTGCTAATTTAAATGCATTCTAAGACCAAAGAAACATAAGCGTTCTACTGGAATATGGACTCTCTGGAAAATCTGGCTTCCAAATTCCAAAGAGTAAAATATTCTTATTCTTTTTCTAAAGGAAAAAAGAAATAGACTTGTGTAATAAACTCATTCCAGAAATGGACCGACGCTTTACATATTTATAACATATTTACATATTTATCAACTGGTGATGCAAGAAAGATTTAGGGAACAGGGCTCATCATGTCATTGATGATATTTGTTAAACCAAAGAACATCTGGATGATAAATAAATCATCAATTTCATCATAGATGAAAACTTCAAAACATATGGCAGCTCTTCAACTACTTGTACAAGGAAAAATAGGATGGAGATTCACAGCCACTGAAGTAAGCTCTTATACCAAGCATCATAATTAACCAAGTCCTAATTCCAATAATTAAAATGAAAACTACATTTAAAAGCTATGTGAAGACCATTGAGGAGCCCTGGTGGTACAGTGGTTAAGAGCTACGGCTGCTAACCAAAAGGTCGGCAGTTCAAATCCACCAGCTGCTCCTTAGAAACCTGGGAGACAGTTCTACTGTATCCTATAGAGTTGCTATGAGTCGGAATTGACTCGATGGCAACAGGTTTGGTTTTTTTGGTTTAAAGACCGTTGAATTTGCAGCTTTGTTTGAGACCAATTTTTGTAAAGCAGCTTAATGAACCCTCTAGGAGTTGCTGGGTGGTGCAAATGGTTAAGCGCTTGACTACTAGCCAAAAAGTTAGTGGTTTGAACACATCCAGAGGTGCCTCAGAAAACAGGCCTGGCAATCTGCTTTTGAAAGGTTATAGCCTTGAAAACCCTATGAGGTGCTGCTGTACTCTGCATACATGGGCTCGCTAAGAATTGGAATCAACTCAACGGCAACTAACAATAAGAACAACAACAAGCCCTCATTAGACATTGATCATAATAATCATTTTGCTTTGCACCAAAAAAGCAAAAAATTAAACATAAATTGTAAATTATTTTTATGGCATCTGAAACATCGTATAGGGTAGGTACAGAGACATTATATAAATTGTCTAAGTACATTGAGAATAAAGTTATTCATCCCTTAGAGCCATAACCCATAACTCATTGCTATTAAGTCGATTCCGACTCATAATGACCTTATAGAACAGAGTAGAACTGTCCCACAGGATTTCCAATCTTTACGGGAGCGGACTGCCACATCTTTCTCCCGAGGAGTGGTTGGTGGGTTCGAACTGCCAACCTTTCAGTTCACAGCTGAGCGCTTAACCACTGCGCCACCAAGGCTTCCCTTAGAGCCAAAGCAACAGTTAATTTTTATTTTATAGACATACAGGATTAGAGTTGGTACTACATTCTTTTTTAAAATGTGTGCATCTTCCATTTTACAGGAGAGAACCTGATTTTAAAATAAATGACTTGTCATAGTCAGCCTAAGTGAGCTGTAGGGTTAAAAGCTCCCGGGATGCAAGAACAGATTATCTTCAGAATTTTTAAATTCAGAATATTTACTGAGAACTTAGAATGTGAACTGAGCACACAATTTGAGGTAAGGCTCTCTCTGGATGATAGTCCACATAAGCTGCCATTAGAGATCAGCATAGCAAGTTTTTCTTTAACAAGCCCTGTTGATGTGAACCTCGCTGAAAATAAAACCTATAGTCTAACTGCCATGAAATTTTAGCAACTTCAATATGTCTTTGATCTTTTTTTTTTTTCCTCATAAGCTATCAGAATCATGGGGCAGGACACTTCACAGACACTGCAGAAACGAATAAGTACAAATAACTGAAATAGAACTGTTTTCTGCTCAGTTGTATAAAGGATAATCATTTGACAAGAAAGACCTTAACTACTTCATTATACATTTTTAGCATACGGTAACTTTGATGATTTTAAGAACTGATTGTAAAATATGAAGTGGAAATTTAATCACACATATGGATACTCAAACATACTAGGCTCCTCTGAAACATGATCCCTAGATTTGTTGACAGAAGCGTAATTTAGAATGTCACTCTATTGTCATCTGCTTGATTTTACAAATTGGAATCTTCAAGAAATGAGTAAGTGTTCTTTACATGGACTGCACTAGTTTGATCTTCAATTTCCCTGGAAACTTGCCTATGCAGATCAATAGTGAAAGTACTTGCTAGGTCTTCAAAGACATGAATGTATGTGGTGTGCTATTTTCTGGAATTAATTGCATTTGGAAATTCTGAGTAGGTACTCTCTGGTACTACAACCATATGGTCATTTTCACATAGTGCTATTTCTGTTACATTTATATTCTTTCCATCATCAGAATCTGCTTCCTTAAAGATAGCAGGACCAAATCAGAAAATGATTGCAATTTAAGCTTTTCCTACTTGAAGCAACAGATCTGCTAAAACCATAGCATCTGCTTATCTTATTTCAGGAAGCTGTGCCAGAAGCAACCAAATATTGATCAGCATCTCAAATATTATATTACAATATCTACTTTTATAAAAAAAGTAATGAAACCTCTTAAATAATATACCCCAGTACTATGTGATGATGACTTTTTATCTGAGCAAACTGAAATGGTGGTGGAAGACCAAAGGAGTACTAAGGTATTAGTCAATGAGTAGACCACTTGCTTTTTAAAATGCAGTGAGATGCATTCACAAGCACCATTTGCCAATCCCTGTACTTGTCCCTTTTCAGCTCCCTCTTCCATCCCATCAGCAACTATTTAAAATCTTCCTTCCAGAATCCCCTTTTCACTTCCTTCATTCTCAGCAGGCCACTCTGTTCTCTGAGATCATTAGGTAAAATCCTTCAACTTCCAGCTCCACTATTTTTTTCCTCTTTTCTTCCCAGGATAAGATCTCACTCTCTTATTCAAAGCCAAATCAAACCAAAAACCAAACTTCTTGCCATCGAATTGATTCCAACTCACAGCAACCCTATATGACAGAATAGAACTGTTCTATAGGGTTTCCAAGCAGCAGCTCGTGGATTCCAACTGCTGAACTTTTCGTTAGCAGCTTGAGCTCTTAACCACCACAATAGGACCCCTATTCACAGCCAGCCCTATCAAAATTGCTCCCTGATCACACACCCTGACTGGAGCCACTAAGCAGGGTTCGGCTTCTCGCCCAGGCTCCCACAGTGGAGGCCCTACACACTTCTGGCATAGCAAGTCCCACATCTTAACGATTATGTTGTTCTTGTTGTTAACTTCTCTCTAGTCAGCCCCAACTCATGGTGACCCTATGCACAACAGAACAAGACACTGCCCACTCCTATGCCCTCCTCATGATCAGCTGTGGATTGGACCTTGTGATCCATGTGTTTTCACTGCCTCATTTTTAGAAGTAAATCACTAAGCCTTTCTTCCTAAGTCTGGAAGCTCCGCTGAAACCTGTTAATCATCGTAACAACATGCAAACCACTAGTGACAGACAGGTGGCGGCTACGCAGGAGGTGCACTGGCCAGGAATCGAACACAGGTCTCCCACATGGAAGGCAAAAATTCTACCACTGAACCATCAATGCTCCATTAATCTTATAATGTAGTCCCCCCGTCCCCCTACTTATCTTTGTATCCTTGGCACCTCTCACTAAGCCTAGCAAGCAAAAGGTACTCAACAAATGTGTGTTGAATTGAAACTACTCACTTTTAAGCATGAATTATTTTCAATAACTTAAACCAGAACTGAGCTTGTCCCAGATTGTCTGCAGAACAGTATATGATTTCTGCTCCACTTTATTTTTGTCAACCCATCAGTGACCCAAAAAGGAGGAATGAGACAATTTCAGTGACTAAGGTTGCCAGATAAAATACAGGCTGCCAATGTTAAAACTGAATTTCAGATAAATGACAAATAATTTTTTTAGTATGATCATGTCCCAAATATTGCACAGGACGTGTTTATACTAAAATAATTATCCAATTCAGTTTTAACTGGACATCCTATATTTTTACTTGCTAAGTCTGGCAACTCTACCAGTGACTGTTTAAAGATTCTAAGAGGACTCAGGAAATACTTCCTCAGAGCACTGGAGTTTTACATCCGAGCTCTGTAATTAGCCGGATTTGTCTGTTAATGCAATGGGGTTTCTTTGTAAGCATCTCTGGGGAGATCAGTATCATGCTTTAGGAAATGCTTATTATATAACATTTTCACTTACATTTATAATTTCATGTAATTCCCTTCTAATATAATCTATCAATAATTTTAGCACAGAGAATACTATAATGTTGCTCAAAATTTTTTAGACAACTGAATACTCATGAAGTTATTTATATGACTGAGGTAAGTCCTGATTATATGTATTAATAATTTACATTTTGTGAAAATGTATTTTCCATTAAACCAGCAAAGCATAATAAGGAAAATCTTTCATTTGAGGATTTTTCATTTCATTAATCAAGCATAGCGATACACACTGTCCTTATCCGGCTAGGGTGAAGCAGTCAGGCGGAGGTGGAGCCTGTGATGTAACTGCAGTGGGTCTTTGTTGGAAGAGGCCTCCCTAAATGTGAAACATCTGTAAATGTAAGCACTTCAGCTTGACTGTGTATAGGCTGACAAGAGAAAAGAGTTGCCTCTTAGCATCACATACTGGAGGCTTGAAATTTTGGCCAACAGAGGAATTCCTCAGAGGTCATTTTAGAAGGTAATACACCTGGCTCACTAAGGGGGAGAAAAGCAAGCTTTTTCTGTAAAGGAGTACCATTTTAGGTTACCAACTGCTGTGTTTGTCAGTTCATAGATTAATGTGATGGTGCAATGGAACTTTTAACCCAAAGTGTAGGGAAAGATACCCTATAGCCTGTTCTTATCCAGAAAGTTCCCTACATTAATGGGCTCTTCTTTCAGATTTCTTGGCAGTGATTACAGAGAAGACATTCATGTCTTATTTCCATGAAAGAGATTAAGGATAGATAAATATATATCTCCGACGTAGTGGGATGGAAGGGTGAATCTTCATCAACATTTCAACTAGACTGACCTCAGAGAAAAGTTTCAGGCAAAGAATGACTAAGTCTGCTGTAACTACGTGGTGTCATAAGATAACAATGAATTAAGATGTTTATCCCAACACAAGCACACTACCTGCCTTCCACCATATTGGCAGCTCCAGTTAAGGATGGTTGTCAAGCTACCACAACACGCACACGCACTCGCACTGCAGAGACGCAGAACAATGCCTGGATGCTTGCCCAAAACTGGTCTCTCCCAACGACAGGCTCAATTAATGGTACCAATCTGAATCTCACTGGGTGGTAGCAGCGTTTCTTTCCTAGCTGGTGGGGGGCGAGGGAGGGAGGATGACATTTGGAAAGCTCAAGGCACTGGTTGGGGCTTCCACCGGCCCTGTGCAGAGCAGGGAGGCTGATAAACATGTTCATTAAACTTGATCCGAAGCAAGTGAGCCTGCGAGGTCGTTCCTGAAATATTCATAAGATGTGTTACCGGACTCGCGCGTAGCCCGCACCCACACTTTGAAAAAAGGCACCCACAACAGCACACGCCACCACCACATTTCCACTGATCTCCTTTTAACAGCTCCGTCGGCTGTTGTTCCCCACCGGACTGTTCAATTCTACCTGCCCAGGAAAAAGAGACACTCTAATAAGTGAGGAGTTTCCCAGCAGTTGAAGGAGGCGCCGCGTGCCAGCCCCTCAGCCAGCTCCTCCGGGCTCGCAGCGCAAAAGACCCCCCAGCCCCGCATACCTGCCAACCCGCTGGCCTGAACCGCCCGGTGCCGAGCCAGCGGAGCACGGGGTCCCCGGAACCCAAATAGCCCACTCCCCCTGCCGGGCCGCCCTTCGTCCCTGCCTCGCATTTTGGCCTCAGCCGGTGCTCCGTCCCCTCGCAGTCCTTGGCGTTCAGTCGCTAAGCGACCTGTACCCAGGCCGAGATGCAAACAGCCTCTTGTGCCCATCTGCAGCCTCGCTGGTTTTAATTCTGGGGTAGAAGGCGGATGGAGGATTACGATCCTAGGGGACCCTGGAGCCCCTGAGCCGAGGCAATGTGCCCCCTTATTCATGCCCCCTTTTCTGCTCCCAACCCTTAGCATTTCTGCTTCGCCCCAGACGCAGCGCAGCTCGCCTGGTGCCTTGCGTCCTAGCCTCCACCTCTCTCCTCTCCAAGGGCATTCGTCCTTTGCCCCTCGCTTCCTCCGGGGTCGGCCCTAGGCGCTGCTCCTTACCTGGACTCCAGCTGCGGCGACAGGCTCAGCAGGTTCCGGCGCGCGACAGCCCTCTCTCCATCCCTGTCTTCCCCAGGCGCCCCGGCTGCGAGCTCCGCGGCGGCGAACGACCCCGTAGGTCTCCGGCGGGAAGGTTGGACAGGGGCGGCCGCGGATGCAGCACAGGCTGCCGGCGCGGGAGGGACGGGGGTGGGGCAGGAATCTGGGTCGCGTGGAGCAGAGCAAGCCGGGATGCACCCCGAGCGGCCGGCAAGCTGGAGGCTACAGAGAGCAGCCCGCGAGGGCGTGCAGAGAGGTTTCCCGGGGAGCACGACGCGGGCGGCGACTGAGCATGCCCAGTCCGGGCGCTCGGGGCGCGGGCGTGGGGTGGAGGAGGGATAGCGGCCCCCAGCGCGGGATTCTGGAGATAAAGGGTTAAATCTGCGGACCTGTCTGCTGTGAGGAGAGGGCGGAGAGTTAGTTGCGTCGTCCAGTTTAACTATACCCCTGTCGACCCTCCGGAAGCGCCCGGGACTGGAAGACGGTGAACCTTGACGGACCTGTGAAGGGAGTCCTGAAGAGTCCTGGAATGAGGGCACGGTTTGTTCCCCGCCATCTCCCCAGAGAACTGTCCAGAAGCTTTTACCTTAGCTCCAACCTCTGCCATCTCACCAAGTGAGTCCCCATCCTAGACACCCACCCCTCACTCGCTTTCCTGTGCGTGGGGACTTCCCCCCCAGGCAGCCCCGGTCTTTCCCAACCCCTAGACCAGTTGGGTCAAGTTCTCAGACACAGCTCTTTAATTACGCGTAATTGAGAGATCACGTCAGTCCTTCCAGGTCACGTATCTGCACTTCAATTAGAACTTCAAAACAATACCTTAACCCCAGGGTTAATTATAATGGGAGGAATTATAGGCACCCTGGTCTAGAGCTACTTGGGGAACACTGCTTAAAGGGATGCCTCACGAAGGCAGTAGGACTGGCCTCAAGAACCCGTTTCCTACGCCCGCACACACACACACACACACACACACACACGCACACACACACAGGTGCCTTTCTTTGGGACTGTAGTTCATGTTTGATGAAGAACATTTTCTCTATATCTAATCAAAAGGCTTCTTATATTAAAGGTAGTTGGGATCGGGAGAAGAGAATGAGCTTCTAGGCTGGCCTTGGTTTCAGTTTCATTTACCACCCTAGCAGGTCACCTAGCTACTTTGCGCCTCAGGTTCCTCCTCTGTAAAATGGAGGGTGTTGCTACCTACCTCTCTGGGCTGTTGTGAGGATTAAGTGAAGCAATGTACGCAACTGGCACGTAGTAGCTGTTCACTGAATAAAATTCTCCACCGGTTCCACCTCCGCTACTCTGTTTTTATGAAAGGTTGGGTTAGTGATAATCCTTAAGCGAACATTTTTTGTGTTCCCTCCTCACATTAAATAACAACAAAGTCTTCATTGCTCTAATTTTCTACCACTGTTAAAAGCATTAGTCACAATTTACTTTTCTTTCAACTCTCCAGTTTCTTCATAACTGCCTTGAACAAACCTTTTGGAAAAAACTGGACCAAAGCCATATACAGGTTCTCTTTGGAGAAAAAAGCTTTTCAGGATACATTCATTAAGGACAGATTTATTCACGTGACAGAAGGGTTTCAATCCACATTCTTTTAGAAATAATTTACTTGCATCCCTCTGTGGTCCCTGTTGCACATCTACTGCCTAAAGTAAGGTATGCCTTGTATTCCAGAGTTTAGCAGATGACCAATATGTAATAGATTCTCAGTTAAAGTTTGTGGAATGAATGAATGAATGTATGCGGGCATGCAACCATTCTGGGTTCTCAACTCTACTTGTTTCTTCAGAACTTAGTTATTTTCTAATCGGTCTTCCTACTAACCCTAGAATTGATATACCAAAATTTGGCACATTTTTGCCCTTTCCCACTCTGTTAATTTCCCTCCAACCACAACACCACAGATCCCTCCACTTCTGGATTCACAGAGTACTGTGGAAGAGAGCCTTAGTCATAATTCATTAAAATTTTATGTTTTTATCTAAAGCCCATAAGTGCTAGCTATCATCTATAAATCAGCATCATTATTGCTTCCTCCAATCCATAACAATTATTTTTAAGAAATTTCTCTTCTCCATCCTAAATGGAGAGACTTTGAAAGCATTCGTCTTGAGAACGGGAACCAGACGAGGATGCCCTTTATCACTACTCTTATTCAGCATTGTGCTGGAGGTCCCAGCGAGAGCAGTTAGGCTAGAAACAGAAATAAAGGGCATCCAGATTTGTAGGGAAGAAGTCAAAGTATCTCTATTTGCAGTTGATAATGATCTTATATACAGAAAACCCAAAAGAATCCACAAGAAAACTACTGGAACTAATAGAAGATTTCAGCAAAGTTTCAGGATACAAGATAAACATACAAAAATCAGCAGGATTCCTTTATACCAACAAAGAGAACCTCAAAGAGGAAATCACCAAATCAATACCATGTACAATAGCCCCCAAGAAGATAAAATACTTAGGGATAAATCTAACCAGAGACATAAAAGATCTATACGATGAAAACTACAAGACATTACTGCAAGAAACCAAAAGAGACCTGCATAAGTGGAAAAACATACATGGATAGGTAGACTCAACACAATGAAAATGTCAGTTCTACCCAAAGCGATCTACAGATACAATGCAGTCCCAATCCAAATTCCACCAGCATTTTTTAATGAGATGGAGAAACAAATCACCAACTTCATATAGAAAGGGAAGAGGCCCTGAATAAGTAAAGTATTACTCAAGAAGAAGAACAAAGTGGGAGGCCTCACACTACCTGATTTTAGAACCTATTATACCACCACGGTAGTCAAAATAGCCTGGTACTGTACAACAATAGATACATAGACCAATGGA
Source organism: Dugong dugon (assembly GCA_030035585.1). Lineage (NCBI taxonomy): Eukaryota > Metazoa > Chordata > Mammalia > Sirenia > Dugongidae > Dugong > Dugong dugon. The sequence continues at coordinate 37,672,343 of CM057467.1, forward strand.
ACAGAATTCAGAATTGAGACATAAATTTATCCACCTATGAACAGCTTATATTTGACAAAGGCCCAAAGTCCATTAATTGGGGAAAAGACAGTCTCTTTAACAAATTGTGCTGTCATAACTGGATATCCATCTGCAAAAAACTGAAACAAGACCCATACCTCACACCATGCACAAAAACAAACTCAAAATGGATCAAAGACTTAAACATAAAATCGAAATCAGTAAAGATCATGGAAGAAAAAACAGGGACAATGCTAGGAGCCCTAATAATGGCATAAACACAATACGAACCATAAGTAACAATGCACAAGCACAAGAAGAGAGACTAGATAATCGGGAGCTCCTAAAAATCAAACACTTAATGCTCATCAAAAGACTTCAGCAACAGAGTCAAAAGACATCCTACAGACTGGGAAAACATTTTTGACTATGACAAATCCGATCAGCATCTAATCTCTAAAATCTACAAGATACTGCAAAACCTCAACAACAAAAAGACAAATAACCCAATTAAAAAATGGGCAAGGGATATGAACAGGTACTTCACCAAGGAGGATATTCTGGTGGCTAACAGACACATGAGGAAATGCTCACGATCATTAGCCATTAGAGAAATGCACATCAAAACTACAATGAGATATCATCTCACCCCAACAAGGCTAGCATTAATCCAAAAGACACAAAATAATAAATGCTGAAGAGGTTGTGGAGAGACTGGAACACTTATACACTGTTGGTGGGAATGTAAAATGGTACAACCACTTTGGAAATCGATTTGGCGCTTCCTTAAAAAGCTAGAAATAGATGTACCATATGATCCAGCTATCCTGCTCATGGGAATATATCCTAGAGAAATAAGAGCCATCACACGAATAGATACATGCATACCCACGTTCATTGCAGAACTGTTCAAAATAGCAAAAAGATGGAAACCACCTAGGTGCCCATCAACAGACAAATGGATAAACAAATTATGGTATAGCTACACGATGGAATACTACGCAACGATAAAGAAAAAAGATCAAGCCGTGAAACATAACATGGAGGAAGCTGGAGGTCATTATGTTGAGTGAATTTAGTCACAGAAGGACAAATAGTGTATAAGATCACTATTATAAGAACTCAAGAAAAGGTTTAAACACAGAAGAAAACATTCTTTGATGGTTGCGAGGGTGGGGAGGGAGGGTGAGGTTTTTTACTAAATAGATAGTAGATAAGAATTATCTTAGGTGAAGGGAAGGACAGCACGCACTACAGGGGAAGTCAGCACAACTGGACTAAACCAAAGCTAAGAAGTTTCCTGAATACAGTCAAACACTTTGAGGGACAGAGTAGCAGGGGTTGGGGTCTGGGGACCATGCTTTCAGGGGATATTTAGGTCAATTGGCATAACAAAGCTTATTAAGAAAATGTTTTGCATCCTACTTTGGTGAGTGGTGTCTGGGGTCTTAAAAGCTTGCAAGCGGCCATCTAAGATGCATCAACTGATCCCAACCACCTGGAGTAAAGGAGAATGAAGAACACCAAAGACACAAAGAAAGTAGTAGCCCAAGAGACAGAAATAGCCACATAAACCAGAGGCTTCATCAGCCTGAGACCAGAAGAACTAGATGGTGCCCAGCTACCACCAATGACCACCTGACAGGGAACACAACAGAGAGTCCCAGATGGAGCAGGAGAAAGATGGGGTGCAGAACTCAAATTCTAGTAAGAAGACCAGACTTAACGGTCTGACTGAGACTGGAGGTACCCCGGAAAGCATGGCCCCTGGATTCTCTATTGGCCCAGAACTAAAACAATTTCTGAGGCCAACTCTTCAGACAGGGATTGGACTGTACTGTGGAACATAAAGTGATACTCTTGAGGAGTGTACCTCTTAGCTCAAGTAGATAAAAGAGACTAAACGGGGAGCTTCTGTCCAGAGGTGAGATGGGAAGGCAGAGATGGTTAGGAGCTGGTTGAATGGATATGGGGAATCAGAGGTGGAAAGGAGGAGTGTGCTGTCACAGTATGGGGAGAGCAATTAGAGTCACATAACAATGTATGTATAAATTTTTATATGGGAAGAAATAAAAAAAAAAAGAAATTTCTCTTCTCCACCTTCCCACCCTGCCTGTTTCTAACGATGCTGATACAGCTCAACCCCCTGCACTAGACAAGAGAGATGATCAGATGTTATCTCTCTAGGAATTAGCTCATCATTGTAAAATTTACCCCACCCCCTTTCTCTCCTCTTTCTCCTCAATCTCAGTAGGGTAATATTCTCAGATACTGGCCTATACCTGTAGACTATTCCCTCCCATCTTTATTCCCTCTCTCATGGATATCACCAACTTTTGTCTCTCTTGCTCTAATCTGTCTCAACCACCTTTCATCTTCAAATAAACATACTGAGTTCCTTAGGCCTTAAAAAACTCTGACTTGACTCTAATGCCCTTTTAAGATGTCTAAAAGTAAACAATCTGATCTAAAATTCTCAGAGGCCTTTTAAAGAACAACTCATTTGCTCTTTTCTGTATCTAGGCTTTTCTTTTGTGCTTTGTTTGTGGCTAGTTTCACCTGCCAAATCTGTAAGTACACAAAGACGTGTGACTTCATGCTTTGCGAACCTGGGGCAATATTCCTAAGTATCCACATCATCAAACATCTTTTAGTAGAGCATTATGTTCTGTTCAAGAAAAACTACACGAATAGGCTGGTTTATCATAGAGAAACAAATAAAGCATTTCTCATCAGTTAATAAACAGTGGAAAAATACAACAAATAGACAATCTATTACGTATGTTATCTAGGATCTAGGATTACATACAGAGAAGTTTATAGAATTTCAGGTAGTAGACTTGTTGGAGATGAGTGTATTTTTGGATTATTCGAGGAAGTTCTCATGGAAGCTGTGGATTCCTGCTTTCAAACTAGTAGTGATGCAGGTCCATGTAGTTTGGAAGCAGTTAGTTGTTTGAATGAAGGAGGTAAAGTGGTGAAATTGCTGGAACAATGTTACATACTTTTAAGGCATCAGCCCAGGAATTAGAGGGATCTGGGATTAGTCTCTTTCAAATTCATTTCTAAAGTGAGTATGATAAGAGCATCTACCTCATTGTGTTGCTGTCAGTATTAAATTAATGATTTGTAAAGTGCTTAGCATAGTGACTGGTCCATAAGTGCTGAATAAATATTAGCCATGAATCCAGCTGCATTATTTTGGATTTTAAAAAGAAAAAAAAACCATTTAGCAGATTAGCATGAGGTCAACAGAGAGGGTAGGTGAGGGAACTGAGATCACTTGAGGTAGCATTTAGAAGTAATGAGTAAAGAATCCATGGAGGAAGTTGTACTGCCAAAGCCCGCCCAAAATGACAATAGTAGAGCTGAAGAAGGAGAGGAAACCTAGGAGATGCTGTGCTTTGCCTTCTACTTAGACTCCACATTGGCCCATTACAAGTGACACAGACTTTGGGTATCTTTCCAGACAGGTGGATAGAGTTCTCTGTTCAGGAGATCTCTTCCTGAACATCACCTGTAGGTATTTATTTGAATAAAATCGTCTCCATTCAGAGCTTTCTTTCTTTAGCAAGGTAAGATTGAGCAATGGGACAAATAGTAATTTCCTGCCTGATTATTCTGTGGTAGGGTTAGAGTCTTGGCTCATTTATTTATTTTTATTCAGGTCTGGTCTGAAGCATTGTAACTTGAAGAATTGGTACTTTGTTTTCTTTGATAAGGGCCTTGGAATGAAACTAGAAAGGAAGCCTCTGGACTTAAAAAGTCTTAAACCTTGTCAGTTTTTGCTTGATTGTTGTGTAGAGTTTAGAAACCAATCTAAGGCCACCATGGTTTTCCAGTAGAATGGATTTTATAGGCCTGTGGAGTTCTGGGTATGAAACTGAAGTGGCAGTTGGACTCAACATGCCTATTAATATCTATACTGATAAAACTGTGACTAGTATTACATGAAAGTCAATCGTGTTTAAGAAATGCTTTAAATCAAATATATTAAGACTCATAGATACGCAGCTATGGCAGTGGTTCTCAGAACAGAGGGCTTTCCATGTGGCCTGAGGACTAGTTCAAAATGCGATTCATTTAATAATAATTGTTTGAGCATCTACTACATATCAGGCATTATATCGGATATTGGGGATACAGAGATGGGTATGACCCAGTCCATGATCTCAGGGAATTCATATCCAGATAGAGGAGCAAGTGCACGCATACACACACACATACACACAATGTGGGCTTTTTCTCGAGGTTTGTTTCCAATATAGAATTGAACCAGTCCTAAGCTTCCTTGTCTTCCCACCTCAGTTGCCTAGTCAGGTTCCTGTGCCTGGTTTTGTTTAGGACTAGGTTCCCTCATGACCAAACCAAACCCAACCTGTTGCCTTCGAGTCGATTCCGACTCATAGAGACCCTATAGGACAGGGTAGAACTGCCCTGCAGGGGTTCCAAGGAGTGGCTGGTGGATTCGAACTGTGGGCCTTTTGGTTAGCAGCCGAGTTCTTAGCCACTGTGCCACCAGGGCTCCATCCCCCATGACAGTGCAGGTCAAAAATCATCTGGGAGGCTTGGTGCTAAGATCCCCACTCTTGTCAGCCAAGTCCAAGGGGGCTTAACTAATATCTACAAGATGGCTGATACTGCAGGAACCCAAGAGCAAGAAACGATGCCATTTTGTGACAGACACTGTGAACGATACTCTTGAGGCCTGTTAAGGAACTAAATGCAGAAGAAATTGTTTTAGAGCTCAGATCTTATCAGAAGGGAGAGGGAAAGGTACCTTCAATAGTGAATTGAAAGGAGGCGTTTATTGAACTAAAAGCCCTAAAGTGTGAGATGATTGAGAATTATCTGTTATTTGTAAGAGAGCAAACTCTGAACAAAGGTGTGAAAATGAACAAAATAATGTTTGCTGAAGCTGAAGATGTATCCAGAGAAACCAACTTGAAAATTTTAATGGGCTAATCCTGCAATGGCCTTTACTGATGGGTAAACCTGGGAGGGTTGGAGGCGACATTGACATTGAACAGGTGGCAGCTTTTACACCAGAATTTATTTTTAAGGAGAAAATTTACATTTTTGAACGCATAAGGAACAGTCAAGTTTAGTGAATAAGAGAAGATTTAGGCTTGTATGGTCTATGAAAATCAGGCTGTGGATCAAATTAAGAAGCTGTATAGTTTCTTCCTGAAAACTGATGCTACTTTGAAATGAAGACTTTTGGTGAAATTCTGGAAGAACATGTTGTTTTGATGCCAAGATAAACTTTGAAGGCAATGCATAATACCCACGAAAAGACATTTGTCATGGACAACAAATCAAAACAGCATTAACTGAAAATTAAGTCACTAGCTATGACCTAAAATATATAGAATATCACTTGCTTTGGGCACATCACTTACTTTGTGAATGGTCTGGCTAGCTGTGATTACAATGTAACATCGACGTGATTTCCCTTAATGTTTGAAAACCAGCTAACTTCTTAGATCTCAGTAGTGGTATGTAGGAAGTGCAAGTGATATTAAACATTTAAATTGCTCGTTGCTGATTCTAAAATTGAAGCTACCCTCGGCATTGTTTTTGGAGGAATAGTGAATTTGCTATCATTGCCGATGGCATCATCAAGTTCTACTGAGAACTAAAACTCAAGTCTTCTCTGATAGTCAGATTTGAAGTAATCAATACCCAGAATCATCAAAAGATACTCAACAACATCCAGCTTCCCATTACTTCTGCCATTGACTGGAAGGATACAGTCAGGCTGGTAAAAGAAATGATGTCTTATTTCTAATCCACTGGGGAAAGAAGTTGTCATTCCAGAGAAAAGGGACAGTTCTCATTGCTGTGAACAAAATGGTTACCCAATTGAGAAAAAAAAAGGGGCGGAGGGTAGGAAGGGTCAGGAATCATTTAATGAAAAATCTTAAATTGTACTTTTTTCAGGAATCTAGATAGCCTAAATAATTCTTATTTCACATATAGTTTTCATTAGAATAATGGCCTGTGGCCTCCTTTTTCTTTAGCAGGGTAAACCTGTCAGTAGACAGTACTTTGCTGACTTTTGGGAGCAATCTATATGCCAAACAATGTGGATATAGTGAGAAACTTGAATTAGGCCCTGGTTTTTAAAAGAGAATTCTGCTGGATGTTTAATTTAGACCAGAATAATAAAAAATTACCCTTAAAACAGAGGGCTTGATCATATTAACTATTGAAAGGACACAATTGAAACATTCTGACAGATAGCTGTTACACATTACAACATGTTTGCAAGTTTCTTATTTTAGCACATGCTGTGTATTCATAGGGTTGTTTTATTCTAAAATGTTTTCCAGTGAATGAGCCACATTTATATTCCACACGTGTATTGTATCATTTGCCTTAATCTTGAAGATAATATTTACCTCACAATAAAAATAAAACCTAAAGCCTTGTGTTTGTGAAAAACACAAATTTTTATTTCAAAAACTGAAGAATTCTGATTCTTCTGAAAATCTATGTAATTAATTTATTTTCAGGTGAGTGAATACTGAAGATCAAATTATGTCATGGATATTGGTGTCTTAACTCACCAGTTTGTAGTGAAAAGATGGGAAAATGTAATAAGGGAAACAGCTTTTTTTATTATGGCAAAATTCACCATTTTAGCCATTTTTAAGTGTACAGTTAATTTGGTAGCATTAATTATATTCACAGTGTTAAGCAATCATCAGCAGTTTATTTCCAAAACTTTGTCATCACCCCAAACAGAAACTCTGTACCCCTTAATTCCCAATTGACCCTTCCCCTGACCCCTGGTAACCACTGATCTACTTCTGTCTCTATGCATTTCCCCAGTTTAGATATTTCATACAAGTGGAATCAGACAGTCTTTGTCCTTTTGTGTCTTGTCTGACTTATTCCAATTAGCATAATGTTTTCAAGATTCATTCATGTTATAGCATGTATTAGAACTTCACTTCTTTTTATCGATAAATAATATTCCACATTTTTTGTATCCATTCATACGTTGCTAGACACTTGGGTTGTTTCTACCTTTTGGCTATTGTGAATAAAGCTGCAGTGAACATTGGTGTACAAGTATCTGAGTATCTGCTTTCCATTCTTTTGGGAATCTAGGAGAGGAATTGCTGGGTCATATTCTATGTTTTAATTATTCTATGTTTATTTATGATATGTTAATTATGTTAATTATATATTTAACCACTTTCAGAAACAGACCAAACTGTTTTCCGCAGTGGCTGCACCATTTTACTTTCCCACCAGCAATGGATAAGGGTTTTGATTTCTCCACATCCTTACTAACACTTGTTATTTTCTGTGATTTTGATACTAGCCATCCTCATGGGTGTGAAGTGGTATCTCATTGTGGTTTCAATTTACATTTCCCTTATGACTAATGATGTTGAGCATCTTTTCATGTGGTTACTGGCCATTTGTATATCTTCCTTGAAGAAATGTCTATTTAAGTGTTTTGCCCATTTTTTGATTGAGTTGTTTATCTTCTTGTTGAGTAAGCATGGCTTTTTTCATGAAGTCTGTTTATGTGGTAGAGAAGAATTTGATTTAAGTTTTTGCTTAAGTTTTGGTAAAGCCTTTAGATCTGTTTACTAATTTAAGTAAAATTCTGTATTGTATGAGCTATTAACAAAAAATTCTGTACTAAGAAGGAAAAAAGTGATCTTTATGACTATGTACTTATTTTAATGGAGTTCCTTGGATGGTGCAAATGGTTAACACTTTGGCTGCTAACCAAAAGTTTACCCAGAGACGCCTTGGAAAAAAGCCCTAGTGATCTACTTCCAAAAAACCAGCTATTGAAAACCCTATGGAGCACAGTTCTACCCTGACACACATGGGGTCTCCATGAGTTGGGGTCAACTCAATGGAAACTGGTATCTTAATTTATTTTAATAATTTTAATTTAATAAGTCAAATGCAACAGTTTTTCATTTTTGGAAGTATGAGTTGGAGTTGGTAAAAACCAAACCAAACCCATTGCCATCAAGTCAGTTCTGACTCATAGCAACCTTATAGGACAGAGTAAAACTGCCCCATAGGGTTTCCAAGACTGTAAATCTTTACAGAAGCAGACTGCCACATCTTTCTCCTGTGGAGGGGCTGGTGAGTTCAAACCGGTGACCTTTTGGTTAGCAGCCAAGTGCTTTAACCACTGCGCCACCAGGACTACTAGGAGTTGGTAGTGTACTTTAAATAAATAGATATAGATGGATAGATGAGTGGGGGTAAGTAGATGGATGGAGGGAGGAATAAATGAATAATGCAACTAGCATAGGGATAAGACATTTGTCCAGAATTTTATGACACTACATATTTTTCAAATATTTTTTTCTCACTGTCAGATTCTGTTTCAGATGATGTGTCTCAGCTTTTGATTCAGAAAATGTTACCATATACATGGAGACATTTCTCTAACAATTTGATATACAAACTGAAAAAGATGAAGATTACTGTGATAGCCAATCTTCACTCAACGTTTATTGAGTGCTTTCTTTGTGCTAGGTTCTGAGTGGATGCTGGAGATATGAAGATAAATAATGTGGTGCCTGCCATGAAGAAGCTCACAGTCTAGTAGCAGAAAAAGGCGTGTAAATAGATGAACTTAATGCAAAAGAGTAAGTGGTAGACTAGAAACACAGATAGATTTCTGATGGGAGCCCATTGGAAGGAATAACTGCGATCTATCTTTCTTTAGTGTGTCCAGGAGTTTCCTACACAGAATAAAAAATTACCACCAAAGAGCATGTCTCCTCTTAGCTCAGTGGTGTGTCATGGCAGTGCCCTATTACTCATGCAGTGCAGGTATGCAGGTCATGTAAAAGTCTGTGGCATTACATTTCATGGCATCCTGTATTTAAGTGTATTAATCACAATACAGAGCAGCATAGGGTGCTGTGCCTTTGAAAGCCTGACTTTTCAGCTCTTGAAACCCCATGTAATAGCTGTGCTTGGAGTGCCTGTTCGTTCTTTTGTTATTGTAGAAATGGCATTTATTCTATGAAGCGTCTCTGAAACGCAAAAACGTTATTTTTGAAGTCACAATCCATTCACTTCAGCTCAACAAGCACTTCTTGAGTGCCTGTTGTAAACAGGACACAGTTCTAGGAGAGATTCCACATATTTAGATCCTAAAAATTAGTTGTAGCCCAAACATAATAATAATACCTGAGAATAATAAAAAATAATAATGATGATTAAAAAATAACACACATTGTGCTTACTATGTGCCAGGCACTATCCTAAGCACTTTACATGTTAACTGAATTAAAATGACACATGGGGCGGGGGGCGCTTTCACAAGTCTCCAACTTAATTCTGTTTTCTGTAGACTTGGAAATAAAGGGAATGAGAAATTGTGTTTGAATGTGCAAGTAAATAAAGTACCCTTTTAAAATTCCCTTTTTATTTGCCAGATCACTTCAGCCAGTGATGGAAGGCACTGCTAGAAATGGCAGGATTCTCAACAATATTTAAAGGCAGAAAAGCAGCCAATGATAATAGAGAGAATTTTGGAGCCTCAGGGGCCCCAAGTAGGTGAACCAATATGTCTTTTTTATTTATAACATCTATGTTTTTATGAAACTAAAAAGCACACTTTATTTAGATAGAACAGAATTCAATTATATTTTCCCAGTTCCCCTTTTGTCTCCAGATCAAAGTTGTGAGTGACTGGGGTCTGTGAATGTAGGCAAGTCTCCTAAAATAAGTAGGATGAGGAACAAGCGGCCAAGAGAAAAATTAAAATTGTAACAGCAATCCCATCATGCTTTCAGCATCCGGTGTAGAGACAGCTTCTGGTGACGGAAGTGAGTCACCAGATTATCCACAAAGGCTTTTGTTGTTGTTGTTGTTCTCATTAAAATGGCAGAAAAATGCACTGGGAGTTGCTAGTAGCTTAATCCTAATGGAACATAATGGTTATGTTAAGGATATGAACTAAAGGAATTTTCTTCTGTGAGTGGAGAACATGGCCAAGAAATTTCCAGCACACCTAGTTATGTGGAGAGTGGCATCAAAATTGTGGATGGTCTTTATATTCTAGTTGAAGCTGGTTTTTGTTGAATGGGAGGAAATGGGCCAGAAATACTTGGAACAGTAGTTTTGCCTCAGAATCGTTTGGGGAACATTTTCCAAATAAACATGCCAGAACATCAACCTAGGCCTACTGAATCAGAATCCTTGGGTGGTGGGGCCCATGCATGGATGGTCTTTGAAACCTCCCTCAGGTGATTCTAATGCACACAGCTGATTAAGAACCACACACCTAGGAGATAAATTCTGTAGAAGAGTCAAAGGTGTCTCCTTTGTTTCATATTTTATTATATTCTTGCAATAAGACAATAAAATGTATATGTTGTTCCAGGCTGAAACTTCTAAACAGGCCTATTGAGATTAGACTACAATATGGCTATTTTCTTTCTTTGCCTAAGTGAAATGCTAGCACATCTGTGAGAGCATTTAATAGGCAACTCCACAGAGACAAGCAAGAGCGTCGACTGCCCCAATGTTTGCCATAGTTTACCATTAACACTTATTAGGCTGTGGTAGGCATGATAAGTCCACAGGGACAAGGCCAACCAATTCATTTATAAAGGAACGTGATGTAACAGAGATAGGGGAAGCGCCTTAAAGCAAAACATTTTTTTAGTAATAACGGTCAACGTTTATTAGACCTTACTTTGTGCCAGGTCTTATTCTTGACACTTTACACACATTGTCTCATGTCATCCTCATAACAACGCTAAAGGTGGGTTCAGTTATTATCCCCACTTTACAAATGAGGAACCTGAAATAAATGAGGTCAAGGTCACAAAGATAGTAATGGAGGTATAGGCAAGATTCGAATCCAGGCAGTCTGACTTTAGAGCCCACATCTTAACTACTCTATGATACTGACTTTCAAAATCATATTTAACCCAGTTGCCATCTTGTCTGTTCCAACTTTTGGTGATACCATGTGTTTCAGAGAAGAACTGTGTTCCGCAGGGTTTTCAATGGCTGAAAGTAGATCACTAGGCCTTTCTCCTGAGGTGCCTCTGGGTGGACTCAAACTTCCAGCCTTTCAGTTAGCAGTCAAGTGTGTTAACGGTTTGCACCACCCAGGGACTAGTTGACTGCTATTGGTGAGATGGGGTGGAGGGTGGTAGTTTTATTTTATTTTTGTTTTTTACCAGATTGTTAGTCAAAAGCAGCCTTATCTATAGTGGAAATTTGGGATGTTGTTTAGAGAAGGGATAAGGGAAGAGTGGATATCACCATATGCCAAGAGACCATAAACACCTCCTTCGTCATTCACTCCTCTTGCTCTCCTTTTTCTTGTCTTTCTTCCTCCCTTATCCCTTTTCCTTCTCCATTGCTTAGGCTGTTAGTCTACAGACATCACCCACAGAAATTCGTTAGTGTTCCCGAGAACTGTCCGGTACAAATACGCAGAGGGGAGAAAAGATGTTGAGCACTATGCCAGCAAAAGAAGGATATCAAGAAGTAAGAATGCTATGGAAGGGAAAAGCAGAAAGACCGGGAAAACTTCCAAACTGAGTGGAGGCAGGGAGGTGTCCCAAGTGGCTCTCGCATCAATTAGGGCAGCAATTAGGTTAATACCGAGGCTGGAGGAAAGAGAGGCTGTTACACATTTGAGATGTCTGAGCCTGGGAGTGTAAGAGAGGTATGCACTTAGATGGAAACAACACAGCTGTCTATTTCATCTATGCAAAGGGGCGAGATGACCTCAGAGACCAATGAAGGTAAAGAGAAGCACAGTTCTTAGACTGGGATGCACCACTACCAAATAAGACACTTACCCACTTAAATGCCAATGAAATTACAAAAGCATATAATGTTAGAATGAAAGAAACCTTTGAAATAATCTAGTCAGGTAATTAAAAAAATTTTTAGCCACAGAATCCTTATAAATGACCTTCTACTGTGGACCCCAAAATGTATAAAAAAAAACAAACAGATCTGCTCTCAATAAAGTGGGGTATGACAGTGCCCCCTCATCTCCCCACTCCCACTGTGCCTTGGTGACTACCTGAGGCATCTCTAAGAAGCCCCAAGGCTCAAAGGGACACAATGTGAAAGTCAATGGTTTGGTCCAACTGCCCTATTTTACAGAAGAAGCAACTGAGGTACAGTAAGGTAACAGGACAAGTCAGAATGAAAATCTCCTCACTTGCTCCTCATGTAGGTTGCTCTGTGCTGTGTCGTGCCATGCTACCTTTAAATCGGTTAACAGAATAAATCAACAAATATATATTGAGTACTATCTGTGCAACATTTTAACCTGGGTGCTACAGGGTAGGATACAAAAGTACAAACTGTGGCTTTCAAAGAGCTTATAGCTAAATTAGGGAAAATTGAATAACAATGTAAAAGTTAAATCATTAAGAGAGACCTTGAGGAGACACACCTACTCACTATAGTATGTGTAGTGAAAATCAGACCCTGGCCTGATTTCTGTTCCCTGAGGACTTGTTTTCACGGGGTGGGGGAAACGGACCCTTTTCAGCACACCTGGAGTCCCTTGACCTATATCACCTGTCGACTGAAATCTGCCCCAGCTGCTTCCTCTAAAGCTGACCAGAGGCATTAGGGATTTAAAGCCCCGTAGGGCACCACCCGAGGAGCCCTGGAGGCACAGTGGTTAAGTACTCGGTTGCTAACCAACAGGTTAGCAGTTCAAATCCACCAGCTGCTCCTTTGGAGAAAGATGTGGCAGTTTGCTTCCATAAGGATTTACAGCCTTGGAAACCCTATGGGGCAGTTCTGTGGTGCCCTATAGGGTTGCTATGAGTTGTAATCAACTTGATGGCAGTGGGTTTGGTTGGTTTTGGGTAGAGCACCACCCTGCTACATGGTCTGGGTTGTGTTTGTGAGTTGGCTCAGGTCTTCAGAATGGTTTTCTACCTCATTTTGTTTCTGTCATGGGAACTTGCTTTCCCTAAGAAGTGAGGCCCTACCTTGCTTTTGGGAGTTCTCCTAAGAAGTGGACTTTGCCCTTAAAGCCCTAGTCCAGTGACTAAGTCCTTTTATTTACTGGTGGGCTTCCCTGTAGATGCTTGCTGGGAATTCCAAGAATTACCTGCTGTTGGATCTCTTCTCTCTCTCTCTCTTTTTTTGTCACTGTGTTTTGTGATGATGATTCTGCTGCTCTATGTTGTTTGCATGTCACTTGCAAGTCTGTGTCATGCATTTGGATTCACTGTTTTCTGGTGACACTCCCTTCCCAGTGAATTGGTGTCTAGTTCGAGGTGTAGCTCCACATCTTCTCTTGGGTGTAAGCAGATCTTAAGAATAGTGGTTGAGGGCCCCTAAAACTATGGCCCCCGGACATTCTGCTAACTCAGAACTGAAGCTACTCCTGAAGTCCACCTTTCAGCTAAAGATTAGACCTATAGAACAAACAACAACACAAGTGAGGAATGTGCTTCTTAGTTCAGTCAAGTGTAGGAGACCTAATGGGCAACCCTTGCCCAAAAGCAAAGACAAGAAGGCAGGAAGAGACAGGCAACCTGGACAAGTGGACATGGAGAACCTGGGGTGTAAGGGAAAAGGGGAGAGTGCTGACACATTGCAGAGATTGCAGCCAATGCCACAAAAAAATTTGTGTATAAATTTTTGAATGAGAAACTAATTTGCACTGTAAACTTTCACCTGACACACACACACAAATGAGTAGTGGTTGAAGAGTTCCTGTTTTTGCTGGTAACATCTCCTGGTCTTAGCCTTCCTACTAGAATAACTGAATATGTTTTGTCCTTATGTGGGTGTGTTTTTACGTAATAGGAGTTGTTTTTGACAACCTAACTTTCAAGGAAGAACATGGTGGGGCTAGCAGCCTCAGCCTGTACCTGACAGGCACTGAACTTCACTGTGGTAAAAATGTGGCTCTGTGGCATTTCAACTAGCAGCAATTAGAGGAGAATGCTGCTTTGGTGCCTTATATCTCCTTCTTCCCTGGGGAGGACCAACTCTTGAAGACCCACTATGGCCTATCTCACTGGCAGCTGGGCATGTGCAGAGGAGTTGCTATTTGGTATGGACTTACCTTTGTCTAGTTCTTTAGGTCCTGGAATCTAGTCATAGATTCCTCTACATGAAAATCAGACTTAAGATCATCTGCCTCAAGGGGTAAGCAACTTACTGCATGTACGTGTTCTGTGTGTGAGTAACAGCCCTATTGAATGCTCCTATGATTACACTTATGGACAAGTCCTGATTAAGTTTTGGGGGAGGGAGGCAGCAAGGGTGTGAGAGAGAAGCTATAAACCAGCTGTTAAATTCTAGGCGAGAGGTCTCTCTCCAATGGAACTTGAAGTTCAGTGCAACAGAGAGGAGCTCAAGCCCCAACTGTTTATAATACATCTGTGTCAATTGTGGCAGCTTGAAAATTTTCCATTGTACACCAAGGGTGGAGATGGCTAGCTCCATGTTAAAGACCTGACAGATTTCTCCTATCTGGGAGACAGCAAGTGCTGTCTACTTGCAGCACTTGATCCTGGGACTCTAGTTTCCTGGCCAATGCTTGGTATGGAACCAGCCTTGTTTGATAAAGGGATGCTCTAGTAGGACTGGATCTTTGTAAACCTTGTCTATGTCTTTAGTGAGAGACTATTGGTGGGAGCCTCCATCTCTAGGTCCATACAGGACCTCACCTGGAGGCATGTTCTTCTGATACTTGCTATTCTCCTAGTACTTATTTGGCTTGGCATAGCTGGGCCCTAACCTGGTAAATATGAGAGTTGATCCTTTCTTTGAATTCTGTCACTTCTGTGGTCTGAGGCCTTTTAGTGTGGAGACTAGCATTCTGTATCTAATGGGGAACATTCCTTGGAGGCTCTCTTGTGCCATTTGTGTAAGATCAAAACCAGGGTACTCTGGCTAAGATGATTATTGAGCCCTCAGTGCTGTCATTGCCTACCTGCCATCCTTTACCTTGTGACCAACTCTGCCAAGCTCTTGCTCCAAACCTGACCTAGGCAGGAGAGTGTGAACTTTGATCCAGATATGAGAAAAGAGAGAGTGGGAGGACTGTTTTGGGCCTAGCAGGAGCCTCCCAAAGGTTCTGCTGTGCATCTGATGCTGAGCACTTTCTCCTGTAACTTAAAAGAAGGATGAATGACTGATTCTCACCTACTCCTGGGCTGTGGCCCAGACAATCCAGTACATGTGGTCTTAACCCTGCTTATAAAAACCAAACAGAGTTTGGCTAGGGGAAGTAATATTCCTGAAGCACATTTTCCCTCAGGAGATGCAAATGGATCTCTCAAATCTAAAGTTTTTAGTTTAGAACACCAAACAAAGGCTCTCAGCTCTTCTTTAATTGATGCTATTGACCCCACTACTCCCTTTTAATGTCCCTAGGTACTTATAGCTCCAATCACCGTCCTTGCTATAGACTTGTCTAGAAGAACTAAAGGGGGTTCTAGATCATCGTGAAACCACACCATGATTAATAAAACAGTACAACCAAGCAAGTAAGGCATTGTACTAGAAGTTAACTTTTTACTGTAGTATCTCTCCACCCTGTGATTAGGTCTGGTTTTTCACGAAACACCTCTTCAAGATACTGAATCATTTCTTGGCCTTCTTTTATCTGACCAATTGACACCCTCATTTCATTCCTTGTGATTCTACTTAGTTTAACAGCTAATTGTAAGGAAAGGGCGCACTTGTGATCTACACCTTTAGGTTCTAGCAGCTCTCACAGCCGCCTTCAGTATGCCCTGGGAAACTGAGCTACTCTCAAACACATGATACCTCTCCATCCACAAAACAGACATTAGTACTTAGACTCCTCTCCTGAAGTCTGAACAGAAGCATGGGATCACTTCTGTAATGTGGCACCTCCTAGAGACCTCCATGCCAGCCAGAAGCCTTTGGTAATTAGGGAGCTCTTGAGGCAGGATCCTGATTTCCAAGCATTGTTAATTGCCCTGGATTCCTTTTTTCAAAGTTCCTGCTTCCACTGCTGCAATCTGCTGGTCATAGGCATCTTCTACATTGAACGGAGTATCGCTTTGAGTTTATTGTATTCCTAGATCCTCCATTCCTTAAATAGTTTTCCCCTAACTCTCAGACAAGGCTTTCCTGACCACTCCTCTAATCTCCTGGGGTTAGGTTAGAGCCAGTTAGTGTGAAGCCACTGCCAGCATAACATTTATTTATATTCATTGAGCTGAAAGAGCATACGAAACTGTGGAAGAATTTGTAATGCAGGGGATGACACAAAAAATATGGCAGAGACTCAAGTCCCAAATAATGACCCACCAAAAACCAAATCTACTGCTGTTGAGTCAATTCTGACTTACAGTGACCCTATAGGACAGAGTAGAATTGCCCCCATAGAGTTTCCAAGGCTGTAAATCTTTACGGAAGCAGACTGCCACATCTTTCTCCCGTGGAGCAGTCGTGGGTTGTAACCACTGACCTTTTGGTTAGCATCTGAGCACTTTAACCACTGTGCCACCAGGGCTCCTTTCAAATAATGACAGACCATGGAAAACATTTGTTAACCTGAGCTCATGGTCTACTTATCACCACGTCAATAATTCAACTTAACTAGCCTCTTGTTTCAAATGATTTTTCAAAGCTATCTATTTCCAATTTGGTGTGTTAAATTTCATGAAGAAGAGTGCCCTAATCAATGCTAATTAATTATTAATTCCTGGTCCTAAGGATGTCAACAGGCTTCCTAGAGATGTTGAAAAGTAGATTCTAGGTTCTGGCTAACTTCCTATTGACTACATGATCTCTTAAGTCATAATTTCAAATATGTGAGAAAATGATGATATCCAATATTATTTCTGACTTTGAAAGCTGGGACAAACAAAAGAAAATAAGATGAGTAATGCTGTTTGTCTTTTTTACTAATATAACACTTAAACTTTCAATTGAGATTCTGTACACGCTATCTTTATTAAAGGTTTAAAAATTATACTGTGTAAATTATTCTTGCCTGTGCTTTGCTTAAAAGATGTACCTATTTAGACAAAAAGCCTGTATGTCTACATTTGTCTCATTACACTTGAATAAGCTCCAAAATATCTAAAAAGGAATTAATCTTTTCTGCAATGGTATACCTCAGCAACAATGGTTATAGTTGGTAAAGAGGAGGAACTTTGGATTGGGCTCTTGGCTCCATCACGAATTGATTTTGAGGCACAGTTTTACAGGTTTAGTAATTTGATGATTTGAGCTCTGGATCATCTGGCCTCTTGTTCCCTTGTACCTTGTACAATTAAAAAAATCTCACCTAAAATGAAAATTCCAAATATACTAGAAATCTGGCAGCTTGTCACTCTGGCACAGAGTTTTGAAGTTTTATGTTAACCAGTAATAATACAATGTTTTTCCTCAATGGTTGAACAGTTACAAAAAGCAGCAAGATTGCTTGTTGAACATGCCGATTCCTGGGCCCTGAACCCAGAGATTGTGGAGCTTATATTCTACTCCATTGGAGTTCAGAGAGAAAATATTAAAACTTATACTGTATTTGGAGCCCTGGTGGCGCAGTGGTTAAGAGTTTGGCTGCTAACGAAAAGGTCAGCAGTTCTAATCGACCAGCTGCTCCGTGGAAACTCTATAGGGCAGTTCTACTCTGTCCTTTAGGGTCGCTATGAGTTGGAATTGACTCGATGGCAACAGGTTTTTTATACTGTGTTTGGTTTTATTTGATTCATTATGTATAGGGAGGTCTGAGACTCTGCATTGTTAACAAGTACTTAAGTGGTTCTGATGTAGGTAGTCTAAGGAACCCCCTTTGAGAAACATGCCCTAGTGCAGTAGCCTCTAAAGTGAAGTCTGCACAACTTAGGGGTTCTGGAAGAATATACTAGAAATTTTATTTATATTTTTATCTAAAAAGAAATTAGTCTCCACTCACATTTAACATTCTGGGGCCTTCATTAGGTCTGCATGTCTGATTGTCACCTGTCACAGACCTCATGAGAAATACTCTAAAAGAAGAGTGGAGTAGGAGTTCACAAGGCAGGGAAGACATGATTTTTGTGCCTGGTAAATAAGATTTTTGGATTATATAATCCAAAAACTATTTTCACAAAATAGACATGTGGATTAGAAAATTTTAAATTCTCTACAGTGAAGATGAATAAAGATAATAATTCAATCACAAGTAACCAACAGACAATGGTAAAACTGATACTCCTAGCATGAGTTTGGAGTCGCTGGGTAGTGCAAATGGTTAAGTGCTCAGCCACTAACATAAAGGTTGGCAGTACAAATCCACCCAAAGGCGCCTCAGAAGAAATCCTAGTGATCTACTTCCAGAAGGTCACAGTTATTGAAAACCCTGTGGAATGTAGTTCTGCTCTGCAATACATGGGGTAGCCAGGTGTCGGAGTTGATACAATGGCAACTGGTTTTTTAGTTTGAGGTCTTAATTAGCCACAATATAAAGTAAAAGCAAAGACCATTTAATCAGATCTGCCAAGAAGTGTTCTCCCTAAATTAGAAATTATTAAGAGGACTATATGGGGTTGCTATGAGTCGGAATCAACTCGACGGCAATGGGTTGTTTTTTTTTTTTTTTAATGTATGTATAATATGGCTTTATATCCAGTATAGTTAATGAAGGGGACCCTGGTGGCACAGTGGTTAAGAGCTCAGCTGCTAACCAAAAGGTTGGCAGTTCGAATCCACCAGCCGCTCCTTGGAAACCTTATGGGGCAGTTCTTCTCTGTCCTGTAGGGTCACTATGAGTTGGAATCGATTTGATGGCAATGGGTATGGGCATAGTTAATGAAGAAGCTAGCAATCTTTGGGCAAATGTCTTTGAAAGCTTAATGATAGTATGAGACCTCAAAATAACAAGACGTTTTAAAAATAAAGTGTAATTTTTTAAAGAATGTTTTTTCTTTTAGAGTTAAGGAAAACATTTAAAAAAAAATTGTTCCACTTTATCACATTCCTTTAAAATACACAAATCTTACTCTTGTAGCCATCCCAAAGCTTTTCTTGTACCCTAAGTTGTTTAGTATCTCTTTATTCTCTTCTACTTGAAAAAATACATTGCAGAAATAAATTATTCTGTGAAGTAAGTAGGTCAATAATAAACAAATCATTTTGTGGGATTAATGCTTTACAGCTAAAATCTTACATATTGCAAATGACCAAAAAACGATCCTCCAAGCAGAGTGTTATGTTTTATATTACAAATTAAAGGCTTGCCCCTTATCTTTTTTTATGGTGTTATTTTTCTTTTGGTGGCGGGGGTGGGATGTTACTTCTCGCCCGTAATTACTGCAAAGGGAATACTTTTACCATATGATTTACAAAACTGCAAACTCTTTGCTGAATTTTTATCACCATAGATGAATAATGCATTCAGTCCTGAAATGTCACAGTGAACATCAAATGGACAGAATGCATTCTTGATGGAGTATTAAGAAGTTAGAACTCGAGGGAAGCAGCAGAGAAGACAAAAGTTGGGAAAGGAAACTTGATACAAATTTATTATTTATCCAGGAGGGATAAAATAAGTAGCAGAAGAAAAAATGAAGAGGAAAGACTTAGAAATGAAAGTTTTTACCGTAAATACAAAAAAAAAAAAAAGCAAAACTAGTACCCTTGCCGCTGGGGACAAGTAGAACAAAAACACCAGAAGGTAGCCAGAAACAATGGTCAGTGGGAGCTGGGAGGTGGGGGTGAGGGTTGAATAAGGAGGGGTAGGAACCTCATAAGTTAGGAATCGAATCTGAAAACAGTAAAACAGTATCACAGTTTGGAGCCATAGTGAAAATGTAACTATTTTCAATCTTTTCTGATTGAAGACTGTTGAGGTAGAAATATAAAAGCTGTTAGAATTCTACCTTTGGATGCTTATTAGTTAATGAGAGTGCTCGTTCTCCTAGTGCTGATTTCTCTTAGGTTTTGAGATAAACTATATTATGATAATCCAGCCAGAGAGTTTTCAACCCCCTTATGGAATACACTGTGAACTGTCTACCCAACAGCTATCCCCATCCCCCCTTCTAGATAGAGCGCCAAGATCTCTTGATCTCAGGGAGAATGGACCTCATCCTATCTCTATGGAGTGAATCATGATTGGCCTGTAACCAGTCATGTAATTCCACTCTCCTTAGCTAATAATTGGTCTGGGGTGAGCATGCATGTGAGTTTTCTATTTGGTAATTTAAATTACTAAAAATTTATCAGTTTAAAAAAATGCAAATTTATTATTCCATACTTCTGTAGGTCAGAAGTTTGGGTTGGGTTGGCTGGTTTCTCTGTTCTAGGATTCACAAGGATGAAATCAAGGTATAACTCAGGCTGGGCTCTTATCAGGATGCCTTGGAGAGAATCTGCTTACTAGCTTATTCAGGTTGTTAACAGAATCTAGTTCCTTGTGGTTGTAGGACTGAGGTCCCCATTTCCCTACTGGCTTTCAGCTGGAGGGCTGCCCCTAGCTCAAAGAGGCCTTTCTCCAGTCTTTGCGTGTGGACCCTTACATCTCAGAGCCAGCAATGGCATGCTGAATCCTTCCACACTTGGAATTCTTTTGATTTTTCCTTCTATCTCATTTCTCTTGCTCCAGCCAGAGTAAATTACCTGCTTTTAAGCAATTGTGTAATTACATTGGGCCTCCGGATAATCCAGGATAATCTCTATATTTTAAGGTCCATAACCTTAATTATATCTGTGCTTTTCATAGGTTCCAGGGATTAGGATATAGATATCTTTGGGGGTGTGGGACATTGTGCTTACCACAGCATGCAACCTATATGTGGGTAACAAAATAAGGGGGGGAATCCATTGGGAGTTTCATTTCCTGGATAAAAAGACAGAGACTCTGTTCTTTTTTTCTAGCTTAAGACATTAGTATGAGGATATAATGTCTGGAGCTGCAGCAGCCACTTTGTAACCATGAGGCAACAAGAATGAAGTTAAAAAGTCAACACACCAAGGATGGTAGAGCAGAAGAATGAAAAGTGCCTGGATTCTTGATGACATTTTTGAGCCAGTGAACCAATGCCAGTGATTGCCTTTGTCTGGATTATTTGCCTTTTGAGGAAAAATAACTATTTGTTTAAGCAATCAGCCCCATTTTCTGTTACTTGCAGCTAATAGCAATTCTAAATGATATGTCCCTCCTCACTGTCATTTCTGGAACACCACTATGGGATAGACCTCTACTTTTCCATGCTTTATAATGTAGTGCTGGATAATCTAATTAAATTCATTTATATTGAATATGTGTCTTCAGCAGTGGGGCTCAATCTTAGCTTCACCTTGAGAAGATACTCAGGATTACAGAGTCCAGGAAGAAAGTTCAGGGGTTGGCAAACTATAACCCATAGGCCAAAGCCTGGTGGTCTAAACTGTGGGAACTAAGAACGACTTTTACGTTTTAAAGGGTTGTAAAAACACCAACAACATGACAGAGGCCATGTATTGCAGCAAAGGTGAAAGTATTATGTGGTTCTTTACAGAAGAATTTTGCTGATCCTTGTTCTTGTTACGCATAAGAACATCAGCTGTCATGACATTGAAACTAGGCTTTTAAAAAGGACGGACTCATTAGGTCACCATTTAATACCTTTGAAAAATTATTAGAGGTCAATGTACAAAGCTTTTGCACAGGTGAAGATGAATTCTTAAATTCCTTTTAAATTCAACATTTATTGAATTCTTATAACAAAACTATGGAAGACACTGGGGTTAAAGTGAATAAAACAAGGTCCTAATGTAGCTGAAAATCCCTTCAGAGAGTCACCTTTTCTGGGAGCACTAGTCCGAGAAATACTGCAAGCAAAAGATAAGGGCCTGTATTCAAAGGATTGGATGCAAAATTTTGTATGTATCCACCTTTTTCTAGGGATACGGAGGTAGAGATGGACAGCAGGTGGTTGGAAATTTGGGACTGTAACTCAGGAGCAGAAGAGCAGGAAAAAAAAAAAAAACCCACACATTTAACACCTACTTTATGTGTGGTATTTATCAAATCAATCCCAAAAGGTAAATGTTGTTCTGCAGTTTCTACTTCAGGTCACACTCAAAAGCCCATGTTCTTTCCATGAAACCAAACTGCCACCTAAAGGAAGCCAAGGCTGAAGATAAAGATTAGGGGATGATTCACAAATCTCTTTAAAGGAGACAGACAGGGAGAGATTGTAGAAAAAGAAAAGGGTCAAACATAATACCTGTATTTAATTGTGGCCAGAGAGAGAGAAGCTAGTGAAGAAGACTGAAAACAAGTGATTAGAATGTATAAAGAGAACTAGGAGAGAGCAGTTTCACAGAAGCTAAGAAATTCAAACATTCAAAGAGAGGGAGGTAAAAAGTTTAGGAAGCTTCAGCACCTTTAAGTAGTAGGGTGGATACCAAACCAAACCCATTGCCATGAAGTGATTTTGACTCAAATCGACCCTACAGGACAAAGTAGAACTCCCCTTAGGGTTTCCAAGGCTGTAATTTTTTACGGAAGCAGACTGCTGCATCTTTCTCCCATGGAGCAGCTGGTGGCTTCAAACCACAGACCACTTGGTTAGCAGCCCAGTGCTTTAACCACTGTGCCACCAAGGCTCCTTGTGGATACAGAAATGAAGTAATTGAATCTGAAGAATAGTTGATAATCAGTGATATTTTACACTGTTGTCCAATTAGGTAGCCACTAGTCATATGTGGCTGCTTATATTAATTAAAACTAAATAAAATTTAAATTCAAAATTCAATTCCTCAGTTACACTAGCCACACTTCAAATGCTCAATAGGCATATGTAGCTAGTGGCTACCATACTGGAAATCTCAGATTATAAAATATTTTCATTGCAGAAGTTCTATTGGATTGTACTACTATTTTAAAGCATCCAGTAGTGTAGAAGGAAGTCCCTGGGTGATGCAAACGATTAAAGCACTCAGCTGCTATCGATAAAGGTCAGAGATTCAAGCTCACCCAGAGGTGCCTTAGAAGAAAGGCCTATTGATCCATCTACTTCCAAAAAATCAACATTGAAAACCCTATGGAGCACAGTTCTACTCTGACACACATGGGGTTGCCATGAGTCGGAATTGACTGGATGGCAACTAGATTTTTAGTATTTTATAAGTAAGATGGCAATGGAAGACTCATGTTTCCTCTCATCCCTTTTTCAGTGCTTTGCCATGCCTGTTGATTTCACCTTTAGTTTGCCCTCTCCTCTTCACTGTTGCTATCCAGTGTGGGCCCCACCCTCTTTTTCATAAAGTATTAAAATGGCGGCCTATATGGCCTCCCAACTTCTGGTCTTTCCTCATTCTAACTTGTTCTTCACACAAATCATTCCTCCTCTCAAAGACATTCTCTGGCTACTGCCACTTTTCCTAGTCAACTAGCCTTAACTTTAACTGATAATCCACTGCATGTGTGTGCGCATGAATGTGTGGTGAGGGTGGTGGAGGGCATATGGGGCATTGTGCCAGAACTATAGGGATGGTGCCCCCATCCCAACCCCGCTTTCCCTGCACTCACAAAGCTCACAGTTCAATGCAGGTGGAATCCAATCACCCTCTCCTGTGTTTATTTCTAATCTGCCGCCGAATCTTTTTTCTTCCTCCGTCACTGCTGTGCCATAGTTATTTTGTTACTTTTCATTTTTACCACCGCAATAGCCTGCTAAATAGTCTTCTTGTAGTCTCTCCTCCCACCTTCTGCCAGAAGTTCTGGTTATATCACTCCATTTCTGTGATCTTCCAGGAACCCCTGAGTCCTACAGAATAGAATGGCAATCTGGCAACACTCTGCTTTTCCTTCCTCAACGTTCTTTCACACATCTTCCTATCCCTCTGTGGTACTTACCATTCCCCTGACATGTTCATGCATGCTAACCTTCCTCCCTGCCTCCCATACCCACTCGAATTT
The DNA here is from genome assembly GCA_030035585.1 of Dugong dugon. NCBI lineage: Eukaryota > Metazoa > Chordata > Mammalia > Sirenia > Dugongidae > Dugong > Dugong dugon. The sequence goes on from CM057467.1 coordinate 37,696,221, forward strand.
GGAACCCTAGAGTCTCTCCAAGATTCAGGAGGAATGATTACTAAAAGCCCCAATTATTGTGGGGCCAACACTGAAGGAAAACATAAACTTGTTTGACACTGTCCGTTGTGAGTACACACTGATGAAAACAGCCTGGATTCCCAACCAATAAGACAACCGAACTCTCGCTGTAAAATACAGGTTTACAGGCCGAACACTCTTGGCAGCTAGATACGCAATACGGACGTTTGGGAGGCGAAGGGGGTTGTGGGAGCCCTGCTCGTCGCCCGCTGACTCCTGGGAAGTGTAGTGCTGTTTTCTCCAACATGGCTGCGCCCAGATGAGGTGATGTGCGAGTATTCGCCCTGGCTTTCTGGGGCTAGAGTGGAGAGGTTGATGACAGAGAGAGCACGCGCTAGAATAGAGAGACTGGTGACTGAGAACCTGGCCTGAGCAGAGGCAAAGGTTTGTTTCTTGCTGGCGGGCGCGATGGTCGGCGAGTCGCTGCTTTCTCATAGCCGTCTCTTCTGGTCTCATCTATTCTGGCCTCATGCCTCCCCCGCATGCGGGCTGAGATCCTCGGGAGGGGAGGGTGGCATGGGCGGCTGTCTGTTGCGATCCGTGGGCAGTTGGGTGTCTTTGCGTTGGGTGGTTCTGCCATGTTTGAGGTGCAGGTGTTTGTGTTTTCTGCAGGTGCTCTCGTGGTGTCTGTCAGTCTTCTGCTTCTTTGGGGTTGAGGACGAGCTGTTGCAAACTGGGGCGTGTTAGGAGCTTCTGGGGCTTTTTTGAGCCGTGTCAATCCTGTGAAGCAAGGTCATTGCAGGTGGCTGGATCGCTCCCACCGTGAGTTTTCGTGTGCTTGTATTTGAGTAATCCCTGCAATCCATCGGCCCCTGGTGGTATCAGCTTCTGGTTTTGATTGATTTTATTTAACAAGCATTTTTTCAGCGAGAGGTACCCTACAAGTGGTTGTTGTTAGCTGCTATCGAGTCAAATTTGACTCATGGCGACCTTATATGCAACAGAACAAACCTGTTGCCCAGTCCTGCATCATCCTCACAATCACTAGAATGTTGGAGTCCATCCTTGTGGCTACTGTGACAATCCATCCATCTCACTGAGGTCTCCCACACCCTCATTCAAATAACAGCAGGGTCAACCCATGGTGGACAGGTTTCAGGGGAGCTTCCAGACTAAGATAGACTAGAAAGAAAGTCTTGGCAATCTGCTTCCAAAAATCAGCCAGTGAAAATGTTATGGATCACAACAGAACATTTTCTGACTTGCTTGCTTTGGACACGTCATCAGGAGGGCTCAATTTCTGGAGAAGTACGTCATGTTTGGTGAAACAAGAGGGCAGGTGAGGGTGTGGGAGACCCTGGGTGAGACGGATTGGCACAGTAGCTATAACGATTGACTTGAACATACTGGCAATTGTGAGGGTGACTCAGAACCAGGCAACGTTTTGTTGTGTTGTTGACACTATGGCAGCTAACAACAACAAACCTATTAACAAGCAAGTAGCAGAGTACATGCAGTAATTTCATTATCCCACAGGGAGTGTGTTTAGATTGGACATGGCTGGACTGGAGTCAGCATGAGTAGTATTCTGGTAAATAGTGACCTCATTCCCATATCATCCCATAACACTCCCATGACATGACAAGGAGCATCCCAATGTTTGTGCAACAGTGGAAACTTCCTGGTCAAGGAAGGGGTCTTGTTGGAGGGGGGAACCACCAGAGCTTGGCAACTGCTTTCAGCTGGTTCTTTTGTTGAGGTGACTCAGACCTGCTCGGCCACAACATTGCCAAACCACTGAAACAGGGAAGAAGGGTCTCTAGGGCTATCTGGATTTGTCTTTTCTTTTTTCACATTCAATAATATTGCATGGCTGAGGGAGAAGGGAAAGGGGATGATAAAAATGCGGTTATAAGGCTCCATCTGCTGATAGATGGACTTTTAGTAACAGACTTTTAAAAAGATGTATTCAGCATCTTTCCTTTTTCATTTCTTCCACTTTGCAGTCTTTGCTCTGTGAAATATTAAGAGAAGATTCTATAGCACACTCATCTCTCCTTCTTCATTGCATACTGCAAAGTTGCTGTTCCAAAGATGATGATCTTGGAATGGATGGCTATTAAAAGCCCTCTGCTTTTCTTGTCTTCTTAAACCATTGTGATATGGCTCTTCTGAAAATTAACACTCATACAGTAATAGATGCATTTTATCCTCCTAACAAAGGTATGAGATAGGCACTATTATTACCCCAGTTTTACAGATGAAGAAACTGAAGCACAGAGATGATAACTAACTCACCAGGTTCATACAACTAATAAGTGGTAGAGCTGATATTTGACTCCTAAACACTGTGTTATATTGCCTCATAGCACTGAACGAGGCTCTGGGGAAACTAATAAAAGTATGATTTAATCCCTGTTCTCAAAGTGCTCATAGAGTATTGCAAGGGAACAGACATTAGAATAAATAATTATAATTAGTGTAATGTTAGAAACATCTATTCAGCTATCCCTTCCTGTCTAGTGATCACTTCAAAAACTGTCTCTAACCTTGGTCTGTCTCCTGAGAGCCACTTCATATTGTCACTGCTAGCCAGACATTGCAACTGTGTGTCTCACTAGTACTTCATCTATATTATATCCTAAATCTAACTCATTACCTCCTTTACAAAACAGCTCTTCCTGACTTTCCAGTTTTGAAATGACATCACTAGTCTCTTAGTCACTCAGGCTCCAACCTAGAAGTCATCTTTGATTCCTCTCCTCACTTCCGAGTAGTCATCAAGGCCTGTTGATTCTACATGACGACTCTCCCTCTGTTTCCTTTCTTCCTGCTGCCTCCACCTTAGATCAGACCAGTATTTCCATTTGCCAGGCTGGATTATTGCAGGTCCCCTTGCCTCTCCTCCCTCTATTATGCTCTCCAGCCAGCCTGCTTTACCAGCCTTACCTTCTGTTGTGCATCCTGTGTGCTAGTTAGGCTGGACTGCTGGCCGAACTTTCTATAGTCCTGGCGTTTTATTCTTCACTTAAAGATTTGTAATTAGAGTTTTGCCTGTCTTGTTTGTGAGGTGTTTTGGAATATGATTTTATTTAACTCTCTACATTTAGTTTGTTAACTTTGAAGACTTTCAGGTGTGTGGAGAGTGGGACTGTTGGGTCAGCAAACACTCTGTTCTGAAAACTATGCCTACCTCTACCTCTTCCTGTCTTTGCCAGACTTGTCCATTTTGGTTTGTAGCTTCTGCTCTTTATAGCTTTACTGAATACTTTCCTTTCCATATGACTCTATATTCTTCTTATCCTTCAGTATTCAGCCAAATCCCTTTCTGTTTTGAAGTCTTCACAAACTTTTCAAGTTTTTTTTGTCTCTAATTCATGTCACACCTAAAGACTGTGCTATTAGCACTTAATATATAAACCATTACCCATTGAGTCGATTCTGACTCATGGCAACCCTATGTGTGTCAGAGCAGAACTGCGCTCCATAAGGTTTTCAGCAGCTGATTTTTTGGCAATCAATAGCCAGACCTTTCTTCCCAGGTGCCTCTAGGTGGACTCCAGCCTTTCAGTTAGTAGCTCAGTGTGTTAACTGTTTGTATTACGAAGATGTGTCATACTCTTTCAATGTTTAGTGTTTTTTCTGTTTTCCTGAACTATATGTGTATTTCTAAACAATATATGGCTTACTTTTAGATTTTGGACTTTATGTAAATGAAGTGATACTCTGTGTGTGTATACACAGTATGAGATATATATATACACACACACACACATATCTATACATACATACACATATCTATTATATTTGGTCCTAACATTATGTTTGTGAAATTTGTCTGTGGCACGTTGTCATGGATTGAATTGTGTCCTCCCAAAATATGTCAGCTTGGCTAGGCCATGATTCCCAGTATTGTGAGGTTGTCCTCCATTTTGTGATCTGATGTAATTATCCTGTGTATATGGAGACCTGGTGGCAGAGTGGTAAAGAGCTTGACTGCTAACCAAAAGGTTCTGGCGGTTCAAATCCACCAGCTGCTCCTTGGAAACCCTATGGGACAGTTCTACTCTATCCTATAGGGTCACTATGAGATAGAATCGACTCGAAGGCAACGGGTTTTTTTTTTTTTTTGTAAATCCTAACGTCTATGATGTTAAGAGGCAGGGTTAGCAATAGTTGTATTTATGAGGCAGGACACATTCTGTATGATTAGGTTGTATTTTGAGTCAATCTCTTTTGAGATATGAAAAAGAGAAACGAGAAGAGAGGAGAGGGACCTCCTACCATAAGAAAGAAGAGCCAGGAGCGGAGCACATCCTTAGGACCTGGGGTCCCTGTGCTGAGAAACTCCTAGATGAGGGAAAGACTGATGACAAGGACCTTCCCCCAGAGCTGACAGAGAGAGAAAGCCTTCCTATGGAGCTGGCACCCTGAATTTGGATTTCTTGCCTCTTAGACTGTGAGAGACTAAATTTCTGTTTGTTAAAACCATCCACTTGTTGTATTTCTGTTATAGCAGCACGAGATAACTAAGACACACATTTTACCTAGGATTTCATAAGTAAAAGGATACATCACCTATGGGTAAAGTAGCTCACTTAATGGACCTAAAGCATTAGAATATTTTTTAGAACCCCTAGAGATGCTGTTAGATGTTCTACCACTTTGTTACCTTCTTAGATGTTCCATTATTGTCTGTGCATCTGTTTATTCTCACTTCCTGGTGAAAGGAAAACCAAGAATTTAAAAAAATTGTAACAAATATTTGTAAACTATAGAATATATGAATAGCATCATTATAGTTGAGATTGATATTTTTTATTCTTTTTTTTTTTTTCCAGTATTGTTATGGACGGCAACCATCGAAGTAATCCCAAATGCAACAAAACTGAGAAGAAGTTTTTAAGGAAACAGATTAAAGCCAGGCATACTTTGCTGAGACACGAAGGCATTGAAACAGTATCCTGTGCCACTCAGGTGACCTAAAACTACTATGATCATTTGAATGTAAATGTATTGCCATGTTAACCTATTATATTTATATATATTAATAATTTCTGAGAAAAAGGCTGTAATTATTTAGTCATGTGTTATATCCATATTAAATATACATATGATAAAAAAAAACCCATTGCTGTCAAGTTGATTCTGACTCACAACGACCTTATAGGACAGAGTAGAACTGCCCCATAGAGTTAGTTTCCAAGGAGCAGCTGGTAGATTCGATCTGCCGACCTTTTGGTTAACAGAGGTAGCACTAACCACTGTGCAGCCAGAGCTCCATACATATGATAGGAACTGCTAACTTTCTATTTTTTGTCTAGTTTATAGCCTGCTCTATAAATTAAATTCCCACTGATTGTGCTGGAGGAAGTTGTGAGTACATATAGTAACACTGTACATCTCTTTTCATTTTCCAAAGCATAATTATGTTCATTATTATATTTAATTCCCTAAAACTTCCTATGAGATAAGTGGGTAAACTAAGGTTCTGAGTACTTGTGATGTGTTTATTAATATAAACTAGTAAGTGGCTGAATAGAAACTTAAAGCTAGGTGTTTTGTATCCTAATGCAATCTTCTTTCTTCTATACCCAACTTCATCTGTATTATAAAGTACTTTGATCATATGCTTTAAAACATTTTTCATTTGTTAGATTTTATTTACAGAGCTTTTTCATTATCTGAAGGCAATAATTAAATGGGATAATATATATGAGGGACTGTGAGACTTCCTAAGGAGCCCTGGTGGTGGAGTGTGTACGTGCTCTGCTGCTATACCAAGAGGTCTGTGGTTTGAACCCACCAATGGCTCTGTGGGAGAAAGATGTGGCAGTCTGCTTCTATAAAGATTACAGCCTTGGAAACCCTACGGGGCATTTCTACTCTGTCCTATAGGGTCTCTGAGTCGGAATCAACTTGATGGCAACGAGTTTATGAGACTTCCTGGGCTATGAATTGGAAGAACTCTGTTTAACTCTTAACTTCTCCACTTATCGGGACATAAGCTGTATCCTTTGATCTCGGCTTCCTTCATTTATAAGCATGGGATAGTACTGCATACCTTTTTACCCCACTGGATTGTTAGATTCCAAAGAGAACGTGTATATGACAGTACTTACTAAACATTAGAATATGACATGAGTGTAAGATATTTTTATTATATTCTTTTTTGATTCATAAAGGTTACAGAATAAGAGTGGAAAGGAAGCTTAGATATTATCTTAATCAAAGCCCAAAGATGTACAGCTGAGAAGGTAGAGCTTGGATTAAATTTAGGTCTCTCGACTCTCCGACTGATACTTTTCCCTCATATTATGCTGTCGTCTCTCTGCTGCATCATAGCTTGGAATTAGCAGTCTTTTGAGGAAGGTTTGATTTTAGCAGATAAAAGAGCCATCTTTGGAGTTAAATATTAATGACTTTGAAGAATTTAAACCAAATTCATTAAAAAAAAAAAAAAAAGAGATGATAGATTAGAAAAATAAGTTTGCACACGTTACTGTTTCAGCCAAGAGCCACTGAGGCTGTGAGGCATTTAGAAAATTAAACTGACATACCCCGCTCTCATCTATTCCAAAGCATAGTTTGTCTTCTTTTCCTTACAGAGATCATGACAAGGAATGGTAAGAAAAGAAATGGGTTAAGTTTCTTAGCTGCCTCTGAAGTTTGTATCTGACTGGATTTGTTTTTTCTTTAGGATGTTTAGAAGCTTTAATCTTACCTTCATGGCTTCCAAAGTGGCGTCTTATTTGGGATTTGATTATTTTTTCTCCACAGTATTTTTAAAGGAAAAGAATAAGATTATATCAGGACCTCCAATTATATCTTATATAACAAGGGGAGAAAGGAACACTCTTACTAATAGGTTATGAATATACATTCCTTTGCAAATTTACAGTCATTGTTAGCTGTTTCTGGAGCAGTGATCTTCAAACTGTTGGTACTGAAGAGCGCTTCAAAAAAATAAAATATTCTAAACTCTATTTTATATTTTTTATTACTGGGAAGCTTGCTTGGTTGAACAATTTTAAAGAAAACAGTTATTACATTTAATTATATTATAGCTCTTTAATATTAGCTCACATACAATAGGAAATAAATGCCTCCCTTTCTTCCCCCATTGCACTGATTTTAGTGTGGTTTGCCTTTTAGAGTTGCCCAAAAGCACTTAGACAGCATCTTTGTGGACCACTAGTATTCCTCAACTTAGCACCTCACTGTCTTCCTAGATTCTTAGATGCAGAAGTAAGCCCATAACATTTATGAAAACTTTATAATTCCTTGGAAACCCTTGGTGGTGTAGTGGTTAACAGTTTGGCTGATAACCAAAAGGTCAGCAGTTCAAATCCACCAGGCGCTCCTTGGAAACCATGTGGGGCATTTCTCCTGTGTCCTATGGGGTCGCTATGAGTTGAAATTGACTCAACGGCAATGGGGTTTGGGTTTTACAATTCCTTAGATTTGGGAGTATGGAAATGTTTTTGTAAATAGGGCCATGTACAATCAAGTTATTTTGGTACTTTAATTAATAAATCTCATTGAATGAGGTCCAGGGGCAAGCCATCTGAGACTAAATTTTAGGCATATAGTATTGTAGTCTTGTATTTATTATATATATGTATATACTTGCATATATATAAAGTATTTGATGTTCTGTGACAGCAAAGTTTATAATTCCATTGTTTAAACAAGGTTCTAGATATTCCTATCTTATGTACCGTTTGAAATTAATGCTTTATGTACTAATTTCAGGAGTTGGCAGGCTACTGCCCTTCAGCCAACTCTGGCTTGTGAGCTAAAAATGTTTTTTACAGCTTTAAAAGATTGTTTAAAAACACAAACAAACAATACTATGAGATGGAGACTTATATGGCCTATAAATCCTAAAATGTTTACTATCTGGCCTGTTGTAGAAAAAAAATTTCTGACACCTGGTATAAATGATGAAATTAACAACAGAAGGCTGTAAATGGTTTCATTTGTTTTTATTGTAAAGTTTTTAGAAGTCATGGATCATAAATTAAAGATCTTAATCAAAACCTGTAGAACGTTTTTTAAGCACCAGCCCAGAAGCATCAGAATAAAAATAGGAGACCAAAAAGAAAAAAAAAAATCCTTTGAATAAATTTAATTTTGGCTATAAATGACAGGAAGTGCACGTAAAACTTACAAAGGAAAAATTTCAATTGCAAACCGACTGAATTACTTAGACATGGGAAATTTTTCATATTTTATGTAGAATAGAATCTATAATTGATTTTTCTTAGACCCAGAACTTTTACCTTTAGTTTTTAGTAGAAATTGTGTAATGGTTATATCAGAAGTGTATATTCTGGAAACTGATAGAAATAGGTTTGAAACCCAGCTCCCCCAGCCACCATCTTAACCTAATTTTTCTGATCTTCAGTTTCGTCCTCTATAAAGCATGGCTAGCATTATCTGCTCTATAGAATTGTTGTGAAGATTATATTAATGAGGATTAAGTATGTAAAGCATACAGCACAGAGTCTCACAAAAAGCAAGTGTTATGTAACTACTTTGCTCCTTTTTTATCCTTCAGGCTCCCTCTTTACCTTTCATAATGTTAAATTTGTATTCATAAACAATAAAAAAGTTATCTTTTATTTTGAATTTATGGTCATTAAGAATATTTTATTGAAATAAGCTATTTAAAAATCATTATAACACAGGGGCACTTTTTAAGCCTCAAATATCTAGTAAATTGATTTACGTTCTTTGTATGAAGTTAGCGAACCAAATAACCACCATAAGGAAACTTTTTTTTTCTTCCCTAATTACACCTTTGTAGAAATCTTATCTTAAAATAATCCTACTTGAAAATAAAGAGGTTAATGTCAATTGCTTATGTTACTTTCTTTTTTGTTTAAGAGCCTGGTTGTTGCCAATGGTGGTTTGGGTAATGGTGTGAGTAGGAACCAACTGCTTCCTGTTTTGGAGAAATGTGGACTGGTGGATGCTCTCTTAATGCCACCTAATAAGCCCTACTCATTTGTGAGATACAAAACTACAGAAGAATCCAAGAAAGCCTATGTTACACTCAATGGAAAGGAGATAGTGGATGATTTAGGACAAAAGATCATTCTCTACTTGAATTTTGTGGAAAAAGGTATTAACCATGTGGCTATCTTTTTTTTTTTTGCTTTGATTGTGGTAAAATATGTATAACAACGTTTGCCATTTCAACCATTTTTACATGTACGTATCAGTGACATTAATTACCTTCACCCTGTTGTACAACCATTATCACTATCCATTTTCAAATTTTTTTCATCGTCCTTAACAGAAACTCAGTGTACCTTAAGCAACAACTTCCCACTTCCCCCTTGTGCCCCTGGTAACCACTAATAAATTTTGGTCTCTATGCATTTACCTGGAGTCCCCTGGTGGTGCAGTGGTTAAGAGGTCACTGCTAACCAGAAGGTCAGCAGTTCGAATCCACCAGCTGCTCCTTAGAAACCCTAAGGGGCAGTTCTGCTCTGTCCTGCAGGGTCACTGTGAGTCAGAATCTACTCAACAGCAATGGGTTTGGTTTTTCCTTTTGGTTTATGCATTTACATATTCTAGATATTTCATATAAGTAAGATCATACAGTATTTGTCCTTTTGTGTCTGACATTTGCACCTAACATTAATGATGGGTATCTTTTTAAAAATGATTCTTGCTTTTGTGTGAGTTCTTTTTCATAGACATAAGTTGGGAGGGTCATTCTTATGAAACAAAAAAGGACAGCAGTTAAGCAGCCCCCTTTTTTCTAACAAACATCTGTTAAGCACCTAGGTTGTACGAGGCATGGGACTAGTAGTGGAGGTACGTAGATGAATAAGACATTAAAAATCAGTTGCAGTCAGGTTGATTCTGACTCATGGTGACCCCATGTGCATCAGAGTAGAACTGTGCTCTGTAGGGTTTTCAGTGGCTCATTTTTCGGAAATAAATTACCAGGCCTTTCTTCTGAGGTGCGTGTGAATGGACTTGAATCTCCAACCTTTTGGTCAGCAGCCAAGCAAGTTAACCATCTGCACCACCCTGGGACTCCTTTAAGGAGCTGGTCCCACCCACATAACAATATATTTATTATGCAAGTTACTTATTTTGGAAACCTCCTACCTCGTTGTGTTTTTCAAAGTTTAATGTTGAGGATTCTCAGATCACCAGTTTATTTCACAATGTCTATCCAGAAGCTTTCAACTAATTGCTTAATGAGTGTCTTAGTTTATCTAGTGCTTCTATAACAGAAATACCACAGTTGGATGGCTTTAACAAACAAGTTTATTCTCTCACAGTCTAGTAGGCTAGAAGTCCAAATTCAGAGCGTCAGCTTCAGGGAAGGCTTTCTTTCTCTGTTGACTCTGGACAATCTTCCCCTGGACTAGATGCTTCTTAGTGAAGAGACCCCGAGTCCAAAGGACATGCTTTGCTCCTGGTACTCCTTTCTTGGTGGTATGAGATCCCCATATCTCTGTTCACTTCTCTCTTTTATATCTCAAAAGAGATTGGCTTAAGACACAAACCTAATCTTGCAGAAAATACTCTCTTGAGTTTACCCCCCATTCAGTATGTTGAACGCTTTGTAAGAAATTGTATAAGGTGAGTGTTGGAGTGTTCTTTATTTGAAATCCTACATTGGATCCAGATGTACTTCTAAGACTGTTGTGATCACTTTTACAACCTTGGAAATCATTTTTAACTGAGAGTAGAACTATGTCACAAACATTTTGATACTTGTGAGTAGCGGATAGTTAGTGAATTAACAAATACACAAGGTATTTTTAATTCTTTTTTTTTTTAAAAACCATGTATTTTGATTTAGTCTTCATGAGAAGAAAACTAAATACACCCACTCATCACTTATTGACATGGTTAGGTTTCAAAGACCAGGTCATTATGCGAAAATGGAGGACAGCCACATCAGATCACAAATTGGAGGGTGACTACCTATGTAAGTGCCAAATTACATCATTACATAACTTCCAAACCACTGAGAATCATGGCCCAGCTAAGGTGACACATAACTTTAACCGTCATAGCCAGCGTTACTCTTGCCTTGCACCTCAGCATTCATTACAGCCAGACGTATGTCATTAGCGCGCAAAGTAGTCAGATAGTAGATTTTTTACTATCATCATAAATGCGAAATATCAGATAACGAGATAGTCGATAAGTGAGTAGGTGTATAAATTACTTGTAATATAAATTGTCTTTAAGAAATGCTTCCCAAAGTTTTTTCTTATGTAATTTGAATAGGTAATATAGCGTCTGGCACATCATAGACACTTGGTAAATATTTATCAAATGATTCACAATACTCATATTTCTGAAATTCTCTTCATAAAATATGTTGTTTGTTGTTAGGTGCTGTTGAGTTGATTTTGAGTCATAGTGACCCCAAGTGACAGTAGAACTGCCCCATAGGGTTTTTTTTAGCTGTAATCTTTACAGAAGCAGATCTCCCAAGGAGCTGCTGAGTGGGTTCAAACCACCAACCTTTCCGTTAGCAATCCAGCACTTAACTGTTTGTGCCATGAGTGCTTCTTTAATAAAGTCTAATAGACGTCTATTATTATTTTTGTGAATTTTTATATTAAATGATTCAAGGATGAGAACTGCTTGGCCAAAAAGCTTCAGAAATCATGTCTGTAATATGAAAGATCAGATCCCTAGCAATAAATGTGAATTACACTATTGCCTTTATTTAATTGTAAATTCTTTTTTTTCTTTTCCTTCTAGAACTATGCCAATCTAAAATTTTGAAAGACATGGAAACTTAAATTATTTTAATATATGCCAAACAGTTCTTCATACAATGATATTGTTTTTTTTTAGAAAGTTGTATGTTATTTTACACATTTTTTTATTACTTAATCACAGCTAGTATCAAGAACCTAAGAACAAAAATGAGCATTTAAATTCCTGTATTAAATATTTTGAGACAATCTGACTTTTTCTTATAGAGGGCGTACTATGGATATTATGAGAAACTTTGTTCAAACAGAATACTTAAATAAATACTATACTGTTTACTCTTGGTAATTGCAGTGGACAAACTATGCCAAAATTTTTATCTTTGGTCTTTATTTTTGCACTTTTACTATGTTGTGCGCTTTTAGAATTCCTGTTTCTGAAAATGATTGGGAGTTTACAAATCGATAAATGCCCACCATACATAGGAACCTTAAATTTTGTATGTGACTGTTTTAATTTGGTGTCCCACAGTACAATGGAAAGAGTTGGGGCTTCAAGCCTTACCTCCAGGCCTTATGGTAGTGGAAGAAGTTATTTCTTCTGAGGATGAGAAAATGCTTTTGGAAAGTATTGATTGGACAGAAGGTACAGACAATCAAAATGGTAAATAAAACCTTTAAAATCTGATATTTAAAAGTTTCTGCAAAATACTGTCTCACTGCTTCTCCTTCCTTCCTCCCCGTTGGTTTATTAAAACTGTTAATATTTCCTCAAAATTACAAAGTAACCTGGATCACGTGTTAGGCAAGTCATACCAATAGTTCTTAGCGGCACTAATAACAAATAACATTTATATATCTATCAATTTTAAACTGCAAACTGATTAATATTTATTATCCAATGTTTGTGTAGTTAACATTTATAAACCCTTTCACGTATATTATCTTATTTAAATGATCTTCTCCACCATAAGGCAAACTTTTCTATATGGAATCAGCAATTTAGTACCATACCACTATAATGTAGTAAGAACCTCCTGGAGATATATGCAAATTATAGTTAAAACTTTTATTCTAAATAAAATATCCCATGAATCTTAGTGGAATCTTTAATACTCTTAGTTATCTACTTGTATTTTTTCCAGATCATTAGCAGTCTTGTGAATGTCACTGTATATGTTTAGCTCTTCCAAATTGAATGGGTGAAACTTTTTAAGTGTTGGTTACAATTTGGGATTGAAAGAATCTCAGATATAAGTCAGAAGAGTTAATTTATTAAAGGCAGTAATCTAGCAATTAACAGAAGTTACTATTACTAAACTAATCCTTAATGTTGACTTTGAAATATATGAAGGAACTCAATTCTTTTTCTTTCAAATAGTTAATATTTCTTTCAAATACTTTCTTCTCTTTATACAGTTCAAAAATCTTTAAAACACAGACGAGTAAAGCATTTTGGTTTTGAATTCCACTATGAGACCAACAGTGTAGATAAAAATAAGCCATTACCTGGGGGTAAGTAATTGTTAGTAAACAATAAATACTGGTTCAGAAAAAAAAATTTAATACATTAGAATTATATCAATTGAGGGGCTATACTTCATTTGTCATTTGTAGCTAAGCTTTCAGAATAATTGATTAAATTAAAAACATTTTAAGTAGATAAATAATGCAGTTTTGTCATTAAAAAATTCAAACATACAGATAAAACCAAAGTTTCTCTTGACCGCTATCCTAATCGAATACTTCTCAGAAGTACTGTTAACAGTTTATTTTAAATCCTTCTAATCCTTTAAAAAATGAGTTTATATCAAAACATATTTACCTATAAAAGTACATAGTTGTTAGCATGTGTAGTATTATGTTGTATGGTGTATGTTGTCTGTTCCTATATTATGTGTAGCGCTGCAACTTGCTCTTTTCCCTCTGTAGTATAGAGATCTTTATATACTTTTTCATTGTACCGAATGTCCCATAATAGCTTACTCAGTTAGTTCCCTATTGATAGACATTTACGTAATTTCTAGTTTTTAGCCTTTACAAGTATTACCGCAGGGAATATCTTTGTACATACCTCTTTGTGTACTACACAAGAGTTTCTCAAGGGGGTCTACTAAGAAGTCAGATTGTTGTCAAAGATTATGTTCAGTTAAAATTTTTAACAGAGACTGACAAATTGCCCCTAAAACAGCTGTACCAACATATTCTAACCGCGTATGTACCTACCGTGCTCCATTCCTACCAACATGTGATATTTTGTTTTTGATTCGTAGTGTCCTTATTACATTTCCTTTTTTGTGAATTCATTTTCATATCCTTTGACAGTTCTTTTCTAATGGATTGTCTGATTGATTTATAAGAGGTATAATTTTTTGTTGGAGTTAATTTTTTATGGCTTTGTTTGGTCTTATTTAAAGCTTTCTTTTCTTCATAAAATAACAATTATTACTCCAATAAAAGTTAAGTTCCACTCTGAAAGGTTTTTTTTTTTTTTTAAGGAAGATAATTTACAATAATTAAATTCAAAATAAATGGGATCATGTAAAATAACAAAAAAGAAATGGTCAGGCTAATTTCTGGTATAAAATATATTAAATTTTATGATTTTATTGCCATTCTACAAAATGCCAAAGTTGTCAGTTAAATTGTTCTTTTGGATTTTTATTGTTAAAATCAGTGAAATAACTTCAAAAGTTTCTTAAGGCTTTATTCTTATTTTGTTTTGCTTGTGGGTTTGTTGATATGTCAATGGATCTGACTACTAAATTAAAAGCTGTGATTTTTATCACAGTGATTAGTTTTTATTCTTGGGTAAAACATGCAAAGTAAATATTGTAATGTTTCACCTTTATGATTACTGACTTCAGGTCTTCCTGAGATTTGTGATAGCATTTTGGAGAAATGGTTGAAGGAAGGTTACATTAAACATAAACCTGATCAATTAACCATAAACCAGTATGAACCTGGTCATGGTGAGTATTTCCTGTTTTAAAATTCCAGTCATATATTTCAAAATTAAGTAGATTATGTAACTCTCTTAAGATCAAAGATTTTTTTAACTCTAACTTCTTAGATTAATTTGCTTATGTTTGTTACCTCTGTTAACTTTGATCCCTTGCAAATCTACGTTTCAAAGCCTTGAGGAGAAATTTGCATCTTAGAGTGACACAAATAAATTTATGATTTTTTTGTTTTTGTTCCTCTCTCAGTGCTTTATTTAGACAGAGGTAGATGATTGTTTGAAAAATATAGGAGACATGCATGATGGAAGAAACAAAATAATTCACAGATATAATGAAGGAGACTAATTGGTTGATCTTGCTCTTTTTTCTCCTGCATTTGAGAATGTGGAAGACATAACTCTAGGATGATATGTTCGTGAAAATCTTTGGGTTATTGATACCTTGTACTTGTTAGCAGCATCTTCAGCTGATATTTATAGTAATCAAGTGATTTTAAGGGTTTTATTAATGGCAGGCGTTGTGGATTTTTGTTTTGTTTTTTTTTGTGTGTGTGTTTATCACAGTGTATTATAATTGCTTATTTACTTATCTGTCTTTCCTTTGGTCTGTAAGTTCCCCAAGGAAAGAGACTATGTCTTACTTGCTTTGCACCCTTACCTCCTAACAAAGTTCCTTTTACTTAATTAAGAGGTGTTTATTAACAGAGGTTGGTATATTGCTAGAGGAAGCCATATCTTAATTGCTGATATGCTTAGTCTTTATACCTGGCTATTGCTTAGGTTCTGCAAGTGCTTGACAAAATCCAGTGCTCAGGGGAGAACAATTACTTTGATATTTATCTTCCACATTTCCTCTTGGTCTGGGATTAGATAAGTGTCCTAGTTAAACAATGACTCAAGACTTGATTTTAAAATCAAGCCCCATGACACTTTAACTTGAAGTTATTTTTATTTTATATTTAGGTTAATTTTAGTCACATCCTCCCTATGAATGTTTCCTTTTAACTAAAATTATAGTGCCTTCGTGATTACCAAATGGTATTTTCACTGTAATAGTGTGAAGCTATATTTAGAATCATCTTAAATCTACTAAAGGAAAAATGAAGTGACCTGGTATCCTATTTTCCATCTCAGGAATTCCTGCTCATATTGACACACATTCTGCTTTTGAGGATGAGATCATTTCTCTCAGTTTGGGGGCAGAGGTAAATGTTCAAACATTTTTATTCACTATCAACATGTCTTATACCTTGTTCAATGTCTTTTTCATAAGATTTTACATTTCTTAATTAAAATGAATTACAATTTAGAATGAAAAGTAAGGACACCATCATCACTTCTATTTTTCCCAGAATGTGAAACGCCTGTGATTTTTTACACATTTTAGTTTTAGCAGTTAAATAAAATCCAGACTGCACTTGGTGCAACTTGGGCAACTTTTGACCTTATTGATGCAGCATTGCCATCTAGTGGCAAAAGGTTGTAGCTGCAGGCCACAGAAAAGGGAAAACCAAAAAATAAAAATAAAAACCAAACCTGTTGCTGTCAGTTGTGGAGTCGATTCCAACTTACAGCGACCCTATAGGACAGGGTAGAACTGTCCTGTAGGATTTCCAAGGACTGGCTCATGGATTCGAACTGCCAACCTTTTGGTTAGCAGCCGTAGCTCTTAACCACTGTGCCACCAGGGCTCCAGAAAAGGGAAGGAAAACTAAAATATGTCAGGAATTTTGATAAACTTGTTCATGTATATTACCTGATTCAGTCCCTTTGAAAACTCTGAGTAGTAGAAGGTAACATCCTCGTTTTTACAAGTGATGAATAAGAGGCTCAGGTTTATTTTTCATTGATTTGTTTTTGTAGCTTAACTGTGCTTGAGCTGCTAAAGATATAAAAAGTATGATTTCAAGTGGTCCATGCAAACTGCAGACAGAATTTTAGATAAAAATCAATTTTAAATCTAGAAAAATCCTTAAAATATGAGATCATCTAATCTAACTAGAGTTTGTTTCAAAATGTAATCTTGTTCCTAGGGGCAAATACTATTAATTAGTTTTTTTCCAGTATCTGTATAGTTCTCATTATTAGGTCTTCAGCACTTCGGCTTCTTAGAGCTTTGCTGGGCTCCAGGGATCGTGTTGATACGTGACCAGACGTGCCTTTGATAGGGCAAAACCAACTTATCAGCTATACGTGTGGATTCTTAATAGGTGCTTTTAGCCATAACAACAAGGGAGAGGAAAAAGAAAAGGCTCTTCTGTGGTTTATTTTTACATCTTATCTTGGCTTGGAACTTTAGAGGACTGGTAAAGAACATCCTTGTTTTTTCCTCCCAACTTTGTAATCAAGTGAGAAATGAGACAAAGGATAAATAGAGATTAGAGTGTCAGCTTTACTACTGATAAAACTGAAGGGAGAATATGGCTTTAGATCTGTAGCCAAGTGGAGTTGTTAATACTTTACTTCTGAATTAGAGAGACGTACTGACCATATCACAGGCACAGCTGGACAACCGGAGACCTGCTCTAGAGAGGTAGAGCCTGCCTGTATAACAATAGGACGTGAAGAGCATGTGTTAGATGCTACAAACCAACTGGATATGAAAAAGAGGAAAGGGTTGAGCCATCCAAGCTTGGGTCCAGACTAACCAATCAGATAAGGCATTCCTTCATGCCTGGATAGTTGTAAATGAAGGGGAGGAGAAAAGCTAGGAGTGTTCTTCCTATACTTTTCACTCCTAGGGAGATTCCTTTCCCTCTGTGGAAATACGAGGAATGGGGACTAAGTGTTCCCACAATACCTTAACAAGATTATTATGCAGTTTTTAATCAAAACTTGTAAACAAGGGAAAACTTGCCCTTTAGTTGAACTAAAAATCATTGTAATCATAATCTCCATTTGGTGTCTCTGGAGGCATATAATTTTTCAACTGCCCATTTGAATGATGGATTTGTTGGTTAAAGTCCTCTTTATAATAACCGAAAAACGTGCACGTTATAAGTTATGAAAAGAATAGTAGATTTTCTATTAAAAGACAGACTTTGAGGTTAAAAAAATCTTTGTAACTTTGAAAAAATATTGTTTATTAAACATTTCAGTTTATCAAGCAGTTTATCAGTCAGTTTAAAACATAAAAGATAGACTTTGAGGTTAAACAAATCTTTGTAACTTTGAAAAAATATTAAACATTTCAGTTTATCAAGCAGTTTATCATTCAGTTTAAAACAGCCTGCTCTATCTGGGAGTTTGTTTCATCTGTAAAATGGGGTTAGTAGTATCTGTTGCCTGGCTGAAGGATTGTGATGGTTATAAAATGAGCTATACGTGTGAAAATGTTTTTCAAACTCAGAGCAATCCATGCGTATAAAGGCTTATTAAGGTGTACTTCTTGTGCTTCTTACTTGAAGCCTTCACTTCTGTAACTAGGGGAAGCGCATGTGCCCATGGCCTAGAAGTAGGATTTCCAGTAGTCACCAGAAAGATGACTGTCATCTTTTCTTCTTTCACTTACCCAGTGTTGTACCCTATGCTGTCAGTTTTTGGTGCTGTATAATTATTGAATACCCTCCTAGCTTTTTGCCCCAGACCTGGAATCTGAGCACCATACTTTTATCCCTTTTTCTTTATTTTCTCATCTTGACATTCTCAATTGTTTTAAGAAATTTACTATAGTGTCTGCACTAGGTTCCATTTCATTGTAAGAATTTGTCAATTGCACCATTGTTTCTTTTTTATTCTATTTTATCATTATTTTTTGTAGTGATTGTTTTGTTTCTTCCCCTGGACTAAAATCCTGAGGTTATATTTGACTCTCTACTTTCTTCCCTTTCCCAGGAAATTTTTATGATCTTTCCTAACTCTTAAATACTTCAACTGAAGGTGTTCCTGTAAGATAGTCTTAACTTTTATATAAATCTTACTTAAATACCTTATCTTTATGGTTCTTAAAACTCTTAGCATACTTCTACTCAACTATACATTTATTTTTTTCAAATATGTTACTTTTACCTCTGTAACTAGCTTGTGATCTTCTGTAATGCTTTTGTACCTCCAAAAATGTGATAGATACATGTGTTATATGATATGTATATCTTAGGAGACTTTTAGCCACAAATAATGTCAGAAATTCCAATTTAAAGTGATTACACAACAAAAACGATATCTTATATAACATGAAGTTTCAAGGAAGACCAGTTGCAAAAGTTTTAATTTGTTGACTCAACTCAGTGATTTAATTAAGGAACCAGGTTCTTTCCATACGCTCATCTCCCCTACCCTAGTTTTCCTAAGTTCCCAGCCTAGCTCCCCTCATGGTAATAAGATGGCTATTTCAGTTCATTTTTCATATGACAATGTTCGTTATTTTTCTTTTAAAGGACAACTTTGCCAGAGTCCCTAATGACCTTCTTTCAAATTTTCTTGTCCAGAATGCAATCTCTTACTCACTCCTAAATCAGTCACTGGGTGGGCAAACTACAGCCTACAGGCCAATTCCAGTCCACCACCTGTTTTTTCAAAATAAAATTTTATTGGAACACAGCCACACACTTTTGTTTATGTAATTGTCTATGGCTGCTTTTACATTACAACAGCAGAGTTGAGTAGATGCAATGGATACCATATTGCCAGCAAAGCCTAAAATATTTATTATCTGGCCCTTGACAGAAAGTTTGTTGATCCCTGTCTTAGACTAATCCGAATTTACCCCTGAGTTACATGAGCTCGGAGTTGACACTTGAACAAAATCAGGGCTCTGCCAGCAAATCAAAAAGGAGGAAACACAGCTGAGTAGGCTTTTAACAGTAAAGAGGAGGAAGAGGATAGCAACTGAGTTATGCTAAGTAAAATTGGGTGATAGTTTGTTTATCCTAATTTCCCTGTAGGTTTAATGGTCGGGAATATATGAGGCAACAAGAGAACTATGCTGGGAGTCAGGGCCCCTGGGTTCTAGTTACTGATTTGTCACTATGTAGTTCTGAAATTCAGGGTAAATCATTTAAGCTCTCTCAACTCTAGCTTCATCAGATATAATTTAGGATAATAATTTCTCCCTCAAAAGATTACTTGTGAGGCTTAAATGAGGGAAAAAAAAAAAAAAAAACAGTAAAAGCATTTCTTGGCATCGAGTGCCCTAGATTGATAAGGGATTAGTAAATTTTTTCTTTTCATATATGTGGCAGCTCAAATGCTTCCCTGCCTAAGGACTAGTTTAGGGAAATATTCCACCAGGGGTAGAATGCATCAGGACACATGAGAATAACATACACCCTGTGAAGTCAGTCAGGCCTTTGCTCTTAATTACTGCCTCATTGACAGGCTTGTCCTGCTGTAAATTGCAGCCTGCCTTTGCTGCCCAGACATGCTTTGAGGAGAGATGTCCTTGATATAAACCTTCTTGTCATAATGAACTAGTAATGTTGTTGCACAAGTTTATCAGTTCAGCAACTACCGTAAGACTTGGTCAGATGAAGATGAAAATAACTGCTTAACAACCATCTACTTAAAACCAGAACCAAATTTTTGGTAAATAAGAAAAAGTATTTTTGATTAGGACTTATCTGGAAAAATGAAACTAAAAATTATGAAGATAGTTATAAAAACAGTTTTTTGTTTAACAACATTTAGATTGTATTAGAACTGTGCAATAATTTTTAGAATAAAGAAGGAGTCAAATGAGCTTTGTCATTATTTTTCTGAAAAAATATGGTAACATTGTAAAAATTTCTTTGTTTTACATTTGACCTCTATAGCTTGATTATAAAGAGAACTGTTTTTTTCTAAAAAATTATTGAAACCTTTATCAGTTTTTCTATGAGTCTGTCTGAATCCTCTGATTCACATTCTTTCATTTCAAAGCGCCTATTGTGCATCTTTGTTTTTTTCGTGTGTTTAGTTGTAAAAGTCCTGACTCAAGTGCTAAATGACTTTGCCTATGAATTAAGGACTGTCTGGCATCCCTTTCATCAACTTTTTAAGGTCTTCTGTCTTTTGAAAGATTTACAATTTCAGTTTATTTCATATTTGCACTGTATTGGCTAATATTTGTAGTATCCAACAGTCAAAGAAAGACTGACCAAAGGGGTTATCACAATGAGCAGAGATAACTACTGGTATTAAACAGAGAGAAATATTTGGTTGATGGCTAATTGTATAAGTCAGTTCATCAGAGATATTTCTTGTTATATGATGACTTTTACAACTGAATGGGCAGGGATAATTGAATACTTGAGTATGAAGACCCCATCTGTTGAATGCCTACTAGGGTGCTTGTTGTTGTTAGTTGCCCTCAAGTCAGTTCCAACTCATGGCAACCCCATGTGTGCAGAGCCGAACTGCTCCATAGGGCTTTCAAGGCTGTGAGATCTTGGAAGCAGATTGCCAGGCCTGTCTTCCAAGGTGCCTGTGGGTGGGTTTGAACTGCCAACCTTTTGGCTAGTCATCGAGTGTTTCACCTGTTTGTGCCACCGAGGGACTCCTACATCTCTTGTTATATTTCCTTCTGTTTCTCCAGGTTTATGCTTTCAGCAAATAGATATTGAGTCCAGCTTGATCTCCTGTAGTAGGAGAGATTAAAAATTTCTTGTGAAATGTCCTAAGATACCCAGTTTCTCTATTGTCAACTGAATGGTATTGTGGCTTCTCTAGGTTTTTTCGGCCTGAGTAGTTTGCCTCAGAGATGTTCTGATCCTGGAGCAATTCCCATCATTTTTCTATCAGGAATGACTCACAGTGCACTTCTCTTCTAGGAGTTTATTTTTTTAATGGACAAATGTTTCATTTTGTCCTGATCTTCAGCACAAACTGGGAGAAAAAAAGTCTTTTTTTTTTTAATAGAACTTAAAATAGCAAATGCTGTGTGGACCCCAGCCATACTGACTTCATCTTCAACCTCAAATTTAGCCCTTAAAATTTACATGTATGGTGAAAGTAATTAATGTCACTGAATTGTACACATAAAAATGGTTGAAATGGCAAGTGTTGGGTTATATAAATTTTACTGGAGGAAAAAAAAGTATAAAAAATTTGTATTATATAAACAATGTTTGCAGCCTCCGAAGCCAAAAATGTCTTCTCTCCATTTTTATCTTAATTCCAGACCCCAGATCTGAGAGTTCTTGGAATATTTATGTTTTCAGAAGTTACATCTAATGGATTGTCTCTGTTGTGTAGCTCCTTTCTCCCTTCTTTCATTCTTTTATAACTTATTTGTGATATTTTCCATCTGTCCCAGTAGTGCCTTTGGTATTAAAAGGATAATGATCTGCCGTCCGAGTGGGTATATATTTCTTGTGTCTGTGTGTGTGGGCGTGCACATATGCATACACACGCATGCACCCATGCGCTTTGCACCTATAGCTGTGGTAACTTCTATATGGCTATGTGTATTGACAGAGATGTGGAAAGAGGGCAAAATTCTCACATGGGATAATTTAGTTGCATCATAGTACAATCAACATTACACTGAGCCAAATCTTTGTTTTTCTTCTTATCCAAGGTGTCTCCAACATTAAAAAATTCTGTAGGTAGACAAGTAGACTTGCTGGTGTGTGGGCCTGAAATAAGGGAATAAATGTTTTAATCACTTTCCTTACTAAATTAGGTTCTAACGATTCTCCTATTTTTGTCTAATTTTCTCATCTCTCGAGATCTCTTGGAAGCCAAAATTCCCTTTTGTGTAAATTGGGCAAATGAGACTCATTGCTGACAGTTCTTGAAGTATACTCTTTCTCTCCTTTACCTAGAGTAGATCTCCTTTATCCATGCCCCTACAATAAAGGTAACAGCAGAGACATACCTATTTCAGCCAGCAGTCTACTAACAAAGTCTGTTTTACAGCATGACACCATAAAATAGAATATCTGCTGTATTCGTAGTTTAACAGCTTTCAGAGTGCTGACTCCTCTATCTTTTCAGTTAGAATTGTTTGCGTTTACTCTGTAGTGAGATAGCACTATTATATTACTCCAGCTACATTATAGAACTAGAATAAAATTTAGAAGATCAACTGAGTCCAGGAAACTATAGTAGAAGCCTGCATAGTGATATAGTTGGAACCACTGTTTGGTGTTAATTGAGAAAGCCACTTAAACTGAGGAATAATAATAAAAGATACGTACATACTACAAACACTTGATTTTATACTACATATAAATTCACTTACTGATATTTTGATGTAGGGCTGAAGCCTTTCTGTGAGCATTCAGTCTGCCTTGTCTTTACAGTTTAATTTTCTTTAAAGTGAAGCAAAAGCTTTAAGATACTCCTGAAACAATCTGAGTGTAGGGTTTTATGTTTTGATGTTTTTATTTTCAGTATTTTATTGTTGAATTATCACATCTGTTAAAACAATAATTATTTATTTGTACACCTTTTTGAGTCAGTGTGCAGTATTCAACAAGTTTATATAGGGAAAAAAAACCTTTTATTACTCAGTTTTCATTGATTTCTGTAATTTTTAAATGATTAAAATAACCAGTGTAACTGGCACGAAGAGGTTTGGGAACATACACAATTGACCTGTTGAGCTCAACTGTTAAAAGTAGAAGTACATAAACATATTAGAGAGTTTCCTATTATCAGTATTCAGGGAATGAGTACACTTTATAGAAGAAATGGAGAATATTGGTTGATTAAGTGGAGATCTGTTAAAAGAGCTTTTATGTATGTGACCGGCATTGTCCTAGGCAATGTGGAAGATGCAAAAATATTTCCAGCTTTGATATTTTTCCTTAGATTTAGATTAAAGACATTTTCACTTGTCCAAATCAAAAGTCATTATCTTCTCCCAGAAAAGGTACCGTGTCTTATTCTGATTTCTTTATTTACAGAAAGCTCACAGGTGATTGTGATAATATAGTTCGGATTTTGAACCACTGAATTAGAGAATGCTGAAGTGCTAAATCTGCGCAGTATCAATCTCAAAGACAGGTGAATTTCAGACGTATTCTTTCAGACAAAGAATAAATAGAAGTGAAGTAATATAGGCCCCCAGTGGAGGTTCTAATCGTCGTTCAATTAAATATTCCAGTGCAGTGCTAGAAACTGAAAAGTTAAAGCATTTGTGTATTGTTTCCAGATACTTAGGTGTTTGATCTGGGGTTGGGTTCACCAATGGACAAGTCAGGAGATTTGGGTTTTAGCTTATCCCTATCAGTAACTTCTTTCAAAAAAATTCATTATTGCAAAATATGCATAGCATAAAATTTGCCATTTTAACAAATTTTAAGTGTACAACTCAGTGGTATTAATATATTCACAATGTTGTACAACCTTCATCATTATCTCTGTCAGCAACTTTTAATTCACCATGGAGAAAGCACATAATACTTGACTGATTGTCGTGGGGAGTTGATAAGCACTTAATAACAGCAGCTACTGTTGCTTCTACTACCACTACCAGCTCTGCCATTAGCATGATTACCACTACCAGCAGCCACCAACTGAATGCTAGGAACTGTGGTAGGTACTATATTAAGTGACCTTTTCCTTATTGGGGGCCATCCAGAGCCTCAGGAATAGGTATACTTATGACAACTATTATTGTTCTTTTTGCTATGGTTGTCGCAGTTTGGTTATCTGTGTATGTGAATCTGTTGATGTATTTGGCTTAAGGAGGAGAGCTCAGAAAGTAAACAAATGGAACTTAGGAAGCCTTATGGGCAAAAACATAAGATTTTTTTTGAATAGTTTATGATGAATTCATTCATTCAAAAATATTTGTGTATAGTGCACTAGACAGAATATAACAAGAAAATCCAAAAAAATTAATGTTTTAAGCTAAAATGTCTCCTTACCTCTGTAACCTTATTATATACAAAGTAAAACTTAATTTTACTAAAGTGGTTTCGTGAGTGGCTGTTCTTTGGAGAGCCCATTTTTGCGCGGTGGTGGATTCCACTTCGCAGTTCCTGTGAGCAAATGAAGTCACATTGTGATAAATGAGAGCTCGATGCAGAACACATAAGCTGGAGCATATTATCTGTTAGGCAGTTAAGCTAATTAAGCTTTTTTAACATTGAATATTCAGTGATGGCTAAAGTGTCTCCAGTTTGGAATAATCTTTTTCTTATTCAAACTTGTTTTTCTGCCGTTTGGTAATATATTTAGACTACTAAACTAAAAGATGCCATCTTTTTTGATTTTACATTACACTTGAGCTTAGCCAGACAAAACAGTTCAAAACCATCTGCATTTGGGAGTGAAGAGGAAGAGACGGCAGAATGTATTAATTCAGCAGCTGAGACCTAGTTTGGAAGGCAGACTGCATTTGAAAGGTAGAGTTTGCTGACTTGTGCGATACCAAGATTTTTGTGTTATTTTTCTTTTTCCCAATCTAATTTTGCCTGCCTCGTGAATGCAAACTGCAGACAAGAGATGTGTACCTTAAATGTGTATATGGTACCTGATCAATAGGGAAAGTTTTGAAACCAGAAGCATCAAGTGATTCTGTACCTCCCACATCTCTCAAAAGCATCAAGAAACAAGTGCCTTTGGGCTACAGTGGTATTTAGCTGCTGCATATACTACTTATGGGCACATGTTTATATACCGTAAGGCTCCATCCCATCTTTATGTTCATGACCAGAATATGGAGGCCAGCAGTTGATAAAATTGCTTCTGACTGCAGAACAAGGCAACAGAGCTTGTTTTTTTTAGTCATTTTAAAATGAGAAGTCCTGTATGTTGATTTCAGGGTGTATTGCTGCCATTGTCTCCTTTCCTTTGGATTTCACAAAACATGGTAATTTTGAGGTTTTACGTTTCAGAGTTTCAAGAAATTTGGCAAATGGATTCAAGGCCTTTGTCTTTTTTTTTAAAGAAAAAATCAAAACATATCTTGCCAATGGGAAGTGGTTTTGTTGTGGGCCTCAATTTTAACTTGTCTTAAAGGATAGAAACTAAGGTGGCTAGATAGGAGATCTAAAGGTCACTGGCATCAGCCATTGGTCTCTTAGGTGTCCTAGGCAAATTTACTATTAATTCCTCTGCCCTGAAGAAATATGGCATACCAGCAAGCTTTTCTTCCAGCTGCTTTTCACCTTTGCAAAGTGTACTTCTGGGAGTATCATCTTTTGTGAAGAGCCAGAAAACAAATTTGTTTTACTATAAATGCTCAAGGTTTCTCCCCTCTCCCATAGGGATTAATTTCCTCACAATGTGGTGGGGGTCTGTATTTGTAAATCCAGGGAGTGTATGTAAACAGACATTTTTGGCATAGCTGTATTTCCTTGTAAGTAGTTGGTAGCTTCAGTCTTGTAACCTTGCCAATTGTGAGTCTGTCTCTCCTTTTCCTTCTCTCCTTTCTCACTTTCCCCAAACATGGTAGACATGCCCATGTTGAGATAATGGAATCCCTTGTTTGCTATTTAAAATAAAAGGCAGATTCTTAATCCATTTAGGTCAAGTGAAAACGCTAGTGCAGCTATCCAAAAAACCAAACTCGTGGCCATCGAGTCAATTCCGACTCATAGCAACCCTATAGGACAGGGCAGAACTGCCCCAGAGGGTTTCCAAGGAGTGCCTGGTAGATTTGAACTACCGACCTTTTGGTTAGCAGCTGAACTCCTAGGAGATTTATATTTGACAAGTTGAGGGGAAAAGGTAGATTTCTCTTTATTCTACCACATTCTCAGCTATGAAATATTTTCTCCAGTGAAATATAGTAACTTCTCTCAACTTCCACCATTCTTTATGAATCAGACATCATACTTCTTCACATCATATAGTTTCTTGTCTAGGTACTCTTCAGGGTTTCTCTCAAAGGGTTAATAATCTCAGCCATTTCTAACCATCAAGGATAGAACTAATTTTCTGTCTTCTCAGAAATGTTCCCAGTAGCAATATATTCATTTTCCTGTTTAGCCTACACAGAGATATGTTTATTCATTCTTATACTTTTCTGTCATGAATCTTGTCTTTACTTGTTGATAGATTACATCTGGAGTTTTCATTCTGTTGTATTTTGGATGTGTAAAGGTTGTATAAGATCAGAATGTCTAGGGGGTTTTATGTTTGTTTTGAACTCAACAGCATCCTCAACGATGCCCCATGAGCTTGCTAGGAACTTGTTCTTTATTGACTCTGCCATCTCAGAAAATAAAGAAAATAGGTAAAACCAAAAAGAATGATTGGAAAAAGCTCCTGTGGAGCAATGCTGTCACAAGCAGAATGATTCATCAGTTGGAGGGGAGCATTATTGATTGTAAAGCCTTAGTGAATGAAAAAAAAAAAAAACTTTTTTGACTTTTAAGTTGCATTATTTAGATACAGATAGTTTAAATGTGAGGATACGTGTCAAACTTGATTTTGATAATGGAATGTTTCATGAAAAAAATTAAGTTTTATAGAAACTATACATTTAATTTTATAAATAAAAATTATTTTCTTAAATTAAAAAAATACTTCAAAAAAACCTATGCTTTTCACACTATTATCAAAATAATTTTCAGAGGTATAAAGATTTAAATGTAAAGAGTGAAATAAGAAAAAAAATCTAGAAGAAAATAGGAGTGACTATCTGATCAGGATGGGGAATAACTTTGTAAGTACATGAACAATTGAAAAAATCTTTATAGAAAGAAAAAAAAAAAACCTCACAAAACAATAGATTGACTACATTAAAAAAAGAAGAAGAAAAAAAAATCCAGGCCTGGCGTATAAAACTTCCAGGCTCAGTGCAAAATGAAAATGGTGCTCCTTGTTCAAAAAGCAGGAAAAAAAGTACCATTAAAGGTACTAAAATATAAAGCTCTGTCTTTTTTTCTTTGGTTCCCTCTCAACCTGTCAAGGTGGTTTTTATTTGCTATTTAATGCCATTGTTAGTAAAGAATTTTAAATTTAAATTATTATCCTGAATTCAGAAGATCAAAGAAGAATTGATACATTTGAATTATAGTGTTGGTGAAGAATATTGAATATACCATGGACAGCAAGAATAACGAACAAATCTGTTTTGGAAGAAGTACAGCCAGAATACTCCTTAGAAGCAAGAATGGCGAGACTCGGTCTCACGTACTTTGGACATGTCATCAGGAGGGACCAGTCCCTGGAGAAGGACATCATGCTTGGTAGAGTAGAGGGTCAGTGAAAAAAAGAGGAAGAGCCTTGATGAGATGGATTGACATGGTGGCTGCAACAATGGGTTCAAAGAGCAAAGCTTGTGAGGATGGCGCAGGACCGGGCAGTGTTTTGTTCTGCTGTATGTGGGGTCGCATGAGTCAGAGTAGGCTCGACAACAACTGTTTTTTTAATCATTTGTTTAAACTGAGATTTCCCTATTTTAACATCATTACTCTCTGTTGATAGGAGGAAATGTGTTGGAATTTCACAAATACATAAAATATATATTGTACTATATATAGTACATTTGTATAACATGTTTATTGTACATTTGTATAACATGTTAACTATTGGTCAGAAACTGTAACTTCTAGGTGGGTAGGAAGTCTCTGTCTCTCTTATTCACCACTGAATCCTTTGATGCCTCAAACAATGATTAACGTTTGTTTAATGAATGAATTGGAACCTATACTCCCAGAATATTTTCCCATCATGACAGTTTTCATCCAGACATGGAATTTTTTTATATATATATATATTTTTTTATTGTACTTCAGGTGAAGGCTTACAGAACAAATAGTTTCTCATGAAACAGTAGTACACATATTGTTTTATGACATTGGTTAACAACCCCACAACATGTCAACCCTCTAACTTCTCAACCTTTTTTTTTGGTGAAAATACACATAGCCAAAGATACACCATTTCAAAAATTTCTACATGCACAGTTCAGTGACATTGACTACGCTCTTCCAATTGTGCTGTTATTCTCACTTAAGATGAAGGCTTACAGAACAAAATAGTTTCCATTTAACAGTTACTACAAATGTTGCCCTATGACAATGGTTAACAATCTCACAACACATTAATGTCCTTACTCAACCTTGGGTTCCCTATCAGCAGCTTCCTTGTCCCCTTCTGCCTTCTGGCCCTTGTCACTGGACTCCTGTACCTCATTAGTCTCATTTGGTTTTACGGGGCTGTCCACTTCCAGGCTGAACGATGAACCTTAGAGATAACTTCACCACTGAGCTAAAAGGGTGTCTGAGGGCCATACTCTCGGGGTTTCTCCAGTCTCCTTCAGGCCAATAAATCTGGTCTTTTTTTTGTGAGTTAGAATTATGTTCTGCATCCTTCCCCAGCTCTGTCCAGAACCCTCTGTTGTGATCCTGGTCAGAGCAGTCAGTGGTGGTAGCCGGGCATCATCTAGCTGTACTGGACTCAGTCTGGTGGAGGCCTTGGTAGCTGTGGACCATTAGTCCTTTGGACTAATCTTTTCCTTGTATCCTGTTCTCTTCATTCTCCCTTGCTCCCAAAGGGATGAGACCAGTGGAGTATCTTAGATGGCCGCTTACAGGCTTTTAAGACCCCAGACACTACTCACCAAGGTAGAATGTAGAGCATTGTCTTTATAAGCTGTGTCATGCCAATTGAGCTAGATGTTCCCCGAGACCATGGTCCCCACAGCCCTCTGGAATTTCTTTTAAGCAACAATTGATTGTCCCTATAAAGTATGCTTATTATTCTTTCCTGTATGTGGATATAAACCTTTGGCCTGATAACTCTTAAGTAGATAGAAATTCTGACAAAGTTTTATGTGTTTTTTCCTTAAAGCACTATTTATATTTGCTTTATCAAGTATCTATCCATCCCTCTATTTGTTTATCAGTTCATCCTTTTTTTTGAAATTGTATTTGGAACAGAATTGCTAGAAAAGTGAATTCTATCATCTTACTTTATTTTCTATACTTACATAGAGTAGGTGAGAAAGGGAAAAAAACAGCTTAAAAAAACCCAAACCAAATCCATTGCCATCAAGTCGATTCTGACTCATAGTGACCCTATAGAACAGAGTAGAACTGCCCCATAGGGTTTCCAAGGCTATAAATCTTTATGGAAGCAGACTGCCACATATTTCTCCTGTGGAGCAGCTGGTGGATTCAAATCACCAACTTAAAAAATTGCTTAGATCTGTATAATTCTTTATTGTTTACAAAGGATTTTCACATGTATTCTCTAATTTGATCCAATGTTAATAGTAGTAGCTAACAGTTATTGAATAATTACTTTGTGACAGGTACTATGCTGACTTTACCTTTAAGGAAGGTACTATGATTATCCACATTTTACAGATGAAGAAACTGAGACAAGAGAAATTTATTACCTTCATAAGCTTATATAGCAAGGGAGTGGCAAAACTTGGATTTGAATTCAAGCTGTCTGGCTCCAGATTCAGTGCTGCTAATCATTACACTGTTTTGCTGCTGTATTTTAAGAAACTCGGATGAGTAACCTAGACTAAGGAGGTTAACCAATTTGGCTTGTATCCAGAGTAGAGACAGAACTAGGAATTAGAGTAAGGTCTTCTGGGTGATTATCTTGATGCTCTTCTACTTACACAAAAGTGGTGTCTAGCATTTGTAGAGTTCTTTGTAGGTAAGAAATGCTCTTACATGCTAAATCACTTTAAGTATGGTGGTAATATCAGAAGCTATGAGGGTGACCAAAATTCAGTGTGTTGTTCTTGCTTTGCATACACTTGCGTTCTTGTTCATGTGTGTCCTCTCCCTTGCGCTGGCTCTCCTTGTATCCTATCTTGATTTTGCTCTTGCTCCCTTCCCTCCCTCTTCTCCTCTGTCTTCTAATCTCTAGAGAGGAAGTTGTGTCATAGATAGCTCACTACCTTCTTTCTTTCTCTTTTAGATTCGAAATTCATAACATACTATTGGTCCCTGTTTTAAGATCTAAATTCCACAAATCACGTTGCTAATTCTCTTATTTATCCTTAAGCATTAGAGCAAGTTGTAATAGATCAGTCACCAAGGGTTTACTGAATACCTGTCAAGTACCTGCATTGCATTATGGCAAATTCTATTGGCATATTTGTTTGTATTGTTAAACTTTTATCTATGGGTTTATGTTGATCAAATTTCTTTAAAAGCTGAGTTATTATAACTTTTGTGAGTGACTACTAATGGATAGATGACCCTGGATATAGTTTTCCCTTCAGCTCTTGTATACAGAGAGCTATGTTAAATTCTGATACTTGATTATCATAATTACTTTTCAAATGGACTGATTTGTTCACTTAAAAAATACTTTTCAGCCCTGTGGCATGCATTTTAAATTCACGTTTGTCAGTTACTGCTATTTTTAGACTAAAGTCTTTGATGTTTGATGGGTTCCTGAGGACAAAGATATTTCTTGGGTGTACTTTTACAGGTTGCTGTTTATAATAATATTTGAACATATTTTAGGAAGAATTACTGAAAATGTTTCTGTTCTCTTTGGTTATCTCTTATAAGTCAGCTTCTAATATACAGTCTGTTGCTTGACTTTAAAGGCAAGGTGGATTATTTGAGAATCTACATCTGATAGTTATTTCTCCTTGGATGATGAATTAATTATTAATATTCGATGAATAATAATTAATAATAGCTACTAATTTTTAAAATTTACCCTGTGCCAGCTACTGTGATTTATATCTATCATATATTTAATTCATGTAATTACTATGTAAGAGTAGAGAAAACTAAGGTTAAGTGGCTTATCATTGGTCATATGGCTAGTAAATGGAAGAGCCATTTCAGGATATGAGTGTTTCAGCTCCAGAGTCCCTGCATTTGACCTCTACCCTAATGTTTTTCATAGTATGATCCTTAGACCATATGCATTATCCTAGGGTGATTGTTAGAAGTGCAGATTCCTGAGCCTCACCCCAGACTTATGGAATCATAATCTTTGTGGGCAAAATAATCATTCAGCTGATTCTTATGTATGGTAAAGTCTGAGAATCACTCTGCTACAACCATTATCATTTTTTAATCTCTGTTAACCTAGAAAGACGTCTAGAATCAATTAATCATTCTTATTTCTAAGTTCATTAAATTTTGGACTGATCTTTACGCTTTTGTCTTTGCTTCAAGATTGTCATGGATTTTAAGCACCCGGATGGTGTCACAGTACCAGTTATGCTGCCTCGTCGGAGTTTGCTGGTGATGACAGGAGAATCTAGATACCTTTGGACCCATGGGTATGTACTGAGATGACTTTGATAATTTTTGCTTTGTGGTAGCTGTCATTCTTCTCTGCTTGAGCCACCTGAACCCTGCCCCATCTGTGCATACAGAGGCTTCTGGGTTCAAACCTCCTAGGGGCATATATAAACTTTTGTTAATATTAACCTTTTATTTTGAAAAAAATTCAAACTTACTTTTAAGCTTAGTACAGTGCACTCCCTTCACCTTTCACCTAGATTCACTGGTTATGAACATTTTGCCACGTGTGTTTTATTACTCTGTCATATATTATCATTACTGTTATTTTTGCTGGATTATTTATGAGTAATATGCAGACATTATAACTCTTTGTGTATTTCCTAAGAATAAGGATGTTCTCTATATCAGGGGTTGACAAACAATGGCCAGTGTGCCAAATTCAGCCTTCACACTGTTTTTGCTCAACTTTGAGCTAAAAATGATTTTTACAGCCAAGAGAAACAATAACAACAACAAAAAAGCGTATGTCCCCAAAAATACTTGCCCACAGGCTTGGGACCATAGTTTTGTGGGACAACTCAGTCAATTGGCAGAACATAATTTATGAAGATAATATTCTACATCCTAGTTTGGTGGATAGTGTCTGGGGTCTTACAAGCTTACAACCAGCTATCTAAGATACAGCCATTGGTCTCTACTCATTTGGAGCAAAAGAGAACGAAGGAAACCAAAGACTCAAAGAAACTGGTCCACAGGACTAAGAGCCCACACGAACCACAAACTTTTCTGACCTGAGACCAGAAGAACTAGATGGTGCCCAGCTACCACTACTGACTGTTCTGATTAGGGATATGCTAGAAGATACCCGATAGAATGGGAGAAAAATGTAGAACAAAATTAAAATACCTAAAAAAGGCCAGGCTTATTGGACCAATAGAGACTAGTGGAACCTCTGAGACTGTCATCCTAAGATACCCTTTGAACTTGAGAACTGAAGCTACTCCTGGAGGTCACCTTTCAGCCAAATAATAGATTGACTTACCAAATAAACAATATTACCTGATAGTAATGCAGACCCTTAAGCAGTCAACTCTATGATACCAAATTTACCCAGAAGTAAAGATGAGAACGCAGGGAAGGGAAGGGAAGCTAGATCAATGGAACAGAACAAACAGAATGGAAATAATGAGAATGCTGACTCATTGTGAAAATTGTAATGAATGTCACGGAACAATTTGTATAAAAATTGTGAAATGGGAACCCAATTTGATGTGTAAACTTTCACCAAAAGCACGATAAAATACTTTAAAAATATATTAAAGGGTTGTAAAAACAAAAACAATGAAGAATATGCAATAGACTGTAGCCATGATTTTGATCAATTATTGTTCAAAACATATTGTACTATTAAATATTAATAGTAGTTTCTCTGGAAGGTTGGATTATAGGTAATATTTCTTTTTAAACCTTTTTCTAGGTTCAAAATTATAATTTCAGAGGAAACAAACTTCAGCATTAATTTTAAAAGTTTTCATTAATATTCATTGCCTGTAACATGATTCTGTGTGTGTGTGTGTGTGTGGAAGAGAGAGAGAAGGAAGGGGGTAGGGAAAGGAGGAAGGGGAAGGAGGCACAGATAAGAGACAGGAACAGAGAGAGAGACTGACCAAACTAATGATACACCATTAATTGAGGTGTTTATTAGAATCTCTGGGTGAAAGGGAGAACAGATTGAAAAAGCATATTTAGAAAACAATTTTAATTTAGATAATATTTTACCCAATATATCAAAGAATAATGTTGGGGATTTATTCTACCTGATTTTTAAGACTTATTATAAAGCTACAGTAATCAAAAGATTGTAGTATTAGTGTATAGACAGACAAAGAGATCAGTGGAACAGAATAGAGGCCATAAATATATCCACACATACAAGGTCAATTGATTTTTTGACAAAGACATCAATGTAGTTCAATGCAGAAAGGAAATTCTTCAGCAAATGGAGCTGGAACACTGGATATCCATGTGAGAAACAAAATGAGCATTGATCCCTACTTCACACCATTCACAAAATTAATCTGTGTAGATCAAAGATTTAAACGTAAAAGCAAAACTATAGAATGCCGAGAAGAAAATACAGGAGAATATTTTTGCAACCGTGGGATAGGCAAAGATTTTTTTAGAAAGATCACATAAAGCACTTAACCATGATAGAAAAAGTAAATTAGACTGCATTAAAATTAAAAAAACTTCTGCTCATCTAAAGATACCATTAAGAAATGAAGAGGCAAGCCACACATGGGGAAAAAATATCCATAATACATGTATCTAACAAAGGATTAACAAAAAATTTGAACAGATTGTTTATCCAAAAAAGGATCTATAAATGACTAATAAGCACATGAGAAGATATACAACATCATTAAGCATCAGGAGAAATGCAAATTAAAGCACAGTTTAATAACACTTGCCACCCACTAAAATGGCTGAAATTAAAAACTCAGACAATACCAAGTGCTGATAAGGATGTTGAGCAGTCTGAAATTCTCATATATTGCTAGTGGGAGTATAAAATTGTACAACTATCTTGAAAAACTGATTTGTTTCTTACCTTATGCCCCACCATTTTCACTCCTAGGTATTTACCTGAGTAATAAAAATACATACCTAAAAAAGATATGTACAGTAATGGTCACAGCAGCTTTATTTATATTAGTCCCAAACTGGGAACACCACAATGTCCGTTAGCAGATTTTGGATAAATTGTGATGTGCTCATACAAATGCAGTATTACTCAGCAATACAAAGGGAGTGACTTGCTAACACACACAGCAAGAATGAATCTCAAAGTCACTATGTTAAATGGACAAAGCCCAATACAAAATAATATGCACTCTATATGAAATTCAAGAATGGGTAAAACTATACCGATAGAAATCAGAACAGTGATTGCTTCAAGGTGGGGAGGATTGACTGGAAGGAAACACAATGGAATTTCCTTGGGGATGGAAATTTTCTATCAAATAAAAAAGAAATCTAGACTTCGAAAGGGAAAATTATCAAATAATTCCTTTTTCCCATTCAAACATTTGACCTTACTCTAAGGATCTCCTTTAAACCTTCTTACAATCCACAATGGCTTGTGCCTCTCCCTTTTTATTTTTCAATCTTTGATTTACTTATTGTATTTGTATTACTCAATTTAAGAGTTGATTATATATGCTTGAGATCAGAAGAACTAAATGGTCCCTGGCTACCACTACCTACCGCTCTGACTGAGACCACAATAGTAGGTCATGGACAGAGCGGGAGAGAAATATAGAACAAAATTCAAACTCATAAATAAGATCAGACTTACTGATCTGATAGAGGGGGTGGAACTCCTGAGACTGTGGCCCTTAGACACCCTTCAAACTTGGAACTGAAATCACTCCCGTAGATCACATGGTAGCCATACAATAGACAGGCCTATAAAATGAACATTAACACTAGTGAGGAATGTACAGTTCAGAATAATCAGCTATACAAGACCTAAAGGGTAGCAATGGCCCAAAAGCTTAAGTTCAGAAGGACAGTAAGGACAGGAAAACTGGGTGAATGGACACACAGGGAACCCGGGCGGGAAGAGAGGAGAGTGCTGACACATTCAGGGGTTTGCAACCAATGTCAGGAAATGAGCTGCATATAAATTGTTGAATGGGAAACTAATTTGCTCTGTAAACTTCCAGCTAAACAATAAAATGCTCAAAAAAAAAAAAAAAAAAGTAGATTATATACTTTTTTGTTCCACCCTCTATTGTTTCCTGATGTTGATGTTTTTGATCCTCAACTGAATTTTTGTTACTGAGAAAGATGTATTAAAAACTCCATTGATAGTTGTATATATGTCTGTTTCTTCTTTTAGATTTTTTCACTTTGTGCTCGATGTATTCTGAGGCTGTTTTATTAGTTAAGTGTACACAAACATATAGGATTTGTATATATATATATATCTCTCTGTTGGACTGATTTTGTTATCTTTATGAAATATCCCTCTTTATCTCTAGTAATACTTCTTGCCTTAAAGACTACTTTGATTGATATAGCTATACCACTTTTCATTTTGCTTGGTGTATGTGAAATAATTGTGTTTTTGTGTATATATTTTTTCCTATCTTTTTATTTTCAACCATTCTCTGTCCTTATCTTTAAGCTGTATCTCTTATAATCAGCGTATAGCTGGATTTATTTATTTTTAATCCAATCTGGCAGTCTTTGTTATTTATTCAGAGTGTTTAGTCCTTTTACATTTAATGTAGTTATTGATCTTGGGTTTAAATTGACCATTTAATTGTTTTCACTTTGTCCCAGCTGTTCCCCACCCCACCTTGGATTAGTAGTAATTAAATATTTGTTACTATTCTATTTCCTCTTGAATTATTAGTTAGTTATATATTCTTTTAATATTATTAAAATATTAATAATATAACTTACCTAAAGGCAGAGACTTTCTTTACTCTCTCCACAATTCAAGGAATCCAAAACAGCATTTGCAATAAAATCTTCTAGATTTGTTCTATTCCCTTAATATTTTTTAAAAGGTCTGAAATACTTTTATGAATACAGTATTTAATAAATTATTTTGACTATTGGCTTTAGGATCACACCTAGAAAATTTGATACTGTTCAAGCATCTGAGAGTCACAAAGTTGGAATTATCATCAGTGATATTGGAGACCTAACTTTAAGCAAGAGGGGAATACGAACATCGTTTACATTTAGGAAAGTGAGGCAAACATCTTGTAATTGTAGTAAGTATATAATTTTATTTCTACTGTAAAATGGAGTAGATCTAGTTTGAAAATCCATTAATTCCCATTGAGACCAAGGAGAACTTTCTTTTAACTTCTCTAATGGCATTGCCCATATTCTACCTTATATTGTACTTAAGTACAACCACTCCAGTAGAGTTTATATTTCTTGAAGACAGGGACTGCATCTTATTTATCTTTATTTTCCTCAAACTTAGTATTTGATTATATTATATTATTTTAATACTTTTTTTATTGAAATCACAGTTCAGACTGCTACAGTTATAGGACAATGAAATATCACTTGTACAAAAATAGGTTTTGTTGGAAACAGCTTGTCAGAATTACTTCTCACTAACCGAACAAAGAAGTTTGAGATGACAAATGTTAATAACTCTAGGAGACTAAACAATGATTTATGTTTTAGTCAGTTTGGAAACCTAGAAGGGAATAAAAGAAGTGCCCAAAACCTTGTCAAGTGGATGCTATTTTGAATTGTCTATACAAGTACATCATGACCTGGATTACTTGGACTCAACCAAAACTTCTTTCATTTTGTAAATAATATTTTATAATGACAGTGATAGTAAAGTCCTTTCTATATCCTGGGGCTTCAGTTATGAGCAGTATCTAACAATAGGCCTTTTGATTTAGTCATTATCATAAAAACATTTTAAATTAAAAACCCTTATTATACCTACAAGATGTTATCCTGTTAGAACACTTGAAATCTTTATATTTGATATCTTGACTGACAGTAGAGTTTAAAACAGGTTTTTGTTTCTTTTGCTAAAAGTGTCATTGAAGACTTAAACATTTTTTTTTTTTAATCAGTTAAACGGTGTTTAGTATTTGGTGAATATCTAACAGTCAGTAACTTTAAAATGTACAGAAAAATAAAGCTTGGGTCCAAGGAACTTAAAGTATTTGCAGAGACAAGCTACTTTTCTTATGCAGATTTTCTTTTTTATGGGCGTTTGTTAAATGTAAAGGATACTATGAGAAGCTCTGGTCAGGCATTCAGTTTACAGATTTTTTTTAAGTTCAGGGTCATCATTTGGTTATTTTTTATCAAAACTTGTGGATTTTTAAGTGATAAACGTTGCTCCTCCTTTTAGACAATTAAAAAAACAAAAATATCCCAAACCTGTTAATGTAGAGTCGATTCCAACTCATGACGACCCCATGTGTTACAAAGGAGAACTGCTCCATCGGGTTTTCTTGGCTGTAATCTTTACAGAAGCAGTTCACTAGGCCTTTCTTCTGCAGAGCTGCTGGGTGGATTCAAACCCCTAACCTTTAGGTTAGCAGCTTATCACAAACTGCTCACCACTTAGGAAACTTAGATGTTCAGATTTCCAAGAGAATAAAATTTTACTAAGGTCAATTTAGGGTAATTGTAATATACATTGTAGTGTAATCTTAATTCTAATTTAATGAACATAATGTAAGCCATCTGTATCTCCATGTATGTTTTAGAGCTCTCAAGCTTTCTGGGGCCACCCTTAAGCACCAAATTGTTTAGCACTTCACACAGTAGGGAGAAGAGACTCACATCCCATTCTAGGCTTTCCTAAGGTTTGACATCTTCTAGTTATATTTAGGCATCCCTGGTGGCCCAAGTGGTTAAGAGCTCGGCTACTAACTGAAAGTTTGACGGTTCGAATCCACTCAAAGGCGCCTTAGAAGAAAATCCTGACAATCTGCTTCCAAAAGATCAGCCACTGAAAACCCTGTGGAGCACAATTCTACTTTGACATGCATTGGGTTCACCATGAGTTGGAATCAACAGCTGCTGGTTTGGTTTTGGTTTTTCAATCCCAAAATGAAATAGAGTCTTCATTATAAGGCAGATGCAGAATTGCAGCTGATGAAATCAGAGCCTACTTCTCTTAATCACCAAAATTTCTTTCAAGAAAACTGGATTCGTTATATATCATTTGGATAAAAATGAAAGGTTTATATCGCCTTATTTTTTCATTTAGTTTACCCGTTAGTCTGTGACAGCCAGAGAAAAGAGACTCCCCCATCATTTCCAGAGAGTGGTAAAGAGGCCTCACAACTGGAGCAAGAGTATGTCCATCGAGTTTATGAAGAGATTGCTGGGCATTTCAGCAGCACAAGACATACCCCTTGGCCACGCATCACGCAGTTTTTAAAAGCTTTGCCAAGTGGTTCAATAGTGGCTGATATTGGATGTGGAAATGGAAAATATCTTGGCATCAATAAAGAGTTACATATGGTAAGTAATTTTTGCTTCTGACCTCCTTTTTGCTTTATTTTCAATAGTTATCAATATCTTTCCTCCTCATGATATAATGCTGTTTTTTAGGTCACTTAAATAAAAAGTAAGCTTTTCAATTCCAGTGCTTTTCTTCATAATTGAAAATTGTACTGAATATTATTGTGACATCTTCATTTCCATCTTAAATTAGAACTATTAAAATTTTTTCTTGATAGATTGAGCTTATAGAAGAATTTAATATAGTTTACAGATATTTAATTGAAGAAAAATTATCTCCTATATTTATAAGATTTGTTTTATGATAATCAGAATTGTTTAATTCCTGGTAGTTTTCTAAAATTAATTAATTAATTTTTAAATTTTATTTTTGATGAAAATATACACAGCCAAACCTGCTCCCATTTCACAGTTTCTAGTCACAGTGATCAGTGACATGGGTTACATTCTTCACATTGTGTCAGCATTCTCATTATTTCTGTTCTAGTTGTTTCTCTTCCATTTACTTAATCTCCCTGCTAATTTCCGGTTGTGTTTAAATACTGTCCCAGAATATGAAGCCTATCCCTCTGAAAGCATGAGACCCATTCAATTTCTTTGTACTCAATGACAAGCATTCTGTTTATGAAATGACATTGCAGAAGATTTATAACAAACAGATTGA
Organism: Dugong dugon; assembly: GCA_030035585.1. Lineage (NCBI taxonomy): Eukaryota > Metazoa > Chordata > Mammalia > Sirenia > Dugongidae > Dugong > Dugong dugon. The sequence continues at coordinate 37,735,641 of CM057467.1, forward strand.
AAATTAATGAACACCCCACTTCTTTTTATTCCCCTGGAAATTTATAGACATGCTGTCTTTTGTGGGTTTTTTTCCACCCTTGTAGATTCTGTTTCCTAGTAAGATTATTTTCTCAGTAAAACTGTCTTACATCTATAAACCTCTTTACAGATTAGAAAGGATTTTTATAGAAGCTATTTTGTTTGTTTAGTTACTCCTAAGTGTGAGAAGAATGTATTGGATGTTTTTATCCACTTCTTATAAACAAAGCTATATAATTAGGTGACATAACTGGAACTTGAACCTATGCCTTCTGGCTCCAAATCCAGTGTTCTTAGGGGAAAAAGTTATTATTTATTGGTATTTTACTATTGAGTAAACTAAGGCTCAAATAGATCAATTAACTTGACAAAGATCACAGTGCTAGACCCAGGGTTGAACCCATTTCTCACTCCAAAGTTTCTGTTTCCATGCTGTAATTTTTTTTCTATGGACAACTTTTTCCCTGCTGTGCCTGAAGTTGGAAGTCCTTTCTACTCTACTGTACTATTACAAATACTCATATCAACACTGCTGTGTGAGGAACTGGAGCTTCCTTTTCTCAAGATTAGGGGGGAAGGTCTAGAGTAAGGGAGTAGATAAGGAGAATGAGAGCAGTCTACATTCATGGGTTATTGTAGTTTGTCAGATTGTTTATAATAATCTTTATTTTTACCGCATCCTAGATGTTGTGCACCTACATGAAAGAAGTTACTACTGCTTTTGAGGAAAAGTAGAGTTTATGCATTAAGAGACAGTTGAAAGAATAGCTTTTCATCAAGATAAGACATTGATATTCATATAGTGTCATCATGTTTACACCTACATTTTTGTTTATAAAGAGTAAGGTCTAGTGAGTTGTTTATTCATGTTGGAAGGAAGTAGGTTTTTGATGTGCCACTTAAAATCACAACTCTAACAACAGTTAAAAAGAAGTGATATCTTCTGGTGCTTTAATTGCTAAATACTGTCCAAAAATGTTTCTCAGTAGGCTCTGCCATTGCACTTTCTTGATGATTGCCCATGGTTTTATCTAATCAAGTATCATTTGTGACAGTAAAACTAGGTTAAAGTGAACCTGATTAACTTAGTCATAATGATACCATTATTCTATTACAATTGAAAAGAATGTTTCTTGATAAACAGAAAACTGAACCAAAAACCTGAAGCTGGTTCAAGAAGGAATATATTTGGAAGGACTGGAAAATCACATGTACGCTTGCCTCCCCATTATCCATGTTCATTTTATCAGTGGGAAGTCTGCATGCATTCCTTTTTTCTCTCTGCTGTTCCCCAGAGCCTACTGCATTTTCTAACCTCCGGGGAAGCCCCTATGGCTTAATGAATGAATGAAAAGTAGTCTGGTTGGAGTTAAGGCTGTCATTATAACAGAGAATTGGAATTATCTATGACAAAAGGGAAGCCTGCTTTTTTAAGCTGCTGAGGCTCCAGCGTGGATGGAGCTGTGTTATTTGAGTCTGTTTTGAGCAGTCGTCTTTGAGCATGAAAGTATGTGCATTTCTTGACGTTCATGAGACTTGCCCTGGGATAGTCACTCTATGTAGTCAAATGTGGGATAGTCTGAAAATCTAAAAAATTATTAGTATTACTATTACTTACAATTTCCTTAACAAAATTCATTTTTTATACTAGCTTGAGCGCTCATGGAAATAGTTTTATGAACTGCTTTTCATTTCTGTAAGAAGTATATGTGGTGAAAGTGGTTATATCATAGAGTTGAGTTACCCCTGACCTTGCTGTTCTACTCATTAATTCAAAATTTCTATTTTCTGGCTAAGAACAATTTTTTTTTGGAGTCTTCATTTATATCATCAGCACTAGGTATTGGCGTTCTTTTTGGAGTTAAATTTTATAAGCAAGATTTTATACCTTTAAGAGACTTATGGCATATAAACAATATCTGTAATGGGTAAGATGTACATCCCGTGAGCTTGGCCAGGTGCATTCACTAAGTGATTGCTCTGTGCTTTGGTCTTGGAACACATTTAGTTCAAATTTGTTTCCTAGATAATTACTTAATGGTTGGTATGGATTTTCTTTGTTGCTGCAAATAGTTGGGATTGTAAATATAATACTCAGTACTGCCAGAAGTTTGTTTATAATGGTAAAAATTCGAGGATTTGTTTATGTAGACCTCTGTCTACATTGATGAGTTTTGTTTTTGTTTTTTTTTTTTAACTGTATTGATTACCCCTGTGAAGGAAGGAACAGAAAGGAAACTAACATTGTCAAGCATCTGCTTTATGCCAAGTACTGTGTAGTGTTTTCTTAAATATATAGTCTATGAGATTGGTATTACTATCTCCATTTTACAAACAAGTAACTGAGGCGCAATAGGTTGTGACATACTCAAGGTCTCATAGGGTTTGGGAAAGCATTAGAACTTATGTCTCCAACTTCAGAGTTCATGCTGTATGGTACTCTGCCAAGAGAGACCTTAAGGACTAGCTCTGGTGATAAAGAGAACCAGACTATAAGCTCAGAGATGGCAGGAATCATGTCTGTTTTGTTCTCCACTTACTTGGCGCACATAGTAGAAGTTTGTAAGTGGTTTGTTGAATGATGAGGAGCACACTTGTGAATTTACATTTCATTTCTTACTTGAAAACCAGGAATATGTACAGTGCTGTGTTCTGAAACCTTGAAGGAAATGTGACAACTTCCGAATGGGTGAACCTTAACTCAGTGTAAGATACTTTTAAGATACATGGTGCTTAGGCTGGGTTCTCTAGAAGAGCAAAATCAGTGAAGCATATATATACATATATAACCCCAAAAGCCCATTGCCGTCAAGTTGATTGTGACTCATAGTGACCCTAAAGGACAGAGTACAACTGCCCCATAGGGTTTCCAAGGAGTACCTGGTGAATTTGAACTGCTGACTTTTGGTTAGCAGCAGTAATGCTTAACCACTACACCACCAGGGTTTCCATATATATAGAGAGATTTATTTCAAGGAAATAGTTCATGCAGTTTTGGAGGCTGGCAAGTCCCAAATCCGTGGGTCGGTTGTCAGACTGGAGGCTTTTTCTGCCTCATGGGGTTGCAGAAGCTGGTGAATCCAAAATCTGCAGGTCAGGCAGCAGGCTGAAGACTTCTCACGTCCCAAGAACCAGAGGTCAGAGGATGACTAGACAAGTGCAGGATTGAGAAAGAGCAAGCTTTGCCAGAACGTACATTTATATCGTGAATACAGGCCACACCCCCAAGGAAACACGTCTTCCAACTGATTGGCTGCTCACATCAGATCACAGAATGAGACATAGTGTCTGCCAAACCACTGAGACTTATAGTCTAGCCAAGTTGACAATGTTAACCATCACACATGGATTTTTCTTCATATCTAGAATTCAGGACACGAGTTTTTGTTTACCCCTTCTTCCATACAGTAATAATAACTAACATTTGCATAGCACTTTTCTGGGTTAATAAAATATTTAACATGCATCATTTCATTTAATTCTTATATTAACCCTGAGAAGTAGTCTTTTTTTTTTTTTTAAGAGGAAACAGAGGCTCAGAGATATTAAGTAACTTTCCTGGGTTGTGTAGCTAGTTATCAGTGAAGCTAGAGGTCAGATCTAGAGTTTAGTATGCTCTTATCACTATACTTCCTGCCTTTGCCTATTTCTCTGCACTTCAAACTATGTGCTGCCAGTCTGGTGTTCCTACAAGTGCATATTTTCTTCATATTGTTTCCAATGTTGTATTTTTTTGAAATAAAAATAGTATAACCACAATTTACAGTATGGATGAAAGGAAAGGTATTCACTTATAATTCTGTCACCCTAATCAACCAGTTTATTGTGATGAATATTCTTCCACTGTTTTTTCTATAAATGTTTTATATAATAATCAGTCTGCAAACAATTTGATAACTCATCTTTATTATTTAACGTTTGCATTTTGATATGTAGTCTTATAAAATTCCTGGACTTTTTACTATTCCATTAAGTAGATGTTATGGACATTTTTTGGTTGTTGCCAGTTTGGAGCTATTGTAAATAACAGTGTAATGAACATGTATATTGAGAGACAATGTGAGAAGAGGGAAGAACATGGAAAGTTGTAGTGAGAAGACCCAGGCACCACCACTTAGCTATTGTTTAACTTTGTGCAAATTACTCTTCTTTTTTGCGATAGTTTTCTAATCTGCAATATAAGGATGATAATACCTAACTCAAGGTGTGTTATGAGGATTAAATGCACTAATACAAAGAATCTACTTTAATACACAGTACATAATCAGTTATTATTAACCTGTGTAGTTTGTTTCCTTGTTTTGTGTTATTATGAGAATTTTTTAGAAGCATATAATTATTGGGTAAAAAGTTGTGAATGTTTTCATCTTCCTTACAAAAATGATTTGCCAAATTGTACTGTCACCAGCACTATATGAGAATAAGTTTCATCACAGTTCTATTACCCTGGTATATTTAGGTTTTCAAATATTTGGTAGTTTAATAGGAAAAAAATGGAACCTTCTTTTAGTTTGCAGCTTGACTACTAGTTTGAATATTTTTTTAACTTTACCTGTAATTCCAGAATTGCATATTTAATGCTTTATTGAAGATTTTAAAAAAGTATATAGGAGCAAAAGTATACCATTTAAGCCCAATATGTCTTTTTATGTCATTGATCTCCTTCCAGCACACAGAAACATGTAACTTTACATAATTCCTTGAATAGACAGGGATATTTAAAATAAGCCATCCTCTATCCTGTTGTTGACATTATGCAACATTTTGCTGTTGTTGTTGGTGCTGTTATGCAACAATGTGCCACCCAGGTGATTTTGACTCATAGTGACCTCATATGGCAGAGTAGAACTGCCCTATAGGGTTTTCTAGGTCGTAATCTTCATAGAAGCAGATCACCAGGTCTTTCTCCTGCAGAGCTGTGGGTGAATTTGAACTGACCGCTTAACCTTGAACCATCAGGGCTTCTTTCAAATGCTTAGTACTATCCTTGGTATAAAAATATGGGAAGTGAAAAAAATAGTGACGATTTGACTATAGTGTACAGGAGACTCAGGCAAAATAAGTGAAAGATGAAAGTACTGAGGTAGGCATGAGTCAGAGTCATTGAGCAGTCTGTAGCAGACCTGATGCTTTACTACTAAAGTTGCCCCTGCTTTCTTGTTGGTGAAGAGGAGTGCTGTGTACTAATAACAACAAATGCCTGGCAGGAAGGAGAGGGAGATTTTCTCTTGTTTTGCTTGGCTGCTGTTCTTATTCTGTTTTATCTGTGATTCTCAGATAATAACTTTCTTCCTCTGAAAATATTGGGCTCTCTCTCTGGGGAATTTGTTGCATAGACAAGTTGGATTCCTTCCTGTTGACTTTTAGCAAGATACATGTCTTAGTCAGAATTGGGCATACTTGAAACTTCTGATTCCGTGAATGGTATTTGATTGTAACAAAAGCTAGCAAGCACCAAAATATAATAAGCTTGTTATCTGAGTAGTATTTTCCTTTGAGTACTGTGTCTGTTGGCTGAGTGGCATGGAATATGGATGAAAATAAATAAAAGTAATAGGCCAGGTTTATATCTTACATGGGTAAAACCAAAAACCCAACCAAACCTGTTGCTGTCAAGTCAATTCTGACTCATAGCAACCCTATAGGACAGAGTAGAACTGCTGCGTAGGGTTTCCAAGGAGTGGCTGGTGGATTCGAACTGCCAACCTTTTGGTTAGCAGGGGTAACTATTAATTGAGAATCTTGCCACTCCACTGTTGTTATTAATAGGCCCTTTAGTACTTTTCCATCTTGAATAGGAATCAGAGAAGATTGCTGTACTTTACCTCTAGCTTGGTACCTTTTATTTCACCTCAGAAATTAATGCAGCTCTGGGATAGAATATAGAAGCTGCTTAATACTAATCAGAAATTGAACAAACTCATATTAAGTATGAGTAGCATGGCAGTGTGATTTAACTCAGTATGACGTGTTGACATGAAGGTTTATATCCTTTATTCTCAGAAGGGAGGAGGGAACCCTAAAGATCAGTACTCATTTAGATCAAAAAATTAAATGAGTAAATATAAGCTTGCAGTGGCCATTTCTATTTGACTAAATCTGCTTATGTATTTCTTTTCCCTATTATAGAGATTAGGTTAAGAAGAAATATCTAGTGATAATTATTAATTGGTGATTTAACATTTCTTCAGCCCCTCCCATTCTTCCCCACTTTACGTATGTTCATTGCTGTGTGTGTGTGTGTGTGTGTGTGTGTGTAGACAGACAATTCTTAGAACTACCTGTATACAAAAACAACAACAAAAACTAGTAGAGAGACGAGAGGAAGGCCTAGCCCCAGACTCCTCCCACAGAACCAGACCCAGGCATAAGGCATGTTAGGCCTCACCTGCTCAGGGAGACGAGAGCATGCTGCTAGCTACCTTCAGTGCCCTCGTTCCCATAGGGTGGCTTGGTGATACCAAAAGATTTAATTAAATAGTATTTTGCAAATTTTGAATTCAGTACTTAATCTTGCTGCAGATCGGGCATTTAGCAGAACAAGACTCAGTAGTTTTAAAAAGTGAAATAAATTATTTTACTCTTGTTCTGAGAGTTTTTTTGTGTGATTGTAAAAGTAATACATGTTAAAAAGTGTAAAGAAGCAGAAAAAAATCCACCATCCTCCTGGTGCTATGGGCCATCACAATATAGTATGTATAGTAATGAGTGATTCCTTACATCATTATATATGTAGCTCCCGCTAAAATGTCAGTGTTATGGGATAATTTCTATTTTTAATGTGTGTTATTACAAAAAGATCCAGATTCCGAACGGTGATCAATTAGATGCAAATTAGGACCTTCCATTTCTATCACTGTTGTTTTTATTCTAGTCAAATTCATTTCCATTCACTAATTTGAGTTCTTTTTGGTACTTGTTGAGGTAATAAATGCTGCCCTGCACTCGTATATATTCCAACTCTGTACTGGCTGTTAAGAACTGATAATTTCATGATCTCAGACCATTTCACAATGAACACGAAATCTGTCTAATTAAGGTATGCACATAGCTCTTAATTTCTCATAGCATTTAAACAAAATGTTTGAAATTATTTCTGTGTTATAGATTGGTTGTGACCGTAGCCAAAACCTTGTGGACATCTGTAGAGAGAGGCAATTTCAGGCCTTTATCTGTGATGCGTTGGCAGTACCAGTCCGCAGTGAGTCCTGTGATGCCTGTGTCTCCATTGCTGTCATTCACCATTTTGCAACAGCAGTAAGTATTATCATTCTTTAAGAATTGTAACCAAAGTGGCAAAAATGGTCAGGGACCCTATTTTAGCTTTTACTTCTTTCCATTCTCTTTCTGTCACACAATTTTCCCTGTTTGTTAAAAAAGCACGTGGAACGAAGATGAGCTACATGGGAGTTAGTCATGTTGACTTAATCAGAGGCTGATTTGGACCCTAGCTTGCCTTTATTGCCACATGTTTCCGCCTTTTTTCTACCCCAAGTGTCTTCCACCTTTCGACGCCTTTCTTCAAAGTCATAGAATTTTAGCTGGAAGAGACTTTAGGCGATCATCGGTTCTAGGCCATTTGATTACTCTCTTCTCAGACTCTGAGCCTCTTTATTTCTGTTTTCCATATTTCTCTCTGAGCCCTTCCTCTCATCCCTGTCATCTGAGTCGCACTTCGTTCCCATTCTTTTTTTTTCCTCTTTTTTCAAAACTCTGTCTTATATAGCTGGCAGTATTTATGTCATAGACTTTTAAAATTAGTCTTGTACGTTCACAATTTAAAAATAAGTAAAGTTAGTATTTTATATTTCTCTCATTTAAAAAAAAAATTTTTTTTTCTGTGTGTCAGCAGTTTCTGATCTAAGAAATAACTTTACAGATCACCCTGTGACAGGGTCACTGACCTTTACGGTAGACCTTATAACCTTAACCGAATTGAAAACAAAACAGAAAACCTTCTGTGTCATTTGTCCCTTCAATCACTAGCTTTTTATTTTTAATAGTAACCAAGGGAATCTACTGGACTGGAGCAAATGGGGCTGGAGAGGCTTTTTCTAGTAAAAGCCACTGGTCATCAGTACACCTAGAAGCATTATTGTGAACACAGAAAGGCTTGAAAACAGCAACTATACCAGTAGATTAAAAAAAAAATCCTCTTCGCTTGGATGAAATGTTGGCACACGCTGGTCCCTTCAACCACATATTCAGACGTGTACAACTCATTGGCAGTGGACTGTCTTTGCCTTCAATTCATAAAAGATAGTAATACACATACCCACAAATATATATATATGCATACTCACACACACCTGTATATGTATCTCCATATTTTGCAATTGCAGATATGTTGAATGCCGTCAACTGTACAAAGTCCTATATAATGTTTGAAATTTCTCATATCCACCTTTCTCTTGTATCTATTGTCATTTATTTATTAAAAAATAATTTGCTGAAAATCAGTTATGTGCTAGACAAAGACTCAGTCCCTGCTTTCATAAAGCTCATAGCCTAGTGAAAGGGGCAGCATTTATTTAGTTGTTGGTTTGGATTCGTATGTTGTTGGCTGAATGCCATGGATTTGGACTTTGAGAGCCATTGGAAGGCCTTACATGTATGAGTGCCTTGATCAGATTTGTGCCTTATGGGGGTCCGTTTATGTCACTATGGAAGATAATTCAGGATATGAGGCAAGATTGACTGTGGAAAGGCAATTTTAGTTGTCCAAGTGTCTGGGAACAGTGAGATAAGGGAGTTACAGTACTAGTGAAAGAGTTCTATTGCCCTGTACTTCATCCCTTCACCACTACAGTGTCCTTTCCAGCCTGCCGGATTCTTCCTTAACATCACTCCTAGTATTTCATGTTCTTTTTACCTTTGTAACCTTGAGCAAGTATTTTTAGTGGTTTCTGAAAACTTAGTTTTCTCTTTGTAGAATGAAGATGACAATAACTTATTTCATAGGGTTGTTGTCAGGATAAATGAGACAGTCTACGTAAATTGCTTATCATAGTGTCATACTTAGTAAGAACTCAGTGAGAATGTTAGCTATTATTATTTTAATAACTATTTTCAAGAATTTTTATAATCTGGTCTCACTTTATATTTTTAGCTTAATTTCTCAATATTCCCCAACTTTAAGACCAAACTTGGAAAAATCTTTACAAAGTTTCCTCACACTAACTCGTTTCTCTATAAACTATGCATTTAAAGCTGCTTCCTTCCACTCCAATACTTGATGTGAGATTTTTTCTTTGGCTTTTGTGGTCATTTTCAGTGAGTCACTTAGGTGTACAAGACAGTGTATGTTACTTTGACAACTGAAGAAGGTATCATCCAAGGCTAGGAGAGCTGTGGAACTGGAGACATCAATTTCTTTCTATCAACTTTATATATGTATGTATGTGCATATGTGTGTGTATTTATATTTCAAATCTCATTTTTCTTCAGTTGCTAGGCTTGCATCCTTAATGTAGTTCATTATTATATTTTCCTCCTCCGTTAGCTTGCTGGAGCCCTGGTGTCACTGTGGTTAGGCGTTTGGCTGCTAACCAAAATGTCGGCAGTTTGAATCCAGCAGCCGCTCCTTGGAAACTCTATGGGGCAATTCTACTCTGTCCTATAGGGTCGCTGTCTTAGTCATCTAGGGCTGTTCTAACAGAAATACGACAAGTGGATGGTTTTAACAAAGAGAAATTTATTCTGTCACAGTCCAGTAAGCTACAAGTCCAAACTCAGGGCATCAGCTCCAGAAGAAGGCTTTCTCTCTCTCTTGGTTCTGGAGGAAGGTCCTTGTGATGCATCAGTCTTCCTTTGGTCTGGGAGCATCTCAGTGCAAGAACCTCAGGTCCAAAGGACACTCTCTGCTCCTGGCGCTGCTTTCTTGGTGGCTTGAGGTTCCCGTGTGTCTCTGCTCACTTCTCTCTTTTATATCTCAAAAGAGATTGGTTAAAGACACTATCCAGTCTTGTAGACCTCATCAGTGTGATAGAGTTTACAACCATAAGGAAATCAAATCATATTTACAAAATGGTGCACAATCATACAATACTGGGAATCATGACCCAGCCAAGTTGACAGATATTTCTGGGGGACACAGTTCAATCCATGACAGTTGCTATGAGTCAGAATCGACTCAACAGCAGCAGGTTTTGATTTTCTTATTTTTTTGGTTAGCTTGCTAGTTAGGCAGTCTTTGACATCAGAGTCTACCTTATATTGGTACTTTTTCTCCCTTCCGGAACAATACAAAACTATCACAGCAGTGTAACTACATTTAGCCCCTTCCTGCCTTTTATGGTATTACCATTGTGTATTATTATTTTTATTGTTTTAAACGGTCAATATTCACTTATATTTACTCATAGGATTTACAGTTTCTGATGTTCTTCCTTCTTTCCTACATTTTCAAGGTTTCATAAGGGATTAGTTTCTTCTGCTTAAAGAATTCTCTTTGCTATTTAATGTAGGTATAGTACAGGTAACAAAGTCTCTCAGCTTTTGTGTGTCTGAATGTCTTTATTTTATCTTCATTTGAACAGATATTTTCATTAGGTATTTAATTCTAGATTGACACTGTTTTCTGTATTTCCCACCCTTTTTTATGTCTATGCTTCAATCTGGATACTTCAAACTGACCTGAATTTTGGTTCAGTAATTCTGTTCAATGTGTCTAATTTGCTATTAAACTCATCTATTGTATTTTTCAGTTCTAGGATTTGTTTGACTTTTTTATATATTTTAGGTCTTTACTGAAATTCTTTGTCTTTTCCTCTAGCTTTTTGAACATATTAACCATAGTTATTTTAAGGACTGTGTTTGAGGGTTTGTTTCTATGGTCTGTTTTCAGTCATTTGGTGCTGATTGTTTTTAGTGTACTGTATAATTTTTGATTGGATGCTGAACATTGTGTATTAAAATGTTTAGATGATTTTATTTTCCTCCTAAGAGTGTTTATGGTAGAAGCAGATCATTTTAATTCTGTGGAGAGTTTTTTTTAGGCTTTGTTTGGACCAATTTATATCTATTTTAGTTTTTTCCCACTTCCAGCTTGTGGCCCTTCTGGTCTCAGGTGAAAGCCTAGGGTGTATTCTATGGACATTACACCTTGGTGGGCCAAGGTAAAAAAGCTTCTGTCTCTCTAGTATCATTTTGATACTAAATTCTCTGTTTAGCTTTTTAACTTCCCAGCTGCTACTCTGCTGAGTGTCTTGGTATTTCACCCTGTGCCTGTGTAGGACTTGGCAAATACCTTGAGGGGAGTTTGCTTGTAGATTTTTGGGATCCCTTCCCTGCAGTTCCCTTTTCTCCAGGATTTTGTCCCTCAATTCCCAGCTCCGTTGGCTTCCCTGAACTCCAATCCTGGTCTCCTCAACCCAGGAGACTGCTGCTTTCTGCTAGTGCCCTATTCTCCACATTGTAAATTGGCAAATAATCTCAGAAAAAAGCTGGGGTGAATGTAGAGCTCACTTTGGTTTAATTCCCTTGTCTCAGGGATTATAGCCCTTCAAGTCTTGCCTGCAGTGTTGCTTTTCAGTACCTTCAAGCAGCTGTTGTATGTATTTTATCCACCTTTTATGGTTGTTTTCAGAGGAAGGGTTAGTCCAAAATAAGCTACTTCATCCAAGACAGAAGTAGAAGTCTCCTTTATACATTTTATAGAATTTCTTTGTAAAACAAGCATTTTATAAATGTAATGATTAGCCTAAAAGTACTTCATATTACTGCTCCTAGCCTTACAAGAGGTCACCAGTTGTTTTCTGTATCTGGTCAATCAAAGGAAAAGTTATAGGGAAGATTAACAGAAATGAAAATACCCTTTGCCCTACTTCCTCAATTCATTTTTTCTCACTCAGCAAAATGGCCCTTCTCTGTTTTTTCTTTTTTGTTTAAAATTACTTTGTTAACTTTCCTGGGCTGTTCATCCTAATTGAAACAGTCCTACAGTCAGTTATATTGTTTCCTTTCTTTATCTCCTCCTGGTTGATAATTGGTAATGTCTTTTTTTATTAGGAACGTAGAGTGGCAGCTCTCCAAGAACTTGTTCGACTCCTGAGACCTGGTGGGAAGGCACTCATTTACGTCTGGGCAATGGAACAAGAATACAATAAGCAGAAGTCCAAGTATCTTAGAGGAAACAGAAATAGCCAAGGAAAGAAAGAGGAGATCAGCAGTGATGCATCAGTACAGGAGTTACTTGAGCAAATGCCTGACATGGGCGATCAAGATTCAGCATGTGCTGTCCCCTCCTTTAGTGACTTTTGGGAGGGAGGCTGTAATTCAAGTAAAGTTACTAATTCTAAGCTGCCTGTTCACACTAACAGGACTTCTTTTCATTCTCAAGACTTACTGGTTCCCTGGCACCTTAAGGGAAACTGTGGTAAAGACAAACCTGTTGAGCAGTTTGGTACAGTAGGATCCCGTGACCCAGGTCCTGTGTTTCATCGTTACTACCACGTATTCTGTGAGGGAGAATTGGAAGCCGCTTGCCAGACTTTGAGTGATGTCAGCATTCTGCAAAGCTACTACGATCAGGGAAACTGGTGTGTGATTCTTCAAAAGCTCTGATTATGTAAACCTATCATGTATGGGGAAGAAATGCTCAGTTGTTTGTTTGTTTCTTTTTTTAACAGGAGACTGAGTTAACTATCTTTTTAGTTAAAGAGAAAACTTGTGGGGAAGTACCAAAAGAGAGCTCTGAGAGAAATTTGGAAGTACAGATTAGTTAGGAGACATTCAGTCTGCTACTGTTGCTGACCTCATTCCACCCATAAATGCAGGCTCCTCCTGTAGGGTTTGATCTCTGCTTTCCTCAGAAGAACAGGGATGGTTTTGAAAAGTGATCAAAGTAGTTTGAATTGTTTGGGATCTGTGGATAAAAGTACAGCATTTTGAGAATAAACTTTTGTTATAAAATGTTACTAAGTGAACTAAGTTACTTAGAATTTCAGTGTAGAAATCATACAGCTTTTTTTTTTTTTTAAATCGACCCTAGGATTTGTCTTTGACAAGCCCTTATTCAGGCTGTTTCTGATCCCTGAAATGTTCTCTCCTTCCTCTCCCTCATCCCAAATGCCACCATCTTCTTTACCCCTGGAATCAGATGTGAATCCATGGCCCACTGAGCTCTTTGGTCAAGGACGGTGACGTTAACATCTCTGCGTCTCACCTGTTCCCAGCCCAGGATCAGGCCCTCCGCAATGGCATTGATCGATTTGATTTTGTGCACTTCTCAACATCTAGAAAGACTAGATGTTTCAAATAGGGACTTAAGTTTGTCCACTATAGACACAGTAGTGTTGAATAAACTACACACATGTAACAATGGTTATATCTGAAAGTGTCTTCTAAATTGGAACATTCTGGTCTAGAACCATTCATTTCTTACAACTCCTTTCCACCATAACCCAGTGGATGAGTATAGGCACATGTGTCACTTACATGTGGTTTTACTATTTCATTTCCAAGAGTCATTTTCAGAAGACAGCCTTCCTATGAATTTCAACACAAAATGGTCAAAACGTGTTAGTTTACTAACTCTACTTTTGTCATCCATCGGCAACTTCTTTAATATCTAGAGACTAGATATTATAAAAATTAGGACTCATTTGTCCAATATATGCACAGTATATACAGTACAGCAAAGTTAAATGAAATGCACATAACATACAGGGCAGTGGATAACCTGAAATTTCCTAGTACACACTAGCAAAACACCTTTTGTAGTTTTTACTCTCCCATCTCCCTTAACCCAATGAACAAGCAATAAACAAGTAGAAATCTCACAGAGGTGTTTATCAATTCCATTTCCAAAGACTATTTTCCATCAATTTTAAAAAGCTATTTACAAAGTGTTATTGTACTATCTCTACTTTTAAATACATCAAGCACTTCTAAACATCTAGAAAGATTAGACATTTCTAATAAGAACTTACTTATCCACTATATACACAGTACTGTTAAATAAAGCTGCACACATATAACAATGGTTACAATCTGAGGTATCTTCTAAACATGACCATTTTGGTCTTAAACAATTCCCTCTCCTCACTTCCTTCTCTCCACCATCAATCCAGTAGACAAGCACAGGCATGTGTAATGCTTAGAGGTGGCTGAACAAATTCAGATCCAAAAGTCATTTACGGAAGACAAAAATGTGCTAATTTTACCAACTCTACATTGTCATACTCTGACAACCTCTTTTAAAAAAAAAAAATTATTGTTGTACTTTAAGTGAAAGTTTACTATTCAGGTTAGTCTCTCATACAAAAATTTGTACATACATTGTTATGTGACCCTAGTTGCTCTCCCTATACTGTGACAGCACACGCCTCCTTTCCACCCCGAATTTCCCGTGTCCATTCAACCAGCTCCTGACCCTCTCTGCTTTCTCATCTCGCCTCTGGACGAGAGCTGCCCATTTAGTCTCATGTATCTACTTAAGCTAAGAAGCACACTCTTCACGAGTATCATTTTATGTCCCATAGTCTAGTCTAATCTTTGTCTGAAGAGTTGGCCTTGGGAATGGTTTTAGTTTTGGGCTAACAGAGAGTCCGGCAGCCATGTCTTCCAGGTCCCTCCAGTCTCAATCAAACCATTAAGTCTGGTCTTTTTACTAGAATTTGAGTTCTGCTACCCACTTTTCTCCTCCTCCATCAGGGACTCTCTGTTGTGTTCCCTGTCAGGGCCGTCATTGGTGGTAGCTGGGCACCATCTAGTTCTTCTGGTGTCAGGCTGATGGAGTCTTTGCTTTATGTGGCACTTTCTGTCTCTTGGGCTAATACTTTCCTTGTGTCTTTGGTGTTCTTCAGTCTCTTTTGCTCTAGGTGGGTTGGGACTAATTGATGCATCTTAGATGGCCACTCGCTAGCTTTTAAGACCTCAGACGCCACTCACCAAAGTAGGATGCAGAACATTTTCTTAATGAACTTTGTTATGCCAATTGACCTAGATGTCCCCTGAAACCATGATCCCCAGACCCCTGCTTCTGATGCTCTGTCCCTTGAAGTGTTTGGTTGTATTCAGGAAACATCTTAGCTTTGGTTTAGTCCCGTTGTCCTGACTTCTCCTGCAGTGTGTGGCAACCTCTTTAACATCTAGAAACTAGATGTTGCAAAATTAGGACTCTTTTGTCCGTTATATACACTATACACAGCAAAACAAAATGCATGTAACACACAGAAAAATGGTTTTGTCTGAGACTGTCCAAACGTGAACACACTAACGTATTATCTTTTGTAGCTTCTTCCCTCCCTCTTCTTCCAAGCCATTGAACTAGTATAGATAGTAGTGTACTGCTCAGAGGTGGTTTAACAATCCCAAAGAAAGGAGTTCTTAAATAGTGGTCCATGGACAAGCTTCAAAAGGTTTGTGAATGAACTGCAATTGCATACAAAATTCTGTGAGAAGGTACATGTGTAATCTTCTTGGGGAAAGAGTCCATATTTTTGTCAGCTTCCTAAAAAAGTTAAAAATCACAAACAAGAGTAAGATCTGAGGCAATGAGTTTCTCCTGTTTATGCTCTTGAGATTCAAACACAGCCCAAAAGGCTTCATGGTCTATGCATCAGAGGCAGTGATAGGATGTGATGGTGCTCCTTTGATTTGTGCAGTGTACAAACTGTCCAACGATATATGGCAGACGTGTATGTGTGTGTGGAATGAGTAGTATATCTAGATGATTATTACTTGACCCATACGTCTGGACACAACTTGGGATCCTATGTGGAGAAAAGACTATAATTAAAAAATGAAAGAGTCTGTAGGGTATTCCTTAGAGTTTTGTGATTAACCTTCAGGCAGGAATAGAAAATGTATGAAAGGTGATAACCAGGATGCTGGAGATTTTCCTACAGATAACTGTTCCTTTTATTTCTCTAATAGGGTAGAAATGAGATAGCAGCATCTCTTGGCCAGGGCCACTATCCACCACTAGTTGTTTTCAAGTTGACTCCGAGTCATGGCACCTGCATGTGTGTCAGAGTAGAACTGTGCTCCACAGGGTTTCCAATGGTTGCTTTTCTGGAAGTAGATCACCAGAACTTTCTTCTGAATTGCTTGTGGGTAGACTCAAACCACCAACCTTTCAATTAGCAGCGAGCGCACTGACGGTTTGCACCTCGCAGAAACTCCACTTATCTTCTAGTGGAATGCTATTTAAGTAGTTACATCTGAAAAGAAAGAATGTTTAAAATTTTTACAAGCATGTGTTTCTTTTAATATAGAAATACAATGAATATTTTAAATCAGGAAAAAGTTAATTGTGCCATAATACACAAAGAACTTTTACAAACAGATATGAAATGATAAATATAGAAAATAGGCAAAGAATATGAATGGGCAACTCATCTTAGTGAGCTTCCCTTCTCTCTGGGATCTTGGCCTCTCAGCCCTGGCTGCCTCAGAAGCTCTCCAGTGCTTTCAAACAGACGTTATTTTTATTTTGTCCAGTTTTCTACCTGTTCTCAGTGGGAGCATTGCCTGCTATAATCTACTCCATCAGTTGGAAGTGGAAATCTCAGGGTGCAAGCTGGCTATCTCACAATCTCAGGATACTAACCATATTGCAATTATAATGATTCCAGGTGTAATGTTTGATGAGTACAATCCCACTGCATTTGACTTTTGAATTTTAAAAATGGACATTTCTTCCAGTTTCAAATAAATGACAACTAATTTTTAAAATGCAGGTGCTTGACCAAAACAGATGATTGACTTCCAAAATACATTTCCAACTTGTTTTCCTTTTTCTTACATTATTCTAAATAAATACTGTATTATCTGAGTAGTTCAAAGTATTTTAATTATTTAGTTCTTTTAAAAACAAGGAGCAAGCCATGTTTTGGGTTCTTGATCTGTACTTGAACGCAAAGCATGATTCTTTTTTTTTTTTTTTAATGTTTTTTATTTTTCTTAAATGTTTTAAAGTACATCATTAACCTAAGTAGGGTGGTCCTGGTGGCGCAACGGTGAAGGACTTGTCTACTGACTGAAAGGTTGATGATTCAAACCCACCTAGCAGCTCTCAGGATAAAGACCTGGTAATCTGCTTCCATAAAGATTACAGCCAAGAAAACCTTATGGGGGCAGATCTGCTTTGTCATGTAGGGTTGCTATGAATCAGAATCAACTTCACAGCACCCAGAGACAACCACCTAGATATTTCTGGCTCCAAGGACTTGGATCTATCTAACTATGTCATGGAGATGCCCAACAGGTGTCAGACTATGCATTACTGGGGGCAGACATTAGCTCAATAAAATGTAGTTTTCATCCTGATTATAATTATTAATCCCAATATTTCTGATCAAAATCTCTTACCACTCCACTTAGCTGCCAAAGTTTGCTCCTGGAGCCCGACCAACACACTCTCACATTAACATCTAGTAGTAAGGTCACTAAACTTGTATGTGTGCTGTCTACATTATAAAGCATCTTTAACAACACTAAAATTGTGATTTATTTAGCAGCAGCAGCAGTTCCTCAAGGACTCACAGAAGGCACAACCTCATAAGTTGGCATTCAAAAATCTTCCCAGGCCTCGCTAGCCCTTTTTGATCACTCCTTGCCCTGAACTCCATAGCACTGACAGTCTGAACCTCAAAATTTAGTACTGTGAATTGATTCTGCCTTGTGATGTTCACAATCATTCCATGTGTCTTAGGTTACCAAATCCCATTGACCCCTACTCCTAAATACTTTATGTATTGATTCCCCGCTGCCTTAAGCATCACCTCTCTCTGATTTTCTACACTGCTGCCAAAATGATTTTTATAAAATCTGAAAATGTCTCTCCTTAACTGAACTCTGTCAGTGATTTCTAATTTCTAGCAATAAAACTCAAGCTCCTGTACATAACAAATGTGATCCTTGGTAACTGTTATGGGTTGAATTCTCTCCCCTAAAAGATATGTTGACGTTCTAACCCTCTGTACCTGTAAATATGACCTTATTAAAAAATAGGGCCTTTGCAGATTAATTAGTTAACATGAGGTCATACCAGGGTAGGCTGGGCCCAAATCCAATCTAACTGGTGTCCTTATAAAAAGAGAAGAGACACAGAGAGACAGATGCACAGTAAAGATGGCCATATGAAAAAGGAGGGAGAGATTGGAGCTGCCACAAACCCTGGAATACCTTGGACTATCAGAAGCTGAGAGAGACAGGAGAGGATCTTCCCTTTAAGCCTTTAGGAGTGTGATCTTACCTATGCCCTGAATTAAAACTTCCAGCCTTCAGAACTGTGAAAGAATAAATTGATGTTGTTTTAAGCCACCCACTTTGTGGTAATTTGTTACAGTAGCCCTTGAAAACGAATACATTAACTGTTTCCTCCTATCTCTTAGTCTTAACTCTCTCTGCTCCCCATCTCATACTAAGTCTCCATTTATACCGAATTATTTGTTCCTTCTCATGCATGCCTTCATACTTTGATTCTTGCTGTTCCTGCTCCTAAGATGTCCTTCCCTGTTATTTTTTCATACTCAAATCCTACTAATTATTTAAGACCCATGATAATACTATCTCCTCCATAAGGCATTTTCTCATTCCTCCCAGACAGAGATTATTTCTCCCTCTTCTGATATCCAAAAAATTTTATCTGGGATGCTCTTATTTATTCCTTTGTACCATATTGTGTTCATTTGTGTGTTTAAATTACCTTCTTTATTAGAATGCTCCATAAGAACAGGAACCCTGCTGATTCATAGTAGGGGACTATCTTAGGCTGGGTTCTCTAGAGAAGCAAAACCAGTAAAGCGTATAAATATATAGAGACAGATTTATAACAAAGAAATGGCTCACGTGATTGTAGAGGCTGGAAGTCCCAAGTCCATGGATTAGGATAGAGGCTTCTTCTGATTCATGTAGCCGCAGGGGCTGGTGAACCCAAGATCAGCAGGTTGGAAAGCCGGGCTCTTGCTCACAGGCTGTGAATATCAAAGACTCCCAAGATTGGCAGGCAAGACTGCAAGGCTTCTCCTGATTCACGTAGCTGCAGGGGCTGGTGAACCCAGTATCAGCAGGCTGGAGAGCAGGGCTCTGCTCACAGGCTGTGAAGATCCACAAATCCCAAGACTGGCAGATAAGCTGATAGCTCAAGTCCCAAGAACCGGAGGTCAGATGAACAGGAGGCAGCTGCAGGATCCGGAGCAAGCGGAAAGCCAGAATGTCTGCTTACATTTGGTTGCAGGCCACGCCCCCAAGGAAACTCCCTTTCAGCTGATTGGCTACTCAAAGCCGATCCCATCATGGGAGTGATCACATATAAACGCTGAGAACTGTGGCCCATCTGAGTTGACCCACAGTCTTAATCATCACAGGGACCAATGATTGTTGATAGAATGTCAGAATTAAAGATATTAGAGCAAAGTTGAAAAGGGAAAGCTTAATAAATTTGAGCTGTATTTATACTTCTTGTGTTTAATCATCTCTCGAAAAGCTCACAAGTGTGTAAAAACAAACAAACAAAGCCCTCATAATCTGGTATAGTAGAGGTACAGCAAAGGGGTAAGAACCACATCATGCCATCTGGATTTTAAAAGAGGATATATTGTCACTCTTATTTTTTGGTATCATTCAATTTTTTCTTCAGTATTCAAGTAATAATTATTGAATGTCTGTAATGTGTCAGGTTTGTGCTGGTATTGGATAATGCATGGTGTATAAAAAGAGACCTGGCTCTTGCCTTCCTGAAGCTTAAAGTATTGTGAGGGGGACAGACAATATAAACAAGTTAATGTGGAAATAAATAGATTGTTGCAAATTCTGATAACTGCTCCAAAGAAAATGAACGGGAGGTGCTCATGCAGAATACATGTAGGAGAGTTTCAGCTGAATTCGATGACGCTACCAAAAAAGTCAATACATTTTTCAAATTTTTTTTCCCATACATACGTTGTTATGTGACTCTAATTGCTCTCCCCATACTGTGACACCACACTCCTCCTTTCCACCCCTGATTCCCCATGTCCATTCAGCCAGCTCCTAATCCTCTCTGCCTTCTCATCTCACCTCCGGACAGAAGCTGCCAATTTAGTCTCTTGTATCTACTTGAGCTAAGAGGCACACTCCTCACGAGTATCACTTTATGTCCCACAGTCCAGTCCAACCCCTGTCTGAAGAGTTGGCCTCAGAAATTGTTCTTGTTCTGGGCTGAGATACCAGGGGTCATGCTTTCTGGGGTTCCTCCAGGCTCAGTTAGACCATTAAGTCTGGTCTTCTTACTAGAATTTGAGTTCTGCACCCCACCCTTCTCCTGCTAATACATTTTTTTAATTTAAAAATTTTAACAAGAAATATAGTCACATGTTTCAAACATTTAAAAATACAAAAGGACATTGAATAACTTCACCACTTAAAACCTTTTCACTGAAAACCTATTCATTATTATTTTTTTCAGTAATTGAACTATGAAAGTGTATTATTTAATTCATGGCATCTATATGCTCAATATCGTGATCCACCTCCCCTCCCCCCAACAAGTAAACACTTTTATTAGTTCTTGGGTATATTGCCAGAGTTCTTTCATGCAAATACAAATAGATACAAATAAAGATTTTTCTTGGCCCACAGGGTAGAATGTTTATACATTGTTCTATACCTTTTGTTTTTTTTTTTAAATTAATGTATCTTGGAAATCTTTTCATATCCTTGCTCCTTTTTAAAGTTGTATAGTCTTATATTATCTGAAAATACCATCCTTTATTTAACCAGTTCACTTTTGATGGTTTGGGTGTTTTCAGTTGTGGCAGGAAATGGCCCCCATCTTCTGGTACTCATGCTGTTGTATAATCCTCCCCTTTTAGCTTGGGCTGACCTAGTGATTTGCTTCTGACAAATAGAATACAGCAACAGTGATGTGATGTCACTTCTATGATTAGGTTGCAAAAGACTGACCTCTGTCTTGCTAGTGGACTCTCTCTCTATTGCCTTCTGAGTTTGCACACTTTGACGATGTCAGCTGCCATGTGGGAAGGAACTGAGGGCAACCTCTGGACAAGAGCCAGAAAGAAACTGAGGCCCTCAGTCCCACAGCCCTTAAGAAACAGAATGCTGCCAGAAACCACTGAATGAGCTTGGAAACAGATTCTTTTTCAGCTGAGCCTCAGATGAGACTGCAGATCCTGGGCTGGCACCTTGACTGCAGCCTTTTGAGAGACCATGAAGCAGAGAGGACCCAGCTAGATTGCTGCCCACAGAAACTGTGAGAATATAATTGTGTATTGTTTTAAATCACTAAATTTTGGAGTAATTTGTTATGCAGCAATAGATAAATAATGCAACAATCTTAGGTATTACAAAAATGCTGCTATGAATTATTTGTATATACATAAAAAATATATAGGCAAAGCTCCAAAGTATGGGATTACTGTGTCAGAGGCAATGAGTATTTGTAGATTTCTTTGATATTTTTGTATTGCCTATCAAAGAATCCAAACTAATTTACAATCCCACCAGCAATACATGAGAATACGAGAATACTTCCCCACCTGAATTTGGATTTTGGAAAAATTTGGATTTTTGCCAGTCTGATACCTAGAAAATCATAGCTCAGTGTAGATTAATTTGAATTTCTTTTATGAGTGAGGTTGAACATATTTTCATGTATTAATTCATTTATGAGTCCTTTTCTGTGGATTGTCTGTTCACATCTTTTGGTTATTCTTCTATTGATTTGTCACATTTTTCTGTTTTGGTTTCTAAGGATTAGCCCTTTGCCAGAGAAGTTGTAAATATTTTTTTCCAGTTTCTCATTTGCCTTTTTACTAATTGTGATATATTACCCGTATATGGGCTTTTATTTTATGATTTTTGATTTTGAATCAAATTTAGACCTTTCCCACTCCAAGGTATTAAAAAATTCTCCCACATCTTCTCTCTCCCTCCCCATATTTAAATTCTAGTAATCTTTTGGCTTCATTACTTATATTTAAATGTTTGATCTATTTGGAGTTTATCTTAGTATATAGTGTCAGTTAAGGATCAAATTTATACACTTCTTCCAGATGGCTACACAGTTGACCCAATGCCATTTGTTTAACAGTCTAGCTTTGACCCACTGGTCTGAGATGCCACGTTCCCCATGTATTTATCTTCTATATATATTTGGGTATATTTATGTGTTTTCCCTTTTGTTTCACTGTCTAATTATGCACAAGCAAGCCTAGTCATATGTCCCCACTGCCAGTTGCTCTTTTCTCAGAGTTTCCTGTCTTTTTGTTTTTTGTATGAACTTTTGAATCATGTTATCTAATTTTAAAAACCTTACGGTATTTATTGGGATTTAATAAATTTATATTGTTCATGTGTGTATATGTGTGTGTGTGTTTATCTTTTATTTTTGCGTAATAATTTTTTCCCTTGCCACCTTATGGAATTCTTTTACCTTTGAATAGATTTGCAATGAGTTCTTTTGATATTTTCACATATCCAGTCATATCATACACAAATAGGAATAGTTTTAACCCCTTCTTTACAAATTTTATAACTCTAATTTCCTTCTTTGGTCTGTTTGTGTTAGCCAATATCTCCAGTATGATGTTAAATAATAATTAGTTTCCCCACACCTGACTGACGACTCCTCCCTTGTGTCCTGAGACCCCAAGGTTGATTAGTTTACTACGCCCCTTTACAAAGAATAAAGAGGCATGGATACCCCCCCTGGAAGTAGGGAAAACACAGCACTAGGTAATTTACCAATACCCTACAAGCATACACTACGCATTAACATTATTGTTGGCAGACATTTCTCACCTTCCTTAGAAAGCATGGGATTTAGAGGCGTGGGAGGAGAAAAGACAGAAGAAGAAGTTCCTTGGGCTCTAAAGTCAAGTGGGTATTAAGAGATAGAGAACCTCTGCTGTATTTTAAAACTCAGTTTATACCAGATATAAGGACTTCCATGATACAATGTTCTATCCTCTCTCTACATAATGTTACATGTTGCTGTTGTTGTTAGTTGTTGTTACTTGCTGTTGACTTGTTGCCAATGCGTGACAATCTTATATACAGCAGAATGAAATGTTGCCTGATCCTTCATCATCTTCATGATCACTGGTATGTCTGAGTCCATAATAATGCTACATAAACTCGAAAACCTGTTGACGTCCAGAGTAGAACTGTCCCATAGAGTTTCCAAGGAGCAGCTGGTGGATTCGAACCGCTGACCTTTTGGTTAGCAGCCAAACTCTTAACCACTGCACCACCAGGGCTCCAATAATGCTACATCCAAAAACCCATTGCCATTGAGTTGATTCTGACTCATAGTGACCCTACAGGACAGAACAGAACTGCCCCACAGAGTTTCCAAGGAGCACCTGGTGGATTCAAACTGCTGACCTTTTGGTTAGCAGACATAGCTCTTAACCACTATGCCACAAGGGTTTCCATAATGCTACAGAGGTGAGGGGGGAAATACCTTTAAGGAACAAAAAATCTATTTGCCTCCAGTTATAGACAACCCTCATTATAAATCCTGATTGAGAACTGAATAAACCCAGGTAGACTCCCTGGACTCCACAGAGCTCACACACGCAAGCCAGGATATTATCAGCATATCTGATTAAAGTTCATGCCAAGTGGCCAAATAGAAGTAGTCTCTATCCTGGGTGATACTAAAGATATCTTCTTCAGAGTATCAAGGTTGTGAAATGGTATCTTATTTAAAGAAAAACTTAAAACCTTTTCCCGTGGAGGCAGGTAGTCCTGTTTCTACTCTAGGTATGAGATTCTTTCCAGGCAACCTTGGAACATAGCCCTGGTTCACTAAACAAATCTCAATGTCAGCCAAGAGTTTCCCATGAGGGAAATGTGGTTTGAAAACTCGGAGCCAAATGAGTTTCTCTAAAGCCCTTCTGAAATGAGAAATGTGACAAATGACCTGTGTGTTTCCCAGAGGAGAAAGAGAAAGTAGGCACACCTGCCACAATTCGGAGGGAGGAGGTTGGCACTGGCCACCGAGCAGACATCTGGTCAGCCTGCTATCTGGTGATCCAGAAATCGACAGATGTGGTTTTAAGAAGCTATTTTCCCAATTACAGAGAAAATGCTCTTGGGCACAAGGGCTATGATCTATACTAGCCAAAAATCTTTTTTCCCTCTGTTAGTTTTTAATTATTGTTGAATCACCATATTACACAGCTAAAATGGTCCTTTGGAGGGTTTTCTACAATCTCTATATGGAGTGTAATCACCTAGAGCAGTGTTTCTCAAAATGTAGCCCTTTATCACCTGCATAAGAATTACCTGGCAATGTTTAATGAAAATCCAGGGTCCTGGGCCTGTCCAGGTAGAATGAACTAGAATCTCTGAGGGTGGAACCCAGGTGTCTGCATCTTGATAGGGTCCCTATGTGATTTTTGTATACTCTAATGGTGAAAGGGGATTTGATTCTGTTTCTGATTTAAATATTTCCAACAAATTTGCAACTTTGCCATTCTCCAACCGTGTGCACTTGGGGAGAAAAAAAAAAAAAACTCATACAACCTTTGAGCCAAAGTTCTCTCATCTATAACTATGGACCTATTACTATAAATATACATGTATAGTCTATATTATGCAGCTAATAATATTCATGGATAGATTTATGCAAGAACTTTGTACACTGTAAATACCTATGTAAATGTGATTGATTGTTAAAACAATATGAGATTGTGTAAGTGGAACAAATTGGTGAGGAAATTTAGAAAACGGCTGAGATAACATTTGGCTAAGGTGACAGGGCTTCAAGGAAGGGGTTGCAGCTTAACTTGACTTTGAAAAATGGATTTCACAGGTGTGAGTGGTGAGAGAAGAGAGGTGAAAGCACAAAAGCACGCACCGACATTTTCAGAGTCTTGTTTTACTAGGGCGATGGTTCTCAAACTGGCTTCACACGGGGATCACCTGGGGAGACTTTCAAAAATACAGCAGTCTGAGCCAGCCCCTGGGCCCATTTGAGAGCTGGGCCCCAGGCATCAGTGTTAATAACTCCCTAGATGATTCTCATAATAATGGTTGAGAACTACTATTCTAGACTGTGTAGTCTTCATGGGGGAAGAGGAAGTGGGAGACGAGCCTGGAGAGAGGGGGTGGGATAGATTACAAAAGTCTTCAAATGCTACTTAAAGAAATGCGGACTTACAAAATAGGGTTATATAATATATATAACTTACATAATAGAGTCCTAATGAAATGTTTCTGAGCAATAGTGATCTTAAAGCACCAGCTCAGGATGATTAACCTGGTAGACTAAATTGAGGTGGGAAGAAAGAAGACAAAACAATGCAAGGAGACCAGTTAGGAGGCTAGCAGAGTAGTCCATGAATGACGTGGAAGAAAAACATTTATGCCTCTCTTAAGAAAAAATGAGAAAGGAAGATGTATGGCTTCAAAGCAGTACACTGAAGATTAAAGAAAAGATGTCAACATAAATATATGTTTGGTTCCTTTACACAGTAATAATTGGTCCATAAGCTCCTAACTTAAAAAGAAGATAATTCTTCTAGTACTCAGAAACTTGATGGTTTACTGTCTCCTTTCTTCCTTCCTTTCTTCTTGAAAGATTAAAGACCCTTGTAACCTTTTAATTGTTTCAAATGTTTCTGAAACATTGTTCAGGTCATTTATACCATTCAGGAAACAATTGTTAATGTGAAAATTAAAGGCGATTTTAAAATTACATTAATTGATTAAAAAATCAACTTAGTAAGCTTTTCTTAAAGGGGCATTGTATTTACAACATGTAAGAGTCCCATACAATGAAATGTGCAAAGACCTGGAGTTAGAAAACCAAAAGGGAAGAACACACTCAGCATTTCTCAAGCTAAAAGAACTGAAGAAAAATATTCAAGCCTTGAGTTGCAATTTTGAAGTTTTCTCTGGGCAAAATATTGAATGATGCAAGAAGCATCAAAAAGAAGATGGAAGAAATACACAGAGTCACTGTACCAAAAAGAATTGGTCAAAGTTCAGCCATTTCAAGAGGTAGCATGTGATCAAGAACCGATGGTAGCGAAGGAAGAAGTCCAAGCTGTACCAAAGGCACTGGTGAAAAACAAGCCTCCAGGAATTGACAGAATACCAATTGAGATGTTTCAACAAATGGATGCAGCACTGGAGGTGTTCACTAGCCTATGCCAAGCAATTTGGAAGACAGCTACCTGGTTACCCAACTGGAAGAAATCCATTTTTGTGCCCATTCCAAAGAAAAGTGATCCAATAGTATGCGGAAGTTACCAAACAATATCATTAATATCACACACAAGTATAATTCTGTTGAAGATAATTTAAAAGTGGTTGCAGCAATACAGATTGACAGTGAACTGCCAGAAATTCAACTTGGATTCAGAAGAAGATGTGAAATGAGGGATATCATTGCTGATGTCAGATGGATCTTGGCTGAAAGCAAAGACTATTAGAAACATGTTTACTTGTGTTTTATTGACTATGCAAAGGCATTCACCTGTGTGGATCATAACAAATTATGGATAACATTGCAAAGAATGGGAATTCCAGAACACTTAATTGTGCTCATGAGGAGTCTGTACATATACCAAGAGGCAATTGTTTGAACAGAAAAAGGGGATACTGAGTGGTTTAAAGTCAGGAAAGCTGTACATGAGGGTTATATCCTTTCACCATACCAATTCAGTCTGTACGCTGAGCAAATAATCCGAGAAGCTGGACTATATGAAGAAGAAAGGGGCATCAGGATTGGAGGAAGACTCATTAACAACCTGTGATATGCAGATGTCACAACCTTACTTGCTGAAAGTGAACAGGACTTGAAGCACTTACTGATGAAGATCAACAATTACAGCCTTCAGTATGGATTACACTTCAACATAAAGAAAACAAAAATCCTCACAACTGGACCAATAAGCAACATCATGATAAACAGAGAAAATATTGAAGTTGTCAAGGATTTCATTTTACTTGGATCCACAATCAATGCCTGTGGAAGCAGCAGTCAAGAAATGAAACGACACACTGCATCGGGCAAATCTGCTGCAAAGGACCTCTTTGAAGTGTTGAAAAGCAAAGATGTCACTTTGAGGACTAAGGTGTATCTGACTCAAGCCATGTTTTCAATCGTCTCATATGCATGTGAGAGCTGGACAATGAATAAGAAAAACTGAAGAAATGATACCTTAGAATTATGGTGTTGAAGAATATTGAATATACCATGGACTGCCAGAAGAAAAAACAAGTCTGTCTTGGAGGAAGTACAGTCGGAGTGCTTCTTGCAAGGGGGATGGTGAGACTTTGTCTCAGGTACTTTGGATATGTTATCAGGAGAGACTAGTGTCTGGAGAAGGACAACACGCTTGGTAAAGTAGAGGGTCAGCGAAAAAGAGGAAGACTCTTGACGAGATAGATCAACACAATGGCTGCAACAATGGGCTCAAACATAGCAATGATTGTGAGGATGACACAGGACTGGGCAGTGTTTTGTTCTGTTGTACACGGGGTCATTATGAGTTGGAACTGACTCGACAGCACCTAACAACAAGCACAACAAAAAGTTTTGTTTGGTTAGTTGACTTTCGCAATCAGATGAGAAGAATCTGAAGAGGCTGGGTAGTAGTGGGAAGGAAAGAAAGGAATGGTTGTGAAAATCCTGGAAAAGAAGATTTAGCAACTAGTTTGATGGGAGAGAGCAAGGGCAAAAGGAGAGTAGTTGGTATGGTTGAGAGGAATCCCGACATTGGCTACTGGGAAAGAAAAATCCAGTGTCAGCTACTCCTGAGTTTGATGTGCCACCCTCCACCCCTCCTGTCCATCTCTTTCTCTTCCTCCCTCTTTGGTCTGGTAGAGAAGATAACCCCAAAGGTTACAGTTTTATTGCTCTGTAGGAAACTAACCAATTTTGTATCTAATTTAGCTATCTTATTTCAGCATTTCTTTCCTAACAGACTGTAAATCTGTTGTTCAAATGCTTCTGGAACTAGTTCTTTTGCCTCTGGTTCTTTCATTTGTGTGTTGAATAAAACTTTGATAGATGCTAAAAAAAATAATTTTGTCTTGGTATTATACTTTTATAGTATTTTTTAGCAACCCTAGTTTGCAAATATAATCATATGTAGGAATACTGGTTTTATGTAAGCCAAGCTTTTATTTATGAAGAAGGAGCCCTGGGTCATAAAGATACCTAGGCCTTTGGCAGCTGCTGATCTCCAGAAAGAAATTGGAAACTAAAACCATTCACTGGTCCTGGTCACCATGAATGACATTGGCACTGGCCTTCAATGATGAGTGCTATGGAAGCAGAGGATTTTTTAATAGTTCTATGGCACAGATAATTTCTTAAACCTTTCTTTATTCTAGAGCTGTATTGTCCATGATGGTAGCCACTGGCCACATGTAGCTATTTAAATTAATTAAAATTAAATAAAAACTTAAAATTCAGTTCCTCAGTTGGTCCAGTTACATTTTGAAGTCTCCAACTATTATTGCAGGGCTATTTCTCTCTTCAGTTTTATCAGTGTTTGCTTTATATATTTAGGTGCTCCTGTATATATTGGATGCATATATACTTATGTTTGTTAATCTTCTTGATGAATTGACCCTTTTATCACTACATAATGTCCATCTTTATCTCTTCTAATAGATTTTGTCTTAAAGTCTACTTTGTCTGATATTAAGATTGCTACCCCAGCTCTCTTTTTGTTATTATTTGCATGGAATATTTTTTGCCATTATTGGACCAGCCACATTTTAAGTACTCAATAGTCACATGTTGCTAGTGGCTGATGTACTGGACAGTGCAGATATAGAACAGTTATATCATTGCATAAGGTTCTATTGGACAGTGCTGGCGTAGGAAACTTCAACCTTAGGGGAAAATGTACAAAAAAACAGGTTACCACAATCCCAGGAGTAGTTCTCTGGAAATCTGACTCGAGGGATGAAAATATTAAAAAAATATATCGAAAGGGCAACATCTGCCAAAAAGCAAAGATGAAAGGCAGGCAGGGGTAGAAAATCAGGACGAAAGGAATCGGGGAAACTAGGACGGAAATGGGGAGAGTGCTGACACATCATGGGGAATGAAACCAATGTCATGAAACACTTTATGTACAAACAATTGAATGGGAAACTAATTTGCTCTTTAAACTTTCACCTAATGCACAACGAAAATTTTAAAAAAAGATATCATTATCCTACACCATACCATGTTGTACTTTTCACTTTATTCCCCCTTTGATAAGTGCTATCTTCTGCAGTGAAACTTGTTCACAAAAAGCAGTTGGATATCTGCAGACAAATCCTTGCTGCAACGTGAGCTTCCAATGTGCAGTTTAAATACTCCATGAGAGCTGAGGCACTTTGAAGGGAAAATGGGCTATATCCTAGGAAATAGGATGAAGTTTCAAGAGGCAGCATCTCTCAATAACGGATATGATCATTCTTATTAACGTCACTCTACTTACTATCTAGGGATACAGTGATACAATGAGTTGTACAGGTTTTTGTGGCCTGTTGGAAATGGTTCCATAAGAAATTAGGTATAAGAGAACAGAAAAAATATAATGCAGACCTTTGCATTTTCCTTCAAGATCAGTCACAATGAAACTAAACTAGAATTGGAGGAAATAAGCAGAAACATAGCAAAATGGTAGCACTCAGGCTTTTGTACTACAACCCACCTGGTCTGATATGTGGCACTATTGATATCTTGTCCCTTGGAGAGTTGCCTGTTTAGATTACAAACTTACTGCAGAAAGATCAGGTTTACTTTGTGAGATATACAGCATCTTGTTCACTGATTAATATGAACTATTAATAATTAGGGAGTTATAAAATTTGTTGCAGTTATAAAGCAATGAGGAGACTTGTTGTCACTCAGTCAGGCCTCCTACTTCAGGTGGAATGTGAGTTGGTGAATAACATAGTCCAAGTTCTGGGGCTCAGATTTGCAGGTCCAAACAACTCAATTTTGACAGGACAGCCGGCGTTGATCAGGAGCAGGGGACTGAGTCTTAGGATTGAGTCTTAGTACCCAAACTCATTTGTTTCCAGAGACTAGACTTCAACTCCATCTATTATATGTTTTTACCTGTAGTCCCAGGTCTCCCTTGTCAGTATTAGGGATCTTTGGATCTTCAGAGGTAGAGTTAGCCATCAAAAGATGCCTGTGGAATCCATGGAATAAAGTGGGAATGGTGTCCCCTACATTTATGCAATGTGACAGCCTAGGAATCAAAGCAAAGAACTGAAGAGTTTTGAAGGACACTTATGCTTTTGCAAGAACTGACAAAACATCAACAGATCACATATCTCTGGTAATTGTCATGTCACAGTCTTCTCTGCCTTACCCCCTTGGACCATGGCTAATGCTTGCTCTAACCTTTTTCCTTTTCTAGGCTCCCAACGACTGTTCTCTTTTCAGTTGCATGATTTTTCCTCAGCTATAGTTCACCTCAGCCCCAAGCAGGGGCACTTTTAAAAAAACAATCTGCTTTGACATGTTGTAAGTAATCAAGACTGGACTAACATGGAGATAGAGATATAAATATGTTCTTCCCCATCTATACATAGCCTCCATCTAGCACTGAAATCTTTTATTCAAATTTAAAGGGGATCTATCATTGAGAAAGGAGCTCTGGTGGTGCAGTGGTTAAAGCACTTAGCTGCTAACCAACTGCTAACAAAAATGTTGGTAGTTCGAACCCAACAGCTGTTCTGCAGGAGAAAGATGTGGCAGTCTGCTTCTGTAAAAGATTTACAGTCTTGGAAACCCTTTGGGGGCGGTTCTACTCTGTCCTAAAGGATCACTGTAAGTCAAAATTGACTCAAGGACAGTACATTTGGTGGGTTATTGTTGAGAGAAATGTTTTTCTTCTTTGACATTGTTGTTCCATTAAACTTAATATCACATTTCTGCTGTGAAAGATAGAAAATGAACAGGTTGCTGTCCAGTTGATTCCAACTCATGGTGGCCTCAGGTGTGTCAAAGTAGAACTGTGCTCCATGGGGTTTTCAATGGCTGATTTTTTGGAAATAGATCACCAGGACTTTCCTCCAAAGTGCCTCTGAGTGAGCTTGAACCTCAAACCTTTCAGTTAGCAGCTGAGTGTGTTAACCGTTTGCACCATCCAAGGACCCCCAGAAAATAAATAGTAGGTAATAATATGGATATTGAAATCAGACTATCTTGGGTTCTTGAATAACTTACCCTCCCTGAGCCTCTAATTGCCCATCCATAAAATGAGGATAATAATAGTACCTTCCTTATAGGGTTGTTGGAAGAACTAAAAGAGATAATGCACATAAATTGCTCAGCATAGTTCTTGGCATGGAAGACACAGAAAATGTTAGCTCTTCTCCTTCCCATCCTCCTCCTTTGCTCTTTTCTTTCTCCTCTTCCCCTTCCCTATTTCTAACTTTTGATTAGATATTTTTATATAAAATTATTTTCACCATAAGCTAAAAAACCACAGCCCCTGAACATGTAAACATTGCAACAAGATGTCATTAAATATACGTATTCTCATTTTTCCTGTTCTGCCTTGAATGGTCTCCATTAGTGTTTGGTTACCATAATTATCCACATGTTCAGTGCCTCACTCCAAATTATACCCCACTTCCATCCCTGATCCCATCATATAATTTTGCTACATGATGTCTAAAGCAGTCATGATGCCTGACTCTTCATCTGATGCATGGGATTTTTCTACAGCATGCATCTAATCTAAATACCTAATCCAGGACTGACTACCCCCCACCACATTTTGTGCTGTCTCCTCTTATAAGCCACTGTGCTCAGGGAAAGCAGACTCATTTTAATAAAATTATAAGCACAGCATAATTAGCAAAGTAAAGCTGTTTCTGGGGAAAATAATTGTCCTCCAAAGCATATGTGATTTAGGACAATGTTACATTGAAATATGTCAGTACCTCCTTCCATTATTGGGGATAATTAAGAGTTGATTGATACTTAAAACACAATGAATTTTATGTGAGTAAATATAAATACATAGTTTGTCATTCCC
The DNA here is from genome assembly GCA_030035585.1 of Dugong dugon. Classification (NCBI taxonomy): domain Eukaryota; kingdom Metazoa; phylum Chordata; class Mammalia; order Sirenia; family Dugongidae; genus Dugong; species Dugong dugon. Next base: position 37,767,631 of record CM057467.1, read on the forward strand.
TCCCTTCCTTGCTGAGAGGACTAAAAATCTGCCAACTGTAGGCTCAGCCAACCCAGGTCCTAAACCAGTGAAAGCCTCACCTGGCAAAACACCGGGAGCCTCTTACCATTGAGACAGATGGGATTAATTTTCTTGACCCCTAGCCACACAGCACACTGGAGGTTCTACTGGGTGGGGAGAGCTGGGAGAAACTAACAAGGGCAGGAGATATGGCTACCACCAGGGAGAAACAACACTCTTAAGTCATCAAGATCAAGAAAGTTTAACCAATTCTGTTCTCATCAGGGTAGATGTTAATATCCAAGGGGTTCAAGCCAAGGAGAAGCCATTGGGATTCTTAGTAATCTGGTAGGGATCAGAATGGGTCGAGAAGTAACCAGTAACCAGTTGGCTATGTACAGCTGATTCCGACTCATGATGACTGAATGTGTGTCAAAGTGGAACTGTGTTCTGTAGGGTTTTCAATGGCTAATTTTTCAGAATTAGATTGCCAGTTTGAGAGATACCAAAAGCAGAGTCAATACCAGGAAAGCATGTGGCAGGTAACGGAGATCCCAGAGCACCCCCTCCAACTGAGTGGAGACTCAGGACCAGGTTCTAGTATTAGAATCATGTCCCAGTTTTACCTCAATGGAGGGAAAACCATAAACTGGGGAGGAGAATGGATCAGGCAGATGGACCATATAGAGTGGCTGAGTGAAAGGACAGCATCCATTGTGCCAGATTCAGCCCCAGTAATTCCTGATGCTGGGTGAAAAAGTAGTCACCTAGTACCCTAGGACATGAGACACTTCTAATATCCTGCCAATTTAGCTTCTCTTTTTGGTTTAATGATTGGGTGGAGCTGAACTCTCTGGATGGCAGACCTCTAGTGCTCATGACTGGTAAGGCAGATTTCAATCTCCCATTGTCCGTTTAGCCTTGGCTGTCTTTGGTATGGAATGGGACCAAACAATGTCAGGATCTGGCAGGAATGAGTTTCATTAAGGCAGAGCCAACTCTGTGAGATGAATGCAGATGCAGGCAGCTAGCTCATGAGTGTCAGCCAGGGTGCAGCTGGCAGCTCTGATTTTAGCTGTAGCAATATTAACGTGGGTTGTCCTCTACATGTCATGATGGCATGGGGGAATTTTGACTAGTCTTTAGTGTCCTGATGTGTCCATCTCCTGTGATTCTTTCCTGAAGCACCAGAAGCGCTAATGGATGTTTCTTAATGATAAAATGACCTTTCAAAGCCCTTCTGGCTGAGAGATTTAAGGTTGCTGTGTAAACTGTACCAGAGTGGTTAGACAATAGTTCCTGGCCTGCTCTCTTGGATGCCTTTGGCACCAGGTGCAGCAGCCCCTTCAATCAATTCTGCCTTGGCTGATTACCCTGACCTGAGCCACTCTACCTATGCAGGATGAAGCCTCCCAAATAAAATGACTCAAATCAGACAACTCCTAAGAGGCTGTCACCTCTTTTGGTTTGTAATCTACTCTGGAGTTTAAAAGATAGAGTTCAGGGATTAGAGAAGTGTGAAGGATATGGATCCTTGCAAATTCTTACCCAAGGCCCATAAATCCAGCTACTTACCAGCTCTCTCCCCTGGATATACATGTTCTGGGTATCCCCGAGTCAACCCTAACCTGTTGCTGTTGATTCTGACTCATAGCGGCTCCATAGAACACAGCAGAAGTGCCCCACAGGGTTTCCAAGTAGCAGCTGGTGGATTCGAACTGCCTTTTGGTTAGCAGCCGAGCTCTTAACCACTGCACCACCAGCACCACCAGGGATCCATGCTCGAGTTAGCCAGAAGCAGAAAGGAGGGGGAAATGGTGTATCCCAATCCTCCTTTACCCATGTGCGTGGCCAACTGAATTAAGCACTCATAACCTGATTGGAGCCCTGGTGGTGCAGTGGTTAAGAGCTCAGCTGCTAACCATATGGTCAGCAGTTGAAATCCACCAGCTGCTCCTTGGAAACCCTATGGGGGCAGTTTCTACTCTGTCCTATAGGGTCACTATGAGTGGGAATGAATTCCACAGCAACTTTTTTTTTTTTAATGCCTGGTCAGGAGCCCTGGTGGCACAGTGGTTAAAGCTCTTACTTGCTAACTGAAAAGTTGGTGGTTGGAACCCTCCAGGCACTCTGCAGGAGAAAAATGTGGCAGTCTACTTCCGTAAAGTTTACAGCCTTGGAAACCCTATGGAGCAGTTTTACTCTGTCCTATAGGGTTACTATGAGTTGGAATGGACTGAATGGCAGTGGGTTTGGTTTTGGTTTGGAATGCCTTGTCTCTGTATGCAGAGACCTGTTCACTGGCCCCTTGGTGGGTGGTAATCTCACAATCGGAGCATCTTTCCTCATGGTGGTGAAGACTCCTCTTGTAGCTTGGCTTCAGTACCCTTAGACCTCCAACCTCAGTAGATTTTTCATGAAGGAGCCAAAGAGAAGAGTCAGGTGTCAAAGTGTTCTTTAAAGAAGTAGGATTCTTCCATGGTTGCTACATCAGCAGAGAGCATCATTCTAATTCACTCCTGGCTAATAACTAAATAACCAATGGTTTCTTTTTACTTGAGTGTGTCATGCTCTCTCATACTTTTGTGCATTTCCTCATGTGGTGCTCTCTGCCCAGAAAGCACCCCACACTACTCTTCTACCCTGCTAAATATTATAGGCTTTTCAAGATTCCGTTTAGGACTATTGCCTATGGGATGCCTTTCTAGAAGTTCTAATGCTGAGCTAGAAGCACCCTCCACCCATGTCCCACTATCTTCAGTCCTAATTACTCCATGGATACCTCTACCAGAGCCATCACGTGCCTTGAAGTTCATGTCTTAGTCATCTAGTGCTGCTATAACAGAAATACTGCAAGTGGATGGCTTTAACAAAGAGAAATTTATTTTCTCACAGTCTAGTAGGTGACAAGTCCAATTCAGGGTGTCAGCTCCAGGGGAAGGGTTTCTCTCTCTGTTGGCTCTGGAGGAAGGTCCTCGTCGTCATCAGTCTTCCCTTGGTTTGGGAGCATCTCAGTGCAGGAACCTGAGGTCTAAAGCACGTGCTCTGCTCCCAGCACTGCTTTCTTGGTGATATGAGGTCCCCAATTATCTGCTTGCTTCACTTTCCTTTTATCTCTTGTAAGATAAAAGGTTGTGTAGGCCACACCCCAGGGAAACTCCCTTTATACTGGATCATGGACATGACTTTAGTTAGCGTGTTACAATCCCACTCTAATCTTCTTTAACATAAAATTACAATCACAAAATGGAAGACAACCACACAATACAGGGAATCATGGGCCAGCCAAATTGATACACACATTTTTGGGGGACAAAATTCAATCCATGACAGTTCATTTAACAAATATTTATGGTATGCACTGTTTTAGACACTGAAGCAAAAATAGACTAAAATTATTGCCCTAATTTAAAGGAGCCTCAGCTAGTGGGGAAAAGTAGTCCATAAATGAATTAATAAATCTTTGCAACAGGATACTATGCGGTTGTGATAAGAAACTAGGAAGAGATATATATCTTGCTATGAGGCGATCTCCAGGATGTATTGTCTAGAATTCTGGATTTCACTGATGGCTTCCTTGTAGTGTCACCTACCCTGCCTCTCTAGCTCCTATGCTTCCAACAAATTAGTTAAACCTACAGGTTGACTGAATTTTTGTTTTTTGGCAAAAATACTTTTATGTGATATTATATACTTCCTATTTTATCACATCATAAAGTACATAATGTCTGGTGTGCTTCCTTTTGTACTTAGATTTTTAAAAGGAAACTAAGGAAGGCTAATAAAAATCATTACCTAACCCTGTCGTCAGGAAACATGAAAATGCCTAATGTAATGCCACGCCTCAACCAGCAATGGAGCCCCTAACAGATTAAGAACATACTTTGTCAGAAGTGACATACTTAAAACCAGATAGGATTAGAAAACAAATTCAGCAGAATTATTAGGTTCAACTATATGAGGACACCAGTTCTGAAGATCAAAAGTGATCAAATATTGGCAATTCTTAACGGTTCAACTGATTAGACTGTTCATCATTGCAGCAAAACAACAATAATAATTGGCCACCAACTTTTAGCAATTTTCCAGTGGGATCTTGTTTCTACCAGAACTTTTCTATGAACATTAAAAATGTAAAGATTATGTACTAATGGATGCTTCATGTTATAATACGGTTTCTAAATCTGTTTAGACGTCTGGCTTGATTTTGTGTTGATTCTATATACGATGTTGATTTCAGGGGGAAAAAAATCATTACCTATAAGGGAGTGGGAGTCCTCGTGGTGCAGACGTTGAGAGCTCGGCTGCTGACCAAAAGCTCAGCAGTTCAAATCCACCAGCTGCTCCTTGGAAACCCTATGAGGCAATTCTACTCTGTCCTATTGGGTTACTATGAGTTGGAATCAACTCAACAGCAACGGGTTTTTATAGGGGAGAGACGGAATAGGTGGAAACCCTGGTGGAATAGTGGTTAACAGCTATGGCTGCTAACCAAAAGGTTAGCAGTTTGAATCCACCAGGCCCTCCCTGGAAAATCTATGGTGCAGTTCTACTCTGTCCTATAGGGTCTGTATGAGTCAGAATTGACTTGACGGCAAACTACCTGAGGCAGGTATGTGCCTCCTAAGTTCAAGGAAGGGCAAGGAGATCTGAGTAATTTCTGGTTTCCTTGTTTACCTCCCCTACTAGATGATAAGCTTTTGAAGGCAGGACCAATGGCTTTCATCTTTGTAGACTCAGCTTTTATAAAATACCTGGCTCATATTATATGTTTGATAAATGTTTGCTGAACAAATGAGTAAAAGTTATTTGAATCCAATCATTCAGTGCCCCGGGCAAAAGGGAGAAAAAAGGAGTAAGGTGCTTTTGGAATCTTACTGCCATAAACTCACAAATCTATAATTTTCCTTGTCAGTCTTCTCTGATGGATCAGATGATGCGAAGCCTCTAAAACCGGGTGCTACTGTTGACTGCCATGGAGTTGGTTTTGACTCATACCAACCCCATGTCTGAGGCAAATTAAAAAAAAAAAAGAGTGTATTTTTGAAGAGTGTCAATGTACTTGGATACCCACAAACCACAGTGCTCCTTGGAAAATAATACCTCAGACTTATTTTTCTTTCCATTATGTATACCTGTATTTTATTACTACACAAAAAGGTAACAATATAATTAAGATGAAACATATAAACTTACTTTCTAAACAAAAATAATGTAAGAAAAATTAAAAATAAGTGAAATAAAAATTACAATAAAATTTTATAATAAATTAAATAATTAAACTTTTGAATAAATAACAAATTTAAGCACATAATTTCCTAGGCAAGAAGAAAATAAAGAACTCAGTCTTTGCTGGTTATTTCCACTATATCCATGTTGTGTACTGCCCATCATCCCTACACATCTACCCACTGTACAGAAACCTAGAGAGAGGTGAATGAGGAGGGGCTCAAGAGTCACTGCTGTTCTTTCAGTTTATCTCTGCCTGAGTCAAGGCACCCAACTTAATGCATAAAATGTGTGCAGAATAAAAGAAAGGGAACATTTTATTGGGCTCTGATGGGTTGGAGATGCTTATTCAGAATTTCTAAATATAGGTGAAGAGTCCCTGGCTGATAAAAAGTTAATTCACTCAGGCTGAAAGGATGGCAGTTTAAGTCCACTCAAAGGCACTCTGGAAGAAAGGCCTGGTGACCTATTTCTGAAAAACCAGCCACTGAATACCCTATGGAGCACACATGACACACATGGGGTCACCATGAATTGGAGTCGACTTGATGGCAATTGGTAGTATATACATATATAGGTGGTGGTGTACTGGTTAAGAGCTATGGCTGCTAACCAAAAGGTCAGCAGTTCAAATCCACCAGGCGCTCCTTGGAAACTCTACGGGGCAGTTCCATTCTGTCCTATGGGGTCGCTATTAGTCGGAATTGACTCGATGGCAATGGGTCTGTTTTTGTTTTTTTGGTTTATATATACAGATGACTGTTTAAAGGAAGGTGAGGGAAGATTTCTCCTTTCCACTGGACTCTAAGCTCAGTGAGGGCAGGAATCCTTATAGCCACAGAGCTGAGCACATTTAGCATATAGGCGCTCCGTAAATGTTACTAATGAGTTCAGTCTGCCCATTGGTAGCACTCTTCTATTCTGATGTGGAGAAGAGACAAAAAATTAGGAGACTCTAGGTGTGATCTGGGATAAGAGAACTCATCTCTTTGGTGCTCAGTTTTCCCCTTTGAAATTCTCTCTAAAGTTCTTTACATCTCAAAAAGTCAAATTATCAGGGCACCCACTTAGTGCCGCTCTTCTCACCTTCTACATCTTCTCCTTCAAGTTGATGGTGGAGAACAAGTATAAATTAACAAAGCTAAATCACACAAATACACACTGAAAGAACAAAAATTGTTAATACAGCCTTGTACAACAGAACTTTCTACCATGGTGGAAATGTACTATATCTGTGATGTCCAATACAGTAGACACTAGGAACGTGTGGTTATCGAAAACTTGAAATGTGGCTAATGTGACTGAGAAACTGAATTTAAAATAATTTTTAATTCATTTAAATTTAAATAGCCACATGTGGCTAGTGGCTACCAGAATGTTATTTTCCTTCATTAAAACATAAATCCCTCAAAGGCAGCAATTACGTTTTAGTAAGTCATCTCTATTTCCAGAACCTAGAATGGAGTGGAGCTGAGTGACTGGCAGAAGTATTAGTCTGGAAAGATTTACTGATGAAAGTAATTCCTGAAAATGAGAAAAAGGGTACTCATGTAATGAAAGAATAAACAAATACGATTTCAATTAAGAAAAGATTTATTGAGCACCTACCATGTGGAAAGCACTGTCCTAGGCACTGGGAATAAAAGGTAAATACAGCATGATTCCTGCTATATAGGACTTGTGTATTCAGTAGGGGAGATACACAGAAAAATAAATAATTTTGATGATGTGTCAAGTGCTCGTGGCAGGGACTGCTCATTATCTCCCAACATCCATTCCACCTCCTACCTTTAATTTGTGGAATTTCCTGAGTTTTAACTGAGTACAAGTTTGCTCAGGGCTTCAGACTGGTTCATTCTGGTTTGAACCTCTGCTGAGAATTTGCATTTCCACCCCAGATATACCGAATCAGAACCTACAGTTTAACAAGATCCCCAGGTGATTCTTATGTTGCTAAAAATGTAGATGTATACATAAGAATCACCTGGGAATCTTGTTAAACTGTAGGTTCTGATTCGGTATATCTAGGCTGGAAATACAAGTTCTCAGCCAGGGGTCAAACTAGCATGAACCATTCTGAAGTCCTGGATTTGCTCACCTAGAAACAACATTTTCCAGACTCTCCTGCAACTAATTGCGGCCATGAAATGATAAAGTTGTAGTCAATGAGATGTGATCAAAGTGATACATGCAATTTCTGGATCACATCCTTCTGAAGTACTGCTTGTGTGTCATGTCCTCATTCCTGCGTGCTGCAGTAAGATGTGGTGATGCTGGGCCAGCTCTGACCTTGTGGAAGAGAACAATTTCCACAGAGGAAGGCAGAGCAACAAGGAACCTGGGCCCCTGGATGATGGAAGAGCACTACCACCTGACACTAACCACCATCCTACAATACAACATTAACTTTGATCTCATTTGAGCTGCTGTATTTTTAAGCCCCTTTGTTACAGGTGGGAGGTCCCTGGGTAGTGCAAATGGTTAACCAGCTTGGCTGCTAACCAAAAGACTGGAAGTTCAAGTCCACCCAGAGGTGCCTTGGAAGAAAGCCCTGGCAATCTACTTCTAAAAAATCAGTCACTGAAAACCCTATGGAGCACAGTTCTACTCTGACACACATGGGGGCACCATGAGTTGCAACAGGCTTGATAGCAACTGGTTTAGTTTTTGGTTTTTTGTTACAGCAGCTTAGCTGGTAGCCTAAGAAATACAGTCATATAACAGAGGAAGAGAAACATGCCATGTGAGCAATTATTCCAGCCCTATGGGGTAAAGAACACTCATTTGAGGAAGTGATATTTAGCTAAGCCTTGAAGGTATAGATGGAGTCTTGTTACCACACATGAGCAGTATCAAAATACCTTGTTTCTAAAGTTCTGAATAATGAAAATGAAATTTAAAATCGCTAAGCTTTATATTTGAAATAGACAGCAGCTGTCAAATCCTAGAAAAAATATGAGCTCTCTGGTGCCAAGAGAGCAGCATTTCATAGGCTATAATCTTTAAGAAGGAAGAAGTACTAGTGCAGTCATTTTGTTGTTGTAATTCTTTGTTGTGATAACATCACTGAAGAACTGACACTAAGGAAGAGTAATAATGGAATAACATGGAAAGAAGATTCACTTTTTTCCCTGATAATTGAGCCCTCATGGTTCTCCCAGTGCCTGGTTCTAGAATATGCATTAGTAATTATCTTAGAGAAACATGGGTTAGATATAATCATCTGTTTAGGGTGCGCACATAAAAATGGAACAAACATAAAAGAATGTTTAATCACTTAAATTCTGAGCCTAAGCAATCAAGTTTTATAGCTATGGCTCGTAATTTTTTTTATGATGCAAATCTACCAAACGGATTTTATAATATGAAGCTCATTTGGCATGATTAAGACTGACTGACTCTTTTTTGTATCTATTAAAAAGTAGTAGTAGGAAAAAAACGTAGAAAATGATTTGTATATGGTAGGCCCCTCAGACGTTTGTAGGATAATTAAATGAATGCTTTACTTTGTTAAAATTATTATCAAACCATTTTCATTCATTGACAAGCAAGAAATGACTCATTAAAGGCTACAGTTGTCCTCTGTCATTGATGACATAGGATAGTGGTTATGCACACACATGGGGGACTGCCTTGATTCAAGCCCTGGTTCTATCATTTACTAGCTATGTGAACTTTGGCAAATTATTTAACATCTCCATGCTTTAGTTTCTTAGAAAAATAGGGATTATGATAACAACACCTATAACACAGGATATTATATTAGGTGAATTAACTTTTCATAAAGTGCTTAGAACAGTACTGGTACATATTAAATCCTGTATGTGTTTGGTTAATAAAGTACCTTCAGGAGCTATGATTTTGAAAAGACTGATAAAAACAAATGATGTTTCTGTGTGGTACGGAAGGTCTAAATCAGGAATACTCAACCAGAGGCTCACATCCCCAGAGGGAATATCAGAATCTGTAGCCTTATATAGTTTGAAGAAGTATAGTTAATGCTATAAGCATATTTAATATTATAAAATGCTCCCATATTTGGAAAATTTAAAAATCCAGTTTTCTAAAAATATAAACTACAGAAAATAAAATGTCATAGTATCCCCAGCAAGCTATTTTGTAGATAGTTAGAAACTGATTCTAAAGCTTATGTGAAAAGGCAAAAGGCCTAGAATAGCCTATACAACACTGAAGAACAACAAAGTTGGAAGACTCAATATTACCTACTATCAAGACTTACCATCATACTACAGTAAATAAGACAGCATGATACTGGTGAAATAATAGACATATAGATCAATGGAACAGAAGAGAAAGCTAGGAAATAGACTCACACAACATAGTCAACTGATCTCTGACAAAGGAGCAAAAGCAATTTAATGAAGACAGGATAGTCTTTTCTACAAATGGTGCTAGAACAACTGGATGACCATATGCAAAAAAAAAAAAAAAAAAAAAAAAAAGAACATTATACCTTTTACAAAAATTAACTCAAAATAGGTCATAAACATAAGTGTAAAATGTAGAAGTATAAAACTTCTAGAAGAAAACACAGGAGACAATCTATGTGACCTTGGATTTGGTTATAAGTTTTTAGATACAACACCCAAAGCACTATACAGGAGACAAAAAATTGGTAAGTTGGACTTTACAAAAACATCTGCTCTGCAAAAGACACTGTTAAAAATGAAAAGACAAGCCACAGACTGGGAGACAATATTTGCAAAACACATTATCTGATAAAGGACTTATATCCATAATATACAAAGAACTCTTAAAACTTAGCAATAACAAAACAAACAGATCTGAAGAGACAACTCATAAAAGAGGATATACAGATGGCAAACAGGGCATATTAGAAGTTGCCCAACATCATTTGTCATTAGGGAATCGTAATGAAAACAAAAATGAGATCACACTACATATTCCACTGAATGGTTAAAATCCCCCAAACTGACAATACCAATTGCTGACAAAGATGTAGAGCAACAGGAATGCTCATTCATTGCTTGTGGGGATGCAAAATTTTCCAGGTACTTTTGAAGACAGTTTGGTAGTTTCTTACAAAGCTAAACATAGGCTTACCATAAGACCCAGCAATCATGCTCTTAGGTATTTAACCAAATGAGTTGAAAAGGTGTGTCCACACAAAAAATCTGCACATGAATGTTTATAGCAGCTTTATTCGTAATTGCCAAAAATTGGAAGCAACCAAGATGTCTTTCAAGAGGTGAATGGATGAACAAACTGGTACATCCAGGCAATGGAACATTATTCAATGACAAAAAGAAATGAGCTGTCAAGCTAAGAAAAGACATGGAAGAACCTTAAGTGCACATTGCTAAGTGAAAGAAGCCAGTCTGAAAAGGCTACGTACTATATGATTCCAACTATATGACATTCTGGAAAAGGCAAAACTATAGAGACAGTAAACCTACCAGTGGTTACCAGGGTTCAGAGAGAGAGGGGAGGGATGAAGCGGGGGAGCACAGGGCATTTTTAGGGCAGTGAAACTATTCTGTATGATACTGTAATGGTGAACATCTGACATTATGCAATTGTTAAAACCCATAGGACTGTACAACACAAAGGGTGAATCCCAATGTAAACTATGGACTTTAGATCATAGATTTAGATAATATTTATTTATCAATTGTAATGAATGTTTCACAGGAATGCATATTGTAAATAATAAGGGAAACAGTGTACAGGGTGGGTTGGGAGGAGGAGGGTATGTGGGAACTCTCTGTAGTTTTTAAATAATTTTTCTGTAAACCTAAAACTGCTCTAAAAAATAAAGTCTGTTAAAAAAGTATGAAACAAGTTCACTGAGGGAGGCAGGGGAAAACTCTGGAAATGAGTGGAGTCTGTAAGACTAAAGGCAAAAGGAACTCCACATAAGCACTGTCCTCTAGTTGATAAAGTTGTGTCCCATGGCAGTGTGGGTTAGCAATTATGATACCACTATACAATTGAACTGGAAAGAATAATTAAGTAAATGGCTGGTGGATCATGGGAGCCATTATTGGAATGGTAGGTTACAGATAAGCAAAGTGAGGAGGCTAGGATAATCTATGTTGTAATGGATTAGAGTTGGAATCACGACGTGAACTCATGTTTAGCTGAATATAAATACAGATGGTTACACTTAGAAATATATACTGATATGTGTACAAATGTGGGTTAATATACCCACGTATTTGTCCTTGCTCTGTCAATTGAGAATGCCTAAAAGCAACGACAGTCCAGTATCAACAAACATGCCTAGCATCCTGATTTTGGTTTCTAATACCATTCTCAAATACAAGGAACCAGGGTTCCTTGGAAGAAATGGCTGATTTTGGGACTGAAGCAAGAAATATATAAGATGAGCCTTTAGCGTTAAAAAGTAAGAAAGTACTCAAAAACAAAACAATAAAATCCACAATGATGGGGGTATGTCACAGGAACACAGGAGCCACCTGAAAGAGCTCCAAATGGTCAAAGTGGAAACAATTTGAGCAACAAAATAAATGAAGCAGTACAGTCACGTCTCATTTAATGTCCATGATACAGACTGTGAAATAGGATGTTATGTAATTTGGATGTTGTGCAAACACCATATTACATATACTGCTGCTTCCTATGAGTCAAAGCATACATTGTTATATGGTAAACTTTTTATTTGTAAGTAGGGAAAGTTCACATTGATAGAAAGTACAGTATGGTACATACATAAGCCAGGAACACAGGCGTTTATTATGACTATCAAGACATATGTATTGTAAGTTAAACATGTACTGTATCATTACATGCCTGGCAGCACAATTGCTTCGTATACAAGAGACGTGAGATACATGTGTCGCATGTGGGAAGCTGTGCTGTTTGCTACGGTTATGTCCACTATGTCCTTTTCTTCGACTGAGATTTCTGAACTCTATTATAACCCTATGGGACCATAGGTATGTATGTTGTCAGACGCTGCCCGAATGGACATTATATGGTGCATGACTGTAATGAATTATAAACAGAAGTATAAAATGAATATCCATGAGTCCATACTGGTATAAATAAATGATTAAATAATAAATGGGGAGAAGAGATAAATCTCCTGTGCAAAAGAATTCCAATTTCAAATAATTTATGTAGCTATCTCACCCTCAAGGAGGCGGAGCATAAAGTTCTACTCCTAACATGTAGACTACATATAGGACTTCCTTCCAAAAAGTACAGTATGGAATGAGAAGAAAGTAATTTTACCATGGAGAAAATTGACAAATATTTCCTTAACCAGGTGATTATGGTCAACATCCTCAGTGATTATCTCTTGGATAATATGTACCCGTGATATGATGTAATGAAAACGGCACTTAACTGAGGGTCTTCCTCCCCAAATCCCATAACCCCAGTTTAATCAAGAGAAAAACATCAGAAAAATCCCAGTTCAGGGACATTCTACGAAATACCTGACTAGTACTACTCAGAACTGACCATGTTATAAAAAAAAAAGAAACTCAGAAATGGTCACAGCCAAGCGGCATCCAAGGAGACCTGATGACTAAGTATAATGTACTTTCCTGAACGGGATCTCAGGAGAGAAAAAGGACATTAGATAAAAACTAAAGAAATTAGAATTAAGTATCAACTTTAGTTAATAATTGTCATGGACTGAATTGTGTCCCCTTGAAATATCTGTCAGCTTGGCTAGGTCATGATTCCCAGTACTGTGTGATTATCCACCATTTTGTCATCTGATGTGATTTTCCTATGTGTCGTAAATCCTATTTCTATGATGTTAATGAGACAGGATTAGCGGCAGTTATGTGAACTCAATCTACAAGATGAATCTACAGTTCAAGCCAGTCTCTTCTGAGATATAAAAGAGAAAAATGAGCAGAGAGACATGGGCACCTCATACCACCAAGAAAGCAGCTCTGGGAGCAGAGCATGTCCTTTGGACCCAAGGTTCCTGCGTGGAGCAGCTCCTAGACCAAGGGAAAATTGATGACAAGGACCTTCCCCCACAGCCAAAAGAGAGAGAAAGCCTCCCCCTGCAGCTGGCACCCTGAATTTAGACGTCTAGCCTCCTAAACTGTGACAGAATAAATTTCTCTTTGTTAAAGCCATCCACTTGTGGTATTTATGTTATAGCAGTACTAGATAAGTAAGGTAATAATGTATCAACATCGGTTCATTCATTGTACCAAATGTACCATACTAATGTAAGATGTTAATAATAGGGGAAACTGGGTGAGGGTATAAGGTAATTCCCCGTAATACCTTTGCCATTATTCTGTAAATCTAAAACTGTTCTAAAATAAATAGCTTCTTAAACATGTGACTCTTTTTTTTTTCCCAGCAGGGGAACAGAGAAGGTAAAATTAAGAGAGCATTTCAGAATGATATCTAAAATTAACATGGCATGTAAAATCAATGCGAACTTGTGGTGCAATTTATACTGCAATTCCTATAGCACACAAGAGACGTAAGTATTTACTATATTCAGGTGGGTATTAAAAAAAAGTTTACTATTGTGATGACAGTGTAGTCTCTCATCCAGTTCCATTCCAAGATGACACAAAAGAGTCTATGGCTGATAGTTTCTCATGGCTGCGTGGGGTTCTAGGACCTTTTAGTCCCCTCTGGATCCTAACTGGTCTTTGCTACAGAGTGGCTGGTGTGGCCTGTCCCCATTCGTTTCAGTGACAGTTGTCTGATTGTTGAGTATTTACAGTCCTGGTACTTGTTTTGCTTATATCCTTCTAGTGAATTCCCCTCTTTGCTTAAATTGGTCAAATTCCATTCAAATTGCTCGTACCCAAAGAATCCCAACAGATAAAACCAATATCAAAATGATTTTTTTATGATCTTGATAATCGGATTTTAAAGTTCAAAGGCGAGAACAAAAGTTCTGATAAAGAATAATGATGCACTAGTTCTCCTACCAGATACCAGAAACACACTATAAACTATAGCAATTAAAACAGGGTGTCATATGGCTGCAGGAATAGTGATCAATTGGACAGACTCCAGAAATAGCCCCATACATACATGGGAATAGGTAGATCTCTGGAGTAAACGGTTTGTGCTTGACTATTAACCTAAGGGTTGGCGGTCTGAACCACACAGTGGCGTCAAAAAAGAAAGGCCTGGAAATGTGCTTCTGTGAAGATTACAGCCAAGAAAATCCTATGAGTACAGTTCTACTCTGTAACACGTGGTCACCATGAGTTGGAATCCACTTGACAGCAACATGTTCGGTTATACGTGAGAACATAGTGTATGATTTTAAAGTATCATTCATAATCAGTGTGGAAATAACGAAACAAATCAATAAATGGCGTTGGGGCTTTTGGAGATTTATATGAAAAAAAAACCACATCTTGTGCAGATATGACTAGCTGTTTACCAAAATCTTTTCTCCTCTTCCATATAGTATAGATTTTTAACTGGGAAGTAACTGCAAAACCAGGGACATCTTTTCTTATGCCCTGTGCATCTAGGTGTGGCCACGTGACTAGTTCTTGGCAATGCTATACAAGCATAAGTAATGTGTTCCATTTCTGGTTGAAGGGTTTTAAGCAGAGTGTGCCTCTCCAATGGTTTTTCTCTTTCTATTGTCTGGATGCCAACAAAGATGCCCTAAGTTATATCTGAGACACAAAATGAAAGAAGCCTGGGCTCTTGAATCACTCCATGAAGCAGGAGTTACCCACTATTGGGAATACCTATCATGGGCTGTTAATAAGAAATAAATTCCTATTGTAATTGAGCCATTATACCATTTTGGTGAGTATTGGTTAATGACAGCCTAGTCTAACCTAACAAATATAGGATACTTTTTCACATAGTTTATATATTGAAAAAACTTCCCATTCACGAAAGACCTGAATATAAAAATAAATTCTAAGAACTAATTAATAAATATATAGAGCAAATAAGCATTTGGAAAGGTTTCTAACCTCAGAAGTAATCAGGAAAATACGAAGTGAAATAACAGTAATACAACATCTTAACTGATCCATACATTTGGCGAAAATTTAAAATATACAATATCAGTAGAGGGTTGCGGGAATAGTTTCTGTCATATACTGTTCATGATAGTGTAAATTGGTAAGAGTCACTTAGGAAAGAAATTGAGCAGAATCTCCTGGAATTTAAAAAACAGATTCCCATTGGTACAGTAACTTTATATCTCAGTTTCCGTTTTAAAAATGCTTTTATATATGAATAAAAACGTCACCAACCACTTTCAGGTTCCTTATTACATTACTCCTTATTTGATTAAATCACAAGATTAGATTTCTAGTAGGGGTTACCAAATGCAAATATAACCAAGACAACCTGCTTTTTTGCACGCTCCCCCGCTGGCACCCGTTATCATCTTGTCTAGTTTCCTGCCTCAATTTCAAAATTTCTGTTGGCAATTTTATTACCATTGCATTATGTTTACAAATTAATTTATGATGTTGAGTCTTTTTCTTCAATCACATAATATACTTCTCCATTTGTTCAAGTCTCCCTTTTTTGGTTTAAATGGGATTCTAAAGTTTTCTTCATGTAATTTTGCACGTTTCTGTATAACCATCATCTATTTTTATTTGCCTATAACTGATGCAGGGGAGAGAGGGATGTTTTTCCGAATCCCAGGAGAATCTGAAAAGACTTTAATGTCGGTTGAATGAATTATGACATTAGTATGTCACGGTCAACAGATTAAATATTACAAGGTCAATTAGTAAATTAAAATTCCATCTCGTATAGCAAAAATACAATGAGTAAATTCTTTTTGTATATCAAACAAATAAATATCATATACTCAAGGTTAAGATTTTCATTGAATGGTAAAGAAACTCTTGGGAAAGCTTCTTGCAAACATAAATCCAAGTTTACGACACCTGAAAATAATATTTATCTCAACTTGGCTTATGTTAACTATTTTTAGTGTCTTTAAGATATCTAGCTTATGTTCTCCAGACTTCTTTATCTTTATATGACTATAAATGCGAGCTCAGTGCTTCGTATTCTCAAAGCACTTGATCAGTATTTCAAAATGGAACTTAAAATTTTTTTGTTTGGGAAAGACAAACATAAAACAAAAAAACCACACAAACAGATAACGGCACATTGCAATGAAAAATGTTTGTATGGATAAATATGAACAGATAAAATGGGACCAATATGAAAAACCTCTAAAAATTAAAGTAAGTACAGGTGACGTACAAGGCAAAATTCACATCACTATTTCATACACTAAAAAAAAATTAACCAAAGCAAAATACCGAATTTTGAAACCAATTTTGCCCTTCCTGCCAACTTCTGCTTTCCCCTCCTGGCCCCTTTCATCCCATTCCGCCAGCACTGGGAATCTCCTCTCGCGAGAAGGGTACTTTGGTGTTAAACATTGAAAGACACTTACTGAACCTCTATGGGCTTTTGACTTACTTCGGTGATTTTAGAGGAAACACATGAGAAAGCCGTCAATGTAGTGCAAAGCACATAACAAACGTATATTGACAGTAAACCTGCTCAGGGCGAGTACAATACGCAGAGAGTGACGCAGCAGTTAGTCTTCCAGTCTCTTCTAAAACCTGGAAGTGGAATTCTCACAGGAGGTTTATGCGATCTCAGAACTGCGCATGCTCTATAGGTGAATCGGCGCTCTCCACCTCTCTGGAGATCCCGGTTTGTTTATGAATTTACGACAGTCGTAATTTGAGATTTCGTGACGGCTTCCTAGCTTTACGTTGACAACAGCTATGGCGGCTGCGAGTGGTAGATTTGAAAGTGCGAAGAGTATCGAAGAGCGTAAGGAACAGACGCGGATTGCCAGGGCAGAGGTGTTGCGGCAGGTACCTCTATTTTGGAGCTTTCGAAACCCTTTAAAGTTGAGGGAGTGGAAGGTTCCTGAGAGTTAGGCATTCTGGCTTCCTGTACCTTCGCACACATTTAAGTACTTCACCTTATCTGGGTGAGGTCTTCCTTTGGGATACCTCCAATCTCTTGGGTGTCTTCCGCATTATAGATGCTTTAGCTGGCTCTTTTGTTCATTCTCTTTTCGGCGAGTTCTATTCCTCTTTTTCTGAGTTTCCTTGCCTGTTAAATCCTCTCTTGGCTTTTCTGTCTCCTGCACTGCGCACGTTTAGCGACTCTACCATAGTGCCTTACAGCCTCAGTCCTTGCTCCTATTATATCTGAAATTAAAATTTGTATTTTGAGGAACACATGTAAAGCCTATGCAGTAGACTGTGTTTGACCATTTAATTCTTTTGTCTTCCTATTGGTATCAATTTCAGGCTTATTGTAAGCCCTTACTGATCCAAACAAGGGTTGACACTAGAGACCCAGAGAATTTAGCACAACATTATATTCCTCATTAAGCATAGAGGTAACATACAAAGAATGGAGGAAGTAAACTGTATTGAATTGTCTGACAAGCTATTCAAGATGTTTGGTAACGAAGGGGAAAAGTTAATAGTTGGAGAGCAAGATAGGGTATAAGTGAGAGTAGAAGGTTTTACTTGTTTTATGACGGGAGAATTTTAAACGAGTTTAAATGCAGATGAGAAGGATCCAGTAGAGAAGAAAAGGTAGAGGATGCCGGAAGGAGAGGGGATGATAACTACAGCCAGAACTTAAAGTGGCAGAGTAGGCGGTTGGTCTTGGACAGGTGCAAGGTCGGTATTGCTCCCTGACGCATTAGCATATGTACTGTGTATGTATAGTAAATATTCTTCATCCTTGACTCTTTGATATTTTGAAGCAGTTTTTTGAGGAAAGTAGGATTTGTAAGCATGCTTTTAAATCGTCACCGTTTCTGTAAGCCTTATCTGCAAACTCAGCCTTATTTGTTCTCATTTAGTGTTCTTGTGAATGAGTTTACTTACTGATATTACTGATAAGTGTTGTTTGAGATTTGCTGAAGCTTGTTGAATATTGTCGAGTAAGGGAGGAAGATTTATTTGTGAAAGAGTAAGTGGTAACATAGGAGTTCTGATATGGCTCTCTTGGTAAAGGATAGCAACCCATTAGATTCCATTGTTGAATAGAAACTATGAAAGTTATCCACTCACTTATTTACGTACAGACTAGAATTACCTTAAGAACTGACATTTGTTTGCAACATTACCATTCATATTCGAAGTTCCTTAAGTGGTTTTAAAAATTTTTATTGTAATTCGTTTTCATTTGGGGGCACTTTCTGTTTGGATTTTCTTACTTTTGCTGGTGTGGAATAAAATGATTCTTGTTTACAAATGCTGGAAGAAGAAAACTTCCAGTTTACTCTTTGGTATTTGAAGAAAAAATATCCAGAACTTGGAAATAAGGCAAAAATATGACTATGCTTCCCTTTAATATTGTACTAGAGAGTCGTCTAAACAGCCTGCTTTATGGTCATCTGACTAGAGAAACATGACTTTGATTTACTATTTATTATTGATTAGAGCTGAAACTCTGTAAAGTTAGATCTTAACTTGTGGAACACGGGTAAAATGCGTTAACTCCTAATTGGTAGAGAGGTAGAGAATGTAACTCCAAAGATTATGAGTTCTTCTTTTTTCTGTTGGACAGTTTTGAATCTAATTTAGCAATTTTATTCTAGCATTCTTTTTTTCTTGAAAGTGTATCGGTTTATGTATCTTACATATTTTTGAACTAGCTCTGCCATCTTGCTGGTTCTCTCACTAATGAGATATCTAACATGTGCTTACTGTATATTAGTGTGAGAATTATGTTTTTAACTTTATGAAAATTATATTTTGCTAAGTGATAGTATATAAATTTTCGTAATTTCTGTGCCATTTTGCTTTATAAGTTCTTGGATATATGAAATAAAATGCTGTATTTTATAAATTTACATTTTGTATATGTTTGAGTAGTTAATAGATTCACATTGTTCAAAACTGAAAAGGTAGGAAAGGGTAAACAATGAAAAGTCTCTCCCATTTCTGACTTCATCTACACAGTTCCTTTCCCTGAAGGTAAACAATTCTATCAATTTCTTAGCTACCTTTCCAGGAATATTTTATTTCATATGCATATGTAAGCAATATGTTTGTAACAGTTGTCTGCTCCTCTTCCCACTTTTTGTACAAATCAAAGCATAGTTTGCACACTATTTTGAACTTCGGTATTTTTTTATAATAGTATATTTGGTGGCTATTCTTCATCAGTTCATATAGAGATACAGAGCTTTTTTCTTTTTTTTCAGCAGCTGCATAATAGTCTATATTGTGGATGTACCATAATTTATTTAACCAGTCTCTACTGAATTACATTTAAGTCGTTTTCAATTACAAAAGAAACTTTAATGAATAATTTCATGTATAGTAACTCAGATAATATCATTTGCACACATGTGAATATTTTTGTTGGATAATCCTTCAGTGTTATCATTGATACAATGAATAACTTCATATATGGTCATTCATGCATATTGTTATTTACATATGTGTGTGTGTGTGTGTGTGTGTATAATTATATATATATGTACACACACAGACACATACGTACACACATACTAGGTAAATTCCTAGAAGTGGATTTGCTGGGTCAGAAAGTATGTTCTTTTGTAGTTTTGACAGGTATAACCAGGTTGCCTCCAAAGAACCAAAACCAGTTGCTGTGGAGTCATTTCTGACACATGGTGACCCCTCGTGTGTCAGAGTAGAACTGTTCTCCATAGGGTTTTTAATGGCTGATTTTTGGAAAGTAGATCTCCAGGTCTTTCTTCTGAGGCATCTCTGAGTAGACTCAAACCTCCAGTCTTTGGGTTAGCAGCCAACTATGTTCACTGTTTGCACCACCTAAGGATCAGTTTGCTTGGTCATCATGGGTGTATAAGAAATATTATCCCACACTTTTGACATCATGGTATGTTATCAAACTTTTACATTATTATTATTTTTTTAATATAATTTATTTTATTTTATTTTGTTGTGGAGAATATACACAGCAGAATGTCCACCAATTCAACAGTTTCTACCTGTACAATTCAGTGACATTGATTACATTCTATGAGTTTTGCAGCCACTCTCACCCTCCTTTTCTGAGTTGTTCCTTCCCCATTAACATAAACTCACTGACCTCTAAATTTCCTATGTCTTTTGAGTTGCTATTGTCATATAGATCTTAAAACAGCACAGTTCTCAAGGCAGACATTCTTTACTAGTTAAGCTAAACTATTGTTTGGTTTTAAGAAGACTTCGGGGGATATTTTTGGTTTAAGGTTTAAAGATTATCTCAGAGCAATAGTTACAGTGGTTCATCCAGCCTTCCTGGCTCCAGAAGGCCTGGAGTCCATGAGAATATTAAATTCTGTTCTGCATTTTCCTCCTTTTGATCAGGAGTTTACTATAGAATCTTTGATCAAATGCTCTGTAATGATAGTAGCTGGGTACCACCCAGTTCTTCTGGTCTCACGGCAAAGGAGGCAGTTGTTCATGGAGGCAATTAGCCACACATTCCATATCCTCCTCCAATTCTTCATGCTCCTTTCTTTGCTGCTCTGGCTGAATATAGACCAATTGTTGTGCCTTGGATGGCCACTTGCAAGCTTTTGAGACCCCAGGCAGTACGCGACAAACTAGGCAGAGAACAGAAACACTAAATATGTTATTAGGCCAGTTAACTGAGATGTCCCATGAAACCATGATCCTCAACCTCCAAACCAAGGAACCAAATCCCATGAGGTGTGTGGTTGTATATAAGCAGCCTCAGCAGATACTCTTTTTTTGTCATTGTTGTAAATATATCTATCACACGACTTTTTCAATTCAACTTTTTATAGGTGTACAACTTATTGACAGCAATTACGTTAATCAGCTTTGCAACTCTACCCTCAATCAGTGCAATTTTTCCATCACCGTTAACTGAAAGTCAGTACTCCATGAGCAGTAACCTCCCATTTCCACTCCTTCCTGCCCCTGGTAACCACTAATAAGCTTTGGTCTCTGTACATTTGCCTGTTCTTGTCTTTTTATATAAGTGAGGTTATACAGTGTTTATCCTTTAGTGACTGACTTAAATTTTACTCAGCATTATGTCTTCAAGCTCCATCCATATAGTAGCATGTATCAAGACTTCATTTCTCTTACTTGCTGAGTATGCAGTATTATTTTAAGATAACACTAATGTTACTCTTTGGGCCAGATTTTAGGCTAGAGCTCTTTCCCTGGGTATTTTGATTATTTGCTTATTTTTCTCTGATAACTCTTCCAGGAAAAAAAAAAAAATGATTCTCACTTTGGTTTCACATTTCATATTTCCATCTATTCTTTGAATGTGTTGTGACTGAGTTCCATACGTTCCTTCTGTAGCTTTTATGTATATTTTCTTTTTTTGGCTTTTCACTTGAGAAGTTTTGATATTCCTTTTTAAAACTGGTGTTAAAGATGAATTTTTTTTAATGGCTTCCAAATCACATGTTAACATTTTTTAATAAGGGTCATATGACCGATAAAGTCTATGGGCTTTAGAAGCTCTATAGAAGGAGAATCTTGAAACGTTCTATGGATAAGATGAAAGTATATAGTATTTCTTCAGACTGCTAATGTTTGTGGCTGTCACATGTTTTAAAATCTTGTCAAGGCAAAGCTGACAGATTTGGCCAGTAAAGAAACAATGAATCCGTGTTAGATTCAGACAGTTTATTACTTACATAGACAGCAAAAACAGGAGTAGCTCAAGTGCCAGCTCTCTGTGCCCCTTGCCCCCTAGGATGACATTGAAACAAAAGGGGCCAGATGGCTGCACACGGATGGTGGGACACCTGATGCTGAGGAGCCAGTCCTGCAGCTAAGTAGCTTTATAGCCTGCAGGTGTACCCTTAGGAGGGTGAGACAGAAAGCCTCATAGCTCATCCGAACCTGGGAGATAATGAGAAATTATTTCATAACCTGCCCAAGAAGATATGGAGGCAAGTGGAAAATGGCTTAGTAGCAGTTCCTCACAAGCCTCCCATAGTCTTTTGTTCTAGGAGGGTTGTTTGGCCAAGATTGAGACCAGCCAAGGTTAGTTTAGCCTTGTCTACATGGCTTATGTGGGTACATGCAAAGTTGTCTAGGTACCGTGGCAGAGCTGTTTCCTTACTCATCTCACTTGCGTGAAATGTGTACATTTTATGGTGGTGAAAAACTTCTCTAAGGATAAAATCAGTCATTTTTGTTGCTTCCTTTACGTTTTAAGATTTTTGCTGGTAAAACTGAATAAAGATTTCTATCATTCCTGTAATTATTTGGGAAGTGTTTGTACCCATTAATGCAAGAATGGAAATACGAGGCTTTTGGGGAGATAATTTCTGTAGTTGAATATGTCTTCATAGTCCATTCCTCTGACTTTTGATACAGTAGAATCCCACTTTTGGGTCTCCCCTCCTTATTTCTAGTTATGTAGTTAAAGGAAAGAATATTGTACTGCAGCCGTATAATTTGTCATCTAAACTTGGACGCTTTTGGGAGTGAAAAAGGGATGCTATTAATAATTATGCAGGGAAAAAAGTCATAAACACGGGTTGGCTGGGCAAAATGGGTTATGTGGTCACCAGTAGAGATCATTTGGTCCATCCTTGCCATTTCACAGATGAGGTAGCTGAGGCCCAGAGAGGCAACAGCTAGGAGCATGTCAGTGAGCATGCGTGTGCGTGTATTTATGCAGGTATACTTTGAAATTAGCACTCATGAAATATTTATTTTTCTTTTTGTTATAGAAAATTGCCAAATGTATAGAGGTTTAAAGAAGACAAAAATTTTAAGCCAATCCTTCAGAGATAATATTAACATTTTACTTTCATTTTTTTTTTTTTTTTTTTTTAATATATTTCCACACACAAATCCAAATCCTCACACGCTGTCAACAAATTGGGATCGTACTCAACTGTGGTTCCATTCTGCTTTTGTCATTTCTATTGTGAACAGTTTCCCTTGCATTAAATACCTTTTGAAAGCCAATTTTTTATGACTTCATCCTATTTCGTCTCACGGATATGGCATCTTATGTTTATCTTTATTCTATAGTTAACCAATGGATTGTTTTTTATTTTTTCACTACTGTAAATAATGCTGTGAGAAATAAATACCCAGCTAGGTATTTTGTATCATTTAATTTTTATTTCAGCAAACATTCATTGAACCACTTCTGTGTGAAGGCCTTTTGGGGAAATTGTGATGAGAGATATAGTATTATACCTTACTTCAAAGAGTATATAGGCAAGCAAAGAGGTATTTAGAATATAGCTGTGATAAATTTTGTAGTAGAGATATGCATAGAGTTTGAGAAGCACCAGCTGCAGCTTTGTAGTGGTTAAGAGCTACGGCCGCTAACCAAAGGTCAGCAGTTCAAATCCACCAGGCACTCCTTGGAAACCCTATGGGGCAGTTCTGCTCTGTCCTGTAGGGTTGCTATGAGTTGGAGTCAACTCGATGGCAACGGGTAATGGTAACGAGAGAGAGGGCAGGAAGAACCTCCTACGAAAAACTTGTTTTAATTGATAATTGTTGAAAGATGATTAAAATTAGCAATATGACTACTTGGGTTTTAGAAAGATGATTCTTCCTGAAGCAGTTTTTGAGAGGCTGGGAGGGGAGAGGAGCATGAGTGTTAGAGATTGAAGGCATGGAGATCAGTCTCCTCTTACAAAGTTTAAGACAGTTGCGGTGGAAATGGTGAAGATAAAAAGATTTTAAGTTATGTTTGAGGGTGGGAGTTTAGGGAGAGGAGAGGGTCTAGAATAGGTCCCAGGATATTCCATCCCTGATTGGTGGCACAGATCAGTAGAGACTGGTAATGCGAAAGGAAAGTTATTTATTTTTTAAATCTTTTCTATACTTGACAGAAGTAAACTCATGGCAAGAAATAGAAAATTCATTCATGAGACAGTACCTGTTACAAAAGTGGGAGAAGTTTTTGTTTTCCTTTTTTTGTGAAAAGCATTTGGATGAGCTGTTAATTTTCTTCTTCCATGTTTAGGCTAAAGACAATTTTGAAAAGGAAGAAAGGCATAAAGAACTTAAGCGACTTCGGGGTGAGGATACATGGATGCTACCTGATGTGAATGAGCGAATTGAACAGTTCTCACAGGTGAATACTAAAATGTTTTCCTGCTACAAGTGTATTTGTCCTTTTTTGTACTTACTCAAGTTAATATTGGAAGAGCAAATTTATAGAATAGTTTTGTAAGTCACAGAGTGACTATCACATATTTGGCATTACTGAGTAGTTTTATCTCTCAGGTGGAATTAATATATTTTAATATTTCAGATGTTATGACCGTGGACAGATTTTGCTACTTGTGTTAGCTGGTAAAAGGCTTAGATTAAAATTTCTGGCTCACTTGTAGCAAGTTTAGAAAATCAGATCTAAAAAATTATACATTTTAAACTATGTTTTGTTCTTTATGTCTTTTTAACTCTTTTTTTTTCCCCACAATTTTAATTTATGCTATTTTGTTACATTTTATACTGCCTAATACTCTTCCATAAATCCCTTTGCGGGCATAGACGAATATACACACACACACACACACACACACACACACACACACACACACACACACACACACACACACACACACACACACGTATTTGTATATTTTTTAAAAAACCTGTTTATGTATTTTTTTCTATCTGTCAAATGAATCTGCAAATAAATTTAAACTGAAATTTCTCTCATACACTTATGGTAAGAAACCTCAGCCATATGGTTTATTAATATTATATATGTATCGTACATGCACATTAAGGTTTTGTAAAAATGGCATGGGGGCAGTGTCTGACCTTCTCCAACCCCTCAAGGGGGAAGCAGAACCAAGATCAACAGCGCAAGGCTGACTCCCATGAGGTGGAGGCCAGACAAGCCTCCTCTTTCCTCCATCTTTACTAGTTCTGACACCAGCCGTCCCTTGCACAGCACTGTCTGCTTCTCTTCTAGGTTCGATAATTCATTGCAGTGGCCACACAGAACTCACAGATTGT
This sequence comes from Dugong dugon, assembly GCA_030035585.1. Lineage (NCBI taxonomy): Eukaryota > Metazoa > Chordata > Mammalia > Sirenia > Dugongidae > Dugong > Dugong dugon. Next base: position 37,792,809 of record CM057467.1, read on the forward strand.
ACTCATGATTACGAGGTTTATTAGGGAAGTAACAGTTACAATTCAGGCTCTGGAACACTCAGGATACAGTTCTTCCATCAGGACAACCTCTTCCCAACTGTGCTCGCAGGCACGCCTCTCCCTGGCCCTAGGCCTCTCCCCAAAGGCACCCAGCTTTCTCTCTCTGTGATGGGAAGCCCACCACTCCATCTCCTGCCACCGGGTCTCTGCTGCCACCACTTCTCACCATCTTCAGGGTTACAGCTTGCTTTCTCTCTTGGTCTCCTGCTTCCAGGAGCTTCTCAGTGCAGGGATCCCAGGTCCAAAGGACGTGCTGTCCTCTCCTGTGTTCTTCCTTGATGGTGGTAGGATCCTCCTTTCTGCTTTGGAATTGGCTGTCTTTTAAGGCAAAACTGATCCGTCCTCTTGGTGGGCCACAATTACCCTATCACATGGTTCCGCCCAATCACCTAAGTGGGAATTACAAGACCATGGCTAGAGAGGCCACACAAAAGTGATCAATCCCACCGCAGGTTTCTTTGGAAGATTTTATTTAGTTACTCATATTCCTGTCTCATTTCATGAAACATTTGAAGTTTTTTGGAAGATGAATTTTTTTTTCCCTCAGAATATTTACTTAATAAAATAAGACGGAAACTAAATTCCTTTATTACCTGTTCAAAAATTACTTACAGGAACATTCTGTGAAGAAAAAGAAGAAAAAAGACAAGCATTCAAAAAAGGTAAAGAAAGAGAAGAAGAAAAAGAGCAAGAAACAGAAATATGAAAAAAATGAGTCAGCTGATACTTCATCAGTAAGTATGTAGTAAAACCAACCAAAGTTAACTATTTGAGAATATTTAATTTAATGGAGTAATATGTGGGAACTTAAAAAAATATTACTAGTTATATGAAAATGCCTGAGACACTTGGAGATGTCCAGGACATAATGGAAATATAGATGTTGGGTTCTAGAGAAAGGTAAGAGTTGTGGTTTGGAAATCATTGCTAGCTGAAGCCATTAGACTGGATGAAATGCCTAAGGAAATTGAAAAGAAAGAAGAGCACTGACATGGAAGAGCCTGACAGGAGGTAAAGGCCATTAAAAAGAAATAGTTAGAAAATTAGAAGGAGAAGTAGGAAAGAGCAGCATTGTAAACATAAAGGAAGAGAATTTCAAGACACTTGAGGGTTTGTTACCTCTGTTACGTGCTTATGTAGTTTTAGGACAAAAGGAAGAGAGTAGCTGGGTCTGTGGTGTCTCTGGTTGGCTCTGGGATGAAAGAATTCCCAGAGGAAAGGAAAGCAGATCAGATCCTTCATGTTTGTTTTCAGGAAGTTAGGGGTGTGTGTTTGTGAGGTGTGGGACTCCTTTGCAGTAAACACTTTGGCCTTTTTTGGTCTTGGTTCCCTAGAGCAGGACCACACCTGAGGCCAAAGAGTGGAGGCCTACAAACTGAGAAGGATCACTTGGGGGCCCGATGTTGTGTAAGCCTCAGGAGGCCACGTGGTGAGGCCAATAAAGGCCTTGGAAAACAGAGGCTCACTGGGGCTTCCAGCTTGGAGAGAGTTCAAACATTCTGCTTTCGGAAGGGTAAACCCCTGGGGCTGTGGAAGCTCTGTGCTGAAGACCCCTCCTGAACCTCATCCTTCTTTGTACCCTTTTTCCTTCTAGATTAAATATAGCCCTTCCCCTGCAGCTTTTGAGTTGTTCCATCGGATTAGTGAATGTAAGAAATAGAAAAGGGACCAGAAATAGAGAAGGGACTGATACTTGCTGACCTGTCCCCGGGTGAATGGGGATGAGAGAAAAAGGGCTGCATAGAGCAGTTGGGGTCTGAACTGACGAGGGAAAGGACGTTGAGGTTTCCCTGGACTGATTTGATATTGCAAAGTGTTCTTAATTTTTTTAATAGTATTTTTCCTGGATATAGAATTTTAGGTTTATAGTCATTTTTCTTTCTGTACTTTAAAATGTTATTCCATTCCAGTGTCTTCTGGTTTACCGTGTTCCTGGGAATTCTGTAGCCATTCTTATCTTTTTTCCTCTGTATGTGATGGCGCCTTTTTACTCTGGATGCTTTTAAAGGTTTTTTTTTTTTTTTTTAATCATTGTTTTTTAGTGGATCACTTGTGATGTGTTACTGTTTTTATTCTGCCTTGGGTTCATTGTGCTTCTTTGTGAGTTTAAAATTTCCATCAGCTTTGAAACTCTCCAGCCGTTGTTTTGTCAAATGTTTTTTTCCATCCCCCTTCTTTTGTTTGTCTGCTTAATATTGTCCCACAAATTGCTGAGCCTCTGTTCACTTTCTTTCTAGGCTTTTTCCTTTCTATGGTTCAGTTTGTGTAGCTTTTATTGCTGTGTCTTAGGATTAGATTCACTGACCTTTTCTTTTGCAGTATCTAATCTGCTTTTATCCCTATCCAACAAAATTGTCATTTCAGATACTGCTGTATTGTTGTCTACATGTGTACCTGTGTAACCACACATATATTTTATTGGTTGTCATTGTTTTTGCAAATTTATTATAGTATTTACCAGAATTGTCCCTTATTCTTACCTGCTTCTTAGAGTCTTCATTTACCTTGGACTAGTTGTGCAAACTTCACCCATGTTGGATATTGCCTCTCCTATAACCATCAAAGAATGTTGCTTTCTGTGTGTATACCTATTCTTAATTTTTTTACAAAAGTGGTACCATACAGTATTTGTCCTTTCGTGATTGACTTATTGCACTAGGCATAAAGTCCTCCAGATTCATCCATTTTTGTAAGATGTTTCATGGACTCCTCCTTCTTTATAGTTGCATAATATCCCTTCATATGTATGTACCACGATTTGTTTATCCATTCATCTGTTGATGGGCCCTAGATTGTTTCTATCATTTTGCTTTTGTGAATAATGCTGCAATGAACATAAGCGTGCATACGTCTATTCTTGTCACTGCTCTTATCTCTCTAGGCTGTATACCTAGGAGTGGGATTGCTGGATCATAAGGTATTTCTATTTTCAGCCTTTTGAGGAAGCGCCATATTGTTTTCCATAGTGGTTGTACCATTTTACATTCCCACCAGCATTGTAAAAGACTTCCAGTCCCCCCACAACCTTGCCAGCATTTGTTGTTTTCTTTTTTTTGATCATTGACATTTTTGCAGGGGTGAGATGGTATCTCATTATAGTTTTGATTTGTATTTCTCTAATGACTAATTATTGTGAGCATTTTTTCATCTGTTTATTGGCTGCCTAAATGTCCTCTTTGGTGAAGTATCTGTTCATGTCCTTTGCCTATTTTTTGATAGGATTTTTTTTTTTATTGTTGAGTTATTGACATTTTCTATATATTTTAGAGATTAGACCCTTATCAGATATGTCTGCCAAAGATTTTTTCCCAGTCTGTAGGTTCTCTTTTTACTCTCTTAGAAAGTCTTTTGATGAGGCTAGGCATTTAATTTTTAGGAGGTCCTAGTTATCTAATTTATATTCTGTTGTTTGTACATTTTTGGTTTCGTTTGATATTCTACTTATGCTGAAGACTAGGTCCCCAAGTTTTGACAGTGTGCTTTCTTCCAGGAACTTCATGGTTTTGGCTTTAACATTTATGTCTTTGAGCCATTTTGAGTTAGTTTTTGTGCATGGTGTGAGGTATAGATCTGGGTTCATTTTCCTGCATATGGATATCAAGTTTTGCCAGCACAATTTGTTGAAGAGACTGTTTTTGCCCCATTGAGTGGACTGTGACCCGTTGTCGAAGATCAGGTGCCCATAGATGGCTGGATTTACTTGGGGTTCTCAATTCTGTTCCATTGGTCTATGTGTCTGTCATTGTACCAGTACCAGGCTGTTTTGACTACTGTGGCTGTATAGTAAGTTTTGAGATCAGGAAGTGAGAGACCTCTTACTTTGTTGTTCTTCTTCAATGTTGCTTTAGTTATTTGGGGCCTATTTCCTTTCCATATAAAGTTGGAAATTAGTTTTTCCATTTCATCAAAGAATGTTGATAGGATTGGGATTGCATTATACCTATAGATCGCTTTTGGTAGTATTGACATTCTCACAGTGTTAGTCTTCCAATCCATGAGCACGGAATGTTTTTCAACTTATATAGATCTTTTAGTTTCTTGCAGTAGTGTTTTATAATTTTCCTTGTATAAACTTTTTACATCCCTACTTAGGTTTATTCCTAGATATTTTATCCTTTTGAGGGCTATTGTAAATGGTACTGATTTTTTTTTTTTTAATATTTTATTGTACTTCAGGTGAAGGCTTACAGAACAAATAGTTTCTCATGAAACAGTAGTACACATGTTGTTTTATGACATTGGTTAACAACCCCACAACATATTAACCCTTTAACTTCTCCACCTTTTTTTTTTGGTGAAAGTACACCTAGCCAAAGATACACCATTTCAAAAATTTGTACATGCACAGTTCAGTGACATTGACTACGCTCTTCCAATTGTGCTGTTATTCTCACTTAAGATGAAGGCTTACAGAACAAAATAGTTTCTCATTTAACAGTTACTACAAATATTGCCCTATGACAATGGTTAACAATCTCACAACACATCAACAATATCCTTACTCAACCTTGGGTTCCCTATCACCAGCTTCCTTGTCCCCTTCTGCCTTCTGGCCCTTGTCGCTGGACTCCTGTACCTCGTTGGTCTCATTTGGTTTTACGAGGCTGTCCACTCCCAGGCTGAACAGTGAACCTCGGAGGTAGCTTCACCACTGAGCTAAAAGGGTGTCTGGGGCCATATTCTCGAGGTTTCTCCAGTCTCCTTTAGGCCAGTAAATCTGGTCTTTTTTTTGTGAGTTAGAATTATGCTCTACATCCTTCTCCAGCTGTGTCCAGAACCCTCTGTTGTGATCCTGGTCAGAGCAGTCAGTGGTGGTAGCCGGGCACCATCTAGCTGTACTGGACTCAGTCCGGTGGAGGCCTTGGTAGCTGTGGACAGTTAGTCCTTAGGACTAATCTTTTCCTTGTATCCTGTTCTCTTCATTCTCCCTTGCTCCCGAAGGGATGAGACCAGTGGAGTATCTTAGATGGCCGCTCACAGGCTTTTAAGACCCCAGACACTACTCACCAAGGTAGAATGTAGAGCATTGTCTTTATAAGCTGTATCATACCAATTGAGCTAGATGTTCCCCGAGACCATGGTCCCCAGAGCCCTCCACCCAGCAATTCAGTCCCTCAGGGAGTTTGGATGTGTCTATGGGGCTTCCATGACCTTTCCTTGTACAGGTTGTGCTAGTTTCCCCTGTATTGTGTACTGTCTCACCCTTCACCCAAGATACCACTTATCTATTGCCTATTTAGTTTTTCCCCCCCACCCCTCCCATCCCTGGTAACCAACAAAGATTGTTACATTTTGTGTGTGAACTTTTTCATGGGTTTTTGCAATAGAGGTCTCATACAATATTTGTCCTTTTGTGATTGACTTATTTCACTCAGCATAATGTCCTCCAGTTTCAACCATGTTATGAGATGGTTCACAGATTCATTGTTCTTTCTCGTTGCATAGTACTCCATTATGTGTATGTACCACAGTTTGTTTATCCATTCATCTGTTGATGGGCATCTAGGTTGTTTCCGTCGTTTTGCTATTGTGAACAATACTGCCATGAACATAGGTATGCATATGTCTATTCAAGTGACGACTCTTATTTCTCTAGGGTATATTCCTAGGAGTGGGATTGCTGGATCGAATGGTATGTCTGTTTCTGGCTCTCTCAGGAAGCGCCATATCATTTTCCAAAATGGTTGTATCATTTTGCATTCCCACCAGCAGTGCATAAGTGTTCCGATCTCCCCGCAGCCCCTCCAACATTTGTTATTTCCAGTGTTTTTGATTCGTGCCAGTAATGCCGGGGTGAGATGGTATCTCATTGTGGTTTTAATTTGCATTTCTCTAATGGCTAGTGATCGTGAGCATTTCCTTGTGTCTGCTGGCCATTTGAATGTCTTCTTTGGTGAAGTGTCTGTTCATTTCCTTTGCCCATTTTTTAATAGGATTATCTGTCTTTTTGTTGTAGAGGTGTTGGATTTTCTTGTAGATTATAGAGATTAGACCTTTGTCTGACTTGTACTGTCCAAAAATTTTTTCCCAGTCTGTAGGTACTCTTTTTATTCTTTTGGTGGAGTCTTTTGAAGAGCGTAGGTGTTTGAGTTTTAGAAGATCCCAGTTATCTAGCTTATGTTTTGGGGTTTGTGCGTTGATGGTTATGGTTTGTATCCTGTTAATGCCGTGTATTAAGGCCTGTAGTGTTGGTCCTATTTTTTCTTCTATGAACTTTATAGTTTTAGGCTTTATATTCAGGTCTTTGATCCATTTTGAAGTAGTTTTTGTCTACGGCATGAGGTGTGGGTCTTTTTTCATTTTTTTGCAGATGGCTATCCAGTTTTGCCAGCACCGTTTGTTAAAAAGACTGTCTTTTCCCCGTTTGATGGACTTTGGTCCTTTGTCGAAGATCAGGGGACTGTAGGTGGATGGATTTACATCTGGGTTCTCAATTCTGTTCCATTGGTCAATGTATCTGTGTACCAGTACCAAGCTGTTTTGACTACTGTAGCTGTATAGTAGGTTCTGAAGTCAGGTAGTGTGAGTCCTCCAACTTTATTCTTCTTCTTCAGTAGTGCTTTACTTATTCAGGGCTTCTTCCCTTTCCATATAAAGTTAATGATTAGTTTTTCCATCTCTTTGAAGAATGTTGTTGGTATTTGGATTGGGATTAAGTTGTATTTGTAAATTGCTTTGGGTAGAATTGTCATTTTCACAATGTTGAGTCTGCCTATCCATGAGCATGGTAAGTTTTTCCATTTATGTAGATCCCTTTGGGTTTCTTGCAGTAGTGTTTTGTAGTTTTCTTTGTATAGGTCTTTCACATCCCTGGTCAGATTTATTCCTAAGTATTTTATCTTTTTAGGGGCTACTGAAAATGGTATTGTTTTCCTGATTTCCTTTTCATCGTTCTCCTTATTGGTGTATAGGAATCTAACTGATTTTTGTATCCTGCTAGTCTGCTGAATCTTTCTATTAGTTCCAGTAGATTTCTCGTGGAATCTTTAGGGTTTTCTATGTATAGTATCATATCATCTGCAAACAGGGACAGTTTAACTTCTTCATTACCAATTTGGATGCCCTTTATTTCTTTTTCTTGCCTAATTGCTCTAGCTACAACTTCCAGCACAATGTTAAATAGGAGTGGTGATAAAGGGCATCCTTGTCTTTTTTCCTGTTTTCAAGGGGAATGTTTTCAGCCTCTCTCCATTAAGAATGATGTTGGCTGTTGGTTTTGCACAGATGCCCTTTATTATGTTGAGAAATTTCCCTTCTATACCTATTTTCTTGAGAGTTTTTATCAGGAATGGGTGTTGGACTTTTGTCAAATGCCTTTTCTGCATCAATTGAGATGATCATGTGATTCTTTTCTTTCCTTTTATTTATGTGGTGGATTACATTGATTGATTTTCTAATGTAGAACCATCCTTGCATACCTGGTATGAATCCTACTTGGTCGTGGTGTATTATTTTTTTGATATGATGCTGAATTCTATTGCCTAGAATTTTGTTGAGAATTTTTGCATCTATATTCATGAGAGATATTGGTCTGTGATTTTTTTTTTTTTTTTTTTTTTTGGTGACATCGTTGCCTGGTTTTGGTATCAGTGTTAACCTGGCTTCGTAGAATGAATTTGGAAGTGTTGCTTCCTCTTCTGTGCTTTGAAATAGCTTGCGTAGTACTGGTACAAGCTCTTCTGTAAATGTTTTGTAGAATTCTCCAGTGAAGCCATCTGGGCCAGGGCTTTTTTTGGTTGGGAGTTTTTTTATTACCTTTTCAGTCTCTTCTCTTGTTATGGGTCTGTTGAGATTTTCAACATCACTTTGTTGTAGTTTGTGTAGGCCGTGTGTTTCTAGAAATTTATCCATTTCCTCTAGGTTTTCAAGTTGGTTGGAGTATAGTTTTTCATAATATTGTGTTATAATCCTTTTTATTTCAGTTGGGTCTGTTGTAATGTCCCCCATTTCACTTCTTATTTGGGTTAATTGTGTCCTCTCCTGTTTTTCTTTTGTCAGTCTGGCCAGTGGTTTGTCGATTTTGTTCAAAGAACCAACTTTTAGTTTGGTTGATTGTTTCTATTGTTTTTCTGTTCTCTATTTCATTTATTTTCTTGTCTGATCTTTACTATTTCCTTTCTTCCAGTGGTTGTGGGCTTTTTTTTTTTGCTGTTCACATTTTATTTGTTTGAGTTCTGTAGTTAATGTTTTGATTTTGTCCCTTTCTTCTTTTTTGATATGTGCATCTATTGCTATAAATTGTCCTTGAGGACTGCCTTTGCTGTGTCCCAAAGGTTTTGGTATGATGTGTTTTCATTCTCATTTGATTCTAGGAATTTTTTGATTCCATCTCTGATCTCTTCTATTACCCAGTGATGTGTAAGCAGGGTATTATTCAGTTTTCATGTAATTGATTGTTTTTCCTTGCTCTTTCTAGTGTTAATTTCTACCTTGATGGCATTGTGGTCAGAGAAGATACTTCGAATTATCTCAGCGTTTTGGATCTTGTTGAGGATTGCTCTGTGGCCTAAAATGTGGTCTCTTCTGGAGAACGTTCCATGGGCACTGGAAAAGAATGTGTGCTTTGCAGCGGTTGGATGGAGTATTCTATATATGTCTATGAGGTCCAGTTGGCTGATTGTGCCCTTTAGGTCTTCTGTATCTGGGCTGAGTTTCTTTTCATTTGTTTTGTCCTTTACTGAGACTGGTGTGTTGAAGTCTCCTACTATTATTGTGGAACTGTCAATTGCTCTTTTCAGTGTTGTTAGAGTTTGTTTTATGTATTTTGGAGCCCTGTCATTGGGTTTTAGATGTTTGTTATGGTTATTTCTTCATGATGGATTGCCCCCTTAATCATTATAAAGTTTCCTTCTTTGTCTTTTATGGTAGATTTTGTTTTAAAGTCTATTTTATTTGAGATTAGTATTGCCACTCCTGCTGTTTTTTGGTAGTTGTTAGCTTGATATATTTTTTTCCAACCTTTGACTTTTAATAAATTCACATCTTTGTTTCTAAGGTGTGTCTCTTGTAGACAGCATGTTGATGGATCCTGTTTTCTTATCCATTCTGTCACTCTCCGTCTCTTTATGGGTGCATTGAGTCCATTTACATTCAGTGTAATTATTGATAGATGTGAGTTTCGTGATGCTGAAGTTTTCTTTGTTCTTACTCTGTTGTGCTGAGTTATTTTTTTTTGTGGATTTTTTTTCATCTGTTTTTGTAGGTTATGTTTTTCCTTTTTTTTTTTAATGAGTATGTTCGTTAACTTTCTTGGTGGTTACCATGAATTTTACCCTAATCTTTCTAAATTTGAAGCAGTCTACCATTACTTGGTATTGCCTTGCCTTCCTCTGCATTAGAAGGTTCTATACGTATGCCATTTATTCCCTCTTTTATTGTTTTGATGTTGTTGTCATTTACTGATTAACTGCTCTGATTTCCTGTTGTATTTCTTTTGGTTTTGGATAGTCCTCGAGAGTTCATTTCCTACATTGGTATCTGGCTCGTACGATCCTGCGTCCTAGGTTCTGCCTGTGAGCTGAAGGTGTTTGTCCTCAGATCGAAGAACTCCCTTTAGTAATTCTTGAAAGTTTGGTTTGACTTTTACATATTCCCTTAATTTCTCTTTGTCTGGAAATGACCTAATTTCATCATCAAATTTGAATGAGATTCTTGCCGGATATATTATTCTTGGCTGGGATTTTTTTCTTTCAAGATTTTATATATGTCATTCCATTGCCTTCTTGCCTCCATGGTTTTTGTCAAATAATCTGAGCTTAGTCTTATTGTTTCTCCTCTGTATATGACTTCTCGTTTTTCATGAGCTGCTCTCAGGAGTCTTTGTTTGTTTTTGGTTTTGGTGAGTGTGATTATTGTCTTTGTGATTTTCTTTTGGGGTCTCTCTTGTATGGGGTTCTTTGAACTTCTTGGATGGCCAACTTTTCATCTTTCGTGATATTGGGGAAGTTTTCTGTCAGCAGTTTTTCAATGATCCTCTCTGTGTTTTCTGTTTTCTCCCTCTGTTCTGGAATTCCAATCACTGGAAAATTTTTGCTTTTGATTGTATCCCACATGACTCTCAGTGTCTCTTCATTTTTCTTTGTTCTTTTTTCTGAGTTTTCCTGAAACTGAGTTATATCAAAGTATTTGTCTTCAATTCCACCGATCCTGTCTTCCACCATTTCAAATCTGCTTCTCGTCCCTTCTATGACATTATCTGTTTCTGAAATCTTGTTTATCTTTTGGATTTCTAATTGTTGTCTTTGTATAATTTCTAGTTGTGAATTTATTTTGGCATTTTGTTCCTGCATCATCTTCCTGAATTCTTCCAGTTTTTTGTCTGGATTTTCTATGAATTTGTTTATTTTTTCCTCCTGTTTGTCAGCTTTTTACCTTAGTTCTTGGAGAATTGTGAGTATTAGAGATTTGAATTCCCTATCAGGTAGTTCTAGTGCATTTTCTTCCACTGGAAGGTCATCTGGTGTTTTAATTTGGACGCTTACTGGAACCATCCTGTCCTGTTTTTGTAAATGTTTTGATATTGTCTGCTGTTTTCGGGGCATTCAGTAGTTATTTTTCTCATTTATATATTGTAGATTTGTTTCTTTCGTCCCCCTTTTTTTTTTTTTTTTAACTTTGTGTCTGAGCAGGTGGACTGTGTGTTATTTGTTGTTTGCTCTTCTGTGGGCACAATACCTTTCGCCTCCTTCAATTAGCAGGGTCAGTCACTCATATGGTACGGCAGGGCAGGTCTAGCTGAAGAGGAGTCACTGGGACGGGTTGCTTGTGGCACTTACTACAGCCACCAGGGCGGGTCAGTAATCAGTGCAGGGCAGGTTCCAGTAGGCCGTGCCTGTGCTGCTTGGTGGTGTGATGCCAAGCGCACGGTGCAGGTAGGCAGGATGTAGGTGGGAGATTGTTATGTGTGGAGCTAAGATGGATATGGGAGAGAGGAGAGAGGAAAAGGAGCCAAAAACATACAAACAAACAAAAAAGAATGCTAGGGGAGCTTGCTGTTGGAGTGGAGAGACGAGAGACTATGAAATGGTGAAAAACAGAAAGGGGAAGGGGAAGAAAAGAAAAGAATGAATAAATAAAAATTGGAAAGGTTGAAGAACTGCAAAGTTCCCAGGGATCTCACTGGTGCAGGTATGAGGTCTGGGGAAGTCGCTCTCAGGTGTTGCAATACAGCTTGGCTAGAAGGCGTAGAGCTATACAACTCCAGGTATTCTGGGAACAGAAAGAGAAGGAAGATATAGAGAGACGAGAAACTGAGTAATGAAGAAAGACAAAAAGGGAAAACGAGGGAAAAGAAAACAAACTAGGAAAAAAAAAAAAAAAAAAGAAGAAGAAATGCCCCCACAAAAAACAGAAAAAAGAAAGAAAGAAATAAAACCACGAAGAAAGAAATGCTGTTCGGGATCCCTCTGCAAGTCTGTGTCAGCTGAGGGGGTAGTCTCCTTGCCATGCAGCACTGCCTGGCCAGAAAGTGCTCCCAACTCAAGAAAAGGAAAAGAAAAGAAACAAACAATTCAAAACAAACAAACGAACAAAATCCCCGGGTATCCTTTGATTTTTAACCTATTTATGTCTTTGTGTCTGAGGTGTCTCTTGTAGAAAGCATATTGATGGGTCATGTTTTTTTTTATCCTCTCTGTCTCTTGACTGGTGTCTTTAAACCGTTTACATTCAGTGTGATTATCGATAGGAATGAATTTATTGTTGCCATTTTGTTAAGCTTCTTATTGTAAACAGTTTGTTTGTTTCATTGAATTATCTGTGTTGAGTTCTTTTAGTTTATGAATTTTCTTTCTGTTTCCATTGTTTTTGTTGAGTTTATGTTTGTTGAGTCTTTTTTATTTTTTTCTTCTTTTTGGTGAGTAGAGTTACTAATTTTCTTTGTGGTTACTCTGGAATTTACGTTTCTCTTCCTCAGTGTAAAAAAGTCTGTTATATATTGGTATTGCCTTGAGTTCCTCTCCATATGGAAATTCTATAATTACACCCTTTATTCCTCTTTTTTTGTTTTGAGGTTATCATTTACAGATTGACATCTCTGGTTCCCTTTTTTCAGTTTTGCAGCTTTATTTTACATTTGAAAATTCTTTGTCTGGGTTGGTATTTGAGTGATGTTGTTCTGTGTCTTAATTTCAGGTCGTTGTTTGATGTCGTTGGTTCTCTGTCCGAAAGACTGCATTTGATTTTTCTTGTTAGGTTGGTCTGGTTTATACAAATTCCCTTAATTTTTTTTTAAGTGGGAATGTCCTAGTTTTGCCTTTGTATTTGAAAGACAATTTTATGGATATACGATTGTTGGTTGGCAATTCTTTTCTTTCAGGATTTTATATATGTCATTCCACTGCCTTCTTGCCTGTATCATTTCTGCCGAGAAGCCAGTGCTTAGTCTTATTGGTGCCCTTTTGTAGGTGCTATTTTGTTTTCGCAAGCTGCTCTCAGACTTCTTTGTTTTTGGTTTTGGTAAGTTTGATTATGATATGTCTTGGTGACTTTCTTTTGAAGTCTATCCTGTATGGGGTTCATTGAGCTTCTTGGAGTGGAATCTTGTCTTTCATGATATTAGGGAAGTTTTCTGTCAATAAATCTTCAGAAATTCTCTGTGATCTTTTTCCTTCCCTCTCTGGAATTCCAGTTATGCGTAAATTCTTCCTCTTGATAGTGTCCCACATAACTGTTAGGCTTTCTTCATTTTTCTTCATTCTTTTTTCTGATAGTTCTTCAAACAGGTTAGTGGCAAGTGATTTGTTTTCTATTTTGCTGATTCTTTCTTTTCTTGCTTCAGTTCTCCTTTGTCCTTCCATTGAGTTATCTTTTTCTGGTATCTTAATGTTAACTTTCTGGATTTCCAGTTGTTGTTTTTGTATGGTTTCTAATTGTCTGTTTATTTTGTCATTTTGTGTTTGTATTGTTTTCCTAAACTCTTCCAGAGTTTTGTCAGTTTTCCTTCATTTTGTGTGTATTTTCGTCAACCTCTTTGAGGATCCTGTATATAGGTCTTTTGAATTCCTTATCAAAAAGTTCTATTACCGTTTCTTCCCCGGGAAGGTTTTTATCCCCTTTATTTTAGTCATTTGAACCATCTTATCCTGTTTCTTCATGTGATATGTTATTGTCCATTGTCTCTGAGGCATTAAAAAAACCAAACCTGTTGCCATTGAGTTGATAAGGTGTTGTTTTATTTGTTTATGGATTGTATGTTTGTTTCATTCTGATTTTTTGTTTTGTTTTGATGTATCAGGGTGGGCAGTTCAAGCATGCTTCACTGATCACTCATTTGATGGCATATGAGTGCTCACCACCTGCCTCCAGGTGGGTGGGGCTGTGGCAGGGAGGGCGAGCCTGCTTCGCTGTCCACTGGACGCATGAGATGGCTGAAGGTGGCCTGGGTGGGTGCTGGCCCCTGCCTGTTGTTGGTCCAGCAGCGTGGGAGTGCTCATAGCCACTCGCCAGGTGGGCGGAGCTGCGGCCAAGGGGTGTGGTGGGTGACTGGGGCACAGGAGCACTTTCTTGCCACTTTTAGGGTGGGCGGGGTGGCAGGTGAAAGGGCAGGATTGGGCGGCTGGAGGTGCTGGAGCACTCCCACGCCACTTGGAGGGGCAAGCTGACAGGCAAGGGGCAGGGTTGGGCGACCGGGGAGCCAGAATGCTGCTGCTTGGCAGGTGGACAGGGGCGTGGATGGCAGACAGGGCTGGGTGGGAGGGAAAAGGGGGGGCTCCAACTGTGGTCCCTGGTGGCCGTGGCTGTGGGGATGAGGTGTTCATGCCTGCCCTCAGCAGGAGGGTGGAGGGAGTGGGAGCATGCTCCTCTGGTTGCCGGGGGAGGGTGCTTGGACACTTCCAGTTTGCTGCAGCCAGCAATCAGGACCTGGCCCTGATCAAGTGTGGGGGGCAGGGGCTGTCCGTAGTCCAGTCTGGTAGGGGAGCTCCTGTTGATACTTTGTGGATCTACTACTCCATGTGCGCCACCCAACCAATTTTCAGGCACCACCGCTGGTGAGTAGCCCTGTCTCTGAGTCCTGCTTCCTCCCTGGTCTGTGGATGCTGGGATTCCTGGAGCTCTCGCCTGCCTTCCTCGGCTTTCTCTTCTCAGATCCAGTTCATGCCCTAATCACCTTGCTTCATTCCACATAAGTTAATACAGTTTCTCTGTCTCCTGGTGGGAATTCTGTGCAATTGCCTCTCTGTGCTCCTTAACCAGGATCACTGCTGGCTTTGTCTCAAGATGGCCACACAGCACTGGGTTGGCTGGCAGGATACCTCTGCTCTGTATCTCTCCTCATACACTGTTTTGATCAGTTTCTTCTTCCAGTCGGTGTTCGATCTAATTCCTTATCTTTTCATTTGATGCTCAGGGTTCCAGGATTGTCCTGTGTATCTGTTTCACCTGGTTTCTTGGGTCTTTGCCATAGAGGGACAGCGAGGTGTGTCAGACTAAGCTGCCGTCTTAGCTCTGAATCCCAAAAAGTCCAGAGTTTTAATTATTAAAGTTATATTGTGAGTGCTGGATTTTTTTTTTTTTTTTTTTTTAACTTCATTTAAAGGATGTTGGGTTTTCTTTTGGCAGAGAGCTAATCACTTGTGGATTAGTTTCATCCTTTTCAAAGCTTGTGTTGAAGTTTTATTGGTGTTTGTGTAGGGTAGCCTTTACTCTAGGGCTGGCTTAGCCTTATAACTAAGGTACAACCTTAGTGGTTTCTCTGCTGATTGCCCTGGTAGTTCAATGAGATTTCTCCATTCTGATTGGTAGGACCTAGAACTTCTTCTAGCCCTGTGTGAGCTCTAAGGGTTGTTCTGCATATAGCTCTTCAGTAATTGTTCCTTCCCTGTTAGTTATTCTTTCCATAGCCTTGTAGAATCTCATCCTAAGCATGTTTAGCTTGGTATTCAGCTAAAGGCTCCAGGGGCCCCTGATGTAGATTTCTGGAACCCTTTCCGTGTATAGCTTCCTTCTCACTGATCCTTTGTCTCAGCCTTTGTAAGGGTCTATCTCTGTCTTATCAACACTGTGAGATTGTCATGTCGTGCTTGTGTTACCCCTCCCAGTGCTTTGGTCTACTAAGTGCCTCCAGTCATAAAGCTGTGGGGATTGTAGGGTTCACCTAATTTAATTTTTTTTCAGGACCCACAGTCCTGCAGTGCTGATATTCAGTGTCCGTAACCAGTTGTTTCATGTATTTTCTTTAGTTTTCTAGTTGTTTATGGTGGGAGACTGTGTTATGCCATTTATTTTGTCATGGCCAGAAACAGAAATACTCGAATTCCCTTGATTTTTTTTTTTTTTTTTTAAATAGTAGCACTTTTCTGTCTTAGCACCTTCTAGACTTTGCTAGGTAGGGGTGGAGGTGTGGTTAATCATGAAGGCTGCATGTGAGAAGGAGAGTCCTGGAAGCTAGGTGGAGTCAGGAGACACATTAATCTTGACGGTTTGTAAGTTCTTCAGTGTAAAATAGAGGATTGAAACTATAATCAGCAAGATAACTGGGGTCATAGCATGGGGAAAGAGGAATGTCTGTTGTGCTTAATTGGTGAGGTGAGTGCATACTGGTGAAAATGTGCAATAAAATCAGTAGAAAGGGAATGGGAGGAAAGAGGGTTATACAGAATGGCCTAGGCATCATTGTTCTGTAAATTTTAGTAAACCGAGAATACTAACAGTATCACAGATGTTGCTTTCATTTAGTACCTGGCATTTATTGCTTGAATATAGCCTGCTGCTTGAAGTCTGTAACTAGACCTATTGTAAGGTTAGAAATAGGGGATTCAGTTAATTTCATCACACATTTATTGAATGCTTACTTTTTGCCAGACACTGTTTTAGGCATGGGGAATATAAAAATATAAAAACTTAAAAAAAAAACTTACAGGAACTCTTTGTCTAATTGGATAAATAGGTACATAATTTCAATATATAATCTTAAGATGCCATGCCAGGACAGGGTATTGGTGAGGTGAGGGAGGATCCCATCTACAGACTTATTGAGGAAATGATGCTTGTGTTGAGACTTGAAGGATGAGTAAGAATTAGGTGGGCAAAGAAAAGTGGGCTTGGCATTCCATGTACAAAGAATTGCAAGAGCAAAGAGTCATGGAAAAATGAGATAGCATGATGTATGAGAGAGATGTGTGTATGTAAAATATAATGATAAGCAGTTTGGATAACACTAGATCATGAAATGGGAGTGAATGGAGATGAAGCTGTTAAGGTTTGGTAGGACCTGGTAAACCAAGAGCTTTGACTTCATGCAGTAGAGATTGTATCATCTAATTAGGTTCAACTGCATTTATCAGAAAATGTCAAAGTAGCCATTAGTTAAACAAGATAGAAGTGTATTTTCCTCTCGTATAAAGGAGGTCAGATGGGTACTCTAGGGCTAGTGTGGTTGTCTGGGACCAAGGTTCCTACTATCTTGCTTCTCTGTCATTTTTACAACATTGCCTTTTAAGTCCAGATAGTAGGAAAGAGAGGATGTCCCCTCTTATTGACTTTCAGAAAGTCCTATATAACACTTTCATTTACGTTTCCCAGGACAGTTGATCATAAGGCTTTACTTTCTAGCCAGGGAGGGACGTTGCTTTCCCAAATACAGTTCGGTCTATTGGTAGGAAAGAAGAGGAGCATGGTTCTTGGGCAGCTAACAGTCTTTGTGACAGTGACAGGGTACCATAGAATCATTTTAGTAAGAGGAGTACTGTGGTCAGATATGCCCTTTATATTATTCTAAATGTATTTGGGGTGGGGCTTGGAGAAAGAAGAGAAGACTGGGGTGTAGGAGACTAATTTGGCTATTCCAGTTGTCTAGGCGGGAGGTAAAAAGATGTGATCTTGGGCTGCTGGTTTTAGGATGGAGAGGAGGGGATAAGTATTAGTTAGGACTCTTGGTTGCAGGTAACAGAAACTGAACTTAAACTGGCTTATGCAAAAAAGAGGTGGGTTTACTATAAGCTTACAAAAGTTTCCTAGGACAGTAAGTGTCATAGAAGTCAGGAAAGTGAGTGTTCAACAGAGTTATATTCAGTAGAGAGGTCTAGTGAGATTAAAGACTGAAAAATCATTGTTGAATTTGGCAGTTTGACCTTTAAAGGAGTTTCAGTAGATTAATGGGAACAGAAGCCATATTGTAGAGTTTTGAGAGATGTATGAAAGTGAGGGTGTGAAGGCAATGGATGTAGACTACTCTCAATAAGTTTGGTTTAAAATGGAAGATGGAAGATAAATTGTTGTTAGAGGAAGACACAAAATCAAGAAAGGTCCCCCTTACTATCAAATCCAAAAAAAAAAAAAAAAAAAAAGGGGGAATACTTGAGCATATTTCTAGGCCAATAGAAGCTATGGTTTTGAAGCTATAAGAGAAGGAGATAATTGGTGGAGCAACAAGAATCATTAGGATCAAGATCATTGGAGCAGGATCTGTCTTGAATAGGAAGAGTTAACAGGAGATAAGAATAGGCACAGATATAAATAAGTTTATAGGAGGTTAGATAGGAAGCTAAATTGGCCTTATTTTTCTTGATGATGTAAGAGGAGAGATAATTTTCTGAGAGTAAGGAGAGTAGGAATTTGTAAAAACTTTGAGGAGGATGTTAAAGAAGATATTGATCACTTAGTGTCTGCCAAGGTACTAGGATGGGTACTGGGGGATACAAAGTAGGCAAAAGCAGTTGTGGCTCCTGACTAATGGAATTTGCTGCTAGTGGGAGAGTAAGACATTAATCAGATAGTCACAAATAAATGTAAAACTGATAAATATTTCAAAGGAAGAGAGTAAGTGAAGGGAATGGTGGAAAGAACTGACCAAGGACCAGTAAGAGGAATTCTAGTTGGGGCTGAGTGTTTAGCTTAACGGAAATTGTAGATGATGACGTTTGGATTTATTAGGTTTGGAAACTGGTTACAGCTGTTGCTCTAGTTAGTGAATTTTAACTGGTTGGTCAATATCTGGTAGGATAGAGAAAATCTGTAATTTTAGAAGAAGGTCTAAGACAGAAACCTGAGAAACACTTTTTTTTTTTTTTTTGGTAGTTTGATCTTAGCAAACAAGCACTCCACCAAAGAAAAGTGCTAATTTTTTAGATTATAAACTTCGTTTTTAGTGAATATGACCAAACAGTAGGAACTTCTTGTTGTTGTTAGGTGCCATCAAGTTGGCTCCTACTCATAGCAACCCTACGTACAACAGAACGAAATACTGCCTGGTGCTGTGCCATCCTCACAATCAATGCTACGCTTAATCCCATCGTTGCTGCCACTGTGTCAGTCCATCTCATCTCTTCTCTTGCTCTGAGCCTCTGCTTTATCAAGCATGTTACCCTTCTCCAGGGACTGGTCCTTCCTGATAGCATGTCCAAAGAAAGCAAGATGAAGTTTCGTCATCCTTCCTTCTAAGGAGCATTCAGGTTGTACTTCTTCCAAGACAGATTTGTTTGTTCTTTTGGCAGTCCACAGTATATTCAGTGATTTTGCCATTGCCATAATTCAGAGGCATCGATTCTTCTTTGGTCTTCCTTATGCATTGTCCAGCTTTCACATCCATATGAGGCAATTGAAAATACCATGGCTTGGGTTGGGCGCACCCTTGTCCTCAAAGTGATTTCTTGCCTTTTTAACTCTTTAAGGAGGTCTTTTCAGCAGATTTGCCCCATGCAATGCATCTTTTGATTTCTTGACTGCTGCTTCCACGGGCATTGATTGTAGATCCAAGTAAAATGAAATCCTTGACAGCGTCAGTCTTTTCTCCATTTATCATGATGTTGCTTATTGGTCAAATTGTGAGGATTTTTGTTTTCTTTATGTTGAGGTGTAATCCGTACTGAAGGCTATAGTCTTTGATCTTTACCAATAAGTACTTGAAGTCCTTTTCACTTTCAGCAAGTAAGGTTGTGTCATCTGCATATTGCAGGTTGTTAATGAGTCTTCCTCCAGTCCTGATACTGTGTTTTTCTTCACGCAGTCCAGTTTCTCAGATTATTTGGTCAGAATGCAGATTGAATAAGTACACTGAAAAGATACAACCCTGATGCACACCTTTCCTGATTTTAAGCCCCACAGTATCCCCTTGTTCTGTTCGAACAACTGCCTCTAGGTCTGTGTACAAATTCCTCATGAGCACAATTAAGTGTTCTGGAATTCTCGTTCTTCACAATGTTATCCATAATCTGTTACAATCCACATGGTCGAATTAAGTAGGAACTTAGTCTCTCTCAATTGCTCTGATAATATAAACATGAGTAGACCAGCAATACATTTATAGTGATTATTTTTTAAAAATTGTAACTATAAATATAAATAACTTGTTCTCAGGTTTCTATAAATCCACATCAAGGCTATTTATTCCATGTGGTTAATACCTTTCAATAGACATATTTGTGTTCTCTAGTCAAAGAAAAGCTTTAGGTAATTTTCAAGAACTCGGTGGAATGGAAGAATACTGGCCTCATTTAGGAAACTCACGTTCTGATGTTAACCCTGCTATTCACTACTTTTTCTTCCCTTGGCTTCAGAGTTTTTCAACTGTATGCTAACAAGTTGTTTTCTATGCTTAAGTTCTACAGCTCCAAAAGAATAGATTTTAGAGCCAGATAGATCTAAATTTGTGTCCTGGTTCTCCCACTTGGATACCATGTAACCTTGGGCAAATTACTTAACTTCAGGGCACTTTCCTTATATGTAAAACCAAAATAAAACTTTACAAGGTTGTTTTTAAGGAGTCAGTGTGATAGTATATGTGAAAGTGTATAGAAGAGTTGATTGATATATTTGTTGAAAATGAAGGCAAAACCTGGCATAAGGTTGAACATATAGGGGATATTGACTAAATACTTCTTGAATGATTTAATAATCTTGCATTTAAACACAGAAAGTGCCTTGTCACTTGAGATCTGTGTGTTTTTAGATCCAAAGAAGTTTCAAAATTTGAAACTTGAGGGGAAACAACGAATTCATTTACTTAGATGCGTTTTTCCTGTTCTGCTTGAGCAAAGATGTGTTGGAAGCTCTGATTTTTGTTGTTTCGCTTTCCCTTGGTTTGATAATAAACTACTAAGAAAACAGAACTAATTTGGTTGGTGTTTTGTGGGCTTAACTCAAAGGATGTCCTTCAGATTTTCAATATCATTTTTTTAAAGGGGAAATAGAGTGTAAGAATTTTCTCTAGGAAATTTTACAGCTGAATTTCTGTCATTTAACAATAGCGCAGAATTTTTATATCAAAGTATATAAATTTAAGAATTTCACTTGTATGCTAAATATTCCTAGAGTTCTGAAGATGAATGGGTTGAAGCTGTTCCATCTCAGACCCCGAGCAAAGAAAAGGCTTGGAAAGTGAAAGATGAAAAGTCAAGAAAAGAAGAAGACAGTGAGGTTATTCAGGTAGGCCACCTAATTCTAAACAAAGAAGTGTTAACTTTAAAGAGTAGATGAATGTTAAAATGAAAGATGATTATAATTTCTTCAGGAGAAAAGCTAGCTTGAAAATAATGCACTTTTTTGAGTAATTTGTGGCAATAATGCTGTTTGCTGAGCCTTTAAATGCTGCTTCTCTTCCTGCTGTGACAGACTGAGTGCTCATCTCTATTCTGTTCCCTTTGAGGGTTTTCTGCCTCTGGTGTTGATAGAGAAGTGGCACTTTCCCTTATGTACTGTACCTTGTACTGTTACCACTGCCTGACCTTTCTATAGTCAGTAGAGTTCAATCACAGTTTTTTTTTCCCTTTACCGCATGCCATAGTTTTCTTAGTAACTCTTTCAGTTATAATAGTTCACATATTCGAGGTTATCGTTTGTATGTCCAAGGAAGAATGTAACTTATCTACTGTTAGTCACAGATGAAGGAAGAAGGTGAACAAGGACTAATGCTTGAGTGCTTGTATAGTGCCAGGTACTGTGCCTTATATCTGATACCTTATTTATTCCTTACAACAGTTCTGAAAAAAAGATAAGATTTTTTTTTTAAATTAATGGACTTTAATTTTTAGAGTGTGTTTAGATTTTTAGAAAAATTGAGCAGAAAGTATAGTGAGTTCCCATATACCCCCTACTTTCACCTATTATTAACATCTTGAATTAGTGTGGTACATATGTTACAATTGATGAACCAATATTGATACGTCATTATTAACTAAAATCCATGGCTTACATTAGGGTTCACTCTTTGTACCCTTCTGTGCTATTGACAAAAAGGTAGGATTTTTATCCCATTTTATGGAGGAGGAGACTGAGGCTTAGAGAGATTAAGAAACTTGCTTAAAGTTATATAGCCACGGTACAGGTTTATTAAGTGTTTATTGTTAAGTTCTAATCAATTTAGATTGAAATGACTTCCTTTTTTTTAACAGAGGGATGAGTGGATGACTGTTGACTTTATGTCTGTTAAAACTGTATCATTATCATCACTCAAAGCTGAAAAAGAAACTATAAGGAAAATAGAGCGAGAGAAAGCCCAAGCAGTTGAGCAGGTAAGAGAATGTTTAAAATGCTTTAACTTTGTAATTTTCTCTCAAAGAAGCTGGTAAGAACATTTAGACAATCCTACTTTTATTTGTAGAACATTTTTTATTTGTGTTAATAAAATTAATGAGAACAACTATGAAATGTAAGTTCTTTTAAAATAAGTTTCCTGTGGTAAGTCAGTTTAAAAGTATACCAAGATTTATAAATCTAGAATATTTTAATCTAGGGTGAATGAATGAATGTTGAGTTTAAGTAAAAACCATCGAATTAGCAGTGAATCCTCTCAACTTCTATTTCTGTTAACATGATGAATTACATACCCTGAAAAAATGATTCCATTTCAGGACATCTGAAAGTTCTGGATAAAGTATAAAATAAACCTTATGGTTGTTAGGTGCCGTCGAGTTGATTTCAACTCATAGCAGCCCCATGTGATAGAGTAGCACTAGCCCATAGTAGTTTTCTAGGTTATAATCTTTACGGGAGTGGATCCACCAGCTTTTTCTCCCATGGAGCTGCTGAGGGGTTTGAACCATCAACCTTTTGATTAGCAGCCGAGTGCTTAACTGTTGCGCCACCAGGGCTTCTTAAAGTATATCTACTTGTTTTATATTTTATTACTGTCACTGTGCTGGCAAGAAAAAAAATGGGAAATTTTTAAAGAGCCAAAAATGAGGGAAAAACATGAATCCTAGTAAGTTATAAGGAAGCATAGAAGCTGATGGCTTTCTGGGGCAGCACCCAGTCCTAGTAATCTAGAACTTCAATTTTTACTTTTTTATTGTGCTTTAGAAGAATGTTTTCAGAACAAATTAGTTTCTCAGTAAACAAAACCTGTATTGTTTTGTGATATTGCTTGCCAATCCGGCGACATGTCAACCCTCCCCCTTCTCGACCTTGGGTTCCCCATTTTCGTTCATCCAGCTTTCCTCTTCTCTCTTGCCTTCTTGTCTTTGCCCTGTACTGGTGTGTAGAACTTCAGTTTTAATAAATGCTTGAGGATAGGAGATAAGTTCAAGAGCTTGTGTGAGATGGGTAAGTTTGATTGTTGAATACCTACAAATCTGGGACCCTGGAGGGGTGTATCCTCAATGAAAAGAAGAAGTTGGAAAAAACCCAGTTGAAGGGCAAGAAAACTTGCCTGTCTTATCAGGCATCTTATATGGTGTAGGGGGTGGGATATCTTCCCAGGGAATATGTAACCAGGCTGGCCCTGTTGTGGCTTATAGCTTGGATTCATAGAGGTTTATGGTTTGAATTTATGCTACTTGTGTGGTTTGAAAATCTTTAAGGTGAGAATTTATTTTAAAGTATTCCTGAGTTAAGGAGCTCTGGTGGCACAATGATTAAGCACTCGACTGCTAACCAAAAGGTTGGCAGTTCAAACTCACCAGCTGCTCTGTAGGAGAAAAGACCTGGTGATCTACTCCCATAAAGATTACAGCCTAGGAAACCCTACGGGGCAATTCTGCTCTGTCATGTAGGTTCTCTGTGAATCAGAATCGACTCGACGGCATACAGCAACAACATTCCTCAACTGGTAGTGCCTTGAAGTGCTTGGTAGAAGTAACCACCAGTCCTTTTTCGAGGCTCAGACTGTCAGCCTCAAATTGTTTCCCAGAAATAAAGTTCTAGGGAATATGAAGTCACAATCTAAAAGTCGTTAAAATACATGAAAGTAGAAGGATAGCCCATGAATGAGAGTCATGTGAAATAATAAGCAGCATCAGACCTACAAAACCTGTATCTGCTGGAATATTTAATAGCTTTATAAAGTAACAGTAAGTAGAAAAAATGAGTAAGGGATAAAAGCTTATTAAGAAGGCAGATTTGAAAAACAGCCAACTAGAACTTTTAGAAATGAAAAATATAACAAAATTAGAAACTCGGTAGATGAGTTAAACAGCAGATTGAACATAGCTAGAGAGTTAGTGAACAAGAAGATAGTCTTTATGAATTTACCCTGCTGCAGCATAAACCAAAAAAAAAACAAAAAAAAAAACTTGTTGCCACTGTGTCGATTCCAACTCATAGTGACCCTATAGGACAGAGTAGAACTGCCCCATAGGCCTTCCAAGGAGCAGCTGGTGGATTTGAGCTGCCACCCTTTTGGATAGCAGCCATAACTCTTAACCACTGCACCACCAGGACTCTGAATGCAGCATAAAGAGACAAATAAATGGAAAATATAAAAGAGTGATCATAAGACTCCCAGAGTCAGTGTTGTTATCCATTGTGTGTGTATGTGTTTACCCAGTCTGATTTTAATTCTGAAAATGTAAGTGTGGTAGATTGTATTGACTTATAATTAAGCAACTATTCATATGGAACATTGGAGGCCAGGGCTTAAGTTCTGTAAAGTATCTGTGTCTCTGAGTTAGACCTGAAGGAGTTGAAATTCATTGTATTAACAGGGGAGAGGAAAAGTACACCTAGCAACAGGGGAATAGCTAGTGGATAGTGGATCAAAAAAAGAGAAACTGTGTGAAGTCTGGGAGTTGATTTTTACTCAGTGCCATCATATGCTTATTTCTGAGGTCATGCTCTACTCTTTGTGGGCATTGAAGGTCTGGCGTGCTAGGGTAACCGTGGATTGTGGTTTTATGTTTTGTTCATATTCTGACCTCTTCTCTGTATCAAATGGTAGAACAAAGTAAGCTGCTAATTATCTTTAATAGATTGAACTAGTGATCAGTTTTCTTAGAAATACCATTATATAATACTATGTTCACTTTTCCTAAGAAACTGTAATAATTTTGTCTTGTATATCTTACCAACTTTCCAGTTTTGAATTCTAGGCTTTCTAATCAGTATCATTTTTTAAATCTTTGTTTATAAAATCTTATATAAACTCTGAATTAAGTTGGCATGTATTGATCTTATGCTCATTTACTTAACACAATTTTTGAATCTTTTGCATTTGTATTATCTTTCTCATTCCTACTGCTACTGCTGTAGTTACAGCACTTATTTGCTGTGTGTCCTTGGGAAAGTTACTTAACCTCTCTGTGCCGTGTTTCGCTCATCTGTATACTGGAGCTAAGTTCATATGTGTAATGAACTGAGGACAGCATCTAGGAATAATAGACATTTATGGTTAGACACATGGTTCAGGCCCTTATTTATTCTTGCCTGGGCAATTACAATACCATCTTAGTTTGTTTTTCAGCATCCCACAGCTGGTGTCGGATTAATTTTTTCAAAGTACATCTTTGATCATGGTATTATTCTGATTAGAAGCCTTCAATGATTCAAGTATACTCCTTCCTGGTAGAGGAAGCTCCACTAGTGATATTTCATGCCACCCTCTTTTCTCATTCTGTCCCTGAGGATATAGAGTAAATTTTCTGTTGATAAAGTTGCGAAGAATAAACTGAATGGGCATGCTTGGCCTAGCCCAGCCTTTCTTGCTTTTTGGAACAGGTGCTTGTAGAGATCTGGTAGGGAATGGGGTAGTAGTGGGTGTTGGCACAGTGCTTTCTTCAAGTGGGAAAGTCTGCTCATTGTGGGGGTCAGTTGATGGCTCATTTGGCTCTCACTGAAAGCTTCTCTTCCAGTTTAGTTCTTTGTCTTCTGTCACCTATGTTTTTGTTTTATTTCTCAACTTGTTCAGGACCTGGATTGAAAAGAAGGGTGCTATATTTATTATTCTCCTTTAGAGACCCCAACAGCTGCCTCCAAAACAGAGTCCAAACTGATTAGATAGGTGTTTAAGGCAAATTTCTTTCTCTTAGACCATTTGTATCACCCAAACTAGTTTAGTCACTTTCCCTAATACTTCCTTGTGAACTCCTGCCTGTGAAATTTTTTTTTCCATCTTTTTCTTTCTCACTGAATTCCCTTCATCTCCATATGTCTGCATCCTGTTTCTCCTTCAAGGTCTATTTCGTATATACTCTGTCTGAAACTCTTCCTATTTCCTTTGACTGAAATAAATTTCATTGTCCTTTGTTTCCATATAACTTTATTTGTTCCATTACTATAGTAGTTGTAGTTTTCTGTAAACTACTATATTAGTCTTATCTCCTTTATAAGATTATAAACTTTTTGAGATACTATGTTTTGTTCATGTTTTTATCTTCCTCAGCAGCTGGTATAGAACTCTGCACATAGCAGGTGCTTTTTGACTTTGTATATTTGAAATTGTAGAATTATTATTTGTTTCCCCATTAACCCCAGTTTAGCATAGTGCTCTGTAAATCCTTCGATTTAGTTCTGAAGTTTGATAACCTGTAATAATTTGTGATTTTGCTTAGGTAAGAATTCAGATTGTTGAGTAAAGGAGTAAATCATTTAGATTAGTGAGATTAGGCAGTTTTCAAATATCTGCACGTCAGTATAGGTGTGGTGTTCTTTGTACGTCATTGTATTC
The DNA here is from genome assembly GCA_030035585.1 of Dugong dugon. NCBI lineage: Eukaryota > Metazoa > Chordata > Mammalia > Sirenia > Dugongidae > Dugong > Dugong dugon. Next base: position 37,818,682 of record CM057467.1, read on the forward strand.
TTAAGAAATGATAAACATTTGGTTTCTTTTTGAGAAAAAATCAGCCCTTCCCTTAAAACCAAATGTTGATTCTTGTAATAGCAGTGAGGATAAAATGAAAGTAATCAGAAGTCTAAAATGATGACCCTTAGCTGAAGCTTTGTTATGAAGCATGTTGATTTTCTGCCTCTTCTTGATATTAGAGATAACATTACTTTGGTCTTCTAGGCTAGTGTTTTTCCAAGTATGAGTTATAAAATTAATTCATTGCAATCAGTATTTAAAAAGTATAAAATGCAGTGTGTATTACATGTAATAAAGATACATTCTGTGTTCTAAAACTTTGTTTTGGTTAACATTTTCTCTCTTTCTCACTGAGTCATGGTCAATAAAAAATTTGAAAGCCAGCATTCGAGGCTGTGTCTGTGTCCTCTTGTCTCCATAGGGCATGCATTGTGCTATTAGCTGTCAACCCTAGTGCTTATCTAAAGTCCTTCACTGTGAGTGGGTTTTGAAATCTGTGTGCAGCTTTAACACTCTTGTCTCCCATCTTCAAAGCACTTATTAGTTAGTTAGTTATTGTCTGTATTCCTCACCTAGATCATAAGCTAGAAGGTTGAGCCAGGTGTATTGACTGTTGTATTGCCTACATCTAGCACAGAGCTGAGACATGGTAGGCATTCAATAAAAGCATTATTTCTTCCAAGTTATAGAAGAGCCTGAGTCTTAAGGGTGTTTAAAATGATTTGTCCAAGATCACAACTGTTAAGTGGGTCTTGAATTTTGTATTATTTTTAATTTTTTTGTGGTGGGGTCATTTTTAAATTCTGACCTTTGAAAATGTTTTCTTATAGTCCAGACTGTTGGAAAGAGAATTGAATCCATACTGGAAGGATGGTGGGACAGGTCTTCCACCAGAAGACTGTAATGTGTCATCAGTTACTAAAGGTATGCCTATATTTTAGTTGTAGCTACACAGGCATTTCGTAAAACTTTTTATTCCTAAGGGTATGTGTTTGTTGGTAAATTGGCGGGATGTGTTATGATTTCCAAAATGCATAATAATCCAAATCAGATTATGGGATGTACTAAATTTAAGTTTTATTACTTGTTGTTTAAATATTTCTGCATAATGGTGTAACTTTGGTCAAGTCCTGAATTATCCATATCTGCATATTTGCAAAACAATCATAAATTTATTTGATGTATGTGATATGAAATTTGTATGGTTTCATACTATGAGCATCTATGGATTATTACAAAAAGTTTAGTTAAAATATGCCAAAGCATTGATAAAATATTTGCAACCTTTTGAGGCTTTATTTAAATTATTACTACTTAGAAACATTCTTTTAATTATGATATGTTTGGGAGCAAAATATGATTCTTTGAGGATATAAAAATGAATTTGGTTTGTTACATTCTGTAACAAAATGTAAAAAGTATTAAGTTTCTGAAATTTCATGAAAATAATGTATAATGATTACAGATGTGTTTTCACATCTTAAGAAATTCCTGCTTTGCCAACATTAAAATTTGTATTGACCTCAGAAGAACTAGATGATGCCTGGCTACCACTACCGACCATCTGATTGGGGCACAGTAGATAGACCCTGATAGAATGGGATGAAAATATGGAACAGAACCTCAGATTCCTAAAACACACACACACACAACACACACCAGACTTATTGGACCAGTTGAGAGTGGAGGATTCCCTGAGACTCTTGCCCTGAGATGCTCTTTGAACCTTGAACCAAAACTAGCCCCTGAGGTCACCTTTTAGCTAAATAACAGATTGGCTTACAAAATAAGGAATATTACCCTTGAGTACTGTGCTCCTTTAAAAAATCATCTATATGAGGCCAAATGGTTAACAATTACTTTAAAACAAAGAGAATGTAAGGGAGGCAGGGAAACTAGATTAATGGAAACAGAACAACCAGAATGGAAATACTGAAAGTGTTCACACATTGTGAAGAATGTAACCAACGTCACTCAACAATTTGTGTAGAAATTGTTGAATGGGAATCTAAAGTGCTGTGTAAACCTTCACTGAAAACATAATAAAATATTATTAAAAAAAAGAAAACCTGTATTGACCTTAGGGTAATGCTGGTATTTCCCAGCAGATGGAAACAAAATATTTGTGTCACCATAAGCATACACTTTATAACATAATTTAAAAAATTCTTTTATGTCAGTTAAATGTTGCATTGACAACTCAATGAAAAGTTTAATTAAAATATACCTAGTATACAGATAGTATTTTTGTTATCATGTTATCATTTCATCTAAGTGATTAATTGATATGATATTTTCCTGTTTTTTATGCATAGTTTATTTTTATTTTGGCCATTTGTTAAAATTCCTTTGTATTTTATATAGAGATGTTCCTAGAGTCATCTTACATGTTTCTGTATAATTATTAGCAATTTTCTGGTATAATTAGTAATCGTAACTCTATTGTCTTTTAAGATGGGCAGAATGGTCTCTGTTGGGACATGACATAATAGTAACTATAGTCATTTACAATATGGTAGCAGCAGTATCAGACCTAGTCTGACTTCAGGGAGAATGAGAATTGACATCAGCCCAAAGCTGATTCCTATGAGGTAGAGGTCAAACATACCTTGATTCCAACCTTTTTACTAATTCTGACATCACCTGTCCTCCCCATGGCACCCTCTACTTCTCTGCTGGGTTCGATAATTTGTTGCAGAACTCACAGACCATACTCAAAGTTGTATGGTTTATTAGGGAAGTAACACGGGATCAGGATTAACTTAGAAATAACAGGAACAGGATCAGTGTGAGGAAGCACATAGGCAGGGTCTGGAACGCTTCTCCAAAGTGAAGAGCACATCCCTCCCTTCTTTAATATACGACAGCACTCCCTCCCTTTTTCTATTTCTCTCTTTTCACTAGCACACCTCTTAAGCTGAAGGCCTTCAGCTCTTTTGCTCTGTAGGTTAGCAAGCCCACTGTAGCCACCTTGCTCCGTGGGCCAGGAAGGCCACCATGCCATCTTACACTGTTTCCTTGTTCTGCTACTGCTGCTTCAGTGTTACAGTTCTCTCTGACTCCTGGGTCTCGGAGGCTCAGCGCAGGGACCTCGGGTCCAAAGGATGTGCTCTGCTCCAGGCTCTTTTTCTTTCTTTTTTTATTGTTGTTCTTTAAGTGAAAGTTTACAATTCAAGTTAGTCTCTCATACAAAAATTTATACATACATTGTTGCATGACCCTAGTTGCTCTCCCTGTACTGTGACAGCACACTCCTCCTCTCCACCCTGGATTTCCCATGTCCATTCAACCAGCTCCTGTCCCTCTCTGCCTTTTCATCTCACTTCTGGACAGGAGCTTCCCATTTAGTCTCATGTATCTACTTGAGCTAAGAAGCACACTCTTCATGAGTATCATTTTATGTCTCACGGTCCAATCTAATCTTTGAAGAGTTGGTCTCGGGAATGGTTTTAGTTTTGGGCTAACAGAGAGTCTGGGGGCCATGTCTTCCGGGGTCTCTCCAGGCTCAGTCAAACCATTAAGTCTGGTCCTTTTACTAGAATTTGAGTTCTGCACCCTGCTTTTCTCCTGCTCTGTCAGGGACTCTCTGTTATGTTCCTTGTCAGGGTGGTCATTGGTGGTAGCTGGGCACCATCTAGTTCTTCTGGGGTCAGGCTGATGGGAGTCTCTGGTTTATGTGGTCCTTTCTGTCTCTTGGGCTAATACTTTCCTTGTGTCTTTGGTGTTCTTCATTCTCCTTTGCTCCAGTTGGGTTGGAACCAATTGATGAATCTTAGATGGCCGCTTTCTAGCTTTTAAGACCCTGGATGCCACTTACCAAAGTGGGATGCAGAACATTTTCTTAATATACTTAATTATGCCACTTGACCTAGATGTCCCCTGAAACTATGGTCCCCAGAGCCCCGCCTGTGCTACTGTGTCCCTTGAAGTGTTTGGTTGTATTCAGGAAAATTCTTAGCTTTGGTTTAGTCCAGTTGTGCTGACTTCCCCTGTAGCAGGCTCTTTTTCTTGATAATAGTGAGGTCCCCCCTGAGCCTCTGTAGGATGGCTGCTTATATAGGCAAGTTGCTCAATCCTGTTGAGCAATTTAACTTACCCTTTTTGCATAATAACTGACCAATCCCCCTCTAAGTGGCGCCATCTATTTGCATAGTAACTGACATTTTCTGCTGGCAAGGACTGGCTTCTTCCTTGGGCATAAGTAACAAACTTTTCCAAAGGGCTAGGGCCAGTGTAACAAGGGCAACTGTAACAACTCCTCAGGGTTTAGGGGAAGAATCTCACAAGCTGTCTTCCTCCTCTCCCTTTCACAGAACCAAGGCAAAAGGCCACACAAAGGAACTCATTTCACCAGATAATCAGATGGGTCTCTTTGAAATACTGTGGTTAAAAACTTAAAAACAAAAGTTGGGCAAGCAGTAATTACTTATTAGTGTCATAATTTGGGAAAGTTTCCTGAGCCCAGTTTATTCATCTGTGATATGGGAATAATAACTATCTCATATAGTTATTGTGAGGGTTAAATGAGATAATGCTTTTAGCACAGTACCTGAATATAGTAAATAATTAATGATGATGATGTCAAATACTTGTCCTTATGATTAAATGTTTTGGCAAGTTTTTAATCAATAAGAGTTTTTGTAATTGTTGTTAGTTGCCATCAGGTTGATTCTGACTCATGGCGACCCCATGTGTGCAGAGTAGAACTGCTCCATGGGGTTTTTAAGGCTGTGACCTTTTGTGAGCAGATTGCCAGGACTGGCTTTTGAGGCGTCTCTGGGTGGGTTCCAACTTTCAACCTTTTGGCTAGTAGTCAAGCACTTAACCGTTTGCGCGACCCAGGGATACCTTGTAATTGTTGCAGTGCTGTATTTTCAGTAATGAATTCACTACTCTTTTTTTTTTTATCTGAGAGAAAATTAGATGGCACAGTACGTAAACCTTTATCAGAGCTCATACAAAATTTAATCATATTTTAGTAATGGGGGTATTTGTACAGTTTTAGAGTTTACATGCCACTTTTGTATCAGTTAATTTTCATAGCCACCATGTGAGGATAGCAGAGTGGATGTTATTGTTCTAATTTTATAGCTCAGGAAACTAAGGCTTAAATGACTAGGTAATTCGCCTGTAGTCCTGTGAGTAGTACTAGAACCCAAGTCTTCTGATTTCTTGTCAAGGGTTAGTTACTCTAGATTTTTTAGTAGAAGACTGTGTATGTATATATATATGTATGTATGTATGTATTTTTTTTTCTACCACATAGTTAGTAGAAATTCCTGTTTACAAACTCATTCAGTATATTTTTGTTCTTCTTATTGAGTTTTTATTTTTTTTGACTTTGTCCTTTAGAATCTTTGAGTTGGAAGGAATCTCAAAGGTAGTTTAAGTGCCTTATTTTACAGAGAAGAAACAAAGGTCCAAAGAAGTTAATGTCTTGCTTAAGGTCTTAAAACCAGCTGTTTAAGAGTAGCAGAACTGAAATCTATCTCACGATATTTAGTTTATTGTTATTTTTATATTATCCTTTCTTCTGAAAGAAAGAGAAATGTAGACCAGACTCATTTGGCTATATTTGTCTATAACAGTATACCTTTTCATTAAAATGGAACCATACATTTAGTCTCTTAATTTCTAACACACAAAACAGATTTGAGATGCAGGTATATACTAAGTACTGCAAACCAGTGAATTTACTATAATTATTTTCTTATATCTTAACAGCATAGAGGCCTGGGACCATGCCTTATTCATGTTTTTACCTCTTACTTTGTTAAACAAATTCTCATATTCGTAGTAGATAATTCACTAAATATTTGTTGGATTGGATTTTATGATAAATGGTGCTGCAAATTGGTAATTTTTTATTTGCTTTTTAGGTATTAAATGTGGTTGTTTCTCTTATTAAAATAAGATCGTTGATATAATTTATGTGATTTAAAATGATTATTGCCATCTTTAATTATAAGATTAATAAGACTTTTAAAATAGAATATATAATCACTAAGGGTGACATTATATAAATATATATGAAATTTTATATTTAATATGTGACTGAACTGACTTGAAAATATTTACTCCTGTTAGATTTCCTTGATAAATTTCAACACAGAGGGGTAAAAGCAGTCTTACTTTTCCTCTGAGCTATATAAATATATTGGTGACTATAGCTTGTTCAGGAAATTTTCACTATGCACATCAGCGTTTTGTCAATTTCACAGATAATTCTTTGGAATGAAGGGTTTAGTCCTACAGCAGGGACATTAACATGGGTATCAATTGTTATGAGTTTCTTTTACTTATCAATGTAGATTTAGACTAACTAGAGCAAGAGCCAAATAAGGTTTTGAATGAAGGTGAGTCACTGTGTTAACTAGAGATCTAGATTTCAAAGTACAAAGTATTTTAGACATGTAAAGAAGGGTCACATTATCTTAACAGTTGCTTAATAGAGAGAAACTTTTGAGATTTGATTGAGAGGAAATGAATTTGAATAAAGTGAATTTGAAGACTGAAAAATCTTCTTTAACCTTTTTTTTTTTTAAAATTGAAGTCTGACACACAGAAAAGTACACAAGTCATAAGTGTACAAACTGATCATTTTCACAAAGTGAAAACGTTTGTATAATCAGTTGAGAAACAACATTGTCAGTATCCCAGGAGCTCCCTTTACAGCCCCTTCTAGTCACTGCCCTCTTGCCAAAAGCGTAACCATTCTGGTTTCTCGCTTCAAAATTCAGTTTTGCCTGGAATCATATAGTATGTCCTTTTTTGTTCCCATCTTTTGTCCACATTTTGAGATTTCTCCATGTTTGTGTGTAAGTTGTAGTTTTTTCATCTTCATTTCGTATAGTAGTCTATCTTAGGAATCTGTTTTAGAAATATATCAAATCTATGTATTCATTCTACTGATGATTGACATTTGGGTTGTTACCAGCTGAGGGTTATTACATATTATCTGCTGTGAACATTTTTTATGTCTTTTAGGGTCTCTGTCTGCATTTCTATTGGTTTAAGAGCTGGGGAGATATTAAACTTAAAGCAGTCCTGTATGGTCAAGGAAAAGCAGGAGTTTTAAGTAATTGATTAGATGTGTTCTTTATATATATCAAAAATGTGATGTGTATAAAAGAAAATGTAAGCAGCTTGATAAAGTTTGTTGCCATCATGGGCATTCAAATATTCATAGTTGGTAATCAAGACTAAAGTAAGATAATTTGTTTTACCATACATTTCATCTTTGTCTTCTCTAACTCTCTTATTTGTTCTTTGTGCTGCATTTAAGGTTGCTCCCCCCACATCCATTGTATATAATTTTATTCCTTATTTTTAGGAATTCTCTCCCTACTCTTATCTTTGCTTATAGAAGCCCAGCTCTTTTTTTTTGAGCCTGGTTTGTTGAATTTCTCCCAGACTTCCAGTTAGAAATAATCCTTTGCTTTCCTGATTTTCTATAAGCCTTTAAATCTTTTTATAATACTTTTCACACATTATCCTTATTTTAATTGTTTATACTTCATTCTCTTTGGTTGGAATTTTCCTGAGGATAGTTGTCTTCATCTTTTCCTTCCCCATAGTGGCAAAACTCTGTACCTGACATACCAACCAAACCAAAACCAAACCCTTTGCTGTTGAGTCGATTCTGACTCATAGTGACCATATAGGACAGAGTAGAACTTTGAGTTTCCAAGGAGTGCTTGGTGGATTTGAACTGCCAACCTTTTGGTTAGCAGCCGTAGCTGTTAACCACTATGCCACCAGAGTTTCCACCTGTTATGTATAGGCACTCAATATATGCTGACTTGAATTTGCAGTGCACTTATTTTTATTTATTCCAGGAAAATATTTAAGTTTCTAGTTTGGAAGTCATCATAGAAGCAGTAAATATTACTTCTCTGATAACAACATGAAAAATATAACTGACATTTAATATTGGAATTTAGTTTCAGTAGTAGAAGATGGTGGATTAAGCTGGCTAACGAAGTCTTATCAAAGAATGAAGGAACAAGCTGAGAAACAAAATAGAAATTTTGAAGACATTGTAGCTGAAAGATATGGGGTAAGTATCTGTGTTAAGGATATATGTATTATTTTTAGAGACATATAAAAAATCAGTGCGGTTGTCAGTGTTTTGTGCCATGAAACACTTTTGAATTGAATTGATACTAAATTTCAAATACTACTGAAGTCATTTTCTGCTTTTCATTATTATATAAACTTATATAACTTTTTTTTTTTGATATAATGAAACTTAAGTATATAAAACCTAAAAGTACCTAATAAAATTTAAGTATGTTAAAATGACATTTTCTCATTGTGAAAAATTAAGTAATACAGGAAAATCTCCATAGTACACCTCTGGAGATAACCACTGTTGACATTCTGGCATATTCCAGAGTTGTTTTCCTGTGAGAGTGTTGGTGTGTGTACACTCCTAAAACAATGGAACCATGCTGTACGTGCTGTTTTAGAATTAGCGTCTGTATTCACCATGTGTGGATAATCTTTCTATTTCTGTATGTATTGATTTTTTTTTTTTTTTAATTTCCAGAGGGAAGCAGGTTTAGAAGTAGTAAGATTTTGAAAATATAGAAAAGCAAAAAAAAAAAAAAAAAGGTGGGGGAGGAGGGTTAAAAATAAAATCATGCTTAGTCCTAAGAGAGTCTCTGCCAACATTTAGGTATATATTTTTCTGGATTTTAAAGAATTTATTATGTACATTTAAACTACACATTTTTATAAAAATAGGCTCATAGAATATATCTTGCTTCTTTTACTTACTAATATATAGTTTGATGCCAGTAAGTATAATATACATTTAGTGACTTCTTAATATTTTCCTATATATTTGTATGACTGTACCATTATTTATTTGTTTTGTCATCAATGGATGGACATTTATGTGTCCCCTCCCCCCAGTTAAATAGCAGTCTGCTGAACATCGTTGTCTAATGCATTTTGCATACTTATCTGATTATTTTTTTGAGAAGAATTAGTAAAAATGAAATTTCTGGTTTAAAGGATGTGGACATTTAATGTGAGATGTATGTTGCTAAATTTTTCTACAGAAAATTGTATAGGTTATACTCATTAAAAAATGTCTCTTTCATCATATAACTGTCAACAGTGCGATTATCATTCTTCATAGTCTGTGCTATTGTGATTGGTAAAAAAAAATTTTTTTTTTTTTTTGCTTTTATTTTTATTCATTTGATTACTAGTGAATTGAATACTTATTTCATACCTTTGGTCACCCGTAGTTTTTAGTGAATTGTATTGTTTGCTTTTTTTTTTTTGGCGGGGAGCAGATACTGATTTGCTTCTTAGTTGTTGTTAGGTGCTGTCGAGTTAATTTCAACTCATAGTGACCCCATGTGACAGAGTAGAACTGCCCCATAGGATTTTCTAGGCTGTAATCTTTACGGGAGGGGCCCTGGTGGTGCAGTGATTAAGAGCTCAGGCTGCTAACCAGAGGGTTGGCAGTTCAAATCCACCAGCCACTCATTGGAAACCCCCCTGTGGGCAGTTCTACTCTGTCCTATAGGGTCACTGTGAGTCAGAATCAACTTGATAGCAGTGGTTTTAGTTTAATTTTTATGGGAGCAGATTGCCAGGTCTTTCTCCCTTGAAGCCACTGGGTGAGTTTGAACTACCAACCTTTTGGTTATCAGCTGAGCATTTAACTGTTATGCCACCAGGGCTCCTTACTGATTTGCTTAAGACATTTGTAATAAATTTATTCAGCTTTTCCCCTTAGTTTCATGTTCTTTTTTTAAACTTTGTTTATATTTTCTTTAGATAAGTTTTAAATATTTCTTACCTAGCAAAACCCATCAGAATTTTCTTCCAATACTTAATATCTTGGTGTAATTTGTTGTCAGGTCTTTCCAATCCTAGTGTCATAAAAAAATGTGCACCTGCATTTATTTTGAGTACTTATTCAGCTTTATTTATTTATTTATTTTTGTTTATCTTTAATCTATCTGGAATATATATTTGTGTATGGTATAAAGCAGAGATCCAGCTTTCCTCAAATCTTTGCCTAGTTGTTTATGATATGCTGGATGAATTATTCTTTTCACAATAATTTTGGCATGTTTATTAGATAGTAAATTTCCTTATTTGGATCTGTTCCTTTACTTTTGAATTTATTCCATTGCATTATCTTTTCCAGGACTAGTATCATACTGTTATAATTAATATAATTTTCAGTAACTCATGCAGATAGCAAATAATTAGTGATTGGCTTCTATGTGTCAATGTAAGTCGTATCTTGTTACTTTCATTACTTATTAAAAAGAGTAGCTTTTTATTCTTATGTTTTTCTTATTAAATTTAGAATCATTTTGTCAAGTTCAAGCTCAACAAAAAAACATTTTCCTAAAATTCCAATATAAACTTACAACTTATTTTGGAATTTTGATTTAAATTTGACCAAATAGGATCCTGGGTGGCACAAACTGTTAAACACTTGACTGTTAGCTGATATCTGGCCGTTTGAACCCACCTAGAGGGACTTTGGAAGATGGGCCTGGCAGCCTGCTTCCTAAAGGTCACAGCCTTGAAAACCTATGAAGCAGTTCTACTGTGCATATATGGGGTTGCCGTGAGTCATAATTGACTTGACGGCAGCTAGCAATAACAAATTTATAGGTAAGTGCAAGATAGTTAATATCTTTATAATGTTGAATCATCCCATCCGAAAACACTGGCTGTTTCTTTTCAATAGTTCTTCAGTAATTTTTTCTGCAGTTATTGTGCATTTGTCGTTTGAGGTTATTTTAAATTATTATATTTGTAAATTGTGAATTGAATCTTTTTTTGCCTTATGTTTTCCGACTTGCAATCGATTAGATTTGAACCTTAATATATGACCATTTACCTTTCTTCCTTACCATGTAGGATCACAGTTCCTCTTAAGAGTTTGCCAAAAGCAAAAATAACAGTTTCAACCACCTGTCCCTTACAAGAGGACACTTACTATATATGTCATTAGTGATAGTCCCCAAATTAGACTGTCAGTTGCCTGTCATATAACTTGAATTTCATTCTCTGAATGATTTGAGTTTGGCAACCAACTCCTGGAATGTAGTCAAGAAAGGGTTCAGAGGCTTTTACTCTGATGGTGAGGTTACATACTTGCTGTTGCTGACTCAGATGACTTCAACATTTATTGTCTTGGGTCAGATGCTTATTCTTTGGTCAGTTTAAGCATGTGATATTACAGTTGCTCCTCCCTTTAATTCCAAGACAGCAGTGTATGTCTGTCCATTTGCAAACATACATAACAAACCTTTGGAATTCTTCAAAGTTATCAACAACATATGCATTTTTGTATCCCCCCCCCCCCCCATCTTTCTAATAGTATTAAGGTGTACCAGAAACAAAACAAAACAATGTTTTTTGGTGTATAAACATTCATGGCTCTTATAGCTTCCTGGTGAATCATTTCATTTATCAGTATAGAAACTATCTCTCTCTCTCCCTTTTTTTTCTCCATTAATGTCTTTTCTTGAAATCTACTTCATGTTATCATTGAAGTTAAGACACACATGTAAATCTGTATTTTTCAAATGATGTAAAATATGAAATAGTATGTAATTTCTCTGTTTATTACAAGATAAGAACTTTAACATGTTTTGATCCCCCGTCCCACCTCTCAGATTTTATTAAAATAATTTGGAATTTTAGTTTCAGTTTATTATAAATTAAAAAAAAATACAGTGCATCTTTTCCTTGACGATTACGTTAAATTTCACAACTACAAGAACAGTTATTCAGACTTAACTATTATGTTTGCCATTTGGTCTATGGCATGTCTTCCTTTTTTCAGAGATTTTTATCTTGATTCATTTTTGGTTTGGCTTAATCATCTTGAGTAATTTTTTTCTCCAGAATTAATAAATGATATGCTTTCTGATTTCTTGTGTTTTTTTTAAAATGACTTTTTATTGCCCACATCAGAGAAGGATAGTTTGGCTGTGAATTGAATTCTATATATAGAATTATAGACTTATAATATTTTCCAAAATTTTATCTTTGTTCCGTTAACTTCTGGCATTATAGATGAAAAATTGATAGCAAGTTTATTTTCTTTTCTTTGGAGATAATGTGTTATCTATTTACCTGCATATATATACACACATTCACACTTATCCACTCCTTTCCCTGGTCAGTTTTTGTGAAGGATTTCTTTTTTCCCTTGATTTTTGAGATTCAGGAATTAGGGTATTTATATATATATCTTTCTCTGCGTTCCCCCGTCCTGCCTTACCTTCACACCCATCCCCGCAAGGTTCCAGGGCTATCGGGGGAACCCCATCTTATCTGGAAACTCAACTGGGGGAAATTTTTTTTAATTTTTTTTTTTATTAATGGTTTTCTTCCATCATCTTTGCTCCTCCTTTTTGGGAGTACTAATACATGCTTATTAGATCCTCTAGAATCAATTGTCCTTGTGTCTTTTTTTCTTATAACCTGCATCTATTTTCTAAAGGATAGAGAATTCACAGGCTAGTGTTGAACTCCCTAGTTTAGTTTCAGCACTTTCCATTCTTCTATTTGTGTATCTGGGTAATTTTTTAGGCATACAGTTTTCATTTACACGCCTTTCTTGTTCTCGAACTGCTCCGTTTTTCATGTGAGTCTGTTATATTTTAGCAGTATGGTAACTTCTTGAATCTCACTGACAGTAGGAATTAATTATTTAAAAAAATTATGTCTCTGCTGTTTACTGTATAATTCTTTGGTTTAGCATAGGGCATTCAGTGTATAATTCCCCTTTTGAAGTCCTAGATATTTTTTGTTATTTAGTAATTTCTTGTTGTTCACTCGTAGTTTTTTAAATATCAATTCTGGGGTAGAAGGATTGTATGGATCTTTTTTTTTTTAATTTTCCTTGGTGGACTTTCCTTTTATTGTGACAGAGCAGTGGGTCATTGCACAATGGCATTTGGGGGGAAAGTCACTGGAGCTGTTTTTAATTTTAGATATTTTCTTTAATTTTTCTCTTTTGTAGTCAATGGAAATATTTCAGTTGAAATTAAAAGAAGCTGAAAAGACTGCATCCCAAAAAGAAGACTGTAGACAAGAACGGTGGAAGAAACCAACGTATTCAGATAAAGCACAAAGTAGTCAAGAACGTAGAGAATCAGACTTAGTAAATTATAATAAAAATTCAAGGGATAGATACAGTGTAACAGATAGTACAAACAATGTTAATAAAGATAAGTTTAGTGGTGATGAAAAGGATAATAATAGATTCAGGTCTTTAGAAACGCACAGAAGACAGTACAATCCAAGGCAAAATCAGGAGTTTTCTTCTGTTGGAAATTTGCGACCTAAATTCTTAAGACCCTCTGATGATGAAGAACTGTCATTTCATAGCAAGGGCAGAAACTTTGAACCATCTAGTTCATCTTCAGCATCGATAGCTCAGGGTTCTTTGCGTTGTGGTTTTCGAAAACCCACAGAGAACAGTGAAGAATGTTTATCATCATGGAGTCGATCTGACAGGAGAGAAGGAGACAAGAAACATTCAAATCAAAAGGCTTCACTAGAAACCAGTAGCAGTGTTGACTACGGACACATTCCAGGAGATGTGAGAGAAAAGTCACAGGATGAAAGCTTGAGAGATGACCCTCCAAAAAAAGAACATCTGCCGGACACAAAGTCTTCCTTATCTGGGTATTTTGTCATTTGTTTTTTAAACTGATAAATGACTATTAAAATCTGGAGGATTCAAAGAACTGAACTATATTTTTAGAACTACGGTTATTAATTAGATAGGAGTTATATTTTGTTTCTTAAAATTGATGTAAGAGATAAGATATACAGTTTTAACAATACGTTAGTCTTATTTTATTGATTTCATTATTTTTCCAGGTTTTATTTAACACAAAAGCTGGAAGAAGAATTGGGTAGCTATATTTGCTCAAAATTTGTTGCTTTTTTGCAGTTTAAAAAGCTGAATATATCAGTCGTTTTAGATGAATGTACTGCAGGAAATATTTTGGTAGGCTTTGTTACTGATGTCATATTACTTTGTAGGGAAATTACTGTTAAGTATGATAATAATTGTAAATAATGCATGTCTATGGGGGTCTAGGAGATGGAAGGGAAAATATGCTGCCATAGCCCAAATATGAAGCGACAAAGATAGGCCAAAGATACTGCTGAAGGAAGCATGAATTATGATAGGGGTTTTGCAGAGAAAGAATCTACTCTTGGTGATTGGCAGGTTTTAAAGGTAATGTGAAAGCTTTAAAAACAAAATATAGGTAGGATAGTGCTTTTACCTTAATGATTAGGGAAATAGGAAGCACTTACTGGTTGTATTATTATTGTACCTGTTGCACTTAATGTGGGGCTGGGTCAGGAGAAGAGGAAATGCAGTTGAATGGAATCAAATCTGTCAGGCTGGCCCTGTTGAGGATAGCCAGAAATCCAAAACAAGTGTTCAGAAGGTAATGACAAACTTCGACTTGAATGATTATTAATATGTTAAAAAGAAAATACCACCAAATGAGTGGAACACTAGAGGAAGAGAATTTATACACTTCATTGGTAGTAGTAGATATAAGCATTGTGGTTTGGGGTTGTGAATGTGGTAAATCGCTTTTATTAAAGACTCCATGTGAAGCTGTGGATTATTGTAGTTTTCAGTGGGAGGGAGCTGGCAAAATCTGGGCTCAGTGATGAACCCCCAGTCGAATGTACTGTAGTTCAGGTCAAGGCATTGCTCCCAGGAATCCAAATGAGAAATCCAATTGTATTGACTGGATAAATATGGGAGAGATTAGAGAATGTCTAAAGCTGTGTGCATATATAATTGTCCAGGCTTCACTCTAGGTGCCCTGGGTGGTAGACTATTTCCAGTCTCCGCTTACTAGTGGTCTGAGGCTCTTATTTCCTAGTATCATTAGGGTTGGCTTAACATTTGGGCAATATGTAGATTTTGACATCTCTGACTCCAGTTAAGCAAAGTATGCAAAGCAGTCTACGTGGTTAGTATTCCATCTGGTTCTCTGATTGTTTCATATTTGTGTAGTTTATCTAAAGGCTGTGACCTTTTCAGAAGCAGATCATCAGGGCTTTCTTTCACAGCACCACTGGGTGGGTTTGAACCACCAACCTTTAGGTTAGTAGCAGAGTGCTCCACTAAAAAGTGCACTCACTAAAAGCCTTTTTTTTTTTTTTTTTTTGGTCTAAAGACAGTATTCTTTGTTACCTCTGTTAATTTGGAATCACACAGTTTGATTCTTTCAGTGAATTTCATGATTGGCTGGAGAGGGAAAGAATCTAGGAATCATATACATATATGTGAAGAAAAAACTCATAGGCGTATAGAGTGGTATAAAATAAGAGACCAGGGTAAGACTTTGAAAAATGCCTATTTTCAGGGACTAGAAAGATTCAGTTAAGGACTTTTGGAAACTGTTAGTTTGTCTGAACATTATCCTAAGAATATGTTGAAATTCTTTATAAAATACCAGAATTCTAGAGAATTTTTGAACTGAGAAAAAAATCATAGAACTGATTTAGTCTGACTCCTGCATTTTACAGATGTGAAAACAGGAAACTGAGGTTGTGAATTACACAATGGTATGTAGCTGGGGCTGACAGGCTTAACAAAGTATGTCCCGTGCAGTATTTGGACGTACGGACACTAAAAAGTTATTTGTTGTTTACTTGAAATTGAAATGGAAAATGGAAGTCACGGTGGCACAAGCGGTTTGCACTCTGCTACTAACCTAAAGGTTGGTGGTTCAAACCCACCCAGTGGTGCTGTGAAAGAAAGCCCTGATCAGCTGCTTCTGAAAAGGTCACAGCCTTGAAAACTCTATGGAGCAGTTTGGCTCCCTTTTTTCATAAGTACCTTTCTTACTGTCTTGCTAGAACTAGAGGTAGGTTCGCTTTCCTTTTGCTCTTTTCTTTGTTTACTTATCACTTACTTAACCTACTCCCTTATTCAAATATTTTTTAAGCCCTTGTTTTTCACCTGTGCCCTGGTGGCATAGTGGTTAAGAGCTTGGCTGTTAACCAAAAGGTCAGCAGTTCGAATCTACCAGCCACTCCTTGGAAACCCTATGGGGCACTTCATCTGTGTCTTATAGGGTTGCTATAGTGGGAATCAACTTGACAGCAACAGGTTTGGTTTTTTGGTGTTTTTTTTTTTTCACCTAGCACTGACGGAGAAATTAAAAAAAAAAGTTGTATGACATACTATCCTTCCAGGACCTTATAGTTTTTTGGTGTAGTAAGGTAATCAAACATTCATGTAAAGTTAATGCAGAGCAGTACTTGAATTAGTACCGAGATGGCTTGAGTTTATGGATTGCTTTTTTACCTCAGCCTTTACTTGGCGTGATTGCCCATTGATTGGAATTAGGATATTTATTCTTGTGGCTAGTCCTTTCCTGTATTACAGGTAAATTAGAAATGAAAATAGGTAGTTAGATTTGGTTTGAAATCTGTTGTCTTTGACTCTTTACTATAAAATGGGCTTCTTTGTATTTTAAATGTTAGTAGCGTGGTTTGTATAATTCAGACATCTGTGTCGTCAGGTAGTTTGTGTGATTAGATTCAATTTTGGATATGTCATGTTCTTAGTCACAGATATGGATTAGCATATATAAAAGGAAAGCCATTCCACCTTACCCTTTTATTACATTTCCAATATTAAAACAGTTTTTAATTAGCAAGCTACCTCAATCCACTAATTTTTGTTAGTAAATTTTATTTAGAAAGCAGACATAAGGATCTTGAGTCAACAAATCCTAAATCCTGGCACCTAAGTTTTAACTTTTTCTGATTGGAAAAGTAGTACATGTTCAGTATAAAAAAATTCTTTTTGGAAAGTGTAATAAAACATAAAAATGCAACATTTCTTAACGTTAGTATAATTTCTCCTTTTTTCCCTAAATATAGTTTAGAGTATATTATATACAATTTGGTTGCCTCCTGCTTTTACTTATAAGTATTTTCGAAGTCATTAAAATTCCTATTATTCCTAAACAGCCGTAATGGTTGAGTTTTATTCTACTGAAGTATAGTATGATTTGCTTAATTATTCCCCTATTAGTCAGCATTTAGGCTATCTCCAGTTTTTTCCCCCTATTATAGTAAAGCTGCAGTCAGTATCTTTAGGCAGAGATTTTAGTATGAATTTCTGATCTTTTCATTTGGTTAAATTTCGACGGGTAGTAATATTGAATCAAAGGATATGAACATTTTTATGACTCCCAGTGTAGTTATAAAATTATTTGGTATAGAGGTTATACTAAACTATAATTTCACCAGCAGGTATGAAAGAGGATCGGTTTCATTGTGTGTTTTATTATTACAAACAAGTTTGGCTAATGTATTACTAAAATTAGTATTTCATTGTTAAATTTACATTTACTTTGTTATTGTTGAGGATGAAATTTTTCAGTTTTTAATCTTCTGTATTTCATCTTTAATGAATAGCCTGTCTTTGATTTTGACCTTTTATTGAAATCCTAGTATTATTTGATTTGACTGAACTTTTGTTTTGTATTAACTGTTTCTTATTTGTTGTAAGTGATTTACTTGGGTTTTTTGCTTTTGAATTTTTAAAACTTTACACTTGTGTTATATTTTTATACACCAAAGTTTAAAATAGTTTGTGTTGTCAAAAGTTTTGAAAATTTTCTGTATGATTTCTTCCATCTCTTTTAAGCTTTGTCCAGTAATTCTTAGTTTCATGTGTTTGTAGGATTTTAATAGGATTCTGACAGAGTTAAAGCCAAGACTAGAGATGGTAGTTATAAATATTAAATTCCAAAGACAGATAAAAAAAAAAAAAACCAAACCGCTTGCTGTCAAGTCGATTCTGACTCACAGCAACCCTGTAGGACAGAGTAGAACTGCCACATAGGTTTCCAAGGAGCAGCTGGTGGATTCGAACTGCTGACCTTTTTTGGTAAGCAGCCGTAGCTCTTAACCACTGCACCACCAGGGCCCCAAAGACAGATGTGGTGGGATAAGATGAAATGGAAATCTTAATACACTGATTATGGGAAAGTTATTGATAACCTTTAGGGTAATTTTGGTTAAATATGAGAAAGATTAAATGATTAGAGACATAACCCCATTGCCCTCAAGTTGATCCTGTCTCATAGCAACCCTATAGCACAGAGTAGAACTGCGCTATAGTGTTTCCAAGGCTGTAATCTTTATGGAAGCAGACTGCTACGTCTTTCTCCCGTGGAGCAGCTGGTGTGTTAGAACCACCAACCTTTTGGTTAGCAGCTGAGTGCTTTAACCATTGCACCACCAGAGCTCCTAGATTAGAGGCATAGGAAAGAGTTAAAGAACTGCCAGAAGTAAAACATTTTCAGTGAGGATTGGAAAATACTTTTAGTCTGTTGTGAAATAGATATTTGTATCATAGGTTAGTCTGCCAGACTGGGAAGTTGAAACAACTAGTATCTTGGTCTAATATGAATGTTAATGATTGGAGAGATTTGTTGAATTTCATGTAAGTTTAACATTCTTGGTATTTATTTTACTACTTTTTAAAACAATAAACCAGTTGTAATGATGTAAGTGATAAATATATGTGGAAAAATTTGAACAGTACAGAAGAGTGTAAAATGAAAGGTCTCCCTTCTTGCCACCTTCAACCCTAATCCACCTTCCAGAGTAAGTAAAGTGTCCTTCCAACTTTTTTTAGTGCCTATACTAGCATATGAATATGTGCAAAATATATACTGTGTGTATATATACACACACACACACGTATACACACACACACACACACACACACACACACACACACACACACACACACACACACACACACACACACACACACACACGGAGCACTAGTGGCACTGTTGTTAAGAGCTCGGCTGCTAACCTAAAGATTGGCATTTCGAATCCACCAGCCGCTCCTTGGAAACCCTATGGGGCAATTCTACTCCGTCCTATAGGGTTGCTATGAGTCGGAATCGACTTGACAGGAATGGTTTTGGTTTGGTTGACTTTATATATATACACATATGCATATCTTATACGTATTTCTGTATATTTGACTCAGACAACTTCACAATGCACATATTACCCTGAACCTTGTGTTTTTCAATTAATATATATTAAGATCTTTTTACATCAGCCCATATATTATCTACATTTTTTATTTTTAAGGCTTTTTAGTATTGTAAAATTTGGGGCCCTTGTGGCACAGTGGTTAAGAGCTATGGCTGGTAACCAACAGGTCAGCAGCTCGAATCCCCCAGCTTCTCCTTGGAACCTGTATGGGGCAGTTCTACTCTGTCCTGTAGGGTTGATATGAGTCTGAGTCGACTCGACGGCTACGGGCTTGGTTTTGGTTATTGTAAAATTTAGGTAAACCTAGTATTTTTCACCAGTCTCCTGCTAATGGACATTTAAGCTGTTTCCAGTTTGTTGCTCTTACAAACAGCACTACAGTGAATATTTTTTTATGTGTGTCTTTTCACACTTTTGAAAATGGCTGTAAAATAAATTCTAAGGAATGGAACTGTGATGTCAAAGAGTAGATGCATTTTATTTATCTATTTTGCTATATTTACCTCCAAAGAGATGGTACCACTTTACACTCTTAAAAGCTGTATATGAGAATGACACCCCCCTCACTTCCTTGCTGACAGTATATTAAATCTTTTAATATTTACATTTAAGTAGTTGAGAAATAGAATCTTCTTGATTTGTATTCCTTTAAGTATGGGTGCATTTATTTTTATTCTTGTAGTTTACGTGAAGTTTCCATTTCAAGTAAGTCTCCCTTATGAAAATTTATACATACATTGCTGTGTGATCCTAATAGCTCTCCCCATACTGTGACATCATACTCCTGCTTTCCACCCCTGATTCCCCATGTCCATTCCAGCCAGCTCCTAACCCTCTCTGCCTTCCCATCTCACCTCTGAACAGAAGCTGCCCATTTAGTCTCCTGTATCTACTTGAGCTAAGGGGCACACTCCTCACGAGTATCACTTTATGTCCCACAGTCCAGTCCAATCCCTGTCTGAAGAGTTGGCCTCGGAAATTGTTTTAGTTCTGGACTGATAGAGAATCCAGGGGCCATGCTTTACAGAGTTCCTCCAGTCTCAATCAGACCATCAAATCTGGTCTTCTTACCAGAATTTGAGTTCTGCATCCCACCTTTCTCATGCTCCATCAAGGACTCTGTTGTGTTTCCCCATCAGGGCGGTCGTTGGTGGTAGCCAGGCACCATCCAGTTCCTCTGGTCTCAGGCTGATGAAGTCTCTGGTTTATGTGGCCCTTTCTGTCTCTTGGGCTAATACTTCCCTTGCATCTTTGGTGGTCTTCATTCTCCTTTACTCCAGGTGGTTGGGACCAATTGAAGCATCTTAGATGGCAGCTTGCAAGCTTCCAAGACACCGGACACCACTCATCTTTTGGTGAAGTCTTTTGATGAGCATAAGTGTTTGGTTTTTAGGAGCTCCCAGTTAGCTAGTCTCTCTTCTGGTGCTTGTGCGTTGTTACTTATGGTTCGTATAGTGTTTATGCTATGTATTAGGGCTTCTAGTGTTGTCCCTATTTTTTCTTCCATGATCTTTATCGTTTTTGATTTTAAGTCTTTGATCCACTTTGAGTTAGTTTTTGTGCATGGTGTGAGGTACGGGTCTTGTTTCAGTTTTTTGCAGGTGGATATCCAGTTATGCCAGCACCATTCGTTAAGGAAACTGTCTTTTCCCCAATTAATGGACTTTGGGCCTTTGTCAAATATCAGCTGCTCATAGGTTGATGAATTTAAGTCTGGATTCTCAATTCTGTTCTGTTGGTCTGTGTATCTGTTGTACCACTACCAGGCTGTTTTGACTACCGTGGTGGTATAATAGGTTCTAAAATCAGGTAGTGTGAGGCCTCTCACTTTGTTCTTCTTCTTGAGTAATGCTTTACTTATTCAGGGCCTGTTCCTTTCCACAGGAAGTTGGTGACTTGTTTCTCCATCTCATTAAAAAATGTTGGTGGAATTTGAATCAGGATTGCATTGTATCTGTAGATTGCTTTGAGTAGAATTGACATTTTCACAATGTTGAGTCTACCTATCCATGAGCAAGGTATGTTTTTCCACTTACGCAGGTCTCTTTTGGTTTCTTGCAGTAGTGTCTTGTAGTTTTCATTGTATACGTCTTTTATGTCTCTGGATAGACTGGTTCCTAAGTATTTTATCTTCTTGGGGACTACTGTAAATGGTACTGATTTGGTGATTTCCTCTTCAAGGTTCTCTTTGTTGATGTAAGGGAATCCAACTGATTTTTGTATGTTTATCTTGGATCCTGAAACTTTGCTGAAATCTTCTATTAGTTCCAGTAGTTTTCTTGTGGATTCTTTGGGGTTTTCTGTGTATAAGATCCTATCATCTGCAAATAGAGATACTTTGACTTCTTCCTTACCAATTTGAGTGCCTTTATTCCTTTTTCTAGCCTAATTGCCCTGGCTAGGACCTTGAGCACAATGTTGAATAAGAGTGTTGATAAAGGGCATCCTTGTCTGGTTTCCGTTCTCAAGGGGAATGCTTTCGGAGTCTCTCCATTTAGGATGATGTTGGCTTTTGGCTTTGTATAAATGCCCTTTATTATGCTGACGTATTTCCCGTCTATTCCTGTTTTGTTGAGAGTTTTTATCACGAATGGGTGTTGGACTTTGTCAAATGCCTTTTCTGCATCGATTGATAAGATCATGTGGTTCTTGTCTTTTGTTTTATTTATGTGATGGATTACATTGATTGTTTTTCTAATGTTGAACTATCCCTGCATACCTGGTATAAAGCCCACCTGATCATGGTGAATTTTTTTTTTTTTTTTTTTTTTGATATGTTGCTGAATTCGGTTGGCTAGAATTTTGTTGAGGATTTTTGCGTCAGTGTTCATGAGGGATATTGGTCTGTGATTTTTTTTTTTGTGGTGTCTACCTGGTTTTGGTATCAGGGTTATGCTGGCTTCATAGAATGAGTTTGGGAGTATTCCTTCCTTTTCTATGCTGTGAAATAGCTTAAGTAGTAGTAGTGTTAATTCTTCTCTGAAAGTTTGGTAGAATTCTCCAGTGAAGCCGTCCGGGCCAGGGCTTTTTTTTTTGTTGTTGTTGTACTTTAGGTGAAAGTTTACAGAACAAATAGTTTCTCATTACACAGTCAGTACGCATATTGTTTTATGACGTTGGTTAACAAACCCACAACATATCAAAACTCTCCCCTTGGAAGATCTCTTTTGTCTTTTGGTGAAAATATACATAGCCAAAGACACACCATTTCAAAAATTTCTACATGTACAATTCAGTGACATCAATTACATTCTTCCAGTTGTGCTGCTATTCTCACTGTCCTTTTCTAGATTATTCCATCACCCTTACTTTCAACTCACTGGCCAGGGCTTTTTTTTTTTCTTTTTATTTTTTGAGGAGTTTTTAAATTACCTTTTCAATCTCTTCTTTTGTTATGGGTTTATTTAGTAGTTCTACCTATGTGTTAGATTAGGTAGGTAGTGAATTTCTAGAAATTTGTGCATTTCCTCTAGGTTTTCAAATATGTTAGAGTACAATTTTTTATAGTATTCTGTTATGATTCTTTTAATTTCAGTTGGGTCTGTTGTGATATCACCTATCTCATTTCTTGTTTGGGTTATCTGCTTCCTCTCCTGTTTTTCTTTTGTCAGTTTGGCCAGTGGTTTAATGATTTTGTTGATCTTCTCAGAGAACCAGCTTTTGGTCTTGTTAACTCTTTCAGTTGTTTTTCTATTCTCTATTTCATTTAATTCAGCTCTAATTCTTATTATTTCCTTTCTACTGGTGCCTGAGGGCTTCTTTTGCTGCTCTCTTTCTACTTGTTCTGGTTGTAGGGTTAATGTTTCGATTATGGCCCTTTCTTCTTTTTGGATGTGTGCATTTATTGCTATAAACTGACCTCTGAGCACTGCTTTTGCTGTGTCCCAAAGGTTCTGGTAGGATGTGTTTTCATTCTTGTTTGATTCTATGGATTTCTTTATTTTATCTTTAATTTCTTCTATAACCCAGTAGTTTTTGAGCAAGGTGTTGTTCAGTTTCCATGTGTTTGATTTTTTTCCATTGTTGATTTCTACTTTTATGGCTTTATGGTCAGAAAAGATACTTTGTAATATTTTGATGCTTTGGATTTTGTTAAGGCTTGCTTTATGGCGTAGTATGTGGTCTCTTCTGGAGAATGTCCATGTGCGTTAGGAAAGAAAGTATACTTGGCTGCTGTTGGGTGGAGTGCTTGGTATATGTCTATGAGATCAAGTTGGTGGATTGTAGCATTTAGCTCTTCCGTGTCTTTGTTGAGGTTCTTTCTGGATGTTCTGTCTTTCACCGAAAGTGGTGTGTTTAAGTCTCCTGCTACTATTGTGGAGCTGTCTGTCTCTCTTTTCAGTGCTGTTGGAGTTTGTTTTATGTATTTTGGAGCCCTGTCATTGGGTGCGTAAATATTTATTGTAGTTCTGTCTTCCTGGTGTATTGACCCTTTAATCCTCTTAATAGTGCCGTTTCTTATCCTTTGTGGTGGATATTACTTTAAAGTCTATTTTGTCAGGGATTAATATTGCGACTCCTGCTCTTTTTTGCTTATTGTTCACTTAATATATTTTTTTCCACCCTTTGAGTTTTAGTTTGTCTTTAAGTCGAAGGTGTGTCTCTTGTAGGCAGCATATAGATGAATAGTCTTTTTTTATCTAGTCTGCCACTCTCTGTCTCTTTGTTGGTGCATTTAGTCCGTTTACATTCAGCATAATTGTTAATAGGTATGAGTTTAGTGCTGTGATTTTGATGTCATTTTTTGTGTGTTCACAGTTTCTTTGTTCCACTTAATTTTCTGTGCTGAGTCATTTTTCTTTATGTGTTTTTTTCATCTATTTCATTGTTGTTGAGTTTCTGTTTGCTGAGTCCTTATATTTTTCTAGTTTTCTTCTTGACTTGTAGGATTGTTAGTTTCCTTTGTGGTTACCTTAATATTTACCCATATTTTTCTTAGTTTTTACCAGTCTTTATTTCTTTATATCGCCTTGACTTCCTCTCCATATGAAAAATCTACGTCTACCTTTTTTAAGTCCCTCTTTTTGTTTTAATGTTGTTATCTTTTACATATTGACATCTGTTTCCCTATTTTTAGTGTTTTAGCTTTGATTTACTTTTCTGACTTCCCTATCAGGGTTGATATCTGGTTGTTCTGTCCTGTGTTCCTGTCTTGGTTTGTTATCTGATGTTATTGATTTTCTAACCGGAGGACTTCCTTTAGTATTTCTTGTAATTTTGGTTTGTTTTTTGCAGATTCCCTAAACTTCTGTTTATCTGGAAATGCCCTTATTTCGCCATCAGATTTGAGAGACAGTTTTGCTGGGTATATAATTCTTGACTGGCAGTTTTTTTCCTTCAAGGCTTTATATATGTCATCCCATTGCCTTCTTGCCTGCATGGTTTCTGCTGAGTAGTCCAAGCTTATTGACTCTTCTTTGTAGATGACTTTTCATTTATCCCTGGCTGCTCTTAAAATTCTCTCTTTATCTTTGGTTTTGGCTAGTTTGATTATAATATGTCATGGTGACTTTATTTTGTGATCTATCTTATGTGGGGTTCGATAAGCATCTTGGATAGATATCTCGTCATCTTTCATGATATCAGGGAAGTTTTCTGCCAACAAATCTTCAACAATTCTCCTTGTATTTTCTGTTATCCCCCTCGTTCTGGTACTCCAATCACTCATAGTTTATTCCTCTTGATAGAGTCCCACATAATTCTTAGGGTTTCTTCATTGTTTTTAAATCATTTTATCTGATTTTTCCTCACATAAGTTGGTGTCAAGCACTTTATCTTCAATCTCAGTAATTCTGACTTCCTTTGCCTCAGTTCTGCTCTTATGACTTTCTATTGAGCTGTCTAATCATGAAATTTTATTGTTAATCTTCTGGATTTCTGATTGCTGTCTCTCTGTGAATTCTCGCAGCCTGTTAAATTTGTCATTGTGCTCTTCTCTAATCTTTGTAATTTCCTCTATTACATGTTCTGTGTTTTGCTTAATTTCCTTCCTAATTTCTTGAAGAGTTCTGTATATTAATCTTTTGTATTCTGCCTCCGATAATTCCAAGAAATTTTCCTCCTGTGGAAAATTTCTAGATTCTTTATTTTGGGAGCTTGCTGATGCCATCATGGATTGCCTCTTTATGTGATTTGATATTAACTGTTATCTCCAAGCCACGAGTAAGTTCTTATATTTGTTTATTTTATGTTTGCTTACTGTGTCCTAGCTTCTTGTTTTGTTTTGATATGCCCAAATAGGCTGCTTGTATGAGCTAGTTTGATTATTGGCACATTTGAAGCTCTAATGTCCTTTCACCAGGTGGTTAGATCTGTTACTAGGTATGTGAGTTCAGGAGTCTGTCCACTCCTCCTGTATGGATTCAGCTCAAGTGCCCAGATAGATAGCCACCAAGTGTGTGGTGTAGGCTCTCACTTACAGTCCTAGATAAGCATGGGTGATTGGTGTAGGCACAGGCATCTGGCTGCAGCAGGGGGACATACTCTTAGCAAGGCAGGGGGCTGACGGCTGCCCCCAAGTGTCCAGAAGGAAGGCATGTCCCTGTTCCCTAGAGCGCGTTGTTGGGTTGGTTTTGCAGCCAGACCGTGAGCACCTAATTCTGTTGGCTGTAAGGACTGGGGGGCACCTCTTCTTCATGGGCCCCTATCGCAGGTGGCTGGGTGGCATAGGTGGAGCCACCAGTCCTCAGGCCCCTGATGTGGGAAGGTGAAGACCTTAATGGGCAGAGCAGTGTCAAATGTCAAGAACGTGCCACTTCACAGGTGAAACAGTTGAAGTTAAGGTTCCGGTATATACCCTGTTGTACTGTAGTAATGAGGGCCTTCACTGTTGAAATGGGCCCACAGAAGTCTCTTCAGGGGAAAAGGCCCTCAAAGTCCGTGGATCCCTTATGCCTGTGCCTAGGCAAAGGAGCTGTGCCTACCCTGGGTTCCTGGCTTAGGAGAGTCAGCAGTTTATTTTTTCCTGTTTGTTAATTTGTTTGCCCTTTGGATTGACAGTAATAGAGGTTTTTGGCAGTTTAATAAAAAATATTTTAGTGTAAAACAGAGTGTATAAACTAGATTTAAGTAGACTAAGGTGTGATTATGATTATGGATTATGAGGTGTTGGAGATGTATGTGGGGAAACAGACCACAAGAGGGAAGGAAAAGCTGTAAATGAACAGCTAGATACCGTGATGCATCCACAGATCTTATACTGCTTCTGACAGGTGCTGTAGTTTCTTATCCACAAGTGAGTGGAGTAGTAGGTGACCCTGTCATGGAGCCTTGTACCTACTAAGTGACTGATAGAGCATTCATATCCATTGTTGTGGCCAAGGGAGATGTCCTGTGTCTCAGTACTCAGATGAACTTGTCTAGACTAGTTGATCCCATGTCACCTTTCTGAAGCACAGGCATTATAAGCTAAAAGGGTACCTTTTTGAAGGGCATGTGTGTCTGCCCATAGAGAATGCAGTGAGGCAGACAGCGGCCTGTATTGTTGCTGCATTGAGCACAAGGGTTGGTTTAATGATAAGAAACTCACCTTATCATTGGGGGTAGGGGAAAAAAGTATAAGTGGGAGATAACCGGTTAAATGAAGTACCTTCTCAAACTCCCCTTTTTAATTTCTTTTAAGATGCAAATGCTTAAACATGTTTATATATAAATAGAAAACAGTATTAATTTTAGAGGAAGCTAACAATGTAGAGAGATGATAGATGTGGTAATTGAGCAAGATCTCTGAGGTTAGTGTGGATAAAGGTAGGATCCTGAGTACTCATACAAATAGAAGGATAATCCTTGGGTGGAAATGTGAAAGAAGAGGAAAGTGGTAGGTGTAGACGGTGGATGGCAGGGGACAAAATTACAGGAATTCTTTCTTGATGGTTTAGGTCAGTGTTTTTCAACGTATGATCCTGAGATTATTGTTGGTCATCTTTGATCTATGCACGGAACACAATTAGTTTGATAGCTTCAGGAAAAAAAAAAGTGATGTAACGATTTGGTTCACTCATAGCTCACAAAATTACAATGTCCTCTCATTTTTATAATTCTGTTATTGCTGTTAGCTTAAAAGGATTATTTTTATGAAAAATTTTTGATGAATCTTTGAAACAAAATTACTATAAAATTGTTGGTTCATATATGCACATCAGATTTCCTTAAGTGATCCTTGGATACTAAAAGTTTGAGAAACAGACTATTTGTTTCTTTTACTCATTCAAATTTGAAAAAAGATTAAGCATCTGGGCTAGCGTGATAATGAATGAAGTAATAAGGGGGGTTATTTTTTGCATCAGAGGTGTCCTTTGAACTTAAGTTAGATGTCTTTGACTAATTAATTCTACTGTTCATTATATTTACTGATTGCCTGAGTTTCTTAGGTCTGTTGGTATGAAAATGATTATGATATAGTATCTGCCTTCAGGGAACTCATCATATGGGAGAGATAGTCATATGGACATATGAACAAATATGACACATAAATGCCTTGATATACAATAGTTACTTACAGTAGTAACACACAGAAAGGAGTCATTAACTCTTCTGGGATAAGAGTAGGAAAAACAGAGTCCAGGAAATTTGTGTAGATACTTGAGTGAGATCTTGAAGGATGAACCCATTAGGCAGTAAATGGGGAAGGGCAACCAACTTGGAGAGAAAAACATGGAGGCATAAGACAACATGGTGTGATTGAGCACTTACAAATTGTATTTTGGAATGTAGGATGCAGGAGCTCTCTGAGGGCAGGGTATATCTCTGTAGTCTTTGCATATCTAAATGCTGGCAGAGTGCTTGACATACATTAACCCCTTGCGATCGAGTCGCTTCTGACTCATAATGGCTCTATAGGACAGATTAGAACTGCCCCATAGGGTTTCCAAGGAGCAGCTAGTGGATTCAAACTGCTGATCTTTGGGTTAGCAGCCAAGCTCTTAACCACTGCACCACCAGGGCTCCTTGAGGGAGGGAGATAAGCAGGCAGGTTTTTGTACACCCTATAAGCAACTCCAGAAGTTATGCTTATGAGTTAGACAGTATGCTGTGAGAGGAAAGAAGTATCTCAAGGATTTTAAATAGATCAGATTTATAGTTTGTAAAGATTACAGAGGTGATGTGAAGGTTAGATTGGGAAATGGAATAGACTTGAGGCAAGTATACTGGTTAGGAGGCTATTGCTTTAGTATTGTTGAGAGACAAGATCTGAACCAAAGGAATGAATTTAGAGGCATGGATTTATTGACATAGTGACATTTGATATAATAGCTTGTTAGTAGCATCCCTAAAAACTTTCTCCTAAAAGAAGATGGATTGATGGATGGCCACTTTCTTCAAATTTAAGCTTGCATGCAAGCTGGCTTACTTTCTGAGTGACTAAACTGAATAGGAAATCCTGTATAGAGTTGTCCTGTGTCTGGATTATAGTAAACATCTAATGGGATAACAGAAAAGTTTGAAGAAGTATTGAGAAAATCACTTTCTTACCCATTTTACCTTTCCTTGGATCTTTTCTTTTCTCAGCTGCGTGATGTTGAGATGAAAAATTGATGAACTAGACATAACTTGTTGGGGGAAAAGAACCTGATTTAGTATTTAAGTACTTGGAAAATGAAGAAGGACAGAAAAGGCAGAAGAAGAAGCAACCAGGAAGTTTCTGTTAGGAAACAGAGGAGTTTGAGAGGCAGACCCAAAGTAAGCACAGACTTTGCAGGGGGATAATTGCACTGATTCTTTTTAGAAAGGGTGTGAACTATGGTTATTTAATTTATTTTACATTACACATACATGTAATGTACGTAATCTCCCTTAATGGACAGGAACAATACATTTTCATAGTAGAAATTTTGGAAAATTAATTGAATGGGAAAATGCAAATTGAGGAAAATTGTGTTAATTAATAAGTCAGAGTTTTTATAGAAATACGATTGGGTTGCCTGAAATTCAGTTCAGTTACATTTACAATACAATAAAAATGACATGTACCTCAAAATTTAATTTGTAAAAGAATTACCGAAAAATACTTTCCAAACAGAAAAGTGTAACTAATGATGCAAGCAAATAACTCAACCCACAGAGGCATATAAAAGTAATAACGTTCTCCTGCTTAGATGAATGCAGTGCCTCTGCGGTTCATTTTAATTGTTATTTAAAATGTAGACTGAAAGAACATGTGGGGAGCAGAAATGTTACTTTCTATAGGTGCTTTTACTTCAGTTACTTTAGATTTCTTTGTCTAAGCACCAGAGTATTCAACAACGTGAGAAGAAATGGTTCTTGAAGGATTTCTGCAGGTTTTCATGATTTTTTTTTAAACTCAAGTGCTATCTGTTAAAAAAATTTTATTTCTTTGCCTAAAACAAATTCACTATTCAAAAGTGATTTCTATATATGGTTTGTTGGGTCACATTTTATTTTGGAGGGCTGTTTATATATTTTGCCTATTACTTTCTCAGAATATGTGTTGAAAATTTGATTAGGTTAATTTTAATAATGTATGATAAAATCTAGGAATTCAGGAAAACAAGTTAAATATTGTGTCTTTCGTATTTGAGATTATGACTGAGGTTAACTATATTCTGCTTTTAAATTTTCCTTGTTACTCCCTTTTGAGGTTTTTTAAAAACTGCTTTATTTGGGTATAATTGACATATAACAAACTAAACATATATAAAGTATACAGTAATAAGTTTTGACGCCATGACGTCAACTGAAAAGTTTCCTAGTTCCCTCTTATAATCCTCCTTTCTCCCTCTCCCCGCCCAACCCCCTCCCTCAAGACAACCATGCGTTTTCTTTCATTTTAGACTAGTTTGCATTTTCTAGAGTTTTATATAAATGGGATCATATATTATGTACTCTCTTTTTGGTCTAGCTTCTTTCTCTCAGCATAATTATTTTGAGATTTTTCTATATGGTTGCATATGTCAAGAGTTCATTCCTTTTTTTAATTGATGAGTAGTGTTCCATTGATGGATATACCACAGTTTTTCCGTTCATTTGTTGATGGGCATTTGGGTTGTTTTTAGCTTTTGGCTGTTACAAATAAAACTTCTTCTCTGAACATTCTATATGAGTGTTTGGGCATATGCTTTCTTTTCTCTTGGGTAAATAGCTAGGATAGGAATGGCTAGATGATATGGTAGGTATTTGGTTACATTTTAAGAAATTGCCAGACTGTTTCTGTAAGTGGTTATTCTGTTTTACATTCTCATTGTCAGTGCATGGGAGGTCCACTTCCTCCACATCTTTGCCAGAATTTGCAATGGTCAGTCTTTTTTTTAATTTTCTTTCTTTCTTTTCTTTTTTTTAAATTGTACTTTAGGTGAAGGTTTATAGAACAAACTAGCTTCTCACGAAATAGTACATATATTGTTTTATGACGTTGGTTAACAACTCCATGACATGTCAGTACTCTCCCTTCTCGACCTTGGGTTCCCTATTACCAGCTTTCCTGTCCCCTCCTGCCTTCTAGTCCTTGCCTCTGAGCTGGTGTGCCCCTTTAGTCTTGTTTTGTCCTGTGGGTGTCTTAGTCTGGCTAAAAGGTGAATCTCCGGAGTGACTTCATTACTGAGCTAAAAGGATGTCTGGGGGCCATACTCTCAGGGTTTCTCCAGTCTCTGTCAGGCCAGTAAGTCTGGTCTTTTTTTGAGTTAGAATTTTGTTCTGCATTTTTCTCCAGCTCTGCCTGGGACCCTCTTATTGTGCTCCCTGTCAGAGCAGTCAGTGGTCGTAGCTGGGCACCATCTAGTTGTACTGGACTCAGTCTGGTGGAGCTGTGATAGTGTGGTCTGTTAGTCCTTTGGACTAATCTTTCCCTTGTGTCTTTAGTTTTCTTCATTTTCCCTTTCTTCTGAAGGGTTGAGACCAATGGAGTATCTTAGATGGCTGCCAGTGGTCAGTTTTTTTAATTTTAGCTATTCTAATGGGTGTGTACTGGTATTCCATTATGTTTTTTTTTGTTGACTATCTTTTCATGTGCTTATTTGCCATTTGGATATCTTTGTAAAGTGCTTAGAACATGAAGTGATGTTACCTCTTTCATTCCTTTATTGGTCATTTTTATATTCTCTTTTTTTCCTGATCAGTCAGGCTAGAGGTTTAGTAATTTTTATTGATTAACTGAAAGAACCAGCTTTTGGTTTTACTGAATTTCATTATTGTCATTTTGTTTTCTTTTTTATTTATTTTTGTTTTCTGTTTCACTCTGACTTTTATTATTTCTTGTATTCTGCTTACTTTGAGTTTAATATGTTCTTTTTCTAGTTTATGGTTTCTTAAGGTATAAGCTGAGATAATTGATTTATAATCTTTCTTCTTTTCTCATATAGGTATTTCATGCTATTAATTTCCCCCTAAGTAATGCTTTAGCAGCTTTCCACAAATTCTGATATGCCACGGTTATATTTTTATTTCAAAATACTTTCTAATTTTTATGTCTTTCTTGATCCATGGGTTATTTACAAGTATGCTATTTAGTTTTAAAATCTGAGGATTTTCCGGTGATCTCTGTTATTGATTCCTGGTTTAATTTTATTGTGATCGAATAACATAGTTTTATGACTTAAATCCTTTTAAATTTCTTGAGACTTGTTTTATGACATGGAATAGAATGTGTAGTCTACTGTTATTGGGTTCAGTGTTCTATGAATGTCACTTAAGTGATATTGATTGATAGTGTTGTTCAAGTCTTCCATGTCCTTGCTGATTTTCTATTTAATTATTCTACTAAGTATTGAGAGAGGGGTTTTGAAATCTCCAGCTATAATTGTGAATTTTTCTGTTTTTCTTTATACTTCTGTCAGTTTTTGCTTCATGTATTTTGTATTAGATATATAAATGTTTAGGATTCTTATGTCGTCTTGATGGGTTGACATTTTTTTCATGTGAAATGACCTTCTTTGTACCTAGTCAGGGCAGCCTTGAATCTCTTTTACGGCAATACGGTGGGGCAAATTTGTATGAACCAGGAATCTTACCTTGACTGGTAATTTCTCTTTCTTCTGTGAGGTTTTTGTAGTAGAGATTTGGTACAGGATCTCAGCCTTAAATTATGTTGTCTGACTTAATTATGGACTGACTTTGCAACAAGATAGTTGCTTTGATTCTCTGAATTCAGTTAAATGTGTCATTTCTTGATTGCAGTTTTCTAGATTATCGATAATTTACCACACTGAATGAGAAGAGTTTCCCCAGAGGTCTGGAATTACGGCCTGATTCTAGTTATGTTTTGTTTGTTTGTTTTTGTTGTTTCCTTTTTAGAATGAGTATAAAATCCGTTGCTGTCAAATTGATTCTGACTCATACTGTAGGAATATTAAATAACAAAAAAATGTTAACTTTTTAATTGATTTATTGCATGTTACTGGGGCTTTGATCAGGCAGCTTGTTACTTACCATAGGCCACAATGACATTGTGACAAAGAAACTTAGACTAGACTATTGATTTGTGGTGGAACCTTGAATTTAATTTTTATGTATTAGAATTATGATTTCCTAGAGGTGCTGAATCCTTTGTTGAGGTTAATTAAAATAACATTTGAGTCTTGATGTTGTTACTTACACTGTACCTATATTTCATATGCTTTTAATCCACCCTCTTTAAACAGAAGTAGTCCAAAGGATGAGTCCATCCACATCCTGAGTGTTGATGAGAAGAACAAGTTGGGAGCAAAGATTATCAAGGCAGAGATGATGGGAAATATGGTAAGACTCTTGTATGTTGCTCTTTTGGAGAATAATAATTAATATTTAACATCTTAAGAGTGATTTTGGAAGTTCCTCAGCAGTGCAATTATAGCAGACTTTGAATAACTGCTGCTTTCTGATTCCTTAAAGAAATTATTAAATATTTCTAGAAACAGTATTGTCTGTCCACACCTCAATAAATTACCTACTTGTTGTCAGATTTCTGAAATTAAGATCCTAGGGAACTACTTGATTTTTTGTTTCTTGTTTTCCTTTACTGTTTACCTTATTCTTGCCCTTCTAACTTATTGAGCATATTTGAGGGAGGAGGTAAACGTTCCACTGTCTTCTTTCCCTTTTCAGTCATGTATTATTAAGATCACTTGTTACTGTCTTCAATTCCTTTATTAAGGGACCTAGGAAAAGAGCTCCCTAAAAGGATGGTTAATTTATTGATACAAGTTTTAAACCCACATTATTTTGCACCTAAAATTGTGTTAGATGCCTTGTATAGGTTAGCTCATTTAATACTATAACAGTGTTGTGATTTAAGGCTTGTTTTACCTCAGAATTGAATAGAAATAGACATGATTTGGTAAGGGCTGCTGTATTTACTTATTTGTTTAATAAGTAAGTCAGTTTAAGCAAGTAAGTATATTGAGGGCCAGTCACATGCCTGGTATGGAGTTGGCTCAGCAATACATGTTAAAGTGCACGTGGCAGAATAGCAAAGGCAGATACATAGCTTTCTGTGTCTTGACAAAATAGATTCACTCATTGTCTTACGTATGTGGTCACCTCAAACCCAAATATAAGTGGTTTTTAAGTAGTCTTCTGTTTTGGTGGAGTATCAACATATTATTCTTTAGTAGAATAAAAGATGACCAAATAAGATATTTCTGTTTTTACTAGTTAATGTGTTTAATAAAAGGCATATCTTGTATACACTTCTCTCTTTGAATCTGGCTCTTGATAACACTGAGCTTCAATTCGTCCCAGAAGTTGGTAAAAGAGAAACCTACAGCAACAGTAACAACAGCAAGAAAATAAAGTTTGAGTTTCGAAAGCACAGAGGAATTAGCTAAAATAGTGAAAGAGAGGTCACCTAGGTAGGAGGTTAGCTTATGTTAAAATAACTTGTTCCTGTGTTCAGGGAACCACTGCAATGAAGAATATTTTTCTTTGCTTGTCACATAAATCTGTTTACTTAATTTTTTATTTTGTGGTCTATTACTGTATCTTTTTTTTTTTTTTTAAATAAATTCCTATAGGCTTCCTGGAACAAAAATAAAATATAGCCACAGTTTTTATTTGAATTACTTGTTGACAATAAAGAAATCAATATTTTAAGTCTTGTGATGGCTGTCTTGTTACAGATAATCCAAATTTTAAGTATTGGAAGTATATAATATGTAAGAAATTATAAACCTGCCATCCTTAAGATAATATATATTTCCTCCATCTCCCTATATCCCCAAAAATATGTCCTTGTAATTATTTACATTTCGAAATGTAAGCGAATGCCACAGTTATTTGAGAAATTTTTAACTGAGATAAATTGATTAAAAAGTAGTGTACTAGGCTGTGAGTTGACAGTGGAAGCTAGGTAATGGCTACATGGGTGTTCATAATTCTGTTTCGTAAAATTTGAAATATTTTACAATGAAGAATTAAAAATATATATATACACATGCTTATTTTACTTGTTTTTATTTTTGAAGGAATTAGCTGAACAACTTAAAGCCCAGCTTGAAAAGGCAAATAAACTCGAAGAAACTGCAACACAGATACCATCAAAAAAATCTGGGGTGGAGGTAAGGAATAAAAGTTTGGAGGCATGTAATTACCTTGTATAATACTACTGTTTTTTAGTAATATTTAATAGTAATATTTTAATGTGAGATTGTCTGTGTCTGTGTGTGTATGTGTTTGTTTGTAAAATTTATTTTCATTCATATTGTCTTACAAGTGTGCCATGGTAGAAAAAGAGTCTAGGCCTGCCACCAAGAAGACCTGGTTTTGGTTTGGACTCTGCCCCTTACTGACTGACAGACCTTGTGCAAGTCAGTTAACCTCTCTGGACTGTAAATTCTTCCCCTATAGAATGAAAAACTGGAATTAGATATCCATTTCATCTAAAACAAATGATTTTGTTCCATGGTTTATCCATCCATCCATTAGTGAACAGAACAGACAAAAACACATACCTGAATGGAGCTTTCATTTGGGTGGGGAGAGAGAGACGATGAACCAAGTAAATAAGTAATACAGCAAATTGCTGTTGTTGTTAGGTGCCATGGAGTCAATTTTCAACTCATAGTGACCTCGTGCTGCAGAGTAGAGCTGTCCCATAGGGTTTCTAGGATGTAATCTTTAGGAAGCAGATTACCAAATCTTTCTCCCACAGAGCTGCTAGGTGGGTTCGAACTACCAACCTCACAGCGACCCTGTAGGACAGAGTAGAACTTCCCCACAGGGTTTCCAAGGCTGTAAATCTTTACGTAAGCAGACTGCCACATCTTTCTCCCACGGAGTGGCTGGTGAGTTCAGACTGCTGACCTTTGGTTAGCAGCCTAGAGCTTAAGCACTGCACCACCAGGGCTCCTGTACAGCATATTAAAATCTGTTCCTGTTGAGTCAATTCAGACTCATAGCAACCCTATACGACAGGGTAGAACCACCCCGAAGGGTTTCTAAGGAGCAGCTGTTGGATTCGAACTGCTGGCCTTTTGGTTAGCAGCCTGAGCTCTTTACCACTTCACCAGCAGGGCTAGGAGGTTATAAACCCTATGACAAAAGAGTAGAGTAATGGGGATCTTAATTCCTCCTTGGTTGGTTGCTTTACATTTTAAATGTGGTACAGAGGCCAACCCTCATTGAGAAAGTGACATTGATGCAAGAACTTTAAAGGAGTGAAGGAGTAAATCTCTGTGTATCTGAAAGAAGAACACTCAAGGCAGAGTGAACAGTGAATTTAAAGGCCCAAAGATGGCAGCATTTCTGATGTACAGGAGCAACAGTGAAGAGAGCAGTGTTGCTGGAGTGGAGTGAGAGAAAGAGAAGAAGAAGTGGGAGGGACATCTGGGTCAGAGAGACTGTGGGAGGCCAGACCATGTTAAGCTTTGAAGGTCATAGTAAGGAACTGGGCTTTTACTCTGAGCGAGATGAGAAGCTGTTAAACTGTTTTGAGCAGATACTATTTTGACCGGACCATCCTGGCTTATGTGTAGTAATTAGGCTTTTGCAGTAATACAGATGATATGATGGTGGCTTTGATCAAGTTAAACCAATTCCGACTCATAGTGAGCCTATATAGTAGCCTTTATATAAATATTTTCTCTATATGTTTTGAAAGGAGAGCTGACAGGATTTTTATGATGGTTTAGAGCTACAGTATGAGATAAAGAGAGGAGGCAAAGAGAACCCCTAGTTTTTTAGTCTGAACAGCTGAAAGAATAGAGTGACTATTCTTTGAGATATGAAAGTAAGAGGAGGAGCAGGTTTAGGGGTGAAGATTAGAAGTCTGTTTTTGAATATATTGAGTTTCAATGCCTTTTGGATGTGGAACAAGTAGAGATATCAAGTAGGTAGTTGGATATAGTTCGAAGTTGGGAAAAGTCTGGACTAGAGATATAACTTTGGGAGTTATTAGTATAAAGATGATACATATACCAATGGAGTAAATGTAGATAGGAAGAAGTTGTTGAAGGCCTGATTCTGATGCATTAGTGTTTAGAGGTTAGATAAATTAACTCATTGACTTCTTACAACAACCTTTGAGGTAGTTCATGTCATTATCACAGTTTCATAGGTCATGAAACTGAGGCACAGAGAGTTGTACAACTAATAAGTGGCAGAGTAAGGATTTAAACTCACAAAAGTACTTTTGTTTACCTGACGTCTTTTCCTTGATTCTGAATGACAAAGTTAGCAACAGTTTTGAAGAGTGATTAGGATATAATAAAAGACTGTTCTTAAAGATAATTTAATGTCAGTATGAGAAGAGCTTGGAGTGTATGGAATGAAGTTCCATAGAATTTTCATCAGGCTACTGTTATTAATGACTTAGATAATAGTGTAGAGAGTATGTTTGTGAAATTAGCTGCTTTCACTAAGTTGTAGCTAATGTTTTACAAAAGTGAATAATTCAGGATTTCTTACAGAGATTAAGGAATTGAGAAACTATAACATCTCATTAGATTTCATTTCTTACAACCAAGTGCTTCATCCACCCGAAGTTAAAGTGTATTTTGAAGTAGCCTGTACAGTTGCTTATACAGACAAGCAAAAGGATCCACAAAGAAAATCTTTGAAGTCATGTGCTCTGGAAATGTCAGTTGAGCTAGTTTGTGGCCTAGAACAGAAGGAAAAATTGAAGCAGATATCCTGTTAAATGATATTTCTTCTAATGTTTTAAAAATGCCACGGAGTAATTGACAGCCTATGTCTCTTCTTTTGAGCACACAATTCCCTAATATTACTGATGTCTTTTTTTATTTTTATTTTTGTTGTACTTTAGATGAAGGTTTACAGAACACATAGTTTCTCATTAAACCGTCAGTACACATATTATTTTATGACATTGGTTAACAACCCCACGACATGTTAACACTGTCCTTTCTCGACCTTGGAGGGCCTTTTATTTTTGTTTCTTTTTTTTTTGGTGAAAATATACATAGCCAAAGATACACTGCTTCAAGAATTTCTACATGTACAATTCAGTGACATTGATTACATTCTTACAGTTGTGCTGCTATTCTCACTATCCTTTTCCAAATTATTTCATCACATTATCTTCAACTCACTGCCCCCTAGGCTTCCTATCAAACCTTTTGAGTTGCTGTTGTCAATTTGATCTCACATAGATAATTTTTTTTTTTTTTTTTTTGGTACTTTAGATGTAGGTTTACAGAACAAATAGTGTCTCATTAAACAGTTAGTACACATATTGTTTTATGATAATAGTTAACAACCTAACAACATGTCAGCACTGTCATTCTCAACCTTGAGTTCTCTTTCACCAGGTTTCCTGTCCCCTCCTGCCTTCTAGTCCTTGTCCCTGGACTTTTGTGCCTCATTAGTCCCATTTTGTTTCATGGAGCTGTCCAATCCCTGGCTGAATGGTGAACCTTGGGAGTGACTTCACCACTGAGCTAAAAGGGTATCTGGGGGCCATACTCTCGGGGTTTCTCCAGTCTGTCAGGCCAGTAAATCTGGTCTTTTTTTTTTGTGAGTTAGAATTTTGTTCTACATCCTTCTCCAGCTCTGCCCAGGATCCTCTGTTGTGATCCTGTCAGAGCATACAGTGGTGGTA
Source organism: Dugong dugon (assembly GCA_030035585.1). Taxonomy (NCBI): domain Eukaryota; kingdom Metazoa; phylum Chordata; class Mammalia; order Sirenia; family Dugongidae; genus Dugong; species Dugong dugon. The sequence continues at coordinate 37,856,744 of CM057467.1, forward strand.
GCCAGGCACCATCTAGCTGTACTGTCTGGTGGAGGCCTTGGTAGTTGTGGTCCATTAGGCTGATGTCCTTATAAGAACTGGCTCATCTTAGCTTTCAAACAATTGGGGTAAGCAGTACAATCAAAGTAGAATTTGCTTGTGAGATTCTTTTGGAACTGTATAACCCTTTGAAACTTCAGTTAGAAAGCTTTTTGTTCCAAGGATTCTTTGACCAGAAAGAAAAATTTTGGTCCTTGGTATAGAGATGGAACACTTTGACATCTGATTCCATTTTTACCAGGCATACATAGAAAACAAACCTCTGTCAACATTTCTGAAAGAATTCTCTTCTGCCATTGAAGTCACTTATTACATCAGAGTCAGGTCCTTGACTTATCTTGTCCTTCAAAGTTTTTTTGTCAAGAAATGGAGTAGAATAAAAAGCTGTTTACTACTACATAGAAATATGCTGACTTACTAGAGGAAAATCCTGAAACATTTCTGGTAGAAATTTTGCCCTTTTAGAGAAAAGAAAACCTTATTTATAGAACATTTGGACAGGGAGTAGTTCTTTCATTGCTTTGACTTATTGAAAATTTTAGGTCGTATGAACAAGGTAAATCTCTTGATTCAAAGACCTATGAATATTATTTTGGCTTTAGTGAAAAACCATCAGCACTTGTAATTATTGGTTTACTTATGACTACGTAATATTTAGGGCAAGGACTGTTTCTTTCATTTCTATAGCTAGTGCCCAGAGTAATGCTTGGCACATTATAGACTACCAAGAAATACTTGAAACAAAATGTTTATTGTATGAATGTCTTTGATTTATTTGCTTCCCTATAGTTTTTTTTAATTGTAAATCTTAAAAATGATCTGTGAACTTTGAAATCAACTAGTCCTGCTTCCCATGAGTGTAGCTTCCTTATTTAAACAGTAATCCAGTACATAGCATCTCCATCTAACTTGTGTTTGAACACTGAATGATGAGGTTCATTGAGTTTTGGAGGATTGCCAGTTCCATTTCAGGACAAATCTAATAATTAAATCCTAATCTGCCCTTTGTTATTTCTACCTGTTGATAGTATTTTGTTAACACATTTGGCTGCTAACCCTAAAAGTTGGCAGTTCACATCCACCCAGAGGTACCTCAGAAAAAAGGCCTGGCAATCTACTTCTGAAAAATCAGCCATGAAGACCCTATGGAGCCCGGTTCTACTCTGATACACATGGGTTCGCCATGTATTGGGGTCTGCTTGCGGACAACTGGTTAATAATACTTCAGTGAAATCACATCGTGGGCACAGTGGATATAACAGAATTCAGCTCTACACTCTTTTTAATCGTGTAGGAAATTCAGCTCACCATTTGCAGTAATTTGCAGTCGTTGCATATTGATGCAGTGGCTTTAAAGTTAAGTTTGCACTGCTGACAAGAGGAATGCATTATTATGGTCCCCAGGTGGCTGTGTGAAGTGGGTCTCATAGATAGTCTTTGTGTGAGGGGCCCCTGAGAAACATTAACTAATAAATAATTAAACGGATTAAGTTATATGTTACATTTTGTACATAAAGTCAGTTACTTGACTGGTGATTTAAAGTATTTCCAATAGTAATTTTGACCATATTTGATTATTGTCTTAATATTGCCTTTTGATCTGATTCTTGGGTACATTGTAAGTTCACTGTACTGCCATTGGCTCTGATTCTCAGAGTATGTGTATCTGTAGACTTTTTTTTCTATGTTTAAGCATCCAGTATCAGCAACTCATCCCATAATCCTAGGTATTATAATGGTGATTTGCCTCTAATTTTTAAAAAAGCAGTGAGGCTTGACATTTATTCAACAAATACTTTTTAGTTCTTTCTGTGTAAGAGGCACTTGCATTCTCACTTTTCTAAATCAGATATTTTAAGTCTAAAATGAGCATTATTATAACTTTGTATTTATTTCACTTTTTACCAAGTCACATTACCATAGATATACCTTACTTGGTAATAGAGCCTATCCTGATACAAGATAGGTATGCAAAAATGTTATTTCCTTTCAGTCATTTAGCTACTTTCTTCCCCAGCCAAACAAAATAGGTCAATGATGTACCTATTTTGTAAACAGTTCAACCTGTTTTTTGTTGTTGTTGTTGTTGTTAACTCTCTTTAAGTATTCCTTATTGCAGTGCTCCACAATTAGAAAGAATATCTTAAGCTTATTGGAGGTCTTATTTCCTTAAATAGACCTTTTCCTAAAGAAGCATATATTTTAAGCTAAATTAATTAAAGCAAAAGCAATTTGATAATGATATACAAGTGCAAACCAACCTTATAATAATATAAGGAATCTTATATGTGTTCTCTTTTCTCACACCTCACATCAAATTCATCACCAAATACTGTTAATTTTACTGGCTAAATATTTCTTTATTGAGTAGTTTTAAAAATTTATGAAGAATATTTTCTCAAGTGTAATAATTTAGAAAAATTTGTAGAGTATTTTGGATAGGTGTGATTATATATTAATGGCTATAATTCAGGGTCAAGAATTATTTTGTGAACTGCCTCAAATTTTGAATCAGGGATCTCCAATAGATACTGAAGCCTTAACTAGTTGCTTTCCTTAGAGAAGAGAGAATGACCTAGCATCAGCTTCTCTCCTCCACCAATTTGCCTTTATTCCCCCAAGTGCTCATTAGTTTTTTCTTGGTAAGTCTGCTTTCAGCAACTTATTCCTGTTTCTTTTTAATGATTAAATTTAAAGGAAAAACAAAAAGTTACTCCTTAGAGAAATACAAACCAAATCAAACTCACTGTCATTGAGTCATTCCCACTCATAGCAACCCTATAGGACAGAATAGAACTCCCCCACTAGGGTTTCCAAGGTGGTAAATCCTTATGGAAGCAGACTGGCGCATCTTTCTCCTGCGGAGTGGCTGATGCCTTTGAACTGCCAACCTTTTAGCAGCCAAGCACTTTAACCACTGTGCTAACAGGGCTCCTTATGTGAGAAATAGTGAATTTTTATAGCGATGGGTAGCATTTGATACTTAATATGTTCTCTTGAAGGATTTAATGCTTGTATGTTCTTTTTCCAAATGTGTTTTTCGGGAGGTGTGGGGTAATGTTATGTGTTGTATATTTGCAAGTTTAAGAGGAAAACATTTTAAGTGAAACAAATCAACACCAAAGTAAATTTTATCCTCGTATATGTTTAAAACTGACTTTAATCGTATTTTAGAATGCATAACAAATTGTTCAGAGTAGCTGTAAGAAGTCAAATTTAATGTGATTTAGCAAAATTAAAAATGCAGTTTTCAACTTCAAAATGCATAATGAGTATGCAGATACCAAAACAGGTTCTGACTGGAACAATTGTAGTCGACAGTTACGAATAAAGATTTATGTGGGAGAGAAAATAAAATTAGATGTTGAAACTCAACAACAAAAAAAAAGAAGAAGAAAGAAAAACACTTTCATGTTATAGTGAATCATAAAGAAAATTTATGGTATTCATTTTGTTCCTGTCTCCCTAGAAATACCCCGTAAATATCTATGTATGATTCTTGGAATTGAGTATAAAAATTAAGTATGAGAAATATGGTTTGGTTTAGAAATTTGTGCCATCTGAGCATTATAGGATATATTTTGTAAGGAATTATTACTTTAAGAAAACCACTTAGCTTTTTTCCCCCTTTTAATTTTATTGTAGCAAAAATACATATGCCAAAAAAATTGCCATTTTAGCCATTTTTAAGTGTACAATTCAGTGACATAAATTATATTCACCATATTGTGCAACAATCACCACTGTGCGTTTTTACAAATTTTTCATTACTCTAAAAAGAAATTCATACCAAAACCAAACCCGTTGCTGTTGAGTCAATTCTGACTCATAGCGACCCTATTGGACAGAGTAGAACTCTGCCATATAGGGTTTCCAAGGAGCAGCTCGTAGATTGACACTGCCAACCTTTTGGTTAGCAGCTGAGCTCTTAACCACTGGGCTACCAGGGATCTAAAAAGAAACTGAGTACCCCTTAAACAATAACTCCCTCTCCTGTCTTCCCCCAGCCACTGGTAACCATTAATAAACTTTTGTCTTTATGCCTGTGTTAGTCATCTAGTGCTGCTCTAACAGAGATACCATGAGTGGATGGCTTTTACAAAGAGAAGTTTATTTCTTCACAGTCCAGTAGGCTGCAAGTCCAAATTCAGGACGTTAGCTCCAGGGGACGCTTTCTGTGTCGGCTCTGCAGGAAGGTCCATGTCATCAATCTTCCCTTGGTCTGGGAGCTTCTCTTCGCAGGAACCTCAGGTCCAAAGGACGCGCTCTGCTCCCAGCACTGCTTTCTTGGTGGTATGAGGTTCCCATGTGTCCCTGCTTGCTTCTCTCTTTTATATCTCAAAAGAGATTGGATTAAGACACTATCTAATCTTGTAGACGTCATCAGTATAACCTCATCATAGTGATAGAGTTTATAACACATAAGCAGATCACATGTAACCTCATCATAGTGATAGAGTTTACAACACAAGGAAGTCACATCAGATTACACAATCATATACAGTACTGGGAATTATGACCTAGTCAAGTTGACAGATATTTTCGGGGAACACAATTTAATCCATGACAATGCCTTTCCCTATTCTAGATATTTCATATAAGTGGAATCATACACTATTTTTCCTTTTATGTCTGACTGATTTCACTCAGCATAATGTTTTCACAGTTTATGAATGTTGTAGCATGAATCAGGACTTCATTTCTCTTAATGGCTGAATAATATTCCATTGTATGGATATACCACATTTTATTCATTCATCTGTTAATGGACACTTGGGTTGTTTCTACCTTTTGGCTATTGTAAACAATGCTGCAATGAACATTAGTGTGCAAGTATCTATTTGAACCCCTCCTTCCAAGTCTTTTAGGTATATACCCAGAAGTGCAACTTCTGAGTCATATGGTAATTTTGTTTAACTTGTTGGGTAACTACCTAACTGTTGTCCACAGCGGCTGCACCATTTTACATTTCCATCAGCATTGCATGAGGGCTCCAATTTTTCCACATCCTTGCCAAAACTTATTTTCTGTTTTTCTGAAAATAGCCATCCTAGTGGGGGTGAAGTGAAATCTCGTGGTTTTGACTTGTGTTTCTTAATGACTGATGAGGCTGAACGTCTTTTCATGTGCTTATTGGCCATTTGTATGTCTTCTTTGGAAAAGTGTCTGTTCAAGTCTTTTTCTCATTTTTTAATTGCGTTGTTTGTCTTTTTATTGTTGAGTTGTAGGTGTTCTTTATAAATTCTAAATATTAAACTCTTTTGATACACGATTACCAAAATATTTTCTCCCATTCAGTAGTTTGTCTTTTCACTTACTTGATAAAGTCCTTTGATACGTAAAAACTTTTAGTTTTGATTAAGTCCAGTTTATCTATTTTTCTTTTGTTGCTCATTGTTTTTGGTGTCTTATCTAAGAATCTATTTTCAAGACTTGGCACCCTTATTGAAAATCAATTGACCACGAATATATAGGTTTATTTCTGAAGTCTCAGTTCTATTCCATTGGTCTATATGTCCATCCTAATACCATACCACAGTGTTTTGATTATTGTAGCTTTATATTGTTTTAAAATTGAGAAGTTGAGTCCTCCTTCCTTGTTCTTTTTTAGGATTGTTTTGGCTATTCAGGACCTCTTGCAATGGCATATGAATTTGAGAATCGAATTTTTCTTTTTGCAAAAAAGGCTGTTGGAATTTTGGTGGGGATTGTATTGAATCTGTAGATTGCTTTGAAGAATAGTGACATCTTACCAATATTAAGTCTTCCAATCCATGTACATGGGATGTCTTTCCATTTATTTAGATCTTTCAGCAGTGCTTTATGGTTTTCTGTGTACACATCTTTCACCTCCCTGGTTAAATTTATTCCTACCTACCTACTTACTCATTGCTGTCAAGTCAATTCGAACTCATAGTGACCCTATAGGACAGAATAGAATTGCCCCATAGAGTTTCCAAGGAGCATCTGGCAGATTCAAACTGCTGACCTTTTGGTTATCAGCCATAGCTCTTAACCACTACGCCACCAGGGTTTCCAAATTTATTCCTAGGTATTCTTTTAGTTGCTATTACAAATGGAATTATTTTCTTAATTTCCTTTTTAGATTGTTCATTGCTGGTGTATAAAACCAAAACCAGTTGCTGTCAACAGCTGACTCATGGAGTAATTAGAGTAATAGTGTACTACATAGGGTTTTTAGTGGCTGGTTTTTTGGAAGTAAATCACCAGACCTTCTTCCAAGGTGCCTCTGAGTTGACTTGAAACTCCAACCTTTGGTTAGCTGCTGAACATGTTAACTGTTTGCCACCACCTAGGGACTTTGGTGTATAGATAGAAACCCAACTGAATTTTGTATATTGATCTTGTACCCCACAACTTTGCTGAATTCATCTATTAGCTCTGCTAGCTTTCATGTAGATTCTTTGGGTTTATATACGCTTGTATTTATATATGGTCATGTCATCTGCAAATAGAGATTGTTTTTACTTCTTCTTTTTGGATTTGGATGCCCTTATTTCTTTGTCTTGCCTAATTACTCTGGTAAGAACTTCCAGTACAATGTTGAATAGCAGTGTTGAAAGTGGGCATCTTTGTCTTGTTTCTGGTCTTGGAACAAAGCTTTCAGTCTTTCACTGTTGAGTATGATGTTAGTTGTGGGTAAGAAAACCACTTAGCTTTGAACTCCTTTAGTAATATCTCATTTTTACTTAGGTTCTATTACTAAAACTATTTAATTGAATTTCAGGGTATAGTTCTATTCTTTGAGATAATGATATTAGTTGAAGTGTACAACACTACTACTCTTGCTACTGTTATTGCTAGTGCCAGGTAGTATTTTTGAGAGCCTACTCTATTCCAGGGCTTTTTTAAAGCACTTTGTATATAAGAATTACTTAGTTTGTATTAAAATTCTGTGAAGGAGGTATTTTCATTATCCCTATTTTTTGAACAAATAAAGTACAGAATGAGGTGAGTTTCAATTAAGTTTTAATTTAAGACAAATAAGGTTAGGGGTATGTGTGTAATTTAAAATTACTTATAAATAAAAAGCATTTAAAATAATTATTTTTTGTTAGATTGATAAGCTGATGTTTGAAAAAATAAAAAGTAAGAAAATCTTGCCTGGATACTGAAACTAATTTCATATTTGACAGTTATGCAGGTTATAAGCAAGTAAGTTGCTTAGAAATGCTCATGCAATTTAATAGAAAATTTTCCATTAAGATGATTTTGTAGCTTGAAAAAATAACAAAGTATATTTTCCCTTAATTTTCAATCACAGATGACTTCTAATTGTGTGTTCATTGCAGAAATATGAAAAATGCAAAATAAATAAATAAAAATCACCCTAAAGTCCTACTACCCAGCAATAATTCTGATAAACATTTTCAAGTATTTCTTTCCAGATTTCTCTCTTTATTTCCTTTTTTTACTCTTTTCTTTTCTTATGACATAGTAAATGATTTTGAACAGTTGACATAAAGCAAAAAAGAAAAAATCATCCACATTCTTTTTATTTTTTGATGTTTTCCATAAGTCCTTGTCTATATGTATATGTAAACATATGTATAATTGTAATAATAGTTTTAATTGCTTTATTCCAGTTATATCAGCAACATTTTCCCATGTTTTACAGTATTTATCATTAAATAAACTTGTAATCAATCAGCATATTCAGTGTCCCAATGCAATTTATAAAATTTATTTAAGAAATTCAGAATGATGCATTTTTTCCTGCAAGTTTGCCTTCAGTATATTCTTACCCGTCTTTTTCTTGGCAGTTACTCAAAACTTTCTCCATTCTCTTCAGGTAGCTACTTTATTTTTAGCAATGACTGCTTCCCACCTTATTGAAAAAATAGACATTATAAGTTTGAATGTTTATGATGTTACCTAGTCACCCTGAAAATTTATTTTTCTGCATCTCTCATCTGGCCATGGAAAAGGTGTTCCCATATCTTTTAAAGCCAAACTCTTTACCTGTGCTCTTAATCTCATTCCTTTTCTGTCTTCTGGAACCAGTGCCCACCAGTTATTACTGCTCTTTTATAAAAATCTTCCATTTGTTTCTCTCTGGTAGCTCCTTTCCCATGTCTTGTAAATACACTTAAGTCTTATGTCCTTAAACACACACAGACAAATCCGTTTCAAAAAAGCCAACAACTTTCTTTTCTCTTAGCAACTTTACCATCCTCCTCTGGCAAACAGACAGGAAAGGGTGGTCCAGGCAAAGGGAGCAACATGGGTAAAAGTGCAAAGGAGAGAGTGAGATGGTATATTTTGAAGATCTAAAAGTTGTTCTGAATGGGTGCAGAGTGAGGTATGAATGAGGGCTTAGGAAGAAGAGGTTGGGTAGATAGGCAAGGATCAAATCTATGTTCTCATTCTGATTATTTTTGCCAGTTTCATGGCTTCAGTTAACACGTCTATGTGAGAGTGTAGCTCTATCTCTGACCTGTTTGCTGAGCTTTAAAGTAGTATTTCCGGTTGTTGGCTGTACTTTTATGGGTGCATTATAACTTCAGAATGTCTAAAATCATTCCCTCATATCCATCCATCCATCTCTCCCATCCCACCCATCATCCATCCATCCATCCCTCCCATCCCTCCAATCCCTCCCATCCATCTATCCCGTCCATCCATCCCATCTGCCTATCATCTAAAACTTTCCTTCTCTCAGTTGCATTGCCATCCTTCTGTTTTTCTGACTTAAAAATCAAGGACAAATTCTTAGAACTTCTTGCAGTACATTTAAGTGGTCAACAAGTAGTGTTGTTTTTACCTTTACCCTTGTCCTGTATGTATCTCATCCTTTCTGTAATCACTGCCCTCGTTTAATCCCTCATCATCTCTTCATGTATTACAGTAACATCCAGTGTGATCTTCCTGCCACTATTATTTCACTCATCAAAATGGCCTTTACATTGCCACCAGAATTATCTAATTTAAATTGTGGTATAGTTATAGTTAGAAGAACCCTGTATTTAAGAGTCAGAACCTCAGGTCACATCTCGCCTCCTTAACTCCTTTAGCTGAGTTACTTGTCTTGAAGCAAGAGCCATTAAAATATTATTGAGATCTTTAAAATGCAATTTAAATTAAAAAATTTTCTACAACACAAAAATGATCTGTATCTGTCTTTTTTCTTTGCTTAGAAATCTTTTAGCACTACCAGATCTTTGTGCTTTTGCTCAGATTGTTTCCTTGGCTTCTAAGGCCTTTACGTTTCCATCTTTGTTTCTGAACACCCAGTTCAGTTGTCACCAAGAAAGGATCAGCTTCTCCCTCCTCTGTGATTTTTGATTTATACCTTAGTTGTTTTACTTAGTAGTCTGAATAATACAACAGATAAGTGGTAACTTTGGTGAAGGGTAAGACAGTACACAGTACTTGGGAAGCCAACACAGCTTGTACAAGGCAAGGTCATGGAATTTCCATAGACACGTCCAAACTCCCTGAGGGACCGAATTGCTGGGCTGAGGGCTGTGGGGACCATGGTCTCGGGGAACATCTAGCTCAGTTGGCATAATACAGTTTATAAAGAAAATTTTCTACATTCTACTTTGGTGAGTAGCGTCTAGGATCTTAAAAGCCTGTGAGTGGCCATCGAAGATACTCCACTGATCTCACCTCTTCAGGAGCAAGGGAATGATGAAAACTACAGATATAAGGGAAAGATTAGTCCAAAGGACTAATAGGCCACAAGTACCATGGCCTCCACCAGGCTAAGTCCAGTACAACTAGATGGTGCCCGGCTACCACCACTGACTGCTTTGACAGGGATCACAACAGAGGGTACCGGACAGAGCTGGAGAAAAATGTAGAACAAAATTCTAACTCATAAAAAAAGACTAGACTTACTGGCCTTACAGAGACTGGAGGAATCCCAAGAGTATGGCCCCTGGACACCCTTTTAGCTCAGTAATGAAGTCGCTTCTGAGGTTCACCCATCAACCAAAGATTAGACAGATCCATAGAACAAAACTAGACTAAAGGAGCATACCAGCCCAGGGCAAGGACTAGAAGACAGGAGGGGACAGGAAAGCTGGTAATAGGGTACATAGGGTCGAATAGGTAGAGTGTTGACATGCTGTGGGGTTGTTAACCAGTGTCATAAAACAGTATGTATAGTAACTATTTAATGAGAAGCTAGTTTATTCTGTAAACCTTTATCTAAAGTACAATAAAAAAAAAAGTCTGAATAATAGATTTATATAAACCCCCATTTCCCTTTTTCTGTCTTCCCTTTCCCTGCCATTTTATTTAAGAATTTTTAACAGCTGTGACCATCTTGATCATCTTTTTAGGCACATTCATGCTATTGGATTACATAATGACAAAAATAATTTTGAGTGTTTTGAGTCCATTGGTGAAATAGAGTGAAATGAAATAGGATATAAAAGAGAAATAAAAAGTTTCCAGTGTTTTTGATTTACTGTTTATGCCAGTTATGGACTTATTTTTACAGATCGCCCACAGTTTCATCCCAAAGCCACGTAACCTCATAAAATTTTTTAAACCTTGTACCTTGGCTTTGTTGTTGAGTCCTTAGTAAGGTACTTAAGCATTCTCAGTGAAAAAGTGGGGCATTTTCATCTAGGTGAAAGAAACTTTTGATGGTTGGAGAACAGATCACCACTTAAAGGAGTGCTGTCAACATTACTTAACTTTTTTTTTTTTTAAAAACTGATGTTGTTTACTCAATTGCTTATTAACAGTTTAGTATTCATTTTAGTAGGGGCAGTGTAGTAAGGAGTAAATGGTTAATGCATTCAGCTGCTAACCAGAAGTTGGAGGTTCAGGTCCACCCAGAGGTGCCTTGGAAGAAAGACCTGGTCATCTACTTAAAAAAAAATCAGCCATTGAAAACCCCGTGGAGCACAGTTCTAGTTTGACACACATGGGGTTGCCAAGAGTCGGAACTCACTCAGTGGCAACTGGTATAGTAATGGACATAGAATGTAATGGAATAGTGTAGGAATGGAAATAGTATGGAGTTTTAAAGTCAGAGATCTAGAATTGGATTTGGAACTCTTATTTATTGTATGTAATCCTTAGTATCCTCATTAGTAAAATGTGACTTAATAATACCTATGCATTATTCAAATACCTATGTATTATTCAAAGAGTTGTTAAATGGTGTGTGTATATATATATATATATATATATATATATATATATATATATATATATATATTGCATTTTTTTATGGTACTTTAGATGAAGGTTTACAGAACAAACTAGTTTTTCATTAAATAATTAGTACACATATTATTTTATGACATTGATTACCAACCACAGGACATGTCAACACTCTACCTTTTCGACCCTGGGTTCCCTATTGCCAGCTTTCCTGTCCCCTCCTGCCTTCTAGTCCTTGCCCCTGGGCTGGTGTGCCCCTTTAGTCTAGTTTTGTTTTATGGGTCTGTCTAATCTTTGTCTGAAGGGTGAACCCTGGGAGTGACTTCATTACTGAGCTAAAAGAGTGCTTGGGGGCCATACTCTCGGGGTTTCTCCAGTCTCTGTCAGGCCAATAAGTCTGGTCTTTTTTTGTGAGTTAGAATTTTGTTCTGTATTTTTCTCTGTCAGAGCAGTCAGTGGTAGCAGCTGGGCACCATCTAGTTGTGCTGGAGTTAGTCTGGTGGAAACTGTGGTAGTTGTGGCCCATTATAAATGAGATATATTTTAGAGCTTTGTAAAATTATATCAATATTAGTTCCTGTCTGGAAAAATTATCTTGGTTTCTTTTTAAATAGGATGAATATAAGGTGATTTTTAGATTTGATTGCTGTTGTTAATATATGAAATTTAACATTGACTGTCTTTAAATTTATCTGTTTTATACTGTTAAAATACTATTTTTCGTATCTAACTGAAAAGGAGATCCTATTATTTTAGTGTGCAAAACTCTAAAATGTCAATCAACATTTTAAAAAATTTCTAAATCTTCTCCTTCTTTCCCCTTCCACCCCTTAGCCAAATGCTGAAAGGAGCCTCCTTAAAAATATAATATGAAGTTATGTTCTCCTAACTAGCTTTGTTTGTAAGATTCATAACGAAGCAATGATGAAAGCATTTGCTATGAATTGGTTTTTTATATTGCTCTAGATATTACGATGGCTAAAATACATCTGCTTAATAAAATTAAAATCTTTAGTGATTAAACATGTCTCCAAATAATCCACTTTTAAAACTGTGAGATGACCTGTAGTCTTTTAAATCTTGTCTAATATATTTTTAGTAATGATTCTTTACATTAATGACTAATTTTCTCAAGCTTATACATGTCTCTTATCTATTCTGTCAGCAGCTTTTTGAGAGAGAGGTTAGGTAAGTCATTATTACGTCAATTTGGCAAGAAATAAAACCAGAGCTAAAAGATTAAATGCGTACCTTCATTATAATTCTAGAGCATGCTCTAGAAAAATTCCAAGATTGACAGGATGTCTTGAATAACTTAAAAGATGTGGTCATAAATTACATTTTCAGTTTATGTCTATGGTATCTCTTAGCTTCTGAATTTTGGTACTAATAAGGAATTTCCACAATGGTCTCTATATCCTCAAGAGTTTGGTTACATTAGAGTAGCACTTCTGAGTTCTATGATCACTTTGGACTAGAGGTACATTAGTACTTGAGGCCCCACTATGTACAAAAAACAGCAATCACAGACAAAATATAAAAAGAGATAATTGAAGAGATGTAGCAAGGCTCAAAAATCAAGATATACTTCTCCATGGATGAGAAACTGAGCTCAGAAACATAAAGCAGTAAGAAGCTAAAGCTTACAGGTATACAAATTCAAAAATAGGCAGACTAGCTGAGATTTGAGCCCTTCTGAGATGATGGAAATTACAAGGTCCCTTCTCATAGCTCTTCACTGTCTGACCAGGTTTGGGGGTTCTTGTAAAACGGGTCTGGAGAAGCCTTTAGCTGAGTACTGAGGGCTCTGAACCTGCTTATGATGAGAGGTGCAGAGGAAGTGGACACAGCGTGGCAACCATTACCTGAACTATGTGAAATATTCCCAATTATCACTGCAGAATGAGACCCCAGAGCTATCATTGAAAGAATTGGTTCAGGTCTGGGAATCCTGTTGGACTTAGGGGAGACAGTGTCAAAACTGTCAATTAGTGAAGAGAGAGTAGGCAGAGGGGGAGAGAGAGAGAGGAGGGAAGGAAAAAACCCTCCCACTTAAGATAAGTCTATACACCAACATTAGGAGCCATGATGGCACAATGGTTAAGTGCTCAGCTGCTAACTGAAAGTTCAGAGCTTTGAATCCACCCAGTGGCTCTGCTGAAGAAAAGACCTGGCAGTCTGCTTCCATAAAGACTACAGCCTGGGAAACTTATGGGACAGTTCTGCTCTGTCACATGAGGTTGCCATGAGTCAGAATCAACTCGACAGCGTACAACAACATCATACACTGATATACATATAAGAAAACATTAAGTTTTCCTTAGATAGTAAGAAATATAACATTGGGATATAAACTCATTGCCAGTGAGTTGAAAATGATAGAGCATCATTAAAATAACTTTGAAATTAAGTATGTTTACTAGTTTCATTGATGAGAACAGAATAATATCCATAAGAGGAATAAAAAACCAAACCAAACCCGTTGCCGTTGAGTTGATTCTGACTCATAGTGATCGTATAGGACAGAGAAGAACTGCCCCGTAGGGTTTCCAAGGAGCAGAAACTTCTTGGTGGATTCAGACTGCCGACCTTTTGGTTAGCAGCTGAGCTTTTAACCACTGTGCCACCAGGGCTCCATAGGAAGAATAGATACTATGAAACAAAATGAAGCAGAAGTGAAACAATCATAGGTAGATATGAAGAAAAGAGGGTATTCTGGAAATTTTAGAGATGAAAATTAGGAGATGGGATAAATCCTAGACAGGACTCAGTCAGATAACAGATTAGTTAAATGAAAGGTAATTAAAATAATTATAGCTAATATTTATTGAGTTCTTATTTTATGCCTGGAATTGTTATAAATGCTTTATATGTATTCATTTGATCCTGAAAACACATTATTTTCTTTATTTTACAAATGAGGAAATTGAAGTAAGTAAATAATTTGCTCAAGGTTGTATAATGGAAGGATTCAACATGGGCATTCTGGCTCCGGAGCCCACATCAGCATGCTCTGTAGCCTGAGGAGTTAGCCAGTAACTCAACACAGAAGAGATAAGGAAAAAAAAAATATGTATGAAAGAGTAGGTATGAGTTATCAAGGGTAGATAAAAGCTGAAATTACTGAAATGGAAAACCAAAAACAAATGATTGTTTTAAAAAAAGAGTATATTCTTTGAAAGAACTAATAAATTAGACAAGCCTCTGGGGAGGCTGATCAATGAAAGAGAGAGCGAGAACATAACCAGCATTAAGAATTGAAAAAGACATAATCAGGGCTGCCTCAAGCCCAGGTGGTACCATTATGGGATTACAAAAAGTGCTTTCTTTGGACCAATTAAAAAATAGTCTTGAGCCAGGACAGCCATTTTGGTGAATGGAATGCAGCTTGGTGTTCAGTCATTCACTGCCTTGGCTGAGTGCTTGTATGTCGTGAACAGCTTGCTCTTTTGTAATATGACTTTGAACATAATTAGATATTGTAGAGATTGTTTAAAAAATCATGAAAATACTAAGAACAATAATAGCTGCTTATAACAATTTTTTAAATTTAAAATATAAAAATTGAAATAGATGCTATATCATCTTTAATGATGAGAAACTCAAAACAGTATCACTATGAACCTCTAGAATCATGGACCACTAGTTGGGAAAATCTGATCTAGTGGAAGAATTTGATTTATTTCCAAAACACAAGAATAGGCTTTTAAATGTATAGACTTTTTAATACGAGCTTTTAGTCAAAGCAATGTTTTTTTCTTTTCTTTTTACTCTATGTGTTATATATAAGTAGTGCTAAAAGGCATATATCAAAGAATAGCAATACCTTGACCCTTTTCCAGACCTTCCAGACCAGTTTTAGTTCTTAGCTGTTTCTTCTGACTTTTACTTCCATCATTTCTTTTTAAGCAGTGCCTGTAAATAGACACTGCTTGGCAAATAGTATGATTACCTTTCTTTTATGTAAAATTGTTTGTTTTTATTGGCATTCATATTTGCTTTTTTTTTTTTTTTTTCATTTGCTTTGTTTCCGTGCTGTATTTTCCAGTAGCTTGTTAAAATATATCCCAAACCCTGAGAGGGAAGTGTTCCTCCTGGAGTTTTTGTACCTCTTGCTTGTATCTGTGCTGATTGTTCTCTAGATCTTCTGGACAGCTGTTCTGTTGTCATTTCCCATTGTCATCATCATGTGAATTGTCTTTGTTGTTTGCCTGTCTTCTACCCTGTTTCCTGGGTTTCATATTTTCCTGGTTCTTTTTTTTGGACTATATCTTTCAGGAGCTTCTTGAGAAGGGGTACATGAGAAGTAAATTTTATTTTATGCTCATCATTTATTGATTATTTGGCTAGGTATAGAAAAATAGAAATAATTTTCCTTCTGGCATTGCACCTTTGTCTTCTGGTGTCTGATGTTGCTGTTGAGGAGTCCAGTACCCTTGGGAGATTTTAGAGAATCTTCTCTGTATCTTCCAGTGATCATTGCTATGTTTGAGTCCATTGTTTTGGCTATGTGTCAGTCCATCTCATTGAGAGTTTCTTTTTTACTTAGAGTTTTATATTATTGGTGTAGTTTATTCAAAAGAAGTTTAGGAATTTATTTGTGATTGTATTTTCCAAAGCAGTGTTTAAGATTAGATTCATATTGAACAAATAGATGATCAGCTTTTGTTATTGGCTAAAAACAATGGTTACAGTTTGTTAGTGACTGTAAAGAATGGTTTTGTAATCACAGAGGTGGCTTCCTCTGTTAGGGAGCTAGGTTAAAACCAACAGACAAACAAAAAATCCCACTGAAAGCGTGATGTATTCAGATTTTTCTAGATATAATAGTAGAATGATGGAAGAAGCAGTGCAACAATTGGACTTTTGTTGTGGAATGGACTTTGAGTACTTATTTCCAAGCAGTTTTTGTGGTAGCTTTTACCACAGTGCCTAAATCTTTTCTAGTGGTCATAGTAGGGTAAAATCCTAACTGGAGTGAGTTATTGTGTACCTATAAGTGAGAATTCAGTTGCATTATATTTATCTTAAAACCTAGTTGAGATCAGCCACTTCCAAAATCAACTCTAATTTCCATCATGTTTGCAATGAATGACACCCCCTGTTACCCATTAACTTTTCACCAAATGCCCCTGAACCCACAGTCCTAGCTCCTGTACTGACTTTCTCCTCAGCTTTCTTTATCTCCTGGCATCCTAGTTTTTTGAGTAATTTCTATCTCTAAATGCCTATAGTTTATTGCTCACAGTGAACAGACCACAGAGTCTAGAATTTTGCTATGGCTCTTGAAAAAGGTTTCCTCTACAGGGAAGATTTAAGTATCACTAACCTGCTCACAAAAAAATGATTGGTTTGATTGAGGAGTTGGAGGGAGATAATCCGGCAGTTTGTGTAACATTTTGGGGAGTTAAGGAATGGGGAAGGAGTCTGTGGGTGGTGCACAGTTCAGACCCACCTGGAAGCACCTCAGAAAACAGGCCTGGTGATCTGCTTTTTGAAAGGTCACATCCTTGAAAACCCTATGGAACAGTTCTACTCTGTACACATGGGGTTGCCATGAGTAGGAATTGATGGCAACTAACAACAACCAGAAGATTGGGGTGAATATAACTAAAATGAAGGTTAAATTTAGGGCAGTATGAGGCACACATGGGGGGCCTGGTTGGAAACTCGTTAGGATATGAGGGAATAAAGCAGAAAAGTGAGGTGAGAAGTGTACCCAACTAATTTATTTAAAAAGGCTAATACATCTAACTGAAAGGGAAAAGAAACTCTTCTATTCACTCTTATATTATGGGCAAAATTTCCTTTCCTTGTTAATATTTTAGGCTCTTTGTTGCAACTTTTCAACTCTATCGTTGTAGCGTGAAAGCGACCACAAATACTTAAATGAATGAGTGTGGTTGTGTTCCAATAAAACTCTGCTTATTGATACTGAAATTTGGATTTCATAATTTTCACATGTCATGAAACAGTATTCTTTTGATTTTATTAAGCTATTTAATAATGTAAAAAACATTCTTAGCTTGTGGGCTGAACCAAAATAAACAGCAGGCTGATTTAGCCAGCAGGCTAAAATTTGCTGACCCTGATAAAGATTCTTAAATATGCCCAATATTCTTTGTTAATGTGATTTAACAAAAATTGGAATTTACTCAATATTTCTAGTTTTTTTTTTCAGTTTTATAATGCTAGGCTTTTAAGCTTAGTTGAGTTTTAAGTAGGTTGGGTTAAATGGAAATTCAGGGATGACTAGGTCCTGATGTACCTTTTGCAGGTAAATACAATTTCTTTGTTACTATAAAAATGATCTGTACTTTGGGAGAGAAAATTATTTATTATCCCACAAATATTGTAAATGCCATTAGGGAAGGTTCATTCCTGGATATGCTAGCAAATTGATTTTATAACTTTATATAAAAGTGTTTTGTTTTCCCCTTTCTTCCTTTAAAAACAAGAATCCACGATTCCTGTCAGCCACAGGGCTATTGTATAGATTAATGAAGTAAAGTTCACAAAACACGTTGATATTTGTTAAAGTGTCCATATAAAATGTTTGTAATAAGTCACTCAGTTTTAATGTTTTAAAAATATATAGTTCTACAAAGCAAACTGTAGTTGTTGGGGAAAATTTAAAAATCCGGAGCATTTGACATTGTTAAGAAAAGATTTTTTTAATAATTTTTTTATTGTGCTTCAGGTGAAAGTTTACACCTCATACAAAATTTCTCATACAAAAATTTATACACCTATTGTTACGTGACATTAATTGCAATCCTTATAATGTGACAGCACGCTCCCTCTTTCTACCTGGGGGTTCCTTGTGTCCATTCAGCCAGTTCCTGTCCCTTCCTGCCTTCTCATCCTGACTCTGGACACGAGCCGCCCATTCGATTTCCTATATCTGCTTGAACTAAGAAGCACACTCTTCACAAGTATTATTTTATGTTTTATAGTCCAGTCTAATCTTTGTCTGAAGAGTGGGCCTCGGGAATGGTTTTAGTTCTGGGTTAACAGAGCGTCTGGGGGCCCTGGCTTCGGGGGTTCCCCTAGTTTCAGTCAGATCAGTTAAGTCTGGTCTTTTCATGTGAGTTTGAGTTCTGCTTCACACTTTTCTCCCACTCCATCAAGGCCTCCCTTTTGTGTTCCCTGTCAGGGGGATCATTTTTTTGATGGTAGCTGGGCACCATCTAGTTCTTCTGGTCTCAGGCTGATGAAGTCTCTGGTTTATGTGGCCCTTTTGTCTCTTGGGCTAGTATTTTCCTTATGTCTTTGGTGTTCTTCATTCTCCTTTGCTTCAAGTGGGTTGAGACCAATTGATGCATCTTAGATGGCCACTCGCTAGCTTTTGAGACCCCAGACGCCACTCATCAAAGTGGGATGCAGAACATTTTCTTAATAAACTTTGTTATGCCAGTTGACCTAGATGTCCCCTGAAACCATGACCCCCAGATCTCAGCCCCAGCTACTCTGTCCCTCGAAGTGTTTGGTCGTGTTCAGGAAACTTCTTAGCTTTTGGTTTAGTCCAGTTGTGCTGACTTCCCCTGTATTGAGTGTTTTCCTTCCGTTCACCTAAGATGATTCTTGTCTACTATCTAGTTAGTGAATTCCCCTCTCCCTCCCTCCCCACCCTCGTAACCATCAAAGAATGTTGTCTTAAAAGAAAAGATTTTATAAATGCTTTCTAGTTACATCCAAAAAAGGTTTCTGCTTTCTTTAGAGAAAAATTACTAAATCATATGGATGATAAAACTACTTCTGCATATTTTCAGGGTAGAATGAACTTCTCATTTCTTTCTTTAGTTTTAATGCTAAGTAGTTGGAGAACGTACTCTGTCTTGGGTACCCAAAGTGGAAAAACTTAGTGTCGTTTGTATTGGTAGGCCCAGCGAACAGAAAGTAGCAAAAAGGGGGCAAGAGAGGAGTGGGGGGAAAGCTGGTTAGCTTTGGGAGTATGATTGTTCTCTCTGAGGTACTAGTTTATTAAATCCATTTATCAAGCAAGTATTTATGGAGTACCCACAGTATGTTTGACACGACATAGTGTACAGTTTGAGCTTTGTCCTGGAAAAGTGGGAAAGACAAATAATTATTAACAAATAGTTAACCTCCAGCAAATTAAATGTGCCTAAAATAATTGGGTAACAGAGTGTTGTGTGTCATAACTCCTTCGTTTCCTAGTTGAGCATGAAGGGAGTATTGTTCCATGCAGAGGAAATAAAATATACAGCCATAGAATTATGAAGAGCTAGAAAAGGAGTCTAGGACCAGAATTTGAAGGCCTTTTATACTATGCTAAGATGCTTTGACTTCGTATAGCACAGTACTTCTCAGACTGTCTGTGGTGTAGGACCACGTTTATATTTTCAGTCCATTATGGGCTAATTGTTTTTGTAAAATCCAGTAAAAATGAATTATAGAAAAATGAAATAATTTTTATAATAAAAATGTAAAAAATAAAAATGATATTTAAAATACAAGTCCTAAATTTTTATGTAGATTGAACCAACACAAAACTAGTCTATAAGATTGCTATAAAAAGTTCGTTAAGCACTCAGCTTCTGTACTTGTCTCATCATGACTAGTAACAAATTTTTTGCCGCTGGTAACAATTCTCGGGCTGACACTGATATGTGAACAGTAGTGATTTTGATCTGTGTCATATGGGATCCCTGTAGAGTTTTAAGCAGAGAATGGCATAATTATGTTTATGTTAAACACAATGACTTTGTTGGCAGTATAAGTGATAATCAGGTTTCAGAGTGGAAGGATAGTAACCATGGAACCCTGGAATCATCAGGATTTGAGGAATAGCTAGAAATATAGGAGAAAATGAAATTGGCTTTCTTTATACTGATAATGATAATAAAAATAATTCCCTCATTAGACTATAAACTTCTTGAAGGCAGGAACCACATTTGTTTTGTTAACTAACATATAGTAGACACTTTCAAAAATAATTGATGAATGAATGAATGGGTTAGAGAGGTAAGAGAGAACCAGTAGAGTTGAGTGTTTAAAACCAAAATGAGGAAAGTTGCAGGTTAGAGGATGTAAATATAAACAGAATCACATGCTGTGAAATCCAGGAAGATGATCATTGGAAATTGTTTATTAATTCAAAGGTCCTTAGTGAGATCAACTTCAGCAGAGTGATAAAGTTAAAAGCCAGATTATAATGTGTTGCCCATCCCTATTATCTGATAAGAGAATGAATAGAGATAGCTTTAAAATATGACATTTCATTAACTGAGGAAAAAAGTAGTGATAAATAATCTTTTCTGTCCACTTCGTATTGTGTGTGAATGTAAGATTAATAATAAATCTTTTTTTCTTCCATTTCAACAGAGGAACTAAATCTCTGTTAAATGGAATTGAAATTAATTTTTAATGTTTGATTCTGGTTTGAGAGGAAAAATGAAATATAAATGATTTGCTTGGTCTTATTTCAGATCGATTTTTGATGAAGTAGTTTGCTAATATTTTTTATGTGATTCTTCATTAAAACCTTCCCAATAAAATTCCATTTTCATCACAGAGTAAAATTTACTCTTGTTCTCTACTGTGCTAGGCGTGTAATTAGCTAAAAGTTGGTGGAAAAAATATTACGGCTTGAAAGTATGTGGGATATAACTTCTTCTGTAAAGTCATAGAGGTGGAAAGCATTTAAGGGCTATTAATAGAAAGGCCAGAGGTTGTGTGAAGTATCATTAAGAGTTCTGGTGGTGGCAGTGGCTAAAGCACTTGGCTGCTAATGAAAAGGCTGGCAGTTCGAACCCACCAGCTGCTCCATGGTAGAAAGGTATGACAGTCTGCTTCTGTAAAGATTTGCAGCCTTGGGAACCCTATGGGGCTGCTCTACTATGTCCTAAGGGGTTGCTGTGAATCAGAATCAACTAGACAACAGTGGGTTTGGTTTTTGTTTTTGTTTTTTTTTGGAGTGTCATTATAATAGTTAATTTAACACATTTGTCCTTTAGTTGCTTTATTTCTTATAATTAAGTTTTAGTAGAATCTTTAGATTGAAGAAACATCCATTAAACATGAAAATCTGCTTCATTAAGTGATGGACCCTCTTATACAGTGTCTGGTTGACTAGTGGTACTTTGTCATCTTTTGATAATGTCTAGATGAAAGCTGTATTTGAAGTTTGCTTCTGTGATTGCTTTTAAAAAATTTTTTTATAATAAAATAGACTTTCAGTACTTTATCCCCACCTTTTTCCTAAAATGGTTATGGTCATTTTATAGTATAGTAGATAATTAAAATCCAGGAGATTTAAGCAATCCATAATATTATGTGAAGGCCAGAATCTTCCTTATGTTGTTCTTGTTATTAAATATAAACATTCAACACTCTTTGCATTAATTTCAAAAGCTGTCTCTAAATCTTTACACAGAATGAAGACCAGCAAGAAGTGATCCTTGTCAGAACAGATCAGTCTGGAAGAGTATGGCCTGTGAACACACCAGGAAAAGCCCTGGAATCAAATGGAGGAAGGAAGAGGAGACAGATGGTATGTTTAACACAATGTTTTTATTAACTCAAAATTCTTTTTTTCAAAATCCTTGGAACTTTCTTTGCATTAGATAACTTCAAAATATTTTATAAAATGTACTCTCTAATGCAAACATTAGAAAATCATAAAGTTATGTTACTCCTTTTATTCTTAATTATATCCCTTTGTTTTTACAACGTGTCATCTAATTCAACTACTTTGTTTTTATATTTTGCAACTTGATTCACTCTCACACTCATGTACTTCTGTATCAGTATATTTTAAGGCTGTTGTTGAGAATGTACACAGCAACACATACACCAAGTTACATTTCTACGTGTACCATTTAGTGACATTGATTACATTCTTAGAGTTGTGCAACCATTCTCACACTCCTTTTCTGAGTTGTTCCTCACCCATTAGCGTAAATTCACTACCCTCTAAGATTCTACCTAATCTTTCAAGTTGTTGTTATCAGTTTGATCCCTTATAAATAGTTCTTAAAAGAGCATAATGCTCAAGGCAGCCATTTTTTCTGCTTAAGCTAAATTATTGTATGGTTTACAAAGACCCTGGAAAATATTTTTGGTTTGTTTGAAGATTATCCTAGGGCAGAGGTTCAGGGATTCATCCAAGCTTCATGGCTCCAGAAGTCTGGAGTCAGTGACAATTTAAAATTCTGTTTTGCTTTTTCCCCTTTTGATCAGGATTCTTCTATAGAATCTTTGATCAAATTCAACTAATTTAAAAAAAGTAGTTAATTTTGAATGTTTAAGGCAATTAATTTTAGTATACATTTCTTTGATATTGTTTATGCATAAGCTTCTTCTTGCATACTTACCATAGCTCTTAGGGAACTTTGATCTCCCAAACCTGTTATCTGTATTAGATAGCTAATTTGAGACATGGTGATGGGGTGTCCACACACGATGATGTCTTAAGTAATTATAGAAGTGCTGTGATCCTTTATAAACCTAATTTTCCATCTTCCAGCTCTAGCAATTAGTTTTTAACCTTACCTTGAGGCTCTTGAGATGGCAAAAACAGCATATTGAGTTTTCCCAAGTTAGGTTTTTGTTTTAAATTTGTAAGCTGTACAAATGGGAATTGGTGTACACAAAAGATAATTCAGAATTTTTCTGTCAAATATTATTTTTCTACTGAGTGCCTGTGCTGCTGGAGATATTAATTTATTCATTCAGCAAATAGAAAGTGGGATGGATACCTCTTCTAATGTAATGGGAAGAATTAGGAGGTTGGAGGAGAGATGAGGCAGGAGAATAGTGAAGGCTTGAATTATTTGCTATGGAAATGACAGAAAGAACTGACAAGGAATCTATAGACACATTGCCAGAATGCACTGAGGGCCCTTTTTGAGTTACATATTAAACAAGCCGTCTAGCATAAGAGTAAAGAAGGTAGATACATTAATTCAAGATTGAAGTTTGCTCTCTGAGTATAGTGAAAGGACAGAAGAGTCGGGAATTGAGAGTCTGGAGCCAGGGAGTGATTGAACTCACAGAATATGAGATTTAAGCTAGTGAAGACAGGAACTGTAATGTTGGGACAAAATATTCGGAACATGGTTCCAAAGATCTCAAAGAAGTTGAAGATCAGGTTTTATTTGGGTAAAAGAATATAAGAGTAACACTGGGGACATTTGATTTGGGAGGAAATAAATAGCACTTTTCTCTTCTACACCTGGGTATAGAACCAACTGATAGGAAGAACCAGGATTGTGTTAGTTGGGGATCAGAATATCAGCTTTATTTCTGATAAAGCTATTTGGAGAATATGGGCTTAATAATTGTAAGTGGGCTTTCTAAGACTTCTCTTCTGTTTATACTTACTCAATCTCTAGATAACTTCAGGGATTCCTCTATAGTGCTAGGGAGTTTTTGCTACAAGGAGGAGCACAGCAGAAAGGAGAGAAGAAGACAGAGCAGTTCTTCTGTTTCCCCCAAAAGAATGTTTGAATATCAGCAATGTCATGCTTCCATCCCTGGGGAAGAGGAGAGAAAAGGGGCAGGTGAAGTAAGAAGTGTTACTCTAGTGGAAGTTCCTTCACATGGAAGCAGGTAGAATAGGGATCTGGAAGGATAGATTAGTGGAATTTTTACGTTTACTATTAAACTTACTGATAATCTATTAAAAATTCTTCAGATCTCATGTTTTCACTAAATCAGTAATGTTTATTTTGTCATAGGCTTCAACCCATGAAGAAAAAGAAAGGGTCAGATACTTTCATGATGATGATAATCTAAGCCTAAATGATTTAGTCAAAAATGAAAAGATGGGAACAGCAGGAGATCAAAACAAACTTTTTATGAAAATGGCATCTAAGGTAAGGTATATTCATAGCATGTTTTTGAAGTTTGAGAAGCTGATTATTCAGTCTAGCAGTGATTTACTTGTAGAGAGCTGGTTCTCTCTAATCTTGATTTATTAATTTAAATCTTTTGTAGGACATATTTGAAACATGCATTTTGGAATTGATTTGATTATGTAATATACGTTTTGTTTGTTTTTAAATATAGAACTAGTTTAGTTCTTTAATGTAGTCCATGAACATTAATTATAGATTTAATCTAACATTTAATTTAAAGGAAAGTTTTAGGCCAGAGTTTAATGATTGGTAACATGCTGCAAGTAGGGTTACCAAACTGTCTTGTCTTAATGTTCCTTCAGTTCTTCATAATTATGTCATCAAGAGGTAGAAGAACACTTGGAGTAATATATTATGGATTGTAGAGAAGGCAACTTGTAATCATAAGTCCAGTTATATGAAAATATACGTTATCTTACTGCATCATTATGGATAGTAAACAGAACGAAGTATTGTTTTCAAATTGTATTCTTTGTTACAGTCTCTTCCTAAACAGCACATTTAAAATATTTTGTAAACTAGACATTGTATTTGAACTTAATTTTATAGCAAAGGTTGGCAAACTATGACCCTGTGGGAAAAATTTAGCTCACCACGTGTTTTTGTAAATAAAGCTTTATTGGAAAACGGCCATTTACATTTGTTTACATATTGTCTACTGCTGTGTTCCCTCTATAATTACCAAGTTGAGTAGTTGTAACAGAGACTGTATGGCCCACAAAGCAAAAAATATTTACTATCTGGCCCTTTACTGAAGAAGTTTGCCCATCCCTGTTCTATAATTCCAGTGGTTACTTTTTTGGTAGTAGTGTGATTTGAACTAGGTATCTGGAGGACAGGAATGGGAGGGAGATTTTTCACTGTATACCTTTTCAAATTTACAATATATATTTATTAACTATGTGAATGTATTACCTGGTCAGAAAATTAACTTTGTGAGAATTAAAATAAGTTAAAGGTAACCAAAGTACCTGTCTGTCTGTGTTTGTGTGTATACGAGTAAAATAAACAACTTGGATTTAAATTTAGAAATGGCCGTTCTTCCTATCACCAAGAATTGTATGGGATCTTATAAATTCAGCATAATTTTACTCTCTATTTGGGGGAAAATAATAGGGATCTCCTAGGGTCTAGAAATTCAGTGCAGAAAGGAGGATGTATATATATGTGTGTGTGTGTGTATCGATTGAATGATTGACTGATTGATTGTGCTTTAGGTGAAAGTTTATAGAGCAAATTAGTTTCCCATTTGATAGTTTGTATATAAAGTGTTCCATGAATGATATTGGTTGCATTTCCCACAGTGTGTCCACACTCTTCCAGTTTCTGCCCTGGGTTCTTCATTTCCTTTCATCTGAATTTTCTACCCTTTCCGGCCTTCTCACCTTTGCTTTTGGGCAGATGTTGTCCTTGGGATCTCAGATCTCATATAATTGATTGTTCTAAGGAACACGTTCTCTTGGGTGTTATTGTTTATTTTATGGGCCTGTCTATTGTTTGCCTGAAAGGTAGTCTCTGGGAATGGCTTCAGTTCCAGATCAGAAGGATGTCTTAGGGCCATAGTCTCGGGGGTTCCTCCAGTCTCTGTCAGACCAGTAAGTCTGGTCTTTTGTGAATTTGATTTTTTTGTTCTACATTTTTCTACCACTCTTTTTGGGACCCTCTGTTGTGATCACAGTCAGAGCAGTTGGTAATGGTAGCCAGGCACCATCTAGTTCTTCTGGTTTCAGGCTCGTGTAGGCTCATGTGGTCCATTACTCCACTAGTCCTTTGGACTAATTGCTCTCTCGTATCTTTGGTTTTCTTCAGTCTCCTTTGCTCTGGATGGGAAGAGACCAATAGTTGGATCTTAAATGGCTGGTCGCAAGCTTTTAAGACCCCGGATGCTTCTCACCGAAGTAGGATGGAGAACATTGTCTTTATAAACTGTATTATGCCATTTGACGTAGATGACCCCTGAGTCTGTGATCCTTTGCCTTTGGATGATTGCCTTCATCCTGAGAGGTGTTTGGTTATGTCTGAGAAGTTTCCATGACTGTGCCCTTGTGTGCTCTGTTGTCTATATTAATATACATGCAGCACCTACAATTGTGTATGTAGAAATATCCATAACCAAACCTATATGTGCGGGTGGGTGTGCTCCCTTACACTCTCCCACACCTTTAGCATACCTATCTACTTATCTATCCATTCATAAATTATTGTTTGTTAATACTATTGTTGCAGGATTGTCTATGTTATAGTAATTACTATAGTTGCCCTTTATTCATGTGTTCCTCTGAATGTTCTTCCTTTGCCTTGGTCATGTGTGCTGACTTCCCCCATATTGTGTATTGCCTTTCTCTTCCCCAGTATTAACACATGTCTTCTATCTAGTTAGTAATTTTCCCTCTCTCCCCCTCCCATCCTTGGTTACCATCAAAGAATTTTTTTTTTCCTGTGTGTAAACCTTTTCTTGTTCTTTTATAATAGTGGTCTTGTACAATGTTTGTCCTTTTGTGATTGACTTAGTTCGCTCTATATAATGTCTTCCTAATTCATTGATGTTGTAAGATGTTTCGTGGATTCGTCATTATCCTTTATTGTTGTGTAGTATTCCATTGTGTGTATGTACCACAGTTTGTTTATCCATTCATATTGATGGGCACTTAGGTTGTTTCCATCTTTTTGCTGTTGTGAGTAATGCTGCAATGAACATGGGTGTGCATATGCCTATTTGTGTCACAGCTCTTATTTCTTTAGGATGTATACTTAGGAGTGGGATTGCTGAATCATATGGTATTTCTATTTCTAGCTTTTTAAGGAAACACCATACCATTTTCCATAGTGGTTGTAGTATTTTACATCACCACTAGCAGTGTGTAAGAGTTCCAGTCTTCCCCACAACCTCACCAACATTTGTTATTTTCTGTTTTTTTGGTTAGTGACATTATTGTTGGGGTGAGATGGTATCTCATTGTAGTTTTGATTTGCATGTCTCTAATGACTAACGATCGCTAACATTTCTTCATGTATTTGTTAGTTGCGTGAATGTCTTCTTTGGTGAACTGTCTGTTCATATCCTTTGCCCCTTTTTAAATTTTGATTGTTTCTCTTTTTGTTGTTGAGGTATTGAAGTATTCTATAGATTTTAGAGATTAGACCCTTGTCGGATATGTCATAGTCAAAATTTTTTCCCAGCCATAGGTTCTCCTTTTACTCTTTTAGAGAAGTCTTTTGATGAACATAAGTGTTTAATGATTAGTAGGTCCCATTTATCTAGTTCATCTTTTGCTGTTCATGCATTTTTACTTGGTATTCTGTTTATGCAATATATTAGGACCCCTGGTGCAGCGGTTAAAGCAGTAGACTGCTAACGAAAAGATTGGTGGTTCGAAACCACCAGTAGCTCCGTGGGAGAAAGATGTGGCAGTCTGCTTCTGTAGAGATTTACGGCCTCAGAAACCCTGTGGGGTCACTATGAGTCAGAATCGACTCTACGGCAGCAGGAGCGTTGTCCCTATTTTTTCTTCCATGATCTTTATATTTAGGTCTTTGATTCATTTTGAGTTAGTGTTCGTGTACGGTGTGAAATATGGGTCCTGTTTCATTTTTCTACAGATAGACATCCAGTTTTGCGAGCACCATTTGTTAAAGAGACTGTCTCTTCCCCATTTAATTGACTTTGGCCCTTTGACAAAGATCAGCTCTCCATGGGTGGATGGATTTACATCTGGGTTCTTAATTCTGTTCCATTGGTCTATGTGTCTGTCACTGTACCAGTACCAGACTGTTTTGACTGCTGTGGCTGTATAGTAGGTTCTGAGATCAGGTAATGTGAGGCCTCCTACTTTGTTCTTCTTCAGTAAGGCTTTAATTATCCTGGGCCTCTTTCCTTTCCATATAAAGTTGGTGATTAGTTTTTCCATCTTGTTAAAGAATGTTGTTGGAATTTGGATAGGGATTGCATTATATTTATAAATAGCTTTGGGTGGTATTGACATTTTCACAATGTTCAGTCTTCCTGTCCATTAACATAGTATGTTTTTCCATTTATGTAGGTCTCTTCATTTCTTGCAGTAGTGTTTTGTAGTTTTCTTTGTACAAGTCTTTTACATCCCTGGTTAGATTCTTTCCTAAGTATTTAATCTTTTTAGGGGCTATTATAAATTGTATTGTTTTCCTTTTCGAAGTTCTCTTTGTTAGTGTAGAGGAATCCAACTGATTTTTGTATGCTGATCTTGTATCCTGCTACTTTGCTGAATCCAGGAAGTACATTTTTTTTTTTTTTTTTGGAAGTACATATTCTTATGAAAGTTTTCTTCTCAAAAATGGGATCACTTTATGTTGAAGTCTAATTAAGTACAGTTTGATTAATGCTATCCTAGTCCATTTAAGTTTATATCCATGTTAGAAATTGTAATAATAGTCATTTATTCATTCACCAGAGACTTATTGAATATTTAATTTGTGCCAGAATGGTGATTCTAGGTGCTGGGTGTAGAGAAGCAATCAAGTTATAGTTCCTCCCCTCAAGGAGCTTATATTTCTAGTGCATGAGACAGACAATGAACAAATACATAATATAAAATATTACATAACATAAATAATATATTCCAAAATAGAAACTATTTCTTCGAAAATAAAGCAAGGTAAGGATGTAGGGTGATGTTGTCAATACAGTGTTGATGGAAGGACTCTCTGTGGACTTAACGTTTCAGACTCTGAACAAAGTGAGGGAGTGATACATGTCAGTATCCGGGGGGAGAATATTCCAAGCAGGAGAAACAATAAATACAAAGGATCTGAAGCAGAGATAAGCTTGAAGAACATCAGGAAACAGCAAGAAAACAAGTGTGACTGGGAATAGAGTGAGCATGGGAAAGTGAAATAGAAGATGTGATAGGAGACATACCAGGGGTCAGATTATGTAGGGTCTTATAGGCCATTGCATAAGAACTTTCATTTTTGTTATAAATGATGGAAAGCTGTGGAAGGTTTTTAGGAGGGTAGTGCTATAATCTGGTTTATGTTTTTACAAGATTTCTCTGGCTTCTCTTTCAAGAAGATAATTTAGAGAGGCAAGGATGGAACCTGGGAGATCTCTTAGTCCGGATATGAGGTAATAGAGCCTTGGATTAGAGTGGCAAAACTGGTGAGAAGTGTTAGGATTTGGGGCAATACTTGTGCTGTTTATTGAAATGGGAAAAACTGGAGGAGGGACAGCGTGGGAGGGGAGGGGAGGTCAAGAGTACTATCCCGGACATGCAAAGTATGAAATGCTTATTAGACATTCCCATGTTGGTGTGGAGTGACTTCCCCTGGAGCTCTGGGTAGAGGTTGGATTGCCCATTATATTTGGATGCTGCTAGCATTTAAAGAATACTTAAAGCCATGAGATTTAGGAGATTATTGGTGAGGAGAGTCTAAAGACCTAGCCCTGTAGTACTGCCTGGAAGAGAGAAAGGATTCCATCAATGAGACTGAGAAGGTGCAGCCAGTGAGGTAGGAGGAAATCTAAGAGGGTATGGTGTTTCAAAGCCAGAGAAGATGGGAAGGAGGTCAGCTGCTTCTGAGAAACTGAGTAAGATGAAGTGGTGGAAATGGTCATTGGATTTGACAATGTGGACTTTTCTGGTGACAAATGTGGTTTCCTTGGTTTGGATAAAAATCTGATTATATCAGGCTCAAGAATGAATGTGAAAAGAGTTTGTGAAGATAGCGAGTATATACTACTAAATACTCTTAGAAAGAATTTGCTAATAGAAAAACAGTAACTGGATGGGGTAAGTGAAGTTTTTTTTTTTTTTTTTTTTTTTAATATGAGCACTAATACAGCATGTTTGTATGAGGATGGGAATAATCCAGTGGAAATATTGATGTAGTAGAGAAAGGGCTAATTGCAGAAGTCAAGTCCTTGAGTAGCCAAAAGTTAAATGGGATACAATGGACAGATGGAGAGATGCCCTTTGAGAGGAGCTGGTAACTGTTCATCTATTATAACAGAGGGAAGGGCAGAGTGTATGGACACAGTGTACGGATACATTTGGTAGTAGGAAAATGAATGTGTTTTCTGCCTATTGCTTCTGTTAGCTTAGTGAAAAGACTAAGGTTATCAGCTGAGAATGATGATGGAAAGGGGGTGTTAAGGTTTGAGAAGATGTGTAATGGTCTTTGGGAGAACCTGTGATGGAGTTTACGTGGGAAACCCACTGCCTGGATTGATTGCCAGGAAGTGCTGAGGGCCCATCTATCTGAGGTTTGTGGTTATAAATTTAAAACTAAACATGTTAAGGTGCTTGTGGATTTTTCTTTCGTCCTGTTTGGGCACAGCAGGGAATGAATAGAAACTTTGTTTTATTTGGATTATGAAACAATGATCATGACTTGTTTTGTATTTTTCATGTTTTACCACCATTGCTTATTGCTTTAAGAGTACAAATAATAAAACACATTTATTCTGTGTTTCTTTTGCAATACTTATACATTATGAAGTCTTTTAATAATATATGGAATCGTTTTTAGTATTAACTGATTTGACAATAATTGCAACTTCATTTGGCCAGTTACCCTGAACATTTTAGATCTTTGATTTGTTTTTTAATTCAAGTTTTCTAAACTAGAACATTATAGAAGCTAGAATACGACAAAGTTTGTCACTGGTATTTGGTCCCTACCCGTTGCATTCCCAGTCTATATTAGCTACACCAAAAACTTTTTGGATTTACAAAGTAATGTCCCAATTTCATAAAATGATGTGTTTTAAATAGTCATGTAAAATTTTCTTTATTAAATGTATTTATTAGAAAACTTTCTAGGGTAGTGCCTGTCATAGACAGTAGACACACAATAAATGTTGATTTTTTGTGTGTCTCTCTTTAATTTTTTTATGCTGTTTATAAATAAATGCTTACTGTTTTGTTCTTTATATGATTTAAACATTCATCTAATAATTTTCAGCAGAAATTGGCCAGAACTGATAGAACGTATAGGTATAATCTATAAACTGAACATCTATACATCTATAAATGTCTATGAACTGTGCAACTGGTACAGATATAATTCAAATTTTTAAGAAAGTATTGATGACCAGTTTATATACTGTTGAATTTGTAGTACTGTTGTATTAACATTTTGACAAGGGTGTTGTTTTTATCCAAAGCAAATTGTTTCCTTTGCGTTATTTAAGGGAGATGTTAATTTGGTTGTGTGGTTGTTGTGTGCTGTCAAGCTGATTCCGATTCATAGAGACCCTATAGGACAGAGTAGAACTGCCTCATAGGGTGTCCAAGGTTTTTTTCACGTCTTTTTTTTGTTGTTGTTCTGGTTAGTTTGTATTTGAAGAGGATAGGCTTGAATCATATTAGACAATTTCTCATAAAAAAGCATAAAAGTGTCTTTTTTTTTGGTTTGCTTTATTTTTTAATGCACAAAATAATGTCAGTCCCTACCTGTATGCTGTAGAGCCAATAGAGTTACAGGTCGCTATGGAAATGCTGATTTGGCATTGTTTGATTTTTAGTTCATCAAGACTAGTAATATCCTCAGTATACTAGCACTTTTTTTGTAGGTTTAATAATTAAAATCAGCTCTGATAAAAATTTGAAGTAATACTAAAAGCTTATAAAAATCAAAGTACTTGGTGTATTTACCACTTTCTTAATCCCCTCACTCTTAAAAACTTATGAACTAAAGTAGCTAAGTTACTGCATTTTTAGAACTAGTAATATCTTTGGTATGTATAGTTTAGATATGTTAAATATTTCATGAAGAGACCACAAAAGCTCATTACATATATTTCTTACTGTTAGTTGAAAGTGATTGAGTCCAGAATAGGAGTGGGCAAACTTCTTCTGTAAAGGATCAGATGGTAAATATCTTTGGCTTTCTATTGCAGCTCTTTGTTGTGGTTCAAAAGCAGCCATAGATGATACTTAAATGAATGGGCATAGCTATATTCCAACAATATTTATAAAAACAGGTGGACTAGCCTGTATTGGCCTATGGGCCATAGTTTGCCAATCCCTGATCTAGGATGTCATGGAAAATAGCTTTGAATTTGGGTACTTCTTTTACTTAGTGGTTCCCCTGAACATGAATTGTAGGCCTGAAGAGAAGTAACAAGTCAGGAGTAGTTGATACAGAATAAGATTCTGTTTATTTATTTGTTTATTCAGTCAATAAATGTTAATTGATTACATTCATTGTATAGGATATTCTCTTACTGGGAATACAGTAGCACATGAGGAAGACTTGATCCATGCTTTTATGGAACTTATAGGCTAGTGAGGAAAAAGAATCATTAAATAAATTACAAAAAACTAGTTCAGTAATTACAGATGTGCAAATTGCTGTGAAAAATAAGTACAGAGTCTTTTGGGAGCAACACCAGGGTGATCTAGCATGAACTAGGGAGACAAGAAAGGTTTTGTGATGGACAGTAAGCATGATACTGTTTCCAGTCAGTATTTAGTTCTACCCTGTTGTCTTTTGCTTTTGGTATGGATAGGTGGATGGATGGATGGGTGGGTGGGTGGATGGAT
The DNA here is from genome assembly GCA_030035585.1 of Dugong dugon. Classification (NCBI taxonomy): domain Eukaryota; kingdom Metazoa; phylum Chordata; class Mammalia; order Sirenia; family Dugongidae; genus Dugong; species Dugong dugon. The sequence continues at coordinate 37,889,334 of CM057467.1, forward strand.
GGAAAGCTGGCTGGCTGGGTGGATAGCTGGATGGATGGATGAATAGCTGGATGGATGGATGGGTGGATGAGTAGCTGAATGGATAGATGGATAGCTGGATGGATGGGTAGATGGATAGCTGGATGGATAGTTAGATAGGTGGTTACCTGGATGGATGGATACATAGACACCCTCTCCTCACTTTCAATATCTTGTCATCTGACATTTCACATTTAGAACGATAGTAGAAAATCTACGATCCGACTATTTTGCCCATTAATGATGAACGTCTGGCAGTAATGAATGCTGAGATGTGAGGTGAGAGTGATGCTGGCTATGATAGTTAAGATTATGTATTGATTTGACAGGCCATGATTCTCAGTGGTTTTGCAGTTATGTAATGATGTAATTTGGCAGTTATGTGATGTCGTAATTTGGCAGTTATGTAATGATGTAGTCATCCTCCATTTTTGCGTAACACTAACTTTGCATAACGACCTGGTCTTTAGAACCTAACCACATCAGTAAGTGAGGAGAGGGTGTATTACAATCGTATTCCATTTATTTATTAGTTTATTTTACTGCCCATCCTTTTGTAATTCTGAAATACAGATCATTTTCTTTTCATTTTATTTTACCATTAAACCTTTAATAGCATCTCTTTCTTTTAAACAAGTTGAGAAGGTATCTCATGCTAAATATGAACTTGATTATATTTGAATAATGGCAGTGTTATTTTTTAATGTTTCTATATTTTTCATTCTGAATATGTTTTACGTAATTAATGAAAGAGGGTGTAATTAAAAATATCTTGAAAAAGAAGGTATGCTTATCTGTTTTCATACTGTATATATATACATTTATTTTAGAATGTGAATGACAGTGTATTTATTATGATTGTCTAGAAGATAATAGGTAAATGGTGATGTCTTTTTGTTGAAAAACCTGGCTTATGCTAGATTAAATAACTTTTCTACATTCCCACAGCTAATGAGTTACAAAAGCCGGTACCAAGAGTCTCAACTGTTATACCCAGTCTAGCTTTTTTCATTAAATAGTACCATCTTTCAAATGACTCACGTTATTAATAGATAATTGTTGATTGTTGAGTATAGTTAATTGTCATTGGATAATTTTCATGTGTCATTTGTTGGTATTTGGGAATGATCAGTTGTGTGTGCTTTGCTCTTTCTTAAAATACATTCTATTGACTCCAACATTCTTTAAATATAAACTCTTCCATTTAAAATTTAAGACGTCAGTGTTTCCTTGGCAACATAAACTCAGGCACATCTTCATGAGATCTGTGTACATCTTTCCTCATTAATTTTGTTAGCATTTGAGCAGTAAGTTTATACTTTTTTTGTACTGATAGAGCATTAAAAAGGGGCTGGAAGGGTGGGATGCAAGAGAAGAACGGTAAGGGAGACAAAAAAGTCTCAAAGTAATTAGAGTTTTGCCTTATATTTCAAGAAAACAGGATGATTTTATCGTTTAATAAAATATGTTTATTTCTGTTGATAGTTCTCTTTTTTGTGTGTGACACTTAAGATTTGATACAGTTTTCGATGGAACTAGTCTTTTAAATTCACATTATACATTTCCCAAAGGAGCCCTGGTGGCACAGTGGTTAAAGCACTCAGCCGCTAACCATAAGGTTGGTGGTTCGAACCTACCAGACACTTCACAGGAAAAAGATGTGGTAGTCTGTTGCCATAAAGATTTACCGCCTCGGAAACCCTGTAGGGTTGCTATGAGTTGGAATCAACTTGATGGCCGTGGGTTTGGTTTGGGTTGTGTGTTTCCATAATAATACACTACAACTTAAATCCTTTTTAAAAAATTTTCAGTCAACTATAATAAAATTTACAATTATTGAGAGATTGTTGTACCTTTTTTTAAAGGTATGATTAGAAGAGGGTAAGGCATATTGAAACTGCCAACTCATTGCTACAGCCTTTGGTTATTTCAATTCTCCTTTTAGCCATTCCTATTCTCATAGACTTCATACATATGGGATGACGTTACCGTTGAAAAAAGCTAATTCAAGAGTATGAAAGCATATGTTTTCCTGTGACGTCTCCTGAGGGGAATTTGAAATTTGGGTGTCATGAAATGATAAAAGTGATATTTTGTTTTTACATGGAAATGAATAAAATGAATTTTTAGTTTATTAATTTTCAAAAAAACACAAGCCTAAATCCAGTCCAAGCTGCTTAATGAAATAGTTTTTGTTTTTCTGAGCCTCACCTGGTGGTGGGGCTAGTGGGAGGAGGTGGGAACATGAGAAAATTAGTTAACATTCTTTAGTTCAGGTTCCAGTTCTTGACTGTGGTGGGATTTTATGAGGACTGTTGGGCAGTTCTCTCAGATTTTGATCTATTAAGTTTAATTATTAACAACTGGATATCCTGGGTCAGTAGTTTAACTGTCCTTTCTCCTTTTTAAAAATAGACCTCAAAATTTCATGAAATTTATATTTCATCAACTAATTCAGCTTTTTCCAGTGAGCCTCAGAGTTTAGGATTTGAAGACTAGTTTTAAAGTTTTGATAAAAATTTTGATTTAAAAACAATTGCCGTAAAACTTGAAATGCTTTTTTAAGAAGTAGACTGCAGTGTATTTTTCTTCATTGGTAATCCGTATTTAATAATGTAGTTATAATTTAATATATTTTGTTGCAGACCATTGTTTCTATATAAAAACACTTAAAAAAGCCTTCAATTTTCAGAGAGTCTTTTATTTAAGGATCTGATTGTCTGATTTGTAAAAAGATGCTGGTTAGCTAGTTTCCTGTATTTCAGGGTTTTTTTTCTCCTTTTTCACTCAACTGTGAAAATGAAGAAACAAATTAGCTTTCATGGTTAGAGGAGATTAATATTTTTGTATGCTTAGTGTTTAGGCTATTAATTCAGTAACTTTTTCATTTCCAGAGTTGAACCTGGAAGTTATTTAGTATTGATTAAACAGGATATTAGTAATACTTTGAGTTAACTCACCAATTCAGGTAGACAGTATCATTAGTGAATTCAAAAGAACTTTCTTTGCTGCAGTCATGTAATTAGAATCTCTCTGGAACAGAATTTCTCAACTCCTGCACTATTGACATTTTGAGCTGGCTAGTTCTTTGTTGTGGGAAGACTGCGCTGTGTATTAACCAATTGCCAGGAAGTCGATTCTGACTCATAGCACCCCTATAGCACAGAGTTGAACTGCCCCATGGGGTTTCCAAGGAGCAGCTGGTGGATTCAAACTGTTGACCTTTTGGTTTAGCAGTCATGCTCTTAACCACTGCACCACCAGGGCCCTGTCCAGAGCATTATAGAATGTTTGTTAGCATCCCTGACCTCTACTCAGTAGGTGCCAGTAGTATCACCCTCAGCCTCAGCTGTGACAAAAAATGTCTCCAGACGTTGCCAAATATCCTTTGGGTGCAAAATTGCTCCCAGTTGAGAATTGCTGTTCTAGAAGAATTTGGGAGAGAATAATAATAGTACTAACAACCACTACCATTTTTTGAGGACTTGCTCTATGTCAGGCCCTATACATATATCAATGCTTGTAATTATCTGGCAGCATCAGTACATATAAAAACCAAACCAAACCCACTGCCATTGAGTTGATTCCGACTCATAGTGACCCTACAGAACACAATAGAACTGCTCCCATAGGGCTTCCAAGGCTGTAATCTTTATGGAAGCAGACTACCATATCTTTATCCTGAAGAGCAGCTGTTGGATTCAAACCACTGACCTTTTGGTTAGCTGCCAAGCGCTTTAATCACTGCATCACCGGGACGCCTATAGATGTATAGCTCCATTTAATAAACAAAAACTGGTGCTCAGTGATGATATGCAGTAACTTGCCCATCCATGGTCACATATCCCTTTCCCAAACCTGGTTCATTTCCAGTGACCTAGGTCAGAAAACTAGGATTCATCCTCTCCCCTCATTCTTGCATCAAATCTGTCACCAATCTTGTCCTCCCCCCAGCCCTTAATGAGTATACTTCTCTTTATTCCCATCGCTATCACACTCTCCAGGCTACCGTCATTTCTTACCTTGTCTGTGAAGGTGCCTCCCAACTGATTTCCTGGCATTTCTTATCTTCTTCTAATTCTTTTTTTACTCTATCTCACTGAAACCAGAGTAACTTTTTTCAAAATGTGTATCTGATCATGCTAGCCCCTAAAAACATTTCAAATGGCATTTGGTTGCTATTAGGTCAAAGACCATATTCTTTTTTTTTTTTTTTCAGTTTCGTTATTGTCTTAAATCTCTACAGACAGTGCACCCCCTTGTCTGAACCCAGCGCAAACCACTCCCACCACTTCCTTTGATATGCTACTGGATAGAGGCATAATAAGAGACAGAGACAAAGTGAGAATCCCAGAACAGCCAAGGTCTATGGCAGAAGTGAAAAATATGCAGGGAACAGGCAGGTGATGTAAATGATGTTAGGAAAATCATCTGCTAGAAACAGAATTAACCTTTTGTTTTTTCTGAGCTCTGATGTCACCAAGTAATAATTTACTATATAGGCATAACATTGGAGATTATATTTTAAATTTGAAAATTTAAAACCAATGGAAATATGTTTAAATTTGTCTTTTGTAGTTTTTTACTCCTTTCATGTAGAATTAAACATCTTCTCTTCAGCCCCAAGATGTCAGTGTCAAACTCTTATATTTCTTAAAGACCATATTCTTTAACATGGCCTAAGGAGACCTTGAATGGTCTGGTCCCTGCCCCTCCAGCTTTATCTTGAATCATCATGCTTTCTTTTGCTTCCTCTGCTCCAGCCACACTAGCTTTAATTCAGTTCCTCAAATGTGCTGTCCTCTTGCCACAGGCTCTTTGCGTGTGCTGTTTCTGTTCTTCTCTACCACCTTTACCCCTTCCATCTAGTTGATTTTTCCTTTTCATACAGATTTCACCTTTATCATTACTCTTTCAGGAAAGCTTTTCTTTACCTCAGTGATTGGGTTTATTTCCCTCTTAGGATCTCAGATTGCCACACAGCTCTAACATGAGAGTTCTTTGAGCAATCCTTTAGCTAACTGTCTATCTTTCCCAGTATTCTATCAGTTTCATAACATTGGAATAACATCTGCTTTTGCTCACCATTGTATCCTAGCTATCTAGCATAGTCATTGACATATGACAACATTCAGTAAATATTTGTCTAGGGTCACATTTTTGAGCTTTGAAGTTGAGTGCGTGGAACTCCAAAAACCCCTTTTCATTACTGTACTAAATTGTTTAGAAAATTAAGAATTTTTCTTATTCTCATTAATTTTTTTTTTTTGATTTTGCAACAATGATATTTAAAAAACCAACACAATCTTTCATCTCTTTATCATTATCATTTTGTTTGTTTTGTTTTGTCCCAGTACCCCTTAAGAGGCTTGCTTGGGTGTTTGGCAAAGATCAAAAGGACCAGTGGTACATGATTTAACAGGAGAACAATTTTTGGCAACAGAGTATGTCAACTGAGAGGATACTATAGTAGGATATGTTTCATTTAAGAGTTTTCTTTCAGTTTAAGTTTAAACTTAAAGGTTATTTGATAATCAGTAGGCAGGGTATCAAAGGACTGTTGACTTGGTTGAATACTTATTTGGTAGTTATATGAATAACAGAAATATACAGATGTCTTTTTAGCCATTTCAGAAAGTTAATACTTGAAAGTTAGCATTCTTTTTAATAAACTAGGTGATAGTGATACTGGTTCTTTATGAACTATGGGACTTTTAATTATTTGTAAAAGAGCTAGGTAAGTAATTTGCATTTTGTGACTGCGTAAGATGAAGACCAGTGCCACAAGTTTTAATTACGTTCTCTTGATATGCTGTTATTTACTCTTTGTCTTAACCATGTTGGCTTTAGTTCCACTTTGAAAAATAATTCCTCGTTAGAATTTTAGTCTTTAAGTTTTTATAATCTTAAATTAATTTTGAAAAGGTATGACTCAGTTTCCTTATTTTCTTCCTGTAATAAATTATTGTGACTATTTTAGCCTCATGATAATGCAATATGCACATGGGAATTGGTAGTAAAAGAAAAGTTCAAACTAGCCAAGTTGACAAAGTGACCATAGCCTACTCCTTGTTACCTTGGCACATCACCTTAAACTATATTTAATCTCCAAACAAAATAACAAAGTCATACTTCTGCCTAACATGATGCAGGTATCCCACACACAACCAAAAACATACTAAAGCTTTCCCAGAATAGAATATAAAATCCTTAAAAAAAAAAAAAAACTCCTAGCTGATTCACACTCCCCTTTTGATATTCTGTAACTTAAATACTGAGATATAAAGTTAACTACTACTAATATATTTTATGTTAGACTGTAAGGGGATGAAAGAAGGAGAGAAAACAAATTTTTGGCTAATATATATGTATATTTGTATACATATTCATAATAAAATTTGGGAGAGATACTCATAACTAGTGTTAATGTCTGCAGCTGGTCATGTGATATTTATAACTGATATTTTTAACTACTTTCCTCTACCAATTCCATATTCCCTTTACCCTCAGCAGCACCTTAGCTGGTCATAGTTTGTTGCTTGGTGAAGTGATCGAAACCTTTACTCTGAAGATCTGTGCTTTTTATTAGCAGTCCTACCTCAATTGAGTTTTTGTAGGTTTCCATTAACTTTAATCATCTGCCATGGGAGGACTAAGAGGTGCCTTAGAGAATCTCCTACATTCCAGACATACTTCTCCTTATCGTCATTGTGTAGTAGCAAACACAGTTTGCCCTTGATAGTCAGGACCAATCACCCTATCCATACAGTAAACCACCCCCCACCCCCCCAGCCATTACAGTAACCCCCTTGGGATTCAATGGAATGAGAAGCCAAAATGGCCAGGTGGCCATCTCAACCTGATTTCTATAACTCATTGTTGTGTCCTTTGGTGGAAACATTTCTTTCTTTGGAACTAACACCTCTATACCAATAGAGCCTACAGTCACAGGCATGGGAAGCAAAATTTTGCTAGTGTACTACTCCCATTTTTATCCCTTGTTTCCTGGATCTGTGATTCCTGACAGTGAGAGAAATAGCACCATATTTTGGATGCTGATTTAGAGTTACATACTGCATCTTGAAGGACATTGCCACAGCCCCATAAGGTGTTGTCACCTAGTCAACACTTGTGATTGAGTATTCAAAAGGCTGCTTTACTGTTCTATCCAGCAAGCTATCTCAAGATGATAGGGAACATGATAAGAACAGTGAATTCTACAAGCATGAACGCATTGCCGTACTTCACTTGCTGTGAAATCTTTTCCTCTGTCAGAAGCAATGTGTGGAATACCATGACAGTAGAAGACAGTCTCTAAGTTTACAGCTGGTAGTTTTGGCAGAAGCATTGTATCAAGGAAGGCAAATCATATTCAGAGTGTCTATTCCAGTAAAAACAAAGCACTGCCCCTTCCATGATGGAAGTGGTCCCGTGTACTCAACCTGCCACCAGGTAGCTGGCTGATCCCCCCAGGGAATGGTGCCATGTCAGGAACTCAGTACTGATCTCTGCTGTTGACAAGAGTGAGCACTCAGCAGTGTCTTTAGCCAGGTTGGCCTTGGTGAGTGGAAGTCCATGTTGCAGAGCTCATGCATAACTTCCATCCCTGCATGAGCACTTTGTGCATAAGCTCACTGGGGGCTGTGGTAGGAGTGGCTGGTGGCACACACATTTTCACATGGGACGCAAGTATCTTTGCACTCTGTGCCAATTTGGAGAGTTCTGCTCACTTACCTTATCCCTAGATCTCCTTGCCACCAGTTCTCTAATTGTGTTCTTTCCAAGTCCCTGACTGTCCAGCCAAACCATTAGCCACAGTCCATGAATCAGTGTAGAAATGTACCTCTGAACAGCGAGGTGCACTGCTCATAGTTCTGCCTACTGAAAGGATCTCCTTTCACCACTGTCCTTCAGGCCATCCCCGAGTGGGGATTGTAGAGCTGCAGCTGTCCATTTTTGAACGGTGCCTTTGTGTCATACAGAACCATCTCTTTATTAAAAAAATTAACGTATAGCTTGTATTTCAATACTTATAGCCCCCCTTTTTTTTTTTGAGATCTAGGATCCAGTCAGTGTTTATGCATTACAGTTGGTTATTACATCTCTACAAAGTTAGGGAGTTCCCAGGACCACTCTCATTCTGACATCAGTTGTAAGCTCAGCAGTCCCCAAGACCACCTTCAGATTTGATAATTTGCATCATTCTCCCCTTACTATTTCCTATCCTTTTCTTCCTAATTCTCTTTCATTCATCTCCTTTGTTTTAATTCTTATAACCACTTTACCACAGTTTTCAGGTTTATTTGGAAAACAGATTTTCAAGTTTTAAGATTTATGCTGCACTATCGTGGACTTATACAAAATCATCAACTTGCTTTGGGATTCTATCTAAAGGAGTAAGAGGCGTGTTTTCATGCCCCTGTTCTCTTTCCTAACCTCTTTTCCTCCAGCAGTTTTGTTCACTGTTCCCCTCTTTAACTTAATACATCTTCCATTATCTGTTAACAGTCTAACCATTAAAATAATGTTGATTATTCTTGTCTATAGTGAAGAAGGTGGGCTAAAGGTCAAAGAAGAGGTAAATTAAACTATAATTGTTTTGATCTACATCTACATCTACACATAGGCTGGTAATGACCTACTAAACTGAATGACTGTCCCTACAGATTTAGATTTTTGGATCAAACCCTGAAGAGAAGATAATAGGAAAAATGCAAATAAATTAGAGGCTGTCAGAGGAGAGAATGATAGTTCTTGTTCTTGGGTATATGAAAACCATATTTCAGTTGTGTTGGAGAGTCATTCAGGTCTAACTGGCAATACTGTGTACCGTATTTACAGCCCTGATGGTGCACTGGTTAAGAGCTTGGCTGCTAACCAAAAGGTTGGCAGTTTGAATCCAGTGGCCACTCCTTAGAAGCCCTATGGGGCAATTCTCCTCTGTTCTGTAGGGTTGCTGTGAGTTGGAATCGACTTGATAGCAACGGGTTTTTTGTGCCATGTTTAATTCAAACACTGTAAAAAATCAGACAAGTTCAGCAACATCCAGGGAATATAGATCCTGTCCTCCGTGTCCATTTGATTTGAATTGAATGTATTCCCTAATATTTATGAACTGATTGCATTGGCAATGGGCTATATCATAGGAAGACACGGTTTTTTATATACAAGTGCATATACTACTTTTCCTGATACAGTTTAGATAGGATAAATACCTGTTAGCTATCTATGATAAGTACCTTAACTTGATTGGGTGTGTTTATTCTAGATGAAGTTTAAGTTTTCTTCTCTCTGTTCTACTTCATAGACTATATTTAAAATATACCCTTTCAATATTTTGAAGATGGGTTTCTTAAGGGAGAGAGGGCTTACTTTGTGCCACGTGCGTTTCAGTTTATTGTAAGACAGACCTGGCTTTGGTTCCTGGTTGTCTCTCTTAATAGCTGTGTGACTTTGATTAAGTTACTCAGTCTCTCAGAACCTTGTTTTTTTTTCTTTTAATATATCAAGTGATATAACAATTACTGTTTTGTAGGGATATTTGGATTAGAGAGTAAGTACTTTAAATTTCTATTAATACCTTACACATAGTTGGTCACTATTATCATGAAAATGATAAGCGATCAGTTCTGACATTTTTCAAAATATAATGAATTATGGTTGAGGTAAAGGTCTCAAGTTAAAATAATGTTTAAGATAGAGCCTTTCATTTATTCTTTTTTAATTTTTTCCCATACAAAAATTTATACATTGTTATGTGACTCTGATTGCTCTCCCCATACTGTGGCAGCACACTTCTCCTTCCACCCCTGATTCCCCAAGTCCATTCACCCAGCTCCTAACCCTCTCTACCTTCCCATCTCACCTCTGGACAGAAGCTGCCCATTTAGTCTGTTGTATCTACTTGAGCTAAAAGGCACACTCCTCATGAGTATCCCTTTATGTCCCACAGTCCAGTCCAATCCCTGTCTGAAGAGTTGGCCTCAGAAATTGTTTTAGTTCTGGGCTGATAGAGAATCTGGGGTTCCTCCAGTCTCAGACCGTTAAGTCTGGTCTTCTTAGAGAATTTGAGTTCTGCACCCCACCTTTCTCCTGCTCCATCTAGGACTCTGTTGTGTTCCCTGTCTGGGCGGTCATTGGTGGTAGCCGGGCACCATCTAGTTTTTCTGGTCTCAGGCTGATGAAGTCTCTGGTTTATGTGGCCCTTTCTGTGTCTTGTGCTAATACTTTCCTTGTGTCTTTGGTATTCTTCATTCTCCTTTACTCCAGGCGGTTGGGACCATTGATGCATCTTAGATAGCCACTTGCAAGCTTTTAAGACCCCAGATGCCACTCACCAAAGTAGGATGCAGAACATTTTCTTAATAAACTTTGTTATGCCAGTTGACCTAGATGTCCCCTGAAAGCATGGTCCCCAGACCTCTACCCCTGCTACTCTTTCCCTCAAAGTGTTTGATTGTATTCAGGAAACTTCTTAGCTTTGGTTTGGTCCGGTTGTACTGACTTCCCCTGTAGTGTGTGCTGTCTTCCCTTCACCTAAGATAATTCTTATCTACTATCTAGTCAGTAAATAGAGCCTTTCATTTAAATAGACAAACCTGAAATAATAGAGAGGTATGCAGTGATTAATACGGAGAAAAGGTGGAAGACAAAACGCGAGTGTGCTATAAGAAATGCCTTACTAATAATCTTTTTACCTGATACTCTCAAGAATGACATTTTAGAAAATTTCTTCTGCTTAAATTGGGTTTCCTATATTGTTCTTCTGGTTTCTTAAGGCAGAAACCGATATCACTGATCTGAAACCTTTCTTGCTCTTGCTTTCTCACATAGGTGTTTAGTCTATAAATTTCCCTCTTAAGTACGGCTTTAGCAGCATCCCACAAATTTTCATATGTTGTGTTTTTGTTTTATTTTAGTTTAAAATACTTTTTAATTTTTTTTTTTTTTTTTTTATTTCATCTTGATCCATGGGTTGTTTAGACGTGTGTTATTTAGTTTCTACTTGGAAATTTTCCAGAGATGTTCTCATAACAATTTCTAGTTGAATTCCATTTATATTATGAATACAAACTTTATGTAACTTGAATCCTTTTACATTTATTGAAACTTGTTTTATGACTCAGAATGTGGTCTGTCTTGGTGAATATTCCATGTGCACTTGAGAAGAAGGTGTATTCTACTGTTGTGTGTTTGAGTGTTCTATTTGTATATTCATTTTCTGTCTGCTTCTATCCATTAGTGAGAGAGGGGTGTTTAAATCTCTGACTACAATTGTGGATTTGTCTATTTCTCCTAGAAATTCTATCAGTTTTTGCTTCATGTATTTTGAAATTGTTATTAGGTGCATAAACTTTTAGGATTGTTATGTCCTCTTGATGGTATGACTCCTTTATCATTATGAACAGGCACTTCACGAAAGAAGTGTTGTCATCATGAGATTGATGGAGGTACAAATATACGTTGGAGAGATTGGAAGCTCTAGGTGGTAACAACTAAATCAAGCCTGGGATTGAAAAATGAGTAGGTGTGGAAAGGCAAAAGTGAGGACAGAATTGAGAAAACAGCAGTATGTACAAAGTCTGAAGGTAACAAGTGCTTTTAGGGGCTGAAAATAGGGTGACTAGAAGCTGGAGATTGAGTATGAATGTGATAATACGTATCTGGAGAGGGCATCAAAGCCAGATTATGAAAAGACTTGTAATGACAGTGGTGGCTCACATTTACTGAGTCCTTACTGTGTGCTAGGTATGCGCTGTGAGGATCAAGTGATATAACCCCATTGTAAAATGAGGAAATAGGAATAGAGAGGGCCCCAAAAAAAACCCATTGCCGTACAATCGATTTCAACTCATAGTGACCCTATACTACAGAGTAGAACTGCCCCCATAGGGTTTCCAGGGAGCAGCTGGTGGATTCGAACTGCTGACCTTTTGGTTAGAACTCAAGCTGTTAACCACTGAGCCACCAGGGCTCCTGAGAGGGCACAGAGAGATTAAATAACTTGCCCCATAAGCAGTTAATGGCAAAATAGAATTTGACCCTGGTCAACAAAAATCCTTGTAACTGACAAATAAGCAACATCATGATAAATAGAAAAAATATCAAGGATTTCATTTTACTTGGATTCGCAATCATTGCCCATGGAAACAGCAGTCAAGAAACCAGACGATGTACTGCATTCGGCAAATTTGCTGCAAAAGACTAGGGTGAGCCTGACCCAAGCTGTGGTATTTTTAATCACCTTATATGCATGCGAAAGCTGGACAATGAATAAGGAAGACTGAAAAAGAATTGATGCCTTTAAATTATGATGTCGGCGAAAAATATTGAATATACCATGGACTGCCAGAAGAATGAACAAATCTGTTTTGGGAGAAGTACAGCCAGAATGCTCCCAGGATGGCAAGACTTCACGTACTTTGAACATGTTATCAGGAGGGACCAGTCCGTGGAGAAGGACATCATGCTTGGTAAAGTAGAGGGTCAGCGAAAAAGAGGAAGACCCTCAGTGAGATGGATTGACACGGTGGCTGTAACAATGACGTAAAACATAGCAACAATTGTGAGGATGGTACAGGACAAGGCAGTATTTCAGCCTTCTGTTGTATGTATGGTTGCTTTGAGTTGGAACCAACTCAATGGCACCTAACAACAACAACATTCTGGATGTAGAACCCAAGCTTTTAACTTTTATACGTTTCCATGTCTGTGATTTGGTACGCCAAACTTGAGTTTGAACTTGATCCAGTGGACAACATAGAGCTCTTTGAAGATTTTAAGCAGGGACATGAATAAAATAAGTAAATAAAATTTGTGTTTTGTGTTTTAAAAATATCAGTCTTTTCATAATGTATGTTGAGGGAGGTGTGGGGAAGGCACCCAGAGGTATTATTGAAAAATGTTTTATGTTCCATATAGGGTGTATGTTAATTTTCAAAGTGAGAATAGTTGCTTAACTGCTCTGTAGTTCAGTTTCCTTGCCTGTGAAATGGAATTGATAACGGTCCGTGCCTCATAGGAATATAAAACAGTAAATTGCATGTAATTTAGTAATTTAGTAATTAGTAATTTAGTAATGTAATTTAGTAATTTAGCACATAGTAAATGCTCAGTGAACTTTAGCTGTGATGATAATGATGGTGATGATGATGATGATGGATTGATTAACCCTTGAAGGTCAAACATTAAATTTCAATTTTCTTTCATTTTAACATAAGGGTTTATCATAGAACTTAGAAATATGACTTTAGGATGCTACAGGACAATAAAATCTTAACCACTGCCTTCTTAACCTGTTTTATTTTTTTCTAGTTTATGGGAAAAACCGATGGAGACTATTACACTCTGGATGACATGTTTGTTTCCAAAGCAGCTGAGAGAGAACGTCTTGGTGAAGAGGAAGAGAGCTGGAGGAAAAAAGCTATTGCTGAGCACCAGAGTCTTGCTGCACAAATGGAAAAATGTCTCTATTGTTTTGATAGCTCTCAATTTCCCAAGCACCTTATTGTTGCCATAGGTGTTAAGGTAAGAAATACAACATTTATTCACCTAACGAAAAGATTCTTAGTATATATAGATTTTCCGTTTTCTTCATGCTCTTAAAAGATTCCTGAGGAATCTGTCTTCTCTTACTCTGTGTTTCTAATATTTTTGGTTTTCTAGTTTTCATGATTTTTAGAATCTTCCTTAGAATATCATTATTTAAATGACACGAAGCTCACATCTTGGTGTGATTCTACTCTTTAGAGAAGCAGCATTGGGTAGTGGTTAAGGCCATGGACTTCAGAGCCAGATACCTGGATTCATATTCTGGCTCTGCCATTTATCAGCTGTGTGACCTTATTTTCATGATTAACGCTTTTTCAGTATTAAAATTACCTCAGCAATTTTAGACTTGAGACTCAGTCTAAAGTAGCTTTTGCTTCTTCTCTTACTCTCTTATAGAATCCTGTTTTATTCTTCATAGAATATCTCATAGTTTAAAGAATTTTATTTTATTTTCTTTGATTTACTTGTTTATTAGATGTCTTTCCTGATATTGGTGATTTTAATCACTAACTTCTCCCTAGATACTATCTGTACTCTTTGCCTGCTTAATTTTTTTGATACCCCTTATCGCCATCTGACATACTACACATTTTACTTGTTTATTTGTCTTTCTTAACCCCTTTCGGGCAGAGATTTTTATATATATATATGTAAGTATGTATGTATAATATATATTTTATATATATATGTATAATACATATTTGTACTTTAGATGAAGGTTTACAGAACAAACTAGCTTCTCATTAAACAGTTAGTACATATATTGTTTTATGACGTTGGTTAACAACCCCATGACATGTCAGTACTCCCCCTTCTTGACCTTGATTTCCCTATTACCAGCTTTCCTGTCCCCTCCTGCCTTCTTCTAGTCCTTGCCCCTGAGCTGGTGTGCCCCTTTAGTCTTGTTTTGTCCTATGGGTCTGTCTAATCTTTGGCTAAAAGGTGAACCTCCGGAGTGACTTCATTACTGAGCTAAAAGGGTGTCTGGGGGCCATACTCTCGGGGTTTCTGCAGTCTCTGTTAGGCCAGTAAGTGTGGTCTTTTCTTTGAGTTAAAATTTTGTTTTACATTTTTCTCCAGCTCTATCTGGGACCCTCTATTGTGATCCCTGTCAGAGCAGTCAGTGGTGGTAAGCTGGGCACCATCTAGTTGTACTTGATTCAGTCTGGTGGAGGCTGTGGTAGTTCTGGTCTATTAGTCCTTTGGAGTAATCTTTCCCTTGTGTCTCTAGTTTTTTTCATTATCCCTTGCTCCTGAAGGGGTGAGACCAATGGAGTATATTAGATGGCTGCTCACAGGCTTTTAAGACCCTAGACGCTGCTCACCAAGTAGAATGTAGAACGTTTTCTTTATAAACTATGGTATGCCAATTGAGCTAGATGTTCCCTGAGACCATGGTCCCCACAGCCCTCAGCCCAGTAATTTGGTCCCTAAGGGAATTTGGCTGTGTCCATGGAGCGTCCTGAACAAGTTGTGCTGGCTTCTGCAGTATTGTATACTGTCTTACCCTTCACCAAAGTTACCACTTATCTATTGTATATTTAGTGTTTTTCCCTCCTATCCTTCCCCTTCCTTGTAACCACCAAAGATTGTTTCTTTTTGCATGTAAACCTTTTCATGAGTTTTTATAGTAGTGGAATCATACAATAGTTGTCCTTTTGTGATTGACTGAATTCACTCAGCATTATACCCTCCAGATTCATCCATGTTGTGAGATGCTTTGCAGATTCAGCATTGTTCTTTATCGTTGTGTAGTATTCTGTTGTGTGTATGTACCATAGTTTGTTTATCCATTCATCTGTTGATGGACATCTGGATTGTTTCCATCTTCTTGCTATTGTGAACAAGGCTGCAGTGAACATGGGTGTGCATATGTCTATTTGTGTGACGGTTCTTATTTCTCTAGGATATATTCCTAGGTGCAGGATTGCTGGATCATATGGTATTTCTATTTCTAGATTTCTAAGGAAGCACCATATCATTTTCCAAAATGGTTGTACCATTTTGCATTCCCACTATCAGTGCATAAGAGTTCCGATCTCCCTGCAACCTCTCCAAAATTTGTTATTTTCTGTGTTTTTGATTCATGCCACTAATGCTGGGGTGAAATGGTATCTCATTGTGGTTTTGATTTGCCCTTCTCTAATGGCTAGTGATCACGAGCATTTCCTCATATGTCTGTTAGCCGCTTAAATGTCTTCTTTGGTGAAGTGTCTGTTCATTTCCTTTGCCCATTTTTTAATTGGGATTATTTGTCTTTTTGTTGTAGAGAGTTGGATCTTCCTGTAGATTTTAGAGATAAGACTTTTGCTGGATTTGTAAAAGCCAAAAATTTATTCCTAGTCTGTAGGTTCTCTTTTTACTCTTTTGGTGAAGTCTTTTGATAAGCATAAGTGTTTAATTTTTAGAAGATCCCAGTTATCTAGCTTATCTTTTGGAGTTTGTATGTTGTTAGTTATGGTTTGTATCCTGTTAATGCCATGTATTAGGGTCTCTAGTGTTGATCTTATTTTTTCTTCTATGATCTTTATAGTTTTTGGTTTTATATTTAGGTCTTTATCCATTCTGAATTAGTTTTTGTATATGGTGTGAGGTATGGGTCCTGTTTCATTTTTTTGCAGATGGACATCCAGTTTTGCCAGCACTATTTGTTAAAAAGACTGTCTTTTCCCCATTCGATGGACTTTAGGCTCTTGTTGAAGATCAGGTGACCATAGGTGGATGGATTTACATATGGGTTCTCAACTCTGTTCCATTGGTCAATGTATCTGTCATTGTACCAGTACCAGGCTGTTTTGACTGCCGTAGCTGTATAATAGGTTCTGAAGTCAGGTAATGTGAGTCTTCCTACTTTCTTCTTCTTCAGTAAGGCTTTACTTATCCAGGGCCTCTTCCCTTTCCATATGAAGTTAGTGATTGTTTTTTTCCATCTCTTTAAACAGTGTTGTTGGTATTTGGATCAGGATTGCATTGTGTTTGTAGATTGCTTTGGGTAGAATTGTAATTTTCACAATGTTGAGTCTGCCTATCCATGAGCATGGTATGTTTTTCCACTCATGTAGATCTGTTTGGATTTCTTGCAGTAGTGCTTTGTAGTTTTCTTTGTGTAGGTCTTTTATATCCCTGGTTAGATTTATTCTTAAGTGTTTTATTTATTGAGGGGCTATTATAAATCGTATTGTTTTCCTGATTTCCTTTTCATGATTTTCTTTGTTGGCGTATAGGAATCCAACTGATTTTTGTATGTTTATCTTGTATCCTGCTACTCTGCTGAATCTTTCTATTACTTCTAATAGTTTTCTCGTGTAGTCTTTTTGATTTTCCATGTATAGTATATCATCTGCAAATAGGGACAGTTTTACTTCTTCATTACCAATTTGGATGCCTTTAATTTCTTTTTCTTGCCTTACTGCTCTAGCTAGGACTTCCAGCAGAATGTTAAATAGGAGTGGTGATAAAGGACATCCTTGTCTTGTTCCTGTTCTCAAGGGAAATGTTTTCAGCCTCTCTCCATTAGGAATGATGTTGGCTGTTGGTTTTGTATAGATTTGGTAGAGATTTTTGTCTCCTTCATTGTTGATACCCTAGCACATAGAACAATGCCTGGCATGTAGTAGGCCCTCAGTAATTATTGATTGATGAATGAATGGCTCTACTCTTTCTTAAAAAAAGAAAGTATTGCTTTTTTCTGTGCTTCAATTTATTTCTTTAGATGTTTATCTTTTCCCTCTTAATATGTTTATTTTTGTTTGAAAAAAAAAAGATTTACAATACCTATTTTAGGTGGTTTTTTAAATACTTTTTAAAATTAACTTGAGTTTGTTGCAAATTATCTTACCTATGACACTTGTAACTGGCTCTTTTTCACAACAATCATATAGAAAGCTTAGTTATTTATGTCTATATACAATATATTTTATTGTCTAAGTAGTTGCCAACAGAGCTTCTCATTCCTGTTAGTCTTTTTCTTTCTTCCTTTTTAATTGTGAATATTGTTGTGATTTTATTGTAAATTTAGGTAAAAATCCACATTCACTCCTACTCTGTCTTCTCTTAGTAAAGTTTTAAAAATTTGCATTATTTTGTAAAATAAGTGAATATTGTCTGCCAGGCAAAATATTTCTAGCTAAAACATAACAGGAAATAATAGAAAATAAGAGAGAACCCTTTCAAAGAATATATATATATATATATATATATATATATATATATATATATATATATATATATATATATATATATATATATATATATATATATATATATACTGTGCTTTAAGTGAAAGTTTACAGTTCAGGTTAGTTTTTCGCATAGAAAAAATTTATACACACGTTGTTATGTGATCCTGGTTGCTCTTCCTATAATGTAACAGCACACTCTTCCTTTCTACCCCAAATTTCCCATGTCCATTCAACCAGCTCCTGTCCCTTTTTGTCTTCTCATCTCACTTCCAGACAGGAGCTGCCGATTTAGTCTCATGTATCTACTTGAACTAACATGCACTCTCTTCACGAGTATCATTTTATGTCTTATAGTCCAGTCTAATCTATGTCTGAAGAGTTGGCTACAGGAATGGTTTCAGTTCTGGGCTAACAGAGAGTTTGGGGGCCATGTCTTCCAGGGTCCCTCCAGTCTCAGTCAGACCAATAAGTCTGGTCTTTTTACTAGAATTTCAGTTCTGCACCCCACTTTTCTCCTGCTCCATCAGGGACTTTCTGTTGTGTTTCCTGTTAGGGTGGTCATTGGCAGTAGCCAGGCACCATCTAGTTCTTCTGGTCTCAAGCTGATGGAGTCTCTGGTTATATGGTTTTTTCTCTCTCTTGGGGTAATATTTTCCTTATGCCTTTGGTGTTCCTCATTCTCCTTTGCTCCAGGTGGGTTGAGTCCAATTGATGCATCTTAGATGACCGCTAGCTAGCTTTTAAGACCCCAGATGCCGCTCACCAAAGTGGGATGCAGAACATTTTCTTAATAAGCTTTGTCATTCCAGTCGACCTACATGTTCCCTGAAAGCATGGTCCCCAGACTTCTGCCCCTGCTACTCTGTCCCTCGAAGTGTTTGGTTGTATTCAGGAAACTTCTTAGCTTTTGGTTTAATCCAGTTGTGCTGACTTCCCCTGTATTGTGTGTCGTCCTTTTCTTCACCTAAGATAATTCTTATCTACTGTCTAGTTAGCAAATACCCGTCTCCTTCCCTCCCCAGGCTCATAACCATCAAAGAATGTTTTCTTCTGTGTTTAAACCTTTTCTTGAGTTTTTATAATAGTGGTTTCATATGATATTTGTCCTTTTGCGACTGACTAATTTCACTCAGCGTAATGCCTTCCAGATTCATCCACGTTATATTTCGCAGATTCATCGTTGTTCTTTGTCGTTGTGTAGTATTTCGTTGTGTGAATATACCATAATTTTTTTATCCATTCGTCTGTTGATAGACGCCTGATTTGTTTCCATCTTTTTGTTATCATCAACAGTGCTGCAGTGAACACGGGTGTGCATATATCTGTTAATGTGATGGCACTTATTTCTCTGGGATATATTCGAAAGAGTGAGATTGCTGGATTGTATATTACTTCTATTTGTAGCTTTTTAAGGAAGCGCCAAATCGATTTCCAAAGTGGTTGTACCATTTTACATTCCCACCAGCAGTGTATAAGTGTTCCAGCCTCTCCACAACCTCTACAATATTTATTATTTTGTGTTTTTTGGATTAATGCTAGCCTTGTTGGGGTGAGATGATATCTCATTATAGTTTTGATTTGCATTTCTCTAACGGCTAATGATTGTGAGCATTTCTTCATGTGCCTGTTAGCTACCTGAATCCCTTCTTTGGTGAAGTGCCTGTTCATATTCTTTGCCCATTTTTTAATTGGGTTTTATCTTTTTTGTTGTTGAGGTTTTGCAGTATCTTGTAGATTTTAGAGATTAGATGCTGATTGGAATTGTCGTAGCCAAACATTTTTTCCCAGTCTGTAGGTTGTCTTTTTACTCTTTTGGTGAAGTCTTTTGATGAACATAAGTGTTTGATTTTTAGGAGCTCCGAGTTATCTAGTTTCTCTTCTGGTGTTTGTGCATTATTAGTAATGCTTTGTATTCCATTTATTCCATACATTAGGGCTCCTAGCATTGTCCCTGTTTTTTCTTCCATGAGCTTTATCATTTTTAATTTCATATTTAGATCTTTGATCCATTTTGAGTTAGTTTTTATGCATAGTGTGAGGTATGGGCCTTGTTTCACTTTTTTGCAGATGGATATCCAGTTATGCCAGCACCATTTGTTAAAGAGAATATCATTTCCCCAATTAACGGACTTTGGGCCTTTGTCAGATATCAACTGCTTATAGGTGGATAAATTTACATCTGGGTTCTCAATTCTGTTCTTTTGGTTTATGTATCTGTTGTTATACCAGTACCAGCCTGTTTTAACTACCGTGGCAGCATAATAGGTTCTAAAATCAGGTAGTGTGAGGCCTCCCACTTTTTTCTTCTTCTTGAGTAATGCTTTACTTATCCAGGGCCTCTTCCCATTTCATATGAAGTTGGTGATTTGTCTCTCCATCTCATTAAAAAATGCCATTTGGTTCGGGATTACATTGTATCTGAGATCACTTTGGGTAGAATTGACATTTTCACAGTGTTGTCTTCCTATCCATGATCAAGGTATATTTTTCCGTTTACGTAGGTCTTTTTTGGTTTCTTGCAGTAGTGTCTTGTAGTTTTCATTGTATAGATCTTTTATGTCTCTGGTTAGATTTATTCCTAAGTATTTTATCTTTGTGGGGGCTATTGTAAATGGTATTGATTTGGTGATTTCCTCTTTGAGGTTCTCTTTGTTGGTGTAAAGGAATCCAACTGATTTTTGTATGTTTATCTTGTATCCTGAAACTTTGCTGAAATCTTCTGTTAGTTCCAGTAGTTTTCTTTTGGATTCTTTGGGGTTTTATGTATATAAGATCATATCATCTGCAAATAGAGATACTTTGACTTCTTCCTTACCAATTTGGATGCCCTTTATTTCTTTTTCTAGCCTAATTGTTCTGGCTAATGCCTCAAGCACAGTGTTGAATAAGAGTGGGGATAAAGTGTATCTTTGTCTAGTTCCCATTCTCAAGGGGAATGCTTTCAGACTCTCTCTATTTGGGATGATGTTGGCTATTGGCTTTGTATAAATGCCCTTAGTTATGTTGAGGAATTTCCCTTCTATTCCTGTTTTGCTGAGAGTTTTTATCATGAATAGGTGTTGGACTTTATCAAATTCCTTTTCTGCGTCAGTTGATCATATGGTTCTTGTCTTCTGTTTTAATTTTGTGATGGATTACATTGATTGTTTTTCTAATGTTGAACCATTTCCCTGCATACCTGATATGAATCCCACTTGGTCATGGTGAATTATTTTTTTGATATGTTTTTGAATTCTATTGGCTAGAATTTTGTTGAGGATTTTTGCGTCTGTGTTCCAGAGGGATATTGGTCTGTAATTTTCTTTTTTTGTGGTGTCTTTGCCTGGTTTTGGTATCAGGGTTATGCTGGCTTCGTAGAATGAATTTGGGAGTATTCCATCCTTTTCTATGCTTCTTAGTAGTAGTGGTGTTAACTCTTCTCTGAAAGTTTGGTAGAATTCTCCAGTGAAACTATCCGGGCCAGGGCTTTTTTTTGTTGGGAGTTTTTAAATTACCTTTTCAATCTCTTCTTTTGTTATAGGTTTATTTAGTTGTTCTACCTCTGTTTGTGTTAGTTTAGGTAGGTAGTAAGTATGTTTCTAGAAATTTGTCCATTTCCTCTAGGTTTTCAAATTTGTTAGAGTGCAGTTTTTCATAGTATTCTATTATGATTCTTTCAGTTTCATTTAGGTCTGTTGTGATATCGCCCATCTCATTTCTTATTTAAGTTATTTTGCTTCCTCTCCTGTTTTTCTTTTGTCAGTTTGACCAATGGTTTATCAATTTTGTTGATCTTTTCAAAGAACCAGCTTTTGGTCCTGTTAACTCTTTCGATTGTTTTTCTATTATCTATTTCATTTAATTCTGCTCTTATTTTTGTTATTTTCTGTCTTTTGGTGCCTGAGGGCTTCTTTTGCTGCTCTCTGTTTGTTCAAGTTGTAGAGTTAATGTTTTGATTTTGGCCCTTTCTTCTTTTTGCATGTGTACATTTATTGCTATACATTGACCTCTGAGCACTGCTTTTACTGTGCCCCAAATGTTCTGGTACGATGTGTTTTCAGTCTGATTTGGTTCTGTGAAGTTCTTTATTCCATCCTTAATTTCTTCTGTAACCCAGTAGTTTTTGAGCAAGGTGTTTTTCAGTTTCTATGTGTTTGATTTTTTTTTTCCTTACTTTTTCTGTTACTGATTTCTACTTTTATGGCTTTATGGTCAGGAAAGATGCTTTGTAATATTTCAATGCTTTGTATTTTGTTAAGGCTTACTGTATGGCCTAATATGTGGTCTGTTTTGTAGAATATTTCATGTGCCCTGGAAAAGAAAGTATACTTGGCTGCTGTTGAATGGAGTGTTCTGTATATGTATATGAGATCAAGTTGGTTTATTATGGCATTTAGATCTGCCATGCACTTACTGAGCTTCTTTCTGGATGTTCTGTCCTTCACCAAAAGTGGTGTATTGAACTTTTCTGCTGTTATTGTGGAGCTGTCTCTCTTTTCAATGCTGTCAGAGTTTGTTTTACGTATTTTGGAGCCCTGTCATTGGGTGCATAAATATTTATTATGGTTATGTCCTCCTGGTGTATTGACCCTTTAATCTTTATATAGTGTCCTTCCTTACCCTTTGTGATGGATTTTACTTTAAAGTCTGCTTTGTCAGAGATTAATACTGCCACTCCTGCTCTTTTTTGGTTGTTGTTTACTTGATATATTTTTTTCCATCCTTTGAGCTTTAGTTTGTTTGTGTCTTTAAGTCTAAGATGTGTCTCTTGTAGGCAGCATATAGACGAATTGTGTTTTTTTATCCATTCTGCCACTCTGTGTCTCTTTATTGGTGCATTTAGTCCATTTACATTCAGCATAATTATCGATATGTATGATTTTAGTGCTGTCGTTTGATGTGTTTTTTTTTTTTTGTTGTTGTTGACAGTTTCTTTATTCCACTTAATTTTTTGTGCTGAGTCATTTTTCTTTATGTAGTGTCTTTCCATCTTTTTCATTATTGTTGATTTTGTATCTGCTGAGTCTTTATATTTTTCTTGTTTTTATTTTGATGTGTAGGGTTGTTAGTTTCCTTTATGGTAACCCTAATATTTACCCCTATTTTTCTAAGTTTAAACTGATCTTTTATTTCTTTATATCGCCTTGACTTCCTCTTCATATGAGAGATCTGTGACTCCATTTTTTTAGTCCCTCTTTTTAGTTTTAATAATCTCCATCTTTTACATATTAACATCTCTGTTTCCCTGTTTTCAGCATTTTAGCTTTGATTTATTTTTTTACTTCCCTATCTGCACTGACACCTGGTTGCTCTGTCCTGTGTTCTAGTCTTGGTTTGTTATCTGATGTTA
Organism: Dugong dugon; assembly: GCA_030035585.1. NCBI lineage: Eukaryota > Metazoa > Chordata > Mammalia > Sirenia > Dugongidae > Dugong > Dugong dugon. The sequence goes on from CM057467.1 coordinate 37,912,413, forward strand.
TTGATTTTCTAATCGGAGGACTTCCTTTTGTATTTCTTGTCATTTTGGTTTGGTTTTTACAAATTCCCTATACGTCTGTTTATCTGAAAATGCCCACATCACATACCCACATATTTTAGAGACAGTTTCGCTGGATATGTAATTCTTGGCTGGAAGTTCTTTTCCTTCAAGGCTTTATATATGTCATTCCATTGCCTTCTTCCCTGCATAGTTTTTGCTGAGTAGTCCGAGTTTAGTCTTACTGACTCTCCTTTGTCAATGACTTTTCGTTTATCGCTAGCTGCTCTTAAAATTCTCTATCTTTGGTTTTGGCAGGTTTGATTATAATATGTCTTGGTGACTTTGTTTTAGGATCTACCTTGTGTGGAGTTTGATGAACATCTTGGATAGATATCTTCTCATCTTTCACGACATCAGGGAAGTTTTCTGCCAACAAATCTTCAACAGTTCTCTCTGTATTTTCTTTTATCTCTCCCCTGTTCTGGTACTCCAGTCACTCATAGGATATTCCTCTTGCTAGAATCCGACATAATTCTTAGAGTTTCTTCATCATTTTAAATCTTTTGTATGATTTTTCCTCAAATAAGTTGGTTTCAAGTGGTTTATCTTTAATCTCACTAATTCTTCTCCTATGACTTTCTGTTGAGTTGTCTAATTCTGAAATTTTATTGTTAATCTTTTGGATTTCTTTTTGCCATCTCTCTATGGATTCTTGCAGCTTGTTAAATTTGTCATTGTGTTCTGCTGTAATCTTCTTAAGTTCCTCTGTCGCTTTGTCTGTGTGTTCCTTGACTAGTTTTGCATTTTGCCTGATCTCCTTCCTGATCTCTTGAAAATTCTGTGTATTAATCTTTTGTATTCTACCTCCAGTAATTCCAAGGAGTTGTCTTCGTCCAGAAGATTTCTTGATTCTTTCTTTTGGGAGCTTGCTGAAGCCATCATGGTCTCCTCTTGATTTGATTTGATATTGACTGTTGTATCCGAGCCATCAATAAGTTATTATAATTATTTTATGTTTGCTTACTGTTTCTTAGCTTCTTGTTTTGTTTTGAGATGACCAAATAGGTTCTTCGTGTGAGTTAGTTTGATTGTTGGCAGCTTTAAATCTCTAACGTCCTGTCACTAGGTAGTTAAATCTGTTACTATGTGTGTGAGCCCAGGAGTCTGTTTACTTTTCTTGTATGGATTCAGCTCAGGTGTCCAGGTAATTGGTCACCAAGTGTGTGGTGCAGGTTCTTACCTACAGTCCTAGACAGGCAGGGGTGATTGGAGTAGGCACAGGTATCTTGCTGCAGTAGGGGGTCATGCGCTGAGCAGTGCAGGGTACTGACGGCTGCCTCTGAGTGTCTGGGATGAAAGCGTTTCCCTGTTCCCTAGAGTGCATAGGTGGGTGGGTTTTGCAGCTTGACTATGGGCACCCAGTGCTGTTGCTTGTAAGGACTAGGAGGCACCACTTTTTCTTGGAGCCATGTCGCAGGTGGACAGGTGGCATGGGTGGAGCCCCCGGTCCTGATGTGGGTATGTGAGGATCCTGTTTAATTGGCAGAGTGGTGTCAGATGTCACGATTTGCCACTCCATCGTATAGCTGATACAGTTGAAGTTAGGCTTCAGGTATATACCTTGTTGTATTGTGCTAATGAGGATCTACACTGTTTAAATGGGCCCATACAGGTGTATGCAGGGGTGAAAAGCATTCAGAGTCCATGGTCCCCTTATGCCTGTGCCTAGGCAAAGGAGCTGTGCCTGCCCCGAGTTCCTGGCTTAGGGGGGCTGGCAGATTATTTATTCCCGTTTGTTAATTTGTTCCCTCTCCAAGGTCATGAGAATGGCTCAGAGCACGTGAGCAGTCCTACTTCTGGCCCAGGGTACATGGCAATCACTGAAGCCGCCCGCAACCCGGTGCAAAGAGGGGAGGAGGCAGCTAAATGGGAGAGAGGTTCTCCCCAAAGGGGGAGTTTTTTGATCTGTGTGGTGGGTTAGACGCATGTACTTATCTCTGAGTGCTGCTTTTCACTGGGTCTGGAGTCTTGAGTAGACTCTGCCAGTCTGTCTCTCCCAATGTGGAAACGCATCCTAAATGCCAGTGCGTGCCTTGCTGCAGACATCCAATCTGGCCTGCAGGGTGCCGGTTCCCACCAGGTGAGGTCTGACAACTGCTCACCACTTCCAAACCATCTCTCCCTTCCCCTGCCGCTCAGTCCAATTCCTCAAGTTTGCCTTTGATGTTCAGGGCTCCTAGATTGTTATGTATAATCGATTCACTTTTTTTTGCAGGGGGGTCTTTATTGTAAGAGGAACCACAGGTAACATTTGAGTACTCTGCCTTCTTAGCCCCACTTCCCTGCAGAATATTCTTAATGCCTCTCATGAAACCTTGTGTTCACTGTGTACAAACTAGTTGACCTTTTATAAAAAAGTGTTTAAAGACACTTTGCATATAGTGGCAAAATAGCCTCTGCTGTTAGGTAATAAATGTATGTAAGTAGACAGAGCTTAATCAGAGCAGTAAACGATCCTGAGAACATTTTCTCTCTCTCTTAGTTGGGTTAATTCTCTTACCTTAGCTAATGAGAGAAGGAGGGCCTAATTTATAGGAATTAGTTAGACTACCATTACTAGGTCAGGTGTCTTTTTATTCTTAAGAAAATTGTGATATTGCAAGGGCTTCGAAAACCTATAGCTCCCTCAGATGAAGGATATAGTGTCATTCATTCTGCCTTTTGGTAAGCTTAACCTTTGTCTGATGTATAACAGTGAAACTTGAGACTTGTGATCTAAATTTCTAGTTTATTGAAAGCCATCCTGATAATGTCTTTTAAAACAATAAAATAAAAATGTTGTTTATAAGCAAGTATACTTCATTAAATGTTAGCCGTTTTTCCCTACTAGGGGCTCATCTGTTAAAACAGAAAAATAGCAATAACATTTCACTTTTGGAATTTTTTTTCTTTAGGTTTATTTATGTTTACCCAACTTTCGGTCTCTTACTGAGGGACACTGCCTGATAGTCCCTTTGCAGCACCATAAAGCAGCTACCTTATTGGATGAAGACATCTGGGAGGAAATTCAGGTCAGCATGATGATGTTAATTACAGCAATTGCAAATCGTGAACAATTTTTGCAAGCTATTGTGATAAGGTGCAATAGTTTTTATCCTTCATCTCATAATTTTACTTTCTGAACTTAAAAACACTTGTATACATTTGCATAGCTGTATATACTTGTGGATTGTAATGTTTTCACACTCAATATGTTTCTGTTTTCATTTATGTATTCCATGTTTGGAACATTTTTGTCTATTAAACTGTGTGTAATAAAGTATTAATTATTTTACTTAAAAATTCAATCTAAGACTTCAGGAGCAGGTAGTGGATTTGAACTGCCTACCTTTTGGTTAGCAGCCAAGCTCTTTACTCCTGTGCCACCAGGGCTCCACTTTTAAGTAGTATGAGACTATCATTCTTTCTACAATAAGCTAATAAATTCCAGCCAAAAGGAAAGGAATTTTCAGGTAATAAAAGGAAATTTTAAGAGTTAGAGGCTTGTATTCAGCAGTTACCATATTTCGTTAGGACAGACTTGGCCTCTGCTGCTGTGATTTTATGGTGATTTTGTTACTAGCTCTAATTTCCATTTTTCCCATTCATAACGTTGCCCCACTTTTGGATTCAGGGATTTGTTTTTTATGGCTGATTCTTTAAGAGGTTGAAAGGCACGACATGGGTGAAATTACTGCTAAATTATTTCAAGACCTCATAATGACCAAAAGAAAGAAAGAAAGAAAAAAAACCTTGTTTTTCTAATTCATGACAACTGAATAGAAGTTGCAGAGACCACGAGTTAGAAAATGTGAAAATTGTAACACTTCAAAAGAGACTATAAACTAGTCTTTGCAACATACTGATAAAGCTGCCAAAGGAAGGGAAATTTTGACTGCATTTCATGAAATTCAGTCTCTTCCTCCCTATACTTTTTAGGTTTATGCTGTGAAAATTAAAGGGCAGATTATTTTAATGTATTGATAGTCAATATAGTGTAGGAATATGGATGACTACTTTTAATATGAAAAGATTTTTTCTAGTAGTAGTAAAAAATGTTTTTATTATGCTTTAGATGGAGGTCTACGGAGCAAATTAGTTTCTCATTAAACAATGAATACACATATTGTTTTGTAAAATTGGTTGCCAATCCCGCAACATGTCAGCATTCTCCCGTTCTTGACCTTGGGTTCCCAAGAGTAGTAAAATTTTGCTGAAAATCCTTCAGAAGCAGTTGCAACAGTACATCGACAGGGAACTGCCAGAAATTCAAGCTGATTCACAAGAGGATGTGGAATGAGGGATATTATTGCTGATGTCTGATGGATCTTGGTTGAAAGCAGAGAATACTAGAAAGATGTTTACCTGTGTTTTATTGACTATGCAGAGACATTCAACTGTGTGGATCATGACAAATTATGGATAACATTTTGAAGAATGGGAATTCCAGAACACTTTATTGTGCTCATGAGGAACCTGTACATAGACCAAGAGGCAGTCATTCAAATAGAGCAAAGGAATACTGTGTGGTTTAAAATTAGGAAAGGTGCACATCAGGGTTGTATCCTTTTACCATACTTACTCAGTCTGTATGCTGAGCAAATAATCTGAGAAGCTGGACTGTATGAAGAAGAACCGGGCATCAGGATTGCAGGAAGGCTCATTAACAACCTGTGTTACGCAGATGACACAACCTTGCTTGCTGAAAGTGAAGAGAACTTGAAGCACTTACTGGTGAAGATCAAAGGCTACAGCCTTCAGTATGGATTACACCTCAACATAAAGAAAACTAAAATCCTTACAACTGGGCCGGTAAGCAACATCATAATAAAGAGAGAAAAGATTGAAGTTGTTAAGGCTTTCATTTTACTTGGGTCCACAATCAACGCCTTTGGAAGCAGTAGTCAAGAAGTCAAACAATGCATTGCATTGGGCAAATCTGCTGCAAAATACCTCTTTCAAGTGTTAAAAAGCAAAGTTGTCACTTTAAGGACTAAGGGTTACCTGACCCAAGCCCTGGTGTTTTCAGTCGCCTCATATACATGTGAAAGCTGGACATTGACTAAGGAAGACTGAAGAATTGATTGATACCTTTGAATTATGGTGTTGGCAAAGAACATTGAATATACCATGGACTACCAGAAGAACAAACAAATCTGTCTTGGAGGAAGTACAGCCAGGGTGCTCTTTGGAAGCGAGGATGACGAGACTTCATCTCACGTACTTTGGACATGTTATCAGGAAGGATCAGTCCCTGGAGAAGGACATCATGCTTGGTAAAGAAGATAGTCATCGAGAAAGAGGAAGACCCTCAATGAGATGGATTGACACAGTGGCTGCAACAATGGGCTTAAGCATAAGAACAATTGCGAGGATGGCACAGGACCGGGCAGTGTTCTGTTCATTGTATATAGGGTCACTGTGAGTTGGAACCTACTCAGCGGCACCTAACAACAGCAGTAGCAGATGTCAGTGCCAGTAGGTAATTTAAAGTGGAAACTATAAATTTAGTTTCCAGAATTATTTTAGAATTTTCCTGGAATAACTTAAAAAAAAAAAATTATATGTGCACAACTCATTTATTTTGTAGCAAAAAACTTTTAAGTAATTACAGAAATCTAGTATGTACTTTTTATTTTTCTCTAACAAATTAAGCTACTTATGAAAAATACTGAGGTAGATAAAGCAGAAACTTATTCATTTCAACAGATATTGAATACATGAATGTAAGATATTTTTCTAGGTACTGTGACAAACGCAGAGATAAAATTATTAATTCTGTCCAAAATAACTGGCCTGTTCCAGTACAGGTTGCATTACAGTTTAATAGATCTTGCAGACGAGCTGCATTGTGGAAAATTTACTGAGGAAGGAAAAACCAAATTGTTTTATGCAAACAATGGCATTATAGCTCTTTTTTGTGTGATAAAAGAAAAATATTTCAAGTTATAAAACACTGCAGGATAATGAACTAATGAAATATCTGAATCCCAGCATATTTAAAGTAATGCAGATTTTTTCTGTTTTGTTTTTAGTTTACTTTCAAATATATACAACAACTCAAATTAATTATGCCCCGATGACTATCCTATGACAACTGTTTTAATGAATATATAAAAAATGACTTAGGAAAAAATACTGCTTGCAAATGCAGGAGCCACTTCTTTGAAGTGCTTTTTATTGCCATCATCTAATAGTATTTAAATTTAAGTTTAGACCTTTTATTTAATAGAAAATGCAAAGATAAGTTTCGGCAGAGCATAACTGAATAATAGCAAATTTCGAGTAAGAAATTGAAGTTGTTTATGATTTCATTCTACTTGGATCAGCAATCAGCATCTGTGGAAGCAGCAGTCAGGAAATAAAGTGATGTATTGCTTTGAGCAAATCTGCTGCAAGAGACCTCCTTAAAGTTTTAAAAAGCAAAGATGTCACTTTGATGACTAAGGTGTGCTGGACCCAAGCCATGGTCTTCTCAATTGAATGTTATGCATGCAAAAGTTGAATAATGAAAAAAAGAAGACAGAAGAATTGATGCATTTAAACTGTTATGTTGGTGAAGAATATTGAATAAGTGGACTACCAGAAGAATGAACAAATCAGTCTTTGTAAAAATGGCGTGGAGTCGATGTCTGACCTCCTCTAACTTCACAAGGGGGAAGGAGAATCAAGATCAACAGCCCAAGGCTGATTCCTCTGAGGTGGAGGGTAAGACATGCCTCCTTTCTCTGTCATCTGTACCATTTCTGACACCAGTCATCCCTCCCATGGCACTCTCTACTTCTCTGCTGCGTTCGATAATTTATTGCAGTGGCCACACAGAACTTTACGATTATGAGGCTTATTAGGGAAGTAACAGTTTATAATTCAGCTTCAGGAACACTCAGGATACAGTTCTTCTGTCAAGACAGCCTCTTCCCAGCCTTGTTCGCAGGCGCGTCTCTCCCTGGCCCTTGGCCCCTGCTCAAAGGCACTCAGCTTTCTCTCTCCATGGGCTGGGAAACCCACTGTCTTAAGTCATCTAGTGCTATTCTGACAGAAATACCACAAGTGGATGGCTTTAACAAAGAGAAATTTATTCTGTCACAGTCCAGTAGGCTGCAAGTCCAAATTCAGGGCATTGGCTCAAGGGGAACACTTTCTCTGTCAGCTCTGGAGGAAGGTCCTTGTCATTAATAGTCACCTGGACTAGGAGCTTCTCCACACAGGAACCCCAGGTCCAAAGGATGTGCTCTGCTCAAGGCACTGCTTTCTTGGTGGTATGAGGTTCCCATGTGTCTCTGCTCACTTCTCTAAGACACTATCCAATCTTGTATACTGCATCAGTATAACTGCCGCTAATCCATCTTATTAGATCATAGTGATTGAATTTACAACACATAAGGAAATCACATCAGGTTAGAAAATGGTACACAGTTATACAATATTGGGAATCATGACCCAGCCAAGTTGACAGATATTTTGGGGGGACATAGTTCAATCCATGACACCCACCATGCCATCTCCTGCTACCGGATCTCTGTGCCAGGTCTCTGCTGCTGGGTCTTTTCTGCTGCTTCTCCCTGCCTTCAGTGTTAACAGCTCCCTGTCTCTGCCTTTCTCTCTGCCTCCTGGTTCTAAGAGCTTCTCAGCACAGGGATCCCAGGTCCAAAGGATGTGGTGGCTCCTGGCTGTTCTTTCTTGGTGGTGGTGGGATCTTCTCCTTCCCGCCTCTGGGATGGCTCATTTCAAGCCCAGCAGGATGGCAGAACTGACCAATCCCATTGGTGGGACACAATTACCCTGTCTGCACAGTTCTGCCCACTCACTTGGGTGGAACCATGCAGGAAAGGTCACACAAAAGTGATTCATCACACCATAGTCTTAGAAGAAATACAACCAGAATGTTCCTTAGAAGTTACGATGTTGAAACTTCCACTTGCTTACTTTGGACCCATCATCAGGAAACGCCAATTGTTAGAAAAGGACATCATGTTTGGTAGAGGGCCAATGAAAATGAAGGAAACCCTCAATGAACTGGATTGACACAGTAGTTGCAATGGTGGACTCAGATACTAACGATCATGAAGAGGGTGTAAAGTCTCCATGAGTTGGAGTTGACTCAGCAGCAACTAAAAGACAGTCGGTCAATGCCAACACCAAGGTAACAGAGATGTTAGAGTTATCTGACAAAGATTTTAAAGCAGCCATCATAAAAATGCTTCAGTGAACAATTAGGAATACATGGGTGGCACAAATGTTTAAGTGCTTAGCTACTAACTGACAGGTTGGCAGCTAGAGTCCACCCAGAGGGGCCTTGGAAGAAAGGCTTGGTGATCTACTTCCGAAAGCTCACAGCCATTGAAAACCCCGTGTACAGTTCTACTCTGAACCACATGGGGTCACCATGAGTTGGAATCAACTTGACGACAACTGGTTTTTTGTTTTTTAATAGGGGAAATAATACAATTTGAATGACAGCAGATTTCTCATGAGAAGCCATGGAGGCTAGAAGGAAGTGGCACAACATTTGTCAACTCAGAATTCTATATCCAGTGAAACTGTCCTTCAGGAGTGAAGGAGAAATCAAGACATTTTCAGATGAAGAAAATTTATGAGAATTTGTCACCAGCAGACCTGTCCTAAAAGAATGACTAAAGGAAGTACTATAAACAGAAAGAAAATAATACACATTTTCACTTTCCTCTGGGATTTTCTGAATTATGTTTGATGGTTGAAGTAAAAATTGTAACACTATCTGATGTGGTTATAAATGTATGTAGAGGAGATATTTAAGACAGTTATAAATAGGGGCGTTAAAGGAAGGCAGTGTTTCTGTACTTCATTCAAAGTGGTAAAATAGCTCCAGTGACTGTGATAAATTATATATGTGTGTGTGTATATATATATAATATACAGTCGGCCCTGTATATCCATGGGTTCCACATCCATAACCAACTGTGGATCAAAAATATTTGAGGGAAAATAGGACTTTTTTCTTATCATTGTTCCCTTAACAATACACTATAACAACTATTTACATAGTATTTACATCATATTAGGTATTATAAGTAATCTAGAGTGTAGGTTATATGCAAATACAGTGCCATTCTGTATAAGGGATTTGAGTATCTACAGATTTTGGTATCCATGGGGGGTCCTAGAACCAATTCCCTGCAGATATTGTGGGACGACTGTAATACCTGGAGCAACCACTAAAAAAACTGTACAAATTGACACTCATAAACACTTTCCCCATTGTTGTCAAGTTGATTCTGAATCATAGTGACCATACAGTACAGAGTAGAACTGCCGCATAGGGTTTCCAAGGAGTGGCTGGTGGATCTGAACTGCTGACCTTTTGGTTAGCAGCCAAATGCTTAAGCACTCTGCCACCAGGGTTCCCTTAAACTCTTTAGATAAATGAAAATGGAGTTCTAAAAATGTTCAAGTAACCACAGAGAGGCAGGAAAAAGAAAAGAGAGAAACAAAACCCAGAACAAACAGAAAACAAAAAATAAAATGACCTTACTATATCAATAATTATATTAAATCAGGCAGTGTAAATACATCAGTTAAAAGACAGAGTTTGGTAGAGTGGATCGTATGACTCAACTATATGCTGTCTACAAGAAATTCACTTCAAATGTAATGATACTGCAGGTAAATGTAAAAGGATGGAAAAGATTTATCATGCAGTCATTAATGAAAAGAAAGCAGAAGTGACTGTAGTTGTATGAGGTAAAGAAGACTTTAGAGCAGAAAAATTACCAGAGAAAAAGAGAGACATTATATAATGATGAAAGGATCAATCCACCAAGAATACATAGCACTGGAGAATTTTATCAAATGTTTAAAGAATTGACACCAATTCTATACAGTCACTTTTAGAAAACAGAAGAGGAGGGAGCACTTCTCCCAATTCATTTTAAGAAGCTGCTATTACCCTGATGCCAGAAAATACAGTTCAATATCCTTCATAAATATGGTTGCAAAAATCTTTAACAAAATATTAGCATATAGAATTTGACAATAATGTAAAAGTAATTATATACACCATGATCAAGTGGGGTTTATACTAAGGATGCAAGGCTTGTTCAGTATTGGAAAATTAATTAATGTAATGCACCATATTAACAGGCTAAACAGGCAAAATCACATGCTCATATCAATCAATGAAGAAAAAGAATTTGACCAAATTCATGACCAGTCTAATAAAAACTTTCAGAAAAGTAGGAATAGAGGGGAACATCCTCTGCTTGATAAAGAGCATCTACAAAAAGCCTAAAGCTAACATTATACTAGCTGGTGAAAGATGTTCTCTCCCTGATATCAGTAACAAGGCAACATTGGTAACATCTGCTTTCACTACTCTTACTCAACTTAGTGTTGCAAGTTCTAGCTAGTGTAGTAATGCAAGCAAAAGAAGTGAAATGCATACAGATTGGAAAGGAAGAAATAAAACTGTTCTTGTTTGCAGATGATACGATTGTTTACATAGAAAATTTCAAGGAATCTACAAATACAAACCACTAGAATTAGTGAGCAAGTTCATCAAGGTCACGGATACAAGATAACAAAACCTATTGCCTTTGAAGTCGATTCGGACTCACAGTGACCCTGTAGGACAGTAGGACTGCCCTGTAGGGTTTCCAAGGAGCAGATGTTGGATTTGAACTGCTGACCTTTTGATTAGCGGCCAAGCTCTTAAACTCTGTGCCACCAAGACTCCAGGATCCAAGATAATGCAGAAATCAATTGTATTTCTGTATGCTAGTAATGAACACATAGAAATCAAAATAAAAAATACAGTACTATTTATAATCACTCAAAAAAAATCAAATACTTAGATATAAATCTAACAAAAAAAATACAGAACTTGTATGCTAAAAGCTACAAAACACTGATGAAAGTGTTTTGGAATCAGTCTGTCTGTTTGCAGGACTTACTATATAGCTGGAGCCCAGGTGTCACAGTGGTTAAGCACCAGTGGTTAAACAACCTTTTTTTTTAACAGATACTAAAATGTTCAGCTTATTATAGGCAAACTATGACAATAGATTAGACAGTTTAGATAAAATGGACTAATTTTTTGAAAAATACAACTTCCTAAAACTGAACAGAAGAAATATAAGTATATATATTTCTATATCTACTAAATAAATAGAATCCATAATTAAAAGCCTTACCACAAAGAAAACCCCAGTCCCAGAGGGCTTTACTGCAGAATTCTTCACTTTAAGGGAGAAATAATACCAATTATCCTAGGAACTTTTAAGAGAACAAAAAATAGAAGGAACACCTCCAAGCTCACATAAACTGCCCAAGAAGAGAAGGTAGTAAAGGGTCTCTGACAACCTGGAAGAGGGCAGGGCATGGCTAAAGGAACTGGCACCTGGAGTCTAGAGAAAGGAATAGCTCACCCTTTCTACCAGCCTCCCATGAGAAATGTCCCCAGGATGCAGGCAGGAGGGTCCCAGAGATGAAGGTCTCCAGTTTTGCCCCAGGCCTGCCAACCAGCCCTGTGAGCCTGTGAATGCCCAGAACCTCAGTGTGAGTTGTTTGCTTGTTAGTGAGCTTGCACCACCTTCTGTGCTTAGTGAGTCATCCAGGCCATTCTTGGGTGATGCTGGTATGCACACACCCCTCCTTGCATCTAGTTGGCTAGTTTAATCCCTGGGAGTGGCTGGGTAGGTCTCCTGAAATAGGCGTGTTGTAACAGTGCTTCCTTTTCCTGTCAAGAGAGTGTGAAATCCAAGTTGTCTGGAATAGACTCAGCCCGGAAATAATGCTGGGGTGAACCTCAGCTTCTGGAGCGAGGCATCTTCAACCTTTAACCATTAAGTTGTGTCGTCTTTGCCTGTGGCTGGCTGAGCGTCCAAAGCATACTCCACGAGAGGCACTTCAAATTTCACTGGAGCACAGCCCCTTCTGTTGTAGAGTACAGTGGTTTTCTTCTTTTAAACACATGACAGCACTCAGCTGTGACAAACAAGCACGAGAAAAAATGTTCAGCATCATTAACTATTAGGGAAATGCAAATTAAAACTACATGGTATATCACTACATAGCTATCAGAATGTAAATAAAAAATATTGACAACACCAAATACTGGTGAGGTTGTGGAAAAACTGCATTGCTCCTGTAGTGTTGGTGGAAATGCAAAATGATATAGCTACTTTGGAAAACACTTTAGAAGTTTTTTTTAAAAATATGAAATATGCAACTGCCATATGACCTAACAATTGCACCCTTGAGTATTTATTCCAGACAAATGGAGTAAATGTTCATGACAACCTTTATTTGAAATATCTGAAAACTGAAAACACTCTAGATACCCTTTAATGGGTAAATATACTTTTGGTACATCCATACCAGAAATACTATTTAGCAATAAAGAGGAATGAACTATTGAAACATGCAACAACTTGGATGAATCTCCAGAGATTTATAGTGAGTGAAAAAGCCAGCTCCGCAATATGTGATTCCATTCATATAACATTCTTAAAATGACAGAATTAAAGAAATAAAGCACAAATTAATCCCAAGGGTAAAGGAACTGGGGTTGGGGAGGTAGGGAGAGATATGAGAGGGAAGTAGGTGGGACTATAAAAGTACAACAAGAGGAATTCTTACGGCTTTGGAATTGTTCTGTATCTTTACTGTATCAGTATCCTAATTGAGATATTGTACTATAGTTTTATATGATAGTCCCATTGGGGGAAACTAGGTAAATGGTACATGGGATCTCTGTATTATTTCTTATAACTACATGTGAATTTGTAATTATCTTAAAATAAAAAAGTATAGTTAAAATATTAAAAAGTTATAAATCAAGGTGACAAAGTCTAAATAAAATGTTTTATCCTCCTTAGACAAATGTATTTTCATAATGCCCTTCAAGGGCAGGTTTGAATTTAGAATCCTCAGACACCTTTGAGTTTCACGCTACAACATGGTAGTGTAGGGAAAGCTGGCCTGTGGCACCCAGCCTGCAGCCTCCTCCCCTTCTTCTATCCCCTGGCTCCATCCTGCACTGCAAGGGATGTTCTGTGAATACATGTGAACACCCTGGACCACGTGTCCAAGCTCCATCCAACTACCTTCAGTAAACAACTGTCCTTCAGGCATAGGACTGTGCAAAATATAATTAAATAAAATTTAAAAAATGGAATTTTATAATAATTCTTAGCCCTTTGGGAAAAGAAAACTATCTTACTTTTCACCTTTAGTATATTTGACTTTCTATACTTAGTTGTGTTGTGAGGTGCCGTCAATTCTGACTCATAGTGACCCAATAGGACAGAGTAGAATAGCATTTCCAAGAAGCAGGTGGTGGATTTGAACTCCTGACCTTTTGGTTAGCAGCTAAGCTCTTAACCACTACAGTAGAGCTACATTATATATGAAAATAGGAGAATGCCTGAATATACAAGTGAGGGGTTAGCAGACATATAAGGGAACCAACAAATGAAGATGCTGTGAGCTTAGGGAAATATTTGGAAATGAATTCTGCTTTTTGTTTATCCCAGATTTTAAGATACCCATTGCTCAGAGTATCATTTTGACTTATGGATGTTTTCCTATGATTTTACTGTTAAGTCTTCATATTTTACCACCTAAATTTGATTTTATCTCTTTATTTTCTCATTTTTGTTTACTGGAACTGTTTCCTATAGATACATAAACTATGTGGAGTTATCTTCAGTTTGAAAAATGATGCTTAAATACATGAAATTATGTAGTGGATTTAGAAAGTAAAGTGTAAGGTAATATCTTGTTAAGAGTTCAGACATTGTTTACTTCTCATTTTAAAGGGCTTTATTATACTCTTTATTGTTTTCATGTAATGGATATCCTGTAAGTGCTTTATTTACCTAGCTGTCATTTTTTCTTCAGATGTTCAGAAAATCATTGGTAAAGATGTTTGAAGATAAAGAGTTGGATTGCATATTTTTAGAAACTAATGTGAACATGAAGAAACAATATCATATGGTTTATGAGTGCATTCCTCTCCCAAAGGAAGTGGGTGATATGGCTCCTATCTATTTTAAGGTATTTAAATATGATCTTTACATGCATATTTATTTTTTGCTACAGTGCTGTTTTATGAATACGGTTGTCTTGATTCATGTACTTTCCTCCCATATACTTATATCAAATTTTGTGTTATTTAAAGAAATGAAGTAAAGCACATACACAAAAATTCTGCTGTATCAATTTCTGTAGAAAGAAATTTCAGATTTTGATCTTACAAGTATGAATATGCTATCAATTGGTAAATTATAATTTCTATTTTATTTTCTCATGTGAAATCAGGGTTTTACCTTGAATTACTTTCAAGTGAATTGTAGTCATAACTATAGAAAACTCATTATTGAAATACACTAGAGTCAAAGTTAGTAACATACAGATAGTACAAATTATAATTGCCGAAATAACTTATTGCATAAATCTTACTATTTTATACCTCATGATACTATTTGTAAAAGTAAAACAAATTTCTAACCTTGACATACATTTTTGGACATGGAATAAATAGTGTGTGTTTGTTGTTGACCTGAATACAATATAAAGGAATTTATGGACTAATACAAATGCATAAATATAGAACCATGTATGAAATATTAACTTATGCAAAGAAAAAGCAATGTAATATTTTGTGAATGGTGAATGAAGACTTCTGAAGATTAAACATTTGGACAATTTAGGGTGGTAAGATTTATTATTCTGGACTATAAATTCTAATAAAAAGAATTATAAAACCTATTCAGGTTAAGGAAATCTTTAAAACAATCTCATTGTTTGATTTGAAGAATTACACTATTAAAGTGTGAGAGAATAAGCCAGATAATCCCAAAGACCCATTCCAGTCATATATTAAACTTAATTGAGAAAGAGATTATACTTTTCCAGTGAAATGGAGTCTTAGATGATCGTGACTAGAGGCATTTGAGGTACAGGGACCCACAGATAGCAGCCAGTGTTGCTCTTGTAGGGTGACAGAAATGTCATCTCTTAACACAGTGGTGTATGACTTTTCTCCTTTACACTGAACTTTTATATGATCATTAAAGATGCTGCATTTATTTGATTTGGCTTCAATTTTGTATTGACTGTTCCACATGATAATGTCAAATCAAGCAGCCCAAGCCAAGCAGTATATCTGGTGTATTTAAACTGTACTTATTTGAATGTTAATTTTCTCTCTAAAATTTGTTTCATTAATAAATATTGTACAATAATGAGATTATTTTATATTCATCATCCTGACTTTTCTTTCTATTAAATATTTCTGTATCATAAATAATAGTCATATTGCTGAGCCTAGAAAGTCTTAGAATTCCATTTCTATGTATTTTTCCCCCAGCATTTTTGCATTTTTACTTCTATGCTATATGGGCAGAAATAGTTCAAGTTTTTTGTTGCCAGAAAGCATATAAATTACTCCTTTGATATTTGGAAGCAGAGCAATAAAACTAAATGAATTTGAGTAGATTTCTATGAATGCAGTAGGGAATTTGTGAACTTTTATGTTTACAAATTATGCTCAATATTAAAATGCTAGGTCTTATTAAGGATTGTTTTTGTCATGTAAAGCTGAGCTGAAGTTAGTATGAGTTAAGAACGAGTAAAAGAATATTGTCTTTACTGAAGATAGGATTGTTAATTCCAGTTTCAAATAATGACCTACCATGTGTAATGTACTCTAATTAATTCACTATGAGACTTTATTTTTAAACTCTCTTTGTATTTGCTTATATATTATATTTTTATTTAACAAATGGGTATTTTATAGAAAGCCATAATGGAATCTGATGAGGAGTGGTCCATGAACAAGAAGTTGATTGATCTCTCTTCAAAAGATATCAGAAAGTCTGTAAGTATCATTTTTTCCCCTAACATAAGAAAATAGTGTTCAGAATCTTCATTAATTTCCACATCCCAGTTGAGAAAGAGACCATCTGGATGAGTGACCAAAGGCAAAGTAACTGATTCTACAAATAAAGAAGAAATTATTTTCATCCTTCTTGGTCTAGAAAATGCTTGTTTGTTTGTAGAGGCTTTCTATTTTTTTATCCAAATGAATGTTTTCTCCTGACCTTTAAGCCCTCTGCTATGTATTATTGGCTATGATAACTGTTAGAATCTGCCATGAGAGGCCCTTTCATGGGCTTCTCAGGCCCTGTGGGAAAAGTGGTGAGAGGGTCCTTCATGGTACTAGGATAATAATGAGAGAAAATTTTTCCTTGAGGCTCCATTTTGAATTTGGAACTCATTTTCTTTTCCCTATACAGAAGTTCTCTGTTCTATTCCTATAAAACAGTAGTTGAGTTAGATTATGGGTTCATTATTCATTTGGAGACTTGTCTAACCATGTTTTATAGTTTAATCTTAATTTGCAGGTCAACTTTTGGATGTAAGTTTTACATAAGTTCAGTACTTTTGTAATGAACTCTTTCTTTTCTAGAAATATGAATTAAATGGAGTAGAGATTTAATAGATGTTTGAAATCTTTCTTTTCCTATTCAAAAAGCAATTTATTTTACAGCGATGTATCAAGAGTCTACTATTTAGCAGCACTCTTCTAGATGCTTTTTATACATAGTTAACAAAACAGAGAGGATCCCTGCCTTTATGGAGTTTATATTTTAGTGCAGGGGTTGGCAACTACAATCTGTAGGCCAAATCTGCCTGCATGTGGCCTGTTTGTGTAAACAAAGTTTTATTGGAACACAGCCTCACTCGTTTGTTCATATATTGTCTGTGGCTGCTTTCTTGCTGCAAGGGCAGAGTTGAGTAGTCCAGCTGAGACAGTATGATCCGCAAAGCCTAAAATAGTTTGCTATCTATATCTTTACAGAAAAAGTTTACCTATCCTTGTTCTAGTAGAAGAGTCCTAGTGGTGGTTAAGCACTCGGCTGCTAACCAAAAGGTTGGTGGTTCAAACCCACCAGCCACTCCAAGGGAGAAAGATGTGGCAGTCTGCTTCTGTAAAGATTACGGCCTTGGAAACCGTTATGGGACAGTTCTGCTCTGTCCTGTAGGGTTGCTATGAGTTGGGATTGACTTGACGGCAAGGGATTTGGTTTTATTTGGTTCTGTTCTAGTATATGTCACTAAAATATTTCTCCCCCATTTCTTTTGTAAAGCCATTATCCTGATACGTGTGACTGATAGAATTCCTTATTAAACTTAATATATCCCAGTCAGCATATTAAAATTTCAATGCGTTGTTGGAGATACACAGTTTTAATTCAGAGGTAAAACATTGTCTACAGTGTTTTTTCTCTTTCTGTGCTGGTAAATTGAGCCAGACAACATATTAAAGCACAAAACTGTAAATGTCCTATATACTTTGGAACCTTATGAACCTATAGATGGAGTCATAATTATATACACTTTTTTTGCCTGAGATTTTCACTTATCCCATGCCAATAAATATTCTTTGAGAACATGATTTTAATGGCAGTTAATAGTTCAGAATAAGAATTTATAGAGAAATGTATTACTACCCATTTGCTGTACTGTGTGTGCATTATTCTTACCAGTGAACCATGTAGTACCTATTGTTTATTTGTTTTCTAAGACTTGGATAAATACCTGAATTGAGTAGCCAGGAGGTCTTAATAATAATAAAGGTACAATAAAAAACAGGTACTGATCCTTGTAAGAATGGTGATTGTATATTCAATTTTAAAGTGTCCCAAAGATAGCCTTTACTAAGTTTTATATCTGAGGCCATTTGAGAGTCACAGTAGAGGGGAATGAGCCAGATGACATCTTGAGGTCCCTTTTAGCACTAGGATTCTATAATTATGTGAATGGAATTGTGAAGAGAATTTGAGCATAAGAATAATTCCAAAGGAGGTCACTTTTTAGGTTAGCAAGCTTTCTAGTGTCTTCTTAAAATTGTAAAAGTGTTTCAGAGCTAGAAATGAAGCACTGTTAAGCTTTTGACATTGTTTTTACTTCTGAAAGAATCTCATTACACTTTTTTTTAAAGCCCTGTGTCCTTGCTAGTTTCATAAGGTATTTTGCCTACTTCATTGGAGGCAGGGTGATTTTTTTTTTTTTTTTTTTCCCCACTGAGTAGATTTTTGACTTATAATAGTGTTTCATATATTTGTATTCATTTCTATTCATTGTTGAATTTATATTTTTATTTTCTTTGAGAGTATAAGCTTGCCTTCTTTTGCTCATTTTGTTTACTTTTTCTGGATCTTTTGAATTTTCTGCAGCATAGTATGAAGTCCGTGGAAATAGATTAGTAAACAAATCTGAATGCTCATTGGAGAGGAGTTGCATAACATTAAACAACTTGCCATGAAAAGTGGTCATTCTTCACAAGGCTGTTTCATTATGATTTAATGAGAATTCTTCCTGAACTTTTAAAATTTGATTTTTTAGTTTAATTTTGTGTTAACTATAGTTCAGTTGATTAGATAGCATCGGGTTTGATTTTTGGTTATAGCAATTGAGAAAGCATATGACATACTTAGGAACTGAGTTTTATTTTTTAAAAAAGAAAATCCTTATCAAGGGAAAATTCAGATTTACCTAGAGATCCTCTGTTATGGATTGAATTGTGTCCTCCAAAAATATGTTTTATAAATTGTAACCCCTACACCTGTAGTTATAATCCTGTTTGGGAATGGGTTTTCTTTGTTATGTTAATGAGACAGTATTAGTGTAGGGTGTGTCTTAAGTCAGTCTCTTTTGAGACAAAAGAATTTAAACAAGCAAGTGAGCAAGCAAAGATGAGGGATAAGAGATGCCAAGCCACATGAAGATCTTCCAGGAGCAAAAGCTCAGAAGAGGCAAGGACCTTCCTCCAGAGCCGACAGAGAGAGAGAGCTGTCCCCTAGAGCCGGCACCCTGAATTTGGACTTCTGGCCTCCTAAACTGTGAGAAGATAAATTTCTGTTTGTTAAAGCTACCTATTTGTAGTATTTCTGTTATAGCAGCACTAGATAACTAAGATCCATACCTTCAAACCCAAGGACAATAATAGGGAGTATTAAAAGAGAAAAATTCAGACAGTAGTGCTTTTATATTGTAAATAAGATTTTTTGCAGTAGTTCTGTCAGTACCTTTAAACGTGGTGCCACAATTCCAGTTCATTTCCCTCTGGCTGGTCAAGGCAGGAAAAGGAAAGTACTGTATGTACAAACGCTTTGATACCAGAGACTTTGCTAGCAAGACAGCAGGGTGTGTCTTTTGCAGCCTGCAAAGAGATTAACAGAGGTGAAGCCTGTGGCAGCAGCTGTTATTTGTGTAACAGTAGTTGTGTGTTCATTGTACCATCTTGGCAAATATGCCACAGGTGGTTGAACCTTAGTATATATATTAGGTTCCTATTGCTGCTGTAACAAATGTAAAAAAACACAAATTTATTAACGTTTTAGAGGTCAGAAGTCTGAAATGGGTTTCACTGTGCTAAAATCAAGATGTTGGCAGGCCTAGATCCTGGAGGGTCTAGGGGGGAAATCTGTTCCCTTGCCTTATCCAGCTTCTAGAAGCCTGCTACATTCCTTGGTTTGTGGTGCCTTCCTCCTTTTTTAAAGCCAGCAATATGGTATCCTCCAATATCTCTCTGGCCCTGATCCTCCTGTCTCTTTCTTATAGGGACCTTTTGATTACATTGGGCCCACCTGGATAATCCAGGATAATCTCCCCATTTTAAGATCCTTAACTTTAATCACATCTGCCAAGTACCTTTTACCATGTAAAGTAACATACCTGTGGCAGTTAGGGGACAGGGCATTGCCATCTGGAGGTGGGATCATTCTGCCTACCACTGTATAGTACAAAGACAAAGCGTGGGCACTGTCAGCAAAAATTTCTCAAGTTATCTCTCGTAGTACTGTCTGTTAGTCGATGTAGTTCTATAGCATCTTTTGGGGCATTCAGATTCATGCTTCACACATGGTAATCTGCTTCAGGTGGCAAAAGGGTTCTGATGGAGCCTTCCATCTTTTTTTTCTTTGACCACCAGGTTTGCATAAAGCACTCTTATATAGGAGACAAAAATGAAAGTAATGGTTGAATAATTTGTGTGTTACAAGAATTGGGCTAGGAACTTTACATGCATGGTTCTATTTTGATCCTCACAGCAAACTTCTGAGCTCCTCATATTTCTTATGAGACCAAGAGATATTAAATGACTTGCCAGAGATTACACAGTTCTGAGACTCAGAGCTGTGATGAGAGTCTTGTCTCGTTTTTACTTTATTTTTTCCTAATTGTCAAGGTTATACATGTTGGAATAAAGAAATATATAAAGCAAAAAAAATAATTACCTACTTCTCTGCATTTTATATTATGTACACTTTTATAAACTGACTTTATTCCTTATACATTTCCTATATCATGAAGAACTCTTTATAAGCCCTAATGTTAATTTCTTTATAACACTTCAAGATGACCATTCTCTTTCCACCATACCACACTATGCCTTTCCATGTCCTGCCTTCTTGGGGAAACAATATAGAATATATATCGTTAAGTAGAAATACATGATTTAGTGCTAAAATAAGTAAATGCTGACTCATGAGAGGATTAGAGAGGAGAGATGTTCTATCCATTGACCCACTTGAATAATTTCTAGTGACAAAGATAGGACTTGACGGAAAAGCTTGCAAGGACACAAGATCTGTTTAACTGACAGAGATAACAAGAAATTATGGCCTTTCTAGTCAAGATATAGTTTAAAATACTTCGTGTTTGTGTGTGTGTGTGTGTGTGTGTGTGTGTGTGTGTGTGTAGAGAGAGAGAATGGGAGAGGGCAGGGAGGGAGGGAGGGAAAGATAATAGATAATCCTGGAGATATTAATGAGGTTGGTAAACTAAGTATTGCTCTACCCATCTCGCCAGTTTAAAAAGATAATCTATGGTTGTTCTGGTTTAGTTTATCTTTGAAAAATCTTAGTAAAGTCTCAGGGATATTGTAAACAAAGCTCTAAGTATGTGGCCAGACCCCTCTTCCTGTTCTGCAATGTAAAATATAAGAAAGCATATCCTCGTTCTCTGTTGGTGCAACGTAAGTTTTGAAAAATATTCTGCTGTTATATAAAAATTACAGGTACCTTTTGTTTTCCTGCTTTCCCTCAGGACAAGAAAATAATTGGTTTTATTATAATTGCTAGATATTATGAAGAACTGTCAGGCTGAAAGGCTACCAAAATGAAATGTTTTGCTTAGAAAGTTAAGTCATTTATTTAAGTATCTCTAGAATTGGAAATTCATTGTATACTTTCATCTTGGGAGATGCTATTATAGTTAGAGAGCAAGAGGAGGGATTAAGTATAATTTTCTGAGCTGATTCCATATTTCATGTGTGATCTTTCTGTTTATTTAGGTACCTAGAGGCTTACCTTATTTCTCTGTGGATTTTGGCCTCCAAGGAGGGTTTGCCCATGTCATTGAAGATCAACACAAATTCCCTCATTACTTTGGGAAGGTATGTTCACCATTTGATAAAATTCCAGTGTTTAGTAATTTAATATCCCTTTTCTTTTGAAAGGAAGTCAAAACTTTGGGCGCAGTTTGCAGTGAGGTTGGTGAATACTGCTGCATTCAGTTTGTAGAAGGGGAACCTAGAAACTATTAGTAAAAATGATTCAAAATATTTATAACAGAGTCAGGAATGTTACTTTGGAACCAAATACTTGTTAACAGTGTCAGCAGTTACTCTGATGTTTTCCTTTGAAGTCAGCCAGCTGAGAATGATGATAATTGCTAATACATAATAAGGGCCTACAGTGTTCCAGGTACTGTTCTAAGCACTCATTTAATGGTCACAGTAACTCTATTATGTAGGTATTGTCTTTGCCTTCATTTTATAGATGAAGAAACTGAGCTACAGAGAGGTTATATAATTTGCTCAGGATCATGGCGCTAATAAGTGACAGAGTTGGGATACATATAGTCATGGTTGTATTAAGGGAACAAATGATCTCACCTCTTCATTTATAGTTAAACAAAATATAGTCCCAGAAGAATATATGACTCATTTCACACAGATAGTTTCTGGGCAGACATTAGAGTCTACAGCTTATTACAGTTGTCAGGTTTTTTTCCATTACTACTGATTGCCTTCTGGGAGTTTAGTCCTTAAATTAAAGGTCTGTGGAAGTATCTGGAAATTGTATACATTAGTATCAAGGATTGTAATGAAATTAATGCAGCATCTGAAGCAGTTAGAAGAAGTCTGGGCAATAAAAGATTTAGAAATGATCTTTAAACTCGTATAGCTCAAGCCTTTCTGCTTATATCGTGGCTACGTAGCTAGTTCCTCTAAGTAAGAGAGGCCTTGATGAACTCTGCTTAGGGTGCTCCCTTCCGCTCTCCCGTCTCTCCCACTTTAATGTCCTTTATAGAAGCCTCTTCTACAAATGAATGAGAATGTGGCAAAAGGAATCTCAACTCCAAAGGTTGGATTGAAAACTTTTTATGCTGTTGTCCTTAATGGGTTAACCAGAAATCCAGAATCACACGCATCTTTGAATTGTTGAGATATATTACAGAAACTTGTCTGAGAAATTTTTAGAATGTTTTTTTCAAGAGTTAACTATAAAGAAATTTATTTTCACTGCTCTCAAACATCTTATTGTTATTCGGTAGGTTTTATAACTGAAGGCTCTATGACTCTGGACTTATTTTAAAGTAAATTTGATACTGGTGAAAAGGAAGTAAAGGTTTTTTTTTTTTTTAACGTGTATAAATTTCACTGGAGGAGCCATGGTGGTGCAGTGGTTAAGTGGTTGGCTGCTTATTGAAAGGTTGGCGGTTCGAACCCACCAGCCACTTCACGGGAGAAAGATGTGGCAATCTGCTTCCATAAACATTACAGCCTTGGAAACCTGTGGGATAGTTCTGCTCTGTCCATGAGGTCGTTCTGACTCAGAATCGATGCAGCAGCACACAACAACAACAAATTTAATTGGGAAACTGATCCCCTTTCAAATATTATGCATATATTATGGTTTATATGATACTATTTTAAGATTAGGAGGAAAATTTCCCCAGTTAGTGTTGCTTCACTGATCCATTTTCCCCAACCCTTGCTTTTCAAGAAATAGCCTGTGGATCCAAGAACTCTCTTCAGCCTACTACCTAAGCAGTTGCTTGGAAAACAAGAAGAGATTATTGGGGTGGTCTCTTTCCATTAACAGCTGCTTGAGTAACAGAACAAGAAACAATCCTATAGGATGTACATAATATAAAACTTGATGTTTTATAGAGACAGTTTCAGGTCAACTTATTAGCTAGGCTTTCTTAAACTGCATTGCTTATTGGACTGATGCTGAGAAACTCTTGCACTTCACCTAAATTTGCCCATTTCTTTTGATGTCGTCTTCTGTCTCTTTCAGTCCCTTTGTTTCCTCTATTTCCCTTTCCAAGTAATAGGAGGCTCTCTTTTCCGTGATGCTTTTCCCGATTCACCCAACAAATGGAATCTTTTATTCTTAATTCTTCAAAGCAAATTCTTTATCTGCTTTGACACTTACTTATTCTGTTTTATAAGACAGACCTTTGCATAGCTGGATTACTGTTCTGGCTCCCACCAAAATTCCAGATTTTATTAAGAGACCTCTAAAGGCAAACAGATGTATGTCAATTATCTTTGTATCCCCTACAATATTTGGCATTTACCTTGTGCATAGTAGGCTCCTATGGTACATTTGTTGAGTTAAGAAGAACCTACATCTTAAAAAGATTATGTGATTTGTGCAAGGTCTCACCTGACAGCCCAGTAGAGATTCAGTATGCAGAATCCAACCTTTAATCCCATGTTTTCCTATATTACTACACCCCTCACCCCTAAGCATTTCAAGTCTCCCTGATTATCTTTCTGTACATGGATACTAACATGCATTAATTTGATGAGTTTTTGTAGCAAGCAACATAGGAGGAAGATCATGAAGGAAATAATCCAGAATAGTAAGCAGACAATCAAAAAGTCATTCCTTTCAGGGTTTAGAAATATGACTTTCTAAATGAAGGGAATTTATAATTTTTAATTCTAGGTTTACTTACATTAGTATTAAATTGTGATTTTTATTTCCTGAAAAAAGATCTTCAGCTAATAGTAGAAGAAACTGGCTTATATATATAAATATACTGGGTAGCAGAGAAAACATTAGCCTGAGATCCAACTGCAATTGAGCAACTAAGTTAATAATTGCTACATGTTGATTAACTTTTTCTCCAAACTGTTTACCAGAGCTGTTAATAAGAACCAAATTAAATAAATTTTACTTGTCTTCCTCCCCTTTGCCTACTGTCTGGTAGATGTGCTAACAAGTAGCAAAATAGATAAATGGCTTTGCAGGAGACAGAGCCAGTACTCGTAGAGTCACAGGGTTTGCATAGTTAGAGCTAATTCAAAACAAGATTTTTTAAAACTTGAAACTGATATTTATGCATTTAATATATTTAGTTGCAGAATAAACAGAAATAGTCTCATTCTTTTTTTTTTCAGTATTATTTATACATACATGGTTTGTGTTTTTCTCATTCTTTAAAAGGAAATCATTGGTGGGATGCTGGACATAGAACCAAGACTTTGGAGGAAAGGAATCCGAGAAAGCTTTGAGGATCAGAGGAAGAAAGCACTACAGTTTGCTCAATGGTGGAAACCATATGACTTCACCAAAAGTAAAAAATGTTGAGGCTTATCTTTCTTTTTTATGTCCTTTTCAGATCCCTTTCAGTTTTATTTCTGTCACATCTAACTAAACAACTGGCTGTCAGAGCATAGGGAAAAGAGCCATGGCAGCAGATGGCTCTGGGTCACTGGCAAGCAATCATCATTGGTTTGTGTGGTTTCTTCCCCCACTACTCCTGGGAACTTCATTTCAGTGACCAGAGAGTAAGACAAGATGTATTGGATGGCCCACTCACATTCCTGTTCACCTATTCAGTTAATCACAGAAAAGGGCTTCTCTGAAGAGGTATTTGGGAAGCATAGGAAAGCAGTGGTTCAAAGGGAAATGGGTCTGCTCCAGTGTTGTTAAGTCTATTGACTGTCTTCTTTTGTATTTTTTAGAATAAGTCTTGGCATATTCAGTAGTAATTGAAAGTTTGTTTCATAGGATTTTATAGAAGAGCTCTTAATTTTTAACTAGAAGCATATAATATCACTGCTGTTCTTTTTGTTTAAAGAAAAAAGAATGTCCCCAAAGTAATAAAGAATCAAATGATGGTGAAAATATAACTCATATCCACGACTTGAGTTTGTTTTTATTTCTGGATTTTCTGTTAAATTGTGTCCACTGTTATTTGTGTCTTTGAATTTTGGTGATTTTAAAAGTGCGTGTTAAACAAATAACACAATTTATAGATCTGCATTTGTATGAGAATTAAAATTTTTATCCAAATCATTATTTTTCATTTGTATTGATTACTATAATATCTTAAGTGATGAGAACATTCCAAATGTCAGGAGAACATTCTGTTGTGCCACTTCATTGAAGATAGTTGATTTTTATTTGTTCTCACATTTGGTATCAAGATAAAACCATATGCTTACCAAATATGTCCATGATGTGAAGGTGAAGCCACTCCTACTTTTTTTAATGGAAGGATCTTTTTTTAATAACCTTCTTTCAAAGATGTTGGTTTTTTGGAAGCTGAACCTTGGCATTTTGTCATAAAATGTTGAATAGCTAGACTCAGTAGTGATGCATCCTCCAGAGTAACTCACACACTACAGTTATTTTTAATATCAGCATCTCATTATATCCTCAGTGTGTTAGAAAGAGAAATATTTATGTTCTATCTGTGGTTTTTTTATTTCACATATAAATTGAAGCTTAATGGTTTTAATATTTTGACATTGCATTTGAGTATATATTTATCAAATAGAAGCTTGAGAACATTGTATTGCTGTTTTCAAACTTTCTTGGCTTTGCTACAAAGTCTCAAAGGAACATCTGACAGTCATTCGTTCCATCAGTGAGTTTGTTTTGAAGAACACTGTGTTATGTGTTGGTGATGGAAAGATAAAAAGTACTTCCCATGCCTTAAATTATTTTACAGTTTAGTAGACAAAGTGACATGTACATAAATAATTATACCACAGTATGATAAATTCTAAAAGGAGATATACACCCAAATGTATTGGAGTACAGTGCTAAAGGATTATTTCCCACTTCCCCTCACTTCATTCTCAGCTGTTAACTTTGTTTCCTTTTACTGAGAAAATAGAAGCAAACAGAAGAGAATTTCCACCACATCTGTCTACCTGTATTTGCACCCACATACTCCACTTTTTCTCTTGCTAACTGTGGATTATTTGGTTGTTCTTATCTAAGGCCAATCCACTCATTATATGATAGGTCTTATCCTTTCTCACCTATTAAATTGTCCCCACTCTCTCTGTGTTATTAGTTTTTTCCTCTCTATAGGATCATTCCTGTTAGCATTAAAAAAAAAAAAAAAATCTGTAAGATATCTTGTCTTTCAAACAACAAATCTTGGCATCACATCCTTTCTAGCCACTTATCCAGTTTACAGAAAAACTCATAAAAAAAGAAGTCTATTTCTTCTCCTCCCGTTCTCCTCCTATTTTCAGTACAGTTAGCCTTCATCCTCAGCATACTCTTCCTCTCAGCATCATTGATATTCTTGATCACTTCCCCTTCTTGAAACACTTCCCTCACTTTGCTTCTAGAACACTTCCTCTTATTTATCCTTCCTTACTGGCCACATTTTCTGTCTCCTTTTCTGGTTCCTCTTCATCTACTCAGCATCTAAATGTTGAAATACCTATTCTGAAACCTCATCTCTGCTCACTTCCAAGGTAATCACTCCATTAAAATGATCTTAATTACCATTTATGATCTGGTTCACTTATTCAACAAATATTTCAGTGTCTACTATGTCCCAGGCACTATACCGTGTGCATATGATGCATTAGTGAATAATAATAAAATCTCTGTCTTTGAGGAGCTTATGTTGTATCAGGGAAAGAAAGACAATAAATATTAGACAAAATAGAGAATGTCAGAAGGCAATAAGTATTACGGAAAAAGGAAAATTAGATCAAGGAGGATGTTTCCCAAATTTTATCTTCACTCTGGACCTCTTCTTTTAGCCCCCTACTCGTATATCCAAATACCAACTTGACGTCTCTACTTAGCTATCTAATAGGCATCTGTAATGGGCATGCCCAAATCTGAACTCCGGATTTTCTTTCTGTTCCAGTTATTTATTCCTGCTTAACAAGTTACCCAAAATTAGTATCTTATAATAATAGTCATTTAGTTATATTTCACAGTTTTGTAAGTGAGGAATTTGATCAGTGCTTAACTTTGTGAGTTATCTCTGTTCGATGATGTCTGAGGCCCCAGTGGAGTGGCTCAGATGTCTGGAGATGACTGGGGCCATGTGTCTAGGGCCTCTGTTCATCGTGTGTTTATACTGGGTCTGGAATGTTCCAGATGGCTCCTTTGCTGACATGTCTGGGCACCTGGACTGGAATGATGGCTGGAAAGCTAGGAACTAACTAGTATCACTCTCTCCATGTATAGAAACTTCATAGTAGTCAGACTTGCCATGTGGCTTCTGACTTCCTCCAGAGTAACTACTTCAAAGGAGTGTTCCAAGAGGTAAGAGGTGGAAGCTGCTAATCTCCTAGGTCTTGGGCCCAGAGATTGACACCACTTTATTTCTGCTGTATTGTGTTTGTCAAAGCTGTTACAGTCCACTTACATTCAAGAAGATAGGTCATAAACCTGTTGTGTCCTTATGTGAGTTCCTAGAACTGGTACCTGAAATACATTCTCTCAGAAATATTTGAGTGAATTATTAAATCTTACTGGCACCTTAGAAGATAACATGACAGTTTTCTAAGGCTTGCTTTGCCTCCTACCTGATTCAGGACTCTACCATTGGCATCAATCAGGAAGAACTTCAGATAGTTTTGTTTTGTTTTTTTATTGTACTTTAGATGAAGGTTTACAGAACAAGTAGTTTCTCATTAAACAGTACACATATTGTTTTATGACATTGGTTAACAACCCTATGACATGTCAACATTCTCCCTTCTCCATCTTGGGTTCCCTATTACCAGCTTTTCTGTCCTCTCCTGCCTTCTAATCTTTGTCCCGGAGCTGTTGTGCCCCATTAGTCTTGTTTTGTTTTATGGGGCTGTCTAATCTTTGGCTGAAGGGTGAACCTTGGGAGTGACTTCATTACTGAGCTAAAAGGATGTCTGGGGGCCATACTCTTGGGGTTTTCTCTAGCTGTATCCAAGACCCTCTATTGTGATCCCTGTCAGAGCAGTCAGTGGTGGTAGCCAGGCACCATCTAGTTGTATTGCACTCAGTCTGGTGGAGGCCGTGGTAGTTGTGGTCCATCAGTCCTTTGGACTGATCTTTCCCTTGTATCTTGTTTTCTTCATTCTCCCTTGCTCCCAAAGGGGTGAGACCAGTGGAGTATCTTAGATGGTTGCTCACAGGCTTTTAAGATCCCAGATGCTACTCACCAAGGTAGAAAGTAGAACATTTTCTTTATAAACTATGTTATACTGATTGAGCTAGATGTGCCCTGAGACCATGGTCCCCACAGCCCTCCGCCCAGTAGTTCAGTCTGTCAGGGAGTTTGGATGTATCTATGGAGTTCCCATGACCTTTGCTCGTACAAGTTCTGCTGGCTTCCCCAGTATTGTGTACTGTCTTGCCCTTAACCAAAGTTATCACTTATCTATCAAATAGTATTATTGATCAGTGTGTTTTGGAAGTTTCTGCAGGTTACCCATCAATTTACTTTTCCCCATCAATATAATTCTGTGTCTAGGAGCAAACACATAATTGAAGAAGATATCTCAGAACTAAGAGAGGAATTGCCAAAGGAAAGAAGCGCTGAGATCAAGAAATATTTGATAAAATTCAGGCAACGTCCTCAAATGGCAGAAGGCACAGAAATGTCCCAAGGACCATTAATGTGATCTTTAAGAAACTTCTGCTGGTAGAACAGAAGCACTGAACCCATTATTAGGCCAGTTAACCAGGATGTCCCATGAAACCATGACCCTAAACCTCAAAACCAAGGAACTCTAAATCCCATGAGGTTTTTGGTTTTACATAAGCAACTTTGGCAACTACTTTTTTTTTGGTCATCGATGTAAATATATCTATCACACAACTTTCGTCAATTCAACTTTTTACAGGTGTGCAACTTACAGCAATTATAATAATCAGCTGTGCAACACTACTCTTAATCCATGTGATTTTTGTGTCACTGTTAACCCCTTCTTTCCCCCTCCCTCCTGTCCTTGGTAACCACTAATAAACTTTGTTCTCTGTACAGTTGCCTTTTCTTGCCTTTTTATGTAAGTGAGGTCATACAATATTTGTCCTTTTGTGATTGACTTACTTCACTCAGCATGATGTCTTCAAGCTCCATCTGTAAAAAGCTTGCAAGCAGCCATCCAAGGCACAACAATTGATCTCTGTTCACCTGGAGCAACAGAGGAAGGCAGAGCGTCAGGAACAGGAGGAGGATGTGGAATGTGTGGCTAATTGCCTCCTTTGCCATGAGACCAGAAGAACTGGATGGTACCCAGCTACCATTACGAACATTTTGATCAAGGATTCTGTAGAAGAATCCTGATGAAAAGGAGGAAAATGCAGAACAGAATGTTAAATTCTCATGGACTCCAGGCATTCTGGAGCCATGGAGGCTGAATGAACCCCTGAAACTATTGCCTGAGATAATCTTTAAACCTTAAACCAAAAATATCCCCTGAAGTCTTCTTAAAACCAAACAATAGTTTAACTTAACTAGTAAAAAATGTTAGCCTTGAGCATTATGCTCTTTTAAGAACTATATGGGATCAAAGTGGCAACAGCAACTCGGAAGAATAGATGGGAACCTTAAGGGGCAGTGAGTTTAGAAAAGGAGGGTGAGAATGGTTGCACAGCTCAATGTAGTCAATGTTGAATTGTGCATGTAGAAACTGTTGAACTGGTGCATGTTTTGCTGTATTTTTTCTCAACAACAAAAACAAAAACTTATGCTGGTATTCTTGTAGCTTTGGAGCAAATATGACTGAAATGGGTGCATTAACTTTTTTAAAACAAACTGCTAATTCTTTGTGTAATTTAGCGTAGTAGCGTTCTTATTTTTATTGTTGTAGTTTAGATGAAGTTTACATTTCAGGTTAGTCTCCCATACAAAAATTTATATGTACATTGTTATGTGACCCTAATTGCTCTCCCTATACTGTGACAGCACACTCCTCCTTTCCACACCTGATTCCCCACGTCCATTCAACCAGCTTCTAACCCTCTCCGCCTTCCCATCTCACATCTGGACAGAAGCTGCCCATTTAGTCTCTTGTATCTACTTGAGCTAAGAGGCACACTCCTCACGAGTATCACTTTATGTCCCACAGTCCAGCCCAATCCTTGTCTGAAGAGTTGGCCTCGGAAATTGTTTTAGTTCTGGGCTGATAGACAATCCAGTTTAGTTCTGGGCTGATAGTCAGTGCTTTCTGGGGTACCTCCAGTCAGTCAGACCATTAAGTCTGGTCTTCTTACTAGAATTTGAGTTCTGCACCTTACCTTTCTCCTGCTCCATCAGGACTCCACTGTGTTCCCTGTCAGGGTGGTCGTTGGTGGTAGCTGGACACCATCTAGTTCTTCTGTTCTCAGGTTGATGAAGTCTCTGGTATACGTGGCCCTTTCTGTGTCTTGGGCTAATACTTTCCTTGTGTCTTTGGTGTTCTTCATTCTCCTTTACTCCAGTGGTTGGGACCAATTGATGCATCTTAGAAGGCCGCTTGCAAGCTTTTAAGACCCCAGACACTACTCACCAAAGTAGGATGCAGAACATTTTCTTAATAAGCTTTGTTATGCCAATTGACATAGATGTCCCCTGAAATCATGGTCCCCAGATCCCTACCCTTGCTACTCTGTCCCTCAAAGTGTTTGATTGTATTCAGGAAACTTCTTAGCTTTGGTTTAGTCCAGTTATGCTGACTTTCCCTGTAGTATGTACTGTCCTTCCTTTAATCTAAGATAATAGTTGTCTACTATCTAGTTAGTGAACAACCCTCACCCTCCCTCCCCACCCTAGTAACCGTCAAAGAATGTTGTCTTCTGTGTTTAAACCTTCTCTTGAGTTCTTATAATAGTGGTCTTATAGAATATTTTTTCTTCTGTGACTGAATAAATTCACTCAGCATAATGACCTCTAGATTGCTCCATGTTATGTTTCACGGCTTCATCATTGTTCTTTATTGTGTAGTATTCCATTGTGTGGATATACCATAATTTGTTTATCCATTCGTCTGTTGATGGGCATCTAGGTTGTTTCCATCTTTTTGCTATTGTGAACAGTGCTGCAGTGAACATGAGTGTGTATATATATCTATTCGTGTGATGGCTCTTATTTCTCTAGGATATATTCCAGGGAGCGGGATAGCTGGATCATATTCTATTTCTAGCTTTTTAAGGAAGCGCCAAATTGATTTCCAAAGTGGTTGTACCATTTTACATTCCCACTAACAGTGTGTAAGTGTTCTGTTCTCTCCACAACCTCTCCAGCATTTATTATTTTGTGTTTTTTGGATTAATGCTAGCCTTGTTGGGGTGAGATGATACCTCATTGTAGTTTTGATTTGCCTTTCTCTAATGGCTAGTGATCGTGAGCATTTCTTGATGTGTCTGTTAGCCAACCTGAATATCTTCTTTGGCGAAGTGCCTGTTCATATTATTTGCCCATTTTTTAATTAGGTTATTTGTCTTTTTGTTGTTGAGGTTTTGCAGTATCTTGTAGATTTTAGAGATTAGACACTGATCGGATTTGTCATAGCCAAAATTTTTTTCCCAGTCTGTAGGTTGTCTTTTGACTCTTTTGGTGAAGTCTTTTGATGAGCATAAGTGTTTGATTTTTAGAAGCTCCCAGTTATCTAGTCTCTATTCTAGTGTTTGTGCATTGTTACTTATGGTTTGTATTGTGTATATGCCATGTATTAGGGTTCCTAGTGTTGTCCCTTTTTTTAATTCTGTGATCTTTATCATTTTTGATTTTATATTTAAGTCTTTGGCTCATTTTGAGTTAGTTTTTGTGCATGGTTTGGGGTATGGGTCTTGTTTCAGTTTTTTGCAGATGGATATCCAGTTATGCCTGCAGCATTTGTTGAAGAGACTGTCTTTTCCCCAATTAATGGACTTTGGGGCTTTGTCAAGTATCAACTGCTTATAGGTGGATAAATTTATGTGTGGATTCTCAATTCTGTTCCATTGGTCTATGTATGTGTTGTTGTACAAGTACCAGGCTGTTTTGACTATCGTGGTGGTATAATAGGTTCTAAAATCAGGTAGTGTGAGGCCTCCCGCTTTGTTCTTCTTGAGTAATGAATGCATTACTTATTTGGGGCCTCTTCCCTTTCCATATGAAGTTGGTGATTTTTTTCTCCATCTCATTAAAAAACGCCGGTGGAATTTGGATTGGGATTGCATTGTATCTGTAGAACGCTTTGGGTAGAATTCTTCACAATGTTGAGTCTACCTATCCATGAGCAAGGTATGTTTTTCCACTTAAGTGAGTTTCTTTTGATTTCTTGCAGTAGTGTCTTGTAGCTTTCTTTGTATAGGTCTTTTACGTCTGGTTAGTTTTATTCCTATGTATTTTATCTTCTTGGAGGCTATTGTAAATGGTACTGATTTGGTGATTTCCTCTTCAAAATTCTCTTTGTTGGTGTAGGGGAATCCAACTGATTTTTGTATGTTTATCTTGTATCCTGATACTTTGCTGAAATCTCCTATTAGTTCCAGTAGTTTTCTTGTAGATTCTTTGGGGTTTTCTGTGTATAAGTTCATATTCTGCAAATAGGGATACTTTGACTTCTTCCCTACCGATTTGTATGCCCTTTATTTCTTTTTCTAGCCTAATTGCTCTGGCTAGGACCTCCAGCACAATGTTGAATAAGAGTGGTGATAAAGGGCATCCTTGTCTGGTTCCTGTTCTCAAGGGGAATGCTTCCAAAGTCTCTCCATTTAGGATGATGTTGGCTGTTGGCTTTATATAAAAATGCCCTTGGTTATGTTGAGATTTCCCTTCTATTCCTATTTTGTTGAGTGTTTTTATCATGAATGGATGTTGGACTTTGTCAAATGCCTTTTCTGCATTGATTGATACGATCATGTGGTTCTTGTCTTTTTTATTTATGTAATGGATTATATTGATTGTTTTAGTATATTAGTGTTCTTATTAAGTATTAAACTTAGCACCAAGTTTAATATTAAACATAAAGCACTTAGGATTGTTTCTGCTCTAAAGTTAACTCAGTTAAGAACACTCTGTATAGGCATGCAGACATGAGCATTAGCCACTTTCTATATTGTGATGAATAGTTTATTACATAGCATTTTATGAAATGAGTTTGTATTAGTAAACATCCCAGATTGTACACTTAAATTCAATATGTGTATATATAAAAATACTAGTAAACTAGAAAATGAATAGTTTCTCACAGACTAATGCCTACTTTATTATTCAGTAATTCTACACAAGCATATTGTTACTTGAGAGAAAATTATGCATATTTAAAATATTGATTCTGTTCCAATTTTATATACCCATTTTAAAATACGTGTATATATTTCCTTCATTTGTCATTTTAATTTCAGTTTGTCACTGCATTTCTACCAACATGAAAAACATTGGAAAATAAAGAATTCAGTTGATTCCTTTCTGGAGGGAAAATTTATTTGTTGTGAATGTGGTACTGGGAGCCACATGCTGCTTCCCTTTGTGGCTTTCTAGAAAACCTTTATTTTCTTATCCATTCTGTCTCAAGTAAAAATTTGAAGTAACATTGTCTAAACTCAAGAGTATTGTATGGATTAATTAGTATAAGAATGTTCTTTCAAGATAAGCATCTTATATAGTTTATATAAAATCGGCTTTTGATTATATAAATAACACAATTGAGGAGTAAAACCTGCATACATATTGGTATGAGTAATTGGATTGGTCATAATTATAGATCATTAGATTTCATATTATTTGCATTCTTACATTCTTAATCCTTTTAGCTCCTTTACATTTTCATAGTTCTCCAGTTTTTCAAAGACTGAAAATAATGTTCTTGGGCATTTTAATACAATATTTCTAAATTTACATTAAAAAAAATTTCATCAAAGACCTGCCCTAATTAGTGAAAAGTCTAAATTTTCTAGACCTATTTAAAGAAATAAAATTTTATTATTTGAATGCAGTAACCAAAAACAGCTTCTAACAAAGTGTAGCAAAGACTGGCTGGATTAGCTAGAATTTTCTCTTCGTTCTGGGCGGATGGCTCAGCTACATTTCAAGGCTTCCTTTTTAGTGGCCAGTTGATTGAGTTATAGGTAATGGAATGTGAGTGAAAGTCTTCCTAAATAAACCCTTCACACAATGCATGCTCCTTTCCCTTCTGTGCCTTGATGCAGAGAAGCATGGTGACCTTGGAAGCCACATGTTGAAGATGTTGGAGCCACAAGATGGAAGGATCCTAGGCCCCTGAGAGGAATATTTCCAGCCCAACAGTAACACCTATTTTAGGCTTTATGAGAGCAACAAACAAATTTCTGTAAGGTTAGAGCCATTATACATTTTTAAAATTTTGTTGTAGCATTAATGTGGCCTTAGCTAATATAGAAATTGGCACCTGGAAAAGTGGGAGTTGCGGAACAAAACCTTTTAAGATATGTGGCATTGGCCTAACAGTTGGGTGGTAAAATTGAGTTAAATTAGCTCCATTAATAAAGATGCATTTAAAATTTCACAGCTAAGCCTAAATTTTGTATATATGGTCTTTCATAGCACAGAGAGAGGAGCAACCATACTTTTCAAGTGTAGCCTTCTGTATTTAATACTCAGGGTCTGCTAGCCCTTAGAACATAAAGGTAAGCAAAGCTCTGCTTCTGAATTTGCTTGTATTCTTTGCATTGAATATGAATTATTGTCTTTTAAGATATGTAGAGATCATATACGAGACCAGTTCATTCATTTGGTTAGTGTAGTTTTAATAATCAGTTTGTATTTGGCCATTGAGTTGCCTCTTCTGATAACGACTTAGTGATGATTAAAGGAATTTGACAAAATAAATACTGTCATTAAAATGACAACTGTGAAAACAATTTTTAAATGTAGATACAGTGTTAAGTTAAAACAGTGGAATGCTAAATTACGTGTGAGTTATTTAAAGCTCTACTTTGCACACATGGGGTTGCCATGAGTCAGAATTGACTCCACTGCAGCCAACAACAATAACAAGAACAACATTGATATAAAAAGGGATAAATTTTTTCAAGTGGAATTATGGATCACCTCAAACGGAACTTTAAATATACACACACAATGTAAAAAGGAGAAATGAAAAATCAGAATAACAACACCTCGATGTTAGCCAAAGAGAACTGAGGTCAGTGTGCTGCTACTCTAGATTATGTAGCATTCAGCTGGGACATGATTCAGTTTATAAGTAGTAAAAGGAAAATCCTACTCTGTGTATGAAGGCTTTTGAATTGTGCTTTTTTTTCGCTGATGTTTGTTTTGCTTGTAAGGCAGAAATTTTCAGAATCTCTATATTTTCATGGGCATTTATATTTATTGTGGTCTCATTTGTCTTTTTTCCTGAAGAAATTCAAAATATAATGCAAAATGAGGGCTATGAAATCATTTTTAGAAAACGTCCCAATGATTGAATTTGGTTAAGCAAATGTGGTTTTTATCATTCTATTAATATGATTTATTATATTAATTGATTTCTGTATGTTAAACCAGCCTCGCATTGCATTCTTGTGGTAAATCCCACTTTGTCGTGGTGTATAATCCTTTTTATATGTTCCTGGATTTGGTTGTCTATTGTATTGTATTTTGAGGATTTTTACGTTTATATTTGTGAGATATTGGTCTGTAGTTTCCTTGTTATGTCTTTGTGTAGTTTGGGTATCAGAATAACACTGGCCCCTTAGAACTGAGAAGTGTTGTCTCCTGTTTTTTAGAAGAGTTTGTGAAGAATTTGTCTCATTTCTTCTTTGGGTGGTAGAATTCAGTGGTGAAGCCATCTGGGCTTGGCCTTTCTTTGTAGGATTTTTTTTTTTTTTTTAACTATTTCAGTCTCTTTGTTTATTATAGGTGTATTCAGATTTTCTTTTTCTTCCTGAGTCAGTGCCAGTAAATTGTGTCTTTCTAGAAATTTATTTCATCTAAATTATCTAATTTGTTTTATATAGTTGTTCATAGTTTTCCCTTATAATCCTTTTTACTTCAGTAAGGTTGGTAATGAAGTTCTCTCTTTTAT
Source organism: Dugong dugon (assembly GCA_030035585.1). Taxonomy (NCBI): domain Eukaryota; kingdom Metazoa; phylum Chordata; class Mammalia; order Sirenia; family Dugongidae; genus Dugong; species Dugong dugon. Next base: position 37,948,738 of record CM057467.1, read on the forward strand.
TCCCAATTTTAGTAATTTGTGTTCTCTCTCTTCTTCCTTGGTTTATCTAATTAAAGATTTGCCAACTTTGTTAATATTTTCAAATAACTGAATTTTGATATTTTTTATTTTCTCTATTGTTTTTTTCTCTTTTCTATTTCAATTATTCTCATTCTATTTTCTTATTTCCTTCCTTCTGCTAGCTTTAGGTTTAGTTTTGTCTTCTTTTCCCAGTGTCTTTAGGTGGAAAGTTTGGTTATTGACTTGAGATTTTTGTTCTTTGTTGATATTAATAGCTGTAAATTTCCCTCTAAGCACAGCATCTCAGAAGTTTTGGTATGTTGTGACTTTATCTCAAATAATTTTCTAATTTCCATTGTGATTTGACCCTTTGGTTATATAGGAATGTGTTGTGAGTTTCCACAAATTTCTAGAGCCAGAAAAGTTGGTTATAAAATTAATTTTTTTTTCTTTTTTTTTAATATTTTATTCTACTTCAGGTGAAGGCTTACAGAACAAATAGTTTCTCATGAAACAGTAGTACACATGTTGTTTTATGACATTGGTTAACAACCCCACAATGTATTAACCCTCTAACTTCTCAACCTTTTTTTTTTTTTTTTTTGGTGAAAATACACAAAGCCAAAGATACATATTTCAAAAATTTCTACATACACAGTTCAGTGACTTTGACTACACTCTTCGAATTGTGCTGTTATTCTCACTTAAGATGAAGGCTTACAGAACAAAATAGTTTCTCATTTAACAGTTACTACAAATGTTGCCCTATGACAATGGTTAACAATCTCACAACACATCAACAATATCATTACTCAACCTTGGGTTCCCTGTCACCAGCTTCCTTGTCCCCTTCTGCCTTCTGGCCCTTGTAACTGGACTCCTATACTTCATTAGTCTCATTTGGTTTTACAGAGCTGTCCACTCCCAGGCTGAACAGTGAACCTCGGAGGTAACTTCACCAGTGAGGTAAAAGGGTGTCTGGGGGCCATACTCTTGGGGTTTCTCCAGTCTCCTTTAGGCCAGTAAATCTGGTCTTTTTTTTTTTTTTTTTTTGTGAGTTAGAATTATGCTCTACATCCTTCTCCAGCTCTGTCCAGAACCCTCTGTTGTGATCCTGGTCAGAGCAGTCGGTGGTGGTAGCCGGGCACCATCTAGCTGTACTGGACTCAGTCCGGTGGAGGCCTTGGTAGCTGTGGACAATTAGTTCTTTGGACTAATCTTTTCCTTGTATCCTGTTCTCTTCATTCTCCCTTGCTCCCGAAGGGATGAGACCAGTGGAGTATCTGAGATGGCCACTCACAGGCTTTTAAGACCCCAGACACTACTAACCAAGGTAGAATGTAGCACAATGTCTTTATAAGCTGTGTCAAGCCAGTTGAGCTAGATGTTCCCTGAGACCATGGTCCCCAGAGCCCTCTGCCCAGCAATTCAGTCCCTCAGGGAGTTTGGATATGTCTATGGGGCTTCCATGACCTTTCCTTGTACAGGTTGTGCTAGTTTCCCCTGTATTGTGTACTGTCTCACCCTTCACCCAAGATACCACTTATCTATTGCCTATTTAGTATTCTCCCCCCCACCCCTCCCATCCCTGGTAACCAACAAAGATTGTTACATTTTGTGTGTGAACTTTTTCATGGGTTTTTACAATAGAGGTCTCATACAATTTTTGTCCTTTTGTGATTGACTTATTTCACTCAGCGTAACGTCCTCCAGTTTCATCCATGTTATGAGATGCTTCACAGATTCATTGTTGTTCTTTCTCGTTGCATAGTACTCCACTGTGTGTATGTACCATAGTTTGTTTATCCATTCATCTGTTGATGGGCATCTAGGTTGTTTCCATCATTTTGCTGTTGTGAACAATGCTGCCATAAACATCGGTGTGCATATTTCTATTCGAGTGACGACTCTTATTTCTCTAGGATATATTCCTAGGAGTGGGATTGCTGGATCGAATGGTATGTCTATTTCTAGCTTTCTGAGGAAGCGCCATATCATTTTCCAAAATGGTTGTATCATTTTTCATTCCCACCAGCAGTGCATAAGTGTTCTGATCTCCCCGCAGCCCCGCCAACATTTGTGTTTTCCAGTGTTTTTGATTTGTGCCAGTAATGCTGGGGAGAGATGGTATCTCATTGTGGTTTTAATTTGCATTTCTCTAATGGCTAGTGATTGCGAGCATTTCCTCATGTGTCTGTTGGCCATTTGAATGTCTTCTTTGGTGAAGTGTCTGTTCATTTCCTTTGCCCATTTTTTAATAGGATTATTTGTCTTTTTGTTGTAGAGGTGTTGGATTTTCTTGTAGATTATGGAGATTAGACCTTTATCTGACTTGTACTGTCCAAAAATTTTTTCCCAGTCTGTAGGTTCTCTTTTTACTCTTTTGGTGAAGTCTTTTGAAGAGCATAGGTGTCTGATTTTTAGAAGATCCCAGTTATCTAGCTTATCTGTTGGGGTTTGTGCGTTGATGGTTATGGTTTGTATCCTGTTAATGCCGTGTATTAAGGCCTGTAGTGTTGGTCCTATTTTTTCTTCTACGAACTTCATAGTTTTAGGCTTTATATTCAGGTGTTTGATCCATTTTGAAGTAGTTTTTGTATACGGCATGAGGTATGGGTCTTGTTTCATTTTTTTGCAGATGGCTATCCAGTTTTGCCAGCACCATTTGTTAAAAAGACTGTCTTTTCCACATTCGATGGACTCTGGGCCCTTGTCGAAGATCAGGTGACCGTAGGTGGATGGATTTACATCTGGGTTCTCAATTCTGTTCCACTGGTCAATGTATCTGTCGTTGTACCAGTACCAGGCTGTTCTGACTACTGTAGCTGTATAGTAGGTTTTGACGTCAGGTAGTGTTAGTCCTCCAACTTTCTTCTTCTTCAGTAGTGCTTTACTATTCGGGGCTTCTTCCCTTTCCATATAAAGTTAATGATTACTTTTTCCATCTCTTTGAAGAATGTTGTTGGTATTTGGATCGGGATCGTGTTGTATTTGTAAATTGCTTTGGGTAGAATTGTCATTTTCACAATGTTGAGTCTGCCTATCCATGAGCATGGTATGTTTTTCCATTTATGTAGATCCCTTTGGGTTTCTTGCAGTAGTGTTTTGTAGTTTTCTTTGTATAGGTCTTTTACATCCCTGGTCAGATTTATTCCTAAGTATTTTATCTTTTTAGGGGCTATGGAAAATAGTATTGTTTTCCTGATTTCCTTTTCATCGTTCTCCTTATTGGTGTTTAGGAATCCAAGTGATTTTTGAATGTTTATCTTGTATCCTGCTACTCTGCAGAATCTATTAGTTCCACTAGATTTCTCATGGAGTCTTTTGGGTTTTCTGTGTATAGTATCATATCATCTGCAAACAGGGACAGTTTGACTTCTTCATTACCATTTTGGATGCCCTTTATTTCTTCTTCTTGCCTTATTGCTGTAGCTAGAACTTCCAGCACAATGTTAAATAGGAGTGGTGATAAAGGGCATCCTTGTCTTGTTCCTGTTCTCAAGGGGAATGTTTTCAGCCTCTCTCCATTAAGAATGATGTTGGCCGTTGGTTTTGCATAGATGCCCTTTATTATGTTAAGAAATTTCCCTTCTATACCTATTTTCTTGAGAGTTTTTATCAGGAATGGGTGTTGGACTTTGTCAAATGCCTTTTCTGCGTCAATTGAGATGATCATGTGATTCTTTTCTTTCCTTTTATTTATGTGGTGGATTACGTTGATTGATTTTCTAATGTTGAACCATCCTTGCATACCTGGTATGAATCCTACTTGGTCGTGGTGTATTATTTTTTTGATATGATGCTGAATTCTATTGGGTAGAATTTTGTTGAGAATTTTTGCATCTATATTCATGAGAGATATTGGTCTGTAATTTTCTTTTTTGGTGACGTCTTTGCCTGGTTTTGGTATCAGCGTTATGCTGGCTTCATAGAATGAATTTGGAAGTGTTGCTTCCTCTTCTATGCTCTGAAATAGCTTGAGTAGACCTCGTACAAGCTCTTCTGTAAATGTTTTGTAGAATTCTCCAGTGAAACCATCTGGGCCAGGGCTTTTTTTGGTTGGGAGTTTTTTTTAATACCTTTTCAATCTCTTCTCTTGTTATGGGTGTTTTCAGATTTTCAACATCACTTTGTTGTAGTTTCGGTAGGCTGTGTGTTTCTAGAAATTTATCCGTTACCTCTAGGTTTTCAAATTTGTTGGAGTATAGTTTTTCATAATATTCTGTTAGAATCCTTTTTATTTCAGTTGGGTCTGTTGTAATGTCCCCCATTTCATTTCTTATTTGGGTTAATTGTGTCCTCTCCTGTTTTTGTTTCACCAGTCTGGCCAGTGGTTTGTCGATTTTGTTGATTCTTTCAAAGAACCAACTTTTGGTTTTGTTTATTCTTTCTGTTGTTTTTCTGTTCTCTATTTCATTGATTTCTGCTCTGATCTTTACTATTTCCTTTCTTCTGGTGGTTGTGGGCTTTTTTTGCTGTTCTCTTTCTATTTGTTTGAGTTCTGTAGTTAATGTTTTAACTTTGTCCCTTTCTTCTTTTTTGATATGTGCATGTATTGCTATAAATTGTCTTCTGAGGACTGCCTTTGCTGTGTCCCAAAGGTTTTGGTATGATGTGTTTTCATTCTCATTTGATTCTAGGAATTTTTTGATTCCATCTCTGATTTCTTCTATTACCCAGTGATGTGTAAGTAGGGTATTATTCAGTTTCCATGTAGTTGGTTGTTTTTCCTTGCTCTTTCTATTGTTAATTTCTACCTTGATGGCATTGTGGTCAGAGAAGATACTTCGAATTATATCAGCGTTTTGGATCTTGTTGTGGATTTCTCTGTGGCCTAAGATGTGGTCTGTTCTGGAGAACGTTGCATGGGCATTGGAAAAGAATGTGTACTTTGCAGTGGTTGGATGGAGTGTTCTATATATGTCTATGAGGTCCAGTTGGCTGATTGTGCCCTTTAGGTCTTCTGTATCTGGGCTGAGTTTCTTTTCATTTGTTCTGTCCTTTACTGAGAGTGGTGTGTTGAAGTCTCCTACTATTATTGTGGAACTGTCAATTGCTCTTTTCAGTGTTGTTAGAGTTTGTTTTATGTATTTTGGAGCCCTGTAATTGGGTACACAGATGTTTATTATGGTTATGTCTTCATGATGGATCATCCCCTTAATCATTATATAGTGTCCTTCTTTGTCTTTTATGGTAGGTTTCGTTTTAAAGTCTATTTTATCTGAGATTAGAATTGCCACTCCTGCTCTTTTTTGGTAGTTGTTAACTTCATATATTTTTTTCCAACCTTTGACTTTTAATAAATTCACGTCTTTCTTTCTAAGGTGTGTCTCTTGTAGACAGCATATTGATGGATCCTGCTTTCTTATCCATTCTGTCACTCTCCATCTCTTTATGGGTGCATTGAGTCCATTTACATTAAGTGTAATTATTGATAGATGTGGGTTTGTTGTTGTCATTTTGTAGTGCTGTTTTTTGTGGTGCTGACATTTTCTTTGTTCTTCTTACTCTTGTGCTGAGTTACTCTTGTTTGTGGATTTTTTTTCATTTCTTTTGTTTTTGTAGGTTATGTTTTTGCTGAGACTTTATGTTTTTACTCTTTTTTTTTATGAGCATGTTTGTTAACTTTCTTTGTGGTTACCATAAATTTTACCCTTATCTTTCTAAGTTTGAAGCAGTCTACCATTACCTGGTATCGCCTTGCCTTCCTCTCCATTAGAAGGTTCTATACCTATGCCGTTTATTCCCTCTTTTATAGTTTTCATGTTGTTGTCATTTACTTATTAACTTCTCTGATTCCCTGTTGTATTTCTTTTGTTTTTGGATAGTCCTCGAGAGGTCATTTCCTAGATTGGTATCTGGCTGGTACAATCCTGTGTCCTAGGTTCTGCCTGTGAGCTGAAGCTGTTTGTCCTCAGATCGAAGAACTTGCTTTAATAATTCTTGTAACTTTGGTTTGACTTTTACATATTCCCTTAATTTCTGTTTATCTGGAAATGACCTAATTTCACCATCAAATTTGAACGAGAGTTTTGCAGGCTATATTATTCTTGGCTGGCAGTTTTTTTCTTTCAAGATTTTATATATGTCATCCCACTGCCTTCTTGCCTGCCTGGTTTCTGCTGAATAATCTGAGCTTAGTCTTATTGTTTCTCCTCTGTATGTGACTTCTTGTTTTTCACGAGCTGCTCTCAGAATTCTTTGTTTGTCTTTGGTTTTGTCGAGTGTGAATATGATATGCCTTGGTGATTTTCTTTTGGGGTCTCTTCTATATGGGGTTCGTTGAGCTTCTTGGATGACCAGCTTTTCATCTTTCATGATATTGGGGAAATTTTCTGTCAGCAGTTCCTCAATGATCCTCTGTGTGTTTTCTGTTTTCTCCCCCTGTTCTGGAATTCCAATCACTCGCAGAGTTTTGCTTTTGATTGTGTCCCACATAACTGTCAGGGTCTCTTCATTTTTCTTTGTTCTTTTTCTGAGTTTTCCTGAAACAGACTTGTATCCAAGTGTTTGTTTTCAATTGCACTGATCCTGTCTTCCACTGTTTCAAATCTGCTTCTCAGCCCTTCTATGACATCGTCGATTTCTGAAATCTCGTTGTTTATCTTTTGGACTTCTAATTGTTGTCCTTGTATAATTTCTAGTTGTGAATTTATTGTGGAATTTTGGTCCTGCATTATTTTACTGAATTATTCCAATTTTTTGTCCGTATTTTCCATGGATTTGTCTGTTTTTTCCTCATGTTTGTCAGCTTTTTGCCTCAGTTCTTGGAGAATTCGGAGTATTAGAGATTTGAATTCCCTATCAGGTAGTTCTAGTGCATTTTCTTCCAGAGGAGAGTCATCTGGTGTTTTATTGTGGACGCCTACTGGAAACATCCTGTCCTGTTTTTGTAAATGTTTTGTTATTGTCTGCTGTTTTCGGGGCATTGAGTAGTTATTTTTCTCGTTTATTGATTGTGGATTTGTTTGTTTCGTCCCTTTTGTTAAAAAAAATTTGAGTATGTCTGAGCAGGGAGACTGTGTGTTCTTTCTTGTTTGCTTGTGTTTGGGCACAATGCTTTTTGCCTCCTTCTTCAACTAGCAGGGTCAGTCACTCAGATATGGTACGGCAGGGCAGGTCTAGCTGGAGAGGAGTTACTGGGATGGGTTGTTTGTGGCACTTACTACAGCCACCAGAGCTGGTCGTTAATCAGTGCAGGGTAGGTTCCAGTAGGCCGTGCCTGTGCTGCTTGGTGGTGTGATTTGAAGCGCACGGTGCAGGTAGGCAGGATGCAGCGGGGAGATTGTTACGTGTGGAGCTAAGATAGATATGGGAGAGAGGAGAGAAGAACAGGAGCCAAAAATATACAAACAAACAAAAAAGAATGCTAGGGGAGCTTGCCGTTGGAGTGGAGAGATGAGAGACTATGAAATGGAGAAAAACAGAAAAGGGAAGAGGAAGAAAAGAAAAGAATGAATAAATAAGAATCTGAAAGGTTAAAGAACCACAAAGTTCCCAGGGATCCCACCAGTGCAGCTATGAGGTGTCGGGAAGTTGCTCTCAGGTGTTGCAGTACAGCCTGGCTAGAAGGCATAGAGGTATACAATGCCAGGTATTTAGGGAACAGAAAGTGAAGGAAGATAGAGAGAGACGAGAAACTGAGCAATGACGAAAGGGAAAAAGAGGAAAAAGAAAACAAATTAAAAAAAAAAAAAACACCCAATGTAAAAAGAAACGCCCTCCGGGATCCCTCTGGTTGTCTGTGGAAGCTGAAGGGGCGTCTCCCTGCCACACAGCTCAGCCTGGCCAGAAAGGGCTCCCAACTCAAGAAAAGGAAAAGGAAACAAACAAACAATTCAAAACAAACGAACGAACAAAAGCCCCGGGATGCCACCAGCGGGGCAGCCCAAACCGGGAAGCAGCTCCACACTCGAACGGAGCTCTGCATCCCCTCAGGAAGAAGCAAAGATGACTCACGGAGCCAGGTACTTGAGCAAAGGGAGGGGGAGGTGGCCAGAGGCAAGTAAGAAGTCAAAAGAAGCAGAAAAGAAAAAGAAAGCAACACTAGCAGCCAACAAATGGCACTCAGAGAGCCAGCTAGTGCGGGCTGGTGTTTCTGGACAAGAGACTGTGTCTGTGGGAAGCAGAGGGGTCCGAGTGTGGGTGAAGAAGGTTAGAGAGTGGGAAAGTGTATATCGCAAATTACCGGAGCTCTGCAGCCCCTCAGGAAGAAGCAAAGATGGCGCACGGAGTGAGGTACTTGAGCTAAAGGAAGGGGAGGTGGGGAGAGGCAAGGAAGAAATAAAAAGAAGCGGAAAAAAAGCAACACCAGCAGCCAACAAATGGCACTCAGAGAGCCCCCCGTTCAGGTGTGTGGAATCCAAGCAGCAGCTGTTTCCCAGTCAATAGACTGTGGCTGGGGGAAGCAGAGGAGGCCGAGTCGGGGTGAAGAAGGCTGGGGGGTGGGAAAGCATATATCGCCAATTACTGGTTGTTCTGTCTCCCGCTGGAAGCTCCATGAGGCTGTTTTCTCGTACCCCCTGTTTGTTGGTCTCCGATAGGAGTCCAAGATGGCGGATCCGTGCTGCATTAGCTGGTAGGGGACCTCTGCATGAATCTCTCCTTGCTCTCCGTTCTCTGTCAGTTTTCTCTCTCCATTTGGTGCTTGGCTGAGTTCTTTATCTCTTCATTTGATGTTTTAGGGTTTTAGGATTGTTGTATGCTCTGTTCGGCTTAGTTTTTCAGATCTTTGCTGTGGAGGGACGGCGTGGTGCTTCTGCCTAGAGCGCCATTTTTGTATTTGACAATTAAATCTTAACTGAGTACCAAAGCCATCTTTGTGCTGTAAGTTGATGAGTATCAAGAGCTTTCTTTTCCAAATAATTTGTCTATCCAAAACAGTATAATTTTTTTCTCTGTGTTTAGAACCATAATTCAGTTTGGCACTTAATATTTTCTTTTTTTTTTTTTTTTTTTGCTACTTATTTGTTTCCTTTATTTCAAATAACAAATGAAGAAATTAAGGAAATTTAAGAAAAATGTACTTAGACCTTTGTCAATGAATGCTTCCTGATAGCTTCCACCGCCTGACTGGCACAGAGGTCAGGTGACACACCTGCTTCTGTCCAAGTTGCTTTCCAGGCCCCTCACAGGGCTCCCGCTTGTGATGCATGTTTGGTAAGTTGTCTGGAGTCATTCTAATATAGTAGTGAACTTTTCCTGTGAGAGTAAAACAGTAGTTAGTTTCTTCAGTATGACAGTATTTTGTACGGTGGGTTTCACACAACCTACTTATGCCACTGTGCAGGATGCGTTATTTGGGAACATCTATAACCTGGGGGTACATCCAGCTCAGAATTCAAGGATGAGCAAGGATGGACCTCAGGAAGGTTTTAAACCCCATGAAATCATATCTAAATTCTTGTGTTTATGCGTTTTCACCAGGGAAGGTTGGTAACTTTTATTAAATTTTCGAAGTTTTTATAAGTGAATTCATGTTAAGTACTTGATATTTGGCTTGTTTTGATAATATTTTAGTCAAATTAATTTTTTGACACATAATCAAATTTGGCTCCCCATTAAGCCTAGCCACCTGACATTTGCAATGCCTTCACTACCTCATTGCCCCCACACCATCCTTTCCCCCACTAGCTTTCCCCATCTCTAGAAAGGGAACAGTTGTCCATCTGCTTCTCAGGCCCCAAACCTTGGAGATAACCTTGATTTCTTGTTTCCTCACTCCCACATCCAGCTCATCAGCAAGTCCTGTTTGCTAGGCTGCCAAACTGTAAACTAAATCCTTTCGCTGCATTCCATGCCCACTGCCACCACCCTAAAAAAAACCAAACCAGTTGCTGTGGAGTCAGTTCCAACTTATGGCAACCCTGGCACTTAATACTTTTTGTCAGTAATGATTATGTACATGTTTTTGCATCTTTTCTACCTTGCTTCCTGTCACAGGGAACTTCACATATATATATATATATATTTAATTCATGGACCTCTCTTGTACACCAGTATTCTTAATTCAGTTTGCTTTACAGCGCCACTTTGACATCTGGTAATAATGTGCTTCTTTGCCATCATCACTGTCATGCAGGAAGTTGTAATGATTATGACCTCAGTCTTGTAATTTCCAGAATATCATGTGAAGGCTTTTGGCCTGATGTCAGTGCCAGGTAACTAATGTCCATCATAGGTTCAGCTTGAGAAGTTTGATGCCTCTCCTAATCTGCTAAACAACCCAGTGGCTTTGCTAATCATACTATACAGTATATTCAAGTCAGCAATCTGTCTGCAAACATAGCAAAATATAGAAATAATGGAATAAAACATGCAAAAGGAATCTAAAACATTCTTTGCTGTGAGTGCATATAAAAACATATAATATTAATAAGGGAAAGGATGAAATTAATATCCAACAGAATTTCCTCTGCCTGGCTCACATATAACTATAAAGTTAGGTTCCAGTGTTAAAGTTTTGACCAGATCCCATCTTCCCATAGAGGAAAACTAAAATATCTGAGAAAACGGAAATCAAACATAACCAAACAAAGCATGGAAGAACTCACAAGGCAGTGAAGATCTAGGAGAAATGAACATCTGAGAGATGAGTCCAACATTTGGGATCACTTTACCCCTGGGAGTATCCACTGATTCCAGAAGCCATGAAGCTTCACATCTGCTGCATTCTGTTTGTTGAGGCAGTCACAATGACCTGCCCAGTTTCAAGAAGAGGAGAAATAGAGTCCATCTTTTGCTGGGGAAGTGGTAAAATATTGGAAAAGCATGTGGAACTGAAAATATTATTGCAAGTATTTTTGGAAAATACGATCTGCTATGGAAGGTACATGGAGTTAACGTGTTTAGAGTCTGCACTGAATAATGTAAAAGTACCCCCATTAATGTTAGACTTTAAAAAGTCAAGGATGCGTGGTGTAACTGCTAAGATAACCACCATAAAAACAGTTAAAAAAAAAAAAAAAGGAAGTTTATCACTGCCATGCTAATAGATGGGGAATATGGGATAACAAAAGAAGGAAAGAAAAAAAGAACATAGAACACGTGAGTTAATAGAAAACTCATAGTTAGGTGGTGGTTTTCAAGCTAAATATATCAAAGACAAAGATTGTCCATCTGGGTTAAAAATAAATAAAAAAACCCCACCAAGTTTGACCAGAGATTTTCTCTGAAATCTGGAACTAAGCAAAGAAGGTCATGGTTTGGAGTTTGCAATGTGGTCTCCTTCCATTTTCCACAGTTTATTAATTAAATAAGGGTAAGATCAATTTAGGTCCCTGGGTGGTAAACAGGTTGTGCTTGACTACTAGCCTAAAGCTTGGCAGTTCAAACCCACCCAGCAGGGCTGCAGAAGGAAGGCCTATTGTTCCACTTCCATTAAGATTACAGCCAAGAAGCAGTTCTGCTCTATAACATACGGGGTCACCATGATTTGGAATAGACTCAACGGCAATGGGTTTGGGGTTTTGTTTGTTTTAGGGTCAAATTAGCAAATATTTACTGACTACTTACTATAAGCAAGAAACTGTGTTGCACATGGTGGAAACGTAAAAAAGAGTAATATGGAATTTTTATGTCAAGGAGATTAAAATTTTAAGAAGTTAAATTATGAAGTTTATCAAGTTGTTGTTAGGTGCCAGTGAGTCGGTTCTGACTCATAGTGACCCTGTGTACAACAGAATGAAACACTGCCTGGTCCTATGCCATCCTCACAATCGTTGCTGTGTTTGAGCCCATTGTTGCAGTAACTGTGTAAGTTTATCTTGTTGAGGGTTTTCCTCTTTTTCACTGACCCTCTACCAAGCATGATGTCCTTCTCCAGGGACTGGTCCCTCCTGATAACGTGTCTGAAGTACATGAGATGAAGTCTTGCCATACTTGCTTCTAAAAGCATTCTGGCTGTACTTCTTCCAAGACAGATTTGTTTGTTCTTCTAGCAGTCCATGCTATATTCAATATTCTTTGCCAACACCATAATTCAAAGGCATCAATTCTTCTGTCTTCCTTATCCATTGTCCAGCTTTCTCATGAATATGAGGCAATTGAAAATACCATGGCTTGGGTCAGGCGCCTCTTAGTCCTCAAAGTGACATCTTGCTTTTTGACACTTGAAAGAGGTCTTTTGCAGTAGATTTATCAGGTTAAAATATTTAATTATCAGGTTAAAATATTTAATATTTTAAAGCAACCAAAGAACTTGCATCCCATGTCTAAAGGATTTCAGAGGAAATGAGAAATAGTTTAGGATGGGGTAATTTTAGAAAACTTCCTGAATTTCAAAGGAGTCAATGGATAAGATTTGGTCAGACGGAATGTTGCTGGAAGATGATGTTCTGGTTGGTTGGAATAGTGTGAGAAAAAGTGCAAAGGTGGAAAATATATAAGGCACATTTGAAGGACAAATCAACCAGTGTGTCTAAGAAAGTCATTTGGGAATTCTTGGGAGATGAAAGTACTCTGAAAGATTTGGAACAAGTTTTTGAAAGGCTCAGAAGTCTAAATAATTCTGGCTTTTCCTATCAGTGTTGTGTCATTGATGTGGATTTTAATAAAGATGGAAATCTGTTTGAAGTAGTGTTTTAGGAAGATTAATGTGAAAGGGAGTATGTAAAATTCAGGAAGGTCATTTAGAAGGTCTTGCAGTCATCTTGTTATAATGAATAAAGGTGATATATGTGTTGCAGCTTTGTTCAAACATTCCACAGAAATACAAATGTAAAGACAAAGGAAAAATGCTACTAAAGTATCAAAATGGAAAAGAATTATAGGACCGTTTTGGAGATACTTAGCTATGTGTTTTCTTTGATAAATGTAACATTCTCTCTATCCAGGCAGGGAGAAATGGAGCAGGCTTCCGTGGTCCCATGGTATGTGAGTATAGGTAAATAGCAATTACATGGGATGGAGTTGCTTAGACTCTTTCACTTTCTTTTTATAATTTGTGTCATTAAAGTGGATCATCTTAATAGTACTTGAGAGAGAATCCATAAACTGTTGACCTCATCACAACAACAGGAGTCAGCTTTTGGACAGAAAAGATTGATTCCCTTCTCTGAGTCAAACATACCCAGAAGCTCTTGGTTTCTTGATAACATCATGATAAAAATTGATAATACTTTGATATCTTTCAGCAGGACCCCTGGTGGTACAGTGGTTAAGAGCTCCGCTGCTAACCAAAAGATCAGCGGTTCGAATCACCAGCCACTCTTTGGAAACCCTATGGGGCAGTTCTGCTCCATCTATAGGGTCGCTATGAGTTGGAATCAACTCAGTGGCAACAGGTTTGGTGTTTTGGTTTATCTTTCAGCAGCAACTTTCAAATATCACAATCTCTAATAGTAAAATGGACATTTTTTCCCTGTATGATATATTGGTATCTCTAGGATCCAGATTCATGATCTAGTATTTCTCTCTATGAAATATTTAGTAACAGAAGATCTCACATCATTAACACATCAATCTTACCTTTCAAATTGCTGGTATACATTTAAACATATTTTAATGATAAACAGTAAGATATTCCAACTTTCCTATTAGTTATCTTGATATGAACTCAATATCAAGATGTTGATCATCATTTACACAGTGGATCATATTTTATTATAGTTACTATCATTTAACGAAGCTCAAAATTTGACTGCCCACTGGGTGCACTGCACATCAACGGTTGAGTATAGTTGTGTGTATTTTAAGCATTTAAATGAAAGTAGAGTAGAAATAAGAGTAGCATCAAAGAAAATGCAACTCACTTTAATTTTTCATTAATATAAACATAGCCGTATTTTGTAATATTGTATGCCTAGTTCTTTTTGGGCTCAGGCACACTTTTAGGCCAAGTGCTAGATAAGTAAATCCAGATCAACAGGATCTCATTACTGCCTATGAAGGGTGGGTACCCCTCCTCTCTCTGAAAGAGGGTGTGGTTGTCTCTTCTCCTCCTCCTTCGCTGGCTACTATTATTATTGTCTCCCCCAGAGGGAGCTGGAACTTGGAATGGGAGATGGGGTTTCACTGAATATGTCGTAGGATGACTTCAGGCTCTCTGGATCTGGCAGATGCTTAAGGTTGACTGTCCTGTGGCTGCTTTCATAGCATTTTGGAAGTTCCCCTGACTAATGTGTGATGAATTCTGTTCCTTTGTTGTCACTTGCCTCTCACACCTGGTTTTCTGGTAGGCCTCCAGGCTGGCTGTGTTTCCCATTCAGACCCACGTTTGGTCCATGGAAAATACTCATGAATCCTTTGCCTCATTAAATTATGGGAGTGCAAGGCAATCCAACAAAACTGCCTCTTTTTACCTCACATTTGTGGGATCTGATCAGCCATATAAGTTGACTCTAAGTGGTAACCACAGAAGAGTGTGAAAACAAATAGGAAATTTCTGAGACCAATAAGCCTAAAATATATGGTGTCAGTCAATGTAAAATTTGTATTAATGCTTCCTCCTATTTAATATGTATTGTCAGAAATTGCAGTATGCAATTCTAGAAGTATGACTTTGAGGGTACAACCACCAGTGCCCTGCGGTGCGGAAGCGTACAAGATTTGATCAGCTATAGGAATTTAGGAAAATTGGTTACTCTGAGCTTCAGTTTCCTCGTCTGTGAACTGAAGGTAATACCTCACATGGTGATGTGGTGATGAATAAATATACATGTGTGTGTATGTATACATATATATACACATACATATGTATATATGTACACACACATATATAATGCATATCACATAATAAAGTGCTTAGCAAATGATATTCTTTCTTTTTAATTGTGCTTTAAGTGAAAGTTTACATTTAAGTTAGTTTCTCATACAAAAACTTATACATGCATTGTTATGTGACCCTAGTTGTCTCTCCCTATAACGTGACAGCACACGCCTCCTTTCCACCGCGAATTTCCCATGTCCATCAACCAGCTTCTTTGCCTTTTTGCCTTCTCATCTTTCCCTCAGACAGGAGCTGCCCACTTAGTCTCATGTATCTACTTGAGCTAAGAAGCACTCTCTTCACAAGTATGATTTTATGTCTTATAGTCCAGTCTAATCATTGTCTGAAGAGTTGGCTTCGGGAATGGTTTCAGTTCTGGGATAACAGAGAGTCTGGGGGCCATGTCTTCCAGGGTCCCTCCAGTCAGACTATTAAGTCTGGTCTTTTTACTAGAATTTGAGTTCTGCACCCCACTTTTCTCCTGCTCTGTCATGGACTGTTCGTTGTGTTCCCTGTCAGGGTGTTCATTGGTGGTAGCGGGGCACCATCTAGTTCTTCTGGTCTCAGGCTGATGGAGTCTCCAGTTTAGGTGATCCTTTCTGTCTCTTGGACTAATATTTTCCTTGTCTCTTTGGTGTTCTTCATTCTCCTTTGCTCCAGGTGAGTTGGCACCAGTTGATGCATCTTAGATGGCCGCTTGCTAGCTTTTAGGATCCCAGATGCAGCTCACCAAAGTGGGATGCAGAATATTTTCTTAATGAACTTTGTTATGACAGTTGACCTAGATATCCCTTGAAAGCATGGTCCCCAGACCCCCACCCCTGCTACTCTGTCCCTCAAAATGTTTGGTTGTATTTAGGAAATTTCTTAGCTTTTGGTTTACTCCAGTTGTGCTGACTTCCCCTGTATTGTGTGTTGTCCTTCCCTTCACCTAAGATAATTCTAATCTCCTGTCTAGTTAGTGAATACCGCTCTCCCTCCCTCCCCACCCTTGTAACCATCAAAGAATGTTTTCTTCTGTGTTTAAACCTTTTCTTGAGTTCTTATAATAGTGATCTCATTGAGTATTTGTCCTCTTGCATGTGACTAATTTCACTCAGCATGATGCCTTCCAGATTCATCCATGAGATGTTTCGCAGATTCATCATTGTTCTTTATCGTTGCGTAGTATTCCATTGTGTGAATATACCATAATTTTTTTATCCATTCGTCCATTGATGGACATCTAGGTTATTTCCATTTTTTTGCTACTGTGAACACTGCTGCGATGAACATGGGTGTGCATGTATCTATTTGTGTGATGGCTTTTATTTCTCTAGGATCTATTCCAAGGAGTAGGATTGCTAGATTGTATGGTACTTCTATTTATAGCTTTTTAAGGACGCACCAAATTGATTTCCAAAGTGGTTGTACCATTTTACATTTCGACTAGCAGTGTATAAGTATTCCAGCCTCTCCACAACCTCTACAATATTTATTATTTTGTGTTTTTTGGATTAATGCTAGCCTTGTTGGGGTGAGATGATATCTCACTGTAGTTTTGATTTACATTTCTCTAATGGCTAATGATCATGAGCATTTCCTTACGTATCAGTTAGCTGCCTGAATGTCTTCTTTGGTGAAGTGCCTGTTCATATCCATTGCTCATTTTTTAATTGTTTTTTTTTTTTTTTGTCTTTTTGTTGTTGAGATTTTGCAGTATCTTGTAGATTTTAGAGATTAGACACTGATCGGATTTGTCGAAGTCAAAATTTTTTTCCCAGTCTGTAGGTTGTCTTTTGACTCTTTTGGTGAAGTCTTTTGATGAGCATAAGTGTTTGATTTTTAGGAGCTCCCAGTTATCTCGTTTCTCTTCTGGTGTTTGTGCATTGTTAGTAATGTTTTGTATTCTGTTTATGCCACATATTAGGGCTCCTAGCATTGTCCCTATTTTTTCTTCCATAATCTTTATTGTTTTTGAGTTTATATTTAAGTCTTTGATCCATTTTGAGTTAGTTTTTGTGCATGGTGTGAGGTATGAGTCTTGTTTCATTTTTTTGCAGATGGATATCCAGTTATGCCAGCACCATTTGTTAAAGAGACTGTCTTTTCCCCAATTAACAGACTTTGGGGCTTTGTCAAATATCAGCTGCTCATAGGTGGATGGATTTATGTCTGGATTTTCAATTCTGTTCCATTGGTCTATGTATATGTTGTTGTACCAGTACCAGGCTCTTTTGACTATAGTGGCAGTATAATAGGTTCTAAAATCAGGTAGTGTGAGGCCTCCCACTTTGTTCTTCTTCTTGAGTAATGCTTTACTTATCCGGGGCCTCTTCCCTTTCCATGTGAAGTTGATTATTTGTTTCTCCATCTCATTAAAAAATGCCATTGGAATTTGGATGGGGATTGCATCGTACCTGTAGATCGCTTTGGGTAGAATTGACATTTTCACAATGTTGAGTCTTCCTATCCATGAGCAAGGTATGTTTTTTGACGTATGTAGGTCTCTTTTGGTTTCTTACAGTACTATCTTGTAGTTTTCTTTGTGTAGGTCTTTTATGTCTCTGGTAAGATTTATTTCTAAGTATTTTATCTTCTTGGGGGCTATTGTAAATGGTATTGATTTGGTGATTTCCTCTTTGAGGTTCTCTTTGTTGGTATAAAGGAATCCTACTGATTTTTGTATGTTTATCTTGTATCCTGATACTTTGCTGAAATCTTTATTAGTTCCAGTAGATTTCTTGTGGATTCTTTGGGGTTTCTGTGTATAAGATCATATTATCTGCAAATAGTGATACTTTTACTTCTTCCTTACCAATTTGGATGCTCTTTATTTCTTTTTTTAGCCTAATTGCTCTGGCTAGGACCTCCAGCACAATGTTGAATAAGAGTGTTGATAAAAGGCATCCTTGTCTGGTTTCCATTCTCAAGGGGAATGCTTTCAAAGTCTCTCCATTTAGGATGATGTGGGCTGTTGGCTTTGTAAAAATGCCCTTAATTATGTTGAGGAATTTCCCTTCTATGAATGGGTGTTAGACTTTGTCAAATCTCTTTTCTGCATCAATTGTTAAGATCATGTGGTTCTTGTCTTTTGTTTTTATTAATGTGATGGATTACACTGATTGTTTTTCTAATGTTGAACCATCCCTGCATACCTGGTATAAATCCCACTTGATCATGGTGAATTATTTTTTTGATATGTTGTTGAATTCTATTGGCTAGAATTTTGTTGGGGATTTTTGCCTCAATGTTCATGAGGGATATTGGTCTGTAATTTTCTTTTTTTGTGGTGTGTTTACCTGGTTTGGGTATCCGAGTTATGCTGGCTTCATAGAATGAGTTTGGGAGTATTCCATCCTTTTCTATGCTTCTTAGTAGTAGTGGTGTTAACTCTTCTCTGAAAGTTTGGTAGAATTCTCCAGTGAAACCGTCAGGGCTGGGGCTTTTTTTTTGTTGGGAGTTTTTAAATTACCTTTTCAATCTCTTCCTTTGTTACAGGTTTATTTAGTCGTTTTACCTCTGATTGTGTTCGTTTAGGTAGGTAGTGAGTTTCTAGAAATTTGTCCATTTCCTCTAGGTTTTCAAATTTGTTAGAGTACAGTTTTTCTTAGTATTCTATTATGATTCTTTTAATTTCAGTTGGTTCTGTTGTGATATCACCCATCTCATTTCTTATACGGGTTATTTGCTTCCTCTCCTGTTTTTCTTTTGTCAGTTGGGCCAGTGGTTTATCAATTTTGTTGATCTTTTCAAATAACCAGGTTTTGGTCTTGTTAACTCTTTCAATTGCTTTTCTATTCTCTGTTTCATTTCATCCTGCTCTAATTTTTATTATTTGCTTTCTTCTGGTGTCTGAGGGCTTCTTTTGCTGCTCTCTTTCAATTTCTTTGAGTTGTAGGGTTAGTGTTTTGATTTGGCCCTTCTTTTTGCATGTGTGCATTTATTTTTATAAAATGAACTCTGAGCACTGCTTTTGCTGTGTCTCAAAGGTTCTAGTAGGATGTGTTTTCATTCTCATTTGATTCTGTGAATTTCGTTATTCCATCCTTAATTTCTTCTGTAACCCAGTAGTTTTTGAGCAAGGTGTTGTTCAGTTTCCATGTGTTTTTTTTTTTTCTCCTTACTTCTTCTGTTATTGATTTCTATTTTTATGGCTTTATGGTCGGAAAAGATGCTTTGTAATATTTCAGTGCTTTAGATTCTGTTAAGGCTTGCTTTATGGCCTAATACGTGATCTGTTCTGGAGTGTGTTCCATGTGCATTGGAAAAGCAAGTATAGTTGGCTGCTGTTGGGTGGAGTGTTCTGTACGTCTGTGAGATCAAGTCGGTTGATTATGGCATTTAGATCTTCCATGTCTTTATTGAGCTTCTTTCTGGATGTTCTGTCCTTCACTGAAAGTGGTGTGTTGAAGTCTCCTACTATTATTGTGGAGCTGTCTATCTCTCTTTTCAATGCTGTTAGTTTGTTTTATGTATTTTTGAGCCCTGTTATTGGGTGCATAAATATTTATTATGGTTATGTATTCCTGGTGTAGTGACACTTTAATCATTATATAGTGTCCTTCCTTATTCTTTGTGGTGGATTTCCCTTTAAAGTCTATTTTGTCAGAGATTAATATTGCCACTCCTGCTCTTTCTGAGTGTTGTTTGCTTGATAAATTTTTTTCTATCCTTTGAGTTTTAGTTTGTTTGTGTCTTTGAGTCTAAGGTGTGTCTCTTGTAGGCAGCATATAGACGGATTGTGTGTTTTTATCCATTCTGTCACTCTCTGTCTCTTTATTTAGTCCATTTACATTCAGCATAATTATTGATAAGTATGATTTTAGTGCTGTCATTTTGATGTTTTTGTGTGTGTGTGTGTGTGTGTTGTTGATGGTTTCTTTGTTCCACTTAATTTTTTGTGCTGAGTTGTTTTTCTTTATATATTTTTTTCATTGTTTTTGATTTTGTATTTGCTGAATCTTTATGATTTTCTAGTTTTTTATTTTGATGTGTAGGATTGTTAGTTTCCTTGTGGTAACCCTAATATTTACCCCTATTTTTCTAAGGTTAAGCCAATCTTTTATTTCTTTATGTTGCCTTCACTTCCTCTCTATATAAACGATCTAGGACTACATTTTTTAAGTCCTTCTTTTTTGTTTTATTGTTGTCATCTTTTACATATTGACACCTCTGTTTCCCTATTTTCAGTGTTTTAACTTTGATTTATTTTTGTGACTTCCCTATCTGGGTTGATATCTGGTTACTCTGTTCTGTGTTCTAGTCTTGGGTTGTTAGCTGATGTTATTGATTTTCTAACCACAGGACTCACTTTAGTATTTCTTGTAATTTTTGATTTGGTTTTTGCAAATTTCCTAAACTTCTGTTTATCTGGAAATGCCCTAATTTCATATTTGAGAGACAGTTTTGCTGGATATGTAATTCTTAGCTGGCAGTTTTTTTCCTTCAGGGCTTTATATATGTCATCCCATTCCCTTCTTGCCTGCATGGTTTCTGCTGAGTAGTCTGAAGTTATTCTTATTGACTCTCCTTTGTAGATGACTTTGCATGTATTCCTAGCCACTCTTAAAATTCTCTCTTTATCTTTGGTTTTGGCAAGTTTGATATTATGTCTTGGTGATTTTCTTTTGATCTCTACCTTGTGTGGGGTTTGATGAACATCTTGGATAGATATCTGCTCATCTTTAATGATATCAGGGAAGATTTCTGGCAAGAAATATTCAACAGTTTTCTCTGTATTTTCTGTTATCCTCCCCTGTTCTGGTACTCCAGTCACTCGTAGATTATTCCTTTTGATAGAGTCCCACATAATTCTTAGTGTTTCTTCATTTTTAAAAATTCTTTTCTCTGATATTTCCTCAAATAAGTTGGTGTCAAGTGCTTTATCTTCAGTCTCACTAATTCTGACTTCCATTGCCTCAGTTCTGCTCCTATGACTTTCTATTGAGTTGTCTAATTCTGAAATTTTATTGTTAATCTTCTGGATTTCTGCTGTCTCTCTATGGATTCTTGTAGCCTGTTAAATTTGTCATTGTGCTCTTCTGTAATCTTCTTAAGTTCCTCTATTGGTTTGTCTGTGTGTTCCTTGGCTTCTTCTTCATTTTTTCTGATTTCCTTCCTGATTTCTTGAAAAGTTCTATATATTCATCTTTTGTATTCTACCTGTGGTAATTCCAAATCTTCCTCTGGAAGATTTCTTGATTCTTTATTTTGGGAGCTTGCTGAAGCCGGTTTGTCTCTTTATGTGATTTGATACTGACTATTGTCTCTGAGCCATCAATAAGTTATTATATTTATTTATTTTATGTTCGCTGACTGTGTCCTACCTTCTTGTTTTGTTTGGATATGCCCAAATAGTCTGCTCATGCAAGCTAGTTTGATTTTTGGCTCCTTTGAAGTTTTCACGTCGTGTCACCAGGTGGTTAGATCTGTTACTATGAATGTGAGCCCAGGAGTCTGTTTACTTTTCTTGTATAGATTTAGTTCAGTGTGTGGTGCAGGTTCTCACCTACAGTCCTAGATGGCAGGGGTGATTGGAGTAGGCACAGGTATCTGGCTACAGTAGGGTGTCATGTGCTGCGCAAGGCAGGGGGCTGACGATTGCCCCTGAGTATCTGGGAGGAAAGCATGTCTCTGTTCCCTAGAGTGTGTAGGTGGGTGGGTTTTGCAGCTGTACTATTGGCACCCAATGCTGTTGGCTGTAAGGATGGGAGGCATCACTTATTCTTGGACCCATGTTTCAGGTGGTTAGGTGGCCTGGGTGGAGCCACCAGTCCTCAGGCCCCTGATGTGGGTAGGTGAGGACCCTGCTTAATGGGTAGAGTGGTATCAAATGTCACAAACCTGCCAACTCCACCATATAACTGATACAATTGAAGTTAGGCTTCAGATATATACCCTGTTGTACTGTGGTAATGAGGGCCTACACTGTTGAAATGGGCTCACACAGGGGTATGCAAGGGTGAAAGGCATTCAGAGTCCTTGGACCCCTTATGCCTGTGCCTAGGGAGCTGTACTTGCCCTGAATTCCTGGCTTAGAGGAGGTGGCAGATGACTGTTTCCTGTTTGTTAATTTGTTCCTTCTCCAAGGTCAGGAGAATGGCTCAGTGTGCATGATGGGTCCTACTTTTGGCCCAGGGGACGCGCCAATTGCTGAAGCAGGCCTGGGAAGTGCTACAGAGTAGGGGAAGGAGCAGGTAAATGGGAGAGAGGTTCTTCCCAAATGGGATGTTTTTTGATCCACGCAGTAGGTTAGACATACGTACTTATCTTTTGCTGACTGAGAGCCGCTTTTCACTGGTTCTGGAGGCTTAAGTAGACCCTCTACCGCTCTGTCTCTCCCGGGGTGGAAAACTCATGCCGAATGCCACTGCTTGCCTCACCACGCATACCAGCCAATCCGGCCCACAGGGTGCCTGTTCACCGGGTCAGGTCTGGCAATTCCTCGCTGCTTCTGAACTGTCTCTCCCTCCCCCTGCCACTCGGTCTGATTCCTCAACTTTACCTTTGATGTTCAGGGCTCCTAGACTGGCATATATAATTGATTCACTTGTTTTTTCAGGTCTTTGTTGTAAGATCATCTTGGCCCCACCTCCCCAGATGTTCTTATCTAATGGCATTATTATAAGGATAGCATATCTTTAGATACATAGCACTGGTGACATTGATTCTATGTTAAACGAGAGTTATATAAATAACAAATACTATATTTTCTCCTCAAAAACATAGGGGATGGTAATACTTTTGGGGAAGAAGAGGAAGAAAGAGTGGTAGGAATAGAAGGTGCAGGTATGGGTCAGTGATGATTCTGACCACTGAGAGATTTTACAGTGTAAAGCTTGAGATGATGGGCCTTGAACTGCAATTTAGAGAAGGGATGCTCTTTTGGGGAGAGGAGTAATCCATATAAATGTGTGTCAGTGTAGAAGCAGGAAATTTAGGAGTGAGGATCATATTTGGTCTAGAAGTGTTCAAGCTAGAGAGAAGCAGTGAGATAGCAGCTCTGAAACCCCTCTGTGGAACTCAGTTTCCCTTGTCCTGCACCTTGGCACTCTCCTTCTCCCAGTTCCCACCTCCTCTGACTCTGACTTTCCCTCTATTGGACTCCCACCAATCTTTGCAGACTCAGATGAAATCTCACATGAATGAATCCCACATGTATTCTGGACATTGTTTTCTCCTCAGTCCAGTCTCCTGCTTTTAATCTCTCAGGTATTGGTCACAGTTTCTGGTCTCCTTAGAGTTTCTAAGCAAAGCTATGTATGTCCTCATTTTATGCATACATAAAGTGTGTGTGTAGATATGTGACATGAATATATATATCATCTTGTCGTTTGTAGGGTTTGATGAAGCATAAGGACTCTGTACTCTGTGCCCAGTTCTCCATCTTGAAACTGAGAGTTCTTTACTTAAGACCTTTTCTGTTATGCTGTGGTCAGTGATAGAAACAAAACTGGGGCCAGAGACAAGGAAATAAGAAGTAGATGCATCACAGATAAGTAGCTGAATGTTAATACTTTTTTAATACTCTCACAATCAAAGAGGAGTTTTTTTCTTAATAAAGTGGTATTTTATGGTTGTAAAGAATAATAAAATACCAAGTTCTTTAACTAAACTTTCCATCTACTGTAGAACTCTGTATAGAAGTTTACATTTGCATTCAAATGTTTCTGCTTTTTTTGAGGAGAGAGGGAGGAAGAACCTAACAAATCCATTTCCCTAAGTGGCTGAAGTTAAGAAAGTTTTTCTAAGAATGCAACTGGAATTCTCTTATTAAATCTCAGCAGAATGAGTGGTGTCAGTGTGGAGACCAATTTAATCATTACTTCATTTGTCTCATGCTAAGTGTTTGCTTCTACTTTTCTTCATTCTTAGAAAAAGTAATCAATTTTTTAATTTTACCAAGTTCTTAAATGAGGTCCCTCAAGACTCATATCAGACTCACACAGGAAATCATGTACATTTTGCAAAAGAAATAGGCAAAAATTAAAACCCAATGAAAACATGAATTAAAAGTAACCTAATCTTAGGCTTTCAAAATAAGATGACTCTAGATCTCTAGAAGGGGAGCCCTGGTGGCACAGTGGTTAAGAGCTTGGCTGCTAACCAAAAGTTCGGCAGTTGGAATCCACCAGCCTCTCCTTGGAAACCCTATGGGGCAGTTCTACTCTGTCCTGTAGGGTCACTATGAGTCGGAATTGACTCGACGGCAATGGGTTAGATCTCTAGAACGACTAACTTATTCTTCTTTTTCTGCTTACTTCTCAGATGGTTTTTCACCCCAGATAATAAGTCCTATGTATTTCTAATCCTATTGCTATTAATGTTTACTAACATGACTACATGGTAAAGGAAGATTTTGACACAACTGATTTAAATATCTATGCTTTAGGTGCATGAGTACTAAGGTGACTAGTGGAAGTACAAAAGCTGCAATGGCATTTTGGTTTAGAAAGCTAGGTTTGAGATTAACCCTACTGAAAAACAGGATATCATCATCATCAAATTGCTAACATTCGGTGAGCACTTAGTATATAAGCATAATGTCCTCAGCTAAGCATTTTTCATGTATTATCTCATTAAATTTTTACCATCACCCAATTAAATAGATGCTTTGAATGCCTGTGTTATTATTAATGCCCCTATTCTACAAATTGGAGCCCTGGTGGCATAGTAACTAAGAGCTCGGCTGCTTACCAAAAGTTCAGCGGTTCCAATCCACCAGCTGCTCCTTGGAAACCCTATGGGGCAGTTCTCCTCTGCTCTGTAGGGTCGCTATGAGTTGGAATCAACTTGATGGCAAGAGGTATTCTACAAATGAAGGAACTGAAGCTTTGAGAAAATAAGAAATTCAAGTCACACCAGAGGTAGCGCATTGCACAAGTCCAAAGGTAGCAAATTGCACAAGACATATCATAGTCTAGAAGAACAGCACCCCCTGGAGCTGAGGAGTTCACACCTTGCACAGTTAATAACAGTGTTCTGTTGGTAATGAGCAGAGCTAACATTCAAGTCCAGGTTTTTCTGACTCCAAAGACCACTCACTGTCTATTGTATATAAATGGAGTTGTGGGCCCAACTGGAAGGCGCAAGTATAGTTCTTAGTATTCGAGGACCAAAAACTAAGTCCTGTTAACAGCTCTCAACCTGGAATTTGAAGGGAGCTTGTATTATCTCAGGTTACTGATTTGGAGTGGAAAATAATCACACCCACCCTTTTTCTATAATGCAGAGCACTGGTAAGTGTTCAGTCATTTTCCAGTAGCCTTCAAATCTGCAATCCAGAAGAAGGACTGTAATCTAGATGTAAATGCTATAATGAATTTCTTTTATAAATTCCCTTTGAGTTCATGACAGACCTGACTTGGGCATAATTCTATATTATTGTTAAAGGACAAAGTCAAGAGAATCTTCATGTTTATTTTTCTAACAATGACAAATGCTAGGGTTTTTAGCTTACACACTTCGTTTGAGCACATTTTGTATGAGACTGTTGAACCTTGAGTTGACTGGAAGCATGTATTGAGTGTGTTCTTATAATTTATTCCATTACATTTACTGGTTAGCTAACTAAATTTTGGGGTTTTTTTGTTTTGTTTTATTTTTTTGCTTTCATGTTGAATAAAATAGTCTACACAATACCATAACAGCATTCATTATCTTTCAAAGCTAAGAATAGACAATACATAGTCTGGCATTTTAATTAGATACTTGCCTCCACATGCATTTCCACACCAATCTAGCAAAACTGAATAAAAGATGAGAGTTTGATCTTACTTCAGTCATTGCCATCCCTCCAGTTGCTTCACAACAGACAACACAGGAACTCAGGATGAGAGCAACTTTGTTTTCCCCTTAAACTGTAGCTCGCTATTCTTTCCTTTTAGCTATTTCAATTCACTAAATGTTTTTCTATTCTTTCAGCTCTGTGATGATGCTTGTCAGCAGAGTATCTGCTATCTTAATAACGTAGTTATTTCCCAAAATGTTGCTATTAGAATATGAAACAATGAGAGCCCAGTTTTCCCAGTCTTTCTTCTCTCCCACACTTGACATTTGGGTGCTCAAGGTGCTGGGTCTCTGGGCTGCCTTCCTAGGAAACTGGAGCCAGGTGACACTACCCTTTCTGTAAGCATTGAGCTGAATAGAGGAGTTCACAGGCCTCTACCTTGGAACAACTTCTGTCAAACCTGGGCAGACCATCCAACCGATCCAAAAGGGCTAAGCAGAGAGGAAGAATCTAGGTGGGGGACAGTAGGTTGAAAAAAAAAACTAGTGAAACCAGGTGAACACTAGAGAATTTGGAGCAAATAGTGGAGGCCAGGTCCAAGAATTACTGAAGTCTTGCTGTGATGGGTGTTATATTACAATTATAGGCAGGTAATGGTTTCTGCCCTCAGAAAAGCTCAGATAACAAGACAACCACAGTGTTATAATGTGCACAAGGTATTGTGAAGGAAATTAGACTATCTGAGATAGATGGCAGCAGGAGGAAGATACAGGACCAGGAAGTGCTGGAACTGACTGTTGAAGGATGAATGGGAGTTAAATAGGCAGAAAAGAAGGGGAGGAGCATTTCAGGAAGGGGCCACCTGGTACAATTCACCAAGTTGTTGTAGAACAACTGGAGAGTTTCACAAGGCTGCATGCCAGCATGACAATGGAGACGCAAGAACTAAAACTGATGAGGTGGGAAGGAGCTAGGTCATAAAGGGACATCTATGCTCACAAGTTTGGATTTTGTCTGTGGTTAATGGGAATCATTAAAGATTTTAAAGTATAATAGAGAGATGATCAGATTTGTTGTTTAGAAAGACCATCTTGGCACCCATGTGGAGGATGCCTCAGGAGGACCTGACATGAAAGGAGAGAATAGTTTATAGACATTTGCAACATTGTAGTCAAGAGATGAAAAGTACCTTACCTAAGATAGTAGCACTAGTAGGTAAATTATATAAAACCAAACCCACTGTTGTCGAGTCAGTTCTGACTCATAGTGACCCTATAGGACAGAGTAGAACTGTCTCATAGGGTTTCCAAGGCCGTAAATCTTGACAGAAGCATACTGCCATATCTTTCTCCTGTGGAGCACCTGGTGGGTCCGAACTGCCAACTTTTTACCAGGGCTCAATAGAACATATATTGGAGAAATATTTCGGAAATAGAATTTTGAGGATGAGTCATAGTGACCCCAGCTTTTGACTTTGGTGCCTGCATGGGTGGAGAGAACATAAGAGGAGAAATAGTCAGAGGGGTGATGAGGGAAGATAAATAACAATCAATTTTATTTTAGATGTTTTGAATTTTAAGAGCTCTAGGATATTCAGGAGAGCATTCCTAATAGCGGAATGGTGACCCTGGAAGTAGAGATTTGAGAGCCATCTACTCATGGATGATATATGAATCCATAGCCTGGATGAAATCTAACAAAGAGATGCTAATAGTAAAAAAAAGAAAGGCTCAGGACAAAGCAAAGGAGAATATTAATATTAAAGAGGAGAATGGAGAGAACATTGCTATGAAAACCAATCACTGTTAAAAATTTAGAGCAGAGGTGTTTAGCATTATCAAAAGCAGGTGAGAGTAAGTGAAGGATTGAAAAGCATTTGTTAGATTTGACAAAAGTGATCTTAGGCAGAACCTTTTGAGCAGAGGGTCAGTTTGGAGATGAGGAGTGATAAGTGGTGAAGAAGTTGAGATAGTGATTCACTTTTCCTAGAAGCTTAACTATGAAAGACAAAAAGATTTAAAATAGCTGGATGAGATAGGCAGATCATGCAAATGACAGATAGGCAGATCAGATCATGCAGATGACAAAACTGAAGCTCTGAGAGGTTGTAGTGTAACCAAGGTCGACCGCTGGTCCATAGCGGAGCAAAACTAAGTTCCTGGTCTTTCTATTCCCAGTTCAGGTTCCCTTCTACTTGCCCACTTGAGTAATTGGAAGGATTACTCAGTGTGGAGAACATGATCATAGCGGTGGCCATCAAGTTGATTCTGACTCATAGCGACCCTATAGGACAGAGTAGAACTGCCCCATATGGTTTCCAAAGCTGTAAATTTTTACAGAAGCTGACTGCCACATCTTTCTTCCACAGAGTGGCTGGTGGTAGGATATGTCCTGAGTCAATCTTTTTTTAAGATACAAAAGAGGTTAAACAAGCAAGTGAGAGAGGCAGAGATGTGGAAGAAAGATGCCAAGCCACATGAAGATCGCTCAGGAGCAGAAGCTCAAAGAGACAAGGACCTTCCTCCAGAGCCAATAGAGAGAGAAAGCCTTCCCCTAGAGCCGGCACCCTGAATTCAGATTTCTAGCCTCCTGAACCGTGAAAAAAATAAATTTCTGTTTGTTAAAGCCACCCACCTGTGGTAGTTCTGGTATAGCAGTACTAGGTTATTAAGACAGTGAAGGTAGGGAAAGGGGAAGAATTGTTTTCCCTCTCCGTCTGAACTTGTGAAATGTGGACAGGAAGACTTCATTTTAAGCCTCATTTGGCAAGTTTTCTTGGCTGATTGAGAATGTTTCCTGCGGCCAATTTCTGTTTTCCTCCTTATCTGTGGCTCTGACAACTTTGTGCTCCTACTGTGATTTCAATTCATGACCCGACCAAGGATGATAAAAAGTAAATTGCATCCCCAAGTATATCCATATTACAGGCCGGTTAATTAGCTGCTTGCAATATTTTGTCACTTGGATATCATGCATCCGATGGACCCTTACTTCCTTGAGTAAAGAAATGCACTTTATTTGGTATTTTCTGTAGAGATTAAAGCAACTGTTGCAGTGATGTGCAGGCCGTTGGAGGGAGAACAGCCATCTGCACTAATGAGAGTTACACAAATGTCCCTTGCTTTCATGTAAAGACAAACCTAACATACAGACGTGAGGAAACTAGTTCCTGTTCATAACCCAGGCACTGTGAACTTGGGTCAACAGCACTGCCCCCCACCCCCTTACCAAGGAGAGAGAGTCCTTATGAGAATGAGTTAGATTGGGTGGAGTGCTTTGCGATGCTCAGAGACAAAGTTCAATAGGAAGGTTGGTATCCGTCTCAGAAAGGATTAATCCGGTAGAGTGCATTCACATACCTTGTGAATGAGCATGGCTTAAAAAGGGACTTTTTTCCTGTCAAGAGTAACACAGGTTTATGGTCACAGTTATCCAAACCTAAATAGCTATTCCTTCAATAGTCAGTTTGCCTCCTCTTATAAGAAGTAGCAAGTTAGAGTGACATTTCTTGAAATAGATGCTAAGCTTCTTAAGAGTAGGGATCTTGTCTTACACTTTTTTCCTGTAATTATTATTATAAACCCATGGGTTAATGTTATGAGTTAAGACTTATTTGTTTAGCATATAGTAATGCCCAATACATAATTGCTGATGATTTCACCCCATTCCAGGTTCCTTGGCAACTTAGCTGCAACTTTTAAGTTGAACTAATGCCCACTCAGTCAAGTAAGCAATACTGACAAGCTTCAAAGAAAGTTGCTTTCAGGGGTCATTGGCTAAGAGCTATAATGAATGTGATACATCTGGGGAAAAAAACAACCAAAAATGAGTGTCTCACTTTAAACTTTTTTTAAACCTGTCAGTAAGATTTTACTTAGAGACTATAACAATTTAGTTACATCTTATCGCGATGGGAACACGAGTAGAAATAAAATAGATGTTTATAAGCTTTGCTTATTTTATACCCAGTTATTAAATACCTTTATGAAACAATTTATTGGTTTAATGTTTTCATCTCTATATTCTGCATTCTGGAGCACGCCAATCAGTCCTAGCCTGTTTGAACCAACTCTTCCCTCATCTCTTTTCATCCTTGTATATTAAGAGGAAGCTAATCTACTATTAAACATTCTTAAATTATGTCCAGAGGAATTTGGAATTTTTCATATGAACATAACATTTTTCTTGAGTCAAAAGTCCTTCGAGTCTCAGCTTTATAAAAAATATTCCCTGTCTACAGTGTCACCAGCCAACCTTATGGCCTAACCAATGCCCTGGCTGAACAAACAAAACTTGAGTTCAGATGGCTAATGAAATAAGATCCCAAGTCATAGTGAATGTGCTTGGCTGCTCATGAAGTAAAAGCACTGCAAAGTTCTTCCTAATTTCACAGCTGTATTAAAACTATATTCAGAATTTTTATAAGCTGCCCATCTAGACAAAGAATACTAATTAATCAGACAAAATCATAGACTTTATTGGACAGCATGACTTGATTCCTGATTTTAATTCATTGCTAGCAAATGTGAGAAGCTATATTTTTGAAACGATGGCAAATTGAAGGGTATTGCTGTTTTACTGAACAAATTCAAAGACAACTTTCAAATCTTAGTTTGATCACTTGGGCAGAGAGCCTAGCACTGTACCTGACATATAATAGGTGCTCAGTAAATATTTGTCGGTTGAATAAAGGCTGCCTTGCTCACTGCATTCCTCTACCCCAGATGTTTAACTTAGAAAAAAAAAATGATGATGTAGAGCTGTATCTATTGACATAGATTAATATCCACACTGCACTGTTATATGAAAAAGGCAGGTTATAATACTGCAAATACTGCATGATCCAATTTTTTTATTTTATTTTATTTTATTGTACTTCAGGTGAAGGGTTACAGAACAAATAGTTTCTCATGAAACAGTAGTACACATGTTGTTTTATGACATTGGTTAACAACCCCACAACATATTAAGCCTCTAAATTCTCAACCAACCTTTTTTTTTTTTTTTTGATGAAAATACAGATAGCCAAAGATACACCGTTTCAAAAATTTCTACATACACAGTTCAGTGACATTGACTACGCTCTTCCAACTGTGCTGTTATTCTCACTTAACATGAAGGCTTACAGAACAAAATTGTTTCTCATTTAACAGTTACTACACATGTTGCCCTATGACAATGGTTAACAATCTCACAACACATCAAGAATATCCTTACTCCACCTTGTGTTCCCTATCACCTTGTCCCCTTCTGTCTTCTGGCCCTTGTCACTGAACTACTGTACCTCATTAGACTCATTTGTTTTTTTGTTTTTTTTTAACACCATTTCAAAACTTTTTACTTACACATTTAAGTGGTATTGACTATGCTCTTCCAATTGTGTTGCCATTCTCGCCCAAGATGAAGGCTTACATGACAAAACAGCCTCCCATTTGATAGTTACTACAAATGTTGCCCTATACCAGTGGTCAACAATCTCACAACACATCGACAGTGTCCTTACTCAACTTGTGTTCCTTATCATCAGTTTCCTACTCCCCCTCTGCCTTCTGGCCTTTGTCACCGGACTCCTGTACCTCATTAGTCCCATTTAGTTTTACTGGGCTGTCCACTCCCAGGCTTAACATCAAACCTCGAAGGTAACTTCACCTCTGAGCTGAAAGGGTGTCTGGGGGCCACACTCTTGAGGTTTCTCCAGTATTCTTTAGGCCAGTAAATCTGGTCTTTTTTTTTTGGGAGTTAAAATTATGCTCTACATCCTTCTCCAGCTCTGTCCAGAACCCTCTGTTGTGATCCTGGTGAGAGCAGTCAGTGGTGGTAGCCGGGCACCATCTAGCTGTACTGGACTCAGTCCGGTGGAGGCCTTGGTAGCTGTGGACAATTAGTCCTTTGGACTAATCTTTTCCTTGTATCCTGTTCTCTTCATGCTCCCTTGCTCCCGAAGGGATGAGACCAGTGGAGTATCTTAGATGGCCGCTCATAGGCTTTTAACACCCCAGACACTACTCACCAAGGTAGAATGTAGAGCATTATCTTTATAAGTAGTGTCATGCTAATTGAGCTAGATGTTCCCCGAGACCATGGTCCCCAGAGCCCTCCGTCCAACAACTCAGTCCCTCGGGGGGTTTGGATGTGTCTATAGGGCCTCCATGACCTTTCCTTGTGTAGGTTGTGTTAGTTTCCCCTGTACTGTGTACTATCTCACCTCTCACCCAAGGTACCACTTATCTATTGCCTATTTAGTATTTCCCCCCCCCCTCCCCTCCCATCCCTGGTAACCAACAAGGATTGTTACATTTTGCATGTGAATTTTTTCATGGGTTTTTACAATAGAGGTCTCATACAATATTTGTCCTTTTGTGATTGACTTATTTCACTCAGCATAATGTCCTCCAGTTTCATCCATGTTATGAGATGGTTCACAGATTCATTGTTGTTCTTTCTCGTTGCATAGTACTCCATTGTGTGTATGTACCATAGTTTGTGTATCCATTCATCTGTTGATGGACATGGAGGTTGTTTCCATCGTTTTGCTATTGTGAACAATGCTGCTATGAACATAGGTGTGCATATGTCTATTCGAGTGATGACTCTTATTTCTCTAGGATATATTCCTAGGAGTGGGATTGCTGGATCGAATGGTATGTCTATTTCTAGCTTTCTGAGGGAACGCCATATCGTTTTCCAAAATGGTTGTATCATTTTGCATTCCCACCAGCAGTGTATAAGAGTTCCCATCTCCCCGCAGCCCCTCCAACATTTGTTATTTCCAGTATTTTTGATTCGTGCCAGTAATGCCGGGGTGAGATGGTATCTCATTGTGGTTTTAATTTGCATTTCTCTAATGGCTAGTGATCGCAAGAATTTCCTCATGTGTCTGTTGGCCATTTGAATGTCTTCCTTGGTGAAGTGTCTGTTCATTTCCTTTGCCCATTTTTTGATAGGATTGTTTGTCTTTTTGTTGTAGAGGTGTTGGATTTTCTTGTAGATTATGGAGATTAGACCTTTGTCTGACTTGTACTGTCCAAAAATTTTTTCCCAGTCTGTAGGTTCTCTTTTGACTCTTTTGGTGAAGTCTTTTGAAGAGCATAGATGTTTGATTTTTAGAAGATCCCAGTTATCTAGTTTATCTGTTGGGTTTTTTGTGTTGATGTTTATGGTTTGTATCCTGTTAATGCCATGTATTAAGGTCTGAAGTGTTGGTCCTATTTTTTCTTCTATGAATTTTATAGTTTGAAGCTTTATATTCAGGTCTTTTATCCGTTTTGAAGTAGTTTTTGTATATGGGATGAGGTATGGGTCCTGTTTCATTTTTCTACAAGTGGATATCCAGTTTTGCCAGCACCATTTGTTAAAAATACTGTCTTTCCCCCATTTGATGGACTTTGGGCCCTTGTCGAGAATCAGGTGACTGTAGGTGGATGGGTTTACATCTGGGTTCTCAACTCTGTTCCATTGGTCAATGTCTCTGTTGTTGTACCAGTACCAGGCTGTTTTGAGTACTGTAGCTGTATAGTAGGTTCTCAAGTCAGGTAGTGTGAGTCCTCCAACTTTATTCTTCTTCTTCAGTAGTGCTTTACTTAATCGGGGTTTCTTCCCTTTCCATACAAAGTTAATAATTAGTTTTTCCATCTCTTTGAAGAATGTTGTTGGTATTTGTATCGGGATTGCATTGTATTTGTAAATTGCTTTAGGTAGAATTGCCATTTTCACAATGTTGAGTCTGCCTATCCATGAGCATGGTATGTTTTTCCATTTATGTAGATCCCTTTGGGTTTCATGCAGCAGTGTTTTGTAGTTTTCTTTGTATAGGTCTTTTACATTCCTGGTGAGATTTATTCCTAAGTATTTTATCTTTTTAGGGGCTATTGAAAATGGTATTGATTTCCTGATCTCCTTTTCATCGTTCTCTTTACTGGTGTATAGGAATCCAATTGATTTTTGAATGTTTATCTTGTATCCTGCTACTCTGCTGAATCTTTCTATTAGTTCCAGTAGATTTCTCGTGGAGTCTTTGGCGTTTTCTATGTATAGTATCATATCATCTGCAAACAGGGACAGTTTAACTTCTTCATTACCAATTTGGATGCCCTTTATTTCTTTCTCTTGCCTTATTGCTCTAGCTAGAACTTCCAGCACAATGTTAAATAGGAGTGGTGATAAAGGCCATCCTTGTCTTGTTCCTGTTTTCAAGGGGAATGTTTTCAGCCTCTCTCCATTAAGAATGATGTTGGCTGTTGGTTTTGCATAGATGCCCTTTATTATGTTGAGAAATTTCCCTTCTATACCTATTTTATTGAGAGCTTTTATCAGGAATGGGTGTTGGACTTTGTCAAATGCCTTTTCTGCATCAATTGAGATGATCATGTGATTTTTTTCTTTCCTTTTATTTATGTGGTGGATTACGTTGATGGGTTTTCTAATGTTAAACCATCCTTGCATACCTGGTATGAAAACTACTTGGTCGTGGTGTATTATTTTTTTGATATGATACTGAATTCTATTGGCTAGAATTTTGTTCAGAATTTTTGCATCTATATTCATGAGAGATATTGGTCTGTAATTTTCTTTTTTTGTGATGTCTTTGCCTGGTTTGGGTATCAGCGTTATGCTGGCTTCATAGAATGAATTTGGAAGTGTTGCTTCCTCTTCTATGTTCTGAAATAGCTTGAGTAGAACTGGTACGAGCTCTTCTGTAATTGTTTTGTAGAATTCTCCAGTGAAGCCATCTGGGCCAGGGCTTTTTTTGGTTGGGAGTTTTTTTATTACCTTTTCAGTCTCTTCTCCTGTTATGGGTCTGTTCAGATTTTCAGTATCACTTTGTTGTAGTTTGGGTAGGCCGTATGTTTCTAGAAATTTATCCATTTCCTCTAGGTTTTCAAATTTGTTGGAATATAGTTTTTCATAATATTCTGTTATAATCCTTTTTATTTCAGTTGGGTCTGTTGTAATGTCCCCCATTTCATTTCTTATTTGGGTTATTTGTGCCCTCTGCTGTTTTTCTTTTGTCAGTCTGGCCAGTGGTTTGTCGATTTTGTTGATTCTTTCAAAGAACCAACTTTTGGTTTTGTTTATTCTTTCTATTGTTTTTCTGTTCTCTATTTCATTGATTTCTGCTCTGATCTTTACTATTTCCTTTCTTCCGGTGGTTGTAGGCTTTTTTTGTTGTTCTCTTTCTATTTGTTTGAGTTCTGTAGTTAATGTTTTGATTTTGTCCCTTTCTTCTTTTTTGATATGCACATCTATTGCTATAAATTGTCCTCTGAGGACTGCCTTTGCTGTGTCCCAAAGGTTTTGGTATGATGTGTTTTCATTTTCATTTGATTCTAGGAATTTTTTAATTCCATCTCTGATTTCTTCTATTACCTATTGATGTGTAAGCAGATTATTATTCAGTTTCCATGTGTTTGATTTTTCTTCCTTGCTCTTTCTAGTGTTAATTTCTACCTTGATGGCATTGTGGTCAGAGAAGATACTGTGAATTATCTCAGCATTTTTGATCTTGTTGAGGATTGCTCTGTGGCCTAAGATGTGGTCTGTTCTGGAGAACGTTCCATGTGCATTGGAAAAGAATGTGTACTTTGCAGCGGTTGGATGGATTGTTCTATATATGTCTATGAGGTCTAGTTGGCTGAATGTGTCCTTTAGGTCTTCTGTATCTTTGCTGAGTTTCTTTTTAGTTGTCCTTTCCTTTACTGAGAGTGGTGTGTTGAAGTCTCCTACTATTATTGTGGAATTGTCAATTGCTCTTTTCAGTGCTATTAGAGTTTTTTTTAATGTATTTTGGAGCCCTGTCATTGGGTGCATAGATATTTATTATGGTTATGTCTTCATTATGGATCATCCCCTTAATCATTATATAGTGTCCTTCTTTGTCTTTTATGGTAGATTTTGTTTTAAAGTCTATTTTATCTGAGATTAGAATTGCCACTCCTTCTCTTTTTTGATAGTTGTTAGCTTGATATATTTTTTCCAACCTTTGATTTTTAATAAATTCACATCTTTGTTTCTAAGGTGTGTCTCTTGTAGACAGCGAATTGATGGATCCTGTTTTCTTATCCATTCTGCCACTCTCCGTCTCTTTATGGGTGCATTGAGTCCATTTACGTTCAGTGTAATTATTGATAGATGGAAGTTTGTTGCTGTCATTTTGTAGTGCTTTTTTTTGTGGTGCTGGTTTTCTTTGTTCTTCTTACTCTCTTGTGCTGAGTTACTTTTGTTTGTGGATTTTGTGTTCATTTCTTTTGTTTTTGTAGGTTTTGTTTTTGTTGAGACTTTATGCTTTTCGTCTTTATTTTTATGAGTTGGTTTGTTAACTTTCTTTGTGGTTACCATGAATTTCACCCTTATCTTTATAATTTTGAAGCAGTCTACCCTTACTTGGTATCGCCTTGCCTTCCTCTCCTTTAGAAGATTCTATACCTATGCCGTTTGTTCCCTCTTTCATTGTTTTGATGTTGTTGTCATCCTTTGATTGATTTCTCTGATTCCCTGTTGTATTTCTTTTGTTTTTGGAAAGTCCTCTGTAGTTCAGTTCCTAGAAAGGTATCTGGTTCATATGAACCTGCGTCCTAGGTCCTAGGTCCTGCCTGAGGGCTGAAGCTGTTTGTCCTCAGATCGAAGAACTCCCTTTAAAAATTCTTGTAACTTTGGTTCGACTTTTGCATATTCCTTTAGTTTCTGTTTATCTGGAAATGACCTAATTTCACCATCAAATTTGAATGAGAGTTTTGCAGGATATATTATTCTTGGCTGACAATTTTTTTCTTTCAAGATGTTATATATGTCATCCCATTGCCTTCTTGCCTGCATGGTTTCTGCTGAATAATCTGAGCTTAGTCTTATTGTTTCTCCTCTGTATGTGACTTCTTGTTTTTCACGAGCTGCTCTCAGGATTCTTTGTTTGTCTTTAGTTTTAGCGAGTGTGAATATGATATGTCTTGGTGATTTTCTTTTGGGGTCTCTTCTATATGGGGTTCGTTGAGCTTCTTGGATGGCCAGCTTTTCATTTTTCATGATATTGGGAAAGTTTTCTGTCAGCAGTTCGTCAATGATCCTCTCTGTGTTTTCTGTTTTCTCACCCTGTTCTGGTATGCCAATCACTCGTAAGTTTTTGCTTTTAATTATGTCCCATATAACTCTCAGGGTCTCTTCATTTTTCTTTGTTCTTTTTTCTGAGTTTTCCTGAAACAGGGTTGTATCCAAGTGTTTGTCTTCAGTTCCACTGATCCTGTCTTCCATGGTTTCAAATCTACTTCTCAGCCCTTCTATGACACCGTCCATTTCTGAAATCTTGTTGTTTTTCTTTTGGATTTCTAATTGTTGTTTTTGTATAATTTCGAGTTGTGAATTTATTTTGGCATTTTGTTCCTGCATCGTCTTCCTGAATTATTCCAATTTTTTGTCTGTATTTCCCATAAATTTGTCTATTTTTTCCTCATGTTAGTCAGCTTTTTGCCTCAGTTCTTGGAAAATTCCGAGTATTAGTGATTTGAGTTCCCTATCAGGTACTTCTAGTGGATTTTCTTCCATAGGAGAGTTATCTGGTGTTTTAATTTGGACGCGTATTGGAGCCATCTTGTCTTGTTTTTGTAAGTGTTTTGATATTGTTTGCTGTTTTTGGGGTATTCAGTAGATATTTCTCTCGTTTATTGAGTGTAGATATATATATATATTTTTTTTGTTTCATCCTTGTGGTACAGCTGGGCAGATCTAGCTGAAGAGGAGCCACTGGGATGGGTTGTTTGTGGCACTCACCGCAGCCACCAGGATGGTCGGTAGTCAGTGCTGGGCAGGTTCCAACAGGGCGTGCCTGCACAGCTTGGTGGTGTGATGTCAAGTGCACAGTGCAGGTAGGTAGGGTGCAGCGGGAAGATGGTTATGTGTGAAGCTAAGCTGGATATGGGAGAGAGGAGAGAGGAGCAGGAGCAAAAAGCATACAAACGTAAAAGAATGCTAGGGGATCTTGTCGTTGGAATGTACAGATGAGAGACTATGGGATGGAGGAAACCAGAAGGGGGAAGAGAAAGAAAAGGAAAGAATGACCAAATAAAAATCAGAAAAGTTAAAGAACTGCAAAGTTCCCAGGGATCCCACCGATGCAGCTATGAGGTCTGGGGGAGTCGGTCTCAGTTTTCACGGCACAGCCTGGCCAGAAGGTACAGAGGCATACATCGCCTGGTATTCAGGGATCAGAAAGAGAAGGAAGAGATAGAGAGATGAGAAATTAAGCAATGAAGAAAGACAAGAGGGAAAAAGAGGTAAAAGGTGACAAAACTAATCAAAAAAGAAGAAAAATAAAATTAAAAAAAAAAAGCAACACCAGCAGTCAGAGCCAACAAATGGGACCCAGAGAGCCCCCACTCAGGGGTGCGAATTCCAAGCAGCCAGCAGTCTCGGGGTTAAGAGACCGTGGCCACGGGAAGCAGAGGGGCCAACGAACAAAGGCCCCGGGATCTCACCAGCGCGGCAGCCCAGACCTGGAATCCGCCACACGCCCGAACGCAGCCCCACAGCTCCGCCGGAGAGAGCAAAGATGGCGCTCGGAACCAGGCACCCGAGGGGGAGGCAGCGAGAGGCGAGTGAGAAACCAGAAGAAGCAGAAAATGCCACATCAACAGCCAACAAATGGGGCCCAGAGAGCCCCCACTCAGGGGCGCGAATTCCAAGCAGCCGGCAGTCTCGGGGTTAAGAGACAGTGGCCATGGGAAACAGGGGCGAATGAACAAGGGCCCTGGGAGCATGATCCCATTTTTATAAATCTTTATATGGGCATACAGATATATCAAATGTTAGCAGTATGTACTGTATCTCTCTGAGGTGGGATATAGGTGATGTATACTTTTCTGTGTTTAATATATTCTTTTCTTTACAATGAGCATGTATTATCTTTATAATCAGAAAAACAACTAGGAGGAAACACTCAGATATTGCAGTGTTACTTCCCTGCTCAAGTAGTCCTTCAATAATTCATCTTCCATGGAGCAGTTCTTAAACTTTAGGGTCCATAACAATCACCTGGAATGTTTGCTTAAGATGTAGATTCTGCAGCACCATCCTTCAGAGATTCCGATTCATTAGGCCTAGGTGGGTTATCTACTCACCAGGTGATCCTGATGCAAGCGAATCAGAATAGATTCCAAGATTTTGAGGCCCTTTGTCCTCAGCCCCCTCATACCTCTATGGAGTCTGCTTCCATCACTACCTGCCTCAAATTTAACCAACAATACTCTTTCATTTTGTAATTCTTTTCACGGAATATGATGTCTCTGCTGCCTGCAAAACACCTCCCTCCCACCCTGTCTTCAGTAGCTAATTACTACAGTCCTTTAGGATTTGGCCCAAATGTTCCTCCTTTCAGAAAAATCCTTCCTTGGCAACATATCCCCCAAGATCCCCTACCTTCACTGTGTCTCAGGGTGCTGCTTCCCCTTTCATTTATTCTTTCAGCCAGTACTTATTGTGAGCCAACTATGTGCCTGTGCAAGTCTACATTCAGGTACTTTTATGTGATAGTTATCTATTTATATATCTACTTTCCTCACTATGTTATCTACTTTCCTCGCTAGAATGTGAGTTCCTTGAAGAAGGAGATGGTCTTATTTGTCTTTGTTCCCAAAGACATTTTGGTACTTGATAAATGTTGAATGAATGAATGAATCAATGAATAAATGAGAAAAAAAGAATGAAGTAAAGGAACAGAAAGTAAGAATAAATACCAGTATAAAATAAGAACATACAGTTATAGAAAGAAGTGCTTCCAGGGAAAGAAATAGATACCATACACGCTGAGAACCCTGTTGAATTACCTACACTTTTGTAACCCACAAGAAATGGTCGTAAATCCTTATGAGTGGGTCATATGTATTCCTCACTCTCCCCCAAGACAAGTGCGTGGTATATTTGAGATGCAAACTCAGATTGATGTACATTTTTTTTTTTTAATTGTGGTAAAATACACATAACAAAAAACCATTTTAACCATCTTAAAGTATACAATTCAGTGGCATTAAACACCTTCTTGATGTTGTGCAGTAATCACCATCTAGTTTCAGAACTTTTTCATCACACCAAATGGAAGCCCCATACTCACTAAGCAGTCACTCTTCATATCCACACTCTCCCAGTTCCCAGCCCCCAGATCTGCCTTTTCTCTCTTTGGATTGGCCTGTTCTGGATATTTAATATCAGTGGTATCATCCAATATGTGACCTTTTATGTCTGGCTTCTTTCACTTAGCACACTGTTTTCAAGTTTCATCTATGTTGTAGCATGTATCAGCACTTCATTCCTTTTATGGCTGAATAATATTCCATTGCATGGATATACCATCATTTGTTTATCCATTCATCTACTGATGAACATTTGGGTTTCCACCTTTTGGCTATTGTGAATAATGCTGCAATGAACATTTGCGCCCAAGAGTCTGTTTGAGTCCGTGCTTTCAAGTCTTTGGAGTATATATACCTAAGAGTAGAATTGATAAGTCATGTGGAAATTCCATGTTTAATGTGTTGAGGGACTGCCAAACTGTTTTCCTATACATGTTTTTTCTCCTCTATTTCAATTTAGCACTTTTTCCTCTACTAATTTAGTTTCTACAGCCTTGGAAACATTGACATTTTGTGGAAGAAATTAACATGAAGGAATTCTCTGTGTATCCTACTTTCTTTTCTGCACACTATGGCCTAACTGATCACATCTTCCCCCACCAACCAATTTCTTGGCCAAGGAAAGGAAAGATATTAGAACATAATATTTTAATATTTGCAGTCTATTTCTGGAATTGTTGAAAACTATCTGTTTATCTGTCTGTCTATCTGATCTATTTGTATCTTCATTCCATGGAAACTTTTGTATCCAGATGTCATATAAGAATTTTCCTGTTGTCCCAGAATTTCAAAGTTAGGAATAAAAGAGTCTATATACACCAATATTCCAAATCCAGAGAACTGCCAAAATTGCCAGCAACCATTTCTCCATATAGCTTACTGAAAAATTCTAGTTCAGAGAATTGGCTGAACTTTCCCTCTCCTCCACCCCCCTTTCTCCCTCTCATGCTCCTTCATACTTAATATAAAGAGAAAACTAGGAGAGAGGGGAGGCTGCCTTTGGGAAAGTGAGATGCAGAGTATCTGAAAAGATTCTATTTTCTCCCCTCAAGACCTTGCTGTGTAGAGAGGGAATGGGAGTGTCATCCTTCCTTGCAATGAAGGAGGAGGGGCCCCAGGAGAACCACTTGTAAAGTCAAGGTTGTGTTTTAGTTATCTAGTGCTGCTATAACAGAAATACCACAAGTGAATGGTTTTAACAAACAGAAATTTATTTTCTCACAGTTTAGTAGGCTAGAAGTCCGAATTCAGGGCGCTAGCTCCAGGGGAAGGCTTTCTTTGTCGGTTCTGGGGGAACGTCCTTGTCATCCATCTTCCCCTGGTCTAGGAACTTCTCAGTGCAGGGACCCTGAGCCCAAAGGACACGCTCTGCTCCTGGCACTTCTTTCTTGGTGGTATGAGGTCCTCCTGTCTCTCTGCTCCCTTCTCTCTTTTATATTTCAAAAGAGATTGACTCAAGATACAACCTAATCCTATAGATATGAGTCCTGCCTCATTAAAATAACTGCCCCTAATCCTGCCTCATTAACATCATAACCAAAACCAAACCTGTTGCCACTGCTGTAGAGTCAATTCTGACTCATAGCAACCCTATAGGACAGAGTAGAACTGCCCCATAGGGTTTCCAAGGAGCGGCTGGTGGATTGGAACTGCTGAACTTTTGGTATGCAGCTGTAGCTCTTAACCACTGCACCACCAAGGTTAGGATTTACAACACATAAGATAATCGCATCAGGTCATAAAATAGTGGACAATCACACAATACTGGGAATCATGGCCTAACCAAGTTGACACATATTTTTGGGAGACCCGATTCAATCCATAACAGGTTGGAAGAAAGAGATACTGGTATGTTATTCCCCAGTTGAA
The DNA here is from genome assembly GCA_030035585.1 of Dugong dugon. Classification (NCBI taxonomy): domain Eukaryota; kingdom Metazoa; phylum Chordata; class Mammalia; order Sirenia; family Dugongidae; genus Dugong; species Dugong dugon. The sequence goes on from CM057467.1 coordinate 37,990,136, forward strand.
TCTCTTTCTAAACAGCGGGCTTGCTAATCTGTCTCTGTGTTACCATAGCAGGGATAAAAGAGAATCTGGAAGGATATTTGCCTTGGTGAGGGAACTGCCAGACAAGGATGGAGCCAGAACTACTCCCCTACCTCGAGGTGCAGAAGATGAATCCTACAGGTGCCGATGTGCCCCAAGATGTGGCCACATCTCAAAAATGGCTGCCAAAGCATAGGGTTGCTGATGAGAGGAAGACTTCTCATCATCAGGGCAGGCAGGAATGACTACCAGTCAACAGGGCACCTGTAGACTATGTCTTAGAAAAGTGATGGTGTATGCCCAAGGAGAGGACTGTAACCTCACTCAGTCAGGAAAGGAGATATCTGTTTTTTCCTCTTCCTGTTTCCTGCCCTGACTGGGAAGGAGTGTGAAGAGGTGTCTGAGAGCCAGGCCCTGCTCCACCACAAGTTGCTACAACATTGGCTATGTGGAACTGGGCAGGGAATGGGATAAGGAGCCCTAATGGTATAACAGTTAAGTGCTCAGCTGCTAACCTAAAGGTTGGCATTTTGAATCCACCCAGTGATCTATTCCCATAAAGATGACAGCCTAGAAAACCCTACGGAGCAGCTTAGTCAAAAATTGACTTGACGGCACCTATTAACAGTAATAGGGAATGGGATAGGGAAGTGCCTTGAATCATATATAAGTTTAAAAATGAACAGGACTGATTCCTAAAACTAAAGTGAGATAATTTTGAAAATCAAAAGTGACTAAAATGTTATGGAACCTAGCCAAGAGAAAAGATAGGATTTGGCATGGTATCATTGGGTAACAGTTATTAGAGGAAAAAGATTTCTTATTTTTCTCAGGAGTTCTTGGTTGGTGCAAATGGTTAACATACTCCACTGCGAATATAAATGTTGGAGGTTTGAGTTCACCCAGAGGATCCTCAGAAGAAAGTACTAGTGATTTGCTTCTGAAAAATCAGCCACTGAAAACTCTTGAAGCACAATTCTACTCTGATACAAATGGGGTCTCCATGAGTTGGAGTCAACTTGATGGCAATTGGTTTGATTTACTGGTTTTTGTTTTTCTCAACAAATTGAGATGCCTCAATAAACTCGATGCACCATTTGACATTCAGGCCCATGTGAAACCACCCTGATTCTCAGGGGAAAGCCAGTCTTTTTCCTATTGGATCTTAAAAACAATTGCTAGTAGGTGACAAGCTCTGCTTTTTAGGGTACAGCAGTAAAAAGGTGCTTATTAGCAGTTGATATTTAATGTGAGTGCTTCCTAATGTAACTTCATTTAGAGCTATTTTTATTTAATGAACCCTGGAAAGCTGTAATGAAGCAACACTCCCCCTGTTGTTTTTACATAGATCCTATAGCAGAGAAATTGTGCAGCGCCACTTAGCTAAGGCATGAGAAAAACGCAGCTGAAGTTAGGGTTCAGCCTTTAGAAGCTGTCTGTCCCGCTCAACCTTAGCAATTTCAAAAATGGTGAATTTATGAGAACTAAAGTTAAGCTGCCACATCCTTTTCCCATGGAACCGCTAGCTGTCTCAAACCACTGACCTTTCAGTTAGCAATTACTTTAACCACTGTGCCTCCAGGCCTCCTTGAAATTAGGTATATAGAAGCTGAAGGTAGCTCCCAAAATCAATGAACGATTTCATGTCTTCCCTTCTCCCCCTCCTCTCTCCCTCTTAACCTCTCTAGATTCTGTTGCTTCTTTTGTTAAGCTATCTCTTCTCATCTACTCAATCTGTCATCCCTCAGCTGAAAACAAGTCTTTTCTCTTGCTTAAATGAATCATACATAGGTGTAACAAGTTGCCTTTTAAGGCAGACATTAAGTGAAGGCACTCATTGAAAAGGGTTTTTTAAATGTTTAGAGTAAAGACCACCAGTCACTCAAAACGGATCTCGTTTAAGGAAATGCCACGTGGCTGCCCTGACTTAGTTACGCAAACGTAAATTGATTAGATCACTTCAAGGGACTCCTTTAGCTATGTATGTCTTAAGAGGTGAGGGCAAGAAGGCCTTACAGAATTTTGTGTGGCTGAGGAAAATGGCTCAGCCCTGAAGAGGAAAGGCAGACAGTGGCTGTCGGTGTTGGGGTGTTTTAGTTAATTAGTGCTGCTAATAAAAGAAATACCACAAATGGATGGTTTTAACAAAGAGAAATTTATTCTCTCACAGACTAGGAGGCTAGAAGTCCAAATTCAGGGTGCCAGTCCCAGGGGAAGGCTTTCTGGCTCTGCTGGCTCTGGAGGAAGGTCCTTGTCATTAATCTTCTCCTGATCTAGGAGCTTCTCCTCCCAGGGACGCCGGGCCCAAAGGACGTGCTCTGTTCCTGGCACTACTTTCTTGGTGGTATGAGGTCCTCCTGTCTCTCTGCGCCCTTCTCTCTTTTATATCTCAAAGGAGACTGACTCAAGATGCAGCCTAGTCTTGTAGATTGAGTCCTGCCTCATTAACATAACTGCCTCTAATTCTGTCTCATTAACATCATAGAGGTCAGGATTTACAACACACAGGATAAATACATCAGATCACAAATTGAAGGACAACCGCACAATACTGGGAATCATGGCCTAGCCAAGTTGACACACATTTTTAGGGGACGCAATTCAATTCCTAACATGGGGTTAGAGTCACTCTGCTCCTACCACAGTGGTTACCATTACTGGGGCCAGCTTGCACCCAAGGATGTGGCTGTGAAAGTAACCTCTGAGCCTGAACATGAGTCCCATTGCAGCTGGCAGGGTCCAATTCTGGCATGGGACTGGATATACTTTTGTTTGAGCTGGACTCCGTAAGGGTACAAGCAGAAAGCAGTTTTATCCTTTCGCACTGTTGCCTTTAAGCAGCAAGGCCTATTGAAGCTTTCTGCTCTACTTCTGGATGAAGTCTTGGGTGATCTCGTAGCTATATCAAGCCATTTTCAGGTATTCATGAATAACACCAGTTTTCAGGTATTTAAAGTGCAGAGCAGTCTAATATCTAAGCTTCAGTCTCTCACCCAATTCAAAGTTTCTCCCCTTTCTTAAGCTAAGTTGGCCCAGGTTGGAAACCTGCAATGGAAAGGAGATCGTGGTGATGTTTCCTCCTCAATTCACTAAGTTGCCTCTGGCTTCGCCAGAATTGGAGCAAGAGAAGAGAGGCAAAGAGCAAAAAAAGAAAAATAGCATTACTTGGGAGCTGGTATCAGGTCCCTCTGGGGGTGCCAAATGCCCCAGAGTTGATATTTTTCTCATAAGGTAGTTGTTGGGGATCTTCAGAGAATTCCATGACCAGGGATTTCTTCCCTGCAGTTCTGGGTGCAGTTCTGCCTTTCTGCGGTCGTTCCCACACAGGCATCTTTTTTTTTTTAAAAAAATAAAAAACACCTGTGCCATGCATTGGGGATGGAGCAGTGGGAAAAACAGACACAGGAGCCTGGAGCCTAGTGGAAAGACAGACATCATTACAAATAATTGCACAAATAAATATGTAGCAGGTGTAAATAGTCTACAAAAAAACAGTGTTTATTTTATTTAAGTCAACTTAAGTCTAAATTAGAGTTGCCATCAGGACCCAAACTGGGAAATTTAATCTCAGCAATTCTTGCCTGCCATCACACTGCCCACATCCCCCACCAGAGAAGTCATAGGCTCTTTCACAGCAGTAGCTGGCCACCTGGCTGTGCTGGCTGCTGCTGACGGCCACTGTTCCTCAGGGTCCCTTGGAGTTGGACACTTTATGGCTTGGACCTGACACTCTGATGAGGATGGGAGTCCCAGTGCCTGAAGTCCAGACACCCCCTTGGAGGTTCCCTGCCTCCCTGAGAGAGGGGAAAAAGGTTCCTCTCTGCACCCTATTCCCTGAGGAATTGCTCCTCTCCTGGCTACTTATTACTTCTCTCTAGGTCTCTCTATCTAACCTTCTTGATGGTTCAAACTTTAAGAAAACAAAATACAGCAAAGCCTTTTTTTTTTTGGAACATAGTAGGGGAATTTATACACAGAAACAAACATAAATTAGTGTGACAATAAATTGCTCTGCGACAAACAGATAAGTCTATGTTATTATAAGTACTAGGAAGGAAAAATACTGTATTTTACACAAATAACGTGCACTTTACATTTTGGCAAAAAACAGAACACGCTGCACTATTTGTGTAAAAGTTCAGGACATGGGCTGGCTATAAGAGTATGATAAGGGGACCTAAGTTAGCTGGAGTAGGGTGAGGACATCAGAGAATGCTCCTTGGAGGAAGTGGCATTAAAGCTGAGACATGAGGAGATGAGACAATGAAGAGTGTCCCGGGCAAAGGGACTGTATTTGTTTCCTGTGGCTTCCATGACAAATTACCACAAACTGGGTGGCTTAAAACAAGAGAAATTTTTTTCTTTCACAGTTCTGGAGGCCATCAGGATATCAGCAGGGTCTTGCTCCCTCCAAAGGCTCTGGGGGAGAATCTTCCCTTGCCTCTCTCAGCTTCTGGTGGCTCTAGATGTTCCTTGGCTCGGGACTGCATAACTCCAATCTCTGCCTCTGTCTTCACATGGCCTTCTCCCCTTCTCTCTTTTTTCTCTCATTTATAAGAATACTTGTCATTGGATTTAGGGCTCATTCCCATAATCCAGGATGATTTCATCTCAAGATTCTTAATTATATCTGCAAAGACTCTTTTGTGTAAGTAAAGTCACATTCACAGGTTCTGGGTGTTAGAGCATGGATTTATCTTTTTTGATGGGGAGCGGGGGACACAATTCAACCCATTGCAGGGATTAGCACTGCAAAGTCCCTGACACTTTCTCCCCTGGACTCTTGAGGTAGGCCAGTCTCTGTATCACTCCTTTATCATGCCATGTAGTACTGGTATTATTATCTTCTGTTTTATAGATGTTTGTTCCTCCAGAGTATATATTTATTGAAAGCAAGGATTTTATCTCTACTATTTTTGCATCCTACCCTTTGGTCCCAGTACCTAGCACAATATCTTACACTTGAGACACTTGAAATCAGCTGCAGATTCAGAATCAGGTACATTCTATTTGGAGACAAAGCAAGGAAATACCAACTTCTGAAACTAAAATTAATAGAAACATCATAACTGAATGGGATTACCCATTTGTGGAAATCTTTTCAGGAGGAAATGATTTGGATAAGTGTTCCTGATAAGATTAGGGAGCTTCTTAGCTGCCAGCCAGGAACCTAAGGTGCTCCCCGCAGAAGAAAAGGCATCAATTTAAAATGCAACTAATGAAAGATAAGCTGTCATCTTGGAAATAGTGACACGTCTATCTTCAGGGTGTGCTGTAATTACAGAAGTCTTTGGTGACTGTTAAGGAACATTGAAAAAGTAAGTGTTTGGTAAGAATTTGTGATTGCTGATCTGTCATTGTCAGAGGCAGAGAGACAATTGTGTCTGGAAGGCATGAGTTTTCAGTCATGTTAAAGCAGCACTACTTAGTAAAGTAGGAATAAGACCCACAACACCACCCAGGATACCTTTGTTGGGATTGCATACTTACCATCAATCTTCTGGTGACAAATTGGTTTCCCAGGTAATTTGACAGCTGGACACCAGGTGACAGAGAGGGCAGTGCCCTGCACAGTGGACTTGAGTATACCAGTCAGCAATAAAGTATTTTTTCTGTCTAAATTTGCTTTCATGGTGATACCTTGTGAATTTGGATAGCAGGAATCAGTCCCCAGAATATGACTGATCCTTCCAGAGAACAAATAAAATTATCAGAATCTGCCACACCTGGCACCTAGACCTCTTGGTTGCCCCTTTTCAAGGAAGCTCAGCCTCAGGCATCCCACCTCTCTCTTTTCTACCCCTGAAGTTTGCTGTTTAGGAGGGTGATTTGGTAGCAAGGCTTGGGGAGGAAGTAGCAGCCCATGGGTGGGCTTAAGCATTTATAATTCATTTGGCTGCTGAGGAAAAGATGAGTTGGGTGGGGAGGAACAAAAGAGAAGGGTATTGGGAAAGGTAGACACAGTGTTTTAAATGGAAAGATGCTTGGCGCTCAGGTTTCTGGTGTTGCTCAAACGATAGTGCAGTCTTTCTTTAAAGGCATGGAGACCATTTGCAAATAAATCAGACAATGCAATGCATCAAAGATGCTGGATTCACAAATCTGTGTCTATGGTAGCACAATCCCAGGCTGTCATGGTTTGAATTATGTCCCCCAAAAAATGTGTTTATCAGTTTGGCTAGGCCATGATTCCTGGTACTGTGTGATTTTCCTGTACGTTGTAAACCTGCCTCCATGATGTTAATGAGGGAGGATGGGCGGCAGTTGTGTTAGTAATGCAGGACTCAGTCTACAGATTGGATTGTATCCTGAGGCAATGTCTTGAGATATAAAAGACAGAACTGAGCAGAGAGACAGGGGGACGTCATACCATCAAGAAAGCAGTGCTGGGAGCAGAGTGTATCCTTTGGACTGGGGTCCTTGCTCAGAGAAGCTCCTAGTCCAGGGAAACACTGAAGAGAAGAAGGCTGACAGAGAGAAAAAGCCTTCCCCTGGAGCTGACACCCTGCATTTGGACTTTTAGCCTACTTTGACTGTGAGGAAATAAATTTCTCTTCGTTAAAACCATCCACTTGTGGTATTTCTGTTACAGCAGCACTAGATGATTAAGACACAGGCATCTCTTACTTTTTTTTTAAAGAAGCTTAGATGTCCTAGTTCCACTGGGTCTTGGTAGTGATAAGGAAAATGCTTTTAGATTTATAGTTACATTTCATCTACTTAAAAAGCCTGGAGAGGAATGTAAAAAAAGAAAAGAAAACACACTTGGCTGTATCTCAGACATTCTGCTTTTGAGCAGATGCACATTCAATTGCAAACTTTGTTTTCTCCCCCAATTAGTCTCCAAATGAGTAACTCACAATTTCCATTTGCATGGTTCATTTTGTTTCCCGATGAAGTAAATGATTATTTCTTGCTTCAAAGGAAGTGAAATTTTCAAGGACACAAGAGACTGATAGCATTGTGATCCTTTACAAATTAAAAACTTTGCTTATAGTAGTAAAACCAAACTTTTGGTCTGAGATTCCAAGCTATTTATCTTTTTTCCCCCTACCAGCCCTGATAGTAGGTCAGTCATGTCCCTGCCCTGCCTACACACCCCCTAAGGAAGACTGATGGGAAGACCAAGGGAACCTCTTCTCTGGTAGCATATGACCCAAGGGCAGTCAACCCATGGGCCTGTGAGGTGATCCATTGTGAGAAGCTATGCCCACAAAGGAAGGAGTTGGAACGGTTGGATTTCCATTCTCTAGGACTTCAATGGGGGATATGTGGAGATAATCAGGCAGTCAGTAGGGGAATCTTAAACTGATGAGCATTAAATCTGAGAGCCAAGAGTAAGCCAAAGTTGCAAATAAGTGAATATTACATAGAAACAATCTATACAGGTCTGAGGGCAAGAAAGCCAATTAGAAGTGGGAAAAGCAGCAAATGAAGAAGAGTTGAATTATGTTAGGGAAGGAGCATTAGAGTGAAGATCCACGAAGATCTGGAGGAACCTACACTGCCTTTGATTTCAGATTATTTTCCAGTTCCAGGCTCCATGGGGCCCCACAGCTCTACTATGGAACAGCTTTTCCCCTCAAGGACTAATTTTCTTGGTCATCTGGCTAGATTCCCATTTCCTTAGTCCCATGTATAAGAGCCCTACAGTTAAGGTCACCATTTAACCCTGATGTTCATTTTTTTTCCTCCTTCCCTTCCTTCTTTCTTTCTTTCTTATCAGTAATGGTATTTATTAGTCCCTAGATGGCTCAAATGGTTAAGTGCTCAAGTACTAGCCCGAAAGTTGTTACTTTTTTTTTTCCTCTAAAGTTTGGATATGTCTAGGAAACTTCTATGCCTTTGCTTTGGGCAAGTTTTGTTGCCTTTCCCTATAAAGTGTATTGTCATTCCCTTCACCAAAGTTGACACTTGTCTACTATTTAGTTAGTGACTTCCCCTTCCTTTCCCTCCCCACCCTCCTAACCACCAAAGACTTTTTTTCTTTTCTTTTTTTTCTGTGTGTAAACCTTTTCTTGAGTTCTTATAATAGTGGTCTCATACAATATTTGTCCTTTTGTGACTGACTTATTTTGCTCAGCATAATGCCTTCCAGATTCATCCATGTTGTAAGATGTTTAATGGATTCATAATTGTTCTTTATCATTGCGTAGTATTCCATTGTGTGTATTACCATAATTGGTTTATCTATTCATCTGTTGATGGGCATTTAGGTTGTTTCCATCTTTTTTCTATTGTGAATAGTGCTGCAGTGAACATAGGTGTGCATATTTCTATTTGTGTGATGGCTCTTATTTCTTTATGGTACCCTAGGAGTGGACTGCTGGATCATACGGTATTTCTGTTTCTAGCTTTTTAACGAAGCGCCATATCGGGTGCAGTGATTAAAGCACTGGACTGCTAACCAAAAGGTCGGCAGTTCGAAACCACCAGCAGCTCCGCAGGAAAAAGATGTAGCAGTTTGCTTCCATAAAGATTTACAGCCTTGGAAACCCTGTCGGGTCACTATGAGTCAGAATCGACTTGATGGCAGTGGGTTTTGGGTTTTTATACCGATTTCCAAAGTGTTTGTACCATTTTACATTCCCACCAGCAGTGCATAAGAATTCAAATCTCCCTGCAACCTCTTTAGCATTTGTAATTTTGTGTTTTTTGAATTAGTGCCAGTATTGTCAGGGTGAGATAATACCTCATTGTAGTTTTGATTTGCTTTTCTCTAGTGGCTAATGATCACAAGCATTTCCTTCTGTGTCTGTTAACCACCTGTCATGGTCTGAATTATGCCCCCCAAAAAATGCGTATATCAGTTTGGCTGGGCCATGATTCCTGGTACTGTGTGATTTTCCTATATGTTGTAAATCCTGCCTGTATGATGTTAATGAGGGAGGGTGGGTCGCAGTTGTGTTAGTAAGGCAAGACTGGATCTACAAGACTGGATTGTGTCCTGAGGCAATCTCTTGAGATATAAAAGACAGAAGTGAGCAGTGAGACAGGGGGGCCTCATACCATCAAGAAAGCAGTGCCAGGAGCAGAGCGTGTCCTTTGGACCAGGGTCCCTGTGCCGAGAAGCTCCTAGTCTGGGGGAACACCGAAGAGAAGAAGGCCGACAGAGAGAAAAAGCCTTCCCCTGGAGCTGATGCCCTGAATTTGGACTTTAGCCTACTTTAACTGTGAGGAAATAAACTTCTCTTTGTTAAACCATCCACTTCTGGTATTTCTGTTACAGCAGCACTAGATAACTAAGACACCACCTGAATGTCTTCTTTGGTGAACTGTCAGTTCATATCCTTTGCCCCTGTTTTTAAATTGGATTGTCTTTCAGTTATTTTGGTCTTGAAGCATTCTGTAGATTTTAGAGATTAGACCCTTGTCAGATATATTGTAGCCCAAATTTTTTCCCAGTCTGTAGGTTCTCTTTTGACTCTTTTGGTAAAGTCTTTTTTTTTTTTTTTTAATTGTACTTTAGGTGAAGGTTTACAGAACAAATAGTTTCTCATTAAACAGTCAGTACACATATTGTTTTATGACATTGGTTAACAACCCCACGACATGTCAACCCTCTCCCTTCTTGACCTTTTTTTGTTTTTTGGTGAAAATATACATAGCCAGATACACAATTTCAAAAATTTCTACATGCACAGTTCAGTGACATCAATTACGTTCTTCCAGTTGTGCTGCTATTCTCACTTTAGATGAAGGTTTACAGAACAAATAGTTTCTCATTAAACAGTTAGTACACATGTTGCCCTATGACAGTGGTTAACAACCCCACTACATGTCAACACTGTCCTTACTCAACCTTGGTTTCCCTATCACCAGCTTTCCTGTCCCCTTCTGCCTTCTAGTCCTTGTCCCTGGACTGCTGTGCCTCATTAGTCCCATTTTGTTTTATGGGACTGTCCAATCCCCAGCTGAACGGTGAACCTCAGAAGTGACTTCACCACTGAGCTAAAAGGATGTCTGGGGGCCATACTCTCGGGGTTTCTCCAGTCTCTTTCAGGCCAGTAAATCTGGTCTTTTGTGTGTGTGTGTGTTAGAATTTTCTACATCCTTCTCCAGCTCTGTCCAGAACCCTCTGTTGTGATCCCAGTCAGAGCAGTCAGTGGTGGTAGCCGGGCACCATCTAGCTATACTGGACTCAGTCTGGTGGAAGCCTTGGTAGCTGTGGTCCATTAGTCCTTTGAACTAATCTTTTCCTTGTATCCTGTTCTCTTCATTCTCCCTTGCTCCTGAAGGAGTGAGACCAGTGGAGAATCTTAGCTGCTCACAGGCTTTTAAGACCCCAGATGCTACTCACCAAGGTAGAATGTAGAACATTGTCTTTATAAATTGTTTTATGCCAATTGAGCTAGATGTTCCCTGAGACCATGGTCCCCAGAGCCCTCTGCCCAGCAATTCAGTCCCTCAGGGAGTTTGGATGTGTCCATGGAGCTTCCATGACCTTTCCTTGCACAAGTTGTGCTGGTTTCCCCAGTATTGTGTACTGTCTCACCCTTCATCTTTTGGTGAAGTCTTTTGATGAGCATTAAGTGTTTAATTTTCAGGAGCTCCCAGTTATCTAGTTTCTCTTCTGGTGTTTGTGCATTATTAGTTATGGTTTGTATACTACTTATGGCATGTATTAGGGCCCCTAGCATTGTCCCTATTTTTTCTTCCATGATCTTTATTGGTTTAGATTTTATATTTAGGTCTTTGATTCATTTTGAGTTAGTTTTTGTGTATGATGTGAGGTATGAATCTTGTTTCTTTTTTTTTTTTTACAGATGGACATCCAGTTTTGCCAGCACCATTTGTTAAAGAGACTGTCTTTTCCCCATTTAACTGATTTTGGCTCTTTGTCAAATACCAGCTGCTCATAAATGGATGGATTACATCTGGGTTCTCAATTCTGTTCCATTGGTCTATGTGTCTGTTGTTGTACCAGTACCAGGCTGTTTTGACTACTGTGGCTGTATAATAGGTTCTAAAATCAGGTAGTATGAGACCTCCCACTTTGTTATTCTTCTTCAGTAATGCTTTACTTATCCAAGGCCCCTTCCCTTTCCATATGAAGTTGGTGATTTGTTTCTCCATCTCGTTAAAGAATGCTGTTGGAATTTGAATTGGAATTACATTGTATCTGTAGATCGCTTTGGGTAGACTTGACATTTTCACAATGTTGAGTCTTTCTATCCATGAGCATGGTATGTTTTTCCACTTATGTAGGTCTCTTTTGGTTTCTTGCATTAGTGTTTTGTAGTTTTCTTTGTATAGGTCTTTTATGTCCCTAATGAGATTTATTCCTAAGTACTTTATTTTCTTGGGGGCTATTGTAAATGGTATTGATTTGGTGATTTCCTTTTCGAAGTTCTCCTTGTTGGTGTAGAGGAATCCAACTGATTTTTGTATGTTAATCTTGTATCCTGCTACTTTGCTGAAATCTTCTGTTAGTTCCAGTAGCTTTCTTCTGGATTCTTTGGGGTTTTCTGTGTATAAGATCCTATCATCTGTGAATAGGGATAGTTTCACCTCTTCCTTGCCAATTTTGATGCCTTTTATTTCTTTTTTCTTCCCTTATTGCTCTATGTAGGACTTCCAGCATGGTGTTGAATAAGAATGGTGATAAAGGGCATCCTTATCTGGTTCCCATTCTCAAGGGGAATGCTTTCAGTCTCTCTCCACTTAGAATGATGTTAGCTGTTGGTTTTGTAAAAATGCTCTATTGTGTCAAGGAATTTCCCTTCTATTCCTGTTTTGCTGAGAGAAAAGTTGGACTTTGAACTTACCCAGAGGCACCTCAGGAGATAAGTCACAGCCTTGTAAACTCTATGGAGCAATTCTACTCTGCACTCATGAAGTCACCTTGAGTTCGAATTGACTCAATGCCAACTAACAACAATCAACACAGAATTTATTGCCTCAGATACCCAGTGAGCCCAAAGGTGGAGCCTGTTTCAATGGGGATTTACAATGTGAGCAGGACTGCTGCTCCTTCTCTGCTAATCTCTCACCTCTGCCTTCCTCTATAGGCTTGTTTCATTCTCTCGCTGGCTTGCCTTCTGATGGCTACCAGCAGTTCCTGTGGCTACATGCCTCCTTGGACAAGAGAGGGGATGCTTGAAGAATTTCCCGGGGTTCACTCTGATTTGACCAATTTGGGTCATGTGCCTACTTAGGTCATGAACCAATCTGTGACAGGGGATGGGCCCATCTCACCTTCATTGCAGAGCTGGAGGAATAACTGCTAAAGAGGAAACTGCAATGCTCGCAGCATCCTCTTTCATTGCAGATTTTTAAATGCCACTGTCTTTTGTAAAACCATCAATGGCCTCCCATGGCAATGAGAATAAAATAAAAGTTTCTTTTTTATCTTGACCTAGGAGATCATGTGTGATCTCACCTATGCCTGTGACCCCAGCTGTGCCTTAGGTCCTCCCCTCCTCCTCTTCCCTTTGTGCTTCATCCACACTGAGTTTTTAATTCCTCAAAAGGTCCAAATTCTTTTCCATCTCAAGGGCATCACACATGCTCTGCTTGGAACTTTCTTCCATTTACTTTTCATCTTGGTTTCACTGAAATAAACTTATAATTTAAAATGAGGACAAGTGTCTTAAAGTAGAAGTATATAGAGCTATGAGAGAAAAATATGGGGAGGAAGACTTAATTTAGACCAGGGAGGAAGGAGAGAGAAGGGTTCAGGAAAGGCCTTTCTAAACTGAAAAATGAAGGATAAATAGCTCTTGTTTGTTTAACATCTGATTCTCTCACTAGATTGAGAACTCCAGGAGGACAAGAGCCATCCTTTGTTTGATTCACCTCATTATCCATGGTGCTCAGAACAGTTCTGGCCCACAGTAGGTACTCAATATGTATTTGTGGATTGACTAAGTAAATATTCAAAGCACTCTATGAGGTCAGTATTACTGTCCCTACATGACAAATGAGAAAACTAAGATTGAGAATAATGAACTTGCCTTCTAGGAAGTAGCAGAGCCAGAATTAGAACCCAGCAGCAACCTTAAGGCTCTTTTCTACCAGCTATGGGATCTTCCAAAGAGAAGTTGTAGGTCGATTTGTGGTTTGGGTACAAAAGGCTAAGAAGGGCACCCTGACCTCCAGGCACAGTGGATATTCTCTTAAACGCGTCCTGAACTTTCCCACCCCTGCTTTTTGCTCCTCCTTTTTGTTCCACCTGGAATAGCTTTCTCCTCTTTCTGTGTCTGCCCAAATCTTACTCATTGTTCAGAGGCCACCTCAGATATATCTTTTAAACTCTGTTTGTACCTTTTTTTTTTTTTTTTTTTTTAATATATATTTTATTGTACTTCAGGTGAAAGCTTACAGAGCAAATAGTTTCTCATGAGATAGTAGTACACATGTTGTTTTTTTTGACATTGGTTAACAACCCCACAACGTATTAAGCCTCTAAATTCTCAACCTTTTTTTTTGATGAAAATTACAGATGGCCAAAGATACACCGTTTCAAAATTTTCTACATTCACAGTTCAGTGACATTGACTACGCTCTTCCAACTGTGCTGTTATTCTCACTTAAGATGAAGGCTTACAGAACAAAATAGTTTTTCATTTAACAGTTACTACACATGTTGCCCTATGACAATGGTTAACAATCTCACAGCACATCAAGAATATCCTTACTCCACCTTGTGTTCCCTATCACCAGGGGGCTTCCTTGTCCCCTTCTGTCTTCTGGACCTTGTCAGTGGATTATTGTACCTCTTTAGTCTCCTTTGTTTGTTTATTTATTTGTTTTTATTTTATTTAAACACCATTTCAAAACTTTTTACTTACACATTTAAGTGATATTGACTATGCTCCTCCAATTGTGCTGCCATTCTCGCCCAAGATGAAGGCTTACAGGACAAAACAGCCTCCCATTTAATAGTTACTACAAATGTTGCCCTATAGCAGTGGTCAACAATCTCACAATACATCGACAGTGTCCTTATTCAATTTGTGTTCCTTATCATCAGTTTCCTACTCTCCCTCTGCCTTCTGGCCCTTGTCACCGGACTCCTGTACATCGTTAGTCCCATTTAGTTTTACTGGGGTGTCCATTCCCAGGCTTAACATCGAACCTTGAAGGTAACTTCCCCTCTGAGCTGAAAGGGTGTCTGGGGGCCACACTCTCGAGGTTTCTCTAGTATTCTTTAGGCCAGTATATCTGGTCTTCTTTTTTTTTTTTTTTTTGGGAGTTAAAATTATGCTCTACATCCTACTCCAGCTCTGCCCAGAACCCTCTGTTGTGATCCTGGTCAAAGGAGTCATTGGTGGTAGCCGGGCACCATCCAGCTGTACTGGGCTCAGTCCCGTGGAGGCCTTGGTAGCTGTGGACCATTAGTCCTTCGGACTAATCTTTTCCTTGTATCCTGTTCTCTTCATTCTCCCTTGTTCCCGAAGGGATGAGATCAGTGGAGTATCTTAGATGGCCGCTCATAGGCTTTTAAGACCCCAGACACTACTCACCAAGGTAGAATGTAGAGCATTATCTTTATAAGTAGTGTCATGCCAATTGAGCTAGATGTTCCCCGAGATCATGGTCCCCAGAGCCCTCCGTCCAACAACTCAGTCCCTCGGGGGGTTTGGATGTGTCTATAGGGCCTTCATGACCTTTCCTTGTGCAGGTTGTGTTAGTTTCCGCTGTACTATGTACTATCTCATCTCTCACCCAAGTTACCACTTACCTATTACCTATTTAGTATCCCCCCCCCTCCCATCCCGGGTAACCAACAAGGATTGTTACATTTTGCATGTGAATTTTTTCATGGGTTTTTACAATAGAGGTCTCATACAATATTTGTCCTTTTGTGATTGACTTATTTCACTCAGCATGATGTCCTCCAGTTTCATCCATGTTATGAGATGGTTCACCGATTCATTGTTCTTTCTCGTTGCATAGTACTCCATTGTGTGTATGTACCATAGTTTGTGTATCCATTCGTCTGTTGATGGACATCGAGGTTGTTTCCATCGTTTTGCTATTGTGAATAATGCTGCCATGAACATAGGTGTGCATATGTCTATTCGAGTGATGACTCTTATTTCTCTAGGATATATTCCTAGGAGTGGGATTGCTGGATCGAATGGTACGTCTATTTCTAGCTTTCTGAGGAAACGCCATATCATTTTCCAAAATGGCTGTATCATTTTGCATTCCCACCAGCAGTGTATAAGAGTTCCCGTCTCCCCGCAGCCCCTCCAACATTTGTTATTTCCAGTGTTTTTGATTCGTGCCAGTAATGCCGGGGTGAGATGGTATCTCATTGTGGTTTTAATTTGCATTTCTCTAATGGCTAGTGATCGCGAGCATTTCCTCATGTGTCTGTTGGCCATTTGAATGTCTTCCTTGGTGAAGTGTCTGTTCATTTCCTTTGCCCATTTTTTGATAGGATTGGTTGTCTTTTTGTTGTAGAGGTGTTGGATTTTCTTGTAGATTATGGAGATTAGACCTTTGTCTGACTTGTACTGTCCAAAAATTTTTTCCCAGTCTGTAGGTTCTCTTTTAACTCTTTTGGTAAAATCTTTTGAAGAGCATAGATGTTTGATTTTTAGAAGATCCCAATTATCTAGTTTATCTGTTGGGTTTTTTGTGTTGATGTTTATGGTTTGTATCCTGTTAATGCCATGTATTAAGGCCTGAAGTGTTGGTCCTATTTTTTCTTCTATGAATTTTATAGTTTGAGGCTTTATATTCAGGTCTTTGATCCATTTTGAAGTAGTTTTTGTATATGGTGTGAGGTATGGGTCCTGTTTCATTTTTCTACAAATGGATATCCAGTTTTGCCAGCACCATTTGTTAAAAAGACTGTCTTTTCCCCATTTGATGTATTTTGGGCCCTTGTCAAAAATCAGGTGACCGTAGGTGGATGGATTTACATCTGAGTTCTCAATTCTGTTCCATTGGTCAATGTCTCTGTTGTTGTACCAGTACCAGGCTGTTTTGAGTACTGTAGCTGTATAGTAGGTTCTCAAGTCAGGTAGTGTGAGTCCTCCAACTTTATTCTTCTTCTTCAGTAGTGCTTTACTTATTCGAGGTTTCTTCCCTTTCCATATAAAGTTAATAATTAGTTTTTCCATCTCTTTGAAGAATGTTGTTGGTATTTGTATCGGAATTGCATTGTATTTGTAGATTGCTTTAGGTAGAATTGCCATTTTCACAATGTTGAGTCTGCCTATCCATGAGCATGGTATGTTTTTCCATTTATGTAGATCCCTTTGGGTTTCATGCAGCAGTGTTTTGTAGTTTTCTTTGTATAGGTCTTTTATATTCCTGGTCAGATTTATTCCTAAGTATTTTATCGTTTTAGGGGCTATTGAAAATGGTATTGATTTCCTGATCTCCTTTTCATCGTTCTCTTTACCGGTGTATAGGAATCGAACTGATTTTTGAATGTTTATCTTGTATCCTGCTACTCTGCTGAATCTTTCTATTACTTCCAGTAAATTTCTCGTGGAGTCTTTAGGGTTTTCTATGTATAGTATCATATCATCTGCAAACAGGGAGAGTTTAACTTCTTCATTACCAATTTGGATGCCCTTTATTTCTTTCTCTTGCCTTACTGCTCTAGCTAGAACTTCCAGCACAATGTTAAATAGGAGTGGTGATAAAGGGCATCCTTGTCTTGTTCCTGTTTTCAGGGGGAATGTTTTCAGCCTTTCTCCATTAAGAATGATGTTGGCTGTTGGTTTTGCATAGATGCCCTTTATTATGTTGAGAAATTTCCCTTGTATACCTATTTTATTGAGAGCTTTTATCAGGAATGGGTGTTGGACTTTGTCAAATGCCTTTTCTGCATCAATTGAGATAATCATGTGATTTTTTTCTTTCCTTTTATTTATGTGGTGGATTACGTTGATGGATTTTCTAATGTTAAACCATCCTTGCATACCTGGTATGAATCCTACTTGGTCGTGGTGTATTATTTTTTTGATATGATACTGAATTCTATTGGCTAGAATTTTGTTCAGAATTTTTGCATCTATATTCATGAGAGATATTGGTCTGTAATTTTCTTTTTTTGTGATGTCTTTGCCTGGTTTTGGTATCAGCGTTATGCTGGCTTCATAGAATGAATTTGGAAGTGTTGCTTCCTCTTCTATGCTCTGAAATAACTTGAGTAGAACTGGTACGAGCTCTTCTGTAAATGTTTTGTAGAATTCTCCAGTGAAGCCATCTGGGCCAGGGCTTTTTTTGGTTGGGAGTTTTTTTATTACCTTTTCAATCTCTTCTCTTGTTATGGGTCTGTTCAGATTTTCAATATCACTTTGTTGTAGTTTGGGTAGGCCGTATGTTTCTAGAAATTTATCCATTTCCTCTAGGTTTTCAAATTTGTTGGAATATAGTTTTTCATAATATTCTGTTATAATCCTTTTTATTTCAGTTGGGTCTGTTGTAATGTCCCCCATTTCATTTCTTATTTGGGTTATTTGTGCACTCTGCTGTTTTTCTTTTGTCAGTCTGGCCAGTGGTTTGTCGATTTTGTGGATTCTTTCAAAGAACCAACTTTTGGTTTTGTTGATTCTTTCTATTGTTTTTCTGTTCTCTATTTCATTGATTTCTTCTCTGATCTTTACTATTTCCTTTCTTCCGGTGGTTGTAGGCTTTTTTTGTTGTTCTCTTTCTATTTGTTTGAGTTCTGTAGTTAATGTTTTGATTTTGTCCCTTTCTTCTTTTTTGATATGTGCATCTATTGCTATAAATTGTCCTCTGAGGACTGCCTTTGCTGTGTCCCAAAGGTTTTGGTATGATGTGTTTTCATTTTCATTTGATTCTAGGAATTTTTTAATTCCATCTCTGATTTCTTCTATTACCCATTGATGTGTAAGCAGATTATTATTCAGTTTCCATGTGTTTGATTTTTTTTCCTTGCTCTTTCTAGTGTTAATTTCTACCTTGATGGCATTGTGGTCAGAGAAGATACTGTGAATTATCTCAGCATTTTGGATCTTGTTGAGGATTGCTCTGTGGCCTAAGATGTGGTCTATTCTGGAGAACGTTCCATGTGCATTGGAAAAGAATGTGTACTTTGCAGCGGTTGGATGGATTGTTCTATATATGTCTTTGAGGTCCAGTTGGCTGATTGTGTCCTTTAGGTCTTCTGTATCTTTGCTGAGTTTCTTTTTAGTTGTTCTGTCATTTACTGAGAGTGGTGTGTTGAAGTCTCCTACTATTATTGTGGAAGTGTCAATTTCTCTTTTCAGTGCTATTAGAGTTTTTTTAATGTATTTTGGAGCCCTGTCATTGGGTGCATAGATATTTATTATGGTTATGTCTTCATGATGGATCATCCCCTTAATCATTATATAGTGTCCTTCTTTGTCTTTTATGGTAGATTTTGTTTTAAAGTCTATTTTATCTGAGATTAGAATTGCCACTCCTGCTCTTTTTTGGTAGTTGTTAGCTTGATATATTTTTTTCCAACCTTTGATTTTTAATAAATTCACATCTTTGTTTCTAAGATGTGTCTCTTGTAGACAGCAAATAGATGGATCCTGTTTTCTTATCCATTCTGCCACTCTCCGTCCCTTTATGGGTGCATTGAGTCCATTTACGTTCAGTGTAATTATTGATAGATGTGAATTTGTTGCTGTCATTTTGTAGTGCTTTTTTTTGTGATGCTGAAGTTTTCTTTGTTCTTCTTACTCTCTTGTGCTGAGTTCCTTTTGTTTGTGGATTTTGTGTTCATTTCTTTTGTTTTTGTAGGTTTTGGTTTTGTTGAGACTTTATGTTTTTCGTCTTTATTTTTATGAGTTGGTTTGTTAACTTTTTTTGTGGTTACCGTGAATTTTACCCTTATCTTTATAATTTTGAAGCAGTCTACCGTTACTTGGTATCGCCTTGCCTTCTTCTCCTTTAGAAGGTTCTATACCTATGCCGTTTGTTCCCTCTTTCATTGTTTTGATGTTGTTGTCATCCTTTGATTGATTTCTCTGATTCCCTGTTGTATATCTTTTGTTTTTGGAAAGTCCTCTGTAGTTCAGTTCCTAGAATGGTATCTGGTTCATGTTAACCTGCGTCCTAGGTCCTAGGTCCTGCCTGAGGGCTTAAGCTGTTTGTCCTCAGATCGAAGAACTCCCTTTAATAATTCTTGTAAGTTTGGTTTGACTTTTGCATATTCCTTTAGTTTCTGTTTATCTGGAAATGACCTAATTTCACCATCAAATCTGAATGAGAGTTTTGCAGGATATATTATTCTTGGCTGACAATTTTTTTCTTTCAAGATTTTATATATGTCATCCCATTGCCTTCTTGCCTGCATGGTTTCTGCTGAATAATCTGAGCTTAGTCTTATTGTTTCTCCTCTGTATGTGACTTCTTGTTTTTCACGAGCTGCTCTCAGGATTCTTTGTTTGTCTTTAGTTTTAGCGAGTGTGAATATGATATGTCTTGGTGATTTTCTTTTGGGGTCTCTTCTATATGGGGTTCGTTGAGCTTCTTGGATGACCAGCTTTTCATCTTTCATGATATTGGGAAAGTTTTCTGTCAGCAGTTCGTCAATGATCCTCTCTGTGTTTTCTGTTTTCTCCCCCTGTTCTGGTATGCCAATCACTCGTAAGTTTTTGCTTTTAATTGTGTCCCACATAACTCTCAGGGTCTCTTCATTTTTCTTTGTTCTTTTTTCTGAGTTTTCCTGAAACAGAGTTGTATCCAAGTGTTTGTCTTCAGTTCCACTGATCCTGTCTTCCATGGTTTCAAATCTACTTCTCAGCCCTTCTATGACACCGTCCATTTCTGAAATCTTGTTGTTTATCTTTTGGATTTCTAATTGTTGTTTTTGTATAATTTCGAGTTGTGAATTTATTTTGGCATTTTGTTCTTGCATCATCTTCCTGAATTCTTCCAATTTTTTGTCTGTATTTTCCATAAATTTGTCTATTTTTTCCTCATGTTTGTCAGCTTTTTGCCTCAGTTCTTGGAAAATTCCGAGTATTAGTGATTTGAGTTCCGTATCAGGTACTTCTAGTGCATTTTCTTCCACAGGAGAGTTATCTGGTGTTTTAATTTGGACACCTATTGGAGCCATCTTGTCTTGTTTTTGTAAATGTTTTGATATTGTTTGCTGTTTTCGGGGCATTCAGTAGATATTTCTCTCGTTTATTGATTGTAGATTTTTTTTTTTTTTCGTTCTTGTGGTACAGCTGGGCAGATCTAGTTGAGGAGGAGCCACTGGGATGGGTTGCTTGTGGCACTCACCGCAGCCACCAGGACGGTCGGTAGTCAGTGCTGGGCAGGTTCCAATAGGGCGTGCCTGCACCGCTTGGTGATGTGATGTCTAGTGCACGGTGCAGGTAGGTAGGGTGCAGCGGGAAGATGGTTATGTGTGAAGCTAAGCTGGATATGGGAGAGAGGAGAGAGGAGGAGGAGCAAAAAGTGTAAAAACATAAAAGAATGCTAGGGGAGCTTGTCGTTGGAATGTACAGATGAGAGACTATGGGATGGAGGAAACCAGAAGGGGGAAGAGAAAGAAAAGGAAAGAATGACCAAATAAAAATCAGAAAAGTTAAAGAACTGCAAAGTTCCCAGGGATCCCACCGATGCAGCTATGAGGTCTGGGGGAGTCGGTCTCAATTTTCACAGCTCAGCCTGGCCAGAAGGTACAGAGGCATACATCGCCTGGAATTCAGGGATCAGAAAGAGAAGGAAGAGATAGAGAGACAAGAAATTAAGCAATGAAGAAAGACAAAAGAAAAAAAGAGGTAAAAGATGACAAAACTAATCAAAAAAGGAAGAAAAATAAAATTGAGAGAAAAAAAAAAAAAGGGCAACACCAGCAGTCAGTGCCTACAAATGGGACCCAGAGAGCCCCCACTCAGGGGCGCGAATTCCAAGAAGCCGGTAGTCTCGGGGTTAAGTGACCGTGGCCACGGGAAGTAGAGGGGCCAACGAACAAAGGCCCCAGGATCCCACCCGCGCGGGAGCCCAGACCTAGAAACAGCCACACACCTGAACGCAGCCCTACAGCCCCGCAGGAGAGAGCAGAGACGGCCCTCGGAACCAGGCACCCAGGCAAAAGGAGGGGGAGGCGGCAGAAAAAGGTTCGCTAGGTGCCAGCAAATGGCTCCCAGAAAGCCTCCAGCCCGGGCGCGCGGAATCCTAGCACCGGTGCCCCCCTGCTCAGGGACTCCGGCCACGGAAAGCAGAGGGGCGAACAAACAAAGGCCCCGGGATCCCACCCACGCGGGGGCCCAGACCTAGAAACAGCCACACGCCCGCACGCAGCCCTACAGCCCCGCAGGAGAGAGCAGAGACAGCACTCGGAACCAGGCACCCAGGCAAAAGGAGGGGGAGGCGGAAGAAAAAGGTTCGCTAGGTCCCAGCAAACGGCTCCCAGAAAGCCTCCAGCCCGGGCGTGCGGAATCCAAGCACCGGCGCCCCCCTGCTCAGGGACTCCGGCCACGGAAAGCAGAGGGGCGAACGAACAAAGGCCCCGGGATCCCACCCACGCGGGGGCCCAGACCTAGAAACAGCCACACGCCCGCACGCAGCCCTACAGCCCCGCAGGAGAGAGCAGAGACGGCACTCGGAACCAGGCACCCAGGCAAAAGGAGGGGGAGGCGGCAGAGAAAGGTTCGCTAGCTGCCAGCAAACGGCTCTCAGAAAGCCGCCAGCCCAGGCGCGCGGAATCCAAGCACCAGCACCCCCCAGCCCAGAGACCCTGGCCACGGAAAGCAGGGGATCCCCAGCTGAGGCGGAGAGGGGTGGGTGGTGGGAGAGCGCGCACCGCAGTTTACCGGTCGTTCTGTCTCCGACCAGATGCTCTGCAAGGCTGCTCTCCCGTTTGCTGGTCTCCGATAGGAATCCAAGATGGTGGATCCGCGCTGCGTTAGCTGGTAAGGAATCTCTGCCTGAGTCTCTCCTCGCTCTCCGTTCTCTTTTAGTATTCTCACTCCGTTTGGTGTTTGGCTGAGTTCTTTATCTCTTCATTTGGTGTTCTAGGGTTTCAGGATTGTTGATTCTCTGTTAGGCTTAGTTTTTCGGATCTTTGCTGTGGAGGGACGGCGTGGTGTTTCTGCCTAGAGCGCCATCTTGCCCCCGACCTCTGTACCTTTTTTATGATGCCATCGTCTACCCTGTATTAGGATTATCTAGGTGTATCTCTCCCCTATCCATTAATTCCTTACTTGAGAGATGGGATCATATCTTATTTATGTATCTGTAGCCCCTGAAGCACAAAGCTTGATTCCGAAGCATTATGTTGTCCTACATAGATGTATTTCTCACTCAAAGACAGTATGTTTGACAATATCTTCATCACTAACTGATGAATATGGACTAAGAAAAAAGACTCTCTGGCTTCCAAGTTTGCCTTGCTGCTAACCAGACAGTCATTTATCCTCTCAGGGTGTTTATTTTTTAACTTGGAAAATGTAAGGTATTATATCTAAGTATAAATTTATATATTTATATGTAAATACACAAATGTAAGCTATTATGAAGTTTAATGATCGGATCTTGAGGATCTTGGAGGTGCTGTCTTTTCAAAGATGTTAAGCAAGAGTTACTGCATGCTCTGATTGGTTTCCTCACGTTGCTTTCCTTGCACTACCTATTTGCTTCTTTAAGTGAATGCATGGCTAATAGTTTGTCAAATAAGAAAAAGAAACAGAGAAAAACTTAATTTCCTTCCAACATTAGCATGACCAGAACCGTTATAATCGTCTTATACGCAAACCCTTTCATGATCCACGTACTACACTCTGATCCACTCTTGGTCACTAGGCTATAACCAGGAAGCCAGACTAGTTGAGGTCAGACCACCCATTTCTCAAGCTTGTGTCTTGGCAGAAAGCCTAACACAGCAATATCAGCGTCACCAGGAATGGCCTGACCACTGTGTGGATTCTTGGTGACCTACTGCTCAGTAAGCAGGCTTGAGGCTCTACCATAGTGGCCTGTACTCTCGGCTGCTTACTTTGATCTATGGAACTCTGTACCCCCAGGATGGCAAGGCTTGTGGTCTGGAAAGAGCCTTCTCTTTGCCTTTCCAGAAAGCAGTCTCTCTTAACTAGGCCCTATGTACTGCCTGTCTGGAAAATTCTTGACCAGACACATCCTAACTCCAGAGGCAAATATAAAGCATTATAACTCTTGGAAGACAGGGTGCATGACGCATATACCTCCAGCCCTGTGGGGGACAATCTGACCGATTCTACTAGTCAAAGAGAAATAAAGCTTTGCAGAATTACTGTCATTTATTTTATAGGCCTTTGTTATACTTGTCATTCACAGAAGAAAGAAATCTCTAGTGCAACTTCCATAATATTGAGTTTGAATGACTCATATTCCTGCCTAACTATTATAAAGCTTTTTGGTAGAATTCTGTCTGGCCCTAACTGAAGTTTATGGAACCTTCGCCTTTAAATGCAATCAACCTGTCATCACCAGGAAAGCAGTTTGCACCTGAGGATACGGCCTGATGTTGTAATCTAGGCCTGATAATCTGATGAAGAGGCCATGAATGGCTGTCATGCTGATGTCAACCTCAGCAAGCACAAAGGTCACTGTTAAACCAGGGTGAGGCCTGGTCTTGGGTGCAAGAAGAGTGGGGTCTTAGGGCAGGAAGGAGAAGGAAATCAAGGCCAAGCTTGCAACATTTCACAGTCCTTCCTCCACAATCATGAATGAGCGGTTAGAAATTTACTTATCCAGTCTACAGTTTCCTTTGTTCCTCCCCAATATGTCATCACAAGTGGGGTTGAATACTCCAGCCAACATTTAATTAAGGGGTGTATGAAAAATTGGACTTCTAAAGGCTAATAAAGGGTAACTTTAAATCTTATTTCAAAAGTAACACATGTTTATCATAGAACATTTAGACAACACAGGTAAGTGAAAAGAAAAAATGATAAAATTACCAATTAATTCTACCACTCAGATAGATAACATTGTTAACATATCCTTCCTGTCTTTTTTCTATGCACATACAAACCCACATTTTCTTTTTACAAATATATGGTCAGACTATCCATATGGTTTTAAAACTTGCTGTTTTGCATAATATATCATAAACACATTTCTATGCCATTAAATATTACTTTGAAGTATGCAAAATTTTAATGAATTCTAGAATATTCCATTTTAGGAAATGATGGCCCTGCTAGTTGTGAGGAAGGATTATTCACTGAAGGGGTTGCAGGACCTGGTAATTGTAACAGAAAGAACTGGGAGAGCATGCTTAGGGGTAGCTGATGATATAATGCTGGAGAAGGGAGAATTTGTTGAAATGGGGGACTCTTCGGTTGTAAGAATTTAATGTCCTCACACTGAGTGACAGTTCTATATGCTGCTGTGGTGACTGCTGAAAGCTTGGAAAAAGTGATGGCCTATATATAACAAGCAATTCACATTCCTTGTAGAAGGCTTAGAAAATAGAGAGTTTTTTAACCTGCCCTAAATCCCTCTTTGTCTCAAAGATAAGCACTATTAATATTTTGATGCATTCCTTTCTATACCTTTTTCTCTGTGTGCATGTGCACACATATAAGCACATTTTAAAAAATTGAGGTTATATTATATACAAATGGTTTTTCTTATCCTACCATTAAAAAAAATTAACATTATTGTAAGTATATTCCCAAAACACTAATATTCCTGGAGAAGATCACTTTTAATTTCAGCAAAATATTCCATTATATGATAGAAGGTTCACTGTGGTTGATTTTCAACACACCTCCCATGAGTTGCAATTATGTGGTTTGAGGTATTGATTCCAGCATCAATGATTGGCTTAAGGGTGGGAAGCCCTATGCAGTTTAGGCCAAACACATACCTGGAGAGACTTGCTGTTTAGTTCTGGGTTAGAAACTTCCTCACTCTTAAAAGAGAGCTATTAAAAACTGGGTCTTTTATTCTGATGAATGGGAAGGGGCAACATTGCTCTGGCAGCTGCTGTAAGACCTTGAAAAAAGCCTGCATCAGGAAAAACTTGAGAAGGGCTAGGCTAAGAGAAAGATAGAAAATGAAGTCAGAGCCCGAAATGAACTGTATCTAAAGTCCATCCGCTTTTTGGTCTTAGGGTTTTTTGAGTCCATAAAATTCCTTATTGATTGAGTTAATTGCAGCTGAAAGGATTATTGCTGTTGTTAGGTGCCATCAAGTCATTCCGACTCATAGCGACCCTATGTACAACAGAACGGAACATTGCCAGGTTCCGTGCCATCCTCAGAATCATTGTTATATTTAAGCCCATTGTTGCAGCCACTGTGTCAATTCATCTCGTTGAGGGCCTTCCTCTTTTTTTCTGAAAACGACCAGTTGCCGTCGAGTCTATTCGGGCTCATAATGACCCTGTAGGACAGAGTAGAACTTCCCCATAGGGTTTCCAAGGAGTGACTGGTGGATATGAACTGCTGAACTTTTGGTTAGCAGCCTAGCTCTTCACCACTGTGACACCAGGGCTCCAATGAAAGGATTATAGGAAACACATATGGAACCAGGCTATGGCCTTCATCTTTGCTGACTCAGTTCTGATTTGTGAACACAGTGAACCTAGATCTGGACGCGTAGCTTAATAGTAAGAGCACAGGCTTTGGAACTAGATATACATGAGTTTGACTCCTAACCTAGCTACTAACTAACATGTGACCTTGGCCAAATTATTTATCTCCTCTGAGCCTCAGTTTCATTATCTGTAAAATAAGAATAATAATAGCTATTTCACAGAATCTTAGTGAAACTAATTATTGTTATCAAAGGAGGGTGGAGATAGGGTCAACTCCATTCCCAGATGAAAAATTAGCCAGGAGGTCTGTATAGACTTCCAGAGTCAATATTTTTCAATGCAGCAATTTTTTTGTATAGAATAGACAATAATTACTTGTTGAAAATATTAAAAAGTATTGGAAACAATCTAAGTTACTCATAATCCTATTACGCTAAGCAATCCGCTCAGTGATTGGCCTTCTGGTTTAAGCAGTGTCTATAAAGTAGGAAACTAGAATTCTTTGTCTAGCTCTGTTGTGGGTTACTTTTACAGCCTTGATCAAGTCATGGCACCTCTCCATGGCACGTGGTGCTGACTTCCATGTGAGATAATCCATAAGCTTCCTACCTCATCACAGAGGACAGTGTTCTAGCCATCTCACATCTCCAGAGACCTAGAGAGAGTTTTCTCCAGAGTGTTGTATGTACACCAGTTCCGGGGAGAACAGAATCCCTTTTATACATTTAGAACCCATTCATAGGTGCCCAAGGGGAACATTGTAGACAGGGACTTATTGAACCATTTTTCAAGCACTACGATGATTTTTTTTTTTTTTTTTTTTTTTTTGGCTTATTAGTATGCCAGCAAAGTCCAAGAGCTATCTCCTATTTAACCTTGCTGGAACAATCTGATCCAGGAGTACACACATGCTTACCTGGCATTGCCTGCATCTGAATGGGAATGCATGGTGGTTTCAAAAGGCAGTTCAATCTGATGTTGTTCCAGATTTTTAAAGCATACAAACCAACAACTGCAGAGATGTGTGGAAGAGGCATTCTGGAGTTGAATTACTGCTTACTTGAAACAAGTAGAGAAGAGATCTGTTATCTGCCAAGAAGATCATGATTCCAATAAATAAATGAGGACCTTTTCCAGAACAAGGACCTCCATAATCCCCTAAACATATTGAACTGGGTACAGAACGAGCCTGAATAGCTGAAGTAGCTGTATACAAGAACATTCTCCAAATGAAGCATTTTCTTGCCTACATGTGTGGTTGTGTCTTGCACCAGTCTTCCCTTTTCTTAGCAGTCTCACCATACAGAGCTTCTGACAGCTCAAGTGCATCATGTACACACATTCTTTGTTAACTTTTGTTCTTTCCACATGCTATTATTATTACTCTGCCCTGGAATGTTTATCTTTTGCATTTTTGCCTCACCAAATCTTTCCGATCTTTCAAGCTTCAGCTTCAATGTGATAGTCACAGGGAGGCTATCTCGAACCCTTGGGACAAGGCTGGATCCTCTGTTTTATACTCCCAGAGCACTCTGAACTTCCTGTTTGGTAGCATACTCACGCATATAATCACCTGCTTCAGCAGGAAACTTGTGTTATAAAAATGTATTTACCAAAACCAGTTGCCATTGAGTCTGTTCTGATTTATGGCAACTCCACGGGTGTCAGAGTATAACAGTGCTCCGTAGGGTTTTTAATGGCCGATTTGTCTGAAGTAGATCACAAGATCTTTTCTTCTGAGGCACCTGTGGATGGACTTGAACCTCCAAACTTGGTTAGCAGCCAAGCATGTTAACCATTTGCACCACCCAAGAATTCTTGTATATGCTGTAGAGAGAAGCTAATTTATAATTATACTTTACTGTGGACAAAGATTATTAGCCAAGTTCATTTAGATTAACCAGAGATGTCCAGTAACAGGGCAGCCCTGGGTGACTTGATGAAAAGGGACACTGCAAAAGCAGGAAGGAAAGTGCCCAGATAGGAGTCCTTTGTCATACAGAAGACAAGAGCTACTTCACACTGCTGTCTGGGATGGCCTTCCTTGGGTTTTACCCGTACATTTATCTTTTAGTCTCTTTTATTAATGATATCATAATTTATTAATATTTTGTTTTGTTTTATTTTTTTTGGTCACAAAACTCACCATGGCAGACATCTTAAAAATTTCCCCAAATCTGAAAGGGATTTAGCACGCAAGTTGCCTCTACTCCTTTTCATCAGCAAAGAGAAGGTAGTTTGCTTTGGAGCCTGGGCTAAGAAAACAGGAGTGCTGGTTGGGGCCAGAAAAACTGTGTTCCTCTGTGCTTCATCTTTCTGTTACCACTGGTGGATCATTTAATCCCATGTTTCCCACACAGATGGAATATGTGTACCTAGAGGGTATCAGGTGGGATGCTGGAGGCTTGGGAAGCATCTTCCTCAAGTACCAATTTTACCTGAAAAGTAATTTTAAACATTATTTTTTAAATTAAGACAAACATGTAGTATGAATTTGATCGAAAACTGTGCATAAATTAGAAAAACCTTGGCCTGTATTTCCAAGAAATTTCTTATCTCCAGATGCCCCAGAGTTACAAGTTCATTTTGTTTTTGATTGTTTGTTTTGGAGGAAAAGCTTGAGTATCATTAACTTAGTATTTTTCACCCATTTCTCATTATTTATTTTGAAATTCCTTTGCCACCAGAAAGGAAATTTTTTTTTTTTCCCTGTTGAACGTGCTGTCCAGTGGTGGCCATTAGCAACATGTGGCTATCTCAATTGAAATTATTAAAATTAAATTGTATTAAAAATTCAGTTTTTCTCTCACATTAACCACATTTCAAATGCTCAACAGCCTATGTGACTGGATGCTACTATATTGGAAAGGGCGGATATTAAACATGTTCATCATTAGAGAAAGTTCAATTAGAAGAGCTGTTATATATAATGTACATGAAGTGTTATATATAGTGTATTTGAGCACTTGGAACACAAACACCATGATAGAAGACCTGTAGGTGTTTTACTATAGAGGTATTATGTAGAGTCTTCAGAGAACCCAAGTGTGCCCACTGCAAGGAGCAGACAAATCTAGTGATGCATGGCATGCTAGAGAAGGGAAATGCGAACCTGATATGCAATAGCAAAGCTTTCAGTTTTTGAGGGTAGGTGACTATCGGTTCAACCTGGTGCCTATGACCTCTCTTTTGTACCTGGCCCAGCCACCACACAAATTCATGCTGGGGTCCAGGAAAACTGAGGCTGTGAGGAAAAATTGAAAGTTATTTTTACTAAAAATTTTGTAAGAGTGTAATATAGAGACAAAACATTCTCTTTCACTTTGCCACAGGACGCCGTGCAGATTTTGCACACTCCACAGAAGGAGCAACATGGCCAACGATGGTCAGTTTAACTAAAAAGTACAATTCAGAAAGTTTCAATTTTCTATTTATTCTACCCCACTTTTTGAGTAACAGATGAAAGAAAATAAACAAGCAAATGGAATCAATTCACATTAATGCATTTTCTGCATCATTACCTAGCAAGGAATAAACATTTCACTCAATAACAGCATTTTCCCACATTTCTAACTGGGCAGAAACAAGCGTCATTTAGCTATGACCCAGAGGAGCTGGGCTCTCTATTTGTGAGGTAGGACAGAACTGAGCTCTCTGAGGCATGCAAGTGTGTGGCCAGTGGTCACCTTGTTAAAATTCTTCAGAGTGCTTTGATAGAGCCATTCCTGTAAGCTGCAACACCCATCCTTCCACACCCCACTCCAAAGAGCCATTAGGAATACCTCCTTCTCTGATTGGCCATAGACTAAGCCAGAGGGTGCCTGGAGAGAAGAGGAAGAAAATGAGAGAGGCCACATGCTGACTAGGTAGACCTTTCCTTAACACAAAGACATCTCCTGGGACTCAGAAATAATTGGAAGAAGGGCAGTGGGGTCTGGTGGTAGTGGTTTAGCAGGGCTCCCTGCTGGCTGTTTAACAAGGAGAAAACAAAATCGACAGGTCCTGAGCAGTTGTTCTCATATGCACTGGCAGGATTATCCAGTTAAAGTTGCAGTGAGAACGACGAGGAAAATGAAGTAGGCACTGCTTCTTCCAGACCCTTTGATTCATTTATTTTTCTGGAGAAAGGTTGGCCTTCATCTACACTTAATTTTAATCAGAAAGTATATGTAGGTCTCCTACCATTTACAGGGCACACGAAACCTTGATACACTAGGAGATTCCAGTGAGAATTTTCTTCCTGCCACCTGCCCATATCAGCCAGGACTCTTTGATCTGGCCATGGTCAATTGTCCTTCTTTGTGCCCAGGAGAGTAAAAAAGTACTGTGTCATGCAGCTCCTACCAAAATCACATGGTTGGAGAGGGGAAGGAACAGTTCCACAAAAGGAGGAACTGTTCTGAGTAGACAAAACAAATGTCCACTCCATTGCTTTATGTATTAAAAACATCCTCCCAAAAGATTATATTAATTTTTTAAGTATAACCCATAATTCTACAATGGCAATGTAATAATTTTCATTTCTGATTGCATTTCCCCATTTCCTTCTCATCTATTATTACACTTGGCAGACATTTAAAAAAAATATTACTAATCTAGGCTAGATACTATTCTGTTTTTTGGCTTTACTTTGATTCTGCCTAGTTACTTTCAGTTACTGACATCCCAGATGGCCTTTGATGTTTAGGGCTGAAGGAACACTTAAGTTCAATAAACATTCGCTGAGTCCAGCTTTGCGGAATAGGACATAGTTCTTGCCTTCAGGTGCTCATAGTATGATAAAAGAGAGAGATATTTGGAGGTAAACTTCATTTCCCTGGCTTCTGAGCACCAGTAGGGTGACACTCATGGCCTCTTGCCCCACCCCTTTCTCTCCTTCTCATGTGAGGAGGGCTGACTTCTCTGATTGGTGGGTTTTG
Source organism: Dugong dugon (assembly GCA_030035585.1). Lineage (NCBI taxonomy): Eukaryota > Metazoa > Chordata > Mammalia > Sirenia > Dugongidae > Dugong > Dugong dugon. Next base: position 38,020,517 of record CM057467.1, read on the forward strand.
GAGAAAGAACAGAGCCCAAGTAGCTTAGTCCCTCTCTCTTTCTCTTCTTTTGTTTCAGGTATGCTTCCATGAAGAAAGTATACATTCTTCCTTACTCCTTCATCTGAATTTTTAGGGACAGGGAGGCCCCCATGTGGTTGGGGATTGTTGAAGGCTTATGGTTACTCCGCACCTACAGGGGTTGTACAGGGTAAATCTAACTCAGGGCGGAGCCCCCTTGGCTCACTGACCTCTGCCACATTCTCCAATGTTAAGTTTATCAGTGATAAAGGCGATATTTGTATCTCCATCTGCCTTGCTCCTTTATTTCTCAGTTTCTAACTTGGGTGGGGAAAAGAGGACTTCCCTAGAACCCAGAAATGTACATAAATTATTTTAGTACAATAGTGTGCCTTTAGTAAGAAAGATATGTGCAGGTGTAATGGAAATACAAGGAGCCCTGGTGGAACAACAGTTAAGTGCTTGGCTGCTAAGTGAAAGGTTGGTGGTTTAAACCCACCCAGTGGCTCTGTGGGAGAAATACCTGGTGATCTGCTCCTGTAAAGATAACTGCCTAGAAAACCCTATGGGGCAGTTCTGCGCTGTCACATGAAGTCGCTGTGAGTCAAAATTGACTAGACAACACCTAACAACAACAACAATGGAAATATAGCATGGGAAGGGGCACTTGGCAAAAAGTGGAAGTTTGAGAGAAGCTTCTAGAAGGAAGTGATGCAAGAGTGAGTCATTATGGATGAAGGAAGAGAAAGAAGGTAAAAAAGACATTCTAGGCAAAGGAACAACATGAATAAAGTCACAGAGATTCCAATGATCATGGAGTGTGGATGGAACAAGTGGTTTGAAGGACTAGAACTTAAATAGTGAAGTAGAAAGATTGAGGTGGAGATGCAGATTTGAGAGTTATCAACTTAAAAAAGGTGATGCAAGAGTATGAGATGTTCTAAGAAGAGTGTTGAGAGAACAGTGAGCCAATGAGTCAGCACCTACAGGGACTGAAGGATAAATCTAACTCAGGGGCAGAGCCGTCTTCACTGGATGAAGGTAGAAAGCGTAGTTAACATTTGGGCGGAGTTTGGGGTATTCATTCGATACTATTTTTACTGGTGGAATAAGGAAAAGGCATTGGGGAAAAAAACCAAAAAACAATATGTTCCCATCTCTTGCTCCTTTTTCTTTATTCTGCTAGCAGCTGGGCTTATGAAGTTGGCTGTGGAGGTAGACTGAATTGGTTTTGCAAGCCCAGCTGTCTCCAGAGATGCCTCCCAAGGTATGGACTAAGAGGTTTACAAAATAGAAGACCTTGAATTAGTTCTCATGTCCAGGCTGCATTCTACAGTTGAGCCCAGTCCTATCCTTTGAATTGTATTTTTCTCCCAGTTCTTTGTGTGCATTCTCTAACGGTTAGAATGCTGATGACATGAGTAATCTACCTCTATTCTGATTACCAGTAGGAGATCCCTAACTCTCATGGAGTCCCTTGCATATTTTAGAAACTTATAACTCACTGACATCATACACTGTTTGCTTTGACCTTTGAAGGAGCTTTGGTTGCTCTCTCTTCCCAGTGTAGCTCTCATTATTTCAGATGTAGTATGATCTGCTATTAGCAGAACTAAGTCAAGCATGTATTTGTGTAAAACTCTAAATGGGTGGTTTATCTGGTGACCAAAAGATCAAGGAGGAAATCAATCTGGATTTTCACAAAAAATCTTAACGTCTGTATTTAAGATGGAACATGACTAATAACCACCAAATTGTTCTTGGGCAATACTTGGAGCATAAGCATTCTTTGGAATAGAAGGGGTTAGAAATAAAGGGCATACAGGTGAGATGCATTGCCCTCTCTTGGCATTCCCCAAAGGTCCAAATTTTCCTTTAGACAGTTGTTCAAGAGCCTTTAATGATCAGCTGAGTGTGACAATGAGAGTGTTGGTGAGTTAGCTATTGGTACTATAATGTTGGTGTTGATGGAATAACAAGGACACTATTATATAATTTGAGTATTTGACATTCTAGTCCTCTTTCACAGAGAGATAAGGATTCTTTTTGAAGATACTTTTTTGAAAACATCTTGAATCCATTTACTTTTTTAAGTCTACATAATATGGTTTGGTGAAAGGCACCATATTTCACTCTTACTTCTATTGCTGGGTGGAAACCTCAGGTTCTGCTTGGCGCGACTCATCTCAGCCAATAAATGAGAGACCAACGTGGGAGAGTACCACCTTTATTTCATTGCACAAAGAAAGAAACAGTCAGGGCTGGTGCCACCAAGACTGCTCAGTGAGGGTGAGGGGGAAGGTTACTTTTAAGGGGTTTACAAGTAGGAAGTTCATACAAGTTACATCAGCAACATTCTTAATCATACTACGCAGGTGCAATGGGGTTTACATATAACTTCATGCATTGCATGCTCAGAAAATGAAACTCCATCCAGAGGTGGGAAGTTACTATATATGAGATATTTAATGAGCTAAAAGGGTATCCTAAACCAGTTTCTGCCGATTTCCTTTAGTTCTGGGCAGCAGTTAAGGAGAGGCGAACCAGGATTTTAGTGTAAAGCTACAGGGCGTGCCAAGCAAAGGAACTAGGATGTTAATGTTAATGTAGAGCTATGGGATGTGTCAAGCAAGCTGCTCGAGGCAGTGGAATTTTTCACAGCCTGGGGAGCTCTGTTTTATTCCCTCCTTTTCTTTTTGGACATTGGTCATTCAGGACCAGTGTCCATTTTGAACTATAGCCAGGCACGGAATTGTTTGGCATGTTCTCAGGGAGGGGGCACATATTCGACGTAGGCTTGAACAGTTGGCCTTTTATCGTGGCCACTGATCTACTGTTGAGGTATTATGGGTAGGCAAACCTCACAGTGGTGTATTGGACTCTTCCTAGGGTTTTGTTTTATTTATTAATTGTGCCCCCTCTTCTTTTAGTCAGTAAGTTAGATGGAGAGGTGCAGGGATTATGGGTAATCCTTGCAAAGGGGAAAGTGAACAAATCGAGCAATTGTTAGCCCATGCAGTATGGTTTACAACTGCCTGGTGAAACCTATTAAGAACATTGAAATCCCATCCAGCATTTAGAAATAGGCCAAATCCTAGGAATAACCACATCATCCTGTTCATGGTTGATTCTGCTCACTCAAAGGGTCTATAGCAATCTAACCTGTTCAAGTAGAGTATACAGGTGTAGGAGACAGAATGCTAACACCAAGGTTATTAGCAGTGTTAAGAATCTTTGGGAAATCTCACCCATGCAGGAGGGTGTCAGGAAGACAAGTGCTTAAGATCCTTGACTGGCTCACAAGTCCAGTTCTCACAGTTCTGATGAGTTTGTCTCTTGGCATCCTGTGGGCTGATTTTCTTTATTCCAGTATGGTGGATCCAAACTTTTCAGTCTGTTGAGTTTGACAGCTGTCAGGGTAGACAAGAGGTGTTCAAAGGGGCCAGTCCACTTTTGCTGAAGGGGATTGGCTTTCCACACTGTAAGAAGGACCCAATCACCAGGCTGGAATGGATGGAGGGGCACCTCTGGCTCAGGCAGTCTCCTTAGGTGGGCATATTTGTGGAGAGAAGACAGTCACTCAAAGAGACTGCAAGTATTTAGTAACTTGAACATCTCCAACCTCATGGAGGGAGGGAGATTGGTCATTATTAAGGCAAGCTATGTTGGTCATATTGGGGTTTGGTAATAAAGGGCACCCATATAATAGGCCATATGGACTGAGTTTTAGTTTGCCTCTAGAGGTGGACTGAACTCTTAAGAGGGCCATAGGTAGTGCCTTTGTCCATACCAACTTGGTCTCTTGGCACAGCTTTGCTAGGTGTCTTTTCAGAGTCTGGTTAGCCTGCTCTACTTTACCGCTGGACTGGGGTCTCCAGGCTGTGTGTAAGTTCCAATTAATGTCCAGGGCAGTTGCTACTGATTGCAACACAAAGGCCACAAAATTGGGCCTGTTGTTGCTGCCGATGGAGACAGGAAGCCCGAATCAAGAGAAGATTTTGTTCAGGAGGTGCTTCACAACCTCAGTGGCCTTTTCAGTCCTGCAAGGAAAAGCTTCAGCCCAGTGAGTGAAGGTGTCAATAAAGACTAGCAGCTATTTGTAATTCCCGGGAGCTCAAGGCATCTTAGTGAAATCCACCTGCCAGTCATCTCCAGGCATTGCCCCAGTTTGCTGGACCCCTGGGGGCGTTTCAGCAGTGTTATTTGGATTATTTTTCATGTAGGTGGGGCAGCTCTTTACCACTGCCAAAATAGTAGCATGGACCTTTGGTCCAATTAAATGTCTCTTAACTCAATTATATAATAGTATCAAAAGCCTGTTGCTCTGTCCCAGTCCATTCTAAGGGGTCTGTGTCTTTTCCCTCTAAGGCTCGGTGTAAAGGCTTGGCAATAAGTCTGAAATTTGGAATTGAGATGTGGCAGAAACCAGCCATTCCCAAAAAACCCTGGAGCTGTCTCCTGTTGGTAGGGGCTACCAATCTGCAGATGTCTTTTCAGGTGGGGAGGAGTTCTTGCTCTTCCTGTATGATTTTAAAATCCAGATAAATCACCTCCTTTTGGTTGGCCTGAGCTTTTTATTTGGAGACCCGATACCCTGCATCTGCATGGTCCCTTTATCAAAAGCAATTTGTGCTTGCAGTTTGCACAACAAGCCCTTTACCGGCAAGAGAATGGGATAGTCAGGCATGTAAAGAAAAGAACCTGTTAATGACTTACCTTGTATGGAGCAGGTTAGAGGCTGGATGAAGGGAGGGTTCTCCCTCTTACCTGATACTACCATGACCAACACAGTTTGTTTCATTGGGGCTGTCTTTTTCTAGGTCAGGACAGAGTGGGTTTCTCCGGTGTCCACTAGAAACTGTACAGGTTCCCCCCTTACCTTAATTATAACCAGAGGCTCAGGTGGGAAACTCCCCTCTGGTCCTCCTCAATCCGAGTCTTCCCTCATTGGCATCATGGGGCACTAGGCAGCTGCAGGCTCTTTCTTACCTCTGGGTAGGAATTTAGGGCACTTTCTCTTCGCACTAGGCACACTGGTCTCAGTTTAAAAGGAGCCAGGGCCTCTCACCTCCCTCTCCTCTCAGGGGCCCTCCGCTTCTTGGGCTGCCAGAAGATGGGTCATTTCCCGACAAGGCAGCGGCCAGGCATGTAGCCTGTCTCTTCTGATTGGTGATTTTTCTCTTCTCCTGTTCCTGGTCCTGATTGGAATACACCTGGTAGGCAAGCTCAACAAGCCATGAGAGCTTCAATTCCACACATCCCTCAAATTTCTGGAGTTTTTCTCACTCTGCCTGATGAAAATTATATTCACTATGCTAGCGTTTTGGGGACTCTCGGGTCTGTGTCTGAGAACTGTCTAAAAGCCTCATAAATTCTTTCCAGAAACTTAGAGGGATCTGCAGTTTATTTTTGTTTGATTCCATATATTTTGCCAAGGATTTTTATGCTGTCGTTTACACATCCCTTTCTTCACCCCTTCTAAAAGGCATTCCCTATGATAAGCAAGGCGGGCTCATTCCTCAGCCTATTCTGATCCCAGCCAGAGTCCTCCATGGGGAAAGTTTCTGCCCCCAGCTGATTTACTGTCTGCACTTTGTGGTGCCTGTCAGCCTCGGCCCTAGCTTTTTCTAGGACCATGTTCCTTTCTTCTGGGTTCAGGAGCGTATCTAGCAGTGCCTGACAATCAGCCCAATTAAGGTTATGAGTGTGGAAGATGAAGACAAAAAGATCCTGCATTCTCTTAGGATTGTCCCGATATCTGGGGCAATGGTTTTTCCAGTTGTACATATCACTTGTTGAGAAAGGTTGGTGGACCCAGACCATGCTGGTGTCTCCTGCCAGGACTTGTCAGAGGGGGTGCATGACCCTGGGCTTGGCTGTGCTTTGGCTTTACAAACAATTGATTGCCCTCATGTTACTTTCATTCTCCCTAGTCGCTGAATTGGGGTGCCAAAAGGCTGTTCCACTCTGCTAATGGGTGGCGAGCCCAACATTGGGTGGATGGGCTTGGGAGGGGTGGATATAGGGACTGAGAGGGTTCAGTGGTGGGAATTGTTGCTGGCACAGCTGCTTCTCCTGGAACAGAAGCATAAGGGGGTGATGGTGAAGCAGCAGGCAAGGGCAACAAGAATTCTTCCTTGGGGTCAGAAGGGAGGACTGTCAGTCTTGATTCCCTGGCCCCCTTCTGGACTAGAATTTTACATTTCTTCTGCAATCCCTTGTCCCGATACAGAGTCATGAAAGCAAACATATAATACTTCTTATCCCACTTTCCCTTGTGAGTATAGAAAAGGTCTAACTGAAGGATGGTATTACAATTTAGGGACCCATTCTCTAGCCATTCTTCCACATCTGTCAGTTCATATTGAGGCCATACGGTGTTACAAAAGAAAATTATCTTTTTCTTTTTCATAGGGTCTGACCCAAAATATTCCCAGTTCTTAAGGATGCATCCTAGCAAGCTGCATTCTGGGATCCTTTGAACGTTCTCCATTCTCTGGACACACACACACACACACACACACACACACACACTCATGCAACCTAATTTGGTGCAGCAACCTAATAACAGATATCTAGCCTTTTACACCCTCAATGGTCAATTCCTCCTGCTTCTTGGGACTCTTCTAAGGCCTTACCTAGGTACTTACCAAATAAGCCAGGCGTATTTTGTATCTCTCATGGAGTCGGTGTTGGGTCCAAGGCAGATTGGCTTCCAGGGCTACTCCAAGGTCTCTGGGAGAAATCTCCTGGTGGTGCCAGATGTCGGGGATGGTCTGTTGTCTGATCCACCTCTGGAACTGAGCAGATGACTCCTGGCTGGCTCAGCAGAAATGTTGCTGGGTGGAAACCCCATGTTCCGCTCAGCGCGACTTGTCTCAGCCAGTAAATGAGACACCAAGGTGGGAGAGTAGAAAGACACCTGTATTTTGTTGTGCAAGGAAAGGAAGAGTCGAGACTGCTGCCGCCAAGAGTGCTCAGCAAGGGCAAGGGGGAAGGTTACTTTTAAGGGGTTTATAAGTAGGAAGTTCTTTCAAGTTACATCAGCAACATTCTTAATCATACTACACAGGTGCAATGGAGTTTACGTACAACTTCATGCATCACATGTTCAGAAAATGGCGGTTAAACTCCACCCAGAGGTGAAGAATTTACTATGTATGAGATATTTAATGAGCTAAAAGGGTATCCTGAATGTCAACATGACACCTAAACCAGTTTCTGCCAATTTCCTTTAGTTTTGGGCAGCAGTTAAGGAGAGGGGAACCAGGATTTTAATGTAAAGCTATGGGGTGTGCCAAGGAAGCTGCTTGAGGCAGTGAAATTTACCACAGTCTGGGAACCTCTGCCTTACTCCCCTTATAAGCCATTTTCCAAACAGAGTGATCTTCTAAAAAGCGTAAAACAAATGTATGTTCTCTGATCAAAACTCACCAGTTTTAAAAAAATTGAAGCTGTCTACCATGAGATCCACATGATTTGGTTTTGCCTCCTTTTCCAGCCTCTGCCTTGTGTCTATAATGTTCAGTTATATTGACCTCCTCTCTGTTCCTTAAACATGTCAAACTCTTTTCCACCTCTGGATCTTTGCACTTGATTTTTTCTCTTCTTGGAAAGATCTTCTGGGTGTTTACATGTCTGGCTCTTCCGTGTCCTTTAGGTCACAGCTCAAAGTTCGCCTAAAGAGGATTTCCTTGACCTCCCTTTTTTCCTCCAATTACTCTTTGTCCTAGCACCCTGTTTACTTATTTCATAGAACTTGCAATAATTTGAAATGATCTGTTTATTCATTCCTTTACTTGTTCACTGTCTGTCTCACTCAACTACAGTGTAACCTCCATACAGCTCCATGCAGTAAATTCCCAGAGCCTAGAAGAGTTCAAGGCTCAAAAATCTTTGCTGGAGGAACTAATCTCACGCTTCAATATAAAAATACTGGAAACTGTAGAAACATAATCTCAGGTTCTCATCTTTCATTTCCATAGCCACTAGTGCTAGTTTTCTGTGTGCATTACTCTAAGGTGGTGAGCAAATGGAAGCCAAGTCAATTGAACTGCTGAACTGATGCTTTAAAATTCTTAGTAGTGAAAGACTCATTTAAAGCCAAGAAACTGTTTTTGAATCCCCAAAGCTTGGCTTTGAATATCGAGAGACAAAGCCTTGAGGGAAACCGAAGTGTAGACCTTAGGTTAAAAACAATAGATTCAGAATGCATGATGGGGTAAAATTTAGTCTTTTGCGTCTCTGGAAGACACAGCTGACCAACTGAGAGGAGGAGGAGGAGACAGACTAGGAAGAGGGGGCAGAGACTGAGTAATGGACATAGGTCTCCTAGAAGGCCTGATAGGTTTGAGGATTAGAGAGCGTTAGAGGACTGAGGTCCCATTTCCTGCCTGAAATTCTGAGAGGAGATAGGCTCATAGCAGGCTATACCCAACGTGAGGTAGCTGCAGTTAAGGAGGAATAGTGAACAAGTAGGCATATCAGAGAGAAGGCTAGCACCACTATCTACTTCGCCTTGACCCTCCACGAAATCTCATAGTCCTGGGTAGTGTGCATGCAGAGGTAGGCTGAGAGAGAGCTGGTAAATCAGGACAAAGAGAAAGAGGCCCCACAGTGGGAGAGAAGTAGTCACAGGGGGACCTGCAGTGTCCTTGTAGAGAAGGACTCCAGACAATGAGTGGCAGGAGCATTGGGAACAGAAGCTGAGAAAAAGGCCATCTCAGCAGAGGTCACCATAAACAGAGATAGTCATGCCCCAGGCACTACTCCTATGATGCCAGGATGATACAAACACCTTGTCTTCTTTCATAATTTAGTCCAGTCCCTGGGAAAGAGGAGATAAGATTAAGGAGGAGTTTGAGACTCTTGAATTAACAGAATATTTAACCCAGAAAGAGCCATTCTGAGTTTCAAAACAGAAACAGTTGGATTGACTTTAACTGCAAGATTTGGTTTTCTGCCATTAGTGAAAATGAGAGCTTGGGAGCTAAGCAAAGCTTGGTTATAAGAAAAGTAGATATTCTTGCAAATCTGAGTCCATGGTTCTGTTAAAATTCATACTCTATAAAATGTTCACTTTAAAATCTGGAGATTTACACGTGTCTGATATTGGATGTTTGGTAAATGGGATTCAGTGTTGTCTTTTTTTTTTTTTTTTCTGTAGGTGTTCAGAGGACTTTGTGACACTAAATGAGAGAACTAGGTCAGGCTGCTTGCTCAGAGGGCATGTCAAGATTAAGGTAGAAGTTGGCTTTTCTTTATCCTGAGGCTCTGGAAAGAGAGAGAGAAAACACTGTTTTAAAAAATGGGATTTAGAAGCATGATGTAGGAAGAATTTTTTCCAGAAATTTTTGTTGTATTCACCTCTTTTTAAGAAAACTTATTACACTAAATAAATTAATTAATTAAGCTATAATAGGAATAAAAGGAAGAATAGGTTCATAATTTTAATTAGAAAATAACTCTTGGCAGTGTAAAAGCAGCTCCTCTTTCTCATTTGAATGATTGCTTAGGGATCATTAGCTACTTGACAAGAGAAATTGGGAGGAGAAGACACACTCAAAACTAATGCACTAAGAAGGCGAAAGACCAGTTGAAGATCAGTCATAAATGAAAGAATCTCTTGGTCATTGTCGTTCATTGAGAAAATAGAATTCAATTTACAGAGTTATCGATTTAAATTTATTTGTTGGAGAGTGGCAGGAAGGTGACCTTTTAACAGTTTCATGTATTTCTTGTTTTGAGATTCCATCCAAAACAGGAAAATCTTCCTATTGAATAGGCCAGGAGTCTGGCATCATCCCCCTACCTTGTCATATAACCATCACTTTGTACCTATACCTGTTCTGGTATCAACCTGGAAAGTACTGTGGTTATATAGGGGTCGTATTTGTTATAACCAAGTCTTTTTCATTGAGTTTCAGTAATATTTCTGTCGCCTGGAGGTTATCAATGGCTTAGGTTTCCCCATTGTCTTCCTTTATACTCTTCTTGCTTGGGTGGTTCTCTTCCCATGTCCTACATTGTCTTTTCTGTGCCAGCACTGTCCTGAGAAAGATGCAAATTGTGTTAAATAAGTGTTCCGAGAACTCAATAAACTTCATTCTACCCTAAACAAAACACAACAGCCTCTCATACTTGCTCACTCTCTTGCTCTGTCTTTCTTTTCCCTTTCCTCCATCCTCTACCCTCCACCTTCTTACATGTTGACCCTACTAAGCGGGAGGCAGTTGTCTCTGAACAGGAAAATAACTTCTTCAAAGAGACACCAGTTGAAGACCTAAGTGTGTTTTGGAAGTATGAGGAAAGGGTCAGAAGAAGGGAGAAACTGAAAAGAGGAGAAAGGAGGATATTGATGGAGTATAGACTGGAAGAAGGCAGAGGAGTGGGAGGGGTGGTATCTAGAGCACACACAAACATGCCAGTTTCATTGACCCACTGTGTCTTGCCTCCTCTAGCTTTTGGCATCACTATTTGGAAAGGGATGTTCTATCTGAAAGATGGGAGACGGGAGGGGTCTGCATGAATTGGCTAGGGCTTTTAGCAATTTTTAGAGCCTGGTCTTTACTGTGCTCCCTGTCCTTGCTGCTGGCAGGGAGGGTCTTTCTTGAGGTGGTGGAATGGTTGAGAAGGTGACTATTCTTGATGATGATGATGTGAGCAGACTTGAACTTTACTTCATTATTCCTAATTGAGAGGAATGTCATTTTTTTCTTAGTTCTCTAAATCAAATTTATTTTGGCAAATTATTCACTTATTTATGCATGTCTGGTGTTACGAAAAATTATCAAAAAGTTAGAAATGAGAAAGAATAATAATAATAATAAAAAAGCAGCCCCTGATATCCATAAGTTGGCCTGGTGGCATTCACAGCTAGGTCATGTTATTCTCCTATTAGATATAAACAATCTCACAGAATATCAACCTCATACAAGATTACTTTGAGATAAGTGAGATAAAGCTTACTCGGAGAAAATGAGATAAAGCAAGACCACTTCACAATTTTGCCTAAGCATAGACAAAAACCCAAGATTGCTGTGCCACCCACAAAATATCAAACACCCTCTCTCGGCCAAAATGAGTGACTGCTGTTTCTTTACTGATCCCAACTTTATCTTTAATCCATTCTTCTCTCCATGTAAGTGAAATTTATTGAGATAGTAAATCACAGAATCTCTTCTACCTTCTGACAGCATCCAATCTAGAGCAAACCCTGGCTTCCTTAGAAACACCCTCCCCCACCAAATTACCCAACCCAAACTCAAATCCTATAATAGGTTCTTTCTAATATCCTCTTACTCAGACACCCACAGTCCCCCATGGTGTGTGTCTTTTTCTTGCTGCACTGAGTAATAAATCCAATTTGTTCAACTACAGGTGTGTTCCAGGTACTGTTTGGCTGAAGGGCATTGACAGATTTAAGGTAAAAGATAATATCCTGCAAAGTACATTGTCTAATAGGTCTTCTTAAAGATCTTCTGACTTATTAGGAGAATAAACTTTGTACGGTAAATTAAATAATTCTTGAACCTAATAAGATATGATAATTTTAGATGATTTTTTTTTCTTTTCTGTAGAGAAGATGCAGCCTTGGTGGCACAGTGATTAAGAAACTCAGGCTGCTAACCAAAAGCTCGCAGTTTGAATCCACCAGCCGCTCCTTGGAAACCCAATGGGGCAGTTCTACTCTGTTCTATAGGGTGACCGTGAGTCGGAATCGACTCGATGGCAATGGGTTTGGTTGGTTTCAATAGATAAGACAACACCAAAAGTCTGGTTCTATTGTCCTGAAGGAGTTCAATCAGTATTGTATCTAGCTAGCAGTCCTTTTTTTCGCCCCACTCAGTGTAAAATCTTAGTTTTTTGAGTTCTCTTTTGAATTGGCTTTGTCATCCTGCTGGTGCCTTCATTAACGTTTGTTCTCTATTTGTATGTGAATTATGTTCTTAACATTTTGAGTCTTACACTTTGGTAGTTTGGACAGTAAAATGGAATACTGAAGTCAGGGACTTCTGGGGGAAAAATTCCAAGATGTGTGTTGTATGTATGTATGTGTGTATCAACACAGACTTGTGAGTAAGGGTGTGGAGTGGAGATGTGGAGTAAGGGAAGAAGGGGGAGTTGAGGGCAGTAGAGCAGAGGAGTTTGTTTTTCAACTCATCTAAATTCTCCCTGATCCCATTTCAACCCCTGCATTCCCATTGTGTCCAACCCTCAGGTGAGATCTCCAGCACAATGATTGGATGTCTTAGAGGCTGTTATTAAATCATGCTTGGACTTTTCTTCTTTACTTTAAATAATGTAGGACCTCATCAAATATGTATCCACATTTATACATCTAGGACAACGTACTAGGGTATTAAAAAATGATCATATAAATGATGTGCCTCTTGCAATGATCTTTGACCAAAAGCAATAAAATCTCAGCTAGATTAAGAATAAGACAACTTTAAACTTCATTCCCAAACAATAGGAACCAACCTTGGTCTTTTAATATGTAAAGAAGCAGTGGATATACAAGTACTGTGGTTTTTCTGCAGAAAGTATCTGAATACACAGACAAAGCAAAACTATGGAACATGTAACTGTACCCTAAAAAGGTTGGTTTAAGAAATGTTTTATATCTTGACATTGTGGTGAATACAAATTAACAAAAAGATCAAAGGCTCGTAGGAGGGAGGACTCATAGTGCCTGGTTCTCCACCTTACTCTCCTGTGAATAACTTAGTTTAAAGTAAGTATTCTTATCAGGAGTTTATCTTCGTAGAATTTCAGAGATCTGAATGTCATCTAGGAGCCTACATGATACCTTGAACAAGGATCCAGAAGGTTTAGGTCCTAGTTCTATCTAAAACCAGTTGAAGGTCTGTGTGTGAGGTATTTTTCTATTCTTTACTTTCTCTTGTTAAATGATGAACTGGAACAGATGATCTCTTATACATCAAGGGATGGCTACACTTTGCCCTATATAATTTGCCCGGCCAGCTGCAGATTGCAGTGAGAGACATCGTTATTTGTTTTATCACTGATTTAACAAATATATATATATTGAACTTACTAAGTGTTAGCCTTTGGGCTAGGTAGTGGAAATGCAATGGTAACTAAGATTGGCAACTTACTGCCCTCACAGAGTCTAGTGGGGAAATATTAAGAGGTAAACCTAAGGAAGTGGTTAAGAACGTGGACTCTAAAGACAGACAGCCTAGATGCATATACCAACTCTACCACCTGCTACTTTTGTGACCTGGGAAAATCGCTTAGCCTCTGTGTAAGAAGGGAGTGATTGGGAAGGGACAGGGTGCTGTGGAAGCATAATGGAGGGGCATCTAACCTAGACTTTGGATAGGGGTTCAGAAAGGCTTTCTGTAAAAGGTGAGAGCTAAGCTGAGACCTAAAGTGACTAAGAGCTAGCCAGGCCAAGTGGTTGTAAAGGAAGTGCAGGTTATTCTAGGCTAGGCCAGACTCTGCTAGTTATCCCTCAATATCCATTTTTCATTTCTTTTTCAATTATAAAAGTTTTAGCTAGGCACATGGCTTCCCAAATCATAAAACACATTTCTCAGGCTCACTTCTACCTAGGTGTTGCATGTGACTGTGTTCTAGCCCCACCACTCATCTGTCAGTTTGTCTATTGTAGTGGCTTGCGTGTTGCTATGATGCTGGAAGTTATGCAACTGGTATTTAAGTATCAGCAAGATCACTCATAATGGACAGATTTTAGCAGAGCTTCCAGACTAAGATAGACTAGGCAGAAAGGTCTGCTGAGATTTTACCAATGAAACCCCACGGATCACAACAGAATACTGTCCGATACAGTGGTGGACGATGAACCTCCTAGACTGGAAGATACTCAAAATATGCAGTGACTGCAACAATGAACTCGAGCACACCAACAGTCATGAAGGTGACTCAAGACTGGGTAATGTTTCATTTTGTTGTGCATGGGGTCACCATGTACTAACTAGACTCCATATACTAACTTGATGGCAACTAACAACAACAACAACAACAACAAATGTTCTGGCCAATAAGATATAAGCACAAATAGTGGGTCCCACTTTCACGATGTCTCCTGAAAGGAATGACCCTCATTCACTTCTTATCCCCATTTATTCTTTCCTTCTCAATGCAATTCAGTTGTGATGGCTTGAGCTGGAGCAACTATATTAGACCATGGAGTAAACTTAGGCATGTAGACCATGTGTAATAAAATAACAAATTAGAAGAGCTGGACTCTGACACCTCGGAGCTGAGTTTCCACAGCAACCCTAGACTGTGACTTGCATTATGTGAACAAGAGATAAACTATCTTGTTTAAGTCATTGTCACTTGCAGCAGAACTTAATTCTAACTAAATCATAGGTGAAAAAGAAAGAGTAAATTTTACAAAAGCCAAAGGTAAGAGAGAGCATGGTGCCTTCCTATAACTGAAAATATTTGAGAATGGCTGAAGCATAAAGAACAAACAGTGCCAAACTGAGGATAGATGTAGGTGTAGGGAGGATACAAATTTAAGCCTAGCCTGCCTTGGTAAAGAGTTAAGATTTTATTCTGAGGATGATACATATTGTGGAAGAGTTTGAAGGAGGGAAATAACCTGGCCATGGTTATAATTTGGAAGAATGGCTAGACTGTAGTATGGTGAAAGGATATAAACCAGGATGCCAAAATGCAGTAATGCTGGGCAATAATGCTGGTGGCCTGAGGCTCAGAATGGCAGCAGAGATCTTTTTACAGAAGGAGCCCTGGTGGCACAGTGGTTAAAGTGCTCAGCTGCTAACTGAAAAGTAGGAGGTTCAAACCCACCAGCTGCTCAGTGGCAGAAAGATGTGGCAGTCTGCTTCTGTAAAGATGACAGCCTTGAAAACCTTATGGGACAGTTCTACCATGTCTGACAGGGTATCTGTGAGTGGAAATCAACTCAGTGGCAATGGGTTTGGTTGGATGTTTTCATCTGTTACGAGAACACTTCTCTCAAACTGTCTTAAGCAATAATATAATTATCTCATATAGCTAGAAATCCAGAGGTAGGGTGGGCTTTAAGGTTGGCTCGAAGCCAAAGCTCAAAAATGGCAGCACAAAGATGGCATCAAGAACTCCAGTTGTTTTCTGCCTCTTTGGGGTCTACCATACATAGACCTTGTGGCATCATAAGTATAATCCCCTTGTGGTAATAAGATGGCTCCACTATTAATGCAATAAGGCTGCATGCTTCCTTGTTTACTTTTAGTAAGAGAGAGAAGGGGGGTGCGAATAACATATAATGGAGTAAGGGTTATCGTTTTTAGTCTGTTTGAGCCAATTCAGATCATGAGCCTACTCCTAAACCATTAACTTAAGCCAGAAAAACTCCACAAGGTGATTACTTTATGTCTTGTTGTTCTTGTTAGTCATCATCAAGTTGATTCTGATTCATGGTGACCCCATGTGTTCAAAACTGCTCCGTAAGGTTTTCAAGGCTGTGACCTTTCAGAAGCAGATCACCATGCCTGTTTTCCAAGGTGCCTCAGGGTGGGTTCAAACTGCCAACCTTTCAGCTAGTGGTTGAACGCTTAACGATTTGTGCCACCCAGGGATTCCACCTTATGTCTAGGTTTCTAAAATAATCACTGTCAAGGGGTTACCATGGTTGGCACAGACCCATGGTTCTTATGGAAATGATACTGCCCACTTTGGGCAATGTGGAAATTTGTAGAGGAATCGTTTGGTTATTATAATGATTGGGGACATATTGGCATTTAGTGGACAAGAGGAAAGAGATAATAAATATTCCCTAAGTCCAGGACAAGTCTGTACAGTAAAAATTGCTTCATATTCCACATAATTTCAAGTGTCCTGCAACACTAAGCCCACTCTAAACATAAATACTGGTAGTCTTTTAGTACATATGATGAATAATTTTTAATAAAAGTACTTGCAACTTGAAATAAAAGATTTTTATGGAGAAAAATGATTAAATGAAGTAAAAAAAAAAAGTGATGATAGAGTAGCTTGTTGCAGATAAATACTTGTGCTGGGAGCAACTAAAAAGCCAGATGAGATAAAGAAAAAACATTTGTGTAAAGGCATTGGAGAGTTGCTGAAGCAGTTGAAATTTGAAGGGCTACCATCCCAGTGATAAAGTAACAGCAGGAGAGGTGAGCTGACATTCTACATGCCACTTCTACCCTCAGAACATTTACTGATTCTTGGCTTCAGGTGAAGAGGCTGAGAATTTGGGAAGAGAACCAGTGCTAAGAAACAGAGAGGTCAGCAGAGCTTTATACAGCCTCATCAGGCAAAAGAGGCAAAAAATTGGGCTTTAGACTAGAAAGGCAATTTGGAAATAAGAGATGAAGATCCTGAAGATAAGAGAGATGAAAAAGAGTGAGCCAGACATTTAGCAGTTTTACCAGGAAGGCATTTGCTGAATTATAAACTGTGGCAGAAGCTGAACAAAAAGCCTCCAAAAGCAGAGTCGAGTTTTCATGGTTCTGTGGAGACAAAATATTGGAGTTCAGTACCTTCCAAGGAGCAGAGATTGTGATGCTTACCCAGATTCATGTTAAATGTGGCAATGAACTGTTGTTGTTGTTGTTGTTAGGTGCTAATCAGTCAGTTCCGACTCATAGTGACCCTATGCACAGCAGAATGAAATGCTACCCGGTCCTGCGCCATCACAATTGTTGCTATGCTTGAGCCCATTGTTGCAGCCACTGTGTCAGTCCCTTTTGTTGAGGGTCTTCCTCTTTTTTGCTTACCTTCAGCTTTACCAAGCATGATGTCCTTCTCCAGGGACTGATCCTTCCTAATAACATGTCCAAAGTATGTGAGATGTAGTCTCGCCATCCTTGCTTCTAAGGAGTATTCTGGTTGTACTTCTTCTGAGACAGATTTGTTCGTTCTGTTGGCAGTCCATGGTATATTCGGTTTTCTTTGCCAACACCACAATTCAAAGGCATCAACTCCTCTTTGGTCTTCCTTATTCATTGTCCAGCTTTTGCATGCATATGAGGTGATTGAAAACACCATGGCTTGGGTCAGGCGCACCATAGTCCTCAAGGTGGCATCTTTGTTTTTCAACACTTTAAAGAGGTCTTTTGAAGTAGATCTGCCCAATGCAATGTGTCTTTTGATTTCTTGACTGCTGCTTCCATGGGTGTTGGTTGTGGATCCAAGTAAAATGAAGTCCTTGACAACCTCAATCTTTTCTCCATTTATCATGATGCAGTTTATTGGTCCAATTGTGAGGATTTTTGTTTTCTTTATGTTGAGGTGTAATCCGTACTGCAGGCTATAGTCTTTGATCTTTACCAATAAGTGCTTGAAGTCCTTTTCACTTTCAGCAAGTAAGGTTGTGTCATCTGCATATTGCAGGTTGTTAATGAGTCTTCCTCCAGTCCTGATGCCCTGTTCTTCTTCATATAGTCCAGCTTCCTGGATTATTTGCTCAGCATACAGATTGAATAAGCATGGTGAAAAGATACAACCCTGATGCACACCTTTCCTGACTTTAAACCATGCAGTATCCCCTTGTTCTGTTTGAACAACTGCCTCTTGATCCATGTACAGATTCCTCATGAGCACAATTAAGTGTTCCAGAATTCCCATTCTCTGCAATATTATCCATAATTTGTTATGATCCTCACAGTCAATAAAACACGGGTAAACATCTTTCTGGTATTCTCTGCTTTCATCCAGGATTCATCTGACATCAGCAATGATATCCCTGGTTCCATGTCCTCTTCTAAATCCAGCTTGAATTTCTGGCAATTCCCTGTCGATAAACTGCTGCAGTCACTTTAATCTTCAGCAAAATTTTTCTTGCATGTGATATTAATGATATTGGTGGATAATTTCCATATTCCATTGGATCACCTTTCTTGGGAATAGGCACAAATATGGATCTCTTCCAGTTGGTTGGCCAGGGAGCTGTCTTCCAAATTTCTTGGCATAGACCAATGAGTACTTCCAGCGCTGCATCCATTTGTTGAAACATCTCAGTTGTATTCTGTCAATTCCCAGAGCCTTGTTTCTCACCAGTGCTTTCAGTGCAGCTTGGACTTCTTCCTTCAGTACCATAGGGAAATGAACTAGAGGTGGACAAAGTCTTACAAAGACTGAAACTCAGCTATAAGTCAACTCCTACCCTGACTAATTAAGGTGATCTGTCCCCACTATAGTTGCCAGCTATAGGATATAGCAAATTCTTTCTAGAAGAAGATAGCATCACCCAGAGCCTCTGTTTTTTTGTACACAATTATCAAGATTCACTAAAAATTACCAGAACTACCAATGAACAGAACCAGGAGAAAAGCCAGATATTAAAAGATATACAGATGACTCAGGCATTGGAATTACCAGACATGGACTTTCAAATAAATGTGATTAATATGCTTAAGAAATTAGAATAACAAGGATGAAAATTTCACCAGAGAATTGGAAGCCATAAAAATAATTAAAAAGAAAGTACAGAATGAAAAAGAACATAATTTTATTTTAATAAACAATAGATTAGACACAGCTGAAGAGAGGAGTGGTTTTTTTTTTTTTTTTTTAAGCCTAAAAAGGTTGAGTATCAGCGATTTAATATGACTTAACCTAATAAATGAATATTGTCTTGAAATTATTGAATAATTTACTCATTTATGCTTTTATATATGATATCAGCTACCACAGTTACGCCAGCTACCATGGTAGGCAACTCAAAATTGTGCAAAAAATGCTTCAGAATTATTCCACCTGAGGGGTAAGTCTGTCTGCTGTTCTGGCTTTGGTGCTCATAATGGTAATTGCATCTATCTTACAGCTGATTGAGAAGTGATGCCATCTGAATTCTATCATTCTACTCACACTAGGTATTCCAATTTCATAGCATTCCCCTTTACTGTAAGGTAACCAACCATTTCAGTTTCCTGGAATTGAGAAATTTCCAGGATCTGGGACTTTCAGTGCTAACGCTGGGAATGTCACAGCTAAAATGGGATGGCTGGTCACTCTGACCTACAAAGGGAAGCCACCGCCAAGTGTCTCACTGGTGCTGGTCCCTTGTCACTATCCTCATTTCATTTACTGTAGGTCATCATATTTTCAAAACTTCAAGTATCTACCCTAGCAGTGTATTTGGAATGTCACTTTGAGGACTAAAGTGCACCTGACCTTAGTGGTATTTTTAATGGTTATTTTCGATTGCCTCATATATATGCAAAAGCTGGACAATAAGTAAGGAAGACTGAAGAGGAATCGATGCATTTGAATGATGCCTTTTATGGTGTTGGTGAAGAATATTGAATATATATCATGGACTGCCAGAAGAATGAACAAATCTGTCTTGGAAGAAATACAGCCAGAATGCTCCTTAGAAGCAAGGATGGTGAGACTTTGTCTTATGTACTTTGGGCATGTTATCAGGAGGGACCAGTCCCTGGAGAAGGACATCATTCTTGGTAAAGTAGAGAGTAAGCAAAAAAGAGGAAGACCCTCAACAAGATGGATTGACACAGTGGGTGCACCAATGGGCTTAAACATATCAATGACTGTGATGGTGGCGCAGGACCAAGCAGTGTTTCATTCTGTCATACACAGGGTCGCTACGGGTCAGAACTGACTCAACAGCACCTAACAACAACAACAGGTGTCCTTGCCAGGAAGTTAAATCTTAAGTCAAGAGAAAGTGCTGTAATTTTAATAAACTCTCTGTTATCCAGCCTTATATTCTGCCCTGTCTAGGCATGATCTCCTATTTCCTGCAGAATACATTAGCTTGGACCTACAGTTTCTTTTGAGTAATAATGCCTTTCTTTCCAAAGCAGGGACAAGATTTCCCTCACTGTGCTCTGTTGAGACCTGGCCCTCCATATTTTCCCAGAAGCCCTGAGAGAAGGTGGAGGCAACTTTTGAAGAGGTCAAGTACCATCTTATAAGGCATTTGCCTCAGGTGAGATATCTGCATGCTCTCCAGGCAGGTCTTCGAACCGGTTTGTTCTGGTTTGACTCCCTGCTGAGGATTTGCATTTCCACCCCAGATATACTGAATCAAAATCAACAGTTTAAGAAGATCCTCAGGTGATTCTTATGTACCCCCCCAGAATCATCTGGGGATCTTGTTAAACTGTAATTCTGTTACCTAAAGCACAATTAAAAAAAAAAAAAAGTAGATTCTGATTCAGTATGTCTGGTGTGGAAATGCAAATTCTAGCAAGGGGCCGAACCAGAAGGAACCGGCTTGAAGCCCTGTCTCCAGGCAAGGGGAGACTGCTATAACTAGGGATGGGTCACTTCTGCAGGCCCAGAGGGAGTAAGAGAATCTGGGGATTTAAGACTCTCAAGCACATTCACCCAGATGTTGCCATCCTAGATTTAAGATTATATTCTCTCAATATTACAGTCCTGGTTTTGGTACAGGAGATTTGCCAGGAGTATGAGTTAATTCATCTCTGTAATTCTGCTTTTTTCACAAGCAAGTTTTAGTCTTGTTTTCAGCTGGATCTGCCCTCTAGCTGCAAAAGTTTAAAGTCCCTTTAATCACCATTAGAAAGGATGTCTGGCTTTCCACTTCAGTGATCATTGGCACTTAAGATCAACTCAACTCCACAGTACTTAAAATTAACATATATCTGAAATGCTGGAGAGATTGCATAGGCTGGTGTATCCCTTCTACTTATATCCCATCTAAATTCTCTGCAGATGACAGTTGTAGTAATTGTGATGCCATAGCATGCCTGGCATCATCACAATCCCACTTATCATCAGCAGTGGGGGTGTGGTTGTTATCTGGCCTTGAGTTATCTGATTCCTAAGGATCATCTTCCTAGAAGCACTTGTGTTACCAATTGTTTTATATTGCTGCCCTATAAATGGGTCTTACTAGCCAGACACCATTGTGACTGGAGCTTAATCCCATGGGAAAACTATGAAAAAGGTACAAAACACACACCTGAGTATTAGCTCATCTGAGGGGGGAAAGAGCTGGGGTATTTATACCTCAGCTTCCAAGAATTATTGGTGGGGCATTTCTTCCTGTTATTTCTGGCCTGTAGTGTATACAAAGAGAGAGCAGCCTTCTAAAGTTCCAGAAAATTCCCTCAGATAGAAAGTAACAGATGCAAGCAGTTAGAAGTTGCTCAGAGCACAGTGAAATGGCACAAACAGCGTCTGTTACACCTGGCAAGACCACAGTGGTCATTTATGCCTTGACTTTCAGATTTGGGAAAGGGGAGAGAAAAATATGAGTTAGAGTATTAGATAAGATTTTATGGAGGAGAATAATGATTTTAAAGTGAGATAAAAATATTTTTGCCCCTTCTTATCTTGGAAAAACAAAAACAAACACAAAATTCAAGACAAATTATGGAGAACCAGAAATATAGACATATCTAACTCCAAACCAGCATATGAAGATGAAAGGCAGATGAAGGAATAGTAAGTAATTTGGCAGCGGGGAGGAAGTCAAACCTAGATACACATAGAGAGAATATCAGTAAGAAACAGGCCAATTCACTTGGCTGAATCCCAGGAAGTCTCAGTAATTGAAGGTACCAGGTACCAAGGAAGTATGAGGATGAAGGTAGAGGAATTATTCAGGAGGGTGAAAATATGGGGTTGTTTGAAAGCTTGTGTAAGGAGTGACCATTCTCATGTTACACAGTGACTACTCTTACCCACCCTTCCCCAAGTCTTGCAGAAACCTGGGACACAAGATCTAGAGATGGCAGACCTAAGCTTGAGCAATTACATAAAAGAGGGAAAACTGAAAGATAAGGTCCCACTCTGTTTCCTCTGCATAGCTCTGGACCACAAGCAGCCAGGCTGAGAACTCAGTCAGAAGAAAGTTATCTTTTTATGGAAAAAATATCAGAACTGCTCTGGGGAAACCCCATTAGCTACTGACATTTGGGAGTTCCTAATAAAGCTCTGTGGCCCCCTGAGTGCCTGACAATGGAGGCCTCAGTTGACGACCAATATCTATGTACACACGGCTTTTAATCCACTGGTACATCACCACATACTTGAAGAAATTCAAGAAGGTGAAAGACGAAGTCCAAAATAAACAATCTTAAAAAAGACCTCAGAGGAGACTAAGTCAAGGCAGAGAATAGGAGGAAATGATTCATAAGTCATAATTAATAACCCACGTTAGAAACAATGGAATCTTCTCTTTAAAACGTCACTCCCTTTAAATTAGCATGTGCTATAGAAGAAAATTAGAACAAGTCTATGAGAGTCAAAGTACAATCTTGAGTGTATCCCACCTGAAATTAGAGACCATCACAAGAATAAATGTGACTTATTGAACACTAATGACCAAAGACCACATGAGCTGTGGAATGACATCATACATGAGGAAAGCAAGAGGTCATTAAAAAGACAGAAAAGACCAAAATGGATGTCAGGAGAGATTCTGAAACTTGCTCGTGAGTGCTGAGTAGCTAAAGCGAACAGAAGAAATGATGAAGTAAAAGAGCTGAACAGAAGATTTCAAAGGGCAGTTTGAGAAGACAAAGTAAAGTATTATAATGACGTGCAAAGACCTGGACTTAGAAAACCAAAGGGAAGAACATGCTTGGCATTTCTCAAGCTGAAAGAACTGAAGAAAAATTCAAGCTTCGAGTTACAATAGTGAAGGATTCTATGGGCAAAATACTGAACGACAAAGGAAGCATCAAAAGAAGATGGAAGGGATACACAGAGTTACTGTACCAGAAGTAATTCATTGATGTTCAACCATTTCTGGAGGTAGTATGTGATTGAGAAAGGCTGGTACTGAAGGAAGAAGTCTCAGCTGCACTGAAGACTTGGCGAAACACCAGGCTCCAGGAATTGACAGAATGACCAATTGAGATGTTTGAACAAATGGATGCAGTGCTGGAGGTGCTCACTTGTCTCTGCCAAGAAATTTGGAAGACAGCTACCTGGCCAACCCACACGAAGAGATCCATATTTATTCCTATTCCAAAGAAAAGTCATCCAACTGAATGCAGAAATTATCAAACAATATTATTCATATCACATGCGAGAAAAATTTTGCTGAAGATCATTCAAAAGCTGTTGCAGCAGTACATCGACAGAGAACTGTCAGAAATTCAAGCCAGGTTCAGAAGAGGACATGGAGCAAGAGATATCATTGCTGATGTCAATTTAATCCTGGCTGAAAGCAGAGAATACAGAGAAAGATGTTTACCTGTGTTTTATTGACTAAGCAAAGGCATTCAACTGTGTGGATCATAACAAATTATGAATAACATTGCGAAGAATGGGAATTCTGAAACAATTAATTGTGCTCATGAGGAACCTGTACATAGATAAAGAGGCAGTCATTCGAACAGGGGATACTGAGTGGTTTACAGTCAGGAAAGGTGTGTGTCAGGGTTGTATCCTTTCACCATACTTATTCAGTCTGTATACTAAGCAAATAATCAGAGAAACTGGACTATATGAAGAAGAACATGGCATCAGGATTGGAGAAAGACTCATTAACAACCTGCAATATGCAGATGACACAACTTTGCTTGCTAAAAATGAAGAGGACTTGAAGCACTTACTGATAAAAATCAAAGACTACAGCCTCCAGTATGGATTACACCTCAACATATAGAAAACAAAAATCCTCACAACTGGACCAGTAAGCAACATCCTGATAAACAGGGAAAATATTGCAGTTGTTAAGGACTTTATTTTACTTGGATCCACAATCAATACTCATGGAAGCAGGAGTTAAGAAATCAAACGACACATTGCATTGGGCAAATCTGCTGCAAGAGACCTCTTCAAAGTGTTAAAAAGCAAAGATGTCACCTTGAAGACTAAGGTACACCTGACCCAAGCTATGGTGTTTTCAATCACCTCATATGCATGCAAAAGCTGGACAATGAATAAGGAAGACCGAAGAAGAGTTGATGCCTTTGAATTGTGATGTTGGTGAAAAATATTGAATATACCACGGACTACCAACAGAATGAACAAATCTGTCTTGGAAGAAGCACAACCAGAATACTCCTTAGAAGCAAGGATGGCGAGACTACATCTCACATACTTTGGACATGTTATCAGGAGGGATCAGTCCCTGGAGAAGGACATCATGCTTGGTGAAGGAGAGGGTCAGTGAAAAAGAGGAAGACCCTCAATGAGATGAATTGACACGGCGGATGCAACAATGGGCTCAAGCATAAAAACGGTTGTGAGGATGGCGCAAGTCTGTGCATTGTTTCATTCTGTTGTGCTTAGGGTTGCTATGAGTTGGAACTGACTGAATGGCACCTAAAAACAACAAAAGCAGTAGAAGAATTGTTTGAGTTCCGTTGTTTGCTAAGGGGCATGCAAATATTTGAGAGAAATCCCTTTCCAATATGTCAGGACCTTGAGTCCTTGACTAATTAACAAAGAACAAATAGCAGGAAACCCCTATATTTTCTGCATATCATAAATAATTTTTACAAATGGAGGTAAGAATCTTTCCTCAAGTCTATGCTTCTTTCTGTTTAAAGAATCCCGTGAAAGAAAGAGCTCCCCGCAAGTCGTAGTGCTTGGAACACAGTAAGCACTAAGGACATGGTAGTTTTACGATTACTGTTTTGTTAGATTCTAGCCCTGGTTGTGTCTCTGGGCCAGGTGAATGATCATAGGAAGCCTCTTAAGCTCTTTGCACTTCAGACTTCTTATCTATAAATGGGATGTTATATCAAAAAAATGATCGTTAAGATCCATTAGCATTAACATTTTGTGATTTAATAAAGTTAAGACACAGGGGACTATGATTTCTGCAGCCTCAGTTTTCCAAGGATTATGTCATAATGGAGTTACCTTCGATATCTTGGTGTGGGGAATATAATATGTTGCTTTTTCAGCATATGCAAGCAGGAAACAGAGTCAGATGTGAATTGGAGTTAACTGGCCGTAGTGGCAAACACCCAGTTCTGCATCGCTTTGGAATTCTTCCTGACTCTGAATCTAGTGCCTTCTTCTAGGCATGGATAAGAAATGTTGCCCATAAAGTACATAGAGGATAATTTATTTTGCCACTAGAAAATCATAAGAAGATACTTAATTAAAATTTTGGTTTTAAATCTCAATGTATACATTTATTCCAGTGAATCCAAGGAACTGAGTTTAATGCCACTTTTCATCCATTTACTAATAAACACTTACTAAACATCTACTATACCCTGGATGTTTGCTGTCAGTTTCCTAAAGAGGCTGAGTCTTATTCATCATTATCTCCACTTTACCAAGAAATATAGAGAATGCATGATAGGGAAGACATAGGAAAATCAGGCACCCTTTTAAAGAACATTAAAAAATAATTATTTATTCTTGCTCATGGCAGCCCCTCCATCCCAGATGGTGTTTAATTTACAAAAGAAGAGAGCCAATTAAAAAAGTAAAGGTATTCATTCGAGGTTTTTAGAAATGACAATTCATACAATAATGACAACTAGCATTCACTGAGCTCTAGGCCATTCCTTGTATTATGTCTTTTTTCTTAAAAAAAATTTTTCCCCTCATTCTTATCAAAAGAGGATGCCAACACATAGAAATGTTAAGTAGTTTGTCTAAGACCACACAAAAACCAAAACCTGTTGCTGTTGAGTTGATTCTGACTCATAGGGAGCCTAGAGGACAGAGTCGAACTGCCCCATAGGGTTTCCAGGGGGTGGCTGGTACATTCAAACTGCTGACCTTTTGGTTGGTTAGCAGCCAAGCTCTTAACTACTGTGCCACCAGCCTCCAAGACCACAAAATTAGTCAGTAATGGAGCTGGGAGTTGAATCTGTTCTTGTTTTGTCCCCAGATTTCTGCTGGTCACAGTTGCACAAAGCTTAACAAGAGCAAGATGCAACCCCTGAGGTTGTTACTCCTCCGGTTTGGCCCCAGCATCTGGATGTTCACCCCAACAGCACAGGGGCCTGCAAAAAGTGACAGCTCTTAAACTAAAGGGCAGTTAGTCTCTGGCACTTAAACACCTGTGTGTACAAGGATATATGTCATCATCAGGCATGTCATCAATTAATCAACAAATGGCAGCTGTGTGCTCATGGGCTGCTGGGATCTCACCACTTTTCACAGCTCTGTCCTGAGCTTTTTTTAATCAGTAGAAACCCAGTTCCTCCATGATGAATACAGCCACAGTTTTGTCCCCCTTTGCTTTGCAGTAGGAACAGCTCTGGCTAAAGGATGCTTTCAGTGTCATGGGACTTCAGTCTCAGATGTGTAGGTACTTGGGACAGAGATAAAGTGACAGAATATCTAAAATAGCTACTTTGGCCAATTTACTCATACTCATATTTCTTTGCAATTTACTGTCTATGTGGTGATACTCCCCTGGTGTTACTATTAAAAGCAACTTATCCACATGCAAAAAATAAGAAGTTCAAGTACTATTCTTTTGTTTTGTCCAAGTGGTGTCTGGTTTACAAAAGCAGAGACCTGTTAATATCAGTGCTAAAACTTGTATTGCTCGTTATGGTTTGTAAAGCAGTTTTGTATACGTAATCCACATAAACATGGCAAGTCTTCTGTGAGGCAAGTGTCATCCTCATTTTAGACATGAGGAAACAAAGACTCAGACATCGTTAATTAATTATTCATTCATTTTGTAATATGCCAAACAGCACAGTAGCAAGACCACAGGATTTGGAATCAGATAGACCAAACTTTTCATTCCATTTCTGCATTTTACTAGCTGTATGACCCTGGGAGGGCCAGATTACCCAATAAGAACGGTATGCATGGGACCAGTTTGCCTTCCCACCAATCTGCAATGCACAATTTCATCTGTCCCCTACCGCATCAAAGATGGGGTGAAATACATGTGAAATTGCTCACCACAGATTAGCAAGTAAATACAGTTGAGTCCGTGCATACCTTGCTCAATGCAAGCCAGTGCATTACGGTTAAGATTGTGTGTCAACTTGGCCATGATTTTCAGTGTTTTGGCAGTTGTATAATGTTGTGATCACTTCCGTGTTAAGATCTGATACATGATCACCCCCATGTTGGGATCTGCTGTGAGTAGCCAATCAGTTGAAAGGAAGTTTCCTTGGGCGTGTGGCCTGCATCGAATATAAATGGACATTCTGGCAAGGCTCAGAGGCTTTTTGCTCGCACTGGATCCTGCAGCTGGCTCCTGTTTGTCTGACCTCTGGTTTTTGGGACTTGAGCTAGCAGCTTACCTGTGGTCTTGCTTGTTGATCTTGGGATTCATCGATCTTCACAGCCTGTGAGGAAGAGCTCTGCTCGTTGACCTGCCAGTCTTGGGTTTGCCAGCCCCTGTGGCTACATGAATCAGGAGAAGCCTCTGTCTTGACCCACAGTTTTGAGACGTTCCAGCCTCTACAACCATGTGAGCCATCTCCTTGATATAAATCCCTCCCTATATATATGTTTTACTGGTTCTTCTTCTCTAGAGAACCCAGCCTAAGACATGTGCTTACTGGTTAATCTACCCCTGGACCCTGGTTGGGTTTCCTAACCTCTCTAAACTTCAGTTTTCCTATTTGTACGTTGGTGCTAATCCAAGGACCTACTCATTGGACTGTAGTGAGAACTAAATGAGATAATGCATGTAAAACACTAATACTTAGAACACAAGCACAGTGCTTGAAACATAGCTGTTGCTCAATGAATGATGGCTGATATTACTATGATCACAGGTAATATCATTGCTGCTTTTTGGCCTATGTTCTCAGCATTGCAATAGGTGCTGGTAAAAGACATAGTCTACTGCACTTGCATGAATATTCACAGAAGAGACAACACGTGTTTTCTGCCTCTTAATTCTTTAAACTAATTTAATTTTAGATCCATTATTCTCTTTGTAGCAAAGAAAAGTTAGAAACTCAAAGAAATTCAAATAAAAGCTAGTTAAGAAAATGCTAGTAGGTCTAATCATTAGTTCAGAGTGAAAGCCTCATTCCTGGGTTCTGGGCAAAATTCCTTTTCCCTTAGGTCGATGCCATTCTGATTTCCAGCATACAAATGGGGGTGCACTGGAGCTTGCTTGCCCTGTGGCCGGCCGATCCATTTCTTGTGGAGTCATCACAGATTTAGAATTTTCTCCAGCGGATGTTGAAATCCAGATAGAAAAATTTATTAGTGATGTATTGCAAAGACTTTTCATCTTGAATAAGATACATGTTGCAACGTGTGTTGTTTAACAGGGTTACAGAGTAGTTATGGTTTCCATAGAAACAAGACTGAATTCTTCCTTGAATACAATCCTGGAGGTCAAAACACTGCTTCCACTGACATATGGGGAGCAGCATTTGTTGCTCCATCAAGCTGTCCTCATGTGGCAGGATGCGCTGGAAATTTCAGATAAGATTCTGATTTTTACAAAGAAAATGCATTTTCCTCGAATGTTATATTCACTCTTTTACTGCAGTGTTCACCAGACCAGTAACTCAAAGAATTAAATCCAGCCCTCTATTATACACTGTGCATGCAAGTTCTAATCTGAGTTCTTCAAATGCAAATTCGCCTGCTACATTGTCTTCATCGTTGACTTGTAATTTCATTGTAATTACACTTTGCCCTCAATTTACAAGCTAAGTCATACAGTTCAGTTTTCATTTACTGGAAAGAGGCAGCAAACTTCTAGGAATTTTAACCATCACTCTGCCAGAAAGCCTTCAGTTAATTAATAATTCTTTCATTGTAAATAAGGATAAAGATATTGATTGACCCATGCTACACGGAAGTTTGGTAGTTCACAGAGCTGTAGCTGCAAGGGATTAAAAAAAATGCAATCTTCAGCATTCTGTTTCGAAATGAAGATGGAATCAATCATCAGTTGGAAACGCTCAATTACTTTAGGCTAGCAATAATAAGGAGCCCTGGTGGTACAGTGGTTAAAGTGCTCTGCTGCTTACCAAAAGTTTGGTGGTTCGCATTCACCAGCCTCTCCTGGGAGAACAATGTGGCAGTCTGCTTCCATAAAGATTTACAGCCTTGGAAACCCTTGGTTTCCCATAGGGTCACTATGAGTAGAAATTGACTTGATGGCAATGGGTTTGGTTTTTTTTGTAGCAATAATAAATTTTTAATGGAGTGATTATAGTGATAAAAACCAGCTTTTATGGTACCCAAAATGGCTTAAATAGGGTAGGCAGAGAGGTAATTAGCTACTGAGAAGGCAGAAGTGTTAAAAATACATAATTTCAATATGATTTTCAAAAGTTTATTTGTGTAACAGCCAATTCTGGACTAGGCCAATGACCTATTTGTGTATAATTTTTACCCTTTATTACTATTCTTTTTCTTTACCTTTGGCCATTTATCTGCTCATTAGTATCCCATTAAAGGAGTATTTCTTTCTGTTCATAAAAATAGCACATATGAACTTCAAAAAAAAAAAAAATACAGTGAAATTCAGTAAATTACAAAGAGTAAAACAAAGACCAACCATAATCCCATTAGTAAGAGACAAACACTGTCATCAGTTCACTGTGCATTTTCTCAGAACATGGGCATATGTATTCAAATATATACGTAAGCTTTTTAAAGACAAAAGCATAGATCATACTCTGTTCTGTAACCAGATTTTTAAAATTTAATATCTAGTGGGTTTTTATAATCAATAAGGATCTATATACATTTTGATAGCCGAATAAAATTCCATTGATTTTGTCATTCATTTAACAAGTAACTGTTGAGTCCCAGCTATGTATTAGGCCCTGTGCTAGCCCTGAGATATAGTTACGAACAAGAATAAAATGTCTCGAACTTAACTACTTTCTTCTCAGGGATTAATAAGATTGTTTTACTATCTTTAAATGGATATTCTGGCTTGCCTAGGACACTTAAGAACTGGCAAAGGAATTGGGGGGAGTGTAATATTATTTTGGAAGCAACCCTTTCAGTATGTAGAGTGTTGAGCAAAATCTCCAGAAAAGGCTTTGCTACTCTACAGTACATTGAAGTAAAATTCTTTCTTTCTGTGTCCATTATAACAATATAAAAATGCTTAGGCTCTTACTAAGTGTAGTTTAAATATGTTCTATATTATCTTTTAATCCTCATAATGAGGCTACCCTATAAGTCATATCAAATTATTGGTAGTATTATTCCCATTTTGCAGCTAAGGAAAATGGGGTACAGAAATGTTAAGTAACTTGCACAAAGTCCACAAAGCAAATAAACGAAGAAACTAGAATTTCAAGCAGGCAGTCTGACTCCAGAACACTTACCCTTAACTGCTTCTTGTTAATGCTATACCTAGTATATAACTATTAGTGAACTATTATGATTTTTTTTTTTTTTTTTAAGTAGATTGCCAGGTCATTCTTTCAAGGTGCCTCTGGGTGGACTTGAACCTCTAATCACTGGGTTAGCAGCCTAGCACGTTAACTGTTTGCACCACCAAAGGGATTCCTCCTGATGCTTAGGACTCTTCAAATTTCCTCTCCTGCAATCTCTGAGGAGAGGAATCCACATGCAGGGATCATGTGGGCAAGAAAATTGAGCAAGGTGTTGATCTGAGGCAGCTCCCAGTTACCTTCCCAGCTTCCCTTGAAGACAAATGTGGCTTTGTTTCTTGTTGCTTTCTAGGTTAACTCCTCTTTGGAACCAGAATCCCTGGGCTATTTGAATATAAAATGATACAGCCAGCAATTTCAAGATCTTAACTATTATGCAATTGGAGTAGATTTTAGAAAGCATTCTCAAGCTGAAAAAGTCAGTCTAAGCTTCAATTTATGGTACCTCTACCTCTCTGCATTTCCCAAAAGGCATCACAAATCTTTTGCATGGAGGAATGGCTGGGTTGATAGCTAGCTACTTTTTAAATTTAATCCTCATTATGTAATAGTTTTAATAAACTTCAAACAGCATAGAGTTTTATAATAAGAAGGCTGGACATAACCCTTCTTACTCTGTGTTTAGCCCTTTAATCCTAAACTACTTTTCCTCCCTCACAAGGAGAGATTCTTCCCTGAGCTCCTCATAATGTTTGCTTGACTCTTCTGTCCTCGCATGTTTGTGGAACGATTGACTTTGTAAAATAACCATGTTCCTGTGAGTTTTCGTGGTGATGTTTGCTTTGTTTTTGCAAACCCAAAGGCAAAAGCAAAACAAACACAAAGTCAGCACCCTAGAGATCAGAGCGTGTAGTGAGAGATGAGTCAAAGGTGGGAAAGGAGAGGAGAGCAGAGGGTTCCAGAGGTGGGTTGGGAATTCTGGTGTTAATTGAGGCTCAGGTTCCTAATGACCCTTTTTTTTTTTTTTTTTTTTATAAATCATGTTAAAGAACTCAAAGCCTCTCAGTACTTGGAGGCTTGAAACTTTAGGCAACCTAGACTGATTTGAACAGCCACATTTTTCTATCATTGGACCAAATATTCTCTCAGAAGTGAAGCCCATGAAAGCTCCTGGCAAGCCAAAGTGTATTCTAGATGTAGTCTGGGAAGGGAAACTCAACAATACATTGTTGTTAGTTGCCTTCGAGTGTGCAGAGTAGAACTGCTTCTTAGGGTTTTCAAGGCTGTGACTTTTCAGAAGCAGATTGCCAGGCCTATCTTCCAATGTGCCTCTGGGTGGGTTCAAACCACAACCTTGTGGCTAGTAGGCAAGGGTTTAACTGTTTGCACCACCCAGGGACTCCTAGCCAACACTACATACTAGTTTCTTTCTTTTCTTCCTTCACAGCTTTTTCTAGGATGGGCCTGTCCTGCAGCTGCCAGCATAGTTTTCCAGAACTTGAACTGCCTAGACTAAGCCGTATTTTGTCCTCCTGATCCTTCTACTTGGTCAGCTCTATGAGTCAGGGCAGTGTTGACACCATCGCTTTCCCTAGTATGCACCCCACATGCTGTAACCTCAATCCAGGCCTAGTTTAGCAGGCTTGCTGGCTGTGTGTGCGCATGTGATAGACCCTCCCACCCTACTGTCTCCTTCCATGAGTTCTTGCATCAGGGACGGAGGCGTATACGATTCTTATGATTAATGCATAAAGCTCTGCACCCACCATATGATTTTGCATTAAACTGCCCCAGATATTATCAGATTATTTCATTTTAAGTAATCCATTCTTGCAAAAAGTGCTAGACTTGAAACTAGCATTTCAAGAGAAGTAGTTTTCCTTAAGAGAAGCAGCTCAGATATCTCTACATTTTGCTCCGGGAGGAAATTTTTCTGGTGGGTAGGTGGAGCTAGACTGCCCGACCCTCTGTCCTGATTTTGTTATTTCTAGCTTGGATTATTGCTTCTGACACTCCTGCCTCAGAGGGCACACTGCTCTTTGTTGACACCTTCTGCCATGTGTGGACAAAGCCCTTTCTAAAAGCATATCTGGATGGCTGACAGAGGTTGAATGTCCACACTTAATTTATTAAATTCTAAGGGCTTATAAGAGGGAAATAAAGAGTTCAAAATACGGTCTTTAATGGCATCCTCAGAAGGCGTTGCTTTTCTTTTTCTTTAATGCAGCCTGCAGAATGCTGGTTCTCCGTGTTACTTGTAAATCTGATAATGGCTTCTCTGTAAATTTGAGTCCTGCAGCTCAGATTTGCTCTCTTTTTACAAGCTGCTGCTTCTTCCTTGTCCTAGGTCATGGTGTAGCCACAGGAAGGGGGTATTAAATACCTCGGGGAGTAACTGAAAATGGACTCCCCCTTTCATTGGAAATGTGGAAGTTATCGTGAATCCTCAGCAACACCACTGCATGTCTCCCAGGCTTCCATAGCTCAGAGTGTTTATTTAAGCATTTTATACCCAATTTTCCGAGAACTCTCTGCTTTCACGTCTTATCTTACAATTTATGTTTTCACAGGAAACTTTGTACCATGTAGTGTACATATCTTTCATTTAGATAGAAATTTTGACTTCTTTAAACACTGTCCAAAAGTTTTTTCAACCTCACCTGCAGACCTGTAGCCCACCAGGTGAGTTTGAATCTCCCTAGTACATAATTGATTCTTGGTGAGCAAAAAGGTGAGAATCCATAAGAGTTCTAGTTCCAGGTCTGGTCTAACCATTTTTGTGTGACCTTTGGAAAAATCACTTAACATTCTCTGAGTAACTGTAAATTTTGGGCTAATGGTGCCTATTTTAGCCTGCAGGATTGCTGGGAGATTAAGAATGCAGATGCATATTTAAATGCCTGTTTGAGAGAGTGCAGCCAGAACCCCAGGATGGAGATGCCATTTTCAAGCTCAGGTTGATGAGTTTTTAAGCTGGGGAACACAGGTTACACTTGGACTGAGAAATCTGTGCTCTGTAAACCCATCTATTGTGTATCCTCTTCCATCTTTGTTTCTCATGTTTTTGATAGTGTTCCTGATGAAAAATCCCAACCTGTCTTGCTTGGTTAGACAAAGAGAAAGAGGAGTTTTTTCTACTTACACCTCCCCATCAGTTATATCCCTACATGCTAGAGAATTCTTGGGGAATCAATTCTAAAATCCTTTCCTTCAGTGTTGGAGTAATTATCTTTTCTATTATCCCACTACCTTCATACCCCCATCATTTTGTTCTTTTTTATGGTTAGGGGCTGGGATGAGTCTATGCATCATGCACAATCTCTTGTTTTTAAAATGTAATGGCCCCTCCTCTGTACTGGAAGAGCAAAACAGGAATAGTCTCAGGGGGAATGAGAAAGGATTATTTCCTCACCAACTGCCCCCATAGTGTGCAGCTAAATTTAGAACTTCTGTGTGGATGGGCTTACACTCTCGCTTCATTTGGTGGTCAGTAAGATTGCACATTTCCTTTCATTTTGGGCAGACATCCCTGTGGAATTCCAAAGAGGGCTCTAATTATTACTTAGTGAACCAATTCTACAGTGTTCTGTGTAACCAAACTTTAGGTAAAGGAAATTGCTTCTCTTCTGTTATTAGTTATTAATAATCTGGCCTTTGGACCGAATTTTTCCAGTGCCTTTGTTTGTTATACATTGCAGAAATACTAATTTATTGTTCTTTTGATGTGGTGGGTGATTCTATACAAAATGAAAGTCAGCAAGAGAATCTGGGTGGGGCATGCTTATCGAGAAGAATAGAAAGTTGTGTTTATCAAGTAAAGAACAGAAACACAAACTCCAATTCGTACAGAAAACTGGCATTGTACCAACTCTCTTCGGGTGTCTTTTATATAATAATTTTTTTAATTATTAAAAATAATAATTTTTAAAAGTTTTATACTTGTGAGAAATGGTGTGGAGCACTAACATATCACACCCCCAAAAATAGACACTGAAAAGGCAATAAAATACTACTAAGCAAAACAACATACCAAATGGGCTTATGTTAACTTCACCTGCTTTTAGGTTTGCAAAGTCCACCAGCTACCCTTCAACCATCTGTTATTGCTGTTTGAGTTCAAATCCTGGCCCATAGTAGTATTTCACAGCCAACATTAGCCAGAGAGGGATAAACAACTATTTAAAAATAGCATGTATGTAAGTTAATTTGGTTTTTTTTTGAGAATTAAACATTTTTAAGTTCCTATGAGTTGAAATCGACTCAACAGTGACAGGTTTGGTTTGGTTTGGTTAAGGCAAACTCAGGAGCCCTGGTGGCACAGTGATTTAAGTGCTTGGCTGCCAACCGAAAGATCGGTGGTTCGAAGCCACCAGCTGCTCCACGGGAGGGAGATGTGGCAGTCTGCTTCCATAAATGCAGTTCTTCTCTTTCCTATAGGGTCACTATGAGTCAGAATTGACTTGATGGCAATGGGTTTGGTTGGGGTTGGGTAAGGGGAGCTTATTATTTCAAGGCCCCTCTTCAGAGTATACTTCTGAGAAACAGTACTTTTATAAGCTTAATAATGATTGCTAATTGTTTTTTCCTGAAAACTGAAATCTCTTTTTGTATGTAAAATTTGCCTAAAGAAGAATAAGGTACAACGCAGTGATAATGTTTATCTCCAATTTACTTCCCTTCCCCAATCTACAGGTTTGTCTGTAGCTCCGTGCCTTTGCTTATGTTTTGCTTTCCTGAAATGCTGACCTGCCCCCTTTCAGGTTTTTCTCCAGGGTCCAGCTAAATGTCTGCTTCTTTAAAAAATTCCTCTTTGCTGACTGATTGACGCTGTATTTTCTTCTTTTAGAATTTATTATAGAATGGATTATATGAACGTGTGATTGAGATTTATTTGTGATTTATAGTATAATGTGTTGATACTTATTACTCAGTGTCTCCATCCACACAGTAAGTTTCTCAGAGAGAATGGAATTAGTTATTAGTAGTTCAGTGGTAGAATTCTACTTTCCATGCAGGAGACTCAGGTTCAATTCCTGTACAGTGTACCTTTCAGCAGAGCTTCCAGACCAAAACGGATTAGGAAGAAAGGATCTACTTCTGAAAATCAACCAAGAAAACCCTGTGGATCACAAAGATCTGATCAGCAACCTATCAAGGGGATGGTACAGGACTGGGCAGTGTTTCATTCCACTGTGCATGGGTTGCCATGAGTCAAGACCTACTCCATGGCAGCTAACAATAAATAACAACCCAGTTCTAGGAATGTGTTAGATGCTTGCACGTGCATTGTTCTCATGGTACAGTGATTGAGACTGTGGGCTCTGGAGTTAAACTCTCTGGGTTTAAATCTTGTCAGCTGTGTGGTCATGAGCAAGCATTTCTGTGCTTCAGTTATTTCATATGCAAATTTGAGCTAATACTGAATTGGTTTGTTGTGAGGATTAAATTAGATTATACAGGTAAAACATTTAGAAGAGTACCTGGCATATTATAAGGTCTCAACATATGTCAACTATTATTATTAACTCAAAGAGCCACCCTATGAGGTAGACATTCTCTTCGTCTTGCAGGTGAAAAACCTGAGACTGACAGGTTAAAGGAATTGCCCACAGAGTCAGCATTAGCACTCGTATGTCTTATCTGAGAGCCTGAGTTCTTTTACTAATTACCAGACCAGTTGCCGTTGCGTTGACTCCAAATCATGGCAACCCTATGTGTGTTAGAGTAGAACTGTGCTCCATAGGGTTTCTGATGGCTGATTTTTTAGAAGTCTATCACCAGGCCTTTCTTTTGAGGCCCTTCTGGGTGGACTCAAATCTCCAAACTTTTGGTTAGCAACTGAGTGTGTTAACTATTTGCACCATCTAGGGATACCTTATATAACATAAACTCATTGCTGTCCAGTCAATTCCAACTCATAGCAACCTATAGGACAGCGTAGAACTGCCCCATAGGGTTTCCAAGGCTATAAATCTTTACAGAAGCAGACTGCCACATCTTTCTCTCGAGGAGCAGCTGGTGGGTTTGAACTGCCAGCATTCCAGTTAGCAGCCAATCACTTAACCACTGCGCCACCAGGGTTCTTTATATAACATAACTACTACAAATAATGAAATAGGATTGTGCATTTTTTGCTCAAATCTATATAGAATTACTCATGTCATAGTACCTCGGCATCAGGTTCTACACCTTACATTTCTTTTGCACCTCATGTAACAGCTAGCCTACTTGGTAACAAATGGATAAAGGTTGGCAAATACATGCCAATTAAATGAGGTCATGAATGTGAAAGGACCTGGCAAAGTGCTTAATACTTATTGTATCAGGTACTGTTAAACACCTCTGTGGGAAAGGCCACACCAGCATAATGAATTTGCAGCAGTAGGCTCACCTCTTACCTTTATGAATAGTACAACGGGAAAATTTAAATAAGCAATTTTACAGCGAAATCAGAGGTGAGGCATGTTGAATTATAAAGGGATGGCATATCAGTGTTTTTCAAATATTTTTTAGAAATGACATCCTTTTTGTCAAATTAAATCTCATGTGTAAGTTCAGTCAATAATAAAATAGGCAGAAGTGAAGTTCTTCTGGTTGAAGCAAGCTGGATGAACCACATCATCTCTGGCTTGGGTCACTCCTTGAGGCACCTCCTCAGAACTTAAGAGGCTTCAAGATACAATCCTACCCTTACTTAATTAATTTTTTTTGTGTTAAATTTTTAAAAAATTTATTTTTTGTCTATCCTTTATTTTTAACATGAAGGATAAATGAGGCTGAGAGAGAAAGTGATTAGTCCAAGATCACAAGTCCAGAGCTGAAAACTTGATTCTTTCCTCTGCTGTTCTACCTCAAGGAGACACCTGGTCACTTCTACTTTTCCTTGTCTAGATTCCTGTGATCATTTCAGACAATTGGCACAATGGGGAGCAAACAGTTACCTCTCCTATATCCCAAGTAAAACCAAACAAAACCCATTGCCGTCAGTTGATTCTGACTCATAGCAACCCTATAGGAAAGAGTAGAACTGCCCCATAGTGTTTCCAAGGAGTGGCTGGTAGATTCCAACTCTTAACCACTGAGCCACCAGGGCCCCATATGCCAAGTAAGAGAGTCCAAACGCAACCATCCACATGTATCAGAAGCCCAGTGCTTTGAATTGTTTGGAGGCAGTGAATTACCAATGCAAAAGTTTTCAAAGGAGACCAAGTTTTTAAAAGTCTTTCATTTGAATGATTATATAAAAAGAAAAGTAATAAAATGTTTATTTGAATTTCTTTCCTTTTAACTGGAATAATGCATTTCAAGGATTTCAAGCTTAAAATGTAAGAATAATAAGAAATGTGACTGAAGTGCCTTGGTTTTTCAGGGGTCTGATTCTGAGGACTGTATTTCACATCAACCAGTTCTCCTTGATGTCACTATTGTAGGGTATTTCATGATAGACAACATCTTTAAAGAAAAATATAATATGTGGAATAAAGTCCCAGGCTGTATAATTCTACTAACATTAGGGAAGCAATGCAAAACTCAGTCCTATAAATTGCAATTCATAGATTTCACCAGGAAATAAATAGGTTCATATCCTACAAGGTTGGAATGAGAGGTCTCATAGATGCATAAAGCTGAAAGAGTAAATATTCAAAAAAATTTAAAAAATACTACCAGAACTCTGACACTGAAGATTTAAAGACAAATGAGATCATGGTTTCTGCCCTTAAAGAGCTCAGTCTCAGAGAAGACCTGCACTAATCTCCAAATTTTGCATGCTAGAGATTAGGTATACCTGTGTGGTTTGAGCTGGTGCTAGGGAGGCAGTGCAGGCTAGAGAGTCTGTGAACTTGCATGGCATCTGGGGTGGACAACGTGGAAATATATGTGAACAAAGAATGGAATCTTTAAGAAGAGGACTACGGTTTACAGACCTGGCTCATCCCATTTGGCTGCATAACTTTGGTCAACAAGCATAGCTTCTCGGGGACTTCTTTTTTTTGCCTGTAAAATGGTTTTTCTGAGTCATTGCGGAAATACTAGATTATGAATATGAATACGCCTTGTAAAACCATTTTAATCCAGACATCACTTGGGATCTCTTTAGCCTTGCTTCTCAAGGGCTCTTCTGAGTGCTTCTCTGAGCTTAGCATTGACCCAGATGTATAATGAAATGCAATGAACGTCTTTTGGAATTCCCCCCAGACGAATTCATCAGCACCAAGCATCTCATGTGCTCATGGGGAAGAGTCAAATCATGCTCTAATCAACCTCCAACCATTTTACTGTTTTTCATTTCTCTATCCTGGATTTCTCCCAGAGGCTCAAACTTCTTTGCCCTGTATTATACAAAATAACTTCCCTTGTTTTGGGAAGCACTGGGGCCAAGCTAACACTTAGCTTCCCTCCCAAGCATTTTTTCAGATCATTTTCCTAATACTATATCTTTCTTTCTTCAGTGAATTCAGCTTGTAACACTATAAAGTACAGTATTAAGCATATTTTAGTGTCTTATGTTATTATAAATGACTCCCTGGGTGGCACAAATGGTTAAGCACTTGACTACTAGCCAAAAGGTTGGGGGTTTGAACCTACATAGGGAAGCCTTGGAGCCCTGGTGGCACAGTGGTTAAGTACTCGGCTACTGTCTTAGTCATCTAGTGCTGTTATAACAGAAATAACCACAAGTGGATGGCTTTAACAAAGAGAAATTTATTCTCTCACAGTCTTGTAGGCTACAAGTCTGAATTCAGGGCACCAGCTCTAGGGGAAGGCTTTCTCTCTCTGTCAGCTTGGGGGGAAGGTCCTTGTCATCAATCTTTCCTTGGTCTGGGAGCTTCTCCTCGCAGGAACATCAGGTCCAAATGATGTGCTCTGCTCCCGGCACTGCTTTCTTGGTGGTATGAGGTCCCCCTGTCTCTCTGCTTGCTTCTCTCTTTTATATCTCAAAAGAGATTGACTTAAGACACAATCTAATCTTGTAGATCTCATCAACATAACTGCCACTAACCCATCTCATTAACATCATACAGATAGGATTTACAACACATACATCAGATGACAAAATGGTGAACAATCACACAATACTGGGAATCATGGCCTAGCCAAGTTGACAGATATTTTGGGGGGACAGAATTCAATCCATAACGGCTGCTACCGAAAGGTTGGCAGTTCGAACCCACCAGCTGCTCCTCAGGAGAAAGTTGTGGCAGTATGCTTTTGTAAAGATTATAACTTTTGAAACCCCATGGGGCAGTTCTATTCTGTCTTGTAGGGTTGCTAAGAGTCAGAATCAACCTGACAGCAATGGACTTGGCTCTGGTTTGGTTTAGGGGAGTCTTGGAAAACAGGCTTGGCAATCTGCTTCTGAAAGGTCATGGCCTTGAAAACCATATAGAGCAGTTCTACTCTGCACACATGGGATTGCAATGAGTCAGAATTGACTCGATGGCGACTAACAACAGCAAATGTTATTATAATTATTTAAAAATTTCAGGACAAGAGAAACACTTGGGATTTCTATTTGAATAAAGATGATGTGAATGAGAATATAGTGTTAAATGAATTCGAGGAAGATGCAAAAAGTTGGCAGGTAATAATTTGAATGAATAAATGAGTGAATAATGAAGGAAGCATTTGATTATTCTCAGTTTTGTCAGTGATCTCCCCAAGATGCAGTGTGAATACAAGGTCAAATGTATTCCTCAACACAAGTAATCCTTGTTGTTCTTCTTAGGTGCCATCAAATAGAACTGCTCCATAGGGTTTCCTAGGCTGTAATCTTTATGTGAAGGAGCCCCAGTGGCACAATGGTTATATACTTGGCTGCTAACCAAAAGGTTGGCAGTACAAACTCACCAGTGGCTCTGCAGGAGAAAAGACCTGGAGATGTTCTCCTGTAAAGATTACTGTCACAGCCCCTCACACGGGGCATCATCTGTCGGAGTGTCTACAGCTTCCTCACATGGCACACCATCTATCGCAGCCCCTCACACGAGGCACCATCTGTTGCAGCGGCGGCAAATGTTGGGACAGCAGAGACAGTAACCAAACACAACTCTTACAGAGAAGTGGGGCCAGGAGGGTCACTCTGAGGAGTCGACCCCCGGCTTCAGTCCCAGGAGTTTATTTATAGTCAATACAGCAAGCAGTGAAGCAAATAACAGAACAATGGGCTTTGGGTGAGTAACAATAAGTTTCGGGCAAGGGAGAAGGAATTCAGGTAAACAAGCCAATCAGTAATGGGACAATAGGTTTGGGAAAACAAGTCGTGACAAGTCTCAACATGTTGAGGACAAGTCTCAACATGCTGTGCAGCATAGAGGCCGGTGGAAGCTGCAGTTGTCAATAGTGCAACCATGTTTAAAAGGCATATATCCCCACAGATTACAGCCTAGAAAACACTATGAGGGCAGTTCTACTTTGTCCTATAGGGTCGTTATGAGTCTGAATCAACTGGACAGCATACAACAACAATCTTTATGGGAGTATATCACCAGGTCTTTTCTCCCATGGACCAGCTGGTGGGTTCTACCCACTGACCTGTTGGTTAGCAGCTACATGCTCAACTATTGTGCCACCAGGGCTCCTTTCACATAATCCTAGAACTCTTAAATCAAATCAGAGCCAAATTTTCATGTTATATCCAGTTATAAGTGAATTCTGATAGAATTCTCCTATTGCACATTAATCTTCTCTTTAGAGTCAAATGATCTCTTGCAGAAATCAAATGATCCTATGATTTTTGGATGAAAATTCTTTTAGTTGCAAGAGACAGAAATCTGCTACAAAATCTCTTAATTGAAAGAGAGAACTTGAGTATCTTGAAAGCCTTTTTCCCCCTGTTGTGACTAAGATACCTCTAGCAGCTCCAAGCTTACATTGTTCATAGCCTATGATCTCTGAAGAAGAGAAATTCTTTCTCAGCCCCCTGTTATTGTTAGTTGCTGTTAAGTTGATTCTGACTCATGGTCACCCCATAAGTGCCGAGTAGAACTGCTCCATAGGGTTTACCAAGGCTGTGATCGTTTGGAAGCAAATCTCTAGGCCTGTCTTCCGAGGCACTTCTGGGTGGGTTTGAACCTCCAACCTTTAGGCTAGTAGTCAAGTGCAATCCATTTGCATCACCCAAGGACCTCTCAGTCCCCTACCAATGCTCAATAAAGGATCATCATTAACTACGCTTGAGTCATGAGCCTGCCCTTGGGCCAATCACTATCTCCAGGGGGATGGGTACTTTGATTGGATTATGGTGAGGGAGGCAGGACCATGTGATTGACAATCCTATTAGGTGAGGACTGGAAATGAGAAGACGGAAGTGGAAGGGATACTGCACAGGCAAAAACAACAGATGTATCCTGTAGGGCTTTTATGAGTCATTCTGAGGGCTGGAGAGGGTGCAACAGTGGCCCAAATCCCTGGGAATTCTGTTCAAGTGCCCAATATTCTGGTGCATTTCCTGGTTTTGCCTTGTGGAGATCACCCAGCCCTATTCAGTTTTGAAGTTTTTCCTCCCAAATAATGAAATTTTGAAAGATCATTATTTTGAAAGATTAATGTTGCTCTTATTACTTATAAATTTGAGGGTTTTTTTTCAAACAGAACCTCTATGGAAATGTTTATTTGAAGTGGGTAACTCTGGTCCCATGATGTCCATCAGTGGAGATTTTAGCACCTAAAATTGTCTCTTGAGCCATTGTACTTATGAGGGAGATATTATAGATTTGAAAAGTTGAATACCTTCAGTTTGTGGTTTTAGCCCTGTCATGAATTGAATTGTGTCCTCCAAAAATATGTGTGTCAATTTGGCTATGCCATGATTCCAAGTATTGTGTAATTGTCCACTGTTTTGTCATCTGATGTGATTTTCCTATGTGTTGTAAATCCTATCTGTATGATGTCAATGAGATGGATTAGGGGTGGTTATGTTGATAAGATCTACAAGCTTAGATTGTGCCTTAAGCCAATCTTTTTTGAAATATAAAAGAGAGAAGCAAGCAGAGAGACAGGGGGACCTCATATTACCAAGAAAACAGCATCGGGAGCAGAGCGTGTCCTTTGGACCTGAGGTTCCTGCATGGAGAAGGTGCTAGTCCAGGGGAAGATTGATGGCAAGGACCTTCCTCCAGAGCTGAGAGAGAAAGCCTTCCCCTGGAGCTGACACCCTAAATTTGGACTTGTAGCTTACTAGGCTATGAGAGAATAAACTTCTGTTTGTTGAAGCTATCCACTTGTGGTACTTCTGTTATAGAGCAGCACTAGATAACCAAGACAAGCCCCATCCTGAAAAATGTTCTAAAATATTCCTTGAATGCTCCCATCCAGGCACAATGTGACTCTGAGGTCCAGTAATTATTACCCCTCACACCTGCCTCCAATCCAGCAGCTTGGCTAGTAGGAGCTTCATTAGGTGTGCAAAATTAGCCCTGATTAGGTTTTCACCTCTCTGCTTGTTTACTGTGCTTTGTAGTGTCAGGTCTGACTCTGATAGCTAAATCCAGATCTGTGGTTCCCTATGTTCCAGAGGGCCCCTTAGAAATTCAAGATTAGTGACCTGAGGGACCAGTTCATTCAATTTAGAGCTCTGAGCTACTCAGGCTGTCTGCATGAAGCTTCATCTAAAGTGGAGTTGTTACGAGCTTCTTCTAGCTAACTGGATACAGAGCTCGGAAAGCCAGGCTTTGGTAGAATGGATGGAAAAATACTATGTATATTTGCTTGGTGAGTGGAAAAATATATTCATTGGGTGTAATTGGGCAAAATCACAAAGATGTATGTACAGGGATTTTCACTGAGACATTGATTTTAACAGTCAAAACTTGGAAACAACTTACATTTCTAACATTAGAGAATTGACCAGATAATTTATGGTAATATTCACCCAACAAAATCATTTAAGATAATTAAGCAAAAATAAAAACAAGACGGAAGTAAATATATATTTATTCAGTGAAACCTGTGAGAGCTGGAACTTGTCGAGACTGCCTTGTTTTTCCAGGTCTCGCAAGTTTTCTGCCTATTACAGGGTGCAGTCTTACCAGTTTTCTATCATGCATTTTAGTGGAAAGAATTTGTGTTTTCCTTCTCTGGCAGGTTTCTGCCTTACACGGGTTCCAGCTTTCACAAGTTTTACTGTACAGTATATTAACATCGACAAATCAAATAGACTACATCTGTAGAAAGAGACGATGGAGAAGCTCAATATCATCAGTCAGAACAAGGGCCAGCTGGGGAACAGACCATCAATTGCTCATAAGCAAGTTCAAGTGAAGTTGAAGAAAATTAAAACAAGTCCACAATAGCCAAAGTATGACCTTGAGTATATCCCACCTGAATTTAGAAACCATCTTAAGAATAGATTTGATGCATTGAACACAAATGACTGAGACCAGATGAGTTGATGAGGGATGACATCAAGGACAGCATACATGAAGAAAGCAAAAGGTCATTAAAAAGACAGGAAAGAAAGAAAAGACCAAAATGGATGTCAGAAGAGACTTTGAAACTTGCCCCTAAACGTAGAGTAGCTAAAGCAAATGGAAGAAATGATGAAGTAAAAGAGTTGAACAGAAGATTCCAAAAGGCAGCTTGAGAAGACAAAGTAAAGTATTATAATGAAATGTGCTAAGACCTGGAGTTAGAAAACCAAAAGGGAAGAACATGCTTGGCATTTCTCAAGCTGAAAAACTGAAGAAAAAAATTCAAGCCTCGAGTTGAAATATTGAAGGATTCTATGGGCAAAATATTGAATGACACAGGAAGCATCAAAAGAAGATAGAAGAAATACAGAGTGACTGTACCAAAAAGAATTGGTCGATGTTCAGCCATTTCAGGAGGTAGCATATGATCGAGAACCAGTGGTACTGAAGGAAGAAGTCTAAGCTGCACTGAAAACACTGGCAAAAAACAAGGCTCCAGGAACTGATGGAATACCAGTTAAGATGTTTCAACAAATGGCTGCCATGCTTGAAGCAATCATCATCTCTGCCAAGACATTTGGAATACAGCTACCTGGCCAGGCAACTGGAAGAGATCCATATTTGTGCCCATTCCAAAGAAAGATGATCCAAGAGAATGTGGAAATTATCGAACAATACCCTTAATATCACACGCAAGTAAAATTATGCTGAAGGTGATTCAAAGCAGTTGTAGCAGCACATCAACAGGAAACTAACTGCTAGAAATTCAAGCCAGATTCAGAAGAGGATGTAGAACGAGGGATATCATTGCTAATGTCAGATGGACCTTGGCTGAAAGCAGAGATACCAGAAAGATGTTTACCTGTGTTTTATTGACTATGCAAAGGCATTCAACTATGTGGATCATAATGAATTATGGATAACATTGCAAAGAACGGGAATTCCAGAACACTTAATTGTGCTCATGCGGAACCTGTACATAGAACAAGAGGGAGGTTTTCAAACAGAACAAGGTCAGGGATGCAGCAATGCAGGATCCTGCCATGCTGATGATGTGTCTTTCCCCCTGGGATTGTCAAC
This sequence comes from Dugong dugon, assembly GCA_030035585.1. NCBI lineage: Eukaryota > Metazoa > Chordata > Mammalia > Sirenia > Dugongidae > Dugong > Dugong dugon. The sequence goes on from CM057467.1 coordinate 38,065,179, forward strand.
CATGAGAGTGATACTTAAGGAACAATAGGAGATGACGTTATTACTGAACAAGCATGCAGTTCTCCCTCTGGATCCTTCCAGTGGAAGATGGATAGAAGAAAATGGATTAAATACAGAGACTTTTAAGTGAGGCCTCCTGAATCTAAGTTGGTCGAGCCTTCCCTGGTGTAAGTTATCTGTTTAGTTGTAGATGCAGAGTAGGTTGGGCACTTAAAAAGAGACCTTGGTGTTCCTTAGTTTTCTTATTACACTGTCATGGAAAGAAATGAGCTAAGGGAGAGCTTGGGGTTTTTATTTTAACATAAATAAATATGGCTCAGTGGTTAACCTGAACTCTGGCCAATCAAATGACAAGCTGTCCCTCCCTGGCAGATGTTTGAGTGGGGTTATGTGTGGAGTTAGTAAGGAGATGGGTAGAAGGGCAGATGCATTTTTACCGTAGCATGCATGTATAGAAGAAGGGCAAAACATTTACACCAAAAATGCCACAGTGTTTTTCTTTTCTGGGCAGTGGGAATAGACTGATTATTATCTTTATGGATTGTTAATTGTCTGTATTTTCTGACATTTCCTCAGTGAACATTGATTTCTGTGTAACAAGAAAGTCTTGCATGAAAATTCAGCTTTAATGTTAATTTAAACAAGCATCCTGCCCACCCCAAACTCCTGTTGTTCTTATCAGCATCATCCAGAGGCATTTTGAATAAATAAGCTCCTTATCTTTTCAACCTTAGGTTCCTCGTTGTTGTTTGTTGTCAAGTCGATTCCGACTCATAGCAAGCCTATAGGACAGAGTAGAACTGCCCCATACGGTTTCCTAGACCTGGGAGCTGATTGCCAGGTCTTTTCTCCTGTGCAGTGGCTGGTGGGTTCGAACCGCTGACCTCTCAGTTAGCATCCCGGTGCTGAACCACTGAGTCACCAGGGCTCCTTGGGTCCTCATTTCCCACCACATTTTTCAGATAAGACTTAAGTGAGCTCTTACAAGCGTTGATTAGAACCTCACCGAATGCCTCCAGCACTGGCTGCCCTGATGTGCCTGAGACGCGAGTACGTACACGGAAAAAGGTAACTTGACTGAAAACTTCAGGGAAGACCATTGGGGGAAGACAAACCAATAATAATGATGATGGTGATAGTTAACACTTAACTAGGGCTTGCTGTGTAACAGACCCCACTAAAAGCTTTACTAAACCTATTTGGTCCCCGCTGTTCTATTAATTAGAAACCGTTATGATCTTCACTTTACAGTTGAAGCCCCGAGAGTTAGAAGATTTGCCAAAGATCACTCAGCTAATAATTGGCAGAGCTGGGATTCAAACCCAGGCAGTCTGTCACCAGTGTCTGTGTGTCAACCACTCTGCAGTGTGGAAGTGGCTCCACTCTGGGCACCCTCTCTATGGCTAACTCCTAAGTACTCTTCAGGCTAACCACGACCCCTAATGACTTGGCTAGGGAATTCTCCAATTTTATTACACAGTATCCAAAGCACTTGTCACACTGAGTTGTGATTTATTGTTAACTGTCTATTGCCTCAGCTAGACTGTGAGATTCTTGAGGATAGAGGCTGTGCTTTATCAATACTGAGTGAATATTTAGTCATCTGGCTATGGTACACACATCGATTCCAGGAACTGCAGAGTTCCACTGAGTCTTAAGTAGGCGCTGAAAATAGACCCAAGGGAGAGACTAGTTTCTTCCAGCAATGTGATTGTCTGGGCAAAGTGTCCTCCTCAGGCAGTGGCTCAGTGAGCTGCCCATATGCATAGTCCTGGGCTTGGTCATAGCAGAATTAATTAGGGGTAATGTATACTTTGTAATGATTTATAGTCTGAAGTGCCAGATATGAAAATACCATCATATGTTGCCTGTACAGGCAACAGCATTTTTGCTCTAGGCAGAGTACCATGCTTGGAGCTTTGCGGAAGAGAGAGAGAGAAAGAGGGAGAGAGAGAATATAGTTCTCATATTTAACAAATTTATAATTTTTAAGTTGATGAAGCTATACTCTCATTTTTTTTTCTCTTTAATTCACTGAATCATACAATAATAATTTTTTGGTATTTGTCATAACAACAGCAATAATGATTATACTAGCATTTATTGCTAGTGATTTTATTGCTTTATTTTGTTCACTTTTATTTAGGTGCATCACATGTCATCTCATTTGGTCCTCACAATGACACTCTGAGGTGGATACTATTGTCATCTCCATTTTATAGATGTGACTCCAGAGTTTGAGGGAAAAAAGACACACTTCAGTTTATTGATCTTATTTATTCTAAATGACAAAGTAATAAAATCGTATTCCAGAAATTTTGTGAAAAATAGAAGAAAATATCTCACTGTATTCCAAATCTGGCATAGTAACATGCCATCACCAAGTGCTTTACTCAGTTTTGCCTTTAAAGCTAACTTGTGCAGCCTTGTTGCTTAGTATATGAGAATCTCAGAGGTGTTTCTTAGAGGAGATGGTCCTTGAAGGATAAAAAAAAGACAAGTTTTATTAAAAAAAATGATTTTGAACTTCAAAAATTGTCTTTAACTGAGTGCTTCCTTATTCTTGTTGCAGACCAGTCTGCAAATAGGCAGAGGACTCTCTGCAAAGGGACTGGTTCTGCATAAGCTGCAGCATTTATTTTTTTCCCAGAGGTTGCCCTCCACCACTGCCAATCAGGACTTTAATTCCACAAATATAGGTCTCATGATGGTCTGTTGTGTTAGCTGCTGTCTTAGTTATCTAGTGCTGATATAATAGAAATACTACAAATGGGTGGCTTTAACGAACAGAAATTTATTTTCTTACAGTTTAGTAGGCTAGAAGTCCAAATTCAGGGTGCTGGCTCTAGGGGAAGGCTTTCTGTCGGCTCTGGAGGAAGGGCCTTGTCTCTTTTCAGCTTCTTTTCTTCAGCAATTTTCATGTGGCTTGATATCTATCTTCCCCCATCTTTGCCTGCTTGCCTGGTTGCTTGTTCAGTCTGCTTCTTACGTCTCAAAAGAAATTGACTTAAGACACACCCTACACAAATACTGCCTCATTAGCATACAAAGAAAACCCATTCCCAAGTGGGATTATAACCACAGGTATAGGGGTTGGGATTTATAATACATATTTTTGAGGGACACAATTCAATCCATAACAGCTGCTGCTGAGTTGGTCCCCAAATCGTGGCGACCCCATGCCCAACTGTCCTGTGCCATTCCCATGATCAGACTGTTGTGATCCATAAGGTTTTCATTGGCTCATTTTCAGAAGTACATTATCAGACCTTTCTTCCTAGTCCTTCTTACTCTGCAAGCTCCACTGAAACCTGTTCAGCATCATAGCAACATGCAAACCACTACTGACAGACAGGTAGTGCCTGCACATGAAGTGCATTGGCTAGGAATCCAGCCTGGGTCTCCCACAGGGGAGGCAAGAATCCTACTACAAAACCACCAATATCTCACTATGAATTATCTATATGCCCTTAATTCCTGGTGTTACATATTAAACTTGAAAGCAAAATAGGTGGGAGATTTGTATTTAATGACTGTCAATAGGAGGGACTAAAAAACACGTAAACACATGCAAATTCTGTTGCAAATGATCACTGGAAATTCTGAGGCAATGTGGTATCATGCTATCTTCTCCAGATTTTCTTTTAAAACACTCCTAAAAGTATGCAAGATTTGCAACAGCATTGGAAGTGAAGGATAAGAGAATATCCTAGGCTAGCATTTGAGGGGAGTTTCTGCTAATTGCAAAATTGATTATATTAAGTTGAGAAGCACATCCCAAGGTTATACATTCTGACCCCTTTGTATGAGAAGAGTTTGACCCATTTTATCTGTCTTCCTCAAGATCAGGAACAATGGGGTGTTCTAGTCAGGCAGATGTCTCATGCTGCACAGAAAATATTATCTGAAGCAGTAAGGGTCTTATACAGTTGTCCCAATAATCCACCTTACACTCTAACTCAAGCAAATAAATAACCTCTTTCTATATCAGTTTTATACTGCAGCTTTCAGTACACAACACCAAGGGAGAGGAATGTATGCATTAATTTCATGCATCCTAGAATATGCATTTTGTTACCTAACATGGAGAGTCCAACAGCAAAGGAGAATATTTCAACATATTTCAGCAGAGCCACACTGGATAAATGCCTGCTAGCCACTATAAATTGGATTAGGGATATTCTTATTCTTATCTTTCTAAATTTAGATTTGAGAAAAGGAATCTAGTGCCACAATTCTGAATAAAGAGATCATTAAGGATACACAATTTGCAGTGTCTATTGGCAACACTAGGCCTGAGTCAACTGAGTCAAGCATGAATAAAAACAAAAAAGCAAAGCAAAGCATAAAAATTAGTCTGTGGAATATTCTATAACACAAAGAAAAAGTAGTGTTAACCTGGAGGGTCAAAGGGAAAGTGCACCTTTAAAAATATATTTATGACAAGAAATAGAATATCTAGATAATGTCTGTGTAGTGTTCCCAATAAAATGCATGAAAGAATAGCCTTTATGTAGTATAAATAACCAGTAATAAAGAGAAAATTGTCTGAGATAAAGAACAACGTGAAATGGAAGGTAGTTGCTATAAGGAAAAGAATGTAAGGAATTTCATTTCATAAGAGCAGAGCCGAATTATCTGTAGGCAGCAGAATTGACACTGTAGAAAATTTAATCACTGAGATGAGTAAAAACTTTCAAAAGCTTCACAGACTAAAACAGAAAAGAAAATATGAAGAAGTAGAGAGAAAATAAAACAATAGAAAAAGTTGATAAATAGTCATCCTACAAATTTTCAATATTCATTATAAAATCAATATACAGAGATCAAAAAATTGAAAACAAAATGAAACGAATCAATCTTTGTATTGAGTCAGTGACATAACAGAATACAGAGGAACTGTTTCAAGTGTCTTTAGAACCTGGTAATTTGTACGTTGTGAGTAGGATATACTTTGGTATAAAATGAACTGAAAAATATCTTAAAAACTATCGATAAAGATTTGGTAGTATTGGTTGTGTGTGATAATATAAATGGGCAATTATATTGCTTGTGGAGAACCAAGATTTTTAGTATTTTGAAAGATTCACAGATGTAATATTAATGAAGGTAAGTAAAACGGTTATTCTTTAGTGAATGTAATTTGAAAGTGTTGATTTTATGACATATTTGTCTCAAAAATATGTACTTTCTAGATCTGCCTGCTGAAACAACCTAGACACAATAGCCTATCCAATAGCGGCAAGCTTACAGCACCTGGACTGTTATTTCTAAATACCACTTCCCCTGAAAAGAAACTGATCTCCTTGGAAAAACAGAGGATTCCAGGTCTGGGGCAGGAAATGTATAAGATGAGTCTGGAATATTATGTCATATCAGAAACAAGGAAGCTATTAAAGTCTAGTGGGGTGTATCAAAAGGACTGGGGAGCCAACCTGAAGAGGATTCTACTGGCTAAAGATGGGATACTTTGAGCACCAATAAGAATAATAACTGCAATAAGGTGAAACACATCAAACATATTTAAATTGAGTTCATATTGATATTAAAATAAAAAAACAAAACCCACTGAGTTTTTAGAGGATACTACAAAACTATTTTGTAAACTGGCGAATGAAGGCAAGATCAAACCTGTCCTTGTATAAACGGTATCACAGAGTAACCAAGTAGTTGACACAGGCAAGACTTTCCAGCTAAGGAATGAAGAAGAAATCATAGAATGAGGATTACCATTTTGTAACCCCTCTGTGTCCAGATGTTTCTCTTTTGTTGCTAAAGGGAAAAATGTCCAGCTCCAATGTTACCCAGCCCTATTCACCCCTCTCTGGGGGCCTGTTCTCTTCTAACTGTGAGAATCATGGTATGTTAGTGGACATTTTAGTCACTTTACCTCTAAATGGATGCTCCCACAGCCTCAGCATTGGGTTCAAGAACCATGTAGCCAGACACCCTCAGACAATGTTGATCAGACTGAGGCAGAACAGACATCTGACCCAAACTGGGGCAATCAGGTTCTCCTTGGTGGGAACTACAGTACAAATTCCCTAGTTAGTGTCTGAAGGGTGATTGAACTAGGAGGTCAGGTAGCGCCAAAGTGAAGACTAATCTAGAAGGCTGGTGTACACATTTTAAAATAAACTTCATTTTTTAGAACAGTCTTAGACTTTCAGAAAAATTGAGGAGATACTACAGAGAGTTCCCATATACCTCGCAACCAGTTTTTTCTAGTATAAACATCTTTCATTAGTTTGGTAGGTGTCATGGATTGCATTATGTTCCCCCAAAAATGTGTGTATCAGTTTGGCTGGGCCATGATTCCTGGCATTGTTTGATTTTCCTATATGTTGTAAAACCTGCCTCTATGATGTTAGTGAAGGAGGATGGGTGGCAATTGTATTAGTGAGGCAGGACTCAATCTGTAAGATTGAATGGTGTCTTGAGGCAATCTCTTGAGATATAAAAGAGAGAGGTGAGCAGAGAGACAGGGGGACCTCATACCACCAAGAAAGCAGTGCCGGGAGCAAAGCATGTCCTTTAGACCTGAGGTCCCTGTGGACGGACCTAGTCTGGAGGAACATTGATGAGAAGGCCAACAGAGAGAGAAAGGCTTTCCCTGGAGCTGATGCCCTGAATTTGGACTTTTAGCCTCCTAGACTGTGAGAGAATAAATTTTTCTTTGTTAAAGCCATCCACTTGTGGTGTTTCTGTTATAGCAGCACTAGATGACCAAGACACTAGGTATGGTACATTTGTTACAATTAATCAATATTGATACATTATTATTAACTAAAATTGTTAATTTATTCAGATTTCCTTAGTTTTTACATAATCTTTTTCCATTCTAGGGTCTCATTCCGAGTATCACATTACATTTAATTATGTTATATTTAGTCATTTTTTCCTTAGGCTCCTTCTGGCTGTGACAATTTCATGCATTTTCCTTGTTTGTGATGCCCTTCATAATTTTGATGAGTACTGGTCGGGTATTTTGTAGGATGTGTCTCTACTGGAATTTATCTGACATTTTTCTCATGATTAGATTGGGCTTATGGGTTTTGGGAGGAAGTCCATTGAGGTAAAGTGCCATTTTCATCATATCATATCAAGGGTATATGCTAGTAACATGATTTATGACTGTTGACATTGTCCTTGATCACCTGATTGAGGAAGCCTGTCAAGTTCTTCCCCTTCTATGCTGTCCTCTTTGGAAGGAAGTCACTATGCACAGCCCACACTTAAGGAGTGAGGAGTTATGCTTCTTCTTAAGAATGGAGTGTTCATAAATTATTTGGAAATTTCTTATTTATTTATTAATTTATCCATTCATTTATAACAGTACAGACTCAAGGATATTATTTTATCTTTGGACTATAATCTGAAGTATTTTGGATTTTTTTTCTTGCTCAAGTTGTTCAAACTTTGGCCATTGGGAGCTCTTTAGTTGGCTCTTGTGCAACTTTGATAAACCCTTATCAATAAATTTTTAATTTTTTTTTTAGTACTTCCTTACTTTCTGGCACTACAAGATGCTCCAGGCTCATCTTATATATTTACTGCCCAGGTTTTAGAATTAGTAATTTCTCCAAAAAATCCTGGATCCTTTTTATTAGAGAATGGTATTGGAAACCAATATCTAGGTGTTAGGTATGCTAGTTTCTATTGGGTGTTATTTCTTTTAGTCCCTCTCAGATGATGTGGTGAAGAAATATATGTGTGTATACTAACCCATGTATAGGCACATATTGATAGATATTTTTATGTCACCATTTGTATCTATAGTAAGCTAAACATGACTTCACACTAATGTCTCCAATTCTAATCCATTACCACATAGATCATTCTAAATTTCTCCTCTTGCTTATCTATAAATTCCTACTCAAACAGTGAGAAACCTGGCTCTCACCATCCACCATCCATTTACTTAATTGTTCGATTCCGCTATATATGTTTAGCAGTATCAGAATTGTTAACGCATACCCTAGTAAGAAAAACTTTGTCCATTAGAGTACACCGTTGATGTGTTGTTCCTTTTGCCTTTAGTCTTATACACTTTGTTCATTTCCAGAATCTCATAGGTCAGCTCCATTTCCTCTTACCCCCTTCGGTAAGAGTGTTTCATACATTGTAATGCAGTTAGAGTCTCTTGTCACAGTCTTCATTCCTTCCTTGGATCTCTGACCTCCTGAGTGATTTTCTTTGTTTTTAATTTGCAAACATCAGGTTAACTCTCTGTGCTGTAAAGTCCACCATTACAGTATCATACAGAATATTTTCATCACTCTAAAATATTCTGTTTCACCTATTCAACTCTACCTCCTGCCCCCAGCAACCACTGTCCTATTTATGTCTCTTTGGTTTTTCCTTTTTCAGAGTGTCGTATAATTGGAATCATACAGTATGTAGCTTTTCTAGAGTGGCTTCTTTGACTTAGAAGTATACATTTAAGATTCCTCTTTTTGTAGTTCGATAGCTCATTTCTTTTCATTGCATCTATTTTGTGGATATAGCACAGTTTGTTTATCCTTTCACCTATTAAAGAACATCTTGGTTACTTCCAGAATTTGGTGATTATTATTAAAGTTGCTATGAACATCTGTGTGAAGGTTTTTGCCTGGCCATAAGTTTTCAAATAAATTTGGTGAATACCTGACGGAACGATTCCTGGATTGTATGGTAAGACTGTTTAGCTTTGTAAGAAACTGCCAAACTGTCTTCCAAAGTGTCTGTACCATTTTGCATGCCCACCAGCAATGAATGAGTGTTCCTGTTGCTCTTCATCCTCCTCAGCATTTCATATTGTCAGTTTTTTTGGATTTTAGCAATTCTAATAGGTGTATAATGACATCTTATTGTTGTTTTGATTTGCAATTCTCTAGTGACACATGACATTGAGTATCTTTTCATATGCTTATTTTCTACTGTTTATCTTCTGTTCATATCTTTTGCTCATTTTGTAAATGGGTATTTGCTTTCTTATTGTTGAATTTTGAGAGTTCTTTGTATACTTTGGATACAAGTTCTTTATCAGATATATGTTTTGCAAATATTTTCTCTAAGTTAGTGGCTTGTCTTTTTATTCTCTTAACAGTGTCTTCTACAGAGCAGAATTTTAAATTTTAATCAAGTATAACTTACTTTTTTTTCTAGGAATTTGCATCTAAAAAATCATTGCCAAATCCAAGGTCACCTAAATATTCTCTTACGTTAGCTTCTAGAAGTTTTAAAGCTTTTCATTTTATATTCTAGTGTATAATCCATTTGAGTAATTTTTGTCAAGTTGTGAGGTCTGTGTCTAGATATTATTTTTTTTATTTTTGCATAAAGGCATCTCTTTTTCTAGCATCAATTGTTAAAAAGACTGTCCTTTCTCCATTGAATTGCCTTTGTCCCTTTGTCAAGTACAGTTGACTGTATTTGTGAGGTTGTATTTCTGGGCTGTCTAATTTATTCCATTGATATGCGTCATTCCTTTTGCCAGTCTTGATTACTACATCTTTATATTAATTCTTGAAGTTAGTTAGTGTCAGTCCTCCAGCTTCGTACTTCTTCTTCAGTATTGTGTTGGCTCTGCTGAGTTTTTTGCCTTTTTGTTGGGAAGACAGTCTGCCTCTGTGATTCCTTTCCAGGTAACTTAAGCTGAGGACTTGGGCCCAGAATATTTCTCTGATAAGGAGGCTGGGAATTAGGTCTCTTTCTCTCTCTTAGCCCCGTCTCCTTGTCAGAGAAGACTTCCTCCCTGTTCTGAGATCGTTGTAACTTTCTCTGTCTCTTGTTTATATGCTGGCACCGTATGGCACCTGGCCAACCCTACTGCCTCCATGACTATGGTAACATCAAAGAACGTGCACCATGGGAAACTGACCTCTTGATGTTCTTTTTAACCTGTTGTATCAATAATCAGAAAATATAGGCTTACATAACTAATTTTGTAGCTGTAGAGGGAGGGATGTTCTTTCTGGTTATGCACCTTGATCACAGGATGGCTGTGCTATGTGCACCTGAACAAAAGACACCCCCTGGTAACAGTGTGGCCAGGCCAGTGTACTGGAACAAATGCCCCTTCCTCTTACCCCTTTCCATTTTCTGATGCATGCCAAGAACATATACCCCTCTGATTCCTTTGTCCCTTTGTTCCCTCACCCATGATACATCGAGAGGCCTGCACTGAGGTGATTAAGCATCCTACCCTTGGATGGGAGCCTTTTGGGGGAACCTAGTTCTTGAAGTAATTACTGATAAAGACCAAAAACTACAGCGTTCAGTGTGGATTACACTGCAACATGAAGAAAACAAAAATCTTCACAACTGAACTAATAAGCAACATCATGATAAAGGGAGAAAAGATTGACGTTGTCAAGGATTTCATTTTACCTGGATCCACAATCAATACCCATGGAAGCATCAGTCAAGAAATCAATGATGTATTATTACATTGGGAAAATCTGCTGCAAAGGCCTCTTTAAAGTGTTAAAAAGCAAAGACATCACTTTGAGGACTAAAGTGTGCCTCACCCAAGCGATGGTGTTTTCAATTGTCTCATATGCTGTGAAAACTGGACAATAAATAAGGAAGATTGAAGAAGAATTGAGGTCCTTGAATTATGGTGTTGGTGAAAAATATTGAATGTACCACGGACTGCTAGAAGAATGAACAAATCTGTCTTGAAAAAAGTACAACCAGAATGCTCCTTAGAAGTGAGGATGGCGAGACTTCATCTCATGTGCTTTGGACATGTTATCAAGAGGGATCAGTCCCTGGAGAAGAACATTATATTTGGTAAAGTAGAGGGTCAGTGAAAAGAGGAAGACCCTCAGTGAGATGGATTGACACATTGCCTGCAAGAATGGGCTCAAACATAGCAATGATTGTGAGAAAGGTATAGGACCTGGCAGTGTTTTGTTTTGTTGTACGTAGGCGTGGCTATGAGTTGGAACTGACTTGACAGCACCTAACAACAACAACAGCAAGCTCTTGATAAAGCCTACTCCATTTATCATTGTCCTGATTAACATGTAAGTAATAAGGTCTTTGACCATATCAGTGAGTAGTGTGATTATTTGTTCCAATACAAAGAACCCTGCACTGTCTGATTTATATCAATTGATACATTGCACCTTTCCAAATAAACTTTAGAGTCAGTTTGTTGATAGCCACAAAATGGCTCTCTGAGATTTTGACTTGGATTGTGTTGAATCTATAAATCAAGTTGGGAAGAACTGATATCTTAACAAAATTTTGTCTTTTAATCCATAACATGGAATATCTCTACATTTATTTAGATTGTGTTTAATCTCTCTCAGTAGAGTTTTATAGTTGTCCACATATAATTCCCGTACATTTTTGTTAGCTTTTTTACTTAAGCATTTTATTTTTTTGGTGTTATTTGTAAATACTGTTGTGTTCTTAATTTAAAATTTCAGTTGCTTATTGCTGGTATGTTGGAAAGCAATTGACTTTTGTGTACTGTCTTAGTCATCTAGTGCTGCTGTAACAGAAATACCACAAGTGGATGGCTTTAACAAAGACAATTTTATTCTCTCATAGTCAAGTAGGCTACAAGTCCAAATTCAGGGTGTCAGCTGCAGGTGAATGCTTTCTCCGTTGGCTCTGGAGGAAGGTCCGTGTCATCAATCTTCCCTTTGTCTGGAAGCTTCTCTGCATGGGAACCTCAAGTCTAAAGGACACGCTCTACTCCCAGCACTGCTTTCTTGGTGTTATGAGGTTCCCATGTGTCTCTGCTCGCTTTGCTCTTTTATATCTCAAAAGAGATTGGCTTAAGACACTATCCAATCTTGTATACCTCATCAGTATAACTGCCACTAATCCATCTTACTACATCATAGTGATTGAGTTTTCAACACATAAGAAATCACATCAGATTACAAAATGGTACACAATCATACAATACAGGGAATCATGACCTAGCCAAGTTGACAGATATTTTGGGGGGACAGAATTCAATCCATGACATGTATTAACCTTGTCACCTGCAACCGGGCTATATTTGCTTATTCCAGGAGGGTTATTTATTTATTTTTTTTGGGTGGGGGTCTGTTCTTTGGAATTTCCCACATAGGCAATCACGTCAGCTGTGAACAAAGACAGTTTTATTCCCTCCTTACCAATATGTATGCTTTTTCTTTTCTTTTCTTGTTTTATTGCATTAGTTTAGAATTCCAGTATGATGTTGAATAGGAGGGGGGAGAAAAAATATCCTTGTCTTGTTCTTGATCTTAAGGAGAAGGTGTTCAGTTTATTACTATTATGTATGATATTAACTGTAGGTTTTTTATAGATGTTGTTTATTAAGTTGAAGAAGTTCCCTTCTATTCCTAGTTAGCTATTTACCTAGTTTCCTTTATTTATTAATTTTATCTTTTCAAAGAAAAGTTTTTGGTTTCATTAATTTTCTTTATTGATTTCCTGTTTTCAATTCCATTGAATTCTGCTAAAATTTTTACTATTTCTTTTCTTGTGCTTGCTTTAGGTTCATATTGCTCTTCTTTCTCTAGTTTTATCAGGTGGAGCCTTAGATTATTCATTTTATGTATTTCTTCTTTTCTAATATATGCATTCAACGCTATAAAGTTCCCTGCACTGTTTTTGCTGTTCCCACAAATTTTGATAAGTTGTATTTTCATTTTCATTTAGTTTAAAATATTTTTCATAATTCTTTTGAGATTTCTTCTTTGACCAATGTGTTATTTAGAAGTATATTGTTTCATGTCCAAATATTCTGGAATTTCCAGCTATCTTTCTGTTATTGATTTCCAGTTTAATTCCATTGTGGTTTGGGAGCATACTTTGTATGATTCATATTATTTTAAATTTGTTATGGTGTGCTTTATAGCCCAGGAGGTGGTTTACCTTGGTAAATGTTTCATATGAGCTGGTAAAGAAAGTGTATTCTAATGTTGTTGGATGGAATATTCCATGAATGTCAATTAGATCAAGTCATTTGAGGTGCTTCTCAGGTTAACTATGTCCTACTTGTTTTCTGCCTACTTTATCAATTAATGAAAGAGGGTATTCAGGTCTCAAACTATGATATAGATTTGTCCCCTTCTCCTTGCATTTCTATTGATTTTGGTTCACATATTTTGATGCTTTGTACATGTTAAGGATTGTCATGTCTTCTGGGAGAATTAACCCTTTATCACTATTCAGTGCCCCAATTTATCCTTGATAATTTACCTTATTCTGAAATCTGCTTTGTCTGAAGTTAATATAGATACTTCAGCTTTCTTTTGAATGGTATTAGCCTGGTATATCTTTTTCCATCCCTTTACTTTTAACCTATCTCTGTCTTTATATTTAAAGTGGGTTTCTTTTAGTCAACATATAGTTGGCTGTAGTGTGTGTTTTTTTAATTCGCTCTGACAATCTCTGTCTTTTAATAGGTGTATTTAGACCGTTCACATTTAAAGTGATTATTGATGTAGAGTTGGATTAATATAAACCATGTTTGTAACTGTTTTCTATTTGTTGCACTTGTTTGTTTCTTATTTCTCTCCCCCACTTTTCCTGCCTTATCTGGTTTTAATGGAATACTTTATGTGAGTCTACTTTCTTCTGTTACTATATCAATTATACTTAAAAATTTTTTTTGAATGGCTGCCCAAGAGTTTTCAATATACATTTACAAATAATCTAAGTCCATTTTCAAATAGTACTATACTGCCTCATGGGGAGTATAGATAACTTATAAGAGAATATTCTCAATTCTTCCTTCCCATCTCTCATAACATTGCTGAAGCAGAGATGGGAGACTATGCAGCCCATGAAAAATAGAGATAGAGCAGTTGCCTTTGTCCCTGGTAACTTTCCTGTTCTACTTCCCAGTGAGGCCTGGTTGCTTTTTCTGTCCTTGGATTTGAAGAGAGATTCTCTTGTTTCCTTCCAAAAATTCTCTCCTATTGTTTGAGCTAGTCTGAGTGTATATTTTTTCCTTGGCAATCAAATGATCTATTATTAACACAGAAATCTGACAAATTATTTCAAACTAAGTTGTTAATTTCCCATATCAATCACATTTTAAAAAGGAGTCCAACAATGTCTTAAACTAAAGAATTAATATTTAACATTGGAATTCCTTTCACCCCTGGGAAGAGGAAAATCTTGTGATGGAGACACTTGTTAAATCACACTACCGGAGTGGCTTTGGAGTATCATCCTTTGTAAAGTGGTGGCCTCATATGTACAACCCCAGAGATTCTATAAAATCAGTGGTAAGACAAACAGGCATGTACATAGGCTCACACAGAGCCCTGTAGGCCATATTTAGAATGAGAACTATTTTTCTAGAAATGGCAGGAACCATCTTGGCTGTATTCATCTGGTAAGATTTTCCTTGGCTTCATCATCTGCTATTCTCTTTCTTTTTATGTATACAAAAAGCTTCAAGTAGGAGAACATTTCTGGATTGATCAGTAGAAAAATTACTTGTATCATAAGGGAAGATCATTTGGAGAGTGCCTTAGGCTGGGTTCTCTACAGAAGTAAGACCAGTGAAGCGTGTGTGTATATATGTGTGTGTGTGTGTGTGTGTACATATTGTGTGTATATGCATATGTATATGTATGTATATATAGGAGCCCTGGTGGTGTAGTGGTTGAGAGCTTGGCTGCTAACCAAAAAGGTTGGCAGTTCAAATCCACCAGCCACTCCTTGGAAACCTTACAGGGAGGTTTTACTCTGTCCTATAGGGTCGAAATGAGTAGGAACTGACTCAATGGCACATAACAACAACAACAACGATGTATACATATGTATGTGTGTAGAGAGACAGAGAGAGAGATTTGTATCAAGGAAATGGCTCGCACAGTTGTAGAGGCTGGAAAGTCCTAAGTCCATGGGTCAGGCTGGAGGCTTCTTCTGACACACACAGTTGCAGGGGCTAATGAACCAAGATCAGCAGGTAAGATAGCAGGCCTTTGGCTCACAGGTTGTGGAGGCCAACAAATCCCAAGGTTGGCAGGTAAGATGGCAGACTGCTGGCTCACAGGCTGCAGAGGCTGACAAATCCCAAGATCGGCAAGTAAGCTGCTAGCTCAAGTCCCAAGAACTGGCAGCCAGAGGCAGGATCCAGAACGAGCAAAAGCCAGTGAGCTTTGTCAGGAAGTCCACATGTATTGGATGCAGTCCATACCCCAAGGAAACTCCCTTTCAGCTGATTGGCTGCTCATAACAGATTTGATCATGGAGGTGATTACATAATATTAGATCTCATTATCGAGGTGATTATATCATCACATAGCTGCAAAACTACATCAAAACTGCCAAACCACTGAGAATCATGGCCCAGCTAAGTTGACCTCAACCACCACAGAGAGAGAACATTTTTCTTTCAGTTTCAATATTTAAGAAGGAAAAAAAATGTATTTTTTTCTTTCACTTATTTCAGCCCCATCATTTTAGCTCAGCCTTATTTACTTGAATAGTAGGCATAATGCACCCCGGTGATAAAATTTTGGATTTCCAAGTGAGAAATTGGATCTCTCTGAAAATCAATTTACCACAGGAAAAAAGGCACAATTACCATAAGCAAGGTCTTTTCCTTTTATGAATGTGGGGGTCAGTGAGTACATGGTTCTGAGTTCTTAAAGGGTACTCTTCAGTTCATATGCTCTTCCCATGCAGAAGAGCAGAGAAGAAAACTTCCTACCCAGGCAGAGCTTGGGTTTTTCAGGTATGATTTATGGATGTTTATTTTAGTTGCTACATGAGTAATCAGTTTTTTTTTTTCCTGACAGTCTACACTACTGTTTAGTTTTGCCAAGTTTTCTTTGATGAATAGAATTGGATTCGAAAATGGAAATTCCTCTAGCAGTATATGTGAATGTGTATAGAAGGAAGGAAAGGAGAGGAAGGGAGTTCTCCAAAGGAGGAAACTGTGTTATCCTTGACTTTGTATTCCCCAGCAGGTATTTTGGCACATAATAGGCACTGAATAAATGCCACTGAGTAAGTGAAACAGTACAGTTTTACAGAATAGTATGAGGAATGGAGGTACACCGACATTTTCCATTGGAGTTATTTGACATATTCTGGATTTAGAGGTGAGGTCTATGAGGGTCTCTTAATAACCCTCCTACACCCCCAAAAGCCCTCTCTCTCATCAGGATTATTTTGATTTCAAGTGGCAGAAACCCATCAATTTTAGGTAAAAAGTATGAATGTAGTTACTCAAGTAGTAGGAAAGGCTATTGGCATAACTCATAGGGTTGAAGGAAGAGCTGTAGGAACTCTAGCCTCAGGGATAGACACTGTTATGGATTGAATTGTATCCTCCAAAAATGTGTATAAACTTGGCTAGGCCATGATTCCCAGTACTGTGTGACTGTCCACCATTTTGTCATCTGATGTGATTTTCCTACGTGTTGTCAAATCGTGGGATTAGCGGCAGTTATGTTAATGAGGCAGAACTCAATCTACAAGATTATCTTGTATCTTAAGTCAGTCTCTTTTGACATATAAAAGAGATGAACAAGCAGAGAGACATGAGGACTTCATATCACCAAGAAACAAGAGCCAGGAGAATGGCGTACCCTTTGGACCTGGGGTTCCTGAGCTGAAAAGCTCCTCAACTGGGGAAGATTGATGACAAGGACTTTCCCAGAGAGCCATCAGAGAGAGGTAGCCTTCTCTTGGAGTGGGCACCCTGAATTTGGACTTCTAGCCTCCTACAACTGTGAGAGAATAAATTTCTCTTTGTTAAAGCCACTCACTTGTGGTATTTCTGTTATAGCAGCACTAGATGACTAAGACAGACACCAAGACTCATTTTCTTTCTGTCTTTCATGTATGTTTGTCTCATGTGGCTTTACCTTACAGAAAGATTCTCCATGTGGCAGAAAAACTACTCAGACACAGATTTACATTCTCTTGGTCTAGCAACCCCAATAGAAAGAGAGTTCTATTTTCTATGTTGTAATGGATTGAATTGTATCCCCCCAAAATGTGTGTCAACTTGACTAGGCCATGTTTTCCAGAATTGTGTGATTGTTCTCCATTTTGTGATCTGATGTATTTATCCTATATGTTGTAAATCCTAATCTCTACGATGTTAATATGGCAGGATCAGAGGAAGTTATGTTAATGACGCAGGACTCAATCTACAGGATTAGGTTGTATCTTGAGTCAATCTCTTTTGAGATGTGAAATAGAGAAGTGGGAGGAGAGGGACCACTTATCACCAAGAAAGAAGAGCTGGGAGTGAGTGTGTCCTTTGGACCTGTGGTCCCTGCACTGAGTAGCTCCTAGACCAGGGGAAGATAGATGACAAGGACCTTCCCCCAGAGTTGACAGAAAGAGAAAGCCTTCCCCTGGAGCTGGCACCCTGAATTTGGACTTCTAGCCTCCTAAACTGTGAGAGAATAAATTTCTGTTGTTAAAGCCATCTACTTGTGGTATTTCTGTTATAGCTGCACTAGATAGCTAAGACATATGTCTAAATATCATTCCCAGAGAAGGGTTTGATTGGCCCTGCTTAGATCACAGACTCACTGCTTAGGATAAATCTCTCTTTGGTGGAATGGTTAGTTATTACTGACAAGGCCTGGACTATGTACTCATTGCTGTGGCTGTGAAATAGAGAGGGGCCAAGTATAACCCATCAAAACCATATAGAATGGGGTAGTGGTGTTTCTTTAAAGGAAAGGACATGTTAGATTAAAATGAACATATGTCCACTACTTACAGGCTGGATCAGCCATGTCTGTGATTTGGGAGTACAGTGTGATAGATCACTTTTGGGGGGCTTTTCTTGCCGTGGTCTTGTAACTCTCACCAAATGACTGGGTGGGACAATGCTAAAGATATATGGAACCTTAATGAGGGGATTGGTCAGTTTTGTCATCTCACTAGGCTTAAACTGAGCCACCCCAGAGGCAAAAGGGATAGGATCTCACCACCACCAAGGAATAAAAACCAGGAGTGAAGCGGGTTTTTTGGACCCGGGATCCCTGTGCTGAGAAGCTCCTTGAACCAGGATAGTGAGAGAGATTGAGAGAGAGAGAAAGCTGTAATACCGAAGACAGCAAGAAGCAGTGGCAGAGAAATGGCAGCAGGAGAGACCAGCAGGAGACAGCTCAGTGGGCTTCCCGGTCCACAGAGTGAGAAAGCTGAGTGACTGGGTAGGAGGCTTGATGGTGAAGTAGGGTGCCTCTGGGCACTTGGTAGAGCTAAGTTTGCTGACCCACAGAGCTAGAGCTGAGCACCTTTGGGCTGAGGCTTACTGGCAGAGTGGGGTACCTCAGGGCACTTATCGGCAGAGCTAAGAAAGCTTTGTAACACTTGCCTGAGCAGGGTAGAGGCGGAGGGCCAGAGAGAGGCATGTATGTGGGCATGACTAAGAAGAGGCTGTCCTGATCTCAGAACTGTATCCTGAGCGTTCCTGAATCTGAACTGTAACCTGTTACTTCCCTAATAAAGCCCATAATTGTAAGTATTGTCTGTGAATTATTGATCTCAGCAGAGAAGTAGAGCATGCCATGGGAGGGACAGTTGGTGTCAGAATAGGTAAAGATGGCAGAGAGAGGAGGCACATCTGACCTCTGCATCATAGGAATCAGCCTTGGGCCATTGATCTTGATTCTCCTTACCCCTTGTGAAACTAGAGGAGGTCAAATGCCACCCCCACTCCATTTTTACAGGGAGTGTCTTAGGCTGGGTTCTCTAGAGAAGCAAAACCAGTGAAAGTTTTCATACATGTATGTATACATACATACATACATATATATATATATATATATATAGAGAGAGAGAGAGAGAGAGAGCAGTAGTAGAGGCTAGAAAGTCCCAAGTCTGTGGGTCAGGCATCAGACTGGAGGTTTCTCCTGACTCATGTAGCTGCAGGGGCTGACAAAACCAAGATTGGTATTCAGACGACAGGCTGCTGGCTCACAGGCTGCGGAGGCTGACGAATCCAAGATCAGCAGGTAAGATGGCAGGCTGCTGGCTCAAGTTCCAATAACCGGAGGTCAGATAATGACAAGCCAGATACAGGATCCAGAGCAAGCAAAAGCCAGCTTTGCCAGAAAGTCCATACATATTGGGTGCAGTCCATACCCCCAAAGAAACTCCCTTTCAACTGATTGGCTGCTCATAGCAGATCTTATCATGAAAGTGATTACATTATAGCAGATCTCATCATGGAGGTGATTATATCATTACATAACTGCAAAAATGCATCAAAACTGCCCAACCACTGAGAATCATTGCCCAGAATCATTGACACACAACCTTAACCAACACAGGGAAGACTGAAGCATCTCCAAATCAGTGCTCAGGGATTCAAAATCAAGTCACATTTGGGCTAGGTTATTTCTGATGTTACTCCCCATTTCAGCAAATGGGCTTCTGCCTAGTTACTGAGACCAAGTTGTCACCCACTACCTCAGTCCTAAGTATCTGGACACTATTTTTTTCCCATTTCCATAGCATCTGCCATGTTCATATCTCTAATATCCCCAGTCCCTCTTGGCTTGAAGCTTTGTCTTGAATTTTCTCCCTTTCATTAGTCAAGATTAGAATTCTTTGGTTGAAGCTACTACTTGTTGGGCAGGTTTTTTTTTTCCCTTTTCCCTTTGAGATCAGTTTTCTGCGTTTTGATCAGGGCTTTGAACCAGTTCCCTCTGGTTTGACCCCCTGCTGAGAATTTGCATTTCCATCCCCAGATGTATTGAATCAGAATCTACATTTCAACAAGATACCCAGGTGATTCTTAAGTATACATTTACAATTTAACGAGATCCCCAGGTGATCTTATGGCTGCATCTGGGGATCTTGTTAAAATGTAGATTCTGATTCAGTATATCTGGGGGTGGAAATGCAAGTTCTCAGCAGGGAGTCAAACTGGAACAAACCAGTTGGAAGCCTTGTTTTTGATTCATGAGCATCATTTGCTTCTGGATTTCATAATGCCATGCTATGACCACTTACAGAGACCCCTTTGCCTCATGTTAGACCCCTCCATTCTGGCTGATGTCCTGGACTTAACACTCATTACCAATAGCCAGCATGCCTGTAGGGGCACTCTCTAGAAACTTGGGGTGCACTTGAGGTCTTTTTGAGTCTCTTCCAGACACCTGCTCGTAGGTGGATCGACTCCAGGTTCCTCTCAGCCCTCTCCCATCTGATATTTCCTCCTGAATTTTATGGTTTGACTCAAGATAGGAAAAGGAAAAAATTCTGACAAATTTTACAGCATGCAAGTAATTGTTTCTGATGGCTTACAATGAACCATGCCTTCCAATATTCATATCTTCATGTAGTTTCTTCCCATACTGACTCCAGGTTTTGGCCAAGGGAACATTAGCAAACATGACACAAGCAGGGCCTTAAAAAGCACTTGCACACTGGGGCAGGTACACTTAGTCTGCCCTGTCTTGGAGCCCTCAACCACCAAGAGATCTGGTTACCCTAAGGGAGAGGCCAGGTGAAGATAGGTAAGATGGTACATCCCCCAGTTGCTCTATCCATCATCCATCCTAGCTGAGGGGCTACACATGTGAAGGAAAGAGTCGTTTTGGATGATTCAGCACTGGTGGAAGAAATGCCATCTGAATCCCATCTAGACTGCAGAATTAGGAGAAGTAATGAATCACTATTGTTTTAAACTACTAAATTGTGTGACTGTTTGTTATACACAACACACAACTAATATGCTCTGGTTTTTGCCAAACATCATGCTGCCCGTCTTCTGTCATTGTCCCACTCCTGCAGTCAGGATGAGTGTTCAGTGATGCAATAATAAGATAACAGGTGAATTTATCAAGAACCTTCACTCTGCTGTGGGGCTGGGAATACCGAAGCCCATTTTATGTCCAATGGTGTTAACGTCTACACGATCACTTTTAAGCTGGGAAATGTTGAGTTCTCAAGCTTCAGTTTCCTCAAATGAAGATCATGAGGATTAAATGTGAATGTGCGTAAAGCATCAAGCAGAGAGTTGACAGTCTACCCATACTGACTATCATCCTTATCAATCTCACCTCTTTCTGCTCAGGTTTCTTGGGCTTCTAAATTTTCTCGGTGGCTGCCAGAACACAGATATTTGAATAGGGGCCTGCAGGTGGAAGGGGCTCCATCTCCACCTCACCAACTGAGGGATTTCAGGCTTCCTTGTCCTTCACTTTGAAATTTCTGGAAGGATTTGCCAAGGAACTTGATTATCTCACGTAATCTCTCACCACATTTCTGAAACTACATTCCTTCCGTGTTCTCATGGATGCACTCTTTCTTCAGGCTTCCAGTGCCTGCTCTACAATCAAACTGAACCCCTGATCCCCATACCTGGACTTGGTTTTTGATTGTCCAACACTGGGAGCTGACAACTTTGCCTTTGCCTCCCTATGACCCTGGGGCCGGCCCTCCCCTTGGCTTGCTGCACTGAAAGTCATTGTTTCCAGCAAGCCGCATCTGGAAGGTTGGGCCAAGGATCTTAACGCACTCCTGCTGGTGAACTCCTTGTTTTTCTGTTACTGTGACAAAAAGGAAGGTTTTCAATCAATAGTTGTTGAGTATTCATTACTATAACTTTGGCTTAACTTTCAGAACCCTAGAAATCTGTTTACACTTGGTGATAGCTTTTTTTTGTTTTTTTCAGCTTCTACTTTTAGGGTTCTTGGCTACATCAGTTCTTCCAAGGCCTTTCTTTGCTAATTTCAGCCCCCAAACTTTCCTTCATCAAAGGGATATAGCAGATCTCATTTATCTTAAATCAACTTCCTGAGTATAAGCCCCTAAATATAGAAAATAGTCTGATAGCAGGGGATGACAGTATAAGTACAGTGATTTGATTTCGTGAATTAAAGAACCATTATTTCTACAAATCCTCACCATGTGGATTTGGCTATTTTCCCAGCTTTGCATATGTTTTGCCATGGCTGTGACCACCCACCATGTTGTAATCTGCCCATGGAGATTGATTATGTCATTCAGTGGCCTAAGCCTCCTCTGAAAATATATTTTTTGACTGATTCACCCATAGCCCTGAAATGTATTATGGAAAAATAATTTTCTTATTCCCACATGATAGCTCCCTCTTCTCTGGGGATTAAAGCATTAAGAATATTTGAAAGAAAATGAACTGGGTAATATGTGGTATATTTATTAAACTTTTCTCCAAAAGTTATACTAGTTGAATATATAATCTCTAATAATATTTAATTTGGAGTTAGAATTTCTAGTCCATGGTTTTTTGAGCAACAGAAATTTAATTAAAGCTTTCTTCATAAAAATATTTTTTTCAAGGGATATTTATTAAAAATATCATTGGGGTAAAAAAAAAACCCTGAATTCTCAATTGAGTCACTAACTAACTGTGTGTAATTAAATAGGTCGCTTATACTCTCTGGGCTTCAATCTGATCACTTATGAAAGGACAGGTTATATATGTCAATAAATTTGAAAGGACAAATTCCTCAAAAAATAAGCTTGCTCAACAAGAACTAGAAAGCCAAATATTCTTATAACCATTAAAGAAATTAAACCAGAGTGCTCTGCTCATAAAGAAAATACAAATAAAATTTAAACTTTCTACAAAACTTTCAATGAAGAGATCATTCTAAACTTATACAAATTCTCCCAGAGACTAGAAGAAGAGAGAATATTTCCCAATTCATATTATGCAGTTCGACAGAAACTGCAGAGTGAAACCAGAGAAAGACAGCACAAGCAAGAATACTACTTACTGGCCAGTTTACCTTGTGAATATAGATGCAAAAATCTAAATAAATTATTAGCACACCAGACCCACTAGTTTATACAAAGATTTGGTTTAATCCAGAAATGCAAGAGTGGTTTAACATCAGAAAATCTATAAATATCATTCATTTCATTAACATGTGAAAGTAGAAAAGTACTATACAACCAAGTAAAAAATATAGAAAACTTATTTTTAGAAATCAGCACCCTTTCATGAGAAATACACTTAGTGAAATATGAATTGGAGGAAAGGTCCTTAATCTAACAAAGGGTATCTAGCAAAAATTGATTGCACATATCACTCTTCATGGAAAAATGTGGGAAGCATTTCTTTTAAAATTAGGAATAAAATAAAAATGTCCATTATCACCTTTTCTGGAGGGCCTAGTAAGAAAAGAATTCAGAGATTTCTGAAGGCATAAGAAAAGCTTATAAAATGGAACCCACAAATCTATCAATATATGAAGATGCTATGATTGAATATAGAAGAATTTACAGAGAAATTATTAGAAATAATAAGCAAGTATAGCCAGGTGACTATGTTTGCCTGTATCTGAAAATGGAGTCTTAGAAAAGGGCTAGGATGCAAATAGTTTGTGTGGGAGGTGACCCAGGGAAGTGGAAGTGAGGTAACTGGGAGAGTGAGACAAGAAATAAAGAAAAGCCAGTCATGGTGTGTTCTTGAGTTAGTTACTACTGTGGGAAACTTGAGTTTAATCCCACCGTTGACCCTCTGAAGATCTTTGCAGAAAGTGACTTAGAATTTTCCCACCAAAAATGGAGAGGCTGGTAGAGAGACACCACAGTGTATACTTGGGATAGTGGGTTGGCAGTATGCACATAATTTTCCACCACTGCTGTGCTGAATTCAGAAATGGAGTGAAGAAACGTGATGCAGGGCACAAAAGCATCTGTTGCAGAGACTGAATAGAAAACCAACACAAAAAGTCAAATGATTTCTATATAATCAAAAAAGCATAATTAAACAGAAATAAGAAACAGAAAACATAATTAAAAATATGTGCAAGACCTGTATGGAGAAAATTATAAAAATTTTAAGACTTTATTGAATGGCATTATATACAGCTATGTAGGTAGAGATACCACATTCATGGAAAAGAAGTCTCGATATTGTAAAGACGTAGTGCTCTCCAAATTGATGCATAGAATCAGTGTATCTTCCAAGATATAGCTTGTTATTTGTCATTTTCTTTATGGCGTTCTTTTAGATGTTCTTCATCTTAAAGCAATAAGTTTTGTCAACCTATCTCTTGTGCTTAGTGCTTTTTTGTCTTGTTCAATAAACCATTCTCTAACACAGGTCATAAAGATAGTTTCTGATTTTTGCTTCTAATAGCTTTAAAGTTTGGCCTTTCATTTTTAATCCTTTCACTGGGAATTTGTTTTTTTGTGTGGAATCAAATTCTATTTTATTTTTTATATCAATAACCATATTTTCCACATGAATAACTAGTTGAATTAGCATCATTTGTTACATTTGTTCTTCTTTCTTTAGAGATCTGCAATGCCACCTTTATCATATATCAGGGCACATATATGGGCACAGGTTAGATTTTGAAGTGTCCTATTCTATTCTATTCCATTCATCAATTTATCTATCTATGCTGCAATAGCACATTGTATTCATTAATTTTATAATAAATCTTGATATCTGATGTAACAAGTTTCCCATATATTCTTTGTGACTCTTCTTTGGTCTTTGCTCTTACAAGTCAATTACATAATCAGCATGTCTAGTTTTCAACAAATCATGTTAAGATTTTGATTGGGATTACATTACTCTGTAGATTAATTTGAGTAGAATTGATATATTCAGAATGTTGAGTTTTCCTGTCCATGAACACAAAGTATGTCTCATTTATTCAGCCTTATTTCATGTCTTTTAATAAGATTTTATCATTTTTAAGTTGAGTGTTACGTTCATGGGTGTTTATTTTGTGGTGATGCTTCATAACTGAAATATATGCATAAAGTATCAAATATAAAATAACCTTTTTAAAACTGTAAAAATATACCTTCAGTTGAATGCAGCCATTAAAAATTATGGTATATTTATTGATGCGAAAGAGCTATAGTATATTAATAAGTGAAAAACCCTTTTACAGTCAGCAGAGCTTCTAAACTAAAACAGACCAGGAAGAAAGGCCTGGCAATCTACACCTGAAAATTAGCCAATAAAAACACACAATGAAAAAAGTCAATAATCACTATAAAAATTGTCTGATATAGTGCTGGAAGATGGGCCCCCTAGGTTGGAATGCACTCAAAATATACAGCAGCTGCAACAATGGACTGGAGCATACCAGGAATCAGGAAGAGGTGCAGAGCCAGGAAAAATTTCCTTCTGTTATACATGGGGTTGCCATGAGTCAGAGCCCACTGGATGGCAACTAACAACAGTGTCCTTAGTAGAGAAGCCCTGGGGCATGACCTGGAAGCCAGAGATTGAGCAAAGCAGGAAACTGCCATACCCTACATGACAAGGAAATATTAGGGGCAGGGCCTGTGAGGATTCTAGCTGCTTTGGGGATGTGTTCTTTCTTCAGTTAGGGTCCATGATAAAGTGGTTTCTGAAAACACATGCTTATCTTTTGGAGGCGTGTTGTGTGTGTGGGGCTGTGTACACATACGCTGGCATGCTCTATTGCACTTGATTTAATGTTTACTCACTGGAACACTAGGCAGAACCCTCATTCAGCATTTCACACTAACTTCGATGACCAAACCCGCATTCTAGACACAATTGCTAAAGTTGTTCTGAGGAGTCAGTCTAAAGTAGCTTAGACTTCAGGAAGAATTGATTGCTGGAGATAGCTCCTAGGACAAGAATAACCTACAGATAAGATTGTGATTTGGGGGACCCAGTCAATGAAGTTTTTCTAAAGGGGATTGAGATTTACACATTAGAGGTTTGATGAAAGAGTCATTTTCTTGAATGAGGGAAGACTGTAGGAGAGGAGACCAAGGCTTGTGTTGGGCTGATGTCCCTGGAATTTCAGGTAATGAGCAGTAGTGTAGAGGACACTAGAGGATGGGAGCAGCAGTGAGAGGAACCTGGAATGCTGAGGAGATGCTTCCATAGCAGGAACCTACGATACAGAGGAGAAGTTTCCAGAAGGACAGCTCAGAAGTAGATGCTGGGGAAATACTCCTTGGGGGAGGTGGATCTTTGTGGCCCTGACATCTGTGTGGACTTTGTCACTAGTAGCACCTCTCACTGGTAGCATGCCCAGCCATGTAGCCTGGCCAGGGAGGGAGAGAGTGAGACAGCCATCAGAAAAAAGGCTGACCTTCTAAAGGTCACGTTTACCCAGTTCAAGGATTTACCCTCGTTTCTGCCCCATTACATTTCAAAAGCCACAGATTTAGTGTTTCTCCATTTTAAGGTTATTTTTTAATGTCTCAGCAGAGGGCCCATTCTTTGCTTTCCCTGTAGTCATCCAATTACCTTAAATGAAGAGAGAGGAGGAGGAAAAAGGAGGACATTAGATAAAAGAAAAGACATGAGGTTGGAGGAGGGAGAAGAGAGGTGGGAGAGGAACTGGTGTTGGGTGCCTTCAAGGCTATTCTGACTCATAGTGACCCCATGTAACACTGACCCCATGTGACAGAGTAGACTGCTTCTGGGTGGGTTCAAACCGCCAACCATTCAGTTAGCAGCCAAGCACTTAACTGTAGTGTTACCAGGTCTCCTTGGGAGAGGATGAGAAGGAATCTAATACTCTAAATGAGTCTTTTACTTAAGGTGAACTGCCAATTAGTTATTTTGGAATCCATTTTCCTATCATTTTAATTTAAGTTATGTAAATGAGTTCCAGTATTTCTGGGAGTTCCTTGTTGTTGTTAGGTGCTGTCCAGTCAGTTCCAGCTCATACCAACTGTTGTTGATTAAATTGTGTCTCCCCAAAATGTGTATCAACTTGGCTAAGCCATCATTCCCAATATTTTCTGATTGTCCACCCTTTTGTCATCTGATGTGATTTTCCTATGTGTTGTTAAATCCTACCTCTATGATATTAATGAAGTGGGATTAGCGATAGTTATGTTAATGAAGCAGGACTCAATCTACAACATCAGGTTTTGTCAAGTCAATCTCTTTTGAGATATAAAAGAGAGAAGCGAGCAGAGAGACGGGGAACTCATACCACCAAGAAACAAGAGCTGGGAAAGAGTGTGTCCTTTGGACCCAGGATTCCCGTGCTGAGAAATTCCTGGTCTAGGGGAAGACTGATGACAAGGATCTTCCTCCAGCACTGAGAGAGAAAGAAAGCCTTCCCCTGGAGCTGGCACCCTGAATTTGGACCTCTAGCCTACTAGACTGTGAGAGAATAAACTTTTGTTGAAGCCATCCACTTGTGGTATTTCTGTTATAGTAGCACTAGATGACTAAGACACCGACCTTATATACAATGGATCAAAACACTGCCTGGCCCTGCACCATCCTCACAATCACTGCTGTGTTTGAGCTCATTGTTGCAGCCACTGTGTCAATCCATCTCATTGAGGGTCTTCCTCTTTTTCCCTGACCCTCTACCTTACCAAGCCTGATGTCCTTCTTCAGGGACTGGTCCCTCCTAATAACATGTCCAAAGTATGTGAGATGAAGTCTTGCCATCTTCGCTTCCAAGGAGCATTCTGATTGTACTTTTTCCAAGACAGACCAGACTTGTTCATTCTTCTGGAAGTTCTTTGCCAACACCATAACTCAAAGGCAGTAATTCTTCTTCTGTCTTCCTTATTCATTGTCCAGGTTTCACATGCATATGAGAAGGTATCATGGCTTGGGTCAGGTACACCTGACTCCTCACAGTGATCTCTTTGCTTTTTAGCACTTTAAAGAGGTCTTTTGCAGCAGATTTACCCAATGCAATATTTTCTTGACTGCTGCTTTCACGGGCGTTGATTGTGGATCCAAGTAAAATGAAATCCTTGACAACTTCAATCTTTTATCAGTTTATCATGATGTAGTTTATTGGTCCAGTTGTGAAGATTTTTGTTTTCTTTAGGTTGAGGTGTAATACATACTGAAGGCTGGAATCTCTGATCTTCATTAAAGTGCTTCAAGTCCTCTTTGCTTTCAGCAAGCAAGGTTGTGTCATCTGCACATTGCATGTTGTTAGTGAGTCTTCCTCCAATCCTGATGGCACATTCTTCTTCATACAGTCCAGCTTCTCAGATTATTTGCTCAGCATACAGATTGAATAAGTATGGTGAAAGGATACAATCCTGAAGCACATCTTTCTTGATTCTAGAATACACAGTATCTCTTTGTACTATTCGAATGACTGCTCTTGATCCATATACAGATTCCTCATGAGCATAATTGAGTGTTGTGCAATTCCCGTTCTTCCCAATGTTATCCATACTTTGTTATGATCCACACAGCCAAATGCCTTTGCATAGTCAATAAAACATAGGTAAACATCTTTCTGGTATTCTCTGCTTTCAGCTGGGATCCATCTGACATCAGCAATGATATACCTGGTTCCATGTTCTCTTCTGAATCTGGCTTGAATTTATGGCAGTGCCCTGTCCAAGTTCTGCTGCAGCCACTTTTTAATGATCTTCAGCAAAATTTTGCCTGCATGTGATATTAATGATTTTGTTTGATAATTTCCACATTCGGTTGGATCACCTTTCTTGGGAATAGGCATAAATATGGATCTCTTCCAGTCAGTTGGCCAGGTAGCTGTCTTCCAAATTTCTTGGCATAGATGAGTGAGCACTTTCAGCGTTGCATCTGTTTGTTGAAACATCCCAGTTGGTATTTGGTCAATTCCTGGAGCCTTGTTTTTTGCCAGTACCTTCAGTGCAACTTGGACTTCTTCCTTCAGTAACATCGGTTCCTGATCATATGTTACCTCCTGAAATGGTTGAAGGTCAACCAATTCTTTTTGGTATAGTGACTCTGTGTATTCCTTCCATCTTCTTTTGATGCTTCCTGTGTCGTTTAACATTGTCCCTATAGAATCCTTCGCTACTGCACCTTGAGGCTTGGAATCTTCTCTTCAGTTCTTTCAGCTTGAGAAATGCTGAGGGTGTTCTTCCCTTTTTGTTTTCTATCTCCAGGTCTTTGCACGTGTCATCATAATACTTTGTCTTCTCGAGCTGCCCTTTGAAATCTGTTCAGCTCTTTTCTGCCATCATTTTTTCCTTTTGCTTTAGCTACTTGACATTCAAGAGCAAATTTCAGAGTCTCTTCTGACATCCATTTAGGTCTTTTCTTTCTTTCCTGTATTTTTAATGACCTCTTGCTTTATTCATGTATGATGTCCTTGATGTCATTCCACAACTTCTCTGGCCTTTGGTCATTAGTATTCAACGTGTCAAGTCTATTCTTGAGATTGTCTCTAAATTCTGGTGGAATATACTCAAGGTCATACTTTGGCTCTCATGGACTTGTTCTAATTTTCTTCAGTTTCAACTTGAATTTGCATATAAGCAATTGATAGCCAGTTCCACAGTCAGCCCCTGGACTTGTTCTGACTGATGATACTGAGCTTTTCCATTATCTCTTTCTGTACATGTAGTCTGTTTGATTCTTGTGTATTCCATCTGGTAAGGTCCATGTGTGTCATCGCCATTTATGTTGGTGGAAAGAGGTATTTGCAATGAATAAGTCGTTGGTCTTGCAAAATTCAGTCAACCCTAGGGAAGCATCAGTCAAGAAATCAAAAGACGCATTGCATTGGGCAAATCGGCTGCAAAAGACCTCTTTAAAGTGTTGAAAAGCAAAGGTGTCATCTTAAGGACTAAGGTGTGTCTGACCCAAGCCATCATATTTTCAATACCCCCATATGCATGCTAAAGCTGCACAATGATTAAGGAAGACCAAAGAAGAATTGATGCCTTAGAATTGTGGTGTTGGTAAAGAATATTGACTATACTATGCACTGCCAAAAGAATGAACAAATCTGTCTTGGAAGAAGTACAACCCGAATGCTCCTTAGAACAAGAACAGTGTGACTACGTCTTGCATACTTTGGACATGCTATCAGGAGGGATCAGTCCCTGGAGAAGTGTATCATGCTTGATAAAGTAGAGCGTCGGTGAAAAAGAGGAAGACCCTCAACGAGATGGATTGACACAGTGGCTGCAACAATGGGTTTAAGCATACCAACAATTTTGAGGATGGAGCAGGTCTGGGCAGTGTTTCGTTCTGTTGTACATGGACTTGCTGTGAGTCAGAACTGAGTCAACAGCACCTAACAACAACAACTAATCTAAGGAAGGAGCCCTGGTGGTGCAGTGGTTAAAGTGATTGACTGCTAACTGAATGGTCCATGGTTTGAAACCATCAGTGGCTCCATGGGAGAAAGATGTGGCAGTCTGCTTCTGTAGAGATTTACAGCCTTGGAAACCCTATGGGGTCACTGTGAGTTCAAATCTACTCAACAGCAGTGGGTTTGGGTTGGTGGGTTCTACTCTGAGGAGCCAGCTCTTCCCCAGTTGTGTTTTGAGTGTCTTCCAACCTGAAGGGCTCATCTTCTGGCACTATACCAGACAATGTTCCACTGCTATTTATAAGGTTTTCACTGGTCAATTTTTTCAGAAGTAGACAGTCAGGTCCTTTTTCCTAGTCCATCTTAGTCTGGAAGCTCTGCTGAAACCTGTCCACCATGGGTGACTCTTCTGGTATTTGAAATACTGGTAGCACAGCTTCTAGCATCACAGCAACATGTAAGCTGCCGCAGTATGACAAACTGACAGACACGTGTGGGAGTTCCTTAGCTGCCTGTAATTTTGAAGAGCAAAACTCCTTTCCTTTAAGTGTTCAAAGTGGGATTGCTTTTCTGTTGTCTATATTGGTAAAACTGTCCCTGAATATTTAAGATCAGTCATAAAGAAACTTGTATTTCCAAGCATCCTCTCCTCCTTTACACAATGAATCATGAAAACTGCCCTGCCCACCACCCATCCCTACTTCTCTACTGACCTTCTGGCCGAGAACCTTGGAAACACAGAGGTAAACAGCCCCATCATCACTTTTGCCCCACAACTACCCTTCTAGGAGCGGATAATTCATAGCCTGCCAAATGGAACATGCTAAAACTGGAAAGGAAATAAATGTTATTTTCCTGCTTCTTGGAGCACATTACAAAAATAGAAGCTGAAAGTTTAAAACAAAAATGAAGAATTCTCTGCTGTAATGTGGTGCATAGAATTGAAATTTTCCTTAAGTATTTTGGTTTCAGGGACACAGGTCTTGCAACTTTTCACAACATCCTGGGTATGGGATATTAAAATCCATAATAAATGTCATCTTTAATTCAGTAGGTCTGAATCAAGAAACATGACTGTTGTTCTTGGTTTCCTCCTCTTTCTCATCTTCTGCTTAAGAGGCATTTTCAGTGAGGCCCCCCGGACACCTTTCTAGCTAACTTGCAATTACCTTGGCCCATTGCTAGGTATTACTTAACTGGATAGCACATAGTTTAAAATATTTTGCATACTCTCCTGCAAATTATTTAAAAATAAAAGCAAATCAAACAGACAAACCTATGACCCCTGCTATTGCTATTAGAAAACACAGCTGCTAAAGGAATCGCATGGATTTCCAGCTATATCACTTGTTGTATTAAACACCAGATTTCCCTGCTGGAGCTGGAACAAGTCAGGGAGAGGGAGGCTTGACTGTCAGGGACCCAGAGGTAATAAGCTGGCTGAGAAGTAGGGACCTGCTTCTGGTACCATGGGACTGTGTGCAGCTGGAGTTAACACACATCAGATGAGGTGTCACATTTTCAGAGGCAGTGGTGAGGTGTTTAACTCAGGCCAGATCTCTACTGCATATGCTCTCTTTCCCCAGTCAGTGCATCTGTGGGTTGAGAGCTGAATTTATGAAACACTGCAGTGGGGCTGGCAGGCTGAAAGCCAGTGGGAATTAGAAAGAGAAGAGGTGAGATTGTCTGTGATATTGGGACCTGGTAGAAATGGGCTTGGCCTTATTTTTCTATTGCATTAATGTAATGTGTAGGGACAAAGATGTGCTCAGGACCTAGACTGCTCTTCTGCATGCAGAGAGGGTCCTATGGCTGCCTCTGAGCAGAATACAAAATGCTAAAGGGCTAGATGCACGTAGATACCATATTTTAACAGTGGCTTCTGCAGATATTTTTTCTAGCTTAGTGGGTTGACATCTTGGTGGTATGACATATGGTGGGAATTTCTAGCCAGACAGGACAGAGGTGCCATGTTCATCTGTAGAGAGGATACTTGACCAGGCCCCCAGGTTTGTCATTCTTGTGGTATCCATTGCTCTCTGCAGGGAAGTACTGGGCAGGGCCCACTTTATCCCTTTATCACTTACTTGCCTTGACTGTTGCAATAACCTCTGAACCTTGATCCTGACCCATGTCTCTCCCTATTCCAATGCTTCCTGCCACCATTTGTGACACACGTGCTCAGTGCTGGGGATGTATATAGAGATACAGTCCCTTCCCTTAAGGAACTCACAGTCTGTAGGGAAACCACCAGCCAAGAGACCAATTAAACTACAGTTCCATGAGATACCAAAGATACGGACAAAGTTCTGGGAGGATATCAAGTATTCTTTTTTTTCCAGTAAACTCTTGAGATTGTTAATTATTGATTTTAGATCAAAGGATGTAGTATCTTTATCTGTAAATAGTCAGTTGGTTTTAGAGTCTTTTGGTGGAAAAGTGGCGTTTAAGGTCATCTACTGGTTTTTACCAGTTGCCATCGAGTCAATTCTGACTCATGGTGACCTCATGTGTATCAGAGTAGCATTGCACTCCACAAGGCTTTCAATGGCTGATTTTTCCAAAGTAGATAACCAGGCCTTTCTTCTGAGGCACCTCTGGGTGAACTCTAACCACCAGCCTTTTGGTTAGCAGCTGAGCATTTTAACTGTTTGCACCACCCAGGGACTCCAAGGTCATCTCCAGGTGGTGGCAAATAAGGGTAGTCATCTCTCTGCTTGCCTTGTGGAGGCAAGGCATCAAAAAATCATAAATATACATTTTATGCTCCTCGTCAGTAGCCAGTTATGCAGACATGTATCACTGATCATAAGCAAATGCAATTTCAGATCCTAACATAAGAACTCTAACTGAAATTAGCCAGTGAGAAAAGGAACTAAGGAAATCATTTTCTAGACATCAGGTTATCTGACGCACATTACAAAGTTCACTTACCAAGTTAAAATGAATGTCAGACCTCTGTATTCATATTAATAGCATAACTGGGGGCAACTCTTCTCTTACATACATGGTCCCCTTAAAGTTAACACGTACCTGCTAAAGATAGACTAGCTGCAGGTTCTGTGCCAGGCAGCAGAAGAGAACTGAAGAGACAGAGGGAGCAGTGATAGAGGCCCTACAGCTACATGTTGTTGTTAGGTGCTGTCCAGTCAGTTCCGACTCATAGTGACCCTATGTACTACAGAACGAAACACTGCCCGGTCCTGCACCATGCTCACGATTGTTGTTATCCCTGAGCCTATTGTTATAGCCATTGTGTCAATCCATCTCTTTGAGGGTCTTCCTCTTTTTTGCTGACCCTCTACTTTACGAAGCATGATGTCCTTCTCCAGGGACTGATCCCTTCTGATACCATGTCCAAAGTATGCAAGATGTAGTCGCACCATTCTTGCTTCTAAGGAGCATTCTGGTTGTACTTCTTCCAAGACAGATTTGATCCTGCTTTTGGCAGTGCATGGTATAGTCAATATTCTTCACCAACACCACAATTCAAAGGCATCAATTCTTCTTTGGTCTTCCTTATTCATTGTCCAGCTCCAGCATGCATATGATGCAATTGAAAACACTACGGCTTGGGTCAGGTGCATCTTAGTCTTCAAGGTGACGTCTTTGCTTTTCAACACTTTAAACAGGTCTTTTGCAGCGATTTGCCCAATGCAGCGCGTCTTTTGATTTCTTGACTGCTGGTTCCACGGGTGTTGATTGCGGATCCAAGTAAAATGAAATCCTTGACAACTTCAATCTTTTCTCCATGTATCGTGGTGTAGTTTATTGGTCCAATTGTGAGGATTTTTGTTTTCTTTATGTTGAGGTGTAATCCATACTAAAGGCTGTAGTCTTTGATCTTCATCAGTAACTGCTTCAAGTCCTCTTGACTTTCAGCAAGCAAGGTTGTGTCATCTGCATAATGCAGGCTTTTAATGAGTCTTCCTCCAATCCTGATGCCCTGTTCTTCTTCATGTAGTCCAGCTTCTTGGATTATTTGCTCAGCATACGGATTGTATAGGTATGGTGAAAGGATACAACCCTGACACACATCTTTCCTGACTTTAAACCACACAGCATCCCCTTATTCTGTTCGAACGACTGCCTCTTAATCTATGTACAAGTTCCTTATGAGCACAATTAAGTGTTCTAGAATTCCCATTCTTCACATTGTTATCCATAATTTGTTAAGTTCCACATAATCGAATGCCTTTGCATGGTCAAGAAAACATAGGTAAACATCTTTCTGGTTTTCTCTGCTTTCAGCCAGGATCCATCTGACATCAGCAATGATATCCCTGGTTCCATGTCCTCTTCTGAATTCAGCCTGAGTTTTTGGCAGTTCCCTGTCAGTATACTGCTGTAGCTGCTTTTTAGTGATCTTCAGCAAATATTTTACTTGCATGTGATAGTAATGATATTGGTTGATAATTTCCACATTCGGTTGGATCACCTTTCTTGGGAACAGGCATAAATATGGATTTCTTCCAGTCAGTTGGCCAGGTAGCTGTCTTCCAAATTTCTTGGCATAGACAAGTGAGCACTTTCAGTGCTGCATCTGTTTGTTGAAACATCTCAATTGGTATTTTGTCAATTCCTGGAGCCTTGTTTTTTGCCAGTGCCTTCAGCGCAGCTTGGACTTCTTCCTTCAGTAACATCAGTTCCTGATCATATGTTACCTCCCAAAATGATTGAATGTCAACCAGTTCTTTTTGGTATAGTGGCTCTGTGTATTCCTTCCATCTTCTTTTGATGCTTCCCATGTCGTTTAATATTTTCCCCATAGAATCCTTCACTATTGCAACTCGAGGCCCGAATCTTTTCTTCAGTTCTTTCAGCTTGAGAAAAGCCAAGTATGTTCTTCCCTTTTGCTTTTCTATCTCCATGTCCTTGCACATGTCATTATGATACTTTACTTTGTCTTCTCGAGCTGCCCTTTGAAATTTTCTGTTCAGTTGTTTTACTTCATCATTTTCCTTTTGCTTTAGCTACTTGATGTTCAAGAGCAAGTTTCAGAGCCTCTTCTGACATCCATTTAGGTCTTTTCTTTCCTGTCTTTTTAATGAACCTTGCTTTATTTGTGCATGATGTCCTTGATGTCATTCCACAACTTGTCTGGTCTTTGGTCATTAGTGTTCAATGTGTCAAATCTATTCTTGAGATGGACTCTAAATTCAGGTGGGATATACACAAGGTCGTAGTTTGGCTCTCGTGGCCTTGTTCTAATTTTCTTCAGCTTCAACTTGAACTTGCATATGAGCAATTGGTAGTCTGTTCTTGGCCTTTTCTGACTGATGATATTGAGCTTTTCCAAAAAACAGCTACATAGCCACAGCTTAATTCAAGAAAAATAAATTGTTATGGATTGACTTGTGCCCCTAAAGAGTTATGTTGAAGTCCTAATGCCTGTACATGCTAATATGACACTGTTTGGAAATATGGATTTTCTTTTGTTATGTTAAGACATCATACCAGAGCAGTGTGGGTCCTAAACCTAATCATTGTGTTTATAATGGTGTTTTATCAAAAAAGAAAAAAAAAGCAGGATAGACACAGAGACACAGGGGAAGACAGACATCATGTGAGAATTGTCAACAAGCAAAGGAATGCCAAGGACTGCTGGTAATCACCAGAAACTAAGGGAGAGACCCACAGAAGCAATCAACTGAGCCAAGACTCTGATTTGGGCTTTCGGCCTTCAGAACTGCAAGAAAATAAATTTCTGTTTTTTGAAGCCACCCGTTTGTGGTATCTTTTGTTACACCAGCACAAGGTAACAACTAAGACAGAAGTTAAGCCTTGAAATGTCTGCAGGAAACCAGAACTCCAGTTCTTTGTTTAAGCTGATTCCCTTTCTATTAGAATTTGATAAATTCTTTAAATACATTTTTCATTAGACTTCCAGATAACCAGAAGACATACGGTGCTAATGTTTCCACAGCCTTTAGTGAACAGAAGCAGCTGGTAAGCAGAATGAAATTTTTAAAAAAGGAACAAGTGAGCCTCAGGGGACTGAAGTTGTTATCAATCATCCCTGAATTCTTCAGCCTTCACTCATATCTTGAACTAGCTACAGGCAGGGAGAGTACATAGGAATGGTTCTGTTTGAAGAGGCTGCCTCTGCTTCTCTGGCTGAAGCAGGTGTTACTTGTGGCAGGAACAGATGCTATCTTCTCTGTGGCCTATGGGCCTCCATCATGACAATATCTATGAAGAGACCCTATGCAAAGAAGCTCCAGGGAAGGTGGAGGGATGCTGGTTGGTGATGGATGGGTCGGTCATGGGTAGGGATGGTAGGGATTGGTCAGATTGTCTTTACGTTACTCTTTGTTCTCAGAACTGCAGCCCGCATCTCATTTTGTAAATTAAAACCATGACGACTAAACTTGGAACAGGCCCAAGCAACCAACTTGGATGATTCATGGTCTCATTGAGAGTTAATTTTTTCTCAACCAACTAATTTCAAGTTATTAGACTCTTGTTTCTGTAACTTGTTTCTCTTTGTATATCCAGGAAGTTCCCAAAGACCTTGGGGAGCATCTCTGTTTCATTTGAAACCCCTGTGATGATAAACTTATCGTTTATTGGATACTGATCCTGTACCAAATTTTGTGCTAGGCACTTACATTCATTATCTAATCTGAGTCTGGTAAAGACTATACTACCATTCTAGAAATAAAAATACAGAGAGTCAGAGAAGTTAAGCAACCTGCCTGATGGTCTACTCAATGAACAACTGGCAGAGTCAGGATTTTAAGCCTAGCTTCTCTGACTCTAAAGCAGATGTTTTATCCATTTTGGAACGTGAGGTGTCATAATTATTGAGGTGAGTGGTCCTACAGAGGAAGGTGCAGCAATCATTCTTCTGAAAGAAATGAAGATTTCCACATCCACTGACAAAATGTGCTCCATTAAGCAGCAAAAATAAATAAAACTGTCAATCGATTTCTTTATAAGTTGCCCAAGACCATGCTTTCAGCTGTTTGTTCATCTAACAGCCCAGACAAGCTGCTCCATCTCATTGTCTTAGCTATTGAGATGGGGTCCTTCTTAGAAGGGAAGATTACCAGACCTGGTGACTGTATGAGACCCAGAGGAGTCCTCATCTCCCCAACCCTGTGTATAAAGTGTAGATGTAGTGCATTGTCTCTGCCTTCTCTGCCACTTGACTTTGAGGACAAGACTTCGCACTGATGCTATTTGTCACAGCCTTGCCCATTCATATAAGAGATTGCAGGGCTTTACTCCTGCCCAGGCTTCAACCACCTCCAGTGACCAGTCCCTCACACTTTTACACTGTTATGTATTTATCTAAATGTTTCCAAACACACGTTCTCATTTAGTCCTCACACCATCTCTATGGAGTAGGCATTATTATTTTTATCTTCCAGTTAATAAAACTAAGGCTCAATATCAACAGAACTTGTAAGATGCAGAGCTGAGATGCAAACTGTCTTGTGCTGGGTTCTCCAGAGAAGCAAAACCAGTAAAGCATGTAAATATGTATATAGAGAGATTTATATCAAGGAAATGGTTCACACCGGTTGTAGAGGCTGGCACGTCCTAAGTCCATGGGTCAGAATAGAGGCTTTTTCTGATTCACTTAGCCGCAAGGGCTGGCAAACCCAAGACTGGTAGGTCAGAGAGCAGGGCTGTCGCTCACAGGCTGGGAAGATCTGTGAATCTCAGGATCGGCAGACAAGACCGAAGGTACGCTGCTAGCTCAAGTCCCAAGAACCGGAAGTCAGACAAACAGGAGCCAGCTGCAGTATCCAGGGAGAGCAAAAAGCCCACGAGCCTTGCCAGGATGTCCACACGCCTGCGGAAACTCCCCTTCAACTGACTGGCTACTCACAGCAGATCCCATCATGGGGGTGATCACGTATCAAATCTCAACATGGAAGTGACCACAACACTATACAACCGCCAAAACACTGAGAATCACGGCCAAGCTGACACACAATCTTAACCATCACACAAGCCCAGGACTATTTGACTTCAAAGCTTTTGCTCTTACCGATTATACCACACTGCCTTTTACAGACATGGAAGCAAAGGCCCAGAAAGGTGAAACAGCTGCCTAATGCAGAACCAGTAATAGGACACATAGTTGTTTTGTTTGTTTGTTTTTAGATTGCAACTCTTTGCCTTTGACTCTT
The DNA here is from genome assembly GCA_030035585.1 of Dugong dugon. NCBI lineage: Eukaryota > Metazoa > Chordata > Mammalia > Sirenia > Dugongidae > Dugong > Dugong dugon. Next base: position 38,103,274 of record CM057467.1, read on the forward strand.
GAAAAAGAAAAGTGGTATTTTTTGTTGTTTATTTATCCATTTTTTTAACTAAACTTTATTTTTTAGAACAGTTTTAGATTTACAGAAGAATTATACAAATAGTACAGAGTTCCCATATACCCCACACCCAGTTAATCCTATTACTAACACTTTACATTAATGTAGTAACTTTCTTACAATTAATAAATAGTTAGACATTATTAACTAAAGTTTATCTTGATGCAATGGTTAAGCACTTGGCTGCTAACAGAAAGTTGGCAGTTTGAACCCATCCAGCGGCTCTGCAGGAGAAATATCTGGTGATCTGCTTCCGTAGATTACAGCCAAGAAAACTCTATGGGGCAGTTCTACTCTGTCACATAGGGTTGCTATGAGTTGGAGTCGACTTGACAGCACCTAACAACAACCTACTTTACTCAGATTTCACTAGTTTTTACCTAACATCTTTTTTCTGTTTCAAGATCCCATTCAGGATCCCACATTACATTTAGTTGTTGAGTCTCCTAGATTCCTCTTGGCTGGGTCAGTTTCTCAGACTTCTTTTGTTTTCAATGACCAGTTTTGAGAAGTACTGGTCAGGTATTTTGTAGAATATCCCTCAGTTGGAATTTATCTGATGTTTTTCTCATGTTTAGACTAGGGTTATGTTTTTATTTTTGGGGGCATGGGGAAGGAAGACCCCCCAGTAAAGTGTCATTTTCATCACATCATATTAAGGGTATATACTATTAACAAGATTATCACTGGGGATGTTGACCTGAATCCCCTGGCTGAGGTAATATTTGTCAGGTTTCTCCACTGTAAAATTACTTTTTTTCCTTCCCTTTTCATACTGTATTCTTTGGAAGGAAGTTACTATGCGAATCCCATGCAAAAGGAGTGAGAATTTATGCTCTACCTCCTTGAGGGCAGAGTATCCACACCAATCATTTGGAATTCTTCTGCATAGAACATTTGTCTCTGCTTCCCCATTTATTTGTTTAACCATTTATTTATATCTGTATTGACTCATGGATATTCATTTATTTTTGACACTAGAGATTATTGAGTCTACTGCGGTGATAAAAAAGTAGGATGGTAGAGCCCATTTTGCTCTAGTTAAGTAGTAAGTTTTCTGGTTACTCTGAAAAGGTAGTGGTATATCTGAAGGCATAGTTTTTCTGAGGTCTCTTTATTGAATAATAAACTGTTTATTGAATAATAAATAAACTTTACTCTGCAAAGTATCATCTCAGTATCCTTTATTTTATTGATGTCACCACTGGCCTAGTTCATTTCTCACCTGCTCCATTTCTTCCCATTGCCCACACCCGACCAGATACCCATAGAGTCTAGTAGCTTCTCTGTGTACTTTCAGAGAACTGTATCCATTAGTGACATGAATTAGGACAAGCATCTTATACCTCATGGTGCCCAATCTCAACTAGAGGGGCTCCTGTCTTTTAAGCACAGCGAGGACTAACAAGCCATCCTCTTCTCTTTTAAGGCTCAGAGAGAAAGACCAGGTCATCTTTAAAACCTCAAAGCTCCTTCAGGAACCTTTATGTGCTTTTTTTTCCCCCTCAGCACTTAGTGTGCTGTATAGGAACCATTTTGGCAATAGAAGCAAAATATATCTGGGCAGCAAACTTTAGTGTGATTTGTGCAGATTTTCAAATTGAAATGGTAAAACCTTGGAATTCACACTAGCCTAGCATGGGAGAAACCGATTAGTAAGCCCTGGCAGCAAGAGCTAAATCTTACTCTCTTATCCATGTTGTCCATATTAATCATCTGTGCCACATACTGTGCTGAAGGATGGTCTTCTCAGCATCCCTGCTGCTTATCAGCAGAAGGCGAATGGCACCCTCACCTTCTCTTCTCTCCCTAGGCTTTGGTAGGGAAAGATAGCTTGTATGGAGAAACAGAGTTCTGGGCTTCCCATTTGGAAAATCCCCCAGGCATACATAATTCTAATTAGAATGGTCTTGGCTTTCAAGTATCATCATTTGGGTAAAGTCACCCTTGCTGATCTGGAACTTTCCCAGGGTGTTAGGGATTGCTAGCCGTATTTGCTTTCTTGTTTGGTGCTGCTCTAAAAAATAGTTTTGTATCTTTATTTCAATTACACAGTCTACCCTTCTGGGACACATAAAGTGTGGTCTGAGTCCAGTGATGCAGGCAGTCTTACAGAGGCAGAAACTCGTCAAATAACAATTGGTCTGTTGGTGCAAGGCTGATCTCCAAAGAATGAAGTGCGGCTGCCTCAGTCAATCTACACATGGGCTGTGGAGGGTTATATCTGATGCTATTGGAAGGCAGCGTAGACTAGATTTGAGTTCTAACCCTGCTCTATTATTTATTTACTATGTGATCTGGAGTAGTTACTTAACCCCTCTGAATCTCAGTTTCTTTATCTGTAAAATAAATTTTAGCAATACCTGCATTATGTGATTGTTATGAGGATTAAATGACACACGACATGTAAAACACCTGGAGCATAATAGTAGATTTAAAAATGATAACTATTATCATTTTCATCATCAAAGTGTTGGCATTGTATTCTCTAAGATCACAATTCCAAGATTCTGAAATCCATGTGGTATTTTCCAAATTTTCCGGTTGCGGTTGGCTTCAATAAGAAGTATTGTCCTTCACAAAGGAAAATATACCTCTGACCCACCATCACTAGAGCATTATTTTGAATTATTTTCCCTGGTAGGTGTATTATTTTCCTAGGACAATCATAATAATTAACACCACAAACTGGGTGGCTTGTAAGAACAGAACTTTATTGTCTTACAGTTCTGGAGGCTAGAAGTCCAAATCAAGGTATTGGCTAGGTTGATTTTTTGAGGGCTCTGAGAAGGAGATTGTTCCATGCCTCTCTCTTAGATTCTGGTGGCTCCAGGTGTTCCTTGGTTTGCAGCTGCAGCATCACATGGCATCCTTTCTCTGTCTCCCTCTCTCTGTTTATCTTCTCTTTTATAAGTACGCCAATCACATAGGATTAGGACCTACCCTACTTCAGTATGACCTCATGTTAACCTACCTGATAACATGTTCAAAGATTCTATTTCTAGACAGTGTCACTTTCCCAGGTTCAGGGGTTAAGACTTCAATATATCTTTTTTGAGGGACACAATTAAATCCCTAAGAATAGTCTAATTTTTTCAAACACATTCTCAATCTCTCCTGATATTTTTTAGGGTTAGTGATGAACATTTACAAGATCACTGGCCCTGGTTATGATGTACCTACATCCCAAATAAATGAGCTTTATTACACAGTGATTGAGACCATGATCATGACCTCATAACTCTGAGCACAGCCAAATTATCACAACAAGTATGGGCCCATCTTGGCAGAATGTCTTCAAGCCTGTAGGGGGATCACATGCTTTCATCATCTTGGGATGGTTTCCCCAAAGGTCCAACAAGCTCATTTTCCTTTACTGATGTATCCTTTCTGTTGGACAACTGGGGAAGAAAGCTGCTTTAAGGTCTTAAGCCAGTAAACCAGTTGCCATCGAGTTGATTTTGACTCATGGTGACCTCATGTGTATCATAGAACTGTGCTCCAGGTAGTTTTCAGTGGCTGATTTTTTGGAATTAGATTGCCGAGACTTTCTTCTGATGTGCCTCTTGATGGACTCAAATCTCCAGCCTTTCAGTTATCAATCCAGCATGTTGACTATTTGCACTATTCAGGGACTATGCCTTAAGGTCTTTGCTCTAAGACCTTCAAGTCAAGAAAAAAAAAAATCAAACCCGTTGTCATCCAGTCGATTCCGACTCATAGTGACCCTATAGGAAAGAGTAGAACTGCCCCATAGAGTTTCCAAGGAGTGGCTGGTGGATTTGAACTGCTGACCTTTTGGTTAACAGCCGAGCTCTTAGCCATTATGCCAGCAGGTCAAGAGGAGACTTCATTAGTCCTTAAGTCCTAACTACCCCTACAACAAGTTGAGAACCACTTGTGAGGATCTTGTAGTATGTCTTAACTTTTCTGCTGGGTTGGATGAAAGAAATATAAGCATTCACTTGCCATAAAAATGTTTTTTTGACTTTCAACTAACACGTTTCTTAGCAACCTGTCTATATGCCTGGCTAGGCCCTCACATTATCACCTTATTTATACCTTTTCTTTGACCACCAAACTTCCCAAGACAGTAAACACTCCCTTAGTGGCCTCCTAGTGGTATAACAAATTACCTTTTCTCCATCCTTGGTTTGTCTGACACTCTTAATCATCCTTCTCTTTCTCAGACTTTTTCCTTGACTTCTAATACTTTATATTGTTTGGATTTTCTAGCTACTTCTCACATTATTCATGCTTCTACTGGATTGAGTTTTTCCCATCTCCTCCTACCTTATAAATGTCGGCATTCCCCAAAGGACTATTCTTCTCTGTAGTTCTTTCATTTCCCTGCCCACTCATTTCCTCACTCATCTATTGCCGTGCCTTCAAATATCACCTCCTTAGAGGAGGCTCTCAAATCTTTATCCAGATCTCAACTCTCTCCCAATCTTGTGTTCTCTTTACTCAGTTGCTTGCTGAACAATTTCACCCATAGATCTTTTGGCACCTCGAAAGCAATGTAATTAAATCTCTGCTCATCATCCGTCTCAATGTTTTCCAAACTGTAGTTTCCAGAGCTCTGAAGTTCATGTAGGAAGCCTGGTATCACAGTGGTTAAGCACTCAGCTGCTAACCAAAAGCCTGGCAGTTTGAACTCACCAGCCCCTCTGAGGCAGAAAGATGTGGCAGTCTGCTTCTATAAAGATTTACAGCCTTGGAGACCCTAGGGGGCAGTTCTACTCTGTCCTGTAGAGTCGCTGTATGAGTCCAAATTGACAACCGGAAAGGGTTTGACTCCTTTGGTTGAAAGTTCACGGAAATGCCTTAGGTGTGATTTGCCTTAAGGGAGGGAGTGGTGGTTGTTAGAAGAATGAGGGGTGCAGTCTTCTAGTTCAGGTCACCAGCACATCTTTGCTTTTTCTGTTTTATATGTGGAACTTCCAAGTGAGATTTCATTTTTATAAATGCTGAAAAAAAAATTTGGACATCACTGAATTACCTCAACATGTCTCAAACCAGTTCTTTCTACCCTTGACTTTTCTATTTCAGTTACTACTACCAGGAACCACAAACTCAAATGCCTATAGGTGCCAGGCAGAAAATATAAATGAGTGAAATACTCTTCCTGTTGCTGTCAAGTCAATTCTGACTCACAGTGACCCTATTGGACAGAGTAGAACCACCCCATAGGGTTTCCAAGGAGTGGCTGGTGGATTTGAACTGCTGACCTTTCGGTTAGCAGCTGAATGCTTAACCACTGTGCCACCAGGGCTCTGAAATGCTCTTAGTCTAAGACAAAAGATAGTGGTGGGGATTTTGGTGTATGAAGACAACAAACCACTTCTAAAGGGCTTCAAATAAAAACGCTAACTCGCTATACTGGCCATAAATGAACATCTGCATGGCTCATCTTCCCAAGACTTAAGAATTTACAACCTTTGGGTAGCAATAGTATCATAATTATCCAGGCTGGACACCTTGGAGGGATTTCCTTCCTCCCATTTCTTTCCTGTCCCACATCAGTAACAAGAGGTTAATGCTTATTCTCTCTCAGTGGTTGCCATATCTGTCTTTTCCATCCTATTCTTGCTGACTTGGTTTGACTCCTTATTAGCTTGTTGGTGAACTTTCTTTGTTCCTCCTTCTGAGCCGTTCTGCAGACTCTGTTCAGAATGTGTTCACATTGTTCATGGTGAAAAGCCAAATAGCTTGGTTTTTAAGGCCATTTACTTTTCAGCCTTATCTTTGCACTTCCACAGAAACTATTTATAATCATCTTATCATATTTAGTAACTTCTGTATCATCTTTTATATTATGGTTATGTGTATACATATCTCATTTATCCCACTAGGTTGTGAACTCCAGTTGTTTCATCTCAACACATATTTTTGTGTACCTACTATGTATTTGAGTACCTAACAGTAGTATTCTAGGTGCTTTGGATAATAGTCCATTCCCTCAAAGCAGTCGCAGGTAAGTCATAAGACAGTTATGCAAACAAATTAAGGCTTTAAATAATGAAGACTATACTAAAGATTAAGGAGCCCTCGAGGCGCAGTGGTTAAAGTGATGGCTAACCAAAAGATAGGCGGTTTGAAACCACCAGCCACTCCATTGGAGAAAGATGTGGCAGTCTGCTTCTGTAGAGATTTACAGCCTTGGAAACCTTGTAGGGTTGCTATGAGTTGGAATCGACTTGATGGCAGTGGGTTTGGTTTTTTGGGATACTGTCATGGATTGAACTGTGTCCCCCAAAAATATCTGTCAACTTGGCTAGGTCATGATTCCCAGTATTGTATGATTGTCTACCATTTTGTCATTTGATGTGATTTCCCTGTATGTTGTAAATTCCATCACTAAGATGTAATAAGATGGATTATCAGTAGTTATATTGATGAGGTCTACAAGATTAAATAGTGTCTTAAGACAATCTCTTTTGAGATATAAAAGAGAGAAGTGAGCAGAGAGATGGGGGACCTCATACCACCAAGAAAGAAGTTCTGGGAACAGAGCGCGTCCTTTGGACCTGAGGGCCCTGCTCTGAGATGCTCCCAGACCAAGGGAAGACTGATGACAAGGACCTTCCTCCAGAGCTGACAGAGAAAACCTTCCCCTGGAGCTGTCACCCTGAATTCAGACTTCTAGCCTACTGGAGTGAGAGAATAAACTTCTCTTTTGTTAAAGCCATCCACTTGTGATATTTCTATTATAGCAGCACTAGATGACTAAGACAGATACTAAGATCTACCACTTGTCTCTCAGTTTGTCGTACTGTGGTTGCTTGAGTGTTGCTGTGATGTTGGAAACTATGCCACTGATATTTCAAATATCAGCAGGGTCACCCATGGTGGACAAGTTTAATTGGAGCTTCCAGACTAAGACAGACTAGGAAGAAGGACCTGGTGGTCTACTTCTGAAAAAATTGGCCAGTAAAAACCTTATGAATGACAGTGGAACATTGTCTGCCATAGTGCTGGAAGATGAGCCCCTCAGGTTGGAAGGCACTCAAAATATGACTGGTGAAGAGCTGCCTCCTCAAAGTAGAGTCAACCTTAAAGATGTGGATACTAAAGATATGTACAAATGGAAATACAGGAAGGGAAGTAATTAATTCTGAACAGCTTGTAGGATGGGCGAAGGGTAAAGGAAGGTGACACTTGTGCTAGACCTTGAAGGATGAGTAGAAGTATTGGAAAGAGTAGGAAAAATAATGACAGGCAGTCCAGATGGCTGAAATATGATCTTGGAAATAATTTTACATAACAAAATGTGGAAGGTATTGTCTTGGAGAACAGACAACATATATGAAGAGGAAATGTATTATTCATTAGGTATAATAGGACCAATATATGGAAGTTACAGGGAGAAATTTTGTATTCAATACAATAAAGATCTTTTTCCTAACTACATACCCTCAACTTGGGCGTGGATTGGTCCAGTAGTGAACTCTGTCATTAATTCTTAGTTAGGAAGAGGCTGATTGAACTTCAGAGATTATAGAAGGTAGATTTCCAAATGGAAATTTTAACCCTAAAATAATTTGAAAATATTTTTGAGGGATTTTCTGCCTCAGTTAAGTGTGACTATTTTGGCCAGATTGATTACAGCATTAGACTAATTAAACATTTGGTTTTATCTATATTGCTTAGGACAAGATAGGCTCAACATGTGTTGAACTGAATACAAACGGATAAATAAACTGTGATCAATAGCCTGGTTTCTAAATGGGAGCTTTGTATAATACTTTCAAAAATTATCTGCAGGGAATTGGGAAATGAACACTTTTATTCACTGCTAGTGGGAGCTTAAATTAGTGCAGCCTTTCTGCAGGATGATTTGGCTTTACATATAAACGGCTTCACCACATTCATATCTTTTGACCTAATAATTGTCTGCGTGGTAATTTCTCTAAGGCCATTTACTATAGGTTGTCGTAATTTTATCGGTAAAGATGCTCATCACAGAAGTGCTAATAATAGAGAAAATTGGAAATAATCTAAATGTCCATATACATGAAATTGTTTAAATACGTTATAGTACATTTTACAATGAAATATTATTCAGCCACTACAAATAACATTATAAAAGAACGCTTAACAACATGAGAAACTGTTCACAACCTATTGTTAACTTTATAAGGCAAGTTTTTTCTAAGTCCTATGATTCTACTTCTATGCTATATATGCAATAAAGCAGAACGCCACATCTTTCTCCCATGGAGCAGCTAGCAAGTTCGAACCACTGACCTTTCAGTTAGCAGCTGAGCTCTTAACCACTGCAACACCAGGGCTCCTGGCAACCATTTCTGGGTTGTGTGATTATGAACAATTTTAATGTTTTTGCCTTACTTATTTGTAGGAAATTTTTTTTACAACAAGCATAGATTACTTCTGTAATACTTTTTAAAAATACCCAAACTTTGTCTCCTTTGCTGTTCCTGCTCCCTTGGGGATAGAGTAATGAAATCTACAATATAGCAGACAGTGAGGAGCAAAACCCCAGCAACCAGGCCAAGCTGGAAGAACAGAGAGGTCCTGAAGATTTTGTCCCCTCTCTTTGGCAAAAGGGCTATCTTTCTCCCCTGGGCTGTGTTGGCTACCAATTCACATAAGAAACTTTTATTTCTTAACTTCTATCCCCTTAAATAACTCACCTCATTTGCACTTGCTAAAGACCTTCTGTGCTTTTCCTCCTCCATCCTCTTTCCTTCACTCAAGGACAATTGCCTCACGGATTCCAGCAAACCGGTGCGAGAAGGTTCCTGTAGATGCAGAAATGACAATGTCAGTAAGTGCTTTCATGGAGAAGACGTAGGGAATAATTCACATACTTCCTGGGGTGGGGCTTGGACTTCCGTTGCTTTTTTCACTGAAGTGGACCTACTGGCTTTTCTGTCTTTCCCACCTGCTCTCTTCATTAAGCAAGGAGGGAGAAGTGGCTCATGCAAGAATGACCACATGGTGTGAGGAAATGAGCTACCTAAATCTAGAATTGTACTTCCATCTGTCTCTATGACAAGGTGACAAGAGAGACCTAGAGAAAAGCTTGGATGACTTCATTCTTTTTTTCTGGTGGCAGAAGCTTGGACAAGATGGCTTCCTTTCATGGTGATTTCATGGTAATTGTGTTCTTTTCTTTCCTACTAAAAGTAAAGGTCACTTAATATAAACCACTCTATTCTAATTTTAGCACCACATTTTGGAGAAGGATTTTCTTTGTGTTTGCCCCACCCAAACTGAGAACTATTTCTCAGTTGAAGGATCACATCCATTCATTTTATTTTTCCATCAAAGTGTGAACCACATATTGGATAGTGGTACCATGCTTGGATAGTAGCAGCAAAGAACCCCAGAGCTTATGGGAAAGGCACTATTTAGCAACTGTTCTTACATTTATTCAACAAAAGCTTACTCAGACACTGTTAGGCCATAGGTACAAAAAGAAAACGAAGTCATAATTTCTGCCCTCAAGTAGAGGAAATGAACTTTACCAGATAATCCCAGATGGTTACAGTCTGTGTTAAGTGTAAGGGCAGAGGCAAGCATGTGGGTCAGAGGAGCCAGAGGAAGGATTCTTAGGGTGCTAGTGCTGGGAGTAAGGGTAGGATTTGGGGATGAGGTGAAGACTGAACCAAGTTTTAAAGGAGGAAAGGAGGTAGGCAAAGGCAGAGGAAGAAGGTAAAAGGCATTTCAGCCAAAAGAACAGCATGAACAAAGGCTTGGAGGTGTGAAAGTACATGTGTTCAGAGGATTAGAATATGATGTGATGCAGGCTTTGATATGGAGATAAGGATGCAGAGTTGGGCATACCCAGGTCTTGGAGCACTTTGTGTGCCTAATTAGAGTTTGGACTTTATCCTGTAGGCAAAGAGGAGCCATTAAGGAATTAAAGCGGAAAAGCTACGTCATAAGATTTGAGCTTGAGAAGGGTCATTTTGATGGAAAATAGAATTGAACGGGAGGAGATGGAATAAGGGTCCAGTTGGGAAGTGATCACTATGGCCCACATGAGGGATGGTAAATAAGGACTTTAATGAAGGCAGAGGTGGTTAGTAGGCAGGAGGGTACATTTTGGGGAAATATCTAGGAGGTAAAATTTACAGGATTTGTGAGTTAATTGGATATTTATGTGGAAGAGAGCACAAATACTAAGGAATCAAAGAAAAGACCTGCGTTTCAGGCAACCAAAGTTGTAAGTGATGAAAGTCATATGTTTCTTTGGGTTCCATGTTACCAGGAGCAGTTGTTCCATAGTCCAAGTCATGAGTATCAGCCTGTCTGGCTCAGCGTTAGGACAGATAGGTTGAGGCATTGTGATGGCTAATATTATATGTCAGCTTGGCTAGGCTATGATTCTCAGTGGTTTGGCAAACATTGGACTGATTACTTCTATAATGTACTATAATGTAATCACCTCCATGATGAGATCTGATATGAACAGCCAATCAGTTGAAACAGGAGTGTCCTTGGGGGTGTGGCCTACCTCCAGTATATCAGTGAATGTCCCAGCAAGGCTCACTCTCAGATCCTGCATCCAACTTGTCATCCTCTGACCTCTGGTTCTTGGGACATGAGCCAGCAGATTGCTGCCTGACCTGCAGATCTTGGGATTCACCAGCTCCCACAACCCTGTGAGCCAGCAGTTGCCTGACCTTCCAATTTTGGATTCATCAGCCCTGCAACCACATGAGTCAGGAGAAACCTCCAGCCTGATGTCTGACCCGTGGATTTTGGACTTGTCAGCCTCCACAACTGTGTGAACCATTTCCTTGAGATAAATCTCTCTCTATTTATATATGTATATATATATATATATATATACATATATATATGCTTCACTGGTTTTGCTTCTCTAGAGAACCCAGCCTAAGACAGACATTTTCTTACTAACAGAAAATGAGGAAACATTACATCTGAATTTTTTTCTTTCCTTTGTTTTTAAAGAGAGAAGGGGGAAATAAAAAGAAGGAAAAAAATCCCTAGACTTTTATGAAAAGAGATAATTTTTAAAAGACTGTTTTTAGAAATGAATTTTAGTCTCCTTGGTATCAAAGCATTAGGGACACTTGGCCCAAATTGGTTTTAACTCTAGATGTGAAGAATTGAATGCTGGCAAGCAAAATATCTGTTACTAAAGTAGTAATTTGAATGCCTAAATAGGTAAAACCCAAGGTAGTTAATTAGACTAAGTGCTGCTGAGGAAGGCTCTCCTTTGGAGTATTGCCAGGAGGGATGATTAAGGATTTAGAAAAAAATAATTTTGCACCTAGGGAAAGGTGAAAGACACCCAATGATTCATTAAGTGGCTGTTAAGAACATTTTGGCATCTGAGCAGTAAAACAAAATGCTGTCCTTGTGGGAATTATGTTTCTCTAGTGGTTCCTTGGTGGAGGCTGTTAGGTCCAGAGCTCACCTTTCTTTCCACATGTTCTCTCAGGGAATAGGGGCATTTTAGGGGGAAACTATGGATACATGAGAAAAGATTAGGCTGGAGCTGTGCTTATTTTGGGGATTCATTTGGAGGATGATACCCTTCTTCTTTTTAGTGATACTTTACTACAGTGTAATCATGTCACTAACATCTATTCATTTATTTTATTTTTTTTATTATACTTCCGGTGAAAGCTTACAGAACAAATAGTTTCTCATGAAACAGAAGTACACATGTTGTTTTATGACATTGGTTAACAACCCCACAACATATCAACCGTGTAACTTGTCAACCTTTTTTTTTGGTGAAAATACACATAGCCAAAGATACACCGTTTCAAAAATTTGTACATGCACAGTTCAGTGACATTGACTACGCTCTTCGAATTGTGCTGTTATTCTCACTTAAGATGCAGGCTTACAGAACAAAATAGTTTCTCATTTAACAGTTACTACAAATGTTGCCCTATGACAATGGTTAACAATCTCACAACACATCAATAATATCCTAACTCAACCTTGAGTTCCCAATCACCAGCTTCCTTGTCCCCTTCTGCTTTCTGGCCCTTGTCACTGGACTCCTGTACCTCGTTAGTCTCATTTGGTTTTACAGGGCTGTCCAATCCCAGGCTGAACAGTGAACCTTGGAAGTAACTTCACCACTGAGCTAAAAGGGTGTCTGGGGGCCATACTCTCGGGGTTTCTCCAGTCTCCTTTAGGCCAGTAAATCTGGTCTTTTTTTGTGTGTGAGTTAGAATTATGCTCTACATCCTTCCCCAGCTCTGTCCAGAACCCTCTGTTGTGATCCTGGTCAGAGCAGTCAGTGGTGGTAGCTGGGCACCATCTAGCTGCCATGGACTCAGTCTGGTGGAGGCCTTGGTAGCTGTGGACAATTAGTCCTTTGGACTAATCTTTTCCTTATATCCTGTTCTCTTCATTCTCCCTTGCTCCGGACGGGATGAGACCAGTGGAGTATCTTAGATGGCCGCTCACAGGCTTTTAAGACCCCAGACACTACTCACCAAGGTAGAATGTAGCACATTGTCTTTATAAGCTGTGTCATGCCAATTGAGCTAGATGTTCCCCCAGACCATGGTCCCCACAGCCCTCTGCCCAGCAATTCAGTCCCTTGGGGAGTTTGGATGTGTCTGTGGGGCTTCCATGACCTTTCCTTGTACAAGTTGTGCTAGTTTCTCCTGTATTGTGTACTGTCTCACCCTTCACCCAAGATACCACTTATCTATTGCCTATTTAGCATTCTCCCCCCCACCCCTCCCACCCCTGGTAACCAACAAAGATTGTTACATTTTGTGTGTGAACTTTTGCATGGGTTTTTACGATAGAGGTCTCATAAAATATTTGTCCTTTTGTGATTGACTTATTTCACTCAGCATAATGTCCTCCAGTTTCATCCATGTTATGAGATGGTTCACAGATTCATTGTTATTCTTTCTCATTGCATAGTACTCCATTGTGTGTATGTACCATAGTTTGTTTATCCATTCATCTGTTGATGGGCATCTAGGTTGTTTCCATCGTTTTGCTATTATGAACAATGCAGCCATGAGCATAGGTGTGCGTATGTCTATTTGAGTGATGACTCTTATTTGTCTAGGATATATTTCTAGGAGTGGGATTGCTGGATCGAATGGTATGTCTATTTCTAGCTTTCTGAGGAAGCACCATATCATTTTCCAAAATGGTTGTATCATTTTGCATTCCCACCAGCAGTGCATAAGAGTTCCGATCTCCCCGCAGCCCCTCCAACATTTGTTATTTCCAGTGTTTTTGATCCGTGCCAGTAATGCCGGGGTGAGATGGTATCTCATTGTGGTTTTAATTTGCATTTCTCTAATGGCTAGCGATCGCGAGCATTTCCTCATGTGTCTGTTTGCCATTTGGATGTCTTCTTTGGTGAAGTGTCTGTCCATTTCCTTTGCCCATTTTTTAATAGGATTATTTGTCTTTTTGTTGTAGAGGCGTTGGATTTTCTTGTAGATTATGGAGATTAGACCTTTGTCTGACTTGTACTGTCCAAAAATTTTTTCCCAGTCTGTAGGTTCTCTTTTTACTCTTTTGGTGAAGTCTTTTGAAGAGCATAGGTGTTTGATTTTTAGAAGATCTCGGTTATCTAGCTTATCTATTGGGTTTTGTGCGTTGATGGTTATGGTTTGTATCATGTTAATGCCATGTATTAAGGCCTGAGTGTTGGTCCTATTTTTTCTTCTATGAACTTTATAGTTTTAGGCTTTATATTCAGGTCTTTGATCCATTTTGAAGTAGTTTTTGTATACGGTGTGAGGTGTGGGTCCTGTTCCATTTTTTTGCAGATGGATATCCAGTTTTGCCAGCACCATTTGTTAAAAAGACTCTTTTCCCCATTTGATGGACTTTGGGCCCTTGTTGAAGATCAGATGACTGTAGGTGGATGGATTTACATCTGGGTTCTCAATTCTGTTCCATTGGTCAATGTATCTGTCACTGTACCAGTATCAGGCTGTTTTGACTACTGTAGCTGTATAGTAGGTTCTGAAGTCAGGTAGTGTGAGTCCTCCAACTTTATTCTTCTTCTTCAGTAGTGCTTTACTTATTCGGGGCTTCTTCCCTTTCCATGTAAAGTTAATGATTAGTTTTTCCATCACTTTGAAGAATGTTGTTGGTATTTGGATCAGGATTGCATTGTATTTGTAATTGCTTTGGGTAGAATTGTCATTTTCACAATGTTGAGCCTGCCTATCCATGAGCATGGTATATTTTTCCATTTATGAAGATCCCTTTGGGTTTCTTGCAGTAGTGTTTTGTAGTTTTCTTTGTATAGGTCTTTTACATCCCTGGTCAGATTTATTCCTAAGTATTTTATCTTTTTAGGGGCTATGGAAAATGGTATTGTTTTCCTGATTTCCTTTGCATTGTTCTCCTTGTTGGTGTATAGGAATCCAACTGATTTTTGAATGTTTATCTTGTATCCTGCTACTCTGCTGAATCCTTCCATTAGTTCCAGTAGATTTCTCATGGAGTCTTCAGGGTTTTCTGTGTATAGTATCATATCATCTGCAAACAGGGACAGTTTAACTTCTTCATTACCAATTTGGATGCCCTTTATTCCTTTTTCTTGCCTTATTGCTCTAGCTAGTACTTCCAGCACTATATTAAATAGGAGTCGTGATAAAGGGCATCCTTGTCTTGATCCTGTTTTCAAGGCAAATGTTGTCAGCCTCTCTCCATTATGAAGGATGTTGGCCGTTGGTTTTGCATAGATGCCCTTTATTATGTTGAGAAATTTCCCTTATGTACCTATTTTATTGAGAGTTTTGGTCAGGAATAGGTGTTGGACTTTGTCAGATGCCTTTTCTGCGTCAATTGAGATGATCATGTGATTCTTTTCTTTTCTTTTCTTTGTGTGGTGGATTACGTTGATTGATTTTCTAATGTTGAACCATCCTTGCATACCTGGTATGAATCCTACTTGGTCGTGGTGTATTATTTTTTTGATATGATGCTGAATTCTGTTGGCTAGAATTTTGATGAGAATTTTTGCATCTATATTCATGAGAGATATTGCTCTATAATTTTCTTTTTTTGTGACGTCTTTGCCTGGTTTTGGTATCAGCGTTATGATGGCTTCATAGAATGAATTTGGAAGTGTTGCTTCCTCTTCTATGCACTGAAATATCTTGAGTAGTACTGGTACAAGCTCTTCCATAAATGTTTTGTAGAATTCCCCAGTGAAGCCATCTGGGCCGGGGCTTTTTTTTGTTTGGAGTTTTTTTATTACCTTTTCAATCTCTTCTCTTGTTTTGGGTCTGTTCAGATTTTCAACATCATTTTGTTGCAGTTTTGGTAGGCCGTGTGTTTCTAGAAATTTATCCATTTCCGCTAGGTTTTCAAATTTGTTGGAGTATAGTTTTTCATAATATTCTGTTATAATCCTTTTTATTTCAGTTGGGTCTGTTGTAATATCCCCCATTTCATTTCTTATTTGGGTTATTTGTGTCCTCTTCTGTTTTTCTTTTGTCAGTCTGGCCAGTGGTTTGTCGATTTTGTTGATTCTTTCAAAGAACCAACTTTTGGTTTTGTTTATTCTTTCTATTGTTTTTCTGTTCTCTATTTCATTGATTTCTGCTCTGCTCTTTACTATTTCCTTTCTTCTGGTGGTTGTGGGCTTTTTTTTGCTGTTCTCTTTCTATTTGTTTGAGTTCGGTACTTAATGTTTTGATTTTGTCCCTTTCTTCTTTTTTGATATGTGCACCTATTGCTATAAATTGTCCTCTGAGGACTGCCTTTGCTGTGTCCCAAAGGTTTTGGTATGATGTGTTTTCATTCTCATTTGTTTGTAGGAATTTTTTGATTCCATCTCTGATTTCTTCTATTACGCAGTGATGTGTAAGCAGGTTATTATTCAGTTTCCATATAGTTGATGTTTTTCCTTGCTCTTTCTATTGGTAATTTCTACCTTGATGGCATTGTGGTCAGGGAAGATACTTTGAATTATCTCAACGTTTTGGATCTTGTTGAGGATTGCTCTGTGGCCTATGATGTGGTCTATTCTGGAGAACGTTTCATGTACATTGGAAAAGAATGTGTACTTTGCAGTGGTTGGATGAAGTGTTCTATATATGTCTATGAGGTCAAGTTGGCTGATTGTGTCCTTTAGGTCTTCTGTATCTTTGCTGAGTTTCTTTTTAGTTGTTCTGTCCTTTACTGAGAGTGGTGTGTTAAAGTCTATTATTATTGTGGAACTGTCAATTTCTCTTTTCAGTGTTGTTAGAGTGTGTTTTATGTATTTTGGAGCCCTGTCATTGGGTGTGTAGATGTTTATTATGGTTATTTCTTCATGATGGATTGTCCCCTTAATCATTATATAGTGTCCTTCTTTATCTTTTATGGTAGATTTTGTTTTAAAGTGTATTTTATCTGAGATTAGAATCGCCACTCCTGCTCTTTTTTGGTAGTTGTTAGCTTGATATATTTTTTCCCAAACTTTGACTTTTAATAAATTCACATCTTTGTTTCTAAGTTGTGTCTCCTGTAGACAGCTTATTGATGGATCCTGTTTTCTTATCCATCTGTGAGTCTCCGTCTCTTTATGGGTGCATTGAGTCCGTTTACATTCAATGTAATTATTGATTGATGTGGGTTTGTTGCTGTCATTTTGTAGTGCTTTTTTTTGTGGTGCTGACGTTTCTTTGTTCTTCTTACTCTCTTGTGCTGAGTTACTTTTGTTTGTGGATTTTTTTTTTCATTTCTTTTGTTTTTTAGGTTTTATTTTCGCTGAGACTTTATGTTTTTCCTCTTTTTTTCTAATGAGCATGTTTGTTAACTTTCTTTGTTGTTACCATAAATTTTACCCTTATCTTTCTAAGTTTGAAGCAGTCTACCATTACTTGGTATCGCCTTGCCTTCCTCTCCATTAGAAGGTTCTATACCTATTCCGTTTATTCCCTCTTTTATCATTTTCATGTTGTTGTCATTTACTTATTAACTTCTCTGATTTCCTGTTGTATTTCTTTTGGTTTTGGATAGTCCTCGAGAGTTCATTTCCTAGATTGGTATCTGGCTGGTACGATCCTGTGTCCTAGGTTCTGCCTGTAAGCTGAAGCTCTTTGTCCTCAGATTGAAGAACTTGCTTTAATAATTCTTGTAACTTTGGTTTGACTTTTACATATTCCCTTAATTTCTGTTTATCTGGAAATGACCTAATTTCACCATCAAATTTGAACGAGAGTTTTTGCAGGATATATTATTCTTGGCTGACAGTTTTTTTCTTTCAAGATTTTATATATGTCATCCCACTGCCTTCTTGCTGCATGGTTTCTGCCGAATAATCTGAGCTTAGTCTTATTGTTTCTCCTCTGTATGTGACTTCTTGTTTTTCACGAGCTGCTCTCAGGATTCTTTGTTTGTGTTTGGTTTTGGCGAGTGTGAATATGATATGCCTTGGTGATTTTCTTTTGGGGTCTCTTCTATATGGGGTTCATTGAGCTTCTTGGATGACCAGCTTTTCATCTTTCATGATATTGGGGAAGTTTTCTGTCAGCAGTTCCTCAATGATCCTCTGTGTGTTTTCTGTTTTCTCCCCCTGTTCTGGAATTCCAATCACTCGCAGAGTTTTGCTTTTGACTGTGTCCCACATAACTCTCAGGGTCTCTTCATTTTTCTTTGTTCTTTTTCTGAGTTTTCCTGAAACAGAGTTGTATCCAAGTGTTTGTTTTCAATTGCACTGATCCTGTCTTCCACTGTTTCAAATCTGCTTCTCAGCCCTTCTATGACATCGTCGATTTCTGAAATCTTGTTGTTTATCTTTTGGACTTCTAATTGTTGTCCTTGTATAATTTCTAGTTGTGAATTTATTGTGGAATTTTGGTCCTGCATTATTTTACTGAATTCTTCCAATTTTTTGTCCGTATTTTCCATGGATTTGTCTATTTTTTCCTCATGTTTGTCAGCTTTTTGCCTCAGTTCTTGGAGAATTCGGAGTATTAGAGATTTGAATTCCCTATCAGGTAGTTCTAGTGCATTGTCTTCCAGAGGAGAGTCATCTGGTGTTTTATTTTGGACGCCTACTGGAAACATCCTGTCCTGTTTTTGTAAATGTTTTGTTATTGTCTGCTGTTTTCGGGGCATTGAGTAGTTATTTTTCTCGTTTATTGATTGTGGATTTGTTTGTTTCGTCCCTTTTGTTAAAAAAAATTTGAGTATGTCTGAGCAGGGAGACTGTGTGTTCTTTCTTGTTTGCTTGTATTTGGGCACAATGCTTTTTGCCTCCTTCTTCAACTAGCAGGGTCAGTCACTCAGATATGGTACGGCAGGGCAGGTCTAGCTGGAGAGGAGTTACTGGGATGGGTTGTTTGTGGCACTTACTACAGCCATCAGAGCTGGTCGTTAATCAGTGCAGGGTAGGTTCCAGTAGGCCGTGCCTGTGCTGCTTGGTGGTGTGATGTGAAGCGCACGGTGCAGGTAGGCAGGATGCAGCGGGGAGATTGTTATGTGTGGAGCTAATATGGATATGGGAGAGAGGAGAGAGGAACAGGAGCCAAAAACGTACAAACAAACAAAAAAGAATGCTAGGAGAGCTTGCCGTTGGAGTGACGAGCTGAGAGACTATGAAATGGAGAAAAACAGAAAGGGGATGAGGAAGAAAAGAAAAGAATAAATAAATAAGAATCAGAAAGGTTAAAGAACCACAGAGTTCCCAGGGATCCCACCAGTGCAGCTATGAAGTCTCGGGAAGTTGCTGTCAGGTGTTGCAATACAGCCTGGCTAGGTGTAGAGGTATATAACACCAGGTATTCAGGGAACAGAAAGAGAAGGAAGATATAGAGAGGAGAAACTGAGCAATGAAGGAAGACAAAAAGGGAAAAAGAGGAAAAAGAAAACAAAACAAATTAAAAAAACAAAACAAAACAAGAAAGGCCCCCAAAGAAACAGGAAAAAGAAAAAAAAAAAAAAACCAACATTAAAAGAAATGCTCTCAGGGATCCCTCTGCATGTCTGGGGAAGACGAAGAGGAGTTTCCCTGCCACGCAGCTCAGCCTGGCCAGAAAGGGCTCCCAGCTCAAGAAAAGGAAAAGAAAACCAACAAACAATTCAGAACAAACAAATGAACAAAAGCCCCGCGATCCCACCAGCGCGGCAGCCCAAACCAGGAAGCAGCTCCACACTCGAACAGAGCTCCGCAGCCCCTCAGGAAGAAGCAAAGATGGCGCACGGAGCGAGGTACTCGAGCGAAAGGAGGGGGAGGTGGGGAGAGGCAAGGAAGAAATAAAAAGAAGTGGAAAAAAAAAAGCAACACCAGCAGCCAACAAATGGCACTCAGAGAGCCCCCCGTTCGGGTGTGTGGAATCCAAGCAGCTGCTGTTTCCCGGTCAAGAGACTGTGGCCGTGGGAAGCAGAGGAGGCCGAGTCGGGGTGAAGAAGGGTGGGGGGTGGGAAAGCGTATATCGCCAATTACTGGTTGTTCTGTCTCCCACTGGAAGCTCTGTGAGGCTGCTTTTTCGTACCCCCATTTGCTGGTCTCTGATAGGAGTCCAAGATGGTGGATCCGTGCTGCGTTGGCTGGTAGGGGACCTCTGCATGAATCTCTCCTTGCTCTCCATTCTCTGTCAGTTTTCTCACTCCATTTGGTGCTTGGGTGAGTTCTTTATCTCTTCATTTGATGTTTTAGGGATTCAGGATTGTTGTATTCTCTGTTTGGCTTAGTTTTTCAGATCTTTGCTGTGGAGGGACGGCGTGGTGCTTCTGCCTGGAGCGCCATTTTGCCAGAACTCCTAACATCTATTCATTTTTGTTGAACCCACTGGCTTATAGCAATAATGGGAATATAGCTTCTTTAGCTGAATTATTAGTGTTGATATAAGCATATTTGCGTGTAGGTGGTTAATAAACCATATAAATAACAACAAAGAGGAATATTGTGGAGTGAGGCCAACTAAGGATGGAGATAAAATCTGCTCTCTACTTTTCTCTGCCCTGCACGTCCCACAAGATGCTGACCTATAGAGGCTGCACAAGAGGCCTCCCTTGTCCTCTGGCTTCCAGGTGGGTTTCTTCAGTGGGGAGCCCAAGCAGGAGATCAGAAGGAGTAGGTGAGTGAGGTTGGGGCATTTATTTCCTCCATGTCTTAGGTTGGGTTCTCTAGAGAAGCATCTATATATATATATATATATATGTAGAGAGAAAGAGAGATAGAGAGAGATTTTTATCAAGGAAATGGCTCATGAGGTTATAGAGGCTGGAAAGTCCCAAGTCTATGGGCCAGGCTAGAGGCTTCTCCTGACTCATGTAACTGCAGGGCCTGGCAAACTCCGGTCAGACAGCAAGGCCTCTGGCTCACAAGCTATGGAGACTGATGAATCTCAAGATTGGTAGGTAAGTTGCTAGCTCAAGTCCCAAGAACCAGAGGTCAGATGAACAGTAGCCAGCTGCAGATCCAGAGTGAGCAAAAGCTCACAAGCCTTACCAGAAAGTCCACCTATATTGGATGCAGGCCACACCCCCAAGGAAACTCCCTTTCAGCTGATTGGCTCCTCACAGCAGATCCCATCATGGAGGTGATCACATTGTTATACGATTGCCATACTACATCATAACTGCCAAACCACTGAGAATCATGGCCCAGCCAAGGTGACACACAACCTTAACCATCACACTCTTACTTTCCCAGTGTAGGTTTTTTCACTTTGGCTGCATTTTTGATCCAAGTATTACAGCTCTTCCAAAATGACCCTTTCCACACAACTCTTTCCGGTGTTCTGGCAACCACCATTTTCTCTAAATACATCCAGGCCTAGTGGTGGTAACAGCCTCTCTATTACTAGCTCCAGTGAACTATACTATCCTTTGGGAGTTTCTCTACACCGGTGATTCTTAAGCTTTGGCCTACATCAGAAACACTTGGAGGGCTTTCAGGGCCCCCATCCCCAGAATTTTTAATTCAGAGGTCTGAAGTGAAGCCAGAGTGTTTGTATTCCTAACAAGTGATGCTCATGTTATTGTACTGGGGATCATACTTTGAGATACACTGGCCTACATTCTTGTAAGAAATTCTTTCATTAAATCACCTCTCAATCACTCTGATGATTGTGCTGTCTGTTTCCCAATAGGATCCTGACTAATAAGAGTAGGACTCAATATGCCTCCTATCTTGGGCTTAATAAAACTACCCCTTCAGGAGCCATCAGATGGTCTAGGAAGGAGGATACTTGGTAGAAATTTGCTGGTATCCACTATGAAGGAGAGATGGGAAGAAATAGATGTCAGAGACGGGCTGGGAATAAGTTGGTGATAGTTCCCATAGGAATAATGTGTCTACCTATTAATGAATGCCAGAGAGGCTTGGGTCTCAGAGGATGAAGGGATCTGATTAGATTAGTCCTTACCTTTGTCCACACTCCAGGTTTGTTGGAACATGTAGGAAGATAAATTCTGTAAGAGATGTAAGTGTGGAGGTGCTGTTGGCCCTTGAAATTCCTGGAACACTGTGTTTACATCTATTGCCCACTTCAGTGAATCATCTAAATTAACAAGAAGGGTGGTGAGTAGAGACCCATGATGGACGATGAATCACTCATACAGTTGAGGAATAATTTATTTGGTGAGGTTACAGAAGTGACAGTAGTAGGAAACAGTGCTTACAACTTCTCTCTCCTTTTTCCTTTCTCTTCTCTCTTCTCTCGGCTCTCTCTTCTTCTCAAAACTCTTTCCCCTGTTTTTCCACAAACCTAAATGCTATCTATTAAACTTAGCATGTCAGAGATAAAAAAAAAAACACAATGTATTTTATAATTATACAAACAAAAGGGACATAATCTGCAATATTTAGCTTAAGAGTCCAGCATTCCTAGCCATGCACCTCCTTTTTGGCAAAGTAATTTTTTTTCTCTTAAATTCAGGAAATATTGATAATACTTTTCTGCTATTAAACTCAAATATCCATGTAGCCATGATTGTTATATATTAACTTTACAAAGATTGAGAAGTAGCCTATGGTGTGAACTCATGTTTATAACTTCTCTTCTAACTGTAAAAGTAGACATAACATTTACCTATTCAAAGTTCTCATGTATTCAGAGTAATCTCTCTAAGCAAATGCAATTAGAAAATGATACTAATATGTCAACAAGTAAATAGCTCTTTGAGTTAAAAAAAAATAACAGCAACAGCATGACGGTGTCGGTGTTCAATTAAAAAACATGTTTCCTATGGTTCTAGATGCCAATTAGTTTGATGTAGGAATTGATGACATAAATGAGGAGTGTAAATGTCAACATCTTTAATTATCCTTAGCTGTTAATTAGACACTAGATGCATCACTAGAAAAACTCAGAGTGTCCTAAATCTGTTAAATAAATGTTAAATAAACTTGCATGTCCCCATTTTCATTCAGTAATAGAACTGTCAGTATAAAAGACACAATAGTACGTATGAAGAGACGTTTCATTATTACGCTCTTCTTGGGTCTAATTGATTATTTCTTGTTGGTGATTATTATCCATTTCTCTTACCTGAAAGCATTTCAATTTACTTTTGGGAAATAACCTCATTTCTCACTGGGTAATTTGATGGAAATGTTAAGCATGTACATAGACCCTCTTAGCAAATGGGAGGTGGGACATTTGACAAACATTAGCCAATTGGGTGCTCCCTTCATGAAATTTGCATCTTGGTAGGAGTACATTCATTCTGGCAGTGGCTTGACCAAGTTGTTTCTGTTGTAGAACTCTGTAGTTTCTGCTTTTTTTCTAACTCCTTTCTAAGTATATTTCTGCAGATTTATTGTTGAGCTTTATTATTCACTTTTGTTCAAGCTACAGCTGGTTTCTGTTGCTTGCAATCTAAGAACCTTAACTGACCCAGAAAACATACAATAATAATTATTTTGAATTTTCATTATTACATTTTCTTAAATGAGGTCCAATTTGGACTTTACAAAACCAGTGAGATAGCAAAGCTCATGATATATTCATAAGCAGCTCTTTCCCTTTATAATCAATCATTATATAACAGAAAGTTATTGCCGTCATTCAGGTTATGCTACTTCTGCCCAGGATGTTGGGAAACTTCCTTTGATGATAGGTCAGCAAGTAGAATATATAGAAACTGGCAATTGTGTGCATGCACATGCCCGTGTGTGTCCGTGTGTGTTCCCTTTGAAGACTAGATACAGAATTCTTTAATCAGTTTCCATTTTTTATCCCACTTGCAAGTCTCTGATTAACAGTAATAACAAAATGATGATGACGATAATTTGTTCTGTGATGAAATATTTTCTGTGGCAACTGGATGGATAGTTAGGATGGCTTTTAAAATAGCTCAGCACAGCATGCAGATGGCTAACGACCTCACAATATATGACAGCAAGTCTTTTCTACTTGTTCATGTGGCCACATGTTGTGCATGTTGGTCTGCAACTACAGCCATTATTAAAGATTCTTGACAGTTGCATTTCTGCCTTTGGAGCACAATTACCTTTGCTCAAGAAGAGCCATTTCCTCCTGGAGCTGCCTGCAGATAGGATTTGAGCCAATCTTATTTTAGAGAGACCTTCAGATATGCTGCATTATGATCAAGTTCAAACTGTCACTATGTTTTTCTTAAAATATTCATGGTTCAGGGTTGCATTTGTAGTTTGTTCTCTGCCCCTTACTAATCCATTCTCAATACACGGTATGACTATTACTATATGGCATGGCTGAAGAGTAAAGATGTCACCCTTATCTTGGATAGGGACAACATATTGAGGAAATAACTCTTTTCAAGGATTCATTTTTCTCTCACTAGAATAGAACTTCAGGTGGAGCGAAGTATCAGTCAAAGTGTAGTAATGGTTACTGGCTTATTTTTCTGGGGACACTACGTATGCAGGAGAGGGAAGGAAAAATCAAAGGAGTGAAATCCTTTAGAACATGAGAGGTGATTGGACCCTGAGCATAGGTGGAAGGGTAACTTTTTTTTTTTTTTTTAATATTTTATTGTACTTCAGGTGAAGGCTTACAGAACAAATAGTTTCTCATGAAACAGTAGTACACATGTTGTTTTATGACATTGGTTAACAACCCCACAACATATTGACCCTCTAACTTCTCAACCTTTTTTTTTTGGTGAAAATACACATAGCCAAAGATACACCGTTTCAAAAATTTCTACATACACAGTTCAGTGACATTGACTACACTCTTCAAATTGTGCTGTTATTCTCACTTAAGATGAAGGCTTACAGAACAAAATAGTTTCTCATTTAACAGTTACTACAAATGTTGCCCTATGACAATGGTTAACAATCTCACAACACAGCAACAATATCCTTACTCAACCTTGGGTTCCCTATCACCAGCTTCCTTGTCCCCTTCTGCCTTCTGGCTCTTGTCACTGGACTCCTGTACCTCGTTAGTCTCATTTGGTTTTACGGGGCTGTTCACTCCCAGGCTGAACAGTGAACCTCGGAGGTAGCTTCACCACTGAGCTAAAAGGGTGTCTGGGGGCCATACTCTCGAGGTTTCTCCAGTATCCTTTAGGCCAGTAAATCTGGTCTTTTTTTGTGTGTGAGTTAGAATTATGCTCTACATCCTTCTCCAGCTCTGTCCAGAACCCTCTATTGTGATCCCGGTCAGAGCAGTCAGTGGTGGTAGCCGGAGACCATCTAGCTGTACTGGACTCAGTCCAGTGGAGGCCTTGGTAGCTGTGGACAATTAGTCCTTCGGACTAATCTTTTTCTTGTATCCTGTTCTCTTCATTCTCCCTTGCTCCGGAAGGGATGAGACCAGTGGAGTATCTGAGATGGCCGCTCACAGGCTTTTAAGACCCCAGACACTACTCACCAAGGTAGAACGTAGCACACTGTCTTTATAAGCTGTGTCATGCCAATTGAGCTAGATGTTCCCCGAGACCATGGTCCCCACAGCCCTCTGCCCAGCAATTCAGTCCCTCAGGAAGGGTAACTTTTGATAGTAGCACGGACCCCTCATACCTGTAACAGGAAGAAAAGCAGACAATGTTAATGTAGTTGCAGGATGATGAGAAGAGAAAAGCATTCCTATTTGACTTTTTTTTCCTATTTTTTCCAGTGAAACAGGAGACAAGGTTATCAGCTGAGAGTGGTGAATGAAGGTAAAGAGGGCTGTCAGGAAAGTTGTGAAATAGTTATTTTGCAGAGCAGGAGAATCTATATGCTACCCATTGCCCTGAGTTGATTCCAACTCATAGCAACACTATAGGACAGAGCAGAACTGCCCCACAGGGTTTCCAATGCTGTAATATTTATGGAAGCTGACTGCCACATCTTTCTCCTGTGGAGTGGCTGGTGGGTTCAACTGTCGACCCTTTGGTTAGCAGTCAAGTGCTTAACCACTGTGCAACCAGGGCACCTTAGCCATACGCTGGGGGTGACAGGTCATGATATGTGCCCATTTGAAATGGGCACTCATGAATTCAAATGAAGACCAGTAAGAACAGTGTTGTATTATTCTCCACCCATGTTAATCTACTCAAGTAATGACTCAGAGAAAGTAACTTCTCTGAGTTTAAGCAGAATTTTTATTTTTCCAAATTAGGATAATCTAGGAAGAGAAATGAGAGTGGTTACCCAGATGGATTGTGTCAAGTGGAAGAGAAGAACAGAGAAGTGATGGATAATGAAAAAGAAGTGGAGTCAATGTATGAGATATCTTGATGAGAGTAGAGGTAATGATCTGAGATTAGGAAGCTTAGATTCTACATTTCAGATATGATACAGTTATTGGGAATGACTAGGTAAAGAGTATGACCATAGAATTGGATGACTGAGGAAAATTGTATAACCAGGGAAGTCTCAAGGAGCTTACAGTTCACCTACAGTAAATATGAAATAGTGATAAAAAGCATATTTATCCCTTTTCTTTATTCCCGTGTTGACCATTCAATTTTATTAAAGATATACACTACATGAACATGTACATCAAAGATATACACTAATATAGTAAACATCCTGATCAGAGCGACCTTCCAGATCAAGATCCTGTAGCACTGAATTTGCTTTCACATTAAGAAACAACTGTTATTGCAAGAAGCATCAGTTAACTTGTATTGCTATGTGAAGTAGGAAAAAAAAATTGCCATCGAGTCGATTCCGACTCATAATGACCCTAAAGGATGAACTAGAACTGCCCCATAGGGTTTCCAAGGAGCGCCTGGTGGATTCAAACTGCCAACCTTTTGGATAGCAGCTGTAGCTCTTAACCACTATGCCTCCAGGGTTTCCGTGAAGTAGAAAGGCGTGGTCTAAATCACTCTACAATATTAAATTAAAGATATATAGTTTGAGAGTATAAGGTTAGCATAAAATTTGGGTACTATCTGGAACCCATATAGCATATATTTTAGACATACTCCAACACCAGCAATCCCAGAGATGGAAGAGTGAATCCTTTTGACTTCAACAACTCTACTCAAATCTACTGAGTGCCTATTATATGCCAGCCACTATTAACACACAGAAAATACAAAAATAGAATAAAAACAGTTCTTTTTGTTTGTGGTATGTATGTATGTAATCAATTTTTTGATAAAATAAATGATTTTTTGGATAACTTATATAAAACCACAGGTTAGGTGTTGTTGATAGAACAAATAATCGTATTCTCTTCCTTCAAGAAGAGGTGATTTAGTGGAAAGAGAGACAAGCAAATAATTATTATAATATAATAATTGCTAAATTGAAGTTATTATTATGTGTAGTAGAAACATTGGGGAAGGAGTGCCTAAGCGTCTTCGAGAAAGTCAGGGAAGTCTTTTCGTAGCAAACAGCCTTGAGCTCTCAGTCTTGCAGGAGTTAGCAATTGAGGTGTCAGTTTAACCTAAAGGGTGATCATATATTTATTTATTTATTATTGTTATAATTAAATGATGCTTACATTTCAAGGTAGTCTCCCATACAAAAAAATTTTTTTGCATACATTGTTATGAGACCCTAATTGCTCACCCCATTCTGTGACAGCACACTCCTTTCTGCCCCTGACTCCCCAAGACCATTCAACCCCCTCCTAACTCTCTCTGCCTTCCCATCTCACCTCTGGACAGAAGCTGCCCCTATGGTCTTTTGTATCTACTTGACTCAGAGGCACACTCTTCACGAGTATCACTTTATGTCCCACAGTCCAGTCCAATCCCTAACTGAAGAGTTGACCTCGGAAATTGTTTTAGTTCTGGGCTGATAGAGAGTCCAGGGGCCATGCCTTCCAGGGCACCTCCAGTCTCAGCCAGACCATTAAGTCTGGTCTTCTTACTAGAATTTGAGTTCTGTACCCCATCCTTCTACTGCTCCATCAGGGACCCTCTGTTGTGTTCCCTGTCAGAATGTTCATTGGTGGTGGCTGGGCACCATTTAGTTCTTCTGGTCTCAGGCTGTTGAAGTCTCTGGTTTATGTGGCCCATTCTGTCTCTTGGGCTAATCTTTCCTTGTGTCTTTGGTGTTCTTCGTTCTTCTTTACTCCAAGTGGTTGGGACCAATTGATGCATCTTAGATGGCCACTTGCAAGCTTTTAAGACCCCAGACGCCATTCACCAAAGTAGGATGCAAAGATTTTCTTAATAAGCTTTGTTATGCCAATTGACCTAGATGTCCCCTGACAGCATGGTCCCCAGACCCCCCATCCCTGCTACTCTGTCTCTGAAAGTATTTGATTGTATTCAGGAAATGTCTTAGCTTGGTTTAGTCCAGTTGTGCTGACTTTCCCGGTGGTGTGTGCAGTCCTTCCCTTCACCTAAGATCATTGTTATCGACTACCTACTTAGTGAATAACCCTCAACCTCCCTCCCCACCCCCATAACCATCAAAGAATGTTTTCTTCTCTGTTTAAAACTTTTCTTGAGTTCTTATAATAGTGGTCTTATACAGTATTGGTCCTTCTGTGACTGACTAAATTCGCTCAGCATAATAAGTTCCAGCTTCCACCATCTTATACAGTGTTTCACAGCTTTGTCATCGTTCTTTATCGTTGTGTAGTATTCCATTGTGTGGATATTACCATAATTTGTTTATCCATTCGTCTGTTGATGGGCACCTAGGTTGCTTCCATCTTCGTGCTATTGTGAACAGTGCTGCAGTGAACTTGGGTGTGCATATATCTATTCGTGTGACAGCTCTTGTTTCTCTAGGATCTATTCCAAGGAGTGGGATAGCTGGATCGTATGGTACTTCTGTTTCTAGCTTTTTCAGGAAACACCAAATCAATTTCCAAAGTGGTTGTACCCTTTTACATTCCCACCAACAGTGTATAAGTGTTCCAGTCTCTCCACAACCTCTCCAGCATTTATTATTTTGTGTTTTTTAGATTAATGCTAGCCTAGTTGGGGTGAGATGATATCTCATTGTAGTTTTGATCTGCATTTCTCTAATGGCTAATGATCGTGAGCATTTCTTCTTGTGTCTGTTAGCCATCTAAATATCTTCTTTGGTGAAGTGCCTGTTCATATCCTTTGCCCATTTTTTAAATTGGATTATTTGTCTTTTTGTTGTTGAGGTTTTGCAGTATCTTGTAGATTTTAGAGATTAGGCAGTGATCGGATTTGTCATAGCCAAAAATTTTTTCCCAGTCTGTAGGTTGTCTTTTGACTTTTTTGGTGAAGCCCTTTGATGAGCATAAGTGTTTGATTTTTAGGAGCTCCTGTTTATCTAGTCTCTCTTCTAGTGCTTGTGCATTGTTACTTATGGTTTGTATTGTGTTTATGCCATGTATTAGGGCTCCTAGCATTGTCCCTATTCTTTCTTCCATAATCTTTAACATCTTCGATTTTATATTTAAGTCTTTGATACATTTTGAGTTAGTTTTTGTATATGGTGTGAGGTATGGGTCTTGTTTCAGTTTTTTGCATATAGATATCCAGTTATGCCAGCACCATTTGTTAAAGAGACTGTCTTTTCCCCATTTAATGGACTTCGGTTCTTTGTCAAATATTAGCTGCTCATAGATGGATGAATTTACATCTGGATTCTCAACCCTGTTCCATGAGTTTATGTATCTGTTGTTGTACCAGTACCAGGCTGTTGTGACTACCGTAGCAGTATAATAGGTCCTAAAATCAGGTAGTGTGAGGCCTCTCACTTTGTTCTTCTTCTTAAGTAATGCTTTATTTATTCGGGGCCTCTTCCCTTTCCATATGAAGTTGGTGATTAGTTTCACCATCTCATTAAAAAATGTTGGTGGAATTTGGATCAGGATTGCATTGTATCTGTAGATTGCTTTGGGTAGAATTGACATTTTCACTATGTTGAGTCCACCTATCCATGAGCAAGGCATATTTTTCCACTTATGCAGGTCTGTCTTAGTTTCTTGAACTAGTGTCTTGTAGTTTTCTCTGTAAAGATCTTTTACATCTCTGGTTAGATTTATTCCTAAGTATTTTATCTTCTTGGGGGCTATTGTAAATGATATTAATTTGGTGATTTCCTCTTCAAGGTTCTCTTTGTTGGTGTAAAGGAATCCAATTGATATTTGTATGTTTATCTTGTATCCTGAATCTTCTGTTAGTTCCAGTAGTTTTCTTGTGGATTCTTTGGGATTTTCCGTGTATAAGATCATATCATCTGCAAATTGAGATACTTTGACTTCTTCACTACCTATTTGGATGCCCTTTATTTCTTTTTCTAGCCTAACTGCTCTGGCTAGCACCTCCAGCAAAATGTTAAAATAGTAGTGGTGATAGAGGGCATCCTTGTCTGGTTCCTGTTCTAATGCTTTCAAAGTCTCTCCATTAAGGATGAGGTTGGCTGTTGCTTTGTATAAATGCCCTTAATTATATTGAGGAATTTCCCTTCTATTCCTATTTTATTCAGAGTTTTTATTATGAATGGGTGTTGGACTTTCTCAAATGCCTTTTCTGCATCGATTGATAAGATCATGTTTTTCTTGTCTTTTGTTTTATTTATGTGATGGATTACGTTGATTGTTTTTCTAATGTTGAATCATCCCTGCATACCTGGTATAAATCCCACTTGGTCATGGTGAATTGTTTTTTTGATATGTTGCTGAATTCTATTGGCTAAAATTTTGTTGAGGATTTTTGCATCAATGTTCGTGAAGGATATCAGTCTGTAATTTTCTATTTTTGTGGTGTCTTTACCTGGTTTTGGTATCAGGGTTATGCTGGCTTCATAGAATGAGTTTGGGAGTATTCCATCCTTTTCTATGCTCTGAAATACCTTTAGTAGAAGTGGTGTTATCTTTTCTCTGAAAGTTTGGTAAAATTCTCCAGTGAAGCTATCTGGGCCAGGGCTTTTTTTTTGTTGGGAGTTTTTTAATAACCTTTTCAATCTCTTCTTTTGTTATGGGTTTATTTAGTTGCTCTACCTCTGTTTGTGCTAATTTAGGTAGGTAGTGAGTCTCTAGAAATTTGTCCATTTCCTCTAGGTTTTCAAATTTGTCAGAGTACAGTTTTTCATAGTAATCTGTTATGATTCTTTTGATTTCAGTTGGGTCTGTTGTGATATCACCCATCTCATTTCTTATATGGCTTATCTGTTTCCTCTCCTGTTTTTCTTTTATCAGTTTGGCCAATGGTTTATCGATTTTGTTGATCTTTTCAAAGAACCAGCTTTTGGACTTGTTAACCCTTTCAATTGTTTTTCTATTCTCTATTTCATTTAATTCTGCTCTAATTCTTATTATTTCCTTCCTTCTGGCACCTGTGGGCTTCTTTTGCTTCTCTCTTTCTACTTGTTCCAGTTGTAGGGTTAATGCTTTGATTGTGACCTTTTCTTCTTTTTGGATGTGTGCATTTATTGCTATAAACTGACCTCTGAGCACTGCTTTTGCTGTGTCCCAAAGGTTCTGGTAGGATGTTTTCATTCTCGTTTGATTCTGTGAATTTCTTTATTCCATCCTTAATTTCTTCTATAACCCAATTGTTTTTGAGCAAGGCGTTGTTCAGTTTCCATGTGTTTGATTTTTTTTCCTTGCCTTTTGTGTTGTTGATTTCCACTTCTATGGCTTTATGGTCAGAAAAGCTGCTTTGTAATATTTCGATGTTTTGGATTTTGTTAAGGCTTGCTTTACAGCCTAATATGTGTTCTATTCTGGAAAATGTTCCATGTGCATTGGACAAGAAAGTATACTTGGCTGCTGTTGGGTGCAGAGTTCAGTATATGTCTATGAGATCAAGTTGGTTGATTGTAGAATTTAGCTCTTCTGTGTCTTCGTTGAGCTTCTTTCTGGATGTTCTGTCCTTCACTGAAAGTGGCGTGTTGAAGTCTCCTACTACTATTGTGGAGCTGTCTATCTCTCTCTTTAGAGCTATTAGAGTTTGTTTTATATATTTTGAAGCCCTGTTGTTGGGTGTATAAATATTTATTATAGTTATGTCCTCCTGGTGTACTGACCCTTTAATCATTATATAGTGCCCTTCCTTATCCTTTGTGGTGGATTTTACTTTAAAGTCTTTTTTGTCAGAGGTTAATACTGCCACTCCTGCTCTTATTTGAGTGTTGTTTGCTTGATATATATTTTTCCATCCTTTGAGTTTTAGCCTGTTTGTGTCTTCAAGTCTAATGTGCGTCTCTTGCAGGCAGCATATAGATGGATCATGCTTTTTTATCCAATCTGCCACTCTCCATCTCTTTCTCTGTGCATTAAGTCTGTTTACATTCAGTGTAATTATTGATAGGTATGAGTTTAGTGCTGTCATCCTGATATCTGTTTTTGTGTGTTGTACACAGTTTCTTTGTTCCCCTTAATTTTCTGTGCCGAGTCATTTTTCTTTATGTTTTTTTTTTTTCATCTTTTTCATTGTTGTAGATTTTGTGTTTGCTGGGTTTTTATGTTTTTCTACTTTTTTATTTTGATTTGTAGGATTGTTAGATTCCTTTCTGGTTACCTTAATATTTACTCCTATTTTTCTAAGTTTATACCAGTCTTTTATTACTTTATATTGCCTTAACCTTCCCTTCACATGAAAAATCAATGTCTGCATTTTTTAAGTCCCTCTTTTTTCTTTTGATGTTGTCCTTTTTTACATATTGATATCTGTTTCCCTATTTTCAGTGTTGTAGCTTTGATGTATTTTTGATTTTCCTATTTGAGTCTATGTCTGGTTGCTTTGTCCTGTGTACTAGTCTTGCATTGTTATCTGGTGTTAATGATTATCTAACCGTAGGACTCCCTTTAGTATTTCTTGTAGTTTTGGTTTGGTTTTTGAAAATTCCCTGAACTTCTGTTTATCTGGTAATGCCCTAATTTTACCATCATATTTGAGAGACAGTTTTGCTGGATATATAATTCTTGGCTGGCAGTTGTTTTCCTTCAAGGCTTTATATATGTCATCCCATTGCTTTCTTGCCTGCATGGTTTCTGCTCAGTAGTCTGAGCTTATTCTAATTGACTCTCCTTTGTAGATGACTTTTTTTTTATCCCTAGCCACTCTTAAAATTCTCTCTTCATCTTTGGTTTTGGTAAGTTTGATTATAATATGTCTTGATGACTTTCTTTTGGGATCTCCTTATGTGGGGTTCGATAAGCATCTTGGATAGATATCTTCTCATGCTTCATGACGTCAGGAAAGTTTTCTGTTAACAAATCTTCAACAATTTTCTCTGTATTTTCTGTTATGCCCCCCTGTTCTGGTACTCCAATCACTTGTAGGTTATTTCTCTTGATTGAGTCCCATATGACTCTTAGAGTTTCTTCATTCTTTTTAATTCTTTTATCTGATTTTTCCTCAAATAAGTTGGCGTCAAGAGCCTTATCTTCAATGTCACTAAATCTAACTTCTGCTGCCTCAATTCTGCTCCTATGACTTTCTATTGAATTGTCTAATTCTAAAATTTTATTGTTAATCTTCTTGATTTCTGATTGCTGTCTCTCTGTGGATTCTTGAAGCCTATTAAATTTGTCATTATGTTCTTGAATAACTTTTTTTATGTTCCGCTACTACTTTGTCCATGTGTACCCTGGCTGTTTCTGCATTTTGTCAAATTTCCTTTTAATGTCTAGGAGACTTCTGTATATTAATCTTTTGTATTCTGCCTCTGGTAATTCCAAGAAATTCTCTTCATCCAGAGAATTTATTGGGAGCTTGCTGAAGCCATCATGGACTGCCTCTTTATGTGACTTGATGTTGACTGTTTTCTCTGAGCCATCAATAAGTTATTATAATTTTATTTTTTATTTGTTTACTGTGTCCTAGCTTCTTGTTTTGTTTTGAAGCTCTAATGTCCTGTCACCAAGTAGATAGTTCTGTAACTAAGTACATGCCCACAGGAGTCTGTTAAATTTTCCTGTATGGGTTTAGCTTAGGAGACCAGGCAGTCAGTCACCAACTGTGTGGTACAGGCTCTCACCGACAGTCCTAGAGAGGCATGGGTGATTGGTGCAGACACTGGACTCTGGCTTTGGTAGGGGATCACACACTGAGCCAGGCAGGGGGCTGACGGCTGCCCCTGAGAGTATGAAAGGACAGCATGTCCCTATCATCTAGGGTGAGTAGGTAGGTGGGTTTTGCAGCTGGACTATGAGCTTCTCACTGTGTTGGCTGTAAAGACTCGAGGGCACCACTTTTTCTTGGACTCCTGTAGCAGGTGACTAGGAGGTTTAAGTACCACCACCAGTCCTCAAGCCCCTGTTGTGGATAGATAAAAGTGCCTCTTTAAGGGGCAGTGCTGTTTCGACGGTCACAATTCTGCCACTTCACAGCTGAAACAGTTGGAGTTAAACTTCAGATTTTTGTCCTGTTGTACTGTGGTAGTCAGGGCTAACGCTGTTGAGATGGGTCCGCATAAGTCTATACAGGGGTGTAAGGCACTCAGACTCTGCGGACCTCTTATGCTTGTGCCTAGCAAAGGAACTGTGCCGACCCTATGTTCCTGGCTTAGGGGAGCCAGTAGGTTATTTGTTCCCTCTCCAAGGCCAGGAGAATGGGGTCAGGGCGCTTTTTGGGATCTACTTCCAGCCCAGCAGACTCCTGGTGCAGAGCGTGGAGGGAGGAGGTAAAAGAGAGAGAGGTTTTTCCCAAATGGGCTTTTTTTTTTTTTTTTTTAAATCCCCACAAAAGGCCGCACACATGTACTTATCTTTAGCCACTTGGGAACTGGTTTTCACTGGTTTGGAGTGTCCAAGCAGAATCTCTGTTGCCGGATCTCTCTCGATGTGGAAACTGCTTTCCGAGTGTGTGCACAGCTGTTTGCCTGCTTTATTGCAGACCCAGCATGCCCCAGGAGTTGCCGGAGCACCAGAGGAGTTGCCATCCCGCCACAGCCGCTCTGATGCTGCTGGCTTCTTCCGAACCATCTCCCTCTACCCACGCCACTCAGTCCAGTTCCTCAACTTTGCCTTGTTCAGGGCTCCTAGATATTCATATTTAATCAAATCACTTGTTTTTCCAGGTCTTTGTTGTAAGAGGGATATAGGAAGCATCTAACTATACCGCCATCTTGGCTCCGCCTCTCTGTGATCATATATTTAAATATCCAACTTAATGTACCTCAAATTACACATAAACCCATTGCCATCGAGTTGATTCTTACTCGCAGTGACCCTACAGGACAGAGTAGAACTGCCCCATAGGGTTCCCAAGGCTGTAATCTTTTTTTTTTCAAGATGAAAATATACTTTTAGTTTTTCAGTCATAACCATCCATTTAAACATTTTTTCATATTAAATTGAAAATGTATGTTGTTTGAAAAGAAAATAAAATGTGGCTATAGAACAAGTAGCAATTTAATACGTTTTACTCAGCATAATGTTTTAAAATTTGCAAAACTTTACAAAATATATACAAATACATAAAACTATTATAGCTTATTATAACTTGATATTATTTAGTGTAATTAGTAAAGTTCTAAAATATATGCTTGTTTAATTTCTAAACATAAATTCAGATACACTTCGGTTAATAATTATGTTTCTAAATTCACTAAAATCAAGCAGAGATATAGGAAGAAAACACGTTACATCATTTGATTCAAATGAAAAATAAATACTGAAAAATTCCCTTTTATTAAAGAAATACATGAATAAAGATATTTAACCTATTCTTCAAAATAAAATGGTCCAATTAAAAACTGTTTAATTCTAAGACAACATGTTAAATGCAGTTCCCATCAGAATTAACAGCAAACATTAAATTTTCAAATATGTAGCCCAAGGCTGTTATCTTTACAGAAGCTGACTGCTATGCCTTTCTCCTGTGGAGCCACTGGTGGTTTTGAACTGCCGACCTTTTGGTTTGCAGCCGAGCACTTAACCACTGTGCCACCAGGGCTCATTCCTTAAATACAGGTATACAGAATTGCTGTGGAAGCTCCTGGGAAAGGACAATTTATTTTGTCTGAGTAAGAGTCAGAGAAATGCATAGGCATGAAGCACCACTGAAGCTGGGTCAAGAAGGATGAGCAAATGGAAGTACAAAATACGGTAGTGTGGCCATTTATCCATGGACTACACGTCAGTAGTGAGGTCAGACCTAGACAACTTACCCACACCCAGGGGCTTGTTTTCCAGTCAATCATCTTGATCACAAATTATTACTCTTCCCCATGGCTGGGTCTTTAGATTTATCTTTGGCATCATGACGTTCTAGAAAATTTTCTTAAGCCCACTTTTCAAGACTTTCGGTATTTAATGGAAACCACTATTAAGAATGACATGATTTTTCTCCATTAAAATCAAAAGACATACACATGTACACATTTCCTCACAGACAGGTACTCCTTCTAATATCTATTACATATAACACTTCTAGAATGCTGTCTAAGATCTTATTATTCATCCCTTAGGAGAAGATTAATTCAAAGATGAAATGGATGGACACATGAGGGAACAAAAACAAGTGATAGAATGCAGAAATCTATGCATTCAAGCATTGAAGTGTGATAACTATGGAGCACTGTGATGAGAATTGGAAACACATTTTAGTACAAGAACATAAGTAAGACTCTCCAAAACTAGGGAAGGAAAAAATTGCACTTTCTCTTTCTTATGCCTGAAAAAATCCTCATCTACAGATGATGTACGCATATAAATTGTTAGGAACACTGCATGTAGAAAACCATTGTTCACAGAAAAAGAACATTTTGTGATTTGAGGTTTGAAGTTTTAAAGAGGTCCTGACAGAAGATATGTGTTATTCAAAGGGCCCTCCTTTGCGTAACTCAGGAGGATTACTAGGAACGTATGAAATTATGTTCTCAGTGAGGGCAGACTTAAATCTGAAACCATTTTATCTTTAGGAAGGGCCATAAACACGGCTTGTGGCAGTTTTATTTATTATTTTTATAATTAGTTTTTTTGTTTTGTTTGACCAGGACTTGAGCTCCTGAGGGGTGAGGAGAGCCAAAAGCACTCCATTTGATCTGTTTGAGATGGAAGCTCATGCCCACTACCTGAAGCTAGTGGCTGGAGTGGGACTCCATCAACCAGCAGCACACAAAAAGAGGCTGAAAGAAACTGTTCCAAATTGATGTCCAAGACCAAAACTCCTGCAAGCTGAAGGCCTAAGGAGGCAGGAGGACTAGAAAGAACTAGAAAGTTTGAAACATATAGAGGTATTATAATGGTGAAATATTTTTATAGGTTTCCTAATATTGAACTTTTGGTGCATTTCTGGAATGACTTCCATGTATTCATGGTATATTGTTCTCGTATACTATTGCTACTTGTTAATATTTTCATTTAGACTTTGAGCCTCAGTATTAACAAGTGGAAGGAGCCCTGGTGGTGCAGCGGTTAAGTTCTTGGCTGCTAACCAAAAGGTTGGTGGTTCGAACCCATCCAGTGGCTTTGTAGGAGAAAGACCTGGCGATCTGCTTCTCTAAAGACTACAGCCTATAGGGGGCAGTTCGACTCTGTCGCATAGGGTCACTATGAGTTGGAATTGATTTGAGGGCACCTAATAACAACAGTATTAACAAGTGAGGAAAAGTAGATTTCTGTATCAACATTACATTTACTTATAAAAGGAAATTTGGGGAATTTTCAAGAACACTGGACGTATTTTTTTATTGATGTCTTGATAGCATTTACTTATAAAACTGTTTGGGCCTGGTGATTTTTCTAGGGGTAGAGGTGGAATGAAGTGTTGCTGTTGACAACTTTTTCAATTTCTCTTACAATAATGGGCTTATTTAGTTTTCTTATATTTTGGTGGCGGGGGTGGTTCACATAAATTATATTTTCCTAAAGCTTCTACCTGTTCATCTGTTTTCAAACTAGTTTGTATGGAGCTGAGAAATTAAAAATATTTATATTTTCTCTGTGATTTGATTAGGTACAAGGATTATTTTATTTCTGATTTTTAAATTTTGTTCTTGATTAGATGGATCCCTGGTGGCACAGTGGTTAAGAGCTATGGCTGCTAACCAGAAGGTCAGCAGTTTGAATCCACCAGCTGCTCCTTGGAAACCCTATGGGGAGGTTCTACTCTATCCTGTAGGGTTGTTATGAGTCAGAATCGACTTGAAGGTAAAGGGTTACTATATTTATTTTACTATTTATTTATTGCACTTTAAATGAAGGTTTACTATTTTACTATTTTTAAAGGAACAGCTCTAGTGTTTATTAGCTCTGTTATATTTCTGATTTTTAATTCATTAATCTTTTATTAACTGCTTTTTTCTCTCTTCCTTGGCTTTGTTTGGTTATTGCTATCCTGATTTATTAAACTGAACTATGAATTACTTTACTTTTGTTAATTTTTAGCTAGTAATTAAGTATTTAGGGCTGGGGATGTCTCTGAGTCCTGCTTGATGGTTATGATGTGTACATCTTTATCATATTATTTTAAGAATTTTTTGTATTTTGATTTTGATTTTTCTCTTTGGCCCGAATTAAGAGAGATGTTTTCATTTTCAACTGGTCAAGATTTTGTTTCCTTCTTTTCTAAAACTATTAATTTCTACCTCTTTTTTTTTAAACAATGGGAAAGAGCTTGACCCTTACTATTTCTATTTTTTAATGATTGTTTTTCTGCTCAGTTTTTGTAAACATTCCATAGTCACTTGATTAGAAATTGTATTTCCTGCTTAGTGTGTAAATATATATAAATTTAAGTATATAATTTAAATTCTCTGTAACGGTGCATAAGAATTATTTAAAATGCTTGCTAAAATGCAGATTTCTGGGAACCACGCTCACAAAATCTGGGATAGGGCTTTGAATATGCTCTATTCTATAAGAATCCTAGTAAAGTTGCTGCAAGTGGTTCTTGGAACATACTTCGAGAAAATTTTCTCTATGTTGCTTCTTATTTTTCTGTGTATTTAATTTGTTCAGACTTGAGAAAGGTGAGTTAAAAGTATCATAATATTATTGTATGTTCTTTTTTGTTTTGTTTTGCGTTTTGAATGATAATACAATGTTAGTTGATGCAGCAAAATTCGTCAACATTTTATTTTATTATCAATTTCCATTTGTTTCTTCATTTTTAAAAAAACCTTGCAGTAAACCTTGTCTGATGTTAATATCAAACTCCCTGGCTCCTTGCGTGCTTTTTTTTTTTTTTTTTTTTTTTGTGTGTGTGTGTGTGTGTGTGTGTGTGTGTATGAAAGAGAGTGAGAGAGAAATAATTTTTCTGATTCGGCTAATTTTTCTTTTTACTTCCAATCTTTCTAAATGATTTTACTATGGATACTTATGGACAGAAAATGTGTTTTTATTTTGTTTGTTTTTTGAGCCAGTCTAACAGGATTTTCCCTTTAATAGTTCAGTTTTTCTCATCTTCTCTATAATAGACATGTGATCTTGGGCTGTCATTTTATTTTGAAAAAATGAGACTTTGTGTTGGCTTTAGGTTTAGAAATTATCAGAAACACTTCTATTGAATTCGAACTTGTCATAAACAGCTGCAACAAGGATCAATAATTATAAAACCTAACTCAATCACCAGAAGTTACAATGAGATTTTATAGCATCTGACAAACAGGGCTTACTCCAGGATGAGAAAGGAGAGAGAAAAGAGGAAAGAAAATTTTCAGTGTGTTCTCTTACATTTGAAATGATCAGCTAGAGACAGAATTATAATTTATCAAAATATTTTTGTGAGATAAATTTGTAAAATTATCTAAAACATGTTTTACAAGCCTCGAGAGCCACATATTCATTCAGCTTTATAGAAGAGTGGGATGTAAAATAAACTGCACATATTTAAAGTGCATAATTTGATAAATGTTTGTGTATGTATATAGATTTTCTGGGTGCCGCAAACAGTTAAACGCTCAACTACTAGCCAAAAGTTTGGTAGTTCAAATCCACCCAGAGACACCTCAGAAGACTGGCCTGGCAATCTGTTTCCAAAAGGCCACAGCCTTATAATTCTATGGAGTAGTTTTACTCTGCACACATGGGTTGCTATGAGTCAGAATCAACTCAGCGGCAACTACCAATAATTAAAAAAATCAAACCACTGCTATCAAGTTGATTCCAACTCATAGAAACTCTATAGGACAGAGTAGAACTACCCCATAGGGTTTCCAAGGAGCAGCTGGTAGATTCGAACTCCTGACCTTTTGATTAGCAGCCGAGCTCTCAACCACTGTGCCACTGAGCCCGATATAGATATATCTCCAGACCACAGTCAAGATAATAAATAAATCTATCACCCTCAAATTTTCCTCATGTCCCCTTCTTAAACTCTCCCTTCTGCCCTCCCCTCACCCCCATGTGCAGTCAACCACTAATCTGCTTTTTGACATTATAACTTTAGTTTTTATTTTCTAAAATTTTAAATAAATGCAGTCATCTAGCAGGTAATCTTTTATGTCTATCTTCTTTCACTAAACATAATTATTTTTAGATTGAATTCTCTTATTGCATGTATCAATAGTTCATTTCTTTTTCTTGCTGAGTAATTCCTTTGTATGGGTATACCACAGTTTGTTTATCTATTCACTTTGTTTCCAGTCTTTGACTATTACAGATAGAGCTGCTATGAACATTCATGTACAAGTCTTTGTGTCGACATTTACTTATACTGCTCTTGGCTAAAAAGCTAGGATTGGGATGACTGAGTCATATGATAGGTGTATGTTATTTTAAGAAACTTCAAACTTTTTCTTAACAGCTTGCACCATTTTGCATTCCAACAAGCCATGTATGAAAGTTACAGTTACTCCACGTTCTCATCCACACTTGGTATGATTAGGTTTTTAAATTTTAGCTATTCTAATGACTATTTCATTGTAATTTTAATAGTAAGGTTTATCTCTTTTGTTTCCCATCTCTCCGTGATTACGGTCTTTCATTGCCTGATGTCCAGTGACATGAAAACTATTTTTTAATATATTTTGACTTTTTTCCTTTCAGGAGGAAGAAGAAATTCAGTCTCTGTTATTTCATCTTGGGCAGAAATAGAAGTTCCCACCAATCCTTTTATTTAGTTTCCCCATCCAGCTTTTGGATGGATGGACTTCAAAATTAAGTAGTTTTTCAAGAATGTCTCATTTGGACATTTCCCAAATTCTTGAATATTTGAAGATAGCTCTCTGTTGATTTATATTTAAAAAGAGAAATTTTTGCTTTTTTTCCCCTGAGGATTTTACAGATATTCTTTCACAGTCCTCTTGTATTTGTTGTTGCTGAGAAGCCTCATGCCAGTTAGAATTGAGTTTATCCTTTTTTCTGTATAGTCTTAGGATTATGTTTTGATATTGAAGCCCAATAACTTTCTTTATCAGGAAATGTCTTGCTATGACTTTCCTGTATAACCTATCCCCTCTCACATCAGACATAGTATGTTCTTTCCATCTGCAGATTCAGATCTTCCTTTATTTTGAAAAAGTTTTCTGGTGTTACACCTTTAAATATTTTATTTTCTGTTCCATTTGCTCTGTTCCTGTCTCAGGAGCATCCATTATGCATTTGCTAGTTATTTTTGTCTATCTTCTGTATTTATTATTTTCTCTTTAATTCTATTTAACTTTGGTCTTTTTCATTTCATTGTATTCCATTTTATAATGCCATTCACCATGTACGGAACCTAACTATGCTGTTCTGCTTTCTGTGGCTTTCCGTGTAATTTTATCTTAGTAAATATTTCATTTTTTTCTTTTCAGTTTCTTTTTTGAGTTTATACCATCTCACTTTGAATCTGCTTTTGTTGTCTTATCACCCCTTATTTCAGAGAGAGAATATTTTCTTTAATTCATGGAGACGTGATTGTTTAAATCTTTTTTTTCTGTTTTCTGGGAGGATACTTTTACCTTTTGCTTACTTTCATTTATTTATTTTTTATTCTATGTGCACTGAGCTCTTTTTGTTGTTGTTGTTAGACATTAATAATCCTTAAATAACTGCCTTTCTTTCTGTGACTGCTGCTTGTTGAAGAGCAATATAAGGGGAAGGTTAGGGGAATAAACTGAAGTGGTAAGCAACTTTAATTAAGTCTGATATCTCAGACCATTTTACTACTGACTCTCTAGGCATGGTGTCTTGTAGTTACATCTCTGCTCTAGGTGACCCAGAGGTCAGCCTGGTGAATAGTGGAACTGCATCTTGCTGGTTTAATATGACAATCTAGCACTGACTTTTCCCTGCATAGCAGAGCTGATTGCCACTCACTCCTTCTCTTCTACCCTACCTCAGTCTACTTCTTTCATAGATGGTACGTCTGTCTGAATGAATCCACTTTTAGTCCTGTTTCCTCTACCTCACAGCTCAGTGACCTTCCCTTAACCCAGGCTTCTTTTGGGTGCCGTGGAGTTGATTCTAACTCGTAGTAACCCCATGTTACAGAGCAGAACTACAGGTATATATTTACCAGTGACATGTTCAAAGACATTAGTTCAGACATTTTCAGAGCCAAGTCTCAAATCCATTTTCTTAGGCTCCAGGTGCTTTTTTTTTTTTTTTTTTTAAATACAATCTCATGTAACTGTCCTAGGAGGATTATTGTTATTTATGCACTATAGATTTATAGGTACAGACACTGAAATTAGAGAATATAAGTCACTTGCCTCAGGTCATATTGATGATAATGGTAGAGCTGAGCTTGGACTCAGGTCTTTTGACCTAAGCCCAGCACTCTTTCCAGTGTAAATGTCTGCAAGTTGACCATGCTGATTATCCAGTGCTTTTTCCCCCCTCTCTCAACGTGACAACTTCTATCACACTTCTTGGCTGTGTTATTATATTTTTAGTATTTTTAGTAATGCTGTATGCATTTCTCTGATAATTGCTTGAATATTACTCAAAGTGGATCAGTTCAGTTTTTCTCTATTATGTCTCCAGGCTCTGGAACGTTGTGCCCACTGCTTGTGAATATTTAAAACTTTTCAATCCTTTTTGCTCTATACCAAGAAACTTTCAGACTTTGAAGGAAGCCAATGGGGAAAATGCATGCTTATTTATAAGCCCTTTTTTGATACTGCTTTAAAAAGTCACCAAAGGAATAGAGATTTGGAAAGGTCCCACTAAAACCAGGTTATGTTAATTATCCAGCTGTGAGACATTGAATTAGAGGCTCTAGAAGATAATAGTCTTGTGTTGTAATGATTGTAGCACTGAGTTTAGTTTTCTGATCTTGTTTCAATTATCACCTTACCTTGAAAAAGACTGGACTGCTCTACTACCTGGAATGGCAGAATTTCCATGAGTTA
Organism: Dugong dugon; assembly: GCA_030035585.1. Taxonomy (NCBI): domain Eukaryota; kingdom Metazoa; phylum Chordata; class Mammalia; order Sirenia; family Dugongidae; genus Dugong; species Dugong dugon. The sequence continues at coordinate 38,145,815 of CM057467.1, forward strand.
TCTGAACTACTACACTATGTCTGGTTAAACAAAAAATAAAAATAAAAACAGTTGCCGTGGAGTCAATTCTGACTCACTGTGTCTGGTAGGTAGGAAAATTTTCTTGAACTCTTTCAAAGCCATCTGCATTCGAAGATGTTAACAAGGGCTCTTAACACAATGGAGCAGGTCTCACACTACCAGGTTATTGGAAGAGGTGGGGCTGAGGGGTTTAAGCAAATTCTTAAAACAAATTCTAATAGAGTTAAACAAAATCTAAATCATTCCTATATGAAGCATCTTTTGTTTGTTTGTTTGTTGTTTTAGACCCAAGTGAAATTCAACCTTAAGGAGAAATCGAACCAGGAAGCTTTATTGGAGTAGAATGGCCCCACAGGATTTTCTAGGCTGCAGTCTTTACAAGAGCTGATGGCCAAGTCTTTGTCCCTCAGAGCAGCTGGGTGAATTCAAACAGTTAACCTAGCAGCTGAGTGCTTAACTGTTGTGCCACCTAGGCTCCTGTGGATAGTAGCTAGTGAGTTTAAAACCTGTAACACCTAAGAGTGGATGCGATTTCCCAAAATGTGTTCTTTCTATTCTAATCTAAGCAGGACTGATTCCTGTGAAGAACCGTAGTAGTGCCAAAGCTGAAACTGACTCACATCAGAATTTTGTTGTTTGTTTTTGTTGGGCCAAAGCATCATTATCTGACTTTGTTTTTCATGTTTTGTCACTTAAGGAGCTATGTCTCTGGACTTTATAGTATTCTAGATTTATCATGCAGCCTTTGTAGCAATTGCTAGTCTAGTAATGTTTAAAGAACTTCAGCTGTCTTTGCAAAACTAAATTCACCTACGAATGATCCAATTTGCTTGCCAAGATGCCTGAAATTACAAATCTGAATGGGCCAGATTTTTTAATTTTCATTTTGGTACTGGGTAACTCATTGAACTGTAATTGTATGCCATGTCACATCCCTCCTTTTGAGAACATAACCTTAGGTATTCCTTCTTCATAAATTGTTAGGCTCGGCAGGACAAGAGGTCCTGTTTTCTTGGCCGTAACTCATTGATTGGAAGATCTGTGCCTGTGCCCTAATCAAAGGTAGACATCTCTCAGAATGATTCCTAACCTGAGGTTCACAAATGGATTTCAGGAATATTGTTCTTTGAAACATACTTTTCAGAAACATATTTTTTTGAAAGAGTTCCTAGTTTTATTGAATTTTCTGTGGCAGCATTTTTCAAAATATGACTAATGTATCATTATTAGTCTCTGCAAAGCTATAAAGTAGTCAGCCAGTTCTTAGAAATTTTAGAAGAAAAGGTGATGAAATGAATTTACACCAGCAAATTATACATTTGAAATGTAAGATTGATTATAGTTTCAGAGAAATATACTTCTCTGTATTTTGATCACTAAGCTTTTAAAGGTTGTGAGTGATTTAGGACTGCATTCATCGGTCTTCTTTAATATTTACTAATCTGGGTGAAGTTGTAAATGGTTAACCTATTTTTACATCATTTGTATGCTATTGCTGTTTACTGTTACTATATGAGTTACATTACATAAATAATTTATAAAATGTGGATTGGTATCCCAAAATGGTAGAAATATAAATACAAGTCCAAATAATCTCCGAAATGTACATAGTGAATAAGCCTCCATTGCCAATATAGAATGTAACAATATATGAAGTTGGATAAGCAATATCAAATGTGATAATTTTGCACAAGCATCAAAAAAATAATAAAAAGTATAATAAGGAAATATCTGAAAGTTGACCCTAGACCTGTCCTATAAAATTTTGATCGACATGGCATGAACTCTTGGAAGTTTTCATGTCATTTTTAAACAATGCACAGTGACCTCTCCAGTAAAATAACAATTTTACCAAAAGCACAATATATTGCTTCTAGTCTGAAATTGATACATTTTGATGGGAAAGGCAGAAGTGAGACCAAAATAAAAAAATGGATCAAAAAAAGTTACACGCCACATAGCTAAAAGAGGTGTATGCCATGGTATTGCCAAGAAGCTTACAAAACCAGCTGTAAACTCATGTAAACTTATTTCCCCAACATAGCAAATTAAAGCCTCACCTCTATTTACTGGGAATATAAAAGGCATTACTCATTTTTGAAAAGTAGACTGGAAAAACTTTGCATACCATCTTGGAAATTGAAGTGTATATTTGTTTTTATTCATCTGCTCAAGAGTCTGAGGGGTGCAGGAAAAAAAAACTCACTGAAAGAAATCAAACCTCCACCCTAAGCCCATGGAAGGCATAGGTATAAATTCGAATTTAACTATACATGGTGCAATGTTAAAAATTGGAAAAGGCATGAGGTGGGGTTGTATCCTTTTACCTTACTTATTCAATTTCTATGCTGAACAAATAATCCAAGAACCCGGGCTGTATGAAGAACAGCATCAGGAACGTAGGAAAACTCATTAACAACCCGCTATATGCAGATGACACAACTTTGCTTGCTGAAAATGAAGACAACTTGAAGCACTGGCTGATGAAGGTCAAAGACTAGCCTTCAGTATGGATTAAACCTGACATGAAGAAAACAAAATCCTCACAACTGGACAAATAAACAACATCATGATAAATGAAGAAGAAGCTGTCAATGATTCCGTTCTACTTGGATCAACGATCCATATCTGTGGAATCAGCAGTCAAGAAATCCAATGACATATCGCATTGGTCATATCTGCTGCAAAAGACATCTTTAAAGATTTTTAAAAAACAAAGATGTTATTTTGATGATTGAGGAATATCTAACCCAAGTCATGGTCTTTTAAATCACTTTATCTGCATGTGAAATTTGGACAATGAAAAAGGAAGACAGAAGAACTGATGCAGTCAAACTCTGGTGTTGGTGGAGAATACTGAATATACCATGAACTGCCAGGAGAACAAACAAATCAGTCTTAGAACCAAAATACAACCAGAACGTTCCTGAGAAGCGAGGACAGTGAGACTTTGGTTCACTTGCTTTGGACACATCATCAGGAAAGGCCGATCGCTAGAAAAGGGCACCATGTCTGGCAAAGCAGAGGGCCAATGGAAAGGAGGGAAACCCTCAGTTAGAAGGACTGACACAATAGCCACAACAATGGACTCAGACATACCAATGATCATTAAAATGGCACAGGACTGGGCAACGTTTCATTCTGTTATACATAAGGTCACCAGTTGGAATCCTCATCCATTGTTAGTGGGAATGTAAAATGATGCAGCTGCTGTGGAAAACAGTTTGCCAGTTTCTCAAAAAGTTAAACATAGAATTACCGTGTTGTTGTTGTGGTTAGTTGCCATCAAGCCAGCTCTGACACTGTGGAAGAAAGATGTGGCAGTCTGCTTCCATAAAGGCTATTATTGTTGTTGTTGTTAGGTGCCATAGTGTTGGTTCCAATTCATAGCGACCCTATGTACAACAGAACAAAACTCTGCCGAGTCCTGCAACATCCTCAAAATCGTCGCTGCGTTTGAGCCCATTGTTGCAGCCATTGTGTCAATCCATCTCATTGACGGTCCCCCTCTTTTTCCCTGACCCTCTACTTTACCAAGCATCATGTCCTTCTCCAGGGACTGATCCCTCCTGACAACATGTCCAAAGTACATACGTTGAAGTCTCACCATTGTTCTTTCTAAGGAGCGTTCTGGCTGTACTTCTTCCAAGACAGATTTGTTCATTCGTCTGGCAGCCCATGGTATATTTAATATTCTTTGCCAACACTGTAATTCAAAGGCATAAATTCTACTTCAGTCTTCCTTATTCATTGTCCAGCTTTCTCACGCATATGAGGTGATTGAAAATACTACTGCTTAGGTCAGGCCCACCTTAGTCCTCAAGGTGACGTCTTTGCTTTTTAACACTTTAAAGAGTACTTTTGCAGCAGATTTGCCCAATACAATATGTCATTTGATTTCCTGAGTGCTTCTTCCATGGGTGTTGATTGTGTATCCAAGTAAAATGAAATCCTTGACAAGTTCAATATTTTCTCCATTTATCATGATGTTACTTATTGGTCCAGTTGTGAGGAGGATTTTTGTTTTCCTTATGTTGAGATGTAAGCCATACGGAAGGCTGTAGTCTTCGATCTTCATCAGTAAGTGCTTTAAGTCCTCTTTGCCTTCAACAAGCAATGTTGTATCATCTGCCTATCACAGGTTGTTAAAGAGTCGTCATTCAATCCTGATGCTACATTCTTCTTCATATAGTCCAGCTTCTTGGATTATTTGTTCAGATACAGACTGAATAAGTATGGTGAAAGGATACAGCCTTGATGCACAACTTTCCTGACTTTAAACCAAGCAATATCCTTTTGTTCTGTTCAAACGACTATCTCTTGATCTATGTACAGGTTCCACATGAGCACAATTAAGTGTTCTGGAATTCCTGTTCTTGGCAATGTTATCCATAACTTGTTATGATCCACACAGTTGAATGCTTTTGCACAGTCAATAAAACACAGGTAAACATCTTTCTGGTATTCTCTGCTTTCAGCCAAGACATCTGACATTAGTAATGATATCCCTCGTTCCACGTCTTCTTCTCAATCTGGCAGGTCCCTGTGGATGTACAGCTGCAACAGTTTTTGAATGATTTTCAGCAAAATTTTACTTGTGTGTCATGTTAATGATATTGTTAGATAATTTCCACATTCTGTTGGATCACCTTTCTTTAGAATGGGCACAAATATGAATCTTTTCCAGTGGGTTGGCAAGGTGGCTGTCTTCCAAATTCTCGGCATAGATGAGTAAATTCTTTCAGCACTGCATCCATTTGTTGAAACATCTCAATTCGTATTCCATCAATTCCTAGGGCCTTGTTTTTTGCTAATGCCTTCAGTGCAGCTTGGAGGTCTTCCTTCAGTACCATTGTTTCTTGATCATATGATACCTTCTGAAATGTTTGAATGTGGACCAATCCGTTTTGATACACTGACTTGTCTATCTCTTCCATCTTACTTGGTGCTTCCTGCCTTGTTCAATATTTTGTCCATAGAGTCCTTCAAAATTGCAGTTTGAGGCTTGAATTTTTTTTTTCAGTTCTTTCGGCTTGAGAAATGCCAAGTGTTTCTGGTTTTCTAACTCCAGGGTCTTTGTACATTTTATTATAACACTTCACTTTGTCTTCTTCTGCTGCCCTTTGAAATCTTCTGTTCAGCTCTTTAGCTTCATCATTTCTTCCATTCGACTTAGCTACTCCATGTTCAAGAGCAAATTTCAGACTCTTTTCTGACACTCATTTTCATCTTTTCTTTTATTCCTGTCTTTTGAATGATCTTTTGCATTGGTCATGTATGATGTCCTTCATGTCATTACACAACTCATCTGGATCATTAGTGTTCAATGCATCAGCTCTATTCTTGAGGTGGTCTCTAAATTCAGGTAGTACTTGGGCTTTCATGGACTTGTTTTAATTTCTGTAAAGATTATAGACTTGGAAATCCTATAGGGTAGTTCTCCTCTGTCCCATAGGGTCGCTATAGTTGGAATAGACTCACTAGTAATGGTTTATTATTATTATCATTTCTTCTTATGTGAGCTTTTAAAGTTTGTATTTTAAAGGAATTTGGCCCTTTCATGTAAATTGTTATATTTATTGGCATAAAGTTGTTCATCATATTTCCTTATTATCCTTTTTAATATCTATAGAATCTGTAGTGATGTCACCTATCTCATTCCTGATATTGGTGCTTTGTATCTTTTTTATTTCCTGATTACTCTGGCTAGAAGTTTGTCAATTTTATTGATCTTTTCAAATATGTAGAATCTAGTTTCAATGATTTTCTCTATTCAATTTCTGTTTTCTATTTTGTTGATTTTTATTATTTTCTTTCTTCTGCTCACTTGGGTTTCATTTACTTTTCTTTGTGTAGCTCCTTAAAAAGGTGAAAGCTGAGATCAATGAATTTAGAACTTTTTTTTCAAACTAAGTTATTAAGTACTATAAATTTCCTCTAAGTACTTCTTTAGCTGCATCACACAAATTTTCATATGTTGTATTTTTATTTTCATTCAGTTCAAAATATTTATAATTTTTATTTTGATTGCTTCTTTGAATCATGGTTTATTTAGAAGTGTATTATTTACTTTCCAAATATCGGGGCTTCTGCTGATATCTTTAAATGGTTAAAATGACAAATTTTATGTTATATATATTTTACTGCAATTAAAAAAGAAGCAACAGAAAGTGTGATATCTGTTTAGGAAACAATTTCTTAACTACAACACCAAAATCACAATCTTTTAGGAGAAAAAATGAATAACTTGACTTCCTCAAAATTAAAAATTTCTGATTTTCATCCAATCATTAGCAGAAGAAAAGGAAAACTTCGTATTAGAGACATTTCAACAATCCAGAGCACTTGTGACTGTCAAAGAAATGATACTTATAGAAGAAAAATAGCTCACAATAATAAAACAAACAAACAACAACAACAACAAAAAAAACACCCTGTGAAAAAGTTCATGAATGGATTAAGGGGTATCAGTCAGAATTGACTTGACAGCAACGAGTTTGGTTTTTTGGTTATACAAAACCAGCAATAAATAAAACATACAATGGTGAACACTGAGTACTCTCATTAAAATCAGTCAGAAAAAAAAAAATCAGCCAGCAACAAGACAAGAATGCTTATTATTATCATTCCTGCTATTCAATGTCACTGGTCCTAGCCGTTGCAATAAGATATGAAAAGTAAGTAAGATTTATAATTTAAAAAAAAAACAAATTTTCATTATTGAACAGACTATATGAATGTTTACATAGAAAATCCAAGATAACAAACACATTGTTAGAAATACTAAGAGACTACAGAAAAATTGCTGGATAAAGGATTAGTATAAAATAATCATTACATTTTTATATACCAGAAAAAATTAAAAATCATATAAAAAGTATTATATACACAATGACAATAAAACTATAATATACTTGGATAAAACTTTAACTTTTGATTCAAGAACATTCAAATAGAAAGAATAAAATAAAGAGTTCAGAAACAGGCCCACATGTTTACTGGAACTTGGTATATGAAAAGTAATACTAAAAAATCAGAAGGAAATGATAGATTATTCAGATATTGATGCGAGGACAACTAGCTATTTTTACGGAAAAAATAAGTATGATCCCTAACTTATAGCATATAAAAATAAATTCCAGATGGATAAAAAGTCTAAATGTGAAAGGCAAAACATGGAAACATTCAGAAGAAAGTATAGTAAACAATATTTATGGCTGTGGGATAGGAAAAAAAATTTAAATAAGATACAAAGAGTAAAAACCACAATGGAAATCTTGACTATATTAAAAAGTTTAAAAATGATAGTAAGTACAATGTGGATTGATAAGCCATACACTGGAAAATGATACTTAACATTTATATCAGCAAAAAATATTATTATCTAGACCAGCATTATCCACTAGAAATACAATGTGAGACATAGATGTAATTTAAAATTTTTTTGTAGCCACATTAACAAAGTAAAAAGAAATAGGTGTAATAAATTTTAGCAACAAGTTATTTAACTCACTATTTCAAAAAAAATTCTTAAACATGTGATCAATATAAAAATTATTTATGACATATTTCATATTTTTTATATTAAGTCTTTAAAATTCAGTGTGTTTTTGACATTTAAGTGCATATCAATTAGGGTGCTAAATTTTAATAAGAAATATTTTATCTTTTTTTTATAGTTTGTAAAATTTAAAATTGAAAAAGTATACTCATATCTTTTTGAAAATCTGAATTGAAAATCAGTTCTTAAGTTTAAGTTCATTTATAGTAAATAAAATTAAAAATTAATTTCCTCAGTTTCACTAACCATATTTCAAATAACAATATAAATAGTAATAATATATGGCAAGTGGTTACTATATTATCTATCAGTTATGATCTAGAATATGTAAATAACTCTTAGAAATCACTAAGGAAAAGACTAATAAGACCAATAAAAATGGAAATGGGCCATGATTTCATAAGTTGGCATTTTGCCCTTTTTTTTTTTGAAACTCAACCAGAAACAACAATTTGAATGAAAGGAAAAAAGGTCTCTACAAGTCTATTTCCATTAAAACCTAGAGACAGATGATCTGTACATTTTAAATTTTTGTCTAAGGGCAGAAGTATGCAGGAGGAAGCATGTTCATAGTAGAATCTGCTGTACTGGATGCAGAAACTGGGTGAGCAGAAGGTGTCAGAAGCCCTCCAGACCGGTTCAGAGAAGCAAACAAGGTGGGGCTACTCAAAGAACCACACAGACAAGTCATGTTTGCAGGAAATAGTCTAGTATTTTACTCTATCTGTAGTGTTAATGTTGATATTAATGTTCATATTTATTAAATCTTGGAAAAGTTTGCCATACTATTTTTGTACTACTCTATATGTTTAAACTATCAAAACAGAAACAAAGGAATCCACCGTTAATGACAAATATTATACTTGGATAGAAAGCCAAAAGAGCTATTGGCAAAATTTCCTCATATTAGCAGCAGTGTGGAAGAGCAGTAACTAGTATGTTTGCAGTTTAGCATGCATTTCAATTTAAAGTTTATTGAAACCCATGGGACTTAGATCATAGAGGTGGACGTATAGAAAGAAGTGCTCCATGATTTTTAGGTGATGTTCTATTCATAGGTGAAAACCTGTGCTACAGAAGAAGAGATTTTTGATTGGAATTGAACAAGTATTTTGTGAGCCATAATTAAGCCTAAAGAAGCAAGTGTTGTATATGAAGCAAGATGGGATTTGCTACACAAATAAGAGGTTGTACCTGATTGTACACCTTCAAGCAGCTTCATTCACAGATAATAATTGGTGTCTGCACTGTGTCTCTTACTGTTGACTCAGTAGTAAAGGCAACTGAGCCTGAAACAGGGTCCCCAAAATTGTATAACCTTCAGCTCCTAAATCTCTAGATTTGACCCTCTTGGGGAAAAAAAAAGAATATAAAATTGCAAATGCAAATAAGAAACTAAACTGAATATTTTTCTTCTGTTTTCATATTCATTATTTAAATATTCTTAAATATTGTGATTCTTTTCCTAAGCTTCATGATTTTGATCATCATAGATTTTAGTTTTTACTTTAATTCATTAAAAGAATTATTGACATTTTGAAGTTTCTACTTTTAGACACTGATAGTATAATATTGGGCATATTTTAAAATAAAACCACCATTCACAAGTTGTAATAGAGTATGAAGAAATACTTTTCAGAACTGAATGCAACCAAAGGAACCAGTTACTTTCATCTTCCAAACTGGAGTATTCAGCCTTCTGGCATATGAATATCATATTTTTAATCTATTTAGCATCTTCTGGAATACTGAAAATTGTTAGCAGTTCAGAGTTCTCCATAGTTTCTGAGTCCACATTCCATCTTAATGTACAAAGCTATCTAAAAAGAAATACTAAACACTTATTGATCTTCCCATTACTATATTATTAAGAATTAAAATTTTTAATTTGGTAAAAGTAAAAATTAAGAAAAGATATTTCTTGGATAAGAAACAACCCATGGCTTAATCTGTCTATCACTGACCTGTATAAAAACACACTATCTTCCTGCTTACTGGAACAATTAATATCATTGCTAATAATATTATAAAACTGTGATTTTTATTAAATTTTTATCACTCTTGTAAAATTTTTACCTAAAATTGATGTTGAAGGCATATATGCGAATGTTCTTTTAGTGGTCCAAAGAAATAAAATTTTGATAGACATTTCTGTAACTTTCTTGTGACCCCCAAGAAATCAAGAACCACTCAGCTGAAGATTGAATTAGGGGTCTATAAGATGTCCTGATGGAAGAACTGTGCCAAATAGCATGTTTCCATAATGCATGAAGACATTCTTACCCAATAAGATTCTTTCTCTCTTTTGGAAAGATATGGAGGTGAAATTCATGTAGAGGAAAGGCAGAAAGAGTTAGATGCAGAAACGCAAAACCGTAGAAAGTAAGTAGTAAAAGTAGAAGCATGCAGAGAGAAAATAAACTAAGACACAGGCACAGAGTAAGGAGTAACAGAACTTGTTTCTGAGAAATGACATGCTTATTAGGGGTAGGGTTGATGGGGTCACTGGAAGGATTTTGATATTCTGAGTGATGATGAAAGATGTTCCAGTTCCCCATGAGTCCTGAAGCATGACTGTGGAGATGACTTCTTGTCTCATTAATTTCTCCCTTTTCCATCCCAAAATTCCCGTTTCTTAAAGATTATTAGCTCTTGTAATTACATAGAGCCTACCTAAAACAGAATAACACTGGTGATCAAGGCAGTCCTCTTAAGATCATCATTTTGTGATGAAGCATGCCTTATTTGCAACCTTTGTTTCCTTTTCAATATTTTCTTTTCTCATTTCAGTTCAGAATTTTGCTTTTATTAAGTAGACCATGAAGAAATTCAGTTGTCTCTCTAGTGAGCTGAGGAGCGCTAAAGTTATTTAAAATGAGAGATTAGACTTTTAAGCTGAAGGCTAAAACACTCAAAGAAGCGTTTGCATATAACAGTGCTGTGAATTAGCTGGTGTTAAATTAATTGTATTCACGTGCAAAATGACCAAGGGCAAAAGAAGGGCAACCTTAAAACATCGTGAGATGATAAAACACTGCCGTTTATGACAATAAATGAAGATATTATGTGCAGTTTGCTGTAGAAAGAATTTTAGATACAGCAAGATACAATTATCAAAACTGGCTTTTGGTCAGGACATGGAAGCTAAAAGCTCTTACTAAAAACACATACTTTCATCTTTTCCCTTTGTGAACTCAGATTGAGGGTAACCTAACAACAGACGAGTTAAAATGTAAACAGTGTGAGAAAAGCCTCATTCAGTGGTGATTTCAGTTTCAGAGGAGAAATGCTTTCTCTTCTTTTTTCCCAAGAAGATTGCCAGAAATACTTTAAGTACTTTGATGCTCTCTACAAATCGGGTTGTTTTGGAAAGGAGTCAAATTCTGTTGTTTCACAGAAGCCAGAAGTCAACATTTCTTGCACATATTCACATAGTCACTTCCTGGTTTCCTCATCAGAAAAAAAGCAATAAGGGAAACCTCAGTTCTAGAGATGGAGAAGATCACAGGTAGATGGATCAGTGTTCAGAGACAACTATGATTACCATGGGTCCAACCCAAACCAAACTCGTTGCGTCGAGTCGATTCAACATGGGGTTGGAGCGGCCTTATTTCATATAAAATATAAAGAGAGTGAAATCACAAAGCATAAGTTATCAGCTGTGCTTACTAATGACATGGGAAAAAATGTCATAGGTTCATAAAAATTTAAGACGTGTTTCTGGCAAGAGGAGAAGGGAGGACCTCACGTTTATTGGGTACTTGCTATGCATCAGGCACTTTGTATATTTTATTGCATTTAACATATAGATTTCTTGTTTTCTTTGTGGTGAAAGGTGAAGCTTTGGCTTAGCTGCCCTAAGGAAATCTTACTTGCACAAAGCATCAAAGATATGCTATGAAGTATTGTCTATTTATTTATCTCCTCTGCGACTGTTAGCTCCTGGAAGGGTGGGACCATGACCTGTTGATAGTAGTTTTCCAGACTGTCTAGCATATAATGTTAACTTAATAAAGATGTTTGAATGATTGAAAAAACAGGAAAGCAGCTAGTCTGCTTGACAACTAGGCAGCCCTAAGGAATTATGGAACATAATTGGCCTGTGGCATAGTTTGTACAGTGATTCCTCTTCTAGTATGTGTGGCTCCTGTTTCTGTCAAGATTGCCCAATTACCCATTCTTCACCCTGGCAGGGTTAGTTTGTTCCAGTAGCAGCTCTTGATTCCAGGCTGTAGTTTTTCTGGCACTCACAGAGCCAGCCTCACTGCTCCCTCTCAGAGACAGCAGCTTTAGCCACCTGCTGCTCTCTCCTCTGAGGTCCGAGTTTGAGCTCAGGGCAGCCCTTCCTCCATGGTTTTAATAATTCTGGCCTCTTCCCTTTGTTAACCAGCCTTACAGGAGCTGTTTCCTATACTTGCTACCTCTGTGATACCTTAGTATTTTCTTTTTTAGTTCTTAAATACCTACATAACAATTATTTATATAAAATTCTCTCTTTTCAAATAACTGGTGTGAATTCTGTCTCATGACTGAATACTGACTGATACAGGGACTCAGCAGCAGGAGGTCATGGATGATTTTTTTTTAGAGTATAGCCATCATATTTACTCAGAGAACTGAAACCTTGCCTCCTACCTTAGGTTTTACTTTTGTTTCCAATGTCCAGGAAAGAGTGAATGATTAGCTCAGTGTGTATCAGGGGACTGCAATGCTGGAAGCACTCACTCTTCTATGCCAAGAAATTTGGAAGACAGCTACTTGGCCAACCGACTGGAAGACAACCAGATTTATGCCCATTCCAAAGAAACGTGATCCAACAGAATGTGGAAATTATCAAACAAATATCATTAATAGCACATACAAATAAAATTGCGCTGAGGATAATTAAAAAATTGTTGCAGCAGGACATCGACAGGGCACTGCCAAAAATACAAGCCAGATTCAGAATAAGATGTGGAATGAGGGATGTCATTGCTGATGTCTGATGGATCTTGGCTGAAAGCAGAGAATACCAGAAAGATGTTGACCTGTGTTTTCTTGACTACGCAAAGGCATTCGACTATGTGGATCATAACAAATTATGGATAACATTGTTAAGAATGGGAATTCCAGACACTTAATTGTGCTCATGAGGGACCTGTACATAGATCAAGAGGCAGTCCTTTGACGGATACTGCGTGGTTTAAAATCAGGAAAAGTGTGTGTCCTTTCACTGTACTTGTTCAATCTGTATGCTGATTAAATAATCTGAGAAGCTGGACTATATAAAGAAGACAGCAGCATCAGTATTGGAGGAAGACTTATTAACAACCTGCAATATGCAGATGACACAACCTTGCTTGCTGAAAGTGAAAAGGACTTGAAACACTTACTGATGAAGATCGAAGACTACAGCCTTTGGTACGGATTACTCCTCAGCATAAAGAAAGCAAAAATCCTCACAACTGGACCAATAAGCAACATCCTGATAAATGGAGAAATATTGAAGTTGTCAAGGGTTTCATTTTACTTGGATCCACAATCAACACCCATGGAAGCAGCAGTCAAGAAATCAAATAATGTATTGTATTGGGCAAATCTGCTGCAAAAGACCTCTTTAAAATGTTGAAAAGCGAAGATGTCACCTTGAGGACTAGGTGCGCCTGACCTAAGCCATGATATTATTTCCAGTTGCTTCACAGGCATGCGAAAGCGGGACAATGAATAAGGAAGACCAAAGAAGAACTGATGTCTTTGAATTATGCTGTTGGAGAAGAATACTGAACTGCCAAAAAATCAAACAAATCTGCCTTGGAAGAAGTACAACCAGAATGCTCCTTAGAAGCAAGGATGGCAAGACTTCATCTCACATACTTTGGACACGTTATCAGAAGGGACCAGTCCTTGGAGGAGGACTTCATGCTTGGTAAAGTAGAGGGTCAACGAAAAAGAGGAAAAACCTCGATGAGATGGATATACACAGTGGCTGCAACAATGGGCTTAAACATAGCAATTGTTGTGAGGATGGCATAGGAATGGGTAGTGTTTCGTTCTGTTGTACTCGCTGGCACCTAACAACAACAACGACGTTTTGAATCAGCCAGCTTTGGGGTGAATGGGGATGTGTCAGGCAGTTTAGGCATGGTATACTGTGAGCTGGCCCTAAAGAAGGAGAAATTGTCACAAAAAGGTCATCTACTATATAATCTTGACTTTGGGTAATTATGCAATCCTAAATGAATCACCAAAGGAACGTAAAATGATATTCCTTATAGATTTAGTATTAATTCTTTATATTGTATTCTTTTTTTTAATTGATGATAATTTGATAAATCAGAATATTCTAACTTATCCAGAAATCTTCAGAGTTTGAAATAACTAGTTTGCAGAACAGTGTTTATTCAAGGCAGTTAAATATACATTTTTCTTCCTGTATGCTACATTTGCATTTCATGCTAGGCCCAGCACACTATTTGATCCTTCCTTTAATTAGGCACTTACTGTGTGCTTGGTTGTTGTTGTTAGTTACTGACTCATTGCAATCTCATGTATGCAGAGCACAACTGCTCCAAAGGGCTGTCAAGCGTATGATGTTTCAGAAGCAGATCACCAGGGTGGATTTGAACTGCCATCCTTTCAGTTAGTAGTCAAGTGCTTAATCATTGGTGCCATCCAGGGACTCCATGGGCTTAGTAGTTATCTATATATGTGTGGGTCTATGTTCCTAATTAGAACCTGAGCTCCTAAGAACAGAAATCATCTGTTTATTATCTTTGTATTCCAGGGCTTCACATTATGTCTAAGAGATAACCAAAACAAATCAATTGCTTTCCAGTAGATTCTGACTCATAACGACCCTATAGGACAGAGTAGAACTGCCCCATAGGGTTTCTAAGGAGGGGCTGGTGGATTCAAACTGGCAACCATTTGGTTAGCAGTTGTAGCTCTCCATAGCTCTTAACCGCTGCGCCACCAGGATGACTGAGAGTAGGTACTTAGTAACCGTTTGTTAAATGAATAAGGTAGAATTTTCTTCTCTTTCAAGAAGACAATTCATTATAGGCTAACATGGTCAATATGAAAAGACAGAGGGTAGTGATTTAAAAATTTTTTACAGCGATGGTTTTTTGTGGAGGAAATTTCCTTCACTGTACTAGGTAACAGGAGCCCTGGTGGTTAAGTGGTTGACTGCTAACCAAAAGATCAGCAGATCGAACCCACCAGCCGTTCTGTGAGAGAAAGATGTGGCAGTCTGCTTCTGTAAAGACTGACAGCCTTAGAAACCCTATGGAGCAGTTCTACTCTGTTCTGTAGGGTTACTATGAGTCAGAATTGACTAGACAGCAATGAGTTTGGTTTTTGGTTTGGTACTAGATAACTAGTAATAGTAGCCAATAGTAGTAACTGATAGTTTCACCTACAATTTGATATTTTGGTTAAATTTTGAAAATGAACCTAAATTCACAAATAACCAAATGACATGCATGTCTTATCTCTCCTACATTATAAGCTCCCTACATAATAGACATAGAGTTTGCCTTAAATTTATTTAGCATATGCCAAAGTATATAATGGTGCTATGCCCATGCTTAATGTGTCTGCTGGGTGAATGAATAAATGAGGTGTATTGCATTTCTATTCCACTTGACGAGGATAATGACAATAAAAAGTAACTAAAATACTGGAATATTAATATCAGCTGAGTTTAGTGGAATGCAGTTTTTAAAGTTAACTTTATTATGATATAGTTATTTAACAAAATGTTTACACGGAGGTTGTTTTTATAAAACAGGGAAATCTCCA
This sequence comes from Dugong dugon, assembly GCA_030035585.1. NCBI lineage: Eukaryota > Metazoa > Chordata > Mammalia > Sirenia > Dugongidae > Dugong > Dugong dugon. The sequence continues at coordinate 38,161,179 of CM057467.1, forward strand.
TGGTGGTTAGGGCAGAAAACAAGGATGCTTGAGTTTTCTCCTGGATCAGGCCTGGAAGAAAACAATGAGTAGAAATTCACGATTTCAGATTTATGAGGTAGGAAAAAGAACATCGTTTAATAAGCCCTACTATTCAGACACCTGGTATCACTGCAAACTAGGAATTCAAGTAGTTAAAATACGTGCTGTGAGAGAAAAATGGAGCAAACATAGAAGGGATGACATAACTCTGATTACTGACTCAGAGGAAACTTATTCTATTCAGTGTGCCTGGCTTTTGGAAGATCTCCCTTTGTTTATAAATAGGATGGAGTGCTGTAGCCCAATGTGTGACCAACGATGAAGTGAAAATTCTGCAAGAACAGATGGGAATAATAATAATAAAAAAAAAAACAACACTCTTACTACTTTGGAATGCAAAGGAATTGCACTTCTATTTTTGTTTTTGCCCTTTAGTTTGGAATGTTCTTTATATTTTTGGCAGAATTCTGAAATCAAATGAAGAAAATAATGTAACAAAAGGAAAAAAACAATGTTGTTGCTGCATTTTCAAATCCAAATAGACTTCCAGTGATACTGTCAGTGCCATTTACATTCGATCCTTTTCATTTTATCCTTCGTGGTTATTTTCTTTGTTTGGCTATTTTACTGTTTAATATTCTAGTTGACCATTTATTGCACACGTATTAAAAAATACTTAATTGTAATATTGAACAAAATATACAAAGCTTTTCATATATTGATAAGAAAATTTTTACTCTGCGTGTGTGTTTGACTCTTGACTAAATATAAATGTATATGATTTGATGTTCTTTTTATAACTTTGGTATAATCATTTATTCCTTTCAAAATCATTAGCTGCATACTTGAAAAGATCAAATGTGTGATTTTTGATATTAAAAGAAATTTCAAAATAGCTTAGCCACTAACCAAAAACCAAACCAAACCTGTTGCTCTTGAGTCAAACCTGACTCCTAGCAACTCTGCTGGACAGAGTAAAACTGCTCCATAGGGTTTCCAAAGAGCAGCTGGTGGATTTGAACTGCTGACCTTTTGGTTAGCAGCCGAGCTCTTAACCACTGCACCATAAGGGCTCCAGCTTAGGCACTAGCTCTGAATTATTTTTTAAATTGGCTATGACACATATACTTTGGAATAAACTATGTATTTAAGTAAGTTTTAAAATTCACTGCCCTTTTATGAAAAGCCCTAATAGATCTCTTTTTGACCCTAGGCTGATATATCACACTTTATGGTTCATCAGTCTATCATTTATGGAGAAGGTTTGTGGAGACAGGTAGCTTCCTTGAACAGGTAGAGTGGAGAGGGAGAAAGAGATGGGGGAACGGAGAGAGAGAGAGAAGGACTAGAAGAGAGAAGAGAGGAGAGGGACAGAGGAGTGAAAAAAATTAGTGAAGAGAAATTTGAGTTTTATGTTCTGCTTTGCATATTTTCAAGAAGTAAAAAAGCCATTAGCAACTCATGGATTTTTACCTCTGCACAGTAAACAATAATCTTGGCAATGTCCACACCCAGAAATGTGGTCATACTGTACCCTAGTGAGTTCTGTGAAGGAAGAAGTTATAAGGTTGGTATAATGAAGATTATTTTCAGTGCCTTCCCTTGTATGTCTTTCACTCTTTTCCAAGGGGAACTGTGTGTGAAGGCACATCTTCAAGCTTCACGAAGTGTGCAGGAGAGGCTTAGCTTTCATTTTCTGCTTGTGGAGGTCCTGAAGGCCAGTCAGAGCTGAGAGACTGGAACCTACTCCTTCCCCACGTCTTTCCTGGATTCACAGCCTTTAGATATCCAGGAATATGTCAGAACTTTTCAAATTATCCTATAATCTTTCATTTTCTCAAGGATATCCTTTTAAATTCCCAGTCAGGCTCTTGTTTGCTTCACCTGAAATCACAGCCTTAGGCAGCTTCAATATTGCCAGCACTTTGCTATTGCTTCTGGTAGGGCTTGGGGGTAGGGATTCCCACCCTCCCACACCTGAGAAAAGTGCTTAGTCAAATGAAATAGCCATAACATTCTGGGAATAGAGATATTCCAGGGAGGTGGCTAGTTTGAACAAAATGTTGAATTTTAATGATAGTGCTTTAAACAAAACTTCAAAAGTGGTCAGCCTGTCCAGTGGCTGCTAGGTTGGGGAAGGGGAGATGGGAATAGCTCCAAATTAAAACACAGTAGATCCTGTGGCCTTAGGGAGGGAGGTTCAGTAGTTTCTCTTGGATAGACATTTTTCAGCTCATCTGTGGTATTGGTTAATTTTTAGAGTTCTGAAATGATTGATTTAAATTGTTTTTCCACTATTTTTATTGCTTTTGAGGGAGAGCTAGTTCACAGAAGTCCTCACTTTACCATTCTGAAAGTAGGTCCACTTGCCTTCTTTTCTGGAAGATGTTTTGGCTGAGTATAAAATTCTAAAATGTCAGTCTGTTGCCTTCTGGCTGACAATGTTTCTGATGAGATTTCTTATCTTTGTTCTTTATGCATAATGTGTCCTTTTTTTCTGTTTGATTTTAAGATATTCTCTTTATCACTGGTTTTAGTAATTTCATTCTGATTTGCATTGGTATGTGTGTGCGTGTCCAGTTTGAGGTTGTTTGACCTTCTTGGATCCATGGATTTATAGTTTTTCTCAAACTGGATATTTCCTGGGCAATGTTTTAAATAAATAGCCCCGGTGGTGCAGTGGTTAAGTGTTTGGCAGCTAACCAAAAGGTCAGCAGTTCTAATCCACCAGCCACTCCTCGGAAACCCTATGAGACAGTTCTACTCTGTCCTATAGGGTCGCTATGAGTTGGAATTGACTCCACAGCAGTCAGTTTGGTTTGGCTTTAGTGGCACCACAGAAGAGAAGGCATGGCGGTCTGCTTCCATTAAGATTTGTCGTTGTTAGCTGCCGTCCAGTAGATCCAACTCATGGCGATGCCATGAGAGGTTAAAGCCGCGACAGCCCTGTGGAGCAGTCCTATGCTAACACTTTCATTAACTGTTACACTGTCGATTTTCCAATTCTATCATTACTTAATTGTTTATTAGTTGCAATTATTTTTCAAGGAAGAACTTTTATTCATCAGCTGTTCAGTGATATCTAAGATAATATGTATAGGAAAGTTGGAGAAATAATTTCTCTTCATTATTTATTTGTTTTCAGAATAATGACTTGTTCCCTGGCATTCTCCAAATGTGACTAATGTATTTTATTACTGTCATGGATTGAATTGTGTCCAGCCTAAATTGTCTGTCAACTTGGCTAGGTCATGATTCCAAGTATTGTATGATTGTCTACCATTTTATCATCCGATGTGATTTTCCTATGTGTTGTGAACTCTATCACTATGATGCAGTAAGATGGATTAGCAGCAGTTATATTGATGAGCTCTACAAGATTAGATAGTGTCTTAAGTCAATCTCTTTCGAGATATAAAAGAGAGAAGTGAGCAGAGAGACATGGTTAGCCTCATACCACCAAGAAAGCAGGGTTGGGAGCAGAGTCCATCCTTTGGATCTGAGGTTACTGCACAGAGAAGCTCCCAGACCAAGGGAAGACTGATGATGCGGACCTTCCTCCGGAGGTGATGGAAAAAGTGTTCCCCTGGAGCTGACACCCTGAATTTGGACTTGTAGCCTACTGGACTGTGAGATAATAAACTTCTCTTTGTTAAAGCCATCCACTTGTGGTATTTCTGTTATAGCAGCACTAGATGACTAAGGCAATCTTTATTAATTCAATGATTTTAACTATAGTAAATGGATTGTAATTCATTATAGTAATTATTCTTTTCAATGCTCAGATTATTCTATCTTCAGGCTGGATCTTCTGTTCTTTGACATGATCCTAGTAGTCTTTGATTTGATAGCTTCCTTGCAATCTGATATGAAAAGATGTTTCAAATTCATTTTTGAGTGTTTCCTGCCTAGAGTTGTAATTAACAATTTTTCCAAGCAGGCCCAGTTCCTTTTAGTGAGAAATAGTATTAACGTACCTCAGCTGGCAATTAAGGGTCTTATAGGTATAGAGTTCATCATCATTTCTAATCTCTTCAGCAGTCGAAGTGAGAACTAAGTTTTTTTTTTAGAGATAAAGTAGATTTTAAGTTATTACTGATATTTCAAATTCAAAATTTTCATTAGAGAGCTTTTACTTCTCTGATTTTATTATTTGTTTCACTTATGCTCAAAATATTCTATCTTAATGCTATTAACATAATTATTTATCTGTTATATGTAATTCGTATGATAGCACTAAAAACTTAATATTTTTGAAGTTATTTTTGTCCTTAGAATATACAGTCAGATTACTTTGTTTTAAACCATCATGTGAAATAATTTCTGTCTATGTGGTTATGATTCAACTCAATATACATGTTTGTTTAATTTTGTCTTTATTTTTAGGAATTGCTTTTTCCTCTGTTTTGATTTAATTTAATAATTCTGTAAAATATTTGCATGGCTCCAAAGTAAAATTCTTGGGGGAGGATGAACTACACCCAGAGAAGTTTGACTTTCGTTACTAGAATTTTTTTCATGGTTAACATTTTGTACTCTGCCTCCCCTACCCCCATAGGTAAGCATTTTGGCAGTGTTTGGTTTATACCTCCATTGAAAAAGATACATATATATAAATCCCCTTGCCAGTGAGTTGATTCCAACTCATAGCGACCCTGCAAGACAGAGTAGAACTGCCCCAGAGGGTTTTCTAGGCTATAGATCTTCAAGGAAGTGGACTGCCACATCTTTCTCCCACAGAGGAGCTTGTAGGTTCAAACTACTAACCTTTCAGTTAGCATCTGAGTGCTTAACTACTGGGCCACCAAGGCTCCTATATATTATGACATATTAATTTTATACATTAAAAGAATATATGAATATACATATATATTCATATACTCCTTTATACTCCCTTGTCTTAGACACAAGTTATTATGCTTTATGCATTGTTTTTACTTGCTTTTTTACCTTAACAATATATTTAGAGGATTGCTCCACAGCTGCATAGTACTCCATTGTGTGGATGTACAAAATATATTCAACGAATTTCCTATTAATAAATATTTTGACTGTTTCTAGTCTTTTACTTTTACAAATAATGTGGCAATGAATAGCCTTATGCATATATCTTTTCATACTGTTTCAAAGCATCTTTTAGATAAATTACTAGAATTGAGATTGCCACTTAAAGCATTTTGTAATTGCGCTGGATATTGCCAGATTCATCTCCGCAGAGATTATAGCACTTTGTGTTCCCACCGGCAGTGTATGAGAATGCCTATTTTATCACAGCATTACCAACAAGGAATGTTGTCAAAATTAATGTTTTTAGGATTTTTGCCAATCCAGTAGGTGAGAAATGCTACCTGTATATACTTTCAATTTGTATTTTTCTTGTAAGGAGAGAGGTTGAGCATCTTGTCCTGTGTTTAAGGGCTATTTGCATTTCTTTTTCTGAAAATCATCCGCTCAGAATTCACCGTGCTATATTCTTCCAAGCTCAGTCATAGCTAAAGGGTTCTACTAAAATAGTTATTATTTTAATTTAGAAAAGTTACAAAAATTAATGAAAACAACAGTACAAAGGCTTACAAAGGAGAAATGGAAGTATACTGTTATAAGATTCTTATACTATATATGAACTGGTTCCTAGAATGTAGATGATGATAAGTTAAAGATGTGTATTATAAATCCTTAAGTAACAACTAAAATAATAAAACAAAGAGTTCTAGCTAATAAGCCAACAAAGGATGTACAAAGTTGAATGCCCCCCATGTGCATTGTCAAGTTGATTCTAACTCATAGCGACCCTATAGGACAGAGTAGAACTGCCCCATAGGTTTCCAAGGCTGTAAATCTTTCTGGAAGCAGACTGCCACGGCCTTCTCCTGAGAAAATTGAACAGTCAAAAAAAAAAAAAAAATTAATTAATAAAAATAACCCAGAAAAGAGGAAAAAGTGAACAAAGATGAGACAAATAGCAAAAAGCAAGATGGTATATAAACCTCACCATATCAATAATCTCATTAAATGACTATAACCTAAAACCCGCAATTTAAAAGCAGAGGCCTATCATTTAGAGAGTAAAGTAAGATCCAACTGTATGCTGCTTACAAAACACACTTTAACCATATGGAAACAAATAGGTTAAAAATAAAAAAAAGAATATCCATGATAATGCTAATCCAAAGAAAGCTGGAGTGAGTGGCTATATTAATATTAGACAAAACAGATTTCAGAGCAAAGACTAATTATATAAAGGTTCAATCAGAGAAACAGAACCAGTAGGAGATATGTATTAAGGGCTTTATTGCAAGGAACTGGCATATACAATTGTGAGGGCTAGCTAGGCAAGTCCATCCAAAATCCACAGGATAGGCCATCAGGAAAGGCAGGTTGAAATTTTCAGGCAAGGGCTGAAGCACAGTTCACATGAAGTATTTCTTCTTCCATCAAACTTAGTTCTTCACTTAAGGCCTGTCAACTGATTGAATCAAGTCCATCCAGATTATCTAGGACAATCTCTGTTACTTAAAGTCAACTGTTTATGAACATCAATCACATAAAAGCAACATGCAAACCATCACAGTATGACAAACTCACTGATGGGTGGTGTGGCTGGTATGTAGTCCCCAGGTCTTCAATCTAACACTAATCTAGGTGTTGCTGTGAAGGCAAAGGGTACCAGTACCAGTTGCTACCGAGTTGACTTTGACTCATGGCAACCCAATGTGTTTCAAAGTAAAATTGTGCTCCGTAGTGTTTTCAATGGCTGATTTTTCTGAAGTAAATCTCCAGGACTTTCTTCCAAGGTACTTCCAACTGGACTCAAACTGCCAGTTTTTAGAAGCTGTGTTAGAAGCTGAGTGCATTAACCCTTTGCACTACCCAAGGACTATGGATCATTAGTTAGGATCAACCTTATAACAGGGCTCGTAGTGGTGAATGGTCTTGGAGTTCCTGGCTGCAGGTGAGAATATTGGGTCCCAAGGTGAAAGGAAGTGGGGTCAAAGGGAGATAGTGTAAAGGAATTTTGTGAGTGTCCATTCACTAGCCCGACCCATTTGTGTCTGACTGCCTACTCTACATTGTCACAGTTTCTCTTCTTTTTTCTTAAATCTGATCCCTACCATCCCTTTTCTTTTTACCACTCTATGTGAGTATTTTAACAATTTGCTCTTCCATATCCATTCTTCACCTTGGCCTCGCCCCACAGCAATAGGCTTCAAGTTGGGTTTCACTAACAGAGAAGCACGAGAGGTTGGAGGGAGGAAGAGAGGGAGGTCAGGGTATTTATTCCCCTGCCTTACTCTCTGGAGGGTCACCTCAGGCTTGCTGCCTCTCTCGCTAATGACCAAAGGCCACAGCAACTCTCATATGACCCTCTCCACCCAGTTCTCTTTATCTGCAGGTTCTAGTCACCTCTCCCTTCTCTGGCCACTTCAGACTTAAGGGTGAATAGAATCAACATTCCCTGTGATTTCCCTGAAATCTGTCCAAACCTTTGTAAGTTGTGCCTTCATTAAACTTTCCTAAAATTTTCTAGTTGGAGTGCACCAGCTGTTTCCTGCTGGGCTCCTGACTGATATAATCACTACGTGCCTCATCTTACTGTCTTCCTAGCTCTTATTATACATTCTTTAGTTGAAGGAAACAAAGGATGAATACCTTTCCCTTGCAATAGTATGTGTTTTAGTTAGGGTTTCTGTTTTGTTTTTAGGTTTCAAGGAACTGAGACATACTCATGCTACCTTAAGTAAGAGGAGTTTATATGTGAGGATATCAGCAAAAATTAAAAAATTAAGTAATTTCCACCATAAAGTTAGCCTTTACAGAAGAGCTGGCACTGCAGCACAGATATGCTTAGTGGTTGTCTTAGTTACCTAGTGCTGCCATAACAAAAGATACCACCAAGTGGGTGGTGTTAAGAATAGAAATTTTTTTTCTCACATTTCTGGGCTGAAAGTCCAGATGAGGATTTCCATGTTCCTTGGAGTTCCTTGATGTCCCTTAGTATTTGTTGGTGTTTGTCTTCCTCTGGGTGTGTCTCTGTGTCTGTTCTGCTCTTTTTATAACTCAGAAGTGATTAACTATAGGACTCACCCTACTGTAGTATGACCTCATTAACATAATAAAAGAAAAATCCTATTTCCAAACAGGATCATATCCACAGGTCCAGGGGCCAGGACTTCAATGCTTAGTTTGGGGGACACAGTTTAATCCGTAACAGTGGTTGTGTTCAAGATCTAGCCATCTGACAGCCTTTGCTTGATTGTTGACTCTACTTACCATTTCTGTACCCTTGGGCAAGTTAATTAATCTTTGTATGACTTCTTTTCCTACTGGACAGAACTTTCCTATTAACTCACTTCATGAGCCAAGGGGTATTCATGGACTGGCTGCCTTTGGGCCAGGGGTCCATCCCTTATTAAATCAGCTAATTGCTAATTTGAGGGGTGATATGGGGCAGTTTTACTCTGTCCTATAGGATTACTATGAGTTGGGAGTGACCCTACAGCAACGGGTTTTTTTTTTTTTTTTTTTAGAATGGCACTAGCATAGTGATGACTTACATGAAAGTAGTTAAGAAGGGGATTCTAGTCAGGAAATACTCAGAAGGAGCTTTGCAAGTAATAGGTATTTCAGAGATTTGACCCACCTAGTAAAAGATCTAAATTCTACCACATGAGTGAATTTTATGGCATGCAAATTATACCTGAATAAAGCTGTTAAAATTTTTCTACCACCCATTTTCAATAGTGAATGTGAAGCAGAAAAAACAGATGATACTGAGTAGGGAGTGTACAGTGACTGACTTTGGGGACATCATCCAACAACAAAAATTTTTGAGCATCTACTATGTATCAAATGCCATACTAGCTATTGAATATAAAAATATAAATAGATATAATCCCTGCCTTATTGAGATAATGCTTTGGGTATTGTCTTAGGCTGGGTTCACTAGAGAAGCAAAACCAGTAAAGCATATATACATCTATATATATATATAGAGAGAGAGGGAGAAATTTATAACAAGGAAATGGCTTACACGGTTTTTAGAGGCTGTAATGTCCCAGATCTGTGGGGTAGGAAAGAGGCCTTTCCTGATTCATGCAGCTGCAGGGGTTGGTGAACCCAAGGAGAGCAGGGCTGTTGCAGGCTGTGAAGATCGATGAATCTCAAGATCGGCAGGCAAGACCGCAGGTAAGTTGCTAGCTCAAGGCCCAAGAACTGGAGGTCAGACAAACAGGAGCCAGCTGAGATCTAGAATCAACAAAAGCCCTGGCAAGGAGAACAGGAAGGACTAGGTGGCAGAGGACAGAGAGATGAAGGCTGAGGGGGCAGTGAGCTGCCACAGGCCCCACCCCTGTGGTTACCAGTCACAGCAGATCCCATCATGGGGGTGATTATGTATCAGATCTCAACAGGGAAGTGATCACAACATGATACAACTGCCAAAACACTGAGACTCATGGCCTAGCCAGGTTGGCGTACAATCTTAACCATCACAGGTATTAAACCTATATTTTACTTCTTGGTAGAAGTGCAATGTGGATGGCATTGTAGTGTAGATTTTGCTTCTCTGAACGTATGATAAAAAGCCACACTTCAGTATCTTGTCCATCAAGTACGAAAATATTTATGGAGAGGCACTGAGCATGTCAAGGAAGAGTATGCGTGGGATCAGGCAAACACTCCCCCTAGGCTATCACTTAAAATATTGAGTAGAATATAATTTCAGTGACTTGATATCTAACTGACAATATAAAACTAACTGTTCATTTTTTTTTCTCTTTACCTGAAGTTATAAAATAAATAGTTCTTGACCTTAGGACCATAAAAGTATTTTTTAAGTTGCTTCTGTCATAGGTTTATATATTATATTTCTTTCCATGGCATTGGAACAATCTGCGTGACACTCTTCTTCTTTTTTTGTGACTGACGAGAAAATGGGCAAGAGAGTATATGAGAAATGGCTGACTTTTCTGAAAGAAGCCATTCTAGCTGTACTGTGAAGCAAAGATAATCATCATCAGTTTTTCCTTATGGAGGCATACACAGTTGATACTTTACTGCATTTATATATTGCTCAACATTTTTTCACTTATCTATTCAGGAAATACATTTGTGAGTACTTCCTGTGTCAGGCTGTAGTCTTGCTTCTAGATATAAAAATGAAAGCTATGGTCCCTTTTACAAAAAATAAGTCACAGTCCAGGAGAGAGAAACATTTTCCTGCATGTGTATCATAGTGTTTTAAAAAAAGGGAAAAATTCCTTTAACTCACAAAATCAGTCAGGGGCTATATCATTCCAAAGTAAAAGGATGTTCCCTGTCCTAGTAAATGCATCTATGCTGCACAAGATTCAGTTATTAGCCCACTGTGATGCTTTAGATGTGAGATCTCTGGGGCAAAAATATTCAGTGTTAAATTTTGATAAATTTCATCAAATTGCCCCCCTTAAAACTGTTGTAATAATTAGCATTCCTACCTACAATGTCTAAGACTGCACTTCTCATAAACTTGCCAATCCTAGATATTATCAGTTTTTGCATGCAATGTTAAGCTAAGCCCAACGTGTAAAACAGATCAAGGCAGAGCTACCTTTATGTAAGCAGGAGGCCAGCTGGAGAGAGATCAGAGCCTTGTCTAATTGGGTTCCCCTTTACCTTCCCTGCCGGTCCTTGAGGGCACTTCTGAGGAATCTCAGGGCTCCATTACACATAGTTTGAAAATCATGGTTTTCTAGCTTGTCTTTATGGCTGTGATTGGTTGGTTTTTCATTAGTAATAGTTATGTATCTTTTCTGGAATTTAAAGCAAAGGTACTTAGCTTTCAAATTAACAGTATGTTTCTTCTGCTGGTTATCTTTGAGTTGTGGTGGCATTTAAATATCATTTCTAGTTCTCTAGGCACAAAATCAAATACCATTAAATCCTTAGGCATTGTTTTAAAAAACTATGAACTGAGATCACAGGAGGATACCAGTATAAAGGGTTTTATTATCTTCAGTGTTCAAATGCCACCCTTGTTACAGATTAGGCCATGTGTCTCACATTATCTCCCTCAGGCCACAAGAGAAACATTTAGCAAACTCCAGGAGTAACAACTCTACATTTAATACATTAATGTATTCCACTGTGGCTTGAAAGGCTTTCCAAAGGATTGAACTAATGCTATAGAACTATTTATTCATGCTTAGGTTGGAAGATTTGTAAATACCAGAACACTCCAGGCAATGCTCAGGAGTCTAACTACACTGTATTAGCTTGGCCAAGAGTAGAATTTGAACAGATACACTATTGACAATGAATCTTTTGGGTCATGCTCTCCATTTATTCTCTCCATAAAGTTATATTAAGAAACTGTACTAACTACACATCAGCTGTAAACATGGTCCAAAGCACTGGATGTACTTGTCAGGTATGAACTTTCCTAAAGGGTGGTGGGTTTCCATTTCCTCTCAACTTGGAAATGAAGTGGGGAGAGAGCAGCAGCAGCCTACTAGTCCAGGAACTTAGCAAAGTGGCCACCATCACAGGGCTGTCATCTACTCTTGCCTTTCAGACATAAATGACTGCATCAATGACTATGTGGTAGGCAGTCCCCAGTGACCCCCACCTCCTGGGAGCCACACCCTTGTGTAATTCCCTCCCCTTGAGTGTGGGCTGGACCAAGCGACTCACTTTTAATGCACAAAATATGGCAGAGGTTATGGGATGTCACTTCTGAGATTAGGTTATAAAAACACTGTGGCTTCTACTTGGGTACTCTCACTCTCTCTTAGATCCCTTGCTTTGGGAAAAGCCAGCTGCTATGTTGTGGGACAGCTCTGTGGACAAACCCTCATGGTGAGGGACTGAGGCTTCTCAATAATCATGCGAGTGTGCTTACAAGCAAATCCCCCTCAACTTTTCCCCTATCAAGCCTTCAGATAAGACCACAGCCCCATCTTGACTGTAACCTCATGAGAAGCCTTGAGCCAGAGACCCTAGCTAAACTATTTCCAGATTCCTGACTCAAAGAAACCGTGGGATAATAAATATTTTTTCTTTTAAGCTGATAAATTTGGAGATTAAGCTTTTACACAGCAGTAGATAAGCAATTAAGACTTCTTTTTACAATATTCTGAACAGAATAAAGTTGCAGAAATGTCAAAGCTAAGAGGTCCTCTGTTAGTAAAATATCTGGCACCTTGATCTTTAATAAAAGTCCATCTGACAGTGAGGAAATGCCCTTGGTCAAAGTGATTGTCACCTCACATTTCTGTATAGCCATCATTGCCACCAACTTTACAGCACCTTGGGATAGGTTGAAGTAAAGAGTGTTTAACTGACATTATCCCAAGTCTTATTCAAGACCACGGTCCCAGAAAGCAGCGTAACAACTTCACCTCTCTCTAGTCTAGAATTTAGAGGTTGGTGGCATGATACGAGAAGTTTCCAGTATGCTAGCCTATTTAATCTTCACAACAGTGCTATGAAATAAGTATTACCATGATTACCTTAAAGATGTGGAAACAAATTCAGAGATGTTAATACTTTGCTCAAAGAATCACAGTTGGAAAAAACTGTAGAGAAAAAACTGGCATTCAGATCTGCCTAGCTCCGAAGCCAGCACTCTTTTAACTTTGTTATTCCTTCTTCAGATGTTGATTATTGCCTAGCTGCTAAGTGGGAGAGACGTGGAGGTGATTGTTCCGGGTGCAGAGGCCTCTGAAGAAGTGAAATCAATTATAGGAAGGATTTAGAGATTTGAGCTTACATGTTCTGCAGGGGACCCAATAGACCTGTGAGAAGGGTAGCGTACACTTCAAGAGAGAGACAATGTAGTACTGGGTAATGCATCAATGTAGCCAGTAATCAGAAGGAATCAACCTAACGTCATTTGCTCAGATGATCTGACACAGCTCTGTCACTTCTAAGATAAAATGGAGTGCCACCCACACCTCTTGTGATCTCTTACTGTTCCTAACTTACTGTCACTAAGAAGGGACTGTAGAATAGGAAGTTGCTATGAATCTAAATGTGCATCAGCTTTAAAGCAAGTCATTCATTTACATTAAATGTACTTACTTACAGGCTTTAAGCTATTCTATTTTGCTGTATTTTGTTAGCCAAAAATATCAGTGACAGTTTTTGTAATTATTTTCTGTTCTTTTCAAGCAGTTACAATCCTTATGAAATTGAATTTAAATAAGTATATCCTTTGGGGATTTATTTTTTAAAAAGCGTGTGTAAAGCTGAATTTGTGATGCTTCACTTAGCATTGCTAAGGAAAAGAACAGACACTAAAATATTATGAGCTGGAGCTTTACACAGGCAAAGAGAAACCTCAAACAGTGATTACTAATTACATTCATATTTTGCACCAAAAAAAAATCAGGAAGAGTTTGACAAGACCGAAACTGTGACATTTATCTGCGATCATGAGGCCTTTGTGGAGTATAAAAGTTTTGTAGCTGATATTTTGGGTAGTCACAGTCCCCAGCAGGTGAATCCCAGTCTGCGTGCTTATCTCAGGAGTTCTGGGAAAATGGAGGGATCTACTGAAGGCCTACTGGCATGATGATATACAAACAAGACTGATGGTGGTTGTTGTTAGGTTCTGTGAAGTTGGTTCCGACTCACAGCAACCCTATGTACAACAGAATGAAACACTGTCTGGTCCTGCACCATCCTCACAATCATTGCTATGTTCGAGCCCATTGTTGTAGCCAATGTGTCAATCCATCTCATTGAAAGTCTTCCTCTTTTTTGATGACCCTCTACCCTACCACATTCCTGATTCTCAGGTAAGTTGCTCTGAACTCCTTTGGATGAGGAAGGGGTTTCTTTTTCATTTAGAGCTTTCTAATAAGGAGTCCCTGGGTGGCGCAGTGGTTAAGAGTTCTGCTGCTAACCATCAAGTCAGCAGTTCAAATCCACCAGCCACTCCTTGGAAACCCTATGGGGCAGTTCTACTCTATACACACGGGGTCATCATGAGTCAGAACTGACCTGGAGCCAACTAACGTAATAGCAACAACTTTGTAATAAGGGGGCAGTGGTGGTACAGTAAAGAGCTCTAGTGGCACAGTGGTTAAGCATTCAGCTGCTAACCAAAAGGTCAGCAGCTCAAACCCACCAGCCGCTCTGCAGGAGAAAGATGTGGTAGTCTGCTTCCATAAAGATTACAGCCTTGGAAACCCTATGTGGCAATTCTACTCTGTCCTATAAGATTGCTATGACAATAGGCTTTTTTTTTTTCTTGGTTGGTTCAGTGGTTCAGTGGTAGAATTCTCACCTTTCATGAGGGAGACCTCAGTTTGATTCCCAGCCAATGCACCTCAAGCACAGCCACCACACATCTGTTGGAGCTTCTAGACTAAGACAGACTATGAAGAAAGGCCTGGAGATCTATTTCTGAAAAATCATCCAGTGAAAACCCTATGGATCACAATGGTCTGATCCCATTGTGCATGTGGTTGCCATGAGTAGGATCCTATTGTTCATGGGGTCACCATGAGTTGGGAGCGACTCTATGGCAGCTAATAACAACAACTTCACAATAAAAAAACTAAAAGTATAATGGTTTATTTTTTTAGGGTCATATTAAAATATGAGTGCCTGTATCAAGTTGGCTTATCATAGCATCATATACCTGGATGATACAGCTACTAAGAAACAGTTCTTTGAAACAGAGTGGAGAGTGCACAGGCAACAGTACTAAGAAAGCAAAATAGTCCTACAGGGAGAATAAAAGAGTCAACCAAAACCCAGGGGGGGAAGAGGGAAGATGTGAGGGCCTAGGTGATGACATTTAAAAATCATTGTGACTGTTGTTCTCTTTACCCCTCCCATTTCTCTTCCCTTACAGCCCTCCTCCCCAACCCTAAAACACACACTCTGGGTTGCTACGGCCCGTGGAAATGCATGCTGGCCTTCTGTAGGGAGTAGGGTGTGTGGGGGAGATAAAGTAAGAAAGAAGCTAATATTTATTGGACTTCTAATATATACTAGGTACTGTGTGCTAGTTGTTATTTAAGTCACAATTTAATCATCACAAAACCCTGCAAGTCAGATACTATTGACCTCATTTGGATAGATTAGAAAACTGAGGAAAAAAGTGGCTACATAACTCTATAGTTATTGATTGAGTCTGGTTTGCACTTAGGTTTATCCTACTGCAAAGCTCATACTCTTGTAGGCTATCTTTTACTCAGTGTGTGTGCATGCGTGTGTATATGTGTGTGTTATAGCTTTGATAAATGACTGGAACTCCAGGGTATTGTGGGAGGCTGAATTATTTAATAAAATTGATCATGGAAGAGATGTGATGGAATACTCACTCATTTGCAATCTATTCTGGTCAAGTAGTGGGAAATAAAAGTGATGCTTATTAATTTAGTTATCACAATTTAGAGGGCAATTAGCAACGTATTTAATTGTGGTTCTAAATTCTTCCTTGACAAAGCCCCACTCTAAGTTAGGAATGTTTTCTTGAGGACTGTTCGTATGGTATCATTTTTCAGTCAAGCGCAGTGAAGGGACAGCAAATGGAATTGGGGAAGAGAATTACAGTTTGAGGCAGGTCCTATAGGTTAGCTAGCTGAATTAAATTTGAAGCTCAGCTCAAAATGTAAATTGGAAATCTTGCCACTTCTGCTTATAGATAGCAGGAAAAAAAATACAGCATAAAGGGAGGAGAGGAGGAGATCAGGAACCTAACTATTAAAACAGATGTTTAATATTTGTCCATTTTCAGCTGTTTTTTCCTAATGAAATTATTAAGCTTTCCCTTATCAATGGTCATTCATGCATTTATTCACCAACTGTTTATTGATAGGGTGAACATAATTCTTAGTTTATCTGGAACTCTCCTGGTTTATAACTGTATAACTCTTTCCCTGAACGAATTGTCAATCTCCTTTTTTCTCTCTCCTAAAAGTATCCCTGTTTGGATGATCAGTTATATGGTCACCTTATTCACTGAGCACCTACTATGTGCTAGGCACTGGAGATAGACACAGAAGTGAGCAAAACAAACATGGTTCAAGGAGCTTATGTTCTGATGGAAGGTCCAACTCTCCCCACCACCCCCCTCCAAAAAAAAAGTCAAAGTAAAAATGAACAAAAGAATTGGAGGGTAATATGAAGCCATCAAGCCAGGGCCAGAGATAATAAATGGGAATGAGGAAATATTTTTAGTTAGGGTAACCAGGAATAGATGTTCTGAGGAGGTGACATTTAGACCAAGATCTAACCTATGAGAAATTAGCCATACGAGTCAAGATAAGAATGTGCCGAAGAGGCAACAGCAGGTGCAAAGGGCCTAAGTTTCGATACTATGACATGTTTGAGGAACTGAAAGAATACAGTGTGGATGTTGTTTAGTAGCAGGGAAGAGTGTTACAAGGTGGTAGATAAGGCCTAGATCATGCAAAGTCTAGGATCCAGAGTGAGTGTGGTTATATTCTAGACGCAATGGAGAACCATCCAAGATATTTTCAAACAATTTTAATTGCTATTTCTAATCTCAAATTATCTCTTTTAAAATTATATAGGATTTAGTTGTTTGTGTTTTAATATAGAGACATGCAAAATACAAACGATTTCCCTGCCCACATAGCCTCTTGATGATATTTAGATTAAAAATAAAAGTTTAATTTTTCACATATAAATGTATATAGATATATGTGTTTGTGTGTATGTATTCCTCTTTTTCACTCTGACACTCATTCTTTCTTGCCAAGGAACATCACTATTATACAGTTTCTTGTGTTTCCTTCAAAATTTTATGCAAATACCTAGATATTTGAGATCATATTTTATATTGTTCTGTTCTTTGTTTTTTTCACTTATCAGCACTTACCCACTGCCGTCGAGTCGATTCCGACTCATAGTGACCTCACAGGGTTTCCCAAGGCTGTAAATCTGTGCAGAAGCAGACCACCCCATCTTTCTCCTGAGGAGCCACTGGTGGTTTTGAACCACCAATCTTTTGGTTAGCAGTCGATAATCTAATTCTTATTACAATTTGCATAATATTCTATTGTATGGATGTGCCATTTTTAAAAAACTGATCATCTATGGATTGACAATTTGAAGCTTTCCTTTTATGTTTTGCCATAAGGAACAATACTGCAGTTGAGCATCTTTGTATATGGGGTACTTTTGTAAATGTTGTCATTGGGTAACATTGCTATGAGTATTTAAACTTTTGAAAGATATTGCCAAATTGTCTTTCCAGAATAATTTCACCAATTCACAACCCCTTGCCCTAAGTATATTTTCCTATACCCTCCTGAACATTGGATATCACTAAATGTCTTAATTTTTGCCTATTTGGTAGGTAGAAAATGGTATCTCAATGTCTTTTGAAGTGAATTTCTTTGACTTGTGTATGGGATTGAGTTTCTTTTCTCATGCTTGCCAGTTTTCTATATTTATATTTTTGTGACTCTCTGTTCATACATTTTAATCACTTCCCTACTGAGTCGTTTTTTACATTATTGATTTATATGAGTTCCTTGTAAAATGATTAATTTGCAATTACTGTAATTATTCCTGGTGATATGTGTAATAAATACATTCTCCCAGCTTGATATTTGGCATCTGGGTTTTATGCTATGATTAAAAGAATGTTTCCATTCCCAGATTAGAAATCAGTTCAACTGTATTTTCATCTGAAACTATTGTTTTGAATAGTTTTAAGCAAGGGAGTGATATAGTTTGATTTATATTTAAAAAGTTGATTGTTGATGCTGTATAGTATGTGGATTTGAGGAGAGCAAGAGGATGTGTGGGTGACTAGTTAGGTGACATTTTGGTGGCAAAGAGATGATGGGGCTTGGTTTAATATATTAACTACCTCCAGAGAGGTAGACAGTTACAAGATATGTTTTGGATATTGTACTGACACGTACTGGATGTGAGTACTGAAGGATATGGCAGAATCAAGGCTGACTCCTAGGTTTTTTATTTTTGCAGCTGGGTAGACATCAATGTTACTCACTGAAATAAAGAAGTTTGGAACTGATGGCAGAGAAGATTTTTTTTTTTTTTTGTGAGAGAAAATCCAGAGTTCTAGTTTAGGCATGTAAAGTTTGAGATGTCTGAGAGACATTTAATTGTAGATGTTAGTTGCTTAATAGGTAATGAATATATTAATCTGGAGTTCAGAGGAAAGATCTAGCTTGGGTGATATTTCAGTCCATTGCAATGAAAGAGATCAACTAGAGAAGAATCTGAGAAATTCTGACACTTAGGTGAGAACTTTGTCAGAGCTATCAAAGAAGAGTAAGAGCACTGAACAGGAAGATAGGAGAAAATGAGGAGGGGGGCTGCTGCTGAAGCCAAGAGAGGAGATTCTGTGAGGTAGAGAAACCTCAACTACGTTGAATGCTGGTGAAAGGTCAAATAATATGAGGACTGAGAAGTGTCCATTAGATTTGGTCATGTGGAAATCATTGGTGATCTTGATTAGGAAAGTCTCAGTGGGGTTGTGGGATAGAAGCCAGATTTTGGTGCGTTAAATTTGGATGGTGTGCACATATTTATCATATTATTCTCCATTCTCCAACACTTACAGTACATCACCACCATCAGCTTTGAATTCACAAGACAGTTCGAACCCACCAGCAGTTCTGTGGGAGAAGAGACCTAGACAACTGCTCTGCTAAAGATTTACAGCCTAAGAAACCCTATGGCAGCAGTTCTACTCTGTCCTTTAGGGTCGCTATGAGATGAAATCAACTCAACAGCATGCAACAACAAATATCTCATTATAATAATTAACTATGTTATGTCTTCATCATTAGAACCCCAGTCCCATGCTGTAATTCTCATAAGCATCTGTACATCTCCTATTCTGTTCCCTTCTCCCACTCCTCCACTCCCAAAATTTTTTCACTGTGCCTTCTGAAATTCATTTTCGGCAAAATTATCTGTACCTTATCCATTTCACTGACTTCCCCTTTCTTCTTCTTGCTCTAATAGAAACCTGACCCTCCCTGGAGGATACTACTTCCTCTATTGCCCTCCTTAATGGTGGTTATTTTTACTCCCACAGTCCTACCATTATGAGAGATGGGGTATGTTATGGATTGAATTGTGTTCTCCAAAAATTTTTGTCACCCTGGCTAGGCCATGATTCCCAGTATTGTGTGATTGTCCACCATTTTGTCATCTGTTGTGATTTTCCTATGTGCTGTAAATCTATTATGTTAATGAGGCAGGATTCAATCTACAAGATTAGGTAGTATTTTGAGTCAATCTCTTTTGAGATATAAAAGAGAGAATCGAGGAGACAGACAGGGGACCTCATGCCATCAAGAAAGTAGAGCTAGGAGCATGTGTCCTTTGGACCCAGGTCCCTGCACTGAGAAGCTCCTAGAGCAGGGGAAGATTGCTGACAAGGAGCTTCCTCCAGAGTCAACAGAGAGAGAAAGACTTCCCCTGGAGCTGGCACCCTGAATTCAGATTTCTAATCTCCTAGACTATGAGAGAATAAATTTCTGTTTGTTAAAGCCATCCACTTGTAGTATTTCTGTTATAGCAGCACTAGATGACTAAGACAGGGTGGATGCCGTCTTTGCTTACCATTGCTGCTTCCAGAGCATTCTCACTCCTTTTCTAAAAATGTTCATCTTTGATTCCTATGCCGTTAGATTATATTATTCACTACCCCTCATTTTTCGTTTCATCCTCACACTTTCAGAGCGTTTCCTTTTATTTTTCCATCACTTTAGATCCTACCTAACTGGAACTCCCTAATACTACTCCTGTCATAATTCTTGTTTTTTCCAGTGTACTTGATCCCTCTAATACCTGCACTCTTACTCCTTGAAGTTAACTCCTCCAATGATCTTGTCCTCTACTCTACTTGAGTCATACATTCTCATGGACATACCCTAGGTCTTGTTCTGTCGATGTCGACAATCTCTACATAATCCCAGTTGGATTCTTTCTTTCTCTCTCACTGCTTTTAGTACTCCAATTCTAATGATTCTTTAGTCCCAATAGGACCTCCAATCCATTTATTGATTTTTATCACCTATTTACTGCTGCTTACCCCCTGGATGTCATCTCTTCCCTCTTTAACCAGTGTCCATTTTATGGTCAGTTATTACAATCACTCCCTTGTATACACACTTGAATTTCTTGGCTATCTCTTCAAATTCGTGTCTGTGAACCTCAAACCTTCCCTTAATATTGCATGGCACTCTTACTATATTTTTCCTAGCGTGTTCATGCTCATACACTCCTAGACAATTTTATCAGACATTTTTACTCTTTAACCCATTAACTTTGCCTTTCCAAAATTCACCCTCAGCTGATACCACTTTTTACTTTATGAAATAACTGAAGCACTCAGACAAGATCTTTAACTGACCACCATTCCCACATTTATCCTACCAGAACCTGCACCCACATTTTCTGCTTTCTTCCTTGTTCCCATAAATTAACTACCAAAACCTCTTTTAAAGACTATCTTTCCAGTGGTATACTACATCCCATCCCCTCTCATTTCCCCAAGGACATTGCTCCAGCATTTTTCCTTCTCTCCTCTATTATAGTTTTTACTCTTTACTGAAACATTGCCATCAGCATACAAACATACTGGTTTTTCTCCCTTAAGAACACACATCCACCAAAAATGAAACAAAGTAAAAACTTATTCTACAGTCATATTTCGTTACATCCCTTTGCCAGAAAGTCCTTACAGTAGTTGTTTATACTCACTATTTTCAATTCTTCTTCTCTCTTCCTCTCTCAAACCAATTCCAATTAGGCTTTTATCCCCAGTACTTCACCTAAACTTCTTTTGTCCAGGTCACCAATAGTCTTCATGTTGCTAAATTCAGTAGTCAATTCTCATTCCTCATTTGGCTCAGACCTGGGTCCTCTTTATTTTTCTATACACCCTCTCTTTTGGTGATCTCTTGTTAATGATGATTCCCTGTTGTATATCCAGACCTCTCTCCCAAACTCTAGAAGTGTATATCCAACTACCTACTTGCTATCTTCATTTACAGATCACCAATTCTGTATGTCCCAAACTGAATTCAATGCCTTTCAAGACCTGTTCCACCTACAGCCTTCTCCATTTCAATTGATGGCAACATTATTTTTTCACTCAGCTGCTCAGGCCAGATGGAGTCATCCACGATTCTTTTCTTCCTCTCTATCCCCACATCCAATCTCTCAGGAAATCGTTTTGATTCTACCTGCAAAATACACCTTGAATCAGACCATGTCTCATCATCCCTACTGCTATTACCATGTGTCTTGCCATATTATTGCAATAACCTCCTAACAGATCTCCCTGTTTCCATTATTGTCCAACCCCAGCCCCTCAATCCCAGTTGGTTCTCAACACAGCAGTCAGAGTTATCCTTTGAAACATTAGTCAGATTATATCACTCCTGATCAAAAACCTGCAATGACCTCCTCCCCCTCCACCCCATCATTTATCCAGAGTACATCTCTTACAATCCTCCCAGGCCATACATGATCTGCATACCCATCCCCCTTCCCCTTTGCCTATTTGACTACCTCTCTTACTATTTCACTGTTAGCTCACTCTGTTCTAGCCACTGTGATTTCCCCAATGTGCCTTCAATTCTCCAGACATGGCTAAGTCCCTCACCCTCTTCAAATGTCCTCTTCTCAACAAGCCCTACCAAAACCACCCTATTTAAAACCCCCTCACCTTTCTATCCTTTTCACCCTACCTTGTTTTCTTCTCATTACACTTAATACAGTCTAACATGCCATGCATAGTTATTTACTTCTTATATCTCTTATATTTATTTTCTCTCTAATAAGAATATAAACTCGAGAAGGGCAGAGGATCTTTGTTTTGTTTGTTGTTGAATCACAAGCACCTAAAATGTGCCTAGTATGTTGTTGATACTCAATAAATATTTTTGAATGAATGAATAGTTCCAAAGTCACTAGTCACTGTCTGAGTCAGGTTCCTATCCTGGTAGTCAGATCAAAAGCCTGAAGCCTTAATCACCCAATTCCACTTTATTTCAAAGCCTGTGTGAGACATAGAATAGATGCTACATGTACAAAGGCAAAGGAAATTGACTCAGGCATTCATTACTCTGTAAGACATGACCAAATGGGCCTACTTATCATTCATAAAATCTCTGAAATCTATTAGGCTCTCTAGGGTCTGTTTACTGAAATCAATACTACAAGCCACATTATTAAAGAATTATGATGGCAAAATTGAGTGCTTCAGTGCTTTTGGTATACAGCCAAGGACACAGCTAAGCAAAGCCAAAAGAAGACTCACTGGCTCTTTTTAATCTCTACGATTGGTTAAGTACGACCACTGAATTTGAGTTCTACCTAAAATATTTCATTAACAGGAAAGGGAGCAAAATGAATAGTACTCAGCATTGTGAGCCTGTGATTAAATTAATCCAAATGATTCTGGAGAATTGTGTAAACTAGACAATTCTTTCCTACTGCTTTCTTCGAAAGGGATAGTGATGATGATGCTGAAGATGACTTTATTAATAGTGGTGAAGGACTAACTCAGTTCTGCCTTTTAGTTAGACATCTAGATAGAATGGAATATTTGAAAAATTAGATACTGATTTATTATTTGGTAACCTTTTAGAAGCTGGAAACTTTTCCAAGTTAATTCATAAGGTTTAAATCCCTATTCTTCTAACAACATGGGTGTGTATATTTGTATGTGATGGATGATATGTGTATGTAGTTGAGTGGTATTTGTAGAGAACAGAATATACTTGCTACCATCCATTTTCCAAAATATCTCATAGTCCACTAATTAATATTTAAGAATTTATGTGCTTCCCTGTGGGTATAATTTTAGTAGTTATTCACAGTATACTTGCGTTTAATGAGCTATTCACCTAGCTGAAGGGTTGGTCATAGGTTTTGTGTGTGTGTGTGTGTGTGTGTGTGTGTGTGTGTGTGTGTCTGTTGGGGAAAGAGATGTTGAAGCTTGTGTTTGAAATGTAGAACATTTCAGGGAGAACCAGGCTGGATGGAGCCCTATAAAAGAGGTCTTTGAAAGCACCGTGAAATTAGCTGATGGTGTTGGGTGGGGGAAGTGTTGTAGTAGGAGGTTCTAGAGTTTTGGAAGTGGGAAAGAGACAAAGAGAAGGAGGAGATGTTTGCGGTGCATTGAATTGCTTTTTTTTTTTTTTTAATTGATGCAATTAAATGAAGTTTACATTTCAAGTTAGTCTCCCATACAGAATTTTCTTTTTTTTTTTTTAAACACACATTGTTATGAGACCCCAACCGCTCACCCCATTCTGCGACAGCACACTCCTCCCCTCTGCCCCTGATTCCCCATGAACGTTCAACCAGCTCCTCTCTCTGCCTTCCCCTCTCACTTCTGGACAGAAGCCGCCCCTTTGGTCTCTTATACCTACTTGTCTAAGAGGCACATTCTTCACGAGTATCAGTTTTTGTCCCATGGTCCAGTCCAATCCCTGTCTGAAGAGATGGCCTTGGAAATTGTTTTAGTTCTGGGGTGATGGAGAGACCAGGGGCCATGCTTTCCAGGGCACCTCCAGTCTTAGTCAGACCATTAAGTCTGGTCTTCTTAATAGTATTTGAGTTCTGCATCCCCTCGTTCTACTGCTCCATCAGGGACCCTCTGTTATGTTTCCTGTCAGGACGTTTATTGGTGGTAGCCAGGCACCATCTAGTTCTTCTGGTCTCAGGCTGATGAAGTCTCTGGTTTATGCGGCCCATTCTGTCTGTTGGGCCAATACTTTCCTTGTGTCTTTGGTGTTCTTCATTCTCCTTTACTCCAAGTGGTTGGGACCAATTGATGCATCTTAGATGGCCGCTTGCAAGCTTTCAAGACCCCAGACACCACTCATCAAAGTAGGATGCAGGACATTTTCTTAATAAGCTTTGTTATGCCAATTGACCTAGATGTCCCCTGAAAGCATGGTCCCCAGACCCCGCATCCCTGCTACTCTGTCTCTCAAAGTATTTGATTGTATTGAGGAAATTTCTTAGCTTTGGTTTGGTCCAGTTGTGCTGTCCTTCCCTTCACCTAAGATCATTCTTATCTACTATCTACTTAGTGAATAACCCTCACCCTCCCTCCCCACCCCTGTAACCATCAAAGAATGTTTTCTTCTGTGCTTAAACCTTTTCATGATTTCTTATAATAGTGGTCTTATACAGTATTTATCCTTCTGTGTCTGACTAAATTCACTCAACATAATAAATTCTAGCTTCCACCAAGTTATACGATGTTTCACAGCTTCATCATTGTTCTTTATCGTTGCATAATATTCCATTGTGTGGATATACCATAGTTTGTTTATCCATTCATCCATCGATGGGCACTTAGGTTGCTTCCATACTATGGCTGTTGTGAACAGTGCTGCAATGAACATGGGTGTGCATATAACTATTCGTGTGACAGCTCTTGTTTCTCTAGGATATATTCCAAGGAATGGAATAGCTGGATCGTATGGTACTCCTATTTCTAGCTTTTTAAGGAAGCGCCAAATCGATTTCCAAAGTGGTTGTACCATTTTACATTCCCACCAACAGTGTATAAGTGTTTCAGTCTCTCCACAACCTCTCCACCATTTGTTATTTTGTGTTTTATGGATTACTGCTAGCCTTATTGGGGTGAGATGATATCTCATTGTAGTTTTGATCTGCATTTCTCTAATGGCTAATGATCGTGAGCATTTCTTCATGTGCCTGTTAGCTGCCTGAATATCTTCTTTGGTGAAGTGCCTGTTCATATTCTTTGCCCATTTTTTAATTGGGTTATTTGTCTTCTTGCTGTTGGGGTTTTGGAGTATCTTGTAGATTTTAGAGATTAAACGCTGATCGGATTTGTCGTAGCCAAAAATTTTTTTCCCAATCTGTAGGTTGTCTTTTCACTCTTTTGGTGAAGTCTTTGGATGAGCATAAATATTTGATTTTTAGGAGCTCCCATTTATCTAGTCTGTCTTCTGGTGCTTGTGCATTGTTACTTATGGTTTGTATTGTGTTTATGCCATGTTATTAGGGCTCCTAGCATTGTCCCTATTTTTTCTTCCATGATCTTTATTGTTTTCAATTTTATATTTAAGTCTTTGATCCATTTTGAGTTAGTTTTTGTACATGATGTGAGATATGGGTCTTGTTTCAGTTTTTTGCATATAGATATCCAATTATGCCAGCCCCCTTTTGTTAAAGAGGCTGTCTTTTCCCCAATTAATGGACTTTGGGCCTTTGTCAAATATTAGCTGCTCATATGTGTATGAGCTTATATCTGGATTCTCAACTCTGTTCCATTGGTCTATGTATCTGCTGTTGTACTAGTACCAGGCTGTCTTGACTACCGTGGCAGTATAATAGGTACTAAAATCAGGTAGTGTAAGGCCTCCCACTTTGTACTTCTTCTTTAGTAGTGCTTTATCTATCCAGGGCCTCTTCCCTTTCCATATGAAGTTGGTGATTTGTTTCTCCATCTCATTAAAAAACGCTGCTGGAATTTGGATTGGGATTGCATTGTATCTGTAGATTGCTTTGGGCAGAATTGACATTTTCACTATGTTGAGTTTACCTATCCATGAGCAAGGTATATTTTTCCACTTATGCAGGTCTCTTCTAGTTTCTTGCAGTAGTGTCTTGTAGTTTTCTCTGTAAAGATCTTTTACATCTCTGGTTAGATTTATTCCTAAGTATTTTATCTTTTTGGGGGCTACTGTAAATGGTATTGATTTGGTGATTTCCTCTTCAAGGTTCTCTTTGTTGGTGTAAAGGAATCCAATTGATTTTTGTATGTTTATCTTGTATCCTGAACTTTGCTGAAATCTTCTATTAGTTCCAGTAGTTTTCTTGTGGATTCCTTGGGTTTTTCCGTGTATAAGATCATAACATCTGTGAATAGAGATACTTTGACTTCTTCCCTACCTATTTGGATGCCCTTTATTTCTTTTTCTAGCCTAACTGCTCTGGCTAGGACCTCGAGCACAATGTTGAATAATAGTGGTGATAAAGGGCATTCTTGTCTGGTTCCTGTTCTCAAGGGGAATGCTTTCAAAGTCTCTCCATTCAGGAGGATGTTGGCTATTGGTTTGGTATAAATGCCCTTAATTAGACCAAGGAATTTCCCTTCTATTCCTGTTTTTTTGAGAGTGTTTATCATGAATGGGTGTTGGACTTTGTCGGATGCCTTTTCTGCATCAATTGATAAAATCATGTGGTTCTTGTCTTTTGTTTTATTTATGTGATGGATTACGTTGATTGTTTTTCTAATGTTGAACCATCCCTGCATACCTGGTATAAATCCCACTTGGTCATGGTGAATTGTTTTTTTGATATGTTGCTGAATTCTATTGGCTGAAATTTTGTTGAGGATTTTTGCGTCAATGTTCATGAGGTCTATCAGTCTGTAATTTTCTATTTTTGTGGTGTCTTTACCTGGTTTTGGTATCAGGGTTATGCTGGCTTCATAGAATGCGTTTGGGAGTATTCCATCCATTTCTATGCTCTGAAATACCTTCAGTAGAAGTGGTGTTAGCTCTTCTCTGAAAGTTTGGTAGAATTCTCTAGTGAAGCCATCTGGGCCAGGGCTTTTTTTTGTTGGGAGTTTTTTAATAACCTTTTCTTTTGTTATGGGTTTATTTAGTTGTTCTACCTCTGTTTGTGCTAATTTAGGTAGGTAGTGAGTTTCTAGAAATTTGTCCATTTCCTCTAGGTTTTCAAATTTGTCAGAGTACAATTTTTCATAGTAATCTGTTATGATTCTTTTGATTTCAGTTGGGTCTGTTGTGATACCACCCATCTCATTTCTTATATGGGTTATCTGCTTCCTCTCCAGTTTTTCGTTTGTCAGTTTGGCCAATGGTTTATTGATTTTGTTGATCTTTTCAAAGAACCAGCTTTTGGACTTGTTAACTCTTTCAATTGTTTTTCTGTTCTCTATTTCATTTAATTCTGCTCTAATTCTTATTATTTCCTTCCTTCTGGCACCTGTAGGCTTCTTTTGCTTCTCTCTTTCTACTTGTTCCAGTTGTAGGGTTAGTGCTTTGATTATAAGCCTTTGTTGTTTTTTGATGTGTGCATTTATTGCTATAGTCTGACCTGTGGGCACTGCTTTTGCTGTGTCCCAAAGGTTCTGGTAGGATGTGTTTTCATTCTCGTCTGATTCTATGAATTTCTTTATTCCATCCTTAATTTCTTCTATAACCCAGTAGTTTCTGAGCAAGATGTTGTTCAGCTTCCATGTTTGATTTTTTTTCCTTTATTTTTGTGTTGTTGATTTCCACTTTTATGGCTTTATGGTCAGAAAAGATGCTTTGTAGTATTTCAATGTTCTGGATTTTGTTAAGGCTTGCTTTATGGCCTAATATGTGGTCTATTCTGGAAAATGTTCCATATGGGTTGGAAAAGAAAGTATACTTCACTGCTGTTGGGTGCAGAGTTCAGTATATGTCTATGAGATCAGGTTGGTTGATTGAAGCATTTAGCTCTTCTGCGTCTTTGTTGAGCTTCTTTCTGGATTTTCTGTCCTTCACCGAAAGTGGCGTGTTGAAGTCTCCTACTACTATTGTGGAGCTGTCTATCTCTCTCTTCAGAGCCGTTGGAGTTTGTTTTATGTATTTTGGAGCCCTGTTGTTGGGTGCATAAATATTTATTATAGTTAAGTCCTCCTGGTGTACTGATCCTTTAATCATTATATAGTACCCTTCCTTATCTTTTGTGGTGGATTTTACTTTAAAGTCTATTTTGTCAGATATCAATATTGCCACTCCTGCTCTTTTTTGAGTGTTGTTTGCTTGATATATTTTTTTCCATCCTTTAAGTTTTAGCCTTTTTGTGTCTTTAAGGCTAATGTGCATCTCTTGTAGGCAGCATATAGATGGATCATGCTTTTTTATCCACTTTGCCACTCTCTGTCTCTTTTTTGGTGCACTAAGTCTGTTTACATTCAGTGTAATTATTGACAGATATGAGTTTAGTGCTGTCATCTTTTATCTCTTTTTGTGTGTTGTTCACAGTTTCTTTGTTCTCCTCAATTTTCTGTGCTGAGTCGTTTTTCTTTATGTATTTTCTTTTTTCATCTTTTTCTTTGTTGTATATTTTGTGATTGCTGGGTCTTTATGTTTTTCTACTTTTTTATTTTGGTTTGTAGGATTGTTAGATTCCTTTCTGGTTACCTTAATATCTACCCCTAATTTTCTAAATTTATACCAGTCTTTTATTACTTTATATAGCCTCAACTTCCCCTCCATATAGAAAATCAATGTCTCCATTTTTTAAGTCCCTCTTTTATTGTTTTAATATTTTTTTTTTTTTTACATAATGATATCTGTTTTCCTATTTTCAATGTTTTAGCTTTGATGTAATTTCGATTTCCGTATCTGAGTCAATATCTGGTTGCTCTATCCTGTGTTCTAGTCTTGCGTTGTTATCTGGTGTTATTGATTATCTAACCGTAGGACTCCCTTTAATATTTCTTGTAATTTTGGCTTGGTTTTTGCAAATTCCCTGAAATTCTGTTTATCTGGAAATACCCTAATTTCGCCATCATATTTGAGAGACAGTTTTGCTGGATACATAACTCTTGGCTGACAGTTATTTTCCTTCAAGGCTTTAAATATGTCATCCCATTGCCTTCTAGCCTGCATGGTTTCTGCTGAGTAGTCTGAGCTTATTCTAATTGACTCTTCTTTGTAGATGACTTTTCTTTTATCCCTAGCTGCTCTTAAAATTCTCTCTTTATCTGTGGTTTTGGTAAGTTTGATTATAATATGTCTTGATGACTTTCTTTTGGGATCTACCTTATGTGGGGTTTGATGAGCATCTTGGATAGATATCTTCTCATCTTTCATGATATCAGGGAAGTTTTCTGTCAACAAATCTTCAACAATTTTCTCTGTATTTTCTGTTATGCCCCCCTGTTCTGGTACTCCAATCACTCGTAGGTTACTTCTCTTGATAGAGTCCCACATGACTCTTAGAGTTTCTTCATTCTTTTTAATTCTTTTTTTCTGAGTTTTCCTCAAAATAAGTTGGCATCAGGAGCTTTATCTTCAATGCCACTAATTCTAACTTCTACTGCCTCAATTCTGCTCCTATGACTTTCTATTGAGTAGTCTAACTCTGAAATTTTGTTGTTAATCTTCTGGATTTCTGATTGCTGTCTCTCTATGGATTCTTGCAGTCTATTAAAGTTGGCATTATGTTCTTGAATAACTTTTTTAAGTTCTGCTACTACTGTGTCTGCATGCTGCCTGGCTGTTTCTGTGTTCTGTCAAATTTCCTTTTTCATCTCTAGAAGAGTTCTGTATATTAATCTTTTGTATTCTGTCTCTGGTAATTCCAAGAAGTTCTCTTCCTTAAGAGAATTTATTGATTCTTTATATTGGGAGCTTGCTGAAGCCATCCTGGACTGCCTCTTTACGTGACTTGATATTGACTGTTGTCTCCAAGCCATCAATAATTTATTATAATTTTATTTTGTGTTTGCTTAGTGAGACCTAGCTTCTTATTTTGTTTTGTTTTGATATGCCCAAATAGGCTGCTCATGTGCACTAGTTTGATTTTTGACACCTTTTGATCTCTAATGTCCTGTCACCAGGTAGTTGGTTCTGTAATTAAGTATGTGCACGCCGAAGTTCGTTAAAATTTCCTATATGGGATCAACTCGGGTGTGCAGGCAGTCGATCACCAAGCGTGTGATGCAGCCTCTCACCCCCAGTCCTAGAGAGGCATGGGTGATTGGTGCAGGCACTGGACTCTGGCTGTGGTAGGGGATCACGTGCTGAGCCAGGCAGGGGGCTGATGGCTGCCTCTGAGAGTCTGAAAGAAAAGCATGTCCCTATTCTCTAGAGTGAATAGGTAGGTGAGTTTTGCAGCAGGGCTAAGAGCGCCCCACTATGTTGGCTGCAAAGACTCGAGGGCACTACTTTTTCTTGAACTCCTGTAGCAGATGACTAGGCACTTTAGCAGCTATCACCAGTCCTCAAGACCCTGCTGCAGATCGATAAAAGTGCCTACTTGAGGGGCAGGGCTGTTTCGAGGATGACAAATCTGCCTGTTCTCAGCTGAAGCAGCTGAAGTTAAACTTCAGATGTTTGCCCTGCTGTACGGTAGTAGTAAGGGCTAACGCTGTTGAGAGGGGTCCCCACAAGTCTATACAGGGGTACATGGCACTCAGAGTCTGCGGACCCATGATATCTATGGCCAGCAAAGGAGTTGTGCTGACCCTGTGTTCCTTGCCTAGAGGAGCCAGCAGCTTATTTGTTCCCTCTCCAAGGCCAGGAGAATGGGTCAGGGCGCCTTTTGGGATCTATTTCCAACCCAGTGGACTCCTGGTGCAGAGTGGGGAGGGAGGCGGTAAAAGGAAGAGAGGTTTTTCCCAAATCCGGTGGAGAGTGTGGAGGTCAGAGATAAAAGGGAGAGAGGTTTTTCCCAAATGGGCTTTTTTTTTTTTTTTTAACTCTCTGTGAAAGGGTGTGTGCATGTACTTATCCTAGCCTTTTGGGAGCTGGTCTTCACTGGTTTGGAGTGTCCAGGCAGAATCTCTGCTGCCGGGTCTCTCTCGATGTGGAAACTGCTTCTTGAGCACGTGCACAGCACACGTGTTTGCCTGCTTCACCATGGCCCTGCGTGGCTGTGTCTCTGCTGTGTCGCCACCACGGCTCTAGAGCTCCTCACCTCCTCCAAACGATCTTCTTCTTTGGTATGACTCAGATGGATTTCTTAACCTTTCCTTGTTCAGGGCTGCCAGATGTTCACATAGAATCAAATCACTTGTTTTTCCAGGTCTTTGTTGTAAGAGGGATATAGGAAGCATCTAACTAACCAGCCATGTTGACCATGCCTCCCTGAATTGCTTTTATATGGTCTTTTCACTCCCACAAAATGATTGGCTGCGATTATGCAAATAAGGTATGTAAAATTCTTACAAGGATTGGACAGTTTACTATGACTGTGCAAATAAGGTGACTGTAGCCTAGCAAGGGGATTGGTCGGTTTTGCCATCCTGCTAGGCTTAAAACAGCTAATCCCACAGAGGTTCAGGGAGACCTCATTACAAACAAGAAGAGTCTCTAGCAGAGCATGGCCTTTGGACTAAAGACCTAGGGTTCCTGCGATAGGAACCTCCTAGACCCAGAAGAAAGAACGATGAACACTGAAGACTGCAAGAGACAGTAGCAGTGAGCCTGCCCTGCTGGAGTAAAAGCTGAATGTCTTCAGGAAGGAGGCTTGTCAGAGGAGCTAAAAGAGCTGTGACACTTGCTTGTGCAGGCCAGAGGCCTGGGTGTGCCCTGTGCAGGGGTTGCCTTGGAAGATCCTGTGCAGGGGTCTTCCTACAGCAAGACAGAGCTTGATGCCTCTGGGTAGGAGGCTTGTCAGTGGAGCTAGAAGAGCTGTAGCACTTGTGCAAGGCAAGAGAGGCCTGAGTGTGCCCTGTGCAGGGGTTGCACAACACCCCCCTCCCCCCCAGGCAGCAGAGGCCCTGGTAACATGGCAGCAAGAGAGCCCCACAGGCCCAGGTAGTGTGGTGGCAACAGAAGCTTAGAAAGTCCCAGAGGCAGAAGCTCGGGAGATCCTGTGCGGGAGTCTTCCAGCCAGCAGTGAGGACCAGCAAGGCCCAGTAGCAGAGCAGAAGCTTCGGGATCCATACAGGCCACCAAGCAGCATGACGGCAGCCAGAGGCAGTGGTGATGTGAACACAGTATCTGACCTGAACTACAGTGTGCCTGCCCAGTGACATAGAGTGGACATGGGTAATTTGGGGAAGGATAAGTGTTTTCCCTTTAGGAATCTGTTGTTGTTGTTTACTATTTTGCTTTCTATAAATAATAATAATGGTTCTTACTTTGCCAATACTGTGTGTCTCATGTGTCCAGCTAAATCACAGGTGAACTTAGCACTCATAGAGTGGTTGATGCCAGTGGGTATATGTTCTCATTCCTACCAGTCTTGTGAGGCACAGCCTGTGCAATGCAGATAGACAAACATGTACATACAATCTTTAATAAGTATTTATAAATAAATTGATAGATGGCTTGTGTATTAATTTAAGAAAGAGGGATGTGGGCATTCTCCGAGTCCAGACAGTACTGAAAATTATCTGATAACTTCTACAGGTTGTCTGTGAGTGCACATTTCGGAGACCGCTGGTCTTCCAAAAAAATAGTGAGCAGAGCATTTTCAAAAGAAGCATGTTGCCTCACTTTTAATTTCAAAACCTCAGAAAAAATTTTCACTTGTCCTAATGGTTTTCCCTTAATAGAACTGTTTTTTGTTAACATCTTTACTCTTTTCTTTCTTCCTGACTTGGCAGTCAAAAAGATCAGATGACCCAGAGTTTGTAATTTTAAGTTGACTTCCTTGCAGGCAGTAGTTGGGAGATGAGATGATCTTTAAAACCCACTTTCCTCATTGGTTTAAAAAAGTTATTCCTTGTTTTTACCAAAGGTGCTTCGGTGCTTTCAGGCTAAAATGTAGAAGACATTTAACATTCATTTGTTTCTTAGTGTGAAACTGAAGAAAAGATGCTGCTAATTAATGTTTCTATTGTTGTCATTGTTGTTTTGTTCTCTTTCACTTTCTATCTATCATCTATCTATCTATCTGTTTCTCTATCTATCTAACATCTACTTTTTTTAAGCTTTGGTCTTACATTGGATGTCGTTGTCGTTGTGTGCCATTGAGTCAATTCCAACTCCTAGCGACACCATGTGACAGAGTAGAACTGCCCCATAGGGTTTTCTTGGCTGTACTCTTTATGGAAGCAGATCACCAGGTCTTTCTTCTGCAAAGCCGATGTATGGGTCTGATCTGTCAGTCTTTCGGTTTGTGGCTCGCAGCCCAGTGCTTCACCACTGCACACCAAAGAAGAAGATAAATTCATAGGATTTGGGCCTGAAGTGAGCAAGGGGCAGTGCTTAGTCCGTTTGTTACTTTGCCCATCCCCAAATCTGCAGCTTATCTTAGAAAATTAAGGAAGTTACATCTAGTTGTGATGCTTTATCTGAAACAATTTAAGCCTTCTGCTATGGAAAAATCAAGTGGAAGACTTGAACTAGAATAGAGCTCTGTCACATTGTGAAAAATCTATCGTGGTCCGACTTCAGAGAAGAATGCATTCAGAATGTTATTAATTCCAGAACTGTGGCATTTAAGCCTAAGTTACTACCACAACTGTTTCTTAATCAAGTAATCCTTTAATTTGAGTTTTAAGATGTTTAAATTTGTTTAAAAAAGCATCTTGAGGACAGGAAAACTTGTGGACAGAGAGTAAATGTAATCTTCAGGCTTCTTAATATCAGGGATTTTTTTTTAAAAGAAAAGATTCAATTCAAGTTTCATGGCATATTTTTGGATGACAAAACCAAACCAAACCCGTTGCTGTCAATTCAATTCGATTCTGACTCATAGCAACCGTAGAGGACAGAGTAGAACTGCCCCATAGGGTTTCCAAGGCTGTAATCTTTATGGAAGTAGACCACCACATCTTTGTCCCACTTAATGGCTGGTGGTTTTTTTTTTTTATTTTTTTTTTATTTTTTTTATTGTACTTTAGATGAAGGTTTACAGAACAAATAGTTTCTCATTAAACAGCCAGTACACATACTGTTTTATACCATTGGTTTACAACCCCACGAAATGTAAACACTCTCCCCTCTCAACCCTGGAGTACCTTTTTTTTTTGGCGAAAATATACATAGCCAAAGTTGCACCATTTCAAAAATTTCTACATGTACAATTCAGTGACATAGATTACATTCTTCCAGTTGAGCTGCTATTCTCACTATCCTTTTCCAAATTATTTCATCACCATTAACTTCAACTCACTGCCCCCAGGCTTCCCATCAAAACTTTTGAGTTGCTGTTGTTGATTTGATCTCACATAGATAATTCTTTTTTTTTGGTACCTTAGGTGAAGATTTACAGAACAAATAGTTTCTCATTAAGCAGTTAGTATATATATTGCCCTATGGCTGGCTGGTGGTTTTGAACCACTGACCTTTAAGATGATAGTGGTTGTTAATGAACAGCAGTGAGGAATAGGGAAACCCCTTTATGCAAGTGTTTCTATCTGCACAAAGCACTGAACAGAGTAGTAAGTTATAAACATTTCTTGAATCAATACGTTAATGATTTAAAAATAATATTTACGAAGAAAATAATTCACAGAAAAATTTTAAAAGTTTTAGTCATGCACACATTTCATCCATTACTCAAAATCAGAATACAATGGAAACAACCTTAACTGTCTGCCAGTAGCGGGTAGCTACATAAATTATGATTCCTCTACTTGGTGAAATCTTATGTGATAATGAAAGAAGATAGTTATGAATGTCACTTGGAAAAATGTTTGTCATATATATGTTATATGAAAAATGTAAAATTCATTTTTGCAATGATTAAATTAATCTAAAATTAGCATTAGTTTGGACAAAACTTCCTCTTTTTCATCTTTTACAGTAATTTTATATTAGTATTGCTTTTATGGAGCCCTGGTGGTGTAATGGTTAAGAGCTTGGCTGCTAACCAAAATGTCGGCAGTTCAAAGCCACCAGCAGCTCCTTGGAAATCCTATGGGACAGTTCTACTCTAGCCTACAGTGATCGCTATGAGTCAGAACTGACTCAACAGCACCTAGCAACAACATTGCTTTATAGTAATTTTTAAAAGAATTAAATATTTATTTAATGACAAGAAAAATGCCACAAAGCTGCCAACATCTATCATGCTGTATAGCCCCTCCTTTATTGCAGTAATGTGGGTTATAGATTACTCTGCCTTGATGTGCCAGATGATACGCATACATCAGAGAGAACTAAACTTGGCATCCATTTGAGTCATACTAAATGTATGTTTGGTTAAAAATTTTTCTACTTCCTGTAAATCATTCTCATTAAGTACTTTCTCTAAAGAGCACAGCTTTCCTTTCTTCCTCTGCAGAAGTGCACGTTATAATGAAGGGAAGGGAATGAAGATTAAATGGTTAAAGTTACCAGGTGGGGAAAACTTTGAAAAACTAAAACTATATTTGGAATCATAAACCTTATCCTTAAAGGGATAACAGTCAACTTTACCATTAGATTATTACTTCTTAGTAAAAAATCCCGCCTATGCTATCCTTCCATGCTGATGCGCAGATTATTTTAAGTGCTTCTAAATGACTCAATATATTATTAGAGTTGATAGATTGTAATACTTAAAATGGCGTTAGAGCTCTTTTATGGCCATTCCAAATGCTTTCCCATGTGCCCTTTTTGGTTCTCCCAACTGAAAGGCCACTTGATAATATGGAAATCTCTGAGGTGAAGTTTAGGGAGGTGTGTTGATCTGACTGGACATGGAGCTTGGTTGTAGATTTGTTTATTTTGTCCTGCTTTTTTGTTTTATTTGGCTATGTCTGAGCAGGCGGGCTGTGTGTTCTTTGTTGTTTGTTCATCTGTGGGCATGATATTTTTCACCTCCTTCTCCAACTGCCAGGGTCAGTCACTCAGATATGGTACAGCAGGGCAGGTCTAGCTGAAGAGGAGTTGTTGGGATGGGTTGTTTGTGACACTTACTACACCCACCAGGGCGGGCTGGTAATAAGTGCTGGGCAGGTTCTGGTAGGCCATGCCTGAGCTGCTTGGTGGTGTGATGTTCAGTGCACGGTGCAGGTAGGCAGGATGGAGAGGGGAGATTGTGATGTGTGGAGCTAAGATGGATATGGGAGAGAGGAGAGAGGAACAGAAGCCCAAAACATACAAACAAAAAAGAGTGCTAGGGGAGCTTGCTGTTGGAGTGGAGAGATGAGAGACTATGAAATGGAGAAAAACAAAAAGGAGAAGAAGAAACAAAGTAAGGAAAAGAAAAAAATGAATAAATAAAAATTAGAAAGAAAAAAAGAAAAGAAAAGCTCCCAGGGATCCCACCAGTGTGGCTGCGAGGTCTGGGGAAGTTGCTCCCAGGCCATGAAGTACAGTCTGGCTAGAAGGGGTAGAGGTGTCACTCAGCACCAGGTATTCAGGGGACAGGAAGAGAAAGAAAGTATAGAGAGATGAAAAACTGAGTAATGAAGAAAGACAAAAAGGGAAAAAGAGGGAAAAGAAAATGAAACAAATAATAAAAAAAAAAGAACAAGAACCACCCCCCCCCACAAAAAAAAAAACAGGGGGGAAAAAAAACACAAAAAATACAAGAAAAAGAAATGCCCTCTGTCTGTGCAAACTGAGGGGGTAGATCACAAGCTGCGCAGTACTGCCTGGCTAAAATGGGCTCCCAATTCGAGAAAAGAAAAATAAAACAAACAATTCAAAACAATAAAAGAAAAAAAAAAAAAAAGGCCCAGGATCCCACCAGCATGGTAGCATGGGCCGGGCAATAGTTTCACATTTGAGTGACATTTCACAACCTTTCAGGAAGAAGCAAAGATGGTGCATGGAGCCAAGTATTTGAGAGAAAGAAGGGGGAGATTGTGAGAGGTAAGGAAGAAATCTAAAGAAGTGGAAAAAACAACACCAGGAGCCAACAAATGGCACTTAGGGAGCTGGCCAGTGCGGGCAGGTGGAATCCAAGTGACAGTGGGGTGAAGCCAGTGCTTCCCAGCCAAGAGACTGTGGCCGTGGGAAGCAGTGGAGGCTGAATGGGGGTGAAGAAGGGTGGGGGGTGGGAAAGCATATGTTGCTGGTTACCGGTTGTTCTGTCTCCTTCTTGAAGCTCCATGAAGCTGATTTCCCATACCCCCTGTTCGCTGATCCCTGATAGGAGTCCAAGATTGTGGATTCCTGCTGTGTTAGCTGTTAAGGGACCTCTGCATGTATCTCTCCTCACTCTCTGTTCTTGGTCAGTTTCTTATTCCATTCGGTGCTTGGCTGAGATCTTTGTATCTTCATTTGATGCTTAGGGTTTCAGGATTGCCATTTTCTCTGTTTGACTTGGTTTTTTGGATCTTTGCTGTGGAGGGACAGCGTGGTGCTTCTGCCTATAGCACCATGTTGCCCCAGAAGCCAGTGTCTTTGGACATGGAGCTTGGGTTGGAGGATTCTAGAAGATATGAACAGATAGATAACATGAATCTAAGCAGTGAATATGCTGAGATACATTAATTGTATAATCTTTAAGATCTGTTTTATGTAACAAACAAAAAATGATTTGTATGCTTTTAAAAATAGCTGGAAAGTCCCTGAAAGAAAAGGAGGAAAATTTTTGGCCTCACTACTGAGAATTTTCATAATTCACATAACCTATTTGTGATTTTCATAGGTTTTTAACCTCATTATTGCTTTGGCAAAATTTCTTCATCTAGGACATTCTCTTCCAGATATTCTCACGTTGCTTTTATTTCCGGGGACAGGGAAAGGGAACTCCCTGCTATTGTGCCTCCTGGACATCTCAGGCACAATGCTGGGCCTGTGACAGATTTACTTGATTATTAATTCATTCAGCAAAGATTTTTGAGCACCTACCAATAGCCAGGCACTAAATTAGGCCTGGGAAGAATAAATAAAAATCCCTCCTTCATGTAGCATATCTTGTTTTTGTGGATTATAGAGGTAATTTTGCTTAATCCTCTAAAAGATCCATGTTGTTGTTGTTAGGTGCTGTTGAATAGGTTCCGACTCATAGCGACCCTATGTACAACAGAATGAAACACTGCCTGGTCCTGTGCCATCTTCACAATCATTGCTATGCTTGAGCTCATTGTTGCAGCCATTGTGTCAGTCCGTCTCGTTGAGGGTCTTCCTCTTTTTCACTGACCCTCCACTTTACCAAGCATGGTGTCTTCTCTAGGGATTGGATCTTCCTGATAACATGTCCAAAGTACATGAGATGAAGTCTCATCATCCTTGCTTCTAAGAAGCATTCTGCCTGTACTTCTTCCAAGACAGATTTGTTCATTCTTTTGGCAGTCCATGGTATATGTAATATTCTTTGCCAACACCATAATTCAAAGGTATTAATTCTTCTTCGGTTTTCCTTATTCATTGTCCAGCTTTCAAATTCATTTGAGGTGATGAAAATATCATGGCTTGGGTCAGGTGTACCTTAGTCCTCAAAGTGACATCTTTGCTTTTCAATACTTTAAAAAGGACTTCGACGGCAGATTTGCCCAATGCAATATGTCGTTTAATTTCTTAACTGCTGCTTCTGTGGGCATTGATTGTGGATTCAAGGAAAATGAAATCCTTAACAGTTTCAATCTTTTCTCCATTTATCAAGATGTTGCTTATTGGTCCAATTGTGAGGATTTTTGTTTTCTTTATGTTGAGTTGTAATCCATACTGAAGTCTGTAGTCATTGATCTTTATCAGTAAGTGCTTCAAGTCCTCTTTGCTTTCAGCAAACAAGGTAGTGTCATCTGCATATCGCAAGATGTTAATGAATCTTCTCCAATCCTGATGCTGCATTCTTCATCATATAGTCCAGCTTCTCAGGTTATTTGCTCAGCATACAGATTGAATAAGTGTGATGAAAGGATACAATCCTGACACACACCTTTTCTGATTTTAAACCAGTCAGTATCCCCTTGTTCTGTTCAAACAACTGCCTCTTGATCTATGTACAATTTCCACATGAGCACAATTAAGTGTTCTAGAATTCCTATTCTTCACAATGTTATCCATAATTTGTTATGATCCACACAGTCGAGTGCCTTTGCATAGTCAGTAAAACATAGGCAAACATCTTTCTGGTATTCTCTGCTTTCAGGCAAGATCCATCTGACATCAGCAATGATATACCTCATTCCACATCTTCCTCTGAATCTGGCTTGAATTTCTGGCAGTTCTCTGTCGATGCACTGCTTCAACACTTTTTGAATTATCTTCAGAAAAATTTTACTTACGTGTGATGTTAATGATATTGCTAGATAATTTCCACATTCTGTTGGATCACCTTTCTTTGGAATAAGCACGTATATATATCTTTTCCAGTCTGTTGGCCAGGTAGCTGTCTTCCAAATTTCTTGGCATAGACGAGTGAGTGCCTCCAGTGTTGCATCTGTTTGTTGAAATATCTCAATTAGTATTCCATCAATTCCTGAAGCCTTGTTTTTCACCAATGACTTCAGTGCTGCTTGGACTTCTTCCTTCAGTACCACTGGTTCTTGATCATATGCTACCTCCTGAAATGGTTGAACATCAGCCAATTCTTTTTGGTTCAATGACTCTGTGTTTGTTAGATGCTTCCTGTGTCGTTCAGTATTTTGCTCATAGAATCCTTCGATATTGAAACTCAAGGCTTTAATATTTTCTTCAGTTCTTTCAGCTTGAGAAATGTTGAGTGTGTTCTTCCCTTTTGGTTTTCTAACTCCAGGTCTTTGCACGAGTCAGTATAATACTTTACTTTGTCTTTTTGAGCTGCCCTTTGAAATCTTCTGTTCAACTCTTTTACGTGATCATTTCTTCCTTTCACTTTAGGTACTCTACATTGAAGAGAAAATTTCAGAGTCTCTTCTGACATTCATTTTGGTCTTTTCTTTCTTTCTTGTCTTTTTAATGACCCCTTGTTTTCTTCATGTATGATGTCCTTAATGTCATCCCACAACTCGTCTGGTGTTTGGCATTAGTGTTCAATGCATCAACTCTATTCTTGAGATAGTCTCTAAATTCAGGTGGGATATAGTGAAGGTCATACGTTGACTCTTGTGGACTTGTTTTAATTTTCTTTAGCTTCAACTTGAACTTGCATATGAACAATTGATGGTCTGTTCGGCCCCTAGCCTTGTTGTGACAGATGATATTGAGCTTTTTTATTGTCTCTTTCCACAGATGTAGTCTATCTGATTCCTGTATATTTCATCAAGTGAGTTCCACGTGTATAAACGCCATTTTCTCACCTACTGAACCTTCTTCTTTGTTTCCAACTTTTGCATTCCAATCACTAGTAATTATCAATGCATCTTTGATCAATTTTAGACTGCAGAAGTTGATAAAAATCTTCAGTTTTTCATCTTTAGCATTAGTGGTTGTGTGTAAATTTGAATAGTTGTATTAACTCATCATCCATGTAGGTGTATGGATACTATCCTATCACTGACAGCATTGTACTTCAGCATAAATCTTGAAATATTCTTTTAGACAGTAAATGTGATGCCATTCCTCTTCAATTTGTCACTCCCAGTGTCATGGATTGAATTGTGTCCCCCAAAAATCTGTGTATCAGTTTGGCTGGGGCATGATTCCCAGTATTGTGTGATTGTCCACCATTTTGTCATCTGATGTGATTTTCCTATGTGTTGTAAATCCTGTCTCTATGATGTTAATGAGGGTGGGTGGGCCGCAGTTGTGTTGTTGATGCAGGACTCAATCTACTGGATTGGATTGTGTCTTGAGCTGGTTTCTTTTGGGATGTAAAAGAGAAAAGCAAGCAGAGAGACCGGGGGACCTCATACCACAAAGAAAGCAGTGCTGGGAGCAGAGTGTGTCCTTTGGACCCAGGGTGCCTTCGTGGTGAAGCTCCTAGTCTGGGGGAAGATTGATGAGAAGGACCTTCCTCCGGAGCCAACAGAGAGAGAAAGCCTATCCTTGGAGCTGATGCCCTGAATTTGGACTTTTAGCCTACTTTACTGTGAGGAAATAAATTTCTCTTTATTAAAGCCATCCACTTATGGTATTTCTGTTATAGCAGCACTAGATAACTAAGACAGCTGGCATAGTAGACCATATGATTGTTTGATTCAAAATGGCCAATACCAGCCCATTTCAGTTTACTAATGCCTAGGGTGTCAATCTTTATGTGTTCCATTTAATTTTTTGATGATTTCCAATTTTCCTAAATTCATACTTCGTATATTCCATGTTCTGATTACTAATGGATGTTTGCAGCTGTTTCTTCTCATTTTGAGTCGTGCCACATCAGCAGATGAAGGTCCCCGAGCTTTACTCCATCCACGTCACTAAGGTTGACTCTAAATTGAGGAGGTAGCTCTTTCCCAGTTGTATTTTGAGTGCCTTCCAACCTGAGGGGCTCATCTCTGGTACTATACCAGACAGTGTTCTGCTGATATTCATAAGGTTTTCACTGGCAAATTTTTAT
Source organism: Dugong dugon (assembly GCA_030035585.1). Taxonomy (NCBI): domain Eukaryota; kingdom Metazoa; phylum Chordata; class Mammalia; order Sirenia; family Dugongidae; genus Dugong; species Dugong dugon. The sequence continues at coordinate 38,202,180 of CM057467.1, forward strand.
AGAAGTAGATCGCTAGGGCTTTCTTCCTATTCTGTCTTAGTCTGGAAGCTCCTCTGAAACCTGCCCACCATGGGTGACACTGCTGGTATTTGAAATATTGGTGGCATAGCTTCTAGCATCACAGCAACACACAAATCACCACAGTGCAACAAACTGACAGATCCATGAGGTTGTCATTATTACCTACATTTTATAAATAAGCAACCAAGGATATGCAAGGTTAAGTAGCTTGCAGAAGGGCATATAACTGGAAAAGCAAGAATTCAATCCCTAAACTGCTTAATACCACAGTTCAAGGTCCTCCCTGCAGCTGGCCTGCACAAGAGTCTTCAGTGTTTGAAATAGTGAAGATTTGTGTGGATGACTCCTCTAAAAGCAGAATGAAAAGCAAATAAATATCAATGAGCTCATACATTAATTTAAAAATATTTAATAAGCTTCTAGTATGTCCCAGGCACTGTCCTGGGGTTGGGAACACAATAGAAATGAACAGACTGGGAGAAGGGAATAGTAACAATAAACGAATAAATACATAAATATATAAGTTCAGGTAGTGATGAAGGCTATAAAAATTAGGAAACATAAAGGGATATTCAGTGATATGGGGAGTTGTTAATTGCCATCGAGTCAATTCCAACTCTCATGGTGACCCCATGTGTGCAAAGCAGTACTGCTCCATAGGGTGTTCAAGGCTGTCACTTTTTGGAAGCAGATCTCCAGGCCTGTCTCCTGAAGAGCCTTCCAGTTAGTAGTTGAGTGCTTAACCATTTGTGCTACCCCGGGCCTCCAACATGGGGAGAGAGGTGCTTTTATGTAGGTCAGAGAGGAAGGTGGCATAGTAGATTGTGTAAAACCCTGTGGATTAGGAGTCTGGGTTTTCTTCTGAGTGCAATGAAAAACCGAAGGAGAACTTTAAACAGAGGAATTACACTATTTTATTTATAGGGTTGCTGTGAGTCAGAATCGACTCAACAGCAATGGGTTTGGTTTTTTGTTTGTTTGTTTGTTTGTTTATTTATGTTTAATATGAAGAAAAGAAAAGGAAAAAACAAACAAACCCACAAACCCGTTGCTGTCGAGTTGATTCTGATTCATAGCGACCTTATATGACAGAGTAGAACTGCCTCTTAGGGTTTCCAAGGGGTGGCTGGTAGATTGAAATTGTTCATTAGGAAACCCTGACCAGATCCTTGCCAGATCACTGTGAAACCACTCAACACTTTCACAAATTATCTGCTTAGAAAATTTGGAGGCCTCAAATCTTGAAAGCTTTGTGAGGATTTAGAAGACAGAAGCAAAGCTAAAGAAATGAGCAATAAGGCCTGAGAAGAAAGTTTATAATAATTTCCAAATATTTAAAAGGCTAACATACAGAGGACGGTAGCCAGCTTGTTCTTCTTTCCACTTAGAACACTGCACAGATTAAATGTGCCTGATAGTAGGGTTTGTGTCTTATACCTAGCATCCAGGTGGTTGACAAGCTCAGAGCAGGCATTTAGTCTATATATTTAATTCATTCATCCGAAGGTTATTCATGCCAAATATGTATTCAGTTTCATGCTGTGTGCTGGTGATACAAGTAAAATAATCCCCACCTTCAAGAATGTGTTTGATGGGATTCTGATGGGAGAGACAGAAAAATAAAGGGAAATGATCTGTACAATATGATTGACTTACGATAAAGGTAAATGTATGGTCCTGCAGGAAAGTTCCGAGAGGAGGGGAACTTTTTTCATACTAGGGAAGTCAAGGAAGGCTTCCCAGAGGAAGTGACAATTAAACTGAGCTCTGGAGGATAAATAGGAGTTGGCCCATGTAAGGAGGGAGGAGGCAAGGGAACAACAGTCCAGTTAGAGAAAACTGTGAACAAGCATCCATGAGGTGAGAAAAGCCTTTGTGGAGTTCCAAGTACTTCACACTGGATAAGGCCAAGAGTCAGAGGAGGGCAGACCTGTGTAGTGAGGGTGGTGAGTTCAGGTTATGAGGGGTCTTACACATCATGTTAGGGGTTATGACCTTTATTGTGAGGGCACCGGAAAGTTTTAAGTGGTGTTTGAAATTGAGTACAGTCTTTCACTTCAGGAATAATTTTCTTATAGTTTTAAATACCAGAACGAGTCTTTACAGTAGATTCTACTCATGTAGAAACTGAATGCTCCAGAAAGGACCATGAGTCCATCCCTGTAAGCCTAGAAATCAGGACAATTTCCAGCTCTCTGGGCTGGTTTAGAAATGTCTGCTACATGATAATCAACGGTTTGATCCTCAAACCTGTATTTATTCCTAGACTTAACAAAGTAATTTCTGACTTCTATGGTGGTGATGGGGACATTGCCAGTCCTTTCGGGAGTTACTGACTGGCATTACTCATGTTTTCATGTATAGACCAGAAGCTAAAGCATGTGTACTATCCAGAAGAACATAAGTGCCATTGGCATTCAATACTTGATTCTGCATTTTATTTAAAAGGATTACATTTGGAAACGCAGTTCCCTTTGGTTCTCTTTTGGTTTGTTTTAATTACTGGCTTAGGGATAGTAAGTTTAGATTGTAAAACTCAGTCTGCTTATTTAATAAACAATTTTATTTTGCAAAAAGACTAGGACAGGATCTGGCATATAGTCATTCAATAAATGGTATCTATTATTATTGTATACGGCCAGTTGTGGTTCAGTGGTAGAATTCTCACCTTCCATTTGGGAGACCTGAGTTTGATTCCCAGCCAATGTACTTCATACGCAGTCACCACTCGTCTGTCAGTGAAATCTTGCATGTTGCTCTGAAGCTGAACAGCTTTCAGTGGTGCTTCCAAACTAAGATAGACTAGGAAAAAGGCCTGGTGATCTAATTCTGAAAATCAGTCAATAAAAACCCTATGAACCACAGTGGAGCAATTTGCAGCTGATCATCCATAGGGATGGAACAGGATCAGGCAGTATTTTGTTCCTTTGTGCATGGGGTCGCCATGAGTCAGGGGCCCACTGGACTGTAGCTAACAACAGCAATGCTATCATTTTATAGTAAGTTTTAAGCTGTTGTCCAATGATCTGTGCTTATTCTTGCTTAGTGGTGCCTGCACAATGGACTTCCCACCTCATCTTAGCCCCTTTTATCTCAAATGTGTTTTGTAAAATAAATATATACTGACAACCTATCCCTGATGCATATTAGCTGCTTATGCCTACTCACAGCCTCCCTAGCCTCGCTTCTACTCTCCTCACTTCTAATTTCATTTCTCCTTGGCTGTCGTTCCTTGCTCCTATTTAAGGAGGCTGGTTTTCATTGTCTATATCTGTGATGGTGAAGATTGTGTGTCAACTTGCCTGGGCCATGATTCTCAGTGTTTATATGTGATCACTCCCATGATTGAATTTGCTGAATCAGATGAAAGGGAGTTTCCTTTGGGGTGTGGCCTGCATCTGAATATAAGCAGACGTTCCGGCTTTTTGCTCACTCTGGATCCTGCAGCTGCCTCCTGTCGTCTTACCTCCAGTTCTTGGGACTTGAACTGTCAGCTTATCTGCCAAACTTGGGATTCATCGATCTTCACAGCCTGTGAGTGGAGCCCTGCTCTCTGACCTGCCAATCTTGGATTCACCAGCCCCTGCAGCTATGTGAATCAGGAGAAAACTTGCAGTCTTGCCTGCTAATCTTGGAATTCATCAACCTTCACAGCCTGTGAGTGAGAGCCCTGCTCTCCAACATGCTGATCTTGGGCTTGCCAGCTTCTGCAGCTGCATGAATTGGGAGAGGCATCTGCCCTGATCTACATACTTGGGACCTTCCAGCCTTTGCAACTGCATGAGCTGTTTCCTTGATATAAATCTCTCTCTATATATATTTATACACTTTACTGGTTTTGCTTCTCTAGAAAACCCAGCCTAAGACAATATCCATCATGGGCATCAGAAAGGCATGTGTGTATTAAATGCTGACTTTAAGGTACTGTACAGAACCATTTGGGGTAAAGTGGCCTCAGTCCTACAAAACACTCTTCCAACATGATCTTAGAATCTCATCTTTTCCTAATTGTAAAAGTTTAGTTCTTAGACCCTCTTTTGTGACTCCCGCACTATATAAGCATTTCTAGCTGAAGAGATCATGATTTTCCATACTTCAGGGAATAATTTTAATTGTGTATTGGAAAATAGCATTTTTCCCATGATGGAACTATAAATGGAATACCTCACATGAAACAAATACATGTACAGTTAGTGGAGATGGGGTGTACCAGTTGAGCCTGATGTGATTCAGGCTTATTTGGGAGTATCAGATGACTTTGTAGGCATATAACTTCAAGATAACTCTTTGAAGAGTTTATTTACATGGGCATAGGGGCCTGGCAGGAGGAAGTTTCTATATGGCACCTGGGATAGACATAGTAAGCAAGCCAGAATGGAATCTGTTCCTTTGCCAGCATGATGCATGGTCAGACTCTACGGAGAGAAAGCTCTAGGCAGATGCTGCAGGAACTCTTTCAGCAAAGATATCTGTTATGGATTAAACTGTGTTCCCCTCAAAATATGTATTGAAATCCAGGCTCCTATATCTGTAAATATGAGCCTGTTTGGAAATAGCATTTTCTTTTTTTATGTTAATTAAGCCATACCTGAGTAGAGTGGGTTTTAAATCTAACCATTTCTGAGTTATAGAAAGACCAGAATGCACAGAGACACACGTAGGAAGAAGAGAAAGACAGATGATAGGGAAAGACACAGCTACGAGGATTGCTGGCTGCTACCAGAAGCTGCAATAGTCAAGGAAGTATCTACCCTTAGAGCTACACCCTCAATTTGGACCTGATCTATGAGAAAAAAAATTTCTGTTCCTTAAAGCCACCCAGTTGTGGTATTTGTGTTACAGCAGCACTAGGTAACTAAGACAATATCTGTGAAACGTAGGGATATAAGCAGTGCTTCAGCCCAGATTGGTAGTATTGGTTTAGAGAATCTGGTGAACACAAGCATGAACATCCTAAGGGCACTTTATACCATGCTCAAGGATGGCCTGAGTTGGTCCCAACCAGCTATTTGATTTTGCATTATTGTTATTGATGTGCTTCCACCTGGAAGCAGACAGGTAAGTGAGGCCTGGGGATGTTCAGTCAGGTGTTTCCTCAGTTCTAGCATGCTGTCAACTTTAAGATGTGCTGCTTATTTAATGCCAGCTCTTTTGCAGGGGGCAGGGAACAAAGTAACATTAGATGTTCATACCAATTTTCAGATATTTCCAGATTCCAGAAAGTTGAAAAAAGTTTCTTAAATCCAAAGAAATATGGTATAAAATATCATGCTTGTGCATCCATATTTTACTGGTAGCAACTTAATTACATAAGTTGCTACTAACTGATAGCTTTGAAGTCAAATAGATCTGCATTTGTATTCTGGCTCTTCAACTAAGTTGTTTACTGATTTATTTAGTCTCTCAGAGCCTCATTTTCCTCTTTAGTAAACTGAGGTAATAGTAATTAAATAAGTATCACAGGAGATAATTCTTGTAAGTACTTATAATACTGACTGACATGCAATAAGGGTTCAATAATGGTAGTTATTATTATTTTAAGTTTTATCAAATACTAAATCCTAATTTAAAAGGAACATTACCAATTTGGAGAAGGATATCTGGGCTGGAGAAGGATCTATTAACAAAACCATACAAATAATTGCTGAAAGAGTGGGAATAATTTGCTGGGCACTAGGCAGGAAGTGAGAAAGATGGCATAGGAGTTAAATGCAAAGGTGAAAAACTATCATGTAGGGTAAAATGGGTGTCTTAGGCTGGGTTCTCTAGAGAAGCAAAACCAGTAAATTGTATAAGTATATATATAGAGAGATTTATATTAAGGAAATGGCTTATGGGATTGTAGAGGCTGGAATGTCCCAAGTCCGTCGATCAGGATAGAGGCTTCTTCTGATTCATGTAGCTGCAGGGGCTGGCAAACCCAAGATTGGCAGGTTGGAGAGCAGGGCTCTTGCTCACAGGCTGTGAAGATTAATGAATTGCAAGACTGGCGGGCAAAACAGCAAGGCTTCTCCTGATTCATGTAGCTGCAGGGGCTGGTGAACCCAAGATTGGCAGGTTGGAGGGCAGGGCTTTTGCTCACAGGCTATGAAGATCGACAAATCCCAAGATCGGCTGATAAGCTGATAGCTCAAGTCCCAAGAACTGGAGGTCAGATGAACAGGAGGCAGCCACAGGATCCAGAGTGAGCAAAAAGCCAGACCGTCTGCTTATATTCGGATGCAGGCCACGTGCCCAAGGAAACTCCCTTTCAACTGATTGGCTACTCACAGCAGATCCCATCATGGGAGTGATCACATATAAACACTGAGAATCATGATCCAGCCAAGTTGACACACAATCTTAACCATCACAATGGGGAACAGACTTGTGTAAAAATCTAGGTATTTAGAAAATAATGGTTTTCACATATTAACAACCAGGCAATTTTAATATGTGCATTCTGCATTCTTACTTAGCTCAAGCTTTGTTGATTCAGACTACACATATTTGTTATCTTGGCCGATGCTGATTTTTAACTTTGATCTGCATAGAAAGATCAGTAGTAAGAATTCCTGAGGTCAGTGTCTTAGAAATTTGAAACAGTCGTAAGATTAGTATGATTTGCCATCTTGATTGTTTTAGTGTTTTTTTTTTAAAAAGCCCTTATTTGGTCTTTTATGTAGTGACGGTATAGGAAGATGCCAGCTATCTCGTGGGAAGAAAAACTTGAGGCTGTCTTAGTTTCGTTCTCTTCATCACAATGAGTCATGCCTTAGAAAATTCCCTCTAATCTCTTTGTACTACAAGCTCCTTATCTGTAGAAAGAAATTAATAAATAAGGTCTTAGATCCTCACGTAAAAGGGCCATTTTCATCTAGGTCTTATCTATTTGACTCTGTGCTCAAATGAGTGGCAATGAAATAATAAGGCCTAGAGTTCATGGGATGAGTATTGTGATACCAAGATTACTGATGTTTTTAATATGGCCTTTAAAGTAGTATTCTCAATTACGATTAACTAGGAGTATGAGAGTCCTTGGGTGGTGCAAACTGTTAATGCGCTTGGCTGCTAACCAAAAGGTTGGAGGTTCAAGTCCACCCAGAGGCACCTCAGAAGAAAGGCCTGGTGAACTACTTCCAAAAAGTCAGCCTTTGAAAACCCTATGGAGAGCAGTTCTACTCTGACATACATGAGGCTGCCATGAGACAGAATTGGCCTGATGGCAACTGGTTATGAGCATGGAATCTTATTCTTCAAATGCAAAACATGAGCCTCCAAATGCTCTGAGACAGAGCTCTTATTTAGCCTGTCTCTTTAATAAACCTGACCCAAATGTGACATTAACAAAGGATTCTGTGTAAACCGAGGAGCCCCGGTGGTGCAGTAGCTAACAGCTCAGCTGCTAACCAGAAGGTCAGCAGTTTGAATCCACCAGCTGCTCCTTGGAAACCCTGTGGGGCAGTTCTACTCTGTCCTATAGGATTGCTAAGAGTTGGAATCGACTCAATGGCAATGAATTTGGTTTTGTGTGTGTGTGAATGAAAAGAATAGTACTTAGTTTCTCCATAGTTGTATCTCCCTTGATTACATTAATGACCATGCATAACTAGTAAGATGGTTTGTAGATATTGCATTCCTATGATGGAAATAGGTGCAAGCTTAAGGAGCTTCCAGAAAAAAAGGCAGGCACAAGGGTAAAGGAGAAGAAGGGAGGCTTCATTGTGATGCATTGCACTGCTCTGGCATTCTTGGCCCTGCTGAGTTTCACTGCTGCAGGCAAGAATCTAGATCAATCTGTTGTCCGCGTTTCTTCCATTGTTGATCTGTCACATTTGCAAGGGTATAAGGATGCATAATGTAGACAAGGAGCTGAGGGTGATTTTGTATGTGCCAGATGGGAGCGTGTGATACAGTCTCTCCTGACTCTGGAAGTGTCTGGCTTAGAATGTTCTTGAGCTACAAAAGCATCTCCTCGTTATTGTGTACAATTAATTACATGCCATCAGTTTATTGTTTGCTATAAATGGCTACAGACTTGTCTTCATTTACATTTAAGGAGGCTTACTCTTTGCCCAACAAAGCATCATTTTTCATAGAAATGTCTGTCGTAGAGAAGTGCAGGTGCTGTCTCTCTCTGAGGAAGATGTGGCACAAGCCCAGCAGGACTCGGGTGTTTTTACACAGTAACTCGTGGTTACTAGGGCTTTCCTGTCTTTTAATCAGTAAGGACCGCTTTTATTCCACATCTCCTTCCAGTTTACCATGTTTTGAAAAATGTTGGTTATCAAACAAACTGTATGTATTAAGTAAAGATTTTCCCCATTTTAATTAAAAACAACAGCCATAACTCAGAAGTTCTGATCACTTGATAAAATTAGAGCAAAAAGAAAAAAACTGATGTTTTAGTTAGGCTTTTGTTGACTTTATTAGGAACATAAAACATAATTTCCATTAGTTAATGCTTTAAAAATGATGAATAAACAGCTGTACAACTTTTATTACCGCCTTCACAGTCCGCTAGGAGTATAGACACTTCAGACTGGGCATCTCTGAATCACTCAGTGATGATACCATGTAGATGTTATATTATTATTATTTATTAAAAACTGTATAATAGTTGCATAAAATTTTCATTTAAATCATTACAAAAATCCCTTCAAATAGTTATTTTGTTCCCATAGTATGAAGACACTAAGATAGAATATGAATTACTTGCCTAGTATCACATAGCTATTCTGAGATTCCACCTTCTAAATCAGGCCCAAAGCTCTTTTTTCAGACATTTTTGGTTGCATACCTTCTAAAAGCTTTAAAAAACTATACAACTCTTTTGCATTTTTAAGCTGATATGTAAAATTTTTCATCACAAGTTTGCATAGTCTCAAAGGTGGAATTTTCAACACATTTCCATTTAACGAGAAAACTGTTACATCAGTCTTTTAAATGTATCCAATGGCATATAGTGATCTTCATCCAGTTAAAAAATATATGAACAAGGTCTTTAATGGTCAGAAATTACACATCGTGCTTTTTTCTCCTTGGACTTGCATTTTTATTCTATTTTCCCAAGAGTGTTATCTTAATGTTTTTATAGTCAAACATATTTTACTATTCATAGTATTATATTTCTTTGAAACCAAGTATGTATATAAATTCAACATAATCTTTAAAACCCTATAATCATAAACTCTAGGTATTAAAACATTTCTTCTGGACTGAGCTATCATTAAAATTTTTATTAATGTATAATAAATTATACACACACAAATGGTAAATATATGCATTTGCTTTACTTATTGGATCAAGTTTTTTTTTTTTTTTGGTTTAAGTGTCTTCAAGTGAAAGTTTACAGTTCAAGTTAGTTTCTCATACAAAAATTTATACACATATTGTTATGTGACCCTCGTTGCTCTCCCTATAATGTGACAGCACACTTCTTCTTTCCACCCTGGATTTTCTGTGTCAGTTCAACTAGCTCCTGTCCCTTTCTGCCTTCTCATCTTACCTCTGGACAGGAGCTGCCCATTTAGACTCATCTATCTACTTGAGCTAAGAAGCGCTGTCTTCACGAGTATCATTTTATGTCTTATGGTCCAGTCTAATCAATGTTTGAAGAGGTGGCTTCAGGAATGGTTTCAGTTCTGGGCTAACGGAGGGTCTAGGGCCATGTCTTCCTGAGTCCCTCCAGTCTCAGTCAGACCATTAAGTCTGGTCTTTTTACTAGAATTTGAGTTCTGCACGCCACTTTTCTCCTGCTCTGTTGGGGACTCTCTGTTTTGTTCCCTGTTAGGAGGTCTTTGGTGGTACCCGGGCACCATCGCGTTCTTCTGGTCTCAGGCTGATGGAGTCTCTGGTTTGTGTGGCCCTTTCTGTCTCTTGGGCTAATATTTTCCTTGTGCCTTTGGTGTTCTTCATTCTCCTTTGCATCTTAGATGGCTGCTCGCTAGCTTTTAAGACCCCAGACACCACTCACCAAAATGGGATGCAGAACATTTTCTTAATAAACTTTGTTGTGCCAATTGACCTAGATGTCCCCTGAAAGCATGGTCCCCAGACCCTCGCCCCTGCTACTCTGTCCCTCGAAGTGTTTGTTTGTATTCAGGAAACGTCTTAGCTTGTGGTTTAGTCCAGTTGGGCTTATTTCCCCTGTAATGTGTGTTGTCCTTCCCTTCACTTAAGATAATTCTTGTCTACTATCTAGTTAGTGAACACTCATCTCCCTCCCTCCCCACCCTTTGACCATCAAAGAATGTTATCTTCCGTGTTTAAACCTTTTCTTGAGTTCTTATAACAGTGGTCTCGTATAATATTTGTCCTTTTGCATCTGATTAATTTCAGTCAGCATGATGCTTTCTCAGATTCCTCCATCTTATAAGATGTTTCGCAGATTCTTTATCATTGTGTAGTAGTCCATTGTATGAATATACCATAATTTGTTTATCCATTTGTCCATTGATGGGCACCTAGGTTGTTTCCATCTTTTTGCTATTGTAAACACATGCTGCAATGAACATGGGTGTGCATATATCTATTCGTGTGACAGTTCATATTTCTCTAGGATGTATTCCAAGGAGTGGGTTTTCTGAATCATATGGTACTTCTCTTTCTAGCTTTTTAAGGAAGCACCAAATCGATTTCCAGAGTGGTTGTACCATTTTATATTCCCACCAGCAGTGTGTAAGTGTTCCAGTCCCTCCACAATCTCTCCAACATTTATTATTTTGTGTTTTTTGGATTAATGCTAGCCTTGCTGGGATGAGACGGTATCTCATTGTAGTTTTGATTTGCATTTCTTGAATGGCTGATGATCGTGAGCATTTCCTAATGTATCTGTTAGCCACCTGAATGTCTTCTTTGGTGAAGTGTCTGTTCATAGCCTTTGCCCATTTTTTAATTGTTGAGATTTTGCAGTATCTTGTAGATTTTAGATGCCGATCGAGTTTATTGTAGCCAAAAATTTTTTTCCAGTTTGTAGGTTGTCTTTTGACCTTTTGGTGAAGTCTTTTGATGAGCATAAGTGTTTGATTTTTAGGAGCTCCCAGTTGGATCAAGTTTTATAATGTGGCCAAGTAAGAGAAAAGAGAAGACTATAAAGAGAGAAAGAGAGATGGAATGAGGGAAATAAAAGAAAATATTATTTATTGAGTTTTTACCATGTACCTGTAAAGGAAAGGGAGAAAAAACAGAGAAGAGAGATGGGAAAAGAGAAAGTAAGAGAATCAGAGGATAAATGAAGATCTGAAGGAAAGAAAAAGAGATTTTATTTTATTACATATTTGAAGTGAGGGTGAGCAAGCATTTTTTCAATATAATTACACTGATCTGTAAAATGGAAGTCAATGGGAATACACACACGCACACACGCACAGACACAATCAAGAATGCTCGTAACATCTAAATTTTAAAAAGCCATTAATTTTTTTAAAAAAGGAAACCCTAAGTTAATTGGCTCCTTTATCTCTGGAAGTAATTGTCCAATAGTGTTATTAAGGATAAAATTCAGTGATGAGAAATTTATGGGAATTATATTATCCAATGGAAAAAAAGTATTAGAGGCTGTACAACTTTGTATTTACAGCATAGATGGTCTGTTTTACTTATAAAGCAAAATTAAAGGCATCAAACTGATAAAATAAGTAGAATCTTTATATTCTAAAATTATTCTTTTTTTCAACAGAGATTCTTTGGGTGGACACTTTTCAAACTATGGATGCCTTAGTACATTTCTGTGTCAACTGATGATTAATTAGAAATAAAAACAAAACACCTGTGAAAGCGTCTGACTAATTATACCATTTAAGGCAATATGAAAATATTACCCAACTTACAAAAAGATTGTATATTTGTTTCTCCCAAGTTTTGTCATTTACATTAACTGCATATTCTTCTTTTTAAACGTAAATAATAGTATCTGAAAGGGGTTCCTGGTATTATGTCTATCAATGATATGGTAAATCGTGTACTGGGCACTATTACTTGAAGTCTGTTTATAATTCACATGTATCTTCATGCTTAAATTTGCAGGTCACCTTGACACAGATCCAAATATAAGTATTTCTTGTAAATTATTGGAGTATCTAATTTAATGAAATTCAGTTATATGGTCATGTCCGAACAATTCTTCATTTTGATAATTATATATGAGTAATCATGATATTCAGAGTCACACTGTGGTTAATTATCTAAATTAGATAGACAGAAATATGTATTTTGGATTGGATAGAACAAGTTTCATTTAGCATTGAAAGGTCAGGCTAAAGACATTTCTAAATGGCACTTCCAACAACTGCAGTGCTTTTATCGCCAAAAGGCAGTCAAAAATGCATTTCCCCATATAATTTTGAATATAGAAAAAGGAAATCAAAGAAGTAAATTCCGGTTTCATCTTTTAGCTAATTGTCTCTCTGATCAGCATGAATCTTTGCCAAATGTCTTCCTTAATAGCTTTGTAAACTGTTGTTTGCTTCACAATTATAATGGTTGTAGAACGGTAGAACAACATCATTCTATTCCTTTTGAATAATGATTTTTGCCCTCTCCAATCTAGCCCCTAAAGACACCTTTTGAGCTTTCTTGCCTTTGGTTTGCTAGGCCAGAAGAGGAAAGTTACATGAAGCCTCATCTTATTTAACATTGGTCTTCTGTGAAAACAACTATATTGAGAAAAGTGCTTTATCCAAGGAACTTAAAGTACTTCACAAACTTTTTGAATGGCTTTATTGTATGGCTGATGTGGGCTGATACCCACTCATTAGCCATGTCTTTCCCTTAGCCTGGGTTCTTCTGGTCTAAACATAACTAGGAATAGTATCATTTATGCCTATAGTTTCAAAAACGCAGCATGATGGCGAGTCTTTAGTTACAGATTCCTAGACTACCACAAGGTGGGGCTAAATTACAGTTGGACAGCTATCTTTTGCTACAGGAGCAGGTAGTTACCTAACTTTATTTTTGCTATTGTTGTTGCTGCAGTTATTAGGGGGTGGAAGAGAGGAGAATAAGCAGTATAACAATATTAAACTTACGAACTTTAGTGATTGAAATATTTCAGAACAACTTTGGAAGAAGTATTTCTTCTTCCCAAATGTTCTTTTTTGGTGACTATATATCATTTTTTTCTTGCCAAATTGTTAGCTTGAGTTTTTGCATTTACTGTTTAGGTACCCTGAGTACTTGTTCTGATTTATTATATATCTGCATATATAAGATAAAATGGTACTTTAAAAGGGATTTTTAAAGCATTCTATAAGGTAAAATTCCTGTTAGTAGCTCTTTATTTCTTTCCCCATTTCCTTTTCTTCCTTTCTTTTGCCTCTTCTTCCAACAGTCTTTCATTTTTACCTGATGACTAATATACCAAAGGATATTTTTCCATTTTCTACATCTCCTCCTACATCTGTGACTGCGTAAGGCTGAACTAGCTATTCTGAGACAAAACTGAAGGAACTCACTGGGTTGGAAGAAATGTGTACCCAAAGGATTTGAGAACTGATCTTAGGTACCAAATACTGATGAAATCAAATTGTATTGATAGCATTCATTTATTCATTAACTGGCTGTTCATTTAACACCTACTTTGGGCTAGGTACTATAGTAGGCATTAAGTATATATTATGAAGAAGAATGCAGCATCAGGATTGGATAGCCTCATTAACAACCTGTGATACCCTGATGATACAACCTTGCTTGCCAGAAATGAAGATGACTTGAAGAACTTACTGATGAAGGTCAAAGACTTTAGCCTTTAGTATGGATTACACCTGAGCATGGAGAAAACAAAAATCCTCACAATTTCGACTGATAAACAACGTCACGACAAACTGAGAAGAAATTGAAGTTGTCAATGATTTTATTCTACTTGGATCAACAATCAACATCCATGGAAGCAGCCGTCAAGAAATCAAATGACATACTGCATTGGGCAAATCTGCTGCAAGAAACCTCTTTATAGTTTTCAAAAGCAAAGATGTCAATTTGTTGACTAAGGTGTATCTGACCCGCGCCATGGTCTTCACAATCACCTCCTATGGGTTGAAAGTTTGACAATAGAAAAGGAAGACAGAAGAACTGATGCATTTGAATTGTGGTGTTGTTGAAAAATATTGAATATACCGTGGACTGCCAGAAGAACGAACAAATCAGTCTTAGAAGAAATACAGTCAGAATGTTCCTTAGACACAAGGATGGCAAGACTTTGGCTCTCTTACTTTGGACACATCATCAGGAAAGAATAATTGCTGAAAAGGACATTATGTTTGGTAAAGTAGAGAGTCAGTAAAAACGAGGGAAACCTATAAATGGATTAACACAGTAGCCACAACAATGGACTCAAGTGTACCAACGATCATAAAGATGGCACAGAACCAGGCAATATTTTGTCCTGTTATTAACAGCAGCAGTTAATAAAACAGACATGAATTATTTTCTAATCGAATTTTTTGTAAAGGCACAGATAACAAGTATACAGTTTGTTGAGTAGCCAATACTCAAGTCAAGATATAAAACATTTTTATAACCAAAGAAAGTTCCTTCATGCCCCTTAAGCCTTTTCCAGTCAATTCCCCTGCCCACTCCATTACCCCCACCTCTTCATATAAATGAAATGTGCTTTTTCTTGTATGGTTTCTTTTGCTCAGCATAGCATTTTTCAGGTTCGTCGGTGTTGTTGGGAGTACCAATAGTGCATTCCTTTTTATTACTGTGTAATTCGCAATGTATGAATATGCCACAATTTGCTTAGCTGTTCTACTAATGATGGAAGTTAAGTTGTTTACAATTTTTTACTATCTTGAATAAAAGTGCTATGAACGTTCTTATACATATCTTTTTTAGACATATTATTTCATTTCTTTTAGATAAAACCCAAAAAACCAAATCAGTTGCCATTGATTCCAACTCATAGCGACCCTATAGGACAGAGTAGAACGGCCCCATAGGGTTAGCAAGGCTGTAAATCATTATGGAAGCAGACTGCTACATCTTTGTCCTGTGGAGCACCTGCTAGATTCAAATCACCAACCTTTCAATTAGCAGCCAAGCACTTAACTATTGTGCCACCAGAGCTTCTTTTGGATATGTACCTGTCATGGTTTGAATTATGTCCCCCCAAAAATGAGTATATCAATTTGACTGGGCCATGATTCCCAGAATTGTGTGTTTGCCCTCCATTTTGTGATTGTAATTTTATGTTAAAGAGCATTAGGGTGGGATTGTAACACCACCCTTACCCAGGTCACATCCCTGATCCAATGTAAAGGGAGTTTCCCTGGGGTGTGGCCAGCACCACCTTTTATCTCTCAAGACATAAAAGGAAAAGGAAGCAAGCAGAGAGTTGGGGACCTCATACCACCAAGAAAGAAGCACTGCGAACAGAGTGCGTCCTTTGGACCTGAGGTTCCTACACAGAGAAGCTCCTAGTCTGGGGGAAGACTGATGATGACAAGGACCTTCCTCGAGAGCCCACAGAGAGAGAAAGCCTTCCCCTGGAGCTGACATCCTGAATTTGGACTTCTAGCCTACTAGACTGTGAGAAAATAAATTTCTCTTTGTGAAAGCCATCCACTTGTGGTATTTCTGTTAGAGCAGCACTAGATGACCAAGACAGTACCTAAAAATGAGATTGCTGGGTCCTAGCATATGTATATTTTAACTTTATAATAAATTACCGAATAGTTTTCCAAAGTGGATATACCATTTTATACTCTCAACAATAATATAAGAGGTTTCTAGTTTTTCCACACACTTGACAACATTTGGTATAGTCCGTGTTTTAATTATAGCCATTCTAGTGAATATAAAGTAATATCTTGTTGTGGCATATTTTGCATTTTCCTAATATTTAACAATGTTGAGTAAGTTTTCATGTGAATTTTGGACCTTTGTATATTTTCTTTTTTGAAATGCCTGTTCTTTCGTCCATTTTAAAATTAGTTTGCCTTTTTTTATTATTATTTGTAGACATTATGTATTTTGTCAGATATTTGTATTGCAAATGTTCTCTCTCAGTCTGGTTTCCCATTTCATTTCTTAATGGTGTCTTTCATAGAGCAGAAGTTTTAAAATTTTGATTAGGTTCAATTTATCCATTTTTCTGTTATGGTTAGGGTCTTTTATGTTCTAAGAAATCTTTGCCTATCTCAAGGTCATTATGCTATTCCTCTATATTTTCCTCTAGAAACTTTATATTTCAACTTTTACATTTAGTTTCATGACCATCTTGAATTAATTTTGTGTTTGGTGTGAGGTTCTTTTTTTTCCCCAAGAGGGCAGTCAAGTTGTTCCAGAATTATTCAGTGAAAACGCTGACCTTTCCTCATCAAGTTAAATTACCTTGGCATATTTGTCAAAACTCAATTGACATTTAAATCTATAAATTTTTTCAGCCATACTTTAGTCAAATCCCAGAAACTTTGGTATGCTATGTTTTCATTTTTATGGAGTTCAAAAAATTTTATATTTCTCTTATAATTTCTTCCTTGACTGATGTCTTAGTTGTCAAGTGCTGCTATAACACAAATACAACAACTGGATGGTTTTAACAAACAGAAAGTAATTCTCTCACAGTCTAGGAGGTTAGAAATCCGAATCCAGGGTGCCAGCTCCAGGGGAAGGCTTTCTCTCTCTGTTGGCTCTGGGGGAAGGTCCTTGTCATCTATCTTCCCCTGCTCTAGGAGCTTCTCAGCGCAGGGACTTGGGTCCAAAGGACATATGCTCCTGGCTCTACTTTCTGGGTGGTGTGAGGTCCCCTATGTCTCTCTGCTCACTTCTCCCTTTTATATCTCAAAAGAGATTGATTTAAGACACAACCTAATCATGTAGATTGAGTCCTGCCTCATTAACGTAACTGCTGATAATCCCACCTCATTAACATCATAGAGACAGGATTTATAACATATTGGAAAATCACATCACATGACAAAAAATGGTGAACAATTACACAATACTGGGAATCATGGCCTAGCCAAATTGATACACATTTTAGGGGGACACAATTCAATCCATAACAACTGAAGAGTTAATTAATAATGTGATTTAATTCCAAATATTTTATTTTCCATATATATATTTTAATTAACTTCCAATTTAATTATTTTGTGGTTAGAGAAATAGAGAACTTTGCACCATTTCAATCCTTTTGAATTTAGTGAGACTCTCATGTGTCGGTGTATAGTATATCTTGGAATGTTCCACACGCACATGAAATTATACGTATTCCAACTGTTATCAGGTGGAGTATTATATAAATGCAAATTAGATCAAGATAGTTGTTAATGTTGTGAAGTATTTTATAGTCTACCTTTTTTGTCTACTTGATCTACTAATTACTGAGAGGAATGTCAAAATCTCCAATTAAATTTTTGAGTTTGTCTATTTCTCCTTTTAGTTCTATCAGTTTTTTCTTCATGTAACTTGAAGTTGTGTATTAATCGCGTACACATTTAGGATTTTTACATCTTCTTGACAAATTTACTTTTTTATCATTATAAAAATCTCTCTTTGTAACTTTTAATATTTCTCGTCTTGAAAAGCTCTCTAAGGAGCTGACTTTTAAATAGAGACTTGAAGAACGAAGAAGAGCCAACTCTTTGAATAGCAAAGAGAAGGGCATTCTGGGTGAGGATTTATCATGTATGAAGGTCCTGAAACAGGAAGGAGCTTGATTTTTTTGAAGAACTAAAACATGCCCAGTATGGCTTGAACCTAGCAGGCAAGGGGGGAAATGGCATGAAATTATTTTTGGTGTGTAAGGAACAAGTCTGATCATATATGGCCTTGAATATCACAGTAGGGAATTTCTTTCTAAGGCAAGTAAAACCACTGAATGGTTTTAAGCAAGGGAGTGACATAAACTTATTTCAGTTTTTAAAAACATGGAGAATCGATTGTAACAGAAAAGAATGAAACCAGGCAGGTCAGTCGGGAGAGTATTGTGGTGATCCAGGGTGACGGTGGGTAGATAGAACTGGGGTAGTGACTATGAATATGGAGGGAAAAAAAGGCATATTTGAGGTGTATATTGGAGGTAGGAATGACAGGGTTGCTAATGGATTGAATGTGAACGGTGGTAGGAAAAAGGAATGTATCAAGGATTACTCCCAGGTTTCTGGCTTTAGAAACTGAGTAGATGCTGAAGTTCTTTCTTGAGATGGGAGAAGGTTGTAAGTCCTAATTATTCTCATGAATTTTTCACCACATTTAAATGTCTTTTATTAAGGGAGAACACAAACTTTAGAATCAGCAGACTGTGTTCTAAAATGATTTCTTCCACTTACTAGCATTATCTTTCTGTATCTATATAGAAGGGAGAATGACACATACTTCATAAGGCTATAGAAAACATGTGAGTATATATCTGGCTTACAATAAATGTTAGCTAAAGAAAAGAATCATTTCATTTTCACTGAAATATTTTTACATTTAACAACAAAGAAGTCATTCCATATTTGGTAACAGAAATTTAAGCTTGGTAAAAACCAAGCCAAACCCACTGCTGTCGAGTCAGTTCTGACTCATAGTGACCCTACAGGACAGAGTAGAATTGCCTCATAGGGTTTCCAAGGAGCGCCTGGTGGATTTGAACTGCCGACCTTTTGGTTAGCAGCTATAGCTCTTAGCCACTACACCACCAGTGTTTAGTGGGGAAAAAAGCCAGACTATAGCAAACTGCGAAGAGAACGTATGGTAAAGATACGAGGATATGAGTGTAATTACTTTTTCAGGAAGCTTGGCTACAAAAGGAAGGTGAGAGAAGATTACTGTGAAGAATCATTTTCTTTTTCTTTTGATGGTTCTTTTTGGTATGTTTGTCTTTATGATTGTTGAGACTTGAGCTTGTTTATATGTTGAAAGACAGAAGATACATGAGAATATATCATTTATGGAGACCTAATAAGACAGAGGAGAGAATGTGATTTAGAGCACAGGTAGTGCAGTAACCTTGAAAAAGAGCAGGGAACACACCTTATTCTAGGAAAAGGAAAGGACATAAAAGTAGGTTCCAACAGAGAAAAGTTTGTAGTTACAGGGACAGAATTTGGGAAAGTTTACATCAAATCGAGACTTTCCTCAATAAAGTAGTAAAAGAAAAGGATAATCCAACTAATAGAGATAATAAAGGTAAGGACACTGAGGAGAGTAGAAAATTGTGCGAAAGGGAAGCAAAAAAAGACACAAATCAGTTGTTGAATGCCTTTGTTAGTTATTAGTCTTCTGGTTGCAATTTACCAGAATTCAATTCACGATGACATAGGCCAAAAAAAAAAAGAGAGATGAATTTTAAAAACAATCAATTTTTTAAAAGAAATCTATGAGCAGTGATGCAACTAGAACCCAGGAGGCAGTATTACTGGGAGCTGGAAATTCACCTGTGATTCAGAGATTAATCTTTGTCCACGTCTTGTCTCTGCCTCGTTCCACGTGTCTATTTGTTAATCTTTCTTGGTAGCTTCATGGTATTCCTAACTTCATTTGGTAGGTGGAATATTCACAGCCTAGAGCTACCAACGCTACGAAATGACTTATTGTATCTCTGTTTCATTCCAAATTTCCTGAAAAATTGCTCTGATTGATCCAGACTTTGGATCAGGTGTCCATCTATGGTCCAATCATTTCTAAGCAGAAGGCAGGATTATATCATACAAATATGTTGCCAGGACCCACAGTTATATTAATCATTGTTAAATAACCAAGCACCCCACATGTCTCTGTTACAAAGGCACTGAGGGACTAAGTAAGGTTGGAGACAATGAATTTTGTTGCAACCACCCTACTAAATGTGTAGTTTATTATTTTCCAACATGACTCAGTATCCCTGATATAGAAGCAGAGAAAGTGAATGACGGGTTAGATTAATTTCTGATTGAGAAAGATATTAAAGATGCTGTAAGAATATCTGGAGGAATGTGTCATTGTGTCTAGTCCAGATAGACTATGGATGTTATAAAGATATGAGTAAAGAATATAGAATGCCTAGAAGGAAAGGAGGGGTGGAGCCCCTCAAATCTTGAAGAGGTGGAAGCACATGTGTATGGAATAAAGTAAGAGAATTAGAAAGAGAGAAGACTGCCATTAGACAGAAGTGTCTTTGAATTGAAGATTTCTGAAGTAGTACAGTTCTGTGAAAGGACAAGACCTTGGATATAGTCATGGAAGTGGATGGCTGAAGTGAAGATACCACTGGTCAAGGTGCAAGATCAGTTTTTGTGACTGTCTGGCAGAGATCTGCTTCAGTGAAATGAATAGTTCAATACATACATCTTACAGAATTGATGGTTTACTGTGACACCAAGGATACATTTTCAGCAGAGGCTACAAGAAGGTAAACTTATAAATGTTTGGTAAGCAATTTTCTCAAATTACTCTTGTTCTGCAAGGGAGATAAACTTGAGTAGGGGCTATGGTATTCTGTTTATCCAGAGTAATATTCTGCCAGGTCAAAGGCAGTCCGCTGTGAGGGTTCACCAAGTCTACTATATCCCCAATCATGTCACCATGAAACCTCACAATACTTATATGATTGAAAAAAGAACTGACATTTTAGCAAGTCATGTCATCTGGATCTAACATTTGGGTTCCAGTAACCAGTGCCATCTTGCTCCAGTGTCTTTGCTATACATAATACTGATTAGATATCTGACATGTGCAGTCACATTGTAGCTATGTAATGATGATCAATATCTAGCATACATGCTCATCTAAGAGGGGTTAGGCATGTCATATCTAGTCCAGACTCCCCTCAGCCATCCATATGTTTGTAGGACCCAAGGTAGGTCCTGTAATGGAGAGAGGCAGTCAGGGGCTAGAATCCTACATGATTGAGAGAGATCCACTAGAAAGATGGTACAATAGTGACCGGGAAGGGAAGAAGACAGTTTTGTAGTAAATGTATATCAGGCTTTTGTAGATTTTTGCACAAATGTAGATTTTCACAAACAACCAAGTTCAGGCGTATTACCAAAAATAAACAGTTTGCTCACTTAATCTTTAAAGATACGGAGTCAGAATTGTAGCACAGTATCATGAGAAAGATTGTCAGAAATACTCAGCAGTTAGAGAAATGTTAGTCTGCAGACCCAGAAAGTCTATGGAGTTTGAGAAGCCTCAAGAATTCCCAAAGGGACTTGGGAAAGACTTTTGTGGTCTATATGTTGTTGTTGTTAGTTGCCATCGAGTTGATTTCTATTCATGGCGCCCCTTGTGTGCAGAGTAGAACTGCTCCTTAGGGTTTTCAAGTCTGTGACCTTCTGGAAGAAGATCACCAGGTGGCACCTCTGGTTGGGTTTGAACAACCAAACTTCCAGCTAGTAGGTGAGTGCTTAGCCATAAGTTCTATGGTTTGAATTTGGGGTGATGCTAAGCCACATGAAGATCACCCAGGAGCAGAAGCTCAAAAGAGACAAGGACATTCCTCTAGAGCTAACAGAGAAAGAAAGCCTTCCTCTAGAGCCGGCACCATGAATATGGACTTCTAGCCTCCTAAACTGTGATAAAATAAATTTCTTTTTGTTAAAGCCATCCTCTTGTAATATTTCAGTTATAGCAGCACTAGGTAACTAAGACAGAATTTGGTACTGGGAATGGAGTACTGCTCTAACAAATACCTACAATGTGAAAGTGAATTTGGAATTGGGTAATGGGCAGAGGCTTGAAGGTTTGACGGTGCATAATAGTAAAAGCCTAGATTGCCTTGAAGAGACTGTTGGTAGAACTATGGATGTCAAAGACAATTCTGGTGAGGGTGCAGAAGAAGTGAGGTGAGCTACAGAGAAAGTCTCTATCATCTTAGAGCATACATATGGCACCAGTAACAGAATGTTGCTAGAAATGTGGATATTAAACGTGTTTCCAGTGAGACTTTAAAAGAAAATGATGAACATGTGATTGGACAATGGAGGAAGGGTGATGTTTTTTATGCAGTCGCAAAGAACTTGTCTGAATTATGTTTAAATGTTTGGTGGAAGGTCTAACTTGTAAGTGATGAACTTGGATATCTGGCTGAGGTGATTTCTAAGAAAGAGCTTAAAGAGGCCACGTGGTTTCTCTTTGCTGCTTATAGTAATTTCTGAGAAGAAAGAGATGGATTTAAAAACGGACTGTGCAAAGTGAAAACAAAAACTAAAGATTTGGAAAATTCTGTTGTACAAAGTAAGGACATATGTCCTAGATTTTCACCAAGGATGAGGCTACACAATCTTTTGTTAAAGAGATTAAGTGTATGACTGATGGATCTAACCAACTATACAGCAGAAAGCTCATCAGTTTAGACCAAAAGGGACAGAGAAAGAAGGCAAAGAAAGAAAGCTGTCTGCCTCTTGGAATTCTACAGGCAGGAAACAGGCCAAAGGAACTACATCTATTGTCTTCCAGGAAAAGAAAAGGACAATCCCTGGATCAAGCAGAACTGTTGAAAGGAGAATGGGAAGCAGGGCCTTCTCAGTTTCAAAGGGTGGGGACATGGTCTCCTGGATCTCAAAGGGTGGGGCCACAGCCTCCTAAGTTTCAAAGAGGCAGATCTTCACCAACTCGGTTCCAGAGTGTGGGGCTTTTGTTAAGGTGTGCCAGAGGGATGGGGCTGCCGCCCAAAGTTGAGGGGGCAGGGCTGCCATGCCCAAGGGGCAGAAGATAGGGGGCTGCTGGGACTGAGGGGGTTAGGTCACCACTCAGATGGACTAGGACAATGGGGCTGCCCAAAGCCGAAGGAGCAATGTTGCTGTTCCAGTGGGCCTGGAAGGTGGAGCTGAAGCCCGGGGCTGAGGGGCCCCTACCCAGAATCCAGAGGGTGTGGCCAATACTCAGAGTCTGGAGGGTGGGACTCTTGCCCAGATGGTCTCAGAGAACAGAAGATTATTTTCAAGCCTTGAGAGCTAATGTAAATTGTTCTGCTGGGTTTTGGACTTGCTTGGTGCCCATTCGGAATCAACTCGATGGCAGTGGGCTTGGTGCCCATTATCCCTTCTTTCCCTACAATTTCTCCCATTTGTAATGGAAAAGTCTACCTCGTGCCTGTTCCACCATTGTACTTTGGAAATAGATAACTTGTAGATTTCACAGGTTCACAGATGAAGAAGAATTTTGCCCCAGGATGAACTATGCCTAATGTCTCATCCATATTTGATTTGGATGATTCAAAAGATGAGATTTTAGACTTGGAGTTGATTTAAGATTTTTGGAATGATGTGATGGGGTGAATGTGTTTTGCATATGGCAAGGATATGAATTTTGGGGGGCCAAAGGGAGGAATGTTATGGATTGAATTGTGTCCCCCCAAAATATATGTTGTAAATCCTAACCTCTATTCCTATGGTTATAATCCAATTTTGGAATGGGTTGTCTTTGTTATGTTAATGAGGCAGAATTAGTGTAAGGTGTATCTTGAGTGAATCTCTTTTGAGATATAAAAGAGATTAAACAAGCAAGCAAAAGAAGCAGAGATGGGGGAAGAGAGATGCCAAGCCACATGAAGATCACCCAGAAGCAGAAGCTCAATAGAGACAAGGACCTTCCTCCAGAGCAGAGAGAGAGAGAAAGCCTACCCCTAGAGCTGGCACCATGAATTTGGACTTCTAGCCTCCTAAACTGTAAGAAAATAAATTTCTGTTTGTTCAACCATCCACTTGTGGTATTTCTGTTATAGTTGGTGAGCGGACTCCAGTATCCATTGGCAGGCCAGGACTTGGACCCTGGGTCAGGGACAGAAATGTAGACAGCTGATAAAACTGGTGCCTGGGTAGGGACAAGAGGTTGAGAGGGCCTCAGAGCTGGACCTGGAGGGAGAAGAAGGTAACTGCAGTGGCTTGTGCCTCACTGCTGCTTCTTGGTTTATACATGGCTGCATACCTGGAGCTGGGAAAGAAGTAAACTACATGCCCCGGGGTATTTCTGGGCAGCACTGCCATGCAGGAATCTCTCTTTGTTTTTGCTTTCTGGTGTTCGTAGAATAAAGTAGAAGAAACTAAACTGTAGTGGAACTGTTTTGGGGAGGGAAAAAAAAAAAAGAAATAAAATAATGTTTCTGAATTCACAGCCTGTCTAGAGAATGACACAGAGAGACAGACCCTGAGGGTGGTTCACTCAGCTTAGAGAACTTGGTGTTGAAAAATATTTACAACCAAGTGAGGATTTTTCTGTAGTTGACATTAAATTAAAAGGGTTACTTGTCTGTTATTTAAAATTTACCTTGAAAAGATTCCCTTCCATTAGAGAGGCAAAAGGCAGCCTCTGAGAAGGCCCTTGGTGCTCAGGAGGCCCGTGATCTACCTGCCTGACGGTAGATAATCCCCCTCCCTATTTTTTTTTTTAAAGCTTTACTCCTATGTTTTCTTCTAAGAGTTTTATGGTTTTAGTTCTTATATTTAGGTCATTTGATCCATTTTGTGTTAATTTTAGTATATGGTGTGAGGTATGGGTCCAACTTCATCAGAATAAAGTTTTTAAATGCATGAAATAAAATACATGGGATTACAAAGGAAAGCAATTATATTGAAATACAGTTATTTCACTACTAAGACAAATTTGTGCAGCAGCAATATGTATGCTTCTTTATTAACTTATTGCATTACAAATCTAGCTGGGGGTCTAATAACTACTGTAATTTGAGGTGGTGATGAGTGTAAATGATATTATGAGATACGGACTTGCCAGGACAATGATTTCAAAGGCCTATGTATAAATAGAAAAATGATTCCTGAATCCCATTTATTTATTAATTTCAGCCCTACTATACATGTAAAGTAGTTTCAGAATTGTTAACCCATACCTCTATGAGATCCATTTACCCCTCATTACGTCTCTTACTGAGCACTACTTTAACTCCACACCCTGAGCTCTTTGTATTTCTTGGTGCATGTGTGCTGTTTCTCAATTTTATGCCTTTCCTCAGGCTAACCCTCTGTCTAGATGGTTCTTCCTTTTTCTCCCGTTTTCAAAGTCCTACTTACTTTTTAAATTTCAGCTCAGCTATCACCACCTCCAAGAAGGCCTTTCAAACTCCCTTTTAAGTTTGTATGAGGTACTCTTATGTATCCTGTGTGTATCTCTACTATTACACCTACCATTAAAAAAGTATCAGTTTGTGCATCTGTTTCTTCCATGATTGTTTTTTTCAGTCGTTAAAGAGAAAGATTGTATTTTATGCACGTCTCTTCACAATACCTAGCACTGTGTCTGGCACAAAATATTACCCAATAAATGCTTGTTGAATGTAGGAATGAATTAGTGTATGCATGTTGGATTTTATTATTTTTCTGAAAAAAAAAGAAACTCAAACATTCCTTCTGTTTTCTGTATGAAGATATCATTTCTAAGTCTTTAGATAATAATCGCAATGGAGGCAATTATGATACTGAAGAAAAGAAAATAAATTTCACCTTGATATGGATTCTTAGTAGGAAGTGCTTTACACAAAATAATAAAAATCAAATAAATCATGAAATTGATGTTTAATATAGTACTAAGAGAGCATTTTCTATTTTTATCTTTCTCACTGTAAATAAGTTGAAGGTATAATGAAGAGAAAATGTAAAGAACCTTTATTCATACAATTTCAATTCCTCACAACTCTCTAGAAATAAAAACAAAAACGTTTCCTGTTAGTATACATATCTACTCAAGCATGAAAGCACCAAAAATTTGTTCCAAATTGTCAATCTACCCAACAAAAATATGTCTATTTTGTATTTCAGAAACTGAGAACCAATACCTTGGAAAAACAGATTCTTTCAGAAAAGAATAGATAGCTTGGCTTGTCACAATCTAATGTCAGCCTCTCCTGCTATTGATTGCTGTGTTCCAGTGAATTTGAGTGACAATCTAGCTTTGTTAATGTTCATGTTGACTTAATTCCCAAATGCATAAAGGATGTTATAATCTATCTTATAAAGTGACACTATTCATTAGTGATTTATAGTAACCTCCTTTTAAATATGGCTGGATTGCACAGAAATTATATTATGTCACTTTGTATAATAAGAATAAGATACTGTGTTTTTGCGAATGGAAAACTACCAACCAAAACCAAACAGCAAAACACCAAGGTGTTCATTTTTGAAATAGGACACCAAATAGAGCAGGGAACAACAGACAAAGAAATTCTGCTTAATTAATTGGGACTTAAGGACACTGAAAATCTATGACCTCATCAGCCTGGAGACAGTTAATTTTATTATGGTTCATTACATAACCTCCTGAAAATACAAGCACTGTGTAAACTATGAGAAATGAGGGAGCAATGAGAAGAAGGACTGAGGGAGAACAAGTCAAGAATTTCTCTTTGGTGATTTTCATGCTGTTTTAGTTTTCAAAATATTTTAGTTATTGTGTTTTAAAAAAGTGGACGTGATCAGTTATGATATCTGGATGGAGCATTTGGATTTATACTCTAATCAAATAATCTGAACTACTTTTTAAGGCATTTTTAAATACATTTGCAAATGATGGTTTCTACCTTATACAAATGGGTAGTGTGCATGGGAAATTTTGGGGATGACTCTTGATTTCGAATCTATTTTTCATTTATTTTCTCACACACCAGTAGTGAGTACTCTCAGTTGTGCTTTCTTGAACAAAGATGCCGTTTGCTAAAATGTTCATTAATTTACTAGTCAATGCTCTCCTCTCAGATGCCCTTCCTCAGATTGTGCTCAGTTGGTGAGCTCATCCAGCCATGGCTTCAGCATCATTCCAGTCTGGTGATTTCAAATACTGCATCTTCACTCTGTTGCCCAATATTTGCTCTAGGGTTATATTTACAGCTGACCACGTGATACCTCCACTTGGATATCCTATAGTCACCTTGACAAATCTCAGTGTTCTCTCAGCTCTCTCCCTCTTTCCTCCCTGGCTCGAATACTTTCCTGCATCTGGCTGACAGTGCTGTCATGGTGTCCACTTCCTCTGCTCCACTAACTGACAAGAAATTCCTGAAAGCCTATCTTTTCAGTTTATGTGGATGAACGTGCTCTTTCCAGTTGCTGAAACCAAAAGTAGTAAGCGCAACATTTTTTTAAGATAGTAAAGGAAAATGTATTAGACTGAACGAGAAGAACACAACATATTTAGTATGAATCAAGGTGGGATGCTTTTTCTTGACCAACCTGGTTTAGAATCCTCTTCACTGAATCCACCAAGACCCTGTCTTAGGACACCAAATGAAGGGTTATTGGGTCTCTTTGTAAGTGAAAGACACACCACTGACCCTAACACAGAAGTGGCACTTACTGGGTCTTTTACAGGCTCCATTTTACAGAAAATAGTTTCTATAAGTGATAATATTCCCCTATATTGGTTTATTAAACACTAGTGTGCTTTGAAAATTGGCCAACTTAAACAATTAATACAACAACCAGTTCCTGCTTGGTGCATATGATTAATGCACTCGGCTGCTAACTGAAAGGTTGGAGGTTTGATTCCACCTGGAGACGCGTCGGAAGAAAGGCGTGGCGATCTGCTTCTGAAAAATCAGCCATTGAAAACCCGATGGAGTCATCACGAGTCAGAACTAACTCCACAGCACCTGGTTTAAACAAATAGTAAACTGAGATAGGGAAGTGTTATACTTTATTGAGTGGGATTATATTCTTGGACAATATCAAAGGGAAAATATGTAGCAGATGTGTGCCAAATGAGAGTTTGGTTTTTCTCTCTCTGTGTGCATGTGTGTGTGTGTGTGTGTGTGTGTGTGTGTGTGTGTGTGTGTGTAGGAGGGGAGAACATAAAGAAACCACATACCTTAGTTTTAATGGTGTGCAACAAGTTTCCTGGACAACTGAAGAATTCTGCCCTGCTAGTTTATGTTCTTGGGAATAATGGACTATATTACAGATGAATGAGTAACTTTTTGACCCATACAATGCTTTCTTCATGTCACATCCCAGGTAAAAAACTTAGAATAATTTTTTTCATTGCTGCCAGAGAAAGTCAGGCCTTCCACAATCTGGTCTTTATCATCTTACATATTTCTCACTATTCCCCAGTATTCATTCTCTGCTCCAGTTTGGGTAGTATCCTCAGTATATTCCCAAACAGAACTTTCTTTATCTCTTACATGCCCAATTCATTCATTCCATCTATTCAAATCCCACCCATTCTTTACAGGCCAACTGAAGTCTCATTTCCTTTACTAAGGAAATATCTACAGTTCGTTTTTGTTTTCGCTCTGGAATATTATAATACTTATTTTCCAAATTACGTATTTTCTGGTACTATTTTATATGACCATTTAAATTTTGATGTTATTAAATTTTTTATTATGCTTATTAGAATGTAAGTTGCTCAAAGATAGGGCCATAACTTGTTTTTATAATGCCCTCTGTGTTTAGTTAAATACTAAATACTCAGTAGGCAATCAAATATGTCTTGAGATGAATGCATATGGATGAATAAACTTAGCCATGATGGGTATGTGTAACTGGATTGATACAAACTGATTCTTACTACCAGAGAAAACAACGCAAATGATAATTCTCTACAAATTATGAGCCAAATGTGTTTTCATTCTCCCCAAGGCATAGAGACAGACTTCTACAATAGAACTATGAGATCGTTTCTGCTGTGTTAATCAAGCTCTACCTTGATTAACTATGTGCCATTGGACCATGGACAGGTTCCTCAGTCTTTGAACGCCTTCATTTTCTCTAGCAACAAAATGCAATAAAGTGCCTTCTTTCCCCTGCTTGACAGTAGAACTTATAGGGAATAACGGGCCCTACTCTTACCTTTCCTGTTCTTTCTAGACAAAGAACAGTCACCAAGATTTCAGGGTCAGTTTTTGAAAGAAAAATGTATAAGAAATCTTCAAAACATTTTATGAGAGGATATTGTTCTGCTAAACTATCAGCATATACAGCCTTTAGTAAAAAGATTATATGTGCAACAAATATCTAAAGCAATATTTTAAATTCTTTCCAAATTATTGTTTCTTATTTATCCAAAGCTTAGTTGATAGCTAACTAATGAGCTGAAACTGTTTATCAAATTTTTAATTATAAAATAATTCAGTACACATAAATCACAATTGTATAGTCAGTATTCTGTATGCAAATTTATTATATCAGAAAATAACATTAAATGCATAATTTTCTGTTTACATTTGTAGCTTCTTATTGTCTATTTAATACTGCCACCCGTCTGTTTGTTGTACTGTAGTGGCTTGCATGTTGCTGTGATGCTAGAAGCTATGTCACCAGTATTTCAAATACCAGCAGGGTCACCCATGGTGAACAGGTTTCAGTGGAGCTTACAGAATAAGAAAAACTAGGAAGAAAGGCCCGACAATCTACTTCCAATAATTAGCCAATGAAAACCCCATGGATCACAGCAGAATATTGTCAGAATATAGTACTGGAGGATGAGCCCCCTAGGTTGGAGGGCACTCAGAATACACAGTGGCCACAACAATGGACCTGAGCACACCAGCGATTACAAAGACGGTGCAGGATTGGGCTGTTCTGAAGTACAGGAGGTTGTTGTCAGTTGGAGCCAATCTGACCTGCAACTAGCACCAACATTGTCTATTTACTTAATTAATGTCTCTAATCAAGATAAAGGAAAGCCTGGTGGCGTAGTAGGTAAGTGCTATGGCTGCTAACCAAAAGGTCAGCAGTTCAAATCCACCAGGCGCTCCTTGGAAACTCTATGGGACGGTTCTACTCTGTCCTATAGGATCGCTATGAGTCGGAATTGACTCGACAGCAACTGGTTTGGTTTTGATTTTAATCAAGACAAAAGACAAACTTTTCTAAGAACTTTGGAAAGGCTAAGCAACCTGAGTCACAGTCCACAAACTGTTCATCAAGGGGTCCTGGGATGCTGCAGCGAATGCGCAGGGGTGCCGGGAGATGTTTTAAGCTTCTGAGGGAAACACGGTGATACTTAACATCTATCAGACACTGAGCAGGAAGTTTACAGTTTTAACATCGGATTGTGCTACTTTATTTTGATGACTTCATATATTGGGGAAGCTGGGGTTTTGTAGGTTGCTATGATAAAAAGCATCAATGTGGAATAGGAAATGAGGGTGACAATGTCCAGTCTGATCCTGAGCTTTGAGAAATGGTGCAGCACCCAACTTAACTAATTAATTAGCAAAATTAATTAATTTCATAATTATAGTTATTTAAGAATGAAATTAAAATATTATTTTTTCTTTTAATTTGTATGTATTATTTTTCCAAATGGCTACTAAATTGTGAGGATGTAAATTTTTAAAAATTGTTTGGACCTAACTATCTGATAAATCGAATCATTAGGTATTTCTTCTGGCCTTGCGCACTGGTAAAAAAATTACTGAGACATTACAGATGCCATGGAGTCCCTGGGTGGTGCAGATGGTTAACATGCTCAGCTGCTAACTGAAAGGTTGGAGGTTCGAGTCCACCCAGAGGCCACTTGGAAGAAAGGCCTGGCAATCTATTTTCAAAAAAATCAGCCACTGGAAACCCTATGGGTCACAGTTCTACTGTGACACACATGAGGTCATCATGAGTTGGAACTGACTTGATGGCAACTGGTCAGATGCTATGAACCGAGAAAGTTTGAGAATTTTCCTCTCTGAGAAGTGCAGCGATCTTCCTGAAGACTGAACATACCATGGAGGGAAATGAAATGGGCTGGTTTTAGAGTGACTGTCTACACAGTTACATGTTGCTTACCTGGAAACAAGGATTCCTCTACTTATGTGGCACAAGTAAGACCCCATGTGAATTAGAGATATGGAATGTTTTGGTTTTAGTTCATTGAAGTGGTACAGATTTCCTGTCCATTTTTATGCACAGAGAGAAACCATTACTAATTTTACTCATCATAAGGAAAACTGCTAGAGATGAATTAAAAGATTTATTTTATTTTAAAAGTTTTATTTCTTTAGAGGGAGAAATTTTTTAGAATTATTTAAACACTAACTTGGATTTTTAGACTTGAAATTATTTATTCATTACTGAGGTAACTTATTTAAATATCTTCTTTGAAATGTTTCCAGAAATATTTATAACATAAATATCAACTGTCATTTGTTTCTTAGTTTTTTAAACAGAAAATTGTCCCTATTACTATTTTAAAGAATCCAAGTACACAGCTGTTTAATCATTATTAGTGCATTTTGCTCATTTATATCTAGTGACAAGAGCAAATTTAATTCTTAATGTTAATACTTCTAAGAATTCTGTTATTTATATTAAAATAGAATTCTAAAAAATTGATTATTTACAAATAACTGATTGCATATTTACTACAAACTGAATATATTTAAGTAAATGTCTATTAACATTAACAAGATTGTATCAAGACATTCTTATTGATAATTCATACTTATTGTTAGCTGTCAAGCTTAATAAGTTGCAGACAGGAAGATATGATTCCTTTCTATAATATAATAAAGCAGACAGAAGAATTAGGTTATAAAAAGACAGGGAGATTGTGAGCATCTAACCAAATACAACTGAGTTGAAATTTTTCTTGTTTATCCCTTTAATTCTGTAGCCCCTGTTTATAGCAGCTTTGTACAAGGAGAAAACCTTAGGTGGTTCAAGAAGGAATTTGTAGAGGAATTGCATTCTGAGAAGGGATTTGATAGGGAGGAAAAAGAGAGAAGCTGGCCTTATGATGTTTGAGAGGAAATATTTCTAGGCACAAGATGTGTCTGAAAAGAAAATGCATAGCTTAACATATAGAAAAATTACAGAATATTGGTGTTGGTGATACCCTATAGAGTTTATCAGCCCTTTATTTTAAAGGTGAAGGGATTGAGTCCCAGAGACTCAACTTAACCAACTTGCTTACGATCACACAGCTAGTCATTAGAAGAACAGCTACTAGACTGTAGACCTTCTATATAAGTCAGTGCTTTTCCACAACATTATGTTTCAGGGAAAAAATCCAGCAGGTTAGTTGATATGTAATACTTATTCTTAGTGCAATAAGCCACTCATAGTGATTTTAGTTCAGTAGGTTTTTTTTTTTTTTCCTGTGCATTTTTAGAACATCTGAGGGCAGTTACAAGAGGCAGGCAGGCAGGAAACACATTTCAGTGGAGATACCATGGGTTTGGGAGTCAGGATTTGAATTCTGACTCTAATATTTACCAGCTCCATGATGTTAGGGGAAGATATTTAAAATCTCTGTGCCAGAATTTCCATATCTGTAAAATTGAGAGTAATATGTCCTTTTGTGGCGTTGTAAAAATTAAATGAAGCAACAAATACACAGAGCTTGGCGCATGGTAGGCTCTCAACAAATGTTAATTCACCTTTACTTAGGGGGATTTGGAAGGCTAAAAGGTTTGAAAATGAGTACAAGATAGAAATAAGTATTTAGGAAAACTATTAGAAGTGAAAGCAGACCATAATCTAATCACATATTGGCAATATCTTGCTCTGATTAGACATAAAAGGACAATACCATGGTCTACAAAAGCACATAGAAGAAGGCATAATAACCTTCCAATATTGTCTGTGCTTGATACTCAAAAAAGAATCCAAACTTAAATAAAGTGTATGGCACAGCTAAAACGAGTCCCAGGGTGGCTAAAACGGTTAAGTGTTTGACTACTAGCTGAAAGATTGGCAGTTTGAACTCACCTTGAGGCAGGCAGACCTGGCAATCTGCTTCCGAAAGTTCACAGCCTTGAAAATCCTGTGGAGCCGTTCTACTCTGCACACATGGGGTTGCCACGTTGGAACTCACTCGATAGCAACTAACAACAACAACGTGGCAGAACTAATGATGCTAGGATTGTTGAGTCTGGAGACAAGACGCCCTGGTGCAGATGACTAGTATTTGAAGTGTTGACTTGCAGGACCTCTCCTACAGGGAGAATGGATTTCTGCAGTGCAGGGTCAAGTGCAAAGCCTCTTAAAGACGCCTGAAGAAGAGGGAGGTGTCTGTCAGAGACATCAAATGACATTGATTACATTTCCTTTCTTTCTTGCTTTCTTGGATTTGGTGGCACCAAAATGAGGTAGCCATCTTACTCATAAGTATCTTTCTCATACAAATCTTACTTAATTTGGTGGTTTTGGTTTTGTTTCCTTTCTTTTCTCTTTCTTCTTTTCAAGCAGCAAGTACCCTATCCCTTCAGGGTGGTTTTATAATGAAATATAACCATAGGATGATAAAGGATTTCACTGTCTTCCATATGTCCCTTTAGAAATAGAGAAGGCAGATGGTTCTTCTCACTTTGATAGTATCCTTAGTATTCAGTGGTACTTACAAAATTATGCAATAATATGAAGCACAGTATCCCTAATCTTATTATCTCACAGTCTTTCACTGAGGAAATATATCTGCCCTCTTTTAAAAGAGGGAGGTAGGATAAAGTGGGAAATGGAGGCAGATCTTATTCAGGGAACATGTACATAGGGTTACACCTGCATGTGAGGAGTGTGTATGTGTAAGTATGCGTGTGTGATTTTCTAGGTTGGCAATCCAGAAAAACTTGTCCTAGTTAAGAATTCATCAGCTACTGTATTTCTTCAGAGAACTTGCTTCAATGTTGCATGGGCAATTCCTGTGAGTTGCCAGATTTATGTCAAGATTGACCATAGGGAGAGATTTCCTCACTCAGTCTTCTTATATCAGGAGAGACGATGCTGTGCAAATGTTGCAGGTTTTCTTGCTGGAGACTTAGATGGATGAAAAGAAATTAGGAGAGAGTTGGGGTTCTGAAATGCAAAAAGTTTGGGGACTAAGGACTGATTGTAGTTTTTATTTGAATTTGACAGAGGTGATTTTTCTCTACTTCTCTAGGAAGGACGAAAATCAAATTAAATGGGGCAATGTAGGTGAAAGGAGTTTATAAACAGCAGTACTTTATATGAAGTAAGGCATACATAAACAACAGTTCTTTTATGCTTAAAGGCAGAATAGTCACCATCATGACGAAGGTGGACAATCTGCTTTCTCAGGGAATCTTTCTGATGCTTCAACAATCCAAAGTGAGTCCTCAGGTGCCCTTATCAACCTTACAGACAAACCAAGTACATCCTTGCATTTTCCTTTTCCAACAGAAGACTGTATGTTAAGGATTTTATTGTAACACCATATACCTAGCAGGGCCAGATTTGTGGGCATGAGTTTGCACAGGCTTGGTTTTCTAAAATCAGAGTGTAGCCTATTCATTCTCAATGGACTACTCTTTGCCTAATGTGTTTGGACTCCTTTTACTAGCTGAAAGACTTTTTTTTATTTTTTATGAAGAATATGTTATCCTTTTAAAAATGTTAATTCGAGTATAGTATACAGAATTCCTCATATTGAGAGCTTTTGAACTCTGCTCCTGAACAGAAATACAAAGGAACTCTTGAAAGCCACGCAGATGATGTACTGTCTATATCTATGCCTCCGTTTGTTTATAGTTTGAAAAGCAGTGGGAAAATCATGATCAAAGGCAGGGTAATTCATACAGAAAATTGTAAGGCCACGTCATCTGGCTAGATTCTGTAAAGCCTTTGATTCAAATGGTTCACACAAAGGAAACATGCCTCGTAAGTTCAGAGTTCTTTCTGGCAATAAATGTTCAGTATAAACAGGAAGACTGTTTGAGCTTCTTGTGAATTTTAGAAGCAAATGACACTCATGGCCTTGTACTCAGTAATTAGACTGAGACGAGTTAGAATGATTAGTAAAAAGTTCCAGTTCTAAGGTCAATGCAAAAGTTATTTGCCATTACCATAATTAGACTTTGTGTGTGTGTGTGTGTGTGTGTGTGTGTTTGACAAATGGTAGTTTGTCAGAGGAATGTGAAGGGCATATGCTATTTAATATCCTTAATAATAGCTCTAAAATTCTATGATTCTAGAGAACTTGTCAATTAAATTATTATAACTAAATAAGAGAACTAGGAACTCCAATTTTTATGCTGTTGTTGATACTGTACACCAAGATTATTAAACAGTTTTCCCAAAGCTGGAATAATGTGATTTTCAAAGAAACCATCCATTCTAATTCAAAAAAAAAAAAAAAAGAAAAGAAAAGCCAGTGAAAGTTTTTAGCAGGATTGATGGCTAGTGTTTATTATAAAAAGTCTAATTTGTGCATGACTTCCATGGAAACAAAGGAGTATAGAATGAATTGAAGTAATGGAGAAATCTAAAGCAGATACACCACACTATTTATTTATTTACCTATATATTTAAAAAGAGAGCCCTCCTGCTAGGGGCTCTGGTCTCAGGGAACGTCTAGGTCAGCTGGCATAGCATAGTTCATGAACAGAATGTTCTACATCCTACTTTGGTGAGTAGCAGCTGGGGTCTTAAAAGCTTATGAGTGGCCATCTAAGATACAACTGTTGATCTCATTCTGACCAGAGCAAAGGAGAATGAAGAAAGCCAGGGATACAAGGAAGCAAATAGTCCAGAGGACTAATGGATCATATAAACCACAGCCTCCACTAGCCTGATACCAGAAGAACTAGATGGTGCCCGGCTACCACCACTGACAGCTCTGACCAGGATCACAATAGAGGGTCACAGACAGAGCAGGAGAAAAATGTAGAACAAAATTCAAATTTACAAAAAAGGCTAAACTTACTGGTCTGATAGAGACTGGAGGAACCCCCAAGACTATGGCCCCTTGGCACCCTTCTAACTCAGAACTGAAGCTACTTCTGAAGTTCATTTTTTAGCCAAATATTAGACAGGTCTATAAAACAAACAATAACATCTGTGAGGAACAATCAAGTATACGAGACCAAATGGGCAACACCTGCCCAAAAGCAAGTATGAGAAGGCAGGAAGGGGCAGGAAAACCAGAGGAATGGAAATGGGGAACCAGAGGGTGGAAAGGGGGAGAGTGCTAACACATTGCAGGGACTTGCAATCAACGTCAGAACAATTTGTGTATAAATTGTTGAATGAGAAACTATTGTTCTGTAAACTTTCACCTAAAGCACAACTAAAATGTTCAAAAAAAAAAAAAAAAAAAAAAGCCCGCCTATACCGAATTTCCTCTGCTAAGAAGAGAAACTAGCTATGCAGTTAGCAATTTACTCAACATTCTGAAGAATATACATATTTTTTGGAAGGGAAGAGTGTGCTCCACAGTATGCACTTTTCGTATCTTTTATATCCATCTAAGCTCTGGGAATAAGATATGTCTCTGAATAAGGTTGAGTGGACTTTTTCAACGTATAAAAAGAAACTTTAAACCACATTCTTATTTATCTGGGTCCTCATAAACAATGGGAACATTTAGAGTTAAAAAATAGAAAGAAGGTATATGAATTATTTTGTTTTGTTTTTTCTTTTTATAAGTGCAACCCACAAACTCATCTGCCTTCACCCTGAAGGACCAGCACTTGAAATCGCGTTGGCTTGTGTGTCTCTGGGGAGCTAAAGTCAGAGTCACTTTTCTTCTGAGCGGCAGGGAAAGGTGGGGGACGCTGACAGATGGACGACGCTCATCTGCTTTGCTACAGAGGGAAGCCCAGCCTAGACTACTCTTTTGAGACACTCGTATTTGCTCCTTCTTTCCATCCCTAACCCTAAGGGCAGAACGACCAAGGCTTTTCTGAGGCTAAAGCCAGCGTAGTGGAGTCAGACGCTGAGAGCGACTGCTGGTTTGCAATGAGGCAAGCTTTGGAATGAAGTAGCTCCGCCGCAAACTCGCGGCGAGAGGTGTGCTCGCGCTGTGGCATGTCTGTTGTTGGGCTTTGAAAAGCCTTTCTCCTCACTCCGCTTAGCTTTTTGAGCAGCATTTGCAGTCGAGTACAAACAAATCGAGTATTTGCCGCAAAGAGCCCAGCAGATCAGGGACCAGGCATCACTCCCTGGCCTCCCCTTGAGCCCGGTCCTAGGTAGTGGAGTTTGCAGTGCAACTGCGCGAGTACCTCTGCCCAAGACGCCAGCAAACGCGGCGGCTGCAGGTAACAAGCGGAGCTGTCCAGCACTAGTGCGGAGCCCACCAACCGTGGGCGGGAGCTGGGCGCTTAGCACGCCCGCCAGGCTGAGGCTCAGCAACAGGGCTCTCGCCGGAGCAGACCCTGCCCTCACTCACTGTCTCCCGGCTTGAGCTCCCTCCGCGCCCACGAGGCCTCGCTCGAGACAGGGAACACGAAAAAGTCTTGTTCCCACGAGCTGCTCCAGCCGGATGGGCGCCAACAAGTTGCCCCTGCCCTTCCCTTCCACTGGAGCGTGTCCTCTGGAATCGGCGGGCTGGACCGCTCGGTCTTTCCCCTCC
Source organism: Dugong dugon (assembly GCA_030035585.1). Classification (NCBI taxonomy): domain Eukaryota; kingdom Metazoa; phylum Chordata; class Mammalia; order Sirenia; family Dugongidae; genus Dugong; species Dugong dugon. Next base: position 38,239,347 of record CM057467.1, read on the forward strand.
GCCTCGGAACTTTCCAATTAAACTCGGAGGAAGGCGGGGAAAAGGACAAACATGGACCCTAACCCACACTTTGTGCCTCAGCCTTCTCCGAGGTGTCTCCAGAGGGAGGTCCCCGCTACTGGCTCCGCGCCCCTCTCCCTACCAGTGCCCGCCGGGGCCCGTCTGCACCCCGGCTGCCTCTCCCAGGCTGGGAATAGGATGTTAGGGGTTGGGGCCCCTCGGTCGGGTCCGAGCCACGGTGTTCTCTTTCTCAGAGCATGGGGACGGTGGGAGCGGGAGGGCGTGCAGAGGATGGCAACGAAGTGTCCTCATTGCTCCTGAAACGTGGCGACAGGCGAGGCAGAGACTCCCAATGAGTATGATGGCGACACGTGATACCGGCAGAGTGAGACATGGTGGGGGGGGGGGGAGGAGGAATAAAGAGAGAAGAGGGAGGCGGGCGAGAAACGGGAGAGAGGCGGGAGGAGAGGGGCGGGAAGAGAGAGGGGAAGAGGGGCGAGACAAGCGCGCAGGCAGCAGAAGCCTCTGCCTCCTCGACCGCAAGGGCCGCAGCCTCCCCGCCCCGCTGCCCGCGGTCACACACAGAGGCTTCCCGAGCGGGAGCGCGGAGCAGGGCGATGCGCCGAGGTAGGCGCTGAGGCGGCGCCGCGCGAGCAGCAGCAGAGGCGGCGGCGGCCCCTAGCCCAGCCCGGCGCCGCCGCCGTGCCCGGGCCCCAAGGTGCCGTGGCTTTCCAAGTTCCCGCCATGAGCAGTAGGCTCCGGGGGCTCCGCGGCGCCGGGGACTATCGTCCACCCGAGCGCGACCGCAACGCTCCGTGGCCCCGACGCGCTTAACGCCGCTGCTCGCCGGTCCCGCTACAGCCGACGCTGCCGCCCGTGTCCCCGCCGCCGCCCGCGTCAGCCGCCGCAGCGCCGCCAGCAGCATGTCTCGGAGGAAGATTTCGTCCGAGTCCTTTAGCTCGCTGGGCTCCGACTACCTGGAGACCAGTCCGGAGGAGGAGGGGGAGTGTCCCCTGTCTAGGCTCTGCTGGAATGGCAGCCGGAGCCCTCCCGGGCCGCCGGAGCCCAGTGCAGCCGTCGCCAACCCGGCCCCGGCCGCCGCCGCCGCCGCCGCCGCCACCACGGCCGGGGCTAGGAGGGCGCAGCGCCGGAGGCGGGTCAACCTGGACTCGCTGGGCGAGAGCATCAGCCGCCTTACGGCGCCCTCGGTGAGCAGGGGGCGTTAGGAGGGCCCGCGCTTTTGGGGAGAACACCGGGATGGGGAAAGTTGGCGCGGGGCGAGCCCACCGCTGGGGGGCGGCCCGGCCTCACCCCGCCCGGCCTAGGGTTCCTGGTGGCCCCGGGCGAGACCCGAGCCCCCAGGGTCTGGAGGAAGGGGGATTACGGAACGGGAAAGGAATAGGTCTTCACTCTTTGGGGTCTCCTGATTCAAGGGCCTGCCTGCCCACCTCCAGCTTTAAGCTATCCTTCTCACTGTCACCCCTTTCAGCCCCTAGTGCACCTTTACACCCACCTGTTTTCTTTCTGCCAAACTTTCTCAGCCTCTGTTCCGCAGTTTCCATTTACATGTCTTGCATCTCTTCTCCAGTATCCCAAAGGAGCCCTAGCCTCTTCCGGGAAACCCTTCCTCTCTTTTTTCCCACACTCTTTTGGTCTTAGCATGACCTTCTCTGGCATCTTTGAATCCCACAGGCTGTATGCATTAAGTGTTGCATCCCTTTTCTCAAATCTTCAGGAGCTCTCTGTCATACTTTTCTGAGTTGCCTTCTATTGAAGAAACCTCTAATCTCTCTTTTTCTCTCCACCCCATAGCTTTTTGTCTTACTTACTGGGCATTTATTGGCTAAACCTTCTTCTCTGTATAAATTGAAAGTCTCTCTGGTACTTCTTGCACCCATACTTCATCCTTCATGCTCCCTTCCCTCATTTTTCCGTGCCTTCCTTTCACAAATATTTGGTGAATGAATACATGACTTCCTAGACCTCTTGAAACTTGTGCTCATTGAGGCATGTCTGTATCAGCAATTCCAGGTGAACACAAGACTCTCTCTGGTTCTAGGCATCCTTCCAGAACACTACTGCCTCATTTCTGCTTAGACATTTTCAGCAACTCTTGACTTGTACCGTTTCCAGGATGCCAGACCTTTGTTCCAGTCTTTCCCTGTCTGGGTGAGCTCAGTTTTGAAGGAATCCACTCCAGTGTAAACAGAATCGGAAGGAGAAGGAAATGTTGCCCGCCTGCACCCTTCCTTTTCTCTGTTCAGTGTAAGACCTCCATCCTCCACTTATCCTCACCCTAACCTTGGTTGGATCCAAGGACTTTAAGTCCTGACAGCACTCTAACCTGCCTACCCTGAGGCTTTTACTTCCTCAGAGTTACCAAAATAATTCTAAACATTTATCTTGTTTGACTACTCTTGTGTTTTCCCTTTAAAACTACTCTTGCTTATGGTAGGAGGGTCGGAAGAGGAGTGGGATCCTGAAGGATGCTGTTTAGTACCAGGCAGTCCTAAAATGCCCTTGTGGCCCTTGCATTAATGGAGAATGACCTTTTCTTGACTAGTGAAACTGCTCTTTGGATCATCTTCCTCTTCTTGTGTGTTTTTCCCTTTGATTTACCTTCCTTCCACGTCTTTCATTGATAACCTAGGAAACAAACGTCAGGATTGGTTGACTACTGTTTGCTTTTCTTCACTGCAAATATTTCCCAGGAAGCATAATCTTAGGAGCTATTTGCTGTTGCAAACTGTTGAACATAAGCCTTTGTAAAAGGATTCCAGTACCTTTGTGTGGTTGTAGTTTTGCGTCTGTACCTAAAGCAACATTTGTGCAATAACGTAATCCTTCAGTATGTTGTTGTTCTTAGGTGCCGTCAAGTCAGCTCTGACTCATAGCGACCCTGTAAGACAGGGTAGAACTGCCCCGTAGGGTTTCCAAGGAGTGGCAGGTGGATTTGAACTGCCGACCTTTTGTTTGGCAGCTGAGCTCTTAACCGCTATGCCAGTGAGGCTCCTCCTTCAGTATCTTTGTTTCAAATTTGATACAGTGATTTTACTAAAGATGATAATTAGGTTTTCTGGAATTTTCAAAGTAATCCTGAAGTTTTGTTTTTGCCTAAGAATTAGAATTTACAAATTTGTAAAAAGTAACGGTGGTGCCTCTGGTCATACCGATTTAACTTATGACTAATTTCAACAAATTACATGAGAAGTAGAGCAAATAAGCTGAACGCAGGCATTTACTACAGAATACAAAAAAAGAAAAAAAAATCCATTGCCTTCAAGTTGTTTCTGACTCATAGCGACACAATAGGACAGAGTAGAACTGCCCCATAGGGTTTCCAAGGCTGTAATTTTTATGGTAGCAGACTGTCACATCTTTCTCCGGTGGAGCGGCTGGTGGGTTTGTCCCAACCTCCAACCTTTTGATTAGCAGCCAAGTGCTTAACCATTGCACCACCAGGGCTTTCTTACTGCAGACTAAGAGACTGATACCTTTATAAATAACATTCAAATGACCTGGACTTTTTGGTAGATCCGAAACTTGTACCAATTAATAATTTCCAGAGTAAAAAAATTCAAAATAATTGCAATGATCAAATACATGCAACAGCTACCATGTACTTTACGTGCCCTGGTTTTTTTCTATTTTGAAGAGTCTGTCAGGTGAAATACAGGGAACATACAGGGGAATATAGTATAAATGTTTTCCATATCATAATGCATGTCTAAATAGATTCTCATTGGCCACTCATGTCACCAGTAGACATAGTGACACAAAGAACACAGAGAATTAGATTTCGAAGCAGTGACTTTTTTCTCTGTGATCCTCACCCTCATTTGCTTGTATTTGGCAAACTAGAAGGAACACAGCCTCAGCAAGATCCGGCAGATTCATTCTTCTACATTGTCAGGATTCTAAATCTCTCTGAAAACACCTATGGCAAAAGATTATATCCTGTTTCTTCTCTCTCATTTTCGGGCTGGACAGCTTTTTTTTTTTTTTTTTTTTTAACCTTCTAAACAGCCATTACCAAAGCATTCTTAGATGGGAGCTTCTTGTTCTGAGTGTTGCCAGCTTCCTTGCACTCTGTCACAGTATCCTTGAGGAGAAGCTGTACTTAATATGAAAGCTTCTGTCTTCTTAGTGGTCCCATCATGGATTGTTGTGGCAATCACTTAGGATTTGTTCTTTTTTTTTTTTTTTTAGAATAATTTGCAAGAAGGAAAATGGAAATATATTTAATAAATGGTAATATGTTGCCAAGTAATTAATCTAGTTATTTGACCCATGAAACATACAAACTCCGAGGGAGAAAGATGTGGCAATCTGCTTCTGCAAAGATTACAGCCTTGGAAACCTTATGGGGGAGTTCTGCTCTGTCCTGTAGGGTCGCTATGAGTTGTGAGTGACTCGATGGCACACAACAATAATAGTCATTTTTAGATGCATTAGTGTTGGTTATAAGGATTCTAATATTTTATATCATAGAAGTAAGTTGAATTAGTGCAATTGAACCAATACCAGAATTCAGGAGGCCTGGTTCTAATTCTGTCTGGGGCACTGAATACTTGTATGTCCTTGGTTACATTAGTTTAATTCTCTAGGATCCTTCTCATTTGTAAGGTGAGAATGTTGAGTGTCATAAACTAGGGTGCCTTTCTGTTCTGAGATTATATGAAATATGCATTGTCACAGTTTCAGCAAACTGTCGTAATGACATATGAAAGAAAAACAAGGTATATAAGAGTTTTAAAACTTTTGAGGAAGGGAGATTACTTTTTGAAATGGTGAGATTAAAAAATACTGTTTAATCCACCTAATTATTTAAAAATATTTGCAGATCTATTATGTGGCAAATATTGTGCAAGGCGCTAGCAATACAAATGCTGGACAAAACCTACCCAGTCTTTGACCTCATGTAACTTCTTTAATTATAGTCTTTATTTTAAAGAAATGTTATTCAGGTAAGACATAAGAACTCCATTTGTCTTGGGACTATCTAAAACCAAAAACCAAATCTGTTATGGTCGAGTCGATTCTGACTCATAGCTACCCTATAGGCCAGAGTAGAACTGCCCCATAGAGTTTCCAGCCAGCAGCTAGTGGATTTGAACTGCCAATATTTTGGTTAGCAGCTGAGCTCTTAATTACTTCGCCACCTAGGAAAGGTTTTATTATCATGCACTTTGGGTGATTTTGTCCACTGCAAATCTGTGGGGCACAGCCATGATAATAAAAGTAACCCTAAAGAGCTGATTGAAGATGTATAAAGCACTTGTTATGTTATTTACTTTGAAATAATTTAATACTTGGGAACACATATGGAGTAACAGCTGGGGATTTTACATCAAGGGTGAATTTAATAAGTCATTTATTTGGATTTTATACTTATGAATTAGAGGAGCTTAGAACCCTCTCATTTTGACATCCGTTTTGGGTTTGTTAATGCCAGCCTGTCAGTGAAGATGTTCCAGGAGACCAGCTCAAAGGCTTCCTTAAGATTCTTGTTGCGGCTTTGGATAGCTCAGAGGCTATCAAGAGCAGAATGGTAGGAAGAAAAGTAATAGAATTGGAAGGATCAGTATATTAAAAAAACTCACTGCCGTCTAGTTGATTCCGACTAGTAGCGACCCTATATAAGGGGATGAAAAGCTACTAAGAGAGTGTATTGTCCAAGAAATGGAGAGGACATTGAGGGAGGAAAGACGAAGGGAGGGCTGGATTCAAGTGGCAAAAAAAAACCCAAAATGTGTTTTATTATTTTGGGAAAGGGAATTATATTGCTATGTGCCTAGAGTAAAGTGAAAGGGTATAAATTATGTAATTAAAATTACATAATAAAATGAACTATCTGGCATGTGTAAGCCATTTAAAAAACTTAGAAAATGAGAGTATAACTAGCATATAAATAATAAAAAATATACTGGAATATAGTGGTGAAGTTAGATATTTAATTTTAATTAAATATTGCAGCTCATTTTGGCTAACAAAGTTCTGAGCAACAGGTTCATTGCAATAGAATGTTAGATAAAATGTATTCCAGTAGTTTAATGCTTCCATATTTGTAGAAACTAGATACTGTAATCTGAAAGCAGAATTTAATGGCTGTCTATTACCTTTCTCTACTTCATCCCTAATCCAGAAACAACCTGACAAAGTTGAAAGAACAGGTTTTGGAGTCTGACAAACTTAGGTTTGAATAAACCCCTGCTGAGTACTTTACTAAGTGTGGGACCCTGGGTTAGCCACCCCTACCTTCTCTTAGCCTTCCCCGAACCTGTCTTTAGTGAGATGTTGTGTGCCATCAAGTTTATCCCAACTCACAGCGACCCGACCCTATAGGAAAGAGTAAAATTGCTCCATAGGATTTCCTGGGCTGAAATATTTTACGGGAGCAGATAGCCAGGTCTTTTCTCCCTCGGAGTGGCTGGTGGGTTTGAACCTCCGACCTTTCTGTTAGCAGCTGAGCGCTTAACCATTGCACCACCAGGACTCCTTCTTTTGTGAAATAGGAACAATAAAGACCTGGCAAGCTGTTCCCATAAAGATTACAGGCTAGAAAATCCTATGGGGGCATTTCTGCTCTGTCACATGGGGTCACTATGAGTTGAAAATTGACTCAATGGCATCTAACAACAACAGATTTATTGTGAAAGAGGAGCAATGTTCTTTGTAAATTTCCAAAAAACCCAATAAATGTTCAAGCTGACATTCATTAATTTCAGACAAATTTGAATGTCTCCAAATGATCTAAAAATTTTCTTTTTTTCCCTCAACAATTCATTTGATAGTAACCTTATCGAAAGAGTCCATAGACTAGGTTAACAGATGTCAGATACTTAAAAAAAGTGATAAGCAGCACTTTATTTTGCTGGCATTGTCTGGTCAACCCATTAAAAAATTAAAACCGGAGTCCCTTTTTGGCTCTCTGGCAGTGACTGGCGCAGGTATACATGCATATGTTATAATTGCCGATTCCAGCATTTCCATCAGACAACTAAATGCTGTGTGACAGTATGAAAGCTACTTTTACAAATTCTATAAAACTATGAGGATGTATGGAGCCTTGGTGGCACAGTGCTTAAGAACTTGGCTGCTAACCAAAAGGTCGGCAGTTCGAATCCACCAGCCGCTCCTTGGAAAGCCTATGGGGCAGTTTTCTACTCTACTCTGTCCTATAGGGTCGCTATAGGGGTTGGGTTATTTTGATGAGTGTATATATATATATATATATATATATATATATATATATATATATATATATAACCCAAACCTGTTGCTATCGAGTCAATATATATATATGTATGTATTTTGTAGAATGTTAAGTATTTTACAACAAATTAAGTTTAAATTAGAAAAACTTAGATAGGTAAAAGAGAAACTGCTTGTTTCATTTGTCTGAGAATTTCAAGCGTTCTCCATCCGTTGCAATCACGCTAATTTGTATGTATGTTTAAAGCTTTAGGGTGTGAGATGCAACAATTACCCAGCTAATGTCATTTGTGTTTTGTGTGAGTGTACAATGCTCTATTCTTATTGGTCTCTCAGCTTACCTGCTAGGCCTTCATTTTAAAGAAAAACTGTGACAATGGGAAATCACATCCATGATTATTAGTTTATAAGTAGAGGTGATAAGTGATTATATTTTCCTTTTCAGCATATAATTTATCTGCCTTGAAGGACTCTGAGGGACGTGGGAAGAGTGCTTGCTTGAGTACTATTTTGTATTTTTCCCTCTGTATCATTAACACTCTTTTTGTTCACCTCTGTGTCATCTTGCTGCCTCTATCATATGGAGCCGAAAGTAAAATAAAAAAATGACATATCTTATTGAATATGATTGCAAAGTAAGTGCGTTATTTGAAGGCATATATGTTGTTCACCATGAGTTAGCAACATAGTATGATTATTTCTTTTGAGGTTTCACTCACGTCTAGGAAGAAAAAAAGAAAAAAACACTTAAAGTGACCTAAGTGGTGAGAATATTTGCAAGGGCTATCTGGTAACTGGAGCCCTGGTGGTGCAGTGGTTAAAAGCTACGGCCGTTAACCAAAAGGTCAGCAGTTCAAATCCACTAGCTGCTCCTTGGAAACCCTATGGGGCAGTTCTACTCTGCCCTATAAGGCTGCTATGAGTCAGAATTGACTCGACAGCAATGGGTTTATCTCTTGACTGGGTTTTCTCTGCAGGCCCCCGTTTGATGCATGAGCCAGGGATAGAGCTTAGAATTCAAAGTTCTTCTCTTTAAATTCTGACTCTAATCTCGATACTCTTGTATTTATCTGATGTTTAGCACAGTGCTTGGTATCTAATGGATGTTCAGTAAAGTGTTTAGAATGAACAAATAATGTTCTTGCTTAATTGTCCAATTACATTAATATTTATTTTGCATTTGATGTTTTCATAGTATATTTGGTTCTGTCAGACTATTTAAATTTTATATCCAGCCTGCAAGAGACAAACTCAAGTGCACAGATTTGTTTGAATTTTGCTTACACCTGTCATTTAAAGAAAAACTTCAGAATTAAGTTGTGTTAAAAAGAGCTGATGGAAGAGTATCCTCCTCTTGGAACTCTTTGAGTGGCCCATTCATATTGTAAGAAGCTAGGTAAATGTAATGACTCTTCCCAGTCTGGATTGCTTATATTTTCTGCACAATTCTGTCTCAAACGAGGGAGAAATGTTTGTCAGCAAGTGGGCTACGGCTGCCAAAAATGTACTGCTAGGAGATGGAATGACATAATCTTGGTCCTGGAATATCACTTCAGGACAGGATCTGAAGATCTAGAATTATGTGCTGTAAGCTCAGAGCACCTCATTAAATTGAAAGTTACAGCCTTAGAGTGATTTGGGAACTAGGGGAGCTGAAAATATCTCTGAAGGCTAGAGATTTATTGGGGCTGTTGTGTCAAGGGAAATTGAGAGAGTGAACATTCTTATAGATAGAAAAGTGAGAAATCACTTCCTGTACAGTCTTTATTCGAGGCTTATTAAACAGTTCTTCATTTAAGCTTGTTGTTGTTAGGTGCCATCGAGTCAGCTCCAACTCATAGTGACCTTATGTATGACAGAACGAAACATTGCTGGGCCCCACTCCGTCCTCACAGTCGTTGCTGTTTGAGCCTGTTGTTGCAGCCACTGTGTAAAAAGTCCATCTCATTGAGGGTCTCCCTTTTTTTCGATGACCCTCTACTTTACCAAGCATGACATCTTTCTCCAGTAGTTGGTCCCTTCTCATTTAAGCTAGTGGTTCTCAAACTTCAGTGCACGTAAGAAATACCTGAATAAAATTGTTAAAATGTTGATTCTTAGATCTCATCCTCAGAAAGTCTGGTTCAATAGCTCTAAGAAGAAACCTGGACTATACATTTTAGACAAAGTTCCAACGTTGTGCCTAAAGGTGACTGAGCTCCACACCTTGAGGATAATTGATCCAGGCTCAGAAGGCTCTGTAGACTGTTTGCTATTTGGAGAGAATGATCCTAGAATTAGCTCCTTGAAGATGAATATATCCCAAGTATTCACCTGGGATTGCCCAATATTGTATCAGTAGGGATGGGGACATAGGAGGTGAGCTAGTGCTCTTATCACCATATCCTATGGCTATAGCTTCCGGGGTCAAAATAATCTTGTTGGTTCTGTGGTAGAAGGTATTTGAGGTTTCACTGTTTGTGGCTTTGGTTGTTTGTGGACTTTCTTCCCATTTTTCCTGAGGATGATTTGTTTGCTCTCCTGTGTTTATGTTCAGTAGTTTACAGGTCATTACTATATGACATGTGTCTTGTGGCCTGTTTCCTCAAAATAAACAACTATTTGAAAATGTAGAGGATGGTAGAGGAGGAGAGAAGAAGGGTTGTTATGAAGGTCAATTTGACATTGTTGTTGAGTTGTTAGCTGCTGTCGAGTCAGTTCTAACTCATGATGACCCCGTGTGTATACAGTAGAACCGTGCTCCATAGGGTTTTCAAGGCTGTGAACTTTTGGAAGTAGATCACCTGGCCTTTCTTCTGAGGTGCCTCTGGGTGGGTTAAATCTGCCAGCCTTTCGGCTAGTAGTTGATCACTTAACCATTTGCGCCACCCAGGGACTCTTTAATTTGATATTACCATGATTTTTTTGCATTTTTTCAGAGTGAGATTTACACAGCATTTCTCAAATCCTTCATCTTCTAGTTCATTTTGGAGGGATGACTTGTGCAGGTAAAGGAGGAAAGAAACAGGATCTGAATGCCAGAACAAATTTTCTTTTTTCCTAAAAAGGAAGCAGTAGGCAGTTCATATAACAGTTGGATAGGACGACCCCTCAACTTCTACCAAACTATGACAAAAATTATAGTGGTTGCCAATCTCTACATTCTTAGCCAATTAGTTTTTCTCTCATTCAGTGGCCAAGTTGGGTGGAGTTCTAGCTGACCTTTTCAAATAAATGGTGATCCAACCTTTGAAGAAATTTGCAGAGAACTCTAGAATCAGTGTATCATGAGAGGAGGCTATCTGTGCAGATATCCTGATGTTACCTTAACTGCAAGTCCTTGAAGTCCACTTGACTCCTTTGCTATTCACTGTCCTATATTTGTTGTGTGTGATTCTGCTGTGTTCAGTGGAGGAAATTAAAATGTTCTAAAACATGTTCCTGTTTGTTTTTGCTTTATACCTATGCTTCTTTATGAATTGGCCTTCCAATTTAGTATTGAAAGTTGGTGGTTTTTCTGAATAGTTTTATAGATATTTATCCTGTTTCCTTTCATTGCATTTTTTCCTGTAGAATAACAAGTTATTTATTACATCTCCACTATAGGACTAATTGTATTATACTGTTATTTTGGTTTATTATACTTCCTTGAAAGAGAAACCATGTTTTATTTATCTGTGTATGCCCATGCCTAGCAGAGGGCCTGAATTATAAAGGTACTCTATAAACGTTTGTTAGAATAATGGCTAAATGACTGAATAAATCATTGTGTAGTTTGTGGTTTATCTGGTACTGTTCTGTAGGTTACAATGATTTTGTGTTGCCATATTATAGTTAATTATTTTATTTTAACTGTCCTTCTGTTTATAACTTTCTCAGACACAGACAAGAGTAAGAATAGTTATGATATTATTTTAAAAAATGTTTTAAGATTTTCAAGACACTCATGTCTGTTTTTGTGGCACTTCACAGTAATCTGTAGCTTTCACTCAAATTATCTCTAACTTTGGTTAGTATCTTAAAATGCCTATAGACGCAGCAACTATTTGGGTGAACATATGCGTTGCCACTTATAAGTGTTTGTATGTTATCTCTTATAGAACACTACCATACTATTATTTAATTGTTATTTTGGTATGTAAGAAATCCTGTGTTATCAATTATTTCATTAACCAGAACTCTCTACAACCCAGCACATCTGTCCTACAGTAATTATTAATGGACGTAATAATAACACTGGAGGGATAGAATCCTTGGGAAATATGGTGAAGGTAAAGTTAGAAATTGTTTATTTAAGGGATGGGGAAGAAAACTTATCAGGAGCAAGTAGAAGTATTACTGAGTATTTTTTGAGGGCCCAGCTGGAAGTGGAGATAATGAATTTGTGGCCCAAACTGAGAGAATAAGTATGACTTGGAGAGGTACAAAGTGGGGAAGGTATTAATTGTATATGGAAAGGCCTTTATGTTGGACTGAAGTTGAGGTGTTTCGGGGAAATCAGTTAGAGTGGAGGGTTATGTTTTGGGAAATAATGAGGGTAACTGTCAAATGGGGACAGATAGTAATCTTCTAAGATATTTCTAGCCTTCCTGAACTGGATGCAGATTTGATGTTAAGATATTCAGTATATATCTGAGTTTTGTTCTTTCACGATTTGATTCACTCTCAGAATACCTGACCATTTTTCCCCCTCAGGTGACCTGGTAATTAATTTATTGTTGTTGTGTGTCATTGAGTCGATTCTGGCTCATAGCGACCCTGTATGACGGAGTATAACTGCCCTATAGGGTTTCTTAGGCTGTAATCTTTATGGGAGCAGATCACCAGGTCTTTTCTCCCACGGAGCGGCTGGTGGGTTCGAACCACTGACCTTTCAGTTAAGAGCTGAGCTCTTAACCATTGCGCCACCAGAGCTCCTTGGCAACTAGTTAGCGTTTGAGAAACTCTTGTTCTGAGCCATTGATTAGTATCTACATTAGATTTTTAAGTTTAGAGCTAACCCTTAAAAAATAGAAGGATATTCAGCTACATCATTCAGTGAATTATGGCTTGATACATAGCTTCCTGGGTATGAGAGAACTTATGGGATTTAGAGTAACGGGTAGCTGCCAAAACATTTCATATTGTATTGGAGAGCGCAGAATTTATTTTCTTATCTGAAAAGGTAAAACTTTGTTCTGGTGCAACAAACATTCTAATTAAGTGAACTATTACATATACTGTATCAATTTGTAATTATGTAGGTGAAATTCAATAAAATACGCTTAAGAGTTAAATTATTTTCAATTTGTTGATCAGTCTTTGATGATCCCAAAGGTACTCCTGTGAGTTTCATTGTCTCCATGTCATCATATGAGTCTTAATTATCACTGTGCTATAGACGTTTGCACGTTCGGTAAATGGAGTGTTTTAGGTAATCAAATGGTTGATAGAAAATTTCCTCTACGTGGAAACACTAAGGTACTAAATGGTTCTTGTGGTCTGAAAGAGTTAATTGCATACTCAATTTCTCATATTCTACCAGGGAGTCTCTTAGGTGAAGGGAGACATTTATGAGTGGATTTTCAGATAATATCTGAGTTCTGTGTATAATTTGGTTAATGTGCTTGCCTTGTTTTTCTTGAAAAATGCCTTTAAGCCTGTTCGTGTGTGTATACATGGGGGTGAGTCAGGAGGGGGGCAGGCAGATGCTATAACTCAATAACACTGTATTTTGATTTTTGTTTTCATTTGACTTTGGGGAAATAACTTTTCTGTCTGTATTTCCCATCTCTGAAATCGTATCTAATAAACTAATCTCTAACTCAAGAGTGAATATATGATAAAATGTGAACAGTGAATTGAAGACATTGTGTTTACTATTACTAATGACCTCACTGTGCTGCTTTGCTTCTTTCTTAGGGACCAAAACATTGGCTAAGTTCCTTTACTCTCTACATTCTGGGAAAAGAACAGCTTTTGGAGTTAGACAAACCCCTAGTATCTTGTGCGTCCTTGGATAGATCAGTGTCTTTGAGGCATCCCTTATCTATAAAATGAGGGTAATACTTAATTTATAGGATTATGAAGATTAAAATTATAATGATTAGCACATATTTGGAACACAGTAAATGCTCAATAAATTTTGGTGCCTTTCTCCAACCTCTTATAAGTTATCTACTGATTTGCATATTGGTAGCCACATCTCCTGACCCCTTCAGTTAACTCCAGCCACAGTCTTTGGCAAAACCTCTGAATATTACCTTTCTTTGTAGTTCTTGTTTCCCATAAAAAGCCCTCTCATGCTTTTTATGGGAAATATTTTCAACATTTTTGGGTGTACAGTATTTTAGGGCTGTTCTCTAAGTTTAATATGCTTACGAGTGAAGTCCTCTTCCATAAATCTTAAAAACAAACGTGGTCTTCCTGATTACTTGTTTATTCACCCATTCATTTACTCCTCACATTCATTCATTCAGGCAGCATTTATTTAGCAAATGAGCACTTACTGATTCACACAACATGCAATATGAGTTAAACACACATGAAGGGAGACACTCAGGTAGAAATTTAATATGGGCCTTTTGGATTTAAAAATGTAAAATCACCATTTTAAAAATTACTAAATAATGTGCATAACAGCTACCTCTGTCTCTGCCCCTCATCCTATCCTGACCTTTCCTCATTTGTCATGATGTGGAGGACACAAGGACAAAGGAAAAATCTGTGTGCAAAAAAGACCAGTTGAGCTATAATGATGATAGTGATAATAGTAGTTGTGATTTATTGAACCCTTATGCTGTACAAGGCACTGTGGTAAGTGCTTTACACATTTTATGTCATTCTATGCTCACAACAGTGTTGCAGTGGTGATGCCTTACTATATATAGCCTACAGAATGTCAAGAGCCTACCCCTCTGATCTCACCTTGTAATACTCTAATCCACACTCAGGTCTCTACTGTATGTCCTTGAATGTGCCAAGCAAGCGCCATCTTGCCTCATGACTTTCCTATTCTCCTTACCTGAAATGCTTATCCCTAATTCTCCACATGGAGTCCCTGGGTGATGCAAACAGTTAAGCACTCAACTACTAGTCGAAAAGTTGGCAGTTCGAACACACCCAGGGGTGCCTCAGAAGATAGGCCTGGCGATCTGCTTACAAAAGGTCACAGCCTTAAAAATCCTATGGAGCGGTTCCGCTCTGCACACATGGGTTTGTCATGAGTCAGAACCGACTCTACGGCAACTAACAACAACAACAAATTCTCCACATGACTACTAGACCTTTCTTTGCTTTCACATTTTAGCTCAGTGTCATCTCATCAAACAGTAGTCCTCCCTCACCAAACTATTCTCTCTCACGTATTACTGTTATTTCCATCATAGTATATCACCTTCAGAAATTATCTTTTCATCTCCTGTTTACTTATTAATTTCCTGTCTTTCCCCACTGTAATTTAAGTCCACAAGGGTAGTGACCTTGTCTAGGTTGCTCCCTGTGATCTTTGCAGTGCCTAGAACAGTCCTGCCTAGGGGTAGGTTCTCAATAAATCTTCATTGACTGAATGAATGTTATTTTGAAAGAAGTCTTAGGACTTGGAAATGAAAGAGAATAATTAAAGATAACTTATGGGGTGGGAGAAGGAGAATTAACGTTTGTCAGGCAACCGCTATTGGCCTATCATTTATTAAGTGTTTTCATAATATGTATCACTGAATTTTCATAACAATCTGCTGAGAAAATTTAGATCCAGAGAAGTTGAGTAACTTGCTTAAGATTATAGATAATTACTGGTAGAGATAAGATTAAAATCCTTGTCTGTCTAGCTCCAAAGCCTGTATTCCTTCTAACAAATTATATATTTCAAACATAGGTGAATGTGGTGGACCTTGTGATGTGCTGCACAGATGCCCCTTTAGGAGTGAAGAATTTATTCCCCTGTATGCTAGGAGTACTGTTGTCAGTTATCTCTCAGCTGTGGGTCCCCGGTGTGTATTTTCTGGACCGAAGAGAGCCGTATTGCCCAAGGTCATGCCCCATTCTTGTGACTGATCAGAATGAAGATATAAAGGCTTGGCTCCCTTGCCCTAATTTGGGGCAATTCTGAGGTCAGAACTCCATATAGAGTCAGCTGAGACCTCCACTGAGACTACAACACAGTGCAACTTCTCCCTTTACCCAGTCCTACTTCCTTCTTTTCCCTCTCAAGGATTGGTCCTAAGAGCATTCTCTAATAAACTTCTGCATGCTAATCTCCTTCTCGGAGTCAGCTTCCTTGAGAACTCTACTTGTGATAGCAAGTTTGAGAATGGTGATGGCATTAATAAAGGTGCAAAAGTCAGTAATGGGAAGCTGGTGTTTGGAAGAAATATAATGATAGTCTTGATTAAGACTATGATTTTTTAAGTTTAGGTGAAGATGGTTGGTTCTGTGCTGTGAGTTTTTTGAGGGCTTTATATTACTGATGGTGCCCTGGTGACACAGGGTTTAAGAGCTTGGCTGCTAACCAAAAGGTCGGCAGTTCCATTCCACCAGCCTCTCCTTGGAAACCCTATGGGGCCGTTCTACTCTGTCCTATAGGATTGCTATGAGTACGAGTCGACTCGATGGCAGTGGGTTTTTGGTTTAAATTACTAAATCACTAGCCTCAGCTCAGTGCTGTCCTGTGGTTGGTTGTCAACTCAATAAACAGACCATTGAGGATTTTGGATTGGAGCTTGAGAGAGAGGTCATGGCTGAAGATGGTGACTTGGGAGTTGATAGTTAATGCCATGAGAATTGATAAGCTCTCTGAGTGAAAGAGAAAAAAATAAGAACAACAGAGAACTAAGGAGCAATATACAAAAAGAACCAGTAGAATATTGGCACCAGAAGTTAGTTTGGGTACTTTTTTTGTGTGGGAGTGGGAGGTAGTTGAGGAGCAGCTGAGAGAAAGAGCCCCAGTGGTTGGCATTTATGAAAAAAAGGAGAGTTTAAAGGTGATGGTTTTGAACCCCATATGAGTAAGGTTGTCCTGGTGGACTTGGAAAAGTGATGTCAGTCATGCATTGGAAAGATCTGAAGAAGTGATATATGATGAGTAAGCAAAGGATATCATTGGCATAAACCTCTCATCCAAGACATGTGGCAATAAAACGAAAAGAGAGAGAGATAGTTGGCAAGATCTGTGGGGCCAAACCAAAGTTTATTAAAGAGGTGAAGACTCATGTTTGAAGGCAACTGAGGAGTTGAAGTGCTGGAGGTGGATGAGGTAGATAGGATTTGGGAAAGGATAGTGTCAATCGAGAGGAGTTCTCCAACTTCCTTTCCAGGAGTAATAACACTTTTATACCCAGAGGGAATGGAATGTGGCACAGGAAGAGTATAATGCAAAAGCACTGGTCAGATTTTGGTTTTATTTAGACATAATTTATTATACTCTTGTCTCGATTTTATTACTGTAACTCAGCCACTGGTCAGTAATTATATGTTTCTAATGACCGTCAAATTCAGATTCTCATACTGTTTACAGTTCTCCAGGTATATCTTCTCGAAGTTAGCTGCATGACCATGCAAGTTGAGGTAGGCCTGAAATGTCACTAATTTATCCTTCAATAATTTTATACTTCAGTAATTTTATACTGAAGTATAATTTTATACTTCAGTAATTTTAAATGTTGAAGTTTTCAAGGATTTCATTTTACTTGGGTCCACAATCAGTGCCCACAGTCATGTACTTTGGACATGTTATCAGGAGGGGCCAGTCCCTGAAGAAGGACATCATACTTGGTAAAGTAGAGGGTCAGTGAAAAAGAGGAAGACCCTCAGTGAGATGGATTGATACAGTGGCTGCAACAATGGGCTCAAACATAGCAACGACTGTGAGGATGGTGCAGGACTCGGCTGTGTTTCGTTCTGTTGTACGTAGGGTCTCTGTGAGTTGGAACTGACTCAATGGCACCTAACAACATGCAACAATTTTATGTTCAACTGATAAAGTGTACAATTTTTCATTTGTATATTCCACTGCTTAGCTAACTTTTGGATTGTCTTATCGAGAGTTTTAGACTACATTTTCCCTTATCCTTCTAAAGGTAGGACTTTATAAATTGAATACCATGTGGAGGGAGCTATTTTTTGATTTGTGCTTGTATTGGCTTGTTGTCTTTCAGTTTTAAAGGCATTTTGATATTTCTTTCTTTTTTTTTTGGGCATAACCTTTGTTCTTAGCCTGTCCAGGTCTAATATGACTTTGTTGTTGTACTCTCTTTGACACTTGTGGGAAGGTCACTAATGGAAGGAACTCTTGAAGTTATATTGGTTATATTGGATATATTTGTGGTTATATTGGATATACTTTATACAGTCGAAAGATAAGTGATGTGGAAGGTAAAATAAGGCCAAGAAGGACATACAAAGCAACTGTAGCTTCTTGTCCCTCTTCCTTTCCTTTTCTGGGTGAATTTTGCTCAATTTCATCAAGCAAGATTTTTGTTTGTTTTATACACTGCGGATCCCCAGTATCTGCTATGTACCTGATACGTAGTAGTTGCTCAATAAATATTTGTTATGTGAATAAATTTAGAGTGCATATAAAGATATTTATTCTAACTATACCACACAAATGTTGTAAGGACCAAATAAGATAATAAATATAAATATGCTTTAGAAAAATGAAATCAACAATAGCTAAAGCAAAATAGACAAAACCGAGTGTAGAAATGTGATTATTACATCCTTTTATTTTAGTTTTTATTCCTTCATCATATATTTACTATATATGCAGTATGCATGCTTGACTTTACTATGTTCTGAGCCAGAAGACAAGATCTAAAGAGCAGAAAATGGCTTTAGTCATCTGCAGAGTTAAAAATAAATAGTGTTATGGATTTTCCTTGAATATTCTTAGGATTTATGACACCAGTCAAAGTACATTATATACTAGGAGGAAATAATAATTTTTTTCTACATAATCTAACTAGATTAAAAAAAAAAATCATCACTCGTTCACCCAATAGATATTTATTGTTGGCTTCTTCTGTGCCAGAATTTGAGATGTCTCAGTTATTTGAGGAAAATACTTTTAATCCCCCAGCCCCAATTTTCTGTTGTGAACATTTCAGGAATGAAATTTCAGAAATATTTTTTTTCTTTCTTCCAACTTCTTTGTTGTATAAAGTCTTCCTAAGGGAAAGCAAGAGTTTTGAAGAAAAATTCACATTATCCCAACAGTAAATTTAAGGAGAACCTGTCACTACACTAGTGAGAAGTCTTTAATCTTAATTCATAAGTTTCCGAGTCCCCAACGAAGGAAGAAGTACCTCTTTTAAATGCCTGTCCACCTCAATGCAAGGTCATTCTGAGTCTGTCAACATTTTTCCAGTTTCATTTTTTTTCCCTTGCATGATTGGTTTGTGTATGAGAGATGTCTTGATTTTTGAATATTGTCTCATTAAATCTTTGATTTTTTTAATTTAAGGTGTTTTCTTTCCAGAAAGGAAAGGATGCAGAGATTCTTACAAATTGTGTTTTTGTTATAGCATTTACATATATAAACCTGAGTTTATTTTGATAGCATTTTGAATAACAATTTTTGATGATATAGGGCAGAAGAAAAATGGCTCTGTCGTTGGATTCTGAATTAAAAAAAAAAAAAAAACGTTTGATGGAAATCTAGAGTAGGCATAATTGCTTTCATTGTGTCTTTTAAAAGTTTGCCACAAGTCATAAAAATGTCTTTTACCGCTTTAATAAAAGAATTTGCCTCCAAAGACATTTGTTGTAAGGAGTGAGAATGATGGGATGATTGTGTTGTAATGGAACTGAGACTGAAAAAAAAGAGTAAATCTTAGCTACAGACTATTGTAATTCCATTTGAAGCCTCAGACAGATATGAGGGCGTTTCTTTCTAGTGTGGATGCTAGAGGAGAGAGATTTATTGTTTCCACCTGATATCAAGATCAATAAATGCTTTGTGGAACTGACAGTGTTTGCAAGCTGTAAAGTCTTTCTTTTTTTTTCTCTTGTGCAAACTTTATGTGCCATTGTAAACACATTTCCAAGAAAACCCATCTTTCCTTTTGTTCTGAATTAAGATTCTTTCTCTAAAAGTGTGTTTGCAGAGTACAAACCTAACTTCCCTGCTGAAGCAGGATGGGATGGGATGGGATGGGATGCGTCTGCAGCTTGCAAGGAGTTAACTGTGAAATGTGATATATGAGGCTGTTGCCTGTTGATTCTCTAAGCATGGGCACCTTCTGTCCTTATTCAGGTGCATTCTTGGGATGCTGGATGTGGTGGTGGGGTGAGGGTGGGGGGGCAGAGGTAGGAATCAGAATTAAATTAACTTTTAAATATAACTTGCCACCATCAGTCTAGCCTTCGTGACTATTGAAAAAAACCTAGATAATCTAGGTCTCAAACACCTAGTTAACACAGCTATCCAATTATTTTGATTATGCAGATGGAATATAGAATCTTAATGGCATTACTGATGACTGCAATGACAGAGATTAACAATTCCATTGAGCATGTAATTGGAAGAAGTCTTTTACTGCAGCTTACACCCAGAGATGACATGATTTTTCAAAAAATATATGCTAGTAAGTTACTTTCAAATACGGGTCAATAAAAGTATTACCACCGTGTAACTAACTATAAATATGAATCTACAAATATGGATCTAAAAAGAAGATCAGAACAATGATTCTTGGTAATTAGTTAAAATATTGAGGTACTTTATGTGATTTATAAATCAAATCAAGATATACTCTTCTAGAAACATCTTTAAACATTTAAAATAACGAATATTGTATTATTTTGCTCTTCTAGAATAACTAATTGAAGTGGAAGTAAAGGCATATCAAGTAAAGCTAGCTTCCACCTTAGAGCTTAATACTCTTTTAACCTTTGCTATATTAATGGATGAAGGTTGTGAGAAAACTGTGAACTAGGGAAAATTTACTTTTGATGGTCCTTATTCTCCCTTTCTCTCTTTCTCTGTCTCTGTCTCTAAATTCCTTGATCAAAACCTCATGCCAGGAAAACCTGCTATGAATGTCTCCTGCCAGACAAATTGGGCATTTTAAATAACTTATCATATTAAATAATTAACTGTAAAGTATTTCCTTTGATTTTAAGCCCCTGGGCAGGGGTGTAAGGTAAGTTTTTTTGGGGGGGGAGAGGATTGGGGAATGCGTGGCTTGGGGATAGCTTTCCTGGTGCTCCTAAAATCAAGGCTAGTGTCTGGCCTCATAAGGCTTTGCCATATATTGATTGCTATATAGTCGTGGTGCTTCTAGGCACTTCTTAGGCAGCCATCAGGAGAATGTTGTAGCTACAGTAAATTATTTAATGTTCTTGACCTGTAGGATTAGTAAAAATACATTTAGGAGACAAATATGAAATAATAATGTATAGCACCTTTGATGATGTAGCATTACACTTTTATATTTTGTTTACTAAACTATTTTTTGTTATTTTAAAGAACTCTTACTGCTATTTCAGGGTTGATTTTAAATAAGGCTCATAGAACTAAATTGGGCCAATGTCCTTATGTTTTATGATGCTCAGAGATTCTAGAGATTTTGCCACTTATATGAATAATTTATGGATTAATTTATGTTGTGCCAATTATGGATGCCCCTGCACTGGATTTGCCTTGGAAATTCCAGTTAAGAGTCCTTATGCATACAAAGAAATTAAGATGTTTTTAGATTCTGGAAAATAGTGGATAATATCCAATCAGTACCTTGTTCCTAAGCTTCATACCATTAAAATTCCCTCTTGTTTGGGGTGAATATGTTTATTTACAAAACTTATGTGGTTAACGTTTTATATTTGAAAAGCTGAATGGCAGAGAATGATATTTAAAACTTATGTAGTATTCTAGAAAGAATTTGAAAAAAATTATACTGTGCCAGAAACATTTCCCACTCTTTTGTAGGCAGCTGTTCCCAATATCCCTTTCTTACTCACATCCTTTTGCCTTACCCCTTTCCCAGTTACTAATTTTCCATTAAGTAATGGGACAAATGGCTAGAAACACTACACAGTTAAAAGTTGGTTCTAATGAGAGCAAGTGTTGATGTCTTTTGTTGGAGGTCTTCTAAAATGTCCTCCACGCCAACTTAGATTAAGTTGCCCATTCGTGATAGACTTATTTAGATTAATTTTCAGTGCAAACAGATTTGAAGAGAATTTTGAAAAACCAGATCTTTCAGCAATTATACTGTTTAAGACCTGAGAACACAAGGCAATAGTGACATCATTTTTTTCCTTTCAATTTTCCCCACTTCAGGAACGCGAGGTAATGATGTGCTGAGCTATGCTTTCCATACAGAAATGCCCCAGCAATATGTAACATCCATTCAGAGTTTACAAAGCATATTTTTTGGAAAAATTTTTATTGTGATAAAATGTACATAATAAAACATTTGCCATTTCAAACATTTTTACTTGTACAATTCAGTGGCATTGATTACGTTGACCATGTTGTGCAACCATCATCACTATCTGTTTCCAATTTTTTTCATCACACTGAACAGAAATCAGTGCCCCTTAAACAATAACTCCCTCTTTCCCTTCTACCTGCCTCTGTAAACTACTTGTAAACTTTGGTCTCTCTCCAAAATTTTGTCCTTCTGTGACTGAGTTATTTCACTCAGCATAATGTTTTCATGGTTCATCCACATCATAACATGTATCAAAACTTCATTTCTCTTTATGGCTGAATAGTATTCCATTGTATGTATATACCATATTTTGTTTATCCATTTATCTGTTGATGGAGACTTGAGTTGTTTCCACCAATTGGCTATTGTGAATAGTGCAGCAAGTATCTGTATATTTTTAACATACGTTATCCCACCTGGATCCACCCAGCAAACGTCTGAGGTAGGCAGAGCAGGGATTATTATTAGGCTCGATTTAGGATGAGGAGACTGAGCTCAGAGGGGAATAATAACTTGCCCAAAGTCAAGAAGCAGTAATCACATATATTTTAGTGCCAGGTTCTCTTATTTCAGATTTTCGGTTCTTTCCACCATGCCACATTTCTCACCAGGGCCATGAATACTTCCATCCTCAGTATAGATTATATAGTACTGTTCAGTGTAGACTCCCTGTCTTTCCTCCCATATATTTCCTACTTTGTGACTTGCTGAGTGGTGGCTGCTAGCAGTTTCTTGTTGGTTTTCTTGAACCTTATCTCCCCTCACCAATTATTTTCTTCCAGAAATGTGTGATGAGTCCTCACAACATACACCTCTGTTAGAAATGATCAAGAGCTCTTTCTTCATCAGAGCTCTGCCTCCAGGCTGACCTAGTTTGCCTGTCCACTGTCATGTTTGTATGCTCCAGTCTCCCATGGGTGAGGCAGCTATCAGCAGAGTGACAAAAGCCATCAGCACTGCCAACGGCTTGGCTTATGGTGCAAGGTCAGGGAAGAGCAATCATTGCTGTGGCTTGATTTCTAAATATGATTAAAGGCATGATTATCATAGAAAAATAGTTATATGTGTAAGGGTATATATTTCTCTAGTGCATTATATGCGATTGTGCATACCCGTATGCACACATATCTTGGTGTAATTAAAGAGTTTATTAGAGAAACTGAAAGAGCAATATAAAACCAACCCTCGAAGCCCTCGAGTCGATTCTGACTTATAGCAACCCTATAGGACAGAGTAGAACTGCCCCATGGGGTTTACGAGGAACGGCTGGTGGATTCGAACTGCTAACCTTTTGGTTAGCAGCCGAGCTCTTAGCCACTGAGCCACCAGGGCTCCTGAAAGAGTAATATAGCAGTTATTATATGATAGACTGATACCTGGGTTAAAAAATATGCTCAGATGATTTAGAGTTAAAACTGAAAAAACAGTAAGATTTTTCATGTCACCCAGTGTTAGTGTTCTTCTACCTGCATGTTGTTTTCCAGAAAGAAGTGTGATTATTCTGTACCCCTACCTTAGGAATCTAGTGCATCATAGACTTAGAATGACATGGCAGTCATTAACTGCCAAACATCTACCTAGTAAGCATGTTTCATATCTGTTTGAATCATCAGATTATGGTCAGCACTAGATCTGGGTATACTCAGTCCCTTGGTGGATTTGTTCTTCCAAGAGAGTCGGAAGCAGTGTAGCTGGACAGCACTCACCTTGAGAAGTTCTTTAATGGTTTCTGCATGTTCCAGTGTCTGTGACTTTAAACTCTAGGGACTTAGTCTTGTCAGTGTCCTCAAGTAAACAGACTGGCAGACACTAATTGTATAACAAAATACACGTGGCACTTTGGTTAGCATCTGAGTGAGAATTTACTTATTTACAATGTGTAATACCTCTGAATTGAGTTTAATTACTCAGTGTCTACATATGGTCAGCACATTTCTCATCTGTTGAAGCTACATGAGAAACCAAGTCATAATCAGACATTTGCTTTAATCTATTTAGAGGCAAAACAAAATGAATCTCATGTCAATTTCTTCAATCCAGATGGTTTTAGGAGCTTTCCTATTGTAGGGAAGGCCTTGCCAGTGAGACCTGTGTGCTCCAAGTCCATTCATGAGTTAAGATGACCGAGGTATTTTCCTTACTTTAGGAATAATCTTTCCCAATGTGACAGAGGGGCAATATGCCTTTAAATAGTATTAGATATTAGATTTAATGCTTCATAAAATATTCCCCTTCCATTCTTTTTCCTATAAACTGCTCTCTCTGACTTTACCTGCTTCCCTCATGCCTCCCTGTTGTGGTTACCTTTGAATATGTTACTTATGTTGCTCAATGGCCTGCTTTACCTGGATCTATGCCTTGGTTGGTGACTGAAGAAAACACTTCTGTTACCCATTTACAAATGATTGTTGAAGCTGGTACTTTTAGGGTTGATAAAAACATCTCCCCATTTTATATGTTAATTTTATAGTTTCCTGTCAGACAGAAATCTTACTTCCTTCATTTTTAGGCTCTTATTGGGGGGACCCTCATTGTAGCTCCAAAAAATACTAGAAACAATAGGGAATTCTTTGGAAATGTTGAAATGGAGGCTGCAAAGGTGTTTTAAAGTAAATCTCTGACATGAAGTCCGTGGATATACAGTATCAACTCAACCCATGAGCTGAAAAGGCACTAATTCGCTTTGCGCCTTGTACTAACTGGCATATTTTGGGCTGTGAGGCATGCCTGGCAACAGTCCTAGAGGTTAGACATGGTCAGTTTAGGCCAATTAAACAATTTTTTTTTTTTTTTACTATTTCCTTGTCAAGAAATTTATGCATAGGATCATCATATAACACATATTTGTATAATACTTTATAGTCCTATTCCATTTTGGCCTCACTACAACCCTGAGAACTAGTTATGTCGGGAATTTTTCTGTTTTATAAAAAAGGAAATGAGGTTAAAATAAATAAATAAATGCTTTATCCTAAATCACAGAGTAAACAGGCTAGCCAGGACTTAATGTCTTTGAACTGTCACCTTCTCTGCCTTCATGAAGATAGAACAATGCATTTCAGTGTAGGGAAGCAGATTAAAAGCTTGGGATATGGAGGCAGTCAGATGTAGATTATATTTCTTCTGACTCACACACTTAATATCTGTGTGACTTTGGACAATTTATTTAATTTTTCTAAGTCTCAGTTTTTACATCTGTAAAATTGGGATAATAATTATTTCTCTCTCATCAGATTTTTGTGAGGATCAAATGACTTGATGCATGTTATTTGTTGAGACCAGTGCTTGATAGTCATCACGCAGCATAGTGTTGGCTGCAATCACAATGCTTAATCCAGAAAACCTACCCTTATTTCACTGTGTAGACTGAGTCATCCCTGTGTCATCTGTAAGGGTTAGTGGCTCAGAACTGGAGCCATGTTCCCTCAAAGGCTTGTGGTATAGCATGATCCATTTTCTTGAGAAGGTGTCTAGAAGCAGTACCATCTTGTCTCATGGTCAAATTGGACGACACGGTGACCACTGAAGCATTTATCTCCTAGAAAGTCTCCCAATTAGGAAAAGTTAATGATCATACCATAGGTGTCCCTGGGTGGCACAGACGGTTAAGTGCTCGACAACTAGCTGAAAGGTTGGTAGTTTGAACCCAGCCAGTGGTGCCTTGGAAGAAAGGCCTGGTGAGCTGCTTCTGAAAGGTCGCAGTCTTGGAAACCCTATGGAGCAGCTGTGCTCTGCACACGTAGAGTTGCCCATGAGTTGGAACTGACTTGAGAGCAACTAACAACAACAACAACACTGATCATACCAGAATTATTTAAATAACAATAACAACATTTACAAACTTTGAAAAAGAATTTTACAACATTGTTTTCGTATCCATTAAGGACAAAAGAAAATAGAAAATCCAGTTAGATACGTGAAAGAATTTCCTAACAGTCATCAGATTGAAATGAGTTACCAAGGGGGGCAGCAGTTTGTGGGAGAAACCTCAGGAGTCTCCAGGCTCTGTCTGTTGGTGCCTCTTTTTAGCTGTGTTGGTGGACAAAACACATGAACCTCCCTGAATCTGTTTTTTCTTCTGTAAAATGTGCATAATTATATTTGAGCCTCGCAGGGTTGCTGTGACTAATGAGACGAAGAAAAAGCAAGTGATTTGTAAACTGTGAGGTATTATACAAACTGAAGATGGTTTTATTATTTTCTGGAGTTCTTTAAAAACATTAGAAATTCTTGGATGACTTAAATGCGCTCCTGTTTGAAGATAGGAGAAGGATTAAATAAATAACCCTTTGGATGTATTTCAGTTCAAGGAGTGTATGTTTTAAGCTTAAAATAGTATTGATAGTGTTAGGTTTTGTATCAAACTGAAATTCAAAGGCTCTTTTTGGAAAGGCATTAAAATGAAGTAACAAATGGGAAAGTACTTAGCAAACAGTTTGTAAAGGAAGCCTTAATTATCATATGGATTATATGTTAACTATATTCAGTTACATTCAATACAATGACAAACAACCACTGTCCTTTGCTAACTAGAACATACTTCTAATAAGGCCAAGGTTATCAGTTTGAATCCCTTTCTGGGCTAATTAGCATAGTGTTAGCCTTCACCCTAAACTCTCATCAGGCCACTCAAATAGAAGGAGGATGAAGTGGAGATTGGGTGGAATAGTGCAGATGCTCAACGAGCATGGGTAGGACTCTGTGTTATAATGCATGGCTAGCTTATTTTTCTTTTTACTTTTGTGCTTGACTGCCTGGACCACTAGTTTTGTTTAGCAAATTGCTAATGTTGATTACTTGAAATGGTATTCAGGGTTTCCCAAAGAGTTACCATACTTCTAAAAAGTGAGATTAGGACTAGCCAGAGAAAGTGGTTCAACCACTAGTATGTCCCACCTTCATGTTTACAAGTGCTTAACTTTGCAATGCTTTACTTCAGAATGACCCTGAGGACTGTCAACTTTGTATAAGTCCTTTTCAGATGGGAAAATGGAGGCATTTTTTTTCCCAAGGTTTCCTACTCCCAGGTGAAGAGATTTTGGCCAATTTTATAAAAAGGTCAGTAGCACAGCTGGGCTTGAAATACAGAAGTCCTGACTCAAAGTTCTATATTTAATCTGCAGTCTGTTTTTTTTTTTTTTGGTTTACATGTACTAAGTTTATTCAGAGGCTGGGAAAATGAATATTGTGTCTGTATGCTTAGCAAGATTGATAACTACAATTACTTCTCTCCCAGAAGTAGTTAAACTGGTTGCTTTAAGTGACTTATTATTTTGGCAGTATTCTGTTGTGATCCATAGAGCTTTCATTGACAAATTTTTGGAAGTAGATTGCCAGGCCTCTCTTCCTAGTCTATCTTAGTCTGTAAGCTCCACTGAAACTTGTCCACCATGGGTGATCTTGATGGCCTTTGAAATACTGGTCGCATAGCTTCCAGCATCAGAGCAAACTGCCACAGTATGACAAAGTGATGGACAGATGATGGTAGTTGAAGGTTTCATTCTTGGATTCTGGAGCCAGATTACCTGAGTTTCAGTCCTGGCTTTATCTCTTAGCTGTGTGACATAGGGCAACTGAAACTTTCTGTGTCTCAGTTTTCTCATCTGTAAAAGAAGAAAATAATAACACCTCTTAATGTTGATGTGAATATCAAAGGAGTTAATATATGTAAAGGACTTGTAGAAGTGCTTGACACAGAGTAAGTACAACAATCATGCTAGCTATTATATATTGTTAAGTGCATCTCAGCACAAAACTGAATGCTGACTTATGTGCATGGGAATGAGTTACTTGGAAATTTGTAGAAAATTCTATATTTATGCTTCAAGCAGTATAGCTCTTTGTTTATCTAATAAATTCATATTTGATTATAGACTTAATGACAGTAAATAAGACTATGTTTGAATATAGCAGCTATGTGTGAACATCTCTCAGAAGCTTACTTCTTTTGGTATTTGAATAAAGAAACTACTCTCATTAATGCTGACTTAAGGGTTATAGAATATTGGTCTTGATCAATAAATTTATACCTTAAATAAAAAGTTTTCAACCCCATCGACACATCAGATGCAACTAGGCACCAGCTCTCACCATTTGAATGGGAAAATCTGGAGGGTAGGGGGCAACTTAGGCATTGGTATTTTTTAAAAGCTCCCCAGCTGATTTTAATGCGTAGACAGAGTTGGAAACCACTGCCTTAGAGTGTTAGTAATTAAATATATCCCTATCATTTAGTTTCTGACATTGATAGATAATTTGCTCCTGTTTAAATAAAATGATATAGCTATTTATAGCTGCTGCTTTAAAGGTAGGCTCATTGTTTCCATTAATTCTGTATCTTGGTGGGTACATGTTACCAAATAGAAATGAGAAGTTTTGTTGTTTTTGTGTTTTTAAGTATCTGTGGGGTTTTTTAATCATGATAAAGTGCTGTGTATATCCAAAGTGAATACAGAGTCACAGAATGTTAAAAGTGGAGGGAACTTCAAGGGAATCTAGTGGAAAGAAGGCACACTTTGAAGCCACTCCTGGCTTGCAGTGACTTATTCACTTACTAGTTGAATGATCTTGGAGTATCTACTTAGCTCCCTTCAACCTCAGCGTCGTCATTTCTGGAAGACTGAGAGGAGCATGTATTTTGTATGATGACAGCTGCGTTTCTCACTGCACGCACACACACATATTGACTTCTGCCTCCTCCCTGATCCCCGCACCATCTGGCTCGGATATCCAGAGCAGGGACTGTGTGGGAGCCTCAGCAGGACTGTCTGAGCCTGCAGGGCCAGCTGCTGGGAACTGTTCCCTCCCACTCCTCGGGGATCATGCCTCTGGCTCTGTTGGGACTGTTTCATGGCTAGCTGTTTGGATCCCATGACCTTTCATGAGCATAACATTTAGTCTGTGGGGTCAGTCACTGCTAGGTTCAGTAGAGTGAAGCCGTTAATGAGACTGGAGTTGAAGGTGACTTCTTGTCACCCCATAATGGAAGCTTTTGAGTACCTTCTGTGTCTGTCCCAGATAGTACTTGTGCAGGACACAGATGGCTGCTGCTTCTTCCCACCTATCTTCCTACCCATTGCTTCTTTGTGCTGAGTAGAGACAATAAGAGACCACTATCTCTATCTTAGGAGTCCCTGGGTGGTGCAAATGCTTAACATGCCAAGCTGCTAACAGAAAGGTTGGAGATTCAAGTCCAAAGGCACCTCAGAAGAAAGGCTTGGCAATCTGCTTCTGAAAAATCAGCTATTGAAAACCCTAAGGATCACTGATCTACTCTGACACACATGGGGTTGCATGATTCAGAATTGACTTGATGGCAACTGATTTGGTATTTTTGGTTTCCTGTATATCTTAGTTTGCAGAAAACAGAGAAAAATCACAGGCATCTTTGATTTTCTTTTTTTGACAGGAGCAATAGATTTTGTTTCCTTCCCCACCTTTGTCTCTTGGATCCTCCAGCATATGGCTATAAAATTATTAAGCAACCCAACTTTCCTGGTGTACATTCTTTGTGCCCTAGGAAGAAGTTTTATGGATTGTTTCTTATTAGTTGTAAAGTATACTGCCTAGGGCCGTGATCTTGGTTTTGGTGCTCACTGTCTTTCCACTTGTAGGCCTGGCATTAGGTCTATCTTCAGTCTTAATTTTGAGAGTTCTACATGTGTCACTTTCTCTCTTGAATGCTCTGAATGTTCTGTTGGAAGTATTTATAAATTCAGCCACCATTTTCCTATTATTTCCTCTGACTACTAAAATTGGCACTGTCTTATTGTTAGAAGAAGTGGTAGCTGTATTGATTTTTTTAGGTGTTGAAGATCTGGAAATATTACACTTGCGAGGTGGGTTTCTAACCTAAACCTTGTGCGCCTCCACTAGATTATGAGACTCTTGAAGGTAAGAACTAGGTTTCCAGCTTAGTATAGTCACAACTATCATTTATTATGCACCTACTATGCACCAGAGACTTGAATTTAGTTATCTCAATTCATTCCCATAAAAGAATGTATAAATGAAGTCATCTCAATTAATTCCCATAGAAGAATGTGTAACGAAGCCTATTTCAGAGAGTTTAAGGAAATTGCCCAAGGTCATCTAGCTAGTAAATCACAGAGGTGGATTTTGAAATCAGTTTGACTTTACAGTCTCTTTTCCACATCATCTCTCTGAACTCTTTCTTAAAGGAAAAGATAGATGCAGATAAGAGGAATAGGATCTTGGTCTGTAGAAGGTTGGAAGGTACTGTTGTGTTGGGTGCTGGATTCTTCAAGATGAGAGAAGTTTTGAGTGTCTTCAAAGCCCTTGCTTTCCCTAC
The DNA here is from genome assembly GCA_030035585.1 of Dugong dugon. Lineage (NCBI taxonomy): Eukaryota > Metazoa > Chordata > Mammalia > Sirenia > Dugongidae > Dugong > Dugong dugon. Next base: position 38,269,266 of record CM057467.1, read on the forward strand.
TAATCCACACTGACTTACATCTTGCATCAGGGGCATACATGGGCATTTAGTAAAAATTTGTTGAAAACATGGACCCTATTACCCTCAAGGTAGGAGTCATCCCTACAGAAGGTTTTAGCCCATATGTAGGTCTTCACTTCATGCTTTTTGTTCAGAGAGACCCTCTGATTCTGACAGTGCTTCTCACTGATAAAACAATGGACTGAGGCAACTAGGCAAACCCTGAAGAAGACTGGAGTGAATCCATGGTGATAAGACATTCTGGGGGGTCAGGTCTGTATTGGAGTCAACCTTGGCTTCAACAAGAGATCAGGAGATGCTCTTCAGTCAGCACCTATGCCTATAGTTTAGTCCATCAGAATGCCCCCATTGGCTTTGGCAAGCAACAGGAGGTATATAAATGCTTTACAAATCTGACACTTTGTTGAATGTGCCCAGATAACATTTTTCCTTAATGCATTTGGAAACTATAAATTTAACTCCTGCTGGGAGTAGAAGTAATTGCTTCACATAAGAAAAAAGTCAGCTCTTTAAAAGACTTAACTCCTTTCACAAACACGTGCTTTTTAATGACTGGGAAATTCCTGGTACAGGAAAAAAAATGTCCTTTTGTACAGATGAGGTCACTGGGTCTTAGCTGGCCCTATGCACTCTAGTTCCTGCTTTCTGTTCTATGTTTTGTGACCAGAGGTTACTGGAGGACTAATCCCTCTGTGGATATTCACTGCTTTTTGGGCATGTTGCCAAAGGGAAAGATAATCTTGGCTCAGAAACTGCCAAGCCCAGTGTAAGAGGCCCAGATCCCAGGGGTTCCGAGCCAGTGACTGATAATGACTTGGTTTAGGTTGGTCATGGGTTGGGTTTTTAAACCACACATTTTATGTTCACTAGTACCACTGTGTCTGCTTCATTCTCACTAGATTTCTCAACAGCTCCACTGCTTCTTGGTTCAAGAATGATTTTTTTTTCCCTAAGTGCATTGCATTTACTCTGCGTTTATTCTATTGAGTAGAAACATCTGTGCCAATGTGAGGTCTTGTGCTCATCTTTTTAGCTTGGAGTAAATGAAAAGCAGCTGCTGAAAGGAGGTGCACATGCCATTTCCTTTAAACACGTGGAGACTGATTCTGCCTAAAATTAACTTTTGGGTTGCATTGGCTTGGCCAAAGTGAAGAATATGTATGAGGTCATGGATTTACTTGGTGACGGGGTTCTGCTAAATGGTAGTGTAGAGTAGGTAGGTCTTAGTGAATGCCCTGATTTAAATTAAGCGCACTTTACTCCAGTTTTACAATAACCTTTTCTACCAAGGAGGATGTTAAAGACTTGAAGAGTATTAGGCAGGAGATTGTTACATCTGTTGTGGATGTTTTCATAAGGAGGTGAACATGGAGGGGGTTTAAGTAAATTTTGACAAAGAATGAGTTAAATAAACCTCTGTGGTCTCTTTGATTTCTATGTTTTTAAGACAGCCACTTTAAAGGATGAAAAGTAAACTGATATTTATTAACTGCTTCTTAGGTACCAGCACTGTACTAAGCCATTTATGTATATTATCATTTCGAAAAGTACATGACTCATCTAGGGTCATGTAGCTAATTAGTGACAACCCATAAAGATTACCAAGCCACCAAGCTGACTCACATTTTGAAGGGTTTGTGTTAGGGTAGTTTTATCCCCCAAATTCATCCTTGGCTATAATGGATCATGTTTTGATAAGCCTTTGATTGCTTCGTTTCTGATAGATTGACTACGTTGTTGTTGTTGTTAGGTGCCATAGAGTTGGTTCCGACTCATAGCGACCCTATGTACAACAGAATGAAACACTGCCCAGTCATGCGCCATCCTCATCATTGTTATGTTTAATTGTCGCAGCCACTGTGTCAGCCCATCTCGTTGAGGGTCTTCCTCTTTTTCACTGACCCTCCACTTTACCAAGCATGATGTCTTTCTTCGTAGACTGGTCCCTCCTGATAACATGTCCAAAGTACATGAGATGAAGTCTCGCCATCCTTGCTTCCAAGGAGCCCTCTGGCTGGACTTCTTCCAAGACAGACGTATTCGTTCTTCTGTCAGTCTATGGTGTATTCAATATTCTTCGCCAGCACCACAATTCAAAGACATCTATTCTTCTCTGGTCTTCCTTATTCAGAGTCCAGCTTTCACATGCATATGAGGTGATTGAAAAATATCATGGCTTGGGTCAGGAGCACCTTAGTCCTCAAAGTGATATCTTTGCTTTTCAATGCTTTAAAGACGCCTTTTGTAGCACATAGATTGACTATAGGTTTTTGTTATTTAAAAATTCATTCTGTTGCGCTGAGAGTTTGGTTCTTCTTATCGTAACTTGTTAATAAAAAATCTGTGCTCTGGGATATTTGTGTCTCTTTCTTGACTCTCTAGACCTGAAACTCCAAATCACACTCTGCTACCTATATAAGTCTAAGACACATTTACCTAAATCTTGATCTGGGATTAAGAAATTCTATCTTGAGCTGTCATGGGGAGAAGATTACTAAATTCAGCCGTAAACTGTTTGGGTATTTGCCACAGGTTTCATTCCTTACCCCAAAGCCCTTGGGGCCCTTCTTGGAGGCTCCAAAACCTAGCTTGAAATGCCTTGGGACATGGGGCTAAGTCAGGCTGACCCTGCTTGAAGTGATGCTGTGGAACCCTGGACCGCTTGCTTCCCATCTGCTCTAGCCTCTGAATTAGTCCCTTCAGATATACAAGTTATGGGTAGGGGGAAGATCATGTAATTTAATATATCTCTTAATATGAAGTTAACTATTTTAACCCTATAGTCATGTGCTAGATCACCCTTGAAAGTCCTGTTAAAGCATAAAAGAAAACATTAGGATGTACGATTTCATTTCAGTCAGTCATTACCATATTCAGATTATCCACACAGGAAAGGAAGAACTGTGACCAGTGACAGATTACCCAGTAAGCAAGGTGTGCACGGGCTTCATTGTGCTTATTTACTAATCTGTAGTGCACAATTTCACCTGGTTTTCACCACATCCGGCTTACTTGTGTTTACTTACTAGTCTGTAGTGCACGTTTTCACCTAGATTTCACCACACAAAACAGAGGTGAAATTGTGCACTACAGATTAGTGAGTAAACACAACTAAGCCCATGCTACCTTGCTTACTGTAAACTGGTGCATACCTTGCTAACTGGTTAATCTGCCCCCTACTGTGACTCATGTTTCTTCAGTACACCTCCCCTCAGCCCTCCTGCCCTAAGGCCTAGGTTTATTGTAGGCATTCAATGAATATTTTATTGAGCTTAATAGCTGGTACAAAACAATTGGAAGAAATAGGGCTAGGAAATACTATCATACTTGAAACTGGGAAATTCTGGGTAATTGCTGAATGCCTCATATTCGTTCCTGTGGGGAAAATATGTGGCAAGATGTAAAATGGGTTAATACAGTGAAGCAAAAACTCTTACAAGATAAATCAGAAGCTCTGTTTCTGCCTATGATACTCAGAATGGTACTGGCACTGATTTGCTGATAATGTATTCATTATTATTATTATTTTGTAGCCTCAGACGATACAGCAAACTCTCAAGAGGACATTGCAGTATTATGAGCATCAAGTTATTGGGTAAGTAAAAATGGATTTTGGTCATTATTGGGGGAAAATTAAAGGTAATTGCTAACATAGTTGTTGAGTGTGTGGTTTTCTGCCATCCAGGTCAGCCTTATTTCAGAGTGGCTATGTTCTCATGGAGCTCTGGTGGCACAGTGGTTAAGAGCTCGGCTGCTAACCAACAGGTCAGCAGTTCGAATCTACCAGCTGCTCCTTGGAAACCCTATGGGGCAGTTCTACCCTGTCCTGTAGGGTCACTATGAGTCAAAATCAGCTTGATAGAATGGGGTTTTATGTTCTTATACCATTAGTTGGAATCAACTCAACAGCAACTGATTTTTTTTTTTTTTTTTTGTTCTCATAGTGTGGGGTGAAGGCTTATGGGGGTCCTTTGGAGTGATTTCCTTTGACTTATTTGTGTTTAATCCTTTTAAACAAAACTCCACTTTGGTAGGTTTTTTTTTTTTTTTTCCTTCTCATGTTCTTACACTCTTATTGCAACATTGAGTCTCCTAATTTTGCCTTAGTAATGTGGTAACATTTAATGTACCAAATGAGAGACTCTTTGAACTGGAGTTTAGAATCCTTAAGCAAAGTTTAAGCAAAGTCACTACAAGCTTAACACAGTTCAATGAGAGGTATGTGGTTTAGCTAGGGTCATGTGCTACATATTTTTCTTTTTTACGCCCCACCCCCCTTTTTCTTTCCAAAGAAGCAGCTGTGATATGGTGTAAAGTAAGTAGACTTGAGGACAAAAGATAGGAGTTCAAGGCCTTACCAGCATACAGAACTTTTAATAAGTAACTTTATCTCTTTTGTAAAAAAGTGATGATTTTAATAATTAAATCAAGGATGTATATCATGATTAAATAAGATAATTTCAAAGAAAGAAGTTTATAAACATAAAGCTCCATATTAATGAGAGGTATTGCTTTGACTGGCACATTGCTATGATTCAAATAAGAATGATAAAAACTGGCAGAAAACAGTTGACAAATGCAAGAGTCTAAATTTACCTTAAGAGTCCTTAGGTGGTGCAATGGTTAATGCACTTGGCTGGTAACCAAAAGATTGGAGTTTTGAGTCCACTTAGGAAGAAGGGCCTGGAGATCTACTTGTGAAAAATCAGCCTTCTAAAACTCTATGGAACATATTTCTGCTTTGACACACATGGGGTCACCATGAGTTGGAATTGACCTGGCAGCAACTAACAACAGCAAATTTACTTTCCCATGTAGTCTAGCTTTTAAAATTAGACTCATTGATGTTAGAGCCAATGCATATTTTTAATTCACCTTGTTCATATTCTCTGTGTACTACAGTGATTTATCATCGTAAGATTTTAGAACTTTCTAAGAGTCAATATTCAAACCCTGGTACTTCTTGAAATGCTATCAGGAATCATTTAAAATTTATGGGCTAATTGTTATTGCCATGGGGATCAAGAATATATTTTTGGTGTAGGACAAAATTCAAATGCACAAAAAAATACCCGGCTTACTGGTCTGACGGAGACTGGAGAACTTCTGAGAGCATGGCCCTCTGACACCCTTTTAACTCAGTACTGAAGTTACTCCTGAGGTTTACCCTTCAGCCAAAGATTAGACAGGCCTAGAAAACAAACAGTAATACACTTAGCTCAACTGTGTATACGAGACTAAATGGGCAAAATAACCCAGGGACAAGGATGAGAAGGCAGGAGGGGACAGGAAAGCTGGACAAATGGAAATGGGGAACCCATGGTCGAGAAGGGGAGAGTGCTGACATGTCACAGGATTGGCAACCAATGTCACAGAACAATATGTGTATTAATTGTTTAATGAGAAACTAATTTACTCTGTAAACCTTCACCTAAAGCACAATTAAAAAAAAAAAGTTATTTTTGGCTATTAGGGTATAGTGTGATTTTTCACAAAGCAAAAGGGAAGAAAACTTAATGGCAAAATAATCTCACTACCTAGTACAATGCCATGCACTTTAAGTGCTTGATGATTATGTTAACTGTTATTTCAAAGGAAATTTCTTTGAAACTTTGTCATACCAATCCTCAAGGGTGTAGTACTAGGAAAAACATATTATTTAAACTCAGGCAATGGCTTTTAGTTTGAGGCCACAAATGATTTTAAATAGTTTATCCTAATAGAGGTAAAGAGTGTAAAAGTAATCTCTCCCACACATTCAAAAATAAAACTTAATCATTCTCATTGGGTTTGCTGCTTTCAAAGTACAGTGTTTGGATTAAATTAACCAACGTATATAAAACACTTAGAACAGTTTCTGGTATGTGGTAAGCACTGCATCCTGTTTGCTTTTATGTTTATTATTGTTGTTATTATTAAAATTTTTATGACAATACTAGTAATCAAACTAAAATCATTTTCTAGAATTATGGATGATTTCTCTGTTTCGAACGATAATGACTAAAATATTCCCACTTGTGAACTAAATTATGTCTTCAAGGCAAATTGGAGTGGAAATCTTATAAATGTGATTAAAATACGTAACCAATCTATATTACCATAATTGGTAGAAAATTGTTTTTTCCATTAGTGAAATGAGAGTCTCCTTTATCTAAATAACTGAATCAGCTCTCCTCTTCACTCTATTTATGTAGACATAGCCTGTGGTGAGTCTTTGTTCATTGTCCGAATTGTCTTTTCCTAGTTTTGTTTATTGCAGACACAGTATAAAGAAGGCAGACAGGGAATGTGACTCCAATATAAAGAGGTGGTGTTGAACTAGCTCCAAATAGGCCTATTAATGTATTTTTGCTTGGATGTTGGCTAGTTTCTGAGGATTTGCAGTACCTTTGCTCATTGCCTTTGTTTGTACTTACGCTGCTGAAGACAAAAAGGGCTAGTTGGCAGCAACATTGTCACATTTTACCTTTCTTGACTTTATTTTCCCCCTTTCTTCCCTTTTCCCTCAGGGATAGCTTTCCTGTCCAACTCCCTCTTGCCTTTTAGACTCCATCTTTCCACTTTCTATTTCTTTTTCGGAAAACAGAAAGCATCTATTACCACTAACGCTTGACTAAAGTGTATTCACACCTATGTGTTGTTTCTCTTAAGAAAATACAGTTTAAGGCATTTTATCTCTAACTGCAAAAAGGAATGTTTGTTAGAGTTAAAAGTATTGTTTTATGTATTTTTTTGGGAGGTGGCAGTGGAGAGGGGAATGTTTTCTCTAATCTCTGAAATTGGGCCTTGCCTAAAGCTTTTCTTGAAGCAATTTGCCTTTTAGGGTGCCTTGGGTATTGTTAGCTGCTGTAGAGTTGGCCCCGACTCATGGTGACCCCATGTAGAATGCCATCCCAATGATCTGTTGGAGATCAGACCATCATGAGCCATAAAATTTTCATCGCGTGATTTTCTGAAATAGCTTGCCAGGCTTTTTTTCCTAGTCTGTCTTAGTCTGGAGGCTCTGCTGAAACTTGTTCAACATCATACGAACATGCAAACCTCCACTGACAGACGGGTGGTGGCTGCGCATGAAGGCATTGGCCAGGAATGGAACTTGGGTCTCCTGCATGGAGGGTGAGAATTTTACCACTGAACCACTCTTGTCTTGGGTAGGGATGATGAATCAGAATGGATAAAAGAGACTATAGACATTCTCTTTTTAATTTCTTAGCTCAACCTCCAACCACTGATCTTCTCGCCTCCTCTTTCTCTTCTTTAAAACTCTGTATCTGCTTGATTTGTTAGCGCTCCAGGATTGTGTAGTTCTGCTCTTGATGGATTCTTGTACCCGTAGCCCATGTAGACTGTTTGAGGCTCTTTTAGTCTCTCAGGATGCAGGCTGGAGCACAGGGAGCAGCTGTTCAAAGGATCACACAGATGGAAGGATTGGGAGGGAGCCTCTTGTTAGGGAGTAAGATAGCCTCTCTGTACCTCAGTGATTTTATCTTTAGACATTTACTCGATACCCTCATTTATTCATAGAGATGATTCAAGTTGGAAAAATGAGTGCTAAAAGAATTTATTAACGCCATGTGATAAAAGTCTTCTCTTTGTCTCCACTCTCACTATCATCTCTCACTGAAAGATTCTGAACCATTTTTCTGGCTTCTACTCCTGTCTCCCAACATTCTATTTTTATCACAGCCAACTGATAAAAAATTAGATCACGTCATTTTTTTTTTACTTTAAACCAGTGATTCTCAAACATTAATGGGTATCAGAATCACCTGATGAGATTGTTAAACCAATAATTACTGGGCCCCATCCTTAGTTTCTGAATCCTAAGTCCTCTGAGGGAGGGGCTCAAAAATTTGCATTACTAACAAGTTTCCAGGTGATAATGCTGTTGCTGGTGCAGGGATCACGCTTTGAAATCCGGTCTTTAAACCCTCTAATGGCTTACTATGGCAGAATAAAATAAAAATTCTTTCTGTGACCCAGCCTCTCCCTGTCTTTGATTTCATCCTCTTCCCCCACCACTACCCTGTTTTGACTCCACTCCAGCCACTCAAGTCTTCTGTTAGTTTCTCAACTATACCAAGCTTGCTTAGCCTCAGGAGCCTTTGCACATCCTGTTTCAGTTTCCTAGAATTCTCTGTCTCAGATGTTTGGATTTTTTTTTTTTTTTAATCTCTAGGTCTCTAATCAGATGTTATCTCTTCAGAAAGATCTTCCCTGAGCACCCAGTCTAAAGTAGCCCTCTACCCAGCTCCAATCTCCAACCTCAGCCACTTTTCTAGTATATTATCCTCTATTATTTCTTTTCGTAGTGTTTATAATTAGCTGGAATTATCTTGGAAACCCTGGTGGTGCAGTGGTTAAGAGCTATGGCTGCTAACCAAAAGGTTGGCAGTTCAAATTCACCAGGTGCCTTGGAAACCGTATGGGGCAGTTCTACTCTGACCTATAGGGTCTCTAGGAGTCGGAGTTGACTCAATGGCAATGGGTTTGGTTTGGGTTGGAATTACCTTGTTTATGTTCTTATTTGCCTGTTTATCTTATTTACTTATATATTTCTGTGCCTTGATAAGTGCCTGGTACATAGGAGGTAGTAGCATTTTTGAGGATGAATAAATGAACAAATTATACCCTAGAGATATATACACAGATTTTTAGGAGCATAGTGGATAGAAAAGTAATTATAGGATGGAGATGTAAGATAAGGGGTTAGAATAATCTCCAGGGTTCATTACTATTCTAAAATTGATAGTTCTAGTATCCAGAACCATTTTCTTTATAGTATAAATTATACTGATTTATTTGCATAGCTTTCCATTTATGGTTGATGTTCTACCACTGTTGTGTCAGATTGACTTTGTGGTAAATTTTGATTACCATATGTCTCAGTCATCTGGTGTGCTCTAACAGGAATACCATAAGTGGATGGATTTAGCAAAGAGAAGTTTATTCTCTAACAGTCCAGTAGGCTACAAGTCCAAAATCAGGGCATCAGCTCCAGGAGAAGGCTTTCTCTCTCTGTCAGCTCTGGAGGAAAGTCTATGTCATCAGTCTTCCTTTGGTCTGGGAGTTTCTCTGCACAGGAACCTTAGGTCCAAAGGACACACTCTGCTCCTGGCACTGCTTTCTTGGTAGTATGAGGTTCCCATGTGTCTCTGCTCACTTCCCTCTTTTATATCTCAAAAGAGATTGCATTAAAACACTAATCTTGTCAGCCTCATCAGTAAAACCTCATCACAGTGATAGAATTTATAACACATGAGGAGATCACATATAATCTCATCATAGTGGTAGAGTTTACAACACATAAGGAAATCACATCAGATAACACAATCATACAATACTAGGAATCATGACCTAGCCAAGTTGCTACCCACATTTTTTGGAGGACACAATTCAATCCATGACACTATGTATTCTCTACACACATAATGCTCACTTGAATAGCTTCTTATTTATGTAGCATGGTTCTCTTCTCACAACCTAAAAAAAGGGAGGTTCACTGAGTGTGCATTTTATTTCAGTTACTGTTTAACTCAAATCTTGTAGGGAATGGACTGGCTTTCTGGACAGTGTAGGGTGGAAAGAATCGTGAGAAGCAGAAGGTGTAAGTAAGAGATGGGCAGAGTTCACTTTAAGAATTAAAATGAACTCAGGATTGAGGAAAATCTGGTTTATGATGACTTTTTTTTTTTTTTAATTGTACTTCAGGTGAAGGCTTACAGAATAAATAGTTTCTCATGAAACAGTAGTACACATATTGTTTTATGACATTGGTTAACAACCCCACAACATGTTAACCCTCTAACTTCTCAACCTTTTTTTTTTGGTGAAAATACACATAGCCAAAGATACACCATTTCAAAAATTTCTACATGCACAGTTCAGTGACACTGACTATGCTCTTCCAATTGTGCTGTTATTCTCACTTAAGATGAAGGTTTACAGAACAAAATAGTTTCTCATTTAGCAGTTACTACACATGTTGCCCTATGACAATGGTTAACAATCTCACAACACATCAACAATATCCTTACTCAACCTTGGGTTCCCTATCACCAGCTTCCTTGTCCCCTTCTGCCTTCTGGCCCTTGTCACTGGACTCCTGTACCTCGTTAGTCTCATTTGGTTTTACGGGGCTGTCCACTCCCAGGCTGAACAGTGAACCTCGGAGGTAACTTCACCACTGAGCTAAAAGGGTGTCTGGGGGCCATACTCTCAAGGTTTCTCCAGTCTCCTTTAGGCCAGTAAATCTGGTCCTTTTTTTGTGAGTTATAATTATGCTCTACATCCTTTTCCAGCTCTGTCCAGAACCCTCTGTTGTGATCCTGTGTGATCCTGGTCAGAGCAGTCAGTGGTGGTAGCTGGACACCATCTAGCTGTACTGGACTCAGTCCGGTGGAGGCCTTGGTAGCTGTGGACAATTAGTCCTTTGGACTAATCTTTTCCTTGTATCCTGTTCTCTTCATTCTCCCTTGCTCCCGAAGGGATGAGACCAGTGGAGTATCTTAGATGGCTGCTCACAGGCTTTTAAGACCCCAGACGCTACTCACCAAGGTAGAATGTAGAACATTGTCTTTATAAACTGAGTTATGCCAATTGAGCTAGATGTTCCCTGAGACCATGGTCCCCACAGCCCTCTGCCCAGCAGTTCAGTCCCTCAGGGAGTTTGGATGTGTCTATGGGACTGATGACATATTTTCAGATGTCATTCTTGCCATTGTCTGGTACCCTTCCTCCTCTCTACAGGTCTTTGTTAGGTAGTTGTGTAGTATAGAGCAGTGAACTGAGAGAATGTGCTTTGGAGTTAGACTTACTGGACTTAAAGTCAGGATCTGCTATTTAATAAATTTGGGTAGGTTTCTTAACCGCTTTGAGCCTCAATTGTCTCATTTTTAAAATGAGAATAATGATAGGGTTGGAGTGAAGTTTAAATGGAATATTAATGATGATAATGTGTTGTGATATAATTATGTGAAATTTACAGTGCCTAGTATTTAAAGGTCATCAATTTTAATTAAATTATTATTACCACTCTTAGTATCTGACTCTTTTGCTTTTCAGTTCTTGTGGATTGTCTTTCCCTTTCCCTTCCCTGTCCTCCTTGGGCTTTTATACATTTGGAATCGGTTGTTTAGCATCAGGAGCCTTGGTGGTGTAATAGTTAAGAGCTTGGCTGCTAACCAAAAGGTTGGCAGTTCAAATCCACCAGCGTGTTCCTTGGAAACCCTATGGGGCAGTTCTACCCTGTTCTATAGGGTTGCTATGAGTCAGAATTCAATGACAATGGGTTGTTTGTTTGTTGAGCATCAGTAGCTAAGCATGCCTAGTTCATGTTCCATCCACAGCTTTATTATGGAGAGTTCCTTTTCATTTGGAAATTTTGAACTTAAATTTCTGCCTCAAAAGTGCCTGACCCAACTGCTCTCACTCATGTTTATACTACATGACTCTTACTGGCCTACAGCTCACAAAAATGGATTTTTATGGTAGTATAGACAAAGCCGACTCTTGGAATCCACCTGACGGTAATGGGTTTTTTTTTTTTTGGTTTATAGGCAAAGCAGAGATTTTTTTAAACTATCATTGGAAAATACATGATAATCTTTCTGAGATGTAATGTTCATTCATTATATGTTTTGAACTCTAAAGTATAAAGAAAGACACATTCATAATCATGCATTCATTTTCTACTTTTTGTCAGAATAAACCTCATTGTGCTAATATCATGGGTAGGAGTGCTGCCAATCTCATTAGTCTGGGACACCGTTTTCTATAGTCATCTAAAATTAAATTCTGTTAATCCTATTATCACAGTGGGTCCTATGTTTTGTTTTATACAGCCTACCTTCTGTTTTTCTTCTTTTTTTTTTTGACAGTTGAAGAGGGATTAAGTCAGAATAATTTCAATAGAAAATTAGAAGTGGAATTAGTGGTAGGTGAACCCTAATTATTCTGAGAAATAAACTTTAATGATATTATGCTTTCATAATCAGGACATATGGCTGTAACTTATTTCCTCTAAAAAGAAATCTCACTCTTTAATATATTCACATAGAATACGTATCTATCTTATTGAATAGAAACAAGACTTATTGATTGTTTACTATGTTTGAGGCAATATGCTGGCTACTTTATATCTGTTATCTCATTTAATCTTAACCACCTATTTTATAGGATCATTGTTTTAAATCCACTTTATAGGTGAGGAAATTGAGGCAGAGATAAAAGATATTTTGTCCAAGGTCACTCTGATTAAAATGGCAGAGCTTGATTTAGCCCTGCATTTGTCTGTTGTTAACATCTGTGTTCTTCATTCCATTTTTTTATTGAATGATTTCGGTATCCTAGAAACTATAAAAAGCATTTTTTTTTTTGTTTATCATGCTTTAAATGAAAGTTTACAGTTCAAGTTAGTTTCTCATATAAAAATGTATACACACATTGCTATGTGACCCTAGTTGTTCTCCACATACTGTAACAGCACACTCCTCCTTTCCACCCCGAGTTTCCCATGTCCATTCAACCAGCTCCTGTCCCTTTCTGCCTTCTCATCTCACCTCTGGACAGGAACTGCCCATTTAGACTCATCTGTCTACTTGAGCTAAGAAGCACTGTCTTCACGAGTATCATTTTATGTCTTATAGTCCAGTCTAATCATTGTCTGAAGAGGTGGCTTCGCGGGAATGGTTTCTGTTCTGGGCTAACGGAGGGTCTAGGACCGTATCTTCCCTAGTCCCTCCAGTCTCAGTCAGACCATTAAGTCTGGACTTTTTACTAGAATTTGAGTTCTGCACCCCACTTTTCTCCTGCTCTGTCAGGGACTCTCTGTTTTGTTCCCTGTCAGGATGGTCTTTGGTGGTACCCGGGCACCATCTCGTTCTTCTGGTCTCAGGCTGATGGAGTCTCTGGTTTGTGTGGCCCTTTCTGTCTCTTGGGCTAATATTTTCCTTGTGCCTTTGGTGTTCTTCATTCTCCTTTGCATCTTAGATGGCTGCTCGCTAGCTTTTAAGACCCCAGACACCACTCACCAAAATGGGATGCAGAACATTTTCTTAAAAAACTTTGTTGTGCCAATTGACCTAGAAGTTTCCTGAAAGCATGGTCCCCAGACCCCTACCCCTGCTACTCTGTCCCTTGAAGTGTTTGGTTGTGTTCAGGAAACTTCTTAGCTTTTGGTTTAGTCCAGTTGGGCTGATTTCCCCTCTAGTGTGTGTTGTCCTTCCCTTCACCTAACATAATTCTTGTCTACTATCTAGTTAGTGAATATCCCTTCCCCTCCCTCTCCACCTTTTTAACCATTAAAGAATGTTTTCTTATGTGTTTAAAACTTCTCTTCAGTTCTTATAATAATGGTCTTATACAATATTTGTCCTTTTGCAACTTACTAATTTCACTCAGCATCATGCCTTCCAGATTCCTCCGTGTTATGAGATGTTTCATGGATTCATCATTATTCTTTGTCGTTTTGTAGTATTCCATTGTGTGAATATACCATAATTTGTTTATCCATTCATCTGTTGATGGGCACCTAGGTTGTTTCCGTCTTTTTGCTATCGTGAACAGTGCTGCAGTGAACATGAGTGTGCATATATCTATTCGTGTGATGGCTCTTATTTCTCTAGGGTATATTCCAAGAGCAGGATTGCTGGATCATATGGTACTTCTATTTCTAGCTTTTTAAGGAAGTGCCAAATCGATTTCCAAAGTGATTGTACCATTTTACATTCCCACCAGCAGTGTATAAGTGTTCCAGTCTCTCCATAACCTCTCTAACATTTATTGTGTTTTTTGGGTTAATGCTAACCTTGTTGGGGTGAGATGTATCTCATTGTAGTTTTGATTTGCATTTCTCTAATGGCTAACGATCGTGAGCATTTCCTTATGTGCCTGTTAGCCACCTGCATGTCTTCTTTGGCAAAGTGCCTATTCATAGCCTTTGCCCATTTTCAAATTGGGTTATTTGTCTTTTTGTTTCTGAGGTTTTGCAGTATCTTGTGGATTTTAGAGGTCAGACGCTGATTGGATTTGTCATAGCCAAACATTTTTTTCCTGTCTGTAGGTTGTCTTTTTACTCTTTTGGTGAAGTATTTTGATGAGCCTAAGTGTTTGATTTTTAGCAGCTCGCAGTTATCTAGCTTCTGCTTTGGTGTTTGTGCATTGTTACTTATGGTTTGTATTCTGTTTATGCCATGTTAGGGTTTCCCTATTTTTTCTTCCATGATCTTTATCATTTTAGATTTTATATTTAGGTCTTTGATCCATTTTGAGTTAGTTTTTGTGCATGGTGTGAGGTATGGATCTTGTTTCAATTTATTGCGGATGGATATCCAGTTATACCAGCACCATTTGTTAAAGAGATTGTCTTTTCTCCATTTAATGGACTTTAGGGCTTTGTCAAATATCAGCTGGTGGGTGAATTTACATCTGGAGTCTTAATTCTGTTCCATTGGTTTATGTATCTGTTGTTGTACCAGTACCAGGCTGTTTTGACTACCATGGTGGTATAATAGCTTCTAAAATCATGTAGTGTGCAGCCTCCCACTTTGTTCTTCTTCTTCAGTAATGCTTTCCTTATCTGTTACCTCTTCCTTTTCATATAAAGTTGGTGATTTGTGTCTCCATCTCATTAAAAAATGCCATTAGAATTTGGATCAGGATTGCATTGTATCTGTAGATCGCTTTGGGTGGAATTGACATTTTCACAATGTTGAGACTTCCTATCCATGAGCAAGGTATGTTTTTCCACTTGTGTAGATCTCTTTTGGTTTCTTGCAGTAGTGTCTTGTAGTTTTCTTTTTTTATGTGTCTGGTTGGATTTATTCCTAAGTATTTTATCTTCTTGGGGGCTATTGTAAATGGTATTGATTTGGTAATTTCCTCTTCGAAGTTCTCTTTGTTGGTGTAGAGGAATCCACTGATTTTTGTATATTTATCTTGTATCCTGATACTTTGCTGAAATCTTCTATTAGTTCCAGTAGTTTTCTTGTGGGTTCTTTGTGGTTTGCTGTGTGTAAGATCATATTATCTTCAAATAGAGATACTTTGACTTCTTCCCTACCAATCTGGATGCCCTTTATTTCTTTTTCTAGAACAATTGCTCTGGCTAGGACCTCGAGCACAATGTTGAATAAGAGTGGTGATAAAGGGCATCCTTGTCTGGTTCCCATTCTCCAGGAGAATGCTTTCAAAGTCTCTCCATTTAGGATGATGTTGGTTGTTGGCTTTGTATAAATGCCCTTAATTATGTTGAGGAATTTCCCTTCTATTCCTATTTTACTGTGAGTTTTTATCATGAATGGGTATTGGACTTTGTCAAATTCCTTTTCTGCATCAATTGATAAGATTATGTGGTTCTTTTCTTTTGTTTTATTTATGTGATGGATTACATTGATTATTTTTCTAATGTTGAACCATCCCTGCATACCTGGTATGAATCCCACTTGGTCATGGTGAATTATTTTTTTGATATGTTGTTGAATTCTATTGGTTAGAATTTTGTTGAGGATTTTTACATCTATGTTCATGAGGGATATTGGCCTGTAATTTTCTTTTTGTGTGTGTGTGTGTGTCTTTACCTGGTTTTGGTATCAGGGTTATGCTAGCTCCATAGAATGAGTTTGGAGTATTCCATCCTTTTCTATACTCTGTAATACCTTTAGTAGTAGTGGTGTTAACTCGTCTCTGAAAGTTTGGTAGCATTCTCCGGTGAAACTGTCCAGGCCAATGCTTGTTTTTGCTGGGAGTTTTTAAATTACATTTTCAATCTCTTCTTTTGTTATAGGTTTATTTAGTTGTTCTACCTCTGTTTGTGTTAGTTTAGGTAGGTAGTGAGTTTCTAGAAATTTGTCCATTTCCTCTAGGTTTTCAAATTTTTTAGAGTACAACTTTTCATAATATTCTGTTATTATTCTTTTAATTTCAGTTGGGTCTGTTGTGATATTGCCATCTTGTTTCTTATTTGGTCTACTTTCTTCCTCTCCTGTTTTTATTTTGTCAGTTTGGCCAATGGTTTATCAATTTTGTTGATCTTTTCAAAGAACCAGCTTTTGATCTTGTTAACTCTTTCAGTTGTTTTTCTATTCTCTAGTTCATTTAATTCTGCTCTAATTTTTATTATTTCCTTTCTTCTGGTGTCTGAGGGCTTCCTTTGCTGCTCTCTTTCTCTTTGTTCTAGTTGTTGGGTTAATGTTTTGATTTTGGCCCTTTCTTCTTTTTGGATGTGTGCATTTATGGCTATAAATTGACCTCTGAGCATGGCTTTTACTGTGTCCGAAAGGTTCTGGTAGGATGTGTTTTCATTCTCATTTGATTCTGTGAATTTCTGTATTCCATCCTAAATTTCTTCTTTAACCCAGCAGTTTTTGAGCAAGGTGCTATTCAGTTTCCATGTGGTTGATTTTTTTCCCTTGCTTTTTATGTTATTGATTTCTACTTTTATGGCTTTATGGTCAGAAAAGGTGCTTTGTAATATTTCGATGCTTTAGATTCTGTTAAGTCTTGCTTTTATGGCCTAATATGTTGTCTATTGTGGAGAATGTTCCATGTGCATTGGAAAAGAAAGTATATTTGGATTCTGTTCGGTGGAGTGTTCTGTATATGTCTATGAGGTCAAGTTGGTTGATTGTGGCATTTAGATCTTCTGTGTCTTTATTGAGCTTCTTTCTGATGTTCTGTCCTTCACCCAAAGTGGTGTGTTGAAGTCTCCTACTATTTTTGTGATGCTGTCTCTCTTTTCAGTGCTGTTAGAGTTTGTTTTATGTATTTTGGAGCCCTTTCGTTCGGTGCATAAATATTTATCATAGTTACGTCCTCCTGGTATATTGACCCTTTAATCATCATATAGTGTCCTTCCATATCCAGTGTGGTGAATTTTACTTTAAAGTCTGTTTTGTCAGAGATTAATATTCCCACTCCTGCTCTTTTTTGAGTGTGTTTGCTTGATATACTTTTTTCCATCCTTTGAGTTTTAGGTTGTTTGTAGCTTTAAGTCTAAGGTGTGTCTCTTGTAGGCGGTGCATAGATGAATCATGTTTTTTTATCCATTCTGCCACTGTCTGTCTCTTTATTGGTGCATTTAGTCCATTTACATTCAGTGTAATTATTGATAGGTATGAGTTTAATGCTGTCATTATGATGTCTTTTTTTGTGTGTTATTGGCAGTTTCTTTGTTCCACTTAATTTTCTGTGCTAAGTCATTTTTCTTTATGTGCTTTCTTCTCATTTTTGTTGATTTTGTATTTGCTGGGTCTTTATGTTTTTCTTGTTTTTTGTTTTGATGTGTAGGATTGTTAGTTTCCTTTGTGATTACCTTAGTATTTACCCGTATTTTTCTAATTTTAAACCAATCTTTTATTTCTTTATATTGCCTTGTCTTCCTCTCCATGTAAAAGATCTATGACTGCATTATTTAGTCCCTCTTTTTTGTTTTAATGTTGTTGTCTTTTACATACTGACATCTCTGTTTCCCTGTTTTCAGCTTTGATTTCTTTTTGTGTCTTCTCTATCTGGGTTGGTATCTGATTGCCCTGTCCTGTGTTCTAGTCTTGGGTTGTTATCTGATGTTATTGATTTTCTAGCTGGAGGACTTCTTTTAGTATTTCTTGTAATTTTGGTTTGGTTTTTGCAAATTCCCTAAACTTCTGTTTTTCTGGAAATGCCCTGATTTCACCATCATATTTGAGAGACAGTTTTGATGGATATATAGTTCTTGGCTGGCAATTGTTTTCCTTCAAGACTTTATATATGTCATCCCATTGCCTTTTTGCCTGCAGGGTTTCTGCTGAGTAGTCTGAGCTTAGTCTTATTGACTCTCCTTTGTAGATGACTTTTCGTTTATTCCTAGCTGCTCTGAAAATTCTCTCTTTATCTTTGGTTTTGGGAAGTTTGATTATAATATGTCTTGGTGACTTTCTTTTGTGATCTACCTTATGTGGCATTTGATGAACATCTTGGATAGATAACTTCTCATCTTTCACAATATCAGGAAGTTTTCTGCCAACAAATCTTCAACAAGTCTCTCTGTATTTTTCTATTATTCCCCCCTGTTCTGGTGCTCCAGTCATTTATAGGTTATTCCTTTTGATAGAGTCCCACGTAATTTTTAGGGTTTCTTCATTTTTTTAAATTCTTTTTTATGATTTTTCCTCAAATAGGTTGGTGTCTAGTGCTTTATCTTCTATCTCACTAATTCTGACTTCCATTTCCTCAGTTCTGCTCCTATCACTTTTTATTGAGTTGTCTAATTCTCAAATTTTATTGTAAATCATCTGGATTTCTGATTGCTGTCTCTCTATGGATTCTTGCAGCCTGTTAAATTTGTCATTATGCTCTTGTATAACCTTCTTAAGTGCCACTCTTTCTTTGCCTGTGTGTTCCTTGGCTTGTTCTGGGTTTTGTCTGATCTGCTTCCTGATCACTTGAAGATTTCTGTATATAAATCTTTTGTATCTACCTACGGTAATTCCAAGAAGTTCTCTCCCTCCAGAAAATTTCTCGATTCTTTGTTTTGGGAGCTTGCTGAAGCCATCATGGTCTGCCTGTATATGTGACTTGATATTGACTGTTTATTTATTTATTTTATTTTTGCTTACTGTGTCCTAGCTTCTTGTTTTGTTTTGTTTTGTTATGCTCCAATTAGCTGCTCGTGTGAGCTAGTTTGATATTGGTGCCTTTGAAGGCCTAATATCTTGTCACCAGCTGGTTAGATCTGTTACTAGGCATGTGAGCCCAGGAGTCATTTACTTTTCTTGTATGGATTCAGCTCAGGTGTCCAGGTAGTCAGTCACCCAGTGTGTGGTCCAAGTTCTCACCCACAGTCCTAGACGAGCAGGTGCTATTGGTGTAGGCACAGTTATCTTACTGCAGTAGGGGGTCATGCACTGGACAAGGCAGGGGCTGACAGCTACCACTGAGCCCTGTAGTCTGCTCCTAGTTTTTCTCTATTTCTTTTCCCTGTTAATAACTGTCTCCAAAACCTTCTTTTTCTATTCAATCAGACACAGATGGAAGATCACAAAACCTACTGCCTAAGCAGATGTTCACTGGGAAATAAGATACCAGATCCCTCCAATCTCTACGTGGTGGACCCGTCTTCCACCAGCTTGGCCTTTTCTCACAGAGGTGGGGAAGAAGTATAGCAGCACTCTCTTCTTAGGCCAGTTATTCACTCTTTTGAGCATTTTCTTATGAATTCTTTCTATTCCTCTGCTTTTGTAGGCTAGTGATGTGATGATCTCAAGTTCTGAAGGAAGCCCCTGAGTGGTGCAAGTGGTTAAAATGCTCAGCTGCTAACCGAAAGATTGGAGTTTCAAGTCCACCTAGAGGTGCCTCAGAAGAAAGGCCTGGCAGTCTATTTCCTAAGAATCAGCCATGGAAAATACTATGTAGCATAGTTCTATTCTAACACACATGGTGTTTCCATGAGTCAAAATCAACTTGGCAGCAAGTAGTTTAAGTTCTGAAGGGGATGTCTGATTCTCTTGGCTACTTTTTTTAGAACATGGAAGGATTTGGCCCCCATTGTCTTCAGCTTTGATGCTTTAGCTCTAATTTAGAGACAACTGGAAAAGTCCCAGTCAACATTCGGTTACACAGGCATTATATGATTCAGTCCTCACGAGAACTCTCGGGCTTATCTATTTTATGAGGGAGCAAAGTTAGACTAACTGAGATTAGGTTACTTGTCCAGGGTCTCACAGAGAGAAAATGGTAACACCATGATTTAAATTTATTTCTGTCATTCCAAATACTTTTTTTGTTATCCATATACCATGCCACCATATACTTGACTGTCCATGACAGAGTTTAAGTTGTGTTTACTTTCAAAATGGTTGAATGCCAATGATCTGTTAATTTTTCTTTTTCTAGGAAACTTCCTTATAGAAACATTATTACCAGCAGGCATAAAACAGTCAAATAGGGATACATTAGCTAACTGATATATTTTTTAGTTCTCCTTTATTTATTTTTTTCATACACGATTTTCTTATTAATGACTGCCTCCAGTTCCAGGCCCACATTGCTAACAGTGATCTTAACCATAGGTTATACTACAAATTGTGTCTTAACACATCAGTTATTTTAAAATGGTATTACACTGAAAGCATAGACTACTTGTGCTTGTGTGTGTCTCTGTGTGTGCATTTGCAGATGCTTAAAAAAATTTCTCCATGTGCTGATTTTGTTTTCTTCTTAGTTACAGGGATGCAGAAAAGAATTTCCACAATATTTCTAACAGATGCTTCTATGCAGATCATTCCAACAAAGAGGAAATTGAAGACGTCTCAGGAATTCTTCAGCGTACTGCTAATATACTCGGTATAGTAAATATGTATTTATAGGGTTGAGAGAATGAATGAGGGGAAGAGGGGAAAGTAAAGTTGTAAATATTTCATTTGATACCAAAGAGAAGTTTGGAGAACACGGCAAATTGAGATCAAGACCTTGTCTTTCCGTGATTTAATTTTAACCTTCCTAAAGATATTAGAGTAGAAATTATATGCATGCCATTTACTTGGAGGTTGAAAAACATTATAATAAAAATACTTAACATTCTGGGGAAACTTTTAAAAATATTCCTATGTTAGTATTATTATCCTTCTGCAATCCATATTTTCCTGGCTGAAATTGTGGGATATTCTTTTCCTTTCAAAGTCATATATGATTATGTCTGGGAGGCCTGGTTGGGGCTGGAGGGTCACTCACATGTGCTACAACTCTGAAACCCCCTTCTGTGATGACTGTGTCAGTGAGGTAGGTCATCTGCTGAGGTCTGTGTGCCCTACTAGGGAATGTCCACTGTAAAGATGTTAGTATTTATGGCAGATAAATACTCCTAGCATAGCCATGGGGTACTGCCATGAACTGCTCTTGGTCATGCAGCCTTAAAGTACTGAAACTGAGCTGTACTATATGAAATTGTTGGAATATGAGAGCTTCACTATATTATATAAAAAGTAGATACCAAAGCAGGATTTTTTTTTTGTTGTTGTTCTGATGTTTTACATAGGTTTTTAGTGAGCAATACCTTTTTCTTTTAAGTCTTTCTGAAGTTTTCTGTTTCCTTGTGACTCAGATGGAGGCCTAAGTGGCTCTGGGAAGGGGTGGGGAGCAACAAATCTTAATGACACTGCATACGAAACTCAAAATCACCAGAGATGATCAGGTGATGGAGACTGGGGCTCTATTAATGAGCAAGCTTGTTTGTATGACTTTCTTTCTCTTTAGGAGTCTCTCATACAAACAGACTCTAGCTGGCCTCAACCCATGTATGCATCAGATTTTGTTAAACATTTTTGACTCTCAGAGGTGGACCTAGCTTTTACACTTAAGCTGGGTCTTCAGCTATCCATTTACTATGTTTTTATCCTAGATAACTTTTGTAAACATATATTGGAATAAGAACATGAGCTTTTTTGAAGGAAGGAATATAGATATAGGTGATTTGCCTGTAATAACACGCCAGACATGTTGGACAGTGAGAGGGAAGGCAAACGATTCATTTACCACAATCTTATTAGAACTGTTGTTGTGTGCTGTCATGTTGATTCTGACTCATAGCGATCCTAAAGGACAGAGTAGAACTGCTCTGTAGACTTTCCTAGGCTGAAGTTTTTACAGGAGCAGATCACTACCAGGCCATAAAATTACCCCAGTAAAGTACATTCTTGGAGAAGATGAGGAATGAGAATAAAGGAGGAATAGAGATGAGGCATTACCCAAGAGCTGTTTACAGTTTTCTGACTTTGTGTTTTCAAGGGCTTTCCTTGAAAATAGCACCAATTTCTCTCGACACACTATGATTTTGAAGGGGTGGGGTGAGGTGATGTTCCCTCCCTCGCAGGATAAATGTATCAGAATCTTAGAAGAGGGATGTTTAATGTTTTGAAAAAATTGCTTCTTAACTTACCCAGTTTTTAAATGTTTCCCTGCCCATCAAAACCCTTTTCCTTACATTCTCCACCTTGAGAATCAGTGAGGTGGAGGGAGAAAGAGGTGTATAACAAGTGTGCACAATCCCCCATAGGGAGGACAAACCCCAGGTTAGACACATGGTAACCACCAGGTGTCGCTGTTGGCAAAGCACAGCTTAGTTCCCCTGTAAAAGGTGTGATGATATGCAGATAAGAAGTGAGTGAAAAGAGCAGCAGGCAGTCTGCTACCCAGTGATATTAGGGGAAGAGTATTTTTAAGCTAAGTGCTTATATCTAGAAGGTGACTATAAAGCAGGTTTTGGATTTCCATAAATGTTAAGTTTTTCTAGAAAAGAGATAATAAGTTGCTTTTTCTCTAAGTAATGCTGAGTTGTTCTCAAGATTTAAAAAGTACAAACCTGTAAAATTTAAATTTCTGTAGAATAAAACAAAATGCCTTCTCTCTGTTGACCAGATGCTGGCCATGGATACAACATGGTTATATGTTTAAGAGGTAGCTGATGTCCTTTGAATAATCTCCTTTTATAACTCTTGAAATATAGACTCTCTGAGGACAAAGATGGCAGCTTTACTAGTCATATTCAACGAAAGCTTTGTTTTTTAACAAGTAATTGAACTTGTTTAACAAGTAATTGAATCTTGCTTTGCTTATATTTCATCTTTTTTAAGAAGTTATATTTAAATTTTCTAGTGCCATCATTAGGAGCCCTGGTGGCACAGTGGTTAAAGTGCTTTGCTGCTAACCAAAAGGTCGGCAGTTCGAACCCACTAGCTGCTCCACAGGAGAAACATGTGTCAATCTGCTTCTGTAAAGATTTACAGCCTTGGAACCCCTATGAGGCAATTCTGTTCTCTTCTATAGGGATGCTATGAGTCAGAACCAACTTGAAGCAGTGAGTTTTGGGTTTTGTGCCATCATTTATGGGAATGCAAAAATTAACTCATTGAACAGAGAAACACTATACATGAAAAGGAAGCCTTTTCTTGGGGAGGGGGGTGTAGAGAAACAGAGTTTCAACCAGCTTAAGAGAAATTTGGATACTTGGGAGCCTTCTCTTTGGAGACCAGATACCAATTTTCCAACTCTATGATTTATATTTATTATCATTGGGGAGTATAGTTAGAATAGTAGTGGATTAGGATTGTTGAATATATATTTCTTTCACCTTCTTAACCTGTTAAGGGTTGTAGTAGAGACTAGAAAGTTGTTTGTTTGGTCACTCATTTGTATGCTATTTATACTTCACCTACCATCAGAAAAGATTTGAAGTCATGGGTCAGAAAATATGATCAGAGTAGCAAATTTTTCTTCTTCAAAAATGACCATCTGTGTCCACTAAGTATCAATTCCTCTAGATAGTTTTTATCATTTACTGGCTCTTCAGATTTAAGTTTGAATTCTGCAGTTGGCATGGAATAAAAAAGGGGACCTGAGGAGAGAGGGAAAACAAGTTGCAGGAGATCAGTTACGCTTCTATAGTGCACTTGTCCACTCGCCATCTCCTTATGACTCCTTGGAAACAGATGGTACTACAGAGTGATTCACATCCCGCGAGTAATGGGAAAGAACTATTTCCAGATATCAACATTTTTGCCATTTATTTCTCTTTTGTTGGTTCAGAAACTAGTTGTTTCTATTTTCTAACTCATCTTTTAGGAATGAAGGGTATTGAGTACAGGCGGCTCCCTATCACCCATTTCACCTCATTTTGGTGCTTGGCAATCACTGTGATAATGCAGAATAGTACTTTAAAGAGGCCCTTGAGACTCTGGAAAAACGCTGTACAAAGAAAGATAGTTGTGAACAATGCTCTCCTGTCTAGAGGCTTTTAGTGTTACATTTACTGTTTTATTTGGTACATAATGCATACCAAAATTATCTTCTAATCTCAGTTGTCTGAAAAATGTAAACCTTTCCTACACATAATCTGTAAAGTCCATTTTTAGCTCCAATTAATGAGTAAAAATGTGTTTGTAATTTTGTAAAGCATGGCATTTAGTATTTTCTTGGAAATTGTAATGGTTGAATGGTACAGTGAAGCCTCTCTGTTAAAGCATTAAAGGGCCTATGCTGTTTATTGCTAAAATGTTGCCACCTTATCCTATGACTTAGGATATGACTTAGGTATAGTTGTGGGGAGAGAGAGAATGACTAGGGAGAGTTAAGGAACCCTGGTGGCATAGTAGTTAAGAGCTTGGCTGCTAACCAAAAGGTCAGCAGTTCAAATCCACCAGGCGCTCCTTGGAAACCCAATGGGGCAGTTCTACTCTGTCCCATAGGGTCTCTATGAGTCAGAATCAACTCGACGACACACAACAGCAACAACAACAACAGGGAGATTTAGGGAGAAGGATGATAAATTACATAGTCCTCTTTGCCATAATGCAATTTAAAATAAACAGAGGTTATGACTATTTCTGTTTAATACTATTAAGGGGGTTTGGCTATTTTAATTGTCATAGAGATTCAAAAGCTACAAGATGGGGTAGATGGGGTAGGAAGAAATCTCAAAGTAGGACAGAGATCAACTAGAAATGAGAGCTCTGGGTCTGCTGTTTTAATAAGCATCAGTTGCTTGCTAATTAGTGCACAAAATAATTTTATACTGCCTTTGCTAAATAGACTTTCTCTCAAAACAATCAGGAAAGACATGAATTGTGAAATAATAGATTCATTAAAGTTCTCTCTGCTTTAAAGGTTTTCTATCAGAATGGTACTTTACCTTCTCCAAGAACATACATTTAAAGTCAGAATCAGAGCAATATCATCATGGGGTTACTTTTCTCAGAAAGTGCTAGTGAGAATGATGGAGGAGATGATCTGGGAGGCATAGTCTTCACAATATTTTTCTGGTATCAGGGACTCTGAAATATAGTGAAGTCAGAGTCCTTTCTTTATAAAGTGCCACAGATTCCATAATCTTTAGCTGGGATGGAGATTTTTGTTTTTGTTGCTTGTTTTTTGACAAGTAATCATTTGTTGCTTACGTGTAAACTTGTATGTATTTTTTGGTTTTATTGTAACTTAGAATGTGCATTTAGGAGCCCTGGTGGTGTAGTGGTTGAGAGCTATGGCTGCTAACCAAAAGGTCGGCAGCTCAAATCCACCAGGTGCTCCTTCCTTGGAAACCCTGGGGGCAGTTCTACTCCGTCCTATAGGGTTGCTATAAGTCAAAATCGACTCGACCGCAACGGTTTGGTTTGGTACTCAGCAGTAAAACTGAAGAATTAGTTAGACTTACTTAGGGTTAAGACTATGAGCACCTTGGGAGGTTTCTTGGGGAGCTCAATCATATACTTGTATAGTGAATTAGAATATATTTAACATCTTGGAGAACTAATTGATGCAATAACTGCTTACCGCTTTATTCTGAACAAGATTAATAGCAATAAATAAATTCTGCTAATATAGTTCTTGTTACTGAAATTTATAATTGATCAATTTTTCTCTTTTATTAAAAGCAAATATTTTGTCTTTTAATGAGATGAACTGGAGTTAAGGTGGTTGGAAGTAGAGCTAATTTAATAATGGTAGTATATATAGTGATTTAGGGAAAAGAAGAGAGCCAGGCTCCTTGGGTTGAAAACCCAGTTCAGGTGCTTACTGGCTGTATGAATTTGAGTGAGTTGCTTAACTTTTCTAGTACTACAAGAAGCTACCAAAGTATCTTCCGGAGTGGCTTGGTCACCTGGTTGAGGTAATGTTTAACAGGGTTCTCCACTGTAAAGTTACTCTATTTTTTCCCTTTTCCATGCTGTACTCTTTGGAAAGAAGTTACTATGTACAGCCCAAGCTTAAGAAGTGAGGATTTATATTCCACCTCTTTGAGGACAGAGTACCTAAATTGTTTGGAATTCTTCTGCCCAAAGATTTGTCTCTTCTTATCCATTTATTTATTCAAATCATTTATTTATATCAGTGTGGGTATATGTATACTTATTTTATACCTTGGGTTATAATCTGATACCACTTTATTTATTTTGTTGCTCAAATTGTTCCGATTTTGGCTCTTTCAATTGGTTCCTGTGCCCTTTGACATATGTCCGTCTTTGGGTGTGTATGTGTATTTTGAGCACTTTCTTTGTAGCACTACAAGATGCTCCAGGTTGATCTTGAATGTCTTCTGCCCCAGTCCTAGAATTAGCCATTTCTACAAGGAGTCCTGGGTCCTTGTATTAGAGAATGGTATTAGAAACCAAAATCTGGGCAATAGATGTGCTATTGCTGTTGGGATGTTGTTGCTTCTATGCCCTCTCAGCTGACATAGCAAGGAAATATGTGTGTATAGTACCCAGTATATATATATACATATCAATAAATATTTCTATATGTATCCATCTATATCTATATTACGCTAAACATGAATTTATACTATGTCTTCAAGTCTAATTAATTACTATTTGAATCATTCTACGCTTCTCCCCTTGTTTGTCTGTAACCTCCTACTCTGACAGTGAAAAACCTGGCCCCTTTCAGCCATCCATTTACTTAATTTTTAATTCCAGTATACATGTATATTGATTTTAGAATTGCAAACTCATAACTCCCAGGGGAAACAACTTTATCAACTAGAGTGCAGGCTTACGTGCAGTTCTTTTTGCCTTTAGTTTTATAAGCTCCACTCATTTCCAAGGCTACTTAGGTCAGCACCTTTCCCTGCCACTCCTTTCAGTGAGGATGTTTCATACATTTGTAATAGAGTTAGATTCTTTTACAACAATCTACGTTTCATCTTGGGATCCTCCAACCTCCTAAATAATTAAAAAACTTTTTTTTCATAATTAAAGTTCACTCTTTGTGCTGTAAAGTTCTGTGGTATTTATAAACGCGTAGTGTCATGTACCTTACATTATAGTATCATACAGAACACTTTCACTGCCCTGAAAAATCCCTAGTGCTTCACCTACCTATTCAAGCACTCCTGCCCCATATACCTGAATCCCTGCCAAGCATGGATCACTTGACTAAATCTATAGTTTTGCCTTTTGCAGAACGTAATATAATGGAATCATACAGTGTGTAGCCTTTTCACACTGGTTTCTTTTGTTTAGCAGTATGGATTCAAGATTAATCTGTGTCTTTGTGTGGCTTGATAGTTCATTTCTTTTTATCCCCAAATAGTATTTCATTGTATGGATATGTCTATCCATTCATCTGTTGAAGGACATCTTGTTTGCTGCTGGGTTTTGATGATTTTAGATAAACCTACGATAAATATTCGATTGCAAGATTTTATGTAGACATAAGTTTTCAAATCAGTTAGGTAAATATCTAGGAGTATGATTGCTGGATCACATGATAAGACTATGTTTAACTTTGTGAGAAACTACCAAAGTGTCTGGGTATAACTTTGAAGTAATACGACCAATGGGACTTGTAGACCTGTTTGTTGAAGGAGATGTTGAAATATAACACATCCCCAAGCAGTCTTTGCTAAAATCCTTGTGATCCCCTAACTCTCAGCTTGCCTTAGTTGGGATTTCTTTCAACGCTGTCAGAGGCAAGAGCTTCAAATTCATTTTATTAAAACTCCTGTTACTTAGTTCATTCTCATAAGCAGGTTTTCAAGCCCCCTAAAAACTCTCTTATTGCTCTTTTCTTAAGAGACAGTCACTTCCATTTAATATCTGAAAAATGCTTAGCATGGGAGACAAAACCAAACATCTATCTCTGACTTAGCACGAAAAAATGGAAGCACAGAGTGCTTTGGAGTTCCCTTTCTCTATTTTTGTTACTCAGATTGGTAGCTATTTAAGTGATAACCACTTTAAATCTAATATGATTGATCCCAAGCTTCCAATTCCTGGCCGATTGTGTTTTTTCTTATATTTCCAAGTCTGGTCTTAACGTTAAGATAAGAAATGGTGATTTTCCTGCGTGTAGAAAGAAGAAGTAGATGTGAAAACACAGGTCAGGCTGCTTGCATAGGGTCACACCATTAGTTTGTAGGGATGGCAGGGTTTGGATTATGATGCTCTGATGTAAGTTTTGGCTGCATTACTTAGTGACCCTTCAACTGCTTCTATTACAAAAGAGCAATGGCTATTTTTGCTTTTTTGTCTGAAGTCAGAAGAAATTTTATTCTTCCCTTAGTATGTGAGAAAGATGAATGTGGACCCATAATCAATTCACATAGCTATTTTTTTTTTTTTTTTAACTATCTCATGGAACAAATTCGTGGTGATTTGCCACATTTGCTTTTTCAAAGACTGTTTTTGTCTTTACTTCTTTTTGGATATTTTAGCCTAAATGAACTGTGACCTCCCCTTTCTTTCCCCTGTCATTTCCTTTTTATTTGATGATTTTTATTCTTTTCTTTTCATCTTCAAACCTAATTTATTTCCAGTATGAAATGTTACTATTTAGTTTTTTTTTTAAATTGTGCTTTAGGTGAAAGTTTACAGCTCAAGTTAATTTCTCATGCAAA
Organism: Dugong dugon; assembly: GCA_030035585.1. NCBI lineage: Eukaryota > Metazoa > Chordata > Mammalia > Sirenia > Dugongidae > Dugong > Dugong dugon. The sequence goes on from CM057467.1 coordinate 38,297,650, forward strand.
AATTCTACACATATTGTTATGTGACACTAGTTGCAATCCCTGTAATGGACAGCACACTCCCCCTTTCCATCCCAGGTTTCCTGTGTCCATACAACCAGCTGCTGTCCTTTCTGCCTTTTTATCCTCCCGCCAAATAGGAGCCGCCCATTCAGTCTCGTATATCTACTTGAACTAAGAAGCACACTCTTCACGAGTATTATTTTATGTTTTACAGTCCAGTCTAGTCGTTGTCTGAAGAGTCGGCTTCGGGAATGGTTTTAGTTCTGGGTTAACAGAGAGTCCAGGGGCCGTGTCTTCGAGGGTTCCTCTTGTCTCAGTCAGACCATTAAGTCTGGTCTTTTTACTAGAATTTGAGTTCTGCACCATGCTTTTCTCCTGCTCCGTCAGGACTCTCTGTTGTGTTCCCTGTCAGAGTGGTCATTGGTGGAGCCGGGCACCATCTAGTTCTTCTGGTCTCAGGCAGATGGAGTCTCTGGTTTATGCGGCCCTTTTGTCTCTTAGACTAATATTTTCCTTGTGTCTCTGGTGTTCTTCATTCTCCTTTGCTGCAGGTGGGTTGGGACCAATTGATGCATCTTAGATGGATGTTTGCAAGCTTTTAAGACCCCAGATGCCACTCACCAAAGTGGAATGCAGAACATTTTCTTAATCTTCTTTGTTATGCCAGTTTACCTAGATGTCCCCTGAAACCATAGTCCCCAGCCCCCTGCCGCTGCACTCTGTCCCTTGAAGTGTTGGGTTGTGTTCAAGAAACTTCTTAGCTTTTGGTTTAGTCCAGTTGGGCTTACTTCCCTGTATTGTGTATTGTTCTTCCCTTCACCTAAGATAATTCTTGTCTACTATCTAATTAGTGAATACCCTTCCTTCCCTCTCCACCCTCATAACCATCAAAGAATGTTTTCTTCTGTGTTTAAAGCTTTTCCTGAGTTCTTATAATAGTGGTCTCATACAATATTTGGCCTTTTGCAACTGACTGATTTCACTCAGCATAATGCCTTCTGGATTCATCCCTGTTGATGACTTTCATTCTTAATTATTTCCTACCTGTGGGTCTCCATTTTAGGTTCCTTATGTTATTTCTGTGTTTTCATTGCTCTTTGCAACATACTCTAACTTTGACTCAACTACCAGTTTTAATAACACGATGTTTACCTTTGCTCCTCTGAAAATTAATAAAAAATGTAAGGAGTATTAGAGTTAAATTCAAACATCCTAGGCTCTATGCTAGATAAATTGTCATTCTTATTAGCTTTGAGTTCAGATATTCAGTTAATTTTAAGTGCTTTTGACAGTTTATTTAATTTGGTGAATAGAATTTTATGAATCAAAATAAAAATATTACTTAAATTAAGACTTTTATATATGCTAAATTCCCTTTATTACATTACTGTCGGTTCATTTTTCACAAATCAAAATATTACTCTCTTTTGATTTGTTTTTCATGAGCCTGCATGGTTAAGGATTCCCATATGTCATATTTTCCATGTGGAGAGCTGTGGTCCCTTAGGTATTGTAGATGATTTTAATAGGTGCTTTGGAGTTCCCTTTCTCTATTTTTCTTACTCAAATAGGTAGCTATTTAAAGTGATAACCACTTTAAATCTAATATGATTGATCCTAAGTTTCCAATTCTTGGCCTGTTGTGTTTTTTCTTTTATTTCCAAGTCTGGTCTTAACTTCAAGAAATGGTGATTTTCCTGCATGTAGAAAGAAGAGGTAGATGGGCAAATACAAGTCCTAAATTTTCCCCTGGCATATAAATGAATTTATTTTAGCCTCTGTGAGAAGCTTGCACACTGTTATCTATCACTGTTAAGATCCAGAATTTGTTGAGATAGGGAGATTGTTGGGAGATAGAGAGTGGTGGGACATATGAAAGATTGGGCTTCATATCCCATTTAAAAAGAGAAAGTCAGAAGACACAGCTCTGGAGCCCCACAGAAGAGAGGAATCATTGATGGTAGGGAAGAAGAACCTCATTTGGAGTAAGAGGAATGGTGATGACAGCTATGAAAAGAAACCAGTGAAGCACATTTAGAAATCTGTTAAAGAAGAAACACATGCCAGTTTCACAAGCAAGGATGCTCAAGCAATTCGTGATTCGCACATAATAGTCAGGACTGAAAATTGCCTAGAGCCTGACAAGAAAAAAGGAGGAAAAGCCAACTCTGAAAATACCAGTGTTCATTTTAATATTTATTGGCAAGACTCAGTCTACAAGATTAGTTAGTATCTTGAATCAGTCTCTTTTGAGATATAAAAGAGAGAAGGAAGCAGAGAGACAGAGGGACCTCATGCCACCAAGAATGAAGAACCTGGAGAGGAGCATGTCCTTTGGAACTGGGGGTCCCTACGCTGAGAAGCTCCTAGACCAGGGAAAGATTGATGACAAGGACCTTCCCTCAGAGCCAACAGTGAGAGCAAGTCTTCCACTGGAGCTGGCACCTTGAATTCAGACTTTTAGCCTCCTAAACTGTGAGAGAACAAATTTATGTTTGATAAAGCCATCTGCTTGTGGTGTTTCTGTTATAACAGCACTAGATAACTAAGGCACCTTCCTAGGAAAATATGATTTACATTATTGATTTGAATCCTAATCCCAGAAGTGATTATCTCTATTGTAGGCACTAGAACAGTGGATTCCACAAGAGATTATACAGTAGGACCATCTAGGGACATTAAGAAAAAAAGAGGCCTATATAGACACTATACGCTGATATTCCTATTTAGCATATTAGGGTAGGGACCAGGAGTTTTTATTTTTAAAAACAAATTCCTCAGGTACTTCTGGTATGTAGCCATGAGCTGAAACCTTAACTCCAAGGCTGGCCCTGCTCTTGGGTAAGGATGCTTAAGAAGTTTAATTTTTAGAGAATCTGATACCAACTCACACTTAACTGCTAATTGAGGTGCTGAAATCTGGGTTTCTCTTTCTGTTCCATTTCTGAGTGTGGGTTGCTGCCTTGTACTCTGCCCAGTTCTTTTTCACTTATTTCTACTTCTTTTCAGGACTTTAGTTTTGCTTCTGAACCCCAGACAGAAATTGGGGCCATGCTTCCATTCACTGCCCTTTACTCCAAGATACAGGCTTCATGCCTCCTGCTAGAGGCCCTGTCCATGTGATTTTTCTTTTTTTTCCCCTTTTCCATGTCTTTTGCCAAATCTCTTTGATGCTGATGACTGCTTAAGATGCAAATAGGATATCATTTTTTTTCTGTTTCTGCATAAATGGGCATACGTAGTTCCAAGCCAGTTCCTCCCATTCTCCATCCTGTGTCATCAGCTCTGCACAGACATATGATAGATTGTTGTTCAAACCAATGTCAGAAGCAGTGGGTCACATGTGATTGTAGTGAAATGCTGGGTTACTGCTAGATTCTTTTTCTTGAGAGCTTTAGGTAACATTTTCCTCTCCACTAATACCACTAGGACTAGGAATTCTACTAATTACCAGAGGACAGATTTAACCTAGGGGGAAAATAAAGTGGGGAATAGAATTTGCTGCTGCTGTGGGAATGGTAAGTCTATACTTTTCTATGAACTTACATAAAGCAGTCATTTTAGGATCTTTACAAAGGAGAGATTAAGAGGGATTTCACCCGGAGAACAAGCAGAACACTGACAAATGATCCTGACTCTTGTGAGTTATTACACTGAGTGATTTAGTGCCTAGAAAAATTTTGACTGAAAATACCCGATTGCTATCATTTTTCTACTTTTCATTTTGTTTCTACTTATTCTGGGTACTTCCCCTCAACAGTCTTGACATTTCTTTTACCTCTTCATTCACTTCTAGTGCTTCAGACCACTTTTTTATTTTATTTTATTGTTTTTTAGGTGAAAGTTTACAGTGCAAATTAGTTTCTCATTCAAAATTTTACGCACAAGTTGTGTCTCATTGGTTGCAGTTCCCACAATGTGTCAGTACTCTCCCCCTTTCCCTTTCTACCCTGAGTTCTCGGTGTCCATTCGTCCAGTTTTTCTGTCCCTTCCTACCTTCTTGCCCTTGCTTTTGGGCAGGTGTTGCCCGTTTGATCTCCTATACTTGGTTAAACTAAGAAGCATGTTCCTCATGTGTGTTCTTGTTTGTTTTATAGGCCTGTATAATGTTTGACTGAAAGGTGGACTTTGGGAGTGACATCAGTTCTGAGTTAGCAGGGTGTCTGGGGGGAATAGTCTCAGAGATTCCTTCAATCTCTGTCAGACGAGTAAGTCTGTGTGTGTGTGTGTGAATTTGAATTTTATTCTACATTTTTTTCCTGCTTTGTTCAGGACCTTCTATTGTGATCCCTATCAGAGCAGTTGGTAGTGGTAGCTGGGCACCATCTAATTCTTCTGGGCTTAGGCTGGTGGAGGCTATAGTTCATGTGGTCCATTAGTCCTTTAGACTAATATTTTCCTTGTGTCTTTGATTTTCTTCATTCTCCTTTGCTCTGAACGTGATGGCACCAAGAGATGTATCTTAGATGGCTGCTTGAAAGCATTTAAGACCCCAGAGGCTACTCACCAAAGTAGGATGTAGAACATTTTCTTTTTTATATTTTTTTATTGTACTTTAGATGAAGGTTTACAGAACAAATAGTTTCTCATTAAACAGTCAGTACACATATTGTTTTATGACATTAGTTAACAACCCCATGACATGTCAGCACTCTCCCTTCTTGACCTTGGAGGACCTTTTTTTTGGTGAAAATATACATAGCCAAAGTTACACCATTTCAAAAGTTTCTGCATGTACAATTCAGTGACATAGATTACATTCTTCCAGTTGAGCTGCTATTCTCACTATCCTTTTCCAAATTATTCCATCACCATTATCTTCAACTCACTGTCTCCTAGGCTTCCCATCAAACCTTTTGAGTTGCTGTTGTCACTTTGATCTCACATAGATAATTCTTTTTTTTTTTTTTTGTACCTTAGATGAAGGTTTGCAGAACAAGTAGTTTCTCATTAAACAGTTAGTACACGTATTACCCTATGACAATGGTTAACAACCCCATGACATGTCAACACTGTCCCTTCTCAACCTTGGGTTACCTATCATCAGCATTCTTGTCCTCTCCTGCCTTCTAGTCCTCATCCCTGGACTGCTGTGCCTCATTATTCCCATTTTGTTTTATGAGGCTGTCCAATTCCCAGCTGAACAGTGAACTTCGGGACTGACTTCACCACTGAGCTAAAAGGGTGTCTGGGGGCCATACTCTCAGCGTTTCTCCAGTCTGTCAGGCTGGTAAATCTAGTCTTTCTTTTGTGAGTTAGAATTTTGTTCTACATCCTTTTCCAGCTCTGTCCAGGACCCTCTGTTGTGATCCTGGTCAGAGCAGTCAGTGGTGGTAGACGGGTACCATCTAACAGTACTGGACTCAGTCTGGTGGAGGCCTTGGTAGCTGTGGTCCATTAGTCCTTTGGACTAATCTTTTCCTTATATCTTGTTCTCTTCATTCTCACTTGCTTCTGAAGGGGGGAGATCAGTGGAGTATCTTAGATGGCTGCTCACAGGCTTTTAAGACCCCAGACGCTACTCACCAAGGTAGAATGTAGAACACTGTCTTTATAAACTGTGTTATGCCAGTTGAGCCAGATGTTCCCTGAGACCATGGTCCCCACAACCCTCTGCCCAGCAATTCAGTCCCTCAGGGAGTTTGGAAGTGTCTATGGAGCTTCCATGACCTTTCCTTGTACAAGTTGTGCTGGCTTCCCTAGTATTGTGTACTGTCTTACCCTTCACCAAAGTTACCACTTATCTATTGTCTATTTAGTTCCTCTCTGACCCCTCCCCTCCCTCATAACCAACAAAGATTGTTTCTTTTTGTGTGTAAACTTTTACATGAGTTTTTACAGTAGAGGTCTCATACAATATTTGTCCTTTTGTGATTGACTTATTTCACTCAGCATAATGTCCTCCAGTTTCATCCGTGTTATAAGATGCTTCACAGATTCATCATTGTTCTTTATCTTTACATAATACTCCATTGTGTGTATGTACCATAGTTTGTTTATCCATTCATCTGTTGATGGGCATCTAGGTTGTTTCCATCTTTTTGCTATTGTGAACAGTGCTGCAATGAATATGAGTGTGCATATGTCTATCCATGTGATGGCTCTTATTTCTCTAGGATATATTCCTAGGTCTGGGATTGCATTTTGTAGTGCTTTTTTTTGGTGATGCTGACATTTTCTTTGTTTCTGTTACTCTCCTGTGCTGAGTTCCTTTTGTTTGTGGATTTTTTTTTCATTTCTTTTGTTTTTGTAGGTTTTGTTTTTATTGAGACTTTATGTTTTTCTTCTTTATTTTGATTAGTAGGTTTGTTAACTTTATTTGTGGTTACCTTGAAATTTACCCTTATCTTCCTAGATTTGAACCAGTCTATTATTACTTGGTATCACCTTGTTTTCCTCTCCATTAGAAGGTTCTATACCTACACTGTTTAGTCCCTCTTTTATTGTTCTGATGCTGTTGTCATTTACAGATTAACCTCTCTGATTCCCTGTTGTAATTCTTTTGGTTTTGCATAGTCCTTAAGAGTTCATTTCCTAGGTTGGTATCTGGCTAGTGCAATCCTGTGTCCTATATTCAGCCTGAGGTCTGATGTTGTTTGTTCTCAGATCAAAGGACTCCCTTCAATAAGTCTTGTAAGTTTGGTTTGGTTTTTACATAGTCCCTTAATGTCTGTTTATCTGGAAATGACCTAATTTCACCATCCTATTTGAATGCAAGTTTTGCAGGATATATTTTTCTTGGCTGGAAATTTTTTTCTTTCAGGGTTTTATATGTCATCCCGTTGCCTTCTTGCCATAGTTTCTGCCAAATAATCTGAGCTTAGTCTTATTGTTTCTACTCTGTATGTGACTTTTTGTTTTTCTTGAGCTGCTCTCAAGATTCTTTGTTTGTCTTTGGTTTTAGTGTGATTATGATATGCCTTGGTGATTTTCTTTTGGGGTCTGTCCTATATGGGGTTTGTTGAGCTTCTTGGATGGTCAGCTTTTCATCTTTCATGATACTGGGGAAGTTTTCTGTCAGCAATTCTTCAGTGATCCTCTCTGTGTTTTCTGTTTTCTTCCCCTGTTCTGGAACGCCAATTACTCGAAGATTTTTGCTTTTGATTGTATCCCACATAATTCTCAGGGTTTCTTCATTTTTCTTTGTTCTTTTTTCTCATTTTTCTTCAAACAGAATTGTATCCAAGTGTTTGTCTTCAGTTTTGCTGATCCTATCTTCCATCGTTTCAAACTTCCTCCTCAGCCCTTCTATGACACTATCCATTTCTGAAATACTGTTGTTTATCTTTTGGATTTCTAATTGTTGTTTTTGTATGATTCCTAGTTGTGAATTTATTTTAGCATTTTGTTCCTGTATTATTTTCTTGAATTCTTCCATTTTTTGTCTGTATTTTCCATGAATTTGTCTGCATTTTCCATGAATTTGTCTATTTTTTCCTCATTTTTGTCTGCTTTTTGCCACAACTCTTGGATAATTCTCCAAGAATTCTGACTATTAGAGATTTGAATTCCCTACCAGTTAGGTGTAGTACCTTTTCTTCTACTGGAAGGTCATCTGGTGTTTTATTTTGGATGCCTACTGGAACCATCCTGTCCTGTTTTTGTAAATGTTTTGATATTGTCTGCTGTCTTTGGGGAATTCAGTGGTTATTTTCCTCATTTATTGATTGTAGATTTGTTTGTTTTGTCCTGCTTTTTTGTTTTATTTTGTTGTGTCTGAGCAGGTGGGCTGTGCGTTATTTGTTGTTTGCTGGTCTGTGAGTGCAAAACTTTTCACTTCCTTCTCCAGTGGGCAGGGTCAGTCACTCAGGTATGGTACAGCAGGGCAGGTCAAGCTGAAGGGGAGTTGCTGGGATGGGTTGTTTGTGGCAGGTACCAGGGCTGACAGTGTGGACTGGGAATCAGTGCAGGGCAGGTTCCAGTAGGCTGCGCCTGTGCTGCTTGGGAGTGTGATGTTCAGTGCACAGTGCAGGTAGGCAGGAATGAGGGGGGAGATTGTGATGTGTGGAGCTAAGATGGGTATGGGAAAGATGAGAGAGAGGAGAGAGGAACAGGAGCCAAAAACATACACACAAAGAAAAAAGGGTGCTAAGGGAGCTTGCTATTGGAGTGGAGAGATGAGAGACTCAGAAATGGGGAAAAACAAAAATGAAGAAAAAGGGTAAAATAAAAAAATGAATAAATCGAGAAACTGGAAATGAAGAAACATAAAAAGCGTGTAAGAGAGAGAAGAAAACAAAGAAACCAAAAAAAAAAAAAAACCCCAAAACCTAAAAAAAAGGAAAAAAAAAAAAAAAACAAGCAAAAAGAAATGCCCCCAGGGATGTCCCTCGGCATCTGTGCAGAGTAAGAGAATAGCCTCCAAGCCTTGTGGTACTACCTGGCTAGAAGGGGCTCCCAAGCCGAGAAAAGAAAAAGAAAACAAACAAATCAAAACAGAACAAATCAGAGTAAGCAAACCAACAAATAAAAAAGCCCCAAGGGTCCCACCAGTGTGGTGGCATGGGCCGGGAAGCAGTTTCATAGTTGAGCAGTGTTTCACAGCCTTTCCGAAAGAAGCAAAGATGGTGCATGGAGCCAGGTATTTGAAAGAAAGGAGGGGGAGGTGATGAGAGGTAAGGAAGAAATCTAAAGAAGCGGAAAAAAGCAACAACAGCAGCCAACAAAATGCACTCAGGGAGCCAGCCAGTGCGGGCAGGTGGAATCCAAGCGACACTGGTGTGACGCTGGTGCTTTCCGGCCAAGAGACTGTAGCTGCAGGAAGCAGAGGAGGCTAAGTGGGGGTGAAGACGGGTAGGGGGTGGGACTGTATCGCTGGTTACCGGTTGTTCTGTCTCCTGCTGGAAGCTCCATGAAGCTGCTTTCACGTACCCCCTGTTTGCTGATCTCCGATAGGATTCCAAGATGGGGATCTGTGCTGCAGTAGCTGATAGGGGACCTCTGCATGTATCTCTCTATGCTCTCTGTTCTCTGTCAGTTTGTTATTCCATTCGGTGCTTGGCTGAGTTCTTTATCTCTTCATTTGATGCTTAGGGTTTCAGGATTGATGTGGACTCTGTTTGACTTAGTTTTCTGATCTTTACTGTGGAGGGACAGCGTGGTGCTTCTGACTGTAGCGCCATGTTGCCAGGAAGTCAGGATGTAGAACACTTTCTTTATGAACTATGTTATGCCACTTGACCTAGATGTCCCCCAAGACCATGTCAGACTACTTTTCATTTGCCTCTTTTTTGTTTTGTTTGTTTCGTAATCTTTTCTTTTTGCAATTATTCTGATTCTCAATTCTTCATTTTAATAAAAGGGAAATGTGAAAATCTTCCAAACATTTAAAAATTTGCTTCTCTTAATTAGTCACTACTTTCTGGCTTTAAGGAGTCCCTGGGTGGAGCAAATGGTTAAACACTGGGCTACTAATCGAAAGGCTGGCATTTCGAATGTACCCAGAGGTGCTCCAGAAGAAAGACCTGATGATCTGCTTTTGAAAGGTTATAGCAATTGAAAACCCTATGGGGCACAGTTCTACTGTGAAACACATAGGGTCATCATGAGTTCTTTTTGGTTTGTTTTTGCTTTAGTGCCATGTTTAAACTTAGTGTTTTAGATGGCAAATTTGGTAATCAGGAGACTCCAGTTTGTTGCAAATCTGTAAGAACTCTTTAATTCCGAGCTCCAAATGATCTTTGGAGCTTTAGCTGGGCTAAAATTTATTTTATTAACTAGAAGAAAATGTTTATTAGAGAAGTGTGGATATAATATTGTAGAAAAAATATTTTCCCTATTAGAGGAACAGTTTTCAAGTACTTTGTTCCATCAATACAGATATTTGTTAAGTATCTACTATTTTCAGGTACTATTCTAGATGCTGTTCATCAGCAGGGAGAAAACCAGAAAGGGAGAAGGCAGACAAAACACACACATGCACACACAACAAATAAGATCATTTCAGAAGTAAAAAGTGCTGTGAAGAAAATAAGTCAATGTAATGTAAAAAAAAAGTAGAAAGGGTTTAAATAATTAATATGTTAATTATCATATTCAGTTCATTTAAGTAATTCTAATAAAATTTCTACGTGACTATAGTATTTTTGTTGTTTAATGGCATCTCTGGATTCAAAGCTCCAGGAATAAACTAACTAGTAATCTAACTTCCTTCCTTCCTTCCTTTTTTTTCCCCTTCTTTCCTTCCATTCTTTCTTTTTTAAGTATGATTCACCTTAATAATGTTGATGAAAGTTCTGGTGTTCCCACTGATGTCTGAGTAGCAATTGCCTCAAGAAGGAGCCAGGGGTAGATGCCGTTATGTAGTGTAGTGTTTTGGGCTGGACAGGGCCCCAACTTGTATTCATACATTCTACAAATAATTGAGCACCCTTCATGTACCAGGCTGTGCTGGCTGTGGAGATCTGGCGGTAAGGCCCTCCTGGCACTGTCAGTCTAGAAGCTAATGGGAAGGCCACATGACATGAAGTATAGGACTTCTCTACCCTGTGGACAAAATGGAAGGCTGTGTGTCACCACCGATAGAGAGCTATCCCAACAGAACTGGGAGTTCCTCTCTCAAACAGACCGAGAAATTTGGATTCAAAACTCATCTAGTGTGGTGAGATGGAGGACTCTTTCAGAAACACCCCCTGCCAACACACAAACACACACATATGTGGATAACTACATATGTACACATATATGTGTAATTTATATGGTGCTTCACTCTAAAGCACTTTCACATATATTATTTTGAACTTGTTACAACTCTATATTAGATAGGTATTATTATCCTCATTTTACAGATGAAATAACTAAGGCACAGAGTATAAATGACTTACTCAGCGTCACTCAGCTAATAAAAGATTGCAGCCAGATTTGAATATAGCTTTCCCAGCTACAGAAGAGGGACACCACTCTTTGCACCATGTCACGTTTTTCTCTTTCTGAAAATAAATGATTGTCATAACACATCTTCCATTAAAATAATCATCCCTGTTCCATAAACAAACATAAAACTTATATGTATGTACTGTTGTATAATGCTCTGTTTTACTTTGGACAACTTCTTGAATTAAAAGTTATTTTATAAATGTCTTTTGCCAATGATGATTCTATCTATAGAAGTAGTTTCCTAGTTCCAAATCGAAGACAGAAAAAAGGATCCAGAAAGCAAGGATTTTGAGCTGATAAAAATTGGGGAAGATCCAGCTTATACTCCTGATATACTCAGCATTTCATGATGTGCTTCATAATTGTTCACATGTCTTTCTCCTCACCTTGACTGTGGGTATCTAGTGGTCAGGTGCCATGTTTAATTCTTCTTTGTAACTATGGCACCACAGCAGAGTGCTTGGAAGGGTAGGCACCTAAGGAATATTGTTTGGACAAAGAAAGGCTGAGGAACTGTTCTAGAGGAAAGGAAACTAAAAACAGAAAACAAGTAAATGCAATGTATGATCCTGTGTTGGATCCCGGACTAGGGAAAAAAAGTAGCTATAAAGGACATTACTGGGACAATAAGCAAAATGTAAATGATATTATGCTAATAGCACTGTATCAGTGTTAAATTTCCTGATCTTTAGAATCGCACTGTGGCTATGTAAGAGAATGTCCCTGTTCTTAGGAAATACACACTGAAGTATTCAGGCGTAAAGGGTCATGTCTGCAACTTATTCTCAAATGGGGTCTGTTTGTGCATGTGTATAGAAAGAGAGAGAATAATAAAGTAGCTGGGATAAAATGTTAACAAATTTGTGAATCTTGGTAAAGGACATTTGAGAGTTCTTTATGCTATTCTTGCAACTTTCCTCTCAGTTTGAAATTATATCAAAATAAACATTTACAAAAACTATTGAATAAAATTACAATAAATCATAAGTCCAAAGGGGCTTTCTATTCCTATTTGTTTGTAGTCCCAACTTAAAAATGTAACTAAACTAAAATAGCAAACATGCATTTAAGAGCTTGTATTCTATTTTTATATATAACTGTACTTTTCCCACTTAATTTCCTGGTATCTCCCATGAAAGCACCAAACTCTCTGTATATAACTAGTGTCCAGATTGAAGCCCATCTCTGGAGTTTGTTTTCCTCATGTTTCGTGGGCTCACTTATAACCTGATTAGTGACTGGGACCTTGAAGATGAAATGATATCTGAACATAGTTCCACTGTTGTTATTTAATATTGCAGGGCACCTGGTACCGGAATACACGATTTGTTCCTCCACATTCAGGGGCATTTTATTCACTTTTTTCCACATAGAAAAACATTGTTCAAGAATGAGGACCTGCATTTCAGAACAGTATAATAAAAATAAAACTGGTGACTGCTTCTATGGCTTAAGTTACCTAGTCTCTTAATAGTATAGTGAACAACACCTACGCTAGAACATATGCCTTTTTTCTTGTAATGCTTTTACTCTGATGTTATGCCATTTTTGGACTTCTCAAATACTTTCATCAAATTCAAAAGCCTCATCAATCATTGACATACTCTTCTCTGTAGACTCTAATGTTTGATTGCTTCCCTGACATTTTAAATATCCAGAGTAAATTATTTTTCACAGTCTGTCATCAGTCATTAGATAATAGTGCAATGTGCTATAAAAGTGTTTCTATATTTAGTAGCAGTGCTCACTGCATCTCTATATGGCAGTGTGTACAATTAGTTAAATAAAATCTTCATTCAAAGCAGGACATCAGACTAAGTAGCTGTTTAGTGTTTAAAGTGAGCTACTAGGTATTTAAAGTGAGCTGTTGAGAAGATGATGGGCAGTCCTGTGACTATTGCTACAAACTGAAAAAAAAAAACAAAAAACGTTGCCATCGAGTTGATTCTGACTCATAGTGACCCCGCAGGACAGAGAACTGCCCCTATAGGGTTTTCAAGGAGTGGCTAGTGGATTTGAACTGCCGACCCTTTGGTTAGCAGCTAAGCTCTTAACCACTGCACCACCAGAACTATTGCTGTATATGGTTAAAATTATTGCCACTGCCCAGATTTGTGAATTAATGACAGGGCAGAGCATCCAGTATGTGCTAGATATTCATTGCAATATTCAAGACAAATGAAGTATCATTTTCCAAAATGGTGTCCATTTAGGAAACATACCTGATTGTTTAAACCCTCAATGTCTATTTAGAAATAATGAAATTTGAGTGAATTATACTCAGATTTCAAATTTATTTAGCATCATAAGCAAACATATGAGGCAGATAAATATCATTTCAGGTCTCCATCTAAGGTCTCCTTAACTCTCCTCCTCTGTCCCCTTCAATCCCTGCACAGACTCACATATACACTTTCATGTTGTCGTGGACCTCACAGTGCTGATTGTTTGGGGACAACATTTCAAGTTAAATAATGTGATGAATCCAGTCCTGCTAATAGAAGGCAAAAATCCAAGTAGCAGTGGTATTCACAAACCAGTGTCCCAGCTCTCACTATAGTATAAATGCTAGGCTCAAAGGAGGGATTTGAGGGATAGAGTGGATCTTGGCATTATCACATAGAGGCTTGACTGTTCCTGGCTTCATTACCTTATTTATATAAATAACTTGGATAGTTCTGGTTAGTGAAAACAGGAATGTTACTAGTCAGCTTTCCTGTAATACAATTTTCAGACAACAGTTGTTTAAAAAGAAGATTGCCCATAATGCAGGATTTTCACTTAGGACAAGGTTACTATAGCCAAAAAAACCAAAATCAAACCCATTGCTGTCAAGTCGATTCCAACTCATAGCGACCCTATAGGATAGAGTAGAACTACCCCATAGGGTTTCCAAGGAGCGCCTGGTGGATTTGAACTGCCAACCTTTTGGTTAGCAGTTGTAGCTTTTAACCACAACCCCCCCACCAAAAAAAGAAAGAAAGAAAAAACTCAAATATCTATTTGTTAGTGGGATAGAAAAAACAAACTATGTTGACCTTTGACATCCTTCTGGAAGCTAGAAAGGAAATAGCAGCAATAGTCTGGCAAGGCTGAAAAGTGGGCTGAGGACAGAAAAACCAGCTTGCTTTTTTACTTTTAATTATGACTTTTCTGCAGCACACTAAAGAAGCACTTTGAAAAGAATGTAGCATCTTTCACTGTGTGTGAATTAAAGGCCTAACAGCTTTGTAATGTCTTTCTCCTGTCAAGAAATGGATTCAGTTGACCTTTTGGATAATGCACTTTTGTTTGCTTTCAAGTATTAAGGAAGATCTCTGATATAACCTTTTGTTTTCTCTAGGAGTTAGAGTAAAGAGTGGTGGTGGGGGGTGGGTGATAAAAGTTTATGGGAAAAACAAGTGCTTCAAATTCAGACATTTTTGTTTTACAACTCTCTTGGGTCAGCTAGCCCTAAGCCTACCTATTAAGGTATCTGTTAAGAAGAAACTTAAGTCTTTGGTGCTGTTTCCTTTCTCCTCCTGTTTCTTTTTTCAGCATTCCCTGCTTCCTGTGTGACATATTTTTTCCTCCTTTCCCTTGCTGAGAAGTGGAGTCCTTTCTCATTTCCTCTGCTTGTGACTCTCTGATGGGGACTGCTGTCCCTTGAGCATTCCAGGAGAGAGGTTGTGAGTGACAGGGACCAGGCTGGAATGAGCAAGGGGTGTTCACGAGGCAGTGAAGAGCCCAACGTGATTTGAGAAATGATTGTTGTTGGGGAATTGTAAGAAATTAGAACAGGGAATGATTATTATGTTATGTATATAGAAGCTGCCAATGCATCCCATTAGATGTATCATGTCCAACCTAACATCATCCTTCCTCATCTGTCCCCAAATTTTCAGTCATATCTTTTAGTCTCTGGCACTCCTTTCCATGAATTTGTGATATGTATCTTAGTGAGATGACCTCAGACTTAGCTTATTGTTTTCTGGTTGACTCTGAGCACTTCTATTAGCTATTAGTTTACTTTTTTCTTCCTTAAATCTTTCTTTTTAGCCTCCTCTGCGCTAGCTTCTCATAAAAGGGGACCTAACACACACCCACATGCACTATCACCATCCTTACCACATCACTTTTATTTTGGAATGGGAACAATTCTAAAATTTAAAGCCAAAGACTTATCATTAGTAGCCAGTCTATATTTTCTACTGCATTAATGAGCCCCCATTTTTATTGTTTAACAAGTAAAATTCTATTATTATTATTTCTTAAAATAATATTTTATTGTTTCTGGTGAAAGTTAACACAGCAAATTAGGTTCCCATTTAACAATTTCTATACCTATTGTTCAGTGACGTTGGTTACATTTTTCACAGTGTGTCAGCATTCTCATTATTTTTGTTCTGGTTGTTCCATTTCCATTAATCTAGCTTCCCTGCTTTCCCCTTACCTTCTCATGTTTGCTTTAAGGAAAATGTTGACCATTTGGTTTCATATAGATGATTTTTTAAAGGAGCACAATACTCACAGGTGATATTATTTATTTTATGAACTAATCTGTTGTTTAGCTGAAGGATGACCTCTGGGAGCAGTTTCAGTACAAAGTTTAAAGGGTATCTAAGGGCAGTAGTCTTGGGGATTCCTTTAGTTTTTACCAGACCAGTAAGTCTGGCCTTTTTTTAAGAGTTTGAGTTTTGTTCTATGTTTTTTCCCATTCTGTCTGGGACCATTTATTATGTCCCTGGTCAGAATGGTTAGTAGTGGTAGTCGGGCACCATCTAGTTCTTCTGGTCTCAGGATAGATGAGGCTGTGGTTTGTGTAGGCTAGTAGTCCTGTAGACTAGTTTCTTCTTGAGTTTTTGGTTTCCTTCTTTCTGTTTTGCTTCAGATGAGTTGAGACCGATAGTTGTATCTTAGGTGGCTGCTCACAAGCTTGAGACCCACTTGCTACTCACCAAACTAGGATGTAGAAATGTAAATTTTATAAACTTTCTTATGTCAATTGACCAAGTTGTCTCACAACTAACTCACATTCCTAACTGTGTCTTTAAGTCAAATTCGTAGGTAAGTCACAACAGGTGCATATGGTTCTTATTTAGCCTTACTTTAGTGCAAGAAGGATCTCTGGTGGCACAGTGGTTAAGAACTTGGCTTCTAACCAAAAGGTCAGCAGTTTGAATCCACCATAGCCGTTCCATGGAAACCCTATGGGCAGTTCTACTTTGTCCTATAGGGTCACTATGAGTCAGAATTGACTCAACGCAATGGATTTTGGTTAGTGCAAGAAAAGACTCGAAGCCTTTTCAATGATTTAAAAGTTGCACATGCAGCAAGTGAAGGTGATTGTGATGAAGAATTTGTTGGGAGTAGGGATTGATTCAATCATTGCAAATGAGGACAAATTTATACAGCTTTAAAGGGCAAGTAGGAGTTGTTAATAAGTTTGAAGTTAGTAACCTGGGGACTGTCTATATAGCTTTACTGGAGTAATGGCGCACATAGGAGTGTTTGTCTGTTTTTTTAATATTTCGAAAGAAGAAGAAATATCAAACAGTGGCTTGATGATGCTTGTTGAAAGCTCTTTATGCTGACAAAAATATTGGCAAAAATCCATAGTCCAGCAGTAAGGAAGTAATCAATTAAAATATGATAACCCTGCTTAGAGGAATGTTAAGGATCCATTTACATGAGAACTATGTGGAATAATTATGTTATAGCATGGGAAAAAGTTTATGATGTTATCTTTGCTCTGGTTCCCCAGGAAGGGGATTTTCGTGTAGGAAGTCTATTGGGCAGTGCTGTCAGGATTAATGATCCAATTGGGCAAACCCCATTAGGTTTCAAGGTATGGGGATAATCCTGTGTGCCTCTCAGCTCTGCCCTCTGAGTCATCCTTTCTTTTTCATCAAAGGTAGCACATATTTGCAGTGGAGGAGCCCTGGTGGTGTAGTGGTTAAGCGCTCAGCTACTAACTGAAAGGTCGGCAGTTCGAGCCCACCAGCCGCTCCGTGGGGAGAGAGATGTGGCAGTCTGCTTCCGTAAAGATTACAGCCTTGGAAATCCTATGGGGCAGTCCTGCTCTGTCCTATAGGGTCGCTATGAGTTGAAATCCACTCACTGGTAACTGGTTTGGTGTTCTGGTTTTGGTTTAGTTGCCTGGGTGATGGAAACAGTTAACGTCCTGGGCTGCTAACTCAAAGGTTGGCAGTTGAGTCTACCCAGAGGCTTCTTGGAAGAAAGGCCTTGTGATCTATTTCCAAAAAATCAACCATTGAAAACCCTATGGAGCACAGTTCTACTCTGACACACGAGAGGTCACTGTGAGTCAGAGTTGACTTCACAGCAACTGTTAGCTTATTAGGCTGTTTCTCTGTGAGGAGGTGAAGAAAGCAGGATTGGGCAGAGAGAGAAGCCGAACTGAAATTCAGTCACAACAAAGGCCTCAGCTGATTCTTTCAGAGTTGTCCGCCACTGAGGCTGAGCCTTATAACCCCTCTCCTGCAAATAAACCATTATTGGATTCAGGCTGCCCTGGGGAAGGGGCAGGACTTTGGACCAGGCCTCTATCTTCAGCTGAAGGCCATTCCCAGAGCAAGACTCAGCTGAGACCTGTCAGCTACCAACACTCTCAGGATCCACTACAGATGAAATATTACATGAAAACAAGAAAGCCAAATACCAATTGTGTACATTGTGAACATTACAAATCCAACTATGTAAAATATGTGTTGTTATATACAAGCACTGGAAGGGAACACAGAATAAATGAACACAGCTGTGTTACAATAAGTGAAAGAATTCATAAGAACATAACCTACTTACCAAATAAACCATGAAACCAAACAGACTGTAGTTCCCTTTACAATAACAAAAAAACTCAGGTATATATTCCCCCTTCTCACCCAGTTTTAAAAGATTATCATTTTTGTTAACTCCTGCGTGTCTCAGACTTTCTCTTGTGTTCTATTTGTGGAATATGTCAGTGTGTGGTGATAGCAAACACAGCTCAGTGTTCCTGTGAGATCCACTTTGAGACTAACAAATGTGAGTAGTTTCTATGCCTGGGATGCTAGTCAACCATCTCTCAGATGGTTTCACTCATGATGTTAAAGAGGCTGTGAATATGAGTTCAATCCCTACATGTGCCATTGATAGTCATTTTCACAGCCCTAAATTACTTCTCTAGTCAGTCCAGCATCTTATATATGTATTATCAAAAGGGAATTGGGTGTGAAAACATGAAAGGACCAGGCAAATAAATCAAATATGATACTGGAAAACAGTTGAAAGTGTACACTCTCGTAAGGAGGGATAAATACAGATATTTATTTTCCCAAGTTAGAACACATGTACACAAAATGTTGTATTTCTGGCATAAACGCTTCTCACATCAGCTCCTTTTATCTGAAATAGACCTGTATCTTTACTGCTTTCTTGTTTCCTTTCAAATCATAACTCATAATGTCCTTCCAAATCACACATACTTCATTTTTTCTAATGTACCCTTGCTTTTTATATCTATTTTAAACAGTTCTTTAGAGATGCCTTTAATACATTTCGAATTAGTCTTTTAAAACATAAGATGAGAAGACAAAGGAGAACATCAGAGCATTTGCAGGTACTTGAAGGACTTTTGTTCAAACCCCTATAGAGGATATAATAGAACTAGCAGACTAAAGTTATGGGAATAGACTTTGCCTCATTGGAAGAAGGAAGGAACTTCGTAATTACTAGAGATATTCAGGATTGGAAAAGAGCAAGTTTCATGAGCTCCTCATCACTGGTGGTGTTTAAGTTGATTATCTACCAGGGATCCTGTATTTTAAGGGAGGTTGGCCTAGGTAATCTGTAAACTTCCAGTTCTCTTGCACTTGATGACTACATGTATCAATGTTATGCAAAATGGTATATCCATGAATTCTCTTTTAAACAAACATACGCATGATCATGTGCTGTACCTCTTCCAAAGTATAAAAGTATTAGGACTGCTTATTTGTATATGCTGTAAATGCAGTCATATGCTACAGTAGTAGCTATACTGTAGATACATACTAATTTCTGTCACGCTTAAAACCTGATGCTATTTGGCTGTTGAAACACATATTTTAGGCCTTTGGCTATTTATTACCTAATTCAATAGGAAAGTTGTAAGAACTTTTAATTTTCATCAATTTTATTTTCTTTTCCCACAACACACCTTTTCTCTCAAAAGTTAATCCTCTCTGTACAAATGGATAGCAGTGTTGCTCCCAAGACTTCGTTGGAGCAGTTGAGAAGGGTGAATCACAATTTAACCAGTGTAAAAAGCAGGACAATTAAAGAGGCATTAGCAGTGATTAACAGCTGAGTAAACCCTCTGAGGATCCATCTGGGTGGAAATTACACTGTCCTGCTGCCACTACTGTAGCCTCCAATTTGAACAGGGCCCAGTCATCATCAGTAGAAGCCAGAATCCATACATTTGCGTAATAATCCCCTCCTCCACTTTCCTTATCAGCAGGTAAAAGACTGGTAAAAAGTGCAGGTGTGGGGAATGAGATGCGTAAATGTCTGTAGAGAGATTCCAGAGCCTGTGAGCCACTGTTGTATTTTCACAGTGTAGCAGATTGCATTTCTGCAGCAGGAGCCAGGTGTGGGTACAGAGCTGAGGTAGGAGCTTATGCAGCTCCTCTTTGTAATTAGCTCAAGTCTGTGTTCCGTGAGCGGGCACCACACTGCTGCTGGGCTGCTGGCTTAGGGTCTTCCAGAGCAACATGCAAGGCTGGTGGGGAAGGAAGGCTGGAAAATGTGACGAGCCCTTTGTCACCTGACAGGTGGCCAGCATCTGCTCGCAAGCATAGCACAAAGCCCTGATAAGGCTCCCTGTGCTGCCCTGAGTCTGTTCCTTTCTTAGTACTCACCTGTGGTTATTTGCTGGCAAAGGTACAAGAACTTGCCAAACCATGAGGATTCACAGCTATTAAATTAGTCATGTAGTATAACTTGCCCAAACTTGTGTTAAAAGGCCTACCAGCAGAGTATTGAAGAGTATGAAAAACACAACTAAAAAACTACAAAATACAGGAGTGTATATCTACTATATGTATTATACAGTATATAAAACATATATGATACATATGTTACACATGGGTATACGGTCAGTCACACACAGCTGTAGTTTTTTTTTTTATTACTTATTCTTTTTCGTATTTGTTTGAAAAAAATTTACTACAGATAAGGCACTGTGCCAGGGATTAGGGTTACAACAGTGGTCTTCATTTAGTTTTTTGAAAACTTCATGTTGGTTTCTGCTCCAGGACCTTTGTGCTTGTTCTTCTGTCTGGAAGTTTTTCTCTCCTTCTCTGTGTGCTTCTTATCGGCTGCCTAGTTGACGTATCCTTCAGATGTGTCACTTTTGTTTTTTTAAATTGTGCTTTAAGTGGAAGTTTATGGTTCAAGTTACTTTCTCATACAAAAATTTATACACACATTGTTATGTGACCCTAGTTGCTATCGCTATAATGCGACAGCGCACTCCTCCTTTCCACCTCGGATTTCCCATGTCCATTCAACCAGCTCCTGTCCCTTTCTGCTTTCTCATCTCGCCTCCGGACAGGAGCTGCCCATTTAGTCTCATCTGATTGAACTATGATGTACCCTCTTTACCAGTATCATTTTATGTCTTATACTCCAGTCTAATCTTTGTCTGAAGAGTTGGCTTTGGGAACGGTTTTAGTTCTGGGTTAAAAGAGTCTGGAGCCATGTCTTTTGGGGTTCCTCCAGTCTCAGTCAGACCTTATGTCTAGTCTTTTTACTAGAATTTGAGTTCTGCGCCCCACTTTTCTCTTGCTCCATCATAAACTTTCTGTTGTATTCCCTTCAGGGTGGTCGTTGGTGGTAGCTGGGCACCAACTAGTTCTTCTGGTCTCAGGCTGATGGAGTCTCTGGTTTATGTGACCCTGTTTGTCTCTTGGGCCAATATTTTCCTTGTGTCTTTGGTGTTCTTCATTCTCCTTTGCTTCAGGTGGGTTGGGACCAATTGATGCATCTTAGATGGCAGCTTTCTAGCTTTTAAGACCCCAGACACCACTAACCAAAGTGGTATGCAGAACATTTTCTTAATCAACTTTGTTATGCCAGTTGACCTAGATGTCCCCTGAAAGAATGGTCCCCACACCCCTGCCCCTACTACTCTGTCCCTCGAAGTGTTTGGTTGTATTCAGGAAACTTCTTAGCTTTTGATTTAGTCCAGTTGTGCTGATTTCCCCTGTAGTGTGTGTTGTCTTTCCCTTCACCTAAGATAATTCTTGTCTACTATCTAATTAGTGAATACTCCTCTCCCTCCCTCCCCACCCTCATAACCATCAAAGAATATTTTCTTCTATGTTTAAACCTTTTCTTGAGTTCTTGTAATAGTGGTCTCAGACAGTATTTGTCCTTTTGTGACTGATTTCACTCAGCATAAGGTCTTCCAGATTCCTCCATGTTATGAGATGTTTCACAGATTCATCGTTATCCTTTATTGTTGCATAGCATTCCATTGTGTGAATATATCATAATTTGTTTATCCATTTGTCCACTGATGGGCACCTAGGTTGTTTCCATCTTTTTGCTATTGTGAACAGTGCTGCAATGAAATGGGTATGCATATATTTATTCATGTCACAGCTCTTATTTCTCTAGGATATATTCCAAGGAACAGGATTGCTGGATCGTATGGTACTTCTATTTCTAGCTTTTTAAGGAAGCGCCAAATTGATTTCCAAAGTGGTTGTACCATTTTACGTTCCCACCAACAGTGTATAAGTGTTCCAGTCTCTCCACAACCTCTCCAACATTTATTTATTTTGTGTTTTTTGGATTAATGCAGTCTTGTTGGGGTAAGATGGTATCTCATTGTAGTTTTGATTTGCATTTCTCTAATGGCTAATGATCGTGAGCATTTCTTCATGTATCTGTTAGCTGCCTGAATGTCTTCTTTGGTAAAGTGCCTGTTCATATCCTTTGCCCATTTTAATTAGGTTATTTATCTTTTTGTTGTTGAGGTTTTACAGTATATAGTAGATTTTAGAGGTTAGACCCTGATTGGATATGTTGTAGCCAAAGTTTTTTTCCCAGTCTTTAGGTTGTCTTTTTACTCTTTTGGTGAAGACTTTTGATGAGTGTAAGTGTTTGATGTTTAGGAGCTCCTCGTTATCTACCTTCTTCTATGGTGTATGTGCATTGTTAGTTAAGTTTTGTATTCTATTTATACCATGTATTAGGGCTCCTAGCATTGTCCATATTTTTTCTTCCATGATATTTATCATTTTAGATTTTATATTTAGATCATTGATCCATTTTGAGTTAGTTTTTGTGCATGGTGTAAGGTATGAGTCTTGTTTCATTTTTTTTGCAGATGGATATCCAGTTATGCCAGCACCATTTGTTAAAGAGACTGTCTTTTCCCAAATTAACAGACTTTGGCCCTGTGAAATATTAGCTGGTCACAGGTGGATGAATTTATGTCTGGATTCTCAATTCTGTTCCACTGGTCTATGTATATGTTGTTGTACCAGTACCAGACTGTTTTGAATACTGTGGTGGTATAATAGGTTCTCAAATTAGGTTGTGTGAGGCCTCCCACTTTGTTCTTCTTCAGTAATGCTTTACTTATCCAGGGCCTCTTCGTTTACCATGTGAAGTTGGTGATTTGTTTTTCCATATCATTAAAAAATGCCCTTGGAATTTGGATCAGGATTGCATTGTATCTGTAGATCGCTTTGGGTAGAATTGACATTTTCACAGTGTTAAGTCTTCCTATCTACGAGAGAGGTATGTTTTTCCACTTATATAAGTCTCTTTTGGTTTCTTGCCATAGTGTCTTACAGTTTTCCTTGTACAGGTCTTTCACATCTCTGGTTAGATTTATTTCTAAGTATTTTATCTCCTTGGTGGCTATTGTAAATGTATTGATTTGGTGATTTTCTCTTCGAAGTTCTCTTTGTTGCTATAGAGGAATCCAGCTGATTTTTGCATGTTTATCTTGTATTCTGATACTTTGCTGAAATCTTCTATTAGTTCCAGTAGTTTTCTTGTGGATTCTTTGGGGTTTTCTGTGTATAAGATCCTATCATCTGCAAACTGAGATACTTTGACTTCTTCCTTACCAGTGTGGATGCTCTTTATTTCTTTTTCTAGCCTAACTGCTCTCGCTAGGACCTCCAGCACAATGTTGAATAAGAGTGGTGATAAAAGGCATCTTTGTCTGGTTCCCCGTTCTCAAGGGGAATGCTTTCAAAGTCTCTTCATTTAGGATGATGTTGGCTGTTGGTTTTGTTTAAATGCCCTTAATTATGTTGAGGAATTTCCTTTCTATTTCTATTTTGCTGAGAGTTTTTATCATGAATGGGTGTTGGACTTTGTCAAATGCCTTTTCTGTATCAATTGATAAGATCATGTGGTTCTTGTCTTTTGTTTTATTTATGTGATGGATTATGTTGATTGTTTTTCTAATGTTGAACCATCCCTGCATACCTGGTATGAATCCCACTTGGTAGTGGTGAATTATTTTTTTGATATATTGTTGAGTTCTATTGGCTAGAATTTTGTTGAGAATTTTTGTGTCTATGTTCATGAAGGATATTGGTCTGCAATTTTCTTTTTTTGTGATGTCTTTACTTGGTTTTGGTATCAGGGTTATGCTGGCTTCATAGAATGAGTTTGGGAGTATTCCATCCTTTTCTATGCTCTGAAGTATCTATAGCAATAGTGGTGTTAACTCTTCTCTGAAAGTTTCATAGAATTCTCCGGTTAAGCCGTTAGGGCCAGAGCTTTTTTTTTGTTGGGAGTTTTTTTTTATTTTTTTATTGTACTTCAGGTGAAGGCTTACAGAACAAATAGTTTCTCATGAAACAGTAGTACACATATTGTTTTATGAAATTGGTTAACAACCCCACAAGATGTCAACCCTCTAACTTCTCAACCTTTTTTTTTTGGTGAAAATACACGTAGCCAAAGATATACCATTTCAAAAATTTCTACTTGCACAGTTCAGTGACATTGACTATGCTCTTCCAATTGTGCTGTTATTCTCACTAAAGATGAAGGCTTACAGAACAAAATAGTTTCTCATTTAACAGTTGCTACAAATGTTGCCCTATGACAATGGTTAACAATCTCACAACACATCAACAATATCCTTACTCAACCTTGGGTTCCCTATCACCAGCTTCCTTGTCCCCTTCTGCCTTCTGGCCCTTGTCACTGGACTCCTGTACCTCGTTAGTCTCATTTGGTTTTACAGGGCTGTCCACTCCCAGGCTGAACGGTGAACCTTGGAGATAACTTCACCACTGAGCTAAAAGGGTGTCTGGGGGCCATACTCTTGGGGTTTCTCCAGTCTCCTTTAGGTCAGTGAATCTGGTCTTTTTTTTTTTTTTGAGTTAGAATTATGTTCTACATCTTTCTCCAGCTCTGTCCAGAACCCTCTGTTGTGATCCTGGTCAGAGCAGTCAGTGGTGGTAGCCAGGCACCACCAAGCCGTACTGGACTCAGTCCGGTGGAGGCCTTGGTAGCTGTGGACCATTAGCCCTTTGGACTAATCTTTTCCTTGTATCCTGTTCTCTTCATTCTCCCTTGCTCCCGAAGGGATGAGACCAGTGGAGTATGTTAGATGGCCACTCACAGGCTTTTAAGACCCCAGACGCTACTCACCAAGGTAGAATGAAGAACATTGTCTTTATAAACTGTGTCATGCCGATTGAGCTAGATGTTCCCGGAGACCATGGTCCCCACAGCCCTCTGCCCAGCAATTCAGTCCCTCAGGGAGTTTGGATGTGTCTGTGGGGCTGTTGGGAGTTTTTAAATTACCTTTTCAATCTCTTCTTTTGTTATAGGTTTATTTAGTTGTTTTACCTCTGTGTTAGTTTAGGTAGGTAATGTGTTTCTAGAAATTTGTCCATTTCCTCTAGGTTTTCAAATTTATCGGAGTACAATTTTTCATAGTTCTGTTATGATTCTATGAATTTCTTCCTCTCCTGTTTTTCTTTTGTTCATTTGGCCAGTTGTTTATCATTTTGTTGATCTTTTCAAAGAACCAGCTTGTGGTCTTGCTAACTCTTTCAATTGCTTTTCTATTCTCTATTTCATTTAATTCTGCTCTAATTTTTATTATTTGCTTTCTTCTGGTGTCCAAGTGCTTCTTTTGCTGCTCTCTATTTGTTCTAGTTGTAGTGTTGATGATTTGATACTGGCCCTTTCTTCTTTTTGGATGTGTGCATTTATTGCTAGAAATTGACCTCTGAGCACTGCTTTTGCTGTGTCCCAAAGGTTCTGGTAGGATGTATTCTCATTCTCATTTGATTCTGTGAATTCTTTATTCCGTCCTTAATTTCTTCTATAACCCGGCAGTTTTTGAGCAAGGTGTTGTTCAGTTTCCATGTATTTGATTTGTTTTTTTCCTTGCTTTTCCTGTTGTTGGTTTCTACTTTTATGGCTTTATGGTCAGAAAAGATGCTTTGTAATATTTTGATATTCTGGATTCTGTTAAGGCTTGCTTTGTGGCCTGGTATGTGGTCTATTCTGGAGAATGTTCCATGTGCTTTGGAAAAGAAGGTATCCTTGGCTGCTGTTGGGTGGAGTGTTCTGTATATGTCTATGAGATCAAGTTGGTTGATTGTGGCATTCATATCTTCTGTGTCTTTATTGAGCTTCTTTCTGGATGTTCTGTTCTTCACCAAAAGTCGTGTGTTGAGGTCTCCTATTACTGTGGAGCTGTCTCTCTCTCTTCAACACTGTTAGAGTTTGTTTTATGTATTTTGGAGCCCTATCATTGTGTGTGTAAATATATGTGATGGTTGTGTCTTCCTGGTATACTGACCCTTTAATCATTATATAGTATCCTTCCTTATCCTTTGTGGTGGGTTTTATTTTAAGTCTGTTTTGTCAGAGATTAATATTGCCACTCCTGCTCTTTTCTGAGAGTTGTTTGCTTGATGTATTTTTTTCCATCCTTTGAGTTTTACTTTGTTTGTGTCTTTGAGTCTAAGGTGTGTCTCTTGTAGGCAGCATATAGACGGATCTTGTTTTTTCATCCATTCTGCCACTTTCTGTTTTTTTATTGGTGCATTTAGTCCATTTACATTCAGCGTAATTATTGATAGGTATGAGTTGAGTGCTATCATTTTGATGTCTTGTTTTTTGTGTTGTTGACAGTTTCTTTGTTCCACTTAATTTTCTGTGCTGTGTTGTTTTTCTTTATGTATTTTCTTTCATCTTTTTCATTGTTGTTGATTTTGCATTTGCTGAGTCCTTATGTTTTTCTTGTCTTTTGTTTTCATGTGTAGGATTGTTTGTTTCCTTTGTGGTTACCTTAATATTTACCTCTATTTTTCTAAGTTTAAAACAGTCTTTTACTTTTTCATATCGCCTTGACTTTGTCTCCACAGGAAAGATCTATGACTATATTATTTAGTCCCTCTTTTTTGTTTTAATGTTGTCATGTTTTACATATTGATGTCTCTGTTTCCTTATTTTCAGTGTTTTATCTTTGATTTATTTTTGTGACTTCCTTATCTGGGTTGATATGTGGTTGCTCTGTCCTGTGTTCTAGTCTTGGGTTATTATGTGATGTTATTGATTTTCTAACCAGAGGACTCCCTTTAGTATTTTTTGTAATTTTTGTTTGGTTTTTGCAAATTCCCTAAACTTCTGCTTATCTGGAAGTGCCCTTATTTCGCCATGATATTTTTGAGACAGTTTTGCTGGATATGTAATTCTTGGCTGGCAATTTTTTTCCTTCAAGGCTTTGTATATGTCATCCCCTTGCCTTCTTGCCTGCATGGTTTCTGCTGAATAGTCCAAGCTTAGTCTTACTGACTCTGCTTTGTAGATGACTTTTTGTTTATCCCTAGCCGCTCTTAAAATTCTCTCTTTATCTTTGGTTTTGGCAAGTTTGATTATAATATGTCTTGGTGACTTTCTTTTGGGATCTACCTTGTATGGGGTTCAGTGAGCTTCTTGGATAGATAGCTTCTCATCTTTCACGATATTAGGGATGTTTTCTACCAACAAATCTTTAAAATTCTCTCTGTATTTTCTGTTATCCCCCTCTCCCCATTATGGTATTCCCATCACTCGTAGGTTATTCCTCTCATAGAGTCCCACATAATTTTTAGGGTTTCTTCATTTTTTTAAAATTCTTTTATCTGATTTTTCCTCAAATATGTTGATGTCAAGTGCTTTATCTTCAGTCTCACTAATTTTGACTTCCATTTCCTCAATTCTTCTCTTATGACTTTCTGTTGAGTTGTCTAATTCTGAAATTTTATTGTTAATCCTCTGGATT
Organism: Dugong dugon; assembly: GCA_030035585.1. Classification (NCBI taxonomy): domain Eukaryota; kingdom Metazoa; phylum Chordata; class Mammalia; order Sirenia; family Dugongidae; genus Dugong; species Dugong dugon. The sequence goes on from CM057467.1 coordinate 38,324,813, forward strand.
TCTGATTGCTGTCTCTCTATGGATGCTTGCAGTTTGTTAAATTTGTCATTATGGTCTTGTATAACCTTCTTCAGTTCCTCTATTGCTTTGTCTGTGTGTTCCTTGGCTTGTTCTGTGTTTTTAATGACCTCCTTTCTGATCTCTTGAAGAGCTCTGTATATTAATCTTTTGAATTCCACCTCAGGTAATTCCAAGAAATTCTCTTCCTCCAGAAGGTTCCTTGATTCTTTGTTTTGATGGCTTGCTGAAGCCGTCATAGTCTGCCTCTTTATGTGATTTGTTATTGGCTGTTGTCTCTGAGCCATCAATAAGTTATTATGTTTATTTATTTTATGTTTACTGTGACCTAGCTTCTATTTTATGTTTACTGTGACCTAGCTTCTTGTTTTGTTTTGTTTTGATATGCTCATATAGGCTGGTTATGTGCACTAGTTTGCTTATTGGCATCTTTGAAGCTCTCATGTCCTGTCACTAGGTGTTTAGAGCTGTTACTAGATGTGTGAGCCCAGGAGTCCATTTACTTTTCTAGTGTGGATTAACTCAGGTGTCGAGATCTTCAGTCACCAAGTGTGTGGTGCAAGTTCTCACCTACAGTCCTTGACAGGCAGGGGTGATTGGAATAGGCGCAGGTATCTGGCTAAGGTAGGGGGTCATGTGCTGAGTAAGGCAGGAGGGTGATGGCTGCCCCTGAGTGACTGGGTGGAAGGCGTGTCCCTCTTACCTAGAGTGCGTTGTGGGTATGTTTTGTAGCCGGAGTATGGACACCAGATGCTGTTGGCTGTAAGGACCGGGAGGTACCACTTATTCTTGGACCCCTGTCATGGGTGGTTAGGTGGCGTGAGTGGAGCCACCAGTCCTCAGTCCCCTGATGTGGATTGGTGGAGATCTTGTATAATGGGCAGGTGGTTGTCAAATGTAACAAGTCTGCCACTGCCTCTTATAGCTGATACGGTTAAAAATAGGCTTCCGGTATATACCCTGTTGTACTGTGGTAATGAGGGCCTATGCTGGTGAAATGGGCCAACACAAGTCTATGCAGGGGTGAAAGTCATTCAAATTCCATAGACCCCTTATGCCATTGCCTAGGCAAAGGGGCTGTGCCTGCCCTGAATTCCCAGCTTAGGGGTGTTGGCCCATTATTTTTTCCCTGTTTGTTAATTTGTTCCCTTTCCAAAGCCAAGAGAATGGCTCAGGGCATGCAACGGGTTCTACTTCTGGCCCAAGGGTCGCAGCAGTTGCTGAAGTGGTCAGGGACCTGGAGCAGAGCAGGGAGGGTGCAGGCAAATGGGAGAGAGGTACTTCCAAAAGTTGGCATTTTTTTTATCCGTGCAGTAGGTTAGATGCATGTACTTTTGCCGATTGAGCACTGCTTCTCACTGATTCTGGAGGCTTGAGCAGACTCTCCTCCACTTGGTCTCTCCTGATATAGAAAATGCCTCCCGACACCACTACTTGCTTCACTGGGTGCACTAGCCAATCCAGTCTGCAGGGTGCTGATGCCGGTCAGGTCAGGTCTGGCAACTCCTCACCGCTTCTGTACTGTCTCTCCCTCCCCCTGTTGCTCGGTCCGATTCCTCAACTTTGTCTTTGACGTTCAGGGCTCCTAGATTGTCATATATAATCGATTCAGTTGTTTTTTTTTTTTTTTTTTTGGGTCTTTGTTGTAAGAAGAACTGCAGGAGCCGTCTGACTACTCCACCACCTTGGCCCTGCCTCCCAAATGTGTCACTTTCTAGAGGAAGCTTTCCTTGACCCAGTAGATTATGGTACGTCACTATTCTATACTCTCATAGCATTCTGTACTCTGTCTTTATAACACCTTTCTTCATGTGTGTTTTTTTGTATAACTGTTGGATTGTGTGTTCAATTGTTGGATTAATCTATCTTTCACAGAAGCTTCATAAGGGTAAGGATCATTTCCATTCTGATCACCATTGTATCCCTAGGACTGAACCCTGAGAATGAGATAATGCAAGTTTCTGTCTCTTTCTCTGTTTTTAAACGAAAGAATGAGTAAATGCTGAACAGGACATGACCCTTGTCTTCAAATAGGTTAAATTTGGTTGAAGGGATAGACAAACCAGCAGCTATTACAGTATTGTGTGATAAATGCTATGACGGGGGTAACCACAAAATGCTTTGGAAGCCTAAAATGTAGAGACTTAGGCTTGGAGTGTCGAGGAAGACATTCTGGAGGAATTTAGGTGTAAAGATCTGCAGAATGATTCCAAGCAGATAACTAGCTAAGTGAAGTGGCTGGGAGAACAGAATTCCAGTAAAAGAAAACAGCATATACAGAAGCCTGTGAGCGAGAGAAAGATTGTTGTTGAGCATGTTCAAGAAATGTCAAGTGGTTCATAATGGCTGGTGCGTAGATAGGATCACAGGCAGTTTGCAATCCACCAAAGGAAGGCCTGACTTCTGTAAAAATTAGAGCCAAGAAAACCCTACGGAACAGTTCTACTCTTTAACACATGGGGTTGCCATGAGTCAGATTCAACTGGACAGCAACGGGTTTTTTTTTTTTTTTTCTTTTTTTCAGTTGGTGCCTAGATGTGAAGTGGGAGAGTGGGGAGAGATGAGGATGGGCTGGTCCAGAAGGCTGGGTCAAGCCCTGCTGATTTTGAATTTTTTTCTGAGGGCAATGGGTGGTCTTTGGAGGGTTTTAAAAAGAGAAATTGTATGATAGATTTATGAATTAGAGAAAGATGTATGGAGGATAGTTTGGAGAGGAAGAAAACAGAGAAATTAGTTAGGAGGCTGTAGACATCTAGGTTATTGATCATGGTAGCCTAAAACAAAGTAGTGGTATTTAGGATAGAGGTACTAGCAGTACTAGAGGTACTAAGGGGAGACACATCATATAAACACACACATGACATACATACACGCACACGTATACTTATATTTTTACTAAAATAAAATATTTTACAATTATTCTGAAAACTTTGGCATTATATTATACAAAATCAGGTATGTCTTTATGTCCTTTTTGTTTTGTTTGCGTATTTTGGTTAAGGCATACGTATACATAATCTCCTAGATTTTCTTTTTTAATTATTATTGTTTTTTTTCTTTTGCATAGTAAGTTTTTAATTGACATGAATTTTTTTTGCAGTGTAAGATAAGATTTGATTTTTATTTATGGATGGCATCATTTATTAAATAAACTATTCTTTTCGCATTGATATGAAGTACCATTTTGTGATATATTAAAATTTCTCATATACTTGGATTTACTTCTGAATTTAGTGTTCTAGCCCAATAATCTCTTTGTTTGTTTCTATGGAAATAAACATCATTTTAATTATAATATGTTTCATTTATTCTAATATCTGGTAAGGTAAAGTTCTTTGCCAGTAGTGTTCCTATTCAAGCATTGTGGGGTTATTCTAGGCATTTATTTCTCCATAAGAACATTAAAATTACTATATTGACAAAAAGAGGACTTGTTGATGTTATAGTTAGGAATGCATTAAACATATATCAGTTTAGGGAGAATTGTTTTATGCCTCTCTTATTAAATATACCCTTATGATTTTATAGTTCTCATTACTACTTTGAATAGAATATTTTTCCCATTTGTACTTCTATATCCTTATTGCTAATATAGAGAAAAACTACTGATTCTTTCTATAGTTATTTTTCATTCAGCTACTTACAAAATTTTTGTATTAATTCTAGTAGTTTATGTTGTTTGCTTTTAGAAAACACATGCTGTAAATGTTTTGAGCACCCCAAAAAAGGAAAAAAAGCCTCAAAATTAAGACTCTCTAGGTGTACAGTCTGTCCTCAGCAAGAAGAGAGAATTTCACTTTTCTTTCCAATGTTTATACTAATTATTTCATTTTCCTATCTCACAGTGCTTGATAAAACATACAAGATAATACTGAATACTTATCACATCTACATGGTGATAACATACCAATCTAATTTCTTAAAATCGATTTTAGTTGAAATAATCTTAGTATTTTACCATTTAGGATAAACTTTGCTTTGGGTTTTTTGAAAACAGCCTTTATTATATTTAAGCAGTTTCCTCCTATCTCTGCTTAAAATTTTTATTAAGATACTCTGTTGAATTTCATCAAATGACTTTTCAGAATCTATTTGTATAAACATGTTATTTTCTCATTTAATTTTATGGATATAATAATCTATGGCAATAGACTTTCTACTATTGAACCACCTTTTCACTTCTGATATAAACACTACTTGGTCATGATGTATCATTCTTTTATAAATTGCTGGATTCTATTTTAGAAAATATAAAAGAAAATGGTCTTTGTAATTTTTGATACTGTTATGGATTGAATTGTGTCTCCCGCAAAATTGTGTCCCCTGTCAACTTGGCTAGATCATGATTCCCAGTATTGTGTGATTGTCTACCATTTTGTCATCTGATGTCATTTTCCTATGTGTTGTAAATCCTGTCTCTGTGATGTTAATGAAGTGGGATTAGCAGCAGTTATGTTAACAAAGCAGGACTCAATCTACAAGATTAAGTTGTGTCTTAAATCAATCTCTTTTGAGATATAAAAGAGAGAAGCAAGCAGAGAGACATGGGGACCTCATACCACCAAGAAAGGAGAGCCAGGAGGGGATGTCCTTTGGACCCAGGATCCCTGCACTGAGAACTCCTTGACGGGGGAAGATTGATGCCAAGGACCTTCCCCTAGAGCCAACAGAGAGAGAAAGCCTTCCCCTGGAGCTGGCAGCCTGAATTCAGACTTCCAGCTTCTTAGACTGTGAGAGAATAAATTTCTGTTTGTTAAAGCCATTGACTTGTGGTATTTCTGTTATAGCAGCACTAGGTGACTTAGACAGATATTATTCGGGTTTTCGTACTAAGTTATGCGTGCTTAATACAATAAAAGGAATTGGAGAGTTTTTTTCATTTTTCTTCATGACCTGGAAAATTTGCATAATTTTATAATTATCTATGTATTTTTAAAGACTAGCCAGAATTCAGGCTGTCCATTTCTTCTTGGGTCAATTTTGGTCATTTATATTATGCCAGAAAATTTTCTACTTACATTATACTAACACATTTGTTAGCAAAAAGATGCATGGTTCTTTTCTGATTCCTCTATTTCTTCTCAATATGTGTCTGTGAAGGAGCCCTGGTGGTGCAGTGGTTAAGTGCTGGGCTGCTAACCAAAAGGTCAGCAGTTGGAACCCAACAGCTGCTTTGTGTGAGAAAGATCTGGCAGTGGGCTTCTGTAAGATTACAGCCTTGGAAACCCCATGGGGCAGTTCTACTCTATCCTATAGGGTCGCTATGAGTTGAAATCTACTCAGTGGCAACGTGTTATGTATCTATGTCTTTCTCATTGCTAATTTTGTATATTTTCTTCTCTCTTATTTTCAGCTCTTATCTATTATCACTTCTTAATATTATAATTAGTAGTAGTATTTAAGCTCAACACAGTTTTCTTAATTTGGAGGCATTTTTTTTGTTGTTGTTGCTAAAAACATTTATGGCATACATTTCTCTTTGAATACAGCTTTTGTTGTGCTTTATCAGATTTTGAAGAAGTGTTCTTCTTTTCATTGGTTTCTGGAAATTGTGTTTTCTCTTTGACCCAAAGGAATGTCTTCCCTAATTTCCAAATTTATTATTATTATTGTCATTAGAAAACATGATCTGCGAAGTCTTTCCTTAAAAACTTTTACTTAAAACATTTACTTAAAAATTGCAGTTGGTTTTCTCTATTTTGTTAGTTTTTACTTAAAATTATGTTATAGGATATTTGTGGCCAAGTACTTGAGCAATCTTTGTAATTTCCCCATAAATATATAATACATATATACATAGGTATGTGTGTGTGTGTGTGTGTGCTGCTTTTGTTATTAACTTTTATTTTATTTTTCTGACTTTTTTTATTAGCTATCATTTTTGTTGTTAATATTTATGTAATTTATCTATGACTTTACTTTTACATTTGTTTTTCATCTGTTTCATTCTCAAAAAGACATATTAAAGTTTTCCACTATAATTTTATTTTTAAGTTTTTTATTTATTCTAATTGTTTTGCTTTATATATTTTTATTTAATTTCTCTATGATTTTGCCATTTTGTCTATAGATACCTCTGATCCTGATAGAAGCATATTAAAATTTCCCATTATAATTATAATTGTATCAAGTTCTTTCATTTCTAATAATTTTTTTACGTATAATAGCTTTATTGAGATACAAGTCACATACCATACAATTCACCAGTTTAAAGTGTACAATTCAAGGTTTTTAGTATATTCATAGTCACACAACCATCAGTACAATTAATTTTACAACAATTTCATCACTCCAGAAAGAAATCCATACCCATTAGCAATCAATTATTAATTGTGTTTGCTTTATATATTTAGCTTCTATATTGTTTGGTTTATGGCTCTTAGATCTTCTTTGTAAATTGTGATTTTGTTGCATAATTTCCCTCTTTATCATCTTTAGCACTTTAAACCTTAGTTCTACCTTGCTGCTGTTAATAATCTTTTCCCTTCTTTCTGCTTTTTTTCCCGTTTATGTTTCTTAGAATTCTTTGCCTTCCCCTTTATTTTCAACCTTTTTAAAATCACCTTTTATAAGTGTGATTTTTTATAACTTATTTTATTTTTGTTGTTGTTGAGAATACACACAGTAGAACAAATACACCAATTCAACAAATTCTACATGTACAATTCAGTGATATTGATTACATTCTTTGAGTTCTGCAACTATTCTCATCCTCCTTTTTGTTCCTCCCGTTAGCATAAACTCACTGCCCCCTAAGTTTCCTATCTAACCTTTTTAGTTGCTGTTGTCAGTTTGATCCCATATACATAGATCTTAAAAGAGCACAGTGCTTAAGGCAGACATTCTTTACTACTTAAGCTAAACTATTTGGTTTTAAGAAGACTTCAGGGGATATTTTTTGTTTAAGGTTTAAAGATTACCTCAGGGCAATAGTTTCAGGGGTTCATCCAGCCTCCATGGCTCCAGAAAATCTGGATTCCATTATAATTTGAAATTCTGTTCTGCATTTTCCCCCTTTTGATCAGGCTTCTTTTATAGATTTTTGATCAAAAGGTTCAGGAATGGTAGTTGGGCACCATCCAGTTCTGGTCTCATGGCAAAGGAGGCAGTTGTTCATGGAGGCAGTTAGCCACACATTCCATTTCCTCCTCCTATTCCTTACTCTCCTTCTTCCTCTGTTGCTCTGAGTTCTTACAGATGAACTGAGTGTTGCCATTTAATGGAAAGATCTATTTGTTTAATTTTAGGGTAAGTTGTAATTTACTTTATATTTTACATCTTGCTTTGTGAAAATTATTTATTTTGTTGTTTTTTCCCCAAATTTTTGCTGCTTTGATAAAGTTGAAATTCAGTTTTTCATTCTGCTTTCCCATTTCATTATTGGTTATCTTCCCTTTCCTGCTACTAAAATTAGACCCATGTATCTTTACATTATTTTAAAATAAAATGCCACTTATTTTCTTATCAAGACTGTGTTTTTTCCATAATGAGCCAGATCCTACTAAAATGAGACCTTTAGAAAACTTTTACTTTTTTCCTGTCCCCCTCCTCCCCTGTTTCTTCCCTGTCCCCTAACTCCTGGGTTTTGTTGAGATTGTTTAGTTCCAGATTGTGATTAAATTTTACTTTGCAGTGGTTTCAGTATATTTCAGTAGATGTTGCTTATCATTTACATTACAAATTTCTAGATAATCTATTATTATCTATTATATAATCATATAATTGTCTATCACACACATGTACATACTAGTGTGTGTTCTGCAAGGCTCATTGCTATCAATGTTTCTGTTTTCCCTCATCTCTCTCTAATTGGACTCCTCTGTTCTGATTTGTTATTAAAATGTTTTCTCAATTATTTTTCTCCAGTGTTTTACTGAGAGATACAGTCTGAATTTTTGCCATAATCAGAGAACTGATTATGAACTTGTAGATTTCAGTTCTCTAAGTATTCCATATGTATTATTCCACCAACACCTAGCTTCCAGTGTTGGAGATGAAAATACAGTTCTTTTTTTTTTATTTTGAAAATTACTTGTCGTTTCTTGCAACTTATAATTTTTTCTTTTTTTCAGAAATCTAACCAGGTATACCTACGTTTGTGTGTGTGTGTGTGTGTGTGTGTTTTCTACTCAATCCTGGCTGAAATTTGTGCCTTTTCTATCTTTGGTTTCAGATATTCCTGCAGTTCTGAGAAAATTATCTCTACTACTTATTTAGTTATTCTCCCTCCTCCACTGGTTCCTTTTTCTCATTCTGTCATACTGTCTTTAGAGGTTGTCCTACTAAATCTGTTTATAGTCAACAGAAGGAAGATACAAATATCTATAATACCAAGGACTATCTGCTGTCTTACAAAAAAGGCACAGAGAAGTACTTTGCAATTTTAAAGGAAGGAGTAACAACTGATAATATTGATATATATTTATCATGCTACACTTTTTAAATTCAGTTGCTAGGTGAAAAAATTATTCCATAGTACTCAGGGTTTATTTTCCTCTCTATTATATTTGTTTTCTCATTATTACAATTTATGGAGCCCTGGTGGTGCAGTGGTTAAGCGTTTGGCTTCTAACCAAAAGGCTGGCAGTGCAAATCTACCAGTGGCTCCTTGGAAACCCTATGGGGGCAGTCCTGTAGGGTCACTATTGGTTGGAATTGCCTGGAAGGCAATGGGTTTGGTTTTGGTTTGGGTATTCCTTTGTGTATTCAAGAATTAATCCTAAATATATTAGTTTCCTCTATTGTTATGCTTAGCAAATTTTTTGTTAGCTCTATGTTAAAACCCTAGTTTCATGAATCAGAAAATGTGTCCTGTTAAACTGTATCATACAATTTAAAAATTAAGGACCATTAATTTATGTTCAACTACACTTAAAAATAAATACATGACATATGCTACATTCTTTTGTGGAGAGAGGCAGAGATGCCATGAATGCAGAAAAAGAGAATAGTGTGCCTCTAAAATGGTAGAAAAATCATTGCTTTAGCCATTTTTATAGATTAAGAGTAAAATTGATAAGGATGTTTCTTTTCACTAGTATCTCAACACTTTTACTTACTGAACTATAAAGAACTCTGAAATGGCAAAGGTTTTATTTCACCTAACAAAGATTCAAATGAGGCTGTATTGAAAGATCAGATTAAAAACAATTTTCCTTAAAATTGCAGTTTGGGCAATGGCATTTCTTTTAACCTTTCTCCTTTGTTTTTCCTTAGATGTACATACTATTTACCCTTCAACCTCCTCTGGGTTGCAGAAACCAATTTTAGTCATTTCTTTGTGATAGAATAATATTTTTATAAAAGTGTCATCTGGGTTTCAAATCTAGTTGACAAAATCCTTACAGTCTTGCTAGATAAAATAATCGTTTCTCTAAAAAATTATCATGTCTTTAAAATATTAAAATATCTTTACAGTTTGGACTTGACATATAGTTATGCTGATTTACATCACTTAGATTTAAGGTTGATGAGCCCAAACAGTTAATCAAAAAATAATTATGGTGTGTCCATAGCTCACAGAAACGAGTCATTTGGAGGTATTTAATTCATCATTTGGCATTTAAACAACTTGAGGCACACCTCTTGTTTTGGTATTTTCTCATCTTAGTAGAGACTGATGCCCTTGCTGAGTAATAGGGGTGGTCTCTGGATCTAGAAAAACATTAATTTCCCCCTTTTATTAATGAAACTACCCCTAGAGGACCTAGGACCCTAGTCAGTGACATATCTTCAACAATGTCTCCCTACTCACTTGGATCTCCACGGAGGCAACATTTCCCTTTCTGAGCAGATTTTTGACAATTTTATAGAGTAAGTAATTTTAGCCTTCAAAGAATATTATTGATTCAGCTAACAACTAATATTCTGTTTCTTAACCTGCCATACACTCTTCAGCCCATTACAATCAGTCTTCTGCCCCCACCCATCAGTAAAACTGCTCTGGCATAGGTCTGCAGTGACCGGACAGATCTAATAGACTGTTTTTGGCCCTTATCTTACTTAACCTTGCTGTATCACTTGACAACATTGACTACTCCTTGCAGCTCCTTTCTGTTGATATCAGTGATGCATCAATTCGTTCATCATGCAGCCAATATTTTATTGAGCAGAATGCCAGACACTAATGATATAATAAGAAGCAAGACAAGCATGGTTTCTTTCCCACGTGGAGGTTTTACTCTTTGGATACCGTAGTTATTACGTAAGATTTACTCTTAGCTGACTTCATTTCAAGACTGGCTCTGCCAGCTACAGTTGTGTGAACTTGTACAAATTTCTTAAAATCTTTACCTGTAAAATGAGGACAATAAAAATATCTACTTCTTAGGAATTTAAGAGGATTAAATAAAGTAATACATGTAAAGTGTTTACACGCTGCTTGGCTCTCTTTTTTCTTATCTAGACTGCCTAATTTAGGACAAAATCATTTTCTTCTAAAGACATCACAACATCTCTCTGGTTAGTGTCTTTGACTCTAGTCTGGGCATCCTCATACAGCTTGTACGTTGCTGATTAAATAACAACTCATCCCACCCCTACTCCCCAGCCATTACACAGTTACTACTTACTCTTCCATGAGCATGACTGGCTTTCCCACCTCCCTGCTTCATCCATACTCCATTGCTGCCCATCCACTGGCATGCTCTTATTTTCCTTCAAGCCTCTGTTCAAACATTATATCCCTGAGGAGAGTCAGACAATCTTTCTCCCATACCTCTGTAGATCTTCTGTGTGCTTCTGGTATGGCCCAGCCACACTGTATTTTAATTTTAATTATTTGGAGGGTCTTGTGAGAGTGAGAGGAAAGGATGTGCCTTTTTGTCTTGGTATCCTTAGATGTGGCACAACCATAGGCTTAGAAACTTGGTATTATTCATCTAACAACAACTACTTAGATGAATGCTTAGTTTCTGTGAATGAATGCTTAGTCTCTATGTGCCAGATACTATGCTAATGTATGCAGACATAAAGAGGACGTCTTTAACTTCAAGAAATGCCCAGTCTGGGGTGGGATGGTTAGCAGATGAGGGACAACAGACCCATGTCATGACTGAGCAGATTCTGTTTCATGTATAGCTAAAGGATGTCAACAATTAAGCTATTCACTTTTTTTTTTTTAAGGAGATGAGTTAACAGTAATTTAAAATTCCAACTTTTTACTTAGCCATTAATGATGAGAGCAGTCTTGTTATGCGTTTTGCCTCTTGAGGAAATGCATTCTTTTAGACCCAAATGTCAACCTGTCACAGCATTTTGTGATATGAGAAGATGAGCATTGTCTATATGTTTCAAGTGATTTACTGTAAGTAGGGGGTTTGCATCAGTCGTAGGTGGGATGTTGGTTTGTGTGAACTACATCAATTGTCTGAGCTGAACTCCTTTCTCTTTGCTTTCTGAATTTTGAGATAAGGTTTAAAATGAAAATCTTTGCTGTTGATTCATAGTGTATTCACAAAGTTGGAGTGCTCTTTCCCTAATTTTAATTTTTTAAACTCTAAGAATATTTTTATTTTTTCTGATCTTGTGCAATTTAACAATTGTGGGGATAAAAATCTATATTGATTAATTGGATATTGTGGTTTATATATTATTACCCATGCATAATCTTTGAATATAATATTCCAAACAATTCAGCTTTTCTTTAGTGATACAGTCACTTTAGCATCCTGGTGGGCCTTAGGGTCATCATTTAAGAATTAACAATCATTGTACCTTAAAGCACAGAAGTGCTTTTTAAAGCAGCTAGGACTTCCAGTTGATAGATTGATGCACACAGAGTAGTTTTTATTGCGTTACCTCTTGTGAGTCTATTTACTTGTTATTTTCTGGATGATTCTTAGGAATTCTGGCATTGGAAGCAGAACACAAGCTTATTGTATTATCTTTATATCTGTGTTCTTAATAACCGCGTTGGCACTTTCAGTGTTATGAAAAATGCAAGTTAGAGACAATTCTCTGTTTCTCTTCCATGCATTGAGGCCCTAAAGTCCTTTAAAGATACAACTCTTCAAAATTCAGAAGCAATTTATGGGATATTTTCAGTGGCACATGGGATTTTACAATTCAGTAGATATGATCAGAGTTGAGAAATTTATATTTTTTTCATTTTAGCTTTTAATAAGAAATCAATAATTAGAAAATATAATAGCAACAAAGAGCACTGCCATTGAAGGGACATAAATTTAATTTGTAAATGATAGATTTTTTTTTTTTTTTTTAGTTACAATACAGTTGTGATGTAAGGATTTGGCATAGAAAGAAGTTTTAGTGAAAGAAATGAGAATGAATTTTCAGAGAGATAATAATGAAACCAAGAGAGTATGGTTTTACTAAGCCAAGGGAGGAGAACGAATTTAGAAGGAAGAAATGGTTAACTGTCAAATTAATGGAAAAACAAACAAACAAGGTTAAGTAAGATAAAGATATATACTAGTTTAAGTAATTATGAAAGCACCAGGGCTTTGAACTGGTTCATTTGAGTTTGAAACCCTGCTGAGAATTTGCATGTCCACTCCAGATATACTGAATCGGAATCTACAGTTTAACAACATCCCCAGGTGATTCTTATGTATAATAAATTTTGAGAGCCATGCTCTACTAGCATGGAGCCCATGTGTCAGTCTGCTTCTGTAGAGACTTATTGGAAACTCTATGGGGTTGTATGAGTTGGAATCAACTCAATGGCAGTGGGTTTTTGGTTTCGTTCTACTAGTAAGGAGTCTGGTGGCATGGTGGTTAAAGTGCTGGGCTGCTAACCTAAAGGTTGGCGGTTTGAACCCACCAGCTACTTCATGGGATAAAGATATGGCAGTCTGCTTCCGTAAAGTGTTACAGCCTTGGAAACCCTATGGGGCAGCTCTACTCTGTCCTGTAGGTTTGCTATGAGTCGAAATCAGCTCCACGCCAGGGGTTTGGTTTGGTTGATCTGGCTCTACTAGTAGTTCTCAGAACTGGTCCCTAACCAGCAGTATTAGCATTACCTAGGAACTTGTTAGAAATGCAAATTCTCAGCAGAGGTTTGAACTGGAACGAATCTGTTGGAAGTCCTGGAAAGCAGTTTCAATGGAGCATTTCGAACAGAAGCAGAATGATGATTTGGAGCGCAGAATATACTCTGTTTTGTTTTCTCTCTTCCACACTAGGGACTGTACAGATAAATGCAATTCTTACCAATTTTGTCTGGCATTATGGTTAGTAACTGCAACCAATGTTGAAGGGCAATTTCATAAAATGACAATGTGAGATGACTGGTGATGTTTTTTCTTAATAAGTGACTTTCTCAGCTTGTCTTGAACATCAGATCTATGAAAAAAATTAATGTGAATTACTTCTTAATTAAAGGGACTCTTTTTCACTTAGGTTTTCCCCTTCTTTTCATTTCACATTGATTTCAAGAACTTCTTTGTCAAAATGACCTCTTACCTTGACTATCACAATTTGTAGTCTCAATTTTAAGCTGAAAAAAATATTGAATGTGTTTTGACTCTATTTTTGCATAATATTTTCGACTATGTGTCCTATTCCTCCACTTCTGGATTGGGGCACCCTCAAGGGAATTATAAAGGTTTGAATAGCAAACCAAGCTATAGACAGCCTAGATCGCTCTACACTCTAACAGGGCTGAGGAAAGTGACCTTCTGCCTTTTCCCAGTCCCGGGTGCCTAGTTTTCAGGACATCCTTATAATGTGGAGTTGACGAGACAAGAAAAAGGAGCCCTGGTAGTACAGTGGTTAAGCGCTTGGCTGCTAACCTAAAGGTCAGCAGTTCGAACCCACCAGCAGCTCTGTGGGAGAAAGATGTGACAGTTTGCTTCTGCAAGGATTACAGCCTTGGAAACCCCATTGGGTGGTTCTGCCCTGTCCTGTAGGGTTGCAGTGAGTCAGAATCAACTCAATGGCAATGGATTTAGACAAGAAAATGTGAATATGTAAACTGCATGTATTGACTTCAACCCAAGTTGAAGGAAAGCAACAAATATTCTGTGTAAGCCTTCTTTACCAAACAGGCACAACTCTTTTATACCTGTTGTATTCTTCCTCTTTGGGCCATAAATTCCTTCCATGTTTCCCCTCAGATCATCCTTATGGATAGCTCTAACCAGATTATACATGACTCTGCTTCTAATAACTGTATAATGAATCGAGTTGATTTTTTTCTTTATTATACCATTACTACGAAGTGTAGTTCTTTTTGCCAGAGCATCTAGGATAGAGTATGAAAACCTGATAAAGGCTTTTAACTCTCTCTGATCAGATTCCTTCTACACTTTTGCCTGTCCTCACTCTTGTGGGTGAAAGAATGAAAACCATTCCACAGTTCTGCCATTTTTCTTTCCTTGTTTTGTCTCTTTCTCCCTGAGGTCTAGCTGAACTGCATGACTTCTTTTGAAATTACTAATTTAAGCCCTTCTGTTTCTACTACATAACCTGGTATCTTTCCCCATACATGTATCATAGATTTCCTCTTTGGATGATATTTTCCACTTAATGAATGTATTTTGATAAAAAGTAAGATGATGATATGGATGGATACAATATAGAAGCAGAGGCAACTTGAGTATTTTATAAAGGTGAAAGATATCATTAAGGAAAAAAAAATATATTGTTTGTGAGATGTAATTACTGTAAGTGGAGTAGGGTATTGCAAAGAAAAGTGAACAACTAGATTAACAGTATTGAAAAAGTTCATAATGAACTTTCTCTTAGTCAAAATGAATGAATTAACTTATTTGGGATATTTGTGGACCTGAGGGAGATACCACTCATGCTTCACTCACTAGCTACCTTATTTGATAAGCATTAAAAGAACTGTAAATTCAGTTATTTTTATTACACTTCACTAACATTTGCTTCCCATTTACCTCTAGGTTTGAAGTTTGAGGAAATTCAAGAAAGATTTGGTGAGGAGTTCTTTAATATATGCTTTCATGAGAATGAGAGAGTCCTTCGAGCTGTAGGCGGCACATTACAGGACTTTTTTAATGGCTTTGATGCTTTGTTGGAACACATTAGAACTTCTTTTGGAAAACAGGCCACTCTGGAGTCACCATCTTTCCTATGCAAAGAGCTCCCTGAAGGTACTCTCATGCTCCACTACTTCCATCCTCACCATATTGTGGGGTTTGCAATGCTGGGGATGATTAAGGCTGCAGGAAAGAAGATCTATCAGCTGGATGTGGAAGTAGAACAGGTTGCCAATGAGAAGCTGTGCTCAGATGGTTCAAACCCAGGCAATTGTAGCTGTCTTACTTTCCTTATCAAAGAATGTGAAAATACTAATATCACAAAGAACCTTCCACTGGGAACATCCCAAGCTCCTGCGGACCTTAGAATTAGCATCAACACCTTCTGCAGAGCCTTCCCTTTCCACTTGATGTTTGACTCCAACATGTCAGTCCTTCAGCTGGGGGAAGGCCTAAGGAAGCAGCTCCGATGTGACATTCTTAAAGTGCTCAAGTTTGGGGACTGCTTTGAGGTTGTTTACCCAAAGATTAATGCCACCTTTGAAAGGGTCCTGCTGCGACTATCCACCCCATTTGTGATTAGGACCAAGCTTGAGGCTTCTGGCACTGAAAATAAAGACAAGGTAAGTGGCCATGGACTTGAGATGGGTGATGGGGCCTAGAAGAGTGGATAATTATTTCAGTAAATTATGTGCTGGTATAATTATTTAGGCAAGAGAGCTTAAAGTGTCATTTAGAAAATTATTGGTCCCTGGATGTATGTAAAAAGATTTGGCTCTACTCCCAGTCATTTTGCATAGTGTCCGCCTCATCCATTAATTTATTTCAGCATATAAAAAGAAGACATTTATTAATACTACCATGGCAATTAGAAAAATGATAGGACTCACTAAAAACCTGATACTATAAACCCATGAATATTTCCACAGACTGAAATCAAATTATGAGAGAAACTATAAGGCTTTGACTTGAACATGGTGGGTCTTATATACCTTGTCCTTAAGCAAATATAGATAAAAAGCTAACTACTCTTTGAATAAGTTTTCTTCTAAATTTCATAATCTAAGAACATCTAGTTTATATTCTATTTTTATCTTAATATACAGAATAATGTATTCCCCTAAAGTCGGAAATTAAGTGACTCTGTATCTCAAGACCTCTTCTATCTAGTATTGAAATAGAAACTCTTTCTGGTAGAACAAATTTAATCCTTAAGAGAGGATACCATGGAACTAGATATCTTTACTGTAGAATTTTAGAATCTATTTTGGAAAAATCTGTACTTAAAGGCAGTCCCTGGGTTATGAATGTCCAACTTACATACAACCATAGTTACAAAACAACACCTGTAAAGCCTATTATATTAAAAATTTGAGGTACATAATGGTTTGTAATAACAAACAGGTGCTATTTTGTGATATGCATCAAAAATTATTATTACTGTATTATTAAGTTAAAGATGTTTTAGTATATCTGGAAGTGTTTCTTTAATTTTTTTTATGCATAGAAAAGTACACTACATACTATATACTAAGACAGACATTTGACTAACTGATGTTAGATACAAATTGTACCTAACTGTTCCAACTTACATACAGATTTCACTTAAAGACAGAAATGGAACTTGTTCATAATCCAGGGAATGCCTTTAATAAGTTTTAAATAAACGATAAAAAAGGTACCAGAAATAAATCTTAAAATAGTTGGGTTAACACAGACATTTTGCCATAAGTAAAATTTGAAAAACAACATTAAAATAAATAATAAAATGCAAAGAAAATCAGCCATGACTATTTTTATATTTGGTAATATACTTCTAGTGTTTAAAGGGAATAATAATACTAACTGCCAGGATGGACATTTGACTGTATAGTCATTCAGTTTCCAATAGTGTTTTGTTTTTTTTCCAGTATTCTGCGTCAGGATAAAACATTTTTTTTAGGCTGCTCAGCTTGTTCCCAAGCATTTTGTGGAAGTTATTGGCTTTTAGAAATGAACAGGTTGCTCTGGGCTAAAGGAAAAAAAAGTTGCAGAAACAATTACAAACCCAGTAAATGAACAATCTACACATATTCTGGAGTGCCTGCAATAATAAATAAATGAGGAAATAGCCTCTTGAAAGCAGAGCCAAAGACATTTTTGAGGATTTTATACAGCACTGACTTTATCCTTGATTAATTTTTATAATTTTGAAGTTCTATGGGAGTTTTTTAAACAAAGTACTTGAGAAAGATGGAATGATATGCATTTATTCAGTATAACTGAATCAGGTGATTTAGGAAAGTCATTCAGTAATGTTTTTATCATATAAGTTCAATGATTCAAAAATGTCTAAAGATAAATCTACAGATTCCAGTTTGGCACATTAGTATATTTCATTCTGAACAAATTATTATTATTCCTATTTGATCACACAATGATGTTTTAAACAGTATTTTTCATATATGTGCATTATATATATATATTCAATAATTGGTACTCATTTTCAAAGTTTTTTAGAATTGAAGAAACTTGATAAATGAGTATTTTTGTTTATATTTTTAGTAACTTCACAACTTAAAATACTCTATCCTTGTAATTTAGGGAATGTTAAAGCTGTCAGTTCTATTTTACAGGGGTATGATATTTGACTAGGAGGGTTTGAGCATTTTTGGCCTTTAGAACTGAAGTTAGTGTTTTTGAAAATGTGCCTGAACTAGAATATATTATTACCAACATAATTTGCTTCATATATTTTGTAGACATGAGGAAAAAATTAATTCAGTTTAAAGTTACAGCTTCAGATTTTTTTCCTGATATATTTCATCTGACTTGTATTTCTGTCTAATTTGTATACCATGATAAGAAATAGACATAATGAAATGATGACTCAAACATCAAGACCCCCTGACAATTCCAATAATAAGAAACTGTGCTCATTGAGAAGATGCAATTATAATTTAAACATGTTAGTGGCAGTTGAAAAATAAAGCAGTAGACGGGCTTTTCAGTTAGAGTAGTAATCCTCGAATCCTTATAGTTACATTGCTTACTCAGTGGGGTTCACCAGAATGGGACATTTGGGAGGCTACAGCTGTCCCAAATTGAAACTAAAGTCTATAAAGTTGTGGCATGGAGTCATAACCAGATGGATAACATTTTGAATGAATATGTCACCAAATTCCATAGTTTCTTAAAACATGGAAAGACCAAACAAAATCAGGCTTAAAAATTATCTTCCTGTTGATAAATTTGACCTTAATATTCACTATTTTCCCCTTTTAGCTGTTCTTGTTAATAGATAACTCCATGTTCTCTAATTCTTTAGTTGGTCTTGATAAGAAAATGCAATTTTAAAGTACTTTAGGATATTTATTTCTAAGTCTAATATAATTTGACCATGTTTGGCTGAGTTCTTAATAGCAACCACCCACCACCCCACCATCCAAAAATAAAAACATTAAAAAAAATCAAGAGGTAATCATGCAGCCGTATGAGAGCAGATCACTTGAAGAATAAAATTTAATGCTTTTGATAACCATGATTTGTGTGTGTGTGTGTGTGTGTGTGTGGTCGTTCGTGGTTAACTATATGAGTAGAACGCTCTCATGAACAATTTGCTGAGAAGCCATCTTCCAAGCCTCCAAGGAATTTACATTTTGATTCTGTAGTATTTCGCTAAAAGTCAGTGGCAGGCTTCAATTCAAGAGTTTTGAGGTCAGAAGGAACTCTTTAGGATGGCTTGAGCAAGCTTTCATCTCATCATTTGGTTCCCTCTGCATATTCTGTAAGTGATCATCCCTTCCTCATGTATTCTCTCTCCCTTTCTATTCTTTTTTTTTTCCATATAGAATTCCTATGTTTCATCTTTCCTTAAGCTAAACTTCCTTTTCATCGTTTTTTTTCCTTATCAGTTGTCAAGCATTAAATATAAATTGATTAGTTGATTATTAAAAGAAATTAAAAAACAGAATTCAGTATTGGGAATTAAGACTGAATTAGAAATCCGTATTAATTTGTGCTGTGTATCTTTTAGACTATTCAAACCTAATATTATTCTGAATTTGGAAGTTTATCACATAGATCTTTTGAGTTACAAGGCATTGCAGTGAATTTGAGAATAAATCTGAGAAGAAGTGAGCGGTTTGGGGGTTAATATATAGTCATATAGACCTAATTCATTGACATAGATTCCAAAGGTTCTTTGTATGGAACGGACCATGTTTGTAGGTAAAGGTTGTTAGAGATTAGAGATAATGGCATGTAGTTTCCTTCTCTGCATAATAAGTGACGATGTATGGGGAAGTACAACAGACTAGGAGAGAGTTGTCTCTGACAACTCTGATGTTAAGTCTCTTTAATCTCTGAGTCTCAGATTTATTCATCTGGAAATTAAGGAACCTAGACTAGTAATTAATATTTTTATGCCTTTACAAGTCACGTTTAACACAGATGAAATTATACGAGGTCAGTTGATCACTACACTTTTTTTCTTCCTTGGGATTCAGCTGAATTCAGATGCGCAGGGGAATCTGACTTTTCAACCACAAAAAAGCATTTCCTATTATCAAGCCTAAGGATCCCTGGTAGCACAGTGGTTAAAATGATTGACTGCTAACCAGAAAATTGGTGATTCAAAACCACCAGCAGCTCTGAGGGAGGAAGATGTGACACTCTAACTTCCATAGAGATTTACAGCCTTGGAAACGCTATGGGGTCTCTATGAGTCAGAATCAACTTGACAGCAATGGGTTTGGTGGGTTTTTGGTATTATCAAGGCTAAATTAAATTAATTCTCTGTTTAGGCTGCCTACCACATAAGGTTATTTGTGAGGATTAAATGACATAGTCCATGTAAAATTACTACTATATATCAGACCCGGAGTTAAATGTTTGAATAAATGTCCATTCTTATTACTTCCACTGTTGTTATTATTGTTCCTTTCCACTCATGACATTCCTCCTGTTAGTCTCCATCTCACTTCTTGCCTCAAAGAAGAAAGTACTGGAGATCAGTAGGCTTAATAATTTTAGAGAAATATCAAGCCCACCTAACACCCTCACAAAATATGAGTTGGGCTCTGCTTCTTGTCTCCTTAATAAAGACTGTTGTTTTTGTTATTTGCCATCAAGTTGACTCCTACTCATGGTGACCACATGTACAACAGAACAAAATGTTGCTTGGTCCTGTGACATCTTCACAATCATTGGTATGCTTGAGTCCATTGTTGTGGCCACTGTATATTTAGAGTGTCTTCCAACCTAGGAGGTTCAGCTTCCATCACTATATCGGACAATATTCTGTTATGATCCGTAGGCTTTTCATTGGCTAAATTTTAGAAGTAGATCACTAGGTCTCTCTTCCTAGTCTTTCTTAGTCTGGAAAAAAACCCACTGCTGTTGAGTTGATTCTGACTCATAGCAACCCTGTAGGACAAAGTAGAACTGCCCCATAGTGTTTCCAAGGGTATAATCTTTATGGAACCAGACTGCCACATCTTTTTCCACGGAGCAGCTGGTGGGTTTGAACTGCTAACCTTTCAGTTCGCTGAGCACTTAACCACTGTGCTATAAGAAAGCCCTTAGTCTGGAAGCTCTACTGAAACCTATCCACTGTGAGTGACCCTGCTGGTATTTGAAATACCAGTGGCAAAGCTTCCAGCATCATAACAACCCACAAACTACCACGGTACAATAACAGATGGGTGGTGGTAATAAAGGCTGGAAGGATACTGTCAAAAATTCTTTAAGGGCTCTGATTGGATTAGCTTTTTATTTACACTTTATCAATATTTTAAAATCTCTGGTCTCCTTTTCAGACTGACTGAAGTTTTGGAATCAAATTTGTATTACTTGTATCTACTAATATCCTTTATGTTCACTTATCACATTATTTTGCTCTGCAGTGAATTGCAAAACAAAATGGACTGGTTAGCTTAGGCACAGTCTAGCAGTAGATTTTGAGAAACAATAAATAACATGAGTTCTTTTGACATTTTTTTTTTTTTCATAGTAGCAACGCTTCAGAGAACTCTAATAACACCTTGGAAGCAACCTTCCATTTGAAATACATCATCTCTATGAGAGAGCAATAGCATTGTTATTTATCTTCATTTTTGTTCTCAGGGTTAGAGCCGAGGAAAAGTACACCACCACATTTCTTTTTTAATCCCTAGAAATATTCTCACATTGTCTTATTAATTAGAAGCTGCAGAACAAATGCTGTGAAATAATTCTAAAAGGATAAAGTAGGAATTAACCTCTGATTTTCTCTGGTCAAATTAGTTTCCAAAATACTCCTTTATCTTTTCTAGACACACACCCATCCTTTTCTGTCATGATGAATGAAAAGTTTTAAATGTATTTATTAATCTCACCATATCATAATGAAACTGTTGAAAGACAAATTTTATCTGGCTTTCAAGAATACATTATTTAACTTCAACTTTAATTTTATTTGGGAAAATGTGAGCATTTCTTTTTTGTTCAGATCATAATATTCTATTAGGGAATTTTAAATATTGTACTATAGTTTTAGTGATGGACACGCAGTTAGTGCTTTCTCTAAAACGCATTACAGAATATAGAAATAATTTTGTTCAGAGTCACCTGGAGTTTTCTTTGCTTTTGTAATTATAAGTGAGATTAACAATTATTTTTTGAATAGTTCACATTTTTCTAGAACTGCTCCTTGACCATTAACTACCTTTTAAATTAGGTGGGACATACTGAGATTTTGATGGAGATATTGTTGGGTTGGAAACTCTGGTGGCATGGCGGTTAAGAGCTATGGCTGCTAACCAAAAGTTCAGCAGTTCAAATCGGTCAGATGCTCCTTGGAAACTCTAAGGGGCAGTTCTACCATGTCCTGTAGGGTCACTGTGAGTTGGAATCAACTCTATGGCAATGGGTTTGGTTTTTTTTTGGTATTGTTAGGGATCATTCTGATTTTTTTTAAATTATCATAATAAAAAACTATGTGGTGCCATAAGTTACTGTATAGGTACTGTATGCTGTATAGTCAGATAATACTCTATAGTCAGGTGATTACATGGTAAATTATATATTTCTGTGATCATCAAGCTTAAGATGCACATTTTGCCATGTTCTGATTTTTTGTCAGCAGGAAAAACTTCAGCCCTGAATTTACAAAAGAGGCACCTCCTACCAGAGATCAGATATTGTTTCCTTCTAGTGTTGTAAATTCAGAGGGGGAAATTACAGTCCTTTTAGTTGAAAATTGTGCAGAATGTTACTTTAATCGCTCCTTTTGTTTTTAAGTTAAAATCATTTTGTTTTACCCAGTAGCTCTAAGTCTCAGTGAATTAAAAGCTAAAGAGCTGCTTTGAACGTATTGTCCACCTCCCCATTTCTAATGATGCACTTTTTATTCACAGTAACATTTTTTATGGGTATGGTGCAATGATTTTTAGTAAATGTATGAAGTTGGGCATCTATCACCACAATACTGTTTTAGAACACTTTAATCACCCCCAAATTTTCTCCAGTGCCCATTTGCAGTCAATCCCTGCTGCCATCCTCAGTCCTGTGCAGCTACTAATTGCAAATATTTTCTTCCAATCTTTCACTTGTCTTTTAATTTCCTTAGTGTCTTTTGAAGAACACAAGTTTTTAATTTTGATGATAGCAGTATTTTCTTTTATGGATGGTGCTTTAGTGTGATAGCTAAGAAATCTTTGCATGATTCAAGACCACAAAGATTTTCTCCTTAGTTTTCTTCTAGAAATTTTATGATGCCAGCTCTTAAATTTAAGTCTGTGATCCATTTTGAGGTAATTTTGTGTAGCTCAGGCTGCTAACCAAAAGGTTGGCAGTTCGAATCCATGAGCAACTCCTTGGAAACTCTGTGGGGTAGTGCTATTCTGTCCTATAGGGTTGCTGTGAGTGAGAATTGACTTGACGGCAACGGGTTTGGTTTTTGGTGAGAACTTTTTTTTTTTTTTGCGTATGGACATCCAATTTTGTCTCAGCACAGTTTGTTTAGAAGGCTATTGTTTAGCCATTGAATTGCTTTTGCAACTTTGTAAAAAGAATCAATAGACCATAAGTTTTTTCCTAGACTTTTTATTTTTTCCAATTTTTTTTTTTAAACAGTTAAGTGGTTTATTAAGGAAGCAATAGGGTACAACTGAGGATCAGGATCAGTAGGCTACAACTCAGGATTAAAATGAGGAAGCATGTAGGCAAAGTCTGGAAGGCTCCCCCAAAGTGGAGAGCACATCCTTCCCTTCTTCAGCGCAGGACAGCTCTCTCAGCTCCTCTCAGCCACGCAAACAAGCAGGCCCTTCTCTCTGCTGTGCATGCCCCCTCTCAGCCACACAGGGCTCCTCTCTGGCTCTCTCAAAACAGGCCTCCTTTTGGCCCCCTGAGGACAGGCTCCTCTTGGCCCTGCCATCTGTCACCACTGACTCCGCCGCAGGGCCCCTTCTGCACTTGTTGCCACCAGCTCTGCAGCTGGGCCCCTTCCAGGCCTGTCGCCACCAGCTCTGCTGCTGGGCCCCTTCTGGGCTTCTTCAGTGTTACAGCCCATGATTAGTGTTACAGTTCTTTTAGGAGCTTCCTTGCTTCCTCTCTCTCTCTCTGCTTTGTCTGTCTTCTTTCTTCCTTCTGCTTCTTCCTGCTGCTTCTTGTCCTGCTTCTTTCTGTTTGAAAAACCTCTGTGGTTGTCAATTTCAATGCACAGCCTCTCCCAGCAGGAGGCCACAGACACTTCATTTGCATAGTAGGCTATAGTCACCTAATTTGCATAGTCCATAGTCACTTCATTTGGATGGGTTTATTGGTCAGTCTCTGCATGCTGGATACCAGTCACAGGGCAGGCAGCAGCCCAGGGCCAGACAAAAAGTGTCAAACCAAGTGGTTTACAACTTACCCAGGAAATGTAACAAACCCTCTAGGGTAGAAAACTAGGGCAAAGGTAACTCCTCAGGGTTTACGGGAAAAATATCTCAAGCAGTTTTTCCAAAGAACTAAGGCAAAAAGCCACATAAAGGAACTCATTTCACCACACCTACTAAATCATATTTGGGCAGGGCTCAGGAATAATTCAACATTTTCATTTAACAGGTGAGAAAAAAGATACCTGGGACAGCATTAAGACTAGAATTCTGGCTTTTTCATTTGTATTTGTGGTCTTGCCTCCTTAGTCCTGGTGCCTACCGGAGGATCTTCCTCTCTCAGGGTCAGTGCTAATTCTAGCCACATGACAGTTAAAAATTGTGTGAACCAGGGAGGCTTAGCTTACAATGTGGACCCTGATCTTCCTCTTCTGCCTCTCCACGATGCATTATAAAAAGACAATTTGATGTACTATTGCAGTTTTATTTCCCTTACCTTTAGTTTTTTGTTCTTTTCACTCCTATACTTCATCATATATTTTTAAATTTGAGAAGTGATTCACATACTATAAAATTTACCATCTTAAAGTGTACATTTCAGGGTTTCTAGTATATTCACAAGGTTATGCAACCATTAGGACCATCTAATTCCAGAACATTTCATCATCCTGAAAAGAAACTCCATTCCCATTACCAGTCACTCCTCATTCTGCCTTCCCCCCAGCCCTCTGGCAAGTACTAACCTACTTTCCATCTCTATAAATTCGCCTATTCAGGACATTTCGTGTAAATGGAATCATAACAACATGGGGCCTTTTGTGTCTTGCTTCTTTCACTTAGCATAATGATTTCAAGGTTCATCCAATGTTGTAGCATGTATCAGTACTTCATTCCTTTTTTGGCTGAATAGTATTATTATTTGCTATACCAAATTTTGTTTATCCATTCGTCTCTTGATGGACATTTGAGTTGTTTCCACTTCTTGACTATTTTGAATAATGCTGCTGTGAACATTTGTGTACACGTTTTTCTGTGGAGCTATGTTTTCAATTCTCCTGGGTATATACCCAAGAGAGTAATTGCTATGTCATATGGTAAGTCTATGTTTAGCCTTTTTGAGGAACTGCCAAACTGTCTTCTACAATCACACACACACACACACACACACACACACACAGACACACATACACACTCACATATTTGTGCTTTAGTGCCCTTGTTTTTTTATGTTTAACTTTGCATTGATACCACAATGTCTTAATTACCATTGTTTTATCAGAGTAAAATTTGAAATTGCATATGATAAGTCCTCCAACTTTGTTTTGTTTAAAAATTGTTTTGGCTTATTCTAGGTCTTTTGCATTTTTGTATAAATTTTAGGATCCACTTGTCAGTTTTGTAAAAAAAGTTGTTGGTGTTTTGATAGGCATTGCATTGAATCTATAGCTCAGTTTAGAAAGAGTTGCCAGCTTAACAACGTTAAATCTTCTCTTCCATGAAAATAGTATCTATCTCAATTTTTTAGATCTTTTTAAAATTTTCTCTAGAATGTTTTGTAGTCAACTCTGTACAAGTACTTTTGTCAAATTTATTCTTATACATTTTATTTCTTTTTGATGTTATTATGAGTGGAATTTTTTCATTTTATTTGTGGACTTTTTATTGTAAATGTAGAGGGATACAAATTATTTTTGTATATTGATCTTGAATCATACGACCTTACTAAATTTATTTGTTAATTCTGTTTTGTTGTTGGTGGTGGTGTATTCCTTACGATGTTTTACATGCAGGGTCATGTAGTCTGAGAATAAAGACAGGTGGTTGTTTTTTTTTTCCTTCTTCTTACTTTTCAATCTGTATTTTAAAAAATTATTTTTCCCTTTCCTTATTGTTCTGGCTGGAACCTTCAGTACAGTGTTGAGTTAATGTAGAGAGAGTAGACATCCTTGCTTTCTTCAAACTTAGAAGGAAAGCAATTGGTCTTTTACTGTAGGTATTGTTAACTGCTAACTGAAAGGTCAGCAGTTCAAAACCACCAGTGGCTCCACAGGATAAGGATGTGGCAGTCTATTTCCGTAGAGATTTACAGCCTTGGAAACCCTATGGGGTCACTATGAGTTGGAATTGACTCCATGGCAGTGGGTTTTTTTTTTTTTATTGTTAGCTGTAGGGTGTAGATGTTCTTAATTAGAGTGAGGAAGTTCTCTTCTATTCCTAGTTTGTTGGGACTTTTTATGATGAGTGAGTGTTAGATTTTATCAAATATGTTTTTTTGCATGTGCTGAGATGATCATGTGATTTTGTCTTTTATTTTGTTAATATGGTATATTAACTGATTCTTAGATGTTGAACTAAACTTAAGTTTTTGAAATCAGTCCTACTTGGTCATGGTATATAAACCTTTTTATATGTTGTTGGATTTTTTTGGTAATATTTTATCCAGGAATTTTTGTCATGAATGGTATCTCTATGTTCGTGAGGGATACTGGTTTGTAACATTTTTTTGTTTATTTCTTTAAATTTTTTTTTCTTGTGATGTTGTTTTCTGGCTTCAAAGAATGATTTGGGAAGTGTTTACTCCTGTTTTTTCTGCAAGACTGTGGTGAATTGATACCGTTTCTTTTTCTAATATTTGAGAAAATTTGCGAATGAAATCTTCTTGGCTAGGCTTTTTTATGGGACAATTTAAAATTACTAATTCAATTACTTTGCTTATTATAGACCTATTCAGATTTTCTATTTCTTCTTGAGTTAGTTTTGGTAATTTGTGTCTTTATAGGAATTAGTCCCTTCCATCAAAATAATCTAATTGGTTGGCATAAAGTCTTTCATAATATTTCCATATAATCCTTTGATTTCTGTCGTATGAATGGTTATGCCTCAATTTTCATTCCTGATTTTGGTAATTCATGTTCTCTCTCTCTCCCTCTGTCTCTCTCACCTGGTCATATTTGCTAAAAGTTTATTAATTTTGTCAGTCTTTTCAAAGAACCTATTTTTGATTGATTGTTTTTATTGTTCTTTTGTTTTCTATCTTGATTTCCACTTTGCTCTCTATTATTTTCTTTCTTCTGCTTGCTTTAGGTTTAATTTGCTCTAATTTTTCTCCAATTTCTTAAGGTGGAAGCTTAAATTATTGAGTTGAGATCCTTCTTTTCTGAATTATAACTTTCCCTGCAAACACAACTTTAAATGCATCCCTTACATTTTAATATGTAGTATTTTTGTTTTCCTTCAGATCAAATTATTTTTTGACTTTCATTGTGATTTCTTCTTTGACTGATGGATTCTTTAGAATTGTGCTATTTAATTTTCGAACATTTGAGTTTCCCCAGTTTTTCTGTTGTTGATTTCTAATTTAATTCCATTTTTGTCAGAGAACACGCTTTGAATGATTTAAGTCCTTTCAAATTTATTGAGACTTGTTTCATAGCACAGCATATGGTATATCCTGGATAATGTTCCGTATGTGCTTGCAAATTATATTTATTCTGTTATTGTTGGGTTAGTGTCCTATAAATGTCTGGCTAAATTTTTTGATAACAATTCTAGTCTTCTAAATCCATGGTGATTTTTTGTTTTGTTTTGTTGTTTTCTGGTATTGAGAATGAGATATTGAAATCTTCAACTGTAATCATTTAATTGCTTATTTTTTCTTTCAATTCTGTTTTTGTTTCATGTGTTTAGGGCTCTGTTTTCATGTGCATATACATTTATAATTTATAATTGCTATATCATCCTGATATATTGATCTTTTTATCATTATGAAATGCCCCACTTTTTCTCTAATAACATTTCTCATCTTATAGTATAATTTTGCTGATATTAATATATCCCCTGTAGCTCTTTAATGATTATTGTTTGCGGGATAAATCTATTTCTGTTCTTTTACATTCAACCTATTTTTGTTTCTGAATCTCAGTACATATTTTATAGACAGCTATAGATTGCTTGGAACCCTGGTGGCACAGGTGTTAAGAGCTCCGGCTGCTAACCAAAAGGTCAGCAGTTTGAGTACACCAGCCGCTTCTTGGAAACCCTATGGGGCAATTCTACTCTGTCCTGTAGGGTTGATATGAGTCAGAATCTACTTAACGGCAACAGGTTTATAGATTGTTCATATTTTTACACAGTGTGATAATCTCTGCCTTTTGATTATAATGTAGTACATTTATATTTAATGTATTTATTGATCTAATTGGATTAACATGTACCATTTCTTTCTATTTGTGTTTTCTACTGTTATGTTTTTTTATTCCTCTATTCCTCCTTTAATACTTTCTTTGGTATTAAATAAATATTTTTAGTGTGACATTTTAATTCCTCTACTGATTTTACAACAGTTGTTTTTTAAAGGTTATTTTATTAGTGGTTGCTCTAGGAATTACAATACATAACACTTTATTACAATCTTCTTGAGATTAATACTGATCTAATATTGGTAGACTGTAAGAATTTTGTTTCTATATAGGTCCATTTCTTCTCTCTCTTTTGTGCTATTGTTTTATATTTATATGTTATAAAGTCAAGTATAGTGTTGTAACTGATATATATTGTATTGGTTATCTATATATCAACATTTATTACTGAAGATTCATACCCTGGGTGGAAATCCAGTCTTCAAAGGTAAATAATATTACATTATTTTTATAATGCCAGTTTCAGGAATAATACCCATGTTTTAGAATTTCTGTTCTATTATGAGGAAGAACTTTTATGATATTTTATTTTCCTGGTGGATATGGTTTAATCTGAAAAACTAATGAGCTGATGGAATAGAGATTTATAAAAGCTGTAGTTCAATTTAGCAATCCCTGTTCTTCCACAGCTAAGTACGTGGTACTTACTTCAACATTCAACTCAATAAAGTGTCTTTGAAATTTCACCTATATTTGGGTTCCAATTGTCACTCCTTAACATGCAATGAAAACCTGACGGCTGTGACCTATCATGAATAGCTAAATATAGTAAAAGCTGCTTTTAAAACATTTTAAACTTACAACAGTGCTTTATATGAAAGTCATTTATAAGCCTGTGCTTTTCAGCGTCTGTGAAATTGGACCTGTAGGAAATGATTAAATAGTAAACAAGCCACTGGGAGATGAGTCTTTAACAAGTTTTATTCAGGGTTATTTAGTTATTAGAAAATATAAAGCCAGTTTTTACATTTCTGTTATACTGGTGTTTAAAGACTCTGGTTTCATGTCAGAGAGGTCTCTTTCTATTTTACTTGAACAATATGATCCAGAAACCTTGGTTATGTTTAACCCACCCAACCTATTGCTGTTGAGTCAATTCTGACTCATAGTGATCCTATCGGACAGAGTGGAACTGCCCCACAGGGTTTCCAAGGCTATAAATTTTTACGAAGCAGACTGCCACATCTTTCTCCTGCGAGCAGCTGGTGGGTTTGAACCGCCTACCTTTCCGTTAGTAGCCAAGTGCTTAACCACTGCATCACCAGGGCTCCTTGGTTATGTTTAACATTAGTCCCTTATTCTGTGAGGAAATGAGTTAACTACACTTTGTTGTCCTGAAAAGAAAATATTTATGATATTCTTGGTTTGTTTTCCCTTTTACCTGGACCAGTTAATTGAAGACAGTGTGTGTGTTTTATGGAGGTTCTGGGGAGTTAGCATCTGATCTTATTGCAGGAGGCAAGCAGAAGAAGAAAGTTGATCCCAAAGTTCTTGCTCTTTGAAGGAGAGCCCAAGAACTATATTTCTTCTCAGGACAGACTTCTCTGTGATGTTGTCAATGGTGAATATCAAGAATGCTTGTAATAACATGCATAACTCCTTAAAAGGGTTGATATTTTAAGTTTAAATTCTTCTAAACTATGAGGGAACAAATGACTCTCTAGTGGCCATTCAACACTGGCTTCAGAAATGCAGAGGGGGGGAAATCCTTACTTCTGCTTTAGGAAAAGTATGAGAAAATATCTCTATCTCCACATAATTATACTGACTCACATCATGGTTTATAGCACCTTGCATTTCTGTGTTTTCTAATTCAGATGTTGTTATGGATACGATAGTAATTGTGGATCTAATAATAAAATTTCAATAAACAAGAGTTTGGAATGAATTTCTTATAAACATTTTACATTAAATAATTCTGTGCTACTCTGATCTACTTTCTTGATAGATTATAAATTATTCTTATATTAATATCTTTATGAGACTACTTATGGTAACTATTTTTCAGTGGTCTCTAAGTACCATTCTACTGTGCTCTGTGGTTTTCAGAAACTTTTCCATACTATGAGTTTACGATTCTGTGAAATAATATATGTTATTTTATATAAAATATTTACATTCTAAATAAACTCAAACGGAAATAAAATTTTGTGAAGGTAGAGACCTCCCTTATTTACAGGAAAAAATAATATATGATAAATTCTTTCCAGGTTTTGTTTTCTGTTTCTCTGTAATCCTTTTGATTTTACAGGATTATATATTTCATAGATTTTACATTTCAGTCTCTTAAGTTTTTCCACTTGTAAGTAGCTATAACTTTTTTTAAACTTGAAGTAACATCACTGAATTGCAGAATTGAATGGATAATTTTGTCTTTATAAGAGGATGGGGACCCTGGTGGTGTAGTGATTAAGCATTTGGCTGCAAACCAAAAGGTCAGCAATTTGAATCCACCCTATAGGGCAGTTATACTGTATGAGGAAGAGAAATCTAATTTGTTGTCCCTGATAGGGATCATCAGACACTGTAAAAATGTGCTTTAACATTCTTAAAAGGATGTTATCTTGGAAGCTTTAAATATGATTCAATATCTTTAGCTTTCCTCAGACATTTCTTTCAAGAGGACCACTATTGTACAGTGTGACCTTCTGGGCACTGCCAATATTCAGTTTATAACGCTGTTTCTTACCACAATCATATAGCAATTTAAAGTAATTTGATTTAAAAAATGTGTTTGAGAACATGCCTAGAGTCTAAATATAGAGTATATCTATATCTGTTATGTTTTCTTTAGCCACTAATTTGATAATTCCAAGGGGATGAAATGATTAAGTGGGTCTGGTTGAAATATTCTTTATAATCTGAGCAAGGCTCTGATCTCATGTTTCCTGAAAGAGGAAAACTATTCTCATAAATTTCTAAATGTTTTTGTTATCATGTATACAGAAATTGACTCAAGTACTTCATTATTGTCCTATCTTTACTCATAATAATTGTTGACTCATTATACTAAGTTATATTTATTTTTACTTATCGTACTATCAGAGGTAGAGAGGGTTTTCCAGATTTATTTTCTATTATATTCTCCTCACCTCCTACCCACCCAGAAATTGCTATCACCAAAGTTTATGTCTTGTTTTCAAACTCTTAAATTTATTTTATTTAAAATATTCCATTCTCCAATTTCATCTGTCTCTATATCATTGTTTGCATTTAATGTTTGGGTTGGTGTCTTAGCCTGGGTTCTCTAGAGAAGCAAAACCAGTAAAGTGTATAAATATATACATAGAGAGATTAATATCAAGGAAATGGTTCACATGTTTGTAGAGGCTGGAAAGTCTTAAGTCCATGGATCAGGCTAGAGGCTTCTCCTGATTCACGTAGCTGCAGGGGCTGACGAACCCAAGATCGGCAGGTCAGAGAGCAGGGCTCTTGCTCAGAGGCTGTGAAGATTGACAGATCCCAAGATGAGCAGGCAAGACTGCAGGTAAGGTGCTACCTTAAGTCCCAAGAACCAGAGATCAGACAGACAGGAGCCAGCTGCAGGATCCAGAGCGAGCAAAAGCCGCGAACCTTGCCAGAATGTCCACTTATATTCTATGCAGACCACACACCCAAGGAAACTCCCTTTCAACTGATTGGCTACTCACAGCAGATCCCATCATGGAGATGATCACATTATATCATATCTCATCATGGAAGTGATCACAACATCATACGACTGCCAAACCACTGAGAATCATGGCCCAGCCAAGCTGACACTCAACCTTAACGATCCCAGCTGGTTTTCTTGGTTTGGCATACCCCATTGACTAAGACACTATTTTTAGCATTTTGTAAGTTTCAGTATATTTTTCAAAAGCACACTTTATGCTTGAGTAAGAACCTTCCAGTTTTGACAGCATGGATTCTGAATGTTGTATATCAGACCAACCATTAACTTATTAATAAACTATTATGCTTTAGGGTAGAAGATAATTTTTCTTTATTTTTTAGTATAACTTGTCAAAAATCATTTTATTTGTCTTGTCAAAATTTGGGATAGAAAATTATTATGATTGAGTTATTTTGACTATTTTTTATTTTCCCTCTAGACTAATCAAAACACTTCATAACCCATTTTAGTTAACTTAAATTGGAGGCACAGAATCCCTGACACTATGTACCCTTTCAGACCTGAGGATAATTTAAAACCAAACCCACTGTCATCGAGTCGATTCTGACTCACAGCAATCCCATAGAGCTTCCAAGGCTGTAAATCTTTACGGAAGCAGACTGCCACATCTTTCTCCCATGGAGTGCTCTGGTAGTTTCGATCTGCCAACCTTTCTTTTCGGTAACAAAAGTAGACTGCTTTAACCACTGTGCAACTAGGGCTCCCTAAATTAGTATAGAAGATATAAATATGTTCTTTATTAACTTAATGTTAGACTGAGCTTATAACATTCTTCCCTTTAGATAAGCTTTTCAAATGGCATATTTAGGCCTTTTTGTTTTGCCTGTCTTATGAACACAAGTGTAAGTCAATGGAAAACTGTTATTTGGCAATTTTTTTGTCTGTTTTTTGCTGATCTGAGGAAAGCTATGTGTTTTGCTTTTGGAAATCATAATAGTTTAAATTTCTTTCTTACCTGTCCTAAAACCATACAGTAAATTTTAATACCACCTCGGCTGCTAACCAAAAGGTCAACGGCTTGAATCCACCAACTACTCCACGGGAGACAGATGCAGCAGTCTGTTTCCGTAAAGATTATAGCCTCAGAAATCCTATGGAGCAGTTCTACTCTGTCCTGTAGAGTTGTTATTAGTAGGAATTGCCTTGGCGGCAACAGGTGTGTGTGTGTGTGTATAAATTTGGTTTACCCCAATAAGAAAAGAAGTAAATCTTGTTTTCCTTATTTTATTTTTTTACAAATGGACCTAGGAAAACCTCTGTTCATTTTACCCCAAGAAAGCTACCTTTGACATAAGACAGTTCTCTTGGCTTCCTGATCAGTTTGATACTTTAAAAATTTCTCAACCTTTGTCCCACAAAGCTCATTTTATAACCTGTTATGTATCCTCAGACTGATAGAAGTAGATAGTGTAGCCTATCATTCTGCCCCCTGTTTTCTTCGTTAGAGTTTTTATATATTCCAGGGACAGATTACTCAATAGGCAAGGTATGCTCGAGCTTACTTGTATTTATTTACTAATTTGTAATACACGAGCTTGGCTGTAAATGAAAAGTTTGGCAGCTCGAATCCACCAGCTGCTCCTTGGAAACCCCGTGGGGTAGTTCTACTCTGTCCTATAGGGTTGCTATGAGTCAGAATCCACTTGACGGCAATGGGTTTGGTTTTCTTTATTTCACCACAGTAAGCTGGTATGTACTACGCTTACTGGTTAATCCACCCCTGATTGTTACCACCCCCATTTCACATTTCAATATTTGCTAAAATCAAATTATAAAGAATATTGCTTCTAATGCATCTTTTTGTTGTGTATTTCTTTTAAAATTTCCACAGTATTGTATTCAACCTGTTCATAATGTCAGACAATGGCATGTCTATGAAGATGTGGCTCTGGGATTTCAAAAGAAGCCCTGCCACCATGAATTCATCTGGACCAATCACATTCATGATCCCGTGTCTATGCCTTGTCCTCTTCCTTTATGTTTTAGTCAGGCATGTCGAGTTTTGCTAGTTATTATATCCCCAACAGTTAGCCATCGCCTGGTACACAGTAGGCACTCAGAAAATGTTTAGTGAGGGAGTGATTAAGTGATTTTGTAACTCATCCTGTTCTGTTGTTAAGGTCAAAGTGTGAAGATACATGTGACAGCATTTTGGAAAGTACTATCTAATTGTGAGGTATTATTGTATAAAATTAATTAATTCATTAATTAGTGATCATATTTACACTTTCACTGTTAACCTAAAATAGTATGATTACTTAAACAATATTTCTTTAATTTGCTTGTCATTGTAATCTGCCTGGCATAAAACCAAAAGAGAAAAATAGAATTACAAATAAAATCCTAATGAAGTAATTTTCTAGTAATGGGTCCCAATTTATGGTTGTTAGTTCAATTTCAGTCATAGCCCATAGCATAAGCAATTCACTTTTATTCAATTTCTCTTTCATTTCCTAGCATGCTTTTGCAAGTATTCCAAATTTTGACCTCAATCCCTGGTCATCTTTCTTTCTCTTCTTCCTTTGCCTCTGCTGCTTGCAGTCGTGATTGAGTTCAAGACCATTTGTTGAACATTTATTTCATTCCAGGCATATTGGAAGTACAAGTATGAATATTACATATTTCTAGCCCTCATGGAATTGTTTATCATACATTACCCATATTGTATCATTTTTTTTTTTGTTTCTCTGTGTGTCTCTCTCATTAGATTATGAATTTCTTAAGGACATGAACTACACCTTATGCACCTGTATTTCTTTATAACCAAATACAGTGCCTGGCATAAAATAGACACAACCATTGAATAAGTAAATTCACAAAAATTTTGTCTTGTTTATTGTGAGTTAATATTGGTAAATAAATGGGCAGATATTTATTATCCCTATTTTACAATTGTGAAAACAGAAAGGCAAATGATATAAGTGATTTAATGTATGCTGTGGTGCTAGCACCTTTTTAAATGGATTCAGTCACTTTCTTAATTCTCGAGTGCCTACTTTGTACTAGTCACTGTGTAGTGCTAGATGCTATGGATATAATAATGAGTAAACCGTGCATTGTTAAGGAGCTCCCACCCTGGTGAAAAGTGAAGATACTTAAACAACAAATATGTTTTGGTAATTGCTAAAATGGAGGGGGCAGTTTGATTTTTGCTTGTTTCCTTAGTTACTATTTATCAGTAGTTACTATGATCAAGGCCTTGGACTAAACACTGTATTTACACAGTCTAATCATTCCAACAACCCTATGAAGCCAATCACTATTCCTGTTTTACAGATAAGAAAACTGAGTCATGAACTGTGTGTTGTAGTACTGAGCATTACAAGTGACTAATTGGTTCTTTGTGGAGGAATTGGAGAAGGATATGGGGAATGGGAAAATGACATGATCAGATTAAGGAACAGATCTTAAGATACTTATTTAAAGCTTTCTCTTAATGAAAGAGTGGCATTTTCACCAGAATTGTTTTAGTCCTTTAATCATCTTTTGAAGGCTTCTGTATATCACCCTGGGTCAGAATTTTGTCTGGAGAATCACATTTATGGCATGGATTCCTGGGAATATTAGGAGAGGACATCCAGTTGGCTGGAAGTGTGGACATCTAAGGGATTTTTCTGGGTAGGTCCAATAGGAACAGAAATCATGCTGCAAGTTTTGCTCTTGGAGTATTTCAGGATATGAGAATTTTAATGTAGTGAACATGAGAATAATGATGAGAAACCCAAAAACAAGTTTTAAAAATAGGTGACTTGCCTGCCCTGTTCCTGGCTTTTCCCATGGTGTCACATAATTATATTACGTTGCACATGGACTCAAGGATGGATAACTTGTAACAAAGATGCGGTGAAACCCATGTGAAATTGTGCAGTACAGATTAGTAAGTAAACACAATTAAGCCCGTGTGTACCTGATTTATTGAGTCATCCGTCCCTGCATGGCCTAAGGCAGAGTGTGTAACAGTTGACTTTATAACCTGAGACCTTTCACTGGCTTTAGGACATATTACATGTGTTGAACTGATTACAAATATAAAAAGAAAAATCGAAACTGGCTCACTATAGGATTCTGAGTATGTTAAAAATTTCAGAGAAAGCAGAGGCTCCGTTACTTTTCATTACTAGAATGTCGTTGCTTTCAGTAGTTAACGAAGCACCAGAGTACCATTATTTGAGACTAATTGCAATAAGGGCAATCTGAATAAGGGAAACTCATGGAATATAGATTTTTTTTTTAAGAGATATAATTTTGGTATAATTGAATTTATTCCTTACTGTGAAAGAAACCAAAAACTTCATGTTCTGCTGCTTACTTGAACCACTAACAAAGTGTTTGCAGGAAGCGGCCTTACAGGGCTCACTTTAATGGATATATAAGATGCATATGTAATTATAAGATCCAAATAGCAAACAATTGGAAATAATTAAACCATTAAACATAAGTCAGTTTTTTAAATATATTAAAACTGCCCCTTAAATAGCAATTCAGTTTACACTTTTAATAAGGTTTAATAAATCTCTTTTGAAAATAAAAAGCAAACGTAAATTTACATTTCACCTACATTGATATATTGTAACTTTTGAATTGATGGAGTGTGATTTAGTGACTTTTTAAAATTTATTTCCAGTGATTAAACTACACAGTGATTCTGCATTGCAAGCTAATTAATTCAGTTCCAACCTAATTCCTGGAAGGTCTGTCAGTCTAGGGTATCTCTTCTAGTCCTGTGCAACCATGGATAGCCTGATTTATTGAAAAATTGACCTCTTGAAAAATCATGAAAGCAGCTGCTTGTAACTCTAAGTCATTTCTTTTCCAGGCTAAAAATCTTTAGTTTCATTAGCTCCTGCTCATGTGATATGGTTTTCAGAGATTGTCTTATCCAGCATGTCCTTCCAGTGGAGAAGCTGTCATTTGTCACTGGGTCCTGAGCTGAATGTCATACTCCAGATGTGAGCTGGTGAGACAAGAGGTGGAGGGGCTTCATGCAGAAACCAGGCTTCCATTAATGTAACTGGGGCTTTTTTGTTTGTTTTTGTTTTTCAGGCAACGTGTCTTGCTTTTGGCTCATATTGAAATTGTAGTCAATTATCATGCCCAGATCGTTTTGAAGTCAACTGTTCTTAATCCAAATTCTTCTGTCTGCCTTGGAATTTTTCTTTGTGTAACTTATTTATCACTGCTAAATTTTATCTTATTAGCTTTAGCTTATTGCTTTAGCCTATTAAAGTATTTTTGAAAACTATTCTGTCATTAGTGTATTAGATATTCCTTCTGGTAGTCTGTGTCTTAGCACGTCTCCAGGAATGGATGGGAGATATG
The DNA here is from genome assembly GCA_030035585.1 of Dugong dugon. Taxonomy (NCBI): domain Eukaryota; kingdom Metazoa; phylum Chordata; class Mammalia; order Sirenia; family Dugongidae; genus Dugong; species Dugong dugon. Next base: position 38,361,828 of record CM057467.1, read on the forward strand.
GGAAAATACAACAGGGAAATCCTATCAAAAACCAAATTATATGGTGCTATTATTCATGGTTTAGCAATAATTATCAGTATTTTTATATTATACACTTCTCATTTTCTAAATGCTAAAAATCTTTGCTCATATTTACATATGCTCTCAGAGGTAATTATTAACAAAACCACATTGTAAGGACATGATACGCCTGCTCAAAGCATAGAAAACATCATTGCTGAAGATTTTTTCTATCTACAGGGATAACCTACTTTCCCTATTATAATTATTTATAAACATTTAAAAGAGAATTTAGTAAATGCATTAATCTGATTGTTACCATGACTGACAGTTAAAAGCCGTTTTCTATATTAGTGATGGATTTGTAGTGTTTTTAGTTCTCTCCAGAAAACATCCATAAAATTGTCAGTACTAAACAATAAACCATTTCTTTTCATATATGCCCTAAGTATATATACACAGTTGGTTTTTTTAAATCTCCTAGAACTCAGTCCCTAAGGGATTTGATGTCTATTTCTAAGCTCTCTGGGGTTTCAGGAAAAGATGTAAACAAAGAAACTGCATTGGATTATGTCACCATCCCATAAAATAGTAAATTTCTAGCCATTTTTCAATATTCAGTCAGTGTCACTCCTCAATAAAGCTTTTCCTGACTTTCTCAAGTAGAACTAACCAATTATTATTCCATCTTTTGATCCCCTCAGTGCTCTGCCCGTATTTCTCACACAATAACATGTAACACTTGATTTTACTCCTTAAATCTTCTTGTTATACAGAAAAGCATAAATATCCACACTATTACATCTATTTATATATAGTTTGTCCTCCAGTGTCACCTCACCGAGTGATGGACCCATGTTATACTCCTTTGTTTATCCCACTACAAAACACAGTATAAACACTCAATAAACCAGTTGCTGTCGAGTCGATTTTGACTCATGAGACCCTATGTGTGTCAGAGTAGAACTGTGCTCCATAGGGTTTTCAGTGGCTGATTTTTCTTTCTTCTGAGATGCCTCTGGGTAGACATGAATCTTCAACCTTTTGGTAAGGAGTGTGTTAACCATTTGCACCACCTAAAAACTCAATAAATGTCATCAAATTAAAACATGAGTTCCCCTGTTCTCAGGTCGCTGGTCTAGAGCTCTGCTGACATTGACTTGCTCCCATTTCACAACTTCCCGACTTTTCACCCTTTTTAAATTTAATTTTATCTAGTTTTCCAATAACCCATTGCTGTCGAGTTGAATCAGACTTATAGCAACCCTACAGGGACAGAGTAGAACCACAGGGTTTCCAAGGCTGTAAATCTTTACGGAAGCAGATTACCACATCCTTCTCCTGAAGAGTGGTTGGTGGGTTTGAACCACTGACCTTTTGGTTAGCAGCTGAGTGCTTAACCACTGTGCCACCAATAGGGGAAAAATAATTTTTTTGGATATTTTATGATAAATGTGAATGAAAAGGAATAAATGGCAAAACCAGCTTTTGGGCTGCTAATAATTTTTTGGTCAAGAAAAAGATTTACCCTTGTTTTAAAATATTACTGGATGAAGAAATCAGACTGGGAGATATCTGTAGAATAAAGTTTACAACTATTAAGGTATTCTATGAGTCATGCCCATAAATAAATGTTGCCCATCTAACCGGGGCGGGGGGAGATTTCCTACGTCTTTGTCTCACCTTTATGAAATTAATTTTTTTTTAAATATAAAGGTATTTTTTACTTTTAAAATATCTATTTAAACTTCTTAAACTTTTAAAATCAACATGCTACACATTTGATGTTTTAAGAAAGTTTTTTTTTTTTTTTTTTTTTAATGATTTTCACCAGAGAATGGAAACTTACGAGTTAGGAGTCCTCAGGATAGGAACCTAGCCAGCTGGCAGAACAAAGGAGATGGATTGTGTGAGTGACTTTGTAAGATATGCATTTGCCTAAGTAGCCTTGGCTGGCACTTGGCTGGAAATAATTATCTCTAACACTTAGCAGAGTTTAGCATGTGGGAGCAGGGAGCCTGACATAAAGCTCGTGTTCGCACAAGTTCAGCAGCCCTGTGGTGAACAGGTGCAGCAAACAGGCAATTTTCAGAGAACCACTGAGAGGAATGGGCATCAAGGGTAGTGTCTGAGTGACTGGTCAAAGTTTGTGCCATCCTTCCCTGTGCAAGAAAATCACCAGCCACGTGGTTGCATCAAATTTGTAAGGAGAGGTTGGTAAATGGAAGGCTATGACATAAACTAAAAGAAGAGGGGATGGAAGGAATGAAGTCCCATTAAAGGACTCTTCTTTGCCAGACCTTTTATTCATTCATCATGTACTAAGTTATATTCTATGGGTGAAGCAATGATAGTTTTACGAATTGTAGCTAATTTAATTCTCTCAAGAACACTAAGCCAAAAAACCAAACCTGTTGCCATCAAGTCAATTCTGACTCATGGCGGCCCCATGAGTAGAAGTGAGCTCCATTGGGTTTCTTGGCTATAATCTTTACGGAAGCAGATCGTGAGGCCTTTCTTCCATGGCTCCACTGAGTGGGTTCAAACTGCCAACCTTTCAGTTAGTAGCTGAGCACAAGATGTTTGCGCCACCCAGGGACCTTCAGGTATAAAATTATTTTCTTTACAAATGAGGAAATTTGGGCTCCATGAGCGAATTCAACTTCCCTAGAAAGTGTAGAATCAGATCTTGTGGCTCTAGTGCTTGACCTTTCACTTACAGAATCATAGAAGGATTTAGAAACGCTAACATTTGTAAGGTATCCTTTTCTCAGCTCTAGAAGGAGTTGGTGATGGTGTATGGCTTCTTTCTGTGAGCAAAGGAAGCAGTCAAATATAGCCCCAGCTAGGCTGACTGAGAAGTGAACGCTCTTCCTGAGAATCTTCAAAACCACTGACTGCTGATCATTTCTAACAATTCAAGGGAATCAAATGAAAAGAACCCAAATATATAGAGAGTTACTTTAGATTCCTGTGGTGCCAGTCTAAGGGCGATCTCTGTCAAAGGAAAAAGAAAAAATGTGAAGAGAAGAGTCAGGTAGATAGACGGTGCTGAAGAAACAGGATTGAATTTTGTACCTCATGATTCATGATATCAAGAAATGATATTCTAGGAAGGAATAGAGTACAGTTCACGAAGACTCAAAGCAGGTGTTTAGTAGGCTACTCAATGACCTAACCAAGAGATGTTTTAATTGAAATTTAAAGATGAAATTAGAAACGGCAACTAGATACGTTTGGAAAACCAGATAGAAAGAAAATGCCTTTGTGCAACAATCAGAGGAAAAAGCAGCAACAAAGAGGAATCAAGAACAACTGTTACGGCCTCTGGTAAGTATATACTGATAAACATTATATAGCAAATAAATTGAAAAAGAAAATTTAATACAGCAGAGTTCAATGAGTAACATCACTAATACTTAGCAGCATATGACTCAATGGAAATGTTTAGTTTTTTTTTTTTTAAGGTCTGAGAGAAACAGAAGAATAGCAAAGATGTATATCTTTATGTAAAGCAATTAATGAAAAAATGAAATAATTATGGGGACAGTTAAAAAGAGAGATAAACTTAAGTGATACTTCATGGGAGTATACTTTAAACAATATGGCCGGAATGAAGCTTTTCTAACAGAAATTGTTAAACTACAGTGGAGGTAAGATATATGTGGGCACTTCAGTTTTCCAGATGTCAATTGGCAGGCTATTGGTAATTCAACTAAAGGTAGAGCAGATTTATTTCTTTTCCTAAAAATTCCATCTTTTAGGATGCCATGTAAGTACCTATGGAAATTGATGGATCATTTCTCTGGACATGTTTTTTTCCAACATGGATGATTTTTTGTGGAAATGGAAGTGTTAGGAACCCAAGGGGAAAATGATTCATAGTAGCCAAGAAGGAGCCCTGGTGACACAGTGGTTAAGAGCTATGGCTGCTAACCAAAAGGTTGGCAGTTCGAATCCATCAGCCGCTCCTAGGAAACAGTATGGGGCAGTTCTGCTCTGTCCTGTAGGGTTGCTATGAGTCGGAATTGACGTGACGGCAGTGAGTTTGGTTGTTTATTTTTTTGTGGTTTAGTAGCCAAGAAAAGGAACACTGAGTAAAGTTAGATAAGCATCCTAAGCTTTAGAACTTTAGAAAAGTAGAAATTGGAAGTTCTAGAAGAGATTAAAGTATAATTTCATGGAATGAGATTCTAAAATATTAAAAGGAAGACAGTTCTCTCTCTCTCTCTCTTACATATACAAACACACACACACACACACACCCCACACATAGTATTTAAGGAATATCCCACTTAAAGGAAACACTACACAGTTGTAAAAAGAGAAATAATAAAAAATCATTTGAAAAAGTGCAGATATACTCTTCTATGATAATTGAATTTTCATTCATTAATTTTTTCTGAATTTATTCATTCATAAGTAATAGAGTACCTATTTTATTCCAAGCATATAAAAATTTTATACATTGGCCTTTTAAATGTATTTGTAATATACAAGATTATGAATTGCTTGTAATGTAGTCCTTTCAGTTTCCCAAAACATTAGTTAATTTGGGATTCAAAAAGTCACAGATTTTAAAACATAGTTTGAAACTGATTAAATCTTAACAAGAATATAATAATACGTAATAAGTTATGAAACATAAAATAAAATATAAGCTGTGAATCCACTACCTATAAAGTAACAACTAGAACATTCCCATTTCTCTGCTGGGTAACTCCTTGAATCCACCCTTTTGTCCCTCTCTCTGCCCCTACTCCTCACACTACTCCACCCTCTAAGAGATAACCATTCTAGGTTTGGTGTTATTACCCACATGTGGCTTGGTTCTGTTTTTAGTTGTCCTGTAAGTATATATATATCCATACATCCCTAATATTATATTGTTTACTTTTGGTTGTTTCTGAGCTTTGTAAAAAATGTAATTGCATACCAGAGATTTTTGAGTTTATGAATGAGTCAGTTTATCTACGATTCTCTGCTGCCCAATAGAAAAACTAAAACCAAACCAGTTGCTGTCGAGTTGATTTTGATTCATGGTAACCCACGTGGGTCAGAGTAGAACTGTGCTCCACAGGGTTTTCAATGGCTGATTTGGGGGAAGTAGATCACCAGGGCTTTCTTCCTAGGCACCTCTGGGTGGACTTGGATTTGCAACCTTTTGGTTAGAAGCTGAGTGGGTTAACCATTTATACCATCCATGGACTGCCTGATATATCAACATGTAATTTGGTAAGCCCTGGTTTAGCACATCTCGATTTTTAAAGTGCTTTAACATATAGTTTCTTGGACATCCTCACAGTGATCCTTGTGAGTTAAGAAGTAGGTAGCGTTTATCACATTTACATTTTGTAACTAAAGAAATTTCATCAGGAGTAAACTCAGATTTGAAATAATAAAATGTGGCTTCTCTGTAGGCTGACCTCATGCTACTACTGTCTTCCCTCCTCACTGTGCTCTAGCCTCTGCTTTCCTTTTATTTCCTCAGATACGTCAAACTTTTTTCTACCCCAGGGACTTTGCATATGTTGTTCCTGGTACTTAGGAAACTCTTAAACTTCTTTTTAGCATAGCCAACTTATTTTTATTCTTTAGGTTTTAGCACACACATGATTCCTCAGAGAGGCCTTCCTTGATCACTTTATCTATGCAACATCTCCTTTTCTTTAGTCTGTTTTCTACATTGCACTTATGCCAATTAGTAATCGTATATTCTTATATTTGTTTAACTTATTTTCTGTCCAACAATTAGATTTGAAGACCCACTAGGGTAGAGACTACGTCTCTTTTGTCCATCAGTATATACCCAGTGTCTTTTATAGTGTTTGGAACTTAATTAATAGGTAACTAATGAATGTAGGATAGTCTTCCATGAAGTTCAGTATCAAATTGTTTAAAATATTATACATTTTAAAGTTGCATATGTCACCAGATGATAAAGCAAGATTTTACTGGCTTTCCAATATTGATGATTTGAAGTGGTAGCTGCTCTGTACACCTGAGCTGGTAAATAGCCCATGAATTTATCGACAGCAAAGAAAGAAGAAAAAGCTTCTGAAGTATCCTTTTCACTTGTCACTAGAACAAGAGTGCACTATAGTACTTCATGTCCTTTACCAGTTCTTTGCATGGGTAATTGATTTGGTTGCTTTCAGGTTGTCCTGGAGTAATTTATCTGTAAACTAAAAATTTCTTCTTGTTCTTTTTCTGAATTTGAAATTATTGTGAGTTATTGTGTATGTGTATAAAAGAGAGGGAGAAGAATTTGTGTGAGTTTCTGGACAGCTAGTGCTCATGGCAAAGAAGCGAACAAATTTGTGTTTTGTTTTCTCCTTATGGGTAAGTGGAGACCTGGTGGTGCAGTGGTTTAGAGCTCAGCTGCTAACCAAAAGGTCAGCAGTTTGAATCTACCAGCTGCTCCTTGGAAACCCTATGGGGCAGTTCTACTCTGTCCTACAGGGTCGCTATGAGTCAGAATCGACTTGACGGCAGTGGGTTAGAGTTTGGGTTTTGGGTACAAGTAAGTATATAGGATTATTTCTTTTGTTTAAGAGTATGCTTAAGAAAATTAATGTGTTGGGTAAATTATTTTCTTTTGAAGAGCTAAATTAAAGAGAAGGCAAACTGGGCAGTGGCAAGGCGCTCCAACCTGTAAGGGGCTCTGAAATGTCACTGCAAATGTAATCAGTGGAAAAACTGCGTTTACCAGAATTCTTTTCAAGAAGATTACAGGTGTTGGAGGTAAAATTTTATCATCCATCACAGCAGATAGTCCCTACAGTGCCCTCTGAGGAGGACAGACTGGTGAACTGCAGGCATGCTTTGCTGACCAAGGTATGCAGACAGGGGCATTGTACCACTTGGTCTCCGCTGCTCTTACCCAGAGAAATGCTTATTAGTTCCTACTCAAAAACTGTTGAGAAATTTTTACATGATATTGGTTTAAAGAAGAATCACATTATTAGCTACTCAAGGCATCCACTTATCCTGGTTAAACTTTGTTCATTTCTAAGGGCGCTGACTAATCTGGCTGTTTAGCACCAACTTTTTGTGTGTGTGTGTGTGGTAAAAATGTATAGAACAAAACATTTTCCAATTGAACAATTTTTGCATGTACAGTTCAGTGACAGTGATTGCATTAATCATGTTGGCAGCCATTACTACTATCCTTTCCAAATTATTCCACCGCCATTAACAGAAACTCAGTGTCCAACCTTTTTCAATTCACTCTCCACCTCAGTCCTCTTCCCTAGCCACACTGGCCTTGCATTTCCTCCTTATGTGTCAAGCTCTTTCCAGTTGTCACAGGACCTGAATGTGCCTCCCTTTCTGTCTGAAATGCTTATTCCTTAGCTTTTTACATGACTGGCTCCTTCTTAGTGCTCAAGCTTCAGCTTAAACATCAACTCATCAGAGGGGCCTTGCTTGTTGGTCTGTATAAAGTGGAAATGGCTCAGTACTCTTCATCATTGTCTGTTACGATCTGTTTCTTTATTGTCTGATTCCTCACTGAGATGTAAGTAACATGAGGATAAGCGTCTTGTCTATCTTGCTTTGTTTTATATCTCTGTTATTCCTAGTTAGTTCTTAGGACAGTATTTGGTTACATAACCCATTGCCATCGAGTTTATTCTGACTCATAGCAACCCTATAGAACAGAGTAGAGCTGCCTCGTGGGGTTTCCAAGACTGTAAATCTTTACAGAAGTGGACTACCACACACATCTTTCTCCTGCAGAGCAGCTGATAGGTTTAAACCACCGACCTTTTGGTTAACAGCTGAGCACTTTAACCACTGTACCACCAGGGCGCCTCCATAAGGTTTACAGCCTTGGAAACCCTGTGGGGCAGTTCTCCTCTGTTCTGTAGGGTTGCTATGAGTCAGAATTGGCCCTATAGCAATGGATTTGGTTTGGGTTGAGTGCTTACTCCAAGGACAAGGAAGAATATCCTGTCTCCTTAATGTGGTATAAGAATATGCAGATGCTCCCTTATTTTATGCATTATTTTTATGGAAATTATCTTTCCTATGCACTGTGCTTTCCATGTAAAGTTATAATCACCTGCTCTCTTTAACTGAAATCTATTCTGGGAAAAAGAGTTCAGAATATCTTGCCCCAGTTTTACATTCAAGTTACTTTCCTTGGGACTGGTTTGAATGCTGACTTCACCAATATCTACATCATTGAATCTCTAAGCTTCAGTGTTTCAGTCTGTAACATGGAGATGTTACATCAAGGTAGTTGTAAAGATCAAGTGAAATGGCACAAGTAAAGCATCTAATCCAGTACCTGGCACAAAATTGGTGCTAATAAATGTTGATTATCATGCTGATTATTTGAAGTGGATGTTATTTGGACTATTTTATATATTTATTACTGACTTAATAAAAAAATGTACATATCAAGAAAATGGAAATCTCCAGAACAATATGATGTCCATATACGCATTCACAAAATTTTAAAAATAGTAAATTTATAAAATTTATTTTAAGTCCAATATGCTAATAATTTTGCAACAAGGAATTATTTAATATTTGGTTTGGGCTAAACAAATCTTCGTTTTCTGCACTACTAAAGCCAATAATAAACAGGAGCAACGTAACAGCTGTTGTCATTTATAATATGCAAAGTAGCCTAAATGTAATATTTAGTTAAAAAGCACTTTATGCATTTGACTAAAATGTCAAATAAATATTTTGTCTTTTAAACTTTAATCAAAGGAATTCTTCTTGTGACCAGTGTTTAGAAAGCTGTTATCATAAACATAGTCACAATTAAGTGGGTTGATCTTAGTGCAATTTGATCTTGTCTTTTATGCGTCTTTTTGCTCTGAGTTTCCTCATTCCACTTCATGTATTTTGTTTTCAGCGAGAGCAGTGGTAACAATGACGGACAGAAGGTGGCATGTCTATATATGTAGAAGTTCCTCTGTTTTGAAGATGTTAGGTTCCAGAAGGCTGTTTTTCCATTTGTTCATAAGTCCAAAGTGGCTGAAAGGGTTTCAGCTTATAACCCCGAAATATATTTCCAACAAATAGGTGTGAGATTTTAAGTATACAGATAGCATGAGATATTAAAATCAGGTGCAGTATTTTCTGGTTCATCTGTATTGAAATTGGGTTGAAGCGAGAAGGTCTCTTCTTGATGATCTCCAGAATTGTCTTAGAAACTCTTCAGTAGCTACTGAATCCCCAGCACAGTCATCACATTCCCCTTCATGTCTTGAATAAGCTTTTATCTTACCCCAGATTAACATGCGACCCACAAATAGTGATGCTCTAGCCACACTTTCAAAAGTCTTATTTTATCAACTTTTCCTCCTCTCTTGCTGATAAATTGTTAAGTGCATAAGAATGACACTTTACACGTGCGTTGTGCGTTTTTTTTTTTTTTTAAATAATATATTATTGAGTATTTGGTGAATGTTTACACAGCGAGTTAGGTTCCATTTAACAATGTCTGCACAAATTGTTCAGTGACATTAGTTACATTTATCCCAGTGTATCAACATTGTCTTTCTGTTTGGTTTGTTCCATTTCCAGTACCCTAGTTTCCCTGTCCGCTTGTCTTCTCATCTTTGCTTTTGAGTAATTGTTGACCTTTTGGTCTCATACAGATGGTTTTCAAGCAGAGCACAGATCTTCCAGGTAATATCCTTTATTTTGTGTGCCACTCTGCTACACTAAAAGGTGATAGGATCAGTTCTGGATTTAAAGAGTGTCTCAGGGCGTTAGTTCAGGGGTCCTCTGTTTTCTGCTGTTCCAGTTTGTCTGGCTTTTTTTTTTTTTTTTTTAAAAAGAATTTGAGTTCTGCTACACATTTTTCTCCAGCTCTATCTGGGACCATCTATTGTGATTCCAGTCAGAATGGTCCGTAGTGGTAGCGGGGCACCATCTAGTTCTGGTCTCAGGGTAGATGAGGTCGTGGCTTGTATAGATTTGTTTCTTCTCTGAGCTTTTGGTTACCTTCTTACTGTTTTGCTCCGAGTGAGTAGAGACCAAATAGTTGTGTCTTAGATGGTCGCTCACAAGCTTTTAAGACCCCAGATGCTACTTATTTCTCTAGGATGCAGATCATGATTTTTGTGACCTATGTTATGCCAATTGACTGAGTTGTTCCAAGAGACTCTGGCCCTAAGCGTTCAAACCTAGAAAACCAGTCTTGGAAGGTGTTTGGTTATGTCTCAAGAGTATCTGCAGTAGTGTCTTTAATGAATATATGTGCCTGCACCCACATGTTTTATATTTACACATCATGAGTGCTGGTGGTGCAATGGTTAAGCGCTTGGCTGCTAACCGATAGGTTGGTGGTTCGAACTCACCAGCCACTCCACAGTCTGCTTCCATAGAGATATACAGCCTTGGAAACTCTATGGAGAGGTTCTACTCTGTCCTACAAGGTCACTATGAGTCAGAATCGACTCCAGGGCAGTGGTTTTTTTTTTTTTTTTTTTAAATAGATGCTTCTATCTCTTCTTACCTATGTACACACGCATACCTACCCATATACCAGTAGGCCTATACCGATCTATATGTGCTCAAACACTCATTTTTACTTTGATTGTGCTGTGCTCACTACATCCACAATTGGTGCCACTTTTCCCATCACCAAAAATAGCAAGTCTCTGCGATCTACAGTGTACTTTCCCCTTCCCCTTCCTCTCCCTGGCAACTACCAATGAACGTTGGTCTCTCTATATGTATCTATTCTTTTCTTCTTATGAAAGAGGGTTCATACAATATTTGGCCTTATGTGCTTGACTTACTTCACTTAGCATTATGCCCTCCAGGTCTGTCCATGTTATAGTCTGTTTTGTGGACTCACCATTGTTCTTTATGGTTGCGTAGTATTCCATTGTACGTATGTACCACAATTTTTTTTGCTTAGCCCTTCATCCCTTGATGGATGCTTTGGTTATTTCCATTTATTTGCCATTGTGAATAAAGCAGCAATGAACATAGGTATACATATATCTGTTGGTGTCATTATTTATAGGTTTCTCCCTGGTGGCGTAGTGGTTATGTGCTACAGCTGCTAACCAAAAGGTCGGCAGTTTGAATCCACCAGGCACTCCTTGGAAACTCTGTGGGGCAGTTCTACTCTGTCTTATAGGGTTCCTATGAGTCAAAATCGACTTGTCGGCAAGGGTTTTTTGTTTTTTTAGTGTATATATACCTAGGAGTGGTATTGCCAGATCATAGGATAGTTCTATTTCTAGTGTTTTGAGAAAGTGCCATAGCATCTTCTATAGTGATTGCACTGTTTTATAGTCCCACCAGCAATGGATAAGAGTTCCAGTCTCCCCATATCCTCACCAACATTTGCTGTTATCTTTTTTTTTAAATTTATTTTTAATTAGTGGCATTTTAGTCGGGGTAAGATGATATCTCATTGTAATTTTGGTTTGCATCTCTCTAATGACTCATGGTTGTGAACATCTTTTCATATGTTTGCTGGCTACTTGGATATCCTCTTGGTAAAAGCTCTATTCATGTCCTTTGCCCATTTTGTGATTGAGTTGTTTGTCTTGTTGATGAGTTGCAGTACATTGATTTTAGAGATTAGACCCTTATCAGATAAGTCATTTTAGATGATTTTTTTTCCTAATCTATAGGTTGTCTATTTATTCTTTTAATAAAGTCTTTTGTTGAGCATAAGTTTTCAATTTTTATGAGGTCCCATGTATCTATTTTTAGTTCTTTTTGTGCAATTTTTTTTTTTTTAATGTTTGTTATCCTACTTTTACAAAAGATAGGTCCCATAGTTGTCTCATTATATTTTCTTCCAGGAATGTTATGGCTTAAGGTTTAACATTTAGATCTTTGATCCATTTTGAGTTAGTTTTTGTGTATGGTGTGAGGTATGGGTCTTGTTTCATTTTTCTGCAGGTGGATACCCAGTTTTGCCAGCACCATTTATTAGAGACTGTTTCTGCCACACTGAATGGACTTTGATCCGTTTTCAAAAATCAGTTGTTCCTAGATGGTTGGGTTTAATTCTGAGTATTCAATTCTATTCCACTGGTCTATCTTTGGAGCCCTAGTGGCATAGTGGTTAAGAGCTCGACTTCTAACCAAAATGTCAGCAGTTTGAATCCACCAGCTTCTCCTTGTAATAAACCCTATGGGGCAGTTCTACTCTGTCCTATAGGGTCACTGTGAGTTGGTCTTAGTTTTTCCATTTCAGTAAAGAATGTTGGGATTTGTATCAGGTTTGCATTGCATCTGCAGATCACGTTGAGTGAAATTGACATTTTCACTATATTAAGTCTTCCAATCCATGAGCATGGGATGTCTTTCTATGTTTGTAGGTCTCTTTACGTCTCTTGTAGTAGTGTTTTATAATTTTCATTGTGTACGTCTTTTATGTCCCTGGTTAGGTTAATTCCTAGGTATTTTATTGATTTGGGGACTATTGTAAATAGAATTGTTTTCTTGATTTCTTTTTTAGAGTAGTTTTTGTTAGTGTAGAGGAACTCAACTGATTTCTGTGTGTTGATCTTGTATTCTGCAATATTGCTAAATTCTTTCATCAGTTCCGGCAGTTTTCTTGTGGAATTTTTAGGGTCTTCTATGTACAGGATCATGTCATCTGCATATAGAAATAGTTTTACTTCTTTCTGTCTGATTTGGATAACTTTTATTTCTTTTTCTTGTCTTATTTCTCTGGCTAGGACTTCCAGTGCAATGGTGAATAAGAGTGGTGATAATGGGCATCCTTGTCTTCTTCCTGTTCTCAAAGGGAAGGCTCTCAGCCTTTCTCCATTAAGTATAATGTTGGTGGTTGGTTTTGCATATATGCTCTTAATTATGTTGAGAAATTTTAGTTTTATTCCTATTTTGCTGAGAGTTTTTGTGAGGAAAGGTGTTGGATTTTATCAAACGCCTTTTCTGCATCAACTGATATGATCATATGGTTCTTTTCCTTTGTTTTACTTATGTGGTGGATTACACTGATTGATTTTCAAATGTTGAATCACTCTAGTAATCCTAGTATGAATCCCATTTGATCATGGTGTATGATTTTTTGGATATGATGTTGAAGTCTGTTGGCTAGAATTTTTGTGTCTATGTTCATAAGGGATACTGGTCTGTATTTTTCTTTTTTTGTGGTGTCTTTGCCTGGTTTAGGTATCAGGGCTATGCCGGCTTCATAGAAAGAGTTCATCTTCTATGTTTCTGACGAGATTGAGTAGGATTGTGTCAACTTTTCTCTGAATGTTTGGTAGAATTCTCCAGTGTAGCCATCTGGTCCTGGACTTTTTTTTGTTGTTGGCAGTGTTTTAACTACATCTTCAATTACTTCTTTTATTATTGATCTGTTTACATTTTCTACCACTCTTTGCGTTAGTTTGGGTAGGCAGTGTGTTTCTAGGAATTTGTACATTTCATCTAGGTTTTCAAATTTGTTGGAGTACATTTTTTCATAGCAGTCAATTATGATCTTCTTTATTTCTGTTGGATCAGTTGTAATGTCACCAATTTAATTTCTTAATTTGGTATTTGCCTCTTCTGGTTTTGTTTATTTTGTCAGTCTAACCAGTGGTTTGTCTATTTTATTGATCCTTTCAAAGAACCAACTTCTGGTTTTGCGATTCTTTCTGTTGTTTTTCTACTTCATTTATTTCTGCCCTGAACTTTATTATTTCCTTTTTTCTGGTAGCTTTTGGCTTCTTTTGCTCTTCTTTTTCTATTTGTTCAAGTTGTTGGTTTACGTTAATGGTTTTGGATCTTTCCTCTTTTTTAATGTAGGCATTTATTGCTATGTATTTCCCTCTGAATACTGCTTTTGCTGTATCCCGAAAGTTTTGATATGTTGTGTTTTCATTTTCGTTTGACTCTAGGAATTTTTTAATTTCACTTTTGATTTTTTTGATTTGTTCTGTGACCCAATAGTTTTTTAGCAGTGTATTATTTACTTTGCACCCACTTCTTTTTTTTTCCTTATTTTTCCTGTTGTTGATTTCTGGTTTCATACTGTTATGGTCAGAGAAGATGCTTTGTATGATTTTAATCTTTTTAAAATTTTAGAGACTTGTTTTGTGTCCTAGCATATGGTATATTCTGGAAAATGATCATGTGCACTGGAGAAGAATCTGTAGTGTTCTGATGTTGGGTGGAATTGTCTGTATGTGTCTGTTAGGTCCAGTTGCCTTATGGCTTTATTTAAGTTTTCAGTGTCCTTAGTGATCTTTCTAGATGTTCTGTTCTATAATTGAAAGTGGTGTATTGAAGTCCTCTACTATGATTTTGGAGTTGTCTATTTTTCCTTTCATATTAGTATTTGTTTCATGTATTTTGGAGCATTGCTGTTAGGTGCATATGTATTTATAATTGTTATGTCTTCTTGCTGGATTGACCTTTTTATTATTATGTAATATCTTTCCTTATATCTTGTAATAGATTTTGATTTAAAGTCTCTTTTATCTAATATCAGTGCTGCTCTTTTTTGTTTACTGGTTGCATGGAATATTTTTTCCATTTGTTTATTTTCGGTCTGTTTTTGTCTGTATGTCTGAGGTATGTTTCTTGTAGACAGCAAAAAGATGGATCACGTTTTTTCATCATTCTGCCACTCTCTGCCTTTTGCATGGGGCATTTAAAACATTTACATTTAAGGTTATTACTGAAAACCAAGGGTCTACCTTACTCATTTTGCTATTTGTTTTTTGGGTGTTTCATGTCTTCTTTTTTTTAATTCTAATTTTTCTGTTTTTTGTTTTAGTTGGCTGCTTTCTTGTGATGAACCTTTTTGCTTTCTACTTTCTTTTATTCTGAATTTTTTTTCTTGGTGATTTCTTAGTGATTATCACATGTATTATATTACACAACTTACAATTGCAACAATGTTTAACATATGTAAAACAGTTAACATACAACCTTAACATAATAAATCTATTCCTGATATGCTCCTCCCTTCCGCATTTCTGTTGGTGTGTCTCCATTAACATCAGTACACAACGAATATTTGATAAGTTTACTTTGCACTTATTTCTTAAAATTTTGATGTTGTATTGTTTGAATTGTATTGATTTCATTATTGAGCTTATTCCCTGAAAAGATCATATACTTGGTCCTTATGATTGCCCATCTTGTTGCGTTTTTTGGGGATCTCTCTCCTTATTTGTAAGTTATTTTTTTCCAATGCATAGATATGAGTATTTATTTAATGCTCTTGCCTTTCCATTTAGAGAACTCCCTTGAGTAATACTTGCAAAGCTGGGCTGGTAGTGGAAAATTTTCAGAGATTATGTTTGTTTGGAAATGTCTTGATTTCTCCCTCATTTTTGAATGACAACTTGCTGGGTAAAGAATTCTCATTTGACAATTGTTTTCATTCACTATTTTATATATGTTGCTCCATTGTCTTCTGGCCTCTAGAGTATTTGGGGAGAAATCTGCACTGATTCTTATGAAAGCCCCTGGGTATGTGATATTGAATTTTTTTATTGCTGCTTTCAGAATTCTCTCCTTGTCTTTGGTTTTCAAGAATTTTATTAGGATATGATACAGAGTTGATCTTTTCATGTCTTTTCCTAATTGGGGTTTGTGTAGCTTCCTGTATTTGCAGGCTTGGTTCTCTGTTCAGGTCTGGAAAATTCTCTCTAAATTATCCTTTGGAAAATGGTTTCTATGCCTTTATTGTTGTCATCATGGTGGTCTGGGATTCCAATAATTCTAATGTTAGATTTCTTAATTGAATCTCATATTTCCATTTGGGTTTGTTTGCTTTTCTTTGTTTTTTTCTCTTGTGACTTGATAAGTTCAATTATTTCATCTTCTAGTTCATTTATGCTATCTTTTGTGTATTCATCTCTATAGTTGAATGTTTCTCTTGCTTTTTCTAATTCAGTTGCTTTATTCTTCAGTTCCAGTAGTTCTCTTTGTTTTATTTTTTTATGTTTTCAATTTCCTTAGTTGAGTCCTTCATTTTGTTTCTCCATTTGTTTCCTAGTCTCTGCTAGTTTGTTTTCGGTGTGCTTTTTGCTTTCTTTAAACATATTTATCACCATAGTCTAAAAATTTTCAATTCTTTCCTTTTGTCTGGCCACCATAAGAGAAATTTCCTCTTCTTCATGTTTTGCTTTCCACTGGTCCTTCTTCTCTTGTGATTTTGTGCATTTTACTATTTTTTTGTTGAAATTGGCCCATTTTATTATCTTTTTAATTTTTTTTTTTTTTTTACTTTAAATTTTGTATTCTGATTTTCCTGGGGGAAATTTTCTGACTGGGTGCCCTGATGGCGCGGTGGCCAAGCACCTGGCTGCCAATGCCGGGGCTTGTTCTCACCAGCTGCTCCGTGGGAAAAAGATGCAGCAACATGCCTCCACAAAGACTCACAGCCCTGGGAACCACATGGGGCAGCTTCCCTCCACAGCACAATGTCACTGTGAGTTGGAATCAACTTGATGGCAATGGGTTTGGTTTTGATTTGGTTTTTAGACTGTAAAGGGATTTTGGCCTTATTTTCTGAGAGGTAGGACACCATTGGGGAGTTTTAAGATGAGGAATGGCATGATCATTTTTTCATGTTAACAATATCTTGCTGGCTTCTGTGTTGGAAATAGATTTGGGGGCTGGGAACAAAGTTGAAGCAGGAAGAACATTTTGGAGATATTTCAACAATCCAAGTGAGAGAGGATGGTGGCTATGTTTTATATATATTTTAAAGGGAGAATCAAAATATTTTTGATGGGTTATATATAGGGTGCACGAGAAATAGAACCAGCAACAGTGCCTCTAATGTTTTCTGCTTCAAAAACTGTAAGTTTGAAATTGCCATTGAGTGAGATAGGTAAAACCTGCAACAATTATGTTAACAAATGTAGGATAATACTATGTAAGTCTACCGTGTAATTACTAAGGGGAAGCTGCATATAGGATATATACACTGTTAACAATGACAAGACAGCTTGTTATTAGCTAGGAAAGATATGCTGGAATGAGAAAATTATGAGTTATGCCTTAAGAAGTAAATTACATGAATCATAGGAAATGAGGAAAGAATATATTACAAATTAGATGAATTATATGAAAAAGCCTCTTTTATTTGGTGAACATGCACCTCCATATTTCTTAGATTATTAGCAACTAAATTGTACCCACATACCACTATGGATTATAATTAATCCTTTTATACTTCCTGCTAATTTATCAGGTTAATGGAAAAAAATTTGGAACATTAACAATTTTTTAAAAAGTAATGTATGAATTCAATACCCATTTATAATAAAAATTTTCCATAAGTTAAGAATAGAGGGAAACTACCTCAAATTGATAAAAAGCATGTACAAAAAGCCTAATGTTGACATCATACTTCATGGTGAAAGACTGAATGCTTTCCTTATAAGATCAAGAACAAGACAAGGATGTACACTTTTGCAGTTTCTATGCAGCATAATACTGGAAATTCTAGTGAGTGCAGTAGGTAAGAAAAATATATAAAAGACATACAGATTGAGAAGGGAGAAATAAAACTGTCCTTATTTGCAGAAGAATTGATTGTTTAAATAATCACAAGGAATCTAAACAAAACAAAACAAAACAAAACAAAGCACACATACAAACTCCTGGAGTTTAATAAGGTCACAAGTTATAAGATCTGCACACAAAAATCAAGCACACTGAAAATACTGACAATGAACAAGTATAAACCAAAATTAAGAGCATAATAACTATTTACAGTCACTCCAAAGAAACTGAAATACTTATAAACTGTAACCATGCACAGAATTGGCATGCTGAAAATTACCAAAAGCTAATAAAAGAAATCAAAGAAGATCTAAATAATTGGAGATACATCTTTTATTCATGAATTGGAAGGCTCAATATAGTACAAATGTCAATTTTTCCAAATTGACTTATAAGTTTAATTCAGTTCCTATCAAGATATCAAAAGATTTTTGTACACATAGACAAATTTATGTGGAAAGGCATTGACCATAGAATAGGTAAAACAATCTTGTGAAAGAAAAATAGATCACAAAGAATCTCTCTACCCAGTATATATCTCATATACCCTTTACTCAATTTCCCTCAGTGATAACGTCTTGTAAAACTGTAGTACAGTATCACAAACTGGATCTTGACATTATACAATCCACAAATCTTGTTCAGATTTCCTCAGTTGTACTCATTTGTGCGTGTGTCGGTGTGTGTTATTTGTTGTTGTTAGGTATCGTCAAGTCGATTCACACTCATAGAAAACCCATGTGATGGATTAGAGCTGCCCCATAGGGTTTTCTAGGCCGTAATCTTTACAGGAGCAGATTGCCAGGTCTTTCTCCCACAGAGCCACTGGGTGGGTTCAAACCACCAACCTTTTGGTTAGCAGCTGAGTGCTTTTGTTATCTTTACATATAGAGTAATTGGCCAAAGAACTTCTGGACCTGCACTTATTGTTGCCACTGGTTGTTTTAGTGTATAAGAAACTGATTGTACCTATTCATATCCTCTAGGTGAATAAAAGTCACACTTTTAAAAGTGCCCTTTCATTTATAAAAAAGTGTCTGTTTTTATTCATCTTTAAAAAGTTGCTCCAAGTAGGAGAATTCAGTTAATAATATTCCTCACATCCTCAGTTTACAGCATTTATCATTGTCCCTCTGTGCAAAACCTTTCTTTTTATCCTTTATTCATTTGGTTGTTTATTATTTCTTCTTTATCACTGGTTCCCACTCTCATACCCCATATCACCTTCTGGTATTTTGTATATGGGCATATCCTTGTAAAATATGTAGTGCTTTGTGTGTATTTCACATTTAGATAGATGTCATTATGCTATAAATCTTATATCTGTTTAGGTGAATCTTCCCTTTTTGCTGTTTTTAAAATTGATTTCGCTGTTTGTGGATTGCTATTGTTCCATATAAATTTGAGTATGAGTTTTCTGAGTTTTTAAAAATATCCAGCTAGAAAAAAAAATCTAGCTAGAATTTTGATTAGGATTACATTGAATTTAGAGATTACATTAAGAAAAATTGAGTATTTTGTATAGTACATGCTTACTAAAGAAAGGTCTAAGTGATAAGAAATACACTTGATAATTTCAGTTTCTTATATTTCTTTAGATTTAAATAAAGAAGTTCTAGTGTCATTGGCCTATTGTCTCTTTGATGGTGCTTTTAAAATATAAGCTTGAATTTTTTTTTACTACATTTGCTGTGTATGAACTAACAGTTAGGTTTCTGTTACAAAACTTGTAAATGTTCCCTTATTACTGTATTTTCATTTGTATAATTTTCATTTACAGCAATCTGGCAAAAGGATTTGAAACTTTATTTACGCCTTCTTGAAATTGTAGGGATAAACTCATTTGCGTAAGATGAAAAAATTTCTGTGTCTTAGCCATAGCTAAGGCAGTCCCAGACAAATGTCTGGAGACATTTGTCCCAAGTCTTGGCTTATTTGTGCTTTTTTTTTTCTATTGCCAGTGACATGTGCTTGATCCCAGTTCTCTGTGTCTGACATCAGAGTGATTGCCATATTAATTAGTGCTCTGGCGGATAGAATTGTGAGTCAGGTTTCCATTAGAAATCATTTTGTAACAGTCTATTTTTGTTCTAGGGTGTTTAGGCATTAAATAAAGTAAATGAGCCATTGGTTGTGTCATACCATGTTTGCTCACTCCTAATGAACTGCATGAAAAGGCAGCTACTTTTTCTTAGCCATCTCAGTGCCTTATATTAAGGTTAGGCTTTATGCATCATTTCCTGTCTTTTCTAACACTCAGGATATGAAATTATTTTGCTCTCCAATTCTGTTAGGTCACCTGAGACCTTTTGTAAACTTGGCTTCTGAAATGCAAAATTGTATTGCTTATACACGTTAATTTAATATGTTCATTTTTTTTTTCCAGAGCAGGAGTAATTTCAGGAGTCAGAACTACCTAGAAAATAAGACAATGGTACTTAAATTATTTTTTATATTAGTTGGCATCATACGTTTTTTTCCCCTCAAGGAAATATGTAATAGCAATCTGATGTTTTCTCGTATCTATTTCTTTTTTTAATTTTATTGTGCTTTAGGTGAAAGTTTACAACTCAAGTTAATTTCTTATTTACAAATTTATATACAGTGTTTTATGACATTGGTTGCGATCCCTGCAATGTGAAAGCACGCACCCCCTTTCCACCTCGAATTCCCTGTGTCCGTCTGTCCGAGTCCTGTCCCTTCCTGCCTTCTCGTCTTCTTTTTGGACAGGAATAGCCTGTTTGGTCTTCTGTATTTTATGGAACTAAGAAGCACGTTCCTCACTAGTGTTATTTTTTGTTTTATAGGCCCATCTTTGTCTGAAAAGTGGGCTTCCAGAATGGTTTCAGTTCTGGATTAGCAGAGTGTCCGGGGGCCATCATCTCAAGGGTTCCTCCAGTCTCTGTCAGACCAGTAAGTCTGGTCTTTTTCATGAATTTGAATTCTGTTCTACATTTTTCTCCCTCTCTCTCTGGGACTCTGTTGTGATCTCTGGCAGAGTGGTCATTTGTGGTAGCTGAGCTCTCAGGATTCTTTCTTTGATTTTGGCAAGTTTGATTATGATATGTCTTGGTGACTTTGTTTTGGAGTGTATCCTGTATGGGGTTCATTGAGCTTGTTGGATAGGTATCTTCTCATCTTTCATGATATTAGGGAAATTTTCTGCCAGCAAATCTTCAACAGTTCTCTCTGTGATTTCTATCTTCTCTACCCCCTGTTCTGGTACTATGATTACTTGTAGATTTTTCCTCTTTATAGTATTCCACATAATTCTCCGGCCCCTGGTGTGGGTGGGTGAGGCCTCTTCTTAGGGGATGGAGTGGGTAGCTGTTGAATGTCACAAATCTGCAGCTCCCACATGGCTGCTGCAGGTGAAAATGGGCTTCAGGTTTATGTTCTGCCTGGTTTGTCCTAATGAGGGCTTGTGGTGTTGGATCAGCCTGCAAGACACTGGGGTGGGAGTGAAGGGCAGGGATGAAGTGTGCTGCAAGTCCGTGGACCCCTTACACCAGTTACTGGGCAAAAGAGCAAGTGCCTCTGGACCCAGCTATGAGTTCCCAGCTTAAGGGGCATGGCGTTTTTGAATGCTGTGGGACTGGTGTCAAAAGGGAGAGAAGGGTGGATTGGGGAAGGGAGTGCTCCTTGGCCGTGGAGCTCTGGTGGGGTGAAGGTTTATGGTGTGCATGTGCTGGTTTGGGAGCTTGTACGTAACTTTTGCAGGTCTAGTGTCACTCCTATTTGGTTCCGGAGGTTGGTTCTGGAGGTGCGTGCAGATTCACTGCTGCTTGGCTGCACCAGATGGGGTGGGTTTCATCTTGAATGTTGCTGGTTGTCTCTGCTTATGTGTGCTGTGCAGATTCAGCTAGCAGGATGCCGGCAATTCTGTGATCCATAATTCCGTTTCCACTGTTTTTGAATTGTCTCTCCTTCTACCTATCTCTCTGTCCCATTCTTCAGCTTTGTCGTTGATGATTAAGACTCCTAGATTGTCATATATATCTGATTCACTTGTTTTTTTTGGTATTTGTTGTCAGAGGAACCATATGAAGCATCTGACTATTCCACCATCTTGGCCCCGCCTCCCTTGTTTCTGTTTTTGAGACCTCATTCTCAAATGGAATATACACCTTCTCCTCATTGATTAACTATCTCATTATCCAACATTTTGCATTTATGAAATAGTAAAAAATCTACTATCTGAATATTTTGCACATTAACAACGTACTTCTGGCAATAATGATTCTGAGGTGCGAGGGGAGGCTAACACTGGCTCTGATGGTTAAGGTTATGTGTCAGCTTGGATGAGCCATGATTCTTAGTGGTTTGGCAGTTATGTAGTAAGGTAATTTGGCAGTTATGTAATAAAGTATTCATCCTCTATTTCGTGATATGATGTGTTCATCTTCCATTTTTTGCATAACACCAATTTTGCTTAAAGACCTGGTCTTTGGAACCTAACCATATCAATAAGTGAGGAGAGGGTGTATTCAATTTGTAATAGATTTTGGACTTAAATAAAACATGGGCCTGGTCATAAATGTGGGAAATACATTTTGTCTTTTATTTATATTTCTTTAACACATACCTAAGTGCTTGCAGCATATTAGGAGAATGGATTGTTGAATATTTGTTACACATTTTAAGACAACTAAGGATGACCATTCAAATCAAAATTAATTTATATAAATATTTAAAACATTCTGAAAATAATTTTTAAACTGCTTCTCAAAGACTAAATTTGTCAAACTTCTCCAAAGGCTTTTATGAAAACTTCTGAGTTCCTGGGATATAGGTATTTAATAGCAAAATAATTGATTACACATTCTAAAAATTTAATCAACATAATGGAGTACTGAGGTAATATTATAGGAATTTTAACTGGCATTGTCTTTGTAAGTAAGGAAAGCTGTGAAAATGTCTTGCGATAAACACATTCAGGATATTACTTATCCCTATTTGGATAAGATGCAGGTGATGATACATTCTACTCTGCATTGTGGGATAATGCCTTTTGCTTTGCTCTGAAGAAGGTGTAGGGCTTGAAAATATGCATACATAAAATACAGGAAGGTGATATGGAGTATACTTGTAGGAACCAGTGATAAAGAAGAGATAATAAATAACCGAATGAATGGAACAGTGATCTGACATCTATACTTTACTTAGCTTAAAAAAAAAACAAAAAAAAACCTTCTATCATCAGTAGTTCTGGCTTTGTGGCTGCTACTAAATAAGTTTAGTTGCTTAGAAAGAACTTGGGCTAAATTATGATAATTATTAGAGATTTGATAATTTTCTGTTGAGTGAATCAGAGTATAATTCTGATTATTTCAATTTCATTATTTAGCCACAGTTTGTGATATAACAAAGGGCTAGAAGCTGGATTAGAAAAATGCTTCTTACTCTCTAAGAAAATTTTCCATATCAGCTATGTCATCAAGAAGTTCTTAATATTATTATCTGGGTATTGTTGGGTGATATGTGAGTATTTTCACAAGAAGGCCTGCAAGCAATTATAGACAATTTTACCCAATTGTGACCCTATCTTTTGATATAAATTAGAAAAGAGTTTATATACTTCACAGAAATTCCTTTGTCGTTTTCTAGCACCTCCCCCCACCCCAGCAATAATATCCTTCTGTCTTTTGCTATTTAGATGACAGTAGACACTCAGGACTTTTAGTTAAAAAATGAATATCTGTTTTATTGATATCTAGCAATTTCAAACTAAATAGGACAGTCATAAAAATCTGGCTTACCTTTGAACAGTTAGTTACAGATTGACCAGGGCCTGAGGACTATGGTAGTTTAAACTGAACCCTGACTGTAAAGGAAGTCTGGTTCTGGTTAAGTCAAAATTGATTGGGGGAAAATTATAGGAAAAAATAATTGTTTGGTGTGAAAACCTGAAAGATACTAGACTCCAAGTGAAATTCTGTAGGATTATTGGTGGCCTTGCTTTTATGTTTTGGTGTAATATAATCCCATAATGGGATATGTAAAATGGAAATGTAATACAACGAAATTTCATATCATTGTTTCTCTAGAGACAGTTCAATATGAGTCAAATTTAGATTGAACCAAGATAGACAGGGAATGCAGCTGAACTGAGAAAATTGGATATGGCCAGACAGAATTAGAGAACGGTAGAATGGAGTTGACTTGGGCTGTGAAAAGCTTCAGAAATAGGTAATGAAAATTTTTATTGTTTCAGGAGATGTAATTATTCCTAATTAATATTTACTTAGCACTCTCCTGTGCTTGAGATTTTGGTAGCATCTATTTAATATTCCATAGATTCATTTATTTTGAAATTTATACTCTTAAGAATGAAATCTGAGTTGGAGAACAGAATAAGTAATTGGTTGTGTAATTTTGAAGTTGTGTTAGAGTTCTTATATCTGAACAGGTTTTGCAGGACATTGTTTCATAACAAAAGACGTGTAAGTGCTTTCACTATTTTTTATAATACAATACTGGTACTTCTGGATTACTAGAGCAGTTTGGGGCCACTGCCACGATTTGTGCTAAGGTGCCAGGAGTTTTATCCTTCATTACTTTTGCAAGATCCACGAAAATGTCAACACAGGGAAACGGCAAATAATGTCTTAGTATGATTATGAAAATAATTGTGACCTTGTGGATTCCTTGAAATGATCTCAGAGACTCTTAGGGATCTGAGGACCAGACTCTAAGTATTGAAGGGCTAATTCTGGTGTATCCAAGAAGTGGCATAACCTTCTAGATCTTGAAAATGCAACTCTATTGTTGGAAAAGTCCCTAAATTCCATAGCACTGGAAATGTTTATTTTCTTTAATGCTAAAATTTCCAGTTTCCTTCTTTAAAAGAGTTTCAATAGCTTTTTGAAAAATATTACTTACACTTTTTTTTTTTTTTTTTTACTGAGGATAAGAATAAACAATTTTTTTTAATTGGTAATGAAAACAAGTTTTACATATTTTCTTAAAATGCACCAGGCATTTATATAGAAATCTTGTGGGAGACTACAGAAAAAAAACTGGAGATATATGTTTTCAAAAATTACTCAGAAAAGGAAGCTTATGCTTAGAAACATCAAAGAGTATTTACACTTACTAGAGATACTATGTGCTTACTTGAGTATAAATATTTTAATATTAGTTTCTTTGGTTAATTAAGCTCATAAATTAATAATTATGTTTTATTAATTAATTAATTATTTTTTATTATTAATAATTACTTTTTGTTAAAACACTTTGGCAGTTACTAGATACCATACATTGATTGACCACATGTATCAGGGGTTCTTCATCTAGGGGCCTATGGCTGAGTTTCAGGGGCTCCATGAAACCCCTGCCTTATTAATACGCAAAATTTGATAGACAATTACTTTTTCTGGGGTGAAGATTCATCATATACTCAAAAGAATTTTTAGAAATACTTAGTCCCAATTAGTCTGCATTTAAGAAAATGACTACAGATACTGTATTTCAGTTCTGTGGAAGGGAAAATATGATTTTTAGCGTAGGATGGACTAAACAACTGGTTGCTTAAATTTTCTCTCTGTAGCTGTTGTTTTGGCATTATGTAGACAAAGCCCAAGTCCTTAATTATGTCTGAATTAATTTACAATACATGAAATTCGCCTACACTTGTTCTATTTATCTCTCCATGGAAACAGCATGCTTTGGGCTGCTACTAAATTTTCCACATGCAGGACATTTTAACTTTTATATTTAACAATATATTTTTCTAGATTATACTGTTTCGTTTAAACTCTCTCTGGAAATGCAGTAAAGTTTAATGTTCTTTTAAAAATGCATTTTGAACGAGTCAGCTTTTCTTTACGTAGGTTGATTTCCTTGCTGTCCCACATTCCATTGTGTTTTGTTTGTTTGTTTTTCAGTTGATATTTCTTAGAATCTTCTTATTGAAAAAAAAATTACCATTTGTGGGAGGTCCTTTTTACAGAGTGTTCTCTATGTCTGTATCCCACCATACGTTTTTAAAGTATGTGTCTCATGTTATAATCTACTCTCTTGTGCTTCAATATAGATGAAACTCAAATTTTTTAGCAGTATTATGTGAAGGGAATAAGCAAAATAAATTAATAGAATTTGTTGATTATTTCTTCCCTCAAATATTGACCTTTTTCCCCCCAAACACCAAATCTTTTGTCTTTTATTCAGTTACATTTTGTACATTTGTACATTTTGAGTACAGCCAAATGCCTTTAGCCAACAGGTTTTTGATTAAGTGATTTCAAATAAATAAGTGATGCTTGCCATTGTCAAAGCCCTTCTGGCTTGGTCAGAAATTATGTCATATTTGTGATGCTAATTCCCTGGGGCTATAGAAAAGTTCATGAATGATGTTGCAAGATTATTTTTATGGTTTCCTTGTACTTGGTAGTCCCCGGTGGTGCAAATGGTTAATGAACTCAGCTGCTAACTGAAAGTTTGGAAACTGGAGTCCATCTAGAGGCACTTTGGAAGAAAGGCCTGGTGATCTTCTTCTGAAAAATTAGCTGTTGAAAACCCTATGGAACACAGTTCTACTCTGATACACATGAGGTCATCATGAGACACAGTTGACTTTGTGGCAACTGGTTGTTTGGGTTATACTTAAGGTGTTAGAACACATCCCTGTGAAGTGCCACTTAAATTTTTTCCTGATATTTTCTGAAAAGAATCCTTTTATAAGTGAGCATCGTTCTTTGCAGGGAACTTTTTAAAATGTAAATACTCCTTTACAAAGAAACATTTCTGCCTTACTTTCCTAGTCTCTACACAGATCATGGAGTAGGGATCTAAACATAGTTCTTTTATTTCCTAATTGGAAATTCAAGGAAACATTAATTTTCAGGGCTGAAAGGTACTTTAAGAGTCAGCCATCTTGTATATAAAATGATGACCTTACTCAATGGGTACTGAATGTAAGTTTCTTTCCAGCTTCAGTAATTTTCTAGACATTGATAATTTTTATTCCAACACTACCACTAGACTTCAATATAGTTATGCAATTAATTTTTTTTTTTACTGAAAGACAGCAACAAATGCCCTTTTTTGAACATTCTTTATTAGAAGAGAGAAATAAGAGAAATTTTTTGAGCATAATTTACTAAAAAAGGGAAAAATAACATATAATTTATTTTTTAAACATTATTTACTGAAGAGGGAAATTATAAATAAACTTGGAAATGCCTGTGGGAAGGATGCTGGGACTAGCTAAGTTGAGATAAGTTTTAAGAACAAAGGTAGGAGGAAGCACAGATTTCAGGACTAGGACATTGGAAAGACTTTGGGATAGTAAAACTAATATCAATTAAAAAAGAATAATAGCAATTTTAGTATATATCAGTCTTGAAAGTATGAAAAGTTCTGTTATCAGACATCTAGGATGATGACTGCAGACCCAGAATAGGGGAGAAGATCTGAAAATAAGAGTATTAGTCAGGGGAAAATATTGCTAAATTA
This sequence comes from Dugong dugon, assembly GCA_030035585.1. NCBI lineage: Eukaryota > Metazoa > Chordata > Mammalia > Sirenia > Dugongidae > Dugong > Dugong dugon. The sequence continues at coordinate 38,388,759 of CM057467.1, forward strand.
GAAGTCTATTACTTATCACCTCAGACAAGTCAATATACTACCAAGAAATCATTGGAAACAAGATAAATAATTTTTAAAAACCACTGTTTACAACAGCATCAAATAACATAAAATACCTAGGAAAAAAATTAACAGTTGTCCCGTCCTCTGTACTTAAAACTATAAAACTTTGCTGAGAGAAATTAAAGACTTAAATAAATGGTGAAATATACCATTTTCATGGATTGGAAAACTCACTGTTATTGGTATGTTGGGAGAATTCAATGGATCCCAATCAAAATCCAGGTGCTTTTTTAAATAGAATCTGCTGATTCTAAATTTATATGAAAATGCAAAATGCCTAAAATAGCTGTGACATTCTTGAAGGAAAATAAAGAAGTTGGAGATTATACAATATTTTAAGACTTATTATAAAGTTGCAGTAATTAACAGTGTGGTATTGGCATAAAATAGCTTAGTGAATAGAGAGCTCATAAATAGACCCAAATATATATTTCAATTTTGACAAAGCCACCAAAGCAATTCAATAAGAAGAGGAAGGGACTTTACATTACATGGTGCTGCAGTAACTGGATTTTCTATGGAAAAGAGGGACATTGACACTTATACAAAACAAAAATGAATCCAATATGGATCATACACTTAAATGTAAAAGCTAAAATTATGAAGTTTATAGAAGAAAACACAGAATATCTTCATGATCTTAATGAAGGGAAAAAAATCTTAAGTAGAACATAGTAAGCACTAAATATAAAAAAAATTAAAAAGTTGGGTTTCATCAAAATTAAAACTTCTCATCAATAGATACTGTTAAGAAAGAGAAAAGGCCATTTGTAGACTTGGAGTAAATATTTGTGATACATATATCTGACAAAGGACTTGTATCCAGAATATATAAAGAATTCCTAACACTCAATAAAAAGACAACCAACCCAGTTAAAATATGGTCAGAAGTCTTTATCAGACATTTTTGTAAAGTAGCCAAAAAGTATTCGAAATGATGCTAACATCACTGTCTTCAGGGAAACGTAAATTAACACCACAGTGACATACCACTAATTATGAAGACTGACAATATTAGATGTTGGCAAGAATGCGGAGCACTGGAACTCTTATACTTTGCTCGTGGGAAGGTAATTAGAACAACCACTTTGAAAAACTGTTTGGCAATTGCTAACAATGTTAAACATACTCTTACCTTATGACATAACATTTTCATTAGTGGGTATATACCCAAGGGAAATAAGCACAAATATTCACAAAAGTACTTGTTTAGGAATGTTCTAGCAGCTTTATTAATAGTTGTCAAAACCTGGAAACAACCCAAATGATCTGTAACAGATTGACATTATAATGTTCTCTTTTTATATTTTGTCTGTCATTCCTAAATGATGGAACCTTAGTGGTTTTCTAGGCTTAAAGAGCCATCTTGACGAGAAGTCTGAAGTTTTTCAAGTAGTGTTTTATGCAATGTTTATGCAGTACCTAGGGCTGTGAAGAATGGGGGCAGTGGTTGGTTCCGTGGTAGAATTCTCTCCTCCTATGCAGGAGACCCAAGAGTTGAAATCGACTCTGCAGCAGCTAACAAGAAGAATGCAAGAGACCTGGGTTCAATTCCCTGTCAATTCTTACGAGCAGCCACCACCTGTCTGTCAGGAGAGGTTTGCATGTTGCCAAGATGCTAACGGGATCACAATGGTCCAATCCATAACTGATCATAGGGATGGCACAAGAACAGTATTGCAATCTGTTGTGCATGGGGTCACCATGAGTTGATGGCAGCTGACGACAACAACAGGGCTGTGAAGACTGTAGTTACCTGTTAGATGGTGTTATAGGTGACTCAACTAGATAAAGCTTTGTATAAAGAGTAGTTGGCTAGCGTAACCTCTGGGTTGGGCTATTCGGTGCCCAGCAAGTAATATATCCTGGAGTGTGGGAGGTTAAAATCATGAACCATCCCCTACTGAAGGAAATTAGAATCTTGAACTGCCTAAGGAGTTGAGTATAGAGAAGCAATGTGATGGGCATACACTGAGTCTTCTAGAGAACTCAGGCTTCAGGTGGAATGAGTGGAGAGGAGTCGGCCAAAGAGCCAGAATGAGCATTCTGAAGAGTACAGAAGATCAAGAAAGAGTTGCATTTCTGATGTCATCTTGGCATTATTATTAGGTAATGAGAATGAGAGCCATAACAAGGGAGAAATTACTGGATTTAGCTAGGCGTAGGCTGCTGGTTATGCAAACAGCCGCAAATGCATGTAAAACTAGAGAAACATTTAATGGAGAGTTGGTTTTAATGAAGCTAAGTTTAATAGGTATAGATAATACATTCATGGATTTTTGCTTTAAAGACAGAAAAAAAAGTAGAATGGCAGATTAATGAGCAATAGAAATCCAGGTGACAATATATCATTGCTCAACTGGGATGATTAAAATCAGAAGGGAAGGCAGCTTGGGGCAGGTGAATTTGATTAATTAGGTGATGGTATCAGAATACATTATACAACACAAACAGTATTGGCATATAATTGGAGTTGCATCATTTTACGTTAGCAAACTGAGGGTCTGAGAGGGCACAATATTTTTATCTAAATAGGATGTGCTGTTAGTATGGAAGTTGTTGGAAATCTTGTGTTTTTTTGATAGCTACTTTTCTATTATAAATTTAAAAATAAGCGTTAAAGAACCTCTGAAAGTTATTAAATTGCCTGATGCCAAAATATAATATGCTTCGTCACACCAGAGAAGTTTTGGTGGCAATACAGGTTCCTGTTTCTTTTGACACTTTTCAGCAAATATGTAAAACCACATGTATAAGATGTCATTGCCCGATACTGTGAAATGACTGGAACTTTATTGGACAGCAGGCAGAGAAACAACACATACAATAGTTTTGCAGACATCTCAAGAGATTTCACAATAAAAAACAACAACAACAAATTTTAGCACTTGGGTGAAATAGAATCATTTGAGTTTCATCTTTGCTCTATAAATTTCGTCAAGTTCCAAAGGTCCAATAATAAATGTGTTAGTACTGGATTTTTCCTTGCTGAAGACATGAGCTGTGAAACAGTAGAAATAGATATTGAAATGCCTGAGCTTTGAGGGGTTAGATTTTGGCAGATTTGAGATTAGAAAGCCAAGATTCTGCCTCTTTTGAGAAGGTAGAATGTATTTCATGACCAAGTCATTTATTTTTTGTCATTTGATTTGTCCTCTGTAAGCATCTTCCTTCATGATTTTTCTGGACCTCTTTAGACACATGAGATCTCATCTGGCAGAAAATAAAAATAAAGATACTAAAAATACTACATCTAACCTTCTGGGAAATTTGTAATGTAATTATCTCTGAGAGGCAGGAGTTAAAGTACATTTTATCCTTGGGAATATTGTTCAATGACTTCAAATTATCAACATGAAAAAAGGATAGAAAAAATTAAAACCTGGAGTATGGTAATGAAAAGATATTGCATGGGATCCAATTTTCCTTTAATATATGTTTATAATGTGAAGAAGAGATGCAGTTCAGTGCATCTAATTTCTTTTTATCTGATGGACCATTTTGAAGGGTTTGCTTTTTTTTAAAAAAAAAAAAATAGAGATTTAAAAAAAAAAAAATACAGACCAGTTGCTGTCGAGTCAATGCTAACTCATGGTAACCTAATGTGATTCAGAATAGAACTGTGCTCCATAGGGTTTTTCAGGCTGTGACCTTTCAGAAGCAGATTGCCAGGCCTTTCTTCCAAGGTGCTTCTGGATGTGTTTGAACTGCCAACCGTTTGGTTCGTAGAATACTAACCAGTTGTTAATAAAGAGTTCTGGATTTAAAAAATTGATTCTTAAGTTGTGCCTTTGAAGAGGGTTTTTCTTGCTGTGCCGTGAGTAGCCATTTTGTGCAATCTATAGCTCTTCCTGTCCCCAATAAGTCTGAAAAGAATTGGTTGTTCTAAAGTAGAGAATGGGCCAAAGAAGGAGGATACATCAAGATGCCTAACTGGAAAGGAAATCAATTGCTTTTCCAATGAAATGAACTTTTCTAACTATTCATATGGGACAAGCAAACAATTGCCATAACCTTGCTATCCAGCAACCCAGAATGATGAATTAGATATTTACTAAATCATTATACTCATTGTGGTGCAAACACCTGTTGGCTGTACAGAAGAAGTATGATCCTTAAAAGAAAACAGAAGGCAAGGGAGATGAAAACAATCATGCTACTTTCCCAACAGTTTGTGATGGAGAATTTCTCATTCAAAGTCTGTGAAATAAAAATAAGTCACTCATTCAGAATCATTTTTAGTTCCAGCATCTTTGAAAGACCTTGTCAGATGACTTCAGTAACTAGACACAGGTCATTATTCATTTTTTCACTTCAAAGAGGGGACTTCTCAAGCAAGTTTTAAAATAATTTAGCCAGAATCACTGTGGTAATAACCTTCAGAGACTGAGAAAGAGCTAGATAGGTCTCTGACTCTACTGGCCAAAGTTATGAAGATGACGTTATAAATTTCAGTAGTTGACAATCTCTAGCGTAATAATGGAAGTATAAGGTTAGAATGACTTCTGACCTGAGAGACTTAATTCCAAAGCTTTTGCTCATATGCAGTACCATTGAATATTTGAGAGAGGAGAAATTACCTACTTTAGTTTTGATGCTCATCGCTTAGCCCAAAAGTCCTCATCTCTGTCACAGCCTCCTCTATCCCAGTCGCCCTAAGGAACTAAGGATGAAGAGTATAGATTTGTAATGCTGTCAAAAAGCATGGATATAAGATTTTCTTCCTACCAGTAGCACCTGGAATTAAAAACAAATAATTAATTTAAACCAGGGATAGTGATTTTCTGGGTTGGTGTGACACAAAATAACGTTGAGAGGAATGAGGGAATTAACAGTGCAAGTGATAGAGTATTTGAAATGATTGGCATGCTGCCCAAGCTGGGTAGGGAAGGATGTGAAGCAGGCAGGGACTTGATGGCTGGAAAACAGCATAAATCAAAGCACTGGACACTTTGGTGTACATTTAGCGGCTGAGAGTGAGTGGGAAAGGTTGTGTTTCTGGATGAGGAAGATGGACTTAAGAGTTTGAGATATAAGATATCCTTGTGCCTGGATGATACTGTCTAAATTGAGGCCATGTAAGTGGAGAGAGGCAGGTCAATGAAATAAAGTCAAGGAACCTTGATGACAGGGTTTAGAATGGGTCATCTGGTTGAATACCGAATAGTGCAGACTTCCAATATACTAATTAGTTATTTAGTTAATTAATCACTTACTGAACATCTGTACAAGGCATTGTTGTTAGTTGCCATAGAGTTGATTCCAACTCATGGCGACCCCATGTATTACAGAGTAGAACTGCTCCATAAGATTTTCATCTTAATGGAAACAGATCATCATTCCGCAGTACTTCTGGGTGGGTTTGAACTGCCAACCCTTAGATTAGCAATCACCATTTGCACCACGCAGGGACCTTACAGGGCATTAGAAATGAAAAGAAATGAAAAACATACTGTCCTTGGCTTCTAGGATTGGCGTTGACAGATTAAAAAAAAAATCAGTTACAATATATGTGATGGCTATAATAGATGTAAGATAAACCCGTTGCTGTCAAGTCGATTCCGACTCACAGCAACCCTACAGGACAGAGTAGAACTGCCCCATAGAATTTCCAAGGGGCACCTGGTGGATTCAAACCACCGATGTTTTGGTTAGCAGCCAAAGCACTTAACCACTACGCTATCAGGATTTCCATATGTAAGATAGTGGCTCCCATTTAGTAGGTAATCAATAAATATTTGCAAAATGCACACATGAAGTCCTAAGGAAGAATGAAGGAAATGACCAGCAAGGGCAACAGGGCAATATGGAAGAATGTCATGGAAAGACTCCCAGAGGAGATAAGATTTGAGCTAAAATTTGAAGGCTAGTTAGCTACCAGCAAGCAAGATTGTACGGGCTAGAGTGAAGCATTCAAGCAGAAGACAAAATTGCCTCTCTGTGCAAAGGCAGAGGACAAGGTGAGACTGGAATACAGGATCCATGCTGGAGAGGAATAAAGGAGCGGCTTTAGGGAGGACTGTATGCCCTGCGGCGCAGCGGTTAAGAGCTCAACTGCTACCCAAAAGGTCAGCAGTTCGAATCCACCAGCTGCTCCTTGGAAACCCTATGGGGCAGTTCTACTCTGTCCTATAGGGTCCCTGTGAGTTGGAATTGACTCAATGGCAATGGTTTGGTTTTGGTTTTGGTATGTCCTGTTAAGGTATTTGGAACTTTATTCTGAAGGCAGTAGAGAGCCATAGGAGGACTTTAAGATGGGGTGCCATAGCATCAGATGATTAGGATTTCTAATGAACATTTTGTTGGCAGTGTGGAGATTGTATTGGAGAGGGCAATATTGTAGGCTGTTTGGGGATGCCATGTTTGAACGTCTGTCCTGTTGGATAGTCACAGGCTTTTGTTTTGTTTTACTTCAAATTAAGTGTGTACAAATATATGTGTACATGTATGTGTAAGTATTTGCATTTGTACTTGTCTTTATAAACTGCATATATAAATGTAGATAACATAAAAAAGATCTATATATGTGTACACGTATGTATATGTATACATATATATGTATATCTGTATATATAAGGAGCCCTGGTGGCACAACAGTTAACTGCTCAGCTGTTAACCTAAAGGCTGAGGGTTCAAACCCACACAGAGCCTCCATTGGAGAAAGACCTGGAGATCTGCTCTCATAAAAATTACAGCCTGGAAAACCCTCTGAGGCAGCTGTACTCTGTCACATGGGGGCACTATAGGTCAGAATCAACTCAATGGCACTCATACATAGAGTACACGTACATATACATACATATAGGCACGCACGCGCGTACACACACACACACACACGTAAATAAACCAAACTCATTGCCGTTGAGTTGATTCCGACCCTATAGGACAGAGTAGAACTGCCCCATAGGGTTTCCAAGTCTGTAACTTTACAGAAGCAAACTGCTACATCTTTTTCCCGTGGAGTGGCTGGTGGATTTGAACCGCTGACCTACTGGTTAGCAGACAAGCACTTAACCACTGCGCCACCAAGCCTCCTCAGCAACATTAACTGTTATTAAATACTCTCTCTTCTCAAAACGCTTTCTTCCTTTGGTTTCTGTAACTTTATATTCTCTTGTTTCTCTCTCTAAAAACGTTGCCTCTTCCTTCTTGGGCTCCTCTGTAGGCTCATTTTTGTCTACTCGGCCATTGGATGTGGCCTGTTTCTAGGTCTTCCTTTCCTCCCCTCTCCTCCACTCCCAAACTCCCTTCCCTTTCCCCTCTCCTACCCCTACCCCTACCCCTATCCCTACCCCTGACCTTGGAGCTTTTGTACATGCTATGCTCTTTGCCTTTGTTCAAATATTTACCTGGTTAACTACTATTAGTCTTATAAATTTAATCATCACTTGTTCAGAGAAGCCTTCCCTGAACGCTGATTAATAAAATCATCTGTTATGGTTTCTCATAGCATCATTCAGCTCTTCTTAGAGGATAGTAAGTTAACAGTCATGCTGTTTTTCTCGCACATTTATCCCCGGTATCGAAGACGTCTGTCACATAGTAAGTGCACAATAAATATTTGTAAATGAATGAGTGGATTTCTGTGGATAAATAGCACTTTATGGAAATATTCATTGTGTAAGATATGCAGGTGGAGATAAATATATCCAGAAATCTCTTTACTTTTGGCTGAATTGAGATTTAAGCACAGTCAAAAAATGAAAGGTGAATGTCAAATCATCAGGTTTCCCGGATGAGATGTGGGCTTTGTTCTGAGTGCTGGGGGACTTAAAAAGATGCTTTCGCAGACACTGAACAGAATGATGTAAATGGTTAGTAGTGCCACTTTAATACTCTTCAATAATAATTTGCCTTCTCTGGATATCTTTAATATGTAATATAAAAGGCAAATATCATTTTTCTTTATCCAAACACAGGCTTGTATACACTGAGAAGATGACATACAGATATTGAAAAGTCTGCCAATTAGCTAAATAATAATAAAAAAACAAACCTGTTGCTGTTGAGTCAATTCCAACTCCTAGCAACCCTATGCTGACCCCTGAATATTCAGTTTTCATGTGTTTCTCTGATGAGAATCCAAATAATTGAATGAGTTCTTGTGGGACTTTTAACATGGATGAGTTTTATATGTTTAAGAGTCAGAAATGATAAAATCTTAATATTGAATCTCTTATCAACATGCAAATAGAAGATAGGCGTTAAACTTAATATTTTTTCATTTCAAAGAATATGATTTGTTTTCCTCTAGAGATAAAATTTATTCTTTTGAAATAAACTATGATGTCAATAACTGCATATTTTTGATTTGTGTAATTCTACGTGAAATAATCGTGAAAAAATTGCGGATAATGTCAAATGAGAACATCCATGCTCAGCCCTAGGTTTAATAGCTTATCTGGCCAATTAGATTTATAAAGTTCTTTATAAATGCTTTGTATCTCTTTCTACTAGATATTTTAAATCACGTAGCATAAATTTCACCTTCCTCTGCCCCTCGGGAAACAGTAATTTAGTAATTATTCCAACAATTGTTTCCCTTCCTTCCCCCCACCCCCCAACCCTTTTCAGTTGCTTGTTATAAATCATGACTTTATTAAATTCTCATAAGAACATTTTGGAATCTTAGCTATTAGGGAAACTTGAAGCACAGAGTTGTCAATTATCTGAATAATTTGATTCCTGTAAAATTCCATTTTGAAGAATGCAAGTCGTATCCCACTCTCACTGTGTCTTCCCATTAGCATCCCAACATCTTCGCCAATCTCTTTGAATAAATGCTCTGGCCACTTGGGTGAGGGTGATGCATCTTTAAATTTCCAACCTCTAGGTATTATGTACTGAAATGGAGTGTGAAAAGCTGAGTCAGTTTATATTTTCCTTTGATAGAAAGAAAGAAAGAAAGACAAGAAGGAAGGAAGGGAGGAAAGGAGGGAGGAAGGGAGGGAAGGAGGAAGGGACGAAAGGGAAAAAGTACCTTGAGGAAACTGCCATTGAAGTGAATTTCTCCTCACGCTGGATGCCTTTCCATTGATAGAGCAGGACAAAGTCTGGGATGTTCTGAAGGAGCTTCTGATGGATGCTTTTCACATATGTTGTGATGACATTTGTGTTAGCACTACTCATTTCCATGAACTATATAATAATATACAACGTATCCCCTTATTAGTGATTATTATTTCAAAAATCCTATAGAACAAAATATGTGTTCACGTAGAGGATAATTAAATCAGTAAAACTGATATTTTGGAAAATTCTTTAGAATTGATTTTAAAAGAGCTTTCATTGTTAATTTCCTTGCTTTACTTATTATTGAAAGTACTGTGGGTTACCTCTGGGGAGAAGAGAAGGGGGAATGCAATCTGGGAGGGGGGCATCTAAAGGGCTTCAGCCATATTGGCAACATTTTCTTCTTTAAGTGGATGGTAGCTATTCATTGTCTTACTCCTTTTTATATGTAATAAATTTTAACAAGAATACTGCACTGTAAGGCAGAGTTAATAGTCCCTAGTTTAGTGAGTTTGAGCAAGCAAGTTGTATTATCTTTCTGAGTCTTAGTAGACTTTCTATAAAAAACAACAACAACAACAACAACAACAACAAAAATAAACGTGATAATTCCTGAAGTCAAAGGTTGACTGAGGCATGGTCATCTTTTGAAAACTACTCCAGTTTTATGATCAATAATTTGATCATTTGTAATTCATTCATTCAGCCTTTGAACATTTATGGAGTGGCTAATGTTTACATCCAGTTGATCTCATATGTAACTGCTTCATATATGTGTAAAGTTAAAGTTATAAGACTTCCAATGTTCACAAGGTAGGGTCATTTTCTAGGATGAAGTGTAATTGGAAGTGAAAGTATTAGTTGTTTATTATCTGAATACAGTGCAAACCACTGGACAATTAGGTTAATTCAGGGGAAATAGAATCATAGAAGGTTAGAGCTGGAAGGAGCTATAGAGGTTATCTAATTTAGCCCCTTCAATTACAAATAGGAAAATGATTACAGTCCACAGAAGCTTTAGCCATACAGTTAGTTAACAGAAGAGCTAGTACTAAAACTAAGATTTTAGACTTTTCCTTGATGTTTCTATCCCCCTGTATTGGCACTTTCCAAATTGTCATTTCCAAAACCATTCATATGAGGTTAAACACAAAACACAAACAAACAAAGCTAACAAACAACAATAATAAAACCAGTATTCTGTTGTAAAATAAGTTTTCGAAATGTTGCCTTCTGTATCTTCATTATGGATTCACAATACATATTAGTGTATTAAATGCTCTAAAAAGTCTTGCATTAAAGGAATCTGTATAATTTTTATTTCACTCTTCCTGAAACTTTTTTGATGACTGAACCCATTCCATATGAAACATCTAGTACCTTTTCAGGAATAAAGTTTGAATATGCTATAAAATTAATCAAATTAATTATCATGTAATCTAATCAAACAGTAGATTAGATTAAATTAGGTTTTTAACTGGTATGGTAGCATATAGATTTGCTTAAGCATAAATAAACAGGTTCTTGACAGAAAGGCCAGTTTCTGTAAGTGCTTTCCCAATTTTTCATTTCATGGCTCAGTGAAGGGACTGAAGAGATAGAGTATGATTCCTTCCAATGAAAACTGACAGGAGAACCTGCTAATGAAAATGGTAATTACTAATGATAGACATTTAAAAGTAGGTGTTAGTCTATAGCAATGAAAAGAGAGGATAAAGAGAAAGAAAGAGACCCACTTCTGAAACATTAGCCAATGAAAACCCTATGGAGTACAGTTCTACTCTGACACACAAGGGTCAATATGAGTTGGATTCAACTCAAACTGGTTTGGTTTTAGCAAATTCTCCTCAGGTGGAAAGTGCTTATATCAGATTACATATTTACTTTAAATGCATATTAACTGGAACTTTTTTTATCTTTACCTGGAGAGGGGCCAACAGTTAATTGGATAAAAAAGGTTCACGTGCAAATTGTAATGGAATATCTTCTGTGATGTGGTTTTTGGATTGTCAAAAGACCATGCAGTCCTAATTATATTTAACATCAGTATGAACAAAATACTAGCTCTAGCACCAGAAGGGAAAATAAAGGCTCGCATGTATAATAGGTATTTATTGTTTCTGCTTGCCTAGCATCCAGCCTTTTCTCCTTTTGGTGGTAGGCCCTTCATGAGTTTTGCCCATCCCCTAAGCTTGATGACCAGTTAAAGTCAGAATGATTAGTTCTACTATTGGTTCATAACCTAACTTAGGGTCAATAGGGTTAGAACTACTAGGGAAGTGGCAACCACTTTCTACTGGGGTGGTTAAGTTGGTTAGGACTGAAGTCTGGGGCTACTGAGATTTGCCATTAGGGAGCGCTTTCCTAACATTGAAGCCAACACAGAGGAAAGCAAAGCCAATAAAGAGAGAGTTTAGTCCTGGTGAGATGATTTGAGCCCTGGATCCAACCAGGACTGAAGCTATTTCCCTGCTTTTTTTTTTAACAAGCTAATATATTGTCTTCATTATTTAAGCTGATTTTAGTTGTGCATCTGTCAATTTCAATCAAGTATGCACTCTAATATTGTATACATACAATACCCAGCACTCTGGCTTGGACTCCACCATCTCTTTGAAGTTCTCCTCTGCCATATTGACCAAGGTCTTCAGAGTGTTTACCCTCAGTTTCCTCACTTTGTATTCTCAGTAGAAGGAGTGGGCCGGACTTTCTCACTACCTCTTAAAATTTGCAGAATCATAAAAATCTCTGCAAATATGGTACTATTATTAGTAGTAACATTAAAGGTGTTCTGAAAAAAGAGAATGTTCTTGTCTTAATAGGAGATAGAGTCTGGATGATAATCCTCTTCTCATGTTTTTCCTGTTTATGGAATTAGGGAAATGGGCCAAGACTGGCTCCGGTTTATCAATTACCACTATAGATTACCCTCACCCCTGCCTATGTTTCAGTAGCCATAATTTTTTTTAGGCATTCTTGGATAATTATAAGGACTACAGAGAGAGTTTACTTGACAAATTTTCATAGATTTTAGTGAACACATGGGGTCCAATAAACTAAGAATCAGACATGTTTCTGATCTAATCTTTACTTAGGAAGATGCTTTGATAAAGAATTTTTAAGATAAAATATTACAATATTTTGCCCAGTTTTCTTTCTTTTACTAGCTTTCCATTTTCATTAACTCACCTAACCATTGGGGCAGATGAAATAGTTCCTGTTGCTACCTCATAGAGAAGCTTTGTCTTTTTTGGTTTGCTGAGAATTTTATGCCAGCAATAGATTCAGCATTCTTCTTTGAAGATGCAAATTAACTACAGTTTACATGTAAGTGGCACTACAGAAATATTTGGGAAATAAAATGGAGCATTCTAAAATTAGTTGGGAAAAACAAGGGAACAAAGCAAAATCACTATGCAATATATGACTACTCAGAACTGCTTGGCTTTGAGGGTCTTTGACATGTGATACAGGGAGGAAGATTCAAAAGCTTTCTTCTTAGATGGGTAATTAGACCACCTTTCACTTAATATCAGGCTTCTGTATGGTTACTAATTTTATTCCTAAGCACTTATACCTGCTATTTCTGTATTAATCAATTCCTGTACTACCCAGTTTCTGTAGTCAATCCTACCGTACAAAGGCCTATAGGATTTTAAAGATTTCTGAAAGGTTACCCAACACAACATCCCACTAAGTGGGAGAAAACACTCTATATAACATTCGTTAGGCAAATGTTTCTTGATTATCTATTAATTAGCAGACAGTGAGCTGCATATCAGGAATGAGTAAGATCAACCCCTTCTCTCCTCTACTCTATAGAAGCTAAAAATCTAATGGGAGAGAGAGACAAGAGAAGTGAAGAGACTATTACAATATCATGCAATAAAGACTATAAGAGATGTATGTCAGAAGCTGTAGGAGCACTGGAGTAGGATACCTAACACTTATGGCAGCAGCAAGAAAAGTCATCTGGAGGCGTAATGTTTCACCCAGGCTTTGGACATGAAGCTTGGACAACAAAGAGGAGGCAAGGCAGACGAGACAATATGCAAATACATAGATGGAGATATCACAGACAATGTGGAGAACTATGAAAAGATTAATATGAGACTTCTGGCAACATGGTGCTATAGGCAGAAGCACCACACCATCCCTACACAGCAAAGATCCGAAAAACTAAGCCAGACAGAGAAAACAGCAATCCTGAAACCCTAAAACATCAAATGAAGAGAAAAAGAACTCAGCCAAGCACCAAATGGAGTGAGAAAACTGACAGAGAATGGAGAGGGAGGAGAGGTTCATGCAGAGGTTCCCTATCAGCTAATGCAGTGCGGATCCGCCATCTTGGACTCCTATCAGAGACCAGCAAATAGCGGGTATGAGAAAGCAGCCTCACGGAGCTTCCAGCAGGAGACAGGACAACTGTTTCTTATCTCTCTATACCTTCCTTCTCTTCCTGTCCCCTGAATACCTGGTGCTGAAAATTCCTCCATGCCTTCTAGCCAGGCTGTACTGCAACACCTGGGAACAACTTCCCCAGACCTTGTACTGCACCAGTGGGATCCCTAGGAGCTTCGCTGTTCTTTTTTCTTTCTAATTTTTATTTATTAATTCTTTTTTTTTTTCTTCTTCTTCCCCTTTTTGTTTTTCTCCATTTCATAGTCTCTCATCTCTCCACTCCAATGGCAAGCTCCTCTAGCATTCTTTTTTGTTTGTTTGTAGTTTTTGGTTCCTGTTCCTCTCTCCTCTCTCCCATACCCATCTTAGCTCCACACATCATAATCTCCCCCCTCCATCCTGCCTGCATGCACCGTGCGTTTAACGTCACACCACCAAGCAGCACAGTCATGGCCTACCAGAACCTGCCCTGCACGGATTACCAACCCGCCCTGGTGGCTGTAGTAAGTGCCACAAACAACCCATCCCAGCAACTCCTCTTCAGCTAGACCTGCCGTGCTGTACCATATCTGAGCGGCTGACTCTGCCAGTTGGAGAAGGAGGCAAAAAGTATCCTGCCCACAGATGAGCAAACAACAAAGAACACACAGCCCACCTGCTCAGACATAGCCAAATTAAAAAGGAAAAAAAAGGATGAAACAAACAAATCTACAATCAATAAACAAGAAAAAATAACTACTGAATGCCCCAAAGACAGCAGACAATATCAAAACATTTACAAAAACAGGACAGGATGGTTCCAATAGGTGTCCAAAATAAAACACCAGATGACTTTCCAGTAGAAGAAGAGGCACTAGAACTACCTGATAGGGAATTCAAATCTCTAATACTCAGAATTATCCAAGAGTTGAAGCAAAAAGCAGTCAAAAATGAGGAAAAAATAGACAAATTCATGGAAAAGGCAGAAAATTCATGGAAAATACAGACAAAAAAATGGAAGAATTCAGGAAAATAATGCAGGAATAAAGTGCCAAAATAAATTCACAACTAGAAATTATACAAAAACAACAATTAGAAATCCAAAAGATAAACAACAAGATTTCAGAAATAGTGTCATAGAAGGGCTGAGGAGCAGATTTGAAACAGTGGAAGACAGGATCAGTGAAATTGAAGACAAACACTTGGATACAACTCAGTTGGAGGAAAAATCAGAAAAAAGAACGAAGAAAAATGAAGAGACCCTGAGAATTATGTGGGATACAATCAAAAGTAAAAATCTGCAAGTGATTGGAGTTCCAGAACAGGGGGAGTAAACAGAAGACACAGACAGGATCATTGAAGAACTGCTGACAGAAAACTTCCCCAGTATCATGAAAGGTGAAAAGCTGACCATCCAAGAAGCTCAACGAACCCCATATAGGATAGACCCCAAGAGAAAATCACCAAGGCATATCATAATCACGCTCACTAAAACCAAAAACAAGCAAAGAATCCTGAGAGCAGCTCAAGAAAAACAAATCGTCACATGCAGAGAAGAAACAATAAGACTAAGCTCGGATTATTCAGCAGAAACCATGTAGGCAAGAAGGCAATGGGATGACATATATAAAACCTTGAAAGAAAAAATTTGCCAGCCAAGAATAATACAGACTGCAAAACCCTCGTTCAAATATGATGGTGAAATTAGGTCATTTCCAGATAAACAGTAATTGAGGGACTATGTAAAAACCAAACCAAACTTATAAGACTTATTAAAGGAAGTCCTTTGATCAGAGAACAAACAATATCAGACCACAGGCTGAATATAGGACACAGGATTGTACTAGCCAGATACCAACCTAGGAAATGAACTCTTAAGGACTATGCAAAACCAAAATAACTACAAAAGGGAACCAGAGAGGTTAATCTGTAAATGGCAACAGCATCAGAACAATAAAAGAGGGAATAAACGTTGTAGATATAGAACCTCCTAATGGAGAGGAAGTCAAGTGATACCAGGTAATAATAGACTGGTTCAAATCTAGGAAGATAAGGGTAAATTTCACAGTAATGACAAAGAAACTTAATAAACCTACTCATAAAATAGAGAAGAAAAACATAAAGTCTCAGTAAAAACAAAACCTACAAAAACAAAAGAAATTAAAAAAAAATCCACAAACAAAAGGAACTCAGCACAGGAGAGTAAGAGGAACAAAACTGGAGGACACTATGCTGAGTGAAATAAGTCAATCACAAAAGGACAAATATTGTATGAGACTTCTACTGTATAACTCATGTAAAAGTTTACACACAAAAAGAAACAATCTTTGTTGGTTATGAGGGATGGGAGGAGTGGGGGAGAACTAAATAGGTAAGTGGTAACTTTGGTGAAGGGTAAGACAGTACACAATACTGGGGAAGCCAGCTCAACTTGTACAAGGAAAGGTCATGGAAGTTCCATAGACACTTCCGAACTCCCTTAGGGACTGAATTGCTGGGTGGAGGGCTGTGGGGACCATGGTCTCGGGGAACATCTAGTTCAATTGGCATAAGACAGTTTATAAAGAAAATGTTCTACTTTCTACCTTGGTGAGTATCGTCTGCGGTCTTAAAAGTCTGTGAGCAGCCATCTAAGATACTCACCCCTTCAGGAGCAAGGGAGAATGAAGAGAACAAGATACAAGGAAAAGATTAGTCCAAAGGACTAATGGACCACAGCTACCAAGGCCTCCACCAGACTGAGTCCAGTACGGCTAGATGATGCCTGGCTACCACCACTGACTGCTCTGACCGGGAGCACAGTAGATGGTTGTGTACAGAGCTGGAAAAGGATGTAGAACAGAATTCTAACTCACAAAAAAAGACCAGATTTCCTGGCCTGACAAACTGGAGAAACCCCAAGAGTGTGACCCCCAGACACCCTTTTAGCCCAGTGGTGAAGCCCCTCCTGAAATTCAACGTTCAGCTGGGGATTGGACAGCCTCATAAAACAAAACAGGACTAATGAAGCACAGCAGTCCAGGGTCAAGGACTAGAAGGCAGGAGGGGACAGGAAAGCTGGTTATAGGGAACCCAAAGTTGAGAAGGGACAGTGTTGACATGTCATGGGATTGTTAACCATTGTCATAGGGCAATATGTGTACCAACTGTTTAATGAGAAACTATTTGTTCTGCAAACGTTCATTTAAGGTACTAAAAAAAAAAAAAACAAGAATTATCTATGTGAGATCAAATTGACAACAGCAACTCAAAAGGTTTGATGGGAAGCCTAGGGGGCAGTGAGCTGAAGATAATGGTGATGGAGCAATTTGGAAAAGGGTAGTGAGAATAGCAGCACAACTGGAAGAATGTAATCGATGTCACTGAGTCGTACATGTAGAAACTTTCAAAATGGTGTAACTTTGGCTATGTATATTTTCACCAAAAAAAAAAGGTCCTCAAGGTCGAGAAGGGAGAGTGTTGACGTGTCATGGGGTTGTTAACCAATGTCATAAAACAATATATGTACTGACTGTTTAATGAGAAACTATTTATTCCGTAAACCTTCATTTGAAGTACAATAAAAAAAAAAGATTGATATGAGATGAAACTGAAGCCATTGCTAAAGAATGTACAGGTAGTCCCTGACTTAAGATGTATTCGAGTTACGAAGAACCGTACTTGTAACCATCTGGGTTTTTTTTTTTCCATACATCTTATCATTAATAATATGTACTACATACAGTGTTGCAGCATGTAATTTGCTGATGTTATCATTCTCAGATGTTCACTTGCAGATGTTCAATGTTATGATTTACTGTCCAAAACGCCACCATATAGCAGGCTATGAAAACTATAAATAAAAAGAGATATTCAACTTCCATCCGAACTGACTTACGATGGAGTCGTCAGAAGGTAGCCCCGTCATAAGCTGGGGACTACCTGTGTTGGGAAAGGCTGTTTCTGTGCTATTCTGGGGAACTGGGACTTAAATTGGTCACCCAGACAGCATGATCACATCCAGTATTCACAAAGTAGCAGTTACACTTTTGAATAGCAGTAATTGCCAGACATTTCTTCCCCTATATATTTTGCTGAAATCTGTCTCATTCTGATTTTTATTCAGTGTTCCTAGTCTTGACTGCCTAACTTAAAATTAGTCTATTACTCTTTTGTATGACCATCCTTCAGATATTTAAGGGTGGCCCTTCCTTACCCTCAATTTTCCAAACTTAACTTCTAGTCACTTCACCTATTCATCATGCTCTTCTTGGAACATTCCAGCTTCAAAATGTGGCTAGTCCAATGAAGTAGTCTGATCTGTGTGGAGCAATGATCTGATAATGTTATGGATGATGTGAGTAGATCTATGAGTGCCATTGACAAATGTATTAGTATTTTGGTATTGTTGTCATTGTTAGTTCCATTATATTATTGACATATATTGACTTTTGATCAACAAAAACCCCTATACTGTTTCTACATAATCTACTTTCTGGTTGATTCTCTTCAGTCCTGTGATTGTGCAGTTAGCTTTTTTAACCTATGTACCTAAGATTTTACATTTATCTTTCTTCAATTTATTAATTTTTATGTGATTTTATTTTACTGTGATTGTCTGCAGAGGTGCTTTGAATCTTCCTTTTGTTTTTCTGCATATTATCAACCTCTTATGTTTTCGATCACATGCAAATCAGATATATGTGCCTTGATCCACATTTTTGGTAAAAATAGAGAATTCCAAGTGACCCATTACAGCATCCTGCATCACAGCAGTAGAGACCACCCTTCAGGACGGTCATGGTTTGAATTATGTCCCCCGCAAAATGTGTATATCAGTTTGGCTGGGCCATGATTCCCAGAATTGTGTGGTTGGCCTCCATTTTGTGAATGTAATTTTATGTTAAAGAGGATTAGGGTGGGATTGTAACACCACCTTTACCCAGGTCACATCCAATGTAAAGGGAGTTTCCCTGGGGTGTGGCCTGCACCACCTTTTATCTCTCAAAAGATAAAAGGAAAGGGAAGCAAGCAGAGAGTTGGCGACCTGATACCATCAAGAAAGCAGTGCCAGGAGCAGAGGGAGTCCTTTGGACCTGGGGTCCCTGCGTGGAGGAGCTCCAAGTCCAGGGGAACACTGAAGAGAAGAAGGCTGACAGAGAGAGAAAGCCTTCCCCTGGAGCTGACGCCCTGAATTTGGACTTGTAGCCTACTGGACTGTGAGAAAATACGCTTCTCTTCATTAAAACCATCCTGTTATGGTATTTCTATTACAGCAGCACTAGATGACTAAGACAAGTACTGACAATCGTGCATAATCAATACTTTGGGGATATAGATAATCAATTCTACATCTGCCTAAATATTTTCCTAGTTTATAAAGACTGTGTTAAATGCCTTGTTTAAATTAAAGCAAACTACCAAAAAGTTGTCAGTCTGAACCCATCCAGTGGCCCCATGGAAGAAAGACCTGGCTATCTGCTCCCATAAAGATTACAGTCTAGAAAGCCCTGTGGAGCAGTTCTACTCTGTCACATGGGGTTGCTATGAGTCAAAATCAACTTGATGGCACCTAACATCAATAACCACAACATATCTTTGACATTACCCAGATCTAGGAAAAGGAGATATTGTTAATTTGAAATATTTTTTGTATTAATAAACATTTATTGAGTCCCAGAAATTTCCATTTCTTTTACTGCATGTTCCTAAACTAGTTTAGTTAGACATGGATGTAAGTTTCTATCCATGTAAGAATTCATTCTTAATTCCTTTTTGAAATTAGGCTAATATGTACTTATCTTGCTTCTTCTGGCAATGTTTTAGTTTTCTATTATTATCCAAAGATTATTGAAGGCAGGGATTAATCATCACATTTTCAAGAAATTTAATATCCTAGGATGCAGTTTCTCAGGATTTACACAAATGTCAAACAGTTAGATGCTCTGTTACTCATTTATTCATTTATTTAAAATTTTTTATTGCTGACTGTATATTTGGGATTGGAAATACAGACATATTCCTTGGCTTTGAGGAATTTGTATATAAATGAAAATGATAGGCTAGTTGAAATATCAATGAAATACAGAGTAACAAGTGCTGTGAGAGCTGTAACAGGTGATATAACATGAACTTTTAGAGGAAAGCAGGGAGAATACAATATGATGAGAGGCAGTTAGCTAAGGAAAAAAAAAATCCATTAATTAAAAAGAAATGGGATGAGTGGAAGAGCATGTACTTAGCATGGAGATGTGAGAGAACAAGAAATTGTCTGGGAATCTAGGTAAGTAGGTATGTGTGGAATGTAGGGTAAGGAACAAGAAGGAGAAAAAGCTGGAGAAATTGACCAGCGTTTGTTCTTGGTAGGTCTTGAATTTCTTCCTGAGGGCAATAGGCAGTCATTAAAGCAACCTCCCCCACCCCCCAAAAACTTGAGTAATAAATCCTTTTCCAAGGAAACAGAAAATGACAATAAAAACTTCTTGTTGATTCCTAGTATTGACTTAAATTTTTATCTTGACATTTAATTAGTTATGTGCAAACATCAAATTAGATGTATAGTGCATATAATTCATATACAACTAGATAATGAAAATATAAATTAAATAGCCACAAAACAATAAAACAAATACAATTCAATTTAACAATATGAATTTATGTGAGAGTAAAGGTTTTGCTGAAAGTAAATTGCATCTGCTCTACTGTAGGCTTTACTGCCATGGACAAGGTAAGAACTCAGCTCCGGCACTAACTTTTTCCATCTGAACACTGTAAAACTTGACATCCTTTCATTTTCAATTGGTGCAACTGCCACCTATTTTTTTTTTTCTTTTCCATTAATCTATGACGATAGAAGTTTGCTATTTAGAGCCAAGGAGGACAGAAATCCAAATACAGAAGTACTGGAATTATGTGATACTAGTTGGTTGTAACTCAAAACAGACTTATCCTAAATATTTTCTGTAACAGGACATGTTAAAAATTTTCTTAGAAAATTTGTTTGTGGATCTTAGATTTTAAAAAGATACTATATTAAAGAATTTTAAAGCAAGAGATTGACCTGAAGTTGCCTGTCTGCTCCCAGGTTAGTTTTCTTCCTTCAAGTTTGAAGATTATTCACCTTGATAGCAAAGATATGGTGAAATAGGACTGTTCCGCTTAGTTCTTTTATCTCTTCACATAACTTATTTATTCATTTATATAACTAAATAAATAATATACTGAAGTATTGTGACAAGTACTGAGGATCTAGTGGTGAGTTAAAAAAGGCCAGGTTCTCTTCTTCCTAAAGTTTTAAGTCTTTTCTTGGTAATGCATCAGTCATTCCCAGGGTTGAGCTTGACTGTTATGTTTGAAGAGCAGAATTAAAACATAAATAAATTATATGATAACTTTTTAATGTGTAGAGTTACACTGTCCTTATGCAGGCGTCACCAGCCACCTGGGGCTATTTAAATTTACATTTATTAAAATTAAATAAAATCTAAAATTCAGTGCCTCAGTCACACAAGCCACATTTCAAGTGCTCAGTAGCTACATGTGGCTGGCTAGTAGCTATTATATTGGACAGTGCAGAAATAGATATTTCCATCATTGCAGAAAGTATTATCCGAAAGCACTGGTATAGAAAATGATATCATCTTGATAAAATATTGTGAAGTTGTAACTGGATAAAATACTTGTTGAAAAATTTAATCCTTATATTTTATGTGTTTATTTTAGTTGACATGAAAGATGGATTCTATTTGAAATTAACTATATTGTATCATGTTCTCTAATATTTCTAAATGGCAGTATTTATATTCAACCTAATGGTTAATGATGGATCTTTGTTTTGTTTTGAGACACTTAACAATCTTATAATTTTGGTAACATGAATTGAATTTGTTACTTTTTCTCAAAGAGACATTTAAAAAATAAAGTCTGTGTAAATAGCAGTGGCCCTTTAGATATCAAATTAGAAAAAGCACTTATTTTAATGAAAATCTTTTGTAAACAACAATTTTAACATGATAACATTACTAAAATATAGGCGTTATAGTAGAAAACTGTTTTTCAGAAGTTGGTTTCTTGACTGATACTGCTCTAAAATTCTTCCATAGCGAATCAGTGAGCTAGATTTTTTAAGGAACAGGATGGAACTGAGGCAATGTTGGAAGTGTTGAATATTTTAAAATTATTTCTTTTAAAAAATAATTTAAAAATTATTTTGTTTCGTTTTAACTCCCTTGATGAAGCCCTGGTGGCACAGTGGTTAAGAGCTCGACCGCTAACCAAAAGGTCAGCAGTTCAAATCCACCAGCCCCTCTTTGGAAACCCTGTGGGACAGTTCTACTCTGTCCTATAGGGTCAGTATGAGTTGGAATCGATGGCAATGGGTTTTTGGTTTGATCTGCATGGAGTTAGATACTCCTCAATGAGCCTGTGTTTATATGGCTATTATGAAATATTTACAATTATTGTAAAGATGTCCTAAGAACCACCTATCAAAATTATGGTATGTTCACACAGAATTTTAAGGATTGTGTTTATGGCCATTACATTTATGTTTCAATGTAACTGTATTCCTTGGGACCTCTACTTACTCTCAAACAAGTAGTATTTATGATCAATTTGGGATCAAAACTGAATTACTTTGTAGATTGAGTGAGGTACAAATATGATCACCATGGATCACTTTGCCTGTTTAATCTTGTTTTTTTTTGAGTATAGACATGACTTTGTAGCTACTAGATTTCAGATAATGCTGCCTAACCCCACCATGGAACTCATGAAATTGAAGTCTCCATTTGTGTTGAGTGATATGGCTGCTAACCAAAAGCTCAGCAGTTCAAATCCACCAGGCGCACCTTGGAAACCCTGTGGGGAAGTTCTACTGTGTCCTGTAGGGTCGCTATGGACCTGAATCAACTTGATGGCAACAGGTTTGGTTTGATTTGGTTTGAGGGATTGAACTCTCAGGATTTCCTCTTAATTTGTTCTGGGTATCTGAACCCAGATCAGAGGGCGTGTGTGTTTGTTGTTTTTCTTTTGGAGGAAGGCTCAATTATTACGTACATATATTCAGGAATAAATCTGGAATTCATGTTAGTCTGTATACAAACTCATTTACAAATAGTCCTGTGTTTATTAGCGCTAAGGAGCCCTGGTGGAAGAGTGGTTAGCGCTCAGCTTCTAACCAAAAAGTTGGTGGTTCGAACCCACCAACCACTCCATCAGAGAAAGATGTGGCAGTCAGCTTTCAGAAAGGTTACAGCCTTGGAAATGCTATGGGGCAGTTCTACTCTGTCCTTTAGGGTCACTGTGAGTTGGAATTGACTCCATGTCAATGGGTTTAAGCAATCACAGCACTAAAAACATGATAATTCTCTGCCATTCTTTTCTTCTATGTCCTAAATGCTTCAAAAATTAAAACAAGTGTTATTTATATATAGTAGTTAAGCTGACATACTGATATACTTGTTTTTTACATTAAAGCAACCTTGTAGTGGCCAACATTAGAAACTCATCTGGTCTAACTCTGTTTTGTTTTAAAATTTTTAACTTTTTCTGAACTTTCTATTAAACTTGAATTTTGCTCACAAAGTATTATAATGGTCCTCGGCATTCATGTTATGACCTTGAACTGGGATTTTGCTTATCCTATTTTATGTTAAATATGTTAGAATATGCTGGTGAGGTATTTTGGATTTTGGATGAAGCAATACTAAAATTAGCCAGTCTGAATAAATTTTACTTCTAGGTGATTCTGTACACACTGAAAAATTAAAATGATTTCCCAACTAATCTCAACCAGAAAATGGTTGCATTTTAGTGTGAGCTCTGCTGTCTGTTTCTAATTGGTAGCCCCTATTGCTCAAATGATTTAGTATGTGTCTATCCCCCAAATGCTGTGGTGTCTTCATGTTGGCAGAAAATAAGATTGAGATTATGACTGCAGGCTAATAAATATCTTTCTCTCTCATTTATTTCTCTGTATAGTGTTTATCACGTAGCATTCTTTGGATGATGTTTCAAAAATAAATCCTACATTATTATAGACACCAGGTCTAGCAAACACAGATGATGGCTTCCCTCTGAGAACCCTCGGATATTTTCGTTTCCTAAAGTGAGATAGGAGCCCTGGTGTCACAGTGGTTAAGAACTTGGCTGCTAACCAAAAGGTCAGAAGTTCAAATCCACCAGCTGCTCCTTGGAAACCCTATGAGGCAGTTCTACTCTGTCCTATAGGCCACTCAGTGGCAACAGGTTTTTGGTTAAAGTGAGATAGGAGCCCTGGTGGTGCAGTGATTAAGCACTCAGCTGCTAATTGAAAGGTCAGCAGTTTGAACCCACCAACCGCTCCATGGGAGAAAGATGTGGCAGCCTGCTCCGATAAAGATTACAGCCTTGGAAACTCTATGTGGCAGTTCTGCTCTGTCCTGTAGGGTCACTATAAGTTGGAATTGACTCCACGGCAGTAGGTTTAAAGGAGTGAGCCCAGTAGCACTATATTTTTGATTGATTAATTAATCAATTAATTAATTGGGGGGAAACAGTATAAGTTGTGTTGAAGTGCATAGAAACTATTCCAAAGAAAGATTTGATTAATATTTAAAAGTTAAGGAAAGGCAATATTTAGGGCTTGTGGAAATTTGGTGGGCAGATATGATCTCTGCTGTCCTTTAAAATGAATTTTATGTATTGGAAAAGGCTTTACTTCTATCAGCTAGTAGCAACATAATTCATTGCTGGAGGTCGTTACTGCAAGATAATATTCTTGTTATCTGCATTTCAGAAAAGACTCTCCTGTTATTCTGTGGAACAGCAGATAGCATTTCTAAAGAAGTGAAGTACGCACCACTGATAACTGTGCAGTTTAATGGACTGATTTGGTTATTCACCCTATGAATTACAAAGACTAGAACCTCAGGCTTTAGCAAATAAAAGGAGCATTTCCTTATTACCACAGGCCAAATAAAGAAAAGGTATAGAAGTACTAACTCATCAGAGGAGGACCAACATGCAGAATGAAATTGGAAAATGGTAATTTTCAGTGGCTTATCCACATCTCTTTCTTGACTCTAACAAGGCATAGAATGTTTTATTCTCTCTCCAAATCATTTTTGAATCACCAAAATTTGTCTTTAGTTAAGCAATAACTCAACTAAGTGACTTCCACACTTCTGGAGTCATTAAATGACATCAGGTGCTCCTTGGAAACTCTACGGGCCAGTTCTGCGCCATCCTTTAGGGTCACTATGAGTCGGAATCAACTCGACAGCAATAAGTTCTTTTTTTTATGTCTCTTTAGGGAAATTTCTGTGATTTGTTAGTCTAATAAGAGAAGCATCCTCTTTTCTCCTCTCTCTTCTCGTCTTGTCTCATTTTGTCTCTGTCTCTAATTCAGTCAGTGTTACAGCTAGAAGTTATATTAGAGATAATCCAGTTCAGCTTTTTTATGTGAAGAAACTAAGGCCTGGGTAGATTCAGCAGTACCAAAGCCAGAACTAGACCCTAGATTTTCCTGATCAAGTTCTTTCTGGCACTACACATACTGCTTTCTTGTAATACATATATTTATCCTTATAATATATACAATAAGAGCACAAACAAATGCTATATGCCCCAACATATATATATTTAATCTTTACTGTGTGTAAGATACTGTGTGGAAGAAACTAAGGTGAATAATACGAGGGTCATTTCACCAAGTAGTTTGCATTTCTTTATATAATAGTTCCAGCTATAAGTCACATATAGCTGGAACTATTATATAAAGAAGCATGTGAGAATTGCCGTAAGAATGTAAAAAATATGCTAAGTAGAAAGGCTTTAAGTATGGGATTATTTTTCACTCTCTCTCTATCTGTGTCTGTTTTCATCTCATTATACATCTCTTTAATTACAAATTTATCTTTGAGACCCAAGCAAAGACAGCATTCCAGTAGGGAACAGTCACAGCTACCTCAGTCCCTGGTCACAAGTGATTCACAAATGCCACAAAGGTGGAAATCCCTCTTCCTCTTAGTTTGCAAAGCATAGCATTTAAAAACAATCATTTTCTAGGAATCTAAATGAAAGAGAGAAAATTTGAAAGCCGAGAAACAAAGAGCAGTTTACAGACCCCAGATTTTTTGTCTTAATGTACCTGGAAGTCTGGCCAGAGATTTGTTTGACCAGGGCAGTTAATAGAACCTCTCTACTTCTTCCTTCTCTTAAACCCAAACCCTCAGAATGGAACCTGGAGAATTTTCTGTCCCAACTCTCCTTATCCCTTTCTTCTGGTCAAGGAAAGGATTAGAAGAGACTCTCCAGTCACTCTAGCAGAACTGCACAATAGAGCAATAGCTACCTAAGGAACAAAGCAATTATCACCTTTCTCGGGATATTCACTAGGATGAAAACAAACTCTTAGATATTTCTTCACTCCTTGAATGAGGTGCTGCTTACTCAGCTCTTATGCAATAGGAAAAGCTATTTCTTTACAAAGAGTTACATAAAATTCAAGAGCTGTCCAGAGGAGAGTGAGATGCTTCCTGCTGGGATGATGAGGATGGTTTAATAACAGTGACAACAATAGTAATAACAGTATCAGCTACCATTTCATATCCTTGTTTGCACCAGAAACTAATCTATTGTCTTTACTTTCTATATCTTATATAATCCTCATAAGAATTACATGAATGTATTAGTATTAGCTCCCTTTTACAAATGAGACACTAAGCAACTTGTTCAAGGTTAGTAATAGGTCTTTGATTCAAACACAAGTCTTCTCTGTCCTCAAAGCTCGTAGTCTTTTTAGTATTTAACACTGTCTCATTAAAAAGGCAGCATTCTAAACCTATTGATGGGCTAGTGGGATCAATGATAACTATACTTCTTTTAAGGACATCTGTGTACACTGTTCCAGCGGGGCCAACTACATAGTTTCTCAATTTTAGTTTATTGTGTCTTTAAGCATGATATT
This sequence comes from Dugong dugon, assembly GCA_030035585.1. Lineage (NCBI taxonomy): Eukaryota > Metazoa > Chordata > Mammalia > Sirenia > Dugongidae > Dugong > Dugong dugon. Next base: position 38,415,142 of record CM057467.1, read on the forward strand.
CTATGGTACATAAGAAAGGTATTTACCTCTTGCTTTGAAAAGTTTTCATCTTTTCACTACTAGGTTGGAAAAGAGTTTGGTTATTTTACAGGGAATTTGGTATAAAGAAATGCTTTTCTATACTTTAAAAAGGATGATTTTTACTCTATATACCTCAATTTTTAAAAATTAAAAAAGCTAATTTTAGGTAAATGTTAAGAGAATAAAAAGAGAAATGAGATAGAGTGAAAAAAGTTTTGTTTTAACTTGTGTGATTTCCTCATATTGATTGTATTTCATTTTTAATAGCCTGTTTGTTCAAGAAAAATTTGCAATTATGATATTTTTAGGCTTGACTATACAGTGTATCAAAAGGAAATCCTAATCTTAAACACACTTTTTTGATACACATCTCTGCCTTCAGAATTAGGGCTGTATTATTCTAAGAACAGGCCTGCAACTTTCTAACTATAGGTGTGAAAACTCTTGGATGTGGTGGCCACACTTGTATCTGAAGGTTGGTACTTTAGGAAGGGAGATGGCTTCAGGACTGAGAGTTGATGCGGATGTGACTGACAAATGGGAAGTGTATGTTTGCTAAGTAAAAAGTCCTACCAACAAAGAGAGACCTATCCACATCAATATAGGGATAAAGAACACTGATTTATTACTAAGCATAGCAGAGTACATGCATGTAGGTAGCTCACAAAGCCTAGGAGAGCATGATGACATTTCGCACAGTGTATACAGCCAAGCAGAAGAAAATACAATACAACTTCTCTTCTTCCTCAGTGACATCTCGAGACAGGCTCCTGGATTAACTCTGGATGTAGTGTTTACATTTCAAGGGGCTATGAGCCCTATGACCTTGCAAACATCTCTGCATTCTGAAACTAGAGAGTGGGCTTATCTAGTCCCTGGAGAAATTTATTTATATTTTAGAGCAAAGACTCAGGCTCATTATTATTATTATTATTTTTTAATTGTGATAAATATTTATGTAGCAAAACATTTGCCATTTCAACATTTTAACAATTTGGTGACATTAATTGCATTCATCATGTTGTGTAATCATCACCATTATCCACTTCTAAATTATTCTGTCACCCTTAACAGAATTATTCTAGCACCCTTAAAAGAAGCTCAGTGTCTCCTGAGCAATGAGTCCCTCTTTCCCCCCTCTCCTGTCCACCCCTGGTAACCTTAGGTTTGGATTCACTTGCCTGATCTAGATATTTCTATTTTAAGGAGACTCTTTCAAGAGGGAGAAAGAAAGCAGCTTCCTTCTTTCCCTTTATAAGCAAAGAAAATTCATTAAAACAAGAATTATCCTTACAGTAGGAAGGATAGAGCTTTTCCTTTCTGATCTGTGATTCATCCCTCGGACTGAGAGTCAAGCTGAAGTTAAAGTTGAGGTGGGGATTCTTAAACTGTTTATGATGGCATCAAACATTTGGTGGCAGCAACAGAAGATGAATCCTTTTAATTTTCTAGGGCTGATTCAACCATTATAACAATAAACGAAAGCAGAGACATCTAACACCTCTTTTATATGGGGTTGCATTATCAGGCAATCTCAAGTTTATGAATTCTCTTTAAAATTAGAAAGGCCAAAAAGACTCTGAGGAGCCAAAATACAGGCCACGGAGTCCATGTAGACCATGCACTTAAATAGAGTCCATTAAACTCTCATTTAGTCTCTTTACACATAGTGTAATATGTTTGGTTGTCTGTCTTCCCAGTCCACAACGAGTTAGATGCAATATATTAGAATGCACTATGAATGGGGAGAGTTGTTTCTAATAACAGTGAGCGTGACAGTGGAAAGCCCAATGTCAGTGGAGCTAAAAAGGAAAATGACTTATACTTTGGAAAGTGGGAACTCTAATGGTATGGCAGTACCATTGGAATTACCATATTAAGTAATGCTAATTAGTGAATTAATAGTAATTCAAATATGTTAAATAATAATAAATGTCATTATTTAAAAGCTATTTCAAGCAATTTGCATGTATTAGCTCATATTATTTCATTTATCTTAAAAGATGAAACTCTTCTTTTCCTATCATATATAATATCACTGTCTACTTAGTGTTATTATTAACATCATTATTTTTCATATAATTGTATTTCACTTTTTAAATGCAAGTTCCTTGAGGACAGTGGTCTGTCTGACTACTATTTGGATTTCATGATCATGCTTTTGCATAATAGGTGCTTAGTAAATTTTTATAGAATTAATAGCTAATCAAATCCATTGTAAAATCTCATTGGTACTGTATCCTTTCATGTAATTTATTTCTTTAGAGGTTAGGAATAATATAAGAGTGAGATTCAGCAGAACAAATACACAAATTAAGCATGGATGGCCAGCTCACATTGAGTTTGAGACAATGTCTATTATCCCTTGTTGGTTAAAAATTACTGTTCTTTAGGGAAGTTTAAATATTCATACCAAAAACAAAATAAAACAAGCCTTAATACAAGATTTAAAGCTGTCAATTCAGAACAACCTTGGCCAATCTTACTTTAGATATAAGATCATTTATAATTATTGCAATCTTACCTTTTATCTTAATTGGATTTCATTAATTCATTTTACATAATGTCAGTAGTAGGTCAAATTATTATAACAATAAAATATATTCCATAAAATACAAGAAAAGGATAAAAGGAGCCCACAGTAATTTTAATTTAGACTTTTTAGATTTCATAACCTAATTAATGGCTATATGTGATCAAGGAATCCTCAACTTTTATACCAAAAGATCATTTTCAAATCAGATATTTGCAATTAGGTAGCAATTGTCTACTGAAATGAAATGATAACTTATTAAGTCCTTGAGTTACTTTATCAAAGCCTGTTGTCTAAGAAAGGTGGCCTAGGATTATGCTTTTCTAAAATCTTTACCTCAAGATGTGGGGATTGGGATGTGGGATGGCAGCATCATGCTTTTGTTCCCCGTTTTTAGACCCAGGACTAGACCAACATTTGATATTAAAGAAGCTTGACTGAGGAATGATACCACCTGTCTGCACCCATTTTTAAATCTGTCTTGTAACTCCTAATGCTTCTGCTCTTGATCCTTCAAGTGACAGCCATCACACAGGTTTAGAACTTTGATTCTTAAATCACATAAGCCTAGGTTCGCATCCTGACTCTAACTCTTGATGATGTGTCCAATGCCAACTTTCTTGATCTCTCTTTACCTCAGTTTTCTCATGTATAAAACAAAGATAATAATGATACGTACTTCATAGGGTTGTCAAGAGAATTAAATAGAATACTACATTTGGATAGTGTCTAGAGAGTACTAAGTATGTGATAATTGTTACCATGATGGTGCCATAAGTTCTTTACCGTGGGATCCTGCCAAAGTGTTTCCACTTTGCAAATTGCTTCTCATTCAGCATGATATTAATAATACTTTTTGTTTTATGCCAAATAAAATTCTTCGTTAATGTAACAAATATAACTCAAGTATCTTACAAGGAAAGCAATTGAGTTATTTTAATTTTTACTAAGGTGTCAGTGACTGGTTGTCATAACCCTCCAAAAAGAGATTTCTTACTCCATTCAATCCAATCCCTAATTGTTGAAAATTTAGGCAAGACAATAAATTGAAATAAACAATATAGACAATATAAGAGAAAGGGATTTCTGTGGCACATTCCTGTTGGTTGGGCATTACTGAGTCTTGGGTTTAGCTTCCAGAAGTTTAACATTTGTCATGTTTTCTTTTTTTTTTTTCTTTCTTTTTTGAAAGCAAACATTCTCTAAAGCCTATGGACCCTTTGGCAAGATAATGAGATCTACAGTAGAAGGAAGGGTTAAGGTAAGGGTTAGGTGAGTTGGAGTTCGGGAGAGCAGTATAGGAGAAGCAGTGGTAGCTGATTTTATGTAGAGTATGTGTGAGTAGGAGCCCTGTGGTGCAGTGGTTAAGCGCTCAGCTGCTAACCACAAAGTCGGCAGTTCGAACCTATCAGCCTTGGAAAACCTATACGGCAGTTCTATTCTGTCCTATAGTTTTGCTCTGAGTCGGCATCGACTTGGCGATAACGAGTTATAACGAGTTTACGTGTGAGTAGGGGATTAACTTTATTCTCAAGGTTAAGCAAATGAATAAATGAACTCACTTAGTGCTAGGTATGGACATATAGATAGTTATGTCATAGCTCATTTAGGAATTCCTGAGGTAGGGTATAGTCTATTTTAGGAGAAACAAACCCATTATTGGGGAATTAATTCTGTTTTTGTAACAGTGAAAAGCACTATGGGGACTAGTCTAAACTGTGCAGTTTAAGTGAAAAAAGTGTCTAGCTGATGACTGACTGTAAAATAAAGACACTTCAAACACAGAGTTGGAAAATTGGCAGAGTTCTGACTTCTAATTTTGGCACTATAGTGTTTAGAAGAGAGACTAATGGGAAGACTAAGGAGCTGGGTGCACGTTGTCACAGGTACCCATTTCATCACTATACACACTGTAGACGCCATGATAGTTGTCCCAGAGGAAAAGATTAAGCTGCCAGGCCTGCTTCTGAGACACTTAATGGAAATTTTTGACTGTCTTCAGATTGAATTTTCCTTAGTATAGCCAAGAAATGATAAACATAATAGGATAAAGCAGAATGACACTTTCTGGCTACAAAAATTTTTACATGCATTATTTCATCTAATTTTCAAAAGTAACCCCTGAAAATAGATAAAAACCAATGGTTTTTACTTCCAAATTACAGATATGGAAAACGAGATTATAAAATGTTACATTACTTGTTAATGACAGAATCAGGAAAAATAACCATAGGTCTTCTCTCTTCTCTGTGGTTCTTTCCATTATCATATTACTCTTTACAAAAGACAGTGAAACAAAGAAATGTCCAGGCCTAGATGGCTCCACTGGTGGATTCTACTAAAAATTTTAAGAGGAATTAATACCAACCCTTCACAAACTCTTCCAAAAAATGGAGGAAGAAAAAATCTCAACTCATTCTATGAGGCCAAAGACATAACAAAACGTATAACTGTAGACTAATATCCTATGACTACAGATGCAAATATCCACAAAAAATAATAGTAAATTAAATCTAGCAAAATATAAAAAGAATTATACACATGACCTAGTGGGATTTATCCTAGGAATGCAAGATTGGTTTAATATCTGAAAATCAATCAATGTAATACACTATATTAATAGAATAAAGGACAAAAAACACACGATGGTCACCATACATGCAGAAAAAGCATTTGACAATCCAATAAAAGCACTCAAAAATCTAGAAATAGATGGGAGCTTTTTCAAGCTGATAAAGGGCACTTACAAACCCCCCACAACTAACATCATGCTTAATGGTGAGAGAATGAATACATTTACCTTTAAATCAGGAAGAGGACAAGGATGTCCGCCCTCATCACTTCTATTCAATATTGTTCTGGAGGTTCTAGCCAGGGATATTAAACATGAAAAAGATATAAAGGCATTCAAAATGGAAAAGAAGTATAACCATCTCCATTTCAGATGATATAATCTTGTATATAGAAAATCTTAAGAAACCTATAATAATCTATGAGAACTAATAAAACAAACTTTGCAAGGTTGCAGTGTGCAAGGTCATTATACAGAAACCAACTGCATTTCTCTACACCATCAATGAACAATATAAAACTGATATTAAATAAATTCTATTTTATAATAGCATAAAACATAATAAAATACTTAGGAATAAGTTTCATCAAAGAAATATAATAATTGCACACTGAAGACTACAAAGCATTGTTGAAAGAAATGTTTTAAAAATGCCTAAATAATGGAAATATGTCTCATGTTCATGGGTCTGAAGACTTAATATTGTTAAGCTGGCACTATTCCTGAAGGTGATCTACAGACTCAATGCAATACCTATAAAAATTCCAGCTGCCTTTTTTTGCATTAATTGACAAGATGATCCTAAAATGTATATAGAAATGCAAGGGACCTTGAACAGCCAAAAGGATCTTGAACAAAATGAGCAAAATTGGAAGATTCATATTTTTCAATTTCAAAATTTATTACAAGGTTACAGTAATCAAGACAATGTGGTACTGGCATAAGGATAAATATATTGATCAATGAATAGAATTGAGAGTCCAGAATAAACCTTTACATTTATGGTCAATTGATTTTGACAAGGGTGTCAAGATGATTCAGTGTAGGGAAGAAAAATCTTAGCAAATGGTGCTGGGACCACTGGATATCCATGTGCAAAAATAAATAAATCTAGACCCCTACCTCACACCATACATAAAAACTCAAAGTGGATCAAAGACCTGAATGTAAGAGCTAAAACTATAAAAGTCTTAGAAAAAAATTCTGGAGTATGATTCCATTTATAAGAAATGTTCAGAATAGGCAAATCTATGGAGACAAAAAGTAGATTAGTGATGGCCTACAACTAGAAGGAGTAGGGGGAATGAGGAGTGATAGGTAAAATGGAGTTTTCTTTGGGGGTAATAAAATGTTCTAAAATTAGATTGTGGTGATGATTGCACAACTCTGTGAATATGCTAAAATTCACTGAATTGTATGCTTAAAATGGGTGAATTTTATGTAATGTGAATTATATCTCAGTAACGTTGTTTAAAAAAAGGCAGTAGTCTCCTTACCTCTATATCATGTCTCCTGCCTATGACATTTTTCCTAAATTTTTTGTAGTATAATGCCCAACTGAGGTAGATTACTGGTTCTTCTGTTTTTGCAGAAATTGTCAGACAGTTTTGGTTTTCCATCAGATATGTCTCAAAGAAGAGTCGTAAATGAGGATCACCTTTTCTTGTGGAACACTGGGAAGTTATTTTAAACATAATTGTGAATATTTGATCAAAGATTGAAGGTGAAATTTTGGAACTGGGGTAGGAATAATTTTGCAGCTCAAGTTTGTCTACTTTGTTCTTAAAAATACACACAATCAATAAAATTCACAATAATAGCTATTTACTAATTTGTGAAAGCAATACCTAAAACCACCAAGCATTGATTACTACCTCCTCTGAACTTCTGTAATACTTTTTCTATAATTTTTCAGTTATTATATTCTGGCTTATATTTGTTTTTTAAAAATCATATAAATCCTGTATCTTCAGTTAAATTTGTAAATTATAAGCATTTAGCAGACAGAATATTTTTTTTCCATAAGTCCTAACACAGTTCACTACATATATCAATTACTGAATAAAAGTTTCTAGTTGGATAGTTTGTATGCTAGTCTCTACACTAGGGTAGAAAGCTGTGTATCTTTCCCTGTGAGTGAATGGGTTAAGATTATGGATGTTCTGTACCCTCTTGACAAGGCTCCTCATTTAGGAGCTAGGTTTTGTTTAGAAATTGATAGCTCTTTGTGAAATACACTTAGCCTAGAAGACTGACTTCCTGGAAATCTAAATAAAACTCAAAACATAACTTTTCATTCTACAATTAAAAAAAAAATACTTAAAAACAAATGCATAAAATACTTCATATAGTATAATTTTGCCACACTTGCAAGGTGTAATATAGCAATAAGGGGGAATTTTCAACAAATGATCGTTCAGATAAGCATCTTTCATAGGAGATTCTTGGCAGGCAACACACCTGTTCCACTAGTGTTGTTATTATAAAAGCATTTTTGGAGCTCTTCTTTTGAAATTGCTGTCATAGCTAGTGTACACATCATATGAGTAAACAGTCTTGATACATTTTAATCATATCTGGTTTATAGCCAAAGTGAGTTATTCAGGTTAGTCAACCACTTTATTCCAGACTTAGCTCAGAATCACTTTGGGGTGCTTCCAAAATTATATTCACTCTCAAAACAGGAAGATATTATACCATTAAAAGTTAAGAAAAAAAAAATTTTGAACTTGAAAATATCACTGTAGTTAAGTGTGTATGTTGGTTCCCTGCCAGGCACAGGATGAGCATTCAATTAAATACTGGTTGAATGAGTGAATTAACGAATAAATTTATATTATGTTTGGGTTACTTTGTGCTACTTTGAAGAGAATAATATATGTGCTCAAAAACAATTGTTTCATAGCCACAATGTGTATGTATACTGATTCTCTGCTTGGTTTTGAACTCTTATTTTTCATGCTCATGAAATGACTCTTGGCCTGTGTGGTATGACTGTAAAAAGATCTGTGATGCCTTCAGCCTATTTCTAAATGTTTGCATAATAAACGTCATAGGGCCTACATATTTGAATACATTTAATTAGTTTAAGTAACCAATGTCCAAATCCTTCCCTACTTTGTCATGGTTTCTGCAGTCTTTCAGTGGCTGCTGTTCTCCTAATTAGATTACAAGTGACCTTTGTAGAGAGACAGAGTTAAAGGATGTTCTCCAGTCATTTATCATATTCTTGTTCTCCCCACTTCATAAAGGGGGACACCATTTCTCATTTTAAAAACAAAAGTTTCATATTTCTTTGAACGTATTTCAAGCTTAGCCACTTATTGTTTTGCTTATCCTTTCTTGAGCCTCTTATCTCACAAAAAGTAGGCATGTTTGTTGAAGAAGAAGAAAACATAATGGATTATGTATACGTCTTTCAAAAATTGCTAGGGCTCTTTCTCCACAGACTCAAATTTTAATTAATAGTTTATTTTTTGTGTGTACCACTGAAATTTGCTAACAGTGTATGGAATTAAACATCATCTCTTAACAAAGCCTCTGCTAAGAACTCAGCTTAAATGTTCTCTCCTTTCTTTGGGTCTCAGGGCTGTCTTGGCTTTGTTTATTTTGTCATGTATTGCAGTTATTTGTGTAAAAGTCTTAGACAGATACATGGATAGCTGCCATTGAATTCACTCATGGCGACCTTACGCACAACAGAATGAAATGTTGCCTGGTCCTGAAACATCCTCATGATCATCAGCGTGTTCTAGACTATTATTGCAGCTATTGAACAAATCCATCTCACCATAGGGCTCCCTCACCCTTGCTGGTCATTTGCTTCACCAAAAATGATGTCCTTCTCCAGCAATTGATCTCTCCTGATGATATGTCCAAAGGAAGCATGTTGGACAACGTTCTTTTGTGACTCATAAAGTTTTCGTTGGCTAATTTTTGGAAGTAGATTGCCAGGCCTTTTCTCATAGTCTGTCTTAGTCTGTAAACTCCACTGAAACCTGTTCACCTTGGGTGACCCTGCTGGTATTTGAAATACCAGTGGAAAGCTTCCAGTATTACAGCAACACTCGAGCCACTACAGTATGACAAACTGACAAACAGGTGGTGGATACACATACACATACATGCATACACACAGACACACGCAAACACCTATATATGTTTTTTAAACAACTTTGGTTTTGGTAAGATTATTTATATTCATTATGAAAGCTCAAGCAAGACAGAAAAGTTTAAAGAAGAGACCCACACTCTCAAATGATCCTCAATTCCCACCCTCCAGCAATAACCATAATTTACTGAGGTAAACAATTTCAGAAATCTCTCTTCTCATTTATATACAGATGAATACCATAAGTAAATAGATAATTTTATAAAAATGGGACCATATTATACATATCTTCTTTGAAAAACACTATTACATGTAATTTTGAACTTAAAGTAAAGAGATATCAAAGTGCTAGACTTCCAAAAATGTTCTCTTGACAGGAGAAATTTAATTTCCCAAAAGAACTCCCTGAGGTTAAAAAGGATTATGTAAAATATTGAGGCCACAGTGCTTTATGGGAAAGAAGGTATTTATATTATACTCATTTTACTTTTTCTGTATGATTAAATTATTTGTTAATCATTTAATGGTTAAAATTAAAATTTTGGAATTTCAGAATTCCTTTAGCCCCATGTTTTAGTTGTGAACTGCTCTGAAAAATGAGGAATATAGTACTGTTTAACTTCTGCCCTCTTTTCTACACTTTTCCTTTATTTTGATTGGTTATATTTGCTTTTTATTTTGTCTAATATGGAGCTCTGGTGGTTCAGTGGTTAAGCTGCTAACCAAAAGATCGGCAGTTTGAATCCACCAGCCTCTCCTCGGAAACCTTGTGGGGAAATTCTGCTCTGTCCTTTAGGGTCTCTCTAAGTCAGAATCAACTCGATGGGAATGGGTTTGGATTTTCTTGTTTGTTTTTTTTTCTCTAATATAATAATATTTGCATTCTAGTATACAGCTATAATTTCTAGGTTGTTTAGTCTTAATTCTATGTTAATTTGTATCCAATGCACAACATCAGTTATTTTCCTACATCCTTTCTATTCCTAGGAGCTTTATTTCAATCTGTTTGTTAGTTGGTCTGTTATCATCAAGTAGTTTTTTTCAAGATGGGTATATAGGTTCTAAATTCCCTGAGTTCTTGTGTGCTTGAAAATGTCTCTTGTGGTTGGACTCAGAGGACAGTTTTCCTGGATATAAAATTATTTTATTGTAGTTTCTTTTTTTCAGGGATATGTGAATGTTTTCTCCTGGCATTGTATCCACTATACTCTTTACCATGATTTTTCTACTTATTTTCTTGTTGGCTAGATTTCTTTGCAAAGTACATTTCTCAAAATTTGTTCATGACTACTGTCTTTCTTAAATCCTTATATTTTAAGATATGTGCTTATTATCTTTATAACTGAATGACAAGTTACCTGGTCAAAATAACCTTGGGCTTAAAATTTCCCCTCTCAGACCTTTTCTTTTTCTTTCCTTTCCTGGCATCTAATGCTTCTATAGGGAAGTTTGAAATGAGCCTATTTTTTTTCACTTTTAAGCGACTTGCTTTTTTTCTACTAAAGTACTTGAAGTATTTTTTATTGTATCTTGAAGTTCAATGACCTTTTCCCTTGATATGTGGTATGCTTTTTTAATCTAAAGATTTAATTGTCTCCTTATTTCACAGAAAGTTTCCTCAATTATATCTTTGAATAATTTTAATCTCATCATCTTATTGCTAAAACTTCACATGGATCTCCTAAGAAAAATATTCATCTACACAGTCACAATACCAGTATTAAGCCCAAGAAATTTAACTTTGAAAACATATGAAATGTAATTTCTTTCAAATTTCTCCAACTATCTCAAACCTTTTGCTTACAGTTTCTACCTCCCCTAAGATACAATAAAGTATTTCATATTAGATTTGGTTTTCATGTCTCTGTAGTCTCCTTTATTCTAGAACAGTTCCTCTGTTTTGTTCCATTTGTTGGTTGTTATTGTTTTTGTGACATTGAATTTTTTTTTTTTTAATTGTACTTCAGGTGAAGGCTTACAGAACAAATAGTTTCTCATGAAACAGTACTACACATGTTGTTTTATGACATTGGTTAACAACCCCACAACATATTAACCCTCTAAATTCTCAACCTCTTTTTTTTTTGGTGAAAATACACATAGCCAAAGATACACCGTTTCAAAAATTTCTACATACACAGTTTAGTGACATTGACTACGCTCTTCCAATTGTGCTGTTATTCTCACTTAAGATGAAGGCTTACAGAACAAAATAGTTTCTCATTTAACAGTTACTACAAATGTTGCCCTATGACAATGGTTAACAATCTCACAACACATCAACAATATCCTTACTCAACCTTGGGTTCCCTATCACCAGCTTCCTTGTCCCCTTCTGCCTTCTGGCCCTTGTCACTGGACTCCTGTACCTCGTTAGTCTCAATTGGTTTTACAGCGCTGTCCACTCTCAGGCTGAACAGTGAACCTCGGAGGTAACTTCACCAGTGAGCTAAAAGGGTGTCTGGGGGCCATACTCTCGAGGTTTCTCCAGTCTCCTTTAGGCCAGTAAATCTGGTCTTTTTTTTTTTTTTTTTGTGAGTTAGAATTCTGCTCTACATCCTTCTCTAGCTCTGTCCAGAACCCTCTGTTGTGATCCTGGTCAGAGCAGTCAGTGGTGGTAGCTGGGCACCATCTAGCTGTACTGGACTCAGTCCGGTGGAGGCCTTGGTAGCTATGGACAATTAGTCCTTTGGACTAATCTTTTCCTTGTATCCTGTTCTCTTCATTCTCCCTTGCTCCCAAAGGGATGAGACCAGTGGAGTATCTTAGATGGCCGCTCACAGGCTTTTAAGACCCCAGACACTACTCACCAAGGTAGAATGTAGAGCATTGTCTTTATAAGTAGTGTCATGCCAATTGAGCTAGATGTTCCCCGAGACCATGGTCCCCAGAGCCCTCCGCCCAGTAATTCAGTCCCTCAGGGAGTTTGGATGTGTCTATGGGGCTTCCATGACCTTTCCTTGTACAGGTTGTGCTAGTTACCCCTGTATTGTGCACTGTCTCACCCTTCACCCAAGATACCACTTATCTATTGCCTATTTAGTATTTGCCCCCCCGCACCTCCCATCCCTCGTAACCAACAAAGATTGTTACATTTTGTGTGTGAACTTTTTCATGGGTTTTTACAATAGAGGTCTCATACAATATTTGTCCTTTTGTGATTGACATATTTCACTCAGCATAATGCCCTCCAGTTTCATCCATGTTATGAGATGGTTCACAGATTCATTGTTGTTTTTTCTCGTTGCATAGTACTCCACTGTGTGTATGTACCATAGTTTATTTATCCATTCATCTGTTGATGGGCATCTAGGTTGTTTCCATCGTTTTGCTATTGTGAACAATGCTGCCATGAACATAGGTGTGCATATGTCTATTCAAGTGACAACTCTTATTTCTCTAGGATATATTCTTAGGAGTGGGATTGCTGGATTGAATGGTATGTCTATTTCTAGCTTTCTGAGGAAGCGCCGTATCATTTTCCAAAATGGTTGTATCATTTTGCATTCCCACCAGCAGTGCATAAGAGTTCTGATCTCCCCACAGCCCCTCCAACATTTGTTATTTCTAGTGTTTTTGATTCGTACCAGTAATGCTGGGGTGAGATGGTATCTAATTGTGGTTTTAATTTGCATTTCTCTAATGGCTAGTGATTGCAAGCATTTCCTCATGTGTCTGTTGGCCATTTGAATGTCTTCTTTGGTGAAGTGTCTGTTCATTTCCTTTGCCCATTTTTTAATAGGATTACTTGTCTTTTTATTGTAGAGGTGTTGGATTTTCTTGTAGATTATGGAGATTAGACCTTTGTCTGACTTGTACTCTCCAAAAATTTTTTCCCAGTCTGTAGGTTCTCTTTTGACTCTTTTGGTGAAGTCTTTTGAAGAGCATAGGTGTTTGATTTTTAGAAGATCCCAGTTATCTAGCTTATCTGTTGGGGTTTGTGCATTGATGGTTATGGTTTGTATCCTGTTAATGCCATGTTTTAAGGCCTGAAGTGTTGGTCCTATTTTTTCTTCTATGAACTTTATAGTTTTAGGCTTTATATTCAGGTCTTTGATCCATTTTGAAGTAGTTTTTGTATATGGCGTGAGGTATGGGTCCTGTTTCATTTTTTTGCAAATGGCCATTTTGCCAGCACCATTTGTTAAAAAGACTGTCTTTTCCCCATTTGATGGACTTTGGGCCCTTGTCGAAGATCAGGCGACCGTAGGTGGATGGATTTACATCTGGGTTCTCAATTCTGTTCCAGTGGTCAATGTATCTGTCGTCATACCAGTACCAGGCTGTTTCGACTACTGTAGCTGTATAGTAGGTTCTGAAGTCAGGCAGTGTGAGTCCTCCAACTTTCTTCTTCTTCTTCAGTAGTGCTTTACTTATTCGGGGCTTCTTCCCTTTCCATATAAAGTTAATGATTAGTTTTTCCATCTCTTTGAAGAATGTTGTTGGTATTTGGATCGGGATTGCATTGTATTTGTAAATTGCTTTGGGTAGAATTGACATTTTCACAATGTTGAGTCTGCCTATCCATGAGCATGGTACGTTTTTCCATTTATGTAGATCCCTTTGGGTTTCATGCAGTAGTGTTTTATAGTTTTCTTTGTATAGGTCTTTTACATCCCTGGTCAGATTTATTCCTAAGTATTTTATCTTTTTCAGGGCTATTGAAAATGGTATTGTTTTCCTGATTTCCTTTTCATAGTTCTCCTTACTGGTGTATAGGAATCCAACTGATTTTTGAATGTTTATCTTGTATCCTGCTACTCGACATTGACTTTTTTTTTAAAGGAGTTCTGTAATCTCAATTTTTCTGATTGTTTCCTCAGGATTAGGATCATGTTAGATGTTTTTGTCAAGAATTCTGCATAGCTGATTTGTGTACTTCGTATAGTATCGCATCAAGAAGCACAAAATGTCAGTTTATCCCATTCTTGATAATGTTAACTTAGATCATTTGTTTAATGTGTTGATCACTGTATGGCTCCATTGAAAAAGATAAGTGTTCATTTGGTAATTAACAAGTTATCTGTGGGGTGACACTTTGGTAACATGTACATATTTCCTGTTTTCCAACAACCTTCAACCCAGTGGATTTAGTGTTGATTGGTGATCCAAGCCTGAATCAATTATTATAATGGTGATGGCACAATGATAGTTTTCTAATTCTACACCCCCAGTCATTTTAAGCCTGACCCCATTAAGAAGTCTGTTCCTACCCAGACTTCGGTGGGCCACGTTTTATTGCCTGCTTCATTAGAATGAGAGCTCACTTATAGAGAAGAATTAAGCTTTGATAGATGTCTGATGAACATCAGGAACACAGCTAAAGAGTACCTACATTAACCTTGTCTTTAACTTCTTCTAATGTGGAAGAGGAATTCAACCAGCACCTGGATGATCTTTGAGGGAAATAAAGACAATCCACGTAACATGTTTTTCTTCAGCACTACACCTTGGCTATATTTCTATTCCTTCAAGTAAAAAATAAAGAAACACTCCATTGCGAATATGAAAGTCACCTCAAAAGATAAGGAGTAGCAAGCTCTAAGAGCTCAGAAATTGATTTACTGCAGGAAAATGGCATTTTAGAAAATATCTGCCTCAAGGTTTTTGTTTGTTTGTTTTAATAAGAAGAGACCATTGCTTCTATGAAACTTGAGCCAGCTCATTTGTAATTTACTTTATCTGGAGTTGACCCAGGGCAACGATGTTTTAAAGCCTCTTTGTCTTGCTTACTTTAGACACATCATCAGGAAAGACCAATCACTAGAAAAGAATATCATCTTTGGTAAAGTAGGGTCACTATGAGTTGGAATCGAGTCGACAGCACATAACAACAACAAAGTAGAGGGGGCAGTGAGAATGAGGGAAATCCTTGATGAATTGGACTGACATAATAGGCTCAGACATATCAAAGATTATAAAGATGGTGCAGGACTGGGCAGCATTTTGTTCTGCTATATATATAAGGTTGCCATGATTTGGAGCCAACTCCATGGTAACTAACAACAGGTGATTCTAATGTGCAGCCAGGGAAGAAAAGATAACTCCATAATCTTTAGCTGCCATCTTGTAGATATGAATGAATGTTCACCAACCATGTATTTTGTATTTTATTGCATTGTACACTGCAGCTGATAAGCCAAGGAATCAACATATATTAGATGCATGTGTTGCTTCTAAGAACCACAAATTAAGAATGAGAAATTTTCAGTGTAGCTTAACCAAAACCAAAAAAACCCATAGTGACCCTATAGGACCAAGTAGAACTTCACCATAGGGTTTCCAAGGAGTGGCTGGTGGATTTGAACTGCTAACCTTTTTGTTAGCAGTCAAAGGCTTAACCACTGCACCACCAGGGTCCTATTAATACAGCTTAGTATTTGCTCATTTTACTACACTCTTTTGTTATGTATATGTGGGGAAGTCATAGGGATTATAAATTCAATTTGAGTTAAGTTTAAAAACCATATATTTTATGATAAAGGACCTTTAACTTAAGAAGGCCGAAGCATTGATATTATATATTTGTTCCAGGTATGGGTGGAATTTGGACATGTGAACATTGAGGGAGAGAATTCTAAGTGAAGTGAATAAATAGCATGAGCAAAGGTTAACCCAACTGATAGCAAGGATTTGTCTTTTTTTCTTCCTATGAGGTGTTTTTTCCAGCCATGTTTACCTGAAAGAACTTGAAAGGTGGTGAAATAAAGTTCACTCATTTGTAAGAATCACAGGCAGAAGAATTCCTGTGGTATTGTTATTTAAGGAAGCATAAGATACTGTTCTTGATACTGTCTTGCAGCTTATCACTTGCAGCACAACAAACCCTTTCACTCTAATCCTGTTAGACAGGCCCAGTGTATGAGGAAATTATACCCTTTGTTGGTGCAAGATATTAAACAAAACATCGTTTATTGAAAACATGTTCTGATGTAGCAATGATAACAGGAAACGGGGGGGGGGGGGGGGGCGGGGGGGAGTGCATTCTTGGTATTCATGTTTCATGCTTTGACAAGAGGCTTAAAAAGTGAATTTCTGGCCTGTAAGTTTTGAGACACAAGAAACATAATGTAAATATTTTGAAGGAATAGTAACCAAAAGCTTTGAGTTTCAGATAGCTACCAGAAAAGCATAAAACCAACCATGTCAGGGCCTTAGATCAGAGTAAGGTTCAACTTTCATATCCACTGAGAAGAGCCAAATGGAAGATGAGCATAAGTGAATATTAACAATCCAAACTATTACATGTGTCTTGTAATGAAGGTTTCTTGGATTTTCCACATATTCTTAATCTAAAAATACATATAGCATTTAAAAAAAAAATAGAAACCTTATGGAAATTTTTTCTTTTCCCACACTATATTGTTAAAAAAGCACAAGCTTTGCTGAAGTCAAGTAAACAGAATGGCAGCTAGTATGGCTATATCTGCATGTCCAAAATGAAATGGAGATCTAAATTAGTACCAGAGGCTAAAAATACTTACGTTAGCAGATTTCAGAATATAGAGGAAAAGTAATGCCAGCCGAATTCAAAACATAAGAAATTACTGGTGTCTTTTTTTTTTTCCTTGCATTTGAAAACATTGCCTAGAAGTTCTTTATAAGAAGATGCATACTTTAAGAATTCCCCTAATAACTACAAGATAGTGACACAATGTCACATCATAGTCTTTGAAAGTTCTAGATGCCTTTGGTGGGTCTTATAGTGTTGAGGCTCAACAACCTACGTAAAAAGTAATAAAATGTTTTTTCTTACAAATTTCCAAGTGGTAAGAATACTGGCTGTGGTGTCTTTGTCATTAACTAGCTAGTGACTTTGAATACCTATTGACCTCACTTGCAAAGTGAGCACTAGGCTAATATCTTAGTGATTTACAAATGTTTAAAGAAAGTGAGCCATTTTCCCCCTTGAATGAAATCTTACTTTGAATAACGATGTGTAAAACAGATAAAAATAAGGATCCAAAACCAAACCAAACCTGTTGCCTTCAAGTGGATGCGACGCAGTAACCCTATAGGACAGAATAGAACTGCCCCATAGGGTTTCCAAGGAGCAGCTGGTGGATTCGAAATGCTGATCTTTTGGTTAGCAGCCAAGCTGTTAACCACTTTGCCACCAGGGCTCCAAAAGTAAGGATACAGGGGTGAAAATCCTTGAGTCCTGCCTTCTCAGACTTCCCCATGCTTCCAAGAGAGACAAGGAGGCAGTGCCACAGACACCTAGGGCCTTGCTATTCAAAGTGTGGTCTAAGAATTCACAGCATCAGCTGGTTAGAGATGGAGAATCTCATGAGCTAGTTAGACATGGAGAAACTCAAGCCCCAGTGTGACCTACTGAATCAGAATCTGCATTCTAATGGATGACCCAGTGATCTATTTCACAGTGAAGTGTTTGTGCTCTAGAGATTCATGAAACTATTTGAAAACTACTGGACTAGTTAACCCACGGAGATTAATAGTGTTGATTTTGTCCTTTGATATACTACACTGACTGATTCTTGGCTAGAAACCTAGTGGGCAGAAATATCAAGAAATAGTGGTGGTCATGCTATTTTTAGAACCTCAGAACTAGAATGCACGGTTATGTTTTATTTCACAGATGATCTAGTGGAATTCACAGCCACTGCCAAACCACAAATCAGCACAGAGGGAACTGGGAGAATAAATAAACCAGATTTTCTCTCCTTTCCCACTCTGATCTTCTGCCAGTGGTTACTACTGGCCAAACTCAACTGGAAACCAGAGTGTAGGGAGCCAACTGATGCTGTCCATACACACTATCCTCCTGAGGCCCGGAGCAGGGTGCAGAACTATGGAAAGTTGTTCTGAAAAGCAAATTTAGAATCTCTAACATAGTAAATGAGTTGGATTTGTAAACAGGAGAAGAAGTAATAAGTGAAATTTTTAAGGGAAAGTTTTTTTATTTATTTTTGTATATATATGTATTAATATACTTAAGTATGTATGTGTTAAACACCAGGAAGGGTTTTCTAAGAGAGAGGTGGTAGAATGTGTGCCTTTGAGAGATGTTTTTATACTTCCTCCCACTGTGAAAATGTTTAGACAGGAGAATAATGTTAATCTGTATTTATTTAGCACTAAACCAAACCCATTACATTTGTTTCTGACTCATGGCAACCCCATGTGTTACAGACTAGAACTGCTCCATAGGGTTTTCTTGGCTGTAATCTGCAGGGAAGTAATCAGCAGACCTTTCTTTTGCAGTACCCCTGGGTAGGTTTGAACCACCAATCTTTAGGTTAGTAGCTGAGCTTAAACCACTTTCAATACCCAGGGAACTTTACTGTTTGATAGCTACTATTAAAGGCACCAAAATATAAAACAGGGAGCTACAATACTAGTTGAAAGGCAAAGATACAAAACACACTTCAAATATACTTGTGGAATGGAATGGTTTACTCCGTTTCATTCATTCAACCAATATTGATTGAGTACCTGCTATATGGAAACCCTGGTGGTGTAGTGGTTAAGAACTACAGCTGCTAACCAAAAGGTCCACAGTTTGAATCTACCAGGTGCTCCTTGGAAACTCTGTGGGCTAGTTCTATTCTGTTCTATAGGGTCGCTATGAGTTGAAATTGACTCAATGGCAATGGGTTTTTTTTCTTTTTTTTTTTTTTTTATCTGCTATATACCAGGCAATATCTTTGGTACTGAAATTCACAAAAATAATGAGTGAAAAATGGCATGGTCCCTGCTCCCATGGAGTTTATAATATTGTTTGGAAGATAGACGTTAATTACATAGTTCCAGTGTGATGAGTGTTTTGAAAAGGGAAATATAGGTCCTAAATTCTTAATTCTCTTTCTTGGTAACAACGCTTACCTGCAGGCTCTTCATCTGTTACCTCTGCCAGTTGATACTTCTGTTAACAATTGCAGTCATTTGGGGAATTTATAACAGACACATCTACCTTAGATTAGGAGGTCAAAAGAAGACTCTAAGAAGTTTTTGAGATCTGAAGGACCAGTAGGAGGCAGGCAGGTGAAGGGTAGTAATAGTGAAGGGCAGTTGTGGGGTGGGACAGTGGAGATGAAGGTGTGTATGTGTATAGGCACCAGCGGGAAGGCTATGTGGAGTGCTGCTGGGGCAGAGCAGATTATGTGTTCAAAAGGCTCAAAGACAGAAGACATCATGGCATGTTTAACAAACTGAAGGAAATCTATTTTAGTTGGAGCAGAAAGCAGCGGGAGAGTGGTGTTTGTTATTTATCCTTTAGCAGTGGGAAAGTATGGAAATATTTTAAGTAAAAGAATCACTTGATCAATTGAAAATATTATGAATATAAAATATTGGAGTTCCTATTAATGTCATTTTAAACTATAGCTTCCTTTTAATTTGTTGTCTATCTCTAAAGTTTTTCAGGGAAACAAGCATGGAAAGACATTTTTATCAAAGCAAAACTTTTCCCAAGTTTTCTTTTCCTTTAACGTAGGAAAAGAGCTGAACTGTTCTGAATTTTGTGTCATGTTTTGCTGTGCATCGAAGTAATAGTATCTTTTTAAAAACAATCATATAAAGATAAAATCTCTCTTAATTGATTGTTGCCAAAAGTTAGATGCAAAAAGTAACATAGAATCATGTTGACAATTAGAAGATTATAGGTGTGTGTGTGTGTGTGTGTGTGTGCACATGCACTCATAATGTTTATTATTAAAAAAAATTCTTAATTCTTTTGGTAACAGCACTTACCTGCAGGCTGTATGTCTATAACCTCTGCCAGCTGATACTTCTACAACAATGCAGTCTTCTTGCTTCTAGTTTCCACATTTCTGGAGAAGGTAACTCAGGGTCAGGATGTATTTCTCTGAATGCTAGCCAACTGAAAAGGACATGCAGAGTCCCTCTTAGGCTAGAACCATTGGTTCAGACACTATCATATAAACATTTATTTATCCTAAGAACTTTTAGAAGTTCTGGGGATCCTGCCACTCATCTGTTTCACCACATTATTATTTTTCCAAGTGTCTGCTTTCACCACTACAGTAGCCCTGGTTGATACTAACTCTGCAAAATGAGTTGTGCAATCAGTAATGCTTCTTTTTCTTCCAATACCAACACTGTCATTGTTGGTGTAGATGAGAGATAATACCTTAATTCTTAGAAGTGTGACTGTATAGATGGATGGACCCATTTGAAGGAATTTCTTAACCAGTTTACAATGTCCTCTTATCAGGCTTTCTGGATTCAGTGGCTCATTTTGAATGATCCTACAACAGATGTTTTTCAAATCATGAGGAGGACAGGATCACGTCAAATGTTGGGTTAATATAGCTTATGATAGGTTAGACTAATTGTTCATGGTTTTTGGCTGCTTCTAAAGAGAGAATCTTGTTGGTCTAGTATTTCTTCATTTCATATATATATATATGTATAAATGCATATATATAGATATATTTATGAATATATATTGCATAAATAATTTGCAAGTGATTGACCCCTCCCAAATTATTCTTGAAACTTCACTTCTTTCAGAGATGTTTTCCATTTCATTCCTTTATTAATTGATACTTTTATTAATGTGTTCATAAGTATTTATTGAAGCCCTACTGTATGTAAAGTCCTATGCTAGACTCTATTTTTAAAGTTAACTCTTACACAGATCTTGCTTTAAAGAGCTTAGAGTCTGTTAGGGTGATAAGACATGAAGACCCTGTCAGTGAGAATGTGCTAAGAACCAATAGAGGCTTGAGAAAAGCCATGATACTTTGGAGGTAAGTGAGGTTTTTATTACGTGGAAGAGTAGAATTGGAGGTCAGAGAAGATTGCTTAAAGGAGATGACATTTGAAAAGCATATTTTAAAATGGGTAGACCAGGAACAGAGTAGGGTTGGAAGAAAAGACATTCCAGATTGTGGGTGAAGTATTAGCAAAGAATGTGTGCTCTGAACAGAGTGGTTCACTTTTGTCAAGAGCATAGGGTGAGTGAGGTTACAAAGCAGGAATAAGATTGGATCATGAAGGCTCAGAATTGTGACGAATTTTCATGTTCCACATCAAGCAAATAAACATAAACTATTATTCAGCAGATATAAAAAAGATACACTTTCTCGGAAGAAACTAAAAGTGCTCTGGGGATGTGTGTGTGTGTGTGTGTGTGTGTGTGTGTGTATGTATTTATTTATTTAACAAGGATAATTGCAATACAGTGGTGACTATAAATTTACATGTATTAATTTGTCACTATACTTTTTTCTTCATAATAATAATTTATGTTTTTTTTACTCCTATGTGGCTTAAAAAGTTTTCAATTACGTCATTGTTTTTCAAACTTGTCCAGTGGGAAAAAAATCATCTAGGTGCTTATAAAAACTAGCAGAAATAATTATCTTTAATAACATTATTATATTCCTTGGACAATGTTCAGATTTAACTACATGCTTGCAATTTCTTTGCTCATCATTTTTTCTTCCATCATAGACTGTCCTTTTGGGTTCATTTTCCTTTTTTTCAACAGTAAGTTTTTTTTTTAACAAGTTTCTTTTATGTTTGTTGGTGGTACACTGTCTTGATTTGTGTTTCTCTCATTATCAATTTTTAAAAATAGCTTTTCTGAGTGCACCATTCTAGGATGACAATTACTATTCCTCAGCCCAATTAAAATATCCCACTTTCTTCTAGCTTCTGTTATTGCTGTCTACTGTCTGTCTGTCCTATGTAGGTGATCTTTTCTCTCTATCTGATTTTATGATAATTGCTGGGTATTCCACATATTCACTAAAAAGTGTTTAGTTTGGGGCTTATTATTTATCTTGCTTGGGGATGTTTTGATTGATATCGATGTGTTCATATTTTCTGTTAGTTCTGGAAAATTCAAAGTCATTATTATTTCAAATATTACCTCTCCTTCATTCTCTATTTTCTCCCCCAGGAACTCTGACTAGACTTAGGTTTGGATTTCACATTCTATCTTTTATATCACTTACCCTCTCTTCTGTATTTTCTACCTCTTCATTTCTCTCTGCAACATTTTACAGTGTTTTCAGATCTATCTTCACTGATTTTCTTTAGCGGTGTCTAATATTCTGTTTATTTCATCTGTTGTTGTTTAGTTTTGTTTTAATTTCAACCATTATATTTTTCTCAGGTCAGTTTTGATTATCTCTTGTTGCTTGCATTTTTATGATGCCATCTTTTATTTTTTTAAACATTCCATTCATACTTGTATTCTAAATCTGATGACCCTTTATCTGAAGTCCCTAGTGTTTTAAATATTTTTATTTTTTATTTTTTCTGACTCTTATTCCTGGTGATTTAGTTTTCTTGTAAATTGGTGATCTTGTTATAATCTTATGTTTGTATTATTTTATTCTGAGGGAAATCTCAGAACCTAAATTTAGGGTATATTCCATGTGAGAGAATGTACATTGCAAACCTGAGACCACATTAGCTCCTTCCAGGCTGTCAGGCATAATCCAGGAGTTTTACTTTCAGCTCCCGCTCTTTGCTGCTAATGTAAAGCTAAATCTCCAGATCTCTTATTCAAGTTACCCTGCCTTAAATTTGCACTTACAGTTCACAGTTAAGATTTTGGCTCAAGGTTTTTGCCTTTATTTTATTTTTATTTTGACCCCTTGGAAAATTCCCTTAGCTATTTCTAGCCCAGCGATGCTATAAAAATTATCTTGTATGCAGAATCTACTTTTTTTTTTTTTTTTTTTTTTGCTTATCAGGAGGCTCCTTTAGAGCCTCTAGTTGGCCTACTGCCAGGGGTGAGTGATAGACCACTTCCTGCCTATAGCACACGAGCAATCCAGGAATGTTCAAGTTAGTTTGAACAATGTAGATAAGCCAAACAGAATACTTTAGACCAAAGAAACGAACGAACAAACAAAAAACCAGGTTGGCATCTGAGTTGTTCAGTTTAGTGGTGTATGTTGATTCTTGCTACTTTTTGCTATTGGAATACAGCCTAAAATACTGTATTAATAAAATATTTAAAGTGTTTCTGTCTTATAGAAGAAAACACTGGGCTACTGGGAGAATACTACTATATGTTTATTTGAGTATCTCTTTTCTTTATTCTAATACATTATACAATGTTCAAAGGAAGGAAAAAGGGAGAGTTGATCCATTAAGACATCTAATATGGAAGAAATCTAACACAAAAGATACCTCTTTTTTCATTCTCCCATTAGTTAGTAATCCTTACACAGTTATGAAAAATTACTTTCATATAGATTCATTTAGTAATTTAACTAATACTTACCGAGTATCTGTGATGTGTCATGTACTACATTTGCTAGGAAACACAGCAAGCAACAAATAGAAATCCTCACAATTATGGATCTTGTATTCTATGATTGAGAAGACATAAACAAGATAAAGTAGTAAAATAAATAATATGTTAGATGGAGATAAGTGCCAAGGAGAAAAATAAAACATGGGGGAGAAGTAAAGAAAGGTAGAGTTGCAATATTACTTGGTCTGATGAACTTACTGCTTCTGAGCACTTTATTAATGGACCTTGGCAGTCACTGGGCTGGTATGTCACAGTTGGATCTCTTGTAGTCAGGTGAACAGATCATTTAGGAAAATCAGTAACTCATCTTGATTAAAGCATAATGCTATATAGGAAAATAGTAGAAGATAAGACAAAGGATTCCAAAACTACTTATAGGCTGCTATGAGCCAAGCAGCTTGTTGTACTGTGATGCCTTGCATATGACTGTGATGCTGAATGCTATGCCCCTAGTACTTCAAATACTGGCAGGGTCACCCTTGCTGGACAGATTTCAGTGGACCTTCAAGACTAAGAAACACTAGGAAGAAATCCCTGGAGAACTACTTCTTAAAATTAGCCAGTGAAAACCTTATGGATCACAGAATATTGTCTGAGACTTTAACTTGCTTACTTTGGATGCATCACTAGGGGGGACTGATCACTGGAGAAGGATACAGTATCATGTTTGGTAAAGTGGAGGGCCAGCGAAGGTGAGGGAAACCCTCAATGAGGTGGATTGACACAATGGACACAAAAGTGGACTCAAACATACTAACAATCATGAAGATGACACAGGACCAGGCAACATTTCATTCTTGTACATGGTGTCACCATGAGTTGGAGCCGACTGATAGAAACTAATAACAACAAATGAAGCTCTGGTGGCACAGTGGTTAAGAGCTTGGCTGCTAAACAGAAGGTCAGCAATTCCAATCCACCAGCTGCTCTTTGGAAACCCTATGGGGCAGTTCTACTTGGTCTTATAGGGTCGCTATGAGTTGGAATTGACTTGATGGCAACCCGCTTGTGTGTGGTTTTTTTTTGGTTTAATAACAACAAAGACATAATGTTAATGTTATTAATTTACCAGAGATTGTTCTAAGTGGTTTGTAAATATTTTCCAATATAAAGTAACTAACAATTCTTTTATGTAGGTTCATTTATTATTCCCATTTTACAGATGTGGCGTTAACAGTTTGGTAATGTCACCTACTTCCCAAGAGAAAGAAAACAAACAAACGTTACATGACAGTGCAAAAGTTCTTGTGCCCCATGTGGAAGATTGTCCTGAGGGTTTCCCCCAACACAAGTACAAGTGTACAAGTTTAAAAACTTTTTTGGGGGATGGTAAAATATGCAGGAAAAGGACATGGCCAAACAGAGAACACCTGTGCTTTAGCTCCACATCTACTTTTTCTTGGCCAAAGTCCTTGGACACATCACTTAACTTTTTTAAGCCATTCTCCATTTTTATGCCTGCTCATACTAAATTAGTTACTGTAAAATTTAATCAGATAAAAAATTTAAGTTGGAATTTTTATTATCAAAATAAACATCAAAAAGGAATAAGGTCTCTAATATGTAGATTTCCCTGAAGATTTTCAATTTTAAAGGGATTATCCCATTCATGTCTTGCAAATGATGTTTTTATTTATACATTACTGAACATCAGATGTAAGAAACCATTTAAACTATTTACAGTATACTTCAAAGGCTTTGAAACCATCTGACTGGTATGTAAGATACAAATTTAATTTCAAAGGGATAAAAAATTGATATCAAGTTATAATTCATGATGATTAATGTTGGATATGCATAAAACCACTCATATATTAGTCCTTTAAACAAAGCTTTAGAATCACTCTTACAGATTCAAATATGTATGAATCCCTGGACTCTGCCTTTAATTCATTGAAGGCATAAAACCTTTAAATAGGAGTGATATTAATTAAAATAATAGTGAATATAATCAGTTTGTCTTGGAAAACAGTTCCAGTGGATTTTTTTTTTTTTTATTATTCACCATGGTCCTAGTATGGAGGAGGTACAAATCTAGACCACTTCTAAAGTGTGTGATAAAGATGGGGAAAAGTGATATTCTTGTCAAGACCTGGTGTATTAGTCAAGGTATACAATGCTAGCTGCTATAACAAACAATCTTCAAATCCTCACCCCTTAACACAATAAATATTTATTTCTTGCTCACATCACAGGTCCAAAGCAGGTTAAGTAGCTCTTCTGAGTAGCCCTCCTCCAAGGGACACTTGGGTCCCAGGTTCTTGTGATTTTGCCATCTTTGACAAGAGGTATCCATGGTTACTGAAGAGAAAATAGAGGACTGGAGAATCACAAGGTACAGGCTAAGATTTCAAGGCCTTTACCTGACTAGACTGTGCTTAGCTGTTCAGCCTCTGGTCTATCCCTGTTTACTCTCTGCTGTAATCATACTGGACTTTCTTCTGTGCCCTAAATATGCTATGCTCTCTTTTGCTCTGGGCCTTTGAACTTTCCTTTACTCATCCTGGAACACTTCCCTTGCCATATCCCAATAAATCATGTATTTTTCACTATCATAGGCAGCCTCCAAGGAATGATTCTTCACTTGAACTTTATCATCTTGTCAAGGAACTTTTACACTATATTCATGTTTTTGGGAATATCTAGAGAGACAAATTCTGATGATGTATGTCTAAGATATTCTGCCAATGCAAAGTCAACCTTCATCATGATATTATATTTATTGTAGCATTTTTTGTGACTTGTGAAATTGTTTTAAATGGATGGAGCATGATTTATTTAAGCAGATATCTATAGACATTTAGGTGATTTCCAGTTTGTTACTGAAAATGTTTCAGTGACTAAAAGATGTATTTTTAACCCATGTTCCATGATTATTCAATATGGCTTTATAAAAGATATTATCATCATGAATTCTTCAATATAATTTCATGTTTGTAGTTATTTCTTTTCCACCGACTGAGTCATCATTGTCATCATCATAATGCTTAATAATAATAACAATAATAATTGATAATAATTACTGAGTATGTATGTACGTGGGCATGGGGCTAGGCTTTTATATGCACTATCTCATTTATATGTTATCCTAACTCTGTTCAGTTAAAATTATCATTATCCCAGTTTTATAGATGAGGTTGCTCAGACCCTGAGAGTCCATGCAATCTCCCTACAGTTACCCAACCAGCAAGTGGTAGAACTAGGCTTTAAAATCAGCTCATTTTTAGTCTCAAAGCTCTCTTTTTATTTCTCCATACTGTGTATAGAAAGAACGTTGAGTCAGGCAGTCTGGGCCCCAGGTAGGGCTCTGTAACTTATAAACTCCGTGATTTCTGGCAACTCCATGACTTCAGTCTCTCCAGTTATAGGATTCTCAATTATGTGCTCCTTACAATGTTGGGAAGACAAATTGTGACACAGTATGTGGAAACACTAGGAAAATTTCAACATGGTACACCAGTCCAAGGGATAATTAAGAGATGATTATTTGGTACCAAGTAGGCTTTTTTGTTTGTCAAGCAGATCCTTGACAAACCTTAAGGATATGGCCAGAGAGCTCAAATCTCCAAGTGGTAACAAAATAAACATGTAATTTCAGTCGTGCAAAAATGTAAGGGACCCTTTCACATTTTTAATCATTTGTAAAGGCATTAAAACAAATATTGTCAGGAACATTTGTTGAAACAGTTTTGTGAATCACCTTTGATTAATATTTTTATAGGCTATTGGATTTGTTCATGTCCTAGCTCTGAGACACCACTGAACTCCACATTCCATTCTTTATTCATAGTCTTGGGGAACTTCTAGGTCTATTGGCATAACAAAGTTTATAAAGAAAATGTTCCACATCCCACCTTGGTGAGTAGCGTCTGGGGTCTTACAAGCCTGAGAGCGGTCATCTAAGATACATCAATTGGTCCCATCTTGTCTGGAGCAAAGAAGAAGGAAGAAAACCAAAGACACAAGGAAAATACTAGCACAGAGGACTAAAGGACCACATGAACCAGAGAATCCACCAGCCTGAGACCAGAAGAACTAGATGGTACCCATCTACCAGCAATCACTCTGACAGGGATCACAGAAGAGAGCACCAGACAGAGCAGGATAAAAATGTAGAACAGAATTCAAATTCACATAAAAAGGCCAGACTTACTGGTCTAACAGAGACTGGGGGAATCCCTGAAACTATGGCCCCCAGACACTTTGCTACCCAGAGCTGAAACCATTCCTGAAGCCCACTTTTCAGACAAAGATAGACAGGCCTATAAAGCAGAAAATAACACACGTGAAGAATGTGCCTCTTAGTTCAGTCTAATATACGAGACCAAATGGGCAGCTCCTGTCCATAAGTAGGACAAGAAGGCAGAAAGGGACAGGAACTGGACAAATGGACACAGGGAACCCAGGGTAGAAAGGGGCAGCATACCGTTACATTGTGGGGATTGCAACCAGTGTCACAAAACAATATGTGTATAAATTTTTGAATGAGAAATTAACTTGAGCTATAAACTTTCACCTAAAGCACAATAAAATAAGTAAATAAATAAAATCAAAGCTTTCCAGACTTGTGCCAAGAAAAAAAAAGAACAAACAATCATATTTTCTGACAAAGTACCGTGTGTGGCTGTCAAGAGACCAGAGTTTGAATCTTTGCCCTTTTACCAACTTGCCATGCAAACCCATGCAAGTTGTCTCTTTTCTCCATGCCTCATTTTCTTTATTTGCATTTATGGGGTGGGTGTATTGGACAAATTGATTATTTGAGACAAGTTCCCAAGTCTAGCTGATTTTCAGAATCACTTATACGTCTTATAAAAAAAATCACTTTTCTAGGTCCAACAACAGGGGGTTCTGATTGCACAGATTTGGAGTAGGTCCAGGAATCCATAATGGGGTTAGCTAGTGTCTGTTGAGGGCTGTAGGGTCACCATGAGTCGGAATTGACTCGATGGCAATGAGTTTTGTTTTTTTTTTTGGTTTAATTTGTGCCAGGAACTGTACTCAACATGTAATATAGACGTGTCTGTGTTTATATTTTTACAGCTATTTGAGGTAAATATTTTATTATTCCCATTCTACAAATACACACATTCCATTTTTTTTCAAAACTGTCTAATCACTCCTTATAGTCTCTTATTGCTTGTTTGCCTTTATGATTGTACCCTTATTTTTAAGTATATGGATGCTCTATATTCTGAGTCTGACAATCCCAATATATATAGTTTTTTAGAGATTTTAATATTGTGTTCATTGTTTCTTTGGACACTCCCTCATTCATTTGCCTTCACCCACTGCTTGATCTTGACCATTGAGACTTCTGAGATCCTACATGGGGAACATTTTAGATACTAGGACTACTCTAACCCTCTTCAAGTGTGGAGTTTCAGTTCAGGAATCTCCAACTAGGCTCCTGGACCTTACAACTGACCCAACTCTTGAAATCCCAACAGGGATACTCTCTCCACATTGCTTTCAGGCAACACAGCTTCTTTCTGCCCCTGCTCAGGGCTCCGTATCAAGGTTTTACTTTCATCTGTTTTTTTTTTTTTTTTTGTTTGTTTGTTTCCTTTTTTTTTTTTTGGTGGGGCGGGGAAGAGAAGAGCTGTTCATGGAAACATCTGCCAACTTTTAGAGATAACCAATGCCCCCCAAAGCTTGTTTTACCAAGGATCTAGTTGCTCTGTAGCAAGAGTGTCTCTCAGTTCTCCACAACATATCACTTTTTAAAAAATAATCTATTTCTACTGCTAGAATATAAGCTCCATGGGGGCAGATACTGTTTAAATGCAATTCTGTCTTTTAGTACAGTTTCTCTGCATAGTAGTTTCTCAAGAAATATTCTTACCTGTTATGAGGCGTTTTTAAAAGCAAAGAACATGTGGTGACTCAAATGTAATTCTTTTGTTACTCACAAACAAAACATCTGAGATAATATAATAGCTAACTCAAAAAAATGAGTGAATATTGGAGCCACACATTTTATTTCAGAGATATGCTCCCATACAATTCCACTAGCCACAAGTGGTTATTTAAATTTAACTTAATAAAATTTAAAAAAAATTAAAGTTTAGTTCTTCAATCAGATTAGCCACATTTTCATTATCACAGCAAGATCTGTTGTACAGCAGTTCTCTGTATAAACTATCAGCTTAAAAACTAGATTTTACAGCTCTCCGTATTTCTTTAGGCATGGTGTATGCCATAGATCAAGCAATTTCCCTGTTACTCCTTTAGAAAGTGTATGCTATACTCTAATTGCCTTAACCCTGCTTATCCAACAGCCAGAATTCTCAGTACAGTTGTGCGTTGCTTAACATCCACAATACTTTCTGTGAAATTGGACATTGTGTGAACACTGTATTATATATAGGCAGTCCCCACGCAATCTGTAGTTACGAGCCAAACCCTCTAAAGCCTATTATATTAAAATCTTATGGGAGCCCACTGGACAAAGCCTGAGAGCTGTATCCACTGGATACAGGAGGCCAGCCTTGCCGGGTATGCGGCTTCAGGCCAAACAGGGGTTGCCAGTTGACATCACTGCCGCCCAGAGCTGGAGCCCACAAGCACCCATGGCCCTGCTGGTGCCCCCACCAGTGCCCTTGGCAGAAACAGAGAAGCCATGATGGGTGCTGCCGTGCCCCAGGAGTGAACGGTTGCATGACTGCTGGGCTGGTGAATGACACCAGGAAGAGGGGAAGGGGGAGGAGGAGGCAGAGGAAGAGGTGCTGCTGGGATTAGGACACGCCCTGCAGCCCCACTGCTCATTCACTCTGGAGATTTAGGGTCTTTAAAACCATTAGGGGGAAATAATAAACAACAGGAGAGCTACTTTTCCTTAAAAAAAAAACAACAAAAAACCTTATGGGACCATGGACGTATATGTGGTCAGATGCTTCCTGAGGGGACATTATGCAGCGTGTGACTGTAATAATAGGTTTCACCAATCTGGGCCTCCGCAGAAGTTCTAGTTATGTCTCTTAAATATTTTTTACAGTTGAGTCAAAATGTAAAAACACTATTTTTATTACTGCCTGTGATCTCCTGAGTCACAGGAATGAAACTAGAGGTGGGAGAATATATATTTTAATAGAAATGTTAAAATACACACACACACAAATAATATATAACTGGAAGTTAGTCTCTTTAAGGACTCATCAAAATATTCCTGTGTGACAAGGGAAGTATTAGCCCAAGAGGCAGAAAGGGCCACATAGACTAGAGACTTTATCAGCCTGAGACCAGAAGAACTAGATGGTGCCCGGCTACCACCAATGACCGCCCTGACAGGGAACACAACAGAGAGTCCCTGATGGAGCAGGAGAAAGATGGGGTGCAGAACTCAAATTCTCATAAAAAGACTAGACTTACTGGTCTGAGTGAGACTGGAGAAACCCCTGAAAGCACGGCCCCCAGACTCTCTGTCAACCCAGAACTAAAACAATTCCAGAGGTCAACTCTTCAGACAAAGATTGGACTGGACTGTGGGACATAAAATGATACTCGTGAAGAGTATGCTTCTTAGCTCAAGTAAATACATGCGACTAAATGGGCAGCTTCTGTCTGGAGGTAAGATGAGAAGGCAGAGAGGGTCAGGAGCTGGTTGAATGGACATGGGGTGGAAAGGAGAAGTGTGCTGTCACAGTATAGGGAGAGTAATTAGGGTCACATAACAATGCATGTATAAATTTTCGTATGAGAGACTAACTTGAATTGTAAACTTTCACTTAAACTACAACCATAAAAAAAAATTTAAAAAAAATTCCTGTGTGAATTGGCTGGGTCAGAATTTTACACACCCAAATGACTGTAACTATGAGGTGGCTTAATTCATCATTATGTGACAATATGTTAGTGCCTTGTACATAATCAATATCATATTTCCTTGAAGAGAGTGTAGAAATTTCCTGTCTTTACAGAATATTTTAGTGGCGGTGTGATATATTTATTATAGCTTGTTGAAATGTAGTTTTTAAAACCAGTTTTATAGAAATATAAACAAATTCCCTCTGGAGAGTGTGAATGACTGAGTGGTGACAAAGCCACTCCAGAGGTGCAGGCTCACTGCGGTATTAAGACAAGGAAAACGTTTAATGCTATTGCGCTAATGTGTCTGATTTACTTATTGTGTGTTTGTGATGAAAAATCATATCATTTGCACCCTTTGGGAAAAAAGGCAGTCTGACTATGCAAGGTATTAAAAACTGCACATCAATTTAACATTTCCCACATAGTGTGAAATTTAGTGCTTGTTAAATAAAAAACGAATAAACTAAAAGCAAAACGTAAGCATTTCACATGTGGAAAATACGCACAACAGAATGACAAAACATTTGCTGATGTACTTCTTTCAACTATAAAGCACAAACCTATTTCCTTTAAATATTATATAAATCTTGCTGTGATTTAAAAAGAAAAGTGGCATCTAATCATTGAACATTGAAATCTGCTCGATTATGTGGTTTTCTAACTTATCTATCAAAACAGAATTCAAATCCATTTTTTAGAATAAGTTTCTGAGATTAAAAGAATAGAAATGAAATTAAGTACAAACACATGGGGAAATAAAGCAAGCATAGAATGTGATTTTTGGTTTTTTGTTAATTTCATCAATAAACAATATGAATTTTATTGTATCTCAGCTCAACAAAGGCAACATTTCAATCTATGGAATAAACAGCATAATTAGCCTCAGATGTTAGTATTTTCCCAACACACACACACACACACTCACGTACACACACGCACTCACTTGTCTGTTAACTCTATTGTTCAATTCTGTAAAAATGCAAAGATGTTTTCTTAAGTTCCTGCATATTTAAAGTGCTCAGCATAGTACTGCCAGGTTGAAAATATTAAGTAAACATTTCTTAAACAGATGACAAAATGAATCAGTGAATGTTCTTATTTCTTTTAAATTATATACTTAGTGTCCTTGATTTATAATTTCTAAATTGCTTATTTAAATAACAATACTTAATGAAGCATTCTGGTCAGAAAGGGAAAACCAAAACACTGTCCCAAATATTTAAAACCTGTAGCTATTGTAAATGAAGATATTAGGGTAAAGGGTGAAATTTTAAAAAATATCAATAGCCCTCTGAGGAAATTTGGTTCCATTTCAAAATATCTTATTGCCTAGGATAATTATTTTCTAAGAATCAAAACACAAATTGAATGATAAAACTAAATAAGACACCAGGGAAAAGAAAAAGCTCTTCTACCTTATTAACTGAGAGATTTAACAAGTCTATCACATAGAAAAATACCTTTTTAAAACTACAGGAAGTATTTTGGATGGAGGTCCTAGTCAAATAGTTTTGGAGAAGCAGAATGCCTCAGGCTTAAATGATAAACCAGATGAAGATAACTCTTTGGGGCCAGATGACATCTGTCTAAATGTTTTGAAGAAATTACATATGTAATTATGTATTTTTGGCCAAATATGCCTGTCGTTACATATGGCTGTCGTGTCCTAGCTAGAAGGGTGCAGAGAGGAGAAATGAATCACATTTCTTAACTAAGATGATGGAGTCTTTATTGAGAGGTGGAATTGACTATATTCAAGGATGCAAAATCTCTTTTTAAAAAGTAATATAGGTTTAGTAAGAGGAGATGAAGCCTGGTTATAGAATTTTTGAAAGAGTAGGTGTGTTTATGTAAATATAAACTGTTTAGACCTTCAAAAACTGAAGTGGAAAGAAATTGCAAAAATTTATGTATGGTTTGTTTTCATATATCACTTTGTATAGTTTGATTTTATATAAGATGTATAGTAGTAATTGAAAAAATGTAGAAGATTTTATTTCAAAGTGTCAACAGAAGTATTATCATAATGGTAGGATTGTGAGTGACTTTTTTATTTACTGGAAAAAACTGTGTAAAATTAGTGTTCATTCTTCTTAAATATTTGGTAGACTTCTCTAGTTAAGCCATCTGGGCCTGGAGGGTTTTTTTTAAGAAGATATTTTTAATTACGTGTTCAATTTATTTAATGGTTATAGGCCTATTTAACTTATTCATTTTATCTTTGTCTGCAGTTTTTAAGGAATTGGTTCATTTCTTCAAACTTGTCAAATTTATGAGCATAAAGTTATTCATAATATCCTCTTATTATTTTTTTAATGGCACTACTTTTAGTGATATACCCTGTTTTGTTTCTAATATTGGTAATTTGTTTTCTCTCTTTTTTAAATCTCTTTTGCTAGATTTTTCATCAATTTTATTGATATCTTTGAAGAACTAGCTTTTTGTTGCATTAATTTTCTCTATTGTTTTCCTGTTTTCAGTTTCATTGCTCACTGCTCTGATGTGTATTATTTCCTTCCTTTGCTTTGGGCTTATTTTACTCTTCTTTTTCTGGTTTCCTGAGTTTAAAATATTGAGGCCTTTCCTTTTCACTAATGGAAGCATTTGGTACTATAAATTTCTTTCTCAGAGCTGCTGTAACTGCATGCTACTTATTTTTATATATATTGTATTTTCATTTAATTCCATCTTATGCATTTTTTAGTTCCTTTGAAAATTTCTCTTTGATGCATGGATTGTTTAGAAGAGTATTAGCTCATTGCCGTGTTTTGAGAGACTTTTCTGTTTTCTTTTTGAAGGAAAGAGATTTTTATTTCTAGTTTGATTCCATTATAGTCAGAGAACATACTCTGTATAACTTCAAGTTGTTAAATATGTTGTGTCCTTTATTTTATTTTATGGCCCAGGATACAGTCTGTCTTATTGTATGTTCCATGGGATCTTGAAAAAAAGGTGTATTCTGCTGCTGTTGGGTGGAGTGTTCTATACATGTCAATTAGATCCTGTTTATTAATTTTGTTGTTTAGATCTGTATTAGTTTCTTGTGGCTGCTGTTACAAACTATCACCAACTTGGTGGCATAAAACAACAGAAATGGATTCTCTCAAAGTTCTAGAGTCCAGAAGTCTGAAATCAAAGTGTTGACAGGTTTGTTCTCTCTCTGGAGGCTCTGGGGGAGAGTTCATTCCTTGCCTCTTCTAGCTTTTGGTAGCTACTGGCATGCCTTGGTGTTTCTGACTCATAGCAACCCAATATGACAGAGTTGAACTGCCACGTAGGATTTCCTAGGTTGAAATCTATGTGGAAGCAGATTGCCAAGTCTTTCTTCCACAGAACTGAAGGGTAGATTCAAACCATCAACTTTCCTGTTAGCAGCCGAGCTCTTAATCATTGTGCCACCAGGATTCGTTGTCATATCAGACCTAAAATATGGGCTAAAGAAAGCTCTGCAAACAGAAAGAAAATTATAAGATAAGGAATCTTAAAAGTGTCAGGAACGAACAATGGAGAGACTACAAATGCAGGCAAATACAATAGATTATCCTCCTCCTCGTAAGTTGTCTGAATAATATATGGTGATTGAAACAAAAATTGCAACACCACCTGAAACTCATCATAAGTGTCCTTATAAGAGGGAGGCAGAGGGAGACACACACGAGAAGGCAATGTGAAGATGGAGACAGAGATTGAAGTGATGGGGCAGTTCTGCTCTGTCATATTGGGTTACTATGAGCCAGAATCAACTCAATGGCACCTAACAACAACAACAGGACAAGACTAGTTTTCCTTTGTCTGTGAATGTCTTTATTTCCCAGATGAAGAATTTACAGTTGACAATTTTTTTCATTCAACATTTGAAAAATAATATGCCACTTTCTTCTGGATTCCATGGTTTCAGATGAGAAATCAGCTGTCATTCAAATTGGTGTTCTCCTATAGGTAATGCACCATTTCTCTCTGGATGCTTTCAAGGTTTTTCTTTGTATTTAGTTTTC
The DNA here is from genome assembly GCA_030035585.1 of Dugong dugon. Classification (NCBI taxonomy): domain Eukaryota; kingdom Metazoa; phylum Chordata; class Mammalia; order Sirenia; family Dugongidae; genus Dugong; species Dugong dugon. The sequence continues at coordinate 38,450,446 of CM057467.1, forward strand.
AGAAGTTTAATTGTGATGTGTCTTAGCGTGATTTCTTTGGGTTTATCCTATTTGAGGTTCACATAACTTGTTGAATCTATAGGTTTGTGTCTTTCAGCAAAATTGAGATGTTTTCAGCTGTTATTTCTTCAAATTCTTTTTCAGTCTTATTTTCTTTCTCCTCTCCTTCTGGAACTCCCATGATATGAATGTTAGATCTTTTGCCATTGTTTTACAGGTCCCTGAGTCTCTGTTCATTTTTTTCTTTCAGCCTGTTTTTTTCTCTGTTGGGGAGACTGTGTAAATTCTATAGAACTGTTCTCAAATTCCTAGAGTCTATCTTCTGTTATCCCCACTGTATTTTTGAGCCCACCCAGCAAGTTTTCTATTTATGTTATTGTAGTTTTTAGTTCTGTAATTTCAATTTGATTTTTGAAATTCTTTATATTTATTTGCTAATTTTTTAATTTTTATTCATTGAGAAGAATTTGTCATTCCTTTTTGAAACATTTTATGATAACCTTTTTAAAAATCTCGACTGATACTTCAAACATCTGATTCATTTTGTGTTGCTGTCAATTGTCTTTTCTTAAGTTGTGATTTTCCTGGTTCTTGTTATGATGGGTGATTATCAATTGTATCCTGAACAGTATGGATATTATGTTAAGAAACTCTAGGTCTTATTTCAATTTTTTATTTTATCAGACAGTCATTTTATATAGGTTTATCATGCAGGTCCTAGGCTACTTTTGTGGGCTGTGTGGTTGGAATGACAGTGTAATTTTCAGAGTTTATGTGGTGCTGTTTTCATCTGCTTTGTTTATCTGGTGCTTCTGGGGCTCCCACTCATCCTTGCTAATGCTGATTGAGGGGGCATAATAAGCTTCCCCAGGCCAGTCATCTTGGTGCCTCTAGGTAGAGGAAGAGATTCTCCAGCCCATGTGGATGAACAGTACTTCCTGGCTGGGCACTTGTGCTGGTGGGATTCCTTTTGCTGGTGGTTTTAGCAATGCAATGTCTCTGAGTGTAGTAAAGAGTAGAATTTCAAGACTATGGGAGCATAGAGGCTTCCTGGGGAAGGGATTTGTTGATGTCCATCTTTTTTTCTAGTGGTAGTGCTTCCAAAATGAATGTTAGTCTGTGAGAGCAGAGGCCCTTCTGGCTCTTCTGTTTGTGCTTTCATAAATTATATCTCAGAGGTCTGAAATGCTTGAAATAACTTCCAGAAGTGACCTTTTTATTGAACTGAATTTGGGTATACAGGCATGCAGATAATTACTTAATCTACGTCTTTAGCAACAAGTTTTTTTTTTCAGCTGCCTGCTATGAAGATTTCATTAAGGCTGTTTTGCCATCATGTTGATTATTATTTAGAATTTTTATCCCCCTGCCAGCCATAATGCTTCCTCAGTGGTTAAGAGCATGTCCTCTGGAATCAATCCAACTTGGGTTTGATTCTGACTCTACTATTAGCTGTGTTTTCTTACAAGCCTATTCTCCATAAATTTCATCTGAAAAATTAGGATAGTAATAGCTAGCATAAATTAAAATTCAATAAAAAAATATAAATTAAGTGCTCAGCACAGTACCTGGCCCTTGGCAAGTACTCAACAGATGTATGAGCTATAGGCATCATTCTCATGGAAATCATCATCATTATCATTGCCTTTTAATAGATAAGGGAACTTATGCTATAAAAGGAGAAGTAACTCAGCTCAGCCTAGGTGAGTTGGTACACTTAAATGTCAAGAGAGATAATATTCGAATCCAGGTCTGGTTTCTCCCAAATCCTTCTTTTCTAACCTAACTGTCTCAAATGATTATCTTATAAGATCTGAAGATCCATGACAGCATGGATTAGTCCATGCTTCCAAACCAAAACTAAAGCCACTGGCTTTGAGTCGATTCTGACCCATAGCAACCCTATAGGACAGAGTAGAAATGCCCCATAGGGTTTCCAAGGAGCAGCTGGTGGATTTGAACTGCCACCCTTTTGATTAGCAGCCATAGCATTTAACCACTGTGCCACTAGGGTTCCAATCCATGCTTAAGATATGCAAAATATAAGAATGGATAGTATGCAGTTATATGACTTAGGTACACTTAATTTCTTTTTTTTTAATGTGCTAATTTGCAATTTGTATATTTTTTCTTTTTATTATACTTTAGATGAAGGTTTACAGAGCAAATTAGTTTCTCATTAAACAATTAATACATGTATTGTTTTTGTGATATTGGTTGCCAACCCTATGACATGTCAACACTCTCCGCTTTCAACCTTGGGTTCCCTGTTACCAGCTTTCCTGTCTCCTCCTGCCTTCTCGTCCCTGCCCCTGAGCTGATGTGCCCATTTAGTCTCATTTTGTTTTATGGGCCTGTCTAATCTTTGGCTGAAGGGTGAACCTCAGAGTGACTTCAGTACTGAGTTAAAAGGGTGTCCAGGGGCCATACTCTTGGGGTTTCTCCAGTCTCTGTCAGACCAGTAAACCTAGTATTTTTTTGTGGGTTAAAATGTTGTTCTACATTTTTCTCCAGCTATGTCTGGGACCCTCTATTGTGATCCCTGTCAGAGCAGTTGGTGTTAGTAGCCTGGCACCATCTAGTTTTGCTGGACTTAGTCTGGTGGAGGCTGTAGTAGTTGTGGTCCATAAGTCCTTTGGACTAATCTTTCCCTTGTGTCTTTGGTTTTCTTCCACTTAATTTCTAATTACTCATTGATTACAGTGATAAATATCATCTTATCTATACCTATGCCTAAAAATTGAAGTAATGTAGGGAGTTTATTTAACACAACCTGATAACCAAGATTACTGATAGGATAACTTTTAACCTTTTTACCGTAGCCCAGAGTCAAATGCTCCCCTTTCCTATGCTTACCAATTTCTGAAATCTAATAGACTTTAAGACAGTTTATTTTTCTCATGCCTTTTGCTCTGTTTCATTGAAATGTTAATATAATTTAAGATGTAATAAAACCTTAGAGAGATGTTTCTATTTTAAGCATTTTTCCAAAATTCTGTTTTCCCTGCATAAAAAAAGTACCATGTTTTTATGCAAATAAAACGTATTCTTTTTTTTTCCCAACCACGCTTTCTATGCTAATTCTAAGCGCTCAATGCTAATTATTTTTTACAGCAATTTGTAAAAATAATTAGAATCTTGTTGTTGTTAGGTACCATCTAGTCAGTTCCGACTCATAGCGACCCTGTGTACAACAGAGCGAAACACTGCTGGGTCCTGCGTCATCTTCAAAATCACTGTTATGCTTGAGCCAGTTGTTGCAGCCACTGTGTCAGTTCATCTCACTGAGGGTCTTCCTCTTCTTTGCTGACCCTCTGCTTAACCAAGCAACGTGTAAAACAAAAATTACAATAGCAAGCTTACAAAAATATCTTACAGGAAGGGGAGGGCATGGTTGGCAAAGAAACGTAGAATGCACGTATTATTTGCATAAAAATGAGGTAGTTCTTATAATTGTTTTGCATATTGTTAAATTCATATATGCAGAGTATGGTGAATTTCTGAATTTATAATTATAATGAAACAAAAGGATTCAAGAAGAATAATTTATATTATTTCTGATTAAAATAAAAATTCATGTGTGGCAGTGACACAAATGTCCAACAGAATTTTCCAATTTCTTAAATAAGGAAAAACATTCACTGATTAAAAATATAAAAAAGAAAGTTATTTGCTTTATTTGAGAGGCCTTCTCTTTCATGAATAGTTTTCTGTAGTGTAGGAGGTAAGCAGTTTTTTTTTCTAACTGTTGACTCAGATTTCAAAAAAAGTAACTAATGGCTACATACAAGTCAAGAATGTATTTATTGTTTCATATTTTTGAGACTAAATATAAAATATTCAACTCAGCTTCCTTGAAAATTAAAATGAAAGTACATTTTTATTTATTCCCTATGTTATTGTTGTTAGGTGTCATCAAGTTGGTTCTGACTCATAGCAACCCTATGTAGAAACAAATGCCGCCCAGTCCTGCACCATCCTCACAGTCATTGTTGTGTTTGAGCCCATTGTTGCAGCCACTGTGTCAGTCCATCTCACTGAGGGTCTTCCTCGGTTTTGGTGACCCTCTACTCTATCAAGCATGATGTCCTTCTTCAGGGGCTGGTCCCTCCTGATAATGTCCAACATACGTGAGATGAAGTCTCATCATTCTCACTTATAAGGAACAATCTGGCTGTACTCTTCCAAGACAGATGTGTTTGTTCTTATTGCAGTCCATGGTCTATTAACAAACAATATTCTTCACCAACACCATAATTCAAATGCATCAATTCTTCTTCAGTCTTCTTTACTCATTGTCCAGCTTTTACATGTATATGAGGCGATTGAAAATACCATGGCTTGGATCAGGTGCACCTTAGTTCCCAAAGTGATATGTTTGCTTTTTAACACCTGGAAGCGGTCTTTTGCAGCAGATTTGCCCAGTGCAGTATGACATTTGATTTCTTGACCACTGCTTCCATGGGTGTTGATTGTGGGTCCAAGTAAAATGAAATCCTTGATAATTTCAATCTTTTCTCCATTTATCATGATGTTGCTTATTGATCCAGTTGTGAGGGTTTTTGTTTTCTTTATGTTGAGGTGTAATACATACTGTAGGCTGTAGTCATTGATCTTCATCAGTAAGTGCTTCCAGTCCTCTTCACTTTCAACAAGCAAGGTTGTGTCATCTGCATATGGCAGGTTGTTAATGAGTGTTCCTTCAATCCTGATGTCACATTCTTCTTCATATAGTCCAGCTTCTTGGATTATTTGCTCAGCATACATATTGAATAAGTATGGTGAAAAGATACAACCCTGACACACACCTTACCTGACTTTAAAGCACACAGTATCCCTTTGTTTTGTTTGAACGTCTGCTTCTTGATCTATGTACAGGTTCCACGTGAGCACAATTAAGTGTTCTGGAATTCCCATTCTTCACAATGATATCCATAATTTGTTATGCTACACACAGTCAAATGCCTTTGCGTAGTCAATAAAACACAGGCAAACATCTTTCTGGTATTCTCTGCTTTCAGCCAAAATCCATCTGACATCAGCAGTGATAGCCCTGGTTCCACATCCTCTTCTGAATCCAGCTTGAATTTCTTGCAGTTCTCTGTTGATGCATTGCTGAAGCCATTTTTGAATTAACCTCAGCAAAATTTTCCTTGCATATAATATTGATGATATTGTTTGATTTTTTCCACATTTCATTAGATCACCTTTTTTGGAGATGATCCCAAATATAGATCTCTTCCAGTCAGTTGGCCAGGTAGTTGCCTTCCAAATCTTTTGGCATAGATGAAGGAGCACTGCCAGCATTGCATCTGTTGGTCAAAACATCTCAATTGGTATTCCATCAATTCCTGGAGCCTTGCTTTTTGCCAATGCTTTCAGTGTAGGTTGGACTTCTTCCTTAAGTACCATTGGTTCTTGATCATATGCTGCCACCTGAAATGATTGAATGTCGACCAATTCTTTTTAATACAGTGACTCTGTATATTCCTTCCATCTTCTTTTGATGCTTCCTGTGTTGTTCAGTATTTTCCCTGTAGAATCCTTCAGTATTGCAACTTGAGACTTGAATTTTTTCTTCAGTTCTTGCAGCTTGAGAAATGCTGAGCGAATTCTTCCTTTTTGGTTTTCTAATTCTAGGTCTTTGCACATTTCATTATAGTACTTTGTCTTCTCGAGCTGACCTTTGAAATCTTCTGTTCAGCTCTTTTACTTCATCCTTTCTTCCATTCACTTTAACTACTTTACATTCAAGAGCAAGTTTCAGAATCTCTTCTCACATCCATTTTGGGCTTTTCTTTCTTTCCTGTCTTTTTAATGACATTTTGCTTTCTTCATATATGATGTCCTTGGTGTCATCCCACAATTCATCTGCTCTTTGGTAATTAGTGTTCAGCACATTAAATCTGTTCTTGAGATGGTTTCTAAATCCAGGTGGGATATACTCAAGGTCATAATTTGGCTCTCATGGACTTGTTTAAATTTCTTCAGCTTCAACTTGACCTTGCATAGGAGCAATTGATGGTGTGTTCCACAGTCCCTTGGCCTTGTTCTGACTGATGATATTGAGCTTCTCCATCTTCTCTTTCCACAGACGTGGTTGATTTGGTTCCTGTGTATTCCATTCGGCAAGGTCCTTGCATATAGTCATCATTTATGTTGTTGAAAAAAAAGTATTTGCAGTGAATAAGTTGTTGGTCTTGAAAAATTCTATCATGTGGTCTCTGAGGTCATTTCTATCACCAAGGGCATATTTTCTGTCTATTGATCCTTCTTCTTTGTTTTTTATTTTCACATTCCAATCACCAATAACTACAGTGCATCTTGATTATATGTTTGTTCAATTTTCAGACTGCAGTAGTTGGTAAAAATCTTCAGTTTCTTCATCTTTGGCATTATCGGTTCACGTGTAAATTTAAATAGTAGTTGAATAACTGGTCTTCCTTCTAGACATATGTATATTATCAGTATTGTACACAGGTTAGATCTTGAAATATTCTTTTTGATGATTAATGTGACACTTTTCCTCTTCAATTTGTCATTCCTGGCATAGTAGAACATATGATTATCTGATTCAAAGTGTCCAACCAAGTCTATTTCAGCTCACTAATGCCTAGGATATTGATATTCTACATGGTAATGTTATTTACACATACACATAGATTCCATATTTAAGATAGTGAGATGGGAAATGTAGGGGCTGATACCTAGAAAGAAAAGGAAAAGAGAAAGGAAGAATCAATGGAAAAACTGAGGGGTAGTGGCTTGCATTTGATGATGGAGAGAGAGGCAGGAGAAGTAGAGATAAATACCAAAATTAAAAGAGGAGATTGAAAAAAGTACAAGCCCAGAGAAGAAAAAGGAGAAAGGAGGAGAAAGATAGATTGAGAAAAAAAAAAAAAAAAAAGAAAATGATTGGAAAGAAATGTGAGGAAGAGAGAGAAAGACACTAGATAGAAGTTTATATCCATTGGCATCAGAAGGTTATTATTGCCATTGAAAAATCTTGTTAGCTTTACAAAGGTTATCAGGGTTTTTGATTTTATATTAATTAAAAAAATTTATATATGACAATTTATAAACTGTGGGGTTGTTCATTGTGTGTATCTTCCTACTCTCCCCGTAATATCCTAGGAGTGGGAAAGTATACTGCATTAACAACTCAAACCCCTTTCCCCGCCAAAAAAAAAAAAAAAGGCTTATCATGAATATATAAAAGAATCTGGAATACATTACAGAATGATTATTTTCTCTGTGCTCAAGTCACAGACTGCTGTCTTTTGAGACTCCACCCTAGGTGGGGAATTGAGAGTGGCTTCTTCACCTTATTCTCTGGGCTATATAGATTTTGTTCCCCACCATACTGATATATCTTTGAAATGACATATGGGCAACCATACTTTGCCTTTCTATCCTTACTACCCAGAGCAGTAACTAGTAAATAGAAAACACTGAATAAATACTTCAGTGAAAAATGAGAGTAGTACAAAAGAAGGGTGTAATACTGAACTTTAGCAGAAGCTTTACATAAGATAAAGCGAGTATTTCATTTCATAAGAATTATAACATCAAGCAAGGATTCAATTTTATTTCCTTTTATAGTCTAGATCTTGGTGAATGGTGCAGGAGATACAAAGTAAAACATTTGGAGGCTTAAAAATTCAAATCCCTATGGTTTATCCCTTGTTTGTCCTATGCCTCCAGTTTCATCAACTAGGCTAACTACTTCATGTTACGAGAATTAAGGAAAATACATTTATTTAGAATTTTCCATGTGGTAGGTGCTTTTGACATAAATGGAACTCATATACAGTCGCAATTGGTCAACTCTTAGACTGTTCTTTCCAAATAATTATGACCAGTTTTCTCTCCAGGTGGGCTGAAATACCTTATTCTAACCCAAATAACTCTGTTTGAATAGCATTATCCTAAGTCCACCTTTCCTTTTCTACTGGTGCTCATCCTCTCTGACTGTTCCTTAGGGAACCAAGCTAAGAGAAAATAAACCTGTGATTCACTAAGTTTCCCATTAAACATCTTTCCCCAAATTATCCAGTGAAAGGGGACAGTAAGGAGGGATAGATTTAAATTGCTACATCCTTAGATTCTTTACCTTAATAACTGCATTTCTTTAGTGGTATCTGGATTTTTTGGTTTATTTTTGCTTGTATGAATACACTGGCTGAGTTATTTTCTGGTAATGCTGGTTCAATGATGTCTGGTTTAAATTTTATTTAGTCATCATTATCTGTATACAAAGACTACTTAATTTTCAAAGGACTGTAGCTGGTTGAAAAATGACTCATATAAGGCCAAGCAACTATTTTGATTTATTTTAATCTCCTGGACTTATTTTACAAAAGGAATGTTATTTTAATGACAGTTAAATATAATTATTTTGACAGATAGACTTATCCTAATTCCATCCTTATTAAATAGGTTGAACGTTTTTTGAATTGGCCCATGAGCCAGTCTCATGATGTACCTGGAAGTAATTTCATTTTGAATAAAATATGTGTTCCTGTTTCATTTCTCATGATCTCACTTTCCATTTCATCACTGTCTTTGGAAAGCAGCTGAGTGGTACACAATAACAATGGTCTCTGTTCAGAACCATGGCTTTTACACTGGCTGTAAATCATATTTAAACTGGCTTACATGAATGCAGAAAGGCTGAATAATATATGGTGATTGAAATTAAACTATTAAACTATTAAACTAATTGAACTATTCTTGCATCTCCTTTTCATCAGATATATATGAATTCTGTGCACCTAGTATGGGTAGAGCACTGATCTAAATTCCATGTTAATTTTGCAGGTGATGGAAGTCAAAGGACAGATGATCCATGTCCCAGAATCAAATTCCATTTTATTTTTGGGTTCTCCCTGTGTGGACAAGCTGGATGAACTCATGGGTCGAGGGCTGCATCTCTCAGACATCCCTATCCATGATGCCACGCGAGATGTCATTTTGGTTGGTGAGCAGGCAAAGGCTCAAGATGGCTTGAAAAAAAGGATGGATAAATTAAAGGCAACATTAGAAAGAACTCACCAGGCCCTGGAAGAAGAGAAGAAGAAGACAGTGGATCTCCTATATTCCATTTTCCCTGGCGATGTTGCCCAGCAATTGTGGCAAGGGCAGCAAGTGCAGGCCAGGAAGTTTGATGATGTCACCATGCTCTTTTCAGACATTGTTGGTTTCACAGCCATCTGTGCCCAGTGTACTCCCATGCAAGTGATCAGCATGCTGAATGAACTGTACACCAGATTTGACCACCAGTGTGGATTTTTGGATATCTATAAGGTAAGGGGGTTTAGTTACCTATATGTAAATATTTTTATAGTAAATTGTCACGATAATTAAATTGCAAGGATCCTTTTTTTTTTTTTAATACTTAAGCTTAATAGTAAATAATCTGTTTAATTTAGAAATCGTTATACAGAAGAATATAAATATTTTTGCCTTGTAAGTAAACTTTCATTAGGGGTAAATTTATACTACTGACGTTGGTAAATATTGCTCAGTAAAGAAAATTCTGTGTAGCTTAGTCCTCAGAATTTATGATTAAAAAAATTAAGATTGCTGAATTCTAGGCAACTTATAACCACAAAATTAATCTTACTTAGACATCAATATAAAGTAAGAATTGTAATCTGACAGTTAAAAAGAAACAGCAAGTTAAGCTAAAATATCCATTGCATTATAAGTTAAATCATGGCTAATCAGCATTGTCAATTAAGTGAGATTCCGCTAATTCTAAAAGAATACATGCAAATATTGTAGCTGTTGCATAGATTACCAGTGGTTTTAGTTAGAGCACCGTGTTTTCCAGTGAAAAAGAATTGAAAACACGTGCCAATCACCTTTTGCTGGTCTGACTTTGGAAACTGTATCAGTTTCTCATTAAAACCATGGTAGTGTTTTGAGTGGTTCAGCCCTGTATCTATCAGAAGAAAGGAATTTACATAGAATTCCATATGAATTGCACAATGTCAGGGTCCATAGCTTTTGTATATGAAAGCTGGCAAATACCTTTAGTATAAATAAATAGTAAACTGTAGGGATTTCTTTGTTTGTTTTTTTTTCTTTTTACTAATCTGTCTAGACCAGCAACTTCTTTTTATAGTATGACTTTCACATAAGCAGACTTGAAAAGAACCTGTCTGTTTCACTTTGTAGTCTCACATTACGATCCAGAGGGTGTTTTGGTTGAGACATGTCTCCTTCAGAGAAAGGTGTTCTCTGGTTCCATTATTTATAATATATAACCAGTTGCTATAATCTAGTTGATTCCAACTCATGGTGACCCCATGTGTGTCAGAGTAGAACCGTGCTCCATACGGTTTTCTTTTTTTTTTTTTTAATATTTTATTGTTTTTGGTGAAAGTTTACACAGCAAATTAGGTTCCCATTTAACAATTTCTATACGTATTGTTCAGTGACATTGGTTACATTTTTCACAGTATGTCACCATTCTCGTTATTCCCATTCTGATTATTCCATTTCCATTAATCTAGCTTCCCTGCCCCTCCTTGCTTCTCATTTTTTTTCTTTTAATTGTACTTCAGGTGAAGGTTTACAGAACAAATAGTTTCTCATGAAACAGTAGTACACATATTGTTTTATGGCATTGCTTAACAACCCCATGACATGTCAACCCTCCCCCTTCTTGACCGTTTTTTTTTTTCTTTTGGTGAAAATATATATAGCCAAAGATACACCATTTCAAAAATTTCTACGTGCACAGTTTGGTGACATCGACTATACTCTTCCAGTTGTGCTGCTATTCTCACTTTAGATGAAGGTTTATAGAACAAAATAGTTTCTCATTAAACAGTTACTACACATATTGCCCTATGAAAATGGTTAACAATCTCACAACACATCAACACTATCCTTACTCAACCTTGGGTTCCCTATCACCAGCTTTCCTGTCCCCTTCTGCCTTCTAGTCCTTGTCCCTGGACTGCTGTACTTTGTTAGTCCCATTTGGTTTTATGGGGCTGTCCACTCCCCAGCTGAACGGTGAACCTTGGAAGTGACTTCAACACTTAGCTAAAAGGGTTTCTGAGGGCCATACTCTCGGGGATTTCTTCAGTCTCTGTCAGGCCAGTAAATCTGATCTTTTTTTTTGTGAGTTAGAATTTTGTTCTACATCCTTCTCCAACTCTGTCCAGAACACTCTGTTGTGATCCCGGTCAGAGCAGTCAGTGGTGGTAGCCAGGCACCATCTAGCTGTACTGGACTCAGTCTGGTGGAGGCCGTGGTAGCTGTGGTCCATTAGTCCTTTGGACTAATCTTTCCCTTTTATCCAGTTCTCTTCACTCTCCCTTGCTCCCGAAAGGATGAGACCAGTGGAGTATCTTAGATGGCAGCTGACAGGCTTTTAAGACCCCAGACGCTACTCACCAAGGTAGAATGTAGAGCATTGTCTTTATAAAGTGTGTTATGCCAATTGAGCTAGATGTTCCCCGAGACCATGGTCCCCACAGCCGTCCACCCAGCAATTCAGTCCCTCAGGGAGTTTGGATGTGTCTATGGAGCTTTCATGACCTCTCCTTGTACAAGTTGTGCTGGTTTCCCCAGTATTGTGTAGTGTCTCACCCTTCACCCAAGATACCACTTATCTATTGCCTGTTTAGTATTTCCCCCTGCCATCCCTGGTAACCAACAAAGATCGTTACATTTTGTGTGTGAACTTTTGCATGGGTTTTTACAATAGAGGTCTCATACAATATTTGTCCTTTTGTGATTGACTTATTTCACTCAGCATAATGCCCTCCAGTTTCATCCATGTTATGAGATGGTTCACAGATTCATCATTGTTCTTTCTCGTTGCATAGTACGCCATTCTGTGTAGGTACCGTAGTTTGTATATCCATTCATCTGTTGATGGGCATCTAGGTTGTTTCCATCGTTTTGCTATTGTGAACAATGCTGCCATGAACATAGGTTTGCATATGTCTGTTAGAGTAATGACTCTTATTTCTCTAGGATATATTCCTAGGAGTGGGATTGCTGGATCATATGGTATGTCTATTTCTAGCTTTCTAAGGAAGTGCCATATCATTTTCCAAAATAGTTGTATCATTTTACATTCCCACCAGCAGTGCATAAGAGTTCCCATCTCCTCATAGCCCCTCCAACATTTGCTATTTCCAGTGTTTTTGATCCGTGCCAGTAATGCCGGGGTGAGATGGTATCTCATTGTGGTTTTAATTTGTATTTCTCTAATGGCTAGTGATTGCGAGCATTTCCTCATGTGACTGTTGGCCGCTTGAATGTCTTCTTTGGTGAAGTGTCTGTTCATTTCCTTTGCCCATTTTTAAATAGGATTGTTTGTCTTTTTGTTGTAGAGGTATTGGATTTTCTTGTAGATTATGGAGATTAGACCCTTTTCTGACTTGTACTGTCCAACATTTTTTTTCCAGTCTGTAGGTTCTCTTTTAACTCTTGGTGAACTCCTTTGAAGAGCATTTGTGTTTGATTTTTAGAAGATCCCAGTTATCTAGCTTATCTTTTTGGGTTAGTGTTTTGATGGTTATGGTTTGTACCCTATTAATGACGTGTATTAAGGCCTGTAGTGTTGGTCCTATTTTTTCTTCTATGAACTTTATAGTTTTAGGCTTTATATTTAGGTCTTTGATCCATTTTGAATTAGTTTTTGTATATGGCTTAAGGTATGGGTCCTGTTTCATTTTTTTTGCGGATGGATATCCAGTTTTGTCAGCACCATTTGTTAAAAAGACTGTCTTTTCCCCATTTGGTGGACTTTGGGCCCTTGTCTAAGATCAGGTGACCATAGGTGGATGGATTTACATCTGCGTTCTCAACTCTGTTCCATTGGTCAATGTATCTGTCGTTGTACCAGTACCAGGCTGTTTTGACTACCGTACCTGTATAGTAGGTTCTGAGGTCAGGTAGTGTGAGTCCTCCAACCTTCTTCTTCTTCTTCAGTACTGCTTTACTTATTTGGGGCTTCTTCCCTTTCCATGTAAAGTTAATGATTCGTTTTTCCATCTCTTTGAAGAATGTTGTTGTTATTTGGATCGGGATTGCATTGTATTTGTAAATTGCTTTGGGTAGAATTGACATTTTCACAATGTTGAGTCTACCTATCCATGAGCATGGTATGTTTTTCCATTTATGTAGATCCCTTTGGGTTTCTTGCAGTAGTGTTTTGCAGTTTCTTTGTATAGGTCTTTTACATCCCTGGTTAGATTTATTCCTAAGTATTTTACTTTTTTATGGGCTGTTATAAATGGTATTGTTTTCCTGATTTCCTTTTCATCATTCTCCTGATTGGTGTATAGTAATGCAACTGATTTTTGTGTGTTTATCTTGTATCCTGCTACTCTGCTGAATATTTCTATTAGTTCCAGTAGATTTCTTTTGGAGTATTTAGGGTTTTCTATGTATAGTATCATATCATCTACAAACAGGGACAGTTTAACTTCTTCATTTCCAATTTGGATGCCCTTTATTTCTTTTTCTTTACTGCTCTAGCTAGAACTTCCAACACAATGATAAATAGGAGTGGTGATAAAGGGCATCCTTGTCTTGTTCCTGTTCTCAAGGGGAGTGTCTTCAGCCTGTCTCCATTAAGAATGATGTTGGCCATTGGTTTTGCATAGATGCCCTTTATTATGTTGAGAAATTTCCCTTCTATACCTATTTGATTGCGAGTTTTTATCAGGAATGGGTGTTGGACTCTGTTGAATGCCTTTTCTGCATCAATTGAGATGATCATGTCTTTCTTTTCTTTCCTTTTATTTATGTGGTGGATTATGTTGATTGATTTTCTAATGTTGAACCATCCTTGCATACCTGGTATGAATCCTACTTGGTTGTGGTGTATTATTTTTTTGATATGATGCTGAATTCTGTTGGCTAGAATTTGTTCAGAATTTTTCCATCTATATTGATGAGAGATATTGGTCTGTAGTTTTCTTTTTTTGTGGCATCTTTGCCTGGTTTTGGTATCAGCGTTATGCTGGCTTCATAGAATGAATTCAGAAGTGTTGCTTCCTTTTCTATGCTCTGAAATAGCTTGAGTAGTACTGGTACAGGCTCTTCTGTAACTGTTTTGTAGAACTCTCCAGTGAAGCCATCCGGGCCAGGGCTTTTTTGTTGTTGGGAGTTTTTTTTATTACCGTTTCAGTCTCTTCTCTTGTTATGGATCTGTTCAGATTTTCAACATCATTTTTTGTAGTTTGGGTAGATAGTGTGTTTCTAGAAATTTATCCATTTCCTCTAGGTTTTCAAATTTCTTGGAGTATAGTATTTTGTAATATTCTGTTATGATCATTTTTATTTCAGTTGGGTGTGTTGTAATTTCACCCATTTCATTTCTTGTTTGTGTTATTTGCATCCTCTCCTGTTTTTCTTTTGTCAGTCTGGCCAGTGGTTTGTCGATTTTGTTGATTCTTTCAAAGAACAAACTTTTGGTTCGGTTGATTCTTTCTATTGTTTTTCTGTTCTCTATTTCATTTATTTCTGCTCTGATCTTTATTATTTCCTTTCTTCCAGTGGCTGTGGGCTTTTTTTTTTTTTTTTTTTTTTTTTTTTTTTTTTTTTTTTTTTTTGCTGTTCTATTTCTATTTGTTTGAGTTCTGTAGTTAATGTTTTGATTTTGTCCCTTTCTTGTTTTTTGATATGTGCATCTATTGCTATAAATTGTCCTCTGAGGACTGCCTTTGCTGTGTCCCAAAGGTTTTGGTATGATGTGTTTCATTCTCATTTGATTCTAGGAATTTTTTGATTCCATCTCTGATTTCTTCTATTACCCAGTGATGTGTAAGCAGTGAACTTGTCGGTTTTCATGTAATTGATTTTTTTCCTTGCTCTTTCTGTTGTTAATTTCTACCTTGATGGCACTGTGTTCAGAGAAGATACTTTGAATTATCTCAACGTTTTGGATCTTGTTGAGGATTGCTCTGTGGCCTAAGATGTGGTCTATTCTGGAGAACGTTCCATGTGCATTGGAAAAGAATGTGTACTTTGCAGCGGTTGGGTGGAGTGTTCTATATATGTCTATGAGGTCAAGTTGGCTGATTGTGCCCTTTAGGTCTTCTGTATCTTTGCTGAGTTTCTTCTTAGTTGTTCTGTCCTTTACTGAGAGTGTTGTGTTGATGTCTCCTGCTATTATTGTGGAGCTGTCAATTTCTCTTTTCAGTGTTGTTAGAGTTTGTTTGATGTATTTTGGAGCCCTGTCATTGGGTGCGTAGATGTTTATTATGGTTATGTCTTCATGATGGATCATCCCCTTAATCATTGTATAGTGTCCTTCTTTGTCTTTTATGGTGGATTTTGTTTTAAAGTCTATTTTATCTGAGATTAGAATTGCCACTCCTGCTCTTTTTTGGTAGTTGTTAGCTTGATATATTTTTTTCCAACCTTTGACTTTTAATAAATTCACATCTTTGTTTCTAAGGTGTGTCTGTTGTAGACAGCATATTGATGGATCCTGTTTTCTTATCCATTCTGTCACTCTCCATTTCTTTATGGGTGTTTTGAGTCCATTTACATTCAGTGTAATTATTGATAGATGTGAGTTTGTTGCTGTCATTTTGTACTGCTTGTTTTGGTGGTGCTGGTGTTTTCTTTGTTCTTCTTACTCTCCTGTGCTGAGTTACTTTTGTTTGTGGATTTTTTTTCATTTCTTTTTTTTGTAGGTTTTGTTTTTGCTGAGACTTTATGGTTTTCCTCTTTATTTTTATGAGTATGTTTATTAACTTTCTTTTTGGCTACCATGAAATTTACCCTTGTCTTTCTAAGTTTGAAGCAGTCTATTTTTACTTGGTATCGCCTTGCCTTCTTCTCCATTAGAAGGCTCTATACCTACACCGTTTATTCCCTCTTTTATTGTTCTGATGTTGTTGTAATTTACTGATTACCTGGTCTGCTTCCCTGTTGTATTTCTTTTGGTTTTGGATAGTCCTTGACAGTTCATTTCCTAGATTGGTATCTGGCTGGTACGATCCTGCGTCCTAGGTTCTGCCTGTGAGCTGAAGTTGTTTGTCCTCAGATCGAAGAACTCCCTTTAGTAATTCTTGTAAGTTTGGTTTGATTTTTACATATTCCCTTAATTTCTATTTATCTGGAAATGACCTAATTTCACCATCATAATTGAAAGAGAGTTTTGCAGGATATATTATTATTGGCTGGCAATTTTTTTCTTTCAAGGTTTTATATATGTCATACTATTGCCTTCTTGCCTGCATGGTTTCTGCCGAATAATCTGAGCTTAGTCTTATTGTTTCTCCTCTGTATGTGATTTCTTGTTTTTCACGAGCTGCTCTCAGGATTCTTTGCTTGTCTTTGGTTTTGGCGAGTGTGATTATAATATGGCTTGGTGATTTTCTTTTGCGGTCTCTTCTATATGGGGTTCGTGGAGCTTCTTGGATGGCCAGCTTTTCATGTTTCATGATATTGGGGAAGTTTTCTGTCAGCAGTTCTTCAGTGATCCTCTCTGTGTTTTCTGTTTTCTCCCCCTGTTCTGGAACTCCAATCACTCGCAAATTTTTGCTTTTGATTGTATCCCACATAACTCTCAGGGTTTCTTCATTTTAATTTGTTCTTTTTTCTGAGTTTTCCTGAAACAGCGTTGTAGCCAAGTGTTTGTCTTCAATTCCACTGATCCTGTCTTCCACCATTTTAGATCTTCTCCTCAGCCCTTCTATGACACTGTCCATTTCTGAAATCTTGTTTATCTTCTGGATTTCTAATTGTTGTCTTTGTATAATTTCTAGTTGTGAATTTATTTTGGCATTTTGTTCTTGCATTATTTTCATGAATTCTTCGAATTTTTTGTCTGTATTTTCGATGAATTTGTCTATTTTTTCCTCATTTTTTTCTGCTTTTTGCCTCAGCTCTTGGAGAATTCTGAGTATTAGAGATTTGAATTCCCTATCAGGTAGTTCTAGTGCCTTTTCTTCCACTTAAAAGTCATCTGGTGTTTTATTTTGGATGCCTACGAAACCATCCTGTCTGGTTTTTGTAAATGTTTTGATATTGTCTGCTGTCTTCGGGGCATTCAGTAGTTGTTTTTCTCATTTATTGATTGTAGATTTGTTTCATCCTTTTTTTAAATTTGGCTATGTCTGAGCAGGCGGGCTCTGTGTTCTTTGTTGTTTGCTCATCTGTGGGCATGATACTTTTTGCCTCCTTCTCCAACTGGCAGGGTCAGTCTCTCAGATAGGGTACAGCAGGGCAGGTCTAGCTGAAGAGGAGTTACTGGGATGTGTTGTTTGTGGCGCTTACTACAGCCACCAGGGCAGGTTGGTAATCAATGCAGGGTAGGTTGCAGTAGGCCATGCCTGTGCTGCTTGGTGGTGTGATGTTAAGTGCATGGCGCAGATAGGCAGGATGTAGGGGGGAGATTTTTATGTGTGGAGCTAAGATGGATATGGGAGAGAGGAGAGAGGAGCAGGAGCCAAAAACATCCAAACAACCAAAAAAGAGTGCTAGGGGAGCTTTCTGTTGGTGTGGAGAGATGAAAGACTTTGAAATGGAGAAAAACAGAAAGGGGAAGAAGAATAAAGAAAAGAAAAAAAAAAGAAAAGAATGAATATATAAAAATCAGAAAGAAAAAAGAACAGGAAAGCTCCCAGGGATCCCACCGGTGCAGCTATGATGTCTGGGGAAGTTTTTCTCAGGTGTTGCAGTACAGCCTGGCTAGAAGGTGTAGAGGTATTCAGCACCAGGTATTCAGGGAACAGAAAGAGAAGGAAGGTATAGAGAGACGAGAAACTGAGTAATGAAGAAAGACAAAAAGGGAAAAAGGGGGAAAACAAAACAAAACAAATTAAAAAAAGAAAAAGGAACAAGAAATTTCTCCAAAACACCAGAAGAAAAAAAAAAAAAGCCCTCGGATCCCTCTGTGTGTCTGTGCAAGCCAAGGGGGTAGGCGCCAAGCCGCGCAGCAGAGCCTGGACATAACAGGCTCCGAACTCAAGAAAAGGAAAAGAAAACTAACAAACAACCCAAAACAAAAAAAGCCCTGGGATCCCACCAGCGTGGCAGCCCAGACCGGGAAGAGCTCCACACTCGAACAGAGCTCCGCAGCCCCTTAGGAAGAAGCAAAGATGGCGCGTGGAGCCAGTTATTTGAGCAAAAGGAGGGGCAGGTGGTGAGAGATAAGGAAGAAATCAAAAGAAGAGGAAAACAAGCAACAACAAATGGCACTCAGAGAGCCAGCCAGTGCGGGTGGATAGAATCCAAGCGGCCGGTGCTTCCCAGACAAGAGACTGTGGCTGCCGGAAGCAGAGGAGGCTGAGTGGGTGTGAAGACGGGTGAGGTGTGGGGAAGCGTATATCGCAAATTACCCGAGCTCCACAGCCCCTCAGGAAGAAGCAAAGATGGCTCACGGAGGCAGGTATTTGAGTGAAAGGAGGGGGAGGTGGTGAGAGGTAAGGAAGAAATCAAAAGAAGTGGAAAAAAAGCAACACCAGCAGTCAACAAATGGCACTCAGAGAGCCGGCCAGAGTGGGCAGGTGGAATTCAAGCAGCCAGTGCTTCCCAGTCAAGAAACTGTGGCCACAGGAAGCAGAGGAGGCTGAGTGGGGGTGAAGAAGTGTGGGGTGTAGGAAAGTGTATATCGGAAATTACCAGTTGTTCTGTCTCCCACTGGAAGCTCTGTGAAGCTGCTTTCTCATACCCCCTATTTGCTGGTCTTTGATAGGAGTCCAAGATAGTGAATCCACGCTGCGTTAGCTGACAGGGGACCTCTGCAAGAACCTCTCCTTGCTCTCCATTCTCTGTCAGTTTTCTCACTCCACTGGTGCTTGGCTGAGTACTTTATCTCTTCATTTGACGTTTTAGGGTTTCAGGATTGCTGTTTTCTCTGTTTGGCTTAGTTTTTCGGATCTTTGCTGTGGAGGGACGGCGTGGTGCTTCTGCTTAGAGCGCCATTTTGCCAAAAGTCCTGCTTGCTTCTCATTTTCGCTTTAGGATAAATATTGACTGTTTGGTATAGTATAGTTTTTTTTTTTTTTTAAGGAGCACAGTACTTATGGGTGACATTGTTTATTTTATGAGCCAATCTGTTTTTTAGCTAAAAGGTGACCTCCAGGAGTGGTTTCAGTTCCAAGTTTAAAGAGTACCTCAGGGCAATAGTCTTGGGGGTTCCTCTAGTCTCTATTGGTCCAGTAAGTCTGGCATTTTTAAAGAATTTGAGTTTTATTCTACATTTTTCTCCCATTTTACAAAGGATCATCTATTGTGCCTCTTGTCAGAATGGTCAGCAGTGGTAGCCGGGCACCATCTAGTTCTTCTGGTCTCAGGGTAGATGAGGCCGTGGTTTCTGTGAGCTATTAGTCCTGAGGACTAGTTTCTTCTTTGAGTCTTTGGGTTCTTACTTTCTCTTTTGCTCTAGATGAGTAGAGACTGATAGTTGTATCTCAAATGGCTGCTTGCAAGCTTTTAAGACCCCGGACACTGTTTACTAAACTAACTGTAGAACATGAACGTTATGAACTATGTTTTGTCAGTTGATTGAGTTGTCCCACAAGACTATGGTCCTAAGCCTTTAAACCCAGTAAACCAATCCCTCGAAGTGTTTGGTTATGTCTAGGAAGAATCTGTAACTGTGATCCCTATGTGTTTTATTAAATATATGAATATGTGTGCAAGACACTCCATACAGCTTTCAATGGCTGATATTTTGGAAGTAGATCATCAGACTTTTCTTCTGAGGCATCTCTGGTTGAATTCGAACCTCCAACCTTCAGGTTAGAAGCCAAGCATGTTGGCCATTTGCACCACCCAGGGACTCCATCTATAGTATAAAACAAAAAAACCAAACCCGTTGCTGTCAAGTTGCTTCTGACTCATAGCGACCCTAGAGGACAGAGTAGAACTGCCCCATAGGGTTTCCAAGGAGTGGCTGGTGGATTCAAACTGCCAACCTCTTGCTTAGCAGCCAGGCTCTTGATCACTATGCCACCAGGGCTCCATCTATATTATATAGCCAATGTTGAATATTTTTATTGAATGTCTTCTGAGTGGTGCACATTCCATGTGAAGTGTGTATGAGGGATTTGTCTTGTTATACAAAGAGTTATTATAACATCTTCATTTTTTAAAATAATTTTTTGTCATGTAATTTGTGGTAGAGGTAGCCCAATGTGTGATCCTAAACCAGAGTGACAACTACAATGAGTCTCTCACTATTACACCAAGTCATTTTCGGAAGAGAGAGAACTGTCTGAATTTGCCAGCACTTCGTTTCTCCAGAATTGGGCAGTATTGCACCAGTCTCTGCAACTCTCAGTCCCCTACCTCCTGAAATACTGATTTGCAGTGTTAACTTCCTCCAGCTAAAGCACTCAATTTTTTTTTTTTTTGGACCAAGTTTATAAAACTAAATAAGAATGATATATAGATTCTTCTTTGGAAAAATATGGGCATCTCTGATTTAAATATAATTAGCAGTTCAGTTTTCAGAAAAGCAGAAAAGTAAAGTCTTCTGAGGGTACCACAACAGTTTCACAGTTAAAAAATATAATTAGATTTCACTGAAATCAAATCTTCCTTTTTTTAAGATAAGCTAGGATATCTCACAGATAAAGGAAAAAGAAAATCTGTATGATTTTTGAATTTCCTTATATATTATTAAATCATGGACAGTCTCATATAGTCAGAAACAATTATGAGCAAGTTTTACCTTACAAAATGGTTCTACTTTTTCTCTGATACTTAAGACTATGGTTTATATTATATATTTATATCGCCTATATTTATATACACGCTCAGAATATAAACAAAAGCAATAATGATAGTAATAGTAAAAATAATGATTCTGGTCCACAAGTTCTCTTAAACTGAATTTACTTATGAAATATTAACATATTTCAAAGTAGTAACTCCAAGATGTTTTTAACGTATCTTCAATGCTAGTATGTGTATGTCTATGGGATAAGTGTTTTGGGCAGTTTTGGGTGTTTACTCAGAGTTAGAGCAGCTGCGTTTGGAGGAGGGAATCGAGACTGGGAAGCACAATGTATGCTGATGCCAGAGCAATGATGGTATGACCAGAGAGAGGGAAAGGCAAATGAGGGGAGAATATCACTCTTGTATAGGATAAAACAAAGTACATTTTGAGGATACATCAGGAGACATATAAAGTAGAAATTCTTTACTTGACCTGACTAATGTAATATTTCTAATAGTAATAATTCAGGCTTATTATCTAGAAAATTTACACAGTGCTGTTTTATACCATGGAAGCAGCAGGCAAGAAATCAAAAGATGCATTGCACTGGGCAAATTGACTGCAAAAGACCTCTTTAAAGTGTTGAAAAGCAAAGATGTCACCTTGAGGACTAAGGTGCACCTGACTCAAGCCATGGTGTTTTCAATCGCTTCATATGCGTGTGCAAGCTGGACGATGAGTAAGGAAGACCGAAGAATTTGACGCCTTTGAATTGTGGTGTTGGCGAAGAAGATTGAATATACCGTGGACTGCCAAAAGAATGACCAAATCTGTCTTGGAAGAAGTACAGCCAGAATGTTCCCTAGAAGCAAGGATGGTGAGACTACTCTCACATACTTCGGATGTGTTATCAGGAGGTATCAGTCCTTCAGAAGTACATCAGTCTTGGTAAAATAGAGGGTGAGCGAAAAACGAGGAAGACCCTCAATGAGATGGATTGACACAGTGGCTGCAACAATGGGCTCAAGCATAGCAACAATTTTGAGGATGGCACAGGACCGGTCAGTGTTTCGTTCTGCTGTGCACAGGGTCGCTATGAGTAGGAACTGACTAGACGGCACCTAAAAACAACGTTTGGTGAGAAGCCCTGGTGTCTCAGTGGTTAAAGAGCTCTGCTGCTAACCAAAAGGTGGTTCCTTGGGAGAGAAATGTGGTGTCTGCTTCTGTAAAAATAAAAACAAATCAACAAAAAAACAAAACAGCAACAAAAAACAAAAACCAAACCCATTGCAGCTGGGTCAATTCTGACTCATAGCGACCCTAAAGGACAGAGTAGAACTGCCCGCGTAGGACTTCCAAGGCTGTAAATCTATGGGAGCAGACTGCCACATCTTTCTCCTGTGGTGCGGCTGGTGATTTCGAACCGCCAAACTTTCAGTTTGCTGAGTGCTTAACACTGCGTCACCAGAGCTCCATCCATAAAGATTACAGTCTAGGAAACCCTATGGGGCAGTTCTACTCTGTTCTATAGGGTTGCTATGAGTCAGAATCGACTTGACGGCAAAGGGTTTAGTTTCCGTTTGATAAATTTTAAATTGCTATCGAATGAAAAAAGCATCCGTAAGGCTATAGAATATTTTTTTTTTAAAAGATCTACAAATCTGCTGATTTTATGAAATGAAAAAGAATTTTACTGGATCTGAATTATGTGTAGAATTTTGAGTGGAATAATCATACCACAGAGGAAAATAAAGTCCTGCCCATTTATGTTTTATGTTGAAAATGCAAAAGGAAATCAGGTGAAGCTGATGCTAACAGGAAAGAACTAGAGGTACTGGCCCTCAGAAGACATTCAAAATCTGCTGCTATGCAATAAGACCCAACTCTAAATTTATGGTTGTCTCTTCTGATCATCTATTTATCCCATGCTTTCCTATCATTAGGGAGGGGATGCAGTGACAAATTGTAATTCCAGTGGTAGAGTTCAGCTAAATTAGGCCATAAGAAAAAGGTTCTGTTAAGATAATCAAACCTTCTATAAAGTAGGAGACTTGGGAAGAAGCTATAGATCTCCCTGTGCGTATTTCAAGCTTTGAGAAAATTAAAGCCTCTCTAGTGCTTGACTGCCAAGATGTTACAGGCGTATGAATATTAAGTGAGACTTAGGTAAATTGAAGAAAGCATAGATTATAATTTTGATCCTTTTGTAATTAGAAAAGCAAACGTTTTACTGAAAAATCAGTATCAGTAAAGTACTATGTAACATTTTGCTCCTCAGGTTTTATAGAGAATGAACAAAACAAAGAACCAGTGACTAAAATTTTAAACCAATGGCAGAACTAATAATAATGGCATTGGATATAGAAGCAAAATAATGTGGGTTTTGCCTCATTTTATATTTTTGCCTTCGGCAAACACATAGGTTGGAGATAAGAGAGAAGCAACTAGAAGGGTGAATCTTCCATGTTTCTTTTATTCTATTCAGTCAAGACTGCAGAATCCCAGTCCTATTTTAAATACACTCTTTAGATTTCTTATCTTTTCACCTTTAACCACTGTCTTAATTTCTCTTGTCCCAGTTCTATACCATATAAAATAAAGATACTAAATGTATCTACCCCATAGTTATATTATGAGCATCTCAATGAAATAATATATGCCAATTGCTTAGAACAGCATCTGGTATATGCTAGTAAATGTAAATGTTAGCTGCCCTTATTATTTCTCAATCAGATGTATCTGGATATAGGGGGAATTGGAATGTGATTATGTTTGTATGTGCATGTGCTTGTATGTACATAGCTATAGTATGTTGTTGTCATGTGCCATGAGTCAATTTGGACTCATAGAGACCTTATATGGCAGAGTATAAATGCCTCATAGAGTTTTTTCTAGGCTGTAATCTTTATGGGATGGCAAGGTCTTTTCTCCTGCAGAGCCTCTAGTGGCTTTGATTAGCAGCTGAGCACTTTACCATCGTACCACCAGGGCTTCTCAACTATAGTATTTAAAAAAACAAAACAAAAACCCATTGCTGTCAAGTCGATTCCAACTCGTAGTGACCCTATAGTATACCCAGTGATTATTATAAATGCATAATATATGAATGATTTCATTTAATCTCTCATGGCTAGCATGTAGTGTAGCTACCATTATATTCATTTTTAGATTAAAAATATTGAGTTTCAGAATGGTTAAATGATCCAAATTATGTAGTTAATAAATCAGAATTTGAGCCAACAACTGTCTGATTCTAAAGCCTATAATTTTCTCACAAGTCCAGGCTGTGATCTAGACAAAGGTCGTATGATAAACACAAAGTGGAAGCTGTTTTCAAAGCTCTATTACAGGATCAGTAACTGTAGCTATACTTTCATGTGATGAGAAAACCTCTATGATCACCTTACCCAAATCCCTCTCCCATTCCTTCTATTTGCAAATGTTTAAAAGTCTGAGAAGCTGCATCTTCAAAAGCTGGGAGCTCTCCCATATGCCCTCCTACCTTTTTGTCAAAAATCAGCTAGCATCTTCTCCCTTAATTCCTCTTATGGAGAAGAAGCATCTCAAGATGGAGACAGTGGGATTAATGGTCCTGGGTATAGGCAATAAAGGGTATAATTTTTAAAAAATAAAATAATAAAAATTATCTGCATTTTTATTGTAACTATATCCAGGCAGCTCTAAACAATGTCAGTGATAAAATATTTTTCCCCTGCTGGAGGAACTGTTCCTATCACTAGCCTCAAACTTGGTTTGCAGATGTCATGGAGTTAAACAGAGTATCAGTATCAAGCTTAGGTTGGGGAGATTGGGTAGAGAGCCAGGAGATGCCAGAACAAAAAGTCTGTTATATCAAGGAATCTGATATTGAGATTCAGAAGAAATAGAGCACATGTTGGCAAGGGAATGTAATTATTATAAGCCCAGGTGGAAATCAGAGTCCAGGCAGATCAGCAAAATAGAATGGAAAAGGAATCTGGGCTCATTCTCAAGGGACACAGACCTTGGGACTGAACTCAAAGGGATTAGATAACAGAGACTAAAAACCAGGCAGCATGACCAGGCAGCAAGTATGAAGAGGGGCATCAGGAGAAATACCCAAGGCCAGACCTAGGGTAAGAAGTTGCACAGGATCCCTCTTTAGAGTCAAGGTGGAACCAAATATAGCAACCTCAACAAAGATGTCCGCTAGGCTTTTAAATGCTAAAACCAGAATTAGACCCATACGGATACTAGAAGAGTTAGCAGTTTAATTATATCCACCCTTGAAAACGAATAGAATATGTTTGGGGACAGTCTTGGCATTGATACAATTTGAAAGTTGCTAGATACTTTGGGTTCTTCTGAATATCTCAGAAGGCCAATAAAAACTCAGTAGTGACTTTATAGGCTCCAAGCCTCCATAAATACAGTACCAATAAACAGTCAGAAATGCCATTAAGATCATACAAATTTCACTTAATTTATTTAAGTGAATTGTTCTTCTTTGTTATTGTTGTTAGTTGCTGTTGAGTTGGCTATGACTCATGGCGACCTTATGTATAACAGAACAAAATGGTGCCTGGTCCGGTGCCATCTTCATGATTGTTAGTATATTTGAGTCCATTGTTGCGGCTATTGTGTCAATCCATTTCATTGAAGGTTTCCATTGTTTTCATTGACCCTCTACTTTACCAAACATGATGTCCTTTTCTAGCGATTGGTCTTTCCTGATGACGTACCCAGAGTAAGTGAGCTGAAGTGTGGCCACTCTGGCTTCTAAAAAACATTCTGGTTGTATTTCTACTAAGACTGATTTGTTCGTTCCTGTTAACTACAGACTCTTATTAACTATAACTCTTTAACTATTTTGGGGGAGAGAAGTCTATAGAATCTAAAAATAAGTAAAGAATGCAGTAATAAATAGTGATAAGTGTTCATGGTAGTAAAGTTTATATAAAGTGATCATAGTTCACTTTTGAGTGTGAATGTTAATATCCCAGGGAAATTGCAAGACAAGCAAGCCCTTCAGATTCTGGGACTTCGCGTGAAGCTGCTAGGCTTTGCACTGATAATCTGGCAGCGTTTCAATTTGTAAATTGGATAAGGGAGCTATCACCTAGACTTAAATCCCATCTTTAACCTCCTTGGTAAGAACTGAAGGCAGACGCTTCTTACATAAAGTTACAGGACTACAGAACTCAATGCCTCAAGAATTTTGATTTGTCTTGACATTTGACAGTACGAGCTACTAAAGCCTTCTGTTCACTGGACCTTCAGCAAGCCTTCAGAAATAGAAGCAGAATCTCAGTGTGACTTGTATTTTATAGAAAAAAAATGAAACGCTTCCTTTCCTCTTGTTGTTTATAAATAAAATAGCCTTTTAAAGTAGGTTTTTCTTGGAATTTTGTAAGTATGTAATAAATCATGTCACTCCACTTCTCAGTACTACATGCCAGTTCCATTTAGTAAAGAGTGACTGGCTCATTTTTTCCCCTAAGATTTGCATATTTTCTGTTTTAATAATCAGCATATACACTGTTTTGGAACTGAAAATGATTACAGATTTCTACTAGTTCTTTTCTGTGGTTTCCATCTGTATCAATGGCATTTTCTCTTGTTGATATTTTATTCAAAATGAAGCAACAGCATCCTCTAGTAAATCTAGAGAAGATGAATTTCTGAAGTAAAAACAAAATAAAACATTTCTTTAATTCATTCATTCACTTAATCAATAAACATTTTCAGCTCCCTCACTTGACAGTGAGGCATGACTCCATAGAAGCTTATACAGTGTTATGGAAATTAGCGTGTATTTTTAGCACAATTTTAATGAGTAGAAAAGAATTAATTTATATGCTTTCGAAGGTAAGGTGGAAGCCGCAGATAAGCTCTCCGTTCTAATACTTTCTCTAATGGGGGGAGGGGCGGATAGATTATATTCTCAGTTTGAAAATAGTCTAATGCCCTAAAATTACCTGATGGGGTTTTTGCCTCATTTGTATGTTTGCCTTTGGCAAGTGCTTAGGTTGGAGATGAAGAAGCAAGGAGAAGGATGTGTCCTTCACTTTTCTCACCATTCAGCCAAGACTGCTGCATCCCAGCACTATCTTAAGTACACTACTTGAAATTCACATCTTTTCATCTGTAGCCACCTATTTAACCTCTCTTTGCCTCAGTTTCTTCATCTGTAAATAAGGAGACTAATTGTATCTGTTGTTGTTGTTGAGTGCCATCGAGTTGGTTCCGACTCATAGCAACCCTATGTACAGCAGAACAAAACACTGCTTGGTCCTGCACCATCCTCACGATCATTATTGTGCTTGAGCTCATTGTTGCAGCCACTGTGTCAGTCCATCTCGTTGAGGGTCTTCCTCTTTTTCGCTGACCCTCTGCTTTACCAAGCATGATGTCCTTCTGCAGGGACTGGTCCCTCCTAATAACATGTTCAAAGTATGTGAGATGAAGTCTCAGAATTCTCACTTGTAAGGAGCATTTTGGCTGTGCCTCTTCCAAGACAGATTTGTTCATTCTTCTGGCAGTCCATGGTATAATCAGTATTCTTCACCAGCACCATAATTCAAATGCATCAATTCTTCTTCAGTCTTCCTTATTCATTGTCCAGCTTTCACAAGCATATGTGGCAATTGAAAATACTATGGCTTGAGTCAGGCATACCTTAGTCCTCAAAGCGACATCTTGCTTTTCAACACTTGAAAGGTCTTTTGTAGCAGATTGGCCCAACACAGTACATTTGATTTCTTGACTGCTGCTTCCATGTGTGTTGATTGTGGGTCCAAGTAAAATGAAATCTTTGACAATTTCAATCTTTTCTCTATTTATCATAATGTTGCTTATTGGTCTAGTTATGAGGATTTTTGGTTGTTTTTATGTTGAGTTGTGATCCATACTGAAGGCTGTAGTCTTTGATCTTTATCAGTAAGTGCTTCCAGTCTGCTTTGCTTTCAGCAAGCAAGGTTGTGTCATCTGCATATCGCAGGTTGTTAATGAGTCTCCTCCAATCCTGATGTCCTGTTCTTCTTCATATAATCCAGATTCTCAAATTATTTGCTCAGCATACAGATTTGAATAAGCATGGAGACAGGATACAACCGTGTCACACACCTTTCCTGATTTTAACCCATGCAGTATCCCCTCGTTCTGCTTGAACGACTGCCTCTTAGTCTACATACAGGTTCTGCATGAGCACAATTAAGTGTTCTGGCATTCCCATTCTTCACAATGATACCCATAATTTGTTATGATCCACAAAGTCAAGTGCCTTTGCATAGTCAATAAAACACAGGTAAACATCTTTCTGGTATTCTCTGCTTTCAAACAAGAACCATCTGACATCAGCAATGATATCCCTCGTCCTATGTCCTCTTAATCCAGTTTGAATTTTTTCAGTTCCCTGTTGATGTACTGCTGCAAACATTTTGAATTATCTCCAGCAAAAATTTACTTGCATATGATATTAATGATATGTTCGATAATTTCTGCATTCGATTGGATCACCTTTCTTTGGAATGGGCACAAATATGAATCTCTTCCAGGTGGTTGGCCATGTAGCTATCTTCCAAATTTCCTGGCATAGACGAGTGAGCACTTTCAGCACTGGATCCATTTGTTGAAACATCTCAATTGGTATTCCATCAATTCCTGGAGCCTTGTTTTTCACCAATGCCTTCAATGCAGCTTGGACTTCTTCCTTAAGTACCATTGGTTCTTGATCATATGCTACCTCCTGAAATGGTTGAACATCAACGAATTCTTTTTGGTACAGTGACTCTGTGTATTCCTTCCATCTTCTTTTGATGCTTCCTGCATTGGTCACTATTTTCCCTGAGAATCCTTCAATATTGCAACTCGAGGTTTCAATTTTTTCTTTAGTACTTTCAGCTTGAGAAAGGCCGACTAAGTGCTTCCCTTTTGGTTTTCTAACTCCAGGTCTGTGCATACTGTATGTACTGCAGTTATATTTTATGAAATGTTAAATGAGATATATTTTAAACGCTTAAAAGAGTGTCTCTTCCATCGCAGTAAGCACAAAGGTTAGCTATCACTATTTTTGGGCATATATGGTGTGTATGTGTGTGATATGTATATACTTGTATGTACATGTGTTTTTGTGTATATGAATAAATATGTATTGTGTCCTGTGCTTAGTAGAAAAGAATAAAGTGCTTATTTACTTGAGGTAATTAGAATTACTTTGTATACCAGAGAAATACTGGGAAGAGAGGGTAGGAGAAAGAGTTAAAAGTAGAGGGCAAGAGAGAGAACTTCCTGAATAGCATTATTTGTATCATCTTCACTGGGTTCTCATTGATTCTCATTCATGAAGATGGATCCACAGGCTTTCTTCCTGGATCATTTTTATCTGAATCACCTGAAATGCACTACATCATTTAAGAAGATGACCGTGTTTCTTAAATTAATATTGACTCATACAATGTCTATGACCAACATTATAAAATTGAACCTGAACTGTTTGTTTTTTTCAGATTCTAATATGCTATCCTAAATTATTTTCCTTCTCTATTCAGAGAAAATTTTCTTTTAGTGTTGTAGCAAATTTCAAAGACAGTTAGGAGGCTAAAATACTTGGGATTGCCAAGCAGGAATCAATATCGATGAATTATCTTGCTGAATTTATCAAACAAAATTTTTTTTTTTTTTGGTCTCTATTGGCACATAATTTTCTAATGAATGGTGGTAACTAAGAAATCGATGTTTCTAATTTTCATAATAACAAGCAAATGTGATCACTTCCAAAAATGCTCTGAAAATTTCTTCATGCTATAAGTCCCTAGCAAGTTTTCTTAGTTGGTTAGATCCATGTTGCTAGGATTTCCTATATCAAGTAAGAATAAATGTTATCCAGGGGTGGATTACCCAATAAAGATGTGGGGAAACCCATGTGAAATTGTTCACTACAGATTAATAAGTAAGCATTAGTAAGCCCGTGCTTACCTGGTTTACTGAGTAGTCCGTCCTTGTCAGGGATTGTAAATTTGAAAAGAGGCTTTGATTCTGTAGGAAGGTACTGTGGGGTTGGGAGAGAGGCAGATGCCAGCCGTACCTGGAAGCAGAATTTTTGATGTGGTGAAAAAATACGGAATTGTTCACTACAGATTATCTGTATTCGCTATTACCTATTGGGAAATCCCCCCCTGATGTTATCCCATTATGCAAGTGAAAGATTTTCACTAGCCTTGTGGAGTTAACTGTGTCATTACACAATGTCTTTCTTTTGTGCATCAGTAAACTATGAAGAAGTTAAATTCTGAGTTAAAAATATATTTTGCTGCCCTTATCACTAACCACTTTATCAGAACAGTATGAGCAACTCTCTTTTAGTTTATGAACATTTTGCAATTTCGAAATTTACTATCTAGTTAGTTACTCCAATGTTTATTTGAAAAAATTCACTTAAATCAATCTTTATTCATAAGGGATTACTGTCATTAAGTAATAATTTCTGTTGTTCAGCAGAGGATTTCTGGCAAGCTTCAGAAGGTGAATATGTCAGTGATGTACCCCTCAAGGTTTATAATACCTGGGTATTGAATGAGATTGCTAAAATGGAAACAGAGACAGTTGAGCTTTTAAATAGGACAGCCACCTCTCACTTATCATCAGTGCAATATGCAGATCTGATGAATCAGGGTGTTTCCATTACATTCCCACCAAACTTGTAATTAATGCTATTATGTAGCAGAAATGCTGTCTTGTTGTAAATAATTCCCCTCCTGTTACTTAGCACTTAAAAACTGTGATAAAAAGGTACAAATTCCTTTAAAGAAAAATGGAACTAAAGGAAGTGAGTTCATGTTTACTAAATACAGACTGTGTTCCAGGCATGGTGCTGGATACCTTAATTGTGTTATCTCACTTATTTCCCAGAACAACCCTCTTGAAGGGGAAAATCCAAAATTCAGAAATGATAGATTCACACAATATATTGCGTATATATTCTAACATCAGAACAATCTTTGGTCCTGGTTTTGCATCTCATTAATTAGAGACAGTAGCTCCCTGATACTTGAATAATTTCAACTGTTGTTTTCTAAAACATAAGCTTTTAAGTCGATTTAAATCACGTCTCTGCCACTTACTAAATGTAAATCTGTAGGCAAGTTTCTTAACATTTCTGAATCTTGGATTCTTAAGGAACTTATACCTTTTTTAAAAAAATTATCACAGTTCTTAAATAACTTGAATAGTCAGCAGGCAGATTTTATCCCTTTAAAATGAGAACAATAGTATGTCACAGGACTGTCCTGAGACTTAAAAGAGATAATAGCCGAGGACTCTTATTGTGAATATGAGGCCCTTGACATAGTTGGTGGAGGATGAGTTTGAATTTATAAATTGCAATTTGACTTGTAGCTTAGATTTAAGAATATAACTAGGTCTCCTTTTTAAAGGAATTCAGCAGATCTGCAGTATTTTAAAATATGTGTTGGGCATCATAAAGATTTACTGTCTTTGGCTAATGGACACTAAAGAGGAACTTCGGGTAGAAATTACAAGAATAATTTTAGCACAGTAAAAGATTCTTCTGAAAGTCAGTGTTCCCAACAATGATGTAGATTTGCTGAAGCCATATGCTGTGGTCACTGTAGTGACTCAAACACAAGCTACAATCTTTTGATGGGACAGGTGGAAGAAATTTTCAAAAGAATCTTTGATTCTATGCGATAATACGGTTCTAAAGACTCAGTGTTGGAGCTATATGTAGTTGACCAGCAAAATGTTCCCCAATTATAAATCTACCCTGCTGTCTCACCATGAATAGGTTATTCATCTATGACAAGTTTTAAATTGTTTGGGTTTACTTTTGTAAATATCTTTTAAACTGGAACAGTGAGAATTTTAACTTTATCTTAAATTTGAGTTAAAATGAATGTAATATTTATAAGTTTTGATGCATTTTTCAAGATTTGAAATTGTTAACATGACTTTGAATGAACTAGAAACTAAGAAATCAACTGAAACAAAATTCTTGTTAGACTTCTAATTCAGTGTGTGTGTGTGCGCGTGTGTGTGTGTGTGTGTGTGTGTGTGCGCATGGTTAAGGTGCTTGGAAACTATAAGAGCTGTCTAGTAAGATAATGCTGCTCTTAAGGTAATCCAAAGCAATATTTTCCAATTTCATATTTGTCTTTGATAGCCAGAGTCTGATATGGGCTAAATTTTTTTTTTCCTGATGTCATAAAAAGAAAGCTTTATGTCTCTAACTCCCTTTCCTAATTAACAAATTCCATTGCTAGTGTCACTTCATCATATACAATACGGCATATTTTAGCCCTCTGATAAGGACGAGGCCAGGTAAGGACTGTTGAAGTTGCTTATGACAGAGTGAAATGACAGCTGATTGTAGGGGAAGAAGTATTGGACATTGTATAGTCAGGGTTACAACAGGCTACCATACCCTTGCCTAGTTGGTACATAAAATTAACCTACACAGATATCAAGCCTAAAAAATACTGGCTTGAATACTGTTTTTGTCACTTAGTTGACTAAGTCATAGAACCTATCTGTGCCCGGCTTCTGTGTCTATAAAACTGGGGCAAGAATATTAGTCTCACATGATTGTTGCAGTTGACACATAAATGTGCTCAGCAAATGATTGCTGTTGGCAATTTTTTCTGTTCATAATTCTAAATAATAACAGTATCTATGGAAAATAGCTTCTTAATTAGTGAGAGGTTATAGCAGGATTTGGAGTCCCTGTGCAAACTGTTAAGCGCTTAACTATTAGCCAAAAGGTTGGTAGTTCAGACTCACCGAGAGGCTCCTTAGAGGACGTGCCTGACGGTCTGCTTCTGAAAGGTCACAGCCATGGAAACACTATGGAGCACAGTTCTACTCTGCACACAAAAATGGGGTCACCATGAGTCAGAACTGACTTAATGGCAACTAGCAACAATAACAATAGCTGGATTATAGTAGTTGACTCCAACTGGAGTCATTCCTATGAAAAATGACCAAGACCATAGAGTGTCT
This sequence comes from Dugong dugon, assembly GCA_030035585.1. Lineage (NCBI taxonomy): Eukaryota > Metazoa > Chordata > Mammalia > Sirenia > Dugongidae > Dugong > Dugong dugon. The sequence continues at coordinate 38,483,096 of CM057467.1, forward strand.
TGGGTAATTTGCTATGAAGGGAGGGAAGGCTACTAATATTTGTAGAAAGCCTAATATGTTCTGGGTACCATGATAAATTCTATATATATGTTTATTGGTTTATTATATTTTCAACATATAATGATTGATCATCTACTGTGTTCTAAGTACTAAGCAAGACATTAAGGGCATAATGGTAAATAAAACAGGCATGGCCCATGTTCTTAGGTGCTTATAGTCTTGGGAATAGACATTAAACAAACAATTACATAGTTACTTAATAAATAATTAAAATTATGATGATCACAACAGAAGTATAAAGTTATCTCACTTAATTCTTATAGCACCACTGTAAAATAGATATCATTACCCTTTCACAGAAGAAGAAAATGAGACTTAAAAAGGCTAAACCACTTGCTGGAGGTCACAAAGCTAATAGAAGGTAGATTTAGCATGGGATCATAGGAGAGGTTCCAATGCTTGGACTTTTTTCACTCCATGAAGCTTCTCTGGGACGTCTCAAGATTATGTAATCTAAGGAGGTTCACAACTTAAATGACAACTTCTATCACTCTTACTTGAAATAAGTGTTTCTTGAGCACTTATGTGTCATGTACCAGCAAGCGGTGAGCAAAGCTCCTCCCTTCGTGGAGTTCACGTTATGTAATTACAAACTACAATGAGAATGACTAAGAAAAATTATGTGGTGTAACAGAGAGAACTGATTTAGTCTGGGAGTCCTGGAAGGCTCCCATGAAGAGATCTAAATAATAAGTAGGAGTTAACTAGGTAGAGGGCAGGGTGATAAGAGAGGAAGCCAAGCAGAGTGGTCAAGATATGCAAAGACCCTGAGTCAGAAGGGAACAAGATACATGCAACTAATAAACAAATTCAGTGTAGCTAAGACTTAGACGATGAAGAAGGTAAGATGCAGAGAGGTAGGTAGTAGCCTTTAAGTGTTTTAAACATTTTAGGAATATTAATCTTACTCATGGGAACAAAAGGGAGTTATTGAAGAGTTTTGAATAGAAGAGTTTCACAGTAGATTTGCTTTATAAAAGATCACATCAGCTGTAGGATAGGATATAGATTTGAGGTGGAGAGAGAGTGGACAAGAGTAGAACATAAAGATGTTATTGTCATAACTCGGGTGAGAGATGGTGGTAGCAGATTGAGAGAAGTGGGAAAGTTCAGAAGATCTTTAGGAGGTAAAATAGAAAGTTCTTGGGGTTAGATTATATATGAGAAGACAGAAGGAGTTTGGGTACAGGGATTAGGACTGCAACACCTCTTTTTCGGGAACACACTTCAATATATAACTACTGAAGAACCAGGGATACTTTCAGGCAGGATATGGCCGAAAGATGGACTTGGAAGCATGTGACGAATTTGACTTGTGGAAAGGGGGCCTGATGAAGGTTTCTTTTCTAAAACTATACTTAATCTGGGGGGAAAAAAGATAGTAATCTCATGGATATCTGAGAATAGTAGGATTTATAGAGGTTAGACTCTTTCCTGTTAAAAAATAAATTCTTAATGTAATGTTTCCACTTGATTTGCTAATTGGGCCCCACACTGTTCACGTTTGTGAAATCAATTAGCATTATTTAGCACTCATTATGTGTCTGTGAAAATATAGCAGACATTTTACCATTCTGTGGGGACACATTAAGGTTCTGATAAATCAGGAATCCCTAAGAAACTTCCCTGAAAAATAATAGACTCTTAATAATTATTTTATAAAAAAATGGGTGGATGGACTCCAGGTAGAGCAATGACTCTGAGCATAAACATGGCGGTGCGAGGTACAGAAAGTATGCAAATAGCAATGAGTTATTCATTTTTGGTTGGAGCATGGAGTAACTCAGGATAGTGGAGGAGAACACTGGGAAACTGGGGCACTATTGTTGTAGGTCTTACAAGTCAGTCTACTCTGTGAATAGCAAAAAGAGGATTCCATGGATATTTCAGTTTCCCATGTCTACTATGGGAATATAGAAAGACATTTTAACTGGAAATTTCAATGTATTTTTCTTTGCTAACGTGTCTCAGTATCCAGTAAGCTTCGTGATAAACAGATCTGGAGGCTGACAGCAGTATTTTCCTACTGGGATTTCTGGGAAGGAACTCAAATTTACACTGATAGATCTACTGAGAGTTTTATCAAGTGAAGAGCTTTCTTTGATAGGCAGTCATTTGGAATCCATTTTCCCTCATTTCAGAGTAATTCCTAGCCATGTCACTGTTCTATTTATATCCATGACCTCTTTTCCAAGGCTGTATCAGCTGAACACTGTAGAGATAGATATCTTTAAAAAAAGTAGTATATGGGTCAGAAGCATCAACCAAAATGAGTGTAATTAGACAGATTTTTAAAGAATGAAGGGATTTTTTTGAGGTAGCTTTATCAGTAAATTCTTAGTTAAATGTGTTTCCATTTGAATTGCTAAACCCTTATACAAAATTCACTTTTACAAATTTAGTTTAACTCAACATTCTTTGGATCATTGACTACCTACATTGCCAGATGTGTGTGTGTGTGTGTATGTTTATATTGTAGCTGGTGGTCATAGTCTAGACAAATGAGAAAACGTCTGGAAAAGTTTATTATCCATGTAGAAACCCTGGTGGCACAGTGGTTAAGAGCTCTGCTGCCAACCAAAAAGTTGGCAGTTAGAATCCACCAGCCACTCCTTAGAAACCCTACAGGGCAGTTCTACTCTGTCCTATAAGGTCGCTGTGAGTCTGAACTGACTCAGCAGAAATGGGTTAAAGGTAAGGTAGAAGAGAAAGAAAGAGCATACGGAAATGGCTGGGGTTCAGGGTAGGGATTCTTCCCTCCTTTCTGAAAGTGCATTAGCTCTTCAAAGGTGTTATTTTCTGAAACCTATTAAACCTCTGGGTAAACATCATACTATTTTTAACTCACATATACCAGAAGTTTTTAAACTTTGGGAATCATAAGAAATGCTTATGATCTTGTGGAAATACAGATAGCTGGGCCTTATACCCAGAGTTTAATTTAGTGGGTTTAGGTGGGGCCTGGGGATCTAATTTGTAACAAATACCCCCTGGATGGTTCTCATGCAGGTCATCCTGACTTTTATATTTGAAAAACTTGCTTAGGGCCAATTCTATCCACTAACTCTGGAAATTGGATGCAATTCAAGGCATTTAATAAAATTTTATTGATCATACCAATAGTGTGCAAGTGGCCAAGTATATAAAGTTACATAAATATCTAGGTGAGGAGAGCGTAAAAACATACAAGTATCAACACAATGCACACTGTGATAATGATAGAAATTTGTCCCTCCAACATGCATGTGAGAAAGTTACAGACTCAGAAGTCTAGGGAGAAAGCTTGGAAAGAGTAAGGGCTGAGCTCTGAGGTAGACTTTGCCTGGTTTTCAGGACTTGCCCTAAAAGAGCTTCATATTCAGTGAGGTGGAAATAGGTTTTTTCCTTCTTTTTTTGAGACTTCTCTTTTCAGAATAATCAGTACATCCATGAGACTTTCAGGATCTTTAACACCAGTTGCTGTTGAATCGACTCCAACTCATGGTGACCCCATGTGTGTTAGAGTAGAACTGTGCTCCGTAGGATTTCAATGACTGATTTTTCAGAAGTAGGTCACCAAGATTTTCTTCCAAGGCACCTCTGGGTGAACTTGAACCTCCAACTTTTCAGTTAACAGCCAAGAACATTAACTATTTTGCACCACTCAGGGACTCCTTCAGGACTTGTAGAAAGAAAAAAATAAACCTTGTTTCAATCCATTCTCTGATTCAGGGTCTTTAAGAGTTATCAAGCTGTCAATTTAAAGCTACATTTTTATGCCCACATGTAAAAATGACATTGGGCAGAAGGAAACACGGGAATCGGAGAAAGAACTGTACTGCAGGTCTAATTGCCTGATGAACTATTTCCATGAGACCAGAAGAACTGGATGGTGCCTGGCTGCCATTACTCAACTTTTTGATCAAGGAGTCAATAGTTGAATCCTGATCAAAAGGGGAAAAATGTATAACAGAATTTCAAATTCTTACAGAATCCAGACTTACTGGACCTATTGAGACTAGAGGAACTCCTGAATCTCTTGCTCTGAGAATATCTTCAAACCATGAACCAAAATTATCCCATGAAGTCATCTTTAAACAACAGTTTAGCTAAATCAGTAAAGAATGTTCTCCGTGAGTACTGGGCTCTTTTAAAGAATTACCTATATGAGATCAAACTGACAATGATAACTCTAAAGCATAGATGAGAAGTTAGGGGGTAGTGAGTCTAAGTCAGAATCTGAGTCAATGGTAGTGAAACAGTATGGGTAGAGACAGCAAAAATGGTGACACAACGTGAAGGATGTAACCAATGTTATACAATTGTATATATAGAAATTGTTGAATTAGTATATGTTCTGCTGTGCATATTTTCACCAAAATTAAACTAAATAGTAATAATAACTGTGGGTTTTAGGAGCAATTAAACTCTGATTTTTCTGATGATTTACAAGGAATGGATGCCAGTGTACAGAGGTTTCTGTCTCAGAAGTGCCTGTCTAGGGTAATGACAATGCCAACTGAGGACTTTCAGTTTCTTGTATGACAAGTGAAAATATAAAGTTAGAGATATTGTGAGGTTAATTTAATGACTCATTACACCTTAACTCTATGGACATTGCCCATGACTTCACAGGGAGGACAAGTCCAGAGCTCTAGCCTTTGTGACATTAATCTCATTAATATATCAGAATTACTTCCAAAATACTAACCTCTAGCATCATAAAATACTACTACTACTACTCGCTGCCATCGAGTTGATGCCGGCTCATAGCAACCCTAAAGGACAGAGTCGAACTGCCCCATAGGGTTTCCAAGGCTGTAAATCTTGACGGAATCAGACTCCCACATCTTTCTCCTGTGGAGTGGCTTGTGGACCCAGTGCTTAAGCAATTGGCTGCTAACTGAAAGATCAGCAGTTTGAACCCACCAACTGCTCCATGGAAGAAAGATGTGGCAATCTGCTTCTGTAAAGATTATAGCCTTGGAAACCCTATTGGGCTCTTCTACTCGGTCATAAAGGGTCACTATAAGTCAGAATTGACTCTATGCCCATGGGGTTGGTTGATCATAAAATAAGAGCGTATAATAAAGTCAATAGTGAATGATTACAAGATTATTTACAAAAACTAAAATGTACATCTTAATAATAATTTTGCCTTTTGGTGACCATATCTTATGGGGGGATAAAAAATAATAAAAATATTGAGGCAAATTTCTAATATGATGTCTGATTAAACTGAATATGCATGTGCCTGAGGATGTAGAGGCTGCTTTTAGGTGCTCCATGGGAGATGGAGCCTCTTTCTGCTCAGTTTTGGTCATCACTCAGCTGTGTCCCAGCAACTGGGATCACGGGTGTTCTTCCTCTGGAGTCGGGGTGGTGGGGCATGACAGTTTCCAGGCTATCCCACCCTGGAAATAGCCACAATATCCCAGGCTTTCCCGCCAGTGATGCCCCAATTTTCTCCTGGCTCCTCTGTACTGGTAAGGATCCTGCTTTCAAGAAGCAGAGCCCCCCACCAATACTGGGAAGAAGGCCCTAGAGACTTGTGGCTCACAGGGGGGTTGGGTCTCAGGTAATAGTTGGGGTGTTGGCTTGGCCAAAAAAGTGTCAACTGAGGAGTCATCTTCCTTCTCAAGGGCAACAGAAGAGGCTAGAAAATCAGAGGAGGTGGTAGATGAAAAGAAGGTGGAGAGACGGGAATGCTTAAAAAGGAAAAAGTGAAGGAGAAGGAAGTAGAGGAAAAGGTGATGAAGTGATGGCCCAGGCAGAGGGTAGGGAGGAGGGGGTAAGAAGGTGGTGAAGGGAAATTAAGTGGTAGAAGTGAAGCAGGAGGCAGTGCCTTGGCTACTGAATATGATCTCTTCAAGGACTTTCTGGAGGTTAGAGCTGGATAGAGACAGTGAATGTTCAGGCTGACAGGGCCTTCCTACAGCTGGAGCCCAGGTTTGGGAGAGTGTCATGGCAAATGGTAGAGGGCGCAGGATTCATCAACTGAAATATCGTTGACTTCTGCGACACCACCTTCTGGAACCATCCCCATTCCACGGCTATGAGGGACCAAGATGCGGAATTGTTGAGGATCATAACCAATTACGAGGTGAAGGAGTTCAGAGATCTCAGGACAGAGTACAAATTTAAGTTCTTCTTTTAAAAAACTCCTACTTCAGAAGCAAAAACCCATTGTCATTGAGTTGATTCTGACTCATAGCAACCTATAGGACAGAGTAGGAGTGCCCTATACGGTTTCCAAGGAATGGCTGGTGAATTCTAACTGTGACATTTTGGTTAGCAGCCATAGCTCTTAACCACTGCACCAGGGCTCCCCAGAAACAAAGCGATGGTTAAAGAATCTGAGGCCAGATTCTCAGGCTGAAAGACATTCTTTCTATCCAATTATATGACCAGGACCTCATGCTCCAGCCCTTCAATTTTAGGACCAGCTTTTGGATAATCTGTGTCTAGACTGCCATCAACCTCATTGCCTGGTTTCCAGTCAGTAAGAATCTCCAAAAATGCATATGGACCCAGGGTCTCTGTCAACCATTTTAAGAACCTCTCCACACCACCCTTGACCTTGTTAGCCAGGAACCATACTGGATGTCAGACTAGTGATGGAATCGGCAGATGTGGTCCAGTCCTCTTATCAAGGGAGAATAATATAGCATCCTTTCCAAGAATCAAGCATTCTTAGCCACAATCAGCTCACTAAGAACTTGGCATGCTTTCTAGCCCTCTTCCTTGCTCCTGAGCATGACCAGGTGACTAGGTGCCCTGTGAGGGGTTAAGAGGGAAAAGACATTTATCATCTTTGGGGTTTATCTATATATGTCTGCCTACATCTTACCTTAACACTTATGTCTCTCTGTCTCTCTGCCTGTCTTTCTCTCTCCTGTCTCTTTCTGTTTTTAAAGACTCTAGAGATCAAAATTATAAAACAAAACAACTAGAAAAGCAGACCTTCAATTTGCTTCTCCTCTTGATAGTTCCCAGAGGCAGAGGTAGAGATTGTGTGGTAAAGTAGTCTCCCAGAACTTTCTGGCCCTCTGCTTTTATGCCTCCTCCCCAAACTTCCTTTAGCAAATCCTAGAAAGTTCAAAGGAAGACAGATCCAGAGCTGCAGGATTGAAGGACTGAGGTGGTCATGAGTCCCGTGGGACAGGGATAGTTTATTGCCTAATTGTAGGCAGTGTTTTTTTATACTTACCGTAGTCCCAATACCACTCCCCTGCCCAACACACACAATATAATACACATTCCTTCCTCCTCACTGTGTCCAAATCTCCAAGAAACTTTCCAGATATTTACTGAGCATTAGTCTGGAGGAGAGGAAGAAGACTGTGACAGGAATATGATTCCATTAGTAGCTAAAATAAATTATTTCAAGTGATCAATCTAAAACTATAATAAAATAAATCAGAAAGGTGAATGCATAGTTCTAAAAAGTTTATTTACACCACCTTGATTTCTGGGGTAATGTGAGGATTTTGATTATAAAGGGTTGAGAAGGTGCACTGAGGTTGGTGAATTCTTTAAAGATTAATGAACGCTGCTGTAGTAATACATAGGGCAGCAGTTGTACATAAAATTTTTAGTGCTTAAGCCTTCTCTTCTCTGTTCAGAAAGGATATAAGGTTTTTCATACATTTGTATGAGTGTTATCTTTTCCATCTTATTTATGTAATGTCGTTCAGGAACAGGTTGGAGATGCTGAAAATAAATGAGATGTGCTGTTTTAGACTGCATCTGTTGTATTTAAAATTATTTTAGAAAAAACACTGAGGCAATTATGAAGGAATTCAGAAAAAAAGTCAAGTTTTTGGACAATTTTTTCTTAGTCTGTTTACAGTGTCCACTTGTTTCACTTTGGTTAACTCAAGGAAATAACCTCAAGAATAGTTGGAATTGATATATAATGCTTTCACTTTCCTTGTTCCTCATGAAGCAAAGCCAAGTGTTTATGGTGAAGGGGACCCATTAAAATGTCAACATGCATTTAATTCTTCTAAACTTGTATGGACCTGACTTAGATAAAGGGAGAAGAGAGAAGAGTAGGGCTTTAACAGAAAGCTACATTACTGAAGCAATAGTGTTTCTCCCAAGATATTCAGGTTAGGACACTGAATACATCTAGAAGGAAAGTGAAAACATCACACAGGTATATTGTTGTTGTTGTTAGGTGCTGTGAAGTCGGTTCCGACTCATAGTGACCCCATGTACAACAGAATGAAACACTGCCCGGTCCTGTGTGATCTTAACAGTCATTGTTGTGCTTGAGCCCATTGTTGCAACCACTGTGCCATTCCATCTCATTGAGGGTCTTCCTCTTTTTTGCTGACCCCTACTTTATCAAGCATGATGTCCTTCTCCAGGGATCGGTCTCTCCAGATAACGTGTCAAAAATACGTGAGACTAAGTCTCGCCATGCTCGCTTCTAAGGGGCGTTCTGGCTGTACTTCTTCCAAGATGGATTTGTTCGTTCTTCTGGCAGTCCATGGTATATTCAATATTCTTTGTCAACACAACCAATAAAAAGTGTCAATTCTTCTTCGTTCTTCCTTATTCATTGTCCAGCTTTCACGTGCATATGAGGTGATTGAAAATATCATGGCTTGGGTCAGGTGCACCTTAATCCTCCGAATGATGTCTTTGCTTTTTAACGCTTGAAAGAGGTCTTTTGCAGCAGATTTGCCCAATGCAACATGTTGTTTGATTTCTTGACTATGGCCTCCATGGATGTTGATTGTGGATCTGAGTAAAATAAAATCCTTGACAACTTCTGTCTTTTCTCCGGTTATCATGATGTTGCTTATTGGCCCAGTTGTAAGGATTTTTGTTTTCTTTATGTTGAGATGCAATCCATACTGAAGGCTGTATGTAGTCTTGATCTTCATCAGGAAGTGCTTCAAGTCCTCTTCACTTTCAGCAAGCAAGTTTGTGTCATCTGCATGTCACAGGTTGTTAATGAGTCTTCCTCCATGTTCTTCTTCATATAGTCCAGCTTCTCAGATTATTTGCACAGCATAAGATTGAATAAGTATAGTGAAAGTATACAGCCCTGATGCACACCTTTCCTGACTTTAAACCACACAGTATTCCCTTGTTCTGTTCGAACGACTGCCTCTTGGTCTATGTACAGGTTCCACATGAGTACAATTAAGTGTTCTGGAACTCCCATTCTTCGAAATGTTATCCAAAATTTGTTATAATCCACAAATTCGAATGCCTTTGCATAGTCATTAAAACACAGGTAAACATGTTTCTGGTATTCTCTGCTTTCAGCCAAGATCCATCTGACATCAGCAATGATATCCCTGGCTCCACGTCCTCTTCTGTATCCAGCTTGAACTTCTGGCAGTTCCTGTTGATGTACTGCTGCAACTGTTTTTGAATGATCAAAACAGATATATTGTTTAACAGATATGTAATGATGAACAGATATATTACACTTTACAAATCTCTGGACATTTGAAAACATCTAAGTGATTACCTGTTCTTTCATGTACTCATTAATGCTGTTCACCAGATATTTCTGGGGCATATGGTAGATTACATCTTACTCTCCCTTTTACATTAGGAATGGCCATGTGACTGCTTTGGCAAATGAAGCTTGAGAATAAGCTATATATGTCACACCTGGGAGAAAACCTTCAGAGCTAGTGTATAATTTTCTGGAAACTGCCTTCCCTTGGCATGACAACCAGCTGCAGATGTGGAGTTTCCATCAGTCTTGTTCTTGGAGTGAAGAGATGTAGCATAGTCTCTCTCTGCTTCCCCAATCCCTTAACCCACATGGACATGTAGCATGAATGAGGAGTAAACTTTTGTTGTTTTAAGACATTGATATTTGGAAGTTATGTTGTTACTGCAGCATAATCTACCATATTCTGAGAGAAACAACGTATTCTGGGGTACTTTAGTATGTTGGATGTTTATGAATTATTGTAAGAATCCACATCTTAATATGTATCATTATTTTTTAGATATCTTTGCCTAACTTTCTGATCATTTTATTTCTGATAGCTAACCTTACCTCAGATATTTAGAAATGAAAAGTTAAAAAGCTTACAAGAGTGTTTATTGATTTTAATATGGATTTGTTATATTTTTGTGCACATATTGATCTTGTACTGCATTAGATTTATGTGTTATATCAATTGGTAATGCATTGGCCCATCTTCTACATGCTATTACTTTACAGACTCTGGTGGCACAGTGTTTAAGAGCTACAGCTGCTAACCAAAAAGTCAGCAGTTTGAATCCACCAACTGCTACTTGGAAACCCTATGGGGCATTTCTACTGTGTCCTATAGGGTCGCTATGAGTCAGAATCAACTCAGCAGCAACAGTTTTTTTTTTTAATAGAAAATGCAACATATAATCCAGTCTTTATCTACTCTCGTGATAGAAACAGTAATACATGTTCAGTGGAACTCAGTGAAATTTTGCTGAGAAGATAATGGAGATGATGGTGATGACGACGACAGTGGTGATGATGATGGTATAAGAGATTCCAAGAGGAGACAGTACTCCAAAAACATGCATGTTGGAAGTGACTACAAAGAAATTCAATTTATTCAAGGAATTTACTACCTATATTTTCTGATATCTGAAAATCAGAAGTCAGTTTCAAAGTACATAGCTAACAGCATTCTAGATTTTTAAATTGTGTAAAAAATATGAAAGGATGAAACGAATAGGAAGAAAAACAGAAGACATTGTGTTATTAGGGGAAAAATAGTAAATGACCACACTACACGTTTATTATTTGTTGGGTATCCTCTCCAGCAAGAATTCTTTGGGGGAAGTATATTTTAGTTTTTGGAATGAAACCTTGGCAAACCTCCATTGCATTGCCTTTCTGTTCTTAAGGTATGATTTTATTTCCATTTTTGTGGGGAGGGGTGTCAGAAAATAGATCTTGAAGGGAAAATTTTGAACTCTATGGCAGGTCTGTAGGTATATGAATCATTTTTGATGCATAATTCCAAGAGTCTGATATGGCGTTCATAGTCTCATGAGCTTCTTAAGTGTTCTTATAATATTCCTTAAATTAGTGCTTGATGAATTTAGTACAGTAATCCTTTTAGACCTATAGTGTTATAACACAGTCACATGAAACTTAATTACTGCTGTTAAATCTTAACTAATAGAATATCATACAATTCTCGGTATATTTATGATAGTAGCAACTCCAATTATTTGGAGGCATTTTTTCCTACATAGACCTACCTGGCACACAGATGTAAATGATGCTCATAAAACAAGCACATTGGAAAATAAGCAAATGATTTGCCTGACTGTTATTTTAATCATGGTTAACATGGTTGATTCATTAATTTATCCATTCTTTCGTTTGATAGATATGTGTTAATAACTACATTTAAGACAGGAGCCCTGGTGGTGCAATGGTTAAGCACTCAGCTGCTAACTGAAAGGTTGGTGGTTCGAATCCACCAGCAGCTCTGCCAGAGAAAAGACCTGGAAATTCACTCTCTTAAAGATTACAGCCTAGGAAACCCTATGGGGAAGTTCTACTCTGTCCTATAGGGTCACTATGAGTAGAAACTGACTCAATGGCACACAAAAACAACAATGTATTTAAGACACAATACCAAGTACTGTGAATACAGAGATGAAAAAGGCATGCCCCACCCTTAAGGGGTTCACATCATAGCTGGGTAAACAGACACCTAAGCCTACATTTATTGCAGCCTGTGATGAGTGCTGCAGTGGAGATTTGAGCAAAGTACTGTTGGAACAGATTAGAAGAAAGGATTAGTTCATCCTGAGGAAGGACCAGGGAGGGCTTCACAGTAAAGATGGCATTTAAATCAGACATTTAATACAACATTTCAGCACTTAGAACTAATTAATATTATTAGAACTATTGAAGAGTTTATCCTGATGTCTATAGTGGATAATTAAAGAAATTTCCTCTGAAAATAAGTTCTGCTTCAACTTTTATGCCATGTTCTATGCTTTGGAAATTTGTGGGTTTTAACCTGGGGTATACATTTAAAATATTTACCAACTGCAATGGCCAGTCATAATGGATGCTGACCATGGAATTAGAACAGGGTCTGGAAAGACTACTAAGTGCTAACTTTGAAAAAGTGTTAACTTTTTAATTGTAGGACTATGAGTGAATCGCTGCACCTCAGTTTCTCATTTTTCAAAGCAACCAGATCAGTTCCTACTAAGTAGGATATTTGTGACGACTAAATAAGATAATGCATGTAAAGTGCTTGACGTAATTAATGATGCAGATTAAGAATTCAATAAATGCTAGCTATTACAATTATTAAGGGTAAGAGTAGACCTGACAACAAAATTGCAGATATATTAAAGAGTGTGGAGCAATTAGGAAGGTAGAAAACTTGGGGAAAAATTACTTCCCATAAAAGATCTACCTGAATGTTTGAAAGAGATGAGAAGGTGGCGTGGTAAAAGGTCATTGTTTGGAAATTGTCCAGTCAAAATACCGATGATTCTATTTTCCTGAGGGATAATTATTTTTCTAACTTCAGTGAACTTCTAGGATGATAATGTTGATGAACAGCCCTGGAGTGATATGTCAGAATTTGACTGTGACTGTTTGCAAACTCTGCTATGATTGCACTCAGTTGTCTAATTGCTTAATTTATTGATGCTTTGCTGACATGTTTTTCAGCAACATTTGTGATTGCTGATAACGAATCATTTCTATTCTGGCTCATTATCATATGTTTGCATTTGATTTATCTGATTGCTGCAGGTGGAAACAATAGGTGATGCATACTGTGTTGCAGCAGGACTCCACAGAAAAAGCCTCTGCCATGCGAAACCCATCGCTCTGATGGCTTTGAAGATGATGGAACTTTCAGAAGAAGTGCTGACACCTGATGGAAGACCAATTCAGGTAACTCTCTCGGCAGTCTGGCTTAAGGAGTAAATGCACCTTTAACTGGCAGAACCAAAAACCAAACCCATTGCCGTCAAGTCAATTCCCGCTCATAAGGATCCTATAGGACAGAGTAGAACTGCCCCATAGGGTTTCCAAGGAGTGGCTGGTGGATTCAAACTGCCAACCTTTTGCTTAGCAGCTGAGCTCTTAACCACTGTGCCACCAGGGCTTCCCTTTAATTGAAGGGGCAAGAAATTCCCTTCTGAATTCTATTTACTGAAACCTGTAGATTTAGATTGAGTACTAAAGGAGGACTAGAGATGACAAGAGGTAACTCATAGATCCAGGAGAAGAACATATGGAATACGGACCAAAGTAGGAAAAGGTGTGCTAAAGGAAAATAACTATGCATAGAAAAAAGCAAAGCTAAAATATTAGAACAAGGGAAGGGAAAACTAGGTGCCAGTGAACAAGTCATCAAATCCAAGCAGGGATGATGGTGAGAATCAGTCTGAGAGAGAATCCAAAACAAAGAAGCAAGAAAATGGAAGATGTGGACAATGTCCTATAGGTAGTATATAGGATTCCTTATTAAGCTTCAGGCCTCAGGGTTGACTTAGCATGGTTTTTATGTAGCAGAGCTTGAAGGTTGGAGCCCAACAACTAAAGAAACTTTTTTAAAAGGTGGAAAATACAGTAGCATATGGTGTTTGAACTCTTTGCTACTGACAGTGCTCAATGATCTGGGGTCTACCTGTGGGAAATAGATGAGGTTACCTAGCTGTATTTCTGCCAGAGCCCTATGGTGGAGCCCAGAAGGTTGTTACTATGAATCCTTGTAAACAAAAATCTTATATTTGGAGAAGTAACCTTAAATTTAAGACAGAGGTCAATAAATCCAACAAAGAACAAAAAAATGAGTCTAGGATCACATAAGGATGGGTATAGGCACATACATATACAAGTAGGTACAGACATATACGTGAGAACAGAAATATCTTTATGTATGTGTAAATACAGATATGTGTACGAAGGCACATATATTCATTAAAGACACTACTACAGATACTCCTAAGACATAACCAAATACCCTCTGAGATCTGTTTTCTGGGTTTAAAAGCTTAGAATCATAGTCTCATGGGACAACTCAGTCGATTGGCATGATATAGCTCACAAACTTCATGTTTTACATTCTACTGAATTGAGTAGCGTCCAGGGTCTTAAAAGCTTATGAACAGTCATCTAAGATACAACTATTGGCCTCTACTTGTCAGGAGCAAAAGAGTAAGAAGGTAACAAAAATCACAGAGAAGAAACAAGTCTACAAGGCTGATAGCCTACATGAACCATGACCTCAACTACCCTGAGACCAGAAGAGCTAGATGTTGCCTGGCTATCACCACTGACCAATCTGACCAGGATAACAGTAGATGATCCTGGATAGAATGGGAGAAAAATACAGAATAAAATTCAAATTCTTAAAAATAGCCAGATTAACTGAACCACTGAAACTAGAGGACTCCCTGTGACTATTGCCCTGAGACGCACTTCAAACTTTGAGCCAAAACTACCCTATGAGACCACTTTTTAACAGAAAAGCAGAGTGAGACACAAAATAAAGGTTATTACCCATTAGACTGCTGCTTTACTTAAAAAAAAAAAAAGAAAAAGAAAATCTGTATGAGTCCAAAAGGTCAACTTTTAATCCAAAACAAAGATGAGAAGATAAGGGAGCTGGAAATCTAGAGAACTACAAATGGAACAAACAGAACACAGTTAATAAGAATGTTGACACAATGTGAAAAATATAAGTAATGTCATTGATTAATTTGTGTGGGAATTGTCAAAAGGGAACCTAACTTGCTGCGTAAACTTTCACCAAAAACACAATGAAATATTATTAAAAATAATAATAATAAGATAGCCCTTTTGAAAGAGTTCAACAACTATGAGTTAAAAAATAGAGGAAAAAAATACTCCACTTTGTGAATACATTTTTTAGTTTCAGCCCTGTGGCAAATTAGATACTCTTCTGTTTGAAACTATTAAAATTCTATATTAAATATTTTTTTAAATATTAAGAACTCACTTAAATAATAGGAAATGGAGAAATATACCAATCGCACTATGTGTGTGGACTGCAAAAAGGTTAAATGGTAAATTTAACTTAAGTTTTCCATCATTAGCAGTGGTAATAGGAGACTAGGAAATAGTATTCCTCCTGGAAGAAGTCATCTTCAAAGAATTTCCAGAGATAAAGTACTCTGGAAAATGAGCAGCTAATAGTAAAAACAAAACAAAATGTTCATCAATTTTAACAAATGTTATCAGTTGGAATTGACTTAATGGCAATGGGTTTTGTTTTTTTATTACAGAAATGCAAGAAATTAATAATAAGAGAGGTATATGAGAACTCTGTAATTTCAACACAGTTTCTCTGTAAATCTAAAAAATGAAGTCTGTTAACACACACACACACACACACACACACACACACACAGGAAAACACAATAATATGCATATGAACCAGTAGAAACAATAGATGAGAATAACAAATCTGTAGTGTTCTCATATATCAAAAACACCAGACACAGAACCAGAATGCCAAAGTTTAATATAATTAAAGAAATAAAAGAGAAGCTTGAAAATTGTGAGGGAGCAAGTAGATTTGAAAAAAGATTCAGGAAAATTACAAAATCATATAACATAATACATGAAAAAGAGCTCAGTGGATGAGTTTAAAACCAGATTAGACACAACCGAAGCAAGAATTAGTAAACTAAAAGTTAGAAATGGAGAAATTATCCATAGTTAAGTCCAGAGAATTTAAGTTGGGAAAATATAAAAGATAGCATGCAAAATATGTAAGAAACATGGAGGAGAGAGTAGAAAGATGTACTGTATATTTGATTGGCATTCTAAATGGAGATAATAGAGGGAATGCAAAAAAGGAAAAAAAATTCTTTTCTGTAACTACTAAAAGACATCTGTTAGTTCTCAAAGACAGTAATCCTAAACAATCCTACAAAATATAAACTATAGGAATCCAAAACTAAACGCTTCATAAGACTGCAGTATATTAGAGGGAAAAAAAAAAAAAAGACTTGTTTAATGACAAAGGCAACATTGATGAGTAAAGGAAAGATAGGCTGTCAAGAAATTATTTGGGTACAATTGTTTATCCATGTGAAAACAAATTGAAATTGGATCTCTAATTATGCCCTGCACATAAATCAATTCCATCTGGGATAAATGTGAAAGGTTATACTATAAAACTGTAAATTTATTATTAGAAAATCTTAAAGTAGGGAAGAATTTCTTGTAAAGGAGTCATGTCAAAAATTTGAAAATCATAAAGGAAAATATGTATAAATTTTATCACATTAAAATTAAAACCATCTTGTTCCTCAAAGAACACTTAAAGTGAAAAGATAGCCTCAAACTTGGAGAATATATTTGTAACACATATAACCAACAAAAGATAAATATCTTTGGTAGATTAATGAGTTATTGTGAATATATGTGTATATATCTCCTATGAATTACTGAGAAAATGAAAGACAATTCAGCTGAAAAAATGAGCAAAAGATAGGATCAAGCATTTCAAAGCAGGAAAACGTAAAAGGCCTGTAGACATATGAAAAGGTACTTAATACTATCAGTAATAAGATCAATATAAAGTAATAACACTGTGATATTGCATTCATGCCCACTAGTTTGGCTCAACTTTGAACATTTGACAGTATCCACTGTTGGAGAGGATCTGGAGCAGCAGGAACTCTGACATATAGCTGGTGGAAGTCTAAATTGGTACAATTTACTTAACATTAACTGGTAAAGTTTAACTTGTGTATATCCTACAACCCAGCAATTCTTCCTCAAGGTGTTTGCCCTAGGGAAGATTATTCACAGCAGTACTCAGTAATAACTGCAAGTTGGAGGTAACTCAAATACCCATCAATAGAATGGATGAATTGTGATATATGCATACCCTGACATACCATACAACAGGGAAAATGAATGAATTCAGCTACTGACATCTAGATGGATGAATCTCAAAAACATAATATTGAGCAAAAGAAGCAAGCCATAGAATAATTGTATAGTTTTATTTCATTTAATTAAGTTCAAAAACTGGAAAAATAAAAAATATATATATGCTTTTTAGAAATATATGCATTACTAGAAAAACTGTAAAGGAAGTAAAGAGAATGATTAACACAAATTTCAAGAGAGTGCTTACCTCCGAGAGAAATAAAGAAGCTGATGGGAAGGGGGAGGATGTTTTAGGGAAAGTGCACATAGGGGCCAGAGTCCAGAGTTCTTCATTTTATTACTATTCTTTAATATATGCACGCATATGCTTATATTGGACAATTTTTAAAAAATGAAAGATAAAAGAGTTTTCTAATCATCATGTCAGTGGTGAAAATAGGGAAGTATAGGACCTTTTAAAAATCTCATTTATGTCCCTTCAAGGTATGATTATCTAGTTTGGTAATAGTTATTCAAGTATACGACTGACACCTCCACCAATGCCAGGAGAAACTAATTAACTAATTAGAAAAACGCTCCCTCAGCTCTGCTGTGAACTGCAAATATACACATTCTACACTGAATTCATATCAGTTCTTACATTTTCAAGTCTACTAGTTGGGCGGCTTCATCATTTGGTGTTGTCTTCTATGTTGGTTTTCCTTTTATAAGGGATATAATGTTTGTATTGATTTCAGCATTGTCAAAGCAAACTTAAATTACCAGAGAACAAAACCAGAGAATTGTGTTTTACAGTGTGTTCATCAATATTTTTCATTTGTGGAATATAACATTAACTCTATCTTATGAATAAGACAGTCTTATTAAATCAGAAGAGGAAATTCCATAAAGATTTAATAACATTACAGAAAGAGAATTCAAAATAATAAAACCAGCTTATAATTTTAGCTTCATTACTAATTTATATTATTTGCATGGTTATGGAGTTTTTTTCTCAGCATATTAACTTGATTTTGAATTGGGTTTTAGCTGGTGCCATGGGAACATTTCTAAACTTACTGTGAGAATCTTTCATTATAAAATCTTGGGTGTTGCCATAGAGTTGATATGTTGATCAGTTGATTGTTTACCTCAAATTATCTAAGTTTTTAAGCCATTTAAAGTTTAAGTTATTTGAGTTACCATAATTATTTAAAACTGAAAACAACTCCCCCAAACTCTCCAATTTTGAAAAATAAATAAAGCTTATTTTATATGGTTTCATGAGCCTTTTCCAGCATCCTGCCATGATGGGAAATAGGAGGAACCTGAATAGTCAATTGCAATTGCTTGCCAACAATTGGTAATGTTGCTGACTCATTAATTGTAAAACTGCCTAGGTTAATTTTTTAACTTTTAAAAATAACCAGAGTATGTAGCATTTTACTTATTCAGTCTTTAAATACTCAGGTAAATTATCGTTCTATAAATACTCTGCTGAAACTCAGAGGCTAGTTGTCGGCTGTATCTACAAAGCATACATAAATATGGTCTATTTATACAATAAATTCTAAAAGATCAATCCAAAGTAACTTTAATATGACTTCTTTTAAAAACAGTATTTTGAGTTTTTTTTTTTTTCTTCTCTTTTCTTTATGCTTGATCAATATGATATTTATTCTGCTGGCTGAAAATATGGAAATGCCAGCATTATGTCTATTTCTTTTCTGTTTCCTCCTAGAGGAATCTGATTTTCCTATATTGTAAACAATAGACAACTGAAGAAAAGTAAAACAAGATGTATTTTCTCTCTCCGTTCTTGAGCGAGCCATATTGTGATTTCCTTAGAAAATTGTATAATTTTATATTCTTTATGTTCTTGAGCCTTGTGAACTTAATTTTACAGAAGTATTTTGGATAAAGTTTTTAGTCCTGAAAGGCTAAGTCATACTACTAGTTTAACTACTCTTTGATTAAATAACCAAACATTTATGATTGCTTCTGATTTATCTTTAAAAAAAAAATGTTGCTAGGGATAAAGGAGCTGAGTTGAGGATTGACTAGAGAATGTGATTAAGGATATATTAGGAAGACAAGTAGCATTGTCACCATTTAAGGCTTTTTGGAGGAAGATGGAGTTAGTGAGTACAAATATCTAAGTTTTAGTTCTGAACTTCCATTTTTAAAAGGTAGTTTCATTGAATTTTGTTACATTGGCATACAAATTCAGATTGCCTTCATTAGTTCAGAGAACAGTGCATTTTATATAATGAGGCAATTATAGAGAGACTGTGAAATAAAATTAAAAAACAACATGTAATCATGTTGTAATACTAATGTGTTTAGCAATCTCAATTGCACATCAGGGAAATGCTAGGAATTTCTTCTAACCACCTAATCCCAAAGCAGGAATTTCAGTGAATTTACATGCACTCTAAAACATTAAATTGTAGCTCCTTAAACTTCAGCTTCTTCTGATCAGTTTACAGGATTTTTTTTTTTTTTTGAGATTATGAAATAATTATTCTCCAATTAATGTTTTAAAATACTTTGTTATTATTTACAAAGGAAACATGATGCTATTTAAATATTTGGAGAGATTTTCTTTTTGCAGATATTGCAGTATTTAACTAACCTTGAGATTACAACCTGAGATTATATTTAGAAAACGAAAACTACTTATTTGATGATGATTAATTTTCTATGACTTTTTTGATTATTGATAAAATTCAAATTATTATTTGTTTTATACTGAAGTGTGTGTGTATACACACTTAATGATTATCTCGTTATCTGACATTTTGCATTTACGACAATAGTAAAAATCTACTTTCTGACTCTTCTGTGCATTAATGACATACATCTGGCAGTGATCGATGCTGAGGTTCTTCAGGGCAAAAGTAATGCTAGCTGTGATGGCTGAGGCTATGTGTCAGCTTGGCTGGGCCATGATTCTCAGTGGTTTGGCAGTTATGTAACAATGTAATCTTGCAGTTACGTAATGATGTAATTTGGCACTTATGTAACAATGTAGTCATCCTCCATTTTGTGATCTGATGTGGTCATCCTCCATTTTCACATAACAACCTGGTCTTTGGAACCTAACCATGTCGATAAGTGAGGAGTGGGTATACTCATTTGAACTGTTCAACCTCAAGAATCTGTATCTAAGGAGAAAAACCTAAAGGTCAGGAAGACCTCCATAAGCACTGTATAAACTCACTATTAAGACACTGAGCCTAATTGTTCTCACTTCTCACGCTTATTCAATAGGCACACGTGAAGTTGCTTTTAATCTCCTAGATAACACATATGAGTTTAAGTTATTGTATTAGTGTAGTAATAACATACAAAAATATTAGTAATATTATTGATGAAATTTATGACTAAATATATTTTCTAATAGATTTACTTGTTCTGTGTGTATTGTGAATTTATTTGGTACTAAAAATGTGTTTATGTTTTTGAAAAGAATACATTTTAAGTATTTTTTTTTTCCACTGAGAGTCTACCAGTGGATCAGGTTATAACAGATTATCTTCCATATTTTGCTTCCTTTTAATTCTCCAAGCTTCATTCTATACATTCTCTTCAGATCTATCTTCTGACTCACTAATATTCCCCTCATTTGGGTCTAAAAATCATTTGTTAAATCTGTCAATTTAATACTTAATGTTGATTATAGCTGTTTATAGTTTTTTTAAGTTTCCATTTCTCTGACAAAATTTTACATATTGTATTTATTTATTCCTTGCATATATCATCTACAATTATTTTAAATTCTTTGCTTGATGAGTCCATTCTCTGAAGCCCCTTTGGGTCTATTATTTTGTCTATTCTTTCATTTAATATTTATGCATATTACTTGTCTACTGTGAGCCTAATTAATTTTCTTTCTTTCTTTCCTTTTTTTTGCTTGAATACTGGGCATTGTATAGAAAAATTACAGAAATAATTTGAGACCTAGGATGATGTCACTCTCCTCCAGAGAAATATGAGTGCTTTTGGAAGGAAGCTAGGAGCTCTAGCAGTCACAGATCAGATGATTTGAACCTGGACTTCAGTCTCTGTAAGGGCCAATCACCTTTTGGTCCACCTTTATATCTTTGGTATTGCCTTTGTACCTGTGGTGTTGCCTGTAAGAATCCCATCTCAAATCACAGAGGGTTTACTAAAGCCTCCCCCTTGGCAATCCTTGTACTTGTATTTTTGTCCCCTTAGTCCTGCAAGGTTGTCAAAAGTACTACTCAGTTTCTCAACCTCTCAGCTACCTCTTCTGGAGTCAGAAAGTGCACAGAGGGGAAAAGAAACCCCAAATTCAGTGCTCAGTTCTCAGATTTATCTTCCTCTGCATCTTGGATCAATAAAATTTTTCATTGCTTTGTTAGCTGGACTGCAGAGGGTTGTTCAAATTATATAATCTGATACTACTAGAAATGGAAGTCTAAGTGGTGCATATATTTTGTAATAGTTTTATTTTGGTAATAATGATTGGCCCTCACAAATCTATATAAAGTCTATGACTATGCATAAAATGACCCTTAAATAGAAAGGACAAAACAAAGTACACACATGTATGTTTATACACATATATGTATATATTCATAAACTGGCTACTGCAGAATAACAATAAGTAACAGCAGTTGAAACAGGATATGCCAAGCACTGTTCTAAGTCCTTTTCATATAATAACTAATTTAAGTCTCATAATAACTCTATGTGGAAGTATTGCTATTCTTTCATTTTATAAATGAAGAAAAGAAGAATAAAAACATAGCAAGAGCTCCTAATTACTACACTCTGTGGATGTGTATATAAATATGCAATTATAAATATAAATATAAAAAATTCAAAAAAAAAAAACAACAACAACATTCCCTTCAAGTCGATTCTGATAGCGACTCTATAGGACACAGTAGAACTGCCCCATAGGGTTTCCAAGGAACAGCTGGCAGGTTTGAACTGCTGACCTTTTGGTTAGCAGCTGACTTCTTAACCACTGCACCACCAGGGCTCCAAATATAAATATACTTGTATATAAATAGACAAAAATATGGACTTGTATATAAATGTATAAATACATTTTCAATAAGTTTCATGTTCTCAAAATTTTCCCAGTTGCCTTTGAGTATTCCATTATCTACATGGCTTAAGTCCTCAAGAAAATTTAAATGTATATTAGATTTCCTTTTTAAGGAAATGATAGTAATAGTATTTAATCTATTTTAGAGATATTCCTTCCTAAATGATTAAATTTTTTAATTGGAAAGTAAGAGAAATTCAGTTATGTGGGGAAGAAATAGATATTATTCCACCATTATTATGAAAATTGCAGTCACTGACCAGAATGGGTGGGTGCACCTATTAGTCATCTTACTGTACTGGTTTTCTTCTGTTTATTTTCCCTTTATTGTTTATTGTAGGTTGTAATACAGACCCTACAGATTTAAAAGTGTTATGTTTATATTATTTCATGTTGTTTTTGTTAGGTGCCATCGAGTCAGTTCCAACTCATAGCAACCCAATGTGCAACAGAAGGAAACACTGCCTGGTCCTGTGCCATCCTTGTAATCGTTGTTGTATTTGAGCCCATTGTTGCAGCCACTGTGTCAGTCCATCTTGTTGAGGGTCTTCCTCTTTTTCATTCACCCTGTACTTTACCAAGCATGATGTCCTTCTCCAGGGACTGGTCCCTCCTGATAATATGTCCAAAGTATGTCAGACAAAGTTTCACCATCCTTACGTCTAAGGAGCATTCTGGCTGTACTTCTTCCAAGATAAATTTGTTTATTCTTTTGCAGCAGACTTACCCAATGCAATGCGTCATTTGGTTTCTTGGCTGCTGCTTCCATGGGCATTGATTGTGGATCCAAGTAAAATGAAATCCTTTACAACTTCCGTCTTTTCCCCACTCATCATGATATTGCTTATTGGTTCAGTCTGAGGATTTTTGTTTTCGTTTTCTTTATGTCAAGATGTAATCCATACTGAAGACTGTAATCTATCATCTTCATCAGTAAGGGTGTTACTGTAATTCAAAAACTGTGTCTTATATTCTAGTTGTTTTTATGCATTGAACAAAATACTTGTTATAATAATAAAATTACACTTCTAGCATGATGCTGTAATGTTGAGCTTTAATAGACAGAGAGCCTTTAATGCTTTATCACCTCTCTATAAAATGTTGCCAAAATGAGTTAAATACACAATATTACATATGCAATGTATATTTCAATGAGATGGGATTCCATTGCTGTTATATTTTAGCTTTTATCTTTAGTTATGACTGATTCCAATATTATATTGTCACAGACTTTTAATCATATTTTCAGTCTTTGAAGAAGAGAGTTTATCAGGCACATATTTCTAAAAATGTTGGTCTTGCCAAATTTTTTTGTTGTGCTGTCTGTCAAACAGATTTTCTAAGCGTTCCTTTTGTGAAAGTATTTGCATAGTTTTGCTACATGAAAAAAAATTGTGATGGTAAGTTAGTGAAAGGAGAAACAAAACCAAGTAATGGGAGGAGGGGGATATTAAACTGATTTGCATGAAACTGCATGTAAATAGCAAAATTACTCAGTTTGATTTTGTGCAGCACATTTTTAGAAGAGAAATACACTCATTAGTGGAGACATGATTTAAATGTTTTATAAAGTTACTGTTTAAATATTATGGCTACAGGTGTAAATACTTCTAAAGAAGGTTTAATCTATTTCACCTCTTTTAGCCTGCATCCAGAAAATATCCTTTCCTAGAGTGTGTGTGTGTGTGTTATGTATCATCAAATTGATTCCAACTAAAAGCCATCCTATATGACCAAGTAGAATTGCCCCCAGAGGGTTTCCTAGGCTATAATCTTTATGGGAACAGATCACCAGGTCTTTTCTCCCAGGGAATAGCTGCTGAATTCAAGCCTACAATGTCCTAAGAAGACGCTAAAAATGATGTTAGTAAAGGCATTCATTTTTATTTGATTATTTTGTGTTGTGTACTTAGAAGTGTGAAGCCTCCAGGCAGTTAGGCAGCTCATGTTTTCACTTATCTGAGTTTTACATAAAGAATGAGAATTTCTCTCTGCCAATTCTTGCCCCTAAAGACAAATTAAGATGTGATTTCACCAACCCATTTTGGGGATAAATTTAAACCCATTATCTTTAGAATTTGGTCTTTTTCTTTGACATTATTGGCAAGAGATTTTTATCTTTTACTGCCAGTTTAACTTAGTCTCATTTAAAGTTGATTGTTATATGCATATATGCTAACATTAACAGCTTAAATCTTACAATAGGATAATGGCATGAAAATAGCAAGATACATTTACCATATTTTTACACAAATAATGCACACCTTCTGCATCTGTTTGTCAACTGTGCCTTTCCCCCAACAAGATATTTCCGTAAAAGCTGCTATGCCAATTTCTTTTTTTTCCCCCTTTAGGTGAAAGTTTACAGCTCAAGTTAATTTCTTATGGAAAAATTTACACACACATTGTTATGCAACACTAGCTGCAATCCCTATAATGTGACAGCACGCTCCCCCTTTCCCCTGCAGGTTTCCTGTGTCCATTCAGCCAGCTCCTGTCCATTTCTGCCTTCTCATCCTGTCTCTGGACAGGACCTCCCCATTTAGTCTCATGTATCTACTTGAATCAAGAAGCACACTCTTCACGAGAATAATTTTATGTATTATCGTCCAGTCTGATCTTTGTCTGAAGAGTTGGCTTTGGGAATGGTTTTAGTTCTGGGTTAACAAAGAGTCCAGGAGCCACGTCTCCAAGGGTTCCTCTAGTCTCAGTCAGACCGTTAAGTCTGGTTGTTTTATGTGAATTTGAGTTCTGCACCCCACTTTTCTCCTGCTCCTTCAGGGATTCTCTGTTGTGTTCCCTGTCAGGGCAATCATTGGTGGCGGCCAGGCACCATCTAGTTCTTCTGGTCTCAGGCTGATGGAGTCTCTGGTTTATGTGGCCCTTTTGTCTTTTGGGCTAATATTTTCCTTGTATCTTTGGTGTTCTTCATTCTCTTTTGTTCCAGTTGGGTTAGAATGAATCCATTCATCTTAGATGGCCACTCGCAAGCTTTTAAGACCCCAGATGCCACTCACCAAAGTGGGATGCAGAACATTTTCTTAATAGACTTTGTTATGCCAGTTGATCTAGATGAGTGTTTGGTTATGTTCAGGAAACTTCTTAGCTTTTGGTTTAGTCCATTTGTGCTAACTTCCCCTGTATTGTGTGTTGTCCTTTCCTTCACTTAAGATAATTCTTGTCTACTATCTAGTCAGTGAATTCCCCTCTCCCTCCCTCTCCATCCTTGTAACCATCAAAGAATGTTTTCTTCTGTGTTTAAACTTTTCCTTGAGTTCTTATAACAGTGATCTCATACAATATTTGTCCTTTTGTGACTAATTTCATTCAGCAGAATGCCTTCCAGATTCATCCATGTTGTGAGATGTTTCGTGAATTCCTTATTGTTCTTTATTGTTGCATAGAATTCCGTTGTGTGTAAATACCATAATTTGTTTATCCATTTGTCTGTTGATGGGAACCTAGGTTGTTTCCATCTTTTTGCTATTGTGAACAGTGCTGCAGTGAACATGGGTGTGCGTACATCTATTCAGGTGATGACTCTTATTTCTCTAGGATATATTCCAAGGAGTGGTATTAGTGGATCTTATGGCACTTCTATTTCTAGCTTTTTAAGGAAGCACCAAATTGATTTCCAAAGTGTTTGTATCATTTTACATTCCCACCAGCAGTGTATAAGTGTTCCAGTCTCTCCATAACCTCTCTAACATTTATTGTGTTTTTTGGGTTAATGCTAGCTTTGTTGGGGTGAGATGGTATCTCATTGTAGTTTTGACTTGCATTTCTCTAATGGCTAATGATCGTGAACATTTCCTCATGTATCTCTTAGCCAACTGAATCTCTTCTTTCCTGAAGTGCCTGTACATATCCTCTACGCATTTTTTAATTAGATTATTTGTCTTTTTGTTATTGAGGTTTTGCAGTATCTTGTAGATTTTAGAGATTAGACTCTGATAGGATATGTCATAGCCAGAAATTTTTTTCCCAGTCTGTAGGTTGTCTTTTGGTGAAGTCTTTTGATGAGCATACATGTTTGATTCTTAGGAGATCCCAGTATCTAGTTTCTCTTCTGATGTTCCTGCATCATTAGTAATGTTGTATATTCTGCTTATGCCATGTATTAGGGCTCCTAGCGTTGTTCTTAATTTTTCTTCCATGATCTTTATCATTTTCACTTTTATATTTAGGTCTTTGATCCATTTTGAGTTAGTTTTTGTGCATGGTGTGAGGTATGGGTCTTGTTTCATTTTTTTGCAGATGGATATCCAGTTATGCCAGCACCATTTGTTAAAGAGACTGTCTTTTCCCCAATTAACAGACTTTGGCCCTTTGTCAAATATCAGTTGGTCATAGGTGGATGAATTTACATCTGGATTCTCTATTCTGTTTCATTGGTCTATGTATCTGTTGTTGTACCAGTACCAGGCTGTTTTGACTACCTTGGCGGTATAATAGGTTCTAAAATCAGGTAGTGTGAGGCCTCCCACTTTGTTCTCCTTCTTGAGTAATGCTTTACTTACGTGGGGCCACTTCTTTTTCCATATGAAGTTGGTGATTTGTTTCTCCATCTCATTAAAAATGTCGTTGGAATTTGAATTGGGATTGCATTGCATCTGTTGATCGCTTTGGGCAGAATTGCCATTTTTGCAATGTTGAGTCTTCTATCCATGAGCAAGATATGTTTTTCCACTCACGTAAGTCTCTTAGTTTCTTGCAGTAATGTCTTGTAATTTTCTTTGTATACGTCTTTTACGTCTCTGGTTAAATTTATTCATAAGTGTTTTATCTTTTTGGGGACTATTGTAAATGGTATTGATTTGGTGATTTCCTCTTTGAAGTTCTCTTTGGTAGTGTAGAGGAAGCCAGCTGATTTTTGTATATTTATCTTATATCCTGATACTTTGCTGAAATCTTCTATTTGTTCTAGTGTTTTCTTGTGGATTCTTTGGGGTTTTCTGTGTATATAATCATATTATCTGAGCATAGGGATACTTTTACTTATTCCTTGCCAATTTCAATGTCCCTTATTTCTTTTTCTTGCCTTATTGCTCTAGCTAGGACCTCCAGCACAATGTTGAATAAGAGTGGTGATAAAGGGCATCCTTGTCTGGTTCCCGTTCTCAAGGGGAGTGCTTTCAGACTCTCTCCATTTAGGGTGATGTTGGTTGTTGGCTTTGTATAAATGCCCTTTATTATGTTGAGGAATTTCCCTTCCATTCCTATTTTGCTGAGAGTTTTTATCATGAATGGGTGTTGGACTTTGTCAATGCCTTTTCTGAATCAATTGATAAGCTCATGTGGTTCTTTTGTTTTATTTATGTGATGGATTATGCTGATTGTTTTTCTAATGTTGAAATCCCGGCATACCTGGTATAAATCCCACTTGGTCACGGTGAATTATTTTTTTGATGTGTTATTGAATTCTATTGGCTAGAATTTTGTTGAGGATTTTTCCATGTATGTTCATGAGGGGTATTTGTCTGTAATTTTATTTTTTTGTGATGTCTTTACCTGGTTTTGGTATCAGGGTTATGCTGGCTTCCTAGAGTGAGTGGGAGTATTCCATCCTTTTCTATGCTCTGAAATATCTTTAGTAGTAGTGGTGTTAACTCTTCTCTGAAAGTTTGGTCGAATTCTCCAGTGAAGCTGTCAGGGCCAGGGCATTTTTTTGTTGGGAGTTTTTTAATTACTTCTTCAATTTCTTCTTTTGTTATAGGTTTATTTAGTTTTTCTACATTGGTTTGTGTTAGTTTAGGTAGATAGTATGTTTCTAGAAATTTGTCCATTTCCTCTAGGTTTTCAAATTTGTTGGAGCACAATTTTTTATACTATTCTGTTATGATTCTTTTAATTTCATTTGAGTCTGTTGTGATATCACCCATCTCATTCTTTTTCGGGTTATTTTCTTCGTCTCGTGTTTTTCTTTCGTCAGTTTGGCCGGTAGTTTATCAATTTTGTTTATCTTTTCAAATAACCAGCTTTTGGTCTTGTTAATTCTTTCAATGATTTTTCTATTTCATTTAATTCTACTGTAGTTTTTATTATTTCATTTCTTCTGGTGCCCATGGGCTTCTTTTGCTGCTCTCTTTCTATTTGATTAAGTTGTAGGGTTAATGTTTTGATTTGAGCCCTTTCTTCTTTTTGGATGTATGCATTTATTGCTATAAACTGACCTCTGAGCACTGCTTTTGCTGTGTCCCAAAGGTTCTAGTAGAATGTATTTTCATTCTCATTTTATTCTGTGAATTTCTTTATTCCGTCCTTGTTTTTTTCTGTAACCCAGTAGTTTTTGAGAAAGGTGTTGTTCAGTTTCTATGTATTTGATTTTTTTCCCCTTGCTTTTTCTGTCATTGATTTCTCCTTTTATGGCTTTATAGTCAGAAAAGATGCTTTGTAATATTTTGATATTTTATATTCTATTAAGTCTTGCTTTGTGGCCTAATATGTGTTCCATTCTGGAGAATGTTCCATGTGCACTGGAAAAGAAAGTATACTTGGCTGCTGGTGGGTGGAGTGTTCTGTATATGTCTGTGATATCAAGTTGTTTGACTGTGGCATTTAGAGCTTCTGTGCCTTTATTGAGCCTCTTTCTGGATGTTCTGTCCTTCACCGTAAGTGGTGTGCTGAAGTCTCCTACTGTTATTGTGGATCTGTTTCTCTTTTCAATGCTGTTAGAGTTTGTTGTATGTATTTTGGAGCCCTGTAGTTGGGTGCATAAATATTTATTATGGTTATGTCCTCTTGGTGTATTGACCCTTTAATCATTATATAGTGTCCTTCCTTATCCTTTGTGGTGGATTTTGCTTTAAATTCTATTTTGTCAGACATTAATATTGCCACTCTTGCTCTTTTTTGATTGTTGTTTGTTGATATATTTTTTCCATCCTTTGTTTTAGTTTGTTTGTGTCTTTGAGTCTAAGATGTGTCTCTTGTAGGCAGTGTATAGACAGATCTTTTTTTAAAATCCATTCTGCCATTCTCTCTCTTTATTGGTGCATTTAGCCCATTTATGTTTAGTGTAATTATTGATAGGTATGAATTTAGCGTGGTCATTTTGATGCATTTTATTTTGTGTTGTTGATAGTTTCTTTGTTCCACTTAATTTTCTGTGCTGAGTCATTTTTCTTTATATATTTTCTTTTCATCTTTTTCATTGTTGTTGATTTTGTATTTGCTGAGTCTTGATGTTTTGCTTGTTTTTTTTTTTTTTCATATGTAGGATTGTTAGTTTCCTTTGTGATTACCTCAAAGTTTACCTCCATTTTTCTAAGTTTAAACCAAGCTCCTATTTCTTGATAACACCTTGATTTCTTCTCTGTCTTAGTCATCTTAGTGCGTTTATAACAGAAATACCACAAGTGGATGGCTTCAACAAAGAGAAATTTATTCTCTCACAGTCTAGCAGGCTACAAGTCCAAATTTAAGGCATCAGCTCCAGGGGAAGGTTTTCTCTCTCTGTTGGCTCTGGAGGAAGGTCCTTGCAATACATCAGTCTTCCTTTGGTCTAGGAGCATCTCAGTGCAGGAACCTCAGGTCCAAAGGACATGCTCTGCTCCCAGCACTGCTTTCTTGGTGGTTTGAGATCCTCGACTCTCTGCTTGCTTCCCTTTCCTTTTATCTCTTGAGACATAAAAGGTGGTGCAGACCACAGCCCAAGGTAACTCCCTTTACATTGGATCATGGATGTGACCTGGGTAAGGGTGTTACAATCCCACCCTAATCCTCTTTAACATAAAATTACAATCACAAAATGGAGGACAACCACACAATACTAGGAATCATGGCCTAGCCAAATTGGCACACACATTTTTTGGGGGACGTAATTCAATCCATTACACTCTCCATGTGAAGTTCTATGACTACATTATTTAGTTCCTCTTTTGTTTTAATGTTGTTGTCTTTTTCATATTGATGTCTCTGTTTCCCTATTTTCAGTGTTTTAGCTTTGACTTATTTTTGTGACTTCCCTATCTGGGTTGATATCTAGTTGTTCTGTCCTATCTTCTAGTCTTGAGTTGTTATCTGATATTATTGATTCTCTAACCAGAGAACTCCCTTTAATATTTCTTGTAATTTTGGTTTGGGTTTTACAAATTCCCTTAACTTCTGTTTATCTGGAAATGCCCTAATTTTGCCATCATATTTGAGAGACAGTTTTGCTGGATATATAATTCTTGGCTGGCAATTTTTTTACTTCAAGGCTTTATATTTATCATCCCATTGCCTTCTTGCCTGCATGGTTTCTGCTGAGTAGTCCAAGCTTAGTCTTATTAATGACTCTTCTTTGTAGATGACTTTTTGTTTATCCATCACCACTCTTAAAATTCTCTCTTTATCTTTGGTTTTGGCAAATTTGATTATGATATGTCTTGGTGACTTTCTTTTGGGATCTACCTTGTGTGAGGTTCAGTGAGCTTCTTGTACATATCTTCTCATCTTTCACAATATCATGGAAGTTTTCTGCCAACAAATCATTGACAATTCTCTCTGTATTTTCTATTATCCCCCAGTTCTTGTATTCCAATCACTCGTAGGTTATTCCTGTTGATAGAGTCCCACATAATTCTTAGGGTTTCTTCATTTTTTAAAATTCTTTAATTTTTCCTCAAATAAATTGGTGTCAAGTGCTTTGTGTTCAGTCTCACTAATTCTGACTTCTGTTGCCTCAGTTTTGCTCCTATGACTTTCTACTGAGTTGTCTAATTCTGAATTTTTATTGTTAATCTTTTGGATTTCTGATTGCTGTCTCTCTATGGATTCTTGCAGCCTGT
This sequence comes from Dugong dugon, assembly GCA_030035585.1. Classification (NCBI taxonomy): domain Eukaryota; kingdom Metazoa; phylum Chordata; class Mammalia; order Sirenia; family Dugongidae; genus Dugong; species Dugong dugon. The sequence goes on from CM057467.1 coordinate 38,513,853, forward strand.
TAAATTTGTCATTATGCTCCTGTATGACCTTCTTAAGTTCCTCTATTGCTTTGTCTGTGTGTTCTTTGGCGTGGTCTGTGTTTTGAATGATCTCCTTCCTGATATCTTGAAGAGCCCTATATATTAATCTTTTGAATTCTACCTTTAGTAATTCCAAAACCTTCTCTTCCCCCAGGAGTTTTCCTGGTTCTTTATTTTGGTTGCTTGGTGAAGCCATCATGGTCTGCCTCTTTATGTGATTTGATATTGTCTCTGAGCCATCAATAAGTTATTATATTTATTTAAGTTTGCTTACTGTGTCCTAGCTTCTTGTTTTGTTTTGTTTTGATATGCCCAAATAGGCTGGTCATGTGAGCTAGTTTGATTATTGGCGTCTTTGAAGTTCTCACGTCCTGTGACCAGGTAGTTAGGGCTGCTACTAGGTATGTGAGACCAGGAGTCCATTTACTTTTCTTGTGTGGATTCAGCTCAAGTGTCCAGGTCATTGGTCACTGATTGTGTGGTGCAGGCTTTCACCTATAGTCTTAAACTGGCAGGGCTACAAAGTGGTGATTAGAGGAGGCACAGGTATCTGACTGCAGTAGGGGGTTATATGCTGAGCAAGGTAGGAGGCTGAAAGCTGCCCCTGAGTGCTTGGGTGGAATGCATGTCCCTGTTCTATTGAGCTCGTTAGTGGGTGGGTTTTGCAGCTGGACTTTGTGAACCCAGTGGTGTTGGCTGTAAGGACTGGGAGGTACCACTTATTCTCAGACCCCTGTCGTGGGTGGCTAGGTGGTGTGGGTGGAGCCACCAGTCCTCAGACCCCTGATGTGGGTAGGTGAGGACCCTGCTTAATGGGCAGGGCAGTGTCAAATGTCACGAATCTGCCACTCCCCCTTAGCTGTTGTAGTTGAAAACAGGCTTCAGGTATATATGCTGTTGTACTATGCTAAGGAGGGCTTTGTGCTGTTGAAATTACCCCATACAGGTCTAGGCAGGGGTGAAAGCCGTTGAAAGTCCATGGGCCCCTTATGCCTATGCCTAGATAAAGGGGCTGTGCCTGCCCTCAGGTCCTGGCTTAGGAGAGCTGGCAGATTATTTTTTCCTGTTTGTTATTTATTAATTTGTTCCCTCTACAAAGCTGGGAAAATGGCTTGCGCTGTGTGACGCGTCCCTCTTTTGGCTCAGGGAGTGTGGCAATCACTGAAGCTGGCCTGGGACTGGAGCAGAGTGAGGAGGGGTTGGGTGAATGAGAGAGGTACTTCCCAGAGGAGGAAGGGTTTTTTTGATCCCACGCGGTAGGTTAGACACTTGCACTTAACTTTTGCAGATCTAGCACCACTTTCCCCTCATTCTGCAGGCTTGTGCAGACTACCTGCCGCTTGGTTTCTCTACATGTGGAAAACGCATCCCAAGAGCTACTGCTTGCCTCAGCCCACACGTGCTGGCTGATCCAGCCTGCAGGGTGCTGGCCAGGTCAGGTCTGGCAAATCCCTGCTGCTTCTGAACTGTCTCTCCCTCCCCCGCCACTCATTCCAACACTTCAACTTTGTCTTTGATGTTCAGGATTCCTAGATTGTCATATATAATTGATTCACTTGTTTTTTCAGGTCTTTGTTGTGAGAGGGGCGACAGGAAGCATCTGACTCCTCCACCATCTTGACTCCGCCTCCCCAATTTCTTTTTACACATTGATGTTAAAAAGAATTAGCATAGTGTGCTTTTGAAAATATCTTGTGGGGGAGGGCACGTTTGGCAAATATACATAGAAGGTACGTGTTATTTGTGTAAAAATACGATATGTGTAATATAATAATGTGCTATTTTGCATGCTAACCACACTGTTGACTTAGCTAGGCTTTATCTTTTTTATTTCTTATTCTGTTTTTAATTATCACATCTAAGCCCCAAATATAAGTTTTAAAATTATTTCAAAGTGACTTTGTTCACTTTCTCTAATTACAAAAAATAAAATTGCCCCTGAAAACTAACACTTAGAAGATAGTTAAAATCATCTAAATTTTGCCAACCAACTATAAGCACGTTTTACATCCTTAAAATCTTGTTTTATGAGTATCCAGATAGATAGAATCTACAGACTCTTTAGTGATATTTTAAGACAGTGTAACAGAAATGTACATCCATCCTAAATATGCAGGAGTGGCTTAGTTAGCCTGGGAAGCATCTTGCATCTTTTTTAACTTACTTTGATTTTGTATTTTTTTGTCTGTGCAATTGAATTTTTGAATCACTGAAAGCTAACACTTTAATCACCACAGTTGTAAATGTGATACTAACAATTCAGTGTCACAAGTGCTTTTAAAACTTTGTTAAGCTTTGTGTTCATGTCATGTCAGGCATATGGTTATTGTCTGGGTCACCACTATAATATTCCTTATTTGGAGTGTGGTTTCCTAGCAACTTTTGCTTTTTCCTAATGGCTGAATTGATTCCTGCACATTTGTAATGCTTCCTACTGCATCAGAAATTGTCACCTTGTGTGCAGATGTTGCAAGATCAAATTTACATGTAGATTCAATTCTAAGAAATTATTCTGCTTTACTACCTGCCTTTAATGTGTTTGTTCCAAGGTGAAGCCAACCAAAATAAAATAAATTTAGTAAAACCTCATTAATTCAGATCTCTGTCTTTGGGGAAATATGGTAATTTTGACAACAATGTCCAAAATGCATGCAAGTTGTTCCTAGTAGGAGACCTGTTAAAGTTGAAGAAACAGAGTAATTTCGATGGTCAAATGACCATGTAATCAGGTCGACAGAAACAAAGGTCTGGAATTTGCATTGGGTGCGCCCAAAGGGGAAAGACTTAATTTGGAGGCAGCTTGCTGTTTCAATGCAGATGGGGCCTGATTCTATGTGAGCCTGGATGGAGACTTGCTGGAAGTGACTTTTACTCATTTGTTCAACAAATATTTGTCGAATGCTTACTATTTTTTTGTACAGTTGGCTAGGCACTAGGGGAGGGTAGGCAAACCCAGCATGGCCCTGATCCTCCCAGGAGTTACAGTCTATGAAACCAACACCTACGCATGACTGACTTGGTTTAAGAAATGGAAGTAGACATTTGGATTTCTCTCAATACTGTTTCCGTTATATTGAGTCGTTTTTGTTATGAAATTTACAAATATTTGGCAAAGACTTTAAATTCTTCTGAGAGATAATATTTAAGATATTATTCTTGTTTTACATTCAGAATTATATCTTTTTGGTTGTCTTTGTAGATTTATGTATTTCTAGGGACATGGAATTGAAAGACATTTATTGAAAACCAACTATGTGGCTGATTTGACAGTTTATATATCATTTCATTTCATCTGTACAACGCCCTATGAAGGGTACATAGGCATGGTTTTTTGTTTGTTTTTAATGTTTTAAAGATCAAGAAAGTAAGACCTCTATGGGTTAAAGAATATGCATAAGATAATGGATAAAACTAAGTATTGTATAACTTTTATATGTTAGACTTGTGTTGGGGGTTTCATACACTTTGCCTATTTTAATTTCCACAAAAATCTCCCTGCAAAAAAATTTCATTCCTTTTATTTTGCAGTTAAGAATTTGAGGTTCAGAAAGTTGAAATGATTTGACTTAGATCATACAGCTAGTCAACTGCAAAACTATCCAGACATAGCTGCTTAGAATAAAAAGGATTTGATCATCCCATTATACCAAACTGGTCAACACCTCACCAGAATGCCCAGAGTAGAATTTTTTTACCTGCGTACTTAATGACAAGAGCTGCCTCTCACCCAGTGCTATGTGCCAAACATTATCCTAAGCTAGAATGCAGTCTGTCTCTCTATCATTCTGTGTGTGTATGTATTTATTTATATATTTGTATATGCATATGTGTATAATTATATTTATACACATTTGATTTTTAAGTATATTTTCATATTTATGATATGTATGTGTATATGCATGCTATTATGTAAGTCTTACAACACTCAGGGACTGTGAGTCAGATGCTACTATCCTTATTTACAGAAGAGAAAACCAAGACTCAGAGAGATTAAGGGATTTACTGCCAAATGACTAAGCGTGGATTCAGAATTGGAATTCAAGTCTGCTTGTCTCCAAAGTCCATGCCCTTCACCATTACAACTAGAACATATGACTTCTAATCTTATGACTAAGCTAATAATCTTAATCTTCCTTAAAAAAAAAATTGTTCTTCCCTGTTTCTTAAGAAAGAAATTTTAAGATGTAATAACAATGAAATGTCTTGAAGGCATCTTAATTTGAGGTGAACCCTGTTATTGACTACAACTGTACATGGAGACTTTGAAATAATGAGTATAATTACACCTGCACTTAATATAAAGGGTCAAAAATTGGTAGTTCTATGGAACTCACAGTCTCTGAAAAGAAATTAAGTTGTGAATAATATTGCAATACGAAGTTTTATAATATTAGCTTCTTATACAAAATAGAAGATATGATCTCTTCTTTGTGTCAGTATAATATTCCAAAACCAGGAAAGGAGAGATTTAGAACCATAACAGAGAACCCAAAAGAAATTCTTGGTCTTTATAACAGTTATTTTCCAGATGGCATCCGTTGATTCTTTTGTATAGTAAGTTATCCAAGATTACTTTTATATTTACAATAACCAAAAATACTGATTGAAAGTAAAAATGGTAGTCAAATGGTTTGATCAGTCAGCCAGCAAGTATTTACTGAATTTGTGTCGTGTACAAGGCTACATAATTGAGTTGCAGACTGAACTGCAAGAGTGCCAGACACTAATCTGCTTTTTTCTTGGTTCTTATTAAGTCAAAACTCTATCTACACAATACTCAAATATCTGGTCACTTAAATCCATTCAGTCAAAAATTCAATCAGCTGCCCAGATTTCCCAACTCCAGGAATCCATTCAACTTGTTTGCTTTTATTATTAGTAGATCTGAAAGCCATGGCATATAGACAATAAACTATATTTAGTTATTCCATTGGTGCTTGGCGCCTTAGCTAATGCAAGGTGCAGATATGGAAGAGAGAAAACACGAGTTCTTTTCTCCTACTTCAGTTGAGTGTTTCCATGGACCTATGTGTTGTTCTCTGCCTTTAACTCTGTGTTTATCTTCCCTTTTGGGTTTGTGTCTCAATTTCTAACCCTAGCCTACTCTCAACCCCCTCAATCTGCTTTTCTCTCTCAATTTCATAAAAGTGGCTATTATTTTTCCATGGATTAGGTAAAAACTACTTAAAAAAAAGCATAACGTTGTTATGAATAATACACATAAAACTGTTGGTGCTGATCAGTTTGGGGGAGGTGGCTTCTTTTTTTTTTTTTTTAATTTTGACCTTATAGTTTATATTTGTTTAAAATTTCCAAATATGTGCATAAATCACTTTCATTTGTGATTATTTTTACTATTAATAGGAATGGGTGGTGCTATCATGGAATATTTTTCTTTCCTTCTTCATGTTTGTATAATTTAAAAAACTTATCAATATAATTTAAAGGTGAAGTTAGCACAAGTTCTCACTTTTGTATTCAATTGTTAAGGAAGAAGCAGCAGACAATGGCTGAACTGCACAGGGTAAAAATTTGTGTTGACTAAAAAATGGCAGGAGAATCAAACATTCGACAAAATTGTGCTGTAAAAGATTTGGCCAGAAAAAACTAGGGTTGGTAGAAATAATAGCCATGAAAGAAAACTATACTGGCAGAAATTAATATGGGCAAACTACTGATTTATGAGTCATGAATCACCATTGTAAAATTTAAATGGGAGAGAACTGATGCCAGTTAAAATACTTTCTGTGGACTACAACTGGAAATATAAATTTAGAATCAGTTTAACTGCATTGTGTAGATAATAGGAGCCCTGGTGGCACAGTGGTTAAAGTGATCGACTACTAACCTAAAGGTTGATGGTTCAAAACCACCAGTGGCTCCACAGAAGAAAGATGTAGCAATCTGCTTCCATAAAGATTTACAACCTTGGAAATCCAGTGCGGTCGCCATGAGTCGGCATCAACTGGACGGGAGTGGGTTTTAGGATATAGATAATGTATCAAGGAGTTAATTTAATGGTATTTTGTCCAGAAAATAATTTCTTCATGAGAATTCTTCAGTACTGGTAAATTTCTGCTTTCAATCTTTGTATTCCTTTGATGGAATCCAAATATCTCAAACTACAAGTGTTTCATTCATCCAAGGAATTATTTGATGAATCAGTAAGAGCATATGTAATGTTCTAAACATGCAAGTTCAATAAATTGAGTTAAATTTTACCAAGTAGTAGGAGAAAGTACAGAATTGTATTTAGCTGTTGTGACATTGGTAACTATTATACCTTTGTTTGCATGTTCATAATCTCTCCTCCCTGATCCTTTAATGCACAAATCATTATTGTTTTATATTTGCAATTTTTTTTTTTTTTTGCTATGTCATATAGCAGGTATACAAGCAGATTTATTTACTTCTGGTGTTCTTATACATTTATAGTAGTCTCCTTTTCTCTTATTTTGTTTTCTCATGTTCCTCTTTGTCTGAAATTGCATTTTCAGAATCCTCTCCTTTTAAAAAACACTAAACTTATCCCATGTTCATATTTTACCTTCAGCACTCAAGACAGAAATTAGTAATTTTTCTACCAAAAACATAATGCAATACGGTGGACCCGCCTCAATTTGCCAGTATTGAGAATATGTACTACGAAATTATGATACAGTGTGATGTTTGTACTCCATGCAGTAGAATATCCTGTACAACATTAAACTCCCTTACTATTTAAGTATGTTATTGCAGACTAGTATCCCTGGTGGTGCAGTGGTTAAAGTACTCGGCTGCTAACCAAAAGGTTTGTGGTTCAAACCCACCAGCTGCTCCACAGAAGAAAGATGTGGCAGTCTGCTTCGGTAAAGATTTACAGCCTTGGAAACCCTGTGGAGCAGTTCTACCCTGTTCTATGGGATCCCTATGAGTCAGAATCTATTCAATGTCAGTGGATTTATACCAGACTATATTCAAACATTATTGTCTATATTTTGTCTTTTACTTTTCTTTCTTTTTAACTCTAGTTTGTGAAAATGCTCATCTTAATGGTTAAAAAAAGGCATGTCCCAGAGAAGCAAGAGTCATAGAATAGGTACGTTTTTTAATATACAGTCTACCAGCAGTCTTAGCATAATATACCACCCATAAACAATCATGGCAAAGCCTCTTTTTTAAAGTTGGTGCTTCAAAGGCTGTTTTTCTCTCCAAACATTTGCTCTGAAATGACTAATCCATAATTTAGGTTGAAAAAATTACTGGTGTGTTCAAGTAGATTAATATTTTGATTAAAAAGAATATCTTAGCAAGCATATTTCTATCCAGCTCTATGGCATTGCTTGGATGGCCAGTTAATGCCTGATTCTGGAGCCAAATGCCTTCGCCCAAAAACCACAGATGTTTTCTGATTTGCTGTTGCTGTCTCAAAAAGCAGGGCAACTATGATTTTAAATTCAGCTTTCTTGCTTTACTTAACTGGGTCTAAAACACCCCTTCTTTCTTTTCTTATACTCTAGTTTAGCCAGAATTAGACCAGAGATAATTTACAAAAGGTGATTAAATAGGAGTTTAGGAAATTCAGTTGTAAATAAATAACAATTGCTAATTGTGGGATTTTCGAAGTTAGAAAATCGGAGGACTGCTTCCTTTTTTCACATGTGATGACACAAATGTCAAAAAGTATTTGGTTTTACTGAAGTTATGTAACTATTAACCATAGCAGCTGAATATTTGAAATGCACCACGGAAGCTGATGAAGAAGATAAGGGCAGTCAGAAGAGGAAAAATAATTTTGAAGTTTTTATATTTTTCCAGTAACTGCTCATCATGACAGAATAAATATCATTTGGAAAGGGTGTTTTTGAGGTTATTCTATAAAGGAAGTGGAAAACACTTCACAAGTCTGTGGCAGAAGGTCCAATCATTTTGACCTCTTGAGTGTCGTTTCTCTGTCTTTTAACAGAGCATTATTTTTACTGTTTCATTTTAATGCTTTCTAAACAATTAATTTTTTCCCCTCCCGGTTCCTGAGTCTTCCATCTGTAACAAACTCTCATTATGAATTTGGGGCAGCTATTCATGAAGGATTCAACCAACGTTGATAATTAGATTTCTTTTTCTTTTATCCTTCAGCATTTTTTATTGATATGCTGGACCAGTTATTTGTTAGGTTGTAAAAGGAATAACATCAGTAAATGACTACCCATCTCTATGCCTTTTTCATCTCATCTCTTACAATATAGTCATTTTTGAAAATAGTAGAGTGTGTCTTCATATATGGACAATTTCCGTTATTTCTTACATTTGTTATCACCTTCAATTATGTCAAAGAAATTAAGATACGTTAGAGATACAGATTATTCATTCATGCTTTACCTCAATATCAAGTTATAAATACTATTTACCTTAGAGAACTATTTGATCCTCTAAGGAAAATACATGACTACTATAAAAAAGATGAATGCTCACATATATGATAGTTCTATGCTAGCATGCTGCGAGGAACTGTGGAGTAGGAAATAATGAACTATATCCTATCAGAGCTGGAAGATATTTCAGGGATAAATTAGTTCAATATTTATAGAATGTGGAATTGTAGGCCCTTGAAAAATGGCTCTGTAACAAAAATAAGGAAATGCTTCATGCTTATACTCCTAATGAAGCGTTACAGTGCATATAGCATACCAAGAACTCTGAGCAGTATTGTGGCCGTTGTTTTGTTGTTAGGTGATGTTGAGTTGGTTCTGACTCATAATGACCCTATGTACAACAGAACAAAACACTGCCCTGTCCTGCACCATCCTCACAATCATTGCTGTATTTGAGCCCATTGCTGCAGCCACTGTGACAATATGTCTTGTTGAGGGTCTACATCTTTCTTGCTGACCCTCTAATTTAACAAGCATGATGTCCTTTTCCAGGGACTGGTCCCTCCTGATAACATGTCCAAAGTACGTGAAATGAAGTCTCGCCATACTCACTTCTAAGAAGCATTGTAGTTGTGCTTCTTCCAAGACAAACGTGTTCGTTCTTTTGGAAGTCCATGGTACGTTCAGTATTCTTTGCCTCACCAAAATTCAAAGGCATCAGTTCTTCAGTCTTCCTTATATATTGTCCTATTTTCGCACACATCTGAGGCAACTGAAAATACCAAGCCATGGTATTAGGATGTAGTGTTGATCTTCATCAGTAAGTGCTTCAAGTCCTCTTCATTTTCAGCAAGAAAGGTTGTGTCATCTGCATATCAAAGGTTGTTAATTAGTCTTCCTCCAATCCTGATGCCATGTTCTTCATGGCTAGGTTCACCCTAGTCCTCAAAGTGACATCTTTGCTTTTTAACACTTTAAAGAGGTCTTTTGCAGTAGATTTGCCCAGTGCACTACACCGTTTGATTTCTTGACTGCTGCTTCCATGGGCATTGATTGTGGATCTGAGTGAAATGAAATCCTTGACAACTTCAATATTTTTTCCATTTATCATGATGTTTTTTATTGGTCCAGTTGTGAGTGTTCTTGTTTTCTTTATGTTGAGGTGCAATCCATACTGAAGGAGATGTAGTGTTTGATCTTCATTAGTAAGTGCTTCAAGTCCTCCTCACTTTCAGCAAGAAAGGTTGTGTCATCTGCATATCAAAGGTTGTTAATGAGTCTTCCTCCAATCCTAATGCTGTGTTCTGCTTCATATAGTCCCGCTTCTTGGATTATTTGCTCAGCATATGTATTGAATAAGTATGGTAAAAGGATACAACCCTGATACACACCTTTCCTGATTTTAAACCACACAATATCCCCTTGTTCTGTTAAAATAATGCCTCTTGGTCTATGTACAAGTTCCTCATGAGCACAATTAAATGTCTGGAATTCCCGTTCTTCACAGTGTTATCCGTAATTTGTTATGATCCACACAGTGGAATGCCTTTGCATAGTCAACAAAACACAGGTAAACATCTTTCTGGTATTCTCTGCTTTCAGCCAAGGTCCATCTGACATCAGCAATGATATTCTTTGCTCCATGTCCTCTTCTGAATCTGGCTTGAATTTCTAGCAATTCCCTGTCGATGTACTGCTGCAAACATTTTTGAATTATCTTCAGCAAAATTTTACTTGTGTATGATATTGTTCTGTGATTTCCATATTCTGTTGGATCACCTTTCTTTGGGATGGATGCAAATAAGGATCTCTTCCAGTTGGTTGGCCAGGTAGCTGTATTCTGAATTTCTTGGCAGAGACGAGTAAGCATTTCCATCGTTGCATCCATTTGTTGAAATAATCTCAATTGATATTCTGTCAATTCCTGGAGCCTTGTTTTTCGCCAGTGCTTTCAGTGCAGCTTGGACTTCTTCCTTCAATACCATTAGTTCTTGGTCATATGCTCCCTCCTGAAATGGTTGAACATTGACCAATTCTTTTTGGTACAGTGACTCTGTGTATTCCTTTCATCTTCTTTTGATGCTTCCTTCATTGTTCAGTATTTTGCTTGTAGAATCCTTCAATATTGCAACGCGAGGCTTGAATTTTTCTTAAATTCTTTCAGCTTGAGAAATGTCAAGCGTGTTCTTCGCTCTTCATTTTCTATCTCCAGGTCTTTGCACATGTCATTATAATACTTTACTTTGTCTTCTTGAGCTGCCCTTTGAAATCTTCTGTTCAGCTCTTTTACTTCATCATTTCTTCCATTTGCTTTAGCTACTCAACGTTCAAGAGCAAGCTTCAGAGTCTCTTCTGACATTCATTTTGGTCTTTTTTTTCTTTCTTGTCTTTTTAATGACTGCTTGCTTTCTTCATGTATGATGTCCTTGATGGCATCCCACAACTTGTTTGCTTTTTGGTCATTCTTGTTCAATGCATCATATCTCTTCTTGAGACGGTCTCTAAATTCAGGTGAGATATTCTCAAGGTTGTACTTTGGCTCTCATGGACTTGTTTTAATTTTTCTTCAGCTGCAACTTGAACTTGCATTAGAGCAATTGAAGGTCTGTTCTGCATTTGGTCCCTGGCCTTGTTCTGACTAATGATATTAAACTTCTCCATCGTCCTTTTCACAGATGTAGTCAATTTGATTCCTGTATATTCCACCCGGTGAGTTCTAGGGTTATAGTAGCCATTTGTGTTGTTGAAAAAAAAGTATTTGCAATGACTAGGTCATTGGTCTTCCAAAATTCTACCATGTGATTGCTGGTGTTTTTATCACCAAAGCCATGTTTTTTAGCTACCAATCCTTCTTCTTTGTTTCCAACTTTCACATTCTAATCACCGGCAATTATCCATGCATATTGATTGAATGTTTGATCAATTTCAGACTGCAGAAGTTGGTAAAAATCTTCAATTTCTTCATCTTCAGCATTAGTGGTTGGTGGGTAAATTTGGGAAACCCTGGTGGCGTAGTGGTTAAGTGCTGTGGCTGCTAACCAAAAGGTCAGCAGTTTGAATCCACCAGGTGCTCCTTGGAAACTCTATGGGGCAGTTCTACTCTGTCCTATAGGGTTGCTATGAGTCCGAATCGACTCGATGGCAACAGGTTTGGTTTTGGGTTGGGTAAATTTGAATGATAATCATATTAACTGGTCTTCCTTGTAGGCATATGGATATTATCCTATCACTGACACCAAGGATAGATCTTGATGTGTTCTCTTTGACAATGTATGAGATGGCATTCCTCTTAAATTTATCATTCCTGACAAGAGTAGAGACTCTTACTTAATATTTTTAACCTTCTCTAAAAAGGTGCCATGATCTCGATGTGGAGATACAAACTTGGCTGTCCATTCTATTAGCTTTATGCCCCAACTCTACTTCATTTAAGGTCTAATTCATCAACTCTTGATTCTTCTATGCTTCCTAGAGCCTTCACTTCATTGTCAATGACTTTCTTACAATGTCAATGTTTCCTTCCATTATCTTTTTTTTAAAATATATATAAAATGTGGTTATTCTCTATCACACCACTCTGTAAGTCTCTTGAGTGGCAATCCTTTTACTCCTTTGTCAGTATCAGAATAGCCAACGTTGTTCTTTATCTGCACAACCACTTCCAAAATCACCATGCCGCTGCCCTTCATGAAGAACATCCCTCCTTTTTCCTGGCTTATCTGGTTCACAGTTTTCCAGGCACTTTCATGTACTATCATCAATAATAAGTGACTACCATCTACATGTTGATGACCCATCCAATAGTATTACTTCACTTTTTTCCATTCTTTGAAGTATAGCCTACCTTAGAAATTCACACATAGTCATACCTCAAAACTGATTATAACTTAGAAGTGCTGAAACTCTAGGTTCTCAACTCTAAATGCCCTTCCCCAGTCACAACCTCTTGTTCTTTTGCCATTTCCTAGTCTACGAATCCCAGTGATCACTATGACCTCCAATCCTTTATATCTCTTTTATTATCAGCCTGTTTCCCTTTCAGCTATGCTCATCTTCTTACATAACCAAGATCCCATTGTTTCTTATCTCAGCATTGCTCCTACAAGCCCTCTCATTTTACTCATCGTCTTTATCTTCTATTATACCTAACATAAGAATTTTCTACTTAGGAAGTGTATTCTTGGTCTGGAATTGATGAACATTTTGGAGGAAATTACACAATCATGGCAATTAAATATCCATTAAAATGCATACCTTTTTGGTTCAGCTGAGCCCAAAATCTGCAGGGATGCCATTTCAGTGTTCCCCCTAGCTGTGACTGTTGCAGATATTTTTCATTGTCTTTGTGTCTTAACCTTGCACTTTTACTCTCAACCGACACTTCTCCTAATTAACTGAAAGGATAGAAGATAACAATATGAACTGTCTCAGCTTTTCTTCCAAATTCCTCCCCAACATATCTTTTTCATTAAATGTTTTCTTCTTCTGTGCCTCTTTTATATCTCTCTCTTAACTGGCTCAGTGAGTCAAAAAAAATTTCCTTTATTATTAACACAAAATTTATCACTTTCTTAGAAAGTTTCTTCCTCTAATTGTGCTGTATTCTTCTCCTCTCATTATGACCAAATGCAACATTAGCAGAAAACATTATTTTGAGTCTCCATTGTCTATGAAATAAGGACTAAATCCTAATCAGTGCCTTTAACATGACCCCAAGCTACTTTTCCAAACCTAATTCTTACTTAAGGAATGTCTACCCACCTTAATATTTATGGTGTTCACCATACCAGACTGATTACCATTCTCCACATTGTTGCCTCTTTTACTTTGGTCATGCTGGAATTTTGTTTGTTTTGTTTGCCTTTGATATACCTCTTTCTTAATCCAGCTCAAATACTATGAAACCATCCAACACATTCACATTCTCTTTAATGGAAATTATTTTCTTCTTGTTTAGGAAATTTCATAACTTTTGTCACGCTTAACTGTTGATATTTAGCATATCATATCTTGCAAGTGAATTATTTATGTGTTTTTTTATGACTTGTATACTGGAGTATAAGTACTTTCAGGGCTGAGACCATGTGTTGCTCATCTTTGTACGTCATGGTGCAAGAAATTTATTAGTATTTCTTGAATTAAGTTAAAACTGATACATTAATGCAGAATGTTGATTCTGACAAATATAGAAAATTGCATCCTAAGATAAATTTATTCATTTTTTTCATACTTTATATTTCATTCTAAACTATTTATTGAGATACGCTATGTGCCTGATGGTATACCTGGTATTCAATATATATGAAAAACTGCAATTTATTCTTTAATTTTATTCTGTAAATAAGTTCATTGCAATAGCATTTTTGGAGCATAATGTTGGCTTTATATTTTAAATTAAAATGATAACAGTTTAGTTTTTAAAATAAATCAGAAAATTCTTGTAGATGTCTGCATGAGGTCTGTTAATAACCAAAGCTCAGGACCCCAAGTGGTAATATAGTAAAACCTCAGAATAGAGCTGGGTTTAATTAAACCGATCATGTCCAATTCTATTGTACCTCCTTGTATAAATTTGCTTTTCTTCACTGCCTAAGCTAGCATGGTTCTGGAAATATATCAGATTCTTTCTTTTGATGTGTCCATTTTGATGTCTTGAATCTAGAAGAACTACTTCCAGAATTCACTGAAATAACCAAAGATTGAAAGATTAGCTCTTTCTGCCATTAACTATTATTAGAATTGTCATTATCAACCTTTTGCAGTGAAAAGTAGAAAAGGGTAAATATGCACCAATGGTTGGGCTGTCCACGTGTTTTATACAGGCAACATTATTCTATTAGGACAGTGTCCTTAAAGAGGAGACATGTGAATTAATATGCAGTGGCACATGGGGAGAATTAACCAGGCATCATCTTTTCATTTAAGAAGCACTCATATGATTAAATTTCTGAGCTAAAAATTCATCCGTAAAAGTCAAACTTTAGTGGAATGATTGATTTTATTTTATAGCTGTCAACTTGATTGACAAGTAGGACCCATCAAGGATATTTCTATTCATGTAATTCAGGGACACCTTGAAAATATTCCCAAAAGAAAAGAAAGAAGAATGTGGGGGGTGGAAGGGAAGGAAACTGCCTTCTGATTAATAACTTTTTTAAAAGAAAATACAGAAATATTTTTACATCCACTATGGTGCCTAAATGACTACCCTGGAAAAATGTCTTGGTGGTAGGGTGATCGGTATAAATAAAATATTTCATTCTTATTAAGCACCTATTTAGAGTGCTGCATAACTCATTTAATTTCAAGTAGTGTAGTGCTATTCTGTATTTTTATGCAATTTGAATTGTTTCTATATTTTCTAATTGCAGCAAGGGTTTACCTTTATTGCATAAGAATTTAAAATTTAGCTCTGTAATGCCTATGAAAATATTCAATATTTTCTAGTATAATTATTACTGGTATATTTAGTGCTGTTGTTGTTGTTAGGTGCCATCATGCTGATTTTTGACTCATAGGGACCCCACATAACAGAGTATAACTGCCCCATAGGGTTTTCTAGGCTGTAATCTTCAGAGGAGCAGATCACCAGGCTTCTCCCCCATGGAACTGCTGTGTGGGTTCAAACTGCCAACCTTTCGGTTAGCAGCCGGTTAGTTAACCGTTGCGCCACCAAGGCTCCCTCATTTAGTGCTGGATGTTTACAAATAGCTGTGCTATACTGGACATTGTCTACATCATGTGAGTAAATGTGAGTCTCATCACCCAGTTTCACAGTGAGACTGAAACACAGGACTGCAGCTTTAGGACTTGTGTTCCATGTGGCATTTTAGTCTTTTATGTTCTTCGGGTATTATATATGACAGACTCTGGAACTTAACATATTTTTTAAAATTGAGATATAATTCACATACTGTAAAATTCACCTTTTCAAAGTGTACATTTCAGTGGGTTTTTTTTAGTATATTCACAACATTGTGCAACAATCATTTCTAATTCCAGAACATGTTCATCATGCCAAACAAAAAACACACTATACTCATTAGCAGTAACTCCCCATTTCTCACCTCCCAGCCCCTGACAACCACTAATCTTTGTGTTTCTAAGGATTTGCTTATTCTAAACATTTCATATAAATGCAATCATACAATGGCTTTTTGTGACAGACTAGGAGGAAAGTCCTGATGATCAAATTCTGAAATCAGCCAGTGAAAACCCTCCAGATGACAATAGTCTGATCCCGTTGTGCATGGCGTTGCCATGAGTCAGGGGCCAACTTGATGGCAGCTAACAACAACAAGAAATCTCCCAAATTTAGTACTTTATAATTCTAAATTTAGATGTAGGTATTATGGTTTGTGTTCCTTCAAAATGGAGTCTGAAACAAGGTCTTGGGTGTACAGGTAGTTTATCTGGAAGGTGATACTAGGGCTCAGGAATGAGAGTGAGGAGTGAGACAGAGAAGGAAGAAAAGACAACATGAAGGTACATTTTCAAGGTCACATCTCTGTGAGCAGTATGGACTTGATTCTGCTGGGAGTTCCTTCTAAGAAGCATAGAGAGAATGCCTCTTTAAATTATCTGGCCATGTATCCACTGGCTGTGTCCCTTAGTGGTTGAAGGTTGCCCCCAAGGCTGTTGGCTCTCTCTCACTTCCAGGCTACACTGACTCATGCCAGGGGACTCTATAGCGCTGGAGAAACCCCAGGGTAAACAGCAATGAGACACAGCTATGCTTAAGGCAAGAGGTCGTGCATACAGCATGGGTCTAAGAGCTCCTAAAACTGTTCACTACAGCTATGGCTGAACTCAGAAGTGAGCCCAGGGTGTAAAGTGGTGCAGTAGAAAGATCTGATATACATCAGGCATGGGACATTTAACATGAACAGTTCCACAGCACAAACGAAAACTTGACACACAAATATCACCTAAAATAGTAGATTTCAAATACTTTTTTCCAGCAAACTACAGTAAGAAAAAAATTATATTTTTACTAGACATACAGGAACAAAAATATATGAAACAGTACTTTACTATGTGCATTGAAATCTGATATTTTCTATTCTATGCTATGCTATTTTATTCTGCTCTATTTAATTTAATTTAAAAATGCTGTTTGCAATTCCTTAAATTAATTTCAAAACCCATAATTTAGGATAACATTGACTGAAAAGATAATTAAACTAATTTACCTAAGAAGTTATTAGATAAACTATTAATATTATTAAATCTCATGTGACCTGGGAGCCATATACAATGAATTTTTTAGACAAAGGTCATAGTGTCAAATAGATAGCTACTGTTGAGTCAGGTCTGACTCACGGTGACCTTTTGTACAAAGGAACGAAACATTGCCCAGCTCTGTGTCATTCTCATGATCGTTGGCGTGTTTAGTCCATCATTTTGACTGTTGTGCCAGTCCATCTTACCTAGGGCTAATCGCACCCTCATTGGCGCTCTACGTCACCAAACATGATGTTCTCCTCCAGTGATTGATCCCTCCTGATGAAGTGCCCGAAGCAAGCGATATTCTATTGTTATCTGTAGTTTTCGTTGGCTAATTTTCAGAAGTAGATCGACACTAGACCTCTCTCTTCCGAGTCTATCTTAGTCTGGAAGCTGTGCTGAAACCTGTCTACCATAGGTAACCCTGCTGGTATTTGAAATACCAGTGGTATAGTTTCCATCATCACAGCAACACTCAGTACGACAAACTGACAGCTGGGTGGTGGCACACTATCAAGGCCAGTTAAAAAAGAGTAGAGTGAATTCTTAAGAAATTAGAAAATAGGGTTGCTTGGGTTCACGTTCCATGGTTCTGAGTTTCATCTGTCAGTGTTGCAGAGTCTATAAATGGGTAAAGAACATCTAGCTCCCTAAGAGAATGAACAGGGTGGGAACACATAAGCCCTGAATAATGAGGTGCTGTGTCTTCTGTCTTTACCTCAGTTGCTTGGTTTCCTGCTGTCTCAGTTTGTGAATATACAATAAGGAGAGTGTGTACGCATCCTGCATAGGTATCTGTGCATATGCACGGCCAGCTGTATGTGACTCGATAGTTGGAGCTGCCTAGTGTACTACCTCAGGATTCTATTGCATTTTATGTTTGTTTCAGGTTTATTGCTTTGACAGTTGTCATTTTGAAGCTTCTTTTCTCCTTTCATAGAGAAGGAGCTTTTAGCCTCCTAAGAGCAGAGCTCTGTTATCGTAATCACCTTCTAGAAAAGAGAAAATTACCTGTAATTTTTATGCTCTGAAGGTGTATCATAATAATTCAACCACCCACCTTAGCCTCAAAATCAAATGCAGTTTTTTGAAAAACTATTTTATTCTTTCCTATTTCTTTGGAGGAGGTGAGAGCTTAAGAATCTGGGAAATCCCACCAAGCCTGTAGGAGCTTTGCCTCCCTCTTCATGCTGTCAGCTATTATGTTTAAGGATATCATTGCCACAGGGATCCACGAGCGTTGCCGTTGTGACACATGTCTAATAAAGGGCACTGGTAAAGTGAAAGGGAAAGTGAACAAGTCAGGGGACAGTAACCCTCACATCAGCCGTAACCTTTCCATAAGGTCCTTCATGTTTAGGAACACCACTTTGCCGGTGTATTCACCCCTTCTCGGATTCCCTGGTACTCCTGTAAAACTATGTGGTAGGAAAGGTCACACACATAAACACACACACTTATATCTACCACTTACCTAACAGTATGAAGATCTCACAACATCTCAGTCACCACTGATTATCTTCTAAGCACTGAGGAGGGGAGGGAGGAATAGGTAAGGGAATAAAAGTGAAAACCCAGGAAACCAGATGCCTTTTTCCATCTACTGCTGGGTGTCTTCTACAACTGGGTTCATAGCTCTTCCTAATAAGCACCTTTAGTATCAATTCTTAGGCAGCTGTTGTCTTCTCCCCATTACAAGAGCTGCTTTTACGTGGCCCATAAAATGAGTTCTGCCCCCACCCCCACTCCATCATTCTGTGTTGACAAATTACTGTTTTCGAATGTTAGGGAAGTCCTAGCAGGCTCTGTTTCACTCAGTAATACAGGTTCTATACTGCTCTTTGATTAGCTCGTAAAACAAGCTCATTATAAGACATGCAAGGAAACCTTCCTGCCGATTACCTTTCATAATCACGTCTTCCAAAAGTGCCTAAGAGAATGTAAGGTCAAAAGGATAAGGATGGGGAAAGCTTGTACAAGATAAAATTAAATTTCTCAAGACCTCATAGCGACTCTATAGGACATAGTAGAACTGTCCCATAGGGTTCTCAAGGCTGTAAATCTTTATGAAGGCAGACTGCCACATCTTTCTCCTTGGAGCGGCTGCTGGATCTGAACCGCCCACCTTTCAGTTAACAGCCAAGTGCTTTAACCATTGTGCTACCAGAGCTCCTTCAAGAAGGCACCAGTTTTCATAATTTAAAGAATATGTTGATTGTGATGAGCAAACAGGAAGAT
Source organism: Dugong dugon (assembly GCA_030035585.1). Classification (NCBI taxonomy): domain Eukaryota; kingdom Metazoa; phylum Chordata; class Mammalia; order Sirenia; family Dugongidae; genus Dugong; species Dugong dugon. Next base: position 38,532,689 of record CM057467.1, read on the forward strand.
ACTTGCTATAATGGAAGTTTCCAAGGCTCTCACACACTCCTCACCTTCCTTGTTTTCAATACCCTTTTCAATTCTGAGTGACAGCAAACTATTTATTTTACTTAATGTACTAATAGATGGTCCATAGGCATATGTGTAATTTAATAATGATATATATTGTACATCTACAGACTTCTTGGTAGTTCATTTCTGACCTAGTTTCTAAACATGTTTTATCTAAGATTGGGGGTGGATTTTTTTTTTCTCAAACTAGGAACTTACAAAAAAAGTTAAACTAAATATCGTATTAAACTCTGAAATTTTGTATCCAGCTCAGGGCATGTTCATAGATTTCATTCATTTTGACAAACATTTACTCAGTGTCTCTTAAGTGTGAAACATTATGCTGGGACTGCAGTTCTCCAATCGAAATACTGGCATGTGCTATGCTACGCGAGGAACTAAAGATACAAAAAAGTGTGACTTTCCCCCACTTCAACGATCTCACAGACCAGCGGAAGAGACAGACATGAAAACATATGATTATAACACAAGTTTGCAAGATTGTAAGTGCAACATCAGTACGTGAATAGCATATTTAAGATGCAGAAAGGAGGATCCAATCTCTGTCTGTAGTCAGAGAGGAATCATGGTGGACGTGATGTCCCTTTTAATTGAGTAGGAGCTGGCCATTCAAAGGGCATTCTAGGCAACATAAAGATGAACAAACGGCCTGAGAAAACCAGTTCAGTATTAATACAGACTAAATGGAGAGGAAGGAGCCCTGGTGGCACAATGGTTAAGCACTCAGTTGCTAACCAAAAGATGGATGGTTCAAACCCACCAGCCACTCTGTGGGAGAAAAGACCTAGTGATCTACTCTCATAAAGATTTCAGCCCAGGAAACCCTATGGGGCAGTTTTACTCTGTCCTATAGGGATACTGTGAGTTGGAATCAACTCAATAGCAATGGGTTTGATTTTTTTTAAAGGGCCACTATGGGTCGAAATCGGCTCGATGGCCAGCACACAGCAACAAATGGAGACTAACTGAGTGACATTAAGTGAGACCGCTGTTAGGCAAAAACCATATCATGGAGGGTTTTGTGGTCAGGTTAAAGAGCTTTTTTTTTCTTGCAAGGAAGGTACAACTCTGGCAGGTTTGTGGGTTACGCATTTGAAGGGACAAGCTTGAGGGGCATAAATCAATCAGGAGGCTATTGCAAGAGTCCTGATGACAGACAATGAAAGCCTCAAGTAGGGGAGCAGTATTAGAGAGGAAGGGGAGACAGAGAAAGGTTTAAGAGTATATACGAATTTAAATTGGCAGAGCTTGTTATTTGATTAGATGAGGTTCATGAAGGAGTAAAAAATTGCTCTCAGAATTCTGGCTTGGTTGGAAGCAATTTAGTGGTGTGACACTCTGACATTAACGTGAACCTGTAAGAGATCAAAGAGTTCCTGGGCAGTGGAAACAGTTAACTTGCTCAGTTGCTAACTGAAAGGTTGGAGGTTCGAGTCCACCCAGAGGCACCTCGGAAAAAAGGCCTGGTGATCTACTTCTGAAAAATCAGCCATTGACAACCCTATGGAGCACAGTTCTACTCTGACACGCATGGGGTTGCCATGAGTCGAAATTTTCTCATGTATGAAGATCAAAAAAAGTTATACTTTTACTTACTTTTCCTTATTATTAATACCCAAAGAAAAGTCTTAGATTAACAGATAAATAGCTCCCAAAAAGGATCTTCAATCAAAAGAGCACTTCTGAAGTTCAGAGATTTAAATATCTCTTCACCTATTCAGATTTCACCCATTTGAAATTCTGTGAGCCTAGTTTGTTCTTTTTTCTTCCACTTATTAGTTGATTTTGTTGAATGTATTTTGATAACAACATGAACTGTGATAAAATAACTCAAATGGCACTCAATTGAAGGCAGTAACTGCTAGGAAAGTAATACTAAGTAGGTATAGTGGGATCATTTATTTTTATCAAATGATAAATCTATTAGTTTGAGAGAAGAAAACTGAGCATTCTTGTCACATATTCAAATGTCATAACTTTACTCAGGTTCATCTATTTAGCTACATGCACTAAGTAGAAACGAACATTAGTCAAATTCATGCAGCTATTATCTGCATTAAGCTATAAAAGGATTCAGTACACTTGATTGTGACATTTTATTTAATGGTAAAATCTATCGTGTTCATGGTAATTACTTGTGTCTGCAAAATGAGGGAAGGTTACATGTATTTGTCATCTTGTGATTATCCTCACGATTATAATTTTTTTCTAAATACCCATATGTGGGTGGTGCTAGAAGCGCCACATTTTTGTTAAAAACATTATGTCCATTTCCTCCAGAATCATTTTGACAGTGATACAAAACGTACCGCCTTTTATTTTGATCCCTCAAATCCTTCCATTTCCAATAATTTCTCCCTTTCTACAAATGGAGCACTACCTCCCATTCCCAAAGGTCAGTTCCTATGATTATTTTCTATTTTCCTGCTTTCTTCTCCCGTAATATGTAATGTCATCACACCTTGCCAGTATTTCCACTGCACTGTCTTTCTCATTCCATAAAAATGTGAACTCTTTAGAAAAGGAAGAGGTTGTAGATGAGTAAAGCATTACCAAAGAAGAAGAACAAAGTGGGTGGCCTCACACTACCTGAATTTAGAAGCTATTATACCGCCACGGTAGTCAGAACAGCCTGGTACTGGTACAACAACAGATACATAGATAGACCAATGAAACAGAATAGAGAATCCGGATGTAAATTCATCTACCTGTGAGCAGCTGATATTTGACAAAGGCCCAAAGTCTGTTAAACGGCGAAAAGACAGTCTCTTTAACAAATGGTGCTGGCATAACTGGATATCCATCTGTAAAAAAAAGAAACAGGACCCATACCTCACACTATACACAAAAACTAACTCAAAATGGATCAAAGACCTAACTATAAAATCTAAATTGATAAAGATCATGGAAGAAAAAATAGGGACAATGCTAGGAGCCCTAATACATGGCATAAATAGTCCACAAACCATAACTAACAATGCACAGACACTAGAAGAGAAACTAGATAACTGGGAGTGCCTAAGAAGCAAACACTTATGCTCATCAAAAGACTTCACCAAAAGAGTAAAAAGAGAACCTGCAGACTGGGAAAAAATTTTTGGCTATGACATATCCAATAAGGGACTAATCTCTAAAATCTGTAAGATACTGTAACACTGCAACAACAAAAAGACAAATAATCCAATTAAAATTGTGCAAAGGATATGAACAGACACTTCACCAAAGAAGACATTCAGGCAGCATACAGACACATGAGGAAGTGCTCACAATCATTAACCATTAGAAAAATGCATATCAAAACTGCAACGAGATACTGTCTCACCCCAACAAGGCTGGCACTGATCCAAAAAACACAAAATAAGAAATGTTGGAAAGGTTGTGGAGAGATTGGCACTCTTATGCACTGCTGGTGGGAATATAAAATGGTACAACCACTTTGGAAAACAATTTGGTGCTTCCTTAAAAAGCTAGAAATAAAAATACCATACCAGCCAGTAATCCCACTCCTAGGAATATACCCGAGAGAAATAAGAGCCATCACACGAATAGATATATGCACACCCGTGTTCATAGCAGCACTATTCACAATAGCAAAAAGATGGAAGCAACCTAAATGCCCATCAACAGATGAATGGATAAAAAAATTATGGTATATACACACAGTGGAATACTGTGCAGTGATAAAGAACAATGATGAATCCGTGAAACATCTCACAGTATGGATGAATCTGGAGGGCACTATGCTGAGAGAAATTAGTCAGTCACAAAAGGACTGTATTATTGTACAGTAATATTATATGAAACCACTATTACAGGAACTCAAGAAAAGGTTTAAACACAGGAAAAAGCACTCTTTGATAGTTAAGAGTGTGGGAAATGAGGGGGAGAGGAAATCACTAACTAGACAGTCGACAAGGATCAACTTCAATGAAGGGAAGGACAACACACAATACAGGGCAAGTTAGCACAACTGGACGAAAGCAAAAGCTAAGTTTCCTGGACACATCCAAACACTTTGAGGGACAGAGTAGCTAGGGCTGGGGCCTAGGGACCATAGTTTTGGGGGTCATCTAGGTCAATCGGCATAACAAAATTTATTAAGAAAATGTTCTACATCCCACTTTGGTGAGTGGTGTCTAGGGTCTTAAAAGCTTGTGAGCGGCCATCAATTGGTCCCATCCCACTTGGAGGAAAGGAGAATAAAGAAAACCAAAGACACAGGGAAAATATTAGCCCAGAGGACTAAAGGATCACACGAACCAGAGACTCTACCAGCCTAAGACCAGAAGAACTAGATGGTGCCTGGCTACCACGAATGACTGCCCTGACAGCTAACACAACAGACAGTCCAGACAGAGCAGGAGAAAAATGTAGAACAGAACTCAAATTCAAGCAAAAAGACTAGACTTAATGGTCTGACAGAGACTGGAGGAACTTGGAGGTGGTAAGGGGGTGGGGGGGAGGGGATGTGAACTTTCCTTGGCTTCAGGCAAGCTTCAATGTGGAGCTCTAGATGGTAGGCCCCTGACCACATGAGGCTACTGAGCTTTTTAATTATGAATACTTGGAAGTGAGATGTACTGCAAATCAAAATTACTACCAGATTTCAAAGACTTTCTACAAAAAAGGAAATGTAAAAATTATCTTTAATAATTTTATATTGATTACAATTTGTAATTATAGTATTTTGGATATATTAGGTTAAATAAAATACAAAAATTAATTTCACCTGTTTCTATTTTTTAATGTGGCTACTAGGAAAATTTAAATTACATATGTGGTTCACATTTGCATTATATTTCTGTTGGACAGCACTGCAATAAAGGATGCCTTACTAAAAAAGGCATGCTCTCTGCTATGAGGTTATTCAGCTAGACATGAAGATAATTATAATATCATAATGTGATAAGAGCCACACAAGAATAAGAAAAAACCTTGCCATCGAGTTGATTCTAATTCATGGAGACCCCACGTTTCAAAGTAGAACTGTACTCTATGGGTTTTTAATGGCTATAATTTTATGGAATTAGATCTCCAGACCTTTCTCCTCTGTTCCCACTGGGCAGATTGGAAACACCAACCCTTTGGTTAGTAGTTGAGCACAAAATGTTCACGCCACCTAGAGACCTTGATAAGACCCATGCAGAGGTGTACAGAGATGAGTGAGGAATCATTTTGAAAGAGGATTTGAGGAAGGATCCATGGAAGAAGTGATATTTGACCATCATAGAAGGAGGTGAGGGGTGCTGGCATTCTAAATAGAGAAAACAAGAAAGAGGCTGCTGAAACCTGTTTTGCCAGTTAAGAAGTGACTTTTTTTTCTCATGACTTTAGAATGATATGTTTGGTTTTGGCAATATAGAAAATAGACTATAATTCATTCATTCGTCCCACTCATTCAAGAAAGGTAGCTTTTGGGAATTAAAAGATGTTCATGGGCACATGAAGATTACACTCTAGAATAAGAAAGAGGTTATAAAAAATAAATACAGTTGATAGATGAAGTAGTAGAATTATGTACAGGGTAAAGTGCTAACTGAAGAAGAAGGACTGACTACTTTGGGAGAAGGAGTCAAAAAAGAACTCACAAAAGATATGATCCCTGAGCTGGGTCTTGAAGGGCGTATAGAGGGGAAATTATTGCAAATGAGGGAATAGTTGTGAGAAGGTATCAAGATATTTTCACTCTTCCTAGCCTGGCATAATTAATTGTGACCATGCTGACAGGTGTGACATCTTCTACATTTACCAAAGGAGCTGTTTTGTCATTGAAGGAGTCATTTTTTTCCCTGGTGATTTTACAAAAATAAGCTGACTTGTGTCATTGTAGAAAATGGTCCCTAATTAAATTTTACTGGACTTCTAAAGAGCAGTTTCCAACAAATGGCTGTATGTTCTTATCATTTCCCTTCAGTTTCCTCAGCTAAGACCTGGTCCCTGTGATAAAAGTAAGATCTTTTAAATAAACCTCTCAGTTCCCTGGCAAAGCAGCTCATTTGCCATCACACACCTAGCCCTCAGAAATGAAAAATTATTTTAGTTATCTGATTAGCAATTATTTTCACATAAACAGGTCAAGAACACTGAAAGGTTTGAAAAAAGCTTCAGTATCTGAAGTTGCAAAGCTCAGAGTCTATATTCTGTGGTAGCTGTGATAGAGAGCCAACCAACCAACCGATCAACAAGTTGCGTGAAGTTGACTCCGACTTATGACGACCCCATGTGTGTCAGAGTAGAACTATGCTCCATAGGGTTTTTCGTGTTGATTTTTGGAAATAGATGCCAGGCCTTTCTTCCGAGGTGCCTGTGGGTGGACTCTAACCTCTGACCTTTCAGTTAGCAGATGAATGTTGTAACTGTTTGCACTACCCTGTCAATGCTTCCTTTTTAGCTTCAGCCACACATTTTCTTCCCCTTTAACTCCTTCCAAAGTTTTAAAAAGAACAAAGGAACATTTTTTTTAATGTTACTTTGGGGTGGTATGGGAAAGCATTTTTATTTATTTGCTTATTATGCATATCCATTAGAATGTCAGCACTATAAAAGCAGAGATCTCATCAGTCTTATTTACTCCTGTGCCTCTAGTACCTAGAACAAAGTATAGTACATAGTAAGAACTCAAGAAATATTTGATGAATGAATGAATGAGTACATGAAAGATACCAAGATTGAATGAACTAAATCTTTTCGTCTAGCAATCATATTTTTTAGAAATAGAAAGAACTTGTCACAGTCATTCTTCTCAAAAGCTGGAGAGAAGAGAAGGAGTATATTGTGATTTTTTTTTTTTAAATCTTACATTTGCACTTCAGATGTCTTGTCCATCATTCATTTAATATTTATTGAATATCTACTATAAATAGATCTAGTCCCTTCTCTCAGAGGGTGTAGGTGTAAGTGAGTTAGCTAATGTACAAATAAGTACATATTATTGATCCTTGGTATATGTGAAATTTATATTTTCAGTTTCAACTATTCATAAGTGAGCTCAGAGTGGTTATACATAGTAAATATATTTTCTCCTAGGCACACATTTAGATCACCCATGCTTCAAGGCTTGGGTAGGGAGCTAGTCAGTGAGCTTGGATTAATGTTCACCATCTATATGTCCACATGGCTTGCTGTGCTGTGTCTCATTCTTAGGTAAATATTTTTGGGAGAAATTATCTGATGCTGTGGCATGTGAGTTTAGGAATTTCCAAAGATTTGGGGTAGATGTCCCCTACATCTCTTCAGTAGAACTTCAAAAGTCTAATATTACTTATAAGGGCTAACATAGAGGAGTATATAACAAACCAAGCTAGCCAGAGGATGGGATAATGAACAGTGGCTGGTGAAGGGTGGGAGTAGAGAGGGAGGGAAAGAAGGCACTGAAGCCTTTGTAGACAGGAGATAGAAAGTAAGTTATGTTGTTGTTGTTGTTGGGCGCCACTGAGCCGATTCTGACTCATAGTGGCCCCATGTGACAGAATAGAAATGCCTCATAGGGTTTTCTTGATTGTAATCTCCATAGAAGCAGATCGCCAGGTCTTTCTCCTGTGGAGCTGCTGGGTGGGTTCCATGGCCAACCTTTCGGTTAGCAGCTGAGCACTTAACTGTTGCGCCACCAGGTATTGAAGATCAATAAATTAAGTATGAATTTGTCAGAGCCAGCCTCCAGGTAGGGAGGATAGTTCAAGCAGAAACAGCATGTGCAAAAGTCCAGATGTGTGAAATTACTTAGTGAATTTAGAAAACAACAAGAAAAATGGCATCTTACGAGAAAATATTACATTCCGAGGCCAACTCTTCAGACAGGGATCAGGCTGGACTGTGGGATATAAAGTGATACTAGTGAGGAGTGTGCCTTTTAGCTCGAGTAGATACAAGAGACCAAAAGGGCAGCTTCTGTCCGGAGGTGAGATGGGAAAGCAGAGAGAGTTAGGAGCTGGTTGAATGGACACGGGGAATCGGGTGGGAAGGAGGAGTGTACTTTCACAGAATGGGGTGAGCAATTAGGGTCACATAACAATGTATGTATAAAATTTTATATGAGATACTAACTTGAAATGTAAACTTCGTTTAAACTACAAGAAGAAAAGAAAATATTACAAAGACAGGCGGAATGTTTGATGAGATGGAATATTGGGAGGGGGTGGGTCAGGCCATTAAGGGTTATAAATTCCTTGCAAAGTGGTCTGGATATTATTCAGTAGGAGGTTAGGAGTCACTGAGAGATTCTTATTGGCAATAAACTTGTTCAGAGGAATGTTTAGAAAGAGCCCTCTGGCAACTGTGTATTGAAAGATTGAAGGGAAAATAGGCTGGAGACAGGGAGACAAGTTAGGAGACTAGTGTGGTAGTCCAGATAAAGAGAATGAGAGCCCAAGATAATGTAGGAACAGGAAGAATGGAAAGAGGAAACCAATTAGAGATTTAAGAGGCAGAATCAGCGGGATACATCCGAAGGGATTTCAGTCTACCAAGTCTAGTTTCTGAGTCTAAATCGTTTTTCCTTTTATTTTTAAGAAACCTGCGGTATTTTTTCCATAAGTGTGTATTTTTTTTTTCCTTTTTGTTGACTTATTTTTAAATGACTGGGGCAAAGGAACAATTGAAAAATGTGACCTTAGTACTGTGTTTAGTAGATAGAAAATTCTTCAGAGGCTTAAGAAATTAAGAATGTCTGGGGTTGCCTTCCAAGATCGAGAGACCAAGGTCATCTAGCTGAGAAGCTCATGTCATCCTTTGCATGGTCTCATCTTGCAAATGTGGAAAAATGCCAGTGGCTGGATTCTGTTTGACAGACTCAGTGAGCCTGGCTCAGAGGACTCTGAGAAGTGAAACTCTCAAGTTGAGCTGCATCTCTTAGGACCTCTTGAATTTGGCCTCCCGTTATCAGGATGGGCCCCTGATTCTTACTAACAACAACTTGAATGTTCTTGTTGCCTGTTTCCTTTCTCCTCCAGACCTTAGGCAGGCTCTGCTATGAGAATGACTCTTGTCCTAACATATTTGCCTTAATATCAAGGTCTCCTTGCTTACATTAGGCCCCTGGATGACACAAACAGTTTGTGCTCGACTGCTAACCTAAAGGTTAGTGATTTGAACCCACCTACCAGTGTCACTGAAGAAGGGCCTGGTGATCTGCTTCCATAAAAGATTACAGGCAAGAAAACCCTATGAAGTACTTCTACTCTGCAACACATGGGGTCACCATGAGTTGGAATCAACTCGACGACAACGGGCGTGGTTTGGTTTTTGGTTTTGCTTACATTGCTTCATAGTTTATCACTTGAATTGTTATGTATCCCTTGCTTCCTAGTTTTGTTCCTCCATTTTGCTCTGACCTACAACACCTACCTGTATACTCTAAAATTTCAGACTTTTGGACTGGTTTTAGGTCTTTGGTTCTACTTTGATTAGGAATCTTTTAAATATTCACATTCTCCAAAATTTGTCACCCTCCCCCCCACCATGCTATACACTCTTTGGTAAAGTTTTCAACTCTCATGTCTTCAGCTGCCATCTCAAAGCTGGTATCTTCCATGATAATGACAGTGACATATATTAACTCATTTAATCCTTATAATAACCTTATGAGTTAGGCACTATCATTATCATCAATTTTCAATAAGAATACTGAAGCATATATAAGTGAATCTAAAGTTACACATAAAATAGATGATGGAGCCAAGGTTCAAACCTAGTCATTCCAAGAAATCCCACCCTCTCAGTCATTACAGAATGAATGAATTCTGTACTCCTTCTGTGCTGTTTATTTTGCACTATGCTTCTTTCTTTGGTGTTCCCACACACAGACCCTTGCTTAGTAGACATGACTCATGTGTCATGACATCCATTTTGCTATGCGAACACCCTAAGGCAGAGAGAAAAGAATGCCATGCCTTCAAAGGCACTGTGACAATGAGGTCAGGTACAAAAGGTTTAGCCACTGGGCCATGGCAGCCATATTTCTTTTTGCCTTTCAGTCTTTGTCTTCAGGATTGAAAGTAATTGGACTTCCTTAAGAGCAGGGGCCTGAGAGAGAGAGAGGCCAAAACCAGGCAGAAAGTTAAGAAAATTCCACCTTTGCAAAAAGGAGATCATACTGAGTAAGAGCTTCTTTTATGTGGACTTTCCTTTGAGGGTACTCCATGGTCCATGCAGCATGGGATGACGAGAACTCTTAAGGTGTTGGAGGGCAGAGTATGGGACTGGCAGAGCAGCTGGAAATTGAAGGCAAGAAATATCAAAAATGAGGGAGTCACAGACATAAGCGCCCCCAAATCTGTGTATTAAAGCTTCAGAATTGGGCTGACCTCTGAACTATGCATGTATGGGAGGAGACTCCAAGAAACCCAGTGGAAAGCGAAAGATGCAAAGCTGAAAGCTGAATAGAGATTTGGACTGATGTTCAGTATAAGTGAGATGTGAGATACAGTTTGGAGCTGGAGTCTTGCAAAGTTAGGGGTACTTAGTAAACATCTTGGGATTTGGAATGAAAGCCCAGAAATGCTATACTTTAGAAGTAAGACTATGTTCCAGAATTAAGGGATTTGCCCCAAGACAAAGGAAAAAATAGAATAGACCCACCCTAACAAAGTGTAAAACCAAACCTCTCCAAGTTCAGGGTGATCAACCAGTAATTTAACTGTCTTCTAGGACAAAAATTAATACTCCTCAGAGGAAGCTAACAATACAGCAGCTCTATAATGTTATCATTCACAACAGGCATTTTCACTGTTGTTAAGTGTTACTGAGTTGGCTCTGATTCATAGCAACCTTATGGATAACAGAATGAAACGTTGCCTTGTCCTGTGTTATTTTCATGATTGTTGCTATGTTTGAGTCCATTGCTTTGGCTATTGTTTCGATCCATCTCACTGAAGGTTTCCCTCACTTTCATTAACCTTCTACTTTACCAACCATGATGTCCTTCTCTAGTGATTGGTCTTTCCTGATGTTGTATCCAAGGTAAGCAAGATGAAGTCTCACTTCTCCTCACGTCTAAGGAGCATTCTGATTGTATTTCTTCTAAAACTGATTTGTTTATTTTTCTAGCAGTCCTTGGTATATTCAGTATTCTTTGCCAACACCACAGTTCAAACGCGTCAGTTCTTTTTCTGTCTTCCTTTTTCATTGTTTAGCTTTCTCATGCATATGAAGCGATTGAAAAGACCATGGCTAGGGTCAGGTGCACCTTAGTTATCAAAGTGACATCTTTGTTTTTAGAACTTTAAAGAGGTATTTTTCAGCACATTTGTACAATGCAATGTGTTGTTTGATTTCTTGTTTGCTGCTTCCATGGATGTTGATTGTTGATCAAGTAGAATGAAATCATTGACAACTTCAATTTCTTCCCCATCCATCATGATGTTGTGTATTGGTCCAGTTGTGAAGATGTTCATTTTCTTTAGGTTCAGGTGTAAATCCATACTGATGGCTGTAGTCTTTGACGTTCATCAGAAAGTGCTTTAAGTTGTCCTTATTTTCAGCAAGCAAGATTGTGTCATCTGCATATCTCAGGTTGTTTAGGAATCTTTCTCCAGCCCTAATGTGGCCTTCTTTTTCAGAGTCCAGCTTTTCAAATTATCTAATAAGTATTATTAGACATCCAAAAAAAAAAAAAAAACACAAAGATGTGACCCAGTTTACCATATTAACCAACATTTCCTGGGCAGGTTCCATTTTTCTAGTGCACTTCTGTGCCATGTCTATGCTTTTAATGTTCTCCACCAAACTGGCAAGCAGTTTCTCATAGAACTCTTGACTGATAAACAACCAATGCTTCCTGGACCATTTCTCTCCTTATATTATTGACTGTATAAAAGGCAAAAGAAAAATAACTGATGTAGGAAACTAGGGTCCAATACTGTCATTGCAACAGTCACTGGAGATTCACATACTTAAACGTACAAACATCTGTCACTAACTACCTTTTTTTAAAAATCTTTTTTATTGTACTTTAGATGAAGGTTTACAGAACAAATAATTTCTCATTAAACAGTTAGTACACATATTGTTTTATGACAATGGTTAACAACCCCACAACATGTCAACACTGTCCCTTCTCAACTTTGGGTCCCTTATTACCAGCTTTCCTGTCCCCTGCTGCCTTCCAGTCCTTGTTCCTGGGCTGTTGTGCCCCATTAGTCTTGTTTTGTTTTATGGGGCTGTCTAATCTTTGGCTGAATGGTGAACCTCAGGAGTGACTTCATTACTGAGCTAAAAGGGTGACCAGGGGCCATACTCTCAGGGTTTCTCCAGTCTCTGTCAGGCCAGTAAGTCTGGTCTTTTTTTGTGAGTTAGAATTTTGTTCTACATTTTTCTCCAGCTCTGTCCAGGACCCTCTGTTGTGATCCTGGTCAGAGCAGTCAGTGGTGGTAGCCAGGCACCATCTAGTTGTACTGGACTCAGTCTGGTGGAGGCCATGGTGGTTGTGGTCCATTAGTCCTTTGGACTGATCCTTCCCTTGAATCCTGTTGTCTTCCTTCTCCCTTGCTGCCGAAGGGGGGAGACCAGTGGAGTATCTTAGATGGCTGCTTACAGGCTTTTAAGACCCCAGACGCTACTCACCAAGGTAGAATGTAGAACATTTTCTTTGTAAAGTGTGTTATGCCAATTGAGCTAGATATTCCTCGAGACCATGGTCCCCACAGCCCTCCGCTCAGCAATTCAGTCCCTCAGGGAGTTTGGATGTGTCTGTGGAGTTTCCATAACCTTTCCTTGTACAAGCTGTGCTGGCTTCACCAGTATTGTGTCTTGTGTCACTGACTACTTTTGAAACTCACAATGATAAGTACTCAATAAATGCTAGCAATGAGGAAGATAATTATTCATCCTCAAAACTATGCTGTGAGGTAACCATTGTTATTCCTATTTTACAGATAGATGAAAGCTCAGACAGATAGTATATAGCATATCCAGGACCTGAACACTGATCTGCCAAATGGGCTTAATTAAGTTCAAGGTCTTAAACTATGACTTGAACAAGGATTGCTCAGAATGTGAGAAGATAAAGGGTCCTGATGACCAAGTGTGCATAAAGAGAGCCTACATAAACAGGATAAAGGCACTTATGGGCAGGTCATCAGAGGGAGTGAGATGGGGCAAGGCAGCTAGGATAAGCTAATTAGATTAGGAAGTTGGGGTTCAGTTTATAGGTGTGGCTATGTGACCATATGAAAGATGAACCCTGCCCAACAAAAGTTCTTTAAAGAGTTCTCACTCTTCTTCCTTTTAAATTGGTTCTTTGAGTCTGAGGAGTAAACTTTTGTGATGGCCAATTCTATTTCTCATCTGCCATTAGCCATACCAAGACTGTTTGCAGAGCTGGAACCTACAGGGGCTGCCCTGGCCACATTTAGCTGTGTCCCTGGCTCCTTGTGCACAATTCTGAAAGGGGCAGCAGGCAACCCTCAGATAGTTCCACAGGCCAGGTGTCATTGCTCTGATACACTCATTTAACCTGACTTACCCTGGTTTGTTTTTTCCTGTGATTTCTTGTTTTTAACTTGGTAGAAAAGAAGAAAGAAAGGAAGGGAAAGCATACCTTGGGCGAGTTTCTGGAAAATTATTCTTTACTTAAATTCATTTTTGGGGAACGCCTATTATGAGACAGAACAATAGGAGAAAACAAAATACATTTCAAACATCTGATTCAAAAAGCCCATTAATTTATATTCAGAGGTTTTAAAGAAGTGGTGTAAATTCATTTTTCACTTAACAAATACTTATTGAGCCTAGAAGGTTCCAGTTGGTTCTGGGGATATAACAGTAAGACAGATGCTAAACTTGTTTTCCTAGAGCTCACTGTCAAGTAGGGGAGACAGGTAATGCAACAAGTGATTAAAATAAAGTGTGATAAATGAAAGGAGAGGGGAAATACGGAGAATAAAGATCATACCCAAAAGACTTAACTTCCTGATAAAAGGCTTCCTGGAGGAAGTGATTTCTAAGCTGTGGTCTGAAAGGTGAATAGCCATCTGGACAGATCAAGGATTGGGGAAAGCAGAGGGAATCTTATGCATAGGCATGGAGCAGGCACAAATCTAGGTTAATGGGAATTACCAGGAGAAGTGATGGAATGTACTCAGGGAAAGTGAACAGCACCAGTAAAGGCCTAGGGGAATAAAAGAGCTTTTTGTATTTAGAATCTGGAAGCAATTTGGTACCATGATAAAAGGCATCAAAATAACTGTGTGTATTTTAATAGTCTTGTAAAAACCAAACCTATTGCCATCGAGTTGATTCTGCCTCATGTCAATACCATATGTGTCAGTATAACTGCACTCCATAATTGTCTTATAAAGCTGTACATTGAGAAACACATTAGTAATAACCAGAAATTCATTAGTTAATAAAGATATTGGTTTGGTTAAAACTACAGAATTTTTTTTTCTGAACTTCAAGTGTCTGGGGATGGGGTCAAAACAAAACAAAAGACCAATTGTGTGTGTGTATGATGCTTATAATGTTAATTTTAAGGAATCCCTTCACACATAAAACTACTGTTCGGGTTCTATACACACACGACTGGTCTTTTGATGACTACTGTATGTAGGTTCTTCATTTAGCAAGTCTCCATTTTGAAGAAAAATGTTTTCTACTGTTTTTTTTCTCTTATTTGCTTGGACAGGATAGATAGCATGCTGATGGCAAATAAATACAACAAAGTCTTTCGTTTCAAACTTTAGAGCTTTTTCTTAAAGCACAGGTTAATTAAAAGTAGAGCCCTAGTTAAATCAGTTGGCTTTTTCTAGTCCATAGACTCAACTGATTCATGAAAACATCTATTATTCTTTCAGTTTGTACTAGAAGACATGATCACAATAAAAAACTTCACAGCTGGGCTGAAGCAGCACTAAAAGAACAGTGGTTTTCAGAAGCGTGTTTAGCCCCAGTTACCATGCTTTTTATTTTCTTTCAGTGGCTATTAACTGGTTTCTTCTAATTTTTAGCCACAGTGGTTTCAGAGGATCTAAAGATACAATTTTTTAAGGTCTGGGCTGAGTTACTTTATCAATCATTGGACTAATGTGACAAGCAAAGTGTAGGATCGGGTATAAAAGATTGATTCAAGATCCCTTACTTAAAAGTTTTTATTTTTTTTTCATTCTTAGTTTGCAAATGTTGTTGAGGAATTCAAAGATGAATGAGAATCCAATCTCTTGAAATGTAAAAATAAAGTGCTACAGGTATTTAGAGGAGAAAGAGGGTGACATTTATGCCTATCATAGAATTTCCATTCATTCATTCTTCAGCTCATTAATTCACTTATTCATTCATTTAACAGACCTTTTTAAGATTGTCTTCTAAATGCAAAACTCCACGCTAGGTTTTGAGGATACAGAAATGACTTGGAATTGAAAAGAATCTTAATGTCATAGTTGTCAAAATCTGGGGAGTCCATGGACTCCCTTCAAAAGTTGCTAAGCACTATGGGTGCAACATGTGCACATATATGTGCCAACTTCAAGAGTTCCGTGTATGCCTTAAAGCCACTGTTTGGGTCCCTTGGGATTTATGAATCCTGCTTAGTGATTGTTTAGTTTCCAGTTTTGTTCTGTGTTTTAATTTGCCACTCGACCCAAGGGTTTTAAGCCTTATTATGGGGTTGATTTTGTTTTCACAAGTTATGCCTAAAAGTAATTTTGGGTCATATTATCCAGATACACCTCCAGTTGAGAGATCCATTGATCTATTGATCTGCTTAGTAAAATGAACATGAGTGCCATCTACTGTCCAAATACAGTAAATGTTGGTAACAAGTTATAGATACATACATATATATGTGTGTATGTAGATATATATATATATGTATATACATACACATATATATACATAAAACTGAGGATTCGTATGCACCAAAGAAATTAGTGTCCCTGTTAACTGGTTGTTTGGTTGATTCGTTTGTTTCTAACATTTGTAAATTATTTTTCTACATTATCACATTTGATTCATTTATTCCACATAGAAATCCCTTGAGTTAACTGTAATTGTCTACTTTTAAAGATAACAAACATTTTGTAGATTTGTCCCCCCACCTCAGTGGAGGAGCATATATTTTACATTTATAAATAAAATTGTTATTTTTCAATGGTTTTAGATTTACATAATAATTCCAAAGATATTACAGAGAGTCTCTTCATACCCCCTACCCAGTTTTCCCTATCATTGAGATCTTGCATTAGCATGGTACGTTTGTCCTAATTAATGCACAAATATTAATACATTATTATTAACTACAGTCTATACTTTACTCACATTTTCTCAGTTTTTCCCTGGTATCCTTGTTCTATCTCAAGATCCCATCTAGGATACCATATTACGTTTAGTACTCCTGTCTCCTTAAGCTTGGCTCTGACAGTTTGATTTACATTTGAATTTTATTGTAGCTTTCTGTCATTTTTTTTTAATTTTGAAAAATACTTAACTTTCCAGAAAATAACTTTTCTGTTCTTTTGATAATTCCATAAGACTATTTCAGCAGTTAATATTTAGGAGGATAAGTTACCATTATACAATTTTTATCTCTAATAATTTAAAAAAGGGGGAATTCCAAAGAGAATTGGCTAAGATGTTTTACTAGAAAGACCATTTCAGTAGAAGCCTGAAGAATTATGTTTCCAGTTGGCCTGTAATCTTCACTGGCTAGGCTACCTTTACCAAGCCATTTGCCATTCGTGTTTCAATTTCCACATCTGTGGAATAGTTGTATGAACCAGAAAACCTCCTAGCCCTTATACTAAGAGAAGATAAATAAAATTGATTGCTATTTTCCTGGTAAAAGTTAATAATCATGGTGTTCATATTGGATACAAATAAAGTCTTATTATGTACCAGCCTAAGCTGGAACATAGAAACCCTGGTGGTATAGTAGTCAAGAGCTACGGCTGCTAACCAAAAGGTTGGCAGTTCGTATCCACCAGGCGCTCCTTGCAAACCCTATGGGGCGTTTCTACTCTGTCCTGTAGGGTCGCTATGAGTTGGAATCGACTCAATGGCAAGGGGTCGGAATCGACTCAATAGCAACGGGTTTTGTTTTTTTTTCAAGCTGGCACACATTATTATTATCTCCATGTTATGGATGAGGAGGATATGTTTTAGAGAAGTAATTTGCCCAAGACCCGATTCCAAAGTCTATGACAACCTCCAAAAGGACAACAACCCTTTTGGCATCCTTAATCCTTAAATGCCCTATATTCCAGCTGCTGTGTTGCTGCTTATTGTTACTGTTAGCTCCCATCGAGTTGCCCCACACCCCCAGCTCATGGCAACCTCATATACAATAGATTTGGACCATTGTAATCCATAGGGTTTTTCTTGGTTAATTTTCAGGAGTAGACTGCCAGGCCTTTCTTCCTAATCTGTCTTAGTCTAGAATATCCACCAAAATCTATTCAGCATCACAGCAACAGGCAAGCCCCCACTGACACATGGGTGGTGGCTGCGCTGGAGGTGCATTGGCCAGGAATCAAACCTAGGGCTCCTCTAATGACCAACACTCTAAGTTGAAGTTTGCTTCCAGAGTCCCATTGCCTCCAGGCATTTGGAGACTATATAAAATGGTAATAGATGAGTCTGAGCTGCTACCCACCCAAAAACAGAGATGCTGAAGTCTCCAGCAAACTTTTCTCTCACACCACCTGAAATGCATTAAGCCTGATCTCACATCTATCAAATACATTGTTTTCTCCCTCTGAGGTACAGAACTTTGGAAAAGTCAAATGGATTAAATTTCCCTTGAAGCAATTCAGTTTCCTAGCAATAAGCAAGGACATCATTATAATATATGCCATTTTCTCATAGTGGTACTCTCATTTTTATTAGTCTCTGAGTGGAAAACCAAATATTTGAACATATTATTTTTAATTTGAGTACAATTATAAAGTAAAAAATAATTAAATATTTCACATTTCATTTTGGAGAGGATATTTTTGACCATGTTTCCTCTTTTTTTTTTTTTTTTTAAGAAATAAGATTTTTATGTTACCTTAACTTGGTGAGATTGCAAGTTTCTTGAACTTTCTTTCCTTTGTATCCACCATAATTCCTAAGAGGTGTTCGGGACTGAATTGTTGTGTAATAATCTTTGGAAGGAACGGAAACAGGGGAAAGGAAGGGAAGGGAGAGAAGGGAAGGTAGAAACGGGAAGTGAGGCAGGAAGGAATAGAGGACAGGAGGGGCAGAAGGCAAACAAGTCAGCAAATTTTGTAGTTGGGATCTTCTTTGACGGTTGAAGGAGAATACATTATTTTCTTAGTAACTGTGTTTCCCGTGTCACTATTGAAAGGCTTCAAACTCAGGATTTTTTTTTTTTTTTTTTTTTAAGAGAAAGTTATTCTGTTTGTTGACTTTGGTCCTTGCTCTTGAGAATTTGTAAACATTATATATCTATATATAGATATATGCTTTTTGATAGGTAATTTAGACAAACTCATAAATTTATAAATACACATTACGTACTATTAGGATTCTTTCCAAGATCCCTTTTCAAATGATTCCATTTCTACACATTTAAAGTTTTTTAAAACTTTTTGGATCTGTGCTGCTATGAAATTCCTTTGTTACTATAAATTTTGTTCTGGATTATCTGTTGTTAAGAGCTGCACTTCGACAGAAAATTATTTCACTGAGTTCACAAAGAATCAGTTGGTAGCAATGTTTTCAAGTGGTAGTCTCAAAATAGAAACTTCTAACGGCTTTAAAGTTTTAGCAGTTACCTGACTTTGTTAAAGATGAAGTCATTGACAAATGCCTTTATGATATTAAGAGTTGGATTTCAATCTAGGCAATTAAACACTAAATATGTATTTAATAGGCTAAGTAAAGTATCACAGAATGATTTGCTTAATGTAGATGTGATTAGTGAATAAGTGTTTCCCTTAGCGTCATTGGTTAGATAACCAGAGACTGGATGTCAGAAAAAAGTTCAAAATTTTGTTTTTTCTATATGTCAGAATGAAAATCAGATGTTGATAGCAAATAGTGACAATGGTATTTTTAAATTCCTTAAATATCTTTATCATCATTGAATGCTGCTTACTCTTTGTTATAAAAATCAGTTCAACTGTTTCAAATATGGCTCTGTGTTGTTAAATAATATATCAACTCTCCATATTTCTAGGACAAAATAATATTTTTCAACTGCTAAATTACGTGCTGATCATTTCTAAATAGATGCATATTTAGCATAAGTATTTCGATTACTTCAAAATCAATTTCATACTTCAAAAAAATGTTTTTGGGTATTTTTTTCTGCAGATTCAGCTTGTAGGCCTTAGTAGTAATACTCTTATAAGTTGGTCAAATTTAAATTTTTTATTAGAAATCAAATATAGTTAAATATTACTTAAATGCACATTACTGAGTGCCCTGTAGGAGGTTGTGTTGAAGTTGTGCCATGGTACTGTATCACAATAGCAGTTTCTGATATTTTCTCCAGCGTCTTCAGCTATATGATTCTAGGCATGCCTTCCTCATCAGTTTTTAGTAGGCTTCTATCCTCCCGCATCAAAAACTTAACAAGAATACAAACTTATGTTTCCCTCTGCTCCAAATTACCGATTTTTAAAAATTTCGCCGTGTTTTGTTTTATAAAAGTCACTATGTTTCTTATTGTATATCTAAAATTATGTATGTAATAGTGATAAGAACAATTTTTGGTCAGATACTTCCTGTAAAGTGAATGATACTGCTGTGATGTTCAAAATAAATAAACACAGGAAGATCTTTGCCCGAAGTGCTATTTGTCCAAACATATTACTTGAGTATGTGACATTTTGACGCCATCAGACTGGAAGCTGAGTCCCCTGATAAAAGGAAAAATATCATATATCCACAGAGATCATTCCTCCTGGGTTCTTTGCAAGTCTGTGAGACAATGAAAACTACATAAATTATGTGAGTTGATGATATTTGTCCTAAAAATCTTGAGTTATCAAAATTAGAATTTGAAACATTGATGAATGTTTCTTGCCAGGGAAATATTGATTATTAATGAAAGAACAAGACAACTAATTTGAAAATATATTTTATTTATTTAGTTTATTGGTGAAAAGAGTATTTTCTGATAAAACTTTATAATACAGTGGTTAAGTGCTATGGCTGCTAACCAAAAGGTCAGCAGTTCGAATCCACCAGCCGCTCCTTGGAAACCCTGTGGGGCAGTTCTCCTCTGTCCAATAGGGTCACTATGGGTTGGAATCGACTGGATGGTAACAGGTTTGGTTTGGGTTTTGCTTAATGCTGGTAAAAAGATGAAGTACTTGTTTTCCTTTCTCTTGCCTAACAAGTAAGTAATGTTAATAATTTCTTTTGAATTAAAACAGTTAATTAAAGATTTTTCAAAAGCTGAAAATTTTAATCACATAAATCTGGGAATAATAGTTAAAATGCAAACATGAGTAGACAGCTAACTGGCTTTTTCTACTAGAAGCTTTTTAAGCAATTAAGGTTAATTTGGACGTTTTGTCTTACTCAGGTGGGGCTGTTTCAACACAAATTGTTATTTGCTTATTAACTTGCTAGCTCATAATGTTAATCATAGTTTCAATTTGACTGGGACGTTCCAGAGTCAGTAACTCTGTTTACTGAATTATAAATGGGTGTGTGGCCTTGTCCTTGAATTGCGAGCCATGCAATGGGTACCACACAGTATGGGCGGTGAACTAATTTTTTTTGAGCCCCTCTATGGGCCTTGGCTGCTAACTGAAAGGTTGGTGGTTGGAACCCTTCTAGTGGTTCTGTGGGAGAAAGACCTAGTGATCTGCTTCGGTAAAGATTACAGCCAAGAAAATTCTATGGGGCAGTTCTACTCTGTCACATGGGATCTCCATGAGTCAGAATTGACTCCACGGCACCCAACAACAACTTTGAGCCTATAGTTGATCCCATTTGATGCTGGTAACAGCCCCACCAAGAGTGTATTATCATTTTTATTTTATAAATAATAAACCTCAGAGAGGTTAGTCAACCTACCTAAATTCACATAGCTAGTGTATCAGTTAAGGGGTTTTTGGTTGTTTTTTTTTTAATTATTGTTGTTGCAGTTGACAGAAAACCCAGTTCAAGCTGATAAACCATCAAAGGAATGCATTGACTAAATAGCTGAAAAGTCCAGAGATAGGGCTAGCTTCACATGAGGTTAGATACAGCTGCAAAATTGATGTTACCATCAACTTGGCTTCTGTTTCACTCTCTTTGGTTTACCTTCTCAAAGTTGGCTTTGTCTTCAGGCGCCATAAAGTGGCCCCCTGTAGCTCCAACCTCCCCAGTCATGACATCAAAATTACCGTTTCAGTATTCACAAACGTATACCAAACCATTTGTGGGGGAAGAGGAAGGGATCTCTTTTGCAGTTCTCACACAAGTCCTGAGACTGGTTTAAATTAGATCACTCGTCCTTTCTTAAATGGATTATTGGGGGAGGGACTGGCATACCCCACCCCTGTTAGGACCCACCCTGGGACCTAGAGGTGGAGTCAGTCCCACAAAGCCTGCAAAGTTGAGAATAGCGGAAAAATGAATTGCCTAGAGGAAAATTAGAGTGCTGCTGGCTGGAGAATGTCTACCACCAAGTTAAGTAAATAGTAGAGCCAGGATTGAATATAGAGTGTATATACCCTTTTGGCTGTGCACCAAGACTACCAAGACAAAATCTCTACCTTCAGTCTATAACAGCAGACTATGAATAGAACTAAATATACCAGCCAAAATAAAATAATGCACAGTCAGTATTATGTGCCAGAATAATAATAGCAGACATATGATGTATACCATAAGCCAGGTACTCTTAAGCACTTTGAATATATACCTACTCCTCATTTATCAAATATTATTATCTGACATTTCACATTTATGACAATAGTAAAAAATCTACTATCCAACTATTTTGCACATTAATAACATACATCTGGCAGTAAAGAACACCAAGGTGTGAGGTGAGAGCTGGCTATGATGGTTAAGGTTATGTGTCATCTTGGCTGGGCCAAGATTCTCAACAGTTTGACAGTTATGTAATGATGAAGTCATTCTCCATTTTGTGATCTGATGTAGTCATACTCCATTTTCATATAATGCCAATTTTTGCATAATGACCTGGTCTTTGTAACTTAGCCATCTCCATAAGTGAGGAGTTGGTGTATTTAATATGCACAATAGCCCTGTGAAAAAGGTTGAGTCACAGAAAGGTTATACAACTTGCCCATGATCACACAATTAATATGAACCTATGGGTACCATAGTCTCTGTGCTTAACTGCTATACTATACTAGAGCATGTTGTTGTTGCCAGGTGCTGTCGAATTGATTCTGACTCATAGATTCTAGAGAGTAATGCTTTGATTAGTGCTAGACTGATTCAGAGTTGTTGTCCTCTGTGAAACTGTAACAGAAAATATGGGACTGAGCAGATCTTTGGAAGACGTACAGGATTTACATGGCTGTTTTACCTCATAAAATGTCTTAAATCTGTCCCTTTCCCTCTGTGTTCATAACCAAGACCCTTGTTCTAGCCATATCTCATATCTCATTAGATGAGAACCATATAATCTTCTAAGATTCTGCCAAATCTTGTTCTCTTCTGAACCAGATGATTCTTTCAAAAATAAAATTCTGAAAATTGCACTTAGATTGATATCCACTATCTTAAACATGGCCAATAATATTCTGTGTCAGTGAGTCTCAAGTGGAAATGATTTTGGTGCTCAAGGAGCATCCAAAAACATTTGGAAATATTTTTGGTTATCACATTGGCAGGGAGGGTTGCTACTGACATTAGTGGGTAGAGTCTAGGGATGCTAAACATTCTACAATGCACCAGACAGTCACCACAGAAAGGAATTTTCCAACCCAAAATGTCGACAATACGAAGATTGAGAAACCTTGTCCTTTGTGATCTGACATACCCAACACCCAGCCTCATGTCCTGCCTGTCTCCTCCTATTTCTTTAAGCAGAAGCCACATTTCAGTACTTCCAATTCACCAAGGCTGTTTAGGCATTAGGATTTTTGCATAGTATTTTCACTCTGCCTGGAATGCTTTCCTCCTATCCCTCTGCCTACAGCTCTGCCAAACCTCACCACCCCTAGCTATAGCCATTCCTTGAGCCCTGAGCTCAAGTCTACTTTCCAAAGGGAGTCTTCACTGATAACCTAGACTTGATCAAGCCCCTCCACACACACTACTGGTTATGTTTCATCAAATGAAAACTTGAAGAAGGCAGGGAACCTAGAGTTTTTGTTCACCTTTATAATCTAAGCACTAAATATAGAGTCTGGATGGTATTTCAGGTGAGATAGTCAACATGAGTAAAGGCTCAGAGGCATAGATATGCATTTTTGGGGTGTGTTGAGTAGACTAGTCAGGAAAGATTTAGTGTAGAGAAGCATGAACAAATAAAATGGAAAAGAAATGGAAGGCTTATTTAATTAATGTGTAGCTTTTTTTCTAAGTTTCAATTGGAAAGTGCTAACCCTTCCATGTATATAGAACAAGCTGACCAGATGATTAAATCTGACTTTTTATTTTATTTATTTTTTACTGGGCCTTGTAGAAGCAGCCTGAGGCATCATTTCAATTTGAGTGCTTTTTATAGTGCACTGAACCCAGAGCCAGGTGACCTAAGGTCTAGAGCTGACCCTAACACTGATTTTCTGTTTTCATTAGGTTCCTTTGGACTTTGGTTTCTTTATTTGTAAAATGAGGGAGTTGAACTAATGAATCTGTGCTGCCCTCCCAACTCTAACATTCCTTCTTTACTAAGTCAGAGAGAGTTTTGGCTAGCTGAGGTGGAACTGTGTAAACCTTCTATTTTTAAGAGTTGTATGAGGAATGTTTGCTAAAAAATGCAGTTGTTTGCGTGCCTCTGTTATTAAATAGTAAATAGAACACTATGAGAATAGTAATTGGGGAATCTGAGGTGTCCCATAGTCATGGCTTATTTTATATCATTGAAGGCATAGGAAATTGAGTAGCAGATATTTTAACCTCAGGTTATATCCTGGAGCTACTATGTTTTTCAGTAAATCCCTAGGACAATTTTTTTTTTTTTTCCATGAGCTATGTCTAAAAAGTGAAGTCAAGAAATTATTGTGCTTCATCAAGGCTTTGATCTGATTAAAGCATTTAGGTTTTTGTAGGTTGCTTAGAGATCCGTTCAGTGCAGGGTTTCTCAATCTCGGCAGTCTTGACATTTCGGCTGGAAAATTCTTTGTTCTGGGAAGCTGTCCTGTGCATCTCTAGCTCTATCCAATAGATGCCAGTAGCAACCCCCCTCCCAGTTATGAAAACCAAATATGTCTCTAGACGTTGCTAAATGTCTCCCAAGGAGCAAAAATTGCCACAGTTGAGAAGCACAGTTGAGGACCAGTGCTTTAGTGCAAAGCAATCTTCTTCAGTTAGGGCATACTAGCTGGATGGATGCAAATGGTACTGCTTGGTTACCCATGTAAATAAAGGCAAATATTGCCCAAATGAATCTTAACCCCCTCATTGATAGTTAAATGTACCTCTCTATTTTATCTAAACGCTAGATGCTCTAGGCATATTCTGAATGAGATAGTTAGTGACTTCCTTATATAGGCAGCAGTTTTCCTGGGAAATCTCAGTAAGTTGTCAAAAGAAATGCAAGAGTCTAATGATTCAGTTTGTAAGTTCTCAGTGGTATCGCCTTATTTCCCAGAACAAATAATTCTGTGAGTCCTAGTCCAGTATAAGGTAATGGCAGTGACAGTGGACCAGTGCTATTTTTGTGGTTGTTGTTGTTGTTTTGCCTTTTCTGCTGTGCACAGTTTAGATGACCTTCTAAGAGATAAGGGATTTTTTTTAAGTGACTGCTCCTTCCTCTACTCCCCCTCCAAAGGATATCAGGGTTTTTCTCTTCAGCATTTTTTAGGTTTGAATAATTCTCATTCTGACAATTTGGTTAAAAAAGGAAGAAGCAGCAGCAGCCTCAGGCCTTTTGAGAGGAGGCATAGGATGATATGGGGTGTGGAGTATTTTTCTCAAACAGAGAGCATAAACTAAAGAGGCCATAAAATGTGTCAGTTTGATATTTACTCTTCCTTCTACCCTCCTGTTTAAAAGATCCCTATAGTGATCACAAGCCCAAGCTGACAGTCTTCACATCTAAGGTCTGGGTGTTCTTTAGGCAACCCTGTATTGCACAAGGTAATTTGATGTAAAACAGGCCTTTGGAAAGGAAACAGAAGCGAGAAAGCTATGATAATATAATATTGTAGAGTGCTTTGCTAATCTTCGAGAAAGGTGCTTTCCACTTATCTTGCTGGAAGGGAATATTACCATTCAGCAATTTTTTCTTTCTAATCCAAATAGACTGCCTCTTATCAGAAATAGTCCTAAATTTTTCAGATAGTTTGCTTTCTTTAAAAAAGTAGATCTCACTTGTGCTTTCAGTCAAGATAGAGTAATAGGAACTGGATTTACACTCCCACCTAAAACTGCTAAAAATATGGACAAAATAATACAAAAGGACAGTTTTCATGACACTGCACAGCAGAAAATGGAAGATAGTGATTCCTGGGAGACAGGAGACAAATGACACAAGCCCTATGATTGCCGGAGTTTATTGCCTTGAGAGACTTTGCAGGCTGCGGTGCAGAGAGTGAGAATCCAGGAGGCACCCAACAAACTCCTGGAGTAGAGGTTATGGAGCTGAGAGTCTGAAGAGACCAAGGAGGCTAGACATCATAGACAGAGTATCAGAAAGGAGAGGATTGCACAAAAACCTCCAGAGATCCTCCAAGGGGTCTTGTTACTGATTGACAAAAATGTATGTCAACTTGGCTCGGCCATGATTCCCAGTATTGAGTGGTGGTCTACCATTTTGTGATCTGATGTGATTATCCCATAAGTTGTGAATCCTAACCTCTATGATGTTAATGAGGCAGGATTAGAGGCAGTTATATTAATGAGGCAGGACTAATCTACAGGATTAGGTTGTATCTTGAGTCAATCTCTTTTAAGATATGAAAGAGAGAATCAAGCAGAGGAGAGGAATCTCATGCCACCAAAAGAAGCGCCAAGAGCAGAGTGCCTCTTTTGTACCCAGGGTCCCAGGACTGAGAACCTCCTAGAGCTGGGGAAGATTGATGACAAGGTCCTTCCCTCAGAGCTGACAGAGAGAGAAAGCCTTCCCCTGGAGCTGGTGCCCTGAATTTGGATTTCTAGCCTGCTAAACTGTGAGAGAATAAACTTCTGTTTGTTAAAGCCATTCACTTGTGGTATTTCTGTTATAGCAGCACTAGATAACTAAGACAGGCCTTCTTACGTATTGAGTAGAGTACCAATTAGCACATGTATGTGAGAAACATACCCAAGCCGAAGGAGGGAAAAGAACCCCAAAAGATTTAGAGGAGAAAGTACCTGGTGCTCACATGGGACTTGGAAAAAATGTCTTTTCCCACCAGGCAGACTGGGAAACCACATAAATCACGGGTATTGGGTAGAGTACCCAGAGGGGTCTTGCCTCATTGTTGTTGTTACCTGCCGTCAAGTTGATGCAGCCTCATGGTGACCCCATGTATACAGAATAGAACTGCTCCATAGGGTTTTCAAGGCTGTGACCTTCAGAAGCAGATCATCAGGTCTTACTTCTGAAGAGCCTCTGGGTGGGTTTGAACCACCAACATTTTGATTAGTAGTACAGTGCTTAACCATTTGTGCTACCCAGGGACTCCCTTGCCTCAAGTGGGGAATAATTAGCCCTACACCAAACACTGCTTCAGACTTGCCTAACAAATTTTAAAAGCAAGATTTAAAAGGATCAAACTTCTCCCTGCTAACTTAACCACATCCCAGAAAAAAGATCAAGAATATTTATAAGAATATAAAAATATCTAGTACTCAACAAGGTCAAATTCACAGTATCTACCATCCAACCAATACTAGCATGCACAAAAGCTAAAAATTATGACACATAATGAGGAGAAAAATCAGTCTATCAAAATTGACCCAGAACTGAAGCAGATGTTAGAATTAGCAGATAAGAACATTAAAATAGTTATTTTAACTCTATTCTTTATGTTCAAAAAGTTAACTTGAGACCTGAAAGATAATGAAAACTCTTACATCGAACTTCTAGAAAGGAAAATTATAATATCTAGATGAAAAATATACTGGATGTGATTAATGAAAGATTCACATACAGATTGCCATCAAAGTGATTCCTAGGACAGAGTAGAACTGCCCCATAGGGTTTCCAAAGCTACAGCCTTTACTGAAGCAGACTGCCACAGCTTTCTCCCATGGAGCAGCTGGTGGATTTGAACTGCCAACCTTTCACAGAGCTCTTTACCACTGCAACACCAGGACTCCTTAACAACAGATTACATGTCAGAAAAGATGCAGCAATAGAAATTATCCAACATAAACAGAGAAAAAATAATTTAAATGAACAGTTGATCAATGAGCTGTGGAAAAGCTTCAAGTAGCTGAAGTAATATACCTATAATTAGAGTCTCTGAAACAGTGACGTGGACAGAAAAAAAAAATCAGAAAAATTAATGATTGAAAATTTCCCAAATTTGATGAAAACTATTAAGTCACAGATCCAAGATTCTCAACAAACCCCAAGCACAAGAAACTTGAAGAAACTGCGTCAAATATCGTAATCACATTGCTCAAAAGGAGTGAAAAAGAACATAAAAGCAGCAAAAAGAAAAAGATATGTTACACACAGGGGAATAAAGATAAGCATGACAGCAGTGTTCCCATTGTTATGGGTTGAATTGTGTCCCCGAAACTGTGTGTCAACTTGGCTAGGCCATGATTCCCAGTATTCTGTGGTTGTCCACCATTTTGTGATCTGATATACTTTTCCTATGTGTTGTAAATCCTATCCTCTATGATGTTAATGAGGCAGGACTCAGTTTACAAGATTAGGTTGTACCTTGAGTCAGTCTCTTTTGAGATATGAAAAAGAGAATCAAGCAGAGAAGAGAGGGACCTCATTACCACCAAGCAAGAAGAGCCTGTAGCGGAGCGCGTCCTTTGGACTTGGGATCTCTGCACTGAGAAGCTCCTAGACCAGGGAAAGATTGATGACAAGGACCTGAGCTGACAGAGAGAAAGCCTTCCCTGGGAGTTGACACCCTGAATTCAGACTTCTAGCCTCCAAGACTGTGAGAGAATAAATTTATGTTTGTTAAAGCCACCCACTAGAAATATTTCTGTTATAGCAACACTAGATAACTAAGACACTCATCAGAAATAAAACGCAAGTGAGGAAACAGTGGAGCAACATCTTTAAAATACTGAAAGAAAAAGGAAAAAAGCTTAGCATTCTACACCCAGCAAAAATATTTTTTCAAATATGAAGTTAAAATAAAGACTTTTTCAAACACGCAAAAGCTGAAAGGTTCATCACTGGTAGATCTAGAGTACAAATAATGTTAAAGGAAGTCCTTCAGACAGAAAGAAAATGGTAACAGATGAAACCTGGACAACATAAAGGAATGAAGATCACCATAAATGGTAACTTCGTGACCTTTTCTTTGGCCTTTTCTACTTACCTTCCCACATCCCATAAATTGGAGCATAAAGGTGCTCCTAATTAAGCTTTAATTTTTGTAACAAGGAATATGTGCCAAAGTAAGGAGGTAGAACACAATGAAAAGTGGAACAGTGCTGCCTGACAATCAGGACCATTCACCTGGGAAATGTTACTGAGGGACAAATATTTTGGGGTTTTACTGGCACTGCAGATTGAACTTTAGCTTAATTAGTACAATTATTTTTAAAGTTTGACCTTATACAGAAAGATCTTTAATCCACTTGGAATTTTTTTCCAAATGAAGATATAATTAATCCAGAGCATTCTAGGAAAGGCCATTTTTTTCTTACCAATCTTAAATGCCAGCTCTGTCATATATTAAACACTTACATGCATGGAAGCCTTTGTGGGCTATCTGTTCTCTTCCATTAGTCTCTTTCTCTGTCTATGCACCAATATTATGGTATCCATGCACTAATTATGATATGTTCATACTAACATGATATCTGGTAGGGCAGATACTCTAATTTTTTTCTCCTTTCATAAATGTGTTTTGGCTGATCCTGGCATACTGAGTTTCTAAATATTTGAATCAGTTTTTAAAAAGTAAATGAAGAGATTATTAGGAGCTACAGCTAGATCATCTTGGTTTGAAGCTGTCTTATATATGTAGAATCTTCTAGTCCTATGACAACGGATGGTCTTAGAATGTCTTTTTATCATCACAACTATAGTGGCAAGAGCAGACATGTTAGTGAAGGGGTGACACTTTGACTTCCTAGGGAGGCTCTAGGGGCTTGATCTCCTCCAGCTTTCCTATGGATTCTGCTAGAACTAAGACGTTCATCTCCCACTTGATTGTCATTAGCTTCAGTTATTTTGGTGTTTTGTTGTTGTTGTGTGCCATCAAGTCGATTCCAACTCATAGTGACCCTATAGGACAGGGTAAAACTGCCCCATAGGGTTTCCTAGGCTGTAATCTTTACGGGAGCAGATTACCAGGTCTTTTCTCCTGCAGACCTGCTGGTGGGTTTGAACCACTGACGTTTCAGTTAACAGCCAAATGCTTAACCATTGCATCACCAGGGCTCCTTTTATTATTTATTTATTTATTAATCTGTGTGTGTGTGTGTGTGTGTGTGTGTGTGTGTGTGTGTGTGTGTGTGTAGACTATGTCAACACAACTTCATTACTATGATCACATTTAAATGTATCTCAACTGCACACTGAGGGCTCCTTCAAGTCATGGACCAGATTAATCTTTATCAGGTTCTCAAAGAGTAAACGTACAGCTCTTAATTTACTTTTCAGTGTTTTCAAGCAACGCTTCTTGACTAACTCAAGGGTTCAGTTCTGTAACTCCATTTTAATACTGTGTTGGGCAACTCAGGCAATTTATTTAACATTCATCACTTACTATTAAGTGCCTACTTTGCTCCAGGTACTATAATAGGTGCTGAATATTCAGCAGTTAGGAAATAGATACAGATCCTTCTCTCATAGGAAAAACTAATGTTTAAATAAAATAAACAGAAATATAAATATATAATTTATAATTACATTTAATGCTATGAAGGGGGAAAATATGGTATTATGTAAGAATAACTAGAGGGACCTAATACATTTTCCCTGTATTAGAGCATATTATCATATACAAATGAAATCTGATTTTACTTTTATCATAACCAGATTTATGTAGGAAATTGAGCATAGACCTTTCTCCTATAATTAATCCATGCATTCATTTACTCCACAACCTTCATGCACACTGAGTAGTATAATGGGCCAGATATTGGGCTCATAACAGAAACTCACAGTGTAATAGTTTACATAATTAGCAGTACCTCTCATTACAATAACTGCATAGCAAATGAAAACATAAATATATCCTTTTCCTTTTTTATTCTGTTTTAGATGAGGATAGGCATTCATTCGGGCTCTGTGCTGGCTGGAGTTGTTGGGGTAAGAATGCCACGATATTGCCTGTTTGGAAATAATGTCACTTTGGCAAGCAAATTCGAATCGGGAAGTCACCCTCGGCGCATCAATGTCAGCCCAACCACTTACCAGTAAGTGTTCTCTGGCCTCCTTCACCCTGTCTTTGACATTGCCTTGAGCTAATATCCTGTCATTTGTGAAACCCTGCTCCGTTTCTCGATTGTCATTCTCCAAGATATTATGAGTAGACCCGCCCAGTCTGAAAGACAGTAATCGTGGCACAACTTTTATTTTCACCCTGAGAGAGTGCACAGAAGACCTGACTTGACTGAGAGGTACATATAGGTTTGTCATTTCCCACAGTCTTTGTCCTTCTGAGACATACCCGTTCAAAATACAGGAGAGGAAATGCTAAGGATCTGCATTACACCTGAAATCCCAATATTTTCAAAATATTTCTCATTGTTTCTAAAAATTAAAGGAATGAGAAGGAAAAGGTAGTTTATCTCTGTTTTTGTTCTTTTGAATAGTAAATACAAATAAGAACTCTGTAAAGTTAATTATATGTTAAGTACAGAGTAAAACTTCAAACTCTCTTTAGCCAAAAGGTCATATTTGACAACTCTGCACATTTTTGTCCCTTCTCTAATCCTTATTGTGTGCCTGATAGATGTCATCTCCCTCACTAGATACTAAGCTTCATACGGGCAGGGACCATGTCTGTTCTGGCTCATCATTATATTCCCAGAATTTACAATAAATGTTTAGCACATAATGAACACTGTAAATATTAATTGAATGAATTCATAAGTGCATTGATAAATGAAACCTTTCCAGAATAAATGGCAAAGAACAGTGCAGAAATCTCTTACCCTGTCAGACTTTGGCTTCATGCTGGGCACTGGTGTCCAAGCTATTTAATTAGTGCCATGTTTTAGATAACTTAGAAACCATAATTGAAAAATCCCATTGCCATTGAGCCAACTCCAACTCATAGTGACTCTATAGAAGAGTGGAACTGCCCCATAGGGTTTCTGAGGAGTGGCTGGTGGATTCAAACTACTGACCTTTTTGGTTAGCAGCTGAGCTCTTAACCACTACTCAACCAAGCCTCCATAACTGAAAAAGCCAGTCAAAATAGCGACCATTGTTATTTTTCATTGACTTCGCTACGAAAAGCTCCTAGGCAGAAAATTTGAATACAAAAATGACAAAAGTTGATTATAATAACAAATAAAATGGTGATATTTTGAAGCTTTTGATACCGTATCTATATAGAGGGGAATGAAAGTCTTTTGGATGAAAGATAAGTACTTCCATATTCCTGAGGAACAAATGAGAAAGGGAACTGAAATTACAAATATAAAATCAAGTGAAAATTGAGGTTGAAAAAATATATTTTAAAGTTCCTGCTAACCTCATAAAAATAGTGAATACCTTGATCTCACCATTTTTAAACCAGACTTCTCTTCTTACATCTTGGAAGGAGCTCGGTAGATTTGGGGAGCCTGAGAAACAACCAGACTCTCAGGGGCCCATCATCTTTAGCTTAAAAGCTTGTCATTGAAGGTATTCATATGAGGGTTTTGCCTCTTTTTTTAAAAATTTCTCCCAATTTTCCTAACGTAACTCTGGGTATATTGCAGATGATCTGACAATAATTGCCGCATTACGTTAAATTTGGCAACTTCTGTAGATCAGTGATTCTGAGACTTTTTGCTGGACCCTGTAGGGTGAGGGAAAGATTTTGAATACTGATCCCCTTACTCATTTCCTCTTACCATGGTTACAGTTTTTCCCATTGCAGTGCTAATTTTCCAGATTTGTTAACATAATGTAGGTTTACATCTGCTGTGGAAACTCTACTTAAAAATGAGGTGTAAGGAATGGACTAACTGTGTGAGAACTTCATGCTGTCAGGTTGTTGTTGTTGTTGTGTGCTGTCCAGTCGATTCTGACTCATAGTGACCCTACAGGACAGAGTAGAACTGCTCCATAGGGTTTCCCAGGCTGTAATCTTTATGGGAACAGATCACCAGGTCTTTTTCCTGTGGAGCCACTGGTGGGTTTGAACCACTGACCTTCTGGTTAGTAAACCAGCCCTTAACCATTGCTCCATCAGGGACATGATCATTGTATCTGTCTATTTACATGTGGCCAATAAAGGAAACTACCAGAAGTCACACAGAGTCTGTACATTTTGATACTGGTTCTGAGTTTTCGTAATCTTTTCCACGTTAGTTGTGTTTGCGATGGTCCTTGGTAATCAGTAATATCTGAAGAATTGAATCATTTCAACCACTGTAACCACTGAAATGTTTTGTTCTGTTATTGTCCTCCAAATATCAAATAAAGCCATAGGAAGACACATTAAGCTGCCGCGAGAATAGTCTAAAATATATTTTTCTCTGATTGGCCCTGTCTTACTTATCTAGCACTGTTGTAACAGAAATACCACAAGTGGGTGGCTTTAATAAACAGAAATTTATTTTCTCACAGTTAGGAGACTGGAAGTCCAAATTCAGGGAGCCGGTGGCTCTAGGGGAAGGCTTTCTCTCTCTGTCGGCTCTGGGGGAAGGTCCTTGTCTCTTCCCCTTGTTTCCTGGTTCTTAGGAGATCTCGGTGTGTCTAGGCGTCAATCTTCCCCCATCTCTGCTTCTTTTGCTTGCTTGTTTAACCTCTTTTAGATCTCAAAAGAGATTGAATTAAAACACACCCTCACTAATTCTGTGTCATTAACATAACAAAGAAAACCCACTCCCAAATGGGATTATAACTGCAGGCATAGAGGTTAGGATTTACAATACATGTTTTTGGGGACACAATTTAATCCATAACAGGCCCCAGATCATGTGATTCCTAGTAATATTTTATTGCAAGGTGCTTTGTTTTTTAATGGAAACCTGGTGGCTCAGTAGTTAAGGCTTTGGCTGCTAACTAAAAGGTAAGCAGTTCAAACCCACCAGCCACTACTTAGAAACCCTATGGGGCAGTTCTACTCTGTCCTATAGGGTGGTTATGAGTCAGAATCAACTTGACAGCAATTGGTTTTTGGTTGTTTTTTAATGGCACCCCAAATTAAAATGGACATCAAAGTCGTCAAGTCCAACCACTCTTCTGAAGCACTGGAGAAAAGTTGAAATAGCAAAAGGTTCGGACTTTAGGACCTCAAAATTCAGCCATGCTTTCCATCATTTAAATGGAGAAAATAATACTCCATTTATTCTCTACTCTACAACCTTGATGAAAATAAAAATTCAATTTGCAATAGATCTTAAAAACGTAAGTACCTGGGAATAAATTTAACCAAGTAGATGAAAGACTTGTGCACAGAAAACTATAAAACATTGCTGAAAGAAATTAAAGAAGATCTAAATAAATTTAAAAAGACATCCTGTGTTCATGGATAAAAAGATTTATTATTATTAAGATGTCAAGACTACCCAAACTTATCTATAGATTCAACACAATCCCTATCAAAATTCCAACGGCCTTTATTTCCCCCAGAAATAGAAAGCCAACCAAATAGCCAAAACAATCTTGAAAAAAGGAGAACAAAGTAGGAGGACCCTTGCTTCCCGATCTCAAAATAAACTATAAATCTACAGTAATCAAAACAGTGTGGTACTGGTATAAGGATAGATATATAGAACAATGGAATAAAATTGAAAGTCTAAAAATAAATCCGTGCATCTATGGGGTCACTATGAGTCGAAATCGACTCGACGGCAATGGGTTTGGTTTTTATGGCCAGTTGATTTTCAGCAAGGTACCAAGTCCCATTCAACAGAGAAAGAATAGTTTCTTCAATAGATGGTGCTGGAACAACTGAATCTCCACATGGAAAAGAATGAAGTTAAACATTTACCTGAATTAACTCAGAATGGATCAATGACCTAAATACAAGAACTAAAACCATAAAACTCTTAGAAGAAAACATAGGGTTAAAACTTCAGGACCTAGTTTTTAACACTGGATGTTTAAATATGACACCAAAAATGTGAGCCACGAAAGAGAAAATACGTACATTGGATGTCTTCAAAATTTAAAATGTGCATCAGAGCACTTTAACAAGAAAGAGACAACCTACAGAATGGGAGAAAATGTTTGGCAGTTATATATCTGATAAGGGTTTAATATCAAGACTATATAAAGAATACCTACAACTCAACAACAACAAAAAGACAAACAACCCAATTTAAAAAATGGGCAAAGAACTTGAATAGACATTTCTCCAAAGAGAATTTACAAATGACCAGCAAGCATATGAAAATATTCTCTGTGTAATTAGTCATTACCACCCATTGCCACTGAATCGATTCTGACTTATAGTAACCCTATAGGACAAAGTAGTACTGCCCCACAGGGTTTCCACCACTATGGAAAACAGTTCCTCAAAAAGTTAAACAGAGAATTACCATGACTCCCAGGTATATACCCAAAAGAATTGAAAGCAGGTACTCAAACAGCTAGTTGTACATCAATGTTTATTGCAGCATTATTCACAATAGCCAATAAGTGAAAACAACTTGTGTCCATCAACAGATGAATGGGTAAGCGAAATGAGTATATCCATACAATAGAATATCATTCAGCCATAAAGAGGAATGAAGTTCTGATACATGCAATGACGTGGATGAACCTTGAAAACATGCTGAGTGAAATAAGTCAAACACAAAAGGGTAAATATATGATCCCACTTACATGAAATATTTAGAATAGGCAAATGCATAGAGACAAAGTTTTTAGTGGTTACCATGGTCTGTAGGGGAGGGGAAAATGGGGAGTTATTGCCTAAAGGACACTGAGTTTCTGTTTAGGTTGGTGAAAAGCTTTTGGAAATGGATAATGATGATGGTTGTGTAACATGGTGAATGTAAGTAATGTCACTGTGTAGTTAAAAATAGTTAAAATGGCAAATGTTTTGTTATATATATTTTACTACAGTGAATTTTTTTTTAATGATTAAAAAAAGCACCTTGGCTCCTGGGAAGTCTCTAGAAAGTTCAATTCAGGCATATGATCGTACTGTGGCTAAGTTTTCAGATACTGACTCTGTGTCTAAGTAGTTCTGCTGGTTTCTTTTATTCAAGTTTATATGGTTCAGCCACGTGTAATTCTTCTGTTCTACAAACTGTACAGGTGATTTGTGAACCCGCAAATGTAGAGTCTACCCCATTCCCATAACGCCTGAAGTGAAACGTCAGGAATGACTTATCTAGGACTTTCTCTCTAAGGAGGCAAAATTGCACTTTCTTAGAGCAAATAAGAATTTGTGAAATAAAATTGAGTATTAAGCTCATGAGAACTTGAAAAGTCCAGTTTCCTTTCCTGAAGAAAATCCTGTAGATTATCCAGTATTGCCTGATTATCTTGAAATCTTCAGAAGTTTTTATCCAGCTTATTTTATTGTCCTCACAAGAGAAAAAAACTTTTCATTTATCATCTTAAACATAACTGTTTTCATGTCAGGGTGTTATTTCTAATATTTGTCCATATACATATATATTTTTCAGATGTTTATAGTCACAACACATGTACAATTTTGCATACACACAATTTTGCATTTCTTCAATATTTTATCATGAGCTGTTTTTCATACTCTACAGCTTCATAAATGATCACCTTTCATGTTTGCATAATATTGCTTCAGGCTGATATGCCATAATTAATCATATGAAAGAGTTGGGATTTTAGCTCCTTCCAAATTGATTTCAATAATTTACTCATCTCATTTTAGTAAGACTATATGATTATCACAAATTTTTAGATAGATTATTTGATATTACATTAAACAAATAATTTTCTGAATAAATACTTTTTACCTAAAATATTCAAATAATTTATTTTTTTTAAAAGACTTCTACAAATATTTTAAAATGCTGAAAATTAAAAGGAATAATATAGTACCCATGAATCAACCACTGGATTAATTATAACATTTGCTTCTGATGTGTTTTGATAAAAATAAATAAAACATTTCCTTTGGAATTTTCTCTCTCTTCGAATGAGACAACTACCCTAGTAAATTTTTTGTGTTTCAAAGTCCATCATTTTATACATTAAGTTTCTACATATATATCCATAAACAATGAAATATTTTTACATTTTAATTTGAATGAATAGTAATTTTACTCTATGAACATTTATCTAACTTGCGTTTCTTCTAAATAAAACTTCCTATAGTTAAAATCTATTCACATTTAAACATATAGCCCTAATTCATCATTATAAGTGCTATATAACATTCCAATGTCCGAATATATCATGTTTACATTTTTATTCATCTATTCCTTTATTGATGAACAGCTAGGTTTTTTTTTTGTTTTCTTTCTTTTTTTTTTTTTTTCATTTTAATTATTACAAAGAGTTTTCCTAGGGATGTCGTTTACCTGTCACTACATAGATTGGATTACTTTATACTTCACATGCTACAAATAATTGAGCTTCCTGCAGATTTGTATGATCAGATGTTGTTTATCTTAAAATTCATTCTAGATATACAGAGTAAAGTACTCTTCTGTCTTGAAAATCAAATCAGCACCTTTACTTTTACATGACGGTCTTTACTTTTCTACTCTTAGGATGTGGGTCATCTTGTTGCAGGCAGTTATGCTTAAGGACCTTTTCCTCTTCAGGCAGAGCACTTTATAGCTAGTTTTATTTCTAGACAAAACGAAATCTTTAGTCTTATGTTTTGTGTGTTTGATATTTTTAACCTGATATATGTGATGTTTATCCTCATTTTAGTTCCCACTCATCCCAATTTTAAAATAATGCATATGTTAAACGATTGTCTTTTACCGTCATTCTACTGGTCTGTGAAACTGAAATAGTTGCTTATACTAGGGATGCTTTCAGCGGGTTTTGAAATGGCATGAGTAATCTAATGATTCACCTGAGCAGAATGAATTGTTTTTCCTTGATATGTGCAAACTGGAAAAGTAGAAAGACTTTTTAGGTACCTTGATAAGAGATTTTCCTTAATCTTTAAACATTTTTGCTTTTCTCATTTTATAGTTGATCAACTTTGGGGCTTTTCTGAAGGTGTATTTTTAATTCATTGTGAAAAAGCCCCTTCTTTTAAAACCAAGTTGCTATCTTGCTGTGTGCCCTCAAGTCAATTCCAACCCATACCGACCCTATATGACAGAGTAAAAGTGCCACATAGAGTTTTCAAAGCTGTAATCTTTATGGGAGCAGATTGCCAGGTCTTTTCTCCCGCAGAGCCCCTGGAGGCGGAGGTGGGTTTGAACCGCTGACCTTTTAGTTAGCCGCCGAGCACTTACTTAACCATTGCACTACCGGGACTCCTTAAGTTGCTGTCTAACCACTGCTATATAAATAGCTAGTCAAATGAGGACATGTGCAATGGAGCAGGTAGGGTAGTGGTTAAGTGCACAAGCGTCCAAATCAGAGTGCCTGAGTTAGAATCCAGGCTCTAAAACTTGTTGTCTGTGTAAAATTTAGCACCTTAATTTCTTTGGATCCAGTTTCCTCTTCTTTAAAATGGGTACCTATTTCAAAAGATTGTTGGGATTAAATGTGATGTTTTTAAAACTCCTAACACCTGGAGCATAGTAGACATTCATTTATTGCTTCACCCTGTTCTTTCCATGAAGGAATAGGTCATCTTATTCCTGCACATGGTTCTGATATTTCTAAATATATTTAGCCATGTTGAACGATTTGTGATAGGTGGATTACAGACCTCATCTGGCAAGCCCAAAGAAAGAATAGATTTGGTCGTTTGACCAATGCATTTTGAGCTAGTAATCAGCTTCTTCCCACAAACTTTTATTAGCAAAGAAATCTTACAGATGATTGTCTAATTAAGCATGGTCTTGCATTAAAAACTGACTGCTTTTTGATGAATCCTCAAATTTAATTGCACTCAACTAACCGAAAGGTTAGTGGCTCATACCCACCCAGTGGTGTCATAGAAGAAAGGCCTGGAGATCTGTTTCTGTAAAGATTACAGCCAAGAAAACCCTATGGCTACTCTGTAACACATGGGGTCGCCATGAGTTGGATCAACTTGATGGCAATGGGTTTTTTGGTTTTTTTTTTGGGGGGGGGGAGGCGGTGGCAGGGGAGTTTAGGTAGTTACTTCAATTTATCATATATATATATATAAATGAAGAATTTTATGGCATCAAACATTTAAAAGTTTTCTGAAGGATTGAACACTCAATTAATGAATTTTAAACTAATTGAAGTTGAATTTTTGATTAATGAATTAAATTTCAGTGGCCTATAAAAATATTCCACTTAAGAGTTACTCTATTTTTATTTGGTATTAATCATGTTATTTTATTTGCATTTCCGATTTCAACTAAATAGTGGCCTATGAAATAAATGTTCTTCCTCCCCTCTTCTACCAACCAACACATTTATATTAATTTTACTTTAAACAATGTAACAAACTTGGAGTTTTTAATAACAGCACATATGTTCTACCTGTCAAATGAAGATTTTTACCTGAAGGAAGACCTGGTGTTGTGATAGTTTATACTTTAGGGATGTATTAGTTTTCTGTTGCTGCTGTAACAAATCACCACAAACTTTGCAGCTTAAAAAACAGAAATTTATTATCTTACAGTTCTGTAAGGATAGAGATCTGCATGGGTCTCACTTGGGCTAAAATCCAGGTGTTAACAGGGTTCTGTTCCTTCTGGAAGCTTTAGAAGATAGTCCATCTTTCTGTCCTTTTCCAATTTCTAGAGGCCTCCTGCATTCCTTGGCTCATGACTCATTTCCTTCATCTTCAAAGTTAGCAACACTTCATCTTTCTGACCCTGCTTCTGCCATCACATCTCCTTCTCTGACTCTTTTCTTACATTTCTCTCTTTATTAGGACCTTTTTGATTATATTGGGCCCACTTGGAAAATCCAGGTTAATTTCCCTACGTTAAGACAATCTAGTTAACAATCTTCACTATACCTGTAACCTTAGTTCCTCTTTGCCGTGTAACCTAACATAGTCACAGGTTTTAGGGATTGGGATGTGGACATCTTGGGGGCTATTATTCTAGCTATAAAAATGTATAAAGACAAGGCTAAAATCTACCTAGAAATATAGCCCAATCCTACCCCTACTCTCTTGGCTTTAGGAACTTTTTTTTTTTTTTTTAAATATATTAATAATGTAAGCAAAGTCTAGGTAAGAAAAGGACTTTTGCAAGATGAGGGCTCTGACTTCTAAAGGATTTTTAGTGGGATTTAAAATGTAGGTTCCTGGAGAGAGAAACCTGTTACAGGACTGATTATATTTCTATACTTAAGAATCAGTAGAGCACATGACTTGAGGAGGAGATTAAGGAGCAAGCCTAAGAAACATGGAATTGTTCGTTTTAATGAGATGACTGCAGTCCCCGGGTCCCCTGACTTCACACTCTGTGCCTTCAGACATAGCTATCCCCAATAAAATTTTTTTCTACAAAAAAAGCATGCCACTAAAGAAGCTGTAGAATTTAACTCACAAGGATTTTAGGACCACTAATATGAGTTTGGTTAAGAACTTGCCACTAACTAAAAGGTTGGCAGTTCAAATCCATCAGTCACTCCCTGGAAACTCTATGGGGCAGTTCTACTCTGTCCTACGGGGTCACTATGAGTAGGAATTGATTCGATGGCACTGGGTTGTTGCTGTTGTTGTTTTGTTGTTAATACAAGTTTAAGGAGTCCCTGAGTGGTGCAGACAGTTAAGCTACTTGGCTATGAAGAGAAAGGTTGGAAGTTCAGTCCACCCAAAGGTACCTCAGAAGAAAGGCCTGACAGTTCAGTACAGTGGTTAGGAATTTCTATCCTAGGAACCAGAAGAACTGACTCTAATCTTGGCTCACATACTACTTGCTGTGTATTTTTAGGCAAACCAAGTAATGCTTCTGGGCCTTGGTTTCTTCATCTCTAAAATGAGGGAGATGGCCTAGATGATCTATAATAAATCTTTTAGCTCTAAAATTTCATGATAGGAATGGCGAACATTTATTGGATTATTTGTTCTGTCTAAGCAATTTATTCACATAACCTCCTTTAATCCTCCCAGCAAGCCTATGCATTGTTATTAGAAATTGTTATTATCTTTATTTTTCAAATGAGAAGAAGTTGAGGCTTAAAAAGATTAAGTACATCACTAAGAGCACACAGCTAATAAGTTGTGGGAGTCAGAATTCAAATTCATAGCTTCCTTACTCCAGAGCCTGAATTTTCATCCATGACCAAAAATACCCCTTTAAGTTGATAACTAAATTCAAATAAAATCATAAGAAACAATAGTTTTTTAATATTCACTTTGAGGAGAGGATTTCCTCTGCAGGAGAACGGCGAGGAGAGCAATGGAGAGCAAGCTGGAGTCAGAGCAAAGGATGCCTTTCCTCTCCTACCTTGGTAGATATACATACCCCTGGATTGCACTTTTGCTATCCTGGAGTACTAGTTATACTTGGGGTAAAAAAAGGAAATGTGTTCTTTCTAAAATTTTTACTTTGAATCTCCATATTTCCAATCATATCGGTATCTCTATCCCTGCATTTGAACATGGGTGTGTATGATGAAGCTGTGGCACATAGAGACCTCCAAGTTAAACAGAAAATTGTCTTTTGTTACTGTGAGGTTGAAACATTTTGTGGGAGCATGTCTGTAAAGTGTATAGTAAAAGTTACTGGGAATATAGGCCTGTCATACTCTGGTGGTGTAGTGGTTAAGAACTACAGCTACTAACCAAAAGGTTGGCAGTTCAAATCCACCAGGTGCTTCTTGGAAAACCTATGGGGCAGTTCTACTCTGCCCTATAGGGTCTCTATGAGTCAGAATCGACTTGACCGCAACGGGTTTGTTTTTTTGGGGGCACACAGTTTGGCTCCCTCGGTAGTACAAACGGTTAAGTACTCAACTACTAGCCAAAAGGTTGGTGGTTTGAACCCACCCAGAGGCACCTTGAAAGACAGGCTTGGCAATCTGCTTCTGAAAGGTCACAGCCTTGAAAACCCTATGGAGCAGTTCTACTCTGCACACGTGGGTCACCATGAGTTGGGGTTGACTTGGTGACAACTAACAACAACAACATGAAGAATTTTACTTTAGAGACAATTTGGAGGAATGCATCTTTTTGGTATGTTGAGATATGCACAGAATAATTGAAGAATGATGAAGTTACTTGGTTTTTTTTTTTCTTTTTTGTATTTAGAAGTTAATAGTTACTAACATTAGCTCCAAAATCTACTTCTGGACTTTTGTCAATATAATTATTATACAAAAGTAAGAGACTATATTAGAAATATTTAATTTTTTTCTTATGGACCCTTAATGTAGGAAAAGACATCCAAAGAGCTTCAGGAAATTCTTGTCTATTTATCTATAAACTACCTTTTCTTAAATCAAAATGTTTATCTGGACTAGTGATTTGATATTTCAAGAAAATAAAAGTATTTAGGTTGGAATTTTACTGTCCTATCAATCTTTTAAATGACTTTATTGATTCTTTTTGTATCCTTTTCTCTATAGAAGTATTAAAACAGTAAACACTATATTTTACAAAAGAAAAATAATCAGTAATAACAAATGACTTAACAGTTTTCCCAAAAGGAAAACTGAAGCTGTACTTTAAGAATTGTATTTCTAGTTTTCCAATTACAGACAACATTAATATTACCCTTTTAAATATGCCAATAAATTCAGAGCTAGCAAAATCGAATAAGATATTCTACTCATTTGGACATTTTCATTTTGCTATTTCTTCTTTTGTCCCTGCTGTATCAAATAACCTTTTTCCCATAAATGCAATTCTGTAAATTGGGAGTCCTAAGCTTCCTTTTTTTTTTTTAAATAAACTTGATCCATGTTTCTGATTTTCAGAATATTCCACCTCAGTCATTCCATGTACTCACCAGCACATTCAGAGGTCATAATAGTGAAGTCTTTGAGGATCAGAATATAATTTTGCAGTTATTTTTATGGTAAGAAGTGTACAAATGTACCTGTTAGCTTACTTCTATAGGTCTAATTGCTTAAAGTGCTTGGAAAATTAATGAACTAGTATCTAAATAAGTACTGGGTAATAATGGTTAGTTATTCTTTTTATTACCTCATAGATATGGAATGAAGGAGTAGGTCTGGAAATTTAGATATTCCTTTTCTTTATGGTCTAGCTGTTGGTTTGGCATAGACTTGCTCTATATGATTAACCCCAAGTTTGAATGTAGAAGTATTGTTTTGATCCTATTTTAGGACTCATTTCTAACTCTATATGAATGGAAAACCTGGTGTTTCTCTACTCCTGTGACAGTTAATTACCTGATTCTAGGCTTTAGAATTAGAAGACATTAATCTGATTCACCACAACCTGTCTGACAGTTTGTTGTACTGTGGTGGCTTACATGTTGATATGATACTGGAAGACATGCCACTAGTGTTTCAAATACCGGCAGGATCACCCATAGTGGACAGGTTTCAGTGGCGCTTCTAGACTAACACAGACTAAGCAGAAAGGCTTGGCAATCTATTTCCAAAAATTAACTAATGAAAATTCCATGGATCACAACAGAATATTGTCTGATATAGCACTGGAAGATGAGCCCCCTGGGTCAGAAGGCACTACACCGTGGCCACAATGGACTCAAACATGCAAATGATCATGAATATGGTACAGGACTGGACACCATTTTGTTTTTTTGTACATGGGGTCACCATGAGTAGAGGCCAGCTCAACGCCAACTCAGCAACAACGATCTGATTCGTATCAATAGCTCCTATTTATATGGGAGACATCTTTTAATTTCAGACACAAAAAAATTCCATGAATTATAAATAATAATTGTTCGATGGGCCATAAATAATATGTTTTTGAGTAATGCCAACTTTAAATAAATTCTCCACATTCTCTGAATCTCCGTTAAGTGAAAATTAATGGCTGAGGTAATTAAGCATAATTTAAATCAAGGGAGAAAGCCACACCCAACATTTTCCTTTTCCTTTCTCCATTAAAAAATGGCACCATTTCAGGAAGTCTGGAGGTCTCTTTGTTTTTTAACTAACAAAGGATAAAAGAATGTTTCCGAAAGTTATTTTAGGTACCTCACATTCTGGCTAAAAAGACTGAGTAAATCAGTAATTATTAAACTTTTATTTGCTGTGGGACCCATTTAAGTAAAATCTGACTTAGAAATCTAAGGTAGAACATGGATAAAGTTACTGTTGTTGAGGTTTTTGGGAAATGGTGGGGATGTAGCATTTACGTAAGGTAGGGTTAGGTCTTTATGAGCTTCCCAAAATTATATGTAACATTTTCTATGCATTCACATATGCACATTTTTCTGGAGAAATGTTTTTTCTAAAGCTTTTTTAAAATTTTTTTAAAGAAGTTCATGATTCAGAAAATGTTAAGACCCACTGCTGATTGATTGGCTAAATTAATGACCAGATAAAACATATCAGAAGAATGAAGTTTACATTCCTGTTCTGCCGGTTATTGGTTTATGACCCTGGATAAGTCACTTAAATGATCTCATCATGAATAATAATAATAAAACAAAAATTAGGTCTAGATTAGTTATTTATTTACACTAAATCCTGGGACAGAAAAAAAAGGATATTAATGG
Source organism: Dugong dugon (assembly GCA_030035585.1). Taxonomy (NCBI): domain Eukaryota; kingdom Metazoa; phylum Chordata; class Mammalia; order Sirenia; family Dugongidae; genus Dugong; species Dugong dugon. The sequence continues at coordinate 38,576,786 of CM057467.1, forward strand.
AAAAGGAGGTGAAATCTGAATGAAGTCTATAGTTTATAGTAATATTATTGGTAACTTCTCATTTTTTGGAAGCCCTGGTGGTGAAGTAGTTAAGAGCTACGGCTGCTAACAAAAAGGTCAGCTGTTCAAATCCACCAGGTGCCCCTTGGAAACTCTATGGGGCAGTTCTTATTGACAAATACACCATCGTTATATAGGATGTTAACATTAGGAGAAACTACGTAAAGAGTATCCAGGAATTCTCTGTGCTATCTTCACAATTTTTCTGTAAATCTAAAACTATTCTGAAATAAAATGCTTAGCTGAAAAAAAATTACTTACAGTTCTAACATCCAGTGAGGCTGAGAATTTATTTTCAACTCAGACAACTGAGGGACTAATATACCCATTAGAAACTCACTGGATGTTTTAGAGCCTGGAAACAACATGATCAAAGGGAGACTTATTTGGAGGTGGTGTTCCACAGGAGTGGGATGGGAATAATTACAGGGCAGATGGCAGTTTATAGGTCACTGTAGCTCACGAGATTTAAACTATGGTCATTAACTAGAACTAGGGTAGTGGGAATAGAAAGAAAGGATTTAAGATGTGAAAACTTTTAAAGAAATAGTTGACAGGGCTAACTGGGCAAAAACACATAGCCATTCTTATAGTGTGGGGTTAACACTGGGCCTTGGAACTGGAAAACCATTTTTACTCTCTTTTAAAAATAATTTAACCTTATGAAATTAGTTTTCCTTTTAAAACTTTACTTTCAGGTTCAGCATCTTAATCAATTACATTTTTCTTTTTTTTCATTACATACATTGTTCTTTAAAGCAAATGACACAAATTGTATATTGTATTATATTGCGTTGTATGTGCATTGTATTATGTTGTATTAAGTATGTATGTCTCAAATATATATTTGAAAATATATTGATGGGTCAAAACAAAGCAATCTACATTCTAATAAAAACATCAATCTTATATAATTATTTGTGAATACATTTTAATATTTAATAAAATATAGTATGTTTGGAAAGGTCAGTTTTAAGCTAGAGAGTTGAAGTTGGTCTAATCTTTTAGCAGTATGTTCTCACTGTTTTTCTTTTGTGTGTAAACTTCTGAGTACTAGGAGAAATCTCAGACCACTCTAAATTCTATGTTCAAGAATCCTTTTCATAGCTCTGATTGAAGTATAAAGATTTTCATGAATTAATCACCCATTACTAAATCTAAGTTATTCTATAAACAGTTTTTATGATATTGGCCAACATTTTTTTCTCTGGAGAACTTACTTGGGTATCTTTCAGATTTGCAAGTTTAAAATTAACATGTTTGATCATGTTTCATTACATGACCCTTTGTAATCTGCGTAGCCACCGCTCATCTGTCAGTTTGTTGAACTTGGTGACTTGCGTGTTGCTTTGATGCTGGAAACTATGCCACTGGTACTTCAGATACCATCAGGGCCACCCATGGTGGACAAGTTTCAGCAGAGCTTCCAGACTAAGCCAGACTAGGAAGAAGGACCTGGAGATCTACTTCTAAAAAATAATTGGCCAGTGAAAACCCTATGAGTAGATTATCTAATATAGTGCCAGAAGATGAGCCCCTCTGATTGGAAGGCACTCAAAATACAACCAGGGAAGGGTTGACTATTCAAACTACAATCGACATTAATGACGCGAGTGGAGTCAAGCTTTTGGGACCTTCATTTGCTAATGGGGCACGATTCAAAATGAGAAGAAACAGCTATAAACAGGCATTAATAATAGGAACATGGAATGTACGAAGTATGAATCTAGGAAAATTGGAAGTCGTCAAAAATGAAATGGAACGCATAAAGATTGATATCCTAGGCATTAGTGAGCTGAAATGGACCGGTATTGGCCATTGAATAGGACAATCATATGGTCTACTATGCCGGGAATGACAGCTTGAAGAGGAATGGTGTTGCATTCATCGTCAAAAAAAACATTTCAAGATCTATCCTTAAGTACCACACTGTCAGTGATAGGATAATATCCACACGCCTACAAGGAAGACCAGTTAATATGACTATTATTCAAGTTTTTGCACCAACCAAAAAAGCCAAAGATGAAGAAATTGAAGATTTTTACCAACTTCTGCTGTCTGAAATTGATCAAACATGCAATCAAGATGCATTGATAATTACTGGTGATTGGAATTCGAAAGTTGGAAACAAAGAAGGATCTGTAGTTAGAAAATATGGTCTTGGTGATAGAAACGATGTCAGAGATCAAATGATAGAATTTTGCAAGACCAACGACTTTATCATTGCAAATAAACAGCAACTATACGTGTGGACCTCGCCAGAAAGAATACACAGGAATCAAAGGGACTACATTTGTGGAAAGAGACAATGGAGAAGCACAATATCATCAGTCAGAACCAGGCCCAGGGCCTACTGAGAAACAGACCATTAGTTGCTCATATGCAAATGCAAGTTGAAGAAAATTAAAACAAGTCCACAAGAGCCAAAGAATGACCTTGAATATATCCCATCTGAATTTAGAGAACATACAAAAATAGATTTGACACATTGAACACTAATGACTGAAGACCAAATAAGTTGTGGGACGACATCAAGGATGTCATATATGAAGAAAGCAAAAGGTCATTAAAAAGACAGGAGAGAAAGAATGTCAAACGAGACTGAATCTTGCTCTTGAACGTAGAGTGACTAAAGCAAATGGAAGAAATGATCATGTAAAGGAGTTGAACACAATATGTCAAAGAGCAGCTCTAGAAGACAAAGTGTTGTAATGAAATGTGCAAAGACCTGGAGTTAGAAAACCAAAAGGGAAGAACAGGTTCTGCATTTCTCAAGCTGAAAGAACTGAAGAAAAAGTCCAAGCCTCCAGCTGCAGTATTGAAGGATTCTATGGGCAAAATATTGACCGATGAAGGAAGCATCAAAAAAAGATGGAAGGAATACACGGAGTCACTGTACCAAAAAGAATTGGTCGATGTTTAACCATTTCAGGAGGTAGCATATGATTAAGAATGGATGATACTGAAGGAAGAGGTCCAAGCTGCACTGACGCCACTGGCGAAAAACAAGGCCCCAGGAATTGACAGAATACCAGTTGAGATGTTTCAACAAATAGATGCAGCGCTGGAGGTGCTTACTTGTCTATGCCAAAAAATTTGGATGACAGCTACCTGGCCAACCAACTGGAAGATATCCATATTTATGCCTATTCCAAAGAAAAGTGGTCCAACAAGATGTAAATATTATCAAACAATGTCATTACTATCAAACTCAAGTAAAATTTTGCCAAAGATAGTTCAAAAAATGATTGCAGTAGTACATCCACAGGGAATGCCAGAAATTCAGGCTGGATTCAGGAGAGACAGTGGAATGAAGGATATCATTGCTGATGTCAGATGGATCTTGGCTGAAAGCAGAGAATACCAGAAAGATGTTTACCTGTGTTTTATTGACTATGCAAAGGCATTCGACTATGTGAATCATAACAAATTATGGACAACATTGCAAAGAATGGAATTCCGGAACACTTAATTGTGTTCATGCAGAACCTGTACATACACCAAGAGACAGTTGTTGGAACATAACAAGGGGATACTGCATGGTTTAGAATCAGGAAAGATGCGTTTCAGGGTTGTATCCTTCACCATACTAATTCAATTATACAAAAAACAAAACCAAACTCGTTACCACTGAGTCAATTCTGACTCATAGCAACCCTGTGGGACAGAGCAGAACTGCCCCATAGGGTTTCCAGGGAGCGGCTGGTGGATTCAAACTGCTGACCTTTTTGGTTAGCAGCCGAGATCTTAACCACTGTGGCACCAGGGCTCCATTCAATCTGTATACTGAGGAAATAATCCGAGAAGCCAGAGTATATGAAGAAGAATGTGGCATCAGGATTGGAGGAAGCCTCATTAACGACCTTCAATATGGAGATGATGCAACCTTTCTTGCTGAAAGTGAAAAAAACTTGAAACACTTACTGGTGAAGATCAAAGACTGCGGTCCTCAGTATGGATTACACCTCAACATAAAGAAAACAGAAATTCTCACAAATGGGCCAATAAACAACATCATGATAAACAGAGAAAAGATTGAAGTAGTCAAGGATTTCTTTTTACACTGATCCACAATCAACACCCATGGAAGCAACAGTCAAGAAATCAAAGGACGTATTGTATTGGGCACATCTGCTGCGAAAGACCTCTTTAAGTGTTAAAAAGCAAAAATGTCACTTCGAGGTCTAAGGTGTGCCTGATCCAAGCCATGGTGTTTTCAGTTGCCTCATATGCATGGAAAGGTGGACAATTAATAAGGAAGACTGAAGAAGAATTGATGCTTTTTAATTATGGTGTTGGCGGAGAATATTGAATATGCCATGGACTTCCAGAAGAATGAACAACTCTGTCTTGAGAGAAGCATATCCAGAATGCTCCTTAAAGCAAGTGCCACTTCTTCACAGGTACTTTGGAGATGTTATCAGGAGGGACCAGTCCCTGGATAAGGTCATCATGCTTGGTAAAGTAGAAGATCATTGAAAAAGAAGAAGACCCTCCAGGAGATGGATTGACACAGTGGATGCAACAATGGGCTCAAACACAACAATGATTGTGAGGATGGCACAGGACTGGACAGTGTTTCGTTCTGTTTTACATAGGGTAGCTATGAGTTGGAAAAAACTCAATACCCCCTAACTACAATCTGAGTCATATATAAATTCTCAAGATTCACTAAATGGTAGAGCTGTTAATGATCTTTGAAACAAATTAGATCAAAATTGTCCCACCCCCACTGCCGCCTCAAGAAAATTGAGAAGTAGAAAACGTAAATGACTTAATGAATGCCATTAGCTAATTTGCTGTTATCACACTTGTTTGGGGTGGGGGGGGATGGTTGTTGTGTACTATAGAGTCAATTCCAACTCATAGGGACCCTATAAGACAGAGTAGAACTGTCCCATAGGGTTTCCTAGGCTGTAATTTTTATGGGAGCAGACTGCCACATATTTCTCCCATGGAGCAAACCACTGACCTTTCAGTTAGCAGCCAAGCACTTTAATCACTGTGCCACCAGGGCTCCTTGGAGGGGGAGGCTCCTAAATATAAGAGATGAGACTTACAGAGTTTACCTACCAACTCCTTCTTCTACCCCATTCCTATTTACCAGCTTACCATGGTTTCTGTCTACAAAAATTAGTATTTCTTAAAAGCACCAAATTAGGTGGATTTGTAAGAATATTTGCTGTAAAACATTATTAAAGATGGTAAGTACAAGGGTAGATTGAACTCGAAGAAAAGAGAAAAAGCATGCCCTTTGCTTCCCAGCTCCCAGGTATTTTCTTAGCCTGATTTGCTTTCTTTGACACTAGAGTTTGTTACAACTCTGTGCTCTCCTTACAGTATGCCTCGCCTAACTATACTTCTGATTGGCTCAGGAATATAGAAATAGAGAACATAGCACTTTTTAAAAAATTAATTTCTAATTTTTTAATAATAAAATCAACTAAGGATTGTTCATTTTTAAAAATAAATTTATGTATGTATTTTCTTCTTTCTACTCCTTCCCTTATCTTTTGTACAGAAAGAACAGGATGATGATGGACTTGTTTTTAATAAAGAATTTTAGTCAGAGATATGACAAATATGTGAGGCAACTATCTAATTTACAAGTACTGATTATAGTTATCTTTGCTAATCTCTCATTTGTCATCTCCTTTTTGAGTTCTGCCTGTTGACATGTAAAACTTTTGAGTGAGTGTTTTGAATTTTAAATCTCTTTACTGGAAATGGAGTTTTTAGGCTGCAAAAGGTCAAAATTGGCACTGTCCAGAGAGGCCAGTGGGATGGGATCATCTTTAGCTATTCAGCATCCTAAAATTCAAGAATTTAAGGGGCACTCAGTGGGTTACTGCCTCTCAAATAGGAAATCCTTTCCAGTATGCGTGCTCTCCAGAAAGCATCCTGCGCACAAACTCTGGAAACCACAGCAAGCACAGTTTGCTGTCAGTACTTAGCCCAGGGTGTGTTGTAGAAAGAAACTGAGCCAGGCTATCACAGGAGTACCACTGAGGCTCTCTGCCTTATAATTTTCAGGAACATAGGGGGAGATTATATCTCTTTTTTGTGAATTTATCCATTAACCTAAATTTTAGAACCAATAAATTGACAATCTTATGTAGCATGCCTCAGATCTGCAACTTAAAATGTTTATAACCTCATAATGTATGAAAAGTTGGTAAGGTCCTTTCTTTGTTTATTTCATACTAAACTAGATTCTTACTTTCCTTCTTTGGACAGAAGTGTTATTTCCAAAGAATGAATCATTGAGTTTCAAGGGATTTTAGGCTGTCTAGCTGACTTAATAATCATAATTTCATTGGACCTTTCTTCAAACTGCATCAGATCTTAGACCAGTGAAGCACAAACCATAAAAACAAAGTAGAGTTCCTTCTTTCTTCCACTCAGGTGGAAAGAAGAGGGTGAATAGGAAAAACTCAGGCATGAGGAATCGTCTTTATTTTCGTTGTTCAGAACTGTCATCCTTCCTCCAGCACTGAAAGACACAGTGTCTAATGCCATCATAATAGAATCCAAATGTGTACCTTAGCAAAAAGATATGCAGGTGAATAATTAGCAACATTTGTTACAGCCACTTCTAATTTAACACAGCAGCTTGAAAACCTGAGTTCATCATTAATCTTTTCTAAAACAACAGTAAAATGAGAGTAAAGGTATGAAAGAGCTATCATCCTCTTTCAACATACACATACAAAGAATGGAAGAGGACTTAACCGTGGAAGAGAGCAAGATGGAATGTGTATACATGTGTGGTATTTGGCTTAGAAGAGAGGAGAAAGCTGAAGTTTCAGGGCTTACAGAAAAAGGTACAAATAAGAAGCAAATCTGTTACTCTAAATATCAGCCCTGTCTGAGAGAGAGTGAGACAGAGAATAAATGAGGTAGAGAGAGAAAAACTAATGAGAGGATTTATCAACAAGGTCCAACATATGACCAAGAAGAATTTCAGAAAAAGTGCAAGAAGTAGAAATCATTCCAGGTATTTTAAGCAGGAAGGGATTTATGTGTTTACAAAATCATTGGAAGAGCAGGTTATAAGCAAGATGTCTCCAAATGTCCCCCCTTCCCTACTAAAATATAGTACTGGCCATTTAGGGAAGCTCCTACCTCTGCAACTATAATGGCCAAGGTCTGGAGCCATCCACAGCTATACCAGCCTTTGAACATTAAGAAGCTGAAAAATAATGAAATCAGCTAATTCCTGATTGTGTATTCCAGTGATTAGGGAGTTATGTTTAAAATATCACCAATATAGGCCATTTTCTTGACACTCAGGAAACTGGAAAATGAATACTGGAACCTGATTCTGGAAAGCTCCACTTTTAATAGCCAGAATTAATGGTCAGTTGTCAAAGGAAGATGGAACCCGCCTTACTTCTGCCATCCAAATCTTGGGCAAGTGCATCTAATTAGAGGTACCTAGTACTCTCCTAGAGCCTAACTGGCAAGGGAAATTGGGAAATGTAGTTCTAGCCATGTACTAAGAATGAAAGGGAGACTAGTTTTGGAGTGGCAGGGGGACATCTAACTCTAGAAGGATCTAAGAGGTTTGTTCTCCTGAGATATTAAACTAAACTGGCTCTAGACTCAAACAAGTGAATCTAGGGGGAAGAAACAAAAGTCTGCATTCACAACACTGAGAGTACCAGCTCAATTTCTCCATTCAACTTAGAGAATTCTGGAGGGCAAGTGTAGACCCACAGGCATAATTGGAACACTGATATTTGGATAAACTGGCCCAAGGGAAAAAAAAAAACTAAATATATTGATATATGGGAGCTCCCAAACAAACTGGTCAGGGAAACCCAGAACTCAACAATCTCTCATCACAAACAACGCTTTCAATCAGATTTTAATGCCTCACACTTAAATAGAAAGAGACTTTCAAGGATATCAGCCATTTGTTGAATGCTTTTAACATGAAAGGAAAGGGCCAAAACAAACATAAAGAGAGACAATAAAAAAAACAATAAAAACTAACCAGACTGAATCCAGTACAACTAGATGGTGCTCAGTACCACCACCGACTGCTCTGACAGGGGTCACAATAGAGGGTCCCAGACAGAGCTGGAGAAAAATGTAGAATGAAATTCTAACTCACAAAAAAAGACCAGACTTAACTGGTCTAACAGACACTGGAGAAATCCCCAGAGTATGGCCCCCGGGCACCCTTTTAGCTTAGTAATGAAGTCACTTCCGAGGTTCACCCTTCAGCCAAACATTAGACAGCCCCATAAAACAAAACGAGACTAATGGGGCACAACAGTCCAGAGACAAGGACTAGAAGGCAGGAGGGGACAGGAAAGCTGGTAAAAAGGAACCCAAGTTCGAGAACGGACAGTGTTGACATGTTGTGGGGTTGGTAACCAATGTCACAAAACAATATGTGTACTAACTGTTTAATGAGAAGCTAGTTTGTTCTATAAACCTTCATCTAACGTACAAAAAAAAAAAAAAAAACTAAACAGAGACATTAGTGATTCTACAGTTTAATTTCAGGTAAATTACTTAAAAAGTTATTTTAAAAATCCACAACCTTTAGAAAAATAAAATAAAATCCAAAATTGCTGCAATGTATTTTCTAAAAATGTCTACTTCTTAAACAAAACTTAGTAAACATGTAAAGAAATAGGACAGTGTAACCAATATGCAGGAGGAGCCCTGGTGACACAGTGATTAAGGGCTCAGCTGCTAACCAAAAGGTTAGTGGTTCAAACCCAGCAGGCGCTTCACGGCAGAAGGATGTGGTAGTCTGCTTTCGTAAAGATTACAGCTTGGAAACCCTATGGGGCAGTTCTACTCTGTCCTATAGGGTCGCTATGAGTTGGAATCAACTCGATGGTAACAGTTTTTTTTTTAATCCATATGCAGAAAAAAAAAAGCAATCAATAGAAACTATGGTTCCAGATTTTGGATTACAGAGAAAGATTTCAGAATAGCTTTCTAAATTTATGTTCAGAAAATTAAAGGAACATGTGATGATGATGACTTAACAAACAGGTTATATCAATATATCAATACCAAATGGAATTCTAGAGTTGAAAAGTATAATAACTGAAATGATAAATCTACTAGATGGGTTCAATAGCAGATTTGTTATGGCAGAAGACAAATTGAACTTGGAGAAAGATCAGTTGAAAGAATCCAGTCTGAAAAATAGAAAAAAAAATTGCAGAAAAATGAACAGAGTCTCAGGAAAAAACCTGTACAACATAAAAGCATACCAATATACATGTAATTACAGTCCCAAAAGGGAGATGAGAGAGAACAGAGAAGAAAAAACAAAGAAACAATGACCTAAAACTTTCCAAATTTGATGAACAATATCTGCCTATGCATCCTAGAAATTCAGTGAACCCTAAGTAGCATAAATACAAAGATAATCATAGCTAGACACATCATAAGCCAACTCAGGGGTGGAATGGCCAGTAGGCATAGTATGCATGGCTTACAGTAAGCAAGGTGCACACAAGCTTGATTGTGTTTGCTTGCTAATCTGTGGTGTATAGTTTCAAAGTGAGCACAAGTGGTCCTGTGCATACGTTGCTTATTGAGTAATCTTTCCTTGTTCCAACTGCTGAAAACCAAAGACAAAGAGAAATCTTGAAACTGGCAAGAGAAAAACAACTCATCACATACAAGGCATTAATAATACAGTTAATAGCTGCCTTCTCGCAGAAACAGCAGACCAAAAGGTAGTGAAGTGCTGGCAAAACAAATCAACCAACCAACTAACCAACCAACCAACAAATAAATAAACTTGGCAATCAGGAATTCCATAACCAATAGAACTATTCTTCACAAATGAAGGTGAAATAGAGACATTCCTAGATAAGCAAACACTGAGAAAATTCATTGCTAGGAGTCTTGTGCTACTAGAAATGCTAAAGGAAGACCTTCAGAAAGAGAGGAAATGATAAAGATGTTAACTCAGATTCATAGGAAGGATGAAGAGCATGGAATGTGTTAAATATTTAGATAAATATAAAAGATTGCATGTATATTTCCCCTCTTCTCTCAATTTCCTTAAAAAAACGTAAGAATGTTTAAACCATTCATTATAACCCTGTATTATTGGGTTTTCTGTATTGTTGGGTTATATATTTAACAATATATAATATATGTGATAATAATGGCACAGGTGGAAGGAGGTAATGAAGCAATATAGCAAATTTGCTTTGTTTATCCTGAGGGCAATTGTAGCCACCAGCTGAAAAAAATAAAAATAAAAACAACTTAAAAATGAATATTTGGAGAAAACAGAGACAATATTAGGAGCAAAAGAAAACTCCATAAAAGGATAGTTAGTATTCTCATAGATTAAAGATAGTAACTTTGTGAAATAAGAACACAGAACAAAAAAAAAAAGGAACAACCAAATAATGAACTCCTGGAAATTAAAAACATGGTATCTAAAATATTTAAATTCTGTAAAGAATGAAAAGATAAGTTTGGAGGAAAAATTTCAGAAAGTAGAAATTTTGAAAAAAAAAAACAGAGTAACAGAGAAAAAGCAAATTGGAGGACTTATTCACAAGGTCAATGTCTGACTAAGCAGAATTCCAGAAAAAGAGAACACATAGATCAAAGAGTAGGAAATTATTAAAGAAATAAAATAAACAAATTTTCCAGAACTGAAAGACATAACTTGCCATATCAAAAGGTTGCACTAGTAGTCATTCTAATGAATAAGAAATATGCACTGAGAAACATCGTTGTTAATTTTCACAAAACCAGAAAAAGAAAAGATGATAGGTGGGAGGCAGGGGAGGGTGGTTGGGAACGCACCGATAGAATAGGAGAAAATTCTCATCTACTGGCTTAGGAAACAGAATGACAGCTGACTTTTTAACAGCAAAATACTAAAATATTGAGGGGAAAAATGATTTCCAAACAAGAATTCAGTATCTAATCAAATCACAATCAGGTTGAGAGGAGAGTGAACTAAAGATATTTTAGACATCCAGAGTCTTTAAATTGTCAGTTTCCTTTCTGGACCTCAGCTCTGAATGATGCACCATTATTCTGCTGCTACTTGCCTTAAAGAATCCCTTGGTGGCCAGTAGCAAGGTCGTTAGAAGACACGTGTGTGATTACTCCAGTAGGCAGCATTCTTGGAATGTCCCTTTCGTAGCTGTGTACATTACACAGACCTTTTCAGTTGTTAAAACTAAACAGAAAAGATTTTCAAATCTCACATGATGATTTCAAATGTGGAGATGTTAGAGGGCTGTGTGAATCAGCTGGCCACTCTTAGAGGCTGAATCTGTTCATTTCAGCAAGGTTAACTCTGTCCATGGAGTCAGTTCAACTTATTTAAAAAAATCACTTTATGGAAGGACATTTTCAGTAAAAATCAAAATTTCTTCTTTCCCTCTCTGTCTTTTCCTGCCCTGTAACTATTATGATCAGGGTTAAGAAAGCATTGGTTCAGCATCTGTCTCATACCAAAACCAAACCCATGGCCATCAAGTCAATTCCTATTCATAGGACAGAGTAAAACTGCCCCATAGGGTTTCCAAGGAGCAGCTGGTGGATTTGAACCAGCCTTTTGGTTAGCAGCCAAGCTCTTAACCACTTCACCACCAGGGCTCTGGCTCATACCAGAAAAAAAAAAAAAAAACCAAACCCGTTGGCATTGTGTCAATGCTGACTCATAGCAACCCTATAGGTCAGAGTAGAACTGCCCCATAGGGTTTCGAAGGGGTGCCTGGTGGATTCGAACTGCCAACATTTTAACCACTATGCCACCAGGGTTTGGGACTTAATAACTACCTGTTGACTAACTACCTGCTGAACTCACTAACTGGAAGATTCTAGGTGTAAGAATGAAGTCTGTGTCAAGAATTGCGTCATTTGTTATCGTTTGTAATTCTACGGTCTTGAAACAGTATGGGAAATGCATATAACAAACAACCATTAAGGTCCCCATACTTAGCAATCAAATCAAATTATAGAATTTGAGAAAAGGGTATAGTGGGATAAAAGACCAAATTCTTAGCTCAGCCTTGTAGATGAGCAAGCTGTACTTTATATACACCAATTGAAGTGTGATTTGGAGAAGACAATAAATCCCAGAATAGGATACCTGAAATATCACCATTTTAATTCCATTCCTTTTTTTAAAAACTCTGAGATTCGTGTTTAAAATGTATATTACATTTAGGTCATTTGTACGTCAGTATGAGTAAATTCCAAGACCTTTTCCAAGCGAGAATGCAGGAGACAGTACAAAACTAGGTGGAAGTAGGAGGAAATGGTACACATGCAGGAGTCTGTTGAGTCAGAGACCAGTGAAAAATGGAGCAGCCTGGTGGGCCTCCATGGTGGCATGTTTGTGGGCCCTCCATTGACCCAAAGCAGCAGCAACATTTCATCTTGAAAATCAATTTGCAGGCTTAGGTACTACAAGAACTTTGTTGAAAGGAGGAAGGGTGAAAGTCAGGTAAACTAGGACTTGTGTGGCTTCCAAATACTTATTAAATGTGTTGTTGAAACTCCCTGGTTGTATATCAACCAGCTGGGGATTAATTTAGATTTATGTACAATCTGAGCTTCCCTATCAGTCCTGACTGCTCAAGAAATGGATTTCTAGGCAGCACCTTAGAGACAGCCCAGCGACTTGGAGTTAATGAGGTATTTCAGAGGGGATTAGAGGTTCTGGGATGATCAGTGTCTAAATTCCTAATCCCTGTATGCACATGTGATCAATTTATTCACCACCAAGACTCGTATCATCCTCAAGCATGCTGTATTAAACATTTCCTCTGACCTCCTACACAGATACCACCCCCAGGAACTCATTCAGATTGTCCTATTAGAAGTCAACTGAGTATTGTACTTCAGTGCTCAGGTATACAAAGGCCACTAAGTGCCAGAGATCACAGGAGTTTGAATCCACCTGTCCTTGCACACGCTCACGCTCACCTTTGTTATTGGAATTTAATACTGTATTGTTCACAGATGCCAAAGTGTTTACTTGGAAAAGAATAACATCCCATAAAAGCTGTTGTCTGTCTAATTTTTAGCACAGGATACATGAGATTTATGTAAAATGTCAAGAGATTAATTCATTGTAAAGAGTTTCCTCCCAGCCAAAGTGCAGTGAATTATTTAAAAGTCCTGGCATCCAAAACAGCTGGTGCCACCTTCTTTCAATCATTTACAAGTAGTTTCATATGGAGCCCTAGTGGCTCAGCGGTTAAAAGCTCAGCTGCTAACCAAAAGGTCGGCAGTTCAAATCCATCAGCTGCTCCTTGGGAACTCTATGGGGCAGTTCTATTCTGTCCTGTAGGGTTGCTATGAGTCGGAATCGACTCGACGGCAATGAGTTTTAACCCAAGGTGGCGCAGTGGTTAAGCACTGAGCTGCTAACCAAAAGGTCAGCAGTTCGAACCCACTAGGCTGTCTGTGGGAGAAAGATGTGACAGTCTGCTTCTGTAGGGATTTACAGCCTTGGAAACTCTATGGGGCAGTTCTACTCTGTCCTATAGGGTTGCTGTGACCTGGAATAGACTCAATGGCAACGGGTTTGGGAACCCAAGTTTTATTTTTCATTGTCAGAAATATCACTAGCAAAGCACAAAGACCTTCGTGAGGCAAACAAACTGAAAGAAATGATTTGAGTCCCTTAAAAGACAGGGAAAAGGGAATGTAGCTCATGTCGAGGTCTGTTTGTTAATTATGGGCCATTAAGGAAGGTTGTTGAAATGATTGAATTTATGGTTCTATTTTATAGTTGGTGGAAGTGAACTGTATGGCTCTGGTTCTTCTGTACGTAAATCCACAGTCATCTCTTCTCCCTTTACTTACAGAATTTACTCCTTTGGATGGTATCATGTGCTGTATCATACGCTGTCTCATATTGCTAATTTGTTTCTATGAGTATTTCTTGTCTTTTTTATTAGATTAACTTATTCTGTGCATCCCACTTACCCTCCTCCATTCAGAGGACTATTTTAGCATGTCACAAACACTCAACAAATGTTTTTTAATTGATTGACATAGTTGGTTGACACCCACATCGATACTGTTCTATTGAATTAAGCAAAATAATTGTGGAATTCACTAAGAAACTGAAATATTATTTGGGACTTTCTGTATTTTATTTCTGAAATGACATAGATTATGTGTAAAAATAAATTGACATCTGTGCAAACAAAAAGAAAGCAAACAGTACTGATGACTTTGCTTCTCATTGCCATTAATGCCCCTCTTACATCTCAATCTAGTTTTGTGATGGAAAGCTATCTTGGCATAATCTGTATTATTTATTGTAGGGCTGAGCTTAATTAAGGGTTAATAAATCTGGATTCCAGTTTCAGTGCCACCACTGTCTTCTGCTACCTACCATCAGCCAATTACACTTATTCTGGCCTCACTATCTCCCTTCGTAAAATTGGCACAGTAATAAGCTTTTATAACTTCTCCGTGGGGTGATGTTACATGGATGAAATGAGATAAGGCAACTGAAGCATTTTTGAAATACTGAATGAGCCTCACTTCCTCATACCCCAACTTAATATAATCATTACTTTTTTTTTTTTTTTTTTAAAGAAATGGTCAAATAGAGTTGGGTTTTTAATGCTTTAGAAAGCTAAATGCTACAACTCTGTGATTCCTAAAAGTAAATATAGGCTGTTCAGATTGTATGAATTCTCAGTACTGCCAACTGTTGCTTTCAGGTGTTTTATCCATTAAGAATGTTTAAAAAGGAATGATTTTTTTTCTTCTTCTCAGTGTAAAGGTGATCATCATTTTCTATGCAATGTATTATCAGGTGATCTTGTATTTTCACACATTCTTTGTTTTTGCACTCGTAACTTTCTTGACTTTACCTTCTCCCTCTTACAATAGTTCCTTTCTCCCCTCCGATCTCCTGCTCATAGTTTTGCTGTCTTCTTTACTCCTCTTTCTCTATATTCTCCCTCATCTACATCTATTCTACCTGTTAACCTCTGTGCAAAGAAATTCCGTATCTGAGTCTTCAGTTCCAAACTCACTCCTCAGTTTCAGATCTGAATGGGACTTGGAGATGAAGCCCATGGTTCGGGCTGCGTACCTTGGAGCTGCTACTAACATTAACCCAAAGTAGAAAGATGAGTTGTTTGGGGGAAAAGATGATGACTTCGACTCTGCAGTGCCTTCCAAATAAAGTCTCAACTCCTAGTCTTTAAAAAATGTGGCCTAACCTACTGCTCCAGTCTTAACTCTCATTCTGTAATGCAATCGACTGTTTGGGAACTTATTGATCCCACTCACAATTTTCTTGTGTTTCTAATCCTTTGATTTTATTGTTCTCTGTACCAACCTGTTGAAATACTGCCCATCTTTAAATAATGTCTTATCTATAATGACTTTGTGGTTCTCCCAACCACGAAAGTTTTCCTCTTCTGGACTTCTGCTACTTTTTGTTTCTACCTCTCTTATAGCATCTAGCCAATTCTGTTTTTTACTACTCTGATTTTTGTTTGTTTATTTTCTTTGTTTCTTTTATTTCCGGTTCATTTTTTCTATTAACAAAACAGTGTTCTTTTACCAGTTGCCTTCAAGTTGACTCTGAGTCATGGCACCCGCATGTGTATCAGAATAGAACTGTACTCCATAGATTTCTCAATGGCTGGTTTTTCAGACATAGATTGCCAGGCCTTTCTTCTGGGTTGCCTTTCAGTGGACTTAAACATTGAACATTTTCGTTAGCAACATTTTGGTTACCAACCCTGTTTGCACTGCCCAGGGACCCAGGCTGTGTTCTACTTATCATTATATTAACAAGAGTGTCTAGGAGGTTTTATTTTTTGGCCAACAAAAGCAATCATAAAGAGTTATTGAAGGGTGAGGAGGAGGCGGGTATTCACTAACTAGACAGTAGACAAGAATTATCTTAGGTGAAGGGAAGGACAGCACACACCACAGGGGAAGTCAGTACAACTGGACTAAACCAAAGCTAAGAAGTTTCCTGAATACAACCAAACACTTTGAGGGACAGACTAGCAGGGGCAGGGGTCTGGGGACCATGGTTTCAGGGGACACCTAGGTCAAGTGGCATAACAAAGTTTATTAAGAAAATGTTCTGCATCCCACTTTGGTGAGTGGTGTCTGGGGTCTTAAAAGCTACTGAGCGGCCATCTAAGATGCATCAATTAGTCCCAACCCACCTGGAGCAAAGGAGAATGAAGAACACCAAAGACACAAGGAAAATATTAGTCCAAGAGACAAAAGGGCCACATAAACCAGAGACTCCATCAGCCTGAGACCAGAAGAACTAGATGGTGCCTGGCTACCACCAATGACCACCCTGACAGGGAATGCAACAGAGAGTCCCTGATGGAGCAGGAGAAAAGTAGGGTGCAGAACTCAAATTCTAGTAAAAAGACCAGACTTAATGGTTTGACTGAGACTGGAGGGACCCCATAAGACATGACCCCAGACTCTCTCTGTTAGCGCAAAACTAAAACCATTCCCGAGGCCAACTCTTCAGACAAAGATTAGACTAGACTATGGGACCTAAACTGATACTCGTGGAGAGTGTGCTTCTTAGCTCAAGTAGATACATGAGACTAAATGGGCAGCTCCTGTCCAGAGGCGAGATGAGAAGGCAGAGAGGGTCAGGAGCTGGTTGAATGGACACGGGAAATCCAAGGTGGAAAGGAGGAGTGTGCTGTCACAGTATAGAGAGAGCAACTAGAGTCACATAACAACGTATGAAAAAATTTTTGTATGAGAGACTAACTTGAACTGTAAACTTTCACTCAAAGCACAACAATAAAAATTAAAATTAAAAAAGAGTTGTTGAATTAAATTGAATTGTTGGGCTGTATTTTTGGGTATGTGTATCAAACGGAACCTTTCATGGAACTAGATAAGCTTAAAAAATAAATCTCTTCTGGAAGAGTCTTTAAGTGTAACTAGGAAGGAAGAAGGAGCTCTGGTTGTGCAACAGTTAAGTGTTCAGCTGCTAACCAAAAGGTTGGTGGTTTGAACTTACCCAGTGGCTCCATGGGAGAAGGACCTGGTGATTGATCTGTTTCCATAAAGATTACAGCCAAGAAAACCCTATGGGGCAGTTCTACTCTGTCATTTGGGTCACTATGAGTCGGAGTCAACTCAATGACACCCAACAACAACAACAGGAAGGAAAAATCAAGCTGTTTGACCTGTAAGTGCTAGAGAGATTTGAAAATATGTATTGCCAGAAATCAGTAAGTAGGTATCACAGACTCTGTAGTCAAGAATGTCATTTACAAATCTAAATACTCAATTTATTTGTTTGACACACAGGGCATACATTTAAAACTTATTGAAAGTCTACAGAACATTAAAAAGTGCTCTAGAATTTGAGCAAATTTTAAAAACAGAAGGGGTAAATCCCACGTTTGAGTAAAAACCTGTATTATGACGTTTCTTTAGCCCTTTGTTTAGGGGAAAAAAAAAAACAATTGGAACAAATATTTTCAAGTAGTGCTATTTAGAAAAAAGTTTTTTAACTTGAACAAATATTTTCAAGCAATGCCCTAGGAACAGCTTTGTTTTTTATTATTATAACATGAAGGGGATCTTTGCTGAGAAATAACCTTTCCTAGTATTTTGACTCCCAGGGAGTCCACATCCACACAAGGAAATAGGGATGTTAACATGAGTTCTCCATCCCTTTAAAATTTCAGTCCCTTCATTTGCATTTCCTCTACCTCTTTGATTCACATTATCTATCTTTTCTTCTTAGATTGTTGAAACGGGAAGAAAGTTTCACATTCATTCCTCGGTCCCGTGAAGAGCTTCCAGACAACTTTCCAAAGGAAATCCCTGGGATCTGCTATTTCCTGGAGGTAAGAACTGGTCCAAAACAGCCAAAGCCCTCTCTTTCTTCATCAAGAATAAGAAAGGTTTCCTACAACATCGGCACCATGTTCCTCCGGGAGACAAGCCTCTGAGACCTACTGCAGATCACAGACTCCTTCCTCCAAAAAGCACAAGCCCAGAACATGGGTCATGACAGAAGAGTGGAAAGAGGTTGTTTCTCTTTCACTGCTTTGTTGAGAGCAAGCAGCGGAATTTCTGTGTTATGTCAGGCAATAATCTAAAAAAAAGTGGGTGATGACTGTCAATAAAAAAACAAACAAAAAAACTGGAGGGCAGGGGAAATAAGGTGTGTCCATCCATATGAGTGTTTTTGGTCATTCATTTGTATATATGCATATATATATATATATAAAAATTACAAATATGGGCCCCTTCTCAAAGCTATCCAATAAATAGAGTCTGTGTTTCTTTGTTTCTCATACATACAGGAATCTTTCCCTATATATTTGTACCACTTTTGCAAGCCAGTTTTGGTTATATATTCCTACATTTAGTGAGTTGGTAGATAAGAAGTATTTTCTATTTTTTTTTTTTTCCTGAACAGACATTTCATAAATATATCATGGCAGTGTGGTAAACTTCCCAACAGGAAGAACTGTAACTCAAAATATTATAGGGATACTACCTATTTTTATACATGTCTCTTCTTCTGGATAATTACATTTCACACATTATTAGATTTCCAGAATCTGCTATTGTATAGTTGGTATATTATGTAACTCTAACCTATTAATCTAATAAAGTTTTGCTTATTTAGAGAGATTAGTGCTTGGACTGAGAATAGAAATAATCAAGGATTTCAGATGTTGAGAAAACATTGTATGTCTACTTATTAAATATATCTTTTAGATTTAATTAGAGTAGCTTGGAATCCAGAGAAAATGGAATTCCTTAGTAGCAGTTATATCTATAACCAAAATTAAGGAAAGGTCTTTCTGCCATCTTCTAACAGTGTATCAGTTAAAATGAAATGTTTTGCTACATTGGAACTTTTCAACTTAGCACTTATAAATACACGTAGTTTCTACAGCATACTAAACAGCGTCCTACTAAATGACAAGTTAATACTCACTCCCCCACCCTCTTTTCCTACTGATTCTTCCTAAGGGATAACGGCCACTCTTGGGAGCAAATTCCTGGATGATATTGGCATTAGTGAGGAAAAGTTGCCACATTTTGCCAAGAATGTTGTTTTTTCCTGCATAACACAAAGCAAGGAAGAATCTGTATTTTATGACTTTGAGATTAAAAAAAAAATGTTCTTCTGCAGCTTGATTGATGTGGCTTTTAAATTCAGTGAATAATATTCATGAACTCTGCAGGAGGTCTAACCTTCAGATCTAGTAATCACCATAGTTACAGATAGGTTTCCATCGCATTCTCCACTAAAATGAAGACCTGGTCCCATTAATCAACACTGCATGGAAATATTATCTCAGACTCACCCTGAAATCAGGAGCACAGTGTGTCCAGAGTATTCATATTTGTATCAGATATAAAACCTGAATTTCTATTGAGGTTAATGAACTGGAAGCATTTGTTTCCTTGAAACCTTGGAGTGGCCATTTTCTTACTCCAGTAGGTGTACTCATTGGTAGCTAATGTATACTGAATTCAATATAGTTATTTATCTGGTCAGGGATTTGGGCCACATTATTATTTGGTCAAGACATGCTCAGCTAAGGAGTATAACTAATTTCCAATGTAGTCTGTGAGGCTTAATCAATGCTTTTATACAAGTACGCTAAGCGTGTGACCAGAAAACATTTATAGATATGAAAAGTATTTGTTATAATCGTGATCACTTTTATAATTATTGAGCTCTGTTTTCACTGTGGGGTTTATGAGGACACCAGTCCAGCACTCTTCATGCAGAGAAGACAGGACATAGGCCCTGAGCAGTCTGAACTCTTCCGTGTGCCCCTCTTCCCTGGGCCAAGGTCTATTTTACCATATAGGGAACAGAAGGCCAGGGTGCTTAAGGGAGGCTGTGTAGGCTGAGGACAGGGTACTCCCATGGGAGTAATCACTCACTAAGGAATCTCTTCAGGGGACTGAGAGATTAGCCCACTGTTTCATGGAGCTGGAGGGGCAGGTCACAGCCAGTGTGGACAGAGCAGGCTAGGAGCATCTTAGTTCTCATGCTGAGATTGGGAAATCCCTTAGCTATGCTGATGTGTGGATGAGCTCTTTCTAGCACTAAGCATGGGCAGAGAACCAAGCTCAGTGAAGTTATTTATCCTTATTCTGAACAGTAACTTAGAGCTTAATATGATATATTAAATCAATAAATATTTTGGTGATAAACAGTGTATTTTTTAACCATAAGGCTGAGGGGACTTCCAGGAATTGTTCAATCTATTTCTCCGCTTTTTGTAAGGATTTGTCTAAGCAACTATTCTAAGTATGTGGTTATTGTCTCTGTACTTAATAATTTCTATGGAAAGCATATTTTAAAACCATCCTTGGGAATCCACCCCATTATCCAGTAATTGGTGATAGGGACCCAGAGAAGAGTTATATATAGTGCATACTCTGAATTCGTCAGAAAAATCATAAACTCTTTATTAGTGTATATGATTTTACTTAGAGAAGAAGTAACCATTTACGCTGTCACAAATGTCACTTTGAAGAATATACCAGAGATCTATTATGTACCACAGACAGGATGTAGTTTTCATACAGTATAATTTAAATGTGTCTGAGGCAATGGTCTCGTCTGTTGCCATTTTGCCAACCTAGTACAGTTGATTATTATAGTTACACTGTTGCTATATGTGTTTGTAAGGTGTTGAATAAAACATCTCTTCATTCTCCCTGTAGTCATAGAATTTAGAAGCTGTGATAAAGCATTGTATTTTTATTGTGTGGCAGTTTGTCCTACACAATCCAGTCCACAACCCTCTATTAGGAATCACGACTGTAAGAATGTGGTGCCATTTGATGTTTCATTTGACTATATCTATACAGTATTCTCACTTACAGTAAACCATTATGAACACCATGCATTTTTAATGTGTCAGATTAAAAGGCATCTAATGCCACCTTAGAAATCGAGTGATATTAAATTGGAAGAAATGGATTTAAACCCTAAAAGAAACACTTTTCAAAATAATTTGGTGCCCATAGCTCCCCTGTTGTAATGTTCTTTCAAGAAGCAACTTTGAAGAAGATGCTTGATAAGCAGCCATCAATACCAAAGCTTCACATTGTCATCAGTATCATTTCGATGGAGAGAATGTCACTGTTTACAAATAAATCTGTTATCTGACAAAACCAGAATCCCCCAATATGTACTCAAAACATACTGCATAGGATCTGCTGTGTGAACTTTAATAAATAGTTAACATTAGCCATAATAAAAATAAAAATGCCTCAGGAACACATTTACTTGGGTCTCTTGGCTGTGGCATGTGGTATAGAGAAGGGGAAAAAGAAATAGCTTCTAGGTAACAGGTAACCCAACTGTCTAAAATATGCCTCTATATTCATCTCTTCTTCTGTATTTTCAATTATTATGGGTTTCCTTTTAGTGCCTGTGGAGTCCAGTGAGCTGTGCCCTATTGTGACCCTTAGAGAGGCAGCGATGACTGAGACTTGAGAGTGGGTTTGTGGGTCTAGCTTTCTAAATGTTACCTCTCGTGGTCTCACACATCATCCTCTTGCCCAGTGATGATGGTGCCAGGAACACAGTGTTTCATTGTGAACGTGTGCGCCTCTCCAGGAGAAACCAAGCAGAACAGAACAACAGCAATGGAAACAAAACTGCATTCACAGGTGCAGTGAGGCTTTTAATTTTATAAATTCCTCCAAAGAGTTCCAGCAATAAAGCAAAATTAAATTGATAGATATAGAAGGCAAAGCCACAGAGAGATTGGAAAACCAGCAGACTCTGTATCTTGTCCAGAATCTTATTATTACTGATTGAAATAGCATATCTGAAGTTGTGATGAAGAGGAAACTCGAGATCATGAGCATCGTTAAATATATTTATGGAGGGCTCATTGGGTTTCTGACTTAACAACGGGCAGGTGGTGTGCCTGGTTAGCACAGAAATTAAAACTTCAACCCATAGGCTTCTGTCTTGTAGTGCACTTTGAGCACTACATAGCCCATTCCAGACCTTCTCTTACTCCATGCTGTCACGAGAAACCATCTCAAACCTAGCCCCACCCATCACCATTGTCTCTGTGCCTCTAAACTTGGCGTGGCCACAAGGAGAGTTGCTGATGCCGGCTTCAAGCAGATACGCCTGAGAAACAGAGTACTTCCTAAGTGAACATAACCCCTCGCAGGTCTGCTGGGGCATTGCTCATATCTGCAACTTCTTCATCCTCTCTTTCCTTCAAAATACCATCTGACTCCAAGCACTTCATGTAACTTCACGGAATGTTCCTTAGGAATTATTTATACACGACCCCAAATAGGCTTTGAGGGCACCAGGTACTTTTCAGACAACAATACCTAGAAACTCAAATCCAAGACCCAGCTCTCATATTGTAGTCTGGTAGTTTCTATTATTAGAGACCTTCCACTATAAAAAAAAAAAAGTCATTTCAGAGGCTTCTGAAAGCATGCCTTATTAGATATAGTCTTAAAAACACAATGCATGAGAGATTGAATTATTAAAGTTTAATATAATCTAATCTGAGCGATGATTTTTTTGTGGACAGCTCTTGACATGAGGATACCTAATTCACAACCAGCTGATTTAACATACACATAAACTGTGTTAACACGAATGAACACATTTTATTGTTAAATGAGTATTTTGACCTACCTGTGGACTCATTTTCAAAATCCTCACGGTGGTGAATAAAGAGCAAACGCTGATATTATATACAGGTTAATATAATTCTGTCATAGTATATTGAGATAGTGTGCAAAATTCCTTCCTCACACTTGATTCAAACAATTGAAACCTTTCTGTTTCCTATCTTTGTTCCTCCTTTCCTTCCTTCCTTCCTTTAAAGAAGAAACAGGCATTAATACGTTCTTTTAACATGGGAGAATCATGACTAATCTCATGTTGTAAAATAGTTTTATAAAGTAGTGAATATTCTTCGTTGGTGTATGTGGATATGCATGTGTGTGTATGTTTGTTGAATGTAGGCATTACATGATTAGGAGTGTGACTTTTGGGGAAGGACTAGGAAAGACTAGGAAATAGAGAAGTAAAGTTCATGTCTTTCTTGTAATGTGTTGTCACCAGATCATGGCTTCAGCCAAGTGCCTCGTTGCCCTTCCATTCATATTAAGAAATAATCTAGTTCAGTGGTTCAGCTGATAAACTTAGCAGTATCTGGCTGTCTTTATAAGAATTACCCAGGAAGCTTTAAAAAATACAAATTACTGGGCTTTACCCTCAGAGATTTGGATTCAATAAGTCTCAGATGGAGCCTGGGAATCTGTACTTAGAACACCACTATAGGTAATACTGATATCCAGCCAGACTGGAGAACCACTGAGGAGTGCTCAACTAATCCCAATTACTGAAACACTGATGTATTATCTCATTTGTAGTTATTTTGAGAAGTTAAATACTCTGGGCTTCATATCATTATTTCTTTTATAAGTTTTAATTTTAGCTTTGGCTTCAGATTTTGGTCTGCTTTTTCAGCCTGAGTCTTCAAACTAATTAAAGACAGAAGTCGACACTGATAAGCATGAGGGATGAGTATTGCTCACTATAGGGCTATTAGGCATACTAGATGTGGTACGATTTTCTTAGTTACTGCCTGAGCTGTGCAGTATATCACAATATTTGCTGATCCTAACCTCCGAGGTATGAACTATGAATTCTTGGACACAGAAGTAAATGTAATGTGAGTCTTACTTCTGAATGCTTTGATTTTTTTGTTACAAAAAGTCACCAACTTAATACTTAGTCTCACTATGTACTTTTCACTTCTGATTATACATTCCTGTAAATTTGATTTCCTAGCAATACCTTATAACAACCTTTCAAGCAATACTTTAAGCCATGGTGATGATGCCATATGAAACTTGCACTTCTGTACAATTCACAGAACCTTTGGGGAAATAGAGACACACTTTACAAAAGCAATAATATAGTTGGTGTGGACTTTTAAAGATTTCCAGCATTCTGCTACAGCAAGGTGAGCAACAAGTGATGACTCAGACAGCAAATACCTAAGCAGATGACACCTTAGTCATTTGCTCAGAAGTCATTCATTTGCAATAGAGTAATTAATAGACACCCATCAGATTATTTCCAGTGTTTAATTTTTAAAATACTTATCATAATATGATTTCTGTTCCTCTCAAGATATCTGTATGTATTTGTAATGTTGCCCGTATCTTCCGATCTTTATAGTATATGATTGTAAATTGTAGTTAAGGATGAGTAACTGAGTAAATGTAGACCGCAGGTTGGAAGAGTTGGTTGAGAAAGTAGGCTTTGCAAAAATCTAGATAGGTCTCGGGACAAATGACCTAATTCAAATGTTAGTTAAGGTTTTATAAGGTCTTGGAAGATGAAAGGTTAAACATCAAAGGAGCTCATTACCACTGTTGTCTGTGAGGACTACACGAATATTTATTAAGTGTAATAATATTTTGCTTCAGAATATGATTGGCTGAAAGTAACCTGTAGTATAATTAATAAATGTATGAAAATGATTATGAAGTCATGTTAAAAATACCTGCCCTTCTCAACTATTTTGATGATAGTGCTAAAGCTGGCAGCTTTCAAAACAAATAATTCATATTGTTAGTCTTACTTCTTAAAACACCTTTGTAATCACATGTGACAAGTCAATAATAAGCCCTTTAATAGTCAAATTTACCTTTCCATCAGTTGGAAATATTTGTATTAGGATTACAGTTAAAAGTAACTAGTAGACTCATGTTACACTGAGCAATGTCTATGCATCAGATTATGATTTAGCAAAATCATATAAATCTAGGGTCAATTCCTAAGCTTCTAAATAAGATTATGCCTAGCTAGGTAACCTCCCCTGTAATCATGATTCTGAACACAAGTGGAATTGTGAGTGAGTTTGCTGGTATTTTACCTTCCCATTTCTCATAGCAAGAACTGAAGTTAGCATTCTGCTGGCCATACTTCGGAAAATTATCCTATAAAAATCAATCAGAACAGTGAATCAACAGTTCGCTAATATATATTTTGGCAATTATCTTTTTGTGTATTATTGTATTATTTTCTGCTTAACCATTAATTATCATGCTTTTGATTGTTAATAGATAAGGAAAAATATTTCATTTGAATCTATCGAATTATACTGAATTTATCCTCCCAGTTAACCCATGCAGTTACTCATCAGATTTTTCTTAATATGAGCCTTAAGTACAGTTCCTTCTTATTTGAAAGCAGAGAAGAGTAGAGAAACTAAATAGAAAGCCTAAGAGCTCACATCTGATTCTTTTGATACGTATTTTGAAAGTAATTAGGTTATATTCATTCTTCCTCTGTGGCCTTCTTACTATTCAGAGATAAAGGAGAGAATCTACTAAATGTATTTTTACTATGGTCTCTTAAATATCATTAAATATAAATGGGACAGGAAAGTATTCACTGAGGGTAAAATAAAAAATGTGAAGAATTTCTTCTTTGCACCACCTCACTTTCCAAAGATAATTCCTCCCATTTTTCTGTAGACTCGGGACACAGGGACAGATGGACAGTAGGTGGGCAGGAGTTTTGGATGAGGAAGACCAACGAGATGTAATTTTTCTTTAGGAAGGTATGGAGCCTCTTAAAAGAGAGGCGGTTTCCATAACAGACATCTCTGGTTTAATGAAGCCAAATGATTTGTTTGACTACTGGTCGCTGGTATTTTTAAAAAGAGATAAGACCCTTCTCAAGCCATTTGCAGCTTTCTTAGTAGGCAGAGTGACAACCTCTCAGCAGCTGCATGTCTCAGTAAAGTGGGATTAGAAGAGCCCCGAACTATAAATAGAAGCTCTCTGAAGGTGGCAGAACTAGTCTTGGTTGCAATGATGAAGGTAAATGAAAGTGTCAGAACATCTGGATGGAGGGAACAAAGAAGGCCAGATGCAAGCCCTGCCATATGTCACAGAAAAGTCAGATAAAATTAGCACAAAAGAATAGACTGTCAGTGTGCAAGTGATATTAAAACAAAACATTTCTTTTTCCTTTTATAACGTGCCTGGCTGAGCTAATGCTAGTACTCAGTGAGAAGAAAACAATTTGGTTTTATGCGTCCTTTTTTTTTTTTTTTTTTTTTTGGTTCTGACATTATAGAAATTATATATTTCCCTAATTGGGAAATTTAATCACAAAGAGTGGGGATATAATTATTCTGAGTATTCTAAAATCTCTAAATCAAAATCTCTGAAATTATTTTGGGGGCTATACTGTG
The DNA here is from genome assembly GCA_030035585.1 of Dugong dugon. NCBI lineage: Eukaryota > Metazoa > Chordata > Mammalia > Sirenia > Dugongidae > Dugong > Dugong dugon. Next base: position 38,603,089 of record CM057467.1, read on the forward strand.
TATTCCAAGGAGTCCTGGTGGTTCAATGGTTAAGCACTTTGCCAACCGAAAGGTTGGTGGTTTGAACCCACCCAGCAGCTCAGCAGGACAATGACCCGGCAATCTGCTCGGGTAAAGATTACAGCCTAGAAAACCTTATGGGGCCATTCTACTCCATCACATGGGGTCACCTTGAGTCAAAAATCGACTGGCTGGCACCTAACAACAACAAAAACATACTGTATTCCATATACTTCTTCATACTGTTCTCAAATTGGGCTTTGGCTGCTGGCAACTTTAGAGTAGAAGCCTTGGTGACCCCGGGCCTTTCCAACTGATTCAGGAATGTTCCAGACAGTTTGGGCTAAGGAAAGTCACCTGCAGCACTTGGTGGTGTTCTGTAGGAAAGATGAAGATACATTCTTGGCTTCTAAAAGTGGTGAGGCAGTCTCTTGTCATCATTCAAAGATTTTTTTCACTTAGATGTCACTGGTTAATTTGAGCAGTTTGTTTAGAACAGAAATTGTGACATGGGAGAGGGTTTGGAAAGAAACTTGAATAATTTTTAATCAGAATTACTAGTTAGAAAAAGAATGTAGGGCAAAGATTTGCTGTCCTGAGAGGGTCAATTACCATGTTGAAAACAAATCCTAACTTTGGTTTGGGATTCTCAGATAAATTGCTTTTGTGTTCACTGACTAAAAAAATCTTCTCAAAAGAAAATAGTAATAATAATAACTCTGAGGACAAATCTAACTTTAGCCAAGGTCCAGATAAACTAGATGACTGTATGATTATCTAAAGTAATTCAGAAGGATTGATTTTTTTTTTTTTAATTTTTGCTCTTGTTGTTTAAAGATAATTATTGGTGCACGGTAGCCAGAATTAGTGCTCCTATTTTTTAAATTGGTTTTGTGCGTGTCACCAGACACCTGTAAAAATCATCCCTTTAAGTTGTTGTGAAACTCTATGGCCAGATGACCTAGAATAATGAGTGCTCACTCCTTTTTCTTCTGATCCCTTAAAAGCTTTTTTTTTTTTTTTTTTTTTTTGGTTTAAAACAATTCTCCTACTAAAATACAAATGGCCACATGAGGATAGGACATCTCTCATTTTATGAGCATGTAAGAAACACTGTAGCTGGAATCAGCTGGAATGCACCAAAGAGGAGGGAAGGGTCACGAGCAGTGGAAGATAGCAGGCAGAAAAGTCAAATTCTGCCTACTTGACAGTTATGTCGATAGTCCAAGCCTGTTAACCTAGAAGAAAGTTGAACTAGATGGCAAGGCTGATCACAGATTTTTAAACATAGTATTCATAATTAAGGGAATGTCATAAAATACCAAATATGTTCATCATATCAAAACTTTGATAAAACAAAAAAGAAACTTGAGAAATAAGCTCATCATAATGAATCTATTTCGGGGTGGGGGGAGGTTGGTGAGAGAACTTCTCACATTATATATACTCACCAGGGTAAAAATTTCTTTTCTTTTGGGAAAAGTAGATACTATGTCTTCAGTTAGTATTTGCTGTGTGATCTAATTAAATGTTAGCATAGCCTTTATGCTAATGAGAAACCCTGCAGGAATCCAAATGTCAAGTGTTAACTCTAACTTGAACATCAGCAGCGTTCAGTATTATTTCTGAGTAAGACTTTGGGAGGGTTTAAAATGAATGGGCTATAAGTATAGGTATTACGTGCATAAATTAATTAGGCCCTTAGAGCTTGTCAATGGCCTCAGCTCCTCTTTTTTGCATTCTGTCTTCCCTCCCTTCCTTCCCCGCTCTGCCTCCTTTCTTTTTTCTTATCCTCATTCCCTTTGCCTTCCTTCTTGCCTTTCTCTATTGTTCCTGCCTCTCTTTCCCATCCTTATAGAAAACATTACAATAGTGTTTTATTATCTGATTTGAGGCTACCCTTTTTCACTTTCACATTGTTGAATTCTCTGTGGATTAGTGAAATAAGAAAAAAAAAAGAAAATTGGGACCTTGGCTTCCAGAGGCTTCATCAGTCAAGAGGAACATGGCTCTATAAAAATACATATGTTGTTCTTTTTCACTGAATTTAAATGACTATCTCAAGAAATGTCAGTGTCAATCTTTTTTTTGACAACCTCTTATTTTTAGTCCCTACAAACTTCTTCATTTAGAAAAATCCTGTTTTCAAATAGTTAATATTTTACTTTGGGGCCACACTGCTAAAGATTGAAATAGAAAAGAAGCTTCTTCTATTTGTAGGGAAATTATTTCTTGAAAATTACTTCCTAATAAGGGGAATACACCAAATGTTACTTGATTTTACTGGCTGTTTATCCTGAGATATGTCTTGCTTCCTGTGTACCCTCTTTATAACCCAGTTTAGCATTGCATGGTGTTCTGAGTTATTTTTTGAGGGTTTGAAAACATTTGCCATCAATTTTATAAGCCTGTTGTATTGAAAAAGCAATATACAATACATTCCATATTTTCTAGCTCTCTATGCCTTTTCAAGGTTTTATCCTATATTCTGATAGCTGATAATAACCGTGATTTTGACTTCTTTACCAGAATTAAAAGATTACCATGTTCTTAAATACAAAACACACACACAGACACACATTTGGATCACTTTATGACTTATCAAGGGATCAATCATTTTCAAATCCCAATCCAAAGCCATTTTATTCAGGGAAAATTTAATCATTTGTAGTAGAGTATCTTATGCATAAAGAAAAAAAAGTTAAATATCTTATTTAAAAGAGTAACAAAGAGGAAGGAGGAAGAGTATATCCTTCCATTTTGATACCCCCAACACTAATATTTATGCAAACTTTCCTTGAACAAGTCTTGAACAAGATTAAAAGAATCTTTAATTGCCAAAACTGAAAATGTTATTCTTTTCATGTTTTTTGGTGTTAATATGTTAATATTATAGTCAAACCACTTAACATGTTGTCTCCATGACTTAGATTTGTTTGTGCTCATTAAAATAAAACCATATAGAAATAATGTGGCTTTCTCTTTTCTGGAAACATATGCTTCCATAAGTCAAATACCCCTTGAACTTTGGTTCCCATTTCTCATTGGACTTCTTTGTAATACACCTCAGGGGTCTTTAACAGATCATGTAGTCAGGCAAAGGAAGGTTCATGAAAAATTCAGAGAAATTCAAAAACTAAAAAAGAAAGTTTTTATGTTAATCTACTTTTATCTGTCCATGTTGACTAATTTATTTTGAAATTAAAAAAAAAACAGGCAGCTGACATGCAAATTGGCACCTGAGAAAACACAGATCTTTTTTATTCCTGTGGTTTTCAGTGTTAACAAATAGCCTTTATCTTGAAATGATAGACAATCTTAATACCTGTTCAAATAAAGAACTATGACCTCCAATCCCTTTACTATTTTTATTACTTTGGAGAAATGTTTTTAATAATGAAAGCAAAAATAGAAGAAACATGGTTGAGGAAAAGGGAAGTTAAGATGAAATTTGAACAGCTGTGACTCACAGTTCCTTTATTATTTTATTATTATTATTTTTGCTCTATTTTGTTGCCTCCTGCTGAATTGATATCAAAGGCCGAGATTTGCCAGATTTATAAATTAAGGCAAATTATTGTCTCCTTTAAGAATTTAGAGGTAAACAAAAATTACTCCAATGATACAGAAATGGATTTACATCATCATGAGAGGCTATGACTACTAGGGAAGTCGGTTAGGATCGAATAGAAAAATGGTCCATCGGGAGAAATTCTTCCTGACCTTTCTTAGAGTTGGATGAATAGCTTTTTCTTTCTTAAAATAATAATAATAATAATATTCTTCCTGAGTCTCTTACCTTGGAAAAAGTTTTATAAATGCTGCCTGTAACTACACTATAACTTTGTTAATCAAGTGACAAACTGTTTCATTATGCTTTGAAAATGTTCTGATTAAGTGCATTCCGAAAATAATACATATCATTTTTCATTTCAAAATCAACCTACCTGACTTCTGACTTTTCAACTGTGAGTAGCCATTTTACAAACCAAAGCGTCTCATTTCCCAAACAGTACTTTAGATACCAGACTTAACCCTGCTGATTTCAATGCGTAAGACAAACACATCCAGTTCATTTCCATCGAACATTCTGGCACTATTAATAAATAGACTTCCAACTAACATAATAAATACACATAGTTACAATGTGCTAGATCTTCAGTAGCTTCCTCTGCATGGGGTAATTTTTATTTAATGAGATACCTGAATTATTTTAACATTTTGACCAATTTGTTTGCTGCAATTTCCTGGGTCTAAATTTTTTGTTTGGCTTGCAATGTAAATAATATTGTACCTCTGCTAATTTTGCTATCAGATTATACTTTGTGAAACATTTCTTTTAAAAATCTAGTTATCACAAACTTAAATTACAATGGTATCAAATAATACCGGATAAATGTACTAATATATCTGTAGAGCATGGTTAAATTACATATATTTTGAAATGTCAAACTATTTTTTGTTTTCTTAAAAAATTGAATGCATTCCTTAAATCTGTACCATTAATTTTTTAAAAGAAGTTTCATTTGGTGTTTCATATTATATTTTAAAATATTTTCCTTTATCCAGTAGTACAGGTTTCGAAAACCTTTTTTTTCCTAATTGAAATGATAAAATATGCCTCATTTTATTAGAATTTTAAGAATAATAGTACATGTAAACATATATGAACACTTATAAGATTGTAAGCAACCACTGTATCTTCTTTGTTTTTCATGTAACACCACTTTTTACTCATTTTGATTTTTATTTGTAATTATTCAAAGTCACGCACAATGTAAATAACATGTTTCATTATGCAAAATGTCTATGTATTTACAGACTGCAGAACAAAGTGAATTTGTGTATGAAAAATGAGTGATGAAAACCTGAGATTGTTATGAATAGAGTGGAAATGACAGTTGCGTGTTATATTGACATAATTCATTACAAAACTGTCTGTCATGCATTTATTTACCTTATAAATCCAAACTGTCACTTATAAAATATTTAAATCAATAAATGATACCAAAAAGACAAGTCTGTAGATTCTTTCTAGTGTATTTTCACACTGTGAATGACAGTGACTAAGTATGTAAATGTGTAGAAAATGAACAAAAGAGGAAAAATGGATGAATGGAGTGTTCACATGTAGTACCTTTATGGCTGAAGAGAAGGCTGTTGTTGTTGTTAGTAGCCATTTGTGTGTTTTTCTGTGTGTGGACTATACATGTAATATATATACATATATATGTATACAAAAAACCGACCCGTTGCCGTCAAGTTGATTCCAACTCATAGTGACCCTATAGGAGAGAGTAGAACTGCCACAGGGTTTCCAAGGCTGTAATCTTTATGGGAGAAGATTGCCACATCTTTCTCCCACAGAGCAGCTGGTGGGTTCAAACCAGTGACCCTTTGGTTATTGGCTGAGCGTATAACCACTGTGCCACCAGGGCAACTCATATGTACACCTCATATAGATGGATTACGCCTTTGGAATATATATACATACATTTATATATACAAGGATAAGTCAAAAAGCATTGCTATAAAACCATAGAAACCTTTATTAAACAAAAAATATCAAAATACGAAGCTATTGTTCCTTGACATATCCCCCATCCAGGTCTATACACTTCTGAAGGTGGTGTTTCCATCTTTAACCCTTCCCTGAAGAATTCTGTGCTCGATTTACACTGCATCAAAATGGCAGTTTTGGCATCTTAATGACGGCTATCTGGAGGCCATATAGAAATGGAGGGAAGGCAGAACTCTTAATCTGATCGTTGCTGCAGGGCTGAGTCACTTTACTAAACTAAGAAGTCTTAAAGGGCCTTTGTTGCTCAGTTTTTTTCAGTCTGGCCTGCTGTCTTAGTCATCTAGTGCTGCTATAACAGAAATACCACAAGTGATGGCTTTAACAAAGATAAATTTGTTCTCTCACAGTCTAGTAGGTTACAAGTCCAAATTCAGGGCATTATCTTCAGGGGAAGGCTTTCCTCTCTGTCAGCTCTGGAGGAAGGTCCTTATCATCAATCTTCCCCTGGTCAAGGAGTTTCTCAGCTCAGGGCTCACTGCTCCCGGCGCTGCTTTCTTGGTTGTATGAGGTCCCCTGCTCACTTCTCTCTTTTATATCTCAAAAGAGATTGTCTTAAGACACAATCTAATCTTGTAGACCTCATCAATATAACTGCTGCTAATCCATCTCATCAACATCATAGTGATAGGATTTACAACACATAGGAAAATAACATCAGATGACAAAATGGTGGACAATCACACAATGCTGGGAATCATGGCATAGCCAAGTTGACAGATATTTTTGGGGGACACAATTCAATCAATGACATCTGCTTTTTCTGGAGTACAGAAGTAGTTAGTATTCCCCAAATTCTGCCTGTAAACCAGCCAGTTATGTCCTAAGCTCACCTCCTTCTTGTAATACCTTGCCAAATACAGTAAGAAGAAGCCAACACACACTAATGTTCTGTCTGGCTCCCCCCAACCACTTCCTCTAGACAGACCCTGAGAATACTTGATTTCCCTTCCAAGTTATCCAAGATTGACAGTTTTACAAAACAAAAAAAACTTCCAGTTGCTTGTTAGTCGACTCTAATTCATGGTGACCTCATGTGTGTCGGAGTAAAACTGTGCTCCATAGGGTTTTCAATGGCTGAATTTTCCAAAGTAGATTGCCAGGCCTTTCTTCTGAGGTGCCTCTGGGTGGGCTTGAACCTCCAAACTTTCAGTTAACAGCCGAGCTCATTAACCATTTGTATCACCAGGAACTCCTAGTATATGTCCTCCTGTTTTCAACTCACAAACTCCCACCTGACTTCTAAGCCAGTGCCACATGATTTGGACTTCTGTTACAGCAACACCCATCTACAGGATTTTATATTCTGAATATTACTTAGGGTACACTTAGCTGTACTTACAAACAAATCCAAACAGACAAAGGCTTCATGTAATACACATTTATTTCTTACTCATCTATCAGGCCAGAACAGTTCCAGGTTAGGATAAAGCTGCTTCATGATGTTACTCAGGGACCCAGGCTGATGGTGGCTCCTCCTGGCAGGATTTTATGGACCAGGCCTGGCAGCAGCACAAATCACTTTCACTCACATTCCAGCATACAGGTTTGGTTACAAGGCCACGTCTAAAACTGCAAAGGAGAATGGAAAATGTACTCCAGCTGTGTATCCAGGAATAAGAATAAGGATTGTGGTGAGCAGCTTGCCACTTGTGTTACCATTATATCTTTACTTTGAGAGTATTTGTTTTCCTGTACTCAGGAAAACAAACTGTCTCAGCCTTAAGGTCCAAGTCTCCCTATTTAAAGCAGAGCTGAGATTATTCAGAAACTATCATCTGATACTAATTATAAAGTTGTCTTGGTTCTGTAAGGCTCGTGGACGGAGACATTCCAAACAAACTGATGATTGGTGTCTGCAAACAAATCTATACATACTAGGCCATAGATTTGTACAAGGTTCTAAGATTTCTGTTGCGTGAGCTGTACTACTCAGGAGGGCACTCCACTGCAAAATGTCATCATCACCATGATTAAATAAGAGGGTGAAAGGTGACACAAACTCCTTGGGAGATAAAGCCTCTCCATTCTTCACCTCCTCCCCCCTCCACCGACACAGGAGTCCCTGGATGAAGCAAATGGTTAACAGCTAGGCTGCTAACCAAAAGGTTGGAGGTTCAGACCCACCCAGTGGTGCCTTGGAGTAAAGACCTGGTGATCTACTTCCAAAAAATCAACCACTTAAAATACTATGGAGTACAGCTCTACCCTGACACACATAGGGTGGCCATGAGTCAGGATCAACTCAACAACAGCTGGTTCCACCAACATATGTGCCAGGTACTAAGCTAGACAGGACTAACAATCTAGTTGAGTAGAAGCTGATTTATGCTAAGTGTCAAAAGAGGGGTCTGCACATTAATTTAAGGAACACTCGTGCTGCGATGGTGGAGTGATTGGCTGCTAACTGAAAGGTCAGCAGTTTGAACCCACCAGTGGTTCCAAAGGAGAAGAGATCTAGCGATCTGCTCCTGTAAGGATTGCAGCCTAGGAAACCCTGTGGGGTGGTTCTGCTCTGTCACATGAGGTTGCTATGAGTTGGAACTGACTGGCTGGATCACAACAACAACAGACATTAAATAGAATTACAATGCCCAGAACAAGGAAAGTAAGAATCCTTCAATAGCCCCAGTACTGAACAGATTACACTCAGTTTTGAGTTTTCAGTTTTGGACTTACGTCTACAACATTTTTCAATATGAAGAGTCAATGCCCATAAGATTTCCATTTTCAAAATTCAGAAGCTATATAGAAGCACTTAACCAAATTTCAATCTGAAGTTATGCCTTTTATTTGAAGGTTATGATTAAAGAGTTGCATTCTGATTAAAAAATGTGCAAAGCAGTAAACAGAAGTTGCTATAGTTTAAGTGTGTGATGTTTGGAATTGCACAGACCTGGGATCAATCCCACCTATGCCATTTATTAGCTAGGACACTGTAAGAAACTATTTCTCTCCAATTTGATAATTGTACTTCTGTCAGTCTAGACTCTCCATTGGAGGAGATGTCTTTTTCTACAACCTCTTGCTAAACCCCAGCATGGGAAGACCAGCATGAGTCTCTCTTTTAAGATAAGACGAAGCTCTTTTAGAAGTTATTAATTTCCTTATTTTAGTATGCAATTTTTTGATGTGTTCACTTCTAAGAAAGCAATGGGCTTACACTGTAAAATATTCTTTGATGCTGGATCTAGGACTAAAAGCCTTTATCCCTTAATGCAGAAGGCTTGAGAAGATCTATAACTAATAAGCCTTTGTCCCTCAGTGCAGAAGGCTTGAGAGGCAAACTTAAAATCACATGTTCTGTTATTAAATTACAAATGAGTGGGAGGGAATCTATTGATTTTAAGTGAATTCTGTGCAAACCTCTTTCAACAGCATTAGTGATTCAGGTGGCCTCAGTCTCAGATATCTTCATTAAGTTTGCTGTTGTTGTAACAAAGAGCTAACTGTGCACAATCAGACCAATTACATCTCCTTCCAAGGTTAAGTTTGCAGTATTGGCTGTCTTTAAATTATATCTTGAAGATTTATTTATGTGGTACTTCCCTTGGCACTAAATTTGCGTTGATTAGTAGGAAGTAGCTGAGAGTATATTCATCAGCACATCCATGATGCAGCTCAGTGCTTCTATCTTCTCTGTTCTTGTGGGTATTTGGACTTGCCTCTTAAATCAAAATTTAAATATATTGTATTATTCTGCACATCATCTCACTATGTTCTTGGCTGTAATGTACTCATGCATTTTTGTTGGATAAATGCTAGATGTCTGGTTTGTCAATTATATTAGATGTACTGCAGAGTGGCCCAGCTAAGTTTAAGAAAAAATTGGATGAGTGAGCCTGGGTACATATTTGTATGAAAAAAAAATTATTCCTATGCTAAAGAGAAGGGGGAGGTGTAGTTGGGCTCTAAGGGGAGTTGTTGCTAGGTACTGCCAAGTCAGTTCTGACTCACAGTGACCCCATGTACAACAGAATGAAACACTGCCCAGTCCTGCACCAACCTCACAACCCTTGTTATGCTTGAGCTCATTGTTGCAGCCACTGTGTTGAGGGTCTTCCTCTTTTTCAGTGACCCTCTGTTTTACCAAGCGTGATGCCCTTCTTCAGGGACTGATGGCCCCGATAATGTCCAAATTATGTGAGATGTAGTCTCGCCATCTTTGTCTCTAAGGAGTACTCTGGCTGTATTTCTTCCAAGACAGATTTGTTCATTCTTTTGGCAGTCCATGGTTTATTCAGTATTCTTTAACAACACCGTAATTCAAAGGAGTCAATTCTTCTTCAATCTTCCTTATTCATTGTCTGGCTTTCACATGCATATGAGGCAATTGAAAACACTATGGCTTGAGTCAGGTGCACTTGAGTCTTCAAGGTGATCTCTAAGAGGAGAGAAGAGAAAAATCAGAAAATAAGAAAACAATATAGTATCTGCTCCCTAGCCTGGCTCCAGGGACTAAATGTGAGCCCTTAGATCAAGAAACCCTAAAAGCCAAAGATGAAGGGGTTGTTCTGCTAAGGACCCATGAGATTCCTGGACCACAGGAAAGTAGCTTCAAGGACCAGGAGAAGGGATGCCGGCCCCACGTTACCTATAAAGGTCTGCTTAGACTTAGAAAGAGGATTTAAATTCAAAATGTCACTGAGTTTGTAGGGATGAGGTCACATAGGATCAAATCTGTGGCATAATTCAATATAGCACATAACACGTTTGGTATCACCAACTTCTAAAGTGTTTGCCTTACATACACCTTCTCGTGGATTTTACAGATACAGTTATCTCTTACCTAGATGAATGCTTTGCTGACACTAGTTCATGAAGCAGAACTTGTCTGCAGAAACTTCTTCAGTTCATGAAAAAATAAAAAAATAAGAATTATGAAAATTTTTATGAATTCAAATCAATTCAATTTGAAAACACTTTTTCATTTGGAGGTTAAATAACAGAAAACCCAGATTAGCTGTATTGAGGTGTATTGTTAACAGCAGGTATTTACCTGCAAGAATACAGGTAGTCCCCGATTTATGATGTATTCGCGTTACGATGAACCGCACCTACAGCCATCTGTTTTTTTGTACATCTTACTGTTAGTAATCTGTCCTACATAAATGTTGCAGCATGTAATTTGCTGATGTTATTATTCTTGATATTCACCTGCAGATGTTCAATGCTATGATTTATGAAGATACTGGTAATAAAGGCAATAATAATGGAAAAAAAGCAAACTGAGGTATTCAACTTATGTCAGAACCAATTTATGATGAAATTGTCAGAACAGAATCCCGTCATAAGTTGGTTGGGGACTACCTGTACTTCCCTCTTGCCCTGGCTTACCTAGAGAATGTTTATTCTTTCTTCAGAATGACCACTATTATTTTCTCTCCCTTTATCAAATTGTCTCTACCTGCCCCCCAACACCCTTTACTGCTACCGCAGAGTACTATTGGAATAAGACTATCCCCACCTTTGGAATCTAAACTATCCATAATTATTAATGGATAATGGAAAATCAAGCTCTATCTTGTAAGATGTGTTTACTTGCAAGTAACAGAAAACCCAACTCTATCCGCTTTTTAAAGGTAGAGAAAACTAAGCAGCTATGGAACTATGAATTCAGGCTTCAGGTGTGATACAAACAGACTCCTTTATTCCAGTCTCCTTTGTGTGTTAGCTTTGTCCTCAGATGTCTTCCCTCATGGAAACAAAAATGGCTTTTGTAGTACTTTTGCTCCATCTTTGAAGGATGAGAAGACCATCTCTCTTCCTCTGGATAATTTTCTGTGCAGATGTGATGCTTCGAACAAAGCTTCAGTAAGTGCTTTGACCTGAGGAAGACTGTTCTTACCAGTGGAGGCAGGATTACAACACATCCCACATGGTTTAATGAGGAAATTAATTTTACTTTTGGTTTATGGAAGTAAGGAGCATTTGTGTAGCTTTTTTTTTGGGGGGGGATATATATACATATATATATATAAAACATTTATCATTTCAACTTTTTTACATATACAACTCAGTGACATTAATTACATTCATCATGTTGTGTAACCATTTTTGATTGGCTGTTCTACAATAGGCAAAGAGTAGAACGGATTCAGGGGAGGGTAACCATATGATGCAAAAATATTTCAGGATTATTTAATCTGCCTATGGGTCACCTAGAAAATTTCAAACTATTTTAGAAACATCTACTATCTCGGTATAGCCAATTCAATTTACTAGATGTATTTATGTTTGTATCTTAAAAGTGGGAATCGATCACAAAGGTAAAATATCGCACAGAGGGTAACATTTCAGGTTGGAGGATGGTTCCTTGTGTCCTTTAAATCACATCATGTAGGTGGCCTCCTGCTCTGTATGTGAATAAAGTCGGATCTACGGCCAGACAAAATGTTATATGAGGTTTAATATCACTGTTACATCTTGCTTCTTGTAAATTATTAACTGCATTGAGGGCAGGGACTTTAGGATAAAACTACCATGCAAAGAGATAATAAAATCTTAATTTAAACAGTTTGTTTTTTAAGGTTCTCGCTCTCCCTTTCTCCCTGCTCCTGATCGTTCACCTGGAAGGATTCCTGTGACTGTCTCTGAAAGGCGGCTCATGATCAACGGTGACACTGAGCTTGTGGGAGCAGCTGTCCCCATATGGCCAGAAGGCTGATTTGTCTTCTTTGAGACCACAGGTGGAGCACTTCATTATCAAGATGCCTCATTAAGATGTAAAGTAACTCTGAACTTAGTGCTAACGTGAGAGGGTGAGAAGTGATTTAAATACCTGATACAGACTGAGCAACATGTTTTAAATGTAGAACAATGTTCTCGATCCTAAAACTATTCAAATCAATGCGAGGTTTTAATTCTTTTTATTTTTCTTATTTATTTTTTAATGATTCCATTTGTTGTTTTTTTTCTTTTCCTTTCTTGACTGCTTCGGGGGTATTTAAGGAAATTTAAATAGTACTATATAGTGGATGTGCAGAAATGTCAGCTGGCAGAGTTCCGATAAAGTATGAGATGAGTCAATTGTTGGATACATTCCATTTTTATTACCTATGTCTTATCCTGTATGCATGTGTGAACAAATGGGAATAGAGGTAGAAACAATTGGATTTAACATACTAGCTTTGCTTGAATTCATAAATTTTTAAATTTAAATTTTCACAACTCCTTGTTGGTACTTATCGGTATGTGAAGGAAGGGAAAAGGGTTAGCCATGTCTAATTAAATGATCTAAAGCTGAGAAATGTAAATTGTGGGTTTTCCTTCTGAATCTAGAAAAACAAAGCTTTCCCTGAGGAGCTAGTTTAAGAGAAAAATCAGACATTCTACAATTAGGATAAACTGTGGGGCTATGGGGATAACCAAAAGGGTCAAGAGCTTTCTAGATATTCTAAAGAAAGAGCCTGGAAATGTCAGAAGTATATAAAAAGGCAGAAGACTGCAAATACTTCTGCAAAATGAGAAAAGAATTCAGAAAGCAACTCTGTGACGAGAGGAACTTTGAGATTTTTCTGTTCAAAGCAAATATTGTGGTCTCAGGTAAATGACTCCTTATGAATCTGAATCTCAGCTCCCACTCATCAGGACAGAGTGTGCAGAAAGAAATAAGGACTAGCCTATAAACATCATTTAAGCAAAGAATTTTCTGGGCTTTATTGATATCTAAAATGCAGATGCCAAAAGGGGCAACTGGACTGGGATATAGCTAATATCTGGAGTTGGCCAGAAAAAATAATCTCCTTTCCTCACTTCCCTTACCCAGCACTAGGATTGTTTGCAAGAGGAAATAGAAGCATTTGAGTGGTGGGGAATGCTGAAGAAAAAAATGAGCTGTTCTATTTTCAGTGGGAGCTCTGGAGTCTATATAGGAGAGGTTAGGATTGGAAATCTCCAGGAAGAAGAGATTGAGGGATTTGTTTTGAAGCAACATTTATATGCCAAGCACAGTTTTTATGTATTGCTTCATCGTAGGTAAAGATATATGTCTTCTTCTTTTAATGTTGTTATCACCATTATCACTATCAATATCATTACTTGAGGAGACCAGGGTGTGGAAGGAGATCATGGGAAATGCAAACAACCTACCGGCATTTCCGTGATCAGAGACTCCAAAACACTGAGTTAGTGTCTAGTTTATAAGCACCCTCAGGAGACAGGTAAATGGGTTAAATCTGGGGTGTTAAACAATTTGAATATAGAATTCTCTGCATTTCTCAATGGAGATGAGATGTAGCATGACATTGTATTTTTACAATTCCCTTCCTGGCTGTTCTATGCATAGATACATGAAGTGAGCACCAAGAAGCTTGCCTGCTTGTTTGCTATTCCAGCAGAAACGGTGTGTTGCTTTGTCTCTTCAGGCTATGTGTTTTCTTACCTTTTAACATGCTGTATTAGTTTCCTGGGGCTGCCGTAACAAATTACCACAAACTCAGTGGAGTAAAATAACAGAAATTTATTCTCTCAGAGTTCTAGAGGCCAAAAAATCGCAATCAATTTGTTGGAGGGCTGCACTCACTCTAGAGGCTGTAGGGGAGATTCTGCTCTTTGCCTCCTCCCGCTTCTGGTGGATGTCATCAAGCCTAGGCTTCGGGCTGCACGACTCTAATGTGTGCATCTGTCTTCACATGACCTTCTCCTTTCCTCTCTGTGTGGTCTCCTCTGTCTCACTTGTCATTGGATTTAATTTTTTTCCTTGTGTCATAAAGGATTTTAAGATTTCTAGTTAAACCGATGGACTGTTTCCTTGTTGTTTATTTTGTTGTAAATTTCTAGTTTCGTGTCCTTAGGTCAGAGAATGTTTTATGTGCTTCTTCTTCTTTTTTTCTTGCATTGTAGTGAGGTATGTATACGTCTAAATACATGGTCAAATGTTCCTTTTGTTCTTAAAAGGAAAATATACTCCCCACTACATGTGTTTTAGGTTTGATATTTACCTAGAAGATATACCTTATAAATTTTTATAGTTTTCTACACAATTTCTATTTTGCTGTCCACTTGGTCTTTCTAAGATTGAGAAAAGTATGTTAAAGTCATCTCTTATCAATATGTCTATTTTTCTTCCCTGTCTGGTATCTCTGCATTAGGAAGGTTGATGCTATGTTTTTGAGGGGCATTTGATATTGGTAATTATTACATATTTATTATGAACTTAGTTCCAAATTTTAAATTAATTCTTATAATTTGAAGATCTGCTATTCTCGAGATTGTTAAGAAAAGAAATAGCTAACTACCTGCTCTGGAGATAATTCTTAAAGATATTCCCTTGAAAGATGACTAATCTCCACATTGTGGTTAGTAATACTCAGAGATTCCCCACACACCTCTAGTGACCTTTCAGTTAACAGCAGAGCGGTTAACCACTGTACTACCAGGACTCGTTTCTAGTGACTGGTCTTTCCTGATGATGTGTTCAAAGTATCCATCGTCAGGAAAAACCAACTGCCAGAAAAGGACATCCTATTTGATGAAGAAGGTCGAAGAAAACCCTCAATGAGATAGATCGACACAATACCTACAACAATGGACTCATACATACCAACAATCATGAAGATGATACAGGATCGAGCAACGTTTTGTTCTGTTATACATAAGGTTGCCATGAGTCTGAGCCAACTGGACAGCAGTTAACAATAACAATAACAACACACCTCTAAACTACTGTGTTCATGGGTCACTAACTGGCATAAATTGTTTTATTTGAACCATACAATATATTTAAATGTCTAAGCTAAGGCATGCATTCACCAGCCCTTACCACTTCCTATTTTGTTACTCCTGAACTAGTTCTGTCATAAGTGTTACCTACCTGGTCCATGTAGAAATTTCTACCAGGAAATCATTTTAGAACCCTGACTTTGTTTGCTGAAGTAACCTCTTTGGTGAATCAATTTCAATCATATGTGTGGTACCCCTTTGAGTACTACTAAAAAAAAATGTCATTGAATTGACTCTGACTCATGGAGACCCATGTGTGTCAGAGTAGAAGTGTGCTCCATAGAGTTTTCAATGGCTGATTTTTCAGAAGTAGATCCCCAGGCCTTTCTTCCAAGATGCCTCTGGCTGGATTTGAACCTCCAAGTTTTTGTATAGTGGCTAAGCGTGTTAACTGTTTGCACCACCTAGGGATACCTTGAGTACTATATTGCTGTTGTGTGCCATAGAGTCTATTCCAACTCATAACAACTCTATATGACAGAGTAGAACTGCTCCATAGGGTTTCCGAGGCTGTAATCTTTACAGGAGCAGATCACCAGGTCTTTTCTCCCTTGGAGTGGCTAATGGGTTCAAATTACCTATCTTTCGGTTAGCAGTCGAGCGCTTAACAATTGAGCCACAGGGCTTATTTAAGTACTATCAAACCCATTGCCATCGAGTTGATTCTGACTCATAGAGACCTATAGGACAGAGTAGAGCTGCCTCATAGGGTTTCCTAGGCTGTAATCTTTATGGAAGCAGACTGCTACATCTTTCTCCCATGGAGTGGCTGATGGGTTCAAACTGCTAATGGGTTTGAACCTTTTCGGTTAATAGTTGAGCACTTAACCATTGAACCACTGGGGCTCCTTTTGAGTACTATTTAAAACAAAAAACAAAAAACAAAAGCCATTGCCATCGAGTCGATTCTGACTGATAGCCACCATATAGGACAAAGTAGAAGTGCCCCATAGGGTTTCCAAGGAGTGCCTGGTGGATTCAAACTACTGACCTTTTGGTTAGCAGCCATAGCCCTTAACCACTATGCCACCAGGGTTTCCTTTTGAGTACTATAGCCTCTCCTTTATCATGATGATTTGGGATATTTATACAGACATCATTATGCAAGAGGAAACAGTGGATGTTGGTGGCTTACAGCAATTAGCTGCTTTTAAAATTTTCCCAAATAAATCTTAGTCCTGTGAGACTTAATATAGGATATGTCTTGACCAAAAGGAATTGTAGTGAGCTGTTCTTTCAATTCCAAACAGCCACTAAATGCACCTGCCACCTGAGCGCTTGTCATCTGACACAGTGGTGTTAAGTGGCTTGTTATCTAAAAAGTTTACTTGGGTATTAAAGAACATGTCTTTTTGATCTTTACAGAAATGTTATTGAAGTGATTTTCAAATATTCTTGGCAAATATCTGTGTTTATCTAGGCTTTCTAGACTTCACTATGGCAATGCATTACTCCTGCTATTCTTATGTAATAAAATGACCTTGAATCTCTGTAGAGCCTTTCGTTCTCAGCACACAAAGAAATTCTTGGCTAACTTGGTATTCTCTCCACAGTGTCTTCCGAAAGGACCACAAAATCCCAGTCCTTGGATTGGGGGCGGGTGTGGCAGGGTCCTGAGTAATTAAGTAGACTGTAGCATTCCATAACCATGATGTATCAAGCTAATATCATGTCTGTCTCCTCCACCCACTATCAAGAAGACTGTGAGATACAAAAGCAGGGATGGAAGTCAAGGCTTAAGGCTGGCCCGATCAGCAGGCAGGGCAGACAGCCAACAGCTAACCCCACGTCAATTGTTCTAGAATCTGCAATTCTAATAGTAATGATTCATTTCTTCAGGTGAAACCAGTACCTGACTTAACCATGAAAAACTAAAATATCAGTGAATGAAAGGAAGCTATTCCCAAGAATCTTCACCTCTATTTTAGCAGATTTAAAAATTATTTTCTCAAGTGTTTGTCATAAGGAGAGTATTGGCAACAGATATTGGTGATGGTAGAAGGGAAGATGGCGAGACTTTGTCTCACGTGCTTTGGACGTGTTATCAGGAGGGACCAGTCCCTGGAGAAGGCATCATGCTTGGTAAAGTAGAGGGATAACGAAAAAGAGGAAGACCCTCAAAGAGATGGAGTGACATGGTGGCAACAACAATCACCTCAAACATAGCAATGATGGTGAGCATGGTACAGGACCAGGCAGTGTTTTGTCTGTTGTACAAAGGGTCACTATGAGTAGGAACCCACTCGATGGCACCTAACAGCATTGGTGATGGTTGCACAACATTGATGTCACTAAATTATACATGTGGAAAAATATTAAATTGGCTAATGTTATATACATATTTATAACAATAAAAACAAAAATACAGGGTGTATTATCCTATCTACTTCACTGTTGATATGACTATCAGACAGTTTAAATTTTGGATACATGTAAACGTATATTGCATATTTGTACTAATTTTCTATTGGACCTATTTCATAACTTCTTTATATCATTATTTTTTTAAACTGAGGGGTCTAGGACCCCTCAGGGTCTAGGCCTCAGACCCTAATATAACCCAGAAGTGCTTGGCCGCCCAAGGTTTTCTGGGTGTATGTGTGGGTGGTGGCATGGGGAGGGAGTCAGCCACAAAGATTTAAATAGCATTGAGCTGTTAAAGCTTCTACTTGGTTATTATTGGTGGCATTACAGAAGACAATAGGCTCAGAGTAAGACATTATATCACAACAATAAAATCTTGTTTCTAAAAATAAATCAAGCTTCTTATTGAAGCAAAAGTGTGCAAATGTAGCCACAGGCAGCATAAGAATGGGATCTGGGGGTGCGGTGCCCCTGATATGTTCACAGAGATCCTTTGTTAGCATGGTCTTTGCGTAGAAATCTTTTTAATGACAAAATCATTGAGGATGCACTAAATTGTCCATTTATCAATTTTACTTGTCTGTGGGGAGAAAATGATATATAATAAATGCTTATTATAAGTATTATGCTCTCCCGAAAGAATTTTTTCAGGTGTCTGAATGCTGTTTTGGGGAACAGACGCTGGAGCCGATTTCTATGCAGAGTGCTCACTGTTTCTTACTCCCTCTACTGCCTAATTAGAAGACGAAACAAAGATCTTAGCCTATATTTAGAATCCACCTGTGAGGGAACAATGAAGGTGAAGGATGCTGGTTAGGGGCGGCTGGCAGTAACACCTGGATGTTATCTGGACGTTCCGAGCCAGAGGATGACCAGGTGTGACTATTTTGTCACCATGAGCAGAGGGGATATGAAAACACCAAAAACATCTGTGTCATTGTGAAAATAAGTCTATGCTCTTATTTGCCTGCAAGTCCTAAGTAGAAGGTGGCAGACCTATTTGGATGAGTGTTCTGGATTCTTAAGAGTCTTGAAGAGCCAGTCAAAATGTATAAAATTTTGAAAGTCACACAAGAAACAATGACAGATTCCAAAGGGTCTGTTTAATCACGTATGTTACTTGTTCCACACCAGAATTTTTCAGTTTTGGCATTATAGGTAGTCCCTAATTTACGTGTACATTTTATTATCAACAGTATGTGCTACATACAATGTTGCAGTTTGTAATTTGCTGATGTTATCATTTGCAGATGTTCACTTGCAGATGTTCAATTTTATGATTTACTGTTCAAAACACTGCCATATAGATTTAGTCTCCTAAATGAAGTCAGGGATTTCAGTTGCTTAAAAAATGGACCCAAACACTGATCACTTTGCTGAAGTCGATAGGCAGATTTGGGAAGCGGTGAGACGTTACAATCAAATATATGAAAAAAGAAAGAAAAGGGCTATACAGACAACTCTCACTAATTTTCTGACTAGAAACACCATCCCTGTTTGCAGGGATAATTCAGATGATCCAGAACCTTCCACAAGTGGAGTTATTACCACAACTGACAAAATGCTAATGTTATCCAACTCTTCTTCATTGTCAGAGTAAAGTTTTATGATTTCCGTATTTTTTATGTATGTATGTATTAAAATATATCTGTAAGTTTATATGTAATGTTTCCAACACTCAAAGACAAATAAAGATCAAATTTATAGATAGTAGTAATAAAAGGCAATAATAATGAAAACTAGAAAAAAAAAAAAAAAAGAGGTATAATACTTACGTTAAAACCGGTTTATGATGGGGTCATAGAAATGGAACCTCGTGCTAAGTCAGGGACTACCTGTACCAACGTTTTGGTTTGATTAATTCTTTGTTATGGGGGATTCTTTTGCACATTGTAGACTATTTAGCAACATCTTGGCTTCTGTCCACTAGATAGTGGTAGCACCCTGGCCCCCCGTTGTAAGAACAAAAGTTGTCTGAAGACGTTGCCAAATATGTACTGGGGGACAAAATTGCCCCGATACACAGAAAAGGCTTCTTCCTTTAGATAACTTTTTTAAAAAAAGATTTTTCTGAATTGGCTTTTAATGGGATTTTTTTTTTTTTTTTGCATGTTAGTGGTTTAAGACCTAAACATTTTTACATTTTTAAGAAACATGTTTTTTAAAGAAAATTTTGTTTCAAGTATTTTAATTTGTTAAAATTTAGCTTGCCAGTGGACTAAAACATGGATCAGAAAATCTTTTCTTTAAAGGGCCAGATGCAAAGTATTTTAAGTTTGTGGGTCATATAGTTTCCGTCACAATTACTCAATTCTGCTGTTGTAGCTTGAAAGTAACCACACCATAGACCATCTGTAAAGAACGGGTGTCATTGTGGCCTATTAAGACCTTATTTAGAAAAACAGGCTATCCTCTCAATTTGAACATTAAAGGTAAAGTTTTGAGGCATATTTGATGGGCAATTTCTGTTACTACATTCATGATAGAGAACAAAGAAAAGAAGGGATTTAGATTAGACATGAAGAAATGCTTCCTAATTGTAAAATACAGTATCGGAAGAAAAGAATTATTCATTAAGTCACTACTTCACGACAAGCGCTGTGCCGATATTTTCACACAGATCTTCAGTTGTGTGTGGGGTTATTAGTATTTTTGAATTACATATAAAGAAATTGGCTTAGAGAATTTAACTACACTTGAACAAGGTCACACAACTAATAAGTAACAGAGATTCAAACCTAGGTGTCCTGACCTAATTCTAGTATCCTTTTCTCCATGCCTCATTTCTATCTTGGAGGCATAGGAAAAGGACAATTAGAATATGAACTCATCTTTCCCACAAAAAAGTTTCTGAAAATAGTCCTCTAAGCCTGGTGTTGTTGTTGTTGTTTTTGGTGATCCAGTCATGGGGTCGTAAGGAGACAGTTTCATATCAGACTTCAACAGTATTTACTGTAGCATTTTATAGTCATTTTCTAAAACCTCAGTTAGGGCACTGAGAGGGTTTGTTGTAGGATGGTGTAGTTGTTAGGTGCCATTGAGTCAATTCTGACTCACAGCAACCCCATGTGATGGAGTAGAGTTGCCCGATAGGGTTTTCTAGGCTGTAATCTTTATGGGAGCAGATTGCCAGGTCTTTCTCCCATGGAGTCGCTGGGTGGGTTTGAACTGCCAACTTTTCAGCTAGCAGCTGGAGGCTTAACCTTTGCACCACCAGGGCTCCTTTATTGTAGCATAGAAGGTAAAATACGTATGTGAGACTTCCACATCAAAATGGCTGATGAAGCCTTTATTCACCGATTCTCTCAACAAACATTTGTTAAGAACATGTTATGTGCAATGTCTTGTTCTAGGTTCTGAAGTGGTGAACAAAGCAGATGAGATCGCTGCTCTCACAGTTTTACATTCCAGTGTAAGAGACAGCCAAACAAATAAACAATGAAAGGAGCAAACCCAAAAGATTATTTACAAAAGGGGTTGGTTTTATAAAGAAAATAAACAGATACGTGTATTGGGGTGCGGGTAGGGGGATGTGCTGGTAGCTAACATTAGATACTTTTGTCTGGGAAGGTATTGCTGAATATGTAACATTTGAAGTGAGAACTGAATGACCAGAAGAAAGTAGCCAAGAAAATATCCTCCCAAGGAGCTCCCAGGTAGGGGAAGCAACAAGTACAAAGGCCCTAAGGTAGGAGTAACTGTTGGTATTAAAATGAACCTTTGCTAGTCAACAAGTTCCATCCATGTTTCCATTCAGCCATTTTATTGTCCAATTCTTAAATATAAATGAATACCCTAACATCAGTTGTTATCTGAGGAAAGACTGCAACATGAAAGAAAAATACTAAAAAACACACAAAAATGAGCATGAGTGTAAGATGAGTTAATTCAAGGTGGAAGAGGGAACACAACTTTAACTAAAAGTAACTCAAATTAATGTCTTTAGACTTAGTAAAGAAGACACTATATCCATAAACCAAGAAGGGGATGCTAGGTAAAGGAATAATCAGAGATTAAGAAAGAGGTCATGAAAATTACTGCACAAGAGTATGAATAGCAGGCAGTACGTTTCATTGGGGCCATCTTGAGAGTTTAGCTACCAGTCTGCCATATGGTTCCCAATGAGTCATATCCCTCCCACATGTACAACACACCCACCCTATCCCACCTCCAAATTCTCATGGGAAAATGGTAACAGGTTAAGGTTAAATCCAGGATCTTGTCTTCTAGGTTAGGCCCAGGTGTGGATAAGGCTCTTTGGGTAAGACAGGTAAGTTGTATCATTTGTTGGGAGATGAAAAGTGCTTCGGGAAAATAATAGGGAATAGGTGTCATCGGAAAACTTAGAGTAGGGATAGGAATACTGGGCAGGGAGAGGATATTATAATTTAAATACTATGTTCATAAGCCTTTTTGAGAAGGTAACATTTGAACAAATGCTTGAAGGAGGTACAGGTTTTAAGGAGTGGATATGTGGAGAATGAATATTCCAGGTAGAAGGCAGAGCCTGTACGAAGGTCCTCAGGCAGAAGCCTGTCTGTTCAGTGGAGACCAAGAAGGCCAGCGGTGCTAAAGCGGAGTGATCAGCGATGACTTCAGAGTTAATAGGAAATAGGGAGCATTTGCAGGGATTTGAGCAGAAAGCTGGAGAAATCTGAGTTATAGTTTACAATTTTAAAAGGATCTTCTAGCTGCAATATGGGGCAAGAGTGGGAGCTGAGAGACCAGCTAGAAGGGCGCTGCAGTAATTCAGGGTGGTAATACCAGGCCTGATAGGAAGTGTCAGAACTTCTCTGAACATAGAGCCAAGATGGACTGGATGATAGAAAAGAGGTTTTTGGCCTGAGCATCTAGAAGGATGCGGCTGTCACTAACTGGGATGGAGAAGACTATACGTAGAGTGGTTTGGGATCCCAGGAAGATCAGGAGATTGATTTGGTATATTTTAAATTGAAATCTATTAGAAATCTAAGTAGAGATGTTGGATAGACTGTGGGATATATGAATCTGGAATTCAGGAAAACTCTATATGAGATATAAATTCGGGGCCATCAGCATATTAAAAAAAATTTGCGTCGAGTCGATTCCAACTCCTAGTGATCCTGTAGGACAGAGTAGAACTGCTCCACAGGGTTTTTAAGGCCGTCAGTCTTTGTGGAAGCAGACTGCCACATCTTTCTGCCATGGAGTGACTGGTGGGTTCAAACCGCCGACCTTTAGGTTAGCAGCCGAGTGCTTAACCACTGTGTCCCCAGGGCACATTCACCAGCATGTAAATATTATTTAAAGGCACGAGACTAGATGAAATCCCCGTGGGAATGAGTATCGATAAAGTAGGAAGGAAAACCAACGGCCTGAGTTTCTACTCCAGCTCTGATATTCACTAGCTCTCTGACCTCAGGTGTATTATTTAACCTTCTGTGCCTCAGTTTCTTCATCTGTAAAATGAGGTAAAAGGGTTGTTGGGAAGATTAAGTCAACGCAGTATATGTAAACCACTTTGAACATGCCTAACACAGAGTAGGCACTATATACATACATGGTAGTTATTATACAGAAGAATCTAAATCCCATGGTACCAGGGATTTTTCTATTTTGTTTACCGCTATATTCTCAGCACTTGGGACGGTGTATGTTCCATAGTTGGCACTTAAGTATTTGTTAAATGAAATTTTTGGACCTCAGTTACAATGAAGAAACTTTGTCATATCAGAAAATTGCTGATATAAGATGATGAAGAATAAAAATATCTTAAAGGTGTTATTATGATTTTAATGGTAAAATCATTGAGCATTTATTTGCTTCTACCTGAATTAGAGGAGAAGGAAAGAGAGGCGAGATGAGTCACAACTGAGGAGGCCATTCTTTAAGGACATGAGAGAATTAAGGAGAGGGCCTGGGGGTCTTTTATTCAAGTCTCATTTGGAATCTCAGTTTAAAGAAATTCTTTACTCAATGGTGGGGTCGGTTTAAAAAACGATATTTTCATTGTTGCTGCTAGATGCATAACATTGACTCTTCTCAAGTTTATAGGCTTATGTTTTCACTTTATTAATGAGTATGAGATATCCCGTGGCATGGTTTTATAATATTTCCAATTATAAAGTGATATTCATAAGATTTCCCTTCAAATCCCAGAATTCTTAAAGCTATGCTTTGAAATGAATTGATTTTAATAATGCTTGGAATCTTCAGGTTGGTATGGAGATGGATTCTTCTATATTGCTGCCCAGTCTCTGAGAAGTCACTAGTCTTGATTTTAGGAATTGAGAGGTGGTGTTCAAGGTTTTCATAATAATAAAACCCAGTTGCTATTGAGTTGAATCCATTGTGTCAGAGCAGAACTGCACTCCATAGAATTTTCAATGGCTGATTTTTCAGAAGTAGATCTTCTAAGATGCCTCTGGGTTGACTCGAACCTCCAGACATCAGTTAGCAGATGAGCCCATTAGGCATTTGTACCACGCAGTGATTCCTTCATTATAATAGCAGATGTGAAATTATTGGCATTTGAATTAGAATCAAGATGGAATGTCATTTCACAGGTCTCCTATGCCTCTGTACGGGAAACCAATAACGCTCTTACAAAGGATCACAGCCTTGGTTTTGTTTTTGTTACCTTTCTATCTGCTTTAGCAAACACCTGTTTTTGGCAAGTTTGTTTGCTATCCGGTAGTCAATTAAGCTACACCATATTGGCATCCAGGACTTCATCTTTTTTTAAAGAGCAAAAACTTGAAGATCCAAAAGACTCTGAACTACACCTGGCATCATTTGAAACAACATGTACCGCTAATCACCACAGGCGATCGAACTCAGCAACCGGCATTAAAGTAGTTAATGCACTGCAGGAAGGCATCAAGTAGTTTCCCTTTGGCATACTGCTGTTTGGAGAAAAGATTTAAACGTTTACCAAACAAAGTTTTGTTTCCACACTTACTATTCTAGCTTCAGATATGGGTGTGCATTTGTGGGTGCTCTGGCAGGAAAATACAATACAAAGGTGCAAGAGTCCTGGATTCTAGCCCTGGATCTGCCATTACATTTTGATCAAGTTACTCTTCCTCTGCAGGACTTCAGTTTCCTAATACGTGAAGCGTGAGTGCAATAGCTGATCTAAAAGGAGTTTTAGACACTTATATTCAACTCCCCGTTAGGCATCTACACCTTCATGTCCAAGGTGATCTCGAATATAACAATTCCCAAACCAAACTCATTATATTTCCTTTCTCTTCTTTATTTCTTACAGCTGTAACTGAACCCACTCAGTTTTACAAGCTAGCAATCTAGAATCACGCTCAACTATTCTATTTTCTTCAGTTCCATCGTCTATATTGTGATTACATTCTCTGTATTTTACCTCAGAAATTTGTTTCCATTCCATCTGCACTAGTACTATCTTAGTCAAGGTCAAGATTAAAAAAAAAAAGTTTATTTTCTCTCCCGTATGCATAGCAGACAAGGCTAATTTATCATGCACTTTTTCCTTCTAAAGCTCTCTGCAATCTCAGAATTCATTTCAGTACAGTACTTTAGGCAGCCAATACTAAATTTCATTATACATGCTGACTCTTAAATTATTGGCTATCACAAAATAGATATCTGACAAAGGACTGGTGTCCAGGATATAAAAAGAACTTCTACAACTCAAGAATAAAAGACAAACAGCCCCTCCTCCACCCTAAAGAGGCAAAAGGTTTGAATAGACACTTCTCAAAAGAAGCATATAAAAATGGTCAACAAGCACATGAAAAAGTACTCAACATCATTACCCATCAGGACAATCTAAATTAAAACCACAAGTAGATACCACTACATACCCACCAGAATGGCTAAATTTAAAAGACTGACAACTAAAAATGCTAGTGAGGACATGAAGTAACTGGAATCCTCATTTGTTTAAAGGTGGGCATATAAAGTGGTGTTATCACTTTGAAAAATGATTTTATGTTTTCTTATAAAATTGCACATACATCCACCCTTTGACCCCCAAATTCCACTCTTACGTGTTTACTCAAGAGAAATAAAAATGTGTTCCTAAAGTAACTAGTGTAACAATTCTCATAACCAAAAACTGGAAACAGGTGTTCATCAGTAGAACAATGGATAAATAAGCTACAGTATATTCATATATTTTACCAAACACTATTACTGTATAATAAAAAGGAATGTATTAATGATACACACAATAGCATGAATGAATCTGAAAAATACTTTGCTGAGTGGAATAAACTTTACACAAAAGAGTATGCATGATATTGTATGATTTCATTTATCAGAACCTCTAGAACAGCCAAAACTAATCTATGATGGGGAAAAAGAATCAGAAAGTATTTGCCTCTGTGGTTTAGAGGTAGGCATTGACAGGGAAGCAACATGGAAGAATATTCTGGAGTGAACGTGGTGTTTTATATTTTGATAGAGTTTAAATTAAGTATAGGCACTTGTCAAAGTTCAGCAAATATACATTTAAGATTTTTGTATTGTATGGAAAATTGACATCAAAAGATAAAAATGTATAAAAATATTGAACTCTGGTTAATAATATGTATGCTGACATACGTAGGGAGAAGACAACTGACGTCTGCAATTTACTTTGAAACTCATCAAAAAGTAAGATGGATTGATGGTTGAATAGAGAAAATGATGGATGGATACATAACAAGAACAAGTTTAGAAAATGTCAATTTTTGAATCTAGCCAGTGGATACACTGGGTGCTCACTTTAAAATATTTTCAACTTTGCTTTTTGTTTGACACTATTCATAATAAAATGTTAGAAGAAAGAGTATTAGTCATCCTGGTTAAGGCCCTGTTTATCATTCACTTTGAATTTTGCACCAGGCTCTTACCTGGTATCCTTGTCACTGATATTCACCCTCTAATCAATGTTCATATTGGTGCCAGAGCCATCTAACTAAAAAGAAAATACAATAATGCCATTCTCTTTAGCTTGACATAAAATGTTCTTCAAAATCTAATTCCCATCTGACACCTAGGTTTACCTATCTTTACTCCACCCCATGTACACTGCGAGTCAGCCATGTTGGATGTCAGTGATTTTAAGGACAACCTAAGAAAGCCCTACTCAGCCTTCCAAGCCCAGAACAAATGTCATCTCTGATGTGAAACCTGATTAACTTTCTCAGTCACTCTCCTTAGTGTTTCCCTATCACATACTCAATACCATTAATAAAGCATTGGTTACACTGCATTGTGATCTGTTTGTGTTTCTATCTCATATATTAGATCAACAATTCTCAGACTTTAGCATGCATCAGATCACCTGGAGGACTGTTAACACACAGATAACTGGACTTCATCTCTACAGTTCCTGATTTAGTAGGTCTTGCGTGGGGCCTTAAAATTTGTATTTCTATTAAATTCCCAGGTGATACCTATTGGTCCAGGTATCATACGTTTCAGAACCACTGCATTGAAAAATTACATACTTGAAAGGTACAATCGGCCCTCCATATCCACGGGTTCCACATCCGCAGATTCACCCAATGGCAGACTGATAATATTCGGGCGGGTGGGGGTGGGGGGTAGGGGGTGGGGGTGCGGGGGCGAGGGTGGGCAGAAGAAAGTTCCAAAAGTCAAAACTTGAATTTGCAGCACCTAGCACCGTGCTCCTTACCCTTTGCTATGGAGTCGATTCCTACTCATAGTGACTCTGTAGGACACAGTAGAACTGCCCCACAGGGTTTCCAAGGAGCACCTGGTGTATTTGAACTGCCAACCATTTGGTTAGCAGCTGTAGTTCTTAACCACTACACCACCATATGCCTGAAGGAAGAAGTCCAAGTTGCACTGAAGGCATTGGGGGAAAAACAAGGCTATAGGAATTGACGGTATATCAATTGAGATGTTTCAACAAAAGGATGCAGCATTGGAACTGCTCACTGGTCTATGCCAAGAAATTTGGAAGACAGCTCTGTGGCCAACTGACTGGAAGAGATCCATATTTATGCCTATTCCCAAGAAAGGTGATCCAACTGAATGTTGAAATTATCGAACAATATCATTAATATCACACTCAAGTAAAATTCTGCTGAAGATCATTCAAAAGTGGCTGCAGCAGTATATTGACAGCGAACTGCCAGAAATTCAGGCCGAATTTAGAAGAGGATGTGGAACCAGGGATATCACTGCTGATGTCAGATGGATCCTGGCTGAAAGCAGAGAATACCAGAAAGATGTTTACCTGTGTTTTGTTGACTATGCAAAGGCACTGGACTCTGTGGATCATAACAAATTATGGACAACATTGCAAAGAACGGGAATTCCAGAATATTTCACTGTGCTATGATGAACCTGTACATAGATCAAGAGGCAGTTGTTCAAACAGAACAAGGGATACTGTGTGTTTTAAAGTCAGGAAAGGTGGGCATCAGGGTTATATCTTTCACCATACCAATTCAATCTGAATGCTGAGCAAATTTTCCGAGAAGCTGGACTATATGAAGAAGAACAGGGCATCAGGATTGGAGAAAGAGTCTTTAACAACCTCTGTTATGCAGAAGACACAGCCTTGCTTGCTGAAAGTGGAGGACTTGAAGCACTTACTGATGAAGACCAAAGACCACAGCCTTCAGTATGGATTACACCTCAACATAAAGAAAACAAAAATCTTCACAACTGGACCAGCAAGCGACATCATGATAAACAGAGAAAACACTGAAGTTGTCAAGATTTCATTTGGATCCACAATCCACAATCCACACCCATGGAAGCAGCAGTCAAGAAATCAAAAGACGCATTGCACCGGGCAAATCTGCTGTGAAAGACCTCTCTAAAGTGTTGAAAAACAAAGACGTTACCTTGAAGACTAAGGTGTGTCTGACCCGAGCGGTGGTATTTTCAATCACATCATATGCCTGTGAAAGCTGGACAATGAATAAGGAAGACCAAAGAAGAATTGATGCCTTTGAATTGTGGTGTTGGCGAAGAATATTGAATATACCATGGACTGCCAAAAGAAAGAACAAATCCTTAGAAGCAAGGATGGCAAGACTATGTCTTACATACTTTGGACATGTTATCAGGAGGGATCAGTTCCTGGGCTTGGTAGAGTACAGGGTCAGCAAAACTGAGGAAGACCCTCAATGAGATGGATTGACACAGTGGCTGCAACAGTGGGCTCAAGCATAACAATGATTCTGAGGATGGTGCAGGACTGGACAGTGTTTCGTTCTGTAGTACATAGGGTCGCTACGAGTCGGAACCAACTTGAGGGCACCTAACAGCAACAACAGCACTACGGTGAATCCCTGTGAATGAAGGGATGTGTAGGCATACCCTGCTGTAGCCTCCCACCATTTCATAGATCTTCACCCTCATTCCACCACTCCTTGTCTGAGCATTGTTCTCCTTACCTCTAGTAGTTGTTCCCCAAACAATACAGGATAACTACTATTTATACAGTATTTACATTGTATTTGGTATTGTAAGTAATCTAGAGATGATTTAAAGTATACGGGAGGATGTGCATAGTTTATAAGCAAATACGATGCCATTTTATATAAGTGACTTGAGCATCAATAGATTTTGGTATCTGCGGGGGTCCTGGAAAGAATCCCCCATGGATACTGAAGGACAACTGTATTATGCCTGATTCATTTTTGTATCCTTAGATACAGGACAATGCCTAGAATCGAGCTAACATTTAATAAATTCATGAATTTGAATTCCCAAATCACAATTCATTTTACAAAGCATTTTTTTAAAATAACACTGTTTATGTGATGTGAAGTGAGCTTTTGGAACATGTCTATTCTTCCCTGATGGCTGTGCATTTTGAGAACATCGCACAGGCACTCAGGCTACATCTAGTTCGTAAAATCTGCAGTGCCTTTTGACAGCCTTTTTGTTGTTGTTGTTTTTAAAGCTTTAACTTCAATTGTCTACAGAAGATATTCATTTTTGAATAGTCAGTACCAACAATTTCCAGGTCTTGCAGACTAGAATAAAAGCAATGCCTATAAAATGTGGCAAAGAAAATAAAACTCACATATGCGAATTGCTCATCGAGTTGTACAGGTTAAGCTCTTAGGTGACAATTTTCATAGATGGCCCTTTTGTTCTGAGATCACAACACTCTAACAGCTTGCCAGACTGGATGGAGTTAGGGAAACCCACGTGAACTGCTCCTGCCCTCCACTTCATCAGTAACCACAGCCTAAATCTGTTATGGGTGAGCCAGGTAGGACAAGGCAAAAAGTTGATAGATTCATAGCACCTTTGTGTGATAGGCTAAATGATGGCTCCCCAAAGATGTCAACACACTAGTCCCTGGAGGCTGTGACTATATTACCTTACATGGCAAAAGAGAATTTTGTGATTAAAGATCTTGAGATGGGTAGATTATCTGGGTGAGCCCAATATAATTACAAGGGTCTTTATAGGAGGGAGACAGGAAGATCAGAATCAGAGAAAGAGATATGACAAGGGAAGCAGAGACTGAATTGATGCTGAGTCATGAATCATGGAATATGGGAAGACTCTAGAACCTGAAAAGGAAGTGGATTCTCCCCTAGATCCTCCAGAAGGAACACAGCCCTACCAACACCTTGATTTTAGCCCACTGAGACTAGTTTTGGACTTCTGACTTCAAGAATCATAAGATAACATTTTAAACTTTGTTTAAAGCCACTACATTTGTGGAAATTTGTTACAGCATTAATAGGAAACTAACACACCTTGCTGTTATCTTATTAAAAATTCACTGGTTTATGGTTTAGCAGCTTTGAGAATTAATCCGAGACCTGAAGCAAACTACCAGGAATTCAAGTTTAAAATTCTGTATCCCCACTGCTTGTTGTGTAAACTGTAACATATATCTCTGCAGAAAGAATCAATGTGGCGTCAAGGTAAGAGCTTGAAACAAGACTGAGAAGAGACACACCTCAGCCATCGTCCAGGCTTTATCACTTACATGTGTGTTTGGAGCAAGTCACTCATGCTTCCAGACCTCATCTGAAATTGTGGGGATTAGATTAGAATTAAATTATTTTTAATAGTATTTCCTGCACATTTATTTCTTTATCAAAGATGTGATGGAGTTTATTAGCCCACATTTATGCCCACTGATTGGAGCAATGGAAAATAAACAGAGCAGGATTCAACATTCATGATAGGGGCAGTAAAATTTATTAAGAAAAAAAATGTTTAAAATACTCTCACACCTGGAAAGTGGAAGACTTTATCATTTTGGAAAAATAATAAGGTCATAAAATTTCACAGAGAAAAGTTAATTTAAATTTATTGCAATATTACCATCAATATAATTAATAAAAGCTGTCTGAGATCTCAGAACCTACTATACAGCCACAGTAGTCAAAACAGCCTGGTACTGGTGCAATGACGGACACATAGACGAATGGAACAGAATTGAGAACCCAGACATAAATCTATCCACCTATGAACAGCTGATCTTTGATAAAGGGCCAAAGTCCATTAAGTGGGGGAAAATACAGTCTGCTTAACAAATGATGCTGGCATAACCGGATGTCCACTTGTTAAAAAAAAAAGAAGGAACAGGACCCATACCTCACACCACACACAAAAACTAATTCAAAATGGCTCAAAGACCTAAATATAACCCCTAAAACTATAAAGATCACGAGAGAAAAATAGGGACAATGCTAGGGGCCCTAACATATGGCATAAACAGAATATCAAACGTAACTAAAAATGCACAAACAGCAGAAGATGACTAGATAAATGGGAGCTCCTAAAAAGTAAACAATTATGCTTATCAAAAGACTTCTCCAAAAGGGTAAAAAGAGAACCTACAGACTAGGAAAAAGTTTTTGGCTATGACATATCTGACAAGGGTCTAATCTCTAAAATCTGCAGAATACTTCAACACCTCAACAACAAGAAGACAATCCAGTTTAAAAATGGACACAGGATGTGAACAGACACGTCACCAAAGAAGACATTCAGGTGGCTAACAGACACATAAGGAAATGCTCGTGATCATTAGCCATTAGAGAAATGCAAATCAAAACTACAATGAGATACTATCTCACCCTGACATTACAAGCACAAATAAAAAAAAAAAAAAAC
This sequence comes from Dugong dugon, assembly GCA_030035585.1. Taxonomy (NCBI): domain Eukaryota; kingdom Metazoa; phylum Chordata; class Mammalia; order Sirenia; family Dugongidae; genus Dugong; species Dugong dugon. The sequence continues at coordinate 38,634,827 of CM057467.1, forward strand.
CAGAAAATAACAAATGTTGGAGAGATTGTGGGGATATTGGAACTCTTATACACTGCTGATGGGAATGTAAAATGGTAGGTCTTAGATATCTAGTGCTACTGTAACAGAAACACCACAAGTGGACGGCTTTAAGAGAAATTTATTTTCTTACAGTCTAACAGGCTAGAAGTCCAAATTCAGGGCCCCTACTCCAGGGGAAGGCTTTCTCTCTGTCGGTTTTGGAGGAAGGTCCTTGTCATCAATCTTCCTCAGGTCAAGGAGCTTCTCAGCACAGGAACCTCAGATCCAAAGGACATGCTCTGCTCCCAGCATTGTTTCCTTGGTGGTAAGAGGTCCCTATGTCTCTCTGTTCACTTCTCTCTTTTATATCTCAAAAGAGATTGGCTTAAAACACAATCTAATCTTGTAGATTGAGTCCCGCCTCCTTAACATAACTGCCTCTAATTCCATCTCATTAACATCATAGAGATAGGATTTACGACACATAGGAAAATCACATCAGATGACAAAATGGTAGACAATCACATAATACTGGGAAACATGGACTAGCCAAGTGGACAGGTATTTTTTGGGGACATGATTCAATCCATATCATGGTACAACCACTATGGAAAACAGTATGGCTCTCCCTTAAAAAGTTAGAAATAGAAATACCATATGACTCAGCAATCCCACTCCTAGGTATATACCCTAAAGAAATAAGAGCTATGACATGAATAGACATATCTATGTTCATTGCAGCATTATTCACAATAGCAAAGAGATAGAACAACCTTAGTGCCCATCAATAGGTGAATGGATTAACAAACTGTGGTACATACACACAATGGAATACTATGTAATGATAAAGAATAGTGACGAACCAGTGAAACATCTCACATGGATGATTTTGGAGGACATTATGCTGAGTGAAATAAGTCAATCACAAAAGGACGGATGTTGTATGAGACCACTATTCTAAAGAAACAAGAAAAGGTTTACACACAGGAAAAAAAAAAAATTATTTGATGGTTACCAGGGATGGGAGGAGGAGAGAGGGAAAGTTACCAAATAGATGGAAGACACGTGTTAATATTGGTAACGGGAAAAGCAACACATAACCTGGGGAAGTCAGCAAAACATGACCAAGGCATGGGGAGGACACTGAGAGGAATGCAAGAACAAAGGGCAACAATGGTCATTACTGCAAGAATAGTATTAACAAACACTAATTTATGAATGGATACATAGGTAGATAGGTGTGGGAAGGTGTAAAGGAACACGCTCACCTGCAGATATAGGTTTGGTGGTGGCTATTTCTACATACATAACTGTAGGTGCCATTTGTATATTAATACAGACAATACAGCACATAAGGGCCACAGTCAGGGCAACTCCTTAGACGTAACTACACACCTCATGGGCAAAGTTCCTAGCCTTGAAGGTGAAGGTCCATAGACTCGGGGGACAGCTCCATCAGTTGGCATAGCATAGTTCATAAAGACAAAGTTTTGCATCCTACTTTGGTGAGTAGTGTCTGGGGTCTTAAAAGCTTGCGAGCCGCCATCTAAGATATATCTATTGGTCTCTAACCATCTGAAGCAAAGGAGTGTGAAGAAAACCAAAGACCCAAGGGAGCAATTAATTTAAAGGACTAATGGACCACATGAACCACAGCCTACATGACCCCGTCACCAGAAGAACTAGATGGTACCCAAATACTACTACTGACCTCTCTGACTGGGATCACAACAGAGGGTCCCAGAGAAAGTGGGAGGAAACTGTAGAACAAAAAATCAAATTCACAAAAAAGACCAGACTCACTGGTCTGACAGAGACTGGAGGAACCCTCGAGACTATGGCCCTAAGACACCCTTCTGAACTGGAAATGAAGCCTGTGTCAGAGACCACTTTTCAGCCAAATCATAGACAAGCCCATAAAATAAACAATAACACCCGATAGGAACGTGCTTCTTAGAACAATCAATTACAAGAGATCAAAAGGGTGACGTTTGCCCAAACGCAAAGATGAAAAGGCAGGAAGGGGTAGAAAATCAGGATGAAAGGAAACAGGGAAACTAGGGCGGAAATGGGGAGAATGCCGACACACTGCGGGGAATGAAACCAATGTCATGGAACACTTATGTACAAACTATTGAATGGAAAACTAATTTGTTCTGTAAACTTTCATGTAATGCAAATTTAAAAAAAAAGAATTGTCTTAGGCAAGAGAAGAACATAATCAGATATATCATCTCAAAATATCAATGCTTATCTTCCTACATTATATTTTATATATTTATTTTGTTGCTGTTTAAATTATTCCATACATGTTACATTTTACATTTAGCTTAATTTTTCAAGTAAAATCAAGTGGAGTATTAATCTCATTTTAGTTTACCAAACAAAGAAAGAATGGCTCTAGCAGTTAATACGGAAAGCACAGAGATCTGATTTTAGTGCAGATAAAAATATACCTGTATTTTAGTTCCATGCTTCTCCTTCATTGCTGTCATGGATGTTCTCCAGTTGTTCTAAGTGACATCCACATCCAGAGGCAACTGATTGTATCTGGTTATAGGAATAAATTCTTAGGTTTTGTTATCTCGGCAAGGCTTAAAGGGAAATTTGTATGATTTCCTGTCCGCTAGTCCTTTCCCTCTTTTACTATCCCCACTTCTTACTGTGCTTCTGACCCATCCACCCAGTCATTGGAGAAGGGGAGAGGAGATAAAGATCCTTTGCCCAGAAGATGAATGTAGAAGGACAGAAGAAGGAGTGAGGACATAGGAAAGGAAAGATGGGGTCATTTGAAAGATATTTACATACATTTGTTCCGGAGTAGCAGAATTAATGTTGCAGCTCTGTGTTAGTGCAGCCCCTCACCCCAAATAATTATAACAGTTGCTAATGTGCATTGGTTGGTTAAGGGACATTGGTTGTTAAGTGGTAGAATTCTCACCTTCCATGCTGAAGACCTGGATTTGATTCTTCACCAATGCATCTCATGCACAGCTACCACATGTTTCCAGACTAAGAAGGAATAGGAAGGCCTGGTGGTCTACTTCGAAAAATCAGCCAGTGAAAACCCTGTGGATCACAATGGTCCGATCTGGAACTGATCATGGGGATGGTGCAGGACTGGGCAGCATTTTGTTCCATTGTGCATGAGTTCTCCATGAGTTGGGGGCTGACTTGACAACAGTTAACGATAACAACATTGGTTGGTTACTATATTCCAGTGCTGTGCCTGCCAAGTGCATTGTGAAGCTCTTAAACACGAATTTGATCTGTTCCTTACAATTCCGTGAGCTGGGGAAGGTACTATCTATTTTTTACAGATTAGAATACCATAAAAGGATTAGAGGGATTAAGCAACATTTGACAGTTACCCAGTGACTAAATGATTCCTACTTGCATCCATCTGACTCCAAAGTCCATGATCTTGCTGCTACAATGTGGTAGCTCCAACAGTGTTTCTCATGGATGCATGACTTCACTCGCTTCCTGAAGTTTCATAGATACTCCAGCTTTATTGATTCCCTCAGTTCTAAATCTTTTCCTTATATTTTCTACTCTACTAAAATTGAAATATTTCAAATGTCACGGCTATGCAATTGCCTATATTTTCCATAAAATGTATTCCATATTCTCACAAACTGAACTTCAAAGAATTAAGTGAATGAACTGAAAAGGTAACAACTTTCAGCACTAAAAATTTTCTTTACTTAATTTATTAGTTACACTGCATATCCTATTAGGTAAGATGGTTATTGTCTTGGTTATCTAGTACTGCTCTAACAGAAATACCACAAGTGGATGGCTTTAACAAAGAGAAGTTTATTTCCTCACAGTAAAGTAGGCTAGAAGTCCAAATTCAGGGTATCAGCTCCAGGGGAAGGCTTTCTCTCTCTGCTGGCCTTCTCATCCACATTCCCCCGGACTAGGAGCTTCTCTGCACAGGGACCCATGGTCCAAAGGACATGCTCTGCTCTTGGCACTGCCTTCTTGGTGGTGTGAGGTCCCCAACTCTCTGCTTGCTTCCCCTTCCTTTTATCTCTTGTAAGATAAAAGTTGGTGCAGCCCACACCCCAGGGAAACTCCCTTTATATTCAATCAGGGATGTGACCTGGGTAATGGTGGTGTTACAATCCCACCCTAATCCTCTTTAACATAAAATTACAACCACACAATGAAGGACAATCATGCAATACTGGAAATCATGGCCTAACCAAGTTGACACATATTTTGGGGGGACACAATTCAATCCATGACAGTTATCCTGACATAATTATGAATCAAGGCCATTACGATGCAGGTAAAAGGTGCAGCTATGTCTCTATCTAAGAGACCAAGTACCTCTTCAATACAACCCTTAGTCAATAAGTAGCAGGATGATTAGGCCCTCCTTAAGATCCTGGTATACAGTGTTTTGGATTATTACAGAAATGACCTGCACAATGTAGGCATTATCACATATAGCTATTATATATGCAAGAAGTAGAGGAAAAAAAAGAAAGGATGGAAATTAACATTTAATGAGAAATCACTGTGTAATAAAGTTTCTTAGAATACTTTATAATTTAATCCTCAATATAATCCTGGGAGGTAAATATCATTTCTTCATTTATTCAAAATTATAGGCCCGTGCTTCTCAAACTCTAATGCGCATATGAATTTTCTGGGGATCTTGTTAAAGAACAATAATTAATTCAGACGTGCTGTGGTGGGGCCTACAAGTCTGCTCCCAGGTGATCTGATATTGTGGACCACGATTGAATAGTAAGGTTTTTGGCCTTAATAAGGAGTTAATGTGAAATTTCAAGTGTAATAGAAACCATGGAAGAGTTTAAGTGGGCAGTATTCTGATTGACTTTTATAGAAAATTACCCTGCCAAAGAAAAACCCACTACATGTGAAGTCTTATAGAGGCTTTATTCATAACTGCAAATACTTGGCACAGCCAAGATGTCCCTCCATAGGTGAATGGATAAACAAACTGTGGTACATCTATACAATGGAGTGTTATTCACTGAAAAAAGGAAATGAGCTATCAAGCTACAGAAAGACATAGAAGGAACTTAAAAGCATACTGCTAAGTGAAAGAAGCCAGTATGAAAAAGATACACACTGTATGACTCCAACTATATGGCATTCTGGAAAAGGCAAAACTATAGAGACAGTCTGTCAGTTTGTCATACTGTGGTGGCTTGTGTGTTCCTGTGATGCTGGAATCTATGCCACCGTTATTTCAAATACCAGCAGGGTCACCCATGATGGACAGACTTCAGTGGATCTTCTAGACTAAGACAGACTCGGAAGAAGGACCTGGCAGTCTACTTCTTGAAAAAAACTGGCCAATGAAAACCTTAATAGCAGCAAAACATCGTCTGATATAGTCCAGAATATGAGTGCTTCAGGTTGGCAAACACGGCAACGTTTGTGAGGATAACGCGGGACTGGGCAGTGTTTTTGTTCTGCTGTATGTAAGGTCACTATGAGTTGGAAGAGACTCGATAGCTCCTAACAACAACAACAATAGAGACTGTAGAAAGATCAGTTGTTGCCAGGGGTTCTGGGAGAGAGAGGAAGGGCTGAATAGTTAGGTACACAGGACATTTTTAGGGCAGTGAAACTAATCTGTATGATACCACAATGGTGGATACGTAACGTTATACGTATGTCAAACTCTACAACACAAAAAGTGATTGCAAAGGTAAACTATGGACTTTAGTTAATGATGTATCAGTATTGGTTCACCAGTTGCAACAAATGTACTCTATTACTGCAAGATGCTAGTAACAGGGAGAGGAATATATGGGGACTCTGCTTTCTGGGCAATTTTTCTGTAATCCTAAAACTCTCTGAAAAATGTCAGTTAAAACAAAACAGGTTACTCTGGATGATAGATTTTGCTAGGGCAAGAGTAACGCGCAAGACTAGTTAGGGATTGATTGCAGAAGAAACTGATGCTCAGAGAAGTTCAGTAATTTGCCAAGATTTTCCTGTAGTGTCAGAATGCATGCCCATACCTGTCTGACCCAAAGTCTAGGCTGCTATACCCCAGGTTATTGCCTTTCATGAGAAAGCATGTTTTGAAAGATGCACCCCCGTGTGGTAGATGCACACTCATTTGGAAGATGCATACCCTTTAGGGCAAAAGTGAAGGGATCTATTTGGTTCTCCATGAGTGTTATTGAAGGTGATCTGCCAAATAGGCACCATTCCTTGGGTGCTAGGGAGGATTGTCTTCCTTCCATGATTGTTTGTGGTGAGTAGATCTTATGTATCAGACACTAGAGGAAAGATCAGCTCCTTAACCTGGGGACTCCACTCCTTTTATTCAGAATTAGGCAGCCCACTCCTTTTATTCAGAATTGTTCCTTGGTGGAGGTAGACCATCTTCTAACAACTCTCAAATGTGTCCTCCATAGCTGAGCTAAGGGGAGATCCGTTATATTGGCATTACCACACAGCAGGAATGAGCCCCAAACAGAATCCCAGGGAGCATTCACATCCACCTAACAGCTGCACCAGGTAGCAAAAGACATTTCTCAAGTAACTTCTGAGAGGCAGGAACATTAGGACAAGGAAATATCAGCAGCTGCTTAATTGCATGTGCTGTCACTGGAAGCTAGTCCCACGGTTCTAGTGCAGAAGAACCTCCCAGATGTTTCATTTCATGAACAGCCTGGTATGTGGCTGACATGAGCTTGCTCAGGGACTACAAATCTAGCCACTTATTCCATGAATCTGAATTGCCATGCCTTTTACATGTGAAAGAATTTCATATCTTTTCTGGTAATGCCTATGCTGAGGAGCCTGGGTGGTGCTAGTGGTTTGCAATCGGCTGCTGATGTAAAGTTTGGAGGTTAAAATCTACACAGTGGCTCCGAGGCAGAAAGGCGTGGCGAACAGCTTCCATAAAGATTACAGCCAAGAAAAGGCTGTGGAGCAGTTCTACTCTGTAAATTGGCAATCTGTTTAAGAAAGCCCTCCTGGTGATTCTGATGTGTCTGATTTGAGAACCACTGATCTTAACCCAGGAGCCCTGGTGGCAAACTGGTTAAGAGCCCAGACTGCTAACCAAAAGGCTAGCAGTTTGCATCCAATAGCTGCTCCTTGGAAACCCTATGGGGCAGTTCTACTCTTTCCTTTAGGGTCATTATGAGTTGAAATCTACTAGGCAGCACGGGGTTTGGTTTGGATCTAACCCAGGGCTGTGCAGACTTCGGCCTGAGAGCCAAATCTGGCCCTCAGCCTGTTGTTGTATAGCCCCAAGCTAAGAATGGTTTTTACATTTTTATGAGGTGGTAAAAAATGAAACAAAAAATACGTGACAGAGAATATATGTGGCCAGCAAATTCTAAAATATTTACCATCTGGCCCTTTACAGAAAAAGTTTGCTGACCCACGCTCTAAAAAACCCATTGTTATCAAGTCAGTTCTGACTCATAGCAACCCTATAGGACAGGGTAGAGCTATCCCATAGAGCTTCCAAGGAGCAGCTGGTGGATTTGAACTGCTGACCTTTTGATTAGCAGCCAATCTCTTAACCACTGAGCCACCAGGGCTCCAATCCCTGCTCTAGACTATGATTTTCAAGAGACTAATGTAGGGTTCACACTGCCCAGTTGATTCTGACTCATAGAAACCCTACAGGACAGAGCAGAACTGCCCCATAAAGTTTCCAAGGAACAGCTGGTGAATTCAAACTGCTGCCCAGGTGGCGCAGTGGTTAAGAGCTTGGCTGCTAACCAAAAGGTCTGCAGTTTGAACCCACCAGTTGCTCCTGGAAACCCTATGGGGCAATTCTACTCTGTCCTATAGGGTCACTAAGTGTCGGAATTGACTAGACCACAACGGGTTTGGCTTTGGCTTTGGTGTTGCCTAGACTTTCTCCTATTGTTTATTCCCCTACTAATTCATAATCAGTAATTACTACTTCACCAAAATGCATCTCCCAGTTTCTTTCTTTCTATCCCAGTATTTTTTCCTCCCAATATTTTAGCAAAGTATCAGCACTCTGTTCTATACGTTACTGCATCTTTACATTGACATATGGAGCCCTGGTGACACAGTGTTTAATCGTTCAGCTACTAACCAAAAGTTCAGCAGTTCAAATCCACCAGTTGCTCCTTGGAAACCCTAGGGGACAGTTCTATTTTGTCCTAAAGGGTTTTTATAGGGTCACTATGAGTCAGAATCGACTCAGCGGCAACGGGTTTTGGGTTTGGGCTTTTTTACATTGGCATATCTTCATAGGTTTCAGTTTGCAAAAACTGTTCATGAAGATGTTCACTTCCTCTGTGGCACTTTCCTTACTAACACTAAACTTCCCTTGCGGCTGGGAATGCTTTTTAATGTCTTATCCTTTGTATGGAGTCCCTTGGTGGTGTGTAGGGTTAAGTGCTCAATTACTAACCAAAAGGTTGGCATTTGAGTCCACACAGAGGCACCTCCAAAGAAAGGCCTGGCTATCTACTTCCAATAAATCAGTCATTGAATACCCTATACAGCACAATTCTACTCTGACACACATGGAGTCACCATGAGTTGGAATCAACTTGAGGGCAACTCATGATTTTTTGTTTGGTTATTGTTGCTTTTTTTTTTTTTTTTAAATTCTTTGTACTTCTAAACTTCCAGAGTAGTTACTGCACTTAGGGAATGTATGCACTTTTCTTATGTGAATATATATTTGTATAATGATAAATAAGTATTCTTTTCATTGACTCTAAGCCACGTTTTTGGTACATTTTAACACTTCTGAAGTAAGGATGCATTTTAAAATCTACAGTGGTTACAGTTGTTGGCCAGACAACAATGGCTCCATAGTTTTCATTGCCTCCACAGATGAACTCGGTTACAGCTATTTATATTTCTATAGTTATTAGCGTAGTTGGTACTACTCTTCTTTTTTCAGGCGTGAAATGGAATGCATACATTTCAAAGATAGGAGAACAACAACAACAAGAAGACAACCAAACTCAGATTTCCAGATTCCTCTTTGAAACAACAGATTATAGATAAAAGGTTAAACTGTTTTTTGGCAGCAACCCTAGCAAGACCAATTTCAGATATGGAACTGACTGGTTCACTGGAATCCAACCAGTCCCCAGTTCCCAATCTTTTAACAGATTTGCTTGACATTAATTAGCCTCTGATGCAAACAAGCAAAACAAACAAGAGCTAACAATTGGCGTTAGCCCTTAAGCTGAAACTTTTTTTTTTTTGACTCAGCTTTGGTGTTGCCTGGAAAGCTGATGGGATGGTTGGACCATGCCAGGCAGAGCAAACAGAAACTGTTTCCAGTACCAACACATCAGTTCCCTGAAAGTGATAAAATACGTTCCCAACCTAGGACAGACCCCAGTCTGCCAACATTTAGCTTTGGGGCACGGAGGCCTGGAAGGAAACTAAAGGTTCAAAAGAAGAAAGGAAAAAGCAACTCTCCCCACCACCTTCTTCCTTTGGAGGCCATTCTTGTCCAGGCATTCTACTGCTTCAGCTGCCCTTGAGGGCCACTCCCCCTATATATTGGAGGAAGAGGGATAGGTGTCCAGACTTGATGCAAAGTTAGAGGGAGTAAGAATCACCTGCCACTAGAAACAGAGCGTCAGCCTATCACCCAGATCCCAAAGCCAGGGCCTGGGCCGGAGGTCCTTTTTCTCCCACTCCCCCAGGCCCCTTTTGATTAAAAAAATGCAACTCAAGTGGCGGGGGACCGAGTGACAGGTCTCTCACAAGCAGACATCCCTGACATGGGGCCTCGGGCCAAAGACCGGGTGGTCGTGCTCCCCAGCTCCGTGCCCCCAGGCTCTACCTGCCAGGTCCCTGGAGCAGACAGACAAGTGCTGACCCTGGAGGCCAGCGGGAGAGCCCATGAGTCCGTTACGCACTCTCGGGCCGGGAAGGGGCTTCCAAGGCCCAGGCTGGGGCTAAACTGGGCAATCTCCTGCCGCCGGGCAGGGGCAGCTCCCCAGGGTGCACGGAAGGAAAACCCTGGTAAGGAACTGGGCAACACCTAAGGTGACCCCGAAAGGGACAACGTGGCGGCGTGGCCACATTAAGGGCCTCTCATCCCACCCCCGGCAGGCCGACGCCAGGGTACCTGCGAAGCCTGCTATGGCCCTATGACACTGTTGCTGTCGTTGCCGCAGCCAGCCTCCACCTCAGCTTGTCGCCGATGCCGCAGGAACAGTTGATACTACTCTTCTTGAGTTTAATTGCTATTTAAAATTTCTTTAAAGATTACACCATGTTTTAGTATAGCCACAAAAATTTCTGTTTATGCAGAAAAACATGGGGGATGAAGAGTCGTAAGACAAGTATCTATTGTTGGAAGAATGACTACAATTCCACATTTTCTTGAAGAACAACAACCAAGTGCTTTATTGGATCAAAGAAAGGAAGACACAAGTATATGAGGCTGTTCATGTATGAAGCTGTATGTGTGTTACATTCTGTTTGTGAGAAACATGCAGAAGATTGCCTGACAAAGGCTAAGCAACACAATATAAGTCAAGAAAAATTGCCAAAATCCTCAGAATAGATGAAAGTAATTTCCAAACAATAAGAGGTTTGTGTGAGCAAGTCACTCATCATACAAAATTTTCTTTAGTGCAGTGTATCATATTTTATTTGGCAGAGTTTTTGTCTTTCTTGTTACTGTTGTTAGGTGTCATTGAGTCGATTCTGACTCATAGCAACCCGATGTACAACAGAATGAAACACCACCCAGTCCTGAGCCATCCTCACAATTGCTGTTATGCTTGAACCCATTGTTGCAGCCACTGTGTCAACCCGTCTAGTTGAGGGTCTTCCTCTTTTTCGTTGACCCTCTCCTTCACCAAGCATGATGTCCTTCTCCAGGGACTGATCCCCCCTGATAACAACTCCAAAGTATGTGAGATGAAGTTATCTTGCCATCCTTGCTTCTAGGAAGCATTCTGGCTGTCCTTCTTCCAAAACAGATTTGTTCATTCTTTTGGCAGTCCATGGTATACTCAATATTCTTCGCCAACACCATAATTCAAAGGCGTCAATTCTCCTTTAGTCTTTCTTATTCGTTGTCCAGCTTTTGCATGTATATGAGGTGATTGAAAACACCATGGCTTGGGTCAGGAGCAGAGCACCTTAGTCCTTAAGATAACATAGATCAGAAGAAAAAGACACTTTTTCTTAGTGGTTCCTAAAATAATAGTGGATCTTCTGATCTATGTTGTCTTAGATTGTATGAAACGTGTTAAAAACTATTAATGACTATTGCTAAATTCTATGTACTTATATGCTAATTTGAACAACACGAATTTAATAATGCCTATTTTAAAATGTTAATATTTGGATTTTACTTAGCATACACACATACAGATACCATCAAGGTTGCTCAGACATACATATCATCAGAGGTTGCTTCGTGAACTGGTTTTAGCCTAGCTTACTTAAAAAAGTTCTTTCTAATTCATTCTAAATCTATTAACATAAACTCAATTTTGTTTCCCTGAAGTAAAAAAGGTCAGGATGCTCTTGGAGAAGTTTGTGTCAAACACTGGTAGATTGATTCTTGTTTTTGTTGTGTTTTGTTTTGCATCTATTTTTCCAAGAAAGACTTCTGTATTCTGTAATTCGTCTGAAGAAAGCCTTAGATTACTCTTCCAGACTAACCATTTTCAGCGCCAGTTCCTTCAGAGGAAGCAGCAATAAAGGAAAAGAAACATCATTCAGCATTATGAAAGCGCTGGCCTTCATAAACACCCATGATTATTTATTTCAAGTTAAATATAAAAGAGTTGGTACTGTGCTCTCACCATGAGCCTGTTTATACCGAGATGACTTCATTGCTTCATCCTTCTATTTGACATTTGTCCCCTTGCCAATCATACATAACACAATGACCTCTAAAAATTGTTTGGAGTTTTTAGAAAAATTTTTTCTAGGAAAAAAAAGTGATGGTCAAAATCTAACAATTTACCCATATTTGAACGGAGTATGCATTTAAAAAAATCATAGTATACTGGTCTTTCAAGAAAGAATAGTAAAATTTGAGCCCACTCTGATGCTCTCTACCTGTATCAAAAGAAATTCAAAATTTATTTTCCAGACTCCCAACATTACTATGGAGCAAATTGCACAGCAAACATGGATCCATGATAATTTAGGATTCAAATGCTGTCCTACCTGATAATGATCTAGTACTATTTAAGTGTTTCTAGGTGAGAAAAGTGTGTCTTCAGTCCCTACACTTGCAATTACTAAGACAAGTGACACTTGAACTTAGCAAGTAGAAGATTGGCTTTGGCAAATCAGCGGTATCTTAGGTTTAGCTCATTTCCCTTGAATTTCAGTGAAGAGAGTACCTTCCAATAAAAGTTGTCCTGATGAAATCAGAACCTACTGCACTTGTGATGCAGAAAGCAGTTGCTGAATACTGTTTGAAGCATACCTTGAGTGAAGAAAAATGTTAGCGTTTCAAGGTTAGCATCTTCTCTCTGAAAACCATAGAAAAATAATGGTCTCTCCCTGATTCAGGTATCTCTCTACCGCCTAACAACAGCTGTGTGAGGGAGCTCATTTTTGTTGTTTGGTTTCCTTGTTTCCTTATCAACCACCCTATAACTTGAAGGAAATTGTGGCTCTTTAAGGGCATATTGCTTTCTGAAAGATAAGCACAAATTCACTTTAGAATGAAGAAAACACACCTTGAAATATTCTTTATTTTCTTCATTGTATGGAAGTAACACACCAAAGATTTGTCAAATACTTTAAAAATATCATTTTAAGGTTTTCTTTATCAGCTTTTACCCAGTAAATGGTCAAGTGGTCAGTTAGAGTAAGAGTTCCTTGCTGATGGGAACTTGCCTTATCATTTATTTGTGCCTTATCATTTATTCGCATCTACACAGCACCTGGTACGACATACTCACACAGTCAAATGCTGATAGGAAGACAGGAAGGCAGAAAGGGACAAAAAGAAAAAAATGGTAGTACAAGGGGAAAACGAGAAAAGAGAAGAAAGGGAAAAAGGGAAGGAAAGAAGGAAGGAAGGGAGGAAGGGAAAGGAAGAAAGGAAAGAAGGGGGGAGAGAAAATTCTAAGATGATTTAGAATGCACTGGAAAAACGCTTTGACATTTTGGTGGATTTTCACGTACATAGATGATTTTCAGAGAAGAGATGCTAACGTTGAAATGCTAACATTTTTCTCCACTCAAGCTATGCTTCAAGCAGTATTCAGCAACTACTCTCTGCGTCACTAGTACGGCAGGTTATTTTCTTCAGGACAACTTTTATTGGAAAGCACGCTCTTAAATTTTCATATATATATATAGATAGATAGATATAAATGCATAAAAATTAGAATTGAAAATCACTTTGGTTATTTCTATTATTAATTATAGAATTAAAATAGGCTTGCAATGCTGATGTCTGACAGGGGTAGACAGGGAACCACAAAATAAAGCACACTATAGAAAGGCAAGCACACCTATACTTCTGGAAGTAGAAAGAGCCATTTGGTAGAACTTTAAAGAGAAGTTGTAATTTCATACTCAAATACTAAATTCCCCAGTATGAGTAGATTAAGTGGCCACGAAGGAAGAACGCACATCTCGAGGGACGGTGCACGCTACGTTTAGAATTATAGCTGAGACTGGGCTTATTTTCACTTCTTGAGCAAGATGTCAACTTGGATAAGGCTTCGTTTTACTTTGTTTGCTCTTAGAGCAATCTGTGGGAGACACCGGGCAGTAGTGGTAGAACCCAAGGGACAGGATTCTAAATAGGAAGGCTTGGTATTGGGCATGAGAGGTAGCTCCCAGAGGGCCTGGAGGTGACAGCCATGAAGTAGATAGGACCCATGCAATGTCCTGCACTTCTGCTCTCTGTGAGTTTGGATAGTTGAGTGTTGATTAAACCTGAGGACTTTATGGAATTCTTGGGATGGTTCACTAATCGTCACGTCTTTGAACTCTTTGCATTATAAAATACATCAATTTCATTATTTCTTCCCTGTTTCTGAAGTCAAACAAATACAGTAATGTTAATCATGACTCACCGTTTAAAATATGTATGCCAAATGGCATCTCATTTGGCATAAAGTGACGTGTTTGAAAATGTTATCTTGAAAAAGGTTCTTGCTTTCATGTAAAGTACTCATTGAGTTCACCCAAAATAGAACTGGTAAGATAAAGAAGAAAACAAGAACAAAGTGTCGAGTTTGAGGGGAAGTCACGTAGGGAGTATTGAAAAGTTCAACAGGAAAATATTGTGATCATCCTTTGATTTTCTAGAATGAAGTCATTTTTAAAAGGACACAAATTCCTTATTGAACTGATTAAAATTTCCAACTATTTTACACAAATTGAACATTGGGTAGAATTTGCCAGTAGGTAGAAATCTATACATTAGACACCACCCATTTCTTTGTAAATATTTAAATGAGTGAGTCCACCTCTTTTTCCTTATTAAATATCTGATGCTGCAGTGCATATGATGTTCTTGTTAACTTCTTAGTACTAACTCTGTGCACATCATGTATTTTTATTCCTAGGTAAATTTGAAAGTCCATAAGTATATTGTAAATTCCCAAACATCAGGATATTTTTTTCATTTTAAATTACTATGTCTCACAGAATGAGAATTTAAACATTACTATCATTTATTGGGAGTTCACCATGTGAAAACATACATTATCTCAAGTTTTCATCTGAGGTTAGATTGGCACAGGTCTGATCCCAGACTGCTACATCATAATTCTACGGTCTTCTACTAGATACTTTAAAGTAATGTCATGGATTGAATTATGTCCCTCGAAAAATGTGTGTAGCAATTTGGCTGGGCCATGATTCCCAGTATTGTATGATTGTTTACCATTTTATCATCTAATGTGATTTCCCTATGAGTTGTATCACTATGACATAATAAGATGGATTAGTGTTAGTTATATTGATGAGGTCTACAAGGTGAGATAGTGTCTTAAGCCAATCTCTTTTGAGATATAAAAGAGAGAAGCAAGCAGAGAGGCATGTCAACCTCATAACACCAAGAAAGCAGTGCCGGGAGCAGAGTGCATTCTTTGGACCTGAGGTTCCTGCACAGAGACGCTCCTAGACCAAGGGAAGATTGATGACATGGACCTTCCTCCAGTGCTGACAGAGAAAGCCTTCCCCTGGAGCTGATGCCCTGAATTTGGACTTGTAGCCTACGAGGCTGTGACAGAATAAACCTTTTGTTAAGGCCATCCACTTGTGGTATTTCTGTTATAGCAGCACTAGATGACTAAGATAAGTAATAAGAGCTAAGATTTATTGAGCACTTACTATGTGATCTTCATTTCTAATTTGATTCTTGCAATCTGCCCCCAGAATAAGTACAAATAATTCCATTTTGTAATCGAAGAAAGAGTGAGAGGTGTAGAAAGATTACATCATCTGCCTTGAGATAATGTATGTTGTTTTGGACTTTAATTATTGGACTAACTTTAAGTTTGATTAGTTTTATTTTAAATGATGAATGAGCTGTTACAGTACATAGCTTGAGTTAAACAGTGTGGGCTTTGGAGTCTCACAGTCCTGAGTTCAAATCCCAGCTTTACTGCCTACTTGTAATATTAGGCAAATGATGTAACCTTTCTGCACCTCTCACTCTTCCTCAATTATAAAATGGAATTATTAGTACTTATTTCAGGGGCAGATTGAAAGAATCAAATTAGAAATGAAGTAGCACATAGTAAGTGCTCAATAAATCTTAGCTCTTATTACTTTGAAGTATCTTCAATAAGGCTGTGGAATTATTATGCAGCAGTCCGGGAATCAGACCTATGCCAATCTAACCACAAAATGAAAATCACATTTTCTACTACACTATGCCATTCATAAATCATCACAAAGGGATATTTTAAATATATTAATGTGTGCAATAAGTTCTACATAAATTCAATCCATTTTGAATGTAGAGTCACTGAAAATAAAAGATTCTTTTTATCTCATTAGTATTTTGTTAGATAAAATATATATATATGTCTTATAGCCAAAAGGATTTCAGATGGCTCACTATTAGTAATGTTTATTAAAGCTAAGATTGCCTTTAACTGGGAATCTGAAAAAATTATGTTGAGTTCATTTGAGAGTAAAACTTGTCAGATAAAATTATAAAGTGATAACATTCATAAAATAATAATAGTGGAATCTAGTTTTTCAAAATTTGTTTAGGTTCTTAAACTTTCTGCATGGCATGTGTTATGGCCTTTACATGCATTGTCTCAACTGAACCTCCACACCAAGCTTCTGGAGTAGTTTTCATACCCTCCCCAACTTTGTGGATGAGCAATGGAAGCTTGAAGAAATCAAGTAGACTAGCCAAGTGGCAAAGACAGGATTTGAGCCCAAGTCTGTCTGATGCCAAAGCCTAGTTCTCAACCATTAAAACAAAAGGGAATTCAATGGGACATGGAATTAGGGCATGAGGGGTCATATATGTGGAATAATAATTCTGAATATAGCCAGACATGAATGTATTAAGATATAATTTCCTAGAAATCTCCTCAGACTAGAGAAGTTTTAAATTAACTGTGTAACAGTCTTAAAAGAGAACTATTCTATTCTAGAGCTACTGTGATGTATGCTTGTAACGTAGTGATCTCAAATCACATGTGTATGAAATATATTGTGTGACCTGAACATTTAAGCTAAGCTGTAAAACAATCTGAAACCAACAAACAACTTCTCTGTCACAAACAATTTCTAATATTATAATCAGGTACCTTGTTGTAGACAACTGTTTTGCTGTGATATGATGGGACATAGTCCTTAGTTTATCTATGTTAAGACACCCAAATGTGCACCTATGATTATGAACCTATGAGGTAAGTTACCCTAAATGGGCAGTTTAAAACAAACTACACTTATTCTTTTGCGATTCTGGAGGCCAAAAGTCTGAAATCAAGGTGTCAGCAAGGGCCATGCATCTTCTGAAGGCTCTGGGGGAAGATCCTTACTTGCCTCTTCCAGCTTCTGGAAGCCGTACGCATTTCTGGGCTTGTGGCAACATAACTTCAGTCTCTGCCTCCGTCTTCCCACGGTGGTCTTCCCTGTGTGGATCTCTCTTTGTCTCTCCTTATAAGGACACCAGTCATATTGGATTAGGGCCCGCCCTACTCCAGTATGACCTCATGTTAGCTAATTTCATCTGCAAAGACCTCATTTCCAAATAAGGTCACATTCATGGGTATTGAGAGTTAGAACTTCAACATATCGTCTTGGGAGACACATTCAACCTGTAAAAACCCCTTTCTTTATATCCTATGCATATTTGTATTATAGCATCTAGAATGCTTTATTGCACTTATTTTTACTTGTTTCTTTTGTAACTAGACTATAAATTCATTGGCCTCTTCTGGACCAATTATAAATTGTATTTAAAACCCAAACCCACTGCCGTCGAGTTAATTCCAACTCATAGCAACCCTGCATTTAGTAATGTAAATCTCTCTTTCCTGTTTACCTCCAGCCCCAATTCTACTCTCCAGATATAATCAGTAATGGATTCGTATGTATGCTACCAAAAAATTTCTATGCATATGGTAGAGGGTCAGCGAAAAAGAGGAAGACCCTCAATGAGATGGATTGATACAGTGGCTGCAACAATGGGTTAAAGCATAACAATGATTATGAAGATGACGCAGGACTGGGCAGTGTTTCGTTCTGTTGTACATAGGTAGGGTCGCTATGAGTCGGAGCCAACTCGAAGACACCTAACAACAACATAAACATTTACAGTACTTGAGATAGTATACAAACTGATCTGAAGCTTACTGTTTAACTTATTTGACATCATTCTGGACCTTGTAACATATCAATACATTGTTTTAAACACCTGCATAATATTCCATTGCATGCATGTAGCCTTCCTTATTCAAACAAAAAGATATGTCTTATTTGTTTTGTATCCCTTTTACCTAGTGCTTGGCATATAGGAAACACGTAATAAATATTAGAGAAATGAATGTCATTATCCAGACAGAAGTATACAGCATTTCCACTTCCAAAAGAGGTGGTCTTTTGCTTGGATGAAGTCACAGCAATTTATTACTAGTTCTTCCCGTTCTCTGCCTCCAGTTTCTGACTCTTTCTGAACATAGCTTTGGACTGAATAAACATGACTCTATCTTGAGCATATCTGACAAAGCCTGGAATTTTTTTTTTTTTTTTTTTTTTTTGCCTTAAGAGGAGCACCATCTGGATAAAACAGAATGCTCAATTCCAAAACCAATCTTCAGGATGTTTTGGCTGCAATCCTAGGACCACTTAGTGGCATCCTTCAGCAGCCAGACAGCAACCGGCAACATTGACCTGATCTACATTTGTCCTACTCAGTTTGTGGCTCCAGTCAAGAAAATGAAGATTTTAATTTTGGTGATAACACACTTAGGGTAACTCATGTCCTGTTTTGCCTGGGACAATTCCCAGTTATGTTTGTCATTCCAGTGCCTCATTCAATTAATGCCTCCTTAAACAAAAAAAAAAAAAAAAAACAGTTGCTGTTGAATAGATTCCACTCATGGTGACCCTTTATATTTCAGAGTAGAATTGTACTCCATAGGGTACTCATGGCTGTGATCTTGCTGAAGCAAATCACTAGGCTTTCTTGCAAGATACCTCTGTGTGGATTCAAACTGTCAACCTATAGGGTTAGTAGTTCAGTGCTAAATCATTTGCACCACCCAGGGATTCCCTGCCTCTTTGTAAATTAAACCACCCTAAGCATGCTCCATTTGCCACAGGCTTTGCTTTCACTCTCTGGCTGGACCAGTCATAACTGAATCTTCGGTATGATGTATGTCTTTGATATTTATAAAAGTGACTTTCAAAGCACATATTTTAATGCATGACTTTGTCTCCCTTTATTTCAATCCAACTGCCAATCAATGGTCACCTTTTATGACCTTGGGTCTGAGACCTGATGTGGCTCTTTACTCTCTTTGTCAAGCCTTCCTCAAGAAGAGGTTTTGGGTGTAATAATGTATACCAGCGGGTCTTTGTGAGCCTCAGGAATAGGGCCCAGGGTGGTATAAGGCTGACTACTTTCCAGATACTTTAAGCACATAATCCCCCAACATCTCTGTTAAAACTTGTGCTTCTGGCTTTGACTACTCATCTGCTGAAACTGTCTCTTGAGGGTTTTCTTTTTTCTTTCTTTTTCTTCTTACTTTTGATGATCTATGTGCTTTGTGAATTTGAGCAAGCACCCTCCTCCCGCATCGTAGCCTTTTCTTCTCTCTGAATACTGCACTGACCCCTAGGCCTTCTCTCCTGACTATATTCTTTCTTGGTTCTTTCCCTTATATGAATTATGTGGAAGCTTCTTCTCTTTCTACCACTGAATCTGAGCCTGACTGTAAGGCAGAAATAAAACTCCTGCTCACAACTGATAGGACTGGACACCTGCAGTGTAGACCCCTGCTATCGATGAGAGCATTTCTTTATCTGGACTGCAAACTGACTTTCTAAGGGCTGTAAGCAGCTGCTGAAAATAAAGTTTTCCTAACACTAACGTAATTCAGTGAAAAGTGAAAAAGTAAACTACAGGCTAGTCACACCATTGAATATAGATAAGGCCATTGTAAACTGAGTACTATCAAACTAAGAACCATACGGAACTAACCATTTATTTTTTATCTCAGAAATACAGTAATATTTCAAAATCAATTTATTCTTTTATTCCTTCAACGTATATTTATTGAGCACCTACTAGAGTGTGCCAGGTACTATGCTAGATGTTAAGGATTCACTGGTGAATAAAATAAAGACATGATTTGCTCCCTAAGGGAACTTGTAGCGAGTTAAGGAGAGAACAAGTCAATCCATTATTAGAGCACAGTGAAGTAAATGCTTTAAAAGGTATAAACACTGAGTACTATGGGATCACCAAGAAGGGGCTTGTCATGGATTGAATTGTGTCTCCCCAAAATATCTGTCAATCTGAGTAGTCCATGATTCCCAGTGTTGTGTGATTGTCCACCATTTTGTCATCTCATGTGATTTTCCCATGTGTTGTAAATCCTATCTCTATGATGCTAATGAGATGGTATTAGTGGCAGTTATGTTGATGACACTCAATCTGCAAGATTAGGTTGTGTCTTAAGTGAATCTCTTTTGAGATAAAAGAGAGAAGAGAGCAGAGAGACATGGGACCTCATACCACCAAGAAAGCAGGGCTGGAGGGCAGAGTGCAACCTTTGGACCCGGGGTTCCTGTGCTGAGAAGCTCCTAGACAAGAGGAAGATTGATAACAAGCACCTTCCTCCAGAGCCGACAGAGAGAGAAAGCTTTCCCCTGGAGCTGGCACCCCAAACTTCTAGCTTCCTAAACTGTGAGAATACAAACTTCTCTTTCTTAAAGCCATCCACTAGTGGTATTTCTGTTATAGCAGCACTAGATGACTAAGATAGGGCTCTTCTTAATCCAACATGGAGGCATTAATTATGGACCTATCTTTAAGTTTGTACCCTTTATAGTGTCCCATGGTTAAGAAATTGGGCGGAAAATCAAGTACTGCAGGTAGGAGTTGATGGTGAATGTATCTAGCAATGCTGTCTAATATGACAACCACTAGTCAGATTTGGCTTTGAGAAATTGAAATGTGGTTAGTGCAACTGAAGGACAGAACTGTATTATTTTGTTTAATTTTAATACATTTAAATTTAAAAACTGAAGCAGTATAATATATTTTCAATAATACACAACTCCATTGTTTTAGAACTCTACTTCCCTTAAACCACGAAAATTTAACATTTGAAATGAGATGTACCATAAGAATAAGCACACGCCAGATTTCCAAGACTTGCTATGAGAAAAAGGAATATGAGTAATATAATGATATTAATAATTTTATACTGATTATACATTGAAATGATAATATTCTGGATATACTGGGCTAAATAAAATATATTACTGAAATAAATTTCACAGTTAAAATTTTTAAAAAAACTTTTTAAAATTATATATGTGGCTTGCATTATGTTTCCATTGGAGAAAGCTGGTCTAACATTTAGTTGGTTCTAGAGTAAAGTAGATGCTGGGAGCTGGGGGAAGAGTGCAGTGGGATAAGCCAGCATTTGTTTCTGACATTCTGGGAAGCCTTGCTCACACAACTTAATCTTTGATCTCTGCTCTTCCCTATAGTTTGTTAAGGTCATCCACGTTATTAAGGTCAACTCTACTTTGAGGAGGCAGCTCTTTCCCAATCGTCTTTTGAGTGCCTTCCAACCTGAGGGGCTCATCGTCCACCACTATATCATACTATGTTCTGCTGCTATTCATAAGGTTTTCACTGGCCAATTTTTTCAGAAGTAGACTGCCAGGTCCTTCTTCTTAGTCTGGATGCTCTGCTGAAACCTGTCCACCATGGGTGACCCCGCTGGTATTTGAAATACTGGTGGCATAGCTTCCAGCATTACAGCAACACACAAGCCACCACAGTACAACAAACTGACAGACGAGTGGTAGCTCTATAGTTTAGAGAATGTGAATTGTCTATAGTCCATAAATGCCACATGGCTTAAGTACTTGAATGGCCAATGAGCCGTCTATGAAGAAGCTTTTCTCCTATTTGCAAAATGAGTTAGGTGACAAAACCATCATAAGGTCAGACTACTCTTTTAAATCACTAATTTCTAACAAAAAGAAATGAGGGAGACAGATTAAAGAAAAATCACTTTTTAAAACGTTATTTAGACTTCAGCAGGTTTAATAACACAAACTAAATCACAAACATGAAAAGGGAGATTAAACTAGTTAAACAATTTGCTGCAGTTTTGATTAAGCATAAAAACAAAACCTAAACCCGTTGTCCTCAAGTTGGTTCCAACTCATGGTGACTCAATTTGTTACAAAGTAGAACTTCTTCATAGAGTTTTCTTGGCCATAATTTTTATGCAAGCATATCACCAGGCCTTTCTTCTGTGGTAGCACTGGATGGGTTCAAATCGCCAACATTAGGTTAGCAGCCAATCGCAAACCACTTGCATCATTAATGGCTAGCCACCAATAATTCAGAACTTCTTCTGTTCCAGGTAAAATTTTATAGACAGTATTTCATTCAATACAACTACCAAAGAGGTAGGGACGTTATGTTCTATTTACAAAGAAAAGACTCTACACTTGGGGACCTAATATGCCCAAGGATACATAGGTCTATTTGAACGGTATTCATATCCACATCTATCACTCAGCAAGTTTCCAGCTCTTACTCTCTATGGGTGCAGCCAGACCAAAGGAAGCCTGGACCCTGTGACACTAGGGGATCAAAGGGGGTGCTCAGAGGAGGTCCAAACATCTTGTAGTAGAACAAGGTCCAGGAAGTCAGGTTGTCATCATGGGGGATGTTGTTGTTAGGCGCCACCGAGTTGGTTCCGACTCATAGCACCCTGTGTACAATGGAAGGAAACACTGCCTAGTCCTGCGCCATCCTCACAATTGTTGTTATGCTTGAGTCCATTGTTGCAGCCACTGTGTCAATCCTTCTCGTTGAGGGTCTTCCTCTTTCTCACTGACCCTCTACTTTACCAAGCATGATATCCTTCTCTAGGGACAGATCCCTCCTGATAGCATGTCCAAAGTATGTGAGACAAAAGGAGAGGTGCCAGAAGGTAGGCCAAGATCCATGTAGAGAAATTCTGGGAGCAGGAAATAGGCAGAGGATCAGACAGCTGCTGCAAGGGTCTGGCAGTAAGCAACAGAGGTCCAACCAAAGTTGGGATTCAGGGATGTTATGGATTGAATTGTGTCCCCCAGAATATATGTTGTAAATCCTAACCTCTATATTTGAGATTATAATCCCATTTGGGAACAGGTTTTCTCTGTTATGGTAATGAGACAGTATTAGAGTAGGGTGTATCTTAAATCAACGTCTTTTGAGATATAAAAGAGCAGATTAAGCAAGGAAGCAATGACAAATGGAGGAGAAGATACACTCCACAGTTCGCCAAAGACTCTAGGAAAGAAGCTGAAAAGAGACAAGGATCTTTCCCAAGAATGGACAGAGAGAGAGCCTTCCTTCCCCTAGAGCCGGAATTCAGACTTCTAGCCTCCTAGGGTCGCTATGAGTCAGAATTGACTCAACAGCAACAGGTTGTTTTTTTTTTAGTTTCCTAAGCTGTGAGAAAATAAATTTCTGTTTGTTAAAGCTACCCACTTGTGCTATTTCTGTTATAGTAGCAGTAGAAAAATCCAACCAAAGTTAGGATTCAGGGACAAAATTCTAATTCCTGGGAGGACTACAGAGAGGTCATGAAAGAACAAAAAAAATCCATTTTCAAAGAAACAGAAGTGTAGACATCCCTTTCCATAGCCATGAGCTGCATTCTTAAAAACCTAACCCCCAAATGCATATATCAACAGCAATTTTCCATAAGAGGTGAGAATGAAGAACTTTTTTATATAATATCTAGGGTACTAGGTATAGAAACAAGTTCGTTGCCTAAGGAGCTACTGATGTGACTCATTCTAGACCTGTTTCATCCTTGGGGAATCATTAACACACATTAGATTCAATTACCCTCTTATTCTGCTTTCTGTCACAGTCAAATATCACACATGCAAAAAAGTCTACAAAACATGCCTACACTTTTTTACCTTTGATTCATTAGACCAACTCAGATATGGTTTTCACCATGCCATTACACCAAAACTATTCTCCCAATAGGAGCCCTGGTTGCTCAATGGTTAAGAGCTCTTCTGCTAACCAAAAGGTTGGTGGTTTGAGTCCACCCAGTGGTTCCGTGGGGGAAAGACTTGTAGATCTGCTCCTGTAAAGATTATAGCCTAGAAAACCCTATGGGGAAGTTCTACTCTGTCACATGGGGTCCCTTTGAGTTAAAATTGACTCTGAGGAACCTAACAACAATAGCAACAACATTCTCCCAGTGGTCACCAATGACCTTCATATTTCCAAAACTAATAAAATCTTCTTAATCCTCCTTTTATTTAACTTTTCAGCAACATTTAACATAATTGACTAAAATCTTCTGTTTTAAACACTTTTGTCTCTTGCCTTCCCTAACACCATAGACTGCTGGGGGCAAATCTCCCACTTTTTTCTCGTCACTACTTAGTTTATTTGGCTGGCTACTCCTCCTATACAAAATTATATGTAGTGATTCCTCAGGAGTTGGTCCTGTGCCCTTTTCTCTGTCCACACACATGGTTTAGATCATCTCATCTAAACCTGTGACTTCAAATACATTTTAAAGGCCAGTAATGCCTGAAATTTGATCCCAGCTTAGATCTCACTCTGAGTTTATATTGATTAGCCCACATTTATCTCAAACTATATGTCATGGATTGAATTGTGTCCCCCCAAAAATGTGTGTAGCAACTTGGCTAGGTCATGATTCCTGGTGTTGTATGATTGTGTTATCTGATGTGATGTCCTTATGTGTTGTAAACTCTACCACTATAATGAGTTATATATGATCTCCTCATGTGTTGTAAATTCTATCACTGTGATGAGGTTATACTGATGAGGTTGACAAGATCACTGTCTTAATACAATCTCTTTTGAGACATAAAAGAGAGAAGTGAGCAGAGACACATGGGAAGCTCATACCACCAAGAAAGCAGTGCTGGGAGCAAAGCGTGTCCTTTGGACCTGAGGTTCCTGTGCAGGGAAGCTCCCAGACCAAAGAAAGACTGATGACATGGACTTTCCTCCAGAGCCGATGGAGAAAGCATTCCCCTGGAGCTGATGCCCTGAATTTGGACTTGTAGCCTACTGGATTGTGAGAGAATGAACTTTCTTAGTTGAAACCATCCAATTGCGGTATTTCTGTTGGAGTAGCACCAGATGACTGCGACGCTATATTACTCCCATCTTCACCATCTCTGTAAATAGCACTACAATCCACCCAACTGCTTAAACCCAAATCTTGGGGTTTGCTCTCGTTCCCTCAAAACATATCAAACAATAGAACTAGCTGATAGATTGGATACATCTCTCAAACATGTCTTGCATCAACCCACTTCTCTTATTTCCACTGCCTCCACTCTAGTTAAGATCATCTTACTGGCCTCTGCACTCTGCTCTTGACCCTCTCCAATTCATTCCAGAGTTATTATTAAAAAGCAAATCATATCATATCCCCCTGGCTCAGACCATATAAATTGCTTCCCATTGATCAGGCCCCAAACCCTTAATGTGGACTATGATTCCAGGTTACAGTGGCCTCTCTATATCTCTCCCACCCCCTCAGATGTCCTTTTGAGCCACTTTACCCAGTACTTTCTATGGCCAGGCACTCTGATCTTCTTTCAGTTCCCCAAATACAAAATGTTCCTTTCTACCTCATGATCTTCTTGCCTGACTACCTCCTACTTAATATTCATTTCTTTGCCTAAATATTACTCCCTCATAAAGGCATCCTTTGATCCTAAGTCTAAGTTATGTCCTCTTCCTATACTATCTCACAACTACATATAACTCTTCACCGGAAAATTATGTGCGTGATTATCTTCCCCACTGAGGTTAAGTAGGGACCAGCCATATCTTTTCTGTTTACCTCTGTATACCTAATTCTAGCAGAGTGATTAGCACATACATAGTAGATGCTCAGTAAATACTTGTTAAATGAATAGTTGCATTATGGATTAAAGGGTTGCATAAATAAACAAATGAATAGAGCTATGTCCATTGAGCTGCTACCCTCAAAAAAAAAAAAAAAAAAAAAGTCTGCTCCTAGGAGTTGATATTTTCTTAAGCGTTACCTGCCACAGATATTCTTCAAGTGACAGGTATAGTATGTCATAGCCAGGAGACACTCAGTGGGCAAAGTTACCACTATAAGGCCAGATACTCCTGTGCCCAGAACTGAGTTAACAGAGCTTAACCACAGGTAACATCACTGGGCTGGAAATTTAGCCACTAAAAGATCTTGCCAATCTCCCTTCTGTATCAGAGAATGAGTTTTTGAGGCAACAGTTACTTTTAAAAATAAATAAATTGCTAAATTAAGTTTCACTGCCACTGCTAAGTGGTGATACTTAAACCTTGAAAAGCATAAAAAATAAAAATGATAATTTTGTACATTCAGAAATTGATAAAAAGCATCCCTAATTTCTTGATTTTGCATAATAAAGCCAAGATAATATGGCATGAAAAGGGGGAGATCTAATTTTTTTCATTACATTGTTGACTTTTCTTCATCTTCCTCTTAAAATTCTTTAAGAAAAGCAGTTTTTTCTCCCAGTAAATGCATAAGATAATCAGTTTGTAATCCTCTAGTGGTAAACATAGGATCAGCATATACAATTATCGCAAAAACTCACTTTGAAATGACAGAAAAAGATAACTAATACATGTGTTTCTTTTAAGAGAAAATAAATACTCTAACTTTGGGAGAAAATGAGCTAAAAGCTGAGATCAAAGCCATAGAAAAACAGCAACCAAAAACTGATTAAGATTTCCATTACTCTATTAGCTCTTGAAATATATTCTGAAAGGCTCAGCAAATGTATCACATTTTGAAAATCTTGGCATTTGCTAGTAAAATTCAAATACATTCTTGCTACGATTAATGTAATATGTAAGCAATTCTTCACTTTAGATATTGAGAGAAGAGTGTTAAATATAAACATCTTAGAAATGTATAAA
The DNA here is from genome assembly GCA_030035585.1 of Dugong dugon. Taxonomy (NCBI): domain Eukaryota; kingdom Metazoa; phylum Chordata; class Mammalia; order Sirenia; family Dugongidae; genus Dugong; species Dugong dugon. The sequence continues at coordinate 38,661,450 of CM057467.1, forward strand.
TGTTCTTTTGGGGAGTAAGAGCAATGGAAGCAATCCAACCTCAGAGGACTTTGACAGAAGAATGGCTTGACCTGTACAGAATCATCCTAGTTTTTTTTTATTTTTATTTTTTAACACAATTCTATTGCAGGAGTTTAAAAACTCCCATTGTGGTTTCAATGTTATAATTTAAAAGTCACTAATTTAATTTCTGAATTTCATATTGACCTGGACACGAAGGTGTCATGGACTGAATTATGTCCCCCCCAAAATGTGTGTATCAGTTTGGCTGGGCCATGATTCCTGGTATTGTGTGATTTTCCTATATGTTGTAAATCCTGCCTCTATGGTGTTAATGAGGGAGGATGGGTGGGACTTGTGTTAGTGAGACAGAACTCAATCTACAAGGTTGGACTGTGTCTTGAGACAATCTCTTGAGATATAAAAGAAGTGAGCAGAGAGACAAGGAGACCTCATACCACCAAGAAAGCAGTGCTGGGAGCAGAGCGTGTCCTTTGGACCCAGGGTCCCTGCGTGGAGAAACTCCTAGTCTGGGGGAAGATTGATGAGAAGGGCAACAGAGGGAGAAAGCCTTCCCCTGGAGCTGAAGCCCTGAATTTGGACTTTTAGCCTACTTTACTGTGAGGAAATAAATTTCTCTTTGTTAAAGCCATCCACTTGTGGTATTTCTGTTATAGCAGCACTAGATGACTAAGACAGAAGGGAAGGAGGGCCAGCACTTTGGACATCTATACATGGGTCCATCTGAAGTACAATAATATTAAATAATTTGTATAAATTCCTTAAAGTGGATATTTCGGATGTACTCACCCAGTCCATTCTCCCTTTTCTAGAATTTACCCCTTTATAGTCCCTCTTGTAGGAAGCAACTCCTCACCTCTAGATGATTTGGCTAAGGCTGAATGCCAACACAAGAAGAACTAGTGCATAGGCTGGGTTAAATTAGTTGGATTCTTTCTCTAGAAGTTGCACTTGGAGACACAGGGACTCTTAGGTGATAGTGGACAATTGAATTGAAATTTCAGGGCAAGTAGAGGTAGGGATGGTTACATGGAACCACATGAAGCCAAACAAGAGAGAAAAGAAAGAAGCAGAGAAAAGGGGGTTCTCATGTTTTAGAGACACAGAGAGAATAACCTTGTACCTGAATTTCCCTTTCTAGTATCTGTTCCCTTGAGGCTTGTCTCTATTTCATTTCTTGTTCTAAAGTGTCTATGAGGTTGCCTGTTTTAGCCTAAAATAAATTTCCTCTTAATTTAAACAAGCCTAAGTGGGCTTTTGTTCCTTACAACCAGTGATCCTGGGCTGATCTTATTTATAGAAACGTCTATGGCACAGTGGTTAAGAGCTTGTCTGCTAACCAAAAGGTTGGCAGTTCGAATCCACCAGCCTCTCCTTGGAAAGCCTTTAGGGCGGTACTACTCTGTCCTACAGGGTCACTATGAGTCAGAATAGATTTGACGGCAGTGGGTTTGGTATTTGATTTTAGGTCTGAAGTTAACTAGTATTCCATCCTCAGATTAGTCTGTATGTGGAGACACAGTTTGAGAGTGAATAAATGGACTTCTGGCTTCTTAGTTGGAACATCTTTTCTATTGGCCAGTATTCACAATCTTAAGTTAACAATGGTCACAAAAGAGCAGGTCCTGCGATCAGACAAACTCTCATCTTATTTCCCCATGCAGGGTATAAAATTCAAGTGGTATCTTCCACAAATAGTCAGGACGGAGTCATTGTTTCTGGAGGTTTGGGTTCTCAATGCCCCTTTCTTAGCAGTGGTAGGTAAGGCCTTTGAAGCTCCATCCTAAAATGGCAAGGCTCTAAATAACACAGTTGAAACATACTGAGACAGATTCACAACTGTCTGCAAAAGAAATCTCCTGCTGACGTCAATGGGAGTTTATCCTGAGGGTCTAAGAATTAGGCGAGTATTAATAAATTTTGGTGAGTTATTTCAATCTGGTCTGAAGGCTTTATAGCTTTTTCCTTCCCGGGAGTGGGATGGAGAAGAGGAGGAAGTGACTATGTGAGAACACTTTTATGTTCGCTGTGTTTTACTTGGAGATTTTGCTTAGGAAGTTCAAGTTAGAAGAAAATAAGCACAGGTTTTTATTCTTCTTTATGCTCTGACTCTTTTCTCCCTCCCTGACCCTGTTTCTAGTCCCATAATGAATAAAATGGGCTTCTCTTGCATGATTTCAACTTTTACTGATTATCAGAAAAACTTTGAAAATGACATTTAGATTTAAAAGCAAGTGGGGATGCAGGTGTTGAGTATTTGATCATTAAGTTTTGGGGTTTTGTATTGAGTTTCTGGCCACTTTTCCATTGTTTTCACTGAGAAACCCTTGCTTTTTGGCAGGATGAATATAAGCGCTCAGAGTGACTAGTTTTAGTGGAAACATTAAATGAGGCAAAACCTTTTAGATGGGGGAAAGGAAAAAGCTTACAATAAAAAAGAAATGCTGTGGTTTTGGAAATCCATAATTTTTTTTCAAAACCACATATATATCAATAAGCCATGCAGTATTTAACCAGTTGGAAAATCTTGTTGCATAGAGACTAGAATTCATCATAAGAAAGGACAATGTTTTTCCTCTAATGTTTCAGGTGTCTAACAAAAGCATGCTAAAATTTAACATATAATTTATTGTCCAAATAAGGGAACTTTGAGAATGAAGGAGTACTACTAATAATTATACTGGAACAACAGGCATAAACCAGTACACTTCACAAATACGGCCACAGCTGTCACCATTTTCTCTCCAAAGTTCAAAATCATTAAAAATGGTTTCCTTCTAGTTTTCCCAACAAAATATTTGGAATTATTTCTACTTAGCTATTAGAACTGACTTCAAACATAAAATAGTCTTTATTATATACAACTTGAGATTCTTTTTTCAACTCTGAAATTAGTATCTACTCTGGTAATTTTCTCTACTGCATACTTGGCCTTCCTAATTTCATTGTTTTATATTTGATTATTTTTTCTTTATTTATTGTGAAATAATTACAGACATATAGAAGAGTGGATAAAACAAAAAAAAAAAATAATTGAAAGAAAACGTCTATATAACAATCTCGCAGATAAAGAGCCAGAACAATGCCTCTACCCTGCACAGCACTTCCCAATAAAAATATTCTCACACGCAAAAGGCAATACTATCTACTGTTAAGGCAATTACTTACTTGATTTTGTTTATAGTTTTAACTACTGCTTCCAACTAGTTCGCTCTGGTTTGATCTCCTGCTGAGAATTTGCATTTCCACTCCAGATATACTGAATCAGAATCTACATTTTAACAAATCCTCAGGTGATTCACCTTATCCTAAGAATCTTATCATAAGAATCAACTGGGGATACATAAGAATCACCTGGAGATCTTGTTAAACTGTAGATTCTGATTCAGTATATCTAGGGTGGAATTGCAAATTCTTAGCAGGGGGTCGAACCGGACGAACCAGCCCTGGTTTGAACCTCCAAACTTTAGGTTAGCAGCTGAGTGCTTAAACATTGCACCACCAGGGTCTCCTTAAGTAATCTCATAGCTCCCACCAATGCTATTTTCTTTCACTACCCATCAAGAAATTTAACATGCAATTTAGTCCAACTTAAATGCTTGAGCCCTTTCTGATAAGATAGCTCTGGTGAAAATACACTTGTATGAAAGAGTTCATCCTTTCCAACAGTCATTGATTGATCACCTACTATTTGCCAAGTACTGTGCTAGAGAATCCACAAATGAATAAAAATAGTCTTTGTAGTGAGAAATCCACAGGAAAGGGTGGGGCACAGAAATCTGCCAGGAGGACAAAGTAGGAGACCTAGGCATCAGATATAGGAAGGACATTTTTTTTTTTTTTTTAAGGGCAAGCTCTGCTAATGGACAAAACTCACTGCAAGCCAAGATTACCTTTTTTACCTAGAATACCTAGAATGCAACTGCCAAGAGGTTCTAAGGGAGTTATGAAAACAACCACTTTTTAGATTCACGTTGACCGGAACTGTCACAGAAAAAGAATAGAGAGCCAAAGGACTCCAGCTCTCTTCGAACCACCTTTAACCACCAGAGATAGCTAACAACTGTAAATTTCCATGGTATAAACAGTGGAATTGTCTAAAGTTAATCCCGGGAGCTAATTTTGGGTGACCTGGACAACAAACAGGAGCCCTGGTGGCGCAGTAGTTCAGAGCTTGGCTGCTAATGAAAAGATCAGCAGTTTGAATCTACCAGCCACTCCTTGGAAACTCTATGCGACAGTTCTACTCTGTCTTATAGGGTCACTATGAGTTGGAATCGACATGATGGTAGTGGTTTTTTTTTTTTGTTTTGTTTTGTTTTTTGACAACAAACAAGATGGAACCAAGTCCCTCCTCTCTACTTCTCCTAGTGGGAGGGTAGATACTCACACTCAGCTTTTCATGGGACTGGGGACTTCCTCTGTTTAGAGGGGAGACTGCAATAATCCATGGCCACAAGGTTTCTAGGTGCCGAACAGTTGGCATTCCAAGCCAAATTCATGTAAATAGTTGGCACACAAGTTGAGATGAAGCACCCAAGCAACCTGTTTTCTCCCACTGACAAGACTGTTTTCTCACACCTCTCCTATTAAAAAAAGAACAGCAGGAGGAAATGTTCATTTCCTCTAAAACCCACTACATGTCCAACACAGGCCCCTGACGCCAGCCCAGCTCTCAGATTGGGTTGATGAGTGCACAATGGATCTGTGTTTTCTCTTTTGCTGTTGGCCCTGGGCAAAATGTTGTAAAATTCATGGTTTTCAAGCCCTGTGCTTGACAGGTAGACACCCAGAAGGAAAGCATGAAGTTTCCTTAATAAACATCATAAATTGGATGAAGAATAAAATGTTTTCCGTTATCTCCTCTGCAATTTGTTTCATGGTCAGCATAACTCTAATACTGAAATCTGACAAAAATATTCCAAAAAATTTACAGACCATTGTCCTTCATAAATATAGACATGAAAACACTAAGTAAAATTTTGACAAATCAAATTCAGCAAAATATAAAAGGGATAATACATCATGACTGAGTAGGATTCAGCTCAGGTACGCAAGATTAATTTAACATTTAAAAATCAATGTAATTCACCATATTAGTAAAATAGAGAGGAAAAATTCGACACCTATTCATGATAAAAACTCTCAGCAAACAAGGACTGGAAGGGAATTTACTCAATCTGATAAAGGGCACCCAGGAAAAACCTAAAATTAACATCATTCTTAATGGTGAAATACTGAAAATTTCCCCTTAAAATAGGAAATAGGCAAGGGTGCCCACTTCTACCAATTCTATTCAACTTTATACGGGTGGTCCTAGACATAGTAATAAAACAATAAGGCAAGCAAGCATTTAAAAAAAAATAAAGTAGGAAGAAAAGAGAGAAAGCTGTCTCTATTTGTAGATAACGTGATTGTTTATATAGAAAATCTCCAGAAATCTATAAAACAACTATTAGATATAGAAAGGTAGCAGGTACAATGTTTGTGTACAAAAATCAATTGCACTTTTACATACCTGCAGCAAACAATGGGAAAATAGTTTAAAAAATTTCAATTTGAATAACAACAGACAACTTAAAACACATAAATAAATTTGACAAAATATATGAAAGAGCTCTACATGAACAGAATGAAATATGGCTGAGAGAAATTAAAGAGGGCTCAAATAAACATAGAGCTTTATCATGGTCATGGATTGGAAGACATTGAAAATGTTTACATTTCTTTGTTCATCAAAAGACTTTACCAAAAAAGTGAAAAGACAAGCAACCGACTCGGAGAATATCTTCAGAAACCATATACCTGATGAGAACTTAATAACCAAAATATATCTATAAAACTTCAACAACTTAACAACAAAAAGACAACCCAATCATAAAATGGGCAAAGGACTTGAATAAACATTTTACCAAAGAGGACATTCAAATGGTCACCAAACACACGAAAAGATGCTCATCATCATTAGCCATCAGAGAAATGCAAATCAAAACCACAATGAAATACCATTTTGCTCCCACTAGGATGGCTAAGATAAAAAACAAACAAACAAAAAACCAGAAAACAACAAATGTTGGTAACAATATGGGGAAATTGGAACTCTTACCCATTGCTGGTGGGAATGCAAAAGTACAGAAAGTTAAGGAAAACAGGGTGGCAGTTCCTCAAAAAACTAAAAATAGAACTACCATATGACCCATCAATTCCATTCCTAGGTATACATCCAAAAGACTTGAAAGCAGAGATTTGTACACCAATGTTCATTGCAGCACTATTCACAATAGTGATGAGTGTTTAGGTTGTTTCCACAATAGCCAAAAAGTGGAATAACCTAAATGCTCATCAACAGACAATAGAAAAACAAAATGTGGTACATACACACAGCCAGCAGGAGAAATGAAGTCTTGATACATGCTACTATATGGATGGGGAGGATGAAAGGAGGGAGGAGGGGTAACAGTAATGGAAATATTGCATTGATTAAGGATAGGCTGCAAGCCAGTTACTGTAATTGTGGTCAATAAGTTGTACACCTGTAAAAAGTTGAATTGGCAAAAGTTGTGTGACAGATATATTTACAAACAATGACAAAAAAAAAAAAAAGAGTAGCTGCTGAGGCTGCTTACGTACAACCAAAAATCTTATGGGATTTGGTGGCTTAGTTTGGAGGTTTAGGATCATGGTTTCATGGGACATTCCAGTTAATTGGCCTGATAGTATGTTTAGTGCCTCTGTTCCATCTCCTAGTTTGATACATAGTGCCTGGGGTCTTCAAAGCTTACAAGTAGCCATCCAAGGCACAACAGTTGGTCTTTATTCACCTGGAATAATAGAGGAACCATGAATGACTGCCTCCTTTGCCATGAGACTAGAAGAACTGGATGGTGCCTGCTACCATTACTGAACATTTCGATCAATTTCCATAGATGAATCCTGATCAAAAGTGGGAAAACGCAGAAAAGAATTTCAAATTCTCACGGACTCCAGACTTCCTGGAGCCATGGGAGTTGGATGAACCCCTGAAAATATTGCTCTGAGATAATCTTTAAACCTTAAACCAAAAGTATTCCTGAAGTTTAAAACCAGACAATAGTTTAGCTTAACTAGTAAAAAATGACTGCCTTGCTCATTGTGCTCTTTTAAAAACTATCTACGTGGGATCAAATTGACAATAGCAATTCAAAAGATTAGACAGGAACCTTAGAGGGCAGTGAATTTTATGTGAATGGAGGAGTAACAACTCAGAAAAGGAGAGTGGAATGGTTACACAACTTGAAGAATGTCATCAATGTCACTAAATCGTACATGTAAAAACTTGAATTGCTGTACATTTTGCTGTGTATATTCTCAACAACAACAAAATAAATAAAATTATATATAAAAAAGAAAACATTTACATTTCATCGTATTATGATTATATTACATCAAAAGAAAACTCTAACAAATTTTGAGCTCTAGATATATGATATACATGCTGAAATGCTTAGGGGGTTGTGTAGTAATATTTGCAACTTACCCTGATACGCATCAAAAATAAAATGGATTGATAAATGGATATATGGATAGATAAATGATAAAACAATTGCGGCTAAATTTTAATGGTAGAATCGAAGAGGTAGGTATGTAAGTAAAAAACAAACGAAAAACCCCGTTGCCATCGAGTGGATTCTGACTCGTGGCGACCCTATAGGACAGAGTAAAACTGCCCCATACGGTTTCCAAGGAGTACCTGGTGGATTCAAACTGCCTGCCTTTTGGGTATATAAGTGCTTTAAGTACTTATTGTAAAATTCTTTCAATGTTACCATATATTTGAAAGTTTTCATAATAAAATGCGTATATGCACAAATACACAAATTAACTTGTGCTTGCATACACATAGACTATCCTTAGAAGGAATAATAAAAAGTCAGTAACTTTAGTTGCCTTCCAGGAGTGTAGGGGACAGCTGGGACACCAGGGTGGCACAGGGAGTCTTCCTTTTAACTGCATACCTTTCTGTCCTTTTGACTATTTACTACAAGAATGTATGGCATATATAAAAAGGAGGAAAAGAATATCTATATCTGAGAACCCCACACATACTTAACGTAGCCTTGGTGCTACAATGGCTAAGCACTCGGCTGCTCACTGAAACTTTGGTGGTTCCAACCCACCCAGTGGCTCCTCAGGAGAAAAGATCTGGAGAACTGCTTCCATAAAGATTACAGTCAAGGAAGTTCATGGGGCAGTTTTACTCTGTCAGACTGGGTCACTATGAGTCAGAATCAACTCAACGGCACCTCACAGCAACAACACATACTTGAGAAGTTTCTATTGTCTTCCTCCTTTATGTTCAATAGTACATGAAATTAGAGTACACATGTCTTTGATATGCTTATCCTCTATTTTTTCCACTAAAATGTAGGCTCCATGATGGCAGGGGCTTTATCTTGTTCACCGTTGCATCATTAGTCACTAGCACAGGGCAGACAGTTACTCAAATGCAAAAAAAGAAAAAAAAAAATTCTTGACCACTTGGTGTTCTCAAGAGGACAGGCAAAGGAGGTATCACAATTACTAAGGCCTGGGCGGCAAAGCCAAAGTATATTGGCCACCTGATGTCCGTTGAAATGGGAGAGAGGTCTACAGAGAAGGAATGTGAGAGGTAACAGATGCCTCTACTGTCTCTTAAGTTGGGACTCAATTTTTATTTCCTTTAACATTGAGATGTCTACATTAGGGCACATCTTGGGCACAGACTATGATCCTGAATACCCTACTGAGGGCTTTGGAGTATTTTCCTTTCCTTGCAACTCCTCACTAGGGTTGCTCATTATCACAAGTCAACTCTCTAGGCTGCTGATGAAGCTACACATCAGATCTGAACCATGGAAGGTATTATCGTAGGACGCCTATCTTGGCCCTCATTTGAAATAGTGAAATAATTTTCTCCTTCTCAATATAGTGCATTACCTCAGGGCCATTTTCCAGTTAAATAAAGTCAAAATCCCGTATTCTTCCTGCTTCTCTTTTCTATGAGCAAAGGGAGCCTTTCTAGCCCCATTAAAAAATAAAAACATCGCTGGTGAGTTGATTCCAACTCGTAGTGACCCTATAGGACAGAGTAGAACTGCCCCATAGCGTTTCCAAGGCTGTAATCTTTATGGAAGCAGACTGCCACTTCTTTCTCCTGTGGCGTGGCTGGTGGGTTCCAACCTCTGACCTGTTGGTTAGAAGCCAAGTGCTTTTAACCACTTCGCCACTCATAAAAATCCATTGTCATTGAGTCGATTCTGACTCATAGCGGCCCTATAAGACAGAGTAGAAATGCCCCATAAGGCTTCCAAGGAATGGCTAGTGGATTGGAACTGCTGAGCAGCCGAGCTCTTAACCACTGCGCAGTCAGTCCATACTGCCCTCAAATTCTGGTATTACCTCAAGCAGCTGCACAGCCCACGGGTGGGAAGCCTCTTGCTCTCTCTCCGGCTAAGCTGGAGGGCAAAGTTTTGATTTCTTTGACAACCTGTGTTTATTTTTAGAAATATTAAGATGACTCACCTCTCCTGACATTTGTTTCTATAAAAATGAACTTTAAAATGTCACACTTCCAACTCTGTACAAAAAGAGAGAGAAAAGCTGCAAATGCAATTGAACCCTAAGAGGACTTCACTTGAGAGTACATTTCATCCTGCCAGGCCCTCTTCCCTCCCTTTCACTTCCTGAGACTGATATGTCTCTTCTGACCACCCCCGACTGAGCCACATCCTGCAGGTGATTGTGTGTGTGAGTGATCTGACAACAGATATTTGGGAGCAGGGGACAGTTACACAAGCCAAAATAAACGGAACTGGTGTTTGAATTGCTGCCTTCACATATGAATTGCTGGCTACAAAATTAGTAACCCTTAAATTATACATATTGTTGGTGAAGTACCAAGGTGATATCAAAAATCATTGTTTGAAGGATATATAACAACATAGAAAAATATTTCTGACATAATATTCAGTGTCCTCTCCTTTCCTTGTATTTCATTTATTCCTCTCAAGATAAGTTGACCAACTTAAAGCAAAAAGGTGACAAAAAATATGAGGTAATTAGTATGTCTTGAGAGATTTCAATAGGAAGTAGAAAGAGAAAAAAACAGACTCCAAAATAAATAGATTAAAAAGAGTACAGAGAAATGAGCAAAAATGCAAATACTCACTTAATGAATATGTGTTTGTGTGTGTGTATTTAAAGTATGTGGGCTTTAAAGTTTGAAAATTCCTAGATTGGTTACTGTGATGGTTAAGATTGTGTGTCAGCTTGGCTGGGACATGATTCTCCATGTTTTAATGTAATCACTCCCATGATTGAATATACTGTGAGTAGCCAATCAGATGAAAGGAAGTCTCCTTGAGGGTGAGGCCCGAATCTGTATATAAGCAGACATTCTGGCTTTTTGCTCTCTCCGGATCCTGCGGCTGCTTCCTGTCATCTCATCTCCCATTCTTGGGACTTGAGCTGTCAGCTTATCTGCTGAACCTGGGATTCATCGATCTGCACAGCCTGTGAGTGGGAGCCCTGCTCTCCGAACTTCTGATCTTGGGCTTGCCAGCTTCTGCAACTGTGTGACTTGAGAGAGGCCTCTACCCTGATCCACGGACTTGGGACTTTCTAGCCTCTACAATCACGTGAGCTGTTTCCTTGATATAATCTCTCTATATGTATATATTTATACACGTTACTGGTTTTGCTTCTCTAGAGAACCCAGCCTAACACATTTGGTACCAGGAGTGGTTCTAGAGAAACAAAATTGGAAGGATGAGTTTTCTAAATTGGTTCTCAAGTCTGGTTAGTCATAAAGATGTTGATGACTGCACTTCCAGCAGTAAAGAGGTCACCGCTAGTCCATGGAGCTAGGTGGCGATACAAATATGCAAAATATCACCACCGGTAGATCCGGTATTGGTGAAAGGTGAGGCTCAGGGTGAACACATGTGTGATATCTTTCTACAGCTTTGATGGAATGAGAAGTATAAGGAAGCTGGTTGGTTTGTCCTACTTTCGCTAGACAAACTGATGAAGGAAAGAGATGTGCTCAGGGCTTCAGATTCAAGGCTCAAGTGCCACATACATGACCTCAGGGCTTCCACTTGTGCTCTGAAACAAAGCCTTATTTCTTGTAGTAACAGAGCCGAAATTGCTGAAAACAAAACCCAGAGTCTTATTGTAAGAGTGGCTGAATTACAAGCCAGCTCAATTACAAAACTCGAGAGGTGTCTGATGTTAAAGTAAGGACATTGATTGGGAAGAGATGGAATCCTGAGACTTGGGATGGGGACATATGGGCAGATAATCAGGAAGCTGGGGACACTGAGCCTGTAAATACTGTTGAATGACTCCTGCCAGCAGAACCAGTCCCATCTGAAGAGATTACTTCATGTTTGTCCGCTAAACCACCCTGCCCAGAAAAACCATTAGCCCCTCCACTCCCATCTAATGAAATTAGCCCTAGCCCAGCTGCCTCTAAAGAGCACTTGCCTGAGTCATTGCCTGGAGCATCGCCCGAGGCAGATGCTTTACAAGATAATAATGAATGTTCTCAAAACAATTCCACACTACTGATTCTGGCTTCTAGACCAATAACTAGGCTTAAGTCCCAGCGAGCCCCAAAAGCTGAAGTACAAAGTGTGACCCAGGAGGAAGTACGCTACATTCCAAAAGAACTACTTGAGTTTTCTAATATGTACAGAAACCTGGGGAATATGTGTGGGAATTGCTATTAAGGATGTGGGATAATGGTTCAAGGAACATAAAGATGGATCAGTCTGAGTTTATTGATATGGGTCCACTGAGCACAGACTGTTCCTTCAATGTTTCAACTAGAGAAGTTAGGAAAGGATCTAATAGTTTACTTGATCGGGTTGCTGAAGCATGGATTATGAGGTGGCCGACACTAAATCAAGTTGAAGTACCAGACCTGCCTTGGTATACTGTAGAAGAAGGTATCCAAAGGCTTAGGGAAATTGGCATGCTAGAGTGGATTTATCAAGTTAGACCCATAGACCCACACATGGAGTGTCCAGAGGACACACCTTTTACCACAACTGTGAGGAACAAATTTGTGAAGGTAGCTCTAGCATCCTTGAAGACTGCTGTGATTGCTGTTTTATGTAAGCTAGATTTGACAGTGGGAACTGCCCTAACTGAATTAAGACACCTAACTACAATGGGGCTGACTGAACCCCGTGGTAGTAGAGGCCAAGTGGCTGCACTGAATCGACAAAGACAAGGTGGACGTGGTTACAGTAATGGACAGAAGAGTCAAAGCAGTAATCAGAATGCTCTGACTCGTATGGACTTAGGGCATTGGCTACTTAGTCATGGTGTCCCTAGGAGTGAAATATATAGGAAATCTACTAAATATTTACTTGATCTATACAAACGGATGAATTCTAAGTCAGGTGAACAGCAGTCTAACTTGAATCACCAGAATAGAGCGTCACGGTCCGTCAATCAATTCCCAGATTTGAGTGAGTTTAAAGACCCACAACCTCTTGAATGAAGTGGAGGCCAGGTCCCCTTGAGGAAGGACTCCAATACACTGCCAAAACTTTTCTTTTTTTATATTTTATTGTACTTCAGGTGGAGGCTTACAGAACAAATAGTTTCTCATGAAACAGTAGTACACATGTTGTTTTATGAAATTGGTTAACAACCCCACAACATCTTAACCCTCTAACTTCTCAACATTTTTTTTTTTTTTTTTTTGGTGAAAATACACATAGCCAAAGATACACCGTTTCAAAAATTTCTACATGCACAGTTCAGTGACATTGACTATGCTCTTCCAATTGTGCTGTTATTCTCACTTAAGATGAAGGCTTACAGAACAAAATAGTTTCTCATTTAACAGTTACTACAAATGTTGCCCTATGACAATGGTTAACAATCTCACAACACATCAACAATATCCTTACTCAACCTTGGGTTTCCTGTCACCAGCTTCCTTGTCCCCTTCTGCCTTCTGGCCCTTGTCACTGGACTCCTGTACCTCGTTAGTCTCACTTGGTTTTACGGGGTTGTCCACTCCCAGGCTGAACAGTGAACCTCAGAGGTAGCTTCACCACTGAGCTAAAAGGGTGTCTGGGGGCCATACTCTCGAGGTTTCTCCAGTCTCCTTTAGGCCAGTAAATCTGGTCTTTGTTTTGTGAGTTAGAAGTATGCTCTACATCCTTCTCCAGCTCTGTCCAGAACCCTCTGTTGTGATCCTGGTCAGAGAAGTCAGTGGTGGTAGCCGGGCACCATCTAGCTGTACTGGACTCAGTCCGGTGGAGGCCTTGGTAGCTGTGGACAATTAGTCCTTTGGACTAATCTTTTCCTTGTATCCTGTTCTCTTCATTCTCCGTTGCTCCCGAAGGGATGAGACCAGTACCAAAACTTTTTACTGTTAATATTTCTCCCAGCCTTCCCCAAAGGGATCTATGGCCTTTTACAAGAGTGACTGTTCACTGGGGAAAAGGAAATAATCAGACTTTTCAGGGATTACTGGATACTGGCTCTGAGCTGACACTAATTCCAGGAGACCCAAAATGTCACTGTGGCCCACCAGTCAGACTGGGGGCATATGGAGGTCAGGTTATTAATGGAGTCTTGGCTCATGTCCATCTCACAGTAGGTCCAGTGGGTCCCCGAACCCATCCTGTGGTGATTTTCCCAGTTCCAGAATGCATAATTGGAATAGATATACTCAGCAACTGGCAGAACCCCCACACTGGACAAATAGAGTAAGGGCTATTATGGTAGGAAAAGCCAAGTGGAAGCCATTAGAACTGCCTCCACCTAGGAAAATAATAAACCTAAAGCAATACCGCATTCCTGGAGGGGTTGCAGAGATTACTGTCACCATCAACGACTTGAAAGAGGCAGGGGTGGTGATTCCCACCACATCCCCATTTAACTCGTCTATTTGGCCTGTGCAAAAAACAGATGGATCTTGGAAAATGACAGTAGATTATCAAAAACATAACCAGGTGGTGACTCCAATTGCAGCTGCTCTTCCAGATATAATTTCACTGCTTGAGAAAATTAATATGTCTCCTGGTACCTGGTATGTAGCTATTGATCTGGCTAATGCCTTTTTATCCATACCTGTTTCAAAGGACCACCAGAAGCAGTTTGCCTTCAGCTGGCAAGGCCAACAATACACCTTCACTTGCCTATCTCAGGGCTACATTAACTCTCCAGCCCTCTGTCATAATTTAGTCCGCAGGGACCTTGATCTCCTTTCCCTTCCACAAGACATCACACTGGTCCATTACATTGATGACATTATGCTGATTGGACCTAGTAAGGAAGAAGTGTCAATGACTCTGGACTTATTGGTAAAACACTTGCGTGCTAGAGGGTGGGAGATTAATCTCACAAAAATTCAGGCACCTTTCACTTCATTGAAGTTTCTAGGGGTCCAGTGGTGTGGGTCATGTTGAGACATTCCTTCTAAAGTGAAGGATAAGTTATTGCATCTTGCTGCTCCCACAACTAAAAAGGAGGCACAACACCTAGTGGGCTTCTTTGGATTTTGGAGGCAACATATTCCTCATTTGGGTGTGCTACTCCGGCCTATTTATAAAGTGACTCAAAAAGCTGCTAGTTTTGAGTGGGGATCAGAGCAAGAGAAGGCTCTGCAACAGGTTCAGGCTGCTGTGCAAGTCACTCTGCCTCTTGGACCATATGATCCAGCTGATCCAATGGTGCTTGAAGTGTCAGTGGCAGATGGAGATGCTGTTTGGAGTCTTTGACAGGCCCCTATTCGTGAATCACAGCGCAGACCCTTAAGATTTTGGAGCAAAGCTCTGTCATCCTCTGCAGATAACTACTCTCCTTTTGCGAAACAACTTTTAGCATGTTACTGGGTCTTAGTAGAGACTGAATGCTTAACCATGGGACACCAAGTCACCATGAGGCCTGAGCTGCTCATCATGAACTGGGTGTTGTCTGACCCACAGAACCATAAAGTTGGATGTGCACAGCAGCACTCCGTCATTAAATGGAAGTGGTATATTTGAGATCGGGCCTGAGCAGGACCGGAAAGCACAAGTAAGTTGCATAAGGAGGTGGCCCAAATGCCCATGGTCTCCACTCCTGTCACATTACCTTCCATCTCCCAGTCTGCACCTATGGCCTCATGGGGAGTTCCTTATGATCAGTTGACTGAGGAAGAGAAAACTTGTGCCTGGTTTACAGATGGTTCTGCGCGATATGCAGGCGCCACTTGAAAGTGGACTGCAGCAGCACTTACAGCCCGTTTCTGGGACCTCCCTGAAGGACAGTGGTGAAGGGAAATCCTCTCTATGGGCAGAACTTCGAGCTGTGTACCTGGTTCTTCACTTTGCTTGGAAGGAGAAATGGCCAGATGTGCGATTATATACTGATTCATGGGATGTGGCCAATGGTTTGGCTGGATGGTCAGGGACTTGGAAGGAATATGATTGGAAAATTGAAGACAAGGATTTATGGGGAAGAGGTATGTGGATATACCTCTCTGAATGAGCTAAAGACGTGAAGATATTTGTGTCTTATGTGAATGCTAACCAAAGTGTGACCTCAGCAGAGGATGATTTTAACAATCAAGTGGGTAGGATGACACATTCTGTGGAAACCACTCATCCTCTTTCCCAACTACTCCTGCCGTTGCTCAATGGGCTCATGAACAAAGTGGCCATGGTGACAGGGATGGAGGTTATGCATGGGCCCAGCAGCATGGACTTCCACTCACCAAGGCTGACATGGCCACAGCCTCAGCTGAGTGCCTAATCTGCCAGCAGCAGAGACCAACACTGAGTCCCCGATATGGCACCATCCCTCGAAGTGATCAGTCAGCAACTTGGTGGCAAGTTGATTACGTTGGATCACTTCCATCATGGAAAGGGCAGCATTTTGTCCTTACTGGAATAGACACTTACTCTGGATATGGATTTGCCTTCCCTGCATGCAATGCTTCTGCCAAAACTACCATCCGTGGACTTACAGAATGCCTTATCCACCATCATGGTATCCCACACAGCATTGCCTCAGATCAAGGGGCTCACTTCACAGCAAATGAAGTGTGGCAGTGGGCCCATGGTCATGGAATTCACTGGTCTTACCATGTTCCCTATCATCCTGAAGCAGCTGGATTGATAGAACGATGGAATGGCCTTCTAAAGACACAATTACAGTGCCAGCTAGGTGGTAATACCTTGCAGGGTTGGGGCAATGTTCTCCAGGAGGCTGTATATGCTTTAAACCAGCATCCAATATATGGTGCTGTTTCTCCCATAGCCAGGATTGATGGGTCCAGGAATCAAGGGGTGGAAATGGGAGTGGCACCACTCACTATTACCCCTAGTGACCCACTTGCAAGATTTTTGCTTCCTGTCCCCTCTACATTATGCTCTGTGGCCTAGAGGTCTTAGTTCCAAAGGGTGGAATTCTCCCACCTGGAGACACATCACTG
The DNA here is from genome assembly GCA_030035585.1 of Dugong dugon. Classification (NCBI taxonomy): domain Eukaryota; kingdom Metazoa; phylum Chordata; class Mammalia; order Sirenia; family Dugongidae; genus Dugong; species Dugong dugon. Next base: position 38,677,933 of record CM057467.1, read on the forward strand.
ATTCTATTGAACTGGAAGTTAAGAATGCCGCCTGTCCACTTTGGGTATGCCTCTGGCTCAACAGGCAAAGAAGGGAGTTACCATATTGACTGGTGTGATTGATCCTGATTACCAAGAGGAGATCCTATTGATATTACATAATGGAGGTAAAGAAGAGTATGTCTGGAATGCAGGCGATTCCTTGGGGTGTCTCTTAGTACTACCATGCCCTGTGATTAAAGTCAATGGAAAACTACAGCAACCTAATTCTGACATGACTACTAATGACACAGACCCTTCAGGAATGAAGGTTTGGGTCACCCCACCAGGCAAAGAACCATGACCAGCCGAAGTGCTTGCAGAGGGCAAAGGAAATACAGAATGGGTGGTGGAAGAAGGTAGTTCTAAATACCAGTTATGGCCACGTGACCAGTTTCAGAAACAGGGACTGTAGTTGTTATGAGTATTTGTACTTTGTATGGGTGCATCAAATATTTTTGTTTCCTTCACTTATAAAATATAAGCTGTAAATGGGGCTAGTACGTTTTTGACTGTACGCATTAGTTTGTCTCATTTTAGGCACAAGTATGGCTTTCTCATTGTCTTTATTCAGAGATTATGTATGGTTTAAGGAGATGTGTACATGTGCCAAGTTGACAAGGGGTTGACTGTGGTGGTTAAGATTGTGTGTCAACTTGGCTGGGCCATGATTCTCCGTGTTTTAATGTAATCACACCCAGGATTGAATATACTGTGAGTAGTCAATCAGATGAAAGGGAGTCTCCTTGAGGGTGTGGCCCGAATCTGTATATAAGCAGACATTCTGGCTTTTTGCTCTCTCCGGATCCTGCGGCTGCTTCCTGTCATCTCATCTCCCATTCTTGGGACTTGAGCTGTCAGCTTATCTGCTGAACCTGGGATTCATCGATCTGCACAGCCTGTGAGTGGGAGCCCTGCTCTCCAACCTTCCGATCTTGGGCTTGCCAGCTTCGGCAGCTGTGTGACTTGGGAGAGGCCTCTACCCTGATCCATGGACTTGGGACGTTCTAGCCTCTACAATCACGTGAGCTGTTTCCTTGATATAATCTCTCTCTCTGTATATATATTTATACACTTTACTGGTTTTGCTTCTCTAGAGAACCCAGCCTAAGACAGTTACCTTAAAGGATTCAAGCAGCCAGTCACCCAAATGGTATAAATAGTAATCCAACAATGTGGCTTAGTGTGCCAAAGGGATTTTTTAGGAGCCCATTGGGAGAGGTGGAGAATGGGTTCTGGCTGGCAGACAGATGCAATAAAAGTCTGAAACTGCTTAGAAAGGTCTTCTTATATATTCAAATTAATTACAGAATAAAAAGAGTAACTCAATGAGAGTCTTAACCTGGGAATAATCATCCTATTAACCAGCCTATAGATTTGAAAATATTTACTAATCCTTTATCAGGCACTAAGTGCCCATATATGAAGTAAGTTCTCTGGGAGAAACACAACAGAAGTAATAAAGCTTTCCAGTTCTTAAGGTATATATAATCTAGAAATAATACAGATAGCCACTTAAGGTTTAAAAGATGTAAGGCAAGCGGTACTTGCAAATGGAGTCCATACAAGGGAAAAATTAAGGGGAAATTTGGAAAATCCTAAATGATAGAAGAGCTCTGGCTGAGTCTTGAGTGATGGGTGAGAGATGAGGGAAGGGTATTAGAAAAGCATTCTGTCTGGCTACAGATAGACGGCAAGAAGTTTTGGAATTAGCTATTTTTTGGTGTATTTTAATGTTTTTATGGAATTTTCACAGATTCTCAATAAATATTGCACTATGAATGAATGAATGAATGAACAAATCAGCGAGCACATTTTGATTGAATTGTGTGCATTTTCAGATGGTGGGGAGGGCTTGAAGCTTGTGTCCATTCTGCTCCTGACACTATAGCCACTCCCAGCAGGGTCATACCAAGAGTATTTGTTCAAAGTTTCCAACTCTTTATTTAGGCTTAAGATCAGGAATTTCTCAGGTCCCTATTCTCCAGCACCTAATTTTTTTTTTTCTTTTGTTTCCCTTTGCTCTTCATTTCAATTGCCTTCTTACCTTGTTTCTATTTTTTGTCTATGCCTAGGTGGTTTGCTGACTCATTTTTAGTTTGTGTTCCTGGCTCTGGCCTGAAACTCCCTTTGGACACTGCTCTCCGTAACCCTCCCATTACCTCCGTGCTGCATAAGTAGGGCAGGGACAACACCACCACTGTGCTGAATCCAGGCCCCCAGGATCCTGCCCTCAGGACTACTGTAGGTGATTTTCTGGAAAGGAGCTTCCTGAGGTGAGATAGGAGTCCACTGACACTGTAGTGAGTCTGCTATGGTTGACTCCATTGGCTAACTAATGAGTGCCTTATGTGTGTGTGTGGCTCTGTGCTGGGTCTGAGAATTCAGTGGTGAACAAGACCAATACAGTCTCTCCCTCATGGAATTTAAATTTATATGCCAGTGAAGGAGAAGATGTGGACCATGATAATGAATTTGGAGTTAAATGAAAGAAGTTATTGAAGTCATTAAAGGGTGTTAGGTTGGGCAATGATATGATCCCATTTATGAGTTAAGGAGATTACTTTTCCTACTGTGTGGGTGATGATTTGAGGGAGGCAGGAGTGAACACTGGATGGTCAGTTAGGGGAAAATAAGATAGACAAGGGGAAAGGATGGTAATTGGGACAGATAGAGATGGTGGAGATGAAGAGAAATGGATGTATTCAAGATGATTTGGAGGGTAGATTTGATAGGACTTGCTAATGCAATGGACTTGTGTGAAAGAGGGGAAGGGTGATATTATGGATTGAGTTGTGTCCCCCCAAAATGTATGTCAACTTGGCTAGGCCATGATTCCCAGTATTGTATGATTGTCCACCATTGTGTCATCTGATATGATTTTCCTATGTGTTGTAAATCCTGCCTCTATAATGTTAATGAGGCAGGATTAGAGGCAGTTATGCTAATGAGTCAGGACTAAATCTACAAGGTTAGGTTGTATCTTGAGTCAATCACTTTTGAGATATCAAAGACAGAAGCAAGCAGAGCGACAGGGGGACCTCCTACCACCAATAAATGCCAGGAGCAGAGTGTGTCCTTTGGACCCAGGGTCCCTGCACTGAGAAGCACCTAGACCAGGGGAAGATTGATGACAAGGACCTTCCTGTAAAGCCAACAGAGAGAGAAATCCTTCTCCTGGAGCTGGCACCCTGAATTCAGACTTCTAGCCTGCTAGACTGTGAAAGACTACATTTCTCTTTGTTAAAGCCATCCACTTGTGGTATTTCTGTTACAGCAGCACTAGATGACTAAGACAGGTGATGATCGACCCTGGAGGATACTGGGAATCAGTGGAATCCCATGACTGCATTGGCTTTGTATTGAGTGTGACTCATAGTGGAGAGGCAAGAGGGGTCTGAATATTAGTACTGCAACCAGTCAACTTTAACCCAGCAACTTTCGGAGTGTAAATTATCACCCTAATCTAAATAAGCCACATCTCACCTTCCTGTATTTTGATAGTGTTTAGACTAGGGGCTTGTCCAAAGCTATGAACATACAGGACTCAGATTCAAGACCATCTGCTGAGTGGAATACAGCTCACTCAGAAGCAGATCTTCTAGAGTTAGCAGTGGCCAGCTGCCACACACAGACGACAAAATTATAAAGGAATTGGTTGGTGTTTCCCTGAAAGAGGTGATTCTTGAGAAACAGTCATGGCAATTCCCACTCTTTGACTTGCTGCCTCTCGGTGACTTAAAAAATAGAAATAAGCAGTTATAGGAAGCCCCTGGGAGTGGCGGGATGAATGCCATCCGTCTTGGTTTATGAAAGCATTTTGATACCCAGGTGGACTTTACTTACCTGTCCTGCCAAGGCTATTATCTCCAGGACATCATCTCTGCTTAGAGGTCACGGCCAAATTTCCAGATGGTGGTAAATGATCTCTGCAACAAAATTCCCTTGTGTGCATAAGAGACGTTGCCTTGTGTCACAAAGAACCCCCCTCCATATTTAGCTAAGGAAAAATCTCTTTCAGTTTACCTGGACAGTACTGTCCAGTTCCTAAGTGCTCCCTTTACTTGTCTCCTGGAAATTTCAAGGAATACAGAAGAGATTTGAGAAACTTTACTCTAACGAGTTCCAGGGTCTCACCATACAAGTAGTCTACTTCTTTTTGAAATTATTTTGATAGTACTCAAATAAGAAGCTCAAACGAGGAGGCAGTGACAAAAATATTATGGTAGATCATAGGTGAGAGGGATCACTTTCAGACTCAAGGACTGTTGTAGTTGTTGTTAGTTGCTGTAGGGTCAATTTCGACTCATGGTGACTCCATTAGAAGATAATCATAATAACACCTCCACTTACAGTGTCCACTATGCACTGGGTAATGTTAGATGCTTTATATCAGGTTTTCTATTTCGATGTCACAACAACTCTATAAAATCAGTGTGGTTGTTCTCATTTTACAAAATAGAAATCTAAGACTAAATTGCCCTATGGATCCACAGATTGAGGAAGATACTCTGATTTGGAAAAATGAATGAGAAATGCATATAGTCATGTGCTGCATAACGTCTGTTGGGGCAACATCTGACTGCATATGCATCTGTGGCCCCATAGGGATATAATAGAGTTCAGAAATTCTGATCAGAGAGCCAGACATAGTGGACATACAGGACTTAATGAATGCACAGCTTCCCGCACACAACTTGTGTATCTCCTCTGTTGTATACAAAGTGATTGCGCTGCTAGGCATGTAATGGTACATTACGTATATGACCTATACATATGTCTTGATAGTCATAATAAACACCTATTTTACTGGCTTATGTAGGTACTGTACTTTCTATCATTATTTTAATGTGAACTTTCCCTACTTACAAATAAAAATTTTACTGTATAACAGTGTATGCTTCGACTCGTAGGCAGCAGCATCCAATATTGTGTATTGTGCGTCCTTGAGTGTTGTAGTGAATATCTCTCTGTTTCATTTTCTTTTGAAAATATTACAGTGAAGTGCATCATGGCTCCCAAATGCAGCAAAACCAGTGCTAGTGATAGCAACAGCAGGAGGCAAAGGAGAAGTATCGATTTGACGTGAAACAAAAGGTTATTAAACAACATGAAGGTAAATTAGTGAATGTTATGCTTGTGATTTAGGCATTTTCACACAACGTCCAAATCACCTAATGTCCAATTTCACAGAACATATCGCAAATGTTAAGTGATGCATGATGCTATACGAAAGCTGAAATTTGTAGTAAAAATTGGGGCCAGACACTGATAATTCTTTCTGGACCCTCAAGTGGCCCCAAGCTATTGCCTGAATTATGCCAAGTTGCTGTGAGGGCACTATGCCATGGAGGTCTCCACCACTCAGATGGTTGAGATATTATGAACAAAACCACTTGGATTATTTTATTCTCTTCAGTCATAGGCTTAGTTTTCAGCTCTTTGATGAATACGTTTTTCCTTTCTTCCCAGCATATAAATGCTCAGACTTAGCACTATGGTGTTATCTGTGTTTTTTTTTTGGGGGGGGGGTGGTTATCATGTCTTACTAAACTAATATTTAATGCCATTTACATTGTCACTAGTGTGATATTAGGAAAACACCCTCAGCTACCAAAGATATTTTCCATTCTGGATACATCCACATGAAAACAATTATTAAAATATAAATGTTATATGAAATTGATAAACAAAACCAAAAAACAACCAACAACAGAGAAGATGCAATGGTTAGTCATAAACAACTTCTTTCAAATTAGGTTCAATAAAGGAAAGAACAAGGGCAAGAGGTAGAGGATAGTCTATGTTGCGGATTAGGGGTAGGGTGGGTGGAAGAGTGGATTATCCAGAGTTTAGTATAAAGGCACAGGAAACCAAGCAAAAGAGAAAAACAGAGACAGAGAGGGAAAGAGCGGACTAAGGATCAAAATCCAAAAATCCAATTGCTGTTGAATCAATTCCGACTCATGACGATGCCATCGGTACAGAGTAGAACTTCTCCATAGAGTTTTCAAGGTTGTGACCTTTTGGAAGCAGATTGCCAGGCCTTTTTTCCAAGACCTCTGAGTGTGTCAAACTACCAACCTTTCAGTTAGTAGTCGAGTGCTTAATCGTTTGCCCCACAGAAAGACTCTAGAATAAGTATACAGGAACAAAATGTGCTTGCCTCACAAGTTTACCCCAGTGTAAAAAGGCACTTAGACTTGATTCCTGAACTCATTTGTGTTCAAATTCTCCTCTTTTTTTGAAGACTGATGTTATATGACCAAGGTGCTTTTTAAAAGATGTATTACTTTTAAAATAATTATTTTTGAAAATATACTGTAATGGAAACGAATCCATGGAGTTCTCGGTTAAATATATCTTTGTTTCTTTGAAACTTATTAGTCATTCTTGAGAATGAATGCTGCATTTGAAGGGTAATCAGCAGGGGAGCCATTTTATGTTTCACTCCAGGAGATGAAGAAGAGAAGGAAGAATAATTAAAGTACCCAGATTTATCTTAGGAAATAGGCAGGGTGATGGAATTTCCGGGTTGATGAATGTAACCTTTTCCTCCAGTGATCTATGACATAAGAACAGAACAGTTGTAGGAGAGGTGATTCTGGTGTAGGAAGCATTTTTTCTCTCATGGTTCTGGTATTTGTCTATAGAAAATAGGGTAGTCCCTGAGATTGCTGAGGAGTCCCTGGATGGTGTAAAGGGTTAACGGCTACCAAAAGGTTGGATGTTGGAGTCAACCCAGCGGTGCCTCAGAAGAAAGTATACTTCCGAAAAACGAGCCATTGAAAACCTTATGGAGCGCAGTTCTACTCTAACACATATAGAGTCCCCTGAGTTGGAGTCGACTAGATGTCAACTGGTATTACTGGTTTTGAGATTGCTATCATGGGTTTCTAGCTCACTAGAATGTGGCTTATTTTTCTTCCCACTCTGTCCAAGCAGGACCAAGAGTTTTCTTAAACAAATATTTATCAACTGTTGCTAAATGTCAAATAAGAGATTTAATGCTAAGGATAAAATGACCCATGAGGCACAACACTTGTCTTTGAGAAGCTCATGTGATTGTACCTAATACTCAAAGTTTTCCTCATGACCAATAACTGTGAAGGCTTTGTTGTCAATTTATATTTTCACTGTTGCAGTAGCAACCCAAAGAAGCTGATTATTTTTAATTTGGTACCTCACTTGCAGTTGGGATAAGCTGCTAATGAGTCAGGGATGGTACCACGGCTATTTTGGTACGTGGACTGAGTAATAAAGCCTAAGCTCTTACCTGCTGTTTACCAGTGCCAGCCTTGAGCAAGTAGCCTTGAAACCAATTTGCAGATATCTGGATTAAACAAACAAACAAACAAACAAAAAAAGTTGCTTTTGAGTTGCCCCTGACTCATGGTGACCCTGATTCATGATGACCCCAACTCATGGTGGCCCTGACTCACAGCTACCCTATGTATGTCAGAGTAGAACTGTGCTCCACAGGGTTTTTAGTGGCTGATTTTTCAGAAATAGACCTCCAGGCCTTCTTCCTAGGTGCCTCTGGGTGGATGGACTCAAACCTCCAACCTTCGGTTAGCAGCGGAGCATGTTAACAATTTGCACCACCCAGGGACTTCTTTAGAATGACAGTAGCTAGAAGAAAAAAATAGAGTAGCTATTGAAAAAAATCCTTATGAGAACTGAACCATTTTCAGGGTTGTTGAAATTTACATTCTTTTCACAGTGCATTTTTTGTATATCTTAACGGTACACTCATTATCCTTAAGAATGTCTGGTGGTTTGTTGATAACCACTTTAAAAAAAAAAAAAAGTCCTGATTTGTAGTGTTTGCTGATTTCCATACCAAATACCCCACTATGGCCAATTTGAAGCTACACATGAACCTAAGGGTTGGGAAAAGATACATACAATTGGTTCTGGTACCAGCTCACCACTAAGTGTAACCCATAATTAATAACATATTTCAGACCCTATAAGTGGTATGCTTTAATATTGAATTAATGATGCTTTCAGTGCAACCAGAGCCCTGGTGATACAATGGTTCAGAGCTACAGCAAGCTATGGCTTCTAACCAAAAAGGCCAGCTGTTAGAACCCGCTAGCTGCTCCTTGGAAACCCTAGGGGGCAGTTCTACTCTGTCCTACAAGGTTGCTATGAGTTGGAATCAGTTCGATGGCAGTGGGGTTTTTTTTTTTTTTTTTCCCCAGCGCAACCAGGCTAAAAGTCATTTTATGCTGTTTGTAACAAAAGAGCCTGTTAACAAAATTCAGTTAGAGAGAACTAAGGGGATATAGTGTAGCGGAAAAGGCAAAGTACTGAGAGTTGAAATTAGAAGGCGTGTGTCACTTTTCAGGTAGTGGTAACACTCTCTGTGCTTATAGTATTTCTGGGAACACACCTGCAAGTTTTCATCATGCATTGGCATGCAATTTTGAGACATGACTTAACTTACAGTCAGCATGTGTTCTCTTAATAACTTATTCCCTTTCTTGGGTTTTGATTCCTTTTAAACAAGGTTGGACCCACCCTTTCCTGTTTGCATATTGTTCTTAATGACAGAGAGGAGAAAAGCAAAATAAGCGTTGATTTGCCCTGGCTTCACTGTCATTTGTTAAAATTATAGTTTTACCAAAGCAATGGGTCTATCCTTACTTCATTGATCTGAATGTAGCTGTAAGAATGTGTGTACGTTGCATCCACATTTTTGTATCTCAGTTTATTTTTAGGATGCATTCCATAAGACAAAATATTTGTTAGAATAAATAAATGAAAACAAATAAATAGATCCTAGGTTTTCACATGCATAGTATATTAATATGAGTTTGGGTCACACTGTTGTATTTTTTCTTAGCAAATTCTAACCCATCTTCTGTACGGATGGTCTTTTAAAACTTGAGGCTACTGGACAGCTCACTGCTCAGCAACCAACGATTCTTTCATTAATTTTCATTTCCAAAAAGGTAATTAATATGCAACTGTTTAGACAAATTTTGAGCTTAAGGAAGCTTCCATCTTACTGAGACATTTTCCATTTTAAAATATTTGCCTACAGAGCATGTAGAATCTATTATCATTATTTTTTCAAAATCTGCTTGTCTAAAGTCTGTTGTGCTATTGTTGTTACTTGCCATCTAGTTGATTCCGACTCATGGAGGCCTCATGTGTGCAGAGTAGAACTGCTCCATAAGGTTTTCAAGGCTGTGACCTTTCAGAAGCATATTGCCAGGCCTGTCTTCCGAGGTGCCTCTGGGTGGATTTGAACCACGAAACTTTATGGCTAGTAGTCCGGCGTTTAATCATTTGCACCACCTACAGACTCCTTTTCTAATATCTAGACCAGTGGTTTAGCAAACTAGGATCAGAGGTAAAACACTGTGTCACAGCATTAAAGAACTGCTTTTAGATCAGTGGTTCCCACTCATAGATTTTTATAAAAGTCACCTGGAAAATTTTTAGTAATTCCTGGATCTCACTTCTAGAGATTTGCATTCAGTAAACTTGGGCTGGGAGCTCAGCAGTTGCCTTTTTTGAAGATGGTTGAGACGAACACCCTTGGGCTAGAGCAGTGCTCCTCAAACTTTAACTTGCATGTGTGTCACCTGGGGGCTCTTGTTAAACTGCAGACTCTGATTCAGTAAATCTGGGGTGGGGCCCAAGACTACATTTCCACCATACTCCTAGGTCATGCAACTACTGCTTCCATGAACTACACTTGGAGAACAGAGGACTGATTAAATATATATCATCTTATTGATTTACATTAGTGGGTTATGATTGTATGTGTTGTGACAGTTCAGTGAATTGCTATTTAAAATTTAAATAGCAATATAGGAGGACCTCGGACTCTATGAATATACAGCAACGCCTAAAGGCAGGAAATTTGAGCAAATAAGTGTTTTTCAAAATTCCCTCTCAATAAAAAGACTGATAGATATATGGATGCATAATTAAATATGACCATGTTAAGGACTAATGGGCCACAACTACCACAGCCTCCACCAGACTGAGTTCAGCACAACAAGATGGTGCCCGGCTACCACCACCAACTGCCCTGACAGGGATCACAACAGAGAGTCCTGGACAGAGCTGCAGAAAAATGTAGAACAAAATTTTAACTCACCCAATAAAAGAAAAAAAAAGACCAGACTTAGTGGTCTGACAGAGACTGGAGAAACCCTGAGAGCATGACCCCTGGCCACCATTATAGCTCAGTAATGAAGTCACTCCTGAGAGTCACCCTTCAGCCAAAGAGCAGACAGTCCCATAAAACAAAATGAGACTAAAGGGGCATGACAGCCCAGGGGCAAGGACGAGAAGGCAGGAGGAGACAGGAAAGCTGCTAATGGGGAACCCAAGTTCAAGAAGGGGAGAGTATTGACATGTCGTGAGGTTGACAACTAATGTCACAAAACAATATGTGTATTAATTGCTTAATAAGAAACTTGTTTGCTGTGTAAACCTTCATCTGAAGTACAATTTAAAAAAAAAATAAAAAATAAATAAATATGACCATGTTAAACTAATGCAATTCAGTTATTGTGGATGTAAACAAATATTTAATGAATGATCCAGGATATTTTCTTGGCTCACATATAACTTGTTACCATCCTTGGTCTCAGGGGTTTCATTAAGGACGTTTGGTTTTTCCTGTAGAAAATTAGTCTTGCTTATTGCAAGCAATTCATTAATATGCAATGACTATTAACCAAGCTTTTGATAGCACTAAACTGATTTTTTAGGGGAAGAAAGGAGAGAAATTATTATGAGATGCCAAAGTTAACAAAGCTTCTCAGAATTTAAATAGCACCAATGAAAATCATGAAGAAAGGAATTTGTAATTATTTATTGTTTCAGTTGGAAGCATAATTAGAGGTGATTGCTGGAAGTAATAATATAATAGAGAGTATTGAAAAAGTTTTCCTGTTACCTCCCAGCAACTTGTACACAATGATTACAACGGGGATGGGGGTTGAGGATAGAACACCCTCTAAGTTACATGGTTACAAGATCTAAGCACATAGTTTAGAAAATAATAGGAGGAAATACTTCACACCTGGGAGCTCCTATTGCAAAAAATTGGGGAGGGGGAGGTTTAAAGATTTAGCTTTTATCCTTGGCATTTAGAACACTGACTTATATACAGTGGATTTGCAATGTCTTCCTAGAGGACATGACTAATAATTAATAATCAAAATTTGTCTAGCTTTAGTATGTCTATTATCTGTTGTTAGTGTTGTTGGGTGTTGTGGAGTCGATTTAACTCATAGTGACCCCATGTGATAGAGTAGAACTGCCCCAAGGGTTTTCTTGGCTGCAATATTTTGGTTAATCTTTATGGAAGCAGATCTCTTGGTCTTCCTCCTGCAGAGCTACTGGGTGAGTTAGAACCACCAACCTTTCAGTTAGCAGCTATCATGGTTTGAATTATGTCCCCCAAAAAATGTGTGTATCAATTTGGCTAGGCCATGATTCCTGGTACTGTGTGATTTTCCTATATGTTGTAATTCCTGCCTCTATAGTGTTAATGAGGGAGGATGGGTGGTAGTTGTGTTAATAAGGCAAGATTGGATCTACAAGACTGGACTGTGTCTTGAGGCAATCTCTTGAGATATAAAAGACAGAAGTGAGCAGTGAGACAGGGGGACCTTACACCATCAAGAAAGCAGTGCCGGGATCAGAGTGCATCCTTTGGACCAGGGTCCGTGCGCCGAGAAGCTCCTAGTCTGGGGGAACACTGATGAGAAGGCCGAGAGAGAGAAAGCCTTCCCCTGGAGCTGACACCTTGAATTTGGACTTTTAGCCTACTTTGACTATGAGGAAATAAAGTTCTCTTCATCAAAACCATCCACTTGTGGTATTTCTGTTGTAGCAGCACTAGATGACTAAGATAGAGTTTGGTACCAAGAGAGTGGTGTGCTGCGCTAACAGATACCTAAAATGTGGAAGCAGTTTTAAAACTGTGAATGGATAGATGTGCAGCAGTAATGGAGGATGAGCAGCAACAGCAGAAGACCTACAGCAGCAGAACCAGGAGACCAGGGCAAGACAGCACTGGGGCCGACCCACGGAGCGAGAGAGCTGAATACTTGCGAGCAGGAGGCTTCCTGGCGGAGCGGGGTGCCTCGGGGCACATACACCGGTGGAGCTACTGAGCTTTGGAACACTTGCTCCAGCAGGGCAGATGCGGGCATGAGACTCGAGGGCTGAGAGGCCATAGGAAGCAGAAGGTGAAGAAACAAGGGACACAAGAAGCCAACCTGCTTCAGCCTCAAAAGGTATGGCCATGACCCCAGACTGGCAAAAGAAAAACAGGAGAGGACACAAATAACCCAAATAAGAAATGAAATGGGGGGCATTACAACAGACCCAACTGAAATAAAAAGGATTATAACAGAATATTATGAAACTATACTCCAACAAATTTGAAAACCTAGAGGAAATGGATAAATTTCTAGAAACACACAGCCTACCCAAACTACAACAAAGTGATGTTGAAAATCCGAACAGACCCATAACAAGAGAAGAGATTGAAAAGGTAATAAAAAAAACTCCCAACCAAAAAAGGCCCTGGCCCAGACGGCTTCACTGGAGAATTCTACAAAACATTTACAGAAGAGCTTGTACCTGTACTACTCAAACTATTTCAGAGCATAGAAGAGGAAGCAACACTTCCAAATTCATTCTATGAAGCCACATTAATGCTGATAGCAAAACCAGGCAAAGATGTCACAAAAAGAGAAAATTACAAAACAATATCTCTCATGAATATAGATGCAAAAATTCTGAACAAAATTCTAGCAATAGAATTCAGCATCATATCAAAAAAATAATACACCATGACCAAATAGGATTCATACCAGGTATGCAAGGATGGTTCAACATTAGAAAATGGATCAACCTAATCCACCACATAAATAAAAGGAAAGGAAAGAAAAGAATCACATGATCATCTCAATTTGACGCAGAAAAGGCATTTGACAAAGTCCAACACCCATTCCTGATAAAAACTCTCAATAAAATAGGTATAGAAGGGAAATTTCTCAACATAATAAAGGGCATCTATGCAAAACCAATGGCCAACATCATTCTTAATGGAGAGAGGCTGAAAACATTCCCCTTGAAAACAGGAACAAGAGAAGGATGCCCTTTATCACCACTTCTATTTAACATTGTGGTGGAAGTTCTAGCTAGAGCAATAAGGCAAGAAAAAAAAATTAAGGGCATCCAAATTGGTAACGGAGAAGTTAAACTGTCCCTGTTTGCAGATGATATGTTACTATACATAGAAAACCCTAAAGACTCCATGAAAAATCTACTGGAACTAATAGAAAGATTCAGCAGAGTAGCAGGATACAAGATAAACATTAAAAAATCAGTTGGATTCCTATACACCAATAAAGAGAACGATGAAAAGGAAATCAGGAAACCAACACCATTTTCAATAGCCCCTAAAAAGGTAAAATACTTAGGAATAAATCTGACCAGGGATGTAAAAGACCTATACAAAGAAAACTACAAAACACTACTGCATGAAACCCAAAGGGATCTACATAAATGGAAAAACATACCATGCTCATGGATAGGCAGACTCAACATTGTGAAAATGTCAATTCTACCCAAAGAAATTTACAAATACAACAATCCCGATCCAAATACCAACAACATTCTTCAAAGAGATGGAAAAACTAATCATTCACTTTATATGGAAAGGGAAGAAGCCCCGAATAAGTAAAGCACTATTGAAGAAGAAGAATAAAGTTGGAGGACTCACACTACCTGACTTCAGAACCTACTATACAGCTACAGTAGCCAAAACACCCTGGTACTGGTACAACGACAGATACATTGACCAATGGAACAGAATTGAGAACCCAGATGTAAATCCATCCACCTACGGTCACCTGATCTCCAACAAGGGCCCAAATTCCATAAAATGGGGAAAAGACAGTCTTTTTATGAAATGGTGCTGGCAAAACTGGATACCCATCTGCAAAAAAATGAAACAGGACCCATACCTCACACCGTATACAAAAACTACTTCAAAATAGATCAAAGACCTGAGTAGAAAGCCTAAAACTATAAAGTTCATAGAAGAAAAAATAGGACCAACACTACAGGCCATAATACACGGCATTAACAGGATATAAACCATAACCATCAATGCACAAACCCCAATAGATAAGCTAGATAACTGGGATCTTCTAAAAATCAAACACCTATGCTCTTCAAAAGACTTCACCAAAAGAGTCAAAAGAGAACCTACATACTGGGAAAAAATTTTGGGACAGTACAAGTCAGACAAAGGTCTAATCTCCATAATCTACAAGAAAATCCAACACCTCTACAACAAAAAGACAAACAATCCTATCAAAAAATGGGCAAAGGAAATGAACAGACACTTCACCAAAGAAGACATTCAAATGGCCAACAGACACATGAGGAAATGCTCGTGATCACTAGCCATTAGAGAAATGCAAATTAAAACCACAATGAGATATCATCTCACCCCGGCATTACTGGCACAAATCAAAAACACTGGAAATAACAAATGTTGGAGGGGCTGCGGGGAGACTGGAACTCTTCTGCACTGCTGGTGGGAATGCAAAATGATATAACCATTTTGGAAAATGATGGGGCTCTTCCTCAGAAAGCTAGAAATTTGATCCAGCAATTTCACTTCTAGGAATATATCCTGGAGAAATAAGAGTTGTCACTCGAATAGACATATGGACACCTATGTTCATGGCAGCATTGTTCACAATAGCAAAATGATGGAAACAACCTAGATGCCCATCAACAGATGAATGGATAAACAAACTATGGTACATACACACAATGGAGTACTATGCAATGAGAAAGAACAACAATGAATCTGTGAAGCATCCCATAACATGGATGAAACTGGAGGACATTATGCTGAGTGAAAAAAGTCCATCACAAAAGGACACATATTGTATGAGACCTCTACTGTAAAAACCCATGAAAATGTTCCCACACAAAATGTAACAATCTTTGTTGGTTACCAGGGAAGGGAGGGGTGGGGGGGGATACTAAATAGGCAATAGATAAGTGGTATCTTGAGTGAAGGGTGAGACAGTACACAATACAGGGGAAACTAGCACAACTTGTACAAGGAAAGGTCATGGAAGCCCCATAGACACATCCAAACTCCCTGAGCGACTGAACTGCTGGGCGGAGGGCTGTGGGAACCATGGTCTTGGGGAACATCTAGCTCAATTGGCATGACACAGCTTATAAAGACAATGCTCTACATTCTACCTCGGTGAGTAGTGTCTGGGGGTCTTAAAAGCTTGTGAGCGGCCATCTAAGATACTCCACTGGCCTCATCCCTTCGGGAGCAAGGGAGAATGAAGAGAACAGGATACAAGGAAAAGATTAGTCTGAAGGACTAATTGTCCACAGCTACCAAGGCCTCCACCAGACTGAGTCCAGTACAGCTAGATGGTGCCTGGCTACCACCACTGACTGCTCTGACCAGGATCACAACAGAGGGTTCTGGACAGAGCTGGAGAAGGATGTAGAGCATAATTCTAACTCACACACACAAAAAAAACCAGATTTACTGGCCTAAAGGAGACTGGAGAAACCCCGAGAATATGGCCTGCAGACACCCTTTTAGCTCAGTGGTGAAGTTATCTCCGAGGTTCACCGTTCAGCCTGGGAGTGGACAGCCCCGTAAAACCAAATGAGACTAACAAGGTACAGGAGCCCAGTGACAAGGGCCAGAAGGCAGAAGGGGGCAAGGAAGCTGGTGATAGGGAACCCAAGGTTGAGTAAGGATATTGTTGATGTGTTGTGAGATTGTTAACCATTGTCATAGGGCAACATTTGCAGTAACGGTTAAATTAGAAACTATTTTGTTCTGTAAGCCTTCATCTTAAGTGAGAATAACAGCACAATCGGAAGAGCGTAGTCAATGTCACTGAACTGTGCATGTAGAAATTTTTGAAATGGTGTATCCTTGGCTATGTGTATTTTCACCAAAAAAAAAAGGTTGAGAAGTTAGAGGGTTGACATGTTGTGGGGTTGTTAACCAATGTCATAAAACTATATGTGTACTACTGTTTCATGAGAAACTATTTGTTCTGTAAGCCTTCACCTGAAGTACAATAAAAAAAAAATAAAAAATAAAAAAAAGGTATGGCCATGACCTCAGGGGTTTCAAAGGGTGGAACCATGGCCTCTGGTGTTTCTAAGGGTGGAGTTGTCACTCCGATGGACTAGGAGAATGGTGTGCCTAAAGCCAAGGGAGCAGAGTTGCTGTCCCAGTGGGCCTAGAAGGTGGAGCTGAAGCCCAGGGCCGAGGGGCCTCCACTCAGAATCCAGAGACTGTGGCCAATACCCGGAGTCTGGAGGGCAGGGCTATTGTGTAAATTGTCTCCGAGAAGAGAGGATTATTTTCAAAGCCTTGAGGGCTAATGTAATGTGTTCTGCCAACTTGCTTGGTGCCTGTTATGCCTTCTTTCCTTGCAATTTCTCCCATTTGTAATGGAAATGTCTAGCTTATGCCTGTTCTGCCATTGTACCTTTGGAAGCAGATAACTTGTATTCTAGATTTCACAGATGAAGAGGAATTTTTGGATTTTGGACTTGGAGTTAAGACTTTTGCTATGATATGATGGGGTGAATATGTTTTCCATGTTGCAAGGATGTGATTTTTTGGGGGCCAAATGGTGGAATGTCATGGTTTGAATTATGTTCCCCAAAAAATATGTGTCTCAATTTGGCTAGGCCATGATTCCTGGTACTGTGTGAATTTCCTATATGTTGTAAATCCTGCCTCTATGATGTTAATGAGGGAGGATGGGTGGTAGTTGTGTTAATAAGGCAAGACTGGATCTACAAGACTGGATTGTGTCCTGAGGCAATCTCTTGAGATATAAAAGACAGAAGTGAGCAGTGAGACTGGGGGACCTTACACCATCAAGAAAGCAGTGCCGGGAGCAGAGCGCATCCTTTGGACCAGGGTCCCTGCACCAAGAAGCTCCTAGTCTGGGGGAACACTGATGAGAAGGCTGAGAGAGAGAAAGCCTTCCCCTGGAGCTGACACCTTGAATTTGGACTTTTAGCCTACTTTGACTATGAAGAAATAAAGTTCTCTTCATCAAAACCATCCACTTGTGGTATTTCTGTTGTAGCAGCACTAGATGACTAAGACAGCAGCGCAGCACTTAATCATTGGTGCCACTAGAGCTCCTTTGTCTACTATGTAAATGAATTAAATAAAGCACTGGGCTGGGTTGTAGAATCAAGGACAATATATTTCTTTTTCAGTAACAATAAAAACAAGAAAAGCAAAAACAGTTAACAACTACTGAGAGCTCACTGTGTACCAGGCTCTACATTAATGCTTTACATTCATTATCATTTTTAGCACTTAAGAAAACCCTAATAAGAGAGTGGGGAATAAATATTATCAGAAGGTCCCTGGGTAAAAGAGTTCTAAACCACAGAAAGGGGGTGTATTGTGGGGAGACTTGAAGGCAGAAACATTTATTCTTTTCAGGAAAACCCAATATTAATCCTGTTTTCTTCTCCAAGTAAAGAAAGTGGCCTTGTTGTCACTGAGTTGGCTTAAAAACTAAGAGGGCTCTGTTGTTGTTGTTAGGTGCTATTGAGTCGGTTCCAACTCATAGCAACCCTAAGTACAACAGAACGAAACACTGCCTGTTCCTGCACAATCCTCGCAATTGTTATGCTTGAGCCCACTGTTGCAGCCATTGTGTTAATCCATCTCATTGAGGGTCTTACTCTTTTTCGCTGACCCTCTAGTTTACCAAGCGTGGTGTCCTTCTCCAGAGACTGTTCCCTCCTGATAACAAACATGTCCAAAGTTAAGTGAGATGAAGTCTCTCTATCCTTGCTTCCAAAGGAGCACTCTGGCTGTATTTCTTCCAAGACAGACTTGTTTGTTCTTCGGGCAGTCTGTGGTATATTCAATATTCTTCACCAACACCACAATTTGCAGGTGTCAATTCTTCGGTCTTCCTTATTCATCATCCAGGGTTAACGTGCATATGAGGTGATTGAAAGCACTATTGCTTAGGTCAGGCACATCTTAGTCTTCAAGGTGAAATCTTCACTTTTTAACACTTTTAACAGATCTTTTGCAGCAGATTTGCCCAATGCAATGCGTCTTTTGATTTCTTGACTGCTGCTTTCATGGGTGTTGATTGTGGATCCAAGTAAAATGAAATCCTTGACAACCCATCTTCTCTCTGTTTATCATGATGTTGCTTATTGGTCCAGAAGTGAGGATTTCTGTTTTCTTTACTTTGAGGTGTAATCCATGCTGAAGGCTGTGGTCTTTGATCTTTATCAGTAAGTGCTTCAAGTCCTCTTCACTTTCAGCAAGGAAGGTTGCATCCTATGCATATTGTAGATTGTTAATGAGTCTTCCACCAATCCTGATGCCACATTCTTCTTGATATAGTCCAGCTTCTTGGCTTATTTGCTCAGTATACAGATAGAATAAGCATGGTGAAAGGATACAACCCTTATGTACATATTTCCTGATTTTAAACCATGCAATATCCCCTTGCTCTGTTCGAACAACTGTCTCTTGGTCTGTGTACAGGCTCCTCATGAACACAATGAAGTGTTCTGAAATTCCCATTCTTAGCAATATTATCCATAGTTAGTTATGATCCATACAGTCAAATGTCTTTGCATAGTCAAGAAATCACTGGTAAACATCTTTCTGGTACTCTCTTCTTTCAGCCAAGATCCATCTGACATTAGCAATGATATCCCTCCTTCCACATTTTCTTCTGAACCCTGCTTGAATTTCTGGCAGTTCCCTGTTGATGTACTACTGCAACCACTTCTGAATGATCTTCAGCAAAATTTTGCTTGCATGAAGTATTAATGATATTGTTTGATAATTTCTGCATTCTGTTTGATCACCTTTCTTTGGAATGGGCAAAAATATGGATTTCTTCCAGTTGGTTGGCCAGGTAGCTGTCTTCCAAATTTCCTGGCATAGGCTAGTGAGCACTTCCAGCATTACATCCATTTGTTGAAACATTTTAATTGGTATTCTATAAATTTCTGGAGCCTTGTTTTTTGCCAGTGCCTTCAGTGCAGCTTGGACTTCTTCCTTCAATACCATCAGTTCTTGATTGGGAGAGGGCTCTGGATACCTGTAAATATTTTTAATTTCTAATCATTTTTCACCTATACATTTTGCATTCGGTTTCATTTTTTAAAAGTTATAGAGATGTGCACCCTTGGGCTAGAGCAGAGTCTCTAAACTTTAACTTGCATTTGCACCACTTGGGCCACAAAGTAATGACAACATTGACTTTTATTTAAACTTGTAATTCTAGAAAACAGCAGTTGTTAAAGAAATTTGTGTTCTGGGAGATGAATTACTGCTCAAAAAAAGCCTCCTTTTCACACTTGACTTAGATAAAATTCATGGATAATCCCCTTGTTTACCTAGGACAAGACCAGACACAGACCCTCCAAATTCCCATTTTTTTAATCTCATAAATGATTAGATGAACTGTGTCCCCATTGATAAATTGGAACAACATGCTTACTAACTTGACTTGACCAAACTTAAGTTTCTCTCCTCCCCAAATGATCTTGAATTTTGACGTACCTCAGCCTGAGCCAACATTAGAATGCAGAATTGCCCCTCCTTAAATAGTTAAGCCTGCTCCACTGCTAACCTAAAGGTTGGCAGTTTAAACCCATCCAGTGACTCCAAGGGAGAAAGACTTGGCAGTCTGATCCCTAAAAGATTACAGCCAAGAACACCCTATGGGGCAGTTTTACTCTGTCACATGGACTTGCATGAGTTGAAATCGACTTGACGGCATGGCACCTAACAACAACAAAAACGATCCCTCTCAAGCGTCATTCACTGATTTCAGGGAAAAACATTCTTTATACCAATTCCCATCCTGGTTCTTTCTAGTCTTGTTTACTCCTCCCTGTAAAAGAAAATCCTTTTTGCTTGGCCTTTTAGATATTATGGTCAGAGCATGGGCCTTATTGCAAATAATTATTTCAAATAATGCATCTCTTAATTTAAGTCTGAATTTGTTTTTATTTGACAATAATCTCCCTGACTCCAGGCTACTCCTCCAAACTATCTTTCATATTTCCACAAGCACACCTGCCTTGTTACACAACTTCAGGGGGTGCTGTTCACAGGATAGTAGAAGTTAATGGCATCCTCTGAAATTATACAAGACAGAATGTGTGTGGTCATATATGACAATCCTGGCCACAGGAGTAGAATCACTAAAGCTCATTCCCCTGCTTAAAATGTGTGATTGACTCCCAAGTGTCACTAGGAAAATCTCCAAACTCTTTCACTTGACATAGAGAGACTTTTACCATTTCAACCTGCTTATTTCTCTAGTTTCATCTCCCACCACTCCTCCTATGTCTTCCTTAACAATCTCAGAATCCACCAACCAAAAAAAAAAAAAAAATCCAAACCTGTTGCCTTTGAGTCGATTCCAACTCATAGCAACCCTACAGGACAGAGTAGAACTGCTCCACAGTGTTTCCAGGGAGCGGCTGGTGGATTCGAACTGCTGACCTTTTGGTTAAGCAGCCAAATGCTTAACTGTTGTGCCACCAGGGCCCCCAGGATCCACCATTCCTTCTCAATTCTGTGTGTTATGGGACCTATTGTTCCCTTTGCCCAAATGTCTTTCTGTTCTCTCATTTCTAACCTGCTCATCATTCAAAGTTAAGTCTGAGTGTTACCACCACTGTGAAGTCTTTCCCTAATCTTCTCTTTGACTTACAGTCAGAGCTGGACACTCACAACTCTGTCCCTTTGCCCTCTGTGAAACTTTCCAATATACTAATCATTTGCTCAATAGTAACTTACTTCCAGGGTCGTTTCCCTTATGAAACTGTGAGCTTCTTAAGGGAAATGAGTGAGTCAGAGGATAAAACACATGTATAAATGCAGTGGATCTGGATCCAGACTGCCTGGGTTTGAATTCTAGTGCAATAATTACACAATATTGGATAACTGAAATAATCACAAGACTCAAGAAAGCTTACGCATGTTAGGCTTTAACAAAGGTAAAAGATATGGTACCACCAGAGAAAGAAAATGTAGGCAAACATCACGGGCCCAAGAGACTTCTAGGTGTTGTTTCTGAGGTTCTTAGTTGCATTGGATGCATTTCATCTCTAGATTATAAATCACCGAGAAATTTTGAAGAATTTTGGTGTCAAGAGAACTCAGACAAAACTTTCCAGTGGATTATTTTATGCCTTAATGGTCATATAGCCAAGCCAGGCTGTGGACCGAATTAAACTAGGTGTAAGTCATCAATCCACCCATCCATAAATAACGTGAGCAAGTTATCCCTGAGTAGCATCAGGATACTTTTAAATAGCACATTATAAATCATTAGCTAGCCCACTCCTTCTTTTCTTTATTATCAGGATCCTTTTATATACAATGACCTGTTCTTTTATGCACAACAAAAAATGACTATATACAAAGCAGCAAGAATATACGGCCAATATGGATGCTCAATAGAAACAGATCCGTGGATGATCCAGATATTGAAGTTAGCAGACAGATAATTTAAAACGACCATGATTATTGTGTTAGAGAAAATAAAAGATGGAAAAAATAAATAAAAGGAAAGGAAATTTCAAGAGAAATTTGGAATTATTTTTGAAAAATCAAATGTATATTCTAGATCTGAAAAATATAGATCTGAAATTAAGAACTCTATGGATAGGTTAAATACAAGATTGGACATAGGATGAGAGAGCATTAGTGAACTGAAAGACAGATTAATAAAAACATTCAACTGGAACATAGACAAAGTAAAAGAATGGATATATATCAGATATATATATATATATAGGGTATAAATATATGTAGAGAGAGTGAAAAGAGAGAGGGAAAGAGGACAAAGTATAATGATCATGTAGGATTTGCTCAAAAGTTTGAATGCAGGTATAATTGGAATCCCAGAAGGAGAGAAAAGAGAGAGAGAGAATGGATTGGGGGAAAAAAAAGAACAAAGCAACATGCACCTATACGCCCCCTTCAAGACACACAGAAAAGTTGAAAATAAGAAGAGGTCAAGGAAAAGAAGCAAAAACATAAGTAATGAAGAATAAAACTATTATTATTTGAAGACAATGTGACAGTATACTAAGACAATAAATAATCTATGGATATATTATTAGATAATAACTGAATTTAGCAAATTTATATACAGGAAAAAAGGCAAAACTTCTAATAAATAAAAACATAAAACATAAGTAAGGAAATAAAAACATAAGTCAGAAATAAAACTATTAGTATTTGAAGACAATGTGACTGTATACTAAGACAATAAATAATCTATACATATATTATTAGATAATAACTGAATTTAACAAATTTATATAAAGAAAAAAAGGCAAAACTTCTAATCAGGAGCTTCTAGACTAAGATGGACTAGGAAGAAAGGCCTGGTGATCTACTTCCAAAAATCAGCCAATGAAATCACAATCTGATCCGCAACCAATCGTGAGGATGGTGCAGGACTGGGCAGCATTTAGTTCTGTTGTGCATGGGGTTGCCAACTCAATGGTAGCTAACAAGATCAGGAAGAAGTCAGAGTAATGATCATCACTGAGGATAGTGAGTAAAAGGGGATAGGAGATTCCCTAATGCTTTTAATACTCTGTTTTGGAGTCTGGGCAATGATTACATTGGTGTACTCAATTTCAGAATATTCATTGAGTTTTACCCTTATGATATGCTCTTTTTTGTGTCTTTAAATTATACTTCAATATCACTTTTTAAAAAAATGTGTAAGAAGTTCCTCGAACAGGTTGCTAGATAAAATTTGCCCTAGTGAAGTTAATGATAATTTGAATAATTGGACTCAAAAATCTCTGAAACTTGTCAAAAGCATGTTAACAGCTATCTTTTCCACATTCCTAAAGTCTGTTGAAGATCAGTTGTCAGTCCTACTGAAGGACAAGAGAAATAATTTGGCACACGTCTTCATTAAAATTTTCAATCTTTCTCTCTTTTTGTCCATCAGCCGAATGTTTAGCTTGCAGATTTTTGAAGCAGTACTGAACTCATTCCACATTTTTATTTTGACAGTTTCAGTGGCTAGTGATGTTTCCCCTGTATTTATGTGTAGTGCACACTCGGTATTTCTTCTTCCATGACATTCATGTTTTTTTCTTCCAGGAACAACACCCACCACCTTCTGAGGATCTAATTATCCTCCTCCACAAGAATAGTCAAGGTGAAAAACATGCTCAGTAGTAAGTCTAGTCTTACCAAGGATGTGATCAGCGGAGCTATCGTACATGGTGGTCTCAATGGAAGGTTGAGGGGGTGTGACAGTCCTGGGAAGAGTCTATGACAGTTTTATAAAGAATACATAGGAGTTATCATGGAAAAATAAAATTAACTTATACATCACATAGGCAGTAAAAAGCAGAAATGATCCTGAGAAATGAAGATTAGAGACGTGGTTGATTAATTCGACAGCTTTCTTAAGATGCTGAGGAAACGCCAGAGTGATACAAATGATAAAAAAATATAACATGGAAAAGGAAACCGGAAAGCAGAGTCCCAATATATAGATTACAGAATCTTCTGAAGAAAGATGAGATCAAATTAGAGCTTCAAAGAGATAGTAAAAAATAAAATGATTCTTTCCCGAATGAAGGAACGCAAATGACATGATTACTCTGTCAGTTGAAGAAATTATGTAGTGCTTTGCTTCCTGCTGGAATCCCTGGGTGGTGCATAGGGTTAACATGCTTGGTTACTAACTGAAAGATGGAAGTTCAGTCCAAGCAGATGCACCTCAGACTAAAGGCCTGGTGATTTACTTCAGAAAAATCAGCCAGTGAAAACCCTATGGAGCATAGCTCTATCCTGACACTCATGGGGTCCTCATGAATCAGAACCAACGAGACAGCAGCTAACGTGCCTCTTGCAGTCAGTTTTCAACACAGGAGCGAGAGGGATCCTTTTGAAGATAGGGCGAGGGATGTCATACCATCTTACTTTGTTCAAAATCCTCCAGAGGCTTCTCATCTCACTCAGATCCTCCATGACCTATCTCTGCTGCTAACTCTGATTTCATCATCTAATGTTTTCCTCCTTGCCAACTCCACATTGACCAAAACGGTAAATCCTGAAACTAGCTTAGAATGCTTCCACCTCAGGAAATTAGCATTGTTCCCTCTGCCTGGCACACTCTTCCCCCCAGAGAGCTTCATATTCTTAGGTCTTTATTCAAATGCCACCTCATTAAAAAGCCCTTCTCAGAACACCGTGAATAACATGACACAGATCCTCCCACATATCTTGCTTCATTTTTCCCCCATTTTCACCATCTAATAAAGAAAAAAAAAAGGGAAACCAAACCCACTGCCGTCATGTTGATTCTGACTCACAGTGACCCTATAGGACAGAGTAGAACTGCCCCATTGGATTTCCAAGGCTGTGCTCTTTATGGAAGCAGACTGCCACATCTTTTCTCCTGCAGAGCCGCTGGTGAGTTCTAACTGCCGACCTTTTGGTTGGCAGCTGAGCGTTTAACTACTGTGCCACCAGGGCTCCTTTCACGCTCTCATACTATATATTTATTTGTTGATTTATTTGTGGTTGGCATCTCCCCTACCAGATCCAAAGCTTTAAGGGGCAGGGTTTTATTTTGTTGCTTTGTAATCTCAGAACCTAGAATAGTCCCTAGAATAAAGTGGGATTTCAATAAATATTTGTTGAATCAACGAATCAATTAATTTGAATTTTATCAGATACTATATAAATAGCTTAAAAAGTGAAATAAAATAGAGCTTATAGTGAAAAACAGCAGTTCTCTAGCCCAGCACTCTCTAGAAGGAATCAATTTCCACCTTACAGCTGTTTGCTTACCTATTTGTCATCCTATTCCTAAATAATATGCTTATACTGCTGTTCCTTAATTTTTCAATTTTAGACATTATTTGTCATCTCCTTTTTAGGGAAGAAGAGGGTTTAGCTTTCTTATTTCATCCCTAGAAGTCAGAGACACCCTCTCCCCAACGTTTTCCCTTTATAGTTATATTACCATTTTTCAGGTTTACATCATTATAACTGTGCAGTCAGTTTGGCTCCAAGCAGAGCTGAACAGTCTACTATGATAACATTACCTTTCCTTTCTTGTACAGTAATTTTTTTAACTTCCTGGACTTCAATTTTATTTATTTATTTATTGCCTAGTGTTTTATATAACCATCACTAATTGTTCCTTAAACATTTTCTCTCAATATGGTCAAGCACATCAAGTCACCCATCTGTTCCCTTTTTCTTAGCACAATCACTCTTATTCCCATTATCCCTTTTCTCCTCTCACGGCCTCCCACTGCTTCTCTGATCTTATTTCCTTTTCTTTTCCTTTTCACTCATTCTAGTCTAGCCTTACAACTCCCCTGGCTTTCCCTGACTTGATAGACATTCTCCTGCTTCAGGCCATTTGTAGTAGCTGGAGAAAATCCCTGCCTGCAATGTTCTTCCCCCACATATTTACTGGTCCACTCTTTCACCCACTCTTTGCTCAGACATCCCCTTCTCAGTGAGGCCTATACTGGTCACCCTGTTAAAACTGCAGCACTGTCCCCACTGGCCCTCCTAATCCTCTTACCCAGCCTAACTATTTTTCTATAGCATTTGTTACCTCTAATAACTGAATACATTTGTTTATCTATTATGTTCAATGCAAGTCTGCTCCCTCTAGAATGTAAAGTCCACAAGGGATTACTTTTTTTGCTATTTTGTCCACCAGTGTATTCATAGCACCAAGAATATCTGCTACTTAGTTTTCTCTCAAGAAATATCCATTGTGGAAGGGAACAAATGAATTCCTCTGTGGAAAATCTTTCAGTGGTTCCTTGTGGACCACAGAATTAATGTTGAAGATTTTTAACAGGTTATAAAAGGTCCTCCTTACCAGACCAGCACTAAGCTCTTATATCTTACCCTCTGCCAACCCCTTCTTTGCTCTCTGTTTCTTGTTAGGTGCTGTCAAGTTGAGCACAATTAAGTTTTCTGGAATTTCCATTCTTTGCAATGTTATCCATAATTTGTTATGATCCACACATACTCCATTAAACACAGGTAAACATCTTTCTGGTATTCTCTGCTTTCAGACAAGATCCATCTGACATCAGCAATGTCATCCCCTCATTCCACATTCTCTTCTGAATCCGGCCTGAATTCTGGCAGTTCCCCATGGAGACACCTCTGCAGTCGCTTTTGAATGATCTTCAGCAAAATCTTACCTGTGTGTGATATTAATGATATTGTTTGATATTTCTGCATTTGACTGGATCACCTTTCTTTGGAATAGTACAAATAGGAGTCTCTTTCAGTCGGTTGGCCAGGTAGCTGTCTTCCAAATTTCTTGGCATAAACAAGTGAGCACTTCCAGGGCTGTATCTGTTTGTTGAAACATCTCAATTGGTTTTCCATCAATTCCTAGAGCCTTGTTTTTCGCCAATGCCTTCAGTGCAGCTTGGACTTCTTTCTTCAGTACCGTCAGTTCCTGATCATATGCTACTTCCTGAAATGGTTGAATGTCATCCAGTTCTTTTTGATATAGTGACTGTGTGTATCCCTTCCGTCTTCTTTTGATGCTTCCTATTGTCATTTAATATTTTCCCTGTAGAATCCTTCAATATTGCAACTTGAGGCTTAAATTTTTTCTTCAGTTCTTTCAGTTTGAGAAATGCAGAGTGTGTTTTTCCCTTTTGGTTTTCTGTCTCCACATCTTTGCACATGTCATTATACTTTTGTCTCCCAAGTCCACCCTTTGAAATCTTCTGTTCAGGCCTTTTACTTCATCATTTCTTTCTTTCACTTTAGCTGCTCTACATTCAAGAGCAAATTTCAGAGTCTCTTCTGACATTTATTTTGATCTTTTCTTTTGTTACTGTCTTTTTAATGACCTCTTGTTTTCTTCATGTATGATATCCTTGATGTCATTGCACAGCTCATCTGGTCTTTGGTCATTAGTGTTCAGTGCATCAGATCTATTCTTGAGATGGCCTCTAAATTCAGGTGGGATATACTCATGGTTGTATTTTGGCTCTCATGGACTTGTTTTAATTTCCTTCAATTTCAACTTGAACTTGCATAGGAGCAATTGATGGTCTGTTCCGCCGTCGGCCCCTCACCTAGCTCTTCCTGATGATATTGAGCTTTTCTATCCTCTCTTTCTGCAGATGTAGTTGATTTGATTCCTATATATTCCATCTGGCTAGGTCCACTTGTATAACCCCATTTATGTTGTTGAAAAAAGGTATTTGCAATGAAGTTATTGGTCTTGAAAAAGTCTGTCAAGAGATCTCCAGCACCATTTCTGTCACCAAGGCCATATTTTCCAACTAACAATCCTTTTTCTTTGTTTCCGACTTTCACATTCTAATCACCAGTAATTATCAGTGTATCCTGATTGCATGTTTGATCAATTTCAGACCTCAGAAATCGGTAAAAATCTTCAGTTTCTTAATCTTTGGCCTTAGTGGTTGGTGCATAAATTTGAATAATAGTCGTATTAACTGGTCTTCTTTGTAGGCATATGGATATTATCCTATCACTGACAACGTTGTACTTCAGGATAGATCTTGAAATGCTCTTTTTGACAATGAATGCAACCCCATTCCTCTTCAAGTTGTTATTCCCAGAATAGTAGACCATATGATTGTCCAATTCAAATGGCCAATACCAGTCCATTTTAGCTTACTAATACCTGGAATATCAATGTTTATGCTTTCCATTTCATTTTTGACAATTTCCAATTTTCCTAGATTCATACTTCCTGCATTTCACATTCAGAGTTTTAATGAATGTTTGCAGCTGTTTCTTCTCATTTTGAGTTGTCCACATCAGCAAACGAAGGTCCTGAAAGCTTGACTCCATCCACATCATTAAGGTCAACTCTACTTTGAGGAGGCAGCTCTTCCCCAGTCATCTTTTGAGTGACTTCCAACCTGAGGATCTCATCTTCAGGCACTATATCAGACAACGTTCTGCTGCTATTCATAAGGTTTTCACTGGTTAATTCTTTTCAGAAGTAGACTGCCGGGTCCTTCTTTCTCTCTATAATATTATGCTGCTAGTCAGTCCATGGGTAGTAAAAACAATTTGTGTTTGGCTAATAACTGAAAGGTTGTTGGTTTGAACCTGCCCAGCAGTGATGTGTAAGAAAGACCTGATGAACTACTTCTGTAAGATGACAGCCATTGAAAACCCTATGGAACATAGCTCTACTATGGGGTTGCCGTGAGTCAGAATTGACTTGACACCAATGGTTTAGTCATACTCTGCACATACCATGCTGTCTCATGCTTCCTTGTCATAGGTGGTGGCATTATCTCCATGTTCTGCTGTTGGCTTACTCCCAGTTGTACTTTAATACACAACCCATCCCCAAAGCTTTTTATAACGGGCTTTCTTATGTGTCATGGTTTTACTTATCATAATTGTGATGTAGAACAGAACTCTATGATTTTTTAATTTCTCATTTATTTATTCATTGATTAACGAATATTTATCAAACATAAACTGTGCACATGTCTCTCATCGCAGTGCTGTGCATACAATGATGGCTAAACCACCACATGCAGTTCAAGAAACTGCTTTAAAACAGTCAAGGCTCCCCTAAGCTTTTAGAATAAGGTCCAAATCCTTGGTTTAACATAAAAGACATCAGATTTTCACCCTGGCTTCCTCATTCTTCAGATTCATTTGTATACATCAGGTGTCCTCAATGCCCCAGGGGTTCTAAACTACTTGCTTCTTTTTGTCAAATAGCTCTGTATCTTTACCAGTGTTCTAGTTCAAGTATCTTTTTATTAAAAGAAATCCAATCAGATGTTAACTTCAGTTAAAGTTTGTACGTGCGGTGGTGGGGGAGTATAAGATGGTAATATGCAATGAAGTTGTGGATGTAAGTATCCAAAACCCAAAAACTCATTGCTGTCTAGTTGATTCCAACTCATAGTGACCCTATAGGACAGAGTAGAACTGCCCCATAGGGTTTCCAAGAAGTGGCCAGGCTTAATAAGAAACAGAAAGCTTCCTTCAGGAACTATAGTTGCTGCTGTCTCAGTGCCTTTCATTCTCCAGAGGCTTGTTTCTGCATCCCTCTCTTCTTCCTCTGACAGCTTCCTCTGCTTACTCAGGGCTCCTGGTCCCACAGCATGTTGGCTGACACACACCGCTGGCTCAGTTCCTTCTTGCCAGCCTACTTCAGCCCCAGCATGGAGTAACCTACCAGAGTAGCAAACCTTCACGACATGTATGCCATCTGTCTTTTTGCTCACATTCTTGAGAGACAATCTCCCTACCTGTCAGCTGGTTCTCTGTGGGTCAGGTGTTTACCTCTGATCCAGTGAGCCACAGCTGGCAGGACAGAAGGAGCCAGGTGTTCCTGGAGCTGTAGGCAAAGCAGATTAAATGAGAAACGAAAGTTTGGCATACCTGACAAAATGTGATGACATCGAACCTTCAATGTTTAAACGTGTTTTATCCTTTTGGCTTATTGGAAGGAAAATGGGTTTGGAGAATCAGATGTGGACTCAGGTCTCAGATCACCACATGCTGCCATGGTAACTTGACCAATTTATCTAAGCTTCTATGTTCTCATCTATAAAATGTAGATAATAAATGTATCACACAGGGTTATTGTGAGGATTAAATGAGAAAAAGATCATAAAGTGGCTTGTAGAGGGCCTGACACAGTGGATACCCTCACAATGTTGAATTCATCTTTCATTTAATCTATATATTTCAGCTCCAGTATCATTTGTTCTTGTAAACCCTCTTAAATCACTTCTCAACACCACATAGAATTGTATGAAACCCCCTTCTGTGAACTACTGTAACATACAAATTATAATAATTTTCATCATTTTCTCCTCCACTATCGTGAAAGCAATTTGAGGTCAGGGACCTTCTCTTATTTATCCTTGTATCCCCAGTGCTAACACAATAGTTATTACATAATAGGAATTCAACAAATGCTTTTAAAATAAATGGATGAATGGAGGAGCCCTAGAGGGGCAGTTGTTAAGTGCTCTGCTGTTAACCAAAAGGTCGGGCGGTTTGAACCCTCCAGCTGCTCTGTGGGAGAAAGATGTAGAAAGCTGCTTCTGTAAAGATTTACAGCGTTGGAAACCCTATGGGGCAGTTCTACTCTGTTTTATAGGGTTGCTATGAGTCGGAATGGACTCGACGGCAGTGGGTTTTTTGTTTTTGGATGAATGGATGCTGAATGGATGGGGATAGATGAATAAATGAGTGAAATCAAGCCAGTCACTTTATAAAATAATGCCATTGGTCACAAATGAGACTAACAGCCCTCTCTCCCCTACTCTTAAATGAGTCATCTCAAAGTATCAGGCCAGAGCGCCAGTTCACAATCAGGAGACTGGTTTCTGTGTACCAAGAACGTTCTATTCAGTTTGAAAATATTTTTCTTCCAGTTGGAGGCCCAGGAGAAAAGAGTCCAAGTCAAAAGTTCCTTAGGCCATTCAGAAAAAATAAAAATGGAAGCTTGAAGTCGTGAACTAAGCCCCATTTCAACTTAAGATAAAACACATAGTTAAACTTTCTGTACTCATGAGAGAGGGAATATAAAAAACCTGGAGGCTCTAAAAGTGTGAATATCATCTTTTTATATTTCAGAAATCCTTTAATCCTCTGGAGGTTTTAGTGTATCTTTCTTTCTTTCTTTTTTAGAGTATCTGCTGTGTTTCTATAGTATATAAAGTCTGTTAGTGTCCTACTTCAAACTAAAAAGATTTAATCAATGCATTTTCACAGCTGAAAATCTTCAAGTGAAAAGCACTCATCATTACAAACCAGAGTTTCTCCACCAACACAATCAAGATTTTTGTCTGGATAATTCTTTGTGGTGGGAGTTGTTGTCCTGTGCAAATTTAGGATGTTTAGCAGCATCCTAAATGTTTAGTAGCAGTCCCCACCCAAGGCTGTGACAATCAAAAATGTCCCCTATCATTGCCAAATGTCTCTTGGGAGACAAAAACCCTGATTGAGAACCGCTGCCATGCATCTTTGATAGACAATTGTTTGGGACAATTAGCAAAAATAAGGATGCTTGCTTTGTCTTGTCCATTACCCAACACAATGTTCACCTCCAAGGGGCTAAAGGCCATGCTATGTATTGAAGATGAAAACATGAATGAGACATACCTTCAGTCATGCTGTCTCCTCTACAACATTCTTTCTTTTTCTTCTTAAGGATTATTTTAAACTAACCACAAATTCAGTGAGAGTAGGGGCTATCAGTGAGCAGGGACTAACACTGCCTAATTTGTTGCTCTAACCCAAGGTTTCTCAACCTTAGCAGTATTGACATTTGAGGCTCTGAATCATTTTTTGTTGTGGGGGCTCTACTGTGCTCTGTAGGATTTTTAGTAGCATCTTTGGCCTCTACTCACTAGATTCCAGTAGCATACCCAACTCCAGTTGAGACAACCAAAATATATTCAGACACTGCCAAATGTTCCCGGGGCGGGGGTAGGGGGTGGGTGGGCAAAACTGCCCCTGGTTGAAAACAATGCTTAATCTCAATCTGTAGCACAATAATGGAAACATAGTAAATGCTCAATATATGCTTTCTTTTTTTTTTTTGAATGGTTGAAGGAAAAGACATCATTTGTATAAAAATACTGGGGGAGAAAACAAACAAGTATGCAATGTAATTTGTTGCTGATCATGTCTTCTTTAACACCATCCTGTCCAATAGCATATAGGAACATAGAGCAGGCCATATTTTATCATTTTGTGTATGCTGTTGCTCTGGGAAAAGGCCACCCTCTCTCTGTGCTACCATTTATATGTACAGGAGAGTCTGGATGATCTGAAAAATTTTTTTGGCTATTGCTAGGGAGTCATAATTCTTCCTTCACGAGGAGTTTATTGAGTTTATTCTATCCTTCAGCTAGTAAATAAAGCTACGTGTCCATAGTGTGGTGCTGAAAATATTAGAAGAACAAGTTTACATTCACACCCTTGACTTGCTTCTCTGATCTCAGCTCTTCTCGTTAAGCTGATATAAGATTGCAAAGATTTATGTAGTTTCCTCACATGCATGTGTTGATCAGATTTTTTTTTTTTTTTCCCTCAATTCTTTAGAGCAATTCTCTGAAGATTTTAGGAGTTCTCTTTCTGGGCAGCTGTCTCCTCTCCTATACTCTGTCCTGTGAACTCTATCTTGGTTTCATGGTTCACTCAGCAATGTCTACCCATTCCAGGACTCTACCAGTATCTCCTTGCGTTTCCTTGCCGTAAGTCACAGCTTTAAAGTTCCTCTTCCACAAGCTGGACAATTTGTTTCCTGTCCTCAGGCATAACTACCTTTCATTACCTGATGTCTAATGTTTAGACAACTGTTGTTTCATATGTTTTGTCAACAATTTTAGTTGTTTCAATTGGGAGATAAATGTGGTCCCTGTTGTGCCATCTTGGCCGGAAGCTGAAGTCTAAATGGTTTTAAGAATGAGAGTAACATGACAAAATAAACATTTAAAAATATAATTCTGTGCAAATTTATTGAAAATGGATGGTTGCAGTTAGGAGAGTGTCTAACATAGTCCAGGCAACAAATGATGGTGATTTGGGCAAGGATAGTATCAGTGGGGTTGAATGCAATTTAAGAGATATTTCATCATTATAACTGATGAAATTTGATCATTGATAGTTTAATGGGGGAGGGGTTTTTGGCTTTGAGTTATTGGGTGGGTGATGATGCCATTATCTAAGGAATCAAACACCAGAAGAGGAACAAGTTTTGGGGTGCTCAAATCGGGTGGGAGGAAATAATGAATGAAATATTAGATTTGTTGATTTTGAGGTAACTATAATCGCTATGAAGTGGAATCAACTCCATGGCAACGGGTTTGTTTTTTTTTTTTTAAATGAGAGTCAAATGGGAGCATCCAGTAAACAGTTGGCAATCTGTATTTGAAGAAGATAAACCAGTTGGAGATAAAGCTATAAATGTCTTCTTCAACCTTTACAGTTGATGTAATCAAATGGGGAGAATTGTATGGACATAAAATAAGAGTGTTTAAGAATATCAGCCTATAAGGGATGGGTAGCTAAGGAAGAGCCACCAAAAGGGCGTGAGATGAAGCAGGAAGAGCTAGGAAAAAGAGGGAAGTGGGATGAATCACAAGCCAAGGTGTATCTTAAAAAAACAAAACAAAACAAAAAAAAACAACCAAACCCATTGCAGTCAAGTCATTTCCAACTCATAGTGACCCTATAGGACAGAGTAGAACTGCCCCATAGGGCATACTGCCACGTCTTTCTCCCGAGGATCAGCTGGTGGATTCAAACCACCAACCTTTCCATTAGCAGCCAAGTGCTTAACTACTGTGACGTAAGGGCTCCTTAAGTGGTATCTAGCATTGCTTTAATCAATGAAAGTGGAGGAAATGGCTCAGGGATATAAATAGCGTAGTGGGTACTAATATAAAATTTGATGTGCTCTTCACCCGAGGAGTGACTTCAGTACTAAGTTAAAAGGGAGTCTGGGGGCCATACTCTTGGAGTTTCTCCAGTGTCTGTCAGACCAGTAAGTCTGGTCTTTTTTTTTTTTTTTTTTTTTTGTGAGTTAGAATTTTGTTCTACATTTTTCTCCAGCTCTGTCCGGGATCCCTCTATTGTGATCCCTGTCAGAGCAGTTGGTGGTGGTAGCTGGGTACCATCTAATTGTGCTCGGCTCAGTCTGGTGGAGGCTGTGGTAGTTGGGGTCCATTAGCCCTTTGAACTAATCCTTCCCTTGTGCCTTTGGTTTTCTTCATTCTCTCTTGCTCCAGACGAGGTGAGACCAGTGGAGTATCTTTAGATGGCCGCTCGCAAGCTTTTCTGACTCCCAATGCTACTCACCAACGTAGAATGTAGAATGTTTTCTTTATAAACTATGTTATGCCAGTTAAGCTTGGTCCCCAGTCCTAAACTCAGTAATTTGGTCCCTCGGGGAGTTTGGATGTGTTTATGGAGCTTCCATGATGTTGCCTTGGTCAAGTTGTGCTGGCTTCCCCAGTATTGTGTACTGTCTCGAAGCTTTATTTATACAGAAAGATATTTATTAGAGTGTTACTCATTTCAGAAAAATCTTAGAAACAATTGACAAGTCCAACAAAAAAAAAAATCACTAAATAAATAATGTTATATTCATATAAAGATATTATGCTATATTTAAATTTTATGTTACTGAGGTTTTTAATAACATGGGGACGTAAGTTTGGTAAGAGGTTGTTTTTGTCACCTGGTGCTGCTCTGATAGAAATACCACAAGTGGATGGCTTTAACAAAGAGAAGTTTTATTCTCTTCACAGTCCGGTAGGATACAAGTTCAAATTCAAGGCATCAGCTCCAGGGGAAGGCCTTCTCTCTCTGTCAGCTCTGGAGGAAAGTCCTTGTGATGCATCAGTCTTCATTGTTCTGGGAGCTCCCAGTGCTGCTTTCTTGGTGGTATGAGGTTCCCATGTGTCTCTGCTCGCTTCTCTCTTTTATAGTTCAAAACAGATTTCATTAAGACACTAATCTTGTCAACTTCATGAGTATAACCTCATCACAGTGATAGAATTTACAATACATAAGGAGATCACATATAACCTCATCATAGTGATAGAATTTACAACACATAAGGAAATCACATTAGATTACACAATCATACAATACTGGGAATCATGACCTAGCCAAGTTGCTACACACATTTTTTGGGGGACACAATTCAATCCATGATAGAGGTTACATAAAATTTTAAGTACAGTATGTTTTCAATTTTCTAACAATATATATTAGAGAACTTTAGCTGTGGATGCTTTGAGTAATTAATTGGTTTCTTAGGTACTAACAACATTTTATCAGTAAGTAATTTTGAGAACTCACTGTATTTAGGAAGTTAGAGCTTCTCCTCTCTAAAATAGACGTAAAGTAGTTAGGCAGCTTTGCTGACTGGTTCAAAGGAGATTTTACCTTTGACCAAATGACTCAAAGGAGACTATTACCTTTCTGTAAAAATGTACTGCAAATATTAACTGACACATCATTTTCAACAACAACAAAAAATAACAGAGACTGGAAAAGGGGGAAATTTTGATCTTTTTCCCTGCGTCTTAGATAAGTTTTAGACATCAAATGTTACCGAAAACATTAGCAAGGAGCTAAGAACCTATATTTAAAAAATATATGCCCTAGAATATTTCTAAAATATGCTGTGTCTAAAAAGTTAATTATTCACTAGGCTAAAATATGAGGCATCAAAGGGTTGAGCTAAAATTGGATATTTAAAGTTGTAGTCTGTAGTCTCATACAAACTTTAAAGGTCCAATTATTCCCTCTAATCTTCATGACATATAATGAAGATTTTAAAACTGAGTCTGATATATGCAGGCCAAATGTGCACTTTTAAGTATGTGCAAAGGTAAGAATCATATGAGCGATTATGAAGCGTAACATAGAAATTAGATTCTGAACCTCACCCCTAAAATAAATTTATCTCTTATTTTATATTAAATGAACTTTGATTATGCATCCACTGTGTGCCCAGCACTGTTCTAGGCTCTGGGGATGCTAAGGCGAAAATCAGAAAACCCACACACTGAGAGATGAGACAAAAGAATAAACAATTTAGCAAGAAAATCCACCACAAAGCTACAGGGCATCATAGGAGCATGGAAGAAGGACATTCAAACAAGGCTGGGAGTAAGAGGATGGAAGCGGTCAGAAAAAGCATTTCCAGAGTTTAAGATATTTGTGCTGAGTTTGTAAAGGTTAGTAAGACTTAGCCATCAAATAGAGTAAGTGCAGAAAGCGGAGGAAATAGTCTGAGAAAAGGAAGCAAACAAACAAATGAAAAGAATGGCACATTTGGTGCCTTTCAAGTAGTGGTGGCAGAAAGATCTTTACCATTATTATTAGTAGTAGTAGTTTCAGTTTTTAATGGTTGGGGTCAGGACTGGTTTAAAGGGGGTGCAAACTGTACAATCACGCCAGGTTCTGTACTTAGATGGCCCCACTCTTGATTTTATACTCTGCCATCCTGAAATTCTTAATAATTTTTCAGTGAGAGGCCTGTATTTTCATTTTTCATTGGGCTCTACACATTATGTAGTCAGTCCTTGCTGGAATGTAAATTGGCATGCATAAGAGTGAGAAGAACTGTAAGAGGCCAGCTCATAAAACAACCTCAGTGGCATGGTTTAGAGTATGGGTTTTCTTCAGAAAGCAGTGTTGTTGTTGTTAGGTGCCATTGAGTCGATTCTGACTCATAGCGACCCTACGTACAACAGAACGAAACACTGCCTAGTCCTGTGCCATCCTCACAATCGATATGTTTCAGCCCATTGTTGCAGCCACTGTGCCAATCCATCTCACTGAGGGTCTTTTTCTTTTTCATTGACCCTTTATTTTACCAAGCATCATGTCCTTCTCAGGGAGTGGTCCCTCCTGATAACATGTCCAAAGTATGTGAGACAAAGTCTCACCATCCTTGCTTCTAATGAGCATCCTGGCTGTACTCCTTCAAAGACAGAATTTGTTCATTCTTCTGGCAGTCCATGGTATATTCAATATTCTTCGCCAACACCATAATTCGGAAAATAATAATATCCACTAAAGAGAAGAATTTAAGCTGGGGTTGACAATCAGTTGCGCATTTTGTGTCCTGGTGACACAATGGTTAAATGCTCAGTTACTAACCAAAAGGTTGGCAGTTCAAACCTACCCAGTAGTTCCAGTTCCACAGGAGAAAGGCCTGGCCTTTGGTCCCATAAAGATTATTGTCTAGAAAACCCTATGGGTCAGTTCTGTTCTGTCACATGGTGGCTATGAGTTGAAATAGACTTGATGGCACCTAACAACAACAGCATTGATTGAAGTACTGAGGATGGATTTAAATGGGGCAAATCTGAAGGTAGAGAGATAACTAGGAAGCTACTGCAGTAATTCAGAAAGGAATTATTGGGCCACAAAATCAGGAAATGGCCACGGAAATGAGAAGAGATCAAGCTTCCCAGAGACATTAGACTCAAGGTATCCATCCTCGTGAAATTTGAGAACACTATGGACAAAGAGAAGTCCCTGGGTGGTACCAGCGATTAACTCACTTGGCTGCTAACAGAAAGACTGGAGGCTTGAGTCCACCCAGAGGCACCCCAGAAGAAAATCTTACGGAGCACAATTCTTCTCTGACATCCTCTGAGTCCAAATCAACTTGACAGCAACAGGTTACTAGATAGGCAAAAAGAAAATTCCAAAGGATTTAGGGACTAACAGAATGAGTGAGAGAATCAGGGATTACTCTCTCACGCATTCACCAAAACAGAATATTCAGGAAGAGGCAGGCTTATTCATCTTTCTGTATTCCAGCTTCACATACAGTACAGGAGGGAGACAACCCTGCCTACGTGATGGGTTCTAAGAGGTCTTAAATATTCTTCCTTCTCCAGTCTCTCTCTACAAGTGACGAGTGATTGCTGGTCCCACTATTCATCACTATCCTTTGGGTAAAGCATTATGGAAAGAAGGCCTCTGGGAAATAGCAGATATGTTACTTGATAGTGATAATCACCCACCACTTGTCTGTCAGTTTGTCATACTGTGGTGGTTTGCTTGTTGTTGTGATGCTGGAAGCTATGCCACCAGTATTTCAAATACTAGCAGGGTCATCCATGGTGGACAGGTTTCATCGAAGCTTCCAGACTAAGATAAACTAGGAAGAAGGACCTGATAATCTACTTCTAAGAAAACTTGTCAATGAAAACATTATGAATAGCAGTGGAACATGGTCTGACATAGTGCAGGAAGGTGAACCCCTCAGGTTGGAAGGCACTAAAAATACGACTGGAAAGAGCAGCCTCTTCAAGGGAGAGTTAACCTTTATGATGTGGTTGGAGTCAAGTTTTCTTGACCTTCATTTGCTGATGTGGCACAACTCAAAATGAGAAGAAACAGCTGCAAACATCCATTAATATTCAGAAAGTGGAATGTACGAAGTACAAATATAGGAAAATTGGAAGTCATTAAAAATACAATGGAACACATAAAGATCCATATCGTAGGCATTAGTGAGCTGAAATGGACTGGTATTGGCCAATAAGAATCAAACAATCATATGGTCTTCTATGAGAAGAATAACAAATTGAAGAATGTCTTAGTTATCTAGTGCTGCTGTAACAGAAAGACCACAAGCGGATGGCTTCAACAAAAAGAAATTTATTCTTTCATAGTCTAGGAGGCTAGGAGTCCAAATGCAGGGTACTAGCTCCAGGGGAAGGTTCTTTCTCTGTCAACACTGGAGGAAGGTCCTTGTCATCAATCTCCCCTGGTCTAGGAACTTCCCAGTGCAGGAACCTCGGGTCCAAAGGACATGCTCTGCTCCCAGCACTGCTTTGTTGGTGGTATGAGCTCCCCATGTCTCTCTGCTTGCTTCTCTCTTTTATATTTCAAAAGACACGATCTAGTCTTGCAGATCTCATTAACATAACTGTCGTTAATCCATCTCATTAACATCATAGTGATAGGATTTACAAATAGGAAAATCACATCAGATGACAAACTGGTGGGCAATCACACAATACTAGGAATCATGGCCCAGCCAAGTTGGCACACATTTTTGGGGGCACAATTCAATCCATGACAAAGAGGAATGGCATCTCATCCACCATGGAACAGAACATTTCAAGATCTATCCTGAAGTACAACACTGTCAGTGATAGGACAATATCCAAATGCCTACAAGGAAGACCAGTTAGTCTGACTATTATTCAAATTTACCCAACAACTAATAATGTCAATGATGAAGAAATTGAAGATTTTTACCAACTTCTGCAGTCTGAAATCGCTCAAACACGCAATCAAGATGCATTGATAATTACTGGTGATTGAAATGCGAAAGCTGAAAACAAAGAAGAAGGATCAGTAGTTGGAAAATATAGCCTTGGTGATAGAAACGACTCTAGAGATTGCATGACAGAATTTTGCAAGGCCAATGACTTCTTCATTACAAATATTCTTTTTTCAACAACATAAACTGTGACTATATGCGTGGATCTTGCTGGATGGAATACATGGGAATCAAACTGACTACATTTGTGGAAAGAGACGGATTGGTGAAAGCAGGGAATACCAGTAAGTTGTTTACTTGTGTTCTATTGACTACGCAGAGGCATTTGACTGTGTAGATCATAACAATTTATGAACAACATTATGAAGAATGGTAATTCTTGAACATTTAATTGTACTCATGAGGAACCTGTACATAGACCAAAAGGCAGTCATTTGAACAGAACAAGGGGATACTGAGTGGTTCAAAATCAGAAAAGATGTGTATCAGGGCTGTATCCTTTCACCATACTTATTCAGTCAGTATGCTGAGCAAATAATCCGAGAAGCCAGAGTACGTGAAGAAGAACCCGGCATCAGGATTGGAGGAATACTCATTAATAACCTGTGATAAGCAGATGTCGCAACCTTGCTTGCTGAAGTGAAGAGGACTTGAAGCACTTACTGATGAAAATCAAAGACCACAGCCTTCAATATGGATTGCACCTCAACATAAAGAAAACAAAAATCTTCACAACTGGACCAATAAGCAGCATCATGATAAATGTAGAAAAGATTGACGTCAAGGATTTCATTTTACTTGGAACCACAATCAACGCTCCTGGAGACAATTGTCAAGAAATCAAAGAATGTATTGCATTTTGCAAATCTCCTGAAAAAGACCTGTTTAGAGTGTTAAAAAGCAAAGATGTTACTTCGAGGACTAGGGTAAGCCTGACCCAAGCCATGGTATTTTCAATTGCCTTGTATGCATGAGAAAGCTGGACAATGAATAAGGAAGTCCAAAGAAGAATTGATGCCTTCGAATTATGGTATTCACAAAGAATACTGAATATACCATGGGCTGCTAGGAGAATGAACAAATCTGTCTTGGAAGAGTATAGCCAGAACACTCACAGAAGCGAGGATGGCGAGACTTCGTCTCACATACTTTGGACATGTCATCGGGGGGACCAGTCCTTGGAGAACTATGTCATGCTTCGTAGAGTAGAGGGTCAGCAAAAAGGAGAAAGACCCTCAGTGAGATGGATTTACACAGTAGCTGCAACAATGGGCTCAAGCATAGCAATGATTGTGAGGATGGCACAGGACTGGGCAATGTTTCATTCTGTTGTACATAGGGTCACTCTGAGTCAGAACCAATTATGCAGCGCCTAACAACAAGGCTAGGTTCTCTAGAGGAGCAAAACCAGTAATGCTTATATATATATATATATATATAGAGAGAGAGAGAGAGAGAGAGAGAGAGAGAGCAGGAGAGAGAGAGATACATATATAGATATATAGAGAGAGATTTATCTCAAAGAAATGGCTGACACAGTTATGGAGGCTGGTAAGTCCCAAATCCATGGGTCAGGCATCAGGCTGGAGGCTTCTCCTGATTCACATGGTTGCAGGGGTTGATGAACCCAAAATTGGCAGATCAGATAGAAGGCTACTGGCTCACGTCCCAAGAACCAGAGGTCAGAGGATATCGAGTCATATGCAGGATCCAGAGGAAGCTTTGCCAGAACATCCATATATACATGTCACACCCCCAAGGAAATTGACTGGCTTTCAGCTGATTGGCTGCTCACATCAGGTTACAAAAAGGAGGATGATTACATAACATCTGCCAAACCACTGAGAATCATGACCTAGTCAAGTTGGCACATAACCATCAAAGGCACAAATGCTAAAAGAAAGATACCTTGTAATAACTGAGAGAAACAAAGTAGCCAGTCCCTAACCAGTAAACCAATGGTTTCAGAGTCAACTCCAACTCGTGGTGACCCCATGTGTGCCAGGGTAGAACTGTTCCATAGGGTTTTCAATGGCTGATTTTTCTGAAGTATATCACCAGCCTTTTTTCTGAGGTGCCTCTCAGTAGGCTCAAACCTCCAACCTTTTAGTTAGCAGCAGAAATGCATTAACCACTGTACTACCCAGGGACTCCAGACAGTTCCTAGGGCTACCTTAATCCCTGATAATGTTCATTTTCCAGTTCATTTGTAGTTGTAAATTAAACTGTCCTTGTTTTGAACTAGTGTGAGAAGATATTTTTTCCATGCAAACAAATGAGCTATTGACTTTAAGCAACCAAAGAACCTATTAGATTTTAATGTAACTTGTTATCTGTTTGTGTGTTGGTTTGCTCATATATGTGCAGTGGGCAAGACTGGCAGTGCAGTGATCAGGAATGATAAGCATTGTTTTGCTTGGTTAGAGTTAACAGTGCATTTAATGGAAAAGTTGACACAATTTTGCATGGCAGTAGATTGTTAAAGACAATTAGCTAAAACAAAGAGAACTCATATTCTTTTTTTTTTCCCCCTCTGGCTATAATAGTTATTTAACAGGTAATTTAATAGAGATCTTTCAGTATTGAGAGTGGTTTGTACCCAACATACACGGTATTTTCTGCACATGATTGCTCTATGTGTGTGAATTTTTAATTTTTTTCTTAGAAAGTTAAAGGACATTACTATATTCTTATTTGAGTTTATGCAGTCCTCTTTTTTTTTTTTAATTGGGCTTTAAGTGAAAGTTTACAACTGAAGTTAGTCTCTCATACAAAAATTTATACATACATTGTTATGTGACCCTAGTTTCTCTCCGTATACTGTGACAGCACATTCCTCCTTTCCGTCCAGGATTTCCTGTGTCCATTCAGTCAGCTCCTGACCCTCTCTGCCTTCTCATCTCACCTCCAGACAGAAGCTGCCCATTTAGTCTCATGTATCTCCTTGAGCTAAGAAGCACACTCTTCACGAGTATCATTTTATGTCCCATAGTCCAGTCTAATCTTTAGAGTTGGCCTCAGGAATGGTTTTAGTTTTGGGCTAACAGAGAGTCCAGGGCCATGTCTTCCGGGGTCCTTCCAGTCTCTATCAGACCATTAAGTCTGGTCTTCTTACTAGAATTTGTGTTCTGCACCCCACCTTTCTCCTGCTCCATGAGGGACTCTCTGTTGTGTTCCCTGTCAGGGCGATCATTGGTGGTAGCTGAGTACTATCTAATTCTTCTGGTCTCAGGCTGACGGAGTCTCTGGTTTATGTGGCCCTTTCTGTCTCTTAGGCTAATACTTCCTTGTGTCCTTGGTGTTTTTCATTCTCCTTTGCTCCAGGTGGGTTGGCACCGGACTACTAGCTGAGAAGTTGGCAGTTCGACCCCACCCAGAGGAGCCTAGGAAGAGAGGCATGGAAACCTGCTTTTGAAAGGTCACAGCCTTGAAAACCTTTTGGAGCACAGTTCTCTTTTTTTCTTTTTTAATTGTACTTTAGATTAAGGTTTACGGAGCAAATCAGTTTCTCGTCTAACAATTAATACACATATTGTTTTGTAACATTGGTTGCGAACCCCACGACATGTCAACACTCTCCACTTCTCAACCTTGGGTTCCCCATTACCAGCTTTCCTGTCCACTCATGCCTTCTTATTTTTGCCCCTGGGCTGGTGTAC
This sequence comes from Dugong dugon, assembly GCA_030035585.1. Classification (NCBI taxonomy): domain Eukaryota; kingdom Metazoa; phylum Chordata; class Mammalia; order Sirenia; family Dugongidae; genus Dugong; species Dugong dugon. Next base: position 38,720,513 of record CM057467.1, read on the forward strand.
CCATTTAGTCTTGTTTTGTTTTATGGCCTGTGTAATTATTGGCTGAAGGGTGAACTTCAGGAGTGACTTCAGTACTGAGTTAAAAGGGTGTCTGGGGGCCATACTCTTGGGGTTTCTCCAGTCTCTGTCAGACAAGTAAGTCTGGTCGTTTTTGTGGAGAACTCATATCCTTAAAGCAACTTGTCTTGGGAAAACAGTCAGTGCAGTAAACTCCTAAACCGATTAAATAAAACAAATAAGCAAACTTGATTCCACTAGACAGAACAACAACAAAATAGCATGATAATCATTAGACATGGATTAAAAAGGATCAGTCATCCAATAAAATTAATTAATATCTTAGTTTGGGAAAGGGGAAACCACACTAAAATTTATAGTCTGCAGTCTGGGTTTGTATAAATAAAATAAATATATTGAAATCTGTAGGCTTGAATACTTTACATCTTAGTCATATTAGGAATGGCTAAAATTACAACAGAGATGAAAGCAATTGTTTCAGAAACCTCACGAAAGAACCCTCAGTTCCTGAAGCATCAGGTGTTAAGAATTCAGGCAAAGGTCCAGCTAAAGGACTAGGGTAAATGAGGGGAGAACAAGAAATCCCTGAGAACAACATCCTATCATGCCCAGCAAAAGGGTTATCTCACTGCTTTGCTGGTGAGCTACTAGCTACATGGTTTTATATGCCCTCAGAATGGGGCAGGGTCTGAACCCATGGAAGACATTATACAAGGGAATGAAGGAAGGTATCACCAACCTATCCTTCCATCCTTACTTCCCATTATTTTGCTACTCCAGTGGAGCTTGTTTCCTAATCATCAAACATCATTGGCTGTTTTAGAGCTTTTGTACATGTTCTTACCATTGTTTGTATTTCCCTCTGTATAAGTCCTACCCTTTTAAAAGCTACGTTCAGATCCCATACTTTCTATAAGCCTTCCTGGTCCACTGGGATTAGATGGAATTTGCTCACTTTTAACTCTTACACAACTTACTCTTTCTACCTCTTTCTTGAAAATTGTATTCATCCTCAAAGCATTTCTTATTTTGTTGGTTTTAAAACTAGCTGATAAGTTGAATAGTTACTTCATATTTCATGTGATCAGGCTTATCTCTATAACATAATTTTAAGCTCTTTCCATGTTACTAGGTTTTAAATATAGGACCTAATCCAATGCCTAGAAACAGGTAACTAGTGTCAATTCAGAAGCCACTGCCATGAAAGAAGATGACACACCATGAATGCTGTGGATTGAGTTGTTCCCCTCCTAAAAAATACGTATTGAAGTCCTGGTCCCTGTACCTGTGGATGTGATCCTGTTTAGAAATAGGGGTTTTCTTCTGCTATGTTAATGAGGCCATCCTAGAGTAGTTGCTGTTGTGTGCTATTGAGTCAATTCCAACTTGTAGCAACTCTATAGGACAGAGTAGGACTGCCCCACAGGGTTTCCTAGACTGTAATCTTTATGAGAGCAGATTGACAGTTCTTTTCTCCAGAGGAGTGGCTGGTGGGTTCAAACTGCCAATCTTTTGGTTAGCACCTGAGGGCTTAACCATTGTGCAACCAGGGTTCTTTTACTAGAGTAGGGTGAGTCCTAAACCTGATTACTTCAGAGTTATAAAAAGAGCATAACAGACACACATGCACACAGGGGATGACAGATGCCATGTGAGGACCTATTTACAACCAAAGGAATGCCAAGGATTGGTGGCAGACACTAGAAACTAGGAGAGAGACCCACAGAAAGAATTGACATAGCCAAGACCCTGATTTGGACCTTTAGCCTCCAGAACTAAGAGAAAATAGATTTTTATTCTTTAAAGCCATCTACTTGTGGTATATTTTTGTTATGGCAGACCTACGTAACTAGGACAATGCATCACACTCCATTCCAAGCACACATAGAGTTCTCTTTAATCTGTGACCTTGTGGGACACAGTTCAATGTATAAGCCTTTGTTACTCATATAGGCAGTTATAAGCAAGCCATTTGAGTTTGTTTCCATGACTGTCAATATTTCTGTTGAAAGAGAATCAACACTATCCAGAGAGATTGCCCCATTCCCTAGAATAATTGGAGAAATGCTTGTCCTCATTTTAGTAATTTTAGTACTACTCTCCCTGGAATAATTTTCAGCTCTCACATTTCAAACTTTACAAGATAGTGTATCATTAAGAGCTTTCAGTTCAACTGGATTTAATTAAAATGAATATAACTGGAAGATGGTTCCCATCTCCCCACCTCCACACCAGCCTGGAGAAAGAACAGCAGCTGGATCTGGGAACAAAGTTGAATCTTTACAAATAACAAATTTAAAAGAAAGGATGAGAACTATTTATAGCTAATGGACATGTCATTGAAAGGTATGTGGCCCAGGGATAGGCCTTTTTATTTTTCCTAGTATGTCTAAGGTTATATACTTTGAAAGAAGTTGCTGCCAAGGAGAAGGAACTACCACCATTCTGCATAATAATACGAAGGACCAATTTATGAAGTTCCAAAGATGACTTGTGGTTATGAAGCAGTTAGGTATGTGTTTCTTTGCCTCTGTAGTCTATGAAATGTTAGAGGATTAACGTTAGTGTTTGGGAGGAGAAGGTGTGTGTAATTCAGAAGCCACTGCCATGAAAGAAGGTGATACACCATGCATGTTGTGAATTAAATTGTGTCCCCTCCCCCCAAAACAAATATATATTGAAGTGCTTGTGCCTGTACCTGTGGAGGTAATCCTGTTTGTAAATATGGGTTTTCTGTGTGAGTATGTGCCTGTACCTATGCCCATGTGTCAGTTCTAATAGTTACTTAGACTTGGAGAAATGTATTACTAAGAGTAGAGGAGCTGATCATGCAGTGAGAATAACCACTGTGAACAAGGGTATAATTTACCATCAATTCCCAAAAGGTTGATGGAATTTGACAAAATGGAGGTTAGAATAAAGGTTAGAGAGAGATTATCTTTTGCCTTGTAATTTCATTTAGTTTCACCAACCTTTCAATTGTTCAATAAGTCTGATACAACAGTACAATTTTGTGTGGTATTAGGTGGAGAAAAGTGATGAATGGGTCAAAAAGAGATTTAAGGACTGTATATATTAAGTCCTTCTGCACAACCAGCAGCAAGGGTGGCCTGTGGCAGAGTGCAGACGATTAGGCAACTTGGAGAAATATTATAGAGAGTACTCTAAATAAACCCAATGCCCAACTTCAACTACCATCAACATTTTGCCAAAATTGGCATATCTACCCTCTCCTGTTTTTTGACTGAAGTGGTTTAAAACAATTTCTAGACATCATGTTTTTCACCCTTAAGTACCTCAGTGCATTTTGAAGAAAGGAGAAGGGGGCTTTTCTTATATAATCACCATGTAATTGTCTTGCCTCTCCACTTACCAACAATTCACTAATATAATCTAATGCCGAATTCCTATTAAAACTTATCCATCTATTCCCAAAATTGTCTTTTTTTAGTTGATTTTTTGAAACATAATATTTCATAAAGATGTCTCTTGTAAGCCTATTTTAATCTAGAATTGTCCATTGTCATTTTTTAACACTACTGAATTATTGAAGAAACTGCAACAGTTCCCATATTCTGGATTTGTATAAATACTTCTACAAGGTATTAGTTAACTTGTTTCTCCATTCCTTTTTTTCTTATAGATTGGAGATTCGATTAGATTTATAGTCTTGAACGTATATATTGTGCAAGCCTTATAGATAGTGCTGAATTCTTCATACTGCCTCACATCAGATGGAATCTAAAATTTGATTGTCTCACTTTTGGTATGTTAAAATTGATCAGTGAGATTAGGCAGTGACAGCTTGTTCTCTTTTTTGTCAAGTTCCCCATCATAGGGTGCCCCTGACATACCTTTGCCTGGAACTGCACCTGTTTATGCTTGTTGTCCTGCCATGACTGTTAACAGTGAAGTGCAGCCTTTCACTCACAGAGTGTCTTTGTTGGGCAGTGCATTACCCATTAACCTCGCATTTAGTGATTTTATCATCTATGAATGAGCATTACCAAATCAGTGATTTCATTAGGGGTGAATTTAGATAGTGATTATCTTAGGCTGGGTTTTTTAGAAAAGCAAAACCAGTAAAGCATATAAATATCTGCATAAAGAGATTTATATCAAGGAAATGACTCACACAGTTGTAGAGGCTGGAATGTCCCAAATCCGTAGATCAGGCTGGAGGCTTGTTCTGATTCCCGTAGCCACAGGGGCTGGTGAACCCAAGATTAGTAGGTCAGACAGCAGGGCTCTTGCTCACAGGCTGCAAAGACTGACATATTCCAAGATCAGCAGACAAGACCTCAGGTCAGCTGCTAGCTCAAGTCCCAAGAACCGGAGGTCAGCTGCAGGATCCAGAGTGAGCAACAGCCCGTGAGCCTTGCCAGAGAGTCCACTTATATTTGATGCAGGCCACACTTCCAAGGAAACTCCCTTTCAACTGATTGCCTACTCACAGCAGATCCCATCATGGAGGTGATCACATTATATCAAATCTCATCATGGAAATGATCCCATCATCACACAACTGCCAAACTACATCATAACTGCCAAACCACTGAGAATCATGGCCCAGCCAAGCTGACACACAACCTTAATGATCACAGTGATTTTCTAATTCTATCATTCATTAGTTGGAATGCTTCTATTAAAAACAAAAACAAAAAAAAACTTTCCCATATTCATAGGACTTTTGGGATACCCTGAAATGAAGTTAACATCATAATGACAAGGCGAATACTTAATTATTTCTCTTCAGTTGCCAATTTTCAGAATATTGAATTGGTGCCCAGCAATCTCTAATGGTGTCCAATGAACTTTGGTTTGTTTTTCTTGTTTCTTTAAAAATATCAGCATGTGTGCTTGCTTTTTAATATATTAAATGTGTTTTAATCAATTGCAACTATAATTCTTCTTGATACTCAAATTATTCTTGATGTCTCATCTTTGGACAGTGAAAATGACACAAGCTGACTCATGTGTCATTTTGACAATATCCCATTTCCCTTTCATGGCTGTCTTATTTTCTGACACAAGATGTTCAGGACTTATCTTTTTTTATTTCCTGCCTTAGCTCTGAAATCAAGTATTGCACAGAAAAAATGATTAAGTGGAAAACTTAGAAGAGTGCTTCAGATAACTTCTCTCTCCCACTTTTTCCAAAATGTTAGAAGAAAGTACTCCTTAAGAAAAAAGAAAAGGCTAACTTTTGGGTTACATCAGTGCTTGACAGTGATTATACATAAAGCTAGTGAGTGGCAACAGAGCTACAACCTGAACAGAGATGGTCTGTGTCTTCAAGAAGTTTATCACTTGGAAGGAAAATCAGACTTTTACCAGTAATTGTAGATGAATATAGCATGTTATAAGCTCTCCTGCATAGCAGAATTAGAAAACTACTACTTAATTCAATGGATATAAACAGTATGCACCAATGTTTTGATTCTCTGCTAATTGGCTTAATAATCATTTACCCTAACATATGGCTTTATATTTTTCTGGCTAAATGCTTTAGTAGGATTTGTAGTCTTCTTTAATCAGATGAAAAAAGTCTATATTCACTTCCCTTCTATATGACCTTTATTGTTACCACAGATATTTACAATGAAGCTGTCAGTTCTTGTAGAAGATGTCAGAGGTCTTGGTCTACTTACGAATTTAAGCAACTGCCTTTCATTATCCTCAAAAACATTACTGTGGCATGAATTTCACACAACACACTCTTCTCTCCTCAGATGAAAAATCTCAGAAAGGACTGCCTTTTAACATTTAGAAAAGTAAGAAAACAGTTCCTTCTCTAGTCAATCTTCAGCTCTTATGATCTACAGCTTTGCAGACGTGGAAGATGTTTGTGTTAGGGAAGGAAAATGCTGCTAAGTAACAAGGAATGGTTTCATCTTGTTAAGGATTAAAACATGGTCTTGTGTTTGCCACCTGAGGATCAGACTCTGAGACCAGATCCCAGCTCTAAGGCAAAGTCCACATTAACCTCAAAAATATTTAGCTGGCTCCAGGAACTGGCTTGGAGTGGATTTGAATAATTGTTAGAGATTATTATAGCATTAGTCTATCTTACTAGTCTTAAATTCTGGGCTGTTTTATAATCATCATTTTCTGTTTTTACCATTTTTGCAGCAACATGGACAAAATACTGACACAAATATTTTGTGAAAATGAATAAAAGCTGAAATGAATAATGGAAAAAGGTCATTGACTTCATGAATCAATATATGTTAAGCAGTTACCCATCTTAAATCAGATAGAATTTTGCTCATTCAACTTTCTGTCTTCCATTCACTCAGATATCCCATCTATGCATTCAAAAAATATTTAATGGTAACTTAAAAATTTGCACCAGATGCTATACTTGACATTTAGAATAGAAACCTTCATAATGCATGATTTCTATGCTTGATGCACTCATAGACATGTGTGAGACAGGTTTATAAATTCTTACAGCATAATTCAGATAGCATCAATATTATAAAGTTTCATGGTGGTGCTCTGCTTAGGAGTGCTGAGTAAGGCTTCACAGAGCTGGCACTCTGCGAGCAGGGTGTAAAGAATGAGAAGAAGCTACCAGGTTAAAAAGGGCAGGGCATTCAGGTAGACAGAATAGCAAATATCAAGTTATTTATGTGGCAGACCATTAAACACACACTTAATGTCTATCAGATAATCCTAACTTTGACTATTTGGAACTATATTCAGAGAAGTCTCAGATTACCTGTCTTAATTTAGTCTAAAAAATAAAATAAAATAAAACATAGAGTCACTTAACAATTAACTCCACCATCAGTTTGTTGTGCTGTGGTGGTCTGTGTGTTGCTATAACGATGTAGGAACCCTGGTAGCAAAGTGGTTAAGAGCTCAGGCTGCTAACCAAAAAGTCGGCAGCTTAAATCCACCAGCTGATCCTTGGAAACACTGTGGGGCAACTCCACACTGTCCTATAGGGTCACTATGAGTGGGAATTGACTCGACAGCACACAACAACAGCATAATGATGGAAGCTACGCCACTGATATTTCAAGTACCAGCAAGGACAGCTATGGTGGATAGGTTTTAGAGGAGCTTCCAGACTAAGACAGATTGTGAAGAAAGGTCTGGTGATCTACTTCCAAAAATTAGCCAGTGAAAACCTTATGGACCACACAGAACATTTTCCAACTTGTTTGCTTTGGAAACATCATTAGGGGCTGATCAATCGCTAGAGGAAGACATCATGCCTCATGAAGTGGAGGGCCAATGAAGGTGTGGAAGACCCTCGATGAAATGAATTGACACAACAGCCAAAAGGATGGACTTGAACATGCCAGCAATCATGAGGATGACCCAGGACTTCATAACATTTTGTTCTGTTGTACATAATGTCATTATGAGTCAGAATCCACTCAGTGGTGGCTATTTATCTAAACCTGGGTGGTGCAAATGGTTTGCACTGAACTATTAACTGAAAAGTTGATGGTTCAAACCCAAAGATTACAGTCAAGAAAACCCTAAGGAGTAATTTGACTCTGTAACCCATGGGGTAGCCATGAGTTGGAATTGACCCACAACCAAGGATTACCTAAATCGTCTCCCACTAAATACTTGTTTTACATTGTAATCTTTGTTTTGCTTTTCCTTGGTAAACAATGAATGGATTGTTTGCTATTGAAGTCTAGATCCTTGTTTCCCACTGTTCTTGCTAGAAGATTCTCTCAATTCTCCATTAAGCAGGACAAACAAACAAAAAGAGAAAAGGGGAGAAAAAAAATTCCATGATTCTTTCCCCTTGCTATACTTCACAAGCTTTTTTTTTTTAATGAGAACTGAGCTATAACTCCTTCTCTTTTTATTGTGTTTTATATTTTTAGTTTAAAATTTGCATGAGTTTGTGTAACTATAGGATTAAAATTCTGACTACTCACTAGCTCTAAGATCTTGAAACAGTTATATAAATTCTCTTTAGTTCTTTAATTATAATTTTTTCTTATGAAACGGCAGATTGTTGATTAAGGGTTGATTTCTCCCTCTTCTCTTAATTTTCTGTAGGATGTGAAACCTGCTTTTAATGATTTCTATGGCAACCAGGTGTTTTTGACCAGTTCCTTGTAGGTTAAAAGTTTATGCCAAAAATTGTTTCTTGAAAGCATCATTATTTTTTCCCCAGAATGACAGTTAATATAAAAAATTCAGTAGATATATAATTTAAACATGGATGATTGTTCTTTAAGACACAAACTTGCACTATGGGGATTCTGGTGGTAATTTTAAAAATAGGAGTTCAAAATTGCTTTGAATAATGACAGCATTGTTGAAAGAAAAAAGACTGTTCAGAATGCAGTTTGAAAGGTACTATTTAATATTTACTTGAAGTTAGAAGTTTGGATATTCAAGGGGAGAGAGTCTAATTCTTATTCATACCAGTTCCATACATCTTGGCATTTCTGTATTCTGCAAATTGGGGGAAATACATACATACATATAGATAGATGGCAAAATTTTGGATTAATATATATATAATTACTTTATTAATCCAAAATTTTTATATAAACTAAATGAATTTTTATATAGCAGAAGGCAACATCATTGAGTGAAAAGAACATAAACTATGGAGTTAGGCAGACCTGGGATTTCATCCTATTTCCCAAACTAATGAAGAGTATGTTACTGTTGTTGTTAGTTTCCATCAAGTCAATTCGGACTCATAGAGAGTGACCCAGTAGGAAACCCCATAGGGTTTCCAAGGAGCAACTGGTGGATTTGAACTTCTGACCTTTTTGGTTAGCAGCTGAGCTCTTAACCATTACTCCACCAGGCCTTCTTTCTCCATAGCCTAAAAACAAGGAGTACGGTTATTATTCTTCATAGCGGACATTTCTCTCACTGTCTCTCCTCCACCCCACTGTTGAACATCCAACCCTCCTCCCCTATTTTGAGGTATTCCCTTTGTGGTATGTAGTGTGCTGCCCCTCCAGCCCCCTGAGAACCAGAGACTTACCACTTGACCTAGGCTCAGTCAACCAGCTGCTCTTGCCTAGAACTTTGAATCTTGATCAAGGAACTCAAAGGCAAATGAATGTTTACACTTTGTTCACAGTGACATTGTCTTGTGGATGCAGATCTCCTTGCATGTGGGGCACAATGTACTCGCTGCCAGGACTCTGGGCACCTATCTCTTGGTTCTTTACCTTTTTCCAAAACTGACCTTTAGGTCCTCAGTCAATTCTGTGATCCTCCAGTACCATCATGAAATAGATTCCTGTTCTGCTAATACAACCAGGGTCAATTGTTTTTGCTTGCAAGCAAATGCCCCGACTGACGCACCAACTGGAGAAGGCTGAATGATGGCCACACAAAGAAAGCAAGTCATAACTCCTGAAACTTGTAAATATTACCTTACTTTGAAAAAGAGTCTTTGCAAATGTAATTAAGTTGATGATTTTGAGATGAAGAGATTATTTTGATTATTCAGGTGGGCACTAAATGGCAGAGAGGCACACACAGAGAAGGCCATATGAAAATGGAGGCAGAGATCTGAGTCATACAGTCACAAACCAAGGAATGCCGACAGTCATCAGAAGCTGGGAAAGGCAAGGAATGGAATTTCGCCTTGAGTCTCTAGAGGGAGTGCAGCCCTGCCAGCACTTTGATTTTGGACTTCCGGCCTCCTAAACTGTGAGATAATAAATTTCTATTGTTCTAAGTCACCAAGTTTATGCTAATTTGTTACAGCAGTCTGTAGTAACTAATACGTATTCTAATGTAAAAAATTTATTTAAAAGAAATAAAAAAGTTTCCAGAGGTTGTATAATTTCTCCAGTGGGACCAACAGATTGGTTAAATTGGAAGAATAAAAGATAGTATTCATAGAAATCAATATTTTAGAGCTAGTATATCATTTGGGAGAGCAATGGTAGTTCAGTGGTAGCATTATCGACTTCTGTGAGGGAGACCCAGTTCAATTCTCCACCAGTGCACCTCAAGCTCAGCCACCCACCACTCACCTTCAGTGAAAGTTGGCATGTTGCTAAGATGCTGAACAGGTTTCAGCAGAGCTTCCAGACTAAAGCAGACTAGGAAGAAAGTCTTGGCCATCTACTTTCTGAAAATCATCCAGTGAAAACCCTATAGATCACAATGGTCTCATCCACAACCTGTCATGGGGATGGCACAGGACATGGTACTGTTTATTTCCATTGTGTACGGGGTCACCATCAGTCGGGGACCAACTAGATAACAGCTAACAGCAACCTATCATTTGGGGATGTGGAGGAATAGATCAGTGAAAACAGAAAAAATAAGATCATGGTCTTAGATATTGAAGTCTTCTAGAATGATCTCAGGATTAATGGTGGAAGAGAAGAAAGAGAGCTCTTGTGACACAGTAAAATGATCGTAGAGAAGTTCTTTGACTGCAGCATCCAGGATTCTACCAAGGTAAACTCTTGTCTCTGAATGAAAAGCTAATTCCTAATTAAAACTCATCCATAAGTAATAACGGATGCCTTTTTAAGTAACTTCAGTCAGCTTTCAAAGGAGTGGGCAGTATCAGTTTAGCCAGAGTGATAGATTATCAAAAATAGCAGTGAAGTTAGCTGTTTTCTCCATATGGGATGCTTAAACAGGAACATATGTCAGTGTTTGATATTCACTTGGCCTACTGCAATATGGCAACTAATTTGAGCTCTAGTGGTCCAGGGAAAATCAGAATTTTTGTAACGGTTTACAGAAGTAGAGTTGCAGCAGTTAGAAGGTCCTTTGAAATAATTCTCTTTCACACCTTTTTCCTTGCAGCCTCAAGAAGTAACACAGAATTGCAGCAGAAAGTGCCAGATTAAATTTATTCTAGGAAGTTCAACTGTTACTTGCTCTGTTTTCCGATAACTGTTTAATCACTTTGTAATCACAGGCTTGATATATAACACTGACCTGAGGTGGGAAGAATGGATATTCCTATCTCAATTTTACTAAGGTAAAAACAGAAGCTGAAAGGAATTAAATCGCTTTCTTAATGTCAGCACAGTTAAGAAGAGGCAAATACAGACCTAAAACTCACATGATCTGAATTTAATACCGCCACACCACATAACCCCTCATCACTGATGTCTCTGAAACCACATTTTTATTCATTCATTAAAAAAAAGTTGCTAGCAAGTCGATTCTGACTTATTGCGACCCCATGTGTGTCAGAGTAGAACTGTGCTCGATATGGTTTTCAAAGGCTGATTTTTTGGAAATAGATCTCCAGGCCTTTCTTTCCAGACACTTCTGGGTGGGCTTGAATCTCTAGCCTTTCAGTTAGCAGCTGAAATTGTTAACAGGTTGTACCACCCAGGGACTCCAAGCATTCATTTACTGTGTGTTTATTCCAAGTTCTTTTTATGAAAGATAAACAATGAAACAAATTTTAATAAAGTAATAGGAAATGTTTAAATGACTTTTATTTTTAAGTAAATAACACTATCTACAAGCTCCTTAAAAACAGACAGCCTGGTTTTGCTTACTGTTAATCCTGAGGGATAAGCCTTATAACTGCACATACCAGGGGCTTAACAAATATTGAATAAATAAATGAATCCGTTTTTAAATTATTTTTTAAAAATAAAAGAATATTCAGATATACTTATTTAACAACAGTAACTGTGTCTTGAATATTTTGAGTCTATACATTCTTTGAAAATAACACTGAGTCTTAGTTTCCAAATATAGGCTTCATACATTTTTTATCAGTTTCCTCATCTGTAAAATGAAATCTTTAATTTTTGGCTTTAAATTATGACATGGTGTAATAAAATAATGTACCAAAAAGAATTGGTTGATGTTCAACCATTTCAGGAGGTAGCATATGATCAAGAACTGATGGTATTGAAGGAAGAAGTCCAAAGCTGCACTAAAGGCATTGGAGAAAAACAAGGCTCCATGAATTGATGGAATACAATTGAGATGTTTCAACAAACGGATGCAACGCTAAAAGCGCTCACTCCTGTATGCCAAGAAATTTGGAAGAGAGCTACCTGGCCAAACAACTGAAAGAGATCCATATTTGTACCCATTCCAAAGAAAGATCCAGATGAATGCAGAAATTATGGAACAATATCACTAATATCACATGTAAGTAAAATTTTGCTGAAGCTCATTCAAGGATGGTTGCAGCAGTGAATCAACAGAGAACTGCCAGAGGTTTAGGCTGGATTCAGAAGAGGATGTGGAACAAAAGATATCATTGCTGATGTCATATGGATCTTGGCTGAAAGCAGAGAACACCAGAAAGATATTTACCTGTGTTTTTTTGAGTATGCAAAGGTATTCAACTGTGTAGATCATAACAAATTATGAATGACATTGTGAAGAATGGAAATTCCAAAACACTTAATTGTGCTCATGTGGAACCTGTGCATAGACCAAGAGGCAGACATTTGGAATAGAACAAGGGATACTGCATGGTTTAAAATCAGGAATGGTGCGCATCAGGGTTTCCTTTTTCATACTTATTCAATCTGTATGTTGAGCAGATCATCCGAGAAGCCAGATGTCTGAGGCTGGGTTCTCTAGAGAAGCAAAACCAGTAAAGCTTATAAATATGTATATAGAGATTTATATCAAGGAAATGGCTCACACGACTGAAGAGCTGGAACGTCCCAAGTCCATGGATCAGAATACAGGGTTCTCCCAATTCACGAAGCCACAAGGGCTGGCAAACCCAAGATCCAGTTGGGAGAGCAGGGCTCCCGCTCACAGTCTGTAAAGACCAATGACTCCCAAGATTGGCAGCTCAGGCCGCATGGTGACTTTGGATAAGGCATTCTGTAAGTCCACGGATGGTAGTTTTGGCAGAAGCATTGCGCGCAGGGAAGACAAATCCATATCCAGAGTAAGTGTCTATTCCAGTAAGGACGATATGTTACCCCTTCCATGATGGAAGAGGTCCAATGTAATCAACTTGCCACAAGGTTGCTGGCTGATCACCTCAAGGGATAGTGCCATATCAGGGACTCAGTGTTGTCTCTGCTGCTGGCAGATTGGGCACTCAGCAGTGGCTGTAGCCAAATCAGCCTTGGGGAGTAGAAGTCCATGTTGCTGGGCCCATCCATGCATAACGTCCATCCCTGCCACCAAGGCCACTTTGTTCATGAGTTCATTGAGCAATAATGGGAGTAGATGGGGAAAGATGATGACTAGTTTCCACAGAATGCGTCATCTTATCCACTTGTTAAAATCATCCTCTGTTGAGGTCACCCTTTGGTGAGCATTCACATGAGACACAAATATCTTCATGTCTTTAGCCCATTTGGAGAGGTCTATCCACATACCTCTTCCCCATAAATTCTTGTCTCCAATTTTCCAATCATGTTCCTTCCATGTCCCTGACCATCCAGCCAAACCATTGGCTACAGCCCATGAATCATTATACAGTCGCACATCTGGACACTTCTCCTTCCAAGCAAAATGAAAAACCAGGTGCACTGCTCAAAGTTCTGCCCATTGAGAGGATTTCCCTTCACCACTGTCATTCAGGGAGGTCCCAGAAAGGGGCTGTAGTGCTGCCGCTGTCCACTTTCAAGTCATGCCTGCATATTGCACAGAACCATCTGTAAACCAGGCATGAATTTTCTCTTCTTCAGTCAGCTTATCATAAGGAACTCCCTATGAGGCCTGTCTTAGACATCTAGTGCTGCTCTAACAGGAAAACCACAAGTGGATGGCTTTAACAAACAAAAATTTATTTTTTCACAGTCTAGTAGGCTAGATGTCCAAACTTAAGGCATCAACTCCAGGGGAAGGCTTTCTCTGTCAGAGCTGGAGGAAAGTCCTTGTCGTCAATATTCCCGTGGACTAACAGCTTCTCTGTGCAGGAATCCCGGGTCCAAAGGACGCACTCTGCTCCTGGTACTGCTTTCTTGGTGGTATGATGTCCCCAGTCTCTCTGCTTGTTTCTCTCTTTTATATCTCAAAAGAGATTTGCTTAAGACACTAACTAATCTTGTAAACCTCATCGATATAACTGCCACTAATCCATCTTATTACATCATAGTGATAGCATTTACAACACATAAAATCACATCAGATGGCAAAATGGTACACAATCATACAATACTTGGAATCATGACTTAGCCAAGTTGACAGATATTTTGGGGGGAAACAATTCAATCCATGACAAGGCCATAGGGTACAGACTGAGAGTTGGAAGGTAATGTGACAGGAGTGGAGATGATGGGCATTTGGACCACTTCCTCATGCAACTTACTTGTGCCTTCAGGTCCTGCTCAGGCCAGATCTCGAATATACCACTTCCATTTAATGATGGAGTGCTGCTGTGCATGTCCAACTTTATGATTCTGTGAGTCAGACAACACCCAGTTCATGATGGGCAGCCCAGGCAGCCTGGTGACATGGTGTCCCATGGTTAAGTGCTCAGTCTCTACTAAGGCCCAGTAACAAGCCAAAAGCTGTTTCTCAAAAGGAGAGTAGTTGTCTGCAGAGGATGGTGGCGCTTTGCTCCAAAATCTGAAGGGTCTGTGCTGTGATTCACCAATGGGGGCCTGTCGAAGACTTCAGACAGCATCTCTATCTGCCACTGACACTTCAAGCACCATTGGATCAGCTAATCATATGGTCCAAGTGGCAGAATGGCTTGCACAGCATCCTGAACCTGTTGCAGAGCCTTGTCTTGTTCTGGTCCCCACTCAAAATTAACAGCTTTTCAAGTCACTTGATAAATAGGCCAGTGTAGTACACCTAAATGAGGAATATGTTACCTCCAAAATCCAAAGAGGCCCACTAAAAGATGTGCCTCCTTTTTAGTTGTGGAAGCAGCCAGATGCAATAACTTATCCTTCACTTTAGAAGGAATATCTCGACATGTCCTATACCACTGGACCCCTAGAAATTTCAGAGGTGGAAGGTGCCTGAATTTTGGTGGGATTAATTTCTCACCCTCTAGCATGCAAATATTTTACCAATAAGTCCAGAGTCTGACACTTCTTCCTTACTAGGTCCAATCAGCATAATGTCATCAATGTAATGGGCCAGTGTAACGTCTTGTGGAAGGGAAAGGTGATCAAGGACCCTGTGGACTAAATTATGACATAGAGCTGGAGAGTTGATGTAGCCCTGAGGTAGGCAAGTGCAGGTGCATTCCTGGCCTTGTCATCAAACTGCTTCTGATGGTCTTTCAAAACAGGTATGGAGAAAAAGGCATTAGCCAGATCAATAGCCAGGTACAAGGAGATGTATTAATTTTCTCAAGAAATGAAAATACATCTGGAACAACAGCTGCAATTGGAGTCACCACCTGGTTAAGTTTTTGATAATCTACTGTCGTTCTCCAAGATCCATCTGTTTTTTGCACAGGCCAAATAGGCGAGTTGAATGGGGATGTGCTGAGAATCACCACCCCTGCCTCCTTCAAGTCCTTGATGGTGGCAGTAATCTCTGAAATCCCTCCAGGAATGCAGTATTGCTTTTGGTTTACTATTTTCCTAAGTAGAGGCAGTTCTAATGGCTTCCACTTGGCTTTTCCTACCATTATAGCCCTTACTCCATTTATCAGGGGTCCAATGTGGGGGTTCTGCCAGTTGCTGAGTACATTTATTCCAATTATACATTCTGGAACTGGGGAAATCACTATAGAATGGGTTCTGGAACCGACTGAACCTACTGTGAGATGGACATGAGCCAAGACTCCGTTAATAACCTGACCTTCGTATGCCCTCACTCCGACTGGTGGGCCACAGTGACATTTTGGGTCTCCTGGAGTTAGTATCAGCTCAGAGCCAGTATCCAGTAATCCTGGAAAAGTCTGATTATTTCCTTTTCCCCAGTGAACAATCACTCTTGTAAAAGGCTGTAGATCCCTTTGGGGAAGGCTGGGAGAAAGATTAACAGTAAAAATTGTTGGCAGTGTATTAGAATCCTTCCTCAAGGGGACTTGGCCTCCCCTTCATTGAAGGGGTTGTTAGTCTTTAAACTCACTCAAATCTGGGAATTGATTGAGGGGCTGTGACTCTCTATTCTGGCAATTCGAGTTAGACTGCTGTTCACTTGACCTAGAATTCATCTGTTTATACAGATCAAGTAAATATTTAGTAGATTTCCTATCTATTTCACTCCTAGGGACACCATGACTAAGTAGGCAATGCCATAAGTCCATATGAGTCAGACTATTCTGATTACTGCTTTGATTCTGCTGTTCATCGCTGTAACCATGCCCACCTTGTCTTTGTTGATTGAATGCCGCCACTTGGCCCCTACTACCATGGCTTCCAATCAGCCCCATTGTAGTTAGGTGTCTTAATTCAGTTAGGGCAGTTCCCACTGTCAAATCTGATTTACATAAAATAACAATCACAGCAGTCTTCAAGGATGCTGGAGCTCCCTTCACAAATTTGTTCCTCACAGTTGTTGTAAAAGGTGTGTCCTCTGGGCACTCCGTGTGTGGGGCTGTGGGTCTAACCTGATAAATCCACTCTAGCATGCCAATTTCCCTAAGCCTTTGGATACCTTCTACAGTATACCAAGGCAGGTCTGGTACTTCAATTTGATTTAGTGTCGGCCACCTCGTAATCCATGCTTCAGCAAACCAACCAAATAAACTATTAGATCCTTTCCTAGCTTCTCTAGCTGAAACATTGAATGAAGAGTCTGTGCTTAGTGGATCCATATCGATAAACTCAGACTGATCCATCTTTATGTTCCTTGCAACATTATCCCAAACCTTAATAGCTATTCCCACGCATATTCCCCAGGTTTCTGTTTGTACATATTAGAAAAGTCAAGCAGTTCTTCTGCAGTGTAGTGTACCTCCTCCTGGGTCACACTTTGCACTTCACCTTTTGGGGCTCACTGAGACATAAGTCTAGTTATAGGTCTAGAAGCCAGAATCAGTAGTGTGGAATTGTTTTGAGAACATTCAGCTTTGTCTTGTAAAGCATCTGTCTCAGGCTATGCCCCAGGCAATGACTCAGGCAAGCGCTCTTTAGAGGCAGCTGGGCTAGGGCTAATCTCATTAGATGGGAGTGGAGGGGCTAATGGTTTTTCTGGGCAGTGTGGTTTAACAGACAAACATGAAGTAATTTCTTAAGATGGGAGTGGTTCTGCTGGCAGGAGTGATTCAATGGAATTTAGGGGCTCAGTGTCTCTAGCTTCCTGATTATCTGCCCTTATGTCCCCATCCCAAGTTTCAGGATCCCATTTCTTCCCAATTAATGTCCTTACTTTAAGTTCAGACACCTCTTGAGGCTGGCAATTGAGCTGGCAGTGTAATTCAGCCACTCTTACAATAAGACTCTGGGTTTGGATTTTGGCAATTTCAGCTCTGTTACTACAAGAAATAAGGCTTTTTTCAAAGCACAAGTGGAATCCTTGAGGTCATTTTGCAGCACTTGAGCTTTGACTCTGAAGCCCTGAGTACATCTCTTTCTTTCACCAGTTTGTTTAGTGAAAGTAGGACCAACCAACCAACTTCCTTATACTTCTCATTCTGACAAAACTGTACACACAGAGTCTTGCCTTTCACCAATACCTGATCTACTGGTGGTGATATTTTGCATATTTGTATCGCCATCTCATGCCATGGATTAGCAGTGCCCTCTTTACTGCTGGAAGCAGAGTCATCAACATCTTTAAGACTAACCAGACTTGAGAAACTATTTAGAAAACTCATCCTTACAATTTTGTTTCTCTGGAACCACTCTCGGTACCAAATGTCTTAGGCTGGATTCTCTAGAGAAGCAAAACCAGTAAAGCGTGTAAATATATATAGAGAGATTTATATCAAGGAAATGGCTCACATGATTGAAGAGGCTGGAAGGTCCCAAGTCTGTGGATCAGAATAGAGGGTTCTCCCAATTCACATAGCCACAGGGGTTGGCGAGCCCAAGATGGGCAGGTCGGAGAGCACGGTTCCTTCTCACAGGCTGTGAAGACCAACAAATCCCAAAATTGGCAGGCAAGACTGCAAGGCTTCTCCTGAATCACATAGCTGCAGGGTCTGGTGAACTCAAGATTGACAGGCCCGAGAGCAGGGATCCCGCCCATAGGCTGTGAAGATTTACGAATCCCAAGATCGGCAGATAAGCTGATAGCTCAAGTCCCAAGAACCGGAGGTCAGATGAACAGGAGGCAGCCATGGGATTCAGAGTGAATAAAAAATGAGAAGGTCTGCTTACATTTGGATGCAGACCACACCCCCAAGGAAACTCCCTTTCAACAGATTGGCTATCAAAGCAGATTCTATCATGGGAGTGATCACACATAAACACTGAGAATCATGGCCCAGCCAAGTTGACACACAATCTTAACCGTCACACTGGACTATATGAAGAAGAAATGGGCATCAGGCTTGGAGGAAGAGTCATTAACGACCTGAGATATGTAGATGATACAACCTTGCTTGCTGAAAGTGAAGAGGACTTGAAGCACTTACTGATGAAGATCAAAGACTACAGTCTTCAGTATAGATTACACCTCAACATAAAGAAAACAAAAATCCTCACAACTGGACCGATAAGCAGCATCATGATAAATGGAGAAAATATTGAAGTTATCAAGGATTTCATTTCACTTTGATCCACAATCAACACCCATAGAAGTAGCAGTCAAGAAATGAAACGACATATTGCATTGGGCAAATCTGTTGCAAAAGACCTCTTTAAAGTGTTGAAAAGCAAAAATATAACTTTGAGGACTACAGTGTGCCTGATCCAAGCCATGGTATTTTCAATCACCTCATATGCATGTGAAAGCTGGACAATAAATAAGCAAGACTGAAGAAGAATTGATGCCTTTGAATTATGATGTTGGCAAAGAATATTGAATATACCATGGACTGCCAGAAGAGGAAACAAATCTGACTTGGAATAAGTACAACCAGAATGCTCCTTGAAAGTAAGGGTGGTGAGACTTCATCTCCCATACTTGGACATGTTATCAGGAGACACCAGTCCCTGGAGAAGGACATCATGCTTGGTAGAGGGTCAGCAAAAAAGAGGAAGACCCTCAACAAGATGGATTGATACAGTTGCTGCAACAATAGGCTCAAACATAGCAATGATTGTGAGGATGGCACAGGACTGGGCACTGTTTTGTTCTGTTGCATATAAGGTCGCTATGAGTTGGAACAGACTCTACGACACCTAACAACAACAATAAAAATAGTAAAATAAAGTAAGTATTGTATTTTGTTTCATTACTGTTTGTGTTAAATTAAATTACTGGTCCTAATTCTTCACCTCTCCCTATGTCTATACCCTTTGACATTTAACTTTGCAATTCTTCTCCCAAAAAGGTCCTTTGGTTTTGTGCTCTGGCATGTGACTTACTTTGACCAATGAAATGTCTGATGCTTGGGCATGTCCTCTTGCACATCTGTCATTCTCATAAGAACATGTCCTGCCTAGGTTGCTGGTCCCAGGAGGAGGATGAGCTGCTAACATGTAATAGAGAAATGTATGGTTATTGCTGCATGTCACTGAGACTTTGAGGTCATTTGTTATGCAATAATATTTGACTAATAACTTGTTCAATCTTGTCCAGTCAATAAGACTATTCTCTATTATAGGAAACAGAAAGAAAGAAAAAAAAAAAAAAAGCTGAGGATTTTCTTTACCTATTGTGATCTTTAGCAATATTCCATCTGTCCCAAGCACTGGATCATTTATTCATGCAGTCTTTAGCCATCCTTAAAGATATTTCACCATGTCCTTGGTTAAAATGCCCTTCCTTCCACTCTGTGTGCAAGCCCTCTTAAAATGTGAGTGCCTGAGATGGTTTCTTTACTGATCTGCACTTTTTTTCCTCATATGAATCCAGTTAAAGAAATTCCCTTTGCTCTACATCCATCTTCCCTATATAGATTTATGTCTTTCTATGAATGTTATAATATCTGTTACTCTCTTGTCCAAGGCATCTGTTCCAAATCCTAGCTCACACACCTGGAAGAGCTGTCAAGTTCAGATTCTTGGGATGTTTATCTCCACTGGTTCTCTGGGGAAGGGATCCACGAATCTGTATTTGAAAATTTCTTCTGAAAGGAATCTTTTACAGAAAACTTTGTAGCAGTTTGGCTTAGGTTTCTTTTTCTTGGCTATTAAGAACTAAAAAAGTCATAACCACTCTTCCCCCAATATTTCCCTGATTTCCACTTTACTAACTAGTTCTTTCTTGTTTATCAGAAGGGAAACCAGAAAACTTTTTTCCCATATTTCTTCCACAAATTTCTGAGAAGTAAACTTGTCACTAGAGCAAGGCAAAATATAAATGTATGCTCTACTTTTGACAGAATAGTATTTCGAGTAAATGTACAGGTAATTGGCATCCTCCATCATTGATCTGTCTAGCTTCTCTAAGGGTTATTATTATTTTTAGAAAAGTATTACCCATATTGTCTGCCTGATCAGGTATTACAATACCCTTTCTGGATTCATTTTACTTCTACTGTTTCTCCTCTCTAGTTTATGGATTTCCAAAAAAGTATTTCATATCCTTTGCTTGTATTAATGCATATAATCTTTGAAAATACATAATGAAGTAAAGGGCAATTAACCCCAATTTGCAAATAAGGACACTGAGGCTCACAGAGGTTGTTAGTTACTTGGGGAAGATCATATAATCTGTAATCTGCAGAAAACCAAAACCAAATCCATTGCCATCTAGTCGATTCTAACTCATAGCAACCTTATAAGACAGAGTAGAACTACCCCATAAGGTTTCCGAGAAGCAGCTGGTAGATTCGAACTGCTGACCTTTTGGCTAGCAGCCAAGCTCTTAACCACTGTGCCACCAGTGCAGAGCTAGATTTAAATCAAGGCCTGCTTTATTCCAAAAACCCATGATCTTTCTACCATGCCCCATTGCTTATATGCTAAATCAAGTTAATTTAGATGTAATTGTATTTGAACTTCCTCCTTTTTTTCAAGACAAATTGTTGGATTTTAAATGCCCTTAGAGGCCCACACATATTCTATAAAAATTCCATGATTCCTAGAAAAAATCATTAAAATCTTTCAGCTGAAATATAAAAAGAAACAATTTGAAAAGGGCAGCATGCAAATAAAGGCTTTTAATACCAAAACACCACAAATAGGCAGATACTTTACTTCTTCCCTCACAATTTACCACAGCATAGTCTCAGGAGTGTACTTGCCAATTTGACACAATTGCTATTTGTGTTAACAGTCCAGATGAATGGGAGGTGGACCTAAATGTAGCAAAAAGGACACCGTTGAAAATTTCAAGTTCCTGTTTTCTCTGGAAGGATCTGAGATTCTAACATTTAGAAAGTATCACATTCAAACGTTAAAGAAAAATTAGTTATTAACAGGGAGGAGAAACTAAATAAAAACTAATTTTGTAAAATTCTGAAGGCCAATTCATCTGGGCTTGTTCTTTTTAAAACAGCAGCGATGACCCCCTTATAAATATTCATTGCTAGACATATGCCAAGCCCTCATTGATTTAGTCCAGGCTTTATCATTCTGGTAGATTATATGTTTTCCAAACTATTCATGCATCTAGTTTCTCCTTCTGCCTGATTCTCTCTACCTCTGGTTCATTAGCCACCTCATTAAAATTTCCATCAAGGAGAGGACACCTAATTCAATCCCGTCACTTGTTAAGTGCTCTTGCAGAGGCTGCATGTGTTGGCAAATTAAAAGCAATGGCTGAAATGTGGGTTGAGCCTAGCTTCTATTTTCATTATTAGCTGAGGAGCAGCAAATGCTCTTTGAGTGAACTTTGTATTCAAGATGGTGTATTAAGAAAAAAACAGGACTTCCAAATTGCTCTGCCCTTAAGGAGCTGTAATAAGGGATAGAAAGAAGAGGCTGGGTTTTATGCACAGGATAGTCAAAAGGGGACAGGTATAACAGATGTACGTATGCAGATGAATATGTGCTCTGCATGCAAATAAACACCTTCAGGGTTAAGGTACAGGTATGAAAATGGGTGTATTGACAAGAATTACTTATGTTGATGCTGCAGTGTAAACGGAGTGAGATGTTGAGCCTATTAAAGCGAGGAGGAGTGTTCAGATATATTCAGACAAAAAGAAAAATAAATAAGGGAGAGGGGATGGTAAAGGGACTGAAAATTGCTGCCAGCCAACAGATGCTATAATTATTGGGTCAACTAAGGGAGCCTAGCAAAAGTGGTTAGTTGCAAGGAAAACATCCCTGTGGCTGATTCCACCTGTCATGCCCCATAACCTTCTTGTCTTCAGGGTCTTTAAAAAGCATGCATTTTGTGATGTCTGGGAGCAAAGATAAATAAATGTAATCACCAGAATAGATGAGCACTCTTTTTTTAAAGCAAGAGTACAGGAACTGAAATTAGAATGGGTTCTAGAGATTATCCAGCCTAAAACCCTAAAAATTGGGAAACCAAAGCATTGGGTGAGAAAGGAAGTTACTAAGCCTGCCCTCTAGACTCTCCCCACTACTTCATGTTCTCTATCACCAGGGCACTGAAAACTGTTGCAGCTAAGTTTGCAGAACCATTTTAATAACCTTTGAGGTATTCCAGTTTTTATTAGGGTAATCAAAGAATTATCTTGGACAAAGAGTATCTGTAATTCAGCAATTTGTTTCACGAAGTTTCTCAGGATACAGGGAAACTGGAACCCTCATGCACTACTCGTAGGCTTATCACCCACTACAATCATTCTGGAAAACAATATTAATTTCACCTTGTACTTCCTATGCCAAACACCCTCCATGTACCAATCTAGTTTCACTCTGCACCCTTCTCCACCTTGTCCTCTGTTCCGAGGAGTCTGATCTGAGTGGACTACCTTAGGAAGGCTTGCATGCAGTCTGGTTTCCAGCTGGTTCAGTCTTTGGAAATCTAGGCAGGAGACTAGAGGGAGGGAGGAGAAATCTAATCCCTTGCTTCTCACCCTGTAGAATGGCCTTGGGCTAGCTGTGTGCCATAACCACTAAAGCTCACTTGTTTGTCACTTGTTCTCCCAGTTATCCATGTTATTATCATTTCTTGTGCTCTTCATGTCTTTGTGTAAAACTGGTTTCTATCTGGCATAATTTTATTTGCTGAAATTTCTTATTCTTTAACATTCCTTGAAGTATGATGAATTCTTTCAGCTGCTGTATGTCTGAAAAAGTCTTTGTTTCTTTCACCTTCGTTAAAAAGTACATTTGTATGGTTCTGGACAAAGCTGGAGAAAAATGTAGAACAAACTTCTAATTCACAAAAAAAGACCAGACTTACTGGCCTGACAGAGATTGGAGAAACCCTGAGAATATGGCCCCCGACACCCTTTTAGCTCAGTAATGAAGTCACTCCCGAGATACACCCTTTAGCAAAAGATTAGACAGCCCATAAAACAAAACGAGACTAACGGGGCACAACAGCCCAGGGACAAGGATTAGAGGGCAGGAGGGGACAGGAAAGCTGGTAATAGGGAACCCAAGGTCGAGAACGGAGAGTGTTACATGTCATGGGGTTGTTAACCAATGTCATAAAACAGTATGTGTACTAACTGTTTAATGAGAAACTATTAGTTCTGTAAACCTCCATCTAAAGTACAATAAAGAAAATTTTAAAAAAAAATTTGTGCTGGGTATAGAATTCTAGGTTGATAGGGGTTTTTTTTTTTTGTTGTTGTTGTTGCTGTTGTTAGTTGTATTAAAAAAAATTTTTTTTTTTATGTCAAGCCATTTGATTTGTCTTTGTTACCCAGCAACTGAATGGATTGATTGATGTAGTACAATAAATTCCATCATTGCATTATAATCCTACATTTATTACCAGGAATGTGAGTTGAAGTTTGGTAATTTCACCTCCATATATCTACGTTTCACTCCCTCATTAAGCAAGTGAAAATTGTTCACTCATGTGTCCATTCCTGTTTACTGCAAGAACTCCATACTCCATGAATAAGACAGACTTCTCATAAGAAGCCCAGGACAAGAATTTCTGGGTACAGACTGAATTTAAATATAGAACTTTATGGAGACATTTGCTTTGTAAGCTATCTTAGTCACATTTGTAAACATTGTACAGTCACATGAAAGAATTATTTTCCTTACTATAATGAGATTCAGAACCATAATCGAATCTGATTATTATTACATCTGATTTAAATCATGACTGAAATTATCCTACAGTAATTAAGGACAAGATTCACTTTTATCAGTTATTCATTCAACTTCACATATAATTGTGTTTAGTTTGGATAAATATGTACATATAATATTTAGTACCATGGTTAGAATAGAAATTTAGACATGTTTTAAATGGCAGTAGAAATTGTAGAAATCTGGTTGCTACCACATAACAGACAAAATATGCAATGAAAAGTATCAGGAGAAAAAGGACAGTCTCAAATCAGTTGCCCAGATCAGAATTTTTATGAAATGTGTACATATTTAATGTAAATAGTGATACTTGCAGAGCAGAAATAAAAAGGCTGAGGATATTCCAGCAGGACAGGTAAAGCAAAACAAAAACAAACAAAAAAACACTTGAAATTTTTGGTGTCTAACACTAATGTTCCATTTGTAGGAAAACCCATGAGAGTAAAATGTATGAATTTTTTTTTAAATGTTAAAGTGTGTTACCTATTTAATAAGTTAATTGAAATGTGGATTAAGTCACCATCATTTATTCTCTTTTTCAACATACAGTTAACATTTCCTTAAACTGTGTAAGTAGCTTTGCAAATGTAAAGAAGTACTAGATATTTTCACTTGATGCTTTTGAAACCCAATTTCTCTCCATCAGTTGTTACACAGCCACCGGAAAAAAAAAAGAAGTACTGTCTTGGTAAAAGTTATCATTGTTAATTGGACTCAGTGTGTCCTGCCTTTTTGCAGTCCTTTACAGCAGTGCCTTTAAGCACAAATAACAGAGCTGGAAATGTAATGTCACTTTGCAATTGTAAGAAATCTGGATCCGGACCTAAAAGTGTATGTTATGATTAATACTGTACAGTTACTGTGATCGTTAAGATTGTGTGTCAACTTGGCTGGGCCATGATTCTCAGTGTTTATATGTGATCACTTTCATGATGGATATGCTGTGAATAGCCAATCAGTTGAAAGAGTTCTTCCTTGGGCGTGTAGCCTGCATCTGAATATAAGTGGATGTTCTAGCTTTTGCCCTCTGGAACCTGTAGCTGCCCGCTGTTCATCTGACCTCTGGTTCTTGGGACTCGAACTACCTGCTGATCTTGGGATTCATGGATCTTCACAGCCTGTGAGCAAAGAGTTCTGCTCTCCAACCTGTCAATCTTGGGTTCACCAGCCCCTGCAGCTCGGTGAATCAGAAGAAGCCTTGTGGTCTTGCCTGTCGATCTTGGGATTCCTCAACCTTCACAGCCTGTGAGCAAGAGCTCTAGCTTTCCCACCTGCCAATCTTGGATTTGCCAGCCTATGCAGCTACATGACTCAGGAGTAGTCTGTACCCTGATCTGTGGACTTGGGACGTTCCAGCCTCTACAATCACTAGCTGTTTGCTTCATATAAACCTCTTTTCTATGTATATATTTGTAAGCTTTACTGGTTTTGCTTCTCTAGAGAACCCAGCCTAAGATAGTTAAGCAGAGGTTAGAGCAAGTGCTAATGATGTTTTCTCTTAAATTAATTTATTGTTGTGCCTTCTTTGATCATTAAAAAATACACTTGCACAATCAACTAAAGATAATGGGTATATAACTTAACTATGATAACTGATATCACTAAGCTGTACACCAGGAAAAAAAAGGGAGGAGGGAAGCAAATTGGCAAATATAGTGTTATATATAATTGCATAATTTTAAAAAAGGAGTAAAAAAAGGCAAGAGCTGTTGATACTACTTGCTGTTGTTGTTAGGTGCCATCGAGTAGGTTCCAACTCACAGCAACCTTATGTACCACAGAATGAAACTTTGCCCAGTCCTGTGCCATTCTCACAATTGTTGCTATGTTTGAGCCCATTGTTTCAGCTACCATGTCAATCCACCTTGTTGGGGGTCTCCCTCTTTTTCACTAACCCTCTTTTTTACCAAGCATAATGTCCTTTTCCAGGTCCATCCTGATAGCAAGTTCAAAGTATGTGAGATGAAGTCTTGCCATCTTCACTTCTAGGGAGAATTCTGGCTATACCTGATACTACTTAGGTACAACTAAACATCTCATGGGATCAGTTTTCTTAGTTCAAGGGTTCAGGGTCATGGCTTTGTGGTTCTATCCAGTCAACTGAGTTGTCTTTAGAGGCTCTGTTCTACCTCCTACTTCAGTGAGTAGTGTCTGGGGTTTTAAAAACTTGTGAGCCAGCATGCAAGATAAAAAAGAATTCATCTCTATTTCCCTGGAGCAACAGAATAAGAAGGAGACCCAGGGACTGGAGAAGAAAATGAACTGCAGGTCTAACTGCATCCATGAATTACTGTGTCTTTCACCATGAGACCAGAAGAAATGGATGGTGCCTGGCTACTATTACTGAACTTTTTGATCACAGACCCAATAGATGGATCCTGATGAAAAGGAGGAAAATGGGAAACAGAACTTCGTGTTCTCCAGGAAACCAGACTTACAAGATCCATTGAGAATGGGTGAATTGCAGAATCTATTACCTGGAAACAATTTTTAAACCTTAAACTGATACTATCCCATGAAGTCATTTTTAAACTAAACAACAGTTTATCTCAATTTATTATGTTTGCCTTGATCTTTGCCCTGTTTTAAAGAATTATCTATATGAGATCAAATTGACAACAGTAACCCTAAAGCACAGATGAGAACTCTAAGGAGCAGAGAATTCGAGTTAACTGTAGTGAAGCAATATGGGTATAGATAGTGATAATGGTGACACAATGTGAAGTATTTGTCGTTGAACTGCACATATAGGGTGCATGTTTTGTTGTGCATATTTTCATCAAAAAAAAGAAAAATATACATATATATTTCACATATATGTTAATATTAATATAAATCATTTCTTTGTGGAATACTACTTTTCACCTCTTACCAAAAACAAAACAAAAGCATACTACTAATATCAATAGATTTAAAAATAAGTAAAAGCTTTAAACATTTTTAAAACAAAAGTGCGAATAAACTAGTAAAGACACTAATGATTATGTGTAACCACCATGTTTAATACCTATCTTTACCGAGTAAAAAGAATTAGGCTACATGTAAATCACGCACCTGAAGAATTCTTTCCTCTTACCAGTGTTTTGGAATTTGAAGACAACCGTTTAATCCAAGAACCTATTATTTTCTCTGCTAAGGAACCAATGTAGAACCATCACTAACATTTTCATTACTGCCTTTATATGACTTTCGAAGTATCTGAATGTTAAGGCATGTATGATATCGGATAAAATATTTTTTTGTCTTTTTCAAATTACAATTGCATAAAAATTGAAATATCTTGCCTTAAGTTGGTTGACATTTCTATCTAAGATTCAAGTATTGTGGTGTTTAAAAAAGAAAATAAAAAAAGATTCATTTTTATTACTTAAGACTTCCAGTCAAAAAGGATTAAAGCCGATTATCATAATCCTGAGATTTCCTTATATGTTGTTTGACTAGCAGTGCAAATATGAATGACAACAGTTATTGGTCTCATATATAAGAATCAAAATTTAATTATATTAAGATAATAAATAAAGATGTATACTATTTTTATTAATACTGTGAATATATTCAGTGTATTGATTATGACTTTATAACTATACTAGGATTGTATTAATATACTTCTGGAATAAAAGAGAAAAATAAAGAAATATCAGATGTGGAATGATAAGGAAAGTATAGCACCAAGAAGGGACATGGAAGAAGGAGTAGAATTAGTGTGTTCTAAAAGATAGATTAGCAGCTTCTTCTCAGTATAAACAAGATTATACTAGCAGATTTGGACATAAATGTAAGGGGTTACATAAGAAATATTCTGGAAATATTCAAGCAGACACCCAGTTGACCATACATCAAGAAGGCAACGGAGAATATTGTAAATCTGTGAAGAAGCTGGCTAGAAAGCCCTGTAAGTTCCCTTCTATGTTTGTTTTTGATTCCAGTGTTTTGAAGACTTATTATTATTATTTGAAGAGTTATTCTGAGTCCTTTTTGAGACCACTACAAGGACCTGAAAACTGGAAAGGGGAGGTGTGATGGTTAAGATTGTGTGTCATCTTGGCTGGGCCATGATTCTCCATGTTTTAATGTAATCACTTCCATAATTGAATATACTGTGAGTAGCCAATCAGATGAAAGGGAGTCTCCTTGGGGGTGTGGCCCGAATTTGTATATAAGCAGACGTTCTGACTTTTTGCTCTCTCCAGATTCTGCGGCTGCTTCCTGTTGTCTCATCACCCGTTCTTGGGACTTGAGCTGTCAGCTTATCTGCCGAACCTGGGATTCGTCGATCTGTACAGCCTGTGAGTGGGAGCCCTGCTCTCCGACCTTCCGATCTTGGGCTTGCCAGCTTCTGCAGCTGTGTGACTTGGGAGAGGCCTCCACCCTGATCCACGGACTTGGGACGTTCTAGCCTCTACAATCGCGTGAGCTGTTTCCTTTATATAATATCTCTCTATATATATATTTATACAATTTACTGATTTTGCTTCTCTAGAGAACCCAGCCTAAGACATTTGGTACTGGGAGTGGTTCTAAAGAAACAAAATTGTAAGGATGAGTTTTCTAAATAGTTTCTCAAGTCTGGTTAGTCTTAAAGATGTTGATGACTCTGCTTCCAGCGGTAAAGAGGGCACTGCTAATCCATGGCATGAGATGGTGATACAAATACGCAAAATATCACCACTGGTAGATCAGGTAGAAAGGTGAGGCTCGGGGTGAACACATGTGTGATATCTTTCTACAGCTTTGTCAGAATGAGAAGTATAAGGAAGTTGGTTGGTTTGTCCTACTTTCACTAGACAAACTGATGAAGGAAAGAGATGCGCTCAGGGCTTCAGAGTTAAGGTTCAAATGCCACATACATGACCTCAAAGCTTCCACTTGTGTTTTGAAAGAAAGGCTTATTTCTTGTAGTAACAGTAAAAATCGCTGAAAACCAAACCCAGAATCTTATTTTAAGAGTGGCTGAAGTACAAGGCCAGCTCAATTTCAAACCTCGAGAGGTGTCTGAGGTTAAAGTAAGGGCATTGATTGGGAAGAAATGGGATCCTGAGACTTGGGATGGGGACATATGGGCAGATAATCAGGAATCTGGGGACACTGAGCCCGTAAATACTGTTGAATGACTCCTGCCAGCAGAACTAGTCCCATCTGAAGAGATTACTTCATGTTTGTCTGCTAAACCACCTTGCCCAGAAAAACCATTAGCCCCTCCACTCCCACCTGGGGAGATTAACCTTAACCCTAAAGAGCACTTGCCTGAGTCATTGCCTGGAGCATCGCCTGAGGCAGATGCTTTACAAGATAATGCTGAATGTTCTCAGAACAATTCCACACTACCGATTCTGGCTTCTAGACATATAACTAGGCTAAATCCCAGTGAGCCCAAAAGGTGAAGTACAAAGTGTGACCCAGGAGGAGGTACGCTACACTCCAAAAGAACTACTTGAGTTTTCTAATATGCACAAACAGAAACCTGGGGAATATGTGTGGGAATGGCTATTAAGGGTGTGAGATAATGGTGCAAAGAACATAAAGATGGATCAGTCTGAGTTTATTGATATGGGTCCACTGAGCACAGACTGTTCCTTCAATGTTTCAGCTAGAGAAGTTAGGAAAGGATCTAATAGTTTACTTGATCGGGTTGCTGAAGCATGGATTATGAGGTGGCCGACACTAAATCAAGTTGAAGTACCAGACCTGCCTTGGTATACTGTAGAAGAAGGTATCCAAAGGCTTAGGGAAATTGGCATGCTAGAGTGGATTTATCAAGTTAGACCCACAGACCCACACACGGAGTGTCCAGGGGACACAACTTTTACTACAACTGTGAGGAACAAATTTGTGAAGGGAGCTCCAGCATCCTTGAAGACTGCTGTGATTGCTGTTTTATGTAAGCTAGATTTGACAGTGGGAACTGCCCTAACCGAATTAAGACACCTAACTACAATGGGGCTGATTGGACCCTGTGGTAGTAGGGGCCAAGTGGCTGCACTCAATTGACAAAGACAAGGTGGACATGGTTACAGTAATGGACAGAAGAGTCAAAGCAGTAATCAGAATAGTCTGACTCATATGGACTTATGGTGTTGGCTACTTAGTCATGGTGTCCCTAGGAGTGAAATAGATAGGAAATCTACTAAATATTTACTTGACCTATACAAACGGATGAATTCTAGGTCAGGTGAACAGCAGTCTAACTCGAATCACCAGAATAGAGAGTCCTGGTCCCTCAATCAATTCCCAGATTTGAGCGAGTTTAAAGACCCACAATCCCTTGAATGAAGGGGAGGCCGGATCCCCTTGAGGAAGGACTCCAATACACTGGCAAAAATTTTTACTGTTAATCTTTCTCCCAGCCTTCCCCAAAGGGATCTATGGCCTTTTATGAGAGTGACTGTTCACTGGGGAAAAGGAAATAATCAGACTTTTTGGGGATTACTAGATACTGGCTCTGAGCTGACACTAATTCCAGGAGACCCAAAACATCACTGTGGCCCACCAGTCAGAGTGGGGGCATATGGAGGTCAGGTTATTAATGGAGTCTTGGCTCATGTCCATCTCACAGTAGGTCTAGTGGGTCCCTGAACCCATCCTGTAGTGATTTCCCCAGTTCCAGAATGCATAATTGGAATAGATATACTCAGCAACTGGCAGAACCCCCACACTGGATCCCTGACAAATACAGTCACGGCTGTTATGGTAGGAAAAGCCCAGTGGAAGCCATTAGAACTGCCCCTACCTAGAAAAATAGTAAACCAAAAGCAATAGTGCATTCCTGGAGGGATTTCAGAGATTACTGCCACCATCAAGGACTTGAAGGATGCAGGGGTGAGTGATTCCCCCCACATCCCCATTCAACTCGCAAAAAAACAGATGGATTTTGGAGAATGACAGTAGATTATCAAAAACTTAACCAGGTGGTGACTCCAATTGCAGCTGCTGTTCCAGTTATAATTTCACTGCTTGAGCAAATTAATACATCTCCTGGTACCTGGTATGCAGCTATTGATCTGGCTAATCCCTTTTTCTCCATACCTGTTTCAAAGGACCACCAGAAGCAGTTTGCCTTCAGCTGGCAAGGCCAACAATACACCCTCACTTGCCTACCTCAGAGCTACATTAATACTCCAGTCCTTTGTCATAATTTAGTCTGCAAGGACCTTGATCTCCTTTCCCTTCCACAAGACATCACACTGGTCCATTACATTGATAACATTATGCTGATTGGATCTAGTAAGGAAGAAGTGTCAGTGACTCTGGACTTATTGGTAAAACACTTGCATGCTAGGGGATGGGAGATTAATCTCACAAAAATTCAGGCACCTTCCACTTCAGTGAAATTTCTAGGGGTCCAGTGGTGTGGGGCATGTTGAGACATCCCTTCTAAAGTGAAGGATAAGTTATTGCATCTTGCTGCTCCCACAACTTAAAAGGAGGCACAACACCTAGTGGGCCTCTTTGGATTTTGGAGGGAACATATTCCTCATTTGGGTGTGCTACTCTGGCCTATTTATCAAGTGACTCAAAAAGCTGCTAGTTTTGAGTGGGGGCCAGAACAAGAGAAGGCTCTGCAACAGGTTCAGGCTGCTGTGAAAGCCACTCTGCCTCTTGGACCATATGATCCAGCTGATCCAATGGTGCTTCAAGTGTCAGTGGCATATAGATGCTGTTTGGAGTCTTTGGCGGGCCCCTATTCGTGAATTACAGCACAGAGCCTTAGGATTTTGGAGCAAAGCTCTGCCATTCTCTGCAGATAAGTACTCTCCTTTTGAGAAACAACTTTTAGCTTGTTACTGGGTCTTAGTAGAGACTGAACACTTAACCATGGAACACCAAGTCACCATGAGGCCTGAGCTGCCCATCATGAACTGAGTGTTGTCTGACCCACAGAACCATAAAGTTGGATGTGCACAGCAGCACTCCATCATTAAATGGAAGTGGTATATTCGAGATCAGGCTCAAGCAGGACCTGAAGGCACAAGTAAGTTGCATGAGGAGGTGGCCCAAATGCCCATGGTCTCCACTCCTGTCACATTACCTTCCATCTCCCAGTCTGCACATATGGCCTCATAGGGAGTTCCTTATGATCAGTTAAATGAGGAAGAGAAAACTCGTGCCTGGTTTACAGATGGTTCTGCACGATATGCAGGTGCCACTTGAAAGTGGACTGCAGCAGCACTACAGCCCCTTTCTGGGACCTCCCTGAAGGACAGTGGTGAAGGGAAATCCTCTCAATGGGCAGAACTTCAAGCAGTGTACCTGGTTGTTCATTTTTCTTGTAAGGAGAAATGGCCAGATGTGCGATTATATACTGATTCATGGGCTGTGGCCAATGGTTTGGCTGGATGGTCAGGGACTTGGAAGGAACATGATTGGAAAATTGGAGACAAGGATTTATGGGGAAGAAGTATGTGGATAGACCTCTCCAAATGGGCTAAAGACATGAAGATATTTGTGTCTCATGTGAATGCTTACCAAAGCGTGACCTCAGCAGAGTATGATTTTAACAATCAAGTGGATAGGATGACACGTTCTGTGGAAACCACTCATCCTCTTTCCCCAACTACTCCTGCTGTTGCTCACTGGACTCATGAACAAAGTAGCCATCGGGGCAGGGATGGAGGTTATGCATGGGCCCAGCAGCATGGACTTCTGCTCACCAAGGCTGACATGGCCACAGCCTTTGCTGAGTGCCTAATCTGCCAGCAGCAGAGACCAACACTGAGTCCCTGATATGGCACCATCCCTCGAGGTGATCAGCCAGCAATCTGGTGGCAAGTTGATTACACTGGACCACTTCCATCATGGAAAGGGCAGCGTTTTGTCCGTACTGGAATAGACACTTACTCTGGATATGGATTTGCCTTCCCTGCACGCAATGCTTCTGCCAAAACTACCATCCGTGGACTTACAGAATGCCTTATCCACCATCATGGTATCCCACACAGCATTACCTCAGATCAAGGGACTCAATTCACAGCAAATGAAGTGTGGCAGTGGGCCCATGGTCATGGAATTCACTGGTCTTACCATGTTCCCTATCATCCTGAAGCAGCTGGCTTGATAGAACAATGGAATGGCCTTCTAAAGACACAATTACGGCACCAGCTACGTGGCAATACCTTGCAGGGTGGGGTAATGTTCTCCAGGAGGCTGTATATGCTTTAAACCAGCGTCGAATATGTGGTGCTGTTTCTCCCATAGCCAGGATTCACGGGTCCAGGAATCAAGGGGTGGAAATGGGAGTGACACCACTCACTATTACCCCTAGTGACCCACTTGCAAGATTTTTGCTTCCTGTCCCCTTGACCTTATGCTCTGAAGGCCTAGAGGTCTTAGTTCCAAAGGGAAGAATGCTCCCACCTGGAGACACATCACTGATTCCATTGAACAGGAAGTTAAGAATGCCACCTGTCCACTTTGGGCTCCTTATGCCTCTGGCTCAACAGGCAAAGAAGGGAGTTACCATACTGACTGGTGTGACTGATCCTGATTACCAAGAGGAAATCAGATTGATATTACATAATGGAGGTAAAGAAGAGTATGTCTGGAATGTAGGAGATTCCTTGGGGTGTCTCTTGGTACTACCATGCCCTGTGATTAAAGTCAATGGAAAACTACAGCAACCTAATTTTGACATGAGTACTAATGACACAGACCCTTCAAGAATGAAGGTTTGGGTCACCCCACCATGCAAAGAACCACGACCAGCCGAGGTGCTTGCAGAGGGCAAAGGAAATACAGGATGGATGGTGGAAGAAGGTAGTTCTAAATACCAGTTATGGCCACGTGACCAGTTTCAGAAACAGGGACTGTAGTTGTTATGAGTATTTGTACTTTGTATGGGTACATCAAATATTTTTGTTTCCTTCACTTATAAAATATAAGCTGTAAATGGGGCTAGTGTGTTTTTGACTGTACGCATTAGTTGTCTCATGTTAGGTGAAGTATGACTTTCTCATTGTCTTTATTCAGAGATTATGTATGGTTTAAGGAGATGTGTACATGTGCCAAGTTGACAAGGGGTTGACTGTGGTGGTTAAGATTGTGTGTCAACTTGGCTGGGCCATGATTCTCCTTGTTTTAATGCAATCACTCTCATGATTCAATATACTGTGAGTAGCCAATCAGATGAAAGGGAGTCTCCTTGGGGGTTTGGCCCGAATCTGTATATAAGCAGACGTTCTGCCTTTTTGCTCTCTCCAGATCCTGGGGCTGCTTCCTGTCGTCTCATCTCCTGTTCTTGGGACTTGAGCTGTCCACTTATCTGCCGAACCCGGGATTCGTAGATCTGCACAGCCTGTGAGTGGGAGCCCTGCTCTCCGACCTTCTGATCTTGGGCTTGCCAGCTTCTGCAGCTGTGTGACTTGGGAGAGGCCTCTACCCTGATCCATGGACTTGGGATGTTCTAGCCTCCACAATTGCATGAGCTGTTTCCTTGATATAATATCTCTCTCTATATATATTTATACACTGTACTGGCTTTTCTTCTCTAGAGAACCCAGCCTAAGACAGGAGGTGTGCATTCTCCCACCCTTATCTCCCACTCCCACTTCAGTCAGGGGAGTACAGCTTTCACATGCTTTATATGTTGACCTTCCGAGGAAGAGCTGAAAAAAGTTTTGAAGAATTGCATGGATAAATGACTTAAAAACTCAGAGATGGAGTTTTATGAATTTGCCTTCTGATTCTATGTTGTTGTTAGTTGCTGTTGAGTTGATTCCAACTCATGGCTCCCCAGGTGTGCAGAATAGAACTGCTCCTTAGGGTTTTCAAGGCTGTGGCCTTTCAGAAGCAGATGGTGAGGCCTGTCTTCCAAGGTACCTCTGGGAGGGTTCAAACTATCAACTTTTTGGCTAGTACCAAAAACCAAAACCAAACCCATTGCCATTAAGTGGATTCTAACTCATAGCGACCTTATAGGACAGAGTAGAACTGCCCCATAGAGTTTCCAAGGAACGCCTGGTGGATTCGAACTGCTGACCTTTTGGTTAGCAGCCATATCTCTTAACCACTTGCCACCAGGCTAGTAGTCAAGCATTTAACTGTTCGCACCACAAGTTAGTAGTAATTCAGAAACTTTTCATACTGGAATGACAAAATGCTGCAAAACTAGGGAGCTCATTCATTTTATGGTCACTTCTGGATTGGTGCTAAATAAAAATGTCACATCATTTAACAGTTAAAAAGGTGCAATTCACACAGTACAATGAATTCAATTCTATAGTGGCATTTCTAAAAATAATTCTTTACCCTCAATTCAGAGTAGGAAGTGAAGGATAATTTTTCCATTTCCTCTCCATTACAGAATTTATTTTTTAAAGCCACACATGAATGTCTATGATAAGAAAGAATTAGAGTTACTCAGGTGAATTTAGAGCTTGTATAGAAAAGACGTGAAAGGAAGGAATAGAATCCAGTGTTGTGAAATTGAGAACCAGTGTTCTCTTCCTAAAGACATAGTAAGCTGAGATTCATTTCTCATCAGACCTTCTGCCTCTCTGCAGAAGTTATTTGTGCTATAAGGAAAAAGTATTTTCAGAACAAAAGCTTTTGTTTGTCTAGTTAGCAATGTGTTCTATCTTTTCAATACACAATGTGTACCACAGCTAAGGCTTCTTTGAAACTAGAGAAGTAAAAAACAGCAAATGGAAATATGGTCCAAATTATGGAAGACACAACCCTTGTCTCAAGGTAGCTGTGTCAGAAATGGCCATGAATGAATTCCGCGTATACAGGCAATACTTGAGTCAGTTCCAACTCATAGTGACTCCATGTGTTGCAGAATAAAAATGCATGTCATAGGGTTTTCAAGGCTGTGACCTTTTGGAAGTAGATAACCAGGACGTTCTTCCAAAGAACCTCTGGGTGAGCTCTTGATCACTGCAACACCAGGGCTCCACAATCTTTTTTTCCATAAAAAATAACAAGTATATGATCTAGGGAGTGATTCCTCCCTCCGGCCCCACCCTGCTCATTCGTGGTAACCACCAGTTAACACTGGTGTCTGTATATATATCTATTCTTGTCTTCTTATAAAAGTGGGATTATACAATATTTGTCCTTATGTGATGGACTTATTTCACTTAGCATTATGTCCTCCAGATCAATACATGTTATAATATGTTTTGTGAACTCATTGTTATTCTTTATGGTTGCTTATTATTCCATTGTATGTATGCACCTTTGTTTATCCATTCATCCTTTGAAGGACATTTAGGCTGTTTCCATTTTTTTACTATTGCAAATAGTGTTGCAATGAATATAGGTGTGCATATATCTGTTTGTGTCACTTCTATTAGATTTCTAGGGTATATATCTAGGACTGGGATTGCTGGATCTTAAGGTAGTTCTATTTCTAGTTTTTTGAGGGAGCATCATACCATTTTCCATAGTGGTTGTATCATTTTACAGTCCCACTAGCAACAGATAAGAGTTCAATCTCCCCATATCCTGGCCAACAGTTGTTGTTGTCTTTTTTTTTTTTTTTTTTTTTATCAGTAGGGCTCCACAATTTAGAATATCCCCAAATAGAAAAAGTATACCAAGTTCAAAATTACAGATCAGATGGGGTCTCTATCTTAATTTCAGATATTCCCTTTCCTCATTTTAGGGCATTCCTCCAAGTTCCCAATACACATTCAACTAAGATATGTCCATACATGACCTATTGCTTCAATTATTTCATCTCCTTTTTCTCCTTCTTCTATCTTCTAGCTTTGATGATGAAGAATATATTTTGAAAATGTATACTATTTGAATTATGCAAAACCAGTACCCTCTGGTAGCTTAATGTGTGGAGTTTTTTGATGGTCAGCTGAAGGCCCTCTTGCCTACATGCCAACTGCCTGAGCTAGAAACATTGAAGAAGACACCGTGACCAGTCTGGGAAGCCCATTTGTCTTCTCATTTCTGCCAGTCCTTGGCAATGCCACATAAACAGTGCACACAAAGCATTTATTTTATTGGGGGGAGAGGGCCTGGTTTACATTCTCTAGTGTAATCTGTAGAGGGCATGGTACTCATAAAAGTCACATTACTTTCCTGTTAAATGTCTTCTATCACTGCTATTTGGGGACAAAACAAAAATAAGATGGGCAAAAGCTCCATGATTTCCCACTTGCAATTTGTTGTTGTCTTCAGAACAAGCTGTATCTGTCAAGATTTTTTTTTTTTTTTTTTTGGTTGCAAAGAACAAAATCTAACTCAATATAGCTTTAGTAAACTTATTGGCTAACATAATCATGGATGGTTAGGAGGAGGTTTGTTCTTATGAATAGCTGGATCTAGGGACTAGAAAACTACCTATCACTCATTTATGCCTCTCTTGGCTCACTGGCTTTGTTCTCTTTGATTCTAAATGGATTCTCTTCATGACCTCATAAGATGACCTTAGGTTGCTCTGATTCCAGGAGATACACATCTTTTCTTTATCATTTTCAGTTTGAAAACTTCTAAGGAGGATCTCAAATTGGCCCGTGTGAGACATGTATCAACTCACCCCTTGAACCAATTGCTCTGCCTAGGAGAATGAGACGTGATTGGCCCAGCCTAGGTCTACCCTTGTAGTGGTGGTTGCAGGGTCTGTTACCACAAAAGAGTGTAGCATAGGAAAGGTCACTGAGAGAAACGACATTAATTACAGAGAAATCTCTGTTTCTGCCTACTCCAGGAAAGAAAAACCATCCATGTATCAATATTAATAGAGAACATATCCCTTTTTAAGCTAAAGGAAGCACTTATTGGATTAAAAATAATTGCTCATAAAGTGGAGGTCTTTCATCAGGCAACTGAGTAGAAAAGGGACCAAGACCACCTCGCTTATGAAAAAGAGAGAGCCCCTGATATGGAATCAGAGAAACCTGGGTTCTTTACTTACTTTTTTCGTGATGGTGAACAAACTACTTAATATCTCTGAGCCTCAGTTCTCTTACAGTCCCTGAGTGATGCAAACAGTTTGCGTTTGTATGATCGGTGGTTCAAACCCATCCAGCAGCATGACGTAAGAAAGTCCTGGCGAACTGTTTTCATGACTATTACAACCAAGAAAACCCTATGGAGCATTTCTACTCTGTAACATATAGGGTCATCATGAGTCAGAATCAACTGAATAGCAACGGGTTTGGGTTTTGGGTTTGATGTTGTTTAGAAAATTAAGTAAAATAATAAATGTGAAATTCCTTGCAAGATGCCTGTCCACATAGATGATCCACGTAGCTCTTTTCTCTTTCTGACATGTCCCTTCTGTGCTGGTGTGGAGATGAACTGGGCTGGGTAGTGTTTGCACACACTGTTGTAATGTCTTCCCGCCAACATAATGAATCTTTTCTAAGTTTTTCTAGAGGCAGGTGCTTAATAAATTCACATTGCCTTCACTAAATGTGTGTGCAAAGGTTACTGCTCAGTTTATGACCCTGATGTCAATCTCATCATGTTACCATCTTCTTCATTAGAAAGAGCTGTCACTGCTTTCCCTGTGGGCAGTGACGCAGAGAAAAACAATGAGGAGAGGAATCTTTCCACAGGTATTGTATTAGATGGGTTTGAATTTGAAGGGCTGGATTAACTTGTGGCATGCCAGAGAACTAGTACAAACTATTAGTATCTATGCCTGGGAAGAGTGTGTAGTAGAGTGGAATAATACAGACTCTTGAGTTGTTCAGCCATGTGTACGAGCCCTGGCTCTGACTATAGTTAGTGAGGAGGCATTGGTGGTTCAGTGGTAGAGTTCTAACCTTCTATGCAGGAGATCCTGGTCAATTTCCAGACAAGGCACCTCATACACAGCCACCACCCGTCTGTTAGTGGAGGCTTATGTGTTGCTACAATGCTGAACAGGTTTCAGCAAAGCTTCCACACTAAGACTGACTAAGAAGAAAGGCCTGGTGATCTTCTACCAAAAATCAGCTAAACAAAAACACTATGAATCACACTTTTCTGATCCACAATGGATCATGGAATGGTGCAGGATGGGGCAGTATTTTGCTCTGTTGTGCATGGGCTCATCATGAGTCAGGGGATAACTCAACAGCAGCCAATAGCAACAACGTAACGACTGATGACCTTGTAAAAGTTCCTTAGCCATTTTGAGACTAATTGTTCACATCTGCCAAAAAAGGTATGCAGGCATATCTCATTCTATTGTGCGTCACTTTACTGTACTTCACAGATATCGTGTTTTTACAAATTGAAGGTTTGTGGCTACCCTGTGTCAAGCAAATCTATTGGCACCATTTTTCCAACAGCATGACAGCATACGCTCACTTTATGTCTCTGTGTCACATTTTGGTAATTCTCACAATATTTCTATCTGTGATCAGCGATATTTGATGTTACTATTGTAATTGTTTTGGGATGCCACGAATTGCACCCATATAAGTCAGTGAACTTAATTGATAAACGTTGTGTGTGTTCTAACTGCTCCACTGATGGGCTGTTCCCCCTTCTCTCTCCCCGTCTCAGGCCTCCCTATTCCCTAAGACATGACAATAGTGAAATTAGGCCAATTAATAACCCTACATGTCCTCTAAGTGTTCAAGTAAAAGGAAGAGTTGCACGCACGTCTCTCACTTTAAATCAAAAGCTAGAAATGATTAAGCTTAGTGAGGAAGACATGCCAAAAGCAGAGACAGGCTGAAAGCTAGGCGTCTTGTGCCAAACAGTTAGCCAAGTTGTGAATGCAAAGGAAAAGTTCTTGAAGGAAATTAAAAGTGCTACTCCAGTGAACACATGAATGATAAGAAAGTGAAACAGCCTTATTGCTGATATGGAGAAAGTTTTAGTTGTTTGAATAGAAGATCAGAACCAACTACAACGTTGCCTTATGCCAAAGCCTAATCCAGAGCAAGACCCTAACTCTCTTCAATTCTATGAAGGCTGAGAGAGGTGAGGAGGCTGCAGAAGAAAAGTTCGAAGCTAGCAGAGGTTGGTTCATGAGGTTTAAGGAAAGAAGCCATCTCCATAACATAAAAGTGCAAGGTGAAGCAGGAAGTGCTGATATAGAAGCTGCGGCAAGTTATCCAGAAGATCTAGCTGAGATAATTGATGAAG
Source organism: Dugong dugon (assembly GCA_030035585.1). Classification (NCBI taxonomy): domain Eukaryota; kingdom Metazoa; phylum Chordata; class Mammalia; order Sirenia; family Dugongidae; genus Dugong; species Dugong dugon. The sequence continues at coordinate 38,760,643 of CM057467.1, forward strand.
GTGGCTACACTAAACAACAGATTTTCGATGTAGTTAAAACAGCCTTATATTGGAAGAAGATGGCAGCTAGGACTTTCATAGCTAGAGAGAAGTCAATGCCTGGCTTCAAAGCTTAGAAGGACAGGCTGACTCGCTTGTTAGGGGCTAATGGAGCTGGAGACTTTAAGTTAAAACCAATGCTTATTTACCACTCGGAAAATCCTAGGGCCTTAAAAATTATGCTCAGACTACTCTGCCTGTGCTCTATAAATGGAACAACAAAGCCTGGATGGCAGCACATCTGTTTACAACACGGTTTGCTGAATATTTTAAGGCCACTGTTGAGACCTACTGCCCAGAAAAAAAGATTTTTTTCAAAACATTACTGCTCATTGACAATGCACCTTGTCACCCAAGAGCTATAATGGAGATATACAAGGAGATTAATGTTGTTTTCATGCCTGGTAACACAACATCCATTCTGTAGCCCATGGATCAAGGAGTAATTTTGACTTTCAAGTCTTATTATTTAAGAAATACATTTCAGAAGGCTATAGCTGCCATAGATAATGATTTCTCTGATGGATCTGGGCAAAGTAAATTGAAAACCTCTGGAAAGGATTCACCATTCTAGATGCAATTAAGAACATTCATGATTCATGGAAGGAGATCAAAATATTAATATTAACTGGAGTTTGGAACCCTCACGGATGACTTTGAGGGATTCAAGACTTCAGTGGAGGAAGTAACTACAGAGGTAGTGGAAATAGCAAGAGAACTAGAAGTGGATCCTGAAGATGTGACTGAACTTCTGCAACCTCATGATAAAACTTTAACGGATGAGGAGTTGCTTCTTATGGATGATCAAAAAAAGTGGTTTCTTGAGATGGAATCTACTCCTGGTGAAGATGCTGTGAACATTGATGAAATGACAACAAAGAATTTACAATATTAGATAAACTTAGTTGATAAATCAACAACAGGGTTTGAGAGGATTGACTCCAATTTTGAAAGAAGTTCTACTGTGGGTAAAATGCTATCAAACAGCATCACATGCTACAGAGAAATCTTTTGTGAAAGGAAGAGTCAATTGATGTGGCAAACTTCATTGTTGTCTTCTTTTAAGAAATTGCCACAGCCACCCCAACCTTCAGCAACCACTACCCTGATCAGGCAGCAGCCATCAACATTGAGGCAAGACTGCCCCCACCTCCATCAGCAAAAAAGATTGAGATTCACTGAAGGCTCAGATGATGGTTAGCATTTTTTAGCAATAAAGCGTTTTTTAATTAAGTATGTACTTTTTTTTAGACATAAGCTATTGCTAACTTAACAGACTACAGTATCATGTAAATGTAACTTTTATATGCACTGGGAAACCCAAAAATTCCCATGATTCACTTTATCACTGTGGTCTGGAACGAAACCTGCAATATCTCTGAGGTATGCCTGTAATTACAACTGCCTCCCTTTTTTCCAGAAGGGAGGAAGTGGAAAAAAAGGTGATGAAGTTGAAGATATCCAAGTTTCCTAGACCAGAATCAAGCAAGAGTTTGTCAAGAGTTTAACTCCTGCAGGGATAGCCCGGGGATGCAATGGTTAAGTGTTTGGCTGATCAGCTGCTAACTGAAAGGTTGGTAGTTTGAACCCACTCAGCAGCAATGTGAGAGAAAGACCTGGTGATCTGCTTCTGTAAAGATTATAGCCAAGAAAACCCTATAGGGCAGTTATATGGGGTTATGTTATATGTTATATGGGGTCACTATGAGGAATCAGTTTGATGGCACTCAACAATAACAGGACCCAAAGAACCCCACAAGTAAGGAAAAAAAAAAAAAAATCCAGGTTCACAGATTCATGACTTCTTCTAGTTGGGAGGCTAAAAATGTTTCCTAGGGTCATGATCTCTCTCAAGCATCTTCCTGAGTTATGAAAAGTTAGCAGAGACAGCTGTACAGCCTTAACTTGCATCAAACTGCCTGCTGATAAGAACATGGATTTGTAATACACCAAAAGAATGAAGCCCCCAAACACCAATATAATATCTTATTTTGAAATGGGGACAGTATATAGGTGAAGGAAACCATCAAATCAAGAGATATAATAGGAAATTAAGAAATTAGGAAGAAAGAAAAATATACCGTATCCAAAGACAAATACTACAGACAGCATCACCTAAATATTGTTCTCAGTTTGAAAGAAAGGAGAGGAGGGAAGGAAGGGAAGAAGAATGAAGGAAGGGAGGAAGAGAAGGAGGAGGAAGGAAGGAACGAAGGAACAAAAGAAGAAAGAAAAAGAGGAAAAGAAAAGACAAGAAAAAACTTTTACTCAAGGCCCACAAAGAAAACCAATGTGAAGAATAATAGTCAACAAAAGAAGCTACTGGAAAGCTTTACCAAAATTCTTGTTGAAAACATAAACTCTGGGTCCAGGCTGTTTAGTGTTGTAGCCCAAATCTGTTATTTACCTGTGATGTTGAAGAAATTAGTTAACCAACTTACTCTTGATTTTTCTCATCTAAAATGAGATGTAAAATAGCACCTATTTGATATAGTTGTTATGAGGATTAAGTGGGTTGATACGAGCACATTACTTAAAGTAGTGCCTTACTCATAATAGATGATACATAAAAGTCAGCATATTGTTATTATTTGACTTTGAGGATATCCACTGTAGTGTGGTATTTAGTGTTTATATTTACACAGCAATCTGAAGAGTAATTTAAAATTAGTGCGTTTACAATGTTCACAGAAAACAGAGCAAGAATAAGACTGTAAAATAAAACCACAAAATAGAAATATAATAATTGTTGATTATTATTAATCTGAAAGAAGGGAGAATGAGGAACAATAAAACAAAGAATGGATGGGAAAACTGAAAACAAATAGAAAAATGTTAAATTTAAGCCTAACTTCATCAATAACGGCATACCATATAAATAAACTAAAAACCCCAATTAAAAAGCAGACATTGTCTGATTAGGTAAAAGAGCAAGATTCAACTATCTGATGCTTATAAGACACCCACTATAAATATAAAGACACAATTAGGTTATGACTAAAAGTAGGCAAAAGATATACCAAGTCAATACCAAGTAAGAGAAAGCTGGGGTAATTACATATTGTCAAACACGGTAGATTTCAGAACAAAGAAACTTACCAGGGAAAAAGAAGTCTATTTCACAAAAATAAACTGTCAATTGATCAGGAAGACATAGAAATCCTACACATTTATGGATCTAATAACAAAGCTTGAAAATATATAAAGAAAAAATTAACAAAACTGCAAAGAGTATCAGACAAATACACAATAAAAGTCAGAAATTTCAACACCTCTTGCTCAATAGTTAACAGGGTGAGTAGGCAGAAAATCATAAGGATATAGAAGACTTGAAAAACACAATCAACCAACTTGATGTAAATGATATTTATAGAACACTTCATCCAAAAAACACAGAACATCTACTAAGACAGTCCATATCTTGGGCCATAAAACAAATTCTTAATAAATTAAAAAGCATTAAAGTTATACAAAGTATGTTCTCTGACCATAATGAAATAAAATTAAAAATTAATAACAGAAAGAGCCTCGAAAAATGCGAGCATAGTTCAGGACTATACAATATACTTCTTAACAACCCATGAGTCAACAAATTATTCAAAAGGAAAATTAAAAAATACTCAACATCTTACTGGAAGCATTGGTTAATGCAATTAGACAAGACAGGAAAGTAAAAGGTATACAGATTGGAAAGAAAAAAAACAAAACTGTCTTTGTTCACAGATAATATAATTGTCTATGTAGAAAATCCCAAAGAATCAACAAAAACAAGAAAAAAACTCGTAGAACTAATGAGTGATTATAGCAAGGTTGCAGGATACAAGATTAATAAACAAAAAATACAATAAATTATTTTATGAACTCTTGGTGGGAAATAATTTGTAAAATAACATGCACAATTCAAAAATTATAAAGAACAAATTAATATTTGATTATGTTTTATTTAAAAATATCTGTAGGACACATAAACCATTAATATAGTTAAAAGAGGGGCACTAGATAGATGAAAATGATTTTTAAAAGAACATATTAGGCAAACCAACAAGAAAAATATGAACAATCCAATAAAAAAGAGAAAAGACTATGAAGAGATAGTTTACAAAGTTGAAGAAACATCTATGAGCTCTACCAGACCAGACTTTTCACCACTGGGCCACCAGGGTCTCCTATGAGCTGTAAGTATGTTATAATTTCCTAGAAGGCAGCAAATACAAATTGAAACAAAAATGACTTAGCGATTTTAAACCTTCAAATGAAAAAAATTAAAAGTGATAAAATCAAATATTGGCAGAAAGTGAGGAAACAGATACTCTTATATTCTTTTAGACATGTAATTTGACACACTCACTTTGGGGAATTGCATTCATACTCAATAGACAATCAACTCTACTTATTGAAATCTATCTTAGACAACATGTACAAAGAACGTGCATTAAACATTATATGTAATGGTCAAATAACTGAAATTGATTTTAAAATCCATCAATGAAGTATTTGTTAAATAAAATATGATCTATCTTTACAATGGATACTCTAAGGCAGCTTCAAAGAGCTAGATAAATCTATATGTGCTAACATGGAAATATGTCAAACATATACATCTAATACAGAAGCAAGTTGTAAGAATATATATACATGCATATGCATATATATGATATATTTTAATCATATGTACATACATATTAAACCATTTATAAAAATTTGTACATATATATGTGTATAAAATAGAAATATATGTTTATTTATATGTACATATATGTGTATTTCTAAATATACTATTATATATCTTTATATATATGTATGTATACATAGCTGAATATTCTACAGAGCATTTTCTTTAAATTTCTCCATTTTTTTTCTTCTTCCCACTCCCCCAGAGAAATAAAAATCTTCAGGAGTGTCTATTCTTCTGCAACATTCTCAATGAACATACAATAATATGTAATAGCTATGAATACAGGCTTTTAAATTAGTTAAGTTACAGTTGGATCATAGTATATAAATGTTTACACAACAAACCTTCTATTGAAAAATAAACCAAGGGAATTTTTGTTAATATTTTGTTGAAGCATATCATACATATAATTAAGTGCATAATTCTTAAATATATATTTGATATATTCTTTTTACAAAGAATGTACATTAAACATTATTTGTAGTAGTCAAATAACTGAAAATGATTATCCAAAGCAAGATACATACTATTGCTAGTTCAGTGGCTTGCTCAAGATAACAGAAATCTTGAGAGACATAGTTAAGATTTAAACGTAAGATTTTTAAACTTCATGCTCTTCCAGGTCATTTTGCAGTTTAACTGAAGAATACATGACAATAAATCTGGGCTCAAGATGACCAAGCTTACTTACAAGCAAAGACATCACTCTACTAAAACCTTTCCCCATTGTTTGAACATAGTGAACATATCTATTTATTGATATCTTTATTTGAAGTGACGAATTCAATGTTTTTGTCCCTTCAAAATGAGAAGAAAACAGCTGCAAACATCTGTTAATAATCAGAACATAGAATGTACAAAGTACGAATCTAGGAAAACTGGAAAATCTAGGAAAAAATGAAATGGAATGCTTGAAGTAGATATCTTAGGCATTAGTGAGCTGAAATGGACTGAGACTGGCCACTGAATTGGACAATTGCCTGGAGAGACAAATTGAGGAGGAATGGCGTCACAGTCATTGTCAAAAAGAACGTTTCGAGGTCTATCCTGAAGTACAACACCACAGTGATAAGATAACCAAACGCCTACAAAGAAAACCAGTTAATATGACTATAATTCAAATTTACTAACCACTAATGCCTAAGATGAAGAAACTGAAGATTTTTATCAACTTCTGCAGCTTAAATTGATCAAACATGCAATCAAGATGCATTGATAATTACTGGTGATTGGAATGTGAAAATTGGAAACGAAGGATCAGTAGTTGGAAAATATGGCCTTGATGATAGAAACTATGTTAGAGATACCATGTCATGGATTGAATTGTGTCCCCCAAAATATACGTCAACTTGGCTGGGTCATGATTCCCAGTATTGTATGATTGTGTACTATTTTGTAATTTGATACGATTTCCTTATATGTTGTAAACTCTATCACTATGATGTAAAAAGATGGATTAGTGGCAGTTATACTGATGAGGTATACAAGATTGGATAGTGTCTTAAGCCAATCTCTTTTGAGATATAAAAGAGAGAAGTGAGCAGAGACATGGGAACCTCATACCACCAAGAAAACAGTGCCGAGAGCAGAGGGCTTCTTTGGACCTGAGGTTCCTGCACAGAGAAGCTCCTAGACCAAGGGAAGATTGATGACATGGACCTTCCTCCAGAGCTGACAGAGAAAGACTTCCCCTGGAGCTGATGCCCTGAATTTGGACTTGTAGCCTACTGGACTGTGAAAGAATAAACTTCTCTTTGTTAAAGCCACCCACTTGTGGAATTAATGCATTTGAATTACGTTGTTGGCAAAGAATATTGAATATACCATGAACTTCCAGAAGAAGCAACAAATCTGTCTTGGAAAAAGTACAGCCAGAATGCTCCTTAGAAGGCAGGATGTCGAGACTTCATCTCCCATACTTTGGACATGTTATCAGGAGGGAAAAGTTCCTGGAGAAGAACATTATGCTTGGTAAAGTAGAAGGTCAGTGAAAAAGAGGAAGACCCTCAAGGAGATGGGTTCACATAGGGGCTGCAGCAATGGGCTCAAACATAACAATGATTGTGAGGATGATACAGGACTGGGCAGTGTTTCATTCTGTTGTGGGGAGGGTTGATATGAATTGTAACTGACTTGATGGCACCTGACAACAACAGCAACATTATAGCCAAACTGAGATGAAAAGTAATGAATGAAGGTAAGCAGTTTATAAACGTCAGAATTTTGTAGAATGAGGAAATGCCCTTCTCTACTTTTTCTCCTTTCCTCTTTGCAACATGTATTTATCAGTTTGGAGATTTAAAATTTCATGGCCTATTTAACTTGACGTTGCTTTTTGTGATTCCAGTGTTGAGTAACATCACTGTACATTCTAAACACATCCACATGACCTAGTTAATGAATGCCCTGAACGCTATGAATAGAATTATACCGGTGATATGCTGCACTCAGGCCAGAGCACAGGATGAGGCCCAAGAAGCACTCATTTTCTCTCTTGGCTACTGATTTGCTGTGTAAACTTGAATATTATATTTATTCTCCTAAACCTTAATTCTTCCCATGCAAAACAAAGTTAATAATAATGGTGAAGTTCTTTTTCAGATAAACCTTGTAAGTGTACATATTTATTATTTATGAGGTCTATGAAATATTTAACTGCATCTATTTTGTTTTCTACAAAATTATTTGCATAGAAATTGATCAACCAGTACTTAAGTTGTTAAATACAAAAGATCTATTATAAAAAGAAAGAAACAAAGTGTCACTTTAATAATTATCACCAGCACGGTTCTTAACCTGCCAGTAATAGGTCATGTCCATTTTCATCTCACCAGTAACGTACCTAACAACCATTCAGATGGTTTTTTACCTTTAATTAATATTGAATGAGGTAAAAAATATAACACCAAAATACCAATTGTATTCAACTGTCTTAACAGCTAATGCAACCAGATAAATTCCTGTAAATTTACTTGCTAATATGAGTTGATTAATCTGACCACTGGGAAATCAATTGATTGTCCAGCAATCAACTGACCATCTTGTATATATGGCCATAGTCAAAGTTATATCTTCCTGTTGACACAGATTGCCTTACCTAAAATACTAGATATTACATGAACGTACTTCTCTTTTAGTTGTCTCAGCTCATATTGACTAAGTAACACTAGGCAAAGTAGAGTGAAAACTTAGTTAATTTGTGCATTTCTCTAGAGAATTAGAGATGTCAGTGGTACATCTAAAGAGCCTATCATGGAGACTCTCAAAGCTGTGGCTTGGGTTTAAAAGGGAAGTTCCCTCTTCTTCTTCATACATATAGGATGCTAAATAAAATAAATTTTATTTTGTAAACTACATAGTCAAGATCAAAACTAAGTGCCAAAATTTAAGAGGGAGCTCATGAGGATGAGAAAGAGTTAACATTCGATGGCCCAGGATTAACCATGCTAGTTACATATGACTTTGGATTAGTGGTTCTAATCACCAGATGGAATAGGTGAGCATTGAGGCTGCAGGTCTCATGCTCAAAAGGGGACCTGGAACTACATAGACGAAAGCCTAGGCATAGCTCTTCCACCTGTGAACGTGTGCTTGTAAACCTCAGCTCTCCATTCCAAGTATATGAGAAAAAGGTGATCTGCCTGGTCTAGGCTCTGGTGGCAAAAGACATGGTAGTGTACTCAGAATGTAAGTTTTGGGCCTTAGGTCTTGCTTAAGATGTGGGAAGTGATGGAACTCAAGGCAAAGAAACTAATATAAAAACTGATATAGGAGCAATAAATCTCAAGAGTCTTAGCACAATCCATATGCTACCACAGCACAGAGATATCACCACAGTGCAGGGCTCACAAAGGACCCCTAACAAGGATAATCATTGCTAAAGTTGAGCCCACAGCAAAATTACAAAGTGTGCAAGGATATCTATTGTCATGAGATGTAGACAGCTAATACAAGAAAGAGTCACACCCCAAAAACTACAGATAGAAGCGCAATTGGAAAGACACTTTGAGGTAAGTATTTCTGGTAAGTATAGAAAAAAGCAAAGATGACAGATTTGAAGCTCAATGAAATAGAAAGCCTAGAAGTACAAAGCATAATACTTGAAACAGTATTCAATGGATTGTTAAACAGTAGTCTTTATACAACTCAAGAGAAAATTATTGAAGTGAAAGATAAATCTGAATATATCTCCCAAAAAGCAACACAAAGAGGCTTTTTCTTCTTTTTCCTTCTTTTTGGAAAATGTGAAAGAAAAGACATGAGTCATGGAGAATAGAATGAGGATCTCTAAGTTACATTTAATAATGTGTCAGAAGAAAAGGCAGTAGTTAAAAAGATTAACCATGGACAAACTTCCAGATTTGAAGGAAGATATGAGTCCTTTGAAGATGTCAAGATATAAGCAGAAATAAATAAATAAAACCAAAGCCACAGTAACCATTCTCTAACTTAAAAGGAAAATTTCAAAAGCTATCAGAGTAAAGACAAAGGAATGACTATTAGGTGGGCAGCGTATTTTTCATCCATAACAATAATGAGAGAAAATGATGGAATAATATCTTCAAAGTGCTGAAAAGCAACTATAATTCTATACCAAACTAAATTATGATTGATAAAAAAGAAAAACAAAGACTTTTTTCAAGTAAACAAGACTAAAATCTTGATAATCAGTGAAGAACTCCTCAAGAATGTACTACAGCAAGAAGACAAGTGAACAGAAAAGAAAACTAGATTGTAAAACGCCACTGATAAAAGACTTGAATGACATATGTATTTTCTTTAAAATACTAACATTGCATCTCTTTTTATTGGGATTTGAAATATTTTTAAAATTGCTGTTCTTTACATTTATAACTTTTACCATGAACCAATCTTATTTTCTAATAAGAAAAACATCAAAATTATTTTGAAATTAAAAAGAGACTATATCACTTGTAATTCTCAGCCTCTGCTCACATGCTCAATCCCTTGGAAATTCTCCTTGCTCTTTGAGAAATGCCTGTCTAGTACCAATGGAGTCATTTAGGTGACAGACTCCAAATTGACATGTGGATGAATTTCAAAATATCTATCATGAAAATAACAAGAATGATAATTATAACAGAGAATTTACCCGAGTGGCAAATGTTAGAGGTAGCCCTGTGGTAAAAGATAAAACACTTCTTTGGGTAAAGTACAAATTTGTAAGAGTTCAAGGGAGATGGAGTAAATGTATAAGGAAACACCCTGCTCATGTTCTGGGATGTTACCATGTTAAAGTTCATGTTTGGTGAGGTAATAATTCATAGAATTGTGGAGGTAGAGAGGAACCCCTGGATCACAGTTCACCATGAAGTCAATTAAACCTCTTAACACAAAACAAGAGCCCTACCGCTCTGACCAGGATCACAACAGAGGGTTCTGGACAGAGCTGGAGAAGGATGTAGAGCATAATTCTAACTCACACACACACAAAAAAAAAGTCCAGATTTACTGGCCTAAAGGAGACTGGAGAAACCTCCAGAGTATGGCCCCCAGACACCCTTTTAGCTCATTGGTGAAGTTACCTCCGAGGTTCACTGTTCAGCCTGGGAGTGGACAGCCCTGTAAAACCAAGTGAGACTAACGAGGTACAGGAGTCCAGTGACAAGGGCTAGAAGGCAGAAGGGGACAAGGAAGCTGGTGATAGGGAACCCAAGATTGAGTAAGGATATTGTTGATGTGTTATGAGATTATTAACCATTGTCATAGGGCAACATTTGTAGTAACTGTTAAATGAGAAACTATTTTGTTCTGTAAGCCTTCATCTTCAGTGAGAATAACAGCACAATTGGAAGAGCGTAGTCAATGTCACTGAACTGCGTATGTAGAAATTTTTGAAACGGTGTATCTTTGGCTATGTGTATTTTCACCAAAAAAAAAAAAAAGGTTGAGAATTTAGAGGGTTAATATGTTGTGGGGTTGTTAACCAATGTCATAAAACAACATGTGTACTACTGTTTCATGAGAGACTATTTGTTCTGTAAGCCTTCACCTGAAGTACAATAAAATATTAAAAAAAAAAAAAAAAGAAAACAGAGCCCTAAATCCCAACCATTTCTGTGGCAGTGGGATTCCATGCAGACAAATCTGCACCTTCTTAAATCATAGTTTCAAGTTATCAGTTAAAGAACAATGCAAGAAAACATTGTGGGGAAGTACAATTGAGACACCTACTCCATCTGTATCATATTTATCAGTAATTAGAAACCTTTTCCTTGACTTTAGTTAGTGCATAGTCATCCACAAGAGTGACTTTTACTGAAGAATATGGAATGTTAGAACGGACATTTACATTTATCCCCTGCTCTCTTTAAACTTTTGGCAGATAGTAATAGAAACCATAGACTACCTTAAGCAAAAAGAGGGAATTGTATTATGAGGATTGTCATAAAAACAAGGCAAATTCATAGACAAGAATACACCAGGCTTGCTGGGGCAATGTTCAATGGGGAAATCTCTTGAACACAGAAGCAGTAGCCACTGAGCCAGTCTCCTATTGCCCATAACATTCTAGGGCAGTGCAGAGAGACAGAGCAAATTCAAGTGACAGACCGTAGGGAATTGATCTCAATCCTTGGGCTGTGTTGCCTTATCCTACCAGCTTAGTAGTCGTGATAAGATGAGCACTGGCCTCTCCTCTAGAGTGAGCACAGACTGGGTGGCTCCAAGCCTTTTGGTTGCAGTTGTATGAGATGGCAATCTAGCAGTTGGGTTTCCCATATCAGTGTACATGATGGGGAAGCACCAGACCCTCTCCTGGTGTGATCAAGGGTTGGGTCCAAGCCTTGCTCTTGACTAGGATTAATTGCTTTAAGCACTAGGACAAGAGTTTCCTTGGAACTCAGCATCAGGCCAGCTCCTTTTCAGAATCCAGCCAGCCTGCAGGAAATCAGTCTTAGATAAGTTAACCCTTACCTCTCAAGAATATAGTATATATTTCACAGAGCCTAAGAGTGGCAAGAACAGCCAGGCCCCAGTGATAGTCCAGAGTCAGGGACGAAAAGGCTGCTAGAAACGAAAGCTGCTGCTCTTTTGGACGCACACACACACACACACACACACACACACGCACGCACGCACACACGCACACTCTGATATGTTCTCTCTTCTCTGCTTCACTCTGCATGTCTGCCCCTTACTTCTCACTCTGAAAGCAGCTAGCTTGGTTTCTGCCTACACATGGTAGATGATGATGATATCCCTGACTTTGAGTTTATATGTCTCTCAGTTCCAGTGACTAGTGCAGTCCCAAATCCAGTTTGAGTCAATCAGGTATTCATGCCTGTTTCAATTATCTATGGCCCAACGAGACAGAGTAACATAGTCCAAGCATGCCTTCCAGGAGTGGGAAAGGATGTAATGTTCACAGAAAGGACATGGCTGCACCTGGAGAAATACTGCTCCAACCAGAAACCTGCCTCCCTCCTATCTTCCTTATCTCAAATAATTTTAATCATTTTTGACCCAAGCCAGAGACATGAGCATTGCCTCCACTGCCCTTTTATCCTCATCCTCACCATCCACACAATCACTAAGCTCTGTCAATTCTATATTTATATTCTTCAATTTTCTACAGTGTGAGAAAAATCAGACAATAAGTAAATGGGAATCCATCATAGAAAACCTTTGCTTAAGTAGGGCATCCCTTCTCTCTCTCCTCCACAGGCTGCTGCTTCTCACAATATGACCACTGAGGAAGCAGAGCTATGGTATCGATGCCCATTGTGCAGGAAGATTTTGATTTTTGTGATTGTTTCAGTCATAAAACTTCCTGTTTCAGATTTTTTGTGGCACTCTATCACGTGATGCACAGCGGTATGCTATAATAAAGACCACTAGACTAAAAATTAGGCCTCAACTTTGTTAAGAACTTGCTTTGTGATCTTAGGAAATTGGCATATATTCTCTGGGCCAGCTTCTTCACACTTCAATCCAACTCTCTATTGCTCCAGAGGGCAAGCTTTGAGAATATCGCTTCTATGCTAAATAATTCCTATCAATAGCTTGGGGCAAAGGTGTTAGTTAAAACTCTTGGTTAAAGATGACAGAAATCTAATCAAATTGGCTACAGTTTTCACACATTGCAGCTTCCACCTCAGAGAAGAACTAACTCTATTCCAATTTAAAAGATCTTGAGTCAGGGGCCCCCCCTGAGTGAATACAATACACTGTAGCTGGGGGAGGTCCTGTAAGACCTTGCAGATTCAGAAATAACTAGGTGGACAACGGGGTCATTCCAGAGAGAAGGGGAATACATCTGGGCAAACAATCTCCTGACAGCTACTACAGGTTATACTGTGTTCTTTAACACGTGTCCATGAAACTATTCTAGGTTCTGAATTATGAGGTCTGTGAACACAGGAACTACATCTACTGACTTGCTGTTGAGGCTTGGAGAAAGGGGAAAGAAAACTACAATTTACTGTTTATGTTCAGTACTTTCATTCACATTTCAAAAATATCACATATTCAACACTTACAATACCTTCGGGAAGGCATGATTGTTCTCTCTCTCTCTCTTTTTAAGTAAAGGAGGAAACTGAAAATCAGTGAAGCTAAATATCATAGTCATACAGCCTAGAGTTTGGATGCGAGCTGGACTTGTTCCAAAGTCCATTCTTTTCTTACAGGTTCCAGTATTTCCTGAATACTCATAAACTGTGTTTTATGTTGGGGGAGATAAAATCGACATATTTCTCCTTTTTGTTCCTAGGGCATAAAATGAAATATAATTTGCCTAAGCTGCAGCCGTTGAGTCACCCAGATGGCCACATGCAACTCCAGCAGACAGCTTGAGCAGGGGTTTGTGCCTGTGGGGATGAGTCCTTCAGAGGACCATGTTACAGCATTTACAGAGAAGCGGCTCAGTGAATATTTGTTGAATGACTATTGAATAACTATAAATGGCTAGCCCTGTCTGTGCCACAGTCATGCATGTAACACTTCACTGACAGACCCACAGATAGCAAACGGGCACTTGCCTATCTGGAATTTATTCAAGTCTCGTTGACCTTAGAAGCCCCTAAAGCAATATTCCACTTTATCAATATTAATAGTCTTCATAATGAGGTACTATTACTAAATAAAATAAAGCCCAGCGATGATAAATATCTTATAAAACTCCAGTGGAGCTAAAACAATTCTAGTGTTTCAAAAGCTATCTATTGATAGAATTGTGATATTGTTTATTAAATGATTGATAAATTTACTTCTGTGCTCATAAATTACTTCTGACAGATGAAATTAGAAAAAAATCAATAAATACAAATGTCCCAATCAATATAAATGTGGACATTGAGTAGAAATTTATAACATATTGCTTGTATTGCTATCCTAGAGTATTTCACTTTGAAAATGACTCTCACTAAGCAGAATTTTTTTTTTCCAGTAGGCATATGCATATGTGGTTCAGTTAAACCACAATTCTTCTGCTTACAAGATGCTGTGCTACAAGATAAAAACATTACAGAATTTTTTTTTGCATTCAACCAAAAGAAAAAAAAACCCAAACCCATTGCCATCAAGTCGATTCCGACTCATAGTGACCCTATAGCACAGAGTAGAACTGCCCCATAGGGTTTCCAAGGAGTGGATGGTAGATTTGAACTGCCCACTTTTGGTTAGCAGTCAAACGCTTAACCACTGTACCACCAGGGCTCCAACTTCACTCAAAACAGTTACTGAGTAACTCACAAGGCACTGAGCAATGAGGGTCACAGATACCATCCTTCAACTCTGTGATTTCACTACATTTTTCTTTGATTCAGTAAAATTCACTTTATTTATAATATTGAAATTCAGGTGACTAGTAAAAAATATCTTTTAAAAACACTGAGATATAAAATTCACCTTTTATTAGTGCACAATCTTATACTTTTTGACAAATATATACAGTCACATAAAAACTACCATCACACTCAAAATATCAAACATTTCCATCACCCAGAAATTCCCTGTGCCCTTTTGTAGTAAACCCCTGCTCCTACCACCATCCCTTGTAAACCATCTGTCAATTTTCCCTCCCTATACTTATGTCTACTCCAGAATGTCATACAAATTATACAGTATGTAGACTTTTGAGTTTGGCTAATTCACTTAGCATAAAGCTTTTGAGATCCACCCCAATTTTTGCATGAATCAGTAATTCATTCCTTTTTATTGCTGAGTAGTATTCCATTGCGTGGCTGTCCCACAGTTTCTTTATCCATTTACTATGAACACTTAGATTTTATCCAATTTTTGACAATTATGAATAATTCTGCTCTGAACATTTGCATGCAAGTCTTTGTGTGAACATGTTTTCATTTCACTTGAGTAAATATCTAGGAGATTGCTGGATCATATGGTAAACATATGTTTACTTTATAAGAAATTGCCATACTAATTTTCATTTTGTCTAAATAAATCAATGCATGAGAGCTCCAAATTGCTCCACATCCTACTTGTTTTTTAAAAGTATTCTACTCTGTCCTATAGGGTCACTATGAGTCGGAATCGACTCCGCAGCAATGGGTTTTTTTTTAGGGGGAGTAATCATTGCTTTATCTAGCTCTTGTAAGGGTTTATTACTATTTTCCCTCATTTTCACCATCTAACAACAACAAAAAAAAAAAACCCATTTACAGAGTGGCACTGGCTGGGTTTGAATCACTGATCTTTCAGTTAGCAGCCAAGTGCCTTAATAACTGTGTCCCCAAAACCAAAACCAAACCAACCCTTTGCTGTAAAGCACATTCCGACTCATAGCGACCCTATAGGACAGAGTAGAAGTACCCTAAAGGGCTTCCAAGGAGGAGCTGGTGGATTTGAACTGCCGTCCTTTTGGTTAGCAGCTGTAGCTGTTAACCACTACTCCACCAGGGCTCCTAGGGCTCCTTAAATAAGGTATGTAAAATGCTCTTAAAGAGTTCACTGTGTGTTAGGGAAATAACTTATCTGACACCATCTGGACTGTAATTTAGTTTTGGAGTAATAAGGGTTAAAATAAAGTGGTAAGGAAGGTGGAGGAGAGAGAAAAATTCTAACTGCAAAGAACAAAGATTTCAAAAAGGAGATGCTGAAAGAGCTACACTGTTTTTAAAAACAGCATTTTGGTAGGTGAAAATGTGATGGTAATGATGAAGGTGATGATGATGATATCCAGCACTGAGTCCTGACTGTGATTCAAACACCGTATCTGTATTTGTTTATTTAAAGCATACATTATTTCATTTAATACTCACAATAGTTTTTGGAATGGGTACTGTTTTATTTTTGTTTTACACTTGAGGAAACTGAAATTTAGAAACATCAAGCAAGCTGTCTGAGGTCATATAGTTTTTACATACTTGAGCTGAGATTCAGGATCAAATCTTAATCATCACACAACTGACACTGGCACAAATGTACAGAAGAACACCCAAAGAAATAACTAATTGCATACAGGTCAAATTAAACAAAGTATAACCCCATAGAACAATCCGTGAAAACCCAGATGCCATCATTCCACTTGCTAAATCCTGCCTCCTGCAACCAAACACTTGGAAGCACAGATGTGAGGTCTAGTATACAATAAGGGTTTAAGACTGTAAGCTCATCAACATTTTAATGAGGTTCAGCTGTGTTTGTCCACAACTTTCACTGCCTCCACGCAAGTCAGGAACCTTCACTAAGATGAACCTGTTTTGAGATTTCAAATGTCTTCAGAAATCGGCTAGCTGAAGCTAATCCAGAGTGTCTAGTTCTGGGTTTTCTCTAAATTGGAAAGGTGAAGTAGTTAATCAATGCTGAGAGACAATTGCTTCAACGTTACTTAAAATGTGCTCCTAACTGAACTGATGGTTAAATATCTAGCTCAAAGGCTTTACCTTCAGGGTGTTTTATTAAAAAAACAGGTATTAATTTGACATCCCTAATTGTTTATTTTTAGAACACAATTTCTCAGAACTTCACTGTATGCCCAGTCACACAAAGGTATCAGTTTTGCAGAGAAATGCTGGATCAGAAGTCGGTGGAGTTGAGCTACTCTTAAGACAGATACCGCCCTTAATTCCCTTTGCTGTCAGTATATCTCTCAAATTGATGTGTGAAATTCTTGAGGGAAGCACAAGGCTCTGTTAAGCCCTGTGTACTTCCTGTCTATAGGAACACTGGGCTCTTTGCTCTGTTCCAATTTCTACATATTGTCACTCTTGCTTCCCCTGGCTATCAACTGGGGTCCTTGGGAGATTCATTCTAGCATATGTTCAGGAAAAAAAAAAAAAAGACCCAGTAACTTCCTGAACCTTCTAGGCAAATAGGAAATGGCTCGCCTTTCCATTGCCCCCCCCCCACCCCCACCCATGTGAATTCTTCTTGCTCTGCTTGAGGGGAATGATGACTCACCAAAATTAAACATAGCTATTCCCAGTTGCAGGCATGTTATAAGTAGGCTAGTGGCTATGTTAAATTGGAAAGATTAAAAAATATATATTTGCCAAAAGAGAGTAAACAGAAAAAAGCAAAGCTTAGAAAAATGTAAAATAAAAGGAAAACACAAAAGGCCTTTCTTTGCACTTAAGTAGAGGGCTTTGTCCTGTTACTGGAGAGAGCTATACAGCCATCCATGCTCCTTGGCTCTCAGTGAGTTACTCAGGTTTAGGGGAGGGTGAAGGCTCTGGCACTAACTAGCTATGTGGTTGGTGGTTCTCACCCTAGCTGTTCTTTAGGATTACTGGTAGTGTTGAAAAATATTCAGGCCTCTATTCTGGGCCTTTTTCAAGTTGTAGTGAGCAAAAAAGAAGGTTGGACAGGTATCTGAAACTCAGTGGGTCTGGAAGGTCATAGAATTTTTCAAAGTCTCAAAGATGCATATGTTATCCTATTTTTCTTTAATTATGCAGTTTTTTTGGGCTATCTTTTAGTTTTTAACATTAGAGAAACATGAATACCTAACAAATAATTAACACTCTTTGTGACTCTATCTTAAAGAGCCCTGGTGGTGGAGTGGTTAAGCGTTTGGCTGATAACTGAAAGGTTGGCAATTTGAACTCACCAGGTGCTCTGCAGAAGAAAGATGTAGCAGTCTGCTTCCATAAAGATTACAGCCTTAGAAACCCTATGGGCAGTTCTACTCTGTCCTATAGGGTCACTGTGAATCAGAATTGACTCCACGGCAATGGGTTTGGTGGTTTGGGTAACTTTCTTAAGCAAAATTATAGGACACTTGGCCTCAGTGTTAGAAATGCAATAGGGAATGGTGAGAATTGTGGCAAACAATATATGGTATAAACTTTGTACTATAAGATACTATATTACACTATACTATGCAAAAGACCTATTTAAAGTATTAAAGAGCAAAGAAGTCACTTTGAGGACTAAGGTGAACCTGACCCAAGCCATGGTATTTTCAGTTGACTCATATGCATGCAATAGCTGGACACAATGAATAAGGAAGACTGAAGAACAATTGATACATTTGAATTGTGGTATTGATGAAGAATATTGAATATACCATGGACTGCCAGAAGAATGAATAAATCTGTCTTGGAAGAAGTACAGTCAGAATGTTCCTTAGAAGCAAGGCTGGTGAGACTTCTTTTGGACGTGTTATCAGGAGAGACCAGTCCCTGGAGAAGGACATCATGCTTGGTAAAGTGGAGGATCAGCGAAAAAGAGAAAGACCCTCAATGAGATGAGGTGGACTGACACAGTGGCTGCAACAAGAGGCTCAAACATAGCAATGATTGTGAGGATAGCACAGGACCAGGCAGTGTTTCGTTTTGTTGTACGTAGGGTTGCTACGAGTTGGAAATGACTCAGTGGCACCTAACAATAAAATACTATATTATACTTCCTTATACTATACTATACTAAATTTGTACTCCAACTGATTGTTTTCCCTTGGGAAAATGGGATATGTTGTTACAATTAGAAAAAAAAGATAGACATCCAGGTATTTGAGTGTAGTCCATTGAATTTTAAATGCTGGCAATTAATTGAAAGACAAAATTAAAACATTATGTGGGCCTACATTTGGCCAGCAAAATATGAGCTTAGGCCTTATTGTGGCCCATGGAATGCCAGTATGTGACCTTGGGGAAGCTGTCTACCTGGTTCAGATTCCAGGTCTGTCACTTACTGGTGAGTGTTTGACTATTATTGACTATATAATAGTGTTTAACTATTATTATTATTCTATTGTCTTTATGCTCCGAAGTCCCTATCTTGATTTTATACTTTAGGGTTTAAAAAAAAAAAAATACTTATCTGGAAAGTGCAAAGAACCAGATATTTCTTTACATTTTATATGTTACACACATGTTTTTTTTTAATGAATGTCAAGGAGTTACTCAAATAAGCCTCTTGCAGAGTGTGTGTTACTGGCAATAGATTCAGTCCAATTTATCATTCCTTTGACATCCACAGTCCTAATACACTTAGAACATCCATTTAAAATAGTAAATAATGCTAAATATTTTATCAGTAAATGTATTTATTGTATTTGAATAGTTTGAGCAATTATTATAATTTCTATGTTGCTGCATATTTGGTTAAATAAGCATATATTCCAAACTTTATGGATAAACAGAAACTTGCACATTTCATTTCTTCTACTACTATTTCTAGTAGTGTTACATATTTCTAATATTTAACACACCTAATACTAACTTGTTGCTATTGTTAGTTGCCTTCTGATGGGTTCTGACTCATGGAGACGCCATGTGTGCAGAGCAGAAAGGTTTTCAAGGCTGTGACCTTTTGGAAGCAAATTTCCAGGCCTCTCTTCCAAGGCTCCTCTGGGTGGGTTCAAACCATCAACCTTTCAGCTAGTAGTCCAGTGCTGTACTATCTGTGCCACCTTTTCTGCATGAGTCTCAGAAGAAGGAGCCACGGCATATATTTTCTTAAGAATGAGATTTCTTTTCCTCCCGAGCCCAATGGAATATTTAAGGATAGATCAAAGAAAAACACTCAAACCCCCCTAAAGCTTTAATTTTATTTCCTGATTGGCTGTTTGGAATGGTTTGAGGTCTGAAGCAGGGATCATTATAGAGACTCTAACGCTTAGAATTAAGGGCTAGCCTCCGCCAAAGTAAGGATAGGAAAGACTCATACTATGTAGTCTCACTCCCTTCACGGAAACAAGCACCTACATTTCTCTCACAGCCGTTCCTTCTCTCCACCCTCACTGTCAGCATTCTTTCCATCTTTTCTCTAAACTACTTAATCAACCTCAAACTTATATCCCTGATTCCAGTCTTGCCCATTCATTAACTCTACCACAATCAGAGTAATCTTAAAACAAAATATGCTCATTTTCACCACCATGCTTCCAAACCCTTTAAGAGCCCAGTAACAACCTCACAATAGTCTAAGATTCTTCCTTTCCTGGATCCAAACTAGCTTTCCAATTTCACCTCTTACCACTCCCTATCTGACTCAACAAGCTCCAGCCATATCAACCTTTTCTATTTTCTTCAAAAGCTCTATGTTCTCTTTTAGATTCATTCCTGGACTTCAAAAATGCAACCACCTTCTAGAGCATTCTTTCCCCTACTCTTAGCCTCGTTATTCATATTTATATTTCAGGTCTCAGCTTACCCATATTTCCTTCAGAAAAATCTTTCCACGCTCTTCCTGGAGTACCTGGTACTTCTCCTAGCACTATCTCTGACGGAGCACTTAATACATGCTATTTCTATCCCTAGCTCGTTTTCTCCACAGAATTGTAAACTCCAAGAGGCAGATATTATATCTATCTTATGCCCCAGGATCCAGCTCAGAGCCTGGAACATAGAAGTATTTAATACATGTTGGTTGAATAAACATGTAATATTGACTTTCTCAGTGGCCAGGACCAATGGTCATTTGAAAACATGAGATTTGTATATAATGCTGTGTACTTACTTCTCAGGCTTTTGTTCGTATAGTATGGAGCTGAATGCTTAAATTATATTCCACAAACAATTTATCATAGGGATAGAGGGCTTTACAGTTTTCCAAGTGCTTTCCATGCTTGCATTTTCTCACAAAATCTCTGAGAACTAGCTAGAGCAGGTACTATTAATCCCCATATTATATTTGAGAAAGTAATGCTCAGTGAAGTCATGTGTCTTAATCAGGGAATTGTAATGCGAGCTGCACAGGAAGGGCTAAAACTCAGATTTTCTGTTTCTAAGCACCCCCCACCCCCAATTTTTTCCTCATTGCCATACAATGACTTTTTCCTGCTCATTGTTTTTTTCTTTTTGGTTTTGGGAATACATGCATCTGCACACCTAGCAGCTCTTCTCCCTTCTCAGTTATGTCTGGCTTAGCCTAATATTAAAGAGAGCACATATCAAATCAGAACAGAGCAAGGCAGTCAAGACATGTTCTGCTAGGCAATGGAAATGTGATCTGTGATCTAAAGCAGACCAAAGAAAATCCATGAAATAGGTGAGCCACCTGCAGAAAACTAAGAAGTGAATCCCAGTCCCTTAAGGGTCTCTGTGTAACCAGAAGCTACCTTCCCCCCGGAATCCCTGCATGGTACTAATGGTTAACACGCTTGGCTGCTAAGTGAAAGTTTGGAGGTTCAAGTCCACCCAGAGGCATCTTGAAAGAAAAGCCTGCTGATCTATTTTAGAAAAATCAGTCATCGAATACCCTGTGGAGCACAGTCCTATTCTGATACACATGGGATCATCATGAGTCAGAACTGACATCACAGCAACTGGTTATTTACCTCCTCCCACCCCACAATTTTATAGACAATGAACACATCCTGAAGATATACACTTGTAAGTCTACCTAGGGCTGATTCATTCATTTATTCAACAAATACTTATATAAATATTCTTGTTCTTGAATTAGTGACACAAATAAATAAATGAGGTGGTTTCTGCTTTTATGGAGTTCTTGCTCTAGTGGGGTAAATGTATAATAAACAAGAAAATAAATAATTATAGACAGTAATAGCTGCTACGAGATAAATAAAGAGGGTATGGTACCGAATATGGTGGGATCTTCTTCAGAAAAAGTGGTGATGGAAGGTCTCTCTGAAGTTGTAACATTTAGGCTGTGATCTGACAGATGAAAAGGAACTTGGGTGAGAAAGATGGGAGGAAAAAGACTGCATGTAGAAGGAAGAGCAAGTGCAGAGCCTTGAGGCAGAAGAGTATCTGTCATGGATTGAATTTTGTCCCCCCAAAAATGTGTGTATCAGTTTGGCTTGGCCATGATTCCTAGTATTGTGCGATTTTCCTATGTGGTGTAAATCCTGCCTCTATGATGTTAATGAGGGAGGATGGGCGGGCTGCAGTTGTGTTAGTAAGGCAGGACTCAGTCTACAAGATTGGATTGTATCCTGAGGCAGTCTCTTGAGATATAAAAGAGAGAAGTGAGCAGAGAGACAGGCGGACCTCATACCACCAAGAAAGAAGCACTGGGAGCAGAGGGCGTCCTTTGGACCTGAGGTTCCTGCGCAGAGAAGCTACTAGTCCAGGGGAAGACTGATGCATTACAAGGACCTTACTCCAGAGCCGACAGAGAAAGAAAGCCTTCCACTGGAGCTGACACCCTGAATTTGGACTTCTAGCCTACTGGACTGTGAGAAAATAAAATTCTCTTTGTTAAAGCCACCCTCTTGTGGTATTTCTGTTATAGCAGCACTAGATGACTAAGACAGTACCTCAGCTTTTTGGGGGATAGCCCAGTGTTGGCTCAGGTAGCTGGGAAGGACAAGGGATCTTTAATCCCTCAAATCTGGAGGTGATTTATTTCTGGGGCTTTGAACAGGAATAATAAATCCAGTAGTTACTTCCTGTGATTGACTTCCTATTTTATTTCCCTGTGTGTTTCTAAATTGTTTTCCTTGGGAAGGTAATCAGCAGTCATTCATTCTTTCCCAAACCTTGCAATCCTACCTAGTGTACAGCTGTTTGCAGTTATATATACATTTGAGCTATATAATATGGAGGCAAGCTTGAAAAAGTTGGGTACTTCTTGAATGCTTCATAAATTGAGTTCAGTTTCATACACCTCAAGGGAACTTGCCATTTAAAGGAACACAAGAAAAAGCAAATAATTCTTCTATATTATAGCAACTCCCTGCTGTATCAGTTTAATTAAATTTTCATACATTAGGCTCCTTTAAGAGCATTAAAAGTCTTCAGGAGCACTGACTCTCTGATCTTTGCTGACATGCAATTCAGGACACCTGGGAGACAGTTTTTCTTACTGAAAAGTCAGTTTCCTGGGACAGAGTATTAAAGGAATTTAGAAGGCCATAAATATAATCTCTTCCCAGGTAAGTTTTGACAGTAAGGGCTCAGACTTACTGAGTCTTGTGTTGAGTCAAAAGAAACATGTTATTCTCAAAATTCATTTTTAAAGTTGCCGTATACATGGCTCATATGACACTATTACCTGAATTATTTACTTAAATGAATTTCATTTCTAAACAGTGAGAAAATAGAGGACACCTAAAAAATTCATCTTGATTATGATAAAAGATACAATATACTTGCTGTATATTATCTAGTACTTACTGACCTTGATTACAAAAAAAAGGGACCATTTTGAACTCCTGTTTCTGGCAGAGACTGCTTCTGTTTAGTTTCATCCCTTATCTGCCTAGCCATTTGTAACACTTTAGCCTTGCCCTGCCAGGAAGGCCATTCTAATGGTTGTATATCCAAACTTTCACGAGAGCCAGTGATCTGTCACTCTCCTCCTGAGTTTAATCATATTCACTTCAGGAAACTATTTGCGTTGGGAATTTTCAGTTTGTTATAGTGCTATAATTTATCATATAAAGAAAAGTATCCATTTATATTCTGCCAGAAAATCCTCCAGGAAAAGAAAAAAGAGATAAATACCACATTGTTTTCAAGTGTAAATCACCATTTTCATCATTTAGACATTTGAAGTTTCTGTAACATATAAGAAAAAGCAAAGCAAACGAAATATAGAAAAACCTTAGATATAAAGCAAAATTGTAAGTGAATTTAGGATATTATAGAAAACATGTAAAGCTGTTCACTTGCTCATTAAAACCATCTTGCAAAGTGACATTATTATCCCCATCTTACAGAAGAAATAGGCTGCAGAAGACCCAAGTATCTTGCCAAGGCTACACAGCTGGGAAGAAATGGAGCCCAGATTTAAACGCAAGCAGCCTGATTCCAAAGCCTGAAATTTTCCCGATTAACCCTAAATAGATTATAAAGCAGATACGGAAGAAAATCCAGAAAAGTTACAAGTGTGAAAATAATTTATCAACAAGTGTAAGAATAAAATGTTTAAGAGCAAGACTGACAGTGATCACAATAGAGGGTCCTGGACAGAGCTGGAAAAAAATGTAGAACAAAATTCTAACTCACAAAAAAAAAAAAAAAAAAGAAAGAGAAGACCAGACTTACTAGTCTGACAGAGACTGGAAAAATCCCAAGAGTATGGCCACTGGACACCCTTTTAGCTCAGTAATGAAGTCACTCCTGAGGTTCACCCTTCAGCCAAAGATTAGACAGGCCCATAAAACAAAAGGAGACTAAAGGGGTTCACCAGCCCAGTGCAAGGATGAGAAGGCAGGAGGGGACAGGAAAGCTGGTAATAGGAACCCAAGGTTGAGAAGGGGAGAGTGTTGATATGTCGTGGGATTGGTAACTAATGTCACAAAACAATGGGTACTAATTGTCTAATGAGAAGCTGGTTTGTTCTGTAAACGTTCATCTACAATACAATAATTAAAAAAAAGAAAATGTAAGAGCAAGAATGCAGATGTTTATAGGCTCCCATCTGCTTCTCCCCTATCTCAGAGTGAGTAGTTCTCTGAGAAACTTTGACTATTAATAGGCCCATGGGGAAGCCCCTTGGTAAATTTTATTCTCGGGACTACTTTCCACACAGAAGATACCTGCCTACTGGAGACCCTGCCTACTGGGATCCTTTATATTTATCTATTTATCTATTGCTGGAAACAAACCACTCCAAAGCTTAGTGGTTAAAAGACCAACTGTTTTATTATCTCTCATGGCTCTCTGGGTCAACTAGGCTCCGTTGGATGGTTCTGCTCCACGTGATCTTAGCAATGTGATCGTAGTCACCTGGGGCTTGATTAGGCTGGAATGTCCAAGTCGACTCATGAACATGCTGGTAAAAGATACTGGCTGTCAACTGGAATAATGTGGCTTCTCCATGTGGTTTGGAATTCTCAAAGCATGGCAGCTGGGTTCTAAGAGGGACCATCCTGACAGAAAACATTTCAAGAGGAAGCAAAAGATGCTGCCAGCCCTCTAATACCTACATTTAGAAGCCCCAGTTCCACATAACACTATTTTCTGTTGGCTAATCCAGATTTAGGAGGAAAAAAAATTCTTTTTCCTCTTGATGTGTTCATCAGCAAGAACATACACACAGAGAGGAGGAATTGTTGGAGGCCATCTTTGAAGTCAAGCTCCCATCAAAACTACACCTTTGGCAGGTAGAAAAGCCATTCACATGACCATCTAAGACTACCTCAGGAATCTTCCCATAAAGAATACTCGGTAAGTATCATATACGTTGACTACAAAAGTACCCTGTTTACACAGAGCAAAAAATACTAGAATCAAGTAAAGTATATGGGAGATGTTTTGGAGGACTTGAAATTTTGAGCCTGATCTTGTCTGAGAGGGTATTTGCAAATTGATCAACCTCCGTGAGATAATACTCAGCTCATGTTTATACAATACAAGCATATCAGAATGCAGCTCATAATAGTGATATCCTCCCACGTTGATGTTTGGTGCATAGAAAAAGCAGCATATCTGTGTATTTGAGTTTCATTGTAAAGACAAGCTGTAGCAGGCCAGGCAGACTATACTTTAAAGTTTTGTTCTGGTTGATTCTTATGAAGACCTGTGAATCAATCTGGATAAAAGCTCTAATGGTAACCAAACAACATGTTTGTGACAGATGGTGGAACAAGATAACTGAATATTCATGACTTTGGGTCCTTGCCAAACAACTTTTTTAATATACAGCCTGTCAAGTGATTGAAAATGACTCATGAATTTATAGAATGCATTATATTTACAGGAAAGAAAAACAAAAAGATCCATAGATGTCAGAAGAGTATCTTCTGTGGGGAAAATATTGGATAATGCAACATAACATATATCCTTGTAGCAATTTCATACAGTTATTTAAAAGTCACGACCCGAGGCTGCAGTGAGCACAGCCTTAGCATTCTGATAAGGTGGAACCAAGCTGGAATACCAAGTAGGTGTGAGACAAGCAGGGTCTCTGAGATAGCCCGAGATGAAGGCAAAGGAACGTGTGAGGGGAAAAACGGAAAATGAATAAAATTACCCGTGGTAGATCCTCTCAGGCAGATTTGATCTCAAATCTGCCTTAAAGAAGCAGATGCTGTGCACACAGAAAATGGAAGACATTTCTTACCTTTATGTTTTTAAACATACATGGATTGTGATTTTTATTTTTTTTAAAAATCCAGCATCTTGGGAAATTTGGGAATGGTGAGAGGATGAATTCTCTAAAATCCCACCCTAAAACAAAGCCTTGACATTCATCCTGCCACATGAGGCCTTAGTTTGTTTATTCGTTTATTTATCACAGTACAAATTAATTTTTTAAAACAACAATAAAAAAGTCCAACAAAATAGAGATTACTGTTAGAATCATTAGTTTTTTGCTAAAGATCAGGTAGGATTAGAGGAGAGAAAAAATATAGGGTGGGAGGAGCACCTAACTAGTTTTAAAGCTTTTGATGCAATGCAGCTGATTACATATTAATTCAGACATGACATTCTGGGGAGAGTAGCAGAGGATCAGTAATTTATTTACAGGCAACTCCTTATACAATAGACCCAACCAGACCTCCCCAGTGAGGTCTATCTTTCTCCTTGAGATTCTAAGACCACCAGGATGACAATGCTCACATCCTTCCTTCTCCATTTCATTCTCTATCCATGTATTCCCTCCTTCCCTAAGGAACTTTGAAACTTGAGTACCTCTGCTATCTCTGAGGCTAGGACACAACAGTTTTGGCTAGCCAGATCTTGGGTGCGAGTGGGAAAGCTGTAGGGGACAGCCTTGTTCTAATAATAATTTAGGTATGCCATGAGTACTCTG
The DNA here is from genome assembly GCA_030035585.1 of Dugong dugon. Taxonomy (NCBI): domain Eukaryota; kingdom Metazoa; phylum Chordata; class Mammalia; order Sirenia; family Dugongidae; genus Dugong; species Dugong dugon. Next base: position 38,787,455 of record CM057467.1, read on the forward strand.
TTTCTTCTCCAACACAATCTAGATGCTCGTCAGTGATGACGAGTCTCGGGCAAATAAGGGATCCACCCTGCCTTCAGCAATACCAACAAGTCACTACCCACTTGGAGCTCACAGCTCTGTGCAAACTCCCAGTGCAGTGGATGGACAATAAGCCACTGCCTAATACTACTTCTAGCTGAGTACCATAAGTAAACTGCTATTGCTGAGCATCTGATTTATTTCCAGGATGTTTATTATTATGCCTAAATTTATAATGAACATACTATTTGGGGAGTTTTTTGCATGTGATTTTTTTTTTTTTTTATCTCTTTCTGAACTATTTCCTTGGAATAAACAAGATGACACAATTAATGGATCTGAACATTTTTATGATCATTTCTTCATGACAACCAATTCCTTTATAAAAGAATTATACCAGTTTAACGGATGGAAGATCTGAATGCAAAGGTCTTTCTCTCATAGCATTTGTAATTTAGTATATGGCTTTCTTTCCTCAATATTTGTGTCCTCTCAAATATTGCCCACAATCGAGGGCAGGAAAATATCTATTTTCATTCTTCTATGTGTTAGATGACATTGTAACAATCAGCTATTGAGAAAGTCATACCCAGGTATGACCCTGGTTTACTTGATAAATTCAGCCCTGTACACTGAAATCAAGAAGATTTAGAGCCTGTAAGCATATTAAGGAAAGATGATGTGGGGCTACTAGATGACAGGAGGCAGTTACACAGATAATTTCCTGCCATGTGCTGCCCATATAACTACATAAACTGGAGATTTCCAAGCCTTGAAGGAACTTTTCAAAGAGATTCCTAACAGATGTTTTAACGTTTTTTTTTTTTTTCTTTTTTTTTTTTGCTACAGTCCATGACATTTCTCAACTCTAAATGGTATCGCAAGAGGATATCATGCCAGGCCTCCCATTTAAGTGTTAACCAAACAAGGTATGAGTGTTTCCATTTACCATGAGCTTAGGGCTCAAAGTCATTCAGTGAATTTACATTACCTTTCCCCTGAGGACCATGAAGGGCTTCTCATCTATTGGTTTGTTTGTCCTTGGTACAATAGGGCGTAGAAAGACATAATTATCTCATTTTTCATGTTTGTAAAGAAAACATAGTGAGCCAAAACAAAAAACTAGTTAGTATTTAGGTACTTCTTGAGTTGCGGTGTATGATGTATTTCTTCTATTTTCTTTACCAATTTTATTATAAAATCATAAGCCCTTAAAATAACCTATTTCTGAACTTTGTAAATCATGTTTAATTGCCTTCTCTTGAGGCAAAACAGTGACTACAACAGGGATTTCCAATGCTTGGCATTTTGAATAATGCTGCGTACAGAATAAACTACAATTTTCTGCAACTTCATGTAGATATTTTATTTAATCACATGTAGGTAATATTTCAGCAAAATAACTAGATATTGTTTTGCTTGAATGTCACATATTTACACTCCTGGTGTCTTGTCATTGATTTTTCCTTTGTTTTTATAATATTCAGTATGTCTAATTTTCTAATTTAATGTTGATCAGAGTTTATCTGAAAATATATCTTCTCCAGACTGCCAGAATCTGAAGTTTAAATATTTTCTCATTTTCCCCTTAGTGTGGGCCTTTTATCAATCTTACAGGCCATGTAGTAACCATTTAGATTGGGCTCAGTTCTAGACATTAGAGATTTAGAAAACTCTAGAAGTCCTATCTTCTGTGTTTAGTAGTAGTAGTAGTAGTAATAGCGGTTAGGTGCTGTTGACTCAGTTCTCTCTCATAACGACCTTATGTACAGCAAAATGAAATACTGCCTGGTCCTGCGCCATCCCCACAATCATTGCTATGTTTGAGGCCATTCTTGCAGCTACTGTGTCAATAAATCTCATTGAGGGTCTATCTGTTTTTCACTGACCCTCTGCTTTACCAAGCATGATGTCCCTCTCCAGGGACTGGTCCCTCCTGATAACATGTTCAAAGTATGTGAGACAAAATCTTGCCATCCTTGCTTCTAAGGAGCATTCTGGCTGTATTTCTTCCAAGATAGATGTGTTCCTTCTTCTAGAAGTCCACAGTATAAATCCACAGTATATTTAATATTAGTCACCAACATTGTAATTCAAAGGCATCAATTCTTCAGTCTTCTTTATTCATTGTCCAGCTTTCACATGCATACAAGGCGAATGAAAATATCATGACTTGGGTCAGGTGCACCTTAGTTTTCAAAGTGACTCTTTGTTTTTTAACACTTTAAAAAGGTCTTTTGCAGCAGATTTTCCCAACTTAGTATGTTGTTTGATTTCTTGACTGCTGCTTCCATGGGCATTGATTGTGGATCCAAGTAAAACAAAATCCTTGACGTCAATTTTTTCTCCGTTTATAATGATGTTGCTTCTTGGTCCAGCTGTGAGGATTTTTGTTTTCTTTTTGTTGAGGTGTAACACATACTGAAGGCTGTAGTCTTTGATCTTCATCAATAAGTGCTTCAAGTCCCCTTCACTTTCAGCAAGCAAGATTGTATCATCTGCATATTGCAGGTTGTTGATGAGTCTTCCTCCAATACTGATGCAGTGTTCTTCTTCATATAGTTCAGCTTCTCGGATTATTTGCTCAGAATACAGATTGAATAAGTATGGTGAAAGGATACTACCATGATGGATACATGTTTTGATTTTAAACCACGCAATATCTCCTTGTTCTGTTTGAACGACTACCTCTTGGTCCATGTACAGGTTCTGCATGATCACAATTTAGTGTTTTGGAATTCCCATTCTACACAATGTTATACATAATTTGTTACAATCCACACAGTTGAATGCCTTTGCAAAGACAATAAAACACAGGTAAATATCTTTCTGATATTCTCTGCTTTCAGCCAGGATCCATCTGACATCAACAATGATATCCCTCATTTCATGTCCTATTTTGAACCCGGCTTGAATTTCTGTCAGTTCCCTGTAGATGTACTGCTGCAACCATTTTTGAATTATCTTCTGCAAATGTTACCTGTGTGTGATATTAATGATATTGTTCAATAATTTCTACATTCTGTAATCTTTCTTTGGAATGGGCATGAATATGGTCCTCTTCTAGTTGGTTGACCAGGTAGCTGTCTTCCAAATTTCCTGGTATAGACAAGTGAGTTCTTCCAGCATTGCACCCATTTGTTGAAACATCTCAACTGGTATTCCATCAATTCCTGGAGCCAATGACTTCAGTGCTGCTTGGACTTCTTCCTTCAGTACCATTAGTTCCTGATCATATGCCACCTCCTGAAATGGTTGAATGTTGACCAGTTCTTTTTGGTACAGTGACTCTGTGTATTCCTTCCATCTTTTTTTTGATACTTCCTGCGTCATTCAATATTTTGTCCATAAAATCCTTCAATATTGCAACTCGAGTCTTGAATTTTTTCTTCAGTTCTTTCGGCTTGAGAAATGCCAAGTATATTCTTACCTTTTGGTTTCCTAACTCCAGGTTTTTGCATTTTTCATTATAATACTTTACTTTGAGCTGGCCTTTGAAATCTTCTGTTCAGCTCTTTTATGTGATTATTTCTTCCATTTGCTTTAGCTACACTAGTTCAGGAGCAAGTTTCAGAGTCTCTTCGGACATTCATTTTGGTCTTTTCTTTTTTTTCTGTCTTTATAATAACCTTTTGCTTTCTTCATTTATGATGTTCTTGATGTCATCCCACAACTCATCTTGTCTTCAGTCATTACTGTTCAATATGTCAAATATATTCTTGAGATGGTCTCTAAATTCAGGTGGAATATACTCAAGGACGTACTTTGGCTTTCATGGACTTGTTTTAATTTTCTTCAGCTTCAACTTGAACTTGCATATGAGCAATTGATGGTCTGTTCTGCAGTTGGCCCCCGGCCTTGTTCTGACTGATAATATTGAGCCTCTCCATCATCTCTTTCCTCAGATGTAGTCAATTTGATTCCTATATATTCCATCCAGCAAGGTCCATGTGTATATTTGCCATTTATCTTGTTGAAAAAATGGTATTTGCAATACCTTTCATTGTTCCTAAAATGACAAACTGAATATCAAATGGAAATATTGTCTTTAACTTCCATTCCCTTTTGCTTGCTAATGTTTTTCAATACATACGTTTCAGATATTTATGGTGGTAAAGAATACTGATGATCTAAAATACAGAGAAAAATGTTAAAATATTGGCTTATCACATCTTAAACATCTCCTGCTACTTAAGTTGCATACCAATAACAAATTCTAATGAAATTTATTCAGGGCATTTCACACAGTAGCTATGTTTACCTGGTTAGAACTTAGTTTGACAGAGCAGTCAGCTAGTTAAAAAGAAATGCTTTTTCTCATGATAGTTTTTACTGATTTTCAAAATCTTTACTTCTCTTCTTTTCTTACTTTCCATGCTCCTATCCTTGTCTTCCTCAGATCTTCTTTGAGCTTCATACATTTACTGGCTAAATAACTTTCTAGATATAAGTTGCGTAGAAAAGAACTCATTGTTTCCACATAAAAAAAAAAAAATTATTTAGTTTCCAAAGAGGTTAAATTAACTCTCCACGCTGGTGAAGCAGGTCTCTCTTCTGGAACATATACACTCTTGAGTCAGGAACAAATACAGTGCAGCCCCCATGAAACCTACAGCTCAGTGAGTAGGAACAGATCTGAGAACAACGAATGAAGGATAGAAAGGGTTGAGAGCAGTTAGATTTTTCCTGATTCCTCTTCTGCTCTCCCAAAGGATGGTGTTACAGCCTCGGAGGAAAAGCAGAAGGGCACATTTTTAAATGACTCTTCTTGTTGGTTTATGTGGACTTGATGGCAGCGGGAATAGTAGTGAATGAGCAGTTTGTAAGACCACTGAGCTAAAATATTTTATTTTTCAAGCAGCTATGTGTATCTGCTGCTACAAATATCATCTACAAAATAATGCGCCCCAAAGCTCAGTGTAGTGAGAGGAAATATTTCTAAGATAGTGTGTGACTATTTTTTTTTTTAACTTACATCTCTACTTATCATCATTTCATATCACTTCTGCAAACACATTGGGGAAATCATTCTAGTATTGGAGTTAGTTGGGCCCAGTTGTTTTGTACTTAGAGCACCATTGACTTCTTCTTCATAGCACTCATCACTATGGCATTCACGTGGTTGTTTGATGACTCACTGCCTCTCTAGCCACTAAGAGGAACCATGTTGTCTCATTCACTCTCTTATTTCCAGTTCCAAGCACCAATAGGCTGGAAATAAATATTTTTGATGGGATGAATGGAAGATTGAATAAATGAATAAATACGCGGTTGAAAGGTCAGTCCAGGTCTCAAACATTTCTGTAGAACACCCGGAATGCACTGCCATGGTTCTGTCACAAAATAAGGAGGATAACATGAAAAAATAAATTTGTCATCTTCAATCTCATTTGTAATCTGCCTGGTAAATATATTAAAGTCCCATTAAATGTTTTATCCTTAGTTAAAAAAAAATACGTTTTTCTCAAAAGCTTCTTTCCCTCTGTGTGAATGTTTCAACACAGGCACATCTACAAGACTATCTTCTACATGATTTTCCAATTCTTTAACAATGTATCCAGACATCTCAACATGAGAGCACCTGGATGAATTTTTAGATGAGGGTCCTTGCTTTTCTCCTTTTTCTTTTCATCATCTCATAGAACTCATTCTTTGTTGATTGTAAACAGTCTCCAATCTATATTGATTCTCAGTTCATCTGTTTACTCAGCCTGAAAAAAAAAAAAAAAGAAAGTGTTTCTACACTCCTGATTGCAGTACAAATTAGGTACCAGCTGGCTTGTGAGTCAGTGGTTAAGGTTTGCTGTAGTCCTATATCATGGCACATTTCCAGTTGTGAGATTAATTATGAGTAATAAATTGTAAGCATAAGCTGAAGGTTTTCTCGGAGGGTTTTTAGAAGTGAAGAAGAAAAGTTTGGAACAGAAATAAAGTTGAAGGAGGACATCTTTAGCAGACCACCCTTAACTTCTTACCTTTCTTGCTCATGAAAGATGGCTCCTTTTCAAAATAGTAGTGAGGATACAGTGGATGCATGAGCATACCATTTGTCTGACTAACTCACTGCAGCCTGTGAGGAACAGTGAAAAGAAAACTTCTAAAGATGGAGGAGCTGAGTGGGGAGTCCCACCTCTGCTACTTCCTTGCTCATTTTGTGCCTCTGAACAGCTGCTAAACACCTTTGAATTTTATTCTATTCCATTCCCAGGCTCTGCCACTGGCGGGTGGCTTTGAGCAAATTACTTGACCCTCTATGCCTGTTTCTGTATCCACAAAATGGGTATACATAGAACACCTACCTCAGAAAGCTGCTGTGAGGATTAAATGAAATAATATTTGTGTAGCACTTAGAACCGAGCCTAGCACTCAATAAATATTCCACAGCCATTATCATCATTTCTATTATATTTTCTCTTATGAACAGTTGTAAATTTTGTTTCTGCACAGGTTAAAGTACACGAAAGCCTGATGATTGAATTCACTTATGTTTCTAAAATTTGAATTCCCCCTCACCCTTCCTCTTTCTGCCCTAAACCTTCTTGCAATATCTTCAGAACTTTGGGCCACTAACCTCAGTTCAGCTATTACTCTCTGGTCTCTGTGTCAAGTTGGCCCTAGTAAGCATTGAGTTCCCTTCCTTCTGTTTGTCTCTTGGCAGGGGACTGGTGTGGGACAGTAAGGTTAAACACTAAGAAGGGCAACGAAGCCCATTGTGGCAAGGATCTATCATCTCCTATAAACCCACTTCAATGGCCTAGGGCCAAGTGTGGAGGAAATGACATAGGGAAAGTAAGTTCACTTTGCTCTAACCAGTAGAAGCTGTCTTTCTGCCCCAAACTCCCCACCCCTTCCAAGTCAGCTTTCTCCCAACAAGTCTCCAGAGGCCAGGAAGCAGGTGTCAGCTGCCAGTGTCAGAAGCCTGCCTGGGGTTTCAGATGGCTCCAGGCCCTCTGGGAGTAGTCCCACCAGTGGCCAGAAAAAGACAAATTCAACTAATCACACAGGAATGTCAAGGACTTGTTCCTTAGGTCTGGACTCGTGCCTCTTGCTGAGGTAGTTCTTCTACGGCCTCCTCTCTGTCAGTTGTGGTCTTAGCCTCATCTATATCTTGCTATTGCCACCTCATCCTTGCTCTGGTTTCAGGGTTCTTCATGCCAACCACTGAGCTACCAGCATTCCTGATTCCTCACTCCCATTAGAAAGGTGCTGAAGCTTTTAGCAGACTTTCTGGTTGTGTTTCACTCCTGGAGAGCAAAAAACTCATCCCTAAGTTTTACACCCAGGAAGCTCACCCCCATGGAGTTTTATTCCTTCTTCCTGAGCACCCCAGTACCTCATGATGGAGGAGGCCTGAGTACCACTCCAGAAGTTGCTCAGCTGTCTCTGCAGAAACCTGCTTATCAGTAGCTAGCTCAGTATTATGTGGGTACAGGCATCCTGTAGATATAATTTATCTAAATTTCTTTTCTGGAAGGGAGTGGGGTATGGAGACAGAAAAGAACATAGACTTTGGGAGTCAAAGAACTAATTCAAATTCTGATTCTTTCATTTCATTCATTTTTAAAATACATACCAATAAGAGCCTTCTATGTGCATTTCAGCGGTGTGATCTTGAGAAACCTAGACACTATGCACTTCAGTTTTTTATGTACAAAATGAGAACGTGCTTACTCCCTTGCAGAGTTCTTATAAGAGTGGAATGGTTTAAGGTATGCAAAGACCCTGGGATATATAATAAATTGTCAATAAATGGTAACTATTATTTTTGCTGTTAATATTATTATTTTTGGGTTAATGGAGAGTATCAACCAAAGACCCACAGTACTTTGTGCTGGATGTGCCATTTTATTAGGACTAGTCTTTATCCCCCTTTAGTGAGGTCTTCTATTTCCCAGGTTCCTTCAAACACTAGTCATTCGTTGAACATGGAGATTTTGAGCGTCAGATCTGTCCCAGACATAGAACCAGGTCCAAGGGATACAACAGTAAACAGAAAAAGCATAGCCCCTGGCTGCAAGAGTCTTATAATGAGGGAAAGGCAGGCATTGAACAAGAGATTGCGGATGTGATGTGTGCTATGCAGAAGTATAGGATGTTTTGTGGCTTATACCAAGGGAAACTGACTCAGTGCTATTCACTGCCAGGAGACACCTTCAGTTACCTAATAGAATTAGCTAAGAAAATACTTATAGTCTCTAAATTATGCACTCGGTACTGGTATGAGCTGAAGCTTAGCAAAGCTATCAGCCTCTCCGCAGTAGATTTAGCTCTCTGGATATTCCCACGACTTGTGTACATTCTGTCCGAAGTGGCACTGATAGGAAAGGCATGTCCTGTCACTCCAGTGAAGATATGTGTTGTTGTTTCATGAGATTTGGCTTCCACAAAGAAATGAGAAAGACCTGACACGGCTTTTTGTTATGAGAACATTCTTTCTGGGACCCGTTCCTGGCATTATTATTTCATTTTTGCAAATGCTTTCTAATGCATACCACTTTGACCTAACCAGGGTGGAGGTAGCAGATTGGAACACTGGCTGTGGTTTTCAAAATGAGCAATGAAAACAAATGAGGATGAATCCAGAGTTCTCCTTCCAGTCCTTCCCATGACTCTTATTTCTACAGTACATTACAGTACAGGGTTGATTTTTTTTTTCCATGTTTTTCTTTTCTTCTGTCTCTCTCTTTTTTAATTGTTACTTTTAATACTGTTGGAAAGAATTGAAAAGCCAAAGTTCTTTGTCCTCAGAAATGGGGTTGCAGAAGCAGAGACAGTGGGCCGATAAGGTCCCTGACTATATTCTCAGGAAATTCCATTGGGAATTTCCACTGCCCAAAATGGAGCAGTGAAGACATGCACTCAAGGGGGCAGAACTCTCTGAGGAGAAGTTAGGAAACAATGAGCTCTAAGTAATCATAGGATATATAGCTGTAAAAAAGCTCCTTGCTTATTAAAGGTGATGAGTAGGCAAGAATATAAATCTTAGGAAGCAAAAGAAAACCGTAAGTGGATAAAGACGATTAAATGCTGATTATAGTTTTTAGTGACTTTTGTATGGTTGAGATCCTGCTAGATCTGCAAGCCATAGAGCTTCCTAGAGGTGCTCAAGAGGGTGACTTTTTGCATGCCATAATCCCCAAGCTAAGCTTGGCCTTAGAGTCAGAGAAGCCTGGATTTAAATTCAACTTTTGCCACTTAACTAGCTGTGTGACCTTCATAAGGTATATATATGTGACTCTTGTCAAAATAAGATAAACAAATAAATCCTGACTTAGTAAGGAGAAACTTTATTCAAAAGAACTATTCCAAGGGGAGTCAAGGGACTATGCAGTGGTTAACAGCTACGGCTGCTAACTAAAAAGTCAGCAGTTCGAATCCACCAGCCACTCCTTGGAAACCCTATAGGGCAGTTCTACTCTGTCTGCTAGGGTTGCTATGAGTTGGAATTGACTCGATGGCAACTTTTTGTTTTTTAATCTCCACCTGTTTACAGATGCGGTGTCATCTTTTTGACAACCCAAGACATAAAGGAATTCACAAATGGCTAAAAACTTGGATGATAAAACAAAAATATAAATTTTTTTTTGAAAAACAACTTTTTAATGAAAGCAATAAAGTTGAAAAAAATTGGAAATATATTTAAGAAAATTTGGTGTATTGATGAATATTTGAAAAATTCAGATACAAGAAAAATCATTTAAATACTCATGCTTTTATAAGCATCTCCCAACATGTTTTTATTTTTATGATTGCATACTATTCTATTGTATATATATATATATATATATATATATATATATATATATATATATATAATATATTTTAATTAATCAACCTTCTGCTAAAGCCCTGGTGGCACAGTGGTTCAGAGCTCTGCTGCTAACCAAAAGATTGGCAGTTCAAATCCCCCAGCCGATCCTTGAAAACCCTATGGGGCAGTTCTACTTTGTCCTATAAGGTCACTATGAGTTGGAAACGATTCAACCGCAACAGGTTTGTTTGTTGGTTGGTTGGTTCTACTGATAGATATTCAATTATAATTTTTCTCCATTATAATTAACGCTGCAGTAAAGTGCTGCTTTGTGAACTGCCTTTAGCTGTATCATTGCATACTCATGATTATTTCTCCTTTCTAAAAATGGAATTGCTGGATCAAAATTATGTACATTTGAAAGGTTCTTGGGTAATTATTGCCATATTTCCCTTCCAAGCCCAAACCAAAAACCAAACCTGTTGCCCTTGAGTCGATTCCAACTCATAGCAACCCTTCCGAATGGGGTCCTTATTTTCACTCTTACCAGCATGGTCTATGAGAGTCCTCAGTTTCAGAGGACACATTCTAAATAAAAACACAATGGTTTTCATTTTATTTCTTATTTTTTATGCACAAACATTAACTAAATCTTGCTCTTTTTCCTCCTAGCTGTTTCTTCTTATTTTGCTCTCAGATTGCTGTTTGAAATTCTTCCCACCTTTGTCTCAGTGTGTGGTCTAATGGACCTGACCCTTTTCTCTGCAAACACTTTATTCTTTATCAGAGAGGAATGTAAAACTTCATCTGACCATGACTTGACAGATCTGAGGTTTGGCAATAAACTCCTCTTATCTTGCTTATCAGATCTGAAGGTTAGAGGTAAGGTTGCAAACCCAAGTGCTACTTTTGACACTGAAAATCAAACATTCCGTGTTCATCAGAAACATCACAAACCTTCATCGTTTTCTCTTACTAGATGCATTTCTGGGAATCCTTGACCTATGGTACCCTTCTTTGGGGCCTGCATAATGACCCACTACTATGTGATAAGGAAAAGATTGATTTTGCTGTCCTCTTATAAAAGAAAATACAACTTCCCTATTTGAAAAATTATCCATTCCAAGAGCTGTTGATTGTGGAGCTACCAGAATCAGCCCTCTTTGATCCTGGCATCAATGGGCGGGAAGTCATTCTGATGCTGTGAACTCATGTCTATCTCCCCAGCAATAAACACACCAAGTCAGTTACCATTAGATTTAGAACTTTACTGTCCAACACAGTAGCCTACATGTGGCTAGTGGCTATTGTATTGGACAATGTAGATTATGGAACAGTTCCATCATCATAGAAAATTCTGGACACCATTCATCTATAGATTCATTTTTGGTAGTCTTTGGAAAATGGCTTGGGGTAAATTAAGAAATAAGATTTTGTAATTTACTTCTGTACTCAAGCTCAAGTCACTTTTTTCCTATATTTTATTCTCTTTTCCCCCAAGTTCAGGTGCTTCTTCTTTCAAAGCACCCTATCCTCTTAATTCTCACATATAAATCTATGGTTCATGCACTGGACAGGGAAGAAATATTTACAGATCACTTGCCATGAAGGAATTTATGACAACATATAGGAATAAAATGCAAGAGATCCATTCACCCTATCAGTAACATCTGCATCCTAGAACCAGTTTTCTCAACTCTTGGATATGTCTATTTATATTTATTGAAGTGTAAGGGTCTCTACCACATGGCACAGTTTATCAGAAATCTAAGAAGGATGGTTTCTATATCTCAGGATTGGTCATTCACTGAGCTGAGTGACCCACCCAACTCTTTGGTCACTCTGCATTTACCCTTCCCAGAGAGAGGTGGCATGTGTTGTAACTGCACTTAAGTGTTTTGGTCCCCTGCCTGTTACATGGTATGGACAGACTCCATTGGACAGAATTACAGCCAGTAATCCTAGAGATAGTCAGGTTCCTATGTGTCAGGTCACAAACAGTTGCTGTACAGTTTTTACAGCTTTCCTTTTTCTATCCACTGCGGCTTAGGCAGTCTCTAGCTTTACCACTCTAACATATTTTAGTAGTGATATCAACTAAAGCAGGAGAAAAACTGGCTGAGGTCATTTTCTCAAAATGCAGCTTTTTATATGGAAGGTGATATTCTGTTGTATACATAGGGTTTTCACTGGCTAAATTTCAGGCAATAGAATGAAGGACAAAATACAACCAGAATGTTCCTTAGAAGCGAGGATGGCGAGACTTCAGCTTGCTTATTTTGGACCAGTTTCTAGAAAAAGATATCATGTTTGGTAAAGTAGAGGACCAACAAAAAAGAGAAATCCTCAATAAGATGGATTGACACAATAGCAACAGCAAGGGGCTCAAATGAACCAACGATCATGAAGATGGTGCAGGACTGGGCAATGTTTCATTCTGTTATACATAAGGTCACCATGAATCAAGGCCAACTTGATGGCAACTAACAACAACAATAACATGGAAGGCACTAATTTTCAGTGGGCTCCTTTGTGCCAGCAAGTAGAGATCTCATATTTAGACAAACACAACACTCTCTCTGACCCTTGCACAGTCACCCTCATGCCTTCAGCAAATCCAGTGTTGTTTTAACTATGTTCTATACTATATACTGAACAGGTTTTAAAGATTCCTGCCAGTTCTGAGTAGCCTCAAAGCAACAGTCCCATTCTAAGAGGCTCCTTATATACAGGCTACCATCCCTTATACACTATCATCTTGGCCAAAACTGCCTAGACTAAAGAATGATGCCTAATAGAATGATAGCCATCTATGGTGAGTTAGTGATCTACAAAGCGGCCTGACCTAAAAATCCTGCCCAACAGAGACACCCTGTATTGGGTGATGAGGGAGAAACTCAATTATTTGTAGGAGAAGCTTTCAGAAAGGCTCAGTAGATGGATGCTTAAGGTCCAAGTGGAGAGATACATAAAAAATGGAAATAGGCAGAATTAGACATTTATTTACAAATATTTATTGAATGCCTACTGTGCCAGATACTGTGCTAAGGTGGCTGGAATAAGCCTAAGGTAATGAGAAGAAAAGTAAAGAGACTGTTATTCAGGAGTGTTAGGTTAAACAGATGAACAGATAAAGCAGACAGGAATTGAGCCCTCATAGTTTTGGAGCTCTGGAGGGGATATGGATCTTACTTCCAAGGGATTGACTACTAGTAGAGTTGCTATTGAGTAACCAGAACTGCTCTTAGAAACTGCTTATAGAGTTCTCATTCTCTGTGAGGCCTGGGCATGTGGCGCCTGAGAGGTCCTGTCTCTCTTACTTTCTGCATCCTAACAGTGCACCACCAGTCCTGGTGGAAGCCCTTGTGTAAGGCTACCTCATGGTGTCATTTAAATTATTCATTCAACACATATTTATGGAGCTCCAAATGCCCAGCACTGTCCGTGGCACTGAGGATACAACAGTGTTGCCAACAAACAAAAGTATCTGTCTTTTTGGAGTCATGCATTCTAGAAAACTACTGAGCACCATGATCTATGGTTTTCTTAAATAAAGCAAGTCTCTTTTAAGCTTCTAATGTGTAATTTGTTTTTGCTTAAGATTCTATAAACTGTTCTCCATTTTACACTCAGTCTGCTTGGATAAACTTTGCATTTTCCATTTGTAAAATCCCTTTGTTCTTACTTAATACTTGCCTCAGCATGCTGCTTTCAATAGAGAACTATCCTCAGCTAGGTTAAGAGAATTAAAATTATCACTCCTAGATAACAGGAAAGAAATTGTCTTTCCCATAAGATCTACATTAAATAAAATACAAATGTATTTCAGGCTAACTTCAAAATAAGCAGAATCTCTTTGTACAGTCCATCTTGATAGAGATGTGATATAAATGTACCAAACGCTTCAAAGGCAAGCTTCTGGGAAAAACTATCAATAGTTTATATGTTCTATACTAGTATATAAAACATTGCTTCCTCAATAGACATTAATTAACCAGGGTAGATGGAAACACGATGTCATGGGAAAGTGGATTTCATTTGATGTTTTAACCATTTACTCAAAGAAAACCCTTATGGCCCAACAATTTGTTCTTTGTGGATGAGTGTAAGTGGACTTGTTTCAGATGTTACTTTTGAATCTGGATACGACTAGTTGATGGGGTCAGAAGGAAGTGGTTTATATTGCTTCTTTTCTCTACCAAAGGACATTCATTTGAAGGAATAACATCTGTGGGAATCTGTTCAAAAACAAGCATGTTAAATCATTCTGAGGACATTAAAAGAATGGTCCCAACCTGCTGCTGAAATATTTAATAATGAAGAAACATTCCAGATTACATCAACGGTCCTGATTAATTGAAACTGATGACTAATTGCCAGTTCCCTGACAATAAATAAAATGAATCATTGCTGGATAGTATGAGATAAAAATGCTAAGTCAAATATGGCCCCTGTTGTTAAAGTGTTGAAAGACAATACACACATACACACCTACACACACATACATTTATATTTTAGGAAACACATTTTTAATGTGATTCTATACCCCAATATCGGAGCCCTGGTGGCACAGTGGTTAAGAGCTTGGCTGCTAACCAAAAGGTCAGCAGTTCGAATCTACCAACCACTCCTTGGAAACCCTATAGGGCAATTCTACTCTGTCCTATAGGGTTTCTATGAGTCAGAATTCACTCGGTGGCAACATGTTTGGTTTTTATACCACAATATTAATATTCAAAGCTTTGTGGGTAGTGCTTCAGGTAAAATCTCTTTCCGAAATCTACATATTTTGAGAAAATAGTCTTTGTGAGAATCTTTATTTCTTTCAGGATTTGAGATGAACTTTCATTGCTGATATGAATAGGCATTTGCAAATCACCGATGAAGACGTATCTCTGCTACTGTTTATTCATGAAGTGATTCAGTCTTTTCATTCTTCTGATGCCTTTTAATTTGTGCATTACCTTTTTATTAAGCAAACATTTATTGAGTGCCTACTGTTTATCTAGCCAATGAAAATTGTGTTTGCTCTTTTAATAGAGGTAGTGCTGACATCAGTATTCATAATCAACAATGATTAAATACTTGCTTATTTGTATCTGATGCTATGCTAGACAATAAGTTGAGTAAACTGAAAATGGTCCTTATCCTTCTAGAGTTTATGAGATAGATACAGCAGGTGTTTACCTTGTCTACAAGCAAAAGGTAATTCACCTTTAAGAGAGTGATGAACTCAAAGAGGATCATATACAATGTGGATAATTGTTTTTATAGATCTTTTCCAACTGTGAATATTTTTTAAGTTTTTTAAAATTTCATAATTTTTTTTCCAATGCCATTAAAGAAAAAAAAATGTTAGTTTAAGATCAGGAAGGGACTGAGATCTTGCTTGAGAACAGTATGTGCACAATTTCGATGAATGAAGTGAGAGTCTCTCATTGCTCTGATTGACTCTGTTGTTTCTTTTCCAATATAATTTGCCCATCCCCATTATTGACTGATATTGACTCAAAGGAAAGCTGTTTCTGTTCCTCCCTTGACACATTCAAACAGTTTGGAAGGTGCAAAGGAGAAAGCTGGAGCTACTAAGTCCTTCATAACATGTAAGCTTTTATTTCATTTTTACTTCAATTGCAATGTGTAGTGCTGAGAGTAAACACAGCTGTGTGTATGTTTGTCAAAGATCATTCATAAAATACGGCTCATCCCTAATCTAACTGAATAAAATATTAACGTACATCATAATGATGGGACTTTAAACACGTACACAAACCTTACTGAAAAAAACTGACAAACAAATCTACTACAAATGCTTATATTCATGGTGACAAAGTTTTCATGAAAAACTAGGGACTATTCCTGAGGAGGTTCTCTGAAGACAAGAAGAATATACAGTGTTCACCACTGTGGAATTTACCAGCCAGTCCTGCTGAGCCTGGTTCTTCAACAGGCAATGACTCTGAGCTTAAAGAACACATATCCATGCACGAATAATCATTACTAGAGGAGCTACTACCATATAAACCCAAATCAAACCTGTTGCTGTCGAGTCGATTCTGACTCATAGCAACACTGTAGGACAGAGTAGAACTGCCCCATAGGGTTTCCAAGGGGCAACTGTTGGATTTGAACTGCTGACCTTGTGGTTAGCAGCCATAACTCTTAACCACTGCTCTACCAGGGCTCCAGGCTCCTTATAAATATGATTCCTGACTTCAAAGAGCTCAACATCCCTTGTCTTTTGTGACTGATTTTTTTTTTTTTTTTTTATTTTCACATAAGAATAAAGCAGTATCAAAATTGAAGCATGGGGTTTAAAGCAATTCAGATTAGCATTTGGATAACTATCGTTTATGAATGGATTTCACAAGTGCTAACTCTTTTCATCTTTATTATGATTCAGCTAGGTAATTGATATTAATAACTCCATTCTACAGAAGAGAAAATTGAGGCTGAAAGAGAGTAGTTGAGCTCGTTCAAGACTGTATACTCAGTTGGTGGCAAAATCCGGGTTCCAGTGCATATCCTCAGACTCCAAGGAGCCCTCTAGCAGCTATTTGTTTAAGCGCACCTTGCCAATAGAATTTTGAATGGGAGAAAAAAAAGCATCAGAAGTGCATTAGTTGTCTGAGTATAATACTATCTTAATCATAAAGAATTTTGACAAAGGCCAACCCAAGCGGTCTTCCTTATGTTCTCTCAAGATAATAAGACACAATGGACATGTGGAGTTTCCTTGGGTGCTGGCCTGTTGCTATCTCACCGTAGAACGTGGGGAATCATGGTACTGTTGCCTTGGAAACAGAACGTGAGGAAGCCTGCCTGGGGCACTTCCACACCATCCCCTGTATTCTATTGACAAGACAAACAGGATGTGGGTGAGTGTACAGAACTTAAAGTCAGACCTCTCTGATAGCAAGAGAAAGTAGGGAAGAATAATGTCACTAATTCTGACAATGTGAGCACCCTTCATCCCACAAACCTGGTCATACTGAGTTCAAAAACAAAAACAAAAAAAACAAAAACCATCCCGGTGCCCTAGAGTGGATTCTGACTCATAGCGATCCTATAGAACAGGGTAGAACTATCCGATAGTATTTCCAAGGAGCGGCTGGTGGATTCAAACTTCCCACCTTTTGGTTAATGGCCGAGTTCTTAACGACTGTGCCACCAGTGCTGAGCTCAAGGTCACTGAATTGGGAAAAAGGGCCAGGTTAACCCATCACTCATTGCTAATTGCTCAATTAAATCAAGCCTTAAGAGCTCAGTCAAATGTATAATACTTCTGTCCAAAAGCTATTGCCAAAAGTATAGAAAAAATAAAAGGTAATGTCTTCGAGTAGTGACAAGATCTAAGGTGTATTATAATTCAGAAAAATAGAAACAGCAAGGTTTTTCCTGCTGATTTATAAACGATAGCTAAGCTTGACCTTGGAGTCAGAGAAACCTGGATTTAAATTCAACTTTTGCCACTTAACTAGCTGTGTGACATTCATAAGGTATATATGTAATTCTTGTCAAAATAAAATAAATAGATGCTGACGTAGTAAGGAGAAACTTTATTCAAAAGAACTATGTCAAGGGAGACAAAAGGGACTGTTGGAATCGGTGGAAAGGGACTGTTGCAATAGTGAGAACACTCTGACCGTAAGATGGGCAAGCATCTCAAGAGTTAGGCAAAGAGTTTTGCTTTTATGGAGACGTGAACAAAGCTAGAAAGAACTGGGTGTGCGCAAGTGGGATGAAAGGGTGGAGTGATTGCATAGTAAAATCAGAGAATGTTTTACACCGAGGCTAGCCTATTCTCTGGGAGGAGCTCTTAAGGAGAAGTTTATCTTGGCTCAAGCAGAGGAGGGCGGGGGCAAAGCTAGGGACGTGGGAGAAAGAGAAGCTTAGTCAAAATTTGATTAGCAAGAATTTTGTTCAGGTTGCTCAGTGGGGATCAGAAGTTCAGTTAATTAATCATTTGTGAAGCATAGAATAGGAATTTGGAAGGTCTGTGTCTCGCCTTTTCGTAGGTAAGCAAGGATCATCCTTGAGTCTTATCTAAGTCATGTGGGGGAAGGGTGGTCCTTTGCATAAGCCAGGTGGGGATTTCTTAACCTTCACTCTTTTCCAGGATCACAGGAGTTAGGTAAAATTCAACTTTGTCCCTCTCTAGGCCTCTATTAAATAAAGATAATAATACTTTCCAAACAGAATTGGGGCAAATATTAAATGAAATAAGGCATATAAGTGGTTTCAACCAGGTGTGATTTGCTTCCCATGGGACATTTGCTCCCTATAGGACATATACAGTATTCAATTATTTGTCATACGTTCACTATAGGTATACAATATGAGGAAAATACAAAAGATTATAAGTCAATGATACGATTATTATATTGGAAAATGCTAAATAGAGAGAAGAACACTTTAGTTGTAGTGCATGGGAAAAATACATGAAAAATTAACAAATTGATCCTAGAGAATATTCCAGCAAGCCTGAGTCATTATCCTTGTGAAGTTGTTGATGTTGGGCATGTAGACGACTGGGGTGCGGATGATCAGGACAGCTTGATTGACAGTCTTAGCATGCTGGACAAGCAAAAGCCGTACCTACCACTCTCTGTGTCAAAGAAAGTTGTGCAACCTATATAAATTAACATAAAGGCAGAGCTAGTTAAATGCTGCACAGGTTGTGTAAATGCAATATTAGCAGGGATTCAGAGGACCAGAAAATTCCCTCTGCCTGGGGATGATCAGCAAACCTTCAGGAAGTGGTAGCATTTTAATTTGGAACTAAAATGAATTCCAATATAAGCTTTCACCAGATGGGCAAGGGGAGGAGATTCCATACGGAGAGAATAGCCAGGCAGAGTCTTACCATTAAAAGGATATCTCACAGGGTATGTGAAAGGACAGGAAAGCATATGTGTAGTCAGGGTATCTGATGTAATGACAAATGGAGATGGGGTTTGCTGGGGAGGCAAAAAAGAAAGAAAGGCACACCCATTTTCACCGATTCCCTCCTGGGGCCTTTTTTTTTCTATAATAAGAAATCTACATGAGTTTCTTTCTTTCTTTCTTTTTTTAATTTTGTTCTTTTCTCCTCAGCCTGGTCCTGTCTCTTCTTTCAAATCTACTAAACCAATGGAATTCTCTGCAGGAATTATTTGCAATTGCCTTCGGGAGCAATTGAACTATCTCCCTCTCTGTAGGCATACACCTAACCCAAACATGCAATCACTCTTCCACATCAGGTAACATAACCAAAACCGTTCAGGGCTATTGAACACCAGGAAATTATCACAGAGCATTAATTCAAAGTTATTAAACACTCATTATAATTTTATTGACTCTTTACGGGGGAAAGTAATATTACTATACCTCTAAATCTTACCTCTGCCTGTGAATTAAGAGGATCTGTTTTGTTCCATTTAAGGACAATATCAAAGCTGAGATTCTTGCTGTAATAGAAGGTCCCCTCCTCCCGATTTTGCTCCCTATTTCTTGCACAAATGTTTCTCTGTTGAAAATAGATTTTATTCTTTAACCATCCAACACTAGTTCACATTTCCTAGTTTCTCACTTTAACAAGAAAATGGAGAATTGCTGGATTTAAACCTTGACTATGCCATTTTAATAGCCCTGGCCTTGGGCAAATTCCTTAAAAATTCCTTTTCTCTGTTTCTTATTAAAATAAAGCTAATAATAGTGCCTGTCTCATAAGGTTCTTATGAATGCTGAATGAGTTAATACATGTGAAATCTTTAAGACAGGGCTCATGATAAGCATAAAAACTTAAATCTATTATTTAGCATGAAGAATATTTTCATCCCCTTTGAGTGCCTCCTTAAGGCCTTATGGAGCTTTGGTGGCACAGTGGTTACGTGCTTGGCTGCTAACTGAAAGGCTGGCAGTTCGAACCCACCAGCCACTCTGCAGGAGAAAAATGTGGCATTTGGCTTCTGTAAAGATTACAGCCTTCGAAACCCTATGGGGGCAGTTCTACCCTGTCCTATAGAGTCACAATGAGTTGGAATCGACTCCATGGCAACAGGTTTTCCTAAGGCCTTGCTGGTTTGTGGAAACTCAAATTTGGCCAAAATGAGATGATTCCTCAATTTGGGGCCTCAGTTAATGGCCCTGCTGTACACCACCCTTTTCTCTGATTATGTACATATGTGGGTTGCCAACAGCAATTGCAGGAAAGTCACAGAACAATGACAATTGGGATCACAAAAAGGTTTAAGTTGACCAATGAGGCACAGCAGTCCAGGGACTAGGGCTAGAAGGCAGAAGGGGACAGGAAAGCTGGTGACAGGGAACTCAAGGTTGAGTAAGGATAGTGTTGAAGTGTTGTGAGGTTGTTAACCATTGTCATAGGGCAATATGTGTACTAACTGTTTAATGAGAAACTATTTTGTTCTGTAAACCTTCATCTAAAGTGAGAATAGCAGCACAATTGGAAGAGCGTAGTCGATGTCACTGAACTGTGCATGTAGAAATTTTTGAAATGGTGTATCTTTGGCTATGTATATTTTCACCAAAAAAAAAAAAAAGAAAAGGTTGAGAAGCGAGAGGGTTGACATGTCGTGGGGTTGTTAAACAATGTCATAAAACAATATGTGTACTACCGTTTCATGAGAAACTATTTGTTCTGTAAGCCTTCACCTGAAGTACAACTAAAAAAAGAAAAAAAAAAAGGTTTAAGTTGCAAGCCATCTTTGTGTTCTTTCTCCTGTCTTTTCCATTCCGGAATGCAGCTGTTCCACTCCTCCATGCCTTTTCTCAAACCCTTTAGTGCTGGAGGATTCAACAGACCAGCTACACAAATGCTTAGCAATCCAGTGAAACAGCAGCACCAACAAAGCAAAGAACAATCAGAAAATCTGCAGAAAGGCCTTCTTTAATCTCATCATACATTGTAAGATTTGGGTCATTTCAAGACAAATTACATTTTGCAAAATAGGGGTTATTTTCAACAATTAATTCAAGGTGGAGTGAGACAAGTACATCATAATATATACAGAAACACTAGAGGCATTTTTATTCTCACAGCGTCAGAGAAACAAGATGAAAACGAATACTCTATCTGGATTCTCTTCACCAGGCTTCAACATGCATTGGCAGTATAACCAATGCAAACAGAAAAGAGAAAATAATTAGCGGCATAAAGATAGGTCAGGAAGAAGTACAACCATATCTAATTGCAGGTGATATGACAGTATAGTTCACAACCTCAGCAGAATCCATGCTAACACTAATAAAAACATTCAATAAAGAAGCAGGATATAAAATAAGCTACAAAAATCGGTAGTTTCCTTTTTTACGAACAATAACCAGTTAGAAAATACAGTGAAAGAGTAAAACTGCATATAAAATAGCAACAAAAATACTTAGAACAAATCTTAAGAAAATGTAGAAACCTACAGGAGGAAAACTTTAAAATACCCTTGAAAGACACAGAAAGAGAATTGAACAAAAGAAAAGATACCTCTTGTTTTTAAACAGAATGATTTGATATCATAAAGATATCAATTCTCCCCAAATAAATATGTACACTTTATGCAGTCTTATATTAATACAGTCTTATAAAAAGTATTAACACATTGGTTCTTATTTTTTGGGATTAGACAAGCTGATCTAAACTTTATATATAAAATAAACATGCAAAAATAAGAAGGAAGAAATTTTTTAAAAATGAGGAGTGTCTAATCCTACTACACATTAAAACATAATATAAAGTCTTTTTAGTTAAGACAGTGTTAAACTGGCACATGAATAGACAAACAGACAATTGGAACAGAATAGAGGTCTGCAAAATTGACCCAAATACACTTGGAAATTTAGTATATGATAAAAGTGATTTCTCAAATCATTTTTTGATAAGTAGGTAAAAACATGGGCAAAAAAATATGAACAGAAAAAGTTGTTAAGTAGCCATTAAACGTATAGAAATACGATCAACTTCACTCGTAAGAGAAATGCAAATTAAAACTGCTCTGAGATACAATTTATCACATGTATGATTGGCAAAAGTTAATAGTACATTCTGTTGGTGAGCTTGTGGGGTTATGGAAAAACAGTACTCTGTATTGTTTTCCCATAAGTGTATTCCCATTGCTGGTGGGATCATAAAATGGTACAACTGCTTTGGAAAGAAATCTGAAAACATCTAAGAAAACTATATATGCATTTATTCATTAACTTACTGTGCATTTAAATGAGCATTCTCACTTCTAGGAATTTACTCTGAAGTTAACCTCCACAAATAAGAAACATGTCAAAAAATTATCAATTGTGGAATTATATGTCATAGTAAAATATAAGAAATAAATTAATGTACATTAACACTAGACTAGCTGAATATTTGTGGTACATTCCACACAGTACGGTGTTCTGTGGCAGTGAAAAATGAAGAAAATCTTTATGAATTATGGAGTGATCTCCAAGGTATATTGTTCATGAATAAAGTATGATTCGAAAGCATATTTATAGTATGATAGCTTTTGTGTAAGAAAGAAAGAGAAATAAAACTACAGGCTTATTCTTGCAAACGAAATGGAAAAGGGGAGTGCAGGAAGTAAGGATGGGAGTAAGACTCCCCTTTCATTTTAGTTTTAACTTTTAAACTAGGAAAATGCTTTACATGTTAAAAAAATAAATAAATCGGACTAAGAGAAGCAAACACTAAAATTGAATAGAAATAAACTTAAGTGTATATTTGTTAACAAATATAGTTTTGTTATATGGCTTTGTTATCTACACAGAGAAAATAATTCAAGCAGTTTTTTAACATAGCACATAAGTTTTATCCCTTAATTGGATTTATTCTGAAATAAAAAGTAGTGTAAAGAAATCTTGTGCTGAATTTACTAGATTCGTGGTTGCTAGTAGTGATGTTGGTATTGAAATGTGAAACTATTTGAATCTATTTTATATTTCTTGTAAGGTGGAACACATGAGTAAATATACTGACATTGTTGAGAACCAGGGTTTTCACTGATAGAGGAGGTAGAATTATGGAAAGTGAGGAGAAACCCTGTGATCGGATTTGAATTTGAGGTATGAGTATAAGTTCATAATTTATTTATTTTTAAATTTACATATACTAAAATGTATTCTTTTTGGTGTACAGATCTATGAGTTTTGAAAAATGCAGAGTTGTCTAAGTACCACCACAAAGCTATACAACAGTTCCATCATCCCTCACCAGAAAAACATCCCTTGTGTTCCTCCTCTTCAATCAATTCCTCCCTTGTCCTCAACTCTTGCCAACCACTGAAAATTAATAATTCTTAAACAAATATATATTTTCTAGTTCTGTTTACTGAAATGGCCTAGAAACTTTAATACCTCAGTAACATGTCTGTCAGTTCTTTGTACTGTGGTAGTTTGCATGTTGCCATGATACTGGAAGCTTTGCCACCACCGATATTTTGAATACCAGCAGGGTCACCCTTGGTGGATGGGTTTCAGGGAGCTTCCAGACTAAGATAGACAGGAAGAAGGACCTGGAAGTCTACTTCTGAAAAAAATGGGCATTGAAAACGTTATGAATATCAGCAGAACAATGTCTGATATAGTGCCGGAAGATGAGCCCCTTTGGTTGGAAAGCACTTAAAATATGACTAGGGAAGAGCTACCTCCTCAAAGAAGAGCAGACTTTAATGATGTGGATGGAGTCAAGCTTTTGAGACCTTCATTTGCTGATGTGGTACGACCCAAAATGAAAAGAA
Source organism: Dugong dugon (assembly GCA_030035585.1). NCBI lineage: Eukaryota > Metazoa > Chordata > Mammalia > Sirenia > Dugongidae > Dugong > Dugong dugon. Next base: position 38,810,948 of record CM057467.1, read on the forward strand.
ACAGCTGCGAACATCCACTAATAATCAGAACATGGAATGTACAAAGTATGAATCTAAGAAAATTGGAAGTCGTCAAAAATGAAACGGAACACATAAACATTGATAGCCTAGGCATTAGTGAGCTGAAATGGACTGGTATTGGTCATTTTGAATCTGACAATCATATGGTCTACTATGCTGGGAATGACAAATTGAAGAAGAATGGCGTTGCATTCATTGTCAAAAACAACATTTCAAAATCTATCCTGAAGTGCAATGCTGTTAGTGATAGGATAATATCCATACACCTACAAGGAAGACAAGTTAATACAACTATTATTCAAATTTACAAACCATCTGCTAAGGCCAAAGATGAGGAAATTGAAGATTTTTACCAACTTCTGCAGTCTGAAATTGATCAAAATGCAATCATGATAATTACTAGCGATTGGAACGTGAAAATTGGAAACAAAGAATGATTCGTAGTTGAAAAATTAGGCCTTGGTGATAGAAAGGGTGCTGCAGATCACATGATAAAATTTTGCAAGACCCACGACTTATTCTTCACAAATTTTTTTTTCAACAACATAAATGGTGACTATACATGTGGACCTCTAAGGATGGAATACATAAGAATCATATCAACTAGATATGTGGAAAGAGACAATGGAAAAGCTTGATATCATCAGTCAGAACAAGGCCACAAGCCAACTGTGGAACAGATCATCAATTGCTCATATGCAAGTTCAAGCTGAAGTAGAAGAAAATTAGAACAAGTCCATGACAGCCAAAGTGTGACCTTGAATATATCCCACCTGAATTTAAAGACTATCTCAAGAATAGATTTGATGCATTGAACACTAATGACCAAAGACCAGATGAGCTGTGGAATGACATCAAAGACATCATACATGAAGAAAGCAAGAGGTCATTTAAATGACAGGAAAGAAAGAAAAGACCAAAATGGATGTCAGAAGAGACTTTGAAACTTGCTCTTGAAGGTAGAATAGCTAAGGCAAAAAGAAGAAATGATGACGTAAAAGAGCTGAGCAAAAGATTTCAAACGGTGGCTCAAGAAGACAAAGTAAAGTAAAGACCTGGAGATAGAACACCAAAAGAGAAGAATACATTCAGCATTTTTGAAGCTGAAAGAACTGAAGAAAAATTCAAGCTTTGAGTTGCAATATTGACTGATTCTACAGGAAAATATTAAATGGCGCAGGAAGCATCAAAAGAAGATGGAAGGAATACAGAGAGTCATTGTACCAAAAAGAATTGGCCTATGTTCAAACATTTCAGGAGGCAGTATACGATCAAGAACCAATGGTACTGAAATAAGAGATCCAAGCTGTACTAAAGGCATTGGCAAAAAACAAGGCTCCAGGAACTGACAGAATACCAACTGAGATGTTTCAACAAAGGGATGCAATGTTGGAAGCTCTCACTCGTCTATGTCAAGAAATTTGGAAGACAGCTACCTCGCCAAACAACTGGAAGAGATCCATATTTGGACCCATTTTAAAGAGATGTGATCCAACAGAATGCAAAAATTACCAAACAATATCATTAATACCACACAAGAAAAATTTTGCTGAAGATCATTCAAAAGCTGTTGCGGTAGTAAATCGACAAGAAACTGCCAGAAAATCAAGCCGGATTCAAAAGAAGACATGGAAGGAGGGATATCACTGCTGATGTAAGATGGATCCTGGCTGAAAGCAGAGAATACCAGAAAGATGTTTACCTGTGTTTTAGTGACTATGGAAAGGCATTCAATCGTGTGGATCATAGCAAATTATGGATAACATTGCAAAGAATGGGAATTCCAAAACACTTAATTGTGCTCATTTGGAACCTGTACATAGACCAAGAGGCAGTTGTTTGAACAGAATGAGGGGAAAATGCATGGTTAAAGTTAAGAAAGTTGTGTGTCAAGGTTGTATCCTTTCACCATACTTATTTATAAAATCTGTATGCTGAGCAAATATTCCAAGAAGCTGAACTATATGAAGAAGAACATGACATCAGGATTGGAGAAAGACTAATTAACAACCTGTGATATGCAAATGACACAACCTTGCTTGCTGAAAGTGACTTGAAGGACTTACTAATAAATATCAAAGACCATAGCCTTCAGTATGGGTTGAAACCTAAAGAAAACAAAAATTCTCACAACTGGACCAACAAGCGACATCATGATAAACGGAGAAAAGATTGAAGTTGTCAAAGACTTCATCTTACTTGGATCCACAATCAATGCCCATGGAAGCAGCAGTCAAGAAATCAAATGACACATTGCATTGGGCAAATCTGCTGCAAAAGACCTTTTTAAAGTGTTAAAAAGCAAAGATATCACTTTAAGGACTAAGCTACACCTGACTCAAGCCATGGTGTTTTCAATTGCCTCATATGTGTGTGAAAGTTGGACAATGAATAAAGAAGCCTAAACAAGAATTGATATTTTTGAATTATGTTGTTGGCATAGATTATTGAATTTACCATGTACTGCCAGAAGGATGAACAAATCTATCTTGGAAGAATTACAGCCAGAATGCTCTTTAGAAGCAAAGACAGCAAAACTTTGTCTCACATACTTTGGACACGTTATCAGGGGGGACCAGTCCTTGGAGAAGGACATCATCCTGGTAAAGTAGAAGGTCAGCTAAAAAGAGGAAGACCCTCAAAGAGATGGATTGACATAGTGGCTGCAACAATGGGCTCAGATGTGGCAACAATTATGAAGATGGTGCAGGACTGGGCAGTGTTCATTCTGTTGTAAGTAGGGTCACTATGAGATGGAACCAACTCAGTGGCACCTAACAACAACAAGACAACAATAAGTATACCCAGAACTCAGATCTTGGTTTTTACATATCATTCCCTACTCAAAAAAATCAAGGCTTCTTGGAGAAACGACTGATCCCTGATCTGGATCAGGGAGAGTACAAGGTAAACCTAGGACATCGTACTGTTATGTCAGAAAGTAAGGAAGTGCTCAAATACTAATGAAGTCATGTCCAAAAAAAAAAAAAAATGGTAGGAAGTCTGAAGGACTTCCACAGGTCAAATATGTGATATTTTGAGCATCAAGGAGAATAATAAAAATTACAGATATTAGCATCTTGAATAATAAAGAAGAACCCATGAATCAAAATAAACACACATACATACACAAAGCATTGCATGAAAGGTTTTAGGGGGCAAGTTGTTAATGCAATCTCAAAATAGTATTCAACAGATGAGCTGTTCCTTAGAAAGAAAAATGTATCTTTACGATCAAAAGATGTAGCATTCACCATCCTAACCAAATGATAAACCTTAGCATCATCAATAGTGAGACAACCTGACATTTTATGCCTCCTTAGATAATGCAGTAAGAGGACACAATATCAGAAAAGAAGTATTTTTGCCAATAATTTTTATCTTAGAGCTAGGTAATCATGAGGAAACAGACAAATTCAAAATGTGGAATATTCTTTAAGACAATTGGTCTGGAGTCTTGAATTTTTTTCAGTATCATGAAAATTAAAAAAAAAAAAAAGTTACCATCAAGTCCACTCCAACTCATGGTGACCACATGTTTCAGAGTAGAACTGCACAGTGTTTTCAATAGATACAATCTTTTGGAACTCGATCACCAGATCTTTCTTCCTTTGGATGGATTTGAATCACCAACCTTTCTGTTAGTAGGTGAGCACTTAACCATTTATGCCACCCAAGGACTCCTTATCATGAAAGTTAAACAGGTAAGAAAAAGCCAAAACAACCATTTTGTGGACAATGAAGAAAATTTAAATATGGACCTATTATTAGACAATGTTATTGAGCTGTTTATTTCCAGAAATGTGATACTGGTGTTCCAGTTATTTTGGAAAATCTTTTATTCTTTGGAGATGTTTGTTGACATCATTAGGGTTAAGTGTTATGATGTCAGATTCTTACTTTCAAATAGTTCCAAAAAGAAGTATGTGTGCTTATGTGTGTGTGTGTGTGTGTGTGTGTGTGTGTGTGTGTGTGTGTACACAATAGTGTGAATAAGGCCCCATTGGACAAATTCGATTTTAAGCATAAAAAGGAATAATAAAAATAATTCAGAGAGAGCATAAGAGCTATGGAAAAATGTTAATAGTGAGTCTGGGTAACAGGTATATAGGTGTACATTGGATCATTTTTTCAAGTTTCTGTTAGCTCAGAATTTTTCAAAACAACAAAAAATAAAAGATACTAGAATGAAAAATAATAGACGTGCAAAAGAAATATGGTACAATGTATTTCATAGGAGAGAAAACATTTTGGCTAGAGCTAATTGGTATTTTCTGACCTTGTTAACGTCTTAGATTTGGCTTTGTGGTAGATCAATGCAGCACACATCTTATGACTAAGTTTCATCTTCTTTTATATACTGTTTAATTCCCCATACTGTTCCATCTTCATGTCTAATCAGTTATCAGGAGTCTATAGCTATACCTTCTTCAAAAAAAAAAAACCCACATAAAAATGAAAATTTTATGAAATATAGAATTCTTATTTTACAAAGTGATTGGCTGAATTATTGCTTTAGATAATGAGTTCCTTTACTGCCCTTATGAAAACTGATTTAACACATCAATGCATAAAATAGGTCCATATCAATGATTATTAAGTCTGGTTGTGTTGAAAAATCCAAAGATGATTTTGGGGAGATGTTTTCTAATATGCTTATTGGGATTTTGTTGGTACTTCTTAAATATCTCATCAAATTATTCCTTGAAAATGTTAGTTTTCTGTCAGATAACTTGTGCAAAATGAATCTCTTCTCAGCCAATGTTGTAAGCTAAACTTTTTTCTTTACCCCTACTCTGTGTGAGAATCAGAGGGTTGATGGAATTAGGCAGTTGGGAAAGAAAACATTTTTCCAAACTCTACAGGAATTTTGAAGGAGATTTTCCTTAGTCTTGTTGCCATCAGTGGCATTGATTCAATCCAATGGTGATGTTTAATGTGAGTTTTTGGACAGATGTCTATGTGACTAAACTCAGGATCACTGAAAAGACCATTTCTACATTTACTGTTTTGTGGGAAATTCAACATTTCTAATTTTAAAATTCCATCTTCTGACTTATGGTCCGCTTTCTCCTCAGCTGCTCTGAATGATTGTTTTCCTTCTTTCTGATGCAATCTGCATAAAACTGCTAACCATCACAGGGATATTTATTGTTTTAAAATGTACTCATAGATCAAGTCAACAGCACGTATTCCACAGTCACTCCTTTCAGCTTTCCAATTTCCCTTCTATAGCATTGCTAGTTATACACCTGCAAATCTTTGAAAAGCTCACAAACTCTTTATATATTTCAGGCAATGGGTATGTCAGTGGAAAGCTAGGTGGTGAGTACACCTGGCTAAGCTGTTTAATGTATTCCTTATTTCTTGATTTATTTAGTTGTCTCTAACCCCAAACAGCAAAGTCTTAGGAAAAAAAATGAACAATTAATAAAAAGAAACATGTTTCATTTATTAGAAAAGTAAAGTCTTGATTCTTGAATAAACTCAGAAAGCTAAAAGTGATGCAATTTAAAAACCATATATGAAATCACTCCATCTTACATATCAAATAATAGCCTTTCAAATAATGGAAGACCCTGCTGTGTTGGTTTTCCCCAAAACCAAAAAACCCAAACCCATTGCCATCCAGTAGATGCTGACTCATAGCAACCCTAAAGGACAGAGTAGAACTGCCACATAGAGTTTCCAAGGAATGGCTGGTGGATTCGAACTGCCGACCTCTCAGTTGCTGGCAAGATCTTTAACTACTGCACCACCAGGGCACCATTGTTTTCCCCCACTTGTGCAAAACGAATCCATTCAGCTACTCTCTAAAGAGTGGAAGACGCTTCTATCGACTTCTGCAAATTGAAACCCAGTGAGATTAAATGCTGAAGGATTTTCCCAGAACAATTTCCATATTTTGCCTGAATTCCACATGCCCTTCTGCCTGACTTGTGCTCAGACTGATTCTATGGAAGTGACCCGCACGACCACTTTTACCAAAATTACTTTCGACTTGTCCAAGTAATTTGGACGCACTTTAGTCACAATCTCTAAATACATCATATTTATAAGTAACCAAAATTGAGAGTTTGAGAGTCTGATTCCTAAATTTCATCAATGATGAATCCTATTTGGCTCTTCCCACAAGGAAATTTTCCCTTTTCTTGTACAGGGACCACTTTTCTGATTTTAAGTAAAGTGAGCCAACTTTTCTTCCAAACCAGGAATTTGTATTTCCTAGTCTGACATAAGAAAAAAAGTTCCTCCTTCAAGGCATCTTAAATTATTTTCTTCTTAACTCACTCTACCTGTATCCAAGAAAAATTTACTCAGCATCAAGCACTATGCATGATATTTTCACAGTCCTCTTAATTAATTACTCAAAAATTCCTCAGTATTTGGGTATCTAATTAAAAATTAATAACGAATAGGCATCCTGTTTATACATTTCACTGAGAGCTTTACATGACATGCCTCATAATACTGAAATTTAATTTTCATGTATAGTGAAATAATATTCCTTGTTTTCAAGTGATACCCAGTATTATCTCTTTTGCAATACCTCAGAGAGCTTATAAAAGGGATATGCTGTTTATTTCACTGGTATATACATATAAAAGTCATTAGAAAAACATTTATTAATAAAGCAGCCAAAAACCATACTGAATTTTCCACTAAAATATTCGAACTAATTTAAATTGTACTAATAAAAATATTTACCCTGCTAAGGCATCCATTGATCATGTATATGTGTGCATGTATAGCTGAGTCAGATTCCTCAGGTGAATATCATACACAGAAATGTGCAACACGGGCATTCTGGAATAGGTGTATATGTAATACTATCCTACCAGCCTGAAAGAATTAAATCCAGCTTATGTGACAATAGATAGCTCGAGCAGGCTCAAATGTGGTTCTGACTAAATTTGCAAGAATGCATATGTATTTCAGAGTTTAGTGTTTGATATCCTGGTAGTATGACATTTGGAACAATAACTAGTTAAGTGAATTTTATGGTACTTCTTCTGTGTTCTCAAGTATACAAATAAAAATAGCATCTGTTAGCTCAGAATATGCATTGCTGTTGTTAGGTGCCGTCGAGTCGGTTCCAACTCACAGTGACCCTATGTACAACAGAACCAAACACTGCCTGGTCCTGCGCCATCCTTACAGTCCTTGTTTTGCTTGAGCTCATTGTTGCAAGAAATGGGTCGAAATGTCTTGTTGAGAGTCTTCCTCTCTTTAGCTGGCCCTCTACTTTACCAAAATGAATGCCCTTCTCCAGGGGCTGGTCCCTCCTGATAACGTGTCCAAAGTATGTGAGATAAAGTCTCACCATCCTTGCCTCTAAGGAGAATTCTGGCTGTACTTCTTCCAAGACACATTTGTTCATTCTTTTGGCAGTCCATGGTATATTCAATATTGTTCATCAACACCATAATTCATAAGGCATCAACTCTTCTTCATTCTTCCTTATTCATTGTCCAGGTTTTGCATGCATATGAGGCGATTGAAAACACTATAGCTTGGTTCAGGTGCACCTTAGTCCTTAAAGTGACATCTTTGCTTTTTAAGACTTTAAAGAGATGTTTTGCAGCAGATTTTTCCTAATGCAATATTTCATCTGATTTCTTGATTACTGCTTCCTTTGGCGTTGATTATGGATCCAAGTAAATTGAAATCCTTGACAACTTCAATCTTTTCTCCGTTTATCATGATGTCGCTTACTGGTCCAGTTGTGAGGATTTTTGTTTTCTTTATGTTGAGGTGTAATCCATACTGAAGGCTGTGGTCTTTGATCTTCATCAGTAGTGCTTCAAGTCCCCTTCACTTTCAGCAAGCAAGGTTGTGTCATCTGCATATCACAGGTTGTTAATGAGTCTTCCTCCAATCCTGATGCCATGTTTTTCTTAATATAGGCCAGTTTCTTGGATTACTTGCTCAGCATACAGATTGAATAAGTATGGTGAAAGGATACAACCCTGATGCACACCTTTCCTGACTTTAAACCACGCAGTATCCCCCTTGTTCTTTCTTAATAACTGCCTCTTGGTCTACGTACAGGTTCCTCATGAGCACAATTAAGTGTTCTGGTGTTCCTATTCTTTGCAATGTTATCCATAATTTATTATGATCCACAGAGTAGAATGCTTTTGCATAATCAACGAAGCACAGGTAAACATCTTTCTGGTATTGTCTGCTTTCATCCAGGATCCATTTGACATTAGCACTGACATCCCTCATTCCATGTCCTCTTCTGAATCTGGCTTTAATTTCTAGCAGTTCTCCATCGATGTACTGCTGTAACCACTTTTGAATGATCTTCAGCAAAATACCAAAATGGATGTCAGAAGAGACTCTAAAACTTGCCCTTGAAAGTTGAGCAGCTAAAGCAAAAGGAAGAAATGATGAAGTAAAAAAGCTGAACAGAAGATTTCAATGTGTGGCTTGAGAAGACAAAGTAAAGTGTAATGACATGTGCAAAGACCTGGAGTTAGAAAACCAAAAGGGAAGAACATGGTTGGCATTTCTGAAACTGAAAAAACTGAGGAAAAAATTCAAGCATTCACTTGCAATACTGAAGGTTTTTACAGGGAAAATACTGAGCAACTCAGGAAGCATCAAAAGAAGACGGAAGGAATATGACATCTGTACCAAAAAGAACTGGTCGACATTCTACCTTTCAGGAGGTAGCATATGATCAAGAACTGATGATAATGAAGAAGTCCAAGCTTCACTGAAGACAATGGCAGAGATAGATGATTGATAGATAAATTGATAGATAGATAGACAGACAGACAGATAGATAGGTGATGATGATTGATAGTTGATAGAGATAAAGGTATATATATATATATATATATATATAGAGAGAGAGAGAGAGAGAGAGAGGTAGGTGTCCTCCTCAGTAAAACCATGTGTCTAGTTTTGGATTATACAATCTGGTATTAAAGCTGCTTATCTGTGAAAGAGAGTAGTTCAGTGGTAGAATTCTCGCCTTCCGTGTGGGAGACCTGGGTTTGACTCCTGACCAAAGTACTGCATGCACTGACACCACCCGTCCCTCAGTGGAGGTTTACATGCCGCTATGATGCTGAACAGGTTTCAGGAGAGCTTCCAGACTAAGAGGAACTAGGAAAAAGGTCTGGCATTCTACCTCCAAAAATCACCCATGAAAACTCTACGGTCACAACGGTCAGATCCACAACAGATCATGGGGATGGCACAGGACTGGGCAGCATTTCTTTCCACTGCGCATGGGGTCACCATGACTTGGGGGCTTATCATTAGTACTATTACTACCACTCCATTATTTATATTCTGTAAACATATTCCTTATCACCCTCTAAGCCTGTGTTATGTGCCACTGCATTCATTTGTTGCTGTTTAGACTTTAAAGCAAGATCGTTATTGGCATGTGCATTAGCGATGCTGTCATTATGCATTGGAGCCTTGGACACCAAGGCTTTCCGATGCATCTTTATGCTGTCTACCAGACAGACAGACACACCCATGCAGTCATGCTGGGTATTTTCATTTATACATGTGTGATTTGGAACAATGTTCTCCTTCATCCATGCTCTGCTCTTTCTAGGACCAATGCTTTAAGATAAAGCAAATGAGAAGTAATAATAATGGCTGCCTGTTGTGAATAAGAAGCCCTGGTGGCACGGGGCACAAAGGTTGAGAACTCGGCTGCTAACCTAATTGTTGGCAGTTCAAATCCATCAGCTGCTCCTTGGAAACCATATGGGAAAGTTCTACTCTGTCCTATAGGGTCGCCAAGAGTCGGAATTGACTCGACAGCAATGGGTTTGGTATTGGTTGTGAATAAAGATTTTCTCTTCTTATTTAGTTTATTTACTGATATTCATAATTATAAAGTTTTCTTCAGTGGAAAGCTCTCTTTGCGTTGAGAAAGTTCTGCTTCCATGTTCACATAGAAATTAAACCCTGAATGTGTATGATCATTGGAAGAAAAATATTCTTTTGGAAAATTCATCATTCTATGTTCTGATAAATGTGGCTCAGTGGAAAATGAATTTTTCAGTATTTCACTAGATGGAAAAAGATGAAATTTTGAAGAACGTGATAAAATCAGGCAATTTATATAAAGAATGTAATATAATGTAGAATGTTGTAGAATACATTTCTCATATCATGTACTTTTTAAAATTTTATCAAGGGTATCACTAATTCCTATGCTTTTGAGGTGGCTAGAGAGTAGGGTGCATGTTGAAGACTAAGGTAACAAGACTAATGTAACAGACCTCAAATTCCCTTTTGGACCCCCAAAGGCAAGTTCCTAACTGTATAATATACACTGAATGATGATCATATGGAGTGCTTATAACAAGACTGGAAATACACCAAAATGTTAAGATTGATGATTATTATGCAGTGATAATATAATTATTTCCCTCTTACTACTACTTTTATGTATTTTTCAAAACTTGAGGTATGAAATGAAAGATATAAAAAATAATCAAAACAGGAAATTTTAAGAATCAAGAGACCTTTTATAACTCTATGCAAATAAATTTAAACGTTGGTGTGAAATGGGTAATTATCTGGGAAAATATAATTTACTGAAACAATAGGAAGTACAGCAAAGACCAGTTTCCCTATTCATAAAGATAGAATAACTCCTCATTTATTTAGCTATTTTTATCTCTCCATTTATTTAGCTCTTCAACAAAGTTTAGAAGTTTCATAACTAAAGGTCCTGTACATCTTTTCTTAGATTTATTCCTAGTTACCTCGTATTTTTATTGCAACTGTAAATGACATGTATTTAAAAAATAGTTTTCCTAACTCTTTATTACTGATGTATAGAAATAAACATATCTTTAATCTGCCTTCCATTTTCCCATCTTGAGCAATAGATTTCCGGGAACACAATTCTATTTATTTTTCTATTTATTATTTTAGATACATACAAGTTTATACCAGTTTCATCTTCCTGGTAAATTAAAATCTTTAGCATTACATGGTAATCTTCTCAATACCCCAAACTGTTTTTTGTCTTAATGTTGGTTTTGTCTGATCTTGGTATTGTTCCCTCACACTTCTTTTATTTAGTATTTAAGATTGGTATATTCTTCTAGCTCAATTGGCATGACACAGCTTATAAAGACAATGCTCTACATTCTACCTTGGTGAGTAGTGTCTGGGGTCTTAAAAGCCTGTGAGTGGCCATCTAACATACTCCACTGGTCTCATCCCTTCGGGAGCAACGGAGAATGAAGAGAACAGGATACAAGGAAAAGATTAGTCCGAAGGACTAATTGTCCACAGCTACCAAGGCCTTCACTGGACTGAGTCCAGTACAGCTAGATGGTGCCCGGCTACCACCACTGACTGCTCTGACCAGGATCACAACAGAGGGTTCTGGACAGAGCTGGGGAAGGATGTAGAGCATTATTCTAACTCACACACACACAAAAAAGACCAGATTTACTGGTCTAAAGGAGACTGGAAAAACCCTGAGAGTATGACCCCCAGACACCCTTTTAGCTCAGTGGTGAAGTCACCTCCAAGGTTCACTGTTCAGCCTGGGAGTGGACAGCCCCATAAAACAAATGAGACTAGCGAGGTACAGTAGTCCAGTGACAAGGGCCAGAAGGCAGAAGGGGACAAGGAAGCTGGTGATAGGGAACCCAAGGTTGAGTAAGGATATAGTTGATGTGTTGTGAGATTGTTAACCATTGTCATAGGGCAACATTTGTAGTAACTGTTAAATGAGAAACTATTTTGTTCTGTAAGCCTTCATCTTAAGTGAGAATAACAGCACAATTGGAAGAGCGTAGTCAATGTCACTGAACTGTGTATGTAGAAATTTTTGAAACAGTGTATCTTTGGCTATGTGTATTTTCACCAAAAAGAAAAGGTTGAGAAGTTAGAGGGTTGATATGTTGTGGGATTGTTAACCAATGTCATAAAACAACATGTGTACTACCATTTCATGAGGAACTATTTGTTCTGTAAGCCTTCACCTGAAGTACAATAAAAAAAAAAAAAAAAGAAGACCAGATTTACTGGTCTAAAGGAGACTGGAGAAACCCCAAGAGTATGACCCCCAGACACCCTTTTAGCTCAGTGGTGAAGTCACCTCTGAGGTTCACCGTTCAGCCTGGGAGTGGACAGCCCCATAAAACAAACGAGACTAGCGAGGTACAGGAGTCCACTGACAAGGGCCAGAAGGCAGAAGGGGACAAGGAAGCTGGTGATAGGGAACCCAAGGTTGAGTAAGGATATTGTTGATGTGTTGGGAGATTGTTAACCATTGTCATAGGGCAACATTTGCAGTAACGGTTAAATGAGAAACTATTTTGTTCTGTAAGCCTTCATCTTAAGTGAGAATAACAGCACAGTATAGTCAATGTCACTGAACTATGCATGTAGAAATTTTTGAAATGGTGTATTTTTGGCTATGTGTATTTTCACCAGAAAAAAAGGTTGAGAAGTTAGAGGGTTGATGTGTTGTGGGGTTGTTAACCAATGTTGTAAAACAATATGTTTACTACTGTTTCATGAGAAACTATTTGTTCTGTAAGCCTTCACCTGAAATACAACAACAACAACAAAAAAATAACGACTGGACATTCCAACAATAAAGAGATTTTGGCTCAAAAAAAAAAAAAAAAGATTGGTATATTCTTTTCCATCCTTTTACTCTTCTTTGCGTTTTGGTGAACCCTTGTAAACAGCATATAACTGGAATTTTAAAAAGTGGGAGGGGTTATCCAATCAATGACTTCTATTTTTTTTCTTGAATTTTTAATTTGTTCTGCTGTCTAGACTTTTGAGTTCTTCGATTAGTTTGTTTATTTTTCTTAATCCATTTTCTCCTCTACTTGTTTGAAATCTCTGCCTTTTCTTTTTATTCTTTTGGGAGTTACCTTAGAGTTTTACCATACATTTGAACTTAAAGTCTAAAGTTAATATCTAAACTCCCACTCCTAAACAGCATAAGGAAATTTATAACATTTTTAGTCTGATCAACCCTCTCACATTTTACATGCAATATTTTTGTCAGGTAATTTAGCTCTGTTCTTTTTTCACATTCTACAAACTAAATATTAGTATAATTAGATGTAAAAATATTTGCTTGAATTTAACTCAGATTCATTTGTTTCTTTGTTCACCATTCCTTTAAGTATGATGGACTTTCTTTTTGGAATCATTTATTCTTTGGCTGAAATACATTAATTGGCAGGTGATGTAGATTTATTATACATATATATATGAAAAATATCTTTAGTCTGCCTTCCATTTTTCCATCTTGAGAAATAGATTTCTGGGAACACAGTTTTAAGTTGACAGTTATTTTCTTTCAGTCCTTCAAATACATTATTTCATTTCTTGACTTTTATTGCTACTGATAAACTTTTTTCAATCTAATTCTCTTACTTATGTAGGAGCTTGGGTACTGTTTTGGCCAATGATAGGTGAGTAGAAGAGACAAGCGTCACTTCTATGAAGCAGTGAGTGAAATGCCTTTTGTAGGTCTCCATCCTTCTCTTCCCCCTTCCAAAGCAAACATAAAGACTTTGGATCGAGAAGGCAGAGATCAGCGAGATCAATGCCACTTAGTTTGTTGATTCACTGCATGGAGAACAGACGACTGGAACAGTTGCCTTGGCTAATGGCAAATTATGTTTTATTAAGCCATTAACATGTAAGTGTTGTTGTTCTACAGCATGTTGTTGTTAGTTGCTGTTGAATCTATTCCAACTCATGATGGCTCCATGTGTGCAGAGTAGAACTGCTCCATAGCGCTTTCAAGGCTGTGACTTTTCAGAAGTAGATAGCTGTTATAGATTGAATTGTGTCCCCCCAAAATATATGTCAACTTGGCTAGGTCATGATTCCCAGTATTGTATGATTGTCCACCATTTTGTCATCTGATGTGATTTCCTTATGTGTTGTAAATCCTATCACCGTGATGTTAGTGAGATGGATTAGTGTCAGTTATATTAATGAGATCTACAAGATTAGATAGCGTCTTAAGCCAATCTCTCTTTTTTTATCAATGCACACACAATGTCTTTATTTCCTTCACCACATTCGAAAGGCTTAATTATGTCCAGTTTTAAGCATAACACCCTTAAGAGCTCTCTTAGGCTTTCCTGATACCTTAGGACACATCTTGCTAATGGATACACAAAACAAACTGAAATAAAGCACAGATGCTCACACAGTTCAAAGCTATGGTGGCTTGATGCTGAGATGCTGAGATGCTGAGTGCAGTTCCCAGACAAGGAGTTTGGCAATGCCACTCTCGGTGCTCAGGGTGCACGCTGCCCCTTCAATGGCTTGCTGCAAAACGAACACTGAATGCTATTTCTTAAGCCAATCTATTTTGAGATATAAAAGAGACTAGTGGGCAGAGAGACATGGAGACCTCATACTACCAAGAAAGCAGCACTGGGAACAGAGCGAGTCCTTTGGACCAGGATCCCTGCGCCTGAGAAGCTCCTTTACCAGGAGAAGATTGATGACAAGGATCTTCCTGCAGAGTCGACACAGAAAGAAAGCTTTCCCCTGGAGCTGGCACCCTGAATTTGGACTTCTAGCCTACTAGACTGTGAGAGAATAAACTTCTGTTTGTTAATGCCACAGAGAGAAAGGCTTCCCCTAGAGCCATTGCCCTGAATTCGGATTTTCGGCCTCCTAAACTGTGAGAAAAAATTTCTGTTTGTTAAAGCCATCCACTTGCGGTATTTCTGTTATAGCAGCACTAGATAACTAAGGTAGTCAGGAAGATACAAATTTAGGAAGGATTTCGTTGTATCCCAATGAATCCTGTTTTAGAGGCTTATAAAATAAATTAGTAGGAGTGTCATGTAAGCTTTGAAGTCAGATAAATATCTTAAATCTTTGATCTGTGACTTTGTAAAAATGACTTATAGTTCCCAAGCCACAATTTTCTCATTTTTAAATAGAGATATTAAAGTTATATTACAAGGTTGTTATGAGATAACATATTGTCTTAGTTATCTAGTGCTGCTGTAACAGAAATACCACGAGTAGGTAGCTTTAACAAACAGAAATTTATTTTTTCAAAGTCAGGAGGCTGGAAGTCTGAATTCAGGGTTACTGCTCTAGGGGAAGGCTTTCTTTCTCTGTCAGCTCAGGGGAAAGTCCTTGTCTCTTTGAGCTTCTGCTCCTGGGTGATCTTCATGTGAGTTGGCATCTCTCTTCCCCCATCTCTGCTGGCTTGCTTGTTTAATCTCTTTTATATCTCAAAAGAGACTGACTCAAGACACAGCCTACACTAATCCTGCCTCATGAACATAACAAAACAACCCATTCCCAAATGAGATTTAACCACAGGCATAGAGGTTAGGATGTACAACACATATTTTGGGGGAACGTAATTCAATCCATAACACATACATATTGTACCTGACATACAGACAGTATTCCCAGTACCTCCTTTCCTGTGAAATGTTGCATGTGATTTGGTTATTTAACCTGTAATTTGTTGGAATGCTGTTAAATTAAAATATAGTATGCAAAATGCTGCGAGTGCCTTTAAGTTCTATATGAAACAAGTAAGAGTGAGTGAGAGAGCAAGAGGGAGAGGGAGAGATTCATTTTCCATTCTAATTCTGTAAATCTATGTACTCCATAAATATGGAGCCTCTATATTAGTATAAAATAATTATATCAGTATAGTATATTAATATATAAATAGTCAAAACTCTAAAATAATCTCCTGGATGTTTGTTACACTAGCCTTCATTTTAGATTGTTTTTCTTCTATAATAACTTGAATTACAGATAAATTAATAGATGTTCATATTTGTGTTCAGGTAACAAGGTAATTTCCTCTCCCTGTTAAATAAAAGAAAGAAATCTAACCTGGTCTTGAACTAAAGGTGTCATTCATATTGCAGTCATGTTTTCTGTTGCATGCTTAACCAAAATTCAAAATGTCAACACTGACAGAAAAATCTCTGGAATAAGCTAAGGCTGCAAATGGGAACAACACTGACCTTACAGAAATGTGATCCAGATTATTTGCCAAATTAGCTAGGCTCCTCAAAGGAAAGACTTTGCAGATTCATGTAAAGATAAGCTTTGCAAAGAGTGAGCAGCCACTTTCTGTTTTGTATTTTTTGACTAGGGAGATAATGATTTCTGTCGGCTGTGCAGGTAGTATAAAAGTTACATTATAGTAAAACCAAACTGTACTCTCTATTGCCATAATCAGGATTTTCATGTGTGCCAGACTTACCATGCTATTTTTACTAATTAATAGTGTGTTCAATGATGATAACAGTTAACATGTATTATTTATCTGCATTATCTCATTTAATTCTCACAATACCTATAAAGTAGATACTATTATAATCCCAAATTTACAAATGAAGAAAGAGGGTCAAAGAAGGTTTATGTAGAAGTGGCAAGCAATGAGAAAGGAAAAAAGAAAACAACTGGCCCCTATTAGCACTTTTCTAACCAGCCTCATCATTGTGCTATATACGTATTGGTTATGTCTCCAGTTCCTCATCCATCTCCCCAGAATCTTGGTGATATTGTTAGATAATTTGGATGGATGTTTACATGTAATTCCATCAGATAACTCAGAAGGTGAATGGGGTAGTGAATTTATTGCCTAATAGAACTAAGATTATTAAAACAATTCTTTTAACAGGAAAAAAAGTGATGGACAAAATCTAATATGATGAAACTTCCAAGGCAGAAATAAAAGACAGATCATTGATGAAAAAAATAACTACACAAATAAGGGATGTGTTTTAGCAACAATATATCTAACAAGAATTTTAGTTTACCTTAAGTTTAAGACAATAGCAATGATCAGTGATGAACTTAAAAACATAGGTAGAGGAATTGCCTGGAAAGAGTTCTTGTTCCTCTAAATAGTGAGAAAAAGAAATCATGACTGAAAATGTGAAAGTAAAAGACTGCAAAGGAATTAGTAAAGAGAAAGAAGATACACACATAGAGTGGGTATGGGATGAACTAGAGGACTACGTGTTTTCTGAGACACGTATTTAGAATTCAGATAAGTCTGGAGATAGATTGGTCATTTAGAATTCCATTAAAATCATCTAAGTGCATTAACTTTATAGTTGTCGTTATGGAACTAGAAGGAAGTAGATAGATTTGAAAGACAGAGTAGAATAATCAGATCAGCTTGATAAATGACTGAACATAGAGTTGAACAAAAAAAATATGACAGTAAGATTTCTGGTCTGGTGGTCCTGGTTTTGCAAGTTTCTCAGCTTTCTAGGATCATCTTTTCATTTACTAGCTGTCATGGATTGAATTGTATCCTCCCAAAATTTGTGTCAACTTGGTTAGGCCATGATTCCCAGGATTGTGTGGTTGTCTTCCATTTTGTGATCTGATGTAATTGTGTGTTGTAAATCCTAGCCTCTATGCCTGTGGTTATAGTCCCATTTGGGAATGAGTTGTCCATTATGTTAATGAAGCATGATTAGGTTATGTTAATAAGGGTGGGCTATACCACCATTGTTTGAGTCACACCTTTTATCTTACAAGAGATAAGAAGAGAGAGAGGCAAGCAGAAAAGAGGGACCTCTTACCACCAAGAAAGAAGAGCTGGGAGTGGAGTGCATCTTTTAGACCAGGGGTCCCTGTGATGAGAACCTCCTAGGCACAGGGGAAGATTGACGCCAAGACACATGGAGATCTCCAAGGAATGTCAGGCCCACAGATGCTGAAAGGAGACAAGGACATTTCCCCAGAGCCAACAGACAGAAGACCTTCCCCTGGAGTTGGTGCCCTGAATTTGGACTTCCAGCTTCCTAAACTGTGAGAGAATAAATTTCTGTTTGCTAAAGTCATCCACTCGTGGTATTTCTCTTATAGCATCACTAGATAACTAAGACACTAGCCAAATAAAATATCTAAGCTTCCCCTGAAAGATTCCCCTGAAAGATTCCCCTGTAGAAAATACAATCCCCTTCCTCTAGTCACATCTGGGTTTGGACTGCTGCTGGTAGCAGCTCTATTGAGCCCCTCCTGCCATATCATCGGAAGCAGTATTGCAATGCAGTGAAGAGCATGGGCTGTGGAGTCAAAGCAACCATGTAAATATTGGACATACTATACCCTAACTAAATGCTCTTGAGAAAGTTGCTTAATCTCTCCATGCCTCACTTACCTCAACTGTAAAATGGTGATAACTAATTGTACCTACCATACCAGGGTACAATGAATATAGAAGACTGAAGATGAATTGATGCCTTCAAATTATGATGTTGGTGAAGAATATTGAATATACCATGGACTGCCAGAAGAACAAACAAGTCTGTCCTGGAAGAAGTACAGCCAGAATGCTCCTTAGAAGTGAGAATGGTGAGGCTTTGTCTCATGTACTTTGGACATGTTATCAGGAAGGACCAGTCCCTGAAGAAGGACATCATGCTTGGTAAAATAGAGGGTCAGCAAAAAAGAGGAAGACCCTCAACGAGATGGATTGACACAGTGGCTATAACAATGGGCACAGAACGGTGCCAGACCGGGCAGTGTTATCTTCTGTTGTACCTAGGGTTGTTATGAGTCAGAACCAACTCAACAGCACCTAACAACAGCAACAACAACAACTATGGTATTTATTCATTCACTCCACAAATATTTATGTGCTCACTGTTTCAAATTCCCAAACTCCGTTTCTCTAAAACACCCAAAGAAGACAGCCTCCTAATTTATTTAACAGAATAATTTTGCTCATCTTTATCTCTACCTGAGCCTTGTACTGGCAAAGCCAGAACACTCATTTCAATGTTTTCTCAGGGGAAAAAAATAAAAATAAAAAGCAGACTCCTAACACATGCATACACACACATAAAAATATTTCTCATAATTTCTAAACTTTGGAAATGTTCATGGTAGACTTCCTTAATAACATATTATTCTCTATTACGCTGTTAATTGAAATAAAAATCAGCAGGAGTGGGAAGTTTTGGGGGCATATGTGTTTGTGTGTGTGTGTGTGTGTGTGTGTGTGTGTGTTTGTGTTTGCTAGTGATGTGAGAATTGAGTAGTTTGGGACATGCTGAGTTTCAAGAGCCAGCAGTATTGCTATATGAAATCGTTTAGAAGGCATTTAAGTTGAAAATATAAGTGTTCTTCTTACTTCTAAGGATCCATAAACTATACTAGAAATTGATCTTGAAACGCTAAGCACAAAATAAATGAACAACAAATGCTAGTTGAGTGGTTCACAATTAAGAGCTCTGTGTTTCATACAGTTGAGCATTATTGGGAAATACAAACATAACCATCTAGAGTTAATAATCCAAGAGAATTCTACTAATTCCTCAGGTTAAAAGTCCTTAACAGCCCTCAGTCATCTATTAAAAACTCTGAAGTCCTTAGCCTGGCATTCAAGACCTTGATGATTCATTCAATCTGTCATTATCAAAAATAGTCTGTAAACTCTTCAAGAATAAGAAATAATTTCTGATTCCCTCATCTGTGCCGCCAGGGTTTCCAGTTCCCTCATAGTCCCTAGCATACAGTAGATGTTCAATAAACGTCTGTTAAATGAACAGAAATTTGTCTGTTGTTCAGCCCAAATAAAATTAGTGAGTTCACAACTGATTTCTTGAATAAACTCACTTCTAGATTTTCTAGAATTATTATTAAATTATTTTATGCTAATTATGCCTAGACCATTGAATTTTCCCAAAAATAACATTAAACTCCATTCATTCGGAACTAACCTTGTAAAGTGCCTCAAGCATTTCTTAAGACAGATGCAGTCATGGCCAATGCACTGAGGTTAGTCAAAAACAAAGCAAGAACCACAACTTCAAGCCACCACAAACTCTGTGGAAGTCTCTAGTCTACCGTGTTTTTTAAAGAATCATTTCTGAAATTTGCAGTCCCCTGCCTCTTCTCAGTTAAATTTTTTTAGTTTTGAATATCTACAAACTTTAACAGAAGTCCTCCGAAAAGAACAATACCATGTCTTGGTTTTCAGTAGGTATACTGGGTGTTCATCGACTCGATGGCAACTAACAACAACAACATATTGGATGATACGGTGCGTTGCTCAGATGCTCCCTTAATGGTCAAGGTACATATTCTCCCACCTTCTGGGAGTGTTGGCTGCTGGTGGCTCACTGCTGTGTCCCTCACTGTGATTTGCCATCAATCAAATTACCCGTGATCACACCCCTTCCCCAGGGGAATCCTTTATCTAATGACTGATGGAAGTGGAGGTACCAAAACCCACTCGGAAAAACTCTGAAGGTTCATCCCAGCTCCAGAGCTCCTTGTGCAATCAGCCTCTGTTGTCATTGCATCAGAGTTCAACCTCTCCTTCTGTCTATTCTGGTTTCCATCAATCCCTCATAGGGCTCTTAGAGCATGTCCCAATACACCACTGACATGCACGTCTCTATCTCAAGCCTATTTCCAGGAACCCCACCTAAGACAGCAAGAGAAAAATGTGACTAAGTGAATAATATATAAAGGTACTTTAAATAATCTGAGCCCTGGTGGTGTGGTGGTTAAGTTCTATGGCTGCTAACCAAAATGTTGGCAGTTCAAATCCACCAGTCCCGCCCTAGAAACCCTACGGGGCAGCTCTCCTCTGTCCTCTAGGGTCACTATGAGTTAGAATTGACTCAATAGCAATGAGTTTGTGTGTGTGTGTGTGGTTTTTTTTTTTTTATAATCAGAAGTTTTTAAATTGTTTTTCCATCTACAACAGTCATTTACTTTCAAGATAGATACCAGAATGAGATCACCCTGTAATTGTTCACCGGAAGTTCCTGGGCGGTGCAAATGGTTAAGTGTTTGACTACCAGCCAAAAGGTTGATGGTTCAAACCCACCCAGAAGTGCCTTAGAAGACAGGCCTGGCAATATGCTTCTGAAAGGTCACAGTACCTTGAAAACCACGTGGAGCAGTTCCACTCTGCACACATGGGGTAGCCAGGAGGCAGAATAGACTTGACGGCAACTAACAACCAGAATGAGATCACCCTGTAAATATTCACTAGGGATTTCCATGCACAAGATTCTAATATTCAATTCATGGCTCTTAAATGAGAAAAACTTTCAGAAATGGCCATTAGTCAAATATGTACACACAAAACCATCAAACAAGTGGATTGACATATAGTCAAAACATGAAAAACTGAAATAGCAATATTGAATTTCACTTCAGGATATTCCAACATAAATGAAGGTACTATGTTTAACTTTCTTCCTATACAGAAATGTACTAGGAAAACATAAACAGAATACCATTTGATTAAAAGCAAGGCTATGGTAGAAATGTGGGGGTAATTTAAAATGACAGTTGTTTCTTTATTTTCCACACCTTCCTTTACCCCTTCGGCTGTCATCTCCTCTGGAACAGGTCCTAGCGCTCTTCCATTGCCAAATCCTGTTTACGTCTGCCTGTCATTCTCCTCAACTTCTGGTTTTATTCAATAAAAAAAATGAAAGCAATAAGCACAGACTATTAACAATTTAAGGAACCCTGGTGGCTCAGTGGTTAGGTTTTCAGCTGCTAACCCAAAAGGCCAAATGTTTGAACCCACCATCCGCTCCTCAGAAGAAACATGTGGCAGTCTGCTTCCATAAAGATTACAGCCTTGTAAACCCTATGGGGCAGTTCTACTCTGTCCTATAGGGTCACTATGAGTAGGAATTCACTTTATGACAGTGTTATTTTATTTTTTTTATATTTTATTGTACTTCAGGTGAAGGCTTACAGAACAAATAGTTTCTCATGAAACAGTAGTACTCATGTTGTTTTATGACATTGGTTAAGAACCCCACAACATATTAGCCCTCTAACTTCTCAACCTTTTTTTTTTTTTTTTTTTTTTGGTGAAAATACACATAGCCAAAGATACACCATTTCAAAAATTTCTACATACACAGTTCAGTGACATTGACTATGCTCTTCCAATTGTGCTGTTATTCTCACTTAAGATGAAGGCTTACAGAACAAAATAGTTTCTCATTCAACAATTACTACAAATGTTGTCCTATGACAATGGTTAACAATCTCACAACACATCAACAATATCCTTACTCAACCTTGGGTTCCCTATCACCAGCTTCCTTGTCCCCTTCTGCCTTCTGGCCCTTGACACTGGACTCCTGTACCTTGATAGTCTCATTTGGTTTTACGGGGCTGTCCACTCCCAGGCTGAATAGTGAACCTCGGAGGTAACTTCACCACTGAGCTAAAAGGGTGTCTGGGGGCCACACCCTCGGGGATTCTCCAGTCTCCTTTAGGTCAGTAAATCTGGTCTTTTTTTTTTTTTTTTTTTTTCTGGGAGTTAGAATTATGCTCTACTTCCTTCTCCAGCTCTATTCAGAACCCTCTGTTGTGATCCTGGTCAGAGCAGTCAGTGGTGGTAGCCGGGCACCATCTAGCTGTACTGGACTCAGTCCGGTGGAGGCCTTGGTAGCTGTGGACCATTAGTCCTTCGGACTAATCTTTTCTTTGTATCCTGTTCTCTTCATTCTCCCTTGCTCCCGAAGGGATGAGACCAGTGGAGTATGTTAGATGGCCACTCGCAAGCTTTTAAGACCCCAGACAATACTCACCAAGGTAGAATGTAGAGCATTGTATTTATAAGCTGTGTCATGCCAAGTGAGCTAGATGTTCCCCGAAACCATGGTCCCCACAGCCCTCCAGCCACCAATTCAGTCCCTCAGGGAGTTTGGATGTGTCTATGGGGCTTCCACGACCTTTCCTTGTACAGGTTGTGCTAGTTTCCCCTGTATTGTGTACTGTCTCACCCTTCAACCAAGTTACCACTTATCTATTGCCTATTTAGTATTTCCCCCAACCCCTCCCATCCCTGGTAACCAACAAAGATTGTTACATTTTGTGTGTGAACTTTTCCATCGGTTTTTACAATAGAGGTCTCATAAAATATTTGTCCTTTTGTGATTGACTTATTTCACTCAGCATAATGTCCTGCAGTTTTATCCGTCTTATGAGATGTTTCACAGATTCATTGTTGTTCTTTCTCGTTGTATAGTACTCCACTGTGTGTATGTACCATAGTTTATTTATCCATTCATCTGTTGATGGGCATCTACGTTGTCTCCATCGTTTTGCTATTGTGAACAATGCTACCATGAACATAGGTGTGCATATGTCTATTCGAATGACGATTCTTATTTCTCTAGGATATATTCCTAGGAGTGGGATTGCTGGATTGAATGGTATGTCTAACTCTAGCTTTGTGAGGAAGGGCCGTATCATTTTCCAAAATGGTTGCATCATTTTGCATTCCCACCAGCTGTGCATAAGAGTTCCCATCTCCCCGCAGCCCCTCCAACATTTGTTATTTCCAGTGTTTTTGATTCGTCCCAGTAACGCCGGGGTGAGATGGTATCTCATTGTGGTTTTAATTTGCATTTCTCTAATGGCTAGTGATCGCCAGCATTTCCTCATGTGTCTGTTGGCCACTTGAATGTCTTCTTTGGTGAAGTGTCTGTTCATTTCCTTTGCCCATTTTTTAATAGGATTATTTGTCTTTTTGTGGTAGAGGTATTGGATTTTCTTGTAGATTATGGAGATTAGACCTTTGTCTGAATTGTACTGTCCAAAAATTTTTTCCTAGTATGTAGGTTCTCTTTTGACTCTTTTGGTGAAGTCTTTTGAAGAGCATAGGTGTTTGATTTTTAGAAGATCCCAGTTATCTAGCTTATCTGTTGGGTTTTGTGCATTGATGGTTATGGTTTGTATCCTGTTAATGCCATGTATTAAGGCCTGAAGTGTTGGTCCTATTTTTTCTTCTATGAACTTTATAGTTTTAGGCTTTATATTCAGGTCTTTGATCCATTTTGAAGTAGTTTCTGTATACGGTGTGAGGTATGGGCCCTGTTTCATTTTTTTGCAAGTGTATATCCAGTTTTGCCAGTACCATTTGTTAAAAAGACTGTCTTTTCCCCATCTGATGGACTTTGGGCCCTTGTTGAAGATCAGGTGACCGTAGGTGGATGGATTTACATCTGGGTTCTCAATTCTGTTCCATTGGTCAATGTATCTGTCATTGTTCAACTACCAGGTAGTTTTGACTACTGTAGCTGTACAGTAGGTTCTGAAGTCAGGTAGTGTAAGTCCTCCAACTTTATTCTTCTTCTTCAGTAGTGATTTACTTATTCGGGGCTTCTTCCCTTTCCATATAAAGTTAATGAGTAGTTTTTCCATCTCTTTGAAGAATGTTGTTGGTATTTGGATCCGGATTGCGTTGTATTTGTAAATTGCTTTGGGTAGAATTGACATTTTCACAATGTTGAGTCTGCCTATCCATGAGCATGGTATGTTTTTCCATTTATGTAGATCCCTTTGGGTTTCATGCAGTAGTGTTTTGTAGTTTTCTTTGTATAGGTCTTTTACATCCCTGGTCAGATTTATTCCTAAGTATTTTTTCTTTTTAGGGGCTATTGAAAATGGTATTGTTTTCCTGATTTCCTTTTCATTGTTCTCCTTACTGGTGTATAGGAATCCAACTGATTTTTGAATGTTTATCTTGTATGCTGCTACTCTGCTGAATCTTTCTATTAGTTCCAGTGATTTCTCATGGAGTCTTTAGGGTTTTCTAGGTATAGTATCATATCATCTGCAAACAGGGACAGTTTAACTTCTTCATTACCAATTTGGATGCCCTTTATTTCTTTTTCTTGCCTTATTGCTCTAGCTAGAACTTCCACCACAATGTTCAATAGGAGTGGTGATAAAGGCCATCCTTGTCTTTTTCCTGTTTTCAACGGGAATGTTTTCAGCCTCTCTCCATTAAGAATGATGTTGGCCATTGGTTTTGCATAGATGCCCTTTATTATGTTGAGAAATTTCCCTTCTATACCTATTTGATTGAGAGTTTTTATCAGGAATGGGTGTTGGACTTTGTCAAATGCCTTTTCTGCGTCAATTGAGATGATCATGTGATTCTTTTCTTTCCTTTTATTTATGTGGTGGATTATGTTGATTAATTTTCTAATGTTGAACCATCCTTGCATACCTGGTATGAATCCTACTTGGTCGTGGTGTATTATTTTTTTGATATGATGCTGAATTCTATTGGGTAGAATTTTGTTCAGAATTTTTACATCTATATTCATGAGAGATATTGGTCTATAATTTTCTTTTTTGGTGACGTCTTTGCCTGGTTTTGGTATCAGTGTTATGCTGGCTTCATAGAATGAATTTGGAAGTGTTGCTTCCTCTTCTATGCTCTGAAATAGCTTGAGTAGACCTCGTACAAGCTCTTCTGTAAATGTTTTGTAGAATTCTCCAGTGAAACCATCTGGGCCAGGGCTTTTTTTGGTTGGGAGTTTTTTTAATACCTTTTCAATCTCTTCTCTTGTTATGGGTCTGTTCAGATTTTCAACATCACTTTGTTGTAGTTTGGGTAGGCTGTGTGTTTCTAGAAATTTATCCGTTTCCTCTAGGTTTTCAAATTTGTTGGAGTATAGTTTTTCATAATATTCTGTTAGAATCCTTTTTATTTCAGTTGGGTCTGTTGTAATGTCCCCCATTTCATTTCTTATTTGGGTTGTTTGTGTCCTCTCCTGTTTCTGTTTCACCAGTCTGGCCAGTGGTTTGTCGATTTTGTTGATTCTTTCAAAGAACCAACTTTTGGTTTGGTTGATTCTTTCTACTGTTTTTCTGTTCTCTGTTTCATTATTTCTGCTCTGATCTTTACTATTTCCTTTTTTCTGGTGGTTGTGGGCTTTTTTTGCTGTTCTCTTTCTATTTGTTTGAGTTCTGTAGTTAATGTTTTGATTTTGTCCCTTTCTTCTTTTTTGACATGTGCATCTATTGCTATAAATTGTCCTCTGATGGCTGCCTTTGCTGTGCCCCAAAGGTTTTGGTATGATGTGTTTTCATTCTCATTTGATTCTAGGAATTTTCTGATTCCATCTCTGATTTCTTCTATTACCCACTGATGTGTAAGCAGGGTATTCTTCAGTTTCCGTGTAGTTGATTTTTTTTGCTTGCTCTTTCTATTTGTTAATTTCTACCTTGATGACATTTTGGTCAGAGAAGATACTTTGAATTATGTCAACGTTTTGGATGTTGTTGAGGATTGCTCTGTGGCCTAAGATGTGGTCTGTTCTGGAGAATGTTCCATGTGCATTGGAAAAGAATGTGTAATTCGCAGCAGTTGGATGGAGAGTTCTATATATGTCTAAGAGGTCCAGTTGGCTGATTGTGCCCTTTAGGTCTTCTGTATCTTTGCTGAGTTTCTTCTTAGTTGTTCTGTCTTTTACTGAGAGTGGTGTGTTGAAGTTTCCTACTATTATTGTGGAACTGTCAATTTCTCTTTTCAGTGTTGTTAGAGTTTGTTTTATGTATTTTGGAGCCTTGTCATTGGGTGCATAGATGTTTATTATGGTTATGTCTTCCTGATCGCTCGTCCCCTTAATCATTATACAGTGTCCTTCTTTGTCTTTATGGTAGATTTTGTTTTAAAGTCTATTTTATCTGAGATTAGAATTGCCACTCCTGCTCTTTTTTGGTAGTTGTTAGCTTGATATAGTTTTTCTAACCTTTGACTTTTAATAAATTCACTTCTTTCTTTCTAAGGGGTGTCTCTTGTAAGCAGCACATTGATGGATCCTGTTTTCTTATCCATTCTGTCACTCTCCGTCTCTTTATGGATGCATTGAGTCCATTTACATTCAGTGTAATTATGGATAGATGTGAGTTTGTTGCTGTCATTTTGTAGTGCTTTTTTTTGTGGTGCTGAAGTTTTCTTTGTTCTTCTTACCCTCTTGTGCTGAGTTACTTTAGTTTTTGAGGTTTTTTTTTTCATTTCTTTTGTTTTTGTAGGTTTTGTTTTTGCTGAGACTTTACGTTTTTCATCTTTATTTTTATGATTTGGTTTGTTAACTTTCTTTGTGGTTACCATGAATTTTACCCTTATCTTTCTAAGTTTGAAGCAGTCTACCATTACTTAGTATTGCCTTGCCTTCCTCTCCATTTGAAGTTTCTATACCTATGCCGTTTATTCCCTCTTTCATTGTTTTGATGTTGTTGTCATCCATCGATTGACTGCTCTGATTCCCTGTTGTATTTCTTTTGGTTTTGGATAGTCCTCGAGAGGTCATTTCTTAGATTGGTATCTGGCTCATACGATCCTGCTTCCTCGGTTCCGCCTGTGGGCTGATGCTGTTTGTCTTCAGATCGAAGAACTCCCTTTAATAATTCTTGTAAGTTTCTTTTGACTTTTACATATTCCCTTAGTTTCTGTTTATCTGGAAATGACCTAATTTCACCATGAAATTTGAACGAGAGTTTTGCAGGATATATTATTCTTGGCTGACAATCTTTTTCTTTCAAGATTTTATATATGTCATCCCATTGCCCTCTTTCCTGCATGGTTTCTACTGAATAATCTGAGCTTAGTCTTACTGTTTCTCCTCTGTACGTGACTTCTTGTTTTTCACGAGCTGCTCTCAGGATTCTTTGTCTTTGGTTTTTGCGAGTGTGATTATGATATGCCTTGGTGATTTTCTTTTGGGGTCTCCCCTATATGGATTTCGTTGAGCTTCTTGGATGGCCAGCTTTTCATCTTTCATGATATTGGGGAAGTTTTCTATCAGCAGTTCTTCAGTGATCCTCTCTGTGTTTTCTGTTTTCTCTCCCTGTTCTGGAATTCCAATCACTCACAGATTTTTGCTTTTGATTGTAACCCACATAACTCTCAGGGTCTCTTCATTTTTCTTTGTTCTTTTTTCTGAGTTTTCCTGAAACAGAGTTGTATCCATGTATTTGTCTTCAATTCCACTGATCCCGTCTTCCACCATTTCAAATCTGCTTCTCAGCCCTTCTTTGACACCGTCCATTTCTGAAATCTTGTTGTTTATCTTTTTGATTTCTAATTGTTGTTTTTGTGTAATTTCTAGTTGTGAATTTATTTTGGTATTTTGTTCCTGCATCGTCCTCCTGAATTCCTGCAATTTTTTATTTGTATTTTCCATGAATTTGTTTATTTTTTCCTCATGTTTGTCAGCTTTTTGCCTCAGTTCTTGGAAAATTCTGAGTATTAAAGACTTGAATTCCCTATCTGGTACTTCTAGTGCATTTTCTTCCACAAGAGAGTCATCTGGTGTTTTAATTTGGATGCCTACTGGAACCATCCTGTCCTGTTTTTGTAAATGTTTAGATATTGTCTGCTGTTTTCGGGGCATTCAGTAGTTATTTCTCTCGTATTTTGATTGTAGATTTGTTTGTTTCATCCCTTTTTTAAAAAAAAAAATTTGACTATGTCTGAGCAGGTGGACTGCGTGCTCTTTTTTGTTTGCTCGTCGGTGCGGTCAATACTTTTCTCCTCCTTCTCCAACTGGCAGGTTCAGTCAATCAGATATGGTACAGCAGGGCAGGTCTAGCTGAAGAGGAGCCACTGGGATGGGTTGTTTGTGGCACTCACTACAGCCACCAGGGCGGGTCGATAATCAGTGCTGGGCAGGTTCCAGTAGGCCGTGCTTGTGCTGCTTGGTGGTGTGATGTCAATCACACGGTTCAGGTAGGCAGGATGCAATGGGGAGATGGTTATGTGTGGAGCTAAGATGGATATGGGAGAGAGGAGAGAGGAACAGGAGCCAAAAAACATAGAAACAAAAAAGAATGCTAGGGGAGCTTGCTGTTGGAATGGAGAGATGAGAGACTATGAAATGGAGCAAAACAAAAAGGGGAAGAGGAAGAAAAGAAAAGAATGAACAAATAAAAATCAGGAAGGTTAAAGAACCGCAAAGTTCCCAGGGCTCCTACTGATGCAGCTATGAGGTCTGGGGGAGTTGCTCTCAGGTGTCGCAGCACAGCCTGGCCAGAAGGCACAGAGGCATACAACGCCTGGTATTCAGGGATCAGAAAGAGAAGGAAGATATAGAGAGACGAGAAACTGAGCAATGAAGAAAGACAAAAAGAGAAAAAGAGGGAAAAGAAAGCAAAACAAACAAACAAAAAAGAACAAGAAAGTACCCCCCAAAAAACAGAAGGAAACAAAAAAGAACAAGAAAGGCCCCCCAAAAAAACAGGAAAAAAAAAGAATTAAAAAGAAATGTCCTCAGGGATCCCTCCACACGTCTGTGGAAGCAGAAGGGGAGTTCCTTGCCACGCAGCTCCACCTGGCCATAAAGGGCTCCCAACTCAAGAAAAGGAAAAGAAAACAAACAAACAATTCAAAACGAACTAACGAACAAAAGCCCCGGGATCCCACCAGCTCTGTAGCCCAGACCGGGAAGCAGCTCCACACTCGAATGGAGCTCCGCAGCCCCTCAGGAAAAAGCAAAGATGGCACACGGAGCCAGTCACTCGAGTGAAAGGAGGGGGAGGTGGCGAGAGGAAAGCAAGAAATCCAAAGAAGCAGAAAAAAAAAAAAAAAAAAAAACACCAGCAGCCAACAAATGGCACCCAGAGAGCCAGCCAGTGCGGGCCAGTGCCCCTGGACAAGAGACTGCATCCGCGGGAAGCAGAGGAGGCCAAGTGTGGGTGAAGAAGGGTGGAGAGTGGGAAAGCGCATATCACAAATTGCCAGCGCTCTGGAGCCCCTCAGGAAGAAGCAAAGATGGTGCACGGAGCCAGGCACTCGAGTGAAAGGAGGGGGAGGTGGCAAGAGGCAAGTGAGAAATCAAAAGAAGCAGAAAAAAAAAAGCAACACTAGCAGCCAACAAATGGCACCCAGAGAGCCGCCCACCCGGGTGTGCGGAATCCAAACAGCCGGCGCCCCCTGGTCAAGAAACCGTGGCTGCGGGAAGCAGAGGAACAAACTTACAAAAGCTCCGGGACCCCACCAGTGCGGCAGCCCAGACCGGGAAGCATCTGCACACTCCAATGGAGCTCCGCAGCCCCCCAGGAAGAAGCAAAGATGGCGCCCGGAGCCAGGCACTCGAGCAAAAGGAGGGGTAGGTGGTGAGAAGCAAGTGAGAAATCAAAAGAAGCAGAAAAAAAAAAGCAACACCAGCAGCCAACAAATGGCACCCAGAGAGCCGCCTGCCTGGGTGTGTGGAATCCAAACAGCTGGCGCCTCCCAGTCAAGAGTCTGTGGCCGCGGGAAGCAGAGGAGGCCAAGCTGAGGCGAAGAGGGTGGGGGGTGGGAAAGCACACACCGCAAATTACCAGCTGTTTTGTCTCCCGCTGGATGCTCCATGAGGCTGCTTTCTCGTATCCCCGTTTGCTGGTCTCCGATAGGAGTCCAAGAGGGTGGATCCGCGCTGTGTTAGCTGGTAGGGGACCTCTGCATGAATCTCTCCTCCCTCTCTGTTCTCTGTCAGTTTTCTCACTCCATTTGGTGCTTGGCTGAGTTCTTTATCTCTTCATTCTATGTTTTAGGGTTTCAGGATTGTTGTATTCTCTGCATGGCTTAGTTTTTTGGATCTTTGCTGTGGAGGGACAGTGTGGTGCTTCTGCCTAGAGCACCATTTTGCTGGAACTCCTTTTTTTTTTAATTAACAACTTGCATTCATTCAGGTATTGAGAAAAAAATAACAATGAGGAGATTGTATGAAATTATATAAAATACCTGACATCACCATTGTGCAAAAAAAAAAAAAAAAAAAAAAAAAAGACACAACTTTCAATGATCTAAGGCATTTAGAAATATACAAGGAATAACTGAAATGTTGTCCATTTATTCTAATAACAACCCATAACCCCATTGCCATCAAGTTGATTCTGACTCATAGCAACCTTATAGGATGGAGTAGAACTACTCCATAGGGTCTCCAAGGAGCGGCTAGTGGATTTCAACTGCTGATCTTTTGGTTAGCAGCTGAGCTCTTAACCACTACACCACCAGGGCTCCATTCTGATAATAGTAAATGTATTGATAAAGATGGTAGGAAAGCAAAATTAATAACTTCACTGGAACATAGCTGCAAACGGTACTGGTTGTAGCAGGTAAGTACTGGTGTTATGATGTAAAGACTTACGAATTCTGAAGGTCAGAGAAAAGCTTACATAGGGAGGCATGATTCCTGAGAAAGAACCTTTCACTCTATGAAAATACATTTAAATGTGGCTTGATAATACCTATGTCATTTACGACATTTTATGTCAAGCTCGGAGATATGCTATGGTGGAATATAGAAAGCATGATCATGTATAGTCCAGCATATTCCTCATCTGTTATTTTAAAATGTGTGAAAAATCCAGAACAGAAGAATTGCAAAAAAAAAGAATATAATACTATGTTGTCTTGGGCTTTACTCTAAAATGACAATCCATTGATGGAAATGATAATGCACTCTTATGAACAAATAGATTATCTTCCTGCTACAGGCTGTGCTGAGAATGAATCAGTTGTTCTTGCCCAAACCAAAATCAAGCTAAGTATAAAAAGTACATTGTTGTTATGTGCCATTGAGTTGATCCTGACTCATAGCAACCCTATAGGACAGAGTAGAACTGCCCAGTAGTGTTTCCAATGCTGTAACCTTGACTGAAACAGATTGCCATATCTTCCTCCTGCAGAGCGGCTACTGAGTTGGAACCTTTCAGTTAGAAGCCAAGCACTAACCACTGCACCACCGAGGCTCATATGAAGTATACCAAACACAAACCAGCTGCTGCTGAGTCGATTCCAACTCATAGAGAACCTATAGGACAGAGTAGAACTTCCCCACAGGGTTTCCAAGGCTGTAAATCTTTACAGAAGCAGATTGCCACATCTTCCTCCCACAGACCAGCTGCTGGGTTAGAACTGCCAATCTTTCAATTCGAAGCCAAGCACTTAACCACTGTGGGCTCTTCATATGAAATATTAAAAAAAAGAAAGAAAGAAAGAAATCCATTGCTGTCAAATCGATTCCAACTCATAGCGACCCTATAGGACAGAGCAGAATTGCCCCATAGGGTTTCCAAGGAGTTGCTGGTGGATTCAAACTGCCGACCTTTTGGGTTAGCAGCCAAACTCTTAACCACTGCATCACCAGGGCTCCCATATGAAGTATAAGCTGATGGAATTCAGACATTTTTCTTCCCATTGCAAATAGTACTCTAGTAGTACAGTTAAATACCAAATGCCCCACAAACAAGTCAGATATAAGGGCTACACTATGAAGCCCTGAACCTCTCACCAAGTACTCAGAGAGGTCGGCTTTAAGAAACTAAATGGTATTACATAGCAATTCATTAAAACTTCTTTTTTTTTTTTTTTTTTAAGTTTCTGTCTAATTACTTAAGGTGGGCAAGGCTTTCTTCACCCTAGTATTTTATACTAGGGATGTTATTCTTCAGACTGGTCCCACTTATGTTTAGCACAGTGCTGGGCTCATAGGAGATCCTAAAATAGATTGGCTAATTAATCTCTGTACTGCAGAGCTACCAGGATCAGGAATACCTGGAACATTAAAATCTGACATCCTCCAGCACATTTAATAGACTCTGAATTCCAGCTTGCGAAGCCACCTCTGAGAGCACACCCTGAACAACGCAGCCATCTGGAAACGGAGTTTTTAATTTCTCTGTGCAGTAGAGGTGAAGTGAAAGTTCAGTTGCAAATTTAAACGTCTTTAATGTGGTAGAGGCTATTAAATATTTAAATGTGAATTAAACTGATATTTACGTAGTGATAAGTAGGCTGCCAAAAGCAGGCAAATGAGCTCTGGTTTCTATCAGCTAAATGCTGTCTCTGGTTTCACTGCTAGGGTGTTCAGAGCCCATCCAAGCCTCTTAGCACATGTCCTAATTCTCCAGAGCAACTTTTCCATCTGTAAATTAGATATAAGGTTGGAGGCTTTAATATGTGGCCAATTCTTCCATCTGTATATTAGAAATAAGGAGCTGGAGTCTTTATTTTGAAGCCTGGGGAAGAAAACAGCAGAAACTTGCATGGCAATGTCCTATAAGGTTGAGGAAATTTAGAAAAAGAATGGTTTTTCTTTTCTCTCCCCAACATAAAACTGTCTCATCCTATGGCCAGGAGCTAATCTGCTACACTCCAAGCCTACTTTCAGAGGGCTGCTGCCCACATACGTTGTATTTTTCATGTCTCTGTACCTTTGATTCTGCCTTTCCCTCTCCATGGTTTGCTTTCCTGGAATGTACTTTCCTCAGTTATTCCCTGAATAACTCTCTCTCAGATTTCACGATCTAGTTCAGGTGTCATCTTCTCCAGGAATCTTTCTCTGACCTCTCCTCCAGGCTCTCATACTACTCAATACATACCAGTCGCCATCAAGTCAACTTCAGCTCGTAGCAACCCCATGTGTGTCAGAGTAGAACTCTGCTCCATAGGGTTTTTAATGGCTGATTTTTGGGAAGTAGATTGCCAGGCCTGTCTTCTCAAGTGTCTCTGGACCCATTATATACAACTGTCTTAATGTGTAGCAGTAGTATTTTGCTATTTTCTATTTTTGTAAGGTCTCTATGACCTCCTTGAGTCACAGACTCTTGCAGATTCATGTTTATATTTCCATTATCCCACACAGTGCCTGGTATACAGTAGGTGCTCAATAAATGACTGCTAAACTGGACAATGTAAATTTTCCTACTGACCTTTAATGCCTTTCTTTACCCATTAATTTTTTCCTCATTAGTGTCCCTCAGCAAAAGGTCCAGTAATTGAGTGTGGGCTCTGACTGCCAGGACACACAGCAAGACCTCCCAGCAGGTCTTGCCCTGCTCCTGATTCAACTTCTCTTGTCTAGTCTCATCACATCAGCTATAAACAACTTAATGCTTTCTGTGTTCACAGCCTTCATTGAACAGGTGACCCAGAAATGCTGGTACTCACCCAAGATTACCCAGTCAGTCAGTGGCTCTACTGAATATGTAGTCCATTTCTACCATTTTCAATTCCAAACTCTTCCTATTCTGCACATGGTTTTTTCTGTGCATTTCATCAAGACTGGCTGGACTATTCAATATACTGAACTAATCTGTATGAGAAGTTCATTTACTCCAACACAAAGAATGCTTCTCTAGTGGTAGAAATATCAGGTATCATGACAGAAAAATTATATAAAGATAACAATAAAAGATAGAAAATGATGATGCCTTCCAATGGCACCAAGGAGGCAAATTCCTACTTTATTTATACCTAACATCATTCTGTGTTTACTGAGAGCTTGATGAAGATGGATGACAAAGATATTCAATGCTTCATTAGGGAGGTTGAGAATGGGAATACTAGATTCTAAAATGGAGAGGGAATGACTTGTGAAAACATCCTGCAGTGCGAAAGGAGATCTTAATCAAAAGGACCTGAGAACAACTTCTGAAGTAGTGTTCAGCCTCAACAATTCGAAGGCAATGAGACCCGGAAATGTTAGCCAAGCTTAGGAAGGATAAAGGTGAGGAATTTCAACAAGTTAGAAAACTGGTTCTTTGCCTTATGAGTACCAGGAAATACAGCTATAATTCCTGAAGCTGAAAGTGCTGACACTGTACTTTTTATTTCTCTTGCTGTTGGTTAGACCAGTTTATAAAGAACACAGCCAAGAGTTTTTTCTTTAGTGAGGTGCACTGAAGGAAAAACAGAATTCTTTCAAGACTTTTTTTTCCTTTGAAAAGGCCGAGTTCCATTTCTGCATCCATTTTTCATTAATAGAATGTCTGTTATCCAGAAAATGTCACTGAGGGAATGGATTCCATGCGGTGGTTCAAAAGTATGTTGGTTTTAACCTCAGAATCCAATGAAGTACAAAACTACAACACTGGCAGTACTTATGCTGAATTATGTTTCAGTATTTTCAGATATTGAAATATCTATTTCAGGTTAATAGATACAAGTGGAAAAGATTTTATGATAAATGGCTTAAATATATTTGTAAATTATCCACAAAAAGAGATGAATTTTCCCTGGTGTTATGGATTGAATTACGTCCCCCAAAAATGTGTGTCAACTTGGCTAGGCCATGATTCTCAGTATTGTATGATTGTCCACTGTGTTGTGATCTGATGTCATTTTCCTAAGTGTTGTAAATCCTACCTCTATGATGTTAATGAGGCAGGATTAAAGGCAATTATGTTAATGAGGCAGGATTCAATCTACAAGATTAGGTTGTATCTTGAGTCAATCTCTTTTGGATACAAAAGAGAGAAATGAGCAGAGACATAGGGATGTCATACCACCAAGAAAGTAGTGCCAGGAGCAAAGCTTGTCATTTGGACCCAGGGTCCCTGTGCTGAGAAGCTCCTAGACCAGAGGAAGATTGATGATAAGGACCTTCCTCCAGAACCAACAGAGAAAGAAAGCCTTCTGTTGGAGCTGGCACCCTGAATTCTGACTTGTAGCCTCTTAGACTGTGAGGGGATACGTTTCTGTTTGATAAAGCCATCCACTGTTGGTATTTCTGTTATAGCAGCACTAGATAACTAAGACATCTGGTTTAGGGCTAAGGGCAAAAATCAAGGCTTCTGTTGCAGATTGCAAAAATGGCCCTAAATTCACTACAGCTCCTATCAACGAGAAGCAGAGTCTCTTTCCCCACATCTTAAATCTGGGTGACCGTGTGACTTTCTTTGACCAATAGAATGCATCAGAAGCAACACTGAGTTCCAAACCCTACACAGCTTCTTCTCTCCTGATGGGAACTCTTCTACCACTATGTAAATAAGCCCGGGTTAGCCTGAGGGTTGATGAGAGACCAAATGGAGAGAGGCCTCAGCCATTCTAGCCATCTCAGTCATCTCAGCTGTCTCAGCTGGCAACCTCTAGCAGTATGAGGCAGAATAAGTGATTGTTATTTTAAGCCATTAAGGGTTTTTTGTTTTTGTTTTTTGCAGTTCTCAATAAAGTGTATTGAATGTATTTTACAACCATGAAAGTTGCTCTAAGTGTAATTCTTGTCTTAAGATATTGGCTAATGATATTATATACTTTATATTTTAAAATATCCTTTAGCTCATCTGTATATCATCATTTTAAATTTTTAAATTTGTGTATTTTTTTATTGTACTTTAGATGAAGGTTTACAAAACAAATGGTTTCTCAAGCAGTTAGTATGCATATTGTTTTATGAAATTGGTTAACAACCCCACGACATGTCAACAATCTCTCTTCTCAACCTTGGGTTCCTTATTACCAGCTTTCCTGTCCCCTCCTGCCTTCTAGTCCTTGTCGCTGCACTGTTGTGGCCCATGAGTCTCATTTTGTTTTATGGGGCTATCTAATCTTTGGCTGAAGGGTGAACTTTGGGAGGGACTTCATTACTGAGCTAAAAGGGTGTCTGAGGGCCCTACTCTTGGGGTTTCTCCACAGTCTTTGTCAGGCCAGTAAGTCTGGTCTTTTTTTGTGAGTTAGAATTTTGTTCTACATTTTTCTCCAGCTCTGTCTGGGACCCTCTGTTGTGATCCTGGTGAGAGCAGTCAGTGGTGGTAGCCGGGCACCATCTAGTTGTACTGGACTCAGTCTGGTGGTAGCTGTGGTAGTTGTGGTCAATTAGTCTTTTGGACTAATCTTTCCCTTGTATCTTGTTTTCTTCATTCTTCCTTGCTCCCAAAGAGGTGAGACTGGTGGAGTATCTCAGATGGCTGCTCACAGGCTTTTAAGACCCCAGACACTACTCACCGTGGTAGAATGTAGAACATTTTCTTTATAAACTATGTTATGCCAAGACCTTTTCTTGTATAAGCTCTGCTGGCTTCCCCAGTATTGTGTACTGTCTTCCTTCACCAAAGTTACCACTTATCTATTGTCTATTCAGTATTTCCACCCCATCCGCACCTCTCCCATCCCTAGTAACCACCAAAAATTGTTTCTTTTGGGAGTTCTGGCAAAATAGTGCTCTAGGCAGAAGCACACGCCATCCCTCCACAGCAAAGATCCAAAAAACTAAGCCAAACAGAGAATACGACAATCCTGAAACCCTAAAACATCAAACGAAGAGATAAAGAACTCAGCCAAGCACCAAATGGAGTGAGAAAACTGACAGAGAATGGAGAGCAAGGAGAGATTCATGCAGAGGTCCCCTACCATCTAGGACTCCTATCAGAGACCAGCAAACAGGGGGTATGAGAATGCAGCCTCATGGAGCGTCCAGCAGGAGACAAAACAATCGGTTATTTGCAAATATATGCTTTCCCACCCTCCACCCCTCTTCACCCTGACTCAGCCTCATCTGCTTCCCACAGCCACAATCTCTTGTCCGGGAAACACTGGCTGCTTGGATTACACACACACGACAGGGCAGCTCTCTGAGTGCCATTTGTTTGCTGCTGGTGTTGCTTTTTTCTGCTTCTATTGATTTCTTCCTTGCCTCTCGCCACTGCCCCTTCCTTTCACTCAAGTACCTCGCTCTGTGCGCCATCTTTGCTTCTTCCTGATGGGCTGCAGAGCGCAGGTAATTTGTGATAAACGCTTTCCCACTCTCTACCCTTCTTCACGCACAGTCGGCCCCCTCTGCTTCCTGCGGACACATTCTCTTGTCCAGAAACACCAGCCTGCACTAGCTGGCTCTCTGAGTGCCATTTGTTGGCTGTTAGTGTTGCTTTTTTTTTTTTTCTGCTTCTTTTGATTTCTTACTTGCCTCTCGCCACCTCCCCCTCCTTTTGCTCAAGTACCTGGCTCCATGCGCCATCGTTGCTTCTTCCTGAGAGGCTGCAGAACTCCATTCGAGTGTGGAGCTGCTTCCCGGTCTGGGCTACAGCGCTGGTGGGATCCCGGGGCTTTTGTTCGTTAGTTCATTTTGAATTGTTTGTTTGTTTTCTTTTCCTTTTCTTGAGTTGGGAGCCCTTTCCGGCCAGGTGGAGCTGCGTGGCAAGGAGACTCCCCTTCGGCTTCCACAGATGTGCAGAGGGATCCCTTAGGGCATTTCTTTCTTCATTTCTTTTTTTTTCTGTTTTATTGGGAGCCTTTCTTGTTCTTTTTTTTTTAATTTGTTTTGTTTTCTTTTCCCTCTTTTTTCCTTTTTGTCTTTCGTCATTGCTCAGTTTCTCGTCTCTCTATATCTTTCTTCTCTTTCTGTCCCCTGAATACCTGGCATTGTATACCTCTACGCCTTCTAGCCAGGCTGTAGTGCAACACCTGAGAGCAACTTCCCCAGACCTCATACCTGCATCGGTGGGATCCCTGGGAACTTTGCGGTTCTTTAACCTTCCTGATTTTTATTTATTCATTCTTTTCTTTTCTTCCCCTTCTCCTTTCTGTTTTTCTCCATTTCATAGTCTCTCATCTCTCCACTCCAATGGCAAGCTCCCCCAGCATTCTTTTTCAGTTGTTTGGATGTTTTTGGTTCCTGTTCCTCTCTCCTCTCACCCATATCCATCTTAGCTCCACACATAACAATCTCCCCACTGCATCCTGCCTATTTGCACCGTGCGCTTGAGATAACACCACCAAGCATCACAGGCACGGCCTACTGGAACCTGCCCTGCACTGATTACCTACCCCCTCTGGTGGCTGTAGTAAGTGCCACAAACAACCCATCCCAGTGGCTCCTCTTCAGCTAGACCTGCCCTGCTGTACCATATCTGAGTGACTGACCCTGACAGTTGGAGAAGGACGTGAACAGAATTGCGCACACACTATCAAACAACAGAGAACACACAGTCTGCCTGCTAAGACGTAGTCAAATTTTTTTAAAAAGAAGGGATGAAACAAACTAATCTGCAATCAATAAATGAGAAAAATAACAACTGAATGCCCCGTAAACAGCAGACAATATCAAAACATTTACAAAAACAAGACAGGATGGTTCCAGTAGTCATCCAAAATAAAACACCAGATGACTTTCCAGTGGAAGAAACTGCACTAGAACTACCTGATAGGGAATTCAAATCTCTAATACTCAGAATTCTCCAAGAACTGAGGCAAAAAGCTGACAAACATGAGGAAAAAATAGACAAATTCCTGGAAAATACAGACAAAAAATTGGAAGAATCAGGAAAATAATGCAGGAACAAAATGCCAAAATAAATTCACAACTAGAAATTATACAAAGACAACAATTAGAAATCCAAAGATAAACAACAAGATTTCAGAAATGGACGGTGGCATAGAAGGGCTGAGAAGCAGATTTGAAATGGTGGAAGACAGGATCGGTGGAATTGAAGACAAACACTTGGATAAAACTCTGTTTGAGGAAAACACAGAAAAAAGAACAAAGAAAAATGAAGAGACCCTGAGAATTATGTGGGACACAATCAAAAGCAAAAATTTTCGAGTGATTGGAATTCCAGAACAGGGGGAGAAAACAGAAAACACACAGAGGATCACTGAGGAACTGCTAACAGAAAACTTCCCCAATATCATGAAAGAGGAAAAGCTGGCCATCCAAGAAGCTCAACGAACCCCATATAGAAGAGACCCCAAAAGACAATCACCAAGGCGTATCATATTCACACTTGCCAAAACCAAAGACAGACAAAGAATCTTGAGAGCAGCTCGTGAAAAACAAGAGGTAGCATACGAGGAGAAACAATAAAATTCAGCTCAGATTATTCGGCAGAAACAATGCAGGCAAGAAGGCAATGGGATGACATATTTAAAATCTTGAAAGAAAAAACTTGTCAGCCAAGAATAATATATCCTGCAAAACTCTTGTCCAAATTTGATGGTGAAATTAGGTCATTTCCAGATAAACATAAGTTAAGGGAATATGTAAAAGTCAAACAAAACTTACAAGAATTATTAAAGGCAGTTCTTCGATCTGAGGACAAACAGCTTCAGCTCACAGGCAGAACCTAGGATTCAGAATCGTACCAGCCAGAAACCAATCTAGGAAACGAACTCTCAAGGACTATTCAAAACCAAAACAAATACAACAGGGAATCAGAGAAGTTAATCAATAAATGACAACAACATCAAAACAATAAAAGAGGGAATAAATGGCATAGGTATAGAACTTTCTAATGGAGAGGAAGGCAAGACGATACCAAGTAATGGTAGACTGTTTCAAACTTAGAAAGATAAGGGTAAAATTCATGGTAACCACAAAGAAAGTTAACAAACCAACTCATAAAAATAAACACAAAAAACATAAAGTCTCGGCGAAAACAAAACCTACAAAAACAAAAGAAATGAAAAAAAAATCCACACACAAAAGGAACTCAGCACAAGACAGTAAGAAGAACAAAGAAAACTTCAGCACCACAAAAAAAAAGCACTACAAAATGACAGCAACAAACTCACATCTATCAATAATTACACTGAATGTAAATGGACTCAATGCACCGGTAAAGAGATGGAGAATGACAGAATGGATAAAAAAACAGTATCCATCAATGTGCTGCTTACAAGAGACACACCTTAGAAACAAAGATGTGAATTCATTAAAAGTCAAAGGTTGGAAAAAATATATCAAGCTAACAACTACCAAAAAAGAGCAGGAGTGGCAATTCTAATCTCAGATAAAATAGACTTTAAAACAAAATCTACCATAAAGACAAAGAAGGACACTATATAATGATCAAGGGGACGATCCATCATGAAGACATAACCATAATAAACATTTACGCACCCAATGACAGGGCTCCAAAATACATCAAACAAACTCTAACAACACTGAAAAGAGAAATTGAAAGTTCCACAATAATAGTAGGAGACTTGAACACACCACTGTCAGTAAAGGACAGAACAACTAAGAAGAAACTCAGCAAAGATACAGAAGACCTAAAGGGCACAATCAGCCAACTGGACCTCTTAGACATATATAGAACTCTCCATCCAACTGCTGCGAATTACACATTCTTTTCCAATGCACATGGAACATTCTCCAGAACAGACCACATCTTAGGCCACAGAGCAATCCTCAACAACATCCAAAACGTTGACATAATTCAAAGTATCGTCTCTGACCAAAATGCCATCAAGGTAGAAATTAACAATAGAAAGAGCAAGCAAAAAAAATCAACTACACGGAAACTGAAGAATACCCTGCTTACACATCAGTGGGTAATAGAAGAAATCAGAGATGGAATCAGAAAATTCCTAGAATCAAATGAGAATGAAAACACATCATACCAAAACCTTTGGGGCACAGCAAAGGCAGCCATCAGAGGACAATTTATAGCAATAGATGCACATGTCAAAAAAGAAGAAAGGGACAAAATCAAAACATTAACTACAGAACTCAAACAAATAGAAAGAGAACAGCAAAAAAAGCCCACAACCACCAGAAAAAAGGAAATAGTAAAGATCAGAGCAGAAATAATGAAACAGAGAACAGAAAAACAGTAGAAAGAATCAACCAAACCAAAAGTTGGTTCTTTGAAAGAATCAACAAAATCGACAAACCACTGGCCAGACTGGTGAAACAGAAACAGGAGAGGACACAAACAACCCAAATAAGAAATGAAATGGGGGACATTACAACAGACCCAACTGAAATAAAAAGGATTCTAACAGAATATTATGAAAAACTATACTCCAACAAATTTGAAAACCTAGAGGAAACGGATAAATTTCTAGAAACACACAGCCTACCCAAACTACAACAAAGTGATGTTGAAAATCTGAACAGACCCATAACAAGAGAAGAGATTGAAAAGGTATTAAAAAAACTCCCAACCAAAAAAAGCCCTGGCCCAGATGGTTTCACTGGAGAATTCTACAAAACATTTACAGAAGAGCTTGTACGAGGTCTACTCAAGCTATTTCAGAGCATAGAAGAGGAAGCAACACTTCCAAATTCATTCTATGAAGCCAACATAACGCTGCTACCAAAACCAGGCAAAGACATCACAAAAAAAGAAAATTACAGATCAATGTCTCTCATGAATACAGATGAAAAATTCTGAACAAAATTCTACCCAAT
Source organism: Dugong dugon (assembly GCA_030035585.1). Lineage (NCBI taxonomy): Eukaryota > Metazoa > Chordata > Mammalia > Sirenia > Dugongidae > Dugong > Dugong dugon. The sequence continues at coordinate 38,852,647 of CM057467.1, forward strand.
AGAATTCAGCATCATATCAAAAAAATAATACACCACGACCAAGTAGGATTCAAACCAGGTATGCAAGGATGGTTCAACATTAGAAAATTAATCAACATAATCCACCACATAAATAAAAGGAAAGAAAAGAATCACATGATCATCTCAATTGACGCAGAAAAGGCATTTGACAAAGTCCAACACCCATTCCTGATAAAAACTCTCAATCAAATAGGTATAGAAGGGAAATTTCTCAACATAATAAAGGGCATCTATGCAAAACCAACGGCCAACATCATTCTTAATGGAGAGAGGCTGAAAACATTCCCGTTGAAAACAGGAAAAAGACAAGGATGGCCTTTATCACCACTCCTATTGAACATTGTGGTGGAAGTTCTAGCTAGAGCAATAAGGCAAGAAAAAGAAATAAAGGGCATCCAAATTGGTAATGAAGAAGTTAAACTGTCCCTGTTTGCAGATGATATGATACTATACATAGAAAACCCTAAAGACTCCATGAGAAATCTACTGGAACTAATAGAAAGATTCAGTAGAGTAGCAGCATAAAAGATAAACATTCAAAAATCGGTTGGATTCCTATACACCAGTAAGGAGAACGATGAAAAGGAAATCAGGAAAACAATACCGTTTTCAATAGCCCCTAAAAAGAAAAAATACTTAGGAATAAATCTGACCAGGGATGTAAAAGACCTATACAAAGAAAACTACAAAACACTACTGCATGAAACCCAAAGGGATCTACATAAATGGAAAAACATACCATGCTCATGGATAGGCAGACTCAACATTGTGAAAATGTCAATTCTACCCAAAGCAATTTACAAATACAACGCAATCCGGATCCAAATACCAACAACATTCTTCAAAGAGTTGGAAAAACTACTCATTAACTTTATATGGAAAGGGAAGAAGCCCCGAATAAGTAAAGCACTACTGAAGAAGAAGAATAAAGTTGGAGGACTCACACTACCTGACTTCAGAACCTACTATACAGCTACAGTAGTCAAAACAACCTGGTACTGGTACAATGACAGATACATTGACCAATGGAACAGAGTTGAGAACCCAGATGTAAATCCATCCACCTACGGTCACCTGATCTTCGACAAGGGCCCAAAGTCCATCAAATGGGGAAAAGACAGTCTTTTTAACAAATGGTGCTGGCAAAACTGGATATCCACTTGCAAAAAAATGAAACAGGACCCATACCTCACACTGTATACAAAAACTACTTCAAAATGGATCGAAGACTTGAATATAAAGCCTAAGACTATAAAGTTCATAGAAGAAAAAATAGGACCAACACTTCAGGCCTTAATACATGGCATTAACATGATACAAACCATAAGCATCAATGCACAAACCCCAATAGATAAGCTAGATTACTGGGATCTTCTAAAAATCAAACACCTATGCTCTTCAAAAGACTTCACCAAAAGAGTCAAAAGAGAACCTACAGACTGGGAAAAAATTTTTGGACAGTACAAGTCAAAGGTCTAATCTCCATAATCTACGAGAAAATCCAACACCTCTACCACAAAAAGACAAATAATCCTATTAAAAAATGGGCAAAGGAAATGAACAGACACTTCACCAGAGAAGACATTCAAATGGCCAAGAGACACATGAGGAAATGCTCATGATCACCAGCCATTTGAGAAATGCAAATTAAAACCACAGTGAGATACCATATCACCCCGGCATTACTGGCACGAATCAAAAACATTGGAAATAACAAATGTTGGAGGGGCTACGGGGAGATCGGAACACTTATGTACTGCTGGTGGGAATGCAAAATGATACAACCATTTTGGAAAATGATATGGCGCTTTCTTAGAAAGCTAGAAATAGACATACCATTCGATCCAGCAATCCCACTCCTAGGAATATATCCTAGAGAAATAAGAGTCGTCACTCTAATAGACATACACACACCTATGTTCGTGGCAGCATTGTTCACAACAGCAAAACGATGGAAACAACGTAGATGCCCATCAACAGATGAATGGATAAACAAACTATGGTACGTATACACAATGGAGTACTATGCAACGAGAAAGAACAACAATTAATCTGTGAAGCATCTCATAACATGGATGAAACTGGAGGACATTATGCTGAGTGAAATAAGTCAATCAGAAAAGGAGAAATATTGTATGAGACCTCTATTGTAAAAACCCATGAATAAGTTCACACACAGAATGTAACAATCTTTGTTGGTTACCAGGGATGGGAGGCGTTGGGGGGGGGGGGATACTAAATAGGCAGTAGATAAGTGGTATCTTGGGTGAAGGGTGAGACAGTACACAATACAGGGGAAACTGGAACAACCTGTACAAGGAAAGGTCATGGAAGCCCCATAGACACATCCAAACTCCCTGAGGGACTGAATTGCTGGGTGGAGGGCTGTGGGGACCATGGTTTCGGGGAACATCTAGCTCACTTGGCATGACACAACTTATAAAGACAATGCTCTACATTCTACCTTGGTGAGTATTGTCTGGGGTCTTAAAAGCTTGCGAGCGGCCATCTAACATACTCCACTGGTCTCATCCCTTCGGGAGCAAGGGAGAATGAAGAGAACAGGATACAAGGAAAAGATTAGTCAGAAGGACTAATGGTCCACAGCTACCAAGGCCTCCACCGGACTGAGTCCAGTACAGCTAGATGGTGCCCGGCTACCACCACTGACTGCTCTGACCAGGATCACAACAGAGGGTTCTGGACAGAGCTGGAGAAGGATGTAGAGCATAATTCTAACTCACAAAAAAAAAAAGACCAGATTTACTGGCCTAAAGGAGACTGGATAAACTTCAAGAGTATGGCCCCCAGACACCCTTTTAGCTCAGTGGTGAAGTTACCTCCGAGGTTCACTGTTCAGCCTGGAAGTGGACAGCCCCATAAAACCAAATTAGACTAATGAGGTACAGGAGTTCAGTGACAAGGAACAGAAGGCAAAAGGGGAGAAGGAAGTTGGTGATAGGGAACCCAAGGTTGAGTAAGGGTATTGTTGATGTGTTGTGAGATTGTTAACCATTGTCATAGGGCAACATTTGTAGTAACTGTTAAATGAGAAACTATTTTGTTCTGTAAGCCTTCATCTTAAGTGAGAATAACAGCACAATTGGAAGAGCGTAGTCAATGTCACTAAACTGTGCATGTAGAAATTTTTGAAATGGTGTATCTTTGGCTATGTGTATTTTTACCAAAAAAAAAAAAAGGTTGAGAAGTTAGAGGGTTGATATGTTGTGGGGTTGTTAACCAATGTCATAAAACAATATGTGTACTACTGTTTCATGAGAAACTTTTTGTTCTGTAAGCCTTCACCTGAAGTACAATAAAAAAAAAAAAATTGTTTCTTTTTGTGTGTAAACATTTTCATGAGTTTTTACAGTAGTGATCTCATACAATATTTGTCCTTTTGTGACTGACTTATGTAACTCAGCATAATGTCCTCCAGCTTAATCCATGTTATGAGATGCTTTGAAGATTCATCATTGTTCTTTATCGTTGCATAATACTCCATTGTGTGCTTGTACCATAGTGTGTTTTTCCATTCATCTTTTGATGAGCATCTAGGTTGTTTCCATCTTTTTGCTATTGTGAACAAAGCTGCATTGAATATGGGTGTGCATATGTCTATTCGTGTGACCACTTTTATTACTCTAGGATATATTCCTAGGAGTGAGATTGCTGGATCATGTGGTATTTCTGTTTCTAGCTTTCTAAGAAAGTGTCATATCATTTTCCAAAATGGATGCATCATTTTGCATTCCCGCCAGCAGTGCATAAGAGTACCAATTCTCCCCGCAGCCTCTCCAAAATTTGTTATTTCCAGTGTTTTTGATTCGTGCCAGTAATGCCGGGGTGAGATGGTATCTCATTGTGGTTTTAATTTGTATTTCTCATATGGCTAGTGATCGTGAGCATTTCCTCATGTGTCTGTTGGCCACTTGAATGTCTTCTTTGGTGAAGTGTCTGTTCATTTCCTTTGCCCATTTTTTAATAGGATTATTTGTGTTTTTGTTGCAGAGGTGTTGGATTTCCTTATAGATTTTAGAGATTAGAACTTTGTCTGATTTGTAATGTCCAAAAATTTTTTCCCAGTCTGTAGGTTCTGTTTTTACTCTTTCAGTGGGGTCTTTTGATGAGCACAAGTGTTTGATTTTTAGGCGATCCCAGTTATCTAGCTTATCTTCTAGAGTTTGTGTGTTGTTGGTTATGGTTTGTATCCTGTTAATGCCATGTGTTAGGGCCTCTAGCATTGATCCTATTTTTTCTTCTATGAACTTTATAGTTTTTGGCTTTATATTTAGGTCTTTGACCATTTTGAATTAGTTTTTGTATATGGTGTGAGGTATTGGTCCCGTTTCATTTTTTTCAGATGGACATTCAGTTTTGCCTGCACCATTTGTTAAAAAGACTGTCTTTTCCCCATTTGATGGACTTTGGGCCCTTGTCAAAGATCAGGTGACCATAGGTGGATGAGTTTATATCTGGGTTCTCAATTCTGTTCCATTGGTAAATGTATGTGTCATTTTACCTGTACCAGGCTGTTTTGACTACCATAGCTGTATAGTAGTTTCTGAGGTCAGGTAGTGCAAGTCCTCCTACTTTATTCTTCTTCAGTAGTGCTTTACTTATCCATGTCTTCTTCCCTTTCTGTATAAAGTTAATGATTAGTTTTTCCACCTCTTTAAAGAATGTTGTTGTTATTTGGATCAGGATTACATTGTATTTGTAAATTGCTTTGGGTAGAATTGTCATTTTCACAGTGTTGAGTCTACCTATCCATGAACATGGTATGTTTTTCCATTTATGTAGATCTCTTTTTGTTTCTTGCAGTACTATTTTGTAGTTTTCTTTGTATAGGTCTTTTACATCCCTGGTCAGATTTATTCCTAAGTATTTTATTTTTTCAGGAGGTATTATAAATGGTATTGTTTTCCTGATTTCCTTTTCATCATTCTCTTTATTGGTGTATAGGAATCCAACTGATTTCTGTATGTTTGTGTTGTATTCTGCTACTCTGCTGAATCTTTCTGTTAGTTCCAATAGTTTTCTCATGGAGTCTTTTGGGTTTTCTATGTATAATATCATATCATCTGCAAATAGGGACAGTTTAACTTCTTCATTATCTATTTGGACGCCCTTTATTTCTTTTTCTTGCCTTATTGCTCTAGCTAGGACTTGCAGCACAATGTTAAACAGGTGTGGCAACAAAGCGCTCCTTGTCTTTTTCCTGTTCTCAAGGGGAATGTTTTCAGCCTCTCTCCATTAAGAATGATATTGGCCGTTGGTTTTGCATAGATGCCCTTTATTATGTTGAGAAATTTCCCTTCTATGACTATTTTCTTGAGAGTTTTTATCAGGAATGGGTGTTGGACTTTGTCAAATGCCTTTTCTGCGTCAATTGAGATGATCATGTAATTATTTTCTTTCCTTTTATTTATGTGGTGGATTACATTGATTGATTTTCTAATGTTGAACCATCCTTGCATACCTGGTATGAATCCTACTTGGTAGTGGGGTATTATTTTTTTGATATGATGCTGAATTCTATTGGCTAGAATTTTGTTGAGATTTTTTGCATCTATATTCATGAGAGATGTTGGTCTGTAATTTTCTTTTTTTGTGGCACCTATGCCTGGTTTTGGTATCAGGGTTATGCCAGCTTCACAGAATGAATTCGGAAGTGTCGCTTCCTTTTCTATGTTCTGAAATAATTTGAGAAGTATCGATATAAGCTCTTCTCTGAATGTTTGGTAGAATTCTCCAGTAAAGCCATGGCTTTTTTTTTTTGTTGGGAGTTTTTTTTTTTTTTTTTAATCTTTTCAATCTCTTCTCTTGTTATGGGTCTGTTCAGATTTTCAACATCACTTTGTGGTAGTCTGGGTGGTAGTGTGTTTCTAGAAATTTATCCATTTCCTCTAGGTTTTCAGATTTGTTGGAGTATAGTTTTTCATAATGCTCTGTTATGATACTTTTTATTTCAGTTGGATCTGTTGTAATATCCCCCATTTCATTTCTTATTTGGGTTATTTGTGTCCTCTCCTGTTTTTCTTTCACCAGTCTGGCTAGTGGTTTGTCGATTTTGTCGATCCTTTCAAAGAACCAACTTTTGGTTTTGTTGATTCTTTCTTTTGTTTTTCTGTTCTCTCTTTCATTTATTTCTGCTCTGACCTTTATTATTTCCTTTCTTCCGGTGGCTGTGGGCTTTTTTGCTGTTCTCTATTTGTTCGAATTGTGTAGTTAATGTTTTGATTTTCTCCCTTTCTTCTTTTTTGATGTGTGCGTCTATTTAAGCCATTAAGTTTTGAGGTAATTTATTACTGTCAAAAGCTAACTGATACAGATGCCTTACCTTGACACTTAATTAGTTTCTGTTTTTTCTAGCTGCTGTTGAGTCTGCCCTTGAATCATGATGACTCTACGCACAACCAAACCAAATGCTGTCTGGTTCTTCACCTTCCATATGATCAGCTGCAGTTCAGACTGCTGTGATCCATAGGGTTTTCATTGACTGATTTTTGGAAATAGATTGCCAGACATTTCTTCCTGGTCTATCTTAGTCTGGAAGCTCCACTGAAACCTGTTCAGCAGCACAGCAACATGCAAGCCTCCACTGACAGATGGCTGGTGGCTGCACATGAGGTGCACTGGCAGTGAATAGAACCTGGGTCTCCAGAGAATTCTACCACTGAACCACCAATGCCTCATAACTGGTTTCTACATGAGGTCTAATGTCCAGCCTGATGTATATATGTGTTCAATAACTCCTTTCTAGTGGGTATTTTTTGGTTTGGGATTTTCTGAAGTCTGGACCGTGAAGAAAATATCAGCCAGTCACCAGGCTACATAAGCACTCCTAACAGCATAGGCTCCTTAACATGTGTTGTTGGAGTGAGAATGAGAGGTCAGCTTGTCCTTCCTTACCACTAAATCTAGGGTACTGCTAGATGAGAAGGACGTTAGCACCCCAATCACAGGACTTCTCAAACAAAGAGTCTGTTTGATAAAAAATGCATCTATAGGAGTTACCACCCTGGTGAGAGGTTGAATTCATTTTTGGTCAAATTCCCAAGTTGGTTTTGGCTCAAGGTAAGAATATCCCTGGAGATGATATTTTCCCATGCCAATTTTACACAGAATGCTTGAATTAAGATGACTGAACACCTCGTTAGTTCAAATGTATCTTTAAGAAGATTTTCTAGAAACTAAGTTAAATATTGCCCACCATTTGGTGTTTCACAGTGTTTGTTCTAGTTGAGACCAGACAGACCATATTGTATTATGTTACGGCACCCATGGTGATGGCCAGGTGGTTGTCTAGGATTGATGAGTAGCTATCAGTGGAGAAGAATTTGTGGTCTAGAAATGCAGTTATGGAGTTATTGTTCTATGAAATAATTATTTAAATAAGAACAAGTAAACAGCTTGGAGGGAAATAGGGAAAAGCACTAAGCTCCTTTTTCTCATCTTTTGAATGATTATTTGAAAATGATTTAGCCTGGTGCTAAGCATATGTAGAGGCTTAACTAAAATTTACTGAATTATATCAGTATAATGGTGTATTCCATGTTAGACCCCATTAAAGCTCTTCAGTGGTTTCCCACTACCATTAAAATAAAATCCAAAGTCACTCCCATGGCCTGTGGGATCCTCCTTGATCAGCCCTCCTCTGTCTCTCCTACCACTCTCCACCTTGTGAAACTGGCATTCTTCAAAGCCCTCACACTTCACCAGCTTGCTCCCAGCAGCCCAAGACATTTCCTCTTGCTGTTCTCAGTGCCTGGAACATTTTCTGCAAATCATCATGTGGCTGCCTCCATCTCTTTACTTATATCCCTCCTTGTCCCCATCCCATTACCCAATTGTTTTCTATAACACGTTTATATATATAAATAACATTATTAATTTCTTGGCACATGTCTTTCTTACCTCACTAAAATATAAGCTCTCACTCTATCGCCAGCATTGAACAATGTCTTGCACAAAGAAGGTGCTAAATAGAACTTTTTAAATAAAGTTATTATTAAATTAATCTGGGCATACAGGAAGGGAGTTGAGGGTAATTTGTACATTCAGCCTTTTCCCTGTCTTGTCACTTCACTTAAAGGTGAGAAAACACACAAATCTGGTCTTTTAAAAAGACTCCTCCTCACAAGAAAATAGATGTATTCTCCTAAGTACACAGAGAAAAGGCCTTCTCATAAATATTCTCTCCATGAAAAAAAAAAGAATTATAAAAAATGGCGGTTTGAAATGGAGAGAGCCATATATCTGTGGTTAGAACCGTGGTTCTGGTATCAGACCAACTGGGTGTGATACCCAACTCTTCCACTCACAAACTATGACCTTGGAAATGTTACATAATCTCTCTGCACCTCTATTTCCTCATCTACAAAATGTGAATCTCAAGAGCATGGATCTCACAGGATTGTTGTGCATGGTGTATGGTGTAATATCAGTAATACACTGGTAAACTAGATTTTGGGGAAGTTGACTCCAACTCACAGTGACCCCATAGGACAGAGTAGAACTGCTCCATAGGGTTTCCAAGAGCATCTGGTAGATTCAAACCGCTGACTTTTCGGTTAGCAGCTGAATTCTTAACCACTGCATCACCAGGGCTCCTTTGGCAGGGTGGGCGGTGGCGGGGGAGGGGGGTGGCGCACAAAAACAAAAAATCCTGTTTTATACTATTTTCCAACTTCCATGGTGTAAATACACGGAGTAGCTAATTTCAAGCTACTAATGGTTTAACAACTACCTTTCAAAATTCCTGAATATTTAACAGTCATCTCTAGAGAGCTCCTACAAACTGGCTCCAACCCACCACTGATGGTGTTTTAACAAGTAAGCAAGGGGACATATTCTATTAAGAGGCAAAGTAGGAATAACAATAAAATAATTAAACCAACAAAGTATCAGATATCAGCATCTGTCTCAGTTTTTAACCAGCCTGGCACCTGTACAGAGCCTGCACTTGCTATGTTAGAACACGCAGAGGGTGACAGTAGCAGTTATAGAGACCCTCCACTAATTTTCCTAAACTGCTCCTACTCTGATCCTTCAGGTTCCTGATTTTGCCTCCATTTCCCATTCACAAGGCTGATCTTCAGAGCTGGCATTTTTATTTTATTTCCCTGACTTGTGTCATCTTCCTTTAAAGAGTCTGACTTAGCATAAATACACTGTCTTTTTCTATGTCAGATTAACTTTGACTCATGTACACTGGATCCAACCCTCAGCTCATGTCCAGCCTCCAGGACCCAAAGTCAGGCTTTCCTAATTTCATTTGAGAAGAAAAGTCACACATGCCTGAAGCTGTAAAACCTGGGCTGGACCTTCACATGCACTCTGAGTTCTGGCCACATTGGTCTACTTGCAGCTGGTTTCTCAACTGCATGTGCCTTAATCTCCTGATCTTTGACTTGCTTAGGACCCTTTTCCAAATTCTCCTTGACTAACTCGTTATGTCTTGTCTTACATATCACTACCTTTAGGAAGGCTTTCCTCATTACCCAAAGACAAGTTTAAGAGTCCCATCTAGCTGATCTTCTGGCTCTCTGTGCTTTGCCTTTTATGCCACAATGTCATTTCTTGTTTCTCACCTGTATCACCCACTATGCTTCAGATTCTTGACAGTAAAAACACTGCCATATTTTATTGTTTTGTTCCCAGTGGCTAGGGTACTGCCTGGCACAAAGAGCTCAACAATATTTGATTGAATTTCTGGAATGACATGCATAGAAACAGAAGAGTCTCCCTCTTTTTTTGCTATGTAGGCCTGAGTTCTGGCTCTGAAGTTTGTGTAAAACAAAACAAAACAAAAAACTAAATGCATTGCAATTGAGTCGATTCCAACTCATACAGATCTTATAGGACAGAGTAGAACAGCCCCATAGGGTTTCCAAGGAGTGGCTGGTGGAGTTGAATTGCTTACCCTTTGGTTAGCAGTCAAGCTCTTAACCACTACACCAGCAGTACTCTGCAGAGTAACACAGCACAGGTGATAATGGGGCTGGAGAGCTGCTATAGCGAACAGCGATTGGCTGGCTATCTTGCTGTCTCTCAGCCCACTACCAATGCTGTCCCACTCTGAGTCCCACCTAAGACACATTCAGCACAGACTGCAGCTGTGTGGGCTTCCACTGTACCTGTGAGCAGACACTAGGAGCTCTGATTATGTCCAACTCAAGCTCCCTGTGCAGGGTGGACTGGCCCCATTATTTCTAATCTACAGTAATTAACTCAATCACACTGTTCTGATTTAGAAGGTGATGGTAGCTTCGTTAAAGTGTTTTTCTAAGACTGATGAGACTGTTATGGGTTGAATTGTGTCCCCCCAAAAGATATTGAAGACCTACCCCCTGGTATCTGTGAATGTGACCTTATTTGGAAGTAGGGTCTTTGCAGATGTAATCAAGCTAAGATGAAGTCATACCGGATTAAAGTGGGCCCTAAATCCACTGACATTCTTATAAGAAGAGGGAAATTTGGACACAGACACACACAAGGAAGAAGACAGGGGAAGACAGAGGCAGAGATTGGAGTGATTCATCTACAAACCAAGGAACACCAAGTTTTGTCAACAACCATGAGAAGCTAGGAAGAGACAAGGAAGGATTGCTTACTAGCGCCTTCCAGCATGGCCTTGCCAATACCTTGATTTCAGACTTCTAGCTTCCAGAACTGTGATAGAATAAATTTCTGTTGTCTTGAGCCACCCAGCTTGTTGTAATTTGTTATGCCAGCCCTAGGAAACTAATACAGAGGCCCTATTTCAAAGTTCAAGAAAAGAGATTAATTTTTAAATCTGAAAACATCTGTGACTCTCCTAGCTCCATCTAGTTCAAGTATAATTGTAAAATGGTTTACTTTCCAGGGGCTGCACATGGCAATGAGCTTAGTGGAGAATGGCCTGAATTGTAACTGCTACAATTTAGTGAAGAACTACAATCAACAATCTCAGTTCCCCTTGTCTGAACCTGCCTTCCTGCCAAAAAATTTGCAAATCAAAGGACTTAGGGCTTTCTGGGTATCACAATAAGCAGGTATGTTTCTGATTAGGAGTGAAAGTTCTTGCTCATTTATACAAGATGTGAAGGAAATAATAACTCTCTGTCTTTGTTATTGCCTGGGGTTATGATTATTTTTTAGTTCATGAAAGCTTTATCTGTTAAAATCTTCTCTACTAAAGATGAGACTTGAGCCTCTCCAACTCACTGGAGTACTTCTCATTCAATCTATGCCTGCTGAAATGTTACTATGCATCCCTACTCATTCAGAATAAAAATTGTATTTAAGCAGCACACTTGCTCCTTTTCAGAACACACATTTCTTCCCCCAAAACCTAGTCCTCATTCCAGTAGTTCACACATCTCTCTGAGGTCACCTTATATATTTATGTTTCTCTGCTGCTCCTTCTCTTTACAGACTCCTTTATGATTTCCCTTCCCAAATTTGTCTGGCTATGTCCTCGGATCATGTTATTCTATTGAGAATCTGCTCTCACTACATTCTAAGTTTATACTTTCTTTTTCTAGCCCTGGATCATACTATCTCGTAAGCCTGTCACCAAGTAAGATGGTCTTCTCTCCTCTGTAGTTAAAGGTTACTTCTGTCCTATCTTGAGGCATAGAACTTCATTCAAGCAAGCAAAAATAAGCTTCATACTGTCTCGCTATGATGCGTTTAAGGAGCCCTGGTGGTGCAATGGTTAAGCACTCAGCTAATGTCTTAGGCTGGGTTCTCTAGAGAAGTAAAACCAGTAAAGCACATAAGTCTATATAGAGAGAGATTTATATCAAAGAAATGGCTCACACGGTTGTAGAGGCTGGAAGATCCCAAGTCTGTGGGTCAGGAATGAGGCTTCTTCTGATTCACGTAGCAGCAGAGGTGGTGAACCCAAGATTGGCAGGTCAGAGAGCAGGGCTTTTGCTCACAGGCTGCAAAGACTGAAGATGGAAAATAGACAAATCCCAAGATCAGCAGGCAAGACTGCAGGTAAGCTGCTAGCTCAAGTCCCAAGAACCAGAGTTCAGATGAACAAGAGCCAGCTGCAGGGTCCTGAACGAGCAAAAGCCCAAGAGCCTTGCCAGAATGTCCGCTTACATTCCATGCAGGGCAGATGCCCAAGGAAACTCCCTTTCGACTGACTGGCTGCTCACAGCAGAGCTCATCATGGAGGTGATCACATTATATCAAATCTCGTCATGGAAGTGATCACAACATCATACGACTGCCAAACCACTGACAATCATGGCCCAGCCAAGTTGACACACAACTTTAACTGTCACAGCTACTAATCTAAATGTTGGTAGTTTGAACCCACCCACAGGCTCTGCAGGAGAAAGTCCTGGTGATCTGCTTCCATAAAGATTCCTGCCAAGGAAAACCTATGGAGCAGTTCTACTCTATAACACATGGGGTGGCTATGACTTCGAATTGACTTGATGGCATCCAACAACAACAACAACATGATGTGTTTACATATCTGTCTTCCATAGTAGATATTCAGCTCCTTAAGGAAATGACTACTCTTCTTTATCTTTGGGTTCCCAACCTAGCACCTTATTTGGCACCTAGACACTCAATGATCTTGGTTGAAATGGGTTCTTTCTATGCAGTGGGACCAGTGGTGTAACCAAATGTTGGTGGTGATAATATGACCAAACACCATAATATCCCATGCAGCATATGTAATTACAAATGAAGACGGAGTTGTTTCATTGTGGTGTTTTATTCCTTTGTCTAGCTTTAAATACTCAGAATAAGTACTAACCCCTTCAAGAAGTGAGGGAATTTGACAACTGGCTAATGTTCACAAAATTAAAAAGCATTCAGTCCTAAACCTATGGAAATTCTTTAAGTTTCCAATTCATTCATTCCATTTGAATACATTTCAAGAGTAAACCTCCTAATCAGGATCATCTGTTACTTCCCCCCAAAAATGTTAGATCCATTTTGTAAATCTAGTCTCGGGCAAGATAATTCAGTCAGTGTAGATAAAAGCTAGGGAAATTATATGAATATTGCAATATTTTCAAGGACCTATTAGTTTTAAGAAAATCCAACCAGATTGTTTAAAAGAGATGTCTTAACCATCCAGTACTGCTTTAACAGAAATAACACAAGTGGATGGCTTTAACAAACAAGAGTTCATTCTTTCATAGTCTAGTAGGCTAGAAGTCCAAATTCAGGGTGCCAGCTCCAGGAGAAGGTTTTCTCTGTTGGCTCTGGAGGAAGGTCCTTGTAATCAATCTTTTCCTGGACTAGGAGCTTCTCCAAGCAGGATTCCCAGGTCCGAAGTTTGCACTCTGCTTCCAGTGCTGCTTTCTTGGTGGTATGAGGTCCCCATGTCTCTCTGCTAGCTTCTCGCTTTTATATTTCAAAAGAGACTGGCTCAAGACACAATCCAATCTTGTAGATTGAGTCCTGCCTCATTAACATAAGTGCTGCCCATCCCACCTCATTAATATCATAGAGGTAGGACTTACAACACATAGGAAAATCACATAGATCACAAAATGGAGGGCAACCACACAATACTGGGAATCATGCCCTAACTAAGTTGACACATATTTTGAAGGGATACAATTTGATCCGTGACAAAAGAGATGGTAATTAAAAACTGACAGTAAAATTTCAAATCCTACTGATCTCTGGAGTATCACATGCTCTGTAGGAAACTGACGTTTGCTGTGATTCTAATGCCACTTTTCATTAATGATTACATTGTTTTTTTGTTTTTGTTTTTGTTTTTTAAATCCATACAGTTCTTCAGATTAGGGAGAAAAAAAACAAAAACAAAAACAACACTATGTTACCCAGAAATAGTTTGGTGAGAGAGAAACACATCATATAAATGACATGTCATTCCAGTCCCCCTAGCCTCAGTAGTTACATTCTGACACTGCTCATTCACCCTGTATGTGTCAGTTCTGTAACGGAGAGAGCAGAGGTGAACCAACACTGCCCCTGTTCTTGAAGAGTTCATATTTTAGTGTCACTGAGAGACAAGCAAAAAAATTCAAAAAGATTAATACCAAAAATGTATTTACACAAGTTGCTATAGAAATATGAAAATAGAAAAAAACATTTAAGACACTGCCTGAGAGTGGACATCAGAGAGCGCTCTCCGAAAGCAATGACAGCTGACCCAGCACTATCTGCCTGGACGAATGTAGGTGCATAATAAATGTTAGTTAGCAGTGAGTAAGGGGTAAACGTGGATAAATAACATTTGAATCTTGGCTTCTTTTCTCCATAACATAGCATAGGACCAAGTATATAGGATAACCAACTGTTGATGATTGCCTGGGGCTGAGGGGTTTCCTGGGATTTAGGGTTTTCAGTGCTAAAACTAGGACAGTCACGAGCAAACTGGGACTGTGGGTCACTGTACTAGCATATTACAGGCTCTCACAACATGAGTCCTGGAAATGTCATTTACCTCCATCAAGTTGATCAGATAGTGCAATGGTTAAATGTGCAATAACCGAAAGATTGGCAGTTCAAACCTAACCAGCAGCTCCGTGGGAGAAAAATCTGGAGATCTGCTCCCATTAAGATTTCAGCATAGAATCCCCTGTGGGCAGTTCTACTCTGTCACATGGGGTCACTATGAGTTGGAATCGACTCAACGGCACTCAACAACAACAAAAACAAACTGATCAGAAACCTATATTTCAGAAAAATAGGGTTGTCTCTCTCCCCACTAATGCGAAACATCCATCAGAACAAAGTGCATCGTGTGGAAATCCAGGGACACCTGTGTTCATCAAAATCTCCAGAGATTTTCTGAAAAGATATCAGAGACCCCAATCCTCCCAATGTGTGTAGGGGTTGGGGTAGGGTGGGCATATAGGAATGTGAGGGGAGTGGTATGCAGGCATGTTACATGGAGAGGTGAGAAGGGAAAGAATAGCAAACTATCCATAGGCTTGAAGATTACAAACTCCATTTTTCTGTGATTATAATATAGGAAATACTGATCACTAATTAGTAGCTAAGTTTTAAGTGAAAAATTACTGACTACAAATGCAGTTGCAAATCAGGCACTGTTGTAGTTGTTGTGTGTCATCGAGTCGATTCCAACTCATAGTTGACCCTATAGGACCCTACAGGACACAGTATAACTGCCCCATAGGGTTTCCAAGGAGCAGCTGGTGGATTCAAACTGCCAACCTTCTGGTTAGCAGCCTGAGCTCTTAACCATTTTTCACCAGGGCTCCAAATCAGACACTAGGAAACTGCAAATGAGTCCTTAGTCAATTATTTGTGTAGCTTGATTTGAAATGCTAGTACACATTTTTAAAAATTGTTCATGACATTTGTTACATTTATCCTTTCCTCAGATATTGAGTCAATTAAAAAAAAATAGCATTGGGAAATTCATGTATCACACATTCCATTTTCTCCAGGACTGACAATCTTGCCTTCATTACATATAAACAGCACGAATGACTCATATATTTTCTTACTTATCTAATGCTGCTACAACAGAAATACCACAAGTGGATGGCATTAACAAAGAGAAATTTATTCTCTCACAGTCTAGGAGGCTAGAAGTCTGAATTCAGGGTGCCAGCTCCAGGGGAAGACTTTCTCTCTCTGTTGGCTCTGAAGGAAGGTCCTTATCATCAATCTTCCCTTGGGTCTAGGAGCTTCTCAGCACAGGAACACAGGGTCCAAAGGATGTGTTCTGCTCCCAGCATTGCCTTCTTGGTGGTATGAGGTTCCCATGTCTCTCTGCTCACTTCTCTCTTTACATCTCAAAAGAGAATGACTTAAGACACAATCTAATCTTGTAAATTGAGTCTGCCTCATTAACATAACTGCTGCTAATTCCATCTCATTAACACCATAGAGGTAGGATTTACAACACATAGAAACATCACATCAGATGACAAAATGATAGACAATCACACAATACTGGGAATCATGGACTAGCCAAGTAGACACACATTTTGAAGGGGGAACACAATTGAATCCACAACATGTATTATATATGAAATACATTGTTGATGCTTTGCTAAAATGTATACACAGTTGAATGTGGTTAACAGATTCACAATACATACAAAATATGATCCTTTGTATTCTTATAGAACCAGACAACCAGGAGGCATAAGATATGTGCCATATGATTGCACTTAATTGCAACACATAAAAAGAAAATTTGGAGATTTGAAAATACAGAAGGCATCTCTGACATCTAAGCAACAGAAGTGGATGATAAAGTGCTATTAGAAAATGGAAGGTATGATTGAAGTGCCAAATCCAGGTGTTGCAGACTTTGATTCAACCTCAACTCCGAACATGCAATGCTCCCAAGGCTACATGATAAAACAGGATAGAAATTACCTAGATATGTATTTACCTGAAATATGGGTCAAATGAAGGGGAAATACAGAAATAAACCAGTCTGTTTTCAATCATTCTAAAAAACCTAACAGTACTAACTTGAGAGACACTGATGGGAAACAGTGAAAAGTTACAGCTGTATAATTTTTTCCATAGAATGCTAACTTAATTTTTTGTAGTCCCATAATTTGTTACCAATTTCTGTACATGTTTTATTGAAACAGGATAAAAAATATTCTGTGAATAGAGGGATCTATAGCAGTGTCATATGTCACCTTTTGGGGAAACCAACCAGAATCCTCAGCAACTACGGTAGGCTGTTGGCCTTCAGCACTCTTAGTCTCTTTCCAAGAGGATGACCCCTTCCTTCTCCACCAGTGTTCTCTGCAATTTTTCTATTAAAAGCAGCCCCCAATAAAGAATAGGAAACTGATTCACACCAAAATTTTAATAAATACCAGTAGCGTCAACTAGTTTTACATTTTATACAACTCAAATCATTAAGCTTGAAGCTTATTAATATCAGGAACCAGAAATCAGGAACCTATGGCAGCTTTCTGGTTTGTTTTCAAACAAGGGTTGGCCTTTTAAGGGTTTGTTTTAGTCCCAGTTGTATGGTGAAAATAACATAGGTAGTTACGGATATAAGAACTGGTCCACATGCTCAGTGAATATGATAGAATAGGAAACAGAAAGAAGAAAGGAAAATAGATTTCCCCATGTCTTAGTTATTCCATGCTGCTACAACAGAAATACCACAAGTGGATGATATTAACAAACAGAAATTTATTCTCTCACTGTCTAGGAGGCTAGAAGTCTGAATTCAGGCTGCCAGTTCCAGAGGAAGGCTTTCTCTCTCTGTTGGTTCTGGAGGAATGTCCTTGTCATCAATCTTCCCCTGGTCTGGGAGCTTCTCAGTGCAGGAACCCCAGGTCCAAAGGACACACTCTGCTCCTGGCACTACTTTCTTGGTGGTATGAGGTCCCCATTTCTCTGCTTGCTTCCCTCTTCTTTTATCTCTTGTAAGATAAAAAGTGATGCAGGCCATGCCCCAGGGAAACTCCCCTTACCTCGAATCAGGGCTGTGACCTGAGTAAGGGTTTTGCATCCCACCCTAATCCTCTTTAACATAACCTAATCTTGCCTCATTAACCACAGGCAGAGATTAGAATTTGCAACACATAGGAAAATTACATCAAATCACAAAATGGAGGACAACCACACTATACTGGGAATCATGGCCTACCCAAGCTGACACATGTTTTTGGGGGACTCAGTTTAATCCGTGACACCTCATTTGATCTTATTTTCTTATTATGCATGCAAATATATTCAGGGGGACACTTCTGCTGTTGGGAAACATTTCTGTTTCCTAAAGGATAGAGAGGGGCCCTGGTGGTGCTGTGGTTAAGAGCTTGGCTGCTAACCAAAAGACTGGCAGTTCTAATCTACCAGCCACTCCTTAGAAACACTATGGGGCAGTTCTACTCTGTTCTATAGGGTCATCTATGAGTTGGAATTGACTCAACGGCAATGGGTTTGGTTTTTGATTAAGGGGCAGTGGTGGTGTAGTGATTAAGCGCTCAGCTGCTAATTGAAAGGTAGGCAGTTCAAATCCACCAGCAGCTACGTGGGAGAAAAAACCTGGCGATCTGCTCTCATAAAGATTACAGCCTAAGAAACCCTATGGGGAAGTTCTACTCTGTCATATAGGGTTGCTATGAGTCGGAATCAACGCAACAGCACACACAACAAGGGGTAGAGAAAGAAAGTATTCAGGAATGAGTAAAGAATACAGGAATAGTTACAACTGTTGTGATTCTTTTGCGGACAGCTGCTCTGAATAAGAAAATCTACTCTGTACTTTCTTCCAAGTATTATCTCAGAAGACCATTAAGGTAAATACACTTTTCCCATTTTATAGATAAGAAAATCAAGAATAGTTGTGTAATTTGCTCATCAAAGATCACACAGCCAGTACTTAATGGAGACAGGATTTAAACTATCCTTAAGCAGTTTCAAAGCAGCTCTCTCTCCACGCCACTAAGCTAGATAGAAATTATTTGGTCAAATACTTTCAAAGGTATGATACATGGGCTTGTCTAACTGACTATACTTTTCAGAGGAGAGAGATTATTGTGCCTTCGAGAAACCTGTACTTATGTACCTTTGGACCTTGAAACCAAAAACAACTATAAATTTTCAGTTCAACTAAAACTGTTCCTAATTAAATATAAGGAGCCGCTATTCATGCCGTTTCTCAGTCTGTCTGTGGGCAGCACTGTCGTAATGATTCTAAGATGATTCCTGCTGCAGTGGTCTTAGCTATCTGACAGGCAACTTACCAGATCTCATTTTTACTTATTTAATTCATTTCTGCTCCTTTTAAATATGGGTGCCACACATGCCTCCTTCCAATTTATGCCTCACCTATTCTTTATGAGTTCTGGGCCTTCAATCTTTCTCAATTGCTATTATGGTTGCAATATCATTCCATATAGTCCTACAAGTTCATTTTGACAAGAAGGACCCAGGTTCATTATGTAGGTGGCCAGTTAAGCTATTATTGCTCTTTTTTGTGTCATGTAATATAATGAGAGCACTGAAAATGTTGGCTTGTTTGATAAAAATGCTTTTTAACTTATCGTTTCTCTATGTGTGGCCTCCTACGCTGCTGAATTGACAACAGATTGAAAAATGCTGATAAATACTGGTTTATTTAGTCTTGTGAAGAAAATAAAGACAGTGATAATTGCATTCATTCTTTTTTTTTAACTAAACAAATATTTATCTTCCAGGCACTGTGACGGCTCCTGAGGATGTATCAGAGAACAACACACTGCCACCGCCCATAGGAAATGTATAGCGTAAAGAAGGATGTAAAGGATTAAAGAAGCAAACAAAAAATCACAATTGAGATATGTGAAACAACAGGAGCAAGCACATAGACTATGTGTCTAATCAGACTGAAAAAATCATTATGAATTCATGTTTATACACACATTCATTCTTTTTTTCTGTAAATCTAAAATTACTCCAAAATTCATGTTTAAAAAATTTAAAGATTATGTTCACATAAAGACTTGTACGTAAATGTTTGTAGCAGATTTATTCATATTAGCCAAAACCTGGCAACAACCCAAACATCCATCAATGGTCTAAACAAAATGTGTATTCATACAATTGAGTACCACTCAGCAATTGAAAGGAACAAGCTACTAATGTGCACAAAATATGGATGACTCAGAAACATGCTGAGCAAAAGAAGCTAGACATTAATTAACATAAACTTTAAAATTCCATTTGTATGAAGTTGTAAAACAGGCTAAACAATTCTGTGGTGACAGATAGTGGAACAGTGGTTGCCTGGGCCTAGGAGCAGGGAAGGGTTGACCACAAAGGGCCAAGTTGGAACTTTTTGGGTGATGGTTA
Organism: Dugong dugon; assembly: GCA_030035585.1. NCBI lineage: Eukaryota > Metazoa > Chordata > Mammalia > Sirenia > Dugongidae > Dugong > Dugong dugon. Next base: position 38,872,453 of record CM057467.1, read on the forward strand.
CGTAGTGTATACATTTTTTAAAACTAATTGAACTGTACTCTTAAAATGGGTGCATTTTTGGTATGTAATTTTAAAGTTGATTTTAAAAGAAAAAAATAAAACATTAAAAATTTTTATTTAGCTTCTCCCAACTTAGTGTTTTATCACATCAAGTGAGAAAACTTAAGCAGATAATCCCAGCCATATAGTATAGTTTTGTCTATATATTATTTGCACATTTTTTTAGTTTACTATTTAGTAAAGTGAACAGTCAATTGTGCAGCATCTCATAGCATACTTTTCTGAATATTCATTTAAAGTCATGATAAGCATCTTTTTTAGGTATAGTTTAAAAGAGGTATTGCAGCCATGGTAACCCAACTACTAGAGGGGACAGGTGTCTCCACTTAGCCCCTTAGCAAGGGACCTGAACAGGGCCATTCCCATTTGGTAGTTATATATTTGGTATGACCAGCCTGCTCCAATGGTGACACTTCATGTAAAGGACTTTTCTGTCCACTTTGGTACAAAATCCTCAGTTCCATTTCTGTCTGACCTTACCATCTGCAAAAATACATCAGTTATGTAAACGCTTATCTGAGGTTGAAGGCTTCTCCTTTCCAAAGGGATTTTGGATTTATGGACTCGTTTGGAAGCCACAGTTTCTTCTGTGAAATACCACAGTCTTCAGTAAACTGTACTCTGATTTGTTTTCCTGTATTGAAATATATTTTTACTCTGAAAAGAATAATATTTGTCAGAGTTGCAAGGAGTTGAAAAAAGGCTGATTTTCTTAACAAAATGGGTAATTGCAAATTTGAATATTTGTAGCATTTACAGGACAATTTGGCTATGGAGCCATTTTCAAATCCATAGTTCAGAGCAAGCATAAACAATTAAGTGTAAAAACAGATTGATTTGACCAACTAAAGTTAAAAATAGATTTCTTTTTTTTTCCCCCTCCTTTTTTTTTTAATCTCAGGTGAAATAATCATAATCAGTTTATGATATCATCATTGGTCTATCAAGGACCCCTCTCTTGGCTTGTGTCTCTCCTTGGAAATTTGAGGAGTGAATGCAGATGTTCCACTACTCACAGAGTCTCTGGTGTTAGTCTGGGCTCAACAACTTCTTTTTGTGCCTAAATCACTAGGCAACCCTTATACAGCCCTTCAGAAGCCTCCTTATACCATTGACTTCCTTTTTCCAATAGCCACCCCCAAGTCCAAGAGATGGGGGTGGTAAAGAGACTTGTGACTTAGCAAATCAAACTGCAACCATTATATAACAAGTTAGGCTCTCCAGGAAGCAGATTAGCACTCAGCTGACAGAAGACCAGAAGAGGGATTCAGCTGAGTAGTCAGCCACCAACTCTCCCAAGAACTACAGGTTGAGTGCCTCATCCTAGAGGGGCAATCTGGGTAAAACACCAAGACATCACTACACATTAGTACCCAATTCCCAACCCAGCTCCAGAGATGGGCTAGGTTGCTGTTTTTCTGCCCTACAATGGCAGTGGGTGTTGTTCTGCCCAGGGCAATGTGGGAAAGTGGGGGGAGGGGGAGCGTGGTGGTGAGAACTAGAAAGATTTTCCCCACAGACTATTATCCATACATAGGGTCCTACTTTCTTCCTCTCTGGGCTGGTGTTCTGGATCTACTTGCAGTCCTAACTTTATTATTATTGTTATTATTTTACTATTACAGATTTCTCAGAATACTTATTAAGTTCTGAGGTAGCCACCAACCTCCCTCTTCCTTCCATGGCCTTTCCTGGGCTCTCTTTAGGAAGAGAGTCGCGTATAAATTTGCCACATTCTCAGGAATCTTAAGATTCTATGAAAACAAGATTAATAATTTCTAAATCAAACTTGAACAGAGAGAGCTCTACCATCTCCCAGAGTTCCTAAGAAAGAAGGTAAATGACTAAAGAGGAGAATCTCAAAGATAAACAGAGTAAATCAGTTGCTTGACTTTTCCAAAGAATTCAATAAAAACTTGTAACCTACAGACTTTGGAAAAAAAGAAAAAAAAAAAAAGAAGAAGAAGAAGGAACTAACTACATCCGGTAATAAAATACCAAGTAAAAGAATCAAGATCAGCAAAATGACCCATATTTGGCAATCACATATGTGGGATTATAAATATTAAATAATTATAAAATAATGTTGATAGAGATGATATTAAATAAAACAAAATGAAATGTCAGGAATTTCGGTGAATTTATTTAAATTAACCTCTTGTATTAAAATTTTAATTAACTTTAGACCACTAAATATTTACTCTGCCATCTTCAAAGGAAAAAAAAATTTTTTTTTTCCCCAAAGGCACAACACATAGAATGACTAACTTTTGGAGGGGGAGGGTTAGACACAGCATGTACCAGGTAGGGGTTGAGGGTGTCTCCACAAGTTGATAGGATTGAAATATCATTTCAGTGATTTTTTTGCCAAATTATTCCTAGTACTTTTCTTCTATGTTAATGAAAAATTTATGATTCACACATTGCTGCAGAATGTAATAGTAGCTTTTGCTTCACAATTTACCTAGCATATTTTACATAATTATGGTGGTTCTATATTGTTTCTGAGAGATTTTTTTTCCTTTGGGAAGTCTGGAGATACATGACTCTCCCTCAGTTTTGCTCTCTTGATAAAACAATCATGTCCTGTGCTGCTCAGTACTGCTTGCGCCATGAAGCAGACCCTCCCTCTGACACTTTGATTAGGACAGCCATTTGGCTCTCATCATAATTGCTATTGAGCAAAAGGGGACTCTTGAGACAGAGTCACCTTGTCAAGCAAGACTTTGAAGCATAATAAAGTATTAGTCCTGTTGTTGTTAGGTGCCTTTGAGTCAGTTCTAACTCTGTATACAACAGATATACATAGCAACCCTGTATACAACAGATCGAAACACTGCCCGGTCCTGCGCCATCCTCACAATCATTGCTATATGTTTGAGCCCATTGTTGCAGCTACTGTGTCAATACATCTCGCTGAGGGTCTTCCTCTTTTTTTGCTGACCCTCTGCCTTACCAAGCATGACGTCCTTCCCCAGGGACTGGTCCCTCCTGATAACATGTCCAGATTACATGAGACCAATTCTCACTATCCTCACTTCCAAGGAGCACTCTGGCAGTACTTCTTCCAGGATAGACTTGTTCATTCTTCTGGCAGCCCATGGTATGTTCAATATTCTTCGCCAACACTGTAACTCAAAGGCATCAATACTTCTTTGAATTTCCTTATTCATGGTCTAGCTTTCACATGCATATGAGGCAACTGAAAATACCATGGCTGGGTCAGGTGCACCTTAGTCCTCAAAGTGCCATCTTTGCTTTTTAACACTTTAAAGAGGTCTTTTGCAGAAGATTTGCCCAATGCAGTATGTAGTTTCATTTCTTGACTGCTGCTTTCATGGGCGTTGATTGCAGATCCAAGTAAAAAGACATCCTTGACAACTTCAATCTTTTCTCCATTTATCATGATTCATGATATTGCTTATTGGTCCAATTGTAAGGATTTTTCTTTTCTTTATGTTGAGGTGTAATCAATGCTGAAGGATGTAGTCTTTGATCTTCATCAGTGAGTGCTTCAACTCCTCTTTGTTTTCAGTAAGTGTCATCTGCATATCGCAGGTTGTTAATGAGTCTTCCACCAATCCTGATGCCATGTTCTTCTTCATATAGTTCAGTTTTTCAGATTATTTGCTCAGCATACAGATTGAGTAAGCATAGTGAAAAGATACAACCCTGACTTGTAACTTTCCTGATTTAAATCAATCAGTATTCCCTTGTTCTGTTTGAACAACTGCCTCTTGGTCTAGGTAAGGTTCTGCATGAGCTTAATTAAGTGTTCTGGAATTCCCATTTTTCACAATATTATCCATAATTTGTTATGATCCACACAGTCAAATGCCTTTGCATTGTCTATAAAACACAGGTAACATCTTTCTGGTATTCTCTGCTGTCAGCTAAGATCCATCTAACATCAGCAATGAATCCCTTGTTTCATGTCCTCTTCTGGATCTGCCCTGAGTTTCTGGCAGTTCCCTGTAGATGTACTGCTGCAACCTTTTTTGAATTACCATCAACAAAATGGTACTTTCGTGTGATATTAATGATATTGTTCAATAATTTCAGCATTCTATTGAATCACTTTTCTTTGGAGTGGACACAAATATGGATCTCTTTTAGTCAGTTGGCAAAGTAGTTGTCTTCCAAATTTTTTGGCATAGACGAGTGAGCACTTACAGCATTACATCTGTTTGTTGAAACATCTTGATTGGTATTCTGTCAACTCCTGGAGCCTTCTTTTTTGCCAGTGCCTTCAATGTTGCTTGGACTTCTTTCAGTACTGTCAGTTCTTGATAATATGCTCTCTCCTGAAATGGTTGAACACTGACCAATTCTTTTTGGTACAGTGACTGTGTATTCTTTCCATCTTCTTTTGATGCTTCTTGGGTTGTTCAATATTTTGCCCATAGAACCCTTCAAAACTGCAACTTGGGGCTTGGATTTTTTCTTCAGTTTTTTCAGCTTGAGAAATTCTGAGTGTGTTCTTTTGGTTTTCTAACTCCAGGTCTTTGCACATTTCATTACAATACTTTACTTTGTCTTCTTGAGCTGCCCTTTGAAATCTTCCATTTAGCTCTTTTACTTCATTTTTTCCATTTGCTTTAGCTACTCTACTTTCAAGAGCAAGTTTCAGAGTTTCTTTTGACATCCATTTTGCTCTTTTCTTTCCTGTCTTTTTAATAATCTTTTGCTTTCTTCATGTATGATGTCCTTGATGTCATCCTACAACTCATCTGGTCTTCAGTCATTAGTGTGCAGTATGCCAAATCTATTCTTGAGATGGCCTCTAAATTCCAGTGGGATATATTCAAGGTTGTATTTTGGTTCTCGTAGACTTGTTTTATTTTCTTCAGCTTCAACTCGAACTTGCATAGGAGCAATTTATGGTCTCTATTGTAGTTGGACCCTGGCCTCATTCTGACTGATGATATTGAGCTTTTCCATCCTCTCTTTCCACAGATGTAGTCAATTTGATTCCTGTGTTTTCCGTCTGGTGAGATTCATATGTATAGTTGCTGTTTATGTTGTTGAAAAAAGGTATTTGCAATGAAGAAGTTGTTGGTCTTGCAAAATTCCGTCATGTGATGTCCAGTGTTATTTCTGTCACCAAGGCCATATTTTCCTATTATAAATTCTTATTCTTCGTTTCTAACTTTTGCATTCCAATCACCGGTAATTATCGATGCATCTTGATGACATGTTTGATCAATTTCAGACTGCAGAAGTTGGTAAAAATCTTCAATTTCCTTATCTTTGGTACTAGTGGTTGATGCATACCAGGCACTAATCCCCTGCAGAAATGGCTCTTGGGGGCACAAGTAACTTGAAAGGATATAGAAAGAAGCAGAGAACTTTTATAAAACTTCCTTAGTAGATTTTGGTAGCTCATAACATCTTCCATGTCATGGAGTCAAATGCTTTACTCAGAGAAAGATTTCCAAACATTTTATTAGCTCCAAAATTACAACAACTTCCCCCACCTAAATCTCCCCTACTGATTATTAAATGGGTCAGAAGAAAATGTCCCTAAAGCTCTTGTTTCCAGGTTCTTGGCTCTTTTCCTATCATAGGAGTGATAAGTTTGGCATTGGACTTTAAGAAGAAAGTTAGTTAAATATCACATAGCTTTAAGGCTGGGTTTTATCAAGGAACAAAAACAATGTTAAGAATTGCTATACACATTCTAAAAGAAAACCACTGAATATTATAGCTCTTCAAATTACTCTACCTTAAGATATTACATCTCAAGCAGTGAATTGGGAGATAATATGAATATTATATTTGAATGAAGTCTTAGGCTGGGTTCTCTAGATAAGCAAAACAAGTGAAGTGTATACATATAAATAGGGAGAGAGAGAGAGAGATTGAGATTTAGCTCAAGGAAATGGCTCACTCCATTGTAGAGGCTGGCTCTTCCCAAGTCCGTGGGTCAGGCATCAGGCTGAAGGCTTCTCCTGACTCACAGAGCTGCAGGGGCTGATGAATCCCAGATCAGCAGATCAGACAGCAGGTTGCTGGCTCATGGGCTGTGGAGGCCCACAGATCCCAAGAACAGCAGGCAATATGGCAGGCCGCCGGCTCAAGTCCCAAGAACGAGAGGTCAGATGATGACAACACAGATGCAGGATACAACGTGAGCAAAAACAGTCAAGAAATCAAATGAGGTATTGTATTGGGCATATCTGCTGCAAAAAACCTTTCTAAAGTATTCAAAAGCAAAGATGTCACTTTGAGGACTTAAATGCTCCTGACCCAAGCCATGGCATTTTCAATCGTCTCATTTGCATGCAAAAGCTGGACAATGAATAAGGAAGACTGAAGAATTGATGCTTTTGAATTAAGGTGTTAGTGAAGAATGTTGAATATACCATGGACTGCCAAAAGAATGAACAAGTCTGTCTTGGAAGAAGTACAACCAGAATGCTCCTTAGAAGCAAGGACAGTGAGACTTGGTCTCTCATATACTTTGGGCATGTTATCAGGAGGGACCAGTCCCTGAAGAAGGATATTATGCCTGGTAAAGCAGAGGGTCAGCAAAAGAGAGGAAGACCCTCAATAAGATGTGTTGACACAGTGGCTGCAACGAGGGGCTCAAGCATAAAAACAATTGTGAGAACGGCGCAGAACCAGGCGGTGTTTCTTTCTGTTGTACATAGGGTCACTAAGAGTCGGGACTGACTCAGTGGCATCAAACAACAACAACAACATATTCAAAGTTAAGCCCCTCTCACTTTACTCTTAATTATATTTTAATATTAAGCTATCATGATTGTTATCATTATTCCTCAATAGCAGGCATTATTTCCATTTATGAACCAGAGGAAGAAGAGTTAAAAAAAATTTTTTTATATTGTTACAAAATTTCTGTTTCAAGAAAAGATTAATCTATCTTCATTTTCCAAACTTTCTTACTTTCTCTGTCCTGATCAGAGCTGTGTTTTGTCTCTAGCTACCAGGCTTAGATAATAAAGTTTGTATAGACTGATGGAAATATTTTTTTAAGTATAACTCTGTGCTGTTGTTTTACCTTACATCCTATTGAAACAATGTAGATTTCAAATAATTATATCCAAGAAGTTTATTATGAGTAAATAATGAATAATGCTGTTATCTTCCTATGACATTTCAGAAAAAAAAAATATGTCTTATGCATGAATTGTGATTAATTATCCTCTTTGTTTCTAATAAGAACTTGATGAGTTAAAGCAGATTGTCATTCTCATTTTATAGAAGAGAATTTGGGGCATAGTAGATTATGACTTCCTTCAGTAGACAAGAGTAGACAATAATTGGTGACATTGGGACTCGAAATCATAATCTGATTTCTAATCCACTATATTCACAATAGTAGAGGTTCTTGAAATTTGGTGTATATCAGATTCACTTAGAATTCTGATCTTTAACGAGATCCCTAGGGAATTCTGAGACATACAAAAGTTTGAGAATCATGGAGTATTATTTTAGAATTTGATCACCTTCTGACACACAAAGATCTTGGAAAATTCAGAAACACTTAAAATCATCTCTTTACTATTACTAGCTAGTGCTTCATGATCACTACGTGCTTAACTCTCTTGAGATTGTTTTACTTACATTAACTCATTTAATCCTCAGAGCAACCTGGATGGCAATGGTACTGTAATTTTCTTCATTTTATCAGTGAGGAAACTAAGGCATGGAGAAGTAATCTGCCCTGGGTCACACAATTAGTAAGTGGCTGAGTTGGGTTGGAGCATGGGCATTTTGACTTGGAAAATCATTCTTAGCCACTCTGCTCTCCTGCCTCTCCAGTAGGAACTGACTTCATAAGAAACTATGAATGTTGACATATTCTGATGACAATTTGGCACTGCCCTTAAAAAAAAAAAGCATAACTCTTTAGATGAATATCTTCAAGATTTGATACTCTTTCTCTTACCACACTTGATAGTTCTCAGAGTTACATTTACATTACGTATTGTCTATAGCTGATAGATACACTCAATTCTTCCATATAAAAATTCAAATATAAATCACTATAAACATTGCTTAATAAAATTAGGATTAATAGAAATAGCTGTTCTTTTCTATACTATATACCAAGCATTTCCAGCATTGCCCCATTGGAAACTTTCTGCTGTGGATAGTCTTCCTTGAGGGTTTACCACATGATACATAGTGGTCCTCATTCTCACAACCCATTTGTCATAGATTGAATTGTGTCCCCCCAAAATATGTGTATCATTTTGGCGAGGCCACGGTTCCCAGTATTGTGTGATTGTCCACCGTTCTGTCATCTGATGTGATTTTCCTATGCCTTGTAAATCCTATCTCTATGACTTCGATGAGACTGGATTAGCAGCAGTTGTGTTAATGAAGCAGGCCTCAATCTACAAGATTGGATTTTGTCTTGAGCCAATCTTTTTTGAGATATAAAAGAGAAAAGTGAGCAGAGAGACAGGGGGACCTCATACCACCAAGAAAGCAGCATCGGGAGCAGAGTGCATCCTTTGGACTCGAGGTTCCTGCACAGAGAAGCTCCTAGACCAGGGGAAGATTGATGACAAGGACCTTCCTCCAGAGCTGACAGAGAGAGAAAGCCTTCTCCTGGAGCTGGGGCCCTGAATTTGGACTTCTAGCCTACTAGACTGTGAGGCAACAAACTTCTGTTTGTTAAAGCCGATCACTTGTGGTATTTCTGTTACAGCAGCACTAGACAACTAAGACACCATTAGAATCACCTGGAGAGTTTTCTACACACACAACTACCAGGACCTAGTCCTGGAGATTCTGAGTGAATTTGTCTAGGCTGAAGTTCAGACATCATGATGGTTTTCAGCACTCCTTAATTGATTCCAATGTGCAGTCAGAGTTGAAAAACACTGTGCTAAATGTTAACGTATGTATTTTATCTTATCCTTAGAAAAACCCAATGAGGTTGGCATTTATTTCACTTTATTTATGAGGAAAATGATTCAAAGAGGTTAAATAACTTGACTAAGGGGCTAAGTGAACAAGCTGAGGATTTGAACCCAGGTCTTGCTGATTCAAAATTCCGTTGTCATAACCAGTGCACTGTTCTCCCCCTGAAGGCCCTGAGTGGCTGAGATGGTTAATGCACTTGTCTGCTAACTGAAAGGTTGAGGCTCATGCCCACACAGAGGTGTCTCAGAAGAAAGCCCTGGCCATCTACTTCCAAAAACCCAGCCACTGAAAACCCTATGGAGCACAGTTCTACTTGACACACATGAGATCACCATGAGTCGGAATGAACTCCAAGGCAACTGTTTTGGTTGATTGGTTCTCCTTCTGCACAGGAGTGATCTCATCTGTGGAATTCATTTAAGGACTGCATTTCCTGTACTCCATGGCATTCACCTCTCAGTTAGCCCCCATCCTCCCACAGGCTTTCACTCTCCAGTGCACTTACTTAAAAGCTTATGCCATTTCACGTTATTTTGGCTTTATTGGCTCAACGGTGAAGTTGGGACATCTTTCTAGACAGCAGCCAAGCTCCTGTCTAAAGCAAAGAGAAACTGGCCACAGGGAAAGACTGCATTATATCTACTTAAGTATATTCTTTCGAGGTGAAGAGTATGCCTCATGCTCAGAGTAAATTAGTTTAGTCAGGCCCAAGTCAGAGACCCAAGGCGAGATGTTTTGATTCAGGCTGCTGGCCAGAATGCAGCTGCCCCAGAGTATTTCCATAAACAATCACACTGCTAATATTGCACCCTGAGATCCTTTTAGAGCTCAGTTTTTTGCTTTACAGTGTCACTCTGAGGTAATTTTTGCAGTGAAGAGAAAAAGCACTTTATATTTTTCTCTCCTTTGGTCACTGTGGACTTGACCCCAGTGCACCTCTGCGTCTGTGGAAGCTACTGAGAAACGAGGAGCTCCTAATTCTTAGACCTGGCTTAATAATCACCCCCTACACTTGAATTTATACTCATTAAAGTATAAAGCATAAATTTCACACACATGGCCTCGTGAGCTCATAATTTACTATAAAAAGCTAAATTTCTATGCTATATGTTTAAAATAAATCTTACAAACTTCCCCATCCAAAAAAAGATAGGAAAGAAGAGGAGGAAAGAGGGAGAACTGAGTGACAGAGGAAGGAAGACACCTAACCCTCACTGACAGTAAAAAACAAAAACAATAAACTATTATTTCCTTTTGTTTTCTATTCTTGCTTCTTTAACTCATCTCCTCACAGGTCTCCTTGTGTGCTCCACTGACATCTTCTGGAGTGAGTGCTGTGCCTCTGATGGGCTCTCCTGTTCAAAGCAGCTCCACATCATCTTTGCGTGGACTTTGTTAGTACTTTGTTGCTCTAGGGAAATGCCCTCACCCATCTCCACACCCTACCCCCACAGACTCCTTGATTTATGATCTTTGTTGAAAAATCTATACTATTCCTCCTTTCTCAGATTTCAACTTTGTGCAAAATCCAAATATCTTTGACAAATGAGGTTGTTTTCCATTTCCTCTTTGCCTTCTCCTTCCCACCACTCCCCTTGACACTCTTCCTCTATCAACTTCTGAGAAGTTGCTCTATCCTTCATACTGCCCCTAACAGGAGGATTCAATGTCTTATTTTTTCCAACATAAACATCTTTTTTATCCTAAATGGCTTCCCTTTCCTTCTTTCTCCTCCCATGACCTGAAATTTTCCTAGTCTTCCCCCATGAAATCTTCCTAGTCTTCCCCAACCCACTCCATTTTATTCTTCTGTTTTGAGTTACTTGTTTATACAGCAAATATTTATTGAGCAGTACGCATGTCAGAGGGAGCCCTCATGGTAGACTGGTTAAAGTGCTCAGCTGCTAACAGAAAGGTTGGCAGTTCTAACCCACCAGCCACTGTGTGGGAGAAAGATGTGGCAGTCTGCTTTCATAAAGATTTACAGCCTTGGAAACCCTATGGGGCAATTCTACTCTGTCCTACAGGGTTGCTATGAGTCAGGATGGACTCGCATTGTGAGGATAAGATAGAGTTATAAATCTCTGCCTGTGAGCAGCTCCATTCTGGTTTCTCTGAATGAATTCAAACAAACATTGCCAGACCCAAACCTGCATTTCTCTTTCACTCTGAAATCTTGCAGGGGACCCAGCTGTTCGAGCTCCTGTCTATCAGATTGAAATCAATAAATCAGTGCTTGCACCAGAGCAGTAAAAACTAAAGAAAAGTCACCTGGAGGTATTATCTGGTACTTTGGAGAAAACTTCATTACCACCCATGGAAGGAATAATGAAGACAGCAAATTAGCCGTTCTGCAAAACGCAAATACAGCAAGTCATTTCTAAGATGAGCTTAAGATACAAAGATCAACTACTAGAGAGGTCCCAGAATTTTCCTTGTGTCAGTGCCACAGAGGACCCCAGCCAAGTCTAGCTAATTATTTCCCCATTCATTGAGTCCATACAATTATTGTCTCTTCTCAGGAGTCTCTAAGTACCCTACTGCTGTGATCTATGGCTTTGTTCAGTTTGCTCGGTGCTCTCTCTATAGTCCACCTAACTCTAGAAATAATCCTAGAATTTCTGTTTCTTATCCTTCTCTTAGGATTAAATCTTGTCAAAATCTAGCAGGCAGTTGCTTCTTCCCCATCTCTCTTGGCTGAGAGAGAAGATGTCACAGAATAATAGTAAAAGAACATTTTTGGAGTGATTATCATGTGCCAGAGCACTCTAAACACACTTTTCATTTAAACCATCATTTTCATTTCATAGACACCGTATGTAGTACTATTACCATGCTCCTTTTGCAGATGAGGAAACTAAGCCACAGAGAGTGTATATATATTGTAGAAGCTTGTTGTAGAGCCAGAATTTGAACCAATGTAATAGAACTTTGTACCCAAACTTTTAACCCCAACTATACAGCCTCCCATAGTGATTTAATCTCTGTCCAGTGTCCTGGGCTAGGGTGGAGGCTCAAGAAGCCTTTTCCACCCAAACCCAGGCTGGCTGCACCCTGAGAAGTTACATTTCAGTGTCCTTCAAAGTGTTGAAGCTGCAGTAGTTGGGACATGTTCCCAAGTTCTTTTCAAAATCTCTGTCACAAAATATTTATAAGGGTTTTTAATGATTAAAATAAAAAATAAAGTACCTGTCATATGCCTGGCAAAACTGCACAAGGTCTTTAAGTTTGTCCAAAAGAAAATAAATTCTGAAGTGATTAGTTCACCGTCATTTTTCTTCCTTACCTTTGGCTGCTAGCTCTGACTATACCCATTGAGACACCAAATTAGAGAAAAAAGAGAGAGAGGGGAGGGTAAGAGGGAGGGAGGGAGGGAAGGAGGAAGAGAGAGAGGGAGAAAGAGACAGAGAATGGGAGCAGAAGAGAGAGGAGCGTAGTGGAGGAAAGGAAATTAGGAACATGCCAGAGAAAATCCCATTTTACGAGGGAAGGCATTTTTCAATGATTCTCAGTGCATGCTTCGATTCCATCTACAGTCATAGAATTCTTAGAGTTCATTGAAAAAGTCCATATCACTCTTCCCCAGAGGTCTGGTGACTAATAACAACTGGTTCTGGATCTACTCTAAAGATCTTCCTGTGCCTCTCAAGAGCAGACATTGCTTGTCCTTTGTGGGTTACACATTGTGGCTTTGTGAGTCTTCATTTAAGTACATATGATTCTGTTTTGCTCAGTGTAGGGTCTCAAAAAGCCTAGGAGCCCATGTTCTGCCTCCTTGAGACATTAAGATCCAAGGAAGAGAAAAAATGATCAAGGATATTCCTGGAGTCAAACCATTAAACCACTCTCCCTACTTAGTGGTGGTTGTCCTTCCCTTGCACTTTGGATGGAAGCTCTGGCTGTCTAATGACTTTTCCCGTCACTCTTCTATAACAAAAGCCACAATCAATGCTTTCATCAGAGAACACATTTTCAATTCAGAAATTAAGACTTAAGTCCAGAAGAATCCATACTTCAACCTTCATTCAAAGGTAAGACCCTCCAGGCCTCCCTCAACTGCTGACAGACATCTACCTTCAGAGAGGAGCAAGGCTGACTTCTTTCTTATTTCTGGCTCTGACTTTATCATGGATATATCCCAAAGCTCTCTGCAGACCAGTCTGCTGGACCTACCTGACTGTAGTCAAGACCTCTCATCCAACCACTCAGCATCTGCCTTGGAGAAAAACCGACAGCCTCTTACTTCTGGGGACTCTTTGTTCTGGCAGCCACACTGGATAAAAGACACCTTTAAACAGACCTCGAGCTTACATTCTTACTACTGGTTCCACATTTGGTCTTTTGGATGCACTTGCCTTCAACCCATAATTGGAGGAGGTTCAAGTACTTCGCAGATGTAGAAACTTCCCGGTTGCAATCCTTTATTAGGTTGCTGCAGGCAGGCATGAGATGGGAACTGATTCTCACATTCACCAACTGCAAGGGACATTTGTCAAGCTTTTCAAATGGCCCTGATGACATGCTTGTCACGTCACCAGGTTTCAACCAAGTGGCAGTACCCTTTCTACTCCCCATGGCTCTTTCACTTAATAAATCACCTTCAAAGATGCTCTTTTAATCTCCATTCTCTCAACCTTTGTAACTGCCTCTTGTGGATGAGAGGTTTCTAGAGTTGCAAAACCAATTCTCAAATGTTTCTTTGAAAATCTACATCTTGGCCTGGCATTTCCTTTTGGAATTCCACATATCGTGTCTTGATACTTGAGTGGAAACTTCCGATTCATTATTCTGTTATAGATTAAAGAATGAATGTCACTATCCTTAAAATGGAGGAAACAGTCACTCACAAGAAATGATTCTTTTTATTCTACACCAAGTACTGGGATTCTTCAATGGGAATTCAGAACCATCACCATATAGGTGGTTGCCCAAGTAGGAAAAGGAAATCAGTGGCCCAAGCAGGGAGGGAGTTGGCAACATGTACATGCCCCCTCTACAAATTAGGGGCCTCATTCTATCTGTCATAGTTTCCTAATGTTACCATAGCAGAAAATCTAAACCAGGGTCTCAGCCGTATCAATTCTTTCTTTGGCCATCTCTCCTAATTTCTGGTGTCTGCCAGCAATCCTATGTGTTCTTAGTTGTAGACAGTCTTCACATAGTACCTTTCTTCTCCTCGTGTGTGTATCTGTGTCTATTCTGATCTTTTTATAAGACATCTCTCAGAAGTGATTAGGTTTAGGATCCGCCCTACTCTGGTATGACCTCATTAACATAATAAAAGAAAGCCCCTATTCCCAAATAGGGTCACATTCTCAGGCACAGGGGTTAGGACTTCAACATATCTTTTGAGGGGGGCACAATTCAATCCATAACAATATCCACACTGCCTCTGGCACAGAGCACCCCAAAAACAGCCTGTAGGGCAACCCAAGCAACTGCTTCACTGCACAGCCCTGGAGTGGGACGGATTCCGAGCAGTGTCTATGCCTTCACAGATGCTCATTTAAAAGAATTAAAACTGCAAGAAAATCCTGGGAACCTGGAACCTGAGTGTGCTAAGAATATTTCAGAAAAAGAGCTTGGAAGGGAGAATGAGAAAACAAGATACAAGGAAAAGATTAGTCCAAAGGACTAATGGACCACAACTACCACAGCCTCCACCAGACTGAGGGTCCCAGACAGAGCTGGAGAAAAAAGTAGAACAAAATTCTAACTCACAAAAACACTTACTGGCCTGACAGAGACTGGAGAAACCCTGAGAGTATGACCCTCAGACACCCTTTTAGCTCAGTAATGAGGTCACTCCTGAGGCTCACCCTTCAGCCAAAGATTAGACAACCCCATAAAACAAAATGAGACTAATGGGGCACAGCAGTACAGGAACAAGGAAATAGAAGGCAGGAGGGGACAGGAAAGCTGGTAATAGGGAACCAAAGGTTGAGAAGGGACAGTGTTGACATGTCGTGGGGTTGTTAACCATTGCCATAAAACAATATGTATACTGTTTAATGAGAAAGTATTTGTTCTGTAAACCTTCATCTAAAGTACAATAAAAAAGAAAAAGAGCTTGGGGAAGCGGAAACGATGATGAGGGCTGCAACAGCAGCTTTGGATTTTCTATTTTATTACTTGTGTCAAAACATGAAATCTGTCTTAACATATTTTACCATATTACATGCAGCGCCCTTTAAAGGAAAAAATAAAATAAAATCAATGTGAAGCTGAGAAAATAAATCTTATCTATTCAATATTAGCAAGCAATACTGTAAGAAGAAAAAAAACAACTGTGTGACAAGTCCTTCAGTACTTTTCTAAATATGAAAAGATATATGGATGCAAAATATTAGAATTAGTGAAGTCTATTGTAAAAATCCTTCTAAAATAGATATTATGATAGACAATTTTATTATGAAAATTGCCTGAAAATATCTAAGGTTGACATAGACACATGACAACTGTTAGTAAACCTAATTTTTAACATTGTAAGGAACTTTTTTTTTTTTTTTTTTTGCTTTCTAATTTTTATTCCTTGAAGACCTTTCTTTCTTTGTGTATTTTGTAAGTAAATGGTTTGTATGTGGAGAAAACTGATTTGGAAATTAAGCTGAGGTTTATAAATATTTAAAATACAATTGTATGACAAAATTCAACCTGAATTATACGCAGCGTCGGAATAAGGGTATTGAAATACTTTCCGTTTTAACTGTTGAAGGGGAACATAATGGAAGTCATGAGAGGGACAATCAGTCAGAGTCCAAACATGTGCGAGTCCCTTCCTAACTAAGACAGCAGGTCAGTAGCCTCATAGGTTCTTTTTGTTATTCTGCACCAATTAAGCAGGAGTTATGGACTGGCTGAATGAATAGAACAATGACTTTGACTGCGGTGGACTCTACTGTATTCACACTACTTTCCTGTCCCAGTGTTAGAGTGGAACTTTGTTGTTGTTAGCTGCTGTTCAGTCACCCCTGAATCATGGCGACCCCATGTACAACAGGATCGAATTGTTGTGATCCATAGGGTTTTCACTGGCTAATTTTCAGACGTAGATCAGGGGGTCTTTCTTCCTAGTCTGTCTTAGTCTGGAAGTTCCACTGAAACCTGCAAAGACTCCCCTGAAACATAGGTGGTGGCTGTGCATGAGGTGCACTGGCTAGGAATTGAACCCTGGTCACCCACATGGAAGGCAAGAATTCTTCCACTGAACCACACCACTGCCCTTGAACAGAACATTAGGGTGGATAAAAACAGGGACTTTAATTTATTTATTAAAGATCTGTGCTGCTTCAGGATACTGGCACTTTTCTTCAGACCGAAGAAAGTGCATCTTTTCAGCTAATTTAACCTTTCCAACTTTACTGACTCATGGAGGGGATTAGCATATCAATGCAAAATGAAAAAAGGGAGAAAGACTAGGAAAAAGGGAAAGTTGGTCTTTTTCAAGACACAAGTTTCAGATCCTCATTAAAAACAATAATGTGTGGTTGTTGTTGTTAGGTGTGGTTCAGTCGATTCAGACACATAGTGACCCCATGTGATAGAGTAGATCTACCACATAGGATTTCCTAGGTTGTAATTTTATGGGGGAGCCCTGGTGGCACAGTGGTTAAGAGCTCAGCTGCTAACCAGTGTGTCGGCAGTTCGAATCCACCCGCCACTCCTTGGAAACCATAACGGGCAGTTCTACTCTGTCCTATAGGGTCACCATGAATTGGAATCAACTCAGTGGCTACAGGTAACGGTAACTGGCAATGGGGTAAACTTTATGGGAGCAGATGGCCAGGTCTTTTATCCCACGGAACCGCTGAGTGGGTTCCAATCTCCAACCTTTGGGTTAGTAGCCTAGCTCTTAGTCATTGCACCACCAGGGCTACTTAAAAAACAATAATAGTAATAATAGTAGCAGTAGTAGTTAGAAAGTAAACTGCAGCACAGAAAACTGGAATCCTGACATGCTGTAAGTAAGGGCTTATATGTTCACTTGATCTTTTTTCTGTGAAGATGGATTTGTCTTGATCTTTCACCACTCATCCTCCCATCGTCCTCGTATATGAATCAGGTAGCAAGCTCAGAACACAGTGACCTGTCCAGTGGGACTGAATTTACATCAGATACTTGGCTTTGCTGCATTTTGCTCTCTGTTTCCCACCCATACAAAATGTCTATCCAGTGTTCCATTAGCAAGGAGGCATTGAGTCTATGTGTACTTTTCTTTTTGGCAGATCACATGTTTCCGTGAAAACAGAAACATTAAAACTTCAGTAGTAATTGCAGAAGTAACCATCTTACCCATATATTTCCAATTTCCCTCATAAAGGTGACCTCTCAACACAAATACATAGTTTGTGTTGGTCCAAGAACACAGGATATTTACACATTGTTCCCTCTACCTAGAACACTTTGTATGTATCTTCCAAATCGACCTGCCAGATTATTTCCATTGATCCTTCAGTCTCAAATTACACATTACATTCTTTGCAAAGCTTCCCCTAACTTCCTAAGGCATGATGGAGTATTACTCTTGTTTTACCTGTGTAACTTATACATGTCACCATGAAATCGATTATTAACATACGTAATTGTTGGTTTGCACGTCTGTCTTAGGTACAAAGGTCGTGACTTGACTGTGTTGTTGTTAGGTGCTGTCAAGTCAATTCCAACTCATAGCAATGCCATGTGATGGAGTAGAACTGCCTCATAGGGTTTTCTAGTCCTCAATTTACAACGAGGTTCCTTTCCGAAGACTATCTTAAGTCAGTTCTAACATAAGTAGAATACTTCTTTTTTTTTAAGTTTTCATTATGATTACCTCTTATCAGTATCTTTATAAACCTGATCTTTGAACAGCTGTGAGTGAACATCTGAGAATGATAACATCAGCAAATAATGCCCTGTAACATTGTATGTAGTACATATTTCTAAAGATAAGATGTACAAAAAAAAGAAAAAAACAGATGGTTATAAGTGCAGCTCGTCATAACTTGAATGCATCATAAGTCAGGGACTACCTATACAGCCTAGAAAACCCTATGGAGCAGTTCTGCTCTGTCACATGAGGTTGCTATGAGTCAGATGCAAATTGCCATGTCTTTTCTCTCTAGGAGCTGCTGGGTGGGTTCGACCCTCCAACTTTTTGGTTAGTAGTTGAGCACTTAACTGTTGTGCCACCAGGGCTCCTGACTGGACTGGAAACAAACAACAAAAAAAATCAAATTCATTGCCGTTGAGTAAAAAAAAAAAAATCTCCTCTGATGCCTGAGATTCCCTTAAATAAAAGGTTAAATATTTCATTTCCTAACAAGAAATCTTGAAAAAAAAAATTAAATAGAAATGCTTGGTTTCTGAAGCACTTAAGTGCAAATGATCTTCAGTTTAAATATAATCAATCAATCAACTAGAATAAAGTCTGATTATAATAACACCTTCCATTTGTATAGTGTTTTGTACTTTATAAAGCAATTTCATATTCATTATATCATTCAATTCTCTCAATATCCCTGTGAGAAAATCAATTATTTCCTTATAAAGTAGGAAACTGAGGCTGACAATGATTAGATGATTAAAAACTAGCTGAGCAGGAACAAAAGAATCCTCAGTCTTTTATATCTGATTCTCATAAACCTAAACCAAATATTTCCCAATCTGTATTGAACTATTGGAATTCCGAACATAATATCTACTCATCAAATATTTATTGTGAGTGTACTGTGTGCCAGAGATAAGGGAAACAATAGTGAATAAGATACATCCAGCCTCTACTTTCATAGGACTTAGAGTCCAGTGGGGATATAGATGCATAAACATTCAATTTTTGTACAGTGTGGTAAGGGCACTGAGACAGGATGCCCAGGGTATTTAATTTTTGTTTAATTTTGGGAACACTTAGGAGGAGTACCTATTCCAGACCTACTGGGAAGGAGGTGGTATCAGATAAAGCTTACTACAGGGAATGATATCTAAGTCTCGGCCTTAAGGACTAGTGGGAGGTGACCAGGCAGAGAGAGGCATTTTAGAGTGACCAGTATGTGCAAGCCTAGAAGAAAAAGTTGGGTACTGAACTGGAACTGCAGAGAGTGCAACAGGGATAGAACAAAAGTTAACTGTAAAGGCAGAGTAGAGTTGAATCTGAGACAGGAGACTTGCATGGATGGTGCAGAAGTTTGTAAACCATTCTTAAGGGATTTGAACTTCATTTTAGGGGTCTTGGGAGTCACTGAAATGTTTTAGGTAGGAGATAAATGACTGGATTTGCATTTATGGAAGATTATGTGGTATGCCTTATAGAGAATGGATGTGATTCACAAACATCCCTGGAAACAAAATATCTTGGAATAAACTGCACCTAAACTCTATGTGAGTTAGCTGAAGAAGACTGGTTTTAGCTCAGTCATCAGGGACAGGTCCTAAGATTGGGTCAAGGACCTAGGTACAGACAAAGGATAGACACCATTCCTGTGCTGTCTGTAATTTGGTCATCTGTGGGCAGGGGGTCCTGCTCAGACCACGGTCAGGAATCTTCAATCTCTCTGCAGAGAAAGGCAAGAACTAAAGCTCTGATACAATGGATTGAAAAAGGATTGGAAAGTGAAGAGAGGAGATAGTAAATGTAAACAACTCTTCCAGGGAAGGAACCAGGGTCACATAATCAGGAGACTGCAACAACCTGAGACCAGAAGAACTAGATGGTGCCTGGCTACCACCAATGACAGCCCTGACAGGGAACACAACAGAGAGTCCCTGTTGGAGCAAGAGAAAAGCGGGGTGCAGAACTCAAATTCTAGTGAAAAAGATTAGACTTAATGGTCTGATTGAGACTGGAGGAACCCCAGAGAGTATGGCCCCTGGACACTTCATCAACCCAGCACTAAAATCATTCCTGAGGCCAACTCGTCAGTCAAAGATGAGACTGGACTATGGGACATAAAATGATACTCATGAAGAGTGTGCTTCTTAGCTGAAGTAGATACATGAGACTAAATGGGCAGCTTCGGCCTGGAGGTGAGATGAGATGGCAGAGAGGGTGAGGAGCTGGTTGAATGGACATGGGAAATCAGGGGTGGAAAGGAGGAATGTGCTGTCAAAGTAGAGAGAGAGCAATTAGGATCACATAACAATGTATGTATAAATTTTTGTATGAGAGACTAACTTGAATTGTAAACTTTCACTTAAAGTACAACAATAAAATAAAATTTAATTTAAAAAAAGAAGGAAGGAACAATCAACAGGATTAGTTGAGAGAGCTGGCTACAAATAAACAAAACAACAGCAAAAGTCCTCTTCACTGACAGTTTCAGGGAGTAATAAAGATTAAGAAGACTCTGAAGAGTTTTATCATTTAGATTTAAAATGAATCCTGGGATTCAGGAGGGCATGATGGTAATATGTTAGTAGGAGAACTGAAGGTTGGGAGGAAGCAGAGAATAAATGAGGATGGGAGAGAAAGAAGAGAGAATCAGAAGAAGTTGAGCTTTTTAGGGTGACCAAAGATTGAGAGGGGCAAAAACAGAATTAACTAACCTGGAGTCCTGAATGGAAGTCAGGTGATAAATTGTCTATTAGAGAGACTATGCTTCAGCACATTGTCATCATGTGGCAGATTTGCTTAGCTCTCAGATATGTCAAGTGCTGGACAGTCACCTTGGAGTTATTCAAAGAAGGAAGGGAGATATAATATTTGGAGGGATTATTTACACAGCCGAAGCACTTACCACAAGTGTTTCACAGAAGTTTGAACTGATGTTTTTGTTTGTTTGTTTGTTTGTTTTTTATTTCTCTGGATAAATTTTCTCTAGAAGAAGTGGAGACATTAAAAAAAAAAAAAATCAACAGATGATGAAGTCAAAGTTTGGGCCAAAACCTATAATGATTTTAAAGAATCTATATTATGCACACCAGAGTGTCTGTTCTTAACACAACTGAGGTACACATTCATAACAAGAAGACAAATTTTTAAAATAATCATAATTTAGAAATTCCAAAGCCACATCCAAATATTAATTACCAAGAAGAAATCATTAAGGAAACTACAAAATACTTAGAACTGAAAGGTAATGAAAAATTGCATATCAAAACTTCTGAACCATAGCTACCGCAATATTAAAGAACATGTTTAACCTTAAATACTTGTATCAGAAACGAGAAATGGTGAAAGTCAATGAGCTAAGCTTACAACTTGAGAAGTTAAAACAACATCAGCCAAAATAAAAAGAGGAAGAAAAGAAAAAGAAATGGAAGGAAATAAAAAGATGGGCAATAATTAATGACGGGAGGAGGAGGGACTAAGCCAACACAAAGAGGATGAAGAAAACCAGAGTTGATACTTTGAAAATATTAACAAAAAAATTTTTAAGTGGCAAGATTTTTTAAGGACAAAGAACAGGAGAGTGAGATAGAAATGACACATATGAACAATATTATAAATAAAAAGATTCAAAAGAGATTTTAAAAATAAGCTAATACTATAAAAATTTTTATTCCCAATTTGAGAATTTAGATAAAATTAACATATTCTTAGAAAAATATAAATTTCCCAAACTTGACTCTATTAAGTAGAAAAGCATAAACAGTAATATGAAGAAAATACTTGTTTAAAAATTTCCCAAAGTGTTTTACACTGAGCTACATAAAACTTTTCAAGAGAATAAAAATAAAATAAATCCAGTTGTATGCAAACTCTTTCTGATGCAAACAAAATAAAATAGTCCACCACACATTTTATGAGGCTAAGACCAATATTTGTTAAAGACAATATGAAAAGGAAAATTACAGACCACTCTCATTCATGTGTTGATATGCAAGAGTCCTAACAAAATACTAGCAAATTAAATTTGGAAATACCTATAGAAAAAAAAGTATACTGCATCATTATCACTTTGAGTTTATTCCAGGAGTGCAAGATTGGTTCAACACTAGCAAATATATTAATTAAATTAACTACATGAGAGCAAAAGTATGACCTTGAGTATCTCCCACCTGAATTTAGAGACCATCTCAAGAATATATTTGACACATTGAACGCTAATAAATGAAGACCAGACAAGTTGTGGAATGACATCAAGGACATCATACATGAAAAGATCAAGAGGCCATTAAAAAGATAGGAAAGAAAAGACCAAAATGGATGTCAGAAGAGACTCTGAAACTTGTTCTTCAACGTCGAGTAGCTAAAGTGAAAGGAAGAAATGATGAAGTAAAAGAGCTGAATAGAAGATTTCTTCATAGGGCGACTTGAGAAGACAAAGTAAAGTAATATAATGAAACATGCAAAGACCTGAGTTAGAAAACCAAAAGGGAAGAACACGCTCGACATTTTTCAAGCTGAATGAACTGAAGAAAAAATTCAAGGCTTGAATTGCAATATTGAAGGATTCTATGGGGAAAATATTAAATGATGCAGGAAGCATCAAAAGAAGATGGAAGGAATACACAAAGTCACTGTATCAAAAATAATTGGTCAATGTTCAGTCATTTCAGGAGGTAGCATATGGTCAAGAACTGGTGGTATTGAAGGAAGAGGTCCAAGCTGCACCGAAGGCATTGACGAGAAAAGGGCTTTTTCTTTTTTTTTTTTTTTTTTTTAACCGATTAAGATGTTTCAATAAACGGATGCAGCGCTGGAAACACTCATTTGTCTACGCCAAGAAATTTGGAAGACAGCTACCTGGCCAACTGACTGGAAGATATCCATATCTGTACCCATTCCAAAGAAAAGTGATCCAACAGAATGCATACATTATTAAACAATATCATTAATATCACACTCAAGTAAAATTTTGCTGAAGATTATTCAAAAGCGGTTGCAGTAGTACATCAACAGGGAACTGCCAGAAATTCAAGGCAGCTTCAGAAGAGGACTTGGAATAAGGGATATAGTTGCTGATGTCAGATGGATCTTGGCTGAAAGCAGAGAATAACAGAAAGATGTTTACCTGTGTTTTATTGACTATGCTAAGGCATTTGACTGTGTGGATCATAACAAATTATAGATAACATTTCAAAGAATGGGAATCCCAGAACACTTAATTGCGCTCATGTGGAAACTATACAGAGACCAAGAACATTTTAGCAGCTGTAAATCTTTACGGAATAAGACTGCCATATCTTTCTCCTGCAGAGCAGCTGGTGGGTTTGAACCACTGACATTTCAGTTAGCAGCTAAGGGCTTTAACCACTGAGCCACTGGGTCTCATTTACATACAATAGTCCTTTTTAATCTGTTAATGCTGAAAGGTTGGCTGTTCGAGCCCAACCAGAGATACCTCGGGAGAAAGGCCTGGCAATCTACTTCTGAAAATCAGCCATTGAAAATTCTATGGAGCACAGTTCTACTCCGACACGTGGAGTCTCCATGATTCAAAAGCAACCTAATGACAACTAGCTGGCTTGGCAAGAGGGACACCTGGGTTCTGGCCAATGCCATTTCACGCACAGCCACTGCCTGTCTGTCAGTGAAGACTTGGTGTTGCTATGAGGCTGAACAGGTTTCAGCGGAGAGCCTAGACTAAGACTGACTAGGAAGAAAGAACTGGAGATCGACTTCCAAAAAATCAGCCAACTTTATGGAGAGTTGTGCTTGGGGTCACCATGAGTCAAGGGCCGACCTCACGGCAGACAGCAATAACAACTCTGAACACCTGATGCAGTTTCCCCCTTAGTGCCACCCCCTAGAACCAGCTGCCGTCCTTGACCTAACTCAATCCCACACCATGAGTTCTGGAAGTCCAGCTCATCAAAGCCCTGCTCTCTCCTGCCCTACTATAGCCTGCAAAATTTAAATAAAATTAGCATAATAGGGAACTCAGAATATACTATAAGGAAACCTTTCCACACTGGGGGGAAAACAAATTCTGGTGATCCAGTCCTTTTTCTTACAAACATTACAGCTTTCACAAAGTATTTCTCTATTTGAAAAATTGACTTTCTCATAATGTTACATTAAAAAAAAGTGTGTTTTTCCTCTCTCTAAGCAAAAGGTAGTTTTTGATGGATTGAACAGCTTTTTTCTAATTAGCTGAAAGCCTTCGTCTTTACAATTGCACACAAGTGAGTAAGTGATGACTGACAGTGTTCCAGAATCTGACTACGGCATGGTACCTTGACCTCGGAGGCCTAAAGCTTCTTTAGAATCTCAGAGGTTCAGGTAGAGTGATCTGAGTGTGAGGTGAAACATTTGCCGTGGATGCTGGATTTTAATTAGACTGCAGAAGTTAGGGAAGAAGATGTTCTGATTAGTGGCAAGTATTGCTGCACTGTGGCATTACTGTCATATTTTTAACCAGTCATGACAGGTAGTTATTATATTTAAGCTTCAAATTTCCTCAATTCCTATTATTGCTAAATCAGAACTTAATAAAGTCTCTTGGGATGGGTTAGACAGGTGTGATCCAAAGACACCTTCCATCAAAATGAAAGAGGTGAAAAAATCTTTAGTCTTTGCCTCCACCTAGAAAATAGCAAAACAAAAATAACATTACCTGACCTATTCTTTTGATCCTCCTTGACCACCATACTTGATGTCTTAGTCATCTGGTGCTGCTCTAACAGAAATACCACAAGTGGATGGCTTTCACAAGAGAAATTTATTTTCTCACAGTCTAGTAGGCTAGAAGTCCAAATTCAGGGCGTCAGCTCCAGGGGAAGGCTTTCTCTCTCTGTTGGCTCTGGAGGAAGGTCCTTGTCATCATCAGTCTTCCCCCAGACTAGGAGCTTCTCTGTGCAGGAACCTCAGGTCCAAAGGACATGCTCTGTTCCTGGTGCTCCTTTCTTGGTGGTATAGGGTCCCCCTCTCTCTGCTTGCTTCCCTTTCCTTTTACCTCTTGAGAGATAAAAGGTGGTACAGGCCACACCCCAGGGAAACTCCCTTTACATTGGATCAGGGATGTGACCTGGGTAAGGGTGGTGTTACAATCCCACCCTAATCCTCTTTAATGTAAAATTACAATCACAAAATAGAGGACAACCACACAACACTGGGAATCATGGCCTAGCCAAATTGATACACTCATTTTTGGGGGGACACAATTCAATCCATGACACTTGAGGAACTTGGAAGGCAAAAAAGGAAAATACTGGGGAGAGCTTAGGAAGATCCTGAACAGTTTCCTAAGGAAAATGATGACCTAAAGCCCTGGTTAGGTGAACAGAAGAGCCACCAATCTCCCTAGGGCAGCTGTCTCACAGGGAGCCGTTCTCATTTCACTGACAGGGTGGGACACAGCTAAGTTATGGGTTTTGTTAATTTAGCAAGCCAATAGTCACTTGGAGTCCAATATTTAATGGTAATTAGACTCCTGTGGGGTTTATAAGATAAAAAATTCTGGAGGAAGTTCATCAATTCCCCTTTAACTACCCAACATATTCAAGTGGGAAGTAATTTCTTTTAAAAGAGCTGAGGTACCTGTGATTTGAGACTTATCAGAAAGACTGGTAAATTTGGGACTGGTAGAAAGGGTTAGAATTTTCACCCACTCTAGTGACTCAGGGGCTCTTGGCTTAAGTAGTATTTTCCCCGTGAACTTATTATCATAAATCGGCAGGCAAGTCCCTCAATGGATAAATAACTAACAGGATTTTGTGATTAAAGAACAGTTGTCCCTACCTATTCTACACTTCTCCCAACACATCTAAGTAAAGACAAAGCCTATAGACAGATTTCATTGGGAGGAGATGATTGCCTTAACTCAGAATTACTAGCTGTCTGGGCGGGGTTTTCCCCACAATGAGCAGTGGTTGTGTTGGTGTTGGAGGGGTGGGGGTGGGAGTGGGGAAGGCAGGGAAGGAGGTAACACAGGAGGTGGTGTTGTTAGGTGCTGTTGAGTCAGTTCTGACTCATAGTGACCCTATGTACAACAGAACAAACCACTGCCCGGTCCTGTGCCATCTTTGCAATCATTATGTTTAAGCCCGTTGCTGCAACCATCATTGAGGGTCTTCCTCTTCTTCGCTGACTTTCTACTTTACCAAGCATGATGTCCTTCTCCAGGGACTGATCCCTCCTGATAACATGTCCAAAGCATGTGAGATGTACTCTTGCCATCCTTGCTTCTAAGGAGAATTCTGGTTGTACTTCTTCCAAGACAGAGGAGTAGGAAGGTAGAAAGGGGTCCTGGTGGCAAAATGGCTGCTAACCAAAAGTTGATGGTTCAAACCCACCAGCTGCTCCACAGGAGAAAAGATCTGGCAACCTGTTCCTATAATGATGGCAGCCTAGAAAACCCTATGGGGCAGTTCTACTCTGTCCTATAGGGCTGCTAAGAATCAGAATCCACTGATGGCACCTAACAAAAAAGGAGGCAGATCTATTGAACAAGGTTTGTAAGAGAAATAAATGTCAGGAATGGCAATTACTCACAGAAGGGCCAGACCAAAGGGGTTAAATTAGGAGGTCACAGGTAAGGTTCTGAAGTTCTGAAAGAGAGGTGATTTGCTGCAGAAGGACTTAGGACCCAGAAGTTGGCACCTGCTTTATACAGAGGAGGGGGGTGATAAACATAGCAATTGTAGAATAAACAATAAAAAAACTCATTGCCGTGGAGTCTACTCTGACTCACTATAGAGCAGAGCTGCCCCATAGGGTTTCCAAGGAGAGGCTGGTGGATTCCAACTGCTCACCTTTTGGTTAGCAGCCAAGCTCTTAACCAATGTGCCACCAGGGCTCCAATAATAGGATAATGATCTCATTGTAGCCACTCGTTGTTTTCTCTGCATGCCAGGCTCATTTCACAAAGGTGGTATTCTTTAATTTTCCATTGGTAGAGAAAATAGATCTAATTAGAAATATCTATCTTAGACAGGAAAGAGAATACTGAAGACTTATTCCAATGTGAGAAAG
This sequence comes from Dugong dugon, assembly GCA_030035585.1. Lineage (NCBI taxonomy): Eukaryota > Metazoa > Chordata > Mammalia > Sirenia > Dugongidae > Dugong > Dugong dugon. Next base: position 38,899,247 of record CM057467.1, read on the forward strand.
TGTATTTTAAGGACAAGAGTGATCAAGTAGGAAAACAATGACCCTCTCAATTAGAACCTCAGAGAGAACCATGGTGAATGTTGGGAGCTGAAGAACATCAACCGTGTCATCTTTTGTAATGGAATATTCCCCAGTCCGTTAAATGAAGAGGTGGAGGGCCAAAAGAAGGTACACAGCATAAATGGATGATCTGTAAAGAATTCTTATAGAAAAGTGTTTCATATATGGGACTTGCTAATTTTTCAATTTCATTGTTCTCTCTGTATTCTGTTCTGATTATTTAAAAAGATTTCTGAAGGTCTTTATAGCTTTTTTTTTTCAGCATTAGATTCCTCTATTATCTTCTACCATTCTTTCCACTTAAAGCCCTGAGAAAGCCTTCAGTGCAAGCAAGAGAGAAATTGGTTTCATTACGTTTTTCCTCGCCCATTCTGTAAATCATCAGTGTAGGTAATTGCAGTAATTTCCAGCTTAGCATGTACCTTCCTTCCATGTAATAGGATTAAAACCCAGTCTGTCATGCTGCCCTGTTATGGTTTATAGATTGAATTTATCTCTTCACTATCTGCATTTGATCAAACCTTGTTGTCACCTCAGTTCTGACTAAATCTGTTTTCCTTTGCCATCGTCCAAGGGGATTTTGCAACACATGCCTTTTTCATTGTATGGGAAGTGTGGGGTTATTTCTGGAAGGTAGCAAGCATACTGTAGAACTCGCCATATTTCCATGTGTTATGCATTTCTAACATTTTCTTTTTTAAATTGCACATCTCTCTTGTCTTTTATGATGCAAACAGAGAACAGTTTTCAAAAAAAAATAATAAATGAGAAAAGGATTTATTTGGTCTCCTTAAATGACTTGAAAACTTTTTAAATTGTGCCAATAAATCCTCCTTTCCAGCTGCTCAGCATCAAACACTCTGTAAAAGCATACTGTGAGTCACAAACAGGAATTTTCAGATTGATCCCCGACTGCAGAGTAGGTGAATTTAGTGTAGCTGATGTTATATTTCCCCCTTAATTCTTAAAAAAATGATTTGTTTTGGCTATTCCAGAATCATATCACATAAATAAAAGTGAAAAAAGTCCGTTCAAATAAATTGGACTCTCTTTTAAGAATCAGGAAAATGTTCCAACTGGTAATGCTATTAGTGTGGCTACTATTATTTTTAAAAAACATAACTGGGAAATAAAGACTGCTCAGCATTGAGCAAAAGAAGGCATAAGAAGGAACAAAATTGAATCTTATTTACCTTTACATACTTCCCTTGACTCTTTTGCTCCTTTGTAAAATGATTTGAAATACACTATGGGATTAAAACTATCTCCCTTTATGTTGACTATGCTCTATTATAAGGTGCTAAGTCCCTATTTTGAAACATCTCCCATCAAATATCACCACCTCTTCTAAATAACACAGGAAATATATGCTATGGGACAGGCAACATCCCTACCTCTCTCTGCTCCACCCTACCGTATTCTGACATGCTCATATTCTGAAAACACTTAAAACAAGGCTGTAGAATTGAAGTTTTCTGCAAGAAAAATCCATGACAATCCTAAAATCTTCAAATTGTGTAGGAGAACAGTACGTTTTACAATAGTTCCATTTCTATTACTAAAACTTACCAAAAGTAGAAAAACTAGAAGGGGAAGCATGGAGGTCTGCATTCACCTAGCTCACCAGAACACTAGCAGGAGTCGTCATCATAATCCTTTAAAAAGGACCATCCCATTCTCCAAATACTCAGGATGTTTCATCGGGAGTGCCTCTTCAGTGTTTCTCATCATGCATTTCTCTTAGTCCTGAGGGCCTCTTTGTCCTTAGCCTCCGTTATAGTGGCCCTGTCTCACTAGAAACTGCCAGCCTAAACACAGATCCAAGGGCAATAGACAAGAACTTGGCTATTTCCCTTAGATGATCCTCACAGTTTTTCCTATGTAACAAAATTATTCATTCACTTCTATATTCATTCAACAAATATTTACTGAGAATCCACTAAGCGCAAAGCAATGTTCTAAACAATTTACCACTCACGTAGAGGCTTAATTCTCATGGAATGTCTAGAGTGACCAACTTTTTCTAGTTTGCCCAGGTCTTCCTATTTTAAAACTGCATGACCTGTATCCCAGGAACCTTCTCAGTCTTGAGCAAACCAGACTGCTATTTCTCCTACAGAGAATTTGTTTATCAACACGTTTTTCATAGACTATGAGGCTTAAAATCCTGGCACAGAAAATTCAGGAAATCTTTTTCACTAATAGTTTGCATTGGTTGGTATGGGAGAATCTTGTAGATATTGGTATGTGCGTACCAGATTCCACAGCTGGTGGACCTTGCCCTGTAAGGAAAACTAGCTTCCATTAAACTCTAACTTTTTACCTGGAACTCATGGCTGTCTTGAGATAAAATTTTAAATAAGCGAATTTTTCTCTTGGGTCTTTCTTCTTGCCCTGTATTTATTTATTTATTTACCTCCTTTAGTACATAATGTTTCCATGCCCTCTTTCTTTTCAAGGCATCACCATTCAGCAACACAAGTCTAGTTGTTCTTCTCTGTTGTTGTTGTTAGGGGCCATTGAGTCGGTTCCAACTCACAGCAACCCTATGTACAACAAAATGAAAAACTGCCCAGTCCTGATCCCTCCTCCCAATCGCTGTTATGCTTGAGCCCATTGTTGCAGCCACTGTGTCAGTCCATCTAGTTGAGGGCCTTCCTCTTTTTCATTGACCGTCTACTTTACCAAACATGATGTCCTTCTCTAGGGACTGATCCCTCCTGATAACATGACCAAAGTATGTGAGACGTAGTCTCGCCATCCTTGCTTCTAAACAGCATTCTGGCTCTACTTCTTCCAAGACAGATTTGTTCATTCTTTTGGTAGTCCATGGTATATTCAGTATTCTTCATCAACACTGTAACTCAAAGGCATCAATTCTTTTTAGGTCTTCCTTATTCATTGTCCAGCATTCGGATGCGTATGACGTGATTGAAAACACCATGGCTTGGGTCAGGCGCACCTTAGTCTTCAAGGTGGCATCTTTGGTTTTCAACACTTTAAAGAGGTCTTTGCAGCAGATTCGCCCAATGCAATGGGTCTTTTGCTTTCTTGACTGCTTCTTCCATGGGCCTGGATTATGGATTGTGGATCCAAATGAAATCCTTGACAACTTCAGTCTTTTCTCCGTTTATCGTGATGTTGCTTATTGGACCAGTAGTGAGGCTTTTTGTTTTCTTTATGTTAAGGTGTAATATATACTGAAGGCTGTAGTCTTTGATCTTCATCATTAAGTGCTTCAAGTCCTCTTCACTTTCAGCAAGCAAGGTTGTGTCATCTGCGTAACGCAGACTGTTAATGAGTCTTCCTCCAATCCTGATGCCATGTTCTTCTTCATATAGCCCAGCTTCTCGAATTATTTGCTCAGCATACATATTGAAAAATTACGGTGGAAGGATACAACCCTGACACACGTCTTTCCTGACTTCATGCCCTCAAGCCTTCAAACACAAAATTTCCCTCCTTCCATATGGCAATCTGTTACCAATTCTTGTTGGCCCAGGTAAACCCTTGCTTTTGGGTGAAGACTTTCCTGTTTCAGCCAACAGAATGAATGTCTACCTCTATGTTGTTTTCATGGCAGTTTTTACTACTCTTTATCAGAGCAGCGATCATACTTAAACATAATTATGTGCTTCTGTATCTGTCTCTACAATGTGTCTCTATCCTTCAGACAGGTGAAAGATATCCTTTATCTTTGCTTCTCCTGTAACTTAGATATATAGAAAGCCCTTGGACTTTTGTTTCTAAAAATGTGGCAAACTTTTGTTTCTAAAAATGGCCTGAAAAAAGAACCTTAGCAGTGCTGGATACAATATTAGAAACATGATTTTAAATGCACATTTAAGTTTTCAAGAAAGTAAGAGAAATCTTCAGGTGTCAGAAACAAAGAAGGAACTGAAAATCAGAGTGCTAAGTATGAACTGATATTGGGGTAACCCCTAGGGATTTGCCAACCTCAGTAACCAAGGAGCTTAGGATTCAATGGCCACAGGGGGACAGGAAAATAGGCCTTGGTTTTGAGCAAGGTGGAGAGCTGAAACTGAGATGTCTGGAAATTTTCTCAGCCCTTGAAGAGTGGATTAGAAAATCCACCCACCAGCAACAGTTGATTTGGAGAAGCTTATCTGTTCAGGCAGAGCATTGGGTCATAAAAAAATAAAATAAAAGACTCCCTGAGAATCAAAATCATAGATCCGATCTCACACGGTTTTAAATTGTTATCTGTATAGTTTGGGACTCCCTAAGCCAATAAATGAATAAAAAACCACTTACTTCTCTGACCTCATCCCTTCTTGATCTCCCACTCACTTGTTCTACTCTAGGCAGTCCGTCTTCGTTTCTATTCCTTGAACATATCAGCATACTCCCCACTTTAATACCATTACACTGTCTCTTCTCTCCTCCTTGAATGCTCTTCCCCCATATATGTGCACTGCAATTTTCCTTGCTCCATCAAAGCCTTTGCCAAAATGTGGGTTCTTCAGTGAGGTCCTCCTTGACCACCTCTTTAAAATTGAATTTACCTACCCCCTCCCAATATCCTTAATCTTGATCTATTTTTACTGTTTTCCGAAAGATTTATCACTGTACTGGGTTGAATAGTGCCTCCTAAAACCCATATTCATCTGAACCTCAGAATATGACCTTACTTAGAAATAGGGTTTTTTCAGATGTAACTAGTTAAGATAAGGTCATACTGGATTAGGATAGGCCCTAAATCCAATGACTGATGTCCTTGTAAGAAAGCCATGTGAAGACAGAGACACTCACAGGGAGAAGACCATGTAGTGACAGAGGCGGAGATTGGAGTGATGCACCTACAAGCCAGGAATACCAAGGACTGACGGTCACACCAGAAGCTAGGAGAGAGGTGTAGAACCAACCTTACTGACCTTGATTTCAGACTTCTAGCCCCAGCACTATGAGAGAATGAATTTCTGTTGTTTTAAACCACTCAGTTTTTGTTATAGTAGCTCTAGGAAACTAATACAGTTGCCTTCTAAACAAAAGCGATAGCTACTTATTTATTATTTGTTTGCCCCGACTAGACTACAAGCTCCAAGAGGGCAGATATTTTTGTCTTTTTTATTTACTGATATATCTCCATCATCTGGAAAAGTGTTTTGCATATAGTAGTTTCTCTGTAAAGAATTTTTAGTTGATAGAATGAGAGAATTGATGATAATGGGAATCCAGCAGGACCCAATATAAACCTTCACTAAGGAAAAACAATCTCGTCTGACCATGCAGGATTCTCATAAATAAAATTCACTAAAGACAAGGTTGAAATAACAAATTATAAAATACTTGATCAAATGTCAACCAACACAGCATAGACCAGATGTAGCACCTTCTGTTCCCTTCTCCCCTCCCCCACACCAAGTATTTCAGATAATAGAATTACTGGATACTAATATAAAATAGGTATATTTATTATGTGCTTATTATTTGTTTCCCCATACTTCAATACTTACTGATATAAAAGAAGTTCTTAAAGTATAAGAAATAAAACAAGACAATGGAGGGGGGGATTAGACATACTAAAAAATTAACCAAACAGTGACATGGGAAATAGATGAGGAAAATACCTAAAAGTTAAAACAACGACATGAAAAGAAGGCAAATATGCGTGAAATTAAAACAAACACAGTGGATTGGAAGAAAAGTCCCAATATATAACTAAATTCCAGAAGATGGAGCAGAGAAATATGGGCAGAGGCAATGTTTGCAAAAAGAATTAAAATTTTTTTCTGTCTTGATGAAATCTCAGGTTTATGAATCACAAAGAGTGCCAAGTAAAATTAATAGAACTAATCTACACCTAGACCCATTGTACTAATACTGCATGACACCATTGATGTAGGGAAGATGATCAAAACAAGCAAACAAAATGGTAGATTACTCACAAAGGAAAGATAATTAGATTGATAATAGTATTCTCTCCCAATATCAGTAATAGAAACCAAAAGACTGTGGATTATCTTCAGTGCTGAGGGAAAAAAATTTGTCATCCTGGTTTAAAAGCAGCAAAACTGTAATACCTCAAAAAAGAGTGAGGGGGCATGAATACATTTTAAAATTTAAAAAAAGTGAGATAGTGCCACTAATAATTGTTTCTGATTAAACCTGTCTTAGTTATCTAGTGCTGCTATAACAAAAATACCACAAGTGGATAACTTTAACAAACACAAATTTATTCTCTTACAGTCTAGGAGGCTAGAAGTCCAAATTCAGGGTTCCAGTGCCAGGGAAAGACTTATTCTTTCTGTTGGCTCAGGGGAAGGTCCTTGTTATCAAACTTCCCCTGGTCTAGGAGCTTCTCAGCTTAGGGACCCTGAGTCTAAAGGACACACTCCGCTCCTGGCTCTTCTTGCTTGGTAGTAATGAGGTCCCTCTCCTCTCTGCTCACTTTTCTCTTATATCTCAAAAGAGATTGACTCAAGATACAATCTAATCCTGTAGATTATGTCTTGTCTCATTAACATAACTGCTTCTAAGCATGCTTCATTAATATCATAGAGGTTAGGATTTACAACACATAGCATAAATACATCAGATCACAAAATGGAGGACAACCACACTGTACTGGGAATCATGGCCTAAACAAGTTGACACACATTTTTTGGGGGACACAATTCAATCCATAACACTATTTATGACAAAAGTTTTCAGCAAACAAGGAATAGAAGAGAATTTTGTTAATCTGATAAAGTATTATTAAGTTTTTAATATCTATATTTATTAGTAGTATACTAAAAGCAAATATAAGGTTTCTGGAGCAGAGACAATTATTATTTACTTACAACAAATAATTGTACTGGTTCCTATTTTCCCTAATTCTTAACTCTGAGGTGATATGATGAGAGTCTAACAGATAAATCTTACATATAATGGGATCTACTAGAGCCTTTGTGGTGCAGTGGTTAATCACTCAGCTGCTAACGTAAAGGTGGGCAGTTGGAACCCACTAGCCATTCTGTGGGAGAAAGATGTGACAGTCTGCTTCTGTAAAGATTACAGCCTTAGAAACCCTATGGGGCAGTTCTACTCGTTCCCATAGTGTTACTACGAGTGGGAATTGACTCAACGGCAATGGGTTTGGTTTTTGGTTTACTGTAGTCCAGGAACACCAAAAATATGAATCTGGGCATTTACATAGGAGAAGGACAGTCATCTTCTCTCCTCATCTGAAAAAAAAAAGGGAAAAACCTTTGCTCTTGATTAGAGTACTCTCTTGAATATAAATAAATCTCTCCACAGGAATGCCTCCATGGTCCTGGATCAAATCAAAACTTGAAATGCAAACACATACTTCTAGGGAGGTTACTGGTTGCTTACTGTCAAATCAGTCATAAAATAAGTTCCAAGACTTGTTCTTTTAGTTTAGGTCCCAAGTTTTAGTAAAATTTGTTCAGAAAGTGCTAACTGTGCAGAAAGATAAAAATATTTTCTTTACAGTGCAACAAAGGTATCTACCAAAAATTCGAGGCAGGTATTACATTCAATGGTGAAATCTGTAAACATTCTGTTTAAAGTCAGGAAAAAGAAAAGAATGCCTGCTATCACCACTTCTACTCAACACTGTACCAGCCAGTGCAGTAAGAGAAGGAAAAAGAAAGCATTTAAAGATGAGAAAGCAAGAAATGAAATTGTTATTATTCATAAGGGCCATGACTGTCTGCACAGAAAATTCAAGAGAACTTACAGAAAATTTTTAGAATTTGTAAGATTTCAGCAAGGATTCTAGACAATAACACAAATTTTAAGAACTCAACTAAATGCTTACAAGCAAACAATTACAAAGTGTGATTTTATAAAACTATAATAACAGTATCAATAAAAATATAAGGCAGATAAGAATAAATATAATAAAAGATGTGTGCAACCTTTATGTAGAAATGTATAACATTTTATGAGAAGACTTTTTAAAATATCCAGATAAAGGGAGAGACACAATATAGTCTGAATGTGATGATTTAGTAGCATAATGATGTTAGTTTTCCACAAATTTTTCTACAGAGCCAATATAACTCCACTCAAAATATCAACAGGGGGTTTTATTGGAACTCTTAAACTGTTTCTGAGATTCATATGAAAGGGCAAAAGAGCAAGAATAACCAAGACAATTTTGAAGAACTCGGTGACGGGTACTCACTGCAAGAAATACCAAGAGTTAATGATTAAGTAAGAGAATATGGTATTGGCTAAGGGATAGATAAGAGAGCTGACGTGTATATAAGATAGAGGTAGCATTACAAAACAGTGTGGAAATGACTGTTTTATAAATGCTTCTGAATAATTCGTTATAAACACATGAAAAGAACTGGATCTCTACCTCACAACATAAATAAATTCCTAAACGTGAAACCCAAAAATTTGAAACTTGCAACAAAAAATGCAAGTAAACATTTTTTTAATCATGCAGAAACTCATCCCAGATTTTAGAATTTCTACTTGATTTGAGTACCCTCAAACCAAACCCATTGCCGTGGAGTCGATTCAGACTCACAGGGACCCTACAGGACAGAGTAGAATGGCTCCGTAGCGTTTCCAAGGAGCGGCTGGTGGATTTGAACTGCCTATCTTTTACGTTAGCAGTTGAGTTCTTAACCACTGTGCCATCAGGATGCTTGGATTTGAGTAGCATGGTTAAAATTGCAGATTCAGAGAACATAAAAACAGCTCAGCCTCTTGGCAAGATTTGGTATCATCATCTCACCCTGATGAAAACTTTTCTCTCCACAAGAGGCTTTCAGTTTAAGTAAGAGAGTTAGAGGAAGCTGTAAATAAATGGTATTCTCCAGTGAGTTGATTTCTGACATATATTCCTTCATTTTTAATATGAATTTCTATCTATTAAAAATTTATTAGTTAATATGCTTTCATCTCTTAAAAATAGAGAGGTTTTGTTTTTTTGTTTTTGTTTTTGTTTTGTTTTTTTTACCTTTACATGCCTGTAGTATTCACTTGTTGGTGTATCTGCTGCTTAATTCCTGGAGGTGTCAAAATGTCAAGGAAAAAACTACTTGGAAAGAAGGATCAGTGATTTTTTGTGTGTGTATTGCATTGATTATGTTTGCTATTCATCTAGACTGGTTCTCTCTTTGTGTTCTTGAACTCCTAACTCTGATAGAAGCTTTGCCAGTAAAGGAAAAATGTGACTGGTGTCTCAGAATATTAACAGTAACAACCTAAAGAGGTTTAGATACTCTGACCTAAGCCTTCCCAATCAAAACCCCCAGATAGGCAGCACTTTACTGTACAAATATTATGCTGTGCTGGCATTTCTCATATTAGGAAGGTCTTTATGAACGAGAAAATTAGGGAAATAACAAATAACAAAAGAATTATGTCAATGTTCCAAAATTTACTTCCTCCTTCCATCTGCAGGGCCTAGAACAGAGTTGCTCAAGTCACCACCAATCACAGGGCATTAGTCCTCCAGATGGAATGGATTTCCTCTATTCAATTAGTTTACCAACTAATGAGAGGGTAAACAGAGAATTCGGCTGCTGTTGTGCACAGTCTTAGTCCTTCCGACATCTAATATATAAGGATGAGGTCTGATTTTTTTCCATTTCTTTCACATAGAAAATGAGGAGCGTACATTACATCTTGGATTTTATCCTCACCTATTGTTCAGTTGGTGCCAAATAACTGAATATCAATATTCACATAATTAAGGTGTCAGGTACACTGCAGGCAATTAAAACCAAAAACCGTTGCTGTCAAGTTGGCTCTGACTCATGGCGACCTCATATGTGTTGAAATAGAACTGTGTTCCATAGGGTTTTCGATGGCTGATTTTTCAGAAGTAGAGCACCAGGCCTTTCTTCTGAGGTGCCTAAATGTACTCAAACCCCAGCCTTTGGATTAGCAGCCAAGTAAGTCAACTGTTTGCACCTCCCAGGGACTATTCTGTTATTGCACTCTGCTTCCCTATGCATGGCACTAACATAATGTCTTCTATGAAAACTCTTTTTTTAAGGCAGTCTAGTTGCCCTCATGCATTCTTTCCCCGAATAAAAAACAGATGTAATTTAACATATATATTTTAAGATTCTACTTTGTGTGAGGCACTGTGCTAGTCAACAAGATAGACATAGCCCCTGCCTTCATGGAGCACACAGACTAGTGACCACTGAAAAGGAAAATTTATGGTAAGGGTAGAGGGAAAACCTAACAGCTCTGATCCCAGAGGGACAAATGACTCATTTCCTTAAGCATAAAATCAGGTTTTGGACTGCAAGTGTTTCTAATAATATCCTTCTGTAAAGATAATGCAGTCTTATTTAAAGTTTTCTTTCTTGGCATTTTCAGTAGGGAAAATATTTCCATAATCCTTCGTCAAGAAATTAAAGGAAATGACAAGAAATTATGTTTTCAAAAGAAAACAAACCAGAATGTATATTTTATTTAATCAAAAATGCAACATATTAGCCATGTCAGTTGGAACTAATGAATATCTAAAGGAGTTTTCCTGAAAGCAAATGGTTTTTCCTTTTTCTTTGTATCATAAATATCTCTTTCTTCCATGTGAAATGATGGCAAAAACAGAAGCAAATTGGCGGAACACATCACTATGGGAAAAAGGACCATTTCTTTCAGCTCAAAGCAATTTTGGCTTCAGAGAATGCCGAGAATGCCAACGACATCTTAATGTGCTCAGTCAAACAGAATTAGACGAGTTGCTAGATTTTTCTGCATCATAAATTTCTCTCTGAGATGCACAAAGCATTTCTCTTTATTAATTATTTATCTATTATATTTCTCTTCTGCCAAATTCAATTTTTCTGAGGGCCAAAATGCAGTCAGAATATAATAACTTTTCTAATAAGTATCATTTGAAAACATTATGAATGAGTGTATTTTATGTTCTAACCGAGATTAGCCTTTTCAATAAAACTGTCATAGAAGTAATAATTTATAATTTTAAATTCACTTCTCTTTTTCCTCTGTAAATGATTCCTCTCAGAGGAATCTTGAAAAGCTTGTCTTTCTTATATGACAGAATAAAAGATCACTATGAAATGGTATTTGTCATTCATATAATGTAGCCCAAGAAAGTGAAAATTGAAAAAAATCATAACGCTGGTTCTCAAATTACAGGAAAAAAAGAATCTGACACAATACCTCTAGAGAGATACTGTGCTCCATGCTAAATTACTTTTGCTTAGTACTGTTGATTTAAGGATTACTAACAGAAAAAAAAAAAAAAGCGTTAAAAGTTGTTTATCTTATTTACTTACTGAATGCACAGATGCCTAATAAAAGAGGCTTTTTAATACCCATATCCTTGCAAAAGTTACGATCTCATGTATTTTAACAGCCATACTTATATTTTAAAATATTTTAAATTTTAGTTTATAACTATAGTTAAAATATTATTTTAATAAATTTTAACAAACAGGCATCTGTTTAAGAAAGTGAAATCCATATCCTGATAAAAGTTCCACAGATATAATAATGCACAGCATTTATGGTGCTTAGTTGCACTATTTTAAGCATTCTACATGTATTATCTTACATGATCCTTATGAAAATCTTATGAGGCTTGTATTGTTATTATCCCCTTTACAGATGAGAAAACTGATACTTAGAGAAATTGTTAAGTTTGCCAAAATCACACAGTTAATATATGGTAGGTTTGGACTCCGGATCTCCCAGATGTAAGCTCACTGCTCTTAGTCCATTCCTAGACCGTACTCAGAGATCTGTTTATAGCAAATTCTCTGCCTTCAGAAATCTCCCACAGATCCCTCTAGACTTGGTGTGGAATGGGAGGACGTTATGGCAGTTGCTTTACAGGATGAAGAGAATGGGTGAAATTTCTTTACCTCTTCTTTCCCCATTTACTTGCCTGAACTCTCTTATGTCCATTTTAATAAGAAAGCTCCAAAAACAAAAGAGCACTAAGCAAGAAGAGGAGGGGAACTGTGTGTGTGTGCCTGGGACATCAGCCTTTCTCCTGTTAGGGCTGAGTTTTACTTTTTTTTGGCTAATTCAGAGCAGCATTTGATTGAGGACAATTTTATCTCTAGCATTCATAGCTGAGGAATACAATTTCTGTTATGTATTTATTGTATATAATTCAGGTCCTCTTGTAGAAAAAAATTGTTATATCAAGGATCTTACTAAGGAGATTTTACATAACACTTTAGGTTTGCCTATTATACCCACTTGACTATTATCACAAAGAAGGAAGAGAAATTGCATTAATGTTTCAATGTACCACTGCTGTCGTCACTCTCTGCTCCCTTCCTCCCAATATTTTCAGCAACTTCAGCTCCAATGTGGCAATGTTAAATTACACCCTGTCAAAAGATTGGGTTACTCTGTCATTAGATATCTAATTTCATCAAATTACTATGATCCAAACTCAAAGCTCTCCAGAATCTCCTGTCTCATTGAGATCAAACTGCAAGAGGCATAGTTAGAGTTAATCTTTCAGACATTTACATCACCTTCCTTGGTTACTGATGAGGACAAAGGAGTTTGGGGTTGGCAGAGAAGGGAATATGTATATTTGCCATAAAAGAAAAAAAAAAGACTCTTCATCAAACCATCTTGAGCCCTCATGCCTACAGGCACACAAATCAAGCCTTATTTACTTACAGTAGTATACTTGCCTACCAGGAAACAGGATTTACCTCACTGATTACTTCCTACTTTACACTTTTTATATTGTGAATACATTGTCTCATTTATTTCAACAGGACAATGTTACTGTTTACATTTTGCAAATGAGGAAACTGAGGCACAGAGGAGATAAGTGATTTGCCCAACATACCAATATTTATTAATGCCAGACTGGGGAGTAGATGCCAGGTTTTCTGAAGCCTACTCTAGTATGTCTTTCTGCTATTGAATCCCATGCACATATTGTTTCTTATCTAACTCTTCAAAAAATACAAATTTTCATGGACAGCATATATTTAAAATATTTTATTTTAGTGAGAAAAGGGGAAAAAAGAATCCTGTTTTATAAAAACACTTCCAGCCCTTCATTGTCCTTGCAGCATAGTATAGCTGTAAATAAGACAGATTTGTTCATGTCTTGTCTGTGTCACGTACCAGCTGAATGAAGTAGAGCAGGTTGCCAGACCTCTCATAGCTGAGGGTCACTGGGAAGATTGAATGTGTTGATGTATGTGAAGTGCTTAGCTCAGGGTTTGGTAGGTCACGAGCACTCAGGGAAGAGATGATGCTTTTGCCATTCAGTTCACATCTTAGACTCTCAGCCCTGCAACTGGCCTCTCAGAGATACAGGTGACAAAACCGAGGCCCACCTATGGAGGTGATGTGCTTTGCCCACGATTATACTGGAAGTTAACCATGTGTCTTGGAAGAGACCCTGAGTGTCTGTGGTGATAAATGCCTTGGTTCTTTGGAAAAACAACTTGAGAGATTTTTTTCCCCTAAACCCTGAGAAGTTACTTTGCCCTAGTTTTGTGCCCCAGAGGGCTTGTTACTTTTGTCCAGGTTGATTAACATTTCCTGGGTAAGCTGTAAACAACTTGATTTGATAGTTTTTGTCTGGCCCTGGGCTTCAGCCTGCCCTGTAATTGGTATGCACCTTGCAGGGATTGGTGAACAGACTGTTCAAATGAAGTGTCTGTAACCTACAATGCAAATGAAGTGTCTGTGGCCTACTGAGAGGTGATTGGTCAGTTTGTGGTCCCCACCCCTGCTGGGAAGGGCCATGCCTTGAAATTGACAAGGAGTTGTGTATATAAGCAGCCAATCCCACAGAAGTTTTTCAGACAGAAAGAAGCAGATAGAAGAAAGAAGAGAGAAGCAGAGAGAGGAAGCAAGGAACCACCTAAAAGAGCTATAACACGCATCAAGAGCGAAATACTGAAGATGGTGACAGGCCTGGAAGGGGCCCATCGGCTGAGCTGGCAGCAACAGGTAGCAGGGTCCTGAAGAGGTTGAGAGGAGCCTGTCCTCAGGGGGCTGAGAGGAGGTTTATATGGCTGAGAGTTGCTGAGAGAGCTGTCCTACACTGAAGTAAGGAGACTTTGACTACATGCTTCCTGATCCTAATCCTGATCCCTGTTGCTTAATAAACCACTTAACTGTAAGTTTGGTCTGTGAGTTCTGTGTGGCCATATCAATGGATTATCAAACCCAAAAGAAAAGTACAGAGTGACGTGGGAGGGATGGCTGGCGTCAGAATTGGTAAAATGGTTGGAGAGTGGAGGTATGTCTGATCTGCATGTCATAAGGATCAGCCTTGGGATGATCTTGATTGGCATTATCCCTTCTGAAGTTAGACAGATTTTGACAACACTGCTACTGATGCTACTACTACCACTCAAATTTCACAGCGTCAGAACACTAGTCCAGTGTTTGTTTGTTTTTCCCCACTAAACACAAGTCTGTTTAAGAGAATAAAATAAATATATATGAAAAGATTTTTGTGAATGTTCACGTAGTGCAATATCATCCTCAATCACCTCTTCTTTGCTTTTGATAATCTGAAATTTTACTCTGTATACATTACCTACTTAAAAAAATAATCTACTCTTTTATTTTTGGCCCCCCTAATATCATTCCATGCTGCCAGTATCATCTTTGAAGGAGCAGCATAAAAAATGATAATAGTAATGATAGAATAGTTGAATATGCTGGACGTGTATGGAACCCTATGACCAAAATAGAAGATATGCATTCATTTCAAGCATGCATGGGACATTTATAAAAATGTGCATACTTGACCACAGAACAAATTCTCAGAAGTACTAAAGATAATGTGTCACAAAATCACGCTGTCTGAACAGATACAATAAAATTGTGAATCAAAAGCAAAAAGATAGCCCCCAAATACAAAATTTATAGTACTTCTTTGAACAATTACCATGTCAAAAAATCAGAATAGAAATTATTGTTTAGATTTAAGTAATGATGAAAACATTGCACATCAAAACTTATGGAATACAGCTTAAGTGGTAGGTGACAACATGCCACTTAAATGTTCAAATACAAGAATGACTGAAAAGCAATTAGCTAAGTCAGAATATGATTAACATGTTCTAAACAAATTAGAAGAAAATTTTAAAAAGTAGATAATCATTCTATTTTCCTATCTTTGTTCCCCCTATTTAGGGGTAGTGGAATTTCAGGAGTAAAAACAGAGTCCAACAACCATGAGCCTGGGATTTCTTTGCAGGAGCATGGGATTTCTAAACACACTTATTTAAAATATGTTAAACATAGTTTGGAAGGTGTCTTAGTCATCTAGTGCTGCTATAACAGAAATACCACAAGCGGATGGCTTTAACAAAGAGAAGTTTATTTTCTCACAGTCCAGTAGGCTACAAGTCCAAATTCAGGGTGTCAACTCCAGGAGACTTTCTCTTTTTGTCGGCTCTGGAGGAAGGTCCTTCTGATGCATCAGTCTTCCTTTGGTCTGGGAGCATCACAGTTCAGGAAACGCAGGTCCAAAAGACACGCTCTGCTCCCGGCACTACTTTCTTTTTGGTATGAGGTTCCTGTGTGTCTCTGCTTGCTTCTGTCTTTTATATCTTAAGGGAGGTTGGCTTAAGACACTACCAATCTTGTCGATGTCATCAGTATAACCTCATCATAGTGATAGAGTTTACAACACATAAGGAAATCACATCAGATTTACAAAATGGTACACAATCATACAATACTGGGAATCAGGACCCAGCCAAGTTGACAGATATTTTGGGGGGACACAGTTCAATCCATGACAGAAGGCAACACCTCAGACATTGAAACTGAGCAGCATAATTAAATGCTTTCTTATCAAGTTGCTGTTCCATACTTGTTTTCCATAAAAAGCCAATTATAACAACTTTCAAAATGTTATACTATCTACAGACAGTAATGTAAAATTAAAATAACCTTTCAGACCACCTTTAAAATACAAAAAATATGTTGATTATATTAGACTTTACAATCTCTAGGACTTGTGAGGAATTATCAGGGTTTTCAATTACTCTATATTTTCTGCCCCAGGTAAGTGACAAAAGACAATCAATCCAAGACCGTCTATCTTCAAAAGGCACCATCCTCTGAGGCAGGCCTGTTTACTAATGGTGTCCATTACTGTAGGTAGGCAATGAGAAAGTAAAGTTAAAGACTAGGTTCCAACTCCGCTGAAGACAAATAGTGTAACATCACACCACAATTGCTCTACCACACAAAACCTAGCAAACTCTAGAAATTAGCAAAACAAAACAGATGAAGCAGATAAAATCGTTGTCACACATCTAACTGCTAAAGATGCCACATTTTAATCTGCGAAGAATTTCTTAGCTCTTTACTTAAACTTCTTTATTTCCATTTGACATATTATCCAAATGCATATGCTGCCTTTTCATTTTATATGAGCCTCTAAGATCAATTACTTTGTGATATTTTAATTTTTTTTATGATTCTATTCCCCCACTAGACTGCCTCTAGAATCAAGTCACACATCAGATTTTAATTCTCCATTATGACTCTGTTCCCCTCAGCAAGAAATATCGCTAAATGCATTTCTGGGCCCTCAGCACTGTGCACAGCATGTGACAATGGTAGGCACTCAGCAGTAGTTTGCTGAAGAAGGAAGTAGTTTGTTGTGAGTGAGGAAATGAGGAAGAAAAGACAGGAGAAATAAGAAGCTGTCAATTAGAAAAGGGAAGGTATTTGGGACTAGCGGCAAATAGCCTAGCAGCAGCAAAAAGTGATAATTTATGGCCTTATGTTAAGACAGCAGTCAGAAAACATAGAGAAAGCAAATATAATAATTCTAAAATCATAGCATTTGAATCATTTGGGGTTTGTGTGTATTTGTGTTTGCTTGTTTTAGAATAGGGAAAAACAACTGGACAAACCAAAACTGTCCCTATGGAAAATTATGCTCAGGATGTGGGAGAAAACTTTCCAATGGCATGGGATGTGGAAAATCCACATTCATATGGGCTAACTCTTTTTTGTTTTTCTGGTTTTTTCCCTCTATAAATTGGCCTTCAAAGGGATTCACTTCAGATGAATGGGAAACATTATTCATAATGCATACTGTTAACTGATATCTCCAGATAAATGGAGCATCCCTGTAATAATAAAGCAGAAAGAATGCCTTGTCACATTAAAAAAGCCTCAATAAAAACTGAAGAATTCATGGGACATTATCGACAGACAGAAAGGGTAGTGTTTATATCCTGAAGTGTGTACCTGTTGCTCCATTTTGTTTCAAGTGCCCTTTGGGGTCAGAATAAATAAACCTGCAGAACAGGTACAGCAACGTTATCCCTGTCTTAAAAACTCCTTAAAATGACAAGTGAGTTCATGTGAATGACATTCTACTCAACAACAGTTGATACTGGATACTGGATATTTATGACTGTGAGACCACGCAGAGACATATAGCCAGCCCTACCCTGAAAGCCTGATGCTAAATCACTAGATTCAGCTCGGTAAGCACTCAAGTTGTGAAGATGACTGGCAGTTCCTTACTCATAATAAGCTTCATGAAGAATTATTTACTAAACCCAAATGGCTGGCATATGTCAACAGACAGTCAATGATTTGCATATTCTCATTATTATCTCATGAGTTTATGGAATGTTCCACATTTGAGCTCTGGGGTGGGAAGGGCAATGTTTATAGGACAAAACATTATTTCCCTGTCACTTGGAAAAGAATGTGGGATACAGATTGCTAGACCTGCTGACAAACATTTATCTGATTAAGAAGGTGCCAGATGACAAATATGAGAAAGAACACCTTGCTTTACACATTACTTCTTTCACAAGTGGCAGCTCTCACTTATTGAAAGTCCATCATGTGCTAGGCCTTGTGCAAAGTTACTGACTTACTCAAAGTAATGTAACTTGTAAATGCCAGAGGCATGACCTGAATCCAAGTCCGTCTACTAATAAAATAAGTTTTCAATTTATACCCAACTCTCATTTCAGTTTATCCTTATAACATCCTTGGAATTAAGGAGAGTAATCATTGTTGTAATTATTCATTCATTCATCCATGCATTCATTTATTCATTCAACAAATATTCATGGAGTGCCATATATGTGACAGGCATCATACTTTAGTGGATACAGAGACCGAGATCCAGAGAGGTTAAGTCTTCCAAATGAGATTCTTGTTTTCATTCTTCTTATTTTATGTATTTTTCAAAACATTCTATGCTGATTATCTAAAGCAACTAAATTATTTAGGCATCTGTATCGGAGTAGGAGTCCTGGTGGTGCAGTGGTTAAAGTGCTCGACTGCTAACCAAAAGGTCAGTAGTTCGAACGTACCAGCTGCTCTGCAGGAGAAAGATGTGGCAGTCTGCTTCCGTAAAGATTTACAACCTTGGAAACCTTATGGAGCAGTTCTACTCTGTCTTATAGGGTGACTGTGAGTCGGAATCGACTCGACATCAGTAGGTTACATAATTCAAATGATGACATTCCACCCCTTGGCCCCCCAAAAATCACATCCTAGCAACATGGAAAACATATTCACCCCATCATATCATAGCAAAAGTCTTAACTCCAAGTCCAAAATCCAAAAATTCCTCTTCATCTGTGAAATCTAGAATACAAGTTATCTTCTTCCAAAGGTACAATGGCAGAACAGGCACAAGCTAGACGTTTCCATTACAAATGGGAGAAATTGCAGGGAAAGAAGGCATAACAGGCACCAAGCAAGTTAGCAGAACACATTACGTTAGCCCTCAAGGCTTTGAAAATAATATTCTGTTCTCTAGACAATTTACACAATAGCCCTGCCCTCCAGAATCTAGGTATTGGCCACAGTCTCTGGATTTTGAGTGGAGGCCCCTCAGCCCTGGGCTTCAGCTCCACCTTCCAGGCCCACTGGGAAAGCAACTCTGCTCCCTTGGCTTTAGGCGCACCATTCTCCTAGTCCATCGGAGTGACAACTCCACCCTTAGAAACACCAGAGGCCATGGTTCCACCCTTTGAAACCCCTGAGGTCATCGCCATACCTTTTGAGGCTGAAGCAGCTAGGCTTCTTGTGTCCCTTGTCTATTCAGCTTCTGCTTCCTATGGCCTCTCGGCCCTCGGCCTCACGCCTGCATCTGCCCTGCTGGGGCAAGTGTTCCAAAGCTCTGTAGCTCCACACCAGTATAAGTGCCCAGATGCACCCCACTGCCGGTACCAAATTCTGTCTTAGTCATCTAGTGCTGCTATAACAGAAATACCACAAGTGGATGGCTTTAACAAAGAGAAGTTTATTTCAAAGTAGGCTAAAAGTAGGCTAAAAGTCCAAATTCAGGGTGTCAGCTAGGGGAAGTCTTTCTCTCTCTGTCGGCCTTCTTATCAGTGTTCCCCCAGACTAGGAGCTTCTCGGCACAGTGACCCCTGTCCAAAGGACATGCTCTGCTCCTGGCACTGCTTTCTTGATGGTATGAGGTCCCCCTGTCTCTCTGCTCACTTCTGTCTTTTATATCTCAAGGGATTGCCTCAGGACACAATCCAGTCTTGTAGATCCAGTCCTGCCTTACTAACACAACTGCCACCCATCCTCCCTCCTTAACATCATAGAGGCAGGTTTACAACATACAGGAAAATCACACAGTACCAGGAATCATGGCGTAGCCAAATTGATACACACAGTTTTGGGGGGACATAATTCAAACCATGACAGTTACTGTGATAGAATGTGTTAATGGGAGGAACAGTGGTTTGTAATTCAACAATCTGAATAATGGGTGTACATAGTCCCAATCTCACTATATACAATATGGGATCGAATATGGTTTTTGAACTTCTAGAGATGGAATGTGGAGCCCTGGTGGCGCAGTGGTTAAGAGATCAGCTAACCAAAATGTTGGCAGTTCGAATCCACCAGCATCTCCTTGGAAATCCTATGTGCAATTCTATCTGTCCCATAAGGTTGATATGAGTTGGAATTGACTCAAAGCTAAAGGGATAATAGATGGAATGTACTTTGATAACAATAACATCTGAAATGGAAGTCTACTTTCTCTTGCATAACTTTCCAATGAATTTTACTTGATTTCTTCTAAACAACGCCCTTACAAGAATCTGATTAATGTTATCAATTTAACAAATATAACAATCAATCAAAAGTACCCACTGCATGTTCAGCCCTGCGCAAAGTGTTCTGTGGTACAAAGCAAGTATTAAGCCAGCTCCTGGTGACAAGTAGTTTTGTGCCCTAATGATCCGAATAATGGAATTGACTCAACAGCAACGGTTTTCTGGTTTTTTAAGGTTAGTGATCTTGGAAGACACTCTTCATTAAATCATTTTAGCTGACTCTAGGAAAAAATGAAGGCGAGAAAAGAATGTAAATGTCCAGCAGAACATAAATAACAATAACAAAAAGTTAATTGGGGACCACCGGACCAACATGGCTATTGAGGGTGGAAGGCAGAGAGTAGGCAAAGACTGAGTAAATCCAAAGCGGAAATTTGAGGTTTTTTTTAATTATTATTTGAAGAAAAGGAATTTGCTCCTCTAAAATGGTCTTAACCTCCAAGTCACAGCCAAGGAACCTCAGGCCCAGGGATTACAAGGTCTTCTTTTCCCTTGCAAGGGGCATACCTGGCTTTGCATATTTGTCACAACTGCTCACCTTTTGAAGTACTTGAGAATCTGTATTTCCTGCTTTCCACCTTATTTATGCTAATGTGACATTTCATGATTACAATTATTTTCCTGGTAACAGAGCTTATAGCTTCTGATATTCCATTTCATTACTGATTCTTTATTAAATTGTAAGTAAACCATTTTATTTAAAGCATTCAAACTGTAGCAATATACGTTAACGTAGGTACAGTCAATGGATTTTAAAGTGATCTCAAAATATTTATGATCATATTTCTCCTTATGAGACATTTCATTAGAAGTATTTTATCTGAGATAAAAACAAACAAATTGATAAATGTGGACAAAAGGCAGTAAAAGTGTAATAAAGAGGGTAGTGAATTTGAGATCAAAAGCCCAGGATTTAAATTTTAGTTCTGTCACAAAACATCTGGGTAACCCCGGGCAAGCCCTTAACTTTAATGTAAAGTTTGTTTCCACGAGTACAAAATGGAAATGTAACTAAAGTGTCCTAAACCAAACCAAACCAAACCCATTGCTGTCAAATCCATCTCAACTCATAGTGACACTGTAGGACAGAGTAGAACTGCCCCATAGGGTTTACAAGGCTGTAACTCTTCATGGAAGCAGACTACCATGTCTTTCTCCTGAGGAGCAGGTGATGGGTACGAACTGCTGACCTTTCGATTAGTAGCCAAGCACTTAACTGTTGTGCCACCAGGGCTCTTTAAAGGGTCCCTGAGTGTGTTAAAGTGTTCACAACATTAAATTTGTGTCTGAACTTATTTTTCAGTTCATGAACTGGGGAACATCTGGTCTGGATGTCAGAGGAGAGTTCAGAAGATGGAAAACCTCCAAAGACCTTTATACCTCACCCCACCAGCATCGGCATGAAAACGGGACAAGAACAGTGTTTTTACAATAACCAAACCTGTTGCCATCAAGCCGATTCTGACTCACAGCGACCCTATAGGACAGAGTAGAACTGCCCCATAGGGTTTCCAAGGAGTGGCTGGTGGATTTGAAGTGCTGACCTTTTGGTTAACAGCCAAGCTCTTAACCACGACACCACCAGGGCTCCATCAGTTTACCCTAAAACATAGCTTCCAGTCAGACCCTGGAGTGTCCCTTTTCAAAATTGACTGAATTCTTCAAAAGAGCTCCATGCCTAAGGCAAAACAATCTTACTAATTAGCAAGACTATTGTTTGACTTAAAGGTGATTTTTAGGAGACCAGTTTCTTCAAGACTCCAGGTGCCAAGGGACATCTAAGGGCAAATGGCCTGGGTGGATCACTCCAACTCCATGGACCCAAGAAGTCTGGATTCCAGGAGAATTAAACCCATTTCTCATTTGTCATGAGTGTATGAGAACAACTGGTCTGCAGTAATACTAATAGTTAAAATTTCATGGGCATTTGCACTTATTTTCTTACAAGACTTCTAAAAGTCTCATCCAGCTATTTCTGTAAGTCTCAAATAAGATCAAGTCCGTGTCTGTTAGCAACAGTATACTAAACATTATCGTGGAGTCCTGCTCTGCCATCCCTCCCTCCTACCCAAGCTTCATCACATTCACTGCTGCTGGACCTTCAAGGAAACCCCAAAGTCTATTCCAAAGATTCTCTCTTCTAACATTTCAGAAAGTGCCAACTCTCAAGCTGCCAGAGTAGCGAGTTGCCAGGCCATCAGTCTCTAGAGTCATCAAGGCATCAGTGCCTTGGAGCATTTTAAGTGCAATTGAGAAGACTGCCATTCCACGTGTCTTAGTTACCTAGTGCTTGCCGTAACAAAACACCACATAGTGGGTGACTTTAAAGAACCAAAATGTATTGTCTCACAGTTCTGGAGGCTAGTAGTCTGAATTCAGGGCATTGGCAAGGCCATGCTCTCCCTGTTCATTCCAGGGAAAGATCTTACCTTGTCTCTTCCTGCTTCTGGCAGCCCCAGGTGTTTCTTAGCATTCCTTGGCTTGTAGATGTATCTCCACAATGCATCTTCCTCCTGTGTGACTCTGTCTCCGTGTCCATTGTCCCCAATTACAAGACACCACTCAGAAGGGACTAAGGAGCTCTGGTGACGCAGTGGTTAAGCACTCGGATACTAACCGAAAGGTTGGTGGTTCAAACACACCAGCCTCTCTGCAGAAGAAAGATGTGGCAGTTTGCTTCCATAAAGATTATAGCCTTGGAAACCCTATGAGGTAGTTCTACTCTATACTATAGGGTGTCTGTGAGTCAGAATCAACTTGATGGCAATGGGTTTGGTTTTTGGTTTTTACTCAAAAGGGATTAGGACCCACCCTACTCTGGTATGATCTCCTTAACCTAGCCCTTTCAAGACCCTATTATTTTCTCTTTAAAAAAAATTTTTTTTTTGGATACTATGTGTTTTCAGTAACAGAAGGAATACTGAATCAAGGAGTCTTTCTGAATTTATGTTCTGAATTATAGATTTTAATACATAATTTGTGGAAAACATATGTCCCAAAAAACAAAACTTCTCAAATATGCACCAAAATTTAGTTATATTGGTTTTCTAACTATCACACACACACAAAAAAAAACCCAAAGCAAGCAGGGCTCCCTAACTATCACACAGGAAGTCATAAATATGCTTACAATGCTTATCTAGCTGTACAAAAGCTAAAAGAGACAAAAGTTAGACCCAATCACACTTCCTGGATGTGCTGCCTTACACCTAAGACTCATACCTTAGTGAATATTCTTCAAAGAACATTTCTTTCATTTTTCATTGTTACACAAGCTCCCACTGGAGGGCAGCAAATACTTTTAGTGTGAAAAGTACCCTCCCAAGAAACCTGAGAGCCCGAAAATGTTTGTGGGCAAATTCTGTCCCACGTGTCACAAAAGGGTTAGCTGATAACATCTTCAAAGATAAACCCTATTTCCAAACAAGATCACAGACACAGGTACAAGGTTAAGACCTCAACATATCTTTTGGGCAGACACAATTCAATCCATAACACCACCCAATTGTTATCATTCTGGATACTGCAGTGTGGTTACACGTCTCACAGATACCAACAACAAAAATCATTCCTTTAGCTTCTGCCTGTGACATTTTTCTCCACGGGGCTCAGACAGGAGTCCTTGAAGCTGGTCCACCCGGAGGTTGCTACAAACCCTCTGCTGTCCTCTCTCTAACCTTGTAGTCTGAGGAAGGCTGCATTTCTTTATTATCTCTTAATCATAGTAGATCTTCTTCAAGCCCTATCACTGTCTAAAGTTATTAAGAAATTGGAGTCGGTCATTTTCACAGCTACCTTGTCTTCCCTTAGCTTGCTCCTGAACCCAAGGGCTTCCACACTTCTGGCATAACAGGGGAAATCTTGATTTTTAGTCCAGGATCATCATAATTCAATGTTGCTTGTCCAGGTCCATAGAGTCAGAATGAAAGAGGCTAGCTCCTTCCCTGTAGTAGCCAATCTCTTCCTTAGAGAGTTTTGTTGATTTCTAAGCTAACAAGGCCTAGTATCTAAATCTGTCTGAAGGCACGTTTAGAGATGAGCAGGACTTTCGTCTCAGCCACTTGCACAGCCTAATATACCACAGTCTTCCCAGTCTTAGGGAGCCCTATAATCATTCCTTTGCTCTCTATAGGTCCACCCTTTCCCTTTACTTTTGAACATTATAACCTCCTTCCCCTCTCAGATGGTGCAAGTTCACCTACTTGATGGACCAGACAAGAGCCACAAAATCAGTCAGTTGGTTAAATGCAGACATGTCTGTTTGAATCAACAAGGTAGTTTATAAAATCTGAGCCTACATTAAAATGTAAAAGATTTTACATTTAAAAATCTTGATTTGTGACTATTAAATTCTAGCAAGTTGGGCCCACATTCCTGAATCACAAGAGTGGCCAGTAACTGAGCAGCACTTTAGATGTGGCACTTTCCCCCACCCCACCCCCACCCCCACCCCCAGTTTTCCACAGTCCTCACCACTCCCTATTTAGTTACATTGAGGTCTCTTCATTCATTTATGCTACCTGGACTGGTTGGCTACTGTAGCTATTAGAGTTTGTAACGCTTGGTCTGAATCTTACCAATAAACACTGTGCAGCAAAATTGTCTTTAGTTGGTCTCACTATACCTTGCTACTTTCAGTTCTGAAACATAAAAAGAATTTTAGTGTGCCCTGGGGCAAGAGAGCTCAAAAATCGAGAACATAGACTCTGGCTGTCCCTTCAGCTTGAGAGGGAAGTGGGAAATTTTGCTCATGAGTCCAAAACAATGTATTTTTACACCAAATTACTAAACATGACTACTGTAACTGCATTTCTCTTGCCCTCCTTTAATATGCAGGCTCACCCTCTGCTCGTGAACCAACTCATGCAAAATACAACCTGCCCTACCAATCCTCAACCTACCTCCACCGGCTCAAATCCCATCAACTGGTGCTCAGCCCCAGCAATAATACCAATACACACTTCTCCAAGATGTTGTGAGAATTAAATGAAATTATATGTGTTAAAGTGCTCTTTGGGTTCTGCCTTTGCTATTGCCTAACTTCCTCATTGCTCACCCCCATTTCAATTGTTACAATCCATCTGTTCAGGTTTTTCCATGTATAATAAATGGTCTGAGAAACCAGATGGACAATTAAGGCTGAAGAACAGAACAGGGGCTATTAAGCATCCCCTGGACACATCTCTAAACTCCGTCCTTGGAACACTGAAGGAGGAAAGTGTATGCATTTGATGGGTATGAGTCATTCCTCTGGAAACCTGAAGAAAGAAAATTCAAGTCACAAGTCTCAGTTTTGAGGAGAGAATATAGCAGAGCTCAAAGAGGTTTGCCAAAAATTTTTATCTTTGCTGACTGACTTCAACAAAGACACAGCCCATCTCTTCAGCTTGTGTAACAATGAGAAAACAAGTGGGAGTTGTCAAAGAAAGAGTGCTCTACTTGCTGTTATGGAAGAAATTAATCAACCTGACTATCTGGAAAAAGAAAAGTGAAAAGTTGAGCCTGTACCTAACTTCCTTTAAAATTCCACCAAAAGATAGCAAATGAAATACAAGACATTTCAATTTACTAGAAATCAAATGATGCTAAACAATTATACATTAATCTATATCAGTGTCCGTATCATCACCTTCCCTTTAGTCTCATTTAAGAATATCCCTTTTCCTTTTCAAAGCTTATTTCCTCTCCTGTATCCTTAATCTCATTTTTACATCTTGCCACTGGACTCACTCCATCAATTTTTCATTCCCTCTCCTCCTGTTTTCTCTTTTTTTCCTCTCTCTTCTTTTCTTGCTTTTTCTCCCTGTCTTTCTCTCTTTCTGCACATAAACCAGCTAAAACCTCTTATACGTTATAAAGAAATACACACACAGATACATTTTGTCTGCTCTGACACTTCTATGTCTATCTTTAGCACTTTATCACTTTTCACGTCATGTCCAGATCCCTTCAAATAGCAGTTTACTCATGATCTCCACTTTCTCACTTCCTCTTTGATGACCCATCACACCACTGAAACTAGTCTTGTCAATGACACAATTCATTCACTCATTTATACTTTGTTGCTAATTAATATGGACTCAATTTTGTTCTTACCTTGTTTAGCATCTTCACATAAATGAAAATTTCCTCTGTGAAGCTTTATCTTCCCTTTGAGTCTGTTGTGTCATGGTGTCTGGATTCTTCTACCTCTTTTTAATTCTTTATCTCCGTGGTTGGATTCTTTTTTCTTTATCCAACTTCATAAACATTGTCGGTACCCAGGCCCAACTTTTCACATTAATAATTTCCCTGGGAAATCTCGTCTAAATTCAGGGACTTAACTATTACCTCCACCCTGATGACCTTCAAATCTCTACATTTCTCCACCACATATCTCTTTCCTGATAGTCAAAACTATGTATCCAATCACCTACTCTACTTCATCTTAAAGACATTCCAGAGCAATATAGATAGAACTGAACATAAACCTACTTTTCCTCTTATGATCCCTAAACTGTGTATTGACACTACCATATGAAAACCAGTCACCCAAGCAAGAAAGCCAGGAGTCACCACAGATTGCTCTCTCTCCTTTGTACCACATTATCACTAAGTCATGTCAATTCTACTTCTCAACAAATGTGTTACATCAGGCCGTCATGATCACTTGGCTGGGCTGTGTAACCACTTCTTAACAGATATTCCTGGTTGCAGTCTTTATCTTCTACACCAGTGCCAGAGGTTGTTCTACCATATTACTTCCCTACTTAAAGCTTTTCTATTTCTTTAAGGTTAAAGTCTAAACTCCTTAGCATGGTTTCTTTGGTCCTCTGTGATATTGGTTTCTCCAATCTCATTACCTGCCTTTTGTCATTGGCAACTTGGAGCATGTGAAGTTTTGTGCATGACTTCATGCTTTTAGTCCAATGTTCTATTTGCCTAGAATACTCTAGCTCTCCTCATCTATCCCCACTCTCCTTTTCTACATAGAAAAATCCTGTTCTTTCGTCTCTGTTTAGAATCTTCCTCTGACCTCCTCTCTGTCCATCTCCACCACCAGAAGGGTGAGCATTCTCTCTTTTGTGCCCCATCCTGTGCCCATCACATTAGAGCAACAGTTCCATTAAATTTGCAAATTATTATGCCACCCTTATTAAGCTAAGATCCTTCAGAGGGAAGCAATATGTTTTGTTTTGTCTTTGAATCTCTGGCACCTAGCATAGTTTCTGATACTTGGCAGGAGATTAATCAATGTTTGAAGAATGAATGGCTTATTTCACTTTATAAATATGGAACTTATAAGTTAGTGGTACTTGTAAATCAGGTGATTTACACAAAAGAAAAAAACATGTGGAACATGTAGGATGTATTGTCATTGGTATGACTTGATAGAGTGAATTAGAACAATAAAACAAGTGTGCTATTATCCTTGTTTGTTATTATAAACATCCAGGTATACAAAATAGATAAGATAGCAATTATTTTCTTTTCCCAAAGATTAGTTAGTGGTTTTACTATAGGATCTCTTGAAGTTACCATACTCTATGTTTTTTTACTGCAAGTCTCTGACACATAAACTGCATAGAATTAGTGTACTTAATCTTCCTGTTGCCCAACTCATCTTTTATTATACTACTCATAGAACATCCAAGATGAATGCTCAGATAACTTCTCAACAGGCTCTAAATGAATAATTTATTGTATAAGGATCAGCACAAAGCTGGTTCCTATGAGGCAGAGGTTAAAGATGTCCCAAATATCCAACTTTTCCAAATTGCTGTACCACTCCATCATCTCTAAAATCAGCTACTCCTCT
This sequence comes from Dugong dugon, assembly GCA_030035585.1. NCBI lineage: Eukaryota > Metazoa > Chordata > Mammalia > Sirenia > Dugongidae > Dugong > Dugong dugon. Next base: position 38,927,153 of record CM057467.1, read on the forward strand.
TCCCCTCAGTATGCTCCCTCCCATCTTTGGGTTCTGTAATTCACTGCAACTTCTCATAGAATTCACAAACCATGTGAAGGAAATGGCTCATGCAGTTGTGGAGGCTGGCAAGTCAGGCATAGACTTCTCTCGACCCACGTGGCTGCAGGGGCTGATGAATCCAAATCGGCAGGTCAGACCACAAGCTTCTGGTTCACAAGGCTACAAAAGCTGGCAAATCAGGTCAGACAATAGGCTGCCAGCCCACAGGGCTGTGGAGCCAGTGGATTCTAGAATCAGCAGGTGAGACAGCAGGCTACTGGCTCAAGTACTAAGAACTGGAGGTCAGACAGTGACAAACCAGATGAAGGATCCAGATGCAGAGAAAGAGAGCCTCTACAGAGCACCCACATGGATACCTTGGATGCAGGCCACACCCCAGGAAAGGTGTAACTTGAGTAAGGGTGGGCCTTGAATCCTGTCCTCCTATGAGACTCAAGATACACCCTACACGAATCCTGCCTTATTAACATATAAAGGTTAGGACTTACAACACATAAAATGGGGATAATTAGGATAATTACATCAGATCACAAAATGGAAGTCAACCATACAATACTGGGATTCATGGCCTAGCCAAGTTGACACATAACCCCAACCATCACAGCTTCCGTATACCTTATTTGCATTGTCCCACTCAATAATTGTGTGTGACTCACAAAGACCATGGCTAAAAAACCAAAAAACTAAACCTGATTCCAACTCATAGTGACCCTATAGGACAGAATAGAAGTGTCCCATAGGGTTTCCAAGGAGCAGCTGGTGGATTCAAACTGCAACCTTTTGGTTAGCTGCTGAGTTCTTAACCACTGCACCACCAGGGCTCCAGATCATGACTAGAAGTGCCATATTAAACAATTCATTGCACTTCAGGTTCCAACAGTAAAAATCAAGCCAGGTCAAAATCAAAGGACATAAGGCAAGAGGCCACATAAGAAATTACTTTCTATGATTTAAGGGCTGGCATGCTGAAAACATAAAGCCAGAATTAACATAGGGTTGAAGCAATCCTTTCACATAGGATCCAGAGGTGTGTACAATATGAATTATTTTAAATACCAAGCATGTCTCATTTATTAATTAGGCAAGCTTTTTATTAAAGTGATGCAACCATAGAAACAATATGCATGGTGTTACGGATTGAACTGTGTTCCCAAAAAATATGTGAAGTAAAGTCTAATCCTTATACCTGTGGTTATAATCACATTCGGAAACTGGTTTTCTTTGTTATGTTAAGAGGCCATATCAGTGTAGGGTGTGTTTTAAGCCAATCACCTCTGAGATAGAAAAAGAACAGAGAAGCAAGCAGAGGTGGGGAAGATAGATGCCATGGCACATGAAGATGACTAAGGAGCCAGGGAACAGAACCTGAAAGGAGAAACAGTCAAGAACTTCCCCCTAGAGTCGATAGAAAGAGAAAGCCTTTACCTAGAGCCAACGCCCTGAATTTGGACTTTTAGCCTCCTAATTTGTGAGAAAATAAATTTCTGTTTGTTAAAGCCACTCATTTGTGTTATTTCTGTTATAACATCACTAGATAACTAAGATATATGGCACCTGCCATCACGAGATAACAGGCTAGTGGGGAAGACAGACTATAAATTTGATATATGTTGTATGTAGTAAGGAGCCCTGGTGGCATAGTGGTTAACAGTTCAGCTGCTAACCAAAAGCTCAGCAGTTCAAATCCACCAGCCACTCCTTGGAAACTCTATGGGGCAGTTCTACTCTGTCCTATAGGGTCACTATGAGTTGGCAACGGTGCTTTGTTTTTTTCATTTCTGGTTTGTAAGCAATTACAGTAAATTATGATACATACTACATGTAATAGGGGAGGTATAAGGTACTAGGAGAACACCTAGCAGGATCATTTAACTCATTTGGGAAAGTCAGGGATCTTCTAGGAAGAAACTATGCCCTAAACTGAGATTCAGGGGCTCCATTCATTTATTCCTTCATTCATCCATGTTTATTGAATAGCCACTATGTGTCAGGCAGTAAGAGAAGAATGGCCAGTGTTTGCCCTCATGGGACTTACATTCTAAAAAGAAAAGACCAACAATAAATATGTAAATACATGGCGTGACATTAAGAAAAGTGAACCAGAGAATGAAGACTGGAGAGTGATGAGGAATTTCTCTTTTTAGATAGGATGCCTAAAGGAGTTCACTCTGATATAAGAGTGTTTGAGAAGAAACCAGAAGGATGAGCAATAGCAAGCTATAAAGCTATCTTGAGGTAGAGGAAAATACGCAGACAAAAGAAACTGCATGAGAGCAGGCCTAGAGAAAAGATGTTATTACCTTTTCAAGGATCTAAAAGAAGTTCATGTGGCTGGAATGTGCGTTGCAGGGGTAGAGATGCTGAGACAAAAATGTAGAAGTGGGTGGGTATTCTTTGAATGATCACCTAGCCAGCATCCATTCCTCCACTCTTGTTTTCCAAGAAGTACACAGATTTTCCTTTAAAGAACTGTTCTTTCCCCATTTTGTGGCAGCCTAGATTGTCGTAAGCCAATCGGAATAACCTAACTGCCCCACCCAGTTCAATTTGTTCAGGTTGGTCCAGTCAGAACAAAGCTGGGGCCTTTCTTTCATGGTTTCAGGAATCAAAGCCTGCTTCATCCCCTAGATGAATGAAGGTCATCCGTGTTTCTTCTAGCAGCCATCTTGCAACCATCAGAGAAGCTAGCCTGAGGATCAAGAAGGAACTTTGAAGAGAGCAGACGCAGGGGAATCGCAGAGAAATAGATTGGATTCTGATCAGATCTCTGGACTTGACAATAATGTGAGTAAATGAATCCTCAGTATTGTTTAAGTCAGTGTGAGCTGAGATTTCTGTTATTTGTAACTAAAAGCAAACTAAGTGGGAGAAGAAATAATCAAAAACTAGATCATGAAAGGCCCTTTAAGCATATTAAGACATTGGAGCATAAACTTTAAAAGACTAGGAATCCGCTAAAAAGTGTTTAAAACTGCCCCATAGGGTTTCCAAGGAGAAGCTAGTGGGTTCAAGCTGCCGACCTTTTAGTAAGCAGCTGACCTCTTAACCACTGTGCCACCAGGGCTCCCTTATACAAAAAGATGGTACTATTGTTGAATTTCATTAGAAAGAAGATGAACAAGAATTTGAATTTTGTAGTTTTGTTTAGTATTTGCTATGGAGGCTCCTTAAAAGAACTCTACAAGTGAATACCTAACATGTTTGTCCCCGCATCAATTACAAGCTTTCAGTAACAACTCTATTTCCTTCTAAACAGTATTTATAAACATTAGCATAAGGTTTGTTGCCAAATCCTTCTGCTTACATGTCAACAACACCAATTTGGAATCTAAATAGAAATTTCCAGGAAGTCCTTATGGGAAATTCTCTTATAAATTCCATGAAGGCAGGGACCATTGCTGTTTTGTTTCTCATTTAATCCCAGAACCTAGCATAAGGCATTCAATAAAAGCGAATCAATATGCAAATAAATTAGTATGACCCTTTGTAACAAAAATTTAGCCATGCCTATGTGAGAGCTCTTTCCTTGCCATCCACAAGGTCGTATGCTAGAGGAAAAATTCTCAACTGAGCTCTACCACTCGCAAGTCATGTGACTATAAAGCAAGTTGCTTACCTATCTGAATCTTAATTTATTCATCTTTACTCAATTTTCTCTTCTGTAATCCTAGGTACCAATTTTTTTTTTTTTCTCTCGTGAATGCTAGAAGTCCTGTTAAAGTGGAAACATCTTTGCCCTTCCTTTAATCACCCAGAGTAGAAATTTCTTGCTTTTATTTAGTACCAGGTTAAGTGCTGAACATCATAAAATGTATTCAACAGAAACCATTTGCTTCTTTTCCTTACTTTTTATTTTCCTTAAGTAAAAGATTAGCTCAAAATGCATGTACGTTGGAATAGGTCTGTGTTACCATGGCAATAACCAGAAATAAAAGCAATGTGAAAACGTGGTACAGCCTTTTGTTTACAACAAGGAATGAGACCCAAGGAGAATTGTCTTCAAAATTACAAACCTTTCCAAAGTAGGAGAACGTTTTTAGTATAATATTTTTGCACGTGGTCTTTTTCACCCTTACTTGTGACTATTCTGATTTTTGGTAAAGAAAGAATAAGAAATGATTCAAAATTATATTTATCCATGAAATTAAAATCTATATCATGCTCTATGAAAGCTCTTTTACTGTTCAGATTGAGATGGGAGAGTCTCTGGCCCAGAAAGAGTCACTTCCCCTTTTGCTTTGCTGATACTTTTTCTTCCAGGAAAATGGAGGCTCAGCACCACTTGCAGCTGCTGAACTCATGCTGAAATCAAGAAGACAGCTCAAGTTAGACATATTTTCAGTCTCTCTTCTCTCCTAGAGTTGGAGAAAGAGCGGTGCCCATGTAAAAGCACAGTGCAAAATTCTAACCTTTATAAAATATTTTATGGAGGTTTGATAATATGCCAAACACAGTGCTAAGAGTAATGCTTACCATGATAATTAAGACATGGCTCTGTCTGTAAGTAGCACACAGTCTAGTTTGCATGAAGGACAATTATGACACAGCGCAGGACGGAAGAAGGCAGAGATGTGTACAGGTTGCTTACGCAGCACAGAAGGAGTAAAGAGAGAAGGTCATGGGGTACTTCATAGAAAAAGCAATGCTTTACTGGAATGGAAGTACAAATAGGATTCACCTGGAAAAGGAGAGATTGGGACAGGATAGCACCGTTCAGTTAGGACGTAGCTCTGGAGTAGTGTCCTGGAGCTCCCCGACCACTACTCCCACTGTGCCAAGTGTTGGGTTGGGATAGGGTGAGAGGGCCAAGAGTCTTGTAGAAAAAGACAGGTTAGTGATTATTTACATACTTGTAGAGTGCATTTGGATATATTAACAACCAGTATGGCTACGATAGTGTTTATTCACTAAATACCCATCTGAGTTGGAGGAGAACCTCAGAGGCAAAGAAAAGAGTCTGCACAAAGACACAGAGGGCTAAGAGGCTATGGAGAGTCCCAGGCTGCTCCGAGCTTAAACACAGCAGCACTGAACCCAAGGGAGATCATGCTGGTGGTAGAAGCAGAGGCCAGCTCGCAACTAAGATGATTAAAGCTTTTTCAGTGCGCTGGTGAGAGAGACATTGAAGGCTTTTATGTAGGAGAGTGACATGATTAGACCATATTCTAGAAAGATCCTTTGGCCTTCAAATGAAGATTAAATTAGAGAGGCGATATGACCGAAAGCAAGGAGACACCGTAAAGAAATGATTAAAGACATCTGTTTCCAGCAGCATGGAAGATGAGATTCTCCTGCTCCAATAAAATAAGAAACTGGCTAATTTAGAGCATTCATATTTTTAATACGTTACTAGGACCACAAGACGGTAAGGGAAATTGTCAAGAAAAACTAAAAGGAGAGAAAGCACCAAACTGAAAATGGAGTCAGGAGCAGGGAGCTCCCCATGAGCAAAGTCTGATAGGATCTAGAAGCTAAGTCTGAGCCCTACACCAGCTCACAGAGCTGGTCCTGAGACCTGCATTAAGTGGGGAGAAGGATGCATTAAAATATCTCCCCGTTGTCAATATGCCCAGTTATCCCTACAAGCTATCGATTTTTCCTGATAAATTTTGAAGTTACTAAAATTATACATATTTAGTATTGCTGTATCTTCCCATTGAGTTGAATACTTCATAATTATGTAGCAATACTCTTTAATGTTTATTTCCTTAAAGTCTGTTTTTTATGATATTAATAAAGCAACTGGAGCTTTCTCTTGGGAGTATTTCTCTGTTATACTTTGTTTCTTCATTTTGCTTCCCGACTTTTCTGAGACTTTATGTTTATGTGTGTTTCTTAAATAGAGCATAGCCACTTATTTTTCAGTCTAATCTAAGAATCTCTGTTTAAACTAATGAGCTTTTAGTCTTTTCGGATGTACTGTAATTAGTGATATATTTGGACGTATTTCTACTGTCTTAGATAGCACTTTCTATTTTCCCTATTGCTTACTTTTCTCTTTCCCCTTTTCTTGCCTTTCTTACTAAAACCTGTGTTTGTTTGATTTCATTTGTTTTCATTACTGATTTGGAAGTTGTGTAACTTATTTTTATTATTTTAGTGGTTACCTTTCAAATGTCTTCATGCATAATTAAGAAATTTTGAAGTTAATTGATACCTTAACCTCCCAAAAAATACAAAAACATTGGAACATAAAATTCTGATCACCCCCCCTTATGAGTTTCGTGGTCCTGTTGCCCAGTATTTTGTTTCTGATTTTCCATCTCACAAATCACACTTAATATTATTATTGTTCATTGTTATTATTCTTATAATATCTGATTAAATTTACGTAGAAATTTACTAAAGTTAACTGTTTCTTTCTGTATTTCATACCTCCTGAAGTCATTTTCCTCATTTTTGACATACATTTTTTTAAAGAATTTTCTCAGTGAGGATTTCGGGTAATAAATGCTTTGTTTTTGCTTGGGTTTGAAGGCAGTGACAATCCAGTAACCAACAGAAAACAGAACACTAGCAGTCTAAGCCATTGTAGCAAACAGTTTCTTAAATGATGACCTGTGGTTTCTCTGAATTAAGTGTGTACTTAAGATAAGACATTGGATAGGCAATAATTACATGAATGAAGAAAAAAATGTGTGCACACCCATGTTCGTTGGAGCATTTTTCACAACAGCAAAAAAGATGGAAATAACCTATGTGCTCATCAACAGATGAATGGATAAACAAACATACGTGCAATGGAATAAAGAATGATGAATCCGTGAAACATCTCACAACATGGATGAATCTAGAGGGCATTATGCTGAGTGAAATAAATCAATCACAAAAGGACAAATGTCGTATGAGACCACTTTTATAAAAACCTAAGAACAGGTTTACACACAGAAAAAAAACAATCTTTGATGGTTACAAGGGAGAGGAGGGGAAATCACTAACTAAATAGTAGATAAGTGTTAGCTTTGGTGAAAGGAAAGACAACACGCAATATAGAGAAGGCAGCACAACTTTACCAAGGCAAAGTCATAGAAGCTTCCTAGACACATCCAAATGCCTTGAGGGACTGAGGAATTAGGACCATGGTCTCAGGGGACATCTAGGTCAATTGGCATAACATAGTTCATAAAGAAAAATTTTATACATGCTACTCTTGTGAGTAGCGTCTGGGGTCTTAAAAGATTGAGAGCAGCCGTCTAAGATACATCTATTGGTCCCAGCATGTTTGGAGCAAAGAAGAATGAAGAAAATCAAAGGCACAAGGAAAATAGTAGTCCAAAGGACTAATAGACCACATGAACCACAGCCTCCACCAGCCTCAGCCCAGAAGAATTAGATGGTGCCCAGCTACCACCACTGATCGCTCTGATAGGGATCACAATAGAGAGTCTTGGGCAGAGGGGAGAAAAACGTAGAATAAAATTCAAATTCACAAAAAAAGACCAAGCTTACTGGTCTGACGGTGACTGGAGGAACCTCCAAGACTATGGGCCCCGGACACTCTACTATCTCAAAACTGAAGCCACTCCCAAAGTCTACCTTTCAGCCAAAGATTAGACAGTCCTATAAAACAAACAATAATACACATGAGATATGGGGTTCTTAGTATACAAAAGCAAAATAGGCAGTACCTGCCCAAAAGCAAAGACAAGAAGGCAAGAAGGGACAGGAAAACTAGATGAATGGACTCTGAGAACCCAGGGTGGAAAGGGAAAGGGGGAGAGTGCTGACACATTACGGGGATTGCAGCTAATGTCACAAAGCAATTTATGTATAAATTTTTTGAATGAAAAGTTAATTTGTGCTGTAAATGTTCACTTAAAACACAATAAAATTTAAAAAATAAAATAAATGTTGTGGTTGGATAGCAGCGTCTTTCTGTACCAAGTGCTAAGAGAATAGCCAAAGTAAGATTTTGAATTCTTGCTTTAAGACATGGTCAGAAGTACAGTAAAGTTGTGTGACTAGTCTAAAAAATGTCTCTTATTTAAATCTTATGCAATTATAGGGCTGATGTAGTTTGAAAATTAGATGAAGAGTTGGATCTGGAGTTGCTTAGTTACAATGTAAATTGAATTCATAAGCTTGCCAGGTCTCATATGTGAAAGTTAAGATATTTGTTGTGAAAGAGTGATTTGGGTGAAGCCAGACGAATCTGAATAGCTTGAATCCTCCAAACACAATGAACCCTACCCCCACTCCCAGTCAGAAAAAGCATCCCTTTCTCCCTTTGTGAATAGCCTTGCTTAAAAACTCTGTAATGACTTCATCTGAAATAACAATTTTGTCCAAGGATGTCAATTGTCCTCATGCCTAAAAACTACCAGCTTCCATTGTCTCTTGTCCTATATCCAGAGTCAAATCAAATCAAGCCCCACAGGAGCAGGTACAAAGTTCTACCTATGAGAAGACTTACACAACAAAAGAATTGCAAAATTTTGCTAACTTATATCAGCAGAAACTTAGGAAATGTGTGGGGATAGATTCTAAGGATGCCAGACAAAGGAGGATGAAACCTAATTTTACACTGGGCAGAGTTTATCAGTATGGGTGCACTCAGCACAGATTCTGGGTTCCACATGTTTGCTCATGCAGCTTGGGGATGGTTATATAATACCTGATGTATCTTTATGGATTTTAAAGCAACATTTACAACATTTGGTGGTGGTACTGCTTTGACCCATTTACCAAATAACCCATGAGCTCTCAGAGCAATACAGCAAGAGCTCTCCTGCTGGTTCAGGCTGCAGGGCGGCAACCTCACCTATTTATGAGCCAGCAGATCTGATGGTGCTTGCAGTGTCTGGAGCAGATCCGAATGCTCTAGGGAGTAAGCATCACTAGGAGAATCTCAGTACAATTTCCTAAGACTCTGTAGTAAAGGTATCCCTCATTTACAAATAACTCTTCTCCTTTTGAGAAGCAGCTCCTGACTTGCTAGCAGCCTTTGGTTGAGATGGAATGCCTAACCATAGGCTAAAAAGTGAATATGCATCTTGAATTGGGTGTCTAATGACCACAAAGTCACATAATTGGGCTTGCCCAGCATCACTCTGTCACCATGGGGACTAGGATTGGATACCAGTGTTGAATTTATTTAATTAGAAGTTTGGTGATACTTAACTTTAGTTGCATATGATTTATTAGTGTTGGACTATAATGGAATTCTAAGTGATGTCCCTGTTAATAATAAATGACATTGTTATGACCACTGAATTGTGAAGAATTAATTATAATAATAAAGTTTAATATATTAGAAGAATTATCCAAGTTTGACAGATTTAAAGAAAACAATCTCTGAGCCTCTGAGTATTTCAAAGTAAGTTTTTCTTAGTGTTTTATATTCACAACCAGTTCAAGTCTACAAGACTTACTCATGTTCCATGAATGGTTTTTCTTCAAAAATTTTGTTCTGCTGTATTACCATTAGCAATAAGGTCCTGTTAGTTCAAAAACTGTTCTTTATGAAGTTTGTATGCTTTCAGAGAGTTATAACATTCAGCACAGGCCTCTGTAGCACTTCCTATTCATTCGTATTAATTCATGTTTGCCTATAGATTTTTTTTATTTAAATGCCTCTAATCTCCAGGCCCTGTTTGTGTACTGAGGATACAGAAACCAACAACGCATGACCCATGGCAATGTGGAATCACAGACTAAGGGGGAAGACAGGCAGGTAAACAAATCAATTCTCCTTTTCTCTCAGAACTGACTAAAAGAATCATGGTCACAATATGTACATCATGGGCTGTTTCAGCACCAGAAGGAGGGAACAATGTAAAATGCTGCATGGAAGTCAAGTCAGATGAGGATAAAGAGCCCACTTTGTTACTACTTCTCATGCAAGACGTCAGAGTAGCAGCTTTTAAGCCAGCATTGACTAAACAAGAAAAATATCCATGAAGCAATGTCAAAACAGTACCATTCAGCAGTTACAGGTAATGTATTACAATGTATCCATTTATTCTCACGATAGACACTTACTGAACATCTACTCTTTGCCAGTTGTAAGAAGAGAGAAACATGTTCCAGAATATGCAAGGAAGATTTCAGAAAGTTCCCATTGTCATCCCATTTCCACGCTCCCATTTTCAGCAAAATTCCTCAAAAGAAATGTCTATGCGTGCACTCTTCATTTCTTCTCCTCCAATTCTCTTTTGAACTCTTTCCAGACTTTAAACTCTGCCCCCTGAAAAGAGCTCTTGTCAAAATTCTCAACACCTATGTTTCTAAACCCTACAGTCAATTCTTTACCCTCATCTAACTTCATTTATGTGCAGCGTTTTACATCGTTCCCACCTTCTGGAGGCGCTTTCTGAAACTGGCTTATGTCCAAGTTGCTAGCTGTTCCTCTTCAGTCTCCTCTTCCTGGTTTCGTCTCATCTGTTCTCTCTCTGAATGTTGTTGTTCCCCAAGGCATGGTCCTTGGACATCTTCTGTGTCTCTGCTCATTACCTGTGTGATCTTATGCAGTCCCAAAGCTATAAATACTTCCTATATGATTTCCAAATTTATATTTCCCCTGAACTCCAGACTTGTGTGTCTAACTGCCTACTCAACATTTCTATTTGCATATCTAACAGTTATGTCAAACGTTATGGCTCCAAAATTGAACTCCCCTCAGTCTTTCCACCATGACCCACACACACCCCACCATAACTAGCTCCTTCTGCAGGCTTCCCCATCTCAACCGATGAAAATTTCATGCTTGTATTTGCTCAGTCGATAATCTTGGACTTGTTTCTGACTCCTCTTTTTTCTCATAGTCCACATCGGATCTAATGGCAAAATATATCCAGAATCTAACTCTTCTCATTACTGTCATCTTTTCCGCTAGTCCAATCCTCCATCATCTTTAATCAGGAATATTGCAAAATCCCCCTAACTTCTGCCCTTATCCTCTACAGACTATTCTCAGAAGCCAGCGTGCTCCTGTTAAGATGTGAGTTTCTCCGTTCTGTTCCATTGCTCAAAACCTGCTTATGGTTCCCGTTTCACTGAAGGTCTTTAGAATGGCCTGCAAGGCCCTACATCTTCCTATCTCAATACCCGGTGCTCCCACCCTTTATCTTCTTCATCGCTTGCTACTCTGGTGCTGTGTTTAAGAGCTTGGCGGCTAACCAAAAGGTGGACAGATCAATCCACCATTCGCTCTTTGGAAACCCTATGGAGCAGTTCTACTTGGTCCTATAGGGTCACTATGAGTTGGAATCAACTAGACAGCAAAAGGTTTTTGCTCCCTTTCTGTCTTTAACCCTTATTTCTCTTCCTTTCTGTCACCTTGCTTCAGTCACACTGGCCTCCTTGTTTTTCCTGGAACACCCCACCTCAGGGCGTTAATATATGCTGTTCCCTCTAAGGAGTTCCTGGGTGGTGCAAAGGTTAACACCCTCAGCTGCTAACCCAAAGGCTGGAGGTACAAGTCCACCCAGAGGCACCTCAGAAGAAAGGCCTGGCAATCTACTTCTGCAAAAGCAACCACTGAAAACTCTACAGAGCAAAGTTCTACTCTGCACACATGGGGTTACCATGAGTTGGAACCGACTCCATGAAAATGGTTTTCTTTTTTCTTTTTCTTTGCTTCCCACTGAATGGAAAACTTATTACAAGATAGGCCTGCTTACCTTATGAGCAAGACCTTCCCTTGCCACCTTATATAAAATAGCAATATTTCCCTTCTACCCTACGCTCTCTATTTCCCATATCCTCTTCTATTTTTCTCGGTTGCACTAACCATCTGGCATAGCATATATTTATTTTTTAACTGTCTGACTCCCTCCTTAGAATGTCAGCCCATGTAGGAAGTAATTTGTCTGTTTTGTTCCATATCTTATCCTAAACAGTGCTGGCACATACTAGATGCTAAATTAGCATCAACCAGATGAATAAACACCTTGAAAGAAATGAAATTGCAGCTCCGTCGGGAAAGATGGATAAACTTTAGATAGTAAGGGTATGTATTGCTCCCCAAAGTAAGTATACATAAGAACAATTCAAAAAATACAAATATAAATACTGTAGAAATGATTTAAGGATGGGATGGCATGGGTAAAAGAGTGAGAATCAGAGAAGGTAATGGTTAGGAAAAGGCAGGCCTTAGGCAAGGGTATCTTTGAAACACTCCTTGATCAACTTTTATAAAGATGAAAACACAAGGGTTTGTTTTGTATGTCTTATAAACGTTTTCTCGGATTAAAATGGCGGTGACATGACTCATGCCCCATCTGCTGAAGATGCATCATTCCTGCAGCATTAGCCTCTTCAGCAACTTAGAGGCTGACCGCTGACAATGACCTTTCCACTGTGAATCACCCGGTAAACCCATCCAAGGAAGGTTCAAAGTTCTCCCTAGACCAAGGCTGCCCAAACTTTGGGTCAGCAAAAGTGAAACTCTGTCTATTCTTCCACCGCACAACACTGGCTTTCTCCTTTCAGAGGCGCCCAGGAAACCCTTTGGTGATAGAGATGATGATGTTTATTGTTGTTGTTGTTGTTAGCTGCTGTCAAGTTGGCCCCAACTTATAGTGACCCCAGGCACAATGGAACAAAATGCTGCCCAGTCTTGTGCCATTCCCACAATCAGTTGTGGATTGAACCATTGTGATCCGTGGGATTTTCACTGGATAATTTTTGCAAGTAGATTGCCAAGCCTTTCTTCCTAGTCTGCTTAGTCTGGAGACTCCTCTGAAGCCAACATCATAGCAATACCTTTCCGTGTGTAAACTGACAGAGCAGGGAAGCCTTGCATATACTCTTCTTATACTCACAAAATAAACTTTCTTCTCAGACATTATGTAATTATGACTTGATAACAAATGTCTAAAAAAAGGGAAATCCTTTTCTCTAAATAGTTCATTAGTTATAGAGAAGTTATCACAGATCATTATATAACTTTTCTTAGCAGTATCTTAAGCTGACACAATTTCAAAACTTGAGAATGCCCCTTTGAACTTGGCTTGCCCCCAAACGAGAATATTTCCCCCATAAATCAGCTCTGCACTTCTGCCAGCATCACTCCACCCTGTGGCCTCTCCTTCACCTCTGTCTTCACTTACTCCTTGTTCTTTCTGTCACTAGCAGATTCATCTCTATTTAGCTCCACTTCCTTTTATCTCACTTCCCTCCCATCCCCTCCCTCAACCAGCCCCATGACACCTTTCTACAGTTACATTTGTGATTGTTCCAGTGAGGCAGGAGAGGATCTGGCAGTCATAGCTGTTAAGGCAAAGCATGGGCTCGCTAAGAAATCAGATATAGCCAGAGATGACCTCAATTATTCTGGAAATAACTAAAACTAACAAACTACTCTCCTTCAGTCCTGAGTCTGCCAACAAGGCTCTCAGGAGTTGGTAAAACTGAAAAGACGTCTAGTGGCCTAAATTGTTGTTTGTGTATGTAAATGGAGAGTGGGTTGGTGGTTAGAGAGCTTGAGCTCAAGTCTCCCATGAAGCCAAATACAGTTATGATTGAACTCTCTCTCTCTCTCTTTTTTTTTTTTTTTAGCAAGAGCAAGGATAAACGTCTTTACAGTGTAGAGTGCTGCATTTAAGCATTTATTAGTTTTGTAGAATATGTTAATATCAAAAGGTTACTCTCACTAATGATTTCCTTTAATGTGATACCAAATGCCAAGATCTTTTGAAATCAGCCACGTAACATGACAATTGCCCTTTTCATGCAGGGCTGCTGATTCTCCAAGAAGTGCATCACCTGCCAGGTTATGCTGGTGAAAAGCTATTATTTCAGATACCCCTTGAAGCCTCATCCCTTGGTTGCTCTGTTTTTGACTGATTCTTGACAATCTGCATAATGTGGTGCCAAACACCTAGAAAGAAAGATGTTGACAGACCATCTGGGGTTAAGGTTAGGGTTAGAGTTAGGGTTAGGATGAGGGTTAGGATTAGGGATACGGTTAGGATTAGGGTAGGAGTCACTTCTACGTAGTCTTACCATCATCTGAATCATTGAATCTCAGATCTTAGCAACATAGCTGGACCTACACTATACGAAAAAGTTCTACTCTGGACTCTGGGAAATCGATTTAAGATTGTGTCTATTTCTACTTTTGGATGGATGGTTTTGACTGAGTTCTAATAAAATCTGACTGAATTGACCAGTGTTTGGGCTAAGCTGAAAGATGGTTTGGAAAACAGTCTCTGTGCCTCATTTTTCTCATGGAGTAAATAATGGCTCCTAGTTTAAAGAGTTGTTGAGATAGGGGGCAAGATGGCGCTCTAGGCAGAAACACCACGCCGTCCCTCCACAGCAAAGATCCGAAAAACTAAGCCTAACAGAGAATCAACAATCCTGAAACCCTAGAACACCAAATGAAGAGATAAAGAACTCAGCCAAACACCAAACGGAGTGAGAATACTAAAAGAGAACGGAGAGCAAGGAGAGACTCAGGCAGAGATTCCTTACCAGCTAACGCAGCGTGGATCCACCATCTTGGATTCCTATCGGAGACCAGCAAACGGGAGAGCAGCCTTGCAGAGCATCTAGTCGGAGACAGAACGACCGGTAAACTGCCGTGCGCGCTCTCCCACCACCCACCCCTCTCCGCCTCAGCTGGGGATCCCCTGCTTTCCGTGGCCAGGGTCCCTGGGCTGGGGGGTGCTGGTGCTTGGATTCCGCGCGCCTGGGCTGGTGGCTTTCTGGGAGCCGTTTGCTGGCAGCTAGCGAACCTTTTTCTGCCGCCTCCCCCTCCTTTTGCCTAGGTGCCTGGTTCCGAGTGCCGTCTCTGCTCTCTCCTGCGGGGCTGTAGGGCTGCATGCGGGTGTGTGGCTGTTTCTAGGTCTGGGCTCCCGCGCGGGTGGGATCCCGGGGCCTTTGTTCGTTCACCCCTCTGCTTTCCGTGGCCGGAGTCCCTGAGCTGGGGGGCGCCGGTGCTTGGATTCCGCGCGCCTGGGCTGGCGGCTTTCTGGGAGCCGTTTGCTGGCAGCTAGTGAACCTTTTTCTCCCGCCTCCCCCACCTTTAGCCTGCGTGCCTGGTTCCGAGTGCCGTCTCTGCTCTCTCCTGCGGGGCTGTACGGCTGCGTTCGGGCGTGTGGCTGTTTCCAGGTCTGGGCTCCCGCACGGGTGGGATCCCGGGGCCTTTGTTCGTTGGCCCCTCTGCTTCCCGTGGCCACGGTCTCTTAACCCCGAGACTACTGGCTTCTTGGAATTTGCGACCCTGAGTGGGGGCTCTCTGGGTCCCATTTGTAGGCACTGACTGCTGGTGTTGCCCTTTTTTTTTTTTTTTTTTTTCAATTTTATTTTTCTTCCTTTTTTGATTAGTTTTGTCATCTTTTACCTCTTTTTCCCTTTTGTTTTTCTTCATTGCTTAATTTCTCATCTCTCTATCTCTTCCTTCTCTTTCTGATCCCTGAATACCAGGCGATGTATGCCTCTGTACCTTCTGGCCAGGCTGAGCTGTGAAAATTGAGACCGACTCCCCCAGTCCTCATAGCTGCATCGGTGGGATCCCTGGGAACTTTGCAGTTCTTTAACTTTTCTGAATTTTATTTGGTCATTCTTTCCTTTTCTTTCTCTTCCCCCTTCTGATTTCCTCCATCCCATAGTCTCTCATCTGTACATTCCAACGACAAGCTCCCCTAGCATTCTTTTATGTTTGTACACTTTTTGCTCCTCCTCCTCTCTCCTCTCTCCCATATCCAGCTTAGCTTCACACATAACCATCTTCCCGCTGCACCCTACCTACCTGCACCGTGCACTAGACATCACATCACCAAGCGGTGCAGGCACGCCCTATTGGAACCTGCCCAGCACTGACTACCGACCGTCCTGGTGGCTGTGGTGAGTGCCACAAGCAACACGTCCCAGTGGCGCCTCCTCAGCTAGATCTGCCCAGCTGTACCACAAGTACGAAAAAAAAAAAAAAAATCTACAATCAATAAACGAGAGAAATATCTACTGAATGCCCTGAAAACAGCAAACAATATCAAAACATTTACAAAAACAAGACAAGATGGCTCCAATAGGCGTCCAAATTAAAACACCAGATAACTCTCCTGTGGAAGAAAATGCACTAGAAGTACCTGATACGGAACTCAAATCACTAATACTCGGAATTTTCCAAGAACTGAGGCAAAAAGCTGACAAACATGAGGAAAAAATAGACAAATTTATGGAAAATACAGACAAAAAACTGGAAGAATTCAGGAAGATGATGCAGGAACAAAATGCCAAAATAAATTCACAACTCGAAATTATACAAAAACAACAATTAGAAATCCAAAAGATAAACAACAAGATTTCAGAAATGGACGGTGTCATAGAAGGGTTGAGAAGTAGATTTGAAACCATGGAAGACAGGATCAGTGGAACTGAAGACAAACACTTGGATACAACTCTGTTTCAGGAAAACTCAGAAAAAAGAACAAAGAAAAATGAAGAGACCCTGAGAGTTATGTGGGACACAATTAAAAGCAAAAACTTACGAGTGATCGGCATACCAGAACAGGGGGAGAAAACAGAAAACACAGAGAGGATCATTGAGGAACTGCTGACAGAAAACTTTCCCAATATCATGAAAGATGAAAAGCTGGCCATCCAAGAAGCTCAACGAACCCCATATAGAAGAGACCCCAAAAGAAAATCACCGAGGCATATCATACTCACACTCGCTAAAACTAAAGACAAACAAAGAATCCTGAGAGCAGCTCGTGAAAAACAAGAAGTCACATACAGAGGAGAAACAATAAGACTAAGCTCAGATTATTCAGCAGAAACCATGCAGGCAAGAAGGCAATGGGATGACATATATAAAATCTTGAAAGAAAAAAATTGTCAGCCAAGAATAATATATCCTGCAAAACTCTCATTCAGATTTGATGGTGAAATTAGGTCATTTCCAGATAAACAGAAACTAAAGGAATATGCAAAAGTCAAACCAAACTTACAAGAATTATTAAAGGGAGTTCTTCGATCTGAGGACAAACAGCTTCAGCCCTCAGGCAGGACCTAGGACCTAGGACGCAGGTTCACATAAACCAGATACCATTCTAGTAACTGAACTACAGAGGACTTTCCAAAAACAAAAGATATACAACAGGGAATCAGAGAACTCAATCAAAGGATGACAACAACATCAAAACAATGAAAGAGGGAACAAACGGCATAGGTATAAAACCTTCTAAAGGAGAGGAAGGCAAGGTGATACCAAGTAACGGTAGACTGATTCAAAATTATAAAGATAAGGGTAAAATTCATGGTAACCACAAAAAAAGTTAACAAACCAACTCATAAAAATAAAGACGAAAAACATAAAGTCTCAACAAAAACAAAACCTACAAAAACAAAAGAAATGAACACAAAATCCACAAACAAAAGTAACTCAGCACAAGAGAGTAAGAAGAACAAAGAAAACTTCAGCATCACAAAAAAAAGCACTACAAAATGACAGCAACAAACTCACATCTATCAATAATTACACTGAACGTAAATGGACTCAATGCACCCATAAAGCGACGGTGAGTGGCAGAATGGATAAGAAAACAGGATCCATCAATTTGCTGTCTACAAGAGACACACCTTAGAAACAAAGATGTGAATTTATTAAAAATCAAAGGTTGGAAAAAAATATATCAAGCTAACAATTATCAAAAAAGAGCAGGAGTGGCAATTCTAATCTCAGATAAAATAGACTTTAAAACAAAATCTACCATAAAAGACAAAGAAGGACACTATATAATGATTAAGGGGATGATCCATCATGAAGACATAACCATAATAAATATCTATGCACCCAATGACAGGGCTCCAAAATACATAAAAAAATCTCTAACAGCACTGAAAAGAGAAATTGACAGTTCCACAATAATAGTAGGAGACGTCAACACACCACTCTCAGTAAAGGACAGAACAACTAAAAAGAAACTCAGCAAAGATACAGAAGACCTAAAGGACACAATCAGCCAACTGGACCTCATAGACATATATAGAACAATCCACCCAACTGCTGCAAAGTACACATTCTTCTCCAATGCACATGGAACGTTCTCCAGAATAGACCACATCTTAGGCCACAGAGCAATCCTCAACAAGATCCAAAATACTGAGATAATTCACAGTATCTTCTCTGACCACAATGCCATCAAGGTAGAAATTAACACTAGAAAGAGCAAGGAAAAAAAATCAAACACATGGAAACTGAACAATAATCTGCTTACACATCAATGGGTAATAGAAGAAATCAGAGATGGAATTAAAAAATTCCTAGAATCAAATGAAAATGAAAACACATCATACCAAAACCTTTGGGACACAGCAAAGGCAGTCCTCAGAGGACAATTTATAGCAATAGATGCACATATCAAAAAAGAAGAAAGGGACAAAATCAAAACATTAACTACACAACTCAAACAAATAGAAAGAGAACAACAAAAAAAGCCTACAACCACCGGAAGAAAGGAAATAGTAAAGATCAGAGCAGAAATCAATGAAATAGAGAACAGAAAAACAATAGAAAGAATCAACAAAACCAAAAGTTGGTTCTTTGAAAGAATCCACAAAATCGACAAACCACTGGCCAGACTGACAAAAGAAAAACAGCAGAGGGCACAAATAACCCAAATAAGAAATGAAATGGGGGACATTACAACAGACCCAACTGAAATAAAAAGGATTATAACAGAATATTATGAAAAACTATATTCCAACAAATTTGAAAACCTAGAGGAAATGGATAAATTTCTAGAAACATACGGCCTACCCAAACTACAACAAAGTGATATTGAAAATCTGAACAGACCCATAACAAGAGAAGAGATTGAAAAGGTAATAAAAAAACTCCCAACCAAAAAAAGCCCTGGCCCAGATGGCTTCACTGGAGAATTCTACAAAACATTTACAGAAGAGCTCGTACCAGTTCTACTCAAGTTATTTCAGAGCATAGAAGAGGAAGCAACACTTCCAAATTCATTCTATGAAGCCAGCATAACGCTGATACCAAAACCAGGCAAAGACATCACAAAAAAAGAAAATTACAGACCAATATCTCTCATGAATATAGATGCAAAAATTCTGAACAAAATTCTAGCCAATAGAATTCAGTATCATATCAAAAAAATAATACACCACGACCAAGTAGGATTCATACCAGGTATGCAAGGATGGTTTAACATTAGAAAATCCATCAACGTAATCCACCACATAAATAAAAGGAAAGAAAAAAATCACATGATTTTCTCAATTGATGCAGAAAAGGCATTTGACAAAGTCCAACACCCATTCCTGATAAAAGCTCTCAATCAAATAGGTATAGAAGGGAAATTTCTCAACATAATAAAGGGCATCTATGCAAAACCAACAGCCAACATCATTCTTAATGGAGAGAGGCTGAAAACATTCCCCCTGAAAACAGGAACAAGACAAGGATGCCCTTTATCACCACTCCTATTTAACATTGTGCCGGAAGTTCTAGCTAGAGCAGTAAGGCAAGAGAAAGAAATAAAGGGCATCCAAATTGGTAATGAAGAAGTTAAACTCTCCCTGTTTGCAGATGATATGATACTATACATAGAAAACCCTAAAGACTCCACAAGAAATTTACTGGAACTAATAGAAAGATTCAGCAGAGTAGCAGGATACAAGATAAACATTCAAAAATCAGTTGGATTCCTATACACCAGTAAAGAGAACGATGAAAAGGAGATCAGGAAATCAATACAATTTTCAATAGCCCCTAAAAAGATAAAATACTTAGGAATAAATCTGACCAGGAATATAAAAGACCTATACAAAGAAAACTACAAAACACTGCTGCATGAAATCCAAAGGGATCTACATAAATGGAAAAACATACCATGCTCATGGATAGGCAGACTCAACATTGTGAAAATGGCAATTCTACCTAAAGAAATCTACAAATACAATGCAATCCCGATACAAATACCAACAACATTCTTCAAAGAGATGGAAAAACTAATTATTAACTTTATATGGAAAGGGAAGAAACCCCGAATAAGTAAAGCACTACTGAAGAAGAAGAATAAAGTTGGAGGACTCACACTACCTGACTTGAGAACCTACTATACAGCTACAGTACTCAAAACAGCCTGGTACTGGTACAACAACAGAGACATTGACCAATGGAACAGAATTGAGAACTCAGATGTAAATCCATCCACCTATGGTCACCTGATTTTTGACAAGGGCCCAAAATACATTAAATGGGGAAAAGACTGTCTTTTTAACAAATGGTGCTGGCAAAACTGGATATCCATTTGTAGAAAACTGAAACAGGACCCATACCTCACACCATATACAAAAACTACTTCAAAATGGATCAAAGACCTGAATATAAAGCCTCAAACTATAAAATTCATAGAAGAAAAAATAGGACCAACACTTCAGGCCTTAATACATGGCATTAACAGGATACAAACCATAAACATCAACACAAAAAACCCAACAGATAAACTAGATAATTGGGATCTTCTCAAAATCAAACATCTATGCTCTTCAAAAGATTTCACCAAAAGAGTTAAAAGAGAACCTACAGACTGGGAAAAAATTTTTGGACAGTACAAGTCAGACAAAGGTCTAATCTCCATAATCTACAAGAAAATCCAACACCTCTACAACAAAAAGACAACCAATCCTATCAAAAAATGGGCAAAGGAAATGGACAGACACTTCACCAAGGAAGACATTCAAATGGCCAACAGACACATGAGGAAATGCTCGGGATCACTAGCCATTAGAGAAATGCAAATTAAAACCACAATGAGATACCATCTCACCCCGGCATTACTGGCACGAATCAAAAACACTGGAAATAACAAATGTTGGAGGGGCTGCGGGGAGACGGGAACTCTTATACACTGCTGGTGGGAATGCAAAATGATACAACCATTTTGGAAAATGATATGGCGTTTCCTCAGAAAGCTAGAAATAGACGTACCATTCGATCCAGCAATCCCACTCCTAGGAATATATCCTAGAGAAATAAGAGTCATCACTTGAATAGACATATGCACACCTATGTTCATGGCAGCATTATTCACAATAGCAAAACGATGGAAACAACCTCGATGTCCATCAACAGATGAATGGATACACAAACTATGGTACATACACACAATGGAGTACTATGCAACGAGAAAGAACAACAATGAATCGGTGAACCATCTCATAACATGGATGAAACTGGAGGACATCATGCTGAGTGAAATAAGTCAATCACAAAAGGACAAATATTGTATGAGACCTCTATTGTAAAAACCCATGAAAAAATTCACATGCAAAACGTAACAATCCTTGTTGGTTACCAGGGACGGGGTGGGGGGGGAATACTAAATAGGTAATAGGTAAGAGGTAACTTGGGTGAGAGGTGAGATAGTACATAGTACAGGGGAAACTAACACAACCTGCACAAGGAAAGGTCATGGAGGCCCTATAGACACATCCAAACCCCCCGAGGGACTGAGTTGTTGGACGGAGGGCTCTGGGGACCATGATCTCGGGGAACATCTAGCTAAATTGGCATGACACTACTTATAAAGATAATGCTCTACATTCTACCTTGGTGAGTAGTGTCTGGGGTCTTAAAAGCCTATGAGCGGCCATCTAAGATACTCCACTGATCTCATCCCTTCGGGAACAAGGGAGAACGAAGAGAACAGGATACAAGGAAAAGATTAGTCCGAAGGACTAATGGTCCACAGCTACCAAGGCCTCCACGGGGACTGAGTCCAGTACAGCTGGATGGTGCCCGGCTACCACCAATGACTGCTCTGACCAGGATCACAACAGAGGATTCTGGGCAGAGCTGGAGTAGGATGTAGAGCATAATTTTAACTCCCAAAAAAAAAAAAAGAAGACCAGATTTACTGGCCTAAAGAATACTAGAGAAACCTCGAGAGTGTGGCCCCCAGACACCCTTTCAGCTCAGAGGTGAAGTTACCTTCGAGGTTCGATGTTAAGCCTGGGAATGGACAGCCCAGTAAAACTAAATGGGACTAACGAGGTACAGGAGTCCGGTGACAAGGGCCAGAAGGCAGAGGGAGAGTAGGAAACTGATGATAAGGAACACAAATTGAATAAGGACACTGTCGATGTATTGTGAGATTGTTGACCGCTGCTATAGGGCAACATTTGTAGTAACTATTAAATGGGAGGCTGTTTTGTCCTGTAAGCCTTCATCTTGGGCGAGAATGGCAGCACAATTGGAAGAGCATAGTCAATATCACTTAAATGTGTAAGTAAAAAGTTTTGAAATGGTGTTTAAATAAAATAAAATAAATAAATAAATAAACAAATGAGACTAAAGAGGTACAATAGTCCACTGACAAGGTCCAGAAGACAGAAGGGGACAAGGAAGCCCCCTGGTGATAGGGAACACAAGGTGGAGTAAGGATATTCTTGATGTGCTGTGAGATTGTTAACCATTGTCATAGGGCAACATGTGTAGTAACTGTTAAATGAAAAACTATTTTGTTCTGTAAGCCTTCATCTTAAGTGAGAATAACAGCACAGTTGGAAGAGCGTAGTCAATGTCACTGAAATGTGAATGTAGAAATTTTTGAAACGGTGTATCTTTGGCCATCTGTAATTTTCATCAAAAAAAAAAAGGTTGAGAATTTAGAGGCTTAATACGTTGTGGGGTTGTTAACCAATGTCATAGAACAACATGTGTACTACTATTTCATGAGAAACTATTTGCTCTGTAAGCTTTCACCTGAAGTACAATAAAATATAAAAAAATAAATAAATAAATAAAGAGTTGTTGAGAGTATTGAAGGAGAAATTCATGTAGTGTATGAAACACAGCCTGGCACTTAGTAACTGCTCAGTTAACATTAGTTGTTAATATGCATTCTACCTGCTAGGGGTTGCAGCTCTGCATCTGGATTCTCAAGATCCTTTCCAAGCATACCTGAGATTTCTACATTATTTAAAATAGATTTGGATTCTGACCCATCTGAAGTCACTGAAGTAGAGTCAAAGTGTGATGGTCTGACATGGGAGAAAATATATGAGAAATAACAATATAGCATCTGTATCAAAGTACATATAATGTAAGTATCAGATAAAACTGTCAGCTCTGGAACAGTTTTATCAATCGGGGAATATTTATTTAGCACTTGCAATACTTCCAAGTCTTATGACTGTAATCTGCTCAGGGAAAGGAGAACTGAAGAAACTTGAAACTCCACTGTTTACCTAAGCCTGTAAAAAGTTATAACCAGTTTAGAAAAACAACGTTGTCCTCGAGTCAATTCTGACTCATAGCAACCTCGTGTGTCTGAGTGGAACAGTGCTCCATAGGGTTTTCAATCACTGACTTTTCAGAAGTAGTTTGCCAGGTCTTTCTACCGAGGTGACTCTGGATAGACTCGTATTTTCAACCTTTCTGTTAGCAGCTGAGCATGTTAACAATTTGCACTACCAACAGTCATCTCCATTCTCAGAGTTTAGTGTCAAGAGAAAAATGTGAAATGTGTCTGTCCTCAGTGACAAACCAGTATATTTGGGGGGGGGGGGTTATTTTATTTTATTTAATTTTTTATTGTACTTCAGGTGAAGGCCTACAGAACAAACAGTTTCTCATGAAACAGTAGTACACATATTGTTCTATGACATTGTTAACAACCCCACAACATGTCAACCCTCTAACTTCTCAACCTTTTTTTTTTTTTTTTGGTGAAAATACACATAGCCAAAGATACACCATTTCAAAAATTTCTACATGCACAGTTCAGTGACATTGACTACGCTCTTCCAATTGTGCTGCTATTCTCACCTAAGATGAAGGCTTACAGAACAAAATTGTTTCTCATTTAACAGTTACTAGAAATGTTGCCCTATGACAATGGTTACAATCTCACAACACATCAACAATATCCTTACTCAACCTTGGGTTCCCTATCACCAGCTTCCCCATCCCTCTCTGCCCTCTGGCCCTAGTCACTGAACTACTGTACCTCATTAGTCCCATTTGGTTTTACAGGGCTGTCCACTCCCAGGCTGAACGGTGAACCTTGGAGATAACTTCACCACTGAGCTGAAAGGGTGTCTGGGGGCCATACTCTCGGGGTTTCTCCGGTCTCCTTTAGGTCAGTAAATCTGGTCTTTTTTTTCTGTGAGTTAGAATTATGTTCTACATCCTTCTCCAGCTCTGTCCAGAACCCTCTGTTGTGATCCTGGTCCAAGCAGTCAGTGGTGGTAGCCGGGCACCATCTAGCTGTACTGGACTCAGTCCAGTGGAGGCCTTAGTAGCTGTGGACCATTAGTCCTTCGGACTAATCTTTTCCTTGTATCCTGTTCTCTTCATTCTCCCTTGCTCCCAAAGGGATGAGACCAGTGGAGTATCCTAGATGGCCTCTCACAGGCTCCTAAGACCCCAGACACTACTCACCAAGGTAGAATGTAGAGCATTGTCTTTATAAACTGTGTTATGCCAATTGAGTTAGATGTTCCCCGAAACAAACCAGTATATTTATTTTCATCACAAGATTACAAAAAAAAGTCTTTTGAAATTATACTCTATTCAAATTCCATTTCTGCCATTTCTTTCCTTATGTTTAAAATGTGGATAATAACTCCCCCAAATGAGTGTTATGAGCATCAGATGAGGTAACGTATTTAAATAGCCTAGCATAGGATGAGACACAAACTAAGTGCATTATAACTGTCACTTCTCCATGATTTCTTCCCTTCTTTTATGTAATCTGTTGATTTTCCTTTTTATTATTATTTTTTAATTCATCGATGAGCTCCAGGTAGAATTCAATATTGAATCATAATAATTACATTAGCTTTCCCTTGGACTCTGTTTCTCCATCCCTCTACCCCAATGTTGTTTAACCTGGAATACGTAGATGTAGAGACCATGAAAAGTTTAGAAAGTTATGATTTTTGTGTATATGTATGTGTATGTGCATTATTGTGGAAAGAGAGCACATAACACTTATCATTAAAGGTGTCAGTGTCCCAGAAAAGTTTAAGAATAATAGTTCACAATGTTTTTTGATCTCCCATTTCTAGTATCAGTTTGTATGTTTATTTCAATTTGTTTCATATTGTTTTTCAGATTTAGGCAAGGTATCTATCAAATTAATAATTATAGTTTTGATTAATAAAGCATATAAGTATTTCTTCTATTCTTGTGCTAGCAACTTCCCCCTTTCTACTTAAAAAGATCAAGTCAACGTGAAAAACGGCAAGGATGGTTTGTCATCCCTTCTGCTTCTGCCACATAATTCATAACTCTCCATTACCTGGACATTGCTGCTGCTGCTAACAAACATTTTACACATTTTTCAAGCCATGAAGTTGCAAATAGAAGCAGAATGAATTCATCGTGGTTTCCTATATCACAGGGCCTAGCCCAGACACATACATGTTTTTTACTTGAATCTAATTGTTTTGTTATTAAAATCATAACCAATCCCAAACATACATAGCAAAATACAAACATTTTTAGACAACACTGACCTCTGAGTTG
Source organism: Dugong dugon (assembly GCA_030035585.1). Taxonomy (NCBI): domain Eukaryota; kingdom Metazoa; phylum Chordata; class Mammalia; order Sirenia; family Dugongidae; genus Dugong; species Dugong dugon. Next base: position 38,952,642 of record CM057467.1, read on the forward strand.
CTCCACAAAAGTTTTAAACAAATATTTATTTAATGTCAGCAACGGACCAGATACTGTTCTATGCATTGAAGATACAATAGTGAAGAAAATAAATAAAATCTTACCCTCACTGAGCATACATTCCAGTGGAGGAGTGCAAGCTAACGGGTTTCTCCTTATGCATCACCTTTCTGGCTCTGAGTTTGTAGTTCTGTCAAGATGATTTTCTAGGCCATAATCTTGCAAAGAGATTGGACAGTTTACTATGCAAATAAGACATTTAAAACCCTTACAGGAATTGGTCAATTACTATCCAAACTAGGTGACTGTGGCCTACCTAGGGGAATGGTTAGTTTGTGGTCTTGCTGCGGGGAGGGAAGGGCACACCTTGAAATTGATAAGAAGCTTGTTATATAAGCAGCTTACCTGACGTGTTTTTAAGAAAGAGACAGAGAGAGAAATGAAGGAGTTTTAACACTGAAGATAGCAAGAAATGCTGCAAAATGGTGAGAAGCAGCAGACAGATGGCAGAGCCTGATGGTGGTGGGTCCGAGTGAAGGTCCCAGTGGTGGTAGGCCTGAGTGAAGGGCCTGCCTAAGGGCATGGCCAAGAAGGAGCTGACAGCTGGCCTTGGTTGGAAGCTGTCCTGATTGACGAACTGTATCCTGTCTTCTGAGTTGTTCCTGTTACTTCCAAGTTGATCCTGATCCTAAATTACAGCCTGTTACTTCCCTAATAAACCCCGTAATCATGAGTATGGTCTGTAAGTTCTGTGTGGCCATTGCAAGGGATTATTGAATACAGTAGAGAAGTAGAGTGCCATGAAAGGGATGGCTGGTGTCAGAATTGGTACAAAGATTGAAGAGTGGGGGTATGTTTGACCTCCACTTCATACGGATCAGCTTTGGTATGATGGTGGTTAGCCTCCCCCCTCATGCAGTTAAAGGACTTCGAGCACTACCATTTTACAAAGAGTCAATCAATAAACAAATAAATAAGTAAATGCTAAATCACACCTAAATCACATCATGGTAAGTGCCATGATGAAAAATGAAGCAGGGAAGTGTTCAGGCAGGGTGTGTTGTAGGTGAAGTGATCATACCAGGGTTGCATTTTTAAATATGGTCATTGTCATGGATTGAATTGTGTCCCCCCAAAATATCTGTCAACTTGGCTGAGTCATGATTCCCAGTATTTTATAATTGTGTACCATTTTGTAATCTGATGTGATTTCCTTATGTGTTGTAAATTCAATCACTATGATCTAATAAGATGGATTAGCAGCAGTTATACTGATGAGGTGAGGTATACAAGATTAGATAGTTTCTTAAGCCAATCTCTTCTGAGATATAAAAGAGAAAAGTGAACAGAGACACATGGGAATCTCATACCACCAAGAAAGCAGTGCCGGGAGCAGAGCTCATCCTTTGGACCTGAGGTTCCTGCACAAAGAAGCTCCCAAACCAAGAGAAGACTGATGACACGGGCCTTCCTGCAGAGCCGACAGAGAAAGTGTTTCCCTGGAGCTGACGCCCTGAATTTGGACTTGTAGCCTACTGGGCTGTGAGGAAATAAACCTCTCTTTGCTAAAACCATCCACTTGTATTTCTGTTACAGCAGCACTAGATGACTAAAACAGTCATTATGGAAGTCTCTCTGAAAAGGCGATGTTTGAGCCAAGATCTAAAAAAAGGGAGGTAACAAACCATATGGGAGAACTGCAGGAAGAATTTTCTAGATAAAAGGGACAGGCGGTGCAAAAACTTTGAGTCACGAGCATGTCTTGTGAGTTCTGGGAAAAGTAAGGTGGCCAATGAGGTTACTGCTGAGTGCAAGAGAAGTAAGAGAGCTGAAGCAGAGGAGGGACTGGGTCAGATGATGTATGCCTCATCTGTCACTCTAAGGCTGTTGGCTTTCAATCTGAGCAAGGGTGAAGGGTGTGAGCAGAGGGATGAGTTGCTGTGACTTAGGTTTTAAGAGAATTGATAAAAATGCCAAATATTTGTATAGTATATTTTATAGTGCACCTCCTTTCATGAAATATTTGAGGTAATTTGTAACAATAGAAAGGATTTCTACCATGCTCTAGGGAGGAAATTGTGGAACTGACTGAAGATGGAAGATGAATTAAGTTGTTAAAGCTCTTTCTGCATCACCCCTTTTTTAAAAATTATGCCTGGAAAATAATTGTTGTTATTGTTAGGTGCTGTCGAGTCAGTTCCGACTCATAGTGACCCTATGTATAACAGAATGAAACACTGCTCGGTCCTGCACCATCCTCATAATCAATCGTTGTTATGCTTGAGCGCATTGTTGCAGCCACTGTGTCAATCCATCTCATTGAGGATATTCCTCTTTTTCTCAGACCTTCTGCCTTACTAAGCATGATGTCCTTCTCCAGGGACTGGTCCCTCCTAATAATACATCCGAAGTACATGAGACTAAGTCTTGCCGTCCTGGCTTCTAAGGAGTATTCTGGCTGTACTTCTTCCAAGACAGATCCGTTTGTTCTTCTGGAATGCCATGGTATATTCAATATATCTTCACGGACATCATAATTTAAATACATCCATTCTTCTTTGGTATTCCTTATTCATTGTCCCGCTTTCCCATGCATGAGGAGATTGAAAATCTGACCACGGCTTAGGTCAGGTGCACCTTAGTCCTCAAAGTGACATCTTTGCTTTTTAACACTTTAAAGAAGACTTTTGCAGCAGATTTGCCCAATGCAAATTAAATTTCTTGGCTGCTGCTTCCATAAGTGTTGATTGTGGATGCAAGTAAAATGAAATCCTCGACAACTTCAATCTTTTCTTTGTTTAACATATTAGTCCAGTTGTGAGGATTTTGGTTTTCTTTATGTTGAGGTGTAATCCGTACTGAAGGCTGTAGTCTTTGATCTACATTCTTAAGTTCTTCAAGTCCTCTTCACTTTCAGCAAGCAAGTTGTGTCATCTGCATATCACAGGTTGTTAGAGTCTTCCTCCAATCCTGATGCCGTGTTCTTCTTCATATAGTTCAGTTTCTCTGATTATTTGCTCAGCATATAGATTAAATAAGCATGGTGAAAGGATACAGCCCTGACACACACCTTTCCTTATTTTAAACCACACAGTATCCCCTTGTTCTTTTCGAACGACTGCCTCCTGTTCTATGTGTAAATTCTACATGAGCACAATTAACTGTTCTGGAATTCCCATTCTTCTCAATGTTATCCATAATTTGTTATGATCCACACAGTCCAATGCCTTTGCATAGTCAATAAAACACAGGTAAACATTTACTGACTAAACTGTTAAAAGTGAGTATTTTTTAAAACCAATATTGACTTTTTATTTAATAATTGGTTTTTCTTTGTTGTCTTATACTTGAAAATCTCTCAAGTATTTGTTCCTCCATTTAATTTCAAAGAGACCATGGCATTTTATTTCATTAGTAGGGTTGTGACCACCTTAACAGAACCACAACTTTGTAATAAACCACAAATTAAGTTGGAACAATAGAGGTAGTTCAAACCAAGGTGAACACTCCAAAGAAATTAAATTAAGTTGCTTATGCTTAAATCTAATTATCTTCAGGAATGATGGAAAGAGAAACAATGAAAGACAAGGGAAAGTATTTGCCCCAAGTAGTTTTTAAAACCTCAAGTAACTGCAGCACTGAACCTCTGCTTCCCTTTGAGCCCAAGAGGCTGCTGTAGGGCACCTCGATGGAGACTGTTCAGTCTGCCAAGCCCAGCCAACCTGTGTCTGCAAGAATGGAATAGTAGCTAGTGATAGACTGATGACAAATAAGCTGCATTAACTGTAGTCAGTAAAATGGGAGACTACTAAAAACTGAAGAAGCTCTGGTGGCACAATGGTTAAGCATTCAGTTGCTGACTAAAAGATTGGCAGTTCGAACTCACCAGCCTCTCCGAGGGAGAAAAGAGCTGGTGATCTGCTCTCCTAAAAACTTCAGCCTGCAAACCCTATGGGGCAGTTCTACTCTGTCATATAGGGTCACTATAGTTGGAACTGTCTACGGCACACAAGGACAACAATTAAAAACTAGTGCCATGTCATTAGTTTTCAAAGGAGTTGATATTCTGAACTATCGAATTAGTACATTAAAACATCCATTTATTTGCACTGCCGTTTCTGTTTCTCTCAGGCTTTTGTGGAAAAAGAAACCAGGAAAGGATAATTACCTAATATTTCTTTTAACACTCCTTATGGCAAAGTATGTTAGAACACTCAGTCAGTGAGAAAAATCAAACTAACAAACAACCAGCCCATTTGTTTAGAATTTGCAGGATGTCACTTAGAGTCTCTGGGGACTGATTGTAGCTTAACATAAAACGAAACTGTGGACGTGTTTTTGAGGTTCATGTCATTGTATTTATTAATCTCTGTCCTAGAGAAAGATAGCAAAAGAAACCATTGTGTTTCTATAGGTTTCTAATGAGACCTCCTGCCAAAGATGTACTTAATAATGGCAGATCTTTTCTGTCTTTTTAAAGGTCAAAATACTGTAAGACATTGAATAAGGGTGCCGCGGAAATTATTGAACAATATCGTTAATATCACACGCAAGTAAAATTTTGCTGAAGATCGTTCAAAAGCAGTTGAATGACCTCGACAGGGAACTGCCAGAAATCCAAACCGGATTCAGAAGAGGACGTGGGACCAGGGATATCCTTGCTGATGTCAGACGGATCCTGACCAAACTTTCACCTAAAGCAAAATAAAATAAGAAAAAAATAGTAATCTTAAGAGCAGACTATGGGATTGTTGAAAAAGAAAATGTTAAATCAATATTTTCAAATATTATAAGGTATAGTCAATCACATGCTCTTACAAAAAGTAAGTAGTATTCATAGTAACATTTTGTTAAGGAAAAATGTTTATACCATTAATAAATAAAGTAAATTAAAATATTTTAATTTAGCCTTTTTCTATTTCTTATATATATATATATTCATTATGATACATTAACACAAAAGTATATTTTGTATGATATATACATATATAAATAGATAATGTAAAGGAGATGCACGCTCATATTTGTTTTACGAAGGCAGGTACAAATATTTGGAATTTCACTGATCTAGGACACTTCCAATTTTTCATTATTATTGTAAGGAATTTTCAAACTCACGTCTATGTGTTTGGAGTTTTTATCCCTAACTATTTTGAATATTTTTCCTTAGGAAACAGTCATAAAAGCTGGATTAATGGGTCAAAGTAAAAAAAAGTTGATGTCTGATAACAAATGTATACATAGATGTATATTGTTGTAGTTGTTAGGTGCCGATGAGTCGGTTCCGACTCATAGTGACCCTGTGTACGACGGAATGAAACTGCCCGGCCCTGCGCCTTCCTCACAATCGTTGCTAAGCTTAAGCCCACTGTTGCAGCCAGTACATCAATCCATCTCGTTGATGTTCTTCCTCTTTTTCACTGACCCTCTACTCTACCAAGCATGATGTCCTTTTCCAGGGACCGACCCCTCCTGATAACATGTCCAAAGTATGTGAGATGCAGCCTCACCATCCTTGCTTCTAAGGAGCATTCTGGTCATACTTTTTCTAAGACAGATTTGTTCGTTCTTTTGGCAGGCCATGGTATATTCAATATGCTTCACCAACACCACAACACCGTCAATTCCCCTTTGGTCTTCCTTATTCATTGTCCGGCTTTCAGATGCACATGAGGTGATTGAAAACACCATGGCGTGGGTAAGTTGCACCTAGTCTTCAAGGTGTCATCTTTGCTTTACAATGCTTTAAAGAGGTCTTTTGCAGTAGATTTGCCCAATGCACTGCATCTTTTGATTTCTTGACAGCTGCTTCCTGAGTGTTTATTGTGGATCCAAGTAAAATTAAATCCTTGACAACTTCAATCTTTTCTCCATTTATCATGATGTTGCTTTTTGGTCCAGTTGTGAGAATTTTTATTTTCTTTATGTTGAGGTGTAATCCATATTGAAGGCTGTGGTCTTTGATATTCATCAGTAAGTGCTTCAGATCCTCTTTACTTTCAGCTAGCAAGGTTGTGTCATCAGCATAACTCAGTTTGTTAATGAGTCTTCCTCCAATCTTGACGCCTGGTTCTTCATAGAGTACAGCTTCTCAGTTTATTTGTTCAGCATACAGATTGAATAGGTGTGGCGAAAGGATACAACCCTGACGCACACCTCTCTTGACTTTAAACCACACAGTATTCCCTTGTTCTATTTGAACAGCTGCCTCCTGATCTATGTACACGTTCCTCATGAGCACAGTTATTCTGGAATTCCCATTCTTCACAATGTTATCCATAATTTGTTATGATTCACACAGGCGAATGCCTTTGTGTAGTCAATAGAACACGGGTAAACATCTTTCCAGTATTCTCTGTTTTACAGCCAGAATCCATCTGACATCAGTAATCCTTGTTCCACATCGTCTTCTGAATCTGACTTAAACTTCTGGCAGTTCCCTGTTGATATACTGCTGCAGCCACTTTTGAATGATCTTCAGCAAAATTTTACTTGTGTGTAATAGTAATGATATTAATTTCCACGTTTGATTGTATCATCTTTCTTGGGAATAGAAATAAATATGGATCTCTTCCAGTTAGTTGACCAGGTCGCTGTCTTCCAAGTTTCTTGGCATAGATGAGTGAGCACTTCCAGTACTGCGTTGTTTGTTGAAACATCTCAATTGATACTACAATTCCTGGAACCTTGTTTTTCGCCAATGCCTTCTGTACAGCCTGGACTTCTTCCTTCAGTACCATTGGTTCTTGATTGTATGCTACCTCCTGACATGACTGAATGTCGAATAATTCCCTTTCGTATAGTGACTCTGTGTATTTCTTCCATCTTCTTTTGATGCTTTCTGCATCGTTTAATATTTACCCCGTAGAATCCTTCAACATTGCAACTTAAGGACTGAATTGTTTCTTCAGTTCTTTCAGCTTGAGAAATGACAAGGATGTTCTTCTCTTTTGGTTTTCTATCTCCAGGTCTTTGCACATTTCCTTATAATACTTTGTCTTCTCGAGACACCATTTGAAATCTTCTGTTCAACTCTTTTACTTCATCATTTCTTCCTTTTGCTTTAGCTCCTCGACATTCAAGAGCAAGTTTCAGAGTCTCTTCTGACATCCATTTTGGTCTTTTCTTTCCTGTCTTTTTAATGATCTCTTGCTTTCTTCATGTATGATGCCTTTGATGTCATTCCACAACTTGTCTGGTCTTCGGTCATTAGCGTTCAGTACATCAAATCTGTTCTTGAGATAGTCTCTAAATTCAGGTGGGATATATTCAAGGTTGTACTTTGGCTCTTGAGGACTTGTTCTAATCTTCTGCAGTTTCAACTTGAACTTGCATATGAGCAAATGATGGTCTGTTCCACAGTCGGCCCCTGGCCTTGTTCTAACTGATGATATTGAACTTTTCCATCATCTCTTTCCACAGATGTAGTCGATTTGATTCCTGTGTGTTCCATCTGGTGAGGTCCACGTGTACAGTCGCTGTTTATGTTGGTGAAAAAAGGTATTTGCAATGAATAAGTCGTTGGTCTTGCAAAACTCTATCATGTGATTTCCGGCATCATTCCTATCACCAAGACCATATTTTCCAACTACTGATCCTTCTTCTTTGTTTCCAACTCTTTCATTACAATCACCAGTAATTATCAATGCATCCTGATTGCATGTTCCATCAATTTCGGATTGCAGAAGTTGGTAAAATCTTCAATTTCTTTATCTTTGGCCTTAGTGGTTGGTGCGTAAATTTGAATAATAGTCGTATTAACTGGTCTTCTTGCAGGCGTATGGATACCATGCTATCACTGACAGTGTTGTACTTCAGGATAGATCTTAAAAATTTTTTTTTTTTTTTTTTTTTTGGATGATGAATGCAACATCATTCATCCTAGATGTATATAGATACACATAAATATCTATCTATCGATACTAAAAACCTGGTCCTGTCTAGTTGACTCCAACTTACAGTGACCCTATAGACCCTACAGGACAGAGTAGAACTGCCCTGTAGGGTTTCCAGGGAACAGCAGGTGGATTCAAACTGTTGACCTTTTGGTTAACAGTCAAGTTCTTAACAACTGCACCGTATATATTCAATTGCTTCCCAAAGTTGTTGAACCAATTTACACTACCACAAATAATGAAGGAAAGTACAGGCTTCACCATACTCTACATTGGTTAATATAATTTTATGTGTTCTTTATTATGTTTTGCTAAGGGGTTTAGTTTTGTTTTGGTTATTATATTATAAGATTCCTTATATTCTTATTTTTATATTTTTTTAGTTAGGAAATTATTTTTACCAAATATCTTTCAAAAACCAAACCAAAACCGTAGCAGTTGAGTCGATTCTGATTCACAGCGACCCCATAGGACAGAGTAGAACTGCCCCTTAGAGTTTCCAAGTAGAGGCTGGTGGATTCAAACTGTTGACCTTTTGGTTAGCAGCTAAGCTCTTAACCACTGTGCCACTAGGGCTCCAGCAGCCATTAAAATCTTACACATCAGGTATCACCTATTGCTGCAATGTATTATATGTATAAATTTCCTTTTATTAAACCATCTTTATACTCCTGAATAGAATGTATGATTTCACATCAAAGCTAGCCTAGTAATTTGTAGTGGGTGACGGCTGATCATAGCCTTGGCAACAGACCCTGAAGCTACACTCTCCTCCCAGAACTCATTCCTTCACATAAATCTGTTTGTTGTCTTTAGAACTCTGGTAATTTGCCTCATTTTCTCAGGTAGCTGCAGTATTTCTCTGTAAAGCAACTGCTTTCATGGTAGACCAATTTCTTCAACTCCTTGAAAAAGGTGATTGACATTTGTTGTTTTTTTGGGAGTGGGAAGGGTGGGTAGGGGGCAATCTCAGCAGACGCTCACCATGATTCCATCCAATGCAGTCTCCCAGAACAACAATGGCTTTCCCTTCCAGGATTTGTGAGCTCTATCCATAAGCTCTGAGCTTTTGCAGTTTCATACATGTAGTGATTAACCACCCTTTGAGTAATGCAACGTAGATTACAGTTTATATCAGGGAGTCCAGAGCTACCTTCCAAACAGATTTTAATATCCATCTCACACACCTGAGGGAAGCCTTCCCACAATCAAGAAAACAGAGTGGAATATGTACTATAACATGGCTTAACAACCCTCAGCCATGTGAGGGAGTCAAAGCAAATAGCAGCACCACAAAAAGAAAACAAACAAATCAATAAGGAAATAGTCTTTGATATTTAAAACTGGCTGAATGGTGTTAAGGCCCTCAGGCTAGCCTTTATTGACCCAGTTCTTTAAAGCCAGCTATACAAAGCAGTCAATACTGGTTAAATAATACTTACAATTTCCTAGGGGAAGGAAACCTGCAATTCTCAAATCTGCATACACATAAAAACAATGTATAGAGCTTTTACACATGTGCTTGGACCCAACACACAGAGATTCTGTTTAGTAGTTCTGGGGTACAGATTCAGCGTCTGTATTTGAAAAGAGCTGCATGTGTGATTCTGATGCTCAGGCAATATTAAAACTCATTGGTTTTAATTCCGGGGATCAGATATCCTTGAGAAAATCTTGCTTCACAGAAAGCTTAACACACACAAAAAAAATCCTAAAGTCCAAAATACCAGAACAAATGTGTGATATTTTAAGCCAAGCAATCAATGAATGAATTAAGACCAATGAACCATTTTGCTAAGGATTAACAACTTTGATGCAAGTCCCAGAGTTACTCTGTATGGAATGAAATGATGTATTAAGTAAAATGAAGATTGGAGATCATCTGTGGATTTTATCTGTCCTACCTGCCCATCTCTGCTAGCGTAAAGCTGGGAATAAATAGAATATGTGCTTAAATTTCACAAGGCAGACATTCCCTTGGAAGAGATGTCTTAGTTACTTATGCAAGGCAGTTTGTATTTGGGAGTCCCAGAGAAAAGAATGCAAAAAGATTGAGAGATGCTGGACAGTGAAGTAATCTCAACATTATTAAACCATCTCTTCAGCTCAGCACTTCTTGGAATCAGAGAAACCTAACTGGCAGAAAACAGCCAAATCTAGTACACATCTAGGTGGTTTGGAATAGGCAAAAACTGGTCTCAGAGAGGAGGCAGCAGACACTGTTGGTCAGCTGATGCTGGGGGATGAAGAGGAGAGGGAAGAATTGGCAGGGCAATGATTAGGGAGGAGGGTTATCTGTCTACTGATACTCAGGAGAGAGGAGGGAATTTTTCTAAATGCATAGGAATCAGAAGTGACCCTTTTGCCAAGAGTGGCCAAAACTTCAGTGTTGTGGAGATGGAAAGATGGTAGCATTCAAGAAGAAAAAGACCATTGTGTCTACTGAAAGAGCTACTACTGTACTAAAGGATCAAGTTAGCATTACTAAAGGATTAATGCCGAGGGTCAGGGACAGATTACCCAATAAGCAAGGTAAGTACGTGCTTGGTGCATCAACAAAACAGGGATACAGTTGTCCAAAGCAAAGACCCATAGATACCAAGGAGACAGGACACAAGAAAAAGCAAACAATGCAGTGGAAGGGAACTGGCAGGGCACTAAATGAAACTGATACCAGCTCCAGTGCGTGAGAATGTGCCAAACAGAATTAAAGTTTATGCAGGGTCATGAGGGAACCCATGAGCAAGGTTGTTTAAGCCATGAGGCTCCTACCACTTCAACACCTTCATTGACATCTGTCTCCTACGGTCCCCTTCCATGTAATTGAAACTCTTTATCTTGAAAGGTCTCTTGGGAGTATACTATTTATTTCTAATAAACAAGAAGTGGGTGTGGACTGTTGAATCTAACTCTTGTTACATTCACTCAATATGCAACTGGATCCAACATAAGTGGTTACTGGGCAAAGACGGATTGTATTAATAGATAGCAGGTCTCTGATCCATTTTGAGAGAACTATCTTGGACATCCACATCTGCTGATCCAGCAACTCCAGCCAGGAGGGCCAGTAATGCTCTTTGCCATAATACACAAAGTATGCTCTTGCTCATGTTCTGGTAAACAACCAATGGGAACCCCAGTCCCAGATGATGCACAAAATCGAGGGAACTCGAATAAGTTGACCATTGCAATGAATTTGATCAAGTTACTTTTTAACTGTATAGCATTTACATACAAAACTATGTCCTAAATTTTGCATTCAATCACTAACATTATAGTCACATTTAAAAGAAGTTATAGCATGGATAGCTAAGACACACACATACATATATATGTATACGTATATATACCCGTTGCCCTCAAGTTGATTCCGACTCATAGCGACCCTAGAGGACAAAGCAGCTGGTGGATTCTAACTGTCGACCTTTTGGTTAGCAGCCAAGCTCTTAACCACTGTGCCACAAGGACTCCTTTATAACTTTATAAGTTATATATATATAACTTTATGTGTTTTATATATATATATATATAAAACTTTACTTGTTTTATATATATATAACTTTATATATATATAAAACTCACATATCCCCTTCAAATGCATGAGTAAGCAGAGGAGGGGGCACCGCGGTTTATCAAGTGTTTAGGACCCTGACATGCCTTAATCCACCTCTGCTGAGGGTCCTAGTAGGAAGGCAATTAAACTCACTAAATGTTTGATAATGATGCGATAATCAAAAATACATAAAGAGTTTCAAGGCAGCAGCCACTTTACATGTAATTTTTTCCTGGTCTGGTTTTCAAATCAGTCTTTCTCCCCTTAAATAGTAGGTGGGTGCATTTTACATATTCTTTCCCAGCTCCAAACCTATCCTTTCTCTACTCTGCTCCCTAACCCTGCAAACAACGTTTCCTATGCATGGAAGTTAGCTAGTTTCCTATTGGTTTCTGACAATAGGAGACACTGGACAGAGATTAAGGAGCCCTGGTGGCATAGGGTTAAGCACTCAGCTGCTAACCAAAAGGTCGGCAATTTGAACCCACCAGCTGCTCCGTGGAGGAAAGATATGGCAGTCTGCTTCTGTAAAGATTTACAGCTTTGGAAACCCTATGGGGCAGTTCTACTCTGCTCTACAGGGTAGCTATGATTCAGAATGGACTCAATAGCAACGGGTTTAATGGGTTTGGGGGACAGAGATTGGAAGGAGGAAGTAGGGAGAAGGAACTTCATTCTTGGTTTTTCTTGTTCCTGTCCACTTGCTTCCAGCCTTCAGCTTCCAGTGGCCTTCCCAGAATCAGCCTCCTCCCACCATCAGAAGTATCAGCTACTACAGCCAGAGATGCCCTTTCCTCAGAGATCTGAATACCTAGATTTTGGTAACTTCACATAGTCCCTTTTATATCCTCACTCCTAAGAGTGTTAGCTGCTTTCTGCAGTTATTATCTCTATGCTGCCTCAGTGCTTCCTTTTTCTGTTTCAGGCTTCCAAAGACTATGTGACTAACTCCCTGCATTCTGTCCCCTCTGTTTTAAAGCTCAGTGCATTTTTCAGTTTTCCTGACAGGACCTGCTCAACACAGACAGCAACAATTCTGGCTCATGTATTCAAATGGAAAGAAAAAAAATGCGAACTCATTAATTATATTTTTGTTTATACCTGCTTAATTAAATCAATAAGAATTTACTGAGCATTTCTGCCCAGGGATAAGTGGAATATGTTTCCAGTTTAAAATGAATAATTTATACAGTTCAAATATACAAGATCCAAACTAAAATTTATTGAAAAACATAACATATATAAATGTAAAGTATTATACTTTCTTCTTATTTATTCAGCCAGAGCTCTTTATTTAAGCTCACTTCTGGTATTTTCCATTTTTATCTCTGCAACCAGTTCATCCCCCAAGGTCCAGCGCTTTTTTTCTAATACCAGCCTCTCAAGATCATACTGCCCTGAGCCTCTTTTTCTACTCATCTAACGCCTAAGCCCACAGCCTCCTTTGCTTTATATATTCCAGGGAGTGGACAAATGACAACTGTCCTTTACTCCTGAATACTGAAACCCAGTGTAAGCCAACCACCAAGGCTGAGCTCCGGTAATTTTAATAGTGTCCCACTGTGAATGGACTGGATTACTTTCTCAGGTTCCATGGTGTGCTCAGTTTGAAATACATCCCATAACCATGAGCTCAAGCTAAGTAATCCAACTCTACAGTAGTGTTCAGATTTAATATCAAACGATGAGAAGTAAGCATTTTCTGCATATAACCCTCACTAAACCCAGAGAGGCCTCATTCACACAGCTGGATCTCCCCCTTTTATTCATATTCCTCCATTCAGACCCCTACAGTGCCTTTCAATGCTTGGAGCCCCTGGGTCTTGCAACACTATATGTAAGAGTAATTTCTACCTTATCATGCTTCTTTTCTCAAAGTTTTTAAATCTTTAAACAACTGGCACTGCTGTTCTCAGTTAATGTAAAAATGACTCGGCATTAAACTGTGAACATTATGAAACTAAGGAGTTCTTATTGATGTTGAGAAGAATTTCTTTATTTACAGCTGCTGGGATGAGCGCACTACTTGGAAAATTCTAGAGTACAATTTCACTTCAGATGAAAATATATTTACGTTTTCTAATAACTCATTTGAGGTATCTTTGATGCTATGTCAAAGTCTGCATGGCAGTTATGGGTTTCTCATTACATGTGCTGATTTTCTTGAGAAAACTAAAATCTATTCACTCAGAAGTCACCCAAAAGATAAGATCTGCCTCTCTTTTAGGAAGGATGTGAAAATGAGATATAATCAGAAAATGTATTTTGGAAATAAAAAGCAGATTTCAAAGGTTCTATGTCATTTAATAAGTCTACAAACATAAAAGGAAAACTCATTTTATATACACCCAAAGATCCTCTTACTTGTGCCTAAGTCAGACCCTCATACTCTCTTGCCTAGCTTGCTAAAATAACTTTCATGCATCCCATATTTGTCCTTAAATCTTACTCCAATCTATTCTTCATACTATAATGTAGCTATTCTTCAAAACCCAAGTAAGTCATCACTTGTTTTAAATTTTCTTTTGCTCCCAGTTAACATAAGGATTTTAAAAATTAAGCTTCACTCTATCTATCACTCACCACAAATATACTACATTCTAAATACAGAGACCCATTTCATTCCCATGTCTGTCCCATTATTCTCCTACCAATTGGGCTGAACATGAAAGAGAAGAGCCCAATCAACATTTATGAGCTAACTTGATTCTGACAGCCTAGAACAAAAGGCAATACATGAGAAAAGTAAGTCAAGACCCTTGTCCTCTTCCCTGTCCTTCAGGGTGAAGCAATAGACAAATTCAAGATCAATATAGGAAATCCTGGCGGATAATGGTTAGGCACTCGACTGCTACCAGCTAGGTCAGTGGTTTGAACCCATTAGAGGCTTTACGGGAGAAAAGACCTGGTTATACGCTCCCCTAAAGATTACAGCATAGGAAACCCTTTGAGGCAGTTCAACTTTTCCCAGTAGGGTTGCTATGAGTTGGAATTGACTTGATGGCATACGACAACAACAAAAACATATGGGAAGTAGCGTTAACAAGACTTTGACATTGAATGCATGTGTAGAGTGAAGGAAGAGGAGACAAGAAAGATGCTGGTTTCTTACTAGAGCAACTCTTTAGGTTGTAGTGTCATTCTTTGAAATAGTGAGTACAGGATAAAAAATACAATGAGGACAAAGATGAGTTGTCTTGGATGTATTAAATTTGAAGTACTTGTGTGAAGTTGAAATAGAGATTTCAAGAAAGAAAATGAGTATTTGTGCCTATACCTTAGGAGAAATATGGGCTGGGAGCATAGATTTATGGGCTGTTGCCCGATTAGGGTCTGTGCCCTGGAGCAGTTGAGCCAATAAAATGTACTCCAAGTCAGAAAGAGTGAGAAAGTTTATTTAGGAAATGTCCACCAACAGGGAGTCCAACAGCAATGCAGGCTGTCTCTATGGAGTCGCAAAAGGCATTTTTACATTAGAGCTTATATATGATTTTTACAAGAGTTAGAAGTGTTTTTTGGCATGTCACCCACAGATGGCAGGACGAGTTACACATTACAAGATAACTACAAAAGACTCTTTATCAGGCTGAAGAGACACATGCCAGACATCTCTTTATTAGGCTAAAGATTTACAGACCAGACATCTGGGCTCTAATCTCCATGTAGGGGGTTGTAAGTCACAGGTGGCCAGACAGCAAAAAAAAAATTCCTTAACAAAGGTATGCAGAGAGGAGAAGGCAGACAGAAAAAAACTTACAGGTTCATCATGGCATTAGTTGTGTCAAGCTGTCAATTGTCCATTTTAAAAAGGAGAAAACACACTGTGGAGTATTAGGGTCACATGCGCCTCCAACTTATAGATGGTCTTGGAAGCCATACGGGAAGAATATGTAAAGAGAAAAGATAGTCTGAGAAGCACCACTTTTTAAGAAGAGGAACCCTATGAAGAAGGCTAAGTAAGAGAATCAAAGAGGAAACGATCAGCAGGAAGCAAAGAGAAGAAGATGTTTTTAAGGAAGAAAGATTGCAATACTGAGATATTAAGTAAGATAAGGATCAAAAGAGCTCCATTAGATTTTGCAACAAGTAATTTCAGTGCTGTGTCAGAGGCTGAAGCTAGATGACAGTGGATTGATCAAGTGAATGAGGTGGTGAGGAGACAGAGACCGCAGGATAAACTATTCTTTTGGGACGTTTGGCTTCTTCCTTAACAGACAAGAGGGTTGACCATGAATATATTTTGGTGGAAAGTTGCCAGAAGAGATTGAAGCTTGAGGAGAGAGAAGGAAACATTAGGAGGCAAAGATCGCTGCATCATTAATTTCTTCATCTCTCCATTTCTTGATACACAAAGTGTTCTAAGATTTCCTGAGGTTAAGAAAAAAAATCTCCTTTTAGCCTTCAGGAGCAGAGGATAATTGTCATTTTCCCACTCCCTAATACATGGAACCAGGGAGACTGTGGACTTAGGTGAGGGATGTGTAGGAAAAGGGGCTCAGCGCAGTGTAATGATATTAGAATGTTTACTGGGCAAAACGGGGTCTGAATTAGGCACAAGTTACAGGATCTTTGGGGCCATGGTGGTGCAATGGTTGAGAGCTCAGCTGCTAACCAAAAGATCAGCAATTCAAATCCACCAGCTGCTCCTTGGAAACCCTATGGGGCAGTTCTACTCTGTCTTATAGGGTCGCTATGAGTTGGAATCGACTCCACAGCAACTGGTTTGTTGTTTTTTTTTAAAGAGGATCTTTGGATCATACAAAAAAAACTTTCCTCTCTCTTATGTTTATAGACTTATTAAATGACATAGAACCTTTGAAATCTACTTTTTATTTCCACGCACCCTGCAGTAACCATCTTATCTGTCTGCTCTGTTACACAGAAAAACTTGTTACAGGAGGTATCTATAATCATTGCCTCTACCTCTTCACCTCATGTTCACTCCTTAGCTAACCCCAATTCTAACCCTATTATTCCTCTGAAACGACTCTTATAATGACACCAAAGACTTTACCTTATCATAACCAATGAAAAATCACTTCTTTTCTCATCTTTAACACATAACAGCATATGAGCCTGTACCAATACTCTCTTTTCTTGAATTTTGTGACACCACAACTCTTGGTTTTCTCTATAATGTACTGGTTATTCTTGTCAGTCTCAGCATGCCTATTCCTTTGCTAAAGAATACTCCAAGATCAATTATGGACCCTCTTCTATTCTCCAGTCACCTTCATCCAATCCACCATAGCTTCAAATACCAAATGCACAATAACTCCTAATTTTTATCTCATATAGTTGTTATCCTACTTGACATTTCCACTGAATTATATAATGGATATTTCAAATTTAATACTTCCAGAAACAGAACTTTTGATTGTCCCATGACTCCTCAACCTATTTCTCCAATCTTCTTCATCTGAGTGAATAGCCTTACTGAATATTTCTCAAAGCCAACTTTATAGCATCCGTGATTTCTCTTTCTCTTCCCTCTCCCTCCCAATATCCTATCCATATGCAAATCTTGTAAGTTCACCTTTCAAGATTTGGCTTTACAGCTTTTCTTGATCTCTATTACAACTGCCCTAGCCAAGCCACCATCATCTCTCATCTGGACTAGTGCAGTAAGTAGCCTTCTACCTGGTTATCCTGATTCCTTTCTTGACCCCTATAATCCATTCTCCTCTCACGGACCAGAGTGATTTTTTTCCAACAAAAATTGGAACATGTTATTCATCTGCTCAAAACCCTTCAATGGCTTTCCATTGTATTTACAATAAAAGTAAACTTCTTAAAATGATCTAAAAAGCACTATGTGAACGATCTAGTCCTTTCTGCCTGCAACTCCAGCCTCATGACTTACCGCCCTCACTCTTGCTTTGTATGCTTCAGCCACACTTATCTTAGTTCTGTCTTTAAACATGCAAAGCTCATTCCTGCCTTGGGGTGTGTTTACACTTATCCCTCTATTTGCAGAGTCCTGCTCAAAGAAATTTTCACTGCTAGCATATTTGCATCTCACAGATCTCAGCTCAACGACTTCCTCAGGGAGATCTTTCCTCATTCTCCAATCATCACTGTATCACATCAGCCAATTTCTTGTCTTTAAAGCAATTATCTAGAGTCCCTGGGTGACACAAACAATTAAGTTCATAGCTACTAATTCAAAGATTGGTGGTTCAAATTCACCCAGAAGTGCCTTGGAGGAAAGTCCTGGTGAGCTGTTTCCAGAAGGTCAAAGTCATAAAAACTCCACGGAGCACAGTTCTGCTCTGACATGTATGGAGCCACCATGAGTTGGAATCGACTCCAGGACAACTGGTTTGGTTTTAGTTTTATAGCAACTATCACTCTGTGAAACCTCCTTGTTCGTGTGTTTGTTTACTTGTTTCCTGGGTCATATCTGCCCTATTCAATGCTGTCTTATCTAGTACAAAGAACACTGCCTTGAAAATATTGTTGAGTGTTTCTCTATGAAAGTGAAAGGGGATGGAGTACAAATCACAGACAGAGATATTAAGAGGTAGGGCAGCTCTTCCATTGCAGTGGGAGGAAAGGAAGAAAGGGCGAAAAAAAAATGGGTACAGATTCAAATATCTTGGAAGGTTTGGTGGCAGAAGGTAAAAGACAAGGCTTCTATTTTCTCTGAAATAGGAAGTCAGTGAGAAAGGCTTGAGGGCATAGTTGTGGCTAGATATATTGCTTGAATTTATAATGACCATTAAGAATTATTAGTAAGAGAATGATTTGATTATAGTCATTTTCAGAAAGGTCAATCTGGTAGAATAGAACAGGAATTGGAAGGCACTGAACTACAAGTAGGGAGACAATTAAGCAAGATCCTAACCATGTTCAGAAAAAAATAGTGATCATGGAGAGAGAATGAGAGTGCCTGTCAAACATCAGCCTTCCATTGATTCACTGCTGTTCAGTGCTCTTCCACTCCTCTTTAACTATCCAGAGATGTTCCCTCCATTTAATCATTTACCACCTGCTCATTGTTTCCTTTAAACTTAGCCCAACTGCTTCTCTGGTGGCATCACTGATCATGCAGAATAGAGAGGTAATAGTGAAGGAGAACATGAATCAATCAGTACAGATAACACTGGAAAAACTCATCATTGTGTATTCTTTGGGGCAATAGAGGTCATCTCTATATCTGAACGCTTGCACATGAATGAGATCAAATAAGAAGAACTAGCAGTTCCTCTCCACTCAAGGTGAGAGGGCATTTCTGAACCCATTTAACTGGGAATTGCTGTCAATTTCATCCTGCAGTAGTATGTGTGCTTTTAGCTCTTGCAGGTGCTGATGGACATAATGGAAGTGTAAGAACAATTCATCTCTGGAACCCACTGAGGCTGGCCTTCAAAACAACAGGAATCAAAGAATAGCTAGCATGTGCCTGGGCATCCCCTCTGAGAAAATGTGTTAATGAAAACATCTATTGTGCAGGAGGTGAGGGATCTGTCACTCACCTAAGAAATTGGAGTAAACAGTTCATTAAATTCACATAGCAAACTAAGGTGAGGGAGAAACTGTGAAAAGCAAGAAAGAGGGATAAATAAAGAGACTGCATCTCTACAATCGATATTGGTTTAAAGTGTATCAGGAACAAAACAGGTTAGGTATTAAGCAAGAAATTAACTGTAAGTTGGGATAAAAACTGATCTGGCCACTTATGAGATGGTCTTTCATAAAACTCATGCAGCACTATTAGAAAAGAGTAAGGTGAAGCTCTGAATAGGAGAGGGGAATGGTTGCAGGGAACTATGAACAGATAACGGTGAGTATCAAGAGTAAATTTAGGGACTTAATTTTTTTTTAAAAATTGGCTCAGCTAAAATACATAGATCCTTTCAAAATGTAACTAATAGGTACAGAGAAAAATGGCGCTCTAGGCAGAAGCACCACACCGTCCCTCCACAGCAAAGATCCGAAAAACTAAGCCAAACAGAGAATACAACAATCCTGAAACCTTAAAACATCAAACGAAGAGATAAAGAACTCAGCCAAGCACCAAATGGAGTGAGAAAACTGACAGAGAATGGAGAGTGACAAGAAATTCATGCAGAGGTCCCCTACCAGCTAACACAGTGTGGATCCACCATCTTGGACTCCTATCGGAGACCAGCAAATGGGGGTATGAGAAAGCAGCCTCATGGAGCATCCAGCAGGAGACAAAACAACCGGTAATTTGCGGTGTGCGCATTCCCACCCCCCAGCACTCTTTGCCCCGGCTTGGCCTCCTCTGCTTCCCACGGCCACGGTCTCTTGAGCAGGAAGCGCCGGCTGCTTGGATTCCACACACCCAAGCGGGCGGCTCTATGGGTGCCATTTGTTGGCTGCTAGTGTTGCTTTTTTTTCCTGCTTCTTTTGATTTCTCACTTGCCTCTCGCCACCTCCCCCTCCTTTCACTCGAGTGCCTGGTTCCGTGTGCCACCTTTGCTTCTTCCTGAGGGGCTGCAGAGCACTGGCAATTTCTGATATATGCTTTCCCACTCTCCACCCTTCTTCACACACACTGGGCCTCCTCTGCTTCCTGTGGACACAGTCTCTTGTCCAGAAACACCAGCCCACACTAGCTGGCTCTCTGAGTGCCATTTGTTGGCTGCTGGTGTTGCTTTTTTTTTTTTTCCCCCTGCTTCTTTTGATTTCTTGCTTGCCTCTCGCCACCTCCCCCTCCTTTCGCTCAAGAGCCTGGCTCCATGCACCATCTTTGCTTCTTCCTGAGGGGCTCCAGAGCACTGGCAATTTGTGATATACGTTTTCCCACTCTCTACCCTTCTTCACCCACACTCGGCCTCCTCTGCTTCCCGCGGACACAGTCTCTTGTCCAGAAACACCAGCCCGCACTAGCTGGCTCTCTGAGTGCCATTTGTTGGATGCTGGTGTTCCTTTTTTTCTTTTTTTCCTGCTTCTTTGGATTTCTTGCTTGCTTCTCGCCACCTTCCCATCCTTTTGCTCAAGTGCCTGGCTCCGTGCGCCATCTTTGCTTCTTTAAGAGGGGCTGCGGAGCTCCATTTGAGTGTGGAGCTGCTTCCCAGTCTGGGCTACCACGCAGGTGGGATCCCGGGGCTTTTGTTTGTTTGTTCGTTTTGAGTGTTTGTTTGTTTTTTTTCCTTTTCTTGAGCTGGGAGCACTTTCTGGCCAGGTGGTGCTGCGTGGCAAGGAACTCCCCCTCAGCTTCCACAAACATGCAGAGGGATCCCTGAGAGCATTTCTTTTTTTGTTGTTTTTGTTTTTTATTTTTCTGTTTTATTGGGGGGGGGGGGGCCTTTCTTCTTCTTCTTTTTTTTTAATTTCTTTTGTTTTCTTTTCCCTCTTTTTCCCTTTTTGTCTTTCTTCATTGCTCAGTTTCTCACCTCTCTATATCTTCCTTCTCTTTCTGATCCCTGAATACCAGATGTTGTATACCTCTATGCCTTCTAGCCAGGCTGTACTGCGACACCTGAGAGTGACTTCCCCAGACCTCATAGCTGCATTGGTGGGATCCCTGGGAACTTTGCAGTTCTTTAACCTTTCTAATTTTTATTTGTTCATTCTTTTCTTTTCTTCCTCTTCCCCTTTCTGTTTTTCTCCATTTCATAGTCTCTCATCTCTCCATCCCAATGGCAAGCTCCCCTAGCATTCTTTTTTGTTTGTTTGTATGTTTTTTGGCTCCTGTTCCTCTCTCCTCTCTCCCATATCTATCTTAGCTCCACACATAACAATCACCCCTCTGCATCCTGCCTACCTGCACCGTGCGCTTGACATCACACCACCAAGCAGAACGGGCACGGCCTACTGGAACCTGTCCTGCACTGATTACCAACCCACTCTGGTGGCTGTAGTAAGTGCCACAAACAAACCATCCCAGTAACTCCTCTTCAGCTAGACCTGCCCTGCTGTACCATATTTGAGTGACTGACCCTGCCAGTTGGAGAAGGAGGTGAAAAGTACTGAGCGCACAGATGAGCAAACAACAAAGAACACACAGTCCACCTGCTCAGACATAGTCAATTTTTTTTTTGAAAAGGGATGAAACACACAAATCTACAATCAATAAACAAGAAAAATAACTACTGAATGCCCCGAAAACAGCAGATTATATCAAAACATTTACAAAAACTGGACAGGATGGTTCCAGTAGGCATCCAAATTAAAACACCAGATGACTCTCCTGTAGAAGAAAATACGCTAGAATTACCCGATAGGGAATTCAATTCTCTAATACTCGGAATTTTCCAAGAACTGAGGCAAAAAGTTGACAAACATGAGGAAAACATAGACAAATTCATGGAAAATACAGACAAAAACTGGAAGAATTCAGGAAGATGATGCAGGAACAAAATGCCAAAATAAATTCACAACTAGAAATTATACAAAAACAACAATTAGAAATCCAAAAGATAAACAACAAGATTTCAGAAATGGATGATGTCTTAGAAGGGCTGAGAAGCAGATTTGAAACTATGGAAGACAGGATCAGTGGAACTGAAGACAAACACTTGGCTACAACACTGTTTCAGGAAAACTCAGAAAAAAGAACAAAGAAAAATGAAGAGACCCAGAGAGTTGTGTGGGACACAATTAAAAGCAAAAATTTACGAGTGATTGGCATTCCAAAATGGGGAGAAAACAGAAAACACAGAGAGGATCATTGAGGAACTGCTGACAGAAAACTTCCCCAATATCATGAAAGAGGAAAAGCTGGCCATCCAAGAAGCTCAATGAACCCCATATAGAAGAGACCCCAAAAGACAATCACCAAGGCATATCATATTCACATTCGCCAAAACAAAAGACAGACAAAGAATCTTGAGAGCAGCTCGTGAAAAACAAGAGGTCACATACAGAGGAGAAACAATAAAATTCAGCTCAGATTATTCGGCAGAAACCATGCAGGCAAGAAGGCAATGGGATGACATATTTAAAATCTTGAAAGATAAAATTGTCACTCAAGAATAATATATCCTGCAAAACTCTTGTCCAAATTTGATGGTGAAATTAGGTCATTTCCAGATAAACAGAAATTAAGGGAATATGGAAAAGTCAAACCAAACTTACAAGAATTATTAAAGGCAGTTCATCGATCTGAGGACAAACAGCTTCAGCTCACAGGCAGAACCTAGGACGCAGGATCATACAAGCCAGATACCAGTCTAAGAAATGAACTCTCGAGGACCCAAAACCAAAAGAAATACAACAGGGAATCAGAGCAGTCAATCGATGGATGACAACAACATCAAAACAATGAAAGAGGGAATAAACGACATAGGTATAGAACCTTCTAATGGAGAGGAAGGCAAGACGATACCAAGTAATGGTAGACTGTTTCAAACTTAGAAAGATAAGGGTGAAATTCATAGTAACCACAAAGAAAGTTGACAAACCAACTCATAAAAATAAAGACGAAAAGCATAAAGTCTCAGCAAAAACAAAACCTACAAAAACAAATGAAATGAAAATAAAATCCACAAACAAAAGTAACTCAGCACAAGAGAGTAAGAAGAACAAAGAAAACTTCAGCACCACAAAAAAAAAGCACTACAAAATGACAGCAACAAACTCACACCTATCAATAATTACACTGAATGTAAATGGACTCAATGCACCCATAAAGAGATGCAGAGTGACAGAATGGATAAGAAAACAGGATCCATCAATATGCTGTCTACAAGAGACACACCTTAGAAACAAAGATGTGAATTTATTAAAAGTCAAAGGTTGGAAAAAACTATATCAAGCTAACAACGACCAAAAAAGAGCAGGAGTGGCAATTCTAATCTCAGATAAAATAGACTTTAAAACAAAATCTACCATAAAAGACAAAGAAGGACACTGTATAATGATTAAGGGGATGATCCATCAGGAAGACATAACCATAATAAACATCTACGCACCCAATGACAGGGCTCCAAAATACATCAAACAAACTCTAATAACACTGAAAAGAGAAATTAACAGTTCCACAATAATAGTACGAGACTTCAACACACCATTCTCAGTAAAGGACAGAACAACTAAGAAGAAACTCAGCAAAGACACAAAAGACCTAAAGGGCACAATCAGCCAACTTAACCTCATAGACAAATATAGAACACTGCATCCAACTGCTGCAAAGTACACATTCTTTTCCAATGCACATGGAACGTTCTCCAGAATAGACAACATCTTAGGCCACAGAACAATCCTCAACAACATCCAAAACGTTGACATAATTCAAAGTATCGTCTCTGACCACAATGCCATCAAGGTAGAAATTAAGAATAGAAAGAGCAAGGAAAAAAAATCAACTACATGGAAACTGAATAATACCCTGCTTACACATCACTGGGTAATAGAAGAAATCAGAAATGGAATCAAAAAATTCCTTGAATCAAAAGAATGAAAACACATCATACAAAGCCTTTGGGACACAGCAAAGGCAGTCCTCAGAGGACAATTTATAGCAATAGATGCACATATCAAAAAAGAAGAAAGGGACAAAATCAAAATATTAACTACAGAACTCAAACAAATAGAAAGAGAACAGCAAAAAAAGCCCACAACCACCAGAAGAAAGGAAATAATAAACATCAGAGCAGAAATAAATGAAATAGAGAACAAAAAACAATAGAAAGAATAAACAAAAGCAGAAGTTGGTTCTTTGAAAGAATCAACAAAATCGACAAACCACTGGCCAGACTGACAAAAGAAAAACAGGAGAGGACACAAATAACCCAAATAAGAAATGAAATGGGGGACATTACAACAGACCAAACTGAAATAAAAAGGATTCTAACAGAATATTATGAAAAACTATACTCCAACAAATTTGAAAACCTAGAGGAAATGGATAAATTTCTAGAAACACATGGCTTACCCAAACTACAACAAAGTGATGTTGAAAATCTGAACAGACCCATAACAAGAGAAGAGATTGAAAAGGTAATAAAAAAAAAACCCCACCAAAAAAAGCCCTGGCCCAGTTGGCTTCACTGGATTATTCTACAAAACATTTACAGAAGAGCTTGTACCAGTACTACTCAAGCATAGAAGAGGAAGCAACACTTCCAAATTCATTCTATGAAGCCAGCATAACGCTGATACCAAAACCAGGCAAAGACGTCACAAAAAAGAAAATAACAGACCAATATCTCTCATGAATATAGATGCAACCCTCTGAACAAAATTCTAGCCAATAAAATTAAGCATCATATCAAAAAAATAATACACCACAACCAAGTAGGATTCATACCAGGTATGCAAGGATGGTTCAACATTAGAAAATCAATCAGTGTAATCCACCACATAAATAAAAGGAAAGAAAAGAATCACATGATCATCTCAATGATGCAGAAAAGGCATTTGACAAAGTCCAACACCCATTCCTGTTAAAAACTCTCAATGAAATAGGTATAGAAGGGAAATTTCTCAACATTATAAAGGGCATCTTTGCAAAACCAACGGCCAACATCATTCTTAATGGAGAGAGGCTGAAAACATTCCCCTTGAAAACAGGAACAAGACAACGATGCCCTTTATCACCACTCCTATTTAACATTGTGCTGGAAGTTCTAGCTAGAGCAATAAGGCAAGAAAAAGAAATAAAGGGCATTCAAATTGGTAATGAAGAAGTTAAGCTGTTCCTGTTTGTAGATGATATGATACTATACATAGAAAACCCTAAAGACTCTGAGAGAAATCAACTGGAACTAATAGAAAGATTCAGCAGAGTAGCAGGATACAAGATAAACATTCAAAAATCAGTTGGATTCCTATACACCAGTAAGGAGAACGATGAAAAGGAAATCAGGAAAACAATACTAGTTTCCATAGCCCCTAAAAAGATAAAATACTTAGGAATAAATCCGACCAGGGATGTAAAAGACCTATACAAAGAAAACTACAAAACACTACTGCATGAAACCCAAAGGGATCTACATAAATGGAAAAACATACCATGCTCATGGATAGGCAGACTCAACATTGTGAAAATGTCAATTCTACCCAAAGCAATTTACAAATACAATGCAATCCAGATCCAAATACCAACAACATTCTTCAAAGAGATGGAAAAACTAATCATTCACTTTACATGGAAAGGCCAGAAGCCCCGAATAAGTAAAGCACTACTGAAGAAGAAGAATAAAGTTGGAGGATCACACTACCTGACTTCAGAACCTACTATACAGCTACTGTAGTCTAAACAGCCTGGTACTGGTACAATGACAGATACATTGACCAGTGGAACAGAATTGAGAACCAGATGTAAATCCAACCACCTACGGTCACCTGATCTTCAACAAGGGCCCAAAGTCCATCAAATGGGGAAAAGACAGTCTTTTTAACAAATGGTGCTGGCAAAACTGGATATACACTTGCAAAAAAATGAAACAGGACCCATACCTCACACCGTATACAGAAACTACTTCAAAATGGATCAAAGACCTGAGTAGAAAGCCTAAAACTATAAAGTTCATAGAAGAAAAAATAGGACCAACACTTCAGGCCTTAATACATGGCATTAACAGGATAGAAACCACAGCCATCAACGCACAAACCCCAATAGATAAGCTAGATAACTGGGATCTTCTAAAAATCAAACACCTATGCTCTTCAAAAGACTTCACCAAAAGAGTCAAAAGAGAACCTACAGACTGGGAAAAAAGTTTTGGACAGTACAAGTCAGACAAAGGTCTAATCTCCATAATCTACAAGAAAATCCAACACTTCTACAACAAAAAGACAAATAATCCTATTAAAAAATGGGCAAAGGAAATGAATAGACACTTCACCAAAGAAGACATTCAAATGGCCAACAGACACATGAGGAAATGCTCGCGATCGCTAGCCATTAGAGAAATGCAAATTAAAACCACAATGAGATACCATCTCACCCCGGCATTACTGGCACGAATCAAAAACACTGGAAATAACAAATGTTGGAGGGGCTGCGGGGAGATCGGAACTCTTATGCACTGCTGGTGGGAATGCAAAATGATACATACATTTTGGAAACTGATACAGTGCTTCCTCAGAAAGCTAGAAATAGACATACCATTCGATCCAGCCATCCCACTCCTAGGAATATATCCTAGAGAAATAAGAGTCGTCACTCGAATAGACATATGCACACCTATGTTTATGGCAGCATTGTTCACAATAACAAAACGATGGAAACAACCTAGATGCCCTTCAACAGATGAATGGATAAACAAACTATGGTACATACACACACTGGAGTACTATGCATCGTGAAAGCACAACAATGAATCTGTGAAGCATCTCATAACATGGATGAAACTGGAGGACATTATGCTGAGTGAAATAAGTCAATCACAAAAGGACAAATATTGTATGTGACCTCTATTGTAAAAACCCATGGAAAAGTTCACACACAAAATGTAACAATCTTTGTTGGTTACCAGGGATGGGAGGGGTGGGGGGGAAATACTAAATAGGCAATAGATAAGTGGTATCTTGGGTGAAGGGTGAGACAGTACACAATACAGGGGAAACTGGCACAACCTGTACAAGGAAAGGTCATAGAAGCCCCATAGACACATCCAAACCCCCTGAGGGACTGAATTGCTGGGCGGAGGGCTGTGGAGACCATGGTCTCCGGGAAGACCATGGTCTCCGGGAACATCTAGCTCAATTTGCAGAAAACAGCTTATAAAGACAATGCTCTTCATTCTACCTTGGTGAGTAGTGCCTGGGGTCTTAAAAGCCAGTGCGCGGCCATCTAAGATATTCCACTGGTCTCATCCCTTCAGGAGCAAGGGAGAATGAAGAGAACAGGATACAAGGAAAAGATTAGTCCGAAGGACTAATTGTCCACAGCTACCAAGGCCTCCACCGGACTGAGTCCAGTGCAGCTAGATGGCGCCCGGCTACCACCACTGACTGCTCTGACCAGGATCACAACAGAGGGTTCTGGACAGAGCTGGAGAAGGATGTAGAGCATAATTCTAACTCCCACAAAAAGACCAGATTTACTGGCCTAAAGGAGACTGGATAAACTTCAAGAGTATGGCCCCTAGACACCCTTTTGTCTCAGTGGTGAAGTTATCTCCGAGGTTCACCGTTCAGCCTGGGATTGGACAGCCCCGTAAAACCAAATGGGACTAATGAGGTACAGGAGTCCAGTGACAAGGGCCAGAAGGCAGAAGGGGACACGGAAGCTGGTGATAGGGAACCCAAGGTTGAGTAAGGATATTGTTGATGTGTTGTGAGATTGTTAACCATTGTCATAGGGCAGCATGTGTAGTAACTTTTAAATGAGAAACAGTTTTGTTCTGTAAGCCTTCATCTTAGGTGAGAATAGCAGCACAACTGGAAGAGCGTAGTCAATGTCACTGAACTGTGCATGTAGAAATTTTTGAAATGGTGTATCGTTGGCTATGTGTATTTTCACCAAAAAAATGTTGAGAAGTTAGAGGATTGACATGTTGTGGGGTTGTTAACCAGTGTCATAAAACAATATGTGTACTACTGTTTCATGAGAAACTATTCGTTCTGTAAGCCTTCACCTGAAGTACAATAAAAAAAAAAAAAAAAATCTAGAAACCTTAATGAGTACCCAAAGGCTTATACCATGAATAATAAGGTCTCAGCTTTGCTCTTGACTCCAAAATCCCAGTCTCTGTAGCTAATGAAGTCAGTGGAATTTCAAAGTCTAGGATAAAAGTCAAGCCTTAGACCGGGGAGAATTCTGTATTCAGTTCAAGATAAGAAAAGATTTGAAGACTATAACCCTTGTGTGCTGTCTCTTGGCCTCCTCCCAGAATATACTTCAACACGTCCTTTGACATAAGATATTACATGACCTAGAACAGTAACCTTTTTATTAGATTAGGATTAACTGGGCTTTCAACTGAATGTTGCTATGAAACCAATAGCGCCAGCTATCAGTAGGCAGCTGGCTATTTTTAACCACAAACACACAGGGAAATGCATTGACAAATATGAAAGAGAATTTTTAAACAAATAGACCTTAGAATATTTCATGTTTATAAGTTGTTTTTTTCTTTTACATGAGAACTTCTAATGCTAGGTTTAGGAGCTGCCTTGTGATAAAAGAACAGACTGGAAAGACGGTCCTTGGGTGATTAAACAACTTTGGTCCATGAAGCATGAGGTTTACCAGTAAGTTGGCTTTGAGTAGACCTTTTTCCTCTCTTCCTCAGACTCCTCATCTTTCAATGAGGAGGTGACTCTAAAAAATCTATAAACTCTATTCTGATTCCAATTTAAATAATCACTTATGATATAGGGAAACTTAATTATTTCATCCCCCTAACTCTGAAGGACATTTACTTATTCATTTTTTATAAACATTTTTACATTTATTACATATTTGACAAACATTTATTGGGAACCTCATATGTAGTAGCACATAGATACCAAGGAGATAGCAATGGACCAAACAACAAAAATCTTAGCTGCCCCCAAAAGGACATTCTAATAGGAAGGGGGAAAAAGGTAAATATAAGTAAATCAGACAGTGATAAATTAAGCAGAGAAATTCAAAACAGGCAGGGAGGGACAAAGACTTCCATACAGTTGTTGCTTTTAAGTGCTGTCAAGTCGTTTTCTGCTCATAGCGACCCCATGTGACAGAGTAGAACTGCTCCATAGGGTTTTCTTGGCTGCAATTCTTTACAGAAGCAGATCCCCAGGTCTTTCTCCCACGGAACCGCTGGGTGGGTTCAAATTGCCAACCTTTCAGTTAGCAGTTGAGGGCTTAACCATTTACATCACCAGGGCTCCTTCTTCCATATGGTCCAAAAAGAAAAAAAACATAGCTGCTAAGTCAATTCTGACTCATAGTGACCCTGTAGGACAGAGTAGAACTGCCCCATAGGGTTTCCAAGGCTGTAATCTTTACAGAAGCAGACTGCTACATTTTTCTCCCGCAGAGTGACTGGTGGATTTGAACAGCTGATCTTTTGGTTAGCAGCTGAGCACTTAACCACTGTGCCACCAGAGATCCTTTCTATATGGTAGGGGGTGGCAATTTTAAATAGAAACCCTAAGAATGTGACATTGGACAAACGACATAGAAGAGGTAGTCAGGTGAGGCACGTGAAAATCTAGAGGCAGAACACTCTAGGGAGAGGAACAGTGCAAATGACCTGAGACAGCAGCAAGTGTGTGTAAGTTCCAGGAACCATAAGAAGCTCAGAATGAGTGGAGTGGAATGAGCAAAACAGACACAGTAGAAAGTGAGGTTAGACAGGTAACAGGAAAGCGAATTGTTTAAAGTCTTCTAGGTCACTGTACGGATGTTGTCTTTTACTCTGAGTGAGATGGGAAGCCACTGAGGATGGAAAGCAGAAGATTTAACATATTCTGACTTCCCTTGGTTGCTGCGTTGAGACAGACAGTAATGAGGAGAAGGCAGGTAGAGGGAAATATCAGTTAGAGGAGTATTTATAATAATATAGGTAAGCGATAATAATAGCTGAAACCAGGATTGTGTCAGTGGTGGTGGTAAATGGTCAGACTCTGGATATGTTATAAAAGTATTGCCAACAGAATGCACAGATGGATTGGATGTAGGGTGTAAGAGAAAGAGAAAAGTTATAGTGATTTCGAAAGGTTTCCCTTCAGCAATTGGAAGAATGCTAGCAAGCAGACTGGCGCCAGGCAGCCTGGCTTTGAGATCCTGTTCTGCCTTTGTGTGACCCTAGGCAACTAGACCAATAAGCAACGTCATGATAAATAGAGAAAACATGGAAGTTTGTCAAAAATTTCATTTTAGTTGGATCCACAATCAATGCTCATGAAAGCAACAGTCAAGGAATCAAACGACATAATGCATTGGGTAAATCTGCTGTGAAAGACCTCTTTAAAGTGTTAAAAAGGAAAGATGTCACTTTGAGGACTAAGGTACATGTGACCTAAGCCACGGTATTTTGAATCGCCTCATAAGCATGCAAAAGATGGACAATGAATAAAGAAGACTGAGAAGAATTGATGCATTTAAATTATGGTGTTGGAGAAGAATAGTCAGCGTACCATGGACTTCCAGAAGAACAAACTTGTCTTGGAAGAAGTACAGCTAGAATGCTCCTTAGAAGCTAGGATGCTGAGGATTTTGTCTTATGTACTTTGGACGTGTTATCAGGAGAGATCAGTCCCTGAAGAAACACATCATGCTTGATAAAATAGAGGGTCAGCAAAGAAGAGGAAAACCCTCAATGAGATGGATTGACACTGTGGCTGCAACAATGGGCTCAAACACAGACACAGTTGTGAGGATGGTGCAGTACCAGGTGATGTTTTGTTCTGTTGTACATAAGGTCACTGTGAGTTGGAACTGACTCGATGGCACCTAACAACAAACAACAGCAGACAAGTTAATATTTCTTCTCATTCTTTATTGCAAAATAAGAGCAATAGTAGTATTTACCTGCTGTTTTTGAGGATTATATAATTTAGTATACATAAAGTACTTAAAACAGGACCTGGCACATAGTAAGCCCTATATAAATGTTTGCTACTTTATTGCCATTATGTTGGAAAAGACTGTAGGTACCAGATTTGGGGTAGGAGATCAGGATTTAGGTTTAGGACATGTTATGTTTGAGACATGTTTGAGATTCCTATCAGCAATCCAAGTGGAGACGTTGGGGAGCCAGGTATTTATACATTAAAAAAAAAAAAAAAAAAAACCATTGCCATCGAATTGATTCCAACTCATAGCGACCCTATAGGACAGAATAGAACTGCCGCATAGGTTTTGGCTGGTAGATTTGTACTGCCGACATTTTGGTTAGGAGCTGAGCTCTTAACCATTGTGCCACCAGGGCTCCATTTATATACATACATATATACAAATACATATGGTTAAGGAATAGGTCCAGGGTAGAGAGTAAGTTTAATGTCATCAACGTAGAGATGGTACTTAAAGCATAATACTGGATGCAATCACCAAGAAAGAGAAGAATTCTGAAGATACAGCCCTGGAGCACTCCAACATAAAGAGATGTGGGGTACAGGAAAATAAGAGAATGTTGTCCTAGAAGCCAAATGAATCAAGTATTTCAAGGATGAAGAAGTGATCAGATCAGCTCAGTCAAATGCTTCTGATTTTCTGGCTTGTCAAGTAATAAAAAGAATTGAATGAGCTTGTATATGTTCCAGAAACCACAAGTATGAGTAGAACGGAAAGAGCATTTACTGGATAATAGTAAATGAAAATTTCTATTGGATTCAGATCATCAATCAAGAGTTTTTGGTAGAGTGGTAGGGGTGAAAGCTTATTAGGAGTTCATGAAAAAATAAGAAAAGAAGAATTGAACACAGTGAATAAAGCCATGATACTTACTGCCATCGAGCTGATTTTGACTCATAGTGACCCCATGTGACAGAGTAGAACTGTCCCATAGGGTTTCCTAGGCTGTAATCTTTACGGAAGCAGATCGCCAGGTCTTTCTTCTGCAGAGATGATGGTGGGCTTGAACTGCCAACTTTCTGGCTAGCAGCTGAGTACCTAACCTCTGTGCCACTAAGACTCCTTGAATAAAGTCAAGTCTTTCAAAAAGTGTGGCTGTGAAAAGGAGTAAATAAATATCATGGCAACTGAAAGGGAAAGTGAGATCAAGAGATGTTTTATTAATGTGAAGTAAATAATAGCATATTTGTATGCAAATAAGAATGACCCAATAGAAAGGGAAAAACTGATGATGGATGAGGAAGACATAAAGATAAATAATTCCCACCCCACCTTCTGCAACTGGGGCGAGAGAAAGCCGGGCCAAGAGAAACCTCGGCATAATTTTGGGTACTCAAGGCTGGGAGTTCTCAAGCTCCCCAAAAGTGCAAAGATGAGTATGACTGTTTCTTCCACTTCAGGAAGAACTATTCATTACTTTTGCTGCCTGGCTGCTGTGGATTGAATTGTGTCTCCCAAACATATGTGTTGTAAATCCTAACCTCTGTGTTTATGGTTATAATCCCATTTGGAAATGGGTTGTCTTTGTTATGTTAATGAGACAGGATAAGTGTAGGGTGTGTCCTGACTCAACCTCTTTTGAGATATAAAAGAGATTAAACAAACAAGCAGAGGAGAGATGGGTAAGATAGATGCCAAGATACATGCAGATCTCCAAGGAACCAGGAAGCGGAAGCTGAAGACACAAGGACCTTCCTCCAAAGCCGACAGAGAAAGAAAGGCTTTCCCTAGAGCCAGCGCTCTGAACTTGGACTTCTAGCCTTCAGACTGTGAGGAAATAAATTTCCGTTTGTTAAAGCCATCCATTTGTGGTATTTCTGTTATAGCAGCACTAAATAACTAAGATACTGGGTAATAAAGAAAATATCAGTAAATGTCAGTAACCTAGTCTGTTACTCTGTAGTTTAGAAGGAAAAAGCCAGAGGATAACAAGCCTTTGATCTCCTGTGTTGCCCTCAGAATTGTACCAGCTCCTGTCTTCCTTCTGCAAGAGTATTGGGCTTTTCTTAGCTGGTCCTCAATAAGCTCTCCCTGTCAAGTGCTAGGGACTTTATAAGCAGTAGCTAATTCAACTCTGTTATAGGTTGAATTGTGTCCCCCAAAAATGTATATGAATTTGACTAGGCCATGATCCCCAGTATCGTGTGATTGTCTACCATTTTGTCATCTTATGTAATGTTCCTATGTGTTGTAAATCCTACCTCTATGACGTTAATGAGATGGGATTAGTGGCAGTTATGTTAATAAGGTAAGACTCAATCTACAAGATTAGATTGTATTTTAAGCCAGTCTGTTGAGATATAAAAGAGAGAATCAAGCAGAGAGATATGGGGACCTCCTACTATCAAGAAAGCAATGCCGGGAGCAGAGTGTGTCCTTTGGACCCAAGGTTCCTGCGCTGAGAAACTCCTAGACCAGGGGAAGATTGATGACAGGGACCTTCCTCCAGAGCCGACAGAGAGAAAAGGCCATCTCCTGGAGCTGACGCCCTGAATTTTGGCTTCTAGTTTACTAGACTGTGAGAGAATAAACTTCTGTTTGTTGAAGCCATCCACTGGTGGTATTTCTGTCGTAGCAGCACTAGATAACTAGGATAAACTCCCACAATGATATCGAGAAGAAAATCGCAATTATTTCTGTTTTAGAAGTGAGGGAATGGAGGTTCTCTGAATAAATAAATTGCTTGGGGAATGTGAATTGAGATTAGCTCACCCCCCCTTTATCTCTAGTCCATCTGTTTTAGCAACCATCAGATTCCACAGTATGTTTTCCTGAAGGATAGACAGCTACCGGAGAAGTGGAACTGAATCTGAGACTCATCTCTCTTCTTTTGAAGAAAAATAATACGTACACAGATTTCCTTGAATGGAAAGGGCAGTTTCTGAGATAGATTGACGTGTTTATGTAAAACTGGGACATAATTTTACTCTGTAATTAGTCTGTGAACACTGATAAATGTGAATTTCATGACCCCTCAAAATGCTATTTGCATACCTTTCAATTACTCACCGTCATCTCAGAAGCTTGAGAGTCCAATATTTAATTAATGTGAAAACCATCACTGAGCCTCAGAGCTGCACGACATTTTCAAAGGAAGACTTGCAAAGCCTAGGTTTGCAGCTGGTGTCAGGAAGTCTGACATTAGCCTAGGTATGTAGGAACCTGACAGGGAAAGTTGCATACTTAGGAGCCAGGGTCCCTGAATTCTTCCCCTGATATTAGCTTCAAATCCTTTTCCCTGAGCTCTCTACTGAGAAGAACACACAATTGCATCAGTTAATATACCCTTCCTGAGTCCCTACCATGCCATGTACTGTTTTAGATGTGTCACCTGTGTAACTTTAGTCAAGAGACATAACCTGTCAGATTTCGGTTTCTCCTTCTACAATATGATGATCATAGGACTTGAGTTGAATGGTTTTAAATGACTAAAGCCTCGGCTGTTCTGTTCTCCTTTTCCACTCTCACATTAGTGAGCACAGAGCTGGCACATGAGAGACACTCCTTGCTTACTGCTGTCTTAGGTGGGCTGAGCCCTAGACACAAAACAGTGAGTGGTCTCAGGTGAGTATCTTTCCTCTCTCACCTATCATTTCCTTGTACTGTTGGAATGATAATAGTAACCACCTCAAAGCTTTGGTGAGAATTACATGATATGAATAAAGTGCCTGGCTTAAGGTCTACAACTTCCAATAAATTCAAATTATTATTACAAAGTACTTTGAGTTCTTCAAATTACAGGTGTATAAAATACCAGTTATTTTCAAATTCTTCCCCCCCACTATCATAGAGCACACCAGTTCTATTGGGACCAAGAAAAGCAGATTTCCCCATTCACTCCTAATCTTTGGGAATTCCCAGATCTTCTTTATCAGCCCACACCACAGAGGATTGTTTATTAAGCGCACTGCTACAATTTCTTTATCCCTCAGATGGACTAATAGTGAGCTCAATGAATTTGTATTGTCTTTTGATATTTAGCAACTCTGATATTGCATGAAAATATTTTGGTTAGGAACAAAACACAAAAAAATCATTCTTTCAAAGACTTTCTCAGTTTTAACAGTATTTCCATCAGCCAAACTTTGGATGTTGAGAAAAGTCATATTCTGAATCTGTGCTTGCTTGTACTTCACCTTAAAGGATGTTGAGCCTTGTCATTGCAATAGAAGTGTCTTAGATTGCAGCTTATGGAGATATTTACCTGTTTTATCTCCTTTAATCTTTAGAAAGGGGGAAACATCATTACCCCCACTTTGTAGCTGTGTAAGTTGAAATTTAAAGAAAAGGGGTAGTATGTTCAAGGTCACACAACTAGCTTATTGCAACATGGAGATTCAAATTCTTGACATCTAACTCCATTGCTAGTTTTATTTCTACTATATCTGGTAACTGACTTCTGAAGACTCTTGATGTCATCAACAGCTCACTGTCTGTGTTTAAGCCATGTTTTATCTGGCAGCATTATTTAAATGTACTCATCATTGAATAAATATGTTTTCTCTTCTGTTAGGTACTATGCTATATTTAGGACTGTAACGATTAGCAAAGACAGATGTAATTGCAAAAATAAATGTAAAATTAGTACACTAATTAGTGTTTTAAAGAAGCATATGATGTTGTGAGAACATATAATGGGGGGATTTTATCTACTCTGAGTGATGAGATCAGGAAAGGCTCTTGAAGAAGTGACAATTGAGCTGAAACCTAAAAGATAAGAGGCAGCTAGCCAGGCAAAAGAAGAATATTCCAGGCAGAGGAACTGGCCTGCACAAAGGACTGTGATAGGGAAACCAAACCCACCAAATCCACTGTAGTAGGGAAAGGGGAGGGTATATCATAGAGAACCAAGAAAAGGCCAGGGAAAGCAAAGCAGAGACCAAGGAGGTGGGGGAGAAGGGCTGTAGTGTGAGATGAGACAACCCTTGTTATGGATTTTCATCACTATCCTATGAAAAATTCATTTACCTTTTTCTTTATTGATTTAATGTATACTGAGTACTCACAATACCAGGCATTGTACTAAGTGCTAGAGAGCCGGTGATGACAGATAATGATCCCTTCTCTCAGGGACTTAGTCTTCACCAGAATACAAATAGGTAATGAAGAGGCAAAGCTATGATAAGAAAAGTGCAGGATGCTAGAGGTACACCTAGGAGGGGCACCTAACTCAGATTGGGAGGTCAGGAAAGCATCAGCTGGGACTTTGAGATGAATGTTAGAAGAAGTGGGCAATCATCCTACAATCTAAGGTAACAGGTTAGGAGAAGGCTCACACATAAAGATGAGGATGACTAAACCATAAGTAGAGGAAGAGGGGCCTAGAGGTGAGGTTGGCTGATAGACAGGGATCAGCATGGGTCTCATAAGTCATACTGGGGAATATGTGATATATCCTAACTCCCTGGAAATTTTCAGCAGAGAAGAGAACTTTTGGAAAGTTCTCTCTGGTTGCCGAATTGAAATGGATGGAATGGGACACCAGAGAAGGCACCACTGTAAGGAAGCCAATGCTGTAATCAACACAAGAAACGGTGGTGACCTGAACTAGAGTAGCAACAGTGAGGATAGACAGTGGTGGTGGATTCATGACATATATAGAAGGTAGAATCAGTAAGACATGGTCTTTTACTTACACTGCCTTTGTGTTAGCACGTTGTCTGCCATGCAGCAGCCCCTTCTAATGGAAAGGATTCTGCTCATGACCTCTGCTAGAGAGACAGTCATATTTTGCACCATGTGTGATATCACAACCTAGCAGGTCCAGGTGACTGGAGAAGGGACATCTGATTGGATGAGGACTGAGTATCTGACCCAAAGCTGGGATATAGTCTGTCTTGAATAAGTGGTCTGGGCATTCAGATTGTCTCTCATGGGAATTAAAGTCAAGAAATACAAAGAAACTAAGGTCAATAGGAAAGTGGAATCTAAAATTATGAGGAAGCAAAAGTAAAAGGTTAGATAGGTAGACGGATAAGACATACATATAGATAGATAGGTAATAGACAGACATAAATAGATAGCTGTCACTGAGTCAACTCTGACTCATAACGACCCTATGTACAACAGAATAAAATGTGGCCTGGTCCTCATGATTACCAGCATGTTTAAGTCCACCATTGTGGCTATTG
The DNA here is from genome assembly GCA_030035585.1 of Dugong dugon. Taxonomy (NCBI): domain Eukaryota; kingdom Metazoa; phylum Chordata; class Mammalia; order Sirenia; family Dugongidae; genus Dugong; species Dugong dugon. Next base: position 38,989,650 of record CM057467.1, read on the forward strand.
TGCCAATCTATTTCACTGAGGGTCTCCTTTACCCTCACTGGCCCTCTAATTCACCAAGCACAGTGTCCTCCTTCAGTAAGTGATCCCTCCTGATGAAGTGTCCAAAGCAAGTGAGTCAGACAATGCTTTTTTGTGATCCATAAGGTTCCCATTGGCTAATTTTCAATATATCTCTACGCCTTTCTTCCTAGTCTGTCTGGAAGCTCTGCTAAAACCTGTCCATCATGGATGACCCTGCTGGTATTTGAAATACCAGCGGCATAGCTTCTAGTATCATAGCACCATGCAAGACGGATGGTGGAGTAGAAGGTTAATGGAGCTGGTATTGAGAACCCTGGGCTGTAGAGATAACAGCCAAAACCTTTGGAGAGTAATATTAAGCTGGAGTCCTGAGGGAAAAAGTCACATATTCCGTGATACCAAGGTCACTTGAGTCACCTTGGACCCGAACCACCTTTCAGCTCCTGCTCAGGTTTTCTGGCTCTTTCTGAAGTCCCACAACTGTATATTCTTACAACAAACCCCCTACTGCTTGAAAAAATGTGAGTTAGTCTCATTCCTCAAAAACAAATTAGTTGAACTAAAACAGTCCATCCATCGAACGTCTCTTAAGAAAGGTCAGACATCAGACATTCTCGAAAGTACCAAGACAATAGAACTTTTGTTTCAAAAGGCACTCCCAGAGACAGCTCTGTTTAACTGGTGGTATCTTCAAGAGCATAGAGAAATATATTAGTTTTAACGGCAGTGACTGGTTGTTCTGTATTTTCACTGAGAAATGAACAATCAAAAAAGGGGGCTTCAATTGTAGTAAAAGGAAGTTAGATCAGATTTTCTTTTAAAGTAACGGCTATTTTACACTAGAAACACTACAGAATGAGTCTTCTCTGGGTGAAATAGATAGCAAGTCATTTTAGAGAAGTGTTACATTTTTTAAAACTGCAGTTCAATGTACACTTTCCTCTCCTAGGCTCCATGTGCCACACCAGCTGCTCTTACGGAGACGAAAGATCAGCTCTGGGTAGCCAGGGGGGTCCCAGAGAGCCATCTGGGAAAGGTTACTGCCTGCAGGTCGTTTCTTCACACTGTGGGAGGGCGCATGATGAAAAGACAAGATCATCCTTCAGAGTCAGAATATCTCCAGGTGAAGGCTTGGTGCTACCCATTCTAAGTTTCTGTTTAAGAATGTGCAAAGTGGGGATAGAATACCATTTATGGCCATGTGGGGATTCAGAGAGTACAATGTAGGAAAGAATCACATAAGCTGGGAATCCCTGTCCAATAGTAATACTTGTGATATGAAGAGTTTTCTGAAAGAATAAGGAAAACTATGGCTGAAACTCAGCTGACACTGACTTTGAGAGCAGATAGATCTAGCTTTGAGAGTCCACATAGCAGATCACTAGCCACCTATACTGGGTAAGGTATTTAAATTCTCTAGACCTCAGTTTTACATAATGGGGTAAAAGAGTACCAATGTCATAAGCTGTTGTGATTTGAAATGAAATTGTAAATATAAAGCACTAAGCCCTATGATTTAAATGGAGTATATGTCTTGAATGCTAATTAATAGTATTGATAGTAATGCAGCAGTAGGCATCCATGGGTGGTACAAATGGTTAAGCACATGGCTACTAACAAAAAGGTTGGCAGTCTGAACCCACCCAGAGGTGCCTCAGAAGAAAGGCCTGGCAATCTGCTTCCAAAAGGTCACTGCCATGAACACTGTGTGGTGGGTAGTTCTACTCTGAGACACATGCGGTCACCATGAGGCAAAATCAACTGGACAGCAACTGGGTTTTTTTAAATTCATTTTAGTAATAGTAGCAGTAGCCAGCAGCAGCAGCAGCAAGAGGTATTTCAAATATTACTTAGAAACACAGATCATCCCAATTCCAGTAACATCTTTGATTGCCTATTCCAAAAAGCAACTCAGAATGGGCAATCTTGACTATGGATCTATATTTTCTACCAAGTAGCAAAATGCTTCATTCATGTAGCACAGCACTTTTCTCTTTGCTAACTTCCAGCACAATTAGAAAAGGGAAATTAAATGCAGCCAGCTTTTCCAGCCACAAATATAGACAGAATTTAGGACTGGCAGACAGTAATGAGAAAATATATTCCCTTAACATCAGTTTTCAGTTTATTGCTACAGTCTTCTAACTTACTCTAGAGACAAGAGTGAGATCTAGCAGGAAGAAAATACTCCGTGCTACAATAATATATGAACACCTACATCCTCCGTGTTTGTAGTTTTGACTCCTACTTTGAGTATATGTATATATTTATAGTGTTAAAAAGCAAAGTAAAGATGTCACTTCAAGGACTAAGCTGTGTCTGACCCAGGCCGATCTTTTCAATCACCTCATATGCATTCGAAAGCTGGACAATGAATGTAGAACTCTGAAGAATTGAAGCCTTTGAATTAGGGTGTTGGCAAAGAATATTGGATATACCGTGGCTGCCAAAAGAATGAACAAATCTGTCTCGGAAGAAGTACAGCCAGAATGTCGCTTAGAAGCAAGGATGGCAAGACTTCATCTCACACACTTGGGACATGTTATCAGGAAGTACCAGTCCCTGGAGAAGGACTTCAGGACTGGTAAAGCAGAGGGTCAGTGAAAAAGAAGCAGCTCCCGACAAGATGGATTGACAAGGTGGCTGCAACAATGGGCTCAAGCATAACAATTGTGAGGATGGCGCAGGACCAGGCAGTGTTTTGTTCTGTTGTACATAGGGTCATTATGAGTCAGAACCGACTCGATGGCACCTAACAACAACAACGTATATTTATCCATTTATTTAACAAATATTTTTTGGCAATGGATTAAACATTGACTATTTAACAGTAAACAAGGCCCCTGCCTTCACATAGCTAATAGCCCACTGAATGTACGGGCATAATAACCAGCAATTGACAGGGCTAAAATGTATGCTAGGAAAGATCTGCTTTATTAGTAACTAGGAAGGAAACCTGACACAGACTAACAAGGGAGCAACCCTGTAATATGAAAACACTGAACTTGTTTCTTCTTCACTATTAGATTATAACTTTCTTTATGGTAGGATCTGGCTTACTCATCTTTGTATTCTCTATGACCATAACCAGTTGCCATCAAGGTGATTCCAACTCATGGTGGCCCCATGTGTGTCAGAAAAGAACTGTGCCCCATAGGGTTTTCAATGGCTGAGTTTTCAGAATTAGATTGCCAGGGCTTTCTTCCAAGGTGCCTCTGGGTGAACTCTAACTGCCAACCTTTCAGTTAGCAGCCAAGCACTTAACCATTTGTGCCACCCAGGGACTTCTGTATTCTCTGTAGCACTTGAAATATTATTTTGCATAGATACCTGCCTAATCGGCTACAGCGGATTAGCTCACTCAACATCTAGCTCAACCTCCTTGTAGTGTCTTTCAAGGCTGGAAAGCTAATGACAACATTTCCCAGATTCCGTTGCAGATCTGATTATGGATGTGACTTAGGTTATGCCAATTAGATATAATCACATAAGATTTGTTTAGGAAATTAGTTAACAGAGAGAGAAGTAGCACATGAGGTATCCATTATTAGTGTGGGTTACACCAAGCACATGCAGCTGGAGCCAACAACACTAATAGTGATTTCCTGGAATACAGTCAAACCAGTACGAACCTGGAGCCAGAAGTTTGGACAACAGCCTCCTGATTCCTCAGCTTTCTAATTATGACAGGGCTGGCAGTTCTCTTTGTGGGTCAGTTCTGCAGTGTTGCATATATTCTGCAGTTATTTCCAGAAGCCCAGTTGAGGGGCTTCTTCTCCAGCAAGTTTAACAATTTTGCACCAAGCTAATTCCCTGTATTAAGTTATCTGCCATTGAGCCTACTGCAACTTTTTAAGCCAAATTGAAGTTGTCAGAAATATATACTAGGCTGCATACTCAGTGCATAAAGCACTACAAACTGAGATAAGGCCTCCCACTGAGTGTAAAAATAGTAAGAATGAGCACACTATGGCTACACTTAATCATCTATATAAATAATCCTGGTTGAGATGATCTGTGAATGTGTTGTTTGTCCGTAATTTGGAGCCACCCAAGACCAAACAATGTGACTGTTGCATGCTGAGAAATGGCGTGTAACAAAATAGGCAATCTAATCCATCACATTCTAAAAATGTACTGTGGTCTGTACAGGGCCTAGAATGAAGGAAATCAATAAGCAGGTACATGTGAATGTGTCTTTGGTATCTTAGAGGAGATAGTGATCTGACCAGCAGATAAGAATCCTATCCATTCCTTGGAAGGTACGTGTGATGGTTAAGATTTCGTACCAACTTGGTTGGGCCATAATTCTCAGTGGTTTGGCAGTTATGATGTAGTTTGACATTTATGTAATGATGTAATTTGGCAGCTATGTAATGATGCGATCAACTCCATGATGAGATCTGCTATGAGCAGTCAATAAATTGAAAGGGAGTTTCCTTGGGGGTGTGGCCTGCCTGAAATATATAAATGGATGTTCCAGCAAGGCTGTCACTCTGGATCCTTCATCCAGCTCATCATCATCTGACTTCCAGTTCTTGGGACTTGAGCTAGCAGCTTACCTGCCAATCTTGGGATTCATCAGCCTCTGCAGCCTGTGAGCCAGTGGTTGGTTGTCTTACCTGCAGATCTTGGATTTGTCAGGCTCTGAAGCTACATGACTCAGGAGAAGCCTGACCCATAGACTTGGGACTTAGCAGCTTCTATAACTGCATACTGTGTGAGGCATTTCCTTGAGGTGAATCTCTCTCTCTCCCTCTTTCTGTCTCTCTCTCTCTCTCTCTCTCTATATATATATATATATATATATACACACACTTCACTGGTTTTGCTTCTCTAGAGAACCTAGTGTAAGACAAGGTTATACAGTAGATGAGAATTCATGAAAAGTAGATGGAGTTAAAAACAAAAGAGGATAAAATCCTGAGAAACACTCGATTTTCTCATCATTCAATATTTAAGAGACAGGTGGACAAGGGGGAGCATAAGAAGTTTAAAATGGAGGGGGTTTAACATGTCTACTATTTGTTGATTACTTACTGTGTGTCTGGCACTGTACAAAATGCTCAACAGGGATTATTTTACCTAATCCTTCTACTCTGCACACATGGGGTCACCATGAGTCAGAATCAACTCAATGGCAGCTAAAAACAACAGCAACATAGCAATATGATGAGGTAAAAACTGTTAAGATTCCCACATTTTGCATGAAGAAACAGGATTAGAGGGTTAAGCACTTTCCTTGGGTCACACAACTACTAAGTAGAAGATCTTGGATTTAAACCTTGTCCATCTCAGAGTCCAATCTCTTAACCAATCGGCTACTCCCCCTGCCTAGGAAAGTATGAGAACACAAATACCAAGGGAGAAAGGGACATGTCCCTAAGAAGGAGGGAATAGTGAATAAATGCTCCAGAAAGACTAAGTAAATAAGAACTGAAAAATTTTAATGAGAAGGTCATTGTTTCACAAAAATATTTACTCAACAAATGCTCATTGAGCACTGGATGTGTGGCAGGCTCTGTGCTAGGTGGTGGGACACATGGTGAGCAAGATTCCTGCCCTTAGGGAATTTATAGTCCAGTGACCACACTAAATGTCTGGCAGCAGGAGCAGGGTTGCAGAGTGAGTGACAGAGAAGTGAGACAGTGGAGAGAGTGACTGTGAACCACGCATTTGACCTTTCCTCCTTTCCCCCAGAAAGGCAGAGACAATAGCCCACAGTTCTTTCATGTCTTCCATACGGCCTTATTCTAGGAGGCTTCTCTCTCTGGCACCATCTAAGAAAACTTCCTCTAGGTGTGGGATCTGAAAAACTCAGGCTCAGTAGGATGTTAATGACAGAGAAATCTTGATATGCTAGTTTCCTAGGAGTATTTGAATTGTGAGAAATAAATGAAGCTGCAGCTTAAATTTATAAATCTTTATTTGTGAATTTTTAGATAAAATTGAGCAGATGGAGACAGAATTTCATGAGGGTCAGCGATGTCTCCGAAATTATATCACAAAAGCAGCTGCTAAGGCTCCGTGCTGTTGGCAGAGCTTGCACTTAAGAGAGACTAGTCAAGATAAGGCTAAACTGTCAAGTTATAAAACCTTTGGAAAATCTTTCATTTCAGAACAATATGGGGTGTACCTCTCACCAAAATAGCTCAGAAATCTGTGTCATGCAATTACAGGGAGCACCTGAGAACATCCTGCATAAACCACAAGAGTCTCCTGAGGACAGAGCCAGGAGAAAGAGGGAACGGGGGCTGTGGCCTTTGAAGAGAAGTCAGGTGAGAGAGAGAGGCTTGCTGGCTGTCCAGGCTGGGCTCCACAGGGTGGCAGCATTTTGGTGGGATTGGCATTTCTACGAGCAGGTTCTCAACTTCATCTGTTCCTAAAATTTACCTAATTGATCATCAGGTTTGGGGGAATGGATGGGGTCTGGGAACTGATGTTATTCTAACTCACAACGGATTGTTCTACCGCCAGGCACAATTGTTTATGTTACAAAGCACTATGGTAGAAGCCCTGGTAGCCCAGTGCTTAACAGCTCGGCTGCTAACCAAAAAGTCAGCAGTTCATATCCACCAGTCACAACTTGGAAATCCTATGGGGCAGTTACTCTGTCCTACAGGGTCACTATGAGTCAGAATAGACTCATTGTCAATGAGTTTGGTTTGGTTTTTATGGTTGGCAAGAGAATCTGATTATTAATATCAGTTGGTCAATGCATTTTCTCTCCAGAAGAACATTATTTATGGGAGGCAGCATAAAGTGCCATTCAAGATTTTGCAGCACAGCAGTTAAAAACCAGAGAATCTTGACTTTGCAAACTACTGGCCCTGGGACCTGGGATACATATTTTACCCTTTATGAGCCTTAGCTTAATCTATAAAATGGATGTAAAAATAGCATGGAGTCAGACCTCCTCTAACTTCAAGGGGAGACAGTAGAATCAAGATCAGCATCAGCCCAAGGCTAATTCCTATGAGGTGGAGATCAGACATACTTCTACTCACCAATCTTTTTACCAGCTCTGACACCAGCTGTCCCTCCCATGGCACTCTCTACTTTTATTCTGGGTTCCATAATTCATTGCAATGGCCACAAAGAACTCACGAAATGTACTTACGATTATGGGGTTTATTAGGGAAGTAACAGGTTACAATTCAGGATTAGGGTCAACTTGGAAGTAACAGGAACAACTCGGGGTACAGTTCTTCAATCAGGACAGCTTCTTCTCGGTCTGCTGCTGCTGGGCCCTGCTTGGGCCTGGCCTCTGCCACCGAGCCCTTGCTCTCTGCCTCAGCTCTTGGCCCTCAGCCCAGCCTCTGCCCTGCTCAGGCAGGTGTCACTGCTCTTAGCTCTGCTAATAAGTGGCTGGAGGCACCCCCACTCCACTAGGAAGCCTCCTGCCAGAAGGCGCTTGACTGTCTCAATCCATGAGTCAGAAAACCTAGCCTGTTGGTCCCATGCTGCTGCTGTCTTACGCTGTCTTCAGTGTTACAGCTCTGTCTCCTGTGTCTAAGAGGTTCTCAGCAGATAGACATTGGGTCCAAAAGACACACTCCGTTTCCTGCTCTTCTGCTTGATGGTAGTGAGGTCCCCCTCCACCTCTGGGATTGGCTCCTTTTAAGCCTAGTAGGGTGGTAAAACTGACCAATCCCCTACAAGGGTTCCATGCACCTTATTTGTATAGTTCCAGGCTCACAAGGGTTATGAGCCTTGTTTGCATTATCAGCAAGCTGCTCAATCCCCTTGGTAGGCCAGAAGCATGTTATTTGCATAGTCTTATCCAATCATTTTGTCAGAGTCACAAAACCATGGCTAGAAGTGCCATATAAAGAAATCCACTACACTGCAATGGACTTGGAGTTGGGCAAGAGAAGAAACTAAATGTATATATGTAAAGCATTTGCCACATACCTGGCAGCTAGCTAGATATTATAAAAAAGTAGTCTGATGTAAGGAAACAGACCAAGGGAATTAGGTGGAGAATCTTGATGGCAAATGTCATTGCTCTGTGATAACCCATTTAAGCTTACTATCTTAGGCTGCCTTCTCTAGAGAAGAAAAATCAGTGAAACATATCGATAAATATAGAGAGAGAGATAAAGATGGAGAGAGGGTGAGAGAGAGAAAGAGAGGGAGAGATTTATCTAAAGGAAATGGCTTACATGGTTGTAGAGGCTGGTAACTCCCAAGTTCATGGATCAGGTGTCAGGCTAGAGGCTTCTCTTGACTCACATAGCTTCAGGAGCTGACAAATCCAAGCACGGTCGTTCAGACAGCAGGCCACTTGCTCATAGCCTGTGGAGGCTGATGAATACCAAGATTTGGGCTAGAAGTTTTAGTTCCAAAAGGAGGAGGCTCCCACCTGGAGATATATCACTATTTCCATCGAACAGAAGTTAATAATGCCATCTGCCCACTTTGGCCTCCTTGTGTATTTTGATCAATAGGCAAACCAGGGAGTTACCATACTGGTTGATGTCTTAAGCTGTGTTCTCTAGAGAGGAAAAACCACTGAATTGTATACGAGTGTATAGATAGATAGATATGTATATATATAGGTATATATACACATATTCATAGGAATTTAGGGGATCAGTGTCCCCAGCTTCCTGATTAGCTGCCCATATGTCCCCATCCCAAGTAGTTTCAGGATCCCATTTCTTCCCAATCAATGCCCTCACTTTAACTTCAGACATGATTTGGGGTTGGGAATTCACTTGGCGTTGTAATCTAACCACTCTTACGATATGACTGGGATTGGTTTTCTGCAATATAAGCTCTATTACTACAAGAAATAAGGCTTTCTTTCAGGGCACAAGTGGCAACTTTGAGGTTGTTTATGTGGTGTTGAGCTGTGACTCTGAAGCCCTGAGCTCATCTCTTTCTTTCACCAATTTGTCTAGTGAAAGTAGGACCAACCAACCAGCTTCCTTATAATTCTTCTTCTTACAAACTTGTAGAAAGGTGTCAAACATGAGATCACCTACAGCCTCGCCTCTCACCAATACTTGATCTATTGGTGGTGATATTTTGCATATTTATATTGCCACCTCATGCCATAAATTAGCAGTGCCCTCTTTACTACTGGAAGCAGAGTCATCAACATCTTTGAGACTAACCAGACTTGAGAACCAATTTTGAAAACTCATCCTTAAAATTTTCTTTCTCTAGAACCAGACTCGTTACCAAATGTCTTAGGCTAGGTTCTCTAGAAAAGCAAAATCAGTGAAGCTGGAGGTTTCTCCTGGCTCACATAGGTGCAGAGGCTGAATGAACCCAAGATCATCCAGTCAGATGGCAGGCCACTGGCTCTCAGGCTGCAGAGGCTGACAAATCCCAAGATTGGCAGTTAAAGTGCTAGTTCAAGTCTCATGAAGCAGAGGTCACATGGTGACTTGCTGGATGCAAAATCCAGAACGAGAGCTTTGCTGGAACATTCATTTATATACTGGAGGCAGGCCACATCCCCAAGGAATTTCCCTTTCAACTGATTGGCTGCTGATAGCAGATCTCATCATGGAGTTGATAACATCATTACATAACTGCCAAACCACTGGGAATCATGGCCCAGCCAAGTTGACACACAACCTTAACCATCACAATCTCAATTACCCATTATATTTTAATGAATCTTAATTCTATACCTCCAGTCTGGATTTTGTTTCTGAACATAAACCCCTATGGGGCAGATGTTACTATGCCTTTACCCAAACTAATTTCCTCCACCTGTAAGGCACAGCGCTAGAATTCATTTCCCAGCCTCCCTTGCAGTTTGGTACAGCCATGTGAGTGAATTCTGTCAATAGAATATGGCATAAATGAAATGAGCTACCCATAGAATCGGCACATAAAACACCATACTTTGTCTCTTTTCCCATCTGACTGTTGATGCCGATGACCCAGGATAGGACTTGGAGGTTGTCTTGGTTATCTAGTGCTGCTATAACAGAAATACCACAAGTGGGTGGCTTCAACAAACAGAAGTTTATTCTCTCACAGTCTAGTAGGTCAGAAATCCAAATGTAGGACATCAGCTCCAGGGGACGGCTTTCTGTTCTCTGTCAGCTCTGGAGGAAGGTCATTGTCATCAACCTTCCCCTGGTTGAGAAGCTTCTCTGCACAGGAACCCCAGGTCCAAAGGACACACTGCTCCCGGCACTGCTTTCTTGATGGTATGAGCTCCCCCTGTCTCTTTGCTCGCTTCTCTCTTTATATCTCAAAAGAGATTTTCTTAAAACACAATCTAATCTTGTAGCTCTCATCAACACAACTGCTGCTAATCCATCTCATTAACATCACAGTGATAGGATTGACAACACATAGGAAAATCACATCGGATGACAAAATGATGGACAATCACAAAATACTGGGAATCATGACCTAGCAAATTGACATATTTTTAAGGGACACAATTCAATCCATGACAGAGGCCATTGGGAATAGTGAGGCCATAAGACTAAAGAAGCCAGGGTTCCTACATGACCATACGGAAGGCTGCCTGCTAAGCAGGAACATTGGCATTGTTCTTTGAATGAGCAAGAAAGAAACTTTTACTAGGTTAAGATGCTGAGATTTGGCTATGTGTTTTGTTTTGATTTTCTTTTTTTTACAATAACTAGTGTTACTTACCCTAATGAACATACCCTTTATTAGCTGCCTAGTAGATCTTTCACTTAGTTGTTTGCCTTGCAAATCAAACTTATCATGTCTAAAACTGAAATCATAATTTTTGGAATTTTTAAGAAGTCTCACTAGCCAAGTAACTACTGTGATATTATCTTCTAGAACCTCCCAGATTTCACTTTAGAGAATGGTTTTGCTTTGGTGAATTCACCTCAGTACCGGGTTAATCTTAGTAGAGCAAAATCTGACACTCTCACCATACCAAGAATGGCTAAATTTCCTAAGAGCAAAGTCACCTTAGACTAGGTTGTAAAGTTGACATTAAACTAGAATAGAGACTTATTAATTTGCAGTGAGGACTATAACTGCCAAGTACAATGGCTACTTGAATTAGCCTGACAAGTATATTATCTTCATGTAAAACCAAAAAACCAAACCATTTGCCTTTGAGGCAATTCCGACTCATAGCGACCCTCTAGCACAGAATAGAACTACCTTATAGGGTTTCCAAGAAGCAGCTGGTGGATTTGAACTGCCAACCTTTTGGTTAGCAGCCAAATGCTTAACCACTGTGCAACCAGGGCTCCATCTCCATGTAGGAAGACCACAATTATATCAGAAGACACATCTGGAACTGAATGATATTGACCTCTGATAGACTGATTTAATATTAATAAGAGACCTATCCTTAATTTAATCTCCTCATTTATGTTCTACCCATACTTTACTTTTTCTTGAATCTCCCTTCTTCTGTCCATCCCGATGTTTAATATCTTAATTCAGGCCCTCAACATTGCAGACCTAGATTATAGCAACCACCTCCTAACCAATCTCCCTACCTCCACTTTTATTCAATGTCAATAAATTTTTCACAGATTTAACATTCATCTTTTTTTAAAATGCATGTTAAATTAAATGTTTTCCAATTTATAATTTATCAATGTTTTTTCCTTAGGATAAACGCCTTCCCTGAGCCCTTCTCATACTGGTTTTGGTGCTCCCCCGAAGTACCTCCTAGTACCCTAGATGTCCATCTCTCATAGAATGAATTCTACCATACTGCAATTTTCTTGTTTACTAATTTCTCTTCCAACAGAAGGTGACCTCCTTGAAGAAAATTATTTTTATTTTAACTTTATATTAGGTTGGTTCCTAGTATAGTACCTAGCACATAGTAATTGCTTAATAATTATTTACTAAATGAATAAATGAGTGAAAGGGATCTATCATTTTAGATCAGTAACTCCTCTGGTTACTTCAAATATATTATCACATTTAATTTAATCTCTCTTTTCTCTCGAGGGATTAAATTAAGTGTGGTAATATATTTGATTAATTAACAACCTGTGATATGCAGATAACACACTCTTGCTTGCTGAAAATGAAGAGGACTTAAAGCACTTACTGACGAAGAACAAAGACTACAGGCCCTCACTTTGGATTACACTTCAACACAAAGGAAACAAAAATCCTCACAACTGGACTGACAAGCAACATCATGATAAAAGGAGAAAAGACTGAAGTTGTCAAGGATTTCATTTTACATGGGTCCACAATCAACACCCATGGAAGCAGCAGTCAAGAAATCAAATGACGTATTGCATTGGGCAAATCTGCTGCAAAAGACCTCTTTAAAGTGTTAAAAAGCAAACATGTCACTTTAAAGACTGAGGCGTGCCTGACCTAAGCCATGGTGTTTTCAATAGCCTCATATGCATGTGAAAGTTGGACAATGAATAAGGAAGACAGAAGAAGAGTTGATGTCTTTGAAATATGGTGTCGGTGAAGATTATGAATATACCATGGAGTGCCAGAGGAATGAACAACTCTGTCTTGGAAAAAGTATAGCCAGAATATTCCTTAGAAGCAAGGATGGTGAGACTTCGTCTCATACACTTTGGACGTGTTATCAGGAGGGACCGGTCCCTGGAGAAGGACATCATGCTTGGTAGAGGGTCAGCGAAAAAGAGGAAGACCCTCAACAAGATGGACTAACAGTGGCTGTAACAATGGGTTCACACATAGCAACAATTGTGAGGATGGTGTAGGACCAGGCAGTGTTTCGTTCTGTTGCACATATGAGTCAGAACTAATTTGATGACACTTAACAACAATTTAATCCCTTCAGCAAAGTAGTTATTATTATCCCAATTTTGTTCATGAGGAACTGATCTCAGAGGAATTAACTAATTTGCCCAAAGATCCACTGCTAGCAGGCTGAAAGCTAACATTTGAATGCAGATCTGACTCTAAAAGTCTGCTTGCTATTTGCTGGACCTTTCTGTGTGCAACTGACTATAGGTGTAAAAAGAGTTCAGGGATAAGAGTGATCGACTGGCCTGGAGTCATCAGAAAAAATTCCATCTAAGAAGCAAGACCTTGGTCTGGACTGGAGAATTGTGCAGATTTTGGATGTAACCGTTAACAGTTAAAGACAGGATTTTTCAGACAAAAAGAACCTAACCCAAGAAAATCATCCCCAAATAAATTCATGGATTGTAAGACTACAACTATCATGTTTTCTTATTCATGTATTAAAAAGGCAAAACGAAATTCTACCCCTTCCACGAAAATAGTCTCTGGTTTTAAATTGCATGTTTTCATTTCTGAAGTTAGAAAAATAATACAATTATGGTTGCAAATGGAACGATAAAATTCCTTTGCAGAGAAACCACTTTTAAACTATTTCTAGATAAAAAGCAAAAAGATTCAACGCTTTCCACAAATCAGCTATTAGATCCGTTTTCAGTGACTTCTTAGCTCCAGCTGAGGAAAGATTTTTACCAACATATCATCATATTTAATCTATTGTGAAAATTTAAGCTCTGAATTACCCAAGGAAGCTTGGGGATGAAAATAATGAAGTGTTACAAGATGTCAAAAACTTAGAATTAAGTTCAATTTGATTTTTGGAAGGAGTTTGGGGCAACTACTGGTTTCCTGGAGTATTTTTCCTCTCATATATGTGGCATTGCAGTTAGGCCTTAAATAGCTCACTTTTTCAGGCTGCTCAATCCTAGATGCAATGCAAAGGCTGAAAGAACAGGCCCCTGCTCCCTCCTCAGCAGAAGGCAGGATGAGAAAACTCACTTAGAAAGAGATGAAAGAAAGGAAAGCTAGAGGGAGGTCAACATTTATGAACACCTACCAAGAGCTACTAAATCAGCTGGGCATTTTCACCTGCATTGTCATTTTTTTAAGAAAGAAAACATGGCATAAAGAAGTCAAGTAACTTCTGCAAAATCTTGCATAGAGTATGGGCGGAATCAGGATTTAAATTCATTTTGTATTTTTGGTTGGAGGTTTGTGGATTTATTATTAATCTATCACACCTTCCTTCCATCTAGATGCTCACAAAGAGAGGATAAACCCAAGGAACCAAATGAGAGTCAAAATACGTTTACATGTATTTGTTACCGGTAAAGCTAAACTGGAAAGCACAGTGAGACCTCCTCAACCAAAACCAAACCTGTTGCCGTCAAGCTGATTCTGACTCATAGTGACCCAATAGGACAGAGTAGAATTGTCCCATAGGGTTTCCAAGGAGAGGCTGGTGGATTCCAACTGCTGACCTTTTGGTTTACAGCCAAGCTCTTAACCATTTTGCCACCAGGGCTCACTCCCTCCAAAAACCTAGATCTTGAAAGCCATGTGACCCAAATTCACCACCCACTGGCAAATAAAAAAAATCAAAGACAGCAGAGTCTTGGTTAACCTACCAGAAATGAGGCCTGCTTCGTCTTCCACCTTCTGTAGTGCCACGGAAGAAAGGCTTCATTCCATAAAAATTACAGCCACGGAAACCCTATTGAGTAGTTCTACTCTATAACACATAGGGTCACCTTGAATCAGAATTGACTCTACAGCAACAGGCTTTTTTTAAGTTAAAATCATGCTTTAGAGACAGTAGATGCAGCATAGACCCACCATAGCATTGGGAAGCAATCTTAGGGAACATTCTTCATTAAGGCATTTGCAGCCAGAGGCACCTCAGACCACAGGCCTGGCAATCTGTTTCCGAAAAGTTCACAGCTTTGAAAATTCTATGTAGCTGTTCTGCTGTGCACACATGGGGTCACCATGAGTCGGAATGGACTTGACAACAGCTAACAACAAACAACAACAACAACAAATCAAGATATAATATAGTGGTAACTCATCATTTTTAATTTTTTGAGGATTAAGGGCTCTCTCCCTTGAATATTTCAAAAACACTATGATTTTACCATTGATAACTATGTCTGCCTTGTTTTAAAAGTACTTTTTCCAGCTGTTTTTCTTCCCAAGGAGATTGAGAACAGGTTTTCATATTTGCATTCCCAAGGAACACTCATGAAATGTAAAATTGAATTAATAGTGTCTCCAGAATATAGTTTAGAAACTACCTGAAGGTTAACATATATGTATTCTGCTTTACCAGTAGCCCTTACAGCATCTAGCAGTGCTGAACACGTAATACTAGATAAACGAATAACGTATTTAATAAAATAAGGGACACAGAACCTAGGAAACAACTATTATATTCTTGAGACAGCCCATGTGTTTCTTCTAGGATCTGTTACCTTTCTGGCATATATGCAGACATAAAGGAAACATCCTGCAAACCTAGTGTTTAGAATTTGTTCCTGAATTTTCTAAACTCATCTGATTTGCATCTTACTCTATTTTCTCAAATCCTCTAGCTACCTACCTTATTGTCTTTTTGCTATCAATAATCTCTTTCAGCTTGATACATGTTGCAGTCTCTCTTGACCCAAACCATATTTTTTCAAAGAGCTATGTCTTGAAATCACCTCCTTAGCTAGAGTATTTGTAAGTATCCTTCAGAATAACATATTTTCTAGTTCAGCCAGATTCCTGGGATCACCCCCGCCTTCCAAAGCTTCTCACCAAATATAGCCTGACCAAGCCTGGCCAGAATGTAGAGCCTGCCTCCTATACCAAAACAAATCCTACCTGTAGGAAAACGTGTTCTTTCTTCCCTTAGTGATAGATACATAATACAATGTTGAACAGTTTGTGATAGTTGCCAGGAGACTCAGAACAGCATTCAAGGCTCACTTACAGTAACCAACATCCAGTATCCAGGAACATTAATTTCTCAATTCTTTTAAAGTTTTTATGCAATTTAGATGTCAGTTATGGTCTCCCTGGTCTTCCAAAATAATAACAATAGTTGTTTTGAGCTGCTATCAAGTCCACCCCCAAATCACGGCTACCTTATGCGCAAGGGAAAAAAAACATTGCCTGGTCCTGTGCCATTCACATGATCAGTTGCAGATTCGATCTATAGGGTTTTCATTGGCTGATTTTTCTGATGTAGATCACCAGGCCTTTCTTCTAGTCTGCATTAGTCTGGAAGCTCCTCTGAAACACACAAGTCTCCAATGACATATGGGTGGTGGCTCCACATGAGAAGCATTGGCCAGGACTTGAACCCAGGTCTCCCACATGGAAGGTGAAAATTCCATCACTGAACCACCAGTATCATAAACCAGTTGCCATTAAGTCAGTTCTGACTCATAATAATAATAGATAAAACCATTAAGGAGCTCTATGTATCAAGCACTCTCCTACTATATATACATATATGGACGCTCCTTGGAAACCCTATGGGGCAGTTCTACTTTGTCCTATAGGGTTGCTATGAGTCAGAATCGACTCGATGGCAATGGGTATGTATAAGTATGTATGTATGTGTGTGTATATATGTGTATGTATATATATATATATACACACACATGCACATTTTTTTTTACAGTAACTTTTGAGATTGAGATTGGTATCCCTATTTTTTAGATAAGTAAACTGAAATGCCAAAAGATTAAGCAACTTGGCAGGGTTTGATTAAAATTTACCTCAAATCCCCAATTTCATAGCTTTGGAAGTCTGAAATCCTACCCTACAATTTCTGAGGATCCCAAGATGTCTTATAATCTCAGAGCCACCTCATTCCCCTGGGTTCATGCTTTCTCATTTGCTGCATCTGTTGCCTATGTTGAGATCTTATAAAACCAATAAACAAACTCTATCGTTCCTTCCTTGGTTAGAATAAATTAAGAAATTAAACGTGGTAGCTAGACAGATGGATCCTACGATGTCAGTTACATGACTAATAAAGCCAATTGGAGAAAATGTCTTTAGATTTGCAGTTAAATGTACTTACTAATTCTTCACTCTTGAATTACATGGGTCCATCCACTTAGTCACTGTCACAGATGGAAAACCACTTTCCTTCCTAACTTGTCACTCTGAGTTTACCAAATGGAGGAGCAGTGAGATTGACTCTGAAAAAAAAGCTTACCCCAAAGGCTCTAAATTCATTTCTTTTCCCACTCTCACCTTTCAGGGAAGCTACTGTCCCTGCCCTGGGAAGAGTCAGAGCGTTATTCTAGCTGAAATCTTTCCGCTTGGAAATAGGAGGCAAGGAAATTGAAGGTTCCCCTGTTAGACATGAAACTCAACCCACTCCTCAATTTCCATGTGTTTAGTAGATTTTATTAAAACTCTGGGGGAAGATAAAAATATGTTTAAATCACAGCAGTGTTCCAGCTCCTAATTTTAAATCTATTTAAATCTATAAAGTACATTAAAGAGCTTTACCTGGAAAATGTAGTTTTAAAAATGCAACAATAATAATTCTTTCTACATTTGTATACAATTTTTATTTTTAAGAGTTCAGTATTAAAATGTGTTTAATTGTACAATCTTGCTCTAAATCAGTTTTGGAAGTAGACATAACAAAATTCTAAATTAAATTAAGCGCAGAAATGCCAAACAATTGTGTCTGTACAACTCTCCAGTTGCAAGTAAAACAGGTCAAATTTGATGATAATATATAAGTGGTACTAACAATGGAACTAGGGGACAGAGCCTTTGAAAATAAACAAAGACAAGCACAAACTTATAGAATACATACTTTAACTTTTTTTCTATTCCACATCTTAAGACAAATAAAGAGAAAGTAATTTTCAGTATTTCAAATAATATCTGCTTAGTATTTTCATTCAAGTTGCTCAATGTACAAGAAAAAAATAGAGTACATGAAATTTTCATGCTCTGATATTTTCACAAGGAAAAAAGTACTGTTCCTCTAGTTTTTAAAAAAAAAAATCTAATGAATTAGCTAAATTAGGAATCTGATCCCCAATCTCATTAATTCAAGTATATGCTTTAATTAAAAATTTAATTTAGAATTTTTTCTGGAGCATTAATCTTCAAAGCATTCCCAAGAGGCGGGTCAGGGTTGCTAATGTTCTTTTTTAAGCTCTCTGTCACAAATATTGAGTAAGGGTCTACTGGTACAAAGGGAAGGAAAAACATGATAAAATGGAAAACACACATATTATCAATGTTCTTAAACTGCTTTTATACTAAGAAGGTCACGGTGTTCAGGAGCAAAACCCTAGTCACATATGTAGAGCTTAGAAATAGATGTAATTAAGGGTGATGGCAAAAAGCCATAAAATATTTTAACAAGGTGTTGTAGGCCAATAATGCACACGTCCCTCCCTGGCAAAGATGTTTATTTCCTAATCCCTGGATATGGACTAGTTACATTACACGGCAAAGGGGATTTGCAGATGTAATTAAGGTTCCTAGGACTAAACCCATTGTCGCTGAGATAATTCCATCTCATAGCAACCCTACAGGACAGAGTAGAATTGTCCCACAGGATTTGCAAACTGTAATCTTTACAGAAGCAGACTGCTGCATCTTTCTCCCGTGGAGCCACTGGATGGGTTTGAACCACTGACCTTTCAGTTAGCAGCTGAGCACTTAACCACTGATCCACCAGGGCTATTTACCACACCATTAGGGACATTAAAATAGGGAGGTTCTCCTAGATTATTTGAGTAGGCCCAATCTAATCACATAAGCCCTTAAAAGTATAGAACTTTCTCTGGCTAGAATCAGAGAGGGATGTGGTGAAAGAGGAAGGCAGAGAGATGTGGCAGAAGAGGAAACTGGATAAATGAGTCAGAAGGGGAAGTCAGAAAAGTTGTTCAAAGTGTGAGAAGAATTCAGCCCACCATTGCTAGCTTTGATGATGGAGGAAGGGGACCACAAACAAAGGAATGTAGGCAGACTCTAGAAGCTGACCTTTTTTCTCTACACATGACACTCCGTGTGCTTGCATTATCCAATATTTCATGTCACAGATCCTCCACTTCAAAAGAAACCTAACCAGAAATTTCAAAGAATGAACTTTCCAACCTTCTCACCTAATGTATTAGTTTTCTTGGTGATTTTCTTTTGACATCTATCCTACATGGGGTTCATTGAGCTTCCTGGATGGTCAGCTTTACATTTTTCATGATATTAGGGAAGTTTTCTATCAGCAGTTCTTCAATAAGCCTTTCTGTATTTTCCGTTTTCTCACTCTGTTCTGGAACTCTGATCACTTGCATATTTTTGCTTTTGATTGTATCCCACATAATTCTCAGGATTTCTTCATTTTTCTTCATTCTTTTTTTCTGATTTTTCCTCAAAGTGGTATCCAAGTATTTGCCTTCAATTTCCCTGATAGTGTCTTCCATTGTTTCAAAACTGCTCCTCACACCTCTATGACACTATCCATTTCTGAAATCTTGTTGCTTATCTTTTGGATTTCTAATTGTTGTTTTTGTATGATTTCTAGTTGTGAGTTTATTTTGACATTTTCTGTATTATTTTCCTGAATTCTTCCTTTTTTTCTGTATTTTCTATGAATTTGTCTGCCTTTTCCATGAATTTGTCTATTTTTTCCTCATTTTTGTCTGCTTTTTGCTTCAACTCTTGGATCTCTCTGAATATTAGAGATTTGAAGTCCCTACCAGGTAGTTCTAGTGCCTTTCTTCTACTGGAAAGTCATCTAGTGTTTTATTTTGGACCCCTACTGGAACCATCCTGTCCTGTTTTCTTATATGTTTTGATACTGTCTGCTGTCTTTGGGACATTCAGTAGTTATTTTCTTTATTTATTGATTGTAGATTTGTGTGTTTTGTCCTGCTTTTTTGTTTTATTTGGTTATGTCTTAGCACGCTGGCTGTGTGTTCTTTGTTGTTTCTCATCTAGAAGCATGATACTTTTTACCTCCTTGTCCAGTGGTCAGGGCCAGTCACTCAGCTATGGTACAGCAGGACAGGTCTAGCTGAAGGGGAGGGGCTAGGATGAGTTATTTGTGGTATGTACTGGGGTGAACAGGGCAGGCTGGGGTTCAGTGCAGGGCAGGTTCTGGTAGGCCATGTCTGTGCTGCTCAGGGGGTGTGATGTTCAGTGCACGGTACAGGTAGGCGGGGGGGAGGTTGTGATGTGTGGAGATAAGATGGGTATGGGAAAGAGGAGAGACAAACAGGAGACCAAAAAAAAAGTGCTGCAGGATCTTGCTGTTGGAGTGGAGAGATGAGAAATTGAGGAAAAAAAGGAAAAAAGAAAAACATAACTAAATAAAAATTTAAAAAAAGAAGAAGAAAATAAGTGCCCCCATGAATCTCACCAGGAACTAGGAAAGTGGCTCCCAGGCCTCGGGGTGCAGCCCTTCTGGAAGGGGCAGAGGTGACACATGATGCCAGGTATTCAGGAGACAGGAAAAGAAGGAAAGTAGAGAGATGAAAGACTGAGAAATGAAGGAAAACAAAAAGGAAAATAAAAAATAAATAAATAAATAAATAAATAATTTTTAAAAAGAAAGGCCTCCAGGGTTCCCACCAGTGCAGCTGTGCAGACCGGGGAAGTGTCTCCCAAGCTGCACAGTACAACCCAGCCAGAAAGGGCTCCCGAGCCTCAAAAAGAAAAAGAAAACAAACAAAACAAAACAAAAAGGCCCTGAGGATCTCACCAGCATGATGGCATAGACCGGGCAAACAGTTCCCTGGCCGAGTGTTGCTTCACAGTCTGTCAAGAAGAAGCAAAGATGGCACAAGTAGCCAGGTGTTTGAGAGAAAGGAGAAGGAGTCAAGAGGCAGGGAAGAAACCAAAAGAAGCAGAAAAAAGCAACACCAGCAACAAAGAAATGGCACTAAAAGAGCTGGCCAGTGTGGGTGGGGTGAATCCAAGTGGCACAAAGCTGGCACTTCCAGGGCCTCAGTCACTCAGCCTGCTGGGGAGAAATGGATCAGCCCACTGGGAAGCAGCAAATCAGCACTCTGGGAAGCAGCGGATTGGCCCACTGGAAAGTGACAGAGGCTGAGCAGGGGGAAGAAGAGTGGGGAGTGGGAAAGCATGTATCACTGTTTACCAGGTGCTCTGTCTCCCGTAGGAGCCCCGTGAAGCTGCTTTCCCATACTCCCTGTCCACCAATCTCTGACAGGAGTCCGAGATGGTGAATCAGTGCTGTGTTAGCTGATAGAGGACCTCCGCTTGTCTCTCTCCTAGCTCTCTGCTCTCTGTCAGTTTCTTATTCCATTCGGTGCTTGGTTGAGTTCTTTATCCTTTCATTTGATGCTTAGGGTTCCAGAATTGACGTTTGTCTCTATTTTACTTAGTTTTTCAGGTCTTTGCTGTGGAGAGACAGTGTGGTGCTTCTGTCTATAGCACCATGTTGGCTCCATGCCCACCATGTATTAGTTTTCTAATAGTGCCATAACAAATGATCACAAACTTAGTAGCTTAATTTTACTGAATATTAGGATGCTGTAGGTGAACACTGAATGCAACTCTGAGCTTCTTGACAACAATCTTTGGCAAACTGGTCAACAGTGGATTATGAAGTTTTTGACTAAAGGAAGAAATAATACACTTTTTCCTACAGATAAGTTTTGTTTTTTATAAGTTAGGAGAAGGTTCACAACATGTAAACCAAATTTTAAAAAGCAAATACCAATTTTGATTTTACTTGTCTGTCACAGTGCCTTTTGGTATTGAAGAACTTACTAAAACAATGAATTAAATAAGGTAAGAGCTCTAAAACACGTCAATAAAATAACTTAGTGGGATAAATCAGTAGATTACAGAGCCAAGAAAACATATTCAGAATTAAAAAAAAAAAAACCACCGAATAACTAGTAAGTAAATTAGATATATTAAAGAACAAACTAGATGTAGCTGAAAATACACATATAAAAAAAGGTTTGAGTCTATCAGAGTGAATAAGGAAATAAAAAAATAAAGATATTAGAAAAAAGATAAATGTATTAGTTTTCTGTGCCTATGTCACAAATTACCACAAATTTAGTGGCTTAAAACAACACAGATTTATTATTTCACAGTTTCTTTACATTGGAAGTTTACCATGTTGGGACTGGATCCTCTACCTAGGGTTTCACAAGGACAATTTCAAGGTGTCAGCTGAGCTGGGTTTTAATCTGGAGGTTCAGAGAAAAATTCTGCTTCTAAACTCATTCAGGTTGCTGGTTGAATTCAGTTCCTGTGCTTGTAAGCCTGAGGTCTCCATGTACTTGGCACGTGGCCCTTTCATCTTCAAGCCAGTAATGGCATTTCTAATCAGTCTTGTGCTTAGATTCTCTGAACTCCCCCTTCTACTTCAACTCTTCTGTATCAACCTGAAGAAAGTTCTCCGTTTATAAGTGTTCATGTGATTAAACTGGGCCCACCTGGATAATCCATGATAATCTCCATTATTTTAAGGTCCAGATCTAAATTAAATCCACAAAATGCTTTCTGCCATGTACCACAACCTGTTTACAGGTTCCAGGGATTAGAGCATGGACCTCTCTAGGGAGCTATTCTGGTTATCACAATAACAGCTATGGAGAAATGTTGTCTCTGAAGTAGAAAACCCAACCATAAGAATGGAACAAATAAGTATTTAAAGACATAATGAATAGAAATAAAATTCTATAAGAAAAATAAGAAATACTTTTTGATTTAAAAGTGCATACATCCTTCTGGAAAATATTAATAGAAACAACTGACAAAAGTTACCCTGGTAAAGTGTTGAACTTGGAGGATAAAAACGCAATTCTTCAGATGACTAGAAAGAAAAAAATGAGAACAATGAGGCTAACTATAGATAACTTACATGGCAATACTCAATGCCAGAAAACATTGGAGGGTCTGTGTACACAATTTAAGATAAAGAAAATACAGCTCATGAATATTATAGCCAAACAAATCCCTGCTTAAGCATGAAAGCAGCAGACATTCTCAAACAGAAAATAATTCAGGTAACCAAGCATCCAAGAATCTTTTTTGAAATGGCAATTCCATGATGAAATCCAGTCAATCAAAACTGAGTAGACAACCAGCAACCACTGAGAAGCCATGGTAAAAGGACCAAAGAACACTCAATCAATGTAAGAAGTGAACAAAGCACTTTCTTCAGTTTTACAATGGTTCTTTTCTTCATGAAATCCAAGCAAAATTTTTTCATGATGGCAATTTTAAAAAATTCATCTTATACAATAGTTTTGTATTTTCCTATCTAAATATACATATACAGACATGAATAAAGTTATCTAAAATCATATTTACCTAGTGTTCAGAATAACTGCTTTGAGATCATGAAATTTTGAGTAATTTTTATCTCTTCTTTGAACCTTTTTGCACTGAAACAATTTATGGGATAAAAATTACAAGAAATACAAGGAAAATTTGGTAGAAACTTATATGTAGCATGAGATTTTTAATTCATTTTTTTGAGACCATAAAAAATTTAGTTAACAAAAATTAAGAAAGGATCTACTTATACATTATTAAATTAATATGGTTAAATTAAGAAATGTATATATCTATATCTCAATTCAGAAATAAGTGTTTAAAATTATCTCTAGATAATTAAAATTATGTATGTATATATATGTATACATATTAAAAAAAAAAAAACCCGGTTGCTGTCGAGTTGATTCCAACTCATAGTGACCATATAGGACAGAGTAGAACTGCTCCATAGAGTTTCTCCAGGGAGCACCTGGTGAATTCCAATTACCAACCTTTTGGTTAGCAGCCATAGCTCTTAACCGCTACGCCACCAGGGTTTCCATATATATACATATTCTGAAAAGCAAGGTGACACTATCTTTCTGAATGCCCACAAAATATTTATAAGGTCTATTTATTAAACAAGCAAAAAAATATAAATAAATTTCTAAAAAGCAGACTTTAAATATTTTTAACGTTCTTTGAATTAAAGTAGTGAATAGGAACCAAGCAACCAGACCAGAAGGTTAATGAATGAAAATAAATAAAAATAGGTGATAATAAAATAAAATGAGGGCTTGGTTATACAAAAAGAATTAATTAAAAATCTTAGAAATGAATAGTATAATAGAAGTTTATCAATAAAACAATACATATTCAATAAAAAGATAATGGCAAATTCATGAATTGATGGGTCAAACTGAGGCAATCTCCCATAAAGTATTACCATCAAAGAGATGTTTTTAATGAGGATAAACAAAACTAAGAACACAGATAATCGAGCCAGATACTGACAGACCATTAGATACAGGAAAATGAAGGAAATAATTAAATGAACTTTGAAAAATTCAACCAGAGTCTTAGTTATCTAGTGCTGCTATAACAGAAATACCACAAGTGGATGGCTTTAACAAACAGAAATTTATTCTTTCGCAGCCTAGGAGGCTAGAAGTCCAAATTCAGGGCACCACCTCCAGGGGAAGGCTTTCTCTCTCTGTCGGCTCTTGAGGAAGGTCCTTGTCATCAATCTTCCCCTGGTCTAGAAATATCTCAGTGCACGGACCCTGGGTCCAAAGGATGCCCTCCACTCCTGGCTCCTCTCTTAGTGGTGATGGGGTCTCTTTCTCTCTCTGCTTGCTTCTGTCTTTTACATCTCAAAAGAGATTGACTCAAGATACAACCTAATCCTGTAGATTGTGTCCTGCCTCATTAACATAACTGCCTCTAATCCTGCCTCATTAACATCATAGAGGTTAGAATTTACAACACACACACAGGATAATTACATCAGATCACAAAATGGAGGTCAACCACACAAAAATGGGAATCATAGCCTAGCCAAGTTGACACAGATTTTTGGGGGACACAATTCAATCCATAACAACCAGTCTAACAGAAATCAGGAAAAAAGAAGTAAAACATATGTGTCACAGTTGAACACAAAATTAGATAGCCAAGTATAACATTAGAACTAGTTGCTGTCAAGTAGATTCAGACTCCATGAATATATCATTAGACACAATATATTTTACAGCATTGCATCTTTTAATTCATCTTTAAAATACATCTTTTAAAAGAAATTATTATGGGACTTCCTTAAAAACCTAGAAATAGAAATACCTTATGATCCAGCAATCCCACTCCGAGATATATATTCTAGAGACATAAGAGCAGTGACACAAATAGACATATGCATACTTACGTTCATTGCAGCATTATTCACAATAGCAAAAAGATGGAACCAATCGAAGCGCCCATCATCAGAAGAATGAACGAACAAATCGTGGTGCATAAATACAATGAAATACTATGCAACTGTAAGAAATAATGAGTCGCTGGAACATCTTATAACATGGATGAATCTGGAAGACATGCTGAGTGAAATAAGTCAATGACAAAAAGACAAATATTGTATGGCCCCACTAGTATAAAAAGTCAAGAATAGGTATACACGCAGAAAAAAATTATTTGATGGTTACCACGGATGGGAGGGAGAGGCAGAAGAAATCACTTGCTAGATAGTAGACACTTGTTAGTTTTAGTGATGGGAAAGGCAATCCCAAATATGGGTGAAATCAGCACAACTTGACCAAGGTAATAAAGACACTAAGAAGTACAAGAGGAAAAGGGACAATTTCAGTAAATACTATACCATATACAATTTTGCAACAACAGTAAAAACAACCAGAAAATGTATACGTAGTTATGCAGGTAGATACAGATGGATATATGTGTATAGGAAGACATATGCAAGTAAATGCAAGTGCATGTATAGTTGTATCTGTAGGCATATGTATACACACATTTGTGTGTGCTGCATATATATCCACATATGTAACAAACTGCAGTTATGGAGGCTTCCTAGATATATCCAAACAACTAGCAGAATTGGTTTACTAGGTCAAAAGGCTTGGAACCATAGTCGTGGGTGACAACTTAGTCAATTGGCATAACATAGTTCACAAAGATAATGTTCTACTTCCAAGTTTGGTGAGTAGCGTCTGGAGTCTTAAAACTTTCAAGCAGCCATCTAAAATTCAATTAATGGTCTCTACTCATATGGAGCAAAAGAGAATAAAGGAAATCAAAGGCTCAAAAAAGAAACTAGTCAACAGGACTAATAATCCATATGAACTACACAGCCTCTTCTAACCTGAGACCAGAAGAACTTGGTGGTGCCCGGCTACGAGTATCGACCATCCTGATCAGGGGCATAATAGAAAGTCCCAGATAAAATGGGAGAAAAATGTAGAACAAAACTCAAATTCCTAAAAACAGCCTGACCTACTGGACCAAAAGAGACTAGAGGAACCCTTGAGACTATCACCCTAAGATACCCTTTGAACTTGAAGTTATTTCTGTAGGTCACCTTTCAGCCAAGTAATATATTGGCTTATAAAATAAACAATATCATCAGTGAGTAATGTACTCCCTTAAACAATTAACTGTATGAGACCAAACAGCGAACATTTTCTCAAAAACAAAGATGAGAAAACAAGGAGGGAAGGGAACAAGATCAATGGAAACAGAACAAAAACAAGGAAATAATAAGAATGATGACACATTGTAAAAATTGTAACCAATGCTACAGAACAATTGAAATAAAAATTGTTAAAGGGGAATCTAATTTGCTGTGTAAACTTTCACCTAAAGCACAATATTATTTAAAAAATAATGATAATCAGAGATACTCTCCCGAAAGGAGAGGTTGTTGTTTGTTGCAACCCAGTTGACTCCAACTCATAGGGTATTCAGGACTGTGATCTTTCAGAAGCAGATCACCAGGCCTGTCTTCCAGGAACCTCTGGGTGTGTTGAAATTGCCAATTTTCGGATATTTAGTAGAGTGTTTAACAATTTCCACCACTTAAGGTCATCCCAAAAAAGGATAGCAGGCCCAGATCACATACAGACAATTCTACTAAACCTACAAGGAAAAAACAATCCCTATTTTATGCAAAATGCTTGGCAAAAAGAAAAAAATGCCTAATTCATTTTATACAACTAGAAAAACACTGATCCCAAAACTAGCCAGAAGGTAGCACAAGAAAAGAGATCTAAGGGTCAATCTCATTTATAAACATAGAATCAGTTCTTTAAAAGAAAAAAATTAAATTCAGTATGTAGTAAAAGATTAATATATCATAAACAAAGAAGATCTATCCCAACAATCCAAAACTGATTCAACATTTAGAAATCTAGCAATTTAGGTAACTAATCATATTAATGGACCTCAACGGATAGAATACACAGGAATCAAATCAGCTACATCTGTGGAAGATGAAGAAATCCAATATCATCGGTCATAAGAAGGACAACTGTGGAACATACCAGCAATTGCTCATATGCAAGTTCAAATTAAAGTGGAAGAAAATCAAAACAAGTCCAAGAGTATATTCCACCTGAATGTAGAGACCATTTCAAGAATAGATTTGACTCATTGAACACTAATGACTAACAACCAGAAGAGTTGTGGTATGACATCAAGGACATCATACGTGAAGAAAGCAAAAGGTCATTAAAAAGACAGGAAAAAAAGAAAAGACCGAAATGAGTATCAGAAAAGACTCTGAAAATTGCTCTTGAATGTAGCATAGCTAAAGCGAATGGAAGAAATGATAAAGTAAAAGAACTGAGCAGAAGATTTCAAAGAGCAGATCGAGAAGACAAAGTATTATAATGAAATGTGCAAAGACCTGGAGTTATAAAACCAAAAAGGAAGAAGACACTTGGTATTTCTCAAGCTGAAAGAACTGAATAAATTCAAGTGTCAAGTCACAATATTGAAGGATTCTATGGGCAAAAAATTGAACGACACAGGAAGCATCAAAAGAAGAAAGAATAAAGTCCCTGTACCAAAACAAATTGGTTGATATTCAACATATGATCAAGAGCCAATGGTACTGAAGGAAGAAGTCCAAGCTGCACTGAAGGCAGTGACAAAAAATAAGCTCCAGGAATTGACTGAATACCAACTGAGATGCTTCAACAAACAGATGCAACACTGGAAGCACTCACTCGTCTATGCCAAGAAATTTGGAAGACAGTTACTGGGCCGACTGACTGGAAGAGATCCATATTCATGCCCATTCCAAAAAACAAAGTGATCTAATGGAATGCAGAAATTATTAAATAATATCATTAATATCTCATGCAGACAAAATTTTGCTGAAGATAATTAAAACTGGCTGCAGCCATATTTCGACTGAGAACTGCCAGAACTTCAAGCCAGATTCAGAAGAGGATGTGGAATGAGGTACATCATTGCTGATGTCAGATGGATCTTGGCTCAAAGCAAAGAATACCAGAAAGATGTTTACCTGTGTTCTATTGACTACACAAAGGCATTCGACTGAGTGGATCATTAACAAATTACGGATAACATTGTGAAGAATTGGAATTCTAGAACACTTAATTTTACTCATGCAGAAACTGTCCATAGACCAAGAGACAGTCATTAGAAGAGAACAAAAGGACATTGCATGGTTTAAAACTGGAAAAAGATGTGTGTCACAGTTGAATCCTTTCATCATATGTATTCAATCTGTATGTTGAGCAAATAAGCTAAGAAGGTGGACTGTATGAAGAAGAACTCGGCATCAGGATTAGAGGAAGACTCATTAACGATCTGTGATATGCAGATGACACAACCTTGCTTGCTGAAAGTGAAGAGGATTTGAAGCACTTATGCATGAAGATGAAAGACCACAGCCTTCAGTATGGATTATACCTCAACATAAAGAAAACAAAAATTCTCACAACTGGACTGATAAACAACGTCATGATAAACAGAGAAAATATTGAAATTGTCAAAGATTTCATTTTACTTGGATCCACAATCAATGCCCATGGAAGCAGCAGTCAAGAAATCAAACGATGTATTGCATTGAGCAAATCTGCTGCAAAAGACCTCTTTAAAGTGTTAAAAAGCAAAGATGTCACTCTGAGGACTAAGATATGCCTGACCCAAGCTGTGGTATTTTCAATAGCCTCATAGGCATGCAAAAGTTGGACAATGAATAAGGAAGATAAAAGAAGAATTGACACTTTTGAATTATGGTGTTGGTGAAGAATATTGAATATACCATGGACTGCCAGAAGAACAAACAAATCTGTCTTGGAAGAAGGACAGCCAGAATGGTCCTTAGAAGTGAGGATGGCAAAACTTCATCTTGCATACTTTGGACTTGTTGTCAGGAGGGACCAATCCCTGGAGAAGGACATCATACTTGACAACATAGAGGGTCCGCAAAAAAGATGAAGGCCCTCGATGAGATGAATTGACATAGCGGCTGAAACAATGAGCTCAAACATAGTAGCATTTGTGAGGATGGCACAGGACAGGGAAATGTTTCATTCTGTTATAGTGTTGCCGCGCATGGGAACTGATTTGACGGCACTTAATAACAACAACAGCATTAATAGATTAAACAAGAAAAATCAACAATCATCTTTAAAATTTCAGGAAAAATTTTAAATAAAATATGGCATCTTTTCATGATTAAAAAATAAAACTCTTGTCATAATAAGAACAGAAAGAACTTCCATAAACTGGTGTTTAATAAGATCACACAGCGAATACTAAAAACATTCCCATTAAAGTCGGGAAGAAGACAAAGATGCTCACCATCACTGCTGCCATTCAACATTGTTTTGGAGGTCCTGGCTTACGTGTTAAGACAAGGAAAATAAATGAGGTATGAGGATTAGAAAGAATAAGATAACAATTATATTGGCTCACGTTTTTCTCTGGCCATCACCCCTCTGTTCTACATTAAGAGATCCACCCTCAGTGTCCACAGGACTAGGTTTACACCACAAATTGGGAGATTCATAGTACTTTATTTCTTAGCACCATTACATCCTCATTACCACAGGATTGAGCACAGGAAGTAAACCAAGCCAATTAAGTTCTTCACCTGGATATTTCTTTCATTATGGCTCTTTCCCTCTTTCCCAGAGCTAGAAGGAAATTAATTTGGCTGCTAACAACCACCTTGCCTTGCATGTGGAATAAGTTCATTTACAGTATAAAATAACGAAACCAAGCACAAGTGAGGAAAAACACAAAAACAAGGGTAAAAGCATCTTAAAAGTATTAATTTCCTTGTTCTAGTCCTTCAAGTATAGGGTTCATGTGCCTCCTGGAAAATATTTATTTTCCTGTTCTCCAACCTTTGGCCCAACAGTCTTCAGCCTTGGAAAATGGATGAGCCTTCCATGGCTGTTTTTCGTGTTAGTTATAACATTTGCTACTTTGGATATAATAACCGGTATGATAGGCACTTTAAACCTTGATTTCTTCCATGAGGTATTTCTCTAGATATTCTCAGGGGAGGGAGTAATGTGACGAATTATTTCATAATTCTTTCGTTTGGTCTGAGTAAATACATGTTTTTCTTTGCCCAGTAGGATATTTCCAATACTGCCTGCTCTGTCTTTCTCTGAATCAAATCACTACTGGGCCCCAATAATGGCTTAAGGAACTCCTTAGAAAATGGCTTCAAGTGGTGGAGGAGAAAATCAGGCATCATGTCCCAAATATAGTTACTTAGATCCTGACTACCACACAAAGTTAAGACTTGCCTACTGGGGGGATGGTATCCCATGTGGATCCCCCTGTTGACCTCTGATTTATATGTCTGTTTCTCTTCTGTCTCATAACCTCCATTAAGAATTCCTGCAGAAATAATCAGGTCTCCATGAATGCTTTCTCAAGTGTTACAAAGCTTTCTATTGTATCTCAGCCCAATTGTAAGAAAATCTATGGAACAAAATCTAGATTTGTGTCTTTCTCTGGTCAACCTGCGATGATGAAATCATCAGAAGCAAACAGATATAAAGGATAGTTTCTATCTTGTTATAAACCACAGGAAACCTAATTTAAAAGACCTGTCTACGTGCCCTTTCTGCCAATAAATGTTACTGCTGTTTTAGGGACTAACTTTTATTTCAGAGAAATATCCTGTACTTTAAAAAAATAAAACGTCTCCGGTGATCTTGCCTGAATTTTGAGGTTGGCATGGAAAATCCCTAATGTTTTCAGATGCAGATCAGATAGAGCAGAGTGAAATATCTGAATATAAGGTAGATTGCTGTTTACTCATATTAACATGCTACTGCACCATTTTGAAGATGGCAGTGAAAGGTGTTCCTAGAAGAGGTTGGTGATGAACTTGAGACGCTGAGACTCCTCAGAAGTGCAGGAAGAGTCAAGGTGTGAGAGTACTCTAGACCTCAATAATCTCTTTAGTGAGAATCATCACTAGCTGGAAAGTGGGAGTGGGAGGATAAGAATGGAGGTATCAGGGAATGAGGATTTTAGCCTCATAAGGGAAGCTATTGATTTTGCACAGAGATTTACTACTTAAATGTCAGCCTTATGTTGTTGTTGATAGGTGCTGTCGAGTCAGTTCCAAACTCACAGGGACCCTATGTACAACAGAACTAAACACTGCCTGGCCCTGGTCCTGTGGCATCCTCACAGTCATTGCCATGTTTGAGCCCCGTTGTTGCAGCCACTGTGTCAATCCATCTCGTTAAGGGGCTTTCTCTTTTTATCTGACCCTCTACTTTACCAAGCATGATGCCCTTCTTCAGGAGCTGGTCCCTCCTGATAAAATGTACAAAGTACCTGAGATGAAGTCTTATCATCCTCGCTTCTAAGAAGCATTCTGGCTGTACTTCTTCCAAAACAAATTTGTTTGTTCTTCTGGAAGCCCATGGTATGTTTAATATTCTTCGCCAACATCATAATTCAATGCATCAATTCTTCTTCAGGCTTCCTTATTTACTGTTCAGTTTTGCATGCATATGAGGCTGTTGTAAATACATGGTTTGGGTCAGGAACACTTTAGTCCTCAAACCGACACCTTTACTTTTTAACACTTTAAAGAGGTATTTTGCAACAGGTTTTCCCAATGCAATATATCATTTGATTTCTTGACTGCTGCTTCCATGGACATTGATTGTGGATCCAAGTAAAGTGAAATTTTACTTCAATATTTTCTCCATTTATTATGATGTTTATCAGTCCAGTTGTGAGGATTTTTTAAAAAAATATTAACATGTAATCCATATTGAAGACTGTAGTCTTTGATCTTCATCAGGAAGTGCTTCAAGTCCTCTTCACTTTCAGCAAGCAAGATTGTGTCATCTGGATATAGCAGGTTGTTAATAAGTCTTCCTCCAATCCTGATGCCGAGTTCTTCTTCGTACAGTCCAGCTTCTCAGGTTATTTGCTCAGCATACAGATTGAATAAGTATGGTGAAAGAACACAACCCTGACACACACCTTTCTTGATTTTAAACCATGCAATATCTCCTTGTTCTGTTCAAACGACTGCCTCTTGGTCTATGTACAGGTTCCACATGAGCACAATTAAGTGTTCTGAAATTCCTGTTTTTGCAATGTTATCCATAATTTACTATGATTCACACAGTCGAATGCCTTTGTGTAGTCAATAGAACACAGGTAAACATCTTTCTGGTATCCTTTGTTTTCAGCCAAGATCCATCTGACATCAACAATGATATCCCTTGTTCCACATCCTCTTCTGACTCTGGCTTGAATTTCTGGCAGTTCCCTATTCATGTACTGCTGCAACTGTTTTTAAATTATCTTCAGCATAATTTTATTTTCATGTGATACAATGATATTTTCAATAATTTCTACATTCTGTTGGATCACCGTTCTTTGAAATAGGCACATATATGTATCTCTTCTGATCGGTTGGCTGGATATGTCTTTCAAATTTACTGGCATAGACAGCTTCCAGCATTACATCCATTTGTTGAAACATGTTGATCAGCCTTATACTAGTTGTTAAAGAATTCTTATACTAGTAGTTAAAGGATCCTTGAATTTCAGATTTGGAAAGGCCATAAATTTCACATAAACAATCCATATGCCATCCTCTTCCCCTATTTTTTATCCCTCTCACCTGTTTAATCTCTACCTGCATACATCCAATAACAGAAAATCCAGCTCTTTACAAGGCAAAACATTCCATTGTTGAGTAAACTAATTAGCTTATAGAGGCAAAACCATCTTTTTTGAACATATAGACTATATACTACATTTTCGTAGGTTTGTGTGCTCTCACAGTGTTATGTATGGACGTTGCTAAATGGCTCTTATATTGTTATGTGCTATTGTTGCTGTACTTGCTTGACTTTGCTATCAGACTTTAAAATTATTGAAGGAAGTTATAATCTTATTCATCTTTGTATCTCCAGGTATATCTGCATATCTGATATATGGTTACCACTCAATAAATGTTCTTTAAATTAATTCAAATTAAAGCAAACTGTCACATCTTTCTCCCACAGAGTGGCTGGTGGGTTCAAACCACTGACTTTTTCAGTAGCGGCTGAGTGCTTTAACCACTGTGTCACCAGGCCTCTGGCAAGTGACATCTACCTACCTACTTTTGTTCTAAATTATAGAGCCACAAAGAATAAACTTAATCCTTCTTCCACATGGCCCTTCTTTCACATCTTTCCATTGTCTCCTTTTGATCAAATTAAATATTTCCAATTCTTTCAATTACCCCTTATTAGGATGCTGTTCCCAGAATCTTCCCCGGAAACTGACACACTATGAAGACCATTCTCAAGAAGATTCAGAAGAAATGTATAGTATGAGAGAACCAAAAGGTAATGATTTATAACCACTTCCCCATGCTCAAAGGATTGTTTGGCCCCTCTACTGACTGGGAGAGAACAGAAACAGAAGAGCTAGAATATGAACTTCAGAACATTCTTTATCACATTAGAATCTTATTAGATCTTATTAGATGTACAGGAATTAAAATATTGAAAAAATTTATAAGTGTTCTTTCTCCTTTCCTCTTACTAGAATAAAAAGGGCTGTGTTTATATAAAACCAAACCAAGCCCATTGCCGTAGAGTTGATTCCGACTCATAGCAACCCTATAGGACAGAGTAGAACTGCCCCATAGGGTTTCTACGGAGCAGCTGGTAGATTTGAATTGCAGACCTTTTGGTTAACAGCCAGGCTCTTAACCACTACGCCACCAGGGCTCTGTGTTTATACAGGTAAAGCAAATAAACCAGAATAACCTTGGCTTAACTAGGCTGCTCAATCAATCATACCACCAATCTAGAGAAATGACTAGATAACTAAGTTGACTAGAATGGTTGGTCAGGTTGATTCACTTGTAGAACTAGTAGTCTGTGGCAATGACACTTTTTAAGCCCTGATCATTATACTTCTGGAAAAGTAAGAAGGAGTAAGGCCTTTGATTTTATGAATTGTCTTTTCTAGTCAGTCAGCCTCTTAGCCATCATACATGTCGGCCTCTTAGGGGAAACTTATGAGACAGACGGCATTCACTGCTTATAAACTGTCATTCAAAAGGATTGCAAACTTCCTTATTCCGTGCACACAGAAGGTCAAAGAAAAATGCCCCTAGGTGTACTTTTATTTTTCTTAGAGAAACTCTGCCACGGTACAAC
Organism: Dugong dugon; assembly: GCA_030035585.1. Taxonomy (NCBI): domain Eukaryota; kingdom Metazoa; phylum Chordata; class Mammalia; order Sirenia; family Dugongidae; genus Dugong; species Dugong dugon. The sequence goes on from CM057467.1 coordinate 39,023,855, forward strand.
TAGTGGGCAAGTCTCACAAGGTACATAGGGATTCTGTGATTTTATTTTTAACAATTTCTCTATTGGTATTTCAGAAACATAGATTCAAAAAAAATCTAACTTCCTTCTGCTAATCCTGACTAGGTTTTAATATATTTGAAGACATAACAACATGCCAGATGAATTTAATTCAATGATTACATTCATCTTATTCTACAAACAACTGTTTAACCCACTTAACCTGGTTCCAGGATCATCCTGTGTTTCAATGTTGATTTCTCATAAGAGTCCACCTTCTGCACTGTTTTACAGCTCTCCAATCTTCTCTAATTTCCTGACAAACATTAGGATGCAGAATATGAGTTTTGACACAGTGCCAACCACATCCAGATATGAAACAAGTCAGAGGTGTTTCCTTTTCAGAAGAAGCCCCAAAAGAAGCTAATAATGAAACTACATAATCCTAAATTCTTAGTAACATTTCTCCACTCAGAATACTTTATACTTCACTTTCTTTTAATTTTATGCCTAATAGGCTTTTGCTTTACTCAATCTCTCCTTTAAATGGTCGGCAATCTGGACAAAAGCCCCAATATTGCATTATATTAATTCTCTTATTCAGTAAAATGTTTTCTAGAGAACTACTCTGGGCTATACACTCTGCTGTGTACTGAAAATTCCAAGATGAGTAAGACACAATAACCGGCTTAGAAAAGCTCAAAATCATGAAAGACTTAGTTGAAACATAAAATTTCTATACAATATGATGAATATATTTGCATTTGGGAATATAGCAGAAAGTTTCTCACAACTCTGTCTTTGGAGAAGCTGTGAAACCAACCTAAAGTAAAATGATATTTCGAGTCCAAATATGTAGATCAGGGTAACTACTGGACACTGTTAACTAGATATCCCACAGGTATTTCAAGCATCACAGGTCTTCAGGTTTACAAAATTGAACTTGTTAATTTTATTCTCTTTTTATATTTTAAATTGCTCTTGCCTTAGCTCAGATTCTTTATCTTTCATCTGTACCATTGGAAACAATTTCTTAGTTTGTGTCTGTGTCTCGTCTATTCTCCACTACTAATCTCTTTTGTACAATGAGACTGAAACTTATTTCTGTAATGCAAAGCTGATCACATCCCTCTCTCATATAAAATCTTCCAATAAACTCTTGTTGTTTATAGAATGAAGTAGTTACAACATGTCAGGCACTCTGGGGTCTTAAAAGCTTGCAAGCAGTCATTCAAGGCACAGCAATTGGTCTCTATTCATCTGGAGCAGCAGAAGAAGAGGGGGAGTCAGGAATAGGAGGAAGAAATGGAATGTGTGGCTAATTGCCACCATGAACAACTGCCTTCTTTGCCAAGAGCACAGAACTTCCATTACTGAATGTTTTAATAAAAGATTCTACAGAAGAATTCTAATCAAAAGGTGGGAAATTCAGAACAGAATTTCAAATTCTCATGAACTCCAGACTTTCTAGAGCCATGGAGGCTGGATGAACTCCTGAAACTATTGCCCTGAAATGATCCTTAAGCCTTAAACCAAAAACATCCCCTGAAATCTTCTTCAAGCCAAACAGTAGTTTAGCTTAACTAGTAAATAATGTCTGCCTTGACCACTGTGCTCTTTTAAGAATCATCTAAATGGGATCAAATTGACAATAGCAATTCAAAAGATTAGATGGGAAATTTAGGGGACAGTGAGTTTATGTTAATGGGGGAGGAACAATTTGGAAAAAGAGGGTGAGAATGATTGTACAACTTGAAGAATGTAATCAATGTCACTGAATTGAACATGCAGAAATTGTTGAATTGTATGTGCTGCTGTGTATATTCTCAACAAAAGCAAAAAATAAAATAAAATATAAAAAAAAAAGAACCATGAAAAAATAAGTTTAAGTGATTGTCAGGGATAAAAAAAAAAAAATGCCAGGCACAGAGTAGATGTTCAATGAATACTTGATGATTAAATAAATAAACTCCCTCACTCTATCCTATAAGTAGTCTCATATGAATAGGTAGAATAATGGCCCTCAAAAATGTTCATGTCCTAGATACATAGAACTAAAGTGTTTTTAGACTGTAAGTTTATCAAAGCATTGAATTGATTTCATTGTACAGGTTAAAAGCTACCTAAAGGAAAAGTCTACATTATTTCACTGCATTGGAATTTCAGTTTACCCATTATAATTGCAGGGAGTGAATAACGAAGTTCCTTATTATAATGATGTTTGTTCTAATCATGGGAATTTGAGGGAGGCAGAGCAGGGAAAAGCACGTACTATCTCATTTCTAATAAAAGTTTAAACAGCAAAAAAAAAAAAAAAAAATTGTTCATGTCCTAATCTCTGGGACCTATGAATATGTTATGTTACATGACAAGGGACAATTAAGGTTGCAGATGGAATTAAGATTGCTAATTAGCTGACCTTGAGATGGGGAGATTATCCTGGATTATCCAGCTGGGCCCAATATAATCCCAAAGGTCCTTACAAGCGAAAGAGGGAGACAGGAGAGTCCATGTCAGTGTCAGTGTCAGACTCCACTGGCCATTGCTGGCTTTCAAGATGGAAGAAGGAGGCCATGACCCAAGGGATGCAGGCGACCTCTACAAGCTGGAGAGGGCAATGAAATGGATTTGTCTTGAGAGCATTCAGAAAGAAGCTGAGTTTCCTCCTTCCCTTCCTGTACCCTTCCCTTAGGAAGGGCTGTCTCTCTTCGGTCCTCAGTTTTGATCGTGACCTTTATTAAGAGCAGTTAAGACATTTCACCTGACATGCTCACTTTACCCTGGATCAATTCCCTGCAGTCCCTTAAAGATCTTTTCACTGGCCACCTCCCAAAGGAAGTCAATCTTCTTCTAAATATAGGTTTCCCTTGATAATACTCTTCTATTTTTCCTAGTGGTGCAGTGGTTAAGAGCTCAGCTGCTAACCAAAAAGTTGGCAGTTTGAATCCACCAGCCACTCCTTAGAAACCTTTTGGGACAGTTCTACTCTGTCCTATAGACTCGTTACGAGTCAGAACCGACTCGACGGCACTTAACAACAACATTTTTCCTATTACAGGCCCTTGGCCTTATCCCAATACTTGCCATCTTCTCCATATCCTTTTAGAAGTTTTCCTTATTGACTTCCAAAAATATTTTCTTTTCTGGATGTATTTCTTTTCCATAATATTTCAGTTGGAGTAGTCAGAATTTGAAGTTTACCCCCTACTCGTTTATATCTGTTGATTATCTTAAGGATGAAAAACACAAATGACAACTAGATAGAGGATGATATCCAGTTCCTCTCTCAGGGGCTTAAAAGTGAGTTCCGTCCAAGTTTTCAATGTTTTTCTATTGTGCCATATGAATGCTACCTTCAGTGAGATGATATATGTATTGGTAGTAGTCATGCATCACTATTACACAAGTAAAAGGGCAAAAAATATGATTGATAAACCTTGTCTATTTTCTGATGATAAATATACTCCAACACTACCCATTCAAATTTTTTTTTTCTTATCTCCCAATTGCTTTGTACCTTTTAAGGTAAATACCAATTACTTTCACTGGCTTGTTCTCCACTTTTATATCTTCAGTATCTTCATTTTTTATTTGGTCTCCACTGTATATGACTTTATACATTGTTTTATTGTTCCAAGCATAATCTTCATGTATTTCAATTGCTGGCACTTCTTTTGTTATTGCCAGAATGACATCTTCTGGAAGTTATAATAGGACTTAGACCATTATCGTACATTTTTATTTTTATCCTTTGCATCTCTTCAATTTAAGATTAAATTTTTTTAGAGTCTCCGAGACTACATATTCAGTGACTGGCTGTGAGCAACACGTTCTCACTTCCTTTCTCTCTTTTATTTCTTTCTCCCATTTTCACATGAATATATAAGTTACTTTGGTTTATATGTCTTAATATATATTGGCAGGTTTTCTAGTACATACTATATTTGCCTATTTGGCAGTATGATTTAATGAGATATCAATTTGATTTCTGCTCTTACTGTCGTAAGTATAATTTCTTCCCTCAATAAAAGATGATAGTCAAGCTTTATGATGTGGTGGTCTTAACTCCTTGCATATTTAAGAAATGGTTGCAGGAAGAGATAAGGTAAGAGGATTGGGAGTATTACTAATAAATTTTGAATTGCAGGGTATGTCAATTCAGATCTTCCAGAAAGCAGACACCAAAACAGAATTAAAAGTACAAGTTTATTTTGTAAAGGATAAAGGGGAGAAGGAGCAGGAGTAAGTGGGGAGAGCCTCGGACTAAGATGCAGGTCTGACGTACGTGAAGGGAGGAGGGAAGGAAGGAAGATCAGATAAGAAGAGCCGTAGACTACAATGTAGCTCTGAGAGAGTCTTGGCCAGGCAAAGGGGGAGCCCTAGTACAAACAGTGTCCATGAGAGAAGCATTTACGTCTATATCTTAAGTGAGGGAATACTGTGAACTACTACAAAATTTGTATCAGCAGCAAGGATCTCTAGAGCTGAGTCTGCAGTCAATGGAGGAGACCTCTGGGAGGGATATCTCTGAGTATCTGCAGATCAGGGTGCTTCATCAGGGTTTGAGAACCAGAGTTGAAGAGCAACTTCAGGTAGCGAAAGAAACAGAAAGAAAGATAGGTGACCTCAATGGACACCATTTTTGTGACACCATATAAGCCTGGGTCTATTATAAGATCCCATGAAAAGGAAAACTAAATACCCCATGGAAAGGAAAATTAAGAAGTAACTGGAATTAAATTTACTACAGTCCTGGGTATAGGTTTGGAGCAGGTTAGATGGCATGTAGAGACTAAAGCAAAGTGACCATTATTGCAACTTAATGTTGTGTACTGAAATCAGTACCTTTGGGGTGTGGGTGAACCCAAGGTGGATGTGTGTTATGAGATGTGATCTTACAGCAGACCAGAGCTACTGCCTCATGTTCATATGCTGCCAATCTCATACAAATCCCTGATCTCTGATAGTCTTGTCTTCTGCTGGCAGATAGGTCGTTTCTGTTTTGTATAAGCATCTTTGCCAGAAGTGTTTACTTCAGGAGAGCTTTTCAGATCTCTGGTGACATTGTTATACTTTCTTTATATGACAGTCTTCTCATCCCCAGATTTCACAAGAGTCCAGGATCGAGGATTTCAGAATTGAGTTAGTGGCAAGGTGCACACAGCCTCCAACTGCATGTGAACTGTGCTAGTTCTTAAGTTATTGTCTATCAGTTCCAAAACTTGCACTTCTTTTCCTCGACTTTGTGATACTGAAGCTCAGGTTCTGCAAACTATATTTCTCCTTAGTCAGTTTCTGCCAACAGGGGGCTGGAGGAAGAGCACCTGCCTGGAGGAGAAAGAAGGGACTTTTTTTCTTCCTGGTTTTATTTTTGCCATGGCAGCGAACTCATGTATTTTTTCCAGCAGAATTCAAGAAAGCAGTGGTGGCTCACAGCTCTGTGCTGAGGGACCTCCAAAAAGTTTCTTCTTCACCAGAGTGGTAGGCAACATATTTCTGCAACAGTTATACCTTCACCTATGGGGTCTGAGTCTCAAGATTTGCAAGGTCTAGCTCTATGGAGCCCTGGTGGTGCAATGGTTAAGAGCTTGGCTGCTAACTGAAAGGTCGGCAGTTTGAATCCACAGCCTCTCATTGGAAACCGTATGGGGCAGTTCTACTCTGTCTTATAGGGTTGCTATGACTCAGAATTGACCTGACAGCAATGGGTTTGGGTTTTTTGGCTTTATATTTCTAAATTCTTCTCTTACTCATTTTTTTCTCAGTTTTGTGGGTGGTAGCATCTTTCTGCAATTAATACCTTTGTTATACCTTAGAATTCTCTTCTACCTTTTTTAAGTTACCCATCTTTTACCTACTTATGATAAACTTCCTCTGTTCAAGTTACTGGTGGAGTTTCTGTGTCCTTACTAACTACTGGCTGACTTGTGGACCCACTGGTCCCTTCACCATTCGGAGTTCAGTCTGCTTACTCTGAAACCCTGACATGTTTCTTCCACACTGTCCTGTGGTCTATTCCTTCAATCCAACTTCCTTATAAGACCCACATGGCATAAAGCAGGTCACTTCCACTGATGCTTGCAGACCTCTCCCACATGCTGCCTATTGCCTCCACTGTGTAGCTGTATTCATCTTTTTATTTCTCTATCTTAAGGTATGCATTGAAACGTCCTTGTTCACATAACATGTTTTGGAATGACCACTATCCCTTTTCTGGTTGTTGATTCTCAAGCTATGTAACATACTGGCTTAGGAACTGGGCAAACCTGGGTTATGAGCTCTGCCATTTTGCCTAGCCTAGCTTGGATATTTGCTCATCTGTAAAATGGGGATGACACTTCCTACATTTTGGAGTTTGTAGGTTATCTTGATGTGAATATTTTGGGTATTTGTGCGGATTAAGTGAGATATTTGTAGAAGTGCTTAGCACAATGTTTGGTATGCTGTATCAATATACAGTAGCTATTACTATTGATCCATCCCTTGGACAGAAGTTGGTTTCATCATACTATTAAAAAGGCCAAAAGTGCCCGAAATTCTGTAATGCTAAGTTCCAAGATATTTCTGTGAAATTTCACATAACTTCTGTTACTTCAATTAAAAACTCTTAAAAAGTTTTCACAATAGTAATAGTTTCAAATTTGAAAGAAGGGTACAATGAACACCCATATATTCTCTACCTATATTCAACAATTATCATTTTGTCACATTTGCTTTACCTTTTTCTCTCTTTCTGTACTTTTTCCCCTGATAAAACATTTAAAAGTAACTTGTAGACATCATGATACTTTATGAATACTTCAATCTGCCTCTCTTCAGGGCATCCTCATACATAATCACAATAACTTTGTCACACCTAAGGAACGTAATCATGGTTCCATAATATGATCTAACATCCATTCTATCTTCAAAGGAAATATCTTTTTTTAAATAGAAAAAAAGATCCATACACGATGGATAAGTTCATTTATCCTTAACAGACAATAAAGATAATAACCACCTTCATTCCCTGAATGTAAAATATCAGTGCCCATTAAACTCTAGGCAATAGACCACTCCCGGGCACAAAGGCCAACATACACAGTTTAATTTTTACCAAAATTAAATTTTAACCTTTGTAATTATAACCAATGTTGTGACAACCTTCTCTAAATGAATATTTAAATGGGAAGTCAACTCTGCAGTGAGGAACAATGGGGCCTTTCCTCGCCTATCTTGAAGCACATTTCACATAGTCACTAAATCTCATTACCATAAGTATATTCAGTCAATCCTGTGGCTGGTTAAGGGAGAAAAACAATAGCGCTCTGATGAGCACCTCCATCCTTTTTGTCTCATGGGTTCATACTAGATAATCACAACAGGCATCTGCTGCCCCAACAATTTCACATTCATACTAATATGAAGTTAAATATAAATGAAGCCTTTACAGAAAAGCCTATAAAATTGTTTTGGGATCCATTCATGCTCTGAGGATAAGCACTGTCTGACCCCAAAGTGTTTAAAAAGTCAGAGTGTATTTCTTGTTTGCAACTGTCTTAGTTACCTAGTGCTGCCGTAACAAAATATACCACAAGTGAGTGACTTTAAAAACAGAAATTTATTTTCCTATAGTTCAGGAGGCTAGAAGTCAGACTTCTGGGCATGATTCTACGGGGAAATCCTTTTTTGTTGGTAATCCTATGAGTTCCTTGGTTTAGGACCCACTCTATTCAAGTATGGACTAATTAACATAACAAATAAAACTGAATTTCCAAATAGGATCACCTCCACAGGTACAGGTACCAAGATTTCAGCCCACATTTAAAGGGGGACACAATCTAATCTCAACAGCAACTAATAATCCTTATGGAACATAAGGATTATTTAATTTTACATATGACAAAACTGAGACTCAGAAAGTTTAAATGACAGAAATCCTGATTTAAATTGTATCTTGTTAGTCTTCAAAACTGAGATCTTTTCTCTAACTCCATTTTCCAAAGAAAAGCCTTATGCAGGTGTGCATTGGTCTTAAATCCCATTGAGCCAGGTAAACTTGGAAGAACAGAAAGCTTGATTCCAAGAAGTTGCTAAATTCGGGTTAGATTTATTTGTGGGCATTAAAACAGGCCCTCAAGAAATATGATAATAATTACTTATGAGCGTATTTGTGTGTTTAGGGCTGAATTGAATGTAGCACATTGCTACCTAAAGACTTTGGGTGGTGCAGTAAATAATGTACATATAAGGGAAACTCATAAGGAGCCCTGCTGGCAGAATGGTTAAGCACTGGGCTGCTTACTGAAAGGTCAGCGGTTTGACCCCAACAGCAGCTCCAAGAGAGAAAAGACCTGGTGATCTGCTACAATAAAGATTACAGCCTAGGAAACCCTATGGGGTGGTCCTATTCTGTCCTATAGGGTCGCTGTGCATTGGAATGGACTCAAGTGAGAGGTAAGAAGGGGACAAAAAACATAAGATGACACCAACACGGGAAGTCCAAAGGATCAGGAACAGCATTATCTTACTTCTCATAAAATCCCTTTCTGAATGCAGTTTTTAAAACTCCAGGTGGCAAACTTCTCAAGCAACTGGACAATCTTAATGCTTGGGATTTATTTTTGATATGCCGTGAAATTTTGTGTTCAAAATTTGATACAGAACATACTTAGCTAGCAGCCTGTTTGTAGAATAGTCAGAATGTGTTACAGTTTTCTTGGCAAAAGATTTAGCAAACCACCATTCATTTGATATAATGAAATATGGTTATTTCACAGTAAAATGCCAAATGTTCTGCTTAATCTACTATCCCATGGAGAAACCACCACAACAAAATTGTTGTGTGGACTCTTTATGAGCATTTTTTTTTTCCAACAAAGGATTGGAGGGGAATGAGGAGAAAACCATCTATCAGCAGGTCGGAAACCCATAAAAAATAGCTAAGTCAATTTTTCGTAGAAAATTCACATCTCTATGAATTTGCCTGTAGTTGGCAAATTCACAAATCAACACCTAGAACCCCAGTGCCTCTAGGTGGGAAAAAAATAAAACCAACAATAAATAGTTTGATTCTTCTATTGTTTCTCCTTTAGTTATCCTTCGATAATTAGTAGGAGCCATCGAGTCACTATATTTTATTTAGTTTGGGTGTTTGCCCCCTTCTTCTCTCTCAATCATAAACTCTACTTAGGTAGAGAGTGTTGTATCATTATAAGAATTGTAACATTATTGCATCCTTACTATGCATCAAGTACGGGGCTAAGCACTTCACATGTATTAATAGCTAATCCTCACAATTATTCCATAAAGTAGGTACTATTTAATTCCATTTTGCAATGGAGTAAAATGAGAGACAGAACAGGAAAATAATTTTCCAAGGCCACACTAGATAATCTCACTCCACAGTTTGTACCACTTACTTTTATGTTACTCTGCTTTCTTGTTTAGTTTGTATACCTGGAACCTAGCACCATATCTGGTGCCTAGTAGGCACTCAAAAGTTTGCTGAATAAATATATAAATACGTAAACATTCTGAAGAGATGTTATGGCCTAATCTGTATTGTATTTTTATTCAGTTACCAGTTTATGATAGGCAAAGGGAGATAGCTAAGTCAAGAAGTTTTGCCAGTTGGTTGTCAAAGAGGTAAAGAAAATTTCAGAGTCTTCTGTCTTCCACTTCCCTTTCTCTTTAATAACATCCAGCTGAGTAAGTAATAATAACGGGATAACACTTGTGGTCTCCTGTACATGCGTCTTCTAAATTCTGTCCCTGAATTACCTGCTAAAGTAGGCAGGGCAGGTAATATCATTCTTATCTGACAAATAAGGATACAGAAATAAGGTCTGAGGGCTTGGCCAAGTGCAACTCAGAACTGGGACTACATCCTGGGTCTTTGAACTCTTAATACGGTGCTCTCCCGGCAAACCAAGCTCCCTCCAGCCTTTGTGATGCAAATGTATAGTCTTATCAAAAACAGGGTAAGTTAACATAGGATAACAAAGGCATTGAGGGGAGACAAACAGCAGTTGCAACATATTTATGGAACAAATTTAACTTCTTGTTTTTTTCATCCCTATTATCTCATTTAGGAGCCCTGGTTGTGCAGTGGTTAACAGCTATGGCTGCTAAGCAAAAGGTCAGCAGTTGGAATCCACCAGCTGCTCCTTGGAAACCCCTTGGGCAGTTCTGCTCTGCCCGATAGTGTCGCTATGAGTCGGAATTTTAATAAACCAGACAGGTTTGGTTTTGGTTTATTATCTCATTTTATCCTCTTTGGGGTCCTACTTTCTCAGAGTTCCTATTACTATTTGATGCCAGCTCTTTTTTCCCCAGAGTCGATGCATCATACTGATTGAACTTCTTATTCTGCCTCAGCAGCAAAAGGAAAAGTGTTTTCCTATACCTCAAAGTCTCAAGTTCTCTCCATCAAGGAATTCAATTCAAGGTACACACACACACATTGAGCACCTACAAAGTCCTATGTTACATGTCATTAGAAAAATAAGAAAGTAGGGGGCAGAGTTTTTTTGTTTTTGCCCCGTCCCATTGAACCAGGCCTGACAATAGAGCTAGAAAAGCTCATCTCTCTGAGATGGCAGGAGCAGCACAGTGCTCCAGGCTCTTGATTCTCCGGTCTGTATCTCCAGTCTTAGACTTCTTCTTCACTGCAGCTCTTAGCCACAAGCATAGAAACCTAGGTGGCAAAAAATATGGTGGGACAGAGTGGGCACTACATTCTATTTTGGAACTCCAAACGCTCCTTGCATTTTTGTCTACAATAACACGTTCCATTTAAGGACTATTGCTGGAGAGTAGTTTGGACTGGATCTCAGAAAAACAGATTGATTACTATTATGAACTGAATTGTGTTCCCAAAAAAGGTATGTTGAAATCCTCACCCCTGGTACCTGTGAATGCGACCTTGCTTGGAAACAGGGTCTTTGAAGATGTTATCAGTTCAATTACATAAGGTCATTCAAGAAGGAGCAGGCTGGGTCCTAATTCATGAGGAGCAGTGAGGTAAATTAAATTTATATGTTGTAGTATAAATGATTCACATGCAATACGAATCCATATTATAGATTAAATTTATATATTACAGTATAAACGATTTGTATGTGATAGAAATTTAAGGCTCAAAGTATTCACCTGGTTTTGGAAAGAAAAAAAAAGTCTGCATACCCTAAAAATGAGTATTTCTCAAAATAACTCTCTAGCCATAAATAGTCACCCGCTACCTATAAAGGCAATTAAAAGTTTTATGTTACGATATGGCACTTGATATGTCATGTAACTGTCAACTCCTCTAAGAGCTAAACTCTTATCACTGTGGGATGACCCTTTCCTCCTCTGTGCTCCTGAGCACTATAATCTACCCTCTAATTTAAGCTCATATTACATTTTAATACAATTTTTTGCATACACGCATGTCTATCTTATTAGGTTACAAAATGTTTCAGGGCAGCATCAGGGTTTTACTCATTTTTAAAACTTTTTATTATAACATTTATTATGGAAAGTTTCAAACATTTGGACAAGTAGAGAGAATAGTAGAATGCACCCCTATTTACCCATCACCCACCTGAAATAATTATCAATCCATGGCCAGTCTTGTTTTTCCCATATCACTTCCCACTTTCCCTCATGAGATTATTTTGAAGTATTGCCTGGACATCAGTATCATTTCATCCATAAATACTTCAACATAAGTATCTTTGTAAAATATAATCACAACTCCATTATCTTCCCTAAGAATGATCTCATTTATTACTATTAAATGTCCAGCCAGTGTTTACATTTCTGAAAAATATTTCTTACTGTATATTCATTTGAATTAGTAACACAATAAAGCCCATAAATTGCAATTGGCTGATAGCTTTCTTTTTTAACCCACAGAGTTCCTCTTCTCTCACTGTTTTTTTTTCCTTACAATTTATTTGTTGAAGAAACTGGCTCATTTATCTTGAAGAGTTTCTCACAGCTTGGATTTTGCTGACTTCATGATCATGTTGTCATATAATATTCCTTAACCCCTTGTATTTTCTGTAAATTTATAGTGAGGTCTAGAGGCTCGATCAGATTCCGGTCAGAATTTTTGGCAACACTACTTCAAAAGCAGTGTTATCTACTGCTAATCATCAGACACACATTTTCTGGTTGTCTCTCTTTCTGTAATATTAGCAGTCATTGGTGACCATTGCTTAGAACCATTATTTCATTAGGCATGGCAACATGTGATCTAATTCTATCATTCTTTCTTCCTTCATTAGCCTAAACACACCTATAAAGAGAAACTGTCCCTCATTAATATTTGGATACCCTGAGGAATAGTTCACATAGGAGAGCAGAATAAATGTTTGATTCTTTCCTTATATTATAAATAGATAGAAAGCTGCTGTCAAGTCTCATTTCTGGCTCAGGGCAACCTAATGCACGACAGAATGAAATGTTTCCATGTCCGGTGAAGTCCTCATGATCACCAATATGTTCGAGTCCATCACTGCGTCTGTTGTGCCAAACTTTCTCACCAAGCATTTCCCTCAGCCTCTTTGGCCCTCTTCTTCACCAAACATGATTCCTTCTCCAGCAACTGATCCCACCTGATGATGTGTCCAAAGCAAGAAAGTCAGACAATGTTCTTTTGTGATCCATAAGGTTTTCATTGACTCATATTTGGAAGTAGGTCACCAGGCCTTTCTTCCTAGTTTGCCTTAGTCTACAAGATCCATGAAACCTGTCCATCATAAGTGACTCTGCTGGTATTTGAAATACCGGTGGCATAGCTTCCAACATCGTAGAAATATGCAAGTTACCACAGTATGACAAGCTGACAGAGAGGTATATTATAGGGTTTCCAAATAATAAGTTTGGGTATTATTCATCTTTGTATTCCAGTTCTTAAGGTGTCTGGCACACAGGTGCTTAGTAAATGTTTGTTGAATTGAATTGAATTGTTTTCATTTTGTTTTAATGGACAACACTAAATTAAAAAATCAATTCTTTCCTCATGAATAAAATTTTCTGCCTAACATTTCTGACAGGTCTCAAACTCAGAGGTTATTATGGCTGAAGTGTTCAATCAATAAGACCTACTTTTAAAACTTTTAGAGCAAAGTTGTCACTATATGATGATATATGATGAAGAACTCTGAGGTCTCAATTCTGTACTATTCTTATCCAGAACATGAATAATAAATTTCAAGTACCCAGTTACGCAGGTTGACTGAGGCTGCAAACACATTTCCTACTTTTTCAAGAATTGAATCAGCCAGGAATCAAACCTACACCTGTCTGACTCCAAAGACAAATCCTTTATTGCTACACTAGACTGCTCCACTACTTGTTTTTTAGTCTCAGCTTCTGCAAGCTACCTCAAATTCTTCCTTGAAATTGGTAGGACATTTGAAAAAATGAAAATATTTGAGTTACAACAAACCGCATTTATGACTGTCAGTGTATTTGGAACACGGCATCTTCCTGGGAGGAAGCTACAGGAAAATACATGCAGGGGATATGGAAAAAATTGCTGAGTTGTGTGAACACGCTCCAAGCATTTGATCAGGATAATATGATGGAAGAGATCAACAAAAAAATAATCCATATGGCAAGAACGCTGCATTTAGAACTTGATGCCACCGATATGGAACAGCTCATAGATCATGCAGAAGGGGAATTGGCAGATCAGGACTTAATGGATTTTGAAGAGGAAAGAAATGCTGAAGAAGAAAGAAAGAATGAGGAAGAGGAAGGAGCGAAATTGTCAAAAAAAATTTGTAGTGAAAGGATTTAGTTTTTTTCTAAACTGAATCAGGGGCTTCAGGGGCTTGAAAACATGGATCCAAATGCTGATCACTTTGCTAAAGTCAATAGGCAGATCTGGGAAGCAGTGAGATGTTACCATGAACTATATGAAGAAAAAAAAAAGAAAAGGACCATACAGACAACTCTCACTAATTTTCGGACTAGAAACACTATCCCCATTCCCAGGGATAATCCAGATGATCCAGAACCTTCCACAAGTGGAATTATTATCGCAACTGACCAAATGCCAAAGTTGTCCAACTCTTCTTCATTGTTGGAGTAAAGTTTTATGATTTGTGTTTTTTTATGTACATATATATGTATTAAAATATACCTATAAGTTTATATGTAATATTTCCTACCCCCAAAGACAAATAAAGATTGGATTTATAAAGGTATTGATAATAAAAGGCAATAATAATAATAAAAACTAAAAAAAATGAGGTATTCAACTTACATCAGAACTGACTTTGTCCAATCTCCTCAGTATCTAAACACAGCTTGAGGGTAAGGGACAGTGTCTTCACCATTGTGGCCAGCGATTAGCATGTGGTCGGTAAATAATAAATATTTATTAAACGAATGAATCAGCTGAAACAAACAGGCCTGTAAAAAGAATGAAATTGTGTTAGTCCACCTGCTTTCAGAATCAGTCACCTAAGGCCTATTTGTTTGAACAATTCCATTCATTCAATAAATATTTTGCCTAAAAGATAGTGAATGAGTGATCCTATCCCATATTGCTGAAATGGCTCACTGTAGCTAATATATCACCTAGATATAAGATTATTCAAGCTCCTGAAAAGCTAGAAACAGAGTCCCACAGCCGTTGAGTCGATTCTAACTTATAGCGACCCTATAGGACAGAGTAGAACTGCCCTATAGGGTTTCCAAGGAGAGGCCAGTGGATTCAAACTCCCAGCCTTTTGGTTAGCAGCCTTAGCTCTTAACCACTTCGCCACCAGGATTCCAGAAGCAGAGCAGGAATATTAAAAGAAGGATGATGTTTCACTGAAGAATCAAGCAATGTAGACACTTGATCAAATGATTTTTGTGCTGAATTTTTTTCTAGTATGAAAGGAAGTGCAACACTGGTACAGAAAAATTCTAAGAGTTCACTGAGAATTGAGGAGCGAGATCTGATTATCTATAGAGGGCCATTGTTTGGTTTGGTTTTATTTGTTTTATGAATGTGCCTGTGCTATTTTGTCTTTGTTTGTTTTCCATTCAAAGGAAAGAAAAGGAGGTCATTTAGGTAATATGCATCTGCTGTGAGCCAAACAGTGTCAGGTGGCTCCTTCCAAAACAACTCTAACGATGTGTATTTTCTTCTTCTTTATTTTGGTGGGTAGATTTATTAATTTTCTTTGTGTTTGCTCTGAAATTTACCTTTATCTTCCTAAGTTTAAAACCCTCTACTTCTTGGTATCTTTATTTACCTTGGTCAAGTTGTGCTGACTTCACCCATATTTGGGCTTGCCTTTCCCATTGTCAAAAGTAACAAGTGTCTACTTGTCAATATGTATTATTGAAATCGTTTTACAATTAAGGAAACTGAGACTCAAGGTTAAGTGCTTTGCTCAGGATTGCAGAGCAGCTTAAGTGGTGGAGCCAATATTGAAATCCAGGTCTGTGACCTTCAAATCCCATGGCCTTTCTAAGCACTTTCTGCACTGCGTCTCAGACACAACCACTTTTTATCTCCCATTTGATGAGAACATCCACGTGCTCAACATTATCAGTTAGCATTTCATAAGTGCCCCCATAGAATTCAAATAGTACTGTGCAGAGGTTTAATGAAATAGTATGCAGCTCTGCTTTTCCTGTGAGCTTCCCTTCTAACAAGAGAAAAAGATGAATATGTAAGTATGAATAGAAATAATATGATCCAAATTAAAGCTTAAAACCAGTTATCATGGAGTTGATCCTGACTCACGGTGACCCCATGTGTGGCAGAGTAAAACTGTGCTCTGTAAGATTTTTAATGGCTGATTTTTCAGAAGTAGATCTCCAGGCCTTTCTTTTGAGGTGCCTTTGAGTAGACTTGAACTTCCAACCTTTCGTTTAGCAGCCGAGCACATTAACTCTTTGCACCCCTCAAGCACTCAAGTAAAGCTTAAGGATGAGGAAATATAAGAGAATGAGAGTAGCTCAAAAAGAAGTAATTATGTTCAAAGATCACTGGTTGTCTTTTTAAGGTGCAAGGGTTTATATATGTGCATTAAGACCTTCTCATCACCTTAAATATATAAGTTTCTAGTTCTAAACCAACCCACATGTCAATAGCAACACTTTAGCAAGAATCAGGGTGTCATCCAGTTACTCACAGAGCAAAACTGTTTTATTACCAATGAAATTCCCATAAAAATAGTCATTTTAACTGAGTAGGCTTCCTATCATCTTTGTTTCAAAAAATATCTTAAGATAGAATACTATTATCCTTAACATTATTCTTCCCCAGTGATTACGTGGTTTAATCATACCGCATAGCTACCCAAGCTGAGGTAGTCTTTGTTGGTGCTCAGAGAGCATTTGGCTGATAGTCAAGCTTTAGCATATATTAACTTTCTATCACTGAATACAGAAATGTAGATATCTCTATTGTTAGAACACTCAGTCCTATTCAAGCAAAGGAAATTTATTGTTTATCTACCTCAAGAGCACCTAGAGAATGTTCATCATTCATTCACACAACACATTGTGTTGAGGGCTTTATTTATGTCATTCTAGCTCTCACCACAACCTGCAGACAAGGTATGATAATTGTCATGTGCCCGAAGTCACACCACCACTAAGTGGCGAGGTCAAGGTTTGAGTCAAATCTGTCTGAATACCAAGCCATCACAGTACTTACCCCTCCTAATAACTTGCCTAATGTGAAAAGATCGTGTATGAGAATTTTTTAATTAGAAATAAGGAACTAGGATCACATAATACCACGTAAGTAGCTGAAAAGACTAACATATACATATATAAATGAGGGCCCAAAAGAAATTATACAAAATTTTAAATTTACAAGCTTTTCTCTCTAATAGCTTTTAGTTCTGCTTTTATGGAAATGTCCACATTGCATAGGTAGAGTGAATATAACTTTTGGCAAATTTTAAGGTTCTGATAGCCTGATAACCAAGAATAATAGGAGGGAATGAGCTAAAGAAGACTGTATTGTTCTTTAAGCATATTCAAGAAAGCAACCTTCTAAGCAAAATTGAAAATATTTTTCCCTCAGTGATGATTTAAATCCTCACATCATTTTTATCTCTCCACCAATGGCTGAGAGAAACAAAGCACTTCCATCCCTCCCCTCTACTTACAGAAACCTGGCCTTGGCTGCCAGTTTGCAGAGTGGCAGAGAAGTCAAATGTAAGAGTTGAAAGGAGCCTTATAGATCATCATGAGGATAGCAAACTGGGTTTATCTCCAAAGCAAACACCAGCCAGTTGAGAGTGTCTGCCCAGAATGCTGGACTGGGGAGAACTCTGAGCTTTATTGGAGCTCAGTGAATAATTAACAATGTCTGTCGTGGGCCCAGAATGGGAGAGTGACTCCAGCCTTGCCCTACATCCACCATCTCTATAAGCTCTGTGATGTTAAAGAGAGAAAAAGATCTGGGTTTTGCCTGCAGTCACCCTGACTGTCATAAGGTGATGTGTGGGTTCTCTAAAGGTCTCTCTATTCCCTTAAGAATGGAACTTCAGCAACCTTCTGAGACCAGAGAGTAGAATGAAAAAAGAAGGGGGCAGGATTAGCTAGAGTCCAAATACAGCAGCGTATAGGTGTGCTGACCAAAAGGACATGGGAAGAAACAGGAGGCTACAGACAACAAAAATTGGTAATGGGGTCAAATCTAAGCAAAGAAATCAAGAAAGCAAATGATGTCAATCCAATAGCCTAGAGTCATTGCTGAGAGACATGGTGGCATGGTGATTATATGAATGAGCTCTAGAGGCACATGCTCCAGGTCTACATCCTACTTACTAGCAGCTTGACTTTGGGCATGTTGCTGAACTTCACTATATCTCAGTTTCCATATGTCTAAAATAGGTCTGAAATACCTATTTCATAGGGCTACTGTGAGAATTAACTGAGACAATTTGTATAAAATATTCAGAAGAATGACTGACACCTGGTTCATATTCAAAAGGTATTAGTAGTTATTATCATTAGCATTATTAACAGGAGTTCTTGCAAAAGCATGAGCCAGGCAACCAGGCAAGCACTCAAATAATAAACATAAACAGTACATATAAAACCGGAGGTATACACCTCCAGCTGTCTTTTATTCCTATTTATTTTATTTTTGCCTCCAGGGCCTTCAAGATGCCACACAGCTTCTGGAAATTTTGGCAAGCCACTGGGAGAGAACTGTGTGTGGGAATTTCAAAAGACACCTGGGGCTGTCGTCTGTCCACATGGGGGATGGCTGCTTTTATCTAAAGCTGGCTCTGTGCTCAGCCCTGCGAACACAGGAATGACGATGGGAGACCTGTGTACGGATTCTCTGTTCCCAGACAGCCCTTATGTTGCCGTCTCCTTGTGGAACCCAGCTTTGTCTAGTATGCCAAAGATCATAAAATGTTAAAGCTTCAAAACCACCAATTTCACCCCGATTGCAGAGATGAGGACAGCCAGCCCAGGTAAGAATATGACTTGCCTAAATTCCATACCTGGTTATAGCTACAGTCAGATTCCCTGTTGTATTTGTTGTTAGGTGTCATCGAATCAATTTTGACAAATAGCGACCCTGTTTGACAGAGTAGAACTGCCCCATAGGGTTTTCTAGGCTATAATCTTTATCAGAGCAGATCACCAGATCTTTCTCCCATGGAGCCTCTGGGTGGGTTCCAACCACCAACCTTTCAGTTAGCAGCCGAGGCCTTAATCATTGTGCCACCAGAGCTCTTTTCAGGTCCCCTAATAACTACAAAATCCCAAAGTTTTTTAGAAGGGGGTGGGAGAAGATGCTTTTCTGAAAGATTTTATCAAGTTCCCTCCCCACTTTCAAGAGCCCAAGCCCATTGCCGTCGAGTCAATTTCGACTCACAGCGACCCTACAGGACAGAGTAGAACTGCCCCATAGAAATTCCAGGGAACACCTGGAGAATTTGAACTGCTGACCTTTTTGATAGCAGCCATAGCTCTTAACCACTACACCACCAGGTTTTCCCACTTTCAAGAAGGATAGATTATAATGGCCTCATCTGTATGCTTGTTGTCCATTAACATCCCAGCAAAGCTGCAAATGAATCGACTCGAGTGAAAATTGTTTCTAGGGCTAACAAACTAGCAAATTATTTCAACTCATATTCCTCTAGTGTTATGTTCACCAAACACCTAGACATTAACTACATTTCAGACTCAATGAGTATCAATAGAAGAAAGATTCTTATATTATAATTTTACTAAGAATTTCTGAAGAAGCATTCACTTGCTGGAGGCTTTGGAGTTGCTTGAGTGAGCTGATCTTCACAATAATTCTGTGAAGTGAGTCACTAGGATCTCCCCTTTACGCAGAAGGAATGAAAGAGTCCAGTGATTCACTTAAAGTTAAACTGTAGTCATGAGCAGAGAAAAGATTGAAATTAAAGCTTATCTCGCTTCAGTCACTAAGCTATGTTGCTTTTCATGTTATTGTGCTGTCAGAGATTCTTCTTTCATGTATAGAGCTCACCATATGGTGTTCAATAATTTCCCAGGGAACCTAAAGACTTCTTTGTTTGACTTGGAGAGATACCACTATAAAATGGTAATTAAGATGACTGGGTGAACCACTATCCAGAGTCAAAATAACCACATGCCAAAGCTAGGCACCTTTCCTAAGAAACTCTGTGTACAAAAATGCAGATGCCTGGAATATTAGGGGTATAAACCAAAGGGAGCAGAGGAAACAGAAATTTCATCCTATAGACATTTATTGCACATCCATTATGCGTTAAACATAGTTCTAAGGTGGATGACACAAGATGAATGAGACATGATCCCTGCTCCCAGAAGGTTGGTTTGTGTTGTGGGGAGATTCACGTATAAGAGATGATTTCCTTGCATGTGGGAAGTACCAGACAGAAATATGAAGGAGGAAACCACTGAGCTAATGTTTGACAAATGATTTGGAGTTATTCTGCTGAAGAAAACAGAGCCAATAAGTAGGGAATGAGGTAGACAGTCTATAGCAGGGATACTGTTAGCAAAGGCATAAAATATTAAAGTGGATGTAAGAATATGAGCAATTCCACGTTATCAGAGCATAAAGTGCTCAGCAGGGAATGGCTGAAGTGGAATCTGAAAAGTAGGCAGGGGTCATTGTTATGACAGCCATACAGGCCATTAAAAACACAGGATTTTATCCAATGGGTTAATAGGCAAAGAAATTCAGAAAGGTGCAAAAAACAAGAATGATGAGAATTAAAATCAAAGAGAGCAAATATCATAGAGTCTTACAAGTGAGAATGAAAAGAAATACTGAGAGGGAGCAGGAGCTATGGAAATAATTCTTAAATAATTGATATCAATAAAACAAAATGTCATAGGAGAGGAACTCCTGCTGTTCGATAAATGGGATAAAACTAGGGCATTTATCTTCATAGTAGTAAAATATGTGCTTAAGTGCTAATATGATTTATCTCACCAAGAGCCATTTGGATATTCTTCATGGCAAATACTTTTGCAGGACATTTTACTGTTAAGGACCCAAACTGGCAAGATCATTTTCTACCCACCCTTTGTGGTCAATGGGAACTTTGACTTACAAATGTCAAATATACCTCCTTGTTGATTCCTAATTTTAGAAATTAAATAGTATATACTTGAAAATATATTTCTTTTTCCCTTTTCACAAGTGTCTTAGTTATCTAAGGCTGCTATAACAGAAATACCACAAGGGGATGGCTTTAACAAAGAGAAATTTATTCTCTCACAGTCTAACAGGCTACTAGTCCAAATTCAGGCTATCATTTCCAGAGGAAGGCTTTCCCTCTCTCTGTTGGCTCTAGAGAAATGTACGTGTTATCAGTCTTCTCACAGTGAAGGAGCTTCTCAGCGTAGGGACTCCGGGTCCAAACAACATGCTATTCTCCTGGCCCTGGTTTCTTGGTGGTATGAGGTCCCCATGTCTCTCTGCTCACTTCTCTGTTTTATATCACAAAAGAGATTGGTTCAAGACACAATTTAATCTGGTAGATTGAGTCCTGCCTCATTAACATAACTGCCACTAATCCCATCTCATCAATATCATAGATAGGGTTTACAACACGTAGGAAAGTCACATCAGATGAAAAAATGGTGGATAATCACACAGTCCCCCAAGTGTCTGTCAGTTTGTCGTACTGTGGGGTCTTGCTTGTTGCTGTGATGCTGGAAGCTATGCCACTGGTATTCAGATACCAGCAGGGTCACTGTCTTAGTCATCTAGTGCTGTTATAACAGAAATACCACAAGTGGGTAGCTTTAACAAAGAGAAATTTATTCTCTCACAGTCCAGTAGGTTACAAGACCAAATTAAGGGTGTCAGATCCCAGGGAAGACTTTCTGTTCTCTGTCTGCTCTGGTGGAAGGTCCTTGTCAGATGCTCCCTTGGTCTGGGAGCATCTCAGCACAGGAAGCTCAGGTCCCAAAGGACACACTCTGCTCCTGGCACTGCTTTCTTGGTAGGATGAGGTCCCCCTGTCTCTCTGCCCACTTTTCTCTTTTATATCTCAAAAGAGGTTGGCTTAAGACACTATCTAATCTTGTAGACCTCGTCAATGTAATTGCCACTAACCCATCTTATTACATCATAGTGATAGCATTTACAACACAAAGGGAAATCACATCAGATGACAAAATGGTAGACAATCATACAATACTAGAAATCATGACCTAGTCAAGTTGACAAATCCATGACAGTTATCCATGGTGGACAGGTTTCAGCTGAGCTTCCAGACTAAGATAGGCTAGGAAGAAGCACCCGGTAGTCTACTTATGAAAAGAATTAGCCAGTGAAAACCTTATGAATAGCAGCAAAACATTGTCTGATATAGTGCCAGAAGATGCCCACCCCACCCCCCCGCCAGGTTGGAAGTCACTCAAAAGACTACTGGGGAAGAGCTGCCTCCTCAAAATAGAGTCGACCTTAATGACGTGAATGGAGTCAAGCTTTTGGGACCTTCATTTGCTGATGTGGCATGACTCAAAATGAGAAGAAACAACTGCAAATATCCATTAATAATTGGAAAGTGGAATGTACGAAGTATGAACCTAGGAAAATTGGAAATTGTCAAAAATGAAATGGAACACATAACCATCAATATCCTAGGCATTAGTGAGCTGAAATGGACTGGTACTGGCCATTTTGAATTGGACAATCATATGGTCTACTATGCCAGGAATAATAACTTGAAGAGAAATAGCATTGCATTCGTCATCAAAAAGAACATTTCAAGCTCTATCTTGAAGTACAAAGCTGTCAGTGATAGGAAAATATCCATATGCCTACGAGGAAAACCAGTTAATGTGACTATTATTCAAATTTACTCGCCAACCACTACGACCACAGGTAAAGAAATTAAAGATTTTTACCAGCTTTTGCAGTCTGAAATTGATCGAACATGCAATCAGGATGCATTGATAATTAATGGTGATTGGAATGGTAAAGCTGGAAACAAAGAAGGATCGGTAGTTGGAAAATATAGCCTTCGTGATAGAAATGATGCTGGAGATCACACGATAGAGTTTTGCAAGACCAACGACTTCTTCATTGCAAATACCTTTTTTTCACCAACATAAACGGTGCCTATACGCATGGACCTCACCAGATGGAATACACAGGAATCAAATCGACTACAGCTGGGGAAAAAGACAATGGAAAAGCTCAATATCATCAGTTAGAACAAGGCCAGGGGCTGACTATGGAACAGACCGTCAATTGCTCATATGCAAGTTCAAGTTGAAACTGAAGAAAATTAGAACAAGCCCACGAGAGCCAAAGGACAACCTTGAGTATATCCCACCTGAATTTAGAGACCATCTCAAGAATAGATTCGATGGGAAATCTAGAGACCATCTCAAGAATAGATTTGACACACTGAACACTAATGACCGAAGACCAGACAAGTTGTGAAATGACATCAAGGACGTCATACATGAAGAAAGCAAGAAGTCATTAAAAAGACAGGAAAGAAAGAAAAGACCAAAATAGATGTCAGAAGAGACTCTGAAACTTGCTCTTGAATGCTGAGTAGCTAAAGCAAAAAGAAGAAATGAGGAAGTAAAAGAACTGAACAGAAGATTTCAAAGGGTGGCTCGAGAAGAAGTATTATAATGACTTGTGCAAAGAGTTGGAGATAGAAAACCAAAAGGGAAAAAAATGCTCAGCATTTCTCAAGCTGAAAAACTGAAGAAAAAATTCAAGCAACAGTGAAGGATTCTATGGGGGTAAATATTAAACAACGCAGGAAGCATCAAAAGAAGATGGAAGGAATACACAGAGTCACTATACCAAAAAGAACTGGTCAGTGTTCACCCATTTCAGGAGGTAGCATATGAACAGGAACCAGTGGTACTGAAGGAAGAAGTCCAAGCTGCACTGAAGGCATTGGCAAAAAACAATGCTCCAGGAATTGATGGAATATCAATTGAGATGTTTCAACAAATGGATGCAGCGCTGGAAGCGCTCCCTTGTCTATACCAAGAAATTTGGAAGACAGCTACCTGGCCAACTGACTGGAAGAGATCCATATTTATGCCTATTCCCAAGAAAGGTGATCCAACTGAATACCAAAATTATCAAACAACTTCATTGATATCACATACAAGTAATAATTTGCTGAAGATCTTCAAAAGCAGCTGCAACAGTATATGGACAGGGAACTGCCAGAAATTCAGGCTGGATTCTGAAGAGGATGTGGAACCAGGGACATCACTGCTGATGTCAGATGGCTCCTGGCTGAAAGCAGAGAATACCAGAAAGATTATTTACCTGTGTTTTATTGACTGTGCAAAGGCATTCGACTGTGTGGATCATAACAAATTATGGATAACATTGTTAAGAATGGGAATTTCAGAACCCTTAATTGTGCTCTTGAGGAACCTGTACATAGATCAATAGGCAGTTGGTCGAACAGGACAAGGGGATACTGAGTGGTTTAAAGTCAGGAAATGTGTGCGTCAGGGTTGTAGCCTTTCACCATACCTATTCAATCCGTATTCTGAGCAAATAATTCGAGAAGCTGGACTATATGAAGAAAAACGGGGCATCAGGATTGGAGGAAGACTCATTAACAACCAGCGTTATGCAGATAACACAACCTTCCTTGCTGAAAGTGAAGAGGACTTGAAGCACTTACTGATGAAGATCAAAGACCACAGACTTCAGTATGGATTACACCTCAACATAAAGAAAACAAAAATCCTTACTACTGGACCAAAAAGCAACATCATGATAAACAGAGAAAAGATTGAAGTTGTCAAGGATTTCATTTTACTTGGATCCACAATCAACACCCATGGAAGCAGCAGTCAAGAAATCAAAAGATGCATTGCACTGGGCAAATCTGCTGTGAAAGACCTCTTTAAAACGCTGATATCACCTTGAAGAGTAAGGTGCACCTGACTCAAGCCATGGTATTTTCAATCACATCATATGCATGCGAAAGCTGGACAATGAATAGGGAAGACCAAAGAAGAATTGATGCCTTTGAATTGTGGTGTTGGCGAAGAACATTGAATATACCATGGACTGCCGAAAGAACAAACAAATCTAGCTTGGAAGAAGTACAACCAGAATGCTTCTTAGAAGCAAGGATGACAAGACTACATCTTACATACTTTGGACACGTTATCAGAGGGATCAGTCCCTGGAGAAGGACATCATGCTTGGTAAAGTAGAGGGAAGGTAAAAAGAGGAAGACCCTCAACAAGAGGGATTGACACAGTGGCTGCAACAGTATACTCAAGCATAACAACGATTGTGAGCATGGCGCAAGATCAGGCAGTGTTTCGTTCTGTAGTACATAGGGTCACTATGAGTCAGAATGGACTTGACGGCACCTAACAACAACAACAAATCACACAATACAAGGAATCATGGCCTAGCCAAATTGGTACAGATATTTTTGGGAGACACAATTCAATTCAAGACAAGTAAATAACATTTTTTGAATAGTTAAGGGAAAAGGACAAATTACATAATATAAATCACTGAGAGAATTATTAATAAGTATAATTAAGGGAGAAAACTTTCAAAACTCATGCCAATTCTAGATGTGTACACTCAATCAGAAAGGTCACAGCCTTGAAAACCCTATAGAACAGTTCTATTCTGCACACATGGGGTCGGCAGGAGTCAGAATTGACTGGATTTCCACTAAAAATAATAACATTTGGTCTTGGCAGCTTCTTTCTTGGAAATTTAGTCCATTGTTCTGCCTTATTTCTATCATGTCACTCAATCCCAGAGCATGGGCATCAGTTGGCCTCGATTCACCTGGCCAAATGAATTCTGTGCTTCCTCCATTAAATTCATGCTGAGGCACACAGAGCAGCAGAAGAGATGAACTTTAAAGTAAACCGGATCCTTCTGCATTCACTGTCTTCCTTTCTAAGATTCCAAATTGAAATGCAAAAAATAAAAAAGGCCTTGAGGCCACTTGTTTGACGCCTATTTTAGGTGGCATCTGTGAAGGAGTTCCTGCCACTACAGAAGACACATTTCTGGAGGTAATTAGGTTTTTAAAAAATCTTTGGTTTTTATTATTTTATACTTTAAAAATAGAAAAATATTAAGGGGGTTCTTTTTTTTCCTTAAATCATATATATTTCTTTCCACTTTAACATCTAAGCTTTCCCAAATTACATAGTCAAGCCCTGAGTGTTTTACAATGAGAAACATATATATACAAGCCCTTTATTGTCCCAACTTCCCAAGTTATTCAGGACAACTAATCAGGTACAAAAAAAAAAAGAAGCAAGAGTCAAAGTGCCCACAAGTTAAAGAAGCTTCATCTCTCTAATTGTGGAAGTTGTGCTGTCTGCCCTCCGTCTCTCTCTAGGTTGGAGAGCTGGGCCAATGCCTTTTTGAAAACTGAGCTGAGTCATCTGATTTCCTGTTTCTCACACACACGCGCGCGCGCCGCGCACACACACACACACACACACACACACACACAGATATTGCCATCTCTGCCATGTTTCTGAGTTTAACTGTTCACTTTGAAAATGACTTCATTTCTGTTAAACAAATGGGACAAGATGGTTTTTGTTTGTTGTTTACTCCTTTATTTTATTCTCTATTAGTCTATTTCTATGACTGCATCTTTGGCAAGAGGGAGTAGAGAGGCGTGACAGCCATGGAGATGCACTGGTCAGATCTCCTTCAAGAGCCCCTATTGTAGGGAGCGTAGCTGATGGACACCCCAGAGCTGCCTGCCTATGACCCTTGAAGCCATGCCTCTTGTCCTAGTCTGCCTGCAACCAAAGACTGAGCATGGCAGGGAAAATAGTTCTGTCCTGACTGACTCTTCATGAGCAACTTAGGCTCAGGGACTTCTTATTAGTCTAAACAAAACTTTCTCAGGACTGCACCCCAGACTGAGACTTTTCCTACCCAATATGTCCCCCCCTCCCCTTTCATGGTGTCAGACCTGGATCATGTTCTGAAGGCTCTCTGCCTACTCCTGCTTCTTTCCCCTTTATCCTTCACAGGAATTCCCCCCTCCCCCAGTAAATCTCTTGCATGTCTAATCACAGCTAGGCATCTGCTTCTCTGAAGGCTGTGTCTAGAGGTGACTTTATTATCATAATAACCCATCAACATTCTATTTTTACTAGGTATCAATATTAGCAAGAGAAAGATTTGTTTGTCTTCTAAATATTTCTCTTTGAAGACTATAATCAATTGCCATCATGTCAGCTCTGACTCATGGTAACCCTATGTCTGTCAGAGTACAACTGTGCTCATAGGCTTTTCAGTGGATGATTTTTTTGGAATCAGATCACCAGGCCTTTCTTCTGAGGTGCCTCTGGGTGGACTTGAACCTCCAACCTTTCTGTTAGAAGAGTACAGAAGACCATACTTCACAAAGTGCCTAAGAATATGACATTGCCTCTTCAAGGACCTGGAAGGTTGAAGCGGACCAGAGGGATAGAAAAAAAAAAGGAGGATGATCCATAGAAAAGAATAAAAGGAGACCAAAAAAAAAAAAGGTTTCCAAATGTCCATCTTAGGCAGACTCCAAACAGCACGATATATGACTCAAGGGGAGAGGGTTAAGAATGTTCCTATACCATACCAAGTATCCTTGTATATTAGTAATTTCCTAATAGTAAGATATTATTTCTGGCAGAGGTAGAGTATACCCACACATCAATATTATGAAGTGACACAGAAAATACATCAAGCGCCTTACTCTATGCCAAGCATTATATTAGATGGTGGAAGAAGATTTGACTCGTCCAAACTTGGAAGCTCACATCTAAAGAAGCAGAGAATCTAGGCAGGGAATCCAGAAGAGCCATGTTACTGTCAGAAAGGTAGGTCCTAAATGTCAGATGTATAAGTAGAAATATGGCCTTAGGAAACAAAAAATATCCTTTTCACAAACATAAACACTAATGAGGCCCTTTCAAAATGATGCTTTCTACCACAGAGCTGTGTTTAAAAGTCGGGAAAAGGGCCAATAAAAACATAAAGGGATGAGGATGGTTTCATTTTTAAAAGAGAAATTGTAGCCAGCTTTTCAGTGCTTCTCAAAGGGCACACCATAAGATGGACATTAGGAGAAGGAGACTAAGGGATTAGGCTATAGAAGCAGCAGACCTGGGTGTGATGCCTGTTTCTGCCATTCACCTTGGGTAAATTACTTAACTTTTCTGATCTTCAGTGTCCTTATCTGTACAATGGGGACAAAACAGGCTATTGTGATAAGACAATGTACAGCAAGCACAGAGAAAATAGCAAATAAATTATCATTTTTTGAGCACTAACTATTCCCCAGGGACTATGCTAAGGGTTTTTTATACATAGTATCTAGATTAATTAAAGGCAATTATTACCCTAAGGAATAAGGTGTTGGAAAGAGGTTGCTGATGTAAGTTATGGAACTGAATCTAGAGATTTTTAAAACTAGTAAAACCTATGCACAATAAGATAGACTATATCACTTTTTAAAGAAACGCTGACCTTTTTATTCAAATGCTGCCCTTTATAAGAAGGCTTCTGAGATCAGATTCTTCCAGATTACAAACAACTTTTAACTTGTATTTCAATACCCATTGCCATCAAGTCGATTCCAACACATAGCGTCTCTACAGGACAGAGTAGTACTGCTCCATAGGGTTTCCAATGAGTGACTGATGGATTTGAACTGCTGACCTTTTGTTAGCAGCCGTATCACTTAACCACAATAGCCAAAGCCTTAATAGAACCTGACATACAGGAGACATTGAATAAATAATGAAATGACTACAAGTTTGAAGATAGTAACTTAACATCTGCATTTCTCCCTTGGAAATCATCCATAACCAGTAAGGAGAACACCCCCAAAAATCCGAAACCCACTGCCCATAGTGACCTCATAGGGTTTCCAAGGCTGTAAATCTCTACAGAAGCAGACTGCTACGTCTTTCTCCCGTGGAGCTGCTGGTGGTTTCAAACTGCTGACCTTTCAGTTAGCAGTCAATCGCTGAAAGCACTGTGCCACCAGGGCTCCTTAATAAGGAGAACAAGAAATAAAATTCACTAACCCAGTTTTTGTGAAAATTGGAAAAAGGTGAAACCCTGAGACGCTACATGCACAAGCTGTCAAAAACAATGAAGAGACAGCAGAAATGTAAGTGGTAAGATGTGGAGAGAGAAAGCCATAGCAGCACAGAAAGAACAAGAAAAACATGCTTCTCAAAGGAAAAAAGCATATTCTGAGGTGTAAAAACTAATCCCTTGCTTTTGACAAGACATACAACTGACAACAGAAGTGTCCATGGACTTGCTTAGTTCCAAGAAGCAGAGGAAGTGAGACTACAGGAACAGTCATATATAAAGAAGTCATATTTGTAGGAACCCATCTGTTTCAGGAGATGGGAGAAAGGAGGCTATTCGTTGTGAAAAAATGTCTCAGATCCTATGCCCATTGACTGGGGAAAAGCAAAGGCCAAACAAACTCATGTACAAAACAGTGAATCAAAAAAAAAAAAATATATATATATATTTTTCTTACTAACCTAGAACATTGCCCTGGGCATCTCCAGTACGAACCTCAGGCAAGTTGATAAAAATATACATATTTCAAAATGGGTAATCAAAAAGGAATCAGCACAGGATCTATACAAACCCACCATAAGAAAAGAGGAGAGAAACAGGCAGAACAACAAAAGTCAGATGAAGGACACACACCAGGAAAAAAAAAAAGTCATCACAGAGCAGTTGAAAACATAACCAGATATTTCACAATACATTTTTTTATAAATAAATTATTATCCTTAATAAAGAAGAAGTACAAAGCCAAGATTCAAGAGCTAAGAGAAATAGGTGGAAAAGCAGAAGGAGAGCAAAGAAAAAATAAGCAATAGGAGACAAAATATGAACTGACAAAGCTTGGGGAAAAGCGGAAGAAAAAAATAAAACTGTCACTGAAATGAAGACAAAATTGGGAAAGGCACAATGAAGCATAGTTAATAATTAAAGCAAAGTAGGAGACATAGAGGATAGAAAAGAAAAAAATGAATAAAATGTAAATTTAAAAATATTGAAAGGAATTAAAGAATAGCATCATTTTCACTTAGAAGTAAAAGGTTGCAAAACATTATCAGATCTGCAATAACAATGAGAAAACGCCAGATAAATGGGGTGGGATGGGGGACGTATTTTGCTTTAAAGTCACTGGAGATCTATGAAAACAAAGAAGTTTAAATTAGATTGCCAAAAGGCCAAGCATTTTCTAGGAGAGCATAGATCTGTGATCACTTTTATCACAGATATGGAATACCAGCAAAGGATATTCAATATATGCATAATTAGAGTCATCAAAGAGGAAAACAAAAAAAGAAACAGAAAACATATTTAAACATATAATTCTAAACAATGTTCATGAAATACAGAAACGTATGTACCCACATCTGGCTCTCATTTCATCAATGTATTTCTCAGTTCCTTGGAGAACAGGTTCCTTCAAAGCCTTCTCAGACGACATGTTTGGATGGATTGGAGATGAAACAAAAAATCTTGATAATTCAACTTCAGTATTCCTCTCTGTAATGTGTTTGGATTTCTTTATCTACATTATATCAAGGAATTTCTGTTATCTCCCTTCATTAATTAAATGCCACAATTGAGTCGAGGTATCAGACAAGCAATGTAGAAAATAGTTTAAACTATTTGAGCTAGCTACTGAATCCAGAATCTTGGGCAAGTTCACTGGTATTGAAAAATTCAGCACAAGGCAAAATTATATTATTTTTTACCTGGCTAAACACTCTTAAAATACATACTAAAAAAATGTTCCCAAATTTCTGTCAAAATACTTTTTCAAAATCTGAGGGAACACTATTAACCACTGTATGCTATCACCTCCTGAGCTAGACTTTATAATTGTGCCTATTGGGTATTCCAGGTCTAACTCTAGTTAGGACTGAATACAATGAGAAATGGGGCATAAAGAGAATTATCATTCTTTTGAAAGGGAACTACCTTAGATTAAGTTATTATAGGATCCCCAAGAAAGGTAAGATCAGGCTCATCCAGTGGCAGAAGGGAGTGCTTCTGTTAGCAAAAGAAGCTCAGTGGATTTGCAGGGAGGATGTTCAGGGAACCCAGAGTCACCTGCAACCACCCAAATTTCCACATTCCAATTCTTAGAGATCCACTCATTGCCAATCAATGCCCTTTCACAGAATCATCTTTGACTCCTCTCTTACTCATGCAGACTGCAGAAGTTAGTAAAAATCTTTAATTTCTTCATCTTTGGCCTTAGTGGTTGGTACATAAATTTGAATAATAGTTGTATTAATTGGTCTTCCTTGTAGGCATATGGATATTATCCAATCACTGACAGTGCTGTACTTCAGGACAGATCTTGAAATGTTCTTTTTGATGACAAATGCAGTGTCATTCCTCTTCAAGTTGTCATTCCCAGCATGGTAGACCATACGATTGTCCAATTCAAAATGGCCAATACCAGTCCATTTCAACTCACTAATGCCTACGATATTGATGTTTATGCATTCCATTTCATTTTTGATGAT
This sequence comes from Dugong dugon, assembly GCA_030035585.1. Classification (NCBI taxonomy): domain Eukaryota; kingdom Metazoa; phylum Chordata; class Mammalia; order Sirenia; family Dugongidae; genus Dugong; species Dugong dugon. Next base: position 39,054,845 of record CM057467.1, read on the forward strand.
TTCTAATTTTCCTAGATTCATACTTCATACATCCCATGCTCCGATTATTAACTGAAGATTTTTACCAACTTCTGCAGTCTGAAATTGATCAAACATGCCATCAGGATAATTACTGGTGATTGGAATGCAAAAGTTGGAAACAAAGAAGAAGGATTAGTAGTTGGAAAATATGGCCTTGGTGTCAGAAAAGATGCTGGAAATCGTATGATAGAATTTTGCAAGACCAGTGACTTCTTCAATGCAAATACTCTTTTTCACCAAGATAAACTGTGACTATACACATGGACCTCGCCAGATGGAATACACAGGAATCAAATCGACTACATCTGTGGAAATAGATGATGGAAAAGCCAGGAGTCGACTGTGGAACATACCATCAATCGCTCATATGCAAGTTCAAGTTGAAACTGAAGAAAATTAGAATAAGCCCAAGAAAGGCAAAGGACAACCTTGAGTATATCCCTCGTGAATTTAGAGACCATCTCAAGGATAGATTTGATGCGCTGAACACTAATGATCGAAGACCAGATGAGTTGTGGAAGGACAGCATACGTGAAGAAAGTAAGAGATCATTAAAGACAGGAGAGAAAAAAAAGACCAAACTGGATGTCAGAAGAGACTCTAAAACTTGCTCTGGAATGTTGAGTAGCTAAAGCAAAAAGAAGAAATGATGAAGTAAAGGAACTGAACAGAAGATCTAAAAGGGTAGCTCAAGAGGACAAAATAAAGTATTATAATGACATGTGCAAAGACCTGGAGACCGAAACTCAAAAGGGAAGAACACACTCGGCATTTCTCAAACTGAAAGAACTGAAGAAAAAATTCAAGCCTCGAGTTGCAATACTGAACGATTCTACGGGGAAAATATCAAACAACGCAGGAAGCATCAGAAGAAGATGGAAGGAATACAAAGAGTCACTATACCAAAAAGAATTGGTCAACGTTCATCCATTTCAGGAGGCAGCATATGATCAGGAACTGAAGTTACTGAAGGAAAAAGTCCAAGCTGCATTGAAGGCATCGGCAAAAAACAAGGCTCCAGGAATTGATGAAATACTATCTGAGATGTTTTAACAAACAGATGCAGTGCTGGAAGTGCTCACCCATCTAAGCCAAGGAATGTGGAGGACAGCTACCTGACCAAATGACTGGAAAAGATCCATATTTATGCCTATCCCCAAGAAAGATGATCCAAGTGAATGCAGAAATTATCAAACAATATCATTAATATCATATGCAAGTAAAATTTTGCTAAAGATCATTCAAAAGCAGCTGCAGCAGTACATCAACAGAGAACTGCCAGAAATTCAAGCCAGATTCAGAAGAGATGTTGAACAAGGGATATCATTACTGATGTCAGACAGATCTTGGCTGAAAGTAGAGAATACCAGAAAGATGGCTACCTGTTTTTTATTGACTATGCAAAGGCATTGGACTGTGTGGATCATAACAAATTATGGATAACACTGCAAAGAACGAGAATTCCAGAACACTTAACTGTGCTCATGAGGAACCTATACATAGATTGAGAGGCAGTCATTCGAGCAGAACGAGGGGATACTGGGTGGTTTAAAATCAGGAAAGGTGTGCGTCAGGCTTGTATCCTTTCACCATACCTATTCAATCTGTATTCTGAGCAAATAATCAGAGAAGCTGGACTATATGAAGAACAGGGCATCAGAATTGGAAGATTCATTAAGAATCTGCATTATGCAGATGACACAACCTTGCTTGCTGAAAGTGAAGAGGACTTGAAATATTGATGAAGATCAAAGACCACAGTCTTCAATATGGATTACACCTCAACATAAAGAAAACAAAAGACCTTACAGCTGTACTAATAAGCAACATCATGATAAACAGAGAAAAGATTGAAGTTGTCAAGGATTTCATTTTACTTGGATCCACAATCAACACCCATGGAAGCAGCAGTCAAGAAATCAAAAGACACATTGCACTGGGCAAATACGCTGCAAAAGATCTCTTTGGAGTGTTGAAAAGTAGATGTTACCTCGAAGACTAAGGTGTGCCTGACCCAAGTCATGGTGTTTTCAATCACCTCATGTGCATGTGAAAGCTGAACGATGAATAGGCAAGACTGAAGAATTGACGCCTTTGAATTGTGGTGTTGGCGAAGAATATTGAATGTACGTGGACTGCCAAAAGAATGAACAAATCTGTCTTGGAAGAAGTACAACCAGAATGCTCCTTAGAAGCAAAGACTGCAAGACTACGTCTCACATACTTGGACATGTTATCAGGAGGATCAATCCCTGGAGAAGGACATCATGCTTGGTAAAGTAGAGAGTCAATGAAAAACAGGAAGATGCTCAATGAGATGGATTGACACAGTGGCTGCAATAATGGTCTCAATTGTAACAAGGGTTGTGCGGATGGCGCAGGTCCAGGCAGTGTTTCCTTCTGTTGTACATAGGTTGTTATGAGTTGGAATCAACTCAGTGGCATCTAACAACAACAACTTACTCACACATCCCACACCCAATTCCTGAGCAAATCCTCTTGGTTCTATCTTTAAAATATACTCAAACCTAAACACTTCTCCTTATCCCCATCCCTACCACTCTGGTTCAAGCAATCATCATCTCTAGCATGGATTATTGCAATTGTCTCCTAACTTGTCTCCCTGCTCCTGCCCTTATGCAACCTCATTCTATTCTCCACACAGCAGACAAAATAACCTTGTTAAAATTTCTCACATCATGACACTCCTCTGCTCATCACATGCCAGTGGCATCCCATTTCTCTCCTAGTAATAGTCAAAGTTATTAACAAGGACCAAGAAGGGTCCCCAAACAATATACCAGTAAAATCACCAGTTGCCATAGAGTTGATCTGACTCGTAGAGGACCCTTGCGTGTCAGAGTAGAATTGCGCTTCATAGAGATTTCTATGGCTGATTTTTCAGAAGGAGATCACCAGGCCTTTCTTCTGAGGTGCCTCTGGGTGGACTCTAACCTCCAACCTTTCCGTTAGCAGCTGAGCATGTTAATCATTTGCACACCCAGGGACTCTCCACACTACATGACTCTCCATTAACCCTCTAATCTTATCTCATGTTGTTCGACTTCTTGCTCACTCTGTTCCAGCCACTCTGGATTCTTGCTGTCCTTACATATGCCAGGGATACTCCCAGCTCAGGATCTTTCCACTTACTGTTTCTTCTGCCTATACTGTTCTTCCTGCAAATATATGCATAGCCCCTTCCTTACCTCATTTAAGTCCTTGCTAAAATCACTTTTCCAGTAATGTCTTCCTTAACTGTCTTATTTTAAATTGCAGTCCCAGAACACTCCTTATCTCCTTTTCTTTCTTCTTTACTTTCCTTCACAGCATTTATCATCATTTAAAATATTAAATATTTAAATATATATTTTATTTTCTGTCTTCTTGTGCAAGAATGTGTTATTTGAGGCAAAGATTTGTGTCTTTTTTTGTTCACTGTTTTTTCCCCCAAAGAATTAAAAAAAATTCTTGGCACAAAGCAGGAGCTCAAAAATAATTAGCAAAGAAATGAACCATTTAGCAACCTGTACTACCAGATTCTATAATTGATTTTCAGCAATGTCAGCCCAGTGACAAGAGATAAGAGATTCTTTCAGGCCAGTCACAGAAGTTCCCTAGTCCTCTGATCATACTTTCAGTGAGAAATTAAAAACCTGATACAGTCTTTTTACTCCTTTAATCGCTATAGTGCAATCAGGAGCAAACATCCCAACCCAACAGTCCTATTATCTCTCATTGCCACCGTAATGATCTATGGTAACCAAAACCTTGCCTTCAATAGGTGTTTTATTCCAGATAATCACAAGCAATAATTTAAGCATTTGTTTTGCCATTACATGCCATAGTCTACTAGGGTTATATTTTTCTAATAGTAATTGGATCTTCACTGCATTCAAAGCCAATTAAGAGAGATAAGTAATTCAAAATTCCATCCTGGAGAGTCTGTTGCCTGAAAACACTTCTTACATCAAATAGTATCAGTCAGGATTCAGCAAACAAGTCATTCAAGTTGTTGGGGCAGTTTTTTTTTTTTTTTTTTTTTTTTTTTTGCAAAAAGGGACATAGAATTAGATGCTTATAAAGTCAATGGAAGGGCCAGAGGAGTGGGTTCTAGGAATGACTATCAGAACAAAACCAATGAACTGCCTTTCAGAGCAATCGGACACTTACTTTACCACGAACAAAAGAAGTGGAGTCAGGAGGCTGCTGCTGGAATAGCTGAGTTTGAGAAAGTATTGCCAGAACTGCATTCTAGGGATCAGGAGGCCATCACTATTACTGTCACACATGACAAGGTGCTCTATCTCACGTATAATAAGAGAAATACAAATGAAAACTATGCTGAGAGACAATATTTTCACCTAAAAGACCCATACTCCTGTTGGCAAGACTATGGAGCTGTCCTTTCCATCATTGCTTAGAGAAGTGAAAGTTGGCCCAACTCATATGGAGGGCAATTAATCAGTATCAATCAAAATTACAAATAAAAGCACCCTTTGATCCAATTCCATCTCTATTAAGTTACAGATACAACCCTCATGTACAAATTTAGTCAATAAAACATTATATGTAAAAGGATAAAAAAAAAAAGAAATATCTTAAATGTCCATCAAGAAGGGACGAATTAAATAAATCATCAATCCTGATGTCCCATTCTTCATACAGTCCAGCTTCTCGGATTATTTGCTCAGCATGCATTTTGAATAAGTGTGGTGAAAGGATACCACCCTGACATACACAGCTGCCTCTTGGTCTGTATACAAGAACACAATTAAGTGTTCTGGAATTCCTATTCTTCAAAATGTTATCTATAATTTGTTATCACCCACACCGTCGAATGACTTTACATAGTCAATAAAACACAGGTAAACATCTTTCTGGTATTCTCTGCTTTCAGTCAAGATTAGTCTGACATCAGCAATATCATCCCTCATTCCATGTCCTCTTCTGAATCCGACTTGAATTTCTGGCAGTTCCTTGTAGATGTACTGCTGAAACTGCTTTTGAATGATCTTCAGCAAAATTTTACTTGCATGTGATATTAGTGATATCGTTTGATAATTTCCACATTCTGTTGGATCACCTTTCTTTGGAACGGGCATAAATATGAATCTCGTCCAGTCAGTTGGCCAGGAAGCTGTCTTCCAAATTTCTTGGCATAGACAAGTGAAAGCTTCCAGTGCAGCATCTGTTGTTGAAACATTTCAACTGGTATTCCATCAGTTACTGGAGCCTCGCTTTTTGCCAATGCCTTCAGTGCAGCTTAGACTTCTTCCTTCAGTACCATTGGTTCCTGATCATATGCTACCTCTTGAAATGATTGAATGTTGACCAATTCTTTTTGTTATAGTGACTCTGTGCATTCCTTCCATCTTCTTTTGACACTTCCTGCGTTGTTCAATATTTTGCCCATAGTATCCTTCAATATTGCAACTCGGGGCTTGAATTTTTTCGTAATTCATTCAGCTTGAAAAATGCTGAGCGTGTTCCTCTCTTTTGGTTTTCTAACTCCAGCTCTTCGCACTTGTCATTATAATACTTTAGTTTGTCTTCTCAATCTGCCCTTTGAAATCTTCTGTTCAGCTCTTTTAACTTCATCAATTCTTCTTTTTGCTTTAGCTGCTCTATGCTCAAAAGCAAGTTTCAGAGTCTCTTCTGACATCCATTTTGGTCTTTTCTTTCTTTCATGTCTTTTAATGACCTCTTGCTTTCTTCGTGTATGATGTGCTTGATGTCATTTCACAACTCCTCTGGTCATTAGTGTTCAATGTGTCAAATCTATTCCTGAGATGGTCTCTAAATTCAGGTGCAATATACTCAAGGTCATATTTTGGCTCTCATGGACTTGTTTTAATTTTCTTGAGCTTCAACTTGAACTTGCATATAAGCAATTGATGGTCTGTTCTGCAGTCAACCCCTGGCCTTGTTCTGACTGATGATATTGAACTTCTCCATCGTCTCTTTCCACAGATGTAGTCGATTTGTTTCCTGTGTATTCCACTTGGCAAGGTCCATGTGTATAGTCACCATTTATATTGTTGAAAAAAGATATTTGCAATGAAGAAGTCATTGGTCTTGTAAAGTTCTATCATGCTGCTTATCCCAGAAGAGGGAAAATGATGGACATTTTCAAACAAGACAGAAAGAAATAAATTAAACTGACAGATTGAAGATATAGTATGGATCCTACAGTTACTTTCCCTGCCTTTACAATGTGTGAAAGATTGTAAGACACATTTAAATGATACCAGAAGTCAAACTATAAGTTTTAAGCCTCAGTGTATTAGTGATCTATTGCTGCATAACAATATTACTACAAATTTAGCATCTTCAGACAGCACACATTTATTATCTCATGGTTTCTATGGTTGAAGAGTCCAGGCATAGTTCCTGGGTCCTCTGCAATGAAGGTGTTGGCCAGAACTGGGTTCTTATCTGAGGATCTACTGGGAAAACATCCACTTCCAAGCTTACATGGTTATTGGCAGCATTCAGTTCCTTGTGGGCTGCTGGACTGAGGGTCTCAGTTTCTTGGAGGCTGGAGGTTGCTCTCAGTTTCTTGCCATATGGCCCTCTCTATCAGGCAGTACATGACATGGCAGCTTGCTTCTTCAAAGCCTGCAAGGAAGATTCCCCTTACAAAATGGAAATTACCATCTTATGTAACATAACCACACATTTGCAATCCCATACTTCCTGTTCTCTTTGCTGTGTTCTGTTACTTTGAAGCAAGTCACAGGTCCCTCTCACACTCAAGGAGAGGGGATTACACAAAGGCATGCATACCACGAGGCAGGGATCAGAGGGGCCACTTTAGAGTCTGCTAACCACACATAGTACTACAAACGATGAAGATTTAGCATTCTGTAATCCCAAATTTTAAGGAGCCCTGGTGGTGCAGTGTTTTAAGTGCTAAGATGCTAACTGAAAGGTCAGCAGTTTGAACCCACCAGGTACCCTGTGGGAGAAAGATGTGGCAGTCTGCTTCCATAAAGATGACAGCCTTGGAAATCCTATGGGACAGTTCTACACTATCCTATAGGGTTGCTATGAGTCAAAATCGACTAGATGGCAACAGGTTTGGTTTGGAATTCCAAATTTTAACATTTCAAGAAGTTTTTTGACTTCTCTGTTTAAATGTTCATCTCCTGCTACCTGGTTTATAATCTCTTCAGACAGATTATAAGCGTTTTCTGGACAGAGAATATTTCATCGACTATTGACTGGTTGACTGAGTCTTTTGTTTGTAATCCACATCCCATTCCCATTCCACCCTCTGCTAGTTCAGTAAAGTGTGGCTGAAAACTCATGATTAAATGCATTTCTTTATTATCCCTATCTCTCCTTGACAGCTGTGTTATGATTAAGGAAGTGTATGGGAAAGAAGTCTCTGGAAGACAGATAGTGGAAAAACGTTGGCTGTGGACTTCAAATTAAGGAGGCTGTATTTAGAGGGGCCAGTGGCACTTCTTATATCACACCACTAATTCCAGCACCTCACTAATCTTATCTTCAGTGTAATTTCCAGGAGTACAAAGTGAAAAAACATTTAAATTTACTGTTTCAGTTGGCCAAAGTAGAAGCCTTCTTTAAAGAATTATTTTAATATTATCTTAGTTCTTAGACCTTTTAAGGGATTCTAAAGTCAATTCCATCAAGAATGTCTCTTGGCACTTCTCTCTCTAAAAAAAATATTATTTCAAGTTTTCTTTTTCAGAAACACTATATGTCAAATTTTTTCCAGCAGTGTTGATTTTTATATAGCAAGACTCGAAATATGCTTCTCCCCTCGACTGTGAACAAAACAATAGCAATAACATGAATTAATCCTGTTTCTAAAGAGATATCTGTACCAAGTGGTTGGTTCTAATAAGAAGCCTTATACAGCCAAAGAAATTGCTGTCTCTTAGTTTTCTGCATATTCTATCTATTGTTCTCTGAGTCCACTTACAGGAAGATTTCTTTGACTGTAAAACAGCTAGATTTAAAACTAATTACTAGAATCAAACATTTGTCCTTTAAGCACTTCACATTGTAAACAAAAAACTATTGCATATAATACAGAAGCAGAGAGATAAAGAGATAAAAACAACTGTTCAACACATTCTGTTTATTAATTGCCATTTCTCTTCCTCTTTTTCATTCTCTTTTTCCTTTTCCCGGTCTCCAAAGTATTACTTTGTATTCTCTCTGTCACTATTTCTAAATTAGCTTTTTAAATTGTTTCAACCATGAAGTAGAGCTGAAAATACTAACATAGAAAAATGTTCACAATAGAGTAGGTTAGGGGAGTAGAAATCAGAACAGGATTATAGTATGAGCCCAATTTATATATATACATAATATTATATACACACACACGTATATATACACACTCACACACACACGCAAACATATATGTATATATATGGAGGAAGGGAGAGAATAGATTAAAAAGGGTATAAAAATACATATCAAACATTTAATAGACAAATTGTAATGAAAGTTGAAAATTGGTAAATGGGACATTCACTTGATATCTATCTAAATTTCCTTGCTGTTTAAAAATACATGTGTATTCTTTTTATAATGAAAAAATAATACTTTCAAATTGCTTTTATTTGTATAATATCCAATTATTCCCAATGCTGTCCAATCTCTGCTCTGCCTATTATCGATACATTGCAGGATTCTGACAAGGATTGAGTTCGGTGGTGATTGCTTCCCTACCTATTACCACAAAATGCCATTACCTCAAAAAATTCTGCTTAAAATTCAGACTATAAATGCATGCACCGTCCACTCAGAACTTGCAGTACTCTTCCTTCTGTATTTCCAAGGCACCTATCTCCATGAAGCCTCCTCCCAGGGTCCTGCTATTTCCCGTAAATGCAAAACTGCTGCTGCTGTGCATGGCACCTGCCTGCAACTGTCAGGTTTATGAATTTCACTAGTAAATACTTCACCTAGGAAAGCTGACATGCTGCTAAGAAAATCAATTATGAAAGAAATCCCTGCAAAAAAAAAAAAAAAAGGGGAACCCAAAGAATAATTTCAAATACAGTAATAACCAAAATATTAAAACCTTGTATTTGGAGAGATTTTATACTTCTCCTTGTGTGTGTGTGTGTGTGTTTTTGTTTTTGCTTTTTTAACCCATTCCTCTTTTGATTCTTGCAGTAACTTCAGGAGCTAAGACAGGCAAGTACAGAGAGTTCTTGCTTTTTGCCATTCTGCATTTCACTGATCTGCTCGTACAATCCGCTAAAATCCTTACACTTCATTTTTTCCTGATTAATTTGCTTAATCATCAGTTCACCTGCAATATCCAAAAAAAAAGCTCAGTGCATTGCTATCTAGGGAACATAGCTGAAATAAGTATTTTTCTCTTCCTAGGAGGAAACAGTATAGAAAGAGCATGGAAGTTGGAGTCAGATAAAGTTCTGATCTAACCTTAGTTCTGCCACTTACTAGCTCATGTGGCCTTGATCAAATTACTTAACCCTCTCAGCCTCAATTTTCCCATCTGTAAAACAGGGATTGTAATTCCTACCTCATAGGGCCGTTCTGAGGCTTGAAAGAGAACATGGATATAGCCGCTGGCTCAAAGTAACCTCACTAAACGTTCAGAATCTGGCAAAATCCTTTCCCTGGCCCCATCTGCTGGAGATAGAGAGCAAAGTCATGTTTATAATTAAGAAAAAGAGCTTTCAAAATGTAGCCATTTCTGTGGTCCAAAATCACTTACAGAGATATGTAATATTGAAAATCAGGAATTGACTGTTGTCTAGTTATCCAGTGCTGCTGTAACAGAAATACCACAAGTGGATGGCTTTAACAGAAGTTTATTCTCTCACAGTTTAGGAGACTAGAAGTCCATATTGGGGGTGTCAGCTCTAGGGGAAGGCTTTCTCTCTTGGTCAGTTCTGGGGGAAGGTCTTTGTCATCAATCTTCCCCTGGTCTAGGAGCTTCTCAGTACAGGAACCTCGGGTCCAAAGGACTCACTCTGTTTCCAATGTTGCTTTCTTGGTGGTATGAGGTCCCCCCATCTCTCTGCTTGCTTCTGTCTTTTATATCTCAAAAGAGATTACTTAAAACACAATCTAATCTTGTCGATTGAGGCCTGCCTCATTAACAAAACTGCCTCTAATCCTGCCTCATTAACATCATAGAGGTAGGATTTAAACATATAGGAAAATCACATCAGATCACAAAATGGTGGACAATGATGCAATACTGGGAATCATGGCCTAGCCAAGTTGACACACATTTTTGGAGTACACAATTCAGCCTAGGACAACTGTATTAATCTCTCTGTATTATGGAAAAGGAAGTTAAGGGACCCAACTCAGAGTCACATTCTAACTGATAACAGGACTTCTGGCATCACTGGGTAATGTGAACGGTTAAGTATTCGACTACTAGCTGAAAGGTTGGTGATTCAAACCAACCCAGAGGCATCTTGAAAGACAGGCCTAGCAATCTTCTTCCAAAAGGGCATAGCCTTGAAAACCCTATGGAGCAGTTCTCTGCACACACGTGTCATGAGTCGGAATAGACTCAAGTGCAACTAACAACAACAGAATTTCCAACTTGGGAGTCCACAACATCAAAACCAAAATGGTGTAGAATGAATTGGTATGTGTGGGTGGGGGCAACAGAGACCAAGAGACCCATCAAGTAGCAATGGTTGTCACCTTGGTGTCAGTTACTGTGAGTGGTGGCAGTGGGTAGAGATAGATCAAGAGGTCCTATTAAAAGAATGTAAATCAAATGTCAGCTAAAGTCACCTTGTCCTTTAAGATTTACATAAAGTTGGTTCAAGCTCTTAATGTGCGTAATCTAGTACTCTTACAATGGTTTCTGCAAATTTACAGGGGATTATGTTCTCATAGTAACTTCTGGTTCCATTTCTGTTTCTGGTGAACTCTCTCTCCCACCTCAGAACCCATGGCTACTTTCTTTCTCAGCTCCATACCAACCTAGATGTAGACTCCACACAACACAGAACATTTTTGTGTTTGTCAAACTTTGCTAAAGGTTTGAAGGAATGATGTTTTACATTGCTGCAATGCAAACCATTTAAGTTAAATATTAATTAGACCTCACTGCCCTGACAAGATCTTTAGCAGCCTCACATGATAATTCTTCAGGGACCTTTCTCTGAAGACTCCAGCTTCCCACCATCATGTGTGGACCCTTTTCTCCATTGAATCTCCATTATCTCTCGATTTCTTTACTCTATTTTAGAAAGAACGTTAGTTTTCCACGCGCTATCAGTCCGGGACCTATAATTGCATAAAACATTCATTAATAAGGTCTGTGAAAATCGAAGACCAGCCATTCTGGGTCTTAGTCTTCAGTAACATAGGTAAATTATCTGAAACTGAACTTTCAGTCATTTCTTTTTCGTCATACTCAAAAACCTCTATAAATAGAATAGATAATTACATTCCCCCTGAAATAAGTATGCCAACTCTCCCTATAGTTCTTCCCCAAACTCACACATAAACCTAGAAAGCAGAAGTAGCTATAGTTAGTTTTTACTTTAAATTGCATCTTTTTTATTCCACTTGTTAAAGAAAGAATAAGTGACTAAGACTAATTATTTATGAAGGTTAAAGAAGAAAGAGAAGCAAAAAATAATACTATCACAAAAGTTGGAAAATTGTCAAGGGAGGCGGGAAGCATGATGAAGTGTTTAGTTTTGTATACCCTGGGTTTGAAGGCCCTTGTATTGAGATATGAAAATTTTCAGTAGTGAGCTGGACATTCAAGTTCAGAACAGAAGGAAGAGGTCAGGACTGGAGCTTAGATGACATTAGAGATCAGCATAAAAGTGATAATTTAAACTATGAGAAAAGCCATGCTTTTCAAAGAGAAACGCGTGAAAGGAACTAGGGAACGAACAAAGATTATGCCTTAGGCAATGCCTACAGCTATCAGTTGGTAGGAGGAATAGAAAAAACAATGACACAGAAGGACCCTAAGCACTGATGAAGTTGGAAGAAAATCAAAAGCGAATCAAAACAACTTACTGTGACCAAAGGCACCCCAAGAGTTTCAAGAGAGAGCTGTCAGTAGTGTCAGAGACCTAAAGTAGGTCAGGGAATAAGCACTTCCAAAGCCCTGGTGGTGTAGTGGTTAAGATCTTGGCTGCTAACCAGAAGGTTGGCAGTTTGAATCCACCAGATGCTCCTTGGAAACCCTATCGGGCAATTCTACCCTGTCCTCTAGGGTCCACTCTGAGTTGGAATTGACTTGATGGCAATGGGTTTGTTTTTTTATTTTATTTTATTTTTTAAAGGCATATAAGAGGTCTGGTAAGAAAGTGAAGAATTTCTTACCACTTTAGTTTTGCAGTGTGTTGGGGATAAAATTCAGATTGCAAGAGGGTGGTAATAGTAGCAGTAGCATTATCTAATATTTGTTGGAACACTTAACTTACCCCTAGTGTTGCCAGACGAAATACAGGATGCTCAGTCAAATTTGAATTTCAGATAAATAATATTTAGCATAAGGATGTCCCATTTCAGATAAGCAATCTAAAATTGTTTTAAAATTCAAAATTTAAAGTTGACATTCAAATTTAATTAGGCATTCAATATTTTTATTTGTTAAATCTGGCAACCCAACATATGCCAGCCACTATGCTAAGCATTTTATATACATAATTCATTTAATCCTTACAGCATTCAACTCATTTAGGAGGTTTATTGGGTTTTGTTCCCCACTACCCCAAGGAAACCTTATAGAAAATATACTGACAAGTTTTATAAATTTGCATTGATTAATATGGCTATTAAGGCACATTAATGCTGAGAAGGGAACATAGCAGACACCATTCCTTCCCTTATGAAGCTTATGAAGCTTAACCTGTCCATTAAAAGTAAGCCAATGTAATCATTAAACCTGTGTGTGTGTGTGTTTATGTGTGTGTATTCATATAATGTTTACTGTATTACCTCTAAAGAGCTTCAAGCTTCACTCAAATCTAGGGTAAAATACTTAGTGTCTGGGATATAATGTATACATAATGAGCATTGAAAAAGGGTTACCTACCTGTTGCTGTCAAGTCGATTCCAACTCAGAGCGTTCCTATAGGACAGAGTGGAACTGTCCCATAGGGTTTTGAAGGGGCGGCTAGTAGATTTGAACTGCCAACCTTCTGTTTAGCAGCCGAGCTCTTAACCACTGCACCACCAGAGCTCCAGAAAAGGTGTTAGAAGCATTCAAAACACTATTCATCATTATAAGTGCCATTTGGAACAGAAAATAGAATGCAGAATCTACCATGAGTATTTCAGTAATACCTTATAAAAGCAAAGCCCAGTAGCATTGCATTTAATAGATATCTGATGAAGTGACCTTATTTATTAATAAGTCTTGCATTTCACACTACAAAAGTAGGCAAACCTGGGTACATAAATTGGCACAACATTACTGGTTTGGAACTGACAAACACATTAAAAACTCAGTATCGTAATAAAGTGCATGTATTAATAGATTATTTCACAGCTTACAATATGACCTGTTTGAGCAGTGGAATTTGATACACATTTTAATACAACCTATTATTAAGGAGTGAATTGCTGTTATAGAGGTGCTTAGGGATATAATAGCTGGACCAATAAGCTACATCATGATAAAGGGAGAAAATATTGACTTTGCAAAGGAGTTCATTTTACTTGGATCCACAATCAACACTCATGGAAGCAGCAGTCAAGAAATCAAACAATGCATTGCATTGGGCAAATCTGCTACAAAAGATCTCTTTAAAATGTTAAATTGGAAAGATGTCACTTTAAGGAATAAAGTGTGCCTGACCCAAGCCATGATGTTTTCAATCGCCTCATACGCATGTGAAAGATGAATGATGAATAAGGAAGACAGAAGAATCGAAGCCTTTGAATTACGGTGTTGACAAAGAATGTTGAATTCACCATGGACTGCCAGAAGAACGAATAAATCTGTCTTGGAAGAAGTACAGCCAGAATCCTCCTTAGAAGCGAGGGTGGTGAGACTTCGTCTCACATGCTTTGGACATGCTATCAGGAGGGACTAGTCCCGGGAGAAGGACATCACGCTTGGTAGACTAGAGGGTCAGCGAAAAAGAGGCAGACCCTCAACGAGATGGAGTGACACAGTGGCTGCAACAATGGGCTCAAGCATGACAACAATTGTGAGGATGGCACAGGATCGGGCAGTGTTTCATTCTGTTGTACACAGGGTCGCTATGAGTCGGAACTAACTCAGCACCTAACAACAACAACAGGGATATAGTGAAAGGAACCTAGTATTAAGTGTAAGATGACCCAAGATGTTTTTCCTACACCATCATTTACTAACATTTTATTTTGGATATGTTTTTGTTTCTCTCTGAGGCTAAATTTTCTCATCTGTAATAATCCTTGCCTATTGCACATGAACATTGTGAACTATGTACATGAAAGTCTCCAGAAAAATTATAAATTCTATACAATACAAGGAGACTTTATTACTATATCCTTAGCAAGGACAGAAGGAAATATGGTCCATGTCGTCCAAATGTGATTTAACATATAATTTTGGAATTCCCCTAATGTAGGCTAATTTTTCATTTGACATTGTAATATTTCCAAGGCGTCATAGTAGAAAGCAAAGAGTTTCAGTCTCATTTCAGCCATTAACTAACTGTATTAGCAGTTTTCTTGTCTGAGAAATGAGAGTATTACATTCAATGTTCGCTACAGCATCTCTCCCATCTCTATAATAATTGAATGTCCAGTGATATAGTCAGATAATATGGCACCCAAGTGTCCTGAATGATGGCGTTAATTTTTGAATCCTAGATTTTAAATTTTTGTTGCAGAAAATTTATGTAGTGAATAATCCACAAAGGAATAATGAAATTAAAATTCTAATTTATAAAAAGAAAGCAAAGGGTTGATTTATCCTATCTCAGATACATCTTTCTCTAGGAAAATTCTGCCTGATAACTCATTCATTCTACAGATATGTATTAAGCCAATCAGTTCTAAACCTATTGCTATCCAGCCTATTGCTACTCATAGGACAGGGTAGAACTTCCCCTTAAGGTTTCCAAGGTTGTAATCTTTACTGAAGCAGAACGCCACGTCTTTCTCTCGAAGAGTAGCTAGTTAAGTTCCAACATCGGACCTTTTGGTTAGCAGCCGATCACTTAACCACTACGCCACTATGGCTCCTTAATCAGTACTAACTGAAAAAACCAAATCCGATGCCGTTGAGTCAATTCCGACTCACAGTGACCCTGTAGGTGTTGGCAAATAAAACTATGACCAAAGTCCTTGAGGTCAAGAGTAGAGACAATCAGAAAACTCAAAATTACACTACAGTGCAATGAGTGTAACAATGGGGCTGAAGAAAGCATAGGGAGATGCTTATGCATGAGAAAGGATCCGGAAAATAAGCTTTAGTAAATCAAGGAAGAAATCCCAGAAAAGGTGATATCAAGGATAACCCCTAGAGGGCAACAGTGAGTAGATGTTTTAATCACGTGTGAGTGAATACCGTGATATGTGGAAATTGTAGGGAAGGTGTTCCAAGGGAGGGGCATAAAAGAAATAAAAGAGGGATGCATTTGACAAAGTATGGTTATGGGTGGATTACCCAGTAAGCAAGCCAAGGTAAGCACTGTGCTTACCTTGCTTACTGGGTAATCTGCCCCTCAGTATGGTAGAATTTCAGAGACAGTAGCATAAGAGGAAAATGGTTAAGAGCTGAGTTTGGAGCGCTAAGGGGAAAAGAGAAAGAAGCCTTATAAACCAATGAGTGTGTAGGTGGGGGAACTACAAGAAAGAGAGTCAAGTGAGATAACCAGATTTCTGGCCATACTTAGACTTACTGAGGTGATTTTACAGATTTTTTATAAATTGCTAAATTGTATGCCTTAAAAATTGATTTTCTAAATGTTGGTTCCTCATGTATACAAATAAAATAAAATTTAGCATACTAGTCTTACATCCAGAACATTTGCTGAATTCTTAAAAACATCTGTTTTCTCACAACAGAGAGTCCGTGACAGAGTAGGAGAAAAGAAGGATGCAGAACTCGAACTCAAATTCTAGTGAAAAGACCAGATTTAATGATTTGATTGAGACTGGAGGGACCCCGGAAGACATGGCCCCCAGACTCTCTGTCAGCCCAAAACTAAAGCCATTTCCGAGGCCAACTCTTCAGACAAAGATTAGACTGGACTATGGGACATAAAATGATACTCGTGAAGAGTGTGCCTCTTAGCTTAAGTAGATACATGAGACTAAGTGGGCAGCTCCTATCCAGAGGCGAGATGAGAAGACGGAAAGGGTCAGGAGCTGGTTGAGAGGACTCGGGAAATCCAGGGTGGAAAGGAGGAGTGTGATGTCACTGTATACGGAGAGCAATAAGGGTCACATAACAATGTATGTATACATTTTTGTATGAGAGACTAACTTGAATTGTAAACTTTCACTTAAAGCACAATTAAAAAAAAATATGTTTTCTTATGTGAGTTGTGAGTGTTCTTTATATATCCTATGTATGAGTACTTTATCAGATATATTTTTTGCAAATATTTTCTCTCAGTCTGTGGCTTTTCTCTTCATTTTCTTAACAGTACCTTTGAAAGAGTAGATGTTTTTACATTTGATGAAGTCCAGTATATTATTTTTTTCTTTTATGGTTCATGCTTTTTGTACTGAGCAAGTAATTCGAGAAGCTGGACTATATAAAGAAGAATGTAGCATCAGGATTGGAGAAAGCCTCATTAACAACCTGTGGTATGCAGATGACACAACCTTGCCTGCTGACAATGAAGAGGACTTAAAGCACTTACTGACAAAGATCAAAGACTACAGCCTTTAAGATGGATTACACCTCAACAGAAAGAAAACAAAAACCCTCACAACTAGACCAATAAAAACATGATAAACAGAGAAAATATTGAAGGTGTCAAGGATTTCATTTTACTTAGATCCACAATCAATGCCTATGGAAGTAGCAATCAAGAAATCAAACAACGTATTGCACAGGATAAATCTGCTGCAAAAGACTGCTTTACAGTGTTTAAAAGCAACAATGCCACTTTGGGGACTAAAGTGCACCTGAACCAAGCCATGGTATTTTCAATTGCCTTAGTTGCGTGCAAAAGCTGGACAATGAATAAGGAAGACTGAAGAAGAATTGATACTTTTGAATTATGGTATTGGCAAAGATGACAAGACTTCATCTCACGTACTTTGGAAATGTTGTCAGGAGGAACCAGTCCCTGGAACGGGACATCATGCTTGGTAAAGTAGAGGGTCAGCAAAAGAGAGGAAGACCCTCAACGAGAAGGATTGACAGACACAGTGGCTGCAACAATGGGCTCAAACGTAGCAGTGATTGTGAGGATGGTGCAGGACCTGGCAGTATTTCCTTCTGTTGTGCACAGGGTCGCTATGAGTCAAAATTGACCCAGCAGCACCCAACAGCAACAACAAGCTTTTTGTGTATAATCTAAGAAATCTTTCATTAACTCAAAGACTTTTATTTATTTACTTATTTAGTAGGTTTTCTTCCAGGATAATTATAGTTTTAGCTCTTATATTTAGGTCTATGATCCATTCCAAGTTAAGTTTTTACCTGGTGCAAAGTAAGTGCCAAAATTATATCACTGAACACATATCAGCATCCACATCTGGCTCTTCCATTTATTAAGTGTGTGATTTTGAGATAGTTTATCAAAAATTTCTAAGCCACCAGTGACAAGGGCCAGAAGGCAGAGGGGGAGTAGGAAGCTGATGATAAGGAACACAAGTTGAGTAAGGATACTGTTGATGTGTTGTGAGATTGTTAACCATTGTTATAGGGCAACATTTGTAGTAACTGTTAAATGGGAGGCTATTTTGTCCTGTAAGCCTTCATCTTGGGTGAGAATGGCAGCACAATTGGAAGAGCATAGTCAATGTCACTTAAATGTGTACGTAAAAAGTTTTGAAATGGTGTATCTCTGGCTATGTGTATTTTCACAAAAAAAAAAAAAAAATACTGAGAATTCAGAGGGTTAAAATGTTGTGGGGTTGTTAACCAAAGTCATAAAACAGCATGTGTACTACTGTTACATGAGAAACTGTTTGTTCTGTAAGCCTTCACCTGAAGTACAATAAAATATTAAAAAAAGAAAAAAAAAGTCAGAAACAGTAAAACATTTCTAAACCAAAATTTCTTCGTTTGTAAGATAGAAATAACATAGCCTCAAACTCATAGGGCTGTTACAAGGATAAAAAGAAATAATGCATATGAAGTTCTTACCTCCTTATTAGGCACTCAGTAAGTGCTCAATAATTGGTAGCTACATAGTTCTTTGTGCTTGAGTTTATAGAGTTTAACACATATTCAAAACATATAAAACATATTAAAGTTGAATGCATGTTAATGTCCTTTGTATGAACCTTAGCTCATTTATTTGACCTACTTCCATAATGTTTAATGCCTAGTGTTTGCACGGTATATATTTTTTCCATGCCTTTATTTTTAATCCGTGTCTTACATTTAGAGTTGGATTTTGCTTTTTAATACAATCAGACAATTTCTGTCTTATTATTAACATATGTAGACAATTAACATTTAATATTATTAACAAGATGGTTCAGTTCAAATAATCTTGCTATTTGTTTTTTATATGCCCCACTTGTTTTTATTCTTATTTTCCTCTTTTCTAGCATTTTATTAGATTGAGTATTTTTAAGATTTTATTTTATATCTAATATTGACTGATTACTGTTGTTGTTGTTAGGTGCTGTCAAGTCAGTTTCGACTCGTAGCAATCCTTACGTACAACAGAACAAAACACTGCCCAGTCCTGTGCATCCTCACAATCATTGCTATGTTTGAGCCTATTCTTGCAGCCAGTGTGTCAATCCATCTAGTTGAGGGTCTTCCTCTCTTTTGCTAACCCTCTGCTTTACCAAGTATGATGTCCTTTTCCAGGGATTGGTCTCTCCTGATAACATGTCCAAAGTATGCGAGATGAAGTCTCGCCATCCTGGCTTCTAAGGAGCATTCTGGCTGTACTTCTTCCAAGACAGACTTTTTCATTCTCCTGGCAGTCCATGGTATATTCAATATTCTTTGCCAACACCATAATTCAAAGGCATCAATTCTTCTTCCATCTTCCTTATTCATCGTCTAGCTTTCACACGTATATGATGTGACTGAAAATACCATGGCTTGAGTCAGGCGCACTTCAGCCCTCAAAGTGACATCTTCGCTTTTTAACTCTTTAAAGAGGTCTTTCGCAGTCTCCCCATCCTTACTTTCAAGGAGCATTCTGGTTGTACTTATTCCAAGTCAGATTTGTTTGCTCTTTTGGCAGTCCATGGTATATTCAATATTCTTTGCCAACACCATAATTCAAAGGCTTCAGTCTTCTTCAGCATTCCTAATTCATTGTCCAGCTTTCACATGCATATGAGGTGATTAAAAATACCATGGCTCGGATCAGGCACATCTTAGTCCTTAAAGTGATATCTTTGCTTTTTAACACTTTAAAGGTCTTTTGTAGCAGATTTGCCCGATGCAATGTGTCATTTGATTTCTTGACTGCTGCTTCCATGGGTGTTGATTGTGGATCCAAGTAAGACGAAATCCTTGACAACTTCAATCTTTTCTCCATTCATCATGGCATTGCTTATTGGTCCAGTTGTGAGGATTTTTGTTTCCTATATGTTGAGGTGTAAGCCATCCTAAAGGCTGCAGTCTTTGATCTTCATCACTAAGTGCTTCAAGTCCTCTTCACTTTCAGCAAGCAATGTTGTATCATCTGCTTATTGCAGGTTTTTAATGAGTCTTAACTGCCTCTTGAGCTATGTGTAGGTTCCACATGAGCATAATTAAGCGTTGTGGAATTCCTATTCTTCATAATGTTAGCCATAATTTGCTATGATCACACAGTTGAATGCATTTGCATAGTCAATAAAACACAGGTAAACATCTTTCTGGTATTCTCTGCTTTCAGCCAAGATCCATCTGACATCAGCAATGATATCCCTTGTTCCACATCCTCTTCTGAATGTGGCTTGAATTTCTGGCAGTCCTCTGTCGATGTACTGCTGTAGCCGCTTTTGAATGATCTTCAGCAAAATTTTACTTGCATGTGATATTAATGATATTGTTCAATAATTTCTGCATTCTGTTGGATCACTTTTCTTTGGAATGGGCACAAATATGTATCTCTTCCAGTAGGCTAGCGAGGTGTTGTCTTCCAAATTTCTTGGCATAGATGAGTGAGCAACTCCATTGTTGCATCCGTTTGTTGAAACATCTCAGCTGGTATTCTATCAGTTCCTGGAGCCTTATTTTTTGCCAATACCTTCAGTGCAGCATGGATTTCTTCCTTTAATACCATCAGTACTTGATCATATTTTACCTCCTGAAATGGTTGAACATTGACCAATTCTTTTTGATACAGTGACTCTGTGTTATTGACTTACTAGGATTAACTTTTAATTTTTAGTGACTTTTCTTGGATTTATAATATGCATCTTTAAATTATCATGGTCTGCATTTAAATAATACTATATACACTTTGCATATAATGTATCAACCTTAAGCTATATACTTTTATTTCTCCCTTCCCATTCTTTGTATTATGCCATCACAGATTTTTACTTCTGTATATGTATATTCAGAGCCCTGATGGAGCAATAGTTAAGAGCTCAGCTGCTAATCAAAAGGTAGGCATTTGGAATCCACCAGCCACTCCTTGGAAACTTTATTGGGCAGTTCTACTCTGTCCTATAGGGTCACTGTAAGTCAGAATCAGCTCTATGGCAACAGGTTGGTTATACGTATATTGACTTTAAAAAGCCAATTATATTTTTAAAATATAAAAGTTAGGAAAATATTATCTTTACCAATAGATTTATTGTTTCTGGTGCTCTTCATTCCTTTGCAGATTCAGGTTTCCAACTGTTATAATTTTTATTCCACTTAAAAAACTTATCAATTCTTTTAGTGTACTTTTGCTGGCAATTAATTTTTCTCATTTGAGAAAAAATATTTATTTTGCTATTATTTCTGAAAAATATTTTCACTAGGCTTATAATTCAAAATTGATTTCTTTCAGCATTTTAAAGATGGTATTCTGTTATTTTCTGATGTACATATCTTCTTACAGGATGTGATGTGATCATACTTACTCTGCTTCTTAGTACGTAATATGTCTTTTCATCTCTGGCTAATTTTAAGACTTTATCAATTGTTTTTGAAAATTTGATTATTATGTGTCTAGTTGTGGTTTTCTTTTTGTTTTCCTGCTTGAGGTTTGTGGGCCTTCTTGGATCTGTAGGTTTATAGTTTTCATCAAACTTGGAAAAGTTTTGGTTATTATTTTTTCAAGTTTTTTTTGTTTTTTCCTCTTTCCTCTCATTTATGGACTCCAATTACATACATGTTAGACTGCTTAATATTGTCTCACAAATCACTGACATTCTTTTTTTTTTTTTAGTCTTTTTTTTTAATTATGTATCATTTTGGATAGTTCACAGATGTTTTCTTCTGCATAATCTGCTGTTAAGTACATTGAGTGAATTTTTCATTTTATTTCTTTCCTTGCTATATTCATTTCACCTTTAAATTCTTGGAAATATTTACAATTGCTGTACTAATATGTTTGTCTCTAATTCCATTATCTACTTTATTTCTGGGCCAGTTTTTATTAACTGATTTTTCTCCTGATTATGGGTCACTTTTCCCACATCTTAGTATGTCTAGTGATTTTTAATTGGATGCTGAGCACTGTAAATTTTATGTTATTAGTGTGTGAGGTTTTTTTTTATTGTTTTCATTTAAAGATTTTTGGTTTTTTTATAGGCAGTAAATTTATTTGCAGTTTAGTCTTATAAATTCAAGGATTGTTTTTAAGCTTCATTAGAGTAGTTCTAAGCAGCCCTGGTGGCACAATGGTTAAGCACTTCATTACTAACCAAAAGGTTGGCAGTTTGAACCCACCCAGTGGTTCCACAGAAGAAAGATCTGCTGATCCACTCCTGCAAAGTTTATAGCCTAGAAAATCCTTTGAGTCAGTTCTAATCTGTCACGTGGGGTCATTATGAGTCAGAATCAACTTGACAGAACCTAACAACAATACCAACAAGAATGGTTCTAGGATATCTTTTACTTTAGGGATAGATTATCCCCACTAATGAGGCAGGGCTCTTTTATGTCTATACTAAATGTTTCCAAGTAATTACCAAGGGTTTTTCCTTCTGGCTGGTGGAAAATCAAATGATTTACATTTCTGCATGAGTTCTGGGTACTGTTCACTTCACAGCTTCTCAATCACTCCATTTTCCAATTTCATGAAGTTTTAGCTTATCTGTGCATGTCTAAATGTTCAGCAAAAATTCAAGGGAACTTGTTTGCAGATTTATGGAGCTCTTTTCCTGTATAATTCCCTCTTCTTGGCAACTGCACTGAAATTTCCACCTGCTTCAAATTCCCTGAACTCTGATCTCATCACAACACAGAAGGTCACAATTATGGACTTGAGATCTTCCACCTCGTTGTTACATGTTCCAGAATGTGCCTAAAGGCAAAAATCCATTGTAGTCATAATGCTCACCTCATTTGTTTCTTTTCTCTCATGGATCTCAGTCCTGTGCTGTCAGTTATTTACTGGTTGAAAATAGTTATTTTATATATTTTTGTCTAGTTTGCTAGTTGTTTTAGACAGAAAGTTAAATCCAGTCCATTTACTCCATCTTGGCCAGAAGTGGACATTGTCATGTCTTTTTTAGTCTGGAATAATTCTTCAGCCATTCTTCGTTTTCCATGACACTGTAATTTTTGAAGAGTGCAGGTCAGTTTGTTTTAGAGTGTTGTTCAATTTGGTTAATCTAAGTATGTACTCAATATTAGACTCAGATTATATACTTTTGTCAGGAATACTACAAAATGATTCTGTGATCTCTCCATGCATATATCAGGAGGCACAGGATGAACTGACTCATCATTTTGCAATATATATTTAGAGTCTTTTCATACCTTAAAATTGTGACTGCCCTCAAGCTTAGATCAGATCCTTTTTTTGCTGATAGAATCTCTCATTTTTCTAAAATGTTCAACTTTTTCCAGGTATCCCCTCACCTCTACTTAAACAATAGGGGAAATATACATACATATGTTATCTGAACAGATACATATAGAGTAGAAGAATTAGACATTCAGATATTTCTATCCAAAATTATTATTCTAAAAACATCATTTTTAAATAGCAAAATAAATTGCATTTTTTAACATTTATTGTAATAGAATGGATTTTAGTTTTTTGTATTTTCCATATATAAAACTAAACTGCATGGCTTTATACTTTTATTTGACACAATTTAATCTTTCTCCCGCTGTGGTTCACAGCTCTTAACAGATAAGAGGTTCTCAATAGTTTGTGTATGGACTGAACCATTTACCATGGCAGTTTTCATTAAAAATTATAAATGAGGCTATAAACTTTCTTAAAAGCATCATTGAATAATGGAATCAGATAAATTGCCAAGAGATCAGCTGCTGTGGTTTTTACACTAAAAATCAGAAAATAATTAACACAGTTCTCAGCACAGCATTGATCCTAACTAAAACTGGTGCTTTACCTCCCTTCTCTCTCTCTGGGCAAGATGTCACAATGCCCCTTAGTAGCAAAATGAAAAATGTTCCTGATATTGACACCTGTGTTCCTCTTTTCCAACACTAATATTGCATGTGAAGATGTCACTTTGGAGACTAAGGTGTGCCTGGCCCAAGCCATAGTATTTTCAGTCACCTCATACCCATGAGAAAGCTAGACAATGAATAAGGAAGGCCAAAGAAGAATGGACACCTTTGAATTATTGTGTTGGCAAAGAATACTGAATATACCATGGACTGCCAGAAGAACAAACAAGTCCGTCTTGGAAGAAGTACAGCCAGTGTGTTCCTTGGAAGTGAGAATGGTGAAACTTTGTCTCACATTATTTGGACATGTTATCAGGAGGGACCAGTCCCTGGAGAAGGACATGCTTGGTAAGGTAGAGGGTCAGCAAAAAAGAGGAAGGCTCTCAATTAGTTGGACTGACGCAGTGACTGCAACGATGGGCTCAAGCATAACAATGATTGTGAGGATGGTGGAGGACGAGGCAGTGTTTCATTCTGTTGTACATAGGGTAGCTATGAGTTGGAACTGACTCAACAGCACCTAACAACAACAACAATCTTGCATGTGGCAAAGATTTAATACAAAACTAGTGAAACATTGTTCTCTTTACCAATCCTTATATTAATTCCAAAAGCACAGTTTATTCTACAGGTTTGTGTTGGAGCCACTTCATGGTACACTGAGCACCGGCTGCATATTGCAGTTAGCTATCTCAACTATGCAAATGAAGCTGTAACATCTGTAATTAGAAGGGATCTCACTGTAAGTCATTTGACATGAATAAGCATCCTCACTGCACTTCAGGAAAGGCTTTTTAATTAGCAACGTCTAATAATTTTAAAGGCTTAATGAGCAATTACACTAAAACCAATGATAGCACCAAGATGATTCATTGTAATTTATAGTTTAATCTCAGATGTGATTTATAATTAGAATATGGGCAGGATCATGATTGAGGTTCTACTTTTATCAATATACTATTTTCATTACAAAATGAATCTACCCACTGCCTAAAGCTGTGCATTCTAATGATAGGAAAGGAAACGAGAGAAGAAATTGACATTTATTAAGCATCATTTATATAAGAGTTTTCTTATACTATATAAATAGATGAGTCAGTGTATAGAATTACAATTCACATTTTTCATATGAGGAAACTTAAACTCAGATGTGTTCAGGAACTTCTCCAAAGATTACAGGCTTTGAACTCAGATGTAACAGACTTTAAATCTAATTACCCTCTTCACCATATCATATTGCTCTTTTTATAACATTGTAGCTCTATATTGTAATTAATTCAGTGTCCAAAACTAGCGTCTAAAGTTCCATTCCTATTCGTGCATTTTGATAAATTAATAAATATGTATCTCATCTTTTATTTGTATGTGTGTTTATGTTTCCATTGAAAGACACTGCATCTTTATTTAATGTCATATTGTCTTTCTGATGTCCAGCTAGTTTACGAATGGAAAACATTTATAAATAGCTACCCAGCCACTTCTGTTACAACTACTGCTATCTTCACTGCACCCATAACTTCTGCTCACTGCCTGAACAAATAGAGAAAAGATGACATTCCTGAGTCCCATAATAACGCTCACCAGTGTTTCGTGTTTTCCTGACATCCCTGAACTAATTTTTCTTTCTTCTATCAATTCCCAAGCCAGTTCATTAACTTTTCCCATGGGCAAATAGGTTTTGGTAATTCAGATATTTCCTAAACACAATACAAATACATAGGCATAGTACACAATGAACACTATTAATGCCCTTTTATTCTAATTGGAACTCATGAGAAGAATTTAATAGGAATTCTTAGCTCTGAATAAGTAGTATCCTAGTTTTGTTTTTGTTTTCCCGCCATTCTGTGTTGCACCTACTACAATACTTGGTCCACAGAGACTGCTCAATTAATATTAGTTGAATAAATTGAATGAATGATGCATGACTTGAAGGTCTTCATTTCTTCTTGCTTTTTCACCTGACAGTCTTGAAGTATAAAACAAAACTACAAGAAATTTCCAAATACTTAAATGATGATAGTAATGAACTATTGGAGCTGATTTTCTAGAATCTGTTCCTAACCTAATTTAAGTCTTCCAAACTATGTTCATCTGAGTAATAACCAAGTAATGAGAACTGCCATTGTTTAGTCTGCCCTTCAGGGGAATTTATGTAATGTCAGTGAAATCAGATCTGAACCTGCAAAGCAATAAAGAAATAACTGGGCAATAAACATTATAAGGAAAGATTTACTTCAAAACTCATTCCCTTCCCTGATGCTGAGCACAAATGAATCAACTGGGGAAATCTAATTTCTCCAGAGGACTAAGTTCACTTAATGTTGTGAGCTCATGAACGTCTCACCATTTTATTTTAAATTAACCCATTTCCCCATCAAGTTAAAACTTCTAGCTCATATACAAGTGTAATTTAACTTCGGTTCTTATTAAACTAACTGATAACATTTTAAAATGAAAACAATTACTCTGAAAAAGATTAGAAAATGTTTTCTGGAAATGAAAATGGTAAAATAAAAACAGTGGATCTAATGTTTCCAATGGGTTTGAGAGTAGATCCAAAAGGAAAATAGCTGCTAAAGGCTCAAGGGAGAAGAACAGCCTTAACCACTTTACCTAACAGCTCCCCAACCAGTGAGGAATAATTACAAGTGATTTACTCCAAATGTTTGATAAACGGTCAGTGTAAATAAAGGGGAGATAATTAAGCCCTTTTCATTCAGCTCCATATTAATAAACTCCTTCTTCACTATTTAAAAATGTGCCAAGATGCCATGCTAACCTAACATACATGTTTACGGATAGAGACTATCAGAAAGAAAATTTAGATCCCGGGCCCTGTGTGCACAGCAGAAAGATATGTGGATTCTGATTCTTTCCTGACCTCACTGTCTGTCTTACTTCCTATCTTCTATCCTTAGTTTATTCGTATGAGGTAACAGACAAAAATTAAACCAGGCTCTATGAACAATATAAAAGGAAATAAGATATGATCCTTAATGTGCTTACATGAATTTAATAATCTGTAGGTGGAGGAAAAGAAGGAAGGAAAGGAAACTAGCATTTATCCCTGGGAAGAAGCAGTTAAGAACATGGCTCTGGATCCCGACTACGTTGAGTTAAAATTCCAACAGCCGCTGACTAGCTCTGTGACCCTGAGTAAATTACTTAACTATGCTTCAGTTCCCATACCTGTAAAAAGGTATGGAAAGGGTGATAATAAGATTACTCACCTTGTAAGGTCAACAAAAGGAATACCCAAGTAAACGTATGAAGTAAAACCAAAAAACTCATACCCGTTGCCATTGAGTTGATTTCAACTCACAGCGACTCTATAGGTCAGAGTAGAACTGCCCCGACAGGTTTTACAAGGAGTGGCTGGTGGATTAAAGGTTGGCAGTCGCGCTCTTAACCACTGCACCACCAGGACTCCATATGAAGTAAGCCCTCAATAAATACTAACTGCTATCATTAGATACTATGTGTGTCTCAAGTACCATACTCAGTGCTTTTGGATAAAATCACTTTTGTCCTTTGCATCACCCATTGTGGTAGTCACCCTGTTACACAGATGAGAAAACTGACATACAGAAAATTCAAGTTAATTACCCAATGACAAATAGTAAGTGGTGGACTTAAGATGGGAAGTTAGATCTAATCGCAAAGTTCATATTTTTTCCTCTACAGATGCCTACCTCACTTATAAACACCTATAAAGGATTGTGCTAGATGCTAGATCTGATAATTTTTAAAGGACTACAGGAGGCCAATCAATAATTCTATAGTTTAAAAACAAACTCAAGCTGGTAACTTTATAATTTGGCTTAACAAGACTTCCCTTTCCATTAAAACAAATCTAATTAACTGCCCTGAAAGTGGGCTTAAAACTGATTTGATCTTTTCTCTACATTGATCTTGTTCCTCTCTTGTGACCAAGAATATCTTTTTAGAGTAAATATAATTTGTCATGCAAATATTTCCAGAAAACTGGATTTTCAAAATTCTGCCACAGCAAGGAAAAAAAAAGTGCAAATTATCTTGTCATATAAAGTCATGGATACTACAGACCACCTAAGCTCACAGGGCACAATTGCTACTCAAATTCAGATTTACTTCCATATCTGGCTCTTGACCACAGACTTTGATTCACTTGTCAGTTCCACCGTTCCTCAGTCTTCCCAGCTGAAGACTCTCAGTACCTGAATATTCTGGCATGTGAACCTTCTAAATCTATTAATTTATTTGTTTAATATATATTTATTGAATATATATGTTTTACATGTTCAAAGGAATGTTCTAGTCTCTGGGGAGAAAACAGTCAACAAAACAAAGTCACTGCCTGCATTGAAATTTATATCCTAGTGGAATAAGAAACAAAATAAATCAAGCAACAGAATGTCCACAGATGAGCTATGCAATGGAGCAAAAAACAACAGGGAAAAGAGATAGTACATGCAGTAGCGGAAAAGTTGAAATTTTAAACAGAATGATCAGGGAAAGTTTCACTGAAAAGGTAATATATGAACAAAGACCTAGAAGAGGCAAGGTAGCATGTCATGTGATATCTAAGGGAGGAACATTCCAGCCAAAGACAAGTGCAAAGACCCTGAGGCTAGAAGATACCTATCACATATGAGGAATAACAACTAAGACACTATGGCAGGAGTTTGGTGGGCAAGAGGAAAAGTTGTAGGAGATGATGTCGACAAAGCAACAAGGGACCAGATTGTGTAGCACCTGGTAGAACAAATTAATGACTTTGGCTTTTACTATGAGTAAATTGAGCAGAGAACTGGCATAATCTTACTTAGATTTTAAAAGGATTCCTCTTGTTGTCATGTTGAGGATTTATTGTATGGGATTAAAGGCAACAGACAAAAGAGAAAAAACTTTGGATCAGCAGAAAAATGTAATGTGTTTAATGGAAATCAGGAAAGAAATAAAAAGAGAGTATATAAAATGTAAAATATGAAATATAAGGAAAAGTAAGTCCTACTATCTTAGTAATAACAATAAATATAAATGTATCAAACTTATCAGTTAAAAGACAGAGGGTCTCATATTGGTCAAAGAAGGAATCAATAATATATTATGCATGAGAAACTCTTTTTAAACAAAACAACTTAGAAAAGTTATTAACATTGAATAGGAAAAGATTTTTTAAAAAATCAGGCAAACATGAAACAAATAAAAAAATTAACATCTGACAAAATATAACTAAGGCAAAAAATGGCACAAAGAAATATTATATAATTCTAAAAGGAACAATACAACAAGATTCTATACCCCTATTAATATCATTGTACCTAAGAATAATGGTTCAAAATATTTCAAGCAGCAACTGATATACCTACAGAAAAAAATATATGAATGAATAATAGTAACTGGAGATTTTAACACACATATCTCAGAAACTGATAGATCAAACAGACAAACATCAATATCAGGATTTAAACAATATCATAAATATACTGGTGCTAACACACACACACAAATATAGAAAGAGAGAGAGAGGACTCTATTCCCAACAAACTGAGGCACTCATAAAACATTTACAAAAGTTAACATACAAAAGTAATATATGGTCATATGTTAAGACCAATATTGGAAGCACAATAATATTGTAATATTATAGAAATTATGTAAACTGATCATAATGCAGCAAACTTATAAAATACGAACAAAATATAGCTTTAAAATTCATTTCACTTGAAAATCAACAGATTTCCAAAAAAGGAAATCACATAGAAAATTCAATATTTTGAAGTGACTGATAATGAATACATTTAAATGTCAAAATTTATAGGATATAGCTAAAAAGAGTAAGATTTTTTTTTCACACACACCCTCCAAGAACCAATTTTCACCCTTTTAGGAGAGGTATCACGCCTGTTGAGAATGCATGCCCTAGATCTATCTACCAATTTACAGGATTTGCAGGACACAGAGCAGCATATTAAACACCACCACAGGGATGCGATCAGCAAAAGCTATAGTATGCTTACATTTTCTTCTTTTTAATGGAAGGACAAAACAAGAACTTTTTTTAAAAAAATGTTTAAGTATTGTGAGGGGAAACTAATATGTTGGAGAGGACAGAGACAGAAGCTGAACTTCTCTTAATATATTTTATTTTCTAGAGCTAACTTTGCAACTATTATTTTTAATAATTAAAAGCAAAATTTAATTTTTTTAAAAAAACCCAAAATTTGAGAGCAAAAATGAAACAAATAAACTCACAGGATGGGATAAACTACAGGAAAAGTTATTCAACTTTTTCAAGAAATATACAACAAGAAAAAAAGGGTGGGGGTGATGTATAGAGCAAAAGAGACTTAAAAGACCTATCAACCAATTGCAAAGTATGGAAACTTTTTCAATAAGGATTTAAACAAATTAACTGTAGAAAAAAGTTTTCCTGAGACAACTGAAAAAAATACTATGAAATTACTCAGCATTTAACATTTTAAGTAGGATCATGGTATTGAAGTTGTATTTCAAAACACAATCCCTATCTTTTGTAGATTCGTATGTAAATATTTATACTTTAAATAATATGCTGCCTGAAGTTTGTTACAAATTTATCTGGTGGAGGCGAGAATTGGGTAGGACAGAAAAGAGAAATGATTACTCATGATTATAATTGCTAAAGCTAGATGTAGGGTACATGAGATTCACTATTCCATTCTCTCTATATGTATTTGAAATTTTCCATAATAGAAGAATTATCAAAATTTCCATAAAGATTAGCAAAATCAAATACTGGTTCTTAAGAAAGATTAATTTAATAAGACAAATATACCTATCGCAAACCTGAGCAAGGAAAAAAGGTACATATAAAAAAACAAGTATGAGGAGGCAGGGCCAAGATGGCTGAGTAGTCAGACTCTTCCAGTGGACCCTCTTACAAAAAAGACCAGAAAAAAACAAGTGAAGCCATTATGTATGGCAATCTGGGAGCCCTGAACATCAAAAGTGGAGTTGAGGAACCAGACAGAGTGGCAGGGGGAGGGAGAGACAGTTCGGAAGCAGCAAGGAGTTGCCAGACATGACCTGGCGAGAGCCTGAGCCCTTCAGGCCTGATCAGCTACGCGGGGAGCGGTGAGGCAGGCAAGCAGTGGTGCTAGGGAGGTGCATTTTCTGCACTGTGACAGACCCAGTGCCAGAGAGTCTACATGGCCACTCAGAACCAGTGAGAAGCACCCCTCATCGGCAAAAGATAAGTACTTGGGTACAGCCTACCACGTGGATCAAAAACATCCTGCTTAGGGAAAAACCTCTCTTTCATTTACCTCCCCACTCCCTGCTCTGCACTGGGTCCTGGACCAGCTTCAGTAATTGCTGAGTCTCCTGGGCTGGAAATAGGATCCGTCACACGCCCTGAGCCATTCTCCCTGCCTTGGAGAGTGAACAAATTAACAAATGGGAGAAAATAAACTGCCGGCTCCCCTAAGAAAGGAATCCAGGGTAGGCACAGCTCCTTTGGCTAGGTACAAGCATAATGGATCTGCGGACTTTGAATGCCTTTCCCCCTGAATAGACATGTGTGGGTCCATCTCGACAGTGTAGGCCCTCATTACCATAGTACAACAGGGTACATGAAGGAAGTCTAACTTCAACTGTTTCAGCCGTGAAGTGGCAGGTTCTTGACATTTGACACTGCTCTGCCCATGAAGCAGAGTCTTCACCTACCCACATCAGGGAACTGAGAACTGGTGACTCCAGCCATGCCACATAGCCACCTGTGAGAGGGGCCCATGAAGAAGCGGTGCCCCCCAAGTCCTTACAGCCAACAGCATTAGGTGCTCGTATTCCAGCTGCAAAACCCACCCACATATGCGCTCTAGGGAAAAGGGACATGCCTTCTTCCTGGACACTAGGGGGTGGCTGTCAGCCCCCTGCCTTGCTCAGAGTGTGTCCCCCTGCTGCAGCCAAATGCCTGTGCCTACACCAATCACCTACGCCTGTCTAGGACAGTAAGTGAAAGCCTACACCACACACTTGGTGGCTATCTATCTGAGCACCTGAGCTGAATCCATACAGGAGGAGTGGGCAAACTCCTGAGCTCACATACCTAGTAACAGATCTAACCACCTGGTGACAGGACATTAGAGCTTCAAAGTTTCCAAAAATCAAATTAGTTCATATGAGCAGCCTATTTGGGTATATGAAAACAAAACAAGAAGCTAGGACACAGTAAACAAACATAAAATAAATACATATAATAACTTACTGATGGCTCATAAACAACAGTCAATATCAAATCACATAAAGAGGCAATCCATGATGGCTCCAGAGAGCTCTCAAAATAAATAATCTAGTAATTTTCCAGAGGAAGAAAATTTCTTGGAATTACCAGAGGCAGAATACAAAAGATTAATATACAGAATTCTTCAAGAAATTAGGAAAGAAATTAAGCAAAATGCAGAACACACAATAGAGGAAATTAAAAAGATTAGAGAAGCGCATAATGATAAATTTAAAAGGCTGCAAGAATCCATAGAGAGACAGCAATCAGAAATCCAGAAGATTAACAATAAAATTTCAGAATTAGACAACTCAATAGAAAGTCATAAGAGCAGAATTGAGGCAACAGAAGTCAGAATTAGCGAGATTGAAGATAAAGCACTTGACACCAGATTATTTGAGGAAAAATCAGATAAAAGGATTTAAAAAAATGAAGAAACCCTAAGAATTATGTGGGACTCTATCAAGAGTGATTGGAGTACTAGAAAAGGGGGGCATAACAGAAAATACAGAGAATTGTTGAAGATTTGTTGGCAGAAAACTTCCCTGATACTGTGAAAGATGACAAGATATGTATCTAAGATTCTTATTGAACCCCACATAAGGTAGGTCCCAAAAGAAAGTCACCAAGACATATTATAATCAAACTTGCCAAAACCAAAGATAAAGAGAGAATTTTAAGAGCAGCTAGGGATAAACAAAAAAGTCATCTATGAAGGAGAGTCAATAAGAATAAGCTCGGACTACTCAGCAGAAACCTTGTAGGCAAGAAGGCAATGGGATGACATATATAAAGCCTTGAAGGAAAAAAACTGCCAGCCAAGAATTATATATCCAGCAAAACTGTCTCTCAAATATGATGGCGAAATTAGGGCATTTCCAGATAAACAGAAGTTTAGGGAATTTGCAAAACCCAAACCAAAATTACAAGAAATACTAAAGGGAGTCCTCTGGCTAGAAAATCAGTAACATATGATAACAACCCAAGACTAGAACACAGGACAGAGCAACCAGATATCAACCCAGATGGGGAAGTCACAAAAGTAAATCAAAGCTAAAACACTGAAAATAGGGAAACAGATGTCAATATGTAAAAGATGACAACATTAAAACAAAAAAGAGGGACTTAAAAAATGTAGACATAGATTTTTCAGATGGAGAGGAAGTCAAGGCGATATAAAGAAATAAAAGACTGCCATAAACTTAGAAAAATCGGGGTAGATATTAAGGTAGCCACAAAGAAAACTAACAATCCTACAAGTCAAAATAAAAAACCAGAAAAATATAAAGACTCAGCAAACGCAAAATCAGCAATGAAAAAGATGACATAAAGAAAAATGGCTCAGCACAGAAAATTAAGTGGAATAAAGAAACTGTCAATACACACAAAAAAAGACATGAAAATGACAGCACTAACTCATACCTATCAATAATTATGCTGAATGTAAATGGACTAAATGCACTGATAAAGAGACAGAGAGTGGCAGATTGGATTAAAAAAACATGATCCATCTATATGCTGCCTGCAAGAGACACATCTTAGACTTAAAGACACAAACTAAAACCCAAAGGATGGAAAAAAATATATCAAGGAAACAGCACTCAAAAAAGAGCAGGAGTGGCAATACTAATCTCTGACAAAATAGACTTTAAAGCAAAATACACCGCAAAGGATAAGGAAGGACACCATATAATGATTAAAGGGTCAATATACCAGGAGGACATAACTATAATAAATATCTACGCACCCAATGACAGGGCTCCAGATAAATAAAACAAACTCTAACAGCAATGAAAAGAGAGATAGACAGCTCAACAATAGCAGTAGGGGACTTCAACACACCACTTTCAGTGAAGGACAGAACATCCAGAAAGAAGCTCAACAAAGACACGGAAGAGCTAAATGCTACAATCAACCAACTTGATCTCACAGACATATACCAAAAACTCCACCCAACAGCAGCCAAGTATACTTTCCTTTCCAACGCACATGGAACATTCTCCAGATTAGACCACACATTAGGCCATAAAGCAAGCCTTAACAAAATCCAAAGCAATGAAATATTACAAAGCATCTTTTCTGACCATAAAGCCATAAAAGTAGAAATCAACAACAGAAAAAGCAAGGGAAAAAAATCAAACACATGGAAACTGAACAATACCTTGTTCAAAAACTACTGGGTAATAAAAGAAATTAAGGATGGAACAAGAAATTCATAGAACCAAACAAGAATGAAAACACATCCTACCAGAACCTTTGGGACACAGCAAAAGCAGTGCTCAGAGGTCAGTTTATAGTAATAAATGAACACATCCAAAAAGAAGAAAGGGCCATAATCAAAACATTAACCCTACAACTGGAACAAGTAGAAAGAGAGCAGAAAAAGAAGCCCTCAGGTTCCAGAAGAAAGGAAATAATAAGAATTAGAGCAGACTTAAATGAAATAGAGAAGAGAAAAACAATTGAAAGAGTTAACGAGACCAAAAGCTGGTTCTTTGAACAGATCGACAAAATTGATAAACCACTGGCCAAACTGACAAAAGAAAAACACGAGAGGAAGCAAATAACACGTATAAGAAATGAGATGGATAATATCACAACAGACCCAACTGAAATTAAAAGAATAATAACAGAATACTATGAAAAACTGTACTCATTTTAACAAATTTGAAAACCTAGAGGAAATGGACAAATTTCTAGAAACTCACTACCTACCTAAACTAACACAAACAGAGATAGAACAACTAAAAAACCCGTAACAAACGAAGAGATTGAAAAGGTAATTTAAAACCTGCCAGCAGAAAAAAAAGCCCTGGCCCGGATGGCTTCAATGGAGAATTCTACCAAACCTTCAGAGAAGAGTTAACACCACTACTACTAAAGGTATTTCAGCGTATAGAAAAGGATGGAATACTCCCAAATTCATTCTATGAAGCCAGCATAATCCTGATACCAAAACCAGGTAAAGACATCACAAAAAAGAAAATTACAGACCAATATCCTTCATGAACATTGATGCAAAAATCCTCAACAAAATTCTAGCCAATAGAATTCAGCAACATATTAAAGAAATAATTCACCATGATCAAGTGGGATTTATACCAGGTATGCAGGGATGGTTCAACATTAGAAAAACAATCAATGTAATCCATCACATCAACAAAACAAAAGACAAGAACCACATGATCTTATCAATCAATGCACAAAAGGCATTTGACAAAGTCCAACACCCATTCATGATTAAAACTCAGTAAGATAGGAATAGAAGGGAAATTCCTCAATATAATTAAGGGCATTTATACAAAACCAACAGCCAACATCATCCTAAATGGAGAGATTTTGAAAACATTCCCCTTGAGAACGTGAACCAGACAAGTATGCCCTTTATCACCACTGTTATTCAACATTGTGCTGGAGGTCCTAGCCGGAGCAATTAGGCTAGAAAAAGAAATAAAGGGCATCCAAATTGGTAGGGAAGAAGTAAAAGTATCTCTATTTGCAGATGTTATCATCTTATACACAGAAAACCCTAAAGAATCCACAAGAAAACTACTGGAACTAATAGAAGATTTCAGCAAATTTCAGGATACAAGATAAACATACAAAAATCAGTTGGATTCCTTTACACCAACAAAGAGAACCTCCAAGAGGAAATCACCAAATCAATACCATTTACAATAGCCCCCAAGAAAATAAAATACTTAAGAATAAATCTAACCAGAGACGTAAAAGACCTGTACAATGTAAACTACAAGACACTACTGCAAGAAACCAAAGAGACCTGCATAAGTGGAAAAACATACCTTGCTCATGGATACGTAGACTCAACATTGTGAAAATGTCAGTTCTACCCAGAGCAATCTACAGATACAATGTAATCCCGATCCAAATTCCACTGGCATTTTTTAATGAGATGGAGAAACAAATCACCAACTTCATATGGAAAGAGAAGAGGCCCCGAATAAGTAAAGCATTACTCAAGAAGAACAAAGCGGGAGGCATCACACTACCTGATTTTAGAATCTATTATACCACCACGTTAGTCAAAACAGCCTGGTACTTGTACAACAACAGATACATAGACCAACAGAACAGAATTGAGAATACAGACATAAATTCATCCACCTATGAGCAGCTGATATTTGACAAAGGCCCAGTCAGTTAATTGGAGAAAAGACAGTCTCTAACAAATGGTGCTGGCATAACAGATATTCATGTGCAAAAAACTGAAACAAGACCCATACCTCACACCATGCACAAAAACTAACTCAAAATGGATCAAAGACTTAAATATAAAGTGGAAAACGATAAAGATTATGGAAGAAAAAATAGGGACAATTCTAGGAGCCCTAATACATGGCATAAACACAATACGAACCGTAAGTAACAATACATAAGCACCAGAAGAGAGACTGGATAAATGAGAGCTCCTAAAAATCAAACACTTATGCTCATCAAAAGACTTCTCCAAAAGAGTAAAAAGACAACCTACAGAATGGGAAAAAAATTTTGGCTACAACATAACCGATCAGCATCTAATCTTTAAAATCTATAAGACACTGCAAAACCTCAGCAACAAAAGACAAATAACCCAATTAAAAAATGGGCAAAGGATATGAACAGGTACTTCACCAAAGAAGATATTCAGGCAGCTAACAGACATATGAAGAAATGTTCATGATCATTAGCCATTAGAGAAATGCAGATCAAAACTGCAATGAGATATCATCTCATCCCAACCAGGCTAGCATTAATCCAAAAAACACAAAATAATAAATGCTGGAGAGGTTGTGGAGAGACTGGAACACTTATATACTGTTGGTGGGAATGTAAAATGGTACAATCACTTTGGAAATCGATTTGGTGCTTCCTTAAAAAGCTAGAAATAGAACTACCATATGATCCAGCTATCCCGCTCCTTGGAATCTATCCTAGAGAAATAAGAGCCGTCACATGAATAGATATATGCACACCCATGTTCATCGCAGCACTGTTCACAATAGCAAAAAGATGGAAACAACCTAGGTGCCCATCAACAGACCAAAGGATAAACAAATTATGGTATATCCACACAATGGAATACTATGCAATGACAAAGAACAACGATGAAGCTGTGAAACGTCTTATAACATGGAGGAATCTGGAGGGCATTATGCTGAGTGAATTTAGTCAGTCAAATATTGTATAAGACCACTATTAAAAGAACTCAAGAAAAGGTTTAAACACAGAAGAAAATATTCTCTGATGGTTATGAGGGTGGCGGAGGGAGGGTAAAGTTTATTTACTAACTAGATAGAATTATCTTAGGTGAAGAGAAGGACAGCACACACTACAGGGGAAGTCAGCACAACTGGAGTAAACCAAAGCTAAGAAGTTTCCTGAATACAGTCAAACACTCTGAGGGATAGAGTAGCAGAGGTACGGGTCTGGAGACCATCCTTTCAGAGGACATCTAGGTCAATTGGCCTAACAAAGCTTATTAAGGAAATGTTCTGCATCCTACTTTGGTGAGTGGCGTCTGGGGTCTTAAAAGCTTGCAAATGGCCACCTAGGATGCATCAATTGGTCCCAATCACCTGGAGTAAAGGAGAATGAAGAACACCGAAGACACAAGGAAAGTATTAGCCCAAGAGACAGAAAGGGCCACACACACCAGAGACTTCATCAGCCTGAGACCAGAAGAACAAGATGGTGCCCAGCTACCACCAATGACTGCCCTGACAGGGAACACAACAGAGAGTCCCTGATGGAGCAGGAGAAAGGCGGGTGCAGAACTCAAATTCTAGTAAGAAGACCAGACTTAATGGTCTGACTGAGACTGGAGGAACCCCAGAAAGCATGGCCCCTGGATTCTCTATCAGCCCAGAAATAAAACAATTTCTGAGGCTGACTCTTCAGACAGGGATTGGACTGGAATGTGGGACATAAAGTGATAGTCATTAGGAGTGTGCCTCTAGGCTTAAGTGGATACGGGGGACTAAACAGGCAGCTTCTGTCTGGAGGTGAGACGGGAAGGCAGAGAGGGTTAGGAGCTGGTTGAATGGACATGGGGAATCAGGGGTGGAAAGGAGGAGTGTGCTGTCATAGTATGGGGAGAGCAAATAGAGTCACATAACAAGGTATGTATAAAATTTTTCTATGGGAAAAAATTAAAAAAAAACAAGTATGAAAAAAGGAAAATAATCAAAGAGACAGCAGAGATTTACAAAATAATACAAGAGTATTATGAAAACTATACAACAGTACAACCATTCACCTATCAGTCTGTCATACTGCAGTGGCTTGCATGTTGCTATGATTCTGGAAGCTATGCCCCCAGTATTTCAAATACCAGCAGGGTCCATGGTGGACAGGTATCAGCGAACCTTCTAGACTAAGACAGACTAGAAAGAAAGGCATTGAAACCTACTTCCAAATATTAGCCAATGAAAACTGTGGATAACAACAGAATTTTCCCTGAAGTAGTGCTGGAATATGAGCCTTCTAGGTTGAAAGACACTGCAACAATGAACTAGAGCGTACCAATGATTGTAAAGATGGCGCAGGACTGGGCAATGTTTTGTTCTCTTGTACATGGAGTTGCCATCAGTCAGAGACAACTTGACAGCGACCGACAACAACAACATACACTAATAAGTTTTAAAACTTAGATGAAAAGGAAACATTCCTAGATATGTAAAAAATGCCCGGATTGGTGCAAGAAAGAGAGAACTTTAATAAAGCAGTAAGTGTTAAAGGAATTGAAATGTTAATCAAAGAATGTTCTTCCCAAAAAATCTCAGGCTACCTAAGTTTTACAGATGAATTCTACTAAATTTTCAGCAAATAATTCTTTACTATTTTATAAAAATTGCTCTATGAAAATAGAAGATGTCTAGATATGGTTTAGTATAATTTTCATTCCAAAGTCAGACAAGAACACTTCAAGAAAAGAAAATTATAGGTCCATTTCATTTATAAATGTAGACAAAAAGTTTCCTAAATAAGATATTGTTTTTGTTGTTAAGTGCCATCGAGTTGGTTCCAACTTGATGTACAGCAGAATGAAACACCGCCCAGTCCTGCGCCATCCTCACAATTGTTGCTGTGTTTGAGCCCATTGTTGCAGACACTGTGTCAATCCATCTTGCTGAGGATCTTCTTCAGGGACTGGTCCCTCCTGCCAACATGTCTAAAGTATGTGAGACAGTCTCTTCATCCTCACTTCTAGGGAGCATTCTAGCTGTACTTCTTCCAAAACAGATTTGTTCATTCTTCTGGCAGTCCATGGTATATTCAGTATTCTTCACCAACACTATAATTCAAATACAGCAATTCTTCTTTGGTCTTCCTTATTCATTGTTCAGATTTCATATGCATGTGGAGTGATCAAAAACACCATAGATTGAAATAAGTAATATAATATAAATGAGATATTAACTTAATTAAATCCAAAAGTGCCTTCAAAAAATAACAATGCTGAGCTGAAGAGAATTATCCAAGGAATGGAAGAATGGTTCCACCTCAGAAATACCAGTGTAATTTCCCATTCAAAAGACTAAATGAGAAAAGCCATATGCTTATTTCAATTGATGCCGGGCTTAACATGTGTTTATGATTTTATATTAAAGCAAACTATAAACAGAAGATAAACCTTTTTTATAGGTAATGAATAATATTATTATAAAAGTTCTTATTTACAGTGTAGTTACTATGTATGCAGTGAGCTTTATATATCTCATTATATACTTACAGCAATACTATGAATACTGAGGGGTAAATTTAGAGAGATTAACTTACTTGCCTAAAATCATAGAGCTAAAAATTGGCAAAGAAGAGATTCAGAACCAGGTATGTCCAATGCTAAATCCAAACGGTGTTCCCATACTCCACACTGACCCTGTGGCAAATACCAAACCAGCTTTATCGGTTTCCATCAAGATCTGCAGCTAGTCTGTAATGGAGTCATTTTGCCCCTAGTAGGGATCAGTGCTTATGATTATCTTAAATCCCATGTGCCTACATTTTGACTTAGAAGAATTACAAAGAGCCCAAGATGCAAACAAACTTCATCCAAAGAAAAAGAAAAAAGGCAACGGAGAAAATACTGAGTCTGATACCAGTGGCCAGGATGGTAAAGCAGACCTGGATTCTACACACATAAAGATCCACAAATCCAATGTGATCAAGAGCATGCTGAAATGTTGTTCACCAATTTAAGTGAGAGAGAAGGAGACCGATGCAGCTGGTCATAAACAGTCATAAAATTCAGTGCAATGTACAGAAGAGCAACTGTGTGCTGATCACTGTTAAACTGTTATTATGAGCCTCTGTTTAATGAAGAAGAACAGGGGATGTGATTTCCTAACAATGATATTAAATGGGGGAGGATGGCAGCCATCAGAGTAAACATCAGAGCAAAAATCTGTAGAAGAGTGCCAAGAACTTCTCTTGTATACTGGCTTTTTGGCTCCTCTTGCCAAAATTGGCAGAGTTGGTCTAAAAAGCAAGAGGTAGGAAATGCTGGGGACAGGTGCACCTGGGAAATTGGCCCTGGGAAACAGACCTCTGATTGGCCCTCTGAGTGAGCACTCAGTAATAAGCAGGCAGGAAAGAAGCTGGATCTATAGAACTGTCAAGAGGATTTTTTAAAACAAAGAAAAAACCTGAGAGAAAGGCTATGGGTACTGCTCAAGGACCAGACAAGATTCCGGTCCTAATTGATGGTATCATTATCAGCACCTTGGTGGAGACCGTGAGGCCAGTGACAGTGTCCTTCTGACTGTAACTGCTGCTGTATCTCCTACTCTATGTAGCATCTACATGTTCTGAGTTATATTCTCTGTCTACATCGAAGGAACTTGGATCCTTTACCAATACCTCTTGACATCTGTGTTCACTTCCTAGGGCTGCCATAACAAACTACCACAAAGCGGGTGGCTTAAATCAGGAATTGATTGGTTCACAGTTCTGAAAGTTAAAATTTCAAAATGAAGGTGTTGGCAGGGTTGGCTCCTTCTGGAGGGTCTGTGGGAGAATCTGTTCTATGCTTCTCTCCTACCTTCTGGTGATGGCCAGTAATCCTTGGCATTTTTTAGCTTGCAGCTGTATCACTTGAATTTCTCCTCCATTGTCACATGGTCGTCTTCCCTTTGTGTCTCTCTCTCTGTGTCTATTCTCCTCTTTTATAAGGACACCATTCGTATTGGATCAGGACCCACCCTATTCCAGTATGATTATGTAAACTGAACTGATAACATCTTCAAAGACCCTATTTCCAAACAAGGTTACATCACAGGTACCAGCAGTTAGGACTTCAACACATCTTTTTGTGGGGGACACAATTCAATCCATAATAAAATTTTTCCACGATCACAATCCTATTATCACAACATAGGAAATGGAGACTAAAAAATCTCCAAGTCACACAACATTTATCAGGTTTTGACAAACAGTGCTCACAGCTGTTTAGTTTCTAGTGCTCCTTACTTACCCATGTTACTTTATTAAAACATTCAGTGTATATTAGAAAAGAATAGCTACGATATAAAAGAAGGTATTTTGGACCATTTACTGACCACCATCTGTGCTAGGCAATTTCTAGCCCCTACAGTGAATCATTTTATAGAGAA
Source organism: Dugong dugon (assembly GCA_030035585.1). NCBI lineage: Eukaryota > Metazoa > Chordata > Mammalia > Sirenia > Dugongidae > Dugong > Dugong dugon. The sequence continues at coordinate 39,096,396 of CM057467.1, forward strand.
CAAAACCATGCAATGGGCTTTGTATTTATGTTAAGAACTTGACCAGTGGCTGCTAGTTGTTTGCCACAGCATCTATTCCCCCTCTTCCTCAAATGGATACCCAATTTTCAGTGTCGTCATGCATGCAGTTAAAAGACTATATTTTGCAGCTGTGGCCATGAAACTATATTCTAGTCAATGAGATATATACATAAGTGTTACATGGAACTTCTGGGAAGTCTCCTTAAAAGAGAGTAGTCATGCCATTCTTTGCTTCCTCCATTCTGTTAATGGATGTGTTGGCTAGAACTCCAGCAACCATGTTGGATCATGAAGACAAAGACCAAACCATAGGATGTAAGAGCACGGAGCTGGTCCCTGTCCATATCATGAAGATTTTATACCATACCTCTTGACTTCTTTTATATGAGAAATAAAGATATTTTTTTGATATTATTTAAGCCAGCATTGATTTTGGGCCTTGACTATATACAGCTGAACCTAATCCTAACTAACAGAAGAATATAATTGTTATTCCAAGTTCACAGATCTAGCAAGTGACAAAGCCATATTCAAACCTGTTCCAAACCCAGGTCCCTAGATGCCGAAGTCCAAGTACTCTTGAAGAATCTAGTGAAGAAACACCTTTTAGGATTGACTAGGAAAAAGACTCTGAGTTGGAAGCTAGAGATTTCCCTAGAAGAAATTTATTGAGGAATTCTCTCAGGAACCACATCCATGAGGACTGAGTAAAGGGATGAGTTGAATTGTCATTCAGTTGGAACAGAGGTCTCATGGGGAGCTTCAAAGCTGAGATGGCCTTTCAGAGATGTCTCGAATTGAGATAAGGGATCAGGACTTTTGAACTCCACCCCAATCAATCATTGGATGTCATTTGTCCCCAGTTAAGGGTCATAACCTTGGGAAAGATAGCTCCTGGGAAGAGGTTCAACTGTGAGCCATCAGCAGCCAACACTCCCACCTAGAGGAATGGGTGCCTTGGTTCTGAAGGGGTCTCTACATAGCACCAAAGCCTCTGCTATAATGTTTATTATTAATGAGCTATCAGAAGAACTTAAATCTGTTTCAAATATGATCTAAGATCATCTGTTCCCAAGTCATTCATTAACTTAAAATGTGGCACATACTTAAGTATCTTGTACTTGCAAGGAGCTATGCTAGGCACCATGAGAGATATGAAGATAATTTAGATATACAACCTGTTCTCAAGAAGACAAAGCAGAGATAACAATCACGCATCAAACAAGGCTGATATTTGTAATAAGAGGAATAGATACATGTTCCAGGAATTCAGGGAAGGGAAATGTTCTCTCCATTTGGGAAATTAGAAACATGTTCATGGAAATGGCAGCACTTGAGTTGGCCTTTGAGAGCAGAGTTAGATTTGGATATTTAAGATAGGGATAGGATTGGACAAGGGGGAGGGGGGGTTCCAAGATGAAGAAATAATCAGAGCAAAGATGAGTTAGTAAAACAAGTTTCATTTTGGCTGTAGTATAAAAGTAATGATGAAAGGTAGTGAATCCTCACATGACAAAGGTAGTTTGGGGGACATTTTGATGAGGGATGCAAATGCTTGGAATTAATTCCATAAGCAATAGGGACTTACTGAAGTACTTTGAGCTAGAGAATGACATACCAGGAGCTTTACTTCAAGTAGAGTAATCTGGATTACAAGAGAAACTAGATCAAAAAAAATTATTGTCATCTCCCTTTTAGTGTGGAAAACATCACAACTGTGTCTGATATGAAGTTACTTTATACATTACACCAAATAAACAGTGAATATATTCATTGTCATGCTTTTTCATTAGCTAATCAGTTTTCTTCACATTGTGTCATTATTTCAGTCCTGGATTTTAATCTTCCCTAACACAGGCATGTTAGGGAATCGAGACATGTCATCAGGAAAGACCAATCACTAGAAAAGGACATCATGGCTGTTAAAGTAGAGGACCAACGTGGAAGGCCAGTGAAAATGTGGAAGACCCTCAATGAGATGGATTGACACAACAGGTGCAACGATGAACTCAAACATAACAACAATCATGCAGATGGCACAGGACGAGGCAGCATTTAATTCTGATATACATAAAGTTGCCATGAGTCAGAGCCAACAACACAGGCATTATCTTTAATCAACCTGCCATTTCCAGTAATTAGCCTGACCATACACTTTAAACACTAGGGAGAGCCCAGGGGTCTCAGTCATTCACTCCAGCCTAAGATCTGAAAAGGACTGAGTCAAAAATGTTAATTTCAAGGACACCCAGTAGAAACAATGGGTAAGAGAGGTGGATGAGGAAGACATGGACCATTCTAGCTCCAAACTTCTCAGAGAAAGAGAAAAACATGCACTGTTACAGATACGCTAGAACAAAAAATCAACTATGTTTACTGATAAATATGTCACTATTCTATTATTTATCTAACAGAAGAAAATAAAAACAAAAACAAAAAAAGGACACATTAGCCTAACCAGTGATGAGGGCATTTCAATCTCCATGTGTAGTGGTTGGAAGTGCAGTTTCCAGAGTCTGAATCTGGTTCTGTGACTTACGACCTGTATTACTTGTCCAAGTTACTGGACAACTCTGTGCCTAATATTCTTGTCTTCAAAATGAGGCCATTAATTGTATCTCCTGAGGGGTGTTGTAAAGATTAAGTGAGTTATTATACGTAAGGCTCTTAGAACATTGCCTGGCACAGAGCAAGCACCCAATAAATGTTAATCATCATCAAAATTACCATCATCGCCATAATCTTACTGATTCATGTCACCTACTCACGCAAGTTTTTGTCATGTAGACATATTTATATAGCTTGGAATATGCATTTGTTATTATCATTCAGTTATTCAATATTAATGTCTTGGTCAACTGCATTTTCCTTCTTGATAAATTAGATTATTTTTAAACAACATCCAAATGAAGCTGCCTCTTTTTTAACCCTGAAAATCTCTCAATAGTTGTACCTCTCTAACAGCAACTTTCTATCTGCTCTTTCATCTTTCTCCTTCCACCTCCCTTTCCCATACCTTGTTCAGAATTAATGGTTTAGATTATATGTAGACATCATCAAAGTCCTGGGATCTGTGAGACAACTGTGTCCTAGTACACAATGATTGCTGAGGACCACTAACGTACTGAGAGCACTACATGCCAACACAACCCCCTTCCCTCCAAACATCATTCACTCAGCATGGTCTGTGTCATCATAATGGGGGTGGGTTAGGTAGGAGGAGAAATGAGGATTTGAGTCCTCTTCTTCTAAATGATTTTCTCTTTTCCTCTTGCTTCCAACTAAAGTTATGGTTGTGGTAAAAAGGCCAAGCAGGATCAGACCCATAGGAAAAGCATGAATAGTCATGTGATTAAGAAGCAAGAGAAATCCTTGATGCTCACAAGTTGTCTGGCTGAGTGCTCCAAGTTTTGAGATTCACTTAATGGTGTAGAGAGAGGGCTCTCACCCTCCTCCAGTCAGCAAGGCCAAACAAGACCTTCAGAGCTCTTACATTCCCTCTTCTAGACCACCTTCCAGGTACCTGGGACCCTGAAATTCCTTTCCCAAGTGGCCCAATCCTGTTTTCAGAGCCTGCTCAGTTCTCTTCCCCAGGTCCAGGGCAATAATTTATGCAGTGTGGACAGGGCTTGGATGTGTGGACCTAGGCATCCACACATATGAATTCAAAGTCCCTTGTAGTGCATGACAGAACCAAAGATGTAAAAAAAAAATGGAGCAGACTAGAAGCTATGACACTGAGGCCACATTCCAGCACAGAACTCTGACAAACCCAAGAATTATAAATTCAAACCTGGCCTAACCAGTCATTGTGAAGATAGAAAATGATAGAATGTATTTATTTAACACTTTGTTAGTGTGATTAGTAATGTTTTAGTAACTTACACATGGGATACCCATTTGTACTCTTGTCCACATCATAATAGCATGAGCATTTGCCTGGAGCATCCTTTATATCAGCTGTTCTTTAACAACTGAGGGTGGCAATAATGATCATTAACCTAAAAGGATTTGAAATCATGGATCTGGACACATTTATCCAAACTAACAATACTGGGACTAATAGAGTTAAGCACTTTAAAATGTCTAGATGATTCAATCAAATACCTTTGAAGATCAGCACTTAGCACAGTGACTGGCAAATATTTACTGAAAGAAAAATGAAGGAATGAATGAATCTAGGAACTTTCTCAACGGCTCATACTACTTGAGAAATTTGACTATAGCCTTCCATTTGGCAGTAACATTACTGCTAATACATGCAGGTGCCTTGTGCATAAGAAGCAATGAAGCTGATGAACAATAGCAATAGCTTTGAAATTTGCATAAAATACATATATAAAGAACTATTTTCTGCTTTTTAACAGCACATCAAGGTACTTACATGTGTAAACCAGGGATGTTACACTTGAAAATAAGTGCCATTTATGCTCAGCTCCTTCATTACATATTCAAATAAATGTACACAGTTACATTTGAATCTGCAATCTTTTGTGAATAGGAACAGTCAGACAAACTCATTTGGTCCATTTATTTAGATCTCTGATGGCTCATTTGAGTAAAATGCATGCACTTTCCTTGTTTTTCTTTCTAAACCATTAAGTGGAAGAAACATACTTTAAAGCACTTTGTTAAAATAGCATTAAGAATGGTGGGTTTTTTTCCCCCTTTCTTTCTGGTGCTCTTACATTGAACTGTGGTGCATAGAAATATATGTATCTCCATAAAAATGAATATACATTATGTACAACATCAATAACATTATACTGAATAAAATGTCTTCATCTACAGCAATAAATTGTTTTATGTATAAAGAAAAACAAATGGATTTCACTAGAACTAAAGGGATAAGTGATATGTTCTTGCTTCCCCTGCTGCCTCAACCACTGTGGACAGCAGGATTGCATGGGTGAAGACGGAAAGTAGGTCCTTAACATTCTGTAATTGCATGTTAGAGAAAAGATAAATCACCAGGAAATTAGAAAAATCCTTTTTTATGGGGTGTGATGGTTAAAGTTGCATGTCAACTTGGCTGGGCCATGATTCTCAGTGGTTTGGCAGTTATGTAATGATGTAATCATGTCCATGATGAGATCTGATATGATGTAATCACCTCCATGATAAGATCTGCTATGAGCAGGCAATCAGTAGAAAGGGATTTTTTTTGGGAGTGTATCCTGCATCCAATATGTATGGACTTTCTAGCAAAACTTGCTGGCTTTTGCTCTGCTCTGGAACCTGCATTTGGCTTCTGATCATTTGACCTCCGGGTCTTAGGATTGATCCAGCAGCCTGCCATCTTACCTGCCAATCTTGGATTCATCAGTTTCTGCAGCCCTTGAGCCAGCAGCCTGCCATCTGACCTGCTGATCTTGGGTTCATCAGCCCCTGCAGCTACGTGAGTCAGAAGAAGCCTCCAGTCTGACATCTGACGCACAGATTTGGGACTTTCCAGCCTCTACAACTTTATACGCCATTTCCTTGATATAAATCTCTCTCTCTTTCCATATAGTTCTGGCAAAACTATATATATAAATATATGCATATATATATATATATATATATGCATATATACAACACAATGCTCCTGGACCTGCATGCTCACAGTCTAACTGTTATATATTCATTCACTTGGGGAAAAAAAAAAAGATTAACTGAGCACCTGTTATATGCCAGGCACTGTGTTGGGCACATTCTTGACATAGATTCTTTAATTCCTCTTTTTTTTTAATCATCCAATCCGTTGCTAAGTTCTAACAAGTCTATGTTGACATAATCTTTCAAATCCATCCTGTTGTATCTATTCTAGCTTCTACTGTTCAAACTCAGACCTCTGTGATATTTTAGATGGATCATTGCCATATCCTCCAATCCATCATCAGATTAATCTTCTCAAAGCACAGTTCTGATTGCATCACTGCCCTGCTATGAAACTTTCAGCAGAAGCTAACAAACCATAACCAAATCCATTGCCATTAAGTTGATTCCAACTCGTAGTGACCCTATAGGACAGAGTACAACCGCCCCATAGTTTCCAAGGAGCACCTGGAGGATCTGAACTGCTGACCTTTTGGTTAGCAGCTGTAGCTCTTAACCACTAACCTACCAGGGTTTCTGAAGTTAACAAAGAGAGGTGGAAAGTCAGCCCCATCTCCACTAGCTGTATAACTCTGGGCAAATCAATTACCTTTTCTGAGCCTGTTCTTATAAAATAGGATTATGTAATGATAACTTCTTTATCAAGGATTTTGTCAGGATTAATGAAATAATAATAGTATTCTAATCTTTTTACACATTACTTCATTAAATGATTGCAACAACATTAAGTATGTACTATTATCCCCTTTTCATAGATAAGGACATTGAGACAAAGGGTGGGTAAGTAACTTGCCCCAAGTCATACACCTACGGAGTAGAAAGTCAGAATTGGAACTTAGGCAACCTGAAGCTAGAGTATAGGCTTTTGCCTGATAGACAGTAGGTACAAAACAAAAGTTAGGTCTTGCCCTCTTCCCAGATTTATAAGATACTTTTTCCCTCTATTGCATAAACTAAATAAACTTGGGTTTCTGACACTTGTGACAGAGTATTAGTTAATACATTGCCAGTAGGCTGAGTTTACCTTTGATGAACATTAGGGAGGCACCAAAGGTCTTCTGTACACCAACAAATTAAACTCTTTATGCAAGATATGTTAACTTATTATGTTAGCTGTACAACTTGAACAAATAGAAAGACAACAGCAAAAGAAGTCCGCAGGCATGAGAAGAAAGGAAATATTAAAGATTAAACCTAAAAACCCACTGCTGTCAAGTTGATTCTGAGTCATAGCGACCCTATAGGACAGAGTAGAACTGCCGCATAGGGTTTCCAAGGAATGGATGATGGATTTGAACTGCAACTGACCTTTTCTGGTTAGCAGCCGAGCTCTTAACAACTGTGCCACCAGGGCTAGAGCGGAAATAAATGAAATAAAGAACAACAAAAAAAAAGAATAAACAAGACCGAAAGTTGGTTCTTTGAAAAGATCAAACAAATTGACAAACTACTGGCCAAACTGACAAAAGAAAATAAAGAGAGAAAACAAATATCCCAAACAAGAAATGAGACGGGGATATTACAACAAGTCCAATTGAAATAAAAAGGATCATAACAGAATACTATGTGTCTTAGTCATCTAGTACTGCTCTAACAGAAATACCACACATGGATGGCTTTCACAAAGAGAAATTTATCTTTTCACAGTCGAGTAGGCTACAAGTCCAAATTCAGGACATAAGCTCCAGCAGAAGGCTTTCTCTCTCTGTTGGTTCTGGAGGAAGTTCCTTGTGATGCCTCAGTCTTCCCTTGGTCTGGGAGCATCTCAGCGTAGGAACCTTGTGTATAAAGGACTTGCTCTGCTCCCGGCACTGCTTTCTTGGTGGTATGAGGTCCCCATGTGTCTCTGCTCACTTCTGTCTTTTATATCTCAAAAGAGATTGGCTTAAGACACTATCTAATTTCATAGACCTAATCAATATAACTGCCACTAATCCATCTTATTACAACATAGTGATAGAGTTTACAACACATAAGAAAATCACATCAGATTACAAAATGGTACATAATCATACAATACTGGGAATCATGACCTAGCCACACTGATATGCACATTTTTGGGGGGGACATAATTCAATCCATGACACTATGAAAAATTGTACTTCCACAAATTTGAGAACCTAGAGGAAATGGACGATTTCTAAAAACACACTACCTACCTAAAATAACACAAACTGAGATACAAAATCTGAACAGACCCATAAAAAAAGAAGAGATTGAAGAAATTTCCCAGCCACAATAAATAAAAAAAAAAAAAAGCCCTGGCCCAGATGGCTTCATGGGAGAATTCTACCAAACATTCTAAGAAGAGTTCACACCCACACTACTCAAACTATTTCAGAACATACAAAGAAAGAAATACTTTGAAATTCATGCTATGAAGCCAGCATAACCTTGATACAAAAGCCAGGCAAAAACAACACAAAAAAAGAATATTACAAGCCAATATCTCTCATGAATATATATGCAAAAATTCTAGGCAATAGAATTCAGCATCATATCAAAAAAATAATGCCCCATGACCAAGTGGGATTCACACTAAGTATGCAAGCATAGTTCAACTTTAGAAAATCAATCAACGTAATCCACTACATAAATAGAACAAAAGAAAAGAATCACATAATTATCTCAATCAATGCAGAAAATGCATTCGATAAAGTCCAACACCTACTCCTGATAAAAACTCTCAATAAAATAGGAATAAAATAGAAATTCCTTAACATAATAAAGGGTATCTATACAAAACAAACAGCCAACATCATTCTCAATGAAGAGAGGCTTAAAGCATTCCTCTAGAATGTGAACAAGACAAGGATGCCAGTTATAGTTCCACCTATTTAACATTGTGCTGGAAATTCTAGCTAGAGCAATAAAGCAAGAAAAAGAAATAAAGGGCATCCAAATTGGTAAGTAAGAAGTAAAACTATCCCTATTTGCAGATTATATGATCCAATACATAGAGAACCTCAAATATTCCACAAGAAAACTAATGGAATTAATAGAAAGATTCAGCAGAGTATCAGGATATAAGATCAACATACAAAAATCAGTTAGATTCCTATACACCAATAAGGAGAACTTAGAAGAGGAATCTGGAAAACAATACCATTTATAATAGCCCCTAAACAGATACAATACTCACAATTAAATCCAACCAGGGACATAAGAGAACTGAACAAAGAAAACTACAAAACACTACTGCAAGAAACCAAAAGAGACCTACATAAATGGAAAAACGTACCATGCTCATGGATAAGAAGACTCAACATTGTGAAAATGTCAATTCTACCCAAAGCTATCTACAGATATAATGCAATCCCGATCCAAATACCAACAGCATTTTCAACAAGATGGAAAAACTAATCATTAACTTTATATAGAAAGGAAATAGGCCCAGATAAGAAAAGTATTACTGACGAAAAAGGATAAAGTAGCAGGCCTCACACTACCTGATCTCAGAACCTACTATACAGCCACGATAGTCAAAACATCTTGGTACTGGTACAATGACAGACACAGAAGCCAATGGAACAGAATCAAGAACCCAGATGTAAATCCATCCATCTATGGTCAGCTGATCTTTGACAAATGAACAAAGTCCATTAAAGGGGAAAAGACAGTCTTTTTAACAAATGGTGCTTGAATAATGGGATATCCATCACTAAAAAAAATGAAACAGGACTCATAGCTCACACTATACACAAAAACTAACTCAGAATGGACCAAGACCTAAATATAAAACCTAAAACGATAAAGATCATGGAAGAAAAGATAGGGACAACGCTAGGAGCATAAATAGAATACAAACCATAAATAACAACACACAAACACCAGAAGATAAACTAGATAACTGGGAACTCATAAAAAATAAACACTTATACTCATCAAAAGACTTCATCAAAGAGTAAAGAGAACCTACAGATGGGAAAAAAAAGTTGGCTATGACATATCCAACAAGGATCTAATATCTAAAATCTATAAAATACTTCAACACCTCAACAACAAAAAGACAAATACTTAGATTAAAAAATAGGCAAAGGATATGAACAGACATATCAACAAAGAAGACATTCAGGTAGCTAACAGACACATGACCAAATGCTCGCGATCACTAGCCATTAGAGAAATGCAAATGAAAACCACAATGAGATACCATCTCACCCCAGCATTACTGGCACGAATCAAAAAAACAGAAAATAACAAACGTTGGAGAGGCTGCAGGAAGACTGGAACTCTTTTGCACTGCTGATGGGAATGCAAAATGATACAACCATTTTGGAAAACAATATGGTGCTTTCTCAGGAAGCTAGAAACAGAAATACCGTATGATTCAGCAGTCCCACTCTTAGGAATATATCCTAGAGAAATAAGAGCCGTCACACTAATAGACATATGCGCACCCATGTTCACTGCAGCATTGTTCACAATAGCAAAAAGATGGAAACAACTTTGATGCCCATCAACAGATGAATGTATAAACAAACTATGGTATATACACACAATGGAGTACTATGCAACAACAGAGAACAGTGATGAATCTGCGAAGCATCTCACAACATGGATGAATCTGGAGGGCATTAAGGTGAGTGAAATAAGTCAATCACAAAAGGGCAAATATCGTATGAGACCACTACTATTAAGACTCATCAAAAGGTTTACCCACAAAAAGAAACAATCTTTGATGGTTACAAGGGAGGCAAGGGGTGGGGATGGAAAAACACTGAATAGACAGTGGTTGAGTGGTAACTTTGGTGAAGGTAGGACAGTGCACAGTACTGGGGAAGCCAGCACAACTTATACAAGGCAAGCTGATGTAAGCTCCATAGACACATTCAAACTCCCTACGGGACCTAATTACTGCGTTGAGGGTTATGGGGACCATGGTCTCAGGGAACATCTAGCTCAATTGGCATAATATAGTTTATAAAGAAAATGTTCTACATTCTACTTTGGTGAGTAGCATCTGGGGTCTTAAAAGCTTGTGAGTGGCCATTTAAGATACTCCACTGGTGTCATCCTGTCGGGAACAAGGGAGAATGAAGAAAACTAAAGACACAAGGGAAAGATTGATCCAAAGGACTGATGGGCCACAACTATGACAGCCTCCACCAGACTGAGTCCAGTAACTAGATGGTGCCTGGTTGCCACCGCTTACTGCTCTGACAGGGATCACAGTGAAGGGTTCCGGACAGAGCTGGAGAAAAATGTAGAACAAAATTCTAACTCACAAAAAACGACCAGACTTACTGGCCTCACAAAGACTGGAGAAACCCCAAGAATATGGCCCCCAGACACCCTTTTCAGTAATGAAGTCACTCCTGGGGTTCACCCTTCAGCCAAAGATTAGCCAGGCCCATAAAACAGGAAAGGGACAGGAAAGCTGGTAATATGGAACCAAGGTCAAGAAGGGAGAGTGTTGACATGTTGTGGGGTTGGTAACCACTATCACAAAACAATAAGTGTACTAAATATTTAATGAGAAGCTAGTTTGTTGTGTAAAACTTCATCTAAAGTATAATAGTAAAAAAAAAAAAAAGATAAAAAAAATTGGTATATATGTACAATGGACTTTTACTCAGCCATAAAGATGAAGTCCTGGTATTTGCTACAACATAGATGAACCTGGAAAAATTATGCTAAGTGAAATAAATCAGTCACAAAAGAAAAAATACTGTATGATTCCACTTATAGGAAATACCTAGAATAGGAAAGGGTATAAGAGCAAACTTTATTAGTGGTTACCAAGGGTAGGCAGGAGGGATGGGAAAGGGGGACTTATTATTTACGGGACACTGAGCTTCTGTTAAGGGCAATAGAAAAATTTGGAAACAGATAATGGTAATGATTGAACAACATGATAAACATAATGTCACTGAATTATTGTATATGCGAAGAATGTTGAAATGGCAAAAGTTTTGTTATAGACATACTTACCATGATATATGTACATACACTGTGAGGAACAGTAGAAGTTGTCACAAAGGAAAAAAAAAGAAAGCAGTGCCAGGAAAAGAGCGTGTCTCTTGGACCTGGGGTCCCTGAACTAAGAAGCTCCTAGTCCAGGGGATGAATAATGACAAGGACCTTCCTCCAGAGCCAACAGAGAGAGAAGGCCTTACCCTGGAGCTGACACCCTGAATTTGGACTTCTAGCCTACTAGACCGTGAGAGAATAAATATCTGTTTGTTAAAGCCATCGACTTATGGTATTTCTGTTACAGCAGCACTAGATGACTAAGAAAGTGCCCATCATCAGATGAATAGATAAACAAATTATGTTGTGCACACACAATGGAACACAAAGTAACAATAAAGAACAATGATGAAAACATCTCACAACATGGATGAATCTGGAGGGCATTATGCTGAGTGAAATAAGTCAATTACAAAAAGGCAAATATTGTATGAGACCACTATTATAAAAAACCAAGAAAAGGTTTACAAACAGAAAAAAAAAAATCTTTGATGGTTACAAGGGAAAGGAGGGGTGGGGAGGGGAAGTCACTAACTAGATAGTAGACAAGTGATAACTTTGGTGAAGGGAAAGACAACACACAACATAGGGGAAGTCGGCACAACCTGACCAAGGCAAAGTCACAGAAGCTTCCTAGACACATCTAAACACCTTTAGGGAAGAAGTTACTGGGGATGAGGGCTGAGGACTATGGTCTCAAGGGACATCTAGGACAAGTGGCATAACATAGTTCATAAAGAAAGTGTTCTACGTCCTACATTGGTGAGTAGTGTTTGGGGTCTTGAAAACTTGCAAGTGGCCATCTAAGATACATCTATTGGTCCATCCCAACTGGAATAAAGGAGAATGAAGAAAACCAAAGACAGAAGGAAAATATTAGTCCAAAGGACTAATGGACCACATGAACCACAGCCTCTACCAGCCTGAGACCAGAAGAACCAGATGGTGCCTGGCTACCACCACCGAATGCTCTGACAAGGATCACTATAGAGGGTACCGGACAGAATGGGAGAAAAATGTAGAATGAAATTCAAATTCAAACACTAAAAAGACCAGATTTACTGGTCTGACAGAGACTGGAGACCTCCCAAGACTATGGCCCCCGGACACCCTGCTAACTCAGAACTGAAGCCACTCCCAAAGTCCACCTTTCAGCCAAAGCTAAGACAGGCCTATAAAACAAACAACAACACATGTAAGGAGCATGTTTCTTAGTTCCAGCAAGTATACAAGACCAAGTGGGCAACACCTGCCCAAAAGACGACAAGGCAAAAAGGGACAGGAAAACCAGACAAACGGACACGGGAACCTGGGATGGAAAGAGGGAGAGTGCTGACACATTGTATGGATTGCAATCAATGTCACAGAACAATTTGTGCATACATTTTTGAGTGAGAAACTAATTTGTGCTGTAAACTTCACCTAAAGCACAATAAAATTAAAGAAAAAAAAGTATGTTAACTTATTATCTCTTTCAAGTATATTCAAAGCATTTTGTTCAAAGAAACAAAGCATAGAAAGCTTGATAAAACCATATTTCTCAAGTACATTCTTCAAACTCTCAGATGTTTACTGAAAAACATACAAATAATTTTTAATGATCAGCTGCTTTATGGTTTAGAATGTATAGTTTAAATTTTGAGCTTCCTGCCTATCCTGATAATGGTAGTATCTCATTTCAAGGGTCATTAGCCACTAAGCTAATAAATTTGAACTTTCTAAAAAAACCCCAAACCCATTGTCATCGAGTTAATTCCGACTCATAGCGATCCTATAGGATGGAGTAGAACTGCCCCATAGGGTTTTCAAGGAGTGGCTGGTGGATTTGAACTGTCAACCTTTTGGTTAGCAGCTGTAGCTCTTAACCACTCCACCACCAGGGCTCCAAAAAATTTGAACTCTACAGGTAGCTAATTTGCACTCGTTCCTCCATTTCAGGCTGTTTATTTACTCATTTAATCATTAGTCAAACGTCTGAACAAAGTTCTACATTAGATAGTGTCAGATACCTTTGCTACTAGACAAAGAGTTAATCACTCCCATGGCTCATCTGCGTTATCAAATAAATACTTTATTGAACAAGAGCTTTGTTTCTTACTCTTCCTACCACCCTAAAGCCAGACATGCACTTCTTGCTTCCCAAATGCTCTGCTCCCCAGTCATAGAATATGAACTCAAGACTCCAGGGCTAGGAATACTCTCAGTGTGTATCTTTTCTGTGGCAGAACTTTGACTGCTCAGGTTTATCTTTATCTTTGTATCCTCAGGCTTCCCACTGCACACAAGGAATTTCTATTTGAAGCATACATTTCATGAAGTAGTTCAGCTATGCTTGGCGTTGTAAGCAGAGAATCCAGCACAGGAGCGATGCCTTTTGAATTGTTTCTTACAGAGTTTCTCCATATAGAGATGATAAATGCTAGGCTAGCTTTACAAAAATTTTGTACAAAAAAGAAATCAACCAATTAAATGAGCATACTACAGATCAGATGAAATAACAATACACTTCGCTGTACCTCTTTACATTGTCTTAATAGTTTCTATTGGGTTTTCAATGCTCTGTAGACTAGATAAATAAATAGCTTTCAAGTTTCAGCATTAATGTATTACCAGTGCCTTCCTATATTTTTTGCTGCTACAAATAGAGAAAGCATAACTCTGAGCTGGATGCATTGTCCGAGTTTGAATTAATCTTTAGGCAGGCAGGTGGCTTTTTATTTTCATATGTTTCACTTGAATTTCTTCATCTCTGAAGTCAGCCCCATTAAGATTTATGAGCTTTATAAATACTTCCAAAGGTTTTTATTGAGCTACAAAGGTGCTCTTTGGAACACTCAACCCCAGGTTCTGGGAAAATGATAAACAGGTAGCTTATCAACATAACCTGACAATGACAGGTTGATCTATCAATGGATAAGTTCATTCTCTTTTTTCTCTGAAGATGAAAAATATATCTGAAGGATGAAGCATCTGTATTAAAGATTCCATTCAATATCCCTTTTTGGCTCATGAGATTCAAGCAAAGCTCGAAGGAAGCCTCTTAAGTAATAATGACAGCCCTTTATTGTCATCAAAGTAATCCACTGCTTAAAATCCCTCCAATGGCTTTCCATAATCTATAGAATAAAATTCAAATCCTTTAGCCTAAGAAATAATTGATGAGCAGTACCTACTTACTATTCACATTCACTGCAGCCCTTCTTGTATCCAATACGTGAACCCTAGACGCTAACTATTCTTCCACCTAATCTACTCACACCCAACACAGACAGCCAATGTTCTATTTCCTACCTTTGCATCTTTGCTGCTGATTCACTCACTGTCTGGAAAATTTTCACCCTCTTACTCACCTAGCAAATGTCAAACACTTTCAAGAATCAGGTCAGTCCTTTATGCAGCCTCCGTGGGACTCTCCTTCTACCCAAGGAGAGCTGACCTCTCCCTTTGTTTTCCAATCACACTGCACATATTCTTATAACATCAATAACAATGTATTACACTTACTTATTTATATGTCTATTGCCTACCAAGTTATGACAAGCTCCTTGAGGACAGGAATTATGTTTATTCATCTTTACACCATTTTGTTGTTGTTAGGTGCCCTTGAATCGGTTCTGATTCATAGCAACCCTTCGTACAACAGAACGAAACACAGTCAGTTCCTGCACGTGACTCACAATCGTTGCTATGCTTGAGCCCATTATTGCACCCACTGTGTCAATTCATCTCACTGAGGGTCTTCCTCTCTTTTGCTGACCCTCTACTTTACCAAGCATGATATCTTTCTCCAGAGACTGGTCCCTCCTGATAACATGTCCAAAGTATGTGAGACTAGGTCTTGCCATCTTCGCTTCTAAGGAGCACTCTGGCTGTATTTCTTCCAAGACAGATTTGCTCATTTTTCTGGGAGCTTATGGTATATTCAATATTCTTTGTCAACACAATAATTCAAAGGCATCAGTCCTTATTCGGTCTTCCCTATTGACTGTCCAACTTTCTTATGCATATGAGGCAATTGAAAATAACATAGCTTGTGTCAGGCACACCTTTGTCCTCAAAGTGACACCTCTGCTTTTTAACACTTTAAAGATTTCTTTTGCAGCATATCTGCCAAACACAATACATCATCTGATTTACTGATTGCTGCTTCCATGGGTGTTGATTGTGGATCCAAGTAAAATGAAATCCTTAACAACTTCAATCTTTTCTCCGTTTATGATGATGTTGCTTATTGATCCAGTTGTCAGGATTTTTGTTTTCTTTATGTTGAGGTGCAATCCATCCTGAAGGCTTTAAGTCTTTGATCTTTATCAGTAAGTGCTTCAAGTCCTCTTCACTTTCAGCAAGTAAAGTTGTGTTATGTGCATAATGCAGGTTGTTAGTCTTTCTCCAATT
The DNA here is from genome assembly GCA_030035585.1 of Dugong dugon. NCBI lineage: Eukaryota > Metazoa > Chordata > Mammalia > Sirenia > Dugongidae > Dugong > Dugong dugon. The sequence continues at coordinate 39,112,383 of CM057467.1, forward strand.
CTGATGCGGTGTTCGTCTTCATATAGTACAGCTTCTCAGAGTGTTTGCTCAGCATACAGATTGAATAAGTATAGTGAAAGGATATAACCCTGACGCACACCTTTCCTGATTTTAAACCACGAAGTATCCCCTTATTCTGTTTGAATGACTGCCTTTTGTTCTATGTACAGGTTCCTCATGAGCACAATTAAGTGTTCTGGAATTCCCATTCTTTGCAATGTTATTCATAACTTTTATGATCCACACAGTCGAATGCCTTTGCATCATCAATAAAACACAGGTAAACATTTTTCTTATATTCTCTGCTTTCAGCCACTTTTGAATTATCTTTAGCAAAATTTTACTTTCGTGTGATATTAATTATATTTTTCAGCAATTTCTGCATTCTGTTGAATCACCTTTCTTTGAAATGGGCACATATATGGATCTCTTCCAGTCAGTTTGCCTGGTAGTTGTCTTCCAAATTTCTTGGCATAGATGAGTGAACACCTTCAGAGCTGCATTCATTTGTTGAAATGTCTCAATTGCTATTGTCAGTTCTTGGAGCTTTTTTTTTGCCAATGCCTTCAGTACAGCTTGGACTTCTTCCTTCAGTATCGTGGTTCTTAATCATATGCTATCTCCTGAAACTGTATACCATTAGTGATTAAAATACAGCTTGGCACACATTAGATAATCAATGTCGAATGAATAAATGAACAAATGGATAAAACAAATTTTGCATCTCTGATAAAATTATAAACTGGAAGGAAAATTGAGCTCTGCAATTTAGCTCAAACATCCTTTAAAAATTCTACATAAGCAGACAACAACGTGTAACTTTTAAAAAACCAAGCATCCTCTTGGGAAAACCAACTCTTTACACAAACAACTGATCTGTTTTACAAGGGACAAAAGTTCCTTATTTTTAAAGAGTTTTCTATTTATTGGAGTGATTGTTAAAAATGCAAATTCCTAGACCCCATCCCAGCTTCACTGAATCTGAATCTCTGAGGGTAATGACATGAGGGTGCATCTTTTTTTTTTTTTTAATTGTGCTTTAGGTGAAAGTTTACAGTTCAGGTTAATGTCTCTTTCAAAAATTTATACACATATTGTTTTGTGACATTAGTTACAATCCCCACAATGTGATAGCACACTCCCCCTTTCCGTCTGGGTTCCCTGTGTCCATTTGACAAGTTCCTGTCCCTTCTTGCAGTCTCATCCTGCTTTTGGACAGGAGCTGCTCATTTGGTCTTATATACCTGATTAAACTAAGAAGCACATTCCTCATGTGTGTTATTTTTTTATTTATAATCCTGTCTAATCTTTGTCTAAAGAGTGGGCTTCAGGAATGGTTTCTGTTCTGAGTTAACAGTGCATACAGGGGCCTCTAATCTCTGTCAGACGATTTAGTCTGGTCTTTTTATGTGAATTTCTGTTCTGTTCTACATTTTTCTCCTGCTCTATCCAGGACTGTCTGTTGTGCTCTCTGTCAGGGTGGTCATTGGCAGTAACTGGACACCATCTTGTTCTTCCGGTCTTAGGTTGGTAGAGTTTCTGGTTCATTTGATCCTTCAGTCCTTTTGGCTAGTATTTTCCTTGTGTCTTTGGTTTTCTTCATTCTCCTTTGCTCCAAGCAGGATGGGACCAATTGAAGTACCTTAGAGGGCCACTCACAAGCTTTTAAGGCCCCAGACACCACTCAACAAAGTTGGATGTAGAACATTTTCTTAATAAACCATGTTATGCCAGTTGACCTAGATGTCCCCCAGAACTATGGTTCCCAGGTGAGGCTGCATCTTTTGCAAGCTTGCCAGATGTTTCCTAAAGTTTGACAACTCCTTCTCTGCAGCTAGTAGATACTGGGAATACCTGGCACGACTAGGGCCTGGTATTGCTTCTTCCCCACTTACCTGACAGTTCTTAGAACTGAAGCTTTTCTCCCCTGATGTAAACCTAACAGCTCAATTATACATGACTTTCTGACCTCCAAATCTTATTACTGCAAACCACATCTTTTGAGGTTTACTTTGAAAATCACTTCAAAGTGACAGATAATCCAAACATTCTTTGTCTTATTTGATTAATACTGTAAGCCCTACTGAGCACATAACACCTGTGCTCTGCAATCAATTTGCTGCAGGGCATAGATATATGAGCTTGAATCTGATGAATCATAATAAGTTTCAGAATATATAAATAATATACACATATATTATTATGGTGTTATTAATACCAGTACATGAATCAATATAAGATTTCTGTGATGGCAAATTATACAGTGTCTATTGGATTTATGGAGCCCTGATGGTACAGTGTTTAAGAGTTGGGCTGCTAACCAAAAGGTCGGCAGTTCGAATCCACCAGCTGCTCCTTGGAAACCCTATGAGGCAGTTTTACTCTGTTCTATAGTGTCACTATGAGTCAGAATCAAGTCGATGGCAATAGATATTGGGGTTTTTATTGGACTTATAAAATTTTTCTTATCCATTAAAATACTATAAACATATTTATATGAATGTAGAAGAATGTACTGGTGCTCATATATGTCCCATTTACCACATGTTATTTTATCCTTTTAGCTATAAGTCCTAAAGTGCTCCAGATCAGGCATCAAGTTATGCTAATAACGATCTTGTTGGCTCCACAGAACTCTTCAAACAATCAGTGAAGTTTTCTGAAGGTGTTAGAATACAGTTAGATTTATTTGAAGAACAGAAACTATGTGAGTTTCTATATATATCTATAATGACTTAAATGTTTAAGCAATATGTTTTTCTGATTAACATCACTATTGCAAAATAAACAATTTCGGATGGAGTCTAACAGGGATTATTTTCAAATTTCTTCTTTTGTTACAGAAATGGGGCTCCGCTTGGTGCAGGCTGGATGTTTTTGGGGTTTTTTTGTTTTTGTTTTTGCCTTTTCATTAATTTTCTTGGAAAATGGATATTTACTTCTACTTACAAATTCTTAAGGCTGTAGAATGTAAGAACAAAAGGAACTTCACAGCCAACTTACTTGTTCAAGGTCTGTGGCAAAAATGGGACTAGAATCAAGTCTACTCTGTCTACAAATGGCTTTCTTCTATTCCATAAATTCAGATAAAAGAATTTAACATACATGCATTAGATGCCACTTTGTAAAAAGGAAGCAACATTTCAAACATAAGGTTAAAAAAAATAACTGTCTCAAAATATCTCCCACGAAGTCTGTCCTTCAAGACACCATTTCTTGACAAAGTTTTTGTTAAAACAAGACGTGTAGCCAGTAGCAGTAGCAAATTAATCTGAAAAAGAGAAATTATTCCTCTTCCACCCATGTATCTAGTCATTCATCGATTCAGTCATCAAGCATATATTCAGAGACACTTCAAGCAAGACACAGCTAAGTCTGAGGATACATAGGTCAACAAAAAATGGCTCCTGCTTTGACTAATTTACTCTAGTGTGGAGAGACAGAGACACCAACCAATAAATAACTGTACAAGTTATGACTGCAGCAACGAAATCCCAAAACAATAGTTTAAAATCTGGCCTGAGATCAGTCAAAAAGAATAACATTTGTGCTGAGTTTGAAGTATAACCTGATCATGTCTCTAACTTGAGTGCAACTAATGGGTCCCTAGGAATCTCTGGGTGGTACAAATAGTTAACAAGCTCAGCTGCTAACCAAAGGGTTGGAGGTTTGAGTCCACCCAGAGATGTCTCGGAAGAAAGACCTGGAGATCTACATCTGAAAAATCAATCACTGAAAACCCTATGGAGCACAGTTCTACTGTGACACATATAGGGTTGCCATGAGTAGGAACCGACTTGACAGCAACTGGTCAGTGCCATGCTTGGAGTTATCGTCCACCAGGTGTAACGGATGTTCGGGCTATCTCAATCTAAAGTGCTCATCTTCTCTTCTTCTATACATCAAGGATGTCAAGTCTGAGTGGGAGGGAGAGCAATGAATCTTAGTTTTTCCCTAACCCAGTTTGCTAAACTAATGTATGGACAATTAAATGTCTGATGGACATTTAAAACAGGGTTCAGCAGGCTGCATAGGAAGCATGGTAACTGGGGCTCTGTAGTTACCACAGGTAGCAAGGCAGCATCTTATCATAGCTGTAAAGATTCCTTCAGGTTGGAAGAAACTACTCCCCAGCATTATGTTCAGAGAAGAGGCCAGGACCCTGACAATCAATATTCTGTCATTCCTTCCCCTATGCATATTCACAGGACACAAGGCTGCCTCAGAGTGGTGAGGTCAAGTCAGGTTCCAGAGTACCTATCACTTCAGGGGCTGGCTGCTGTGGAGTTCTCAGCTCTGAGGGGAGTCATCTTTAGGAATAATGACAAGAAATAAGGAGAGGAGGGAAGGGCCAAGATGGCGGAGTAGTCAGATGCTTCCTATACTCCCTCTTACAACAAAACCCTGAAAAAACAAGTGAATTGATTATATATGACAATCTAGGAGCCCTGAAAAACAAAGAAAAAGTTGAGGAATCAGACTGAGTGGCAGAGGGATGGAGAGATGATTCAGAAGCAGGAAGGAGTAGCCAGACTTGACCCAGCAGGAATCGGCACCCTGCAGGCTGGATCGGCTGGTGTGAGTTGTGAGGAAAGCAGTGGTGCTTGGGATGCGGCTTCCACATTGGGAGAGACCAAGCTGTGCAAGTTGGCTCAGACCTCCAGAACTAGCAGAAAACAGCACTCGATAGGAGAAGGATAAGTATCAGTGTCTAACCTACCATGCAGATCAAAAAAAGAAAAAGAAAAAAAAAAAAAACCCTCCTTTTGGGAAATACCTCTCTCCCATTTCCCTGCTCACTTCCAGCTCTGCTCCAGGTCCCTGGTCCTGCTTCAGCATTTGCTACACTCCCTGGGCTGGAAGTAGGACCCATCAAGTGCCCTGAGCCATTCTCCTAGCTTTGGAGAGGGAACAAATTAACAAACAGGAAAAATCAGTCTGCCAGCTCTCCTAAGCAGGGAACTCAGGGCAGGCACAGCCCCTTTGCCTAGGCATAGGCATAATGGGTCCACGGACTTAGAATGCCTTTCACCCCTGCATAGACCTGTGTGGGCCCATTTCAACAGCATAGACCATCATTAACACAGTATACCAGGGTATATACCTGAACACTATTTTCATCTGTATCTGCTATAAGGGGGAATGTCAGATTCGTGACAGTTGACACTGTCCTGCCCATTAAGCAGGGTCCTTACCTACCGACATCAGAGGCCTGAGGACTGGTGGCTCCACCCATTCCACCAAGCCACCCACAACAGAGGTCCAAGAATAAGTGGTGACTCCCAATCCTTAGAGGCAACAGCACTGCGTGCCCATATTCCGGCTGCAAAACCCACCTATCTATGTGCTCTAGGGACCAGGGACACGCCTTCCACCCAGTCACTCAGGGGCAGCAGTCAACACCCTGCCTTGATCAGTGCATGACCCCAAACTGCAGTCAGATACCTGTGCCTATTCAAATCACCCCCACCTGTCCAGGAGTGCAGGTGAGAGCCTACACCATACACTTGGTGACCTGGACACCTCAGCTGAATCCACAAAAGTAAATGGACTCTTGGGCTCACATACCTAGTAACAGCTCTAGCCACCTGGAGACAGGACGTGAGAGCTTCAAAGACACCAATAATCAAACTAGCTTACAGGACCAGCCTATTTCGGCATATCAAAACAAAATAAAACAAGAAGCTAGGACACATTAAGCAAATGTAAAATGAATAAATATAATAACTTATCGATGGCTCAGAGAAAACAGTCAATATCAAATCACATAAAGATGCAGACCATGGTCGCTTCAGCAAGCCACCAAAACAAAGAACCAAAAAACCTTTCCAGAGGCAGAGAAATTCTTGGAGTTACTGGACGTAGAGTTCAGAAGACTAACATACAAAACTCTTCAAGAAATCAGAAAGGAGATCATTCAAAATGCAGAACAAGTGAAGAAACACACAGACAAAGCAACAGAGGAACTTAATAAGGTCATACAACAGCATAATGACAAATTTAACAGGCTGCAAGAATCTATGGAGAAACAGTAAACAGAAATCTAAAAGATTAATAATAAAATTTCAGAATTAGACAACTCAACAGAAAGTCATAGAAGCAGAATTGAGGCAATGGAAGTCAGAATTAGTGAGATTGAAGATAAAGCACTTGACACCAACATATTTGAGGGAAAAACAGATAAAAGAACTTTAAAAAATGAAGAAACCATAAGAATTATGAGGGACTTTATCAAGATGAATAACCTATGAATGATTGGAGTACCAGAACAGGGGGGTGGTAACAGAGAATAGAGAGAATTGCTGAAGATTTGTTGGCAGAAAACTTCCCTGATATAAAAGATGAGAAGATATCTATCCAAGAAGTTCATCAAACATCACACACAGTAGACACCAAAAGAAAGTCACCGAGACATATTATAATCAAACTTGCCAAAACCAAAGATAAAGAGAATTTTAAGACCAGCTATGGATAAACAAAAAGTAACCTACAAAGGACAGTTAATAAGACTAAGCTCGGACTACTCAGCAGAAATCATGTAGGCAAGAAGGCAATGGGATGACATATATAAAGTCTTGAAGGAAAAAACTGCCAGCCAAGAACTATATATCCAGCAAAACTGTCTCTCAAATATGATGCTGAAATTAGGGCATTTCAAGAAAAACAGAAGTATAGGGAATTTGTAAAAACCAAACCAAAATTGCAAGAAATATTAAAGGGAATCTTCCAGTAAGAAAATTAATAACATCAGATAACAAGCCAAGACTAGAACACAGGACAGAGTAACAAGATATCAATCCAGATAGGGAAGTCACAAAAATACATCAAAGCTAAAACACAGAAAATAGTGTAACATAGATGACAATATGTAAAAGATGACAACATTAAAACAAAAAAGAGGAAATAAAAATGTAGTCATAGACCTTTCATATGGAGAGGAAGTCAAGGAGATATAAAGAAATAAAAGATTAGAGGCGGGGCCAAGATGGTGGAGTAGTCAGACACTTCTGGTGGACCCTCTTACAACAAAGACCCGAAAAAACAAGTGAATTGATAATATATGGCAATCTGGGAGCCCTGAACATCACAAAGGCAGAGTTGAGGAACCGGACTAAGTGGCAGGGGGAAGGAGAGACAGTTTGGAAGCAGTGAGGAGTTTCCAGACCTGACCCGGCAAGAGCCTGAGCCCTTCAGGCCTGATTAGCTCAGGGGTGAGCAGTGAGGCAGGCAAGTGGCTGTGCTTGGGAGGCGCGCTTTCTGCACTGGGAAACCCAGCACCAGAGAGTCTACTCGGCCACCCAGAACCAGTGAGAAGCAGCCGTCGACGAAAAATAAGTATTTGCATATGGCTTACTGTGCAGATCAAAAACACGTCCCTTAAGGAAAAACCTCTCTCCCATTTACCTCCCCGCTCCCTGCTCTGCACTGCGTCCTGGACTGGCTTCAGCAATTGCTGAAACAGGAAGTAGGATACTTCACACTCCCGGAGCCATTCTCCCTGCCTTAGAGAGTGAACAAATTAACAAACAGGAAAAAATAAACTGCCTGCTCCCCTAAGAAAGGAACCCAGGGTAAACACAACTCCTTTGCCTAGACACAGGCATAAGGGATCAACGAACATCGAGTGCCTTTCCTCCTGCATAGACTTGTGTGGGCCCATTACAACAGTGTAGGCCCTCATTACCACAGTACAACAAGGTATATGCCAGAACTCTAACTTCAACTGTTTCAGCCGTGAAGTGGCAGGTTCTTGACATTTGACACTGCTCTGCCCATGAAGCAGAGTCTTCACCTATGCACATCAGGGGCCTGAGGACTGGCAACTCCAGCCATGGCACATAGCCACCTGTGAGAGGGGCCCATGAAGAAGCGGTCCCCCCCCCCCCCCCAGTCCTTACAGCCAACAGCATTAGGTGCTCGTATTCCAGCTGCAAAACCCACCCACATATGCGCTCTAGGGAAAAGGGACATGCCTTCTTCCTGGACACTAGGGGGTGGCTGTCAGCCCCCTGCCTTGCTCAGAGTGTGTCCCCCTGCTGCAGCCAAATGCCTGTGCCTACACCAATCACCTATGCCTGTCTAGGACTGTAAGTGAAAGCCTACACCACACACTTGGTGGCTATCTATCTGAGCACCTGAGCTGAATCCATACAGGAGGAGTGGGCAGACTCCTGAGCTCACATACCTAGTAACAGATCTAACCACCTGGTGACAGGACATTAGAGCTTCAAAGTTTCCAAAAATCAAATTAGTTCATATGAGCAGCTTATTTGGGTATATGAAAACAAAACAAGAAGCTAGGACACGGTAAGCAAACATAAAATAAATAAAAATAATAACTTATTGATGGCTCGGACACAACAGTCTATATCAAAAAGAGGCATAAATAGGCAATTCGTGATGGCTTCAGTAAGCTCCCAAAATAAAGAATCTAGAAATTTTCCAGAGGAGGAAAATTTCTTGGAATTACCAGAGGCAGAATACAAAAGATTAATATACAGAACTCTTCAAGAAATTAGGAAAGAAATTAAACAAAATGCAGAACATGTAATAGAGGAAATTAAAAAGATTAGAGAAGTGCATAATGACAAATTTAACAGGCTGCAAGAATACACAGAGAGACAACAATCAGAAATCCAGAAGATTAGCAATAAAATTTCTGAATTAGACTACTAAACAGAAAGTCAAAGGAGCAGAATTGAGGCAATGGAACTCAGAATTAGTGAGACTGAAGATAAATCACTTGACATCAACTTATTTGAGGAAAAATCAAATAAAAGGATTTTGAAAAATGAACAAACCCTAAGAATTATGTGAGACTCTATCAAGAAAAATAACTTACAAGTGATTGGAGTATCAGAACAGAGAGGGAAAACAGAAAATACAGAGAGAATTGTTGAAGATTAGTTGGTAGAAAACATCCCTGATATCGTGAAAGATGACAAGATATCTATTCCAAGATGCTCATCGAATGCTACATAAGGCAGATCCCAAAAGAAAGTCACTAAGATACATTATAATCAAACTTGCCAAAACCAAAGATAAGGAGAGAATTTTAAGATGGCTAGAGATAAACAAAAAGTCATCTACAAAGGAGAGTCAATAAGAATAAGCTCAGACTACTCAGCAGAAACCATGCAAGCAAGAAAGCAATGGAATGACATATATAAAGCCTTGAAGGAAAAAAATTCCTAGCCAAGAATTATATATTCAGCAAAACTGTCTCTAAAATATGATGGCAAAATTAGGGCATTTCCAGATAAACAGAAGTTTAGGGAATTTGAAAAAACCAAACCAGACTTACAAGAAATACTGAAGGGAGTCCTCTGATTAGAAAATCAATAACATCCGATAACAACCCAAGACTAGAACACTGGACAGAGCTACCAGATATCAACCCAGATAGGAAACTCACAAAAGTAAAACAAAGCTAAAACACTGAAAATAGGGAAACAGACATCAATATGTAAAAGATGACAATATTAAAACAAAAAAGAGGGACTTAAAAAATGTAGACATAGATTTTTCATATGGACAGGAAATCAAGGCAATATAAAGAAATAAAAGACTGGTATAAACTTAGAGAAATAGGGGTAAATATTAAGGTAACCACACAGAAAACTAACAATCCTACAAGTCAAAATAAAAAACTAGAAAAATATAAAGACTCAGCAAAAACAAAATCAACAACAATGAAAATACATAAAGAAAAACAAATCAGCACAGAAAATTAAGTGGAACAAGGAAACTGTGAACAACACACAAGAAAAGACATAAAAATGACAGCAGTAAACTCATACCTATCAATAATTATGCTGAATGTAAATGGACTAAGTGCGCCAATAAAGAGACAGAGAATGGCAGATTGGATTAAAAAAAATGATCTGCCTATATGCTGCCTACGAGAGACACACCTTAGACTTAAAGACACAAACAAACTAAAACTCAAAGGATGGAAAACAATATATCAAGCCAACAACACTCAAAAAAGAGCAGGAGTGGCCATATTAATCTCTGACAAAATAGACTTTAAAGCAAAATACACCACAAAGGATAAGGAAGGATACTATATAATGATTAAAGGGTCACTACACCAGGAGGACATAACTATAATAAATATCTACGCAGCCAATGACAAGGCTCCAAAATACATAAAACAATCTCTAACAGCATTGAAAAGAGACAAAGAGAGCTCCACAATAGTAGGAGACTTCAACACACCATTTTCAGTGAAGGACAGACCCTCCAAAGAGAAGCTCAACAAAGACACAGAAGAGCTAAATATTACAATCAACCAACTTGATTTCATAGACATATACCACACAATACACCCAAGAGCAGCCAACAATACTTTCGTTTCCAGTGCACACGGAATATTCTCCAGAATAGACCACATATTAGGCCATCAAGCAAACCTTAACAAAATCCAAAGCATTGAAATATTACAAAGCATATTTTCTGACCATAAAGTCATAAAAGTAGAAATCAACATCAGAAAAAGCAAGGAAAAGAAATGAAACACATGGAAACTGAACAACAACTTTCTCAAAAACTACTGGGTTATAGAAGAAATTAAGGATAGAATAAAGAAATTCATAGAATTAAATGAGGGTGAAAACTCATCCTCCCAAAACCTTTGGGACACAGCAAAAGCAGTACTCAGAGGTCAGTTTATAGCAATACATGCACACATCCAAAAAGAAGAAAGGGCCATAATCAAAACATTAACCCTACAACTGGAATAAGTAGAAACAGAGCAGAAAAAGAAGCCCTCAGGCTCCAGAAGAAAGGAAATAATAAGAATTAGAGTAGAACTAAATGAAATAGAGAAAAGAAAAACAGTTGAAAGAGTTAACAATACCAAAAGCTGGTTCTTTGAAAAGACAAACAAAATTGATAAACCATTGGCCAAACTGACAAAAGAAAAACAGGAGAAGATGCAGATAACCCATATACGAAATGAGATGGGTGATATCACAACAGACACAACTGAAATTAAAAGAATCATAACAGAATACTATGAAAATCCATCACATAAATAAAACAAAAGACAAGAACCACATGATCTTATCAATTGATGCAGAAAAGGCATTTACAAAGTCCAACACCCAGTCATGATTTAAACTCTCATCAAAATAGGAATAGAAGGAAAATTCCTCAATATAATTAAGGGCATTTATACAAAACCAACAGCCAATATCGTCCTAAATGGAGAGACTTTGAAAGCATTCCCCTTGAGAACGGGAACCAGACAAGGATGCCCTTTATCACCACTGTTATTCAACATTGTGCTGGAGGTCACAGCCTGAGCAATTAGGCTAGAAAAAGAAATAAAGGACATCCAAATTGGTAGGGAAGAAGTCAAAGTATCTTTATCTGAAGATAACATGATCTTATACACAGAAAACCCTAAAGAATCCACAAGAAAACTACTGGAACTAATAGAATATTTCAGCAAAGTATCAGGATATAAGCTAAACATACAAAAATCAGTTAAGTCCTTTACACCAACAAAGAGAACTCTGAAGAAGAAATCACAAAATCAATACCATTTACAATAACCCCCAAGAAGATAAAATACTTAGGAATAAATCTAACTAGAGACGTAAAAGATCTATACAATGAAAACTACAAGACACTACTGCAAAAAAACGAAAACAGACCTGCATAAGTGGAAAAACTTACCTCGGATAGGTAGACTCAACACTGTGAAAATGACAATTCTACACAAAGTGATCTACAGATAATACAATACAATCCCAATCCAAATTCCACTGGCATTTTTTAATGAGATGGAGAAACAAATCTCCAACTTCATATGGAAAGGGAAGAGGCCCTGAATGAGTGAAGCATAACTCAAGAAGAACAAAGTGGGAGGCCTCACACTACCTGATTTTAGAACCTATTATACCGCCATGGTAGTCAAAACAGCCTGGTAGTATTACAATAACACATGCATAGACCAATGGAAGAGAATGAGAATCCAGACATAAATTCAACCACCTATGAGTAGCTGATATTTGACAAAGGCCCAAAGTCCGTTAATTGGGGAAAGGACAGTCTCTTTAACAAATGGTGCTGGCATAACTGGATATCCACCTGTAAAAAACTGAAACAAGGCCCATACCTCATACCATGCACAAAAACTAACTCAAAATGGATCAGAGACTTAAATATAAAATCAAAAATGACAAAGATCATGGAAGAAAAAATAAGGACAATGCTAGGAGCCATAATACATGTCATAAACACAATATGAACCATAAGTAACAATGCACAAGCCCCAGAAGAGAGACTAGATAAATGGGAACTCCCAAAAATCAAACACTTATGCTCATCAAAAGACTTACCAAAAGAGTAAAAAGACAAACTACAGACTGGGAAAAACTTTTTGGCTATGACAAATCCAATCAGCGTGTAATCTCTAAAATCTACAAGATACTGTAAAACCTCAACAACAAAAAGACAACCCAATTAAAAAATGGGCAAAGGGTATGAACAGGCACTTTGCCAAAGAAGATATTCAGGCAGCTAGCAGACACATGAAGAAATGCTCATGGACATTAGCCATTAGAGAAATGCAGATCAAAACTGCAAAGAGACAACATCTCACCCCAACAAGGCTAGCGTTAATCCACAAAAAACAAAATAATAAATGCTGGAGAGGCTGTGGAGAGACTGGTGGGAATGTAAAATGGTACCACCACTTTGGAAATCGATTTGGCACTTCCTTAAAAAGCTAGAAATAGAAGTAGCAAACAATCCCACTATCCTGCTCTTTGGAATATATCCTAGAGAAATAAGAGCCATCACATGAATTGATATATGCACACCCATGTTCATTGCAGCACTGTTCACAATAGCAAAAAGATGGAAACAACATAGGTGCCCATCAATGGATAAATGCAGAAACAAATTATGGCATATCTATACAATGGAATACTACGCAACAATAAAGAACAACGATGAAGCCGTGAAACATAACATGGAGGAAGCTGGAGGTCATTATACTGAGTGAATTTAGTCAGTCATACAGAGACAAATATTGTGTAAGACCACTATTATAAGAAGTCAAGAAAAGGTTTAAACACAGAAAAAAACATTCTTTGATGGCTATGAGGGTGTGGGAGGGAGGGTGAGTGTTATTTGCTAACTAGATAGTAAATAAGAATTATCTTAGGTAAAGGGAAAGACAGCACACACCACAGGGAAAGTCAGCACAACTGGACTCTACCATAGCTAAGAAGTTTCCTGAATACAACCAAACACTCTGAGGGACAGAGTAACAGGGGTAGAGGTCTGGGGACCACACTTTCAAGGGACATCTAGGTCAACTGGCATAACAAAGCTTATTAAGAAAATGTTCTGCATCCTACTTTGGTGAGTGACGTCTGGGGTCTTAAAAGCTTGCAAGCAGCCATTTAAGATACATCAGTTGGTCCCAACCACTTGGAGTAAACGAGAATGAAGAACACCAAAAACACAAAGAAAATATTAGCCCAAGAGACAGAAAGGGCCACATACACCAGAGACTTCATCAGCCTGAGACCAGAACTAGACGGTTCTGGCTACCACAAATGACCACCCTGACAGGGAACACAACACAGAGTCCCTGATGGAGCAGGAGAAAGGTGGGGTACAGAACTCAAATTCTAATGAGAAGACTAGACTTAATGGTCTGATTGAGACTGGAGGAACCCCAGAAAGCATGGCCCCTGGATTCTCTATCAGCCCAGAACTAAAACAATTTCTGAGGCCAGCTCTTCAGACAGGGATTGGACTGGACTGTGGGACGTAAAGTGACACTCGTGAGGAGCGTGCCTCTTAGCTCAAGGAGATACAACAGACTAAATGGGCAGCTTCTCTCTGGAGGTGAGATGGGAAGGCAGAGAGAGTTAGGAGCTGCTTGAATGGACGTGGAGAATCAGGGATGGAAAGGAGGAGTGTGCTGTCGCCATATGGGGAGAGCAATTAGGGTCACATAACAATGTATGTATAAATTTTTATATAGGAAAAATTAAAAAAAATAAAATAAAAGATTGGTTTAATCTTAGAAAATTAGAAGAAAATATTAAGGGAACCACAAAGGAAACTATCAATCCTACACATCAAATATAAAAAACGAGAAACACATAAAGACTTAGCAAATACAAAATCAACAACAGGGTAAAAGACAAAAAGAAAAATACATAAAGAAAAACGATTGAGCACAGAAAATTAAGTGGAAAAAAGAAACTGTCAACAACACACAAAAAAAGACACCAAAATAACAGCACTGAACTCATACTTATTAATAATTACACTAAATATAAATGGAGTAAATGCACCAATAAAGACACAGACGGTGGCAGAATGGATAAAAAAACATGATCCATCTATATGCTGCCTACAAGAGACACACCTTAGGCTTAATGACACAAACTAAAACTCAAAGGATGGAAAAAATACATATCAAGGAAATAACACTCAAAAAAGAGCAGGAGTGGTAATATTAATCTCCGACAAAATAGACTTTAAAGCAAAATCCACCACAAAGGATAAGGAAGAACACTACATAATGATTAAAGGATCAATACACCAGGACGACATAACCATAATAAATATTTATGCACCCAACGACAGGGCTCCAAAATACGTAAAATAAACTCTAACAACACTAAAAAGAGAGGTAGACAGTGCCAAAATAATAGTAGGAGACTTCAACACACCTCTTTTGGTAAAGGACAGAACATCCAGAAAGAAGCTCAATAAAGACACGGAAGAGCTAAATGCTACAATCAACCAACTTGATCTCATAGACATATACAGAACACTCCATCCAACAGCAGTCAAGTATACTTTCTTTTCCAACCCACACAGAACATTCTTCAGAATAGACCACATATTAGGCCACAAAGCAGGCATTAATAGAATCCAAAACATCAAAATATACAAAGCACCTTTTCTGATCGTATAGCGATAAAAGTAGAAATCAATAACAGGAAAAGTGAGGGAAAAAAATCAAATACATGGAAACTGAACAACACCTTGCTCAAAAATTACTGGGCTATAGAAGAAATTAAAGACGGAATAAAGAAATTCACAGAATCAAATGAGAATGAAAACATATCCTACCAGAACCTTTGAGACACTGCAAAAGCCGTACTCAGAGGTCAGTTTATAGCAATAAACGTACACATCCAAAAAAAAGAAAGGGCCAAAATCAAAATATTAACCCTACAACTCGAACAAGTATAAAGAGAGCAGCAAAAGAAGCTGTTGAGCAACAGAAGAAAGGAAATAATAAAAATTAGAGCAGAATTAAATGAAATAGAAAAACAATTGAAAGAATTAACAAGACCAAACGCTGTGTCTTTGAAAAGATCAACAAAATTGATAAACCATTGGCCAAACTGACCAAAAAGACATGAGAGGAAGCAAATAACCTGAATAAGAAATGAGATGGGTGATACCACAACAGACTCATCTGAAATTAAAAGTATCATAACAGAATACTATGGAAAACTGTACTCTAACAAATTTGAAAACCTAGAGGAAACGGACAAGTTTCTAGAAACACACTATCTACCTAAACTAACACAAACAGAGGTATAACAACTAAATAAACCCATAATAAAACAAGAGATTGAAAAGGTAATTAAAAATCTCCCAACAAAAAAAAAAAAGCCCTGGCCGTGATGGCTTCACTGGAGAATTCTATCAAACTTCTAGAGAAGAGTTAGCACCACTACTACTGAAAGATATTTCAGAGCATAGAAAACGATGGGATACTCCCAAACTCATTCTATGAAGCCAGCATAACCCTGATACTAAAACCAGGTAAAGACACCGTAAAAAAAGAAAATTACAGACAATATCCTTCATGAACATAGGTGCAAAAATCCTCAACAAAAGACAAGAATCACATGATCTTATCAATTGATGTATAAAAGGCATTTGACAAGGTCGAACACCCATTCATGATAAAAACTCTCAACAAAATAGGAATAGAAGGGAAATTTCCCAACATAATAAAGGGCAATTATATAAAGTCAACAGCCAACATCATTCTAAATGGAGAGAGTCTGAAAGCATTCCCCCTGAGAATGGGAACCAGACAAGGATGCCCTTTTCACCACTCTTATTCAACACTGTGCTGGAGGTCATAGCCAGAGCAATTAGGCTAGAAAAAGACACAAAGGGTATCCAAATTGGTAAGGAAGAAGTAAAAGTATCTCTATTTGCTGATGTTATGATCTTATACACAGAAAACCCCAAAGAATCCATGAGAAAACTATTGGAACTAATAGAAGATTTCAGCAAAGTATCAGGATAGAAGATAAACATACAAAAATCAGCTGGAGAACTTTGAAGAGGAAATCACCAAATCAATACCATTTGCAATAGCCCCCCAAAAGATAAAACACTTAGGAATAAATCTAACCAGAGACATAAAAGACCTATACAATGAAAACTACAAGATACGACTGTAAGAAACCAAAAGAGAAGCTACATAGGTGGAAAAACATACCTTGCTCATGGATAGGAAGACTCAACATTGTGAAAATGTCAATTCTACCCAAAGCGATCTACAGATACAATGCAATCCCGATTCAAATTTCAACAACGTTTGTTAGTGAGATGGAGAAACAAATCACCACCTTCCTATGGAAAGGCAAGAGGCCCCAGATAAGTACAGCATTACTGAAGAAGAAGAACAAAGTGGGAGGCCTCACACTACCTGATTTTAGAACCCTTTATACTGCCACAGTAGTCAAAATAGCCTGGTACTATTACAACAACAATACATAGACCAATGGAACAGAATTGAGAATCCAGATGTGTATGAGCAGGTGATATTTGACAATGGGCCAAAGTCCATTAATTGCAGAAAAGATAGTCTCTAACAAATGGTGCTGGCATAGCTGGATATACATCTGCAAAAAAAAAAAAAAAAGAAACAAGATCCATACCTCACACCATGTACAAAAACTAAATCAAAATGGATCAAAGAGCTATATATAAAATCTAAAGCAATAAAGATCATGGAAGAAAATATAAGGACAACACTAGGAGCCCTAATACATGGCACACACAGAATACAAAACATAACTAACAATACACAAACACCAAAAGAGAAACTAGATAACTGGGAGTGCCTTAAAATCAAAGACTTATGCTCAACAAAAGACTTCACCAAAAGAGTAAAAAAACAAACTACAGACTGGGAAAAAATTTATGGCTACGACATATCCAATCAGGGTCTAATCTCTGAAATCTACGAAATACTGCAAAACTTCAACCACAGAAAGACAAATATCCCAATTAAAAAATGGGCAAAGGATATGAACAGGCACCTCACCAAAGAAGACATTCAGGCAGCAACAGATACATGAGGAAATGCCCACGTTCATTAGCCTTTAGAGAAATGCAAATCAAAACTACAATAAGATACCATCTCACCCCAACAAGGCTAGCATTAATCCAAAAAACACAAAGTAATAAATGTTGGAGAGGTTGTGGAGAGACTGGAACATTCAAACACTGTTGGTGGGAATGTAAAATGGTACAACTATTTTGGAAATCGATTTTACGCTTCCTTAAAAAGCTCGAAATAGAAGTACCATACAATCCAGCAATCCCACTGCTTGGAATATATCCTAGAGAAATAAAAGCCGTTACACGAATAGACATATGCACACCCATGTTCACTGCAGCACTGTTCACAACAGCAAAAAGATGGAAACAACCTAGGTGCTCATCAACAGACAAATGGATAAACAAATTATGGTATATTCACACAATGGAGTACTACACAACGATAAAGAACAATGATGAATTCGTGAAACATAACATGAATGAATCTGGAAGGCATTATGCTGAGTGAAATTAGTAATCACAAACGGACAAATATTGTATGAGACCAGTATTATAAGAACTCAAGAAAAGGTTTAAACACAGAAGAAAACATTCTTTGATGTTTACGAGGGGTGAGAGGAGGGAGGGAGAAGGGAGGGGAATTCAGAAACTAGACAGTAGACAAGAATTATCTTATGTGAGGGGAAGGACAACACACAATACAGAAGAAGTCAGCACAACTGGACTAAACCAAATGCTAAGAAGTTTCCTGAACTTGGAGTGACAGTGTAGCAGGGGCAGGGGTCTGGGGACCATGGTTTCAGGGGACTTCTAGGTCAATTCGCATAACGAAGTTCATTAAGAAAATGTTCTGCATCTTACTTACGGGAGTGGCATCTGGGGTCTTAAAAGCTAGCAAGCCACCATCTAAGATGCATCAATTGGTCCCAAACCACCTGGAGCAAAGAAGAATTAAAAACACCAAAGACACAAGGAAAATATTAGCCCAAGAGACAAAAGGGGCTGCATAAACCAGAGACTCCATCAACCTGAGACTGGAAGAACTAGATGGTGCCCAGCTACCACCAATGACCACCCTGACAAGGAATACAACCGAGTTCCTGATGGTGCAGGAGAAAAACGGGGTGCAGAACTCAAATTTACATAAAAAGGCCAGACTTAACAGTCTGACTGAGACTGGAGTAACCCCAGAAGACATGGTTCCTGGACTCTCTGTTAACCTAGAACCAAAATCATTCCCGAAGCCAACTCTTCAGACAAAGAATAGACTGGACTATAGCACATAAAATGATACTCATGAACAGTACTTCTGAGTTCAAGTAGATAGACAAGACTAAATGGGCAGCTCCTGTCTGCAGATGAGATGAGAAGGCAGAAAGGGATAGGAGTAGGTTAAATAGACACGGGAAATCCAGGGTAGAAAGGAAGAGTGTGCTGTCACAGTATAGAAATAGCAACTAGGGTCACATAACAACGTGTGTATAAATGTTTGTATGAGAAACTAACTTGAGCTGTAAACTTTCACCTGAAGCACAATTAAAAAAAAAAAAAATGAAGAAATAAGGAGAAGATTGCAGGGAGGCAGCATCTTTTGTGGAGGAAGCTTTCTCCAAAAGCTTTTTGAGGGAAGGATAGTGCTCATGAGACGACTTCCTGCCCCAACTGCAGGGAATTAACCCTGTTTTTAAGCAGGGTGATGGCATTTAATTTGGCTTGCTAGAAAGACAATTCTGAAAGATATGAACAAGATGGACTGGAAGTTTATTATACCTAAAATTCCTTCTTGCGACCAGAAAACATGGTCTACTCTATAAAACTGTTAAATGAAAGGTTTCCTAAAGAATTGTAGTTGAGAAATACAAACACATCATGAGATTCTATTAAGCTTTTTACTTCAGTGGCTTTCTTAATTTTCCTGAGTACCTCATACATATGGACTCTATGCTGTGCAACTTATTTGTTTGCTCTCGCTTTGTCTTGAGGTTAGCAAGTAAAAATATTCTGCTACAATTGGCTTGTTAAAAACAAAAAGAAAGAGGAAAAAAATCCATTTGAAATAGTCAACTCTTTATCATGATGGAAAGTCTGCATGTCTACTTTGGACATAATGTACTGCATTTGTTTCTGGCTGACTCTTAATTAGTTAAGCTTTTAAATGATCAAGTATTGCACATTTTCACACACAGAAACAAAACAGTATGAGACGCAAGCGACTGGGATATAATACAAACGAACAAGAAAATGGAGGATTTATCTTCTTATAAATGTGAAGTAATAGCTTTGGGAACATTTTACTATTTGAAAACTATACAACTATATTTATCTTGACATAATTTATCACCTATTTTGAGAAGTATCATTTTTAATGATAATGCTAAATACAAATGTGATCAAATTCCAGGGAGAGGAGAACATTTTTTCCCCTTGAGTAAATTAATCATACCCAAAGTAGAAAGGTTATCAGTTTTGCAAAAGGCAATTCCAACAAATGACGTATTTGAACCATGCTTTCTGTGAAAGCAGATGCAGTAAGACTGTGTCCCCTTAACCCAAAATCACATGCCATTGTTTTGGAACCCCAGAAACCCTTTTCCACATGAAGATTGTCGTGAAAGAATTATATTTATTTACCTTCACCTTTTTTTAAGAATGCAAATGAAATACTCAAGTTACCTTTATCAAGACTCCTGGATCTGACTTTTCTAGTCTAGCTCTGCTCTAAAATGGTTAAATCCGTTTGGATCAAGATTCTTTAGTTTAATCCTGATATCCAACTGCAGTGCTAAAAAGGGGGCAAAATGAGCTAATCCCAGCTTCATTGCTAACTGCATGGTAAGGACCAGCATGAATCCAATTCCCACCTGGAAGTGGATCTAGTCTTTACCTTCCTACATTTCCATTATCCTTGTCGCCAGCCACAAACACCACACTTTCTCACCCGTGACTGCCTGGGGCCAGGTCCTCTTCATCCCTGGCCTGGTGAAAACACACCAGTTAGAAGGACTCTGTCCTTCAGCTGCCAAATAGGCAGATGCTAGCTTCTGCTGGCCCTCATTGCCCCCCTAGGTTGGTTAATTCTCTAGAAAGGCTCACAAAATTCACAGAGACTACCTATACTTACAGCTATCCGTTTATTATAACCAGAAAAGATAAAAAGAGACACAACAGATAAGGTTTCATAGGTGTCCTGACACGGTGCCTCCACTGTCCCTAGAAACATGCCACCCTCTCCATGCAGAGATGTTCTCACCAATCCAGAAAGCCCAGCTCCTTCTTTGTTCAGAGTCTTTTATAACATTGCATAGTCGTGTCTGTGGTCTCCCTGAATATACATGGTTGAGGCCTTGATGCATTGTCATAATCAATTGAATCAATGAATCGGCATGATTGATTGCATCATGCCTATCTTCCTTCTGGAGGTTAGTTGCCAGGTGTGGTCCTGGGGGTGCCCAACTCATTTGCACACATTTAAGTGTTGCCTGGCTGTTTTAGAAAAACAAAGACACCTTGATTGCTTTAGAAATTCCAGGGGCTATTGTGATGGTTAGTTTGTGGGTCAACTTGGCTGGGCCAGGATTCTCAGTAGATTGGCAGTTATGATGTAGCTTGGCAGTTATGTAATGATGTAGTCATCCCCTATTTTGTGATCTGATGTAGTCATCCCCCATTTTGTGATATGATGTGAGTGGCCGATCAGTTGAAAAGGAAGTTTCCTTGGGGTTGTGGCCTGCATCCAATATCTATACAGATGTTCTGGCAAAGCTCGCTTACTCTGGATCCTACTTGTCATCATCTGGCCTCCAGTTCTTGGGATTTGAGCCTGTGGCCTGCCATACTTGCCTGCCAATCATAGGACTCATCAGCCTCTGCCGCCCATGAGCCAGTGTACTGCCATCTGACCTGTCAATCTTGGGCTTGTTAGCCCCTACAGCTATGTGAGTCAGGAGAAGCCTCCAGCCTGACGCCTGACCCATGGACTTGGGACTTGCCAGTCTCTACAACCACATGAGCCATTTCCTTGAGATAAAACACTCTCTATATATAAATATATATGTATTCTTCACTGGTTTTGTTTCTCTAGAGAATCCAGTCAAAGACAGCTATGTTCCAGGAACTGCAGACAAATGTCAAATCCAGTTCTTTGTCCCACACCAACAAAACGGACCTCAATTCTTGATCATTAAAGAACAGAGGTTGCCCACATGATATAAACCAAATTTCACTAGAGAATTTTATCACCTCCAAGTTACTAAAACAAAATGGCATCACTCAAATTAAAATTAGTTGCACTCATTTATATAAAAGAGGTTCCTAGAAAGCAACAGGAATTTATGCTTAAAGATTTAGGATATTTCTTTGTCTTATTTAGCATTCATTGCAACTATTTCATTGTCTACAGGTCTATTCTAGGAATGAATTTTAAATCCTCAAATTAATATCAAATTTCAAATTCATTGATTACTGAAGTCTTTAGCTCATTCATGTGTGCATTTACTTCGAGCAAAATTACACTTATGTGGATAAAAATGGTCTAGCCTTTTATTTTTGGGAGCTACATATATCCAGAAATAGTAAACTAATAAACATCTTCATACACATCTTAAGAGCCATTGAAAGCACTATCTCTGCACCCCCACTTCCTGACACCAACTTAAAAATTACCATCAGTGGCTACTTGATCAACTTTCACAAATTCAGCACAGTGGTTTGAAAATGCCAAATAAAAACC
Organism: Dugong dugon; assembly: GCA_030035585.1. Classification (NCBI taxonomy): domain Eukaryota; kingdom Metazoa; phylum Chordata; class Mammalia; order Sirenia; family Dugongidae; genus Dugong; species Dugong dugon. The sequence goes on from CM057467.1 coordinate 39,134,470, forward strand.
AGAGTTCAACAGTTGTAGTAGCACTGTGACCTACAGTCATTTCTATATGCACATCAAAATGAAAAGAATTGACAGCTATTTTACTGTCAATTTAATGATTTCCCAACTGATATCCAGTGGAATTGAGTTTTTAAATGTAAACATGAAATATATTTTAAAGTAAAGCTCAGTCTAAAATATAAAATATATGGAGAAACATTTAATTTCTATTTTAAATAATCAGCTACACCCAAAAGGAGAATGATATTCACCTAAGTATAAATAACTGGCTTTCAAAGCCCCCTATGGTTTTTCACCAATAAAGCTCTGGCATTTCATCAAGAACATATGTTAAACTCTTATAACAAAAGCAATGATCTTTTCATCTGTATTTTAGAAAAAAACAAGTCATTGTCTTGACGGTATGAATTCATTGTATAATTCTGACACTTTAATAAGCAAAGAACTTTATTAATATTCTTAGTGTCATGGTTTGAATTATGTCCCCCCAAAAATGTGTATATCAGTTTGGCCGGGCCATGTGATTCCTGGTACTGTGTGATTTTCCTGTATGTTGTAAATCCTGCCTCTAATGATGTTAATGGGGGAGGATGGGTGGCAGTTGTATTAGTAAGGCAGGACTGGATCTCCAAGACTGGATTGTGTCCTGAGGCAATCTCTTGAGATATAAAAAAGAGAAGCAAGCAGAGAGTTGGGGTCCGCATATCATCAAGAAAGCAGTGCCAGGAGCAGAGCATGTCCTTTAGACTGGGGTCCCTGTGCCGAGAAGCTCCTAGTCCTGGGGAACACTAATGAGAAGGCCGAGAGAGCGAAAGCCTTCCCCTGGAGCTGATGCCCTGAATTTGGACTTTTAGCCTACTTTACTGTAAGGAAATAAATTTCTCTTTGTTAAAGCCATCCACTTGTGGTATTTCTGTTATAGCAGCATTAGATGACTAAGACACTTAGTTATTATATTTTGCAAGTGGAAGAAGAAACTTTAATGATCAAGGGCAACAGAAATTGCAGCAGTAAAAATACAAAAATAACAAGATTCAAATTGAAGCCAGGTATAATTATTCAGATTCTAAATTCACTAATCCCATTTCCTGAATGCGAGACTTGCTTCAAACGCAGGCTCATTTACAAAATATAAGGCAGAACTATGGTTTTCCACCATTCTTCTGGATGATAGTGTAGTACAGAAGAAAGAGAATGGGCTTTTGAGTCAGTCGGAGGTAAATTAGAATCAGAATTCAAGAAACTAAAATGCATGGCATGTTAGATGGTGGTTAAGGGCCAAGATTAAAAATAAAGCAAGGGATATCAGAAGTGTTGGGGGTAGGAGAGGGTGCAATGTGCAATTTTAGAGTAGCCACAGACGCTCCCATTAAAGAGGTGACATTTGAGTAAAGATAAGATGGAAGTAGAAAGTGATCCATGTGGGTGTCTGGGAGAACATCCAGACACAGGAAAAGCAAGTACAAAGACCTGAAGGAGGAGGGAGACTGACACGTTCCAGTGATAGGGAGGAGGCCTGTGTGAATGCAGTAGAATGAATGAGGTCAGGGAGGTAAAAGGTGCTAGACCCTGTAGGCATTTATGGTCACATTATAAAGACTCTCGCTATAACTGAGTGAAATGACTGCTTCGTAGGGAATAGACTGGAGGGTAAAGTAGGGAGTCCAGTTAAGAAATCCATGGCAATAATCCAGGTGAGAGACAGTGGTGGCTTGGATCAGAGAGGTAGCAGTGGAAGTTGTGAGAAGTGGGCAGATTCTGGATGTGATCTGAATGCAGAGCCAGCAGATGTGCTTGAGGACTGTGTGCAAAGTGTGTGTGACAAAGAAATGCATGTGAGGCGTGAGAGAAAAGAGGATGATTCCAAGGTTTTGAGGCTGAGCAACTGGAAGGATGGCAATCCCATATCCTGAGACGGAGAAGACAGACGTAAGAGCAGTCCCAGGCTCAGTAGTCGATGACTAGGGCTGGGCTGGAAGTACCAGAAGGAAATGAATATTAAGAACTCAGTTGCAGACATAGTATGTGTGAGATGCCAGTAGGTATCAAGTGGACATGTTAAGTAAGCACTTGGATTTTGAGTCTGGAGACAGATGAGGGGACTGGAGAAGTCCAGGCTGAAGATAAAAATCTGAGAGACATTAGCATATTGATACTACTTGAAGCCCTAAGGTTGAATGAAATCACCGAGTAGGTGTAGACAGAAAGGAAGTGGGGAAAGGATCAAGACCTGAGGTACTCTAGTTTGGGAACATGAGGAAGAACCAATACAGGCTTATAAAAAGTGGCCAGAGGGTTCAAAGGAGGAACTGGGTAACCTAGTGTGCCCTAGAAGCCAGGTGAAGAAAGGTATTTCAAGAAAGTAACTATCAAATAATCAAGTAATTTGAAGTTTAAGAATTGACTATTAGCTTTAGCAATGTGAATGTCATTAATAAATAAGGGCTGTTTCTACCAACAGGTGTGAGCAAAAACAATCACAGTTCGACTTAACAGAATGAGAGGAAAGTAGAGTCATTGAGTACAAAAATAACGTACAGAGAAAAAAAAAATTAGAGTGGAGCAGATGGAGATTAATTACTTTTTAAGAGGGGAAAAATAAGTTTGTACGCTGAAGATAATGATCCAGAGGAAAATACTGTTAATGCAGAAGACATGTGATGGTTAAGGTTGTGTGTCAATTTGGCTGGGTCATGATTCTGAGTGTTTTGGCAGTTGTGATCACTTCACTGTTGAAATTTGATATGTGATCACCCCCATGATGTAATCTGCTGAGTGGTACCGGTGGGGGCAGGGCCTGTGGTGGCTCACTGCCCCCACAGCCTTCACCTCTCCGCCCTCTGCCGCCTTCTTCCTTCCTGCTCACCTCGATGAGGCTTCTGGCTTGTTCTAGATCCTGCAGCTGCCTCCGGTTCATCTGACCTCTGGTGCTTGGGACTTGAACTACCAGCTTATCTGCGGATCTTAGGTTCACTAGCCCCTGCAGCTACATGAATCAGGAGCCTTGAGGTCTTGCCTGCCGATCTTGGGATTTGTTAACCTTCACAGCCTGTGAGCAAGAGCCCTGCTCTCCGACCTGCTGTTCTTGGGTTCGCCAGCCCCTGCAGCTGTGTGAATCAGGAGAAGCCTCTATTCTGATGCACAGATTTGGGACGTTCCAGCTTATACAATCGTGTGAGCTGTCTCCTTGATATAAATCTCTCTATATATATGCTTTACTGATTTTGCTTCTCTAGAGAACCCACGCTAGATAAGAGAGAAGAACTCCTGGAGCTGTATTTTTGAATAGTAAGCAGGGATGGGAGCTGGTTCACAATGCTTTAGTTAGGAATACGAATCATTCAAAATAACAGTAGAAAAGCCACAGTTACAAGTACTGATGTAGGGAGGTGGGCAGATGTGATGTTGCTGACAGTCTGTAGAAGGTTCTCTTCTGATGGCTTCAATTTTTGTTCAGTAAACTAAAAAGTAATGCCAGTGCTGAGAATAAATCTAGGACAAGTGTTAGGGTTTGAGAAAAAGGAGAAAATAACCTTGAAAAAGAAGAACAAAGTTGAAGGACTCACACTTCCCTCATGTGTTACTGGTGGACATGTAACATAGTGCTGCCGCTATGGAAAAGTCTGGCAGTCTTTCAAAAATTAAATATACAATTACCATACAAGCCAGCAATTCCACTCCTAGGTATATACCCAAAAGAACGGAAAACAGAAATAGATACTTGTACCAGTGTTCACTGTAACATTACTCACAGTAGGCAAAAGTTGCAAACAACCCCTGTCCACCCACAGATGAATAAACAGTGGTATACCCATGTTGCTGTTGTTGTTGTTAGGTGCCATCGAGTCAGTTCCAACTCATAGTGACCCTATGTACAATACAATTATGCCCAGTCCTGTGCCATCCTCACAATTGTTGTTATGCTTGAACCCACTGTTGCAGCCACTGTGTCAATCCATCTCACTGAGGGTCTTCCTCTTTTTCAAAGATCCGCTACTTTACCAAGCATAATGTCCTTCTCCAGGGACTGGCCCCTCCTAATAACATGTCGAAAGTATGTAAGATGAAATCTTGCCATCCTTGTTTCTAAGGAACATTATGGCTATACTTCTTCTAAGACATTTTTTTATTCTTTTGGCAGTCCATTGTATATTCAACACTCTTCGCCAACACCATAATTCAAATACGTCAATTCTTCTTTGGTCTTACTTTATTCAATGTCCAGCTTTCCAATGCATATGAGGTGACTGAAAACACCAACGCATGGGTCAGGTGCACCTTAGTCCTCAAAGTGACATCTTTGCTTTTTAACACCTTAAAGAGTGTTTCTGTAGCAGATTTGCCCAATGAAATATGTAATTTGATTTCTTGACTGCTGCTCTCATGGGCATTGATTCTGGTTCCAAGTGAAATGAAATCATTGACAACTTCAATCTTTTCTCCGTTTATGATGATGTTCCTTACTGGTCCAGTTTTGAGGATTTTTGTTTTCTTTATGTTAACATGTAATCCTTAACGTAGGATTTATAGGTGTAGACTTTGAACTTCATCATTAAGTGCTTCAAGCCCTCTTCGCTTTCCACAGGCAAGGTTGTGGCATCTGCATATCACAGGTTGTTAAATGAGTCTTCCTCCAATCCTGACACCATGCTCTTCATCATATAGTTCAGCTTCTCTATTTGCTCAGCGTACAGATTAAGTATGGTGAAAGGATATAACCCTGACGCACACCTTTCCTGACTTTAAACCATGCAGTATCCCCTTGTTCCGTTCAAACAACTGACTCTTGATCTGTGTATCCTCATGAGCACAATTAAGTGTTCTGGAATTCCCATTCTTCACAATGTTACTGATAATTTGTTATGATCCACACAGTCCAATGCCTTTGCAAAGTCAATAAAACACAGGTAAACATCTTTCTGGTGTTCTCTGCTTTCAGCCAAGATCCATCTGACATCAGCAACGATATCCCTCATTCCACATCCTCTTCTGAATACAGCTTGGATTTCAGGCAGTTCTCTGTCGATGTATTGCTGCAAATGCTTTTGAATGATCTTCAACAAAATTTTATTTGCGTGTGATATTAATATTATTTCACAATTTGCAAATTCTGTTAGATCACGTTTGGAATGGGCATAAATATGGATCTCTTCCAGTCAGTTGGTCAGGTAGCTGTCTTCCAAATTTCTGGGCATAGATGAGTGAGTGCCTCCAGCCTTGCTTTCACTTGTTGAAACATCTCAAATGGTATTCTATCAATTCCTGGAGCCTTCTTTTTCGCCAATGCCTTCAAGTGCAGCTTGGACTTCTTCCTTCAATACCATTAGTTCTTGATCATATACTACCTCTTGAAATGGTTGAACATTGACCAATTCTTTTTGGTACAGTGACTGTGTATTCTTCCCATCTTCTTTTGATGTTGCCTGCATCGTTTAATACTTCCCCATAGAATCCTTCAATATTGCAACTCGAGGCTTGAATTTTCTCTTCAGTTCTTTCAGCTTGAGAAATGCTGAGGGTGTGCTTCCCTTTTGGTTTTCTAACTCTAGGTCTTTGCACATATAATACTGTACTTTGTCTTCTCAGGCAATACTTCGAAGTGTTCTGTTCAGCTCTTTAGTTCATTTTTTCCTTTTGCCTTAGCTACTCTATATTCAAGAGCAAGTTTCAGAGTCTCTTCTGATATAGTCACTTTGGTCTTTTCCTTCTTTCCTGTCTTTTTAATGACCTTTTGCTTTCTTCATGTATGATGTCCTTGATATCATCCCACAACTTGTCTGGTCATCTCCATCTTGAGATGGTCACTAAATTCAGTGGCATATACTCAAGGTCATACTTTGGCTCTCGTGGACCTGTTCTAATTTTCTTCAGCTTCAACTTGAACTTGAGTATGAGTAATTGATAGTCTGTTCCACAGTTGGTCCCGGCCTTTTTCTGACTGATGACATTGAGCTTTTCCATCATCTCTTTCCACAGATGTTGTCAATTTGATTCCTGTGTATTCCATCTGGTGAGGTCCACGTGTATAGTTGCCATTTATGTTGTCGAAAAAAGGTATTTGCAATGAGTAAGTCATTCTTGCAAAACTCTATCATGTATCTCTGGCATCATTTCTATCACCAAGGCCGTATCTTCCAACTACTGTTCCTTCTTCCTTTCCAATTTTCACATTCCAATTACCAGTAATTATCAATGCTTCTTGATTGCATGTTTGATCAATTTCAGACTGCATTAGTTGGTGAAAGTCTTCAATTTCCTCATCTTTGACATTACTGGTTGGTGCATAAATTTGAATAATAGTCGTATTAACTGGTCTTCCTGGTAAGCATATGGATATTATCCTATCACTGACAGTGTTGTACTTCAGGATAGATGCTGAAATGTTCTTTTTGATGATGAATGCAATGCCATGACTCTTCAGTCTGTCATTCCTGGCATAGTAGACCATATGATTGTCTGACTCAAAATGGCCAATACAAGTCCATTTCAGCTTACGATGCCTAGGATATCAATGTTTATGCATTTCATTTTTGAAGACTTCCAATTTTCCTAGATTCATACTTTGTACATTCCACTTTCCTATTATTAATGGATGCTTGCAGCTGTTTCTTCTCATTTTGAGTCATGCCATATCAGCAAATGAAGATTCTGAAAGCTTGACTCTATCCACGTCGTTAAGGTTGACTCTACTTTGAAGAGGGAGCTCTTCCCCAGTTGTATTTTGAGTGCCTTCCAACCTGAGGGGCTCACCTTCTGGCACAATATCAATGTTCTGCTGCTATTCGTAAGCTTTTCACTAATTTTTTCAGAAGTAGACCACCAGGTCCTTCTTAATCTGTCTTAGTCTGGAAGCTCTGCTAAAACCTGTCCACCATGGGTGACCCTGCTGGTATTTCAAATGCCGGTGGCATAGCTTCCAACATCACAGTAACATGCAAGGCACCGCAGTAGGACAAACTGACAGACTTGGGGGGGGTATACCCATACAATAGGATATTCAACCATAAATAGGAATGAAGTTCTGATACATGCTACAACATGGTTGAACCTTGAAAACATTACATTAAGTGAAAGAAGTCAGAGACACAAAAATGTATGATTCCAGACTCCAACCCACAGAGACCGAAAGTAGATTAGTAGTTTCCATGGGCTGGGAGGAGGAAGGGATGGTTAATGCCTGCTTATGAATATAGTTTCTTTTGGGGTGATAAAAATGTTTTTGAATAAAAAAGTGGTTTTGCTTGCACAATTTGGTGTAAAAAACTGAAACCACTGAAGTGTACATTTTAAAAGAATGGATTTATGGTATGTGAATTGTATCTAAAAAACATTAGAAAAAAGTAAACAGAGGAACAAAAAAGCTAAATAGAAAACAATAAATTTCTCTTTCAACACTGCTTTCACTTCATCACATAAATTTTAGTATGTTGTTTTCATATTCATTCATCTCTAACTCGCTAAGTTTCCTTGTGATTTCTTTGACCCATTGTTTAAAAGTGTGTTATTTAATTTCCACATATTTGTGAAATTCCTAATTTTCCTTCTGTTATGATTTCTAGTTTCATTCCACTGTGGTCATAAAAGATAATTTTTAATCTTTATAAATTTATTAGCACTGTTTTGCGGCCTAACACATGGTTTATCCTGGAGAATACTGTATGTGCACTTGAGAAGAGTATGTTATTTTCTGAGTGAAGTTTTCCATATACTGCATTTTTACACAAATACCATGTGAGTTATACATTTTTTACCAACAGTGCAAGCCCTTTGCACATTATATTCCTAGGTGCACTGTGCGCATTGTATGTGTGTGAGTGAGCGCGTTATTTACATAGGCACATTACTTGCAAAAAAAATATGGTATGTTGGGTCTAATTGGTTTATACTGTAACACAAGCCCATTTTCTTACTGATCTTTTGTCTAATTCTTCTAACCATTATTAAAGACAGAATACTGAATTTTGCAATTATTGCTGTAAAAATGTCTTTCTCCCTTCAATTCTGTCAATGTTTGCTTCATGTATTTTGGGGCTCTGTTGTTAGGTGCCTGTTTCTGTGATACTTCCTTGATGAACTGACCCTTTTATCACTATATCATGGCCTTCTTTCTCTTGTAACTTTTGACAAAATCTATTGTCTGATCATAATGTAGCCACCTCAGCTCTCTCCCGGTTACTATTTGCATGGAGTATCTTTTATCTTCCTTTCAAACCTTTTTACTTTGTATACAAAGTGAGTCTCTTATAGAAAGCATATCTGTCTTTTAACTGGTTTAATACATTTATATTTAACTACTGATAAAAAAGGACTTACTTCTGCTATTTTCATATTTGTTTTCTGCATGTCTTGTTTTTGGTCCTCAATTTCCCATTACTGTCTTTTTTGGGACTTGGTTTTTAGGTTTTTGTTTTGTTTTGTAGATTACCATTTTGATTTCCTTCTTTCCTTTTCTGCATATGTTTTGGTATTTTCTTAGTAACCATTTGGTAACTTTGGAGTTTACAATTCATATCTTAAACTTATGACAACCTAGTTAAATAATACCAGCTAAGTTTCAATAGTATATACTTTGCTCCTATACATCTTTGTCCCTGCCCCTTTACACTGTTACTTGTCACAGATCATACCTTTATACATTATGTACCCATTAATATAGATTTATAATTATTGCTCTATGCATTTGCCTTTTAAATCATATATAGAAAAAAGGAGGGTTACAAATGAAAAGTACACTACTACTGGCTTTTGTATTTACATATGCATTAGCATCAATTCTGAACGAGTATCTAATAGCCTCAGAAATTTTGAGTATTTCTCTTTCCCCAATAAACAGTCACCATAGTAAACAGATGCAGGTCCCCCTGGAAAGGACTGGGGAAAGAGCCATCCAATATACTTGTCATCACATTGTAGGATTCTTTGTCAAAGGGACCCAGCTACCCCTTCAATTAAGGGGTCCAAAGTCTATGAAATGGCTTAGCTCTAAAAAAGGGAGTGAATCATCATTACAGTGATTTCAGTGAGGTGTCTGCCCACCAGATGTAAGTTTTTCAGCTAAAGCATCAAACAGAACTTAGGCTGCCCATTTATGTCACTCCTAGGGATCCTGTAACCAATTATCTCCAAAAAATCCCTGTGGCACCAAACCATCTGATTACTACTCTAGCACCATCACACTGTCTCAACTATTCTGGGATCCCATTATTCCCACTGAAAACAAAGAACCTAAATCCAGTGCGGTATCTCCCAATCATCTCTGACCACAGCTTTTAATGGTGTTGGTAATCATTAACTAATGCATTTTTAAAAAAATACCTTGGTGAAGGGACTGTCCTCTAAGCCCACCCCTGAAAGGACTGAGCCGGTATGTACAAAATAGATCTGCATACTATAAGGAAACCAAGTTGACTATAGGCCGAGTCCAGGTTTCAATGAACAAACCTAAAAGGCTGTTAGCACAACTCCCAGGTTCTCAAGCCAACAAAGTAAATCCCCTTTTCTATGTGAGTATCCCCATATCAATATATCAGATCTATCTCATGTCATCCTTTTTGGCCTGTTACCCTTTGAATCTACTCCATACTTGTTCCTCAGACTCAAACCAATGCAAAGTGACAGTATCCTGAAACTCTTCTGTGGAGGCACTGCCTCCTGGGCCAGATTGTGTACTTCTCTATTTGAGGCATACTGGAGTTTAAAACTATTTGCCAGGAAGTAGGTCACCTTCCTGGGGTAATAAGTAGAGTGAAGGATGTAAGTGGATTTGCAGGAGAAAAGAATAACCAGTTCACCAGGCCTTCTGCTCTAGCAATACTGGAAAGAGCATAGAGAGAGGTTTAAAGGGTGCCCGCTATCAACAAAAAACATAGCCAAGGTATTGTCAGGAGCAACAAAGTTCTAGGATTCCACTTGTCTGCTCCTGAAAGTTTCTAAGCCACCCAAAAAATAGCTTTAAATCTAGCACGTGGCATTCTCTTGAACCCTGCTACTGATGACCTGCAAAGGTGTGAATTATACCAAGTATTAGGCTCTATTTTTGCTGAAGTACTCAATAATGCTAGTTTTCCTCCTCTTAATGATGTTTCCTTCCCAATTTTTCCACTGAAAAATGACCCTAAAAGAACAGTGCATTTATACTGCCCGGCAGGATAATTCCTCTGAAGCCCCACCCCTTATTTGTCTTAAAATGTGGGCAAGTTTGCATTCCACTTACCTGTACTGCTTTTACAGTAATTTTTTTTTCAACATTTCAAGGAAAGATGTAAGTCATCATTTATTAAATTAGGAGGTAAAGTTATTTAAAAGAATTTATAATACTGATTTTACAATGTTATTTCTAAGTAAACAGAAACAGAGATGGAAACCCTTAATCCCATACCCAAGAAGAGTGGTTGATCAATAGGTGGAAAAGGGTCTAAGACTTCCTAAATGAGAAACAGATGGTTCAATCCCAGCTGTAGTACCCTACATATTAGTTTGTTCATCTTAAAAATGAAGAAAAATAAAACAGATTCAGAATTGTTGTGACAAAAAGTCTGTGTAAAAATATCCAGCAGAGCTTTCAGAGAACAAGGTGGCCTTTGGCATACAAATCTACTTCATCACACTTGACTAAAATAGTAAAAACTTTTTCTTATAGCATTGCAATTGATTACTTTTGTGTGGCCTTTCTAGCCTCGGTCTTGTAACTCCCACTCAGGTGACTGGGCAGGACAGTGTGATAGGGTAATTACGGCCCACCATGGGGACAGGTCAGTTTTGCCTTAAGAAAGAGCCAATTCCAGAGCAGAGAGGAGGAGCCTACCACTACCAAGAAAGAACAGCCAGGAGCAGAAAGCACATCCTTTGGACCCGAGATCCTTGAGCTGAGAAGCTCCTGGAAGCAGGAGAGACTCGGCAACAGAGACCCAGCAGCAGGAGACGGCCCAGTAGGTTTCCTGGCCCACGGAGAGAGAAAGTTGAGTGCCTCTGTGAAGAGGCCTAGAGCCAGGGAGAGGCATGCCTGTGAGCAAAGCTGGGGAGAGGCTGTCCTGACAAAAGAACTGTATCCTGAGTGTTCCTGAGCCTGAAGTGTAACTGTTACTTCCCTAATTAACCCATAATCATGCGTATGGTCTGTAAGTTCTGTGTGGCCATTGCAATGAATTATCGAACCCAACAGAGAAGTATAGAATGCTCTGTGAGGGACAGTTGGCGTCAAAATTAGTAAAGATGGAAGAGAGGAGGCTTGTCTGGCCTCCACCTCATGGGAGTCAGCCTTTTGCTGTTTATCTTGGTTCTCCTTACCATTTGTGGGGCTGGAGGAGGTCAGATACCACCTCTAAGCCATTTTTACAAGCATAAACCTTCAACGACAAAGAGAATGGAAGAGGAGACAAAAGCCACAAGAATTTAGAAACTAAAAAGTAGATGGATTAATGGTAACTGACTATGCTGACCTGAAAAAGCTGGATCCTGAAGTAGCTGAAAAAAACAACATTAAGATTCACCCCCGCACAGGACTCAGCAATTGACAGTACCAAATACCTCAGAAAAAGCAAGTATAAAAGTAGAATCAAAAGAGTGAGCTTGCAGGTGGAGGGTAGTGAGGTAATCTACTTAAGAATCAGCTAGATCCCCCATTTCACTCTGCATAAGGGTATTATCCTTCCTCAAATAAGGTCTTAAAAAATATATCTTACATGCCCCCTTTTTTCTCAGTAAGCTACTAAAGATTATGCTCCACAAAAATGAAACAGTGTATCTAAGACATGAGACACAGGAAACAGGAGCTTCAGCACAGGAGAGGGGCAAGTGATCTCCAGAATGACAGTGAAAGGACATTCTAGGATGACAGCTGTGCACCAGCCACAGATGGCAGGAAGTCCCCACTGGACAATGCAGACTGCTCCAGGAGTGACTTCTTCAAGAAGACAGATGAAAATGATAGAATAGCTTGTATGTCTGAACATATGGAGAAGATAGTCACACATCTGGTAGAGTCTGTGACCGAATTAGCAGTAAGTACATAGAAAACTAGGCAAACAAAGTCAATTATTAACTCAAGAAAACAACAAAGACAAAAATCATTCAGTTGTAAACAGTATTACATTATCTTAATAATGAAAATATATTCTTAACATAATGTAAACACTGAAATACAATATAATGATGTTGGGAGAAGTGAGGCAAGAAGGGAATGCATAATGGTTGGGAAGGAGAAGAGCTAAGTTCTTTGCTTTCATAGCAGGAGTCCAAGAAATAATGCCTAAAATTAGAGTCAGGCAAAAGCAATATGAGCAAGTTATCTAGAGCTATGGTAATAACAAAACTATCAGCTAAAAGAGTTGAAAGTGCTTTTCCTGCGGACAGGAAATAGATGAGATGAAAGAAGTGATAATTTTCACTTAGAAAAAACAAAAAAATTTATAGATCTATATGACTCTTTAAATTTTGTGCATGTGTAACTCTGATTAAAAAGCAAAAAACACTGAAAAACCAAAACAAAATCTAGCACACAATGCAGTGTCTAGTTCATAAAAATTCCGTAATAAGTGTTAGTTTTATTATTATAATGACAAGACAAACGGTTTTTGGTATCACCATTACATTCATGCTAGGGATAACAATACTTCCTTTATTAGAGATGCAACTTGGTTTTTTTTTTTTTAAAACATATTTACTATGCCTAGAATATCTGGACATGCTTAATAATAAAAACTATAAAACATTCTAATTCTTTTTACTAAGCAAGGTGTTTACTTTTATACAACCTACACACAATTTTTAATTTTAGTAATAGAAACAATGAAATTATTTTACTTCTTGGTATTTAACAATAAGACTTTAACTCCCCAAGACATGCATTACAACCATACAACAGATTCTGTCATCAATATGATGGTCCTGGCATCTTACATATTATGCACCAATTTTAAGTTAAGTCCTATTTGTGAAAATAAAAATAGGCAGACTATGATCAGGCAGCTCATAAAAAAGGAATACAAACAATAACAACACTGAAATATTAACATCATTAATAAAGAAATACAAATTAAATAAGATACCATTTTTTCACTTATATTGGCAGATTAAATACAAAAAAAGATAAAAATACTTACATTAACCAGGGAGTGGGTAGGTGGGGGTGGGCACTCATATACTTCTAACTGGACGTGTAAATTGTACAGCCTTTGAGGAGAGTAATTGGCAATAGTTTATCACAGTTCTAGAAATGTTTTAGTCCTCTGAACCGGCTATTCCACTTCTAGAAATTTTAAGGAAATAATTAAGCATGTACCTCAAATTTGGTTACAAAGATATTCATTGCACCACTGCTCATAGTAATAAACTGTAGACAATCAAAATGTCTAACATGGGAGGAAAGAGTGAGTAAACTATGGCACACCTTCCTTACACCAGGCAGTGGGCTTCCCCTCAATGCCATTCTCCCACACCTGCACCACATCTTCTTCCTGACCAGCAGAGTCCACTTCCCACACAGAGACTAATAACGTTAGATATTGGTTTTCTCAGTCAAGAGAAACTGAGGGGGAAATCTTCTGAGGGCTTAGGTGAAATCTTGCTCACTGATAAAACTGAGATATGAGAGAAGAAATGTCCTTCCTGCCTTTTGGATGTGATTTCATGAAGATGTGAAGTTGGAAGTTACAGCAGCTGCCTCTGTGACCACGAGGGGGACAGGCCTAAAGCAAAACCAACAAACTGAGGATGGCAGAGCCAAAAAAACTATCCTTAATGACACTTCCAAGCTGTTTCATGTGAGATAATAAATGTCCTTGGTTGTTTAAGCCAATCACATTTGGACATTGTTACCTCCAACCAAAAGCATCGTAACTGTTATAGCCATTCAACAAAGTACTTTACAGCCACTAAAAGAAGTTATGCCACAGAAGCATTTTCGATATGTATGAACAGTAGATGCACAGTTAAGTTAGAAATAAAAAAAAAAACAACACAGTATGCTCCCCTTTTTAAAAAATAACTGTTTGAGAGAATTCATTTGCCAAGAAAAAGGCCTAAAAGGATATACAAGGTCATAAGAGTAGTTGTCTCTCAAAGGTAGGATCTAAAATGTTTCCATTTTGCATACTTGCATTTTCTATTTTTTTAAAATAGTATGTATTTAAGATTCTGTCACCCTTTTCTACTACTTCTGTCAATTCAACGTGACTTGGGGGAGAAAGAAGAGGTAAACGTGTTCTAGTGAGTGATCCTGAACTGGAAGTCTGCTTTTTTATTAGGAAAAAGGTTTTTTTTAACTGTTTTGTGAAACAAAATTTGATATTATTAGGTATTTATTTTTCAATGAATACAGAAAAGTACAAAGTTTTCACTTTTCTTTGTTACTTAGGGAATCATATCATGACTTTGTACCATTTCGTATTGGAATTTCTTCTGTGAAGCAAAAACAGTCCCAAAATGAAGGATCTTCAGGTGTCATAGGAACAGCAGATGCTATTAAATCATTAAAGGTCAGAATCTTAAACTGCCTTTGAGTAGGTTTAGAATCATCTTGAGATGGAACCTAAAAACAGGTAAAAATATTGTCAAATTAAATATTAATTTTATGATGAATTGTATATTTATGAAAATAAATAATACCATCATTGCATTTCAATAGTACCAAATTAAAACATAGTAGGATTTCTAGACTATTGCTTTTATTTCTAATCTTAGTGTTGCAGATTAACAAATCAAGAAAAACATCAAATAGAAAACCTGGTTCTTGAACTTTTTATATGAAACAACAAATACATCTGTTTAAAATGTAGATTTACTGAGCCCCACATCCAGAAATTCTAATCCAGTAGATCTGAGCTAAATGGGACCTCAAAATCTGCAATCTTAACAACCAGGTAGGTGATTGTGATAGAGGTGAACCACAAAGCAAACCTTTGAGAACTACTACTCTAGAGGGTAGATCCGATAAAACTCCCATAACTACACCGAGATGCAGTATTTCTTTAGAAAATGACTTATTCAACACTAAATCTAGACTGTATCATACACTGAGATACAACCCCTAGTTCACAACTCAACAGTGTAGACCTTCTTTACTACTCTAAACATTCTATTACAGATAATATTAGGGCTTTGTATAATGCTCTACATTAACAAGGTCTGATACCCACTTCATATGATTTATTCTCACAGCTTACCCTGTGATATGGTTATTATCTAAACTTTATAGATGGATAAATTGAGGATTAGGAAGATCAAACTATTTGCCCAAGCTCACAACACAAATTAAATGGTAGGCTCAGGCTCAGAGCCTGCACTGTTCTCTTTGTCCTCTTCCCACTATGCCAAGGTTACCTGAACAGGTTCTATCTAGTGAAATTAAAAGGAAGTATCGCATATGTAAATGTTTCAAAAACTGTAAAGCTCTATGGAAACAACGTATTTGCAGGGAATATAAGCTGGGACTTGAGTAGATAAGGAAAGGTAACTTGGATCAGAACATCTTCAGATGACAGGTCGATTTTAACATGCCATTCCTTTTTAAGGAAGATCACCTAGGGGGAATTTTAATCCACTGATGGTACCAACTGATCACAGGCATGGTCTGCAGCCTGAGCTATTTTTCTATAGGTAGTGATGCATGCATAGTCATCAAGCCATTCTCTTATGGGCCTGCATATAGTTTCAGTTATTTTAACACATCAGTATTCCTTAAATAAACATTTCTGCAGAATCACAACTGTATCTAGGCTGAGAGTCCTTGACCCTAAACCCCCCACCCCCTTACCAATACTGGAAGAAGAAAGTATAAAGGAGATTGTGATTAGGGCAATTGAGACCGATGTAACACCACAACATGACACACAATCTCTCATATGTTTAATACTATAGCTTAGGAATAATTTAGGAGATAAATTTTAAAAGGGGAGGGGACTCAACTTGCAAGACAATTCCAGTATTCACCAACTTTCAACTTCGTACCCTTATATTCAACACAGCTTCAACTAACCAAGAAATAAATCAGTGTTATGATGACTAAGATAGCGTCATGGATTGAATTGTGTCCCCCCAAAATACCTATCAACTTGGCTAGGTCATAATTCCCAGTATTGTATGATTGTCTACCATTTTATCATCTGAAGTGATTTCCTTGTGTTGTAAACTCTATCACTATGATGTAGTAAGATGGATTAACGGCAGTTATACTGATGAGGTCTACAAGATTAGATAGTGTCTTAAGCCAATCTCTCTTGAGATATAAAAGAGAGAAGCAAGCAGAGAGACACTGGGACCTCATACCACCAAGAAAGCAGTGCTGGGAGTAGAGTGCGTCCTTTGGACCTGAGTTTTCTACACTGAGATGCTCCCAGAACAAGGAAAGACTGATGACACGGACCTTCCTCCAGAGCCAACAGAGAAAGCCTTCCCCTGGAGCTGATGCCTTGAATTTGGACTTGTAACCTACTAGACTGTGAGGGAATAAATTCCTCTTTGTTGAAGCTATCCACTTGTGGTATTTCTGTTATCAGCAGCATTAAATGACTAAGATAGTGATTATCTTGAATTACTAATGAAAATATGATTACTATGACAATACTATCAATATTTTTTCTTTGTAATACTTATGTGTACTTGAATGTGAAGAAATAAGTGACATGTTTTCTTAGTTTCTGAGCAACCCCAGACGATCTTTAGGATTTGATAGTGAAAAAACATTTTTACATCTATAATCTTATTAAAAAAAAGAAAGAAAAAATAATTCCAGGCTGATATAAACCAAATGATTATTTCTATCAATAAAGAACAAAATCAACAGTGATGATCATGCTTTTTAGAAAAAAAGAGTAAGAGAAATCCTAAAATCTTACATCCTGATGTTTAGATCCATCGGGTTTCCTAAGAGCTACTGCAACAAAATGGTGTTCATCTATTTTGCTTTCCTGGGGGAAAAAAAAAGGTAAGTAAATACAGATGACTAAATATGTAAGACTAGATATGCTTTTGTTTCCATTTTTTAAATCTCAATCTCTATATATGTACAGATTGCTACACATTCATACGTACATACATACATGCACATATATATATTGCCCTATCTATCAAACCACTTAACAATAAGTCACTTACATCCTGGGCCTTTACTCCTAAATAGTTTAACATGTATTTCCTATTAGCCATATTCCCTTATATAACTACAGTAATCATCAAATTCAGTAAATTCAACATTAATATTTCAATCTACTACCTGTATTCCAAATTTTGTTAATTAATTATGTCCTTTATGCTATTTCCCCCTTCTAGTAGGGGAGCTAGTCTACGGTTAAGTATTTGGTTGTCACGTTTCTTTACTGTTGTTGTTGTCGTTAGGTGCCGTCAAGTTGGTTTCAACTCATACTGACCCCATGTACAACAGAACGAAACACTGCCCAGTCCTGCGCCATCATCACAATCATTGCTATGACTGAGCCCACTATTGCAGCCGCTATGTCAATCCATCTCATTGAGGGTTTTCCTCTTTTTTGCTGACCTTCTACTTTACCAAGCCATGATGTTCTTCTCCAGGGACTGGTCCCTCCTTATCACACATCAAGTGAAATGAAGTCTCACCATATTTGCTTCTAAGAAGCACTGTGGCTGTACTTCTTCCAAGACAGATTTGTTTGTTCTTCTGGCAGTATATGATATATTCAATATTCTTCACCAACACCAACACCTTAGCCTCTAATCTGGAAACTTTACCATAGATTTTGTCCTTTATGACATTAACATTTTTAAATACAAGCCACACTTCTTTTAAAAAATAGAATGCTGCTCGTTTTTTGTTTGCCTAAGTTTCTTAATGATTAGATTTAGATTAAGCATTCTCAATAGGAATAATACATAGGTGATGTATCCTACCTAGAGGCACATGATGTCCACCTACTGTAAGTGGGGATGCTAATCTTGCATATGCTTATTCTTAAAGTATACATTTTAAAAAATCAGGTTGATTTAGTCAGCCACCTACTCTGGCCTATGGAAAAATCACAGCAGAAGTTTATAGGTAAGACTTAAACAAAAAAAAACTCATTGCCGTTGAGTAGATTCCAACTCATAGAGACCTTCTCCTATGTATGATACAAAGAGAAAAGTGGCTCTAAAATGTAACAGATAATGAGGCAAAAGCCATTTCACTCAGGCATTCTTCTAAAAGAAACCAGTTTAAAAAGAAAACTACAGTCAGAAATAGTGTTACTTAGGGACCTTTCATCCTTTATCCTCTTCTTTACACCGCCATATCTTAAGCTACCCAAAGCAGCAAAAAAAGGAATTCGGTAAGTTAAAGACAATGTTTAAAGAGAAAAAAAAAAAAAAAAAAAGACTAGAAATGAAAAGAAAGTAATTTCAATGCATAGGTTAAAAAGACAACTTTTCAAAAATTTGGCAGGGTAGTGCATAGTTCTTATTATATGTATAGAAAATAAAAATCATAATTCACATATAATTATGTGTATGATAATGTATGACTGCCAGCTGAACAGTAAAGAATGTTGTTAATGAATATGTTTTGAGTGTGTCTGTAAGAATGATACTAATGACTGTCACTTATTACCATACCTCAAAACAAAGAAAAATATTTTTCCTTGAACTAAAAACAAAATATTTATTATTATAAATAAAATTACTTGCTTCAGTACAAAATCAGTAGTATGCAAGAATAAGGAACAGTCTTCCTCCCATTCCTTACACTGAATATACTAAGAACATTAAAACATACAGAGATATTACTTTTGGAAAACCACTGGAATTAGCAGTTCTTTAGTGTTTATATCTGAGGTGATTATCAGAGATAACTGTGGGCAATAACCAGTTTTCATTCCGCCTATCAGCTAAAATGCCAACATGCCTTCAATTTATCCACTAATCTTGCCACAGGCCCAGCTTCAATGAAACTGACTTCAAAATAAAGCTTCATCATATTTACAAAGACCTTATCAGCATCATGTAAATGTGAAATTTACCATAACAAAACTAGTTCTATTTTACAATGACTCAGTTATCAAACTGTGCCATGTACTTTACTGCATTTGAATTATGCACTGCATTTTGACAATGTTAACTATTAATACCCAATGTTCCACTAGAATGAAAATTGTAAGAGGTCAGGGACTTTGTCATGAACCCTTTTTGCCTAGGACGGAGGCTACAATAAACAGTAGTTAAAAAGCGACGAAACAAGCAAGCTCGCTATCTAGTTAGCTAGCTAGTTCAATGCTACTCAACTTACAACTTATGTTTTAAGCCTTTAGTTTCACATTTTGAAGACTTTTCTAAGCTTGCAATTTTTTATACATAAAAACATTGTACGTACAAAAATTTCTCTATAGTCTTCACTAAACTCAGAGAGAACAAGGATATTTTATCTTTCAGGAGATAGTTCAACATTAAACTAAGATTAATCTGCTTCAGTAGAATTCCATGTTATTTCAGTAAAGCATATTCCATTTTTTAAAGAAAGTAAAATAGTTACCAGATTGCTGAAAGAATAATGTTTAGGGATCAAAGCAAAGTTTAAGCTGTAACACTCAAATTTTACTATTTTTTCCAGTGGTGGTATTGCAACATAGTTAAACTGTACCACAGTTTCCAAGGAGCAGCTGGTGGGTATATTCAAACTGCTGACCTTTTGGTTAGCAGCTGCAGCTCTTAATCACTACACCAAGATTCCACTGAAAAGTCTATCTGTCATAAAGTTTGGTATTTCTAATTCATAAATTTTAACAATTCTTAGTATTTAAGCCCTTTCCTTTGAAAAGCAAAGCAAAGACTTTCTATTTCATCTAACAGCATCATCTGAAACTTTTTGGTGGTAATGTTTCCTAACAAAAAAACTGGTTATGAAAATTGAGAGCCTGTGAAAATGAGATTTCTCACTTGGCCTAAGAGTTCATATTTTTATCTAATGTATTATTTTTTTGGGTGTGACAACCAATATTCATGTAAGTGGAAAACCCTTTAGATTTGTTGCAATAAATAATGCATTCTTGATTATGTCCAAGCTAGTGTTTTAGAGGTCTGTAAGAGATACAACTCCTTCCCTAATGGAACACTGGGGAAGTAAAACAAATACAGAAAACAGGAGGCAAAATATGGTATGTCATAAGAAAAACGGTGGTCTCAGAGGAAATAAAGATAAGGCATTGGAGTTGAGCTTAAATTGTTAGAGAAGGCAGGGAGGAGACTGGGGGAGTCATGGAACAATTAGCACAAGTGAAAATAAATAGAAAAGGGTTGCAATTAGGCTGCAATGTGGAGAATTCATAGGCAAATGACAGCTAAAAACTGAAGAAAGCTAGAGTAATATAACGGAATAGGAGGCCAGTTAGGATGCTAAGCAATAGTCCAAAGTTAGATATAAGGGGGGTCCATACTACAGAAATGCCAGAGGCCAGATGAGTTTTTCAAGGGGAGCATGTCACATTAGCCAGACTATATGCCAAGAGAGGAGGGGCAAGGTGAGAGGCGGAGGAAACAAAAATGCACTGGGCTTTTCACCTTGGATGACTAGATGGCGATACCATTAAAAAAAAAGTGAAGTTAGAAAGAGAAAATAACTTGAAAGGCAATTACAATTTTGACCTATCTGTAGAACTTGAGTTATCTGTGGAATTTTCAGATAGAAACATGTAACAGTGAGAAATAGGAGTCTGAAGAGTGGAAGAAATCGAGTCAAAAGATTTGGTAGCAATACACAGAAAGGTGGCGTGCTTGAGGCTGCTAATATTGAAAGCGCATCCATGAGAAGGGGTAAAGAAAGATGCTTCGGAAACTGTCTACATTTAGAAGGTAGCGATGAAGTGTGGATATAGCCTTCAGAATGGATACAGCCTTCAGTATGGATTACACCTCAACATAAAGAAAACAAAAATCCTCACAACTGGACCAATAAGCAACATCAGAAACGGAGAAAAGACTGAAGCTGTCAAGGATTTCGTTTTACTTGGATCCACAATCAATGCTCATGGATGCAGCAGTCAAGAAATCAAACAATGTATTGCATTGGGCAAATCTGCTGCAAAAGACCTTTTTAAAATGTTAAAAAGCTAAGATATCACTTTGAGGACTAAGGTGCACCTGACCCAAGCCATGGTATTTTCAATTGCCTCACATGCGTACAGAAGCTGGACAATAAGTAAGAAAGACTGAAGAATTGATACCTTTGAGTTACAGTGTTGGCAAAGAATACTGAATATACCATGGACTGCCAGGAGAACAAACAAATCTGTCTTGGAAGAACAGCCAGAACGCTCCTTAAAAGCAAGGATGGCAAGACTTCACCTCACTTCCTTTGGCCGTGTGATCAGGAGGGACCAGTCCCTGAAGGACATCATGCTTGGTAAAGTAGAGGGTCAGCAAAAAAGAGGAAGACCCTCAAAAAATGGACTGACACAGTGGCTGCAACAACAGGCTCTGTTGTACACAGGGCCGCTACGAGTCCCAACTGACTCGACAGTATCTAACAACAACAACAGTGAAGTGTACTTCTTAAATGTATCTGTTCCAGGATTTAGTCCTTTGTCCTCTTTTCTATACACTATTCTTGATGACCTCAGAGACTATTTACCTTCCACTAATAGCTCTCTTTTAATGACGGTCCTGTTTTCTTCTTAAGGCTCTCAGCTTCCTCTTCACAGATACTACCTCATCTTGTATGTTAATCAAAGATACCAAGGAGATTGTTTTATTTTTTTTAATCTTCCTCATTTTCTTTTTAGTTTTTACATTCATATTCTTCTTTTGAATCTTAAAGGAAGTAAGTGCCCTTTCTTCTTTTGGGATGCAGAATTTTACCGTATGTCCTATGACAGTGTCCTCTATTTTTGCTGGAATGAGGATAGTATAACTTAGCCTTCTGCATCATTCACTTGGTGCTAGTAGATATTCCTTCCCAGATCCACACCAGGAGTTGGCTGTTATATGCAGCCTCAACCCTGTTTCTGGCTCCCTGCAGGCATTCTTTTAATGTTGCCTGCCAGAATGAGACTTCTTTTTTTTCAGCTTACTCTTTAGATCTCACACTATATAAAGGAGAATGCATCAGAGTTTGAGGCAGTTCACTTTTTGTTGACTACTTACATTAATTAATACAAACTATAGTCCCTAACATGTACTTCTTGCTAGGAATTTTTCCTGTTTCCAACCCAGGCAACAGTACTTTCTTTAATGGTCTGTATACTTAGTTTGTAAAGAGATATGGAAAAAAACCTAGACATGGGGCTAATGGGAAAGGGTATGTGGATAGGAGCGGTTGTTTCAGGAAGTAGTATCTAAACAATAGGGAAACGGGAGGGTAGCAGAACACTGCCAAGTTGTCCTATGCAGACCATTCATTTAGGCATAAAAGAAGGGAGGAGCTGAACTCTCTTCCTACTTTGTTTTCAGCTTACTAAAGGAGCAAGACTCCACAGAGTGGAACAGAAAGCAACTTCATTCTCTCTCACCATTTCCCTTTAAACAAGAGCTGACAACTCATCTTTCCCTTGCCCTGGATAAAATTCTGATCAGATCTTCTACATGACACTTCTGGTCACTCTCAAGTACTAAATTTTCTCTGAATGGAGATGTTTTGTCCCGTCTGATCCAATTATAATTTTTATCTCATCTGACACAGAGCATCTTCTTCCCACCTAACCTAGCTGAAACCTAACTCAGGGTTGGAAACATCCATTAAGGAAAGGGAGTATCCTAACTCCACAACCTCCCCCATTCACTATGCTGTCTCTATTTCTAATAGGATGGGAAATTTTAGTGTGTGAAAGTGGAAAGGGGTGGGGGAAAAGCAAAGGGCAAAAAAGATCACTCTTGACTGCCACAGCTGTACACTGAAACTGTACCTCTTTCTCAGTTACATGCACAAAGGTTGGTTCTTTAACTTGTGGGGCACTTCGGATATGCCCTGACACAGACCTCCTTTGTGCAGTTCCTTAATTCCAGGGATGCTCATCTGTCTTACACTTTTCACTCTCCTGTCAGCCCTTGGTTTCTGGCTGTCCATACCACCATGCTCACTCTGCTAGGTTCACTTCCTCCTGGTATACATTCTGTAAAAGTAATTACTTGTATTTTTATAACTGGCACATTGAGGAGCAACACTAAGGTGTATTCAGAAAAGAACTTATTATTCAATGGTTGCCTTCAAATATGCCCTTTCCAGCTCCTGGACAAGGCCTTAGGCAGAGCCCATACCTCGTCAGTCACTTTCAGCACTAACAATCCTATTTCAACCTTAGAACAAATCTGTATTCTTTCCCTTGGCCTCACCTTGTTCTTCCACTATGCTTTCTCTAGGGTAGGGGTGGGAGGCAGAGAGGAAGGGGGATTGGAAGAAAGGGGCAAAGTAATGATGAGTATTGTTGAAATCCAGTTCGTGGAGCCCTGTGTTATATCAAATGTCCGAATGGTGGCAATATTTCATGGGGTGCATCTGGAATTTTCAGAGAACCACTTCCTGTTCCTCAGCCCTGCGCCATTCCCTTTGAGCTAGGAGTGGATTTTACAGCTGACTTATAATTCTCGTCTTCAGCAACTAATACATAATAGAATGCCCCACTCTTTCTTTTGGGGGTCCTCTTGGCTGAGATCATTTCAAGACACTTCGAGCCCAGTAGCTACCATGTTCCACAGCACATACTTGGCCCATAGCAACTCAGATATCTTCGCCCCCCAAAAGATGAAATGTAGCTGGCCCAACTGCTGACTCTTGCCTCCTTACTACAGCCACTCCAACCAGGATCCTGCCTTCAAACCTGTCCAGTTGAGAAACAAGCACCAGAGTCTATCTTCACACATACCACTAAACTTCTGAGAACACCAGTCAAGTTTTCCTACAAACCTGACTCTACTTCAGAGAACACACAAAAATAGGATTCCTAGTGTTTCCTAGTGTTAGCAAGACCACCCCTTTACTCCTACATGAACACACTTTTCTTACATAGGCTGGCTTGCTGGCTTGAGTGGGTCACTGGGCCAGTTTTTCTATTCCAGTAAGTACTGCATGGACATGTCTAGCACTTCTCTTTATAGCAAAAGGAGAAATTCCACTCAAAATTAACATTTATTTTTTTAAGATAATCTATATTAGTGTAACATTCTTTAAATAAACACAATGTAAATGGTTGTTTGGGTAATGGTTGCTGGCTCCCTAATAGACTCAAATACTCTGAATTAAATCCAGAAAAACAAAAATTTCAACCTAATACTAATTCAGTTAACTTTTAAACAAAAATAACAAAAACTTTATTGGGTTAACCTAGAAAAAAATAAAATAAATTACTTTAAAGAAAGTAATATACTTTATAAAAATAAAATCTTCATCTCCTAAAAATTGTAAAGAGTATCAAAAATAAGTACTTATTATCAGAAAAAAATTCAAAGGACTTTGCCTTCAAGTAAATTTTTAATAAAATTTTTATCAAATCTATCTCAAAAGATTTAATTAATTAATTTAACAGGAGAATGTGGTTTAAAAAAAAAAAAGCTATGTTAAGTAATACTTGCCAAAGTCAAAAAGGTGGTATAAAGATTCTAACCCTACTGCTCAAAATCTTAAGTACCTTCCACCACTGCTCACCATGCACCATTGAGTATGTTTCCAACCAAGCTTCTGTTGTTTGTTTTCCAGCTTTAAAAATTCTTTTTTCACTGAACATCAGGTAGAACATAAGCATTATCCAATGGATATGATATAAGCAGCTTTTTCCATATTGAAGCAAATTATTACTAAGCATCATCTTTAAGCCTACAGTAATGGGCTCACCTAGTCTGCTTCACGGCTTTCATGTTAGGTGACTCCCCCACACCCCACCAAGTTATAAATAATGATGCAATGAACATACAGCTGAATTCCTACTGAATGCAACAGCTAAAGGTAAATGTTAATATGTGTCGTAAAAACTTATTTGGCACCATTAAGAAAAAAGATTCCACATAAGTAAATTTTCATATGGGTGAGGTTTCTTCCTTTAAGTATCAAAACAGTATTTAACAATTTTGACTGTAATTTTTTTAAGTTGTATTATCTTTTAAAACAGTGTCCTACACATAATCTACTCTCTAACTGGTAGAATCCTTATCTTACTTGGGATCTTAGCAGCTACTTACTGACACAGCTTTCTTTCTCAAAATACATTCTTCCCTTGGATTTCCTGACGCCACTCTCGTGTCTGACTTCTTACCACTTTGGTCATTCTTTTTCAGTCTCCTCCTCCTCTACACCTTTAAGGGCTCTGTCCTAGGCCCTTCTCTCTTTTCATTTTCCACACTTTTCATAGGCAATCTGATAGCTTCGACTCAGAACCCTCCTTAGGGAATCTGATAGCTTCAACTTCAAATTCCTCGGCTTCAACTATTATTCACATGCTAATGATTTTCTCCTCTCCAGTCCAGCCCTCTATTCTATCTGATTACTTGACATCTTCACTTGGGGTTTTGTATGGCATCTCAAACTTAACAACCCGTTTGTTCTCAGTGTTCTGTATCTCAATAGATGGTCCTATAAATCACAGCTCATAACTGCACTGGCATCTCACTCCCTTAATCTCTACATACCATCATACATAAAAGAGTAGGTGGTTTTCTAAAAATGCATATCTGATCTTATTACTTCCTACTTAACACCTGTTAAGTTCTCTTGATAAAATTAGTGAACTCTCCTATTTTACCCACTCATCACTAATTCCTTCTTCAGGGAACTGACTTTCCCTGCATACTACTCAGATAATTACAGAAAGACCAACCATGTTATAATATAACCCATTCATTGGGCTCTGGACACCTGACACAAGCTGAGCCAATCATAGCAGACCACTCCTTTAGCTACAAAACTGGTCTGGAGATAAGCCTCTGACCCACAAACGCCAGTGAGTCCCTTATCCAGAGTTTTTGGGATTGAAACAGAAAGGAAGTTCACCAATATCTCGAGTGTTTAAACTACTGTTATGTGCAAGAGTAGTAGGCAGTCACGTTTCCTGCCACACTGACCAGAGAAGTTGAGAAAGCTGATGTGTAGAAGGAGAAACAAGGATAGGAGAAAACTGAAGGCAAGACACACAGAAAGGCAAAAGAGATTAAAAAAAAAAAAGTTCTGAATGCTCCAGTCCCCAATTCTAGGTAATTCTGAGACCTAATTATATCAACTGCTGCAGTAGCCTATAATTTTTTTTGGCTTAATGAGTTTGTGTTGGATTACTCTAATAAACAAGAATCGTTAGTGACAGAAACCAAATATAGCAAGAAACTAAAATCTTTAATCCTACCAAAAATGCCCTTCGTGATTTTACCAGCCTAATATGGAACCTCTATCAAATCTCACCATCAGGGTCCAGTCAAAGCAGCCTCCTTTGGCTCTTCATACACACAAAGCTATATCCATTTCAGGGTTTTTACTGAGCTGCTCTCTATGCCTAGGCCCCTTTTCTCTTCCACTTTTACTTAACTCACTATGACTCATCCATCAAGAATCAGCTTAAATATTATATGCTTTCACAGTATCCCTGACTTTACCTTCACAGCACCAGGAATGGATTCCAGTTGTATCTAGCCTACCAGTACCAGTGGCCATAAAGTTGATTCTGACTCACAGTGACCCCATGTGTGTCAGAGAAGAACTGTGCTCCACAGGGTTTTTAATGGCTGATTTTTTCAGAAGTAGATCACCAAGGCCTTTCTTTCAAGTCACCTCTGGATGCATTCAAACCTCCAGTCTTTCAGATGGCAGCCAAGTGCAGTAACCATCTGCAGCACCCAGGAACTACTGTGTCTATCCTTACATATATATACTGCATACACAATAAAGATATGGAAATTCTCATGGTTATAGCCATTTTGATACATTTCTTACCTCAAATATCCATTCTTTTTCTTCCTCCCCATCCAGGAACAAACGAGTTTCTTTATAAACTTGGCCTATATCCAGGTTTAATGGGGATATATCAAATTCAAGTCGCTGTAATTCAAATCCTAGTCCAACACCAATGGCTTTTATGAAGCTTTCTTTCAGTGCCTAAGATACAAAGAGACATGTTTTCTTTTAGAGCATTTAGTAGATAAACTTTTCATAAAATCTGCAGGCCCCAACACATCTGGATTTTTATACTACACTACATTATAGCTCCAAGTTTTTTTTTTTTTTAACATTTAGGAGCATGGAGACAAACCAGCTTTGGCAAATCATTTAAGCTCTCTGTGCCTCCATTCCCTTATCTGTAAAATGGGATAATACTACTACCTTACTCATAGGTTGGTTGTGAGAATTATCTAACTTATGAAGTACTTAACGTCTTCTGGCACCTAGTAAATGCTACCTAAATCTGTGTTAAGTAAGCCTTCAAGTGTATGAGTTCCTTTAAGAGAAAAAACGATATTTATAAATGGTGACAAATATAATGCCTTGTTTTAGCTTTAATGGTAAGTACCTTCTAATTGAGCATTAAGCATACAGACTAAGTTTTCTTAAAATATCATTATAATGTAATACAGTATACACAAAAATCATGAAGCTTCCAAATAATGACCCACTTATTTCAATCACTATATGAACTACTGGGCAACCAAAGCACTTTTGCTCAAAGGTTTTAGAATCATTATGGACTTTTATTCTCAAATTAGGAAGAAACTATACCCAATTCCTATAAAACATATCCAGCTGAATCCATTCGTCCTTAAAGCTTCTGATTGTTTCCCACTCTTTCTTGGTAAACTTTCTCTTCATAATATGAAAGAATTCTGAAATTGAACCACGGCCTGTCAATTGAGAAAATAACAGAATAATAGCTGTTTTATTACCAAAACTGTTAAACACAGCACAAAAAACTATAGGTCAATTTTATTTTTTTTATACAGTCACAACAAGCTACATAAAATATCAACAAATCAAAGTAGAAATTAAGAGTAACATACCACGACAAGGGGGATTCAGTTTAGAGAGAGAAAGGTGGTTTAATATTAATTAGTGAAGTTAAATTGAATTATTAAATTAAATTTAATTAAGGAGAAAAACCACATCTTTTTATTAACAAATGTGATATTTAGCAGCCATACCTGTTATAAATTCTAGTAAGTAGGAGGCAATTTTCTATGGATGGTAGAATATTTATCAGAAACCCACAGCAAACACTGAATACAGTTATACTATTTTGGAGTTTAAATGCTTACATTAACATATAACAGAGGGAAAAAAAAGAAACAATGCCTTTATTGTAATTTGGGGAAGGGAGAGTAGCAGAAAACTGAAGGTCATTCTTTTATTCTAAGTTATCGCTGTGTTTGGAAAAGTAATATATGCTCACTTCTTTCAAATTAACTGTTTTTCAATGTTTTCTGACATGACTTTTCCACATAAAAACTGCATATTTTAATTCTTACTCTTTTCTGGGATGTCACTGTGAAATAATTTCATGTTTTTTTATCTGAAGCATCTCCTTTAGCGCCACTGGTCAACAAAATATGCCAGAGCATTCTAAAAATAAATGACAAATGTCTGACCTTCCTAAAATGGTGGCTTAACTTTTAAGTTCTACTTAAATGATATAAAAACTATCTCAGTATCCATTCTTTAATCCAACAAATATTTACTGACTGCCTAAGTAACAATGCCATACCAGATGGTAGAGGTAATTCAGGAAGACAGCCAGACAATGTTCCTAGGCTCAGGGAATCCAACAAGTAACCAGCCTTTACAATGCTATGCACTGGGAGCCGTGTGTTACAGAATAAAGGATCCCTTCGTTGTGACAAGAACCACCACCATGGAGAGTAGGTAACCTTGGGAGTCCTCTCAGGGTCACATTCTTAGAAGCTGGCTCAATTTTAACAAACAATAGAGGCAACAAAGAGAATCAAACATTTTCTTTGTTAGTAAAAAGTTTTGTTTCACGAAGATGAATGCATTCACTACGTTTGAGACTAGTTAGACCTCAAAATAATGAACATATTAGACTAATAAGACAGGTGAAAACATTAAAAAAGATATTTTAACAACCTTCTCTGGGAAAACCAAATATATGTAAGAGCATAATACCTATTTTTTCTAGTATGTCAAAGCCTTCTCTAGTATGTCTTATTTTTCAGTGGGCCAGAACACTTCTCTACAGAGTACTTCTCTATAATAAACAGAATAAATTCTGCAATAAAATGTAAGATATAAACCATATAAATGTTTTAACTGCAGCACCCAATTTTTTGTCAGGAGTTCTCACAGCATTTTTATGGAAATAACAATATTTTGGAAGTGATAAAGCACTTTATTAAACCACCTTTTCTAAAAAGAGTATTTTATTAAACATTTTTTTAAAAAAGAATTTGTTTGCACTGAACAAACCCTAACACCAACTTACAATTTTAAAAGTCAACTCACAGTTACAAAATAAGTACAAAAAACCCCTCTAAATCTGTCTTTGCTAAGAAACTAATTAATTAGAATTCTCAATTATATTCTTTAAAGAGGTTAGAATTCTAAAGAAACTTTAAACGTAAAATAGTCAATGTCTTACTTTTAAACATTTCAAATTTACAGTAAAGTTATCTGACTACTAAAAACAGCAAGAAGCATTTATTTTTCATTTAAGAATTTGGTGTTTATCAATTAAACTCTTTAAATGTAAATGTCTGATGTGAATGGCAGAGTTTTCACAACCACCCCCGCCCCAAGGAACTCTATTAGGAATTCCTAATAGTTTTGCTAACTCCATTATAATAAACGGAGAGAGGGCCTCTTCTATAACCAAGTAGGCTGAGGGAACTGTGCTGCTTTCCTACTACATTTCCTCTATATATTACACTTCCCTCTCCTCACCTCCAAAAACAAAGAATAAACCGTTCCTACCTATGACAGAAACATTTCACACAATTTACCAAACATCTGTATTTCTATAATGAAGTACAAAATGAATTTTCAATTTTGCTATTTGAAAAACAGGTCATAAACTGACACTGATAGACATTTGTGGATTCAGATACTTTCAATTGTTATGTTTTTCTTATGGGATGAACGAATTCAATTAAAATCATCAAATATTTTTTGAGGGCATGCTATATGCAAGTTACTATTTTAGATTTTCTGGAGCAGTGCTGTCCCAACAAAACCTTCTATGAGAGGAATGTTCTGTATCTGCTCTGTCCAGTATGGTAGGCACTAGCCATATTTGGCAACAGAGCACTTGAAATGTGGTTAGTGTAACTGAGGAAATGAAATTTTAATTTTATTTAAATTTAATTACTTTAAATTTGTATTTGCATAGCCACACGTGGCTGTCCGTTGCCATAGAGTCGATTCCAACTCATAGCAACCCACACGCCAGACTAGAATTCCCTCATAGGGTTTCCAAGGAGCAGCTGATGGATTTGAACCAGACCTTCTGGTTAGCAGTCAGAGCTCTTTAACCACTGCACCACCAGTGGCTAGTGGCTACCACATCAGACAGGATGGTTTTAGAAGATAGAAAAATTAGTCAGCAGCAACCTTCCATCTTCAGGGATTTAGTCACAGTATTTTAGTTTGCCTTTGAGATTGTAATTGAATGCCCTCATTTACAAATGAGAAAACTGAGCTCTAACAACGTCAGAAAAAGTTGAAGATAGTCAGAACTCAAGGGATGTGATTCTCAGAAGGCAGAGATAAGGTGTTACTCTCTTACTGTATTTTCTAAAATATTATAATTATGTTTGTCTAAACTTGAACTCCCATTTCTAAAATACCCAATTCCAAAATGTGACATTCCCAAATGGGTGACTACAACTCTTAAAGTTAATACCAATTATTTATCCAACTCGTATTAGTAGAGTGACTACTTTGTTGTTGCTAGTTGCTGTTGAGTTAATTCTTACTCATGAAGAACCCATGTGTCAGAGTAGAACTGTGGTCCACAGGATTTTCAAGGCTGTGACCTTTCAGAAGCAGGTTGCCAGGGCTGTCTTCTGAGGTGCCTCTGGGTGGGTTTGAACTGCCAACCTTTAGGCGAGCAGTCGAGTGGTTAACCAGTTGCACCACCCAGAGGCTCCTACAACTCTTATTGATGCCACATTCTCGGTGGGCATTTCTTACAGGGAGAAGCTGTCTGGAAAAAAGATGTCAACTTCCCCTACTTAATGCTTTACTAGCATTTAATCACTAACTTATTCCACGAAAACACAACAGGTAATTAGCACTCCCATTATGATCATTCATTCTAAAAATTAACAAGTGCTACATGCCAGGAATATCAGGATGAGCAAAACTGACAAAGTCCCTATCTTTAGAGGGAATTTATAGTATCCTTTCTATAGGTATCTCAAAGATTGAAAATACTAAATATTGAAAGTCAGTTATCCCACAAAATGGTTTATAATTCCCCTATTACCCTCACTTCAAAATACCCAAAAAATGGTCTCCTCTTGTGGTCCTTTAAATCAAGACAAACTTCCTCATCCACTTTCAGTTCTTCAGACTCATTTAACTCTTCTACTCCTTAGCCCTCTATTCTAATCCACATTAGAAATGAATTGATGTTTATTATTTGTATCATATTAATGTTAAGACCGTTACTTCCTAAAAGTAGACCAGCAAACCTACAAAATCATTTCATGTAATAGAAATGAAATATTAAGCCCTAAGACAGAGGATTCTTAACCCTTTTGGGCCACAAACCCCTTTTGTGGGGATATATGCCATATAAACACGGCTGCACTATTGACAACTGCAGCCCCCACAGGCCTCTATGCTATATACGACATGTTGGAGACTTGTCAGCGATGAGAAAGAGATTAGGCACGACTTGTTTTCCCAAACCTATTGTCCTGTAAGTCCTATAAGTCCTGATTGGCTTGTTTACCTGAATTCCTTCTCCCTTGCTGGAAACTTATTGTTACTCACCCAAAGCCCATTGTTCTATTATTTGCTTCACTGCTTGCTGTACTGACTATTAAATAAACTCCTGGGACTGGAGCCGAGTCGACTCCTCAGACTGACCCTCCTGGCCCCACTTCCCTGTAAGAGTTGTGTTTGGCTGTCTTCGCCGCCCTGACAATCGTCGCAGCTGCGACACCCTTTGGTAATCTGGTGCATATTACCAAACACTTCATTAACTGGAAGCACCTTCATAAAAACTCTTCAGTTAAAATGCATGACTAGTCCATACTGGCTTGGCAAATTACACCTTAAAGAACACGTTAAAGAAAGTAGTGTAGCTTACAAAAGTGACAGAAGTAAATTAGAGATTTTAACTCCTGGGAGCACAAGATCCATGTAAATCTAGTCTCCTCTTGAACGGATTATAGTACAAATTATACAAACAACAACGAGAGTAATGCTAGCTTGGATTTGGAAGAGAGCATTATAGATTTTGAGTGAAAGTGCAGTTTTAACAGATTAATATCCAAAAGCCTAAAAATTTAAAAAGATGTGCCTGCTGTCATCTATGGTGTCATTTTGTTTGTTGGTTTCTTCAACTTATAATTTCATAACCTTTAAGAAGCCCTCTGATTTTTAACTAAATACGATCGGGCAATCAAGGAAAAAATTTTAAATATGCATGCTAATAAAAACTGATTAACATAAAAAGTAATCTAGCATAATCAATGGAAAGTAATCATAAAACTGATTATGTACAACTAAAAAAGTATCTGATAAGAGTGCATCTTCATCTACTTTTGAAAGTATTTTTTCTACTGCATAAAACAGAGATTTGATAGCAACAGGAACAGGTGATTTTGTCAATATTCAGCCAAAGCACAACAGCACCACACTGTGGCATTTTGCTGCAAATACGCAGTGGGTGAATATTCTGTTAACAAGTACATAGTTTACCTAGGAATTTGCGGTTTTTAAAAATGTACAGGAAACATCAGTAAAACAGTACGTCTGTCCCTTAAACCACCTGAAGACAGTATAATTGTTAAACTATGAAGATGACAAATCCTTATAATACCATCACATATTCATGACTATTATGACATTCTATTTAATCATTCCATTGCACATTTATGAACTTAACAAGAAGGATATACACCAGAAAAAATAATATGACTAAAAAAAACTTACAAAGAACCTTAGGAAAACCACATCTCCACTCTAACTGCTTAACCTTTACGGAAAGCAATGTTAGATGTTAACCACTAAGTGTTCTGCAACGATCAAGACCACACAGTTAACTAAAAGGTTTATGAAATAAACAGTAACCTACTACAAAACATTTAAAGCCAACACCCTTAGCTGCTACTGTGGATCTATAAACAAGTCCTCCCACTAGTACCACAGCCTTAAAGTGCACCTACATCAATCCCTCTCCAAAAAATGTGTACATAAAACAGCATCTCAGTTAAAGTGAAAAAATCACCACTCTTCTTAAAGGAAATGGGACAGTTATCTACAGGGAATTGAGCAATGTCCGTCTGTGTGCTCCAAGGCAGCTCTCTAAATATC
This sequence comes from Dugong dugon, assembly GCA_030035585.1. NCBI lineage: Eukaryota > Metazoa > Chordata > Mammalia > Sirenia > Dugongidae > Dugong > Dugong dugon. The sequence continues at coordinate 39,167,867 of CM057467.1, forward strand.
TGAGCTGCCAAAACAGGTTTCACAAACTACATGATAAAAACCTCTTGTATGTTACTGACAAAGGACAGTAACATCTTTCTTCTTAAATGTGAAGTTTAACAGAACAGGATCACTGGGTGGCACAAACAGTTTGCCCTCACCTGATCTAAGGTTGGCAGTTCAAACACACCCAACAGCATCATGGAAGAAAGGCCTGGCAATCTGCTTTGATTAAGATAACAGCCTTGAAAACTCTGCGGTGCAGTTCTACTCTGTAACACATGGGGTTGCCATGAGTCAGAATTGACTTGATGGCAACTTTTTTTTTTTTAAAAGCACATTCTGCAAAATGCAGATCTAGAGGAATGTAGAACAGTCTAGACAGATATGATAGTGGAATAGATTACAGAAGCAACCAAGTTGAAAACAGAATCTGAGAGGGATACAAATGAAGCAAAGCAGCAGCTAGGACGGGAAATGGAGGGGTGAGGAAGAAGACTCAAAGGAAGAACTATTTTTAATCACAACCCACTGATAAGAACAGCTTATATTCCAACTAGAATCTGTTATGAATATAGTTTTTCATTGTGGCTACATATCCATTTTTTCTCTGCAACAATTTAAGGAATATTTTAAAAGGAATTGAGGGAAAAGGTCCCCTGAACAACTTCTATCATTTATACAATCAACAAATATTTACTGATTACCTGCCATGTGCTAGACACTCTGGTAAGTAGGTACTGGGTATACTGTGATCAACAGAACAAAACAAGCATGATTCCTACACTGATCTAATGAGGGAGGCAAATAATAATAACTCATAATTACAAATGAGAAGGACCCTGAAGCAAAAGAACACGCAGGATGCTCTAAGAGATCAGGTGGTTAGGAAAGTTCATTTCTGAGGTATCTGCTGCTTCTCATTCTTCATGTCTCAGGTAATCAATAACGAGAAAAGCAGGGAGAGGAATCAGCCTTTTTTTTTTTTTTTACAATGACCTTGAATAGGAAAGTGTGCCACACTGAACGTATTAAAAGACCATATTTTCAGTATGGACAGAAAATATAAGCAAAGAGGAGAAGATCTAGAGATTGAGAATGGAGACATAGATGAGAACAAGAAAACAGGATCATGTTAAGGGGCTTAAATTTTGTTCTATGTGCAATGGGAACCAATGTAAGAGCTTTAAGAAAACTGCTGTAGGTATTTTAAAAGACCACTCAGTGCAGAGAAAGCACTGACTGGGTGAGGGAAAAAGTGAAAAGGGGAACTCAATTAGGAGACTACTAAAATAGTCCGAGAGAGACAGTATGGTGGAAGAAGACAAGAAATAGGCTCTACCACCTTCCTAGCTATCAAATGAGATCACCACTTAATTTATACTTACTGAACTGGAGCCCTGGTGGCTCAGTGGTTAAGAGCTCAGCTGCTAAGCAAAAGGTCACAGTTCAAATCCACAAGTCGTTCCTCGGAAACCCTGTGGGGCAGTTCTACTCTGCCCTATAGGGTCACTAAGAGTAAGAATCAACTTGACAGCAATGTTTTTTTTTTGTTTGTTTGTTTGGTACTTCAGCTAATAAGTAACGGCTATTCTGGAGAGCAATTCCAGCAATTCTGTGATAGTCATTTAAAACCTAGGAAATTGGTATTACATCAAAAATATATTTATGGGTCATTTTATACTGTCAATTAACATCCAGCAGTTTATAATGAAAATGTAAACTTGAAAATGAAAAACTTTGGGGGGGGGGAAATGTGTCTTTTCCCAAATTTAGGTCATAGTTTCTGAACTTATCTTGCCTATCTTCCCTTACCTTACTTTGTTAATATGGGAATAGAACTGAACAATTCATAAGACTATCCTTTTTTTTATAATTAGAAACACAAGAAGCATTTAATGACAGATAAAAATTAGAAAATGAAGGAAAAACCAACTAGAATTTCCCAACTGTGGGCAGCAAATCTGACCTTGAAAACAGCATCCTGCAGGGTTGGAAATGTACCGTACTGGCATTATAGCTATACCTGGGCCCACAGTGTCTTATAATCCCTCTACACTGGACATTCACTGAACAAATATTTTGTGAGAGCCTACTATGCACCTTGTATAAGGTTCCTCTCTCCATTACGCAAAGCATAAAGTGGTAGCTGCAATAATCACTTTAATAGTCGGCATATGGCCAGAAGGAGCCCCAAAGCTTCCTAGATCAATATATTCCCTCCTGCACTGCCACAGCAGCAACGGAAGAAGTGCAAGGGGTAAGGAAATGAGCTGCACCTAGTAGAAATGGATTGATGAGGAGGAAGAAAATACCCCAAGGTCTTACATGACCCGCAGAGACAAGATGGGAGTAATAGAATTGAGTCTCTCAATACGCTAATGATAATCTTGAAAGTTCAAGATCTAGTAACAGTACAAAATACAAACACTACAAAGTAACAGTACAAACTATACTACTTCCCTTGCTGCTATCCTTTCTAAGTTCTACTGTTCATCAGTCAGCAAGAATCTTGAAGACTTCCCTTACTCAATTTCCTCACTTACTCTGATAAGTAAAGCAACTCAAATGACTCTCCCAAGAAGCAAACCAGTGCCTTCTTTCCACCCTCACTGAGAAATCACGGCGTGTCCATTCATAGTAACAATATTAGGGACGAATGAAAAATATTCTTTCCCTAAGTGTTACTGAGCATATCAAAAGCTTTTCAGCAATGCAACAGTCAAACAAAAAGAAAAAACCTGGGTACTGTGATTACTCAAGTAAGAGTACTCAATTAGTCAATCAAAAATACTGGGGGGAAAAAATAAGAAAACAAAGTCTAACAGAACATAATGAGCAAGAAATGGAATCTTTTAATTTTTGCTCAACTATTCTATCACTTATCAAAAGTTTCAATTAGTTAATTACTTGGTTATTGACTATTGGTCATAAGCTAACATTGCCCATCAGGCCAACTGGCATAAAATCTGTTTTTCACAGGCATAATTCCCAGGCAGGTATCAGCCTGCTGGGCCAAGCACTACTGTGCAGTTGTGCAGACTGCATTCTAAGGAGTAATGGCCTCTCCAATAATTTCTGCTTTGAGGAAAACAAAGTTCACATAAGGACAGCAGAAAGCTATAAAAGGATATGGGCTCATTTCCATGCCCACTCTGAATCCTTTACAGCAGTGATTTTAGACTAATCCTTCTATGGCACCCATGAAAACCAGATCTTTTCCTCAGAAAAATGAACATGTGCACATTAACACAAAATACAGCAAACAATTTCAGAAAGTTAAAAAAAAAAAAAAAATCCTTTAAAGTTTACCCCTGGACTCCAGATTAAGAACACCTGTTCTAATGTTTCCATAATCACTCCTAGAGCCTCCTTCTGAGCAAAGTTGAGAATATAGTTGTAAAAGAAAGGTTTATGAGCAGGTTAGAGAAAAAGTAGCCAGTGGGAAAATGCAAGGTAAAGATAATGAAAGCAGATATTCACAGACATACTCTGAAGCCTATATTGTTAGCACAGAAGTTTATTCAGTCATTTGACATTTATTAAACATTATACAGTTGACACGTGACTGCTAACCTAAAGGTGGGAGGTTCAAACCCATCCAGCAGTACTGCAGAAGAAAAGGCCTGGCAGTGTGCTTTGATAAAGATTACAGCCATTGAAAACCCCATAAAGCACGGTTCTACTCTGCAACACAGAGTCCTCGTGAGTCATGAGTCGGAATGGACTTGAGGGCAACAGACAACACCATGCAAGTATGTGGGTGGAATATAAAGTAAATGAAAGCCTTCCAGGCAGAGGGAGCCACATAACTGAAGACCCTGTGAGGGAGGTGGCATGGAGATCAGGCAGTTGCACTATGAAATTAGGGTGATGTGGGTTCTCTTATTAATAGCTCTTTCTTTTCAGCCTGTTACTTATCCTCTGATAAAAACAATAGTATATTCACTGAAGGATAACTGGGAGAAACAAATCAGATAATATATGTAAAGCATTACTGACTACTGGCACACAGTAAATGCACACTAAATGTTAGTGACGATGGTGATGATGATGACAATGTAGTCGAGAACGTCTGTGTTCCAGTGAAATTGTCTGGGTATACCGAACCCCTCAATAAATGTTAGCAGCTCCTAAACCTACCAGTTACAAATTTCTAAGGTAATATACAAGCAACTTAAATATTTTAATAAGCGCTTGTTTTTCATTTTTACTTATATAAATGGACTACAAAGACCTGTATTTAGATACAGGACAAAGACAAGTTATCTGTAAGGACTACAATATACCTCACTTTTGAAATTCCTTTTTTAAGCTAACAACTTACTGAAAGTAGTGAAGTAAAATTCTTATAGCATAATTACTGTTATGAATAGTGTGCTATTCAAAACTGACCATTTGTTGGGTTCAATACAATGTGCCATCTATTATTTAAATATAAGACTAACACTGATCTACTGAAAAAACTTTACAAAATTTAAAAGTCCTTGAAAATGGGTTTGAATTTAATCTTACATAAGCTAAGTATGATTCAAAAAGAAAATCTTTATATTTTCACTTTACCTCTAGGCAACCCATTACACAGATTCCCCCAAAATGGAGAATTTAGCCTTTATATAAAAGTCTGGTAATATTCAAAGAAGTACGACCTTTTTAGAAATATGCTCTTCCATATACATGACCTTTGGATATTGAGCACATTTTTTCCTAACCTCAAATATCTATAATATACATCCTGGCCTGAGATTACACAATAGGTAATAAGTGAGACATCAAGATACTTATAATTTCTGTGCTACAAAAATGCAACATTACCTGGAAAGCTAGTCTTCATTATATCAATCCCAACTTGCAGCTCGGGTTCAGAAGCAAGCACGGCAAAGTCCCCTTGATGAGAGATGTTAAAGTTAAAATTGGGATAAGGATTCAATGAGTCCTTTGCAAGGACTGGTTTTCCTTTTGCAGTTCTTTGCAAACGAATATTATTCCAAGGAATATTCAATTTCTCTGCAATCAATTTCCTTATCATCAGACGACCAGCCTGTTAAGTATATAAAACATTAGGTATATATCACTGTCTACAAGAGATTTAGGTACACTGCCTATATCAAAGTACATTCTTGTGATATCTAATCTAAAATAGTGATCGTTAAAAGTTTTGAAAATTACATAATTATTAAACACATAGCATTACTAAGATTTAAGCAATGCTTAAGTACACAAATGAAAAAGTTAGTCTCCTTAGCAATTTCCTCCCTGCTAACAGATGTTAATAGTAGGGATCCTTCCAGTCTTTTATGTAAGTATTTAAATGTACATTTATATGTCTCTGTTATTACATATACATAAACAAGATCATACTAAATGAAGCATTCTGCCACATACTGGAAATTACTGCATGTCTGTATTTATCAGCCTGGTCTGCGGATTCTTTTTAACAGTAGCATATCTGATAGTATCAATGTACAATGACTTGTTGACTATTCCCCTATTACTGGACATTCAGGCTGGCTCTAGTTTTGCTATTTTAAAAAAAAAAATCACAGTGAGCAGCCTTGTACCTATATATTTGTGCATATGTGAGAGTATTCTAGATCCTATACATCCATCACTCAGCTTCAACACTAGCAATTGGTAACTTGTTTTACCTGTACTCCATACAATTTCTCCCACTCCCATTAATTATTAAGAAATAAATGACAGCAAACACACAAAAGAAACCCAAGGGTGTAAGATAACAGAATATTTTGTAAAATATTTAGGTTTTTATTTTCCTTCAATTTTAACACTGACTTTTAAATACTGCAGGGCTTTGAAATTTGCTCATTTTGCTATTTCTTACTAAAGATATATATATAGAAAACATTTCCCAATATGCCTTCAAAAAAATCATGAATTAGCCCCCATTTCAAACAGAACGGTGTTTTGATATAGGGACATTTCCAAGAAATCCCTCTTTGAAGCAATAGTAATTAGGGGTTGTTTCAAACAATTCGTACTAGAGGTATTTATTTTGTAATCAATCTCTCCAGTTGTTACTAAAAAAAAAAAAAAATAGAAAATTTAAATAAATGGTTCTATTTAAAATGCTGTTTCCCAAACTATGTAGTCAGGAAGGTATGCCTGGGTCTGCATTCTCCCTGGGCTTCAGTTTCCTTGATAAATAGAGGCTAACTTAGGCCTCTTCCAGTTCCACGGGGTGCAAGGCTAAACGAATTCAATATTTTCTAAGGCCTACCACGTGCATGGTGCCTCGGAAGTGTTGGGATATTTAACAGGCATATTAAGCATAAGCTATGGGCCCAAGCAAAGATCTGGAAACATTTTAAAAATAAAAATATAAAAACATCATTACGGGGGAAAAAAAAAAAAGCTACTTCGTCGGCCTTCATTACACTTATGTTATGGTGTAGTATGGTCCCTATTTTCAAATAAACGGGGGAAGGACTAATTTTTTCAGCAATTGAGGCCTCCGGGGCGGTTACAAAGACCATCGAGACCAGGCCGTGCGCGCATCGGAGACACTGCAGCGCCGACCAGCGGTCGCCCTGGGCCGGCGAAGGTCGGGTGGAGTGCGGGCGTCGACCCTAGGGCAGAAAAGTGCCTCTCCGCAGCCCGGCCCACCTCCCCCAGCATCTGCTTCCTCGGCTGTAAATACCAAAGACCTGTAGTACCATGGCTGCCTTAGCATCCCGGGCAAAGACGAACTGGCCAATGCGCTCCTTCTCCTCGGGCTGGATCGATCGCACCGCCAGCAGCCACTCGGCTCTGCTCGGCAGCCAAGTGCCGCAGGAAAAGGCCCAGCGCACGCCTTCCATGGCCGGAACCAAGCAGAACCGCTTGGCAGGATAAACCATACACCGAAAACGGACCTCGCTGCCACAGCCGGGCAGAGATGGCGCGGACGCAAACGTGCCCCCACCCCCTTTTTCCCGGCGTGCGTACGGAGGGGGCGGGGCGACGCACTACGCCTCTGGGCACGTTGTCTACCAAGATTCCTTACTCCTCTGCACTCTACCCGGCCGCCTCCTCTTGGAGAAGAGTAGATGAGGGCGGGGGACCCAGAGACCCATCTCTGCGCTCTGCGACAACGTGTGACGTCTCGTGGGGGCGGAGCTTCAGAGGTGAACGAAGGGAGGGGCGAAAGCCAAGAGCCAGACAGATACGCCACTCACGCTTCGGGAAGAGCTAACGGGACAGTGGTGCAAGCCAATCGCGGTCAGTCATCTGGAGGCAGGGAGACTTGGGGTGGAGACTTCGGAGACTGCAGTTGCAGATGGGTGAGCTCCGGGGTCGAAGGGAAGGTTTGGGATGGTAGCGCTTTATTCCCGGGAACCTATGACCCACAGAGAAGGGGATTTTTGGCCTCAGTTGCGTCTGCCGCGCCTTCGTGTTCCGGGCAGGAGAGTTTTCCGCAACTAGGAGGAGGCTGCCATCCTCAAAGACTGTGATGTGTATAGTGTTGTCTGGAGTTGTGTGACGCGGTGGCCCTAAATTGGCCCTGAGCCTCTTCAGCCAAAGACGCTGCTCCCGCCCCAACACTTCCAATCCGCGGCATCCGCCCACCCTGGAACCCTCCGTGGCGCAGTGGTTGAAGTGCTTGGCTGCTAATTGAAAGGTCGGTGATTCCAACCCACCAGCTGCGCGGGAGAAAGACATGGCAGTCTGCTTCTGTAAAGATTTACAGCCTTGGAAATCCTATAGGGCAATTCTGTCCTGTCCTATAGGATCGCTATCAGTCGGAATGACTCCGTGGCAGTGGGATTAAGACTCTGAATCTGAGGCTGCCAGCGAGTAGCTGTACTTATGCTGACCCTTTATTGTAGCAATAAAGTTACCCAGGTGCTGTTTTTCAATTGCCAATCCTTGGCCCGAGCTCTAGGGAGAAAACTGAGGTTTCTGTTGCTGTGAGACATCAGTGGTGAACCAAATACTTAACTTCAGCGGCCCTTAAGTTTTACTTTGCCTTCGCTGTTATTATTTCCTCAGACTTTATAAAGGGCTATATTGATGTTTCAGAGTTGTTCCGTGTAAACTGTAGGTTACTCTTATATGAAAGCCCACGTGATCAAAGTGCCCTGCCAGTTTTGGTTCAAGGAAAAGTTCGTTTCTGTAGACAAATGTAAATGCCTAACTTTGTGGTAGAGTAAGTACCGTACGGTAAGATTCTGCCGATTGCCTTCTTTTGACGGCCAGGGAACGTCAACCAAAGAAAGGCCAGCAGTAGTAATTAACAGTTACCTGCCGAATATTTCTGTCCTCTTTAAGATGGATTCTGTACTCTTTTTATCTGTAGTCTGTAGTTTCCTGATGTCATGAAGCCCCTCAGATCCTTTGCAAGTAGATAAAATTTTGAACACACACAAATATACAAATCCTCAAAGGACTGTAAAATGGATTAACTGTCTTGATACATCTATTAAACAAAAAACAAAACAAAGAAACCCGTTGCCATCGAGTTGGTTCTAACTCACAATAGGACAGAGTAGAACTGCCTCAGGGTTTCCAAGGAGCGGCTGGTCGATCCCAGCTGCTGACCTTTTGTTTAGCAGCCGAGATCTTAACCTCTGTGCCACCAGGGCTCCTTGATAGCTCAGCTAATATTTACTAAAAGCCTGTTAGGTGCCATGTTTAAGATCTGCTTACCATCCGCAGGGAGCTTACAATCTGGCAGGACAGATAAAACGTGTACATAAAAAGCTATAATGAGAGAAAATGTAAATCATATGTGCAGTACAAGTTACTCTAATATCTGTGTCAATAATGATTATAACTCAGTTCTCCATTTTTAACTTTATGTAACAAACATCATATAACTTTGCCATTCTTGTGTTTTTTAACTGATTTTTTAAACTTAGTACTTTTCTGGTTGTAAAACATGTCCATGTACATTATCTTGTATGTTCTTCTATACAGTAGTTATTATTTAAACCACCTCCTCCCATTGCTGTTGAGTTCTGACTCATAGTGACCCTATAGGACAGAATAGAACTGACGCATAGGAGCATCTGGTGGATTTGAACTGCTGACCTTTTGGTTAGCAGCCATAGCTCTCAACCACTGCACCACTAGGGCTCCAAACAACAAAACCCATTGCCTTCAAGTGGATTCTGATTCATAATGACTCTGTATTATTACAGTTATTATTACTGATGGAGAAACTGAGTTCAGAAAGAAAAATTACAGTTATTATTACTGATGAAGAAACTGAGTTCAGAAAGAAAACTTGCGGAATTATTAAATTGAGGTTTAGAAATTCAGATCCTATTTGTTTACCATTTGTGTTAGATCTATGGCCCCTAGTACACAGGCAGATAATGTAGTGGTTATTTGTACTTGTTCTCTTTTCTAGAATATTCTCCTCTCCTCCCATTATCACATTAGTCCTTCCTCTGTATCATTCAGGTCATACCGGGGGTAATATGTACCTTACCTTTTGCAGACAGTATATAGTCAGTGGAATTCCTGAGGGGTGCAAATGGTTAACACGCTCAGTTGCTAAGCAAAAGTTTAGAAGTTCGAGTCTACCCAGAGGTGTCTCAGAAGAAAGGTGTGGTGATCTGCTTCTGAAAAATCAGACACTGAAAACCCTATGGACCACAGTTCTACTCTGACACATCAGGGGTTGCTATGAATCAGAGCCAACTTCACAGCAAGTGGTTCAACTGGTTTAATACTATCAGTAAATATTTTTGATTGACTTTTAACAGTAGCTTTTACTGTTTTCACAAGGTAATACTGATTTTAATATTGAGTTGGAATTGACTCTACGGCAGTGGATTTGGTTTTTTGTTTTTTGTCCACCTTTACAGTATTTATAACAATTTAAAATTATTTGTGTGACTTAGTTATTGTCACTTCCCTAGTAGATGCAGAACACCAGCAAGGCAAGGGCCATGCTTATTCCCAGTGCCTAATTCAGTGCCTAGCATATAGTTAGCACTCTGTAAAAAATACTAGTTAAACAGAATAGGCCAGAAGTCATGCTCTATATAGAAAGATCAGCGAACAAACTAATATCACCAGAGGACTTGATCAAAGCCCAGATCAGTCAGAGCACAGCTTTAGTTTAATATTCCACGTCTATGGAGTGGCATATGCTTTTTTATCATTACTTTATATCAAAGGCTTTATTCTTAGGGTTGGTTACTGTCCTTTTATTAATTCAATTATTTAAATCAAATTTTAGTGGAAGAAATTAATAGAAAGAATGAGAGTAATTGCTGTGGAAATTGATTTAATGTTTTCTTGAGTACAATAGAGTTTCCTTGAAGCTAAAATGCAATCTTATAAAAATATACCATTATCTTATGTACTACTAAGAAAGAAAAAATGCCAGTTTAACTATGGCATAGTCCTTTATCACTTGGTACTTTTAAAGTTATTGAAGAGCTCTTTTATTTAGACATTTTTCAGAAAATCATGTATCACCAGTGTACATACATACATAAAAGAAAAATAAAATTAATTTGCTGGGTGCTCCCAAAACTTCACATTCAGAGTCTAACCCTTCTGATTTGCTTTTCATTTCAGTCTCGATGTCCATATGTTTCTACATCATGTAGAAAAATATCTGTTAAGAACATTAGTGATGTAGTATTTTTTAAGAGTGCCCATTATTAGCTCTAGGGTTTTCTTCCAAGACGCTGATACCCATTCTTCAAATTTTGATGCACATTCATATGATTACAAGTATGTCAGACTGCACCTCACCAAAATCAATTATAAGATAAACATGTCAATTTCAGATATGTTAAGTGTGAAAAACATGTGTTTTCAAATCAGTGAAATATGACCTTGAAATTGTAAAATGTTTGGAGAAAAATAATTGCCTTAACACATCTTCTACCAAGAATTAAGAATTGTCTTAACAATGATGTTTCTGAATAAGTGTTATTGCCTTTAATATTAATATTTATATACCACTTGACAACATTCACATAATAGTCATGATATCATATAAGCATCACAATAGTCTAGAGTGATAGATATGCCTTCTTCTCTGATGAGGAAGCCAGAGCCTCAGAAAGTCTAAGTAATGGTCACAAGTAAGTCACAGCAACCAGTCCCATGTTCTTTGTTATTTTCAAAATTTCAGTAATACAAGTAGAGATTTACTCAAACTAGTCGAAGAAATTGAAAATTTCAGTTTCTTGAATTTGTCATTCTGTGTGGAATATATATGGCAGAGTTAATATTTTAACTACTTTTAAATGTGAGTAGCTTATTATGATGCTGATTTTTTTAGGACACTTGAAAATTTCTAGTAAAGGTTATTTTTTGTTACTTTTTATAGAAATAAAAATACTTGTATATCATTGAGTTCAGTTCTTATTTATGAACCGTGAGACTTATCGCCTTAATCCAACCAAGCTCCACATAATATGTTTTTAATGACAGTCAAAAAGTGTTTATGGTTTGGATTTTTTACATTGATATTTTCAAGTCCACTAGCCAGAAATATAGTTTTTATCCCTTTGAAAGTCTATAGTTTGGGTACTTTTTTGCTGTTTTGTTTGATTTTCAACTTATTTGAAAACACTGGGAACCAACTCATACCAGAAATGAATTTTTTTTTTTTTTTTGCATTTTCTAAGTGTTTTGAAGAAGAAGAAAACTGGAATATCAAAATAGTTTCTGAATTGAATTGATATTTTGCTGTCCTTTTACTTCTTATTTTGAATTAATTATAGATATATAGGAAATTACAAAGATACCATAGTATGAGAGGTCTTATATACCTTTCATCCAGTTTCCTCTAATAGTTATTTAAGAAAAAACAATTGTCATCAAGCTGATTTTGACTCATTGCAACCCCATGTGTGTCAGAGTAGAACTGTGCTCCATAGGGTTTTCAATGGTTGGTTTTTCAGAAGTAGATCTCCAGGCGTGTCTTCTGAGGCACCTCTGGGTGGATTTGAATTTCCAGCCTTTTGGTTAGCAACCTAACACTTAACCGTTTGCAACACCCAGGGACTCCAGTGTTTATATCTTACAGAATTATAGTACAGAATCAAAACCAGGAATTTGACATTGGTATAACGTGTGTATATAGATCTATGTCATTTTATAACATGTAGGTTCCTGTAACCACCACCACCACAATCAAGATAGAGATCAGTATAGGTAACTACAAGGATATCCCTCATGCTACATAGTCACACACCTCCCTCTTCCCAGCCTTCCCCAAGCCCTGACAACTAATAATCTGTTTTCCATCTCCCCTGATATTAGTTTGGTCATTGATATTTCAATATAGAGCATGACTTCTGGCCCATTCTATTTAATAATATTTATTATAGAGTGTTAATTTTGTTATTTCAAGAATGTGGTATAAATGGAATCATACAGTATGGGACCTTTTGCTATTGGCACACCTTATAATACCTTCGAAATCCATCTAAGTTCCTATGTGTATCAATAGATGTTCCTTTGTATTGGTGAGTAGTATTCCATGGTATGGATGAACCACATATTGTTGACTCCTTCATCTATTAAGAGACATTTTGGTTGTTTCCAGTTTTTGACTGTAAAATAAAGCTGCTATGAGAAATCGTGTACAGGTTTTTTTACGCACGTAAGTTTTCATTTCTCTGGAATAAATGCCCAGGAGTGTGATTGCTGGGTCATATGGTAAGTGTATGTTTTGTTTTTTTAGGAAACTGCCAAACTAATTCCACTAGCTGTTGCCTACCAGCTCTGTATGCGTGATCAAGTTTCTCCACATCCTCGCAAGCATTTGATTTTGTCACTAATTTTTATTTTAGCCATTCTGATACATTTGTAGTGATATCACATTGTAGTCTTAATTTGCGTTTCCCTAATGACTAATAGCATTGAACATCTTTTCATGTGTTATTTGTCATCATATATCCTCTTTAGTAAAATGTCTCTTCATGTCTTTTGCCCATTTTCCAATTGGATTGTTGGTTTTAGTATTGAGTTTTGAGAGTTCTTTATATGTTCTAGGTATAAGTCCTTTGTCTGATATGTGGTTTGCAAATATTTTCTCCCAGTCTGTAGCTTGTCTTTTCATACTCAGAGTCTTGCAGAATTTTAATTTTTACAAAATGCAATCTAAATCAATATTTTTTCTTTAATGGATCATGCTTTTGCTGTCATATCTAACAGCTTATTGATTAACACCCAGACCATTTCTCCTATTTTTTATTTATCAGTTAAACATTTTATAGTTTTATGTTTTATATTTAAATCTATAATCTATTTTGAGGTAATTTGTTTATAAAGTATGAAATTTAGGTTGAGGTTCATGTTTTTGCCTATGGACATCCAGTTGCTCCAACACCATTTGTTAAAAAGAATATCCTTTTTCCCTTGAATTGCTTTTATACCTTTGTTAAAAATCAGTTAGCTGTAGTCATGTGGGCTATTTCTGGTTTCTCTGTTCTGTTCCATTGATCTGTGTGTCTGTTCTTTTGCCAACTACCACATAGTCTTGACTACCGTAGCTATATAATAAGTCTTGAAATCAGGTAAACTGATTCTTCACACTTTATTCTTCTTTTTCAAAATTGTTTTAGCTATTCTAGTCCCTTGGTCTTCTCATAAATTTTAGAATAACCTTGTCTACATCTACTAAGAGTGTTACAAGGATATTGATAGGAATTATTAAATCTGTATATCAGTTTTGGGAAAACTGGCATCTTTACTGTGCTGAGGCTTCCAGTCCATGAAGATGTATGTCTTTCCATTTATTTTTGTAGTTTTCAGCATTCAAATCCTGTACGTGTTTTGTTAGATCTACATCTATACGCCTGAGTGTTCCCTTTTTTTTTTGAGCACCTGTAAGTGGCATTGTATTTTTATTTCGGTTTCCATTTATTCATTGTTAGTATATAGAAATAGAGTCGATTTTTGTATGTTAATCTTGTAACCTGTGACCTTGCTGAACTCTCGTATTAGTTCTATGAAGTTGTTCTTTTGTTTTGTTTTGTTCGGTAGATTCCTTGGGATTTTCTACAGAGATCATCATGTTACATGTAAAGAGAGTTTTATCTCTTTCTTTCCATTGGGTATGCCTTCTGTTTTCATTTCTTGCCTTACTTGCTTGCTAGAGCTTCCAGTAGTAAGATGAATAGCATTGGTAAAATTGGAAATTCTGGCCTTGTTCCTGAATGTTAGGGAGAAAGTATTCAGTCTTTTATCATTAAATATGGTGTTAGCCCTTGCTTTTTTGTAGATTTTCTTTATCAACTATAAAGTGAATTTTTCTCTTTGTCTTTTTAGTACTGTCAGTTTTTGCTTCACATATTTTGCAGCTTTATCATCTGGTGTATACACGTTTGGGATTGCTGTGTCTTCGTGGTGGCTTGACATTATGTAATGTCTTTCTCTCTTCTTCTTCCCAATGCCATCGAGTTGATTCCAACTCATAGCAACCCTCTAGGACAGAGTAGAACTGCCTCATAGGGTTCCCAAGGCTGTAAATATTTATGGAAGCTGACTGCCACATCTTTCTCACACAGAGCGGCTGGTGGATTCAGAACGCCAACCTTTCAGTAGCAGCTGAGTGCTTTAACCACTATGCCACCAGGGCTCACTTGTCTTTCTCTACACCTGATGATTTTCTTTGCCAAAGTCTACTTTATCTGATATTAATAAATCACACTTACTTTCTTTTAATAAATGTTTGCATAGTATATCTTTTTGCATCCTTTCAGCCTACTAATACCATTTTATTTGAAGTGAGTTTTTTTGTAGGCAGCATATTTTTTAATTTACTCTGCTAATCTCTTAATTGGTGTATATATAGACCATTTACAGTTGATGTAATCATTTATATAATCGTGCTTAAGTCTGCCATTGTTTTATTTTCTGTTTATTCCTCTTTTGCATGTCTCCCCCCATCCCCACTTCCTGTGGGTTATTTAAATTTTTAGAATATGATTTTGATTTAGCTATGGTGGCACAGTGGTTAAGAGCTCAGCTGCTAACCAAAAAGTTGGCAGTTCAAATCCACCAGCCACTCCTTGGAAACTCTATGGGGCCGTTCTGCTCTGTTCTATAGGATCGCTCTGAGTCAGAATCAATTCGATGGCCACAGGTTTTATAATGACTTTGTATCTCTATGTGTAGATTTCTTTGGTGGTGGTTCTAGTTATTAAATATATGTGTGTGCATATGTACATATGTATATACATATATGTGTGTGTGTGTATACATATATATCTTATGACTATCTGTGATGTCAACATTTTACCAGTGGAGTAACTTTACCCCCTTTTACATCACTTTACCATCCCTCATATATAATCGTTTTAAATATTTCCTTTGCATACATTAAGAACCACATTAAACCATGTTATAATTTTTACTTCCATCATTAAACATAATTCAGTAAAAGCAAGATGAAATGGAAAGTCTATTGTATTTACCCATATTAGTTATTTTTGGCTTTAAATTTTTCTTTTAATTTATTAATCATATTGTGCAACCATCACCTGTATCCATTGCCACATTTTCCACTACCACTAACAGATACTCAGTGCTTCCTAAACAACAACTCTCCCTTTCTCCTCCTTCCCATTAATAAACTTTTGGTCATGGACTGTAGATGGACGGTAGATGCATGGATTTATTTCTGGACTCTCAATTCTATTCCTTTGGTCTATGTGTCTATTATTATACCACTACCAGACTGTTTTCATTCCTGTAGCTGTATATTAGAATATGTTTTGAAATCCAGAAGTGTGAGTCATCCTGCTTTGTTCTTCTTTAGATTGCTTTGGCTGTTCAGGGCCTCTTGAAATTCCATTTAAATTTGAGGACTGGCTTTTCCATATCTGTATTTGCCCATATTATTGTTCTTACTATGTCTGGCTTCCTTCCTGATGTCCCAGGATTCTTTTACCGTTTCCCTTTCATTTAGAGAAGTTCCTTTAGCCATTCTTTTAGAGTAGATCTGCTGATGACATATTCTCTTAGTTTTCCTTCATCAGGGAATGTCTTGATTGCCTCTTCATTCCTGAAGGTTATTTTTGGTGGATGTAGAATTCAGGGTCGCCAGTTCTTTTCTTTCAGCATGTGGAAAACATTGTGCCACTTCCTTCTGGCCTTCATAGTTCTAATGAGAACTCTACTGTCATTCAAATTAATTTTCCCCTTTAGGTAAGGTGTTGTTTTTATATCATGGCTTACAGGATTTTTCTTTGTCTTCAGTTTCATACATTTCCACTCTTTATTTTTGCTTGCCTTCTGCTTTTGTTGAGTTAATTTTGGTCATCTTTTTCTAGTTTCATGAGGTAGACCTTATATTATGTTTTGAGACCTTTATTCTTTTCTACTGTAAGCACTTAGTGCTATTTTTCTCTCAGCATTGCTTTATATGCATCTCAGAAATTATATATGTTTTCATTTTTATTCA
This sequence comes from Dugong dugon, assembly GCA_030035585.1. Taxonomy (NCBI): domain Eukaryota; kingdom Metazoa; phylum Chordata; class Mammalia; order Sirenia; family Dugongidae; genus Dugong; species Dugong dugon. Next base: position 39,184,230 of record CM057467.1, read on the forward strand.
GTTTAATTTTTTTCCCTTGAGATTTTATCTTTAACCTGTGGATTATTTAGAAGTGTGCTGTTTAGTTTCCAAGCACTTGAGGATTTTATATTAACTTTTTCATATTGATTTCTAGTTTCATTCCATTGTGGTCAGATAATATAATCTGTATGATTTCAATTCTTTTAAATTATTGGAGGTTTGTTTTGTGGTCCAGGATATGGTCAATCTACAGGCAGGCACCTGGAAAAAATGTGTATTCTGCTGTTGTTTTCACTGCTATATTCTTAGCAGAGTGATCTTTGTAAAATGCAAATCCAATTGTATGATGCCTCCCCTTCTTAAAATACTTCTAAACATTCATTATCTATCTATAGAATGAAATCAAGCCCCCTAGCATAATATGCAAGACCTTCTATGATCTGGTTACTTCAGCTTTATCTACCTTACCCTAGGTCCCCAACTTGTGTTTCCCACAATAGGCCAGGATATCTCTTGTATCCATGCCTTTGTACCTATAATTTTCTCCACCTGAAATGTCTTTCTCACCTTTTCTTTTTTTTTTTTTTTTTTTGGTAACCGTTTTCTGTTTTTCTTTACTCTTAAGTACCATACTCACTGAATGTCTTTCTTAATCTTCTCTTCCCCTTCCTTTTTTGGCCTCGCCATCTTTAAAAGCAAGTTTGAGTCTTCTTCCTTTGTGCTTCCATAACACTGTGCACATTTCTGTTATGACCCTTACCACACTGTTTACTTATTTCTCACCCCACTAGCCTGTAAGCCCCTTAAGGGCAGAGACCCTGTGTCTTATTTAATTTTATATCCCCAATGCATGGACAGGTCTGAAACCCATAAAAGTTTGTAGAATGAGGATGATCATTGTTGAAACTATTGCAAAAATCCAAGTGACAATGATGAAGACTTAAACTAAGATAGTAACAATAGATAGAAAGAAGGTGGTTGTTTTAAAATAAATATTATGGGTAAAAGATGACTTCTAGGTGTCTGGCTTGGTGAATATAGAGGCCATTCACCTAGATGGGGAATATAAAAAAGAGCAGGGTTATGGGGGAAGATAAATTCACATGATATTACTTAAACTTGGGTAGTTTCCAGTGATAACTATGGTCATATTAAAAAGAGATGGAAAATAAATTCTTAAATGCACAATAAATAAAAATATATAATTAACATTAATAATGAATAATAAAATAAATGAGATAGTAATATAAAATATAATCAAGTAATTAAATTCAATTAAAATTGTGTATATATACATGTACGTGTGTGTGTGTGTGTGTGTGTAGTCTATCACATATAGAAAGGAACTATTTTGAAATAAGTATTTAGTATCTACCCCTACCATTTCCCCACCCCTTCCCTGCTAGATGGCCTGCAGGTTAAGCTATTGTTGCTTTAGGATGTTCCTTGAAGATCACATATCCTTGCTAACACCTGTGATCCTAAACTTTCAGAGGATTTTTAGAAACCCCAGAGGAATCTAAGTTTATAGCAGAAAAATTTATCTTTATATCCTCAGCATAGAGGAAGTTAAATATGTATTTTGAAATGAATGAGAGTATAGAGCAGTTCCAAGATTCTGAACTGAATCTCCAAACCAATTCTGTGATTCTCTGGGGCAGGCTACAAAGAGACCCTCCATTGCTGTTACAGGTTACTTATGCTCCAGCTCAAGAATAGACTGGAGAAAAATAAATAGGCCAGAAGTAACACCCTGGCTATATCGTGCCATTGAAATGCTTTGATTCCTTGTCACAACCTTAATTTATGTCTATCTGTTGTACACTGAAGGAGCCCTGGTTGCGGCGTGGTTAAGTGCTGGGCTGCTAGCTGAAAGGTCAGAAGTTAGAACCCACCAGCCACTCCATGGGAGAAAAGACCTGATGATCTCCTGTAAAGATGAGAGTCTTGAAAACCCTGTGGGGCAGTTCTGCTCTGTCCTATAAGGTCACTGTGAGTCAGAATTGACTTGATGGCACACAGCACCAACAATGTAGACTAATCATGATCATAGTGCTTGTTTACCTGCTTTGTGTCTCTTTTTGCATAGCATGAAATACTCCCTGGCTGTTCCCTTTAAACATTCCTTTACACCATCAGGGAGTCGGTGAGAAAGGCTGACTGACTCAAGCCACCCACCAATTCTCTTTCTGTTTTCCATTGATTCTGACATTCCAGATAATACCACTTTACAGTGATAGCGCTTATGTTCAACTGTACTTTTAAGCCCTAGAAATTGTTAGAGAGCTTCTATCCTGTCCCCCTGACCGCCACCACCTTGTAAATGTAAACCTCTTGATTAAATGTAATTTAAGTGATTTGCTTGCCTTTTACGTTAAATTTCTAATAGAAAATAAACGTTTCCACTTATTTAGCACATATTGTATGATAGATTATATATTGTTTTTAATCTTCTCAACTACACAGCTAAATAGGTGTAACTTATCCTGATTTTACAAATGAACAATATAAGAATCAAAGATTAGAGGTTACTTTCCTCAGATTATATCACAACTAAATTTCTGTCTATCCAACTGTAAACTCGGCTCTTTGTACCATTCACATTATATCATACCCTTGGGAAGATATTTGATTTTTTAAATAAACAAGCTAGCATTTCAGATCTGTATATTTTATAGTTATTAGAAAATGAGGGAAAAATGCCTAATTTTTAAAACCAGGTATTAAAAGTGACTCAAGAAGTATGCCTTGTAAATCCAGGAATTACTCTTCTTGGCACATTAGCCATAAATAATTATCTTTATGCCCCACTTGTCATGGATTGGATTGTGTCCCCCAAAAATATCTGTCAACTTGGCTGGGGGACATGATTTCCAGTATTGTACGATTGTGTACCATTCTGTAATCTGATGTGATTTCCTTATGTGTTGTAAACTCTATCACTGTGATGTAATAAGATGGATTAGCGGCAGTTGTACTGATGAGGTCTACAAGATTTGATAGTGTCTTAAGCCAGTCTCTTTTGAGATATAAAAGAGAGAAGCGAGCAGAGACACATGGGAACCTCATACCATCAAAACAGCGGTGCCAGGAGCAGAGCACGTCCTTTGGACCTGAGGTTCCTGCACTGAGATGCTCCTAGATCAAGGGAAGACTGATGCATCTCAAGGACCTTCCTCCAGAGCTGACAGAGAGAGAAAGCCTTCTCCTGGAGCTGATGCTCTGAATTTGGACTTGTAGCCTACTGGACTGTGAGAGAATAAACTTCTCTTTGTTAAAGCCATCCACTTGTGCTATGTGTGTTATAGCAGCACTAGATGACTAAGACACCACTCTAACTTGAGATATTCTTTTTCCATGCTAGCTCATGAATTATAAACACTCTTAGGTAAAGATTTGAACTGTTTTCTTTAGAACCACCCAGTCTTGTCCTCATCCCTCTCATTCTTTATATGTCTCTCCACTCACAGCTACTCAGAACACTACTCACACAATTACTACTACAATTAACTTATTTCTCCAGTAATACTGCCAATTACATCCTATTGTTAGTACCTCCTACACACACACGCGCGCATACACACACTCAACACAGACATACTGTTCTTTACACAGTAGATCATCTATCCAAACAAACGTTCTGCACTGATGGAAATGTTCTATATCTGTTCTTTCCAATATGATAGCTATTAGCTAGATATGGCTACTGAGCTGTTAAAATATGGCTACAGCAACCATGGAACTGAATTTTTAATTGTATTTAAGTAATTTAAAGTTAAATAGCCACACATGACTAGTGGTTACAGTGTTGGACAGTGCAGCAGTAAATTGTCTTTGTCTTAAAATGGAGTTTTGATCAATGCTGAAGTACCATTCAGACTACTCGAGTATCCATCTTGGGCTTGTGTAACAGATCTACTATGTAGCAGCCTACAGCAGTAGAAGTTTGGTTATGGGTTCTAGTTGGCAAGCAGATTCATAAGACAAAAGTAATCTCATAATCTCATATTATGTTTAACCACTCAGCTGCTAACTGAAAGGTTGGTGTTTCCAACTCACCCAGCAGCTTCATGGCAGAAACTTGGAGATCTGTTTCCATAAAGATTACAGCTGTCTTAGCTATCTAGTGCTGTTTTAACAGAAATATCACAAGTGAATGGCTTCAACAAACAAAAATTTATTCTACCACAGTCTAGGAGGCTAGAAGTCCAAATCCAGGTCGCTAGCTCCAGGGGAAGGCTTTTCTTGCTCTGTTGGCTCTGGGGGAAGGTCCTTGTCATCAGTCTTTCCTGGTCTAGGAGCTTCTCAGCGCAGGGACCTTGGATCCAAAGGACGCACTCCACTCCCGTCGCTTCTTTCTTGGTGGCATGAGGTCCCTCTCCTCTCTGCTCACTTCTCTCTCTTATATTTCAAAAGAGATTGACTCAAGGTACAGCCTAATCCTGTAGATTGAGTCCTGCCTCATTAACATAACTGCCTCTAATCCTGCCTTATTAACATCATAGAAGTTAGGATTTACAACACATAGGATAATCACATCAGATCACAGAATGGTGGACAATCACACAATACTGGGAATCATGGCCTAACCAAGTTGACACACATTTTGGGGGGACATAGTTTAATCCATAACAACAGCCGAGAAAACTCTATGGAGCAGTTCTGCTGTGTCACATGGAGTCACAGTGAGTCAAAAATCTACTCAACAGCACCCAGCAACAATAACAAATATTACTTAGCTTTATAGAAAGATGCAAGGCAGGAGATAACAACAGTATAGTATTTTTATCTCGTTAGGAGGCCTGGCAGCTATTGAAGTATAAAGTACATAGCTTCTTTTGCCTGCTTAACCATATAGGTTATGCCATAGATGAGATATAAAATGTTTCTGGATCACTCTGACATATAAATGGCACAAGTCTTTTTTTCCCACCAATCATTCTACATATCTTTTATATCATTCTAGCGCAAGCCCAGGAGTCCCTAGGTGGTGCAAACAGTTAAGTGCTTAACTACTAGCTGAAAGTTTGGTGGTTTGAACCCACCTCAGAAGACAAGCCTGTCAATCTGCTTCCAAAAGTTCACAGTCTTGAAAACCCTATGGGCACAGTTCTACTTTGACACACACAGGGTCGTTGTGAGTCAGAACTGACTCAACTGAAACTAACAACAGCAATGCAAGACCAAGCCTTTGCCAACTCATAGCTCTTCCAACCCAGGTGCAATGCCACATAATTACTGATGAAATACAACATTCCCCATTTACCTTAACTCTACTGTTACCAAGGAAAAAGTGCTATGGAAGACCAAGGTTATTTTGAGGCAGACCTGCATAGCCCAGGCCCGAAGTTAACCCTTTATTCACACAGCCATAGGAGGGGAAGACCCTGGTGGCACAGTGGTTAAGAGCCTGGCTGTTAACCAGAAGGTCGGCAGTTCAAATCCACCAGCTGATCCTTAGAAACCCTATGGGGCAGAGTCAGAACTGACTCTACAGCAACGGGTTTGGTTTGGTTTTCGGTAGGAGGGAATCAACTATGTCTTTCCTACAAGAACCATAGGATTAGATCACTTGGAAACTCAGGCCAGTTCACTCTGAAATTTAATGATATCATGAAGATTTAGGCTTTTTAGACTTTATATTATAATGTCTACAAGCTGGAAAAGACAAAGTATTATAATGAAATGTGCAAAGACCTGGAGTTAGAAAACCAAAAGGGAAGAACACAGTTGACATTTCTCAAGCTGAAAAAAATGAAGAAAAAATTCAAGCCTTAAGTTGCAATATTGAAGGATTCTATGGGCAAATATTGAACAACAGGAAGCATCAAAAGAAGATGGAAGGAATACACAGAGTCACTGTACTAAAGAGAATTGGTCAGCATTCATCCATTTCAGGAGGTACCATATGATCAAGAGCTGATGGTATTGAAGGAGAAGTCCAAGCTGCACTGAAGGCATTGGCGAAAAACAAGGCTCCAGGAATTGATGCAATATCAATTGAGATGTTTCAACGAGGGTTTCAAACCAGTTATTTTCACTTGGATATCCTAATGAGAATTTGCACTTGTCCAATATGGTTTCTTCATTCACACTTCTGATGCTTTAGTTGGGAAGGTTAGAACAGTGAAGGGCTCTCTCTCTCTCTCTCTCCATGCACTCTCTCCATAAGGCTAGGGTGTGTTTCCTCAGAGCATGGCAGTCTCTAGCTGGACTTCTTGCATAGTAACTTGTTTGTCCCAGAATGAGCATTCCAGGAGGCCCAGGTAGAAGCTGCAAGTCTTAGGACTTAACCTCGGAAGTCACACAACTTCACTTCTGCCACTTTTGACTGATTTAAGAGTCAGTCACGGAGCCAGTCCTGATTCAAGGGAAGGGGACTACAGAAGGGCATGAATACCAAGAGGACTGCCTCCAAGGGTACTTTAGAGATTAGCTACCACAGCTTCTCAACTACATGAGCCAATAAATCTCCTTTTTGCTTAAGTTAGCTTGACCTGGGTTGCTGTTCTGTTTAGGCAGTCTTGTGTAATAATAAGGGGTCTCTTTTTAGAGCTTAGAGATATATATGCATTTGGCTAATGGAAACTGCTTTAGTCTGTGCAAAGTATGTAAGCTTTGTACTCTATTGTGGACTTGTTACAAACCAAGATGGACCATTAAAATAAAATATAATCCATTACCAAGTTTCATACTCATAAATCTAAAGTAATATAATTAAAATATTTTCTTCTGACATCCTATTTAGTAATTTATAATGCTTTTTGCATAATGCTATTCCTATACATTGGATTAGACAATATTTTATTCATTGTATTAAAAAAAAAAAAAAAGGAGCCCTGGTGGCACAGTGGTTAAGAGCTTGGCTACTAATTGAAAGGTCAGCGGTTCAAACCCACCAGTTGCTCCACAGGAGAAAGATGTGGCAGTCTGTTTCTGTAAAGATTCATAACCTTGAAACCCTGTTGGGCAGTTCTACTCTGTCCTACAGGGTCACTATGAGTCAGAAATAACTGGACAGCAATGAGTTTTGGAGTTTATATGTAAAAAAAAAGTACTTTTTCTTACCCAGTCTTTAAACATAAGCCGGACATAAGCCATATTTATAGATGAAAAGGTTAAGTATTTCAAGGATGTTCCAAAGTCAACAAATCCCACTTTGGTGGATGGAAGAAGGCTTTACTTATTTTGATGTTTATGTTATGATCCTGGGCTACAAATGCAGAATGCAGAAGGAAAACAGTACATTTAAAGTGAAAACATTATTTACTCATATGAATTTCTTCCATGAAAAACACATTTTAAAAGAAAATGTTTAACTTGTTGTTGTTATTAGATGCTGTCGAGTCGGTTCCAACTCACAGCGACCCTACATATGTGAGGATGAAACACTGCCCGGTCCTATGCCATCCTCACAATCGTTGCTATGTTTAAGGCCATTGTTGCAGTCACTGTGTCAGTCCATCTCACTGAGGGTCTTGCTATTTTTCGCTGACTCTCTACCAAGCATGATATCCTTATCCAGGGACTGGTCCCTTCTGATAACATGTCCAAAGTACATGAGATGAAGTCTTGCCATCCTCACTTCTAAGGAGAATTCTGGCTGTACTACTTCCAGGACAGATTTGTTTGTTCTTCTGGCAGTCCCAGGTATAATCAATATTCTTTGTCAATACCATAATTCAAAGGCATCAATTCTTCTTCATTCCTCCTTATTCATTTTCCAGCCCTCACATGCATATGAGGCAACTGAAAAATATCATGGCTTGGGTCAAGCGCACCTTAGTCCTAAAAGTGACATCTTTGCTTTTTGACATATTAAAGAGGTCTTTTGCAGCAGATTTGCCCAGTGGAATATGCCATTTCTTGACAGCTGCTTCCATGGGCACTGACTGTGGATACAAGTAAAATGAAATCCTTGACAACTTCAGTATTTTTTCCATTTATCAAAATGTTGCTTATCGGTCCAGTTGTAAGCACTTTGTTTTCATTATGTTGAGATGTAATCCATACTGAAGGCTACAGTCTTTGCTCTTCATCAGTAAGTGTTTCAAGTCCTCTTCGCTTTCTGCAAGCAAGATTGTGTCATCTGCATATTGCAGGTTGTTAATGAGTCTTCCCCTAATCCCAATGCTGTGTTTGTCTTCATATAGTCCAGCTTCTCAGATTATTTGCTTAACATACAGACTGAATAAGCATGGTGAAAGGATACAACCCTGACACACACCTTTCCTTGTCTTAAACCACACAGTATCCCCTTGTTCTGTTCGAAAGACTACCTCTTGGTCTATGTACAGGTTCCACATGAACACAATTAAGTGTTGTGGAATTCCCATTCTTTGCAATATTGTCCATAATTTTTATGATCCACACAGTCCAATGTCTTTGCATAGTCAGTCAAACACAGGTAAACATCTTTCTGGTATTCTTTGCTTTCAGCTAAGATCCACCTGACATCAGCAGTGATATCCGTTATTCCACGTCCTCTTCTGAATTCGGCTTGGATTTTTGGCAGTTCCCTGTCGATGTACTGCTGCAACCATTTTTTAATTATTTTCAGCAAAATTCTACTTGCATGGGATATTAATGATATTGTTCGATAATTTCTGCATTCTTTTGGATCAACTTTCTTTGGAATGGGCACAAATATGGATCTCTTTCAGTTGGTTGGCCAGGTAGTTGTCTTCCAAATTTTTTGGCATAGAGGAGTGAGCGCTGCTAAGTGTTGCATCCATTGTTGAAACCAGGGGTTTGAACTGGTTATTTTCAGTTTGACCCCCGCTGCTGAGAATTTGCATTTCCACCATAGATATACTGAATCAGCATTTTAATGAGATCTTATGTACACGTAAGAGTCACCTGGGGCTCTAGTTAAAATTTAATCACCTGGGATCTTGGTTAAGTCCTAAGAAGACTTGCAGCTTCTACCTGGGCCCCTTGGAACGCTCATTCTGGGAGAAACAATTTACTATGCAAGAAGTCCAGCTAGAGACTGCCATGCTCTGAGGAAACACACCCTAGCCTTATGGAGAGAGTACATGGAGAGAGAGAGAGAGAGAGCCCTTCACTGTTCTAACCTTCCCAACTAAAGCATCAGAAATGTGAATGAAGAAACCATACTGGACATGTAACCTAGTCAATCCTTCAGATGACCCAAACCACAGTCGCCACCTAACGATAGCCATATGAAAGACCCTAAGCAGGAACCTCCAGCTGAGCCCACAAAACCATGGTGGATAATAAATTGTTTTAAACCACAAAGTTTTGGGGTGGTTTATAAAGCAATAGATCAGCAGAACAGAAATATACTAGGGACTAGGGAATCAAGTATTCTTATTTGTCTGGCTCCCGTAGTTCCCAGGCTTCTTCTCCTTTCTGTTTACCACTTTTTTGCTTTTAGTGGTGAAAATGTTTATGCTTAGAGCTGAATTTGCAGTTTGGTGAAGTCACAGCTAGCAATACCTTCAACTATTTTGGATTGCTGGCCTCTTGTTTAAAAGGCCTTTTAATAAAACTAGATACTGTTTTATTTTTGTTTTCAAATTGGCCAACTTGGACCAATGCTTGCCTTTTTCCTGCTTGCTAAAAGGTATAATAAGTAGCTAATATAATCTAACATTCTAATCTTTTCAACCGATTGTCTTTTAAAAGTCTAAGATAAGAAGGCATGTAGTTGGTGTGCCAAAATCAACATTTCAACAGCTGCTTTGCTGCCAGAAAAAGATGGATGGAGAAAAGACCTTTGTGTTGGATAGCCCCGATAACAACTACCATAGAAATAATGCCTCGTGTATATAACATTAAGACTAGACACATAGTAGGTTCCTACATCAGCTATTTAGTTTTTATACAATTTGTTCAACTTACACCTTTTGCTATTTAGTGCAACTATATTGCCTTAAATGCTATCCCTTAATATACTTTTTATCCCAAAGCATTTAACAGAAAATTCAAAGGGCATTTACCGTTAAATGTCATGAAAACAAATGTTTTAGGATAAGGTTTACTATTTTAAGATAGTTGTTATGAACATTTTTGTATAATTGACACTGAGGGAAAATTGTGGAGTCAGGAAACTTTGTTAGGACTCGACTACATCAGTGATTTTTTTTTTTTTTTCCTAGTTCTAAGAACCGGTGGAATTGGCTATGGATAATTCATATGATTCCAATCAACAAACTTCATATAATGGAATTCCACCCAAGAAGAAGAACAGCTTCCTTGTGTCAGAAGATCATGGGCAGAAAATCTTAAGTATACTACAAAATTTTAGAGAACAGAATGTCTTTTATGATTTCAAGATAATCATGAAAGATGAAATAATCCCATGCCATCGTTGTGTGCTGGCAGCGTGCAGTGACTTTTTCAGGTACTTTTATCTTGTGTTTCTATGCCTCGGGTTTTATAATATGGATAATGAAGTTATTATTTTTTAACTACATTCAATTTCTCTTCTACAGGAGCATGCAACAGTATTGTTTGTTTCTTAAAAAAGCTAATTAGGAACAAGATCAACTAGTTATTTTTGAGTATCAAAATTAACACTCAGGTCTTCTTAGGCCGGCACTTTCCAGAATGTTGTGGAACATTAGTACATGTTATTTCATTAATTACAATCAGCACAAAGCTAGTTCCTATGAGGCAGAGGTTAAACATGTCCCAGATTTCCAACTTCTCCCAGCTGCTGTACCACTCCATCATCTCTAACATCGACCACTCTCCCTGCCCTTAGTTCTCTTCCCTCTCTGTTAGGATCAGTAATTTGCTGCAATGTCTCACAGAACTCACAAACTGTACTTACAGTTATATGGTTTATTAGCTTGCTCGCCCGTTCTCTGTCGTGCACGCCCTCTGAGGACAGGCCTCCTCTTGGCCATGTACTTCCCCTCTTAGGCATGCAGGCCCTGTCTGCTGTGCACGCCCCTGTCAGCAGTGCACCACCCTGGGCTCTCTCTCTCTCTCTCTCTGGCTTCTAGCCATCTTCAGTGTTACAGCCCTTGACCCATATTACAGCACTTTTATTTCCATTGGCAGTCCTTCTAAGGAGCCCTGGTGGTGCAGTGGTTAAGTGCTCAGCTGCTAACCAAAAGGTCAGTGGACCTACCAGCCACTCCATGGGAGGAAGATGTGGAAGTCTGCTCCCGTAAAGATTACAGCCTTGGAAACCCTCTGAGGCAGTTCTACTCTGTCCAGTAGTGTTGCTATGAGTCGGAAGTGACCCTACAACAACAGGTTTTTTTGGCAAGCCTTTTGCCCAAAGGCACTCAACTTTCTTTCTCTGTTTCTTCTTCTCTTCTCTCCTTGACTCTTCTCCTTGCCCTTGACCATCTCTGTAGGATTGGTTCCTTGTATAGGCAAGTGGCTCAATCTATTGGGTGGATTTTCAAGCCACTATTTGCATAATAACTAACCAATTCCCCTGCTGGTCTAAACTGACCAGTCCTGTCAATGGACTAAACTGATCTCTCCCCTCCCTGGACTACAGGTAGCTCCATTTGTTGGCATAATAACTGACATTTTCTGCCTGCAGGGACTGGCTTCCTCCCTGGGCAAAAGTAACAAGCTTCTCCAAAGAATTAAGACAACTGTAACAACTCCTCAGGGTTTAGGGGAAATATCTCCCAAACTGTTTTTGTTTGTTTATTTGTTTTCTTTCACAGAACCAAGGCAAAAGGCCACATAAAGGAACTCATTTTACCACAGTTAATCTCTTGAAATGCTCAAGAAAAAAAATAATTAGTCTCAATTCAACTTTCTTTGAGAGATCCCTGTACTGTATCAGTTAGAAAGAGAAGTTATTTAAAATAAGACTTGATAAAAAATGGAAATAAAGTTAAAAAAAAAAAAAGAAGAATCTGAGAGGAAAATGAATTTCAGCCACGTCTGTCCATCCAGGGGAGAGGGATTTAAAGATTTCTCTTGCCTTTGGCAAAGATAATTCAATAGTTGAGGAAAGTGCCTCTTAGCTAAGAAGCATTTCTCAAGATTGCCCAACTACTTGCCTTGTTCTGGTTCTAAGCAACCTGCTGAATATAATTTGGTTTCCCATGTAGATCACTCTGCAGGGAATGTCCTACCCATCATACGGTAAGAATCCACTATGATGACAGCAGATCTCTGATTCTGCAAGCTTAAGGGTCAGATCCCACCTCAGTACCATGGAGGCCTTTTGGTCAAAAGACAGACAAGCCTCTCAGTGACACTCTGGCTTTCACCATACCAAAGTAAACTTAAATCCTTACTGGAGTGTTTTGCATTATGTTCAACGTTGGAAGCAATTTTAATTCAAAGTAGGCAGGATATAGGTATAAGTCCTCAGTAAATAAACTTAATATACAGTAAGATTTAAGAAATAGAAACACCTAGATATAAGTTAATTTAAACTGTTTTTAATCCTTTCACCCTGATTTTGCTGCCGAAGTCTAATTATAACTCACACTTATTGTCTTATAGAGAAAATCTTATGGGCTGTACTTCATTCAGCGAACATTTATTGATATTTACTACTTGCTAAACACCCACTCCTATAGGGTTTCATGCTTTGAATTTGGGAGCAATGGCTCAGTGCTACAGCACAGTTCTCTACATAAGGTGAGACGGATCCAGCAGTCTCTAGCTAAGCAGACTGTATATCTTCATCTCTTCTTTTCTCTTTCTTCTCTCACGAACCTAAGTTGTTGTTCTTCAAACTCCACTAATACTCTACCTCCTCTTGTGTTCTGCTTCCACAGTTCCTTCCCGTCTCTCTTCTAACCCAGCTTTTCTTCCATATGACTCTTCTGTGCTCCCTTACCCTTCACTTTGCCCTTTCACCACAGGAAGTATAGTGGTTAAGTACTTGGCTTCTTAATACAGACGCACTAAATCTAAATCCCAGCTTCAACACTTGTTAGCCATGTGACCTTAGACAAGTTACTTAACCTCTTTAGGCCTCAGCTTTCTCATTTAAAAAATTAGGATAATAAAAATAGCACCTAATTTATAAGGTCATTATGAGGATTAAATGAAATAATGTATAAGTAATTCTTAACACAGTATTCATTACATTCAATTAATGTTAGCTGCTATTATTTTAATTATTTCCAAACCTAGCAAAAAAGTGGAAAAAAATCTGGTGTGAACACGCTTGATTTCCCTATAATGTTTTCATGCTAATAAAGAAGAGATTCGTGTAAGCATTTGAATTTGCAGTCCTCTACTCTCTTTGTTAAAGTTATTTATTAATTAAATACATCAGCACATAATCATTGTCCATAGTACTTTTCTCAGCTTACTCCTAGCTTTTTATGGGTGTGCTTTTAATTTGTTTTAAATTACTGTTAAACAAAACAGAGCAATATACTTTTTAAATTTTCTACCTGTTTTGAAGCAACGCAAAGATAGTCTTATAATTATTTACATCCTTAACTGTATATACTTAATTATATATATATTTTGCTAAATTAGTACACAATTCACATAAAAGTATGTGCAAATGTAGATAGAAGTTCTATAGTTTACACTCTTGTAAGGCCACTAATATTTATGTTATGATCAAGCACATTGGAATATGGGAAAGAAAACATAAAATAGAAATGGCAAGAAAGTGCAAAATGCATGATAAATGCCCTTTACAATGTGTTTGGAAAATGAAAATTATAATTGAGATGTAAAGTCATCAGAGACAAGAAATTGTTTGGAATCACAAATATTATAACCACTTTATGATAACATGATAAATTTGAGATAGATAGTAAATGGATAATTTAAAGACGGGTAGGATGAAGTATAGAAATATGAGCTTACATGTGTTGGTATGTAAAGAGTCTTCTCAAAGAAATGTGGAAGCTTAAAAATAGATAGAACCTGATAGAAAGCATTTGCTTTCTTAAAATAATGATAACAGTAACAGCTAAAACCTTACACTTATTAATTCATTTATTTCTTTCAACAACCCAATGAAATAGGCACTAGCAATATCCCCATTTTCAAATGAATAATTTGAAGCTTCATGAAGTTAAGTAAACTCCTTGAGGTCACAAAACTAATAAGTGGCAGCACCTAAATACCAATATAGGCAGCTGGGTTCTAGATGCCAAGCTTTTAATATTACTCTAATCTGACTATAGATGTTTTAATGATCTAAAACAATTGTTATCACAGATTAATGTTTCTAAATTGATGTGCATGTTATTGAAACACTCTAATGTGTAACAGTATAATTTTTGTAAGTATATTTGTATATGTATTAAGGTATATTGGGAGTAGTGGGGAGGTATTTTGTCATCCTTCCTTTTCCTAAGGGATATTCTTTATTTGGAAGACCCTCATATTTTTCAGTTGAATGTAGTTCCTCTTTAATATTTTTAGTTACCTTCAAGAGTAGACTCCAGCAAATAAATCAGTTTTTATCTATAGTATTTCAGCACCTACGGGCAATGCTCACAAGGGAAGTCTGGACAATATTGGCCCAAATACAAATAAGTATTAAACCAGAACTAAAGCCAGTCAGTCTTAAATCTCAATGAATGGTCAGCTTCTGTCCTTGGTTTTAAGTGTAAAAATGAACAGCTGTGGATATGAAGTTAATATAAGGGTGGATGGCAATATTGTTCTTATCAAAACCAGTAGTTAAAATACATATAGTTTCCTGCCCAAACATTTCCAAATAATTTATGTTTTTGCTTAAATTGAACCAAAGAAGTTCCCAATTACTTAGATTCTATCAAATTTGCCAATAAATCAGAACTTGTTATAAAGAGCTTTCAAGCTAATCTAGTTATTCAAATGGAGACCCATCTCCATCACTCAGTGGCTGTTATCATAAAGACTTATTTTCAGCCTTTTTGGCGTGATACTACGCTGTTACTATTTAGTTTTATTAAATCATGTTCCCCTTTCCCTAAAGTACTGGGTAAAATGGATCTTTTTAGACATAGATTGAGGTTTATCTTACTTGGCAGACTTCCCCACAAAAATAGATTCACTGGAGGCATCTAGTATCTCACTGTTCTCCACGTTTCACATGTCTCATTACTGTCAGATTGAAAATTAGTTCAAAAGACATTTTTAAATCCTAAACTCAGAAGTATTATGTATATAAATGCATATTTTAAGTCATTTCAGTTATCACCAGTACAGTTGATACTAATTAATCCATAAATAAATTCTGGCATTAGAGAGATTTTGCTCTAATTTTAGGAATAATATATAAGAATATCAAATTAATATACAAAATTTAAATCTTTTTATAGTTTATTTTTAGAGTTCAGATAACTGTAGCTTAGCTATTATATATATATATTTTTTTTCTACAATACAAAAGTTACATAATACATGTTTGCTGACATTTGATAATATGATATATAATTATTTTCAATATTAAAGTAATTTATTAGGATGTTTTAAAAATATTTTTATAAAATATTAATTTTAAATCAACTTTACTATAAAGGAAACATCTTTAATTATTATTGAAAATAATTATGGAATAAAGTATTCCTGTTTACTTGTTCTTCTGTGTTCTTTATTTTTACAGGGCTATGTTTGAAGTAAACATGAAAGAAAGAGATGATGGAAGTGTTACCATTACTAATTTGTCCTCCAAAGCAGTAAAAGCATTTCTTGATTATGCCTATACTGGGAAGACAAAAATAACAGATGATAATGTAGAAATGTTCTTTCAGTTGTCATCATTTCTTCAAGTTTCCTTCCTATCCAAAGCTTGCAGTGACTTTTTAATAAAGAGTATTGATCTTGTCAATTGTTTACAGTTATTATCAATGTCAGATAGCTATGGCTCTACCCGTTTGTTTGATCATGCATTATACTTTGTACAACATCACTTTTCTTTATTGTTTAAATCCAGTGATTTTTTAGAGATGAATTTTGGAGTACTACAAAAATGTCTGGAATCGGATGAATTAAATGTACCTGAAGAAGAAACTGTACTGAAAGTGGTCCTTACCTGGACTAAACATAATTTAGAGTCAAGGCAAAAGCATCTGCCTCACTTGATTAAAAAAGTGAGATTACATCAGTTATCTGAGGAGACACTCCAAGACTGTTTGCTTAATGAAGAGTGTTTACTCAAAAGTACAAACTGCTTTGATATAATCATAGATGCAATTAAGTGTGTGCAAGGTTCTGGTGGACTTTTCCCTGATGCTCGACCATCCACAACTGAAAAATATATATTTGTTCACAAAACTGAGGAAAATGGAGAAAATCAATATACATTTTGCTATAATATTAAAACTGATTCGTGGAAAATACTGCCACAATCACACCTGATTGATTTGCCAGGATCTAGCCTGTCTAGTTATGGAGAGAAAATATTCTTGACAGGTGGTTGCAAAGGGAAGTGTTATAGAACGGTTCGACTTCATATTGCTGAGTCTTACCATGATGCCACTGATCAAACCTGGTGCTACTGTCCAGTCAAAAATGATTTCTTCTTGGCATCAACTATGAAAACACCCAGAACCATGCATACATCAGTTATGGCTCTCAGTAGATTATTTGTCATAGGTGGAAAGACTAGAGGATCTCAGGACATTAGAAGCCTCTTAGATGTTGAATCTTACAATCCTCTTTCCAAAGAATGGGTGTCTGTTAGCCCACTGCCCAGAGGCATATACTATCCGGAAGCAAGTGCATGCCAAAATGTAATTTATGTTCTTGGATCAGAGGTAGAGATTACTGATGCCTTTAACCCGTCTCTTGATTGCTTTTTTAAATACAATGCTACAACTGATCAGTGGTCTGAACTAGTAGCAGAGTTTGGGCAGTTTTTTCATGCAACACTAATTAAAGCAGTCCCAGTAAATTACACACTGTATATATGTGACCTTTCCACCTATAAGGTGTATAGTTTTTGTCCAGATACTTGTGTTTGGAAGGGTGAAGGATCTTTTGAATGTGCAGGGTTTAATGCAGGTGCAATTGGAATTGAAGATAAAATTTATATATTAGGTGGTGATTATGCACCAGATGAAATCACAGATGAAGTGCAGGTCTACCACAGCAGCAGGTCCGAGTGGGAAGAAGTTTCACCAATGCCAAGAGCCTTAACTGAATTTTACTGCCAGGTGGTTCAGTTTAATAAATACAGGGACCCTTGGTTTTCTCATCATTTCTAAAAATAATATATGCTTGGACATTCTCAACCTATTGCAGTCCTAAAAACATATATTAAACTTGTTAACCATAACGGTTGAGGAAAAGGTCTTTATGTCTTAATAAAATGCCCTTCCTATTAGAGAATTACTATGTATACATGCCATATATGTATTAACAGTTCCCAGAAACTTAAAATAAGTACATTTTACCAAAAATTGTACTGAATATAATTTAATCTCTGAGAATACAGGAGTCTCTTGGATGCTTTGAGTTTTAAAGTAGCTGGAATCGACTCTACAGCAACGGGTTTGGTTTTTTTTTTTTTAGTTTATCCATGAAAAACTAGTAAAAACATCAAAGTTCACAGATTTCCACTATCTAGATGGAAGAAGTCTCTTTAGGTAATAGAAATGTATTATTAAACTCTTTATTACATGAAGTAAAAAGTAAGTTAGAAAGAGGTGAGAATTCTGCCCTGTTATGTAGGTTTAAGAGTTCTTGAGTTGCTATCCTTTCTGATAATTAGTTAACTCCTTTTAAGCACTTTCCTTTCACCATTTTTTCGGTTAGAAATTTTTCTAAAATGTAATATATATCCCCAGCCTTCTGAACAGTACACTAAACACAGTTTTTTTATGATTCAGCTCTTCATTAAGAGCATAATGTGCCATGTTATAATACTATAATGCCACTTATAGTTACTGAAATGCTTTTAAAATTGCTGAATCTATTAAATCTCAGCGTCAATTGCTTTCAGTTTCTAGCAATATCATACCTCTCTTATTATTTTCTGGCCCAAGCTTAGTAAACTAACATTCTTAATTTAATTAGTAGTTCTAAGTTAAACCTGACCTGAGTTTATCTCAATGTGTACTCCATCAAGTGACATTCTTGGAATATGGGATGACAATCCTAAAATACAATTTCTCTATCATTGCTAGGTTCCAATATAATTGAGGGTGTAGAAAATATGACTTCTAGATAAGTTGCATTTCTTGAAGTTTTAAATGTGCAAATTTGAGTTGTAATTAGACATTTCAAGATTTAAATTAGTTCCATACCAATTTTCTGCAAAAAAATTACTAACTGTAAAGTACCATGTTGGTTTACTACTTCACTAAATTATTCATAGTGAATTGTTTCATTTAAAAAATGACTGGGACTTTTGGTATTGATAGTAATTATTTGCAACACACATCTGTTTAGATATTTAAGCATCTGTAACCAAAACAATGCAAGAGTATCAGTCATCCTTGTTCTCAGCTAGGATGATTCTGCCTTGCAAGGGGATATCTTTCTTTAACGCCTCTGATTTAAGTCTCAGGAAATGTACTGGTTGGATTTCTCTGTAACCAAATGTAGTTGCCTACAGCCAAAAAGCATAAACCCTCTATGCGATGGATTGACACAGTGGCTGCAACAGTGGGCTCAAACATAGCAACGATTGTGAGGATGGTGCAGGACTGGGCCATCACAACAGCAACATTTTGTAGTAGAAGCCCTGGTGGTACAATGGTTAAGTGTGGCTGCTAACCGAAAGGTCAGCAGTTTGAACACATGAGCTGCTCCATGGGGGAAGAGACCTGGTGATCTGTTCCCATAAAAATGACAGCCTAGGAAACCCTATGGGGCAGAATTGACTCGATAGCACACGACAACAACAACAACAACACATTTTGTGATAAATGTTAATCTCTTATAAATGTACATATTCCTTAGAAATGTGCTCCTAAGTGGGAATATACCAAAATGAAGGTCTTTATTTTACCATATAAACTTTTGCAATCCTAAGTTCCAAACATATTTTTCAAAATAGAACAGAATATTAAACTACATTATCATGCAGTTCCAAAATCAGGATTGTCCCTAATCAGATGACAGTTGCATAAAAAGTATTCCGTAGACCTGGTGGCCTTCCTCCCTACGTAAGCACGTGGTTGGTTGTCTCTGCCCTTTCCTCTCTGTGTGCACCTTAAAAAAAGATAAAATTCAATGGAAGTGTGTGTGTGTGGCTTTGAAAACAAATTGTTTGAGAATACCATAACACAGTGGGTGATCTACACATGGATTTACTGAACTGTTAATTTAAGCATATATAAATCATTGAGTTCATTTAAAATAAATACTGTATTAGTTGCTGACCCCAGGAATTGTTAATCTCTTCTAAAAAAGGGAAGCTAAAGCAAAATTAATCCCTTCCTCACCTTGTTTCATTATTGTATCATCTTGATTTTCATTATTCTTCTCATTGGCCATTGATTTATGGTAATGTTTCTAGAAATATCCTTGTAATCAAGGTCTCTTTGGCTCCCTCTGCATTTGATTAAATACATTTTCTAATACACAAGATTTTTTGCCTTAGGGTCTACAATTGCTGTAGGTTGCTTATTAATCATTTTAACTTACTGCCATCTCTTTATATTTGCACCTTTGTCCTCTTCATGTTATAACTGGGAGAAAAGTACTGTCTAGTCATAACGCCCCCCCCCCCCCGGCATCTCTGCCTTTATTTAATATTCTTTTTCCTTGGCACTGTAGCAATCTGTGTTGAGCTTGATTCCATTAATAAGTGATTTCTTTCTTTCTGATTTTGCATCTGCTCATAATAGTAGCACTTTCATTTAATCTATCTGCCTTACTGAAAATGGTTCTGTTTCTTCATAATCCTCAGGTACCCAGCTATATAATCACAGCATCAGTGACTAAACTGATTATATCTTTTTAGTCTTGCCAATCACTGTGGCTTCACCATACAAGAACCATATATGTCGTCTGGTCTCACCCTCATTCTGTATCTGACATGCAAGTCTGAGTGATCCCTTAAATCTATCTCAGTACCCCCAGAAGCAGCTATTTTTTCCTGTCTGTAAAGTTAGGTAAGAGGAAATAATATCCCTTTATCTATGGCCTTTTCCCTTAGTCTTATTTATATCTAATATTGTAATGTCTTCCAAAATAGTGAGTAGATGGCATTATTAAATATAAAAAAGATTAAATTTATATGAGATAAATTCTAAGTTAATGGGTATTCCTAGGGTGATCTTTAAACTTGAGTTAAAATGTGAAACACTTTCTGTTCATCTACAGCTTTTGACACTAAGTAGTATGAAGAATATTTGCATAATAAAAAATAACTACATTCCCATAATGCTCAACTTTGGTATTGGGAGAGAAAGACAAGGTCTTTATCACAGCAGTGTTCCTTACTGCTACCTTTGAAAGCTAGAATATTTCTTTGAGAGAGACCACATACTGTGATAGGATTCCATTTTTTCCCAGTACCAAGAAGAGCAATTGAATATGGGTTCAGTGTGCTTTGCTGAACATATAACATTTGAAAATCAGTTATATATAGAGGGAAGCATCTGTTTACATTTTGAGATTTGGAAGCAATAAATGTAATGATTAAATATACAGTCTAATACATATAATGTTACTTGTATGTTATTATTCTCAGTCTAATTGGCTCCAATGTCCTGGAAACTCTTATATTTAGAATTGAAAGTGGAAGACCCAAATATCTTCCAGGGTGTAGCTCTAGAATCAAGGGCTGGAATTTACAGGAAAATAGATTGCTGTTCAATGTAAAGAACAATGTTACTCAGTGTAAGGAAAAACGTTACTTCACTTTATAAAGCAATACTTCAGAGAGGGACTAGTTATCAAAGACTTTGGCAGATTATTAGCCCAATAATATCCTATGTAAGAGTTCAGGGCCAAAGACTTCTACATTGTATTTACATATTTTGATCTCAGTAGACATCTGATACATGACTGTTTCCCCTTCAATTTAGTCAGCATTTGGAGCATTCTGACTTCAGCAGTTGTGCATACCCTAGATTTCAATAGGACCTGAATCTTAAAACTACACCATTTTAGGAGCATTTTCATTGAAGGAAATTTTTCCTTTTTTTTTTTTTATTACTCAGGCAAAAGTCTATAAATGGTGCTGACATTTATAGTGAGTTGCTAATCCGGATTTTTCCTTCTATTGTAGAATTATTTATAATTCTAAATAATTATTTATTTTATAATTAATAGAGACTTAAAGGCCAGTACCTAAAATTTTCTCCTGAATGATTGTTCTTATTTCCCTTTAATGTATTTATACAGGCAAATGTAGTGATTCTGGTTGAACATTATATAATTTGAAAAAATATCTTTATATATTAAAAATCTAAATGTGTTTAAAAATTGTATTTGATGGCACCATGATGCTTAATCAAATTTAATATTTAAATAGGGAATTTAATCACAGGATGATACTATTATACACTTACCAAAAGATATCCCTTCTAAATCATAGACTCTTTCAAACTTGAAAAGAACCTTAGAATTTAATATAGCTTCTAACCTGGTATAGAACCAAAAACCAAAACCAAAGCCATTGCCATCTAATTGATTCAGACTTAAAACAACCCTATAGGACAAATTAGAACTGCCCCATAGGGTTTCCAAGACTGAAATCTCTTTCAGAAGCAGATCTCCACATCTTTCTCCTGCAGAATGGCTGGTGGGTTCGAGCCACCAATCTTTTGGTTAGCAGCTGAACATTTTAACCACTGCACTACCAGGGCTCCTTCTGGTATAGAAAGTCCCTCTAAATTCTAAAACATCCTTGACACATTTTATTAATCTCTAATTAAGTGTTTTCAGTGGTAAAGAGATCACTACCTCCATTTTTGAACAATTCTGTTAGAAAGTTCTTCCTAACATTGAATACAACTCTGCCTCCCTGTAATAATTTCCAACCCTTGGTCTGTGCCATTAGTCCAGTTAGATTTAGCATGATGTCTTCATAAAACAAGGCCATAACTGAATAATCATATGGGTCAGGTAGCTTTGTTCATTTCATTAACTTTGATGACACCTCCAACCATAAGCGTTCAACTAGCTTAACAAATTATGCTGTTGTCTCAAGGGTAACAAGATTGCTGGAATAACTCAAAGTACAGTTCTCTGCTAGTAGAGTATCACACTGTAGTGTAAATATTCCTTTACATGTCTATGTTCCTAATTTAACTGGAATCTCTTAGGGATAGGAACGTAACTTCATGATTTCTAGACCCAGCAACTAGCACAGTGCCTGTCGTATAATAATATAACCAATAAACAAATTCTATTGAGACAACTATGGGGAACAAAATATATTTCTTATATTATTACTGAATGAGTTTACTATATCTGTAAATTTTGCAACTTATTTTCATGTGCAAAGGAAATTATTTTGATTTATGTTAGAATTCTACATTTTAGAATGCTACCACATTGTAATTTAGCTATCAATTTGTGTGGTAATTATTTTTTGTCATACTTGATATCTTGCTAATGTTCAAAGTCTCTGAAGAAAATTGGTTTCGGTAGTTTATGCAACCTCAGTTATGTTTATGTTTTAGTATATGGAAAAGTTAGTCATGAAGCACTTTTCTATTTAAGAGAGTGAAATTGAATTATACAGTGCACTGCTTGCCTTTGGAGATCATATATAGCTGATTGTACAGTTGTATAGTGTATGTATAGGTGGTTCTTGAAAGTGAAATTATAAATCCAAAGTCATTTATCCATCTAATTATTTAGTGCTTGGGGCTTATTTGTTCTTAGTGAATTTTAATTATACTATCTAATTCTGTGTTTCCTTTCAAAGGCAATAATGAATAAGACAATGACTGCAAGTTTCATTAGTAAACACGCAACCTCATTTCTCCTACAGGATCACAGTAGCTTCAATGATCTTTTTCCCCACTTGGGGGGGATAATGCCCAAAGCCACTTTCATTGCATACACAGGTAATTTACTTCATTTCTCTATTTATGGAATGCAGGTTTGGCCATATGCAATGAGAAATAAAATTAGCACTTTTGCCAGTCCATGTTAATCATATTAATGTAGTAAATATTTTAATCCTGTAAAAGAATTATTTATTAAAATACGTTTCAGAAAAAATGACATATTCTGTCTGTATTGTTGTTAGAAGTAAAAGAAGTAAATGGTGAGAGTGCTGCTAACACCCAGTGAGGACTGTAACCAATGTCATGGAAAAATCTACATGAATTGTTGAGTGGGAATCTAATTTGCTATGTGAACTTTAACTTGAAACACAATAAAATATTAAAAAAGAAATAAAAGAGGTAGATGAAGGTGGATGCCAGGACTCTCATTTTCTTCCACCCCCTCCCTTTCCCAGATTTCCTGGGCTCCTAAGTGATTCTCATGGGACTCAGAACTATTGAGAGTGTGGTAGTAGAGATGGGGGGAGTGTCAGAAGGGGCTCTGGTAGCTGCGATGACATGTCCTGCCGCATAGACTTAAAGGAGGAAATCCTGGTCTGAAATGATAGGGTAACAGCCAGCCTGCAGGTGAGTTGTAGGTGGGGAGAAACCTCCAGAATCTGACTGAGCTAAGAACAGACCAAATGTTCATGATCATGATCAACAGATAACAGCAGCAGAAGCTAGCTTCATGTATAAGGCTAGGAACTGGCCAACGCTACCTCATTGGACACCAGGTATACAAGGACCATCCTGTTACCAGGGTGTAAGCCTTCCTACCTCATACATCCAGAAGCTTATTGGGTGGAGCAGTGAAGGGGTCCAAAATCTGAGAGACTAAGAGGTAACCCGAAACGGCTGTTTAGATGTTTGCATTGGACAGATGCTCTCTTAATTCCTGTTCCTGTCATTTTTTTCCTTTTTTGGAAAGGTCCATTGTCTAATGTTTTTGGTTTTCCTATGTGATGAGTTGGGATTTACTACATGACTAATTTACTCCCAAGTCCTTCTTCCATACTACTGTGTAGGTTGAAACAGAGTTCCTCCCTGGAGACCCAGCCCTTGAAAAATAAATTCTGTCCCCATCTCACATGATTGCAGAGGCCAGTCTTCTTCTCCAAATCTATAAGGATCTCTGGAGCTCATTCATCAGTCCCTGCTCCTAACTTAATGCTCCAGATTTCTTGCCTTATTACCTACGATCTTCCAATTTGCCTCCATCTTTCTACAGTTCAATTCTCCTTAATCTCCCTAGGCAGAAGCCTTTAACAAAGTTTATTAAAACCTAAGGATATCATAGTGTCTTAGTTATCTAGTGCTGTTATAACAGAAATACCACAAGTGAATGGCTCTAACAAACAGAAGTTTATTCTCTCATAGTCTAGGAAGCTAGAAGTCTGAATGCAGGGCACCAGCCCCAGGGAAAGTCTTTCTCTCTCTGTTGGTTCTGTGGGAAGGTGCTTGTCTTAATCTTCCCCTGGACTAAGAGCTTCTCAGAGCAGGGATCTCAGGTCCAAAGGATGCACTCTGCTCCTGGCACTGCTTTCTTGTTGGCATGAGGTACCTCTCCCCTCTGCTTGCTTCTCTCTCTTATATCTCAAAAGAGATTGACTCAAGATACAACCTAATCCTGTAGATTGAGCCCTGCCTCATTAACATAACTGTCTCAAATCCTGCCTCATTCACATAATAGACAGCTCACTCCCAAGTAGGATCAAACCATAGGCATAGAGGCTAGGATTTACAACACATAAGATAATTACATCATCACAAAATGGAGGATAACCACACAATACTGGGAATCATGGCCTAGCCAGATTAACACACATATGGGGGGACACAATTCAATCCATAACATTCTACCCTTTGGTCCCCCATAATTTGTGTCCTCCCCACACACAAAACACATTCACCCCATCACATCATCGCAAAAGTCTTACATCAACTCCAAGTCCAAAGTCTCATCTTCTGAATCATCTAAATCAAATATGGATGAGACTTTAGGCGTATTCCATCCTGGGGCAAAATCCCTCTTCATCTGTGAACCTGTGAAATCTAGATTACAAGTTATCTGTTTCCAAAGTACAATGGTAGAACAGGCACAAGGTAGACATTTCCATTATAAATGGGAGAAATTGGAGGAAAAGAAGGGATAACAGGCAACAAGTAAGTCCAAAACCCAGCAGAACAATTTGCATTAGCTCTCAAGTCATAGAAATAATCCTCTGTTCTTTGGGATCATCTGGGCAATGGCCTTGCCTGGGTGTTGGTCATGCCCTCTGGATACAGGGTGCAAGCCCCTTCCACCCTGGGCTTCAGCTCCACCTTCCAGGCCCACTAGGACAGCAACTCTTCTCCCTTGGCTTTGGGGAGCCCCATTCTCCTGGTCCATTTGAGTGGTGACCCCACTCCCTCAGCCCCGGCATTCCTCGTTCTCTGCCCCTTGGACATGGCAGTGTTTTAGGCTAAGTTTTCTAGAGAAGCAAAACCAGTGAAATATAGATAGATTGATAGAGATAGATAGATTTATCTCAAGGAAATAGCTCACATGATTGTAGAGGCTGGCGAGTCCCAAAGTCCATGGGTCAGGTGTCAGGCGTCAGGCTGGAGGCTTCTACAGGGATTGACAAACCCAGGATCCACAGGTTCAGATGGCAGCCTACTGGCTCACAGCTGCGAAGGCTGATGAATCCAAGATCAGCAGGTAAGATGGCAGGCTGCTGGCCCAGGTCCCAAGAACTGGAGGTCAGACGCTGACGAGCCAAATGCAGGATCCGGAGTAGAGCAAAAGCCATCGAGCTTTGCCAGAAGGTCCACATATATTGGATGCAGCACCCCCTACCTCCCTAGGAAACTCCCTTTCAACTGATTGGCTACTCACAGCAGATCCCATCATGGAGGTGATCACATTATATAAGATCTCATCCTGGAAGTGATTAAATCATTATACAACAGCCAAACTACATCATAACTGCCAAACCACTGAGAATCATGGCTCAGCTAAGTTGACACCCAACCTTAATTATCTCACATAGGGAACTGGCCTGCTGGACAATGCTCCCCTCAAAACAGAGGTCTTCTCTCTCAGCATTTTAATACTCTCAGCCTCCTAGTGAAGTTTTCCTCTTAAGTCATTAAACAGAACGGTTAACAATCTCAGTCTGATGCATTGGCATTTAAAGTACCCTTCAAATACCTGAATTAGACTCTTTCCTCACTCACCTTTCAAGCAGGGGACCTGGTTTGATTCCCAGTCAATACACCTCATGCATACCACCACCTGTCTGTCAGTGGAGACTTGTGTGTTGCTATGATTCTGAACAGGATTCAGAGGCGTTTACAGACTAAAATGGACTAGGAAGAAAGGCCTGGTGATCTACTTCCAAAAATTAGCCAATGAAAACCCTACGTATCACAGTAGTCTGAACTACAACCAATCATGGGTATGGCACAGGGCCAGGCAGAGGACTGGGCAGCATTTTATTCTGTTGTACGTGAGGTCACCATGAGTTAGGGGCCAACTCGATATCAGCTCACAACAACCACTGCCCACTACAGGAGAAAGAAGAAGAGAGAAGTCTCTTAATGACAAATTCCAATCTCCATACCTACAGGAAATTGCAAAAAGCACTTAAAACAGCAGTTGTCCCCTTTTCCAATCCTAAGAATTACAAAATATTGGACAAGAAGTTCTATACATTTACAAAATAAGTTTTGTCAGAAACTATTTGTAGCAATTTAGCCAGTACACAAATTTTAATTGGTTTATATATTTTTTTCTCCAGAGAAAATACTAATCTTGAAAAAGTAAAACTCGTTTACTATGAATCTAAAGTTTTGAAATGCTTATAAAGGGTTGTGAGGTGTTTGAAACTAACACAAAATATTGCAATTTTAGGTGATGTGGCACTAAAGCAGGTTACATTGGGAACATTAATTAGAACTGTAGACTACATGGTTAAATACTTTTTTGTAAACTCTGTTTTTCTAGAATAAGTCCCTTTGCACTTATTAAATTTTGCAATTTTAAAGACCTTCATAAAGCTTAATAAACTTAAACCTAAGATAGCCAATTTAATAATATTCGTGAAAAATTTAGAAGAAATCCTTGTGAGCAATCTTAAAATAGAATTTAGGCATACATATTAAAAAGATCATCCTAGTATTTATAGTCAAAGATTTCACTGCACCTGATAAATATTTTTGCATTTCTTCCAAGTTCAGGGCTTGTTTAGCCTGATTTTGCTCTGCTGATAATTAGTGAATCTTCCATGTGAAGTTAATTACCCTTCCCTAACCCAGACCAAAATATAGCCTGTAAAAAGAGTTTAATTTTTTTAATCAAGAAAAGCCTCTCCCTGTGGGCTTTTCAGATTTAAAAATCCAATTAGCTTTAATGTTTTCCTTTTAAAGGTTAACCACTCTTTTATATTCTGAAACATTAATTTGAATTCAAACTATTTATATGTCTTTTTTAAACAACCTTTTTAAAAAACCAGTAAATTTTATGTTTCCTTTACAAAGAGTATTCACCTTGTATCTATTCCTGAAGGGCTAAAATATTAACACAAAATTCTTTCATTTAGAGATAGTTCACATTTCTCATACAAGCACAAATTAATATGTACTCTTGTTTGTAAGAATTTATAACAAAAAAACAGTATTCGATAGATTAAAATATAAGCATCTAAGTTTCTTTCATTGATAAAGGAAATATTGAAGCTCCAACCAATTTTTTTTGTAATGAAATGTCTACCAGGAACGTACAAACAGCATCAGGCAGTGTTCTTCAAACTTGATTTAAAAAACAAACCACCGGGGGCACCTGTTAAAAATACTGGATCCAGGGCTTCAATGTTGTATATTTTTATTTACTAAATTCTAGAGTTGCATCCTGGGAACTCATATTTTTA
The DNA here is from genome assembly GCA_030035585.1 of Dugong dugon. NCBI lineage: Eukaryota > Metazoa > Chordata > Mammalia > Sirenia > Dugongidae > Dugong > Dugong dugon. Next base: position 39,211,972 of record CM057467.1, read on the forward strand.
ACAAGCACTCCAGATAATTCTTATCAATGTCCGGTTTGGGAACACACTGGGGTAGGGGTGTTGAGATCTGGCTGAGAACCCAGACAGGAAGTCAGACAAGCCTGGGTTTGAATGTGAGTGCGATTATAGAGAGTGGTTTATAAGCTGTACAAGCCTGGGCAAGTTACTTACACATTCTGTTTATTGATAAAATTGGGATAATAATAGTACTTCCCACAAAAGATTGTTGTGAGAATTAAATCAGATAGTGTAGGTAACTGTGCTTGTCACAGTGTCTGGCAAATGGGAAATGCTTAACAAATGTCCGTCTCCACCCTTTTTCTTTTCTCTCATTTTAATTCAGCAGAAGCCATCTTTCTCTAACTCACCAAAATGCTACCACACTCTTCATTTCACAATTAGAGATAAAATTTTAAATCTAATTTAAATTTTAAATCTAAAAGTTCAGTGGTTCCAACCTACCAGCCGCTCCATAAAAGAAAGATATGGCAGTCTGCTTCCATAAGGATTACCAAAAACCAAACCCAACCCACTGCCATCAAGTAGATTTCGACTCTTAATGACCCCGTAGGGTTTCTGAGGCACATTGGGCTCGAGCACACAATGATTATGAAGATGGCACAGGACCAGGCAGTGTTTCGTTCTGTTGTACATAGGATCGCTATGAGTCAGAACTGACTCAGTGCCACCTAACAACAACAACGCCAGAAGAGGATGAAGCCCTGATCTCCAGCTCACCCATGAACAGAGAGATCAGACAACCAATTCACGGAACCTTATACCAAATCAAACCAAACCCACTGCCTTCCAGTGGAGTAGAACTACCCCATAGTTTCCAAGGCTGTAAATCTTTATGGAAGCAGGCTGCCACATCTTTCTCCTGCAGAGCAGCTGGTGGGTTTGAACCACTCACCTTTCAGTTAGCAGCCAACCGCTTTAACCACTGCACCACTAGGACTCCTTACAGAACCTACAGAGTCATAAAATGGGTGACAAAATCTTCCTAGTCCACAAGGAATTTAAACTCTATTAAATATTTTATTTTCACACATTGCAATGCAGAAAAAGTATACATTTTTAAATAAACAAAATCTAAAAATTTTTCCCAGTCATCTTCCACCTTGGTGCACATAGTCATCCCTATATAACATGTCATGTTGGCAAACTCTCATATATTATGCAGGATACTACTTTTTTTTCACCTGATAAATTGAATGAAAATGTCATTGATTATCTGCCCCCTAGTTATATACCCCCACCAAAATAACACCAAATAGAGGTCACCATACTGATATCTGGAAATAAGAATTGAGGGTGGTCAGTCGTGAAAAAATCCATTTAAGTATAATGATCCCTTTCGTTAATAATTTAAGAGCCCTCCTTGATCCTGAAAATGTAATTAGTGCAGCATCAGGAGAATAAAAGAAAGCAAAAGCAACTAGTATAAATTACATGTAACAGGAATATCAAGGGAATTTATACAACGCAGAGTCACGATGTGGGGGTGGGCAGGGCAGAAGGATAAAAACCATGCTTCTGTCAGAGAAATTATATCAACAGCTGTGGGAGACTGCCAATTCTCAGCCCAGCTCTGTCCAGCCAATATCTCTGGCCGTAAGTGGTCTTCACTTTCGCATTACCAGGAGTTATGACAATCTATGTCTTTGTGAAGAAAATAGGGGAGAGTAGAGGGATCTGGACTTAAAGATTCTGTTGAGTCCAAAGGGGAGGCATAGGTGGCTGTGACCCAGCCTTCTTTGTCTGAAACCTCCATCATCATAGAAGTAATCTCTCTTTGAGCAGGGTTGAGGGGCCTGCACAAGAAGGTCCTGATGCTTAGTAAATAAAAATGGGTTTGATATTTTATACATTCGATTCCACGCACCTTAATTTCTTAAGCAGGACCTAGCTGCGTCAACATTTCTGTGTAATAGCAGTACCATAGTTTGAACAGAATGGCAATAAGGTGTCACCTGGGAAGGCCAGCTGACCACTCATGGAAGGTCCTCCCTCACAGCAGATGGCAGGACCTTTTGGCAGTCATCATGTTTATATCAGTTATCTATTGTTGTGTAATGAATTTCCTCAGACTTAATGGCTTAAAACAATCTTCTTATTGCTCACAATTGTATGGGTCAGGAATTTGGGCAAAGTTCGGTGGGGACAGCTCATCTTTGCTCCACATGGTACTGGCTGGAGTGATTCATCTAGGGCTGGAAGAACCATTCACCGGTCTGGTGCCTTGGTGCTGGTGGTCAGCTGGGGTGCCTCAGCTCTCCATGTAGCCTCCATCTTCACATGAACTCTTACCACTATGGCTGTGCTGTCCAATATGGTATTAGCCACATGTGGTTTACCTTTATAATTATATTAATTAAAATTAAATTTTTTTTAACTGAGAAAATTAAGTTTCTTAAGACACAAAACACATTTGAATGCTCAATAACCCTGTGTGGCTAATGGCTGCCATATCGGGCAACATACGGTATTTCCATCATCGCAGAAAGTTCTGTTAGAAAGAACTGTTCTAGGGCCTCTCTCTCTCTCTCTCTCTCCCTCTGGGTGGTCTCTCTCTCCAGCAGGATAGCCTGGACCTGGATTTCTTTCTATGGTGGCTAAATTCACTCTCAATGAGGCCTGAGCTCAAAAGTCACAGATATCACTTCCAAAGCTTATTGTAAAGAGGCATATAAACAGACAAGCGTGACTCTTTGGGTGCCATCTTTAACAATATATCCCAATATCAACCTTAGTTGTGAGTTCACTCTAGGAAGTAAGATTCTGGGGGGCCACTACACTTCAGAATCTTGCCTTTTGTCAGCCTCATTTCTCTTCACTATCTTACATTCTATGCTGTATCCTTATTTGTCAGTCATCTTCCCTCCCCACCTCTGCCTCTACATCCTTTCTCTCCCATAGCAAAACCAACCAAACCTGTTGCCTTCGAGTTGATTCCAACCCATAGCAACCCTATAAGACAGACTAGAACTGCCCCATAGAGTTTTCAAGGAGTTGCTGGTGGATTCAAACTGCTGACCTTTTGATTAGCAGCCGTAGTTCTTAACCACTGCGCCACCAGGGCTCTGTCTCTCCCTTACCAAGTTTAAATTCTATTGTCAAAGATTATGATTACTCCTTTGCTTAACATGTTCAAATTTTACACCTCTTTTGTTTTGCCATATTTACTCAGAAAAGTAAAAAATGAGATGATCAGATGAGAACTTATATAAATTCCCACCACCAACCACAGCTACCCACCTACCAGCATTTGCCTTCTCCCTTTTTACAATAGCTGAACTGTCTTTCCCCTATTTACATCTACCCCTGAATTGTGAGTAGATACTATCTCTCTCACTTCAGCAATTCTTTCTCATACTTCTTCTTTAGCATTTGCTTCCCCATCTTTCTGGATCATTCCCATCAGCATACAAAGTCCTTGACTCCATATGCCCTCCAGCAACTGCCCTATTTCTCTGTATGTATCCATTTCCTATCTTTCTTCGCTCAGGCTTTTGCCAAACCTTCCTCTAAAATTGCTCTTGTCAAAGACACCATTATCCTCCACATAGCTAAATTCAGTGGTTGATTCTCAGTCCTTCTCTTACTCAGTTCATCACAACTGCTCTTTGATACTCTTTCCTCATATGGCTCCCGAACATCGAACATCACTCTCCTCTGGTTTTCTTTCTGCCTCATTACATATCAGTCTCCCATGCTGGTGGCTCCTCTTCTCCCTGATCTCTTAATGTTAGAGTACCCCAAGGATCTGCTCTTAGACTTCTTATCTTCTCCATCCTCACTAACTCCTTGAGGGATTTCATCCAGTCTCGAGGCTTTAAATCTGTATATTTGTTGATATCTTCCAAATATATAGTTCTAATCCACACTTCTCCTAAAGTTTAGATATAAAAATTCTCACTCTATATCCTGTGGGATGTCTAATACACATCTACAATTTAAGATTTCCAAAGCTAAACTCCTAATCTAGCCCCTATCCCCCAGACACTCAGTAATGGCATTTCCATCCTTTCAATTCATCAGGGCAAAGGTCTTACAGACATCTTTTAACTTTTCATGTTCACATCCTACATTCAGTCCGTCAGGAATTCCTGTGGGTTCCCTCTTCAGAAAATAACCAGATAACCATGTGCTCTACCTCCACCTTTGCCACAACCATCTCTTGTCTGAATTGTTGTAATAGCCTCCTGACTAGTCTCCCTGCTTCCACTCTTACTCCTGTACAGTTTATGCTCAATACAACAGCCAGAGTGATACCGTTAAGATATACAAATCAGATCATTTCAGTCTTCTGCTGAAAACCTCCTGATGGCACCACATTTCTTCAAGAAAACCAAGGTCCACACAGTAAACACATTCCATCTTATTTCTATGACCTTCTCTCTTACTACTTTCCCCTTTGCACACTCAGTACAGATAGTTCTCCCTCAGGGATTTTGCACTGGCTGCTCCTTTTGCTTGGAATGCTCTTCTCCCAGGTATCAGCTTCTAAGGAATATAGATTTGTTTGTTCTTCTGGCAGTCCACAGTATATTCAATATGCTTCACCAACACCATAACTCAGAGGCATCAATTCTTCTTCACTCTTCCTTATTCATTGTCCAGCTTTCACATGTATATGAAGCAATTGATAATACCATGGCTTGGGTCTTTTGCAGCAGATTTGCCCAGTGCAATATGTAGTTTCATTTCTTGACTGCCATTTCCATGGGCATTGATTGTGGATCCAAGTAAAATGAAATTTTTGAGAACTTCAATGTTTTCACTGTTTATCATGATGTTGCTTATTGGTCCATCTGTGACGACTTTGGTTTTCTTTATGCTGAGGTGCAATCCATACCGAAGGCTGTAGTCTTTGATCTTCATCAGTAAGTGCTTCAAGTCCTCTTCGCTTTCAGCAAGCAAGGTTGTGTCATCTGCATATCACAGGTTGTTAACGAGTCTTCCTCCAATCCTGATGCCCTGTTCTTCTTCATATAGTCCAACTTCTTGGATTATTTGTTCAGCATACAGATTGAATAAGTATGGTGAAAGGATACAACCCTCACGAACATCTTTTTTGATTTTAAACCACGCAGTATCCCCTTCTTCTGTTTGAACAACTGCCTCTTGGTCTATGTACAGGTTCTGCATGAGCACAGTTAAGTGACTGATGACAAGTTGTTGGATGACATCAAGGACATTATACATGAAGAAAGCAAAAGGTCATTAAAAAGAGAAAAAAAAGGATGTCAGAAGAGTCTCTCAAACTTGCTCTTGAATGTAGAGTAGCTAAAGCAAAAGGAAGAAATGATTAAGTAAAAGAGCTTAAAAGAAGATTTCAAGAACACGAAGTAAAATATAATGAAATGTGCAAAGACCTGGAGTTAGAAAACCAAAAGGGAAGAACACGCTCGACATTTCTCAAGCTGGAAGAACTGAAGAAAAAATTCAAGCCTCAAGTTGCAATGTTGAAGAATTCTACGTGCAAAACATGAATGATGCAGGAAGCATCAAAAGAAGGTGGAAGGAATACAGTCACTGTACCAGAAAGAATTGGTCGACTTTCAGTGATTTCAGGGGGTAGCATACGATCAAGAACCAACGGTACTGAAGGAAGAAGTCCAAGCTGCACTGAAGTCATTGGCGAAAAACAGGGCTCCAGGAACTGATGAACTACCAGCTGAGATGTTTCAACAAATGGATGATGCAATGCTGAAAGTGCTCACTTGTCTATGCCAAGAAATTTGGAAGACAACTACCTGGCCAACTGACTGGAAAAGATCTATATACGTGTCTAGTCCAAAGAAAGTTGATCCAACGAAATGAGGACATTATTGAAAATATCATTAATATCACATGCAAGTAAAATTATGCTCAAGATCATTCAAAAGTGATTGCAGCAGTACAATGACAGGGAACTGCCAGAAATTCAAGCTGGATTCAGAAGAGGACATGGAATGATGGATATCACTGCTGATGTCAGATGAATCTTGGCTAAAAACAGAGACTACCAGAAAGATGTTTATCTGTGTTTTATTGACTAGACCAATGTGTTTGTCTGGTGGATCCTTCTACCTTAGTCATCCTGTATAAAACCGCAACCAGTCTCCTACCTCCAGAACTCCCATCCCTTCTCTCTAACTTATCCCATTGCACTGATCATCTTCTAACATACTGTATGTTATGTCTCTTGTTCGTTGCCCTGATAGACTTTAAGTTTCATAAGAGCAGGGATCTTTATCTATTTTGTTTCATTGTTATACCCCAAGCACCTAGTGCCTGGGACATTATAGGTGCCTAATAAATATTTTGAGGAGCCCTAGTGGCACAGTGGTTAAAGCAGCTCAGCTGCTAACTAAAAGGTCAGGGGTTCGAACCCACCAGTCACTCCGTAGGAAAAAAATGTGGCAATCTGCTTCTGTAACTGCTTCTGTAACTGCCCTATGGGGCAGTTCTACTCTGTCCTATAGAGTCACTATCAGTTGGAATCAACGACAGCAGTGAGTAGGTATTAAATATTTGTTGAATAAATGAATGAAATTTTAGAAACCTGCATATTTTATCTGTGCCAATATCAGGGCCAATACCAAATCCAATTTAAATATATTATAGCTTGATAGCCAATGTTATTCCAGGTGATGAAATGATATTCTCTCTGGTAACCTCAAGGTAAATTATGTCTTGTTTTAGACCAGTTCCTGGCCAGAATGTCAAGAAAGTGAAATCGACCTTTGGAGGCTTCTTATTTACCCTTTTTCCCTCTGCTAGCTTCCCTTCTTATCTTATTTTTCTTATTGATATCCCATTTTGAAAGAAATCTGCTACAGAAGCTAATTCCTGCTAATGTGTTCATCCATAATGGCTTATAGTGAGGATTTCATCAGGAAAATGCCTATAGCAAAAATTTTATTTTCAAGACTCATAATTCTCTCAACTAGTGTTTTTTGTCCTACACAGTTAGTTTTCCTGTATTTGTAAATATTTAAGATATTTAAAAATCAATTTTTCAATAAAAAGTTATTTTTATTTGAACAAGTCATTCCTTTTTTAGTCTTTATTCCCTCTAGTAGGAATTTGGGATAGGGAGCCAGAAGGGTCTTACCACTAAGATATTTAGCCTCTTAGTGACTCCGTTTCTTCATCTTAAAAATGGGAATAATAATATGTCTTCATCATAGGACCTTTGTGATAATTCAGTGTGTTAACACGTACAGATCCTTTCAGATAGTACCAGGGCCATAATAGCAACATATAAGGGTTAGTTTTTATTATTGACTTTCCTTCTAATTTTGACATTTTAAGTTATATATTTGTTTTCAAATATAATTCTATAGTTTTTAACTTAGAATGCAGATTAAAAGATACAGAGAACAATGTAAACACAGTTTTTAAACTGTAGCTTTCCTCAGTGACCTATCAAATACCTTTTTACTTAAATATTAAATAAATCAATACATTTGTAGTATACCTAATGCTTTACCTGCTTCTTTTCTCATTCGAAAGCTTCTGAGGGCAGGGAGTACTCTAACTAAAATTATAGTGGTTCTGAAGTACCTAATAGAGTATAGTCCATTCTGTGGATATTCAGTGAATATTTAATAATGATATTTCAGCATTTTTGAAACCAATATTTAATGTTTTGTTCTGGTATCATTTGGTAGAATAAATTGCATTTTTGATAATCATTTCCTTTTTGCACAACGGGCTGAATATACAAATGATATTTGCAAGGTTAAATCTATTTAAAACCAAGAACCCATCTAGCCTTTCCTCTGAACATTTTCTCCCTTGACGATTAAATGCACTCATTTAAAGACAACACAGATTTGTAGCTCTGCTGTTTCATAGCTTAGTAGATTTTTGTTTGATTATTGTATTGATTCAGTTTTTTAAAGATGCAAATATGTGTGGCCTACTTGCTGAACTGTCTTTACTTAAATGGAATAAAATTCAGGGCACTCTTTCTACTTTTTATTTCCCTTTTTTTCTCCTGGTTTCTTTAACCACGTTGGAAATGCAAATCTATGAAGAAACATTTTATACTTAGGCTGGGTCTGCATAGCCATATGATATGCTCATACTAAGCCAAGCTACAGATCTTGCCTCTGATTTGATATGGTAGGTGACTTCATAGTCAGAGGCCAGAAGGTGCTAAAAGAAGGACTGCCAGGCAGAAAATCTTCTCGAACTAATCCAGGATCTTTAGATGAGATATCCTAAGGGATTTAGGGGAGATTGGAACTTACGGGAAATCTGGCATGAAGAGGGGTAAGTCACCAGGAGTCCTGTTCACTCTGGGACTGTCAAACAAGAGATACTAGAATTAAGAGTCTCAAAGAATTATGCTCTGTTTGTTGGGTGGGTTAGAGGAAAGCACCAGTGGCTGACTTGTCCTCTGGAATCTCTCTGGCACGTTGACTGATTGTAGGCAGGTACGTGGGAGGGGATGATTTTTCGGATAGGACTCAAGTTTACACTAACCAAGTTCAAGGGAACTATAAGAAAACTTAAAATATGAGATTATTCTTTTGGGAGCCTTAATCTTTTAGTTGTTATAGGAGCAACAAGACTGATATCAGAAACATAGGCAACAAAATGGCCAGTCCTTCATGGCAGCATTGTTCACAATAGCAAAATGATGGAAACAACGTAGGTGCCCATCAACAGATGAATGGATAAACAAACTATGGTACATACACACAGTGGAGTACTATGCAACGAGAAAGAACAACAATGAATCTGTGAACCATCTCATAACATGGATGAAACTGGAGGACATTATGCTGAGTGAAATAAGTCAATCACAAAAGGACAAATATTGTATGAGACCTCTATTGTAAAAACCCATGAAAAAATTCACATGCAAAATGTAACAATCCTTGTTGGTTACCAGGGATGGGAGGGGAGGGGGGGAAATACTAAATAGGCAATAGATAAGTGGTATCTTGGGTGAGAGGTGAGACAGTACACAGTACAAGGGAAACTAACACAACCTGCACAAGGAAAGGTCATGGAGGCCCCATGGACACATCCAAACTCCCCGAGGGACTGAGTTGTTGGACGGAGGGCTCTGGGGACCATGGTCTCAGGGAACATCTAGCTCAATTGGCATGACGCTACTTATAAAGATAATGCTCTACGTTCTACCTTGGTGAGTAGTGTCTGGGGTCTTAAAAGCCTGTGAGCAGCCAGCTAAGATACTCCACTGGTCTCATCCCTGCAGGAGCAAGGGAGAATGAAGAGAACAGGATACAACGAAAAGATAAGTCCAAAGGACTAATTGACCACAGCTACCAAGACCTCCACCGGACTGAGTCCAGTATGGCTAGATGGTGCCCGGCTACCACCGCTGACTGCTCTGACCAGGATCACAACAGAGGGTTCTGGGCAGAGCTGGAGAAGGATGTAGAGCATAATTCTAACCGCCCCCCCCCCCCCCCGCAAAAAAGACCAGATTTACTGGCATAAAGGAGACTGGAGAAACCTCAAGAGTGTGGCCCCCAGACACCCTTTCAGCTCAGAGGCGAAGTTACCTTTGAGGTTCACTGTTCAGCCTGGGAGTGGACAGCCCAGTACAACTAAATGAGACTAACGAGGTACAGGAGTCCAGTGACAAGGGCCAGAAGGCAGAGGGGGAGTAGGAAGCTGATGATAAGGAACACAGGTTGAGTAAGGATACTGTTGATGTGTTGTGAGATTGTTAACCACTGTTATAGGGCAACATTTGTAGTAACTGTTAAATGGGAGGCTATTTTGTCCTGTAAGCCTTCATCTTGGGCGAGAATGGCAGCACAATTGGAAGAGCATAGTCAATGTCACTTAAGTGTGTACGTAAAAAGTTTTGAAATGGTGTATCTTTGGCTATGTGTATTTTCACCAAAAAAAAAAAAAAAACTGAGAATTCAGAGGGTTAAAATGTTGTGGGGTTGTTAACCAAAGTCATAAAACAGCATGTGTACTACTGCTACATGAGAAACTGTTTGTTCTGTAAGCCTTCACCTGAAGTACAATAAAATATTAAAAAAAAAAAAAAATGGCCAGTCCTACCTCCAAGATAGATATCAAAGCAACAAATTCAAATTAAAGTTCTGAGACATAAAGCATACTGATAGGCACTTTATGTACCTTGTCTTATTTAACCATCATAACCCTAATCAAGTAGATATCATAATCTCCATTTTATAAATTAAGAGATGTATAAACTGAGGCATAAATAGTTGCATACTTTGCCAAAGGATGCACAGCTAGTTAAGAAGATGAGCTCAGGATAGAACCTAGAACTATTTTGTTGAAACCACAGTCTCTCTATGAATTTTTTTTTATTAACTTGATTATTAAATTGACTAAAACATTCAATTCCAAGAAACTGTTGTTGTAAGTACCACAATTTTGAAACTTTATTGATCAACGTTTTCTATTTTATTATTAGAAGAAATACACATTTAGCCTTTGTTCAACATTATAAGGTTATGATCCATAGGAATTATTATTGAAAAGTGAGCCCTTCCTTCATTAACTAGAATGCCTCAAGGTTCTGAGAGAGACTGAACTACATTATTGACCAATAAGAATCTCTCAGGTGACTGTAAATTGAAATATGCTTGCCCTATAGAAATGAAAACAAACAGCCAATACAATTTTACTGCCTTTTTTATTTCTCCTTTTCTTTTCTATTATTTAGAGACAGTACAGTTGATTTTTATTTCCTCTTTCGAATTACCTTAGTCAAGAAACAATGAGCCATAGAATTCCTTTATGGTTTTGTGATTTGTTCAAGTGACTGGAAAATCATTTTGATAATTCAAAAATGTAGGAATGCTTTCGAATCATATCGGCCTAAAATGTAAAATATATTTGGAAGGAAAAATGCTAGTAATTTATTAAAATATTCTTTATTAAAATAGCATAATAGAGTAATCTCTAAATTTAGTAAGAGATATTCCACCTAAACTGAAAGTTACCTCAAAGGCTACAAAGGGAATACAGTGACCTAATCTCCAATATCCATGCTTACAATTGGAAAGAATGACCATGAAGTAATGAAAACATTCATATACAGGCACACACAAATCAATATTATAGACACATAGACATTTTCAAGGACCAATAATAAGAGCTTGTCTCCACAACATATTTTGCAAAGCACTTATAATCTTCCACTAACTCAGATCTCTTTTAATCTATATTCAGTGATGTCTTCACTACACCACACTGCTTCAAATGAATGAAACAACGAAGAATCAGTCAGCGCACATGATTTTAAACTTGCATGCTAACGGCTAAAGCATACTTATCTGGTTAAATTTGTAATTCCAGTCATGGATTGTGGAGTATTTTGTAGTACTGTTCCTAACCAAGTTAATTTAATTATGCTTAGAGAAATGGCCCAAACTCACTTTTTAGAGAACCTCTACGATAAATTCTTGTGGTGCTGTGATCCCAACACCTACCGGCCTAACCATCTCAGTTTACTACCCATTAGACCTCTAACTCTGCCTGTTCTCCCTCATCACTTCTCATTTACTCCGCCTCCTGTAATCTTCCTGAGTTCTTTTGCTTGACAGGCAGCCTCAATTGTTCTGTCTACTCCTCAGTTCTCTTCTCACCAACTTTTAATGCTTGCCCAAGATACTATAACTCACCTGCCTGTCAAGGAGACAGAAACTCACCCATTCATTAAAATGTAACCCAGTCTGAAAACTCACGTGAACCTCTACTTTCTCTCTCCCTCCTTTTCCCCCAGCAAAAAATACAAAGAGACAAGAATCCCCACGTGAATAAAATCCCAGATAAAAGGCACAGGCAGCAGATAAGGAGCTCAGTTGGTGGTAAGAAAACAAAGTAGAAATTACCTTGGAAAGACCCAGAAGTTGAAAATGAGATGGAGTATGGAATAGAACAAGAGGAGGCAGGATAAAAGGTGCTTGATGAAGAGAGTGACAAGGTCATCTGTGCTCCACGCCAATCATCTTGACAGCAGTGAACAAGATGGATTGGAGCATGGCAAGAAAGGAAGCAGGGAGATTATTTGGGGGACCCTTCCTTCATAGGCAAAAGAAGATGAGAACCTGAACTAAGGCATAAAGGAGATAAAATGGAACTGTTTTAAAAAACACAGAAGAAGAAAAATCAAAAAGACTAATCAGATTTGAGGGTGACGAAGAACTAACAGTAGTTACATTAGGATGTTGAACAGGGTTCTCACTTTTGTTAGCTATGAGAAACTCCCTATGGATTACTTTATGTTGAATCAAATGACCTTAGGTGTCCTTATTTCCTAGTAAAAGTAGTGCTTCATGCTTTTGAAAAGTGTCCTGAAATAACAGTTATTACTTTAGTCAGTGATGCTGCAAAACCATTTTGTTCTTTGCATAAAACAAAAATCATGCTGGGCTTTCTTTATGGCATAATTTAAAATAATGTTCAAAGTCAGCATGCACGAATGGAAACAAGGGTAATATATCTAAAAAAGTGACTAATAATAATGGCCAACATAGGGAAGGCTAAGTGATGTGGTGATGTGCTTCTTAATAATTGCCCTCAGTAGTGCACTGCTGTCACTTTGGCAATTAACTACAAAGTAACGTTTGGGTAAAGAGCCCTGGTGGCACAGTGGTTACCCACTTGGCTGCTAACTGAAAGGTCAGTGGTATGAACCTACCAGCTGCTCCTCAGGAGAAAAATGTGGCAGTCTGCTTTCGTAAAGATCACAGCCTTGGAACTCCTATCAGATGGTTCTACTCTGTCTTATAGCGTCACTATGAGTCGGGATCAGCTCAAAGGCAACGGCTCTGGTTTGGTTTTGGAATGTTTGGGTTCCTGCATTTGTGCCTAGTTTCTTCTTTTCATCACTCTTTTATGGTTGTTTTTGTTTTGGTTGTTGTTATTGTTGCTTTGTTTTCTAAGTTACCTCACTATGGTACTGCTCATTTTTATTTAATGTTACAGATTTCAGGAAGGAAAGGAAATCAGGTAGTAGATAATTTTGAGTTAAATGACAGCAAATATATAAAGTGGTTAAAAATGTTTTCATTAAAAGATCCTTAGTGTGAAATAATGGCAATTCTCATACATGGTAAACTACAAAACCTTTAAATGCTTTCAGAACAGAGAGGAAGCAGAGAGACAGCATGGGAATGAGCAGTGGTTTGTAGGGGACATGAAGCTGTCAGGAACCTGGCTTAGAAATAGATTTTTAAGATAAATTTAGGACTTACACATGTATAAATCAATGATATAGGTCAATGAATAAACTCCATAGTAGGTCCTCAATAAATTTTTGTTGAATGAATAAATGTAGCAGTCAAAACAGATAGATCAAAGTTATCTTAACTGCACAAATACAAACATATAAAATAAAGAAAATGGTGGTTTTGATCATTCTGCCCCAGAAGGATCCCCTCTAGAAGATTGCATTCCTATCTAGAATATTAAATATTGCATTTTAAAAGAAATGGAACACTAGAACATGAGATATATTCTATAGGACCAAGGTGTTATATGTCTTGGAATCCTATTATGGGAATTAATTAAAGGGAGAGGGAAATTTAGCTGGAAAATTCTTAGAGGGTGTTGGGGAGATGAAGGGCGATAGCTGTTTTCAAGTGCCAGAGGGCCAATTATTTGAAATAATGATTAGATTGGATGTGTGAAGCTCTAAGAGAGTATAACTAGAGTGAATGAGAGATAGATTTCAGAAGAAACTGTTTAGTAGGCATGGCAGAGAAATAAGAGGCAGAGAAACAAGAAGCCAGAGACTTAGCTCAGCTAGGTCACCTAACCAGGACCAGCTACATAATTTGTAGGGCCCAGCACTAAATGAAATTTTAGGGTTCTTGTTCAAAAACTATTAATTTCAAGATGGTGACAGCTAAGTATTAAACCAGTACAGGGCCATTCCAAGAGTGGGACCCTATGCAACTGCACAGGACTCACACTCATGAAGTTGACCCTATACCTAACTGTGACTTAAACTCACTGACTTCTAGTGTTTCAGTGTCCAAAACGGGAATACTAATAATAATGACCTTGTAAGACTGTTGTGAGAATCTATTGAGATGATGTAAGATTAAGTAATATCAATATTACTAATATTCAATTAGAGAAAGAATGCCTTTAGGTGATAAGTATCCCATCGTGGGTGGAGTCCAAGCAAGGCTGGATAAGTACTTAGTTAGCATCTTGTGAAGGGATTCAAACATTTAATTATTTGAAACGGAACACCTGTAAAAACCCTTCCACTCCCAGGATTTAATGATTACCATCTAAATCTTTGGAACATCTGATACCACTTTTCTGTGGAGCTTTTGGAAAATACAGCATGTAAATCACATCACAACCACATATTTATCTGGCAGTGTGGCTCTAATATATAGATTAGATTGTAACAATTGTTAATTGTTTAAGGTGTGATAATGATACAGTATTCCTTATCATCTAGAGATTCTAGAGATACATTTTGAAATATTTACAGGTGAAATGAAAAGTTCAAATCCAAGTGTCCCCAGAAAAAGAATTAATTTATAATGATCTGCATAAATGAGTGGGACTATCTCTTAGGAATCAGACTTTGAAACTCTTTTCTTCTACTTCCCTTTAACCCCTCTTTCACAGTTCTTTGTCTTGTGTACACAATGGACATATCACCTCCAATTCATTGTACAAGACTTGCATAAAGAATGGCTATGCACTTTTTCTCAAAGTTTTGTCTCCTAGTCTCTGTCTGAGAGCTGTTCCAAAAGCAAGGGCTGTTTTTCAGTTCTTAAGGGGCCATTTAAAAGGCCTTACTTCTTTCAAATGGCTAAGGCTAATTCTGAGTCAACTACCAAGTGAATTATTAAGGGTTAATAAAATCTGATACTAATAAACTAAAACTTGCACATCATGAGTTCAATGAAAGTCTGACTTCACACAATGCTTGGCAACACTGCAAAATTCTTACTTGTGTACAAGCACATACAGGTCATTGGAATTCCCAACGTTTTCCAGGGGGAGAATTGTTATTATTGAATCATGCGTGTTGGTTTGATCTGGTTGTGGTTTTTGATTGCTGTTAACTTATTAATGTATTTGTGAAATTTTTACTTTTGCTGTTCTTTGGTCTTTTTATGGTTTCTATTTCTCATTTTTACTGTTATTCTTTTCCTCTTCAATATGATTGGTGTTCTTTTTCTCACTAGAAAATAAGGATAGCTGTAGTGAGTGGGCCAACGGTCTTTAACACAAAGTGGGCCGAGTCGAAAGCATTTTACAACCACTGCTCTTGAGTGCTCATTCCCTTAGGTGTATGTGGAAATTGTATTAGTTTCCTATTGCTGCTGTAGCAAACTGACACCAACTTGGTGGCTTAAAACAACACAAATTTGTTATGTTACAGTTC
The DNA here is from genome assembly GCA_030035585.1 of Dugong dugon. Lineage (NCBI taxonomy): Eukaryota > Metazoa > Chordata > Mammalia > Sirenia > Dugongidae > Dugong > Dugong dugon. The sequence continues at coordinate 39,227,351 of CM057467.1, forward strand.
TGGAGAATTTGAAATTGGAATCACTGGGTTAAATCCATTTCCTTACATTTTTCATCTTATAGAAAACCAAAAAACCTACTGCCATCAAGTTGACTGATTCTGACTCATAGCGACACCATAGGACAGAGGAGAACCACCCCAAAGGGTTTCCAAGGCTGGTGGGTTCGAACTGCTGACTTTCAATTAGAAGCCAAGCACTTAACCACTGCACCACCAGGGCTTCCAGCTTTTATAGGTTGCCCATATTCCTTGGCTTATGGCCCTCTTCCTCCCTTGTCAAAGCCAGCAAAGGCTAGTCAAGTCTTTCTCACCCTGTAGCACTCAGACAATCACTTTCCGGCCTCCCTCTTTCACTTACAAAAACATTTGTGATTACACTGGGCTCACTAGATAATCCAAAATAAACTCCCCATCTCAAGATTCTTAAAGTTTGGATCTTGCGCATCTGCAAAGTCCTCTTCGCCATGTAAGGTAACATATGCACAGGTAGTGGGAATTAGGACAAGGACAAATTTGAGGGACCATTATTCCACCTACTACAGAAGTATGGTTGGCCAACATATTACTGGTATCTAGGAATGCTTCCTGTTGCAAGGAGGACCTCCGTTACTAGCTAGAGGAGATGAGCTCCTGATATCCTGAATTGGAAACGTAAATTAATCTTAAACAATTGAAATGATTTTATGAATGTTGTGGAAGCGATACAATTATTTTTACAGCTCAGGGACAGTTTGTATTATATTTATTTTGGTAGTCAATTCTGAAACCTAACTATCATTTAACACATTGCTCTGTAGAATAAAATGCATCTTGACTTCCCAACAACCACCTCCCAAATGAACCTATAAAATACCAGTCAACTCTACAGTAGACTGTACCTGTTCATTATTTGAGAAAGTAACCCAATAGGCCATTGCTGCCTATTTATACATTACCTTGAATTTAGTGTTCAGTCATTTGGTAGAATCTGAGAGACTAAAACAAAGGATATGGTTTGATGGAAGCTCATTCATTCAACTAATATTTATCGTGTCTTACCACTGGTGGCGCAGTGGGTAAGTGCTTGACTGCCAACCAAAAGGTTGGCTGTTCTAACCCACCAGCCACTCTGTGGGAGAAATGTGGCAGTCTGGTTCCATAAAGATTTATAGCCTTGGAAACCCTATTAGACAGTTCTACTCTGTCCATAGGGTCACTATGAGTTACAATCCACTCGATGGCAATGGGGTTTTACTATGAGCCAGACACTGTACTAGGAACTGCATTTTCAATGGTAAAAGTGAGCAAGCATGGCTCTACCCTCCCTGGGTTTACAGTCTAGTGGAAATAATTATGCGAAGAGGAAGAGAGAGGTAGAAATCAAGGTCACTAGTAAACTGGGGACTGGGAGGGCCTGATAAATTAACATAATGAGAATCTTTTGTCAGCAAGGAAAGGAGGCTGCTAAAAGGAAAAGGAAGACAATCAAAGAAAGGGGCTAAAATCAACTAATGCCTGCTTTACTGATTTTGTCTAGGGCCACAGGGCCAGCACAGCAGTCTGGCAGGCATATGCCCTCAGGAACTATTTTCCGTTTCAATATGGCAGATTTCTCTAGTTTCAAAAGCTCAGAGAAAATGGTTTGAAATAGCATGAAATGACAATACAGACATGCCTTAAACTCCATGCTTCAATTTCCCTGACTGCAAGTAGGAAGAATAGTTGTTTGAACAAAAATGAGAACGTGTATTTCCCTTATAGCATCTTTGTGGACTCTCTGGGTTTCTTATTAAATAATAGACAGTGAAACAAATTGCTTTCATCTCTTAAAAGTCTTCTTTCTTTCTTAAATCATTTTGAACTTTTTCTCCCCTTTTTTGAGCATTCATAGAGATGAGATTTTTTTTTTTTTTAAACTGACCAGAGCAGAATGGCAAACATATTTGGTAAGGCAACTGATGGTCACTATGGCAACACTGAATGTGTTTGACATTTAGTCTTTCCATTATTCTGTTGCTATAGTAATGAAACCTTGAATTCTGATACCATTTCTAAATTCTATTATAATAAAACCCTTCTCACCTCTCAAAATGCAGGGAGGGCCAGTACTATTAAAGCACAAGATTTATTAGGATGCATGCTAGCACTAGGACATTGATGACATGAGACACACTTTGCTCACTTTAAACCAAACTGAAAAGCATATCTAAAAATGTAGAAAAAGCAAGAGGAAAAACTCAGAAAGTGGAACAGAGGGAAAGTAATTTTTCAGGTTATGAAATAATCAGCCTTTTATCTTAAATATCTATGAAAATAGCTTTAATTTATTAGATATTGATATTACCATCCAATGTTAATGGATAATGAAGACGCAAATCTTTTTTGTTTCTATTTAGGAAAAAAAAAGTAGAATAAAAGCAGTTAAGGGCCACAAAAATGAGTAAATATATTATTCAGGGTTTTGAGGGACACTTTTTGTTTGTTTAAGAAAATATTATTTTGAGTGACACTTTTTGTTTGTATAAGAAAATATTATTTATCCTCTCATCCAGTTTTATACTTAAGATTATAAACCAGAATATTATTAGGTTAATATTACATTATTATATGTGGTAGTAAAAACATACTTCAGCTACACATTTTTGATTAATGAAAATAGGGAGAGATTAGAAAGTAAAGTGGGTGGGAGGAGAAAATAGTGAGAAGTGTAGAAGAAAAAAAGAAATATTAAAAGAGCAGTGATGATGTAATAGAGATAGGGGTCAATTTAAGAAGAAAGAACCAAAAAAAAAAAAAAAAAAGGAAGAGGTAGACAGAAGGGATCTGAAAGGAGGCATAGTCAAAAATTCTGAGAAGGGTGATTTACTGTATGTGGCTTACAGTTTGTGCAGTTATTTGGGCTATCAACAACTGTATAAATTGCTTTGACTTCTGAAAGTCTGGAGCCCTGGTGATGCTGTGGTTAAGAGATTAGCTGCTAACCAAAAGGTCAGCAGTTCGAATCTACCAACTTCTTCTAGGAAATCCTATGGGGCAGTTCTACTCTGTCTTGTAGGGTCGCTATGAGTTGGAATTGACTCAACGGCAATGGGTTTGTTTTTTGGGGGTTTTCTGAAAGTCTGATAGTTTAGGATAATTGTTTGTTGGTCAGAGAGAAAATATTCACAATGGTTAAGTGAAGCATAGGGCCTAGAATCAGAAAGATCTGTTTTACTTCCTTGTTGTGTGATCTTGGGTAAGCTCCCTAACTTCTCTGAGCCTGTTTCCTTTTTCATAACATGGTGATATTGCCTAAACTCCATGTCTCAGTCTCCCTAACCATAAACCCTTAAAAGAAATAATATGTGCAAAGTACTTAGCACAGTGTCTAGTGCTCAGTAAACATCAATTAAGTGTGGTGGTGTTTGTTATATATTTTAGCTATGAATTACGAGAATGGGAGAAATTGGGGAAGGACAAAACACAGGTATACTTTGTCTTATGAAATAGGTTTGCTCCTAAAGTCATGAAGGTGTCGAGAAATCAAATAGTTTGACACAGAAGAACATGCTTTTTGAAGTGGCAAAACATGGCTTTTGAAGTAGAAAAGGATATAGTGGACAGAATGTAGAGTAGAGCTAGCAGAATCATGATATGGTCTCAGACAGACCACTAAAGTTAGTGACCTTAGACAAGCCCCATATCTCTCTGGACCTGCTTTTTCTTTTGTAAAATGGAGAAAATAATATAACATTCTGAGAACAAAAATGAAAGTGTACAGTTTATAAAGTATAATAATTAATAAAATAATCTTCTGAATTATCTTTTTATGAACTTAGAAATTATTTTGAAAAATGTTTAGTCACTAGGATCCCCCACATCTAACTTCTTTTACCTATGGTTTAAATCTGGATTTTCATATGCAGGATTGCATATATACATGGTATAAAATATTAAATAGTATAATGGTATAAAGACCGTGTTTGTGTCTGGGGATATTAGACAGGTAAAATTTGAGGTACTGTCTTATATATCTAGTGCTGCTGTAACAGAAATATCACAAGTGGATGGCTTTAACAAAGAGAAATTTATTCTCTAGAAGTCCAAATTCAGGGTGCCAGCTCAAGGGAAGGCTTTCTCTCTGTCAGCTCTGGAGGAAGGTCCTTATCATCAATATTCCCTGGTCAAGGAGCTTCTCAGCTCAGGGACTTCGGATCCAAAGGATGCACTATTCTCCCGGCTCTTGTTTCTTGGTGGTATGAGGTCCCCATGTCTCTCTGCTCACTTCTTTCTTTTATATTTCAAAAGAAATTGGCCTAAGATACAATCCAATCTTGTAGAATGAGTCCTGCCGCGTTAACACAACTGCCTCTAATCCTGCCTCATTAACATCATAGAAGTAGGGTTTACAACACATAGGAAAATCACATCAGATGATAAAATGGTGGACGATCACACAATACTGGGAATCATGGCCTAGCCAAATTGATACACATTTTGGGGGGACACAATTCAATCCATAACAGGTACCCTATACTTGGATCTTATAAAATGCTTTTCACCCCACTTTTTACGTATCCCATCTGCCTTTTCTCTTCAGAAGAGCATTTATAGGTATTCCTTCTATAGTTGAATGATTCAAGCTGCAATGCCAAGAATCACAGCTCCTGCCTCTAAAAAAATGAAAAATAAGATGACTAAAGACAAGTTATGTAGGCACACTCTGGATCCCATTTACATTTGTGTTGTTGTTATTGTTTATTGTTCATGCCTCTTTTACTCCCCACAAATAATTTAGATAGAAAAAAATAAAAAACAAACCTTGCCCATAGGCAATACAGGCTATGGTATTTAGCAGAAGGTATTCCATGGGAATTGGTAAAGAAGTGAAGTAAAAGCAATGACAATGTAGATAAAAGGGCTTTCAGTCAGCTGCTAACCAATGATGGATTCATGGACTAAGGCTACCATTCAAAGGAATATGTATGACTGGTAAGAAGGAGAATTTTGTGACCATTGTCCATTTCACAACCTGAAATTTAAATCTGTTTGGGAATGAACAAGGTCACACTAGGTGCTGGGGATAAAAGACAATTTCTGCCTTTGAGACACTTACAAAACAGTCCAACAAATGTTACAGAAAAGATAGTGAATTGTAGGGGTAGTTTCATTGTCCCTTTACTCCACTAAAGTCTTTTAGCCACCTTTAAAGCAATCTCCGTGCAGACAGTGATCACATCCACTTGGGGTGATGGTGTAACTTGGGGTTTAAGTGCACAGACTATCTAGATTCAAACTCCACTCTGCCACTTACTAATTGTGCAACCTTGGGAAAGATAGTTATCTTTTTGCCTAAGTTCCTTCATCTAAAACAGTGACTAATAATAACCGACTTCCAGCGTAGGGTTGTTATAATGATTAAATTGATCAACGTATGTGAAATCCTTAGTACAGTGCCTGGCACATATTAGGTATTAAATAACTATTTTTTAAATGATTTGAGGCCAGTGAATCAAAAGCTTCCAGTTTCAAAAAGCTGTGAAATTCTCATAAAAGGAAATCAAGAATGCACAGGCACAACAACAACTAAGAGGTGACAAAAAGTCACCATAATTTCTCAGTCGGAAAACAGTATGGTTAAGCTTTACTACTAAAATGGAACTTATGCATATGTTCTTTTGTTGATACATCATGCAAAAACACCTAGGTCAATTTTCACTAAGGGTACAGGGTATATTTGAGATGGGTTCATTTAAAATTTAGGCTATTTTGCATAAATAAAATTTATTCTGTGGGGAACTCAAAGAAGCAGGTGGTCATCCTCAAGAACTGCTAAAATTGTTGTTTGACAAGAGGCCTTTTTGACTACCAATCAGGCAAGATATACCATAAATGTATATATGCCAAAAATGGTTTCAAAACATGAGCTCCAAACAGAAACTCACCAGGGCACATGTTCCAAATTGCAAATGGAGATTTGCAATCGATTTGTTTCTTTGATGGACAACTCCATGTAAGTGCACTGGAATGAAGACACAAGATTTTTTTTTAAAGGATTGTTAATAAATCTCCTAATAATCATTGGCCTATCCTTTCACAGGCTATTCTAGTAGAAATAAAAGTTTGGCCAACCTAATCACAGATTAAAAACTAAAAATGGCAACCTAATCCTAGTTTACGCTGGTTGGACTGTCAGGAACCATTCGATTTCTTAAAGAGTTGATACCAGACTGATCTTTGCAACTTAAAATCTGCGATCCCTACCTCATGCTATAATGATTAATATTTTTAAGTAGTTAGTGTCCTAACATTTCCTATTCCCCAGGTACACAGGAAACAAAATTTAAAGGAAAAAATTGCAACATTTTCTGTAGGAGCCATGCTGGTTTTCTATTCAACGTAAATTTTTTAGAAACACAAAGTTGGCTGTTGAAAAGCTTTTAATGCCATTTTCCAACCATTATGATTTACCTAATGGATGATGAAGATTGTAAGCAATCTGGTGGAATACCACAGAAGACAAAACAGAATGAGTTTCATCCTACCTAATATCTGGTTCATTTCAGCACATTTTTTTGACTAGGTACCAGGTACTGTGCTAGGCACTAGCAATACAAGGGCAAAAGAATTCAATCTAGAAGGAAAGATGTCATGTGCACAAATAATAGCAATTCAGCATGAAATCTAAATATAATAGAATACATATACTTACGGAACTCTTACGAAAAAGGAAGCTTCACTCACTTCTAGAATCGGCAGAGAAGAGCAGTTTTTGAAGGAGGGTTAGAATATATCATAACTACAAGACAAGGAGGGAGCATGGTATTGCAAGAAGAGGAAACAGAAGGTGCAAAGGCAAAAATGGAGATTAAAAACAGGTTGATAGAGTAAATGTAGTTGTTGTTATAGAGTATGGATTATACACTACGTGTTCACTGGCTTATTTTTTTTCTTAACTAGACTGCATTTGAAGGGGAGCGGAGGAAGTTATTTTTCCCTTTCTGTTTTGCTAGATAATAAGCAATGAAACAGTAATATTTTAGTTAACCATTGTATTCCCATTCTGAGATCTCTGATAAACTATGGCGAGGCATATTCTAGAACAGCATTGTCCAGTAGAAATATAATGACATCATACATATAATATTAAATTTTCTAATAGCCACATTTAAAGAAGTAAAAAGAAACAGGCAAAATTAATTTTAGTAATATGTTTTATTTAACTCAATTCTTCAAAATAGTTGTCATGGATTGAATTGCGTCCCCCAAAAATATAAGTCAACTTGGTTAGGCCATGATTCCCAGTATTGTGTGATTGTCTACCATTTTATCATCCGATGTGATTTTCCTATGTGTTGTAAACTCTATCACTATGATGTAATAAGATGGATTAGCAGTAGTTATATTGATGAGGTCTACAAGATTAGATAGTGTCTTAAGCCAGTCTCTTTTGAGATATAAAAGAAGCGAGCACAGAGAGACAGGGGAACCTCATACCACCAAGAAAGCAGTGCCGGGAGCAGAGTGCATCCTTTGGACCCGTGGATCCTGTACAGAGAAGCTCCTAGACCACAAGAAGATTGATGACAAGGACCTTCCTCCAGAGCCGACAGAGTGAGAAAGACTTCCCCTGGAGCTGGCACCCTGAATTCAGACTTCTAGCCTACTAGACAGTGAGAGAATAAACGTCTGTTTGTTAAAGTCATCCATTTGTGGTATTTCTATTATAGTAGCACTAGGTAACTCAGATAATAATTTAATTTCAACATGTAATCAATACAGAAAATTAATGAGATATTTTACATTTTTTAATAATATATCTTCAAAATCTTGTGTATATTTATACTCAAAGCACATCTCAATTCAAACACTAACTTTTTATCAGAAACACTTGGTCTGTATTTAGATTTCAAAAGTTTACACTTGAAAAAGTAGATTCACATAATCTGAATCATTCCACACAGAGTTAGATGTTATCCAATAACTGACTCAAGTACCAGTTTTTAAATCAAAATGAATACAATTAAAATTCAGTTTCTCAGTTGCACTAGCCACATTTCAAGGGCTCAACAGCCATATATGGCTAGTGCTACCATATTGGACAACACAGTTCTGGAATAAGCCTGTAAGCACCTTTAGATCAAATCTCTAGACTGAAATTAATGTTAACAAAATTTAAATCAGTGAACAAAACATTAAATTAGTAGTTAGGTGCTAATATTGGGCAGTTCGGGTTACCGTCAATCTCTCGCTTATTGGTCCACATTGAATCAGACAAGACACAGCTGAGAAGAAATAGAGATGGTATCTGGAAAAGTCCCTGCAACCAGTAAGGAGACAGAGGTTAACTGGTGGAAGCTTAAACCGTTTGTGTTATGAAAGCAGAAGGTTCTCAATACTTACTGACTCATTCTAGGCCTTTTCCCTGTTACTGAGCTAAGTAAAGAGACCTAAGAGGCAGACAGACTCTGGAATGAGACAGAGAGAAACTGTCTGGTCATAATGGGAATGGGTTGTTTTCTTACCTTCTTATTGACTCATGCAAAAAAATCCACCACAAAACAAAAAACAAAAACCCCCAAAATTATAAAATACAAATTCCTATATTTTCCCCTAAACAAAAGAAACTTCTTCCTTCCTTTTTTACTTTTTATTTTTTAATTCTACTTAGGCAAAAGTATAGACCTGCTTCCTTGACAGAGATATAAGTAAAAAACTGTACAATTAAATGGGCCCTTTCGTTTCAAAGGGTATATTTTATAAATACTTCCCATTTTATAGAAGAGAGTTCCTCCAGGAATATTCAACAAGGATTTACCATTCACCTAGAACGTTATTTACCAAATATTTTCTCTGAGTGCCTATCATGTTCTAGGAAACCCTGATGGTGTAGTGGTTAAGAGCTATGGCTGCTAACCAAAGGTCAGCAGTTCAAATCCACCAGGCACTCCTTGGAAACCCTATGTGGCAGTTCTACTCTGTCCTATAGGGTCGCTATGAGTCGGAATCGACTCGACTACAACGGGTTTTATCATCTTCTAGCCACTGTGCTAGTCAAAAAAATTGTAACAGTGATTGAGGAAGACCCACTCACATGTGGTAAGTGCTGTCAGAGGAAAGGTACAGGCTGTGATGGGAGCACATTGTAGTACGGTTACCAGATTTAGCAGACGAAACTACAGGACACCAAATACTGGATGGGAAATACTTACACTAAAAATAATTTATAGTTTATGTGAAGTTCACATTTAACTGGGCATCCTTTTATCTTGCAATTCTATGTTGGAGGAACAACTTGGAAATGGAGGTAGAGTGGAGAGAAAGGACTACTTCTTTCAGAAAGTGACTTCTAAAATGAACCCTAGACTTAGCAGGGAAGAAGTAAGGAGAGATCTTTCCAGACAGGCAAACAAACAAACAAAACCCAGCAATGCAAACTAAGTCCCAAGACCACTTTCAAGTCTAGGAACTGAAAGAAGTAAAGGAATTGAGATAAGGAGGAAGGAAGAGAGATAAGAGGGAAATGTTAATGAGAAATGAAGCCAGAGGGAAAGCAGGGGCCCCATCATCTTTTAGTGTTTTGTAAGCATTGTAAGGAGTTTGTACTTTATCACAAGTGAAATTCCACTAAAGAACTTTAAGCAGGCTCTTGGCTACAGTGTGAAGAATGATGTACAGTAGAGCAGACAGTACTGACACTGGTAGACCACTTGGAGACTGCTGAAGGAATTTAGGTGAGTCAATAGATGCCTCAACAGAGGCAGTGGGAAGGCAGATCCATCAGTACACCTGAACTTGAGATGGCAGAGAAAGAGGCAGCCGCAAAGGGCAGCGGAGGAGAGGAGCGAGAGGGAGAAGGAAAACCAGAGAGCAGCATATTAGGGAATAAAACCACGAAAGGGTCAACAAGCCAAATGTTTTTTAAGGAGTGGAGTTTAAGATAAGGACTGAGATCTGGCCATAGTAAGTCACTGGTAACCTTTGTCAAGGGCAGTCTCAGAGGGATGGTGGGAGGCCAAACTTTCCCGCAAGTGATTGAGTGGAAGGTGATGCTGGGCTACAGACTGGCTGGAACTAAATAAGGCTCCCACGTTCTCTTGACCCATCACTGGTGACGTTCAAGGACAGGAGCAGAGTTTGAGATGCAGCAGTCAATGCCCCAAACGGGCAGAACAGCCCACCAACATCGCTAGGAGCCAATCCTTTCCAAGAGTCCACTTGACAGACAGATCTGCTCGCCAAAGACTGGGCGCAGAGAGGAAGGCTGCAAATCACGAGGGGGCGGAATTCCAGGGCACTAACCCGGAACGGGTTTGGGACTCGATTCCCATTGTGAGCCAGGCCTGGGGCAGGCTGTTAGCCAGACGGCAATACCTTCCACACCAATGGACGAGCGGCATCAAGCGAGCGGCAGCCGCGCTAGCCAATGGATGGAGAGGCAGGGGCGGGTGAAGTTGGTGGGCGGGGAATAAATGAAGCCTCTTCCCCCCCCCCCCCCCCCTTCTTAGAGGCAACGGTGCAGAGGTATCGGGAGGGTTGCAGGTGAGTGGTTTTGTCCGGAAAGAGGCAGCCGGTGAGGCGGCGGCGGGAGGCGGTTGCGGCGGGAGGCGGTTGCTCGGAAGACGGTGGGTGCCGTCACAGCGGGGAGAGCCTCGGCGGTATCAGCGGCAAGTTGAAGCCCGGCCATTGCCCCCTTTGGCCCTGGCTTTGCGGCGTAGCGGTGCTGCTACACCCGGGAGAAGCATGGCCGCTAAAAGAAGCCTGCGGAAGTTTCTGAGCACTCAGTCCCGAATTGTTTTCCTATCCAGAGTGGGACGTGTCCTTCCAGGTTGCCCCGACTCCAGACAGGTGTAGCCGCCTCACTGTGGCCGAATCAGGTGAGCGCCCGCCGCTCTGTAGTGGTCTCCCTGGGAATCCAGATTTCCGCGATTCTTCCCAGTGACGGGTGCTGTGCAGTCCCAAAGGGGCGGCGGAGAGGGGGTGAGAGGTACTTGGTTGTTTATTAATCTGATAACAGACGACCCTTAAGTAAACTTTAGTTACTTACCTACCACAAGTTTTAGGGAAGGAGTATCTGCATCCTGTTCGGCTGGACAGTGCATCTTCTATAACATAGCGGGGTTGGGAGGTAGGGGAGGTGGGGTGGGGGAGGAGTCACATTTAAAGAGGATCGGCGTGTGGGAAAGTTTCTAGATTTGTGACGCTTTTTTCTTGAATGGCTTAATGAATTTACCTTTGTGTGTGTGTGTGTATGTGTGTATGTGTGCACGCTTTTTCAGACCTCTTAATTCTCTCTTATCGTAGTGTTTAGAAACTTCATTCTCATCCTTGAAAAAAGTTACCCAGTAATCATATGACAATACTGCCATTGGTGGTACATAATCTTCGTAAGGGTTATGTAAGTGGACTACATACCATTCCTGTTTCCGACCATTAAAAATGATTGTGAGATGGAATTTCAGGTGTCTGTGATTGGGCATGGAGAGTCTGAATTTTCAGAATTTGCAGCTATTGAATCCCCTCCTTTAAAGACACAGGAGACAACCAGTATAAAAGAGGTTTTTATATTTTGTGAGGACTTCTATCTCCAGCACCAAAAATAGTGCCTAGTACATAGTAGGAGCTCAGTAAATATTTGTTGAATAAATTACTGGGCAATGGATGGTAGAAAACCCAAGATTTTGTTACATAAATAACAAAATATAAAGGAGAGGACAGAAAAACATTCCTGAAAACAGCTTCAATCCACGTGAGCATAGCTACAGAATTTAAAACAGCTTTTAAGATGTATTGATGTTGACCCTTTCTTGAACTTAGTCAGATGTCAAGGTTTCAGTGGGAGGTTTTCCACACAATTAAGACATGACTGATTGAACATCTAAGGCTTATCCCAGTTTCAATTTCAGGAAGTTAAAAATGTGTGTAAAAAAAAGAAAAGAAAAGCATTTTGTCAATGGAATAACACATCAGTTTAGCATAGTTAGGGGCAAAAGGATACCACTTTATAAGCCAGAAGTATGGAGTTAGGAATTGTTGGAAAAATATAGGCCATGTAAATAACAACTGCTGCTAAAAATTTAAAACTAAGTTGACTTAGTCATAGTTTTAAAAGAATTACTCTGTCAAGTACGAATAAATGTACAAGTTTAGTTACTAAATCAGTCTCATTCTGAGCAGCAAAATCTGATGGTAGATACCTGTGTAAGTTAGGATTCTCTTGACAACTGCATTGTTTGTGATTTTATTATATACCATATATATATATATATATGTGTGTATGTTTATATTTCTTCTTATCATTACTGTTTTACAAGACCCAAATCAAATGCTAACCCTTTCTTAAAACCTTCCGTGATCCCATCAAAGATTTCTCCTTTTGAATATCCAGGGTATTTTGTTAGTACTTTTCTTATTGCACTTTTCATATATTTGTATTATTCATCCAGTCAAGAAATATTTGCTTAATATGTCCAGACATTGTACTAGGAAATTAATAATAGTGACATTTGCTGAGGGCTTACTACATCCTGGGCATTGTTGTAAGCTTCTTAATTGGATTGTCTCATTTAATCCTCAAAACATCTTGAGTATTGTTCCATTATTTGTTCCCATTATTTGAGTATTGTTCCCATTTGTAGATGAGGAAATAAATTTGAAAGATTAATTTGCAGAGATCACAGAGCTAGTAAGTGGTGGAATTGGCATTGAAGCCTATGCATTCTGTATTCACAATCTTCAGTATACAGCCTCCATTATACTTTTTTCGTGTGATTGTTTTACATGGTCGTATGTTTTATAGGCTTTAGTAAATTGTAAATTATTTATTAGCAGGAGTAATAGTCATATTTGGTCCTTTGTAGCTCCTAATGTAAAATAAATGTTAATACAGCGCGGTAAATACAATGATAGTGCAAGCCTGTAGCAAGGGTGTCAGACTTAGGAAAATGGGAATAGTGAATGGCGTCCTGAAAGAAGAGACACTGTTCAAGGATGTGTAGGCGTTGGCCAGACAAAAGGGCAGAGAGGATGGGGCTGGAGGGCCAGAGGAATACATGTATGATAGTCCTAAGGCAGGGATCATGACCACTAGAACTGTGCTGTCCAGTACAGTAGCCAATACCATATGTTGCTGTTGAGCACTTGAAATCTGGCTAGTCAAAACTGAGATGTGCTGGAAGTATAAAATATCCACTGGATTTCAGAGACTTAGTACCTTTGTACTGATTATATATTGAAGTAATTTTGGATATATTGAGTTAAACAAAATACAATTCTTTTTTACCTGTTTCTTTTATTTTTTTTTCAAATGTGTCTACTAGAAAAATTGAAGTTATGTACGTGTCTCATATTTGTTGTAGACAGTGCTGATCTAGACTTAGGAGAATTCTAGAATTTAGAATTTCAGAGACTGGTACTGTGTGTGCATATGTGTGTTGGAGAGGGTGAGTCGTGAAATGTAGGCTGGGTGTAGGTTTTGGGAGGCAAAAGATAAGACTAGGAAAGATAGGTACAAAGACTGGAAAAGATATATATGTAGGGCTCAGATAGGGCTTTATAAATAGGGAGACAGAAGAATAGGGAGAGTAAACTTAACTCCTAAATGCAGTAAAAGCCCTTGAAAGGTTTTAAGCACTCTGAATGAAGGAGTGTATCTTAACTGCTCAGTCTGATAATGGGTATCGAAATACTCCTAATTCAGGTCTAGTTTTTTCTATTAAAGATATTGATGGTTATCTAAAGATAACGTTTACTTACAAGAAAGTTTGGTTCTCAAAAGATAGTAGTCCATAGAAGAAGGACCTTCTGTGAGTGTGTACACACACACACAATCCATATACGCACATTACCCTTCCCAGTCTTGTTGGCCTGCATTAACTGTAGAGTCTATACAGGGATGAGGTAGTGCTAAGCCGTGTTCCTACTTAATGTGGCATTTATTGCATTTCAGACTTTGACTTCTTAGCTTAAGTTGCATATTTTGTTTTTTATATATATTTTTGTTTTACATGTATATAATGTGTATAATTTATTTAAATATAAACATTAATAGCATTATTTTATATCTGTGAAAGCAAATAATTACATTTACAGAGCGCTGAAGGTGCAATGTTAACCACTTAGCTGCTAACCGAAAGGTCAGCGGTTCAAACCCACCAGTGGTTCCATGGGAGAAAAGGCCCAGTGATCTGCTCCTGTCAAGATAACAGCCTAGGAAACCCTATGGGTCAGTTCTACTCTGTCATATAGGGTTGCTGTATGAGTTGGAATTCACTCTATGGAACACGTCAACAACAGGTATAGCCATTGTTGGTCTAGGAGTCTTATCTCACTATGCACTCACATAAAAATTCTATTTTGGTTTGCGGCTGAAGTTGTGAAGTTGGAAAGTTCTATATGCGATTCTGCCTCTGGATATCACAGGCAGCTTTTATCAAAAAGAATCATTCCTTTAATTTATAAACTGCATGGTAAGTTAGTTTATCTGCAACTCTAGTTTCACAGCCAACTGTGGGTACTCTGTACCATTTTTGACGGTAATGTCTTGAGGACTTTGACCTCTGCTGTCTACAAGGATCCCGCCAATGGCAGAAACATTAATGCAGTGTTGGTAGAGTGGTTGAATTTTCATGATCTCTCTGAATGACACTGATTTTTCTGAATTATTTAAAATTTTTTATTACAGAAGTTTTTAAATGTAGACAAATAGTAAGGAGAATAATATACTGAACTCCCTTGGATCCATCACCCACCTTAAAAGATTACCAACTTCTTGCCAGTCTTTATTGTTCCTCCCTATGCCCCTCACTTGCTTTCCTGGCTTATTTGATAGCATATCTCTGGTATTATTTCACTCATCCATGCTTCTGTATGTACCTAACGAATAAGAATTTTCTTTAGCATAAACATAATACCATTATTACAATTAACACAAAAATAATTCCTTTATCTCCTAATCAGTTCAGACTTATATTTTCCCAATTGCCTCAAAATGCCTTTTTACAGATGATTTGCTCAAAACAGGATCTGAACAAAGTATTACTGCACTTAGTTGATATGTGTGTTGTTTTTTAAAAAATCTATTAATGTAACAGTCATCACCCTCTCCCACCTTTTTTTAATGAAGAAACTGAATCATTTGTCCTGTACAATTTCCTTCATTCTGGCTTTGGTGGGTAATATTTAAGTAGTTTTCACATGTCTTTCTCTACCTCCGTCTCCTGTGAACTGACAGTTAGATTTAGAAGTTTGCGTAGATTTGAATTCAGTTTTTTGACATAAGGTTATTTCATAGAGAATGCCATATATTCCTCTTGTATCATGTCAGAAGGCATATAATGTCTTTTTTTTTTTTTTTTTTAACTGTTGTTCAAGATTGATCAGTGGGTTCAGATAATGTTAACTTTTGATCCATCCTTTATAAAGTTCCCGTTAAAGTTTCTCCAGATTGTTTTGGCAACCATTGATGATCATTGTCTAGAGTCATCATTTCCATCATTCCTTCTATAAAGAAGTTTCCCTCATCGTCTCTGATTACCCTGAATATAATTCATTCAGGAAAGGCAAGATAAATGCTAGACTCTTCACATATATTTACCAGTTTTCAGGATAATGGTTGGTGCAGCAACCTTTAAGGATATTGAGTGAGGCTCTTTTTTTTTTTTTTTTTTAAGGCTTATTTGTGTTTTAATCCATTGCAGTCATTTTTTTGTGTACTTAAGTTGTTCCATTGTTGGCTGGTTGAAGTTCCTTTGAGCTGACATCCTAAGTTCTTTCGACATAACCCCTTTAGTCTGATTACTTCCTTCCTTTCTGACACAAGATGGCCTAGGCTTATTTTATTTACTATTTCCTGCTTCAGACCTGGAATTAGCCAT
This sequence comes from Dugong dugon, assembly GCA_030035585.1. Taxonomy (NCBI): domain Eukaryota; kingdom Metazoa; phylum Chordata; class Mammalia; order Sirenia; family Dugongidae; genus Dugong; species Dugong dugon. Next base: position 39,243,184 of record CM057467.1, read on the forward strand.
TTCTCCAAGGAGCTTGATTTCTTTCAACGGACCTGATACTTGCTCATTGTTGTGCTCATTGTTACCAGGTTGTCCTTGCTTCTAGGCCTTTTCAGTGGAGAGAGCTAGGAAATACAGGTGTTTTAAGAAAAAGAAAATGAACTGTGTTCATACCAGTATTTCCAATGCAAATGTAAAATTATAGGGTTTTTAATTTAAAAAAATTTTTTTTCTTTCCTCTTACACCCATAATCTTATTTGGTAGTATTACATTAATGTCATTACTTGTTTGACCTATCCTACAACGTTTTTATGTAAATAACTGCCAGTATTACCATTAGCAATAAGACTATTCATTGCAGTTTATGATTTCTTTGCAATTCTTTTTTTTCTTAGGATAGATCCTATTAAGCACGTACACTGGAAATACTGGCTGTTGTAAAATCACTTTAAGACTTTAAAATACTTTTCTCTGGTTATGCTACCAACTTGCTATAGCTAGATTAATTTGTTTCTATTGTTGGTTTTTAGGGATTTCTTTTTGTCTTTAGATTGACTTTAAAATTTTGTAAAATATTTTGTATAGTTCTAAAGTCAAATTATAATACAAGGTACGTTTATAGGAGTCTAGATTCCTAATCCCCTGTATTGTGTTTCCTCCTCCCGCTGTAAGTCAGCATTTTGATTACTCCGTGGTTTATTGCTGTCCACTTCTTCACAAAAGAATACCAAACCCATTGCCATTGACTCAATTCCAACTCATGACAGCCCCATGCATTTCAAGGTAGAACTATACCCCATAGGGTATTCAACTACTGTGATCTCTCGGAAGTAGATCACCAGGACTCCTTTCTTCCAAGGCACCTCTGAGTGGATTTGAACCACCAACCTTTTGGTTAGTAGTCAAGCGCTTAACTGTTTGTTCCACTCAGGGACTCCATGTGCTTAATTATTGGATTCATAATCCTTACAGCATCCTTATGATGAAACATTATTTCATTTTCCAAGTGAAAGTGTAAAGTATACAACTACAGAAAGGTTAAATAACTTGCCTACAATCACACAGCCAGGAAGTAGCAGAGCCAGGATTTCAACGAAGGCAGTCTGACTTCAGAATCTGTGCTCATAAGTCTACACTATACTGCCTCTTGATGATGGCTTAATTTATAAATACCTTTGTTTATATCCTGATGACAGAAGGGTTGCATTTGACTGTAAGGGTAGGATATGCCTAGGAGAAGACCAAAAGTGCTGCAGCTGACCACATACACTGATTTGGTGGATTTTAATTTTATCATTAAATGTCTTGAGAAATTTTGATGGTCTGCTTTAAAAATAATTTACTTGCAGTCTTCTTTTTTTTGTTTTTTTCATGTTTTGCACTTTTTTGTGGGTGTGTGAAATTGAGAGTGATTTTTTTATGTGAGTTGATTTTCTGCTCTTTTGAATTTTTAGTTCTCTCTGACCTCCATTTCAGCAGCATTTGACAGTTCAGGATATGGTTATCCTGCATGAGTGATTAGAAACAAAAAGATTTGGTAATGGGCATGTTTTTGGCTTTCTTACTAGATATATACAAAGTGAGTAGAACAAAGATTACTGAGAACTTGAAAAAACAAAAGTTCAGAGAACAGTAATAAAAGATGTTTTGTTAATGAAGTTTTAAAATAGGGAATTAGCATCCACTTTTTAGTTCTAAAAAGAAAAGGCTCAAACAATGCCAGATAAGACTTTTGTACATCTCCTGATTAAATTTAAATTTAGCCTTGTTTAATTGCTATATTTTTGCTTCAGCAGAAGATACTGTTTATACGGTGAAGTACCAGAGAAATATTTTTCACATTAATAAAATTTTAAATTATCAGACATTAGTATTTGAGAAGAAACTGTGATGAAATGGAACTGGTTGAAGCTTTGAGAAGTGTTTCTTTCTATATACAGAACTTCATCTAAACTCTCCACATAAATAAGAATGTCCCTTTTGAAAATCTTCCCGTAAAAGACATCTTAAAACCTACTTTAGCCACCTCGCTGCCCCAGACTATGGCCCCTGGACTGAAGCCACTCCCAAAGTCCACCTTTCAGTCAAAGATTAGATAGGCTTATAAAACAAACAATAACACGTGAGGAATGCCTTCTTAGATCAATCAAGTATATGAGACTAAATGGGCAATACCTGCCCAAAAGCAAAGGTGAGAAAGCAGGAAGAGAAAAGAAAACTGGACCAGTGGATTGCAACCAATATCACGAATCAATTTGTGTATAAATTTTTAAATGAGAAACTTAATTTGCTCTGTAAACTTTCACATAAGGCACAATAAAATAAAATAAAAAAATCACCTTAGCAACACATTTCTAAGATTATCACAACCTATGGTAAAGTGGAAGGAGCACATGGCATAAAGGAGCCTGGACTTAAGTCCTGTCATTTAACTCGCCGTATAGTGTTGTACAAGTTATTTGACCCCTCTAAACCTTATTTTGTAAATAGAAATCCTGGTGACTCCCGTATAATGCGGTGGTGAGGATTAACTGATGGGTCCAGAACTTAATGACTATTTGATAGTGTTTCCTGGTATCGGCAGGACATGTTTATGGTCATACAGTGATAGAACTGGAAGGGACCTTAGCAATCTTATCCCATTCTCTTGTTTTGTAGGGGAGGAAAAGTCAGGTCTGTTGCAGTAATCGATTTGAAGTTAATTTGGAATCAGAAAACATGGTTTATATGTATACTCCTTACTCTTTCTAAACCCTCTTTTCCCATTACTTTGTTTTTAACTTTAACCTCTCTCCCTTTTCTGTTTGGTTGATCTAACGTTTATAAAGCACCATGTGCTGCACCACGCTAAGCACCAGGACATTTCAGTAGATTTTGTTTTTTGCTTCTAGGATAGGAGAAAAGAGACTCCTTGACTTGTTCAACCCATGTTCCAACCTCTTTGTGTGCCTTTCCATAATGCAAAGGCTAGATAGAATAAAATCCTTATTTCCCAGCTCCTTTGCAAAGAGAATTTTGGAAGTGCTTTAGATTCTACCAATCAGATGCACTTGTTTAATACTTGAATTCAAGGTGGGAGAGTCAGGTGTGTGAAGCATCTGTTTTACTGGTGTGGCTCTAGCACAATGGTTCTCCAACTGTAGCATGCTTTAGAATCATCTGGAGAGTTTGTTGAAGCACAGATTGGTGGGCCCCAGCCCTGACAAGTTTGCCTTTCAAACAAGTTCCAGGTACACTCTGATGATCTAACAATATGAGAGTCTTCTGGAAACTGGAGAAACATTATCTCACATCTAAAAGAAATGCTTACAAGAGGGGTCTCTTCTACTCAGAAATTTATATTAAAGTTTTGACACATGAGTAATTTTATATTCATTTTAGGGAGACACAAGTACAATTTCTTGCCTATATCATGATCTCAAGCATACAATTAAAATGGCGCAGAACATTACCAAGCTCTGCTGAGAAATTCTCCAAAGATAGACATTTAGTTAAAAACATTCATTAGAAACAAATACACCATCTAATCTTGTTTTGTTTGGTGTTTGGGGCTTTGTTTAGTGATTTGGTTTGAGAGAGGGGAGGGTATGGTAAGCATTGAGAGACAGAATTACAAAGGCAAACCATGAAATGTGCCCTAATTTCCAAAAGGTTTAGGAGTCTCTTAAATTATTTTATTCTATTTTTATTGGTGGCCTTTTTCTTTAATCAATTAAATAGTAGGGTGGTTGGGAAAAAATTCTTATCGTGTCACCCTTTAGATCTGTCGTATCTTTCCAATATTTCCACTGTTTCAGGAAATTTCATTCCCAACTTAAGGTTTCTATGTAGGTTAACCTAAAAGTGAGTTTTAACTTGTGACATACTAAAACAAACCAAAAAACCCAAACCTGTTGCCATTATTTTAAAACTTCAATAATTACTTAAAACTTTTCAATGGTTTTTCATTCCTCTTAAGATAAAGACCAAACCAAAACTAAACCCACTGCCACTGAGTCGATTCCAACTCATAGTGACAGAGTAGAACTGCCCTATACGGTTTCCAAGGAGCGCCTGGTGGATTCAAACTGCTGACCTTTTGGTTAGCAGCCATAGCTCTTAACCACTGTGCCACCAGGGTTTCTATAGTAAAACATAGGTAGTTGTTATTTCTTTGATCAGATTACATTGCCTCAGATTTGTTTCTGAATTTTTTAGATATTCCAGCCATTTTTTAAAAATTGTTTTACAGATCCAGAGTTTAATTTTTTTTTTTTGATACCTCAAATTAATAGTCATTTTGGCAAATTGGCTCATTCATTTCATTCAACAGATATTTATGGTGTGCCTGCTATCTACTGGAAACTCTGATAGGTTTATGGAAATGATGATTTTCAGAAACTTTCCTGCCTTCATGAAACTTGCATCGAAGTAGGGTAGAGACAGATTCTTAACTGTTCGTTAGCACACATGTAGAATTAAGATTAGGAAAAGTACTACAATTCTTCTGACTTTGACTCATCTGGAAAGGCTTCGCTGAGGAAGAGATGGTTAAGCTGCAAGCTGAAGGATGAGGAGGAATTAAGTAGGCCAAGAAGGGAGCAATCCACTTGTAAGCAGAAAAAAGACCAAAGGCTATGAGAAGGGAAAGAACTTCACAATAATGGGTAACTGAAAGAAGACCAGTGTAGTTGGAGTAAAGAGGGTAAATTGGGGAGGATAGTGAGAGAAGAAGCTAGAGAAGTATGGTGGGACCAGAGCATGATAGCCTTCTAGAGCCAAATTGAGGAGTTCTGCCCTGGTGGCACAGTAGTTAAGTGCTTGGCTGCTAACCGAAAGGTCTGTGGTTTGAACCCACCAGCTGCTCCACAGGAAATAGATGTGGCAGTCTGCTCCCTTAAAGGTTTCAACCTTGGAAAACCCTATGAGGCAGTTCTGTTCTATCTTATAGGGTCGCTTTGAGTTGCAGTCGACTCAGTGCCAGTGGGTTTAGTTTTGGTTTGGTCTTTATCTTGAGAGGAATGAAAAACCATCGAAAAGTTTTAAGTCTGGGTGCAAAGGGAAAGGGACAGATGCAACCACAGGCTCTTTTCAAGCAAAAGAGAGTGAATGTGAATACTGGCAATCAGTAAGGAACCCAGCAGCCCAGGTGAGAGAAGATGGTAGCTTAGACTGTGGTGGCGCCAGTACAGATGGAGAAGTAGACAAACTACATTTAGAGGGTTTTTGTTTTTTTAATTTTTGTATATTGCTTATTGAGTTGAAGTATGTAACAGAAATTGCAGGTTGATTGATTTTACTTTTTTTCCTTTTAGGAAGTATTCAGCCTGCCTGTGCTATTAGATGAAGAGAAAACAGTGATTTAAAGTGCCAACCAGGGATTGTCCTTGATTTTTGTACTTTTTAGTATTCATCAGATTCTTTTCACATATTCTCTTACTGTAGAAACTGCATTTAAGTTAGAAAAATGAAGCAATTGAAAAGAAAAAGGAAAAGCAATTTCAGTGTTCAAGAAACTCAGACCCTTTTGAAAGAAATTACGAAAAGGAAAGAAGTTATTTTTTCCAAGCAGCTCAATACAACAATTAATGTGATGAAGCGAATGGCTTGGGAAGAGATTGCACAGTGCGTGAATGCTGTAGGAGAAGGAGAACAGAGGACAGGGACGGAAGTGAAAAGAAGGTACCTTGACTGGCGAGCACTTATGAAGAGAAAGAGAATGAAGGCAAACATTAAGCTGGTTGGTTCCGGCTTTCCCCTCCCCACATCTGATTTAGATGACTCTCTCACTGAAGAGATAGATGAAAAGATTGGATTCCGAAATGATGCAAATTTTGATTGGCAAAATGTGACAGAGTTCAGAGATGCAGGTGGATCCTTAACTGAGGTCAAAGTGGAAGAGGAGGAAAGGGACCCACGGAGTCCTGAAGTAAGTATTAACCTGTGAGCCCTCTTTTTACCTTCTTCTTCAATGCTGGTGAGGGAGCTATAGTTTATGAACAGTAAAGAAGTTCCCCAATTTTCAAGCTAACTTAAACATAATGCAGAATGAGGTCATTCCATTTTATTTTATTTTATTTTTTTTTGTCTCTTGACATCATTAATCCCTTTCCCCTTACCTGAATCTGCTTATTTTGATTGTATGTACTAGTGACATGAGGGGAGATTATTTCCTAAAATTCAAGTAAATGATTTTGTGTGCTCCAGCCATACAGAACGGTTTTCAGAAACATTTAGAAAAATTGACAACCTTGGAGTAGAATTAAATACTGAAAAAATCACTTGTTTCTTTTCTTTTAGTTTGAGATTGAGGAGGAGGAAGAAGAAATGTTGTCATCCGTCATACCAGATTCCAGGAGGGAAAATGAACTTCCCGATTTCCCTCATATTGATGAATTTTTTACCCTTAACTCAACGCCATCTAGATCGTATGACGAGCCCCATTTGCTTGTAAACATAGAGAAACAGAAACTAGAGTTGGAAAAACGACGACTGGATATTGAGGCTGAAAGACTGCAGGTAGAGAAGGAACGCCTTCAGATTGAGAAGGAGAGGCTTCGGCATTTAGACATGGAGCATGAGCGACTTCAGCTGGAGAAGGAGCGACTACAGATTGAAAGAGAGAAATTGAGGTTACAGATAGTCAGTTCAGAGAAACCGTCCTTGGAAAGTGAACTTGGCTCAGGAGAAAAGTCTGTACTTCAACCACAGGACATAGAAACAGAGAAGTTAAAACTTGAGAGAGAACGCTTGCAACTGGAAAAAGATAGGCTGCAGTTTTTGAAGTTTGAATCTGAGAAGCTGCAGATTGAAAAGGAACGCTTACAAGTGGAGAAAGAGAGACTTAGAATTCAGAAGGAAGGACACTTACAGTGAATTTTCTAGGTCTTCAGTTAGCGGATGTTTGTAAATCTTAGGTTTTCTCTTAATCCAGTAATATCAAGATGATTTTGGGATTAGTTTTTTTCCCCCCAGTATAATGTCAGTGTTTTCAGTAGGAAAAAGATGGTTGTTTGTGAGTAATGAATGCCTAAGTAGCATATATAAAAACTGTATGTGCCCTGGCATAAACTATATAGCAGAAACTATTGTGCTGTTCTCTTTCACTTAGTAACTTCACATAGTCTTGTATAATCTGCACTCAGAGTTTACAATTATGTTTATCTAAAATTCTAGTCCAGTTTTCAACCAGGAGTGATTTTACTCCCTAGGAGACATTTGGCAATGTCTGGAGACACTGTCACAATTGGGAGGGGAGCTGTTACTATCATTTGCTAAGTAGAGGCCAGGGATGCTTCTGGACATCCTGTAATGCACAGGATAGCTCCCTGCAGTAAAGAATTACCTAATCCAAAATGTCCGTAGTGCTGAGGTTGAGAAACCAAATGTAGCTTGATTGTGCATCTCTAAAGCTTTGTTTTATTGTTTCAGAATATTTAAAACCTAAGATATTTATGTGGGTAGGTACTTAAATGACCAAAAACTTTAACTATGAAACATGACTTTGTAGAATATTGAATATAGAAAGTGATGAAGATTATAGATATTTTATTCCCTTGTTTCCATCTATAAATAGCCTTCAGAGATTCAGAAAACAATATTGGGAACATCAGAGATTGTCCTACAGTGTCACTTTGAAAAGAAGTTTATTCATCTAGCTATTGATAGTTCATGAGCAAAACACAGTTTTAAAACTTCAGGTCCTTTTTTTCTTTGAATCCATGGTCTTATTTCTGATTTAAAAAAATACTGTCATTTCAACCATGTGCTAAAAATCTTACGTAGTGAATGGTTGAAGCTGTTAAAAATTATACCAGTATAAAAACGGTACCAGCATTCTGTGAGCTTGAACCCAGTGAGTTGTTGTTTGATTTTCAAAATCAGCTGTCTGGGAGTAGGGGAGGGGAGAATGTCCCCTGCATCAAATAATAATAATGATGAAATAATGGTTGTAGTTGTGTGCTTTGGATTGGCAGGAGCACTTAGCACACACTGTCTGACTTAATCTGTAGAACAGTTCTTGAGAGTAGTATCTATTATTCTTCAGTGAGAGGCCCAGAGAAGTCACCTCGTATCATATTGTAATATATTTTGTATTTCCCTTTCCCTGATGAACAAAGTTTGCATATTCAGTCCCTTTGTTATTTTTTCTGAGAAACCAACGCCTTGCTTGGCCTGGTGATTTGCCTTCAGTTCCCTGAAGGTGCTTTTTCCACAATAAAGTTACGATTTAAGGGTCTGGAGGTGGTGGATAAGCCACCCTAGAGTTAATACATTCTCATCCTCAGTCTGAGAGTGAAGTCTCATTTATTTGTATAACTTTTGTGACCATGAAATTCACTTAAAAAACAAGAGAGAAATAGAAGTATTTTCACTAGATCAGTGGCCTTCAAAGTGGGGTTTCCCAGACCAGCCGCATCAGGTTCACCTGGGAACGTGCTTAGAAACACATTCTTAGATCCCACCCCAGATCTATTGAATCAAACTTGAGGCGGGGCCCAGCAATTTTTTTTAAAAAACCATCAAGGTGATTCACACTAAAGTTTGAGAAGTCCTGCACTAGATCACTTTGTGTTTTCTGATTTCTAGGCCTGATATATAGCTTTAATGCATTTGTTGTATTGATAAGACACTACCTTGATAACTGGGTTCCTTTTTAATAGCTTGAAACCATATGTGGTATTTAGATATGGGTAGACAAGGAAAAAATTTACTTCTCCATAGTTAACCTACTTTGAAATACTGTTATTTTTGTATAACTGAAATAAATGCTTCTACTGTAGAAATAAATTTGCCTCAACTATCTGGAAATTTTATCATTTAAAGTGATGTTCACTACTGTAAGGATTGAGGTTATCAAGCCTGGGAAAGAGAAAACTTTATCACGGTGAGTAGGGGCAACAGGTCTAACCTTTGTGCTAGGCATTATGCTGTGTGTTTTACAAACATTTTATTTGCTCCTGAAAACGCCCCTTAAGCTAAGTCATGTTATCTCCACTTTTACAAGAAAGAAAACAGTGCCTCATAGATTTGACGATTAGGTACCTGAAAAATTATATACCAATACTGACCCAAGTTTTTAGCATAAGAGCTGGAAGTCTGTAGGTTTAGTTCTAAGTATTGTAGCCTTGCTGTTTACTACTTGTATAAGTCATTTGACTTGCCCTGTGACTTGATTTCCTCATTTGTAAGATGGATGTAGTAATACCTACTCTGCTATAAGCTATAAAATGCTACTTAAATACAAGATACTAGTGTTGAATTTGAGATCAGTAGATTTTAATTTCCTAGGAGTAAGCATGAAGATAGCCAGTGATTATTTTTTAATGGAGTACCTTAAGTTACTGAAAGCAAGGAGCTAAAACAACAACAAAAACAAAAAACAAAAAACAGCAGCAGCAGCTTAGTATCTTCCAGAACTTTGGTTGAATAGCCTTGGATGTCTTAATCTTGCCTCAGGGGCAGATGGATTGCGTTGGTTCACTCCAGTAGAAAACTACTCTGCAGCATATTTTAGGTGGTAGATAACGCTCAGTGATTTGTCGTTGTGTAACAAACCACCCTAAAACTTGGTGTCTTGAAACAAATGTTTTGCTTGTGACAGAGGAAGTTAAACTGGTCTCAGCTGGGCAGTTCTAATGGTCAGTCGTAGGCTGGCCAGGTAGTTCCGCTTCTAAGGATGGGAGGATATTGGTTGGGGTTCCGCAGCTCTTCTCATGCTCTTTGATCCTCTAGCAGGGTTTCCAGTTGCAGCTCAGTTGATACCGACTCAAGGCGACCCCATGTATGTCAGATTAGAACTGTTCTCGATAGGGTATTCAAAGACATCGCTAGGCTTTTCTTTTGAGGTGCTTCTGAGTATACTTGAAACTTCAAGCTTTCCACACCAGCTTGGGCAAATTCTAATGGTGGCAAGTGTCCAAAAGAGAAAGAAGAAGTGTTTAGGGTGTGCCGAGTCTAGATTCAGAACTAGACTCCATCACTCCTTTCACATCCTACTGACCAAAACAAATCACAGGGCCAGACCAAAGTCAAGGGGTGGGGAATGAAATCCACTTATTATTTTTTTATTTTTTATTTTTATTTTTATATTTTATTGTACTTCAGGTGAAGGCTTACAGAACAAATAGTTTCTCATGAAACAGTAGTACACAGGTTTTTATGACATTGGTTAACAACCCCACAACATCTAACTTCTCAACCTTTTTTATTTTTGGTAAAAATACACATAGCCAAAGATACACCATTTCAAAAATTTCTACATGCATAGTTCAGTGACATTGCCTGCACTCTTCCAATTGTGCTGTTATTCTCACTTAAGATGAAGGTTTACAGAACAAAATGGTTTCTCATCTAACAGATACTACAAATGTTGCCCTATGACAATGGTTAACAATCTCACAACACATCAACACTGTCCTTACTCAACCTTGGGTTCCCTATCACCAGCTTCCTTGTCCCCTTCTGCCTTCTGGCCCTTGTCACTGAACTGTACCTCGTTAGTCTCATTTGGCTTTATGGGGCTGTCCTCCCAGGCTGAACAGTGAACCTCAGAGGTAGCTTCACCACTGAGCTAAAAGGGTATCTGGGGGGCATACTCCCGAGCTTTCTCCAGTCTCCTTTAGGCCAGTAAATCTGGTCTTTTTTTTGTGAGTTAGAATTATGCTCTACATCCTTCTCCAGCTCTGTCCAGAACCCTCTGTTGTGATCCTGGTCAGAGCAGTCAGTGGCGGTAGCCGGGCACCATCTAGCTGTACTGGACTCAGTCCGGTGGAGGCCTTGGTAGCTGTGGACAATTAGTCCTTCTGGCTAATCTTTTCCTTGTATCCTGTTCTCTTCATTCTCCCTTGCTCCTGCAGGGATGAGACCAGTGGAGTATCTTAGATGGACGCTCACAAGCTTTTAAGACCCCAGACACTACTCACCAAGGTAGGATGTAGAGCATTGTCTTTATAAGCTATGTCATGCCAATTGAGCTAGATGTTCCCCAAGACCATGGTCCCCACAGCCCTCCATCAAGCAATTCAGTCCCTCATGGAGTTTGGATGTGTCTATGGGGCTTCCATGACCTTTCCTAGTACAAGTTGTGCTAGTTTCCCCTGTATTGTGTACTGTCTCACCCTTCACCCAAGATAGCACTTATCTATTGCCTATTTAGTATTGTCCTCCCACCCTCCCATCCCTGGTAACGAACAAAGATTGTTACATTTTGCGTGTGAACTTTTTCATGGGTTTTTACAGTAGAGGTCTCATACAATATTTGTCCTTTTGTGATTGACTTATTTCACTCAGCATAATGTCCTCCAGTTTCATCCATGTTATGAGATGGTTCACAGATTCATTGTTGTTCTTTCTCGTTGCAGAGTACTCCACTGTGTGTATGTACCATAGTTTGTTTATCCATTCATCTGTTGATGGGCATCTAGGTTGTTTCCATCGTTTTGCTATTGTGAACAATGCTGCCATGAACATAGGTGTCCATATGTCTATTCGAGTGACGACTCTTATTTCTCTAGGATATATTCCTAGGAGTGGGATTGCTGGATCGAATGGTATGTCTATTTCTAGCTTTCTGAGGAAGCGCCATATCATTTTCCAAAATGGTTGTATCATTTTGCATTCCCACCAGCAGTGCATAAGAGTTCCTATCTCCCCACAGCCTCTCCAACATTGGTTATTTCCAGTGTTTTTGATTCGTGCCAGTAATGCCGGGGTGAGATGGTATCTCATTGTGGTTTTAATTTGCATTTCTCTAATGGCTAGTGATCGCGAGCATTTCCTCATGTGTCTGTTGGCCATTTGATTCTCTTCTTTGGTGAAGTGTCTGTTCATTTCCTTTGTCCATTTTTTAATAGGATTCTTTGTCTTTTTGTTGTAAAGATGTTGGATTTTCTTGTAGATTATGGAGATTAGACCTTTGTCTGACTTGTACTGTCCAAAAATTTTTTCCCAGTCTGTAGGTTCTCTTTTTACTCTTTTGGTGAAGTCTTTAGAAGAGATAGGTGTTTGATTTTTAGAAGATCCCAGTTATCTAGCTTATCTGTTGGGGTTTGTGCATTGATTGTTATGGTTTGTATCCTGTTAATGCCATGTATTAAGGCCTGAAGTGTTGGTCCTATTTTTTCTTCTATGAACTTTATAGTTTTAGGCTTTATATTCAGGTCCTTGATCCATTTTGAAGTAGTTTTTGTATACGGTGTGAGGTATGGGTCTTGTTTCATTTTTTTGCAAATGGATATCCAGTTTTGCCAGCACCATTTGTTAAAAAGACTATCTTTTCCACATTTGATAGATTTTGGGCACTTGTCGAAGATCAGGTGACTGTAGGTGGATGGATTTACATCTGGGTTCTCAATTCTGTTCTGTTGGTCAATGTATCTGTCGTTGTACCAGTACGAGGCTGTTTTGACTACTGTAGCTGTATAGTAGGTTCTGAAGTCAGGTAGTGTGAGTCCTCCAACTTTATTCTTCTTCTTCAGTAGCACTTTACTTATTCGGGGCTTCTTCCCTTTCCATATAAAGTTAATGATTAGTTTTTCCATCTCTTTGAAGAATGTTGTTGGTATTTGGATCGGGATTGCATTGTATTTGTAAATTGCTTTGGGTAGAATTGACATTTTCACAATGTTGAGTCTGCCTATCCATGAGCATGGTATGTTCTTCCATTTATGTAGATCCCTTTGGGTTTCAGGCAGTAGTGTTTTGCAGTTTTCTTTGCATAGGTCTTTTACATGCCTGGTCAGATTTATTCCTAAGTATTTTATCTTTTTAGGGGCTATGGAAAATGGTATTGTTTTCCTGATTTCCTTTTCATCGTTCTCCTTACTGGTGTATAGGAATCCAACTGATTTTTGAATGTTTATCTTGTATCCTGCTACTCTGCTGAATCTTTCTATTAGTTCCAGTAGATTTCTCATGGAGTCTTTAGGGTTTTCCATGTATAGTATCATATCATCTGCAAACAGGGACAGTTTAACTTCTTCATTACCAATTTGGATGCCCTTTATTTCTTTTTCTTGCCTTATTGCTCTAGCTAGAACTTCCAGCACAATGTGAAATAGGACTGGTGATAAAGGGCATCCTCATCTTTTTTTTGTTTTCAGGGGGAATGTTTTCAGCTTCTCTCCATTAAGAATGATGTTGGCCGTTGGTTTTGCATAGATGCCCTTCATTATGTTGAGGAATTTCCCTTCTATACCTATTTAATTGAGAGTTTTTATCAGGAATGGGTGTTGGACTTTGTCAAATGCCTTTTCTGCGTCAATTGAGATGATCATGTGATTCTTTTTCTTTCCTTTTTATGTGGTGGATTACATAGATTGATTTTCTAATGTTGAACCATCCTTGCATACCTGGTATGAATCCTACTTGGTCGTGGTGTATTATTTTTTTGATATGATGCTGAAGTCTATTGGCTAGAATTTTGCTGAGAATTTTTGCATCTATATTCATGAGAGATATTGGTCTATAATTTTCTTTTTTGGTGACGTCTTTGCCTGGTTTTGGTATCAGCGTTATGCTGGCTTCATAGAATGAATTTGGAAGTGTTGCTTCCTCTTCTATGCTCTGAAATAGCTTGAGTAGACCTCGTACAAGCTCTTCTGTAAATGTTTTGTAGAATTCTCCGGTGAAACTGTCTGGGCCAGGGCTTTTTTTGGTTGGGAGTTTTTTAAATTACCTTTTCAATCTCTTCTCTTGTTATGGGTCTGTTCAGATTTTCAACATCACTTTGTTGTAGTTTGGGTAGGCCGTGTGTTTCTAGAAATTTATCCATTTCCTCTAGGTTTTCAAATTTGTTGGAGTATAGTTTTTCATAATATTCTGTTTTAATCCTTTTTATTTCAGTTGGGTCTGTTGTAATGTCCCCCATTTCATTTCTTATTTGGGTTATTTGTGTCCTCTCCTGTTTTTCTTTTGTCAGTCTGGCCAGTGGTTTGTCGATTTTGTTGATTCTTTCAAAGAACCAACTTTTGGTTTTGTTAATTCTTTCTATTGTGTTTCTGTTCTCTATTTCATTTATTTCTGCTCTGATCTTTACTATTTCCTTTCTTCCTGTGGTTGTGGGCTTTTTTTGCTGTTCTCTTTCTATTTGTTTGAGTTCGGTAGTTAATGTTTTGCTTTTGTCCCTTTCTTCTTTTTTGATATGTGCATCTATTGCTATAAATTGTTCTCTGAGGGCTGCCTTTGCTGTGTCCCAAAGGTTTTGGTGTGATGTGTTTTCATTCTGATTTGCGTCTAGGAATTTTTTGATTCCATCTCTGATTTCTTCTATTACCTAGTGATGTGTAGGCAGGGTATTATTCAGTTTCCATGTAGTTGATTTTTTTTCCTTGCTCTTTCTATTGTTAATTTCTACCTTGATGGCATTGTGGTCAGAGAAGATACTTTGAATTATCTCAACGTTTCAGATCTTGTTGAGGATTGCTCTGTGGCCTAAGATGTGGTCTATTCTGGAGAACGTTCCATGTGCATTGGAAAAGAATGTGTACTTTGCAGTGGTTGGATGGAGTGTTATATATATGTCTATGAGGTCCAGTTGGCTGATTGTGCCCTTTAGGTCTTCTGTATCTTTGCTGAGTTTCTTCTTAGTTGTTCTGTCCTTTACTGAGAGGGGTGTGTTGAGGTCTCCCACTATTATAGTGGAACTGTCAATTTCTCTTTTCAGTGTTGTTAGAGTTTGTTTTATGTATTTTGGAGCCCTGTCATTGGGTGTGTAGATGTTTATTATGGTTATGTCTTCAGGATGGATCATCCCCATAATCATTATATAGTGTCCTTCTTTGTCTTTTATGGTAGATTTTGTTTTAAAGTCTATTTTATCTGAGATTAGAATTGCCACTCCTGCTCTTTTTTGGTAGTTGTTAGCTTGATATATTTTTTTCCAACCTTTGACTTTTAATAAATTCACATCTTTGTTTCTAAGGTGTGTCTCTTGTAGACAGCATATTGATGGATCCTGTTTTCTTATCCATTCTGTCACTCTCCGTCTCTTTATGGGTGCATTGAGTCCATTTACATTCAGTGAAATTATTGGTAGATGTGAGTTTGTTGCTGTCATTTTGTAGTGCTTTTTTTTGTGGTGCTGAAGTTTTCTTTGTTCGTCTTACTCTCTTGTGCTGAGTTACTTTTTTTGTGGATTTTTTTTTTCATTTCTTTTGTTTTTGTAGGTTTTGTTTTTGCCAAGACTTTATGTTTTTCGTCTTTATTTTTATGAGTTGGTTTGTTAACTTTCTTTGTGGTTATCATGAGTTTTAGCCTTATCTTTCTAAGTTTGAAGCAGTCTACCATTACTTGGTATCGCTTTGCCTTCCTTTTCATTAGAAGGTTCTATACCTATGCCATTTATTTCGTCTTTTATTGTTTTGATGTTGTTGTCATTTATTGATTAACTGCTCTGATTCCCTGTTGTATTTCTTTTGGTTTTGGATAGTCCTCAAGAGTTCATTTCCTAGACTGGTATCTGGCTCGTACGATCCTGCGTCCTAGGTTCTGCCTGTGAGCTGAAGCTGTTTGTCCTCAGATCGAAGAACTCCCTTTAATAATTCTTGTAAGTTTGGTTTGACTTTTACATATTCCCTTAATTTCTGTTTATTTGGAAATGACCTAATTTCACCATCAAATTTGAACGAGAGTTTTTCAGGATATATTATTCTTGGCTGACAATTTTTTTCTTTCAAGATTTTATATATGTCGTCCCATTGCCTTCTTGCCTGCATGGTTTCTGCCGAATAATCTGAGCTGAGTCTTATTGTTTCTCCTCTGTATGTGACTTCTTGTTTTTCACGTGCTGCTCTCAGGATTCTTTGTTTGTCTTTGGTTTTGGTGAGTGTGAATATGATATGCCCTGGTGATTTTGTTTTGCGGTCTCTTCTATATGGGGTTCGTTGAGCTTCTTGGATGGCCAGCTTTTCATCTTTCATGATATTGGGGAAGTTTTCTGTCAGCAGTTCCTCAATGTTCCTCTCTGTGTTTTCTGTTTTCTCCCCCTGTTCTGGAATGCCAATCACTCATAAATTTTTGCTTTTAATTGTGTCCCACATAACTCTCAGGGTCTCTTCATTTTTCTTTGTTCTTTTTTCTGAGTTTTCCTCAAACAGAGTTCTATCCAAGTGTTTGTCTTCAATTCCACTGATCCTGTCTTCCACCGTTTCAAATCTGCTTCTCAGCCCTTCTATGACATCGTCCATTTCTGAAATCTTGTTGTTTATCTTTTGGATTTTTAATTGTTGTCTTTGTATAATTTCTAGTTGTGAATTTATTTTGGCATTTTGTTCCTGCATCATCGTCCTGAATTCTTCCAATTTTTTGTCTGTATTTTTCATGAATTTGTCTATTTTTTCCTCATGTTTGTCAGCTTTTTGCCTCAGTTCTTGGAGAATTCCGAGTATTAGAGATTTGAATTCCCTATGAGGTAGTTCTAGTGTATTTTCTTCCACAAGAGAGTCATCTGGTGTTTTATTTTGGACCCCTGCTGGAACCATCCTGTACTGTTTTTGTAAATGTTTAGATATTGTCTGCTGTTTTCGGGGCATTCAGTAGTTACTGTTTTCGTTTATTGATTGTAGATTTGTTTGTTTTGTCCTTTTTTAAAAAAAAAAATTTACTATGTCTGAGCAGGTAGACTGTATGTTCTTTATTGTTTGCTTGTCTGTGTGCTCAATACTTCTTGCCTCCTTCTCCAACTGGCAGGGTCAGTCCCTCAGATATGGTACAGCAGGGCAGGTCTAGCTGAAGAGGAGTTACTGGGATGGGTTGTTTGTGGCACTTACTACAGCCACCAGAGCGGGTCGGTAATCAGTGCAGGGCAGGTTCCAGTAAGCTGTGCCCGTGCTGCTTGGTGGTGTGATGTCAATTGCACGGTGCAGGTAGGCAGGATGCAGCGGGGAGATTGTTATGTGTGGAGCTAAGATGGATATGGGAGAGAGGAGAGAGGAACAGGAGCCTGAAAACATATAAACAAAAAAGAATGCTAGGGGAGCTTGCTGTGGAATGGAGAGATGAGAGACTATGAAATGGACGGAAACAGAAAGGGGAAGAGGAAGAAAAGAAAAGAATGAATAAACAAAAATCCGAAAGGTTAAAGAACCGCAAAGTTCCCAGGGATCCCACTGGTGCAGCTATGGGGTCTGGGGAAGTCGCTGTCAGGTGTTGCAATACAGGCTGGCTAGAAGGCGTAGAGGTATAGAACGCCTGGTATTCAGGGATCAGAAAGAGAAGGAAGATATAGAGGGACGAGAAACTGACCAATGAAGAAAGACAAAAAGGGAAAAAGAGGGAAAAGAAAACAAAACAAATTAAAAAAAAAAAAGAACAAGAAAGGCCCCCAAAAAAAACCAATGAGAAAAGGAATGTTCTGAGGGATCCCTCTGCAAGTCTGTGGAAGCTGAAGGGGAGTTCCTCTTCACGCAGCTCTGCCTGGCCAGAAAGTGCTCCCAACTCAAGAAAAGGAAAAGAAAACAAACAAACAATTCAAAACAAACAAACGAACAAAAGCCCCGGGATCCCACCAGTGCTGTAGCCCAGACTGGGAAGCAGCTCCACACTCAAATGGAGCTCCGCAGCCCCTCAGGAAGAAACAAAGATGGCGCATGGAGCCAGGCACTCCAGTGAAAGGAGGGGGAAGTGGCGAGAGGCAAGTGAGAAATCAAAAGAAGCAGAAAAAAAAAGCAACACTCGCAACCAACAAATGGCATTCAGAGAGCCAGCTAATGCAGGCTGGTGTTTTAGACAAGAGACTGTGTCCATGGGAAGTGGAGGGGGCCGAGTATGGGTGAAGAAGGGTAGAGAGTGGGAAAGCATATATCACAAATTGCCAGCACTCTGCAGCCCCTCAGGAAGAAGCAAAGATGGTGCATGGAGCGAGGCACTCAAGCGAAAGGAGGGGGAGATGGCCAGAGGCAAGGAAGAAATCAAAAGAAGTGGAAAAAAGCAACACCAACATCCAACAAATGGCACCCAGATAGCCGCCCGCTTGGGTGTGTGGAATCCAAGTAGCCGGCGCTTCCCGGTCAAGAGACCGTGGCCGCAGGAAGCAGAGGAGGCCGAGCCGGGGTGAAGAGGGGTGGGGGGTGGGAAAGCACACACCGCAAATTACCGGTTGTTTTGTCTCCCGCTGGACGCTCCATGAGGCTGCTTTCTCGTACCCCCATTTGCTGTTCTCTGATAGGAGTTGAAGATGGTGGATCCACACTGCATTAACTAGTAGGGGACCTCTGCATGAATCTCTCCTTGCTCTCTGTTCTCTGTCAGTTTTCTCACTCCATTTGGTGCTTGGCAGAGTTCTTTATCTCTTCATTTGATGTTTTAGGGTTTCAGGATTGTTGTATTCTCTGTTCGGCTTAGTTTTTCGGATCTTTGCTGTGGAGGGACGCCGTGGTGCTTCTGCCTAGAGTGCCATTTTTCCCTGGTGACTTTTTGAATGAAAATATTAAAATGAACACCAGTCTTCCCAGCTTATGACTTATTCCCCAACTTCTCTGAGAACTCTCAAACCATAGAAGTGGATTCTGGCAGCCATATGTATGTTATGTGACTGCTCCTTTAGCTCTGTCTACTTGGACCAGGAATGGACACAAGAGTCAAGTTAAGGCAACCTGATTCTTTCCCCAAACGTTTGTAATCGGGCCTGAGACAGTTGATGGATGGAGCTGAAATAGTGAGATTAGTTAGGTCTGTGTAGAGTGTCTGGATTGTCATGTTGATGAACAAGTAGTGGAAAAACTAGTTTACAAAGCTGAGAAGAGCAAAGCCTGCATGCAGAGAGAAGTTGTGGTATGAAATGGATAGAGAATATATTGTTTCTGAGTTTCTGGGCCTTCCATTTATTGGTTCCAGTCCCTTCCTGGCATTTGGCCAAAAGCTTAGCCTTTACATTCCTTGAGATAACTCTGTATCATTCTGAGGATTCTTTTCCCCATTAAAGATAATCTGTGTCCTGCCCTAGCTCTTATGTTGCTTTTGGTGATTCTTCTAATAGACAGGATGGAAAAGATTTTAATTCCTAAGTGCTTGCTGCACATTGTTGCCCTCCTATGAGATTTAGGATCAGTTTTTGGGTTTAGAATCCTCTTTCCTCCCCATGCTGCTTCTAGATTATTATTCCTATGTTCATGAAGCTGATTCTCCCTGGCTAAACCACACTTATCCTCTTTCCATTACTATTTCATTCACTGGAAGCTTTGCCACTTGGTTTATAATCTTAGTTTCTGCCCTTGGCCATCCTAGAAGCTTCCCAGGTGTTCTGGTGTTCATTTGGAGAATTCATGAAAGTTTTGGCTGCTTAGCTCTGTCTTCACCAGTTCCACCTCTTCCACTCCATCTCAGTCACTTGCTCCCTCCCACAGTATTATTCTGGGTCAAATAATCACTGTTCCTCCATAATCACAAATTCAAACACTGACTCAGTGACTACAATCTCCGTTTGTCCCAGCTTGCTACAAGTGTTTTTCATCCTTAGGACTTCCAGTCAAATGACTCCAACAATTTCTCCTATCAATGATCCCTACAATTTCTTCTATCTTAACTGTTCATTACCCAGCTTAGATTCCATGAGCACCATTTCACACTCACATACCCTGGCAGATTGGTGCTACTCTAAATGCCCCACATAGTCTCTTAACACTGCCTACCAACCTTACTCTGGTTGTTTAGCCTACCCCCTCTTCCACTCCTCAAAACCATGATTTCAAAATTTTTCCATTCAAAAGGCTCTGATTTCTTTATCTCTCCCCTCATGCTCAGTCTTTGAGAAAGAAGATGCCATTAGAGAGTAACTTCCTCAATTTCCTGACACCAAATTTATAAACCTACAGGTATCTTCTCCTATTTCCTTCCTTTTAGAACAAAGACAGTATGGTAGCACATGTAGTAGTGGTGAAGGGTGCAGCTTTGTAGTCAGAACGTTTGATTTCAAATCTGGACTTTTAATTGCCACCTGTGTCATTTTGTATCTAATTTCTTTATGATCCTTATCTATAGAATGAATGATACTTCATAGGATTGTTGTGAGGATTGAATATTGTAAGTGAAGGAATTACCTGTCATATAGTAAGTGCTCAATTATGGCCAGTCATTATTAATTTCATTATTAGCATAACCTATGAATTGTCATACTGGTAAGTAAAAACTGCTTAAGTATTGGCAATTTAGCATGGTTCAATGTATTATTACTACAATGGATGTAGTTCTGGGGCAGACCCTACTCTTGGTCTCATTCCCTTCTACCTTTTCAGACTCACATTATCAATTATCCCTTTTTCTCCTGTATCTTTAACTTTATTCATTATATCTGATCCTTTGCACCATCATTTAAATGTGCTCTACTCTTTCCCATTTAAAATTATTAATAAATAAAAATGACTGAATAAATGAATAATTTCTATATATCCATCTTCTTCCAAGACCTTTCACAGCCAAACCTCTCTGGCTTCTTTCTCTATGCCCAACTCTACCTCCCTCCTACCCCATTTTTCATCTCACTTGAGCATTCAGTGTTATCTAAACCAGGGGACTCACCCTTTCTTCTTATAAAAAACACTTTTCATTTGGCTTCTTTGATCACGCTCTTGATTAACTATATCTAACCATTTCTTCTCAACCTCCTTTGCCAGCTCCTTCCAGCTTTTCCCATCCTTTAAGTGCCAAATTTCATTATAGCTCAGTACTGTGATCTCTTTTCATTCTACAACAGAGGTTCTCAAAGTGTGGTTCCTGGACCAGCAGCATCAGCAGTACTGAGAATGTGTTAGAATAACAAATTTTCAGGCCCTACTTCCTGCCCCACTTCAGATTAAATCAGAAACCCTGGGGTGGAGTTCAGCAAGCTATGTTTTAACAAGTTTTTAGATGATTCTTATGCATGCTAACGTTTGAGAACTGCAGCTGTGTACTTCCTACTTACATGCTCAGCCATTCCAATGGTTTTAATTACTACTTATCTACTAGCTCTCAAAGTTACATCGCTAGCCCATATCTCTTCTCTGTTCTATTCATATGTCTCACAGACACCTCACACTTAATGCAGCTAACGTAGAACTCATGATCTGCACACCTGATCCTACTTGAGTGCTTAAGATCTCAATAAATGATAATGTCATCCTCCCAGATGTTCAAGCTCAAAACCTAGGAGTCGTCTTTGATTCGTTCCTCTCTTTCACACACCACAGTTGTCTTATACATTTTACCTCTTAAATAATTTTCCATTCTATTTACTTCTTTCCATTTCCACTTGTTAAACCACATGTTATGGATTGAATTGTGTTCCCTCAAAATGTGTGTCAACTTAGCTAGGCTGTGATTCCCACTATTGTGTGGTTGTCCACCGTTTTGTGATCTGATGTGATTATCCTATGTGTTGTAAATCCTAACTTCTGTGAAGTTAATGAGGCAGGATTAGAGACAGTTATGTTAATGAGGCAGGACTCAATCTACAGAATTAGGTTGTATCTTCTTTTTTTGGTGAGAGGAGAAAAACAACTTTATTTTTAATTTCATATTTGAAATTCTTATATGTACATTAAGTACTATATACATTTGTCTTTAGGATAGCAGTATTAGACTGTACAATATTGTAACTGGACTGTTCCAGGTCTGCTCAGCACGGCCTTAAAGGCGCAAAATGGGTGAAAGCAAAAGAAGAATCTTTATTTGGTTGGCCAAGCGAAGGCGCACACCAGGACTTGCATCACCAAGATGGCTCCCTAAACAATGGCCAAAACAGTATTTATTAGGGGAAGGGTCCTGGTGGAAAGCAGGAAGGTCGTTAAATAGTCTGGCCCAAAAAAGACATTCCTGGGGACAGTTCTGTTGTCTGCACTTGCTCAGTCCAAAAAAGGAGGTCTCTCAGAGTGGATTTTAGGCTCAGACCTCTCGCTTCTGAAAGTCTTCCCCCAGTCTTGGGCCACTAAAGTTTGGTTCCATCCGGTGGGAGAGAAGTTCCAGGTTCACCCTGAGGACAGGGTTGATGGTTCTGCATGTGTCAGGCAGGCCAGATTTGGTCTTAACTGGTTCTGTGGTCTGCATACCCCAGCCTCTTGTTTTTCTTATCTTGGGCAGGAAGTTAGCTGATTGCCTAAAAAACATCTGGAGAGACCATTTAGAAGGGGAGATGGCTCATGCTACTCTACTTATAAGTCAGGGGGTGGTAATAGTGCCTGGAAGCTGGAGTCTCAATATTATTTCATCTGTATTTATTGAGAGAAATACAACTTAGCCATTCTGCTTATCAACATCAAAAGAGCTGTCAAATCAGAAAATAGGGCCTTTACAATCAGAATTTTGAACTTAACCTCCCACCACTACTTTTTTCTTTTAACTTACTATTGGTTTAACTTATTGTTTGACATTTACCTTTAAGGTAGGTAAAACATGTTGTACATCAAGATACTATGCAAGAAATTACATATTTTGCATAAGTGGGCCCCTTGGGTTGCATTTATTCATGACAACAAAAATACACTGGCATCGCAAGATAAACTATACCAGTATCATAGGTTACAAAAATTGGTGAAAGCCAAAATGAATCTTAAAGGTTGGTGGGACCCTTTAATAGTTAATCTTTGGGCTCAAGGGAGAAAACAGTCCTATACTGCATTTCACATCTCTTAAAAATAGGAAGTGTTAGCGGCTTAAAACCTGTTCCATTATAAGACTTCATACATTAGAATTTACTTTGAAATATAGATTACAACCAAATCAATCATAACATACATACACTGGCAATTTAGCACAATGGCAAACTTTAAAAACAAATTATTTTGAACCTTTAAAATTAGGCCATAGTATAAAAAAGTCCATGGTCTGACATTCCGCAAATTCATACTAAAATAGTCTGTTTTTGCAGGATAAAGGCCAACAAAACCTTACATATGCTACAAGTTTATTACATGTATTTACATGGCTCTTACTTTTCTAGGTACTTAAAACTTTCACATTATACAATCCTCCCACTTTAAGCAAGCTTTGCAGGGATGATTTGAGGCGAGATCACTGTCAATAGCTTGTGCAGTGCTATAATACAAAAATGTATTTTGAAAGCTATTCAGTGACCACCAAATACTGTGTCTCTATAAAAAATGGTTTTGGTGCATTTGTTGGCAGACACCACCACATATAAGAAACAGGGTCATTGGAATATACTGTGCCTCATTGTAATAAGCCCCTAGTGCCCTTTCCACTTTCACCACTGTATAATTACTAAAATGCAAGTATTCATCAAAAAAAAAAATTCACATTTGTTTTGAGCACTACATCAGGTTGGCATATTACTGATCTAGGGTTTTTAGTATGTTAAACTTTCAAATGTTCAACTAGTTCTCAACCCTTGTCTGTCTCAGCTAGATGCTTATAATCTGATTCACTCGTTTTCAACAAGTAAATATACTGATCCATGAATGACAATCTTAAATTAATATTTTCCCCAAAAAGCAATAGAAAAAGTTGATTCCTTTACCACTCCCCAAATCTAAACTGGAATGGTTTCATTTAAGAGTTAGTCAAATCTGGTTCAAACCTAGGAAGATAAAGGTAAATTTCAAGGTAAGCACAAAGAAAGCTAACAAACCTACTCATCAAAATAAAGAAGAAAAACATGAAGTCTCAGCAAAAACAAAATGTACAAAAACAAAAGAAATGAAAACGAAATCTGCAAACAAAAGGAAGTCAGCACAGGAGAGTAAGAGGAACCAAGAAAACGTCAAAGCCACAAAAAAAAACACTGCAAAATGACAGCAATAAACTTACACCTATCAATAATTACACTGAATGTAAATGGCCTAAATGCACCCATGAAGAGACAGAGAGTGACAGAATGGGTAAAAAAACAAGATCTGTCAATATGCTGTCTACAAGAGATACACCTTAGATACAACAGGATCCATCAATATGCTGTCTACAAGAGATAAATGTTAGATACAAAGACATAAATTTATTAAAAATCAAAGGATGGAAAAAAATATATAAGGCAAACAGCTACCAAAAAAGAGCAAGAGTGGCAATACTAATCTCAGATAAAATAGACTTTAAAACAAAATCCACCATAAAAGACAGAGAAGGGCACTATATAGTGATTAAAGGGACGATCCATCGTGAAGACATAACCATAATAAACATCTATGCAGCCAATGACAGGGCTCCAAAATACATAAAACAGACTCTAACAGCACTGAAAAGAGAAATTGACAGTTCCACAATAATAGTAGAAGACTTCAACACACCACTCGGAAAAGGACAGAACATCTAAAAAGTAACTCACCAAAGATACAGAAGACCTAAAGGGCACAGTCAGCCAACTTGACCTCATAGACATATATAGAACACTCCACCCAACGGCTGCAAAGTACACATTCTTTTCTAATGCACATGGAACATTATCCAGAATAGACCACATTTTAGGCCACAGAGCAACCCTCAACAAAATCCAAAACAATGAGATAATACAAAGTATCTTCTCTGACCACAAGGACATCAAGGTAGAAATTAACAACAGGAAGACCAAGGGAAAAAAATCAATTACATGGAAACTGAATAACACCATACTTACAAACCACTGGGTAATAGAAGAAATTAGAGATGGAATCAAAAAATTCCTGGAATCAAAAAATTCCTAGAATCAAAAGAGAATGAAAACACATCATACCAAAACATTTGGGACACAGAAAAGGCAGTCCTCAGAGGGCAATTTATAGCAGTACGTGCACACATCAAAAAAGAAGAAAGGGACAAAATCAAAACATTTACTACACAACTTGAACAAATAGAGAACAGCAAAAAAGGCCACAGCCACCAGAAGAAAGGAAATAATAAAGATCAGAACAGAAATAAATGAAATAGAGACTAGAAAAACAATAGAATTAACAAAACCAAAAGTTGGTTCTTTGAGAGAATCAACAAAATTGACAAACCACTGACCAGACTGACAGAAGAAAAACAGGAGAGGATGCAAATAACCCAAATAGGAAATGAAATGGGGGACATTACAACAGACCTAACTGAAATAAACAGGATCATAACAGAATATTATGAAAAACTATACTCCAACAAATTTGAAAACCTAGAGGAAATGGATAAATATATAGAAGCACACCACCTACCCAAACTAACACAAAGTGATGTTGAAAATCTGAACAGACCCATAACAAGAGAAGAGATTGGAAAAAAAAAAAAAAAAAAAAAACCTCCCAACAAAGCCCTGGCCCAGATGGTGGCTTCACTGGAGAATTCTACCAAACATTCAGAGAAGAGGTTATACCACTACTACTCAAAATATTTCAGAACATAGAAAAGGAAGCAACATTTCTGAATTCATTCTATAGAAAAGGAAGCAACACTTCTGAGCTCATTCTATGAAGCCAGCATAACCCTGATACCAAAACCTGGCAAAGATGCCACAAAACCAGAAAATTACAGACCAATATCTCTCATGAATATAGGTGCAAAAATTCTCAACAAAATTCTAGCCAGTAGAATTCAGCATCATATCAAAAAAATAATACATCACGACCAAGTAGGAGTCATACCAGGTATGCAAGGATGGTTCAGCATTAGAAAATCAATCAATGTAATCCACCACATGAATAAAAAGAAAGAACAGAATCACATGATTGTCTCAATTGATGCAGAAAAGGCATTTGACGAAGTCCAACATCCATTCCTGATAAAAACTCTCAATAAAATAGGTATAGAAGGGAAATTCTCAACATAATAAATGGCATCTATGCAAAACCAATGGCCAAGATCATTCTTAATGGAGAGAGGATGAAAACATTCCCCTTGAGAAGAGGAACAAGACAAGGATGCCCTTTATCACCACTCCTATTTAACATTGTGCTGTAAGTCCTAGCTAGAGTGATAAGGCAAGAAAAAGAAATAAAGGGCATCCAAATTGGTAATGAAGAAGTTAAACTATCCCTGTTTGCAGATGATATGATACTATACATAGAAAACCAAAAAAACTCCACGAGAAAACTACTGGAACTAATAGATTCAGCAGAGTAGCAGGATACAAGGTAAACATAGAAAAATCAGTTGGATTCTTATACACCAATAAAGAGAACAATGAAAAGGAAATCAGGAAAAAAATACCATTTATAGTAGCCCCTAAAAATATAAAATACTTAGGAATAAATCTAACCAGGGATGTAAAAGGCCTATACAAACAAAACTACAAAACACTACTACAAGAAACCAAAAAAGAGCTACATAAATGGAAAAACATACCATGCTCATGGATAGGCAGACTCAACGTTGTGAAAATGACAATTCTACCCAAAGCAATTTACAAATACAATGCAATCCTAATCCAAATACCAGCAACATTCTTTAAAGACATGGAAAAACTAATCATTAACTTTAAATGGAAAAGGAAGAAGCCCTGAATAAGTAAAGCACTATTGAAGAAGAAGAATAAAGTAGGAGGACTCGCACTGCCTGACCTCAGAAACTACTATACAGTTACGGTAGTCAAAACTGCCTGGTACTGGTACAAAGACAGATACATTGACCAACGGAAAAGAATTGATCAACCAGATTTAAATCCATCCACCTAGAGTCGCCTGATCTTTGACAAGGGCCAAAAGTCCATTAATGGGGGAATAGACAGTATTTTTAACAAATGGTGCTGGCAAAACTGGATGTCCATCTGCAAAAAAAATGAAACAGGACCCATATCTCACACCATATACAAAGACTAATTCAAAATGGATCAAAGGCCTAAATATAAAGCCAAAAACTATAAATTTCATAGAAGACAAAATAGGATCAATCTTAGAGGCTGTAATACATGGCATTAACAAGATACAAACCATAACCAACAACACACAGACTCCAGAACATAAGCTAGATAACTGGGATTTTCTAAAAATGAAACACTTATGCTCTTCAAAAGATTCACCAAAAGAGTAAAAAGAGAACCTACAAACTAGGAAAAAATTTTTGGACATTACAAGTCAGACAAAGGTCTCGTCTCTAAAATCTACAAGAAAATCCACCCCTCTACAACAACAAGACAAATAATCCAATTAAAAAATGGGCAAAGGAAATTAACAGACACTTCACCAGAGAAGACATTCAAGTGGCCAGCAGATACATGAGGAAATGCTCGCAATCACTAGTCATTAAAGAAATGCGAATTAAAACCACAATGAGATACCATCTCACCCTGGCTTTACTGGCACAAATCAAAAACACTGGAAATAACAAATTTGGAGAGGCTGCGGGGAGATCAGAACTCTTATGCACTGCTGTTGGGAATGCAAAATGATACAACTATTTTGGAAAATGATATGGCACTTCCTTAGAAAGCTAGAAGTAGAAATACCATACGATCCAGCAATCCTATTCCTAGGAATATATCCAAGAGAAATAAGAGCCATCACACGAATAGATATATGCACACCCATGTTCACTGCAGCACCGTTCACAATAGCAAAAAGTTGGAAACAACCTAGATGTCCGTCAACAGATGAATGGATAAAAAAAACTATGGTACCTACACACAATGGAGTATTATGCAACAGTAAAGAACAATGATGAATCTGTGAAGCATCTCATAACATGGATGAAACTGGAGGACGTTATGGTGAATGAAATTTAAGTCAATCACAAAAGGACAAATATTATATGAGACCACTACTGTAAAAACTCATGAAAAGGATTACACACAAAAAGAATTGTTGATGTTTACAAGGGATGGGAGGGGTGTGGGGGGGTAAATACTAAATACATAATAGAGAAGTGGTAACTTTGGTGAAGGGTAAGATAGTACACAGTACTGGGGAAGCCAGCACAACTTGTACAACGAAAGGTCATGGAAGCTCCAAAGACACATCCAAACTCCCTGAGGGACCAAATTTCTGGACGAAGGGCTGTGGCGACCATGGTCTCAGGGAACATCCAGCTCAATTGGCATAACATAGTTTATAAAGAAAATGTTCTACATTCTACCTTGGTGAGTAGTGTCTGGGCTCTTAAAAGCCTGTGAGCAGCCATCTAAGATACTTCACTGGTCTCATCCTTTCAAGAGCATGGGAGAATGAAGAAAACAAGATTCAAGGGAAAGATTAGTCCAAAGGACTAATGGACCACAACTACCATGGCCTCCACCAGACCAAGTCCAGTACAACTAGATGGTGCCCGGCTACTGCCACTGACTGCTCTGACAGGTGCCCGGCTACTGCCACTGACTGCTCTGACAGGGATCACAACAGAGGGTCCCAGACAGAATTGGAGGAAAATGTAGAAGAAAATTCTAACTCACAAAAAAAGACCGGACTTACTGGCCTGACGGATACTGGAGAAACCCCCAGAGTATGGCCCCTGGACACACTTTTAGCTCAATAAGGAAGTTACTCCCAAGGTTCAACCTTCAGCCAAAGATTAGACAGCCCCGTAAAACAAAATGAGACTATGGAGCACAAGAGCCCAGGGACAAGGACTAGAAGGCAGGAGGGGAAAGGAAAGCTGGTAATAGGGAACCCAAGGTAGAGAAGGGAGAGTGTGGACATGTCATGGGGTTGTTAACCAATGTCATAAAACACTATGTGTACTAATTGTTTAATGAGAAACTATTTGTTCTGTAAACCTTCATCTAAAGTACAATAAAAAAAAATTTAGTCAAATGAGAACACAATATCAAGTACAATTATTAATACTTAGGGTTGCTATGAGTCAGAGGAAACCCTGGTGGCATAGTGGTTAAAAGCTATGGCTGCTAACCAAAAGGTCGGCAGTTCGAATCCACCAGGTACTCCTTGGAAACTCTGGGGGCAGTTCTCCAGACTCAGAATCCACTTGATGGCAATGGGCTTAGTTTTGTTTTTTTTTTTGGAATTTTAAGTTGTACCGATATGATCTTTACATCACAGTGCACATAGCATGTAAAACAAACAAGAAGTCTAATCATAATTTCTGCATTAATTAGCAGTTTTACAAAAATACACTAATTCCCTAGTGAACTTGTTTCAGATTCATTGACTGTTCTTTAGGATGATACCTGAATTTAAACGTTAATACTTTATCTTATTTTATACCTGTACTTTAAGAAAGGTTTTAAGTTGAAATGTCATTATTACTTTATCAGAAGGATTAAAGGAAACAGGAAATTGTTGGCTTGGTGGTTTAGGAAGAACAGTTGGTGATGGTGGCTCACTAAACTTGGCTGTAGCAAATTTGAGACTTAAAAAGTAAGCTGTGAGGGTGGGGCCAAGATGGCAGAGTAGTCAGATGCTTCCAGTGGACCCTCTTACAACAAAGACCTGAATAAACAAATGATTTGATTATATACAGCAATTTGGGAGCTCTGAACAAAGGCAGAGCTGAGGAACCGGACTGAGTGGCAGAGGGAAGGAGAGATGGTTCAGAAGCTGCAAGGAGTTGCTAGACCTGACCTGGTAAGAGCCTGAGCCCTTCAGGCCTGAGCAGCTCGTGAGTGAACAGTGAGGCAGGCAAGCAGTGGTGCTCGGGAGGCGAGTTTTCTGCACTGGGAGAGACCCAGTGCCAGAGAGCCTACATGGCCACCCAGAACCAGTGAGAAGCAGCCCTCATCTGCAAAAGATAAGTAGTTGCGTACGGCTTACCGCACAGATCAAAAACAACCCCCTTAGGGAAAAACCTCTCTCCCATTTACCTCCCTGCTCCCTGCTCTGCACTGGGTTCAAGACCAGCTTCAGCAATTGCTGAGTCCCCTGGGCCAGAAGTAGGATCCGTCACAATCCCTGAGCTATTCTCCCTGCTTTGGAGAGTGAACAAATTAACAAACACGGAGAAAAAAATAAACTGCCGCCTCCCATAAGCCAGGAACCCAGGGTAGGCACAGCTCCTTTGCCTAGGCACAAGCATAAGGGATTGATGGACTTTGAGTGCCTTTCCCCCTGCATAGCCTTGAGTGGGCCGATCTCAATGGAGTAGGCCCTCATTACTGCAATACAACAGGGTATATACCGGAAGCCTAACTTCAACTGTTTCAGCTGTGAAGTGGCAGGTTCATGACATTTGACACTGCTCTGCCCATTAAGCAGATTTTTAACCTACCCATATCAGGGGCCTGAGGACTGGTGGCTCCACCCACACCACCTAGCCACCTGTGATAGGTGCACCACAGTCCTAACAGCCAACAGCATTAGGTGCTCATAGTCCAGCTGCAAAACCCACCCACGTATGTGCTCTAAGGAACAGGGACACGCCTTCCTCCTGGACACTTGGGGGCATTCGTCAGCCTCCTGCCTTGCTCAGAGTGTGTCCCCCTGCTGCAACCAAATGCCTGTGCCTACATCAATCACCCATGCCTGTCCAGGACTGTAAGTGAGAGCCTACACCACCCACTTGGTGACTATCTACCTGGGCACATGAGCTGACACATGTGGGCAGACTCCTGAGCTCACATACCTAGTAACAGATCTAACCACCTGTTGACAGGACATTAGAACTTCAAAGGTGCCAATAATCAAACTAGCTCATATAATCAGCCTATTTGGGCATATCAAAACAAAACAAGAAGCTAGGACACGGTAAGCAAACATAAAATAAATAAATATAATAACTTATTGATGGCTCAGAGACAACAGTCAAGATCAATTCACATAAACAGGCAATCTATGATGGCTTCAGCAAGCTCCAAAAATAAAGAATCTAGAAATTTTCCAGAGGATGAAAATTTCTGGGAATTACCGGAGGCAGAATACAAAAGATTAATATATAGAACTCTTCAAGAGATTAGGAAGGAAATTAATCAAAATGCAGAACATGCAAGAGAGGAAATTAAAAAGATTAGAGAAGAACATAATGACAAAATTAACAGGCTGCAATAATCCATAGAGAGACAGCAATCAGAAATCCAGAAGATTAGCAATAAAATTTCAGAATTAGACAACTCAGTAGGAAGTTATAGGAGCAGAACTGAGGCAAAGGAAATCAGAATTAGTTAGATTAAAGATAAGACACTTAACACCAACTTATTTGAGGAAAAATCAGGTAAGAGGATTAAAAAAAATGAAGAAACCCTAAGAATTATGTGGGACTCTATCAAGAGGAATAACCTATGAGTGATTGGAGTACCAGAACAGGGGGGCAGAATTGTTGAAGATTTGTTGGTGGAAAAATTCCCTGATATCATGAAAGATGACGAGATATCTATCCAAGATGCTCATCGAACTCCACATAACGTAGATCCCAAAAGAAAGTCACCAAGACATATTATAATCAAACTTGCCAAAACCAAAGATAAAAAAGAGAATTTTAAGAGTAGCTAGGGATAAATCAAAAGTCACCTACAAAGGAGAGTCAATAAGAATAAGCTTGGACTACTCAACAGAAAGCATGCAGGAAAGAAGGCAATGGGATGACATATAGACAGCATTGAAGGAAAAAACTGCCAGCCAAGAATTATATATCCAGCAAAACAGTCTCCCAAATATGATGGTGAAATTAGGGCATTTCCAGAAAACAGAAGTTTAGGGAATTTGCAAAAACTAAACCAAAATTACAAGAAATACTGACGGGAGTCCTCCAGTTAGAAAATCAGTAATATCAGATAACAATCCAAGACTAGAACACAGGACAGAGCAACCAGATATCAACCCAGATAAGGAAATCACAAAAATAAACCAAAGCTAAAACACTGAAACAGATGTTAATATGTAAAAGATGAGAATATTAAAACAAAAGAAGGACTTAAAAAATGTAGACATAGACTTTGCATATGGAGAGTCAGTTGAGGCGATATAAAAAAATAAAAGACTGGTATAAACTTAGAAAAATAGGGGTAAATATTAAGGTAACCACAAAGGAAACTGACAATCCTACAAGTCAAAATAAAAAACTAGAAAAATATAAAGACTCAGCAAACACAAAATCAACAACAATGAAAAAGATGGAAAGAAAATAAATAAAAAATGACACAGCACAGAAAATTAAGTGGAACAAAGAAACTGTGAACAACACACAAAAAAACACATCAAAATGACAGCACTAAACTCATTCCTACCAACAGTTACACTGAAAGTAAATGGACTACATGCACCAATAAAGACACAGAGAGTGGCAGATTGGATAAAAAAACACAATCCGGCTATATGCTGCCTACAAGAGACAAACCTTAGACTTAAAGATGCAAACAAACTAAAACTCAAAGGATGGAAAAAAATATATCAAGCAAACAACACTCAAAATGAGCAGGAGTGGCAATAGTAATCTCTGACAAAACAGACTTTAAAGTAAAATCCACCACAAAGGATAAGGAAGGACACTGTATAATGATTAAAGGGTCACTACACCAGGAGGACATAACTGTAATAAATATTTATGCATCCAGTGACAGGGCTCCAAAATACATAAAACAAACTCTAACAGCACTGAAAAGAGAGAGAGACAGCTCCACAATAGTAGTAGGAGACTTCAACGAACCACTTTCAGTGAAGGACAGAACATCCAGAAAGAAGCTCAACAAAGACATGGATGAGCTAAATGCTACAATCAACCAACTTGATCTCATAGAAATATACCGAACACTCCACCCAACAGCAGCCAAGTATACTTTCTTTTCCAAAGCACATGGAACATTCTCCAGATTAGACCACATATTAGGCCATAAAACAAGCCTTAACAAAATCTAAAGCATCGAAATATTGCAAAGCAACTTTTCTGACCATAAAGTCATAAAAGTAGAAATCAACAACAGAAAAAACAAGGGAAAAAAATGAAGCACATGGAAACTGAACAACACTTTTCTCAAAAACTACTGGTTATAGAGAAATTAAGGATGGAATAAAGAAATTCATAGAATCAAATGAGAATGAAAACACATCCTACCAGAACCTTTGGGACACAGCAAAAGCTGTGTTCAGAGGTCAGTTTATAGCAATAAATGAACATATCCAAAAAGAAGAAAAGGTCATAATTAAAACATTAACCCTGCAACTGGAACAAGTAGAAAGAGAGCAGCAAAAAAAGCCCTCAGGCACCAGAAGAAAGGAAATAATAAGAATTAGAGAAGAATTAAATGAAATAGAGAATAGAAAAACAGTTAAAAGAGTTAACAAGACCAAAATCTGTTCTTTGAAAATATCAACAAATTGGCAAACCATTGGCCAAACTGACAAAATAAAAACAGGAGAGGAAGCAGATAACCTGTATAAGCAATGAGATGGGTGATATCACAACAGTCCCAACTGAAACTAAAAGAATCATAACAGAATAATATGAAAAATTATACTCTAACAAATTTGCAAGCCTAGAGGAAATGGACAAATATCTAAAAACTCACTACCTCCTAAACTACACAAACAGAGGAAGAACAACCAAATAAACCAATAACAAAAGAAGAGATTGAAAAGGTAATTGAAAAACTCCCCCCTCAAAAAGTCCTGGCCCGAAGGGATTCACTGGAGAATTCTACCAAACTTTCAGAGAAGAGTTAACACCACTACTACTAAAAGTATTTCAGAGCATAGAAAAGGATGGAATGCTCCCAAACTCAGTCTACAAAGCCAGCATAAACCTGATACCAGAACAAGGTAAAGACACCCCAGAAAAAAGAAAATTATAGACCAATATCCCTCATGAACATTGATGCAAAAATCCTCAAGAAAATTCTAGCCAATAGAATACAACAACATATCAAAAAAACAATTCACCATGATCAAGTGGGATTTATACCAGGTATGCAGGGATGCTTCAACATTAGAAAAACCATCAGTGTAATCCATCACATTAATAAAACAAAAGATAAGAACCACATGATCTGATCAATCAATGCAGAAAAGGCATTTGACAAAGTCCAACACTCATTCATACTAAAAACTCTCAACAAAATAGGAATAGAAGGGAAATTCCTCAATATAATTAAGGGCATTTCTACAAAGCCAGCAGCCAACATCATCCTAAATGGAGAGACTTTGAAAGCATTCCCCTTAAGAACAGGAACCAGACAAGGATGCCCTTTTATCACCACTCTTATTCAACATTGTGCTGGAGGTCTTAGCCAGAGCAATTAGGCTAGAAAAAGAAATAAAGGGCATCCAAATTGGTAGGGAATAAGTCAAAGTACCTCTCTTTGCAGATAATATGATCTTATACACAGAAAACCCCAAAGAATCCACAAGAAAACTACTGGAACTAATAGAAGAATTCAGCAAAGTTTCCAGATACAAGATAAACATACAAAAATCAGTTGGATTCCGTTATATCAACAAAGAGAGCCTCGAAGAGGAGATCACCAAATCAATACCATTTACAATAGCCCCCAAGAAGATAAAATACTCAGGAATAAATCTAACCAGAGAAGTAAAAGACCTATACAATGAAAACTACAAGACACTACTGCAAGAAACCAAAAGAGACCTGCATAAGTGGAAAAACATACCTTGCTCATGGATAGGAAGACTCAACATAGTGAAAATGTCAATTCTACCCAAAGAGATCTATGGATACAATGCAATCCCAATCCAAATTCCACTGGCGTTTTTTAATGAGATGGAGAAACAAACCACCAGCTTCATATGGAAAGGGAAGAGGCCCTGAATAAGTAAAGGGTTACTCAAGAAGAAGAACAAAGTGGGAGGCCTCACACTACCTGATTTTAGAACCTATTATACTGCCACAGTAGTCAAAACAGCCTGATACTGGTACAACTAATACATAGACCATTGGAACAGAATTGAGAATCCAGACATAAATTCATCCACCTATGAGCAGCTGATACTTGACAAAGGCCCAAAGTCCTTTAATTGGGGAAAAGACAGTCTCTTTAACAAATGGTGCTGGCATCAGTGGATTTCCATCTGCAAAAAACTGAAACAAGACCCATATCTCATACCATGCACAAAAACTAACTCAAAATGGATCAAAGCCTTAAATATAAAATCAAAAACAATAAATATCATGGAAGAAAAAATAGGGACAACGCTAGGGGCCCTAATACATGGCATAAACACAATACAAACCATAAGTAAGAATGCACAAGCACCAGAAGAGAGACTAGATAAACGGGAGCTCCTAAAAATCAAACACTTATGCTCATCCAAAGGCTTCACCAAAGGAGTCAAAAGACAACCTACAGACTAGGAAAAAAATTTTGGCTACGACAAATCTGATCAGCGTCTACTCTCTAAAATCTACAATATACTGCAAAACCTCAACAGCAAAAAGACATATAACCCAATTAAAAAATGGGCAAAGGAGATGAACAGGCACTCTGTCAAAGAAGATATTCAGGCGGCTAACAGACACATGAAGAAATGCTCACGATCATTAGCCACTGGAGAAATGCAGATCAAAACTACAATGAGATATCATTTCATCCCAACAAGGCTAGCATTAATCCAAAAAACACAAAATAATAAATGCTGGAGAGGTTGTGGAGAGATTGGAACACTTATATCCTCTTGGTGGGAATGTAAAATTGTACAACCACTTTGGAAATCAATTTGGCACTTTCTTAAAAAGCTAGAAATAGAAGTACCATACTATCCAGCTATCCCGCTTCTTGGAATATATCCTAGAGAAATAAGAGCTGTCAGATGAATAGATATATGCACACCCATGTTCTTCGCAGCATTGTTCACAGTAGCAAAAAGATGGAAACAACCTAGGTGCCCATAAACGGACAAATGGATAAACAAATATGGTATATCCACACAATGGAATACTACGCAATGATAAAGAACAACGATGAAGCCGTGAAACATTTTATAACATGGAGGAAGCTGGAGGTCATTATGCTGAGTGAATTTAGTCACAGAACGACAAATATTGTATAAGACCACTGTTAGAAGAACTCAAGAAAAGGTTTAAACACAGAAGAAAACATTCTTTGATGGTTGTGAGGGTGGGGAGGGAGGGTGAGTGTTATTTACTAAGTAGATAGTAGATAAGAATTATCTTAGGTGAAGGGGAGGACAGCACACACTACAGGGGAAGTCAGCACAGCTGGACTAAACCAAAGCTAAGACATTTCCTGAATACAGTCAAACACTTTGAGGGACAGAGTAGCAGCGGCAGGGATCTGGGGACCATGCTTTCAGGGGACATCTAAGTCAATTGGTATAACAAAGCTTGTTAAGAAAATGTTCTGCATCCTACTTTGGTGAGTGGCATCTGGGGTCTTAAAAGCTTGCAAATGGCTATCTAAGATGTGTCAATTGGTCCCAACCACCTGGAGTAAAGAAGAATGAAGAACACCAAAGACACAAGGAAAATATTAGCCCAAGAGACAGAAAGGGCCACATAAACCAGAGACTTCAACAGCCTGAGACCAGAAGAACTAGATGGTGCCGGCTACCACCAATGACCACCCTGACAGGGAACACAACAGAGAGTCCCTGATGGAGCAGGAGAAATGTGGGGTGCAGAACTCAAACTCTAATAAGAGCAGACTTAATGGTCTGACTGAGACTGGAGGAACCCCAGAAAGCATGGCCCCTGGATTCTCTATCAGCCCAGAACTAAAACAATTTCTGAGGCCAGCTCTTCAGACAGGGATTGGACTGGACTGTGGGATATAAAGTGGTACATGTGAGGACTGTGCCTCTTAGCTCAAGTAGATACGAGAGACTTAAGGGGCAGATTCTGTCCAGAGGTGAGAGGGGAGGGCAGAGAGGATTGGGAGCTGGTTGAATGGACATGGGGAATCGGGGTGGAAAGGAGGAGTTTGGTGTCACAGTATGGAGAGAGCAATTAGAGTCACATAGCAATGTATGTATACATTTTTGTACGGGAAAAAATTAAAAAAAAAAAAAGTAAGCTGGGGCTTGATAAGCTAGAGTTCCAAATTTGATTATTTGGAAAACGTACTTTGTTCTTCCCTCCTTATGGCACGGCCTGCAGTGCAGCTGCTGGTGGATTATAACTTTGTCCTCTTTCATTTTTCTTGTGAACAATCATCATCTGGGGATTCTGATCCTTGGTTTTCTGTCTATTAAGCTGTTGTGTTCTTGCTAACATTTCTAGATTAGGGGACTGGAATGTTATACTTCTCTCCACCACCCGTCTTCAGCTTCTTGGTCACCTTTCAGTCTGCTTTTCAGATTGCAAGATTTATACTACCTGTCCTCTTCCTTGTTGCCAAGCCCAGGATAATAGGTGTTGCTTCCTGATGGATCCTTCCTTTGTCCGAATACAAGAGTTTTCATGGGCTGATCTGCTGAGTTCAGCCTGGGAGCTAAAGCCAACACTGAGTTTCCTCAGCACACAAGTTTGAGAGAAGTTCTAGTGACTTCAAGTTTGGAACTATGGCAGCAGCAGCTCCTGCACAACATCGAAGCCTCCCTCCCCTTCCAGGGAGAGGTGAGGCACTGAACAAATAATGCCCAGGAGTACGGATGAGGTAGCTAGTGACTATGCCAGAGTCTCCAGTCTGATGAGAATTAGGTTGTATTTTGAGTCAATCTCTTTTGAGATATTAAGAAGAGAGAAGCAAGCAAATAGGACAGGGACCTCATGGCAACAACAAAGAAGTGCCAGAAGTAGAGTACATCCTTTGGATCCAGCATCCCTGAGATAAGAAGCTCTTCACTGGCGATGACTGATCACAAGGAACATCCCCCAGAGCCGACAGAGGAAGAAAGCCTTCCCCTGGGGCTGGCACCCTGAATTTGGGCTTCTAGCCTCCTAGCCTGAGAGAGAATAAATTTCTCTTTGTTAAAGTCATCCACTTGTGGTTATTTCCGTTACAGCAGTACTAGGTAACTAAGACACCTATTCTAAACTCACAGTGTCAGTTGGATAATGCACTGTCTTCTTAACAGGTCTTTCTCAAATCACTACTTCTTCCAATCCTTCATTCTCTATGCAAGAGGTGTCTTGTTTTGTTTTTAATGTAGGTCAATACTAGGTGATACATCTGCATCACCTTATGTTTTGCATCATGTAGGAGGTTTTTCTGCAATTAAGAGAAAAACCTATTCTAAATGGCTCAGACAATAAGGAAACATATGATTTTACAAAACAAAGCCCAAGGTAAGGTAAATCCAGGGATGTTTAGTTTGATATCTCATCAGCATTAACAAGGACCCAGCTTCTACCTGTCTCTTGGAGAAGCCATTATAGTCTCACTGTAGAGTGTAGTTCACTTTGTAGTCTCTGTAGTGTGCAGTGCAGAGCCTGCACTGCTGTTAGTGGGGGCCCTGCGTAGTAGAAAGCAGGACCATGGATATGATGTGGTCAAGGACCTGAGAGGGTTAGATGAATCCTCTACATGGACACTGAAATTGGGAACAATGGTGGCAAGAATGTAAGTAAAGAGAACTTCAGAAAGTCAGGAGATAAAATCTTTGCTATATGAGAAGTGCCTGGAAGACAGTGGATGACTTCAACATACTGAGGTAGTAGATGGATTCTAATACCATCTACAAAATTAAGGCATGTGTTCAATAGAGTTGAATTTTTAGGAAGAAGAGAGGAATAATGATCTGGTGGCATTAATGGGTAGTGAGGGAAGTATGAATCTCTCCTTTAGATTCAATAGTAACAGTTGGTTGTAGCCATTATGTGAGAGGGCTTCAGGGGAAGTTATGTCCTTAGGAAACATCCAGTTTTTTCAGTGACAACCATGGCCACATCCAGCTGTAAGGGAGATTAGGAAATGGGTTATGTGCCCAGATAAAAATCAGGGGTCCAATTACTCTGGAAGAAGGAGAGAATAGATATTGTGGAACAATAGCAGTCTCTGCTGCATTTACTGTCTGCCCCATTGTTCCTATCTTACTCATTAGCAGAATTTAGGAGGATGTAATGGGGCTGCTCTTAGCATCTGACATTGTAATTGAATGCATCACACTTTGCTTCTTAAACCAATAGTTATACAAAAAGTTTCACATAACTAAAACTAAATAAGAGAACATTGGAGAAAATGTGCTGGTGTCTTTCCAGGAAGAAATTTTAGTGGCAGTATTCTTAAATATAGGGAAAGAAATTAACTGCACTTCTTGCATTTTAAGGGAAGAAAACTCCTCTGTCTTGATTATAGTTTTATTTTTAGCAATTAGTACAGTACTTAGCACAGAGGAACTATTTAGCTGATGAAATTAAAGTAGCTTGATCTACTCTAAGAAGACTTTTTATTTTATTTTGAATTTAAGGTGGTGCATATTAATGGAGACTATAAAAGCCATGGAGTAAGAACTTGGGTTAGAGCCCAGATCCATCATTTTCTATTGGAGTGACCTTGGGTAAATTATTTAACCTCTCTGAGCTTCAGTTTTCTCAGCTGTAAAATGGGGATGTTATGAGCATCTTTCCAGGTCAGTACATGTAGATATCTACTTCATTATTTTTAATAACTGTATAATTCAATTTTATGAACTTTTATTAGTAAATTAAACTATTCTTCAGCTGTTAGATATTTAGATGATAATGATGATGAGGAGGATTGCTATTTTACAATGCTGCAAAAAGAGCTAGTATAAAACAAGCAACATGGAAATAAATAAAGCAGCGTGTACAAAGGTGGATCTATACCTACAGCCCTGGAAATAGAAACAGAAGGTTAAATTCTTAGAAGTGGTGTATATTTACTTTAACTTTTGATTATTCAGTTTCAACTGATTTTAATTAATATTACCGAAGACATAGCTCCCAACAACAGTATTTTAAAATTTATTCATTATTTGGGGTGTCCAGGGTCCATACTCTTGGGGTTTCTCCAGTATCTGTCAGGCCAGTAATTCTGGTATTTTTTGTGAGTTAGAATTTTCTTCTACATTTTTCTCCAGCTCTGTCCAGGACCCTCTGTTGTGATCCCTGTCAGAGCAGTCAGTGGTGGTAGCCGGGCACCATCTAGTTGTACTGGACTCAGTCTGGTGGAGTCCATGGTACTTGCAGTCCGTTAGTCCTCCGGACTAATCTTTTCCTTGCATGTTGTTCTTTTCATTCTCCCTTGCTCCTGAAAGGGTGAGACCAGTGGAATGTCTTAAATGGCTGCTCACAGGCTTTTAAGACCCCAGATGCTACTAACCCAGGTAGAATGTAGAGCATTTTCTTTATAACCTATGTTATGCCAGTTGAGCTAGATGTTCCCTGAGACCTCTCTCCTTGCTTATATTCCTCTCTTCAGTGCTAGATTTGTGTTGCTTGTTAATCAGTACTGGGCTTGTGGTAGGAACAAACTAGGATCTTCTGTTGTCCTTGTCCAACCTCAGTCCTAGGCAAGCAATGCTCACCTAGCCTTGGGAGTGGGACTGCCAATACTGAGTAATTTGCTATTCTTGGAGTGGAAGACAGATGAGAGAAGATACTGGAGATGTTGGCAGAACTCATATAATGAACATTTAAGTTATTTTAATCAGAAACGTAATAGGGTCATGCTTGCATTTTAGGAAAATCACTTTGGCAGCCATGTACGGAAGAGATTAGAAGTATATATAAGACAAGAAGCGGGAAATCTATTATCAGACAATTGTAGTAACAACAGTGAGAAATGATGAGTCCCTGAACTTAGTGATAGTGTAGATGAAGAGCATGGGACAAAGTAAGGAGATATTGAGGAGATAGAAGGAATTTAAGGTATTTATTAAATGTAAGAATGGGGAAGAAAAAGGGTTCCCACCTTTCTGAGTTGGGAGATTAGATGGTAGTGCCACTCACTGAAACAGGGAATCCAAGAGAAGATAGAGATGTAGAGTAAAAGATGAGGAGTTTGGATATGTTACAATTAAGAGGTCAAAAAGAGATATCCATGAATCGTGTATCCCCAAAATATGTGTTGAAATCCTAACCCCTGTACTTGTACATATGACTAGGTTTGGAAATAGGGGTTTTCTTTCGTTATGTCAATGCATTCATACCAGAGTAGGATGGGTCCTAAACCTTAATCACTTCTGGGTTACAAAAATAGCAGAGTAGGCACAGAGACACACACAGGGAAGACAGACAATGGAGACAGATACATCTATAAGCCCAGGAATGCCAAGGATTGCTAGCAGTTACTAGAAGCTGAAATAGACAAAGTAGGAGCTTCCCCTAGAGTTACATCCTAAATTCAGACGTCTAACCTCCTGAACTGTGAGAAAATAAATTTCTGTTCTTTAAGGCCTAAAAAAAAAAGAGAGAGAGAGAGATCCAGCAGGCAAATGGATGTGTGGGTCTGAATGGAAGGTAACAATATCTGAGTTAATAATGTCTAGGTTATTACAGAAGTCTTGATGATGGTGAGATCAACCAGGTGGACTATGTTCTGTGAGAAGAGAAGGGGACAAAGAATACGACCCTGAGAAATTTCCACATTTAAGTTGGAGGAAGAGGGAGCATAAAATAGACTGAAAAGAAATAAACAGAGGCCTAGGGGAAAAACAACAGTATCATCTGTGCCAGTACATAAAGAGATCAATTGGTTTAGTTTTATACAGAAAATACTTATTTAATATGACAACAAGATATTTATTGTTGACTTTGGGAAGAACATTTGGAGAAATGATGGAGTCAAATAGAAGGGCTAAAAAAGGGGTCCAAGGCCCCTCATTTCAGTGACCAGAGTTTGGAAAGAAAGAATTGTCATCTGGTGGAAGATGAGAAAATAGATGACTATAAGGTGTACTGCATTCCACTGGTGTGAGTGGCTTGAATAAAATAGAGGGCAAGACCAATTAGGACATCAAGGAACTACAGGGCTAGGAATGTACTAAGCATCTACATAGACCTTGAAGTTGCTCCGGATGATGCTTGAACTTGAAATGCACAGGAAAAATACATCAAATGCCAAAGCTGTTGATAAATATGGGGCAATGACAAAGAAATCAGCAGACAAAATGGACAAGTAGGCAGTCTGTTTTGATAGTATAGTTACATAACAAGTACCTCAAAGAGAAGGGATTTTTATACATGGAGGCAGAGGTATAACTGTAAGGATTGCCATTCCTTTTCTTCTAGGTTCATGGTACATGGAGTGATATTATCAGGAGGAGGGACAATGCTCTGGAGAGATGTTGAGGGTATTAGAAGTCTCCTTACTTTGGATTGAGGGCAACAGGGAGAGTAGTGGCTAGACCAGGGAGAGAGGGAAGCACTGGGAAGATGAATGGGAAGATAGGTGAGAAGTTCAGAAGATTAGTGGGAAGTGAATGTGGGACAAGACGGTAGAGAGATTATTGGGGTGATTTTTATGTGGGACAGTGACCAAGGATTACATAGATGTAAGCCTAGTGGGTTAAGCCTCAGTGTTTCAAGTGATAATCAAGTTAAATATCACCAATTCTTGTACAGATCCAAGGGGTTTATATACTCTGGAGGTCTGCTTGACCTTCCAACTTCTTTGCATTCAGATAAAATGGAGTAAACCTTCATTCTTTGTCATGTGGAAGGGCAAATCCAAACCTAGATTTCTCCCAATTTCTGTGCAAGAAGAGTTATTAGGGATATTTCTAATCTGGCGTAAACCCAAGCATGGGACTTAGAATTTGCTCCTTGATTGCCTCCTTCAAAGCAATCACAAATACTGGTCTGTGGCATGTAGGAAAACTTAAACTGGTGGTATGTAGATCATGGGAAGGGAAATACATTAAACATTACACACCTAATAAATGTAAACATCACATGTCAAACATTTCTGTACTTATAAGACCTTCTGTCCAACCAGGAGAATCTTATTGGCCTTTCACCCAGTCTTCTGCTTTTTACTAGCTCCTTTTCCATTATCTT
Source organism: Dugong dugon (assembly GCA_030035585.1). Taxonomy (NCBI): domain Eukaryota; kingdom Metazoa; phylum Chordata; class Mammalia; order Sirenia; family Dugongidae; genus Dugong; species Dugong dugon. The sequence continues at coordinate 39,285,761 of CM057467.1, forward strand.
TGATTTTTCTTTACTCCTCTACCCATTTTCTCCTCCAAGGAAAATAAAATCAAAGCAAGATAAAAAACTAAACAAACCAACAAACAGGTTTTTCTTATTTCATGGAAAGCAATTTAGCCCTCAATGCTAGTTAAGATGCAATTTCCAAGCCACAACTCCTGCTCTTCATAATTTATCAAAAATTATTTCTTAAAAAGACTAGTTCTCTTTTGAAGACAACTACTGGTACAAGCTGTTTAGGTAATACTGAAATACACCACCTATTACATTTACGTTTGGGTTTACAAATGCTCAGTACTCTAGTCTGCTGGACTAGGGAAAATGAAAACCCATTTATGAATGTACATGAAAAGCCACATCTTTCATGCCGCACCATGTTAATAAGTATAAGGCAGATGAATTTGCACAATTTCAGTTTATCTTTTCACAAACTGTCCTGTATGTCACTTTTCATTTAGTTCTTATTCCTCTTACCACTTCCTTAGTGTTGCCAATTGGGATATTCTCTATGCTGGGAAAAGTATTTGAGCAGTTTTTTCACTGATACTAATTTACCATATACAGTTGTGTTTTAAACATTGACAAACATATATTGACCATCTGCTATGTGCTATACCTTGGGGAAATGGAATGAGTTGATAGTCTACTGGTGAGGGGGAACCAGCCAGCACGTATCTAACATACAGCCTGAAAGCAAGTGCAGTAACAGCGAGACTGGCATTTTCAATGAGTAGTTACTGAATCAAGTGTAGCAAAGTGATCCTCCTGAGGGTTCTTTATATTATTCAAAGGTGGTCATTGTATAAGTTTAACTAGCCAATGTAGCTTTAAAGCTGGCTTTACCTGATATGTTCAGGGAATTCTGCAGTGGACAGTGATCTTGCTTGTTTGGTAACTGTGCTCTTGTTTTAGCTAAAATGTATTAAACTTAACTTACTCTTGAGTGTTTTAAACTCACATTTCCTAGTTTTACAGTGTTTCTTCAGACTGGTATCCAGCAAGATATCCCTTTTTCACTGATGTTACATTCAAAATTTTGTTTCTGAAAAAATTCTTTTTTTCTTTATGATTGAGCATTTATTCACATACTAATTTTCATTTTTATAAATGATTGCCATCTCCTCCCTTTAATTTATAATTTTTTTTGAAAAAATTATTCTTTACTATAAGAAATAAAACTCCCTAATTTTACATCATAGAACCCTGGTAGCATGGTAGTTAAGTGCTCGGGTACTAACCAAAAGGTCAGCAGTTCAAATCCACCAGCTGCTCCTTGGAAACCCTATGGGGTAGTTCTACTCTGTCCTACAGGGTCACTATGAGTTGGAACCAACTCGATGGGAACCGGTACACTTTACATCACTAACCCACTCTGAGGCTTAAATGAAAGATAAATTTGGAAGTATGGCTTTAAAAAAAAACAAACCTGTTTTGGGCTATTTAGTTATGACAAATGATAATTTCACTAGCTAAACCAATTATTCCACAGCTAGGTCCAACTACATAGAGTACCTTCTCATCTGGTCAGAAAATTCATCGGGTCATCTTTTTTGTTTCTCTTTAGCTATTCTTTCCAGTGAGGTGTACAACATCATGAAATCAGCCAGACTTTACCCTTTTGACTCACTAGCCCTGGTGGTGGTGGTGCAAGGGTTAAGCACTTGGCTGGTATCCAAAAGGTTGGCAGTTCAAACTCACCCAGTGTCTCCATGGGGGAAAGACCTGGTGATCTGTTCTGTAAATTTACAGCCAAGAAAACTCTATGGGGCAGTTCTACTGTGTCACATGGGGTTGCTATGAGTCAGAATCAACTTGATGGCACTCAGTGACAATAAGAACATATACTTAATACACACTCTAGGGACTGTAAATGAGGAAAGATGTTGTTTTTCTGCGCCCACTTAATTAAATTAATTCAACTCAATTCATTCATTCATTCAACAAATATTTATTAAGCACCTACAATATGCCAGGCACTGTGCTGGGTGCTGGGGATACAACTGTGAACAAGGTAGACACAGTCCCTGCCCTCAAGGAGCTTACAGTCTAGTAGTTATACAGACAAATACACAGGCAATCACAATGCAGTATGGTAAGTGCTGTGATGGGGAAAAACATTAAGAGGGGCACCTAACTCAGTCTCATAGGCAGAGGGTGGTGGATAGTCATGGAAATCTTCCCAGAGCAAGTCAAAGTTGATTTGAGTATTGAAGGACGAGTACAAGTTAATCAGGTAAAGAGGAGACAGAGAAGAGTCTTATAGACTGAGGAAATAGTATATGCAGTGTCTCATGTGCTACTTTTGAGGTTCATTTAGTGGTGGGAGATGTTGGGGAGGGGTGAGCGATGTTCTGGAAGAGATAAACAAGGGCAGCTCATGAAGAACTCATATGCTCTGTTCAAGAGCTTGAGATTTTTCCTGAGGGACCTGTGTGTGTATCATCAGATTTTCACTTTTTAAGATTGGTCTTACTGCAGCACAGAGATTGAATGGGGCAGAGTGCAGATATCAAGAGTTGAGGCAAGGAGATCAATCCTTCACCTTTTCCAAATTTATCTCCCATGATATCACCCTGTGCTCTCACTAGCCCATCCAGTTGTATACATTCCTTAAAGAAGCCATTGACATACACAGCTCTGGGCCACTGCTCACCTAAGGCTCTTAATATGTCTCCACCTATTGAAACTCATCTCATCCTTCAAGGCCAGACTTCCACAATCATCCTAACTTGTGCTTTCTGCCAAGATCCCTAAGTACTGTGGGGTTTTGTTGTTGTTGTTTGTTTCTTTGTTTTGTTTTTTACTAGTATAGCACTTATTTATTATTTCAAAGGAACCTGACCTTCTTTTGAACCATGTTAATTTAGTCCATACATGACATAAGGTACTTTCTATAAATAAACATGGGTATAATTTTTCTCACACTTTCCATTTGATAACAAGGACTAATTCTTCATTTGTTGTCTACCCAAAACTATTATTAGGGCCTTCAAATGATTCGAATGGAACAATAGGAATAGGGGGAGAAGCCCAAGAGACACATGATTTTATGCAGCAAAATACAGTCAAGTAAAATTTCAATACACAATTACAGGGTGTGTTGTGTTATGACAATGATTGATTCCTCGATTCAAAGACTCCAGCTTTGACAATTTAACCTGCTAACAAGTCAAACGTCTGTAAAAGAAGAGTAGCTTGGTATGCAAAAATAATAAGGACTAGCTACATTTTCCAATATGGTCCACCACTTGACTTCAACAATCCTCCTACAGTCTTACAATTTCTCAAATAACTTTTATAATGATAAGAAAAAACCTTAAACTCTGCAGACATTGTAAGAACGTTGGTTGTTTTTATTCTTTTTGGTGGGTACAAAAAACCACAATTTTGTACACAGAACAAGATTATAAATAATATCGATAACATGAGTGACCCATAGTCTCTTTTGATTCTACATTGCAGACTGATGATTTTAGGTTAACATTTTCTTCTTTTTGTTTTTGTTCACGGAAGTGAGACAAATGCAATCTGTGGACACCAACTCATGTGACAGAGTGAAGGTTACAGCAAACAGGAATATGATCAACACGTTTTATAAAAAAAAAGTCTCTGAAGTTTATTACAGTGATGGCATTTATATCAATTATTGCAATGTATTGTTCCCTAAGATGGTTAGAAAAAAGAATTGTGTTGTCGTCTACTGAATTTACGTCAGTTAAAAAGCAAGCATGTTTCAGTATTTGTTTTCTCCAAAGTGTAAATAATTCCTTTAAACTTTTTTTTCACAGGATTTACATGTTTATTATTTTCATATCACAGTTTAGTGACTTGTTTTCTCAGCTGGATATCCTTCCATTGAATATATGGGTGTTCTAGAGACACAGGTTAGCATGTTCATTGACTTCTATAACTATTTTATTCCTTGCGTGAAGACAAAGGTCTTTCTGAGCAAGAACTTCACAGTTTAATGCGCTAAACTCGCAAGTCTGATTAGTTTTTAAGTCCACTCGAGTGAAATTTGTTGCTGTTAATACACCCATCCCAGCTCCCTCCCTCCCCGAAAAAACCTAAATTGTGAGTTTTCCTGATATAAAATCTGAGTTTGGGTTTCCGAGCTGAGCTCATGCACACGTTGCTGCTGATGATGTCCGGCGCATTAGGACGAGTTCCCGCTCTCAGCCAAAGGATTGGTTTAACAAAGACGCGCGCTCGGCGTGTCCCTCAGGGCTGCGTTTCCATCAGTCACCAACACAGTTTAATTAAGGCACTCAATTATTTTTTTGGTTTTTATGGTAGGTCCGATGCAATGACAGCCAATCCTGAACTTCGTCTAATTGCAGTTCCAGCGTGTACAGCCTTTGGGCAGTCGGGTGTCAAGACGCGGCCATTTTCTCCGACACTCCCAGTGATGGATAATCTGGCTTTGTTTCTTATGGCTTCAGAAAAGGTCAGCTGGGTTGCATGGAAAGGAAACAAAAAGAATGTGAAATGTTACAATGTTTCTGTTTCTTCAACAAACTACGACACAGCAAACACCAAAATATCAATATTTAGACATCTGCATTTTTTTCCCCATATTCTTTTGGTTATATTAAAACTGCTAATATGGGAAAGAAAAGCTTAGCTACGCTGAGGAACGAATCAAGCTAGAGTTTGTGCTCCTTTCTGTGTAGGAACTAATTCTAAAAACATAAAGCTAGGTTTTGTTTAGCAAATCTGGGCAGAACACATCTATTAACCTGCTGCATGCTACACGGCTTAACTTGCTGCAACCTAGTCAGACGGAAGAGCTCCTTTACGTCTGAACAACTTTCTTTATTTAAATGTTTTTTCTTAGTAAGAAATGTCTTTACAATGTAAGGAAAGGATTATACTCTTGAAATTGTGATAAACTGCCTAAACAAAGTATATCGACAATTCATAACTGATCTTCCTGTTTTCACAACAAAGACCTAGCCACAGACACTTTCATTCATTCACACGGGTTATAGACATGACTCAGAACAGCACAATTAGTGACGTATAGTTCACTCTATGTCTACTCTGGAAGCTAAGGCTCATATTTTAGCAAGTGTGCTTAAAGGGGGCTACACTGAAAGTGGGCATCTTTTAATACCTCCTGAATGGTCATCACAGGAGAAATTCCCATATTGAGGTTATGGGGATCAGGTCTCTAAAATCCTCATCAAATCCCTGTTCTCTGTCATATTAGGTAGGAGATACTAATATTACAGAGGACAAACAGGCAGTGACATTATGTAAATCTAATTACTATCTGGTTATTGCCTTTAACTTTTTTCTAGTAGCTGAATTCTAATATTAGTTCAAGAGGAAAATAAGGTAAATGAGGTTATTTCCTAAGTTTGCTATGGCTTAGATCATAACTCCACCATATCTTGATTTCCTGTTGTGAATTTAAGTTTACCAATTTTTTCGGGAAATTCTATCCCTTTATTTACTCTGTTTTGGAACTTAAATGTTAGAATAACTGTATATTAAATTACTGAGCCCCGTGGCGCAGCGGTTAAGCATTCGGCTGCTAACCAAAATGTGGGCAGTTGAATCCACCGCCGCTTCTTAGAAACCCTATGGGACATTTCTACTCCATCCTGTTGGAATCGACTCCACAACAATGGGATATATTAAATAATTAAATTAAGTAATTGAATTAAAGAATGTTAGAGTGTAATGGTTTAGAGATCAGCTACCTTGATAAGTTCAGAAAGTTGAAGTTAAATTGCTAATGACATATCTATGATTAAAAAAACAAGGTCAATCTCATATGTTTGCTTTTCTGAGCAGTTTCAAAAATTAATATTTCTCTTCATAATCAGAAATCAGTATAATTAACAGCTTTATATTAAGCAATGTTGGCAAAGATAATGAGGACTTAAGGGAAAAACAATATTCCTACTTGGTTGTCTTCTATTAGTCTCTTGAAATCAAAGCTGTTTGTACTTTTATTTGGCACATAATAGGCACTAAGTCAATATTTGTTAAATGGATGAATGTCCATATTCAGAAGGATACTTTTTTGCTTCATTGTAAATGAAACTGATGGGATAAAATTTCAAATAAAGCGTTTGTCAAAACTCAAAGAATTGTACACTAAAAAGGGTAAATTTTGCCTTAATAAAACATTCTAAATGAATACAGTGCACACTGTTGTAAATTGAACAGAAGCTCAATATCAGTACATATAGCAATGAGGAATTTAGAAGTGAGATAATTCAATTCAGTTAAACAAACATTTTCAAGGGTCCTTCATTCAAGAATCTCACTCATCTGGCAGAACCTCACCACGGAACTAGGAAGTGGACATGACTGCTATGGTCTTGCTCTTTGAAGTGAGGTTCTTGGGAGGTTATGTACCAGAGATGAGTATTTTCCTACCTAATTTTAGAGTGCATATGCTTTTGGGTATATGTATACAAAGAATCATTAGCAGAGCAGCAATATTTGTATCAAGAAAATCTAGCAATAAGATGTTATATTTAGGAACTATAGGCCAGGGCTTGGTATCAGAGTTGCTGGGTAACTTTCTAGTGTAATCCTGTCTTTTAATGTTATGTGTTTCTGATTTTTGGGTCAGAACCCCTTAATGGGTATGTAGCATGGTTCTAATCTGACACACATGGGATCTCCACGAGTCAGAATAGACTCAACGGCAACTGGTTTTTATCTGCCCTTAATGGGAGTAAGTTCATCTCAGAATGCTGTCGAAATAATTGGTTTAGAAAAGTGGGCAGGTATGGTTTCATTCTGGGAAAATCTCTCCTCAACTCCTCTGTAAACATTAAGGTGAAAGAATTCCCATAGTAGCCAAGATGTGTTGACCTTGTCTCAGTTCGTTGTTTCAGTATTAGAAGACATGCCCGAAATGTTTTGATCTGAGTGAATGGAGGGTTTAGTTCATAACTCTCCTTCCCAACATTGGGAAGGTTCCTCTTTTGTATTATTTAGGTGCAGGTGTATGAAGTCATTGATATCTAGATCATGGATAAAAGCAATTAGTAGATTTTGGTAAAAAGGGGTTACTTTTGTTTTTTTGTTTTTAAGAAACTAACAAGCATTTCAGTAACTTTTATATAAATAAATATCAAATTTCGGTGCACGTTTACCTGGCATAACCTCAGACGTACGTATTATTCTTATTAACAATTATATTGGGCTTTTGACTCTGGAGAACATCGAACACTAAAAGTCTCTTGTGGGTTCAAAGGCTCATTTGTGATTGTAATCAGAATGAGCTGCCTATTCAGTTGGCTATTAGGTATAATTTTAGAAAATGGGTTTTAGAGACCTGATTTTAGGAAGAGCAATAACAAATGATTTCAAATCTTATTTTGAAACCACTTTCTATCATTAGAGGAAAAAAGTAGTGAACATTTAGAGTCTTAAAAAACTAACCTCCATCTCCTAGATTTCACTGAATGTTTAGAGTTTTTTGTTTTTTGGTTTTTTTTGGTGACACAATGAGAGGATGTAAGTAAGGCTGCTCTGGCTTGCTTAAAAGCAATTGAAATGGAAAAAAAAGCCCACAGCAACCCACTATAATTTTTATCTTTTACCGCATCTCTCTTATAGAACACATATATGGCTGAAATCTTTGATGGAGAAATTGCTGTAATGCCTAAAATGCCTATTCACCTTAGTGATATTGTGAACATAAAAGTAGAATGTCATCTGAAAAATGTGAATTGTAGTCCTATTTGGACGATCGCGCCTGCCTAAGGGTCTGGCTCAAGGACGACTGTCAAATTAACAAATAGCAGAGTTTAATTCTTTAAAAATACGGAATGATGGCTATTGTAAAACAAACTAGAATAGGAGCTAAAATTTGTTTAGCACTTACTATGTGCCCGACACTTCTTTGAAGCTTTGCATGTGCTGTTTTTCAGAAAATCATATGACCTTTAAAAAACAGGCAACTGTCTAGGCTTTGATCATTTGAAACAGGTTCTTTGCTTATTTTGTTAGCACTTATCCTAAAATTGGCTTGTTACGGAGGAGATGAGCCTGGATCTGTGAGCAAGGAGACCCAAGTCTAATTTCCAATTTCTCCCAAATTTCAAGTAGAATCAAGTGTTTAAATCATTTCATGAAGCAATTCTGGAGATTCGTTTTTGTCTTTCTGACCCTCGCAATGCAGATATCTATTGGCAACATAGAGTTTCAAACAGTACATCTGCAGCCAAAGAAAACTGAACCACTTTGCAATGAAGTTTTCAAAAAATATAAGCTCTAATTAGAAGCAAGCAATACCAGCAATGGACAGACAGGTCACAACACTGCGTTTACAGGATGCATCACCCACTCACTGTAGTAGGCCCTAAGTCCTACCCCTAAATTTTAATACTTTCGGTTCCATATACGTTGTAACCTTCTCTATAGGTTGCTAAATTCTGGGTATTCTGCGAGGAAGTTGGGTTAAAAGTCTGTGCACTCTTTGCCACCTTCATTCTCCTCGCTTCTGCCCTGGACTTGTAACAGAACTCTATCAAAGCCACCAGCATTGCCAAGCCCAAGCCGCCAACCAGAATGTAGAAGACGCCTGCTACGTTGCTCAGGCTCAAGGCACTCGTCTTGTCCTGGAGGGGAATAAAGACACTTCAGTTAACTGTGGAAATGTCACATCCAAAAGGCAGAAGAACACATGAAATCCAGACAGCCAATTAAAACAAATGCATAATTTAACTCGAAATTATTTACACATATAAGTCACTGATGTTGGTTTATGGATTTCAACATGAAGTTTATAGCTCTCGGGAGAAGTGAAGTTATGATGATAACCAATAAATAGTATGTAATTGCGTTCAATAAAATCTGTAACATTTTATCATTATTAAATATGCAATGAAAACCACTATACTTCGCCATTTACAGGAATTTATATAGGGTGGCAGAAGTGGGCTTAATGTTAAGTTTGAAAATGACCATGTTTAAATTCCAGTTACATGGGAAGGGGACCTCATTTGGCTTTGCTTGCATTAAAGCATACTTTTAGTTTTTGAAATTTCTCCTGAAATTTCCTGCTTAAGAAACTAATGGTCTTTAAGTTAGTAGCTTCACATTTTCTTATTACTTTTGCAAGTGTATGCAAATAGTGTGCTAGAGTACACATTATTCTTTCAGTTGTATTTTTACAGAAATTCGCGTGAAAAATATCACTTTTACATATTATATACTATTTATGAATAATTACATATGCACCTCATTTAGATTACTGTTTTAAGGTAGCTTTTAAAAAATATGCAAATTATCCTGGTCATTTAAGAAATAAATTACTTACGTATGGGCAAAATTATAGCTATTTTTAGGGATTTGGAAATACAATTCCATTCCCATTTAAGAATACTTAATCAGTTGATATTTTAGTCATATTTTTCTTCAAATCTTTACTACATGTATTATATCACAGTAAGTTCAGAAATAGCCAAGCACATGATTAAAAGATATTAACATTGTTACCTAGAATTTAGAATTTTTTTCACAGATGATGTTTATTACATAACATTATTTGAAGAAGTATTTTGGGTGGCATACCTGAAGGATGCCCCGTGGCCATCATCTTCTCAGCAGTGTGTCTTGTAGAAAATGTGATTTAGACGCTTAAATGGTTTTATTGGGAGAGTGTTTATAGGATGTACCATACACTCTGTCCACTTAGCCATGACATCAATTAATAGGCCCAAAAAACTTAGGTTAACTTCATTTTTTAGAAAAAACTCTCCTTAAGTATTTTTGCTTCTACTTTATGTAAGGATTTGAGATGACTATTATCTGTGCCAAGCTTATCTCATCCCACTCTGGTTCAAAGATGAGCAGAAGTGATTGAAATAAAGACATAAACCCTGAAAAAGATTAATTAACCTAACTTTGTGTCTTCCTTAGGCTGAGACTCTTCTATTTAAAACAATCACTTGTTTAATGTCTTAGACTTCCAATACTTTGTTTTTCTTTCCAGAAGAAGAGAACAGAAAAAAAATAAAAGAGGATACCAAGAATCCTCAAGTATAGCTTTCAGGCATTGTTGCTATATTCTATTAATTTACGTAAATATTTAGATTCACTCATAAACTTGCTCCCTATTTTTGCTTTAGAATAAAAATATAATGATTTGTAATACTACTTTCATTTGCACTCAACAGAATCAGGCCTATAGGTTCCTGTATCATTCTAAAACAATTCATGAGTCAGAGATTTTAGAACTTGATATTATTCATAAGCATTGATTTATTTACTGAAATAATTTTGATTGGGAAAACAGAATTGGAAGGTTCATTCTGTTTAGCTGTCAGCACAGAAATATAATAGGGCTTCTTCAAACTAAAGTGGAATGCTTGGCAATATCGTGACAAAAGACTGAATACACATTTATTTAATATTTAAAATCGTTTTCGGAATGACTACTGATCAGTTTCTCATTTCCTGTTTTGTGAATACATCAGTTCTTGAAATAAAAGATTTCATAATCTTTGCCTCCCAAACAAATAAAAGACCCAACCATAAAACACACTACTTTGATTAGTGGTACGTACGTTTGAGAATAATATAAGTAATTTTATTAATTTTACTTTTTGCAGTTAATTTAAGTTTACTCAAAAGATTTTATATTGGGGGAGCAGGCTACAATTTTCTAAAAAGACAGTCCCTGTGGCTGAAATTTATGACATTAGCTTTAAATTTAGGCAGTGGCTGAGTGTATAGAGAAATGTTCAGTTTTTACTGTTTCCATATACTGTTGATAATTGCTCCCGTTTACTGCTTTGTGAACACAAGAGGAGGCCCCGAACTGCAGCGACTGACCTTGCTTCCAGAGTCCTTGGGTCCACATTCACCTTTATCGTACCACCATTTGTTTTTCAGCTTGTCTAAGACGCCTGCCTCACTGAGTTTCAAAACGGCAAGGTTTACAGGAGTTCTTCACGTGGAAAATAACATAAATAACATTATATATGTTATTTTATGTTATTCAAGTAAAACTACATTAGAAGCGCATGGCAAAGTGACAGAGCAGAGGCCACAGTAGATGCTATGTCTTGTACTGTAGGCCCAGGTTTAGAAACAGACATAAAACTGGGGCCTGCTCCATCGCTTTAGGTAACAGGCACATACTGCTAGGGAGGATTTTGAAATAAAATGTATGCAATTACTGTGAATCCAAAACTATTGGCTTGGGTTGGATTTCTCTTGCGTTCACAATTTCCCAACATAAATGTGGGAGTCATTCAAAATCCAGAAGCTGATTTTTTTTTCCCCTTTCAAAATTAATGAAAGTGGCTGCAGATTGACAGACAGATGTAAATAGAAGCTAGATAGGACTGATTTCATTACTTGCATGCATTCTGATTCAGCTAGTGGAATTTAACTTTATGTTGTGAAAGCATGTCTACAGTGTTCATCACTCCACTGTCTCCTTAACCATGATCATCCAGGACCCAGCTAAAAGAGCAGGGTGATTCTGGTGTTTCCAACAAAGGGCCCCCTCATGCAAAAGATCATTATAAGACAAACAGGCACAATATTATTTTAAAGTATAATCCTATGCTGAGGTTTTCCTTCTGGATGGCGGTATTCAACAGAAACAGTATCATCAAAAGCAGTGTTTCATCTTGAGTGTGCCATAGTAATATATGGTAATTACAAGGTGAAGTGACTATAGTATATTCTACAAATTCTTACCGGCAAATAAATGATAGGTTAGGGGTAACCAGGATTTTTCTGAAAACGGAAATCCTCTCTCACTATAAAGCCCCATTTTTCTTTTCTATAGTCTTTGATTCCTTTGATACCAAATACTATGTTAGGACTTTCAGGGAGGAAGGTGTCAGTAGTCATCCAGCATCAATATTATGAGGAATCGAAGACTTCTTCCAGTTTTCATTGCCACATTAACCTCTGTGGATATAATATAAAAGCTAGGAAGATGGATGGGAAGCAGTAATTCCCAGGAATTTTGTTGTTATTTTTTTTGTGGTTGGTTGGTTTTTCTTTTAAAAACTTTCAGAAGGAGACTTGCTGCATTCCTCTGGACATTGCTAAGGCTGCCACATCACTTTGTCTCGCCGTATCTCCCAATGCCTCCCTTCTAGGAAATATTGCGTGCAATGGGAGGAACACAGCATGCATTTCTTTGGTTGCCATGATATTAATTCCATAAATTTATCTACACAGTTAGGTAATGCATTAATGATGATGATCACTAACACTTGTTGAGCCCTTATGATGTGTCAGGCACTGTTACAAGCATTTTACATGTTTAATTACTATTACCACCTTCATTTTACAGACAAGGAAACCAAGGAATAGAGAGGCTAAGTAACTCATCTAGAGTCACATATCTAGGAAGTGGCTGAGTCAGGTTTTGTAATAGTCTGACTTCAAAGCTCATGCTGTTAAAAAACAACAACAGAAGACTCATGAGATGAAGCTTCTAGTTAACTGAGTTTTTTGGTTAACAGTGAAACCAAAAGTCATTTCCCATGCTTATGCCTTTCTGAAAAAAAGTTTCTAATGTATAAGTCTTGCTTTTTATCTTTCTAGTTTCTGAATACAATTTAGTTTTTTATCAATGTTGTAAGATCTTACCATATTTAGTCTGATTGTTCCATTTAAGAGATAATATGAATTTGCTATGATCCTAGAATATTTTGTTTAAATTGATTTTTGGATTAAAATTTGACATGAGCATGATTTAGGGGTTGGGTAGGCTGAGGATTCTGGTTATTTGAGGAACTTGGTTAATTTAGCTCAAGTTAATCCAGCTTCTATTATCTATACAGCTCTTCCCCAATTCCTGCCATTTGTGAATAGATTGTTACAAAAACAACCTTACCGACTGGTATGTGAACTGTGAAAACCCCGAGAGCAAAGCCATATCTCATTTATCTCTATAAAAGAGTCATTACCAGAGCTATCTGTTTGAAAGTTGTGCTCTGTAAAATTGCTAAATTCAAATTATTTTGAATGCAGAACAGGCGTTTTCATATAACTGATACTACAAGGGTTTTAGGTCTTCAGGCTAGCTCACCTATAGGTAAATTATATGAGCCTATACTGCACTCCTTTAACTGGGTGAGGTGTAAGGAGGAGGACTTTATGCTGAAAAGAGGAAAACACGAAAGAGGGGAGTTCCCTTCAAGTTTCTTCTAGAAGGGACAGTTGAAAATAAAATCGTGAATTAGACGAAGACTGCTTTTGGCATACCTCTCTCCCTTCCAAAAGTACCTTTTCCCTCTAACTCCCTTCACCTTCCCCCTTGCTTCTTTGTCTGTCCCTTTTACTATTCACTCCAGTCCGATAGCCATGGCTTACAGGGTAAGATTAGATTGGCATTTTAAATAGATGATATGTATTATTTACCATGATCCTAGAATATTCTGGATCCATGGTGGCACAGTGGTTAAAGCGCTCAACTGCTAACCATGAACTCTCTGGGGTTCCAATTCACCAGCAGCGCCACGGGAGAAAGAGGTGGCAGTCTGCTTCTGTTAAAATTACAGCCTTGGAAACCCTGTGGGGCAGTTCTGCTCTGTCCTGTTGGGTCACTATTAGTCGGAGTTGACCAGATGGCAATGAGTTTTATTGTTAACTAAATATTCAACTGGTGGAATTTCAGGCAGTGATCATTACTGGGAGATTCTTCAAGAGTCAGCTTTCCTTAGTGGTTTCTGTTTGCTACAGTATTTTTTTGTTTCCTGCTTTTTTCCTGCTATGAATGCATATTTTCTGTGATAATTCCAGGCTTTATTCTTGCATTGGTTTTCATGCTCCCCAGTGTAGAAGGGGAGCAGGCCAACTGCCATATTTTTAAGCAAATATAGCAAGCCTTCTACGTTTGTTTGCCAACCACGCCCTCCCCTTGCGAGGTATCTTCATAATCTCCCCTATGCCAATTTTTTTTTTTTTTTCCTACGTGTTGCTGTTAAAAAAAAAAAAAAAAAAAATTAGCCCTGCGCCCTTACGAAAATACCTCGCGGGGGACATGGTGCATTATTTGAGGAAAAACACAGTATAACTTTAAAGTCAGGAATGAGCTGTTTTCTTCAAAATGACAAATTAAAAACGAGGGATTGTAAGATCAAATATATTTACCAGAGAATATATTATGTGGTAATCACACTTATAAAATTATTTTTGTATAAATATATACATCCAAGAATGTGCATATTTTTATACACATAGAGAATAAACTACAAAAAAAAAAAAGAAAAAAATAAACAATTTTGTAGATATTATCAGCACTAAAGGGCATTGATGGTTACAGGTACTACCACCATTTCCGACTAGAACCAGGATTACATAGCTCACTTGAAATTTGGCATAAAATTTTGTCTATGATTTGTGCTCAAACTAAACCACATTAATCGGAGGAGAAAATATGTCTTAAACATTGCAACTGAGTTATTAAAACCGGTTCATTGTCAGTTAGTAAATTTCTATTATTTTATTCACGTGAGTATGAATTCTTATGACCTTAAAGAAAAGACTACCTCCTCAATAATATTAACACTATTTAAGGAGCAAGTTTTCAAAGAAAGGCAAATTCGTATCCCCACAATCATGGCTTTCCATTTGGATTTATTGCATTTAAGATGCAGGACAATTTTCCTCATATCTTCTATTAAATTTTTTACCTTTTGTTGTGAAGCATCTTGGCTTAGGACTGCTATGGTTAGAACTTCATAGTGCTGGGAATGGCAATGGGTGAGTCTGTTCCCATTGCCCTCGAGTCCATTCTGACTCGTAGTGACTTTACAGGACAGAATAGGAAGGTCCCATAGGGTTTCCAAGGCTGTATTCTTTATGGAAGCAGACTGCCACATCTTTCCCCCTCCACAGAGCAGCTGGTGGGTTGGAACTGCAGACCTTTCATTTAGCAGCAGAGCTCTTTAGCCACTGTGCCACCAGGGCATCTTAATGGGTGAGTAGAGATGCTAACTATTGCGTGGTCATAGGGTGTGGCTGGGGAGCGACACAGCGGCTCTAAATAGCTCGTTTGTTGGTTATATTAGATCATAATATCCTTGAGGGAAAGGACAATGCTGTATTGCTCTTTTTATTCCACACAGGGATTGGCACATTGCCTGGTTAAGACAGAAGTTTAATTCTTTCCTGCTGAGTGGAAAACTGGAGAGGTCCTCCCTGGCACAATCCTGTGCTCCTTGTAGCAGCTTTTTCACGTATAGTACCGGTTTCCTCTTTTTTTTTTTTCCCCTCTTTTTCTTCATTAGATGAATCACTGTGAGGAAAGTTAGTTTTCTCCTACCAAGATTCTGTATTTGAAAATCAGGTAACACAGGATTTTAGCAAGCTTGTGCTGAGATGTCTGAACGTGCACGTTTTTCCTATACTGGATTGGTAACATTTATTTGTCTCTTCTGCTCTGGCTTAACACTCAGCAAAGGCTTTAGAGCCAGCTGCATTCTCCAGTTTAGTGTTTTTTCTCCTTCTTTTACCTCTTTTGAAGCAGAACAGGCCAATGGGAGGGGAGAAGTAAATTTACAAAGAAAATCAGTCATGTCTACAGGTGAAAATGAAATATTAGAAGGTACAAAACCTTCTAATGAAAGTGTAAAAGCAACAGCTTGCCTCCTGGTAATTTACTTTGATCTGAGTTACATCAGGCCATTTAAATTAGCACCTTTTATGACAAGTTCAGAGTGGGGCATTATTAACATTTGGATTGGAACAACCTATTCTTTTGGTGACAAATATTACATCAATATACAACCTTCTAGGTTTTTTTTTTTTTTTTTAAGTATTAAACCAAATTTCCCTAGGAAAAATAGAATATACTACTATTTCATTTTGGAGGAACATTTTATGTCAATTTTGATAACATTTTAGAAAATCACTTAAGATTTTTAAAAGTCACAGAATATCATTTTTTACTTCACGTTTAGTAAAAGAAATGTACAGCGTACCTGTAAGATCAAGCTCTTTGATTTCTGAAAGCCAGAAAGTTAGATGCACATTTATTCTTTTGGACAACAAATCTTTACTGAGCCTATTATGTACCAAAAAATATGCTGCATGGGCATAAGCAGATCAGAATCTGAATGAATTGCACAGTCCCTTATTTAAATGAATTCAAGTAATCTTATCAGTTACAGAGTTTTTTTTCCCCAGGGTATGTACACTTTTGCTTATTTTCCTCTGGAAAGAGTCTTTAATGTAAACTAAAATAGGACTTCATTATTAATTTTTATAGAAAATTTTATCTGTAAAGCAGTGCTATACTCCTCTTATATTCATGATGAAAATAACAATTTGCAAACAAAATTTTTCTGATACAATAGAATATCTTCATTTTTCTTTTCCCTGCTGCTGTTATAGCATATTTTCTTACATTTCTAATTTGCATGGAGGAAATGTTAGGTTAGGAGTGTAAACTTGACTTTCTCAGTGCATATACATGTATTTATACTTTTATGGGAACTACCAGAAAATTCTAGTCAAGTTGGGGCTCCCAAATATAAAAAGAATACTCTTTAAGAAAACATAATGGATGGTGCCTAGAATGGAGGTGTGTAGGAGGTTACTTGAGGAGGCATGGTCCCAGAAGAAGTGTGAGCACTTCTTTCTAGCCTCCCTTTGCCTTTCTTCTCCAGAGACTCAGGTTCTCTCTCAGAATCAGGAAAAAGATGATCAGAACTGGGGAAAGAAAGGATTGGACCTACACTATTCTCTTGTCTCTTATCTTTCATGCCTTCCTTTGTGGCCAGGAAATTCACTTGGCAAAGTTTGCCTTTCGTTCTCCTGAAATAGGTCTTGTTATTAGATGGAAATACACAAGTGAGCTTAATTTGACGGGCCTTAATCACATTGGGGGTCTCTGGGTGGTGCAAACTGTTAATGCACTCAGCTACTAACCCAAAGGTTGGAGGTTTGAGCCCACCCAAAGGTGCCTAGGAAGAAAGGCTTGACAATCTACTTCTGAAAATCAGCCATTGAAAACCCTATGGAGCACAGTTCTACTCTGACACACATCGGGTTGCCATGAATTGGAGGAATAGAATCCACATCAACTGGTAATTAGATTGGGCCCGGGAGTGCACGTGGGGGAGTATTTAGTGGCATTGGAAGAGGGTAAGGTTAGCAGCCATCCCAAATGGTACTACCCTAAATCCGGAGCATTGTTCTATGGGTTGGTGGCCCAGTGAGAAAATTAATAGCCCAATCAAGAACCTGAAGATAATCAGGATTTCTTGTTTTGAACAAATTTCTAGATTTTAAAACAAAGACGAGTATATACTTTAAAATTTTCATAATTCTCACACATCAACTGAAAACAGTAAATCAGAAGTTTCCTATCTGGATTGTTTTCTTTAATTCTATGAACATTGGTACAGAGTTAAGGTAGGTTCTTGAGACATTAGTTAATATTTTCTGTTAATTATATTCCTTCTTATTTTTTTCCTTTAGTCACTGCTAAGAAATTTTAAAAATGTTATTTTTTGTAGCTGGGAATATTTTACGGATGAAGTGAAGACAAAACTGAGTTAGTTTTGCTTTTGCAGACAGATCATTTTGTAGCTTGACCCATATGTGGAAGGCAAAAAATGACTAGTTCACCTGACTATTTTTGATTTGTTATTAAACTTTACCAGAAGCCTGAGAGTCTTAGATGGAGAAATGACTTTCTGGTTGGTATTCTGGGCAGGTCTGAGTGGAATTAGTTTATTGTTGCTACTTAAAAACGTTCAGTAAAATTTCTGGCCCTGAAATGGCGAAGAAAACAAGACAAGACTTACCCTTTCTGCTCTCCATTCTCTCTTCACTAAACTGCTCTTTCAAAAAGTTGTAGCCCTTCCTGTTTTCCAAAGCCAAGTCTCACAGGACCATCATGTCTGACTGACCCACAGCCTCTTCAAAGCCAGCAATTTTCAGTGAATATTTCAATTAGCTTTGTTAGTGTGGTCCCAAATTTATAACGGTTGCAAATATTTTTGCTTTGACAGTAATTGCATACTTAAATTTGTGAAGGGACTTGACCAGCAATTCTAGTGGTATTACTAGGTGCAAACCATAGGTCTCCCTGCAGATGCACCTATTACTTTACATACTGTTTACCCGCTTTTGGTGACATTGAGGCTAACCTTGGAGTCACCTCCCCCGCTGCCACATTCTCCTTTGTCGTACCACCATTTGTTTTTCAATTTGTCCAAGAGGCCTTGTTCATTCAGTTTTAAAACTGCGAGGTTAACAGCATTTCTTGAAACGATAAAACATATTTTGTAAGAAACTGCACAGCTGTTAAGATGTTAGAAGGAATGAGGACTTAAGCTCTTTTTTAAGCTTCCCCCAGACGCTAAATAAACCTCTCATTTTTGCCATCCTAGAGTTCCTTCCACCAGAGTCCAGACCAAAGGCAGTTGCAACTAATTTTAAACGTATTAAACATGCCGTATTTGGTGCTGCTCACTTTCACAGTTTGTTTATTGTCAAATAACTGACCCCATTAAACAGTTACAAGGATGTTTTTGTTTTTTTTGCAAAACACTAATAAACTTAAATTTACTAGGAATTGAGGAAGAATTGTGTCTTGAATTCCTTTGTCTCTAAATGTCAACAACTCAAGAGAATAAGATGAAAATTTATTTCCAGAAGGAAAAGCAAAATGACATAAACAAAGAAACCAGCCCCTATATTTTGTGTACTGATTTCCTGACAGCAAAGAATACAGCTTAATTATGATTCTTTTTTATTATTATGTGCATGGTTATAGTTTGTTCGTTGGTTTGTTTTAGATGTTCTGAGACTTGAGGGCTTCCAGGTTTGATTTAGTTTCCTGGATGGAAGTCATGAGATAGTCAGAGACAAGCAGCAGCAGCTCTTAGGGAAAAAAGTTCCTACTTCTCAATTTTGTGTTGATTCTTAAAGCCATTGTATGTTATTTAGGCACTTGTATCACATACCCAATCTGACTATTTAAATTAAGTAATTAAGCTCCAGGAAATCATGCTGCATGTGAATAGGGATTTGGCAAACTAACAGTGTAGATTACATTCTCCCTGTTTACATCTACTGGGGAACTGAGAGAGTATCTTCTAATTATTCTCTTAGAGGATTAAAAAAAACGTAGTCTCTCATGTATTTACTTTCTTTCTTGCTTTCGAGTGACAGTTTTTGAGTGACCCATTAACTCTTTCAATTGGCTTTCCCAGAATTTAATGAAATTTGTGTTAAATCTAGGGAGTGACTTATATACGGAGAGAATTTGGGTAAAGTTTATGCTGTGTTATTTAATAAACACTGAGTTGTGATTACCTAATGCCAAATGGATGATAGATAAAGTAAAGTAAAACAACAGTATTAATGAATAACACTTGAACTTGGACTTGCAATTGAAATGTCATTTAGTTGGCTAATAAAAAGTGTTGCATATTTTACCACTCATCAGCCTACTGTTTAGTCTCTTAAAATGTATTCCTAAGACTTTAAGTAAGTGATGTACATTTTCCAGCATTGTGATGGTCTGATCCACCTGGAGAGTAAACACTTTCCATAAGTAAACCACACACTTTGGGGATATTAACACTTTTTAGGAGACTGCCATTTCCTAAATGCTAATTAAGTAATTAGCTGTTCCCACATCCCAAAGTAAGTGCCACATTAGTGGCATGAAAGAATTAATACACTTGCTAGGGGAACACCAAATTGTCAGTTTAATCACCAAAAGGATCAGACTAAAATGTACGAATGAATAAAAATTCAGTGAAGATAAAGATATCTAGTAAAAAAAAATCTGTTTGGAGAAAAGGAATTATTTTAATTTATTATGTGTACACAAGAAACTAAATTCATCTTTCGATAATTAAAAATAACTACTACAACTTTGTATTTTGGAGAAAATTAATTTTATAATCCATTTTACTTTAGCCTTAAAACATTCTTATTAGATATTTTTAATGAAGTGGTATCCCAATTATTTTATAGATTGGTTTAGACCATTCCTTTGATAAAACTACAGCCATTCCATGAGAGGGTTATTTAACAGGGTTATCAGCCATATCCAAAGACAGTTTCACAGCACAATAGAAAACAAAAATGCAACATAAAGAAATGGATAAGGAAAAAAAGCTTTACACTGAGAAAATTGTAATGAAAGCTTTCTAAAAAATCACTCTAAGACATTGTATTTCTAATACCATCTAATAGGCCATGTAAAAACAGTTTAGTTTCACACTGCTATCTGTATATGTACATATATATATATATATATATTTGACCAATATGTCACTGCCCAGCTCACAACATAATCCACATGTGATCCTTCCAGAAACGTACCGTCCTTCAATAAAGTCCACTTAGTGCCATCATACCTAAAACTTACTTTTCTTTAATAATACATGGAAGAAAGCACTTTTAGTTAATCTTTGGAAATAGTCTACAGTATTTCGAGATTTCTTTGCATGTTAAAAGTGCTTGTTATTTTCTACAATGGTCTGACTCAGGAGGGAATTTACTTATAAGTTTAAATCTATAGGCCTTCTTGGATTTCTATTGCGTCTGTGGCATAAGTTACACATGGAAGGACCATCCAGACATTTGTTATATTTTATGGAATGCATTCACTTTTACATGTTATTAACAAGAAGAATCATCAAATGACTTTTAAAAAATATATAAAGTAATTTCATTTTGTAAGGCTAGATTAAAAAGTACCTCTTATCCAGGCAAAAAGGAAAGGGAGCCCTGAAAAAATAATTGTAGACAAGGCCAAGAAAGCCATAGGAGTCAGATAAAGGGGGAACACAGAAAGGAGATCCTTCCTCAAGCACCCTTTATTGTTGCTTTGGAACCCTCTTCATAGAATTCAGACATACTTCACAATCAGTGTCAGAAATTCATGCTGATAACAGGGGATATTCTTGCCCAGATTAAGCCTAAGGGAAGTTATGAGAGTGAACTGCCAAGCAGATAAGAGATAAACAATAATACTATTATGGTCTTTTTCTTACATAAATTATTCTTTTTATTGTATTAAATGCAGCTTTTACAGAATAAACTCAATTGAAATGGATTGTTTTCCATTTAAAAACGGAAGTGGAGGAAGGAACAACAATAAGCGATCGTACTCTCTGGACGTGTAAACTACATTTGAGAACCCAGGTGTGTTGACAAAGACCCTTTAGAGATTAAAATAGGACCTAGTCAATTTAATTATATGTCTTTGCTTTTATGCCTTAGGGGAAGTCTAAACCAATACCAAACCCCTTGCCTTCGAGTCAATTCTGACTCATAGCGACCCAATAAGACAGAGTAGAACTGCCCCATAGAGTTTCCAAGCAGAGGCTGGTGGATTTTGGTTAGCAGCCAAGTCTAGCTAAGAAAACCAAAACTTAAAAATCAAACCCGTTGCCATCAAGTCAATTCTGACTCATAGCAACCCTGTGGGACAGAGTAGAACTGCCTCACAGGCTGGTGAATTCAAACTGCTGACCTTTTGGTTAGCAGCTGTAGCTCTTAACCACGGTGCCACCAGGGCCCCAGCTAAGAAAAACCCCTCTCTAAATAGCTTTTTTCATAGTGGTGAAATGGTGGTGAACTTAATTTAGGACTGGAAAGAAAACACTTACCTGGTCAAATTCCAGGACCCCTGGAAAACTTCCAAGGGTTTTTAGTCCTGGAATTTCTCTCATTGGAACTTGAGATTATGATATACTTCATTGCCACTTTTGTTAACTAGAATCTGGTTTAAATAGCACATAAAACAAAAGCTTTAAAAAAGGAACAGACCTAAACTTTTTCTGTTTATTGATTTCAGATAAATTAGTACAAAGCAAAATTTTCTTGCAAAAAACACACTTAATTCAGGCCAAGACATTTATCTCTTACCCTTCACCCTTCTATAAATAATTTATCATTAAATCTTACAGATACGGATATGCTTTTATGCTTTATTTGTGACTTATCATATTTACTTCTAGAAATATTTCTTGAAGTGTAATTTCTCTGTCGGTGAGGTTTACATTTGATAAAATGTCTACCTCAATAAATGGGGCAAATTTTAAAATTCAATTGAAATTCAAGTTCGATATAGAATTATTATGATTTCCTGGATTTGTGAATATTACTGGAAAGGACTGATGAAACAAACCCTCAGATATAGTCAATATCTGCACACAGGATATTCAGGGCACATATAGTTTGCAGAGTATATAATTTGCAATATTAACTGGTTAAAGCAAATTCAATTCCATTTCACTCAGTAGGATGAACATTTTATTGTTGGTTTTGATGCTGAAGTATACAGATGTAATGAAGTTCATTTAGCGAAACTACTGGGATTATATGTGATGGTGCTAGCAGTTTATTATTCCTATAAGAAAGGATCCATTAGTTGTACCCCTATGAGAAAAGTCTCCCAAGTATTAGGCCTGTGTTCTCTTCACAAAAGTCCTCTTTTCATTAGATCATGCTATATTCCCTGTAGAATTTAAATATTTCATGTTAAAATGTCCAGAATATTTACCTGAATGATGCTGGGTCTTGTTTTTCATAGTCCCTCATAAAATTTAATACATTGAAAAAAAAAAACCCTCAAAAACTCTATGAATCAATAAGAAATTGTGTAATGAAATACGAAAATCCCTTTAAAACCATCAAGGGCATAGGTGACTTATGTGGGAAGAAATACAAGTCACATAAATCATAAAAATGTTCAACCTTACTTGGAATTAAACTAATGTGAATTACAGCTACTCAAATTCATTTCCTTGCCATTCACATTGGTAAAGATAAAAGTAAAGACAATGTTTAAGATAATCAAGGATTTAATAAGATGGGCATCTTCAAACTCTTATGGTAGAGTTAAAAATTGGAAAGAAAATAATTTGGCTTTATGCAATAAACTCCTTAAAACAGTTCTTATTCTTTGATCCAATAATTCTCCTTTGAGGAATCATTCCTAAGGAATTAATCAAAGGTGTTAGCAAAATAACACGATAAATTTCATAGCATATTTATATAGGAAAACATGGAAAGCAACCTACATGTCCAACAGAAGGGGAGATTAAAGGAGATATTGGTCTACGTCAATGGTTCTCAAGACTGGTTGAATATTAATCCTACTCGTTACAAATATAGGTTATCAGGCCTACCCCTGCTGGATCAGATTTTTCTGGATTGGGGCAGCATACCTGTATTTTTAGAGAACTCCACTAAGCCATACCACTGAATGTTTTACAACCATTAAAAGTTTTAATGTCATCAAATGCTTATAGTATAATGCTACATGATAAAAAGAAATAAATTTGTAAATTTTCTGTGATGTCAGTTTGGGAATAAACTATATATAGTTAATGTCAATGGCAAATATTGAAAGGAAATACAGAGGATTGTTATCTCTGCGGGGAGGAATTATAACTGATCTGGATTGCATTTTATTGTTTTTCTTCCTCATCCACCCCAAATTTTCTACAATGAGCAGTGATACTTTAATAATCAGTAAAAGAAAAGAAAAGAAAACAAACAAACAAACAAAAAAACCCTAAATTATTTTGCAATGTAATGCTTATAGAATTGTTGTATGCAAACCAAAATGTATGTTCTATTTTGAATCAAATCAAAGTTGAGGACGAGGTAGACTCTGGGAGTCATTCTTAAGGATCTCAGGAAAACATCTAGTGTTCCTGATTATGTGGTTTGTTTCGGTCTGCTTGGTTTTGTGCCTGTAGTCACAGACGGGAGGATATGCAATGCGTTTAGTTTCCACCAAGCTTCCACCTTATTTGAGGGGAACATGTCAGGCAGAGAAGTATGAATAATGCATCAATTAGCAGGCAGTGTTAGAGATCCTAAGAAAAGTCTTTTTAAGTTTTTTACAGGGATTTAAAAAAAATGAAATCTGCCTTTTATCTTTCATCATACCACATCTTTACTGTATCTCTTTCTTGAAAATTGAACTAAAATTGCAGATTGGAAAAGTCGTCTGCTTTAAACTTTGCTATGATATCTATCTCTCTAATTTCTGCTGGTCTATATATTTATATCTGTCTGTCTACCTATCTATCTATCCATCTATCAATCAATCATCCATCTATTTGCAGAAAAGTTTCCAGAACCACTCTAGTAAGAAAATAGCAGTTTCTTGGAAAATGAATAGTAACCAACTTTATATAGACTATTCCTTCTAAGTTATTTAAATGTTGGCTGCACTGTCAGCATTGCCCTAGAGTTGCAGGGTTATTTGTATGACACACATGAAAACCTATTCCATGTAACAAAGATGCCTAGGTGGGGAGGAACAAATACCACATGAGGTTTTACTCTTGTGGCTTAATGAAGATGGC
The DNA here is from genome assembly GCA_030035585.1 of Dugong dugon. Taxonomy (NCBI): domain Eukaryota; kingdom Metazoa; phylum Chordata; class Mammalia; order Sirenia; family Dugongidae; genus Dugong; species Dugong dugon. Next base: position 39,310,063 of record CM057467.1, read on the forward strand.
CCCCCAACTAAGGGTAGATGGAGCAAGTCTGCAGAATAACTGAGAATTTACAACAAACCCCAAAGCTTTGTATAAAGTTAATTAATAACCCACTGAGGAAAATAACTATTATACCAATCAGGAAAATATGAAAGTAAGTAAACTAAGTTTTCAATTTGTCTTGTAGCTGTGCTATTGCTTTTCTTCCCAAATTATTCCTTTCAGTACATAAGCACAAGGCTATGTTTGCATCATTGGATTTGTACACTCATTTTCCAAGGCAGGATTTGGTCTAAATTGTTCTACATACATATGGAATAGTTTTTAGAAAAGATTCTAAGGCTTCACTCCTGTTTGTTTATATAATGACAATACAAGTAAGATTTGCATAAAATGGCAATATTGATCAATAATTTAACATCAAAATGGTGAGGAGAAAAGTTTTATAAGTGGAAAAACAATTCAGACCCAGTATGATTTAGATAAGGAACGCTGGAAAAACATTTTAATAAGGAAGGATTGATTTAAAAAGGAAGGATTTGCTTTGGATTTTGGATGAGCTATATGCAATTAAGGTAATGTTGATAGCTTTGTGTTTCATACTCCAGGTGAAGGGGAATTGAACACGTTAAGTAGATACTAGACTAGATTCCAGGAATTGTCTCCAAATTGTATGTGATTTGGTATTTCTATGACTAATTCCTATTGAAGAAATGAGTTTGAGGAACGTGATTCCTTGAAGGAACATTGTGATTTTTGTGAGGATCTATCAGTAATTTAGTCAGGTGTATTAGCTAGAAACTGTGATAAATGAAATTTTTAATTCTATTTTTAGTGTTGAGAATTTTTGGTAATCCTTACAAATTTTTATGCAATTTAGTTTCATGATTTCGTTGATTTTAGGTCACAGAGCAGAATTGTCTAACCTGTTTTGGGTTATGGACCCCTTTCAGTAAATGATGAGAATTATTAATACTTTCTCCCAAAAAAGACACAAGCATACAAAACCACAGATTATTATAAAGAAAATGTTCTACATCCTACTTTGGTGAGTAGTGTCTGGAGCCTTAAAAGCTTGTGAGTGGCCGTCTAAGATATTCCACTGGTCTCACCCTGTCTGGAGCAAGGGAGAATGAAGAAAACCAAAGACACAAGGGAAAGATTAGTCTAAAGGACTAAAGGACCACAACTACCATGTCCTCCACCAGACTGAGTCCAGCACAACCAGATGGTGCCCAGCTACCACTGCCGAATTCTCTGACAGGGATCACAATAGAGGGTCATGGACAGAGCTGGAGAAAAAATGCAGAACACAATTCTAACTCACAAAAAAGACCAGACTTACTGGTCTGACAGAGACTGGAGAAACCCCAAGAGTACGGCCCCTGGACACCCTTTTAGCTCAGTAATGAAGTCACTCCTGAGGTCCACACTTCAGCCAAAGATTAGACAGGTCCATAAAACAAAACGAGACTAAATGGGCACACCAGCCCAGGGGCAAGGATAAGAAGGCAGGAAAGCTGGTAATGGGTCTCACGATGACTTGTCGGGGTTGGCAACCAGTGTCACAAAACAATGTGTGTATTGTTTAATGAGAAACTAATTTGCTCTGTAAACCTTCATCTAAAGTACAATAATAATAATAAAAAAATAACAACAACAAAAAACCCCCCACAGATTGGCTTGCAATTTTAGGGGTTTTACAGACTTGGAAGGGCAATCATGCACACAGATTCAAAATATCTGTTCTAGATTCTAATTACACATTTTAAGATTAGTTAATGACTACTTTCAAGTATGTCTTAAGGGTAAGAGAAATAAAAAACAAACAAACAAACAACTTTTCTGTGACCAATGGTGGCTCCAGAATTTTAATATAGAAGAGGTTTTAAGGCTGTGATTTGCCTGGAAGGGTCTTCCTAGGTACTAGCCTCTGTCTGTGCCCACTCTGCAAGTGCATCATGTATGCGTGTGGGGTGGTGGTGGTGGTGGAGGCATACTGTATGTCAAATCAATAAAAATAAAATAAACTGTCTAGAGGTACTTTCGGTTAGCTTATGTAATATTGAGAAAATATCAATTATTCATATTGAATAATGTAATTTTATTTGGGGTAGCCTGGGGTGCTGTTTGAGGTTATATGGGGATAAAGCCTTCCCAAGCCACCCCCTTGTTATTATCACTGTGATCAAATCATACAAAAGGGAGCTTTGTTTCAAGATGAGTCTACAGTTAACCTAGATTGTGAAATGCTTCAAGTTACCTCTGAATATCATTAGCTTTCTAAACTTGTGATTATTATTATTCTAAAGTAAAATTTCAAAACTGCAAGAACTGATCGCTGTCATATTTACTGTCCATGAGCTGTTCCATCAGTACTATGCCTTTCACGTACGTGGACTGTGATCTCTTGCTGCTTGGACTGTCCGCTGCCCCTGCTCCTGGGTTCCCTCCTCTCTTCAGTCATGCTTCTTATTCTCCTTATATAATTTCCAGAATTCTAAAACATGCCACAACCACGGATCATATTTACTTCTTCCAGTGTTCGCTGACCCCTAAAAATTTTCTCCGGTTGTTTTAAAGACTGAGAATCCTAGAATTTTGAGCCAGAAGATAGTTTAGAGGCTATCTGCAACCTCGTTTAATAGATGCAGTCAGTGGGACCTAATAACAGTTAGGTGACTTGCCCACCAAAGCCCAGCTGGGACGCAGGTCTTCTGCCTTCTGGTCCAGTGCTCTTCCTCACAACACTACACACCTTTTGCTTCCTGGCAGTGCCCTTTTCTGTGCAGTTAAACTACTTATTCATCCCTCCTATGGCTCTTTAGGGGAACTTTTTCTTTTCCTGAAAAGTTTGCCAGGCTTGGTAGGGATTAGCCCTGGGTAATCTTTGGAAGTTCTTTGACTCATACATATTCATAAATATTCCCTGCCCTAGTAAATTGGCAACTTCTGTCCTCTCTGACTGAGTATTCCTTGAGTCAAGATAAAATTTAAAAAGCAGGTAGTCTTACCAACCAAACTGATACATCCCAAATGCTCAAGAAAGAGTGCAGTGGTTATTTAAAAAACAAACAAACACCAGTAACCTGTATAATGACTTGATTTGACTATATGGTAACATTTTTTTTTTTTTCTCCTGGATAGACCTAAATAAGATAGGTCTATTTTAGTACAGGAGGAGCCCTGGTGGTGCAGTGGTTAAGCGCTCAGCTGCTAACCGAAAGGTTGGTGGTTCAAACCCACGGGAGAAAGATGTGGCAGTCTGCTTCCATAAAGATTTAAGGCCTTGAAAACGCTATGGGGCAGTTCTACTCAGTCCTATAGGGTTGCTATGAGTTGGAATTGACTTGACATCAATGGGTTCTGTTTTAGTACGTGCAAGGCTCTTAACTACTTAAGTTCTAATATCATTTTTTGGGACATGTAATCTTGGATACCCAAGAACAGCATTATAAGGAAGCGCCAGTATAATAGATTAGAAAATTTAACATAGAAGAAATAGAACTGTAAAAACAATAAAATAACAGGGCCCAGCCTGCCAAAACATAATCTCCTCTCCTATACCCAATTATCCATTGTTTTTCTTGAAAGGGTTTCCCAAATTTATCTTTTCATTTCCATTACATGGGCATCACCTTAGTCAAGGCCTTTAGCACCTGATACCTGATCCACTGACTCTCCCAATCCATTCTCTACTACACAGACCCAGAATAATCTTTTTCTACTTATTTATAGTGCTTTGTCTCTCAAAAACCTGCAGTGACTCATGACTGCCTCCAGGATATTGTTCTAACTTTTCTGACATTGAAGGCTTCCCAACACTTCAGCGTACACATACCTTAAAATTGTACTTCGTTAGAATTTATTGAGTCAGATGCTGTGTCAGGTTCTTTATGTTCACACTGAATCCTCACACAATCCTGTGTGATAAGATTACATCTCCAATTTACAAATGAAGAAAGTGAGGCCAAAGGTCACATGACTAGTTAATGGCAAAGATGGGATTGGAACCTGGGTCTGTCTAACATAGTCTCTTACCCACACTAATCCCCTAATCAAGCTAGTTTCTTTATAGTCCAAAGATGCTTTATTCATAATTGACTCCAAAATCATGCTAGAACCTTTACCAGTAATCCCCCCCCCCACCACCACCTTAGCCTTCCCAATTGCTTATCATTTGCTAGGGATAATCACTTATTCACTCAACTCATATTTGTTTATCAACTAGTATGTTTGACCCTTCTTTATGGAGTTTTTCCCAGATACTCTAGATTCTATTTATCTCCTGCTTATTTAAATTATAACACCTATTATCTGGACCACTCACATGTTCTTTGAGTCATGCATTACTTTGCAATGTTATCTGTATACATCTTTTCTCCCTCTCGAAAGGCAGCAACTGTGTCTAACGGTACTTTTAATAACATTCTCAGTTTCTAACAGAGGGAAAGGAATATAGTAGACATGAAATAACTACCGGTAGAGTTGATATCTGAGTGAGCTCACTTGAGATGCTACTTTGCAAGGAACCCGTTAAAGTAAAAGAGTAGTGTGTTGCATAATAAAAGGAAATTCTTTGATCATGAAATCTAATGGATTTCAGGATGATCTGGTATGGAGAGTGTTTTAAATCAAAACAAAACAAAACAAAACAAAATCTTCTAAACTGTCAACTGTCTAATAAATGTTAGTAAGAGATACGTACAAATTTTTAGTCCATATTCGGTCCATTGTATAAACAAAATCATCTAGGAAGATACTTCACTGAGATTATAGATAGTTAAAGGGGTCACTAATTCGGTTTTCGTGGGAATTCCCACTAATTGCCTTTAGAGAGAAAAGGAAAGAACACTAAATGATAAAATCAAATACAGATTTCTTGTGAATATCAAGAGACAGCTGATCCCAAACCAACTCTAAGATAAAAATCCCAGATAATAGTATTTGTTTACAGCTCCCTTCTAATCTAAGTTTAGCAAATGAAACATACCACTTTTAGAAAATGTCTTGTTAGTAAATTTACTACTTAAACCAAAAAAAACCAAACCCATTGCTGTTGATTCTGAATCATAGTGACCCCATAGGACAGAGTAGAACTGTCCTATAGGGTTTCCGAGGCTGTAATCTTTATGGAAGCAGGCTGCCACATCTTTCTTTCGTGTAGCAGCTGGTGGGTTCGAACCACAGTCCTTTTGGTTAGCAACCGAGCGCTTAACCACTGCATCACCAGGTCTCTTAATTTACTACCAAAAAAATAAAAATAAAAAACTCGTTGCCATTGAGTCAATTCCGACTCATAGTGACCCTAAAGGACAGAGTAGAACTGCCCCATACGGTTCCCAAGGAGCGGCTGGTGGATGCAAACCGCCACCCTTTTGGTTAGCAGGTGTAGCTTTTAACCACTGCACCATCACGGCTCCAAGTTACTACTTAGTAGAGTAGAATTAGTAGAGTGTAATTCAGCACATTAAAAAAAATAAAAATTAAATTTATTATCAACTGAAGCTAAATGCCAACTGTATATTTAGTTTAACTCTATTAAGATTTATTTTACTGCATATTTAAATATATATTTAACTCACTGAATATGTCTAGATAACATTAATATACAATACTTTGTCTCCCATCAAGTTTTTGAAAGTAAAAATCACCCAGTTTCAATTTTTCTTTGTCACTGAAGGTTTCAGGCTTCTCAGCACTAGGTAAGTATTGGAATACTACACTCTTAACAGAAAATGTATGACCTTGTTTTACCTACTCCAACTTTTGGCTTGGGTTTTGCTTAGGCTGGGATAGCCCAAATAGAAAAAGGAAGGTAAGTAATCCAAACAGGGCTTCTTATAGAAATAAGGATTACATAAACATGAGATAATGGGATCTCAAAAGGAAGCTGTCAATTTGCCATTCAAAGTACTGGACTCTCTAGAAGCCTTGTAACCTAGGGCAGCATGTGGCTTTTCTGTTGCTCTCTGAAAAGAGCCGGAACCTAAGAATTCTAAGTCCGTGGGTCTTTAAAGATTTTAAATTTATGTCACTCTAAGTGAAGACGCAAAGCTGCTATTCTTTGAGAACAACAGGTCTCCTAATCATATTTAAAAACAGAAATATATTCTAACACTCATTTATTTTTATTAAACAGTTCAAATAGAAGAAAATGCCAAAATTTTAAATTCATAAAACAGTCTCACCTACATTTTCTTCTATTGGTGTTCACACTAGAACACAGCACACGGCTTTTCAGTTATTTGCTCCTTGTCAGAAGCTGCGTACTCCTTAAGCTATCAATTTGGGCACTTCCAGGAAATATTTTTTAATATATTTATTAAATTGAGTGAGTGCAATTAATACAAGTTCAATACTTTACTGAGCAATGTCTGAAACAAAACGGCAGCCAACTGTATTACTGCAAGATAATGACTCTATTTACAGGCAGCAAGTTGCCAGAATTTTCATTCTTTTTGCACATTTCTTCCTCCTTCCTAAACTTTCCTTCCTCTTGAGCCACAAGTGCCTCAGCTACCTGATCCTAACACTTTCTTAAAATCTCCTTGAGCCACTAAATTTTGAGAAGCTCAAGGAGATTTAGACTCCTTAGAGGGTGTCATGGATTGAATTATATCCCCCCCAAAATGTGTGTATCAATTTGGCTGGGCCATGATTCACAGTATTGTGTGGTTGTCCTCCATTTCGTGATTGTAATTTTATGTTAAAAAGGATTCGGATGAGTTTGTAACATCCTTACTAAGGTCACATCCCTGATCCAATGTCAAGGGAGTTTCCCTGGGGTGTGGCGTGCACCACCTTTTACCTTAGAAGAGACAAAAGGAAAGAGACAGGGGGACCTCCTACTACCAAGAAAGCAGAGCCAGGAGCAGAGCAAGTCCTTTGGACCCAGGGTCCTTGTGCGGAGAGGCTCTTAGTCCGGGGGAACATTGACAAGAGGGCCAACAGAGAGAAAGAAAACCTTCCCCTAGAGCTAACACCCTGAATTTGAACTTTTAGTCTTCTTTACTGTGAAGAAATAAAATTCTCTTTGTTAAAGCCATCTGCTTGTGGTATTTCTGTTATAGCAGCACTAGATAACTAAGACAGAGGGCAATGATAAGAAACACTGCTGAATAGGATCAGGAAGCTGATCCCTTTATGGTGCACATGGTCCATCTTTTTTCTAGTACCTCGAAGTCTGGAGGCTTTTTAAATTATACCAAATGTTTCTTCCCCTGGGATTCTGCCCTGTGGAAGAACCAATCTGAAACAGAGTACCAAGGCCAGGGATTCTGATGACTTCCACGGAAAACAACATACAAAGTGAGAGTTTACAGTAGAGAACCGTATAAAGCAATAGAAAAGAGGCCCGGGAAGCAGGTCTATAAGCAGGGAGAAATAAAACTCAGGACAATGTATCTTCCCTTTCCTCTTATTTTTATAATCATAGTTTTCATACACTTTCTTGAAAATCAAATTGATGAGTCTATATTGCTTTAGACTAAAAGTCCACGGCAACCATATTTCAAAATATAAGTTATTGAGATTATGTCAGCTTTTTATTTAAATTAAAAAATCTTAATAATGATACTTTTTTTTTGTAGTAACACTTTGTATTTTAGTCTTAATATTTTTGTGACCTCTTACCCATTATGATTTGATTTGACAGTAAGTATCCGTATTCTACATAAAGAAAAATTAACAACTGATAAAAATTTCCTAAGGCCTATGCAAGAATTTAATCCTTGATGGAAGACTGGTCCTAATATTTAATGATGATGAAAAACATAAATGCATCAGCAGATAACTGGCATGACTTGTGTGAAGGTTTTTTACCCCCCACTACAACAATTGTAAGTGAATGTTCAAATAACTATTATACACAGGTGGCAAGCTTGTTTCCTAATGCTGGTAGGTTAAAAATATAAATGTATAAAGAAAAAGGGGATAAAAAATAGGTGGGGGAGGGGTTTCCTTCAAATGGATGGAACCCATTCTTTTGAAAGAAAACTCCCCTCTTACCTTGGTCCTGGAGCTGGTTAGTTCTCCTCTGTCCTCCTCCTAGGGGAGAAATACCCAAAGTTAAACAATAATAGAACATGGTCTTGTATAAAAGTCAAGTTCAGTTCTGGCCAACCCGTTTCTCAGGTCTCACAAGACACTACCAACTGTCTGATATACGGGGCTTTCATGAATTTAAAATCCACTTTAAGGATTAAGCCAAAGGGAGACGAACATCAGCTGTGTAAGGGAAAGAAAACATTGTCTGCTCTTCAGTCAGTCTTGTCAGAAACTCTTAGTAAATTGAAGACTGGCTTAGAGCAGGGGAATTCCCAGGAGTGCGTTGCTTGGGTAATTTTAGTCAGCTGGAGTGGATAATGGAAGGTGCATCTTGGGGATACCTAGTGTTCCTTGGGAGAAGAAGACATGCCTCATTGTTCTCAGTCCATCTCTTTGATGTTCTTTACTCTCTTTTGAGAGTAAAATGATAGTGCTATAAGTGGTACCATGTTTGGAAGCAGTACTGAATCTGATATGAATAGGAAAGATTGAAAAAATAAAAAAAAATTAACAGGTCATTAGATGGGAGGGCTAGGGAAAACTCTAGGAGATAGATATTACCAGAAACTATGTGCTTGTTTTATTTTTTTAAAACAGAATTACAGGGGGGATAAATACATATATATATATATTTTTAGTATGTCTATGCCTAACTGGGAATGCTGATATCACTGGATAGAAATAAGGCAGTATAGCAAAAGAAGCATGGGTTTAGGAATTAGACAGGAATGGACTTTACTTCTAGCTCCGTCACTTAACAGCAATTTGACCTTGAGCTTCAGTAGCATCATCTGTCCAAATGAAGATAATAGTACCAACTTCAAGGAGTTGTGGGGGTCACGGTAGACAATCTACTTATACACATGTGCTTGGCATGTAGTAGGTGCTACTAAATTTCCATTTTCCTTTTCATTACATACCATCTCTGATATGGTCTTTTCTTATTTGAATTAACCTGTCTCTTTTGGGCTAGTCTCTACCAAACTGAGTACAGAGTCAGTTCCTAGTTACCCTTTGGCATAATTTCAGAGGTGGTGATTGGCTCCCATAAAAAAAATAAAATCAAATACCAGACAATTGATTGAATTCTGTGAGACATGAAGGACAGTGGAGACCAAGAATGAGCCTGAACCCATACAAGATCATGTGCTATTGTTATTTAACTTTGGGTAACTTATTAAAATTCTTTATCAAGTAAAATGATATCAGGTGAGAAAATGGATGGACTTTGGAATCTCAGGTTGTCACAGTATATTGCAGAGATATCAAAATGTGGGATGTTATAATCATTACCATAATGGCCATTATGAAAATGTGCAGGGAAAAAACACTACTTGGCAGATTCTATGATATGCAAAGCAATCTTGTCTCCATCTATTACTATTACCATTTGTTTGGCATTAGATTCAACCTTGAACTCCAATCATCTTAAAGTTACATGATATAAATATGGCATAATAAAACTGCTTTAACTACAAACATGCATTTTTTCCTTGGGAATTTTAGCTTCACTCATTATTTTTAATGCATATTCTAAACATGGTTACTTTGAAAACAAGCATTTCATCCACTAACAACTATAAATTGCAAAGAATATATACAGAAATAGGGCCCTTACTTTTTACTGAAACGAATACACTCTGAAATGGTGAAGTCGTGCTTAATGGGAAAAGAGCAAATTGTTTTATGTAACACCTACTTCATCTATGGAAGTCACTTATATGACAGAGTTTTGAAGGAAATATCCTTATATTCAGAAATGATCTGGGAATCTATGAATAAGAACAACTATAGTTACACTGCCTGGATTGGGTAAAATTACAGTGGCGGTAGAGTCTTCATTCTTCAGGACATAAACTGATTGCTATTTGTGATGAAGGGAAAACAAAAAAGAAATTAAATAGTACTGAAGTTGTTAGGGTTATTAGGGTGGCCTTAAAAATCACCTCCTCAGGTATTTCATATTAAAACATCACGAGATGCCACATTACACAGACTGATTGATATCATATCTAAATATGGAGATACAAGTTTTGTTCTCAAGAAAATCAAAGCAAGTCCTTCTACCTGCATGTGCTTGATTTTTAGTCTCTCCTTTACATAATCCAATGACTACTGTAAGATTTTTACCTTGCCAAAAGTTTGATATCAACACCTAATTTTAAAAGTCTTTATATACAGGTGTATAAGACCTGCATCTCTATCCCTAGCTCTGCTGGTTCTTACACAGAAATGCTTTCTTTAAATATCTTTCCATTTCACAAGGTAGACAGACTGCAATAAAAGCAACTATTTACTAAAAGAGTGACTTATTTAATCCAAAACCAGATGGGCTTCTACTGAAGTTCTGGGAATGAATTTTACCCCAGTTGCATTATGTGTCTGCAGTTTCAAAGCGGTACAAAAGAATTCTTCAGTTGTTTTGCTAAAGATAGTCGAGGCTATGGCTCGGAATTCCAGACTCTCAAAGTGGGAAGGGAATTTGGAGGTGACCCATCACAGTCTTCTCTTTAAGAGATGTGAGAATTCCTTCTACTTCTACTTGAACAACTCGGATGTTAGGAATCAAAAAGCAACGCCCCTCCCTCCTGATCTTCTGGCCACTGTCAAGTGTTTGAAAATCTTTCTTTGTACTGACCTGAAATCTACCTCTGTGCAATTTCTTCAATTTGACGAGAATTTATCAAGTTTTTGATATCAATTAAACATTATAGTTTCTTGGCCTAATATAGGTGTTTTCAAACTGCCTTGAAATCACCAACATTGCCGAAGCTATAGTATGGAAGAATCACATAAGTTGTTTAGTATGTTTTCATGGGTAAACTGTGTATTAAAAAGGCTTCCACCCCCCTCCCATAAGAGCACTGGAGAGAGTCAGAAGATCTCTTTTCTAATCTCAGCTGTGGGACTGTGGACAAGTCACTTAACGTCTCTAATTTGCCGTGTCTTCCTCTGTAATAAAATGGCATTGAGGGTGGGTTGTTAAAGGGAGCAAGTGAAAAAATATTGCAGAATTGGTTTGAAAACTATAACGTTGTACTGTCATCAATATTACTGTTTCACTTAGGGAATATACTGCTTAGAAATTTTTAGAATTCTATATTAAGCCATATTTAGAAATCATCTTTTAAAAGTGAATAAATTAAAAATAATATTAATTAAATGATATAGTAAATGAGTCTTTGGCTTTTACAATATTATCATTATTATATCATTTTAATAGAAAGTAATTTTTTTTTTTAACCTATGCCCTTTACTTTTTTTTTTTTTTTTTTAATTGTTTGGATGGCCCTTTAGATTTTACTCTGAGAAGCTATCTGTGGTCAGCTTTTCTTGGATCCTATTTACTTCTGACTTTCCTCAAATATGGAGCCCTGATGGTGCAGTGGTTAAGAGCTCAGCTGCTAACCAAAAGGTCAGCAGTTCAGATCCACCAGTCACTCCTTGGAAATTCTTTGGGGCAGTTCTACTCTGTCCTATAGGATTGCTATGAGTCAGAATCAACATGATGGCAACAGGTTTTTTTTGACTTATCCTCAAATATAATCCAAGGTTTAAGGTATTTACTGGTTTAGGATTCTGGATACCTGGGGCTTCATTTAAAAATTTCTCTTTTTAATGCTTTCTTTTACTGTTCCCTTTTTCATGATAAAGGCACTGACAACATAGGGCAGCTGTACTTGGTGACTAATGCTTATATGATTTTTTTGTGGTTGTAGTTAAAGTGTCTGGAAAGAGGTGAACCTAGGCTCTGGGAAGCTAATGATGCCTTCTCTTAGTTTCAGATAGGATCTGGCCTGCTACCACTTCAAAAAGAGATATTCAGAAGACGTACATCAGGCCCAAATTGGAAACAACTAGGATTCTATAATAGCAGAGGCCCTCTAGGTAGCTCTTGACAGTTATTATACAACCTTCAGTGCAGTGAAGCAGCAGTAGTGAGGGGTCCACACACTCTTATATTTCCTTGGAAAGTGAGGAGCTGTCTGTGTTATATGCATTTGATTGATTCCAATTTAACTCATTTTGGCTAACTCTAAATATTTAGCACCTAGAGAAAACACTGGATTTTTAACATTTCAGTAAAATCTTATCTGTGGGTTAATCTCTTTTTTGAATACCACAAATCAGAAAAAAAGGGGATGAATAATGTCCAGTATACTAGTTTACTTCCACATGATGTGTGGGCTTTGTATGGTCAGTGGTATTAAAATGATACGGCCAATAGATTTCTCCCATACCTCAGTAACATACACTCTGAAAAGCAATGTTGATGCCAGGGATATTTTGTGCCTTTTATTTAATTTTGCTTAATCGTTGAGTTGTGTGATATTAAAGGAGCATATTGAAAGGGTTTCACAAACTTTTTGAAAGTGTGTTTCATTTCGTGGATGACTCCGAACAATGATTTTTAGATTTTCAAAAAGTGTGGAGACTGTCTGTTTAAAACAAACTACATGGAAAAGACTTTTCTGATATTAAGGAGAATAAACAATATGTTCATAGTATTTATATCTCTTGTTAATATTATTTATAAAATATTATCATAATCAATATAATGCTTCTTTCTGAGAAGGCTCAGGGCCAGGACTAGGTGTTCTGGAGAACTGAATGGCAATTTTCTATCTGGGTGTTGCCAGATGCTCATGATAGTGTGTGTTGGTAGCAAAGTTATCTCAAATGTATCCTATTTCATTCTGAAAGCAAGATTTATTGGAACGATTTTTTTAGGGAAGAATAAAACACTAAAATACATGAGCTACAGTTTTATTCCTAACTAAATTAGAATAGAATATAATTCTAAACCAAGGTCTTTACTATTTTCCAGATCATTTCAGATGACTGTCGAATTATCTTCTTTTTCTTAAATATGAATCATAAACCAGTGCCCATCTTGACTGATATTATCTTTAGAGACAAAATGTAGCTAAAGATGTTTAAAATTATGGATGAGTGGCTTTCCATATGCTATGCTGAAATAAATGGGTACATTTTCATTTTTACAGAAAGTCATTATTTATTTATGATGTATTAAGTAGATGCTTCATTAGTGTAAAACTGCATTAAAGCAATATAATACAAAATTCTACACTTAGGAATAGATAACATCATCCATAATAAAGTGAGCTTTATAGAATTCAATTATAGGCATCTTGGAGTTTTATGGTTAATCAGATTACCATCACTCTCTCCAAATCACTGTGGGTATGTCTAAAATATCCTTTACACGTCTTAATTATGGCAAGTTTAAGGAGGCCTGTCTTCCTTCTCTTCTGCAGTATATCCCCACCCCACCTCCACCTCCATGTGCTTGGTTAAGAGGCCCCAGGCACAGTAAGGGTAGGAATCTACACAGCATGATGATTCTCTTCTTGCTGTTATGGAATTGTTTCATATATGAGAGTTATGATCTCTCCAAGAACTTTTAATGGTTCCTCGCTGCGACAATTTGTGCTGAAGCAGCCCAAATTGTAATATTCCTGGCATTCTTTCCTTCAGGAAGGTAAGTCTGGAGAATAGAATCCAATACAAATGATGTGCAAAATAAAAAAGAACTGTCACTTGACTTTTACTGCTGTTCTGAGGATAAATTAATAGCCACTCCTAAACTAAACACAGGTATCTTTATAATTGTAAACTCCAAGAGCATTTTACAGCCTGAGGTTTTATAAGGAATAAAATTAATCTGACACAGCTTCCCTAACCATTGAGTGAAGACACGGCCAAAGAATAGCTCTGTAACTATGGTCAAAAGCTACATTATGCACAGCAGGAATTAAAAAAAAACCTCGTTTGTGGACAAGAATCCCCTATGCCACTTAAATATTAGTCCAGAGAATGCTGAAAAGCAAGATATGAGGAAATGGGGACAATTTCAATAGAAAGGAGATAGCACTGACGTTTGATACATTCAAGTCTACTTCAGCTACTTTTAAGGGCAAGCAGGCACTGTCCTCCACACACCAATGCCACACATACATTAACTCTTTACCTTTCACCTGAATAATACCATCATGGCAACATTATGGAATGGCCTTAGTGCCCCCTCCTGTTATGGGAGTCTAAGTCTCTAATGCCTGCAGGCTTGTCAACTCATGCTTGCCAGGCAGAGTTGAGGGGTGTTGAAAGCCTCACATGGATAATGTCCCTGATGCAGTGTTTGTCTTGCCACTGGAATGTTAAATGTAACCAGCATACCCACACATCTGGCTACAATCAACATATCTGATTCAACATAATGGCAGACATAGCAGCTCCAGGCATGCTAATACCTGCTGCTCTTGCTATTTTTCTAGTTCTAGGATTCCTGGTTCCATAAATGTCCCTTCCACCACCTGTGCCTATACTCCAATCCTTTTGTTTTGGAGATCCTTTCAGATGCTTTGTTTTAGTCTTCTATCTTCTCACTAATACAGCTTAGTTGTGCCTCTTTCTAGGTTTCAGCATTGCAGTGCCCTCAAGGGAACAGTCTCCTCTCCAGTCCTGGTGCTTTATAGCTTTAGTTCCAGAGAATCCACACCTGGGCTTCCACCCACCACGACAGAAAGGGAGATCCAAACACACAGTTTTCTGCATGCACTTGCTTTGCTGTTCCTGTGTGCCTTCTTAGCCTGAGCACTAGGGACGCAATTGATTCTGGAGACCATTCCTTTTAGTGAGATGATCTCTAAAGATGAGTGACACAATATGGAACCTGTATGGCTACTAAACACATACAAACCAAGAGGAAAAACTTAAATACCCTACTAATGTAGGATAAGCACAACTGTAGATTTTAAATACATTGATTAAATATCAGATTATGAGCTTTGGTCTTAGAACTTTGTTTCCAAAATATATTTGAGTGGTTGTAAGTTCTGCATTCATGTTGGTTGTGTGTTGTCACTGAATTAATCTGATTTGTATGGGATATAGATATTTTTCTGAAAATTCTTTATAGGATTTGTCTATGAGGCAAATGTGTGGGACTAGAGAACAACAGTTGAGAATTTTGGTTTCTCTTAAGAAAGTCAGAATTGAGATCTACTGTTAGATCTTTTATCAAATCACATTGTGAAGGCTTAAATAAGCTGTTAAACTTCTTTTGTAGAAACTAAAGGGCTGCAGATTACCCAGTTTTTCAGGCAAGTTACCAAAATATGACTTTGAAGTGTAATGGTGAGAAGAGTAAGGGCTAAACACTGAATTTAGAAACTTTTCAGTCTGGTATTTTCTGGTTGCCTCCAAGCATCCAAAGAACAAACATCTTGAAAACAACAAGATAAATTCTCAACTGGAACCCAACAATCATTTGTTGAATGAACTGGCAAAGGAATGAAGGCAAATATTTCAGCTTTTTGTTGTTGTTGTTTGTTCATTTGTTTTGTTTTTTGACTCGTGGGAAGAATGGCAAAAATGTGCAATGCCTGCTAAAACGTAAAGAAATGCAGAAAAAAAGCAGCATTTTTTTCATACTCATGGGGAGATATAATTTTAATCATCTTTTAATTACAGGACAGCGCTAAATAAAAAAATCTAGAATTTCAAATGGTTATGGTAATTTTAATGCTTTCTGTTGTATTCAAAACATCCAGAAAGGGAAAGATGGAGTATATGGATTTTAAAGTCCAATTATTTTTCTCTGATACACATGTAACATTGATACATTTATCATGTGACATCTCAGTTTGTGAACACAAAATGCTTGGAACCCACAATAGACATCAGCATCGCTAATAACAAACTGGGTGTTTAAGCATATTACGATAGGGAGGAATTTATGTGTGTTTGTGCGTGAGTATGTATGCTGAGAGGTACAACTGATTTTTGTGTGTGCATTTGTCTAATCCCTAGCCTGGCACATAATGTTCAAAACATAATGGGAATCATAAAAACTAATGTTGTCTGTAGCATCTTTTAATATGGCACCAAGAAAAATGAAGAATATTCATAAGCAAAGACATCTCTTTAAATAATAGTTAAAAATTTGCATACTAATCTGCCACAACTCATTTCCAGAAGATGAGTTTAAAGCTTATTCACCTGAGACCAAGTGCTGCTCAGGAATATTATGTACTCAGCTTTAAATTTCTCTACTTTTAAGTATTTCTAGCATTTATTTGTACTATGTATTCACAGTTGACTTGTTACTAATGCAAAAAATAGACTTCAGCTTTATTTCCACATGCAACCTTCAGCAAACTACTTTCTAAGCCTTCCAAGTACACCCGAGCTGAAGACTAAATATGTCTAACAAGTTTTACATGGGAAAGTGGTTCTTTAGGGTAATATATTTTTCATACATGAATTTGAGTATTAAGTTCAACACATGTGCCCTCTTGAATCCTCGAAAGTGCAAGAAACATCATTTGACCTACAGGAGAACTCAGTTCACCTTGATTCAGCTCTAGGCTCGGCAAAGTGTCCTATGAGGCCAGTGATTTCGTTAAATAGTGAAAGAAAAAGTCCAGTGAAAGATGTTGTATTCTAATTTCCATTCTTAGTACTTCCTCCCCCCTCTGCCATGCTATTGATGTGGGGTTGTGACTTGCCTATTGTAAGCTAAGCATGACGTCCTGGTTTCAAAGGCTCATTCCCATGCTATGGGTTCCTGTGACTGCCATCAACAAGTCCAACAGGGCTTTAGTTCTTCCAGGCCTCATCCACTGATGCAAGTTCTCTGGGAACGGCTTTCTTCTGAAACATCTTTTTTTTTTTTTTTTAAATGACAGAATATTTGCCTTCTTTTGGATACTGTTACATAAAAATCTTTACAGAAGGTAAAGTTTCGATGAAATTATTACTCTAGAATAATATATCATTTTTTTTTAACTTGACCTCAAATATTAGGGTTAATTAATGAGTTCTTATTAGGGTCAGAGGATGTCTTCACATTTGATCCACTGCTTTGTTCCTTGCATATACTTACAGATGCCAGATACTATGAATATCTCTAAAAGGGATAGTCTCATCTAACAACTACTTACTAGTAATTCTATATTAACCAAAATTAATTCAACCTAACCAAACTTTAACAGTTTTATTTATTGTATAGTAAAGTTGATAGTAAAATATATATTAGTATGTATGAATAGATAGCATATAGTGTATATGTAGCATATATAGTATACAATAACATATAAACCTGTTGCCATTGAGTTGATTCCGACTCATAGTGATCAGAGTAGAACTGAGTAGAACTGTCCCATAGGGTTTCCAAGGAACAGCTGGTGGATTTGAACTGCCGACCTTTTGGTTAGCAGTCGAGCTCTTAACCACTGTGCCACGAGGACTCCACAATAACATACAGTAAGCTATTTATAGTATGTAAAGTTGATAGTATTGATAGTAAAGCCAAAATAAATATAACAAACTTCCTTTCACATTCCATTGCAATGCAATCTAAATTTATATATTTTAAAACAAGCTTTAAAAATGTCTTAGTCAGAGAAAGGCCTTCACAATTGTTTTGGATGGTTAAGAGTATTGGAGAAGAGGTGAGAGAGAAGGCCGTAGCATTGACAGAAGCATAAACACCATTGCATATATGAAAAGAGAGATAATATAAAGGAAAAAATTTTGCCCTTCTATCTCACAATAAGACCTGAAAGTCTTCTTTAGAAGATAACTTGGAAAAATAAAGACTAATGCCAGCAAGTTTTAAGTTCTTTCACTCATTGATATTTATAGTTTCTAGGTAAATGTACTCACTTCTCTTTTTATATTAGACTCTATGGATACTAAGTTTAACAGTATCAATATACCTGGCATCATTCTGTCACCTAAAAATTGGAGAATCTATGTCAAAGTACAATAAACCAATAATTTCTGGGCATCATAATTTGGCCTTCTGTGATGGAGAGCTGTTAGTGATAGTTCAATGTTTTAACATTTCAATTTCTGTGTCCAGAAAAAAAAAAATACTAGTCTGAAATAAAGTCTCTCTGAACAATAAACAGCTCTGTTTATCATTTTCTACCATACAGATGGCACTTTTTTAGCCCAGTTACGGGTACACTTTTGTGATGATCCGGATTACATTTGTTTTAAATTCTTTATTAAAGGCCAGGTTCTGACTTAACCTCCAGATTATATATCACACTCTCCCCCTTTTTCTGTGACATTTATTCTGAAGCATTTTGACCAAATGGCAAGGCCTAGAGATTAAAACTCCCTTGGCCAATGGAAGATTGCTAGTCATTTCCCTGAATTCTCTCGTTAAGCTTTCCTAGGGGGAAAGATTACTGTTTTCTTTCTTAAAGCCTCATATTGCCTAATGAATCAAAACAGTTGAGTGTGTGAGAAAGCTGTAGCTGAGGACCAGGTAATGACAAGGAAAGAAGCAAGTTGCACTATATCCAGAGATATTAACCCAAAGACCTGGTTGAAAAAGAGATCCTATAGGAAAACAGGCTCAGTTCTTACCGAACAAGCAAGGCCAAAAGGTTTCAAAGACAGTCCTGATACAGGAATGCCCTCTGGATCTTGCTCTAATGAATGCAATTATTTTGAATTTGCTTCTATAAGCTAAATCATTCTCTATATTACTTTGCCTCCTTTGAAATAGAAGAGTCCTAGTAGAATAAGAACAAGAATTTAAACCTAATGAGCCTCCTGCTAGGATGGGCTAGGGGTAGAGGCGTGAGGAGGTGGGGGGTAAGGTGGATGCTGGTTAGCCTTCAGTGCCCTCCCAATGTTCTGAAAGACAGGACAAAATGATGTGGTTTTGGCATGCAGGGGCCAGCTTGCTCAGGAAATTGTGGCATGTATAAAAACAAAGCACATAAACAAACTCTCCATCCAGGAAGCAGAGTTTAACAATTGGCTCATTAACAAGATCCAGGGAAGGACAGGAAAAGAGGGGGAAGCCAATGGCTGATTATTATACAGCTCTAAACAGATGAAGCCCTTCAGCTTCTCCCCAAACAATCCCTGTAGTGTGGATTTGACAAAGTCGCACATTTAAGAGGGGACTCTCTTGCCATCAATGGGAGTCAGACGTACCCGTATCTGAGGGCCAAATTCAGTCCCTGGAGCTTGACTTTATCAGTAGACACAAGACAGAGGACAAGGCAGCTACATCCACAGAGAATTAATTAAGAGCAAAAGCAACATCCAGTGAATGTAATCAATAGTCTGAACACTAATCTACATATCAACCACTATTGCTTTCTCCCCTCCCATTTCTTTTGATTGTTTACACTAAGGTGTTCTTACAACTACTGCTTCAGTAAAGATTTATTTACTATTTGGCCTTATTGAAGTGACATATTTCCCATACAAAATACACCCTCAAAGACCAAAAATCTCGATGCCAATTTAAGTTTCTGAATGGTTGGAATCTTTTAGAGCAGAATTTTATCAGGGATGATATATTAATTTGGCTTTCTCCCTGCACATTTCTCCAGTTTCATATGTGATGTATGTTAAAATCAGCCTGATTGCAAAATTGCCAGAGTCCACACCCAAATTTATCTTTGCTGAGTAGTTTCGTTCTATCTCTTTTAAAAAATTTCCCTTTTGTAGCATACCATAACCCCCCTTGCTAAGCATTCCAGTGTTGCTTGCAAACACAAAGTATTGGTTTAACACAATGCTTTCGGTTACTGCTATTTGTTTCTTACATCTCTCCCAACCCCTCCCCACCCAATGTACCTACCAAAGGCACATTACAGTTCCCATTTTGAAACAAATGAAAACAATCCTGTAACTTTCATATTACTTTCCATTTATGCTGGGCAATAAAACAGGTCTCATTACCTTATTTTTCACTGGCTTACCAGAGACATCATTTTTCAAGATCAGGTTCTTGGTCAAATCCTTTAGCAAAGACTCTGACTTCTTGAATCTGTGCTTTGTGTGACTGTCTCCTGAGCAGCACTAAGGCCAGAGTAACTTGTCAGCTATCACTATTGTCTCCAGCCTTGCTCTAGACCCAGTAATTCAACAGCAGCCTTTATTACTTAAGGAAAATAGGAAATTCTGCCTCCTGGACATAAACATGTGAATTCTCTATGTCCAGGACCAAGAAGGTGAAAAGAGCAGATTTTACCAACATTTCCTTAAGCATGAAAGTCTCACTTTTAGTACATGTGGATTGTTATCCACATGCTTGATGCTTTGCTCATGAATCACATTTCAGGGTATATCTGTAAACATTTTTGGATTGTCAGTGGGCCTAATTTTACAGATTTTACTTACACCATACTCCCTTTGAAATAGGTGGGAGTGTGACTTGAGTAAACACCATAAAACTAGAGCCCATTCCTCCCTCTGATCATGATGGCTTTTATAAATGGATGTGATTTCAAAATTAGCACCAACATAACTTCAGGATAGTCCAAAATAGAAAGATGCCATAATAAATGAAACATTGAAATGGAAAAAAAAAGTGGTTTGCTAGGAAGAAAGAAGTTGATTTCTTCTCCACCAGAAACTAGCAGCCAGTCATAATTTAAAAAAATAATGATAAAATGTAGAATTATTACTGACACAATGATAGTGTAGGTTTTGGTGGCTAAAAAAGTTGATGAGATCTAGAAGCCTACGCTACCCGTGTTTTAGGCCCACTGGAAACAGCTAGTGTTCAACCAGTTTGGTTTTTATATGGCCTTAAAAGATATATATCAACTATGATTAATCATTCTCAAATTAAAAAAAAATTACCTGATCGTTGACCAAAAAATATGAAATGGAGAAAAAGAAAACAAACAAACATACCATGTTCACACACAAAACAAAATAATTCTCTCAGGGACATCAGGGAAGGTGGAATACTATAACAACACATGTTATATTGTTATACTATTCCACCCACCTTAATGAGGAGCCCTTGGGCGTTGCTACTCCATAGCCTTTGGAATCCAGATTTCCTCCCACTTTCATCGTATCACATGGCTTTCGCTGCTCAATGTATTCATTCATAGTGGACTCCAGGAGAAAGGCAAATTTGCCCTTGGATTTGCGGACACGAGCTACTCCCTCAGCTGTAGTTCTAGTGAACACTGACGGCTCTGCTGATCGCATGTAGGTCCACATCTTTTCATACACTGCTATTTTTGATCTCTGGAGGAAATTAAAATAAAATTAAATACAGGAAAGAAGGGAACAACATGTTAATATTGACCGAATCAAAATCAGGATAAAAAGCCTTTTAGTACGTTTCCATTGCCCTCTAACTCCACTTTGCCACATACTAATGGTTGTCTTTTCAAATTAGAAAATGGCCTTTTAAAACTGTTTAAGGAAGTTACTGAAATGATACACATTTAAAAGTGATATTTGAAGAAGAGCTCAGTCATATTACCTCTCACCATGTTAATTACCATACTCAACTGCTTAAATAAAAACTTTTGCCACCAAGTGATTCCGACTCACAGCAACCCTATAGGACAGAGTTGAACTGCCCTACTGGGTTTCCAAGGAGCGGCTGATTGGTTCAAACTGCCCACCTTTTGATTAGCAGCCAGCTCTTAACCACTGTGCCACCAGGGCTCCGACTGCTTAAGTAACAGTTTATCATTTCTTTCTGATGTAGGATGTCATGAAGAGTTGAACATTTAAAACCATGTTTTGTATCACATTATGGAAAACTTGAAAAAAGGCAAGATATGATTTGATTTCAGCTTTGCCAAACTCCTCTTATTACTAAACCTGAGTTATAACTAATAAGTTATATTTGTTATGGTGCAAGATTTTAAGGAAAACAATTCCAATATGTATACAAAAGTACGGTTCATATCAAGTCAGTATTTGAACACCAAGGAGGAGGAGAAATCTGCTGTAGTTTACAAACTATCTCTAACACAAGAGTCAAACTCTAGGTCTAGCAAGACATTTTTAGACTTTTTCTGATAAGATCCCCAAATACAAGATATATTTAACTTTAAAGAGAAATGATTCCTGTATTCCCACATTTATATTGTAGTAGAGTTGATCATCCTAATCTCCTAATTTCAGTCCAGAAATTTACTTATTTTTGTAAATTACTTCTGTCTACTTGGGCTCTATCTCTATTACTCTCTATTTATTCAGGTTCTTTTGCTGGCATCTGCATTCACATTAAATTTTTCATTCACACATACATCTTTAATGTGACATATATCTGAAAGAACTTAAATCCAAAGGACATATTTAATAAGATAGAAAAGCCTGAATCCCATTTGATGTTTGATAATACAATGATACACATAGACTTTTATTTGGATTTGTTAAATCACAAGGTGCTGAAATTTTGGCTCTGGATCCAAACAGAAGGCAATGGAGACTTCATTCAGACTTAAATTTCTGCGTGTGGTCAAGCACGTACATTATTTCCATTGGGCTTCCTTTATTTCCCAAAATATAGAATCTAACAAGAAGCAGCTCTTCAATAATCAATGAATATCCTGAATAACAAACTTATGAATACATATTTTTGGGCAAAGGCAAATTATTTAGGTAGACAAAGAAAGAAACCACTAAAAACTCTTAGGTGGGATCCCAAATTTTGGTTTTATAAAATGAGAAATTAGTAATCAGTAGAACAAAATAATAAACCATACAATATATGATTTCAACACCAAAAAGAAGATATTTTGTGTTCATTATATTCAAATGTTGATACATATCAGGATGGGAACTTGACACCCTATAGTTTCCTATAAAATGTTTTATGTTATTAACACTTAAAAAAAACTCATGATTTAAAAAAATATGTTTGTGTGCACACACAAGCACATGCGTGTGAATGTAGATAATGCCAGGTCACTTCTGGCTACAGAAATCCTCACTCAGGAAATTTCATGCCGCACTATAATCCAGC
The DNA here is from genome assembly GCA_030035585.1 of Dugong dugon. Classification (NCBI taxonomy): domain Eukaryota; kingdom Metazoa; phylum Chordata; class Mammalia; order Sirenia; family Dugongidae; genus Dugong; species Dugong dugon. The sequence continues at coordinate 39,332,873 of CM057467.1, forward strand.
TGCAAAGATTCTATGTCCTTCTACGACAGAGGAGTACCTGGATTCAGGCCCCTCAACTGTGGGATCCACTAGCAAGATTATGTTACCTGGTCTTATTCATTCTGTCTTTAAAAATAGAGTTCTGTTCCAGAGAACTAACCCATCCATTTTACAAGTTCTGATCTTTGAAAAATATAAAACTCTGTGGACCACTTGATATAGAGTGTCTGTTAACATTTATTCTGTTAGTTTCAAATTTAGAGAAATGTTGGTAAACAATATCCTCTAGGCATATGACCACTTGTCTATATATTTATAACTTGAGAGTTTTCTTCATGAAAGGTAGATTATCACATAAATTGTGTACTTAACTATGTCTACTACATTTAAAACAGAAGAGACAAAACCTATCTGAACATTAATTTAATTCACATATTTGTTTGAAGTTTTTTTTAAGAATATGAGAATCATAAATATACACCTATGTTAGTTATGTGGCAAATTTCCAGTTGCTCTTCAGTAGCTTATTAAAGGAATAGGGAACAGGTAAACAAAATGGAAAAAGTTTTTTAAGGGCTTACTAATGATTTAGATCATTTAACTTTAGACTGCAGCATTCTATTAAAGTGCATGATTCACTTCCTTTTTAAAAGGAATAAAATACATTTAGGCTATTGATGTATTTTGAAAGTCCATTCTTATAATATTAACATGTAGAACATTACTTCCACATCTCTTTAAATGTATTGAATTAAGTATACCTTAAGTGCAAGAGTTTAAAAGAGGTTAAATTAATTCCTTTAAAATCTGGAAGGAGTATTACATACTGTAGTTATACTACACTTAGCAGGCGTGAGGTATAATAAAAATTATGAAATACAGATTCCCAGTGGAGAATTGAGAAAAGATGAAAGTGACTTTTTTGGGGAAACAAATTAACATGGTTTGTCACAATATAAATGTTTAGAAATTCTGATTTAAAGAGACATGGCTTAGATAAGGTCACATATACATGGTGAAGGGGGCAGAAATCAAGCGGAGGCACTGGAAATAATATCCCTGTGCCTTATCTGGGACTGCAAGAAGGTGCTTGATAAGGTTTGAGGGCAAGCAAATATTTATAACTTTAATGAGACAGGCTAAAATGAGGAACTTTCTGCAGACCCAGCAGGCTCATAACCCACTGAACCCATTGCCATCCAGTCGACTTTGACTCATAGCGACCTATAGGGTTTCTAAGGCTGTAAATTTTTACAGCAGCAGACTGCCACATCTTTCTCCCACAGAGCAGCTGGTGGATTCGAACCACTGACCATTTGGTTGGCAGCTGAGCACTTAACCACTGTGCCACCAGGGTTCCTTGCAAGCCCATAAGGAGAGTGATAATGGAAATTTTAATTTCCTAAAAATAGCTACTTAAAAGTCAGGTTTGGGGACTGAATATGCCCATGGTGGTAAAAACAGGGATAACATAAAAATTGTTATTTTTTAAATTAGAAAACTTTTCTTAGGTTTATTTGTTTTCTCTTTATTGTGAAAGCTAGTGCATGGGAAACTATTTGATTTAAAGCACTGTTTTAGTACTGTACTTAGGACAACTCTTACAGTTTTAAAAATGTGCTGTCCTTTTAATTCCCCCAATATGAAGTATTTTGGCGTTTCTGCTTGCAACAAAAATATATATAAAATGTTATGCATTATAGTTAAAGTTTACATTGTTATCATGTGAGTTATTTCCCTCTTCCACTAGACTGTGCAGTAAGACTGAAGTTCTAGTGAGAACTCATAAATGCATAATCTGATGAGATTATAAGCCCCGAGATAGTCATCTACTGCATTTATGCACTCTTGATTTCACTGATGACTGAAGAAGGTACTGAATAAAATTTGCAGTGAAATGAAAATCAGTGTGTTTGTATAAAGTGTATAATAATGTAAAAGTACCTAAACAACAAAGTCTGTCATTAAGTGACAAATACAAACTTTCTTTAAATGCCTTCATCTTTATGCTTAACAAGGTGCCAGAACCTGAAGCATATCTAGTTTTATAATGGGGCAAAATCGAGGCAACCATTGAATTTAGATGTAATTTTTCCCCATGGTCTAATTCTTTTTCCAGTTGATTATGACTGTGACATTTTTTGAAGGGCTGAGTGTAGGTCACTGCCTGAGGCAACTTAGTGGAGCTGACGGATGTATTGTTACTGTGTTCCGACCAGAAAACATTTCTGACAAGTACAAAAATACCCTTCACGTTCCGTTTCCTCAACCTGTCAGACAAATGGTTTATTTAAACCAGGTCATTATCTAAGGGAAGAGGAGGGAGAAAACAGGGTTGGAAATGAATGATATTTTTTTATCAGAGAACCTGAAAATATGCATGCCTGAGAGTATACTGCCAGGGAAAATTATTTTCTTGTCCCATTAGGGTTCAAAGTGTTCTGCAACAATAAATGTCTATACTTGTCAAAATCTTCCAATTTTTAAACTGAATTTGGGTAAGAGAGAAAGGAAATAGGGCATGGGGATTGCACAGCTTGTATGGAAGACGTCTATAAATCTAGGAAGCAGATTTCCTCATTCCTATATTTCTTATCACTGTATTCTCTTAACTTCCTCACCAGTTTTAGAATTGAGCAGTTTTTTTTAAAACTCTGTGAAGGTTAGAAATAAACATTTTCAGTGTGCTTGATGCTAAAAAGCTTTACCATGAGTTAGTTTTGGATTTTTTCAGAGACATGACATTTCTTTTTCTATTTATCACTCCAGGTATGACTGAGCAGCAAATATTTTCTTTATTCAAATAAAACTTAGGCATCAGTTTTCATTAAAATGCATGTGATAACACAAACTTGTATTCTTTGTTGATATATATGCAGAATAGTTTCTAGACAAAATAATTAAATTTTACCTACTTACTTTTGGGTGGAAGCAGTTTATGAACCTACAGATTTCCAGCAAGGTACTGAAATTATGTTAAAATGTGTTGAACAGTATAATACTTCTACTACTAAGCTTTAGGGACTGGGATGCACTCAATATGCACAAAAAAGTTTGTTAATTAAGTTTACCCATTAGATATTGTTAATAAAAATCTGTTGTTGTCATGACTATCACAGATTTGGAAAAATTTGCAAATATTTTTTAATTAACAAAAATTTGACGAGTACTAATAACACTCCAAATTGTTGACAAGAACTTGGTTGACTGTATAGTGTCTTTATTAAGACTGGGTTTGACTGAGTTTCTGAATGATTTATTGTTGATTTAGTATTATGTAAACATCTGTAGTAAATTAGGATGCTATAATCAAATCTTATTCTAAAAAAGAAATAGCTTACTGAAATTCAAATGAAAGTTAAGACTTGCTTAAAGGGCAGAACATCTTGTTTTTAATTTCCAAGCTGAGCCAGAAAATTATAACATATAAATTTAAAATTAGAACCTAATTTCTCAAGTAGTCTATATAAGCATAAACATAAAGAACTATTACAACTTTGACATAAAATCTTAGGAAATAGAAAAATGTATCTTGTCTCCCAAAATATTATATATACCAATCTTTAAACAATTGAAATGAAATAAAAAATGTATTCATTATAACCTAGTTAAATATTTCTGAAAATATCACTCTGACTGCTTGTTTATTTCTTGGTTCTGAAGTCACAAAATAAGCCCTATCTCTGATCAGATATTACCAAATGTATATCTCTGGATGTAAGTAGAATTAGAGGAGAGAGCTCACTGATCAAAATTCATCTACATAACGGAACAAACGTCTGCCATTCAGATGGCAAGTTACAGCAATCTTCCATATATGAAGTGCAGTTACACAGTTTGAACAATTTTATCTGCAAAAGCAGAGAAATCAGCACAAACTAAATACTATACAGTGTCTTACAGAGGCATCCAGAACTCAATAGCCTTGCTGCCATTATCTTGTGAGAAGGCAAGTATGTTGGTTTAAAATCAATTGTTATAGAATAGATTATAGAATAATATAACTCATATAGGCAGTATAACCTGCAATTAAGGTTTTGGATTTCAAATGCTGCAAGTTAAATCTATTTTTAAACAATAAAATCTTGCTTCATTTTTTATGCTCTTAGCCCTAAAGGATATATAAATCTTGCTAGATTCGGTATCATCGTAGTATTTTTAACATTGGAATTTTTTGATAAATTATATTATAAAGTTGTTCTAATTACCTTTTTCTTGTTACCGTTCCTTTGCCCTGGTCCCTCTTACAACTTGAATGAGTCAATTAGCTTTTTAAAATTAAACTGATTATAAAATTGACAGCAAAGTATTAGCCTTACACATAACAGTCAACACTGTGTTTGCAAAACCTATAATAGCTACAGCACATGATATAATTGTGAAATTGCCTGAAACTCAAAATTATGAACGTTTCATTGTTAGTTTCTCCCTTAACTTACTCTGAAGAATTCCTTTGTTGACCCTGAATCCAATGTTCCATAGGCAATTTCTGTTTGTTTGGCCAGGTCTTCTGCACTTTCTATGGGGGAGACCATTCGCTCAACGGTCAGGAAAGCAGCGAGGTTAGCAGTATAAGATGATATAATGATGAGTGTAAAGAACCACCAAACACCTCCAACAATTCGACCTGAAAGGGATCTAAACATGGATAAGATAATGCACATTTTCCTTTCTCTAACCAACATACAGAAAGAAAAGAAATACCATCAATTCATTATGTATGTTTGAAAATAACAATTCCAAGTATCGTTTTATTTTCTGACAGGCTACTCAAGAATGATTGCAGTATTTCTGAACAATCTTAAGTCTTTTCTGTTATATTTAATGTGCCACTGAAAATATGGACAAATTTTCCTTTTATTTTTTTATTGGTAGAAATGTGGAACCTTAATGCCTTTCCTTCAGGTACAGAAGAGGAATACACACTTAAATCCATTGATTCTCTCCCCCATCATGTTTTAGCATCTCTGAAATTAGGAAGCAGCCTACAGTTGATGAGAGAAAGAAGCACAGTACCATGGTTTAATTGGCAGCATTGCTTCTTTCCTAGGGGCAGATAAAATAGCGATGCATCTTAACAATGGGTTGGAGCTTGGATTTGATATAAGTTGGTGGATGACTTTCTGAGATTGAAGGAGAGAATCTGCTTTTACCTTCACTCAGAGCACTGCCAGGATGGATGGGCATATGCCAACGTAGGGCTGGACAATAAGAGGGTGTAGGATTGGTCTCAAAGTAACTGTAGTTCAGGATTTTTTTTTTTTTTTTGGGGTATGATAAACCATTTCTGATCTTACTGGAGGATGAGTTATGTTCTAAGGCATCTTTACATACTGGTATAACATTTTTCTCTCATTACCTTTCTCTGGCTGTGTATGGATAAGTATGAGTGCACAGGAAAAGTGAGAATGGGCTGAATAAAAAACTAGGACATGTGTATGATTGATCTTCGTCATTAACCATTGAACAATTCAAAATTCCTGTGTCCAATTCGTTTTAATTTGAAGAATCATCTCATAATTTCCATAGCATTTCCAAATTTAAAAAGTTTTCTTCACCTTTATTATGTTAAGTGGCATCTATTGGTTTTAACTTACTATTTGCTTAATCCTGGCTTTCAAAAACCATTACTTGATTTGCTTGTTTTTTTTCCTCACTTCATTAATCAAAAGTTATTGATTGAGTTTTTTAAGTTATTGGAAATGTAAGCACATTTATAGTTTTCCTGGGTCTTAAGGAACACATACTGCATTGTGTCCCAAATATTTCTTTTTGAGAAAAAAAAATCCATACATTCGTGAATAATTAAATTCAATACTTGGCTTCTTCTGCCTTCAGCTAGTTTCTCTATTGGAGGAATTTGTCATTTTTTTCTTGCAACAAAAGATCAGCTACCTTTTTGCAAATCTGAGTAACGTCTTGGTAGCATCCAAAGGAAGGGAGCCATGCCTCCTCAGATATTGAAAGATCTCTTTATAAAACAACGAACATAGTGTTAACATTGTTGTTTCTTTGCCTACTGCCTAGCTTGTTCATGAGTCATTACATAAAACAATGTATGTCTGGTACCTACTATATTGACTCCACGGCAGAAATCACCCTTCAGGTACATGGGATGAAAATCAAGTTCAACATTAATTTTTAAAAATGAGCAACAACAGCAATAACACAAATGCTTGTTTTTGAAAAGGAGATGAAAGGAAATTGAATTCCTGTTCTTATAATTTAAGTTTTCATTTCCACCTGTCAAACCACTGAATGAAAGTTTAATGCTAAATAATTCTGAGAGTTCTGCTGGTTGCATATGCTACAAATCTATTGGAAAAGTTAATCTTTATAATGTGTTCCCATTTTGTGTTAACTTAGAAGACATGGGGTATAAATATACTTAGGTTAATCTGGGAATTACAAGTTTTCGTGGCATTTCAAAGAATTCTCTGCCTTCTGGAAAAGAACATCTAGAGTGATGGTCTGCACAACATGTAGAATTACTGGGGAATTGGTGAAGAACTTAAGCATTTGAAACTAACCTGGGTGAAATGTCACATCCTTGCTGCATAAAAGCACCCAGGGAAAACCAGAGGCTGTTAAAGATGCCAAACTCATTGGGAGGCTGGTCGCTCGGTCCTTCCTTTCCATCCTCTGGCTCTTCTGTGTGCCATTCATATGGGCTAAACCTACTAACTAGGAACAAGACCACGCTGACACCAATGTAGGCAAAGACAATGCACATCCAAATCTCATAGGCCAGAGGGTCCAAGAAGGAAAACACTCCTGGTTTAGATTTCTGAGGCTTTTTGATCATGATAGATATGCCCAAACTCATGAAGGGCTTAGAGAAGTCAATGACCTCCTCTCGAACCAAAGTGATTGTCAAAGGGGCAATAGCAATCTCTGCTTTCTATAAGAGAAAAGACACATGACAGAGCACAGAGGTCAATGGATTTCATGAAGGAATTAACACTGGATTAATCCATTCAAAACTAACCAATTATGCATTCATTCTACATTTTTTTTTTTTTGGAGTGCCAACAATGAATAAGGCCTGTGATAAATACAAAGAAGAACAGTATATTTGTTTTCATAACAAAATATATCAATTGCACAAAATGTTTTTATTGGTGCCGGTAATCAGATATGAGGAAGAGAAACAAAGAGTGGATATAAACAAAATAACTTGAACTCAGATAACTGTGTTAGTGTTCAAGGATTTGGAAGTGGGCAGAAAAGAAGACTTAACAGTCTTTCCATATGGCTGAATTTCTTGGCCAGGAAAACTGCTGTGTTGCAGTCTTTTCTCTTTCATTTGGAAAGTTGCCACTTATTCATTACTTGGCCACCCCTTAATATTATGAATTGCAAATTTCAAGACAGTCTTTTCATTTTTATTCCTTTCCAGCTATGAGAAAACCAATCATAAAGTCTGTTTGTATAACAAAATAAAACTAGTTGTTTGACGATATTTTCCAATTCAGCGCACACACAAAAATCTGGAAATTGGCGTTTATTTCTTGCTATTCACGTACTCTGATTTTCTATTTGCAGTTAAAACAAAATGATTTTGGAAAACAGTAGATTCAATTCTCAGATGTTATGATCATAAACCACCAGCTTCTGTTTTCTTAGTTCTGTGATTTGGGGCAATTTTTTAAGCCTGTTTCTAATTTCTTCAAAATGGAGACTCTTTCCTATTTACCTGTCCGTGTTATTGTGATTATCTTTTAAAAACCTTAATAAAATAATAGTGAGGCTCTATTGAGGGATTATATGCCTGACCCTGATCTGTTTTAAATTGCCTTTCCTTTAATCCTACAACAATCTTATCATTGTTTTAGAGATGCTGAACTAAGGCTCAGAGAGGTGAGTTTTACCTATCATGGCAGCTCTGGGATTTGAGCCTGTGCTTCTTCAATTAAATGCTGCTACCTCAATAATCAAATGAAATAAAGTACGGTGAAAAAGCTTTGTGAACTGTCACATAGTCTACAAATAAAAAAGTGTTTTTAAAATTATTTATTTTAAAAGGAAAATATTTGGATTCAAAACAGAATCAAAATCATGATCAGACACACATGGTCTTACATAAAGGCTGCCATTTTCACATTCACTCTTATAAATGCTCGAACTCCTGGGCTGACGTTACAGTCAGGAGCTTGATACAAGGGCAACTGGAGGAGTAAGATGGAGAGGGCATGCTGGCTGTCCTGCTGTCCTGCTGTCCACTGAGAGACTGAGAATTACACCTTCAAGTGTGAGTAAACTTGTGATTAGGTGCTGTTGAGTTGGCTCTCATACCGACCCTATATACAACAGGATGACATACTGCCTGGTCCTGCGCCATCCTCATAATCTTTGTTATACTTAAGCCCATTGTTGCAGCCACTGTGTCTATCCATCTTCTTGAGGGTCTTCTTCTTTTTCACTGATCCACTACTTTACCAAGCATGATGTCCTTGTCCAGGGACTGATCCCTCCTGATAACATATCCAAAATATGTAACATGAAGTCTTGCCCTCCTGGCTTCTAAGGAAAATTCTAGCTGTACTTCTTCCAAAACAATTTGTTCATTCTTCTGGCAGTCCATGGTGTATTCAGTGTTCTTCACCAACACCATAATTCAAAGGCATTAATTCTTCAGTCTTCCTTATTCATTGTTCAGCTTTTGTATGCACATGAGGTGATTAAAAATATCATGGCTTGGGTCAGGCGTACCTTAGTTCTCAAAGCGACATCTTTGCTTTTCAACACTTTAAAGAAGTCTTTTGTAGCAGATTTGCCCAATGCAATGCATCATTTGATTTTTTTTGACTGCTGCTTCCATGGGCATTGATTGTGGATCCAAGTAAAATGAAAACCTTGACAATGTCAATCTTTTCTCTGTTTATCATGATGTTGCTTATTGGTCCAGTTGTGAAGATTTTTTTTCTCTTTATGTTGAGGTGTAATCCATAATGAAGGCTGTAGTCTTTGATCTTCCTCAATAAGTGCTTCAAGTTATCTTCACTTTTAGCAAGCAAGGTTGTGTCATCTGCATATCACAGGTTGTTAATGAGTCTTCCTCCAATCATGATGCCATGTTCTTCTTCGTATAGTCCAATTTCTCAGATTATTTGCTCAGCATACAGATTGAATCAGTACGGTGAAGGGATACAACCCTGACACACACTTTTCCTAACTTTAAACCAGGCAGAATCCCTTTGTTCTGTTAGAACAACTGCCTCTTGGTCTATGTACAGATTTCTCACGGGCACAATTAAGTGTTCTGGAATTCCCATTTTTCAAAAGATTAACCATAATTTTTATGATTCATACAGTCGAATGCCTTTGCATAGTCAATAAAACACAGGTAAACATCTTCCTGGTATTCTCTGCATTCAGCCAAGATCCATCTGACATCGGCAATGATATCCTTCATTCCATATCCTCTTCTGAATCTGGCTTGAATTTTTGGCAGTTCTCTGTTGATGTACTGCTGCAACCGCTTTTGAATGATCTTCAGAAAAATTATACTTGTGTGTGATATGAATGATACTGTTTGATAATTTCCACATTCTGTTGGATCACTTTCCTTTGGAATTGGCACAAATATGGATCTCTTCCAGGTGGTTGGCCAGGTAGCTGTCTTCCAAATTTCTTGGCATAGATGAGTGAACACCTTCAGCACTGCATCAGTTTGTTGAAACGTCTCAATTGCTATTCCAGCATTTCCTGGAGGCTTGTTTTTTGCCATTCCCTTCAGTGCAGCTTGGACTTCTTACTTCAGTACCATCGGTTCTTGATCATATACTGCGTCCTAAAATGGTTGAATGTCAATCATTTCTTTTTGGTACAGTGATTCTGTGTATTCCTTCCATTTTATTTTGATGCTTCCTGCTTCATTTAATATTTTCCCTGTAGAATCTTTCAATATTGCAACTCAAGCATTGAATTTTCTCTTCAGTTTTTTCAGCTTGAGAAATGCTGAGCGTGTTCTTCTCTTTTGGTTTTCTAACTCCAGGTCTTTGTGCATTTCATTATAATACTTTACTTTGTCTTCTCCAGCTGCCCTTTGAAATCTTCTGTTCACCTCTTTTAAATGACATCATTTCTTCCTTTTGCTTTAGCTACTCTACTTCCAAGAACAAGTTGCAGAGTCTCTTCTGACATCCATTTTGGTCTTTCTTTCTTTCCTGTCTTTTAATGACCTCTTGCTTTCTTCATGTGGATGTCCTTGAGGTTATTCCACAACTTGTCCAGTCTTTGGTCATTAATGTTCAATGGGTCAAATCTATTCTCGAGATGGTCTCAAAATCAAGGTAGGTTATACTCAATGTTGTGTTTTGGCTCTCATGGATTGGTTCTAATTTTCTTCAGCTTCAACTTGAACTTGAATATGAACAATTGATGATCTGTTCCGCAGTCAGCCCCTGGCCTTGTTCTGACTGATGATATTGAGCTTTTGCATCGTCTCTTTCCACAGATGTAGTCGATTTGATTCCTGTGTGTTCCATCTGGCAAGGTTCCTACGTATGTTGTTGAAAAGTATTCGCAGTGAAGAAGTCATTGGTCTGGCAAAGTTCTATCATGTGATTTCCGGCATCATTTCTATCACCAAGGCCATATTTTCCAACTACTGATCCTTTTTTGTTTCCAACTTTCCAATTCAGTCACTAGTAATTATGAATACATCTTGATTACATGTTTGATCAATTTCAGACTGCAAAAGCTGGTAAAAATCTTCAGTTTCTTTATCTTTGGCCTTAGTGTTGGTGTGTAAATTTGAATTATAGTTGTATTAACTGGTCTTCCTTGTAGGTGTATGGATATTATTCTATCAGTGACAGCATTGTACTTCAAGTTAGATCTTGAAACATTCTTTTTCATGATGAATGAGATGCCATTCCTCTTCATTTTGTCATTCTCAGTATAGTAGATCTTCTAATTTTCTGATTTAAAATGGCCAATACCAGTCCATGTCAGTTCATTAATGCCTAGGATATCAATCTTCATGAGTTTCATTTCATTTTTGATGGTTTCCAATTTTCCTAGATTCACATTCCGTATATTCCTATTACTAATGGATGTTTGCAGCTCTTCCTTCTCATTTTTAGTCGTGCCACATCAGCAAATGAAGGTCCCAAAAGCTTTACTCCATCCATGTCATTGAGGTCAACTCTACTCTGAGGAGGTAGCTCTTTCCCAGTCCTATTTTGAGTGCCTTCCAACCTGAGGGGCTCATCTTCCCGCACTATATCAGACAGTGTTCCGCTGCTATTCGTAAGGTTTTCACTAGCCAATTTTTTCAGAAGTAAATGTCAGGTTCTTTTGCCTAGTCTGTCTCAGTCTGAAATCTCCACTGAAACCTGCCCACCATGATGACCCTGCTGGTCTTTGAAATATTGGTGGCATAGCTTCCAGCATCACAGCAACACACAAGCCACAACAGTATGTCAAACTGACAGACGAGGTGAGTCAACTTAATGTGCTTTATTTACCCATGTAGATAAAAATCAGGACCATTGCTGGAAGATTACTATTTTCTCCATAGTTATTACTATTTGTATAATTTTTATTACATAAGTTCCTCATCAACAACTTATAAACAATTAGTATACAATAAAAGAACTAGGAAAATAGGAAAAGTTCTCTCTATTGCTATCACTCACTTTTATTTTTTTCTTTCTATATGCTCTTGGCTAAACTTTGTTCTATGAATAACACTTTGTCTCTTATTAAAATGGGATAATACCGAACATCATATTTTGTAATTCATCTTCTTTTCTCAAAAGAATATGATGAACATTTTTCCATTTCAACATAATATTCAAAATAAGTTTTAATGGTTGTAAATATTTTATCATGTGACATGTCAAAATTGATTCAACCTGTTTCTTATTTTGGGGGATATTTATTTATTTACTTTTATTGTACTTTAGATAAAGGTTTACAGAACAAATTAGTTTGTCATTAAACAATTAATACACATATTGTTTTGTGACATTGGTTGCTAACCCCATGACATGTCAACAACACTTTCCCTTTTTCACCTTGGTTTCTCTATTACCAGCTTTCCTGTCCCCTCCTGCCTTCTTGTCCTTCCCCCTGGGCTGGTGTCATGGTTTGAATTATGTCTCCCAAAAAATGTGTGTATCAATTTGGCTAGGCCATGATTCCTGGTACTGTGTGATTTTCCTGTATGTTGTAAACCTGCCTCTATGATGTTAATGAGGGAAGATGGGTGGCAGTTGTGTTAGCAAGGCAGGACCTGATCTACAAGACTGGATTGTGTCCTGAGGCAATCTCTCGAGATATAAAAGACAGAAGTGAGCAGTGAGATAGGGGGACGTCATACCATCAAGAAAGCAGTGCCGGGAGCAGAGCGCGTCCTTTGGACTGGGGTCCCTGAGCTGAGAAGCTCCTAGTCTGGGGGAACACTGATGAGAAGGCCGACAGAGAGAAAAAGACTTCTCCTGGAGCTGATGCCCTGAATTTGGACTTTTAGCCTACTTTGACTGTGAGGAAATAAATTTCTCTTCATTAAAACCATCCACTTGTGGTATTTCTGTTATGGCTGCACTAGATGACTAAGACAGCTGGTGTGCCCATTTAATCTTGTTTTGTTTTATGGGCCTTTCTAATCTTTGGCTGAAAGGTGAACCTCAGGAGTGACTTCAGTACTGAGTTAAAAGTGTGTCGGGGGCCATACTTTTGGAGTTTCTCCAGTCTCTGTCAGACCATTAAGTATGGTCTTTTCTTGTGAGTTAGAATTTTGTTCTGCATTTATCTCCAGCTGTCTCCGAGACCCACTGTTGTGATCCCTGTCAGAGCAGTTGGTGGTGGTAGCTGGGCACCGTCTAGTTGTGCTGGACTCAGTCTGATGGAAGCTGTGGTAGTTGTGGTCCATTAGTCCCTTGGACTAATCTTTCCATTGTGTCTTTGGTTTTTTTCATTCTCCCCTGCTCCAGATGGGGTAGGACCAGTGGAGTATCTTAGATGGTTGCTCGCAAGCTTTTAAGACCCCAGACACTACTCATCAAGGTAGAATGTAGAACATTTTCTTTATAAACTATGTTATGCCAATTGAACTGCCTGACCTATTTTGGGGATATTTACATTGTTCCCAGTTTTATACAATTTAAAACAGTGATGCTATGAACATCTTTGAAAATAAATCCTTGCATGCATCATCATCCTTTAAGATAAATTTCTAGAAATGAAGTTGATGGTCTAAATGGCATTAACCTTTTTTAATGCTCATGATATGTTATGTCTAACTTTTCTCCAGAAAGATCACATCAGTTTCTGTTGTTAGCAGCACTATCTGAAAATACTTGCAGCCCTTAACCCTGGGCATCTTATTTTTATTTTTATTTTTGTTTGTCTTTGCCAATTTGCTACATAGAAAATTAGGTCACATTATGTTATTTTGAATTAATTTTATATTAATATTGACTAAGAAATATAATCAAATTAAATTTATAAAATTGATAATTTTATGGTCACTTTTACTTCTTTTATGTATTACCCATCATAATTTGCCCCCATTTTTCCACATGAAGTATTATTCATATTTTGCTTACTAATTCATGAGCACTTTAAAATATTAACTTTTCTTTTCCATATATGCTGAAAATATTTTCTCTATTTACTTATTGTTTTGTTTTTATTACTTGCTGTTTTCATTGTTAGCTGCTGTTGAGTTGATTTTGAATCATAGCGACTCCATGGGACAGAGTAGAACTGCCCCATTGAATTTTCTTGACTGTAATCTTTATGGAAGCAGATCGCCAGACCTTTCTTCTGTGAAGCTACTGGGTAAGTCCCAACTGCCAACCTTTCAGTTAGCAACTGAGCAATTGTTTGCGGAGTCACAGGGGCTCCTTTTTAAACTTAGCTCATGGTATTTTATTGGAATATGTAAGTTTTAAATTTGTTATGTAGAGATATAAAATTATATTTTTGTGTTCTCAGCCTTTGGTTTCCTGCTTAGATAATCCTTCTTATATCAAGGTTATATTTTTTATCTAGTACCTCTAATCTCGCTATAATTTATTTGGTATGTTGATGATGAGGTGAAATAAAGTCACTACTTTTCAAGTAGTTGTTCAGCTGTCCCAACAAGAGTCAATGAACAATGCATCCTTTCACTGATTTGAAATGCCATCTTTCATGTACTGAATTGTTCCATGTAGCACTTCCTGTAATTTTTCATGTACACAAGTTAGCACCAATGAGGAGAGAAACCTTCAAAGGAAAGAAACATGAGGAGAAATGAAGGTGTCCTCAGCATATAAAACCTAGATGCGGTGGGCAGTGAACTTTGGATAAAGATGGTGATGACCAGTGTTTAATGAGGGGCGCATTTGATGTCTGAGATCAGTGACTGCTTTGTAAGAGACCAGTAAACATATGGACTTTTTCTGCTAAGATTGGGAATTCTTTGTGTGTCTTGCTCAGTTGCCTCTAAGCGATTCCCAAAATTTAGTGTGAAAATATCTCCTGTGGAAGCTTGCTAAGATTTACATTCTTTTCTAAAAAAATATTTTATTGTGTTTTAGGTGAAAGTTTATACAGTGAATTAGGTTCTCATTTAACGATTTTCATTCAAATTGTTCCATGACATTGGTTATAATTTTCACAATGTGACAGGATTCACATTATTTCCATTCTGTTTCTTCAGTTGATTAAGGGACACATTCTTGATGAGTCGTATCGTTTATTTTATAAGCCAATCTATTATTTTGCTAAAAGGTGACCTCTAGGAGTGGCTTCAGTGCCATGTTCAAGGGATATCTTAGGGCGATAGTCTAGGGGATTCCTCTAGTCTCTATTGGTCCAGTAGGTCTGGCCTGATTTAGGGATTTGAGTTTTGTTCTGCATTTTTCTCCCATTCTATCTGGAACCTTCTATCGTGTCCCTGGTCAGAGATTTGGATTTTTGAGCACCACTGGAGTGAGACTCAGGAATCAGCATTTTAACATGCTCCACAGATAATTCTGTTGCTGATGGTCCATGGAACACACTTTGAGATATAGTCCCTTGGATTAAACAACAACAATAGATTATGGCAAGGCTCAGGAGAAGGCCCTGAAACAGTGCATCACAGGAGATAAATTCTAGAATAGATTGGTTAAGCAGGTATGATAGACTAAAAAGAATCTGAGAGTGTAAGAAAGTTCTGAGCTTTTGAGTTACCACATGGCAGTGTGTTGAGATCACATGTGAATGTTTCACAATCTATTAATAACAATTATAATAACAGAGTTTGCAAAAAGTAAAGGAAAGAAAGGAATAATGGATTCAATTAATCATTTTGGGGTCTCACAGGCTTTCTCCAACAGAAGAGAATGGATGGAGTTTTATTTACTTAGGGCCCAGGGAACTAAGCCTTAATGTATATGTTAGCAGTAAAAAAGAAAGAAACAAGCAAAAAACGTTTGTAAGTAGACTTTGTAAATACCAGAATATAAAATATCAAATTGGTGAAAAGTGTAAGAGACATGGAATTAGATTTCTTTTGGGAAGAAGGTGGCTACTTTAAGTGGCAGAGATTGGTGTATTTAAACCTTGGCTGACTGGTTGATGACTGAGCATTAATAACCACTATACTATCTTCTCTGTCTCTGAGAACTGCATAACTTTAGGAGATTCTGTTACTGTGACGTGCTACTGACATGATTTTTTTGTTAATAATGCTACTCTCTCTTCAAATCGTTTACTTTTTCGTTCGTTATTTACCCACTTTTCCTTCCATAAAATGTGGTCAGAATATTTGCAATGGAGTAGGTAGGGATTCCTCCTACAGAGGAGAGATGTGTAACACATGTCGTAGAAAGTCACTCAGGTTAGTTACACCGTCCATAACTCGGTAATCCAAGTGTGATTTTTTTAGATGAAATATTCAATAGTGTTTTCTGAAGGAAATGAATTGCTATAGTTATAATAGCTTGGTTGATGTTCACGTTTAAAATTTTCTTACTGTATCAAAAGTTTAAAATATTACCAAGGAACATATGCTTTAGAAACCATTTCTCTTGAAAATCTAGACAGTAAAGCTCAATATGAAACTGTCCATGAAGCCTGTAGTAAAATACTTTTTGCTTTTTTAAAACTGTATTTTTTCTCTTGTTTAGAGTCACCTAACCAGTCAGCAGTTTTTTCACAAGGATATAAAACTAACCAACTTTCTCGTAACGTCAAACACCCTTCTTTCTGCTGAGGTTTGAGCTACTGTACTGTACTGTGCAGAGAATATCCATTGTTTCATGGTCTGAAAAGCAAGATGCAGAATTATGAAACTATCGAAGTTCTGGCTCAGAGAGTGACTCCCTCTGTAGACTTCAGTTATGTTCTAAATCTTTCTAATTCTTTTCCAAGAAAGGGTGACTCTCTGTGTAATTTCTCATTTTACAGAGGTCTTATGAGGATTAATCAAACAAAGTATGCTTTGAAGATGAAATTTGTGACTTATGAATTCAGCATGACTGGCTTATAGCAAATTTCAGAATACATTTCAAGTGTATGTTAACTTTTAATTGGTTACTCAATAAATAGAGTTTACTGTGAGCAGTATGTCTGGCTTTTGGACTTTTGAAATATCATATGGGATGTCACCATCACTAAGCATTTGATAACTATCGGTTCAGTTTTGACACTTTGTGGTGGTAGCTAAGGAGACTGAGCTTGTTTTCATTTAGGCAGGATTGTCTACATTGTATTTGTTCTCGGCTATGAATGTGTACACTCACTATGTGGCACACACAAGAAAAGGACATCGCACACTTCCACGTGAGGCCTGCTCTGGAATAAATTCTAGGTTTTGTATTTTGCTATTATGTATGATAAAATGATGGCATTGCATATTTTACTGTATTTATTGTATTCAGCAGAAATGTAAGACTCTCACATTATTGGTGACTATTTTAGAGATGCTGAAGTATTGCCTGTGTAGTGATTAATTCACCAATTACATAAAAGCTATTTATAAAGTAATTAAAAATAACAGAATTAGCTAAAATAATGTCCAAATTTATACTATTGAAAGAAAACTGTCCCTACAATTATAAAACAACAAATTGCCAATGGATTTAATTTTGTAGTTGTCAAAATACCTACAGCAGAGCAGCATCAAGCTAAAGAAACTAGTCAACAGAGAGATCTGGAAGTCAGTGCTTTTTTAACAGGGCAGCATACTCTGAATTCTTATCTCTTCCCTGATCTTAAAGTTGCCAAGTGTCAGTTTCTCTCATTGTTTGGAAACTGCATTATTAATGTAATAGAGAAACATTTGAATACTGTTTATCTGTTTCTTTGACTGTAGCTGCAAATTAAAACAAAACAAAAGAAAAAATAGCAGTTGACATTTTAATGTTGATATGTGCCCAAGTGAAAAGAAGTTTCAGGTTTATGTAAGTAAATTCTTCAATAAATTGATTTGCTTACCCCATAAACAAGTTCTCCTACCATCCCATTCCAGATTTTTGTGTCTGCATCCCTTGCTCCATATTTTCCATCAGGGACAATGGCAATTTTATACTTGATACCAATATGTTTTGCAATTTCAGATGCCAAATCTACACAGTATCCTTCATACTTGTCATTTCCTTCAAACATTTCATGATTCTTCTTGTACATAACATATGGGGATTCCTATAATGAGAGAAGTAGAACTGTAAAGGAGAAATTATAGAACATACAATTTGAAAATAGGTAATTTCTTAGTTTCAGCATTTGACAAAAGATTATATTTAGTAGTAATATACATACTGATTTTGTGTGGCTAGAAATCAATAATAAAACATATGAAAATATAAATATGCTTAGAAACGTATTAAATTGCTCTACTTTGGATACTAAAAGTGAAATCATTAAAATAATTTTCTATTGAGTGATTATTATATACCTATCACTGTGACTCCGATAGGAAAATTGTCCGTTAATAGTTGCCTACCAAAACCCGTTGCCATCGAGTCAATTCTGACTCATAGTGACCGTATAGGACAGATTGGAACTGCCTCATAGGGTTTCCAAGGAGTGGCTGGTGGATTCAAACTGCCAACCTTTTGGTTAGCAGTTGAGCTCTTAACCACTGTGCCACCAGGTCTCCAATAGTTGTCTAGGAAACATACTTTATAATCTTCAGCAATGAAATTAATATTTCCAATATATCTCATTAAAGTAAAGACTATTTGGTAGCTTCAGCTTCATGTAATAAAAGAATCATTCAAGGTCACATTCTGCATTTTGTTTAGCTGCATTAGACTGTGACCTCCTTTAGGAAAAGGACTAACTCATTTTTGTTTGATCTCTAACATTTAGCAAGATGCCTTTCTCCGAGCAGAAATTTGCCACAAAATAGTTCAAAGAATAAATTAACTAATCACTTAAAAATCTTATATAGTTACTTATTTACATTAAATTTGGTTTCCTAGTGTTGCCTGATATTTTGGCTTTAAATAGGTTTTGTGCTCCATGAATTTGAATTCTATTATAAAATGTATCCCCAATGGAAACTAATAATTTTCCCCCAGTTATGATAAGCACACACTTCAAGTGATGTTCCCATTTAGTTTTCTAAGCAATGGAGACAGAAAATATGATGAAGAATTATTGTAAAAGTCCTAATAAAATGCAAAGGTTTACTGGTGGCTAATAACATTTGGAGAGTTTTCAGTTAAAAAAAAAACATGCAAAGAACTCCTCCCCCCAACCAAAAAACAAAAACAAAAACATTTAAAGGCCATCAACTAAAGAGATAATGTTAGCAAAAAATCACTCGATTTCAGAAATGGCAACTGGAGCCACCAACCAAAAGACAGTCCTGGTGAATATACAATATGTAGAGAACTGCAGGCCACAACTGAGTTTTCCTGGTCATTTTCAGACTAGGAGTGATCACTATTGACCACAGCATCACCGAGACCAATGTCATGTATTAATAGTTCATAACTGTACCATAACATCCATTTAATAATCTCTCATAAATATCTTCTCTTTTCCCCAGGAAAGTTTTAATTAGGAAAGTTGAACTTGCTTTTGGAGTCTGGATTAGACGATAATGCACTTTGCATAACATGGCAGTTTATCCTAATTCTGATTTTGTTTTTAAGCACTTCGTAAATGTAGAAACTACTTTTAAAACTTGATAATAACAGTAAATTACATAATATGTGATTTTCTCATAATGATGCCCTAAATGAGTAACTCTATAGTGGACGATTGTCCAGGATTGGTCTCTATATTATTTACTTAAATCCTGCTTTAAGTTGAAATGGCCAAGTGAACTGAAAGTCTCCCATTCTTCTTTGAATTTGATGAATATTCTAACACTGGGCTTGGGTGAAGAAAGTTTCTCTACCTATAAATTGAAGGCAACTGATCGCCTCTTCCTTAAATAGATGAAAATTGTGTATTAGCTTACTGAAAACATTCTGCAAATATAAAGAGTTTTGTAAATTATAAATGTGTCATGAAAATTGACGAGTTGTTGCAAAGCATAGTTAATTTCTAATTTATACTATAAAATATTAGTAGTTATTATAAGCTAATCCTTTTATTTTCTCTCTCTTTTTAAAATAGCCTACCTAATTAAAATATGGAAGAATATGTTGAAAAGAGCAAGAGCCACATATTTGTAAATGTTCAACATTCTAATTGAGATGGCTGCACAGCTATTATTTATAACTATTAGCATAACAAGTTTAAGAGTTTCTAAAAGGTGGTATGGCTAAGGTTCCCATTTGAAACTAAGGTTGAAGATCAATTTTAAAATGTCTGGAATATTTGAAAACGTATGCATTTTAGCCTTTAAGGATACATATTACCGTATTAGCTGTGTGCAGAAGTTCCTCAAGCTAGCATGATCATTTAATTTGCCAAATTCTCTCTAAACTATGTAGTGAATTATTTGCTTCATTAGAAGCTGTATTTTTCTTATTTAATCAACAAACATTTATTAAGTATCCACTGTATGCCAGGCACTTTTTTAGGAGCTAAAGAAATAAAAAGAAATAAAATATATGCGTTGTCCTCTTGTGATTAAAATCACCGTCAATTCTTTGTAAAAGCAGTGAAGGGGCGAGAAGGGGGGGACAATAATAACACATATTAGTGAAAATAATAATAGCTATTATTTATGCAGTGCTTAGTCTGACTCAGGTATTTTACCTGTACCCTTTCATTTACTTCTCACAATGACATCTTGAGGTAGGCATTCCCCATTTTGCAGATGAAAAAATTAAGGCTCAGAGAGGTTAAACAAAGAGTATTCAATTTCACAGGGCTTGCAAGTGGCAGAACTGGAATTTGAACTTATATTTCAAAATACCTGAAAAATTTGGAAACTATTATTGCATCCCTCCACATATGTACCATGAATTGAGATTTCATGTGATGTAATGAGAGGAGACAAGATTAAAAATATATTTCTGCATTCTGAAATGCTTTATAGAAAATCTTGAGCAAACAATGTGGAATAAAACCTTTCCATTTCTCCTCATAGTGTCTGGCACATAGAAGGCACTTAATAAATATAAAGATTTCCTGGCCTATCAGCATGTCTTAATAGGAAAATCATTGCAACATAATTATAGTAAGATATTCTGATTCAGCTCTTCAAAAGGAAAGTAAATATTAACCAGTGCTAAGTCATCTTTTTTGAAACAGACATAGGTACATGAGTTAAAAAAAAAAAAAAAATTAGTGTCTCCTTTCTCCCCCCCCCCCTCTCTTTTTTCAACAGCTGGAGCCACATCAGAGAGACCTTTGTTTTCCTGTACCCCCCTACTCCTACAAAAAAAGGACTAAAAAAGTGTTCAGCTGACTGAAGATGATGATTAATGTGGAATTTAGCTAGACTTCTTGCACAACCAGGAGCATAAACAATTATTAAGATTCAGGATGAGTGGTGCACGCAGCATAAGAGAAATATAGTGATCACTCCTGGGGAGGTGGGAAGCTTGAAGGAAGAGAAAGGCGAGGCTTCTCTTGAACAAAGGCTTTCGTGGTGGCTCAGCTCTACCCAGTTTCTTGGAGTCTGTCATTTTGCTGTTCTTTCATGTCAAATCCAAATGGGTAGCAAATCCTCAACACTCAAACTTCCCCCCTTGCCTCACCCGCAATCTGACAGTTTGTCCACAAGTAGCTCTTAAACCACTACATACCTGGGTAGATTTAACACAAAGTTTTGGGGGTACAGTGGACAGATAAACTATTCGGTCTTTTCAATGTCCCAAAAAATCACCAAGGAGGATTTGTGGGGCATCTTTGTAAAGTAGTTTTATAGGGGTGTCAACTGTTCAATTGTAGATAAAAACAGAGGGATCAGAGGAATGGAATATAATAGCCTCTCACTTCTGCCTTAAGAGACTAGCTTCCATCTTTCTTATCTACTACCATGCTCTACAGGGCAATATTTCCTTACAAGTTGTTTTGAAATGCATTCTTTGAGATTATGAGTTTATTTATCGAAGCAATTTCCATAATGGATGATCTTCTACATCTGCTCTGCTATTTCAGAGAGAAGACATATTTTGTTTAAAGTCGTTATACTAGGGCTTAGCTTGCTTATGAAAATGTTTGTGTATATGAATTAAAATGATTTTCAATCAATAAAGAATAAATTTCCTACCAAGAAAAAATCTATTTGGGATTATCTGTATTTCACAAAAGTAAAACTGTTGAAAAAAGATACTTATTCGAAAGATTTCAAGATTTCTAAATATCACAAATATAATCATTAACATTATTATGAAGGCAGTTAAAATAAAAAAAGATCTGTAGAATCAACCAAAGTTATTTCCTATGCAGATATTTGCCTTTCTCCAAAGAATCCTAATCGATGTAAATACTTTATCCCATGGGTAAAATTCTTAAAAGTAGAAAGTAAAGTGTTTTTATTCAATTCAGAAAAAAAGTGAGTAAATTTAATGGCTGCACAATTTTAAGTTTATTCAAAATAATTTATTTAAAAACTGAGTTATAAGTCCCTGGGGGAGGTGTGTGTGTATGTGTATTTGTGACTTGATATTAATACTCTGTACAAGGAAATTACATCTGTATTTTATGTGTGTGTGTATTCACATATATACATATACATATATATAAACATAAGAAGCCCTGGTGGCAAAATGGCTAAGCGCTCAGCTGCTAACCAAAAGGTCAGCGGTTTAAACCTACTAGTGGCTCTGTGGGAGAAAAGACTTGCCGATCTGCTCCCATAAAGATTACAGTTTAGGAAACTCTAGTAGTTCTATTCTGTCCTATAGGGTCGCTATGAGTCTGAATTGTCTCGATGGCACACAACAACAATAATATAGACATACATATTTTATATTTTTATATACATATATATGTACTGCATCTACAAAATTCTATGTAGAGAAGATAAATATCAAACATCTCACAAAAAGTATGTAAACTAACCTCTGAAAAGATCAAATGTAATAAATAAAATTACTTGTAGGTTTTTGACATAATTCTGAAGTTGTAGTGAATAAATTTAGTTTTATGTACCTTTTTTTCTAAAAAAATGCTATGTTCATAAGATGGTAAGAAATGTCTACTTAGTATGCAACATGTCATGACCAGTAATTAACTTCAATAATAAAGCTTTGGGGGAAAGAAGCTTTGCTGAACTATCACTACTTTATCTCTGCTTTTCTAGAGATAGCCACCCAAAGAAAGCAGCGAGATTAAAGAAGAAAACACTTCTCTCTCTTCCTTCAATGTCTACCATGAAGTTCTTTTCCTAAATTGCTGCACTGATCCAAATACATGGCACAGATTTGGCTTCCTTTGGTTGTTTACAGAAACTGCTTTTTTGCATTTGCTAAGTTAAATCAGTATGATCACAGTCACATGAATTTGACACAATTTTTAGCCACTAGGTTTGAAAGATAAAAAAATGATGAGGATCTGAATCCCAAATTTTAGACCTTTCTACTTTGTAGCCATGATTCTCACGTGATGATGTTGTGGATTTTTATTTTTTATTTAGCTTTAGCTAAGTTATATTCCGAGCCCTCATGGTGTAGTGGTTGAGAGCTTGGCTGCTAACCAGAAGGTCGGCGGTTTGAATCCACCAGCTGCTCCTTGGAAACCCTGTGGGGCAGTTCTACTCTGTCGTATAGGGTCGCTATGAGTCAGAATCGACTTGATGGCAGTGGGTTTATTTTATGGATTAAGTTATATTCAGTCTGACTATATTCAGGTGGCATCAACTCATCATCAGAATGAAGATCACATTATAAATGCACAATACTGTAAGTAAATTTTAACAGCGTAAGAGGCTAAAGCTATATTTGAGTTAGAATGACAACTAATAGACTTATTGGTTATGTTTTTTGTTTACCTTCTCAAATAGACTATAAGCTGCATTGTGTGTAGGAATTTTTGTCTGTTTTGTTATTCATATACCCCCTTGGGCCTATAACTGTGCCTAGCACAAAGCGGACGCTCAATAAATATTTATGAATGAATAAATGAATTTCTCAATCAATTTTATTTAACAATAGCATATAACATTACAATATATCGACATATAAATAACAAACATACACAATGGAAAACAAATGGGAGAACAGCAACACCATATTAATTTCTGTCAAAACGAATGCTTTCCAGTGCTGTCACACTCTCAACCCTCTTCTGTGTCTGGATAGCTGTCTTGCACATATTACAGTGTCTCAACAACTCCAACTTTGGGAGTTTTGCAATTGCATTTGAGGGATTATTACATGCAGGTGCCAATATTGCATTCATCTACAGGGAATCGTGTTTCTTTCAGTACAAATGAGCTGGTGGGAATGTCATAGGTCCCTGGATACCATTTTCAACAAAAGCAAATACAAGGGACACTTTTAGGGAAAGGATTATAGAATGTCTTTTTGAATAACTGAAAGATTATGCAGTTGCAAATACTGGAGATATCATTTATATGAAGATTACATTTTTTTACAAAAAAGACAGATACTAGTATTGCACTAATTTGATAGCAAAAATATTGATGATATCACTGCCAAACCACAGATACTTCACAGAATAGGCTTTAGGTATCTAGCAAACAGTTGGATTTTTCCAATCATTTTTACTTATTTTTTGATAGCATGCTTCCTGAAAACTAATCATGCTTGCAAAATTAATTCAATATTTTGGTTTTAAGAATATTTTCTCCAGCCCCTTTAATAAAGGGGATGGAAATGAGATTTTCTATATTATACCTATAATGCACAATTAAAACACTTTATTTCACACAGAACAAGCAAAATTTCAAAAAATCTCTAAGGAAAGCTACTATATATGTTTAGAAAACAAGCACACACATTCATAGGCATTTATTTTTTAAAAATCTATGCCTGGAATTAAGAATGATATAATGCCATCATTTACATACAATGACCTCATTTCAAGGTATGGGAACTGATACGTCAGAATTACTAAGTGATTCTTTTTCAGCATCTATTTATTTTCTTGAGAAAGATGAGAATTAATTCTTCTTTTGTTCTAGTATCTCAGAAAAGTCACAGAACTTTTTAAAAAAAAATATTTTTTTTCTGGTAGTCCAGATTTGGTCATCCAAGTAGAATCCCACATGAAACATTAGCTTAAATTTACTACTCTGGAGAACAAGACTTGAGCCTTAGTTAGGAATGGTCGAACAGCGTGGAACTCTTTTCTTTCTTGATCAGTTTCTTAAAATAGGATTCTTCATCAGAGGCTGAAAAGAGGAGGACTGTACTGAAGTATGACTTTCCATTACTGTGTCTTTTTTAGGAAAAGAAATATATATATATATTGCTTTTCAAGTCCCATGCAAATATCACACAATTAAGTTAGACGGTATACATATTGCACTCTTACACACAAACTGCTGTTGGTTGGTTTGCAACCTAAAATCATAATCTTCCAATCAAGACTTGGCAGATTACTTTATATTGCTAACTGGTGATGCAACACAGATAAAATTAATTGTAATATATGGAAGATTTTCTCCAGCATTTTCATGCTTTGACTTCAATGTTAGTTTTGGAAATAACTTGACATTCTTGAAAAGCTAAAACTAAAATTACATAAGCTAAAAACTAAATCACATAAAATGCTTTATTTAGAGTAGTGCTTCCATAAATAATTAAAGATAAATTCTGCCTAATGAGACAGTGAGCTGAGGAAATAGAACTTTAAATTAGATAGAAAAGGTCACCGATTGTTGATCTCCTTTGGCTAGCATTGACTCTAAAGGGCATGTTTGACTTTGGAAGAGAAAAATATATAAAATATTCCATCATTTAAAAGGTAATTTCATGAGAACCTCTTTGAAAAAGCAGTCTTAAAATTTAGAGTAGTTTTCATTTTATGATATGACTGAATGAAGCAATCATATTTTTCTTGATCTTTAGGAGAAATCCAATAAATACTATTGTGCATTTGTCTGTGGCCAATGAGAAAAATAATCGGTGCAAATAACCCTTTCACCTTAAAAAATAATAATAAAACAAAATTAATTTATAAAGCAGTGATATAGAACATGATCATTAAAATCTTCACATTCATAGCTCCACTGTTATAAACACACAATGCAAATCACTACTGATGATTAAACTACCTGAAAATTATAATTTAAAGATTATTAGGTATTAGTACATTGATGTTTTAAATAACATAATAACAGTGATAATATGGTATTTGCTACTAAAGATTTGTATGTGATTGGTTGTAGAGGTTCACTCTTTTGTCTTTTGGGGTCTTAGCATTTTCATACATTTCCAGCTAGAGTTTGACAGTCTCCATCTTTAACTTCTGAGCATTTTTCCAAGAACAATAATGCAACAAAAGATAATACGAATAAAAGTACTGGATGTACTCAAAGCTCAGGACACACTTATTCAAAGCCTCAACAGACTTATTCTGAATCAGAACACCCATGACACAGCTGATAAGATGCAGCTTTTACCCTCCCTGATCACCAGAGCTGGGGAGTTAGAAATGCCTGTGGACCAAACAGAAGAGCATAAAGCATAGACCAAAACTTACCATAATTGTGGTTACAACTACTGTTCTGTTTTCAATAGCTGCTGTGTCATTGCCAAGAGTAGGTACATCTTGAATCAAGACCAATTTATCCATATCATTCCAGTAGCCAACCTGCAAAATAGACAAAATACCTGAAGACATATATTTTACGAGAGTTCTCTCTAGTATTTCTTGGAACAATGAGGGATATAAATAAGTAAGCACACAAAACACATTTTAAAAGCAAACCAACAACAGAAAAAGTCATTAGAAGTTTTCTTTGTTGAGGATCAGCCAGTTTTCTTGTTGTGTAATGATACTGTCTGATTATATATTTGGCAACTTGACAATTTATAATCATGGAGTAGCCAAGATATTGGGGATGGGTGGTTCAAAAAGGAATATGGAGACAGATAGACGATCACTTTGTGTTGATCCTCTCTTCTAGAGAGATGGACTGATAGCCCCTAAAAATTAATTTCCTTGATTTTATAAACAAACTTACAAGTTGTATGGTAAAGGGAATGGCCCTATTTTTAAAGGGGTCATCTACAGGATATTTTCAGGCAGACAAAAATGACTGTGTATTTTGAAAGCAATATAGAAATGGTTCTTGATTTGACATAATCTAACCACTAGGTAACTCAATCTTACCCTTTCTGAAATGCTAAATACATCAGAGATGAATATTAAAGGATAACATTTTTCACTTTCAAAGATTACATATTTGTAATTTTTTCATCCTTAGATAATTTTTTTATTTAGAAATGAAACAAACACTTTGCCATAAAATACATTACTTAATTAGTTAAGTATTTTAAAAAGTAGGAAACGCCAACGGGTGTCTTACTGGACAGGTTAAGGTTCTTTGCATTATGTAGGCCATTAAGTAATAGTAATGGCTACCACATATTGAGCGCTTACTCTGTGCGGGACACTGTACACATGCTTTTTTTAATACATATTTTAAAGTTAATAGGTACAACAAATGTAGCGATAAGGCTATTATTATCCACATTTTAGAGATGAGGACCATTTTAGAAGGTTAAAGACATTGCACGAGGTTACACTGTAGTAAGGCCAGAATTCAGAACTCTGGTCTGAATGACACCAACTCAATATACTTCGCCATTCTGCTATACAGTCTCTTAAAATGGGTGTTCATTTAATGCTTGCCAAACTTCTTTCTTAAATTACTTGATGCGGTTGATAGAACTCATTTCTCCAACAAAATGTACATATTTTCTCACTAGAGCACTGGTGGTGCAATGGTTAAGTGCTCAGCTGCTAACCGAGAGGTCAGCCATTCAAACCCACTAGCTGCTCCATGGGAAAAAAGACCTGGCAATCTGCTTCCATAAAGAGTTCAGCCTAGAAAACCCTATGGGGCAGTTCTACTCCGTCCTATAGGGTTGCTATGAGTCGGAATCAACTCAACAACACACAACAACAACATTTGCTCACTGGTCTGTATTCACTATTTGTTCTAATGTATTTGGTAGTCTCTTTTGCCTACTTCAAATTTCTTAACTGTCATGAACATATTAAATAAAGGAAGCATTAACATGTCAAAAATAAGCACTTTCTGATAACATTCACAAATGTTATCACAAAAAATACAATAATAGAAGAGATAGGGCAAAAGAATTTTCATCAATATGGCATGTTACACTTCTTGGCTTGATTCAAAATTATGAGGATACATGAGTTCAGCAATTTGTTCATTTTCCATTGTCCATGTGAATCCATTCAGAGCTGACATTTATCAAATAATTCCGTGAAAAATGTAATTTAAAAACAAGTATGCTTGTGAGATCCCCTCTCCTCAGTTTTTTCTTGTACTTAAAAAATCAGTTGCTTCCTGTTAATTCTCTTTTCCACTTGACAGTTATATGACATTAAAATAGGTTTCACAGTTTAGCACTCCATTAAGATGTAGCCACCCTGCACATCTCAGCAGCCCATTCTCCAGGAAAGACTATTTTTCTTTATTAATTAGTTCCCACAACAGAAAATATCACAGATCTGGGACACATTCTGGAAAGCCCCTAGATGTTGGCAAGACATTGGCATTTTGCATTTAAAAACTGACCTGTGGGTTTATGACCATCTCCCATACAAGACAAATGATTCAGAAGTGCAGGAAAATTAAAATGATAAGCAAAATTTTAACCAACTATATGTACTTGCCTAGTATCTACATGTAATTCTGGAAAGAAAAGAAAGCCACATTTTGTGATATGGGACCAATTAATGGTGAATTTCATGTAGGCCATGAGTTTATTGGGAAGTAAGAAAGGCACTCTCTAAAACTTGGTCCTAAAACCTCCCGTGATATGAAGGTTTGCTCCCTAGTTCTTCACAACATTTTACAATTTACTGAGAACTTTTCCCATGCCTGATCTCATTTAATCAGACCGGAAACTAGGCATTTTCTCCTCCTATCCTATCTTAGAGTCAGAAGTTGGGTGAAAAGTGTTTTTTAATGTTCGTGCAAAAATATGAAAGCATTTAAATCACTAAACTGACAACGGATGTCAAAAAGATACCCATTTTCTTTGATCCCTTATAGGTGAATTGTGTGCAAATATAACCATAATAAAAATATGTGAATAAACATCTCTGTATTTGCTGTGAACTTCACTGGCAATGTAGGGAATGAGCAGGCATTGAGGGGCTGTGAAGTCTATGTTCTACTCAAAGTTGGTTCCTTGGTGAGCTACTTTGGCCAAAATCAAAAACCAAAGCAAACCCATTGCCACCGAGTCGTTTCTGAATCATATCGACCCTATAGGACAGAGTAGAACTGCCCCATAGGGTTTCCAGGGCGTGGCTGGTGGATTCAAACTGGCGACCCTTTGGTTGGCAGCTGAGCGATTAACCACTGCACCACCAGTGGCTCTGCTTTGGCCAAACCTGTCTTGAAAAATCTAGCTTAATTCACACGCCTATGGGTCCGGGGACTGATTATGTTTTATAGCAGTAGAGGGAGAGAGAGAGAGCTCTGGAGCTACGTGGATCTTGTCGTCCATCCCAGCTCCACATCTTTTAGCTAAACATCCCTGGGCAAGTCACTTAGTTTCTCTGAGCCTCACTTTTCTATAAAATGAGAAAAAATAGATCTTATATGCAGATTGTTGTGAAGATTAAATATAAAAATACACATCTATTTTCTATTACAGTGCTTGGCATATGAGTGTAATTTTAACTATTATGATCTTTTGGAAACCAAGCAAGTATGGTCCTGGAATATTCCCCCTAGAACCCTGGGGGTCACTGGAATGACAAGACGATTCTACCATACCTAGGAACTGGGACTTCAGAAAGAGCTTAATGAGACTTTTCAATCAGTTCTCCTGTTACACAAGTCAGACAAACTGATGGGTTGACTCTTTGATGTGTTTTCAAAGATAGCTCCCTTGCTGGCAAGTTTTCCATTTACAAGAACGATTGCTTGCTTTGCAGACATATTGCCTAGTCTCACCAGCATAGTGTTTCTCCTGGTAGCTCATTTTTAAGTTTAATATTCCTGACAGAATGCCCAAGTTGATTGCTGCCACAAAAAATGAAGATAGATGAGTCTACACCATTTTACACCTCGTATTTCTTTTAAGAATCTTAGATGACTGTGAGCTGAGTGTGAAGATGTACTACTGTTCCTCACTCTTCCAGCTTACTCTTTAACTTTCTCCTCGAAAAACATTAATTTTTGTTACAGTCTTGGTTCAACAGGCCATGAAAGAATTCAGTGTTATAAAAAGCCCACTTGATATTATTGTTAGTTACCACTAGCTTCCTTTTTCACTATCCTTTCTTTTATACAGAATCATTTTACTTTCTGTACTGTTTTATGAAATACAAAGTTGTCTTTTGCATTTTAAAAAGATTCTTCTTAAAGGGTTAATTTTGCAAGGCCAGGAAGGTGGGCTATTCTACCTATGCCCACCAGTTAAGCAACATTTTTAGGGGCCTTTGTGGTATTCTGTCTATTCCACAGCTAACAAAAGGGATTTTCCTTAAAACGGGCCTCTTTCTACCTTGCTGCTGGGAACTCCCTGAATTTCTTCTTAAAGACAGTGCTTGGGAGCATGTCTCCTCCCCTTGCTGAAGGCAGTGTCCTTGGAGGCGCAACTTGCCTTCCCAGCTGTCATCTCTCTCCTGCCCAGCCTGACTGATTAGGTATACTCCAGCCTGCCTGGTATTAGCCAGCAGCCTGCACTTAAGGAGACGCTGATAAGACACTGAAAAGCTGGATATGGTTTTCATGTTCGCTCCTATTCTCTCTCTCACACACATACACAGAAGCACACCCACATGATAGACTACAGCAAAACACAACTCAGAGAGCCTTTGTCATTTTGCAAATATGACCTTAACTGTCTTGCCTCTATGCCTTTCCTCAGGTCATTGCCTCTTCCGTTTCTGCTGACCAAACTCTAACTTCTTGGCTAACTTTAAATCCCGCCTCTTCTATTCAGCCTTCCTTGATTTATTTTCCTCTAGCCGGAAGTGACCTCTTCCCCTTTAGAATGCCCACATACCCTCTCTTTAACTGTCATACGGAACTTAGTATTATATTACTCCCTACTGGAAAATAAACTTCTCAAGAGCAGGGTCTACTGCTCTTGTGTGTAATAATGTGGAAATATTCTGGAGTTATATGTATTTGAATTGAAATCTTTGTCTTGTCACTCACAAGCTGTATGGCCTTAGACAAGTAACTATATGTAACCTATTGGGCCTTAAATTTTCTCATTTGAAAAGGGGAGATGCTAATACTCATAGGTTTGCTGTGAAGATTAAATTGTGCAAAAAAGTGTCTGGAACATAGCAGACATTTCATAAATTGTAGCCATCATTATTATATTAAAGCAGTAATTTATATTTTGGAAATTTTAAAAAAATTTTATTTACTTTGTTGTTGTTGAGAATATACACAGCAAAACATACCAATTCAACAGTTTCTACATATTACCATTTATCGACATTGATTATATTCTTCAAGTTATGTAACTATTCTCACCCTCTTTTTCTGAGTTGTTCCTCCCCCATTAACATATATTCACTGCCCTAAGGTCTATCTAATCTTTCTAGTTGCTGCTGTCAGTTTGATCCCATATAGATAGTTCTTAAAAGAGCATAATCTCCGGAAAGATTTTTTTTTTTTAAATACTGAAGTGTTTAAACAAATATGAGTTTTCAGAAAAAAGTAGCTTGAAGAGCTCTTTCCTTGAGCATCATGGCAAATGGAGAAAAGGAATACTAAAACCTATGTGTGTAAGCTATAAAATGTTGATAACTAATTACTGCGGTGGTGATGGGTAATATGGCTCCATTAATAAATCACTTCTTAGATGTCAGACTGCTGATACACTTAGCCACATCATAAGACCAGCAGAGTCATCTTCCTAAGTCCAAGAATCTGGCACCAGAGGCTTCCTAAATCCCATTCCCCTTCCCTGCCCTAGTTGGAGTTCCTTGGGTGTTTCTCTCCTTTTTCAGTCTAATAATAATCTGATCATTCTGCCTTCCATCTGCTCTCTCCTTTGTTCAGTTGAATTTGCCTCCTTGCCTACCTTAAGAACATCCAACCTGTTCTAAATACAGCCACCCATTAGAAGTAGTTTTTCTTTGTACTCTTTTTAATGATCTCATAAATGACTACGTGGTTGTGATTATGTCTCTTTACCTCCACCGTGTGCTTTCCTGTGGAGTAAATTTTGTGTGTGTGTGAGATTCTTTCTGCTAAGGTTTTTTTTTTTACAAAATATTGCTTCCATTTTGAATAAAGGACATACACAGTGTATAAATTAGTTTGTTTCAGATTTGGAACTTCATTAAATATCAGTTATTATGACACAGGAATTTATTTCAATACAGATTACCAAGAAAGCAATAGCTGTAAATACTCATATTAAAAAAAGAGAAAATGTAGAATATCCAGCTATGTTTTACAAACAAGCCTTTAAAAATGTCAAATAAAAACAAAGAACCCAGGATTTTCTTTTTCTCAGTTTGACTGTGGCTTACCTTTCTAGGCCCTGTGCTCTTCAGCTCAAACACAT
Source organism: Dugong dugon (assembly GCA_030035585.1). Taxonomy (NCBI): domain Eukaryota; kingdom Metazoa; phylum Chordata; class Mammalia; order Sirenia; family Dugongidae; genus Dugong; species Dugong dugon. The sequence goes on from CM057467.1 coordinate 39,364,903, forward strand.
CCATGGTGTAATTGACTCTACGTCCATAGTTGTCAAACTGAACATTCCCTGTAAGCCCTTGAATTCGAACCTAAAGTGAAAAAGAAAACCCACACATGGATTCATTTGCCATTTTACTTGTAGAAATTTCAACTTCATCTGCTAGGCTTATGACCACACAAGAGTATAGAACTTCAAACTATAACCAAATCACTAAAAAAGCCATGGGATATCTGACTTATTGGGATAAAATCTGAAACAGGAATATTAAATGAATGTATAACAATTCTGCTGTATGCCTGAAAGCAGAATTTTTTTTTTATTATAAAGATTCCATTTTAACTAACAGAATTTTCCCTCAATATTAAAGTATTGTTCATAGTCATGGGAATATGAATGGCTTGTTTATAGTTTTCAGTTTAGTCCATATATCCACACAATGAATTGAATAGCTCTGATACCCACACTAGATTATATTTTCTTCTTTGCTAATATTAAGACTAAGATTTAAGAAGTTCGTAAAATAAAAATACATTTTTGAAAATATTCAAGTACAGTTTACTCCAAATTTCCTTTTAATCCACTTTATTTATGTTCTGTGCTCATAGTATTTCAGAACATTTAAAATGTAATATTAAAAAATCATATATATATTGCACTAATTGTTTAAAAAAGTGTTACTATAACCATGAGAAACTAAAATAAACAAATTACTTAATGGAAGGTAATAAGGCAATTCAAAGAGTACTCATTAGTAAAGTTTGTCAAATAATTCTGGTTCTTCTGCCTTCTGGGCTCAAGTTAGGATTGTACTTCCTGAACTCCTTGTAGTTAGCTAGCATTATGTGACTGATGAATGTGTTGTTAACAGATGTAACATACGTCACTACTGGGCCGGAGCATTTAATGACCAGTTTGAGATCTCCCCAAACTCTCTGTTTCCTTTTACAGCATTCAAGATGGTGGCTGCTCTGTCAGCCTGGTCCCTGAGTGATTACCATGGGCAGAGTGTCCCTGCTCATCTAGGGTGTGTGAGTGAGCAATACTCTTTTGCTGTTTTTTTAAAATAATATTGTACTGTGTTTAAGATGAAAGTTTACACAGCAAATTAGCTTCCCTTTTAACAATTTCTATACAAATTATTGAGTGACATTGGTTACACTTTTCACAATGTGCCATCACTCTCATTCATTCCATTCTGGTTGTACCATTTTCAGTACTCTGGTTTCCCTGCCCTCTTACCTTCTTATCTTTGTTTTAGAGTAATTCTTGACCATTTGGTCTCCTATAGACGATTTTTTAAAGGAGATCATTACTCATGGGTGATATTCTTTATTTTATGAGCCTATCTGTTATTTAGCTAAAAGTAGACCTCAAGGGATAATTCGGTTTAAGGTTTAAAGTGTATCTCAGGGTGAGAGTCTTGGGAAGTTGTCTAGTCTCAACCAGTCCAGTAAGTCTGGACTTTGTAAGAATTTGAGTTCTGTTCCACTTTTCTCTCTCATTACATAAGGACCCATCTATTGTGGCCCTGTTTTGTTTTAAGCCACTGAGTTTTGGGGTCGTTTATTACTGCAGCGTAACCTAGCTTCTCTTAACTATGAATCTACATAAGATATAAACATCAGTATTCTACTCCATATTTTACATAGAAAATGTCTCAAAAATGAGCAATGGCTTGATATAGTAAAATGACAGTTGACAATATACACTTATGCTTAGATACATTATTCTGCTTTCTTGAACATGCAACTTAAACAAGATCGTGAAATAATTTGAACTTAATAAAGTTGTGAGCTACCTGTTTGAGTGTCCTCTCCATGTCAATCCCCTGACCCCATGGAGCAGCAGGATTTGCCAAACAATCCCCAGCATTTCCTCTCCTTGAAATATCAATTTTTTGCCTTCTAAGATTTCGGAAAGTTTCGGCCATCACAAGGACTCCATCATAAGTCAGAGCAGAGGTGTACTGATCAAATAAAAGCAATTGTAAGAGTAAATGTTAAAAGTCATCAAACACCAGGAATAACTGGGGTCTCTGTGGGTTTAAGACATAAAGCACCATTCTGTCTGATCTATTACTGTCAAGTCAATTCTAACTCATGGTAACCCAGTAGGACAGAGTAGAACAGCCCCATAGGGTTTCCAAGGCTATAATCTTTACAGAAGCAGACCGCCACATTTTGCTCCTATGGAGCAGCTGGTGGGTTAGAACCACTGACCTTTCGGTAAGCAGTTGAGAGCTTTAACCACTGCACCACCAGGGCTCCTATTCTCTCTGAAGGGCAGTTCTATTATTGATAGGTAATTGACGCTGGCTCAAAATTTTGTATTGACTGATTACAAAAGCTGCATGCTAAATCTTACCATCTTGGTTTAAAAAGAAGAAAACACTCTGAAAAATAGAAACTTTAAACAAACATTTTTCAGTCGCTTAGGATTTCAAGGAGTAGCACACTCCATAAGCATACTTTTATACACGGAAATGCAAGCAGTTTGGGAGAAGAACTCTAGACAAGGTCTTTCTGTTGTGTAAAAGTATAAACAGTTCAAGAAAAATGCAAATGATCGATTCACCTTCTTCACGTATTTTGTCCAAATAATTTGAAATATTTGTACACTGAGTAAGAGAAGAGATCAAATAATTAAATAGGATTGTAATTTCATATGAATAAAATCTTAAGTAGAATTGGGTGAGCCAGGTCAGAATGGATTCATCTGTAGTGCCTAAGCTCATGCAGGGCTGTTACAGTCTGCCTTGTACTCTGTTGCTGTGGCTGAGCCCAGGAGTGCTCCTCCAAAAGGCATAGCAGGGTTCCCTGAGATTGAATATATATTTACTGATTTGAAGTCTATATTTCTGTTCAGTCCCCCAGAAGAATGAATGAGACTGTTTATAGTTATTCAGAAATAGAAAGTCAAATTCAGAAATAACATTGACTTATTCAACAAATGTGTATGCATGCTATCACTGTGCTAAGTAGGAATGAATAACTATACTCATTGAGTGTGTGCAGGAGGGTTAAGTTATTTCCCTATGCTTCCATTATAACCTGGGGCAAAGTGAAGAAATAAAGTATAGACCATCTGCTTTGTGATGATCACCCCATGCTTCTCCTTGAGAAAAGACTGAACTCTCAGGAGAAAGTTATTAAGGTTAAGAGAGCAAGTAAGGAAAAACGGAGAGGGAAAATGTAACTTGTTTAAGCTGAACATAAAAAGAACAGGGGATCACTTTTGGTAGCATTTGATGAGAGAACTCCTAAATACATAGAAAATGTGGCACAATTTTCTTGAAGCATGGCAGAGCATCGACTACTAATTATGACAAGCCACATATTAGGAATCCCATATGGTCAATTCCATATGATTAGCACATTCTAAGCCTATGCTAGGAGTAGTTTTGTGGTTTGGAGGAAAATGCTCTCCTTGATTTGCTGCTTGCAAATGTAGAAAAATAACTTGAAATTCCAACTGTATAAAGCAAACCCAGGCAACATTACCATTAGGCATAGCAGCCAGTATTCCAGGGAAGCGAAAGACTAAAATATGGGATACAATAAAGAATATAAATTATAATAAAATACCTACATCTCACTAGTAAGGCTTTTATCAGATGGATTTAAGAGGGATATGTAAATTAAGAGCATTATTATATATTCCTCAAGGACATGATAAAACAGGCGTAAGGATAGGCATTCTCTCTCATAACTGGGCTAGGGTGGCTGAAGGAAACTCAGGTGGTTAATTTAAAGAAGGCACTATACTCAAAGAATGAATATACCTCCTCCCCAGCCAGAACCAACACATCTTTGAATAGAGAAAGCTGCCCAAGTGTCTTCTTGCAGGCTAAGAAATTAATGACAAGAAATAAAGTGAAACTTGCTAAAGGCATAAAGGAAAAGAGAAAAATGTATTGCTAGTATATCAGGATCAAGGGAGGGAAAAGAAACGTATTGTTGCTTTTTCAACAGGGAGAGAAAAACCGAGAAAGATGGCACCAAAAAGCAAATGCACTTGCTGTGCTTGAAAAAGTCCATCCATTTTTATGAAACAAGTGAACTAGAAAAAAGAACAAGTATCACGCAGAGCAGAGCAGAACAGGGCAGAGCCAAGCAGACGATCAGCCAGAGTGGCAAAGACCTGGAATTCGACAGGTCACAGAGCTGACAGATGGAAAGAAGAAGCAGGTTAAATTAGTTTTACCTTTTTTGAAGGATGTAATTATTTTCCATTTGTCTTTTTATGCTGCTATCCAGGAAGCCATATTCATAGGCACACAACTTTTAGATGCATGTAGAAAATTCTTAGTAAATAAACATTTCATTTTGGAGCAGGATAAAACTAGATCTTATTTTCTAAAGTTATGTCTAGAGTTATTTACTGCTTTGAACAGTGCTCAGAATGGTGAAGAGTTCTGTTTATTAAAATTTGTAGATAAGTTAAAGTTGGGGCAGAAAACAGTGCATGGGAAAGAGCATGGGCTTTGAGAAGAAAGGAATAGATTGAGTTCTAAATTTTTCTACTCATAGGTTTACAAGACTGTGGAGCACATTCTTCAGCTATGGAACACAAAACAGAACAAAACCAAAAGATACAAGAGAATAATGACTGTCTCTTGTGGTTATTGTGAGGATGAAATTTCATATCATATCTGAGCTTTTTGAAAAATGAACTAGACACTGGCTGGGAATCATGAAACTAAAAAATGAGTGACAGATAGCTACTGCCTCAAGGGAGTTGATAGCAGTGAAACAAAAAGAATAGAAATAATTATGTTAAGCTCTCGGTGAGAGTTAAAAAATTAAATATTATGTAGATTACAAAAGAAAAAGGGATCATACATATTGGAGGAATGAGAAAAGCCTTCAGAGAAAGTAGAATTTGAGATAGTCTTAGAAAATGGTTGAATTTGAACAGGTAGAAATGAAAGTGCGGGGCAGCTGAGGTGGAGAGAAGAACAAAGGGACCAATGAGTGGAAAACAGAACCAATTGCTGTCCAGTCCTGGGCTGTCCCAACGATCGGTTGTGGTTTGGACCATTGTGATCCATAGCGTTTTCATTGGCTGATTTTCAGAAGTAGATAGCTGGGTCATTTTTCCTAGTCCATCTGAGTCTGGAAGCTCCCCTGAAACCTGTTCATTATCAGAGCAACACGCAAGCCTCCAATGACAGACAGGTGGTGACTGTGCATGACGTGCATTGGCCAGGAATCAAACCAGGCCTTCTGCACGAAAGGTGAGAATTCTACCATTGAACCACCAGTAGTCCTGGAAAAGTCTAGGGTAGTTCAGTTTGGCTGGAGCATCAGAAAGAGAGCAGAGGGACATGCAGCTGGAAAGGCTTGTTTTGCCTATATTGTGGAAAACCTTTACTTAATTTTCTTTTTTTTAAAGGGAAGTGACAAGATCAGAAGTTGTGCTTTTAATTTTGGTTAAAATACTAAACAGTTCAAGTACAATTTAATTATGTAAATATTAATTAAATGGCTACTGAGTGCCTAACATCATGATAAGAGCTGTCAAAGACGTGAGTTATATATATTTACGTATTTTTTCAGTTAGGATATTTACTGTTGCTTAGGAGACAAGATTTACATAAATGATTCAGTTAAGTAATATTAGAGAGAATATAACAATGTGCCCAAAGCTGTGACCTAGAAAAGTCTATTTGGAGGTTATAAAATAGGAGACATTGGGATGAGTTAAAGGCATAATAGTAAAGGACTGATTATACTGATGTGTCCAGATGCGAGGACCACAGAGGGCAAAACTCTGACTGCATGTTAATACTATCTCTAAAATGCAAGATGATCCCATGGAGCTATGAAACACTGCCAAGAAGGTTGAAGCCCATTTTATATACTAAAGCTAAAAGGGTAACAAGATGTTAAAGAGATGGTGCACAGAAGAAATGCTAACATATTGAAGGTGTGAGGAAAGAGGAAATGAGATTGTCTGTAACAGGGAAGAGAAAGGGCAAAGAAGTCTCTGCATACATTGATGACAGAATGAGGAGAACATGCTGTACAGCCAACTGTTCAGATTAGAAATGGGTTCCAAAACAGGTTTATGATCTTCTCTTTTGGTGTTAACACTTGGCAGACTTCAATTTTAGGGATGATTTATCTTTGGACTTGCTTGGATTCAAAAGGCAGACTAAAAAACTTCTTATAATCCTGAAGATAATCTGCATTTTGAAAATCTGACTTTTAAATAAGCTCCATTTATATTATATAAGCTTGGAAAGTAGTGCAATATAGTGGAAAATGTACTTGTCTAATACTCAGTGAACCTAAGTTTCTATCCTGTATGTTTCATGAACCTGGCCCCTGGCTTGGGGTCAGTCAATTAATATCTTACATATATTAATCTATAAAATCAGAGGGCTGGATTATAGTGCTTGGCACATAGTGAACATTCAATATATGTTGTGTTCTGGTATTCATTCCATGATTCTATAGGATAGTGAAGGTGGTATGATCAGCCAAATTCCCATATTACAGAGAAATTGATACAGCCAGTAAGAAAAGTTTTGTACTTATGAAATGGAAGAAGTGACACACTCCACCCCTAAATCTTAGTTTTTCTAGTCTTGTATTTCCAAATTATCTCTTGAAAACTTCTTACTGTAATATACTGCCAATGAGAGATTAGCAGATGTTTGCTGATGATTTATTATTATATAGTAGATCGAAAAATCATTAAGCTAGGTTTTAAGAAACATTATGCCATTATTTACATAATGCCTGAGAAAGTTGTCTTATTTTCAGAAACTTACTTAACTTCATTTGCACTTACTAATAGCATACCTCTGCGATGTCTGTCAGAAAAGATAAGCAACCTGACCTTGTACTCTTAATTTGAAAAATACTTTTTGCAGAAGCTTGTACAGTTTACATTTCTATCAATTTCCCTATTTATTTTATAAACTACTTTGAAAATATAGTTATTGTCTCAATGGAAAAGTTACCTCTGATTGTTCACATTTGAAATACTGAGTTAAAAAAAAAAAAAAACTAAACTAAAAGAGTGTACAATTTCTTCAAGGGAATTCATATGCAAAATAATAGTAAATTACTTGAACTGATTTCTAACAATTCTACTCTTAAATATAGAAATTTAGAAATTACGAAGTGCTTGTGCAATACAGTGATAGTGACAAAATTATTCTTTCCCATGCCACACTATTATCTGACTGGAAGAACTGCATAATGCACTTCTACCTTAAACAGAAAATAACAATACATGAAATAAAAACAAATACCTTTGGCGGAGTCTCAGATCCTGGATACTCTCTCTGATCTAGTTTCTTCCAGCGATCCATTAGTTTGGTTACCATAGGTGTGTTAAAATCTACCAACTGGAACCCTGTAACATTGGCTCCACCATGTATAAATCTCTCAAGGGAAATATCCTTGAATCCCTAAAAAAATAATACGACAGTTTGTTAAGTCCAGTTCATTATATACACTTCAGCTCTTTAATGGTAACTTAAATTAATAACCAATACAGACATCCAAATAGATTTCTAATAAAGCAATGGTTAGAAAGAGGTGGAAAATCCTATTATGCCAATTTAGCTATTAAATTCTGTCATTCCAAATCCAATATATGAAAAAAGATGTAAATGTTTTCAGTGCAGTTCAATTTAATTTCACAAGCATTTCCGAATATGATAGCATCAGAAAGTCTCCCGTTGAGGACGTAACTGCCCTCTGGTACAGATATGTAGAAATGCATATTATGTGAAGGCAATGCCAAGGTATTATTATACTCTGAGTTCGTGGTGGGTAAGATCATTTTCAGGGTTTCGTTTATGTTCAAAGTGATCTAAAGGCAGACAGAGCTGGTAATTTAAGCCAGAGAGGGCGAACACTTTCATTACAACAGTCGCCACAACCCTTATACTTGTGCAAAATGGAAGTAGAAGAGAACAGAGCAAGGTAAACCATTCAGTGACTTGTATGTGGGAAGAAAAAAGATGGTATCCACCAGGTGGAGTCAGGAAGCTGAGAGGAAAGAGTATAATTTCTGAGTTATCTGAATTTCAAAAATTCTGGAAACTTTATCTATCTGTCTGTCTGTCTCTCTTTCCTTCTATCTATCCATCTCTGGTTTGTTTTGTACTGGGCTCCCTTTTTCCACTAAGTATTAAAGATGGCTTACAAAAATACACACACAATGCAGAGTATAAAATAAACAGTTTCAAGAAAAGGGCAAAAGAGGGGGGAGGGGGTAGTGCCAACATGGGAATCTAGAAAGACACATTACAATGTCCCTCTGCAGCAAAGATCTGAAAACTAAGTAAAACTGATGCAAATGTCAATCCCAGAACCCTGAGCATCAAATGAAGGATAAAGGACTAGATCAAACACTGAACTGAAGAAAAAACTGATAGGAGAGATATAGAGTGGAGGTCCCCTGTCATCTAACACAGCACAGTACGGCCATCTTGAAACACAGCCAGCAACGACCCCAGACAGAGAGTATGAGAAGGCAACTTCATGGAGCTCCCAACAGGAGACAGAGCATCCAGTAACCAGAGAAACATGCTTTCCCACCCCTCACTCTTCTGGTGAGTAGCAGCAAGAACCCCCCATCGTGGTAGCCCTCATTGCTGGAGTCCACAATACAAGCCCTCCCACCCCAGGCCTGCCCGGCCACCTCCCACCACACACACTGCTTTTTGGTTTTTCTTTTTTCCTTTTCTTTCTCTCTCCTACCGAGACCCATACCCACCTCCCCCACTTCATGTTGGCTCCCACCGCACTGCCATTTTTTTTCTTTCTCTTTCCCACCTAGCCCCTTATGACACCTCTTCTCTCTTCCCACTGGTTTCGGGGTTGGCCCTGCCCTCACTCACCAACCCCCCTGACACGGCCATTTTTTTCTCTTTCTTCCTTTTCTTTCTCCCTCCCACTGAGCCCCATATGCCACCTCCCCACTTCCCGCTGGCCCCCACCTTGCCACCATGGATACAGTACCACTGGTACACTGGCTGCTGTTACCCCAGGTACACCCTGCCTCCAGCTGCTGTCCCCCACTACACTGCCATTTACTATTATATTTTCTTTATCTTTCTCCCCCCCCATCTAGCACTGTACATCACCTCTCCCCCCTTACCACTAGCCCCTGGGTCCACCCTGCTACCACCTGACAGCTCCTGCTGTGCTGACCTTTTTTTCTTTCTCTTTCTTTTGTTTTCTTTCTCCCTCCCACCTAGCCCTGTAGCCACCCACCCCCCTTCCCACAGCCTCTGCCACACTGCTGTGGCTGGAGCAACCCCAGTGCTCAGGTCTGCTCCTGCACTGGACCATCACAGACCCTCCCCTCCTTCCACTAGACCAGGACCTGAATTGTGGGAAATAAGCTCTTATGAACACTCCCCATCAAACACCCACACCCATCTGGCTAGGAGCTGTAAATGCTTCTACACCATTGGAACAACATCAGGAGGCATACAACATCTGCCAAGTCCACCCTCAGCTGTTCACCAAACCAGTTTACAGCAAAGCAGGCTCAATCTGCCTGCTACTACCCTGCTCACTTGGACAAGGTGGTGAGAGCTATTGTGCCCACAGACGAGCAAACAGCAAAACACACCTGATGCGCCTGCCCTCACATATCAAAACAAAACAAAAAAGCAGGGTGAAACAAGCATACAATCAATAAATAAGGAAAATGATATCTTAATGTCTTGGAGACAACAGACAATATCAAAACATAAAAAAAAAAAAAAAAAAAAGCAGGACCAGATGGTTACAGCAAGTGACCAAAATAAAGAATCAGGTAACCTTCCAGCAGAAGAAAAGACACTGGAAAAAAGACTAATATTTAGGATTCTCCAAGAGATTAGGAAATAGATCAAGGAAACACAGACAAAATCAAGGAAAAAATAGACAAAATCATAGAAAACATAGACAAAACCAGTGAAAACATAGCCAAAATTGAGGAAAACACTGAAAAAAACAATAAAAAAACCAGGAAATAATTACAAGAACAAAACATTAAAATAAAGAAACAATTAGAAATCATACAAAAAAACAACTAGAAACCCAAAGGATAAACAACAAAATTTCAGAAATGGACAACTCAATAGAAGGTTTTAGGAATAATTTGAAATGATGGAAGACAGGATTAGCATGATTGAAGACAAATCCACAAATGCCACTTTGCTGAGGAAAAATCAGAAAATAATGAAGAAAAATGAAGAAAATCTAAGACTTACATGAGACACAATTAAGAGCAACAATTTGTGCATGATCTTAGTTCCAGAACAAGGGAAGAAAATGGAAAACACAGAGGAGATTGTGGAAGATTTGCCAGCACAAAATTTCCCAAATATCATAAAAGATAAAAAGCTGACCATACAAGAAGTTCAACGAACCCCACATAGGATAGACCCAAAAAGAAAGTCACCAAGAGATATCATAATCACACTTTTGAAAAACAAAGACAAAGAAAGAATCCTAAGAGCAGCTTGAGAAAAACGAAAAGTCTCTTACAAAGGGGAAACAATAAGACTAACCTCTGATTCCTTGTCAGAAACTATACAGGCAAGAAGGTAATGGGATGACATATATAAAACCTTGAAAAGAAAAAAACTGCCAACCAAGAATAATATATCCTGCAAAACTCTCTCAAATATGATGATGAAATTAGGACATTTCCAGACAAACAGAAATTAAGGGAACTAGTGAAAACCAAACCAAACTTACAAGACGTATTAAAAGGAGCCCTTGAGTTAGAAACCAACAATATCAGACAAAAATTGAAGTCTAGGACACAGGACAGCATCAGCCAGATAGCAACCTAAGTGAAGAGCTCTCAATAATAAAATAAAGCCAAAATACTTTAAAAATGGAAAAAAAAGACATCATTCTGTAAATAATGACAACATCAAAATAATAAAATGGGGAATAAATGGCATAGGTACAGAACCTTCAAATGGAAAGGAAATCAAGATGATATCAAACAATAAAAGACTGGTTCAAACTTAGGAAGATAAGGGTAAGTTTCAACGTAACCACAAAGATAGTTAACAAACCTACTCATCAAAATAAAAAAGAAGAAAAACATAAAGACTCAGTAAACACAAAATCTATAATAATGAAATAAATGAAAAGAAAATCCACGAACAAAAGGAACTCAGCATAGGAAAGTAAGAGGAACAAAGAAAATGTCAGCACCACAAAAAAAAGCACAACAATATGACAGCAATAAACTCATACCTATCGATAATCACACTGAATGTAAATGGCTTAAATGCACCTGTAAAGAGACAGAGACTGATAAAATGGAGTAAAAAAAAAAAAAAAAAAAAAAAAAAAGGACCTATCAATATGTTCTTTACAAGATACACACCTTAGAAATAAAGACATAACTATATTAAAAATCAAAGCATGGAAAAAATATACTATGCTGTGATGGTTAAGATTGTGTGTCAACTTGGCTGGGCCATGATTCTCCATGTTTTAATGTAATCACTCCCATGATTGAATATACTGTGAGTAGCCAATCAGATGAAAGGGAGTCTCCTTGGGGGTGTGGCCTGAATCTGTATATAAGCAGACGTTCTGGCTTTTTCCACTCTCTGGATCCTGCAGCTGCTTCCTGTGGTCTCATCTCTCGTTCTTGGGACCTGAGCTGTCAGCTTGTCTGCGGAACCTAGGATTCGTCAATCTGCACAGCCTGTGAGTGGGAGCCCTGTTCTCTGAACTTCTGATCTTGGGCTTGCCAGCTTCTGCAGCTGTGTGACTTGGGAGAGGCCTCTACCCTGATCCACGGACTTGGGACGTTCTAGCCTCTACAATCGCGTGAGCTGTTTCCTTGATATAATCTCTCTCTCTATATATATATTTACACACTTTACTGATTTTGCTTCTCTAGAGAACCCAGCCTAAGACATTTGGTACCAGGAGTGGTTCTAGAGAAACAAAATTGTAAGGATGAGTTTTCTAAATTGGTTCTCAAGTCTGGTTAGTCATAAAGACGTTGATGACTCTGCTTCCAGCAGTAAAGAGGTCACTGCTAGTCCATGGAGCAAGGTGGCAATACAAATACGCAAAATATCACCACTGGTAGATCAGCTATTGGTGAAAGGTGAGGCTCAGGGTGAACATATGTTCACCTACTACTACTACTACTACAGCTTTGTCAGAATGAGAAGTATAAGGAAGCTGGTTGGTTTGTCCTACTTTCACTAGAGAAACTGATGAAGGAAAGAGATGCACTCAGGGCTTTAGAGTCAAGGTTCAAGAGCAGCATACACGACCTCAAGGCTTCCACTTGTGCTTTGAAAGAAAGCCTTATTTCTTGTAGTAACAGAGCCGAAATTGCTGAAAACCAAACCCAGAGTCTTATTGTAAGAGTGGCTGAATTACAACGCCAGCTCGACTGCAAACCTCGAGAGGTGTCTGAGGTTAAAGTAAGGGCACTGATTCGGAAGAGATGGGATCCTGAGACTTGGGATGGGGACATATGGGCAGATAATCAGGAAGCTGGGGACGCTGAGCCTGTAAATTCCATTGAATTACTCCTGCCAGCAGAACCAGTCCTATCTGAAGAGATTACTTCATGTTTGTCTGCTAAACCACCCTGCCCAGAAAAACGATTAGCCCCTCCACTCCCATCTAATGAGATTAGCCCTAGCCCAGCTGCCTCTAAAGAGCACTTGCCTGAGTCATGCCTGGAGCATCACCTGAGGCAGATGCTTTGCAAGATAATGCTGAATGTCCTCAAAACAATTCCACACTGCCGATTCTGGCTTCTAGACCTATAACTAGGCTTAAGTCCCAGCGAGCCCCAAAAGTGAAGTACAAAGTGTGACCCAGGAAGAGGTATGCTACACTCCAAAAGAACTACTTGAGTTTTCTAATATGTACAAACAGAAACCTGGGGAATATGTGTGGGAATTGCTATTAATGATGTGGGATAATGGTGCAAGGAACATAAAGATGGATCAGTCTGAGTTTATTGATATGAGTCCACTGAGCACAGACTGTTCCTTCAGTGTTTCAGCTAGAGAAGTTAGGAAAGGATCTAATAGTTTATTTGGTTGGATTGCTGAAGCATGGATTATGAGGTGGCCACACTAAATCAAGTTGAAGTACCAGACCTGCCTGGTATACTGTAGAAGAAGGTATCCAAAGGCTTAGGGACATTGGCATGCTAGGGTGGATTTATCAAGTTAGACCCACAGACCCACCCATGGAGTGCCCAGAGGACACACCTTTTACCACAACTGTGAGGAACAAGTTTGTGAAGGGAGCTCCAGCATCCTTGAAGACTGCTGTGATTGCTATTTTATGTAAGCCAGATTTGACAGTGGGAACTGCCCTAACTGAATTAAGACACCTAACTACAATGGGGCTGATTGGACCATGTGGTAGTAGGGGCAAGTGGCTGCACTCAATCCACAAAGACAAGGTGGGCGTGGTTACAGTAATGGACAGAGGAGTCAAAGCAGTAATCAGAATGGTCCGACTCTTATGGACTTATGGTGTCGGCTACTTAGTCATGGTGTCCCTAGAAATGAAGTAGATAGGCAATCTACTAAATTATTTACTTGATCTATACAAACAGATGAATTCTAGGTCAGGTGACCAGCAGTCTAACTCGAATCACCAGAATAGAGAATCATGGTTCCTCAGTCAATTCCCAGATTTGAGTGAGTTTAAAGACCCACAATCCCTTGAAGGAAGGGGAGGCCGGATCTCCTTGAGGAAGGACTCCAATACACTGGCAAAAATTTTTACTGTTAGTCTTTCTCCCAGCCTTCCCCAAAGGGATCTATGGTCTTTTATGAGAGTGACTGTTCACTGGGGAAAGGAAATAATCAGATTTTTTGGGGATTACAGGATACTGGCTCTGAACTGACACTAATTCCAGGAGACCCAAAACATCACTGTGGCCCACCAGTCAGAGTGGGGGCTAATAAGGGTCAGGTTATTAATGGAGTCTTGGCTCATGTCCATTTCACAGTAGATCCAGTGGGTCCCCAAACCCATCTTGTAGTGATTTCCCCAGTTCCAGAATGCATAATTGGAATAGATATACTCAGCAACTGGCAGAACCCCCACACTGGAACCCTGACAAATAGAGTAAGGGCCATTATGGTAGGAAAAGCCAAGTGGAAGCCATTAGAATTGCCTCTACCTAGGAAAATAGTAAACCAAAAGCAATACCATATTCCTGGAGAGACTGCAGAGATTACTGCCACCATCAAGGACTTGAAGGATGCAAGGGTGGTGATTCCCACCACATCCCCATTCAACTTGCCTATTTGGCCTGTGCAAAAACAGATGGATCTTGGAGAATGACAGTAGATTATTGAAAACTTAACTAGGTGGTGACTCCAATTGCAGCTGCTGTTCCAGATGTAATTTCACTGCTTGAGAAAATTAATACATCTCCTGGTAGCTGGAATGCAGCTATTGATCTGGCTAATGCCTTTTTCTCCATACCTGTTTCAAAGGACCACCAGAAGCAGTTTGTCTTCAGCTGGCAAGGCCAACAATATACCTTCACTTGCCTACCTCAGGGCTACATTAACTCTCCAGCCCCATGTCATAATTTAGTCCACAGGGACCTTGATCGCCTTTCCCTTCCACAAGACATCACACTGGTTCATTACATTGATGACATTATGCTGATTGGACCTAGTAAGGAAGAAGTGTCAACGACTCTGGAATTATTGGCAAAACACTTGCATGCTAGAGGGTGGGAGATTAATCCCACAAAAATTCAGGCACCTTCCACTTCAGTGAAATTTCTAGGGGTCCAGTGGTGTGGGGCATGTCAAGACATTCCTTCTAAAGTGAAGGATAAGTTATTGCATCTTGCTGCTCCCACAACTAAAAAGGAGGCACAATGCTTAGTGGGCCCCTTTGGATTTTGGAGGCAACATATTCCTCATTTGGGTGTGCTACTCCAGCCTATTTATCAAGTGACTCGAAAAGCTGCTAGTTTTGAGTGGGGAACCAGAACAAGAGAAGGCTCTGCAACAGGTTCAGGCTGCTGTGCAAGCCACTCTGCCACTTGGACCACATGATCCAGCTGATCCAACGGTGCTTGAAGTGTCAGTGGCAGATAGAGATGCTGTTTGGATTCTTTGGCAGGCCCCTATTGGTGAATCACAGGGCAGACCCTTAGGATTTTGGAGCAAAGCTCTGCCATCCTCTGCAGATAACTACTCTCCTTTTGAGAAACAACTTTTGGCTTATTACTGGGCCTTAGTAGAGACTGAACACTTAACCATGGGACACCAAGTCACCATGAGGCCTGAGCTGCCCATCATGAACTGGGTGTTGTCTGACCCACAGAACCATAAAGTTGGATGTGCATAGTAGCACTCCATCATTAAATGGAAGTGGTATATTCGAGATCGGGCCCAAGCAGGACCCGAAGGCACAAGCAAATTGCATGAGGAAGTGGCCCAAATGCCCATGGTCTCCACTCCTGTTACATTACCTTCCATCTCCCAGTCTGTACCTATGGCCTCATGGGGAGTTCCTTATGATCAGTTGACTGAGGAAGAGAAAACTTGTGCCTGGTTTACAGATGGTTCTGTGCGATATGCAGGAACCACTCAAAAGTGGACCACAGCAGCACTACAGCCCCTTTCGGGGACCTCCCTGAAGGACAGTGGTGAAGGGAAATCCTCTCAATGGGCAGAACTTCAAGCAGTGCACTTGGTTGTTCACTTTGCTTGGAAGGAGAAACGGCCAGATGTGTGATTATATACTGATTCATGGGCTGTGGCCAATGGCTTGGCTGGATGGTCAGGGACTTGGAAGGAACATGATTGGAAAATTGGAGACAAGGATTTACGGGGAAGAGGTATGTGGATAGACCTCTCTGAATGGGCTAAAGATGTGAAGATATTTGTGTCTCATGTGAATGCTTACCAAAGGGTGACCTCAGCAGAGGATGATTTTAACAATCAAGTGGATAGGATGACACGTTCTGTGGAAACCACTCATCCTCTTTCCCCAGCTACTCCTGCCGTTACTCAATGGGCTCATGAACAAAGTGGCCATGGTGGCAGGGATGGAGGTTATGCATGTGCCCAGCAGCATGGACTTCCGCTCACCAAGGCTGACATGGCCACAGCCTCTGCTGAGTGCCTAATCTGCCAGCAGCAGAGACCAACACTGAGTCCCCGATATGGCACCATCCCTTGAGGTGATCAGCCAGCAACCTGGTGGCAAGCTGATTACATTGGACTACTTCCATCATGGAAAGGGCAGCGTTTTGTCCTTACTGGAATAGACACTTACTCTGGATATGGATTTGCCTTCCCTGCACGCAATGCTTCTGCCAAAACTACCATCCGTGGACTTACAGAATGCCTTATCCACTGTCATGGTATCCCACACAGCATTGCCTCACATCAAGGGACTCATTTCACAGCAAATGAAGTGTGGCTGTGGGTCCATGGTCATGGAATTCACTGGTCTTACCATGTTTCCTATCATCCTGAAGCAGCTGGCTTGATAGAACGATGGAATGGCCTTCTAAAGACACAATTACAGAACCAGCTAGGTGGCAATACCTTGCAGGGTTGGGGCAAAATACAGGAGGCTGTATATGCTTTAAACCAGCATCCAATGTATGGTGCTGTTTCTCCCATAGCCAGGATTCACAGGCCCAGGAATCAAGGGGTGGAAATGGGAGTGGCACCACTCACTATTACCCCTAGTGACCCACTTGCAAGATTTTTGCTTCCTGCCCCCTCGACCTTATGCTCTGAAGGCCTAGAGGTCTTAGTTCCAAAGGGAGGAATGCTCCCACCTGGAGACACATCACTCATTCCATTGAACTGGAAGTTAAGAATGCCACCTGGCCACTTTGGACTCTTTATGCCTCTGGCTCAACAGGCAAAGAAGGGAGTTACCATACTGACTGGTGTGATTGATCCTGATTACCAAGAGGAAATCAGATTGATATTACATAATGGAGGTAAAGAAGAGTATGTCTGGAATGCAGGCGATTCCTTGGGGCGTCTCTTAGTACTACCATGCCTTGTGATTAAAGTCAATGGAAAACTACAGCAACCTAATTCTGACATGACTACTAATGACACAGACCCTTCAGGAATGAAGGTTTGGGTCACCCACCAGGCAAAGGACCACGACCAGCCAAGGTGCTTGCTGAGGGCAAAGGAAATACAGAATGGATGGTGGAAGAAGGTAGTTCTAAATACCAGTTACGGCCATGTGGCCAGTTGCAGAAATGAGGACTGTAATTGTTATGAGTATTTGTACTTTGTATATGTGCATCAAATACTTTTGTTTCCTTCACTTATAAAATATAAGCTGTAAATGGGGCTAGTGTGTTTTCGATTGTATGCATGTTAGTTGTATCATGTTAGGCGCAAGTATGACTTTCTCATTGTCTTTATTCAGAGATTATGTATAGTTTAAGGAGATGTGTACATGTGCCAAGTTGACAAGGGGAGGATGGTGATGGTTAAGATTGTGTGTCAGCTTGGCTGGGCCATGATTCTCCATGTTTTAATGTAATCACTCCCATGATTGAATATACTGTGAGTAGCCAATCAGATGAAAGGGAATCTCCTTGGGGGTGTGGCCCGAATCTGTATATAAGCAGACGTTCTAGCTTTTTGCTCTCTCTGGATCCTGCAGCTGCTTCCTGTCGTCTCATCTCCCGTTCTTGGGACTTGAGTTGTCAGCTTATCTGCCAAACCTGGGATTCGTCGATCTGCACAGCCTGTGAGTGGGAGCCCTGCTCTCTGACCTTCTGATCTTGGGCTTGCCAGCTTCTGCAGCTGTGTGACTTGGGAGAGGCATCTACCCTGATCCACGGACTTGGGATGTTCTAGCCTCTACAATCGTGTGAGCTGTTTCCTTGATATAATCTCTTTATATATATTTATACACTTTACTGATTTTGCTTCTCTAGAGAACCCAGCCTAAGACACATGCAGACAATCACCAGAAAAGAGCAGGAGTGGCGATACTAACCTCAGATAACGTAAACTTTAAGTCAAAATCTACCATAAAAGACAAAGACATTATATAATGATTAAATGGACAATCCATCAAGAAGACATAACCTTAATAAACATCTACACACTGAATGACAAGTCTCCAAAATATATAAAACAAACTCTAACGGCACTGAGAAGAGAAACAAACAGTTCCACAATAATTAGTAGGAGACTTCAACACACCACTCTTGGTAAAGGACAGAACATCTAGAAAGAAACTCAACAAAGAAACAGAAGATCTAAAGGCCACAATCAACCAACTTGACCTCATAGACATATATAGAACATGTCACCCAACAGCAGCAAAGTATACATTCTTTTCCAATGCACATGTAACATTCTCCAAAATAGACCACACTTTAGATCACAAAGCAACCCTCAATAAAACCCAAAGCATCAAAATAATACAAAGTCATCATTCTTATCACAATGCCATAAAAGTAGAAATCAATAACAGAGAGTGCAATGAAAAAAAACAATCAAATACATGGAAACTGAATAACACCTTGCTTAAAAACAGCTGGGTAATAGAAGAAATCAAAGAGGGTATAAAAAAAAATCCTAGAATCAATTGAGAATGAAAACACATCATACCAAAACCTTTGGTAAACAGCAGTGGCAGTGCTCAGAGGTCAATGAATAGCAATAAATGCTCATATCAAAAAAGAGCTGACCAAAATAAAAATGTTAGCCCTACAACTCGAACAAATAGAAAGAGAACAGCAAAAGAAGCCCACAGCAACCAGAGAAAGCAAATTAAATAAAGACTGGAGCAGAAATAAATGAAATATAGAACAGAAAAACAATACAAAGAATCAACTAGAACAAAAGTTGGTTCTTTGAAAAGATCAACAAAATCGACAAGCATTAGCCAAACTTATGAAAGAAAAACAGGAGAGAAAGCAAATAACTCAAACAAGAAATGAAATGGGGGACATTACAACAGACACAACTGAAATAAAAAGAATCATAACAGAATACTATGAAAAATTGTACCCTGACAAGTTGAGAACCTAGAGGAAACGGTCAAATTTCTAGAAGCACACTACCTACCTAAATTAACACAAGCTGAGATAGAAAATCTGAACAGATCCTTAACAAGATAAAAGGTTGAAGAGGTAATAAGAAAACAAAATGAAACAAAAAAACTCCCAATAACAACAACAGCAAAAAGCCCTGGCCTGGACAGCTTCACAGGAGAATTCTACCAAACAGAAGAGTTCACACTTGTACTACTCAAAGCATTTCAGAGCATAGAAAAGGAAGAAATACTCCTGAAATCATTCTATGAAGCCAGCGTCATACTGGTACCAAAGCCAGGCAAAGATACCACAAAAAAGAAAATTATGGGCCAATATCTCTTATGAATATAGATGCATAAATTCTCAACAAAATGCTTGCCTATAGAATCCAGCATCATATCAAGAAAATAATACACCATGACCAACTGAGATTCATATCAGGTATGCAAGGATGGTTCAACATTAGAAAATCAATCAGCATAATCTACCACATAAATAAAAGGAAAGAAAAGAATCACATGATCATCTCAATTGATACAGAAAAGACATTTGATAAACTCCAACACTCATTCCTGATAAAAACTCTCATTAAAATAGGAGTAGAAGGGAAATTCCTCAACATAATAAAGGGTGTCTATACAAAATCAACAGCCAACATCATTTTAAATGGAGAGAGGGTGAAAGCATTCCCCCTGAGAATGGGAACAAGACAAGGATGTCATTTCTCATCAGTCCTTTTTAACACTGTACTGGAAGTCCTAGCTAAAGCAATAAGGCAAGAAAAAGAAATAAAGGACATCCAAATTGGAAAGGAAGAAGTAAAACTATCTCTAAGCACGGATGATATGATACGATACATACAGAACACCAAAGATTCCACAAGAAAACTACTGGAACTAATAGATTCAGCAGAGTAGCAGGATATAAGATCAACATACAAAAATCAGCCAGATTCCTATACACCAACAAAGAGAACTATGAAAAGAAAATTAAGGAAACAATACCATTATATAATAGCCTCTAAAAAAATAAAATACTTAGGAATAAATCTAACCAGGGATATAAAAGATCTATACAAAGAAAACTACAAAGCACTACTGCAAGAAAACAAAAGAGACCTACATAAATAGTGGATAGGTAGACTCAACATTGTGAAAATGTCAATTCCACCCAAAGCGATCGGCAGATATGCACTCTTGATCCAAATACCAACAGCATTCCTTAACGAGATGGAAAAACTAATCACCAATTTTATTTGGAAAAGAAAGGGGCCCTGGATAAGCAAAGCATTATTGAAGAAAAAGAACAAAGTAGGAGGCTTTATGCTATCTGATCTGAAGCCTACTGTATAGCCATGGTAGTCAAAACAGCCTGGTACCTGTACAACAACAGATACTTAGACCAATGGTACATAATTGAGAACTCTGATGTAAATGCATCCACCTATGGCCAGCTGATTTCTGACAAAAGGACCAAAATCCACTAAATGAAGGAAAAGACAGTCTTTTTAACAAGTGGTGCTGGCAAAATTGAATGTCTGCTTGTAAAAAAATGAAACAGGATCCATACCTCTCATCATACTCAAAGTCTAACTCAAAATGCTTCAAAGACCTAAAAATAAAACCTAAAATGATAAAGACAATGGAAGAAAAAATAGGGAAGAGGCTAGAGCCCTAATATATGGCATAAATAGAATACTAACTATATCTAACAATGCACAAACACCAGAAAATAAACTAGATAACCGGGAGCTCCAAAAAATTAAACATGCTCATCAAAAGACTTCATTAGTGGTGTCTGGGGTCTTAAAAGCTAGGGAGTGGCCATCTAAATGCATCAACTGGTCCAAACCACCTGGAGTAAGAGAAAATGAAGAACACGAAAGACGCAAGGAAAGTATTAGCCCAAGAGACAGAAAGGGTCACATCAACCAGAGACTTCATCAGCCTGAGACCAGAAAAACTAGATGGTGCTTGGCTACCATCAATGACTGCCCTGACAGGGAACACAACAGGGAAACCCTGATGGAGCAGGAGAAAGGTGGGGTGCAGAACTCAAATTCTAGTAAAAAGACCAGACTTAATGGTCTGACTGAGACTGGAGGAACACCAGAAGACATGGCCCCTGGACTCTCTGCTAACCCAGAGCTAAAATAATTCCCGAGGCCAACTCTTCAGACAAAGATTGGACTGGACTGTGGGACATAAAATGATACTTGTGAAGAGTGTGCTTCTCAGCTCAAGTAGATATATGAGACTAAATGGGCAGCTTCTGTCCGGAGGTGAGATGAGAAGGCAAGGAGGGTCAGGAGCTGCTTGAATGGACATGGGAAATCAGTGGTGGAGAGGAGGAGTGTGCTGTCACAGTATAGGGAGAGCAATTAGGGTCACATAACAATGTATGCATAAATTTTCGGATGAGAGACTAACTTGAATTGTAAACTTTCATTTAAACTACAACAATTAACCAAAAAAAAAAAAAAAAAAAGAATTCATCAAAAGAGTATAAAGAGAACCTACAGACTAGGAAAAAAAATTTGGCTATGACATATCCAGCAAGGGTCTAATCTCTAAAATTTATAACATACTTCAACACTTGAACAACAAAAATACAAATAATCCAATTAAAAAATGGGCAAAGGATATGCAAAAACACTTCTCCAAAGAAGACATTCAGGTGGCCAACAGACAGTTGAGGAAATGCTCACAATCATTAACCATTAGAGAAATGAAAATCAAAACTACAATGAGATACCATCTCACCCCAACATTACTGGCACGAATTTAAAAAAAAAAACAGAAAATAACAAATGTTGGAGATGCTGTGGGAGACTGTAACTCTTACGCATTGATGGTGGGAATGTAAAATGGTACAACCACTATGGAAAACTTTATGGTGCCTCCTTAAAAAGCTGAAAATAGAAATTCCATACTATCCAGCTTTCCCACTCCTAGGAATATATCCTAGAGAAATAACAGCTGTCACACGAATAGACATATGCACACCCATGTTCATAAAAGCATTATTCACAATTGCAAAAAGATGGGAAAACCTAAGTGCCCATCAACAAATGAATGGATAAATAAATTATGGAACACAATAGAATACTATGCAACAATAAAGAACTATGATGAATCCACGAAACATCTAGCAACATGGATGAATCTGGAGGGCATTATGCTGAGTGAAATAAGTCAATCACAAAAGGACAAATATTTTATGAAACTACTATTATAAAAAACTGAAGAAAAGGTTCACACACAGAAGAAAACAACCTTTGGTGGTTACTAAGGAGGGGAAAGGTGAGGACGGGAAATCACTAACTAGATAGTAGAAAAGTGGTAACTTTGATGAAGGAAAGACAACACACAATATAGGGGAAGTCAGCACAACTTGACCAAGGCAAAGTCACAGAAGCTTCCTTGATACACCCAAACACCTTGAGAGACCGAGTTACTGGGGCTGAGGGCAGGGAACATCTAGCTCAATTGACATAACACAATTCATAGAGAAAATGTGCTACATCCTAATTTGGTGAGTAGCGACTAGGGTCTTAAAAGTTTGCAAGCAGCCATCTTAGATACATCTATTATTCCTATTCTTTCCAGAGCAAAGCAGAATGAAGAAAACCAAAGACTCATGGAAAATATTAGTCCAAAGGACTAATGGACCATTTGAACCACAGCCTCCACCAGCCTGAGCTCAGGAGAAGTAGATAGTGCCTGGCTACCAGCATGACTGTTCTGACAGTGATCACAACAGAGGGTCCTGGACAGAGTGGGAGAAAAATGTAGAACAAATTTCAAGTTCACACACACACACACACACACACACACACACACAAAGACCAGACTTACTGGTCTGACAGAGACTGAAGGAACCCCTGAGACTATGGCCCCTGAACACACTGCTAACATAGAACTGAAGCCACTCCTGAAGTCCACTTTCAGCCAAAGATTAGACAAGCCTATAAAAAAACAATAACACATATGAAGAATGTGTTTCTTAGTTCAGTTCAGTATATGAGACCAAACGGGCAACACCTGCTCAAAAGCAAAGACAAGAAGGTAGGAAGGGACAAGAAAATTGGTGAATGGATGCAGGGAACCTGGGATGTAAAGGGAAAGGGGGATAGTGTTGACACTTTGTGAGCATTGCAACTAATTCCATGCCCAATTTGGGTATAAATTTTTGAATGCAAAACTAATTTGCACTGTAAACTTTCACCTAAAGCACAATAAAAAAGAAGAAGAGGGCAAAAGCATATTAAGGAAATGAATTGATAAATCCTAATGTATTGGCTCATAGAAAAGTAAACTATAACACACACTCATAAATACATGTGTATACAAATAAAAACATAAGAATATATGTTTGTAGCATCTCTAATTATTTTCTTTTTCTTTTCTCTTAGTATTTAGTAAAGTTTCTTTGAAAGTGTGAATATAGCCTCTCCTCACTTATTGACAGGGTTAGGTTCCAAAGACCAGATCATTATGTGAAAATGAAGGATGACCACATCAGATTACAAAATGGAGGATGACTACATCATTACATGACTGTCAAATTACATCATCACATAACTGCCAAGTTGCATCTTTACGTAACTGCCAAGTTACATCATTACATAACTGCCAAGTGACATCATTACATAACTGCCAAATTACATCATTACATAACTGCCAAATCACTAAGGATCATAGCCCAGCCAATTTGACACATAACTTCTTTAAGCTTCAAAAGTCAGCGTTACTCTTGCCTCACACCTCTGCATTCATTACTATTCATTTCTTCCAGACGTACATAGTTAATGCACAGAACAGTTGGGTAATAGATTTTTTACTATTGCCATAAATGAGAAATGTCCGATAACAAGATAGTTGATAAGTGAGGAGAAGGTATATGATCAATTGTGCTGAGGAACTAAGGGAAAGTACTTTGTACTTTTTTTTATTTTGTCAATTTTTGGTGGAAGTACAATGAGCAGCAGTACTGTGGTTATAGTAGGAATCAGTGAGAGAATCAGAGAGAGAAGAGGAAGACCTGGGGTTGACCATACTTTTAAAACATCTCAGCCATAATTTTGGAACCATTTGTGTTTTGTTATAATGAAAGAGATTATCTTCCTAGGCATTATACTTACATTGCTGTCTTTGTTGTCTAAGAAGAAACACAACAACAAGATGAGGTAGATCCTTTTATTCAAGATCACACAGCAAATACATAGTAGAACCAAGATTCCAATGAATCAAGCTGTCTCTTGAGTTTGCCTTTTTTACCTCTATGCTGTATACTTCTACACAAAGTTGTTTTGATTTTGCTAATTATCTTAGTGTCCCTAGGAGAGACAAGGTGATAAAAATCTCACCTTTGTGAATTCCTAGCCTCGAGTTTCCCACATGCAAAATCAGAAAGATAACCCTAAAGTTATCCAGCACACCCAGCTGTAATTCAGTAAATGTCGGCCATTATTAATTAACTCACTCAACAGATATTTATTTCATGCCTATTATATGGCAGCTAATCTGACAGCTCATCACTAACATTCTCATTTCACTGAGAAAGAAACTAGACACCAGAAAGCAATCTGTGTTTTTGAAATGGGCAAAGTATTGTCCACCAATCTCTAGCTAATAAAATGTCAGTCCAACATTTGTTTGCTTCTACCAGAGAATAGGGCTGACCCACAGGCACGCAAATGATTTCAATGTTTTCTAAAAGCCACAGTGATTCAACTATTGCATTAGTTGCTAATTGATGACATTATTATCTTCTTTCAGCAGTGGCCGAAACAGAGGGTCACCAAATCTTGTTTCATGGTATTATCCCGCAGCTGCAGACACACAGGCAAAAGATGCAGCCTTCAGGAAAATCATCTCATGTAAAGTCTAATTGAAAAATAACAGCCTACAGTTCTCTGATTCCATCCTGTTGCTACGCTGAAGGTAAAAGAAAACAAAATTGCCAAATCTGACTAAAAAACCCTTTTAGTTACAATCTGAATGAATGGTGGGTGGCTCAGTTAATTTTAGCTATGTCTCTTTAAGTACAGGCAGTATTTTTCCTTTCAGATATTTTCTTATAATTTTATATTGAAAACTGATAGGATTTAGACTGTGAAGCAGTTTCCTTAGGAACAGTTACTTCGGTGGTCATTTAGATTTCAGTTTTTACTCAGAGAATACTACTGTGGAACTAAAAGTTCCGGGACAACCTTGCGATAAAATTGGTATTTTGTCAGTTACCACTGAGTCGATTCCAACTCATGGCGACCCCATTTGTGCGTAGTAAAACTGCTCCTAAGGGTTTTCAAGGCAGTGATCTTTCAGAAGCAGATCACCAGGCCTGTCTTACTAGGCGCGTCTGGGTAGGTATGAACCGCCAACCTTTCAGCTAGTAGTCCAGGGCTTAACAATTTGTGGCACTCAGGGAAAACAACTGGTAATAAATAAGTAAATAATGCCTTGGAGGGCAGGCGGAGTCCGGAGGAGAGGATTTATACTTGTTAAAATTGGTTACTGTGCTGTTTGTATTAAACAATGGTTAATGATCTTCCAAGAAAGGAATGACTTCTGACTTGGTTTCTTTTAATTTCCGGTTGCAGTTCATACATCCTCTGGGAGAAAACAAAAAAAACCCGTTGCCACCAGGTCGATTCCGACTGATGGTGACCTTATGCTTAATACATTATAGCATCTCAGATATCCTGATGACTATTTATGTAAATCTATAAGTGCATCACATCAAAGATTTTTTAAAAATGTTTGTTCATCCTTTAAGTTTTATCTCATCCGCGTAACATTTCTTCTGTGTTCTGCATTTCAGGTTCAAAGGTCTGATGCGGATACCAGAGGGAACCTCAAATAGAATGGGGGAATTATCCATTAACATCTTTTAAAAATTAAGTTGTGAAGACATTGACTTAAAATATGCACTTTTGAAGCACAAGTAGGTAAGATGGTAGAGTCAAACATACTCAGCGCAAAAAGCTGAAAAACATAGGAAGCACAAAGGAAAAAATGAAACCCCACCACAAGTTGGTAGAATCTTATCTGGGGTCACTGCACTTTAGTAAAAATGTGCTAGGCAGTAAATTTTGGGTACTAGGTTCTAGTTCCCATTCTGTTACTAACCAGCTGCCTTAATATAGACAAATCACTTTACTCCATATCTTGATTTCCTTACCTTCTAAAAAACAAAACAAAAGTCTTTGCTATCGATTCCAACTCATACCGACCCTGTAGGACAGAGGAGAACTGCCCCATAGGGTTTCCAAGGCTGTAATCTTTACGCAAGCAGACTGGCACATCTTTCTCCCACAGAGAGCCTGGTGGGTTCAAACCACCAACCTTTCGGTTAGCAGCCGAGCAGTTAAGCACTATGCCTCCAGGCTCCTTCTTACCTTCTAAATGAGGTGTGAGTAGTATCTGTTGTAATCTTTAATGATATACTCTGAACATTCTATAATTTTATACTTCTTTATGGCACAGCCAGATGTTTTCCTAGATGTAAACTGAATATATTTAAAAAAATGAAAAATCAAAATGAAAGGGAGATTTTAAGAATTTGCCTTGCAGGTCGAACAAATGTCAGTAGCTTCTGTTGCCATTGGAGGCCATGTTGAAATGATTTGACTGCTAGAGGAAGAGTAAAGAAAGATTTGAATATAAACACAGAGCAATGTATCTAAGGCCAGATTTCTCTTAAGGGTGGTATAACCAAAACCAAACCCATTGGTCGAGACAATTCCGACTCACAGTGACCCTATCAGACAGAGGAGAACTGCCCCATAGGGTTTCCAAGGAGTGGCTGGTGGATTTGAACTGCTGACCTCTTGGTTAGCAGCCAGCTCTTAACCCCTGTGTCACCAGGGCTCCAAGGGTGGTATAGGAAATATTTAAATGAACTGTCGCTGTGTGTGGCATTATTCCTTGTGTAAGTTATTTATTTGTGAATTTATTTATTCTTTGTAGTCAGGCTGGAGTTTCAGTCTTGCCTTTGACACTTAAGATCTGTGTGATCTTGGGTAAATTACACTGAAACTCATTTTTCCAATCTATGAAATAAACATCTCTTTTTAAGGAATAATTAAAACAATTTTAGTGACAGTTAAGCTGGGTGCTAGAGAATAAGTTGTTGGTGTTGAAGTTAGTTGCCGAGCCGGCTCCAACCTTTTGTAAAACAGAATGAAACGTTGCCCGGTTCTGTACGATCTTCATGATCATTGGTATGTTTGAGTCCATTGCTGTTGCTATTATGTCAATCCATCTCATTGAGGATTTTCCTCTTTTTTGATGACCCTCTGCTTTACTAAACATGATGTCCTTTTCTAGTGACTGGTCTTTTCTGATGATGCGTCCGAAGTAAACAGACCAAATGAAGTCTCACCATCCTCACTTTTAAGGGGCATTCTTGCTGTATTTCTTTTAAGACTGATTTGCTTGTTCTTCTGGCAGTCTAGGGTATATTCAGTGTTCTTCACACCACAGTTGGGGAAAGAACCCTTTTTATAACACTAAAAAAAGAAGTCCCTGCCCTTAATAAGCTTGCAGTGTGTTAATGTGTCATTTGCAGCTATGTCCCAGGATGTTGGCCAGGACCTAGCACAGGTATAAAATAATGGTTTGATGAATGAAAGAATGAATGAATTCTATGTTATCAGTGCACAGGGTTACTTATGCTCTATCGGGGGCTATCAGATTGGGTAATTAAGGGTGGCTTTCCAGAAGTGACCATTACTTAGGATTGGGTGAGATAAGTACCTCCTCATGGAGACAATACTGTAAGTTAAAGCTTCAAGGTATTAGTTGTCTGAGAATTAGTTCAGGAGTGGAGTGGGAAAGAGGTTCTGGGGTTGAGTAGGGGCAAGATCTTAAAGGGCTTTGGCATTAAGGTAAATAGCTTAAACTTTATCTCAAAGGATTTAGTAGGGCAATGTTTACATTTAGAATGATTACTCTGGTAGAAAATAGTAATAACTTGGGCAATGACTCAGAGCTTGGACATGATGTCATTTTGAGGGAACTGCAGGAAGTTCTCTGGAGGGGTGAGACAGCAAAGTGTTGGCAGGTAAAGCTGGAAAGGAGGTCAGATCATGAAGAGCCTGATGCCTTTTTACAATATTTGCAGCCAGGAGTCAGTGAAAAATCTTTAGCAGGGAAAATGATATGATCATTTAAAAAATGCCTTTAAAAAATAACTGGTAGCGAAGTGAAAGAAGAACTGGAAAGGAGCCAGTCTAGGGGCCAAGCGGGGATGCGGTGTTCTTACTTAAATCTCTGAAAAACATACTGAAACGAACCAGCAGACAGATAAGGTTCTCCTGCCTCTAAGTTTCTCTGAAATTTCTAGAACAGAGTTTAATCTATTGAGATAACATATGCTTTCACTAGTATCTCTAGATGATGGATAGGTTTAACACACACACACATACCCACATACAAACCACATGGAGGGCATAGGAAAAAAAAGATTTCAGCAGCCTTTCATTTCTTATGAACTCTTACTCATCCTTGATATGCAATTATTAATGACAGTGGAAGCAATACTCACGGAGAAATTTCAAGAATCAGGGAGGGGCATGCCCATCCACTTAGTTATCAGGTACAGCTCATGGTATTCAGATGTCTAATCTCCATGGGCACTCTTCAACTCTAAGCAGGCTGTTGTTTTTTTTTTAATTTTGTTGTGCTTTAGGTGAAAGTTTACAGCGCAAATTAGTTTCTCATTGGAAAATTTATACATACATTGTTTTGTGACATTGGTTGCAATCCTCACAAAGTGTGAGCACTGTCCCCCTTTCCCTTTCTACCCTGGGTTCCCTGTGTCCATTTGTCCAGTTTTCCTGTCCCTTCCTTCCTTCTTGACTTTGCTTTTGGGCAGGTGTTGCCCATTTGGTCTAGTATACTTGACTTAACTAAGAAGCATGTTCCTCACGTGTGTTGTTTGTTTTATAGGCCTGTCTGATCTTTGGCTGAAAGGTGGACTTCAGGAGTGGCTTCAGTTCTGTGTTAGCAGGGTGTCTGGGGCGCCATAGTCTTGGGGGTTCCTCCAGTCTCTGCCAGACCAGTAAGTCTTTTTTTTTTTTTTTGTGAATTTGAGTTTTGTTCTACATTTTTCTCCCACTCTGGCCAGGACCCTCTATGTGATCCCTGTCAGAGCAGTCGGTGGTGGTAGCCAGGCACCATCAAGCTGTTCTGGGCTCGGGCTGGTGGAGGTTGTGGATCATGTGGTCCATTAGTCCTTTGGACTAATATTTTCCTTGTGTCTTTGGTTTTCTTTATTCTCCTTTGCTCTGGATGGGATGGGACCAACAGATGTATCTTAGATGGCCACTCACAAAATTTTGAGCAATAAAGGGAAGGGACTCTCATCTCTTTCAGCCTAGCTGGAAATGAGATGCCAGCACACAACAGTAGCAGCAAAGGCTAGAGGGATCAGTGGGACATGGAAAGCACTGATCTATTTCCATTTCGTCAGAATAAGATGAAACCAGGCAGATGCCAAAATGTAATGTATGAGATTAAATTGTATGTAATTGAAGAAGATACATTCAAATTAGATAACGACAAAAAAATTTAAATAACGTCAAAGAGCATTCACAACATTCACAGCATTTGCATTCCATCCTTACTCATAATGAAATAGAATATTATTTTATTTAAATACATGGAATCTACTTTCTCTATTTCAGCCAAATAATTTAATGACCATTGTTGTTGTGCGCCATAGAATGGATTCAATGACCATTAGGAAGCCAATATTTCTGCAGCATTCTTTATTTTGATTCTTGGCTTAGAGAATTATCATTCTAAAGGAATCAAAAGAATATTTAGAATTAAACCCAGTCTCTTCAGGGAGTCAACCTTGTTTAAATAAGGTTGACTTTTGCAAAGACGTATACTTCGTGCATCATATACGGATATCTACCTAGTTTTATTTCTCTCTTTCTAATCAGCATGGGTTGGGATTCAGACTTTCTGCTTTGTTTTTGAATATTGTGACTTCAGAATATTCTAAAGCTACTGGAATAATTGTAGCCACCAGTAACCAGTAAGAATTGTTATTGTAGAAATCAGTTCTTATTAACATCATTAAACTAGCTTTGAAAAAGTTGGTTAAGTAGCAGTTTCCCATTGATTTCTCTCTTTTTAATATAGCTTTACTGAGATATAATTCACATACCATAAAATTCATTCATTTAAAGTGTACAATTTGATAGTTTTTAGTTAGTTCACAGGGTTGTGCAACTATCATCACAATCAATTTTAGAACATTTTGTCTCCCTAAAAAGAAACCTTGTAGCATATAAAGAAATTACTCCCCATTCCTCCCTCCTCTCTCTTTCCATAGGCTACCACAAATCTACTTCCTGTATCTATAGATTTGTCTGTTCTGGACATTTTATATAATGCAGTCATACAATATATCATCTGTTGTGGCCGGCTTCTTTCACTTTACATCCTGTTTTCAAGTTTCATCCACATTGCAGCATGTGTTAGCACTTCATGTCTTTTTACTGCCAAATAATATTCCATTGTACAGATATATCACTTTTAGTTTATCCGTTCATCAGCATTGGAGTTGTTTCCACCTTTTGGCTATTATAAGGAGCACTAATAGCGCTGCTCTAAATGTTTGTGTACAAGTGTGTGGGCATAGTTTTTCATTTCACTTGGGTATATACCAAGGAATTAATTTCTGGTTCATATCATAACTCTTTCAAATCTTTGAGGAACTGCCAAACTGTTTTCTATAGCAGCTGAACCATTTTACATTCCCACCGGAAATGTACAAGGGCTCCAATTTCTCCACATCTTTGCCAACACTTGTTATTGTCCATCTTTTTGATTATAGCCATCCTAATGGGTGTAAGGAGCCCTGCTGTTGCAGTGGTTAAGAGCTCAGCTGCTAAACAAAATGTTGGCAGTTCGAATCCACCAGTTGCTCCCTGGAACGCCTATGGTGTAGTTCTTCTCTGTCCTGTAAGGTCACTATGAGTTGGAAATGACTTGAGGGCAACTGGTTTGTGGGTATAAAGTGAATTTTCTAGTGTTTTTAATTTGCATATTCCTAATGACTAATGATAATTGGACATCTTGATAGCAACGGAGTTTAATCCAAGGTCATAAAAAATATGGTTATGTTTTCTTCTAAGAATTTTATAGTTTTAGTTCTAACATTTAGGTCTTTGATCCACTTTGAGTTAATTTTTTAGTATGGTTTGAGACACCAGTCCAACTTCATTCTTTTGCATGTGGACATCCAGCTGTCTCAGCATCATTTGTTAAAAAGACTTCTTTCCCCATTGAACTCTGTTGGAACGCTTGACAGAAATCAAATGACCACAAATGTATGGATTTTAGGCAGTCTTGACTACTGTAGTTATGTAGTAATTTTTGAAATCAGGAAATGTGAGTTCTTCAACTTTGTCCATTTTTTTTCAAAATTCTTTTGGCTATCTGGGTTCTTTGAATTTCCATATGAATTTTAAGATCATTTTGTCAATTTCTGCAAAGAAGACAGCTGGAATTTTGATGGAGACTGTGTTGAATGTGTACATTAATTTAGGGAATATTGTCATCTTAACAATATTAAGTCTTCTGATACTTGAACATGGATGTCTTCACTTATTTAGATGTTATTTAATTTCTTTCAACAATATTTTATAGTTCTCAGTATTTACTTCTCACATTTTTTTGTTTAAGTTATACTTAAGTATTTTATTCTCTTTGTATAGGATCACATATTGATGTCTGCTTAGCTTCATTCTTCTCTTTTGCATAAATATGGGTTGGACTTCAAACTTCTTGCTTTTGAGCATTGTGACTACAGAATATTTTAAAGCTCTGGAATATCTGTAGCCACCAGTAGCCAATCAGAATTGTTATTTCAGAAATCAGTGCTTACTAACACCATTAAGCTAGTCTCAAAAAAGTTAAGTAGAAGTTCCTCATTTATTGTAAATTACAATTGTAATTATAAATTATAAATGGAATTATTTTATTAATTTCATTTTCACAATTTTTGTTGCTAGTATACAAAAATACAATATAGATTTTTATATGGTCATCTTATATCCTGCAATCATGCTGAACTCATTAATTTGTTCTAACAGTTTTTTATTAAATTTCTATGAATTTTCTATATACAAGAACTTCTTTCTCAATTTGGATTTTTAAATTGGTATTTCTTGCCTAACTACCCTTTCTGGAATCTTCAGTACAATGTTCAATAGCAGTGATGAGAGGGCACATCCTTGTATTGTCCCAGAACTTAGAGAAAAATCATTCAGTCTTTCATCATAAATAATGTTAGTATAATTTTTCTTTTTATTTAATTCTGCACTGACTTTAAATTTGGGAATCTTAAACACATAGCTTTCAAGAAATAGTTGTTGATTGACTTAATGAAACAAGAGCCACTGTGGTTTTGGGGTCACAATTCTTCAGGAATAAATGAGTAAGTCAATAAAATCCTGTGTTAGTACACTACATTATAACGTAGATATGCGCAAGTCACTGGCCTAATTATGTGTTACAAATATATCAACTACGTATGGTAAAGCTTGCTTATTTTTAGTGAGAGTGATGGTTTTTCTACTTCATATGTTGGTACTTGGCCATTATAAATATTTAGGCAATTAAATAGGCTGCCATGTTCTAGGGCTATTTACGACAGCCTGTGATATCCATTAGTATGGTATAACTATTAACATCCTTCCATTTTGTACTGGCTTATTCTTTTGGTTGTCAATGTCAGTAACTCATTTCTGGCATGATAGTCTATAACATTTTGATTTCTCTCCCTGAATTTTATGGTTTGGAAAGAATGGATGTAAAAACACACTAGTTTCTATAAAAGTAATTAATTAGAATCTCATTGTACAATGTTATTGCGAAAACAGACATCTCATAAGCAGAGGTCTCTTATAGTGAGTAATACATTAATACCAGAGTATATTAGTAACATTAATACAAAAATATATTAGTTTTAAGCTATATATTTTTGTAAAACATATTAAAACATCCAGACTATGGGTTTATTAAACTGAGTAGAAACGACAAATCAAAATTTCCATTATTTGCATGATAATCCATTAAAAGTAGCAAATTTTATATATATATTTTTTTATTCTATTGTACTTTAAGTGAAAATTTACAATTCAAGTTAGTCTCTCATACAAAAATTTATATATATACATTGTTATGTGACCCTAGTTGCTCTCCTTATACTGTGACAGCATAGCCGCCCTTTCCACCCCGGATTTCCCGTGTCCATTCCACCAGATCCTGACCCTCTCTGCCTTCTCATCTCGCCTCTGGACAGGAGCTGCCCATTTACTCTCATGTATCTAAAAGTAGCAAAATTATATTTTATTCAGGAAACAATACAATGAGAATTTTCAGTCCATTGCTTCATATTAATACCTCAGTTCTGCAGAGAAGCTCGGTTCACTAAAGACTGAGAATTCCTTTCTCAAAAGATGATGGTCCACTTGTCACATGAAAACAGAGTGGATAGATCTGAATTTCTTTTGCGTCCTTTAGCTATTTTTCTTCTTCAAACTCAAGATACTTACCACAAAAATGTGTGGAGGGAAAAGATAGAAAAAGAAGAAAAAATTCTTAACTTATCTAAGATAAAGATAGCAAGCCCTAAGGGCAGTTGATACTCCAATAAAGCAAGAGAAGGATGGCCCTCTCCATAGCCAGTTTTCCTGCACTGCAAGATTAACAAGAAATATTTAGTAAGTCTTGCCAAGAAATCTAGAAGGACTTGTCTCAGGCCTTGAAGGATTTTATAATAATGCATATATCATGTTCAATAACTGTTTGCATATAATATGTGAAAAGATGACATCATTTAAAAAAAATGGCATTGCTTACACTCAAAAGACATGCTTAAATAGCCATTTCAATCTTGTCATCCTTAGAATTGGAGAACATGGGTCATCAGTTTAGATTATTCTTGTAGTTCTACATATTGGAAATATTTATCAATAGACTAGCATTTGTCATTTAGACAGAAAAAAACCCCACTATTTAATTTGACAAGTGATACCCCAGAAAAGTAAACATTATAACATTATAATTAGCTTTAAAGGTCACTTTGGCAGATATCAAGCTGATCAGCATCAATATATGTTAAATTCTACTTTAAAAGTACAGTGATCATTTTAACTAAAAATATTAACTTATATGTTATAAAAATCTTAGTAGATAATGCAGTCTAATCCCATATTGGAACATTATTTTAAGGCACTGTTAAAATCTTGAATGTTTTAGCAATTCTTATGAAAAATAGAAAATACAGAGTTCTTACCAAGTTTGCAATGATATAATGGTAGCCTTTAACATGCTTCCCAACGCTTACAATCTGTGAAGACATAGAAAACAAGAGAAAACCAATTTAAAATTTCTGAACTGTTATTTTTTAAAAAATAGAATATTAAGAATTCTAACATAATGCTATGTGAAACAATGATGAGAAAATGATGTAGTTTTCCTTATAAAAGTGACTTATTCTAATTAGAAGAATTTTATGACCACATTAAAAAAATAAGTGGTTAAAGTAAAAAATACTACTTTTTATTTCAAATGACCTATAATTTCACTATCTTTTGTTTAGAAAATAGCATCTTATCCTCTCAAAGAGAAGGATGATGGTATGAAACAAAGCAAGAGTGTCCACATGTTTTCAAAAGAATAAATTTACATAAGAAGCAAAATTATTTTCACTCAAAGCATTTAGATGTACTTAGTCCATTGATAATTTATAGAAAAGCAATGTAGACTCTTAGGTATCTTCAACGGATAAAAATTATTGTCTATGAATATTCAGTTATTTCTCATCCACATATGGTTATAGCAATATTTATTATACTAACAAGAACAAAAAACAAAACAAAACAAAACACCATCATGGGGCTTTTCTCTCCTAGAATCATTTTTTTTTTTCCCTAAGGATGCTTAAGAATCAAACTGAAAACTTTTTTAAAAGAAAATAATAGCAATTTAAAAAAAAAATTACAACTTTATTTTTGAAGTAGCCATTAAAACTTTTAACTGTGAAATTAACATAAACGTGGTAACCTCATTGGTCTCTTCAAAGATAATAATGCAGCACATCTCAGTTTTCCTTTTTAATTCCTTCTAAGACCTTCTCTTTATCTTTGCTGTTCTGCAGTTTCACTACAGTGTATCTAGATTTTTTAATTTTTTAGTTTTTATTTGTATGGTTTAAGATTTGTCATGCTTTCTGACTATGAAATCCTTGCCTTTTAGCAGTTCTGGAAAATTCTCAATAACCCCTCAGATATCCCCTCAAAGATGCTCTGTGTTGATTTCTATCAGAGACTGCAATGTTCATATCGCTGGCCCTGGGCTACAGTTATGTTAATTTCTCAGCTTTAGGTTTCCCAGACAGCAGTGTATGACGTAAATTCCAAGTGCAGTCCGCCTAAGAGTAAGGCTATAATGACAAATTCTCAGGGAAGATAGTTCCCTTACAATACCAAGCCCTGGCCAAGACGGAACATACTTGGTTGACTCTCTAAATGGATGGAAGTTATTTTCCTATTGTACTCTTCTATTGAGGGTAGTATCCTTCAATGGTTTGGCTTTATATGGGAGTCTTAAGTTCAAACTTACTGCCTCAAATGAGCACAAAGCTCCTGTTCTTGAACGTTACAACTAGCCAATCAGGCTATCCAATCTGACAATCTCCTTTGGGGTGGTCCCCTTTTATTCTTGGTCCTTGAAGACTTTATTTTTTTACTAGCATTTCTACATGTTTTAGAGTGCCAGATTTACCTAGTCCATAACTGATCTAAAAATGAACTTCCCTTGACAATCTTACCATGAAGATGAGAGCAAGCAATAAACAGATCAGGTTATAAGAAAGTATAGCAAAGAAACAGTTAATTAGTTCTCATGCTGGTTAATCCAACCTTAGTGATTTGGCATGGGCTGAGCAGGCTGGGGCTGTCTTAAGTTCTCTGGGAATCTCAGGTACAGTTTGTGCAAAAGACAATTATCAGGAAATATTTGATGGTTGGTACTCAGTCAGGAGTCACTCTGTTATTGAGTCCACTATGTATTCCTGCTATTTGACCTCAGCAGGGATTGTTGCCACTCAGCAATCCCTTAATTTACCTCTTGCAGATTCAGTACAACTTTCTCTGGTGTGGTTATTTAAGCCTGTCATGGATTGAATTATGTCCCCCCAAAAATGTGTGCCTCAGTTTGGCTGGGTCATGATTCCCAGTATTGTATGGTTGTACACCATTTTGTAATCTAATGTGATTTCCTTATGTGTTGTAAACTCTATCACTATGATGTAATAAGATGGATTAGCGACAGTTATACTGATGAAGTCTACAAGATTGGATAGTGTCTCAAGTCAATCTCTTCTGAGATATAAAAGAGAAAAGTGAGCAGAAAGACATGGGAACCTCACACCACCAAGAAAGCAGTACCGGGTGCAGAGCGTGTCCTTTGGACCTGAGGTTCCTGTGCAGAGAAGTTCCTAGACCAAGGGAAGAGCGATGTATTACAAGGACCTTCCTCCAGAGATGACAAGAGACAAAGCTTTGCTCTGGAGCTGATGTCTTGAATTTGGACTTGTGGCCTACTAGACTGAGAGAATAAATTTCTCTTTGTTAAAGCCATCCACTTGTGGTATTTCTGTTATGGCAGCACTAAATGACTAGGACAAAGCCCTTTTGTACTCTCTTTAAGCTCCACCCTGCCTTTTCTGGCTCAATACTTACAGCTTGTGATTTCTCTATAACTGTGGTCAATAATCTGTGTCAGTTTTTTTTTTTTTTTTAATTCATTTTAAGGTGTAAACACTTGTTAATGTTAAAAAGATGTGGAACCAGTAGAAATTCTGCACTGGCTGTTTCCAGAAAGAAATCACATCAATTCTGGATTGTTTAGTAAAGAATTGAAATGAATTAAAGCTTATGTAATACATTTTCAAAGGGTGAGAACTTATAAAACTGAAAGGGACAAAAATCTTGGCAAAGAAGGCCTTGCAGAGCTTAGAATGCATCAACATTGTGGGGACTGAGGGCTTCCAGAAGCAGTCATCTGAAGATTTATTTACCTGGTTGGGATGCTAGAGATCACCATCTTTGCTGAGCCAGATCCTGGCTGGGAAAAAACCAGCATGCTGCACAAAGGGCTGTGAAAGCCTCTTTGCCTTTCAGCACTAGAGAAGTCACCCGCCACCTGACCTCAGAAGGCCATGCTTTGACTCTTAGATCTTGGTCCCTTTACCTCATGCATCTACTATTTCGGACGGAAGTTTCTTTGTGAAAAAATTCAATTTGCACTCCATAGTAAAGTGTCCTGTAAATAAAGTTTTGTTTGTTTAGTGTGTTTTTTTTTTTTTTCCTTAAATGCGCCTATAAAACTGACAATGCCATGGTTGTGATTACATGGCTTTCATCATCTGTACCTAACTTACAAGTGCCTTGTACCAAAAAAAAAAAAAAAAAAAAAAAAAAACCAAAAAAAAAAACACCTGGGCGATTTGACTTTGAATGTAGACCAAACTTTGTGTTTCTGTATGTTTGATGTTATTCTTCTATATACAGGTAAAAGAAACAGCTTGAGATGAAAGATATTAATATAAAATAGCACTGTCTTCCTACAGATATAGTTGGCCCAGGTGTCAAGGGAAAATAATGCCTAGGATGAGGACTTGTTACAAAAATTAATTACGATCTTTCATAAAGAAAAAAAGTGTAGGATCAGAGAATTGGCAACTCCATTGTTTTATATTCTTAAAAGAAACGGAGGATGTAACTAGCAAAGAATAATGATCAAGTGTCTGTTTATTAGAGTTATGTCTAATAGGTTAGGAAGGACACACAAGTTATATTGATCTCACACTTTCAAAGGAGCCCATCTTTACAAGAGTAAAATGTTTAAGAGAAGTGACTAACTGATTCCTCTAATTACTTTTTTTTTATTTGGTTTTTAGGAAACAAACTTTTGTTTGGAACTATTTATTGTGCTGGTCAAATAATTCAGTTCTAAAATCAGGTCTATGTATAATATTAAGCTAAACACCAGGTGCAAACATTACAATTGTTTTATAACAAAATTATGACAAAGTCCATCTCTATGAATGTGACTTTTAAATATGTATTTATTAATTAAAGTTAGGAGAAACACTGAATCCAAAAGGATACTTTTCCATCTTGACCCCACTTTTCAATTCAATTTAGTTCAGCAAATTTCAATGGAGTGCCTCCCGTGTATACGTTCAGGCTAGGAGATTCAAGGATTATAAAGAGAAGTGAATGGGTGCTGCTGTTACAAGGGCATTTATTATCTCATAAGGGGATATGACTCAAACAGAAATGATGGATTTCTAAAATACAGAATAGAATAAGTGGAGCGCTATGGGTTTCAAGGAGAAGTTGTATCATTTGGTTGGGAGAACAAGGCAGATTTTAAAGTAAACAGATACTAAGTAAGTGCAGGTACTCCACGCTTTTTGAAGTTTTGCTTTATGTCACTTTGCTTTTACGAAAGACCTACATTAGTACCTGTTTTTGCTAACCAAAAGAAATCCGAAGAGGATTTTCGCTTTTACGAAAATAGTCGAAAAGCAGAAATAGCATTCAGTGTTTGGTTTGCCGTGAACCCTTAAAGAGGCAGCACGCACCACCAAACAGCAAGTGGCGTTGCCAAGCCCCTTCCCAAACTACACTCAGCATCTCAGCTTCCCACTGCCATGGCTTTGAACTGTGTCTGTCAACATCTGTGCCATTGCCAGCTAGGCTACT
Source organism: Dugong dugon (assembly GCA_030035585.1). Taxonomy (NCBI): domain Eukaryota; kingdom Metazoa; phylum Chordata; class Mammalia; order Sirenia; family Dugongidae; genus Dugong; species Dugong dugon. The sequence goes on from CM057467.1 coordinate 39,403,724, forward strand.
GAGGCCACCATCATCACCACCACCACTTCTCAGCCTTCCACTGTGCTCGATGTCTTCCCTATTCTGGTAAGTGAAACTACACAGTATCGACATTATTTCTACTTTATATGTTGTGTTAGAAGCCATCAAGTCAGTTCTGACTCATAGTGACGCTAGGTACAACAGAACGAAACACTGCTGGGTCCTGCACCTTCCTCACATTATATAGGCTGTGTATTTATCATATCATTCCTTCTTTTACTATATGTTAGTTTTATTTTAGGTTTTATGTGTTATATGGTATGATTTGATAGTGTCATGGATTGAATTGTGTCCTCCAGAAATATCTGTCAACTTGGTTAGGTCATGATTGTATTGTATAATTGTCTACCATTTGGTCATCTGATAGGATTTCCTTATGTGTTGTAAATCCTATCACTATGATGTTAATGAGATGGATTAGCAGCAGTTATACTGATGAGATCTACAAGATTAGGTTGTGTCTTAAACTAATCTCTTTTGAGATATAGAAGAAAGAAGTGAGCAGAGACAGAGGGGGACCTCATACCACCAAGAAAGCAGCTCCGGGAGCCGAGCGTGTCCTTTAGACCTGAGGTTCCTGTGCGGAGAAGCTCCTTGACCAGGGGAAGACTGATGACAAGGACATTTCTCCAGAGCCAACAGAGAGAGAAAGCCTTCCGCTGGAACTGATACCCCAAAGTTGAACTTCTAGCCTGCTAGACTGTGAGAAAATAAATTTCTCTTTGTTAAAGCCATCTACTTGTGGTATTTCTGTTATAGCAGCACTAGATGACTAAGATAGGTAGGTTATTTTTTGGGTCTGGGAATGCTAAAAAATCTTTCCCGTATAAATTAGTGGTAATTGCTTCTTTGCTTTATGCCATTTTGGCTTAGGAAAGGTTTCATAGGAATGCTCTACTTTCGGATAGGGAGGAAACCTGTACTGACTGAATGGATGAATAAAGAAGTTAATGAGGATATAAATGTCAAAACACTAGTATATTAAGATCAATTTGAGATTTGCAAATGAATGAAAGTTCAGTTTGCAACCCACAGTCGGATTTAATTCTTTATGTATCAGTGGTCTATAAAGCACTCCGGGGTCCTTGTAGATAAGAGCTGCTACATATTATCCGAAACTATTATTACTAACTTGCAATTGTTATACTGAGCACTGTCTTCTAGCTAAAGACATGACATGGTGCACTCGAATATGAATGTGGTGCAGGGAATTACTTAATATGGCCCTTCTAGCCATGTTCTTTGTGACTCACACACAATGATTGAGTGATTGAGTGGGACCATGAAAATAAGGTATATGGAACTTGTGATGGTTAGGGTTATGTGTCAACTTGGCTAGGCCATGATTCCCAGCATTGTGTGGTTGTCCTCCATTTTATGTGTTGTGGATTCTGACCTCTACATGTTGATGAGGCAGGATTGGTATAAAGTGTGTCTTGGGTTGCAGCCTTGCAGGAGGGTGGGACTCAAGCTCCACCCTTACTAAAGTTACGCCCTTCCCTGGGGTATGGCCTGCATCTAAGATATATATGTGTGTCCTGGTGAGGCTTTCTCACTCTGCATCTGGATCTCGCATCCAGTTTGTGATCAGTTGACCTCCCCAGAAGCCTACTGTCTAACCTGCAGATTTTGACATTCGCTGGCCTCCATAGCCCCTTGGGCCAGTGGCCTAACATGTGGCCTGATTCGCCAGGTTCCACAGCCTTGTGAGCCAGCAGCCTGTGGTCTGAACTGCCGGTTTGGGTTTGTTAGCCCGCGCAGTCACGTGGGTCAGGAGAAGCTTACGCCTGACCCATGAATTTGGGACTTGCTAGCCTCCACAACCGTGTAAGCCATTTCCTTTTTAAGGTTCTGTGAGACAGTTGCAGCCAATTAGGGAACCCAAAGATGGGAGGGAGAGTGCTGAGGGGAGAGGGAGTAGCTGATGTTAGAGATGATGGAGTGGTACAGCAGCTTGGAAAAGTTGGACATTTGGGACATCTTTAACCTCTGCCTCATAGGAACCAGCTTTGTGCTGATCCTTATAAAAGAAACTATTCGTTTAACAAAAGATTTTGGTTTTAGTTTTAATTTGATTTTATAAGTCAGATGGAAATTCCTTCCCCAGTTGTTATCCATTTTCCAGAGAATTCAGTGACATGGAAAAAATGGTATAACACATTTAGTCACATCAGGGACATGATATAACAATTGATAATGTAAATGTTGGAAACATCATCACGAAGGTAGTTACTCTCACCAATCCTTTTTCTAAAGGAATTCCAAATTCCCAAATATCCCCCAAATATCAACTTTCAAAATGTTTAAGAATATTTTATTGAAAATAAAGACAAAAGCTTTAGTTTTACTTTATTTCATCAAAAGAAAAATACACCACAAGGGGCCTTTGCAAACAAGCTGCAAACTTAAAACTACAGCCTAGTAAGATAATGGCAAGACTTTTAACTTCATGGGTATGTTTTAGGGATAAAAACCCACTGCCGTCGAGTCAATTCCGACTCAGAGTGACTCTATAGGTTTTAGGGATGGAGACAGAAAATGAGGTACCCCAGACCAGGAGGAGCTAAGGATGCCTAATATGGGAAGAGATTTGGGGAGAGGATAGGGATAAGAGCTCTTTTCAATTTTTTTTTTTTCAGAAAAAGAGGTATATATATATATATATATATATATATATATATATATGCACACACACATTTGTTGGTATTTGTATGTGTGTGTGTTTTATTTTCTTCCATACTTGGAGATGTTAGAAATTACCAAAGTTTTGAATTAGAAAGGACTTTTTTTTTTTTGAGAGAGAGGCAAGGGAGAGTTGCCCAAAACGGAAATGACAGCATCCCAAAGTGATGAGATATCTCTCACCAGAAACACCTAGCAAAGGTTGACTTACCTCTAGTAATAGACCCTGGGGAAGGGCTCATCTTTGGCCTTTAGCATCTTGTACAAACTTGAAGTTCTATATTTTTACAGCCAATCACTGTAATAGACACTGTCGATGCACCACCTATGCTTTTGCCCTTACCATTTCAGTGTATAATCACTCAGCTTCTAATTGTCAGTCTCTGAATTTCCTTGCCTGAAGGTCTTTGCTGGTTTCTAGAGTTCACTTTGCCCTTGGAAAGGGGGAAAGGGCAGGTCAGGGGATTAATGTCCCCTTTCTCAGCAGTCCTCAAGCAATGAGTGACAAGGGTTGGTGAATAAATACTTCAAATCCATTGCCCACAAGTGGAATGATTCTGAGGTGTGTGTTCTGTAGTTTCCAATTGGGACTGAGCCCCTGCATGGACGTGATGATTTACTTGATGAATGCAGCCTTTATTGTTTGTATTTCTCCACTCTCCTTCCAGTGTGTTCTTCACCTCCCAGACAAATGGTTTGCACTCATATCCTTCTCTTATAGTTTGCTGCCGGGGGAAAGCAAACTAAGAAAATTAAGTAATAAAGTCACCAATGTGATAAAGGTATTTTAAAATACAAACAAAACAAAACGACAACCAAAACAGTTGCCGTCAAGTCTGCTCTGATTCATGGTGACCCCATGCGTGCAAAGTAGGACTGCACTTCATAGGGTTTTCAATGACTGTGATCTTTTGGAAGTAGACTGCCATGCATTTCTTTCGAGGTGCCACTGGGTGGATTCCAACCATCAACCTTTCAGTTAGTAGCCTAGTACTTAACTATTTACTCCACCCAGAGACTCCAGTAATGGTATGTTGCCGTTGTTTTTGCCATAGACTTGAATCCAACTCGTGATGACCCCATGTGTGCAGAGTGGAAATGCTCTATACGGTTTTCAAGGCTGTGACCTTTCAGAAACAGATCATCAGGTCTGTCTTCTGAGGTGCCACTTAGTGAGTTTGAACCATCAATGTTTCAGCTAGTAGTGAAGCGCTTAACCTTTTATGCCACTCAGGGACTCCTAATAGTGGTATAGATAATGAAAACAAACAAACAAACAAAAAAAACCCTACTTTTGTTGAATTCCTGCCCAAAGCTTTTACTCTCTGCAATGTAACACATCTATGTTATATATGAGTCTCTAACCTCTATGTAAGGAGCCCTGGTGGCAGAGTGGTTAAGTGTTCGGTTGCTAACTGAAAGGTTGGCAGTTCAAACCCACCAGCTGTTCCACAGGAGAAAGATGTGGCAGTTTGCTTCCATAAAGATTACAGCCCTGGAAACCCTATGGGGCAGTTCTACCCTGTTCTATAGGGTTGCTATGTGTTGGAAGGACTAGGCAGCACACAACAACAAAACATCTCTATATATAACTAAGGACTCAAGTTGCCTAAAATAGCATATTTATTTAAAATTTGGTGAAAGAGTGTGTTTTTTACATACAAAAGTAGAAATGAACCAGTCTTTATTTAATAAATTATTTATATTCCTAACACAAAGATTTCCTCCTAAACGCTGTCTTATATATCGTAAGCACACCTGTTCTCAGTACTGGTTTATTATTGTTTCTTTCTTTGACTTTATTCCAAATGTTAAAAAGGAGTCTTTCAGTTTCATGTTTTCAGGTCATGGATTTTAGATCGCTTTATATACACCTCTTCCCCAGTTTTATTGACTAGTAAACTGAGGACTTTAGAAGAGAGATGATTTGAATAGGTTCCTAGAACTAAGTTGTAAAGAGCAAGTGCTGAAATTCAAGTGTTTGACTCCCATTCTGGTGCTGTTTACATGACACTCCTTGATCCCATTACAGTTACTGCCAGTGGCTATAGAAAAGCACACTGCAGAGTGTACACTTGTCTCAGCCTATTAAAACCAAACTGAACCAGCTGCTGTTGAGCTGATCCCGACTCCTGGCAACCTCATGTGTATCAGAGTAGAACTGTGCTCCATAGGGTTTTCAATGGCTGCTTTTTTGGAAGTAAATTGCCAGGCCTTTCTTCTGAGGGGGTCTCTGAGTAAATTTGAACTGCCAACGTTTTGGTTAGCAGTCAAGTGTGTTGATTCTTTGTGCCACCCAGGAATTCCTTCAGCCTATTCAGATGGTTCTAAAATTTTACAGCCACAGCCTTGAATGCTATTATGATTCTTATCATGCTAACCATGAGCATCTCTCAGCAGAGATCCATTTTGACTTAATAGCATTTTAATTTAGTGATTTAAAATATTTGCAAAGAAGCAAAAAAGATTCCATGGAATCTGTAATTATGAAACACACATAATAGCTGGAAAGAACCAGTTAGCAGCATGCTCTTCTTTAATTACAGAGACATTTGTAAGAAGCAATATAAAAAGAATTCCAATGAGATGTAGGTGGAGGAGGGTAATCCTTTGCTTTTACAAACAAATCCATTAAATGAATACAGGCGTTAAGTGATGAAGCTGGAAATCTGGGACTCCAGCCCAGACGTTTTGACTACAAATTCCGTACTTTTCACTATAACCTTTTGCCTTCCTTAGACCATAGCAAATCAGAAGAATGACTTATTTTTGACCATTATTAATGTATCTTTCATAAGAAGAAAATAAATAAAAACAGATACTTGTGAGAGTGACATTCTCTATCGCCTTGAATAGCTGATGAATGTCCAACTTGTTTATGAGAAAAAATAGCTTTCTCATAATGAAACAAAGACACGGTTCCTCTTCTTGAAAATACACTCCTGTCTGAACATATTGCTTATTTGAATAACATGGCCTTTGATGCATATAAGCAAGGTGTTGCTAATTTCATTTTGCACCAGACTGGGGCAGGGATACATAAATGGAGAAGTATCGGGTAAAATCTAACCCACCAAAGTCGAGGTATACAAATTCTTTATACATTCATAATAAAGCTAATTAGCAGAAAAACTTAAATAACCTGGATATAGTTTTGTATAATTTGTACTTTACCTGGTATATATTTAAAAGATATTTCAATTATATATCCTAAATTTAATGCAAATTCAACTCAGTCCACTAGGTAATTCTATTATGTGTGACAATCTGTCAGGGATAAATTAAAGGTTAAATTCTATAGTATAGTTCAGTGTTAAGTACAATTTATGGTATTCACTTTAAAAATAGAAACTCCATAAACAGTGGTATATAGAGTTAACTTTCTATTGATCATAAAATAATAATTAAAATAACCCATCTCTTGAGATCCCCCTAATTAGACATACCAACTTTGAAATAATATCTACTCTTGGGTTATAAAGAAAACTTGAGGGGGGCTAATTGTGATGCTTTTTCATATGTTTTGAAGAGATATATAATTATGACAGAATATTTACTAAATTATAAGGTGAAGTATGTTCAAGATGAAACCCAACTACTCGAACATGTTCTGTTCAAAATAAGTACTGTGTGAAAATGTTGTTTTGGGGATGGATGGCTCAGCCCTACTGAGATTCTATGATTTTGTGACTCTCAGTGCTAGAAGACCAAATGCCATTGTTTCTGAGCAGCTTCAGTTAATGTCTCATATTCCTACTGCTTTCTCTTTGCTTTTATATTAAAAAAAAAAATTGAAACATTATTTTCTGAAGTTTCTTTTCTCTCTTGTTTTTTATTTCAAAATTTCCCTTATATTCTTGCTCATATTCTTGGATGACTATTAAGCAAATGAAATGTAAGGAAGTGGCTGCAAAAGGAAAAAAAAAAAAAAGAAAAGTTCTGTGGCTAATTTTGCAGAGAACACTAAGTTAAATAAGGTTGAAGAGCTTTCTTTGCTGTAGGAATTTTTAGAGACTTTAATATGCTAATGTACACTGAAATCTCAAGAGCCAGACAGAGTATGCAGTTCTGCAGAACACGTTTTTAGAGGTTGTTTAAGGGCATCCTTCCTATAGCATCACTGTTCATTCATTTCTTTGCTTATCTTTCACACACATTTCAGTCTTCAGTAGCTTTACTAGCACTTTCTTATTTCCCATCCGTGTTGCTCATCTTTACCCATAATAATAACTCAGTTAAACCATTTGAAGATATTTAAGATAAATTCTGTCATTATTTAATGACTTCAGCTAATAGCTTTTTTGTCATGGGTTTTTATATTTACATGTGTTTACTTATATTCAACAGATGGGATTGTAATTGATTAAATATGTTAGACATATGACCCCAAAATTATTCTCTTTACTTCTAGTCAGCAGAATATTCTCTTTGCAACTGAGCTCACATAGGCTTTGTTATACTATACGTCAAATAATTAGGTGCTAGGGAACCAGGTTCCTGTGAATTGAATTCATAGAGAGGACATAGATGTAAGAAGATACCCTGTCTTATTAAAGGAGTAAAAAAATTTTCTGGGTAAACCCTTAAGATTGGTTCAAATGGTTAACTCCAATATTATTTTTAAAAATAAACAAACGAAGGGTCATAACTACAGAGAAAAAAGGCTGTAAATAATGCCGCTAGTATAAAACAGATCTTCCTATTTGCTTAGTATGTGATATTCACATAGCAAGCTCTTTGGGTAGGTATTTTGCCCGTGTTTTGAATAAGACAGTCAAAATTTAAAGGCTTTTATCTATAAAAAATAACACTTTCCAAAAAAAATTTCCTTTTTTTCCCCAGTCAGATCAGTTAAGCTTCTCAAAAATCTTAAGAAAAAACAACAAAAAATATGAATCACTTAATTAAGAGCATTGAATACCCAGGTGGTACAAATGGTTAATGCGCTCGGCTGTTAGCTGAAAGGTTGGAGGTTCGAGTCCACCTAAAGATACACAGTTCTACTCTGACACACATGGATTCACCTTGTGTTGGAGTGGACTTGACGACAACTGGTTAATTAATTAAGTGCATCATCATAGTGCTTGTCAAAGTAGGCATTTAATAAGTGAGGGTCATGGTTTGAATTATGGCCCCCCCAAAATGTGTGTATCAATTTGGCTGGGCCATGATTCCCAGAATTGTGTGTTGGCCTCCATTTTGTGATTGCAATTTTATGTTAAAGAGGATTAGGGTGGGATTGTAACACTACCTTTACCCAGGTCACATCCAATGTAAAGCGAGTTTCCAAGGGATGTGGCTTGCACCACCTTTTATCTTGCAAGAGATAAAAGGAAGGGGAAGCAAGCAGAAAGTGTGGGACCTCATACCATCAAGAAAGCAGTGCCAGGAGCAGTGTGTCCTTTGGACCCGGGGCCCCTGCACGGAGAAGCTCCTAGTCCAGGGGAACATTGATGAGAAGGCTGACAGAGAAAGATGTCCCCTGGAGGTGATGCCCTGAATTTGGACTTTTAGCCTACTTTACTGTGAAGAAATAAACTTCTCTTTGTTAAAGCCATCCACATGTGGTATTTCTGTTGTAGCAGCACTAGATGATTAAGACAGTGAGTAATGAGACTTACAGCTACCCAGAATTATATATTTGCTTGTCTGTGTTATTATGGGGCTCCCACATTAAAATGTAAGCTCCATTTACATTTTAGATTTTCAGCACTTTCCTGAGCCTCGGACATTGCCAGGCCCATAGTAGGCACTCAGTAAATATTTAAGTAGCTATTGAGTGAATGATTTTACACACTGGTATAAATGAAACCTTAAAATATAAAGATTAAGTAAATACCATGACTCATTTGGCACACTACTTAATCACCAGGTACACTACTCAGTTACCTTCCAGTCCACTCTCTATGCTATCATCAGAATTATTGTTTTAAAACAAAGTCTATCATGTTTAAAAACATTCAATGGTTTCTTAATGCTTATATGATAAATTTAAAACTACTTAGTGTAGCTTATGAAGTCCTTGGTAGTCTGTCTTAAATTGGCCTTGACTTTCTCATTTCCCCTGCACTAGAGGCTCCAACCCCATTCACTTGCTTTCCGCAGATATGGGGCTCCTTCCCATTGCTTTGCTCTTGTATATGTTGTCTACCTTGAGTGCCCTGTCCCAGCTCTTCTTTTTGGGGAAACTCCTAATCATCTTTCAACAATTTGCCCTCATCCCTTTTATTATGCCTTTCTGCATTGCGTGGTATTATTTGATTGTGTTCCTCTGTCTTCCTTTACATTTGAACTACTTCATGGAATGGAATGCGTTTGTTCATGTTTATACACACTGCTTGGAAATTAGTAGCTACTGGATAAATCTTTGTTAAATAACTGACCAAATGGATGATTGTTGTGTACGTGTATAAAAAAGGGAAACAACAGAGTGGGAGTATACAAGAAAAATATGTTTCTGTTATGTTGCCTGAAAGATATTTATATTATTACATCACTATTTTATTAGGTAGTTCCTGGGTGGTGCAAATGGTTCATGCTTTTGGCTGATAACTGAAAGGTTGGAAGTTCAAGACTACCCAGAGGTGCTTTGGAAGAAAGACATGGTGATCTACTTCTGAAAAATCAGCCATAGAAAACCTGATGGAACACAGTTCTACTCTGACACACCTGGGGTCACCATGAGTCAGAATCTACTTGATGGAAACTGGGTTTTTATATTATATTAGAAAATGTGCATTTCATTTTACATTATAACTGTCAGCAAAAATAAACAGAAAAATAATTATAAAATAGAATCTTAATATGTATATATTCTATTACATATATGTGTATGTATATGTAGTATACACACACACACACATATTCTGTTTCAAATATGAGTTCTATGGTTTTAAACAGAAGGATATATGACAGGTACAGAAGCAAATTTAAGCCTGGACTTTGGAAAAATGTCAATCATTTGGTACATGCGGCCCCGAGAGAGGCCTTTAAAAAAAGGAAATAAATTCTTTCTAACTTTTACCTTTCTCCCATTTGCCAGTGAAACTTACTTTAAAAACAACACAAAAAAACAACACCACTTTAATTTCCTTCTACAATCTGATCTTAGACTTGGCACCAACTGTGTGTAAACTCAGAGAAATCAATAGGTAGTAGTGTTCCTTATGTGGTTAATCTTCAGGGTAGAGTTAGGAGTGAACTTGTTCCATTACCTCTCTGTCTGAATCAAGGTGATTAAAAAGATGCTACACTTACTTAATTTACTGGCGGGTAGTACACTTTGTTACTGACCAATTTAATATACATATAATTGAAAAAAGTATATTTATGGGGTTTACAAGTGTTTTAGTTATCTAGTGCTGATATAACAGAAATACCACAAGTGGATGGCCTCAACAAAGAGAACTTTATTCTCTGACAGTCCAGTAGTCTAGAAGTCTGAATTCAGAGCGCTGGCTCCAGGGGAAGATTTTCTCTCTCTGTTGGCTTTGGAGGAAGGTCCTTGAGATGCATCAGTCCTCCCTTGGTCTGAGAGCATCTCAGTGCAGGAACCTCAGATCCAAAGGTGGTGCTCTGCTCCCAGTGCTGCTTTCTTGGTGGTATGAGGTTCCCATGTCTCTCTGCTCACTTCTCTTATATCTCAGAAGAAATTGGCTTAAGACAGTGTCTAATCTTGTAGATCTCATCAATTTAACTGCCACTTATCCATCTTACTATATCATAGTGACAGGATTTACAATACATAGGAAATCACATCAGATGACAAAATGGTGGACAATTACACAATACTGGGAATCATGACCTAGCCAAGTTGACAGATTTTTTTTGGGGACACAATTCAATCCATGACAACAAGACTCAGAAAAGTGTCCTCAAAGGTACTGTTAAATGTTTTGTTTCCTTTTTGTTAATCTCACTGCCTTTTAAACATTTGAAGAGTAAATACAAAATTCTACTGAAATAAATTATGAAGTCAACCTCTTTTGTCTACTTAATGAGAAATAATTCTTACCTTTCCCTAAACCATAGTAGATACTTCCATGTAGCTCTTTTTGATTTAAGATTAGAAAAACGAATTTATCTTATACCTCTAAAATTATCAAGCATATTTTCCTTTGTATTTTTTAAAGAAGCTGACCTTTCAAATACTTCTGTCAAAAACAATAATTGAAATGATTCTAACAGGTGTTCTTGCAACATCAACTGAAGCAAATTCAGTTGAATTCAGGATAATTCTAGAGCTCACAATTCTTCCAAAACATAAAAGTTAATTGCATTCTGAAAATCATATTATTTTTCTTCCTTGATAAAACTTACATCATTTGCTTTCTTTACTTTTCCTCTTATTTTATCTTTTTGTTACTTTGTAAGAACATGAGGAATAGCTGCAACCATGGCAACATTTGCTAAGAGACCATCAGACACCCCTTCTTAGCCCCTACCCATTCCATTTGCACTAGTCTGGCTGAGATCTCTAAAGGTATTTCTGTTTTCCATGAAAACAGCAAACCTTGTACAGGATTTGCACATTTAAATAAATTCAACTAAAAAAGTAGGATTAAAGAAATAAAATGCATCTTCTTAGTATAACTTCATGTCTACTGAATTTCGTCTTACTTTCTTGTAGATCCTGACTGAGTAAAGCTTAATATGCAAAAGCAGCTGTATAAGGAAGCAAAAGCAGCAAACTGCCAGTATTGAAGTACGGAAATTTGCTGACATGATTTCTTTGTTGTAGGAATTTCCTTGGGTGCCGGATTTGTTCCTGTTGCATCTCACTCGTTATTACTTTAAGATACGAAAATGAAACTCTTGGGCTTTTATCAGCCTATACAACAAACTCTAGAAAACCTAGATTTCCCATCATTTTTAGTGGATGAGCTGTTCTGGATAAGAAAGCTTTTTAGGTCACTGATGGCTTACCTTGACGAACTTCAAATGGCTCCCGGGAGTTCTCACCTTAAACACATGGAGATATCTCCTGCCTGTGTCTACAAGTGAAGTTTGTTTAGATTCCGATTTATTCAGTAATTATTTTTGAGCCCCTAACATGTCACTGGGTAATTTGGTAAAGAATTACCAATGAAAGGAAATATTGGGTAAATGACAATAAACACAGGCCATGCACTGATGGAAATAGGATTTCAATAGGAAAGATAGGTAACTAAACTGCTACAATACAAAGAATCCAGAGCCTACCTCGTTCCTGCTACCTTCAATCTTTTTAGCTTCATCTTTGACTAGTGTCCCACTCCACTTTCCACCTTTGTCCTGTCCCCAGTTTTTATCACGTATAGCTATTGCCTAGAACACCTGAACTTTTTCAGGCTTCCTTGTCTTAGTGCTCCTTTCTGTCTGGGGTAACTTTTCTGTGACCAGCAAAATCCAATGCATCTTTTATTTAAATATCTGTTTTCTCTGTGGAGCATTTCTGACTTCTCTGATAATAGTTAAGTCACCTCATCTTCTGGGTTCCTGATATATTTTGTAAATATTTCAGTTTCTGAACCCATCAAATTGTCCTGTAATTATTTATTCACGTTAGTTCCCAGGTTGTCTGTAAGCTCCTCTAGTACAAGAACCATGGTATTTGCTCCTCTTTGTACAACCCTGCAGTGCTTGGAACGACGTCCGGCACATAAGTGTTGAATGAATGTAGGAGGAGTTGAGTGCAGATTTGTCCTGTCTTCTATTGTTGGCTTATTCCTACTGTCAGAATATGTGCTGCTTCATCCCTGTGTAGACGATTCAGATAATCAAAGCTATTATCTCCAAAGATCTGATCTCTCCTGTAGTTATTATTGCTTCTCATAACTGTAGCTAGCTTTCCTTTTCTCTTTATACTTCTTTTTGTCTCTCAGTCTTTTACACATTTGTTTTTGAGATTTTTATTTTTTTTAATTGATGACTTTGGTATAAAAAAAGTGACTTTATGGCCACTGGACAGTAACTAAAATGTTCTTTTCCTTCTAGGTAATGACTCAACTAGTTATAGCATACAGAGGTGAGCTCTTATGTAAGAGTTTGACTTTTTATGATGCTTTATTCATTGTCTTCTGGGGGTGGGAGTAACACCAGGTGGGGGTCGAGACTTTAGTACCATTTCTGATGCTTGAGAGTCCTGGAAATGTAGGCTTTAGATAAATAGACTTTATCTTTTAATCAATGATTTGACAGTTAGCCAAAAATCCTGTCTCGATTCTGACAGTTCACTTAGGTTGTGCTAGACATGGTAGGTGTCCTGATGAAGCCTTAGGTTTAGAATAATATGTTCACATTTTACCATTCAACTTATATACAAATGGCCAAATTTATGTTATGTTATGAATTTTCCTCTCTTTTGAATTGACCTTGCCCTGGGGTGGGATTATTGACTTTTTTTAAGTTATGTAATAAACCTCAGAGAGGTTAATCATGGCTTTTAGGCTTTTTTTTTTGACTAATTTGCCAATAGTATAGGAAGGTCGCTGGCTTTGCCAATTATCTGAGACTCACCCTGTGCCTAATGGGACACTGAGTTTTCCTTTCGTACAGTGAAAGTAAGAACACTGCTGATAGGGGTGCCGATTAAGTTTGAGGTCTTTGATAAATAAGCAGTTTGCGATACCTATGAGCCAAGTGTAGAACCATTTTTCTCCTTCCTCTTGTTAAACATCAATTTCGTACTGTAAGGTCAGACCCTACCATTTTTACTGATAAATAGTTGGTTGACTCCTTAAACACATCCATCGGGTATCCTAGGGTCAATAAAGTTGTAGTTCTCTACTTAATATCTTTGTCATCATTATCTGTTCAGTAAGAACTGGCATTCATAGGAAAAGCATGGAACAATGAGAGACCCTTGCTCATTTTCTATGTACTATATTTTTAAGTCTCTGGGTGATAATGTGCTTGTCTGCTGACTGAAAGGTTGAAGGTTCAAGTCCACACAGAGGTGCCTCAGAAGAAAGGCCTAACGGTCTACTTCTGAAAATTCAGCCATTGAAAATCCTATGGAGCACAGTTCTACTCTGACACATAGGGTCGCCAGAGGTCGGAATTGAGTCAAGTGCTATACATTTATATTTATGAGTGTTTGTATTCTATATGATATCTACACAAACGTAGATCCTGGACCCTTGGGTTTTTTCATGGTGGAATAAAACATGTGAGTAATCACTAGCCTTGAGTGCTATTTTGCTCAAATAATTTTCAATGCCAGATAGATAGTTATGATCAAGTTTGTTGTTGTGTTTTACTACTGGGTTATACTCATGAATCAAAGTCTGGTACTGGATATTAAATTGATAAGGTATTAGGTAGGTTCCTAGGGCCTCTTTGTGAGTAATTGAGTTCAGGATTTAAAATTAATGGATATGTGTGAAAATAAAATTCAAAAAAATGACAATAAATCTAACTTTGTAGTTTTGTTGTTTCTACTGCCTTAAACTCAGTGGGTAATATTTACATAAATTCTTCCATTTTTGTTTATGGTGTAATTCAGGGTGGAAAAGTCAAGATAAACTACATTTTCAAATACTTGTTTTGTCACTCACTTTTAAAAATTTTTGAATGAGTATACGGCTAACTTCTATTTTAAATAGAAATAAGTTTCAAAGAACTAATTCGATCATGGCATAAAAACACCACAGTTGTCCATTAACATATTGTAAGAGAAAATTGTATAAGCTATTTGCATTATGTTTTTGCAAACTGATACAAATTAAAATGTCAATGAAGTGATTATTGTCAGCATGCCACCATAATACAAAGTGTGCCCATCCTTCCAGAAATTTACTTACACATTTCCTAATCTTCACTGTATTAATAATTTCACCATCTTCTGAGAGAGTGTCACTTTTTCAAAGGCATTTTCTGATAAATATTACTTAGCAGTTTGTTTTTCACTTTTAAAAAAATGCTTTGGTTGATTCTCTCAAATTGTTTTCTGTTGTTATTTCAGTTTATGAAAGAGGGTATTGAAACACAAGAATATTGAGGTACATGTACAAGTTCCTGACAGAATTTGGATTAATGCTTGTGTTTGGATGAGTCAAGAGTTAAACCAAGAAACACAACAAATTATTTTGCTTAGAGCTACAAAAAATTAAATTATGTTGTTATTGTTATTAGCTGCTATTGAGTCAGCCCCTGACCCATGGTGGCCCGATGCACAATGGAACACAATGCCACCCAGTCCTGCACCACCCCATGATCTGTCGGGGATCAGACAATTGTGATCCATAGGGCTTTCCTTGGCTAATTTTCAGAAGATCACCAGGACTTTCTTCCTAATCCGTTTTAGTCTATAAACTCCACTAAAACCTGTTCAGCATCATGTTGTTGTTGGTAGGTGCTGTCGAGTCAGTTCCAACTCGTAGCGACCCTGTGTACAACCGAACAAAATACTGGCTGGTCCTGTGCCATCCTCACAATCCTTGCTATGTTGGAGCCCAGTGTTGAGCTACTGTGTCAGTCCATCTTGTTGAGGGTCTTCCTCTTTTTTGCTGACCCTCTACTTTACCAAGCATGATGTCCTTCTCTAGGGACTGGTCCCTTCTGATAATATGTCCAAAGTATGTGAGATGAAGTCTCGCCATGTGTGGTGGTTGTACATGAGGTGCCTTGGCTGGGAATCTAACCTGGCTCTCCCACATGGTAGGTGAGAAACCACTGGACCACCAATGCCTTAATTAAAAACTAGAGAGTTAAAAAAAAATCATGGTCAGAATCAGAAAATGGCTCTTCTTTGGGAGGAAATTTTATAGGACCATTAAGAGCACGTTATTTTCTTACAATATAGCAGACTTTGTTCTAATTTATAAGATTCATACCTTAGAGGCATTTTAAAGGGACAAAGTTCTATTATTATTCTCATTATTACTATGCAGTCCTGATAGGACAGAAATCTTTTAGAATTCACAAGGTAAAAGAAGAATAGAAAAGGTAGACACTTAAGTTTTCTAATTTCTTTGAAATGACAGGGGAAAAAAAATATAGATGTCTCGTCCCTTTAGCGAGAACTTATTTAAGGCTTATTCAAAGAGTGTATCCAAAGCACCCAGATGTGTCAATTTTCTTCTTAGAAACCAGCTAAGCCTCTGAAATGGGTCTGTGTGCTTTAGGCACTCAATTGCCTTCTCCAGGCTAGGTCTTTTAAGCACATGTGCTAAGTGGAGGGTCTTTCTGCGCCTTACTCATACTCAGACAGGAACTTGGCAATCCAGGCAATTCTTAGAATTGGCTTCTCTGTGGGATTCATGGGAAGTTATTTACAAAGCTTCAGTTGTTAACGTCAAACAACTCAAACTCTCAATAAGGGGGCAGAGAGGGAGTTAGAGCTGTAGTGACTGTTTTGCTTAAGAAAGTGAAATAGAAAGGTTTTTCTTGGATTCTGCAAATCCCTATTTTAAAAGAAAAATTCACAAACCTTGAATAGCTATAACCTTGATGGTTTTTTGGATTCTCTCAAGAATCAACCTGAGTGATTTACAGGCTTGTAGTTACTATTTACCAATATTCATTCAAGTTTTTGTTTGTTTGCTTTCTTTTATTAAGGGATAACAAGAAATGAATATTGTCATTTCCTCTTATAGTATAGTCTGGCTTTACTAGACTTTCAAAAGAAATACAACATGCTTTTTACTTTTAACTTTTAATATAGTTGAGAAAGGAAACTTGAGACATCTAGTTCAATGCCCTTAGATATTACAGAAGAATCCCTGAAACATATTTTAGTTTTGATTTTTGTAGTTGAATACTAAAATTATTCTTGTGAATAAAACTCCAAATTGATATGATTAATATTACAAATAAAATCATATAATTATACAGATAAACTATATATAGCAAATTAATTAACTAAAATAAATCATGCTACTAGATTATCTAGCCAAGTGAGTATATTATAGATAAATATGAGCAAGCATTTTTAAAACCACTAGATGGCATTCATTCACTGTAATTTTGGCCGAATTACAGACTTTGAAAGCTTCATCATGATATGCAGGGTTAGGGAGAAGGCAAATGTTATCTATTATTTGATGATATTTTCCTATCTTTTAACCCAGTGAAAAAGTTCAGTTTTATCTCTTCCCATCTGCTTCAAATCAAATAAAATAAAATCAACAAATACTTATTGAAGGCTTTATTCAAGAATTCTTTTTTGGGGAGGATAGTTGAAAACTATCTTTACTGTGGTTGTAATGTATTTACTTGCAGCATCTAGCAAAAATTCGTAAAACACAGCATTTTACTTAATTTTCTTTTCTTTTATATTCCATTGCTATTTCTCATGGAGTTACTCCTCCAAAGACTAAACAGAGGCACAGAGCTACAAAATTAAAAAAAAAAAAAATGATGGCATTAATCTTCAAAATTAGTGTTTTTGAAAATAGGAGGGCAACTGGCTTTTGACAATTCACAGAGTCCTTCAATTGTACGTCTTAAATGTGTGAGAAATAGTGCTTCTAACTACATTAAGAACTAAGAACCAAAATGGACTATGATTTGATCCTGGAGATTAATCATGGAATAAAAATGCCCCAACCTCACACTCCAGACTAAAAGACTGGGAGAAGATATTGATGGAGACAAGTAAATCAAAGGTTAACGTTTCTGTAGACGGTCTATGTTAATAGTGATGTAAAATCTAGAACTTACCTGTTCTAATATGTTTTGAAGCCTTTCTATCTCACAGTCTATTACAAATTTCTTCTCTTGCCTTCTGTCAAGCTCTTCTAGAAGTTGTCTATAGCTGACATCATTAAAGTTTTCCACACATATAGCACTGACATGCCAACCATTTTGTCCTGCTTTTTCCATAATAGCTTGAAGTATTGAGTATCCTGTTGGGAAAAAAACAAACAGAAGAATTACTAAAAAAAATGTTTTTGACTCCCCTTAGTGACTTATGCAGTCAATGAGTCTACATCAACATTTTTATGTTCTAACATCTAAATTGAATGCTTAGAAATTTAACAATCTGAGTGGTTATTTCCGAATCATTTGTTTTTGCTTTCTTTGCTAGGACAACAAAATTTCTTAAAATATTGGTTGAATGAGGTAGTATCACCCTAGTAAGCTCTCAAAATCTCTCTACTGAAGGATATTGCATTGCTCCAGACAAATTTTTGATGAGATAAACAAAACACCAAATCCAGTACCACATGTGGTTAATGACAATTTGATAAACATGTTTTGTTATTTACTCACTAGACAGAATTGATTTTGAATAACAACATTTTTGAGTCCAACTATAGAAGACAGGATGTAAAAGAAACAGTACAACAGTATTTATTGAGGATCCATTAATGTCCGAGACTCAGTTGGTGATGCCGACAGGTGTATATAGAGAAGGCATTATTTAATTCTCCCTTGCTTGGCAGGAAGTGGTGTAAAATAGAGGCTAGTTGAATAACCACTAGGGCCAGGAATTGGGTTATAACATTTGCTTTCTTAGATAGCTCCGGGCACTGATAACTGGAGGCACAAAACACCCAAACCAAAAAGGGAAATTTGAGATTCAAAGGCTGGGATGTACTCAGGTAGGAAGTGGAGATGTAAGCACGAATGAAACATGGTTCGATAGAGGAACATATAGTTTAGAATATGCTGTCATAACATGCATGGGAGAAAGATGTGGCAGGCTGCTTCTGTAAAGATTATAGCCTTGGAAACCCTATAGGGCAGTTCTACTCTGTCCTACAGGGCCGCTATGAGTTGGAATTGACTCGACACCAATGTTTATTTATTTACTTATTTTTAAATCATAACGTGTGAAAGCATGATAAAACAGAACAGATGACAATTCTAACAGTTATCTTTGCAACTTTGCTACAAATGGAAAGCATAAAACTTCTAGGACAAACTAAATCTAATTTCACAACTATTTCAACATTAGGCAAAGGTGAGATTTATTTTCTTGCATACTTCAAATTTATTTTAGATGTTTACTGTTGAAGATGAGGAAGACAGTCATAAATCTAAACAAACACACTAATTCAATCTCTAAAGAACATCGTGGATATATCCCCTGAAGTGAGACTCCTATACTAATAAGAGTAATAGTACACAATGAAAACCATTCACTAATTCAAAAATTGTTTATTGAGCTAGCATTGAGTTAGATGCTGGGGACAAACAGATGAATAAGGGACAGTTTTTGCCCCCTCACGAAGTAGAGGGAGAAAGGAACAAAAAGCCAGTGAGTGCTGTGACAGAGGCAGTCACAGGATGCCGTAGAAACACATGCATGGAAAAGGGGTTGCAGGTGTCAGGGAATACTCCACAGAATAAGTTGTATCTGAAATGAGCCTTAAAGACAAGCAGGACTGGCAAGGTAAAGGAAGAGTAAAAGTGCATTTCAAGCAGAGGATTATCATGCCCCAAAGCAAAGAGGCAGGAGAGCATTATTCCCCTATCCTTACCTTCACCAAGACAAACAACCTAGAATTAAATGATGAGAACAGACATTTGCTCTGAGTATCCTTCTTTGACTACCCATAGGGATAGATGGATCATATATTTCTACCTGTTGGCTCCCTTTCTAAGCAATCCCTGGATGAACACTTTTTAGATTTAGCCAGCTACTAAAACAAACAAACAAACAAAAAAACAAAAAAGAAAAAACAAAACTTACAAAGTTAATGGCAAGCATGGGGTGAAGGAAGAACTGGATACTCAAACTCGTAATCTTGGAGAGGAGACAAGCATTCAAATAAACAGATGCAATTTAGTTTTAAAAAATGTGATCATAGTAGTACTCAAGGCCAATTGCTGGCCCAAGAGAAGTCTTGGTTAAATTTGCCTTGATGCGTCAAGAAAAAACAACACAGAGGAGCAACAACTTGAATTGAGTCTTAAAGGTTGAGAAAGAAGCATGCTGAAGAAAGAGGGAATGTTTATTAGCCAAAGACAGCCTTCCGTGAGAAGATGGGATGGCCTCTACCCTGTCCTGGATCTGGATCTTTCCGCATGAGGAAGGAAAGTCCCCTGGTCCTAGCACCTGGGCTAAGGAGTGAGGGACAAAAGCATGGTCCCTGAGCTTGTAATGTATATTCAAGCCAAAAGTATTTTGAAACCTTCTTGCTTTCTCCAGCTCTCCAGTTTTACATTGGAATGTGAGATGAGAAGGGGGAAGGGATTTTTTGTCTATAAATATCCCTTAGACAATAATGGGTAGGGATCAGAGTCCGTTAAGTTATTTTTTCACCTTATGGATTATCAGAAGCAATATATTCTAGTCTTTAAAAAAAAAAAAAAAACATTGCCGTTGAGTAGATGAAGGTCTAAAACCATATAGATCACCAGGATCCAATCCTGTTGTACATGGGGTCACCATGAGTAGGGGGCCACTTGACGGCAGCAGGTAGCAAACAACAACCACGCTTATCTGAGCTCCTTCTATAGCAGCTGCCTATACTTCCCCCCTTCCTTGGTCCCAGGAGTTACAGTAGGGGAACTGGATGGGTTAAAAATGAAGACTTAATAGCTAAAATGAATATATAGCCCTTGCAAGAAAGGAGCATATTTATTCAGTTTTCTGACTGGTATGGGAGTCTCTCAAATTCAGAGATTTTGATTGTAAGGTATGTCTTTTACATGTTAGAGTTTCAAACATTAGTGATGCTTAGTTAATATCAACAGATGGAACTGATGATAAAATCACATTTGAAATATAAATTACCTGATATCCTGCCAAATGAAATACTGTGGCAATCAGTATTCATTTTTATCTAAGCAGGGAAAAAAATCCCCAAAGAGGAAGAAAGAGGGCACGTTAATTGCTATATAATTATTCTGGTATTCCTATTGCTCCATTTAGTCTTTCCTTTTGTAATGCATGCCTATAATTATCTTTTCAAATCTTACCTAGATTTCTCCCCTAAACCTAGCACGCTTTTCCTTGTTTTCTAGTCAATGCATGTATGATACGATGGTGTAAGTCCTATCTTAATATACATGTTCATGCCTCATTTATTCGGTTACTGGGTCTTCTTTTCTGAGAGTAATTGAGGCACTGTTCCTTTTTATCCACTTTTTGACACACCTGTGAACATTTTCTTTGCCTCAAAATGTTTTTAAGAATATTAACTGATGTTTTAGCTTTCCTTTCTCTCTTTTTACTTACAGTCATAACAAAATAATTCAGACTTTGTGTTTGTTTCATTTAAGTGTTGTAAAAATGATGAATATTATGATATTAGCCACACATATTCAAGTTTTCTTGCTCCACAAGATCATTTCACAACCTGGCACAATTCTTTAGAAATGACTTTTTTTTTTGGGGGGGGGGCATAATGTGGTCATAAGGTCTCATGTCAGTACCAGGCATCCATGTTGCTATTTTCTTGCTGGTATGACGTTCACAGAATGTAGAGCTACAAGCCTTCTGACGAACTATATACATGTTCCCAGATGCATTATAGGTATTAAAAGAATCTCCCTAAAAAAACAAAACTATAATTCTAATCCAACTTTCATTATCTGATTTCTCAAGTTTCCAAATATCACTAGAATTGAAATAAGATAAAATCCTAGGATACAATCTTTGTTAAATGGAAAAATTGGCTGCCTTAAAAAACAAATAAACAAAACATTAATCATAATCAGCAACAAATGACATCTTTTGAAAGCAATGCGAAGGACACAGAGTGTCAGAACCTAGCTGAAAACGTGAATTCTCTTATAAGCTGTGTTTGATTTTAATATGCTTTCTTATTTTTCAGTGCTACTCAGATATGTATGTTTTAATTTATTTGCCAAGATAGTATAAGTAGGAGAAAATACTGCTGTTGAACCTATTATTATATAACTTAGCTGTTATGTGAAGTGGAAAATCTTATGTCAAGTCATACTATCTCTACATTTGGCTATAATTTTTATCTTCTAGTTATTAGAAAATCTGCAATACAGTAGAATTAGCCACAAAATTAATGCTGCTGTTTTAGGTGAACCTCACATGACTAATGGGAAATTCACTATTGTAAAGGATCTTTTAAGTCTTGTTTCTATTAAAAAAGCTATTTAATATTTTAATCCAGTGTAATTTATTGAAAACCTACTACATGCAAGATTCTGTAAGTCTATCAAGATAAACAAAACATGATTCTTGCCTTTGAAGGAATTTACTATCTAGCAAACTAATAGTTATGTAACTAACCATTCTATAAATAATTTCAAAAGAATCAAAATAAGTTTTAAAGTAGTACTTAGAGCATGCAGTACACACACATTACTGAATTCCATCAATGAAAGGCTTTTTGTGGTTATTAAAGAATGTTATCCAATTATACATAAAATATTTTCAAAAATGTTATTATGTCATACAATGATATTATAAATTATGCTAATTAATCAAGGTAAACAGCCTTGAGCTACTGCATCCTTACACATCAATACTTTTTACATCATCCATGGGATAATGACCTATTTTGGATGAGTAGTACCTCAGAGACATGGCTGCTAACAGCACAAGCTGGGCTTATTTATTTGTTGTTCTGTTTTTGCAAGTGTTACTTAATTCAACTGTCTGTACACAGAGGGGCAGGAAGAGAAGCAGGAGAAATTTATGCCAAGGTGGATATAATTATAAAGAGGAGGCAGTTATCCACATGCCACAAAAAAATTTTCAATTCTATAAGGACTAAAGAGCACCCACTGTGTTTTTCAATTAGAATGTGACATTCTACATCAGCAACGCCAACGGAATGCTGGATGGAGAAGCCATATTTGAGAGGTCATATTCAGAAATTGAGGAGAAAATGGGAAGAGGTGAGAATGTAGAAATTATCAGGGAATGTAATCAGGGCAGTGAACTAATGAGATGAAGGGTATGCCATTTTTAGTAAATATGGAGTAGAGAAACACTAGGTCATGGGAACTTCTTGGGGAGAAAAGAACTGGGAGGGCCCCATGAGAAGGGAAAGGTGGGGATTGTTGAAGCCTAAAAAGAAATAACAAGGAGAGACAACAACAGCTTGTACTTACTCAAAAGCCTCTCCTATTAGATTTGTAATTGCTATGCAGAGTCTCTGGTGTTGCAAACAGTCAATGCGCTGTGCTGCTAACCAAAAATTTGGAAGTTCTAGTCTACCCAGAGATACCTCAGAAGAAAGGCTTGGTCATCTACTTCTGAAAAATCAACCAGCAAAAACCCTGTGGAGCACAGTCGTACTTGAGATACACCTGGGGTAGCCATGACTTGGAGTTGACTTGATGGCAGCTAGATTTTTTTCATGTAGGTATACAACTACTACACCACTAACTTCTGCGGTCTGGCATAACTGCCAACATCCAAAGCAAGCGAGTAGATTTAGGTGTGTCTGGAAATCTATTTCATGCTGCGTTATTAACCTCAGTCACAGACAAGAAAAAGGTTCTGTAATCCTCACTGCACTTAATGCCACTATGCTGGAACTGCAGAGCAGATTTAGTAACCATTTAGTTTTGACTCTTTCCAAAGCAGCGTAGTTACTGAAATTGAAATAACGTGTTCAAAGGCCAGAGTCGGGACCCCAAGGTCTCAGCACACAGAGGGAACAGCTAACATTGTAGCTTGGTTAAAATTATCTGCAGCTGTGGCTGTAGCATTTGTTTATGCCATAGTTCAAGGAGGGCACAGTGAAAAGAAGCAAAGATTTTCCAACTTATATGGCTTGAAGCTATACATGTAATTGTAAACCTGTGATAAGACAGAAGGTCTTGAGCTGGCCCTTTTCTACTAACGCTCAAGAGTAAAAATAGAAAATCCATCTTCAGAGATGGTTGTTCTGGGTCCTAGATTTTCCCTAAGTCCTCTGGTATTTTCTGACAATAACATTTACTGCATGCAGACCCCAGTGCTCATAGTTAATTCAGATGACACCTTCTAAGGGAATTTGATATTTAAATCTTACAAAGTTAAAGCATTGTAGTAGATTCTGCAAGTTGTTCTCTACGATCAATTCTCCCCTTCATCCAAAGCAATGTAACTTTTACCTGGGCATATGGACAATCACAATAAATACATTTTCTTGCCTCTTTTTGAGCTAGATGTGGCCCCGTAAGTAAGTTCTGGACAATAGTTTGAGAAGGTCTGCCACTCCTGGATCACCTATCCAGGCTTTTAAACATGAGAAAAATAAACCTATTATCCTGTTTTAGCCACTGATATGGCTTAAACAAGGTTTTCTGCCAATTGCAGCTGTACCTAATCTTAATTAAAATAGGTATATAACATATTCTCAATTATTTGCCACACGTTCAAGGCACTAAACATCTCCTTCAGGCATGCCCTAGCACTGTCTATTTTCTCTTATTTCACTTGGGCTTTTCTAGAGCTGGCCAACTGGAAAATTTTATTTAAGTACAAGGAATGGCTGGGCCCATTAATCCATACATTCGCTTGTTTATTCAGCAATTAGATTGACCTTTGTAAACAAAAACTCTAATTATGGTACTTCTTTGCATGAAGCCTTTACTGTTTTCTTATACATTTTATGATACACACCAAAATCTGATCATACTTTTCCCTGGCCTCTCTCTCCAGCTGCATTTTGTGCCATGATCCTCCTTGCTATCTATCCTCTAGCCATACCGGTCTTCTCAGAAGTCCTGTAAGGCACCATGCTCCGTCCACCCCACCCCACCCTAGTGCCTTTGCACATGCTACTGCTACCTTTGAAAGATAGTTTCTTTCCTCTTTTGCCTTTTATTTATCCCTTAGTTTTTATGTATGGTATAAAGTATGGGTCCTGTTTCATTTTTTTGCCGGTGGATATGCAATTTTGCCAGCACCATTTATTAAAGAGATTGTTTCTGTCCCACTGAATGGACTTTGACCCCTGGTTGAAAATCAGTTGTCCACAGATGGCTGGGTTTAATTCTGAGTTCTCAATTCTATTCCACTGGTGTATGTGTCTATAACTGAACCAATCAATACCAGGCTGTTTTGATTACAGTGGTTGTGTAGTATGTTGTGATATTAGGGAGTGTGAGGCCTCCTGCTTTGTTCTTTTTCTTCAATATTTCTTTGGATAGTCAAGGTTTCTTTCCTCTCTATATGAAGCTGGTCATTAGTTTTTCCATTTCAGTAAAGAATGTTGTTGGAGTTTGTATTAGGATTGCATTGTGTCTGTAGATTGCTTTAGGTAGAATTGACATTTTTTCTATATTAAATCTTCTCATCCTTGAGTGTGGGATGTCTTTCCATTTTTGTAAGTCTTTTTTAGTCTCTTGTAGTAGTGTTTCATAATTTTCATTGTATAGGTCTTTTATGTCCCTGGTTAGATTAATTCCTAGGTATTTTTTGATTTGGGGGCTATTGTAAATAATATTGTTTTCTTGATTTCTTTTATGGAGCAATTTTTGTTAGTGTAGAGAAATCCAACTGATTTTTGTGTGTTGCTCTTGTAACCTGCAGTGTTTTTAAATTCTTCTATTCCAGAAATTTTCTTGTGTAGTCCTTAGGGTCTTCTATGTATAGGATCATGTCATCTGCAGATAGGGATAGTTTTACTTCTTCCTTTCCCATTTGGAGACTTTTATTTCTCTCTCCTGTCTTATTGATCTGTCTAGGACTTCCAGTACAATGTTGAATAAGAGTGGTGATAATGGCCATCCTTGTCTCATTCCTGCTCTCAAAAGGAAGGCTGGAGTTTCTCTGTTGAGTATAATGTTGGCTGTTGGTTTTGCATATATGTCCTTCATTATGCTGAGAAATTTCCCTTCTTTTCCTATTTTGCTGAGAGTTTTTATCAGGAAAAGGTGTTGAACTTTATTGAATGCCTTGGTCCTCATGATTGCTTGTGTTGTTGCATTTTTTGGAGCTATCTCTCTTTCACTTATTTATTTATTTTTTCCTGTGTTTAGATGTGAGTATTTATTTAATGGTCTTGCCTTTCCATTTAGAGTACTCCCTTGAGTAATACTTGCACAGCTGGTCTGGTAGTGGCAAATTCCCAGAGCTTCTGTTTGTTTGGGAATGTCTTGATTTTCCCCTCAGTTTTGAATAACAGCATGCTAGGTAAGGAATTCTTAGTTGGCAATTGTTTTCTTTCAGTATTTTATATATGTTGCTCCATTGTCTTCTGGACTATAGAGTTTCTGGGGAGAAATCCACACTGATTCTTATGAAAGACTCTTGGTATGTTATATGTTTTCCTCTTGCTGCTTTCAAATTCTTCCCTTGTCTTTGGTTTTCAAGAATTTTGTTAAGATATGTATGGCATGGAGTTGATCTTTTTGTGTCTCTTCTAATTGAGGTTCATGTAGCTTCCTGTATTTGGAGGTTTGGTTCTCTGTTCAGGTCTGGGAAAATTTCTGATTATCTCTTGGAAAATTGTTTCTATGCCTTTATTGTTGTCATGGTGCTCTATGATTCCAATAATTCTAAAGTTAGACTACTTAGTTGAATCCACGTGAAATTTGTTCATGTTTTCTTTGTTCTTTCCTCTTGCTCCTCTTGAGACTTGATAAGTTCAGTTATTTTGTCTCCCAGTTTATTCTATCTTCTGTCTATTCAGCTCTATTGAGTATTTCTCTTGTTTTTTCTAATCCAGTTGCTTTATTCTTCAGTTTCAGTAGTACTTTTTTTTTTAAGTTTTAAATTTCCTTGTTGAGTCTCTCATTTTGTTCCTCCATTTGTTTCCTGATCTCTGCTAGTTTGTTTTCTGTGTGTTTTTTTGCTGTCTTTAAACATATTTAGAACCATAGTATGAAAATTATCAATTCTTCCTGTTAATCTGGCCTCCGTAGGAGAAATTTCCTCTTCTTCATGTTTTCCTTGTGATTGTTCCTTCTTCTCTTGTGATTTTGTGGTTTTACTATTTTTTTTTTTGTTGAACTTGGGACTTCTTTCTTTTACTTTAAATTTTGAATTCTGGTTTTTGTGGGAAGAATTTCTGATTGGACACCCTGGTGGCACAGGGGCCAAGTGCCCAGCTGCCAAATGACAGGCCAAGGCTGACACCCACTAGCCACTTAGAGGGAGAAAGATGTGTCAGCCTGCCTCCACAAAGACTCACTGCCCTGAGAACTCCATGGGGCAGCTCCTTTCCACCCCACAGGGTCCTTATGAGTCAGAATTTACCCAGTGACAGCAGGCTTGGTATCTTCTCCTGAGAACCACTACAGGGCACTCTTAGGTTTCCTCAGTGGTGATTCAGGAGTTCTGGATGTTTGATCTTTGGAATTTCGTACATATAAGCTGGTCAGAGGTGCTGATGTAAACAGTGGGGCTCAACTTTCCTGTTGCAAAGATGGGAGGCTCTTTAGGTGTTTCTCTCATGGGTCCCCCTGCACAGGCTCACCCATAGTGTCCTGCTGTGGGCAGAGAACTAGCCATATCCCTCAGTGTTGCCTGTCTGTCAGAAGTATTCCACTTGCTCTGCTGCCTTTGCAGTTCCTCCTGGTCCTAGTGCCCATCTGTCTTGGGTCTTAGCGAGATTCAATGGCACTCTCTCACAGAGCCACGGTCTCCCTCTGTCCTCTCCCAATTGCACAGCCCTCAAACTCCCATAGTCAATCTGCCCCAGCTTAAAAAATTGGGCTACAACTTCCTCAGATTAACTGCCTTTCTGTGTTCCCTGTTTGGGGTGTTGCCTAGTCACATACCAAAATGGCTGCAAGGAGTGAGTGCTCCAGATGTTAGAGGGTTGGTTCTTCCAGCTTCTGTGCTGTCCCTGCTCCTCTTCTCCCCCACTTCTGGACTCACTCCAGCTCTTCAACGCCTCACCTGCTTGTTGGAGTTCTAAGATCTTGTTCTGTGCTTGTTTTTATTCATTGTTCAGTGGGTTAGTTGCTGGGGTAGTAAATGGGAGCATCCACTCACATAAGCATCTTGTTCTACCCTTCTCAACTGAAGATTACTTTCTTAATCAGAATAAATGTCTAGCATAAATCCTATACATTTATTATTTTACTCAGACATTGAGATTTTTATCTATTTTTTATATCACATTCTAAAAACATTCACAATTCAAACTGGCATAAAATGCAAGCATTGTATCCTCATGAGAGGATAAATATACATTTGTGGATTAACATACATCCAAAGAAAGTCTTTGTCTTATATTAAGCATTAAAAGTACTTAAAACCTAAATTTTGCATGTTAAAGATATTTGCATGCCAACAGTTTGCAGAAGCAAAGTTTTGAGTAGAGCAGAGGGATGGATCTCTTCAGCTAAGTCTTCATTTTAGAGAGAATTATCTGGGATGTTATATGGTCCTTAGAGGATGGGGAGGGTTTGACTGATGATATGGTGAGGCGGAAGGAACTACCCCAGCATAAGGCAAAAGTATAGAGGCAGGAAGCTTGAGAAATAGTTAGTAGACTATTAGTAGTTAATTGACTAGTTTTCTAGAGGATTCACAAAATATACAATATTCTTTATTATCATACCAAACGAAAAAAACCCTGCCATCAAGTTGATTCCTACTCATAGTGACCTCATAGGGTTTCTGAGGCTGTAAATCTTTATGGAAGAGACTGTCACATCTTTCTTCTGTGGAACAGCTGATGGTTTCGAACTGCCAACTTTCTGGTTAGCAATCGAGCACATTAAGCACTGTGCCACCATATTACCATATAATGAACCTCACAACAGCCCTGCGAAGTAGGTATTATTATCCCCGTTTTACAGGTGAAGAAACAGAAATAAAGATAGTTTATGTGATTTACACAAAATTATAACCCCAGTAAGTGGCAGAGCTATGATTTGAACTCAGGTCTTCCATTCTCAAGTCTAGGGGCTTTTCCATTACATTTTAGCATACACAGAGAGTGGGAGATAAAACTGGAAAATAAAGGTTGAGGCTGTGCTGTTAAAGGTTTTTAAATAACAGTCATCATCAACTCCTCCCTTTCTGTCACAAACACAAATGTGTTTGTCATCCTTTAGCAATTCCTGTCAGTACTACCTTCGAAATATATCAAAAACCTGGCCATTTTTCAATACCTCCTCTGCCACCACATGGGTCCAAACCACCATTGTCTCTGGTCTGGATTACTGCAATTAGCTTCCTTTCAGGTTTCCTTGCTCTGTCTTTGCCCTTTTCAGACTATTCGTAACACAGCTGCAAGAGTGAAACTTTTCAAGCAAACCATAAGTTTATGATCATATCACTTATAGCTCAAACCCTCCAACTGCTTCCTTCTGGTAGCCTGCAAGGCTCCTCATCTCTCACCTCACCTACTGCTCTCTTGCTCTCCAACATCACCAACAAAACTGGCCTCTTTGCTGTTGCTACAACATAGTAGGTATGCTTCTGCATCTGACTTTTGCCCTGGAATACTCTCCCCTAGATGGATTTGCTTCCCTTAGCTTTTTAATCAAATGTGACCTCTTTAGGGAGGTCATCTTTGGTGTTGTTTTAGCAGCTGTGACTCGGCTTCCAATTCATGGTGACCCTGTGCACAATGGAATGAAATGTTGCCTGGTCCTGCACCATCCCCGTGATCAGTTTTGGATTTGACCACTGTTATCCATAGGGTTCTTACTGGTTCATTTTCAGAAGTAGATTATCAGGCCTTTTTTCTACTCAGTCTGAAACCTGTTTGGCATCACAGCAACACTCAAGCTTCTGCTGACAGATGGGTGGTGGCTGTGCATGAGGTGCGTTGGCCGGAATTGAACCTGGGTCTCCCACGTGGAAGGTGAGAAATTGACCACTGAACCACCAATGCCTCATAATCCTTGGCTACTTTACCTAAAATTGGAGCTCCTTCATCCTGAGACTTCGTATTTCCTCCCCTGCTTTATTTTCTCCTTAACATTTACCACCATCTAATGCACTATATATTTAAACCATTTATCTTGTATATTATCTGTTTCGCCCACTAGACAATAAGCTCATGAAGGCAAGGA
The DNA here is from genome assembly GCA_030035585.1 of Dugong dugon. Classification (NCBI taxonomy): domain Eukaryota; kingdom Metazoa; phylum Chordata; class Mammalia; order Sirenia; family Dugongidae; genus Dugong; species Dugong dugon. Next base: position 39,433,256 of record CM057467.1, read on the forward strand.
CTTTGCTTTGCTAACTGCATCTAGAAGAGGACCTGACACCTAAAAGGCACTCAATAAATACTTGCTGAATAATTAAAAACTAAATAAAGAGTTTAGATTCCATTCCATTGGTAACAGGGAACCACTGGAGGCTCTTGAGCAGGGAAGGGACAGATTTATAAAACTGCTTTTGTAATATTAGCTTGATATATTGGAAATGATGGATTAGAGTAGAAAGAGAAGGAAAAAGGGAATCCAAGTAGGAGGCTACTAAAAGTAATACAGGTGTAATGCGGTAACTGCTCTAATCTAGACTAATTCTGAAAAAAAGAAAGAAAGAAGAATGTCAATTGCTTGCTTTTCTCTAAATTCTATATAGGTATGCGTCGCTTAACATCCGTTTGGCAATGTTCGAGCTCATGTATGTCCATCGTCCCATAGGGCTATAATGTTACACAAAAGTTTCAGAAATCTCAACCGGAAAACGGGATGTAGTGGACATAACTGAAAATTCGATCTCTCACTAGCTCTCTGAGTCCTGCATCCACGCTGGCCCTGGGGTGGCACGGGGAGGGAGCCCTGGCGTCAACCCGCGGCCGCCTGTCCCACCGCGCTTGCCTCAGGCAGGGACTGCGCAGACACCGCTGGAGCCTGAGGCGTGGCTCCTCCCACGGTGGTGGTAGCCTAGTGGTCTGGGCTGTGGCAGTGGCGTAAAGAGGGCAGGAAAGGCAGCTGGGGGAGGAGGTGGAGGAGGGCTGGGAGGGGCTGGAAGAGTGTAAAGCCCATTGAGGGGGCAGGGAACGCAGGCAGAGAGGAAGCAAGAGAAGGGAGCCGGAGGCAAGGTGGGGTTGAGAGGCAGCCAGCTGGATGGCGAGTGCAGTGCTGAGGGGAGGGGGCGGAGAGGTGGGCGGGGGCCAGGCGGAGCTCTCAAAGACTGAGCCGTTCACCGTGCGGGCCCTGCGGTGGTGGAGCCAAAGTTTTTGTACAGTCCCTCTGCATAGTGCAGAGGCATGGGTCCTGGGCCAGCCAGTGACCGTCCTGTGCACCCCTCATCTATATAATATCGTGTTCACACAACGTGCAAATCACATAACGTTCTATTTCCCAGAACACACTGTGGATCTTAAGCAATGTATCTCTGTACTTGGTCCTTCATTCCCTGCTTATCTGTGTAAGAGCCAGGAGATTTTTCCTTTTATCAACTGGGACCAAACGAAACTGCCATTTTTGTTGATTAAAAAAATAGCCAAATATCAGCAATATCTTATGGTTCAATGTCGAGATAGCTTCTGAATTAATGCTGAATAATATTAAGTGGTATCACAGTGAGCTGAAAGTGTTGACGTACTAAAGACTCAAAACTACTTAAGCACTAGAAGAACGTGGCAGGTAAATGCAGAATTCCCAAAGCAGGGCGGACTGAGGTCTCACTGCAGGAGCCAAGAGCCCTGCAAACCTCAGCAGGTCCTAAGGGTATCCTTGAATATTATTGTACAGCTTTTATTATTAATATTCATAGCAACAACCCTGAATCATTAATAAAGGCTAAAATACCCTTAACTCAGAATGAAAGTGTAAAATTCATTTTAGAAAGAACTCCATTCTAAATGATAAAACCAGAAATAATTTTGGGTCAATAAAAACATAAAACCTCAGCTAACCCTGAAATGTCAGCGTTGGTTGAGCATGAAAGATAGCCAAGATTTTAAAAAGAATTCTGGTTCTTAAGAGACCAATTGATTCATTCTACTCTTCGTTGAAGTTTGGGTCCAATAGATCTCGTTAATTAGTCACGAAGGCAATCTCTAGCAACCAAATACACACAAGTGTTATGCAACATATTAAATATCAGTTTATTATATTCACATGCCAAGATGTGTACTGTAAATAATATTAATTTGGATCTGGCTTTTCTACACAAAGCCAAAACCATTCATTTTAGTTGATCTGAAAGTGATATTTTAAAACATTACTTCTGTCTTTTTCTTTAGGAGTAGCAGTACATAATTTTCTTGTGAGGATTCTGGTGAAAGAGTTTGCATACAATTACTGAGACAATTTCTGTTCCTAGTAAGAACAAACACAGGATGAAGTAAGTATTCACCATATGATTAGCTTAATTTTTATATCACTGAGGCTAGCTCATTTCCAAGAAATAATTGTAAAGTCATGTCAGTGACTGTGAGAGTGAATATATTTGATTACTCACTATTAAATGTCTTTAGTGGGGAAATGACACAGAGGTGATCATCTAAACAAAGAACAATTTCTTGAACAGCATGCCAGGTGAAAAAGGATGCGTTCAATGGTAGACTCAGTTTCTTTCAACTGCAAAACTTGTGTTTCTCATTTCAACTAGATGGTTCTGAGGCAGGTTGTTTGAATTCTTTAATCTTCCACTTTTGACTTTTATGTATTGAAGATGATTAATGTAGGATTTTATTAGTCATAGTAATTTGTTCTATAACTATTAACTATTAATAAAAATCATCTTCATTCCTCATGGAAGAGCAGACTTTGGGTGCTAGTGTCCATTTGAGATAAATATCTCATGGATTCTTGATAGGTGAGGGAATTCGCTCCTACAACTATGAGAGAATCATAATCCATACCTCAACATCCCACACTCACTCAAAAACAAATACTCTATTTTGAATTCCATATCTTGGTTATTAGCATTTACTTTATCACTTGAGTCAGAAACCCAGGAATTACTCTCAGACTTGTCCTTCTTCTCCAACCTCAGCCCAAGCCAGTAAATCACCAAGTCTTTATTTTTTTCTAAATGCTATGAAGCTCTATCATGAATTCTGTTGTACATAGGTTCACTATGAGTAGGAACTGACTCGATGGTACCTAACAACAACAACTCATGAGTGATTCTCCACTTATTCTTTCTTTCAACAAATATTTATTAAATGTCTACTATGTTCCAGGCCAAAGAGCTCTGGTGGCACATCGTTAAGCATTTGGCTGCTAACTGAAAGGTCAGTGGTTGGAACCCACCAGCTCCTCTGCAGGAGAAAGACGTGGCAGTCTGCTTCTGTAAAGATTACATCCTTGGAAACCTTGTAGGCAGTTCTACTCTGTTCTGTAGGGTCACTATGAGTCAGAATCGACTTGATGGCAACGGGTTTTGGTTTTTATGTTCCAGGCTGTCTTAGTCATCTAGTACTGCTATAACAGAAATAGCATGAGTGGATGGTTTTAACAAAGAGAAGTTTATTCTTTCATAGTCCAGGAGACTACAAGTCCAAATTCAGGGCGTCAGCTCCAGGGGAATGCTTTCTCTCTCTGTTGGCTCTGGAGAAAGGTCCTTGTGATGCCATCAGTCTTCCTTTGGTCTGGGAGCATCTCAGCACAGGAACCTCAGGTCCAAAGGACACGCTCTGCTCCCGGCACTGCTTTCTTGGTGGTATGAGGTTCCCACGTGTCTCTGCTCGCTTCTCTCTTTCATATCTCAAAAGAGATTGGATTAAGACGCTATCCAATCTTGTAGACCTCAGCAATATAACCTCATCATAGTGATAGAGTTTACAACACATAAGGAAATCACATTAGATTACAAAATGGTACATACTCATACAATACTGGGAATCATGACCCAGCCAAACTGACAGACGTTTTTGCGGGACACAATTCAATCCATGACACAGGCCACTGCTCAAAGGTATGCAGAAACAGAAATAAGCAGAACAGTAAATGTGCCTGCCTTCATGAAGCTTGCATTCCAGTAGCAGAAGCAGACAATAAACAAATACAAATATACATTTATAATATAACAACAAGAGGTGAAGAAGAAAAAGAAAAGGATAGGGATATTTAGGGGTGGTGGTGGGAAGGGCAAATATCTTTCCAACCCAATCTCTCGTGTCTCTCTTAGGTATACATCACCCCCATCATACTAAATGATTAGTACTTCTCTGAGTAAACTATGTTCTCTCTTGCCTTAATGTTTTGAAATGGCTACTCCCTGTGCTAAGAAAGTCCTTATTCACCATGTTCATTTGCAACTTTCACTCTTTCTCAAAGCATCAACTTCAACTTCACCCCATTTTAGAAGCCTACTCTGAACTTCCCATTTTAAGCTGGGGTCTTTCTTTCTTTATATTTTCCCAGAAAACCATTCAGACAGTAACTACAGCTCATATCATCCTGAATTCAATTATTTATCAAATAAGTGCTATATGCTACTTTTGAATGTACGATGTATACAATGAGCCACCATTCCTGATCTCAAAAATGTTAAATTATAGTAATTGTAAATACTAGTTCACCTGTATAGTTATTTTAAATATAAGTTTTTATTCATTTTGTTTCCCTAATTTTTTTCAGAAAAAGGAAAGAATAAGCTCAATAAGGTTTAGTTAGATTGAATTGAATGACAACGGTAAACACATTAGCTTCTTTATATACCCCCCAATTTGATCAAGCCTGGTAATAACAAAGATAATAACAAAAGATGAACAATTGTTGAAGACCTGCCTAATCCACAGCAGATATTGTATTAAGTGCTTTATGGGCATGGTGTTAGTTTTATTATTTCCATTGTATATAAAGGAAACTGATGATAGAGAAGTTAAGTTTTTGGCCAAGATCATTTAACTATTAATTGGTAGACTCTCATTCTGTCTGACATTACAGTCTGCTTTTTATTCTTTTCTATGATATGGTCTATAATACAATGAAAACTTAATTCTGTTTGGTTAATTTTATTCTCCTACTAAGGATTCATTTTTGGTCCAGAAATATCTCTGACTGTGAAGCACTCCTGGGTACTCTGGGTACTTTCAAAGAGTGTGTGGCTTCTGCCATTCATGTTGGAATATACTTTGTGCTTTTACTCCAAGTTCACAGGGAAGAGAAGTCCTACCCACTCCCCCTCCACCACCAGTATCTGACTGATTGCACCGGGTGTCACAACCACTGCAAAGGTTACAAAAATGGACAGTTTCTTTCTACAAAATAGTCTGTGAATGCTCCCCTATGATCAAATTTGGTCATTGATGCCACACTAAGCACTGGCCAGGACATACCATTAATTGCCTTCTTTTTGTAAGGGCAGCAAAGATTACAAAGTAGATTTAGGTTAACTTTGGTCAAAAAGCTTTTTATTTGCTACTTAGATCTACGTATATGCTTGCCAAAGTTCTTTGCTTCTAGAAAGAGTCACAAAAAACCCCAAAGAACGATTTCAGAAATTAAATTTGAATCACAGTATGGAACGGTATTTGTTGATGCAAAGTTAATGCAGGGGGATTTTCTGAATAGGTATTAAGATGTCAAAACCTCAAAGTACTTGTCTTTTTAATTAGAATAACTTAGTCTGAAGATTAAAATGGATATAGAAACACATGTCTACAATTTTACAATTGAAACACACTTGAGCCAAGTCTTTATTATCAGCATGAGAAAGTCAAACCAGGCTATTTTTTTTATTTTACCAAATTCTTAACGTCAATAAGTCAATGTCTGTTTTGCTTCCTGAATTGACAATCTATAATATGTGCCATTGACATGTTAGTTAAAACTTAATAAAGTTTCCAAGGTTCATTTCAATTAAGCTAATAAATCATAATTAAAGTAATTTTACTAATGAATTTGATTTTTATTCCCTTTGTTATTATTTTATAAAGCATTCCATACATTATTTCATTGAGATTATTACACATTTCTTCCTCATGTGATTTTTGAAATATAAAGTTTGAATTATGTTCTCTATTTTAATATCCAAATGATCCCTCAAGGCTCATAATGTTATTAATGTAGTTATAATACTTGAATTCAGCTATTATCTTTTTTCTAAGAAGCTCTAAGTGCTGTGATTGTGAAAATATGTTATAGACCATTTCTGTAAAGGTGCCCAATTATGAGTATTCATGTGGGATGTTTCCCAAAGCGTTGCTAACTTTCTTAGGCATTAACAACTTTTTATGGTTCCTTTTCCATGTTTGATAAGTCTAGCAAGTTCTGGATATCAGATGTCCTTAAGAACTATTTCAGTGCAATCTTAAAGAAAAAAGTTTTTATAAAAATGAAGAATCCTAGAGTTTGAAAGGTTTTTTTTGTCTTCCTGGGATTCATCTCTACGTACATGGGGGTGGCCTTGTATCCAGATGAGGGTATAGTTTGGGTTCCTGAATTTTTGTAATAGAGTATCAACTCTGACACCATTGTATCTTTTACTTAGAGCATATTGCTCTCCAATTGGGACTGCAGACTTACGCATTTCTACTTCCCTAGCAAATCCAAGAGCTCACTGACTACTTGTAGCCCAAAAAAGACTTTAGGGATGATCTAGTCCAAACTTCTTGAACTTGAGCAAATGAATGCCCCGAAGCAAGATAAGTTACCCAAGATGTAAGTGCTAGATCTTGTAGAAACTAAAGCGGAAGTCTCCTGGCTCCTAAACCAGTACTCTTTCCTGTACACTTCTGTCTCTGTCTGGTTCCTGTCAAAATTCCAGCTCAACAATTGATATTTGAGGAAAATAGTTTAAGGAATCCCCAAGAGTCTGTCAGTTTCTCATACTGTGATGGCTTGTGTATTGTTGTGATGCTGGAAGCTATGCCATTGGTATTTCAAATACCAGCAGGGTCACATATAGTGGACAGATTTCAGCAGAGCTTCCAGACTAAGACCGACTAGGAAGAAGCACCTGGCAGTCTGCTTCTGAAAAAATCAGCCAGTGAAAACCTTGTGAACTGCAGTGGAACATTGTCTGTTATAGTGCTGGAAGATGAGTCCCTCAGGTTGGAAGGCACTCAAAATGCAACTGGGGAAGAGCTGCTTCCTCAAAGTAGAGTCAACTTTAATGATGTGGATGGAGACAAGCTTTCAGGACCTGCATTGCTGATGTGGCATGACTCAAAATAAGAACAAACAGCTGCAAACATTCATTAATAATTGGATCATGGAATGTGCAAAGTATGAATCTAGGAAAATTGGAAGTTGTCAAAAATGAAATGGAATGCATACAGATCAATATCCTAGGCATTAGTGAGCTGAAATGGACTGGTATAGGCTATTCTGAATCTGACAATCTTATGGTCTACTATGCCAGGAATGACAAAATGAAGAGGAATGACATTGCATTCATTGTCAAAAAAGAACATTTCAAGATCTATCCTAAAGTACAACACACTCTGTCAGTGGTAGGATAATATCCACATGCCCACAAGGAAGACCAGTTAATACAACTACTATTCAAATTTATGTACCAAACACTAAGGACAAAGATGAAGACACAGAATATTTTTACCAACTTTTGCAGTCTGAAACTGAACAAACATGCAATCAAGATGAATAGACGGTTACTGGTGATTGGAATACAAAAGTTAGAAACAAAGAAGAAGGATCAATAGTTGGAAAATAGAAATGACACCAGAGATCTCATGATAGAATTTTACAAGACCAATAACTTCATCATTGCAAATACCTTTTTTTCAACAACATAAATGGCACTATACACTTGGACCTCACCAGATGGAATAACAGTAATCAAATCGACTACATCTGTGGAAAGAGACAATGGAAAAGTTCAGTATCATCAGTCAGGATGAGGTCAGTGGTGACCATCAATTGCTCATATGTAAGTTCAAGTTGAAGTTGAAGAAAATTAGAAAAAGTCCATGAGAGCCAAAGTACTACCTTGAGTATATCCCACCTGAATTTAGAGACCGTCTCAAGAATAGATGTGACACGTTGAACACTAATGATCGAAGACCAGATGAGTTGTGGAATGGCATCAAGGACATCATACATAAAGAAAGCAAGAGGTTGTTAATAGACAGGAAAGAAAGAAAAGACCAAAATGGATGTCAGAAGAGACTCTGAAACTTGCCCTAGAACGTACAGTAGCTAAAGCAAAAGGAAGAAATGATGAAGTAAAAGAACTGAACAGAAGATTTCAAAGGGTAGCTTGAGAAGAAAAAGTAAAGTATTATAATGAAATGTGCAAAGAGCTGGATTTATAAAATAAAAAGGGAAGAACAGGTTCATCATTTCTCAAGCTGAAAGAACTGAAGAAAAAATTCAAGTCTTTAGTTCTAATACTGAAGGATTCTATGGGGAAAATATTAAACTACTCAAGAAAAATCAAAAGAAGATGGAAGGAATACACAGAGTCACTGTACCAAAAAGAATTGGTTGATATTCAACCATTTCAGGAGGCAGCATATGATCAGTAACCAATGGTACAGAATCAAGAAGTCCAAGCTGCACTGAAGGCACTGGCAAAAAACAAGGCTCCAGGAAATCACAGAATAGCAACTGAGATGTTTAAACAAATGAATGCAGCACTGGAATTCCCTGCTTATCTATGCCGAGAAATTTGGAAGAGAGCTACTTGGCCAACCGACTTGAAGAGATACATATTTTTGCCCATTCCAAAGAAGGGTGGTCCAAAATAATGCAGAAATGATGGAACAATATCATTACTATTACACACAAGTAAAATTTTACTCAAGATCATTCACAAGTGGTTGCAGCAGTACATCAACAAGGTACTTCCAGAAGTTCAAGCCGGATTCAGAAGAGAACATGGAATGAGGGATATCATTGCTGATAGATGAATCTTGGCTGAAAGCAGACAATACCAGAAAGATGTTTACCTGTGTTTTATTGACTATGCAAAGGCATTCAACTGTGTAGATCAAAACAAATTATGGATAACGTTGCGAAGAATGGGAATTCCAGAACACTTAACTGTGTTCATGAGGATACTATACATAGACCAAGAGGCAGTCATTCGAACAGAACAAGGGGATACTGTGTGGTTTAAAATCAAGAAAGGTGTGCATCAGGATTGTATCCTTTCAACATACTTATTTGATCTGTATGTTAAGCAAATAATCCAAGAAGCTGGACTATATGAAGAAGAACTCGACATCAAGATTGGAGGAAGACGCATTAAAAACGTGCTATGCAGATGACACAACCTTGTTTGCTGAAAATGAAGAGGACTTGAAGCACTTATTGATGAAGATCAAATACCATAGCTTTCTGTATGGATTACACCTCAACATAAAGAAAACAAAAATCCTCACAACTGGACCAATAAGCAATATCACGATAGGTGGAGAAAAGATTGAAGTTGTCAAGGATTTCATTTTACTTGGATCCACAATCAATGCCCATGGAAGCAGCAGTCAAGAAATCAAATAACATACTGCATTGGACAAATGTACTGCAAAAGACATCTTTAAAGTGTTAAAAAGTAAAGATGTCACCTTGAAGACTAAGGTGCGCCTGACCCAAGCCATGGTGTTTTCAATTGCCTCTTATGCACGCGAAGCTCGACAATGAACAAGGTAGACTGAAGAAGAATTGATGCCTTTGAATTATGGTGTCAGCAAAGAATATTGAATACACCATGGACTTCCAGAATAATAAACAAATCTGTCTTGGAAGAAGTACAGCCAGAATGCTCCTTAGAAGCAAGGATGGCGAGACTTCTCACACATTTTGGACATGTTATTAGAAGGGATCAGTCCCTGGAGAAGGACATCATTCTTAGTAATGTAGACCGTCAGCGAAAAAAAGGAAGACATTCAACGAGATGGATTGACACAGAGGCTGCAGCAATGGTTTCAAGTATAACAATGATTGTGAGGATGGCGCAGGACTGGGCAGTGTTTCGTTCTGTTGTACATAGGGTCACTATGAGTTGGAAATGACTTGATGGCACCTAACAACAACAGCAACAACAGTGTAAGGAATACACTCATCACCTAGGATCTAATTGTCATGTATGAATCTCTATAATGTATTTATTTGGACATCCAAAGCAGACATTTTGCAAATTAATAATGTATTTTTTTCTAAAATTGTACTTTAGATGAAGGTTTACAGAACAAACTAGTTTCTCATTAAACAGTACACATATTGTTTTATGACACTGGTTAACAACCTCATGATATATCAACACTCTCCCTTCTCTACCTTCGGTTCCCTATTACCAGCTTCGCTGTCTCCTCTTGCCTTCTAGTCCTTGCCCATGGGCTGTTGTGCCCCTTTAGTCTTGTTTTGTTTTATGGACCTGTCTTATCTTTGGCTGAAAGGTGAATCTTGGGAGTGACTTCATAACTGAGCTAAAAGGGTGTCCAGGGGCTGTACTCTCGGGGTTTCTCCAGTCTCTGTCAGGTCAGTAAGTCTGGTATTTTTTTGTGAGCTAGAATTTTGTTCTACATTTTTCTCAAGCTCTGTTTGGGACACTGTATTGTGATCTTTATCAGAGAAGTCAGTGGTGGTAGCCAGGCACCATCTAGTTGTACTGGACTCAGCCTGGTGGAGGCCCTGGTAGATGTGGTACATTACTTCTCTGGACTAGTCTTTCCCTTGTATCTTTTGTTTTCTTCATTCTCCCTTGCTCTGAAAGGGGTGAGACCAGTGGAGTATCTTAGATGGCTGCTCACAGACTTTTAAGACCCCAGACGCTACTCACCAAAGTAGAATGTAGAAAATTTTCTTTATAAACTGTGTTATGCCAATAGAGCTAGATGTTCCCCGAGACCATGATCCCCACAGTCCTCAGCCCAGCAATTTGGTCCCTCAGGGAATTTAGATGTGTCTATTGAGCCTCCATGGCCTTGCCTTGCACCAGCTGTGCTGGTTTTCCCAGTATTGTGTACTGTATTACCCTTCACCAAAGTTACCGCTTATTATTGTCTATTTAGTGTTTTTCCATCCCCACCCCTGCCCTCCCTTGTAACCATCAAAGATTGTTTCTTTTTGCATGTAAACCCTTTCATGAGTTTTTACAGTAGTGGTCTCGTAGAATATTTGTCCTTTTGTGATTGACTTATTTCACTCAGCATAATGCCCTCCAGATTCATCCATGTTATGAAATGCTTTGCATTTTCATCATTGTTCTTTATTGTTGCATAATACTCCATCGTGTACATGTACCATAGTTTCTTTATTCATTCATCTGTTGATGGGCATCTACGTTGTTCCCATATTTTTGCTATTGTGAACAATGATGCAATGAACATGGGTGTGCATATATCTATTTGTGTGATGACTCTTATTTCTCTAGGATATATTCCTAGGAGTGGGGTTGCTGTATCATATGGTATTTCTATTTCTAGCTTTATAAGGAAGCACTGTATCATTTTCTAAAATGGTTGTAACATTATGCATTCCCACCAGCAATGCATAAGGGCTCCAATCTCCCCACAGCCTCTCCAACATTTGTTATTTCCTGTTGTTTTGATTCGTGTCATTAATGCTGGGGTGAGATGATATCTCATTGTGCTTTTGATTTGCATTTCTCTAATGGCTAGTGATCACAAGCATTTCCTCACTTGTCTGTTGGCTGCTTGAATGTCTTCTTTGGTGAAGTGTCTGTTCATTTCCTTTGCCTATTTTTTAATTGGATTATTTGTCTTTTTTTTGTAGAGGCATTGGATTTTCATGTAGATTTTAGAGATTAGAACTTTGTCTGATTTGTAATAGGCAAAATTTTTCCCCCAGTCTGTAGTTTCTCTTTTTACTCTTTTGGTGAAGCCTTCTGATGAGCGTGTTTAATTTTTAGAAGATCTGTTATCTAGCTTATCTTCTGGAGTTTGTGTGTTGTTGGTTATGGTTTTTATCCTGTTAATGCCATGTATTAGGGCCCCTGGTGTTGATCTTATTTTTTCTTCTATGAACTTTATAGTTGATGGTTTTATATTTAGGTCTTTGATCCATTTTGAATTAGTTTTTGTATATGGTGTGAGGTGTGGGTCCTATTTCATTTTTTTGCAGAGGGTCATCCAGTTTTGCCAGCACCATTTGTTAAAAAGACTGTCTGTTCCCCATTTGATGGACTTTGGGCCCTTGTCGAAGATCAGGTGACTGTAGGTGGATGGATTTACATCTGGGTTCTCAATTCTGTTCCACTGGTCAATGTGTCTGTCGTTGAACCAGTACCAGGCTATTTTGACTACCATAGATGTATAGTAGTTTCTGAGGTTGGGTAGTGTGAGTCCTCCAACTTTATTCTTCTTCTTCAACAGTGCTTTAGTTATCTGGGGCTTCTTTCCTTTCCATATTGTCTTAGTCATCTAGTGCTGCTATGACAGAAATACCACAAGTGGATAGCTTCAAAAAAGAGAAGTTTATTCTCTCACAGTCCAGGAGGCTACAAGTCCAAAATCAGGGCATCAGCTCCAAGGGAACACCTGCTCTGTCGGCTACGGAGGAAGGTCCATGTCATCAATCTTTCCTTGGTTTGGGAGATTTCTGCTCAGGAAGCTCAGGTCCAAAGGATGTGCTGTGCTCCCGGTGCTGCTTTATTGATGGTATGAGGTTCCCATGTGTCTCTGCTCACTTCTCTCTTTTATATCTCAACAGAGATTGGATTAAGACACTATCTAATCTTGCAAACCTCATCATAGTGATAGAGTTTACAACACATAAAGAAATCACATCAGATTTACAAAATGGTACGCAATCATACAATACTGGGAATCATGACCCAGCCAAGTTGGCAGATATTTTTGGGGGACACATATAAAGTTAATGATTAGTTTTTCCATCTCCATAGAGATGGTATTTGGATTGGGATTGAATTGTATTTGTAAATTGCTCTGGGTAGACTTGTCATTTTCACAATGTTGAGTCTATCTATCCATGAGCATGGTATGTTTTTCCATGTATGTAGATCTCTTCTGGTTTTTTGCAGTAGTCTTTTGTAGTTTTCTTTGCATAGGTCTTTTACCTCCCTGGTTAGATTTGTTCCAAAGTACTTTTTTAGGGGCTATTATAGATGTTATTGTTTTCCTGATTTCCTTTTCATTGTTCTCTTTATCGGTGTATAGGAATCCAACTGATTTTTGTATCTTTATCTTGTACCCTGCTACTCTGCTGAGTCTTTCTATTAGTTCCAGTAGCTTTCTTGTGGAGTCTTTTGGGTTTTCTATGTATAGTATCATATCATCTGCAAATAGGGACAGTTTAACTTCTTCATGACAAATTTGGGTGCCCTTTATTTTTTTTTCTTGCCTTATTGCTCTAGCTAGGACTTCCAGCACAATGTTAAATAGGAGTGATGATAAAGGGCCTCATGTCTTGTTCCTGTTCTCAAGAGGAATGTTTTCAGCATTCTGTCCATTAAGAATGATGTTGGCCATTGGTTTGCATAGATGCCTTTTATTCTGTTGAGAAATTTCCCTTCTATACCTATTTTATTAAGAGTTATTATCAGGAATAGGTGTTGGACTTTGTTGAATGCCTTTTCTGGGTAGATTGAGATGATCATGTGATTCTTTTCTTTCCTTTTATTTGTGTGGTGGATTATATTGATTGATTTTCTAATGTTGTACCATCCTTAGGTACCTGGCATTAATCCTACTTGGTTGTGGTGTATTATGTTTTTGATATGATGCTGAATTCTAATGGCTAGAATTTTGTTGAGAATTTTTGCATCTATTTGTGACAGATACTGGTTTGTAATTTTCTTTTTTTGTAGTGTCTTTGCCTGGTTTTGGTATCAGGGTTATCCTGGCTTCATAGAATGAAGTCAGAAGTGTCACTTCCTTTTCTATGTTCTGAAATAGTTTGAGTAGTGCTGGTGTAAGGTCTTCTCTGAGTGTTTTCTAGAGTTCTCCAGTGAGGCCATCTGGGCCAGGGCTTTTTGGGAGGGGGGGGGTTTAATACTTTTTCAATTTCTTGTTTTGTTATGGGTCTGTTCAGATTTTCATCACAACTTTGTGTTTGTTTGGGTAGGTAGTGTGTTTCTAGAAATTTGTCCATTTCCTCTAGGTTTTCAAATTTGTTGGAGTATTGTTTTTCATTCTACTCTGTTATGATACTTTTTATTTCAGTTGGGTCTGTTGTAATGTCCCCCATTTCATTTCTTATTTGGGTTATTTTTGTCTTTTCCTGTTTTTCTTTTGTCAGTTTGGCCAGTGATTTGTCGATTTTATTGATCCTTTCAAAGAACCAACTTTTGGTTTTGTTCATTCTTTCTATTGTTTTTATATTCTCTGTTTCATTTATTTCTGCTATGATCTTTATTAGTTCCTTTCTTCTGGTGACTGTTGGCATTTTTTTGTTGTTCTCTTTCTATTTGTTTGAGTTGTGTAGCTAATATTTTGATTTTGTCCCTTTATTCTTTTATGATGTGTGCGTCTATTGCTATAAATTGTCCTCTGAAGACCACCTTTGCTGTGTCCCAAAGGTTTTGCTATGATGTGTTTTCGTTCTTGTTTGACTCTAGGAATTTTTTGATTCCATCTATGATTTCTTATATTACCCATTGGTTTGTAAGTAAGTGTTATTCAGTTTGCATTTATCTGATTTTTTTTTCCTTTTTCTTCCTGTCGTTAATTTCTACCTTGATGGCATTGTGGTCAGAGAAGATACTTAATATCATCTCAATGTTTTGCATTTTGCTGAGGGTTACTCTATGGCCTACGTTGTGGTCTATTCTGGAGAATGTTCTATGTGAGTTGGAAAAGAATGTGTGCTTTGCAGCTGTTGGGTGGAGTGTTCTATATATGTCTATGAGGTCAAGTTGGCTGATTGTGCCCTTTAGCTTTTCTGTATCTTTGTTGAGTTTCTTTCTAGATGTTCTGTCCTTTACCGAGAGTGGTGTCTCCTACTATTATTGTGGAACTGTCAGTTTTTCTCTTCAGTGCTATTAGAGTTTATTTTATATATTTTGGAGCCTTGTCATTGGGTGAGTATATATTTATTATGGTTATGTCTTCATGATGGCTCATCCCTTCAGTCTTGATATAGTGTCCATCTTTGTCTTTTATGGTGGATTTTGTTTTAAAGCCTATTATATCTGAGATTAGTATTGCCACTCCTGCTCTTTTTTGGTAGCTGTTTGCTTAATATATTTTTTCAATCATTTGATTTTTGATAAATCTACATCTTTGTTTCTAAGATGTGTTTCTAGTAGACAGCATATTGATGGATCCTGTTTTTTTAATCCATTCTGTCACTCTCTGTTTCTTTATGGGTGCATTTGGGCCATATATGGACAGTGTAATTATTGATAGGCATGAGTTTATTGCTGTCATTTTGTAGTGCTTTTTTTGTGGTGATAACGTTTTCTTTGTTCTTCTTACTCTGCTGTGTTGAATTCCTTTTGTTTGTGGATTTTTTTCATTTCTTTTCTTTTTTGAGATTTTGTTTTTATTGAGATTTTGTTTTTCTTCTTTTTTTGATGAGTAGGTTTGACTTTCTTTGTGGTTACCTTGAAATTTACCCTTATCTTCCTAGGTTTGAACCAGTCTGTTATTACTTGGTATCATCTTGCCTTCCCCTCCATTAGAAAGTTCTATACCTACACCATTTATTCCCTCTTTTATTGTTCTGACATTGTTTTCATTTAAAGATTAACCTCTTTGGTTCCCTGTTGTAATTCTTTTGGGTTTGGATAGTCCTTGACAGTTCATTTCCTAGGTTGGTATCTGGCTGGTACAATCTTGTGTCCTAGATTCAGGCTGTGGTCTGATGTTGTTTGTTCTCAGACTGAAGGACTCCCTTTAATAATTCTTGTAAATTTGGTTGGTTTTTACATATTCCCTTAATTTCTGTTCATCATGTTCATCATGTCTTAATTTCACCATCATATCTGAATGAGAGTTTTGCAGTATATATTATTCCTGGTTGGCAATTTTTTTCTTTCAGGGTTTTATATATGTCATCCCATTGCCTTCTTGCCTGCATGGTTTCTGCCAAATAATCAGAGTTTAGTCTTATTGTTTCTCTTCTATGTGTGACTTTTCGTTTTTTTCAAGCTGCTCTTAGGATTCTTTCTTTGTCTTTGGTTTTAGCGAGTATGATTGTGATACGCCTTGGTGATTTTCTTTTGGTATCTATCCTATATGGGGTTGGTTGAGCTTCTTGGATGTTCAGCTTTTCATCTGTCATGATATTGGGGAAGTTTTCTGGCAAGCAATTATTCAATGATCTTCTCTGTGTTTTCTCCCCGTTCTGGAACTCCAATCACTAGCCTTTGATTGTATCCCACATAATTATCAGGGTTTCTTCATTTTCCTTTGTTCTTTTCACCTGATATTTCCTCAAATAGAGTTGTATCCAAGTGTTTGTCTTCAATTTCGCTGATAATATTTTCCATCGTTTCAAGCCTGTTCCTCCGCCCTTCTATGACACTGTCCATTTCTAAATTTTGTTATTTATCTTTTGGATTTCTAATTGTTATTTTTGTATGATTTCTAGTTGTGAATTTATTTTGGCATCTTGTTCTTGTATTATTTTCCTGAATTCTTTCATTTTTTTGTCTGTATTTTCCATGAATTTGTCTGCCTTTTCCGTGAATTTGTCTATGTTTTCCTTATTTTTGTCTACTTTTTGCTTCAACTCTTGGATAGCTCTAAATATTAGAGATTTGAATTGCCTATCAGGTAGTTTTAGTGCCTTTTCTTCTACTGGAAAGTTAACTGGTGTTTTATTTTGGACACCTACTGCAATCATCCTGTCCTTTTTTTTATATGTTTTGATATTCTCTGCTGTCTTTGGGGCATTCAGTAGTTATTTTCTTTGTTTATTGTTTGTAGATTTGTTTGTTTCATCTTGCTTTTTTGTTTGGTTATGTCTGAGCAGGCAGGGTGTGCATTCTTTGTTGTTCGGTCATCTGTGGGCATGATACTTTTCACCTCCTTGTCCAATGGGCAGGTGATTTGCTCAGCTATGGTGCAGGAGGGTCGGTCCAGCTGAAGGGGAGGTGCTAAGATGGGTTGTTGTGGCACATACTTGGGCCAACAGGGCAGGCCAAGAATCAGTGCAGGGCAGGTTCCAGTGGGCTGTGCTTGTGCTGCTCGGGAGTGTGATGTTCAGTGCACAATGTAGGTAGACATGAAGGAAAATGGGAGATTGTGATGTGTGGAGCTAAGTTTGGTGTGGGAAAGAGGAGAGAAAAAAGAGAGAAAGAGTAGCCAAAAATGAACAAACAAAAAAAGAGTGCTAAGAGAGCTTGCCATTGGAGTGGAGAGATGAGAAACCTAAAGCTGGAGAAAAACAAAAAGGGAAAAAGGGTAAAAAGAAATGCCTCCAGGAATCATACCAGCGTGGATGTGCAACTTGGGGAGTGGCTCCCAAGCTTCGCAGTACAGCCCAGATAGAAGGGGCTCCGAAGTTGTGAAAAGAAAAAGAAAACAAACAAAACAAAGCAAAAAATCTCCTGGGATCCCACCAGCATGGCAGCAAGGGCCAGGGAAGCAGTTCCCCAGTCAAGCAGCACTTCACAGCCTTTCAAGAAGATGCCAAGATGGCACACAGAGCCTGTTGTTTTAGAGAAAGGAGGGGGAGATGGTGAGAGGCACAGAAGAAATAAAAAGAAGCAGATAAAAGCAACACCAGTAACAAACAAATGGCACTTAGGGAGCCAGTCAGTGTGAGCAGGGCGAATCCAAGCACCAGAGGGCTGAAGCCAGTGCCTTACAGCCAAAAGACTGTGGCTGGCGGGAAGCAGAGGAGGCCAAGTGGGGGGGTGGGGGGGTAGGGAGAAGGTGGGGTGAGAAAGCATACATTGCTGGTTACTGGGTTGTCTGTCTCCTGCTGAGAGTTTTGTGAAGCTGCTTTCTCATACTCCCTGTCCACCAAACTCCAGTGTGGGCAGAGTGAATCTGAGCAGCATGGACCCTGCACTTTCTGGCTGGCCAAGCTACCACAGCCAAGTAGGAAGCGGTGGAGGTAGAGCAGTGGTGAGATAGCTAGGGGGTGGGAAAGCATATATTGCTGGTTACGAGGTGCTGCCTCCTGCTGGGAACTCTGTGAAGCTGCTTTTCTGTACTCCCTGTCTGCTGGTCTCTGACAGGAGTCCAATATGGTGAATCCTTGCTGTGTTAGCTGATAAGGTACCTCTGTCAGTTTCTTATTCCATTCAGTGCTTGGTTGAGTTGTCTCTTCATTTGATGCTTAGGGTTCCAAGATTGATGTTTGTCTCTGTTTTACTTAGTTTTTCTAGTCTTTTCTGTGGAGGGACAGTGTGGTGCTTCTGTCTATAGCACCGTGTTGGCCAGAAGTCCAGTAATGTATTTTTTAAATGTTTCTTGTATAAGAAAGTACTTCATGATAATGTAGAATGAGGAAAAAGTTTACCTCTCCTAATCAATTTGGGTAGACTCTTTTGTCAGGTCGTATCAATATAAATCTAGCCAACCATGTTTCCTTTTTTGCTTTGGATCCAAGAAAGATAAGAGCTACATCAAAATTAGTCATATCTTTCCCTGATGGGTATAATTATATTGTAAAGTTATCTAATGTAAAGTTAGAAGAACTCAACTCTCATTTTACAGATACAGGAAATGAATCTTAGGAAGAGAGAATGATGGGCACTTCTTAAGAAGTCAATAGCTAAACCAGCACCTGGAGAATACAGCCTGAAACAGTCACCCATAAAATATGAGGAGCCAGAAGTAGTGCTCTCTCTCTTTTTCTCCATCTTTTTCCCTCCTTCTCTCCTTCCCTCCCTCCTTCTCTGTTCTACCTATCATTTGGCTGCACTTAGATTATTTACATTTATTATATTTTATTTACAAAATGAAATTCACTATATATAAGGGTAGGAGTCCTTAGATTGCACAAATGATTAAGCGCTCAACTACTAACCAAAAGGTTAGTGGTTCAAATCTACCCAGAGGTGCCTCAGAGTAAAGTCCTGGCTATCTGCTTCCAAAACATCACAGCCATTGAAAACTCTATGAAGCACAGTTATACACTGTCACACATGGCATTGCCATGAGTCAGAATCAAGTCTGTGGCAACTACAAACAACAACACATACATATGGGAGTGATATTCAAAATATTTAGCAAACAGGTGGGGCATTGGCCCATCAAAATGAACACCAGTGTCATAGGGTTCCGAGGTGTGGAGGTCCTACATGGGAAGGGGATTCTAGGGAAGAGTCTTGGACAGCTAGAACAGCAGGGGAGCCTTTAGAAGGCTTAAACCAGTGACTACCAATTTGAGTACAGAAGTATTTGAACAATTAGCAAACAGTATGACTATATGGGTATATTTTGGCTGAATATCATTCCTATACACGTTTTTTTGAAACTGCCATTTTTATTTAATAATAGATCATGTATATCTTTTCACATCAATGATAACAGAGTGTCATTATATAAGTATACCATAACTGATTAAATATTTAGTTTATTTCCATTTGTTTCTTTCTTTAACACCATGACTTTCTCATTTTAATGTGCAATTCAGTTCAAATCAATGTTCATTCATGACTTGATGAG
The DNA here is from genome assembly GCA_030035585.1 of Dugong dugon. Classification (NCBI taxonomy): domain Eukaryota; kingdom Metazoa; phylum Chordata; class Mammalia; order Sirenia; family Dugongidae; genus Dugong; species Dugong dugon. The sequence continues at coordinate 39,452,446 of CM057467.1, forward strand.
GAATTTTAAAAAGGCTAAAATGTTACAAACTTTCTTTGTTATTAATGAATAACATCATGACTAAATTGCAATGTAGGTCTTTGGCTTTTATAAGTTGAAACTAAATAGTACTGAAGTGTTCTCTTTCTTGCAAAATTCCTACACTGTCTATAACCAGATATTCTATAGAAGCATCTATGTGGGATTTTAGTGGATCAAATGGGTCAGTTTTCATACCTGTTATTAAAATTTTTCAGATCTAAATACTTCTTCCATATTAAATAGAACTTTGGGGTCACAATCAAGCAATTACATAAGTGTTTGACCTGAAAATTCCAAAGCTGCTTTCTGGGAAAACTTCTAGCTTTGTCTACAAATAACTTTGATCCTATTTTCCATAGGGATAGGATACCTTTTTAAGCTTTTCAACATTCAAAATGAAATATCTTACCCTGACACCTAATCATCTGATTCTCAAAACATGTGGATGCTGACGTAGTCAGCAATTTAAAAAACGTCAGCCTTTTAGACTCTCAATAACTAAAGTCTTGAATTATATACACTATCCATCTTTTGCCAAAAGATGGATAGAGAAAAAGAGATTACTTCATGGACTATATTTCCTGTTTAGTTGCTTACATATTTTACACTATAGCCTGTGCTAAAATAGATGACTGAATGGCACCATCTCAGCCCCACCTGCAGAAATGGGTTCATAAGCCACACTATTACACTTTCAACCATTATTGAGGGTTTTGGCAATAAGTGAAATATTTAGATAATTTCTGTATTTGTTGTAAACTTCTTTAAAGAAAATACTTTTACTCAATGATTTCCAAATAAAGTCTCACATTTAACCTTTCTTTACAACTTCATCACCAGGAAAAAAATCTGGTCCTTCCTGGAGAACTAGTACATTCAGTATTTTTTGGGCTAATATGAATTATACAATTAACAATTTTCCTTTTCCCACACTGGATACCAAACAGTTCAGAACAAATGTGATGTTCAGTTATTGTACTTATATTAGCACTTATGTTTCCATATTTTTTAAAATTTTTCATGGCTTTAAAAAATATATATATATACAATATGTGTATGTGTAATATGTATATAGTGTAATATGTACATTCATATTTGTATGCATGTATATACATAAAAGTGTATGATTACATATGTACTTACATAATACATTATGTATATGCAATCATTATATGATAAAGCCATCTCAAATTTGTTTTGCCAAGAGACAAGATAAGAACACATGTTAATACTTTTGTGAGGTTACTTTAGTTAATGTTTCTTTTCCTCTTTGTCTAAATTAACTACAGGTATTGACAAAACAATTTACATGCAATGGAAATAAGAAGAGTCAGGAATTTAAAAATGGTCTTGTTTTCTAAATTTCTAGAACATGTTTTATAATTTATTATTGTTATTATCAAAGAAATATTAAATAAATCAAAAGAAATTGTATGTACAGATTCTAAAACTAAAAAAAAAACCAAACCAGCTGCTAAGTTAATGCTGACTCATGGCGAGCCAAGTGTTTCAGAGTAGAATTATGTTCCATAGGGCTTTCATGACTGTGACCTTTCAGAAGCAGATCACCAAGCCTTTTTTCCGAGGTGCCTCTGGGTGGGTTCAAACCACCAACCGTTCTTTTAGAAGCTGAATGCTTAAGCATTTGTGTCACCCAGGGACTCCATAACAAAAACAAAAACAAAAACAAAAAAAAACCCAGAAATCAAAAAAACCAAACCCGTTGTCATCAAGTTGATTCCAACTCACAGCAACCCTATAGGACAGACTAGAACTGCCCCATAGGGTTTCCAAGGAGCGGCTGGTGGATTCAAACTGCTGACCTTTTGGTTAGCAGCTGAGCTTTTAACCACTGTGCCACTAGGGCTGCAAAGATTACAAAAATTTCAAATTTTGTCAAATCACAAACATATTCTTAGCATTCTTTTTATAGATAAACATACAGAGTTAGTTATCAGTTCTTTTTTTCTTTGAGTTGACAAAGAAAAACATCGTGATCCTCTAAGAAGGAATTGCATGAACCATAATTAACACTTACTGAGTGCTTACTAAGTACTGTGCTAAGTGCTCCACATAGATTTTTCTCACTTAATCCTCAAACAACACTATGTTAGATACTTGTATCTACATTTTTCAGATGATGAAACAGGATTAGCAAATTTAGTGGAAAATTACTTTTTCCAGTATAGCTGCAACAAGATCTTCCTTCCCACATAGTCTTCATACATGTGACATTGAATCTCCCCCTATTGAATAGCCAGGGTGAAAGTAACCTCCCTTTGAATGTAGGTGGGCTATTGATTACTGTGGAAGCGATGCTACGTGACTTCCAAGGCCAGGTCATTGTCATGGATTGAATTGGTGTCCCTCAAAAATGTGTGTGTCAATTTGACTAGGTCATGATTCCCAGTATTGTATGATTGTCTACCATTTTATCATCTGATGTGATTTCCTTATATGTTGTAAATGCTATCACTATGATGTAATAAGATGGATTAGTGGCAGTTATATTAATGAGGTCTACAAGATTAGATAGTGTCTTAAGCCAGTCTCTTTTGAGATATAAAAGAGAGAAGCAAGCAGAGACATAGGAACCTCATATCACCAAGAAAGCAGTGCTGGGAGCAGAGCGCATCCTTTGGACCCGAGGTTCCTACTCACAGAAGCTCCCAGACCAAGGGAAGATTGATGACACAGACCTTCCTCCAGAGCTGACAGAGAAAGTGTTCCCCTGGAGCTGACGCCCTGAATTTGGACTTGTAGCCTACTGGACTGTGAGAGAATAAAGTTCTCTTTGTTAAAGCCATCCGCTTGTGGAATTTCTGTTACAGCAGCACTAGATGACTAAGACAGTCGTAAAAGCCAATATACTATCTACCTCTTCCTCTTGAGATGCTTGCTTTTTGAACCCAGATATCATGCTGTGAGGAAGCCCGAGCAACCAGTGCAGAGTCACAGGTAGGTGTTCCAGCTGACAGCCACTGTCAACCACTAGACATGTGCGTGAGACAGTCTTCAAGCTTACTCCAGTCCTAGCCAGCCTGAATGCAATTGCATGAGAGATCCCTGAATAAGAATTGCGTAATGGAGCTCAGTTAATCTCTAGAACCATGTGATAATAATAAAATGATGGTAGCTTTTTAAATCTATTAAATGTTGAGGTGAACTGCTACACAGCAATAGTAACCTGACTACTGACCAAGGCCACACAGCTAGCTAGCATGCAGAGCCTGGACATGTATCTAGGCAGTCCTACTTTATCACCTACACACTTAACCACTACACTTTAAGCAAAAATCCAAACCCGTTGCCGTCAAGTTGATTCCAACTCAGAGCGACCCTATAGGACAGAGTAGAACTGCCCCATAGGGTTTCCAAGGAGTGGCTGGTGGATTCAAACTGCTGACCTTTTGACCTTTTGGTTAGCAACCAAATGCTCCACAACTGCGCCACCAGGACCTCACTACTGCGTCCTAGTTATTGACTTCTCTAACTGTAGAGATGTATATGTTTTTATAAATATGTTAATAGATGTGTGAAATGTGTGTGTGTGCACGTAGTAGTAGCAGAAGTAATATTAGCAGTAGTGATAGTGGCAGCAGCAGCAGGGATGGACTCTGAATAGCACCGGTAATAGTAACAGTACTAGTCTTTGGATAGCACCACAATATATGTTCTTTTCAAGACATGCTAGATAAAGGAAAATATTTCATGAAACAGTTTAACTTCTAGGATATTTAGAGAAATATCTGTCTTCTTAACATATTTTCCCTATAATATGAATCCTAGAAGTGTGCAAAGAGTACATTATACTGTGGATGGATAGCTGCTTTACTAAAAATGGTTACTGAACAGTTTGTTCTTAACGCTAAAGGTCTTGTTTTACAATTGCTTTGCAATTCATTAATTTTCATTTTATTCTCTGCAAGGGCATTTAGGGTCTGGGATATACAGCTGTAAAACAAAGCTCTCACTAGAATTCATAATTTAGTAGGTCTTAGTATTCCATTTGAAGAGGCTCTTGCAACATGATGGGGTCAGAGGAGAAGAATAAAAAAGAAAACCATTTGGCATGTTTAATAATAGACTCTTTGTCCACAGAATAATCTCAGATCTTTTCAAGCATGGCTGAAGGTGACCTGTATCTCAAATTCATTCAGACTTGATTGGCCACTTTATAGGAATCGGAAGGTTATATACATTTCATTAAATTTTTAGCTCAACAATATTTTACTTTGATTGCTTATTATAAGTTGAATGACTGTACAATCTATCATATGAACTGAGACACTTTTAAGTGTAAAAGGGGCACTGCTAATAACTATACTAGGGTAACAGGTGTAAACCATAACTGTGTCGGGCAAACTAAGATGTAAAAGCCAGATACAAGGCTCAGTTCTGGGAGAGAACAGAGTCAAATAAGGCATATTTCTTGCCCTGAACCAGCTCATAACCTTCAAGTTCCTCTTATGTGGTAACTGAGAGCTGGCAAAAAGGAATGGCAGAGAAGACAACCAATGGAAGAGGGAACCGGAAAGTTCAGAGGTATGCCAGCATTATCTGTGAAGAGGTGGTGGGTGTCCACACAGTCCCTGAGTCTCTCTTACTCTTTTTCTCTTTCTTGTCTGGCCAAAAGTCAGTGACCATGTCTCTGAGGAGTTATGTGTGATTCTCTTGGCATTTTTGTTTTGTTATCTCAGAAATTTAAGACATTATTAGACATTTTGTAAGGTATCTAGAGCTGGAGCCAGGAATTGGAATCCAGTGATTGATGTCAAAGAATTCTAGATCCCAGTGTTTGCAGAATGTTCAGACCCAAGGTTGCTGCATTTACAATGGAAGGCAATCCTGGCTTTCTCGATTTGTGAAGATATAGAAAAGGGTGTTGAATTTGGATTAACAAAATTGTTTCATCAGATTCTATTTCAGAAGTGCCAAATTAAGTTTTAGATATATATGAGTATTCAATCACAAGCTCTAATGTATTATGTATTGAATATTTATTGGATATTACATTTTATATTTTCCAAACCAATTTAAAAGTGTTAACAAAAACAACAAAACTCATAAGAGTAGCATTTATAAAATAACATAAACTAGTAGATTTGAAGATCAAGCGACACTATTAGGCAAACAAATATCTGTTCCAATTCTAATCCATGTCGAATGAAAGAGCTTTACAATTGCGAGGAATCATAATGACAATTTAATAAAACCCCTGATGTGGGCACAAAGGCTAGCCAAGGCAGCTACATGACTTGCCCAAGGCAAAAACTAGTTACGGGCAGAGCAGGATCTAAAAAATTCCTTCTTGTGGCTCTGAGAACTTTTTCCTCGTCCTTGGGGGAAAAGCTTCAGAAATCTGAACAGGGAAAAGTCTGAGAGAGAGTAAACAGTCTTCACAGGGATTTTAACTACCACTAGCTTTTGGAAGGGTAGAGCAAAAGGAGAAAAAGAGCAAAATAAGAATATGCCTATTGAATTCTCATTAAGATAAATTCTTTACAGTGGCACAGAAGGATTGCTCAAAGTTTGGTTCTCTTTCTCCTTAGCATCTGTTATGAATTGAATTGTGTTCCCCCCAAAATATGTGTTGAAATCCTAACCCTGTACTTATATATATAACCCTGTTTGGAAATAGAGGTTTTTCTTTTGCTAGTTAATGAGGTCATACCATTGTAAGGTGTATGGATCCTAAACCTAGTCGCATCTGAGTATTGGAAAGACTACAGTAGATATAGAGACACACATAGGGGAAGATGCCACATGAAGGCAGACACACGTGGCAGAGGTATCTACAAGCCTAGGAACTCCAAGGATTGCTGGTTACTAGAAGCTGAAACAGACAAAGAAGGAACTTCCCCTAGAGCCACACCTTAATTTCGGACTTTGAGCCTCATGAACTGTCAGAATTGACCTGACGGCAACTGGTTCATATTCTGCTTACAAATAGACCTGCATTAAGAATTCTTGAATCCTGCAAAGAATTACTGGTGCCAGCCTCAACAGACCGGAAAATCCACTTTCCTTATATGTTTCAGGGAAAGATTTACCTTTATTGAATATTCCATTGCATTCGCTCTCTCTAAGTGCCCGCCACGTCTTTGGAAGAGATCCTGAGGGTGTGAACTGAGCATGATTATGAGATTGTCATATGACCTACTTAAGCAAACCTAGGAGTAATGTACCAGCTGATAGAAGGACCTGGAAAGTGGTCAATTATTCATGTGTCAGGAAAGTAACATCTAATCTTGTTAGTAAATCCACTTGCTTCTACCCTCAAAATATATCTGGAAACCTCTTAATACCTCCACTGTTACTCCCTGGGCCAAGCCACCTCATCCCTCATCTCAATTGTTGCAATAGCCTTTTTAACAGCTCTTCCTGTTTTGGTCCTGGTCCCCTTTGAAGCTATCCTAGACACAAGGTCCGGACTGATCCTGTTAAATTACAAGTCATATTATGCTATGCCTCTGCTAAAAATCCTCAAATAACTTTTCATGCCACGCAGAGCAAAAGAGAAAGTCCTTACAATGGCCTATAAAACACTTTTCTCCCATCTTTCTACTTCTTGAACCTCTTCTTCTCTTCTGGCTCCTCACTCACTCGGTTCTAGTCACATTGGCTTCATTGCTATTCCTCAGTCACACAAGGCGTTCTCCCTACTCGGGGCTTTGCACTTGTTTTCCCTCTACTTTGAATGTTTTTCCTCAGAAAGCCACATGGCCTTTTTCTGGTTTCACTCAAATGATACCTTATCAATGAGACCTTCTCTGAGAACCGTATTCTAAATTTTTAAAAAATCACACACACACACACACACACACACACACACACACACACACACACATAAATCCAGTGCTTAGTACATAGTACCAAAAACCAAAACCAAACTCACTGCTGTTGAGTTGATTCTGACTCATAGCGACTGTATAGGACAGAACTGCCTCAAAGGGTTTCCAAGGCTGTAATTTTTACAGAAGCAGACTCCTACATTTTTCTCCCACGGAGCGGCTGGTGGGTTCAAATCACTGATCTTTCTGTTAGCAGACCTGTGCTTAACCACTTCACCACCAGGGCCCCTTAGTACAGAGTAGGCATGCAATGAATATTAATTGAAAGAATGATTGACAGCAGTGATTTGGGTGACATTAGCTGTGGCATTCACATCTAACAGCACGAGGCATCTCTTCTAAAATATCTCTAGCTTCTCATGGATAGAATGAGATGTGAGGTCTATAAATTCAGAATGGGAGTGGGATCTCAGTGTGACCTCAGACTCAAGGGAACTTCAGTCTTTGGAAGAACACAGCAACAACTACAACAAAAAATGAAGGTGTACCCACTTGGATTTGCCAGGTTTTTATTATAACAATAAAACGGTAAAAATACTCAAAAAATGTGTAACTACCATCTCTATAGGCATAATTTTATAAAAGAAAACATTTTAACCCCAAAAGAGTAGGAAAGACAACTTTAGAATAAAGACCATTTCTTCAAACTGATTAATATTAGCTTCGCAGAAAATTCTCTACACTGTTTTGATTTTACCCCCTGCCATATCTGGAAGGTGGGCCCATAACAAAGCTGAGTGTTGGACTCCAAGCCCACAGTCCTGCTGTGAATTACTGCCAACTGTTCACAGGCAGAGAAGTAGTCTCCTTCTGCTCACAAGACTCCCTCCAGAACAGACCTTCCATCAAAGGATAACACTAAGGAGACTTTAGGAAAAAGTCCCTAGGTTAAGATATTAGATGTAGAAACAAAAGTGAAAAAAATTTAAAAAAAAATTAAGAACTGTTCTTGGGAATACCCACTCTGCACCCACTCTTCAGGTTCAAGTCTTCCGAACGTTGACTTATTTGACCTTACAGTGAAAAATCATGTCAGAGAGAAATGAGGGTTAAAGAGAAACCACTGAAACATATAACATGGTGGACTGTTAATAATCTTAATTTCACCATGGAGCAAACTGAAAGCTTAAGGAAGTCTAAAATGCTATTCAAATTTGTTGGGCTTTTCAACAAATAAGTAGGCATTTCTGTATAACCTACTTCCTTTGCTGCTCTTTTAGAGCTGTCCATAAATCCTGGAGGCCAACAGTATATTTTTTAAGGATTTAAGATGGTTGATTATGATAAGGTCTGCAAAAGTAAGGAAAGGCCGAAATCTCTTGGCTAATAATAGATGAAAAAGGACAATTTATGAAATCACAATAACATTAAAATGGAAGAGCAGTATAGATTCCAAATTTTTTTTACAAGTTGCAGCTTTTTAACAAAGGTACAGTTTTTTTGTGTTTTTTTTTTTTTTTTTTTTTTTTACCATGTTTTGAATCTCTGAGATGTTTGTACTTTTTGTTGTCAAAAATTAAAGAAGAAATCTTGAAATTGTTTGAGGGCCACTTTGAAGCAATTTTGGGGAACATGAAAATATAGTAGAGAAACTGCACTGTTCAAACCTTCTAGGTATACAGGGGGTGAGGGGCATAGGGGTTACAGTGGTAGAATTCTCACCTTCCAGGTGGGAGACCTGACTAAATTCCTGGCCAATGCACCTTCTATGCAACCACCACGTATCTGTCAGTGGCGGCTAGACTGTTGCTGTGGTGCTGAACAGGTTTCAGTGGAGCTTCCAGACTAAGATGGACTAGGAAGAAAGGCCTGGCGATCTACTTCTGAAAATCAGCCAGTGAAAACCCTATGGATTACAATAGTCAGATCTGTAATAGATCACAGTGATGGAGCAGGACTGGACAGCTTTTTCTTCTGTTGTGCATGGGTCACCATGAATCGAGGTAGGTTCCACAGCAGCTAGTAACAACAGGTATATAAGGACACAGCACTGTATCACTGGTATTAGACAGCATGGCTGGGTGTGCTATGCTGTATTAATGGGGCACTCTAAAATGCTGTACACACGTGCTGCAAGTATATTTGGAGATCCCTGTCAAAACAAATCATATCATCTTCCCCTGTCATACTATGTTTATTAAGCTTCCGGGACTTATGCTGTCAATTCTGAGGGACAGTCTTAGAATTTTAAACAAAAATAATGTACTTTGGGAGTATTTTAAGAGTCATACATCCAGTGTGAAAGAATAAATACGTTTCTGTGCTATTAAAAGGTTAGCGGTTCGAACCCACCAGCTGTTCCGCAGGAGAAAGATGTGGCGGTCTGCTTCCATAGGGATTTACAGCCTTGGAAATCCCATGGGGGCAGTTCTACTCTGGCCTATAGGGTTTCTATGAGTCGGAATCAACTCAACGGCAGTGAGTTTGGTTGGTTTTGGTTTCTGTGCCAATAATATGACTCATTTTGTCATGGGTAGTGGTTCAGTTATTGAAGGTCTGAAATAGCATCCTTGAGAAAAGTCTTGTGTCCAAGGTTTTATAATGGCAGAAAAATTTAGTTCAATTTATGAAAAGAAAAATGATTGCCTGAAAAAAAGCCCTCAGGGATTTTAATCTATTATTCAAAACAAATAACAATTGTTGGAAATACAATAAATTTATCTATAATAATCTGTCAAATATTGGTTGAATTATTAGAAAACGTGCAATTTTAATTTTAGTAACAATAATGTAAACAACCTAAAAAGAGTTATCGCAGACTCAACTAATTCAGCATTTGTGAAAAGTCCAGCTAAGGCAGTCTAATGTTTACCTTTCCCTTATCTACACATAAAATTTCTAAGAAAATAATATTAATAAAACAACTTGAGGAAAGTTGATTCTAGTTAAAAAGTACACTTGAGAAACTTTTCTTAATAAGATAATGTTTATGGTAATTATCATGTTCTAAAACTACACTTGATAAACATTTTTATAAGACAATAATTATGGTAATTATAAATAACTGTTATGTATATTATAAAAGACCCCGACGGAATTCTATTCGCTCACAATGTTTAGTCAACAGCATGTTACTGAATATGTTTGATTCACATAAAATGCTGTTTCTTTTTAAATTTTCTGTAATTCTGATTTATGCCTATTTCTTACTAGTGAAGTCTGAATGTATCAGAAAGGAGACCACTACCATTATTTTTTACTAGACTTTCAATACTCAAAACTTTAAAAATAGCCGTTAAAAAAAAACCCTAATATGTTCATTTATACCACCTGTTTTTCCTTATAACACCTCTGAATAAAGGGGATGGAGGGAGTTATAATTGTTCTCATCTCACAAGGGTAGAGGCTGAGTATAGAAACCAAGTGTCAACCATTATTAATGAACTAGTCATAGGACTAAATGTGTAATTTACAATCCTTATTTTCATTAATTCCCAGAAATTATTCATTGTGCTTATATAAGATTTCAATATAGTGTCCCACACAAACACGTGATACTTTTTTCAAGGAAGAGTGGCATCTTTTCCATTTTATAGGCAAATAGAATGAGATACAGTTTACATGACCTAAATAAAGTAAAAAAAAAAAAAAAAAGTCATTAGTAGAGTATAAATGACAATTGAGAGACTCTTGTTTCTCTGGTGTTCATTCTTTCAAAATTATGTATTGACCCACTTTCTATCAGTGATTGAGACATGCAAAGAGGAATAACATTGCCCATGCCCATGAACAGCTCACGTGGCATTAGGAAAGGCAGGAATCCTAAGTGACATGTAAAAAATGACTTCCATACAAGGTGGAATTGTAATTCAAGAGTTCCAGATCCTATACTGTGAAATTTCAATAACAATATCCTCTCTCGTTTTCCTGCCATATATGGTAGTAGAAACTGCCATATAATGTATGTGTTAAAAATTTCAGAAAGGAAGGACACTTACTAATTGCAACCACAGGCAGGCTAGGGCAGGCCTGTCCATGTATGCAGGCAGCAGCACGGCCCTGTCTGTCTGAATGGGGAGCAGTGCACGGAAGACACCGAGGAAGTAGGTGAAATCAAACTGGGTGGCAAGATCCAGGAGCATTTTCAAAGAAGAGAGCTGTACTGATAGAAGCTTGAATGTAAGGACTGGCCCAGTTTCAGGGGGGTGTCATTAGTCACCACCCTATCCACAGGAGTAGGCAATATGATCTTCAGTCCGTAGTCCTGAGTTGACTTGAGAAGCTGTACTCCTGCCTCAGGTAGATTAGAAGCTCCATCAGAAGTCAGAATAGCGCAGTGGTAGTTCAGTGGTAGAAATCTCTCCCTCCATGCCATAGACCTGGGTTTGATTCTAGCTGGTGCACCTCACACACAGCCACCACTGATCTGTCAGTGGAGATATGCATGTTTCTATGAATGCCGAACAGTTTTCAGTAGAGTTTCCATACTAACATGGACTAGGAAAAAAGGCGTGGTGATCTACTTTTGAAAATCAGCCAGTGAAAATCCTATGGATCACAATGGTCTGATCCCAACATGCCACGGGGATGGTGTAGGTCCAGGCAACATTTTGTTCTGTTGTGCATGGGGTCACCATGAGTCAGGAGCCAACTCAGTGGCAGCTAACAACATCAGGAGTCAGATAGGTGCCTGCTCTTCTGCATCTTTTTAGCCAGCATTCTTTAGATCATTCGACAGGGCCAGAACCAGAACTCTGCAGTCAAGCATTTACCTGGGACCCTTGAGAGTATAAGAAGCATGGTCATAACGTAGCAGGCTGGTTCTGCAAGCAGAATAAACCGTTACTTTGTATGGAATGAAATAGGCCTGCAGTGCTATTTGGACACATGTGCCACATCACCATGTAGAAAAAAGCTTGCATCACCATGTAGAAAAAAGCTTGATGTTACTGCTTAATTTGTAGAAAAGGAGCCCATTCAAAACTCCCAGGTTTTAATTTAAGACTTAAAACATTTAAGCTCACACAAAGTGAACCACAATTGTTTGATTAAGTGATTTTATCTTTATTAGAAAATAATGCTAGTGTTAACTACTCATTTTTTTACTTTTATCTTCTTCTGCTGAGCTTTGTAATCAGCTTTTTATCAAAGTTTAATTTATAGTAATGATTAAAACCTTAGTATGAAGTTGGGAATTGCCAGAAATAGGTCAATAATTTTAAAACCAATCTAAATAAAGTGTCTTCAGATGAGAGGCGAGAGTGAGCTTTATCTCTCTAGTTCCATTATGAGTGTATTGGAAAGATAAGTGACTGTAATAGAAACAGAATTAATCACTCTGTCATGCTTTCTCACTGACCACTGCAAGTCACAATAATAGTTCTTATTTGGATATCATAATATGCCTACACTGAAATTGGCAATATGAATTAAAAAGTAAGAACAACAAATATCATACTTCGAATTTTTAAACATTATGCAAAATCCAAGAATTTCTGATTTAAAGAACAATTCTTCATACTGGGAGAACCTATTTTATAGATGTAGTATGTAATGCCCTCATTGATTCCTGACTGAATTCCATAGGGTGCTTCTCATTGCCTTTTTGATTTCCAACTTTATGTTAACTCTGTCCTGGATTAGTCTCACCATCGGCAGTTGGCTTTGTTGTTCTTCCTCACTGAGAAGATAGAGGACATCTAGAAAGATCTACCTTCTTTACCTTGAAGCACACCTGAACACCAGACTCCACACTATGCTCTTTATCCTTTCTCCAAGAATGAAGGACTAGGTGTCCGTCTTTCTCTCTAATGCCAATGACTCCGTCTGTGGCCTTCGATTCAGCAATGTGAAGATCCAGTGTGGACCTGAGTTGTTTGTAGGAAAACTCTTACTAACGGGATGTATTAATTTTAACTAGGTCACCCGAATCATACTGCTGCTGGTTCAACAGTGCTATGAAAATGTTGTTTAGACTGTGGATTATTGTATACATATAAAATACAAAATCAAAGTTATTAGTATTAGAAAAATGCACACGATACAATCACCCTTGTTAATTACTTAAGATTATTTCTCAAAGTGTAATTTTTCAGATTATCCACATCAGGTCAACTAGTGGGCTTATTAAAAAGAAGAGCCCTGGGCTCTGCATCAGACTTACTGAATCAGAATCTGGGTGTGGGACTCACAAGCTCCTCATGTGATTATTATGGAAAATAAAGTTGAGAACTATTGACTTGATATGATGGCAGAGATAGCATCAGGCATGAATTTTCTGAAGTTGAAGCCTAAGGTGTAATATAAAGGAAGAACACCTTTCACAGCAGGGAACTCAGAGTAAACAGAGGGCAGATAGCCCAATGGGGAGGATGGGAAATCCATCTATCAGCAAGTCATATCGTTGTAACAACTCATGATTATTCTGTCTATTGGCTAAAAGCTTCGAGTAAGCCACCCCAAAATGAGACATCTCCAAGGACAGCTTCCACATGATAATTAAGTGGAGTGGGACCAATATTCGCTTTTTTTCCCCAAGACAAATGAATCAAATACAGTAAGTCGGCACTCAATGCTTTCCCCTTCCTCCCTTCCCTCTTCTGTGCTCTGGGTCTGATAGGAGAGAGGAGGAGAGAGCAATACAATAAAATTCCTACTTAAAGAGCACCTTGCTGCTTATGACTGTTTACTTCCTGTTGAGACTCTTTAGTATAGAGTAAAGCAAAAGAAAAAAAAAATAGTGAATCAAAATTTTTATCAATTTACAATACATTTTTTATAATCACTTTATCCCCTTCCTCTCTATGATTTTTAAAATCTCCTTCTTTTATTTGCTCTAATTTCTACTTTTATATTTTGATAAACTTTGTTATTTTCCTTTCCATTCTTACTCTATAATTATTGTCTTATTTTTCTCCTTCCTTTTATTACCAAAATTCTCAAGTGATTAGTCTATGTCTGCTGGATTCATCTTCTTGCAACCCGCTTTACTTTTAGCTTTCCATTTTGATGAAACTCCTCTCTCAAATATCATCAGTGGACTCTGCTTTTCCAAATCTAATGACATTTGATTCTTTTCACATTGATTAGAAGCCCTAAAAGAATAATGGAGTCTAATGTATATCATCGGTGAATCAAACCCCCCAAATTGATAATTAATCACAAGTTTTAGGGCAATATCATTTAAGAAAAGGCCATGGATTTGTAGATTTTCACTTGGATGTGCATGGTTACACGTCATCAACATTTGAATCTGCCCACTATTGCATTCATTGCTTAATTTTTTATGTATTATAGTACACATAGGATGAGTATGGAACACCTTAGTATAGTATAAATATAAATCACATCACACACAGTTGTGTTTTCAACCTTTGTATAATTTGTAATATAATTGCTCTATAAAGATATCGGTAAAGACCATGTCATACAATGAATGCATTGCTCATGTGTAAATCAAATTGGATACATCTGAGCATATGATATTTTAAAAGACTAATAATATTCTCTACTTAAACGTTGGCGATAAAATGAATCTTCTGCTTTGTTTTGATTTTTTAAATAATTATGTACAATATTAATAAAATTAAATGAACTTAAATTATTAAACAAAGTGTAAAGGAGACAGAATACAAATAATATGTTTCAGCTCTTTGGGATTTTAAATTTAATTAACCTTTCTGGAAAGTAAGGTTTATTTTATATTTTATCACACAATGTAAATAACGGGAAGTTTAATCATCCCCCATTCTTGCACATAATACACTGATCAGAAACTTTTGAGTCAAATACACTATACTAAGGAAATATATTTAGTGGGGTTATATTAAAATTCATTGAAGACTTCTTGCAGCAGGCTAGCATTTAAACCATCAGCCTGAATAGGTTTTCTCTTTGTTAGTACATCAACTTGCTGCAGGCACGCTCTAGGCCTGGATGTTTCTTCCAACCCGCAGGGAACTGAACTTATCTTCTCATTCCACACAGCATGGTAGCGAAAATGTCTTTATATAGCAGGACAGTAGTACTTACATCTGAAAGCTTTTTAAAATAACTTGTTATGTTTCACCGCGTATTTCTAGGTGAACGCCACATTTTCCATGCCTTCTTTGGTTCACTTAAGATCTTTTCTGCCCTGTTCTCATCCTTAAAATGCCAGCGTGCTTCCCACAGAGAACACTAGTATTGCTCTCCCAAAACATACCTCATTAGCGGAGTCGAAATGTAGCCGTGTGCTACCATGTCACTCTCTATTTAGTGACACTGTAGAGTAGCAGACTCACAGGACGTCTGTGCTGATTTCCATGTGAAATGGTCAGAGCTTGGTAATGTAAGGTGCCAGATGTATGGGCAGCACGTGGGGGATGATTTAGGTTCCAAGCCCTCATCTGCCCTTCAATATTTTCTCACCTATTTTTCATTATATTTGTACAGATTAATTTATTAGGATAAATAATTATTTCCTTGAACAATGTAGATACTTAGAAATGGAAGGGTTGAGATATGGAGTGGGGATGTATATTATTTTTACGGTATAGGCATAAGACAGAAACTTCTGGTACAATGTTAGTTCCTTTGTCCTGTCTCTTAGTTTTGTCTAACTACTACTTACTCTTAGAATCTCTTAGTAGCATACCATAACATTCTGTGCTTCCCAAGTCATTGCAATTAGCACACTTTATTGTAAATATTCTTTACACTGTCTGTCTTAAAAGGATTAAACTAATCAACTTATGAATTAAAATACTCTGGTATGAGAGTCCCTGGTTAATATGCTTGACTGCTATTCTAAAGTTTGAAGGTTTGAGTCCGCCCTGAGGTGACACAGAAGAAAGGCCTGGCGATCTATTTCGGAAAAATAATCAGCCATTAATAACCCTGTGGAGCACAGCTCTACTCTGACACACACGGGATCGTCACGAGTCAGAATCGACGCAATGGCCATTGGTAACTCTGGAATGGAAAAGCATAGTGAAATGATTGGTGATAAATATTGATTCAGTTTAAATAAACGACTGAGACATAACAGATGGCTACAGAATACAAATATAAATGTAATAAATGTGACCATGTAAAAATAATATAACAAAATTAGAAGACGGTTGGGAGTAGGTAGGAGAAAGCGTGAGGGCACTAAATTCTTCATCTTTCACCATAAGAGACAGTCTGCACTATTTAAAACAGAAACATTTGATTAAGACAAAACCAAAACAACTGCATCACTCCAACCTCTTTATATGTTCACACGTTCGCTTTTAATAGTAAAAGGATCTTATGGAAAGTAATATCTTTTGCTATAATAAAGTGTATCTAAAACTCATCAACTGCTTAAGTTTTTTCCCCCAGGTTGCCTGTCTTCTAATGAATTCAAATAAAATAATTATGAATTTTTACATAAAAAAGCATTATAGCTTAAATCAAATTTTGTAAAATTATTACAACTGGGTAATCCACTTGTAACCCAAGAATCTAACACAATGCCTGACACCTGATAAACATCCAATAAATATTTGTTGCATAGAGATACAGGGTGTCTGTAGAGATACAGATCTGCTTAGAGGTCCAGAGTGAGGCAGTAGAAACCCTCAGAGTGAAGTTCTGATAGCTGGGTGATGAAAGAGGGGGTTCCTGAAAGATGTGAGGAAGTGAAGGAAACAAATTGAGAATTTAACAATTACATAAATTTGAGGGCTGAAAAATGTGAAAGATGTTTCTATCAATAGAAAAGCATATTTTATTTCCTAGTTGTAAACTTTGTTCAATAGCATTACTAAAGGAAATGTTGGTAACATATACTCTAAATTTCCTGCCACAGAGAAAGTTGTAATGCAAGCAAAGAAAACCTGATAGGACAGGTGTCAGCCACCCTAGAGCACCAGATCCTGCCACATAGTCCCTGCCAGGACTGATAAGTGTAAGACGGGAAACTCCCAATTTAGATAACCAAGGTATCTGCTTGGTCAAATGAAAAGCAAGGACTTAATCCTTAATGTAATTGAGTGGCTCAGTGGAAACAGCACTGAATTAGGAGTCAGAGGATATAGTTCCACTTTGGAATAATCCCTTCTCTGGGCTTCAGTTGCTCATCCGTAAAATGAAGATTCTAATACCTGCTTTTTGTACTTCAGAGGGTTGTGATAGAGAACAAACTAGATAAAGTAAGTGAACACGCTCTGTAAACTGCAAAGTACTACATAAGGCAAACTTTTTATTATTATTTAAGGCCATCCTTGATGCTCTGCAGGCAGGGAGTAAGTCAGAAAGAAGGAGCTTGACTGTGAATTAACATCTGGTTTCTGGGAGACCTTCAAAGAGCTTGTGTAAAGAAAGTGATAAAAAGTTAATTGCCCCTTTTTAAAGTGGAGATCTTCACATTTGTTTTAAGGAAGTGGCTTTTAGTGTTCTGTCTCCTTCTGGCAGATATATGCCATGTTTGTGCAGCGTTCTCACTGCTATTTCTCAGAATGCTTCACTGGCTCCCACTTTTCTTTCTCGTACAATCCAGGGTTATTGTTTCTGGCTCTTCCTCTTCTTCCAAAACCTGTCTTCCTTGGATGTTCTCATCTATCACACCCCCTCCCCCAGAGGCAGATTATCCTATAGGCGAGGTAAGCACAGAGCTTACCTTGCTTACCAGATCACCTGTAGTGAAGTTATTCACTACAGATTAGTAAGTAAGCACAAGTAAGCCTGTGCTTACCTTGCTTACAGGGTGATCCGCCCCAGTCAAGGACTGTAAATTTGAAAAGAAGCTTTGATTCTGTAGGAAGGTGCTATGGGGTTGGGAAAGAGACAGATACCAGCCATACCTAGAAGCTGAATCTTTGATGTGGCGAGAAAATGTGAAATTGTTGACTACAGATGATCTGGTAAGCAAGGCAAGCACTGTGGTTGCCTTACCTGTTGGATAATCTGCCCTTGATCACCCCTGCCTTACTCAGCTCCAAATGAACATTTCCAACTACTCATCACATACCTAGACATGGATGTTGCACAGGCATCTCAAACCCAACATGCCTAAATGAATTCATTGTTGTCCCCACTCACTTACTTCTTCTTCTGGATTTCTTATCTCTGTTAATTACATCACTATCTACCCAGACTCCCGATTTGGAAACTAAAGGACTGGCAATGCGGTGGATGGCTTTGTACCGCACAGCTCTTAGGGGTGCCACTTGTGAAAGCTGCCAATGTTGTGCGGTACAGTGCACAACCTGCATAACTGAGCATAGCAGCCCTTCCAACAGCTCTACCACTTGTCCCATTATCTCAATCATCACCAATTCCTTGGCTTTCTATGATAAAGAAAAGTCTTCAGACAATTCTGTGTTAGAGACCCCCACTTTGACACACATGACACTTTATGATGGTTCTACCATTAGTCGTTAAGTGCAATGGCAATAGTCTGGGTATGATGGCTAGGTGTTAAAATTATAAAGCAGGGAGGTTTTTTTGTATTCATTTAAACATATACATTTCAACACCGTATACATGCATGTGTGTGTGTTTGTGTTTGTGTGTGTGAGAGAGAGAGACTAGTAGCTGTAGTAGTAGTAGGTGTACTAAGTAGTGAGTAGTCGGTAGTCTCCAAAGATTGCCCCCAGTAATTCCTTCCCCCATAAGCTCATGTTGCACCTCACATCAAAAAGTGGAACTTACTTCCTCTCCCCTAAAATCTGGACTGGACTTGTGACTAACTTTGGCCAGTAGGATGTTACCAAGAGAGATGCAATTGAAGATTTGACAGAGGCTTGTACATTGCGGCCTGTCCTTTTAAAACACTCTTCTTGGAACCAGAGCTGCCATGGTTTGAGAAGGTCACAAGGCGGAGAACCAAGGCACATTGGTTGATAGAACCAACTGAGGCCCTAGGTGACAGCCAGCACCAACCTGCCAGGCATGTGAATGAGCCATCTTGGTCATGCTAGCCCAATCAAGCTCCCAAAGGATTACAGCCCCAGCCATCATCAGAGGAAGCAGGAAGCAGAACTGCCCCGCTGAGCCCAGTCATCCCACAAAAGCGAGAAATAATAAATGCTTGTTTTACATGTAGTTTGTTGCTCAGTGATAGATGAGTAAAACTCTGTGTGTATGCGTGTGTATGTGTGTATTTATATAATCCACCTCTTTTAAGAGTCTAATATTGAGGCAAAGAAGACTGTTAGTTACAAGTGATGTATACACTTTTGGTTGAAATAGTTTCCAAAATAATTCACTGCACTATTAATTAAATCCATCTTCCCTCATGCTATTAAGGCAGAGGGCTGTGTAATAGAAAAGAAGAGGAGAAGGCCCAGACTTGAGTAGAGTAGGGTTTGACCCTGGGTGGAGAATGTGGAAAATGGGTCTCATAATCCAGGCTTCTGCTAATCCGTTTATATGTCATACATACCCACTTGAGTAGATTAAACTTCAAGAAAGTGAACAAAACTCAAGACTGAGGAGTTTCACTTCTTTCACCTCGTAATTCTGTAAGTATAGCCCCTAATGTCTGCTCACCTGTCTATAAGACCAGAAAACCTGCTCAGAGCTTGCTTCTCATCTACAGGGGCTAGTACCATCCTCAACTCTAAGGGAACTAAAAGCCAGCCAGCAGAGACAGGGGTTTGCCTTTCTCAGATCACATCTTAGCGTCATTTTGATCCTCCAGATTTTATCTCAATAGCCTAGAGACAAAATGTCCCGCATTGTGAGGAAACTTGAAGAAATCTTAATACTTTTGAAAACGAAGCCCAATACAATTCCATTCTTACTTTCACTGTTTTAGGTCATATCCTCATCATCTTTGGTACTAAACCCCTACAGCAGTTTCCTAAATAGCCACCCTGTCTATTGTTTCTGTTTTTTCCAATCAATACAACCTTCTGCTGTCAGCGATATTTCTACAATGCAAATCTGTTACCGCATTGCCCAGCTAGGAAACTTGCCGCTGAACTTCTCAACACAGAGAATGATGGTATTATTAATAGCCCTGGAAGATCTTATGTGTCAGATGAAGGAGTTTAGGTTTTATGCAGCAGACTGTAGGGAGGCTATAATAATTTCTGCAGATGGGAAAAAATAATCAAGGCAATATTTTGAACAAGTTCTTTCCACCTTCTCAGTAACAGATTCATTCATTGCTTTTGATCTTAATCAGGTCTGCGAGTCTGCTAGTTTTAGGTGATAGCAACTAAAAGAAACGTTTGCAGGCCTTTTTTTTTTTTTTTTTTTTAAATGCTTCTTCCTCTCTCATCTTCATATCTTCTCATGCTCAAATCCACGGTCATAATTGTCTCCCAAACTCAGCCTTCCCCACACCCATCATGTTTTAGTCCATCCCTTTGAGCTCATATTTACATATGGATAAAAGAGCTTTCTGCTTCCCTCCCTCAGGTTTCTATCATCTAAAGAAACTGGGACCAGTTACAGTGCATTAGATAAATATCTCTCTCTCCTTCAAACATTTCCCCAAGCAGATATCAGCACCTTTGTTAGTATACTTTAACATGGGGTGGGGGACTATGTCTTGTTATATCTGGGCTACTTTAACTTGTTCCTCTGGCACTTGGTGGGTAGTTGACCATGTTTCAGCTTAAATGGCCTGGCAAAGTCTCTTCCCTTTCTACAAACGCAGTTGCAGGGGCTGTTACTGGAAGCCAGTAATACTTGCTACTTTTGTCATTGGCAGATAAGGCTGGTAATTAAAATCATTCCACAGCCATCTGCTGAAGTCTCCTCAATTTGTGGCAGATTGGCTGAGTAAGAAGATTAAACATTAAGAGGCAGTTCTTTCCTTGACTCCGTGTAACTCCTGCTAAAGAACTAGTTATTGCTCTTGTATTGCCAGAAGACGGGCCATCAACCCAGAAGGGAGTTGACATTTCAGTTCTTCATTTTAGACCTGTATGCAGGTCAAGTCTGTCTCCACCCTACTGATTATATGGTTTTGAGTAAGCTACTAGGGCTTAATAAGCCTCAGTATTCTTATCCATAAAAGGGTTATAATAATACCTATTGTGTAAGAAATTATCAATGTGTGTGTGTGTAAGAGAGAGCGAGAGAGCCCTTGTGGCACAGTGGTCAAGAGCTCAGCTGCTAACTAAAAGGTTGGCAGTTCGAATCCACCAGCTGCTCCTTGGAAACCCCATGGGGCAGTTCTACTCTATGTTATAGGGTTGCTACTAGTCAGAATCAGACTTGATGGCAACGAGTTTGTGTGTGTGTGTGTGTGTGTGTGTGTGTGTGTGTGTGTGTGTGTGTGTGTGTGTGTATTGACATCACTTGGCATACCAAAACCAAAAACCAAACCCAACTACTCTCAAGTCAATTGCAACTCATAGTGACCCTATAGGACAGAGTAGAACTGCTTCATATGGTTTCTAAGGAGTGGCTGGTGGATTCGAACTGCTGGCCTTTTGGTTAGCAGCCAAATGATTAACCACTGCACCACCAGGGCACCATCACTTAGCATAGTACACAATAAATAATAGCTACTATCATTAGGTGATTCTATGACTCCTCTGCCTGTTGCAGGCCTATCTGGGAATACTGAAAACTCCACCTCTCCTCCCCATACTCAAGTATCCAATTTGTAATATCAGCAAGCTGTTCTCCGTGGTAAGGCTGAACATTTTCTCTGAAAATTTGCAGTTCTTTAAGTAGCTGAATGCATGAAATATCATGTCAAAAACCCCATCTCCTGACATTGCCTGGATCAAGAAGCAGTCCCCAAAGATATGATGCTATGGTGCTTTCAGATAAACCATTCCTCAAGAATTGAGTTACTGGTCTTTGAAAATTTTGTTATATCATATATGAAAAATCCCACTGTGGAGCACACAAAATTGAAAGTCTGAAAGTCGCACACTCTTTTTATGAAAACACTGGGGTTTGTTTCACCAGTCTTTCATCTTCTAGAAAGTCTGCTGACTGGCAAAATACCATGTTTAAATCTGTCCGCAGATTTAAATTTAAATTGAATTGTTAGTTGGAAGTGTAAGCTTTCCTCAGTATGCTTTTCATCCATTTTGGTAGCCTCACAAAATGTCCCGCATTAGCTGTCCCAGGTAGGCGCTGCCAACTGTGCTTAGGTAGCATTTACAACATATGGAATCATCTGGTACATACCACATACGGGGCCAGTGGTGGCTATTGCCAACTACAGTTTCTCATGCATAAGAAATGTATGCTTGGTTATGTCATTTGTCCACCTTTAAAAATCCTTCTGGGTTCAGTGTAAATATAGAACAAAACAGCTTGGGAGATTTTATTTTCCTTCTACAAATGCTCAGAGGCACTAGATCAGTTAGACATAAATTAAATTTTGTAGAGGAGAAACAGTAATAAGTTTGAAATATCCAGTTTTATTCCCCTCCATTTGTACTTAAAAATGGCTAAGCTGATCTAATTCGTATTTGTGATGTCAGTTGTCAGGTCGGCATAAGAGCTGGTGGACCTATCTTTAATGACTAAAAATAGTGTTGCAGTAAAAATTCTAGCTGAAAAAGCTTCCCTGCTCCACTGATGGTGTCTTAACAAAGCACAACATATAAAAAGCGTTTACCACATAGTCTTTTAATATTTGCACTAAAATCCTCATTTACGTCAGAAACATGCCAGGTTGTTTTGCAGAATCTGTGATTCATTATGTTATCTCTGCATGTATAAGGAAGCACATTTAGTTAATACTCTTTTGATTTAACTAAATTTTTTTTATTTTAAAATATTTACACAGTGTAATAAGATGTATGGTGGCTTAATAAATGTATTTTTTAGTATATTTCCCCTTTCGATGTCACTATTGCTTTCTCTTCTGTTCCTTTAATGATGAAAATCATAAAATAATCAGCAGTAATATTGTATAGAGGAGACCTGATGACACAGTGGTTAAAGCGCTCGGCTGCTAACCAAACGTTCAGCAGTTCAAACCTACCGGTCTCTCTGTGGGAGAAAGATGTGGCAGTCTGCTTCCATAAAGGTTACAGCCTTCGAAATCCTATGGGGCAATTCCACTCTGTCCTATAAGGTCACTATGAGTCAGAATTGACTCTATAGCAATGGGTTTGGTTTTGATTTTGGAATATTGTATAGTTCTACTTCCTCACTAGCTCCTTAGCACTGATGAATGGAAGAAATTTTCAACAGCTTTTTTTTTTCCTTAGCTCTCATCATCTTTTCCTTTTCTGAAAGACAATGGTACCACAATAGCCATGTCATTCTCTTCTCTATCATCCTCTGACTGTAAAATTAAATCATAGAACATTTCAGCAAAGCTATGAAATGAAGAAGATTAGTTTTAAGATAAATTGCTTTTATATGGATGAGAAAATTTTCTTAAATAGAAATTCAACTTTGGGTTATTTCTCCAGTTTACCTTTTTTTTCCCTAAATATTTCCTATTCTACTTAATAATAATCAATCAACAATGTAATTTAACATTATTTCTAGAACAATGTCACTGAAATTGGTATCTTGTATATAATAAAATATTCATTATTTTACTATGATAATATTTCATGAATTCTTGGTTTGAATGAATATTTTTGAAATTTGTTCAGATTTTAAGTAGACACTTGGGAGTTACCCAAGTCTGAAAACCATATTCACTTGAAGGTTAGAGCCTAAATATTATGCTGTTGTTGCTGGGTGCCTCAACCCCATGTGAGATTGTAGAACTACCCCACAGGGTTTTCTTGGTTGTAATCTTTATGGAAACAGATCACTAGTAGAGCCCACTGGGTGGGTCTGAACTGCCAACCTTTCAGTTAACAGCCAAGCATGTAACAGCTGCACTACTAGGGCTCCTATAAATATTATGCTAGGTCATTTGAAAACAATAGGTCAATTTAGTATCTCTGGAACTTTAAAAGAATGATGTTCAATTAATATATGAAGCCCCCACTTCCCCTGTGGTAAGTAGGACTCACTTCTATTTTTCTTTTTTGTATCCCCATAGGTCCTTCCTTTGTTTTAAAACCCTGTCATTGTTCTAGTTGAAATTGACAGACTGAACACAAATGTATATTTTTGTTCTTTCCTGAAATACAACTAAAATGATACTGTAAAGGGAGAAAATTAAGATGAAAATGGACAAAAGCAAAGACAATTGGTGAAGACACGAGAGCAGCCTATAGATGTCAACAACATATTGGAAGGTTGAAAGCAGATGGACAGGCGGTGATGTACACTGACCAACAGAGAAAGCTGAAAGCTCTGTGTCTGCAATAGGGGGGTAAGAATTAAGACAGTGCTGCAAATCACCAAAATGTCTCAGCGACTGGAGACATTAGGTACTTCTGAGTGCTGGGGAATTGGTAGGGCTAAATAACACAATGGGTTAGCCCTCTAGAGAGAGGATACCAGGTAAGGCTGAGGAAAAGGGTATGACACTGAAGACAGGATAAAGTGAAAGTCTACGTGTTAAAAGGTGAAGAGTCTCATCCCTTCCCCCGGCTCAGCTCTGAGTATTCTGGCAGCCAGACTTATATATAACAAGCAAGGGATTGATGATTCACCTTTGGGGAAACTGACTAGCTCAAGAAGAAATATCTATGGAGCTGAAACAGCTAGGTCCTTGCCCATTATCTTACAGGGAAGCACACCACTTGCCAAATTCCAGCTATTCCTAGAGTTTCTAGTCAATCTTAGATAAGGCTAAATAGCCAAGGAACATCATAAATTTCAGAAAAGCCACTACAGTGTAAGACAGAGGTCCAAACAAACAAAAACTTAAAGAAAACATGGTAATAAAGGGAGCAGAAGAAAACTTAAAAAACAAAAATAGCTAGCATAATTGGTATGTTCAGAGAAGTAAGAGAAAATACTGTACCATGAAACAAAAAGAGTAAGATATTAAAAAGGATTATTCAGAAATGGGAAAAAAAAAAAAAAAGAGATCTTGGAAATTCTAAAAAATGATAGCAGAGATCAGAAATTTAAAACAGGAAGAGAAAGTAGTAGAAATCCTCCAGAAAGCAGGAAAAAGAAAAGAAAAAAGAAAGAGAGAGAGAAAGGAAGGAGAGCAAAAGAGGGAATCAAGAAAATCCTATCGTTGAATAAGAGAAGTTTTAGAAAAGGGAAAAAAAAAGAGATAAAATTACCAAAGAAACAGTTAAGAAAGTTTCCCAGAAATGAAGGACACAAGTTTCACATTGAAACAATTTACTCAGAACAATTGATTCATAAACAAA
Source organism: Dugong dugon (assembly GCA_030035585.1). Taxonomy (NCBI): domain Eukaryota; kingdom Metazoa; phylum Chordata; class Mammalia; order Sirenia; family Dugongidae; genus Dugong; species Dugong dugon. Next base: position 39,477,431 of record CM057467.1, read on the forward strand.
TATTTATCTCACAGATACTGTTGGGAGATAATTCTCCATGGATCTCTCACATTTTTGCATATCTTGTGAAATCTGAGTACCTTTATAGCAAACACCCTTGGAAAATAGAGACAGCATCTCTCCCTGGAGTAAAAGATAGGTTTGCTGACACCTTTGAAGTAGAGATAGTGTCTCCCTGGGAATATAGGGCAGGCATGCCTACTGTCCATGATAAGATTAAGTTTCCCTAAACTCAGGGTTTCTATCCTTTGATACAACTGTGTATGCATGTGTTACCTAGCCATTTTATTTTTATTACCCTCTGGAAATATGTACTTGGACAACTGACATAAAAATGATGATACTCATTTGTTGTTAACTATCTTTCATCTCTGACCTAGGAGTCTTGTGCCTTCTGTCAGCATCCATGCACTGTGTCAGTATAACTTGTTAGCTTTTAGACTGGATGGAATATAAGACCCATCACAGTCCTTGGCAGTCTTGGCAATGAGAACGGGATACTGACAGATACAGCTTTCAGGAAGAGGAAGGATGAGGGCCTCACAGGCTGATTAACAGAATTTGAAGAAAATTCATGGAAATCAGTAGGAAATATGTTGACTAAATTTTATAGTCAACTAGATAATAAATAGGAGCCCTAGTAGCTCAGTGATTAAGCGCTCGGCTGCTAACCAAAAGACTAGCGGTTTGAACCCACCAGCTGCTCTGTGGGAGAAAGATGTGGCAGTTTGCTTCCATAAAGATTACAGCCTTAGAAACCCTATGTGGCAGTTCTAATCTGTCCTATAGGGTCGCTATGAGTCAGAATCAACTCGATAGCAACAGGTTTTTACCCAATAAATGGTCCTCCACTTTACTGCCTGTTGATGAGATGGAATTAGGGTGGTGGTTGCTGGCCAAGTAATCAGAAGTAGGTTCAAAGAAAGCTGCCAAACAGTGCCCTGATTGTTGTTAACCTTGTTCTGGGCAGGGGGACATCCTTGTCAATCTGGTGTTGTCTCAGGTATGCCCCATTCTAACGAGTATTACTAAATTTGTTCTGGGTGGGCAGAAGTTTTCCCCTCCTCCTTTCTAACAATAGTTCCAGAGTCATGCACCCTCATCGAGTGAGAAATGAGAGACACTTTTAACTGCTATGGCCAGAAACCAAATGAACTGTTAAGAGTTTGGGTAGTTTGCTTCGGAGTTGTTGGGGATGTACAGTCAGGTTGTCTTACAGCTCAGTCCCTCTTGCAGTCTATTATGTCAAACTTAAATCTATTCAGACAAGACAGTAAAAGAGCTGAGTTTTTCACAGTGGATCTTGGTTGCTATAAGGGAGTTTTGACCATCTTGGTTAGATGCGTAGATTTCTCTGACATAAACTCCAACCCGAAACCAGAGGTGAGATGTTGACTAGTATTCGGGTTTGTCATGGATTGAATTATGTCCCCCCAAAATATCTGTCAACGTGGCTGGGTCATGATTCCCAGTATTGTATAATTGTATACCATTCTGTAATCTGATGTGATTTCCTTATGTGTTGTAAATTCAATCACTGTGATCTAATAAGATGGAACAGCGGCAGTTATACTGATAAGGTACACAAGATTGGATAGTGTCTTAAGCCAATCTCTTTGAGATACAAAAGAGAGAAGCGAACAGACACACATGGGAACCTCATACCACCAAGAAAGCAGTGCCGGGAGCAAAGAGCGTCCTTTGGATCTGAGGTTCCTGCGCTGAGATGCTCCCAGACCAAAGGAAGACTGATGCCTTCCTCCAGAGCCGACAGAGAGAGAAAGCCTTCTCCTGGTGTTAATGCCCTAAATTTGGACTTGTAGCCTACTGGACCATGACAGAATAAATTTCTCTTTGCTAAAACCATCCACATGTGGTATTTCTGTTATAGCAGCACTAGATGACTAAGACAGGGCTCTTCTGTCCCAGATTGGATTTACAATGCTGATGAAAGAAACCAACTGGGGAATGAGAAACGGAATCAAAGAAATCTGGAAATTTAGTGGTTACACAGCTTGAAACAGAATGTGAAAGCAAAGCCTGGTTTACTGGCACAGTAAACTTTACTTCTTTCTCCCTGCACCCTACTCCCATCCCATACCCTTATCCCTTCTTCCCATCCTATCCCAACTTTAGCTACTTTAAGGAGAAATATGTTTAAGGATGGGGCCAATGTCTCCCTGACCTCAAGGGGGGCTGAAAGCTATGTATTCCTCTCTGCATATGCTGGGAGGGATGGGACTGAAACTTTTATAGCTCTGTTGGATACAGGTGCCCACTGTCCTTCCTTATCCTGTGAGGGAGAGGAGAGTGCCCAGATAAAAGCTATGATGTTTTGATGGGGTTCACTGAAGGGAAAGAAAGTTAAAGTAATTTTATGAGTCAGGCCCTTTGGGACAATTCAGTGTTCTATCTTTGTGGTTTCCATGGCAGAATACATCAGTGGTATTGTACGCCTGTACTGTGAATGCTCACAAATTGGGAAGAGTCTTATGTGGAGCAGTGCTACTATCTCAGGGACCCCACAGCCCTAATGACACTTTGAAATAAATGTCTTGGTGACTGATGATTTTGCTGATTGGAGCTTCTGATAAAAGGAGGTACCCTCCACCTTGAGGCACTTGGAGTTTGGGACTCTTTGCCTCCTTGACACAGTTACCAGGTACAAGCTTTTGTAAAACAGCTATTAGCTTGCTACTGGGCTAAGTTAGATTTGTTCAGAGAATAGAAACCAAATGACTGACCCATGGACACCTTGTGACTCTTTGGACTGATATTTCCATTTTGGGGTACGTCAATTTGAACTCAATGTCTAACAAGGTGAAAGGGCTGAAGAAGCATCAGTTATTAGGTGGAAATGGTGTATTCAAGACCATAGCTGGTGTGGAGCCAGCAGCATTTCAGCTTTAGTAGAAAAGTGGCACTCCACTGCCTGAACCAAATCTCTGTCTTAGTGGGGTCCCCACTCATAAGAGTCCCAACAAATACTTGGTCCTTGTTCACTCATGGTTAGAATAAGCTGAAACTCAGTGATGTCTATGGGCTGTTGTGACTGTACAGACTCAGTGCCAATTATGCAGAATCAAAAATGGATCTGGTCACTTTACTCAGTGGTCAGAACCCAATGCCATTCTCATAGCTCTGGCCAAAGTACTCCTCTTGATGAACCTTGCTATATTTTTAGTAATTCTTGGATAGCTGCCAATGGCCTAGTGTTTGGCCTGCTACTTGGAAAACTACAGACTGACAGATTAAAGATCTGTCTTTGAGACCAAGAATTGTGGAAACAAACTGTGGCTGCTGATCGAACTTTCTGGGTGACTACTGGCCTCAGTGACTAACAATGTTAAGGGCCCATTTTCTGATGAGACTGATGGCAATCAAGCTGCTGATTGAGCCTGCACCAACCAGACTTCCACCATTGCTCCCTGGATGCATCATCATACAGGACATGGAAATGCATCCACCATCATAGACTGTGCACAAAATAAAGGGTGTCAAGTGCTTAGAGAAATGCCAGCAGTAAATAATACAGCCTTCAGATGACTGGAGATCTCTCCAAAATGAGGCTACCCTTGGTTATTTGGGGGACCTTCCTAAGGGATAACTGACTTTTTATTTATGCATACTCTATGAGGCAAATATTAACTCCAAGGAAAATAAAATGTTTCACAAATATAATCATCGTGTCCCATATGGCTCAACTATGAATGATATTTAAGAAGGCACAGCAATGAAAACACCAAATATTGGTTAACCAAAAATTGTGATGAAACTATTGTGGAGATGGAGGATGTGAAATGTGTATGTGGGTGTGTTTTGTGGTAGTAGAATAAACCGATGAGGTGTGAAGAGCTAAGTCCTCCATCTTCCATACTAGGAAGTAATTAGATATTGTCTAATGAAAAATTTAAGAAATAGTACAAAATTCTATTTAAAAATAAGCAAGAATCTACCAGGCAAAACAACTAAAAGAGCTGAAGATGATTGCCTTTGGGGAGTGGGAACTGGGGTGTGGAGGGGTGAAACAGGAGACTGTGGGGTATTTTTAAGTCTAATTAAACTATGTGACTTTTAAACTATATGCATGTGCTATTTTAATTAAAATAATAAAAATTTCATCTAAAAAACCCCCCACATTTGTTTAATAAATTATTGAGTTATGAAAAACAAACAAGGTAAAACATGTAGGGCATAATAGTTATCTGGAATTTCAAATTCCATTGTCACCTCCAACTGCAATATCTATGTTGTTGTTAGGTGCCGTCAAGTCGGTTCTGACTTGTAGTGACCCTATGTACAACGGAACGAAACTCTGCCTGGTCCTGTGATATCCTCGTAATCATTGTTATGCTTGAGGCCATTGTTGCAGCCACTGTGTCAATCCACCTCATTGAGGGTCTTCCTCTCTTTTGTTGACCCTCTACCTTACAAAGCATGATGTTCTTCTCCTGGGACTGGTCCTCCTGATGACATGTCCTGATAACATGAGACGAAGTCTCGTCATCCTCACTTCCAAGGAGCACTCTGGCTATACTTCCAAGACAGATTTGTTCATTCTCTGACAGTCCATGGTATATTCAATATTCTTCGCCAATGCTGTAATTCAAAGGCATTAATTCTTCTTCAGTCTTCCCTACTCATTGCCCAGCTTTTGCATGCATATGAAGCGATTGAAAATATCATCACCTGAGTCAGGTGCACCTTAGTCCTCAAAGTGACATCTTTGCTTTTCAACACCCTAAAGAGATCTTTTGCAGCAGATTTGCCCAGTGCAGTATGCCGCTTGATTTCTTGACTGCTGCTTCCATGAACATTGATTGTGGATCCAAGTAAAATGAAATTCTTTACAAACTTCAGTCTTTTCTCTGTTTATAATGATGTTCCTATTGGTAGATGTTACTATTCTTTGTACAGTATACTAGAACTTAGTAAACATTTAATTTTGGGTTAATTTATCAAGATTTAAGCAAAATAGTGATAACTACAATATCTTTTAGGAGAATGCCACACCCACAATTTTCATCAGTTGTTTTCATTCAGTCTTGCAAAACACCCTTTTCCACTATCTGCTTTCTCCAGTTCACCCCAGCAGCCCTTCAAGCTTTTTACTCATGCTGCTTTTTTTTTTTTGTTCACTCTGGTGGGTCAGTGGTTAAGAGCTTAGCTGCTAACCAAAATGTCAGCAGTTCAAATCTACCAGCCACTCCTGGGAAACTCTATGGGGCAGTTCTACTTTGTCCTACAGGGTTGCTATGGGTCAGAATTGACTCAAAGGCACACAACAAGAACAATCCCCCGCCCCCATTTTTCACATCTTCTCTTTTTGGCTCGGTACCGTATTTTTTCCACAAGACTCTGGCCACAGAATTCTTGCCTATTCTTGTAGGGGAAATTGGATGTTTATGACAAGAGAATAAAAAAGAAATCCAGTTCTGTGGTCTATAACTAGTTACCTTTGTAACTTACACTATGTTCTGTAAGAAGTCAAAACTAGCTCTGGTTAAATCTGTAGAGAGACATACGTGAATCTGCTAGCAAACATACTGTGATTGCAAAAGAAGTTTTGTAAGCAGTGATAAGAATACTGCTTTACCACAATGCACTGGGGAAGAAGATTCTGACAGAAATCCTAGACAAGATTAACGGGGAAATACGAAATTGGATTGAACTGAGAGAGAGATAATAGATTGCCTAGCATCACTGTCATTCTAAAATAACAGAAAACATTGAGAACAGCCTATGAATAGTGAAAATAACTGAGTATTTAAAAAATTCTGCAACTAGAAAAGTTCAGAAGCATGAATTGTGTTAAATGCAACAGAAAGGATTTCATCAACCAAAATATAGTTATTCAACATTTATATTGTGTCCAGCCTTTGCAAATCATTTCCCAATATGATACAGTCCCATAAAAATCTCTATCTTGGTTATACATTTTTTTGACATATTTCTCCATCATCTTTTTCCAGATGGCTTCACTGTCTTCAGTGGCATTATACTATTATAATGTTAAGAAGATATTTAATTAAGACACATCACAAGGCTAATTCAATCCTAGTTCATCACTTCAGTTAATTTAGTTAATTAATTACTCAATTGCCAAAACATAACAAAACTTAAGTCAGCTTATAAGAGCACATAATAGAAGAAAGATGTCAGCAAAATATGCTGGAAAAAAAAAATCAGTGTATTTCTTGAGCACATACAATATGGCAGATACTGTGTTAAATGCTATAGATATGCAAAGCAATTAAAACATGTTTTCTTCCCAGGCGTTTACTGTCTAATTGGTAACATTGACTTGTACAAACACAAACACTGAAAACAAATATCTAACCTCACCTCACTCTAAAACTAAACCAAAAGAAAACGAAAAGCTCAATAAACTTCTCATTTGTTTTCTCAATAGCCCACCTTGCTTTACTTTAGTAGGGACTCTGGGCAGTACTCCTAGAAACGTCCCCTAGCTGGCATTTAAACTTTCTTTTGATTATTACTACATACTAGTGGTGAAGCTATATATTATTTGTCAAGTGCCTTATTATCCTGAAGAATAAAAGATGCTACAGAAGTTAAAATAACATTATGTCTACAAAGAGATGGCCAAGCTTAAAGCTAAGCATTTCAGTTCCACCTAAGCTTTAGGTATTACTGTCTCTTTGTAATGTAAATTGTTTTACAGCACAAGGACTTTCCCTGTTCTGGGAAACTTCTCGGAGAGCAAAGCTGAGACTAGCTCATCCGCAATATGCAATAGTTCTGCTGCATTATCTGGATTCTTCAGAACATCAGAAAAATCAGTCTGACTTCACTTAATGTAAGTCACGGTTTGTACCAGCCACCGGCCTAAAGTGGGGTGTGTGTGTGCATGAATTTTTTTTTTAGCATAAATTTCATGCAGAAATTATGGATAAGAAAAGAAAGCTACAGAATTCAAATTATTAAGACCATTCTACCATTCCTTCAGAAGGAGTAAAATTGCCAAAATTAAACCGCTTTAACACAATTTTAATGAAGTCATTCAGATTTCGGCTTTTTTCTTTGTTTTTCAAGCATATAATTTTCTGAAATTTTTTTCTAAAATGTAACATTTGAGGCCAGGTTTTGGTATCACCACTCTAACTGAACCAACTGAGTTCTCAGTTAAAGATCTTCTAAAAATTTGGTGAAACTTCAAATTTAACAGAAGGCATGAAGTTGAGGAAGAAGGGTCAACAATGATGTAAGTGGAAAGCCCGAAACCAAAAACCCAAACCCATTGCTGGCGAGTCGATTCTGACTATAGAGACCCTACAGGACAGAGTAGAGCTGCCCAACAGGGCAGAGAGCCAATCAATTAAAAAACAGCAATGGCAACAACAACAACAAAACTTCTTATATCAATGAAGTCCTCCCTTTCTCCCTAACAGCCTGTTGACCAATTTATGGGTTTGGAGAATAGGACAGACTTCACAAAAAAAATAAGTAATTTAGCGCAAACTACACTTCAGAATTTTTGTTTGTTGTTAGGTGCCGCTGAGTTGGTTTCAACTCATAGTGACCCTTTGTTCAACAGAACAAAACACTGACTGGTCCTCTGCCATCCCCATAATCACTGCGATGCCTGAGTCCATTGCTGCAACCACTGTGTCAATCCCTCTTATTGAGGGTCTTCCTCTTTTTCACTGACATTCCACCTTACCAAGCATTATGTCCTTCTCCAGGGACTGGTCCCTCCTGATAACATGTCAAAAGTACATGAGATGAAGTCACACCATCTTCCCTTCCAAAGACACTCTAGCTGTATTTCTTCTAAGACAGACTTGTTTGTTCTTCTGACGTCCATGGTATAGTCAGTATTCTTTGCTGACATCGTAATTCAAAGGCATCAATTCTTCTATGGTCTTCCTTATTCATTGTCCAGCATTCACATGCATATATATAAAGCACTTGAAAATATTATGGCTTGGGTCCTTAGTCCTCAAAGTAACATCTTTCTTTCTTTTTCTTTTTCTTTTTTTCTTTTTAACACTTTAAAGAAGTCTTTTGCAGCAGATTTGCATAATGCAATATGTTATTTGATTTCTTGACTGCTGCTTCCATGGGCATTGATTCTGGATCCAAGTAAAATGAAGTCCTTGACAACTTCAATCTTTTCTCCGTTTACCATGATGTGCTTATTGGTCCAATTATGAGGATTTTTGTTTTCTTTATGTTGATGTGTAATCCGTACTGCAGGCTGTAGTCTTTGATCTTCCTCAGTAAGTGCTTCAAGTCCTCTTGGCTTTCAGCAAGCAAGGTTGTGTCATCTGCATATCGCAGGTTTTTAATGAGTCTTCCACCAATCTTGATACATTTTTCTTCGGAATTGTGGGGTCTAAATAAAATTTCCAGTGTCTTAATCTATTATTCTTTAAAGGACTGTTCTATGTATGATCATGTGTGTAAGGAACTTAAAATTCATTGGGATCAACAGACTACTATAGACTATCAATCACGTAAAAACGCAAATGACTGAAATTAGAACTAAAGAGAATAATGAAGAGCATGCTGTGGAAACAAAAGGAAAACGGGGAGTAATTCTGACCAGTTAGATGAAAACTGTCATGGATTTGGGGCACTGACTTGACTGATGGAAGATAAGGATTTCCATGAGGGGAAAATACACTCAGTTTTAGAGAACACTGAATATGAAACTTGCCTAGTGTGATGCCTGGTTTGGAGGAGGTAGTCAATAAATATATTTTCCTCCTATGATCAAAGACAAAGAGTGTCTGTTCTTGGCATGTGTAAGGAAGAGACAGTTGAAAAGCATGCTGGAGTAGAGGGCGTGTGAAGAAATGCTGGAAGGGGACAAGGTGCCACAATGAAAAGAGTTGAATCTGGAATACAAAGCACTTGGGTTCTTTTACAAAACTTCTTTTATCTTTGATAAATCTCTTATTCTCTTTGACCTGAATATCTTTATTTGTAAAATAAGATAGCAATACTTACTTATTTTGTTGTTTTGTTAAGAGGTTGAACAAGATGATGTGTGAAAAAGTATGCATGTTATAAAATGCACGCTGTTATTCAAATTCTTTATAATTACTCATGCTCAAGAGAGATTCATGTTCCCGTCATGTCTCTCTCTCTCTCTCTCTCTCTCTCACACACACACACACACACACAGAAAGAAGAGCACCTCCAACAAATGTTATATTTTAAAATAAAATTATTCCTCAAATGAATTTGTGGGACACCATCAGTGATGCTTAACACAGTATTTTTCAGTAATGGAATATGGTTTTCTTATTACTTATAAAGATGCAAACAATGAAAGCTAACAATAACTGAGTGCATATTATGTGCTGAACACTGCACTAAGTGATTTAGGACAATTAACTGTCACTCATAGGTGACAATGGTATGTCCATAACCATCTTCATTTAATACATGGGAAACTGAGGTACAGAGAATGTTATTTTTACTACCTTGCACAAGGTTACACAAATAATAAGAGGAGACCCAGGATTCAGAATCAGATAGCACAACTTTAGGCCACAGGCTTCCAATTTCTACCAGATATGGCTCTCCCTGTATGCAGATAAGAAGCCCTGGTGGCGAAGTTGTTAAGAGCTCAGCTGTTACCCAAAAGGTCGGCAGTTCAAATCCACCAGCTGCTCCTTGGAAACCCTATGGGGCAGTTGTACTCTGTAGGGTCACTAGGAGTTGGAATTGACTTGAAGGCAATGGGTTTAGTTTTTTGGATATGCAGATAAATAAGTAAAGTGCTATTTCCACTCTTTTTACCCTTAGTTGCCCTAGTTCTTCATGAAACCTTAAAATGTTTCACCATGCCTCAAGGGACAATTTCTATACTAAAATAAACTGACTGCTCAAACAAGAATGGTTGCTTTTAAAAAGTCCTCAATTCATGTGCCTTGGAAAGATGAAGGGAAAATTTCTTCCATTGTCCATATTCCTTCGTCTGAAATGCACGGTCATGGAATTTAATTCACATAACTTGACTTTGTTATACAATCATAAAAAATTAGATTAAAAACAGAGGAAGAGTTTAGGTATAAAAGATATGAAAGTATGCCTTCTAAAATCTCATATCAAACTTGTAGCAATTTTAAGGGGCCTATATTAAACGCAATGAGCCCTGGTCGTGCAATCAATGGTTAAGCACTTGGCTGCTAACGAAAGGGTTGGTAGTTCGAATCCACCAGCTGCTCTGCAGGAAAAAAGACCTGGCAATCTGCTCCTGTAAAGAGTACAGCCTAGAAACACTATGGGGCAGTTCTACCCTGTCTCATAGGGTCACTATGAGGCAGAATCTACTGGATGACATGCAAAACAACAATAACAACAACATACTAAATGCATGTCTGCATCTTAGAGTAAAGGTCATCTATGTATGGTTATTAACTCAAGTCCTGTTGTGTCTGTCTTTTTCATCCCTCTGCTTACCCTTTACCATTTGGTTTCCATTATACCCAATTCCAGTGTTCGTGAAGGGAAGATGTTAGCACATAAAAGTTGCATTTGTCATGTAATTGCTCTAAGCATGCATTTTGCACTCTAAGGAGACAGAAGCTTCCCTCTGATGCTGTTATCTGTCTAAACTATTTCTGTCACTTGCATTATGTGTAACCAAGTATAAACTGAATATTTGGGGAAAAATAAGACAGCAACCAAGAAAGATGGAGAATAATTCTGTCCCTTCAAATATTAGTGGTTATAATAGATGAAATTGTCACCAGCCAGATACGGAGGCTATTGCTGTACAGTAGGTTACCCAGGTCACTCTTTGAATGTGAAAAAATGTCAGCTCTCTTCTGAATACCAGACGTGCACTTCCAATTCTCTTTGGAACATCTCCATCTGATGATGGCACAGGCACTTCTAACTTATTAGGCTCTAAACCAAACATCACTTTTCCCTAAACAACTTTTAGGATAAACCTTATGCATCTGGTGGATCTCCTGGATCTGCCTTCCATAACTGCAATTTTTCTATTTAATCTTGTAAAAATCTTTAGCTATATCCATTTTATTTTGCTCACTGTTTATGACTAATACAGTTTTTTAGCAATGCTGATTCTCTCTTGTCATTCTTCTAATTTCATCTTTATTTCTGTTTTTTGTTTCTTACACTACTTTCCTGAGCTCTATCATGAGCAGTTGTATCTCTGCTTTGTGTTCTTACTTCATATAAGAGCTCATGTCATTAAATTAAAATGTTTGCCATAATATTCATTGGATTCATTATGTTGGTCCATGGTCTTTGGTTTCAGTTTGTTTTCACTATTCCTGTCCATTTTCACCCTGCTGTATCCTTTTTGATTATTAATTTTTGAAGGAAGTCCATTATCCCTGAAGTAGCTATTTATAGACAACACTCATTGAAGAAGGTTGAGTGGAACTTTTTTTCTAGGGAGGCAGTAACTTTACTTAAGAGCTAGGGTTATGTCTTTGAGTTTGTTTAGCTTTTACTTCTCTCTATACAGTAGAGAAAGGTAGATGCTAGACTGTTAGCAATGCAGAACCTCTCATCTCCACAAACCTCCTCCCTCTTATGCCAGCTATGGGAATCTGCTTCTTTGCAAATACAGATTGCCTGTGTCAAGTCTTATTTAGCAAGGTCTCCTCTGCCTCTCTAAGAGGATAGTTATGGTTCAGTGATAGAATTCTCATCCTCCATGTGAGAAATCCAGGTTTGACTCCTGGTCAATGCACCTCAAGCACAACTACCACTCTTCTGTCTGTGGAGACTTGTGCGTTACTATGCTGCTGAACAGGTTTCAGCAGAGCTTGCAGACTAAGAAGAAAGGCCTGGTAATCTACTTCCAAAAATCAGCCAATTACAACCTTATGGAGCACAATGGTCCTGTCTCATTGTGCATGGGCTCATCATGAGTTAGTGCTAACTCAGTAAACCAAACCCAATCCTGTTGCTGTAGGGTTGATTTTGACTCATAGTGACCCTACAGGTCAGAGTAGAACTGCCCCATAGAGTTTCCAAGGAGCACCTGATGGATTCGAACTGCTGACTTTTGGTTAGCAGCCATAGCTCTTAACCACCACTATGCCACCAGGGTTTCCACTAACTCAATGGCAGGCAGCTAACAACACAATAACCTCTACTTTTCTAACAAAACTGAGTGCAGGGGGGCTCCCACTACCATTATCTTTACTTTGTTCTCTGTTGTAAACGTGGAATTTAGCTTTTATACCTCAGGTTGTACCTCTCATTTTGAGACATTTAATTTTGTAGTTCTTTTGAGATATGTAGTCCTGATGTCTTTTTTTAATTTTCTTCCGTGGCAACCTTGCTAGGTTTATATGACTTTTGACAAATTTTTTCATAAGTAAATAAATAAACCAATCCACCATTTGTCTGTCAGTTTGTCGTACTGTGGTGGCTTTTGTGTTGCTCTGATGCTGGAAGCTACACCACTGACATTTTAAATACTAGCAAGGTCACCCATGGTGGACAGGTTTCAGTGGAGCTTCCAGACTAAGACAGACTAGGAAGAAGGACATGGCATTCTACTTCTGAAAAAACTGGCCAGTGAAAACCTTATGAATAGCAGCAGAACATTGTCTGATATAGTACTGGAAGATGAGCCCCTCAAGTTGGAAGGCACTCAAAATACGACTCAGGAAGAGCTGCCTTCTTAAAGTAGAGTTGACTTTAATGATGTGGATGGAGTCAAGCTTTCATGACCTTCATTTGCTGACATGGCACGACTCAAAATGAGAGGGAATAGCTGCAGACATCCATTAATAATGGGAATGTGGAATGTATGAAGCATGAATCTAGGAAAATTGGAAGTCATCAAATATGAAATGGAACACATAAAGATACATATCCTGGGCATTAGTGAGATGAAATGGACTGGTACTGGTCATTTTGAATTAGACAATCATATGGTCTACTCTGCTGGAAATGATAAATTGAAGAGGAATGACACTGTATTCACAGTCAAAAAGAACATTTCAAGATCTATCCTGAAGTACAGCGCTGTCAGTGATAGGATAATATCCATACGCATACAAGGAAGACCAGTTAATATGACTATTATTCAAATTTACACATGAAAACACTAATGCAGAGATGAAGACATTGAAAATTTTTACCAACTTCTGCAGTTGATTAAGAAATTGATTAAATCAAGATGCATTTGTAATTACTGGTGATTGCGATGCAATAGATGGACACAAAGAAGAAGGATCGGTAGTTGGAAAATATGGCCTTGGTGACAGAAACAATGACAAAGATCACATGAAAGAATTTTGCAAGACCGATGACTTCTTCATTGCAAATACCTTTCTCAACAACATGAACAGTGACTATACATGTGGACCTCACTGGACAGAATACATAGGAATCAAATAGAGGGCATGTGTGAAAAGAGATGATGGAGAAACTCAATATCATCAGTCAGAACAAGGTCAGAGGCTGACTGCAGAACAGACCATCAAATGCTCATACGTAAGTTCAAGATGAAAATGAAGAAAATTAGAGCAAGTCCACGGGAGCCAAAATGCAACCTTGAATATATCTCACCTGAATTTGGAGACCATCTCAAGAAAAGATTTGACACGTTGAACACTAATGACTGAAGACCAGACAAGTTGTGGGATGACATCAAGACATCCTACGTGAAGAAAGCAAAAGGTCATTAAAAAGACAGGAAAGAAAAGAAAAACCAAAATAGATGTCAAAAGAGACTCTGAAACTTGCTCTTGAAAGCAGAGCAGCTGAAGCAAATGGAAGAAATGATGAAATAAAAGAGCTGAACAGATTTCAAAGGGCGGCTCAAGAAGACAAAGTTAAATGCTATAGTGAAATGTGCAAAGACCAGGAGTTAGAGAACCAAAAGGGAAGAAGATGTTCCACATTTCTCAAGCTGAAAGAACTGAAGAAAAAAATTCAAGCCTTGTGTTGCAATATTGAAGGATTGTATGGGTAAAATATCAAACGACACAGGAAGCATCAAAAGTAGATGGAAGGAATACACAGAGCCACTGTACCAAAAAGAATTGATCAATGTGCAACCATTTCAGTAGGTAGCAAATGATCAATAACCAATGGTATTAAAGGAAGAAGTCCAAGCTGAAGGGAAGGCATTGGCGAAAACACAAAAACCCGTTGTCCTAGAGTCAATTCCAACTCATAGCGACCCTATAAGACAGAGTACTGCTGCCCCATAGGGTTTCCAAGGAGTGGCAAGTGGATTCGAAGTGTCAACATTTTGGTTAGTGGCCAAACAATTAACCACCAGGGCTCCAGGGCAAAGCAATGCTTCAGGAATTGATGAAATACCAATTGAGATATTTCAACAAATGGATGCAAGGCTGGAAGCGTGCATTCCTCTATGATAAGAAATTTGGAAGACAGCTACTTGGCCAACCAACTGGAAGAGATCTGTATTTGTACCCTTCCAAAGAAAGGTGATCCAAGAAAATGGGGAAATTATGCAACAATATCACTAATATCACACACATGTAAAATTTTGCTGAAGATAATTCAAAAGCAGCTGCAGCAGTACATTCACAGGGAACTGCCAGAAATTCAAGCCAGATTCAGAAGGGGCCATGGGATAACAGTGCTGATGTCAGATGGATCCTGGCTGAAAGCAGAGAATACAGGAAAGATGTTTAACCTGTGCTTTATTGACTATGCAAAGGCATTCGACTGTGTGGATCCTAACAAAGTATGGATAACATTGAGAATAATGAATGGGAATTCCAGAACACCTAATTGTGCTCATGCAGAACCTGTACATAGACCAGGAGGCAGTCGTTCAAACAGAACAAGGGGATACTGTATGGTTTAAAATCAGAAAATGTGTCCATCAGGATAGTATCCTTTCACCTACTTATTCAGTCTATTTGCAGAGCAAATACTCTGAGAAGCTGGAATATGTGAAGAGGAACATGGCACCAGGATTGGAGGAAGACTCAGTAACCTGTGATATGCAGATGACACAACCTTGCTTGGGGGAAGCGAGGAGGACTTGAAGCACTTAATGATGGAGATCGAAGACTATAGCCTTCAATATGGATTATACCACAAGATAAAAGAAAAATCGCCACAACTGGACCAACAAGCAACATCATGATAAACAGATAAAATATTGAAGTTGCCAAGGATTTCATTTTACTTGGATCCACAATCAACACCCATGAAAGCAGCAGTCAAGAAATCAAATGAGGTATTGCATTGGGCAAATCTGCTACAAAAGACCTCTTTAAAGTGCTAAAAAGCAAAGATATCACTTTAAGGACTAAGATATGCCTGATCCGAGCCATGGTATTTTTAATCACCTCATATGCAAGTGAAAGCTTGACAATGAATAAGGAATGCTGAAGAAGAATTGAAGCCTTTGAATTATGGTGTTGGCAAAGAATATTGAATATACCATGGAATGCCAAAAGAACTAGCAAATCTGTCTTGGAAGAACAGCCAGAATGCTCCTTAGGATTCTTATGTACTTTAGACATGTTATCAGGAGGGTTCAGTCCCTGGAGGAGGACATCATGATTGATAAAGGAGAGGGTCAGCAAAAGAGAGGAAGGCCATCAATGAGATGGACTCACACAGTGGCTGCAATGATGGGCTCAAACATATCAGCAATTGTGAGGACGGTGCAGAACCGGGCACCATCTGCTTCTGTTGTTCATAGAGTGCTATGAGTCAGAACGGACTCGACAGTACCTAACAATAACTACAACAAATAAATAAATATTTGCATTTTTGAAATTTTTTTTGTTTTACAATTTTACAATTGGCTTTGTTGGCCAATTGTTAAAGTGCTAGCCTGGGAACTGAAAGGTTGGCAGTTCAAACCCACTAGCCCGCTCTGCAGGAAAAAAGACCTGGTGATCTGCTCCCATAAGGATTATAGCCTAGGAAACCCTCTGGGGCAATTCTACTCTTTCACACAGGGTTATTGTGAGTTGAAATCAACTTAATGGCGCATGACAACAACACAAGAACAGTTTTAGCAATGATGGCCTTTATGATTCTGTTTCTAATCTTCTTGGTGTTTTTTGTTGTGGGAAAATTCCAACAGTAGAATTGGCTATGTCACCATCTTTGAACATGATATGAAGTGTAACAAATGTTTATTAAAGCAAAATCTATAATGTAGTCCATGAGATCATGGTAATCCAAGAGTCGTAGTATGTTGTTCTTTTCCTTGAATATGTTTTCCTTTTTTTCCATTGAGATATAATTCACAGACCATAAAATTAATCTTTTTAAATTATACAATTTAATGGTTTTCTAGGATATTCACTAAGTTTTGTAACCATCACCACTATCTAATTGCAGAAAATTTTTATTACCCCCGAAGACACCCTGGTGCCCATTAGCAGTCACTTCCAATTCCCCCATCTTCCTAGCCCCTAACAATAACTAATCTACTTTTTGTCTCTATGGATTTGCCTTTTATAGACATTTCATATAAACAGAATCATGCAATATGTATCCTTTTGTTTCTGATTTCTTTCACTAAGCATGTTTTCAAGGTTAATCTATGTTGTAGCATGTATTTGTACTTCATCCTTTTGCTGAGTAATTTTCCATTATGTGGATATACCGTAGTTTGTTCAGCCTTCATCAGTTGATGGACATTTGGGTTGTTTTTGCTTTTTGCCTGTTATGAATAATGCTGCTACAAACATTCATGTACAAGCTTTCAAGTGTATGTATGTTTTAAACTCTTGTATATATACCCAGGAGTGAAACTGCTGGGTAATAAGATAATTCTATATTTTACTATTTTCCAAAGCATCAATATCATTATATAGTAAAACCTGCAAAAGCCAGAACCTGTGTAAGGTAGAAACCTGTCAGAGAAGGAAAACTCAAATATTTTCCACTAACAGAGAGGATAGAGAAGTGGTAAGAGATTGTGCTCTCTCAAGGTGATAAACTTGTGAGCCTTGGAAAAGCAAGGCAGTCTTGTTGAGATCTGGCTCTCATAGGTTTCACTGTGCATGCCCAACAATGTATGCAAGTTCTAGTTTGTCTACATCCTTGTCAGCACTTGTTACTGTCTGTCTTAGTCATTCTAAAGTTATATCTCCTAGTTGTTTTGATCTGCATTTCTCTAGTTACAGATGATGTTGAGCATCTTTCCATGTGTTTGTCGGCCATTTGTATATCTTCTTTGGAGAAACAGCCATTTGGCAAATTTATTTCTTATTATTGTTGAATTATAAAAGGTCTTTATATATTCTGGATACTAGAGCTTGTTATGTTTTCTTTAAAATGTGTTGTAAAAACAGTCCAAAAATATTGTAACATGATGTGTACCAGTTTAGTTTTGCTACTAATATGGTGAGATAGAGTATATGCTCTTAAATTCTCCCATAATTAAAAAATTAAATTAAATTCCAATGAGGTTTTGTTTCTTCTAACCATAGAACATTATTTCCATATCTTAATATATTTATGAAGAATGAAAATCCTGACTTGAGACAATGATGGTTTGAGGTCTATAAGTTACTTACAAAGAGCACTGCAATGGTTGAAGTCCTGTTTGCCATCTCATGCATGCTCTCTTGCTAAATGAATCTAGTATACATAATACATAGTCAATATGATAGACATGAGTATAATAATGTTTTGTCATAACAATTGATACTATTTTCCAGTTGTAAAAGTGCTGAGTGTTATGACAGGAGGTAATTCTTTGTTTCTGAAAGTAATAAGTACCATTTATTGAGGCTTATTAGGTGCCAGGCACTGTAAATTATACATGCATTAACATCTAAACCTTCTGATGATTCTATTTGGTATGTATATTTGATCCTTATTTTAAAGATGCTGAATCTGAGTCACAGACAGGTTAGATGACATGCCATAGTCTAACAAGGTAGAAAGTGGCAGAGCGAGATTATACCTCAGGCAGTCTGGCTGCAGAGTTGGAGGTCTTTAATCTTTAATAAACTATACTTTGTGACCTTTCCAGAGAAAGTCTAACAATTCACCAAAGTTACTGGGACTTTCCTACTTTTTGCCTTAGCAGACTAGTATTATAAGGAGTAATTATGTAAGAAGAATAATTCATCCAGCTTTTGTATGTAAATTATCAAGGTATGAGTATAATAAGGTGCCTATTTGTGGATAGATAGAGTGAGACAAAATATTTACTTGAGGGCAGGGGTGGTCAGTGGTAGAATTTTGGCCTTCCACGTGGAAATCTCGGGTTTGAGTCCTGGCCAAAGCACCTCAAGTACAGCCACCAGCTGTCTGTCAGTGGAGGCGTGCATGTTGCTATGATGTTGAACAGGTTTCAGCAGTGCTTCCAGACTAAGATGGATTAGGAAGAAAGGCCTGGTGATGCACTTCTGAAAATCAGTCAGTGAAAACCCTGTGGATCACAAGGGTCCATCTTCATTCTGCTGTGCATGGAGTCACCATGAGTCAAGGTCAACTCCACGACAGCTAACAGCAACACAAAATTTACTTAAGAGATTACAAAGCTAAAACCTGCAGTCTTACTTCTGGGCAACTTGATGCTGTGTGGAGCTAAGTGATGTGAGGCATTCAAGACATAGAAGACATGGCTCTTGCTTTAAAGAACAATATAACCTGTCTTCTTCACATAGTTGTTTTACATCCTGAGGCAAATTGCCATAATGGGCAGATTTAAAAAAAAAAAAAACAACTTTCAATTCATTTTAAAGACTGACTGTTCTTGACTGCATCCCAAACTTAATTTTGAATTGAAGAAGATTTATTCTGGAATAATTCTTCTTGTATTTTCTAGCTAAAAAATAAAACAGAGTCAAAACTTCCTATGGAATAAATGTTGCTGTTCATGATATGTCTGATATGTGAATTTGACATTCAGTCAACAAGTATTTATTGAGTGCTTACTTTGTGCCAGGCTTGTTGTCATAGAGCTTATGGATTTGTTGTATAAATTTGTTTTTTTCATGTGCAATGTTCTTGACTACTAGAAATATATACCTATATATTCTAGTAAATCTGCAAGATTAGTTAGAAGCCACAGGTGGGTAGGAAACACTTCATAAATATATCTTACTAATGATCTTTTTACAGCATTCAAAATATAACTTTCAAAAGAATCCACTGAATTTACATAAAGTATTGATAATTGTTTAGAAACGTGCTTTATTATTTGCAAATATCATTATGAGAGATTTTTAAAATTTAAAATATCATCTTAGCATTGTAGTCTTTGGAAATGGATAATGTATCTGTGGTACCTGACACATCTTGCTCATAGTTGTAAATGGACTGAATTAAAAAAAATCAAGTATTTGGATAAATTATTACTTCCACTTAACTCTGGATGCATAACTGATGTAGAACTGCCAAAACTAGTGTTTAAACATATTATAAAACATGCTCATGTTTAATCAGTGCTATATGAATGAAGGTATATAAACACCATGAGGGCAGAAGTTTTTGTCTGTGTTGTTCACCACTGTATGACTAGTACCTAGAACAGTTCATGGGGACTTAGTACCAAAAACAAACAAACGAACGAACAAACAAACAAAAAAAAAAAACCAAACCCATTGCTGTTGTCAGTTCTGACTCACAGCAACCCTTAGTAGAGGCTTAAAAACTCGTAGCTTCCCTCTCCACGTATCCTGTGATTAGAATGTCGTTTCTTTGGTAATTTAGTACTATTTCATTATGTAACTTTGAGGTAAATAGTGATTTGCCAACATATCATTTAATCTCCACACATATCCTATGAGGTAGATACTATTAACATTTCCTTCTTACAGATGAGGAAATTGCAACTTTGAGAGGATAAGTAACTTGCCTAAAACAAGAATGCTAGTAAGTAAAGTAGCTAGGATTCCAACTTCAGATAGATTTTACAGACTGCACTTTTAACCATTACAATCTGCTGCCTATGGGAGTAATCTATTCTGGGATTTTTTTTTTTTTTTTTTTTTTTTTGGGAACAGCAGAAACTAAGAAAACTATAACTGACCATGGGAAAAAAAAAGCATATAATACTTAAGCCACCACTATTTATTGATTTCCTACACTATGTATGACTCAGTGAGACACCTTACAGGTACTATTTCTAAATATAGACAGTCTTACAAGGTAGGCATTATTTTCCTAACGGGTGGTGCAAACGGTTAATCACTTGACTACTAGCTGAAAGTTTGGCATTTGGACCCATCTAGAGCCTCTTCCAAAGACAGGCTAGGTGATCTGCTTCTGAAAGATCACAGCCTTGAAACCCCTATGGATCAGTTCTACTCTGCACACATACAGTCTTCAGGAGTTAAGATAGACTCAATGGCAACTAACAATAACAACAGCAGCAAATCAAGGCTCAGAGAACTGAAGTCTCTGGCCCAATGCTGCAGATGTAGGATGAGTGGGCAGAAACCCCAGGCATAAGAAATCCAGAGCTCAAGCTTTCTTCATTATACTATACTGCCTCTTGTTACATCATGCTGGCTCTCATATTTCCAGAGTGTGTGTTGGGTCAAAAGCATGGTATACGTGGTATGTAAAGACCATTGGGCAGTAAAGAGGAGTTTTATCTTAATTAACATATTTCTGGAAATGCGTAGTCTTACTGCCTGAAAAAATGTATAAATCCCTTGACATACTATTAAACAAAAACAATTTTAAACTGACTGAGATTTCATAAGAAAGTATGACTCTTCCTCATAAAAATTCTATGCTCTTTGAATCTATCTGACTTCCTAAAATATTTTTTAAGGATTTAGTATAAAAAAAAATGCCATGGAGTCGATTCTGACTCATAGTGACCCTATAAGACAGTGTAGAGTTGCCCCTGAGGGCTTCCAAGGAGAGGATGGTAGATTTGAACTGCTTACCTTTTGGTTAGCAGCCAAGCTCTTAACTGCTGTGCCAGCAGGGCTCCAAGGATTTAGTACAGAAGGAGTTATTTTGAAACACTAGAAATTCTGTTAATGCTTTAGAAGTGCGAAAGAAGAGATCCTTTTAGGACTCATCTACACAGTTCTTTTTTTCTTTTTTGGTCATATTTCATTCATGTCAACCATTAAATATATCAGAAAGTCTACCTAAAATTTTCCTACTCGGCTTCCAGCAGTAACAGCTGGAGCAGCATCAACAGCAGATGGGTGAGGCAGCAGAAAGGACTCAGAGCTTTCCCTCAGCATCCAGGGTGGCCAGGCATGTGAGGGCAGATCAGGAGTCAGGTAAGAGGACAGATGAAGAGTGGGAACAACAGCAGGGCTGAGAGAGGAAAGAATAGCAACATTTCTTTTTGCACCTGATACTATTTCTATGTTCCTTTTTCCAAGCTGAGTAAAGGACTTGCTGTCGGGAACAGTAAATTTGTGCCCAAAACGTATGAAGGCACTTTCAGAACTGACCATAAATTGCATTGATCTATTAAACAGAAATTTTTACATTCATCATACTGGTTTAAGCAAAATGGGCGTTTGACTGTTAACTGAGATGCTCTGTCTTAGAGGAAGTATAGCCAAAATGCTCCTTAGAAGCAAGGATGGCAAGACTTTGCCTCACATATGTTGGACATGTTATCAGGAGGGACCAGTCCCTGGAGAAGGACATCATGGTTGGTAAAGTAGAGGGCAAGGAAAAGAGAGGAAGACTCTTCAACGAGATAGAGGGCAAGGGAAAGAGAGGAAGACTCTTCAACGAGATAGAGGGCAAGGGAAAGAGAGGAAGACTCTTCAACGAGATAGAGGGCAAGGGAAAGAGAGGAAGACTCTTCAACGAGATAGAGGGCAAGGGAAAGAGAGGAAGACTCTTCAACGAGATAGAGGGCAAGGGAAAGAGAGGAAGACTCTTCAACGAGATAGAGGGCAAGGGAAAGAGAGGAAGACTCTTCAACGAGATAGAGGGCAAGGGAAAGAGAGGAAGACTCTTCAACGAGATAGAGGGCAAGGGAAAGAGAGGAAGACTCTTCAACGAGATAGAGGGCAAGGGAAAGAGAGGAAGACTCTTCAACGAGATAGATTGACACAGTGGCTACAACAAAGGGCTCCAGCATAACAATGATTATGAGGATGGTGCAGAACTGGCTAGTGTTTCTTCCTGTTGTACATAGGGTCGCTATAAGTCGGAACTGACTCGACGGCACCCAACAACAACAACAACTGAGATGCTCGGTGAAAAGGCTGGGTTTGGGTAGGGTTTAATTTAGGGCCTTAAACAATGTAATCAGGACTCTATCTCTTCAGAAACAAAAAAAGGGCTGTTGGTACCCCTAGATTCACAGCTTATCCTCTCCAGCAAAAAGATTGTCTTTACTTATTGCTGTGGCTGAAGAGTCTCTTTGTGGACCCTGGTTGGCAGAGCTTGGGTTACATACCCTTCCCAGAGCCAATCACTATGGTTGGGGGAGGGTGCTGTAATTTGTTCAAGCTGGATCACATGTCCACCTCTTTGGATAATCGGAAACAAGATCCACCTCAGCCTTGGTAGCAATTCTCCACTAATCAATTGGTAGAGATTCCGTATAGCATAAAGAGTAAGAGGAAGAGCTGGACAAGAATGTAAGACAATAGATGTTCACACTAATTGCTATGCATTTATTTTTGTATATATTCCATGTATTCTTAAGGGTCTGAGGCTGAAAAATGTATCCAATTATGTTTTTTCCTTTGGGTATACACTTAAAATAGTAATAATGGGAGGCATTTGTTGTTTGCCTACTGTCTGCCACTCTACTAGGCACTTAATATATGTTTTTTCATATATACCATTACTACCATTTCACAAATTAAGAGACTGAAGTTCAAAAGGGTTACTTGCTCAAGTCTACACAGAAAGCAACATTTGCTGCAAAAGAATTTATTCTCTTTGATGGTAGCAACCAGGCCATTTTAATTTCTGCAAATGGTCATCATGCACATAACACTCTCACTAATCCCTGGGTTTATATCAATAGTAATATCACCAATAATGATTAGCAGTGGTATTGTTAAATAAATAATAACATACTAACAATTAACATTTATTGGTACATATTTACTATGTATCAGACACTAAAATCCATTTTCTCTATAGCAGCCACATGATTTTCAAATCTATAAATCAGATGAGGTCATTCTCTATTTAAAAATCTTCATTGACTCCTTTTGCACTTAAAATGAAACCCAAACCACTTCCCTTGGGCTAAAAGGCCCTGCTTCTCTCACTAACCTCAACTCAACAACCCTCCCTCCCTTGCTCATTTTGCAACACATCAGGTTCTTTTTCAGTTCAGCACATTTGTACTTGCTGTTTCGTCCCCTGAAAAGTTCTTGACCTTTGTTTTGTTGTTGTTGTTCTTTGCAGGGCTGACTCCCTCTTACCTTTCAGGTCCAGCTGAAATAGTCCCTGAAAGAGAGGCTTTCCAGGATCACCTGTCTAAAGCATCCCGCATCTCCCTGACTCTGCCAGTTACTCTTATGTCCTCTTATCTCTTTCATGGCAATTCTAGTCTGCAATTGTCCATCCTGTGCTGTTCATGTTTTGCCATCACTCAGCACAAGACATGGCACATATTAGACACACAGCACTTTCTGAGGAAAAAAAGACTGTTCACCTAGTTTATACCAATGAGGCAACAAGGGTCTTATTAGAGGGGCTTGGGCAAAAAGAAAAAAGAAAAAAAAACTAATCGCCAAAGAGTTGATCCTGACTCATGACCACCCCATGGGTGTCAGAGTAGAATGTGCTCCACAGGGTTTTCAGTGGCTAATTTTTCAGAAGTAGATCACCAGGCCTTTCTTTCAAGGCAACTCTGGGTAGACTCAAACCTCCAACCTTTCTGTTAGCAGCTGAATGTGTTAGCCATTTGCATCACCCAGTGACTCCAAAATGTTGCATAGCTAGTAAGTAGCAGAGCCCACTTTCAAAGCCAGATTACCTGACTTCAAAGGCTATGCTGTTATCATCCTTGCTGGTGTGGCCATTTCCTAGATCCTAGTTAGAACTTGGGGCAGTTTTACTCTGTCCTGTAGGGTCACTATGAGTCAGAATTGACTCAATGGCATGGGGTTTGGTTTTTTGGTAAGAGTCTGTTATGGATTGAATTGTGTCCCCCCAAAATGTGTGTCAACTTGGCTAGGCCATGATCCCCAGTATTATGTGACTGTCCACTATTTCATTATCTGATGTGATTTTCCTATGTGTTGTAAATCCTACCTCTGTGATGTTAATGAAGCAGGATTAGAGGCAGTTATGTTAATGATGTAGGACTCAATCTCCAAAATTAGATTGTGTTTTAAGCCAATCTCTTTTGAGATATAAAAGAGAGAAGAGGGCAGAGAGACAAGGGGACCTCATTATCACCAAGCAAGAAGAGCCAGGAGTGCATGTCCTTTACCCTGGGTTCCTGCCCTGAGAAGCTCCTTTACCAGGGGAAGACTGATGACAAGGACCTTCCCCGAGAGCCAACAGAGAGAGAGAGCCTTCCCCTGGAGCTAGCACCCTGAATTTGGACTTCTAGCCTCCTAAACTTTGAGAGAATAAATTTCTGTTTGTTGAAGCCATTCACTTGTGGTATTTCTGTTATAGCAGCACTAGACAACTAAGACAGAGTCCCAATTTCTTTTCTCCCCAGGAGAAAAATAATTGTTTGCTCATCCACTTAGAGTTATTTATAAAGTACAAGGCATGAATGTTTCTGCATTCAACTCTTTCTAGAAATTTTATTTATTTTGCAGAACTATTTTTGGCACTTTAATGACTCAGTATCAACAACATGAATTTTTTTACAACTGTTCAATTCCTGAAACTAGCTCTACATAGCATTGCTAAATATGAAACAAATTACATAAAGGATAAAATCCTCCTTTTTGAGGATCCTCAATTAATCCATTATCTAAATATAAATAGACCAAATGTGGTTTTATGATTCTTCCCCCGCCCCTTTCTCCCTACCCTTATACAAAATGGCATGTCTTACCCCTCAGGCTATTTTTTTATTTCCTAGCCTAGATGAAGAGACTAGCTAGTCATTCCTAGATTCTTTGTAAGGATCAAAGCAGCTTTCTCTCATCTTATTTCCCAAATCTACAAATTTACCTCTATTTATAAGCAGATTGATTTGGAGAGAATGGTAAGAATCAGAAGCCCTGAGTTCTACTTTTGTTATAACATCATCTAGTTGTGACACAGGGAGCCCAGGTGGCACAATGGTTAAGTGCTCAGCTGCGAACTGAAAGGCTGGCAGTTTGAGCACACCCATTGGCTCTGCGGGAGAAAGATGTGGCAGTCTGCTCCCACAGAGATCACAGCCTAGGGGCTGGTGGATTTGAACTCCCGACCTTTTGGTTAGCAGCTGAGCTCTTAACCACTGAGCCACAAGGTATTATTATTTAATTTACTTCAAGATCCAATTAAACCACTATTGTCAATATTTCAAAGATGAAGAAATATGCTCATGAAGGTTATTTAAATTTCTTAAAAGGATAAAGGCGGTAGTAGGTGGCAGAAATGGGATTCAAACCAAGGTCTGACAGATTATAAAACCCCTACTATGATAGAAGATGGCACCAGTTAGTGGGAAGGACAAGTCAGAACTTGTTGCGGTCAAGGGTCCTAATCTAGAGAATGAAATAGCAGGAAAAGACTGTTTCTAAAGGTCCCATTCAAGTAAACTCATATGATTCTTTATTTCTGATTACTCACAATATATCCATAAAGCCTGGTTTATACCATAATGCTTATCAAATAAATCTAAATGAATCCTTATACATGTTACATGGAAAGGAAAGAAACTTAGGTAGAAATGGACAGGTTATTCCATCAGCAAGTGGGCAATAACGTGGAGAAAACAAAGGCATAGTGGGTCACAGTAGGGACTCAAAAAGCATATATGAAAGAATGAATAAATGTTAACAGAGCTGCTCCTTGGTAAGTAGTGAGATAATTAACATTTTCTTCGGGTATTTTCCTTTCTCCTCCTCTACCCAGCCTCCTTCTACCCAGCACGTTTCCCAGCCTTCCATGTGCCCATTCTGGGTGCAATGATGAAGCATCTTACTCTGAAATCACAGTTTACAGGTTTCTTTCCGGAAGCAGTGAATAGCTTGAAAGCACAGGGAGAGGGAGGATGGGATGGGGGGAGGTGAAGCAAAGTGGGGAGCAGAGGAGAACAAATGGGCACTTCAAGGATGCTGGATGCTGGTCTTTTGGAATTCTATCCAACTGGAGGTGGTTATAAGGGAGAGAGAATACAAACCCTGCATGTCATTTCCCTGCTTTGTCATGGCCTAGCTTTGTAATGTGGTCACAGTTTAGCATTGCCAGATACAGCAAAAACAAAAGCAAAAAAACAAAAGAAAACAAAAATGCCCAGTTATATCTGAAGATAACTAACAAATGATTTTTTAGTATGTCCCATGCAATATTTGGAACGTACGTATCCAAAAAAATTATTCATTGTTTATCTGAAATTTAAATTTAATTGGATGTCCTGTATTTTATCCCTTTTTTTTAAACAATAAAGCACTCGGTTAATAATATAACTTTCTCATTCAAAGGTGAATATCAAGAAAATCCTCTCCAGACGATCTCCAGTCAGCTCTTTGTTCCCTGCCAGGCTGGGGCTTGGAAGTGGATGCCACCAGAGACAGTCTCTGAGGATGTGGTACGTGGGAACTTGGCACACTGAAAGAACATAGGAGATGTACTGAGGAGAAAAAGGAACCAAGGAGATGGAATAAAGGTCTCTCATTGCTTCTGCCTCCCAGATAGGTGGCAGTAAGAATTTTATTTCTATCTCTTTTATAGTCTAAGACTTGTGAAGGAAATCTGCAAGTCATAACCTGTTTTTAACACACTTCTCTCACCCTGGACTCTCTCAGAGGTACTGTCACAGTCCCTGCAGGCCTTTCAGTCATGGGCCACAAGGGCGGCTTCCGTTCTCTATCACCTAAGGATCCCTGCATGGATCATTCTTGGGGGTGTGAGGAGTGGGGGTTCTCTTGCAATTGCATTCAGATCATTTCTGAATCTTTCAGCCTCTCCCATCCCTCCCCAAGCACTACAAGATCTTGCCTTGCACATAATTTGTTAAAAGTTGCAGCACTGCAATCAGTACTGTAGGGCATGCAGGATAGCTTTAGAAATGGTAGCCAAAAAAACATAAGCAGTAATCAATAATAGTTAAAAAAAAAAAATTCAAAAGCACAATTGTAGATATTGCATTTTCTCATAAAAATAATTCTGAAGAAGGCAGTCTACAAACGTCTGCACTTTTCTTTTTATGATGGTAATGCAAAAACTCTGCTTACCCTCAATCTTAAGGTGTTAGATGAAATAGCACCTTCTGAGTAATTCTGAAAGGTGAGGTGGGGGGGAGGTGAGGGGAATCAGAATATCCAGATAGGCTTTCAAACTTACATATGACTTTCCCTCTAGAGGTTCAGTTTTGCCTCAGGAAGGAGGTGGGGGACAGGTATATTTTGAAAAAGCTGCTGAGGAAATTTCTTCTCTCCTCCCCTGCACTGCCCATCCTCAAAAACTGCTGCTTTAACATTTACAGACAGGTCGGCCTTTTTAGTCCCCTTGAGGAGTGACACCTCCAGGACCCAATGAGTTGGCTTTCTGAAGATGCACTTACACTGTAACAAGTTCACTGAACTGATTTGCCGGCAGCAGGTATCATTGCCCGGGGTCCTTCAAATCATCTCAAATAGGGGACCAGATGGTTAGTGAGCGCAGCGCTGACCCTGGCTTCCCCACTCTTGCCCTTCCTCTCAGAGGAAGGAAAGAAGGTAACAATTGACAAGCTGTCTCCCAGAGCTGAAACTAAGTTAAATGACTGCAACTGCCACCTGGAAACAAAGCTGTTATGACTGTTAAGTTCGTCTGGCAACAGTGAAGTATCAAATGGAATATTTTCTTTCATGCAGAACAAAACAGTGCTTCTCTTGAACTGCCGTTATGTTTTTAGAAATACATTACCGTTACCCGTTGCTGTCGATTTCGACTCATAGCGACCCCACAGGACAGAGTAGAACTGCCCCAAAGGGTTTCAAATGGGTGGCTGGTGGATTCGAACTGCTGACCTTTCAGTTAGCCGCCATAGCTCTTAACTACTGTGACACCAGGGCTCCGTACAAATATATTAGTGACAATCATATGGTGCTTTACATTTATCGTGTAGCTACTTTGTTTTAGGACTCTATCCCTGTCCTATTACATTCATGATTATTATTCTTACTATTATTGCAGGTGGAAAATAAAAACATATGACTGTTACTTGTTCTAACATGGAAGCTTCAAGGTAAACTCCATGTAGGACAAGGAAAGCAGTGAGGCAAAGCAAAACGAAAACCATCCCTAGAGATGAATGGTGATGGATCAGTGGAACAGTTTGAGCAGAACTGGAAATCGGTGAGTTGTACTTTCTTGTAACAAATAGCAAACATTATCCTTAAATCCTTGCAACTTTATACACTGTTGGAAATGAAGGCTAATTGATCTAACATTACCTGTATTTGATCATTATGTGAATAAAAAAAAAAAAAAAAACCTTCCTCCTTAAGTTTGTGAAGCTATTTGTTTTCCCTGAAATTTATTGAATTCTTCACTTGCTGTTATATTATGAATTTAACTGCAGCTATTTTTTATTACCCATTTGTTATTACTATTTTATTTTTATTAGTTAACAAACTTTTAAAGTAGCAGTTATTTTAAATTTCAGGGAGTTTAAGGATTGAATTTGCATTTTACTTAATGTGAGACAGGCTAGACACTAGCCTTGATTGATGTTTGCGGTGAAGATGGATTTAACTATAAATTTGATAAAAAATTCCCTACCAGCTTTGTCTCTTGATCTTCCATCTACTCTGGTTTTATAACTTCAGGAGAAATTTAGTGAATTATAGGTACGAGCAAAGTCCTTAATCCATTGGTGTTGAGTTGATTCCAACTCACAGCAATCTTATGAGACAGGGTAGAACTGCCCCATAGGGTTTCCAAGTCTGTAATCTTTATGGAAGCAAACTACTGCATCTTTCTCCAGTGGAGCAGCTGGTGGGTTCCACTGTCAACCTTTCAGTTCACAGCTGAGCATTTAAACCTCTGCGCCACGAGGGCTCTTTGAGCAAAGTTCTTACCATTCCTCAATTTATCATTATTAAAATATTTTAGATTAAGTAACAACAATGCGAAAGATTAGGGCTTGTTACAAATCCTAGAAGGGGTTAGTACCCATGATCTTTTCCAGGGAAAATAGATCTTTTCTTGCATTTTCTCCTAGCTTACTTTCCAACCTTGGATTCAGGGAGATACTCTGAGGTCCTAGGCTATATGGAAAAAAGAATAATTAAAAGTCGTTTCCCTCTATTGTTTCTCTTTTTTTAATTTCCTTTGATCATAGACATGGGCAGACTTTTCTAGTTCCACCACCTTCAACATTGCTTTAAACCCACAACAAAGATCAACAAATTGAACTTGGATGAATAAACAGAAACAATATTATTAGATTCATGGAAAAGATTTTTAGAACACACCCACCCACCCACACACACAAACACAATAAATAAATAACATCATCAAAACGTAGAGGAAGTTTTATCCTCTTCATTGAATTTAATTGATTTCAAAGAAATTAAATTTAGAAATCAATTTCAGAAACAGCTATGTTCTATTAAATACAACAAGACAAGATGGAAACAGTGCCAAGATATCAAAATTGAAAAAAACCAAATACAATTAACATTGAAAACAGTAAAAAGCAACATACGGTAGAGATTATTTGATGCTAAACAAAGATAATCAAGAGAAATATCCTGAACATGAAGGAAGTAAGCAAAGAATCCAGAAAAATGTGAGCAGAGGTTACCAGAGTGGATATACAATGTGGCGAGTTGCCTTATGAACAACCAGATTCTCCAAATAATAAAGAACAGAGTGAAATCAATAATCATAGATAGAATAGGGCCAAAAGGGGGGAAAAAACCCTCAAAAAACAACTTTTAAAACCAGAAAAAGATACTAAAATTGGATACGTATAGGTCTTACTGTATTCTAAAAAATCCAAATAAGTGGAAATCAACACCAAAATAAACCCCAGGTAATTAAAGTTATGTATCCAGTTTAACAAGACAACGAATTCTAAGGCATTACAAAAAAATGAGCTTTCCTCTCCAAACTCAATTTTCATGCCTCAGGGGTAAGCACTGTTCCTGATGGCTTTTTACTAGGTTCTAAATATCTAAATGGAAACCCTGGTGGTGTAGTGGTTAAGTGCTACAGCTACTAACCAAAAGGTCAGCAGTTCAAATACACCAGGCACTCCTTGGAAACTATGGGGCAGTTCTACTCTTTCCTATAGGGTCACTAAGAGTCAGAATCAACTCGATGGCAACGGGTTTGGTTTGGTTTTTGGAAATATCTAAATAGTGGAGCCCTAGTAGTGCAGTGGTTAAGAGTTCAGCTCCTAACCAAAAGGTCGGCAGTTTGAATCTACCAGTCGTTCCTTGGAAATCCTACGGGGCAGTTCTACTCCATCTTATAGGGTTGCTATGAGTCAGAATTGACTCAACGGCAACAGGTTTGGTTTTTGTTTTAAATATCTAAATATTTAAGTCTAAATATCATGCTAAATATCTTGACTTTTTTCAACTTTAAACAGTATTTACTGATTTCTTTCTATGAATGATGAGAATTGCACTATTTTATCCCTCTTCAGTATATACCCACTTACCTTATCTCCTTTCTTATTCTTCTAATAAAATTGTCAAATTTTGGAGTTAGATCAATATAGATACAGTATTACAATTCTATACATTCTAATTCACTATTCTTTGTATTAGATCATTTTACTACCCTCTCTAGAAGCAGTTATGATCTGCTCTTCATTCCTAGTGTTTTTAATTACAAGATGACATGAATTGGGGTGGTTTTATTTATTTATTTTGTCTCATTCATTGTGATTAGCTGTAAGAGGACCTGTTCTATTTGGAAATTATCATTTTTTGGATCTATGAAATTTTTAGTTTTCTCTGCTGAATTTTAGAAATTGCTGTTATTTGGACATTGCTTGTTGTGGATAGATTCTCAAATATTCCTTAATGCTCTTAGGCTTGTTTTTTCTTTCATTCTCTTTTTGTTCCAGCTTCTAAGAAATTTTGTCAATGCTATACGTCAGTCCTTTTATTTATTTTTGTTTTTTTTTTGTTGTTATATTTTTAATTTTTCAAGAGCCCTTGTTTGTTGTTGTTGATCTCTGCGTATTCCCCTGTTATAGTATCCCGGTCTTGTTTTATGCATGCAATAGCATTGTCTCTTATCCTTCTGAACAAAAGTGTTTTAACATTTTCTTTGGCTCCCTGCACTGTTTCTTTTCACTCCAGAATTATTTTCTCTGTTTTGATTTGTTTGGATGAATAATCTTCTTCTTGGAGGATTTTCTCAAATTTTTGATGGGGTGTCTCCTGATATTTACATGTAAGGCAATAAAAAAGGAACTGAAGGAGGATTGTCATTCAATATGCACAATTTCATTTAGCAGCCCTGTTTTTACTATGACACTTCTGTTCTAAGCTCTGCTTCATGTCCTCAAGTCTAGATCTTTCCTTTATTCTCTCTAGAAAGTAAACATCCAAACTTGTATGGAGTGGGAGATGGGCAAATGCCAGCCACCTGAGTGAGGAAGGGAATACCAAACAACAACAACAAAAACCAAACTCATTGTCTTCAAGTGGATTCCAACTCACAGTGACCCTACAGGAGAGGCTGGTGGATTCAAACTGCCAACGTTTTGGCTAGCAGACGTAGCTCGTAACCACTGCACCACTAGTGCTCCCAGGAGAGGAATAGCGGATTTGAAAACTTTTTTTAAAATACACTTTCAACCAATATACTTGTTTCCCATCCCAGATGCATTCCCTTTTCAAAAATCTGGTGCCTCCATTCTTGAATCTTTCCGAGGTTTTCTGATTCTAATCATCTGTTTCTTGGTCTATCACCCTCTTCCAACCCAGACACCAGCCTCTATGCTCTGCTAAGCCTCATGCTTGGCATCTGTCTTCTTTGCAGTGGCCTGAATTTTGTTGCTGTCTCATGATCGCTGTTCGTGTGGGTTTATGACCGTAACCCCTACCTCCATCATTCACTTGTTTTTTTCTTTTGCTGTCATTTTAGTGGGTTTGAAGCTAAATGGTGGTAAACAATCTGTTCAACACTTATTGAACTAGAAGTTTGTATGTTTTATCTTAAAAAAAAAAAAAAACAGAATCCTATGATTACTGGTATAAACAGGGCAAGAAAAATGAAAAATAGATTCGTGTTACTGGATTTAAAAATCAAGCAAGCTTTGGATTTCTATTTTGCCATTACAAATTGCTTTGGTTCTGTGCTATTTTAAGGTCCCTACTAATTCTTCTCTTCTCACCTTTGCTTCTTAGATAATGTCAATTTTCCCCTAAACTTCTTGATTAAATGGAACTCGTAGGTCAGATCCTTGGTTTCCAGTTAGGCCACATTTATGAGTTTACTAAGGAAAGCTCTTTGCCACAAAATAACCTTAACTGAGTCTGACATTTTGTCATTTAATAATGCAATATACACTTTACATCTAGAAGGCTTTTAGATTTTTCACAAATCCTTATTAAAATGTAAATGTCTATAGATGGGATAACCTCTTAAGCTATTAGCAACTATTATGGTAAAAAAGTCCAGAGTCAGAAGAGGGAAGTGCAGCTGATCGCATATACTGACCTTTAACATCCTAGAATTTATTTTTTTGTTTTTGACTTTTATGTTTATTGCTTTAATATGATTATTTGTTTTATGACAATACTTTGACTTTGGCTATTGCTTTATGCTTCTATTATTCAAAATTTGGCCTCTGATCTGGGTTTTTTTCTTTTTGCAATCCTTTTCTTTTGCTTTCGTTGGTTCTTGCTCTCCACTCCAGCATATATTTCTTGGGCATTTTGGAAGTTAAGATCTACTTAAAAACCACTCTAGACTTAATTGTTACTGTTGAGTGGGCTGTCTTACTAGATAATGATCTCTTCACTCTTTCTATTTGCTGATCAATCTTTTCACTGATGAGTCACATTAATTGATACAGATTTCTTATAAAACAGTAGTACTCAGGTTTCTTGTTAGCACCCTTACTTATTCCTAGATAAACATCATATTACAAGACAACATTACAAAAACGGGATGAGAAAAGGCCAGCTTAAAATAATCAATGTATCAAAGTGTCAATTTAAATTATTATTAGCAACCAGATTTTGACTCCATTATAAAAACTGTTTCAGATTATAAAAATTCTGAATCTGAGAGGGCATAGTCTCTGAGATCAGTTGCTTCAGCTTATGAGGATACAGATAGCTTCTAAAATGTATTTCTCTATTATTTGCTTATAAGTATCAAGCCGTTTTTTAAGCAGAGTCATTTTTATGTTCTCCTTGGGAAAATGCAAACTACTGTGGTCCAGTCATTTAACTGAAAATACCTTTGCAAAGATCTTCACATCTAATAAATTTCCCTAGTGGTTTATATAGAAGTAGTTTTCAAGTAAAGCATACTTTTCAACTATTCAAAACAGTGAAGGAAAGAGGCTTAAAAAAAAAAAAAAAAGGCCATTAACTTACCACTAGCTACCATTATGCTCTCAGAATTTTAAAACTGTGCAACTGTCCATATAAAAATTATTTACTTTTATAATATTTTCCCCCTTTATTTACAACCAACTATAGAACTGTACTTAACTATGACTTATTTACCTTCTGGACATCTTTAATAATGCATATCAAGGCCTTTTTATATGTCTACTGTCATTTTTCTATGTAAGAATGCACAATTTAGCTAGAATTCATTTTATCTTTTTGTAATACAATTCATAGCTTAATAATTCTGTTAAAAAGGCAATTCTGCTTTCTTTCCTGTAAATTGAAAATACATGTGATTCTTGAGGAAGGCCTAGTGTGTGTGTGTTTGTGTGCATGTGCGCATGTGCATGTGTGTTAATTAAATGGAAGAAGGAACATTTGACATTCAGAAAGTTGTTTTTTGTTATTAGGGAAAACCAAAGAGAGCTTTAAATCTTAATATACCTCTAGTAATCAGATTTGTATTGTTCAAAAGCTAAGTGAACTTATTATGAGAGGTTATTTCATGTGAATTTATTAATTATGATGTTTATTTAACATTTCCTATGTGTGTAATCTAAGGGCGAGCCACTAGATTACCAATTCACATTTTAAGTACATGCT
Organism: Dugong dugon; assembly: GCA_030035585.1. Taxonomy (NCBI): domain Eukaryota; kingdom Metazoa; phylum Chordata; class Mammalia; order Sirenia; family Dugongidae; genus Dugong; species Dugong dugon. Next base: position 39,511,612 of record CM057467.1, read on the forward strand.
TCTCCAGTAAAATTTCAGTCATATATGGCAAACGAACAGGTTTGTCAATTAATATGCCCACATTTCTTATTATTCTCTCCTTTAAATTTATTTTTGGATTTTTCAAACCTAGCGAAGGTCAAATAAACAAGAGAGAACTATTCACACTCATGACCTTCAAGATATTAATGACCGTGACTCTTTACTTCTTTTGGTATAACAGGAGTTAGAATCACCTATGTAGCTCAACTTACCAACCCTATTGTAAGCTCACTTTGAGTTTAGGGCCACATCTTCTATATTTCTGAAGCACCAAGAAAAGCTCATTAAGAACTCATAAAGTGTTCTTTATCTGGAAGATACACAATGTGTGTTGCTTAACTAATTAAAATTATGATGGAAACAGCATTTCAATTTGTGTAGCTGTTCATGAACACTGATCTAAAATATTGCTCAGACATGCCTATGGATTTAATTACCTCAATTATGCCTAAAGCAGTTAAAACAAATAATTAACTTTTCAGTGCAATTTTATTTTCACAGTAACATCTATGATGACTAACTTTTGTTCCATCTTATGAAGCATAATAATATCACCCATAAATACATGTATATTGAATATTCATTTGTTTACACAGGTGGCCATACATGTATCATTAGCTAAGAGAATATCTACACTTTACAGAGGCAAATAACCCAAAGTCTTGGAGCATCAGTTTTCTTCACTGTAACATGGAACTTTCGAATATGTCCCTTGCTTTTTACAGAACTTTGGTAATCTTCAATAGAGATGCTGCATACGAGAAGAGTCTAGGATATGAGAAATGGAAAAATTTCCATTAAAAAGTTTCATTAAATAGATTAAAAATAAATTACTTTTATATAAGGTATGTAGAGTGCTAAATAATACATTTGAGCACACAAATATTAATATATTACAATACAAGTAGGCATATCTATTTTTTACTGCAACCTGGTAGATGAATTTCTTTTTAGCTGAAAGGCCTGACTGAATATTTCAAATGTAAGTCACTATGATGTAAGCTTAAAGATAAAATTAAAACTATACCTCATTAAATTATTTTTTTTGAATTGCACTTTAGGTGAAAGTTTACAGCTCAAGTTAATTTCTCATTCAAAAATTTATACACGTAATGTTTTCTGACATTGGTTGCAATCCCCACAATTTGACAACATGCTCCCCCTTCCTGCCCTGGGTTCCCTGTGTCCATTTGTCCAGTTCCCATCCCTTCCTGCCTTCTCATCCTGCTTTTAGATAGAAGTTGCCCATTTGGTCTCGTATGTTTGATTGAACTAAGAAGCACGTTCCTCACATGTATTAGTTTTTTTGTTTTACTAGGCCTGTGTAATCTTTGTCTGAAAAGTGGGCTTTGGGAATGGTTTCAGTTCTAGGTTAACAGAGCGTCGGAGGCCATAGTTTCAGGTGTTCCTCCAGTCTCTGTCAGACAATTAACTCTGGTCTTTTTACGTGAATTTTAATTTTGTTCTACGTATTTCTCCTGTTCTGTCCAGAACTCTCTGTTGTGTTCCCGGTCAGGGCAGTCATTGGTGGTAACCGGGCACCATCTAGTTCTTCTGGTCTCAGGCTGGTAGAGTGTCTGGTTCATTGGTCCTTTAGTCTTTTGGGCTAGTATTTTCCTTGTGTCTTTGGTTTTCTTCATTCTCCTCTGCTCTGGGTGGGATGGGACCAATAGATGTATCTTAGATGGCCACTCAAAAGCTTTTAAGACCCTAGATGCTACTCACCAAAGTGGGATGCAGAACATTTTCTTTATAACTATGTTATGCCAGTTGACCTAGATGTCCCCTGAAACTATGGTCCCCAGGCCTCAGCCCCAGCTGCTCATTCCCTCAATGTGTTTGGCTGTGTCTAGGAAACTTGTTTGCTTTTTCTTTGATCCACTTGTGCTGACTTCCCCTGTATTGTGTGTTGTTCTCACCTTCACCAAAGTTGACACTTGTATACCACCTAGTTAGTTATTTTCCTTCCCCCTCCTTTCCCCACTCTCGTAACTATCAAAGTATGTTTTTTTCTATTTATAAACCTTTTCTTGAGTTCTTCTAATAGTGGTCTCATATAATATTTGTCCTTTTGTGACTGACTTTTTTCACTCAGCATAATGCCTTCCAGATAATATACCTAATTAAATTTTATAGTGAATAATACTAGTACAAGATTCTAGTATATGTGTGTGTGAATGTAGTGTGTATATCTCTGTGTGCATGTGTGTGTGGTGTGTATATACAGGCACATAATATTGGTAATATTTATATTCTTAATATGTCATAAACAATACAATTACTGTAACTATCAGATAATAACATTCTTTGAAAGAGGCAAATAAAAAAGAAATGTTGATTTTAAATGACATAAGTTTTGAAATTAACTTGTAGGATATATTTTAGTAATAAATGCTTTATTTAATATGCTTGCAAAGAAAAAAATCTTGGTAAACATTAAAGAAATACCCATTATTTTTATTTGTAAAAATTTCTGACTTAAGCCATATCTGGGAAATCTTTCAACTGATTTACTAATTTGTTGCACAGAGGAGAGAAAGCACCTTACCTATTGTAATAGACTGAGAAACATTAACATTTAGAAATTACCTTTACTGACAGGCTTAGTTATATCTCAAACTAGGTTCCTCATTTTGTGCCCACGTTTAAAAGTTTATACCTTGATAGCTTGGATCACTGAAGAGATTGATCAAGTTATTAGATTGTATTATTTTTTCTATTAATGTATAACATCTTCATTTTGTAAGTAACTAGATACCTCAGATGTTTATAAATCTAAGAGAGATTTATTCTGCTCTTAAATAGGAATATACACAAAAAGCTCTACTTCAACATGTCCTTGTCCAGCACTGTCACTCTGGTTTTGATTTTGGTGTCCACCAGCTAATGGATTCTTGCATTTGAATGCTAGCCTCCCTTTGGCAGATTTCAGTTCTTACGTACCATTCTCCCACTGCCAGCCTCTGGAACCTAATTGCTCTGGGTTTGTAAGTTTGTTTTGGGTCATTGACCAAACTGATGAATCTCCATGATGCGGATGCTTCTGTCCATCTGGACCGAGGCAGGCTGCCTGTCCATCTGTGGACTTGTTCACTCATCCCCCTTTTGGGATCTCCACTAATTGCCTGTTTTATCAAGATCAGATTGGCATCCCAGATGCTGGCCTTTTATTCAACCTTGACTTATGGTACTTCATGGCTTTTCCCTTGTAATGCATATCCAAGTGTCACATTCTTAATATTATAGACTATTTCACTTAGTATCCTAAAATCTTTGCTTGGAATACTTGCAGTGATCAGAAGCACAATATCTACCAAGGAACTTAACTTCATTTTCATTACAATACTTATTGTTGGAAAGCTTATTTTTTTCCCCGTTTCTCACTTTGAGTCAAATTTGAGCCCTGGTATTGCAATGGTTAAGCGCTCAGCGGCTGTCCAGAAGATTAGTGGTTCAGACTCATCCAGTGGCTCTGCAGGAGAAAGACCTGGAGATTTGCTCCCTTAAAGATTATAGTCTAGAAAACCCTGTGGGGCAGTTCTACTCTATCACATGGGTTCACTATGAGTTGAAATCGACTCGATGGTACCTAACAACAACAACAATAGTGTTTTTTCTTAGTTGGTCCTTCCAGCAATGAGCATAGTGCTTGTACATTGTAGACAATAAATGGTAGTGGTTATTATTATTTATAACACAAAGTGTTCAACTGAAATATTTTTCTCCCCAGGGAGAAGAATATAATAGAAATTATTCATTGTATTTCCAACTTTAATGAAATTCATTTATGCTGTAAAGTTAGAGACCCCTGCACTATTTTCTTTCTTTAAGACTTTTTTTTCATTAAAAAGTAATACATATTAATTACAGATAAACTTATATTACTTTCTAAATTTTCCTATTAAAATGTTTATTTTCTTTCCGTTCTGTAATACCTATTGAAGCATAACCAAAATGCATATGTTCCTATTTTCCCACAAATTTATTTTAACATTTCTTGTCCTGGAGTTTATTGAGACTTAATGTTCAATGTTGGAATCTAATTTTTCTGTATGATGCATAAAACCAAAACCAAACCCTTTGCCGTCGTGTTGATTCCAACTCATAACAATCCTATAAGGCAGAGTAGAACTGCCCCATAGGGTTTCCAAGGAACAGTTGGTGGATTTGAACTACCAGCCTTTTGGTTAGCAGCAACTGCTTCACCACCAGGGCTCACTGTATTACTCACTCATTTATGAATTCTATTCATCATCTTAAATATTAAATTTAAAATAGTTCAACAGGCGGATACATTTAAATAGTGCTTATTCCCTTCCTTTTCCCCTTGGTTTTAAGAAATATATAACATTTTTGTATTTTTCCAAATCCTTATTTTATTCTTAATTTCATTCTCCAAGATTCCTATTGTTGTCTGTTTCTTGTCTAAATGGCTTTATTTTATCAGGAGTTGATATTTCTCATGTGAATAAGCTACTGGAAAATTTGTATTTTTGGTACTGTCTATACCATGCCATAGTTAGTTCATTAATACTTGATTTTAGCTAACATAGGTTCTGAACTGACTTCCTGCACAAATGTCTATTAAAAAGTGCCTATCTTATATTTTAATATGTGTTCCATGGTTCTAGACTTAAATTAAGCATCTCATTTATTGGAGCAAGCTTTATTGATACACTCATTTATATTTTAGAATGCATTTTAAAGTAATTTTAAAAATTAAGAAATTTTAATGTAGCTGGAATAATTAGTGCCTTAGATGAGGCTTGTGTGATAGAAAACAAAAGAGACTGGAGAGTTTGCTTGCTATGGAAATAAATGGATAGCAAGATTTAGGAATAAATATTTGACTTATTATTCATTCATAATGCATTAATTGTTCTAGTTGATTAGCCATGTTTCAACTTAAATAAGCTGAAAAGATTAATTCTTAAATTTAGACTATATGAAGTACTGAATACTTCTGTTTAGAAAGAACCTCAGTTCACTAATTTAAATTCAAGATAATTTGAAACATCTAGACTCAATACTTCAAGGCATATGTACTTTAAAATGTTTTGTCTTTGCAGACACACTTTGAACTAAATATTATCTTCAGCATTCTATATGAGCTGAGGCTCAGAAAGTGTAAGTAACTTGCCAAAAGTTACAGTTAGTAAATGATGGTCCCAGTATCCACCGAGATGATCTGTTTTGTAACTTTCTCTTTTCCAGTGATCTTGATTTCACCCTATCTCGTGGTAACAACTCGCTTTCATGGTTATACCCTCAACATTGGCAGTAACTGCAGCGTCTCCATAATATCAGTTTTAATGACTCAGCCTCAGCTCACCATCTCCTGTCCCTCCAACTCATTCCCTCTAGAGTCAAAACTCCAATACTCCTTCCACTGGAACCTTCAATCCATTGGTTCTACTGCATTTGCTCTATGCTTTATTGCCCACATCTGTTTTACTGCCTCCCGACAGGCTTAAATTTCATGGGTAATTATAACTCTTGCATACACCCTAAACTACGTTGCCCCTTTCTAGTTTGCCATACTCATGTGGCAAAATTCCAACCCATATTCAGTCCAACTCTTCATTATTCCGAGCTTACATCCTCATAGCTGAATGTGATTGGAGAAAAATCCACCATCCTGTTAACTAGTGTCCTTTTAAATTATAAATGGTGTCATAATCATACTCTATTTCCCTCATCCATTTTCTTTCCTACTCTTTTGTTGTTGTTGTTAGGTGCTGTTGAGTTGGATCTGAATCATAGTGCACTGTGTACAACAGAACAAAACATTGCCTGGTCCTGTGCCATCTTCATAATCATCGTTAAGCTTGAACCCATTGTTGCAGCCACTGTGTCAATCCATATCTTTGAGGGTCTTCCTCTTGTATGCTAACCGTCTACTTTACCAAGCATGATGTCCTTCTCCAGGGACTGATCCCTCCTGACAACATGTCCAAAGTACATGAGACAAAGTCTCGCCATTCTTGCTTCTTAGGAGCATTCTGGCTGCACATCTTCCAAGACAGATTTGTTCGTTCTTTTGGCAGCCTATGGTATATTCAATATTCATTGCCAACACCATAATTCAAAGGCATCAGTTCTTCTTTGGTCTCCCTTATTCATTGTCCAGCGTTTGCATGCATATGAGGCAACCGAAAACACCACAGCTAGGGTCAGGCACACCTTCGTTCTTAAAGTGACATCTTTTTTGTCCTACTCTTCTAGGTTTTTTTAAAAAATTGTGCTTTAGGTGAAAGTTTACAGCTCAAGTTAATTTCTCATACAAAAATTTATACATATATTGTTTTGTAACATCAGTTGCAACCCCCACAATTTGACTGTACACTCCCACTTTCCACTCCAAGTTCCCTGTGTCCATTCAACCATTTCCTGTCCTTCCTGCCTTCTCATCCTACCTCCATACAGGAGCCACACATTTGGTCTCATGTATCTGAAGCACACTCCTCACATGTATAATTTTTTTGTTTTATAGTCCTGTCTAAACTTTGTCTGAAGAGTGGGCTTTGAGAATGGTTTCAAGTTTGGGTTAACAAGGGGCCATAGTTTCAGGGGTTCCTCCGTTCTCTGTCAGACCATTAAGTCTGGTCTTTTTACATGAATTTGAGTTCTGGCGCCACACTTTTCTCCCTCTCCGAGTGGGACTCTGTTGTGTTCCCTGTCAGGGCAGTCATTGGTAGTAATTGGGCACCATCTAGTTCTTCTGGTCTCAGGCTGGTGGAGTCTCTGGTTTATGTGGACCTTTAGTCTCTTAGGCTAATACTTTCCTTGTGTCTTTGGTGTTCTTCATTTTCCTTTGCTCCAAGTGGAATGGGACCAATTGACACATCTTAGATGGTCACTCACAAGCTTTTAAGACCCCAGACGCTACTCACCAAAGTGGGATGCAGAACATTTTCCTAATAAACTTTGATATGCCAGTTGACCTAGACGCCCTCCAAAATTGTGGTTCCCAGGCCACACCCCCAGCTACTCTGTCTCTTGAAGTGTTTGGATGTGTCTGGGAAACTTCTTAGCTTTTGCTTAGGTCCAGTTGTGCTGACTTCCCCTGTTTTGTGTGTTGTACTTTGCTTCACCAAAGATGATCCTTGTCTATGATCTAGTTAGTGAATTCCCCCTCCCTTCCCTCTCCAACCAAATAATGCTTTTTTCTGTGTTTAAACCTTTTCTTGAGTTCTTATAATAGTGGTCTCATACAATATTTTTGTGACTGACTTATTTTAGTCAGTATAATGTTCTCCAGATTCATCCATGTTGTGAGATGTTTTACAGATTCATCATTGTTCTTTACTGTTGTATAGTATTCCATTGTGTGTATGTACCATAAATTATTTATCCATTTGTTTGTTGATAGACACCTAGGTTGTTTCCATCTTTTTGCTACTGTGAACAATGCTGCAGTGAACATGGGTGTGCATATGTCTATTTGTGTGATGGCTCTTACTTCTCTAGGGTATATTTCTAGGAGTGGGATTGCTGGATTGTATGGTACTTCCTATTTCTAGCTTTTTAAAGAAGCATCAAATCATTTTCCAAAGTGGTTGTACCATTTTACGTTCCTACCAGCAGTGCATAAATGTTCCAGTCTCTCCACAACCTCTCCAGCATTTATTACTTTGTGTCTTTTGGATTAGTGCCAGCCTTGTTGAGGTGAGATGGTATCTCATTATAGTTTTCATTTGCATTTCTCTAATGGCTAATGATCATGAGCATTTCCTCAGGTGTCTGTTTGCCACCTGAATGTCTTCTTTAGTGAAGTGTCTGTTCATATCATTTGCCCATTTTTTAACTGGATTATTTGTCTTTTTGTTGTTGAGGTGTTGCAGTATCTTGCAGATTTTAGAGATTAGACTCATATCGGATATGTCGTAGCCAAAAAATTTTTCCCAGTCTGTAGGTTGTCTTTTGACTCTTTTGGTGAAGTCTTTTGATGAGCATTAAGTGTTTGATTTTTACGAGCTCCTAGTTATCTAGTTTCTTTTCTGGCATTTGTGCATTGTTACTTATGGTTTGTATTCTGTTTATGCCGTGTATTAGGGCTCCTAGCCTTGTTCCTATTTTTTCTTCCATGATCTTTATCGTTTTAGATTTTATATTTAGGTCTTTGATCCATTTTGAGTTAATTTTGGTACATGGTGTGAGGTATGGGTCCTGTTTCACTTTTTTGCAGATGGATATCCAGTTATGCCAGCACCATTTGTTAAAGAGACTGTCTTTTCCTAATTTAAAGAATTTTGGGCCTTTGTCAAATATCAGCCTCTCATAGGTGGATGAATTTACGTCTGGATTCTCAATTCTGTTCCATTGGTCTATGTATCTGTTGTTGCACCAGTATCAGACTGTTTTGACTACCATGGTGGGACAACAGGTTCTAAAATGAGGTAGTGTGAGCCATCATGGTCTGCCCCTTCAGCATGTTAAAACCTGAGCTCCTTCCCACTCCCTATCAATGTTTGGCTTTAGCTTTAAAACATACCCTGAATTCAGTCATTACCCTTTTGATACTCTGGTCCAATCCATCTTCATTTCTTGCCCTGCATTATTGCCACAGCCTCTAATTGGCCTCTGTGCTTCTGCCCACTCCTATTAAACAGCATCCAGAGACATGCTTGCTAAAATGTAAGTCAGATTATGGCATTTATCTTCTAACACAAAATGAAAGTCAATGACCTTACTATGACCTGCAAAGTCCCATGTGATATATGACCCATTGCTTCTCTGAGATAATTTCCTACTGTTTCCCCTCCCTTTTTCCTCTTTCTAGCTACTTTGGCTTTCTCACTTCAAGGAAGCTACTTTCTCATGGTATTTGCATATCATGTCTCTTTTGGCTGAAATGCTGTCCTACAGATGTTCACAGGACTCTCTTACTTCCTTCAAATCTTTCCTCAAAATTACCTCCTTAGGTAAGTCAACGCTCTCTCCCTCTACTCTAACACTTCATATCATTATTGCCTGCTTTTTTTTTCCTTTGCCAACCTATCTACCATATTCTATATTTTCCTTTTTTTTTTTCATCTGCCTCCTTCACTTGAATGTAAGCTCCATGCGTATAGAAAATTTCATCTTTTGTGTGTGTGTGGTTTTGTGTGTACCTGTATTATTACTCTATTTTACTGCTGAATCTAGAATAGCTCTTGGTACATAAAACCAAACCCATTGCAGTTGAGTCAATTCCGACTCGTAGCGACCCTACAGAACAGTGTAGAATTGTCTCATAGGGTTTCCAAGGCAGTAAGCTTTATGGAAGCAGACTACCACACCTTTTTCCAGTGGAATAACTGGTGGGTAGGTGCTAAATAAATATTTGCTTAATAAATGAGTATGTAGAAGAGTCAGAAATCAAATGGCATTATCTTTTTCCAAAATTTCATTTAATTTCTGTTGTTTACATTTTAGTCAGACAATTAACTAAATAAATGTACTAAGTTCTCTGCAATGTATAGTTAGACATGGAGTTTTCATTCTTATTGGAGAATAAAGCCACCAGTGAACAGCAGAATTTGTCATATGATTACCCTGTGTGGTACTGATTACAAGCCTTATGCAGGAGAAATGAGCAAGATATGGAAGAACTGGTTAAAGTTTCATCAGGGTGGTGTGATTAGGCTAAATTAAGTAATGAGTGATATTTTGTTAGATTGTAAGAACTGTCAAAAAATTATAAGTTTTGCATTACAAAAACATAAAGAATTCTCTCACCCACGACACTAAAGGTTATTATGTTAAATGTTGTTAAAAAGTTATGCACTGTTTACCACAATTTATAAAGACAATGTTCTACATTCTACCTTGGTGAGTAGCATCTGGGGTCTTAAAAGCCTGTGAGCAGCCATCTAAGATACTCCACTTGTCTCACCCCTTGAGGAGCAAGGGAGAATGAAGAGAACAGGATACAAGGAAAAGATTAGTCCAAAGGACTAATGGACCACAGCTACCAAGGCCTGCACCAGACTGAGTCCAGTACAGCTAGATGGTGCCCTGCTACCACCACTGACTGCTCTGACCAGGATCACAACAGAGGGTTCTGGACAGAGCTGGAGAAGGATGTAGAACAAAATTCTAACACACACAAAAAAGACCAGATTTACTGGCCTGAGAGAGATTGTAGAAACCCCGAGAGTATGGCCCCCAGACACCCTTTTAGCTCAGTGGTGAAGTCACTTCCGAGGTTCACCGTTCAGCCGGGGATTGGACAGCCCCATAAAACAAAACGGGACTAATGAGGCGCAGCAGTCCAGGCACAAGGGCTAGAAGGCAGAAGGGGACAGGAAAGCTGGTGATAGGGAACCCAAGGTTGAGTAAGGACAGTGTTGATGTGTAGTGAGGTTGTTAACCATTATTATAGGGCAACATGTGTACTAACTGTTTAATGAGAAACTATTTTGTTCTGTAAACCTTCATCTAAAGTGAGAACAGCAGCACAATTGGAAGAGCGTAGTCGATGTCACTGAGCTGTGCATGTAAAAATTTTTGAAATGGTGTATCTTTGGCTATGTATATTTTCACCAAAAAAAAAAAAAAAAAAAAAAAAGGCCAAGAAGGGAGAGGGTTGACATGTCGTGGGGTTGTTAACCAATGTCATAAAACAATATGTGTACTACTGTTTAATGAGAAACTATTTGTTCTGTAAACCTTCACCTGAAGTACAATAAAAAATAAATAAATAAAATAAAAAAGAATTATCCATGTGAGATCAAATTGACAACAGTAACTCAAAAGTTTTGATGGGAAGCCTAGGGGGCAGTGAGTTGAAGATAATGGTGATGGAATAATATGCAGAAGGATAATGAGAATAGCAGCACAACTGGAAGAAAGTAATCGATGTCATTGAATTGTACATGTAAAAACTTTTGAAATGGTGTAACTTTGGCTATGTATATTTTCACCAAAAAAAAAAAAAGAGAAAGAAAAGTCCTCCAAGGTCAAGAAGGGAGAGTATTGACATGTCATGGGGTTGTTAACCAATGTCATAAAACAATACGTGTACTGACTGTTTAATGAGAAGCTATTAGTTCTGTAAACCTTCATCTAAAGTACAATAAAAAAATTACATATAAAAAAAGTTATGCGCTGTAACAAATATCTTTTAGCTTTGTTATAAAGCAACTTTTAAAAGTACCTAAGTGACTAGCCCACTGAAACCAGAAAAGCTAGTTTCATTATTCATTCATTAACTTTCACTTAAACATATTCTTCCAGAAAACAATAGAAATTAATAAACACATCCTATTTTCAAGATTAATAAATACATACTATTTTCAAAATTAATGAACACACACTGTTTTCAGGATTGATGAACATATCCTGTTTCAAAGCTTCAGGGGTCTTATAACCAAGGTTAACTGATCTTGTGATTGTCTTGAAACTGTTTAGCAAAGTTATGTAAACGTCAGCCAATCAGAAATATTGTTCAAAAGTTTCTAATAACTTGATATATAAGCACTTTAAAAATCCTGAGTAATCGGAGCACTCATTTACTGGGTAATGATGTCTGCTCCATTGCATATTGTCCATTAAATCTGCAAAGCAATCTATTAACGGTATCCCAAGTTGTTTTATTTTTGATAGATCACAGCATGAGTTGGATTGGAAAGTAGTTGGAAACCTGGCTGACTAGAATGGATTAGGTATTGAAATTGGGAAATAAATTTTAATATGTCTAGTGGTATTCCAAGAAAAATACAGAAGAGCTGAGACTTTATGCAGTGGTAAATTGAGAGCCAGAGTGTAATCATAGCTCCAAAAGCTTGCTGTATCATCAGGCTCTTTGACTATTCATGATTGTAAAACCAAAATACTTAGATTTCTTTTTAGGCGTACGTATACCACTTCTTAAGTCTCCTATAACTTTGCATTATTCATGAGGTTGGTTTGTTGGAGCCCTAACTCTTCATCTAAAAACAAACCTTCTAGCATTTTTTATATGTCTATGCTTCTAACGCAATGCCTTCTGTCATCTCTGAATTTATTTTCTTCTCATTACCAAAATAAGATATTAAAGTTTATATTGTAAGGAAAAGAAAGGCTAATGACAGAAACCTCTATGAGCTCTCAATAAAACAAAATTATTAGACCCCACCTCTGCTCTCATGTTTAATCTCTTTTATATCTCAAAAGAGACTGACTTCAAGATACACCCTACACTACTCCTGCATCATTAACAAAGACAACCAATTCCCAAATGAGATTATAATCACAGGCATAGAGGTTAGGATTTACAACACATATTTTGAGGGGACATAATTCAATCCATACATAACAGGATTAAATTGACAACAGCAACTTGAAAGATTAGACAGGAAACTTAGGGGCAGTGAGTTTATGTTAATGAGGGAGGAACAATTCAGAAAAAGAACGTGAGAAAGGTTGCATAACTTGAAGAAAGTAATCAATGTCACTGAATTGTACATGTAGAAATTGTTGAATTGGTGTATGTTCTGCTGTGTATATTCTCAACAACAACAAAAAATGAAATAAATTATTTAAAAAAATATTAGTAGTTATGAAAGTATTTATTGTTCACTGCAAGTTTGGTGCAAATATTTTTTTTAAATTTCAGAGGAAAATAGATTTTATTTGATTTAGGTCAGGAGTTACTTTATATTAAAAAGATAATTTTCCTTTCTCATTGTTATTTTCTTCGTTTCTCATGTGATTGTACTTTATACAGCTATCTGCTACCTACTGTCTTCTCTTATACCTCACAGAACAATCGAGGAACTAGAACGCTGATGAAATCACCTCACACAAAATGGGATTGGAGTTATGACACAAAATTTATCAATACTGGAAATATATAACTGCAGTGAGAATTGACTGATATTCATGAGGCTAGTTACAGTGGAAGTTAGATGCTCTAAGAAGCCAGCTCACATGGTTTCCAGATCTCGCTCACTGCTGCCAAAATTTATAATAAAGATCGAATTTGTATTATGCTTCAGTGGGTATGGAAAAAGAGAAAACAAGATCTTTTAAGAAAACAAGGCTTAAGATTTGATCAGTAGAAAGTACCAAAATAAATGAACTCATGCTAGAAAGGGCAAAAATTTGGACAGTCTTGCCAAATGTACCACATTTGATTTTAGGATAATAGATAAGTTGGATGGAATCAATGAAAATATTGAGTCACATTCTGGGGAATAAACAGTACAGAAAAGAGAAGATTTGGCTGGAAATAAAATTAAAACAGAAACAACTGATATAAATACCCTTTAAAATAGTATAGCACATCAAGAAGTCACTATGTCCAAAATGGAAGCTTAGGATAATGATTAGAAATGGATCCCACTCAGGCAATTATGACTGGCAGACTTTTCTGCATGGACTTTCCCTTAAAATGCCGTATGTCATTTGCTAAAGTTCCTATTTTATTTCCTCTAGCTTATTTTAAATTACTTAAACCACCGCCTCCCCAAAATGTAAATATTATTAGGCAACAGCTATAAAGTTTATGTTAATCATAATAATAATAACAGTGAGAAAGTTGAGTACAAATATATGATTGTCATTGGTGTGTCAGAACCATGTTGATTTTCTTTATTTCTTAGCTTTCTAATGGCAATGCAGTTCTCTCACACATCTTCCTGGATTATGTATTGCAACCACACCTATTGCTCTCCCTAGCTTGATGCTTGTCTTTCCCCAAATCTATTCTCTCCAGAGTTATATCTTAATTTCAGTTTTTAAAGCTCATCAATAGCTTCCCACTATTCTTAAATTATAAACTCTTTCCAGTCTTATCTTAGTTGGCCCAAACTTATCTTCCACCTTCATTCTCCTGCTGCCCCAAACTCACACTCTAGTTCGTTTCCTAACAAATATCCTTCAGTTCCTTGAACTTGTCATACTCTCCTACCAATATTTCAGGAGGGGTCAAGGTGTGATTTCTCTGGCGATTCTTACAAGACCACCCAGATTTATCCTCCAGTGCACACTTACCACATCACAGAAATATAATTACTTGTTTACTTATTTTTTTCCAATAGAAATGGAGTTCTTAACAATTTTTGGTATCATGAACCTCTTTAGCATTCTGGTGAAGTCTCTAGTTTCCTTCTCAGAACAATGCTTTTAAATTGCATAAGAAAAATTGCTTAGGATTACAAAAGAAACCAATTATATTAAAATACAATTTTTAAATATTAAAAAATAAATTTATGATATGTTGTTGCTGTGTGCCATCGAGTCGATTCTGACTCACAGAGACCCTATGTTAATAGCATATTTGCTTCTTTACTAATGCATTAAATTATAAAACCTAGTGGCATGTCTTATAACAATTTAAGAACAATGATGAGCATAAATGATATTTTCAGATATCTGCAATAACTTTAATGTGATACGGAATTGTCTGTGATTTTTAATGGGGACAAAGTTACAGGTACTGTACAGAATTATGATTTCTGCATTTCTGTGTCTGTGCTTATGCAGGCTTCCTAGAGTGCCTACCCCTTCTAGTTAACTACTAACTTTTCAAGATTGAGATATCACTTACTCCTGGAAGATTTCTCTCTGTTCCTTTCCACCATGCTTCACCACTGTGGTTAGGAATCCTTCTTATGTGTTCCAATAGCACTTTGGGCATAACTCTACTTTTGGAAAATTGACAGACAGGAGTGAAATTATCTGCCTGTATATTCATATCCCCGCTTTCCTTCCCCTAAACTATGTGACCCTCTGTCTCTGCTAAAGCTACAAGGTTCTCAGCAAAGGCAGCAGAGGCATTGCTTCACCCTCTGAAGAACTGCTTCCAAATTTCCCACAGGAGGAATACTTCATAGGAGACTTTCAAATCTGGAACATCCATTCTTACTTTATTAAGCATGGTTAAAAGTCGATATTAAAGGAGATACCAGGATGCCTGCACTCTGAAGCTCTCAACCCTTTTAAAAATCACCTTATATGCACGCACTTCTTGAACTACTGTGGGATTCTATTGGACTAGATCCTCGAGAGAGCAGGAAGCAGACTCAGCAGGGACCATGTCCAGATGTGGTGATCCTGATATTTGGCCTGTGTTACCCTCTCCCTCTATTTAAACATGGGGAAGTGGTAGAATAGTGTCTATGTGGTTTCTCTGTTACAGTCTGTATCTTTAAAGTTGAGGGAATGGTACAGGCTTCAGGTATCTGCTCAAGGGACCTACTGGACCTCACATCTGATTTGTCTAACCTAGGACCCCCAGGAGTAATAGTAGCCCAGTTTTATTTACATCGTCAAGAGTTAGCACAGTGCCCAGCATATGGTAGCTCTCTACAAATGTTTCCTGAACTGAACCAAAGTGATTTTCATGGAATTAGGATATTTACTAGTCTGCTGTATGAGAATCTGCTTTTCTGTTAACAGTGTGCATACTTCCTTAAAGAAAAGAATAAAGGTAAATAAACCTTGAGAATCTGACATGGCTTTAGACAAATTGTTTAAAGTCTCAATAATTCAGTTTCCAAGTAAACAGTAGAGGTAGCCTATCTTTGTATGCTGAGCAAATTTTGGTTGGTACACTGGCACCAACAGGACAAGTTCCTGGATAGGGTTTTAAATATCTATTTCACGTCTGTCTCCTGATCTAGGCTGTACATCAATTGAAAGCAGTGTCTTAGCCCAGTAAGTCACATTTTTTTTTAACTGAACAATTTAGATAATGATTTTAATTAAAAATTAAAATGAAATCCATATACCCAAGAAAATGATATGTATAGCCATTAAGTGCCTGTTCTGTTATTGATAATTATTAGAATAATTAAAGACATAACCGTAGGTTAGTTAAAAATATGCATTGTTAATTTAAGAAACTCACATGTTCAATATAGGGATAATACACGGAAGTTTTGGGGGGAGCTTGAACAAGTATCAAAGTTATGATTAAGAATTGTTCTAAATTTCCAGATGAAAAGGATCTAATGCATTTTTGACTAGAAATCACCAGAAGAAATTCTTATGGCTTAATAGCCAAAAAATTTTAATTGCAGTATAAGAGGATTTTGTTTTCACTGTTGATGGCAAAACATTCCCTCTCACAGAAATTTTCTAGTATACTCAGGCAAGATACAGTGCATATTTGAAGATGACCTTGCAAATTACTTTTTATATCTTTTAATATATTTAAAATATTTTAAAATAATTTCAGTTATAGCTTTTTATTTTGGTTTATTCCTTTTGGTCCTTGATGCCCACTTTTTCATATTCCACTGCCCGGTGTTGACTTTTATCCTACAAACTTAATAGTCACATGAAACTCAGTATTATTTTATTTCTGCTTTTCATATGAAAAGAACCAAGTAGAGTTTTCATCTTTGACATTCTTTAACTTTTTCTAATGTCTTTAACATGTGGCATTTACAAATACTATCTGAAAGCATTCGGCTATCTAGAGGGAAGTAATGGTGCTGCTTCTGTCTATTTTCATTTTAGCCAACATTAGATCAATTACATGTGAATCTACTTTCCTACATTGCATGGCCAAAGTATCTCTTTTTTTTAGCCTTCTGTATTTGCTATTGGTCATACCGGGACAAACTGTTTTACTAAGCTTCAGTGTTCTCAAAGTTTGATACATCACCCAAGTATAGTTCATTTAGGTATTAAATTCTAATGTTCATTTCAAATGGATATTCAACTGAGAGGAAAATTCTATAGATATAGTTTCTTTGGACAGCTGAGTGTATTGTATTTTTTTCCCATATTCTCTATAAGCTGAGTCAGGTGATTCATTTTTAAACAGTTGAGAGAACCACTGAGTGGCTAATATTATCAGGAACACATTTGTGTGCAGATTTGTGTTCTAGGTGGTGGAAGAGAGTGGGCAGGGCTAGAACTTGGCATCCGTGGCACATTTAGAAAGTGGTGAAGAAAAATGACCACTGAGAATTCAAGAATGAACTGGGGGCAGTTTCCCTTTACAATGAAGATGGCAGCCCTAAGGGTATACTGAGTCTCTAATACTTTTACACATCTGTCTGTGTGTTGTACTGTGGTGATTTGCACGTTGCTGTGATAATGGAAGCTTTGCCACTGGTATTTCAAATACGAGCAAGGTCACCCATGGTAGACAGGTTTCAATGGAGCCTCTAGTCTAAGACAGACTAAGTAGAAGGACCTGGAAGTCTACTTCTGAAAAGCTGGCCAGTGAAAACCTTATGAATGGCAGCGGAACATTGTCTGATATAGTGCCAGAAGATGAGCCTCTCAGGTTGGAAGATACTCAAAATACGTCTGGGGAAGAGCTGTCTCCTCAAAGTAGAATCAGCCTTAATGACGTGGATGGAGTCAAGCTTTTGGGACATTCATCTGCTGATGTGGCATGACTCAAAACAAGAAGAAACAGCTGCAAACATCCATTAATAATCAGAATGTGGAATGTACGAAATGTGAATTTAAGAAAATTGGAAGTTGTCAAAAATGAAATGGAATGCATAAAGATATACATATCTAGGCATTAGTGAGCTGAAATAGATTGGTACTGGCCATTTTGAATTAGACAATCATACGGTCTACTCTGCCAGAAATGACAAATTGAAGAGAAATGGCATCCTGTGCATCATCAAAAAGTACATTTCAGATCTATCCTGAAGTACAAATCTGTCAGTGATAGGATAATATTCATATGCCTACAAGGAAGACCAGTTAATATGACTATTATTCAGATTTATACACCAACCACTAATGCTAAAGAAGAGGAGATTGAAGATTTTTACCAACTTCTGCAGTTTGAAATTGATCTAATGAACAACTAGAATGCATTGATAATTACCAGGGATTGAAATGTAAAAGTTGGAAATGAAGAGGGAGGATCGGTAGAAGGAAAATTTAGCCTTGGTGATAGAAATGACGCCAGAGACTGTCTGATAGAATTTTGCAAGACCAACGACTTATTCATTGCAAATAGCTTTTATCAAAACTGTAAACAGCGACTGTACATGCGGACCTCACCAGATGGAAAACACAAGAATCAAATCGACTACATCTGTGGAAAGAGACCATGGAAAAGCTCAATATTTTTAGTCAGAGCAAGGCTAGGGGCTGACTGTGGAACAGACCATCAACTGCTCATATGCAAGTTCAGTTGAAGCTGAAGAAAATTAGAACAAGTCCAGGAGAGCCAAAGTATAACCTTAAGTATATCCCACTTGAATTTGGAGACCACTTCAAGAATAGATTCGACTCATTGAACACTAATGATCCGAAGATTAGATGAGTTGTGGAAAGACATCAAGGACATCATACGTGAAGAAAGCAAAAGGTCATTAAAAAGACAGGAAAGAAAGAAAAGACCAAAATGGATGTCACAAGAGACTCTGAAATTTGCTGTTGAATGTTGAGTAGCTAAAGCAAATGGAGGAAATGATAAAGTAAAAGAGCTGAACAGAAAATTGCAAAGGACAGCTCAAGAAGGTAAAGTAAAATACAACGAAATGTGCAAAAAGCTTGATTTATAAAATAAAAAGGGAAGAACAGGCTCAGCATTTCTCAAGCTGAAACTACTGAAGAAAAAATTCAAGCCTCAAGTTGCAGTTTTGAAGGATTCTATGGGCAAAATCCTGAATGACACAGGAAGCATCAAAAGAAGATGGAAAGAATACACAGAGTCACTGTACCGAAAAGAATTGGTCAACATTCAACCATTTCAGGAGGTAGCACATGATCAAGAACCGATGGTATTGAAGGAGAAGTCCATGCTGCACTGAAGGCACTGTCGAAAAACATAGCTCTAGGAACTGATGGAATACCAACTGAGATGTTTCAACAAATGGATGCAGCACTGGAGATGCTCACTCATCTATGCCAAGAAATTTGGAGGACAGCTACCTGGCCAACCAACTGTCTGAGATCTATATCTGTGCCCATTCCAATTTTCAATTTATTGCACTATGTCTAATCCTTTTAGCTCCCCAGTTTGAGAAAGGTGATCCAATGAAATGTGGAAATTATCCAGTGATATCATTAATATTGTTACACAAGTAAAATTTTGCTGAAGATCATTCAAAAGCGGTTGCAGCCATACAACAACAGAGAACTGCCAGCAATTCAAGCTGGGTTCAGAAGGGGTCGGGGAATGAGGGATATCATTGTTGACACCAGATGCATTTTGGCTAGAAGCAGAGAAAAGCAGAAAGATGTATCCCCGTGTTTTACGGATTATGCAACAGCATTTGACTGTGTGGATAATAACAAACTATGGATAGCACTGCAAAGAATGGGAATTCCAGAACATTTAATTGTGCTCATGTGGAACCTGTACACAGACCAAGAGGCAGTCATTTGAGCAGAGCAAGGGAATACTGTATGGTTTAAAATCAAGAAAGGTGTGCATCAGGGTTGCATCCTCTTATCATACTTACTTAATCTGTATGCTTAGCAAATAATCCAAGAAGCTGAACTATATGAACAAGAATGTGGCATCAGGACTGGTGGATGTGATATGCAGATGACACAACCTTTCTTGCTGAAGCCAAGAGGACTTGAAGCACTTAGTGATGAAGATCAAAGACTACAGCTTTCAGCATGGATTACACCTCAATATAAAGAAAACAAAAATCCTCACAACTGGACCAATAAGCAACATCATGATAAATGGAGAAAAGATTGACATTGTCAAGGATTTCATTTTACTTGGATCCACAACCAATGTCAGGGAAAGCAGCAGTCAGGAAAGCAAACGACGTATTGCACCACACAAATCTGCTGCAAAAGACCTCTTTAAAGTGTTACAAAAGCAAAGATGTCACTTTGAGGACTAAGGTGAGCCTGACCCAAGCCATGGCATTTTCAATGGCCTCCTATGCATTTGAAAGAGGAACAACGGATAAGGAAGACCGGAGAAGAATTGACATGTTTGAATTATGGTGTTGTCAAGGAATATTAGATATACCAACGACTGCCAAAAGAACATACAAATCTGTCACAGAAGAAATACAGCTAGAGTGCTCCTTGGAAGCGAGGATGGCGAGACTTTGTCTCACATACTTTGGACGTGTTATTAGGAAGGACCAGTCCCTGGAGAAGAACATCATGCTTGGTAAAGTAGAGGGTTAGTGAAAAAGAGGAAGAGCCTCAACGAGATGTATTGACACAGTGGCTGCAACAATGGGTTCAAGCATAATGATTGTGAGGATGGCGCAGGACTGGGTAGAGTTTTGTTCTATTGTATATGTGGTCGCTATGAGTTGGAGCCAACTTGGCACCTAACAACAGCAACGATATTTTTAACTTCTCATAAGAAAATTACAAAAACAATTCTAATGTCCTCTATAGAAAAACAGTGTGTATAAATGCATAAGCATTGCTTTTTGTGAATAAACAACAAAATAGACTAAACTTGAACCAACAGGTATTTACACATATAAACATGTGTCACAAACTCTTTACCACTGTAGGAAATATCTTTACTTTGATGGTTGTCTTTGGTCTTTAAAGTAGCGTATAATTCAAAATTCAAGCTCATTATTATTATTATTATTGTTGTTGTTGTTGGCTCAGACCAAACTGCCTCTGATATATCTGTATCTAACGAGCTAACTTAAGAGGAAAAAAAAAAAAAAACCCTCAGAAATAATCAGCAGGAAGACCATCTGGGCTGGAAGCTCCGTCAGCATTTTCAGGGATGGAACATTGAGCTCACCATCCCCCCAGTGGGAGGGCAGCACTTAGAGAGGACACTGGATCTGCTGACATAGCTTCTGTGTGATGACAAATAAGAGTGGAGTGTCGCCGATCTGAAGAGGGTTTCATAACGGACAGCCAAGCTTCTCTTGGGCAGAAAAACAAGCAAACGATCAAGCCATATAAAAAGTAAATGGAAGTAAATATGGCTCCACCTGCAAAGATACATTATTTTAACTTGCATTTTCATTTCCTAGCTAGTCTCGTCATCTACTTTGGCTCTCAAAAAACTTTTTTGATACATCAAAGCGCTAAATTTAAAGAGTTAGTAGTAACATGATAATTCACCCGTATCTTGTAAACCTGTATTAAGGCATCCACGGGCTGCCACGATTTTCAATTTATTGCACTATGTCTAAGCCTTTTAGCTCCCCAGTTTGAGACAGAAAGGTGAAAAAGTAATGGAAGAGTGGTGCACAAAGGCATTAAGGTTATATTAGGGATGCTTCATATTTTGTGATAAATTCTCTGTACTTGACAGGGTAGTTTAAAAACTGGCAAGAGAGCTATAGAGGTAGCATGTCATTTTAGCAGCATGGGAGAAGATAACTAAGCTCGTAGATCATTTACTTGCTTCTGGTGTCTGAAATTGACAGGTGGGCAACATGTGTGCCACCAGCGACTGACGGAGCTAAAGAGAGTTTCCAGACAAAGCTTAGGGAGAAGATTTGTCCCAGAACGTTGGCACTGAAAAACTAAAGCATGACACACACCAATGTGCATTGGCTTCTGTAAAGGTAACAGATGTCTCTCTGACAGGTTAGCTAGAGAAGACAGTTTGTATAGTAAAAGGATGTGAAAAAGGAGATGGAATAAAGAAATCTGGAGAAGTTCCCACCCAGCCTGGGGTTCTTACCAACGCAGGTGGAAGAAAAGAATGGCTTATCTTCTTTCAGATTTTGGTAGGCAGTTTTGCATTTTGAATAGCTAGCAGCATTTCGTAGCTGTGT
Organism: Dugong dugon; assembly: GCA_030035585.1. Taxonomy (NCBI): domain Eukaryota; kingdom Metazoa; phylum Chordata; class Mammalia; order Sirenia; family Dugongidae; genus Dugong; species Dugong dugon. The sequence goes on from CM057467.1 coordinate 39,533,262, forward strand.
GAGACTGATAGAAAAATAATTCCGCATTTTCCTCCTCGCTTGCAGAAGCATAAAGTCCTCTTGTGTGACTCAGACTGCCTTGATCATCCATCAGTGTTGCTGTCCACTCTGTTTTAAATAGGAGTGCTTCAGAAAAAGCAGCCTATTCTTCAAATTGACATTTAGGACTGTTAAGAATACCACAATGACTTCACTTAGCAATTTGTTTGTGTGTGTGTGTGTGTCTGTGTGTGTGTCTGTGCAGCTTCTTCTGGTCACTAAAGTCACCCTGAGCAACAATGAAATGAAAGACATTTCTTTTAGAGAATCTGCTTATGTAAGCTTAAACTTCACTCCAACAAGTCAGAATATTATCTTCCGTGTTTTTCTTTTAAATAATGTCAACAAAAATAAGATAACAAAATTTGGATTTCTTCTGGGAAGAAGAAGTGTGTCTTAGTCATCTAGCGCTGCTGTAACAGAAACACTGCAAGTGGATGGTTTTAACGAAGAGAAGTTTATTTCCTCACAGTTAAAGTAGGCTAGAAGTCCAAATTCAGGGCGTCAGCTCCAGGGGAAGCCTTTTTCTCTCTGTCGGCCTTCTTCTCTGCAGTGTTGCCCTGGACTAGGAGCTTCTCTGCGCAGGGACCCCGGTCCAAAGGTAGCGCTCTGCTCCTGGCACTGCTTTCTTGATGGTATGAGGTCCCCAACTCTCTGCTTGCTTCCCTTTCCTTTTATCTCCTGAGAGATAAAAGGTGGTGCAGGCCACACCCCAGGGAAACTCCCTTTACATTGGATCAGGGATGTGACCTGGGTAAAGTTGGTGTTACAATCCCACCCTAATCCTCTTTAACATAAAATTACAATCATAAAATGGAGGCCAGCCACACAATTCTGGGAATCATGGCCCAGCGAAATTGACACACACATTTTTTGGGGGACATAATTCAAACCATGACAAAGTGCAACCAGAATGCTCCTTAGAAGCAAGGATGGCGAGACTACGTCTTACAAACTTTGGACATGTTGTCAGAAGGGATCAGTCCCTGGAGAAGGACATCATGCTTGGTAAAGTAGAGGGTCAGTAAAAAAAAAAAGGGAGGCCCTCAACAAGATGGACTGACATGGTGGCTGCTGCAATGGGCTCAAGCATAACAATGATTGTGAGCATGGTGCAGGACAGTGTTTGTGGTACACAGAGTCACTATGAGTCAGAATCGACTCAATGGCACCTAACAACAACAAGGACTTGGGGGCACGATTGACTGTAATAATTTTCCAGTTGAACAAAGCAAGGCTCAAAGAGGTAGACCTGCTCACAGTCACAAGGCACGTTAGTTACTAGCCCTTCGGATCCAGCAAGGAGGCAGATTAGGTTCCAAGGACAAAGCAGGAGCAGCAGAACACACACTTCCTGTCTCTGAAAACTTTGAACATTTGTTCTGACATGGGTGTTACCTCGCATGTAACAGTGCTACAAGTGGTGTTAGATTTTTCATATTCTATTACATGCATTCAGACAAGATAAAAATGAACGGAGGCTTGAGTAGTCAAGTCAGCCATCTGAGAACGAAACCTTGAACAATAGGTAAGATTCTATCCTGCTGGCCTTTTATAGTGGCCATTCATCAGACTAGAAACATATTACTATTTTTCTACATCTTTATTTCACTGTATCAAGGAATTATTATCTTAATCTGTCTTGCATGTCTTATATGCCTTTTCGTCTTTATAAGCTCTGTTAGTAATGGTATAAAGTTTATGTTCTTTGTCTCAAATATAAAATGTTCATTTACCTTTGGGTCAGATTTCATCTTCAGAACGAGGGTGCTGTTAGCTGCTCTTGAGATGCCCTCATCTCATGGTGACCTCAAGTACAATGCGATTCACAGGGTTTTCATGATTGATTTTTTGGAAGTAGATTGCCAGGCCCCTTTTCCTAGTCTATCTTAGTCTGGAAGCTCTCTTGAAACCTGTTCAGCATCTGAGCAACACACAAGCCTCCACCGACAGATAAGGGGTGGCTGTGCTGAGGTGAACCGGCAGGGAATCAAACCCAGGTCTCCCAGATGGAAGGTGAGGATTCTACAACTAAACCACCACTGCCCCCTAGGACGAGGGCAGAACTGATTAAATGCTTCCATCTACCTGTCAGAATGTGCGGCCAGCAATGTGTAACTAGCATCTCTGGCTGTAGACAGTTGAGTCCTAATGCCCTTTGCCTGAGAATTCCAGCATTCATTACTCAACTTGCTTAATAGCATCTTCATGTCACTGTCTAGTCTTCATATGAATACATTTTATCAGGACTGTAACATTTTTCAAGGTTTTTAAGGCACTGCTATTTCAGTACCTAATTTCTGGTTTTCTATCCAACCAGTCCACCATTAGCTAATGGTGGAAAGACTTTCTTTTCCTACCATTTATTTCCATGGATATTTGCAGTTGCTTATTGAAGATAACAATGCTACCGTTACAGAACACGTTAGTTCTTTTGATTTTAGAACCATTACACAGAGTTTAGCCAGCTGGTTTAGAATACTTGAATGTCGTTTTGTAATATGTTGTTGTTAGCTGCCATTGAGTCAATTCCAGCTCACGGTGACCTCATGTGTGCAGAGTAGAACTGCTCTATATGGTTTTCAAGACTGTGACCTTTCAGAAGCAGATCATCAGGCATGTCTCCTGAGGTGCCTCTGGGTGGGTTCAAACTGCCAGCTTTCTGGCTAGCAGTCCGGCACTTAACCATTTGCATCTCTATTTTGTGACACAGCACATAGCAGTTTCTAAAATAAAATTTTGGGAGGATGTGCCCCTTCAATTTAATTTTTTATTCAACATTGCTTTATTGTCAACAATAGTGTTTAGGATTAGTGTTGTGATCAAAAATGGGCTAATTCCATGTGCCTTTCTTCTTTTGATTTAGGAGAAGCTTTTCTTGGTAATGGGCAGCTAATCTACTCCTGTTCCCCGAATAGGAGTAGATTATAATAAAGATATGTGTTCTCAGTGTTAATGGTAATAAAATAAATAGCGAAACAAAAACATTCAAAACTAGGGACAATGACATCATTCATTTTTTTAAATTCTACAAACAGCACTTAAGTAGCACTTTTAATATTAAACTTGTGTGATATTGATAGCACTGTATGATTCTCCCAGTCTTTGTCAGGTCTCCTGTTTCTGGACATGTACAACAGCTCAATGCACAGACCTCTTTGTCTCTAACAGACTGTCTTGTGTTGTTTCCAGAATGTTTCCCTTGTCTTAGACTTGTCTAAACTCTGGGATTACTGGGACAATGTCTCCTGTTTTCTGTATATTTCAGAGGGTGTAACACAGCCCCACACAAACAATGGCTCTTTATGTACTTTTTATTGATTATGGAAAAACAAATCACCATTGCTCATTCACTATGCTGCCTCAAATTTATATTATAAAGGTTCATATAATAATTTCTTATTAATTATTTTGATTATCAGCTTACTATAGTGTTAAATGCCTTTAGACTCTTTGATACACAGAGAAATTGATTTTAAACAGCTCTGAATTGAACTGATGTCAGTTTTCAATGCCTTGTCTTTGGCCTGAACTACCAGGTTAGAATCTCTCTGTTCCTTTCACCAGAATGGCAGAAATGAAAACCACTGTAAAATTAAAAATGTGCATGAAGGAGCAGAGTGCTCTTTCAGCTCTGCTTTCTGACGACAAGCTCAAAGAGTCTGAGAACAATGCCTCCATCACCAAGGGGGTGAGTGTTGGCTCTGATGTTTACAGTCTAATTCACACTGGAATTGCTAGTGGTTCAATTAACACTGCTGTTCTGTAGATTGAGGGTTCTAACACAGCCTCTCCTGCAGAGTAATAGCAACATTACTTTTAAGCTTGCCTTACAAAAAAGTAAAAGAGCTACATCTAATAAAAGACCTTGCCTGGGGGCAAGATTTTCCCCCCTATTGAATTAGGAGAGAAAGTCTTCAGTATACAGTATATCTTATTTATCTTTTAAGCCCCAGAATCTAGCAGGATACATGCTACAACATCAACATAGGATAATTTTTGGTTAAATAAATGTATTTATGAATTATTATACTCCAGTCTTGGATTCTATTTAGTGTGTTATCTTTCACCTAAAATAGTTACATTTAAAATTTAAACATAACAGAGCTAAATGTTTCACTAATAAATATTATATGGAGGAGTAAAATCTTCACTGCACAAATGATTAGATTTCAAAATTTGTTAAAATTAAGGAAACTAAATAAAACAAAACAATTATTTCTTTGTTTCATCATAACTTGAGATAATCTATGGTTATAGATTTAACTCAAAATCTAATCTTAATGGTCATAATAGAGGCATGGATATTTCACAAAACATTGTCACAAATGCTAGTCAATAGCAGATATTTCACTCATGAATATTTTAATCATAGTTGATAGATACCATTAACAATTTATATAGATCAAACCAAGAGTCCTTAACATTTCATTTTGTTTTGATTATTCGATTTAAGTTACTGAGGTAAAAAGCAGATAAAGCAGCTAAAAGAGGTTAGCTATTAGATGTAAAATATGAAACAGGCAATTTTTGCTGTCATATAACTTAAAGGTATGAGCAAGACTTGATTTATATTGTAAGATCCCTATGGGAAGAACTATAATTTAAAAAAATACTAAAAGCGCAAAATACATCCACACATACCTAGTCTATGCTTTCAAAATGCCTGATGGTGATGATCAGTCACGACTTTCCAAGAAACAATTTCAGACCCTTTGTTGCTTTATAGAAATCAATTAAATCAATTCTAATTACATAATGTTCTGTTTAGTTAGCATTATCTTCATTCTGTCCTTTTTGTAATGTCTGGCTTAGTCTCCATTTGATGTTGCAAACAAAATTTACTGCCTTTCAGACTGATGTAATTGATCTAACAGCAATAATTAATAATATACATATATATTATATATGTATTATATTATATTATATATATACATATATATAATATATATTAATTATTGCTGTTAGATCAATTACATCAGTCTGAAAGGCAGTAAATATATATATGTATATATATATATGTATATGCAAAACTTGTTCAAAATACATTGGTGAATTTCGCTTCGTTAATTTCCCATGCCAGATGAGTAAATTTTGAATTTTGCAAATTAAGAAAGTGAGGTTCAGAGAGACTAGTTGATGTTCGAGATTATATCAACCCCAATATCTTACAGTATGAAACAGCAAGAACACAAGCTTGAGAGATAGACTATTTGCATTTGAATTCTGGCACGTAAAGATATCGGCAATTAGTTAATGTATTTAAGGAATTTAAGTAGCAGCACATTGCAAGTGCTCAGTATGTGCAAGATTTTATTAATATTACTTCAATATTTCTCCATTTCCAGAATCATCGAGGATGCCAAAGACTGCAGATTCCTAAGCCCCATCCTGTATCCACTGAATCAGAATCTCAAATTTGAAAATTAGGGCTCTCCTCCTTCCAATAACCTTCCAATGACCTTTTTGTAAAATTATGTTTGCCTTGCAAAAGAGATGTTTTCTTTTTTAAAAGTCCTTTTCTTACAGCACAGGTCTTACTTATGCCAGCAATGTGCTTAATTAAGGAGAATAGTTAAGGCATGGTAAATCTTATTCTGAAGGAGAATAGTAAGAATGGTTAGACATTTGAACGCAAGAAATACTTGTAAAATCTAAACTTTGTACATTTACTTATGGAAAATTGATAGTTCATTGGGTTATTGCAGAAAAGATGAGTTGTACAAAAAGCATAAGAAATTTCAAAGAAGCTTAAACCAATCCGGATATTTACCAAATAGTTCTCATTCATTTGATACATATTGACTGAGTGCCCACACATGCCCAGCACTGTGCTTGCCACCAGGGTTACAAAAATGAGTAAGAACAGGCCAGATTCCTGCTTTCATGGCACTTAAATGGTAAAAGTTTTATGTTCAAGAACTAATTGATTAAAAATTTGATTAACAAAAGTGAATTTTGTGTAGCTACTGATCAAGCCTGCATGAACAAATTATAGAAATGTTGAGGAGCCTGCAGGAGATGCTTTTAAAAGTCTTCCAAATTAATTCTGGCTATAAGGTCACCAAAATGCATTTCAATTAATTTTTTAAAACAATGTAAGAATACATTTCTCCCTGGGGCAGGTTAATAAAAATAATAATAACAATGACAATATAATTTACACAGGCACTGTTCTAAGCACTTTTCATAGATGGACTCAATTAATCCTTCAAAACAACCATATGAGGAAGGTAGTAGCATTATTGTCTGCATTTGACAGCTGAGGCTGAAATACTGAGAGGTGAAGCAACCCAAGGTCACACAGATGTAAGAGGCAAAGTGAGGATGTAAATCCAGGCAGGCTTGCACTAAAGTACACTATGCTCTAATAATTTTGTTACATTTAAATCAACCTTTAAATCATTAATTTGTTTCAATGCAGCTTCACACAGTTGAATAATGCCAGCTAGATGCTGGTGTACTTGTTCAAATTATTCTCTCTGATCTTATAGCTTCCGATATGTAATAGACTACATATACATATTTCATCAGCAGCCGTTTTATCTCTCTTCTTATTTCAAGGTCTGGCATGTTTTGAACAGCACAATGCAGAAAATGTTTTAATAATATGTCTGAATAAAAAATATTCAATATAATTTGAAATTTCCACTATGTCAGGAAGAAACATATGGATGATAAAGGAAGCTTTTTTTTTGGCATTTCGGATGAGCAGCTGTTCTAGTTGGTTGAATCCTTCCTTAGGATGGCCGTTATTGAGTCTTTATACTTCTGCACTGGCATTATGCTTCCTCTGAAAGGAATTCAGAACTATCCAAATGAATGGAAAGAGATCTATCTGTGTGCAATTGGATAATTCCCAGTGTAACAGCTGTGTAGTGCTAAGGCTGAAAGTGACTCTGGGAGTGAGGAGATGATGTGACTTTGTGTTCCCCACATCGTGATCCAAACTTCTCTAACGTTTAGGAACTACATACATTAATTTGCTCATACTAGTTCAAAATGCCTTTGAGTCCACTGCAAAGGTAAAGCTAACACACACATTTTCTTTTCTTCATTGGCAGTTACCATTTACTTGAAAAAAGACATGAGACGTGACAAAACGTATTTCTGCTTGAGTTATTTTCCTGATTATTTTTTTTTCCTGGGCAGCATAGAATTATAGTGGTAAAAGCATAGAATTCAGTGTCAGATCTCAATTTGAGCTTCTCTTTGAGAAAAGAATGCATGGTCTTTATTAAGCAACTACTGTGGGCCAAGTATTAAGTTGCATATTGATATAACTTTACATCTAATATTGCACTTAATCCTCAGCCCTACCTGTGGTTTAGGTAGTTGAGTAACCACTCTGTATGTGCTGAAGCTGGAACCCAAACCTGAGCCAGGTGTGTTGGAACTTGAAGCCTTGACCTTCTATGACACACTAGCATTGCTCTTCCTGTTTGTGAACAGTTACGATGGGCAGTTCCTTGGTGTGATCTGAGGAGAACACAAAGATGTACCTACAGTAGTGTAAAAATCTGCACCCCTCTCCACCATTAGAGTCAGTCTTTAGGTTAAGCCAGTGTTTCTCAAACTTGAGAAATCACAGACTCCAGAGAAGGTCTTCAGAGTTCCAGCATACCATGGATCCTAATGTGAGGATCTTTAAAGACTGAGCACTATAACTTTGCTTTATGGTTTCATGCAAGTGTAATTGGTAATAAAAATTAACACATTGACATAGACACTGAAACCATGCACTACTTGATTATAAGGGGATATCTAATAAGACTTTCCACCACCTGTCTGTCAGATGGCTGTACTGTGGTCACTTGCATGTTGCTATTGTACTTTGTCTTGCTTACTTTGGACATGTTATCAGGAGGGATCAATCCCTGGAGAAAGACTTCATGCTTGGTAAAGCAGAGGGTCAGCGAAAAAGAGGAAGACCATCAGTGAGATGAATCGACATAGTGGCTGCAACAATGGGCTCAAACATACCTATTGTAAGGATGTGCAACAGGACATTTCATTCTGCTATACGTGGGGTCACTGTGAGTTGGAACTGACTAGGTGGTCCCTTACAACAACAACATGGTGCTGGAAGCTATGCCACTGGTATTTCAATACCAGCAGGGTCACCCATGGTGGGCTTCCGTGGAGCTTTCAGATTAAAATAGACTAGGAGGAAAGAACTGGTGATCTACTTCTGAAAACTAGCCGATGAAAACTTTCTGGATCACAACAGAATACTGTCTAATATAGTGTTGGAAGATGAGCTCCCTAGATTGGAAGGCACTCATAATACCCAGTGGTCACAACAATGGACTTGCGCATATGAATAATTATGAGATGATGCAGGACTGGGCAAATTGTTGTTCTATTGTACGCTGGTCGCCATGAGTTGAAGCCAACTCTATGGCAACTAAGAACAAATAATAATTTCTGTTACTATTACTGAAATTAAATGGAATCCTGGTAGCATAGGGGTTTAGCGCTCAGCTGCTAACCAAAAAGTCAGTGGTTTGAACTCACCAGTTGCTCCTCGGGAAAAAGATGTGGCAGTGTGCTTCCTCAAAGATTACAGCCTTGGAAACCCTACTGAGCAGTTCTACCCTGTCCTTTAAGGGTGTTATGAGTCAGAATCGACTAGATGGCAATGATTTGGTTTGGTTTATTACTGAAATGAAAGTACAAATTTAAAAAATTCTTAAAGAACTTGAGGATTTCAATGGATGTGGACTTCGGGATTTAGCAGAATTTTCTTTTTAAGAAACTCTGATAACATGGAAACACATATCTTCATCATCCATTAAAAAGTTAGCACTGCTTAATTCGTGGGATTAATTAGTCAACCCCTAGTATGATCCTGAGGGAATGAAGCACAGGCCAGACAAGTTTCCCTGTGGGAAACAGGTTTGAATGGTACAGGGCCAAGGACACTGATATAAGAACTCAGATCCAGACCAAATACACCAGTCCTGAATTCATCATAATGGGTCTCAAACTCAGCAAGAGGGGTAGGTTGCAAGCTGTCATTTGTGCTTTGGAAAACACAATGGGTTATCCTAGGCATCTTCTTCTGGTTCAGATTTGTTTATTTTACACTTATCTAAGGGGTACTGACTCCTCTAAATCCTTACCAAAAATTCTTTTAAAAAGTCCCATACTTTTTGTTAATTGTAAAATAAACAAATTCACAGCAAGGAAATGAATGGCTCTATTATGGGGTGGATTCTTTTTAGGCTGTGTGGGGATGATTTACCCCTGAGTTCACTAGAACCTTGTGGTCCCTGGGTAGCACAAATGGTTTGTACTCAAGTACTAACCCAAAGGTTGGTGGTTCACCCAGCTGCACCATGGAAGAAAGGCCTGGTGATCTGCTTCCATAAATATTACAGCCCAGAAACCCTATGAAGCAATTATACTCTGAAACACATGGGGTTGCCACAAGTCGGAATCAACTCATTGGCAATGGTTTTGGCTGTGTTGTTTTGTTTTTGATTTTCGCTAGAACTTTAAAAGCAAGCAGAAACTACACTATACATTATTACATACCTGATTTCCGTGGGGGCTTATAAGTGACTGTTAAAATAATTGTGAGTAGAATTACATCTAGTTATAAACAAAGTCTGCATAGGAGGTATTAACTTTTGTTTTCCACACACAGCAAAATATCACAATATAAAATGAAATGTACCTTATAAATTGTGAAGCAAAAATAAAAAGGAAATAGACATGCAATTTACTTATCCAGAAACTTCAACTGTGAGAATAACAGAATTTAGACTCTAAATTGTGGAAAAGAAAGGAACAAGAACAAGGAACAACGCAGAATAAAAACAGTAGAAGAACTAGGAGGTTTACAGGCAAGATGTCTTCCGTCTGAATCCCTGTACACAATAATGGGGACATTGTGTGTGGGATTTCAGGTTGTGATGGGATTTCACGCAGTGGTGTGGTCCATGAGAAACTCTAGGGAAACAACATTATGGCAGAAGAGGGTCAGAGGGGGACATAATGTATATCACACCTGGATAACGTTAATATTTCTGAAAGGTTTTTTGTTCGTGCCAAATGTTAAATTTGGGAGAGACAAATACAAACGTTCAAATTCCCATAGTTAAAGCAATACAAACACAGATCAGCAATTAATAGCAATTTACATACCAGCTCAATTCTGAAATGAATTTAAAAATCAGATCGTTATTTTTCGTTCTTCGCTATTTTAACTTCATGGCTACTGATGAGATGACTTAGGTAATGCTGACATAGGCTAGAAGTTCAGATTCAGTTGTTCCATATGTACGTGAAAACCATAGTACAACAAAGCTGTATCCTGCTATTTTTCTTCTGTCACTATAAACTGTTCAAATCTGTAAAAATATGATGGCTAAGAAATTTTTGGCAGGCGGACAAGAGATGCTAATATTTTGGATGTGCCAAAGCACCTACAGAATAAAGTGCATCATTTGTTATTATTGAATTATAGCTTTGCTTATTTTTCCTTTATTTTATCTTGCAAAACTTTCAAATACAAATTCACACATCAATTTGAAAACACTAAGAAAAAATATTACTCCTAGCGAGGCTTTCAACTTTCAAAAAGTACATTTTTCTCCTTCAGTTTCTATCTACAATTAACATTTTTTTTTCCAGTTGGAAAACTTATACAGATTTTCCCTCTTTGCATCCAACACTTGAGAATGAAGTACAATTCAAATATCTCTAAAGTAGAATTTAAATTGTGAGCTAAATTTCTTTTACAGTATAGCGGAAACCAGTGAATTTATCTACTTAACTGCAGATGTTATTGACAGAAACATATACTATACAATTTGTGATACAGACCTATAAAATAGAGATTATACTTAATGTAACATCAGATACTCTGGCTCTTTCAAATATTTCATGTTTCAATTATTTAAGTCTTTTTTTTACTTCCTTCTGTAAACAATAGAGCTGGCAGCTTGCGTGACACATTAATTATATCAATAGTCTATGAATTTGGGATAAATTTTTCCTATTCTTGGTGACCATCAGAGTGAATATTCCTCAATTATGTTAGGTAATATCAACAAGAAGGAGTCCTGTCGCATAGTGGTTAAGCACTTGCCTGCTTAGTGAAAGGTCAGCAGTTCAAACCCACCAGCCACTCCAAAGGAGAAAGATGTGGACTAGAAGGATTGGAAAAGCATTGATGAAGACTGCATTTGAGGAGACCACTGCAACAGGCAGTCAGGGTACACCTGAGGCTCAGTGTGTTATAACTCATCTCTTTAATTACTAGCTAAGGCTTTGCAATTCCATTATCGTAGTTTAGGTTCCTCTTATCCTTTTAAGCAATTCCTTCAGTCAGTGTGATATGCCCCACTGAAGAAAGCCATTCTACAACTTTCAGATAAATGCTGTTCAATTGGAATGACTGATTTTTCAGAATCCATAAATGTGGGCTATTCAATATAAATGTTAAGACATTTTTTACTTCTGTAGATAGCTTACTATGTTTTATAAGTGAAGCAAGAGCCAACATCTATTCTGTTTAACACTGATGGAATTTTTAGCAATATCTTCCTATGCTTGATTGGTGTTCTTAAATATCTCCACTTTCCCTTAGTGTACTTAATGTTTTATTTATACTCACTTAATAAAACTAGAAAGGCAATTGCCAAGGATTTCTTTAGGGGTTTGCAAATAGCACACAATGATTCCTTTTCCTAACCATCCAATCCATAAAACTGAATCCCTGAATTTATAATCCAGTTTGTCTAGTCTCAGGTGTTTGGACTAGGAGAATTCTTTAACAATTTGGGCCAGCTGGCATTTTTTTTTTTTTTTTGGATCTAATCTAGTTCAGTCTGGTTTAATCTCATAAATCAATGCCTGTGGAATGACTATCTTTGATCCACCATTGAAATGCAGGGAGAGCTGGACTGCATGCAAATAAGAATGAAGCAGATGCACAAGAGGGTCTTATGGCCTGGCCCTGGTGGCTCTTCAGTTCCTGGCACCTTTGCTTTCCTGAAGATTCTTCGTATTCCTGACCTTGGGATTTATGAAGCACCCTCTCAGCTAGGCACAGTTGTTTTCTGTTACTTTCAACTGAACATTCTAAAAAGTAACTTTTTTTGTGTGGTTGGTATTGTTCATCCATCATTCCTATGATTAAAATGATTGAGATAAATGGCTGTCACTTTTATATATGGAATGGGCTTGAACTTTTCCATGCTCTCTCCTAGGCTGCATCTTGATGGTGTCAAAAACCATAAAAAAAATAATATGATAAATAAAAAATTTTTGGATAATGTGTTATTTTGGGCACTGTAAAACGACTTTAAACTGAATAGTCCTTTATTAAAATGAATGAGGGCTTATTTTAATCAGATGAATATTGCTTTTATTTAAACAAAATATGAGAATGTAAGGCAAGACACACGAATGTTAAGAAGAATGTTTCATCTCTGTGGGGAATGATATATCTAATATTGTTATTTGCCTGCTATTATCAATTATTTCATGAATTAGTCAATGAAAATAAAATATTCCAGGTAACTGAACCATATAACTAAATGGCACTTAAAAAAAAAATCATGTAATTTGAAGGGATATGTTTTTAAAATTAAGCAACATCATGATAAATGGATAAAAGATTGAAGTTGTCAAGGATTTCATTTTACTTGGATCCACAATCAACACCCACTGAAGCAGCAGTCAAGAAATCAAACGACACATTGCATTGAGCAAATCTGCTGCAAAGACCTCTTCAAACTGTTAAAAAGAAAAATTGTCACCTTGAAGACTAAGGTGAGCCTGACTCAAGCCATGGTGTTTTCAATTGCCTCATATACATGCAAAAGCTGGACAATGAATAAGTAAGACGGAAGAAGAATTGATGCCTTTCAATTATGGTGTTGGTGAACAATATTGAATATACCATGGACTGCGAAAAGAATGAAAAAAATCTGTATCTTGGAAGAAGTGCAGCCAGAACGCTCCTTAGAAGCAAGGATGGTGAGACTACGTCGCACATACTTTGGGCATGTTATCAGGAGGGACCAGTTCCTGGAGAAGGACATCATGCTTGGTAAAGTAGAGGGTTAACAAAAAAGAGGAAGACCCTCAATGAGATGGATTGACACAGTGACTACAACAATGGGCTCAAGCATAGCAATGATAGTAAGGATGGTGCAGGACCGGGCAGTATTTTGTTCTGTTGTATATAGGGTCGCTATGAGTTGGAACTGACTTGATGGCACCTAACAACAGCATGATTTAAAATATGTTACCCACCACCTTGCTTTCTTTAAAAACAACATTTTTTTTTTGTGATTATGCAATTAATACAGCCAGAATGCTCCAAAGAGGCAAGGATGGCAAGACTTCATCTCACATACTTTGGATATGTTATCAGAAGGGACTCATCCCTGGAGAAGGACATCATGCTTGGTAGAAGGTCAGTGAAAGAGAGGAAGACCCTCAGTGAGATGGATTGACACAGTGGCTGTAACAATGGGCTCAAGCATAACTACAATTGTGAGGATGGTGCAGGACCGGGCAATGTTTCCTTCTGCTGTATATAGGGTCGCTATTAGTCGGAATCAACTTGATGGCACCTAACAACAACAATAGCATGCAATCAATACATGTTCATTGAAGAAAAATTGTTAAATAAAGAAAAAAATTAAATTATCTATAATATCAATTCCAGAAATAAGCACCATTAATATCAGGTGCATTGTTTTCAATTATAAGATTTAGTGTGTGTGGTGTGTGTATATGTGCTTGTACATGTTGGTGTTGGCTGGCATTATAGTTTCCAAAAAGGGGTCACATTGTCCTGCCTGGAATGAGAATTGGTGCCATGTGGATGCCGAGTTGAGGGAACCTCCTGTTGGTTTCATGGTCATACACACTTTTGAGAACAAATATGTCTAAAATATGATTAGAGATTAGAGACATTTTTAAGGGGATAAGTAATTGTTTTAAACTTACGGTGCTTGACAGGCATTTGGCAATCATCCAGACCAAAATTATAGTTAGAGCAATGGTAAAAATAAAATTGGCCCCAGACAGAATGCTAAGAAAGCAGAGTTGAGTACTAAGGGCTGAAAGTGGAGAATACTTACGTGTGCGATCAAAAATATAAGACAGAGAATGTGCAGTATTGAAAATAATCATGGTATCATAATATTAAAAAAAAAGTGCAAAATAAAGTCAGATAACATAAAAGAATTTGAAAGGATGAAAAACAAGAGCATTTAAAAGTATGAGGAATACAACAAAATTTTAGCCAATAGAATCTAGCAACATATCAAAAAATAATTCACCATGACCAAGTGGGATTTATACCAGCTATGCGGGGATGGTTCAACATTAGAAAAACAATCAACATAATCCATCACATAAATAAAACAAAAGACAAGAAAAACACGATCTTATCAATTGATGCAGAAAAGGCATTCGACAAAGCCCAACATCCATTCATGATAAAAACTCTCAAAAAAATAGGAATAGAGGGGAAATTCCTCAATATAATTAAGGGCATTTATACAAAACCAACAGCCAACATCATCCTGAATGGAGAGATTTTGACAGCATTCCCCTTGAGAACAGGAACCAGACAAGGATGCCCTTTATCACCACTATAATTCAACATTGTGCTGGAAGGAGGTCCTAGCCAGAGCAGTTAGGCTAGAAAAAGAAATAAAGGGCATGCAAATAGGTAGGGAAGAAGTCAAAGTATCTCTACTTGAAGATGATATGATCTTAGACATAGAAAACCCCAAAGAATCCACAAGAAAACTACTGGAACTAATAGATGATTTCAGCAAAGTTTCAGGATACAAGATAAAAATACAAAAATCAATCAATTCCTTTACGCCAACAAAGAGAACCTTGAAGAGGAAATCACCAAATCAATACTGTTTACAATAGCCCCCAAGAAGATAAAATACTTAAGAATAAATCTAACCAGAGATGTAAAAATCTTTGCAGAGAAAACTACAAGACACTACTGCAAGAAACTAAAAGAGACCTGCAGAAATGGAAAAATATACCTTGCTCATGGATAGGTAGACTCAACATAGTGAAAAAGTCAATTCTACCCAAAGCAATCTACAGATTCAATGCAATCCCGATCCAAATTCCAGCAGCATTTTTTAATGAGATGGAGAAATAAATCACCAACTTCATACGGAAAGGGAAGAGGCCCTGAATAAATAAAGTACTACTAAAGAAGAAAGAAGTGGGAGGCCTTACACTATCTGATTTTAGGAACTATTATACTGCCACGGTAGTCAAGACAGCCTGGTACTGGTACAACAACAGATACATAGACCAATGGAACAGAGTTGAGAATCTAGATATAAGCTCATCCACCTATGAGCAGCTAATATTTGACAAAGGTTCAAGGTCCATTAATTGGGGAAAAGACAGTCTCTTTAACAAATGGTGCTGGCATAATTGGATATCTATATGCAAAAAACTGAAACAAAACCCATATCTCACACCATGTACAAAAACTAACTCAAAATGGATCAAAGACTTAAATATAAAATTGAGAATGATAAAGATCATAGATGAAAAAATAGGGACAACGCTAGGAGCCCTAATACATGGCATAAACACAATACAAACCATAAGTAACAATGCACAAGCACCAGAAGAGAGACTAGATACATGGGAGCTCCGAAAAATCAAACACTTATGCTCATCAAAAGACTTCACCAAAAGAGTCAAAAGACAACCTACAGACTGGGAAAAAAAAATTTGGCAATGACAAATCTGATCAGCTTTAAAGATACTGCAAATCCTCAACAACAAAAAGACAAATAACCCAATTAAAAAATGGGCAAAGGATATGAACAGGCATTTCACCAAAGAAGATATTCAGGTGGCTAACAGACACATGAAGAAATGCTCACGATCATTAGCCATTAGATAAATGCAGATCAAAACTACAATGAAATATCTTCTCACCCCAACAAGGCTAGCATTAATCCAAAAAACACAAAATAACAAATGCTGGAGAGGTTGTGGAGAGACTGGAACACTTATACACTGTTGGTGGGAAGGTAAAATGGTACATCCACTTTGGAAATCGATTTGGCGCTTCCTTAAAAAGCTAGAAATAGAAGTACCATACGATCCAGCTATCCTGCTCCTTGGAATATATCCTAGAGAAACAAGAGCAGTCACACGAATATGCACACCCATGCTCATCGCAGCACTGTTCACAATAGCAAAAAGATGGAAGCAACCTAGCTGCCCATCAACAGATGAACGGATAAACAAACTATGGTACATCCACACAATGGAACATTATGCAACGATAAGGAACAATGATGAAGCTGTGAAACATTGTATAACATGGTGAAAGCTGGAACTTATTATGCTGAGTGAATTAGTCAGTCACAGAAGGACAAGTACTGTATAAGACCACTATTATAAGAACTCAAGAAAAGGCTTAAACACAGAAGAAAACATTCTTTGATAATTACAGGGGTGGGGAGGGACGGTGAGGGTTATTCACTAACTAGATAGTAGATAAGAATCATCTTAGGTGAAGGGAAGGACAGCACACACTACAGGGGAAGACAGCACAACTAGACTAAACCAAAGCTAAGAAGTTTCCTCAATACAATCAAATACTTGGAGAGACAGAGTAGCAGGGATGCCGGGTCTGGGGACCATGCTTTCAGGGGACATCTATGTCAGTTGGCATAACAAAGCTTATTAAGAAAATGTTCTGCACCCTACTTTGGTGAGTGGTGTCTGGGGTCTTAAAAGCTTGCAAGCGGCCATCTAAGATGCATCAATTGGTCCCAACCACTTGGAGTAAAGGAGAACGAAGAACACCAAAGACACAAGGAAAGTATTAGCCCAAGAGACAGAATGGGCCACATAAACCAGAGACTTCATCAGCCTGAGACCAGAAGAACTAGATGGTGCCCGGCTACAACCAATGAATGTCCTGACAGGGAACACAACAGAGGGTCCCTGATGGAGCAGTAGAATGATGGGATGCGGAACTCAAATTCTAGTAAGAAGACCAGACTTAATGGTCTGACTGAGGCTGGTGGTGCCCTGGAAAGCATGGCCCCTGGACTCTCTATCACCCCAGAACTAAAACACCTTCCGAGGCGAACTCTTCAGACAGGGATTGGACTGGACTGTGGGACATAAAGTGATACTTATGAAGAATGTGTCTCTTAGATAAGTAGATACAAGAGACCAAAGGGGCGGCTTCTGTCCAGAGGTGAGATGGGAAGGTAGAGAGAGTTAGGAGCTGGTTGAATGTTCAAGGGGAATCAGGGGCAGAGGGGAGGAGTGTGCTGTCGCAGAATGAGGTGAGCTGTTGGGGTCTCATAACAATGTATGTAAAAAAAAATTTTGTATGGGAGACTAACTTGAAACGTAAACTTCATTTAATTACAACAATAAAAAAAAAAAGAAAAAATAAGAGTATGAGGAATAAAGGACATCTTTGGATTTGGACAAGAGAAGGTTAATACTTGAAGAGGTCCAATACTGTAGAGTGGGGGTGGGTAAAACCTAAATTGCAAGGGATTAAAGAGTGAGATATAGAAGAAACTTTGTAGACAATATTTCAATGAAGGTGATGATGGCAGATTTAGCATAGTAGCTCAGCAGAGTGTAGGTTATGGAAAAGTGATTATTTAGAGTTTGGGGAGATTTTGGTGGTGTGTGTAGATAGAGGAGGGGGAGAAAATGAAGGTCAAAGAAAGTGTGTGGATTTTGAAGAGAAACATCTTTGAGTACAAGAAAACATGGGATCATTTGGAGGGTCAGGCTCAGAGGCAGGGAAGGGGTGTTTCTTAGAGGCAGGAAGAAACTAAGAGGGAATGGATGAGTATTCAGGGAGTTTTGATGTTGATGGGATATTGAGGGAGTCCATATTGAATTGTTTCAGTAAAAGCAGGCTAATCTGTGGAGAATTGTTGTCAGGTGCCCTCAAGTTGGCTCTGACTCATAGCAACCCTACGTATAACAGAACAAAACGTTGCCTGGTCCTACGCCATCCTCAAAATCGTTGCTATGTTTGAGCCTATTGTTGTACCTACTGTGTCAATCCATCTCATAGGTTCTTCCTGTTTTTTTGCTGACCCTCTGCTTTACCAAGCATGATGTCCTTCTCCAGGGATTGGTCCCTCTTGATGACATGTCCAAAGTAAGAAAGATGAAGTCTCACATCTTTACTTCTAAGAAGCATTCTGGTTGTACTTCCTCCAAGACAGATTTATTCATTTTTCTGGCAGTCCATGGTGAATTAGCAGAGTCGAAAAAGTCCCGTTTGATATTTGTGAAAATTGGAAAAATGTTTGGAATAAGGGTTTTGGAGAGAGTAACAGGATTTTAACTAGGAATAAGCAGAAGCATTCCTCAGCAGAAGTGAAGGCCTAAGCCAATTTGTAATGGAACAAACTGACCCCATTTTATGCCTTTCTCCAGGACTACTTGTCAACCTGGAAACAGGAAGAAAGTGATGATTGAGTTTATTTTTAAACTAATGTAAAATTGGAGGATATTCTTATACCATGTTTTGAGATGCTTAAAATAAATTTTTGTGTTTTTTGTAAGGGAGGAAATTTTTTGGAGAGAGGAAATTTTGCCCAAGTACCCAAACTTATCTAACTTATACAAATATTATCTAGACAAACCAAGAGAGAAAATGTATATCATTGATGAAAAAATTTATCACTAAATGGAAAAAGATATTGATCAACACATTTCATACATTAAGTAAAGACTTTCAAGAAGGAATTAATATTTTTGCTTCATAAAATTTTGGAATTCTGCAGAGCTAAAGAACCAAGTCAGGAAAATCTATCCACTACCAAAGTCTATTTTTAAATAGTTAACATTAGGTTGCAAGCAAGCCCTGTCGCAGATTAAACTATCCTTATATTAGGATGTTAGATGATCTATAAAGCTATAAGAAACTAGAACATCTTATCAACCATATTCTATATATGCATCACATAAATATACCAGAGTAAGATAAACAATGTGCTATGGCATAAACCAAAAACTCGTTGCTGTCAAGTTGATGCTGACTCCTAGTAGCGATCCTATAGGAGAAAATGTATGTATGATATTTTTACTGGCATCTTTAGTACATAATAGATGCAGGAATCCACGAGTTAAAGTAACTAGTGATCTATATATTGTTTTCATTACTTTTAAGTTAAAATAGGAGAAAATCTTTAAAACAAGATCTGGCTCCAAATTCCAAATGATAAACTTTGACTACAGCCAGCCTACGCTGATGATTCATGTACTTGACACCTTCTTAGCATTTATGTATATAGGTTTTACTATGCTCATTTTCACTGTTTATGTGTCCCATTGTGACTTTCCTGGTTGCTTTTTCTTGCCTCCAGAATCTTCCTACCTTCGGTTCATCCTCCATACTCTTTAGTGTTATATTTCTGAAGCATAATCTTTTATCATGGTACCACTCTACTTTAAAATAACTGCTAGCACCCCTTTACCTAGAGCATAGAATCCAAATTCTAAGGTATGGCATACACAACCCAGGGTTATTTGTTCTCATTTCTCCCAAACAACCTCATTAGCCTCATCACCTCTGTCACTCATCTCCCACTCTTTTTTCTTAAGCCATATTGAGTTATTTACATTTACATAGCACAGCATACTCTTTAACATGCTGTTCTCTCTAAGAATCACACCTCTCGCTCCACTTCATCTGGAAATCTTTTATTCAGTGTTTGAGATCCACTCATCTGAACTGTTATCCTTAATGAAACCTCCCCTGATTCTCCAGGTAAAATGATCTGCCTTCTCTGTATGAGAAAACTCTAGGCATGGTCTTATATGTGCCCCTATTAGAGCATGGTTTTATATTGTATATGGTTATCTACACAGAGGCCTGCCATTTCACTTCATGTACTATTACTCAACACCTAGTGTATGCCACTAACTGTCCTAGGTGTGAGAATTCAGAACAAGACCTAGTTCTTGTCCTTTGCCCCACAATTCCATTACTAGACTCTAAGTTTCTCAGATTTTGAGTTTTTTTTTAAATCTTGCATTCTTTCATCTCTAGCACAATGCCTGAAATATATTAAGAGCTCAATAATTGCTACTTAAAATAATGAATGACTGAAAGAGTATTTACATCTTATACTCTGCACATATTCTATTATCATTTAGCTACTTTCATGCTAAAAACTATAATTCTATTTTTTCACATATCAATTTGCATTGCTGGTTTCCTTATTCTCTTTCACCACTGATTTGTCATAAAGCACTTACTTAACAGAGAATACAGAAAAATTATGTGTGAAGATTGTCATTTATGAAATTGATCAGATTATTGAATATACAGGTATCACTTAACATTCAAGACCCTTTAAATTATTATCCTATCACCTCTTTCAGCTTTAATTTATATGGCACACATGGCCTACACTCCAGAAAACATGGACAGCTTGACATTCATATTGATCCTTACCTTCCCATCTCTTCCCCTTTACTCATTTAATTTCCTCTCTCTGGACTGTCTTCCCCTTCCTGTAACTGAAAGCCTGTATTAACTTTTCTGGCATTAATTCAAACTCTATCTTCTACATAGAGCCCTCCTTAACCTTCACTTTGATATGGCATCTTTTTCCTTTGAATCTCTAAAAAAATTTTTGTACTTCTCTTATGCTATTTATCCTATTGTACTTTCTGTTACAGTAATTTGTGTTCTGTTTTCTCTTTGCTGTCTAAATCTTAGTTTTTGCCTTAGATCTAACCAGCCTGGTATATCTAGCAGATTATACACAAATATGTGTCTAATTTAATTGAATGACTCAGCTCATAGTAGGAAGACTCTAGCCTCTTTTCACCAAGGCATCATTTAGTACGGTCATCAAAGCATCTGTTTCTATACAGCACCAGGTGTGTGTTTTTCTTTTTTAAAGGCCCTAAGTATGATTTATTCTTTCTCTTTTTTTGAAACATTTTTATGTGAAAATCTAAGCAACACTTTGACTTCCTAAAATTAAAATATGTAGATCCTGATTACTATTTGCTTGATTTTTGAATGGTCATTCCTTCAGTAAGAGGCTGATTTCATCACTCTATTATCT
The DNA here is from genome assembly GCA_030035585.1 of Dugong dugon. NCBI lineage: Eukaryota > Metazoa > Chordata > Mammalia > Sirenia > Dugongidae > Dugong > Dugong dugon. The sequence continues at coordinate 39,554,402 of CM057467.1, forward strand.
CTAGTTTTTAAAGCAAATTTTTATTTTTTTAAGCCTGCTAATGCTAATAGTAGTGATACCAATATCCTTCTTTATCCATCCATGGATGTTTTTTATAAGACAACGTTGTTTTTCTTCAAATAAAATGCGTTTAGAAGAAAATTGGCTCATACGTAGGTTTGATTTTCAGTACTAAACTTGGCATTACCTACTGGGGCTGGCAGTTCCCACTCTGCTTGCCTTGTCATCTACCATTGTGTGCTCTAGTAGCACAGCCAACACCTGTGACCACACAAAGGACCATCCACAGCAGCTGCAGGGCTCAGATGTCCATGCTGAAATAAATTTCTAAAGCTGAAATATTTGGATCTGTAGCTGGCTCTCTTTTTTGATCCTCTCAGGAAATGTTGGGATTGCCTGATGCTGCATACTGCTATATATTAACTGTCCAAGACCTGTTTGCTCTACTCTCTTCTTTGGCCAAACTAAGCGCAGAGGTCCTCTTTGGCAGCATAACATAGTGGTTAAGAGAATAGATTTGGAATCAGAATGCTCAGATTTGAAGCCTAGATCTGTTGACTTACTCGCTGTGTAATCTTTGACAATTCACTTAACCTCTGTGGGCCTCAATTTTCTCATCTGTAAAATGGAGATAATATCACCTACCTCATTAGAATGCTGTGAAGAGTAAATGAGTTTACATATGTAAAGATTTTAGTCAATGCCTAGCTATGGTAAGCATGATATAAGTGTTTGCTATTATTACTAGATTAAAAATTCCTGAAGAACCCCAGACATAATTTGAAAGCAACTTTTTCCTATTGTCTATGATCAGCCATGTTTCTTCCTTCATAGATTTCTTTTTTTCATTTGCATTTTTGTGGTATATGCTTCTTATTTATCCCAAACAATGCATGAGGATCATTAAAATACATGGGGCTTAGGCCTCACCCTCATCAGTTTAGAACCATGTTAAAGTTCTTTTTCTCTTTCAGAAACTTTTAAGAACATAATATACCACTTACTATCTATACAGTAACCAATTGTTAAGTGCTAAAATTTAAAAAATATATATATTTTCCTTTTTCTAGTATAGACAACTTCGTAAGTGACAGGAATGTCAGATGCACCATGAATTCCATATATGTCCTGGATGCCCAGCCCTCCTGGTCTTTCATTCCAGAGTTCTACACCTCTCTCCCCTGTGATAACTGTTAAGTGCTTGCTCATGCCTCAGCCTTTTATTGATTTCATTATTATGCCTTGCCCATCTATTTATTCGTTTATAAAATTTCATTTGACCTTCTATGTTCCAGGCACAATTCTAGACCCTGTGAATATGGCAGTGAATAAATAAACAAAATATCCTGTTGTAATGGAGTTTATGTTAAATAAGTAACAAGTATAGAATATATGCTGGAGACATGTGTTATGGAGAAAACTAAAGCAGGGAAGGAGAATGGTGAATATTAGGATGGAGAATGGAAATTTTAATATCACTGAAAAAGTGATATTAAGCAAGGACTTGAAGGAAGAGAGAGAGTGAGGCCTTCTTCTATCTATGGAAAGAATATTCTAGGCAGAACAAGCAGCATGTACAAAGGCCCTGAGGATAAAATGTTCCTCATATGTTCAAAGACAGCAGAGAGGTGCATACGGTTGCAGCAGAGTATGTAAGGGCAAAGTTGTAGGAGATGATGCCGGAGACGGAAGAATAAACCATGTTGGCCTGGCATGCCACTGTGAGGACTTTGGCTTTACACTAATAATCTAGGGAGGCATTGGACAGTTTCAGGCTGAGGAAGGATGTGATCTATCTTAGTATTAGAAGTTCACTCTAGCTGCTATGTTGAGAAGACATGGTTTGGGGTAAGAGCAGAGCAGAGAGATCAGTTAGAAGGTTACCATAACAATACAGCTTAGAGAGGACAATGTCTCTGCCTTTGGCCTACTCTTTACTTGATAGTAAGTTCTCCAACAAAACTAAGGCACGTACACAGACTCAATCAGGGTTTTGGAAATAAGTTTAAATTGTTTCTAAAGTTAAAAGTATTGTTACTTACTCGTGATGGTTCCAAATTCAATTTCTACAGACCCTATTGATAACTTAGTTAACATAAACTATAAGGCCGCATAAAACAATGAAAGAAAAATAAACTAAATGCACCCTGGCCTTGAGATAAGTGAAAACTGATTATTCAACGTAAAGTTTCATTTCAACTACCATGTATACATTAAATGTTTGGAATGCCTTCGAAAAATACTTTCTGTTTTTATTTTTTCTACAAACACATCTCATGCATAAAGGCAACCAGATAATTGACGTTTAGTATACTTAGTTTGATATTTTACACTGGAGGTTTTGATCAGGCCTACAATTCTAGGATATACTGAAGAATGGGAAATATCATTCCTCAAATAGTGAGGCTTGAGTTCTGGTTATCCAGTTACTGAGAGGAATGTTTCATCATTATGCTGGAAGACTTAGGTTGAATGCAATATATCAGGTGCAAATACCTATGTTTATGATATAACAGATTCATAATACTGCTTCCATGGCACCCATATTCAGATCCTATCATTGATCCTAAAATCAACTCCAATGTTTATTGACTTCCTTTCATGAATAATTTTAAAAATGTATTTTGAAGTTTTGCAAATTTGATTTTCTTGGTAATGAAAACATATATAGAGCAAACATAAAATTAACGGTCTCTTATACATAAGATAATTTTAGTGACATAATATGATTTTAAAAGGAGGTTCTAGGCAAGTGTGGCAACCTTCTCCTGTTAAGGGCCAGATAGTAAATATTTTAAGATTTGTGGGCCATACAGTCTCTACTGAAACTACTCAGCTCTGCCATTGTAGTGTGAAAGTAGCCATGGGCGATACTAAAGAACAAATATGTCTGGGTTCCAATAAAACTTTATTTACAGAAATAGGCAATTGGCTACATTTGGCCTGCAAATCATAGTTTGAGTGCCAGGGTCATAGTCTCAGACTTGGTTCTGCACATGCTCTTCAGTATCATTCTTTCCACATTTGTTTCCACTAAGCTGCTCATTTTCTCATCAGTGATTTCTTTAGCAATGTTAGCATGAGGGTTTCTTCAAACTTGCTCTGATTTGTCTAACGTACGCGACTCTTCACTACTTTAACTCTTGCTGTTATTGTTGATGCAATTCTACTATTTTTTTTTTAAATAGTATTCTTTGTCTTTTTAATTTAAATATCTGTGTACAGCCTTATACTGCTGAAAGGAGTATTTCTCTATGCTGGATCAGAAAGATCTTGATTGTTCCACTGTCTGTTGCACTCTGCACCCTGTACCCTGTGTTGATCTGTACTGAGTTCATCTGCATAATGGCCTTTGCTGAAGTAGGCTGCTCTTTGAATCCATTTTTCAAGGTTATTCTGCTTCAACGGTTCTCTCCTTCTTGAAAACCTTGCATAGCCAGGGCTGGTTACATACTTCTGGGTTTGTTGAACTCCTTGGCTATAGTAACATCTGGCCCAGTAGTTATTATTGGCCTTGTTCTGACAACTGTGTGTCTTTCTTTGGTCTCTTGGATCTAGTAAGGGTAAATCTGATTTGTTCCTATGTTTTTAGAAAAGAAGCAATAATTTGTAGTCAAGGTGCTATTTGGGAGACTGTATTTTCTTAAGGAAATAAAAATTCCCTTTCTTTTTGGTACTTTTTCTGTTCCTCTTTTCAAGAAGTATCTCTCTTTCCTTGACTACAGTAACATGAGGAAAACATATACTTGATATGGAAGAATACAACTGATCATCAAACTTTTGTCTTTCTAGCTGAATAGCCATTTTGGCCATTCAAAGCCTGCTTACTAATTAATATACTCTATATATGGTTCATATGTACACCAATGCACATTTTTAGGGAAAAAATGCTTTCTAATATAAATTTACTTTGGAAGGGTATTTTTTAGACTTAATATGCATGTTGACTCTATGGTTCTAAATATTTATTTCCTATATAACTGAGTGGAATCTAAGATAATGTAATGTAGGTAATGTAAAACTCACAAAATGAAGTATCTGAAATGCTTCAAGCAACATACATTTCAGGTAAGTCATGTATGTGGGAACTAACAATTCACCAAGTTTAATGTGTAACTATAGAAAAAATAATCTCTTTAACACGTATCAGTGACAAAATGTCAGTGTTAATTTCAGACTCTGTTTCTCAATTGGCCTTTTAAAGTTGTTTGCATTTGGAGTATTTTAAGACACTTATAAATAGAAGAACTTTTAAGATCTGAGTCATAGTTCAAATCTTCCCTAAGTCATAAATGATAGAAATGTATCTCTTATATATCGTTTTCTAAAATTCACATGAACAGAAATAAATGGTTCCCAACGAAGTGTCAGAGAGAGAGAGAAATGTGCACTCACATAAAATACTCTGTGGCATGGAATTCTTTTTGTCAGGGTATAGGTAAGCAAACTGATGTATTTGAATTGAGGTCTTGGAATAGAATATCGAACATACTGTGGACTGCCCGAAGAATGTCGGAATAAGTGTTAAAAGAAATACAACCAGAATTCTCCTTAAAAGCAAGGATGGTAATACTTCAACTTGCTTGCTTTGGCCATATCATCAGGAAAAACCAATTTCTAGAAAAAGACACTATCTTTGGTAAAGTAGAAAGTCAAGGAAAATGAGGGAAACCCTCAGTGAGATAAATTGACAGAATGGTTACAACAATGGACTTAAACACCAATGATCATGCAGATGGCATAGGACCAGGCAAAGTTTTGTTCTGTTACATATAGTCTCCATGAGTCGTGGCCAACCTGACGATGACTAACAGCAACATGCTGTTGTTATGTGCTGTTGAGTTGCTACCGACTCATAGTGACCATATGACAGAGTAGAACTGCCCCGTAGGGTTTTCCAGGCTGAAGTCTTTACTGGAGCAGATCCTCAGGTCTTTTCTCTGCATAGCCGCTGGGTGGGTTTGAACCGCCAACCTTTCAGTTAGCAACTGAGCGCTTAACCGTTGCACGACCGGGGCTCCTTAACAACAACATAGGTAGGCAAGAATGTAAAGGGCCCAGTGAACAATACCCCTCACAAAATTCTTTCATTTACCTTCCAAATTAAAGTAACAGACTGTTGTAAAAATGAGTGTTTATCCTGTTTCTCTCTAGAAGAGAATGCTTGTTTGTTATGATCGTAACCTGACATCTATCAAAGCATAATAAAATCATCAAAATAAACTTTGGCGAATAGTAAGCGTGTCATCTTTTATATGGCTACAACTACCTTGTTCAGACACTAAAATCCTCTGGTCTGTTCCCATCAGTTCAGAGGGGATGTTACAACATCAGAGGTTAGTTGTGACAGAAACGGCATGGTCTGCAAAGCATAAAATATCTACTGTCTGGCCCTTTACAGAAAAAAAATTTGCTGATTTCTGGTATAGGTCATCCTCCCTCATTAATTAAGCAATAATGAACATGCTGTAATGTAAATTTTTCTTGGTACAGTGGTTAAAGGCCAGAGTTTGTTGACCGTCACAGGCAGTTCAGTCCTACCTCTGTCACAGACTGCTATATGACTTTGGACAAATTATTTAAGCTTCTAAGCCTCTATCGCCTCAGGAATAAAATGGGATAATCATTCGACTACCTTTAGAGTCTGGGGAGAATTAAATTTGTAACACTCATAGAGTAAGAACCCAGAATATAATGAGAGTTGTGGTGTCAAAAATACATGCCTAAAATATAACGGCACAGAAAGGTTAAAAATAAAAAGATTAAAAAAGATAAATTTTACAAATATGAACCAAATACCAGAAAAAAAAATAGACCTTAGACAAAAAGCATTATTAAGGACAGAAGGTTCATTAATGAGTATGAAAAAGTTCGATTTATCAGGAAAATACTAAAAATTCTAAAGTATTTTTTACTAAAATGTATCACATATAAAGCAAAAATTTATAGACCTATAGTAAGAAATCAGATCTATGATCGAAGTGGGATATTTCAACATACCTCTCTCAATTAGGTCAAGCAGACAAAATTAATAAAGACACAGAAGACTTGAGCAAAATACATAATTATATAGAACTCTGAAACTAAAAAGAAAATCAATATTCTTTTTAAGTCCACCTGAAATATTAAAATTGAACTTGCATTGGGGAATGAAGAAAGTTTCGAGAGTTAGTATCATAGAGAACATATTTTCTGATGAGACTGCATTAAATACTACATACCAATGAATTTTATGCATCTTAAGCATGTGATTCAAAGATGAATTAAAAAAAAAAAAAAACAAAGTGGAAGAGGCTTCAGAAAGAATCACAAAATAAATTGAAGCCATGGTTAAAAAGTTCTTATAGACTTCATGTCCAAATGTATAAGGGCATATTCTACCAAAGTTTTGAGGAAAAAGTACTTAAATCATTACACAACTCACCGGGAAAATAGAAGAACAATGTAATATTCCACAACACATTCTAGATGGTCAGTATAACCTTGCTACAAAACTGTCAAGTACTTTATAATGAAAATTATAGGTAGATAAGGAAAAAAATTCTAAGAACACAAAGAAAATATTAGAAAAATGAATCCATTCATGTGTAATAAAGATAATACATCATGAACACAACTCAACCTCAAACTTGCCGTTCTAGGAGAATAGCCATTCTGGCCATTTAAAACTTGCTTACTCCTTCATACACTACATGTGGTTAATATGTACACCAATGCAAGTTTTCAACTGAGGAGCATTCAGAGGAATAGAAATCTATAAAGGAAATGGAGAATAAGCAATTACAAATGTATGCTTCAATTTGTTTCTTCATCAATTTAATATTTATACTAAAAAAATACATGTATTAAAAGTTTTGTATCTTATAAATGAATGATACTAACCCAATCCTTTTGTTTCAATGTTAAGAATATTACAAGAGTAAATATTTATTGAAGTTTAAGCAAAAATACTGTCATTAGTACATTAATAAACTTATAATGATAATAGAATAAAAGCTAAAACTTTTATAGTGTCTACTATATGCCAGGAACATATAAGTACTTTACATATATTAACTCACGGTGACCTTGTACCATAGATTCATGTATTAATCCTATTTTTCAGATTAGAAAACTGAGATCTAATGTTAAAGGAGCCCTGGTGATGAAATGGTTAAGGGTTTGGCTGCTAACCAAAAGGTCAGCCGTTCAAATCCACCAACCACTCCTTGGAAACCCTATGGGGCAGTTCTACTCTGTCCTATTGGGTCGCTATGAGTCAGAATCGACTCAACGGCAATGGATTTGGTTTGGATTGGTTGGTGATGTTATGAGACTTATCCAAGGTTAGACATGCCATAAGTGGTAAAGCCGGGATTTGAATCCTGGCACTTAAAACTGTGCTTTGTGACTGTCCAACACTGGCAACATATGGGATGTACAACTAAAAGAATGCTAGAACTACCTCTATTTGGAGATGCAAAAGATTGACAGGGCTATCATAGCTTTAACTGTAAGGAACTTATCTATTACTACAGCTGAGAATTCTTTGCTATTGTGTCAAACAGTAAGCTACTTCTTTCCATAGCCCTGATGGCATATGTGCTATAACCTGGTGAATACATTATAAAGCACAACAGTTGAATAAACCTTACTCTGACAGGTTTTGCAGCATAAGAATTTCAAATTTAATTGTGCATTGCCATTACACACATATTTGTTCCATTTTTATAATAGAAGGAAAATTCATTGAGGCAATATAAATGATCTTTAGGCAATGTCTTCAACCAGAGCTCTAAAGGGAAGATATTTTTCCTCCAGCTCTCCAGATAGGCAACATTTATTAATGAAGAGATTGTCAGGAAATCATAAGTCATACTTGCAAAATTATTCCTTTAGAAAGTTGTGGGCCATTGAAAATATGAAGCTTTGTCCTTTTCAGATATGAAAATTACTAAAGTATTATAGCCACATTCCTTCAATCTAAGGATTCTGTGAACATGTACTTTCATTTGTCCTCTCTCTGTCTGGGTTGAATAACTCAATTGATAGGTTCACCATATGCGCAAAGCTCTATCAAAGTGAAAACTTTTTATATGTACTTAATATTTCATAAACTTTTATATGTATTTAATATTGCATATATTTCACAAAATAGTCACCACGGGAAAAGTCGGAATCACACACTTATTTTACAGTTTGTTTATTTCAATTTTTATTTCTATGGGATGGGGCACAATCAACTTTCCAGTGTTCAAAGCCTCCAAAAGTCTTATCTATACCTCCTCTTATCTCTTATTCAGAGGCTGAATACTGACATTGGGAAGGACATAGGGAAGAAGGAACAGTCAGGGAGTCTGTCAGTCAACAATCTGTGTCTAGTGCTTATTAAGTGAAGACTATTAAACTGATTCCACCACTGTCAGTTTGTCGTACTGTGGTGGCTTGCATGTTGCTGTGATGCTGGAAGCTATGCCACCGTAATTTCAAATTCCAGCAGGGTCACCAATGGTTAGCAGGTTTCAGTGGAGCTTCCAGACTAAGACAGTCTAGGAAGAAAGGCTTAGTGATCTACTTCCAAAAATTAGTTAATGAAAATCTGATGGATCACAACAGAACACTGTCCAACTTGTTCACTTTGAATGTGACATAAGGAGGGATTCACTGCTGGAGGAGAACACCACGTTTGATGAAGGAAAGGGCCAGTGAGGGTGAGAGAGACTCTCAGTGAGATGGATTGGCACAATAACTGCAATGACAGACTTGCACAGGCTGGCAGTCACGAGAATGATGTAAGACCCAGCAACATTTCATTCTGTTGTACATAATGTCACCATGAGTTGGAGCTGACTCAACAGCAGCTAACTATCTATGTACTCAACTGACCCACCGTGGATGTTTGTGGAGGGTACGTAGTTATTTTCCTTGCCATCCCTTTCAGGACTCTTTAACTCTTCAGAAACTTTTGAAAGGGTCCTGGCACCATGAAAGCAATCATAGGTTTCTGCACTTCACTCCAGAATTTCTTTATTTCACTGACCCACTGCTTATTTTGCAGCTACTTGCTCTGCTCTCTTCTTTCTTTGACTATCCCTGTTTTAGCTTATCATTATTCTTTGCTCAATCCCCTTGTTTGTCAGTCCTCTTCTGATTCATTCTCAGTATTAGATTTCAGCTCTCCTTTAGGATCTGACTTCCAGAATCTGCCCTCAAATCTTTTACTATGTAACCTGGGTGCATGGTAGGTGACAGACGTGTGCACTTCCAGCTGACTCCTTTCATCAGGGAAAAGGTGATCAGGCACATAGCCCTCCTTATGAAAACACATATGCTCCTTTATCCCATCCACTCACTCTTCAGTCCATTTCTCCTCTTCCTAACCTGAAGTGTGAGACTTAACATCCTGTGGGATCTGGGTTAATGAGGGCAGGGGATAAATATCATAGAAACTCCAATGGAGATGCCATGAAGGGAGCCAGGGTTGCCTTGCCTGTTTCTGATTACTAACTATTTCTCCCTCAATTACATGAGAGAATCTCCATAGGAAACCCCATTGTTATTTTTATACCTGCATTTGTCTTTGCTCTCCCACTGGTCTGGTTACAGTGGGAAAGCAGTGATTCCTGCTTGAAAGGTATAGTGAAGTGCTGTCCTCCTCCTGGTGGAATGGATTATCCTCACACTAGGCTACTGACAGCAAGTAAGTATTTGGCTTGGTCGGCTTGGCCATAAACGTAAAAAAAGTTAGTAAGCAAATATATTTGGCTGAGTTATTAAAAATCATCTATATTCTGATGGCTACACTAAAAACACAGATAACTGAGGGTCTTTCATGCAAGGTTTACAAAAAGGGAATTCCTCTTCATTCTAATAAGGGGTCTAGACATCAAGACTTTGTTTTCTGGGGTTAGAAAATAAGTGAATAAGTTAAAAACAGGGTTTACTACTACAAAGCGTTAAAGATAATACCAACTTAAAATCTAAAGGTTAGAATCCAAGACTATTGAATAATTTTGGGTTAGAATATGAAAGATTCTTACTTCTCCTCAATTTATATGTCTGTTAGCTCTGTTTTGTTATTGTATTTCTAATTTTGCTTTTAATGAGAAAAATGGGCCAGGGGCATTTTAAGCGGCACAGTCAATGATAGATGGATGTCAGTGGAGTATTAGCATGTGTGGTAATTAGGATCTGGGGATGATGAGAACTGGGAAAAGAATGGTCACTGTAATTTGCACATAGATACTGAATCCGGCTCTTCTCTGAGAGGTTCCAGGTCCACTTTAAAGGAGAGGAGACTTAGCCCTAATTCTTCTCATTCCACACCTACTTAAAAGTTACTTCAAAGAATTAGCTAATATCAGTAACTTTACTTTGGTGTGATGTGAAGTTAATAGGCTATATTCCTCAGAGTTATCTGCTCTCTCAACCACCTACATTATTTACAGATTAGAATTTAAAGAAATCCGAGGCATCGGTAACTGGCAATGGAGAAGAGAAGGATGACTGTTCCCAGTGCCACGGAAGTCATTTTGCCTATTCACCTATCACTCCAGGCTCTGAGGTAAAGAGGAGGAAGAGGCAAAGGGTAAAGGAGGAAAATGGAGGAGGAGAGAATTGGCTTTGAGAAAGCGCCAGGAAGGTAAGAGGGTTCTCTGGAGTGATTTATACAAAGTTACTGACTGATTAGGAAATAAAGGAGATACTTAAGGTTGTTACACACGCCTCCTCATTCATTTATTGTTTATCTGTTATTCAGATTTCAACAGTTTGCAAAAAGGATTTAAGGTAGTTCAGTAAAAAGATTTAAGGCAGTTTAAAAACAAAAGACACATACATAGTAAAACCCAAAAAGTAGAAACAAAATAACAAAACCTCCCCTACACAGACACAGACACATACACACACACACACACACACACACACACACACACACACACACACACACACACACACACACACACACACACACACACACACACACACACACACACGCTTTCCATCACCTCATGCCCTGGCTATGGGAGAGGAGAGCAGTATATACATATCATGCCATCCAGAACATTGTTCCTTAGGTGTCTGAAAATGTTATGGATTATATAGTGTATATTTTTGTCAAACCAAACAAAAACAAAAACAAACTCCTAAGAAGAAGCCAAACAGACTATTTTCAAACCAAAGGACATTTTTCTGCTCTATGCTTTACCAACTGTATCTGTCCTAGGAACCATTTACATGTTGTTACAGTATTTATTAAGTTAAGGATACAAGATATTGAGCAGCCTCTGAAATAACACCATTAGCCGGGGAAGCAAAACATTGAGCATTAAGGAGAACCATGATTCAGTGAAACAAGCTCAGTGTCAGCCATTACTCACTCTGGACATGAGTTCAAAATTGTCACCCTTATAACAGTTCTGAAAAACACTGACAGTGGTCGTTAGAATTTGAAAATGTTATGTTTATGTCTCTTCCTCTCTACCTCAATCATAAATTTACCATGTGACCAGTACAGTTAGAAATGGTCCTAAACACATTATAAACACTTAGCATTCCAGGTAACAGACACAGGTAAAAAATACATTCCTCTGAAAAAACTTTATTTCAAAGGGGAAAATAATCACTGCTTTATACATGTTTAAAATAATGTGACTTTTTTTTTTTTGCTCAAGGAAAATGACATCACATTAATTATATTTGAAACATTCAGGGTTTATATTACTAGATAAATTGATTTTCAGAAATTTTCTGAACATTTAGTTCAATTAGGTTTAAATCAAGAATGTTATCTTTCAGCTTGCTTAACATTTTTCACGGTAATAAAATTGCATTTAATTTAAGTGACATCCCTCCACATGAGTTTTTCATTTTGGTTATTCTATTAACTTTTTTTTTTTTTCCATTAATATATGGCACCATTAATCAAAATTGAATTATATGATTAGTTATTACTTTTAAAATTGTTTGATACATGTTGCCAAGGACTTCACTTGATTAATTCACTAATTCATTTCATATTTATAGCATACCTATCAGAAGTTACACTGCTAAACGCAAAAAGTATAATTATAATGAAATATAATAATTATTGGAGAAGCACTTACAGCCTTCTGGGGAAGAAAAGACTTGTAAATGTATGTAGAATACAATATATAAAGCACTGTAAGAGGGTTATACATAGGGTGCTCACTGAGTACTTCCCTTACACAGTAAAATGTGAGCCGAGAAGGGATTTGGAAATTTCACTCAAAGTGAAATATGTTATCTCATATGAACTCAGTGGTTAGATATGCTGTGTTGTCCAATACTGCAGCCATTGACAACATGTAGCTATTGAAATTTAAATTAATTGAAATTAAATAAAATTAAAAATTCAGTTCCTCAGTCACACAAACCACATTTTAAGCTATGAGCTCGAAATAGCCACAGGTGGCTAGTGGCTACTATATTTGACAACTCAGATTATAGAACATTTCCATCATCACAGAAAGTTCTCTTGGACATTGCTACTTTTTTTTTTTTAGTTTTTTTTTTATTGTACTTTAGACGAAGGTTTACAGAACAAATAGTTTCTCATTAAACAGTCAGTACACATATTGTTTTATGACATTGGTTAACAACCCCACGACATGTCAACACTCTCCCTTCTCGACCTTGCAGGAACGTTTTTTGTTTAGGTGAAAATATACATAGCCAAAGTTACACCATTTCAAAAATTTCTACAGGTACAATTCAGTGACATCGATTACATTCTTCCAGTTGTGCTGCTATTCTCACTATCCTTTTCCAAATTATTCCATCACTATTATCTTCAACTCACTGCCCCCTAGGCTTCCCATCAAACCTTTTGAGTTGCTGTTGTCAATTTGATCGCACATAGATAATTCTTTTTTTTTGGTACCTTAGATGAAAGTTTGCAGAACAAATAGTTCTCATTAAACAGGTAGTACACATATTGCCCTATGACAATGGTTAACAGCCCCATGACATGTCAACACTGTTGAACAGTGCTACTTTATTTATCAATTCAAAATCTTATTAATGTTTGCATTTACACTATGCTTTATAATTTTTTTTTTATCCCAGGAAAAGCAATGAACTTTTTAGAAAACAGTTGTAGCCCAAGTTAAAATTTTAAAACAATAAGCTAGGTATCAAAGTCAAATTTCTTGTGTAAAATTCAGCATTGTGTATGATTTTCTAGTGAAGTTACTGCAACTGAGAACCTTTATTTTCAGAAGTGTCTTGCTTATCATTGCATCCTTGATACCTATCAAAGTGTCTGATATAGTCAAGTTGAACAATATGTATTTATTGATAGTTAAGGAGATTAATTCAATGAAAGAATGCTATATTCCTTGACAGTAAGTGAAATGAACAGAAGCAAGGGGTCATCTGCTGATGAAGAGATTATTTATGCCACCTGATATATTTCCTTTTCTGTTCACTTGCAAAAAAAGAATAGAACATTTGAATTGTAAAACAAAAAAGAAACCTTAAAGATAATTTGAATGGATTTTAAACAGATGTGGACAAAGATACAGGCAGGCCCATAGTTAGCAGCAGATTGGAACTAGAAGGAAGGTCTCAGAGGAAACTGTCATTCCTTTAATTGATCCTAATTTAACATAAAAACACCAAGTTATGACAGAGTAAAGCTCTTGTATCTTGATAAACATGTTACTATAGGGATTAAGGTATCAGAAATGACCTAGTGGCCCAGTCTTATTCCAAAATAATGATTTATGATGCATTAGAAATCATGCTCCACTCAAATTTGTAAAGAAAATCAGGAACATAATAAGGCAGTTACTTATATCAGGAAAAATGTTTAGATAAGCGGTTCATGATAACAGTAGGGGACTAGAAGAAAGAACCAAATGTACTATTTTATTTCTTTAAACTTCATTTTTGTGTACCATTTAAAAAATCTGATTTTTAATGCTGCTATGTGCAATTATTTAAATAAAGTGTTCTTTCTTTCTTTAGAATGTGAAAGTGTGGGTTACTCTCAGTCAACTCTGTTTATGACAGAAAGTGAATCATGTGTTTATAACTGAGGTTCCTAACTTGGTTGGTGAGAGAAATCCGTGCTTATAAACACAGTATCTAAAAGTAAATAAGTTGGGCTTGTGATCCTAACCTTATAAAATAATTGCAACAATTTCAAAGTGAAAAAAAATTATTCGCATTTTTTGTGAGTTCCTGATTAAGACCCAGGGTATTGGGAAGCATGATGCTATCAAGGCATGGAGGGCAGGCCATCTGAATATCAAGAAATGGCCATTTTCCTGAAATGTTGTTTTTCATTCATGTAATTACCCCTTGGAATAAAGGTGTTAATTTGAACTGGGTAGGCTTGCTACAATAGAAGACAATACAAAAGACTAGCTAGTCTGTCTGAGCAACTACTGAAGAGAACTAAGAAATCCAATAGAGTGAAGTGCATCAGTTGGTTACAGGTACAGCCGTTCAAGGGTATGTCTACAAGAAAATGTAGGCTTGTACTGCAAGTCAGTAAGTGGTCAAACGTTACCAGGTCTAATATTGGAAGACACAGTGCTTGTACCATGATGGGGTTAAGCCTTTGCAGTCAGAAAGCTAATCTGGAGAAAACCCAAACCAAAAACCCATTGCCACTGAGTCGATTTTGACTCATAGTGACCCTATAGGACAGCGCAGAACTGCCCCATAAGGTCTCCAAGGAGTGGCTGGTGGATTCCAACTGCTGACCTTTTGGTTAGCAGCCAAGCTCTTAACCACTGTGCCACCAGGGCTCCAACCTGGAGAAATAGTCTGCAAATAACATAGTATGCCTGCTTATAGTAGAAAGATCCCATGGTGAGAAGTAGTGAGGAATGGCTCAAAGTTAGAGGAACTGACTTGCTATGCAGGAACGAGGGCCCTGGAATGCACAATCTGGTGCAAAAGCAAAGCACCACTTTTATTCCCTCTTTAGTGGGGAGGCTGATGCACGAATGCCTACAAGCCTCTTCTTGTCTAGCGCTGTTTAGACGGGGGAGAGGAAAAGTGAGACACAGGTACAACTGGTACTTCTGCCTGAAGTGGAGACCTGAACTATGCCATAATGAACCACAGGGAGAACCATCTCACCCACAGTCCAGCATATATTTCTCGACATTATGGTTCAATGTTCAGTGTCCTTTTGCTTAAGGATTTAGCCAACACGTAGAAATGAACATAGTGATGGTTTCTCTCATTGTAGTGTGTTCCCTAGAATGCCTTGGATTATTAATGAAAAATGATCAAATGGTAGGTTCTCATACTTCCAAATAAGAATTAGAGTATGCTGTAACCATGTGGAAAATATGCTGATGATCATAAATCTGCTAAGCTTGTTTCTGAAAGTATAATTTACCAAGAATGCCAATATAAATGATGTTCTAGAAGCATTATTGGTGTGAGATTGTCTTATATGACATACTGTTTCTATTTATTAAATATGTGCATTTTAACGATAACACTAAATTCATTTAATGATTTCCTTCCCTGAGTACAGGAAATTATGCTTTGGACTTGTGAGGGTGGATTATACCTTCAAATGACTTTGTTTGTTTATTGGTTTTTTATCAGGGAGAAGAGGATATTTATCATCCTTACTAATTTCATGTAGAGTTCTATTTAAGGTTGCTCTTAAAATTTTGCCAGTTTCAACCTTTATTTTAACTTCCTGTCTTCTCATAACTCTTACACATTAAGAAAAAGGACTGAAGACAAAACCCCATAGGTGATTCTTGAATAGTCATTCTGAAATATACTATATTGCTATAATTCTAGTCACTAAATACAAACAGAATTGGAAAAAAAAAATACATGGGAATACTTTAAATTATGTCTCACAATGAAAAACCAATCTATAGCAAACCCTGTAAAAAAATGTGAGATTTTCAATACTCTCCAATATAGAACACATGGGATGACTTGTTAATGTTTAGAGCCTGATAAATAAAATGCTGCCAGAAGGCAGAACTCTTACCACCAAATCTCTATTGTCGCTGCCATAGCACTTCAATTATTCATTTAAACTTTTATATTTCAAACTCATCATTATGGATCAACCTGTTCTTATTTTAAGATGTTCCAAAATATTAAATCATTTGCATTTGAGGTAAAGCACTTATTTATTTTGTAATTACAACTGAAATATTATCACTGATATCCCTAAAATAAGCCATCTTAATTTCAATGAAGTTATAGAGCATGTTTTGGTCGAGAGCAACCTTATGAATGTGAAGCTTGTTTCATTAGAAATTTCCCCCAGAGTGAAGACAAAAACACTGATAATACATATTGAATATTTTCTAATTGTAGTCATATTAGGAATCAAAACATTTTGCTAAATCATACCAATTTAGGCTGAAAATTAGAGTTTAATGATGTAGATATGGAATTGGGACTTACCCCTATCTGTGTCATACAGGAAAACAAAACAGTTCCATTCGTAGTGATCCAGCAGACTCAAGAGTGCTCCTCGTAAGGAAGGCCTTAACTGCAGCACAAACTGGCTCTCCCCCTCAGTAGGGAAGCTTGGTGTAATGAGGGAGATGTGTAAGGCGCTGCAGAATGAGGTCAAAGTATGTACAGACCTCTTATCATAGAGTCCAAAAATGGCAAAAACTCCTCTAGAATACTGGGAACAGACTGAAAAAAAGAAAAAACAAAAACACAAACTATGAGCATACTCTAAAATTATTGATTTCAGTAAAATTCTACAGTCTTTGAAATTTAAAAAAAAGAAACACCAAATCATTGCTATGTCAGGAATATAAATAAAGTGAGAAGTGCAGCATAAGTGATGTTTAGTCATAACTTTAGTTGACCTCTTCCTTCGCTCAGTGCTCGTTTTTATTCCCATCTCTTGCTCTCAGCTTAAAGTTTTACTCTGTGCTCAAGCACATTAACACAGTAAATGATCAATTAATGAATTCTTGAGCATCTACAAAAGCCTGACATTGAGTGAGATAACAAGGGGCTATAATATTTCTTTCACATGAAGCCAGTCTGGTAAAAGAGAAAATTGACTAAAATGAAATAATACATGGCATTACATGATGATGTGACAAATTCTATGGTTTGGTGGAAAAAGTCCAAACTTGGGTGACTTTTTCTAATTTATATTATATAAGATAAGAAACTTCAATGGGAGCTTTTTAAAAAGTTTGTTTGTTTGTTTATACAGTAAAGCAAACTATTTGAATTTCAAATTTTTCTAGTTATTAAAAAAAAAAATCCGTTGCCGTGGAGTCAATTCCGACTCGTAGCAATACCTATAGGACAGAGTAGAACTGCCCCATAAGGTCTCCAAGGAGTGGCTGGTGGATTTGAACTGCTGACCTTTTAGTTAGCAACCTCAGCTCTTAACCACTGTGCCACCAGGGCTCAGACTTCTAGTTATCATGTACGGCTAAAGGTCTCGTTTCTTTTTTTCTTTTTTCCATTCAAAAATTTTATACATAATTGTTTTGTGACGTTAGTTGCAATTCCCCCAATGGGTCAGCACTCTCCCCGTTTCCCTTTCCACACTGGGTTCTCAGTGTCCATTCATCCAGTTTTCCTGTCCCTTCCTGCTTTCTCGTCTTTGCTTTTGGGCAGGTGTTGCGCGTTTGTTCTCATATACCCGACTGAACTAAAAGCACATTCCTCACGTGTATTACTGTTTGTTTAATACACCCGTCTAATCTTTGTTTGAAAGGCGGACACTGAGAGTGGCTTCAGTTCTGAGTTAGCAGGGTGTCTGGGGGCCCTAGTCTTGGGGGTTCCTCCGATCACCGTTAGACAGTAAATCTGTTTTTTTTTTTTTTAATGAATTACAATTTTGTTCTACATTTTTCTCCCACTCTGCCCATGACCCTCTATCGTGATCCCTATCAGAGCAGTCAGTGGTGGTAGCCAGACACCATCTAGTTCTTCTGGGCTCAGGCTGGTGGAGGCCATGGTTCATGTGGTCCATTAGACCTTTGGACTAATATTTTCCTGTCTTTGGTTTTCTTCAATCTCCTTTTACATCCCTGGTTAGATTTAGTACTAAATATTTTAACTGTTTAGGGTCTATTATAAATGGTATTGCTTTCCTGATTTCAAAGTTCTCTTTGTTAGTGTATAGAAATCTAACTGATTTTTGTATGTCATTCTTGTATCATGCTACTCTGCTGAATCGATTAGTTTCAGTAGTTTTCTTGTGGAATATTTGGGGTTCTCTATCAATAGAAATATATCATCTGCTAATAAGGATAGTTTTATTTCTTCCTTTCCAATGTGGATGTCCTTTATTTCTTTTTATTGCTTTGTTGCTCTATCTAGGACTTCCAGCACAATGGTAAATAAGAGTGGTAAAAAAGGTATCCTTGTCTGGTTTCTGTTCTCAGGGAGAATGCTTTCAGCCTCTGTTGAGAATGAAGTTGGCTGTTGGTTTTGTATAAATGACCTTTATTATGCTGAGGAATTTCCCTTTTATTCTTATTTTATTGAGAGTTTTCATCAGGAATGGGTGCTGGACTTTATCAAATGCCTTTTTTGTACAGATTGAGACGATCAGGTGACTCTTTTGTTTTATTTATGTGGTGGATTACACTGATTGATTTTCTAATGTTGAACCATCCTTGCACATCTGGTATGAATCCCACTTGGTTTGGGGGATTTCTTTGATATGATGCTGAATTCTGTTGGGTAGAATTTTGTTGAGAATTTTTGCATCTATATTCATGAGAGATATTGATGTGTAATTTTCTTTTTTTGTGGTATCTTTGCCTGGCTTTTGTATCAGGGTTATGCTGGCTTCATAGTATGAATTTGGGAGTATTCCTTCCTTTTCTGTGCTCGGAAATAGTTTGAGTAGTACTGGTGTGAGATTGTCTCTGAATGTTTGGTAGAATACTCCAGTGAAGCCATCTGGGCCTGGGCTTTTGTTGTTGCTGGAAGTTGTTTTCTTTTTTTTTTTTAAATCACCTCTACAATCTCTTTTCTTGTTCTGGGTCTGTTCAGATTTTCTATCTCAGTTTGTGTTAGTTTAGGTAGGTAGTTTGTGTCTAGAAATTTGTCCATTTCCTCTAGATTTTCAAATTTGTTGGAATATAATTTTTCACAGTATTCTCTTATGATCCTTTTTATTTCAGTTGGGTCTGTTGTTACGTCCCCCTTCTCATTTCTTATTTGGGTTGTTTGATTCCTCTTTTGTTTTTCTTCTGTCAGTTTGGCCAGTGGTTTGCCAATTTTGTTCATCTTTTCAGAAAACCAACTTTTGGTTTTGTTGATTATTTCTATTGTTTTTCTGTTCTCTATTTCATTTATTTCTGTCTAATCTCTATTATTTTCATTCTTATGGTGGCCATGGGCTTCTTTTGCTGTTCTATATTTGTTCAACTTGGAGGACTAACATTTGATTTTGGTCTGTTCTTCTTTTTTTGATGTGTGCATTTATTGCTATAAATTGACTGCTGAGTACTGCCTCTGCTATGTCCCAAAGGTTTTGGTATGACGTGTTTTAATTCTCATTTAATTCTAGGAATTTTCCTATTCCTTCTTTTATTTTTTCTATTGCCCAGTTGTTTTTAAGCAAGGTGCTATTCAGTTTCCATGTATTTGACTTTTTTCCTTGATCTTCCTGTTATTGAGTTTACTTTTATAGCATTGTGATCAGAAGGAATGCTTTGTATTATTTAGATGATTTGGATTTTATTGAGGTTGCTCTGCAGCCTACAATGTTCTAGAGAATGTATGGAACATGTGCATTGGAAAAGAATGTATACTTTGCTGCTGTTGGGTGGAAGGTTCTATACATATCTCTGAGGTCAAGTTGGTTGATTTTGGCCTTTAGATATTCTGCATCATTACTGAGTTTCTTTCAAGATGTTATGGAACTGTTAATTTCTCTTTTCAGTGCTGTTATAGTTTGTTTTATGTAATTTGAAGCCCTGTTGTTGAGTGTATAAATATTTATTAAAGTTATGTCCTCTTGGTAGATCAGCCCTTTAATCATTATATAATGTCCTTCCTTGTCTTTTATGGTGTATTTTGCCTTCAAGTCTATTTTATCTGAAATTAGTATTGCCACTCTTGCCCTTTTTTGGTTACTGTTTGCTTGATATTTTTTTCCTCACCTTTTGACTATTAATATATTTATGTCTCTGTGTTCCTAGGTGTGTGTCTTATAGATAGCATATTGATGGGTTGTGCTTTTTTATCCATTCTTCCAGTCTCTGTCTCTTTACAGGTGCATTTAAGCAATTTACATTTACTGTGATTATCAATAGTATGAGTTTATTGCTGTCATATTGTTGTGCTTTTTTGTTTTTCCCCCACAGTGCTGATGTTTTCTTTGTTCTTCTTGCTTTCCTGTGCTGAGTTTCTTTCATTTGTGGATTTTATTTTCTTTCACTCTCATGGATTTTGTGTTTACTGAGACTTTATGTGTTTCTTCTTTTTTATTCTGATGAGTAGGTTTGTAAGTTTTCTTTGAGGTTACCTTGAGATTTATCCTTATCTTCCTAGGTTTGAACCAGTCTTTTATTACTTGATATTGCCTTGACTTCCTCTACATTTGAAAGTTCTATACCTACACATTTTATTCCCTTTTTTATTGTTTTGACATTGTCGTCATTTACAGATTGATGTCTCTGTTTCCCTGTTTTAAGATTTTTTAGCTTTGTTTTATTATTGAGAGTTCTTTACCTATGTTGGTAGCAGGCTGGTGCTGTTCTGTGTCCTAGACTCTGGTTGTCTGATGTTACTGGTTCTCTAACCAAAGGACTCCCTTTAATATTCTTGTAAGTTTGATTTGGTTTTTACAAATTCCCTTAATTTCTGTTTATCCGAAAATGTTCTAATTTTACCATCATATTTGAGAGAGAGTTTTGTAGGTTATATTATTCTTGGTTAGTAGTTGTTTTTTTCTTTCAATGTTTTATATATGCCATCCCATTGCATTCTTGCCTACATAGTTTCTGCTAAGTAATCAGAGCTCAATCTTATTGTTTCCTCTTTGCAAGTGACTTTTCATTTTTCTCAGGTTGGTTTCAGGATTCTTTCTTTGTCTTTGGTTTTAGTGAGTGTGATTATAATATGTCTTGGTGACTTTCTTATGGAATCTATCCTATATGGGGTTCACTGAGCTTCTTGGATAGTCAGATTTTTATTATTCATGATATTTGAGAAGTCTTCTGCCAGCAAATCTTCAACAATCTTCTCTGTGTTTTCCATTCTCTCTCTCTATTCTGGAACTTGGACCACACACAAATTTTTGCTCTTGATTATGTCCCACATAATTCTTAGTTTTTCTTCATTCTTTTCTCTGATTTTTCCTTAAACAAATTGGCATCCATGAATTTGTCTTCAATCTCACTGATTCTGTCTTTCACTGTTTCAAATTTGCTCCTAAAACATCTATTGAATTGTCCATTTCTAAAATTTGGTTGTTTATCCTTTGAATTTCTAGTTGCTGTTTTTGTATGATTTCTAATTGTTTATTTTGATATTTTGTTTTTGTATTACTTCCCTGAATTCTTCTATTGCTTTGTCGGTGTTTTCCATTATTTTGCTTATCTTTTTCCTTGTTTTTGTTCTGTGTTTTCCTTGATCTCTTTCTAACCTCTTGGAGAGCCCTAAATATTAGTCTTCTGAATTCTGTATCAAAGGTAGTTCCACTGCCTTTTCTACTACCGGAAGGTCATCTGGTTCTTTATTTTGGTCACTTCCTGGAGCCATCTTGTCCTGCTTTTTTATGTTTTGATATTGTCTGCTGTCTCCCAGACATTAAGTTATTATTTTCTTTATTTATTGATGTATGTTTGTTTATTTTGTCCTGCTTCTTTGTTTTGTTTTGATATGTCAGGGCTGGCAGGCCAGGCATGCTTTGCTGCTTGCTTATCTGTGGGCATGATAGCTCTCACCACCTTGTTCTGGTGGGCAGGGTAGTAGCAGGCAGGGTGAACTCACTTTTCTGTACACTGGTTTGGTGAGTTTGCTGATGGTGGATTGAGCAGGCACTGTCTGCCTCCTGATGCTGGTCCAGCAGTGTGGGAGCATTCATACCCCCTTGCCGGATAGGCAGGGTATCAGATGGGGAGTTGTGTGCCTTGTTTCTGACCATCCAGCAGCTGGCCATGTGGCAGGAGCTGAAGAGCAGTTTTGGCCTGATGCAGCAGCAGGGTTGAACTGGGGACACTCTAGCTGTGACAGTACATCAGAAACCAGCAAGTAGGGGCAGGACAGACCAGGGCTGGTGGCATACTGGTAATTCTTTAGCCCAGGTGGCTCAGCGTGGCCCTTATGAAGGGGTAGAAGTGGCCTTCAAGGCAGAAGGTTGAGGGGTGGGAAAGAGTGTTTTTCTGGTTACCAGGTTTTCTGCCTCCTATTGGGAGCTCTGTGAAGTTGCTTCCTCTACTGCTTGTCTGCGGTCATTGAATGCTGGGCTGTGTTAATTGGCAGGGCACCTCCACTCTGTATCTTTCTTCATTCTCTGTTTTCCTTCAATTTGTTCTTCCATTTGATGTTTGATCTGTTTCTTTATCTCTTCATTTGATGCTTAGGGTTCCAGGACTGACTTTGTATCTTAGTTTTGGGGGGCTTTGCTGCAGAGGCATGAAATGATGTGTCTGTCTAGGTCACTATGTTGGCTTCACTAAAGGTCCCATATCTTGTTGGTTTATACAGCTTAGTTTAAGAAGTCTTTTGGCCTACAAAATTTTCCTGTTTCTGACTTTAGTTTCTAATTTTAAGTGCTAAGTCCATTAAGAAGCCTGGTGTATGGAATAATATAGAGGTATTAATCTTAGGGGTAGTTCATTGTGATACAAAGAGATTAGATTTTCCTCTGTTAAAGCAGTAATAGGCTCTTGAAAAAGTTAATTATCTTAATAACATTTATCTCTATATTCCAGAATATCTGGGTTTTAGGAAATTAGGAAGCATAATTAAGTAAGAGAATTTAATAGAATCTGAAAGTGTTTCTTTTGTTCTTGTTTATTGGGCCCCTTGAAAATGGGGATAGAGTCTAAACAATGTAATTACTTATAACAGAAGAGGGTAAAAATTAACAGAAAATTAGAGATGTTGATTTTAGATGACATGTTCTGAGAGATATTGTATATGTTCTGGAAAAACTAAAGCCCAGTGAAAGGAACCAGAGTCTACATACAAACGGACCCAAGTAGGATACAATTGACATTAAGTTATAGTGGAATGACTGCAAAGTTTGCAGACAAGTTCAAATACTAGTGTTTTTATTTATTAGCTGAGTGACCTAGGGTAAATTACTTAATCTCACTTGCCTCAACTAAGAATATGTAATATGTCAAGGATTAAATGAGAAACAATCACTTAATGGCAGATTTTATTGTTAACACAAATTTTGTATATGCATTCATGTAGTTTAAGTAGTTCTATTGTTCAGTAAGAGAGTAAAAGAATTAGAAGGTAAAAATGCCTTGATCCATAACCGAGAAAAGAAGTATCCAGATTCTAATAACAATACCAGTTATTTTGAAGGATATTGTATTAGAGTTTATAAAGAAATTCTGTGAAGGAAGAAAATCCAACACTAGAGTTCATCTGTTGTTGTTATTCACTGCAGGCAAATCAATTTCTACTCATGGTGACTCCACGTATGCAGAGGAGAACTGCTCCATGGGGTTTTCAAGGCTGTGGAACTTTTGGAAGGAGATCTCCAGACCTGTTTTCCGAGACACCTCTGGCTGGGTTTGAACGAATTTTTCAGTTAGTAGTCCAGCACCTAACTCTTTGCACCACCCAGGGACTCATAGAACTCACCTAAAACCCATTGCCATTGAGTGATTTCAATTCATAATGAACTTATAGGGCAGAGCAGAACTGCCCCATAGGGTTTCCAATTAGCAACTGGTGGATTCAAACTGCTGGCCTTTTGGTTAGCAGCTGAATGCTTAACTACTGCGCTACCAGGGATTCAGAACTCTCCTAGGAATTAGAATTTGATCACCTAAGTAGACTTAATAACCTAGAAGGCTTGTTCTGACGTGTGACTGATTGTTCTTTTCTTGTTATATATAATGAACAACATAATTTAGCACTTGTGCATCTCATGTTTTAACTCCATTTGGTTCCCATATCATAAGTGACCTGATAAATGAAGTTGCTAGATCAGACTCTAACCTCGTGAATGTTTCACAAGGTTTTGGAAGTATTTATGTAAGTGCTATACATTTAGTATATAACCTGGAGTCACTAGGCTCTTTTCTATTTTTAGATTTTCTTGTTCTCCTAGTTGTCATGCAAATTGAAGGTTGATTCTCAATTGTTACAAAGTAAATAATCTGATTCAATTAATTTTCATTTTAGTCTACTGAAAAATATAAGTTTGAAGAACTTTAGAACTTAATCTAACATCCTGGCTTTCTGTTTTCCTACTGAAACTACATACAAAATTCTAATATTCATTCATGTAAACATAGGCAAACAGGATTTACAAGTCATGTACAACTCATGTCTATAATAAAAACTGAAATAATCTTTTCTGTTATGGCACTCTAAAATCTTACAATTTTCAAACTTTGGTTTCCAAACTGTGTTTTTCTGTGAACACCAAGCATTTCCTAAGACTCACGCAGCTTTGCAGAGAACTTTTGGTGGGACAGCACTGAGTGGGCAAGGCTGACCCCTTCTCTCAGTACTCCTAGACACAAAAAACTCAAAAGGACTTCTGCTTTCAGCTCTTTCAAATATTTAGCTTCTGCCTATATAAAATTTCAAGTGCAAGAAAGCATTACACTACTAAAAATAGTTCCAAAACAACTAATGTACTATTCACAAATTCTCTCTACTGTTTTTTTCTACTGTACTGTTTTCAGTTAATCATTATGACTTTCCACAATTCTGGTGCTTGCTATGCTTACTATTTAACTTATTTTAATTTATTCCATTGGGCTTCATGAACATAATATTCTCCGATCTTTAATCATATTCTATCTGCCTTCATTTTTTTGCGTCTTCATAAATATCTATTTTTTCTCTCTCCTTTTTTCACAGGCTGTAATTCTGTCATTCCACCTCTATTCTTATAGACTTATTTTGAACTTATAGAAGGTCTCAGACTAATAACTTTGCTTCTGGACATATTCTGTCAATCACACTTTATTTTCCCTTTGTAAATTTTTAGCTTTTTAAAATTATTTTTTTGAACTTTTTTTTTTTTTGGTCTATTTAATCTTGATCATAGACTTGGTGAGTGAGGATTATTGGGTTTCCTTTGCATATGAATAAATTGTCAATCAAATGTTCAGTGTTAATAGCTCAGTATTTTATTTGGTCCAACAAATTCAAAATTTAAAGTATAATTATATTTATATTTATTATTCTTATCTAGCTTTACAAACAGTCTTATATATGAATGTTCTTTGGCTATGACACTGGTTTTTGCTCACAATATAAATAATGATTCAAGCAATGGGACTTCTTAAACTATATAAAGGCATACATAAAATAATGGGAGTAAACTAAGCCAAATATTAATGTGTTCAGCAAACATTAAATGGAAATAAAACAAAGTAACATTCTCATATAATGTGGCTAAGTAAAAATTAAGAATTAATGCTTAGTCACTAAATAGATGCAATGATATTAAACCGAAACTGAACTAGTTGCCGTTGAGTTGATTCCAAATCACAGTGAGCCTACAGGACTGATTAGAACTGCCCCATACAGTTTCCAAGGCTGTAATCTTTATGGAAGCTGACTGCCACACCTTTCTCCCATGGAGCAGCTGGTGGGTTCAAACCATTGATCTTTTGGTTAGCAGCCAAGTGCTTTAACCACTGTGTCACCAGAGTCCTTGCAATGATACTGGATTGATATATATTCTGGGATACAAACACTAATCAGGATAAGACTTCCAGTGAAAGAATCCAGTCAATTTTAAGTGCATATTCTATATTCTGCTTCACTAATTAGATAACTTGGATCATGAATTATGTAAATTAAACACATAATGTAAACACTTGGCAATAATCCATTCATCTTTTACCTGATGGTATAAATTAATTAAATATGTCTTCTCATCTAGTAGTCACCCAGTTTCATGCCAGATGCCACATTACAGATGTCAAACCAGGTCAAATTATTACATGATCTATGATAATTTATAGGCATATATTGCATACAAATCATATGATAGTCTTAGCTCAGTGTTTCTCAAGTTATGGGACACAAATCCAAAAGTCTTGCTGAATTTTACGCTATCTCTACAGCATGGATACAAAGAACATGCACCATTGCTCTGTCAGTTGTTGTTCTCTTTCTCTTGTATCTTCAACTTTCTCCTCTCTAAGGGATTCTTCTAGTTGCTTTTAAACAAGTCTAATTCTTTATCACTTTACCATGGGGTCAAAAATATTCTTGATCCCATGCTTCCTATCACTTTCTTCTCTTGCACTATCACTTTAATAGAAGAAGTTTGCTACTTACACTTCTTTCCAACTCATCTGGCCTCTGTACCTTGGAGCCATCAAAACAACTCTCATCAATTTTGCTAATGACCAACTGCATCACAAATCTTACATTTTAGCTTCTATTTTTCTGGAATACTCTGCAATGTTTGACACTTTTGGACTCTGCTCTCAAATGCTTCCTTGCCTTGTTTTCTTAATGTCACACTGTGATGGTTAAGATTGTGTGTCAACCTGGCTGGGCCATGATTCTCAGTGGTTTGGCAGTTATGATGTCGTTTGGCAGTTATATAATGATGTAGTCACCTCCATGATGAGATCTGCTATGAGCAGCCAATCATTTGAAAGAGAGTTTCCTTGGTGGTGTGGTCTGCATCTAATATATATGGACTTTCTGGCAAAGCTCACTGGGTTTTGCTCTCCTCTGGATCCTGCATTTGGCTTGTCATCATGTGACCTCTTGTTCTTGGGACTTGAGCCAGCAGCCTGCTGTCTGATCTGATCTTGGGTTCATCAGCCCCTGCAGCTATGTGAGTAAGGAGAAGCCTCCAGCCTGATGCTTGGCACACAGACTTGGGATTTTCCAGCCTCTACAACCAAGTGAGCCACTTCCTTGATATAAACCTCTGTCTCTCTCTGTATATGTATATGTACACACACTTCACTTGTTTTGCTGCTCTAGAGAACCTGGCCTAAGACACATGCTCTTCCTTTGATCTCTCTGAGCATTTCTTAGTGCCTTTGAAAGGTTCTTTTCCTCTGCTCTTTTTAAGATGGGCACCTTAAAATTCTTGTCTCCTCACTGACTCTAAACTCACTTCCTAGATGAACTCATTTAATTTCTTGGCATTAATTGCCATCTTCATATTCACGATACCTCAAACTGTACTATCTAATTCAAATCGTTGTCTTGAGTACAAGATCTATGTATCTGATTTGAGTTTCTCCACTTCTGTAGTACAGTTTTTTTTTTTTTTATATGATAGCATTTTTTTCCATCTCACATGATATTCTAGAACTTGCCTATTTCTCCATAAACAAGTAGAGTCTGTGTTCTCTTAACTTGAACCTGAGCTGGCCTTTGTGATTGCCTCAAATACTAAGTATGGCAGAAGTGATTATATGTGACTCTAAGACTATGGCTTGTTTTCTTGGAACACACACCCTATGCTGTAAGGAAGCCCGATGACATAAAGAGGTCCACATGGAAAGGAACCAAGACTCTTGGCCCTTAGCAGTATGTTCTTCAGCTAAATTCTAAGCTGATAGGCAGAACAAACTTAACAGCAATATGAGTAAGTGATCTTAGAAATGGATCCGCCAATGCTCAGACTGCCTCCAGTGGCAGAATTGTAGAATCGTGAGCAAAATAAACTGATGTTATTTTAAGTCACTAAGTTTGGGATGGTTTTTTATGCAGCAACACATCTAGGAGTGTGCCCATGCACAGTATTCATTCAATATATATTTTGTAGATGAATTAATGAATGAATGTTGTTTGAGGTATGAGTCAACATTTATTTAAAAAAAAATTCTTAATATTGAACAGTTGAATTGTTTTCAGTTTTTTTGCGATTATAAACAATGCTTTCATGACAACTTTTTTGTGCCTACTTGGTTATTCACTTAGTGTAAGTTACTAGAAATGAAATTATGAAGTAAGCGTGTATGGGTCCTTTTGAAGACTCTTGGTAAATTGTACTAAGTTGCTGCCTGAAAGATTGTATTAATTTATATATCTTCCAGTAGTAAGCGCCATCTACTGGACTGGTTAAATTTTCTTAATTCTCCTTTTCTCCCCTCTACTGGTTTGGAAGTGTTACATTCTGTATTTATTCTTTCAGTTGTTGTCCTTAAATTGTTATATTTATACTTAACCTAAAATCTAAATTTAATAAATATCACCATGCTCCATTTGAATAATAAATATAAACATTTGAACATTTTAACCTCAGACATTGCCTTCCTGTCATATATGTTATTGTTGTCCAGTATTACAGTTTCACATGTGCTTAATCATTTTAAACATTTCATAGCCTTTATCAGATACTTATATTATTTGAAATCTGTGGTTATTTAACACTAATGTTGTGTGTGTTCTAATTCGTGTTCAAGATGATGGTCAACATATATATGTACATATATGTGAATGTGTGTGTGTATATATACATATATAGTAATATATGGTAATTTTGAATTGCAAACTCATTTTCAGTAAAATTCTATCTGTGAGAATTCTGAAAGCTTATTTTGGGGAAATACTTCTCCAAGGTCATTTTGCATTCTTTTCTGCCAAGAACTCTAATGTGTGTATGTGCATAGTATGTGTATATATGTGTATGTGTGTGTGTGTATGTGTGTATGGGTGTGAATTTCCCAGCTTATGGGCTCCTAAAAATGCAAATAGTATAAATTTGAGCAGAAATTACATAAGTGCAGATCAATGTATAAAAATTCTCACAGGAGTCTATTTTTTTTTTTTTTTTTCTATGCATAACTCAAGCCAAGGCAGACAAAATCCTAGATTAACTATTTGAGCCAGGGATCAGAATCTTTTCCTGTAGTCTCTCTCATTGAAGCTGTAGCTTTTAAAAATCCTGGTTTGTGTTGTGGTTTCAGTTCTAACCTCATGCCTGTTGTTGACCTAAGCCCTCTGCCCTGCCCCCATGAATATATTTAAGGCAAACCTCCCTGAGGCAAGCAGTTCCCTCTTTTTTTTTTTTAAAAGAAAACATTCTTCTTTTTTTATTTCTTTCCATTTCTAGTCCACAGATATTTTTTTCACTTTCTTATAATCGCAGCAAGCATATGAAAGCGTCATTTCTAAAAAATCTAATATTTCTAATTGTTTTTAATATGTATGTTTTTGTTACAGATTCAGTAATAATGCTGGAACTGGAAGTTCTTGCTGCCTATGCTTCTAAAGTGTTGTAGTCTGACAGCAATAAACTCACACCTATCAATAATCATGTTGAAAGTAAATGGCTTAAATGCACCCATAAAGAGACAGAGAGTGACAAAAAGGATTTAAAAAAAACAAAAACAAAACAGACTTATCAATTTGCTGTCTACAAGAGACACACCTTATAAACAAAGACATAAATATATTAAAAATCAAAGGATGGAAATATATATATATCAAGCAGACAGTAACCAAAAAAGAGCAGAAGTGGCAATACTAATCTCAGATAAAACAGACTTTAAAATAAAATCCACCATAAAAGACAAGGAAGGGCACTAAATAATGATTAAAGGGACAATCCACCATGAGGACATAACCGTAATAAATATCTACTCACTCAATGACAGGGCTCCAAAATACTTAAAACAAGCTCTAATATCACTGAAAAGAGAAATTGATAGTTCCACAATAATACTAGAAGACTTCAACACACCACTCTAGGTAAAGGACAGAACATTTAGAAAGAAATGCAACAAAGATACACAAGATCTAAAGGCCACAATCAATCAATTTGATCTCACAGACATATATAGAAGACTCCACCCAACAGCAGCAAAGTACACATTTTTTTCCAATGCACATGAAACGTTCTCCAGAATAGACCACATCTTAGGCCACAAAACAACCCTCAGTAAAATCCAAAACACAGAGATGATACAAAGCATCTTTTCTGATTAAAATGCCATAGAAATAGAAATTAATAACAAAGTACAAGGAAAGAAAATCAAATACGTGGAAACTGAATGACACCTTGCTTAAAAACCACTGGGTAAGAGAAGAAATCAAAGATGGAATAAAAGGAGGCAGAGCCAACATAGCACTATAGACAGAAACACCATGTCATCTCTTCACAGCAAAGACCCTAAAAACTAAGTAAAACAGAGACAAACACCAATCCTGGAACCCTAAGTGTCAAACGAAGGGATAAAGAACTCAATAAAGCACTGAATAGGATAAGAAACTAACAAAGTACAGACAGCAAGGAAAGATATGGAGTGGAGGTACTCTATCAGCTAATGTGGCATGGATTCACCATCTTGGGATCCTCAGCCACTGAGATCAGTGGACAGGAAGTACGGGAAGACAGCTTCACTGAGCTCCCAGCAGGAGACAGAGCACCTGGTAACCAGCAATATATGCTTCCCCACCCCACAACATTCTTCCCCCTGTGCGACCTCTGCTGCTTTCCTGTGGGGTGTGGTTGCTCGGCTGGGGAGAAACCAGCTCCTTGTCACTTAGATTCACCCCGTGCATACCAGCCGGCTCCTTCAGTGCCATTTTTTTTGTTGCTGTTTTTGCTTTTTTTGGCTTCTGTTTTCTTTTCTCTCTCTCACCTCTGTCGTTTCCTTTCTCTTAAATACCTTTGCTCCTTCTTGACAGGCTGTGAAGTGCCACTTGCCTGGGCAACCACTTCCCTGATCCACACTGCCATTCAGGTAGGCTCCCTGGGGGCATTTTTTTTCTTTGTTTCTCAGTTTCTTGTCTCTACCTTCCTTCTTTTCCTGTCTCCTGAATTCCTGGCACTGTGTGCCATCTCTGCTCTTTCTAGATGGTCTGTGCAGTGCTGCTTGGCTTGAAAGCCATTCTCCATTTCCCTGGTCCAAACCATCAAGCTTGGGCTTCCTAGGGGATTTTTTCTTTCTTTCTTTTCTTGGTCTCTTGTCTCTCTCTACCATCCTTCCCTTCTTTTCTCTTGAACACCTGGCAGAGTGTGCCATCTCTGCTCCTTCTAGATGATCTGTGCAGTGCCACTTGGCTGGGGAGTCGCTTTCCCAGCTTGTTCAACTACACCACAGCACTGGGCTTCCTCGGGGCATTTTTTTTCCCTCTCTTTTTCTCTTCTTTTCTCAGTTTTTTGTCTCTCTGTATCTTCCTTCTTTACTCTTCTCCTGAACACCTTGCACCATGTGCCATCTCCACTCCTTCTTGACAGGCTATGCAGTGCCGCTTGTCTAGGGACTAGCTTCCAGTGGGCTCCCTTGAGGCATTTTTTTTCTTTCTTCTTTTTTCTTTTTTTTGATTTCTTGTTTTTCTCTATCTTCCTTCCTTTCCTTTCTCCCAACAACCTGGCATCTTCTTTTGTTTGTTTGTTTTACTTAAAATTTTTCTTGGTTTATTGTCTCTCTGTAAATTCCTTCCATGCCTTTCTCCTGACCACCTGGCTACATGTGCCTTTCTATGTTTTTAAAATCTAGTTTCTTATCTCTCTCTCCCTTCCCTCCTTTCCTTTCTCTTGCCCACCTAGCTGTGTGTGCCATATCTGTCCCTTTTTGACAGGCTGTGCCTCACTTCTCAGCTAGAAAGCCACTGGTAGATGGCTTCCCCAGGTCTGCACGACTCCAACAACAGGCTCCTTTAGCATGTTTTTTTTTTTTTTTTTTTGGCTCCTGTTTCTCTCCTCTTTCTCATATTCACTTAGCTCCACACATCACAAACTCCCCCTGCCCTCCTGCCTGTCTGAACCATGCACTGAACATCACACCCCTGAGCAACACAGGCACCACCTACTGGAATCTGCCTTACACTGACCCCTGGCCCCACCCTGTTGGCCCCAGTATATGTGACAATGACCTATCCCGGCCCTTCACCCTTGTTGGGACCTACCCTGCTGCACCATAGCTGAGCTGAGTAACTGGATCTGTTCATTGATCAAGGTGGTGAGAAGTATCATGCCCATAGATGACCAAACAACAAAGAATGCCCAGCCCACCTGCTCAGATATAACCAATAAAACAAAAAAATCCAGGATGAAACAAACAAATCTGCAATCAATAAACAAAGAAAATGATTACTGAATGTCCCAAAGACAGCAGACAATATCAAAAGATATTAAGAAATACCACAGGATGGTTCCAGTAGGCATCCAAAGTAAAACACCAGATGACCATCCAGTAGAACAGGCATTAGAACTACTTGATAGGGAAATTAAATCTCTAATATTCAGAGCCGTCCAAGAGTAGAAGGAAAAAGTAAACAAAAATGAGAAGAAATAGACAAAATCAAGGAAAATACACATAAAATCATGGAAAAGACAAACCAATGGAAGAATTCAGGAAAATAATACAGGAACAAAATGCCAAAATAAATTCACAACTAGAAATCTTACAAAAACAGAAATTAGAAATCCAAAAGATAAACAACAAGATTTCAGAAATGGACAGTGTTACAGAAGGTTTGAGAAGCAGGTTTGAAACAATGCAAGACAGGATCAGTGAAGTGGAAGACAAATCCTTGGATACCACTTTGAAGAAAAATCAGAGAAAAGAACAAGGAAAAAATGAAGAAACCCTGAGCACAATGTGGGATACAATCAAAAGCAAAAATGTGCAAGTGATCAGAGTTCCAGAGCAGGGAGAGAAAATGGAAAACACAGTATCATCAAAGAATTGATGACAGAAAACTTCCCTAATATCATGAAACATGAAAAGCTGACCATCCAAGAAGCTCGACGAACCCCATATAGGAAAGATAGTAAAAGAATCACCAAGGAATATCATAATCACACTCGCTAAAACCAAAGACAAAGAAAGAATCCTGAGAGCAGCTTGAGAAAAATAAGAAGTCACATACAGAGGGGAAACAATACAACTAAGCTCTGATTACTCAGCAGAAACCATGCAGGCAAGAAGGCAATGGGATAACATATACAAAACCTTGAAAGAAAAAAATTGCCAACCCTGCAAAACTCTTGTTCATATATGATGGTGATAGTCGGACATTTCCAGATAAACAGCAATTAAGGGAATATTTAAAAACCAAACCAAACTTACAAAAATTATTAAAGAGAGTCCTTCACTTGAGAATAAACAACATCAGACAACAGCCTGAAGCTAGGACGCAAGACCACATCAGTCAGATACCAACCTAGGTAATGAACTCACAAGGATAAACCAAAACTAAAAGATTTGCCACAGGAGACCAGAGAGGTTAATCTGTAAATGACAGCAACGTCAGAACAATAAAAGAGGGACTAAACGGTGTAGGTATAGAACTTTCAAATGGAGAGGAAATCCAGGTATACCAAACAATAAAAGACTGGTTCAAACTTAGGAAGATAAGGGTAAAATTCAAGATAACCACAAAGAAACATAACAAACATAGTCATAAAAATAAAGAAGAAAAACATAGTCTTCGTAAAAACAAAATCTACAAAAACAAAAGAAATGAAAAAAGAATCCCGAAACAAAAGGAATTCAAAACAGGAGTGTAAGAGGAACAAAGAAAATGTCAGCACCACAAAAAAGCACAACAAAATAACAGCAATAAACTCACATCTATGAATAATTACACTGAACATAAATGGCCTAAATTCACCCATAAAGAGACAGAGAGTGACAGAATGGCTATAAAAACAAGATCCATCAATATCCTGTCTACAAGGACACACCTTAGAAACAAAGATGCAAATTTATTAAAAATCAAAGGATGGAAAAAAAACATATCAAACAAACAGCTACCAAAAAGGAGCGGGACTGGCAATACTAATTTCAGATAAAATAGACATTAAAATAAAATGCACTGTAAAAGACAAGGAAGGGCATTATCTAATGATTAAAGTGATAATCCATCATGAAGGCATAACCATAATAAATATCTACGTACCCAATGATAGGGCTCCAAAATACATAAACTCTAACAGCACTGAAAAGAAAATTGACAGTTCCACAATAATACTAGGAGACTTCAACACACTAGTCTCGGTAAAGAACAGAACATCTAGAAAGTCAACAAAGATACAGAAGATGTAAAGGGCACAATCAACCAACTTGACCTTACAGACATATATAGAACACTCCATCCAATAGTTGCAAAGTACACACTTTTCCAGTGCCCATGGAACATTCTCTGGAATAGACCATATCTTAGTCCACAGAGCAACTCTCAACAAAATCCAAAACACTGAGGTAATACAAAGTATCTTCGCTGACCACAAAGTCATCAAAGTAGAAATTAACAACAGGAAGACCAAGGAAAAAAAATCAGTCCATGGAAATTGAATAACACCCTGCTTACAAACCACTGGGTAATAGAAAAAACCAGAGATGGAATAAAAAAATTCCTAGAATCAAACAAGGGTGAAAACACATCATACCAACACCTTTGAGGCACAGCAAAGGCAGTGCACAGAGCTCAATTTATAGCAATAGATGCACACATCAAAAAAGAAGAAAGGAAGAAAATCAAAACATTAGCTATACAACTCGAACAAACAGAAAGAGAACAGCAAAGGAAGCCCAGAGCTACCAGAAGAAAGGAAATAATAAAGATCAGAGCAGAAATAAATGAAATAGAGAATAGAATCAACAAAACCAAAAGTTGGTTCTTTGAAAGGGTCAACAAAATTAACTAAACCACTGACAAAACTGACAAAAGAAAAACAGGAAAGGACGTGAATAATGGAAATAAGAAATAAAATGGGGTACTTTACAACAAACACAACTGAAATAAAAAGCATCATAACACAGTATTATGAAAAACTATACTCCAACAAATTTGAAAACCTAGAGGAAATGGACAAATTTCTGGAAACACACAACCTAACCAAACTAACACAAAGTGATGTTGAAAATCTGAACAGACCCATAACAAGAGGAGAGATTGAAAAGGTAATTTCAAAAAACTCCAACAAATAAAACCCTGGCCCAGATGGCTTCACTGGAGAATTCTACCTAACATTCAGAGAAGAGCTTATACCAGTACTACTCAAACTATTTCAGAACATAGAAAAGGAAGCGACACTTCCGAATTAATTCTATGAAGCCAGCATAACCGTGATACGGAAACCAGGGAAAGACACCACAGAAAAAGAAAATTACAGACCAGTATCTCTCATAAATATAGATGCAAAAATTCTCAACAAAATTCTAGCCAAAAGAATTCAGCATCATATCAAAAAATAATACATCAGGACCAAGTAGGATTCATACCAGGTATGCAAGGATGGTGCAACATTAGAAAATCAATTAACTTAATCCATCACATAAATAAAATACAAGAATCACATGATTATCTCAATTGACACAGAAAAGGCATTTGACAAAGCCCAACACCCATTCCTGATAAAAACTCTCAATAAAATAAGAAGGGAAATTCCTCAACATAATAAAGGGCATCAATACAAAACAAACGGCCAACATCATTCTTAATGGAGAGATGCTGAAAACATTCCCTTTGAGAACAGGAACAAGACAAACATGCCGTTTATCACCACTCCTATTTAACATTATGCTGGAAGTCCTAGCTAGAGCATTAAGGCAAGAAAAAGAAATAAAGGGCGTCCAAACTGGTAATGAAGAAGTTAAACTGTCTCTATTTGCAGATGACATGCTACTATACATAGAAAACTCAAAAGACCCCATGAGAGAACTACTGTAATAATAGAAAGATTCATTCGAGTAGCAGAATATAAGATAAACATACAAAAATCAGTTGGATTCCTATACACCAATAAAGAAAATGATGAAAAGAAAATCAGGAAAACAATATCATTTATAATAGTGGCTAAAAAAAAAAATACTTAGGAATAAATCTAACCAGGGATGTAAAACACTTATACGAAGAAAACTACAAAACACTACTGCAAGAAACCAAGAGAGATGTACATAAATGGAAGAACGTACCATGCTCATGGATAAGTAAACTCAACATTGTGAAAATGACAATTCTACCCAAAGCCATGTACAAATACAATGCAATCCTGATCCAAATACCAACAACATTCTTCGAAGAGATGGAAAAATGAATCATTAACTTTATATGGAAAGGGAAGAGGCCCTGGATAAGTATAGCACTATTGAAGAAGAAGAATAAAGTAGGAGGACTCACACTAACTGACCCCAGAACCTACTGTACAGCTACGGTAGTCAAAACAGCCTGGTACTGGTACAACAACAGACACATTCACCAATGGAACAGAATTGAGAACCTAGATGTAAATCCATTCACATACAGTCACTTGATCTTTAACAAGGGCCCAAAGTCCATCAGATGGGGAAAAGATAGTCTTTTTAACAAATATTCCTGTCAAAACTGGATGTCCATCTGTAAAAAAATGAAACAGGACACGTATCTCACATCACACCCAAAAACTAATTCAAAATGGATCTAAGACCTAAATATAAAACCCAAAACTATAATGTTCATAGAAGAAAAAACAGGATCAATGCCAGAGGCCCTAATACACGACATTAACAGGATACAAACCATAACTAACAACAAACTGCAGAAGATAAGCTAGATAACTGAGATCTTCTAAAAATTAAACACCTATGCTGATCAAAAGACTTCACCAAAAAGGTAGAAAAAGAACCTACAGAGTAGGAAAAAATTTTGGCTATGACAAATCTGACAAACATCTAATCTCTAAAATCTACAGGAAAATCCAACACCTCTACAACAAAAGACAAATAATCCAATTAAAAAATGGGCAAAAGAAATGAACAGACACTTCATCAAAGAAGATGTTCAAGTGGTTAACAGACACATTAGGAAATGCTTGCGATCACTAGCCATAGAAATGCAAATCAAAACCACAGTGAGATACCGTCTCACCCCAGGATTACTGGCACGAATCAAAAAGCAGAAAATAACCAATGTTGGAGAGGCTGTGGGGTGATTGGAACTCTTATGCTCTGCTGGTGGGAATGCAAAATGGTACAGCCATTTTGGAAAACGATATGGTTTCTTCCTTAAAAAGCTAGAAATAACAATATCATATGATCCAGCAATCCCACTCCTAGAAATATATCCTAGAGAAATAAGAGCCATCACACGAATAGACATATGCACAACCATGTTCACTGCAGCACTATTCAAAATAGCAAAAAGATGGAAACAACCTAGATGCCCATCAACAGAAGAATGAATAAACAAATTGTGGTACATACACACAATGAAGTACTATGCAACGATAAAAAACAATGATGAATCTGCGAAGCATCTCACAACATAGATGAATCTGGAGGACATTGTGCTGAGTTAAATAAGTCAATCACAAATGGACAAATATTGTATAAGACCACTACTATAAAAACTCATGAAAACATTTACAGACAAAAGCAATCTTTGATGGTTATGAGGGAGGGGAAGGGTGGGGATGGAAAAACACTAAATAGACAATAGATAAGTGGTAACTTTGGTGAAGGCTAAGACAGTACACAATACTGGGAAAGCCAGCACAACTCGACAAAGGCAAGGTCATGGAAGCTTCATAGACCCATCCAAACTCCTTGAGGGACCAAATTACTGGGCTGAAGGCTGTGGGGACCATGATCTCTGGGAACATCTATCTCAACTGGCATAACATAGTTTATAAAGAAAATGTTCTATATTGTAATTTTGTGAGTAGCGTCTGGGGTCTTAAAAGCAAGTGAGCAGCTATCTAAGATACTCCACTGGCCTCAACCCATTTGGAGAAAGGGAGAATGAAGAAAACCAAAGACACAAAGGAAAGATCAGTCCAAAGGATTAATGGACCACAACTACCACAGCCTCCACCAGACTGAGTCCAGCACAACTGGATGTTGCCCGGCTACCACCACTGACTTCTCAGACAGGAATCACAATAGAGGGTCCTGAACAGAGCTGGAGAAAAATGTAGAACAAAATTCTAACTCAAAAAAGCAAACAAACAAACAAAAAAAACACTAGACTTACTAATCTGACAGAGACTGAAGAAACCCTGAGAGTATTGCCCCTGGACACTCTTTTAGCTCAGTAATGAAGTCATGCCTGAGGTTCACCTTTCAAACACTAAACAGGTCCATAAAACAAAATGAGACTAAATGGGCACACCAGCCCAGGGGCAAGGACCAGAAGGCAAGAGGAGACAGGAAAGTTGGTAATGGGGAACTCAAGGTTGAGAAGGGGAGAGTGTTGACATATCACAAAATAATATGTGTTGTTGTTAAGTGCCATCAAGTTGGTTCCGACTCATAGCGTACCTATGTACAACAGAACGAAACACTGCCTGGTCCTGTGCTATGCCCACAATCATTATAATTGAACCCATTGTTGAAGCCAGTGTTTCAATCCACTTCTTAAGGGTCTTCCTCTTTTTCACTGATACTATTCTTTACCAAGCATGATGTCCTTCTCCAGGGACTGATACCTCCTGACAACATATCAAAATTATGTAAGACGCAGTCTTGCCATCCTTGCTTCTAAGGAGCATTCTGGCTGCAATTCCTCCAAGACAGATTTGTTCCTTCTTTTGACAGTCCATGGTATATTCAATATTCTTCACCAACACCACAATTCAAAGGAGTCAATTCTTCTTCGGTCTTCCTTATTCATTGTCCAGATTTTGCATGCCTATGATGCGATTGAAAACACCATGGCGTGGGTCAGGCATGTCTTAGTCTTCAAGGTGACATCTTTGCTTTTCAACACTTTAAAGAGGTCTTTTGCAGCAGATTTGCCCAATGCAATGCTTCTTTTGATTTCTTGACTGCTGCTTCCATGGGTGATGATTGTGGATCCAAGTAAAATGAAATCCTTGACAACTTCAATCTTTTCTCCATTTATCATGATGCTGCTTATTGGTCCAGTTGTGAGGATTTTTGTTTTCTTTATGTTGAGATATAATCCATAATGAAGGCTGTGGTCTTTGATCTTTGTCAGTAAGTGCTTGAAGTCCTCTTCACTTTCAGCAAGCCCGGTTGTGTCATCTGCATAACAAAGGTTGTTAATGAGTCTTTCTCCAATCCTGATGCCCTGTTCTTCTTCATATAATCCAGTTTCTTGGATTACTTGCTCAGCATACAGACTGAATATGTATGGTGAAAGGATACAACCCTGAAGCAGACCTTTCCTGACTTTAAACCACGCAGTGTCCCCTTGTTGTGTCTGAACAACTGCCTCTTGATCTGTGTACAGGTTCCTCATGAGCACAATTAAGTGTGCTGGAATTCCCATTTTTTGCAATGTTATCCATAGATTGTTATGATCCACACAATCGAATGACTTTGCTTAGTCCATAAAACACAGGCAAACATCTTTCTGGTCTTCTCTGCTTTCAGCCAGGATCCAACTGACATCAGCAGTGATATCCCCGGTTCTACGTCCTCTTCTGAATCTGGCCTGAATTTCTGGCAGTTCCTGTTGATATACTGCTGCAGCTGCTTTTGAATGATCTTCAGAAAAATTTTACTTGTGTGTGATATTAATGATACTGTCCGATAATTTCTGCTTTCGGTTGAATCACCTTTCTTGGGAAAAGGTATAAATATTGATCCCTTCCAAACGGTTGGCCAGGAAGCTGTCTTCCAAATTTCTTGGCATAGATGCGTGAGCACTTTCAGCACTGCATCCGTTTGCTGAAACATCTCAACTGACATTCCATCAATTCCTGGAGCCTTGTTTTTCACCAATC
Organism: Dugong dugon; assembly: GCA_030035585.1. Taxonomy (NCBI): domain Eukaryota; kingdom Metazoa; phylum Chordata; class Mammalia; order Sirenia; family Dugongidae; genus Dugong; species Dugong dugon. The sequence continues at coordinate 39,594,147 of CM057467.1, forward strand.
CCTTCTGTGCAGCTTGGACATCTTCCTTCAGTATCATCAGTTCCTGATCATATGCTACCTCTTGAAATGGTTGAATGTCGACCAATTCTTTTTGGTATAGTGACTCTTTGTATTCCTTCCATCTTCTTTTGTTGCTTCCTGAGTCGTTTAATATTTTCCCCATAGAATCCTTCACTATTGCAACTCAAGGCTTGAGTTTTTTCTTCAGTTCTTTCAGCTTGAGAAATGCCAAGCATGTTTTCCCCTTTTGGTTTTCTATCTCCAGCTCTTTGCACATGTCATTATAATACTTTACTTTGTCTTCTCGAGCTGCCCTTTGAAATCTTCTGTTCAGCTCTTTCACTTCATCATTTCTTCCTTTTGCTTTAGCTACTCGACATTTAAAAGCAAGTTTCAGAGTCTCTTCTGACATCCACCTTGGTATTTTCTTTCTTTCCTGTCTTTTTAATGACCTCTTGCTTTCTTCATGTATGATTCCTTGATGTCATTCCACAAATCGTCTGATCTTCGGTCATTAGTATTCAGTGAGTCAAATCTATTCTTGAGATGGTCTCTAAATTCAGGTGGGATACAGTTAAGGTCGTACTTTGGCTCTCATGGACTTGTTCTAATTTTCTTCAGTTTCAACTTGAACTTGTATATGAGCAATTGATGTTCTGTTCTGCATTCGGCCACTGGCCTTGTTCTGGCTGATGATATTGAGCTTTTCTATTGCCTCTTTCCACAGAAGTAGTCAATTTGATTCATGTGTATTCCATCTGGCAAGGTCCATGTGTATAGTCACCATTTATGCTGGTGAAAAAAAGTATTTGCAATTAAGAAGTCCTTGGTCTTGCAAAATTCTATTATGCGATCTCCAGCATCATTTCTGTCATCAGGTCATATTTTCCAACTATTAGATCTTTGTTTCCAACTTTCGCATTCCAATTACCAGTAATTATCAATGCATCCTGATTGCATGTTTGATCAATTTCAGACCGAAGAAGCTGGTAAAAATCTTAAATTTCTTCATCTTTGGCCTTAGTGGTTGGTGCATATATTTGAATAATAGTCTTAATAACTGATCGTCCTTGTAGGCATATGGACAGCGTTGTACCTCAGGACAGATCTTGAAATGTTCTTTTTGACGATGAATGCAACGCCATTCCTCTTCAAGTTGTCATTCCTGGCATTGTAGACCATATGATTGTCCGATTCAATACCAGTCCATTTCAGCTCACTAATGCCTAGGATATCGATGTTTATGCATTCCATTTCATTTTTGATGATTTTCAATTTTCCTAGATTCATACTTCGTAATTCCACGTTCCGATTATTAGTGGATATTTGCAGCTGTTTCTTCTCATTTTGAGTCATGTCACATCAGCATATGAAGCTCCCGAAAGCTTGACTCCATCTATGTCATTAAGGTTGACTCTAGTTTGAGGAGGCAGCTCTTCTCCAGTCATCTTTTGAGTGCCTTCCAACCTGGGAGGCTCATCTTCTGGCACTATTTATCAAACAATGTTCCGCTGCTATTCATAAGGTTTTCACTGGCTAATTCTTTTCAGAAGTAGACTGCCGGGTCCTTCTTCCTAGTCTGCCTTAGTCTGGAAGCTCAGCTGAAACCTGTCCACCATGGGTGACCCTGCTGGTATCTGAATACCGGTGGTATAGCTTCCAGCATTACAGCAATATGCAAGGCCTCACAGTACAACAAACTGACAGACACTTGGGGGTTGTCTGTCTATTAGGCATCTCAAATCCAGCTAGGTCAAAACAGAACTCTTCATATTCTTCCAGAACCTGTTCTTTTTTGCCCCATACCAATAAAAGGCACTACCATCTATCAAAGTACTCTTGATTCTTATCTTTCCTTTTCTTCCTACATCTAAACCATAAGCAAATCATGATGGTTCTTCTTTCAAAATATCTAAATATATCCAAATCAATTCACTCCTCTATATCTCCACTATGCCACTGTTATCTTGCCCAATATTTTATAAAAGTCTCCTAGCTATACTGCTTACTTCCAATTTTTTTCCTCCTAAATCACTCTCCACTCTGTAAAAAAAGTTTGCATCCCATCCCTACTTAAAATCTCAGGGCCTTTGTATCATTTACAGTTATATCCATGTAACCTAAAAAGCCCTAACAATTTTGCCTCTACAACACTCATCATCTACCATTGTCCTCCTCAGTCACTAAACTCAGCTAAATTCTTCCTTTTTCTGCTATTTAAACACACTTGCTCACACTACTTTAGGGCCTCTGTACTAGTTACTCCCTTTGTCCAGCTTTTACATGGCCAAATACTTCTCATGTCTCAGCTCAAACATCAGCTCTACAGAGAGGCTCTCCCTGACTTGTCTATGTAAGGAGGCTTCCACAGCTCCATTCACTCTCTACAACATTTTCTTCATAGCTTTTACCACTATTAGAAATTATCTTACTTAAGTGCCTTTTTATTTTCTCTCTTCTCCAAGACAGTGTAAGTTCCACAGGAAGAGGCAACTTGTCTGTTTTATTCACTGCTGTATCCTCAGGACCTAGAATTGGTACACTGAGGGTGATCAATTAATATTTGCTTAATGAATATAATCAAGGGTTCTTATGAAAAAAATTAAGAAGATAGACTAGAGGGTATGGAATGACTAGCTGAAAGCCACAAAAATCTACTTTCAGGTTGCTGAGTTGACTTTGGCAGTTAAGAGTTTCCAATACCACAGTGAGTCTAGGAAATTTACTCTTGGTCTCTATGTGCTTTCTCCTACCCCTTTTGACAGCACATCAATTCACTAACCATTTTTAATTAAAGCTCAGTTTCCAAAAGCTGCCAGCTACTTTGACACAGAAATTTAATGATTCCTTATGATGAGAAAAATTATAATCAAAACTATATATTAATGGTGGTGCAGTGGTAAAGAGCTTGGCTGCTAACCAAAAGGTTGGCAGTTTCAATCTACCAGCTACTCCTTGGAGACCCTGTGGAGCAGTTCTACTCTGTCCTATAGGGTCATTATGAGTCGGAATCTACTCAATGGCAATGGGTTTATATATATATATAAATGAATAGTTCAACAATTTAAACTCAAGTAATGAGACAATCTTCTCCACAGTCAACAAAAAGGATGCCTCTATATTTTATGTGTTTATATCAGGGTGACATATTGCCACTTTTATACACTTAATTTTCCCTAGCTGGCATATGAGACTGTCACTACATCCAGATCCATAAAGTCTGGAGTTGCATGTGAACTGCTTTTAATTCCAGGTCCTACAGTCTCTCCCCTACCTCCTACTGCACAGCCCTTGATACTGGACTGTCATAATTATTGTTTTTCATCCTGTATCCACCTAATTTATATCTATTAGATGTCAAAGTCAATTCCTTTCTATTAAATGCCAGAATCCTGCCATTTATCTTTCTCTTAAAAGAAACGTTATTATTCACCTGAATTTTTAAAATAACTTGAGTTAAAAGACAAACAGTTTATTTTAAAACTTTATGAAGTAAGTCACTATTAGTTAAGCATCTTCCTTCTTTCTCTGATTATTTCATGTTAAAATGATAAGCTCCTCATGTTCGGATTTGAAAAGGCTCAATCAGATGGTGGATACAGCATGCTGGGCTAGAATACATTAATTCATGCCCTAAAGGCATTATCATAGGTTATTAATATGTAAAAGCTAATTTTCTTAGAATTCTAAATGGTGGTTAGCTACAGTACATAAAGTTACTGAAGTTTATCACCATAAATGACAAGTTGAAATGCAAATTACACAAAAATATTTCACTTTAATTATATCACAATTAAGTACTTTAACTTTCTCAGATGTCTTCTCTGCCTCTGTTTCTGGACAATGCCATCAAAGACCACAATGAGATGCAATCATCAGCTTCACTCTCAAGCCCTGCACATGCTCCCCTTCAGTTTTATGACATCTCGGCTACAAAGCACATTTCAATTCTAAATTCAACTAATTGAGAGCTCAGTAAAAATATACAGGCTTGTTTGCACATTTCTTTCTGGAATCAGACCATCATAATGGAAACACATGGTTCATTTTGCTTCCAAGGCCTATAAAGGAATAAGCAGAAGGCTATTTGCAATGCTCAGCACGAGGAGCAAGATTCCATTCTGTGTAAAGATGGCTTCTTTGGCAGTAATTTGGGTGCTGAAAAGGTCATATCATTCTTTTATACTACAAATATACAACAATAAGGACTCTTAACAAGTGAGCCCTTGGAAGGAAAGAAGGTGAGAGGACAATTTCTGAAAGGCACCTCAATCATAACAGATGTAATCGATTCTTTACATGTCAACTTCCAGTCATTAAGAAACAAAGTGTAGGGGAAACGGTGCCCTGTGACTTACTGTTTAGCATTCAAGGATATGGAATATATTTTTACTTTTAAGTGACTCTGTAATGGAAACATTTGATTCATCATCTATATTTTGTACTATATAACTGAGTCACATAATTGCAGTAGGATTCTTTTTACGCTGCAGAAACACTTTCTCAAGGGGCTAAATAATATGTTGAAAGCTTTCTTTCATCAGAGGAGACATAGCTGTCTTCTTGAAAAGCATTTAAATACATTATGAAAGTGGATAACATAAATTAAAAATGGAATGGAAAAATATTTGGGCAGATATTTGAGTGGGATTTAAAAACAACTGTTCTCATAAATACTACCCTTCCTAAGTAACTAGGGTGCCATCACTTATTTTGGACATAGAATTTGTGACATTATTTTAATATATGTCTACACCATTAGACACAGCTCTCTGTTAGTAAGGACTCTGCCTGCTTTTATTATCATTTTTTACTCAACATCTAGCATAATGCTTAGCATATAGTTGGCAGTCAGTCAATGTTTGCTGAGTGAATGAATGAATGGAGGTAAAGAAAAGGTCATGTACGAAGGGTATTTGAGACTCACGAATATATTTGCCCTAACTAAATTTTTTGAAGGGAACAAGCAGTCATTTAAAGCAAATCTAGTATGCAAAGTTGTATTTTCACAAAATATAACATCTCGTATTTAAGATGACAAGAGTTCCTGGGTGCCACTAATGGTTAGGCACTCGAGTACTAGCTGAAAGCCTGGTGGTTTAAACCCACCCAGAGGCACCTTGGAAGACAGGCCTGGAAATCTGCTTCCAGGAGGTCACAGCCTTGAAAACCCTATGGAGTAGTTCTACTTTGTACACACGGGGTCGCCATGAGTCACAATCAACTTGATAGCAACCAGCAACAACAACATTTAAGATGACACAAGTTACCAAAGTTAACTGACATGCAACTTGTTTGGAATTCACAACTTATGTAATTTCTGTGAGAGTGTCTGCTCTGTGCTTTAGGCCAAAAATATATATCCAGATGCTCTAATGCCATGTCTCGAGCATGGGATGAGAGGGAGCCTTCCAGGCAGCTAGCTCAGGAAGGGAAAGGGAAGAACACTTAATATGTATTGAATACATAGTGTGTGTCAGGCTCTGTAATAGTCATTTTATAGTCATTATTTCATTCAAATTTCATGACAGCCCTATGAAGTAGGTAGTATTCCCCCTCAATTTTCTCCTTTTTAAAGATAAAATTTGGTGAAATAACTTGCATAAGTTTATACATCTAACTGATTATGCATTGATTTGTGTTCCCCAGAGAAATGTGTCTCAACTTGGCTAAGCAACGATTCCCAATATTATGTGGTTGCCCACCGTTTTGTGATCTGTGGTAATTTTCCCATGTGTTGTAAATCCTAACTGATGTTAATGAGGCAGGATTAGAGGCACTTACGTTAATGAGGCAGAATACGATCTACAGGATTAAGTTGTATCCTGAGTCAATTTCTTTTGAGATATAAAAGAGAGAAGCGAGCAGAGAGGAGAGGAACTTCGTTACCACCAAACAAGAAGAACTAGGAGCGGAGCATGCTGAGAAGCTCCTAGACCAGGGGAAGATTGATGACAAGGACCTTCCCCCAAAGATGACAGAGAGAGAAAGCCTTCCCCTAGTGTTGGCACCCTGAATTTGGACTTCTAGCCTCCCAAACTGTGAGAGAATAAATTTCTCTTTATTAAAGCCATCCACTTGTGGTATTTCTTTTATAGTAGCTCTAGATAACAAAGACATTGATGAAACGGTGTTTTGCTTTGTTTTTGTTATTTTTTAACCCAAGTCTGATTCCAAAACTCATGCTCATTTCACCTGAAAAGAAAACTCACTAAGCGTCTCCTCTGTCCCTCCCTGCTGAAGGGATTTTGGCCATTACACCATTATTGCTACACGAAGAAGCACTGTGAGAATACATACACTTCATGGAAACAAAAGTAGGTCTTAAGGGATTATGGGAAATTGGTTTCTTATTAAAAAGCCACTTCTTAAAGCAAACGAAGTTTTAGCTGTCAATTTAAAAAGGATAAACATATACATAACTCAGACAAATAAGACTGCAGCATCCAATGCTTCAAGAGTTTTTCTTTTTCTTTTATGTAATTTTGCCTTTCTAAAACATGCTACACAAAATCCTGGAAGAGAATTTACAGCTAACCACGGCTAGATGGAAATACTAAATAGTTGCATGTTTTACAGTTTCTTCATATATAAAAATTGATATTAAAAAATTCTTTCCTTTCTAGAATACAATATTAGAAACAGTAGTTAGGTATTAGTAAAGATCATAAAATGACCAGTTTAATTGCATGTTGTGATATATTATTTTATCCATATTTAAATTTCAAGAACAATTGCCAAACATCCTGGCTGTACACTAAGGAAATCATAACTGATATAATTAGCCACTCCGGTTACTTTGTTATTCAAAGTCATATTTCGAAAGCAATAGCTTTCTGAATTCTCAACCATTTCCAGAGTTTTCAAATTTAAATAAATTCAGATTTATAAAGCCCTTTACTTCTTGCCTCTAAATTATTGGGATATTATAGAATAGAACTCTGTCTTATAAAAAATACTATTTCATTTCCAATGCTTTTAAACTGTGATTTATTATTCAAATAATACTATTACTACTTTGCTCTGTCTGCTGCTGGGTGTGTGTCTGAGTGTATGCTTGTGTGTAATGAAAACAGAAAATGCTCTGGAGTTTTGGCAAATTATGACTGAATATACCTTGATGTAATAATCACTATAATCATATCTTTAAAGAATTAAAACTTGAGGCATACTTTTCCTGTCTTTTACAATAAATAGCATTTTCTTCTAATAATTTTTCTATTTCTTACTAGTTAGAACATGATCGAAAAAAACCCCAAAAAAACCCAACAACAAAAGACAACCTAGTATTAGAACGTACACCACACCCTGTTGCCATCGAGTCGATGCCGACTCGTAGCAACCCTATAGGGCAGAGTAGAACTGCCCCATAAGGTTTCCAAGGAGTGGCTGGTGGATTCGAGCTACCAACCTGTTGGTTAGCAGTCAAATGCTCAACCACTGTGCCACCAGGGCTCCTATCAGAACACAGACTATCAAAAAATTGAAGTTTATATACACTTGTTTATTAGCTAAGAAAATGAAGAGAAATTTAAACATTCAACCTAAAGTCAAATGTATTATGTAATATAAAATTCCATTATGTGTATAAAGTAATTTCTGTCAGGTGCTGTTAAAGAAATCAACAGACTTATATATCTATTTTTTTTCCTAAACAATTTGATTTAACATGCTATGCAAGAAAATAATACCTTTCAGAAATTACATAATAATATTAAGAGCCACAGTTTTCTGAACAAATACGAACATTTCAAATATAACAATTTTCTTACATATCCAGTCTTTTTTTTCGAGAGGTATAGAATTAATGAATATTCTTTCAGTATGGCTCTTCAACCACCTGAGTATCTATCCAACATCAAGTTTCTCTAAATGTAGATTGCAAAATCAAGCATATACAGAGGGTAGGCAGGCAATGTACATGGGGTAAGTAGCTGGTGAAGTGTGGTGAGGTCATTAGAGAACTCAGAAGTACTTGTCCGCCTAACGGGACTAGCCAGTCCTAATCTCCAGGTTATTGTTGCCAAGAGGGATGAATGGTTTCCTGTGGTTGGGAATACTGAATTTTCAATACAATCTTTAAATCGGAAGTTTTGTGATCATTCTGCCAATTTTTAAACATTGGCCACCAATTAAAAATTTACTTATTTTCGAGTGGTCCAAGACAAACTTTATTTGTGGGCAGCATACTGCTGAAAACTAACAGTTTCCTTGGACTCTTGCTTTCACTGCTCATTTAGGTTTGACAATATACTGCCAACCTAAATTTTCTGATATTTGCAGTGTACCTTTTAACCTGGTGCTCTTGAACTTGAGTCATGTGTTATTAGTATTAAAACATAATTATAAGTATTCCAGTGTGTATCCTTTTAATGCCAAGTAGAAAATATCTTTCCCTGGATTTTGGAATTATATATGGGGAAACCAAGAAGAGTATCTTTATGGATTAGCTCCTTTTACAGAAAAGGAAAGTGACATCCTAAAATGTGAAGTCACTTGCTCATGGCCTTTAGACACTGACAAACTAAAGCAGACATCCTTAGCTCAGACAAAAAATGAAGATCAACAGTCCATTCCAGTAAGAGGAGCAATTCACCAAGTAAGCATATATTTCACATTTATAGAGTGTATAACTTGTTAACTCGGGATAGACACGTGAGCAAGGAAAGTATATACTTCCCCGTCTTCTTATTCAACTACATTTTATGAACTGGTTGAGCTCAGGGAGTATGACAAATAATTCTCTAGATTTTTACTATAGGTCTGAGCATATTACAATTACTCAAATATTTAAACAGTAGTGCTTCATGCTATATAAATTATTTTTCTGTCCCTTGTGCTGATTAGAACAAATGAGTTGCTTATTTCTCCTATTCACTTATTGGCAAAGAGATATATAAGCCATAGTTCACTGAGTCTTTAAGCAGATGTTTGGTTTTTCACCTTGATTTTTTTAATGGCTTAATGCTCATAGACCTCATAGGGTAAAATTTCTGACAATTTAATCTAAAAGCTAGTTATTTTGAATAATATTTTGTGTGTTTGACATAGCTAGATATTAATTCAGCATATATTTACTGATTCACCTATTATGTTTCAGGCACTAGATTAGGGCTGAGGATATAGAAATAAGTAAGATATATTGAGTAGTTTTGAGAATGTGCAAAATTAGAACTTTACGTGATAGCTTTCATCCAAAAGGGTTATAATAACTATTCATTCGACAATGTCTACCCTGAGTTAGTCACTGTGCTAGGTGTTGGGGGACACCCCAGTAAAGAATTCACACAAGATCCCCATTCTTAAACACTGACCACTTAAGAGTAACGGCAAGTGAAATAAGTGTTATAAATGGGTGCTCTAAGGAGGCTTATTTAATTTGAGCAATAAGTAGGAGTATGCAAAGTGGGGGAAACACATTTTCAGATATAATGAATGAAAAATGCAAAGAGCGATAAAGAAGCTGAAGAAAGACTATTTCATAGAGTGGAGAGAAAGAGAGAGAGGAAATAGTGAGAGATAAGGCTGAAGAGGGAGAACAAAGCCAGATCTTGAAAAAAGGATGTAAGGAACAATGTGGATTTTGTATTTCATCCTGAGGGCAATGGGAAGCCACTAGCTCATCCTAAAGTAGAAGAGTGAAATCCATAATCTGACTTGTGTTTTTAGGATGGTAGCTGCTGTGTGGAAAATTTAATTAAACAGGGCTACTAATGGAACCTAGGACACTTGATAGATGGTATTTTTGTGGTTCAGGTAAGAATTATTGATAGCTTAGATTCCAAGTGCTGTGCAGATGAAGAGAAATACATGGACTTGAAGCATACTTAGCAAACTTGAGATAAAACTCTGAAGCACTTCAACATTTAAAAATCAGAAAGAGTTGCTAGCAAAGTAGCCTTAGCCGGAAAGGCAGGAGAAGGAAGGAGAAAGCCAGGAGAGTGGAATCTCATAGAATCCAAAAGGAGTGTTTCAAAACAGAGAAGGAATCATTAGTATCAAATTCTGCCGGGGCAGGGGTGGGTGGCCAAGCAAGTGACAGAAGTCATTGAAAACCAAAGAGAAACGAAGGAATGAGGGCAACAAATTCTTAAGGATACAAAGGACACATTCCATATTATTAGAGTCTATCAATGCTTATTTGCAAATAAATGCCAGTTTTATACATACATTTTATATATACATGTATATATTTATATATAGATAGATAGATAGATATAGTCTTCTCACTTCTATCTACCTATATACATATAACAATGGATCATCCAATCGATCATTTTATCTAAAGTTTTGTTCTATCCAGTGGTATGATCGTGAAGATATCAATAGGTGTAGTTATTTTCTTAGGCGTTGGTAATCTCATGGCAATGAGGCAAAACTTCGTGAAGCTGTATTAACTCTTTTAGACTAACAGTGGTGTATTAAGGTACGTGATATATCTGACAAATATATCTTCCATATGTACTTAATTTACTCCTAGATGTTGATTTTGCAACAGGAAAAGACATGATATGATAACATGAGAAATAAAAAGGATGTTTAGGTATAGGGTCCCACAGTCTGGGCATTTAGATACATCAAATGAGGTAATGAATGTGAATACATTCTATAAAGTGTTATACAATTAATTAATAAGGGCGTATGCTATATTTACGACAATGTCAAAAAAAAAAAAAGAGTAAAAAATTACCAAATAAAAGAGTGTAAGGGATGTTAGTCATTCTTTTCAGCTCTCTGACATCTGAAATTCCTGCTATGTTTGGGGAATTCCCCACCTCACAAACCTTGGAGCCTGAAAATGCCAGATATTGTTTTCCTTGCCTCCCTGGCAACTAAGGTGTGGACTCACGTGCCAGTTTTCTATTTATCACCTCTCACCTCCAAATATTCTATTTTTTGTCCTGCCTTGTGGTACCAGAGTTGAATCCCGTAAACATTCTTCTTTGCCAGTTTCTGTAACGTTAGAACTTCATCAATAGAGAACACCAGAGTGATCCTACAAGGTGACAGCAGCAGGATGGTATTTCCTTTGGGGTTCAGTCACCCCTACTATCATTATTCCATGGGGGGATCATTCTGAAGAGCTCCAACAGCACCCTCAGAGCGCTCTGAGTCCACCAGCAACTGCTTCCAAGTTTCTCCAGCCTACCTGGACCCTCCAGCAATGGAGTGCTGCTTCTATGGACGAGCGCACTCTTCACAAAACAGTAGATTCTGAAGTTTCTGTAGTTTTTTCCTGCTGGCTCATTCCCTCCACTCAACAGTGGTCCTCTTCTACAGATCTGCTCTGGCCTACCCACACCGTCCAGCAATGGCAGGGCACTTCTAGAAACCAGCACTAGCCTGCAGCCTCTGGCAAGCTTCTTCCACCCTCAGACTGCAACTTCCTGTGGTGGTCAAAATTTCTTCGAGGAAGTCTGAAGTTCACCCTTAGCAGGGAACCTTCTCTGAGTCTTTAGTTCCTTACTGTTTATTTTTCCTCAGCCTATGGGGACAGCAGCCATTCTTTTGCCTTGCTAATTACAGGACGCTTAGAGTTCTCTTGTATACTTGTATACTTTAACCTCCTTCTACTAGTTAACGATTCTTAATTTTCTGGGGAGAAATAAATCGTGTAGTTTCTGACTCATGACTAGACTCTAATTGATGATCTGGATTCCACCAACCCAATCAGGTGTTAATGACGCGTAGGAGGAACCACCACACGGTGCCCTCTGTGGTTAAAGTCAGGTTTTAGCCCTAATGAGTTCCTGGTGCAAGAACTGTACATTGTGTGCAGGGTGAAAGCTGCGAAGTTCAATGATGCCAGAAAAGGGTACAAGCATCCTCACTCGACTATTTTGTGTTGTCAGTTTGGGCTATGTTCATGTCTTATTGTCCTAGACATAATTTTCCAGACCTCTTGACAATTCTAGGAGTTACTTAGTAACTTTCTAGTAACTGACTTTTTGGCTTACTTGAGCCAGAATTAGTTTCTGTTGCTTGCTACTAAGAGCATTGACTGTTAGAAATAACTTCTATTGAGTACTTAAAATTTTTCAGGCACTATTGTGTAATTATTATCACATTTAATCCTCATACAAATCCTATAAAGTATTGATTATCCATATTTTACAAATGAGGAAACTGAAGCTCAGAGATAAGATGATTTGTCTAAGCTCACAGAAGTAAACAGTAGCGATGAGATTCAAGCCCAGACACTGATTTCTAAATCTGGTGCTCTTTATGACACATACAGATATCCTCTTTATTATTTTTGAGACAGTAGTGTGATCAAATACAGAGTTTTATTTTTCCCCAGCAAGAAATTATATTTGACCGCCAAGCTATAGAGAAAAATCTACTATAAATCATTAGCATTCAGACTCAGAGTTCAATTTTTATTGGATTTGCGGCCAAATTGAATCAACTATTTCCCTGGGTATCTTGTTCTGAACATTTTCTACCTGTTTCTAATAGTTCTACAGAAAACTGATATATTGGGAAGTCAGAGTGAAGCAATTAATTCTTTGTCCAGTGAATGGCCTAGATCAGAGAGGAGCAGCAGGGTGTTGGGGTTAAGATTAATAGGGTCGCTATGAGTCAGAATCAGCTCTATGCCAATGGGTTTGAGTTGGTTTTGGTTTAAGAATCCTATATCTGTCTTCCTCATAATCTGAAGAGCTTTCCTTCCTAAAATTTATGAATTTTATCTAATTTGTCTGTTGAAATGTCATTTATAAACTTCCTATAAATGTTGACCAATCATTATTTTTTAATTAGATACAGTGGTATCTTTTATTTTGAACAAAATATAAAATTTATATTTTTATTTTAAAAGTGTAATGACTCAGATTTAGTAAGTTATGCTTTAGGGATACTGGTTCAAAAGACAGTTTAAGGCACCTAAACGCTCAATCTCTGGACAATTTTAGAAAACGGCATGTTTGAAGCAATTTAAAGAGCCCATTACACTCAGTCACTTTTTAAAAATTGCATAATTTGATTAAATTGACATATAAATGTCAAGCACTTTTTCAGCATTTCCTTTCTCATCACTGCTCACTGCTGAGACATTTGTAATTATGAGGGGTTTCTCCCACTCTGTCTTTTCTAATCCTTCTATCTCTTCAGTCTTATTCATTGACAGGTTTCAGGGTCCAGCTTTCTTCTCCCTGGAATTGAATTGTGGGACCACTAAAACTGAGCTGTTACAGCACTAAAACTTTTAATATTTAATTGAATTAAAATCATTTAAAGAATAAAGATGTTTCATTTTAAATAAATTTATTTATAGCAGTGACAAATTCTAAGTCTGGGATTATAATCTTAGTTTGATGGTAATACGATTTCATTACAAAAATGGACCTTGTAAATTTGGTTTGAAAAGTCTACAATTTAAACATTTACCTACATTTTTACTTATTTCATGCATATTATCCAATAAACATGGATATGGTTATGATATCTTACTAATATATACATATTGTATATAGCTATTATTAAACTGAAATATAATTACAAAAATGAATATTAAATGATACCATTTTAACCTATGAGATTGGATAAAATTTTAAGGAAATAAAAGTCGATATTTATAAAGGTATAGTGAGATGGGAACTTTTGTTCACTGCTGATGTAAACATGAATTGGTATAACCCATACTAAACATAATTCATGCATACCTAATGAAGTCTTAAAAACTTTCGTATCAGGTAACTTCTAAGAAGCAATGCTAAAATATGAACAAAGAAAAATACATAAAGATGCTCTCATCTCAATAATACAGCAGTAGAGGGAAATTGGAAATAGCCTAATTATCTAACACTGAAATAATTCACAGTTGCATATACAATACAGTTTCAAATTAGGAGAGAGAAGAAAAAGTGCCAAGATATCAAGAAAAGTCATCTCTGAGAGATGAGTATATGTGATTTTTTATATCTTTTTTATACTTTCCAGCTTGTATTAAATTTTCTATAATTGACATTTATTGTTTTTGTAGTTAGGAAAAAAATAGCTTGATTTTGAGTGTAGGAAAATAATGACTAGTTTCTCTACAAAGGATAAACAATCTTCGGGCTCAAAACCCAAGTTCTTCCCAACATCTCCACTGCAGCGTATAATGGGCCATGTAAACTCTTCATGTTCAATATTGACGATTGGGAAGATGAGAGTTACTGTATTTTTAAGCAAATGACCTGCCCCTTCTAAGTTTGCCAGCCATGGTCCTCCCCACCCCCCAGAGGTATTTTAGTAAGCATGCTATGCTAATTTTTTTTTTTTTTTTTTTTAACAGCAACATAGAAATGTGTTCAAGTCAGGCTGTTCAATCTCACTTGACTTCTGGAAACCATTATATGCTTCTATTCAAAACTGAAAAAAAACTGGGGTCATTGGGCACTTAATAGCTCAAATCCAGGTAAACTCAAGATATATTTTATTCCTGATAGCCCTTGGGTGATTAGGACAATATTCCAAAGGAGCAGCCAGCTGGTCTGCAACCCCAATCTTCGACGTTTCACCATCAGGCAGTATCTCTGTGATGTGGTAGGTTAGAGATCTACCTACTTGACTCTTTTGCACAATTCTCAGAAATGTGAATGGTCACTTGGCAATGAAGAAACCAAGACACATGTGAATACTTTGGTCTAAAACAAATATAAGTGCCAAAGGGGCCAACTCGGTAAAATAAATGAGTAAAGCAATTTGGTTGTAAGTCAAGTAGTTTCCCTACTTCTTATTCTGGTTTGTCCTTAGTGACTTCACAAGTGATGTACTTTAGATATGGACACATTTTGCTTATAGATTCTTCATTTACATCAAGGAATATCCCTTCTAACGTTTCTTGGGAAACCCACAATTTCTTAGGTATTATATTTTCTTTTCTTCATACCAGATATAACCATGGATACAAGAAACATTTTACTTTTCTTTTAGGTTTACTATATGAAAAGCCACGGTTCAAGTATGATGAAAGGTAGCACCAAGCTGATTGGAAAATGGAAAGCACTTGACTGTCTGAGGCCATTTGCTGCTATTCTGCTCTAACTAATGATTGCTATGTAGAAATCTAGGCCAGTGATAATGGATCTTCAAACGTTTCAGGAAAAGCCAGAAACTTGGAATTTTGTAAGCAACCTCACAATTTTTAAATATTGCCCCCTAATTACAACAATGACAACAAAAAACCACTGTAGGCTAAGATATAGCTGGTCTAGGGATCAAATCTGGTGCACTAACACAATTTTGTACCTTTGGTGTAGAAAATCAATGGAGGTTATCTTCAGAGATGGCAAGTAAATAGATTTGCCAATACATTAAAGATTAAAGTACAATAGACAGCTTCTGAGGAATCTTAGGATGAAATAAAGACTAGTTGGCTAGATTTTACACTGTGAGCAAATTCAATTTGAAAGGGTGTTAGTTGCTCCGAAACATACAGTATAATACAGGAAATCTTCCACATTTCTGATTTCAACAGTCATTATTTGGAGTATTAGTCAAACTCAAACTCATTTTTCCATTAATGACTGCCCTCTTTCTAACTAGCCAAAGCCTATCTGAGTCACTTGTAAAGGGAAAGTGAAACATCACCTTTATGGTATGTACTTACACCCTGTTATGGATTGAATTGTGTCCCCCCACCAAAAAAAAATTATGTTGACGTCCTCACCCCTAGCACCTGTGAGTGTGATTCTGTTTGAAAATAGAGTCTTCAAAGATGTTATCAGTTAGGTTAACATGAGGTCATTCTGGACTAGGGTGGTCCTAATCCTCTAAGACTAGTGTCCTTATGAAAGAGAAGATACACACAGAGAGACAGAGGAAGGATGCCATGGGACACTGCAGCTGCAATCCAAGGTACACCTGGAGCTACCAGAAACTAGGAGAAGCATGGAACAGATTCTCCCTCAGAGCCTTCAGAAGGAATCAACACAGCTGACACCCTGATCTCAGACTCCCAGGCTCTAAAACTGAGACAAAAAAAATTCTATTCTTATAAGCTACCCACTTTGTGGTATTTTGTTATAGCAGCTCTAGGAAACCAGTTGTTGCTGTTAGGTGCCGTCGAGTCAGTTCCTACTCATAGCGACCCTATGTACAACAGAATGAAACACTGCCCTGTCCTGTGCCATCCTCACAATCATTGCTATGTTTGAGCCCATTGTTGCAGCCACTGTGTCAGTTCATCTTGTCAAAAGTCTTCCTCTTTTTTGCTGACCCTCTACTTTTCCAAGCATGATGTCCATGTCCAGGGGCTGGTTCCTCCTAATAATATGTCCAAAGTACATGAGACCAAGTCTCACCACCTTGGCTTCCAAAGAGCACTTTGGCTGTACTTCCTCCAAGATAGACTTGTTCATATACAATCCCTTTACTCAGTGACCTCCAGAAGAAAAGCTCCATAAGTGATGAGGGTTTCCTCATTATTTTTCAGAACAAACTGATCATATGTGTTTATTTTAAAAATAAGCCCTGTCTTGAGTGCCTCTTACATATCAGCTTCCCTCTGTGTTATGTGCTAAGCACTCCATAAACTCAGTTTCTGCTTTTTAGTTGCTCCTAATTATATTTTATATTTTATCTGCTCTGAAGTCTCCAATGATCTCCTTCTAATACTGATAAAACTTAAAAGCACACATATGCACAAAGAAGGATTACTAGTTGAGTGAGAGGTTGTCTGCACCAGGTCAGGAAACCTAACTTCCTAAAGCATAGTGGCTGATGATGCAACTCTGTAGTTACCTAATCATTCTCTATAGTTCTTATTGCCAACCACAATTCTGTCAGGAAAATGCTAGGATTCACAGGGAAAAAGGAGAATCCCACCCAGTCACTGCTACTCTTTGTGACTAAACTAGAATGTTTTGCAGCATCTTGCCAAACTCACAATTTAAGAATAGAGTGCCAAGACCAGATATCAATGCCTGAAGAGATTCTACTAATCTATTCTAGAGTGCAATATCATATAGTAAAACTGTGAGCAATCAACTTCTTTTTAAATTAAAAAAAAAAAAATGGCTTTAAAAGTCAGCTCTCCAGACACACATACACGAAGACATAAACTTTGAAGAAAAAGTGCCACAAGAGTGTTAATGCCTCAAATCTGGAGCTCAAAGATATACCTGTGATGTAAGTTCATTCATGCATAATTCCCCGCCTTGTGTCATCTGGCTGAGTCCAAACTCTTGACTAGGCAGCTGATTGAAACTGACAAGAATTTTGCTCAAGGAGCTTCGAGAAGCACAATTTTTTTCCATTTCAATACCCTGGTAGCTCAAAGAATGAGCTGTCAAAAGATCAGTGGTGTGGAAAGGCACGTATGCGTTCCCTTGCCTTCCATCAGCGCCCGCGATAACGGTAAACCCAGGCCTCCACTGTAGCTCTTTTTAAGAGGCATTAGTTAACTAGGTCAAAAAACAACCACCTCTATCACAAACAAAAAAGTGCTGACCTCATTAGAACCATGACTGTGCATGTGGTCTGGTAAGAAAATCTATTGTATTTTAGGTGGCTAGTCTTAAACTTGTGGCTATCAAGTTTCTTTTAACAAATTGTTCTCTTGTTGCAGTAAAGTACATGCAAAAGATTTTGTTTTTAGAGTGTACATCTATACACTCTTAAATTGGCAGTCCTTTAAAAACACAAATTGCTATCTCTGAAGATTTTATCTATAGATCATATATGAATAATGACACTCTGTCACATGACAACCTTAGTGACATCTCCTGTGCTTTCTTAAAAGGATGGCAATATCGATAATATTTGCATTGCATCATATGTCTTAAAAAGCATGTGACGTGTGTTATTTATTCCATTTGTAGTGGGCTGAAAACAGTTTCCTTGTTCTTAGTTACCATGGGTCACCAATAGTTTTCTCTCGGTTTTTATGCTTCAAGATCTTTGAAATCTTCTTCACCTGCCTCAAACATTCATCTATTCATCTATTCATCCAACCAACCAAATTTTTTGACATTTGCTTTATGCCAAATATCACAATAAATGAGATGGGGGAAAGGGTGTGCTTTCAGTTCTATATTGTTGGTCCTACTACCTGTAGTTTCATATTCCAGTACAGGCAACAGTCATCTGTGAATTATACCATGGGTCCAGTCAAGTTCCCTTACAATAATTACACTAGTGAAAGCTTGGCAAACTCAATTTATTTGTCCCTTATTCAGTGTAAAACACAAATGTATTCTATGCACTTGCTGTGTGACAACGCTGAGTTTTGTAAACTGCGTTCACAGATGCTTCTGTACTTCAATACTTTAAGATTCTACATTTACTTTGTTCATATACTGGGCATTTGTTTGGGGTGAATCATAGCACATAAATTTGCTTTTGATTTTAGTACACAGTTAACCAATGATCCTCTTTTTTTCCAAGAGAACAAAATCTGCACTTGAAAATCTTAGTCAGTTTGACTCCATTTTATATCTCTTTTTTGTTGAAGGTCTTTGCAAGATGGTTTAGAGGTAGGGAAAATATATTATCATAGGGATTTTTATTTCTCTCTTCCAGAATGACTATTTCTCCCTTCCAAGTAAAGAAACTAATTTGTAATGATATCTTTTTAGGAATTCAGAAACATATGTTACTAGATTAATTAAAAAAGCATCTCAGGCAAAATTTTGCTTTAAGAAAGTCAGTGAGGTTTGGCCTTTTTTCACATCCTCTAAACACTTAGAATTCTCCAAGAAGGTAACTGCTGGAGTGGTTCATGCAAGAGCGGAATTCTCCCTTAGATTTTTTTTTTTCTTTTTACCTTTTGTTAGGTAAATATGATCCATTTATAGTCATATAGAAAAGTTACCTGTCATAGAGCTTGCCATTTCTGACATGGAAAAAATGAATTAAAAGGTTGCTTAGGGAACTAAAAAAACCCAAAACCAAACCCGTTGCTGTCGAGTTGATTCTGACTCATAGCGACCCTATAGGACAGAGTAGAATTGCCCCATAGGGTTTCCAAGGAGCAGCTGGCGGATACAAACTGACCACCTTTTAGTTAGCAGACATAGCTCTTAACCACTGTGCCACCAGGGCTCCTGGACATGTTCAAATAGCAGGAATTCTGAGCTCAAATCCCCCTTTCCTAGTGGCTCATTCTATGGGCTTAAATATACGTCAACCTAATTTTCAAAACAAGAGGAAAAGTATTCACTTGTCTTGCATATTTTGTAGATTAATGATTAAATGATCATGGAAGATTTTACTAAAATAAACATCCGTATAAAAACTGAATAATAAGGACTGCAGACAGTAGTATGGAAAGGCACAGATTCAGAGTTTCTTCTTTTATGGAATAGAGCAACTGTCTATCAAATGACAAAAAGTGAGAACAATTTGCAAGGTAATTTACATAATAAAATAGTATCTTCTCTAGTCAAATACTGAATTATAGTCCACCTGAGTGTGAATTTTTCAATCATTTCCCAGTTTTACATAATTCTTCCCCTCTGCTACTTACTGATATTTCAGCTGAGTTATGAAACCTCATAATAGAACATGTCTGGAGAAAGCGGTATTTATGTTAAATACAAGGTATTCATCTTAAGGGATTGTACTGGGGTCCACTGAGATGATGATAAGGATGTGCAGGTTCTCTGTAGAGTAATAATAGCAGTTTAGGGGTCTCTGTGGAAAACTGCCCACCAATCCTTTTTTAATTATAGTCACTAGAAATAGGACATCACATTGTGTTACAGAAATAAGTATTTTAGGTTTTCAGGGACTATGATAACTTTTAATTTAGGAAGCTAAATTTGCGATTCTAACCACTGTATTATCATTTAAAACTCTTAAAATTAGGAAAGTTGAGAATCCAGTTGTAAGTAAAACTACTGGAAGTCCTTTGAAATATATACATTATCGAATAAGTACAGCAATAAGTAAATTTTACTTTATTGTGTAAATGTGAGTTTTTTCATTGTCTTTCATGCTTTCACTAAAATATACATTTAATTGCAGCTAAAATGTGTTCCGCACTATAAAATGATTTCCTGTCAATCTGTAACCCTTCAATAGATTCTGAAACCTCTGAACATAGAGTTAAAATTCTAGTATATGTGTAAAAACGGATGGTTACAATAGATGAGAGAAGCCCTGGTGGTACAGTGGTTAAAGCACTTGGCTAGATCAGCAGTTCGAATCCATCAGCTGCTCCGCAGGAGAAAGATAGCAGTCTGCTTCCCTAAAGATTACAGCCTTGGAAACCCTATGAGGCAGTTCTGTTTTGTCCTGTAGGGTAGCTCTGAGTTGGAATTGACTAGATGGCAACAGGTTCATAATAGATGAGAAATTTATAGAGAAATCATAGTCATTGCCTAATAGACAAATTATGCTTTTTACTATGCCCGAGACTATTTGTATTTTAATTTCGATTTTTAATATTTATGACAGAGTCCACTAAAATCTGTTCTCCTCTTCTTCCTGGCACTCAGTTTCACTACATTTCTAAGCCTTACTTGCAGTTAGTTGTGGCCAAGTGAATAAGGTCTTCCCAATGAGAACTAAATAGAAATGATGTGGACCATGTCTAAGCCCAACATATTTCACTTTCAGTGTGTTATCTCTTACTTTTTCTCCTGACAGCGGAATGCAGTCATAGGGATACCTTGGGGTATGATAGCACCACAAGATGAAAGGAGCCTCGGTTCCTAAAGACCAAGTGGAGTAAAACCCATCCTCCACTGACCTGGAAACACACAGTAAAGTTACGTGACTTCTTTTTTATTGATCCTTAGATGCTGAGATCTTTTTGTTACTGCAGCTTGGCCTACTCTAACCTGCGCAAAATTATGTTATTTTGGTTTGTTTTTTGAATACCCAAATATGTTCCATAATTTAAGACCTTACTCAAATTCGATCTCTTCTGTGCAGCCTTCCTGATCCTTTGATATTGATGTGAATAAATTATTCCTATTATGATTCCTGGATCCTTGGTGGCACAATGGTTAAGAGCTATGGCTGCTAACCAAATGGTCAGCGGTTCAAATCCACCAGTTGCTCCTTGGCAACCCTATGGAGCAGTTCTACTCTGTCCTATAGGGGTCACTGTGAGCCAGAATTGACTGGACAGCAAAGCGTTTGGATTTTTTAATTATGATTTCTTGTATTAATCAATTGAATATTAATGACAATGATATATTTAGCTGTAAGCTTCTCGGCCATCAAAACAAAAAAGTAACATAAATAGTTTCATATTCTTATTTCCAGTGGGGGCAAACTTACCAGTTCCTGGGTGGAGAGAAAGCTTGCTTTAGTGTTAACTCTAAAAGACATTTCAACTTCATACAGGTAAGGTAGTGTCATGGATTGAATTGTGTCCCCCAAAAATGTCTGTCGGCTTGACTGGGTCATGATTCTCAGTATTGTATGATTGTGTAATCTGATGTGATTTCCTTATGTGTTGTAAACTCTATCACTATGATGAGGTTATAGTGTGAGGTCTACAAGATTGGATAGTGTCTTAATCCAATCTCTTTTAAGATATAAAAGAGAGAAGTGAGCAGACACATATGGGAACCTCACACCATCAAGAAAGCAGTGCTGGGCGCAGAGCGCGTCCTTTGAATCTGACGTTTCTGCGCTGAGATGTTCCCAGACCGAGGGAAGACTGATGCATCACAAGGACCTTCCTCTAGAGCCAACAGAGAAGACAAAGCCTTCCCCTGGAGCTGACATCCTGAATTTGGACTTGTAGCCTACTGGACTGTGAGAGAATAAATTTCTCTTTGTTAAAGCCATCCACTAGTGGTATTTCTGTTGGAGCAGCACTAGATGACTAAGACAGGTAGTGATATAATAAAAAATGTCCTCAAAAAAATGCCTAGAACAAATGTAATTTACAAATATAATAGTATGATTTTCATTTGCTAGTTTTTGGAAGTTGATTCCAGGCACTCAAAGTACACTGTGGCTGCCACAATGGACTCGAGCATGCCAATGATCGTGAAGATGGCACAGGATCAGGCAATGTTTCATTCTGTTGTTCACGGAGTCTCCATGACTTATAGTTGACTTGAGGGCAACTAACAGCAACAATACTATGGTAGCGTATAGCATCTTTTGATTATAACCATTGTCATGGCTGGCAGCTTTGAAGGAGACCAAGACAGCGTGTAGCAAATAAGTAGTTGCTATATATTGGCTATAATCCAAAGAACGTTTTTATACTGATTTGATAGCATATTCTTTAGATATTATTCACAGACTATAATATCTGCTTAACATATTTTTTAAAAATAATAATTCTATTGCAAATAATTAAGACAGATTTGTTTGAAAAGGTCTAGTCTTGACAACAGTGCATTCTGAGTTATTGGTTGAAGGTGAATTCATTACATTGGACCAGAAAAGCAGGCTTGACTGTCATTCTCTGATGGACATTAAAGAGCCTAGTACAGATCCCTAACTAAGGTGCTCAGAGGAACCTGCAGAAACAGCCAGACTATACACACACACACACACACACACACACACACACACACTCACAAGCAGAGAGAGAGAGAGAGAGAGAGAGAGAGATTTCTGGATCTGTTCCAACAAAAGGACTAAAACTTGATTAAGCCCAAAGTGTTATTCTGTAAAGTATTATTATATTTCTAAAACAGATGTTATCATCACAGTTGAGAAAAATCTGAATTGGGGCATCCAGTTTAAGCAATGTAAGTTTCTGGTAAATCTGAATAAAACAATTATTTGGCAATACATTCCCTAAAATGGGTTTACTAGAGATGAACAAATTCCTGTTTTTAAGATCACTGGTGTTTTATAACAGATTATACTAACGTCTTGTCTGATAATATTTAGGTAGGAGGATCAACCGTTGATTGAGGTTACCACTACTTTGTGACAAAGAGACCATATCATTATTTTCAGACAGGGATTTTTCCACCCATTTATTGTAGGGAAGCAACCAACAAGATTATCTGAAAGTGATATCAGGTTATTAAAATACTAGAAACCGAATACAGTCTGATTTTATGATGCTTACCTTCTCTAGCACAGTTTCTTTTTTATAAAAATTGCACCAATAACTTTGACTCTCAGTGCTACGCCCATTTGATTTTTTCTTCTTCCAAATTAAAAGAAATTCTAAATTTTTGTAGAATATTTCTTAGTTTAAGAAGCATTGAAATAATCTTGCACACTTTAGTTCTAGACAAGCTATGAAAAATTAATTTTAATTTTATACATCAAATGTAGCCCATAAATAATAACATTTCCATGCATTTAAATTTGGAAGTTGGGACATAATTTCTATAATTCTAACTTGCAAGAAGCTCCCAAAATATTTTGTAAAACCTAAATCTTGGAGACTTTGCCTCAAGGCTCTCTAAGTTTAGTGGTTTCTGTATTATTGTGGTAACAAAGCACAGCTGTGCTCACTGAAGTACCACACGAGGTCCAAAGCCTGCCAGCACACATAATTTTTTCCTTGCAGCTGTACCCACTACCGTTCCTCTGGGTCTATTGCTAATAATTTTTAAATTGTCCTTTTGTTACTTCAGTGGCCTCAAGCCACTTTTAATTTCCATTCGGGTTCTGTTTGTGCATCTTTAAAATATTTTATGCTCTTAATTAGCATGTATTATTAATTCCTGAACTATTTTCCCTTAGTAATTTAACCGTCCCAAATTAAAAAGCTTCTTGTACAAGGTAGAAAAGTAGGTAGCTAAAAATTGATTGAAAGCTTGCATCTCCCACAGATTATGTAGGAAAGAACAAAAAACTTGGAGGTACAGTGTAATGCATAAGGTATGATGATATTAAAAACAAAACAAAACAAAACCCGTTACTGTTGAGTGATTCCGACTCATAGCGATCCTATAGGACAGAGCAGAACTGCCCCACAGGGTTTCCAAGGAGCAGCTGGTGGATCTCAACTGCCAACCTTTTGGTTAGCAGCCAAGCTTTTAACCACTACGCCGTGATGGTATATCTATTTTTAAATTAAACAGTGCTTTTATCTATAACAATATTAGAGAAAAATTTGAAAAAAGATTCCATAATCTCATCATTTTAATAGATGATATCGTTCTCTTTTATTTTAGTGTGTAACCATATGTAGACATTTAAAACAAATGCATTCAGAATGATTTCTCTATATTACATTGAAATATCAACCTACTGTTACTTAGTAGAACAATCCAGTTTTATTTAGTGTTCTAAGTATAAACATAGATACATCATGAAATTCAACGTTTCATCATATATAAGAAAACTACTAAGTAAAATCTAGCTTCTCTAAAAGGTATTTAAATTATTAAATTTAATATGGTTTCCTTTTGTTTAATAATTTTTCCAGTGCTCTTTTATTTTACTTTCTCTTCATTTTTTTAAAACATTATGCTCATACTTTTTGAACTCCCACTAGGCATGAGGAATGGCCTGAGGCCAAATATACTTTTAAATCTAGACTGCAATGAATTATTCATAGATAATTCACTCAAAGCTTTTTCAATGTTAAAAAACAAAAACACCTGTATGTAAAAGATTCACTAAGTGTGATAAAAGGAACAACGAAGGGAATTGTTAAATTGCGTGAAAAAACAGGTTAGGCTGAAATGTTGGGATGATCTTTTTATTGAAAAACATGGCTTGCTTTTGTAATTTTCATGTATATGGGGGAAAATGGAAATAGGAAATAACCACAGAAACATAGTGTTCTGTTCTTATTCTTAAAATCAGCTTTTTTTTTTTTTTCACTTTCCTGTTTCTATGGTATTTTCTCATTCCAAATAAGGAAAAAAAGTATAGTAAGTCAAAAGACTGACAAAGAACTTATGATTTCCCTAAAACATGAACAAGAATATAGACATAGACCATTTCACTTCCCTTTAGTTTTTCTTCACTGACTAATGTAACACCAGATTTTCCCTTTATACCCAGAGATTCTACTTTGGACAGTTAAACTTGAACTAGCTAGACCAATTCTCTATCATAGGGAAAATATCCAACCTTCCAATGTCTTAATATGAGACTTTGGTCATATACCACAATATGCCTTTATTGGATAGGGCTAAGTTTTCCAGATAAATATAAATAAATTAAACCAATTTTCCTATTTACTTATAATAACAAGTCTTCATATTTACATACTAACATATAGCCTTTATCATGCATGAATTTTCAAATTTAATCTCAGAAATCATGTGAAAAAGGGAAAAGGAAGGAAACACTGATACTTATTTCCTATCATTTTCACACTATTTTACATTAATTTTCTCAAAACTTTGCAAAATAAGTGTTGTGGCATGCCTGTTTTCAGAGAGTGAGACAAAGTTTGGAGAAGTGTTAAGAACTTGGCCAAGATCTGGTAAATTGCTGAGCCAGATGGAATTGAGCCTCAGGGCCCACTAGGTTCCAGAGCCTTAAGAATAGATGCCAAATCTTAAAAATGTACTCGCAACACTGCCGGCAATGCCGCATGAAACATGCTCAATTAATGTTTATCACCTGAAGTGATCTCTCTCCTCTTCCCTATGGGACCACCCATGAAACTTCTCCTTAAAGTCACTCTCAAAGAGATAGAGTTCAAGTAAAAGAAGAGTATTTAATGTCAAAGGAGTGACTGCTGTCTTGTTCATTTTCAAGTTTTTTTCCCCAATGGGAGTATATGAGTGGAATCCATATAAACCAAGTTCTATAACATGACCAATAGTTTGGACAAACTGAAAAAACAAGTATGCTGCATTATGTAAAGAAATTCTTTTTTCACTTCATAATTTTATATTTGGAACCTAGTTTGAATGAAATTGCATGAATAAATTTCATTTATACAAGTGAGAAATATGTTCACACTTTTACAATAATTATGTCTACTTTAGGAATAATTCACTTTCTCAACATTTGTGATTATCTTCAAATAAATAGATTAGTTGATGTTTGCTTAATAAGGTGGACAACAGAAAATGTTTTATTACAATTCTGAGAACTCAGTGCTGCTTTCTTAGTCCTTGCTTCCTAATTTTAAAAAAGGTAAAGAAAAATGGAAATAAACCCCATTCATGTATTCAATATTAATTAAACTTATCTATTCATTTATTTTAAAAATATTACTAGTACTGTACTAGTACAGTACAACTTTTTCAATTAATTCTCCATGAATCCTATGAGACAAGGTTTTTATTCCATTTCACAAACTAGAAAAATGAGGCTTAAATCTCTTGAACCAATTGTCAAAGCTCACAGATGTGTTATTGGCTATGTGGTAGTCCTGGAATTTGAACCCAGGACTAGCTAGCTGGCTCCAGGGTCCATTCTCTTCCCTTCAGATACTTTAGGGTAATATAACATGAGTGGTATGCTGAGTATTTCATATTTACATAAAATAAAAAGTAAGCTGACTAAATAAAGTTGATATCATGAGTTTAGGTTTAATTATCCTGTACAATGGTATTATAATCAAATAGAAACTCTGATAAATAAGATGCAGATGGGACTTTTTATAATTTGGGCCTAAGCTTTAAAGAATCAAACTTTAGCAACAGCAATTTAAAAGAAATAAAAACTACATTTCTGTCTTATCTTCTGCAGTTGTGTCATTGCCATGGTTGTGTCTTCTCTTTATTACAAAAAATTAAAGCAATAAACTATAGTTAGAAAAACTGATTTCCTGTAAACCTATCAAATATTTTCTGCTTTAAACAGTTTAGTCATTTCTGATTTTAATCAAAATTTGAAATTCTTTTCTCAGAAGATTTTTATCTTGTACTACATTTAAATGTATTTTTCTATTATCATTTAGATATATTTTAGTACACATTATCTCTTGTTGAACTTCTAGAGATAGCTCTTTATAATCATACTTTGTATATTTCAATGTCAGAAAGGGTGGAGTAAGTTGGGCAGCAATACTGGCACTGACATGGTTTTAAATTTTGAATTGTATCACCAGTCAATGATATTGTTGTGTACAAATTTCTCCAACAATTCTATTATATATCTTACAATAAATCAGTGGCCAGCTTGAAGTAGTATCGAAGAAAAGGAAAATAAAAGTGACAACAATGTAAAAAACATTGCAATTTTAAAATTATATGACATACGTTAAAAAGTATTCAAGAGTTACAGCATCTTTTCAAGTCAAAACAAAATTCTTGCTTAAGCCATAAACACTATACTACCTTTGTAAGTATAGGAAATGCATTAACATTAATTTTTTCCTTTGTTGTTTCTTTATGTCTTGACCGAGTTGCACAGTAATCTAAAATTAAGCTTAAGGATCTGCTCATATCATAGTACGTATTTAATCATTACATAGTTTATTCATGAATTTCTTTAGCTGACCTTTCAAATTCAACATAAAACCAATCCTTTTGAGAAGTTTACTAAAACAAAAAAGATTCAATCTGAATGTTCTTTCAAATCTGAAAAAAAAAAAAAAAAAAGATAAACCTTACTCGAAACCAATGTAAAACAAAGGAAAGGAAAGTTTGGTGTCATCTTCAAAATACATTGTTGTTGGGTTCCGGCAAAATGGTGCTCTAGGCAGAAGCACCACGCCATCCCTCCACAGCAAAGATCCGAAAAACTAAGCTGAACAGAGAATACAACAATCCTGAAACCCTAAAACATCAAATGAAGAGATAAAGAACTCAGCCAAGCACCAAATGGAGTGAGGAAACTGACAGAGAACGGAGAGCAAGGAGACATTCATGCAGAAGTGCCCTACCAGCTAATGCAGCATGGATACGCCATCTTGGACTCCTATCAGAGACCATTAAGCAGGGCGTACGAGACGGCAGCCTCGTGGAGCGTCGAGTGGGAGACAAATCGACCGTTTCTCGTCTCTCTATATCTTCCTTCTCTTTCTGTTCCCTGAATACCTGGTGTTGTATACCTCTACGCCTTCTAGCCAGGCTGTACTGCAACATCTGAGAGCGACTTCCCCAGACCTCATAGCTGCACCGGTGGGATCCCTGGGAACTTTGTGGTTCTTTAACCTTTCTGATTTTTATTTATTCATTCTTTTCTTTTCTTCCTCTTCCCCTTTCTGTTTTTCTCCATTTCATAGTCTCTCAGCTCTCCACTCCAATGGCAAGCTACCCTAGCATTCTTTTCTGTTTGTTTCTATGTTTTTGGCTCTTCTTCCTCTCTCCTCTCTCCCATATCCATCTTAGCTCCACACATAACAATCTCCCCGCGGCATCCTGCCTACCTGCACCGGGCGCTTGACATCACACCACCAAGCAGCACAGGCACGGCCTACTGGAACCTGCCCTGTACTGATTACCGACCCGCTCTGGTGGCTGTAGTAAGTGCCACAAACAACCCGTCCCAGTAACTACTCTTCAGTTGGACCTGCCCTGCTGTACCGTATCTCAGTGACTGACCCTGCCAGTTGGAGAAGGAGGCGAAAAGTATTGTGGCCACAGATGAACAAACAACAAAGAACACACAGTCTGCCTGCTCAGACATAGTCAAATTTTTTTTTTTAAAAAGGGACGAAACAAACAAATCTACAATCAATAAATGAGAAAAATAAATACTGAATGCCCCGAAAACAGCAGAAAATATCAAAACATTTACAAAAACAGGACAGGATGGTTCCAGTAGGCGTCCAAATTAAAACACCAGATGACTCTCCTGTGGAAGAAAATCCACTAGAACTACCTGATAGGGAATTCAAATCTCTAATACTCAGAATTCTCCAAGAGCTGGGGCAAAAAGCTGACAAACATGAGGAAAAAATAGACAAATTCATGGAAAATTTAGAAAAAAAATTGGAAGAATTCAGGAAAATAATGCAGGAACAAAATGCCAAAATAAATTCACAACTAGAAATTATACAAAGATAACAATTAGAAATCCAGAAGATAAACAACAAGATTTCAGAAATGGATGATGTCATAGAAGGGCTGAGAAGCAGATTTGAAATGGTGGAAGACATGATCAGTGGAATTGAAGACAAACACTTGGATACAATTCTGTTTGAGTAAAACTCAGAAAAAAGAACAAAGAAAAATGAAGAGACCCTGAGAGTTATGTGCGACACAATCAAAAGCAAAAATTTGTGAGTGATTGGAATTCCAGAAGAGGGGGAGAAAACAGAAAACATATATAAAATCTTGAAAGAAAAAGATTGTCAGCCAAGAATAATATATCCTGCAAAACTCTCGTTCAGATTTGATGGTGAGATTAGGTCATTTCCAGATAAACAGAAATTAAGGGAATATGGAAAAGTCAAACCAAACTTACAAGAATTATTAAAGGGAGTACTTCGATCTGAGGACAAACAGCTTCAGCTCACAGGCAGAACCTAGGACGCAGGATCATACCAGCCAGATACCAATCTAGGAAATGAACTCTCGAAGACTATCCAAAACCAAAAGAAATACAACAGGGAATCAGAGCAGTTAATCAATAAATGACAACAACATCAAAACAATAAAAGAGGGAATAAACAGCACAGGTATAGAACCTTCTAATGGAGAGGAAGGCAAGGCAATACCAAGTAATGGTAGACTGCTTCAAACTTAGAAAGATAAGGGTAAAATTCATGGTAACCACAAAGAAAGTTAACAAAAATACTGATGATAAAAAAGAGGAAAAACATAAAGTCTCAGCAAAAACAAAACCTACTAAAACAAAAGAAACGAAAAAAAAAAAAGTCCACAAACAAAAGTAATTCAGCACAAGAGAGTAAGAAGAACAAAGAAAACTTCAGAACCACAAAAAAAAAGCACTACAAAATAACAGCAACAAACTCACAGCTATCAATAATTACACTCAATGTAAATTGACTCAATGCACCCATAGAGACGGAGAGTGACAGAATGGATAAGAAAACAGGATCCATCAATATGCTGTCTGCAAGAAACACACCTTAGAAACAAACATGTGAATTCATTAAAAATCAAAGGTTGGAAAAAAATATACCAAGCTAACAACTATCAAAAAAGAGCAGGAGTGGCAATTCTAATCTCAGATAAAATAGACTTTAAATCAAAATCTACCATAAAAGACAAAGAAGGACACTATATAATGATTAAGGGGATGATCCATCATGAAGACATAACCATAATAAACATCTACACACCCAATGACAGGGCTCCAAAATACATAAAACAAACTCTAACAACACTGAAAAGAGAAATTGACAGTCCCACAGTAATAGTAGGAGACTTCAACATACCACTCTCAGCAAAGGACGGAACAACTAAGAAGAAACTCAGCAAAGATACAGAAGACCTAAAGGGCACAATCAGCCAACTTAACCTCATAGACATATATAGAACACTCCATCCAACCGCTGCAAAGTACATTCTTTTCCAATGCACAGGGAACGTTCTCCAGAATAGACCACATCTTAGGCCACAGAGCAATCCTCAACAAGATCCAAAATGCTGAGATAATTCAAAGTATCTTCTCTGACCACAATGCCATCAAGGTAGAAATTAACAATAGAAAGAGCAAGGAAAAAAAATCAACTACATGGAAACTGAATAATACCCTGCTTACACATCACTGGGTAATAGAAGAAATCAGAGATGGAATCAGAAAATTCCTAGAATCAAATGAGAATGAAAACACATCATACCAAAACCTTTGGGACACAGCAAAGGAAGTCCTCAGAGGACAATTTATAGCAATAGATGCACATATCAAAAAAGAAGAAAGAGACAAAATCAAAACATTAACTACAGAACTCAAACAAATAGAAAGAGAACAGCAAAAAAAAAGCCCACAACCACAGGAAAAAAGGAAATAGCAAAGATCAGAGCAGAAATAAATGAAATAGAGAACAGAAAAACAATAGAAAGAATCAACACAACCAAAAGTTGGTTCTTTGAAAGAATCAATAAAATCAACAAACCACTGGCCAGACTGACAAAAGAAAAACAGGAGAGGACACAACCCAAATAAGAAATGAAATGGGGGGCATTACAACAGATCCAACTGAAATAAAAAGGATTATAACAGAATATTATGAAAAACTATACTCCAACAAATTTGAAAACCTAAAGGAAATGGATAAATTTCTAGAAACACATGGCCTACCCAAACTACAACAAAGTGATGTTGAAAATCTGAACAGACCCATAACAAGAGAAGAGATTGAAAAGGTAATAAAAAAACTCCGAACCAAAAAAAGCTCTGGCCCAGATGGGTTCACTGGAGAACTCTACAAAACATTTACAGAAGAGCTTGTACCAGTTCTACTCAAGCTATTTCAGAGCATAGAAGAGGAAGCAACACTTCCAAATTCATTCTATGAAGCCAGCATTACGCTGATACCAAAACCAGGCAAAGACATCACAAAAAAAGAAAATTACAGACCAATATCTCTCATGAATATAGATGCAAAAATTCTGAACAAAATTCTAGCCAATAGAATTCAGTATCATATCAAAAAAATAATACACCACGACCAAGTAGGATTCATACCAGGTATGCAAGGGTGGTTTAACATTAGAAAATCCATCAATGTAATCCACCACGTAAATAAAAGGAAAGAAAAAAATCACATGATAGTATCAATTGACGCAGAAAAGGCATTTGACAAAGTCCAACACCTATTCCTGATAAAAGCTCTCAATCAAATAGGTATAGAAGGGAAATTTCTCAACATAATAAAGGGCATCTATGCAAAACCAACAGCCAACATCATTCTTAATGGAGAGAGACTGAAAACATTCCCCTTGAAAACAGGAACAAGACAAGGATGCCCTTTATCACCACTCCTATTTAACATTGTGCTGGAAGTTCTAGCTAGAGCAATAAGGCAAGAGAAAGAAATAAAGGGCATCCAAATTGGTAATGAAGAAGTTAAACTCTCCCTGTTTGCAGATGATATGATACTATACATAGAAAACCCTAAAGACTCCACGAGAAATCTACTGGAACTAATAGAAAGATTCAGCTGAGTAGCAGGATACAAGATAATCACTGAAAAATCAGTTGGATTCCTATACACCAGTAAAGAGAATGATGAAAAGGAGATCAGGAAATCAATACCATTTTCAATAGCCTCTAAAAAGATAAAATACTTAGGAATAAATCTGACCAGGAATGTAAAACACCTATACAAAGAAAACTACAAAACACTACTGTATGAAACCCAAAGGGATCTACATAAATGGAAAAACATACCATGCTCATGGGTAGGCAGACTCAACATTGTGAAAATGTCAATTCTACCCAAAGCAATCTACAAATACAACACAATCCTGATCCATCCAAATACCAACAACATTCTTCAAGGAGATGGAAAAACTAATCATTAACTTTATCTGGAAAAGGAAGAAGCCCCAAATAAGTAAAGCACTACTGAAGAAGAAGAATAAAGTTGGAGGACTCACACTACCTGACTTGAGAACCTACTATACAGCTACAGTAGTCAAAACAGCCTTGTACTGGTACAACGACAGATCCGTTGACCAATGGAACAGAATTGAGAACCCAGATGTAAATCCATCCACCTATGGTCACCTGATATTCGACAAGGGCCCAAAGTCCATCAAATGGGGAAAAGACAGTCTTTTTAACAAATGGTGCTGGCAAAACTGTATGTCCATCTGCAAAAAAATGAACAGGACCCATACCTCACACTGTATACAAAAATTACTTCAAAATGGATCAAAGACCTGAATATAAAGCCTAAAACTGTAAGTTCATAGAAGAAAAAATAGGACCAACACTTTAGGCCTTAATACATGGCATTAACAGGATAGAAACCATAACCATCAATGCACAAACCCCAACAGATAAGCTAGATAACTGGGATCTTCTAAAAATCAAACACCTATGCTCTTCAAAAGACTTCACTAAAAGAGTAAAAAAGAGAACATACAGACTGGGAAAAAATTTTGGACAGTACAAGTCAGACAAATGTCTGATCTCCATAATCTACAAGAAAATCCAACACCTCTACAACAAAAAGACAAATAGTCCTACTAAAAAATGGGAAAGGAAATGAACAGACACTTCACCAAAGAAGACATTCAAATGGCCAACAGACACATGAGGAAACGCTGGCGATCACTAGCCATTAGAGAAATGCAAATTAAAACCACAATGAGATACCATCTCACCCCGGCATTACTGGAACGAATCAAAAACACTGGAAATAATAAATGTTGGAGGGGCTGCAGGGAGATCGGAACTCTTATGCACTGCTGATGGGAATGAAAAATGATACAACCATTTCGGAAAATGATATGGCACTTCTTTAGAAAGCTAGAAATAGACATACCATTCGATCCAGCAATTCCACTCCTAGGAATATATCCTAGAGAAATAAGAGTCATCACTCGAATAGACATATGCACACCTATGTTCATGGCAGCATTGTTCACAATAGCAAAACGATGGAAACAACGTAGATGCCCATCAACAGATGAATGGATAAACAAACTATGGTACGTATACACAATGGAGTACTATGCAATGAGAAAGAAGAACAATGAATCTGTGAAGCATCTCATAACATGGATGAAACTGGAGGACATTATGCTGAGTGAAATAAGTCAATCACAAAAGGACAAATATTGTATGAGACCTCTATTGTAAAAACCCATGAGAAAGTTCACACACAAAATGTAACAATCTTTGTTGGTTACCAGGGATGGGAGGGGTGGGGGGAAATACTAACTAGGCAATAGATAAGTGGTATCTTGGGTGAAGTGTGAGAGGGTACACAATACAGGGGAAACCAGCACAACTTGTAGAAGGGAAGGTCATGGAAGCCCCATAGACACATCGAAACTCCCTGAGGGACTGAATTGCTGGGCAGAGGGCTGTGGGGACCATGGTCTCGGGGAACATCTAGCTCAATTGGCATGACACAGTTTATAAAGACAATGCTCTACTTTCTACCTCGGTGAGTAGTGTCTGGGGGTCTTAAAAGCCTGTGAGCAGCTATCTAAGATACTCCATTGGCCTCATCCCTTCGGGAGCAAGGTAAAATGAAGAGAACAGGATACAAGGAAAAGTTTAGTTGAAAGGACTAATCGTCCACAGCTACCAAGGCCTCCACCGGACTGAGTCCAGTACAGCTAGATGGTGCCCGGCTACCACCACTGACTGCTCTAACCAGGATCACAACAGAGGGTTCTGGACACAGCTGCAGAAGGATGTAGAACCAAATTCTAACTTACAAAAAAAGACCAGATTTACTGGCCTAAAGGAGACTGGAGAAACTTCGAGAGTATGGCCCCCAGACATCCTTTTAGCTCAGTGGTGAAGTTACCTCCGAGGTTCACTGTTCAGCCTGGGAGTGGATAGCCCCATAAAACCAAATGAGACTAACGAGGTACAGGAGTCCAGTGACAAGGGCCAGAAGGCAGAAGGGGACAAGGAAGCTGGTGATAGGGAACCCAAGGTTGAGTAAGGGTATTGTTGATGTGTAGTGAGATTGTTTACCATTGTCATAGGGCAACATTTGTAGTAACTGTCAAATGAGAAACTATTTTGTTCTGTAAGCCTTCATCTTAAGTGAGCATAACAGCACAATTGGAAGAGCGTAGTCAATGTCACTGAACTGTGCTTGTAGAAATTTTTGAAATGGTGTATCTTTGACTATGTGTATTTTCACCAAAAAAAAAAAAAAAAAAAAGGTTGAGAAGTTAGAGGGTTGATATGTCGTGGGGTTGTTAACCAATGTTATAAAACAACATGTGTATTAGTGTTTCATGAGAAACTATTTGTTCTGTAAGCCTTCACCTGAAGTACAATTAAAAAAAAAAATGTAAAAAAAAAAAAAAGAAAAAATACATTGTTGTTGTTAGGTGCCCTCCAGTCTGTTCCGACTCATAGTGATCCTATGCATAACAGAACAAAGCACTGCCCACTCCTCTGCCATGCTCACAATCGTTGTGCTTGAGGCCATTGTTTTGGCCACCGTGTCAATCCATCTCATTGAGGCCCTTCCTCTTTGTCGATAACCCTCTACTTTATCAAGCATGATGTCCTTCTCCAGGGACTGATCCTTTCTGAGAACATGTCCAAAGTATGTGAGACGAGTTCTCACCATCCTTGCTTCTAAAGAGCATTCTGGCTGTACTTCTAGGACAGATGTGTTCATTCTTTTGACAGTCTATGGTATATTCAATATTCTTCACCAACACCACAATTCAAAGGCGTCAAATCTTTTTCAGTCTTCCTTATTCATTGCCTAGCTTTCGCATGCCTATGAGGCAATTAAAAATACCATGGCTTGGGTCTGGTGCATCTTTCTCTTCAAGGCGATATCTTTGCTTTTCAACACTTTAAAGAGGTCTCTTGCAGCAGATTTGCTCAATGCAATGTGTCTTTTGATTTCTTCACTGCTGCTTCCATGGGTGTTAATTGTGGATCCAAGTAACATGAAATCCTTGAAAACTTCAATCTTTTCTCCATTTATCATGATGTTGCTTATTGGTCCAGTTGTGAGGATTTTCATTTTCTTTATGTGGAGGTGTAATCCATACTGAGGGCTGTGGTCTTTGATCTTCATCAGTAAGTGCTTCAAGTCCTTTTCACTTTCAGCAAGCAAGGTTGTGTCATCTTCATGTTACAGGTTGTTAATAAGTCTTTCTCCAATCCTGATGCGGTGTTTTTCTTCATATAGTCCAGCTTCTCAGATTATTTGCTCAGCATACTGATTGAATAAGTATGGTGAAAGGATACAACCCTGATGCACACCTTTCCTGACTTTAATCCATGCAGTACTCCCTTGTTCTGTTCGAAGGACTGCCTCTTGATCTATGTACAGGTTCCTTGTGAGTGCAGTTAAGTGTTCTAAAATTCCCATTTTTTTCAACGTTATCCATGATTTGTTATGATTCACACAGTAGAATGTCTTTGCATAGTCAATAAGACACAGGTAAACATCTTTCTAGTATTCTCTGCTTTCAGCCAAAATTCATCTAATATCAGCAATGATATCCCTCATTCCACGTCCTCTTCTGAATCTGGCTTGAATTTCTGGCAGTTCCCTGTGGATGTGCTGCTGCAACTCCTTTTGAATGAGCTTCAGCAAATTTTTACTTGCATGTGATATTAATGATATTGCTCGATAATTTCTGCATTCCATTGGATCACCTTTCTTGGGAATAGGCATAAATACAGATCTCTTCCAGTCAGTTGGCCAGGTACCTGTCTTCCAAATTTCTTGGCATAGATGAGTGAGCACTTCCAGTGCTGCATCCTTTTGTTGAAACATCTTAATTGGTATTTCGTCAATTCCCAGAGCCTTGTTTTTCGCCAATGTCTTCAGTGCAGTTTGGACTTCTTCCTTCAGAAATATCAGTTCTTGATCATATGCTACCTCCTGAAGTGGATGGTACAGTGAATCTGTGTATCCTTTCCATCTTCTTTCAACGCTTCCTGCGTTGTTCAGTATTTAGCCCATAGAATCCTTCACTATTGTAACTCGAGGCTTGAATTTTTTCTTCAGTTCTTTCAGCTTGAGAAATGCCAAACATGTTCTTCCCTTTTAGTTTTCTACCTCCAGGTCTTTGCACATGTCATTGTAATACTTTACTTTGTTTTCTTGAGCCCCCCTGTGAAATCTTCTGTTCAGCTCTTTTACTTCCTCATTTCTTCCTTTCCCTTTAGTTACTCTACATTCAAGAGAAACTTTCAGAGTCTCTTCTGACATCTATTTTGGTCTTTTCTTTCTTTCCTGTCTTTTTAATGACCTCTTGCTTTCTTCATGTATGATGTCCTTGATGTCATTCCACGCCTCATCTAGTCTTCGGTCATTAGTGTTCAACGTGTCAAATCTATTCTTGACATGGTCTCTAAATTCAGGTGGGATATACTCAAGGTTGTACTGTGGCTCTCATGGACTTGTTCTAATTTTCTTCAGCTTCATCCTGAACTTGCATATGAGCAACTGATGGTCTGTTCCACAGTCAGCCCCTGGCCTTTTCTGACTGATGATTTTGAGCTTTTCCATTGTCTCTTTCCACAGATGTAGTTGATTTGATTCCTGTGTATTCCATTCAGTGAGGTCCACTTGTATAGTTGCCGTTTATTTTGTTGAAAAAATGTATTCGCAATGAAGTCGTTGGTCTTGCAAAATTCTATCATGCGATCTCCAGCACCATTTCTATCACCAAGGCCGTATTTTCCAATTACTGATCCTTTTTGTTTTCAACTTTTGCATTCCAATCATCAGTAATTATCAACGCATACTGATTGCATGTTTGATCTATTTCAGACTACAGAAGTTGGTAAAAATCTTCAGTTTCTTCATCATTGGCCTTAGTGGTTGGTTCATAAATTTGAATAATTGTCGTACTAACTGGCCTTCCTTGTAGGCATATGGACATTATCTTATCACTGACGGTGCTATACTTCAGGATAGATCTTGAAATGTTCTTTTTGATGATGAATGCAATGCCATTCCTCTTCAATTTGTCATTCCCGGCATAGTAGACCATATGATTGTCCAATTCAAAATGGCCAATACCAGTCTATTTCAGCTCATTAATGCCTAGGATATTGATGTTTATGTGTTTCATTTCATTTTTGATGATTTCCAATTTTCCTAGATTCATACTTCATATATTCCACGTTCCAACTATTAATGGATGTTTGCAGCTGTTACTTCTCATTTTGAATCATGCCACATCAGCAAATGAATGTCCTGAAAGCTTGACTCCATCCACCTCATTAAGGTCAACTCTACTTTGAGGAGGCAGCTCTTTCCCAGTTGTCTTTTTAGCGCCTTACAACCTGAGGGTCTCATCCTCCAGCACTATATCAGACAATGCTCTGCTGCTATTCATAAGGTTGTCACTGGCTAATTTTCTTCAAAAGTAGACCACTGGTTCCTTCTTCCTAGTCTGTCTTAGTTTGGAAGCTCAAATGAAACCTGTCCACCATGGGTGACCCTGCTGGTATTTGAATACCAGTGGCATAGCTTCCAGCATCACAGCATCATGCAAGCTCCCATAGCATGACAAACTGACAGATGCATGCAGACAAAATATGTTAGACCTACTGAAAATATTTATTGAGTCAAGAGGATGTTGATTCTTTTCACAGTATAAATGAACACAACAGCATCATTTGGGGATACATACACCCAGAATTTATATAACTCTGTGTATATAGTTATGTATTATATATATATATTTGTTTTTGTTAATTTTAACACAAGTCTGGGGGTCATTGTAAAGAAAAAAAATAGGACATCTTGTGGATACCCAGAGATAAGAATGGCTTTGGTTGATATGAATTAAGTATATATACTTGACATAAGTATCAACTAAATTTTATGATTTGAAAATAGGTAAATATTGTCTTTACCATGTTGATAAGAAACGCTTTTTCTTTCATGATGCCATATTCTATTTTATGAATCAATTATTTAGGAAGAAATCAGGAAGAAAAAGGGAAAATAAAAGTTCATAATTAAAAAAAACTCACAGTAGGCTGTCAGTGTATGTTCCATCACTCAGGAAATGATAAATTTTGTATTTTCGTATTTTTGAATACTAATAGTGAATCAAATTTTGTATTTTCGAATACAAGTAGTGAATCAGTCTCCTAAACTCCAAACAGGAACTCTCTAAATTAAAACCTAATATCTCCCATCTCAAACCATCACATCCATTTTCTGATTTAACTATAATATAAAGGAGACAACTGATGGCATCCTTCAGTTTCTACATTTTTCAAATAGAAAACTTGCTGAGGTGGGGGAGTTGGAGGATAGTAGTCTTTCTGATATAAGACTACAACTCATATTAAAGGTTTCTTCCATGACTGAACCGAGGCCATCAATTTCTTTCTACAGATCACTAAAGCTACAAAGAGCAATCCAATGAGGTAGAGAGAGTGCTTTTTACTACAAAGAATAAGCTGGGGTGAACAGGACTGCTCACACACTGGCCCCAGGTCTCAAGAAGGGAATTGTTCCAAGGTGAGCTGGTCTGTCGGTGTGAATTTTGTCAGTCTATAAAATTAGTTTCCCTGTGGATGCAACTTGATAATCTGACCCAAATGACAAAGTACTTCAGTAAGAATAAATTGGAGTCCCTGGCTGGTGCAAATGTTTAACGCCCTCACTGCTGATCAAAAAGTTGGAGGTTTGAGTCCATCTAGAGGTGCCACGGAAGAAAGGTTGGAGATCTACTTCCAAAAATTCAGCCATTAAGAATGCTATGGAGCACAGTTCTATTCTGACATACAAAGAGTTGCCATGAGTTGGAGTCAATTCGATGGCGACTGGTTACTGGTCAAGAATAAGCTGCATGCCTGCAGATGGCAGTTGTAATGATTTGGCAGCTTTTCCATGTTAGTGGATCGTTCCCACTAAAACTTGACCCCCTCCAGTATGCTCTGCACTTGATAAACAGCAAGATCATCCACCTGTTGTGCAGCCCACACATCTGAGTGTCTTCTTTTAAACCTTTCAATATCTCTAGAGCCCCCCTCCCTTTTCACATCCCATATTTATCATCAAGTTCTATTGATTTACTATTTTCCTTACAATTCAGTATCTCCACTGCCACCATCTTAACTGAAACCACCATAAATATCCTTCCTTCTTTCTTTCTTTTCTAAGACTGTTTCTTAATTTGGTCCTGTCTGATATTTTCTCGTATGGCAGAAGTACCACAGAAGTGATGCTGTACTCTTCACAGTGCATGATATGTACATGATGTCAATATGTCTTATTACAGGTGATGGTAACCTGGCCACTTGGTTAAAGTGGCATCTTCCAAGTTTCTCCACTATAAAGATACTATTTTAGTGAGTGATAGTGGAGAAATACTTTGAGACTATGCAAATATGCTGTTTCTTGTCATCCTTTCACCTATTTTAGCATCCATTTCTTTTGATGATTCTCTCCTGAAAAAATTATTACTGTGTTGTTTGCCTAGTGGTGATTTTCTGTCTCCACCATTCCTTCTATATTATTCATTGGAATTTTACTGGAAGTTGTCTGTTCTCCCTCCTTTGTTAATTTATTTATTAAATTATTTATATCAGTTTGGACTCATGGATATTTATTTTATTCTATGGGTTAAATAATCCATTATGACCATTATTTATTTAAATTTGCTCAAATTGTCATAGATTAGCCCTTTGGGAACTTCCTTCAAGTTGGCTCCTGAATCCTTTTCACATGCCTCCCCCCATCATTTCATAAGCACTTCCTAAATTTCTGGCACAAGAAGATAATTCAAGTTTATCTTGTGTTTTCAATGCTCCATCCCTGTAATCACATGGCTAGAAAATGTATATAAGAATACTCACGCAAACATATACACACATCTATATTTGCTTCTGTATCTAAAACTCTGTGTGTATACACACACACACACACACACACATAAATCATGAGTTCATACTTCTGAATTCAATCCGGTGCCAGGGTGCTCATTTTAGCATTCCACCTTTATTTGTAACTCCATTCTCCAATAGTTAGACACCTGGCCCTTATTATTCAAAATATATTTATTTGCTCAATCGTAGTATGTACAAAGGTCCCCCGGTGGTGCAAAATATTTGTGCTTGACTGCTAACATAAAGGCTGGCACACATACACACATTTATATTTATTTCTGCATCTAAAACTAATGAGATTAGTTGCCTACATATAATGAGTGGGAATGAATATGAAAGAATGTGACAATGAGAACAGGTTAGTTGGAACAAGAGGAGGAACCCACTCAGCAGTACCGTGGAAGAAAAGGCCGGGTGATCTGCTTCCGTTAATGTTACAGCTAAGAAAACCCTATGGAGCAGTCCTACTCTGTAACACATGGGGTCGTACTGAGTTGGTATCAACTCAACTACAACTAACAACACTTCAATATACATAAAATAATTTCAGAACTGCTAACCAATACACCCGCAAAAAACAAATTTACCAACCAGAGTACAATATTTGTGTATAGTACATATATGCATCTGGTAAACAATCAGAATGTTCTTTTCCAAGATTACTTTTTTTTTTCTCTATTCCCTTCAGTGTGGTTATCATCTGTAATACAGTTAGGTTCATTTGTTAATATCTGTATTCCCTTTGGGGCTCCCCCACATCCTGGTTGGTTTTAAGTGTTTATGTTGTGGAGTATATTCTAAGATACAGAGCTACACAAATAAGTATACTCAGCGTAGTGTCAGCTCCCCCACCTCTCATTCTAACTAACTTGTTCCAGTTGTCACATTCTTTCATCTTCATTCCCACTCACTGTATGTAGGAAATTAATCTCATTAGTTTTGGTTTTATTTTTCCCATATTTCTTTTGCACAGATCAGTGGATAAATGTCTTTTTTTTTTTTTCATTTCCCCTTCTTTCTTACATTTCTTACTCCTCCACACTTGGCTTTTTTTACTTCATAATATATCCCAGAAATTATACTAGTTCATAGAAATCCTCTTCATTTTCTTTTATAGTTTCATGGTACTCCACTGTGTGGAGGTACCATAGTTTATTCAAACACTCTCTTATGTACAGGCATTTAGGTTGTTTCCAAATTTTACAATTACAAATACTGCTACAGTGAATAGCCTTGCACATATGTGTTGTTGGAGGTGTATCTTCAGGGTAGATTCCTAGAAGTGGGATTGTTGGGTCAAAAGGTAAGTGCATACATAGTTCTGTTAAACCAAACCAAACCAGTTGCCGTCGAGTCGTTTCCAACTCGTAGTGACCCTGTATGACAGAGTAGAGCTGCCCCAGAGAGTTTCCAACGAGCAGCTGGTAGATTTGAACTGCAGACCTTTTGGTTAGCTCTTAACCACTGTGCCACCAAAACTCCATAGCTTTGTTAGGTATTGCCAAATTCGCTCCAGAAGTTTGTGTTCCCACTGTAGGCCTACAGAGTCCCTGTTTCCCCACAGCCTTGCCAACAGGATGTGTTGTCATACTTTTAGTTTTTGCCAGACTGATAGGTGAGACACGGTTACTGGTATAATTTGCATTCCTCTAATTGTGAGTCAGTTTGAAACTTTTTTTTTTCATTTGCTTAAGGGCCATTTTTATCTCTTTTTGGTTTTTTTGGTCAATTGTCTGCTGATGTCTTTTTCCTATATTTCTATTGGTTTTTGATCCTTTACCCTTTAATTGTTAAAAGGTTTTTCTTTTTTTTTGTATATTAGGAATACTAACCCTATGTGTTGTACATTGCAAATATGTTTTCTTGGTTAATCATTTTTTTAATTTTGTTTACAGTGTTTTGGCTATATTTTTTGTTTTTTTGCTTGTTTTTTTTACTTTTATGTAGTCTAAATTATAAGTGTTTTCTTTTCATGGTGTTTGTGCCACAGTTAGAAAGCGTTTCCATATATGGAAGGGGAAGAGGAATTCCCGTTTTCTTGTTTTTGTATGGTTTCATTTTCTTGCATTGAGATTCCCAATCCATTTGGAGTTTATTCTTGTATACAGTGTCAGGTATAGATCATATTTTATTTTTTCCAAATGGCCTCCCAGTTGTGACAGACCATTAATTTAAGAAGTTCACCTTACCCCAGTGATTTAAGAGGTTACTTTGATCACATAATAAATTTCCATATGTACTTGGACCTATTTCTGGAGCTTCCATTCTATTCCCCTGGCCTATACAGATTTTAAAGTACACTTTTATATTTGGTAGGGTTAGTGTCCTCTTATGGATTTTCCTTCTCAGTGTTTTCTTGTCTCTTCTTGTGTGTTTGCTTTTCCATACGAACTTTAATACCATCTTGTCCAATGCCATAAAAAAATCAGGTACATTAAATTTATGTGTTAACCTAGGGAGAACTGATATTTTTACAATGTTGAGTAGTCAGTATGAGAATAGGGAGCTATCTTTCCATTTGTTTGAGTCTACTTTTGAGTCTTTAAAGGGTATCTTAAGATTTTCTTTTATGAGGTTTTGCACATATCT
Organism: Dugong dugon; assembly: GCA_030035585.1. Lineage (NCBI taxonomy): Eukaryota > Metazoa > Chordata > Mammalia > Sirenia > Dugongidae > Dugong > Dugong dugon. The sequence goes on from CM057467.1 coordinate 39,636,954, forward strand.
TAAGTTCATTGCAAAATATTTATTTTTCTTTGTTGCAAATGAAAACAGTTTTTTCTCTACTCACCCACATTTTACTTAGGCTACATAAAAAACTCTCAACTACCACCCATGGCCTCTTTCAACCCTTTTTCTGCACTGGACCAAGAGTGATCTGTTGAAAATGCAAATTTGTTCATTTCTTGATAAACGCTTCAAAAGCTTCCACTGTTATTATGACCATGCCAAGGTGCCATCTTCTGGCCCACTTATCTCACTACTCTTTTTTCTCTGGCGATTTTAACCACAGTGACTACTTTTCTTTCCCCAGGAGCTTTGCATGTCTTATTCTTCTCAACTTGGAATGCTATCGTGTGCTTAACGACTATCCCCTCACCTAGTGAATACTTAGTTATCCTTCAGGACTTAGCTCAAAGTCACTTCTCAAGGAAGTCTTTCCTAATCCCTTAGTTGGGCACCCTTTTACAAGCTCTCATAGAATCTACCCTTCTTAGAACTTTACATCACTGGAATTATGTAATTAATGTAATGGATTAATAAAATGCTTCATAGAGAAAGGGCATTTTGTGACTGCTGCAAAGCCTTACACATAATATAAAAATAGAATGAATGAATAAAGAAAGTAAACCTATTCTTTTAAACAAGTATATTTTAAGTTGTATTGAATTAGTATTTATTATATTTATAGAACTTTAGGAGCAATATACTCAGATTTTTAAAGAAATTAGATATAAAAGATATTTGAATAGTTCTAAAATATTAATAGATTTTTTAATTCTAATATTTACTTTTCCATGTATTTATGCAAAAATAATTAAAATTTTGAAAGTATATTTTTTGGTACTGAAAAGCATTGCCAGAACTTGAATGCGCTATTGATAAAAGGTTAATAGTAGTAGATTAATCCTATAAAAATTCAAAAGGAACCTGAAAGAGACCTCCTAGGAACACAATAGATGGACACTGATAGAAAGGGATAAAAGTGTGGAACAGAACTTCAACCTCTTAAAGAATCCAGACTTATTGGACTTACTGAGGCTGGAGGAGCCCTCAAGACTATGGCCCTGAGTTTTCCTTAAAACCTTGAATTGAAACAATGCCCTGAAATCACCTTTAAACTAAGTAATAGTTTACCTCAGAAAGTAAAGATGGTTATCCTTGAGTATTGCTTCCTTTAAAAAAAATTATCTATTTAAGCCCAAATGGTCAACTGCTATTTTAAAGCATAGATGAGGAGGTTGCGGGGCAGGGAGTGTTAGTTAATGGGAGTGAAATAAGTAGAACAGAAATTATGAGAGCATTGCCACAATATGAAGAATATAACAAATGTCACTGATTATGATGTCTAGAAACTGTGGAATGGCAGCAGGTTTTGCTGTCTATATTTTCACCAAAAATAAAATCTTAAAACAAAAAAGCCCGTCTATTCTTTATGTATCCTGTAAGGCTTTGGAAGTGTATGTTAAAAAGGCACAAATGATGGGCTTGATAATTTGGCAAATTAAAAATGAAACTAAAGTCTTATATTTCTTTTTTAAAGTGTAACAAGAAGTTTATTTATTTTAAAATAAAATTTAAATTATTAAAAAGGAAACCTTTAAAAAATTAACCTATAAATTTTTTTTCATTGTGTAATGACTATTTTCTTCCTGTTCATTGTGAATGTTTTTTCATTGGTATACCTACCTTTTACATCACTATAATAAGACTATATTTAAAAATTGTATTTTACCCTTTCACTTAGTAGGATTTTATGGAAACTTACAGCATTCCTTATTTTTAAAATCCAGCATTCGTATAGAGATTTTCAATCGCATCAACACCCCCAATATTTAAAGATGCATGTATTCCAGGAATTACTGCAACTTCCCTCCTCATCTCCCCCTAACCCTACCTCCCACTATATGCACTTACCGCCCGCCCCCCTCTCACACATTGCTGTTGTAATGTCTTGCCATAAAACTAATTCTTTTTTAAAATTTTGAATAAAAAAAAATTTCTTTGGAATAAATTATAAGGAATGGCATTATGAATCAGAGGGTAGAATCAAATCATTTAGTTTTATTATTAAACTGTTCTCCTAAAGAACAATAATTCACCTTGACAACATTTATTAATAAATCTCATTATTCTACTGCATATTCACATCAGTATAGTTTGTTTTCTTTATTTTAAATAAAGTACTTAAAGCAGTGCCCGGAACACATCAAGCACTATATATGTTATTTATTATTAACACTTGTGGTTTGTTGTTGTTGTTAGGTGCCATCGAGTCAGTTCCGACTCATAGGGACCCTACGCACAACAGAACGAAACACTTCCTGGTCCTGCAACATCCTCACAATTGTTGCTATGCTTGAGCGCATTGTTGCAGCCACTGTGTCAGTCTATCTCGTTGAGGGTCTTCCTCTTTTCTGATGACCCTGTACTTTACCAAGCATGATGTCTTTCTCCAGGGACTGATCCCCCTGACAACATGTCCAAAGTAGTGAGACGTAGTCTCGCCATCCTTGTCTATAAGTAGCATTCTGGCTGTACTTCTTCCAAGACAGATTTGTTTGTTCTTTTGAGGGTCCATGGTATATTCAATATTCTTTACCAGCACCACAATTCAAAGGTGTCAATTCTTCTTCAGTCTTCCTTATTCATTGCCCAGCTTTTGCATGCATGTGAGGCGATGGAAAACACCATGGCTTGGGTCAGGCACATTTTAGTCTTCAAGGTGACATCTTTGCTTTTCAATACTTCAAAGAGGTCTCTTGCAGCAGATTTGCCCAATGCAATGTGTCATTTGATTTCTTCACTGCTGCTTCCATGGGTGTTGATTGTGGATCCAAATAAAATGAAATCCTTGACCACCTCAATCTTTTCTCCATTTATCATGATGTTGCTTATTGGTTCAGTTGTGAGGATTTTTGTTTTCTTTATGTGGAAGTGTAATCCATACAGAAGGCTGTGGTCTCTGATCTTCATCAGTAAGTGCTTCAAGTCCTCTTCACTTTCAGCAAGCAAGGTTGTGTCATCTGCATCATGCAGGTTGTTAATGAGTCTTCCTCCAATCCTGATGCCCCGTTCTTCTTCATATAGTCCAGCTTCTTTGATTATTTGCTCAGCATACAGACTGAATAGGTATGGTGAAAGGATACAAACCTTTCCTGACTTTAAACCATGCAGTATCCCCTTGTTTTGTTTGAATGACTTCCTCTTGATTCATGTACAGATTCATTATGAGCACAATTAAGTGTTCCAGAATGCCCATTCTTTGCAATGTTATCCATAATTTGTTATGATCCACACAGTTGAATGCTTTAACATAGTCAATAAAACACAGGTAAACATCTTTCTGGTATTCTCTGCTTTCAGCCATGATCCACCTGACATCAGCAATGATATCCCTGGTTCCACGTCCTCTTCTAAATCTAGCTTGAATTTCTGGCAGTTCCCTGTCAATATACTGCTGCAGCCACTTTTGAATGATCTTCAGCAAAATCTTGCTTGCATGTGATATTAATGATATTGTTCAATAATTTCCACATTCGGTTGGATTACCTTTCTTGGGACTAGGCATAAATATGGATCTCTTCCAGTTAGTTGGCCAGGTAGCTGTCTTCCAAATTTCTTGGCATAGATGAGTGAGTACTTCCAGAGGTGCATCTATTTGTTGAAACATCTCAGTTGGTATTCCGTCAATTCCCAAAGCCTTGTTTTTCGCCAACGCCTTCAGTGCAACTTGGACCTCTTCCTTCAGTACCATTGGTTCTTGATCTATGTTAATTCCTGAAATGGCTGAACATCCACCAATTCTTTCTGATATAGTTACTCTGTGTATTCCTTCCACCTTCTTTTGATGCTTCCTGCATCATTTAATATTTTCCGCATAGAATCCTTCAGTATTGCAACTTGAGACTTGAATTTTGTCTTCAGTTTTTTCAACTTGAGAAATGCTGAGTGTATTCTTCCCTTTTGGTTTTCTATCTCCAGGTCTTTGTACATGTCATCATAATACTTTACTTTTTCTTATTGAGCCCCACTTTGAAATCTTCTGTTCAGCTCTTTTACTTCATCATTTTTTCCTTTTGCTTTAGCTACTCAATGTTCAAGAGCAAGTTTCAGAGTCTCTTCTGACATCCATTTTCTTTCATTTCTTTTCTTTCTCTCCTGTCTTTTTAATGACCTCTTGCTTTCTTCATGTACGATGTCCTTGATATCATTCCACAACTCATCTGGTCTTTGGTCATTAGTGTTCAACATGTCAAATCTATTCTTGAGATGGTCTCTAAATTCAGGTGGGATATACTCAGGGTTGTACTTTGGCTCTTGTGGACTTGTTCTAATTTCTTCAGTTTCAACTTGTGGTTTGTTAGTACTTATTTTTTACATTTTTCTTATGTGTATTTCTTTCCATTCCCTTTCCAATCTCAATACTATACCTTGTATATCTTTTCCATTATTTAGTTCTCCTATAATCTTCATTATTTTTTAAAAATAAATGTTCATACAATTATATTTTATTAATTTTCCTTTGTATTGTCTTATTTTTCACCAGTATCATCCTCTATCATGTAGCTATTCAATTCAATTTTCAGCTTATTTTTTCAGTAGTTTTATTTTATATTTAATTAACTGGAACCTATTGTGTGTCATCATTGAAGTATAGATAGCATTAACTTCTTTTCGATAATTAACAAAATTGGTATAAAAATGCAAGTGGCTAGAGAAAAAATATAATATTACTAATATCAAGTAGTTATTCTTCAGTAAAAAACACAGATTTTAAAAATTTTATCATTTTCAGTAACATACCTAAAGTTAAGGGAAATCATTTTAATATTTCATAGTATGAGGTCTGAATCTGTATTATTCTTATTCATTTATTCCCTTTCATTGTCTGCAGTTGTGACTCTTCTGTCACACATCCAACAATTAGTACTTTTCTGGTGAGAGAATCTAAGTTAAGGTGCAATCTTAATCAATGATTTCTCCCCACTATTTGATTGAATATAAACAGGTTAAAAATTATGTTTTCCTCTCACCTTGTGAAAATAACTGGCAAAACCTTAAATAAACCTTGTTCATATTCATGTGAATACACACACACACTCCTGCTATGGAGCTGAATTCTTGAGTAACATATAATCAAGAATACAAGAATAAAGGATACATTTTTCTTTTAAGTAAAGAAACACTTTAAAACCACAAGCTACCTATTCCAAAGCTCTTCTGCTTGTCTTGAGGGATATGTAAACTTCCAAAGGTGACTTTTAAGTGCATGTGACATGGAGACATATCCTATACCATCTCCATCCATTTAAATACACACTTTCATTGCAGTCAAAGAGTTACACATTCAACAAATAATGCTGAACACTTGCTATGTGCCAAGCACTGTGCTAAGTACAGAAGATTCATTTGTGGTCTAGTGGGTAATGGGAAAGTAAGAAACTTCAATGCTCTGTGAGAAATCATAAGATGGAGGAAAGTACAGGATGACAAATGGGCACACTCTGTTCTTATCCCCATTTTATAATTTACCACACACTATCACACGTCCTAAAGGATGCTTAATTCAGGCTCAGAGTGTCCAGGAAGACTCTCGGGACATGATAATTTTTTAACTAAAATTGGAAAGGGGAATAAACCCTACCCAAAGGGTATAGGAGATAGCATGCATAAAAGTCTAGTGTCAAGAAAGAGCATACCTTCTTAGGGCATTTCACAGGTTACTCAAAATGACTGGAGCTCAAAGAGATAAGGAGTAGTGGGGAAGCTGGAGAATGAGCCAGGTGTTTGCTTTTTCATGAAGGGGCTTTCATGCCATGCTGAAGAATTTGACTTTATGCTGAGGGTAAAGAGAAGCCAGTGTAGGTTTTTTAAAATGTGATAAATAGAACTTTATCTACATTCATTCATTCATTCTTTTATTAATTCCTTCTTTCATTCATTTGTTCATTTATTCATTAAGTAAGAATTTATTGAGTATATCTTATAATTCAGGCACTCTCTATTTCTATAGACACTCCATTTCAGCCTATTTTATAGGCATCTGTTTCTTTAATTTGCTTAATTTTGGTCCTCTCCCCAAACCAAACCAAACCATTGCCTTCGAGTTGATTCCGACTCATATCGATCCTATTTAAATTCATTTGAGTAATCTCATCCATTTCTTCCCTTGATCTACCACCCAAACCAATTATTCTCAGATATTTATCTAGCTCACTTTCCTCTAGTGAGCTCTGGTCATATATCCAATTTTTGTCTGATTATCCCTTTTAGCATTTCCCTCAGGTACTTCAGCATTGCCCAAACTGAATTTATCACCTCCCTCCCACCAAACCAGCTCCACTTCTTATATTTCTGATCTCTGTAAACAATACAATTATATAAAGCTAAAACATGGAAGTTTTCTCCATTTTATTCTTTTCACTCCACACATCCAGGCTCATGTAGCTCAATGTTACTAAAAGAGATGGAGAAAGGTCTAGAGATTTTATTTAATATGAGCAAAGTAAGGAGTGGCCAATGTAGATTTATGTTTTTGCAAGACCACGTTGTCTTCTGTGAGGAGAAAGTATTAGAGAGGAGCAAAGCTGTATGTAGGAAAACCAGTGAAGAGGTAATGCATCAGTCTACACAAGAGGCAATGGTGACTTGATTAATTTAATAGCAGTGGGAATTAAAGAAGGAGGGCAGATTCAAGATAGAACAAACTTAGCTTGGTGAATGATTGGGTTTGAGAGGTGAAGAGGGAGAGGAGTCAAGGATGATACCAAGCTCTGGCCTACACATCTGGGTGACTATAATCTACCATTAGTATACTGACATCTGCTGAAAAACAGGAGAAAAGAGAGAGATTCAATGAGGGATTAGATTCATTGAAAGTTTGCCCACATCTGCCTAACTAATTGTCACATGTGATTTGAGCACTTTTGTTGACAGTGATGCTTAAACGTGGAGGAAAGTAATTGGCCCACATGGGATTGGAACCACTAACAGGAATGATGTACTCTGATTTAGCAAGATGTGCCTGGCATCAGCTTGCAATTGCCAAAGCAACTGTCTCACTAATTGAGAAAAAAGGAAGATGATATTGTAAATTCTGAAAATATGTTCACCAATCTAAGATTCAATGCTATACCAGAAATGAGCTGATTCATTCCTCTTTATCTGCAGGTATATAATGAATGCATCACATCTTGTCAATTGTTGTCAACAATGCTCCTGTTACTGTGAGCTGTATTGCCAACCCAGAGGGACACTTACAGGAGCATTCACATGCTCCCTTCACCTATTTCCAGTGTCATACAGCAGAACACCACATTGCTGTACTATGTTAATCAGTATTTGATGTGTAGATGTTTACAACAGATATTCATTAATTCATTCACTCATTAACCAATACTTACTGAGTGACCCATTAGACTCTAGGCGCTGTTATAGCTAGTGGGAATAGAGCAGTGAATAAAACAGACAATGTTCCTACCTTTGCTGGGCTTACATTCTAGTGGGTGAAAACAAACAATGAGCAAATAAATGTGCCAAGAGGTATATAAATGCTGTAAATAAATATAAGCAGAATAAGAGAAGTACCGGGAGAGGACATGCAGGAGAATTGTGTGGGTACTAATTTAAGTCAGGGTGGTTATGGCAAGCATCTCTGACACAGTGATGCTCCAGCGAGTGAAGGGAGTGAAGAAGTGAGCCATGTTGATATCCAGGGGAATGAGTGTTTCAATCAGAGGGAACGACAACTGTAGAGGTTCAAATCAGGAACATATTCCTGTGGTCATGGAGCAGCAAGAAGTTTTACTGAGCACCTACTATATGTATTTGCCAGGTCTTGTAAAGGTGTAGCAGGGGAAGCATATATATGTACACATAGCCTTCATTCTCAAGGAACTTACCCTTTCATCCAGCAGATAAAAAAGGCATAAGGTATAAGATGTTAACACAAAGAAACAGTTATGAGATTTCTTCTGGAAGAACAGATTGGGACACAAAATGCTGACCAAGAACTGGAGGCACAAACATCATCAAAGTTGTATCCATCTCCATATGATACAAGAGACTGACAGCACTTGAAGTTGTGGTCATGTTCAGATCTCAATATTGTCATATAATACGATTTTGTCCTAGAGAGCACAGCTAGTTTCCTGAGTAATTCTAGCAAGCTCATTCCTTTAAAATTGAATAGCAAGCTTAGAGAGTCCAGCCACGAGGTCCAGGGAAGTTGTCTGTCTTTTTCCTGCTCTAACCTCAGCATGTAGCACAGGGACAGGAATAGAGACAGGGTAGGTCTTGAACAAATATTTTCTGAATGAATGGATAAATGAATGAAGATAAAATAAGTGCCAGCATTCAACCAATACTCATGAATATGTAAGTCTTGCCAGTTACAGCATCAGTGAAGAGTACACAGGATGACAGGAGTACCTGGGCTCCGTGTATATTCCCAACAATATGCTATAGTTGTAGGAATGTAAGCTAACTCAGCACAGAGAGGCCAGACTGACACGGCATATTCAGGAACTGGGTGACTCTTTAGCGCCAAGATTTGGGACTGACTTCACATCTAAAAGGCTGCCCCTTAAACAGCAGCATGTTCTGCAAATAGCAGTTGCAGCTGCAAAGGCAGAGAACTGTCATGGCATGTACAGAGAGAAAAGGCCCGTTGTTCATAAATATGCCTTCCAATCACACCTGCAGGTGGATTATCACTAGTGCCATCACCAAATATAATGGAGAGTGATATGATATGTACATAGTGCTACGTCCTCACTTCCAAGGTGACTGCTTTTGCACATTCTCTCTGGTTTCCCAATAATACACAAAAAGTTTTTCTTGGTTCTTCTGTATTGATCTGATCTAAGCTTTCTCTTTGCAAAGAAATTCCATGTTCCTGTGGAAACAGATCCAAATCTAAGTTTCAATGAATGGTGCAGAAAACTAAAATTACCTCTAATCCCACCTGAGCTAGACTGAAGCCACAAGACTGCTATCTTAATCTGCGATTTTTCTGTGTACATAAATCATTTTGGGTGAATAAAGAGATGCCATGATTTTAATTAAATTTACTCAAAGTATTGGGCCAACTTTAGGTGCTAGTATTCTTAGAACCATAATCTTGCACTATGACTGTATTAATTATATGTGGCATTAATAATTTTTCATTACAGTCATTTGTTGTTAAACAAATTATATGGTTTATATATTTTATGGGTTAAGAGACATTAAAAACTTCATTTATTTGCACATAATATCAATAAAAATTATAAATACAAATGATTACTGAGTATAAATCAGTAAGCAGAAACCTATAAACAAATGGATTTATTTTCCTTATCTCTAGCATGGCATTCTAGCATAAATTAGAAACAAAGAGGCACAGTCTAGTTTAAAAATAATCACTATTCTTCCATAATCGCAATACCCCACCCAACTCCCCCAGTTCCTTAACACACTGCTTGGCACACGTGGCAAGTGAATCAATTATTTTTAATTGAATAGATCAATGAATGAATGATTACAAGTGTTTTGATGGCAAATAATTCAAATCATCTTAGACAACATTCAAATTAGGGAGTATTTCACAGAGTTTTTCTCCTTACTATGGCACTGATTCTATACACAGTAACCATTTGCATTTATCATTATTATTGATATTATATGCAAATCAATGACGTTTTTAATGCAGTCTTCTATTCTGAAGCACATGCTTCTTGCCTACCTTTACACCCTCGTTCTTCCGCCTTTGTCCTACCTCTAGGCTGAGTCCATGCCTCTTTTCAGACTGCTCAGCCTAGGGTTTCTTACCTCTTTTTTTTGGATGAAAACATGAAAGTCCCAACATTGTAAGCAAACCTATGTGAACATACATGCATTCAGATACTTCTCTAGAGAAAGAGAGAGAGACACTGGCTATAGGACTGACTATAGTTTTTATCAGCTTCTCAAAGGGATGCTGTGTTCCAGCACAGGTTAAGAACTACTTTTAAGTATCTTTTCACACAATGCCAAAAAAGTCATTTGCTGTGTACCTTTTAAGTGCTTGTTTTCAGGTTTATTCTTTTTCTTTCTAGAAAATAATAAAGTACCAAGTATGCTGGAAACTATGAACACTTGCTATTTTATAATATGAAATCTGTTCACAGGAAAATGCTATTCTTATATCTCTTGGATTCTGCATTTTGGGCAGAACAAAATAAACTTTCAAAATTCTTATTGGGTACAAATATTTCAGCTGTTAATTAAATTTTAGTAAGAAGTGTTATCTAGTAAACTATAGAGTGCTTATTGTTACTGAATTTTAAGCACCCATGAACAGACAAAATTCACTTCCATACATATGGAATAAAATGAGGAAGCCCACAATTATGATATAACTACTGTATACAACAGAACTTTTTTTATTTACACATTTAGGACACTTTAATTTACTCAATAAATATTTACTGAAGGCCTGTTACATTGTTAGACTTTGTGATGCATGTTGGACTAGAGGTACAACAAGAAAATACCACCTTTGTCCTCAAGGTTATAGTTCAGTGGCAAAGATTGGCAATGATAAAGAGTGAGACGTGTTACTCCAAGGGCATGCATGGGGTACTGTGTAAGCCATGGTCCAGTGCCTGACATGCCTTTGGGGCCCAGGAAAATCTTCAAAGGGAGAAGGTAACTTGTGAGTTGAGTCTAGAAGGATCAGTACAAGTAAGTCAGACATAAGGGGGATAGGATGAGGAGGAGATGGTGGGTGACAAATGAAGCAGGCAGTGGGCACAGCCAATATAAAAGCTCAGGCATGTCACAGAGGTTAATACCTTCAGGGACTGTTCAGATTTCTTCAGGAGAACTGAAATACTAAAGGACTGAATCTTAATGCCATTTGAAAGAATTTGTCTGTCCATTCTTCAGAGGGCAATGGAAATCTATTAAAGAATTTTAAACAAGGGGATGCAAATCGGATCCAAGGAAGACAAGAATGTTATGCTACACAGTGTTTAAAATGTTGAGAAGTTAATTGCTGAGTGAAATTAGTTTGAATATTTCAGGCCTCTGGAAATTGGCTTCTGCAATTTCAGGTTTAAAGAATGGCTCCCAGCCAAGAAGTCAAGTAAAAAAAAAATATATATATATATATATATGTATGTATGTATGTATAATCTGATATCCTATCAAAGAAACAGCCTTTGAACAAACCAAAACAAAAAAATATGATTATGAAGAATAGAGAACTTTAAGATTATCCTTCAAACACAGTCACAGATTGGTCCCCTCCATGTTAGGAAAGAAATATTGATTGATTGACATTGTTTAGGAAAGGCCATTCTTTTCAAATAAAAATAATAAAAAAATGGGAAAGCAAGAAGACAAGAAGGCACCTCTCCCCCAAAAAAAATTAAAAAAAAAAAAATAATAAGGAGATCAGCAAGAGGGAAGAAGGCAGCACCGGTGAGCTGCAGTGACATTCATTAGCCTGGTGTGGTTGGAAGGAGTGAGGATTGATAGGGTAGTAACTGACAGACATTGAGAAGAGAATCAGTTGGGAAGAGATGACAAATATTAAAACTCTGTAATAGGGTTTAAAACCAAACAAACAAAATCAAAACCAAAAACCTACTACACTAAAACACAGTGCTCTGTAAGGTTAATATACAACGGGAAATGTGAATTGATTTTTTTTTTTCCCCTAAAGATTTTCAGTTTAAATTAAACCGACAAATAGACAATATCCCATTACCATTGAGTCAATTCTGACTCATAGTGACCCTGTAGACCCTACTTAGGAATGCAAAAGATTAACCAGAGACTGGAGAGTATGGTGGTTGGAGGAAAGGTTTGAATTAAGGTAAAAATGTTGGGGTCAGTTGTGCTTGGGCAAGTTATTTTGTTAACTTTCGTATCCAGACTCCTCTTGTGTTTAGATTTTTGAGACATAGTAGCCCCGTTGCTGTCGAGTTGATTCCGACTCACAGTGACCCTATTATTGCTATTGTTATTAATAAAAATAATAAAATTCTGTATTGTGTACAATGGCTTTGCCCAATACAGAGCCACAAGTCACATGCGGATACTGAACTCTTGATAATGTGGCTAGTGTGATTTTTAAATTTCATTGAATTTTAATTAATTATAACTTGAATTTAAAAACTCATTTAATTCAGCTATCAGAAAACTTTTTATTATGTTTGGAACAACTTGGGTATGTGAATCCACTTTTTCAACTTTAAATTTTATGAAAGCTAAATATAGATTAATTATTTCTGATAAAAATTTGGCATCAAAATTGAAATGTGCTATAATGTAAAGGAGGCCTTTTGGCACAGTGGTTAAGAGCTCCGCTGCTAACCAAAAGGTCAGCAATTCGAATCTACCAGCCACTCCTTGGAAACCCTGTAGGGCAGTTCTACTCTGTCCTGTAGGGTCACTATGAGTTGGAATTGACTCGAAGGTAATTTTTTTTTTTTTTTGATAAGTGTAAAATATACACTAGGTAGTGAAGATTTAGTATGAAGGAATGTGAAATATTTCCTTAATAATATTTATATTGATTATATGTTGAAAAGATAATATTTTAGATATACTGGGTTAAATAAAATATTATTAAATTAATTTAACCTGTTTCTCTTTCCATTTAAAAAATGTATCTATTAGAAAATTACATTGCTATTGGACATTGCTGGTTGGTCACTGCAAAATAAATAATTCCCCAAATTTTCAGAATTAAAAATAATTACCATTTATTAAGTTCCTACTGTGGTCTAAAACACAGATCAGTAAAATTCTTCTGTAAAGGCTGAATAGCAAGCATTTCGGGCTTTGTGGGCCATATGGTTGCAACTACCCAACTCTGCTTTATAATGAGAACATAACCATAGTGAACATGTAAATGAATGAGCATGGCTGTATTCCAAAAAATTTTATTTACAAGAACAAGTGGCAGGCTGGATTTGGCCATGGGCTGTAGTTTGTTGAACTCTGCTCTGGACTTTTTTCATACAATATTTCTAATCATCAGAACAGTGTTATCAGAGCCTATTATACATATTTTCACATAAGAAAATTGTAACTTAGGAAAAGTTAAGTAATTTACTCAAGATTACACACTTAGAAGCCACAAATTTCCTTAAAAATATCCATCTTACATATATACAAAACATATATATAAAGCATGTATATATGTATATATATACGTACACACACACAACAGCATCTTATTTACTTCTCAGACTACAATATTCAAATTAGGGCATGGTTAATATAAGTTTTCAGTTAATACTGAGTTGACAGAGGATAAAGACAAAAGCAGTTTCCAAGGTAAATGAGTGCTGTTGTTAGTGTTGTTGGTTGCCATCAAGCTGATTCCAAATTATGGTGACCCCATGTGTGCAGAGTACAACTGCTCCATAGGGTTTTCAAGGCTGTGACCTTTCAGAAGATCACCAGGCCTGTCTACCAAAGTGCCTCTCAGTGGGTTTGAACTGCCAGTCTTTTGAGTAGTAGCTGAGCACTTAATCGTTTATGCCACCCAGGCAGCCAAATGGGTTATAAAACCAAAACCAAAACCAAACCCATCGCTGTCGAGTCAATTCCAATTCATAGCCACTCTAAAGGACAGAGCAGAACTGCCCCATAGGGTTTCCAAGGCTGTAGTCTTTATGGAAGCAGACTGCTACATCTTTCTCCCGTGGAGCAGCTGGTGGGTTTGAACCGCTGACGGTTTGGTTAGCATCGGTGCTAACTGAAATGGGTGCTACCACTTAAAAATAGTTTATAATTTCAAAAAGTGCTCTGCATTGAACTCAGAAATAAATATCATGGACAATACAAAGGAGAGTTTACTCACACTTTGACTCCTTGGAGCAATTTATGAGAACATAAACTTCAGGAAGTAGTGGTTTTTGTGTGTCTTGTTAACTGCTGTGTACCTAGCACCTTGAAGAATAACTGGCACATAGTTGTCTCTCGATAAACATATTTTGAGTTAACTTATTTTCCACGGCAGCTAAATTTTAGTCTTACTTGTAGGACATTACATCCAGACATGGAACTAGTCTAGAGGTGGGGCAACCTGGGAGTCTTCGCTGGGAGAGGGGGTGGGTAAAGATAGTGGATGCACACCACAGAGTACTATGTGGCAATTAGTAAAAAGAGATTAGAGGTCTAGATTAGGTAGGCGGTGAGAACTTGCCTCTAGGATGAGACGGGGATTGACGGAAGGAAATACATACAAAATACTATGCACTGTGTTTGGATTTACAACAAACAAACACGTAAGTCAGCATTACAAAACAAAAGAGTGTGATAGCATGCTCAAAGTACACTTGTACTGTGTGAGCACAGAGGAAGAGACACCAGATTCTTACTCTGGCCGTCAGGGAAAGCTTCTCTCTAGGAATATTTATATTCCCCTCTCGGCAAGTCCTAGAGTTTAAAAAATATAGATTGTTCCACAATCAAACATTTTGCAAATTTACTGTGTTTTCAAAACCCAAACTACTGAGATTAAAAAAAAACAAACAACAACTTAGTTTTACAAATTCTGAATCCCAAACAATGTTTTTCTTTTCTTTTGGCCAGATGTCTTCTTCCAGTTTGCTGATAAATTGCATATTAAATATATGAAAGAATGGAGCCAGACTTAAGAATTATTTTCATAACATGCACAAACAGTTTAGTTTGCAAGAACATAAATAGCAAACTTTAATAATAGTTATGTTTTGACTCTAGTTTTTTTTTTAATGATGACTTGATTTGACCTTGACCCTTTATTTTACTTAGTTATGACCTTTAATATTGGCTGTTTGAAAATATAAAAACACAACAACTAATAAAATAAAGTGCTTCAGAAACCGAAGCTTCCAATATCATGCCATCAGTGAGGACTGAGGCAGATAATGATCGAGTCCTTTAATAACAGAAGAGCATGAATCCAGGGGCTAGTATAATCTTTCTGTTTTTCAAGAAGCAAAATATACATAAAAATGCCATAATTTTATTTTGCAGTTATCATGTCCACTTATATTTCAGCAATGCTCAAAAACAGCATCAGTTAAATGAAGTAAAGAGTAGTATAAATCAGTTCAGTAATTTATATTAATTGCAATACTTCATAAATGAAAAACTACACAATTTATATGTTACAGATGAGGTCACTGTATTTTTGGATGATTGCAATTAATGCACAGATTTATGAATGCAAAGAATTCAATTTCAGAATTTCATGTCTCTCAGAGCTAAAATTTAAATCTGAAATAATGAGTTACCAAAAAAATTATATAAAAACATAGACAAATGGCTATTTTGAGCTTAGCACTTAAATGGATATGATGTAATATCCTTTGATTAAGGTGTTGGTGGATTTTTTCCAGGGTGATCTTACGACCTATTCACTTTAAGAAACAGTACTACACTCCAGTCACAGGGATGGTGATACAGAAGTTTAGAGCAACAAAAAAAGTTTTATTGACATTTATTTTGTCCCAGTTCATATCTTATCTTTCCAATAGCAGTTGGCGCCTTGAGGGCAGAGGCTCCATTGGAGTCTAGGTGTTACAAATAATAATGCTTATTGTTGACTTTAGGCCCAGAAATCATTCAATAAAAGCCAGCTGTCATGTTTTTGTAATGATAAGTGATTACATTTGTAGAGTCCCTAGTACAAACCCGACCCATAGGAAGTACTCAATAAATGGTAGCTATTATTACCCTGAGCCCTGGTGGTGAAGTAGTTAAAGTGACTGATTGCTAATGTGGTTGGCAAACAAACGTAGAAAGTGCATGTTATTTGCATAAAAATATGCTCTATCTAGGATCCCTGGGTGTCATAAATGGTTAACACCGTAAGCTGGAATGAAGGTTGGAGGTTCAAGTCCACCCAGAGGGAACTTGGAAGAATGACGTGGCAGTCTACCTCTGAAAAATCAGTCATTAAAAATCCTATAGAGTGCAGTTCTACTCTGAAATTCAAGGGGTTGCTATGAGTCAGGCAACTGGTTTTGGTTGATATAATAAGATCAATAATAATGATATTATATCAACCAAAACCAGTCATCATCATCATCATTATTTGCAACACTATCAACACCATCAAATTTATACATCTCTTAAGCTCTGTTACATCCTGGGGATCTGCATCTTTCAAACAGGTCAACACCATGCAGTTAACTTGCTACTCAGTTTGTACTGATTTTAGATATTCTTTTAATATATCATTTTATAATCTAGCAATATTTATTCATCTATTTATTAATTAACATTATGTGTTGCCATTTAAAATATATTTTAATAAAAATAACAGCTTATTTCATCATCAGAATAGTTTACTAGGTAAGTAATACCATTATCCTCATTTTTCAGATTATATAAAAATGACACAGTTGCTTACAGCAAACAATTAAATCAAACAATCTGTTTATTATCCAAATGCCTTTATAAAATTCACTTTTAAAATTTGATTTTTGTAAGAAAATGTAATTGCTCCTTCTGGCTAAAGTGTACAAAGAAAATAGACTGTATTTCTATCTAAGTCTGTGTTGTTTATATTTCCCCACTTTTCTTGTTTATTTTTTATATTTATACACCACTGTCTGAAAGCTTAAGTCTGTTTTTCTTTTTCCTTCCTTCCTCCTTCCCTCTCTCCCTTCTTTTCTTCCTTTTTTGTGCTCAGTCTTAGAAAATCTGCAGCACAGAGTGGTGCCTGCCTGCACTTCCCTAGTCTAAAGAACTAACGAAATAGCCAACCAATTAACCAACAGACCAACTAAAAAACCAAAACCTTCAAAGAACAGGGAGTAGTGATTTTCCTCTAGTCTGTCTTAGTGCCATGACTGTTTTCTCCTGAGTCAGCACGAACTATTCAAGAAGCACCCGAGTTTGCTCGTTACTCTCAGAGTTCTACGACCTCTCGATCTTCTGCTCTGTTTCTGCCTGTGGCTGTTGGAGTGCAGAACTAATATAAGTGAAGACTTGCTTTACCCAGAAAAAGCACTTATCAGTTTATGATTCAAGTTTGATTTTTAAAAATTCTTTATATTAAAGAAACTGGATACAGTTAGCTATTTTTTATATATTAAAAAAAAAAAAAAAAAAAAAAAAGACTCCTCCCCTCTACCACATCCCCACAGTATCATAAAAGGTCAGTGTTGACTAATATCCACATAACACAATGCATGAATCCCGGCTTACAATGACAAGCACTGCCTTCTCCTTTTAAAGATGAGGAAATGAACACTGAGTTTAATAGACAAACGTTCACACAGAGAAACTAATTGGCAAGTTAATTAACTCGTATAGTTTAAATATTTATTCTCAGAGATTATTATGATTCTTTAATAATGCTTTTCTTTATTAAAAATGAGTGATATCTAGAATATTAAATTTTTTAAATCTCCGAAAAAGGTCACATGGATCAGTCTCCTGCCTTGGCAGGTAAATGACTCATGGTGGGTGGCTGAATGTTCTCAGAGTTCTGAGATACAGCGTGTACAATACCTTCTCCCCTGTCATTTAAACACCATGATCACAGAGAAAATTGTGAAGTAAGCTTTATCTTCAACTCCAGTCCCTTCATTCTGACCCTTGTTTCAGGAATATCCTTTCTGTGTCAACAGCCCCATTCAGGCTCTCTCTCTCCTCTTTAACTCTATTAAAGTAAACTTATCAGACACGGTTAATTTCCAATAGGATATGAATGCTGGTTACTACTTCAAATATTAACATACACAGAACAAATTTAACCAAAAATGCATTGCATACGTGCACCTTAAATATTAAATTTATCCAAACACTCTTAGCTCCTTTAAAAGAACAGAGTAGCTTCTATTAGCAAGTGAACATGAGCTGGGTTAAGAAAAAAAGTGTAAACTCAATTAAACAAAAGGGAAATTTAAGGAGCAGTGAGGCTGCAATAGAAATCAAGGCGTACTCCTTTTCTAACAGGGCAAAAAAGTCATGTGATCAAGAGAGATGCATACATTGCATTTCTGTTCTCAACTCTCTCACTCTCTCTGACTCTGAAGAAAAAAAAAAGATGTGAGGATAAGCACTAGGTGGGGATGCAAGTAAAATGATCTTGGGTTCTGCCAGGGCTAGCAGAAGGCCATCCTAGATAAGGGGGTTAGCTAAGATGTAAGGATAACACTAATTAAAAATTTGTAGCCCAGAAGCTGCCTGCAGGAACTTGATGGCTTTTCAGTGGAGATGAATTAAGCTTCAAAGTAAGAAACAATCTTGCTTCCAACTATCCACAGGTCACCACCTTGTGAGGTTCTGCTCTGCAATAGCCCACTGCTAGAGAGGCTGGACTTTGAACCACAACATTCTGGATTGACTGTATGAGAGGGGTTATATCACAAGAGGTGCTGACCCTGAGGAAAAGGAGAATAACACTGCATCAAATGTGTAACTAGACCAGTATTTTTTTTTTTAATACATTGTTTTAAATTGTACTTTCGATGAAGGTTCACAGAACAAATAGTTTCTCCTTGAACATTCGGTACACATATTGTTTTATGACATTGGTCAACAACCCCATGACATGTCAACACTCTCCCTTATTGACCTTGGAGGACTTTTTTTTTTTTTTGGTGAAAACATACATAGCCAAAGTTACACTATTTCAAAAGTTTCTACATGTACAATTCAGTGACATTGATTACATTCTTCCAGTTGTACTGCTATTCTCATTACCCTTTTCCATATTATTCCATCACCATTATCTTCAACTCACTGCCCCCTAGGCTTCCCATCAAACCTTTTGAGTTGCTGTTGTCAATTCAATCTCACATAGATAATTCTTTTTTTTTTTGGTACCTTAGATGAAGGTCTACAGAACAAATAGTTTCTCATTAAACAGTATACATGTTGCCCTATGACAATGATTAACAATCCCATGACATGTCAACACTGTCCCTTCTCAACCTTGGGTTCCCTATCACCAGCTTTCCTGTCCCCTCCTGCCTTCTAGTCCTTGTTCCTGTGTCTCATTAGTCTCGTTTTGTTTTATGGGGCCATCCAATCCCCGGCTGAACGGTGAACCTCAGGAGTGACTTCACCACTGAGCTAAAAGGGTGTCCAGGGACCATACTCTCGAGGTTTCTGCAGTCTGTCAAGACCAGTATTTTTTAACTAGAAACTATGTTTTGTTCAATGTTTCTGAAAAACCTCATTCTTAAAGTTGGTACTCTTTTGATATCTATGATGATTTATCTCTGTAAATTATAGAGTAATATTTTCCAATACAATTTTTAATCTGCTTAAGAAAATAATTATGATGTGAGAATTTTAAAGTTCTGTTCATGGAAAGAAAAGTACACTGCCAGGTTTAATTTATACAAAATTCAGTTCAATTCACAATCATGTGGTTATACAATAAAGCTGAGACACCAAGTTCTGGGTCATAAAAAGGGTCAGAAGAGGTGCCTATAACTCACCATGCTTGCCTTGTACTGTTGCTTTTTAGCAGGACAAACAGCCTTAAATATTACCATTAGACAACAGGGAAGGATGGGTTTGGAGGAAGCCATTGAGCCTTTTCATTGTCTCTTAAGTGACAGGAGAGCTGTCCCCTATGACTTCATTCTTTCTCTTGTCCAATAATAGTTTCTCCAATTTAACCAAATTCCACCTCGCCTCACCTAACCCTTCCAACAGTCGTGATAACTACTAAACCACTTAATATTTCCATCATATAATATATTTTGAGACTTAAATGAGCAAATCAAATTTTGTTTAATACCATTTTTAAATTTAGACATCTATTCTGTAACCTTGGAAACCCTAGGGGGCAGTTCTACTCTGTCCCATATGGTAGCTATGAGTCGGAATCAACTTGACAGAAATGGGTTTTTTTGTTTGTTTGTTTGTTTATTCTCTAACCATCTTCTTTACCTAACCGATTCCCTTACTCTTTGGTACTTGCTGTTTATGTACCTAGAACATTATTCCTTCCATCCTTCTACTAGGTAAGTCACTATTTAGGTGGTAGCTTATTATGTTCTCTTATTGGAAATGTCTTCTCTGATGCGTAGACTAAGTCAAATCCCCGTGATATAAATAACATCTCGGACTTTTCCTTCCTAGCAGCATCATGTTTTCTAATGGTGCATTATCCACCTATTATGCACCTACCTCTCTGCTAACAGAGCCTCTTTCCCATAGCTACAAGGTAACTCTCTGCTAAAAGAATGATGAATGAATTGTGAGAACCAAGAAAATGCTGTCAGGTGCCGTTGCATTGCTTCTGACCCATAGCAACTCTATGTACAACAGAACGAAACACGACCCAGTCCTATGCCATCCTCACTATCATTGCTATGTTTGAGCCCATTGTTGCAGCCACTGTGTAAATCCATCTCCTTGAGGGTCTTGCTCTTTTTCGCTGACCCTGTACTTTATCAAGTATGAAGTCTTTATCCACGGACTGGTCTGTCCTGATATAACATGTCCAAAGTACGTGAGACAAAGTCTCACCATCCTCACGTCTAAGAAACATTCTGGCTGTACTTCTTCCAATACAGATTTATTCATTCTTCTGGGAGTCCATGGTATATTCAATATTCTTCACCAGCATCATAATTCAAAGGCATCAATTCTCCTTCGGTTTTCCTTATTCATTGTCCAGCTTTCACATGCATATTAGGCAAATGAAAATACCAGGGCTTGGATCAGGTGCACCTTAGTGCTCAAAGTGACATATTCGCTTTGGACCACTTTAAAGAGGTCTTTTGTAGCAAATTTTCCCATTGCAATACAATGCTTGATTTCTTGACTGCTGCTTCCATGGGCGTTGATTGCAGATACAAGTAAAATGAAATCCTTGACAACTTCAATTTTTTCTACGTTTAGCATGATGCTGCTTACTGATTCAGTTGTGAGGATTTTTCTTTGTTTGTTTTTTTTTTTTTTTGATGTTGAAGTATAATCCATACTGAAGGCCATAGTTTTAATCTTCATCAGTAAGTGCTTCAAATCCTCTTCAGTTTCAGGAACGAAGGTTGTGTTATCTGCATATCTCACGTTGTTAATGAGTCTTCCTCCAATCCTGATGCTTCATTCTTTTTCATAAACTCCAGTTTCCTGGATTATTTGCTCAGCATATAGACTGAGTAAGAATAGTGAAAGGATACAACCCTGATACACAGCTTTCCTGACTTTAAAGCATGCAGTATCCCCTTGTTCTGTTCAAATGACTGCCTTTTGGTCTACGTACAGGTTCCACATGAGCACAATTAAGTGTTCTGGAATTTCCATTCTTTGTGATGTTATCCTTAATTTGTTATGATCCACACAGCCAAATGCCTTTGCATAGTCAATAAAACACAGATAAACATCTTTCTGGTATTCTCTGCTTTCAGTCAGTATCCATCTGACATCAGCAGTGATATCTGTTGTTCCACATCCTCTTCTGAATCCAGCTTGAACTTCTGCCGGTTCCCTCTCAATGTACTGCTGCAACCGTTTTTTGATTATCTGCAGCAAAATTATACTTGCTTGTTATATTAATGATATTGTCTGATAATTTCTGCATTTTGTTGGATCACCTTTCTTTCAGATGGGCACAAATACAGATCTCTTCCAGTCAGTTGGCCATGTAGCTGTCTTCCAAATTTCTTGGCATAGACTAGTGAACACCTCCAGCACTGCATCCGTTTGTTGAAACATCTCAGTTGGTATTCCCTCAATTCCTGGAGACTTGTTTCTCGCCAGTGTCTTAAGTGCAGGTTCGACTTCTCCCTTCAGTACCATTGATTCTTGATCCTATGCTACCTCCTGAAATGGGTGAACCTGATTCTGTGTATTCCTTCCATCCTGTTTTGATGCTTCCTGCATTGTTCAATATTTTGCCCATAGAATCCTTCAATATGGCAAGTCAAGCCTGGAAATTTTTCTTCAGTTCTTTCAGCTTAAGAAATGCTAAGCAAATTCTTCCCTTTTGGTTTTCTAACTCTAGTTCTTGCATATTTCATTATAATACTTCTCTTTGTCTTCTACCTCTGCCCTTTGAAATCAATCTGTTCAGCTCTTACGTGATCATTTCTTCTGTTAGCTTTAGCTACTATACAGTCAAGGGCAAGTTTTAGACTCTTCTGACATCCATTTTGGTCTTTTCTTTCTTTCCTGTCCTTTTAATGACCTTTTGCTTTCTTCATGTATGATGTCCTTGGTGTCATCCCACAACCTGTCTGGTTTTTGGTCATTAGTGTTCAATGTGTCAAATCTGTTCTCTTCTGTTGCCTCCTCAAAGTAGAGTTGACCTTAACGAAGTGGATGGAGTAAAACTTTAGGGACCTTCATTTGCTGATGTGGCAGAATTCAAAATGAGAAGAAATAGCTGCAAACGTCCATTAATAATTAGAATATGGAATGTACCAAGTACGAATCTAGGAAAATTGGAAGGTGTCAAAAATGAAATGGAATGCATAAAAATTGATATCCTAGGTATTAGTGGGCTGAAATGGACTGGTATTGGCTATTTTGAATCAGACAATCTCATGGTCTACTTTGCCGAGAATGACAAATTGAAGAGGAATGGCGTCACATTCATCGTTAAAAAAAAATTGCACAATCTATCCTGAAGTACCATGCTGTCAGTGATAGGATAATATCCTTATGCCTACAAGGAAGATCAGTTAATAAGACTATTATTCAAATTTGCGCACCAACCACTAATGCTGAAGATTAGGAAATTAAAGATTTTTACCAACTTCTGCAGTCTGAAATTGATCAAACATGCAATTAGGATGCATTGATAATTACTGGTGATTGGAATATGAAAGTTGGAAACAAAAAAGAAAGATCAGTAGTTGAAAAATATGGCCTTGGTGATAGAAACAATGCCAGAGATGGCATGACAGAGTTTTGCAAGACCAATGGCTTTTTCATTGCAAATACCTTTTCTCACATAAATGGTGACTATACACGTGGATCTTGCCAGATGGAATGCACAAGAATCAAATCGACTACATCTGTGGAAAGAGACGGTGGAGAAGCTCAGTATCATTAGTCATAACAAGGCCAGGGGCTGACTGTGGAACAGACCATCAATTGTTCATATGCAAGTTCAAGTTGAAGCTGAAGAAAGTTAGAACAAGTCCACAGGAGCCGAAGTACAACCAAGAGAATAGTGACTCTCTACTTAATTAACCATTGCTTTCCCTACACTTAACACAGTTTTGATGCATATTAGTTGCTTAATGTATACTGCTGAAAATATGGATTTGTTTCCTATATCACCTTATTGTCATGCTTTTATTTCATATGTACATATGCATATATATACATGTATATGCATACATATATATATATATATATGAGAGATTTGGATGGAAGTAAACCAAGAGCACTAATTCCTTCATATGGCCACAGTTACTTCTTCTCTACTTAGAGTTGCATAGGAAGTCATTCTTGGAGATTAAAAACCTCGTTTCTTTAAAAATGTACCCATCTACTATTCATCTATTGAAGATGATGACAGAATGAGGAGAAAGTTAAGATTCAAGTTGATACGGGGGACTTTATAAATATGTATAGAAACATTAGGGGTCAATTATACTTACTGCATTTTCAGGAGAAAGTAGTGTATAAAAGTGATATTTGACTGTCTGGGGTTATGAGAATATATTGTGACAAACTCTCAGCTCTCCCAACATGCTCACCCCTACATTGCCTTGACATTTCTCACCGTCAGCATGCCAAAACTGAAGTCACCATCATCATTCTGAGAATTACCTCGCTTCTAAAGCACTATAGGAGCCATGACGGTGAAGTGGTTAAGACTTCGGGCTGCTAACCAAAAGGTCGACAGTTCAAATCCACCAGCTGCTCCTTGGAAACCCTACGGGGCAGTTCTACTCTGCCCTATAGGGTTGTTATAAACTGAAATCGACTCGGCGGCAATGCATTTGGTTTTTTGGCTTAAGGCACTATGAATTGGAATCAAATTGACTCGACGGCAACGGGTTTAAAGCGTCATTATTTCCATAGCTAGCACTGTCATTCCCCCAGGTTTGAAAACTTAGGAACTGTTGATTTCTCTTCTTCAACTGCTAACTCACCTATATCTAATTAATTGTCAAGTCATTCCACTATGTCCAAGGTGTACATTTATTTGAAGAACCAAGTCAAATTCCACCTTCTTCACAAAGCCCTTCTAGTCTCCTCCCCAGCAGGAGCTCCCCTAGCACTTTAAGTGTCTCTCAAGTAATACATCACTTCCTGTCCTCTTCATGCAGTGCACCTGGAGTAGTGTCTGGCACCTAGAAGCTGGCACTATTTTCTTGTGCATTAAACAAATGCTGATTCATCAATTTAAAGAATATTAAACAATATGGTGAAACCTGTGAGAGCCAGAACTTGACAGGACTGCCTTGTTTTTCTGGGTCTCACAAGTTTTCAGCCTTTGATATGGTGCAGTCTTACCACTTTTTTATCACTCTCCCTTAGTGGAAAATATCTGAGTTTTCCTTCTCTGACAGGCTTCCACCTTACACAGGTTCGGGCTTTTGCAGGTTTTACTGTATTAACAATTCTAAAAGAGTTACTGCTATTTCCAAAATGCCTACCTATAGAATCAAAAAAGTTGATTTAATCCAAATTATTTTCCTGTTCACTGAAATAAGATTGAAGAACAATCAATTTTTAATATTACATTATTTACCTTATTTTTACTCAGAAAAGAAAACCATTTAAGTGGTGTGGTCACTCTAAGCCAACAGAACTTTTACATAATTTTATACTAGCAATTGAAATGAAACCAAATTCAATCATCTAAACAAATAGCTGAGACATAGACTATGGGATTCAATACAGTCGTTACTGATAAACTGTGTAACAATGAACTAAACTTGTCTCATCTGTGTTTCCCATCCATTTAATATCACCAATAAAAATCTACACTTAATCTACACTTTGTGTCAAATCACAGACACAAAACCTATCGTACTTCTGCCACTAAACTTTCCCTGAAATGTTCTGTTTGGCATAGCCCCCCTAATTCAATAATACGCATTTCATTTCAATTTTTTCTATTCCTTGTGTTTTCCCCATTGTATCTCTCCCCCATAGTCTTTTAACGCTTCTTTTCATTTTTTTCTGTCCTCTTTTATCTTAAGGGGTATTCTATAGAACAAGCCAGTATCATCCAAAATTATGCTCAGTCACTTAAATAAATGGATTGTCCATTATTTTATGAAGATGATAGTTGACTATGCACATTTAAAAAATTCTGTTCCAGAAAAGTAGTAGGGAATAGTAGTAAATATTCCTATGAATATTTCTATAAATAACAAATGAAATGAAATATTTTGTAAAAAATGGCCAGTTGATAAAAATATTTCATAACTGATTTATAAATTAAAATTTACAGCAGTTTCTAGAAAGTCAATTATATGTTATTTTATACCGGTAAAAACATTCCATCTTGCATTTTGAGGCCTTGGTTCTAAGCTCAGTTCCAACTTTAAGTTAATTTTCTGTTGTTACACATTTTCCAATTATAATATAGATTTTTAAAGTACCAAGATGATACTCAGATTAATCATGGGAAGAGAGGAGAAAAATATAAAATATATCATGTCATTTTAGAGAACTTCAAATGCAGCAATTCATTTTAAAACATTCTGAAAAATATCAAGTGCAGCACAAATTTAAAGTGTGATTAAGTATCCCTGAATAAAATGCCTGAAATAATAAAAAAAGTTTTAATGTACACACAGAGAAAATATGGGTTTTCTTATTCCTTCTACTTATACTCCATCTTAAATGTTTTAACTTTAACAATTTAATTCCTTAGGGTTCTAAGACTGGAGAAATCTAATATCATTTTTACAAAGGGGTTAAAGATTTCAAAGATACTATTAATCTATTAGAGGATAGTTTTTTTTTTCTTTTCTAAGTAGAATGTATTTCATCTAGCAGAAATAATGGATGGTTTCTGAGTTATTTTTATACAATGGTGAAGGCTCTGTCATTCCTCAGACTAGGAGTATGCATCATGACTTCAAGCTATGACTTCTGCTAAATAAACTATATCTCTGGTTCAAATCATTCATTACTTTGAAGGTGACTGTCATTTCCTAGAGACTAATGTCAGGGAACCAAGCTCTGCTTTTCTCTAAATTGTAGTGTTGCTTAATTAATCATGTGAGTCCACTTCAGTACTGAGTTAAAATAAGACGTGATTAAGCATAAATCTAAGCTTAGCTGCTCTTCATACACAGTGTTGGCTACTGCTCACAGCTGGAATTGAAGTATGAACAGAGCTAGCCATGTTCTCTAACCAAGATGTGAGTTGATTGCTCTCTGCTTAAATCCCACTGATATGTAGTTAGACCTTAAACACTACCTTCTGAACAATTGTGAGGGAACACAGATTGATCACTTTTTAAAACTAGTCTTATATAAGTTCTGGTCCATATATTCATCTTTTCTTCAGGGGAAATGATAGAGCAATGATCTGCAAGAAAGTTATTTATTCAGCAATCACTTCAACAAATGTTCATTGAACGTAAACTCTATGTTAGACTAGCACTGTCCAATAGAAAAACAATGTGAGCCACATGTGTAATTTAAAAATTTCTAGTAGCCACATTAAAAAAAAAGAAAGAAAAAGATACAGGTAGAGTTACTTTTAATAAGATACCTTATTTAATCAAATAAAACAAAAATACTATCAATTTAAAATTATTAAGAGATTTTACAATTTTTTTTGATATCATACTAAGTCTTCTAAATCCAGTGTATATTTTACACTTACAGTACTTCTCAATTCAGACTCGCCACATTTCAAGAGCTCAATAGACACATGTGGCTTGTGGCTACCCTACTGGATAGTACAGTGCTAGACACTGAGATTCAGTAATAATATGAAGATAAAGTCCTTGACCTCATGAAGCTTATGTTCTAGAGATACAGACATATGGATATAGTATAATATAAACATTCAAGTTTTCTAGGAGCTTCTAGTTGAAGCCAAATTTCTTCCTGACTTCCCTTAAGTATTGTTTTCCAAAATTTTAAAGGAAAGTACCATTAATGGTAGAAAATACTAAACAGATCCAGCCATTCTATTCAGGTCTGCTGTCATATTTCTTGGTGGTCAAAAAACAGGACATTTCTTTGAAGTCTCTAATTTTTACAAGTGTATGCCAAATTGTCATTTTATTCCATAAAGTTTCTATTGCATTCAATACAATAATAGTATTTAATTACTCACTATTGAGTAAAACGAACCCTCCAAGGATCATCTACTCTTTTCACCTCATGATTGCAAATAGTTCCAATTTCACTACAGACTCCAGTGTTAAGAAATTTGGCT
Organism: Dugong dugon; assembly: GCA_030035585.1. Lineage (NCBI taxonomy): Eukaryota > Metazoa > Chordata > Mammalia > Sirenia > Dugongidae > Dugong > Dugong dugon. Next base: position 39,664,261 of record CM057467.1, read on the forward strand.
CTAGAAATACCAGTCCTGGAAGGGTAGAGTTTTGGTTCCAGTTTTGCAAGCCTCTCTGGAGAGGGCCTCTCATTCCACAAGGAATCCACTGAGCCCACAGTGGTTGGATGACCTGTGTGGAGGACTTTGGAGTACTTGCAAAGAACTGCACTACTTGTAATTGTGGCTTGCTAACTAAACTTTTGAGATGGGTGCTTGGAAGAATTGGACAGTTTGATAGAAATGACAAACCAGAATCCCATAGGAAACAATATTCCTGTTGGAGGGTTAGTTGGAGAAGGTTAACAGGGAAGGATTGAATACAGCACAGAATTTGAGTCATTCCTTAACCTCCACTTGGGGTGATTTTTAGAAATGCAGAGTTCCAGGACACCACCACAGACCCACTAATTAAAATTTCCCCAGTGCAACCTTCAAATCTTTCTCTTTCTATCTCCTCTCTCTCTCTTAAACATTCTCCAAGCCATTCTGATGATTGAAGATTGGAACCTCTTCAAGTGGGAAAATTAACTACATCCTCCCCTCTGTCATGACCCCTAATCCTGAAAACCCTCAGATGTTATATTCCATGATCAAATATTAGCTTTATATGATTTATTTCTGCAAATAATTTGCTTTTAACCTTAAGATATTTGAGAAAAACATCCTGGAATGACTTATTCAGAGCCTCATCTAGCTATAATTTCATGATGGGCTTCACACACATCAGCCTGAATGACAATTTCAATCCAAGGTTGGAAAAACATTCAGGAATTAATATTCAGAGCTGGAATTTTGATGATCACACATAGAGCCTATTCACGCAGCAACAGGTTCTGAGAGTTCTTTAAAAAATGTACAGTACAAATTCAGCAATGCTTACATGAAATGTCAAAAACCATATTGCATTTCTGAGGCAACAATTATGAATGGAAAACTGAAATAGACAAGCATTAGCTTCCCCAATTAAGTATAGAATTAGAATAAATAAGTGAGAACAATTTTTGGCTATTACCATTATTCTCTTTAATCTTCTGAAATACTTGCTTAGTAACAATAAAGATAATGGGTAAAGCTCATTACAGTTCCAAGTGAGAAGGGAAACATCATAATCAGTGTTTTAATAGGTTTACCTTAAGCAGGGCAGAACTGGGTCCCAATGTAAACTTTACCTTTACTCAGAGATGACTTTCTCGCTATTGTTAGTGGCCCAAAAGCTGGATTAAATACAGTTTGTTCTAAGGCTATGAAATACATACATAACAATATTTCAAGTGCATACTTGAGTAGGAATTATATACAGAAGTGCCAAATTAAATAAAATAGGTCTTTCATTTATCATTTTATCCATCAAATATTTACTGAGTGTCTATTTTGCACCAGAGACTATGTGAAGCATCAGTGATACACTGTACTAGGAATCAAGATGGACATGGTCTCTGTCCTTCTGTAACATATAGACAAGTTAATGGGAAATGGAGACAAATAAATGAGCTAATGAGAAATGGAGACAAATAAACAGGTGATTACAATACAACAGATTGAAATTCCTTACCATGATTTACAAGTCTTTACTCTTCGCCCTAATATGTTAGGAATATCCTCATTGTCCATGCACACCAGACACAGCCTTCGCAATTACTGTTTCCTGAGTCTAGAATTCTCTTTCTATACTATCTTTCCATGCTAGTCCCTTCCCCTCATTGTGGTCTCAGTTCAAATATTACCTTCTTGTTTGTATTACTGAAATTTCTCCACAGCTGTGCTATTTTCTAAGTTCAAAGGGAATATTGGGTGTGGAAGACGAAGAATCTGAGAGGTGGTGGAATTAGTTATATAAAGAAGATAGTTGCATTTCCAGCACTTTCTCAGGCCCTGAATTGAAGTTTTTTTTTGTTTTTTGTTTTTTTTTTAAGGAGAGAATAGATGGATAAACTACTACTTTGTTGCATTTGTAAGTTCTTTTGAAAAAAAAAATTAGATTACTAGTTCTATTGTATCACTTGTATCCTGTTTTAGGCATCTGCTTAATTGGTAGTTATTTTATTAACTGGTCCTGCAGTTCATTAAGAATGTTTCTTGGTGCAGGAAAGTTAGGAATCTGTTGCTTCAATTTATTTTTGCCCAGTTGACTCTTCGCTCAGTTAATGTAGCAAGTGTCAAGAACGTATTGCTTGACTGTGGTTATCACTTTGACCTTCTCTTTAATTCCGCAGAGGGCACACCAGAAAGTTATAATGATTGCTCAAAGGTACTTTGTTCTTGAGTTTTTACAGCTTAATCATTAACTCTGTAACTATTCTACAGATAAATAAGAATTAGAAAAAGACTGGATCATTTGGTTGACACTCATTTGGAAATAGCAAAAGGAATAATTTTATCTTAGCTCAATAATTTTTTCACACATATATATTTGAATTGAAATAAACTCACATATGTGTTAATTCAATATAAATTAATTTTATTCACACACTTATTTTTATATATTTATTTGGAAATAAAGTTATAGAACTATACCTGTGTTTTTAAATTCTGGTCTTTGTATAAATGGATTATGAAAATTGAGTGCATATGTTTCGTTTAAAAAGTCTGACCTATGCAATCAATTTACATTAAAAAATAATAACCAAATATTCAGCAGCAGCTATGTTAGAAGATATGTTCACCTCCCTCTACTTCTTCCACTCCCCAAGACTTCCTTTCTTACCAATACTGAAGTAATTGAACTCTTCTGTGGCTTTTAAAATATCTTCCCTTGAACTTGTATGTTCACTTCATTTTTCAAGGCCCAGCAAAATCATCACCTCCTCTTTCAAAACTTATTTAAAATACCACCTTCTTTATGAAGCTTTTTAATTGTTGCCATTAAATTTAACCATTTCCCCTTTGTGGTCACTGTCTTCTTTACATACTGCTATCTCCACAACTGCAGAGTGTTAGTGCATTTCCTCATCAACACATCTCTTCCCATTGCCTGGTACAAGTGAAGCTTCTTGAAGATGTGACTGTATCTGACTCATCTGGTATCCACAGCACCTTATACACTGTTCAGAAGGCACAATGCATAAGAAAGGGAGGGCTTCTCCACATCAGAAAAGCAGCAGACTTGGGGATGTGATACTTTAACCCAAAATAACAGTGTGGCAGGAGGGCCATGTGTGGCATCCATAAGCTGGTAAGAGAGGGCTGCTGACATTCATGTGGACTGAAAGGAGGAAGCTAAAGAGGAAGCAGCATGGGAAGTGCATATAGCGAGTGAGGTAGATTTTTAGCCAGCTCTCCTGAGTGTGGGACTTTAGGGTAAACAATACCTAAAAGAACTGTAGGAGGTTTTGCTGTGGGAAAGACGGTGTAAACCTTTTACATTTTAACTAAGATATAAATTGGTAACACACACTTTTGAAGGTAATACAGACAGGTTTACATGTAGACAGAATGAATGTCTGTTAAACTCAGTAATGTGAACTATTTCCCTGCACTAGGGCTAACCAGAGTCAGTCACTTCTTTTTCTTTGTTCATGTTAAACCTGTACACATTTTTATAATTGAATTCATAACACTGAGTTTTATTTTTTATTATTAATTTTAATTGTACAAGTATAACATTATCCTATGAGATATACTTGTAAAGTTCACTTTTACCATGACCCACATTAGCCTGTTCTCTCCTTCCCCATAAGTAACTGCTTTACCAGTTCAATGTATACATTTCCTGACTTCTTTCTATGCATTTACACACACACACACACACACACACACACACACACCCCTACACACATATGCTGTAGATACCTCAATTTGTTTTTTATAGCTTTCTTACATATAAGGCATTTTAATGAATATGTAATGAATAAACTTTCATCCTGTTCAATCAAATTGTTGCATTGTATTCCAATGCATGGCTATGAGACAGTTTATCTAGCCATTATAGATGGAAGGATATTTAGCTTCTTTTTCTATTTTCTCTAATACAGATAATTCTGCAGTAAAATCCTGACACTGCCTCTCTGTATACTTGTACAGGTATTTTCCTATGGTAGATACTAAGAACTGGTTCCTAAAGATATGCATGCATTTTTAATTTTGTCATTTACTATCAAAGTGTCCTCTAAGTTGGCTATTTGTACATCTATTAGCATCCATCAACAGCATCAGAGCTCATACACTTCTTTCCAATATGTGCTATCTCTTATTATATGCTATATTTTTTAAAGAACATTATCCATCTTATTCATTTGCACTTTCCCTGGGCCTAACATATTTTGCTTAGTTTATAGGTATTCATTAAATATTTGTTGAATAAATTAATGGATTTATAATGTGAGAAGACTAATGTGAGAAGGCCAAAGTATATAGATAATGGTTTGCATATATACTGTGATTATATACATGGAATCTCCATAGTCAGCTTAGGAACAAAAGAAATTGGTCAATATATCTGAAATGAATCTGTTTTTTTTAATTGGAGAACTGAAGTATTATAAACACTGGGATAAGTAATTTAAGAAATACTCATATTTGACCAAAAATAAATGACCCTCAAATTAAAAATAATCATATTATGAAAGAATGAAAGACAGCACATAGTGAGGCATTTCTACCAATCATTATAGGCAATCAAGCATTACAGAGACAGTTGTCCTGAGTACAAGATTTTTATAGGAAATACTGACATTAATTAGGTAATGACTCTAATGTTTGATGATCCATATAGATCTTGTTAATAGAATAGATCAAAGATATTAAATTGAATTTCAATGGGTAAGAATGACACCAAGATAGAAGTTTTAAGTGTCAAGTTATGCCTCCTCAATTTTGTCTATTAAAAATTAAGCAATAAAACCACAAACTCATCTACCTTGAGACCAGAGGAACTAGATGATGCCCATCTACCATTACTGATCATTCTAATCTGGGCTACAATACATGGACCCTGGCAGAATGGGATAAAAATGTAGAATAGAACCTCATATCCCTTAAAAAAAAAAAAAAGATTTACTGGACTGGTGAGACTGGCGGATACCCCAAGACTATTGCCCTGAGATACTCTTCAGACCTTGAACCAACACTAACTATTGAGGTCAGCTTGTAGCTAAATAACAGATTGGCTCAAAAAATAATGAATGTCACCCATAAGTACTATACTCCTTTAAAAAATCACCTATACGAGACAACACAGTGAATTATTACTTTAAAACAAATATGAAAATGCAAGGGGGGGAGCAGTATAATGAAATGCACAAGACCTGGAGTTAGAAAACCAAAAGGGAAGAACACGCTCAGCATTTCTCAAGATAAAAGAACTGAAGAAAAAATTCAAGCCTCAAGTTGCAATACTGAAGGACTCTACAGGCAAAACACTGAATGACGCAGGAAGCATCAGGGGAAGATGGAAGGAATACACAGAGTCCCTGTACGAAAAATTTTGTCAATGCTCAGCCTTTTCAGGAGGTAGCATATGATCAAGAACCAATGATACTGAAGGAAAAAGTCCAAGCTGCACTGAAGGCATTGGTGAAAAACAAGCCTCCAGGAATTGATGGAATACCAGTTGAGATGTTTCAACATACAGATGCAATGCTGGAAGTGCTCACCTGTCTATGCTAAGAAATTTGGAAGACACCTGCCTGGTGCACTGACCAGAAGAGATCCATACTTGTGCCCATTCCAAAGAAAAGTGTTCCAAAGAATGCAGAAATTATCAAACAATGTCATTAATATCACACCCAAGTAAAGTTTTGCTGAAGATAATTCAAAAACATTTGCAGCAATACATCCATAGGGAACTGCCAGAAAGTCAAGCCAGATTCAGAAGAGGACACGGAATGAGGGATATCATTACTAATGTCTGATGGATCTTGGCTGAAAGCAGAGAATAGCAGAGAGATCTTTACCTGTGTTTTATTTATCATGTAAAGGCATTGGACTGTGTGGATCATAACAAATTATGGATAACACTGTGAAGAGTGGGAGTTCCAGAACACTTAATTGTGCTCATGTGGAACCTGTATACATGACTAAGAGGCAGTTGTTCAACCAGAACAAGGGGATACCGCATGGTTTAAAATCAGGAAAGATGTGTGTCGAGATTGTATCCTTTCACCCTACTTATTCAATCTGTATGCTGAGCAAATAATCTGAGAAGCTGGACTATATGAAGAAGAAGATGGCATCAGGATTGGAGGAAGACTCATTAACAACCTGTGATATGCAGATGACACAACCTTGCTTGCTGAAAGCGAAGAGTACTTGAAGCACTTACTGATGAATATCAAATACTACAGCCTTCAGTATGGATTTCAGCTTGACATAAAGAAAACACAAATCCTCACAACTGGACCAATAAGCAATATCATGATAAACGGACAGAACATTGAAGTTGTCAAGGATTTCATTTTACTTGGATCCACAATCAACGTCCATGGAAGCACCAGTCAAGAAATCAAGCAGCATATTGCAATGGGCAAATCTGCTGCAAAAGACCTCTTAAAAGTGTTCAAAAGCAAAGATGTCACTTTGAGCACTAAGGTACGTGTGACCCAAGCCATAGTATTTTCAAATTGCCTCATTTGCAAGCAAAGGCTGGACAATGAGTAAGGAAGACCAAAGAAGATTTGATGCCTTTGAATTATGATGTTGGGGAAGAATATTGAATATACTATGGACTGCTAGAAGAACGAGCAAATCTGTCTTGGAAGAAGTAGAGCCAGAACGCTCCTTAGAAGCAAGGATGGTGAGACTTTGTCTCATGTAATTTGGACATGTTATCAGGAGGGACCATTCCCTGGGGAAGGACATCATGCTTGATAAAGTAGAGGGTCAGTGAAAAAGAAGAAGACCCTCAAGGAGAAGAACTCAAACATAGCAAAGATTTTTCGGATGGCACAGGACAATGTTTCGTTCTGCTGTATATAGGGTAGGTATGAGTAGGAACAGAGGCGATGGCACCTAACAACAACAATGCTCGGAATTCAAAATGTGCAGCAGATTTCAGTCAAGAGTTCAACCAGGTCAGAACAATTCTACAAAATTTCCTTTTTTTTTTTCATGTAAATATATGGTACTTAGTTTTTACAAAGACAGCCCAAGGAGGAACCAGTTATTCATGGGAATTTGCTCCATGTTGCAGTCAATTCATACCTAATTATGTGAAAGTAGAAATCAACCCAAAGCATGTGTCATTAATTGACTAGCTTTCCTGAGTTTCAGCTATAATGAAAATCTTGAAAAGAACATGAACCCTCTGCCTGTCAGCTACTGTAAGAACATATCCCCCAAGGATCTCTTTTAGTGCTTTGAAAATGGTCTCCATGCAGAGATTTCCTTTTTTACATAGGCACTTATATCTTTAATTCTTTACAAGTCTCTGAGGATTAAGAAGAGAAGGTTAACACTTTCATCTGTAAGATGATGGCCTCGTGCTACTGATGTTTTGATTTTACAACTGTGCTTCTTGCCTGAATCAGCATTTGTTTCATTTTTCACAGAGTAAAAGATTTGTTTTATATTGCCAGTTAGTGGTACTAAGGTAACATTTTCTTTTCTTCTTACAATACCCCTTTAAAGTTGGGAAGTCCATTTTCTTTTTGACGCATACTTTTAATTCCCAGTAATAATAATTATGGTAACAGAATTTGTATAAGCATCCTAAGTAGCATGTACCACTTAAAGGAAAAGCTACAATAATGGAGTTCACTTATTTTGCAGATGGTTTAAAATCATGAAGCAAACTGAAGACAAGTGGTCCGACTGCATAGCAATTCATATTTCTTGTCCATGACTGAATTATAATACAGCCTACATTTGGACATAGTATTACTGCTGTCTTCAGAGGTTGTCTGCTCTATTCCTTTTCCTTCAACCAAGTCAATACAAAACTCATCCTAGGCAGATAGGTTTCTAAATAATGTAAAAGATGTTAAATTTGAACACCTGAACTTGACTACTTTGAATAAATTTAAAAGTCTCTCATATACCACACACACACACGCACGCGCACACACACACACACACCATTTACTTTGCTAAGCTTGTCCTTAATCCAACATTGCTAAATTTAATTGTAAAATAGATTTAATTGTATTATGAGGCACAGTGGTTAAAGTGCTTGGCTGCTAATCAAAAGGTCAGCAGTTTGAACCCACCAGCTACTCCGCAGGAGAAAGATGTGGCAGTCTGCTTTCGTAAAGACTTACAGCCTTGGAAACCCTATAGGTCAGTTCAACTCTGTCCTATAGGGTTGCTGTAAGTTGGAATCAACTCGATGGCTGTGAGTTTGGTTTATGTTTGGATAGAAAATACAAGCTAGTGAACTAAAATGTATATACCTTTTCATAAATATAATTGTAATAAGTTGGTAAAATATTTTACTATTAAATAGAAGAAATATACATTTGAAGTGCTCATTAACCATTTCAGTGTATATTTATACATTCTCCACATTTTGTACATCTTTCAGGTAAATAATAAACTCTGTTTCAAATACACAATGTAACTTCAAATTGATTGCATATCCATATGGTGGTTAAAAATCCCTGTCTTTGAAACTCATTGCAGGAAAAAAAAAGAAAGAAAAGGGAAAAAAAATCCAGGAACACATTAAAATGGACTTGCAATATTAAAATGTTAGAGAAGATTCTTCTATTTAAGTTTTTTACTTTACAAACAGTATTAAGTTTATCTGATAATAAACTATGGCTAACTTAAAGAAATAGTCTTATAGAGATAATATTTCTGAATATAATAATCAAAATTTCATGTACATTGTATTTTGAATATTTCTCATTTGTAATTAAGTAAACAAATGTCAATTAAATGTCCAAACTTTATTTTTAAGTAAAATGAAAATTAAAAAAAAAGAGTGGTAAATTAAAAGCTGTCATCCTTCCATGATTCATAAAATTCCTAACAAGTGGATAAAAGCTCTTTCTAAGTCCTACAGAAAGGAAGAGTAAAGGAGAAAACTATTTTTTTTTTCCATATAGAATAAAAGATTGGCTCACTTGACATCATTTAAAAAGGGGTGCCTTCTGCTTTTGTATTTTGCCAGGTTCAACCCAAAAGTCAGAAAACCGATCTGAATTTGTACACTCTCTTTTACATATTAATCATACTCTTTTCATGTCCTTTTTGAGCACTAGCTGGACTATATGAAGAAGAATGTGGCATCAGGATTGGAGGAAGACTCACTGACATCCTGCTATATGAAGATGATATAACCTTACTTGCTAAAAGTCAAGAGGACTTGAAGCACTTCCTGATAAAGATCAAAGACCACAGCCTTCAGTATGGAGAATAACTCAACATAAAGAAAACAAAAATTCTCACAACTGGACCAATAAGCAACATCATGATAAACGGGGAAAATACTGAAGTTGTAAAGGACTGCATTTTACTTGGATCTGCAATCAACACCCATGGAAGCAGCAGTCAAGAAATCAAATGATGCACTGCTTTGGAGCAAATTTTCTTCAAAAGACCTCTTTAAAGTGTTGAAAGGCAAAGATGTCCCTTTAAGGACTAAGGTGCACCTGACCCAATCTATGGAGTTTTTAGTCACCTCATATGCATGTGAACTGGACAATGAATAAGGAAGACCAAAGAAGAATTGATGCCTTTGAATTTATGGTGTTGGCATAGAATATTGAATATACCACGGACTGCCAGAAGAACAAACAAATCTGTCTTGGAAGAAGTACAGCCAGAATGCTCCTTACAAGCAAGGATGGTGAGACTTCGTCTTACATACTCTGGACATTGTTATGGATTGAATTGTGTCCCCCCAAAATGTGAAATCAACTTGGCTAGGCCATGATTCCGAGCATTGTGTGATTGTCCACCATTTTGTCATATGATGTGATTTTCCTATGCTTTGTAAATCCTACCTCTGTGATGTCAATGAGGCAGGATTAGAGGCAGTTCTGTTAATGAGGCAGGACTCAATCTACAAGATTAGGTTGTATCCTGAGTCAATTTCTTTTGAGATATAAAAGAGAGAAGTAGGCAGAGTGACAGGGTGACCTCATACCACCAAGAAAGTAGTGTCAGGAGTAGAGCACATCCTTTGGACCCAGAATCCCTGTGCTGAGAAGCTCCTAGACCAGGAGAAGATTTATAATAAGGACCTTTCTCCAGAGCCAACAGAAACAGAAAGCCTTCCCCTGGAGCTGGCATCCTGAATTCAAACTTCTAGCCTACTAGACTGTAAGAGAATAAATTTTTGTTTGTTAAAGCCATCCACGTGTGATATTTCTGTTACAGCAGCACTAGATAACTAAGACAGACATGCTATCAGGAGGGGCCAGTCCCTGGAGAAGGACATCATGGCTTGGTAAAGCAGACGGTCAATGAAAAAGAGGAAGATCCTTGATAAGACGGATTGACACAGTGGCTACAACAATGAACTTAAGCATAACAAAGATTGTGGGGATGGCGCAGGACCGAGCAGTGTTTTGTTCTGTTGCACATAGGGTTGCTCTGAGTCAGAACCAACTCAATGACACCTAACAAACAAACAATTTAAGCACTTACCATATGACAAGTTAATCTGCATTTACATGTTTATTTTCTCCATTATTTTGTGAGCTACTTGGAGTCACGCACCTAGTCTTATTCACCTCTATGTTTTCGACATCTAGGACAGCACTTCTCTCAGTTAATTTATTCATGGGCTCTACTTTCACTAAATTTATGGTTTAGAGACAATACAAGCAAGTGCAATACAGTCTCAATACAATGAGATCCTGGGAATATTTCAGTGGGGCCCTATCTAGATATGGTGTGTCCAGGAGGGCTTCCTTAAGGAAATTAAGTTGAAGCCTGAAGATAAGTAGCAAGAATCCAGGCAAGAGGTGGAGAAAGAGTGAAATGTTCTTGGCATGGTAAAAGCATGCACATAGGTCCAGAGAAGGGATAGAGCATAAGACTTCCAGCAACTGAAATGCTATACAGCTCTAGTGGGTGGAAGTAAGTGGTATGCAGTGAGTCTGGAGAGATGAGTAGGAATCAGATGGTTTGGGCCTTTTCAGCCAAATTCAGGAGTTTCCAGTTCATCCTAAGAGCAAAGGGGATAGACTATGATGTTTTAAGTAGGGAAGTGTAATAAACTGTCCAATCCAAATTTCAATCAGGAAAGTTCACTTTGGCTATAAGGAAATATGTCACATATTTTAGAAATAAATTAAGTATATATATATATATATATATATATATATATATATATATATATATATATATATATACACACACACACACATATTTGTGTATATATATATATATAGAGAGAGAGAGAGAGAGTTCCCTAGTGGTACAGATGGTTACATGATCAACTGCTAACAGTAAGGTTGGCAGTTCAAACCCACCTAGCAACTCCACGGGAGAAAGACCAGGTGGTCTGCTTCCACAAAGGTTACAGCCTACAAAATTTTACTCTGTCCCATGGGGTTGCTATGAGTTGAAAATGACTGGGTGGCACCTAACAACAACAAAAGATATATTTAGAAAAAGAGAGAGAGAAGGAAGTTTGGAAAATTGAGTAAGTAAAATGTGTAATTAGAAAACAAAATTTTAGATTTAAAAACTGGTAAAAGTAATCTATTTCCTTTTTCAAGTAGTTAATCCCTATATTAACTTTCATAGTATGCATTATAGTACTCACAGGTGAAATAACTGATGAGAATACCTGGGTTGAAATACGAACTAGCAGGTGCTAATGCAGTAAAGAAGTACAACCAGAATGCTCCTTAGAAGCAAGGATGGTGAGACTTCATCTTACATACTTTGGACATGTTATCAGGAGGGACCAGTCCCTGGAGAAGGACATCATGCTTAGTAAAGCAGAGGTTCAGCAAAAAAAAAAACCGGAAGATCCTCAACAGGATGGATTGCCACAGTGACTGCAACAATGGGCTCAAACATAGCAATGATTGTGAGGATGGTGCACAACCCGGCAGTTGTACGTGGGGTCTGTTGTACGTGGGGTTGCTATCAGTTAGAACTGACTCGCAGGCACATAACAACAACAACAATGCAGTAAAACAAAATTATACCCAATTAATATTTGGCTTGGAGGATGCTGTTATCATTGACAATACAAATCAATACTGAGCTCTGCCAATGTACCTTTTTCTTAATTTTATGTTAAAAATTCAATCTATTTCTGCTGGAACCACTGGACTTATTTTTCTGGGAAAGGTCCATAGTTTGTCTTTAATATCAGAAAGTGTGCTTCAACTTGTATTATATTATTTGTATTTTATTATAAACTGAATACACTGATTTTAAAACAAATATTTTTTTGGTAATTTATGAGCTATATTAACTTCATTTTCCCATTACTATAAAGAAATTATTTTCTCCTTAGCTTTGAAACAGAGAGGATATGATCGAATGTGCTCCTTTAAGTTATAACTCCTGGGAATACTCATTTGATCCTCCCATAGCACTTGGCCCAGTTTTACTTGCAAAGTGGGCAATCAGTAACTGTCTTTTGAATTAAAGGTAAACTTGATTATTATTCAACTTATTTTAATTGTACACAATTCTGAAATGACAAAGAATTGTAGTAACTGATCAAAACAAACTGTATTCTTCATAAGCCCCAACTATGTTCTGTGCTATCTCTATACTAAATGTCAGCTCTGAATAATAAATGTTTTCCTCAGTTAGAGGTTCAGATACCAGTGAGAGTGATAAAGTGGATCTAGCTCCAGTGGTAAAGAATTATTCACTGCAGCAGTGTTTCTTGAAGCGTGCAGTAATGGACACAGATATCAAAATCACCTGGTATGTTTGTTAAAAAACAAAACTCTAAGCCTCTCCCCGGGCCTCCTGAGTCAGCGTATATGTTGGGTGGAGTGTGCGAATGTACATTTTTAACAATTTCTAAGTATTACTTCTAAGAATGGAATAGAATTTTTCTAATACTAACAGATATTTCTTTGAATAGTGATATAATGAGGGCCCTGGTGGTGCAGTGGTTAAGCATTTGGCTGCTAACCAAAAAAAAAAAAGGCTGATAGTTCAAATCCACAGGCCGCTCCTTGGAAACCCTATGAGGCAGTTCTACTCTGTCCGATGGGGTCACTATGAGTCGGAATCGACTCGATGGCAACAGGTTTGTTTTTTTTTGGTAGTAATATAATGACTATCTTGCCTTTCTTCCCCATAAGTGATATTAACTATAAAATTCTATCCAAAGTTATTTCTATTATTATTTTGAACCTCATTTTATCTACTGTCAAAGTAAAAAAATAAAAACTCTGTTGACTATCTCCTCTGTAAGGTGATTTTAATTCTTTCTCATGCTCTCCCAAGCCATTTCTCCATCTCTTTTGATAATGTAGGCAAGATATCAGCCTCACAAGGATGTTTATATCTCCATCCCCAGAACCTGTGAATATTTTACCTTACATGGCAAAAGGAACTTTACAGATACGATTAAGCTTAAATATCTTAAGATGGAGAGAGTATTCTGGGTTCTCCAGGTGGGCACAATCTAATCATATGTAACCTTAAAAGCAGAGAACATTTACCAGCTGTGATCAGAGAGGAAGCTATGACTGTGGAAGAAAGGCACAAAATTATGCAATGTTCCTGTCTCTGAAGATGAAGAAAGGGGCCACGAGTTAAGGATAGTGGGTGGCTTCTGTTGTTGTTAGGTGCTGTTGAGTCGATTTACAACTCATAGCACCCCATGTGACAGAGTAGAACACTGCATAGAGTTTTCTAGGCTGTAATCTTTATGGGAGCTGATCACCAGGTCCTTCTCCCACAGAGTCTCTGGGTGGGTTTGAACCACCAACATTTTGGTTAATAGCCGAGCACTTAACATTGCCCCACCGGGGCTCCTTGGTTGGCCTCTAGAAGCTGGAAAAGGAAAGGAAACATTCTTCCCAAGAGCTGCCAGAAAGAACGCAGCCCAACTAACACACTAATTTTTAGCCCAGTGAGATTCCTGTTGAACTTCTGACCTCCAGAACTGTAGCATCATAACCATGTGTTGTTTTCACCCATTAAGTTTGTTGTCATTCGTTAGGACAGCAATAGAAAACTAATATACGCAGAAGGCATTGGCTTTCATCCTGCCTGTTTACTTAGAATACACGTACTGATATGACTGGTAGCTGTTACGACAAGAAGATATCTCAATTATTACCAATTCACCTTTACAAACGTTAGCTAAGGGCATCTGAAATTTACAATAAATATGCACGTGACACACAAAGCATTCAGAACTGAAGATTTTATCACCAAAATTACGTTTGTTCCCATATATTTTTAATTGCTAAGAGACTGATATAGTTTAATAGAAGTAGGATGGAGTTTAAAGTACATCTAAGTCAACTACCACTTCTTAGTTCTGCTGTTCTTAGATAAGGCACTTCTCCTTTCTATACACATCATTCCTCATTTGGAAAACAAGAACATAGATGAGAGCATGATAAGTTCTGTGTGGAAATTGAAGAAGGCACCTGGCTTCTGATCTCATTCAGCCTTGTGAAAAAGAATGTTTTCGTTTGTTTAAGAGGTTGGTTAAGGTATTTCTAGTCAGAAAGAACAGCATGAATAAAGGCAGGTATTATTGCATGTTCAAAGTGGCTGAATCTGAAGCTGAATTTTGGAAGTTCTGCTATGGCAAATGTTTTGTTCTGTCTTAAACAGAAAGTTAATATCATCAGATAAATATACAAGAAAGGTATTTTTACTGTGTTGTTGAGAATAGATTGAAGTCTGAGAGAGTAGTGTAAAGCTAGTACATGTAAAAAGGCTGTTGTAATAACCAAGGAAAAGACAGTAGTCAGAGTTAGGCCACAAGCCATAAGAGCGGAAAAGAAGAGACCAAATAAGAGAGAAACTATGGAGTTACCAGGTGGAAATAGTCAGGATTTGGTGATTGGTTAAGTGTAGCAGGTATGGAAGACACTATAGAAATGATTCCAAGATTTCTGGCATAAGTGACTGAAAGGTAAGCTCTCTAGGAAAAGCAACAAAATGGTGGTGGGGTGATTTTTTTGCTTTTGGACATTGCCCTATCTGGGATATCTAGGTGCTATATGCCTAGTAGAAGATAAGAAACAGATGAATGGAGCTCAGGACAGATATTGGGATTAGAGCAGTTGATTTAGAATTCATCTCTTAGTCATCTTTTAAACCACATTCACCAAAACCAAAACCAAACCTGTTGTTGAGTCGATTCTGACTCATAGCGATCTTATAGGACAGAGTAGAACTGCCTCCCATAGGGTTTCCAAGGAGCGGCTGGTGGATTCAAACTGGCAACTTTTTGGTTAGCAGCCATGAACTCTTAACCACTATGACACCAGGGCTCCACATTAGCTAGTCAAAAAAAATTTAAAAAATAAAGAATGGATGAACAGCTGAACACAAGTTTACGAACATTTTAAATGAGAACTACTACAGTTCTACTGAGGTTGTTTATGAATCACTTTTCACTTCAGATTTAATAAACCATGGGGAGGCACAGAGAGAACTGGAATCAGGTAGAGCAAAAGGACACTTGAGATTCTCTTTAATATTTTCATATTTTACAGGGAAAGATCATTTATGTGTTACTTGTGTAACTAAGAATTCTAAAAAGACACAAGTGGCCTTTTTTTTTTTCAGAGCTGTTTTCAAGACTTTCTTCTTAAATGACACGGGTAAAGACAGTCCTTCACACTTCATTCTTCTTCTCCATCCTACACCACTTTGATTTTCTAGGCATCGAGTGGTATTGTGAAAAACTGCCTGTTTTATTGATAATCAATCTGTTTCTCACCATAGCAGTTTACATCACACCCTCTAACAAACATTAAATTTAGAGATGATAAATACAGGGAATTTTCATAAATGGTACTTTGCCATCCAATTTGGTTCCTTTGCTAGCTGCAAATAAAATCTAGGAAAAAGGTACATATTTGCTCGGGCTTTTCTTAATAAAAGAAATTGCTAAGTGGGCTTACCTTGTCTATGGTATGTGTACTCAAGATGACTCTGATTATGTGTGGTTATGTTATGCGGCTTTCAAAGTATTTGCACATATAGTTAGAGAAGCCCATTGTAGAAACTACTTTATACCTTTTTTTTTCATGCCTCTACATGAATAAATGAGAGACTGAATGACCTTGAGGGTATGCACAGACCATATGTTTCAATACTCAGTGGAGAAAGCAGGTAATTAATTTAGGAAGATGTTAAAGAATTTGACAGCTTAAGCATGACCAAAAAAGAATGGATTTTTTTTTTTTAATCAAAAGATATTGAGAAGCAAAAACAAAGAGAGGAAATGAAATAACGTAGCAGGTCAAAAAGGCAGAAAAAAGAATGAAAGCCAGTATCATTTAGATAAGAACCATAAAATTTACCTATTCATTCATTTATGGATGACTGATTCAGAAAAGACTAAAACAATATATCACCAGATATTAAGGGATTTTCTTCGGTACTTTAAATATACAATTAGAATAACAATAACAAAAATAACAGGAAATATTTATTGAGAGCTTAGTCTACGCCAAACACTGCTTAAGTTCAATACAGAAATTATCTTACATTTCAAAAAGATTAGATTTTCCAGAATATCTTGCCTAAAATTTGGTGATTCAGATATGAAGGAATAAACTCATTTAAATATCTATATGACTTAATCTTTGGTAAAATATAATTTATTTGTTTTATATATTTATATATTTCAGTTTATATATTTATATATTTCAGTTTTCCACAGAGAGTTCATAAAGGATGTAAACAGAAATATATTTTAGCACCAACATAGTACCTGGCACGTAATAGATATTCAACATACAGTTTTTGAATGAATTAGGAAATGGTAAGTTACAATCGACAGGAATTAATTAATTGCTCTTTTAATTTTATATTCACCTAAAATGGTGCCTTTCTTTTTTTCCCTCCTTGGGACAAAGATACAATGAGCATAAATACACTTTCATCAATATCTACATTTTTAAAAATGTTGGGCCATGACCCGTCTTTAACTATTCATAGCTAGCATTTTACTTCTATACAGAAAGATATTAAAACAACACAAATTCAAAAATAAGCTAGAAAGGCACTTGGTTTTGATGAATAACTGAATTTCACTCGATTGATTACTAGTTGTTATTCCTTGTCTTTCTGATAGTTATGAACTGGATCATTCTTGGCCAACAAGATTCATCTGTCACAAACAGGCAAGCAAGTAAACTTAAACGTTCCTTGATAAATGGTATGGGGACCAAGCTCAGTATACTTTCTTTCTGTGAAAATGTTTTATCAGGATTAAATTCATTGGAGGAAATGTCTCACAAATAGATATGATGTAGTAATATCTCCCTGATTTTGTCTGGTGGAACAGTTAAGAGCTTGGCTGCTATCCAAAAGGTTGGCAGTTCGAATCCACCAGCTGCTCCTTGGAAACACTATGGGGCAGTTCTAACTCTGTCCTATAGGATCACTATGAGGCAGAATCAACTCGTTAGCAACAGGTTTTGGGGTTTTTTGATTAATTTTGTCTGAATGCTGGTAGGGTCATTTTGACATAAATTGCTCCCCAAAGGGAAGTTTCTCAATCCCAGTGATAATTAAGCAATTAGTAGGACTTTATATGTTTCATTTTTCATTTTATTTATATGTTTCATTAAAAAAAAGGAATTAATAGCTTTGTTTAGACATTAACTCTGACAAATCACTACACGCTTGTGCTTTCTACTTTCTGGACCCTTTCCACTTCCAGCTCCAATGCCTCCTCATACTATGCTTGGCTCCTGTCAGCAACCGATTTGGTTTTGCACCAACCCCATTCTCCATGGCTAATGCTACTTCTAGTCAAGGGTAGTGGTTACAAACCTGGATTCCAAGCCAGACTGGCTGGGTGCAAATCTTGGCTCTGTCACTTAGTATGTGTGTAATTTGGACAAGTTACAAGAAACTCAGGGGCTCAGTTTCTTTATGTAAAATAGGAATAGAAATATCATAAGGTAGTTGTGAGGCTTAAATAAGTTAATATATGTAAAATACTTACAACAGTGTTTGGCACACAGTAAGGACCCATAATTATTAGTCATTAATATTATCTCATAATCAAATACTTTACTTTTTTCATGCCACTGAGTCGAGCCACTGGTCAAAGTATTCAGATAAATAATTCAAACTGCGATTTTATCAGTTCTAGATGTATAAAGGAAATATTAAATGATGAACTTCTTAAGCTAAAGGAACACTTTTCTAGTAAACTTTTCTAGTAAAAGTTCATGTGTCACGAGAAGCCAAGAAACCTTCCTAAATACCTTCAAATTACATTACAGAGGATACCATCTACTCCTTCTCCTGGTAGGTTCTTGCTACTAGTATTTGATCTCGTATTTAACCTAAAAACAAGATTATTACAGCAAAACCAACCAAACCCGTTGCCATCGAGTAGATTCCAACTCATAGCGACCCTATAGGACAGAGTAGAACTGCCCCATAGGGTTTCCAAGGAGCAGCTCGTGGATTTGAATTGCTGACTTCTTGGTTAGCAGCTGAGCTCTTAACCACTGCACCATGTGGACTTCCAAATCATCCATTTTATATTGATGAGATCAAAATAACAGATAAAAGAAAATATTAACATAGAAAAGTTATAATTCTGTAATAATGCTAATGGTATTTTTTGATATTGAGAGGATTGAGAAGGAAGTAAACTGGTTTATAATATAATTTGACTGCCATAAAATTCAGTTTTGTACTTTACTCTAACCATTAGAAAAAGATGCCATGGAAATATCAAATATATCTCTTCATAAAAGCTAGAGTATATTTCCCTTTTTAGAAACTTCTAGATAAACTAAAAAATATTTGGCAAATCAAATTACAGGCAGATACTTTGTCATTACCCCCAAATTAATTCCTTTTGAATCATCTCCCAAATATTGTCAAATTATCTCCCAAATATTGCCAGTTTCAATTTGAATAAATTAATTGAAAGTGCTTCTTATAATTGCTTATCTTTTTTGAAAGAGAAGCAAATGTTTGGATCCTTGGGGCATCATTAAACAAAATGAAAATCACCCACTGATTCTATTGTGGGGTGCATATAAGAAAAAAAACAAAAACAAAAAGATTAAAACTAAGCTTATTTCTCAATCGTTAAAAATAATTGTATTTGAGATCTGCGACATCTTATCAGATTTAACTATTTGATATTGTAAGGATTTCTCTTCTGAAGACTAGCCAGAATATTGCTGTATTTTATCTAGGGCTAATCAAACCACACTAGTTTAACAAAATAAGATTATTAATTGGTTGTTTTAGGAAGGAAATTATTTTACAAATAGAAGAGATCACTGATTTTGGCACAGATGAGAGTCCCAGACAGTATTAGTGACAATGTCCATTAAAGATATGAAAAAAGAATACATACACATGTATACATATATATACACACACACATATAGTTCTATATATAATATAGTTAGAGCTAACATTTATTGTAAAAATATAGGTAACACAACATTTGCCAATTCAAAGTTTTTCACTTGTACAAATCAATGAAATTGTATCAATAGTGTTGTGCAACCATCGCTAGCATCCATTGTCATGTTTTCCATACCCACAAACAGAAACTTGATGCTAGCTAAGCAAAGATCCTACTCTTTCGTCTTTCCTCCCACCCCAATAACTACTGTTAAGCTCTGATTGTTACACATTTGCATATTCTAAATGTTTCATATTAGTGAAATCATACATTATTTGTCTTTTTGTGACTGACTTATTTCACTTAGTACAATGTTTTCAAGGTTCATCCATGTTGTGACATGTATTAGGACTTCATTTCTCTTTGTATGGCGTAATATTCCATTGTGTATGCACAACATTTTGTTTATCTATTCATCTGCTTGTGAGCATTTGGGTTGCTGTCCACCTTTTAATGGACACACCAGACCGTGTCACTATCCTGCTTTATTTCAACTTGAGATAAGATTAAAACTACTTACTCTGGTTGACAAAGTCCTTGCATGCCCATACTTCTGGGCTTTAGCTTGTGCCATTCTCTCATTTGCCCACTGCCTTGTCCTGCTGGCCACAATGCTATTTTTTCTGTTCTCAAATTGGAGCAAGTTCATTTTTTTACTACAAGCTCTTTTGTTCAGACTTTTCTGTCTTATGATCTTCACTTGTCTGGTCCCCATTTATTCACATCTCAGTTTAAAAGATGACTGCAAAAAAGAGGTCTTTCCTAATCACCTGCATTACTAGCATGTAGACTCTATGAAATCAGCACCTTGGCTATCTTGTTCTCCATGGTATTCCCAACATCTTGACTGGTTCCCCCCTACACACTAGACACTTAACGCATGATTTGTTGAGTAAAAGAATGATCCCTTACGACACGGTAGGCTCTGCGCTGTTAGAGTTACATACAGCATTTCCTTCAGTCTTCCTAACAACCATACAAGGTATTATTATCATGGTTTTATAGCTAGTAAGTACTCAGATTCACAGCATGTGTCTGCCTCCAAAATTCTTATTTTTCCACTCACATCCCATTGGAAGTTAGCAAAGATGAATAAATACTTGAACGCTGTGAGTTTTTCTCCCTCTTTTTTCTAAAAAAGGTCTAATCTTTTTTTTTTTCTTTTTTCTAAAAGGCCTAATCTATAGCATGAAAGATTTTATCATGACATAGATGGCCTATGGTCTTCAGTCTTATTCCCTAACATGGGCCCTGATTTTCAGCGAGTTGGAACCTCAGAAGTTTCCCTATTTTAAGGTCATTTTTATTTTCATTTTTCTATGTCCTTGCAAATGCTCCTCCCTAATCCTGGAATGGTCTTCCCCACAGTGTCCGTTCACATCACAAATGTCAGCTCTTCTAAGATTCATCTCAAATGTTAGGCCTCTTTTGCAAAGCCTTTCCTTATCACCTTAATAAAGCTAGTCCCGTCTCCATCTCTGATTGAATATCATGCTGCAAATACCTCTACTGCAACACATACCACTGGAAAATATATTCACATGTTGATTTTCCACATGAGATTATGTTTCCCTTGAAAGTAATGACTCTGTCTTATTTATCCATATAGCCTAGTGACCAGAACACAGTAGATTTGCAATAAACATTTGTTTAATCAACAGATGAAATAGAGAATCCCAATTATTGATAACTAAAATGTGATAGAAAATGAACTATCTAGTTAGTGAATTGATGTACTGTAGGGAGGTTTAATACAATAAGTTTTCTTAACAAATAACTTTGAATTGGAAAATTTATGCATCCTGAATATAAACTTCTCTGTATTAAAAATTACTTGAGGAAATTGGTGGACTTGTCTTTTGAGACAGTTATCCTTTTAAAAAACTTTCATGCTCCGAAGTATGAGTTTATAGTAATTACTGGTATCTAAAACAATGTTTACTTACAAAAAAAATAATGATCTATTGGTGTATCTGCCATGTAAATATTTTTGGAACATCTCTCTTCATTCACTAGTTCTTAAATACTGTTATCTTATGTATTTTACTCTCTGTGTCATAGCTGTAACGGAGAGGCAATTTGGTTTGAAAGTATGCGTGCCACTACAGTGATGTCTACACCTGGAGTCCAAAGAACATGGTGATCCTCCATCATTTCACTCAAAGACTCTGAGAAAAACTTAGACTCATCCTGAAAACTTCTTTTTTCTGCTTTTTACCCATCTTTTCTGGAAATACTTAGGTTTCTGTTACATCATTTACTTTTATCAATATATTTTTCTACAGTGGATCCCCTCTTTGTTATATAACATTTTCTTTGCTATATAGCATTTGCTATCTTTCTTAAAGTTATACTTCAATATATCATACTATCAGAGTGAAGATAAAGTAAAAATTCTTTCCTCCCTAAAATTTCAATACTTTTAAATTAGTAAGGCTATGTACACTATGACTTCTTCCTACTGTTCTGATGGATTTCCCTTTCCCCCTCTAACCTGAACTCTCCACTTTGATCTGTTAGCATTTTCACCCACTCTATCCCACTCCTAACGAAATGTCAGGGGCATTCAGCCTCTGTATTTGTGTCCATGACGTTATGCTCTATGAAATGCAATTCTCTCTTCCTTATTTTTATTTTTTTATTTTTATTGTGCTGAAAATAAACACACCAAAACATCTGCCAACATAACAACTTCCACATTTACAATACAATTACATTCACTATACTTTTCATGTTGTGCCACCTTTCTCACTGTTCTTTTCCAAAATATTCCACCACCATTGGCATAAACTCAATAACCCCCAAACAAATGCCCTTCCTTTCCCCCTCCCTCTCACCTCTGGTAACCATTAATAATCTTTGGTTTCTATATATTTCATACAGGTGAGATCATACAGTATTCGTCCTTTTGCAACAGACTTATTTCACTCAGCATAATGTTTGCAAGGTTCATCCATGTCGTGGCGTATGTCAGAACTGCATTTCTCTTTATAGCTGGATTGTATGAATATACCGCATTTTGTTTACACGTTCATCTCCTGATGAACATTTTGGTTGTTTTGGCTACGGTAAATAGTGCTGTAATGAACATTGGTGTACAGATTTCTGTTTGCATTCCTGCTTTCACTTCTTCTGGTTATATTCTTCTAGGATTGGGATTATTGGGTCATATGGTAGTTCTGAGGAACCGCCATACTCTTCTCCACAGTGGCTGCACCTTTTTACATTCTCACCAGCAGTGGATGAAGGTTCCAGCTTTTCCACAACCTCTCCAACACTTGTTGTTTTCTGTTTTGTTTTGTTTTTTATCATTGCCATTCAAATGGGGTAAACTGATATCTCATTGTGGTTTTGACTTGCGTCTCCCTAATGGCTAATGAATTGACTTACGGCACATAACAACAAAAAAAAATGGCTAATGAGCATCTTTTCATGTGCTTGATGGCCATTTGAATATCCTCCTTGGTGAAGTGTCTCTTCAAGTCCTTTGTCCCTTTTTTGATTGGGTTATTTGTCTTCTTGTTGTCAAGTTGTAGATGTTATATATATATGTGTGTGTGTGTGTGTGTGTGTATGTGTGTATATATATGTGTGTGTATATATATTTACGTATATTTGGAGAAGGGATATCAGGTCCTTATATGATGTATGATTCCTAAAAATATTCTCCTGGTCTGTAGGCTGTGATTTTTTTATCTTGTGTTTTTATCAGTAGGAAAAGCATGGAGTTTAAAGATAGGCACATCTAAGCTTGACTTAGAGTTTTGCCACTTACAATGATGTGACCTTGGGCACACTAATCAAATTACCTGAGCCTCAATATTCTCATCTATAAAATGGACATTTTTATAAGGGTTAAACTATGTGACATATTTGATTGCCAAATTTCTAATCTGGTAATAAAGTAGGCAATAAATACATGAACCATTACACTTTATAACTCAAATAATATCACATCTGCTTCCTTAAGTCTTGCCTGACTTGTCACATCACATTTATTTGCCCTTGTCAGCTCCTACTACATTTATGTTCTTTGGCATTCATTTGGCACACATGACTTTTTTCATGGTTTAAAGTCTTACTACCTTAACTTTACAGTTCTTTAATGGTTGTGCTGGAACAATGAATTTAATATGTTAAAATATCAAATATATAAAAGCCCTATAATGACAACAAAAAATCTGTCCCATTCCTCCTTCAACCCTGTTCCCAAAGGGCAATTATGATATATGTGTATGTATATATATACAACATAGATATATATGTGATATGAATATGTTCCATCACCTAAATTTTATAGTTATCAGGATTTTACCATACTGTGGGGATATGTGCCATTTAAACATGGCTGCACTATGGCTAACTTCAGCCTCTCAAACGCCCATGCGTGGAACACGGTGAAACGTGTCAGCGATGACGACTTGTTTTTCCAAAACCCACTGTTCCTTTACTAATTGACTTGTTTACTTGAAACCCATTCTTTCTTGCCCAAAACTTCTTGTTATTCACCTAAAGCCCATTGTTCTGTGATTTGCTTCACTGCTTGCTGTATTGACTATAAATAGACTTCTGGGACTGAAGTGGGGGTCAACTCCTCAGAGTGACCCTCCTTGGCCCCAGTTCTCTGTAAGAGTTGTGGCATTGGTTACTGTCTTCGCCGCTCCGACACTGTCGCCATGCCGACACCATACTACTTTAACTACTCCCCCCTCAGCTGCATAATTTAAAGTAAAGCTCATACATAATGTTATTTCGTTCCCTTGTACATCAAGATGGATTTCTTAAAAAGTGTGGGTATTTTCTTACATAATATGAAGTAATTGTCTCCCCTAACAAAATGAATAATTTCTGATTTCACCTACTAGCCAGTCCATATTCATAGTTTATTTTTCTCAAAATGAATGCTTCCTCAAAATCAGAATCCAAACGAGGTCCACATATTACACATTACATTTGGTTGTTTTGTATCTTCAATCTCTTAACCTAGAGTAGTTCCCAGGGTCTTTTACTCATTAAAAATAACTGTTTCAAATTCATCTTCTAGATTATCCCTATATCTCTAAATAATATTCCTATATATCATTGCTATTTCTTTGTTTATCAATTGAAGGCATAATTTATTACTATGATAGACAAAAATTCAACGTATTTTCTCTACCCACACTCCCCTCTTCCCACCCTATCAACAAAGCTTTTTTTAAAGATATTTTTTGGTAATCTATTTATCATTGGATAATATACTTAATTTCTTATATCAGACTGACAGAGCATCTCTTAACTCCCTATTCTGAAAGATGATATTAATTACTCTAACTTTTGTTTCAGTGTTTCTCACTCACTTCTGCTTTTCTAATACTTGATGTCTAAATTTTTACTTCGACACTATCAAGATTGACAACATATACATTCTCTGCAGTAATAACAATTAAATCTTCTTTATCTTGTCTGCAGTGTACCTACAGGCTTAACATAAAAGTTGAAAATTAATAAATGCATTTATATTACTATGACTATCAAACTTTTCTCACTACAGTGCCAACTTGTATAACATGATACCAATTCTTTCTTGTATGTATATTTCTATTTATCCTAGAGTTTTTCTTTGCTTTCCTTTCTCTTGCAACTTCTTGCCTTTAAAATGGCCTATGTCCCCCCCACCAAATATGTCGAATATGACGTAGTTTATCAAGATCTGCTTTTTTTCCCCAGAATAATCAGTCCTCCAGTATGGACATTAATTCTCTAGACCTGCCAGGTAGAAGTTATCCTGAGATTTCTCCTAACTGCTCTCCTTGTTTCCTAGACCTCGTGCCCTCATTTTTTTTAAATATGCACTTCTTTTGTTTTCTCAATTAATTTTCCAAGAAAAATACTTGTGACATAAATTTTCTGAGTTATAGCACATCTGGAAAGATCTTTATTCCACTCTCATACTGGATCGTAAGTTTTACTGCTAATAGAATGCTAGGCATAAAATGAATTGTCCGCAGGTCTGTAAAATCATTACTAGTCTGTTGTCTAACATTCAAGGAGCCCTGATGGCCCAGTGGTTAAGTGCTTGGCTGCTAACCAAAATGTCAGTGATTCGAACCCACCAGCCTCTCCTTGGGAGAAAGATGTGGCAGTCTGCTTCTGTAAAGATTATAGCCTTGGAAACCCTATGAGGCAGTTTTACCCAGTCCTATAGGGTCACTATGAGTCGCAATCGACTTGACAGCATCAGGTTTGGTTTTTGGTTTATCTGACGTTCAATATTTTTGATAAGAATTCTGCTGCTATTTGAAATTTCTTTTTCTGTAGGTAATCTATTTTTTTTATTTCAGACAGTCTTAGCCCTTTCCTTTTATTCTTTAGGTTCTGATTGATGTTCTAAGTTTATTATCATTGCATTGGATACTCAATGGGTGTTTCAATCTAAAAACTCATTTTTGAGAATAAAATAATTCTCTTTTATCAGTGTGGGTTTACATCTTTTTACTATTTGAATATCATTTTATTGAGGCTTCAAGTAGGGAAGAGATTAATGTATGGATGCAGTGTCTATGATCTTGACCTGGAAGTTTTTTGTTTTTTTTTTAATTGTACTTCAGGTGAAGGTTTACAGAACAAATGGTTTCTCATGAAACAGCAGTACAACATATACATATGACAGCAGTTAACAACCCCACGACACGTCAACCCTCTCCCATCTTGACCTTTTTTTTTTTTTTTTTTTGGTGAAAATATACATAGCTAAAGATACACCATTTCAAAAATTTCTACATGCACAGTTCAGTGACATCGACTACGCTCTTCCAACTGTGCTGCTATTCTAACTTTAGATGAAGGTTTACAGAACAAAATAGTTTCTCATTAAACAGTTAGTACACATATTGCCCTGTGATTATGGTTAACCACCTCACAATACATCAACACTATCCATACTCAGCCTTGGGTTCCCCATCACCAGCTTTCCTGTCCGCTTCTGCCCTCTAGTCCTTGTCCCTGGACTGCTGCGCCTCATTAGTCCCATTTGGTTTTATGGGGCTGTCCACTCCCCGGCTGAACGGTGAACATCGGAAGTGACTTCACCACTGAGCTAAAAGGGTGTCTGGGGGCCATATTCTCAGGGTTTCTCCAGTCTCCTTTAGGCCAGTAAATCTGGTCTTCTTTTTTTTGTGAGTTAGAATTTTGTTCTACATCCTTCTCCAGCTCTGTCCAGAACCCTCTGTTGTGATCCTGGTCAGAGCAGTCAGTGGTGGTAGCTGGGCACAATCTAGCTGTACTGGACTCAGTCTGATGGAGGCCTTGGTAGCTGTGGTCCATTAGTCCTTTGGACTAATCTTTCCCTTGTATCCTGTTCTCTTCACACTCCCTTGCTCCCGAAGGGTTGAGACCAGTGGAGTATCTTAGATGGCTGCTCACAGGCTTTTAAGACCCCAGACACCACTTACCAAGGTAGAATGCGGAACATTGCCTTTATAAACTGTGTTATGCCAATTGAGCTAGATGTTCCCCGAGACCATGGTCCCACAGCCCTCCACCCAGCAATTCAGTCCCTCAGGGAATTTGGATGTGTCTATGGAGCTTCCATGAGCTTTCCTTATACAAGTTGTGCTGGTTTCCCCAGTATTGTGTACTGTCTCACCCTTCATCCAAGATACCACTTATCTATTGCCTATTTAGTATTCCCCCCCCACCCCTCCAATTCCTGGTAACCAACAAAGATTGTTACTTTTTGTGTGTGAACTTTTTCATGGGTTTTTACAACAGAGGTCTCATACAACATTCGTCCTTTTGTGATTGACTTATTTTACTCAGCATAATGTCCTCCAGTTTCATCCATGTTATGAGATGCTTCACAGATTCATCATTGTTCTTTCTCGTTGTGTAGTACTCCATTGTGTGTATGTACAATAATTTGTTTATCCATTCATTTGTTGATGGGCATCTACATTGTTTCCATCATTTTGCTATTGTGAACAATGCTGCCATGAACATAGGTGTGCATATGTCTATTCGAGTGACGACTCTTATTTCTCTAGGATATATTCCTAGGAGTGGGATTGCTGGATCATATGGTATGTCTATTTCTAGCTTTCTAAGGAAGTGCCATATCATTTTCCAAAATGGTTGTATCATTTTGCATTCCCACCAGCAGTGCACAAGAGTTCCTATCTCCCCGTAGCCCCTCCGGCAATTGCTATTTCCAGTGTTTTTGATTCGTGCCAGTAATGCCGGGGTGAGATGGTATCTCATTGTGGTTTTAATTTACATTTCTCTAATGGCTAGTGATCGCGAGCATTTCCTCATTGAGCTGCAAGTTTTGAATTCAATTTCAGCAGCTTTTGATTGCCTGCCTATCTTTCCTTTTTAATTCACATTAAGGAGAAAATTATGAGTCAGTTACTTTCTGTTACTCTCTCATAAACAACATCTCATAGAAACTTTCTTAAAAAATTCAACAAAGGCCTAATGACATTTTTGTTCATTTCACACCTGAGTCCTATACCCCTATAAATTTCTTCTTGTACAGATGATGACAAATGTCAAAATAATTCTTCTTACTTGTTCTTTTGTTTATGAGTAATTTTTGTTCTCACCCTCATTTCATTCTGCATGAAGTTACTCATATATGGGTTCAGAACTGCCAAGCTTTCCATTAGTAGCCAAATACTTAACCATTTGCACCACCCAGGGACTCCTTGCTATCAGTTAGGAGCACATATATCAAAGGCCAGCATTAATTTTCTTTGTCTAGGTAAAGTAATGTATTATGATTTTGTAGTATGGACTACCATTTCTCTACTTTCAGCATAAATAACATCTTCATCTTAGGTTCATCTTAAGCCAATGTGCCCTTATCATATTTTCTAGAAATACTTTCAGCAATGCAAAAAAGATTTTGATTTTCTAAAAGAATAAAAAGTTAGACTCAACAATGACAGAACGCTGAGCTTGATGCGGCTTTGTGGCAGCAAAGAGGGCTTTGGGGTCTCACAGGATGGTAGTCACTTTCTCAGAATAATTTTTCCAATAATCCCTTCTTGTCTCACCATACTCTTTTCTTCCCCCCTTGAAGCAGGTAAGTAGTTTCAAAACCAGATTTTCAGTAA
The DNA here is from genome assembly GCA_030035585.1 of Dugong dugon. Taxonomy (NCBI): domain Eukaryota; kingdom Metazoa; phylum Chordata; class Mammalia; order Sirenia; family Dugongidae; genus Dugong; species Dugong dugon. The sequence goes on from CM057467.1 coordinate 39,692,788, forward strand.
TTTCCTTTAAAAAGCTTTATATGCAGAATTTTTTCATACTTACCTTGAATATCTGGTATCAGTCATATTGGTATCTCAGTCAAAATCTGAGGCAGGAAGAGTTGCATCTAAGTCCAATAACAGGCTTAGCCTCAAGATCTAGGTCATGCACTCTAGATTGAGTTAGACCTATCCTGTCTTTTCTGGAACTTTGGTAGGTGGTGGGGTGGGAAGGGGTGCTCATGTCAGTTGTCTATTTACATAACAGTTAGGAATATAGATGGCGTGGTCTAGTTAAGGAATGCTGTTGAGGCTGCCATGATTTCTGACTGCCATGATTAGGTCCTGTCTTAGTCATCTAGTGCTGCTATAACAGAAATACTCAAATGGATGGGTTTAACAAACAGAAGTTTATTCTCCCAGTCTAGTAGGCTAGAAGTCTGAATTCAGAACATCAGCTCCAGAGGAAGGCTTTCTCTCTTGGCTCTGGAGGAAGGTCCTTGTCATCAATCTTCCCCTAAACTAGGAGTTTGCCTGTGCAGGGACTGTGGGTCAAAAGGATGTGCTCTGCTCCTGGCGCTGCTTTCTTGGTGATATGAGGTCCCCCTGTCTCTCTACTTGCTTCTCTCTTTTATATCTCAAAAGAGATTGGCTCAAGACACAATCCAATCTTGTAGATTGAGTCCTGCCTCATTAACACAACTGCTGCCTATCCCACCTCATTAACATCATAGAGATAGGATTTGCAACACATAGGAAAATCACATCAGATGACAAAATGGTGGACAACCGCACAGTGCTGAGAATCATGGCCTAGCCAAATTGATTTTAGGGGGACACAATTCAATCTATGACAGGTCCCTACTTAGGAACAAGGGCATCCTTAATCTTCCATGGAGTTTGAGTGGGACCTCCTTACATGGGTCTATCTCACCATAATATTGAACAGAGTTCACGGAACAAAGTTATTTCATCAAAGATTGGTTTCCATCAGGACTGATGGGTGACTTGATTTATTGCAGTGTGTGTTCTCAGCTTGTTTGCAGACCACCCCCTCCCCCCACAATATATATTCTCTGAGAGAGCACAGAAAAGAGTTTGTAAAGGATAGTTTTATGTTTTGTAAGAAATAGACTACAAGTAACACTGCTTTGTGGCCTAGTAATACAATATGAACTGAAAAACTTTTTCCCAATATAAGGTAGTGAAAAATGGAGAGGTGGCTGACTTCAAATGCATGGGTAATGAAATGGGTGAAAGATATGGGATTTACATGGCCAGAATTGGTGGTAAAATAGAATGATGTACTACGTTAGCCCATTTCTTTGTAAGATATGCTGTATCTTGTTATAGGTCCCTGGGTTATGCAAAGTCTTTGTGCTCCACTGTTAACCTAAAGACTGGGGTTCGAACCCACCCAGCAATACCTTGGAAGAAAAGCCCTGGTGATGTGCTTCAATTAAGATTACAGCCAAGAAAACCTTATGGAACAGTTCTACTCTGTAACACATGGAGTCACCGTGAGTTGGAACTGACTTGATAGCAATAAACAACAATAATATCTTGTTATATTCTTTGGTGATTAAAAAAAAAAGTCTTCCAAATTGCATACATCTTACCTGCCAGGTCTGCTGTCATTTAAACACTCTATTCTAGTCTCAGTAGCTAAGCCATTAAGCAACAAAATTTTTCCCAATTTTCTGCTCAAGTAACTGCTAATAAGGAACATCAGTGACCAGACTGAGCTGGGAAACAACATAACAAGAGAGAATAATGGCTATGTTGTGTAGAGAGCAAAAGGAGATTATACTAGAATAATTAGGGTTAAACTACCAGTAGGTATAAATTCTATGACACTTAGATTAAAAGTTAATATAGTTGCTAATTTCAGAATGTTATTAAAATATGCAGGTAATTATTATTTTTATAATAGTTACTTACTAAACACATAAAATTCTAGATTTAGATGACCTATAAAAGTTCTATTTCATTTTACTTTCTTTAATATTTTCATGACAGATATTGGATAAATAAATACTCTCATAAACATTTTTAAGTGCTCATTAAGAAGTTTATAGAGCAATGTTCCATGGTTTTAAACAGTTATTTATGATAAAAATAATGATTAGGATAAGAAAAATGTTATAAAAGAAGTTCTATTTGATGCTTCAAAACATCAGCTTATCCTCATTTATTTTTACATGTTAAATTAATGGGAAAGTAAAAATTAAATAAGCAAATAAACAGAATTTTAAGACATACATTACAAAGAAAGCAAAACAAAATAAAAATACTATGACTATTCATATACCTAAATTAACAAATATGAGTAAAAGTTAACATTTAATGTTAGTGAGAATGTGATGAAAAGGGCATCCTCATACACTGCTAATGGACATGACTGTCTGTCTGGAAAGTAATTTCACAGCATATATCAAGAGCCTTTAACATATGCATGCACTTTCACTGAATGATTCCCCTTCTAGAAACCTACTCAATGGAAATAAGTAGAAACATGATCAAATTGTTACTTAAAACTGCAACATTGCAAAACTAAAACACTTAAAAAAAGCAAAATAGTTAAATTATTACACATCCATAAACTAAATTACTTGGTCATTAGAGTATTTCTCAATAACATTTAATGGGGAAATGCTCAGGATAATACGTTAATTCCAAATAGCAGGATAAATATTATAAGTAAAAAATTTTTGAATAGTAAAACTAATGAGGGCATTTTTATTATTTGACAGTAGGATTATAGTGGTTTTTATTTTTTTCTTTGCTTTAACTGTATTTTTCAAATTGCCTACCACAGGCACATTAATTTTGTAATAACTAATATTTTGTTAAACTAAAGCAGCAAGGGTGAAAGTGTTGCTAATGGATTCTAAGGCTACAAGGGAAAAAATGAGTTTATGTTTGTTTTCTGCATTTTTGTGATATTGAAATTGTTACGGGACACCCAGTTTCTTAAGTAAGAAAACGTCTTCTCTTTACTTTCCTTTTCTGAACATTAGGGAAACATGTGGGTCAGATCCTTAGTCAGAAATAAATCCTGATATTGTATCTCCAAAGTTCAAATGTAGTTATTCATTAATATAAATGTTGATCATCATAATAAAAATCATTATCTACCTATATTTTCCATTAACCATTCATTGCAGTAATTCTGATGGTTTTTAAATCTTCACCAATTTTTAAAGACTTATACTATCTGCAGTTATTGGTAACAGAATCAATAAAATGATAAATATCACATGGTATGAAGCAGTACAGGAATATAGCAAGCATGCACTTATTTTCTTTTTCAGGCAATAGTGAAAATTAAAGATATAACCTGAAGAATACAGGATTTGCAGAGCATAATCTTTATTCCTCTCTTCAAACTCATTGATTCTCTGTGTCTTTGTATTAGTCAGATCACTACAGAACAGTGGAATAAACTTGAACACAAGCTAAAGAGACCTGAACTAACAGGCCCAGCTGTGTCAAAAATGAGTCATGTGACTTTGTTGTTGTTAGTTGCTGTGGAGTCAATTCCAACTTGTGGCAACCCCATGTAAGCAGAGTAGAACGTAGGGTTTTCAAGGCTGTGACCTTTCAGAAACAGATCCAGGCCTGTATTCTGAGGCGCCGCTGTGTAGGTTCAAACTGCCAACCTTTTGGCTAGTACTCTAGTGCTTAACAGTGCCACCCAGGTCACCGTGTAACTTTCAGAAAGTCATTTAATTTTCCTGGTAAAGAGAGCGACATTATTTCATAGGTCTTTTCCAATTTAACAATCCATGATTATCATAGTTACACAAATGTGAAAAATATAATATCATGATTAATGTAAATTAGAAATACACATTGCATAATTTTGCAGTAAAATATTACATGGATGTTAAGATGTCTTCCGCTTTTCTAAAATGAAATTTTTTGAATTTTTTCATGCAATGTTATTTCGTCTACTTTCATAAATCCTGTGAAGCACAAGGAAATGGCTGACTCTGGCCATAAACAAGACATATAACTGTGATGCTGAGATCCTCACAAGGCTAGGACTCTCCGGTTCCTTTCACTGCTATGATTCAAAAACTATCATACATGTTACTTCATCCATAAAACTAATTACATCTATTTAAAGAGAATTTTAAAAATATACTTTGAATTTATTCAGATACTCATCCCTCTCCTCTAATGAACGTTTTTACTTTCTTCAAAATCTAATCAGTTGACTTCATGATTGCAGAAATGCTCAATTCAGAGCTGGAAAGAGAATGAACACTGAATTATGCTCTGACAGAGCATAAATATTCCCTCTTCCCCATGGAACTGTATGATTAAATAACTATTTCCTTTCCAAGTAAGAGGGAGATGAGATGTGTTTTCTGCTTTGTCTATGTTTGCTTGGTTGGTTGATTGTTATAAGCGAAAATTACATGCTACTAAAATATTGAGTATTTAAGTAACTGCTCTTTGTCTACTATATGCTCTAAACTGATTTAAAAACTTAAATCAGATAATAGAAAAGGATATGTGGGCAACTTCATTAAGAGAAAAGTAAATAATGATAAGGAAGGGAATGGAAGAATAAATGTTATCCTGGGAAAGTGACAGGATGGAGAAGAGAATTCTGACAATTCAAGGAAAGAAGAAAGAAAACAAGTCCCTTAATAGGAGTAAAGTGAAAGAATGGCAGTAAACTTGAAACATGAAAAATTAGGATCAATGAAATAAAATTGACATATTTGGGTAAATAAATAATGATCTCTAATATAAATAAAGGCTAAATAAGCAAAAGTGTTATTTGAAAAAAGGTACAAATAATATACACCAATAAAGGATGATGAAAAAAACACACTTCAAGATATAGATTCCTTATGAAAAACATTGGTTTCTGAGAATATCACTGCTTTGTACTTATCATATGTGTTTTAAAATGACTGTGAACTATTTAGGCAATACAGTAGTAGGCTTTAGAGAAACAGATGTTCGGCGGATTGAGGTTGGTTGCATATATGCTCTACTCTTGGATATTGTTTGTGGACATCTCAAGCCTTGTCAGTCTCTAGTTACCACAGTGTTTCTGATCCACCTCTTCCACTACTGTGTCTCTCACCCTTCTTGTCAGCATGCTGCTTTGGTTTCACATCAATCACCTTCAGTATTGCCTGGTTTCAGTTACTGTTCCAATGCCCAACTATAGGATTTCTTTAGAAGTTGCTTACAATTGCACTCTTGCAGTTCCCAGCACAAGAAATACTATGTATCTTTCAGAAAAAAGGAAACTATGTCATCTATCAGGTGACCTAAGTAAAATTAGTTCGAGCTCACATGACTTAATGGTAGCAGAAATATATCATTTTCAGAATTGTGAATCTCAGATAACCATGTAAACATAGAACATGTGCTTCACTGGTGATGAGCCATCTTCTTTCATGGCAAATCATGCATTTCTTATAAGGGTTAGCTTTTAAGAATCTTCATTTTCTAATTGTAATTTTTTTTTTTTTACCTAGCTTCCAGAGTAACAATATGCTATAATGACTCTCGAATATGAGTTATTGAAAATTTACCTTGGTTTAAGACATGGACATTTCTCTGCCCTTGGAGCATGCAGAGAACACTGTAGTGCTTACCACTAGCTAATTTATAGGAGTTATTTATGCACAGGTTATATTTCTCCTACTAAACTTAAAACTTCATGAGGGCAGAGCATTTATTTGGTTTGTCCTTGAATGGTATGGTATAGTGCATATGGTCGGCACTCAGTAAATATTTATTAGTGATCAGGTTAACAAATACAAACGTTTTTCCTGAGGTGATTCTTATTACACAATTGCATCAAATGTAGACATAATATTCCCCAGAAAAGTTCAGTCCAAACATTAATTTTAAAATCGCAATAATACAATAAAACTTAATATAATGCTATTGTAAGCAAAAGGATTGTTTAAAGGTGATAGGCAGACAATTTCATTGTTAACAACATGAAACACATTAAAATTAATTATGTATTTCCATTTCTAATGTTAAGGGTAAAAAAGCTTCTATTCACATCTCATACAATTAAAATTACTTAGCTTCATGGAAAATATTTTTAAATGGTTGATTATTTTCTCAATGATGATATGAAGCACAAAAAATCTTATTTAAACAGCATTTTTCTGGAGTGTTTTAATCTTATAAATTTCCTACATTCTTCTGTGTCTCTAAACGTAAGATTATAGATAAACAAATATATACATATTTACAGATAAATTACATATATATATATATATATATATATATATATATATATATATATATCCATCATCATTTTGGATTGCTACTTGCTGATGTAACTGATCTATCAAAACCAACCCTAAAGTCAAGGATTGAATGATCTTATGGTAAAAGTCAAATACATCAGGCTGAAGAAGTCAAGATGGTTTGATGGTAGTGACAGGTACTGCACTGATTCAAGTCCAGCCGAGTGCAGTTAAATCTGAGCATTTCTTCCTCTGTCGTTTATTTGAAATGATTCACTATTGAATGACAATGTCAGCCCATGTCACTGTTTCAGGATTTCTTTTTCCAAAGAGTTCATGGATTAAATAAGTATTCCTTTTCTAAAACACACGTTTACAATGACATTGCCATAACTGTTAGGAAGCATTGCCCTGTGGTATGGACTGAAAAAGGCTAGACTTCAGGCAATGGACTTCTGAAACCTGAGAACACTAGGGGAAGTTGAGAGGGTGGTTTGAAGCAATCATTTTCATTTTTAGCCTCAGCACTGTAGAGGTTACTCATCCAATTATATCTACGGAGAAAGCAAAGGATGAAAATATAGAATATTTTGGTTTGGTGTGTGTGTCAGGTGGGGTAAGAAAAGTAAATGGGAATTTGAATAAAAGTCATTTTGAACTTTCAAAGAGGCTGACCTTGAAGAAATTGAAAAATGGCGCAGTATTCTCAAGGGATAAAATAAAAGGAGCAGGAAATTATAAGCGAAATACAGAAAATTATACTCTCCACTCTTGCAATTTTTGCTCACCATTGCCTTAAAATGTATATTTAATCGACAACACCTGCCTTTAACAGACAATAAAATTTTATACTATTAGGCATCCCATTTTAGAGGTCATCTAATAAAAAACGGAACTGACGAAAGGAAAGAAGGGTATATTGTCTTTTTTTCTTTCCCTTCTTTGCTTTGGAAGCTGTTCAGTTTGTAACCCAAAACTGTCTGCTTCACATTCATGGATTATAAACACACTCGATAATTAAAAGCAAGTGTTTAGAGTTCTTGCTGCACACACATCATAAAAGAGGTGCAAGGCAAAGCTGCTTCTGGGTCCATGTGAAATACTCAGCTCTCTGCATCTCCTGGCTGCATTCCATGTCAGCACTCTGGAGAGCATCTTCTAAAACTTCCTGTTTCTAAATTGCCTTGAGTATATTTTTTGTTATTTTTTTCTTTTTGCAGGATTTGAGTTTATGGAAAATAGTTGATATATATAAGTTTAGTTTTTACTGTGATATTCAAATTTTAAAGAAAAATGGGAGAATTAGTTCACGTCGGTCCATATTCAAGACAAAATCAGCCCTAAGCCGCTCACACCATTTCAAGTGCAGTAATGGCGAGGGTCACTTGAGGGGACCATTTGGCTGGATGCTCTGTGTTGGAAGCTCTGCATGGAATGCTGCCACAGCCCAGTAGGCAGGAAGGAGCAGCCTCTTCTCAGGCTTCTAATGATCTGTGAAATGGCATGAATCCAGGACACGGTTCACCCCTGTGAGTCCCACAAAAATTAAAAAATGCCCTTCATGGTGTTTTCCTTTGTCAGAAATGTAACTTCCACAATTTCTATTTCAATTTTACTTAGCCACTTCTCTAAAAGTAAATGAAATATAATGTACATTCTTATGCTTGCCACTTAGCATACCACTATCATTTATCAGTACTAAGATAGATCTTCTTTATATTATCTTCCCCCTTTGAAGACTGGCTTTTTCTTCCAAGTCACAAATTATATATTTAAATTTAAGTTTCACAGTACTGTTGTAATTCATATGCTGACATTTTATTTTACTTTTAAGCAGCTGATTTCCTACAGAGAGGTTACTTTTTCTAGTTTTATTTTGTGTTCCAAAGAACATTAAAGACAATTTATTTTTAGTCTCTAATATCATTTGGAGTCCTGGTGGTGAAGTGGTTAAAAGCTCAGCTGCTAACCAAAAGGTCAGTAGTTCAAATCCACCAGTGGCTCCTTAGAAACCCTATGGGGCAGTTCTACTCTATCCTACAGGGTTGCTATGATTTGGAATCAACTCGATAGCAATGCATTTGGTTTGGTTTAATATCATTATTTAATAGAATACTTAAATATAAGGGTACTGTACTTGATTGCAGATATTTAAGAGAGTTGAGTCCTAGTTTTAACTGTCAAAACACTTATCAGAAACCCTATATGTCAACTAATTTCTTAATGCCTCATTTGTGACACTGTGAAGCACTTACCTGTGTGAGGTATTATTATCGTAAGTATACAGACAAAAGTGCAGGAGGAAGATGTGGCAGTCTGCTTCCATAAAGATTACAGCCTCGGAAACCCTATGGGGCAGTTCTTTCTACTCTGTCCTGTAGGTTCACTATGAGTTAGAATCGACTTCATGGCAAGGGGTATAGATAAAAAGTGTCCATATTTGTCAAGTCCCACCCCAAAATTACCCTGAAATCATTTAATAAAATAGTTGTGCTAGCTCTAAAGAATGCTTGATTTTTATAATGGATTTCCTACAAATTTTCAGACATTCTTATATACCTACAATATGTGACAATATTTTATTTTCACTCATGCAGCAAGTCAAGAAAATAACTTCCCATATGTTATATAATCAGTCTATCCAGGCAGTCCAGGTAATTCATGGACTGTCAGATTCTGAGGTGTTACAAAGTGGCCATTCTTCCTTCCCTCACAAAGTACTAACTGCTCTAATGTCCCCTCACAAAGAACTTTCCTCCTTCACCTCTCCTTTCAAAGTAGTAATCTCCCTCCCTCCTCTATGAAAGGCCTTCCCTCTCTTACCTGTACACACACACACACACACACACACACACACACACACACCCCAGTGGTCTCTCTAAAGCAAGGAATAGGCAAAATAGGATGGAACTGGGAATCAAAAGACTTGGGTTGGATAACGGGAGAGTGCTGACACATGGCAGGGTTGGCAACCAATGTCACACAACAATATGTGTATTAATTGTTTAATAAGAAACTAATTTGCTCTGTAAACCTTCACCAAAAGCACAATTAAAAAAGAAGAAAAAGAAGAAGACAATGAATTGGGCTAGAGTCTACTTTCTGGCTGAGGGACCTTGGGCAGGTAGTAGTAGGGTAATAGTAGTAACAGTTGGAATGACGCGTGTGCCAAACACCATACTAAGCACTTTACAGATGAGACTGCCATCAAAGCTCACAGGTGTCCTTTAAGTCACTACTATTAATCCTGTTTTGCAGATCAGGAAACTGAGACTCGGAAAGACTGAATAACTTGCCTAGGGTTTTCCCTGTCTAGAGAGTGGCAGAGACCATTTTCTACCTGTGAGCATTAAGCACTGGGCTAGTGCTAGGGATTTTGATTTCCGATATGATATTTGTAGTTACTCCACAGAGTTGTTTTAAAAATCAAAATGGCATAGGCTATGTGATAGGGTTTTGTAAACCGGTTGTTACCTTACATGATTTCAAAAAGTCTCTTCCAGACCTGTGTGATTTTGTTTTTGAACTAAGTCTAGAACACAGCTCTTTTGACTTATAAAATCAGGATTTCTGTGGTGCTAGAGATTTCTGAATTTGGCTTCAATTATTCTAATAAGTTATGTCTAGAGACTCCTTGAAAGAAAGCATGGTCATGGCAGATAAGTGTGTTTTCCTTCAACAGTCTCTAAACTCCAGTGCAATTACATTTGATCTGTGGATTCACAGCTTGAATAATAATGTAAATATACATTCAGAAATATTTACTGAGAGTTTATTAGGATTAACACACTTTGAGATGGACTATATTCATAGGATATAATAGAAAAATAAGTAAATACCCTGCTTTCAAGAAGTTTATCATCTTCAAAAGAGATTTGCAATTCACTGTAAACTAATTTGTTTATAACGACAAATTTGTAAACAAACTAATTTGTTTACAGAAATTTACAACTTACTGCAAACTTACATTTTAGTATCTGTATCTATTAAATTTGGCAACCAGAAAAATAAATGCTTTAGATAGAAATACATATAAAACTTCTAAGAAATGCCAATATTGTCAGTTGTAAAAAGTATATACATAAAACAGAAGCTTCTGAGTTTAAGGTCATTTTCAAGTAAAAATCCACATAAATGGAAAAGTAAAGTCCATGTATTTAAGTTGTGCTTATTCAATATGTTTCATTCAATTATTATTGAGCATCTATGGAACTTTCAAGGACCCCTGTGGCTCAAAGGCTAAACACTCAGCTGCTAACTGAAGAGGTTGGCAGTTTAAATATCCACCTAGAGGCTCAGTGGGAGACAGACCTGGAGATCTGCTCCCTAAAGATTACACTTTCTGTCACCTGGGGTAGCTATAAGTGGGTATCCACTCGACCGCACCCAACAACAATGACAACAATGGATCTTTCATTTCTCATAACATGGAAAATCCAAAAAAGCACATTAGTGGTATCTGCCCTCAAAGAATTTTGACGTCTAAATTCTGATTTCTTTTAAGTACCAAAAATCACTGGGAGATTGGTTGAGCACATGACCTTTAAGCAGAAAATTTCCCCGGATCAAATTCACTAGAGTTCTTACTTCCCACCACTATCTAGGCATATGACAGAATTGTATATTCTACATTGTTTTCTGAGAAACTACTCTGCCTGTTTATTCCGTCTCTCAGGAATCACAAAGTCAAGTGTCTACAAGGCCTAGACAGGTAACAAAAATATGTGAAATGGGCATCATGGTATCCAAGACTCAAGTAGAGAGACCAGACCTTATTTAATTGTGGGCCACTTACAAAGCTCCAGCCAACTGTTGCCATTGTTGCCATTGCTGACATTCTGGCTCATTCTAATATAATTCATTTTTCAAAGAAGTTAGAAATCCAAATTTTTATGTACAGCTATTGATTTTTAAGTATTGGAAACAAAGTGCATTGTTAAAAATCTTGTGCACAAAACTACACACAGTTTGTATCTTCCTTCAAAGCATGTTGATCTTCCTCAGAAGTCCCTATTTTACTTTTTTTCTATGCTAACTTGACATAGTCTAGCTATCTTCTTCTTGTTCATTGTTTTAATTGTCACCTACATGCTGATAATTCTCAAATCTATATCTTCATCCCAGATCTTTTCAAAGCTCTTCAGACTTGAATACTCAATTACCTACAGAACCCCTCCACCTGACGAACATTTCTAAATCAACTGGCTCCAAAATGAACTCACAATATTGCTTCTGGAAGTTTTATCCCATCTGCATTTCCTGTCTGGGTTCACAGCACCACCATCCACCATCTTTTAAGCCATAATCCTAGAGACCCCTTCTCCCTTACCTCTGTTAGCCATTAAAGCCTGGGCACTTTATTGGCGAGACTTTATCTCATGTACTTTGGACATGTTTTCAGGAGAGACCAGTCCCTGGAGAAGGACATTATGCTTGGTAAAGTAGAGGGTCAACGAAAGAAAGAAAGACATTCAACAAGATGGATTGACACAATGGCTGCAACAATGGGCTCAAGCATAGCAATGATTGTGAGGATGTTGCACATAGGGTCACTACGAGTTGGAACTGACTCGATAGCATCTAACAACATAACAACTTTATTTTGCAAACCTGTGGCTGAGTAATGATACATATTATTATTGCACAATTACTGTAATCTCACTAATTCTTAGAGGTCTATGCCTAAACATTGTATGTGAGGTATTTTAATGCACATGCATTTATGTTTCTAATTAAAAGCAAGGTAAGTCTCCCCCACCCCTTTATAATTGAGTCTCCTGAAACTCAGAGCTTGTGTAACTTGTGAAAAATCCACATCGCTTGTAAGAAGCAAAACTGAGAATGGAATCCAGATCTAGCTCCAGAGCCTATGCTCTCGCCACTACACCAGTCAACTGGATTTGGAAGGATGGAAGTGTTTCTACAGATGGAAAGAAGGTGGGAAGACATTCAAAGCAGCTGCCATAATCTGTGAAAAAGAGCAGAGTCTGGAAAGTGTAAGGTTTTAACATACTTGTCTGAAGTGGAGATTCTAATATGAGATGATATGGTGAAGGCAATTAAAAGTAGCCTGAAGAGAACTCAGAACAATGAGGAGTAACAACAGACAAGTAAGACTTTAATTTTGTTAATTTCACTTTCTTGTATCTATTCTCTTTTTTTCCTCTAGGTAGGTGCTGCATATACATATGCAGAAAAATAATCCATAAATTCTACTTTTCATAATATCTACTCCCAGCCCAAATCTACAAATACTCCCTGCTATCAAATTCATACGTGTTTTTTTTGGCCTGAGTTGTAGAGTTCTGAATTTATATGAAGGCTTCCCCCTACTTGTTGTTCTTCCCTCCAGCTCTACTTCGATCAGATGAAGCATTCTTGTACCATCTCACACTCTCTTCTTTTACTCCGTTCAATCCTTTTTATGCCTCCCCTATCCTCTGATTCATTTTATGACAAGCTTAAATTCCACTTTATGAAGCTTTTGCTTCTGAAGTTTGTCCCCTTCTGACCTTCCTTCTTTCACCATTGTTAGACAGTATGCCCATTTAAAAAAAAAAAAACCTGTTGCCATATAGTGGATTCTAACTCATAATGACCATATAGGGTGGAGTAAAACTTCCCCACAGGGTTTCCAAGGAGCAGCTGGTGGATTTGAACTGCCGACCTTTTGGCTAGCAGCCATGCTCTTAACCACTGTGCCACCAGGGCTCTCTATAGTACACAGCAACTTCTAATTTAACACTTACTTGTCTCCTTAAAAATTTCATGTTAGGCTAGTTCTGTCTTTCCAGAAGATTATAAACTTCTTAAGGGCCTATATCATATCTAAGATTTCTTTTCAATAAAATATCTGGCATAATGAAAGAAACAAGACAATTGCCAATTGAACATTTAATTAATTAAAGTGACAACTGAACACTTAAAAGGCTGGATATTATCAGGGACAGATTAACATTGTAACAAATACTCACAGATGCTTAAGTAATATAGCAGTGATAAGTAATTTGATTGCTCTGAGATAATGACCATCACTTTTTGTGTCCATCCCTATCCCAGAAACACAGGTGTTGAGTCTAATCTGGGGCTGCCAAGAGATTGGATTTATTTATGTTGTTCATCTCGTTCCATATAAATTCTGAAATCTAAGTAAATCAATCCAATCCTACTTTATTGCTAAAATTAGTGTGAGTAATCCTAAATCCTTTTTTTTTTTTTTTCAGTCTGTATTCTTGGCTCTATAGTCAAGCTGTTCTTCTTGACCATGATGAGAGAAAAAGGAAAGTCCTTTGAGGCACAATACAAATATACACACTAAATCAAGCAGGGTTAGCTACATCCTCCCCAATGTGTTCAGAGCTCTTGTCACATTGCATTGATATTTTCTGTGATCTTCATCACAGTGTGCTACTTGGGGCACAAAGAGGCCAGTGTACTCAGAGTAAAATATTTCATGGCACACTAAGCACACAAAAATTGTCTTTGAAACTGGTCATAAGTGAAAAGATTCTAGTAGGTCTAGATGCTTTGTAACTAATAAGGAGTAGGAATAAGCAAGAACTTTGGATGCTTGAATCAGAATTTTAAACGGAGAGCTGTGATGTCTCCATCCATGGCCAGGTATTCTGGCAGTATCAGTCAATCAGGCTAAACAACCCTCAAGAGGCATATGAACTCAGAGGGAGGATGGAAGGCAACTTCTATGAATTTTCTTTCTTACCTTGAGACTCTCGTTACAGGACTCTCAAACCAAAAACCAAACCCACTGCCATCGAGTCAATTCTGACTTGGCTTCTAAATACTGAAGGCAATATGTTTTAATGAGTAATGATCTTTTCAATCCTTCACCAGTCACCCTCTCATGGAGAAGTCCATGAATAATAGTGTTTCATTTGTCTTATAGTCCCAAGAGTCACTAACACAGAATCTACTACAATGCCTTAAGTGGGTGCTCAAAAAATTGAGTTAAAACACTAATATCTAACCATGAATTCCCAAATCCCTCCATCCGTGTATCCATTCACTCAATGGGCTTTAATTTAGTGCTATTATGTGCCAGCATTGTGTCATGAGCCAAGCGCTAAGAATTTATTCACAAATACAATGGTATTCCAGCCTTCCAGGGGCTCACATTTCAGAGGGAGAATGAACAACTAAATGATAGTAAAATGAAGGGAAGGCCTTGACCAAAGGGTGCCATGGAATCATAGCAAAATGAAGTCTAAACCAGCCTGGGGTGGTCAAAAATGACTATCCAGAGATAGTGACCAGACAGCCAAGAGTCACTGGCTTACCCATGCAGCTGTTGTCCTTTCTACAGAAATGAAAATAATATATGCAATCAGACTTGGCAAGTTACATATTTCAACGGGAGAGGACAGATGCTTGTAGTAACAAATTGTTCCCTTGACTCTTCAAGGTGAGCTATAGTAAACAAATATAATGACTTAATTTAACAATTTTAGTTAATTAAAGCTGATATTTTTATTTTAAAATAATGAAAATGTGTAACCAAAGAGATCAAACATGGCAACTGCTAAGTGGACAACGTTTTCTGACAATGAGCCCCAATGTTAGTTAAAATGTATAAAGAGCTTTTTAATTTATCTGCTCCATTTGGACAAAGCAAGACAAACTAAATACAAAATCAAAACATGGCAAGATGACTAAGTTTTCTTTTATTTAGATATTGTTAATCAAAATAAATGTAAATATATACTCTTTGTAAAAATGTAAAAACTCAGAAGTATGTAAATTAAAAATAGAAATTCCCCATAACAATACTAAACAAAAATAATCATTATGAACATTTTGGTGCAGTCTTTTTCAATCTACTCTGTATACTCAATATATTTTGGTTCTTTGTTTTGAATAATTTAATTTTTGTGGTTGTTGAAAATGTACACAGCAAAACTGACACCAATTCAACAATTTCTACATCTACAATTCAGTGAGATTGATTCTATTTTTCAAGTTGTGCAGCCATTCTCAGTATCCTTTTACAAATTATTCTTCAACTATTAACATGAACTCACTGTCTTTTAAGTTTCTTCTGTAACCTTTTGAGTTGCTGTTATCCATTTGATCCCATATAGATAGCTCTTTAATGAGGCACAATGTTCAAGGCAGACATTCTTTACAAAGTAAGCTATATTACCGTTTAGTTTAAAGAAGACTTCAGATATTTTTAGTTTAATGTTTAAGGTTTAAAGATCATCTCAGGGCAATATTATCAAGAGTTTATCTAGCCTCTGTGACTTGAGAAAATCTGGATTCTATGAGAATTTGAAATTCTGTTCATTTTCCCCCTTTTGATCAGGAGTCTTCCACAGATTGTACGATCAAAACCTTCACTAGTGGTAGCTGGGCACCATCCAATTCTTCTGGTCTTATGGTATATTATGGTTCTTATGAAATTGTAAAAAAAAAAGATAGCCTATCTTTTTCACTCATCACTATATCTTACATATTGCTTACATATTAAATCATGGTTTTTAATGGCTGCATGAGATTCTGCCAAATAGACAGCACATTGTTTTCAGTCTAATAATTTGAAGGCACTAGAGTATTACTATCACTAACTGAAAAATTTCCCTTTGAAAAGAAAATAAAGTATAAAGAGTAGGAGAGGTGAAGACATTGCTATTTTGCAAATAAAATACCATTTTAGTAGCAGTTCTCTCTCAATAAAAATACTCACACTTGGTTTCTAATCTGTGGTTTTATCACTTCTGTAAAATGAGGTTTATTTTCACAGTCACTTAAATTTTCATAATATATAATCATTACCAAAACTTGTGAAAACAAAATTCAAACGTTAAATGCACGTATGTATTAATATATACACATATAACAGATTATGAAGCATATATAACAGACTATAGTTACTTATAGTTATTCTGACATATATGTTTATATACATTTGTCGTGTTTGTATTTTCAAAATTAAATAAATTTGTAACTCAAGTGGAGCAAAAAATATACACATGAAAGATGGAAGTTCATAATTCATTATTCTGAAAACAAAGAATAACCATATCTTGCAAATTACATATGATCTTGTCACTGTATTTTTTACTTTGGTAGATTATTTATTTGGTAGAGAGAGAGAGACAGAGAGAGAGCACACCCTGGTAGTGCAATGGTTAAGCAAGCATTTGACTGCTTAAGGAAAGATTGGGGGTTCAAATTCACCAGTGACTGTGGGAGAAAAGATCTGGTGAGCTGCTCCTGTAAAGATGACAGCCTAAGAAACCCTATGGGCTGTTCTATTCTGTCATATAGGGTCACTGTGAATAGGAGTCGGAATCCACTCGAAGGCACACAACAACAAATACATATATATGTGTGTGTGTATATATATATATATATATATGTATATATACACACACATATACACACACACACACAGAAACAATTGTACTAATTATTATTCTATTCTCATAATTGCTCAACTTACTTTTGTGGATCAGTTCTAACTACTCTGCTGTACGTGACTGAGTGGTAAATTGCAATTACAGTATAATATAGTATTACATGGAGCCCTGGTGGGGCAGTGATTGTTTGGCTGCTAACCAAAAGTTGGGTAGTTCGAATCCACCAGCCACTCCTTGGAAACCCTATGGGGTAGTTCTACTCTGTCCAATAGGGTTAGGGTTGCTATGAGTTGGAATTGACTCAATGGCAATGGTTTGTTTGTTTGTTTTTTTTTTTTTTGGTTTATGGTATTACATAGTACAGTAGACTATTAAGCAGTCACCGTTGAGTTGATTCTGACTCATGGTGACCTTGTGTGTGTCAGAGTAAAACTGTACTCCATAAGGTTTTCAATGGCTGATTTTTCAGAAGCAGACCATAAGATGTTTCTTCCCAAGTGCCTCCAGGTAGACTCGCAATTCCAATTGTTTGGTTGCTGAACATGTTAACCATTTACACCAACCAAGGACTCCATAGTATTATAAAAAACTGTGGGGATAGTCTTAACTTTAATCAGGAATGGAAGATGTGGAATACTCTCAACATTTATACTAATCTGTGAGGATATTTAATTGCCTTTACATATATTGTGAATGATGCTTGTTTGTTTATTTCCTCCCATCAATACCAGCTCTTTTACAACCTGTCTATTATCACAAAATATGTGGTTTGCAGTTCTGAAGCTACATGGTTGAGGCAATAAGCTGAGTATTTGTTACTGGAAGTAACAGTACTTACTGGAAAATAGTGAGCAGAATTATATACAATGATGGATTCTACAAACAGCAATTGAAGTAACAAAGCAGCATTTCTTGTCTAGGAAATGACTTCTTTTTTTTTTTTTTTAATTGTACTTCAGGTGAAGGCTTACAGAACAAATAGTTTTTCATGAAATAGTAGTACACATATTGTCTTATGACATTGGTTAACAACCCCACAACATGTCAACCCTCTAACTTCTCAATCTTTTTTTTTGGTGAAAATACACATAGCCAAAGATAAACCATTTCAAAAATTTCTACATGCACAGTTCAGTGACATTCACTATGCTCTTCCAATTGTGCTGTTATTCTCACTTAAGATGAAGGATTACGGAACAAAATAGTTTCTCATTTAACAGTTACTACACATGTTGCCCTATGACAATGGTTAACGATCTCACAACACATCAACAACACCCTTACTCAACCTTGGGTTCCCTATCACCAGCTTCCTTGTCCCCTTCTGCCTTCTAGCACTTGTCACTGGACTCCTGTACCTCGTTAGTCTCATTTGGTTTCACGGGGCTGTCCACTCCCAGGCTGAACAGTGAACCTTGGAGATAACTTCACCACTGAGCTAAAAGGGTGTCTGGGGGCCATATTCTTGGGGTTTCTCCAGTCTCCTTTAGGCCAGTAAATCTAGTCTTTTTTTTTTTTTTGAGTTAGAATTTTGTTCTACATCCTTCTCCAGCTCTGTCCAGAACCCTCTATTGTGATCCTGGTCAGAGCAGTCAGTGGTGGTAGCCGGGCACCACCTAGCTGTACTTGATTCATTCCGGTGGAGGCCTTGGTAGCTGTGGACAATTAGTCCTTCGGACTAATCTTCTCCTTGTATTCTGTTCTCTTCATTCTCCCTTGCTCCCCAAGGGATGAGACTAGTGGAGTATCTTAGATGGCTGCTCACAGGCTTTTAAGACCCCAGACACTACTCACCAAGGTAAAATGTGGAGCATTGTCTTTATAAGCTGTGTCATGCCAGTTGAGCTAGATGTTCACCGAGACCATTGTCCCCACAGCCCTCCTCCCAGCAATTCAGTCCCTCAGGGAGTTTGGATGTGTCTATGGGGCTTTCATGACCTTTCATTGTACAAGTTGTGCTAGTTTCCCCTGTATTGTGTACTGTCTCACCCTTCACCCAAGATACCACTTATCTATTGCCTATTTAGTATTCACCCCCACCCCTCCCATCCCTGCTAACCAACAAAGATTGTTACATTTTGTGTGTGAACTTTCTCATGGGTTTTTACAATAGAGGTCTCATACAATATTTGTCCTTTTGTGATTCTTCACTCAGCATAATGTCCTCCAGTTTCTGTTGACGGGCATCTAGGTTGTTTCCATCGTTTTGCTATTGTGAACAATGCTGCCATGAACATAGGTGTGCGTATGTCTATTCGAGTGACGACTCTTATTTCTCTAGGATATATTCCTAGGAGTGGGATTGCTGGATCGAATGGTATTTCTATTTCTAGCTTTCTAAGGAAGCGCCATATCATTTTCCAAAATGGTTGTATCATTTTGCATTCCCACCAGCAGTGCATAAGAGTTCCGATCTCCCTGCAGCCCCTCCAACATTTGTTATTTCCAGTGTTTTTGATTCGTGCCAGTAATGCCGGTGTGAGATGGTATCTCATTGTGGTTTTAATTTGCATTTCTCTAATGACTAGTGATTGCGAGCATTTCCTCATGTGTCTGTTGGCCATTTGGATGTCTTCTTTGGTGAAGTGTCTGTTCATTTCTTTTGCCCATTTTTTAATAGGATTATTTGTCTTTTTGTTGTAGAGGTGTTGGATTTTCTTATAGATTATGGAAATCAGATATTTGTTTGACCTATACTGTCCAAAAATTTTTTCCCAGTCTGTAGGTTCTCTTTTGACTCTTTTGGTAAAGTCTTTTGAAGAGCATAGCTGTTTGATTTTTAGAAGATCCCAGTTATCTAGCTTATCTGTTGGGGTTTGTGCAGTGATGGTTATGGTTTGTATCCTGTTAATGCCATGTATTAAGGCCTGAAGTGTTGGTCCTATTTTTTCTTCTATGAACTTTATAGTTTTAGGCTTTATATTCAGGTCTTTGATCCATTTTGAAGTAGTTTTTGTGTACGGCGTGAGATATGGGTCCTGTTTCATTTTTTTGCAGATGGATATCCAGTTTGGCCAGCACCATTTGTTAAAAAGACTGTCTTTTCCCCATTTGATGGACTTTGGGCCCTTGTCGAAGATCAGGTGACCGTAGGTGGATGGAATTACATCTGGGGTCTCAATTCTGTTCCATTGGCCAATTTAGCTGTCATTGTACCAGTAGCAGGCTGTTTTGACTACCGTAGCTGTATAGCAGGTTCTGAAGTCAGGTAGTGTGAGTCCTCCAACTTTGTTCTTCTTCTTCAGTAGTGCTTTACTTATTCGGGGCTTCTTCCCTTTCCATATAAAATTAATGATTAGTTTTTCCATCTCTTTGAAGAATGTTGTTGGTATTTGGATGGGGATTGCGTTGTATTTGTAAACTGCGTGGGTAGAACTGTCATTTTCACAATGTTGAGTCTGCCTATTCATGAGCATGGTGTGTTTTGCATTTATGTAGATCCCTTTGGGTTTTATGCAGTAGTGTTTTGTAGTTTTCTTTGTATAGGTCTTTTACACCCCTGGTCAGATTTATTCCTAAGTATTTTGTCTTTTTAGGGGCTATTGAAAATGGTATTGTTTTCCTGATTTCCTTTTCATCGTTCTCCTTATTGGTGTATAGGAATCCAACTGATTTTTGAATGTTTATCTTGTATCCTGCTACTCTGCTGAATCTTTCTATTAGTTCCAGTAGATTTCTTGAGGAGTCTTTAGGGTTTTCTATGTATAGTATCATATCATCTGCAAACAGGGACAGTTTAACTTCTTCATGAAAAATTTGGATGCCCTTTATTTCTTTTTCTTGCCTTATTGCTCTAGCTAGAGCTTCCAGCACAATGTTAAATAGGAGTGGTAATAAAGGGCATCCTTGTCTTGTTCCTGTTTTCAAGGGGAATGTTTTCAGCCTCTCTCCATTAAGAATGATGTTGGTCATTGGTTTTGCATAGATGCCCTTTATTATGTTGAGAAATTTCCCTTCTATACCTATTTTATTGAGAGTTTTTATCAGGAATGGGTGTTGGACTTTGTCAAATGTCTTTTCTGCATCAATTACAATGATCATGTGATTGTTCTTTCCTTTTATTTATGTGGTGGATTACATTGATTGAGTTTCTAATGTTGAACCATCCTTGCATACCTGGTATGAATCCTACTTGGTCATGGTCTATTATTTTTTTGATATGATGCTGAATTCTATTGGCTAGAATTTTGTTAAGAATTTTTGCATCTATATTCGTGAGAGATATTGGTCTGTAATTTTCTTTTTTTTGTGACATCTTTGCCTGGTTTTGGTATCAGCATTATGTTGGCTTCATAGAATGAACTCGGAGGTGTTGCTTCCTCTTCAATGCTCCGAAATAGCTTGTGTAGTACTGGTACAAGCTCTTCGGTAAATGTTTTGTAGAATCCTCTAGTGAAGCCATCTGTCCAGGGCTTTTTTTGGTTGGGAGTTTTTTATTACCTTTTCAGTCTCTTCTCTTGTTATGGGTCGGTTCAGATTTTCAACATCACTTTGTTGTAGTTTGGGTAGGCTGTGTGTTTCTAGAAGTTTATCCATTTCCTCTAGGTTTTCAAATTTGTTGGAGTATAGTTTTTCATAATATTCTGTTATGACCCTTTTTATCTGAGTTGGGTCTGCTGTAATGTCCCCCATTTCATTTCTTATTTGGGTTATTTGTGTCCTCTCCTGTTTTTCTCTTGTCAGTCTGGCCAGTGGTTTATCGATTTTGTGGATTCTTTCAAAGAACCAACTTTTGGTTTTGTTGAGTCTATTGTTTTTCTGTTCTCTATTTCATTTATTTCTGCTCTGATCTTTACTATTTCCTTTCTTCCAGTGGTTGTGGGCTTTTTTGCTGTTCTCTTTCTATTTGTTTGATTTCTGTATTTAATGTTTTGATTTTGTCCCTTTCTTCTTTTTTGATATGTGCATCTATTGCTATAAATTGTCCTCTGAGGACTGCCTTTACTGTGTCCCAAAAGTTTTGGTATGATGTGTTTTCATTCTCATTTGATTCTAGGAATTTTTTGATTCCATCTCTGATTTCTTCTATTACCCAGTGATGTGTAAGCAGGGTATTATTCAGTTTGCATGGAATTGTTTTTTTTTCCTTGCCCTTTCTCTTGTTAATTTCTACCTTGATGGCATTGTGGTCAGAGAAGATACTTTGAATTATCTCAACGTTTTGGATCTTGTTGCAGATTGCTCTGTGGCTTAAGATGTGGTCTATTCTGGAGAATATTACATGTGCATTGGAAAAGAATGTGCACTTTGCAGCGGTTGGATGGAGTGTTCTATATATGTCTATGAGGTCAAGTTAGCTGATTGTGCTCTTTAGGTCTTCTGTATCTTTGCTGAGTTTCTTCTTAGTTGTTCTGTCCTTTACTGAGAGTGGTGTGTTGAAGTCTCCTACTATTATTGTGGAACTGTCAATTTCTCTTTTCAGTGTTGTTAGAGTTTGTTTTATGTATTTGGAGCCCTGTCATTGGGTGTATAGATGTTTATTATGGTTATGTGTTCATGACGGATCATCCCCTTAATCATTACATAGTGTCCTTCTTTGTCTTTTATGGTAGATTTCATTTTAAAGTCTATTTTACCTGAGTTTAGAATTGCCACTCCTGCTCTTTTTTGGTAGTTGTTAGCTTGATATATTTTGGAAATGGCTTCTTAGTGCATATGATATGGGAAAGGACACCAAGATTTCCTATATATACGAATGATGAATAGTAGTGCCAGAATTCTTTCTAAAACACAAATATAATTTTGTTATAAACTCCTTAACATAATTCTTGCTGTCATCTGTCTTAGAATAAAGAACAAAATCCTTATCCTAACTTTCAAGGCCCCTCTATGCCTCTGTAAATCTTTATGGAAGCAGACTGCCACATCTCTATCACATGGAGCAGCTGGTGGGTACAAACTGGTGACCTTTTGGTTAGCAGCCATGCACTTAACCACTGTGCCACCAGGGGTGTCCTATAGGGTTGCTATGAGTCAGAATCGACTCGAAGGCAGCGGGTTTAGTTTTGGTTTCGTTTCCCTACCTCTGCAAGAGTATCGCCTCACCTCCACTAGGCACTCCATTCTCCTGCCACATTACTATTCCCCAAAGTTGTCCATGCATCTTCAAACCTTTTTTCCTATGCTTTTTTATTTGCCTGGAATTTTTTTTTTTTAATCTCTCTTTACAGCCTGGCAAAGTCTCATGCATCTCTTCAAGGCCCAAGTGCGTTGTCACATAATTCCTGAATCTTCCTCCAACAACTTGTGTTCTTGGGTGGATAGGACTTCAAGGAAGGGAATAGGGAAGAGGTTCAGACAAAATTAACAACAGTAATTTCCCAAATCATTCACTGACTAGGCACAGAGACTCCAGGACAAACAGTGCACCTATCTTTACCTGTATATCAGCCAGGTCTGCTGTGGAAGTTCTATACTCGTCTAAACAACTGATGCTTTTTAAAATCATTCAACTATCTCTATCAACTCCATATATCATAATTACATTTAGATGACATCCTTTTTTGTACCTCACGAGAATATCTTTTTCTATCATCAGACTTGTACTTCTGTAAGAAAACAAAATAATATAAAGAAAGAAAAAGGAAACATATACTCTCTAAAAACAGAAAAAATGCTTGAACTCACAACTGTTGGCATAATTCAGACAGACAACTCTCAGTATTGAAAGTCTTCAATAAGCAGGCTGATTAGACCTTAATTAATTTAACCATTCCCCAACTACACACCGCCAAATAATTCTTTAATGAGCTTTATCTTGTCTAGAGATTTTCCTATATTTATGAGGTCAAATGATTCAAAATTTATAACAGATTTTCATAAACTGTGCCAAATTAATTTTCAAAAGCATTGCATCTATTTTGAATGCCCTAGCCACCTTGAGTGATTAAAAATTCTCTTTATCTTTACTACTAAAATTTTCTAATTATGTAAAGCTAATTTATATCTCATTTAAAATTTCTTTTTCTATTATTACTAATAAAGTTAAACATGCTTTATGATTTATTTACTAGATTTATCTATTTACTCCAATGTGAATTATCTATCTGTACATCTTTCCTCCATTCCTTTCTATCTAAAAGAAGGTGTGTGTGTGTGTGTGTGTGTGTGTGTGTGTGTGTGTGTGTTATCCTTTATTCAGTATAGTGGCATGGGATATTTTCCCAAGATTTCATTGCCTTTTTGTTTGTTTTAATGTTTAAAAAAAGGCAAGTACATTGAAATGGCAATCTTTATGGACAATACAGAGAAATTTAATCAAAGAAATTATTTTAGGAGAATTCACATTTAACTGACAACACATACCTAAAAAGTATTGATCCATGCCCTGGTGTCATCCTGTATCTATCCTTTATCCCAGGCTGAACTGAATTTTAATCAGCAATAGAGATGAGCACATAGTAAACGTTCACAAAGAACTGAAAGCAGTTCATAACTAACTGAATTAAAATTCAAGATGGTCCTGATGTTTCCAAGCAAGTTGAAATTTAAGAGTGCACAAATACAATCATCAGGAGCCCTGGTGGCCCAGCGGTTAAAGCACTCAGCTTCTAACCAAAAGGTCAGTGGTTTGAACCCACGAGCCGTTCCACAGGAGAAAGATGTGGTAATCTGCTTCCCTAAAGATTATAGCCATAGAAACCCTATAGGACAGTTCCATTCCATCCTATAGGGTCGCTATAAGTCAGAATCTACTTGACAGTAACAGGGTATATACAACCATTTATTTCGAATTTAAAAGTGCTGTATGGGGAGGCTTATTTGTAAAAATTCATGTGGAAAAGAGGAGGGTGTGAAATTTTAATTGACCAAAAATGTTAAAATGAGCCAACAGAGTGCTATAACTGACTAATTAAAAACCCAAATAATCTTGGGCTAACCTTATATGTATGAAGTTTAAATAATTGGAATTAATATTCTTACCTGGATAGATTATGTAAGATCATGACTATGAGTATTAGGAGCATGGGGTGTAATTCTGGACAGAACATGACACGAGTGTGAGGGTTAATTCAGGTCACTACATTTTAATGAAACATACAGCATACTAGAGCTTGGATGCTAAAGGTTTTAGAAACGGTTATCTACGGAAAGTTTGCTTAGCTTAGAAAGGTACTACGGCAAAGTGTGATATCTGTTTTCAAAAATGAAACAAGTTTGAGCTCTATATTAAAGGAACTAGATGTATTTTGTGTCAGTCAGTTCAGGTTATGAATTAGTTATTATAGATATCCAGCGAAGATGTGGGTTCCCTCCCTCCCTTCCTTACTGCCACAATCAGTCACCAAATATTTATTGAATATGGAACATTTATGTGATAGTGTGATAGGCCCTCAGGGTAGAGGTACTATCAAGGCATCATCCTTGTCGTTAAGGAATTCACAGTCTGACAGAATTGATATTATGCATATTTATGGAGTCCATGGGTGTGCAAACAGTTAAGTGCTTGACTACTGACTGAAAAGTTGGCAGTTCGAACCCACCCGGAGGCTCTTGTAAAGAGAGACCTGGTGATCTGCTTCCAAAAGATGACAGTCATGAAAGCATTATGGAATGCAGCTCTAATCTGCACACATTGGGTCATTCTGAGTCAAAATTGACTCAGTGGCAACTGGTTTGTTTTTTTGGCTTTATACACACACACACACACGTATGTGTGTTGTTAGCTGCCACAGAGTTGGCTCTGACTCACAATGCCTGGTCCTGTGCAATTTTCATATATATATATATATGAAAACGTACCACAGTGGTTAAGAACTCAGCTGCTAACCAAAAGGTCGACAGTACGAATTCACCAGCTGCTCCTTGGAAACCCTATGGGACAGTTCTACTCTGTCCTACAGGGTTGCTATGAGTCAGAATCGACTCAGCATCAATGGGTTTATCTCTGTCTCTATCTATATATATCAAGGCGTGTACAAGATACAAAGAGTACGGCACAGGAAATGTGACTATTCCAGCAAAAGCAGGCCAACGTATCTGTTGAATGGGATATCATTTAGACTTTTTTATTTACAGACACAGTATCTCTTTCCAAAAATCATATGCATAGCCTTATAAGATACCAAAGAAGTAAAACAAAAAACAAAATATATTTTAGAATATAAAAACCAGGGACATTTTTCAAAATGAGGAGTAATAATGTTGTTACTGAATAGTAAATATAGAATTGAGTTTCCTGGTTGTCACAGCCAAAAAAAAAAAGAAACATTCTGACTTACAAATTTTCCATTAAGAAAGAAGGAAGCATGCCAATTTTTCAAGAGGAAAAAACAAAAAAACGCTTCCTGTTGCATTATAAATCTTTGGAGCCAGGAAGAGGTTAACTGCTTTTCTAACTGTGCCTAGGTAAGACTATATTTTAAGTAGTTAAAAATAAAGTAACTAAACAAGGATAAGCTCATTTTACAAGGGGAAGAAATAAAGGGTTATAGAAACTGTCAAATTCACTTGTGACATTTACTATAGATGGTAAAATTACAGACGGTGCAATGTAGTTAAGATCTGATAGGAATAACATTATTCATTTTACTCTGACCCCCCATTTTCACAAGCTTTCAGTGAATCCACATCCACTAGTTTCATGAACTTCAAGAATTACTGAGGAGGCAGCCAATATCTGAGCAGATGGGACTCTCCCGAGTGTGCTTACTAGTTTACCGGGGCTTCCCAATGGGCTTTCTCCTACATTGAAAGTGGAGTTATGTCAGCATTTTCAAGCTCTTTTGTCAGCAGACCCTGAATGTTAAAAGCATCTAGATGGTCTCTTCTACCAGATTTAAATTGATCAAAGTGCTATCTGACCAGCACAATGTACATCAAATTGCATCTATAGACCCATTTTCTTCTTTCCAGGACTTATTTTCTTCCTTTCTTAGTCCACCACATATATTGAATCAAATGGAAAGAATGGAGAAAAAAATTCTTAAGACAAAGAAAATATATAACATTTCTTTTGTATCTACTACTTCATTGTCTTAATAGCCTCTGCTTGAGCTTCTCTTAAGATCATGCATGAAAATTCTTAGCTATCATAAGGATGCCCTGACGAGGAGTGAGGAGAAAAGGCATCTCACACTGCTCATTAATTTATTCAAAGATATGTATTGATTCCTACTTGTATGGAGTTATAACTTAACAAGGCAGACACAGGCATAGATTCTTGGAGATTTATATTCTAGTGGGGAATATAGATGACAAGTAAACAGATGAAAATAGCAATTACAGATTGTGATAAACGCAACAATGATTATGAGACTGGTGATACAGAGTGACTGGAGCTTTGGAGTGGGAGGGATAACGCTCCAGACGGTGGCCAGGAAGTATTCTCTGAGGTGATGACGTTTGACCTGAGTCCTGAAGGTTCAGCAAAAGCTAGTCAACCAAATAACTGGACTGGAGAATTTAAAGAAAAGGGAATGACAAGTAAAAAGGAATAGGAAAGAAAAATTAAGCATGTTTAGGTAACAGAAAAGTGACCAGTGTGGGCTGGAGTATAGTGAGCAAGGCTAAGACAGGAGCAGATGCCAGAACATGCAGGACCATCACAAAGAGTCAGAATTTTATCCTAAGAATGAAAGCTATTGGAGAATTTTAAGTAAGGATGAGATGTGATCTGATTTATAACTTCATAAGAGAACTCTGGCCCCAGTATGTGAAGGAGATGAAGAGAAGAGCAGAAGCAGGAGATGAAATATAAAGCAATTAAAATAGTAGAGTTGACTTGAGCTAAGATGGTGGGGTAGAGCTGAAGAAAGATATATGGGTGATATATTTTGGAGATAGGACCAAGAGGACTTGGTCAGATGGGGAGTGTCAATCAGGAAAACAAAACAAAACCCGGAGCCCTAGGAAGTAACAGAAGAAGCAAGAAAACAGAAGATAAAAATATCAAAACTAGCAATGTGACCACTAGGGACTGTTAAGAAAGGGTAGGGAGGTGAAGGGCAGAAAATAGAGTAACTTGGGACAAGATAAAACACAGAACTTCTGCTCAAACTCAAATTCAGTCAAGGGAAAAAGGGCAGGAGATTTGTACAAATATAGCAGTTCAAACCACTTGTAAAAGAATGGCTTATTCAAATAAATAGCGTAGGGAAAGGAAAAAAAGGATTGATTTTCAACACACATAAGCAAATAAATTCCAAAGGAGTTAAAGTTCTAAATA
Source organism: Dugong dugon (assembly GCA_030035585.1). Lineage (NCBI taxonomy): Eukaryota > Metazoa > Chordata > Mammalia > Sirenia > Dugongidae > Dugong > Dugong dugon. The sequence goes on from CM057467.1 coordinate 39,720,549, forward strand.
TAACATTTTAAATCATAAAAATACTAGAAAAATGAAGGATAATATTTTTATAGATTTAAGGATGGGAATGCCTTCATAAGCATAATATGAAACCCAGAAGCTGTATAGAAAATGAGTCACAGAGTTGATTACATAAAATTTAAAATGTCTTTATGACAAAAGACATCCTAAAAGAAAAAAAAGCCAAAGGCAAAGTGGAAAAGTAATTTGCAGCATACATGACAAAGGGTTAATTTATACAATGCATAAAACACTTTCAAAGATAAAGAGGAAAACATCTGTAAAGGCAAAGTACAGAGAGTTCACAGAGAAAGAAGTACAGAAGCTTATAAATATAGGAAATAATAATCAAAAATATGCAAATGAAAGCAGCAATTAGATATCATTTTCACCCATCAGTACAAGTGAAGAGACTGATAATGGCTAGTGTTGCCAAGTGATAGGAAAACAATTATTCTCACATAGCAGTGGTTGTAATTTAAGTAATTTTTTTTTTGGAGACTAAATTGGCAGTATCTTCTAAAATCAGAAGTGTACATTATTGTCACCTCTAGAAATTGACCCTACAGGAATAGTCACACAAATACACAACGAGTTTTACTGTTGCTTTGTTTGTAATAATGAAAATGAGGAGACAAGTTAAGTGTTGATCCTGAGGGGACCACGTAAATTAATCATACTAATTTCACACAACGGAGTATCACATAGTAGTAAAAGAAAATTAGATAGCTCTTATATACAAACAGAAAATGATTTAACTATTTATGATAAGTGAAGTAAGCCATTTATAGAATATATATATATATATATATATATATATATATATATATATATATATATATATACTGCCACAAAGGAGCCCTGGTGGCACAGTGGTTAAAGCGCTCAGCTGCTAACCAGAAGGTTGGCAGTTCAAACCTACCAGCCCCTCTGCGGGAGCAAGATGTGACAGGCTGCTTCCATTAAGATTTATAGTCTTGGAAACCATATGGGGCAGGTTTACTCTGTCCTACAGAATTGCTATGAGTTGGAATTTGACTCAACAGCAATAGGTTTGGTTTGGGTAGTGCCACATCATTTTTATTAAATACATTTATTTCTAGATAAATACTGCAATCTTATGTTTATAGTACTCTATTTCCCTCTATCTAGGTAAAAATCTAGAAAGATTTCCAGAAAGTGCTTACTAAGTGGCAGAATTACAGAATATTTTGACCTTTTAAAATTTCTGCATTATTTGAAACGTTCACAAGCGTTAGTTATAAAACAAAAAAAAATATGAAAAATGGAAAGAACATAACGTATATTTAAAGTTAATGATGAAAAATGCTCATTTGGAAACAAGCATTTGAGCAACTAAAATAATCAATTAAATGCTGTTTCCAGCTTATGGTGTTTTCAATTTTTGTTGTGTTTAGAGAATAGAGGAGGTATTAAATCTAAAATATTTTGACCCTTTATTTCCAAAATAACATCGAACTTTCTAGTTGACAATATGAGTAGTTCTATTAAGCTGAAGGCAAGTGGAGATGCTCTGAAGGCTGGAGTGACTTTAACATAGGGTGATGCTCTTTAAGACAGTCCTAACTATGTTTATTTGGAATCTAAAAACATGTCAAAGAAAACCTGAAGTCAAATGCCTGGTATCTAAGCAAATCTTTAAGTACAGCACTCGGGAAATTATGTTTCAAATAGCTTTCGGTATTCTGAAATCAAATAACATTTCCATAAAAATATGTAGGCTGGCCAACTAATGAAGCATTCAATGCTGTTTGCATAACTGTTAAAGGAGCCATTTAGTCATTTTTACACATGGTGGTATTTATGACATGAATTTGGCAATGCAAAGTAATGGGGGTGTCATCATTTAGAATTCTGAAATTTCTGTACTGCATTATGAATCACAGAGAAGAATCAATGCCTAGTATAAAATGTTATACATGTTTGCTGGGGTAAATCAAAGTTGTTAAAATAAAGAGGTAGCTTTGAGAAAAACATCTTGATCTTTAAATTAACAGTCACCTAGATAATACCACTCCCAGTAGTGGTTATCTTGTATAAACTGCAATGACCAAGATATTGTTGCATCATGAATGGCAGGCAAAATAGCACATTGGTTAAGAAAACAGACCTCAGGATCTGATGCACTGGATACTTTGTGATCTTAGGCAAATTTTCACAGCTACGCAAATCTTCAGTATCTTACCTATAAAAATGGTTATAATATCTACTCCTTAGGAGTTGCATAAGAATTGAGGTAACACAATAACTTGGTAGACAGTCAGCACTCCATTGTAGTAGCTGTTATTATTATTCTCAGAGGAGGAATGAGTTTTAAGGAACAAGGAGATATCAGCAATGTTAAATCCTGCGGACTGTTCACAGCAATGAGGAGTAAAGAACAGCAATTGGACTTACTAATTTGTAAGTCACTGATGACCTTTAAGAGCACAGTGTTTCGGTAGTTGTGATGTTGGGGAAAAAGGTAAATAGTGATAAAAATAGAGGAAGCTGATGTAGAATATTTAGAACTTTTGATACTAAGGGAGGGAATAAAAAGAATAAGATGACAGTTTTCAAGGCAGAGGGCCAAGCCAAGGATTTTTCGAGTTAGGTCACACTAATTACTCTCTACATCAGGGAAGAAGCTAGTGGAGATGGAGTTTATGGAAAAAAAATTTTAAAAATCTGGTTTCCAAGATAAAATCCTATCCTGCTTCTAAAATGAAGAAGCTAAGGAAGGAAGTACTGGTCTTTTACCTAATTCACATGCAAATTGCTAATGAGATCAGGCCTGGGCTGCTAGCTGAAAGATTGGAGGTTTGAATCCACCCTGAGGCACCTTGGAAGAAAGGCCTGGTGATCTACTTCTTGAAAAATCAGCCATTGAAAGCCCTATGGAGCTCAGTTCTACTTTGACACACATGGGGTCGCCATGAGTCAGAATATATTGAACGGCAACGGGTGATACTTAGGACTCTGGTAATTGGCCTTGGTTTATTTTTTTGTTTGTTTGTTTGTTTTTGGTGAGTGGAACTCTTTGAAAAGCTGTTTAAAATTTCAGACTGTCCCTTTGAATACACACACACATACATTTTGCATATAATTAGGATAATTAATCTCTCTTTTAATGGTCCATAGATCCCAGAAAGTTACCCTCTCTTAGGACTTAGAAATAATTTTGACAAATACAGATTTAGGCTTGTGTATATAAATTAAAATTAACGATTTATTGAGAGGTCATAAAAGTTCCTATGAAATATCAACAGAAATATATTTATTCAAAAAAGATAAATTGCCTTTTCAAAATATAAATAACTCTTGAAACGATAAGAATGTCTCAGAATAAATGCTTTATATGTCATAGAAAATGTAATAAAGATAAAATTAACTGAGTTCTAACTATATGCTGAATGTTTTCCAGACATTTTTCTAATACTCATAAGAGTTATGTATGGTAGGTGTTATTTCCTCAAGTTAACAGATGAAGAAAACAGAAACCAAGGCTCGGAAGTGTAAAGTAATTTATCCAATATCAGGATACAAGTTCAGCCCAAAAGTCCAAATAAAACTATCTCCCCCAAAATAAAAAAATAAAAAAAAAACCAGTTGCTAAGGAATCAATTCTGACTCATGACAAACCTACCTAGCTCTAAATAAAGATAAGAATATTTTAGATATCAGCAATGTACATTACATACAAAACACTATGATTTAATAGAATCTATGTATGGTTAATAAAGACTGCTTTCTTTTCCCCCCAGGCCAAAATACAAAAGAACCCTCTAAAAAGAAGGAAAGGTCTATGTTAAAGATATTACAATTATCCTTGCAATTTATTCTTTAAACTTTGAGCCTTGGATAAGGCTGATCACTGTTTACTTGAAATTCTCACTATCTCTTGGCTCCTGTGAAATTACTCTTGCTGCATTTTCCTCTGAACTCTCTGACCCATTTTCCTTAGTCTCTTTTGTTTTTCCTTTTCCTGCCCCTTAAGTACTGGTACTTCCTAGGTTTTGTCCTCTGCAGTCTTTTCACTGTTTATGCTCTTTCTGGATGACCTCAGCTACTTCTACGGCTTCAACCAACACCAAATGACTGTCTTCAGCTCAGACTGAACCCAAGAGCGCCCGGAGATACACCTATCAAACCGTCTACTTTATGTCTCCATTATGATGTCACTGAAACACCTCAAAATCAGTATGTCTACACTAAACTCTCATCTTCACCACACAAATCTACCCCTTCTCTGTATGTCCCTATCAAATCATTTTCGCAGGCCTGAAACTCGGGAAATCATTTTTAATTCTTATCACTCTCCGTAGGTGGTGCAGTCGTCAAAGATCTTGGCTGCTAACTGAAAGGTTATCGATGTGAACTCACCAGCCACTCAGCAGGAGAAAGACTTGGCAGTCTGCTTCTGTAAAGATTTACAGCTTTGGAAACACTATGTGGCAGTTCTACTCTGTCCTATAGGGTCGCTATAAATCGTAATTGACCCAATGGTGGGGGGTTTGGCTTTTGGACCACCCTTTTTTCCCACCATTCCATACATACATCCAGTCAATCACTAAGTTCTGTCAGGATTACCTGCTTAATATTGTCGAATCTATGTGCTTTTCTCTCTCTTCAGTGCTTCCACTTTTAATCATATACTTATCATTCTAGAGTGTATTACAGCAAGATTCAATTAATTGGTCTTTTTCTTCCTTTCCAATCTATTCTTCCCCTTCCAACCAGTCTGTTCATTGTAAAACGCAAATTTGACCATGCTGTTATTGTGTATAAATCATTAATGGGGTTCCCCTTTTTATTCAGAAGATTCTCCTTATAATGGCTATCAGATCCTCCGTGGGTCTGTAGAGCTTCATTCCTTAGCCCATCTTTCCTTTCCTTCATGCTCAATACCACAGCGGAACTAAACCATATTCCATTGCTTAAACACACCAGGCTCTCCCACACCTTGGTGTCCTCTCATGTGTTGCTCCTTTGGCCAGCATACCCTCCTTCCTTCCTCTTTTTCAGATGCCTAAACTAAAGCCTTAATGCTCAAATCAGGCAACATCTCTCCTAGGAAGCCACGCCAGGTTTGGTGTAATTATCCTTCCTATAAATTATCTCTATCATAACACGTTGTTTCTTTGACATAGCACTTAATCTTGTTGTGTTGTTGTTGTTAGCTGCTGTCCCGTTGATTCTGGCTCATGTCACCTGCATGTGTTACAGAGTAGAACTGCTCCATAGGGTTTTCTTGGCTGTAATCTTAGTGGAAGCAGATTGCCAGGCCTTTTCTTCCGAGGTACCTCTGGGTGTGTTCGAACCACCAAGCTTTAAGTTAGCAGTCTAGCACAAACTTTTTGCACTACCTAGGGATCTTGCAATACTATACTGTAATAACTGATTTGTTTATCTTTTGCACTGGACTATCAGCTCCTTAAGGGAAGCAACTACTCCAGTTAAGTTTTTGTATCCTGTTTCTAGCATAGTGTCTTGAATATAGTTGCCCCTGATAAATATGCTTAATGAATAAATGTGATAAATCCATTACTTATTCCAATGAATGAATGAATTCATTACATAATATGACTTTTGTCTTTGCTATATCACTCACTATCATATGCTTAATGAATAAATGTGATAAATCCATTACTTATTCCAATGAATGAATGAATTCATTACATAATGACTTTTGTCTTTGCTATATCACTCACTATCATATGATTAATGAACAAGTTGCCCAGAAATGTCTTGCCATATTTTGTTTAAAACATTGTAATTAGAAAAAAAAAAAAGATAAATGAAAATTCTTTTTTTCTTGCTTAATATAAGTAAACTTAATTTAAACGTGTGTTTTTCACATCCTTATAGCCTCTTGATAAGGCTCTACAGGTTATTAGCTACACAGTCTTTAGCAAGTTAAGTGACTCCTTTGAGCCAAAGCTGACCTATCTACAAAATAATGACTCTTTCCAGAGTGTCTCACAGTTTGAGTAAAATCATGTATACGAAAGCAGTTTAAGACTATGTATTGTCATAAATGGGTCTACCCAGAAGTTCCTCTAAAAAAATGCCTGGAGACCTACTTCCCAAAAATCTGCCTTTAAAAACTCTACGGAGCACAGTTAGATTCTGACACACATGGCGTTGCTATGCGTTAAAACTGACTCAATAGTAACTTTTTAAATCTTAAAATGGAAGGTGCATTATATACATTCTTCATTTTAAAATCCTCAACAATACTGTTACTCTGTATATAAGACATACACACATTTCCCAAAGACAGCAAGTAAAATTTTTGCTCTTTGGGGAATAAACAACACTTGGAAGAATCTACATTAAAAAAAGTACTAAGGAGTTTTTGTGACAGTTTTATGAAAGCTTAATCCTGTGACGAGTCTGAAATTTATCAGCTGAAATTATGCATCATCCTATCTGTTAAGAAACGCACAAGCCATAGAAACAAGAGTCATATCTTTGTCATAAATCTCACAATGGAAGATTAAGGGGAAGGGAGAAAAGTTATTACAAAACTAAAGAATTATTTCAAATTAGCATAGAATCTTGCTATTAATTCAAGATAAGGAAAGCTGCTGACAGTCACAGTAAAGTTATGTCACTCATTTTCCTAAAAATAAGTAGAAGTCAAAGAGTATCTAATTCTAACACACCTTCACTAATGTCATTGCAGTTCAGCCCAGAGTTTATGCTTAGCATGTTCAAAATTAATACATCAGACCTCTAAACCAAAAAAAAAACCCAAATTCGTTGCCATTGAGTCGATTCTGACTCATAGGACCCTAGAGGACAGAGTAGAACTGCTCCACAGGGTTTCCAAGGCTATAAATCTTTATGGAAGCAGACTGCCACATCTTTCTTCCGTGGAGTAGCTGGTGGGTTCAAACTATTGCCCTTTTGGTTTGCAACTGAGCACTTTAACCCCTGTGCCACCAGCATTCCTCTATCAGACCTATACACACTCGTAAATTGTCTTTTTAGGGCTTCATGTCCCTAGAAGGGAAAACGTATAACCATATTTAAATACTATTTAATTAAAGCCAAATATTACAACGTTTAGTGCACTTAAATTCAATGAGTTCATAGTTGGAATTGACTCGACGGCAATGGGGTTATATAAGTGGAAAGGCCTGCAAGTTTACTGGATATAAGGTCACATTTTCTCTGTATTGATATAAATTAAAAACTATATTTTACATTCCATGCTACTTTTGCAAGTGACACTCATCTCGGACAATTAGTGTTGACAACTAAACCAGCCACAAATAGAATATTTAACTTAATAAGAATAACTTTTTCATTATTACTTTGGTACAATATCTATTCTATTTGTGATTGCTACAACTTTTCCATCTGTTATCTTTTAAATCGTTGAATAGAAAGATTTAGACAGAAAAGGAGAGGAAGACAAACACATCACTAAAAAAAAAAAAGAAAAATATTAATCAATTGCTTCTTATCAAAGTTAAAAAAAATAGAAATACTCCATAAAATTATTTTATTATTTCACTAAGGTGATAGATAATACATGGACACTTGATCTATTTTATTATTGATTTCCTATTGCCCATCTGAAATTGAAAAGGGCCATCTGGTTTGCACACACCAAATTTAGCATACATAATCCTCTATACCAAAATATCTATTCATTAGCTATTAGAAAAACGTAAGAAAACAGCCTGTCTTCAAGTTATTCCAAATATTTTGCAAGTGTATATCGAATTTCACTAGTATATTTGTTTGCAAAGATAGCTATTTTGGTATCTGTCTGAAATGCAATTGTATAATATTTTAATAAAATAAAATTGCCCTTATTGAATTTATTTTTTAAATATTCTTTTGGCATCCCCCATACTTTGGATAGAATACAAGAAAGGTATACTTTAATTAAATTTTGAAATCTGAATAAAAGGGCTACTGATTGCATCTATTTGTTGTTGTTGCTGTCATTGTTATTGGAATAGATCACAATTTTATTTTATCCGTATTTCTTATCATTTTAGTTTTATATTGAGCGAAGCGTGATTTTCCTACAGCATGAAGAGTTTAAAAAAGAAAGTATTTTAATTTAAGCTTAAACAAGTACTGCTGAAAAGAAAATAAGCTATAAGAAATATTATTTTTCCTTAGGAATTTGGGATTTAGACCAAAAGTGATAAGTTTGGGTTAACCAGGTTCAGATTTAAATAGTATGTCAACTTTATACACAGAATGGCTTAGATTGCTAAAGTAGTCTTAGAGTGCTAAATTAATTCTGAGGCAGAAGAACTAGCATTAAACTATACCTGTCCACAACATGACCAAAACTCTATTCTCTAATCTGACATTTTTGTCTTCGAGTATACAGTCCACAACATAATTAAACATACCCTGTTTAATGGCCCTTATACAGAGACAGACTAAACCCTGCAATTTTATAAGAAACCACTGCAGGGAAATCATGATTAAATAAACCTAACCAGCCGCATATTATGTCTTTACACGTAATCCCACATGAAAAATTTAAAAATCTAGTCTGTATCACTGTGAGAAATGAGTTCCATGTTAATTCTTCAGAATACTAAGTTTCAAGACCTATTTTTACCCTTTTGTACCCAAAGGCATAGAGCTTGATACATGAGGTTGCCTTATACTCACTGCTTACATTTCACCTTTGAGTGGAAAATCATGCGTGTATATGCGCTAGGTCAGTCCACGCAACAAACACAATCACATGACCCACACACTCTGACCATTGATTTTTCCAAAATTTTGCTTAGATTTGCTTTAAGGACATTCAGCATACTCATTCGTCAAAACAAAATTCCCTTTTCTTCACTAGAAAATATTTTTCCTAATTTACAATTTACATTAAAAAAAGTTCGTAAACACCTACATAAAATCAATTATTTGTGATTATGAAAAACAGTAGGTTACTAACACTGTATTACGCTTGGAAAAAAAAGATTTAAACTTTTCTTAGTTTCAATTTTCTCAATCCTAATATGAAAAGACCAGCATGCTATAGACAGTCTACACTTCAAATGTTCTACTTTTGTTCTGTATGCAGCTTCCTATCAGTTTCTTACGTTTACAGGTACTTTAACAGTAACATTTTATTTTATATAATATTTTCATCACACAAAGAAAATAATAATAGTTAAAATTATCCTAAATGGGGTTAACAAATGATGTAGAGGATGAAAGCATTAGCACTTATATAGTATATATATCTGGTAGTCAACATACAAACTTAGAATATTTAAGAACTTAAATTATAAACAAAACAAAAACCAAAATCACTTATGTGTCTGTCACATTTAAGAAAATCTTTTTCAAAATTTATTGTAACTAATAATTACTATTTAAAAATTAATTTACTGTTGACAAAGTCGTTTCACATATATTTAGATTATGGATGATTTTTAAAGCTAGCACTACTATTCATGTATTAAAGAAAATGCTTTATACCTACAATTACTTTTAAAATTTAGAAGACAAAAGTAGTAGCTGTGAATTTGCAAATATGACTCTCCACAAACGAGCTCTAATTTATATGCATTTCTGTTTAAAAATAACACCCTCCTGCTTTACTGTATTAAAGATTTTATAACTAACTACAACAAATAAATTGTTTAATTCATTAGTACTTTTAGAAACTATGGTATTCTTGCAAAATGACACAATTTTGTCCGTTTTCAAAAATGTCAAATGCTTAAACTCCTAATAAACCAAGTTCTAGAATGAAATCCTAAAGAGAAGACAAAAATTAAGGAAAAGTGATCATGTCATCAGTTAGGTGAACTAATGGCAAATAAATATTGATCAGAATAATTAAATTAATTAAATATATAGTCTTTAAACACTTAAAATTCTTTGCTTTGAGTTTCACTTCTTTCTTTGTTCAGTACACTTCCTTTGAGAAAATTTTTAAAATTAAAATATACCAAGTTTGATATAATACAAACACTCTACAATTCAGATTGAACATTACTGCTATGAAAACATGCAAAATTTTATACAGAAATGACTCCTATATGTCTTATATAACCTATAGCCATTATCTTAATATGCACATTTTGAACAGTGGTATTAGCATGTAAAACTGAGGAGATATTTAATATTTCCTTCAAGAGTGAAAATGCAATATAAATGTTATATTGACTGATCATGTTTTAGATTGTTTTAAATTAATGTTTTTTTTTACATTAAGTTACACAATATCTTGGAGGGAGCACTGAACAACTGTTTCAGTATAGCATTAGGTGAGGTCACACTGTTTAGTTTCATTGTGTGGGATAATAGATCCATCTGGTTGGTTTGTGAATTCAGGTGGATTGGAGACTAACGTGATTTGGCACCAAGGTAAGGATTCACAGACTTATATCTACAGGATATATGCATTACGTGATAGTAAGAGACATTTACAACCCAGAATATAAGAGCAGGGCAGCCTCAAATGACATCACCAGATCATCTGCAGCATCAACCAACCGACTCAAATATATATCCTACACACCACCACTCCCCTGTCTTTCTCACTATTAGCAAACCCTCCAAGGCCTTCCCCAGTCTAAAAGAGTATGTGTCTCCTTTAAAAGCAAGACATATGCTAACTCAAATGAAAAACAAGAAACCAAAGGGATCAAATTTAAAAAAAAAAAAAAACTCAACTGAGTAAAATTTTCACTAAATTAACATTTAGATAATAGGAACAACAAAGAAACATTAAAGGAGAAATTAACTTGAATTATCTAGATAAAGAAAGAAAGGAAGGCAGGAAGATAGAGCCACCTGATTATCCGAATCTAAACCTTGTTTATAACTCTGATTTGCTCCTGAATCAGGCATCTGTGGGAACCTTGAGTTTCTTTCTTTAAAAATTAAAACAACAACAGTAGTAATGAAGGAACTCTATTGTCTCATCTTAATTCTCTTCTAATTTATCCATAACTTTTGTTTTACTTACAGGCATTTGTTACAGCAAAACTGTTGGCTGTCTCAATGTTGTCCACATGAGGTACCAAATTAAAAGGAGCTTCCGATGCATTGGGGCTGGTGTTATGAAGAAAAATTGCTAATCGAAAAGCAGTGTATTCCTGATCTGTGTTTCGGATGAAAAGACCACCTATTAAAAACAGCAGGAAAAGCACATTCAGTGTTTCCTCTGTTAAATGTTATACCCACCCCAAGCACTGTCACATCGGCTGCTGTTCACAATCACAAGCATAAGCATAAGGAACTGTCCCTGGCACATCTTGGGAGACTGCCCTTTGTCCCAAAGGTGCATGCTTAGTATTTTAGTCTTTAAGACACCTCAGCTTTTTCCTGTCCCAATTTGTCATGATCGCAATGACCTCTGAGACCATTTAGTGTGTTTTCCTTTCTCTCTCTTGCCCTCCCCATAATTCCCAGCACCCTGCTACATCAGCTAGCTCAGGGCATTTCTAAGAGACATGCAGATGAACAGAAAAGAGGATTTGCATTAAAATATAGAAATGAAGAGATGTGGTGACATGCAGTGAAGAGGGAAATCAGAAAGGAGAAATGAACTTTGTTTTCCTGCAACTCATGGACTCAGCTTAGTTAGCTCCGTTCTGTGCACAGTCCAAGAGAAATGATGCAGTGTTGAAGCTGGGCTTAGCTGGAAGAAATTCAATAGCTGCGTCCCATTAAAAGACTGGAAAGGAGAATAGCAAGAAAAGCTAAGGATGGAGAGGGTCCCTAGAAATAGAGTCCAGATGGAGGAATACGGAGGGAAACCTCAAGAGAAAGATGAAATAAAAGGAGAGAAGGTTTCAGGCAAGGGATCTAACTTTGGAATCAGTTAACCAGTAGCAAGAAGAGGCGGGGGCTGCGGGTGGAAAAGCCTTTTTGCCCAGTGTCTTTCTGTAATAGCGACAAAGCTACAGGGTCCAGCATGGGAAGAAGTGATTTTTTTCCCCCCTAACAAACTTGACAACCTTCATGCTCCAGAGAAAGGGACAAAAAGAAATATCACATAAAATGCAATCAAACCCTACGGAGATTTTTTTTCCCGAACTTATTCCAATCCTACTTAGGCGACTTGAGCCAGAGATGGTAATGAGGGTATGGGCCCGTGGAGGGATGGGTAAGCAGTCCTGTGTACATTTTCAACCGAACCTGCACCAAAGAGGCAGTCTTTTCCTAAACTGGGAAAAGGAAGAAGAGGGAAGCAGGGAGGAAGGAAGTCTAAGGTTTCCTCGAATTGCTTATCAGCAACTCATTTAACTCACTTTCGGAAATCTGCTACAGCCAGCCACATGCACACCCCACGGGAGCAGAGCTTACCTATTTGCACGCTGCTCGGAAAGGCTCCCATGGCGAGTCCCCAAAATCCAGAAAATAACAAGACAATCTGTCTGCAAATAATCCTCATCTTCTTTTCTCCTCTCCCTGGCGCGCACTCTCTCTTTCTCTCGCACTCTTCCTAAAGGCTGCTCAGAGAGGCATTGAGGACGATGGCGCTAAAATTAAAAACAACCAAAAAAAAAAAAAAAAGACGAAGTAAAGAGAGACGTGTGGGTTGTTTATGATTACGCCTATTTCCCTTTAGCAATCCATCGTGAGCTGCCAGATTTTTCCCGCAGTCTCCATAGCCCTGGGTGAGGTTTTCCGTCCGGCTGCAAATGTTGCACATGCAAAAGATGGTGGTGGAGTGCCTAGTGGCTGCTCACAGGGATGAGACATGCGCTCTATCTGTGCCTCACTCGCACTCGCGCTCGCCCCTCGCTTTCTCACATACACACAAACACTGGCGCCGCGGCCGCCGCACGCGCTCCCTCGCTCGCACCCGCGGACATCCCCCCACTAGGCTACACCAGCCTGGCGCTCCGCTGCCCTCCTCCCGCCTCCTCCCTGAGCGCGCACTACCTCTGCACGCCCCTCGCCCTCCGCCCGGTAGACTTCACCCTTGGGTGCTCACCGGAGCGCCCCGGTCTTTCCGACTCTCCGGAGCTAGTCTAAAGACTGGTTTTTGCTTCTCCTCCCCGCTCACTGACTCCCTCCTCTCTTCTTCCCCGGTTGGCAAAGGGACGGACTCCGGGGCTGGGCACCCCCCCAGTGCCCCTCTCTTAGCTTTCCTGGAGCCTCCGCTTCTCAGCTGCACTTGGCAGGAAATTGGCCTGCGGGCGGGTCCGCAAACCAGGATTAGGGGCTGGGGGCGGTTAGTGCCTCCCCATGCCCCGGGTCCCCTGCCGCATCCTTGCAGGTTCTCTGGGAGGACGGGCTGCCTCCCTCCGCTCCAGCCCTCGCGTTCCCTCTCAGCCTAGCCCTCCTCTACCGCTGGGCTGCGCGCGCGGGGGGGACTCCGGTCCACGCTGCAGCAAAGATTTCTCACCAGCAAACAGCCCGGGAATCTGGAGAACCTGAGACAGGAACGAATGAGGTGATGGGGCTCGGGGAGGGGAAGGAGTAGAAAAAAGGGACAAAGGGCCACCCCTGGGAGTGCCTAAGAGGCCAGAGCTAAAGAAGAAACAGTTGTAGGAGGTAAGGCTGGGGGGAAGACCCAGAGGTGTTGAAAGACCCTAGGAAGAGAAGGAGGGAAGAAAAGGTTAATTTAAATAACAGGCAAAGTTTAAGGTAATGAACAGAATGAGGAAGAGACTGAGAAATGAAAATTGAATAGTGCCACTAATATATTCTCTGAAAGTCATGATGTAGAACTCGGAATAAAAACTGCATGAAATATAAAGTAAGTAAAGTAATTAAGGACTCCTTTCTTTCCAGCCAACCATTCAGGAGGATCCTTTCCCTCTGTGCTGTGGCCCACTTCAGGAACAGGAGGGGCAGGTGTTGAGGTTCATGAAGGAAGGTGAGAAGGACAGTCTTTGGGGCAGTGGGCACAGGTGTCTGACAGAAAAATGGGGTATTTTTCATCTATATCTTTTCTTGCCTCTGGCTCTGCTATACTCTATCCCCCATATCACGTCTAGGAAGTCTTAAGCTCTTCATTGATGGTGTCAATAATTGTTTCCACTGGGTAGAAGAAAATAAATTATCCTACAAAGTTTTAGGGCTACGATCTCACTTCCTCTCTAGGGTCATCTTTAGGATTGTCATTTCACCTGGTTGCCCTCATACGGAGCTGGTGCCCCACCTGGGGACAGTGTCTGTGGTGGCAATGAGGGCTGGCTTCTGATACCCTCTGTAGTTTGGAGATCTCCTAATCTAAGCAGTCTATGAAGTCCCCTAATTCCATTAAACTGTGAGAGAAACCGCCAAGGGTTTTGAATCTTCATAGTTCTTTTGGGTGCCATTTGAGTAGAATCCTATCATTTGGAGCCTGGAATGTTGGGTAATACCAGTTAGAGCCAAGCTTCAAGCATTCGTTAGAGTTTAAGATGAAGGATCCTAGGATAGTGTCTTTCATTAACTATTGAAAATAATGTACCAACTGCTTATGTTTATGTGGCATAATGGTTGGAAAAAGAGGAGAACGGATTGGTTAATGTGGAATTTTTGCACGGGCCCCATCTGGTAAAGACTTTTTAAAAATATACACTACCTTATTCTTTGAAGCCTCCTTATATTAAGGCATCACCATTACCTGTATTAGTAGCTTGAAGATGACGTTCAAAAATCACTGTTAAAACCTCAGAGTGCTTTTCTACTTTCTAAGTTCTGAGTTTTGCTTTTTAAATCACAGCCTTTTTTACATTTCACAGCCTATTACATTTCACCACAGATTGTTATGACAAAAACAACCTAATTGTGAGTAATTGGATTACACAAATCATACATTTGTCATTTTCTTTTATAAGGCTTTAGTCTTGCAAGTCAAGTAGGATTTGAAATGTTTTTCTTTTTTTTCTTTTCTGTCAGTGTAAAAACGAAGGCTGTAAATAATAGCATCCTGTTTTCTCTCATAAGAAGATAACAAAATAAGCCACATAAAACTCAAGTTGAATCCAAACTAAATCAAAATTTCAAAACACACCAAATCATTAAACTCACCACCCATTTTGGTAACTGATAAAGCTCAACTTGATATGTAAAGACAATTATTAACTTTTATTCTTATCAAAATTTAAAAATTTGAGCTTTCATATGATGCGATGCTATTAGTGACATAAATGCAGTACAAATTCTGTTTTTTTAAAATAATTTTTGTTGTTGATGAAAATATACACAGCAGAACATATACCATTCAGCAATTTCTATGTACAATCCAGTGACTTTGATTACATTCTTCAAGTTGTGCAACCATTCTCATCCCCCTCTTCTGAATTGTTCAACCATGATGACTCCTGTGCTTCTAATGACCACAAATGGCACAGCTGTATTATCTCAAAGTCGTAATTTTCTTTTTTGAATTTCTGTTTTTTCCAGTTAATTCAGACCTCGGTTTTTTTAAATTAGTCTATAATGTATCTCTCTATAGGTATGTATAGGCACACATACACCTACACACACACACATATCTCCCTCCTCCCACCCGCATAATAATGCTGTTTTTTATTTCATCATATTGATGTGAGATGCAACCAACGGGAAAGCATATTGGAGTTTGTTAGGCAAGAACCCTGGGCCAGACTGTACACATTCATAAGTAACAGAAATGACAATCAGCAACGCTGAAGACAAAACGGTGAAAAATACAGATGTGGCTGGTAAAGGTAGAGCCAACACCTGCACTTTTCATCCTGAGTGTCTGATTCTCTGCACCTTTTTTATAAATATGACTTGCCGTATGCCTCTTATTACCTCAAGTGTGAGTATGCATATTAAAAAAAAATTACTTGCGCCTCTTTTTGGAGCATTTGTAAAAGTAGAGGTAAAATGTCCTGCTGCATCAGTATAAAAAATTCAAAGGTTTATTACTAGTTGAGAAAACCAAAGACTTGTGTTTTGTTTTATTGTTTTTGAGCTATTATAAGTAAATAGCTTCAAAATTTCATTAACTTCAATTTGCTAATGGATTTAATTGAAAGTGTTATACCTGAAGACTTCTGAGAACTTTACAGTTCCCCAGATCTCTGATCCTGTGAAGTGAATTCAGCCAGCATTTGGGTGGATGCACTACAGGAAAGGCCCGGTAGTGGGTGCTATTAGGGAATATCGAAAGATAATATGCTACAACCTTGTATTCAAAGCACTCACACAGCATGGCAGAATCTGATCATTCTGAGTCAAAAATTTTCTATCAAGGAATAGATGAGGGACAGCAATTTTAATGGGAGAATATCACAGAAGGCTTTGTGGAGGAGGGGTACCTAAACCCAAATTTTTTAATGAAAATAAATAGATATGGAACTTTCTGTATAGAAAAATGGCATCCAGAAGTATGAAGGAGTAAAGCACATGCTGATTAGCTTTTATGGGGTGCAAATTGGGGGTGTAGAGTATTAACAGAAAGTCAGGTTAGACCAAACGTGGAACTCATTGAACAAAGTGGTTGAGATGTTGAACCTTAATCTGTGGGGAACGACCTGAGGTATAATTTTTTTTAAATGAGTCAATAGTATAATCAGATACGACCCTTTTAGAAAGGGAACATTGGTGGTAGTGGAGTTGCAGATGGTTTTGGTGGGACAGGAGAGGCAGGAGCCAAGAGACCAGCTTATAGGCTACTTTTTCAGAGGATCTAGAGTAAGAGTTGGAATTGACTTGACAGCCAAAACAACAAGTCTTAGGTTCCCTAAAGTCCATTCTGACTCATTTGAACTCTACGTACAACAGAACAAAACACTGCCTGGTCCTGCACCATCCTCACAATCATTGCTATGTTTGAGCCCATTATTGCAGCCACTGTGTCCTTTCATCTTATTGAAGGTCTTCCTCTTTTTCCACGACCCTCTACTTTAACAAGCTTGATGTCCTTCTTCACAGACTGGTCCCTCCTAATAACATGCCCAAAGTATGTGAGATGACATCTCGCCATCCTCATTTCTAAGGAGCATTCTGGCTGTACTTCCAAGACAGATGTGTTCGTTCTTTTGGCAGTCTGTGTCGTATTCAATATTCTTTGCCAACACCATAATTCAAAGACATCAATTCTTCTTCGGTCTTCGTTTTTTATTGTCCAGCTTTCGCACGCCTATGAGGCTATTGAAAACACCATGGTTTGGGTCAGGTGCAACTTAGCCCTCAAAGCGGCATCTTTGCTTTTTTTTTTTTTTTTTTAATTTCATTGTGCTTTAGGTGAAAGTTTACAGTGCAAATTAGTTTTGCATTCAAAAATTTATACACAAATTGTTTTGTGATATTGGTCGCAACCTCTGCATTCATTGTATCAGCAGTCTCCCACTTTTCCACCCTGGGTTCCCTGTGTTCATTCCTACAGGTTTCCTGACCCTTCCTGCATTCTCATCTTTTCTTTTGGGCAGATATTGCCCATTTGGTTTCTTTGCTTGATTGAACTAAGAAGCGCGTTCCTCATGTGTGTCATTGTTTCTTTTATAGGCCTGTCTAACCTTTGGCTGAAAGGTGGACTTCAGGAGTGGCTTCAGTTCTGAGTTAGCAGGCTGTCCATGGGCCATAGTCACAGGCATTTCTCTGGTCTCTGACAGACCAGTAAGTCTGGTCTTTTTTTGTAAATTTGAATTTTGTTCTACATTTATCTCCCTCTCTGTCTGGGACCCTCTGTTGTGGTTGGTGTTGGTATCTGGGCACCATTGAGTTATTCTAGCCTCAGGATGGTGGAGGCTATGGGTAATGTGGTTCATTAGTCCTTTGGACTAATATTTTCCTTGTGTCTTTCGTTTTCTTCATTCTTCTTTGCTCTGAATGTGATGGGACTAATGGATGTATTTTAGATGGCTGCTCACAAACTTTTAAGACCAGACGCTACTCACCAAAGTAGGATGTAGAACATTTCTTTTTATGAACTATGTTATGCCAATTGACCTAGATCTCCCCCGATACCATGGTCCCCAGCCCTCAGCCTGAGTAACTTGGTCCCTCAAGGTATTTGGATGTGTCTAGAAAGTTTCTATGACTTTGCCCTGGTCAAGTTGTGCTGACTTCTCCCTCCTATATTGTGTATTGTCTTTCCCTTCACCAAAGTTAACACTGGCCTACTATCTAGTTAGTGATTTTCCCTCCCCACCTCTCCCCTCCCTTGAAACCATCAGATGTATATATATATTTTTTTTTTTTCTCGGTGTGTTTTTATGGTAGTGCACCTTAATATGTAAATATTTGTCCCTTTTTGATTGAATTATTTCACTCAGAATAATTTCCTCCAGCTTCATCCATGTTGTGAAATGTTTCATGGATTCATCCTTGTTCGTTACAGTTGTGTAGTATTCCACTGTGTGTATGTATGTATCTGTCTTAGTTATTTAGTGCTGCTCTAACAGAAATATCACAAGTGGATGGTATTAACAAACAGAAATTTATTCTCTCACAGTTTAGGAGGCTAGAAGTACAAATTCAGGGTGCCAGCTCCAGGGAAAGGCATTCTTTCTCTGTCAGCTCTTGGGGAAGGTCCTTGTCATCAATCTTCCCCTGGGCCTAGGCATTTCTCAGCAAAGGCACCCCAGGTCCAAAGGATGAGCTCCGCTCCTGGCTCTTCTTTCTTGGTGCTGGGAGGTCCCTCCTCTCTGCTTGCTTCTCTCTTTTATATCCCAAAAGAGATTGATTCAAGATACAACCTAATCCTGTAGATTGTGTGCTGCCTCATTAACTGTATTCCTGCCTCATTAACATCATAGAGTTTAGTATTTACAACACATAGTATAATTACATCAGATCACAAAATGGAGGACAACTACACAATACTGGGAAACATGACCTAGCCAAGTTGACACACATTTTTGGGGAGCACAATTTAATCCAAACACTGCCATAATTTGTTTATTCATTTATCCATTGATGGACACTTAAGTTGTTTCCATCTTTTTGCTATTGTGAATAATGCTGCAATGAACATGGGTATGTATATGTCTGTTAGTGTGATGGCTTTTATTTCTCTAGGATATATTCCTAGGAGCGGGACTGCTGGATGTTATGGTGTTTATACTTCTAGCTTTTTAAGAAAGCAGCATGTAATTTTCTAAAATGGTTGTACCATTTTATATTCTCACCAGCAGTGCTTAAGAGTTCCAAGCTCCCTGCAGCCTCTCCAGCATTTGTTATTTTCTGTTTTTTTTAATTTTTATTATTATTATTATTAGTGCCAGTAACGTTGGAGTGAGATGGTAGGTATCTCTTTGTAGTTTTGATTTATATTTCTCTAATGGCTAGTGATCGTGAGCATTTCCTCATGTATCTGTTAGCCACCTGAATATCTTCTTTGGTGAAGTGTCTGTTCATATCTTTTGCTCTCTTTTTAATTGGATTATTTGTCTTTTTGTTGTTGAGGTTTTCAAGTATTCTATAGATTTTAGAGATTAGGCCCTTGTTGCATATGTTGTAGCCAAAAAATATTTCCCAGTCTGTAGGTTCTCTTTTTACTCTTTTGGTGAATTCTTTTGATGAGCATAAGTGTTTAATTTTTAGAGCTCCAAGTTAACTAATTTATCTTCTGGTGTTTCTGCTTTGTTGGTTACAGTTTGTATTCTGTTGATGCCATGTATTAGGACCCCTAGCATCATACCAATTTTTTCTTCCATGATCTTTATCATTTTGGATTTTATATTTAGGCCTTTGATACATTTTGAGTTAGTTTTTGTATATGGTGTAAGGTATGGGTCCTGTTTCATTTTTTTTTACAGATGGACATCCAGTTTTGCTGGCAACATTTGTTAAAAAGACTGTCATTTTCTCATTTAATGGACTTTTGTCTTTTGTGAAAGATGAGCTGACCATAGGTGAATGAATTTACATCTGGGTTCTTGATTCTGTTCCATTGGTCGGTGTGTCTACCAAATTGTTTTGACTACCTTGACTGTATAATAAGTTCTGAGATCAGGTAGTGTGAGGCCTCCTACTTCGTTCTTTTTTTTCAGTAATGTTTTACTTATCTGGGGCCTCTTTCCTTTCCACATAAAGTTGATGATTAGTTTTTCCATCCTGTTAAAGGATGCTATTGGTATTTGGATCGAGATTGCATTATATCTGTAGATTGTTTGGGGTAGAATTGACATTTTAACAATGTTGAGATTTCCTGTCCATGAGAATGGTATGTGTTTCCATTTATGTAGGTCTCTTTGGGTTCTCGCAGTAGTGTTTTGTAGTTTCCTTTGTATAGAGCTTTAACATCTCTAGTTACATTTATTCCTAAGCATTTTATCTTTTTACCAGCTATTATATATGGTATTGCTTTGCTGATTTCCTTTTCGAAGTTCTCTTTGTTGTTGTATAGGAATCCCGCTGATTTTTGTATGTTGATTTTGTATCTTGCTACTTTGCTGAATCTTTCTATTAGTTCCAGTATTTTTTGTATATGTGTGTGAAATCTTTGGGGTTCTCTGTGTATAGTATCCACCACTCATCTGTCAGTTTGTTGTACTCAGGTGAAGTAAAAAAAGCTGAACAGGAGATTTCAAAGGTAGCTTGAGAAGACAAAGTAAAGTGTTATACTGAAATATGAAAAGACCTGGAGTTAGAAAACCAAAAGGAAGAACATGTTTGGCCTTTCTCAAGCTGAAAGAACTGAAGAACAAAAATCAAACCTTCAGTTGCAATTTTGAAGAATTCTATGGGCAAAATATTGAATGACCCAGGAAGCATCAAAAGAAAATGGAAGGAATACACAGAGTCACTATACTAAGAAGAATTGGTCAATGTTCAGCCCTTTTAGGATATAGCATATGATCAGGAACCGATGGTATTGAGGAAAGAAGTTCAAGCTGCACTGAAGACATTGGTGAAAAACAGGCCTCCAGGAATTGACAGAATAACAATTGAGATGTTTCAACAAATGGATGTAATGCTGGAGGTGCCCACTAATGTATGCCAAGAAATTTGGAAGACAGCTACTTGGCCAACCAACTGGAAGAGATCTGCATCTGTGAGTATTCCAAAGAAAGTTCATCCAACAAAATGCAGAAATTATTGAAAAACATCATTAATATCATAAGCAAGTAAAATTTTGCTGAAGATAATTTTTAAAAAAAGGTGGGGTTATGGCAGTCCTTGACAGGGAACTGTGAGAAATTCAAGCCAGATTCAGAAGAGGATGTGGAATGAGGTATATCATTGCTGGTGTCAGATGGATCATAGCTGAAAGGAGAGAATACCAGAAAGATGTTTACCTGTGTTTCATTGACTATGCAAAGGTATTCTACTGTGTGAATCATAACAAATTATGGATAACATTGCAAAGAATGGGAATTCCAGAACACATAATTGTGCTCATGTGGAACTTGTACATAGACCAAAAGGCAGTTCTTTGAACAGAACAAGGTGATACTGCATGGTTTAAAGTCAGGAAAGGTGTGTGTCAGGATTGTATCCTTTTACCATAATTATTCAATGTGTTTGTTGACCAAATAATCCGAGAAGCTGGACTATATGAAGAAGAACGTGACATCAGGATTGGTGGAAGATTGATTAACAACCTGCAACATGCAGATGACACAACCTTGTTTGCTGAAGGTAAAGAAGACTTGAAGTACTTACTGACGAAGATCAAAGACTACAGCCTTCACTATGGATTACATGTCAACATAAAGAAAACAAAAATCCTCACAACTGGACCAATAGGCAACGTCATGATAAACAGAGAAAATATTGAAGTTGTCAAGGATTTCATTTTACTTGGATCCACAATCAACACCTATGGAACCAGCAGTCGAGAAATTAAACTACATATTATTGCATTGGGCAAACCTGCTGCAAAAGACCCCTTTAAAATGTTAAAAAGCAATGATGTCACCTTGAGGACTAAGGTGCATCTGTCCCATGCCATGGTATTTTCAATTGCTGCATATGCATGTGAAAGCTGGACCATGAATAAGGAAGACTGAAGAATTGATACCTTTGCATTATGGTGCTGGCAAAGAATACTGAATGTACCATGGACTGCCAGAAGAATGAGGAGGTCTGTCTTGGAAGAAGTACAGCCAGAGTGCACCTTGGAAGTGAGGATGGCAAGACTTTGTCTCACATACTTTGAACATGTTATCAGGAAGGACCATTCCCTGGAGGACGTCATGCTTGGTAAAGTAGAGGGTCAGCAAAAAAGAGGAAGACCCTCGAGGAGATGAATTGACACAGTAACTAAAACAATAGGCTCAAACATAGAAATGACTGTGAGGATGGTGCAGGACTGGACAGTGTTTTGTTCTGTTATACATAGGGTTGCTATGAGGTAGAACCAACTTGACAGCAACTAACGACAACAACAACAATGTATAGTATCATCTGAGAATAGGGATAGTTTTACTTCTTCCTTTCCATTTTGGATGCCCTTGATTTTATTTATTTTTTATTGTCTTATTGCTCTAGCTAGGACTTCCAGCACAATGTTAAATAGGAGTGGTGATAAAGAACATCCTAGTCCCCATTTTCAGGGGGAGTGCCTTCAGCCTCCCTCTATTCAGAATGATGTTGGCTGTCAGTTTTGCATAGATGCCCTTTATTATGTTGAAGAATTTCCCTTCTAATTCTATTTTATAAACAATTTTGTCAGGAATTTGTGTTGGACTTTATCATATGCCTTTTCTGTGTTGACTGAGATGATTATGTGATTTTTTTCTTTTGTTCTATTTATATGGTGGATTACTTTGATTGATTTTCTAAAACTGAACCATCCTTGCATACCTGGTGTGAATTACTTGGTTGTGGTGTATTATTTTTTGATATAATTCTGAATTCTATTGGCTAGAATTTTGTTGAGAATTTTTGCATCTATATTCATGAGAGATGTTGGTTTGTTTGTAATTTTCTTTTCTTTTTTTTTTGTGGTGTCTTTGCCTGGCTTTGGTATCAGGGTTATGCTGGCCTTATGGAATGAATTTGGGGTATTCCTTCCTTTTCTGTACTCTGAAATAGTTTGAGCAGTACTGGTGTGAGCTCTTTTCTGAAAGTTTGATAGAATTCTCCATCCAAGGTTTATTTTTTGTTGGTTTTTTTTTTTTTAGATCTTCAATGTCCTTTCTTGTTATGGGTCTGTTCAGATTTTCTGTCTCAGTTTGTGTTACTTTTGGTAGGTGGTGTGTTTCTAGAAATGTGTCCATTTCCTCTAGGTTCTCAAAGTTGTTGAAGTACAATTTTTCATAGTATTTTGCTATGATGCTTTTTACTTCAATTGAGTCTGTTGTAATGTCCTCCATCTTATTTCTTATTTGGGTTATTTGCTTCCTTTCATATTTTTCTTTTGTTAGTTTGTCCAACTGTTTGTCAATTTTGTTGATCTTTTCAAAGAACCAACTTTTGGTTTTGTTGATTCTGTTGTTTTTCTGTTCTCTGTTTCATTTATATCCTTTCTAATCCTTATTATTTCCTTTTTTCTGGTGCCTGTGGCCTTCTTTTGATGTTATCTATTTCTTTGAGTTGTAGGGCTAACATTTTGATTTTGGCCTGTTCTCCTTTTTTGACATGTGTGGTTATTACTATAAATTGACCTCTGAGCACCAGCTTTGCTGTGGCCCAAAGCTTTTGGTAAGATGCCTTTTAATTCTCATTTGATTCTAGGAATTTTTTTATTTCATCTATTACCTAGTTGTTTTTAAACAACATTTGATTCAGTTTCCATGTATTTGATTTGTTTCCTTACTCTTCCTCTTAATGATTTCTACTTCTATGGTGTTGTGATCAAAGAGGATGCTTTGTATTATTTCTGTGTTTTGGATTTTATTGAGGATTGCTTTGTGGCCTAAAATGTGGTCTATTCTGGAGAATGTTCCATGTGCCTTGGAAAAGAAAGTATACTTTGCTGCTGTTGGGTGGACTGTTCTAAATATACCTATGAGATCATGTTGATTCACTGTGGGCTTTAGTTCTTCTGTGTCTTTGCTGAGTTTCTTTTTAGATGTTCTGTCTTTTACCAAGAGTGTTACGTTGAGGACTCCTGCTATTGTTGTGGAACTGTTTATTTCTCTTTTTCAGTGATGTCAGAGTCTGTTTTATGTGTTTTGGAGCCCTGTTGTTGGGTGTGTAGATATTTACTAAGGTCATGTCTTCTTGGTGGATTGTTCCTTTAATCATTATTTAATGTCCTTCCTTGTCTTTTATGGTTGATTTTGTCTTAAATTCTATCTTATTTGAGATTAGTATTACAACTCCTGCTCTTTTTTGGTTACTGTTTGCTTGATATATTATTTCCTTTCTTTGATTTTTAATGTATTTATGTCTCTGTTTCTAAGGTATATCTCTTGCAGACAGTATTTTAATGGGTCATGCTTTTTTATCTACTCTGCCACTTTCTGTTTCTTTACAGGTGCATTTAAGCCATTTACATTCAGTGTGATTATCGATAGGTATGAGTTTATTGCTGTCATATTGTTGTGGCTTTTTTTTCTTTGTGGTGCTGATGTTTTCTTTGTTGCTCTTACTTTCCTGTGCTGAGTTCCTTTTGTTTCTGGATTTCCTTTTCATTTCTTTTGTTATTATAGATTTTGTATTTACTGAGTCTTTGTATTTTTTTCCTTTTTATTTTGATAAGTGGGTTTGTTAACTTTCTTTCTGGTTACCTTGAAATTTACCCTTATCTGCCTAAGTTTGAACCAGTCTTTTATTACTTGATATCACCTTGACTTCTCCATTTGAAGATTCTATACTTACAGTGCTTATTCCCCCTTTTATTTTTTTGATGTTGTCATCACTTACAGATTGATGTTTCTTTTTCCCTATTTTTAATATTTTAGCTTTGCTTTATTATTGAGAGTTATTTACCTACACTGATATTTGTCTGATGCGTTCCTGTGTCCTCAACTCAAGTTCTTGCCCAATGCTGTTGGTTCTCTAACTGAAGGACTCCTTTTAATATTTCTCGTAAGTTTGGTTTTGTTTTTACAATTTCCCTTAATTTCTGTTTATCTGGAAATGTCCTAATTTTGCCATTGTATTTGAGAGGGTATTTCAGGATATATTATTCTTGGTTGTAATTTTTTTTCTTTCAAGGTTTTATATATGTTATCCCATTGCCTTATTGCCTGCATAGTTTCTGCCCAGTAATCAGACTTGAGTCATATAGTTTCCCCTTTGTATGTGACTTTTTGCTTTTCTCAAGCTGCTCTCAGGATTCTTTCTTTGTCCCTGGTTTTGGCTAGTGTGATTATGATGTGTCTTGGTGACTTTCTTTTGGGATCTATCCTATGTGAGGTTTGTTTAGCTTTTTGGATGATCAGCCTTTCATCTTTCATGGTATTTGGAAAGTTTTCTGCCAGCAAATATTCAACAATCTTCTGTGTGTTTCCCATTTTCTCCTCCTGCTCGGGAACCCAGATCATGCATAAATTTTTGCTCCTTATTGTGTCCTACATAATTATTAGGTTTTCTTCATTCTTTTTTCTGATTTTTCCTCAAATAAAGTGGTTTACGTGGATTTGTCTTCAGTCTCTCTAATTCTGTCTTCCATTGTTTCAAATTTCCTTCTAAATCTTTTACTGAGTTATCCATTTCTGAAATTTTGTTGTTTGTCTCTTCTATTTCTAGTTGCTGTTTTGTATGATTTCTAATTGGTTATTTTGATATTTGTTCTTGTATTATTTTCCTGAATTCTTCTATTGCTTTTTCTGTCTTTTCTTGATTTTATCTGTTTTCTTTTTCCCTTGGTTTTCCCTATATTTTACTTGATCTCTTTTCTAATCTCTTGGAGAGCCCTAAATATTAGTCTTTTGAATTCCATATCAGGTAGTTCCACTGTCTTTTCTTCTACTGGAAGGTTATCTGATTCTTTATTTTGGTCACTTGCTGGAGACATCTGGCCCTGCTTTTTTATATTTTAATATTGTCTGCTGAGTCCAAGACATTGAGGTATTATTTTCTTTATTTATTGACTATATGTTTGTTTATCTCATCTTGCTTTTTTGTTTTGTAGGAGTGGTGGGAAATCGTGTTTCTCTGGTTATCAGCGGCTTCATCTCTTTTTGGGAGTTCTGTGAAGTTGCCTTTCCGTACTCCTTGTCCAGGATTGTTGCTGACTCTGTTCCAGGATGGCAACGCTGTGCCATGTTAGTTGTCAGGGGGCATCCACTATGTATCTCTCTTCATTCTCTGTTTTCCGTCAGTTT
The DNA here is from genome assembly GCA_030035585.1 of Dugong dugon. Taxonomy (NCBI): domain Eukaryota; kingdom Metazoa; phylum Chordata; class Mammalia; order Sirenia; family Dugongidae; genus Dugong; species Dugong dugon. The sequence goes on from CM057467.1 coordinate 39,746,627, forward strand.
CTTTTTTCATTTGGTGTTTGATCTAGTTCTTTATCCCTTCATTTGATGCTCAGCATTCCAGAATTGATGTTTGTATCTGTTTATCTTAGTTTTTCAGGTCTTTACTGCAGAGGGATGGCATTGTGCCTCTGTCTAGGGTACTATGTTGGCTCTGCCCCCCAGTCTTTGCTTTTTAACACTTTAAAGAGGTCTTGTGAAGTAGATTTGCCCAGTGCAATATGTTGCTTGATTTCTTGACAGCTGCTTCTGTGGGCATCGATTGTGGATTCCAGCAAAATGAAATCCTTGACAACTCATTGTCTTTGAACGATCAAAGACGTTAATTAAAAAAACCTGGTAATCTTGAGTTTCAATTGGGTGTTTCAATATGAATTAATGATTTATTTTATCCTTTTAATAAAATATGTATTTTCTACCCATCGAACTAAAATTATGACCAACCAAGGAGCAATTAGCACTCCTAGTTCTCAGTTTGTGGTATCTATTACTATTTCCCACTAAATCGAATCAGAGCTCCTTGAAGAAATGACTGATTTCAAGTCTGAGGAAGGAATTGTAAAAGACGTGTCTGGAACATGTTGTCATACCAGAAAGCAAGAAAACTATTAAAATTACTGAGATCATGTTAGAAGTATTCCAGAGCCAGCTTGGAAGTGTTACCATTGGCCAAAGATGGGAAAAATTCAGAAATCAAAGGAAAAAATGACTGCAATATATTGAAATACACAATGTTAAATACATAAAATCATAATGATAATAAAGAGAAAGAGAGAGAGATGTGGATCCTCACTGGCTTTTTTAGATGATGGTAAGAAACCAATTCACAATTTTTAAAAAATAAATTTTTTATTTTGGAATAATTTTTTTTATGGAAGAGTTGTATAAGCACTACAGAGAGTTCTGTGATATTCCTCATCTACTTTCAGTTTTTCTTAATATTTTTACCTTACATTACTGTGGTAAATTTGTGAAAACTAAGAAACCAGCACTGTACCTTACCAAGAAAAAAAAAAAAATCAAACCAGTTGCTGTCCAGTTAATTGAAATTCATGGGGACCCCATCTTGTGTCAGAGTAGAACTGTACTACATAGGTTTTCAATGGCTGATTTTTTGGAAGTAGATTGCCAGGCCTTTCTTTGAAGATGCCTCTGGGTAGATTCTAACCACCAACCTTTCAGTTAGCAGCCAAGCACCTTAAACGTTCGTACCACCCAGCAACTACATAGGTACATTACTAGTAACTAAAATACAGATTCTTTGAGATTTTACCAGTTTTTCCATTAATGTTGCAGTATCCAGTTTAGGATACCTCATTTCATTTAGTTGTCATGTCTCTTTGGTTTTCTGTGTTCTGCTATATTTCTACCATCTTTTTTTATTTTTCATGATCTTGACAGTTTTGAGGAGTGCTGGTCAGGTATTTTGTAGACTGTCCGTTGATTTGGATTTGTCTGATGACAAATGGTTAAACTGGGGTTATAGGTTTTTAAAAAAATTATCAGAGCTGAAATGCCCTTCTCATTACATCATATCAAGGGATCCACAATTTCCCCATGACAGCACTGGAGATGTCAACCTTCATCACTTTGTTAAGGTGTGTTTGCATTTGTAAAGTTACAATTTTTCCTATTCCATACTATATTCCTTGGAAGTGAATCAGTAAATCTGTCTCACTTTCTAGAGGGGAATACTTACATATATTATCTGGAATTCTTCTGTGAGGAAAATTTTTCTCTTCACCCCTATCTTTTTAAAATAATTTTTGATTTTCATATGTTTTGCTGCTGTCACTTTCTATCAATAGGAAAATACCCTAGTGCTTCATGGAGTGTGTTTCTTTACCTTTTTATCTGTCTGTCAAGCTTGCTTGAAATCAGCGCGCTAATCTTGCCTTATTGCAGTTGCTTGATTAATCTTTGTTATCTATTTACCTCACATGGTCCCTCCGTGAAACTGATTGACATTGCGTGTGACTATAATGCTGATAAATTGTCTCTCTTCCAGATCCACATAATCCTCATTACGTCAAAAAGATTACTCGTTTTATGTTCCTCATCCCTCCTGGAGTCACTGTAATTGAAAGGAATCAGTGAGTAGGACTTGGCAGTCTTTTCCTCATTCACTCATTCCTTCGCCATGCATTTCTAGAACATTTACTACAGATCAGGGTATCATTAGGAAGTCAGAAGTGTTTTATTCATGGCATTTGTTCCTCACAATCAAGGGGTCCCAAACACAGACACATGTGCATCAGTACACGCAAACAAGTAAGCATAAAGTAGCAGGCTGTAAACCCTACATTAGTGGTAGAAATCTTGTGTGATCTCCTTTAAGGTGGGGATCATATCATATTAAATATGAATCTGCCCTCAACCCACTCATAGCAACCCCACATACGACAGAACGAAACACAGCCCGGTCCTGTGGCATCCTCATAATCATTGTTATGCTTGAGCCCATTGTTGCAGCCCCTGTGTCAATCCATCTCTTTAAGGGTTGTCATGGTTTGAGTTATGTCTCCCCCAAAATGTGTGTATCAATTTGGGCGGGCCATGATTTTCAGTATCGTGTGGTTGTCCTCCATTTTGTGATTGTAATTTTATGTTAAAGAGGATTAGGGTGGGATTGTAACACCCTTACTAAGGTCACATCCCTGATCCAAAGTAAAGGGAGTTTCCTTGGGGTGTGGCCTGCACTACCTTTTATCTTACAAGAGATAAAGGCAAGGGAAGCAAGCAGAGAGTTGGGGACCTCATACTACCAAGAAAGCAGTGCCGGGAGCAAAGTGCATCCTTTGGACCCGGGTTCCCTGCTCCGAGAAGCTCCTAGTCTGGGGGAGCTTTGATGAGAGGGCCAACAGAAAGAGAAAGCCTTCACCTGGAGCTGATGCCCTGAATTTGGACTTTTAGACTACTTTACTGTGAGGAAATAAATTTCTCTTTGTTAAAGCCATTCACTTATGGTATTTCTGTTACAGCAGCACTAGATGCCTAAAACAAGGGTCTTCCTCTTTTCTGTGGACCCTCTACTTTACCAAGCATGATGTCCTCCAGGGACTGATCCCTCCTGATAACATGTCCAAAGTATGTGAGATGTAGTCTCATTATCCTTGATTCTAAGGAGCATTCTGGTTGTACTTCTTCCAAGACGGATTTGTCAGTTCTTTTAGCAGTCCATGGCATATTCAATATTCTTTGCCGACACCATAATTCAAAGGCATCAATTCTTCTTTGGCCTTCCTTATTCATCTTCCAGCTTTCACATGCATATGAGGTGATTGAAAACACCATGGCTTGGGTCAGGGGCACCTTAGTCTTCAAGGTGACATCTTTGCTTTTCAACACTTTAAAGAGGTCTTTTGCAGCAGATTTGCCCAATGCAAGGTGTCTTTTGATTTCTTGACTGCTGCTTCCATGGGTGCTGATTATGGATCAAAGTAAAATGAAATCCTTGACAACTTCAGTCTTTTCTCCATTTATCATGATGTTGCTTATTGCTCCAGTTGTGAGGATTTTTGTTTTCTTTATGCTGAGGTGTAATCCATAGTGAAGGCTGTAGTCTTTGATCTTCATCAGTAATTGCTTCAAGTCTTCACTTTCAGCAAGCAAGGTTGTGCCATCTGCAAAACGCAGGTTGTTAATGAGTCTTCCTCCAATCTTGATGCCCCATTCTTCTTCATAAAATCCAGCTTCTTGGATTATTTGCTCAGCATACAGATTGAATAGGTATGGTTAAAGGATACAACCTGACACACATCATTCTTGACTTTAAACCACACAGTACACCCTTGTACTGTTCAAATGACTGCCTCTTGATCTACATACAGATTCCTCATGAGTGCAATTAAGTGTTCTGGAATTCCCATTCTTCACAACGTTATCTATAATTTTTATGATACACACAGTCAAATGCCTTTGCATAGTCAATGAAACACAGGTAAATATCTTTCTGTTATTCTCTGCTTTCAGCCAGGATTCATCTGACATCAGCACTGATAACCCTGGTTCCACGTCCTCTTCTGAATTTAACTTGAATTTCTGGCAGTTCCTGTAGATATACAGCTGCAGCAGCTTTTGAATGACCTTCAGCAAAATTTTACTTGCGTATGATACTAATGATATTGTTTTATAATTTCACATTCAGTTGGATCACCGTTCTTGGGAATAGGCATAAATATGGATCTCTTCCCGTCGGTTGGCCAGGTAACCTGTCTTCCACATTTCTTGGCATAGACAAGTGAGCACCTCCAGTGCTGCATCCGTTTGTTGAAACATCTTAATTGATATTCTGTAATTCCTGGAGCCTTGTTTTTTTGCCAGTGCCTTCAGTGCAGCCTGGACTTCTTCCTTTAGTACCATTGGTTCCTGGTCATATGCTACCTCATGAAATGGTTGAGTGTCGACCAGTTTTTTTTGGTATGGTGACTCTGTGTATTCTTTCCATCTTCTTTTGATGGTAGGAATTAGAAGCCAATAAAGCTCAGGAGTTTGATTAAAGCCTAATTTGTTAATAGTATTTCTCCTATGATGAACCACAAGCCATACTGCCTAACTTGATTCATACATAGGCTGTTGATGGATAATTGATGGAATTATTTGGATATTTTAGATAGAAAAGATATCTCAGATAAAAAAGAATGGATATTAGATTTAGTTTTTCAGTTTGAACATCTACAGTGGACACATTTAAAAAATACACATTCAACATTAATTTGTTCAAACTTAATTTGAAGTTGGATAACATAATAGTGGTAATTATAAATGTCTTTACTATGCAACCACTATGATATAAGAATGCAATTTTTATTAAAACAATCCTTCAATTTAGGTAAAATCAGCTTTGCCTTAGAGATGAGAAGATTAACCCTGATGGCACAGTGGTTAAGAGCTATAGCTGCCAACCAAAAGGTCAGCAGTTCAAATCCACCAGGTGCTCCTTGAAAACCCTATGGGGCAGTTCTGCTCTGTCCTGTAGGGTTGCTATGAGTTGGTATCGACTCGATAGCAATGGGTTTGTTTTTTGTTTTTTTTTTTTAAATGCCACACAGCTAGTAATGGTGCAGCAGGATTAAAAACATCATCTTTCTAGCTTAAAGCCTATATTCTTTTGACTGTGCTGCTTCTCATATGTGTTTATGAGAAAAGCCAAGTGTTTGGTTGCTCCAGTTATCTTTGTCTTGGCTCTGACGTATGTAGAAGTTTATACAACATAAAAAAAAAAAAGTTTCCATTGAGTCAATTCTGATTCATAGTGACCCTGTAGGACAGAGCAGAACTTCCCCATAGAGTTTCCAAGGAGAGGCTAGTGGATTTAAATTGCTAACCTTTTGGTTAACAGCCTGAGCTCTTAACCATTGTGCCACCAGGGTTCCATACAACATTAAAGAAAGAAAATTATATACAATCAGTTTTCTGTAGAAATACTAGTACTAGCTGAGTCAGTTAACATAAATCTCATGGTAGCAAGATTAGAACAGTAGCATTCTTGCTTTCAGTGTTAAGTTTTGTTAGGTTAGGAAGGATAAAATATAAAGAAAGGAAAATATAGATAGACACTAGTTATGTAATTATCCTGGTACTCAAAATAACTCAAATAATTGATACATACTAGAGTTATCCCTCCTTCCCTAAGTGCCAGTTGCTAATCATGTGCACGCCACTTTGCTGGGTTTAAGTCCTATGCTGAACATCCCCTCTCCCATTTCCTGATTCTTATTTTTCTTCTCTTTTATAGCACCTACGTAGACTGAGTTATGTATGTTTAGTCACACACTATCCAACTGCCTTTTCTTGAAAATATCCTTGACTGTGACTGAATGTATTTTGCATAACTTTTTAAACAAAAATAACATGGAACCATAATTACTTCACTTTCAAGATGATTCTGCTCACAAACCTGTCTGCTTTCCTAACTCTTCAGCACAGTGCGTTGTGCGTTTGCCAACCCATCCTTGCAGTCCAATGTAGAGACTATAGAGAACCCATCCATGAAAGTGCCCAATAATACTGTGTCCAGATACACCATTGAAACCTGGTATTTCAATATATTTATTTTATTCTAGAAGAATAAAAAATATAGTGTTAGTTAAAAAGCATATTGTAGAATTGTACAAATTATTATATGATTTTGTATATAAAAATCAGAAGCTATCAGAAAAAACTGTTAGACTCCCCTCAGACAAGCCAGAAAGAAAACTAATTTAATCGGGAGATGACTGGCCAAAGGGTCGCTGGCAGCCCCAGCTTCCACCTGTCCATCCCAAAGACTGAAGGGTCAGTATCTGTGACATACCTGTAACCCTTCTACAGCACGCCATTGAATTGTTGAGAATCTCTGCTGTGTAGCATATGGCAAGATGTCTTATTCCTAGAAGAAGGAAACGAAAGGAAGGAAAGAGAAGGGAAAGGAAGGAAGAATTCAGGAGCTTGTGAAGAGAGATTAGCCTGAAGAAAAAGAAGTGATAACTATTGTCAAACGTAGTTGAGAGGCCCAGAAGTATGTATCATTTTTGAACACCTACAATGTCAAGATGCTGTGTTTTGAGGAAGATACCAAAATGTGTAAAATTGCTCTGCCTAGAGATACACATGTCACAAGTAACCATCGTACAAGGCAGACTGTAGAAAACAATAATGAGGGTAAAAACTCAGTACTGTGAGAACGCAGTTAAGACTCAGTAAATATCAAACTACAGGAATTAAGATATCTCAAGTATATAATAAATGCATAATATGACATAGGGTTTCAAACTTGACCTTCCTCCATATTTTATTCATCAACATCAAAGCAATTTGCAACTTTTCAGAAGCCAACAATGTGTGTATGAAAGATAAGTGACAAACAGTGAAAACAAGAATGCCGAAAGTTGTCTATAAAAGATAAATGACAATGTCTCAAAATAAGAATGCGTTGTTTTTTTTTTTTTTCTGATATGGAAAAAAAAATCTTTTGATCACTCTGGTGATCACATTTTTTTACACTCTGGTGTGACAATAATATGCCTCTGATTCTTAATTCTTACCCTGGCTTGTAAAAACATCCAAAGATAGAGATTCTTAAATAATTCAGATATATTCCGAAGTATTCTGAGAGGAGTTATATTGTATTAGAAGGTAACAGATTGCCTTGTGTTACTAAATGGTAATTAAATTATTTTCACAGAAGGATAATACTAACTTGTTCTCCATGTATGAAGGAGTGTGAACTTTACTTAAAGCTCTTCATATTCAAATCAAGCAAACTTTAAACCCAATATTCCCTTGAATCTAGCTCTAAGGATATATTGCAGTTGACGTTATCGTTTCTCAGCAGGAAACCATTGACTTTGTCAGGGAATGTTTATATTAACATTATATGAAATAGTTTACTGACTAGTTTCTTAATGACTTGCAACAAGCAATAATTTGAAATAATAAGTAACATTTAATGCAATAATTTTTGTTATTGTTCAATGCATATTTTTAATAGTTAACATTAAACCCTTCATAGTCCTTCCGAGTAGCATTTGATACTCATGAAATCGCCTGTTGCTATTTATCAACATTGATATTAATCTTTAAAACTTTCTGTTAGTGAATGCACCAAAAGATAATTAAGAAACATAACAAAGATACCTAAAACCTTTACTCAAGTTATTTCATTTATAGTTATATAATAGATTAATTGGAGCCCTGGTGGCACAGTGGTTAAGAACTTCGCTGCTAACCAAAAGGTCAGCAGTTCGAATCCACCAGCCACTCCTTGGAAACCCTATCGGGCAGTTCTGCTCTGTCTTATAGAGTTGTGATGAGTCGGAATCTACTCAACAGCAATGGCTTTTAATAGATTAATTGTCCGATATTGTGAAAACATATTTCACAATATCGGACAATTAATACTTTATGTAATCAAGGCTAACTGCTTTGCTAGTTAAAAGATATAGATAGAAAGATAGATAGATTTACTATTATAAAATATTTATTATATTTAGTAGCTTAATTGGAGCCCTGCTGGCACAGTGCTTAAGAACTCAACTGCTAACCAAAAGGTTGGCAGTTCAGATCCAGCTTGGAAACCCTATGGTGCGGTTCTACTCTGTTCTATAGGGCTGCTATGAGTCAGAATCAAGTTGATGGCAATGGTTTTTTTATTATATATTCTAAATATGCTTCTAAAATAATCATTTATAATAATTATTATAATTTTATTCTATAATAGTTTCAGATTTAGAGAAAAATTCTGAAGACAGTAAGTCAGTTAGCATATATCCTACACCTAGTTTGCTCTATTTTTTTCCAGACCTGTTTTTTTAAATTATTTTTTAAATTCTGATTTAGATCAAGGTATACAGAGCAAATTAGTTCTTTGTTAAACAATTTAGTATGCTTATTGTTTTGTGACATTGGTTGCCAAGCCCACAACTTGCCAACAATTTCCCCTTTTGAACCTTGGGTTCCCCACTACCAGCTTTCCTGTTTCCTACTTCCTTCTCGTCATTGCCCCTGGGCTGGTATACCCACTTAGTCTTGTTTTGTTTTATGGGCTTGTCTCATCCTTGGCTGAAGCGTGAACCTCAGGAATGACTTCAGTACTGAGTTAAAAGGATGTCCAGGGGCCATACTTCTGGAGTTTCTCCAGTCTGTGTGAGACCTGTAAGTCTGGTCTTTTCTTGTGAGTTAGAATTTTGTTGCACATTTTTCTCCAGCTCTGTCCAGGACCATCTATTGTGATCCCTGTTAGAGCAGTCGGTGGTGGTAGCCAGGCGCCGTCTAGTTATGCTGGACTCAGTCTGGTGGAGGCTATGATCTTTGTGGTCCATTAGTCCTTTGGACTAATCTTTCTCTTGCGTCTTTGGTTTTCTTCATTCTCCCTTGTTCTAGATGGGGTGGGACCAGTGGTGTATCTTAGATGGCTGCTCACAATCTTTTAAGACCCCAGACACTACTCACCAAAGTCAGATGTAGAACATTTTTCTTGTAAACTATGTTATGCCAGTTGAGCTAGATGTTCCTGGAGATTATGGTCCCTAGCCCTCAGCACAGTAATTCAGTCCCTCAGGGAGTTTGGTTGTGTCTATGAAGCTTCTATGACTTTGCCTTGGTCAACTTGTGCTGACTTCCCCAGTACTGTGTACTGTCTTACCCTTCACCAAAGTTACCACTTATCTACTGTCTAGTTACTGTTTTTCCCTCCCTACTTTTCCTCTCCCTGATAACCATCAAAGATTGTTTCTTTCTGTTTGTAAACCTTTTCATGAGTTTTCATAATAGTGGTCTCATACAGTATTTGTCCTTTTGTGATTGACTTATTTCACTCAGCATAATGCCCTCCAGACTCATCCATGTTGTGAGATCTTTCGGTGATTCGTCATTGTTCTTTATCCTTGTGTGGGTTGTCATAGTATTCCATTGTTGTATGTACCATAGTTTGTTTATCCACTCATTTGTTAGTGGCACTTGGGTTGTTTCCATCTTTTTGTCATTGTGAATAATGCTTCTTCAATAGTGCTTTATTTATCCGGGGCCTCTTTTCTTTCCATATGAATTTAATAATTAGTTTTTCCATCTCATTAAAGAATGCTGTTGGTATTTGGATTGGGACTGTATTGTATCTGTAGACTGTTTTGGGTAGAATTGACACTTTCACAGTGTTGGGTCTGCCTATCCATGAGCATGGTATGTTTTTCCATTTATGTTGGTCTCTTTTGGTGTCTTGCAGAAGTGTTTTGTAGTTTACTTTGTATAAGTTTTTTTCATCTCTTGTTAGATTTATTCCTAAGTATTTTATTTTTTAGGGGCTGTTATAAATGGTATTGCTTTTGTGATTTCCTTTTCATTGTTCTCTTTATTGGTTAGGAATCCAACTGATTTTTGTATGCTTATCTTTGTCCTACAACTCTGCTAAATCTTTCTATTGGTTCCAGTAGTTTTCTTGTGGAGTCTTTTGGGTTCTCTATGTGTAGTATCACATCATCAGCAAATAGGGACAGTTTTATTTGTTCCTTACCAATTTGGATGCCCTTTTTTCTTTTTCTTACCTTATTGCTCTACCTAGAACTTCCAGCACAATGTTAAATAGGAGTGGTGATAAAGGGCATCTTTGTCTTGTTTCTGTTCTTAGAGGGGTTGATTTCATCCTCTCTTCTTTAAGAACGATGTTGGCTGTTGGTATTGTATAGATGCCCTTTATTATGTTGAGGAATTTCCATCTATACCTATTTTATTAACTTTTCTTTTGTCAGGAATGGGTGTTGGATTTTGTCAAATGCCCTTTCTGTGTCACTTGAGATGATCATGCGATTATTTTCTATTGCTTTATTTATGTGGTGGATTATGTTGATTGATTTTCTAATGTTGAACCATCCTTGCATACCTGGTGTGAATCCCACTTGATTGGGGTGTATTATTTTTTTGATATGATACTGAATTCTATTGGCCAGAATTTTCTTGAGAATTTTTGCATCTATGTTCATGAGATATATTGGTCTGTAATTTTCTTTGTTTTTTTTTTTTTTTTTTTTTTTGTGATGTCTTTGCCTGGTTTTGGTATCAGGGCTATTCTGGCTTCACAGAATGAACTCAAAAGTATCCTTTCCTTTTCTGTGTTTTGAAATAGTTTGAGTAGTACTGGTGCAAACTCTTCTCTGAATGTTTGGTAGAATTCTCCAGTGATGCCATCTGGAACAGGGCTTTTTTTTGTTGGGAGTTTTTTTTTTTTTTTTTTTTTTTACTACTTTTCAATCTCTTCTCATATTACGAGTCTTTTCATTCTTTCTGTCTTAGTTTGTGTTACTTAAGGTAGATGGTGTGTTTCTGGAAATTTGTCCATTTCCTGTAATTTTTCAAATTTGTCAGAATATAGTGTTTCATAGTACTGTTATGATCTTTTTTATTTCATTTGGGTCTGTTTTAATGTCCCCCATTTCATTTCTTATTTGAGTTATTTGCATCCTTTCTTGTTTTCCTTTTGCCAGTTTGTCCAGTTGTCTCAGTCATCTAGTGCTGCTATAACAGAAATACCACAAGTGGATGGCTTTAACAAAGAGAAATTTATTCTCTCACAGTCTAGCAGGCTACAGGTCCAAATTCAGGGTGTCAGCTCCAGGGGAAGGGTTTCTGTCTCTGTTGGCTCAGGAGGAAGGTCCTTGTCATCAATTTTCCCTTGGTCTGGGAGCATCTTAGCACGGGAACTCAGGTCCAAAGGACTTGCTCTGCTCCCAGCACTACTTTCTTGGTGGTATGAGGTCCCCATGTGTTTCTGCTTGCTTCTTTCATTTATATCTCAAAGAGATTGGCTTAAGACACTATCTAATCTTGCCGACCTCATCAGTGTAACTGCCGCTAATCCATCTTATTATATCACAGTGATAGCATTTACAACACATACGGAAATCACATCAGATGATAAAATGGTAGATTACCATACAATACTGGGAATCACGACCTACCCAAGTTGACAGATATTTTTGAGGGACACAATTCAATCCATGATGCCAATGGTTTGTCAAATTTGTTGATCCTTTCAAAGAATCAACTTTTGGTTTGGTCGATTTTTTTTCTACTCTTTTTCTAGTCTCTGTTTCATTTATTTCTGCTCTGATCTTTATTATTTTCTTTCTTCTGGTGGATGTGGGCTTCTCTTTCTGTTCTCTTTCTGTTTGTTCACGTTGTGTAGCTTATGTTTTGATTTTGTCCCTTTCTTCTTTTTTGATGTGTGCATCTATTGCTATAAATTGACTTCTGAGCACTGCCTTTGCTGTGTCTCAAAGGGTTTTGTATGGTGTATGTCATTCTTGTTTGATTCTAGAAATTTGTTGATTCCATCTTTGATTTCTTCTATTATCCATGGTTTTTAAGCAAGGTGTTATTCAGTTTCCATGTATTTGATTTTTTTTTCCTTGCTCTTCCTGTTGTTAATTTCTACTTTGATGATGTTGTGATTAGAGAAGATATTTTGTATTATCTCAGTGTTTTGGATTTTGTTGAGGGTTGCTTTGTGGCCTAAGACTCAGTCTGTTCTGGAGAACATTCCATATGTGTTGGAAAATAATGTGTAGTTTGCTGCTGTTGAGTGGAGTGTTCTATATGTATCTATGAGTTCAAGTTGGCTGATTGTGATCTTTAGATCTTCTGTATCTTTGCTGAGTTTCTTTCTAGATGTTCTTTACCAAGAGTGATATGTTGAAGTCTCCTACTATTACTGTGGAACTGTCAATTTCTTTTTTCAGTGCTGTTAGAGTTTATGTATTTTGGAGCCCTGTCATTGGGTGTGTAGCTGTATATTATGGTTGTGTCCTCGTGGTGAATTGTCCCTTTAATCATTATATAATGTCCTTTTTTTATCTTTTATGGTGGATTTTTGTTTTAAGTCTATCTTATCTGATATTAGTATTACCACTCATGCCCTTTTTTGGTAGTTGTTTGATATTTTTTTTCATCCTTTGATTTTTGATTATTGATAGGTGTGAATTTATTGTTGTCATTTTGTAGTGCTTTTTTTGTGGTGCTGATGATTTCACTCTTCATCTTACTTTCTTGTGCTGAGTTGTTTTTGTTTCTGGATTTTTTTTTTCATTTCTTTTGTCTTTGTAGATTTTGTGTGTACTGAGACTTTAAGTTTTTCTTCTTTATTTTGACGAGTAGGTTTGTTATCTTTCTTTGTTGTTACCTTGAAATTTACCTCTATCTTCCTAAGTTTAAACCAGTCTTTTATTTCTTGATATCATCTTGACTTCCCATCCGTTTGAAAGTTCTATACCTATACTGTTTATTCTCTCTTTTATTGTTCTGACATTGTTGGCATTTACAGATTGACCTCTCTTGTTCCCTGTTGTAAACATTTTTGTTATGTTTTGCCCTTGAGAGTTCTTTATCTCGGTTGGTATATGGCTGATGCTGATCTGTGTCCTACAATCAAGCCATTGTTTCATGTTGTTGTTTCTCTAAGCAAAGGACTCCCTTTAATAATGCTTGTAAGTTTAGTTTGGTTTTTACATATTCCCTTAATATATGTTTATTTGCTTAATTTTGCCATCATATTTGAGTGAGAGTTTTGCAGGATATATTAGTCTTTGTTGGCAATTGTTTTCTTTTAAGGTTTTATATATGTCATCCCATTGCCTTCTTGCCTGCATGGTTTCTGCTGAGTAATCATAACTTAGTCTTATTGTTTCCCTTTGTACATGACTTTTTATTTTTCTCGAGCTGCCTTCAGGATTCTTTCATTGTCTTTGGTTTTAGCGAATATAATTATGATATGTCTTGGTGATTTTCTTTTGGAGGTCTACCCTGTATGGGGTTCATTGAGTTTCTTGAATGGTCAGCTTTCCATCTTTCATCATATTGGGGAAGTTTTCTGTCAGCAAATCTTCAATGATCCTCTCTGTGTTTTCCATTTTCTCCTCCTGTTCTGGAACTCTGATCACACACAGATTTTTGCTTTTGATTGTATACCACATTGTTCTCAGGGTTTCTTCCTTTTTCTTCATTCTTTTCTCTGATTTTTCCTCAACCAAAGTGGCATCCAAGGATTTGTCTTCAATTTTACTGATCCTGTCTTCTTCCATTGTTTCAAATTTGCTCCTAAAACCTTTTATTGCGCAGTCCATTTCTGAAATCTTGTTGTTTTTCTTTTGTATTTGTAATTGATGTTTTTCTATGATTTCTGGTTGTTTGTTTATTTTGACATTTTGTTCCTGTATTATTTTCCTGAAAGGGAGAGAGAGAGAGAAGAAACTAAAACAGAAAATTAAGTGGCACAGAGGCGGGGCAAGATGGCGCTCTAGGCAGAAGCACCATGCCGTCCCTCCACAGCAAAGATCCGAAAAACTAAGCCTAACAGAGAATCAACAATCCTGAAACCCTAGAACACCAAATGAAGAGATAAAGAACTCAGCCAAACACCAAACGGAGTGAGAATATGAAAAGAGAACGGACAGCGAGGAGAGACTCATGCAGAAATTCCTTACCAGCTAACGCAGCGCGGATCCACCATCTTGGATTCCTATCGGAGACCAGCGAACGGGAGAGCAGCCTTGCAGAGCGTCCAGTGGGAGACAGAACGACCGGTAAACTTGCCATGCGTGCTTTCCCACCCCCTCACCCCTCTCTGCCTCGGCTGGGGCTCCCCTGCTTTCCGTGGCCAGGGTCCCTGGGCTGGGGGGCGCCGGTGCTTGGATTCCGTGTGCCCCCAGGCTGGCGGCTTTCTGAGAACCATTTGCTGGCTGCTGGCGAAGCTTTTTCTGCCGCCTCCCCCTCCTTTTGCCTGGGTGCCTGGTTCCGAGTGCTGTCTTTGCTCTCTCCTGCGGGGCTGTGGGGCTGCGTTCGGGCGTGTGGCTGCTTCCAGGTCTGTGCTGTCACGCTGGCGAGATCCCAGGGCCCTTGTTCGTTCGCCCCTCTGCTTCCCGTGGCCACGGTCTCTTAACCCCGAGACTGACGGCTGCTTGGAATTTGCGCCCCTGAGTGGGGGCTCTCTGGGTCCCATTTGTTGGCACTGACTGCTGGTGTTGCTTTTTTTTTTTTTTTTAAATTTTATTTTTCTTCTTTTTTGATTAGTTTTGTCATCTTTTCCTTCTTTTTCCCTTTTGTCTTTCTTCATTGCTTAATTTCTCATCTCTCTATCTCTTCCTTCTCTTTCTGATCCCTGAATACCAGGCGATATATGCCTCTGTACCTTCTGGCCAGGCTGTGCTGTGAAAACTGAGACCGACTCCCCCAGACTTCATAGCTGCATCGGTGGTATCCCTGGGAACTTTGCAGTCCTTTAACTTTTCTGATTTTTATTTGTTCATTCTTTCCTTTTCTTTCTCTTCCCCCTTCTGGTTTCCTCCATCCCATAGTCTCTCATCTGTACATTACAACGACAAGCTCCCCTAGCATTCTTTTATGTTTGTATGCTTTTTGCTCCTCCTCCTCTCTCCTCTCTCCCATATCCAGCTTAGCTTCACACATAACCATCTCCCCACTGCATCCTGCCTACCTGCACTGTGCACTTGACATCACACCACCAAGCTGTGCAGGCACGCCCTACTGGAACCTGCCCAGCACTGACTACCGACCGTCCTGGTGGCTGCGGTGAGTGCCACAAACAACCCGTCCCAGTGGCTCCTCTTCAGCTATATCTGCCCAGCTGTACCACAAGGATGAAACAAACAAACAAAAAAATCTACAATCAATAAACAAGAGAAATATCTACAGAATGCCCCGAAAACAGCAAACAATATCAAAATATTTACAAAAACAAGACAAGATGGCTCCAATAGGCGTCCAAATTAAAACACCAGATAACTCTCCTGTGGAAGAAAATGCACTAGAAGTACCTGATACGGAACTCAAATCACTAATACTCGGAATTTTCCAAGAACTGAGGCAAAAAGCTGACACATGAGGAAAAAATAGACAAATTTATGGAAAATACAGACAAAAAATTGGAAGAATTCAGGAAGATGATGCAGGAACAAAATGCCAAAATAAATTCACAACTTGAAATTATACAAAAACAACAATTAGTAATCCAAAAGATAAACAACAAGATTTCAGAAATGGACGGTGTCATAGAAGGGCTGAGAAGTAGATTTGAAACCATGGAAGACAGGATCAGTGGAACTGAAGACAAACACTTGGATACAACTCTGTTTCAGGAAAACTCAGAAAAAAGAACAAAGAAAAATGAAGAGACACTGAGAGTTATGTGGGACACAATTAAAAGCAAAAACTTACCAGTGATTGGCATCCCAGAACAGGGGGAGAAAACAGAAAACACAGAGAGGATCATTGAGGAACTGCTGACAGAAAACCTTCCCAATATCATGAAAAATGAAAAGCTGGCCATCCAAGAAGCTCAACGAACCCCATATAGAAGAGAACTCAAAAGAAAATCACCAAGACATATCATATTCACACTTGCTAAAACTAAAGACAAACAAAGAATCCTGAGAGCAGCTCGTGAAAAACAAGAAGTCACATACAGAGGAGAAACAATAAGACTAAGCTCAGATTATTCGGCAGAAACCATGCAGGCAAGAAGGCAATGGGATGACGTATATAAAATCTTGAAAGAAAAAAATTGTCAGCCAAGAATAATACATCCTGCAAAACTCTCATTCAGATTTGATGGTGAAATTAGGTCATTTCCAGATAAACAGAAACTAAAGGAATATGCAAAAGTCAAACCAAACTTACAAGAATTATTAAAGGGAGTTCTTCGATCTGAGGACAAACAGCTTAAGCCCTCAGGCAGGACCTAGGACCTAGGATGCAGGTTAACATGAACCAGATACCATTCTAGGAACTGAACTACAGACGACTTTCCAAAAACAAAAGATATACAACAGGGAATCAGAGAAATCAATCAAAGGATGACAACAACATCAAAACAATGAAAGAGGGAACAAACGGCATAGGTATAGAAACTTCTAAAGGAGAGGAAGGCAAGGCAATACCAAGTAAGGGTAGACTGCTTCAAAATTATAAAGATAAGGGTAAAATTTATGATAACCACAAAGAAAGTTAACAAACATACTCATAAAAAAAAAGAGGAAAATCATGAAGTATCAGCAAAACCAAAACCTACAAAAACAAAAGAAACGAACACAAAATCCACAAACAAAAGTAACTCAGCACAAGAGAGTAAGAAGAACAAAGAAAACTTCAGCATCACAAAAAAAAGCACTACAAAATGACAGCAACAAACTTCCATCTATCAATAATTACACTGAACGTAAATGGACTCAATGCACCCATAAAGAGACGGAGAGTGGCAGAATGGATAAGAAAACAGGATCCATCAATTTGCTGTCTACAAGAGACACACCTTAGAAACAAAGATGTGAATTTATTAAAAATCAAAGGTTGGAAAAAAATATATCAAGCTAACAACTATCAAAAAAGAGCAGGAGTGGCAATTCTAATCTCAGATAAAATAGACTTTAAAACAAAATCTACCATAAAAGACAAAGAAGGACACTATATAATGATTAAGGGGATGATCCATCATGAAGACATAACCATAATAAATATCTATGCACCCAATGACAGGGCTCCGAAATACATAAAAAAAATTCTAACAGCACTGAAAAGAGAAATTGACAGTTCCACAATAATAGTAGGAGACTTCAACACACCACTCTCAGTAAAGGACAGAACAACTAAAAAGAAACTCAGCAAAGGTACAGAAGACCTAAAGGACACAATCAGCCAACTGGACCTCATAGACATATATAGAACAATCCATCCGACCGCTGCAAATTACACATTCTTTTCCAATGCACATGGAACGTTCTCCAGAATAGACCACATCTTAGGCCACAGAGCAATCCTCAACAAGATCCAAAATGCTGAGATAATTGACAGTATCTTCTCTGACCACAATGCCATCAAGGTAGAAATTAACACTAGAAAGAGCAAGGAAAAAAAATCAAACACATGGAAACTGAATAATAGTCTGCTTACACATCAATGGGTAATAGAAGAAATCAGAGATGGAATTAAAAAATTCCTAGAATCAAATGAAAATGAAAACACATCATACCAAAACCTTTGGGACACAGTAAAGGCAGTCCTCAGAGGACAATTTATAGCAATAGATGCACATATCAAAAAAGAAGAAAGGGACAAAATCAAAACATTAACTACAGAGCTCAAACAAATAGAAAGAGAACAACAAAAAAAAGCCGGAAGAAAGGAAATAGTAAAGATCAGAGCAGAAATAAATGAAATAGAGAACAGAAAAACAATAGAAAGAATCAACAAAACCAAAAGTTGGTTCTTTGAAAGAATCCACAAAATCGACAAACCACTGGCCAGACTGACAAAAGAAAAACAGCAGAGGGCACAAATAACCCAAATAAGAAATGAAATGGGGGACATTACAACAGACCCAACCAAAATAAAAAGGATAATAACAGAATATTATGAAAAACTATATTCCAACAAATTTGAAAACCTAGAGGAAATGGATAAATTTCTAGAAACATACGGCCTACCCAAACTACAACAAAGTGATATTGAAAATCTGAACAGACCAATAACAGGAGAAGAGATTGAAAAGGTAGTAAAAAAACTCCCAACCAAAAAAAGCCCAGATTGCTTCACTGGAGAATTCTACAAAACATTTACAGAAGAGCCTGTACCAGTTCTACTCAAGCTATTTCAGAGCATAGAAGAGGAAGCAACACTTCCAAATTCATTCTATGAAGCCAGCAAAATGCTGATACCAAAACCAGGGAAAGACATCACAAAAAAAGAAAATTACAGACCAATATCTCTCACGAATATAGATGCAAAAATTCTGAATAAAATTCTAGCCAATAGAATTCAGTATCATATCAAAAAAATAATACACCACGACCAAGTAGGATTCATACCAGTTATGCAAGGGTGGTTTAACATTAGAAAATCCATCAATGTAATCCACCACATAAATAAAAGGAAAAAAAAAAATCACATGATCATCTCAATTGACGCAGAAAAGTGGGTCAAAAATGACAAAGTCCAACACCCATTCCTGATAAAAGCTCTCAATAAAATAGGTATAGAAGGGAAATTTCTCAACATAATAAAGGGCATCTATGCAAAACCAACAGCCAACATCATTCTTAATGGAGAGAGGCTGAAAACATTCCCGTTGAAAACAGGAACAAGACAAGGATGCCCTTTATCACCATTCCTATTTAACATTGTGCTGGAAGTTCTAGCTAGAGCAATAAGGCAAGAGAAAGAAATAAAGGGCATCCAAATTGGTAATGAAGAAGTTAAACTCTCCCTGTTTGCAGATGATATGATACTATACATAGAAAACCCTAAAGACTCCACGAGAAATCTACTGGAACTAATAGAAAGATTCAGCTGAGTAGCAGGATACAAGATAATCATTGAAAAATCAGTTGGATTCCTATACACCGGTAAAGAGAACGATGAAAAGGAGATCAGGAAATCAATACCATTTTCAATAGCCTCTAAAAAGATAAAATACTTAAGAATAAATCTGACCAGGAATGTAAAAGACCTATACAAAGAAAACTAAAAAACACTGCTGCATGAAACCCAAAGGGATCTACATAAATGGAAAAACATACTATGCTCATGGATAGGCAGACTCAACATTGTGAAAATGGCAATTCTACCTAAGGAAATTTACAAATACAATGCAATCCCGATGCAAATACCAACAACATTCTTCAAAGAGATGGAAAAACTAATTATTAACTTTATATGGAAAGGGAAGAAACCCCGAATAAGTAAAGCACTACTGAAGAAGAAGAATAAAGTTGGAGGACTCACACTACCTGACTTGAGAACCTACTATACAGCTACAGTACTCAAAACAGCCTGGTACTGGTACAACAACAGAGACATTGACCAATGGAACAGAATTGAGAACCCAGATGTAAATCCATCCACCTACGGTCACCTGATCTTTGACAAGGGCCCAAAATACATCAAATGGGGAAAAGACAGTCTTTTTAACAAATGCTGCTGGCAAAACTGGATATCCATTTGTAGAAAAGTGAAACAGGACCCATACCACACACCATATACAAAAACTACTTCAAAATGGATCAAAGACCTAAATATAAAGCCTCAAACTATAAAATTCATAGAAGAAAAAATAGGACCAAAGCTTCAGGCCTTAATACATGGCATTAACAGGATACAAACCATAAACATCAATACAAAAAACCCAACAGATAAACTAGATAACTGGGATCTTCTAAAAATCAAAC
The DNA here is from genome assembly GCA_030035585.1 of Dugong dugon. Lineage (NCBI taxonomy): Eukaryota > Metazoa > Chordata > Mammalia > Sirenia > Dugongidae > Dugong > Dugong dugon. The sequence continues at coordinate 39,766,327 of CM057467.1, forward strand.
ATCTATGCTCTTCAAAAGACTTCACCAAAAGAGTCAAAAGAGAACCTACAGACTGGGAAAAAAATTTTGGACAGTACAAGTCAGACAAAGGTCTAATCTCCATAATCTACAAGAAAATCCAACACCTCTACAACAAAAAGACAAACAATCCTATCAAAAAATGGGCAAAGGAAATGAACAGACACTTCACCAAGGAAGACATTCAAATGGCCAACAGACACGTGGAAATGCTCGCGTTCACTAGCCATTAGAGAAATGCAAATTAAAACCACAATGAGATACCATCTCACCCAGGCATTACTGGCACGAATCAAAAATACTGGAAATAACAAATGTTGGAGGGGCTGCGGGGAGATGGGAACTCTTATACACTGCTGGTGGGAATGCAAAATGATACAACCATTCTGGAAAATGATATGGCGTTTCCTCAGAAAGCTAGAAATAGACATACCATTCGATCCAGCAATCCCACTCTTAGGAATATATCCTAGAGAAATATAAGAGTCATCACTCGAATAGACATATGCACACCTATGTTCATGGCAGCATTGTTCACAATAGCAAAACGATGGAAACTACCTCGATGTCCATCAACAGATGAATGGATACACAAACTATGGTACATACACACAATGGAGTACTATGCAACGAGAAAGAACAACAATGAATCTGTGAAGCATCTCATAACATGGATGAAACTGGAGTACATTATGCTGAGTGAAATAAGTCAATCACAAAAGGACAAATATTGTATGAGACCTCTATTGTAAAAATCCATGAAAAAATTCACATGCAAAATGTAACAATCCTTGTTGGTTACCAGGGAGGGGAGGGGAGGGGGGGGAAATACTAAATAGGCAATAGATAAGTGGTACCTTGGGTGAGAGGTGAGATAGTACACAATACAGGGGAAACTAACACAACCTGCACAAGGAAAGATCATGGAGGCCCTATAGACACATCCAAACCCCCCGAGGGCCTGAGTTGTTGGACGGAGGGCTCTGGGGACCATGGTCTCGGGGAACATCTAGCTCAATTGGCATGACACTACTTATAAAGATAATGCTCTACATTCTACCTTGGTGAGTAGTGTCTGGGGTCTTAAAAGCCTATGAGCGGCCATCTAAGATACTCCACTGGTCTCATCCCTTCGGGAGTAAGGGAGAATGAAGAGAATAGGATACAACGAAAAGATTAGTCCAAAGGACTAATTGTCCACAGCTACCAAGGCCTCCACCGGACTGAGTCCAGTACAGCTAGACGGTGCCCGGCTACCACCACTGACTGCTCTGACCAGGATCACAACAGAGGGTTCTGGACAGAGCTGGAGAAGGATGTAGAGCATAATTTTAACTCCCCCCACAAAAAAAAAAAAACAAAAACAAAAAACCAGATTTACTGGCCTAAAGAATACTGGAGAAACCTCAAGAGTATGGCCCCCAGACACCCTTTCAGCTCAGAGGTGAAGTTACCTTCGAGGTTCGATGTTAAGCCTGGGAGTGGACAGCCCAGTAAAACTAAATGGGACTAACGAGGTACAGGAGTCCGGTGACAAAGGCCAGAAGGCAGAGAGGGAATAGGAAACTGATGATAAGGAACACAAATTGAATAAGGACACTGTCGATGTGTTGTGAGATTGTTGACCAGTGTTATAGGGCAACATTTGTAGTAACTATTAAATGGGAGGCTGTTTTGTCCTGTAAGCCTTCATCTTGGGCGAGAATGGCAGCACAATTGGAAGAGCATAGTCAATATCACTTAAATGTGTAAGTAAAAAGTTTTGAAATGGTGTTAAAATAAAATAAAAAAAACAAATGAGACTAATGAGGTACAGTAGTCCAGTGACAAGGGCCAGAAGACAGAAGGGGACAAGGAAGTCCCCTGGTGATAGGGAATACAAGGTGGAGTAAGGATATTCTTGATGTGTTGTGAGATTGTTAACCATTGTCATAGGGTAACATGTGTAGTAACTGTTAAATAAAACCTATTTTGTTCTGTAAGCCTTCATCTTAAGTGAGAATAACAGCACAGTTGGAAGAGCATAGTCAATGTCACTGAACTGTGTATGTAGAAATTTTTGAAATGGTGTATCTTTGGCTATCTGTATTTTCATCAAAAAAAAAAAGGTTGAGAATTTAGAGGCTTAATATGTTGTGGGGTTGTTAACCAGTGTCATAGAACAACATGTGTACTACTATTTCATGAGAAACTATTTGTTCTGTAAGCTTTCACCTGAAGTACAATAAAATATATTAAAAAAAAAAAAAAATTAAGCGGCGCTGAGGGAGCCAGCTGGTGGGGTGGCGTGGACCTGAGGAGTCCCTGTGCCATTGGCTCTCTAACCAAGTGGTGTGGCACAGCCTGTAAAGAAGGGGCAGGTATGCCACACAGGGCTAGCTTAATGGGAGAAAGGAAAAGAAGGAAGGGAGAGAGGGAAGAAATAAAAAATCCAAAAAAAAAGAAAAAAAACCACACACACACACACATACAAAATAGCACTGAAGGAGCCACCTGATAAGGGGCAGGGTGGACCTGGGCAGCAGTGAGTTGGTGTCTCTCTGGCTGAGTGACTGTGGCCGGTTGGAAAGCAGTGGAGGCCACATACAGGGATGAAGGGTGAGAGGTGGGAAGGCGTGTATCCCTGGTTACCAGGTGCACTGTCTCCCATTGGGAGCTCTGTGAAGTTGCCTTCCTGTACTCCTTGTCTGCTGTTCTTGGTGACTGAGGTCCAAGATGGTGAATCTGTGCCACATTAAGTAGTAGGGGACCTCTACTCCGTAGCTCTCCTTATTCTCTGTTCTCTGTCAGTTTCTTAATCCATTCCGTGCTTCTTTGAGTTCTTTATCCCTTCGTTTGACACTTAGGGTTCCAGGATTGACATTTGTATCTGTTTTACTTAGTTTTTCTGGTCTTTGCTGTGGAATGACAGCATGGTACTTCTGTCCATAGCACCATGTTGGCTCCCTAGTTTGCCCTATTCTTAACATCTTACATTAGCTTGACACATTTGTGATCTATCTTGGTTAATGCTCCATGTGAACCTGAGAAGAATGTGTATTCTGCTATTTTTGGATAGACTATTTTATAAATACCAGATATGTTGATTTACAGTGATGATGAGGTGATATATATCTTTACTGATTGTCTGCCTGTTTGATATATCAATTACTGACTGAAGGGTGTTGAAAAGTCCAGCTTTAGTAGATTAGTCTATTTCTCTTTTCAGTTCTATGTATTTTTGCTTCGTCTATTTTGATGCTCGGTTGTTACGTGCATATGTGTTTAGTATTGTTATGTCTTCTTGGAAAATTGACCCCTTAATTACTATTATATATATATGTATATATTAATGGGAGTCCCTGGGTGGCACAAACTGTTAAGTCCTCAACTACTAGCCAAAAGGTTGACTGTTTGAACCCACCCAGATGCACCTGGGAAGATAGGTCTGCAAACCTGCCTCCAAAAGGTCACAATCTTGAAAACCCTGTGGAACTATTCTACTCTGCACACATGGGCTCACTCTGAGTTGGAAACAACTAGAAGGCAACTAGCAGCAACATGTCTGTCTGCTGTCTCTCTGTCCGTCCATCCATCCATCCATCCATCCATACGTATATACATACACATAGAAAGAGAGGAGAAATATAAATATATTTTCTGGTGCTTTAAAAAGTTAAATAGAAAAATAAAATTATGATGATAGGAATAAAGTTTATAATAACCTATTTTGCAACCTTACAATTCTTGGTTTAGAAAGACTTTTCAATTGAGGCAGTAAACCTAAAAGCTAAAAAATAAAAGATAGGTATATTGGGCTCTACGTATATTAAACTTTTTTTTTTTTAAGTCAAAACATATATAAATAAAGACAATATACAAAAGGTTGGGGAAAATATTTGCAATATGTATGCAATGAACCAAGTTTACAAGTTCTTAGTGTGAAGGAATGTTTGGACCAGAGCACAGACCACACACTTCTAATGGTATGATCAACAGGCATTTATTACTCAGAATAAGCAGGACAGGAATAAATAGAGCAGCGAACAATATCATCAGCCAAGATTCCCTGAAGTTAGGCTCCCGTTCCAGTGTGAGGATGTTACAATCACATCTAAGTATGCCCCACTTTGCACCATGAGTGAGGAACCCAGAAGCACCTCTCTCCTGGGATTAATATACTAGAAAGATTCAATGATTATGTGCCAAAACAGAAAGAGAATAGGGGAAAAGGGTAATAAAAAGGGAATAAGATAGTGAAAGAGAAAGACCCCCCTATGGGCAATGGACATTACTCATTGCCTCCTGTTCAGCATGGGTGATCATCTCCTGATTGGCTATTCTGGACTTACTAGCATTGGTGAAAAGTAGTCCTTCCTCCTTTACCCTTCTAAGATAGTTTCGGATCTCTTAGGGGTGACCATCCCTCCCTAAGGCAATACTTTGTGTCTATTCGTAGCTGTTATATTCACTAGCAGCTATAGAGATGGTAAAAGTGATTAAATACAGTATGCCTATGCACCCAGCAGCATATGTTAATTAAAGAGTTAGTATCTATAATATTCAAAAAAGTTCTTTCAAATGGTAATTCTAATGAAACAATAGGAAAATGATATGAATAGGCAATTCAGAAAAGACTAAGAAAAATGATTCAAAATATATAGTGAGGTGCTTAACAGCCCAGAGGTTGAGCAACACGAATTAATGGAATAATGAGACATGATTTTACAGTGTAAAGTTTACACTTAGCAATTTGACAAAAATTAAAGAGTACTAACACCCTGTATTGACAGAGACGTGGTACTCTTATACATTACTCATCAAAATAATTATTGTTACAAGCATTCACTGACCTTGTAGCATTGCAACAGCTATTACGGCTTTAAATGATGCATTTTTTCAAATCTTTTTTATTATGTAGTAGATATCTCCATCATATAGGCTTGTTATTAATCTTTGTCTTAATAATTTTATGTGTTAAAGGATGAAGGAGAAAAATTAGTCAAATTAATCATTATTTTCTAGAAAACTAAAATCTTGAGTGAAATATGCTACCTATCTTAAGTATACTTGTTGTTGTTGTTAGGTGCTGTTAAGTCAGTTCTGACTCATAGTGACCATATGTACAACAGAACAAAACACTGCCTGGTCTGCACCATCCTCACAATCATTGTTATGCTTGAGTCCATTGTTGCAGTCACTCTGTCAATCCATCTCATTGAAGGTCTCCCTATTTTTCGCTGACCCTCTACTTTACCAAGCACGATGTCCCTCCCCAGGGACTGATCCCTCTTGATAACATGTCCAAAGTATCTGAGACATAGTCTCACCATCCTTGCTTCTAAGGAGCATTCTGATTGTACTTCTTCTGAGACATATTTGTTCGTTCTTTTGGCAGTCTATGGTATATTCAGTACTCTTCACCAACACCACAGTTCAAAGGCGTGAATTATTCTGCAGGCTTCCTTATTCATCGTCCAGCTTTCACATGCATATGAGATGATTGAAAACACCATGGCTTGGGTCAGACACACCGTAGTCTTCAAGCTGACATCTTTGCTTTTCAACATTTTAAAGAGGTCTTTTGCAGCAGATTTGCCCAATGCAATGCATCTTTTGATTTCAATTCATAAGGTTTTCACTGGCTAATTCTTTTCAGAAGTAGCCCGCTGGGTCCTTCCTAGTCCATCTGAGTTTGGAAGCTCAACTGAAACCTGTCCTCCATGGGTGACCCTGCTGGTATTTGAATACTGTTGGCATAGCTTCCAGTATCACAGCAACATGCAAGCCCCCATAGTACAACAAACTGACAGATGCGTGGGGGTAAGTGTACTACCATTAACAAATCAAATACGTACTTTATAGTATATGTCAATTTTACAACTCTTGTTATTTCACAGAGAAAATAAACTAAACAAGTATTTTCAAGTATTTGTATCCTGACCAGGGCTCACGGCTATATATCTTTGAGCATAGAAGTGTACATGGAAATCAGATTGGTTGTTTTTCTGACTTGCTATAGTTCTCTACTTTTGCTTATTGCACTCTTTAACCTTAGCATACAAATACTATCACTAGAGTCATGATTTGAATTGCTAATATTCCATTTTATCTGTTACCTTTAAAATTGTTCTCCACACTCATCCCATTGCCAGTGGTACTTTTCAAAATTACTCAGTCTATTTTATTTGCATATTGTTATTTTAAACGTAAAAGTGTTTTTTTTTTTTTAATTTTGGGAGGTAAAGAGAATTTTTTTTATGACACCAATTCAGATATATGTGGGTTTTAATATCAATGTCTGTGCTATCATAACTAGCATTAGAGAACAAAGTACTGCAATATAAAAATGATTTCAAGTAATTAATCAAAGTAAAAGTGGGCCACAGCCTTGATGCTGTTCCATCTTATGTCTGTCAATTGTACGTGAACATGAAAATCAGTTTCCTAAACTGTTTCAATCCCACAGTGACCAAAGCTCAACCACTAGGGAGATATGTTTTTCAATTATGCAAGGAACAGAGACCCTTATGGAACAGAAAACAATTAAGAAATAGACAAATCAAAGGCATAGAATAAACAACACTAGGCATCAAAGATAAAAATAACAAGGGTGTTAGTAAATGCCAAGCACTAAAAACCTCTTCATTTCTCCCAGCTTTGTTATCTATACTAGCCTAAAATGAGATCTTCTGATTCCTGCTTACAGATTTTAAAGTCACTACTACCACTGATAAGCATTCATGATTTTATTGATTCCTTGATGCCAGAGATATTGTCTGAACTAAATTCTCTTAAGTCGGGAATTCCCTATGAATCTCCAAGTAATGATGGATTAGAAAAGTTATTTCATTTATACATGCTGAAATTGTGATGTGATAATAATTTAGTCTTGAAATGGAAAGTGTACTCCATATCATTACTATACTGACTGTGAAATACTTCTCACTATTAAAAATAATCTTTCAGTCATTTTCCATGTTTTTGTAACTGCAAGAAGCCCTGGTGGTGCAGTGGTTAAAGTGCTTGGCTGCTAACCAAAAGGTCAGCAGTTCAAACCCACCAGCCACTCTGCGGGAGATAGATGTGGCAATCTGCTTCCCTAAAAATTACAGCCTTGGAAACCCTATAGAGCAGTTCTACTGTGTCCTATAGGGTCACTACGAGTCAGGATTGACTCGACAGTGGTGGATTTGGTTTGGTTTTTTGATTTTATGTAACTGCAATTGTCGTAACCATTGTTATTTTTAAATATGCTGCTGCCGTTATTTTGAATTTCTATGGAGTTTGTTTCGGTATTAGTTACATCCGTTGAACATATTGGAAAGAATCCTAAAGAGGTGAACATAGAGGGTGGAGTAGTAGCCAGAAACAATTCCAGAGAAAGCTAGCATGATGCACCTGACCAAAGCTTCTTATTCTATTCTATTCTCAGAACTCTTGATTTATATGAATGAGACTGTTTTCTGGCTGCACCTTTCTAAGAACCAACAAAATGTTGATATGTGATCAGTATTCACATGTCCATTCTGAGCACCTTCTCTGTCCATTCAGCATTGTTTATCTCCAACCAAAGCTAAAAAACAAAATTAAGTGGGATGGATTAAGTAAAATTAAATAGAAATAATATAATAAAGACTAATTAAAACTTAAGAATTTAAGTGCTAAGTTTTAGATAACTTTAACTGTGGAGGCAGCTTGTAGAGATAATGGAAGAGCACGTTTGTGTGTGTGTGTGTGTGTATGTGTAAAACTATTGTTTCTACTATATTTACCCATTACTTCCAAATGTAAATCCAGAGTCTACTCCTGAAGGATTGCTTGTGTTTCTATCTTTTAGGATAGGAACAATTACACCTATCAATTACAGTTTTCTTGTGCAGATTTAATTGGTCTTGCCCAACATCGCTTGATATGACGTTACATAGATTGTATAAATCCACCAGGGATTTAATCTTCCAGAAAAACCTCTTCTTGAGTAAAATATAATAAAATTCTCTATGAAATCCAGGGGAAAGCCATTTTCTGACACTAGATCTTGATTTAAGATGTGTCATTCTCCTTTGCATTCATGCAGAAACCCAGTTTCCTCAGGTGGCATTCCCCCCTTACTTTTAATATGCCCTCAAATGCCACGTTGCCATTATTTAAGGAGTTTTTAGTTGACAAGAGTGTAACAAGAATTATAAATAGCCTATTTGTGCAACTATCTTTTTAAAAAATAATTTAAGAAATATAATTTTACAAGGAGAATTATTAGTACATAATTTTCTCTACCAAATACAATATATTATTAGCACACTTGTATCCTATATGTCCTTTAAACAGGGTGACTTGAAATAGATTTACCCAGGGTCTTACAGGGCATTTGAAAAGAAGCTTAAAGACTTTATAATCTGTCTTCCCTAAAGGGTCTTTAGATTATTACTGCATAAAGGTGAGAAGAAGAGGTGAAATAGGAAGTTTAAATTATACTACTATAGAACAAACAGTGAAAAAAGGAAACAGTGATAATTAAATTTCAGCTTTATAGAATATCAGATTTATTTTCGTCAGTTTTCAGGTCAGCTTCTGGAGCGTGAATATTTTTTAAAGCCTACGTAATTATTGTAAGTGTTCAATACTTTATATTTGTGAAACACAACCAGGGCATTTTTATTAAGTACAAATACAGTCCTCCCTCAGTATTCATGGGGGATTGGTTCCAGGACCCCTGCGGATACCAAAATTCTGGGATGCTCAAGTCACTTATATAAAATGGTGTAGTATTTGCATACAATCTCCGCACATCCTCCCCATTCTTTAAATCATCTCTAGATTACTTGTAATACCTAATACAATGTAAATGCTATGTAAATAGTTGTTAACGCTTACACTCAACACTTATGCTTTCTTAGTCTTTGCAAGCACTTTATCATGAACCAGAGAGACCATTTTTGCCATTGTAGGGGCAGCACTAACACTTCCACAAATTTTAGCTTCTTTCTGCTTTATTCTGCAAATGCTGGAGTCCTTCTTACCAACCTTAAGGCCCGCTTCAGCAAGCGACATACCACTTTTCAAAAGATCTAAGATTTGTATTTTCTCTTTGAGAAGTAGCACTTTACGCTCCCTCTTTGCCTTTGAGGGATTGCTTTGACCACTTACGGCTTTTTAGGAGCCATCTTTTCACAGAAGTAAAGGGTGCACACAACACAGGTAGCGAACAAACAAGATGCAAGGCGACCGATGCTCAAACAATGAGTGCCGAGAGAGACTGAGGATCTGTGAGATGGTGGGCGGTTAGCTACACATCACTTCATTCGCAAGGATTCAGCATAGTGCTGCCATGGCAAATTCAAATTTTGCTTTTTGGAACTTTCTTTTTTTTCCCCCAGATATTTTCTGTCGGCAGTTGAATCTGCAGATGTGGAACCCGTGGATACAGGGGCCAACTCTATTCATTTTGTTTACGCTAAGGTAAAAAACATATTTGAGTTGATGGTGTAGGGTTAAACTAAGAGTCTTGAGAAGTTAGCATTATTTAGGCAATCTAGTTAATTTTTTAAAAAATATGTCCTATAAATTAAACAAGTATTTTTCCTTGATTTATGCAATATACGTTGTACAGCTGAATGTTTTGGATATCTGCTTACATGAAATGTTTGTAGACACTACTAAGTGGATAATGGTTATAAATGAAAAAGCAGTCAAGTAGAGGGAGCAACAAGTACAAAGGGCTCAAGTTGGGAGGAACTGAGGTAATTTTGTGGAACTAAACTAACCAACCCCCCGTTTAGCTAAACCTTCCCCTAACACAGTTAAATTATTTAGGCCTGGGTGTGAGGTGTGGGCCATATCATGCAAGACTTTATATTGAGACTTTACCCTGAAGGAAATGAAGAAACTCTAACAGTTATTAGGAAATCAGATTTTCATTTAAAAAATTCAGTCTAGCTGCAACATGGAAAACACAGAAAAATGGGGGATAAGCATGGGTGTGTGGAGGCCAGGCATAAGCGTATTACATTTGTTCAGGTGAGAAAATGATATTTTTGGAGAAGGTACCACTTCTGATTGATTCTTAGAGGGGAAGACTTACTTGGAAGAGTGATAGATTGGATACAGAGACTAAACCAGAAGTATCACAGGTGCCTCCTATAGCAGTCTTATTGAATTGGATGGGTGCTTGGTGCCAAACCCTGAGATAGGAAACATGTGGATGTTAATGTTAGGAACTGTACTGTGAATCCCGTTTTCCTGTTTCTGTTGACTGCTCCAACATTAAAGGCAAATTGTGGCCCAGCTCCAAGAGATATATAAGACTTTAAGAGAGCCCTGGTAGTGCAATGGAGCCCTGGTGGTGCAGTGGTTAAGAATTTGGCTGCTAACAGGAAATCAGCAGTTCAAATCCATCAGCCACTCCTTGGAAACCCTATGGAGCAGTTCTGCCTTGTCCCACAGGGTTGCTATGAGTTGGAATCCACTCTACGGCAACGGGTTTGGGTTGGGTTTTCTAAGTGTTCAGTTGCTAACTGAAAGGTCATTGGTTTGAACCCACCCAGCAGCGTCACAGGAGAAAAGACCTGGCAGTCTGTTCATCTAAAGATTATAGCCTAGGAAACCCTATGGGGCAGCTCTACTCTGTCATATAGGGTCACTATGAGTCAGAATTGACTCCATGCACACAATAACAACAACATTTTGCGTGCTGACCTCATTCCTTGCCCCATCTGCTATTCCAAGTTTTGTTTTTTGTTTGCCTCATTTTTATTTTAAATGTACATTCTGTCTTTCCGAAATGTAAATTCTTTCTTTCTGAATTGTTTGTGTTCTTAAAAGTCATCTTAATAGTTTTTAAAATAGTTTCTGCACAAATAATACAAATTTGATTTAAAATTGTTAATGAATTTATTGCTTTTTCAATAAACCGTTAGCAGGCAAACTAGAATACTTACTAGAATTTAGTTAAACTTGAAGGTAAAAGATGTAAATCAAAATACTTATTAAAAGATTGACACTTCCAGCACTGCCACCACCGTATGCCAATTATTAATAAACATTGACTTTTCTAATTAGATTGCTATTGCAGCAGCATCAGAAGGGTGCAACACATATCTTTATTTAAGAAACAGTGAGTACATATTGCATACCATGGACTTGATGGGTACTGGAAATTTAAGCATTAACAAATTGTGGTCTTATTCTTCAGCTAATATTATAGCATATATAGACAAACTTTGATGGCGCATTCTACAAATAGTGAGTAATCACTACTGGTTGTACCAACATCATCATAGTTCGACTATGACATACACTCATAAAACACTATAAAATTGGCTAAATTAAGCCAAATTTCTAACGCATTGAAACTGGAGAAGCCTTTTGATATTTATCATTGAAAAATTGGTTAATTGATTGATATCTAGTTGATATTTATGTGACATAATCGTTGGAAAAGAGGAGAATGGATTGGTTTTTACTGGTATGCCAGAAAGCTCTATTTTCAAGTTTATTAATCATGTTTACCAGTGACTTGGGTGAAGCAACAATGGAATGCTCATTAGCTTGCAGATAACATGAAGCTAGGAGAGATAGCAAAATGCAGCATGACACATCCTGAGGATGGTGCAGGACCGAGTGGTTGTTTCGTTCTGTTGTTGCTATGAGCCAGAACCGATTTGACGGTACCTAACAACAACAGGTCAGTGTTCAAAAAGCTCCCCGTATAAAATAAGCAAATAAATATCAAAGCAGAATAGAGCAGACCCGGCTTAGTAGTAATATGTGCAGAACAAGCTTAGAGGTTTTATGTTATATGTCATTTGACTAATGTAAGAGCTATTAATGATAATAGTATGGTTAAAATAACTAACTGCAGTGAGAAATAACTAGACGTTGATTACCAAAAATCCAGTATTCATTGGCTACCTGAGGTAAAGAAAGACATACTCTATTTTTGCTAAAAGATGTGCTAGTTTATGTAGTTGTATTACACGAGATGCTGCTTCCAGTTTTGGACTCCATGTTTTAAGAAGTATGTAGACAACCTATATCTGTTCAGAAGAAAGCAATTGAGATAGTGATTTGTCTAGAAGCAGAAATACTAACTAAGCAGTGTTTAGACGGCTGTTGAAGAGAGTAAGCAAATGATTTGGATGGGCTGTAAAAAGGGAGAGAAATTATATTGAATGTCTCCATCATGTTTTACAAAAAAAAGATCACAGAATTAAAAGCTTCATAAAGTTTTCACTGAATATAGAAATATTCATTTCTATAATGAAGAGCCATTCAAAGAAAAAATATCCTGTCTTGGGAAGTATTGTTCTTTCAGTAACTTGAGATATTTGAAAACAGACTGGAAAATTATTTTGTCAGAATGATTTAGTAGTAGGATTTAAACATTGGAAGAGTTCCCATATTTTAAGGTTTTATTTCCTAATTCTGGCTTTATCATTATTAATAACTTCTAAATTTTCATTCAGAGCTATCTACTCTCATTAACTTTTAAGCTTTTGAAGGACAATAATTATATCCACTATTAAATTTCGTTAACTACCTAGGATGCATCATAGTGTCAAATCTATGCATATATATGCATATATCACTTGTAATTATATTTTTGCAAATGAGTTGAGTTGAATTTTTAAATAATAAACCAAATAAAACAAACTAGGACTGAGAATTTAGTCCAATTTGAAAGTCTATTTTATGTAAGGGCCACTTAACTAAAACTATAGAACTACTTCAAAAGAAGATTTTCTTCAAAATTCTTTAATGAATGACCATGATCAGACTCTCCACATAAAGGAAATATAAAGCTTTTCCTACCAATTTACTTGCTCACAAAGTTGATGGTAGCAACCTCCTTGATTTGTATTATTTTTTCAGATATTTGGAAACAATTTTAATTCAATGAATTAAACATTTTAATAATTTGATGTACAAATAGATCAGTGGTTAGAATATATATTTCCTCCACTTTATGTTTTCCTCCTTAATAAGACAGCTTAACTGAGGTAGATGATGATAAATGTTTCGGTAATTAAAGGTCTTAAGATTTGAGATTTACTGAATGAAACATAAGAAGTGATTTTACTTACAGGAGCCAAAAGAAGACACTGAACCAGTTCTAAAATAATAATTACAAATATTCTTGTGCAAATGTTTATATATGTGGTCTACTTTATTTAAGTAACTATTTAAATATAGGATTAGGAGGAACATAGCTATATAGTTTCTATTCATGAACTATGTGCTAAAATTTTTACATAGTAATAATAAAACAAAATATGTTTATATCATTCTAATACACTGCTTCCATTATTCATGTGTTTTTATAGGTGTTAGCCTAATTCAATTTATTGGGAAATGTAATTAATAAACTTAAATTTTTAATAGGAATATACACTATCATAATCTGGCACCTTTGGTATGGCACATATATAAGACAGTGTAGCAGAATCAGGTTATATGTAAGGCAAATGATTTTTATTAAAATGGAAAGAGAATCGTTTAGATGTTTCAATAAGTCAAATAAACATTTATTAGGAGTCTATTATAATCAGTTCTTAGAATGCTGTAATCCATTTCCTGACAGTGCTATTTCAATTTGGAAGCATGTTCTGGAAATATCACTGCATGAATTATGGAAGATCAACATCTTCCATATCATCAGCATATTATAAATGAGATCAATTAATCATATACAGTGAAACTCTCTCAAGAAACAGTTTGACTGGGGTAAATATTTGCAAACTATAGGACAACAAACTGAAATATATACAGCACCTATGTGGATAATAAAAACATTGCTCCAATACCACATATACATAGTTAACACAAACATACATACAGGAACATACCTGAAAAATATTTCATTTCACTAGAAATAACAGAACTATAGATCAAACTTATAAAGTTGTTTTCATACCCATAAAATTAGTGCATATTTTAAAATTTGTAATATCAGATATTGGTGGTTGTCTGATAAGATAAATATATCACTAGAGAGAATATAACCAGTATACCCTTCTGGATCATTTAGTTGTTTATTTCTCTTTGTGTTATCTTTATTCTCTTTTATAGTAGATAATAAGTAAATTAAATATAATCTATATTCAGAAATGCCTTTCTCAATTTTATTTATAATTCTAAACATTGGAAAAAAATCACTAAAATGCTTGTTGGTTAAGGAAATCATGATATGCTGATTCATACGAAGCCTTTGAATATCATTTATGAAGATCCTTAATGATAGAAAAATGCTTTTGATATAATGTTGAGTTTTAAAAGAGAAGATAAGCTTGATAATTTTATCTCAAATAAAAATAAAGTGAATTAAAACAAGGAGACAAGAAACAGATGCCAAAGTGGTAAAAGTAGTTGCCTCTATGTGATGAGGTTGTGGGTGATATTTTTTCCCCTAAGTCTTTAAATTTTTATGTCCTTTCCAAAATTCTAAGATAAGCACTACTCCACCAATTAGGAAAAAATGGATATATATATATATATATATATATATATATATATATACATACAGACAGACAGATAGATGGATAGATAAACCTGGATATAGAGGATCTCTCTCTAAATATGTATGTGTGTGTATACAACCTAGTTATAAATATACACGGTATGTACTATATATGATATATATATAGTTATTGTTAGGTGTCATTGAGTCTATTCCGACTCAGCAATCCTATGTACAACAGAATGAAATACTGCCTGGTCCTGCGCCATTCTCACAATTGTTTACATATATATATACCAAACCAAAAACTAAACCCATTGCCGTTGAGTCAATTCCTACTCCACAGTCCTATAGGACAGAGTAGAACTGCCCCATAGGGTTTCCAAGGAGCAGCTGGTAGATTTGAACTGCCGACCTTTTGGTTAGCAGCCATAGCTTGCCATAGCTCTTAACCACTGCACCACCAGCTCTCCAATATATATATTTAGAGAAAGAGAGCTCCTTTATATCCAGGTTATCCTGGTGATTAACTAGCCTCCATTAAGAACAGGGTGATTTCTAATGCATTCTAAAGACTGAAATATTTCTCGGTCTAATCCAGATATCTGAGTTTCTTAAAGTAATATAATGGTTATGTATAAAGAAAACAAATGGAACAAGAGTAAAAGAAAAAAAAACCTATATGTTAAATTATGTTGTAAATCAATTACTGAAATACTAATTTCTTAACTATTTGGAGGAGTTCTGCATAATCTTGAAAAATCCTGACCTACCAAACAAAAGGTATTGTCCATATTTTTTTTAGCAGTATTCAGAATGAAATTGATTAGAGATGACCAACTTAAGGTTTTAAGCAGAAACGTTTCTCTTGAGGAGACTCTAACTTTTTTTTTTTTTCCTTTCATCAAGAAATACCCTTCTCATTTACAGTTTGCCATCCTGAGGTGCCTTACACTCCAGAAAGATGTGAAACCCAGTATTCCTCCCTCTACCAGTCATTGTGACTCTCCCTTGTCTGTTGAAGTAATAAAATGTGTAATTGGTAAGCTTTATTCACTACCTGCCTTTGCATTGGGAATGGGCAAGAGATGTGGTGCAATATAGATTATTCAAATTCTCAACCTTCTAGCAAGATCTTATAGAACTCACAGGCATTTCTATCCTTGACATTGTATTAAACATTCCTATTATTATTTCCAGGAGCCCTGGTGGTGCAACAGTTAAGTGCTCAGCTGCTGACCAAAAGGTTGGTGATTTGAACCCACCTAGTGGCTCTGTGGGAGAAAGACCTGGTGATCTGCTTTCTTAAAGATTACAGCCTAGAAAACCCTAGGAGGGAAGTTCGTCTCTGTCCTGTAGGGTCACTATGAGTAAGAGTCGACTGGATGGAACCAACAACAACAATATTACTTCCAACTAAGACACTTGCCTATGATCAATTATACTACCTATTACTAATTAACAGATGAAGTGATCTGGCCTGGGAGTGAAGGAGACTAGACTAGGTCTTCATTTAAACCATACCAAAATAGGACATTTAAACCTTTTTTCCATTTGCCTTTAATTTCTAAACCCAGTGGATTAATTTTGGGAAGTTTCTGTTATTGTTATTTTTCATTTTTATTTAGTCTTCTTTATAATAGAAGTATATTTCATTTCTAATGTTAGTCCTATCAGGAGAGACTGCTTTTTTTACTTTCTAACTAGCTCACATAATTAACTGCTGGCATTCCAATAGAAGCAACAGACCCCAAGGCCTACTTCTCAAGGGAGGCATACCTCCAGTTGCAAATAGAGTACTTTGGCATTCTGTCTATCCCCTGTGAATTTAGTTAACTGTCACCTGAGTATTTGTGGACTCTTAACCAGTACCGCACAGAGCTGAAGTTCTTCTAATCTTGGATAACTAGAGTCTGATTTTCTTAGGGTGAATTGACAGTAAAAATCCTGCAACTTGGTGGCCTCTTCCTTCATTCTTTCACATTTCTTCTCGTCACATGACTAGCCTTTCTAGTGCATTGGGATACACGCATTACAGAAACAGAAAGTATGATTCATAATTTCCACACACAAATCATTTATAATTCAATTGTAGAGATACGACACTGTTATGGATTAAATTGTGCCCGCCCAAAATATGTGTCAGCTTGGCTAGGCCATGATTCCCAGCATTGTGTGGTTGTCCACATCTAATGTGATTATCCTGTGTGTTGTTGTAAATCCTAACCTCTACGAAGTTAATGAAGCAGGATTAGAGGCAGTTATGTTAATGAGGTAGGAATCAATCTACAGGATTAGGTTGTATCTTGAGTCAATCTTTTCTGAGATATAAAAGAGAGAATCAAGCAGAGAGGAGAGGGACCTCCTACCACCAATAATGAAGAACCAGGAGGGGAGCACATCCTTGGATCCGGGGTCCCTGCACTGAGAAGATTCTAGACCTGGGGAAGATTAATGACAAAAACCTTCCCCCAGAGCTGGCAGAGAGCTCTAGAGATGGCACCCTGAATTCAGACTTTTAGCCTCCTAAACTGTGAGAGAATACTAACAGATACCTATCCAGGAACAAGCAGCAAGTTGGTATATAAGGACAAGCCAGAGGATGTATTCACTTTCTGTTGTTGCTGTACAAATTACCACGAATGTAGTGGTTTGAACAAGACAAATGTATTATCTTACAATTCTGACTTGGATCTCACTGGGCTAACATCAAGATATTGGCAAGACTGCTTTCCTTTCTGAGCCTCTAGGACAAAATCAGTTTCTTTGCTTTTTCCAGCTTCTAGAGGCCACCCAAGTTCCTTGGCTCCTGATCCCCTTCATTCATCTTCAATGCCAAAAACATTGCATCTTTCTGGCCATTCTTCTCTCATCATAGCTCCCTCTTGACCACAGCTGACAAAGTTTCTCCCCTTTTAAGAAGTTTCTCCCATGTCATTAGATTGGGGACATCTGGATAATTTAGAATAATCTACTCATTACAGGGTCCTTAACTTAATAACATATCAAAGCCCTTTTGCCAAGTAAGGCAGCATATTCACAAGTTCTTGCGATTAGGAAGGGAACATCTTTGAAATTCCCAAAACAGAAAAGAATAACTATAGGCAAGTATTTATGACAATTTAGGATAAGAAGAAAACTTTTAAAATAAAATTACGGAATATACCGTATTTTTATGCAAATAATGCATGCCCTCTACATTTGTTTGCCAGCTATGCCCTCCCCCTGCAAGGTATTTTCCTAAGCAGGCTATGCTAATTTTTTGCAGCAACATGTAAAAAAAAAAAAAAATGGCATAGCAGTGCTTACAAAAACACCTCACAGGGGAGGGCATGGTTGGCAAACAAATGTAGAAGGTGCATGTTATTTGCATAAAAATAAGGTAGTGTCAGTGGAAAACATTGTTAAATTTGACTATACAACAAGAGTACTAAATAAAATTAATAGCAAAACACAAAGTTATGATAGATTAGACATAAATATGAATTTAAATGGGTTAAGATCTTTAACACATAAAGAGATATTAAAAATTAAAAGAAAAACGCCAGTTCTCCAGTTGAAAGCAAAAGATAAACAAGACAAAGGACTTGCCCAGATAATTTACAATAGGGGAAATGAAAAGATAAACATGAAAAAAAATCAACATTATTAGTAATCAAAGAAAGTTAAAGCAATGAGATGGCATTATTTAACTATCCCATTAGCAAAGATTTAAAAATATGAACACTAGTTTCATAAAGTACCAGAGTAAATGGAGGCATAAACCTTCTGGAAAGCAATTTGGCAATGACTATCAAATGGCTAAATAATTTTATTAATCTTTTATGTAATAACCCTCCTCTTAGAATCTATCTTGAAGAAATAATTGAAGATCAGGTAAAAGTTTATGTTCTAGAATCATAGCTATCATCTTAATAAAATTAATCAAAATTAGAAAATGACCTTCTGATATTTTAAAAATGAATTAATTAAATCCATAAACTCAATTCAGTGTTATACAGTTATTAAAATTATGTTTTCAAAGGTTGTGCAATGTCATGAGACAATGCTTAGTATACAAGTGAAAAAGTAAGATGCCAAACAATATTTTCAGGAACCAAATTTGGTAAAAATATACAAGTTTATTTATAAATAAAAGATGTGAAACAAAACATGGAATCAGTGGCCCTTTCTGGTGAGATTATAGATGAACTTTTTTTTTTGCTATATTTTATTCATATTTAAAGTTTTTAAAAATAAATATGGCATTTATTTATTTATTGACATATTAATTATCTTTACTTTTTACAAAAGGTTTGAATTTACAGAAAGTATTGTGAGGATAGTACAGAAAGAGTTCCCTTATGCCCCACACCAAGTTTCCTTTATTATTAATATCTTAAGTTAGTATGGTGCCTTTGTTATAATGTGTTAGGTATTAAATTGTGTCCACCAAAAATGTGTATCAATTTGGCTAGGCCATAATTCCCAGTATTTTGTGATTGTCCACCATTTTATGATCCGATGTAATTTTCCTGTGTGTTGTAAATCCTAGTCTCTGCCTGTGGTTAATGAGGCAAGATTAAGTTATGTTAAAGAGGATTAGGATGGGATGCAACACCCTTACTGAGCTCACAGCTCTGATACTATGTAAGGGAATTTTCCCTGGGGTGTGGCCTGCATCACCTTTAATCTCATAAGAGATAAAAGGAGAAAGAAGCAAGCAGAGATATAGAGACCTCCTACCACCAATAATGAGGAACAAGAAGGGAATATATCCTTTGGATCTGGGGTCTCTGTGCTGAGAAGCTCCTAGACCAGGGGAAGACTGATGACAAGGAACTTCCCCCCGAGGTAACAGAGAGAGAAAGCCTTCCCCTGGAGCTGGCACCCTGATTCGGACTTCTAGCCTTCTAGACTGTGAGAGAATCAATTTCTGTTTGTTAAAGCCATCCACTTGTGGTATTTCTGTAATAGCAGCACTAGATAGCTAAGGCACAATGAACCAATATTCATGTTATTATTAACTAAAGTCCATAATTTATTCAGATATCCTTAGTTTTTCTCCTAATGTCCTTTTACTGTTCCAGGATCCAATCCAAGATATGATATTATGCTTAGTCATTATGTTTCCTTAGGCACATCTTGGTGACAATTTCTCACTTTTTAAATTTTGATAACCTTGATATTTTTTGAGACACACTGGCTGGGTATGTTTCTAAAATGCTCCTCTATCTGAATTTGCCTGCTATTTTTCTCATGGTCATAAAGGGGTTTTAGGTTTGGGGAGGAAGATAGAGAGGTAAATTGCCATTTTTGTCACATCTTATCAAGGGAAAACAAACAAACATTGCCGTCAAGTTGATTCTGGCTCATAGCGACCCCATAGTGTTTACATGGCTGTAAATCTCTACGGAAGCCGACTGCCACATTTTTTCTCCCGTGGAGCTGCTGGTGGTTTTGAACCACTGACCTTTCAGTTAGCAGTCGATTGCTTTAACCACTACACCACCAGGGCTCTCTATATCAGGGATACAAACCAGAAATATGATTTATCACTGTTGATGCTGACCTGGATTAGCTGGCTGGTGCTTGTTTGTCAGGTTACTGTTGTCCCTCTTTCTGTACTGTACTCTTTGGAGGGAAGTCACTATGTATAACCCACATTTAAGGAGTGAAGAGTTAATGCTTCATCTCCTTGAGGGCAGAGCATATACATAAAGTATTTGGAATTCTTCTGCATGGGAGCTTTGTCTCTTTGTGGGTTGTTGTTGTTTTTTAATACACAAAATACAATGTAATATTAATTCAATATTAAAATAAGACATCAAAGAATTTTATGAGAGGTAAATTAAGATCTGTTAATCATTTGTGTAAATTACAATTTCAAGAACAAATACATATTGATAGAATGTCCTTTATCCTAGATTAGTGGGAATATGTTAAAAGGGAATAAAATAATGCCTTGCATATCGCAAGCACTCAATGTTAGGTATTTGATTAGGTTTATGATTATCCCTATTTTTTATGTAATAACTTACAGCCCAAAGGTGGTACATGACAGAATGAAGAAAAGTGTTTTCCAGAAAAATACTGCAGTTATATTTATGTGTTTAGTTTTATTATAATTATGCAGTTTTATAAATATACATACACATAAATATGTGTGTATGTATAGTTTCTGAAATATAGTATCCTAACGTTTAAAAAAAGACGTTGAGATTATGCTTTGAATATCTAGTATCAGTGATTCCAGAGATCCATTGGAAATATTTAGCATTCCATGAATGACACTGTCATAAACATGATGTATTTTAAAAGACAGTAAAAACTTTTAATCCTAAAATAATTCACATCCATGTATATTTAATATACTCATTTAGACATTTATTGTAACAAGAA
Source organism: Dugong dugon (assembly GCA_030035585.1). Lineage (NCBI taxonomy): Eukaryota > Metazoa > Chordata > Mammalia > Sirenia > Dugongidae > Dugong > Dugong dugon. The sequence continues at coordinate 39,787,160 of CM057467.1, forward strand.
GTATTCAGGAATTAAATAGCAATCCTCAAAATGATTCAAGGTAGGTACTTTTTTTACAATCCAGACTTAATCAAAGAGCTATTTTTATCAATGTTTAAGAATATTATGTTTTCTGAAGTAACTTCTGTCATATATTATTCACTTGTAATATTTATTTTAATACTGTAGATATTTTACCTTCTCACATTTCCTTTGGTTAAATGGGAAAAGAAGATGGGTTGCTTTTCAAACCACTGGAATCTCACGGGCTTCTGTTCATTTCAAATTCATTCAGGAGACAAGGCATTCTATTGGGAAAGGCAAGAAATAAGCAAAATCTCTGTATCTGTGGAGTCCCTCACTGGTGCCAACAGTTAACGAGTTCTGCTGCTAACCAAAAGGTTGGTGGTTCATGTCCAACCACAGGTGCCTCAGAAGAAAGGCCTGGAAATCTACTTCTGAAAAAGTAAACCATTGAAAACCCTACTCTGACACAAATGAGGTCATCATGACTTGACGAATTAACTCTGCATCAAAATTTTTTTTAATCTATAGCTGAATTCTACATATATCTAGATCTATATATCCATCTACCCGTTCATCCATCCATCTATCCATTCATCTCTCATCTATTTATGGAGCCCTGGTGGCACAGTGGTTAAGCGCTCAGCTGCTAACCTAAAGGTCAGCTGTTCAAACCCACCAGCTACTCTGAGGGAGAAAGATGTGGCAGACTGCTTCTGCAAAGATTTATAGCCTTGGAAACACTATAGGGCAGTTCTCCTGTGTCCCATAGGGTCTCTATGAGTTGGAATCTACTCCAGGGTAACAGATTTTATCTATCTATGTATCGTCTCTCTCTCTCTCATCTACCTACTATATGATGTCAGCTAACGATAAGTACAATGAGAAAAGTGATGAAGGAATGCGATTTTAATGTAACAGCATTTGCTTAACCTGATGTCACTATCTTCATTTATGGTGTCATAACAAATATCTTTGAACGTTTATTATGTTGAAGGCATTGTGCTATATGGTAAGTGTAGAATGGTAAACAAAACAGACAAGATCCCTATTCCCAAGTGTCTTCAAGTCTAGCAAAAATATAGCAATTAAGAATATTCTTGAGTGGCTAATATGCAGCAAATAGTATATATACAGATAAAAATGTAATAATGAAAATCATGCAGTCTTATAAGAAGGTTTAAAAGTAATTAGATTCAAAAGTACTTTGGACAGTAAAAGAAAATGTTCCCCTAATTTTTAAAAAGAGCATTTCTCATATCAAAAAGGTAGAAGGCATAACATTTTTCTAAATCTTGCTTAGGGATCTATGGGTTAAAACTTATTACCCTATTTAACAGCACCCTAATTGTATCTCACTTGGAGAAGTGTCTCATTTATTCATTCACAGGATTTCTAATAGACAATGATTAAAATGACAAAAAAAAGTAATAATCTAAACTTCTGACTATCCTTGTGACTATATACTATTGAAAGCTTCTAACTTTAATTCAAGATGTATTGAAAGCTTTAAAATTGTCTTTTCAGCTTGCGTATAGACAATCTTCTTCTGGTTTTCTACCGAATAATCAGGTTTCTTAATTTTATTTTTTTTATGGGCAGAGATTTCTCCAAATATTTGTAAGACAATTTTCACAAGTATGGTCAAAGATGGCTAATTTCAAACGATTAGACTTCGTTCCTATGGGAATTAAGAAACAAATTCAAGTACATTTATCCCAGAATATACAAACAATTTAATTGAAAATACCCTTTTTTCATAACCATCTTTAAGGAAATTTTAATGGGAGATTTATCCTACACTGCAGCTACCCTGAAGAAAAAAGATTGACATTGTTCTTCAATTCAGAATTTTATTGTGCGGAAAACTCAGGAAACTGCATTTCCCAAACCCCTGACCACCTCATCTTTTATTCCCAGTAACTTCTCTAGATGATACTTATGGTGTGCTTTCTCATAGAAGTGGTGAATAAATAAGTCTTGAGTGTATTTTGAAGTAAAATAAAAGAAAGCAAATATACCAAATTAAATACAATATACAAAGAACTTGGCAGGTATTTGGTCTTTAGCAATTTTATTTTATTTTTCCTTCTCCTTTAATTTTAGTCTTATTTGAGGATCTAACCATCATTTATCACATTCTTTAATTAGGAAACATTTTTATATTGCAAACATTTGATTTATAAAAATATTTAAAATGCAGTGTTTTAGTGCATTAATTGGAGGTTGCCTATAATGAAACTACCCCCTCAACACACAGACGATTTTTGTTAGACTGTAATTTAAGTTTTTTTTAATTGTTGTAGTTTAAGCAAAAGATTACAATTCAAATTAGTCTCTCATACAAAAATTTATCCATGCATTGTTACGTGACCTTAATTGGTCTCCCTATACTGTGACAGCACACTCCTCCTTTCCACCCCTGATTTCCCATGTCCATTCAACCAGCTCCTGACCCTCTCTACCTTCTCATCTCACCTCTGGACAGGAGCTGCCCATTTAGTCCCATGTATCTACTTGAGCTAAGAAGCACACTCTTCATGAGTATCATTTTATGTCCCATAGTCCAGTCTAATCTTTGTCTGAAGAGCTGACCTTGGGAATGGTTTTAGTTCTGGGTTGACAGAGAGTCCGGGGTCATGTATTCTGGGGTTCCTCTAGTCTCAATCAGACCATTAAGTCTGATCTTTTTACTATAATTTGAGTTCTGCACCTCACTTTTCTCCTGCTCCAGCAGGGGCTCTCTGTTGTGTTCCCTGTCAGGGCAGTCATTGGTGGTAGCCAGGCACACTCTAGGTCTTCGGGTCTCAGGCTGATGCAATCTGGCTTATGTGGCCCTTTCTATTTCTTGGCTAATACTTTCCTTATGTCTTTGGTGTTCATTCTCCTTTGCTCCAGGTGGGTTGGGACAACTTGATGCATCTTAGCTGGCTGCTTGCAAGCTTTTAAGACCCTAGATGCCACTCACCAAAGTAGGATGCAGATCAATTTTTTAATAAACTTTGTTATGCCAATTGACCTAGATGTCTCCTGAAACCATGGTCACCAGACCCACACCCCTGCTAGTCTGTCCCTTTAAGTGTTTGGTTGCATTCAGGAAACTTCTTAGCTTTGGTTTAGTCCAGTTGTTTTGTCCTTCCATTCACCTAAGATAATTCTTGTCTACTATCTAGTTAGTGAATAACCTTCTCCCTTCCTCCCCACCCTTGTAAGCATCAATGTTTCCTTCTGTGTTTAAACCTTTTCTTGAGTTCTTATAATAGTGGTTTTATGCAATGTTTGTCATTTTGTGACTGACTACATTCACTCAGCATAATGCCTTCCAGATTCCTCCATGTTATAAGATGTTTCACGGTTTCATCCTTGTTCTTTATTGTTGTGTAGTATTCCATTGTGTGAATATACCATAATTTGTTTATCCATTCATCTGTTGATGGGAAACTAGGTTGTTTCCATCATTTTGCCATCCTGAACACTGCTGCAATGAACATGGGTATGTGTATATCTATTCATGTGATGGCTCTTATTTCTCTAGGATATATTCCAAGGAGCGGGATTGCTGGATTGTATGGTACTTCTATTTCTAGCTTTTTAAGGAAGTGCCAAATCAATTTCCAAAGTGGTTGTACTATTTTATTTTCCCACCAACAGTGTATAAGTGTTCCAGTCTCTCCACAACCTCTCCAGCGTTTATTATTTTGTGTTTTTTGGATTAATGCTAGCCTTGTTGGGGTGAGATGGTATCTCATTGTAGTTCTGATTTGCGTTTCTCTAATGGCTAATGATCGTGAGAATTTCTTCATGTGTCTGTTAGCCACCTGAATGTCTTCTTTGGCGAAGTGACTGTTCATATCTTTTGCCCATTTTTTAATTGGGTTATTTGTCTTTTTGTGGTTGAGGTTTTGCTGTATCTTGTAGATTTTAGAGATTAGACTCTGATCGGATTTGTCATCACCAAAATATTTTTCCCAGTTTGTAGGTTATCCTTTGACTCTTTTGGTGAAGTCTTTCGATGAACATAAGTGTTCGATTTTTAGGAGCTCCCAGTTATCTAGTTTTTCTTCTGGTGCTTGTGCATTATTACTTATGGTTCATATTGTGTTTATGCCATGTATTAGGGCTCCTAGCATTGCCCCTATGTTTTCTTCCATGATCTTTATCGTTTTTGATTTTATATTTAAGTCTTTGATCCATTTTGAGTTAGTTTTTGTACATGGTATGAGGTATGTTTCAGTTTTTTGCAGATGGATATCCAGTTATACCAGCACCGTATGTTAAAGAGACTGTCTTTTCCCCAATTAATGGACTTTGGGCCTTTGTGAAATATCAGCTGCACATAGGTGGATGAATTTATGGTCTGGATTCTCAATTCTGTTCCATTAGTCTATGTATCTTTTGTTGTACCAGTACCAGGGTGTTTTAACTACTGTGGCAGTATAATAGGTTCTAAAATCAGGTAGTGTGAGGCTTCCCACTTTGTTCTTCTTGAGTAATGCTTTACTTATCTGGGGCCTCTTCCCTTTACAGATGAAGTTAGTGATTTGTTTCTTCATTTCATTAAAAAATTATGTTGGAATTTAGATCAGGATTGCATTGTATCTGTAGATCACTTTGGGTAGAATTGACATTTTCACAATGTTGAGTCTTCCTACCCATGAGCAAGGTATGTTTTTCCACTTATGCAGGTCTCTTTTGGTTTCTTGCAGTAGTGTCTTGTAGTTTTCATTGTATAGGTCTTTTACGTCTCTGGTTAGATTTATTCCTAAGTATTTTATCTTCTTGGGGGCTATTGTAAATAGTATTGATTTTGTGATTTCTTCTTCAAAGTTCTCTTTGTTGGTGTAGAGGAATACAATTGATTTTTGTATGGCTGTCTTGTATCCTGATACTTTGGTGAAAACTATTAGTTCCAGTAGTTTTTTTGTGGATTCTTTAGGGTTTTTTGTGTATAAGATCATATCATCTGCAAATAGAGGTACTTTGACTTCTTCCCTACCAATTTAGACGTGCTTTATTTCTTTTTCTAGCCTAATTGCTCTCGATAGAACCTCCAGCACAATGTTGAATAAGAGTGGTGATAAAGCGTACCCTTTTCTGGTTCCCTTTCTCAAGGGGAATGCTTTCAAACTCCCTCCATTTAGGGTGATGGTGGCTGTTGACTTTGTATAAATGCCCTTAATTATGTTGAGGAATTTCCCTTCTATTCCTATTTTGTTGAGAGTTTTTAATATGAATGAGTGTTGGACTTTGTCATATGCCTTTTCTGCATTGATTGATCAGATCATGTGCTTCTTATCTTTTGTTTTATTAATGTGATGGATTGCATTGATTGTTTTTCTAATGTTGAAGCATCCCTGAATACCTGGTATAAATCCCACTAGATCATGGTGAATTGTTTTTTTGATATGTTGTTGTATTCTATTGGTTAGATTTTTGTTGAGAATTTTTGTGTCAATGTTCATGAGGGATATTGATGTGTAATTTTCCTTTTTGTGGTGTCTTTACCTGGTTTTGGTATTAGGGTTATGCTGGCTTCATAGAATGAGTTTGGGAGTATTCCATCTTTTTCTATGCTCTGGAATACCTTTAGTAGTAGTGGTGTTAATTCTTCTCTGAAAGTTTCATAGAATTCTCCAGTGAAACCATCAGGGCCAGGGCTTTTTTTTGTTGGAAGTTTTTAAATTACCTTTTTAATCTCTTGTTTTGTTATAGGTTTATTTATTTGTTCTACCTCTGTTTGTGTTAGTTTAGGTAGGTAGTAAGTTTCTAGAAATTCATCCATTTCCTCTAGGTTTTCAAATTTATTAGAGTACAATTTTTCATAGTATTCTGTTATGATTCTTTTGATTTTAGTTGTGTCTGTTGTGATATCACCCATCTCATTTCTTATATGGGTTATTTGCTTCCTCTCCTGTTTTTCTTTTGTCAGTTTGGCCAATGGTTTATCAATTTTGTTGATATTTTCAAAGAACTAGCTTTTGGTCTTGTTAACTCTTTCAATTGTTTTTCTATTCTTTGTTTCATTTAATTCTGCTCTAATTATTTTTATTTCCTTTCTTCTGGTGCCTGAGGGCTTCTTTTGCTGCTCTGTTTCTACTTGTTCCAGTTGTAGGATTAATGTTTGGATTTTGACCCTTTCTTCTTTTTGGATATGTGCATTTACTGCTATGAACTGACCTCTGAACACTGCTTTTGCTGTGTCCCAAAGGTTCTGTTAGGATGTGTTTTCATTCTCATTTGATTCTATGAATTTCTTTATTCCATTCTTAATTTCTTCTATAACTCAGTAGTTTTTGAGGAAGGTGTCATTCAGTTTCCATGTGTTTGATTTTTTTCCTTTCTTTTTCTGTTATCAATTTGTACTCTTATGGCTTTATGGTCTGAAATGATACTTTGTAACATTTTGATGCTTTGAATTCTGTTAAGGCTTACTTTATGGCCTAGTACGTGGTCTAGTCTGGAGAATGTTCCATGTCCTTGGAAAAGAAAGTATACTTGGCTGCTGTTGGGTGGAGTGTTCGGTATATGTCTATGAGATCAAGTTGGCAGACTGTAGCATTTTGATCTTCCATGTCTTTATTGAGCTTCTTTCTGGATATTCTGTCCTTCACCAAAAGTGGTGTGTTGATGTTGCCTACTAGTACTATGAAGCTGTCTATTTCTGTTTTTAATGCTGGTAGAGTTTGTTTTATGTATTTTGGAGCCCTGTCATTGGGTGCATAAATACTCATTAGAGTTATGTCTACCTTTTGTATTGACCCTTTAATTATTATATAGTCTCCTTTCTTATCCTTTGTGGTGGATATTACTTTAAAGTCTATTTTGTCAAAGATTAATATTGCTACTCTGGCTGTTTTTTGAGTATTGTTTGCTTGATATGTGTTTTTCCATTCTTTGAGTTTTAGTTTGTTTGTGTCTTTAAGTCTAAAGTGTGTCTTTTGTAGGCAGCATGTAGACAGATTGTGTTTTTTTAATCCTTTCTGCCACTCTTTGTCTCTGTATTGGTGCATTTACTTCAATAAACATTCAGTGTAATTATTAATATGTATGAGTTTAGTGTTGTCATTTTGATGTCCTTTTTGTGTGTTGTTGACAGTTTCTTTGTACCACTTAATTTTCTGGAATGGGAAAGTTGGAAACAAAGAAGAATTATTAATTGAAAAATATGGCCTTGGTGATATAAATGATGCTGGAGATTGCATGACAGGATTTTGCAGGTCCAGTAGCTTAGTCATTGCAAATACCCTTTCCAACAACATAAACGGTATCTATATGCATGGACCTCACCAGATAGAATACACAGGAATTGAATTGACTAAGACTGTGAAGAGAACATTGGAGAAGCTCAATATCGTCAGTCAGAACATGGCCAGGGAGCAACTGCAAAATGGACCAACAATTGCACATATGCAAGTACAAGCTGAAGCTGAAGAAAATTAAAACAAGCCCACAAGAACCAAAATACAACCCTGAATATATCCTACCTGAAATTAGAGACCACTTCAAGAATAGATTTGATGCATTGAACACTAAAGAACCAGATGATTTATGGGATGACATCAAGGGCATCAAATATGAAGAAAGCAAAAGGTCATTAAAAAGGCAAAACTAAAGAAACTAAATCCACAGCTGTTGAGTTGATTCAGACTCATAGCAACCATATAGGCTTTCCAAGACTGTAAATCTCTGTGGAAACCAACTGCCACATTTTTCTATTAAAAGAATAGGAAAGAAAAGAACAAAATGGATGTCGTAAGAGACTCTGAAACTTGTTCTTGAAAGTAGAGTAGCTAAAGCAAATGGAAGAAATAATGAAGTAAAAGAGCTGAACAGAAGATTTCAAAGCGTGGCTCAAGAAAACAAAGCAAAGTATCCGAATGGAATGTGCAAAGACCTTGAGTTAGAAAACTAAAAGGGAAGAACACGCTTAGAATTTTTCAAGCTGAAAGAACTGAAGAAAAAATTCAAGCCTCGAGTTGCAATGTTGAAGGATTCTATGGGCAAAATATTGAACTAAGGAGGAAGTATCAAAAGAAGATGGAAGGAAGACATAGAGTCACCAGACCAAAAAAAATTGGTCAACGTTCAGCCCTTTCATGAGGTACCATATAATCAACAAGCAATGGTACTGAAGGAAGAAGTCCAAGCTGCACTGAAGGTATTGGAGAAAAACAAGGCTCCAGGAATTGACAGAATACCAATTGAGATGTTTCAACAAACGGATATAGCTCTGGAAGTGCTACTTATCTATGCCAATAAATTTGGAAGAGAGCCACCTGGCCAACTAACCAGAAAAAATCCGTATTTGTGCCCATTCCAAACAAAGGTGATCCAAAAGAATGCAGTTATCGAACAATATAATTAATATCACACACAAGTACTATTTTGCTGAAGATAATTAAAAAACAATTGCAGCCATACATGGACAGGGAAGTGCCAGAATTTCAAGATGTTTTCAGAAGAGGACATGGAACCGAAATATCATTGCTGATGTTAAATGGATATTGACTGAAAACAGAGAATATTAGAAAGATGTTTATCTGTGTTTTATTCACTATGCAAAGGCATTCAATCATGTGGATCATAGAAAATTATGGATAACATTGCAAAGAATGGAAATCCCAGAACACTTAATTGTATTCATGAGGAATCTGTACATAGACCAAGAGGCAGTCATTCAAACAGAACAAGGGGATACTGCATGGCTTAAAATCAGGAAAGGTGTGTGTCAGGGCTGTATCCTTTTACCATAATTATTCAATCTGAATGTTGACCAAATAATCCAAAAAGCTGGACTGTGTGAAGAAGAACAGAGAATCAGGATTGGAAGAAGACTCATTAATTATCTGTTATATGCAGATGACACAACCTTGTTTGCTGAAAGTGGAGAGAACTTCAAGCACTTACTGATGAAGATTAGACTACAGCCTTCAATATGGATTATACCTCAATGTAAAGAAATCAAAAATCTTCACAACTGGGCCAATAAGCAACATCCAGATAAATTTGGTTCATTTTACTTGGATCCACAAACAAAGCCCATGGAAGCAGCAGTCAAAAAAAAAAAAAAAATGACACATTGCATTGGGCAAATCTGCTGCAAAAGACCTCTTTAAAGTGTTAAAAAGCAAAGATGTCACTTTGAGGACTAAGGTGTGCCTGACCCAACCCATGATATTTTCATTTGACTCATGTGCATGCGAAACCTGGGCAATGATTAAGGAAAACTGAAGAAGAATTGATGCCTTTGAATTATGGTGTTGCCAAACAATATTGAATATACCATGGACTGCCAGAAGAATGAACAAATCTGTCTTGGAAGAAGTATAGCCAGAATGCTCCTTAGAAGTGGGGATGGTGAGTACGTTGGGCATGTTATCAGGAAGGACCACATCCTCGCGAAGGCCATCATACTTGGTGAAGTAGAGGGTGAGTGAAAAAGAGGAAGACCCTTAATGAGATGGATTGTCACAGTGGCTGCAACAGTGAACTCAAACAGTAACAACTGTAAGGATGGATCAGGACTGGGCAGTGTTTTGTTCTGTTGTACATAGAGTCCCTATGAGTTGGAACGACTGGATGACACCTAAGAACAACAAAAGGTAATTAACTTAAGACAACTGGGAGGATGGTGCATTTAACTGATGTTTCAACGCCTACATGGTAAAATTAGACTTTGACCTAATCTACTGTGTGTGAGTCCTGCTGGCCCAGTGGTTAAGAGTTTTGCTGTTTACCAAAAGGTCAGCAGTTCGAATCCACCAGCCACTCTTTGGAAGCCCTGTGGTGCAGTTTTCTGTCTATAGAGTGAGTCGGAATCGACTCGAGGGCGATGGGTACTGTTATGTCTGCCCAAATAATTGATAGCTATAGAAAGTCTTAGAGACTGAATATCCAGCACAATTTCCTTCCCCGATTTGTATGATATTTGATACAACCAGTTCAGTGCCATTGTCCTAATTATCAAAGAACACTATCGATTGTAATTCCTTCTACTGTATATAGAACTTTGGGATTTAGAGAGAGTTGGTGTTATTTTTATTACAGTTATAACTATTATTGGTATTATTTTTTATGATATACTTAGAACTAAATGATGGGCTCATATATTATCCTAGTTAATCCTTAAAACTATTCAAGGGAGTAGATACTGTTACTGCATTTTTCTAGGTGAGGAAACTTTGGCTCAACAAGGTTATGTTCTTCTTCCAGATAACATAGCTCAAAGAGAGACCTCTTGTTTCAAGCCTTTGTTTTCTCATATTATTTCCTAGTTGTTTAATTGTTTTTAAACCAGGATAAAATAATGCATCCACACTGTGAGAAATAAATTCATGTGTGTCCCTGGGAGGGCTGCTTCAATGACTAGGATTATTATTCCATATAAGTAGCTGCAGTGAAGGTAAGCATATTTTCTTTGGAATATGTAAGTGATTGATAAAGAAATTATGCAGCATTTGTTCCTGCAGCATTATTTAGTGTGTACCAAAACAGATTATGCAAAACATCAGTGACTCAGCTTTCCCCTTTTTTTTTTTTGTTCGGTCAAGCAATTTTAGTAGATGCATATGCACTTTTATGTTTTACTATCTGTGATATTTGTGTCTTAAATAGCATTCCATTTTGGGATGTGCATAGTCCAAAATTGTTGTGCCATAAGGTAGGACAGTAAAATAAAAGAACACTATTTGATTTTAGATATTGTTTAAATGAATGTACCATAACTTTTTTTGTTCAAAACCCTATAAACCTGAGATCTCTGGTATTCTAATCCACATTTGAATTTTTTTTTACTGTACTTCAGGTGAAGGCTTACAGAACAAATAGTTTCACATGAAACAGTAGTACACATAATGTTTTATGACATTGGTTAACAACCCCACAACATGTCAACCCTCTAACTTCTCAACTGTTTTTTTTTTTTTGTGAAAATACACATAGCCAAAGATACACCATTTCAAAAATTTCTACATGCACAGTTCAGTGACACTGACTACGCTCTTCCAGTTGTGCTGCTGTTCTCCTTTAAGATGAAGGCTTACGGAACAAAATAGTTTCTCATTTAACAGTTACTACACATGTCGCCCTACGACAATGGTTAACAATCTCACCACACATCAACAATATCCTTATTCAACCTTGGGTTCCCTATCACCGGCTTCCTTGTCCCCTTCTGCCTTCTGGCCCTTGTCACTGGACTACTGTACCTCATTAGTCCCATTTGGTTTTACGGGGCTTTCCACTCCCAGGCTGAATGGTGAACCTCAGAGATAACTTCACCACCGAGCTAAAAGGGTGTCTAGGGGCCATACTCTCGGGGTTTCTCCAGTCGCCTTTAGGCCAGTAAATCTGGTCTTTTTTTTGTGAGTTAGAATTATGTTCTACATCCTTCTCCAGCTCTGTCCAGAACCCTCTGTTGTGATCCTGGTCAGAGCAGTCAGTGGTGGTAGCTAGGAACCATCTAGCTGTACTGGACTCAGTCCGGTGGACGCCTTGGTAGCTGTGGTCCATTAGTCCTTCATACTAATCTTTTCCTTGTATCCTGTTCTCTTCATTCTCCCTTGCTCCTGAAGGAATGAGACCAGTGGAGTATTTAGATGGCCGCTCACAGGCTTTTAAGACCCCAGACACTACTCACCAAGGTAGAACGTAGAACGTTGTCTTTATAAACTGTGTCATGCGGATTGAGCGAGATGTTCCCTGAGACCATAGTCCCCACAGCCCTCCGCCCAGCAATTCAGTCCCTCAGGGAGTTTGGATATGTCTATGGGGCTTCCATGCCCTTTCCTTGTACAAGTTGTGCTAGTTTCCCCTGTATTGTGTACTGTCTCACCCTTCACCCAAGATACCACTTATTTATTGCCTATTTAGTATATCCACCCCACCCCTCCCATCTCTGGTAACCAACAAAGATTGTTACATTTTGTGTGTGAACTTTTTCATGGGTTTTTACAATAGAGGTCTCATACAATATTTATCCTTTTGTGACTGACTTATTTCACTCAGCATAAAGTCCTCCAGTTTCATCCATGTTATGAGATGCTTCACAGATTCATCATTGTTCTTTCTCGTTGCGTAATACTCCATTGTGTGTATATACCATAGTTTGTTTATCCATTCATCTGTTGATGGGCATCTAGGTTGTTTCCATAGTTTTGCTATCGTGAACAATGCTGCCATGAACATAAGTGTGCATATGTCTATTTGAGAGACGACTCTTATTTCTCTAGGATATATTCCTATAAGTGGGTTTGCTGGATCGAATGGTATGTCTGTTTCTAGCTTTCTGAGGAAGTACCATATCATTTTGCAAAATAGTTGTACCATTTTGCATTCCCACCAGCAGTGCATAAGAGTTCCCATCTCCCCGAAGCCCCTCCAACATTTGTTATTTCCAGTGTTTTTGATCCGTGCCAGTAATGCTGGGTTCAAATGTTATCTCATTGGGGTTGTAATTTGCATTTCTCTAACAGCTAGTGATTGCGAGCATTTCCTCAAGTGTCTGTTGGCCATTTGAATGTCTTCTTTGGTGAAGTGTCTGTTCATTTCCTTTGCCCATTTTTTAATAGGGTTATTTGTCTTTTTGTTGTAAAAGTGTTGGATTTTCTTGTAGATTATGGAGATTAGACCTTTGTCTGACTTGTACTGTCCAAAAATATTTTCCCAGTCTGTAGGTTCTCTTTTTACTCTTTTGGTGAAGTCTTTTGAAGAGCATAGGTGTTTGATTTTTAAAAGATCCCAGTTATCTAGCTTATCTATTGGGGTTTGTGCATTGATGGTTATGGTTTGTATCCTGTTAATGCCATGTATTAAGGCCTGAAGTGTTGGTCCTATTTTTTCTTCTATGAACTTTATAGTTTTAGACTTTGTATTCAGCTCTTTGATCCATTTTGAAGTAGTTTTTGTATATGGCGTGAGGTATGGGTCCTGTTTCATTTTTTTGCAAATGGATATCCAGTTTTGCCAGCACCATTTGTTAAAAAGACTGTCTTTTCCCCATTTGATGGACTTTGGGTCCTTGTCGAAGATCAGGTGACTGCAGGTGGATGGATTTACATCTGGGTTCTCAATTCTGTTCCATTGGTCAATGTATCTGTTGTTGTACCAGAACCAGGCTGTTTTGGCTACTGTAGCTGTATAGTAGGTTCTCAAGTCAGGTAGTGTGAGTCCTCCAACTTTATTCTTATTTTCAGTAGTGCTTTACTTATTCGGGGATTCTTCCCTTTCCATATAAAATGAATGATTTGTTTTTCCATCTCTTTGAAAGAATGTTTTTGGTATTTGGATCCGGATTGCGTGATATTTGTAAATTGCTTTGGGTAGAATTGTCATTTTCACAATGTGGATTCTGCCTATCCATGAGCATGGTATGTTTTTCCATTTATGTAGATCCCTTTGGGTTTCATGCAGTAGTGTTTTGTAGTTTTCTTTGTATAGGTCTTTTACATCCCTGGTCAGATTTATTCCTAAGTATTTTATCTTTTTAGGGTCTATTGAAAATGGTATTGTTTTCCTGATTTCCTTTTCATCGTTCTCCTTATTGGTGTATAGGAATCCAAATGATTTTTGAATGTTTATCTTGTATCCTGCTACTCTGCTGAATCTTTCAATTAGTTCCAGTAGATTTCTTGTGGAGTCTTTAGGGTTTTCTATGTATAATATCATATCATCTGCAAACAGGGACAGTTTAACTTTTTCATTACCAGTTTGGATGCCCTTTATTTCTTATTCTTGCCTTATTGCTCTAGCCAGAACTTCCAGCATAATGTTAAATAAGAGTGGTGATAAAGGGCATCCTTGTCTTGTTCCTGTTCTCGAGGGGAATGTTTTCAGCCTCTCTCCATTAAGAATGATGTTGGCCATTGGTTTTGCATAGATGCCCTTTATTATGTTGAGAAATTTCCCTTCTATACATATTTTATTGCGAGTTTTTATCAGGAGTGGGTGTTGGACTTTGTCAAATGCCTTTTCTGCCACAATTGAGATGATCATGTGATTCTTTTCTTTCCTTTTATTTATGTGGTGGATTACGTTGATTGATTTTCTAATGTTGAACCATCCTTGCATACCTGGTAAGAATCCTACTTGGTCGTGGTGTATTATTTTTTTGATATGATGCTGAATTCTATTGGCTAGAATTTTGTTGAGAATTTTTGCATCTATATTCGTGAGAGATATTGGTGTGTAATTTTCTTTTTTTGTGATGTCTTTGCCTGGTTTTGGTATCAGGATTGTGCTGGCTTCATAGAATGAATTTGGAAGTGTTGCTTCCTCTTCTATGCTCTGAAATAGCTTGAGTAGTACTGGTACAAGCTCTTTGGTAAATGGTTTGTAGAATTCTCCAGTGACGCCATCTGGACCAGGGTGTTTTTTGGTTGGGAGTTTTTTAATTACCTTTTCAATCTCTTCTCTTGTCATGGGTCTGTTCAGATTTTCAACATCACTTTATTGTAGTTTGGGTAGGCCGTGTGTTTCTAGAAATTTATCCATTTCCTTTAGGTTTTCAAATTTGTTGGAGTATACTTTTTCATAATATTCTTTTATAATCCTTTTTATTTCAGTTGGGCCTGTTGTAATGTTGCCCATTTCATTTCTTATTTGGGTTATTTGTGTCCTCTCCTGTTTTTCTCATGTCAGTCTGGCCAGTGGTTTGTCGATTTTATTGATTCTTTCAAAGAATCAACTTTTGGTTTTGTTGATTCTTTCTATTGTTTTTCTGTTCTCTATTTCATTTATTTCTGCTCTGATCTTTACTATTTCCTTTCTTCCTGTGGTTGTGGGCTTTTTTTGCTGTTCTCTTTCTATTTGTTTGAGTTCTGTAGTTAATGTTTTGATTTTGTCCCTTTCTTCTTTTTCGATGTGTGTATCTATTGCTATAAATTGTCCTCTGAGGACTGCCTTTGCTGAGTCCCAAAGGTTTTGGTACGATGTGTTTTCATTCTCATTTGATTCTAAGAATTTTTTGATTCCATCTCTGATTTCTTCTATTACCCAGTGATATGTAAGCAGGGTATTGTTCAGTTTCCATGTAGTTGATTTTTTTTCCTTGCTCTTTCTAGTGTTAATTTCTTCCTTGATGGCATTGTGGTCAGAGGAGATACTTTGAATTATCTCATCGTTTTGGATATTGTTGAGGATTTCTCTGTGGCCTAAGATGTGATCTATTCTGGATAATATTACATGTGCATTGGAAAAGAATGTGTACTTTGCAGCGGTTGGATGGAGTGTTCTATATATATCTATGAGGTCAAGTTGGCTGACTGTGCCCTTTTGGTCTTCTGTATCTTTGCTGAGTTTCTTCTTAGTTGTTCTGTCCTTTACTGAGAGTGGTGTGTTGAAGTCTCCTAGTATTATTTTTGGAACTGTCAATTTCTCTTTTCAGTGTTATTGAGTTTGTTTTATGTATTTTGGAGCCCTGTCATTGGGTGTGTAGATGTTTATTATTGTTATGTCTTCATGATGGATCGTCCCCTTAATCATTATATTGTGTCCTTCTTTGTCTTTTATGCTAGATTTTGTTTTAAAGTCTATTTTATCTGTGATTAGAATTGCCCCTTTTGATCTTTTTTGGTAATTGTTAGCTTGATATATTTTTTTCCAAACTTTGAGTTTTAATAAATTCACATCTTTGATTCTAAGATGTGTCTCTTGTAGACAGCATATTGATGGATCCTGCTTTCTTATCCATTTGGTCGTTCTCCATCTCTTTACGGGTGCATTGAGTCCATTTATATTCAGTGTAATTATTGGTGGATGTGAGTCTGTTGCTGTCATTTTGTAGTGCTTCTTTTTGTGGTGCTGCAGTTTTCTTTGTTCTTCTTACCCTCTTGTGCTGAGTTACTTTTGTTTTTGGGTTTTTTTTTTTTCATTTCTTTTGCTTTTGTAGGTTTTGTTTTTGCTGAGACTTTATGTTTTTCCTCTTTTTTTTCATGAGTATGTTTGTTAACTTTCTGTGTGGTTACCTTCAATTTTACCCTTAACTTTCTACGTTTGAAGCAGCCTACCATTACTTGGTATCGCATTGCCTTCCTCTCCATTAGAAGGTTCTATACCTATGCCGTTTATTCCCTCTTTTATTGTTTTGATGTTTTTGTTATTTACTGATTAACTGCTCTGATTCCCTGTTGTATTTCTTTTGGTTTTGGGTAGTCCTCGAGAGGTCATTTCCTAGATTGGTATCTGGCTGGTACGATCCTGCGTCCTAGACTCTGCCTGTGAGATGAAGTAGTTTGTCCTCAGATCGAAGAACTCCCTTTAATAATTCTTGTAAATTTGGTTTGACTTTTACATATTCCCTTAATTTCTGTTTATCTGGAAATGACCTAATTTCACCATCATATATGAATGTGAGTTTTGCAGGATATATTATTCTTGGCTTGCAATTTTTTTCTTTCATGATTTTATGTATGTCATCCCATTGCCTTCTTGCCTGCATGGTTTCTGCTGAATAATCTGAGCTTAGTCTTATAGTTTCTTCTCTGTATGTGACTTCTTGTTTTTACTAGCTTCTCTCAGGATTCTTTGTTTGTCTTTGGTTTTGGCGAGTGTGAGTATGATATGCCTTGGTGATTTTCTTTTAGGGTCTCTCCTATATGGGGTTCTTTGAACTTCTTGGATGGCCAGCTTTTCCTCTTTCATGATATTGGGGACGTTTTCTGTCAGCAGTTCTTCAGTGATCCTCTCAGTGTTTTCTGTCTTCTCCCCCTGTTCTGGAATTCCAATCACTCGAAAATTTTTGCTTTTGATTGTATCCCACATAACTCTCAGGGTCTCTTCATTTTTCTTTGTTCTTTTTTCTGAGTTTTCCTGAAACAGTTGTATCCAAGTGTTTGTCTTCAATTCCACTGATTCTGTCTTCCACCATTTGAAATCTGCTTCTCAACCCTTCTATGACCCCGTCCATTTCTGAAATCTTGTTGTTTATCTTTTGGATTTCTAATTGTTGTCTTTGTATAATTTCTAGTTGTGAATTTATTTTGGCATTTTGTTCCTGCATTATTTTCCTGAATTCTTCCAATTGTTTGTCTGTATTTTCTATGAATTTGTCTATTTTTTGCTCATGTTTGTCAGCTTTTTGCCTCAGCTCTTGGAGAATTCTGAGTATTAGAGATTTGAATTCCCTATCAGGTAGTTCTAGTGCATTTTATTCCACTGGAAAGTCATCTGGTGTTTTAATTTGGAAGCCTATTGGAACCATCCTGTCCTGTTTTTGTAAATGTTTTGATATTGTCTGCTGTCTTCCGGGCATTCAGTAGTTATTTTTCTCATTTATTGATTGTAAATTTGTTTGTTTCGTCCCTTTTTTATAAGAAATTTGACTATTTCTGAGCAGGCTGACTGTGTGTTCTTTGTTCTTTGCTTGTCTATGGGCACAATACTTTTCACCTCCTTCTCCAATTGGCAGGGTCAGTCACTCAGATATGGTACGGCAGGGCAAGTCTAGCTGAAGAGGAGTTACTGGGATGGGTGTTTTGTGGCACTTATTACAGCCACCAGGGCGGGGTGGTAATCAGTGCAGGGCTGGTTCCAGTAGGCCATGCCTTTTCTGCTTGGTGGTGTGATGTTAAGCGCATGGTGCAGGTAGGCAGGATGCAGCGGGGAGATTGTTATGTGTGGAGCTAAGATGAATATGGGAGAGAGGAGAGAGGAACAGGAGCCAAAAACATACAAACAAACAAAAAAGAATGCTAGGGGAGCTTGCCGTTAGAGTAGAGAGATGAGAGACTATGAAATGGAGAAAAACAGAAAGGGGAAGAGGAAGAATAGAAAAGAAAAGAATGAATAAATAAAAATTAGAAACGTTAAAAAACCACAAAGTTCTCAGTGATCCCACCAGTGCAGCCATTAGGTCTGGGGAAGTTGCTCTCAGGTGTTGCCTTACAGCCTGGCTAGAAGGAGTAGAGGTATGCAACACCAGGTATTCAGGGAATAGAAAGAGAAGGAAGATATAGAGAGATGAGAAACTGAGTAATGACGAAAGACTAAAAGGGAAAAAGAGGGAAAAGAAAACAATACAAATTAAAAAAAAAAAGAACAAGAAAAGCCCTCAAAAAAACAGAAAAAAAGAAAAAGAAAAAAACAAAGAAAAAAGAAATGCTCTCAGGGATTCCTCTGCACTTCTGTGAAAGCCGAGGGGGTAGTCTCCTTGGCACGAAGCACCGCCTGGCCAGAGAGGGCTCCCAACTCAAGGAAAGGAAAAGAAAACAAAGTATTCAAAACAAACAAACAAATGAATGCCCTGGGATCTCACCAGTGCAGCAGCCCAGACCAGGAAGCAGCTGAACACTAGAACGGAGATCCACAGCCCCTCAGGAAGAAGCAAAGGTGGCGCACAGAGCCAGGTATTTGAGCGAAAGGAAGGGGAGGTGGTGAGAGGTAAGGAAGAAATCAAAAGAAGCTGGAAAAAGCAACACCAGCAGCCAACAAATGGCAGTCAGAGAGTCGGCCCCTTCATGTGTGTGGAATCCAAGCAGCTGGTGTTTCCCAAACAAAAGATTGTGGCCACGGGAAGTAGAGGAGGCTAGCGGGGGTGAAGAAGGGGTGGGGGGGAGTGTATATCACAAATTACCAGTTGTTTTGTCTCCCGCTGGAAGCTCCGTGAAGCTGCTTTCTTGCACCCCCTGTTTGCTGGTCTCCGATAGGAGTCCAAGATGGTGGATCCGCGCTGCGTTAGCTAGTAGGGGACCTCTGCATGAATCTCTCCTTGCTCTCCTTTCTCTGTCAGTTTTCTCACTCCATTTGATGCTTGGCTGAGTTCTTTATCTCTTCATTTGATGCTTTAGGGTTTCAGGATTGTTGTATTCCTGTTCGGCTTATTTTTTCGGATCTTTACTGTGGAGGGATTGTGTGGTGCGTCTGCCTAGAGCGCCATTTTGCCAGAAGTCTCCCACATTTGAATTTTTATCAATTAGCAAAGCATTAAAACCTCATTATTTACTTTTTCATAAACTTTCCCACACAACACTCTTAGATTCAGGGAAACCCTTTGGTAGAGCATTAGTCATTATATTTAAGTATGAAAATTAGTTTACCTAATTTTGTTGACAGATTTGCCTCTTAGGAAATTATTTATTTGGCTGGTCGTTTTGTAAACATCACACTCAGAAAGATTGATTAATACATGATTTCAGAAACCCACATAGGTATTTCTGAAATCTAATTTTAGGAAACTGATGTAGAATACAAACCTGATTAATCTAGTAATTATTTTTGCTTTTGATACACGTTCTACTTCATAAATTCTCCCCGAGGTTCAGGGAAAATGGTGCCCTTCTGAAGACAGCAGTGAGGAAAAAAGGAGATGGAGGTGTATTCAGACATATTTTCTCTGCTAGGATTTCTTTGGTCCATGGTGGTACATCCTGCTATCTTCTGCATTTTAATGGAAGATAGAGTTTTGTGAAAAATTTGTGCTGGTCACCCAAGTTGTCCCTCAAGTGTTGCGGGTCCAGAGGCTCTAAATAACCAAAGGAAACAATGTAATCTGCTTCAGTGCTTCTCCAGAAAATCCCAAATCCAGATATCTAGAGATTCCTAAAGCAAACGGAAACAACAGATAGCTGTCGTCAAGTTAACTCTGATCCATAGAGACCGCATATGTGTCAGAGTAGACCTACCCACCATAGGGTTTTCAGTGGCTAATTTTTCTGAAGTAGATCTCCAGGACTATCTTCCCAGGTGTCTCTAGGTAGACTCAAACCTCCAACTTTTGGTTAGCAGCCAAGCACGTCAGTCATCTGCACCATTCAGGAACTGGCCCAAAACAATTGAAAAGCATCATTGCTGTCAACCGCTTTACCTGGATGCCCTAAATCTGTCCGTTGTACTCATTTGTTCAAGATCAACTGTTTGCTTTTTAAAATGGATTAATTAACTCTAAGTTCGGTTTTTAAAAGCTTAGCCTTTTTACTCTTAATGAGTTTGAATAAAGCATGAAAATTCTTATATTTAGGGTAGCAAGGATGAAGATCTTTTAATATTTCCACTGGAAAATTTAAAATGGGAATGCGGATGGGCCTGATCATGAAAGTTCATCTTTGGGGTAAAGCATTTCATATTATGTCATGGGTTACATAATTTTATATTCAAAGCTTGTTCTGCTCAGGAAAGTATGTCACGTATAAAAAAAAAAAATGTTGCTCTTTGAGATAAAGCAAATGCTGCTACTTGTGGGTTGATTCTCTTCTGGCGGCTTATTACTAGGCCACTGTGCTATGTCTTTAGAGCTGGCCTTTCTTCTAACCTCTTCAACAGGGACTTCCTTGGCAGTTTTATTTCTTCACTGCAAAGTCCACAATTTCCAATTGCTACACTTAAATTTGTTTCAGCACTGGAGGAAAAGAACCATTACATCAAATTTCTCTCCCACATACACAGTTGTCACAATGATACTGAAATTTTTAAGGTCACTGTTCATATTTGAGTTCCAGTTTTAACTTCAGCATATTAGAAATAAGAAATACTATCGCAGCCTCCAGTTCACCCTCCTCCCTCAGTGCTGCACTAGTTTCTATTCAAGTCCTTATTGCTTTATTCATTTTGAATAAAAAGCAGTTCAGTTTTAATCACGAGCACAGCTTAGATACTGTTTAATGTCGATTAATTACCACTGTAGCTATTAATTTGTTTCCTGAGTTAAAAATAGAGCACTGCATCTTTTCAGGGTAAAGGAAAACTATAGTCATATATTGTTACATGGAGCCCTGGTGGTGCAGTGGTTAAGACCTATGCCTGCTAACCAAAAAATGCAGGCAGTTTGAATCCACCAGCCACTCCCTGGAAACCCTATGGGGCAGTTGTACTCTGTTCTGTAGGGCTGCTGTAAGTTGGAATCCACTTGATGGCAACTTTTTTTTTTTCCTCTTGGTATTGTTATATATTTTGGCATTGTGATGGTTGAGATTGTGTGTCAGCTTGGCTGGGCCATGATTCTCCGTGTTTTAATGTAATCACTCCCATGATTGAACATACTGTGAGGAGCCAATCAGATGAGAGGGAGTCTCCTTGGGGGTGTGGTCCACATCTGTATGTAAGCAGACATTCTGGCTTTTTACTCTCTCTGGATCCTGCAGCTGCTTCCTGTCATCTCATCTCCCGTTCTTGGAACTTGAGCTGTCAGCTTATCTGCCAAACCTGGGATTTGTCGATCTGCACAGCCTGTGAGTGGGAGCCCTGCTCTCCGACTTTCTGATCTTGGGCTTGCCAGCTTCTGCAGCTGTGTGACTTGGGAGAGGCCTCTACCCTTATCCACGGACTTGGGACGTTCTAGCCTCTACAATCGCGTGACCGTGATACAATCTCTCTCTATATATGTTTATACACTTTACTGGTTTTGCTTCTCTAGAGAACCCAGCCTAAGACAGGCATGAAGTATTAGAACAATAACATGTCTTAATAGTTAACTTTCAGGTTTTTTTTTTTTTTTTTGGCCTATTAAAATGTTTATCAGGTAGGAGATTACCCACCCATTGCCATCCAGTCGATTCCTACTCATAGCGACCTTATAGGACAGAGTGGAACTGCCCCCATAGAGTTTCCAGGGAGCGGCTGGTAGATTTGAACTGCCGACCTTTTAGTTAGCAGCTAAGCTCTTAATCACTGCCCCACCATGGCTCCAGACAGGAGACAGTTATTACAAAAAAAATTCAATTCATAAATTTTGACATTCTCAAGTCACAACTTTAAAAAACTAAAAATATTATTATAAAATATCCTTCTCAGTAATTATTTTATTTTGGATACATTCTTATGATTAAATATAGACTGATTTTGAGGGAGCCTCTTAACACGTGTAGAAATATGGCATGGTTATAAAAAATTTAGTCAAAATAGGCTTCGTATTTCATGTTAACTTTTAAATTGCTGTAGAAACCTTGGGCTCTTTAAAAAGCAAGTTTTCGTCAAGAGTGCATAGGTTCAACTGGAAGAGCGTAATCGATGTCACTGAATTGTATATGTAGAAATTTTTGAAATGGTGTATCTTTGGCTCTATGTATATTTTAACCAAAAAAAAAAAAAGAAAAAAAATGTCCTCCAAGGTCGAAAAGCAAGAGTGTTGACATGTCGTGCGTGGGGTGGTTAACCAGTGTCATAAAACAATATGTGTACTGACTGTTTGAGAAACTATTTGTTCTGTAAACCTTTACCTAAGGTACAATAAAGAAAAATTAAAAAAAAAAGAGTGTATAGGTTGTAGGGGAAAGTAAAGCCATTTGATGCTACAGCTGTCTGGTTTTCCATTTTTACTCATGGGAACAGAATCAGCAGATAAGAGAGAAAGATGGAGGAGCGACATGTGGCAGAAGAAGCCAGCAGATATCACAGTGCTCCCAATTTCCAAGTTTTCCTGGGTTCATGAAAACAACTCAGGAGAACAGCAGGGCTGCTATGTTATATTGGAGGGCGTTTGCTAGTAGCTTAAAGCAAGCTTGAAGACTGCTGAAAATGACTTTCTCTAGTGACATATCAGAAAGAAGTATCGTCTTTCTCTGATTAGGTAGGAAATGTAATCAAGCACAATTGCTCCTCAGCAGGCTCTAGAACCTGCAGGGGTTGACTAAGCGGATTTCCTGCTGTCATGGGTAGACTCCCAGAAAGCCACAAATATGAAGGACTGGAAATTCATGCAGTAACTAGAGCACTATTTCCCAGATAGTATTTCACAAAGTCTTAGTTCTGCTAGTTATTAATAAATTTTGGAGAAAGATTTCATGTCTAAATCAATTTGAGAAAAATTTATTTAAATAAAATAGTTTTCTATGCTGTGGGAATTTTTCTAGTTTTCCATAACCTAATGTTTACAAATTGTTTCAAATTGCATTTGACCATGGACTGCATCTCTTCTACAGTCCTTTATATACACAAAAAACCAAAAAAAACCATTGTTGGCCAGTCCATTCTCACTCACAGTGACCCTATGGGACAGAGCAGAATTGTCCCACAGGGTTTCCAAGGAACAGCCGACTTTTTGGTTAGCAGCCTGAGTTTGTAACCTCTGCGCCACCAGGGCTCCTTTATTTACACAAAATATTTCTTTTATTTGTTTATTTATTATTATTTTTTAGTGGTGGTGAAAATATTTCACTTTTTAAAATAAATATGGGAAAAATTTAATAGCAGATTTACTTGTTTTAATAGTGTTGGGACTAGTCATACTTTTTTAGTGTTTCCTGTATTAATCTTAGTAAGTTGTATTAGCCAATTAATTTGTCTATTTGATATGTTTTAAAATTTACATATATTTGTTTATAATAGCTTATAAACATTTTGAAACCTGCGAGATCTGTACTGATGTTCCCTTTACATTCCTGCTACTGACAATTTGTTCCTTTTCATATTTTCTGGATTACTATCATCATGGGTTTATTAATATTATTAACTTTTCTTTTTTTTGTTTATTGTTGTAGTTTAAATGAAGTTTACATTTCAAGTTAGTCTCCCATACAAAAATTTATACATACGTTTTTATGTGACCATAATTGCTCTCCCCATACTGTGACAGCACACTCCTCCTTTCCACCCCTGAGTCCCCATGTCCATTCAACCAGCTCCTAACCCTCTCCTCCTTCCCATCTCACCTTCAGATAGACGCTGCCTGTTTAGTCTCTTGTATCTATTTGAGCTAAGAGGCACACTCTTCACGAGTATCACTTTATGTCCCACAGTTCAGTCCAATCCCTGTCTGAAGAGTTAGCCTCAGAAATTGTTTTAGTTCTAGGCTGATAGAGAATCTGGGGGCCATGCTTTCCGGGGTTCCTCCAGTCTCATTCAGACCATTAAGTCTGGTCTTCTTACTAGAATTTGAGTTCTGCACATCACCTTTCTCCTGATCCATCAGGAGCTCTCTGTTGTGTTCCCTGTCAGGGCAGTCATTGGTGGTAGCCAGGCACCATCTAGTTCTTCTGGTCTCATGCTGATGAAGTCTCTGGTTTATGTGGTCCTTTCTGTCTCTTGGGCTAATACTTTCCTTGTGTCTTCGGTGTTCTTCATTCTCCTTTACTCCAAGTGGTTGGGACCAATTGATGCATCTTAGATGGCTGCTTGCAAGCTTTTAAGACCCCAGATACCACTCACCAAAGTAGGATGCAGAACGTTTTCTTAATAAGCTTTGTTATGCCAGTTGACCTAGATGTCCCCTGAAAGCATGGTCCCCAGACCCCTACCCCTGCTACTCTGTCCCTCAAAGTGTTTGATTGTATTCAGGAAACTTCTTAGCTTTGGTTTAGTCCAGTTGTGCTGACTTGCCCTGTAGTGTGTGCTGTCCTTCCCTTTACCTAAAATAATCCTTCTCTACTATCTTGTTAGTAAATAACCCTCCCCTTCCCTCCCCACCCTCATAACCATGAAAGAATGTTTTCTTCTGTGGTTAAACCTTTTCTTGAGTTCTTATAATAGTGGTCTTATACAATATTTGTCCTTCTGTGACTGACGAAATTCACTCAGCATAATGCCCTCCAGATTCCTCCATGTTATAAGATGTTTCATGGCTTTATCTTTGTTCTTTATCATTGCCTAGTATTCCACTGTGTGGATATAACATAATGTGTTTATCCATTCGTCCATTGATAGGAACCTAGGATTTTTCCGTCTTTTTGCTATTGTGAACAGTGCTGCAGTGAACATGGGTGTGCATATATCTATTCGTGTAACTGCTCTTATTTCTCTAGCATATATTCCAAGGAGCAGGATTGCTGGATTGTATGGTACTTCTATTTCTAGCTTTTTAAGGAAACATCAAATTGATTTCCAAACAAGTTGTACCATTTTGCATTCCCACCAACAATGTATAAGTGTTCCAGTCTCTCCACAACCTCTATAGCATTTATTATTTTGTGTTTTTTGTATTAATGCTAGCCTTGTTGGGGTGAGATGATATCTCATTGTAGTTTTGATCTGCATTTCTCTAACAGCTGATGATCCTGAGCATTTCTTCACATGTCTGTTAGCTGCCTGAATATCTTCTTTGGCGAAGTGCCTGTTCATATCCTTTGCCCATTTTTTAATTGGGTTATTTGTCTTTTTGTGGTAGAGGTTTTGCAGTATCTTGTAGATTTTAGAGATTAGACACTGATCGGATTTGTCATAGCCAAAAATTTTTTCCCAGTCTGTAGGTTGTGTTTTGACTCTTTTGGTGAAGTCTTTTGATGAGCATAAGTGTTTGATTTTTAGGAGCTCCCAGTTATCTAGTCTCTCTTCTGGTGCTTGTGCATTGTTACTTATGGTTCGTATTGTGTTTATGCCATGTTTTAGGGCTCCTAGCATTGTCCCTATTTTTTCTTCCATGATCTTTATCGTTGTTGGTTTTATATTTAAGTCTTTGATCCATTTTGAGTTAGTTTTTGTGCATGGTGTGAGGTATGGGTCTTGTTTCAGTTTTTTGCAGATGGATATCCAGTTATACCAGAACCGTATGTTAAAGAGACTGTCTTTTCCTCTATTAATGAACTTGGGGCTTTTGTCAAATATCAGCTGCTCATAGGTTGATGAATTTATGGTCTGAATTCTCAATTCTGTTCCATTGGTCTATGTATCTGTTGTTGTACCACTACCAGGGTGTTTTAACTACTGTGGCAGTATAATAGGTTCTAAAATCAGGTAGTGTGAGGCTTCCCACTTTGTTCTTCTTCTTCAGTAATGCCTTACTTATCTGGGACCTCTTCTCTTTCTATATGAAGTTGGTGATTTGTTTCTCCGTCTCATTAAAAAAATGCTGTTGGAATTTGGATTGGGATTGCATTTGCATTGTATCTATAGATCATTTTGGGTAGAATTGACATTTTCACAATGTTGACTCTTCCTATCCATGAGCAAGGTATGTTTTTCCACTTATGCAGGTCTCTTTTGGTTTTTTGCAGTAGTGTCTTGTAGTTTTCATTGTATAGGTCTTTTACGTCTCTGGTTAGATTTATTCCTAAGTATTTTATCTTCTTGGGGGCTATTATAAATGTTATTGATTTGGTAATTTCCTATTTGAGGTTCTATTTGTTGGTGTAAAGGAATCCAACTGATTTTTGTTTGTTTATCTCATATCCTGATACTTTGCTGAAATCTTCTATTAGTTCCAGTAGTTTTCTTGTGGATTCTTTGGGGTTTTCTGTGTATAAGATGATATCATCTGGAAAAAGAGATACTTTGACTTCTTCCCTACCAATCTGGATGCCCTTTATTTCTTTGTCTAGTGTAATTACTCTGGCTATGATTCCAGCACAATATTGAATAAGAGTGATGATAAAGAGCATCCTTGTCTGGTTCCCATTCTCAAGGGGAATGCATTCAGTCTCTCTCCATTTAAGATGATGGTGGCTATCGGCTTTGTATAAATGCCCTTAATTACATTGAGGAATTTCCCTTCTGTTCCTGTTTTGTTGAGAGTTTTTATCATGAATGGGTGTTGGGACTTTTTCAAATGCCTTTTCTGCATCGATTGATAAGATCAGGTTGTTCTTGTCTTTTGTTTTATTTATGTGATGGATCACATTGATTGTTTTTCTAATGTTGAACCATCCCTGCATACCTGGTATAAATCCCAGTTGATCATGGTGAGTTATTTTCTTTGATATGTTGCTGAATTCTATTAGCTAGAATTTTGTTGAGGATTTTTGCATCAATGTTCATGAGGGATATTGGTCTGTAAGTTTCTTTTTTTGTGGTGTCTTTACCTGATTTTGGTATCAGGGTTATGCTGGCTGCATAGAATGAACTTGGCAGTATTCCATCCTTTTCTATGCTCTGACATACCTTTAATAGTTGTGCTGTTAACTCTTCTCTGAAAGTTTGGTAGAATTCTCCAGTGAAGCCATCTGGGCCAGGGCTTTTTCTTCTTGTTGGGAGTTTTTTAATTACCTTTTCAATCTCTTCTTTTGTTACGAGTTTATTTAGTTGTTCTATGTCTGTTTGTGTTAGTTTAGGCAGGTAATGAGTTTCTAGAAATTTGTCCATTTCCTCTAGGTTTTCAAATTTGTTACAGTTTTTCATAGTATTCTGTTATGATTCTTTTAATTTCCATTGGGTCTGTTATATCACCCATCTCATTTCTTATACGGGTTATTTGCTTCCTATCCTGTTTTTCTTTTGTCAGTTTAGCCAATGGTTTATCAATTTTGTTGATATTTTTAAAGAACCCGCTTTTGGTCTTGTTAACTCTTTCAATTGTTTTTCTATTCTCTATTTCATTGAGTTCTGCTCTAATTCTTATTATATCCTTTCTTCTGGCACCTGAGGGCTTCTTTTGCTGTTGTCTTTCTACTTGTTCCAGATGTAGGGTTAATGTTTTGATTATGGACCTTTCTTCCTTTTGGATGTGTGTATTTATTACTATAAACTGACCTCTGAGCACTGCTTTTGCTGTGTCCCAAAGGATCTGGTAGGATGTGTTTTCATTCTCGTTTGATTCTATGAATTTCTTTATTCCAGCCTTAATTTATTCTGTAACGCAGTAGTTTTTGAGCAAAGTGTTGTTCAGTTTCCATATGTTTGATTTTTTTCCTTGATTTTTCTGTTATTGATTTCTACTTTTATGGCTTTATGGTCAGAAAACATGCTTTGTAATATTTCAATGCTTTGGATTTTCTTAAGGCTTGCTTTATGGCCTAATATATGGTCTATTCTGGATAATGTTCCATGTGCTTTGGAAAAGAAAGTATACTTGGCTGTTGTTGGGTTGAGTGTTTGGTATATGTCTACGAGATCAGGTTGGTTGATTGTAGCATTTAGTTCTTCCATGTCTTTGTTGAGCTTCTTTCTGGATGTTCTGTCCTTCACCAAAAGTGGTGTGTTGAAGTCTCCTACTACTATTATGGAGCTGTCTATCTCTCTTTTCAGTGCTGTTAGAGTTTATTTTATGTATTTTGGACCCCTGTCATTGGGTGTGTTAATATTAATTATTGTTATGTCCTCCTGGTGTATTGACCCTTTAATTATTATATAGGGTCCTTCCTTATCCTTTATGGAGGATTTTACTTTAAAGTCTATTTTCTCAGAGATTAATATTGCTACTTCTGCTGTTTTTTGAGTGTTGTTTGCTTGAGATGTTCTTTTCCATCCTTTGAGTTTTAGTTTGTTTGTGTCTTTAACTCTAAGGTGTGTCTCTTGCAGGCAGCATATAGATGGATCGTGTTTTTTTATCCAATCTGCCACTCCCTGTGTCTTTATTGGTGCATTTAGTCCATTGACATTCAGTGTAATTATTGATATGTATGAGTTTAGTGCTGTCATTTTGATGTCTTTTTTTGTGTGTTCTTCACAGTTTCTTTGTTCCAGTTAATTTTCTGTGCTGAGTAATTTTTCTGTATGTATTTTCTTTTCATCTTTTTCATTGTTGTTGATTTTTTGTTTGCTGAGTCTTTATATTTTTGTAGTTTTTTATTTTGACTTGTAGGATTGTTAGTTTCCTTTGTGGTTACCTTAATATTTACCCCTATTTTTCTAAGTTTATACCAGTCTTTTATTTCTTTATATCACATTGACTTCCTCTCCATATGAAAAATCTATGTCTACATTTATTAGTACCCCTTGTTTGTTTTAATGTTGTCATCTTTTACACATTGACATCTGTTGCCCTATTTTCGATGTTTTAGCTTTGGTTTATTTTTGTGACTTCCCTATCTGGGTTGATATCTGGTTGCTTGATCCTGTGTTCTAGTCTTGGGTTGTTATCTGATGTTACTAATTTTCTAACCAGAGGACTCCCTTTAGTATTTCTTGTAATTTGGTTTGGTTTTTGCAAATTCCCTAAATTTCTGTTTATCTGGAAATGCCCTAATTTTGCCATCATATTTGGGAGACAGTTTTGCTGGTATATGATTCTTGGCTGGCAATTTTTTTTCCCTTCAAGGCTTTATATGTGTCATCTCATTGCCTTCTTGTCTGCATGGTTTCTGCTGAGTTGTCTGAGCTTATTCTTATTGACTCTCCTTTGTAGATGATTTTTTGTTTATCCTTAGCTGCTCTTAAAATTATCTCTTTATCTTTGGTTTTGGAAAGTTTGATTATAATATGTCTTGGTGACTTTCTTTTGGGATCTACCTTATGTGGGGTTCAATGAACATCTTGGATAGATATCTTCTCATCTTTCACTTTATCCGAGAAGTTTTCTGCCAACAAATCTTCAACAATTCTCTCTGTATTTTCTTTTATCTACCACCCCTCCCTGGTACTCCAGTCACTTGTAGGTTATTCTTCTTGATAGAATCCCACATAATTCTTAGGTTTTCTTCATTTTTTTTAACCATTTTATCTGATTTTTCCTCAAATAAGTTGGTGTCAAGTGCTTTATCTTCAGTCTCACTAATTCTGACTTCCATTGCTTCAATACTGCTTCTATGACTTTCTATTTAGTTGTCTAATTCTGACATTTTATTTTTAATCTTCCAGATTTCTGATTGCTGTCTCTCTATGGATTCTTGCAAACTGTTAAATTTGTCATTATGCTCTTCTCTAATCTTTTTAATTTCCTGTATTACATGTTCTGCATTTGCTTAATTTCCTTCCTAATATGTTGAAGACTTTTGTATATTAATCTTTTGTTTTCTGCCTCCAGTAATTCCAAGAAATTCTCCTCTGGAAAATTTCTTGATTCTTTATTTTGGGAGCTTGCTAAAGCCATCATTGATTGCCTCTTTATGTGATTTGATATTGACTGTAGTCTCTGAGCCATCAATAAGTTATTATATTTATTTATGTTTGCTTACTGTTACCTAGCCTTTTGCTTTGTTTTGATATGCCCAAATAGGCTGCTCATGTGAGCTAATTTGATTATTGGCACCTTTGATGCTCTAACATCCCATCACCATGTGGTTAAATCTGTTACTAGGTATGTGAGCACAGGAGTCCGCCCACTCGTCCTGTATGGATCCAACTCCAGTGCCCAGGTAGATAGTCACGAAGTGTGTGGTGCAGGCTCTCGCCTACAGTCCCAGACAGGCATGGGTGATTGGTGTAGGCACAGGCATCTGGCTGCAGCAGGTGGATACATTCTGAGCAAGGCAGGGGGCTGTCGGCCACTCCCGTATGTCCAGGTGGAAGGCATTTCCCTGTTCCCTAGAGCGCATAGGTGGGTGGGTTTTGCAGCTGGAATATGAGCACCTAATTCTGTTGGTGTGAGGACTAGGGTGCACCTCTTTTTCATGGGCCCCTATCGCAGGTGGCTAGGTGGTGTGGGTGGAGCCACCACCAGTCCTCAGGCCCCTGATGTAGGTAGGTGAAGACCCTGCTTAATGGGCAGAGCAGTGTCAAATGTCAGGAACCTCCCACTTCATAGCTGAAACAGTTGAAGTTAGACTTCAGATATATACTCTGTTGTACTGCTGTAATGAGGGCCTATGCTGTTGAAATGGGCCACACAAGTCTATACAGGGGGAAAGGCACTCAAAGTCCGTGGTTCCCTTATGCCTGTGTCTAGGTAAAGGAGCTGTGCCTACCCTTGTTTCCTGGCTTAGGGAAACTGGGAGTTTCTGTTTTGCTCTGTTTGTTAATTTGTTTACTCTCCAAGGCTGGGAGAATGGCTCAGGGCATGCGACATCCAACTTCTGGCCCAGGGGACTGGGACCCAGTGCAGAGCAGGTAGTGGGGAGGTAAATGGGAGACAGGTTTTTCCCTAAGCGGTGTGTTTTTGATCCGTGCGGTAGGCTGGATGCATGTACTTACCTTTTGCTGATCGAGGGCTGCTTCTCACCTGTTGCAAGTGGCCAAGCAGATGCTCAGCTGCTGGGTGTCTCCCAGTGTGGAATACGCCTCCCAAGAGCTGCTGCTTGCCTGCCTCACTGCTCACCCCGGAGCTGATCAGGCCTGAAGGTCTTAGCTTCTTGCTGGGTCTGGTCTGGCAGCTCCTCCCTGCTTCTGAACCGTTTCTCCCTCCCCCTGCCACTCAGTCTGGTTCCTCAACTTTGCGTTTGATGTTCAGGACCCCTATATTGTCATATATAATCAATTCACTTGTTTTTTCGGGTCTTTGTTGTAAGAGGGTCTACCGGAAGCATCTTAATAGTTCGCCATCTTGGCCCCATCCCCTTAACCTTTTCAAAGAATAAAATCATGACTTTGTTTATTCGCTTTTATACATTTGCTTTCTGTGTTATTAATGACTTTGTATTAAGTTTGCTTTTCTTTCTCTAACTTCTAGAATTGGATATTTAGATAAATTATTTTCAGGATTTGTTTTTTTCTTATGTATCCTTCAAGGCAGAAATGTGTTTGCTCTATGAAGAGTTTTAGCTACATCCTACAAGTTTTAATATGTTGTGTTTTCACATCAGTCAATCCAAAATATTTACTATATTTCATTGTGATTTCTTAGTTGAGTCAGGAGCTATTTAGACATTATTGCTTAGCTTTTAAATGAATTTTTTAAAATTTTTCTTCTCGTCATTTATTTGTATCTTAATTCTTTTGTGGTCAAAGAATATATTCTGCATAGCTTTATAGTATTTGTTGAGACATCTTAATGGCACCGACAGTCAGTTTCATAAATGTTTCACATGCACTTGAAAACAATGTTTAAGTAGTTGTTTTATGTAGTTACTTCTTTTCTTCATTATCTAGTCTGTGTTAATTTCCTAGTGCTGTCATAACAAAGTGCCACACTGTGGGTGACATTAAAGAACAACTTTTTTTTTTTTTAATAGTTCTGGAGGCTAGAAATCTGCATTCAGGTTGTTGGCAGGGCTATGCACCCTTTCTGTTGGCTCTAGGGGAAGGGCTTTCCTTATCTCCTCCAGGTTCTGGTTTCCCTGGGAGTTTTGTGAATTCCTCGGTGTGTAGACAGATCCTCAAGTGCTGTACTCCCCCATGTGTGACTCTTTTCACATCTACTTTTCCCTTTTATATCATTCAGAAGGGATTTAGGACTAGGACCCACCCTACTTTATATGACAACTGATAATATCTTCAAAGAAAGATTCTATTTCTACAAAGAAGGTCTCATTCACAGGTGCAGGAATTAGCATTGCAACATGTAATTTTTAGGGGCACAATTCAATCCATAACACTCTGACATTTGGCTTCCCAAAATTCATGTCCTTCCTATGTGCAAAATCCCATTAATTTCATCCCAGCATCCGAAAAGTCTTAGCCCATTCCAATATCCACTGAAAGTCCAAAATCTCATCTTCTGGATCTTCTGAAATTAGGTAGGTATGAGACTTTGGGTATGGTCCATCCTGGGGAAAATTCTTTTCCATTTATGGACCTGTGAAGCCTAGGATGCAAGTTGTCTGCTTCCAAAAGTACAATAGTGAGACAAACACAAGGTAGGCATTCCCATTTAAAATGGGAGAAATTGGAGAAACAAGAAGTCACAGTACCAATAAAGTCAGAAATACTGCAGTGCAAATTTCATTAGATCTCAAGGCTTAAAAAAAGTCTCTGTTCTCCAGGCACATCTGGGCAGTGGCCCTACACTCTGGACTCTGGGTGGTGGCCATTCTGCTATGGGCACCAGCACCACTCTCCAGGTCCAGTGGGAAGTTGGCCCTGTCCTATCTGCTTTGGGCAGTGGCCCTGTTTTTCCATCCCACTGTTGGCCTTAGGAGGCCCAGTTCCCTGAGTCCACTGCAGTGGTAGCTCCGTCCGTTAGAACCAAGGTGGTGACCCCACCATCTGAAACTGAGGAAGCAGCAGCTTCACCCTCACCTCCTGCTCATGTTGGCAGTCCTGTTGGTTTTTACTTGTTCCAGGGATCATCCTACTTTTCTTAAACAACAAAAAATATTTGAATCCAAGTAGCCCCCTCAAGCACATTTCCGCCAGGTAGAATTCCAGGAGGAAGGTATCATTCTTTCATTTTATTTTACCTCTGTCTCCTTTAGTCTAAGCTCACAATGTTTCTGCTGAGATGCTTGTTTGGATCCACAGGTCACACTCCTAGTATCTTTAGCAAATGATTATCCAGCCACAGTCTTGACTCTCTCCAGAGCATGGCCTCTTAACTTTTACAACTGAATTTCCAAATTTTCAAGTTCTTGTTTCCTTTTTCTCTTTTTTCCCCCCAGTTCATTTCTCAATCTATCTCTTTGCTCCCACATTTTACTAATAAGCTTTAAGAAGAATCCAAATTGCCCCTTCAAGACCTTACTTAGACATATCCTGAGCCAAATATCCAAGGTCATCACTTATAAATTTACTTCCCCCCCAAAAAAAGGTAGAACATAATTCAGCCAAATTCTTTGCCATCTTATAGCAAGGATCACCTTTCCTCCAGTGTCCAATAACATGTTCATCATTTCTTTTTAAGGTCTCACCAGAAGCACATTTAAAATATACATTTCTAGCAATATTCTGTTCGTGACAATAGAAGCTTTCACTACAGATCTCCTCATTTTTTCTGAGCCCTCATCAGAACTGCTTTTCAATGTCCATAATCCTACTAACAATCTCTTCAAAGTAATCCAGGCTTTTACTATCGGGCACCTCAAAACTCTTCCATCCTCTACCAATTCCAAAAGTCACTTCCACAATTGTAGGTATTTGCTAAAGTAGCACCAAACTCTGGTGCCAAACTCCATCTTAGTTTCCTAAGGCTGCAATAACAAAATACCACATAGTGGATGGCTTTAAAGAACAGAAATTTGTTTTCTCATATTTTTGCAGGCTAGTAGTCTGAATTCAGAGTGTCAGTAGGGCTGTGTTCTTTCTCTGTGCTTAATGAGTTTTAGCGGGTTTTCTTGAATAAACACTTTTTAGATGGTTGGTTAACATTGGTTAATGTCTAGAGTTCTGAAAAAAATTGTTTTTAAACAATATTTGACAGTATTTTCTTTGCTGTTATGGAGGAACAGATTTACAGAAGTTCTCACCCCACCTATTCAGGAAGTCCTCTCATTTTAGTTTCTTTTTTACTTTTTATCTTCTTTTTGATTAATCAAACATTTTGTACCATGTCATTTCCACAGTCTTAGCTAAAATTAAAAACTTTTTTCCCTCTTCATTTTGTATATACTCTTGAGTTTAAAGTTTATACAAATGTAGTATAATTTAATACATTTACCATTTCTCAGGCAATGCAATAATGTTGCAATACTTGAACTCCATTCCCCCTTCTACTTTTTACCATGGATTTAAAATCCCATATAGAACATTGTCTTTACGGTCAGTATTCACTCAAATTTACCCACATGTTTACCTTTTTTACTTTTTAAATCTTTTCCTGCATTTCCATTCTTCCATCTGAGATAATTTTCCTTCTGCTTGGGGAATTATCTTGAACATTTTCTTACTGTGGTTCTGTTGGTGGTAAATTCTATCAGTTATTTATGTAAGAAAACATTTTTATTTTTTAACTTCAATTTTGAAAAATATTTTCATTGGGCAGAGAAGTCTAGGTTTACAAGGGTATTTGTTGCTGTTGTTGCTTTTAGTATTAGTAAAGGTACTATTCAGTTATCTTCTGAGTTCCATTATTTCATTAAGAAGTTCATTCTTATTGTTTCTCCTTTGAAGGTAATGTATCAGTTTTTTCCGGATGCTTTCAAGATTTTCTCTTTATTTGTAGTTTTTAGTAGTTTGACTATGGTGTGTCTAGGTGTGGTTGTCTATGTATTTATTCTTCTTTGGATTTGTTAAGCTTCAATAGCACCTTCAAATACTGCTTCAACTCCATTCTCCTTTTCTTTGATGCTGGTATTCCAGTTAAACATATGTCAGCCCTTTTCATATCCATGTTTCTTACATTCTTTCTGTACTTTTTCTTTTCACACCTCTGGCCTCAGTCTATACATTTTCTATGGTTTCATTTTCAAACTTATTTCATTTCAGGTTCTGTGCCCTGTGTTCTGTTAAATTGTCTGTTGTTGTTGTTAGGTGCCATGGAATCACTTCGTACACATAGCAACCCTATGTACAACAGAATGAAACACTGTCCAGTCCTGTGCCATCCTCACAATTGTTGTAGCCACCGTGTCAATCCATCTGGTTGAGGATTTTCCTCTTTTTTGCTGACCCTCTACTTTACCAAGCGTGATGTCCTTCTCCAGGGACTGGCTCCTCCTGATAACATGTCCAAAGTATGAGAGATGAAGCTTTGCCATCTTTGCTTCTAAGGAGCATTTTGGTTGTACTTCTTCCAAGATGGTTTGCAGCTGTTTCTTCTCATTCTGAGTCACACCACATCAGCAGATGAAGGTCCTGAAAGCTTAACTTCATTCACATTATTAAGATCGACTCTACTTTGGGGAGGCAGCTCTTCCCAGTCATATCTGAGTGCCTTCCAACCAGAGGGGCTCATCTTCCAGCACTATATCAAGACAGTATTCCCCTATTATTCATAAGGTTTTCACTGGCCAATATTTTTAGATCACCAGGTCCTTCTTTCTAGTCTGTCATAGTCTGGAAGCTCTGCTGAAACCATGGGTGACCCTGCCGATATTTGAAATACCAGTGGCATAGCTTCCAGAGTCACAGCAACAGGCAAAATCACCACAATATGACAAACTGACAGACGAGTGGTGGAATCCACTGATGAGTTAATTTCAGTTACTGTACATTATAATTCTATAATTTCTAATTGAGCATATTGTTAATAAGTTCCATCTCTATGCTTAAATTCTTCATCTTGTTATCCATTTTCTTGAACAAATTAATTAAAATTATTTTAAGTCTATATATTGTTACAGAAATATATTTGATCTCCTGTATGTTGACTTCTACTTTATTTTTTCTTTTGATTTTCAGTCATTCTGGTGAATATGGTGATTTTTTTAATTAAATACCTGACATTTGGTATGCAAACCTGTAGAGTTATTTTACTGTTATTTTAGTCTTGTTAGTGCAATTTTCTTAAGAGGGCATTTCTTTTCTTTTTTTTTTTTTTTTGGTGGGGCAATTAAGGAAAAGGCATATCATATTAAGACATATTTGGATTAAGATTATTCATTTTATCTTCTGTGAGGCTTGGTCTATTTAAACTTTGTCCTTGTGCCATGTTTGTAAACCTCCAGGTGTCCCAACTGAAAGACTTGGGTTTTACCAGGGCTTCTCCTTCTCGGCTAGTTCTGAACTCCAATTTTTTCTTCTCAGCCCCATGTGGCTGCCTAATGTTCTGCCCAGCTTTTGAGTTTCTTGGAAGCTACTTATTTTTTTTCTACACTTCTTGGCTAAGACTGAATAATGACAGTTTCCTCAATGAAGAGTGGACTGGAGAGTTTTGACTTATATCTTTTATTTTCTTTGTCTCTATAATATTTTCCCATAAGTCCTTTGACTTGGTAGCTCACAGAAGCCAGCCTTCAAACAGATGGTTTATAAACTATTTTATTCATCTTTCTTTGTTTTTCTCATTTTAGTGTTTGTGTGAATACAAGCATGTCTGCCATAGCCGAAAGCAGAGGTCCTGGACAGATTTTTTTTTTTTTTAAAGGAGAAACTTTAACCAACTAAAATTCTGACAGTATAGACAATAAAGTGGTGAAGAGTATAGAAAGCATGCATTTAAGAAACAAACCCATTATTGGTATTTGGACTAGAAGAGAAAAAATATAGGGATGCCATGATAATGTTTTTGAATAAATTATTCAAATAATCTTTAAATTCAAGAAACAATTATTTTATTTAATGTTGCTTCATAAAGTTTAAATTTTATAGAGAGAAGTAAATTTTGACACCATTTAAGCAAATCTATGCTGATAACTCAAAGTGTTTATAAATATAAAAAGCTAATCTCTAAAGTACAGTGCTCTCTAGCACAGAAAGTGGCTGGGAAAGGGCTTGTTAAATCCATTTTAGGAAATTATAAGAGGTTATGAATTGAGAAGAAAGATAAACTCTAAATAAGTGTTGTGGTGATTGTATGTCGTTGAGTCAATTTCAACTCATAGCAACTATATAGTACAGAGTAGAACTGCCCCATAGGGTTTCCAAGGTTGTCATCTTTACAGAAGCAGACTATCACATCTTTCTCCCAAGGAGTGGCTGGTAGGTTTGAACCACAGACTTTTCAGTTAGCAGCCAACTCTTAACTACTGCAACACCAGGGCTCTTGTCTAAAGAATGGTTAAAGATTATGAATTAAATGGGTAGAATGAGTTTTCCAGACAGGAGGAATGTCCTGTGCAAACGTGTGGTGGTGAAGAACTGAAAAGTACTTTGGGTGGAGAGGGTTACTGAATAGCTTTGCTGGATGAAGGGTTTCTGTTGATTAATCATGGGTTGACATGGCTACTTCTACTAGGAACAAACTTTTATCAGAGACCCTTTAATATTTTATTGTAGGTATGTTTAAACTTTTCTGTTTTTTCCTACTATAGTGCAATGTCTTTGATAGGAGATATAGTGCTTTTCATCTCTGTATCATTCCCTGCAGGAAATATTCATAGGAGGTTTGGGGGAGGAAAGAAATACACTGAAATAACTCTTTTAAATGTGTTACTTTGAAGATGGACAGGAGGCCCTGCAGGCCGGAGGCAATAAGTCTAGTTAGGAAGGTTTCTGTAGTGGAGTAGAAACAAAGAGGAAGGCATGAAAGACACCATGGAGGAAGAACCAACACAACTCAGTAGAACAACTGTAGAAAAACAGAAAAGGAGGGGTTATTCCCAACTGTATGGCCGGAAGAATGTTGATTTCATTTGTAGAGACTTGCAAGGAGCTCGCCCTTACCGTGTGATATTTTTTATCAAAGCACCCTGATTTCCCCCCTTCATATCATTTATTAAAATAGTGCATTGTCTGATTACATGGCACTTTCACAGATTTCAGCAGTCCTCTATGATCTCCCTGTACTCCCATAGCATTTCTAGTCATTGTCAGAACTTTGGTTTTTACTCTCTGATGGCATTTTTTTTGCTGTTTATTAAATGCAGGGTGCATATTTACTCCAACTGAACTTTACATTCCTGAATGCTAGGAACTACTGTCTAAATTCTATTTTAATGCTAAGTCCTATCTCATTTCATCTTTGGTTCAACCAGCATTGGACTAAAATTAGGTTAATTGATAGAAATAAAGAAATAACCATTATCATTACCATAGGGACCCTGGGTGGTGCAAACAGTTTGCTCTCGACTACTAAGCTAATGATTGTTGGTTTAAACCTCCCCAGTGGTGCCACAGATAAAAGTCTGGCAATTTACTTCTGTAAAGATTACAGCCAAGAAAACCTCATGGAGGAGTTCTACTCTGTAGAACATGGGTTACCATGAGTCAGAATCTACTCAATGGCAATGGGTTTTGTTTTTTGTTTTTATAGTTACCTTGCCAAAATATAGGTACTCCTAAGCTCCTTAACTTTTTATGTAAAACCAAAGTGTCATTAGCACTTAAAAATGTTCGTTTTACTGAATTTTCCAAGTGTGCTCTGAGTTCCTAATTATAGCTAATGTTCACTTCCATCATCCAATTTATTTTCTGCTGCAGCTAAACTAAATGTAATCTCTTGAGTGTTTGCAATTTGGATAGCCTTTCTATTGAATTATGAAGGTCAAAGAGCTAGATTTTTAAAATATAATAGAAGCCCATCTGAGACTTTTCCAAATAATGCAGAAATTTATTATTTGCATAAAAAAAATTTCAGAGGTCTAATAGGCCCCAGGTCCAGCATGCTCAGGGTCTGCCCTTCTCTTTGGAATGAATTTACCCTTAGCTGATTACGTGGTTTCAGGTGTCACATCTATACAGGACAATGCTTAAAGTACAAAGAAGAGTTGTCTATTACTTTGACGATTTGGAGTTGTTGTTGTTGTTAGGCGCTGTCCAGCTGGGTCTGATTCACAGTGACCCTGTGTACGACAAAACGAAACACTGCCCAGTCCTGTGCCATCCTCATAATGCCCATTGTTGGAGTTCATTATTAGGAAAGAGGGACTCTTTTCAGAAGTGTCCCATCAGATTTGTCCTTATGTCTCACTGATCAGGGTCACATACCAGAGTATAATCCAATTACTGAAAAGTGCAGTGAGATCATCATGTCTGGTTTAGGCTGATCGGCATCCACCCTCTGTGACTTTTAGAGTGGATCCTTTCTTCCTTATTCTTGTGAAGGAAAGTGTGGATAGCTGAATAAAATCTAAATGCTTTTAGGAAGCAAAAGAGAAAACAGGGATTTATAGTAGGTAACCAACAGAGTACAAGCTAGAAGTTTTATAATGTTATTTCAGAAAAAGAAGACTTATCTTTAGGAAAAAATATTAACTAATTTTGTGCAAAAAATGAGGTTTATTGTTTCTATATATTATGTGTAATAGGATTGTATTTGATAAAGTTAAGAAACAATCCAAATTGTTAAAATTCCCTTAGGAGTAACACTCAGATCCCAAAATGCCAATTATCACATATAATAAACCCAGAACCATGTTAGAGTATTCTGGGGTATTATCTGAAGAACTGAGTTTTGCACATTCCATTCATATTGTTATCTGGAAACAGTTGTAAGAATGTTGACGGAAGGCCTGAGAGATTCCAGGTTGCTATCGACTAATTTAAAAGTGGCTTAGCAAGTTAATTTACCAGTAGTGTCATTTGTTACTTGGAAAAATGATAGTAATTACACTAGCACACAAATTTATGTTTTAGAAATTCTTTAAGAACAGTCACTTAAAAATCACACACAAAGAAAAAAAATTATAATTATTATACCTATACTGTCTGTATCTATAACTATAATTTTACCCCTATATCAATCTTATAACCAAAGTAACCACCTGTGGTATTTTTAAGAGTGTAGTTTAATATATGTCTTTCCCACTCAGTCTTTTTCTTGGCATTGGGTTTCACAGAGAAGATAAACGTTCTCAGATCCTTGAAGCTAAGCAGAGAGGCCTGGGAAACACTCTGGGTGACAGAAAAAAGGGAGTAGTTATCCCTCAGAAAACATAGCCCTTCCAATAAGCAACTCTTTACCCTTTGACTACATGTGTCAAACACTTGGATCTTTGGATCCACTTATCAGCTCTTTTCTCCTTATTAATATAGGATTTTTATGCTCATCCAGATCCCTGTATATCTTTAGGTATAAGAGGACCAATGAATCTTTAAGGAAAAAACAAAGATCTTGGGATTAAAATCACATGAAGAACATCTATTTTTTGTACTGGAATGAGGCAGAAAGTGGGTTCTTCACTCCCTGGCGGAAATAAAAAATGGCTTTGTAGTCTTCCTGATTTCTTTAGAAGCCAGCCAAAAATTTGGTGATGGGAATTGTCACAGGTTTATGAAACATAAGAAATGTTTCTCTGCTAAATTTTGCATTCACTTGTCGGGTTTGATCTTGCTATGTGTCTTCAATAGGCTCTCTGTCAACAACAATGTGGATTTTAATCCCATGATAAGCAAATGAAGGCCTTCAATTTAGGCACCTTCAATTTCTATATTTCTTCTCTTGCAATGGTAAGCTTGGTAGTGGTATGTGGTAGTTGTGGTGGTAGCCTTGTTTAGGAGTCACATTTGTAGAGTTTAAAGGCAGATATTGATGGTAGGTGAGAAAGGAAAGGATCCCTGCTGGCATAGTGGTTAAGCACTCAGCTGCTAACCAAAAAGGTTAGTGGTTGGAACCCACCAGCCACTCTGGGGGAGAAAGATGTGGCAATCTGTTTCTGTAAAAATTTATAGCCTTGGAAACGCTATGGGGCAATTCTACTCTGTCCTATAGGATCACTATAAGTCGGAATCAACTGGATGGCAGTGAGTTTTTGGTTTTTTGAGATGGGAAATTTCTAAGCATTGAGTCACTAGAAATTTTGGGGGGTAACCTGGTCCCCAAGTCTGAACAACCTGGATGAGAAATATTGTCCTGTCAGAAGATGACTGGTAATTGCCATTAAATTGGCCTGTTGTCCATGTGAGGATTAGTTGAAGATCTTGACATCCAAACTCTTGGTGAAGGAGGAAGCCTCAATGCAGACACTGAGAGCTTGACTGGGCTAGTAAAGTAAAATTAGACCACAACTGTCTTGGGGCAGCAGATGGTCCTTTATCATAATTCATGAGAAAAACTGAAGGATTATTCTACTGTATGAGGAAATGTAGTAGACATTTCTTCATAAAACTCTGGCCACCATTATTCACAAAGGCCCAAAGAGGAGTCAGTATGGAAGAAAGAAGGGAGAACTTCAGAGGGAAATAAATGGATTCTAAAGTCAGGTGCAAAATATAGGTGCATAAGTTTAAAAAAAAATCTTTTGCTTTAACCTGACCTCCAAATCCACTGAAAAAAATGTTAACAGAGCATAATTTAAGTTAGTATTATTTATTGAGTCCATAATGTATAGCATGGAATTACAAGACCTGGAATACTTTTGTATCATCTCTTTGATTGGATAATTGCCATTCATTGAGAACTTACTACCTGACAGTCACTAAATTAGTGAGATATATAATTTCATTTAAGCTTTAAACAACCGTATAGGGTAGATACTTTTAATTATGCCCATTTTACATATAGAAAAACTGAGGCTCAGACTGGTTAAAAATCTTGTCTAAGCTTACACAGCTAGCAAAGATACATAGCTAGAAATCTCATCCATGTGTAATTTCAAGCCCATGCACTAAACTAGTTTGCTATACTGTTCAAATAGTTTAAAGAAATAATGTTAAAGTCAAATCAGATGTGTTTCTTTCAAACACATGAACTATTTTCTCCTTCAACTCCCATGCAAATGCTCTAATAAGCTCTTAAATATCTATATTTACATAGAACTCAGATTCAAACGTAATGCAGTGGTCACACTACTTGACAGCAATCTTACAAATTAAACAACAGTCCTAATTGGAAGAATTTTGTACTGTGCATACACATTTGCTGTGTTCTCAATGAGTTTGCAGCTGCTGGTATAGACATCATTAGCATCCAGGAAAACAACTATTTCCAAGTGAACATCAACATAATGCAAAACACAGTATGTCAGGAAGTGAAGAAATTTGAATAAAAGCTAGTGAATGGGAAAGCTGACTATAATAAACCAAAGTGGAATCTTACATTTGGTTGTACTAGTGGATCTAGTGTCAAAGTTGCTCATGAAAAAGAGGAAATAGGATTTTTAACGGAAACGAATGGTCAGAAATTTGTTTTGCAATTTATGTGGCAGAAGTTACAAATGTGATGCCTATTTTACTTTGCTCTTGGTTTTAGTTTACGTGTGTGTGTGTGTGTGTGTGTGTGTGTGTGTGTTGTGTGTGTTTTAGTATCCAGACCATAAAATTCTCTCTCATGTTTCATGACTCTTTCTAACTTCTCTTGGGTAATATATCACTTGATGGGTACTGTGCCTAAACTTTTATTTTTCTCAAAGCATACTACCATAGTTCTTCCTTAGATGACAGGGTTGTTGGTTTTATAAGTTAAGGAGAGTATAGAAAGTTTTCTAATTTAGTTTTTTTTTTAATTTTAATGTTTTAGTTTAATTTAGTGCACATTTAAAACTTAAATGTCTCCTTTTCTCCTTTTCTTTTTCTTGATTTTTGCTATGGATACTATGTAGGCACCAAATGATTTTTAAAAGAGTCTATATTTATACTCATTCTGCATGTAATACATTCTGTTTGCTGACATTTATTCCAGCAAAGAAAACAGGCTGCATCCCTCTTTTCCTCCCTATTTCTCTTTCTACGTCATGCTCCTATGTGATTTATCAAAGAAAATGCTGTCACATTTCCTTGTGATCGGTGGTAAAACTTTATGCACTTCCTATCACTCTTCTTAATACACGGTTTAAATATTCTTTCTTTTTTTCTTCGTTCCCTGTATATATTTTCAGCCCACTGTGTGGATATCTGGTGGTGCCGTGGTTAAGAGCTCAGCTGCTAACCAAAAGTTCGGCAGTTTGAATCCATCAGACACTCCTTGAAAACCCTATGGGGCAGTTCTACTTTGTCCTGTAGGGTCGCTATGAGTTGGAATTGACTCAGTGGCAATGGGTTTTGGCTGTGGATATCTGTTTCTGGTCTACACCTAATCTCAATCTCTTGATTTTCTACCCACTTTTAACAAAACCTACCTTCTAATTACCTTGCTTTCTCCCTTCTTCTGTTGTCATTGGAAGTCTTGAAGAGCAGTGGGAACTCATCATCTCCATTTCTTCAGCTCCCATTCATTTCTCAGAGCTCCTGCAGTTTAGTTTCTCTCCCCATCCATACTGGCGAAAATGCTCTTGTAAAGCTCAACAGTGGCCACCATTCAACCGACACTTATTTCAATATTTATAATTTCAGGTTTCGCTGACTCAGACAGAGCCCTGGTGGTGCAGTGGTTAAGAGCTTGGCTGCTAACAAAAAGGTCAGCAGTTTGAACCCACCAGCCATTCTGCAAGAGAAAGATGTGGCAGTCTGCTTCCCTGAAGATTTACAGCTTGGAAACTCTATGGGGGAAGTTCTACTCTGTCCTATAGGGTCATTATAAGTTGGAATTGGCAGTGGGAGTGGATTCTGACTTAAACACTACTGAATATTCCTTATATATTGATATTTTCTATTTACTTGCCTTTGGTATTCCTATTTTCTTGTTTGTTCTCCTATACGTCTGACCATTTATTTTCTGTCTTCTTGGTGGGCTTCTCCTCTTCTCACTCTTTAATTTGAGTGTTCTCATTTTTCGAT
Source organism: Dugong dugon (assembly GCA_030035585.1). Lineage (NCBI taxonomy): Eukaryota > Metazoa > Chordata > Mammalia > Sirenia > Dugongidae > Dugong > Dugong dugon. Next base: position 39,830,675 of record CM057467.1, read on the forward strand.
CATTAATCTACTTTTTTAACTACATAGCCCCCTTGTGTAATGTTATGCATTCTCACCATTTAAGTACTTAACAGGCTTGAGTACGGGTATGAGCTGAACAAAAACATATAATGATGCCCCATTACTCATAGGATTGTCATCACGGTCTACCACACCACACATATCGAGCCTTATTTTGTGCAAGGAGTATACTTGGCATCAATAAAGCTCATATTTTTCCACAGCTTGTTATTTGTTGGGCACTATCAATCTTATTAAATCTATACTACAGCCCTCCAAGAATTGGTTCCCTATTGCCATTGTTATAAATAAGGAAATTTACTTTCATAGAGGATACCCTGGATGGTATGAACAGAAAATGCTCTTGGCTGCTAACTGACAAGTTGAATGTTCCAGTCCACCCAGAGGCACCTCAGAAGAAAGGTCTGGCAATCTACTTTGAAAAAATCAGTCCTTGAAAACCCAGTGGGGCACACTTCTACTCTGATACACATGGGTCACCATGAATTAGAGTTGACTCGTTGAAAACTCGTGGTACTTTCAAAGATATAAGTAAATTTTCCAGATAATATTGTTTTTGTAAAGACAAGATTGAAAATGAGGTTTTTCTGAGTGTGATATCTACACTTTCCATACACAATTTCACCTTCCAAGTCCCTACGCTTAAGGGGCTTACATTCTTGTTGAGCTGAGCCGCTGGGGCATATGAAAGCCTGGCATTCAAAGGCTTCTCTTGGTCATAAATTGACTCTTCACTGAACCCTGCACAATTATGTTCGTTCCAGTCTTCCAAATTTTCTTTATGTATATTTTTTCCCATGGAGAGTAAGGAGTTATTTAGTGCCTAACAAATCTTAAGTCAGCTCATGTTAGCTTTTCTCATGAACCTTCTTTGGCTCTTCCTAACAGTATTGAGTACCTGCCTTTCAGTTCTGAACTCTTATAATCATTTTCTTTCAGCCTAAAATTCTAGAATGCTCCATTTTGGTGCTCCATCATTTCTTATTATTTTGGGGGTAGACTTCTCAAAATTGTAAGCTTGTGGTGGTTAAAGGCTTTGGCTTTGCTGCAGTACTAGATAAGTGTTAGCAGAGACCTACTACTCAATAAATATATTCTTAATTTTATTGAATTTAAATTGAACTCTTTAAATGCTAGAAAATAGGGAAAAGCTTGGTAATGTAAAACCAATGCTGATGTGCGAGGGAAACCAACGAATGATTGATTATGCAAGTCTGTTAAAGGAAGTGTTTTTACAGCTATTCCTAGCTCAGTAAATCAAAAAATAGCTTGCCAGATGTGTCTCCCAGCTTTCTATAAAATTCATCATTTTCTATATGCATTTAAAAAGCAGATAAATAATTTTTAAAGATAGCAACACCCAAAGAAAATTAGACCCTTTTCCCTCCCTCCCTCCCTCTCTCCCTCTCTCCCTCCCTTGCTTCCTCACTTCCTCCTTTCCTCCCTCCCTCCTTCCCTTCCTTCCTTCCTTTCTTCTTTTCTTCTCTTTATCTTTTGTCTTTATATTCATGTAAAACAAATTAAGTATGGATATTCAGCTGAATTGGGAAAGTTTTCAATTGCTGAGCAAATAGACTTTAATAACGAGTTGAACTTGCTGACTTTTGTGGTCCCTTCCAGTTCTACAATTGTATGATTCTGTTTATGTAGCATTTTTAATAACCACGTGCTAAATGTTCAACAAAATCTAAATTCCAATTTAAATCTGATGGCTCTCAGAAAGTAGCACGTGCTACTTTGCAGCTTGCTTTCTCTTTTCATTATCCCACAATAAGTAACATTTGTATAGCCCCTTAGGTGATACCCCTCCTCTCTACACCACCCCTTACACAAACAAACCTCTGCCTTGCTTCTTCCACTGGAGAATATACCTCCAAAATAATATTTTTTTGGTCTGAATCATCCATAAAATTATTTCAGTTCTTTACATTGTTACCCGATTAGGGTCCATGCCCTGGAGCAGTCGAGCCAATGAAATGTACTCCAAGTAAGAAAGAGAGAGAAAGTTAGGAGATGACACCAATGGGTAGTCCGGTAGCAGCACAAGCTGTCTTTATGGAGTCCCAAAAGGCAATTTTACATAGAGCTTATATATGGCTGTTACAAGGGTTAGAAGTGTCCTTTTGGCACATAGCCAACAGATGGCATGGCTGGATGAGTTATTCAGTATAAAATGATTACAAGAAACTCTTTATCCGACTTAAGAGATACATGCCAGACATGTCCAAGAGAGAGCTGCTTTATATCAAGCTGTGACCCATAAAAAATCCTATGTATATATATGTACATACATACATATAAGCACATTTCCGGTTTACTTTAAGGCTAACATGAAATGAATTTAGCTTGAACACCCCAATACATCAAATAATCAAAATTCAGAAACAATGAAACTAAAAGTAGGCAGAAAAATGATAAAAGAAATAAAAAATAGCTACAGTGAAGAAAGATTAGGCAAATACAATCATCAAATTAGAAATAACCTTGGAAGCTGTCTCGTCTCATCTACTTTACAAAGTAGAAATTTCCTCTTTTAATCATCCAATCTCTAAACATGGCCAGGGGCAGAGAGGGATCTACTTTTTTTAAAAATAGTCTTATCCCCTAGTGGATGGCAAAAATTATTAGAACAGTCATCCATGTATTTAACTAAAAGCAACTTTCTTATACATTCCTAGCTTGAAATTTATCATGGAATAACTCTGTTTTCGATTTCACAAGATAGCCAGGGAGAGGTGAGTTTGGGTATGGTGGGCTAACCTTCTGTATTAGGTATTTGTCTTCTATACTAGATGTTTGAAAAGTATTAGGAATTTTTCTCCTCATTTGATCCCTACAAGGCAGGTGTTTTTCCTCCAGCCCTCTTAATTTTATAAATACAGAGGCTGAGACTTGGAGAAGTTGAGCAATTTTTCCAAGATTACAGTTTGTAGGGTGAGAGTGCCTTAAACCTAAATCTCCAATCCAGTTAATCCTTTTAACCATATAAGTTTTCTAATGTGTTGAGAGCGGTCATTCAGCCTTTACTCATTGTACATTCATTGTGTGCCAGGTACTGTTAAGATCGGAAAATGCAGTGGTGAACAATATTGCCTAGTCCCTGGCCTGAAAATAATTTACACTCTAGTGGGGGAAACAATATAATCCACATATAAAATACTTGCTTTATATATATACACACAAACAATGATAAGTATTATGAACAAAAAAAGAGACTGTCTGGGAGCAAAATTTAGACAGGATGCTCAAAGAGTTTTCTCATAGAAAGTGATGCCTGAGTTGACACCTGAAGGAGGAAGTCTGCTGGAGAAAGGAACAAGAACATTCCATGGGTAATTTCAAAGCCTCTGAGTTGATAAAAGCTTGACACGTGCAAGGAATTGAAAGACTGCCAATGTTGCCTGAATAAAGTAATTAAGGAGGAGAATGGCTAGGGAAGCTGGAGAGGCCCAGCTCAGCATTTTAGGTCATGCTAAAGAATTATCTACCACCCACTCTCTCCCTGTCTTGCTTTTCTTATATTTCTCTACAGTAGCCATTTCTAAGTAGCATATTGCCTTGCCTTCTGGCGGGCACATTGTCTCCATCTTTATCACAAAGCTATCACTGATTCTTAATGCCATAACTATTCTGTTCTGTGCAATGCCAATTTCAATTTTAATGACGCTCTTCCAGTTTCAAGAAACACACTCATTCAGACCAATCTCTGAAATTTTTTTGTGTGAAAAATATGGTAATTGTAAGACTACACAGAGACAATAAGGGAGAAAATTTTTATGGGAATTCCACAAAATCAAGCCAACAGGGACCACTGGTAGCCTGGTAAAGAGGCAGGTCCTGGATTTACAGGGGTGCCAGAGACAATAGCAGCAGGACTAATGTATTGTCATTACTCAGGAGATTCTTCCTGTATGTTCAATCCCAATTCCTGAGATTAGGTAGAGCTAGCACTTGAATCCAGGAAAGCTGACTCCAGGTTCTTCCCTGCATTGCAGAATTTGGGGCCTAACCATGATTTATTTTGAAACTGCTCTAGGTTTGCTTGAGAAGAATATGCAAAGTTCTAGTATGTACATTTAAAATTTTTTAATTGTGTTGTTCTAGTCTGTATTGTTGTTGTGTGCTAGTCAAGTCGATTCCGACTCAGCGACCCTGTATAAGAGAGTAGAATTGCCCTGTAGGGTTTCCTATGCTGTGGTATTTACGAGAACAAATTGCCAGGTCTTTTCTCCCAGAAGTTCCAACCGCTGACCTTTTCATTAGCTGCAGAGTGCTTAACCATTGCCGCCAGGGCTCCTTTAATCTTCTATAACTTTCCTAATTTTCTCCATTGTACCTAGCAATAGTTAAGAAAGGACATTGGAATCTCATTCGAATGGAAGATTTGTCAATTTTCCACTCCGATTTTCTTAATTTCTTGCTTTACATCATGTGAAGTTATTTTATTTTTTACACAGATGTTTAGAATTGGTATAACTTCCCAGTAAGTTAAAGCCGTTTTTATCTAGTGACTTGCTTTAACTCTAGTGGAGGTTCTATTTAAGAATCTATTTATATGACTTCAGTATTCCTACAAAACTTGTTTTTTATTAGCATTTCTCTGTAGTATTGTCCCCATATTTAAGAATATACTTTATGTGCTTATGCTTAACATATATGTTTTGTACACATTGTTGTGGTTGTTATGTGCCATTGAGTTGGTTCCAACTCATAGCAACCCTATGTACAACAGAACAAAACACTGCCCAGTCCTTTGCCATGCTCACAATTGTTGTTATGCTTGAGCCCATTGTTGTAGCCACTGTGTCAATCCATCTCGTTGAGGGTCTTCCTCTTTTTTGCTGACCCTCTACTTTACCAAGCGTGATGTCCTTCTCCAGGGAGTGGTCCCTCCTGACAGCATGCCCAAAGTATGTAAGATGTAGTCTCCCCATCCTTGCTTGTAAGGAGCATTCTGGTAGTACGTCTTCCAAGATAGACCTATTCATCCTTATGGTAGTCTATAGTATATTCAGTATTCTTTGCCAACAGCACAATTCAAAGGCATCAATTCTTCTTCGGTCTTCCTTATTCATTGTCCAGCTTTTGCATGCACATGATGCGACTGAAAATACCAAGGCACTCCAAAAGATAAGCTAGATAACTGACTGGGATTTTCTAAAATTTAAACACTTATTCTCATCAAAAGAATTCACCAAAAGAGTAAAAAGAGAACTTACAGACTGGGAAAAGTTTTTGGACATTACAAGTCAGACAAAGGTCTAATCTCTGTAATCTACAAGAAAATCCAACACTTCTACAACAAAAAGAAATAATCCAATTAAAAAATGGGCAAAGGAAATGAACAGACATTTCACCAAAGAAGACATTCAAGGGGCCAACAGAAACATGAGGAAATGCTCATGATCACTAGCCATTAGAGAAATGCAAATTAAAACCACAGTGAGATACCATCTCATCCCGGCATTGCTGGCACGAATCAAAAACACTGGAAATAACGAATGTTGGAGGGGCTGCGGGGAGATTGGAACTCTTATGCACTGCTGGTGGAATGCAAAATGATACAACTATTTTGGAAAATGATATGGCACTTAATTAGAAAGCTAGAAACAGAAATACCTTACGATCCAGCAATCCCACTCCTAGGAATATATCCTAGAGAAATAAGAGCCGTCACGCGAATGGACATATGCACACCCATGTTCATTGCAGCATTGTTCACAATAGCAAAAGATGGAAACAACCTAGATGCCCATCAACAGATGAATGGATAAACAAACTACAGTACATACACACAATGGAGTATGATGCAACGATAAAGAACAATGATGAATCTGTGAAGCATCTCATAACATGGATGAGACTGGAGGACATTATGCTGAGTGAAATAAGTCAATCACAAAAGGACAAACATTGTATGAGACCACTACTGTAAAAACTCATGAAAAAGTTTACACAGAAAAAGAAGTAATCTTTGTTAGTTACTAGGGATGGGAGGTGTGTGGGGGGAATACTCAAGAGACAATAGATAAGTAGTAACTTTGGTCAATTGTAAGACAGTACACAATACTGGGAAAACAGCACAGCTTGTACAAGGAAAGGTCATGGAAGCTCCATAGACACGTCCAAGCTCCCTGAGGACCTGAATTGCTGGGTGGAGGGCTGTGGGGACCATGCTCTTGGGGAACATCTAGCTCAATAGGCATAACACAATTTATAAAGAAAATGTTCTACATTCTACCTTGGTGAGTAGCATCTGGGGTCTTAAAAGCCTGTGAGCAACCATCTAAGATACTCTACTGGTCTCACCCCTTCAGCAGCAAGGGAGAATGAAGAAAACAAAATACAAGGAAAAGATTAGTTCAAAGGACTAATGGACCACAACTACCACAGCCTCCACCAGACTAAGTCCAGTACAACTAGATGGTGCCCGGCTACCACCACTCACTGCTCTGACCAGGATCACAACAGAGGGTCCTGGACAGAGCCGGAGAAAAATGTAGAAAAAAATTCTAGCTCACAAAAGAAGACCAGATTTACTGGCCTGACAGAGACTGGAGAAACCCTGAGAGTATGGCTCCTGGACACCCTTTTAGCTCAGTAATGAAGTCACTTCCGAGGTTCATCATTCAGCCAAAGATTAGATAGCCCCATAAAATAAAACGAGACTAATGGGGCACAACAGTCCAAGGACAAGGACCAGAAGTCAGGAGGGGGCAGGAAAGCTGGTAATAGGGAACCCAAGTTTGAGAAGGGTCAGTGTTGACATGTCATGTGGTTGTTAACCATTGTCATAAAACAATATGTGTACTAACTGTTTAATGAGAAACTATTTGTTCTGTAAACCTTCATCTAAAGTACAATAAGAAAATAGAGAAAAAAAAAAAAAGAAAATACTATGGCTGGGTCAGGCACACTTTAGTCTTCAAGGTGATATCTCTGCCTTTCAACACTTTAAAGAAGTCTTTCGCAGCAGATTTGCCCATTGCAATGCGTCTTTTGATTTCCTGACTGCTGCTTCCATGGGTGTTGATTGTGGATCCAAGTAAAATGAAACCCTTGACAACTTCAAACTTTTCTCCGTGTATCATGATGTTGCCTATTGGTCCAGTTGTGAGGATTTTTGTTTCCTTAATGTTGATGTGTAATCCATACTGAAGGCTGAGGTCTTTGATCTTCATCAGTAAGTGCTTCAAGTCTTCTTCACTTTCAGCAAGCAAGGTGTGTCATCTGCATAACCAAGTTGTTAATGAGTCTTCCTCCAATCCTGATGCCCCATTCTTCTTTATATAGTCCAGCTTCTTGGATTATTTGTTCAGCATACAGATTGAATAGGTATGGTGAAAGGATACAACCATGATGTACACCTTTCCTGACTTTAATCCAAGAAATATCCCCTTGTTCTGTCCAAACAACTGCCTCTTGATTTATGTGTAGGTTTCTCATGAGCACAATTAAGTGTTCTGGAATTTCTATTCTTCGCAAGTTATCCATAAATTTGTTATAATCCACACAGTCGAATGCCTTTGCATAGTCAATAAAGCACAGGTAAACATCTTTCTGGTCTTCTCTGCTTTCAGCCAGGATTCATCTGACATCAACAATGATATCCCTCATTCTATACCCTCTCCTGAATCCTACTTGAACTTCTGGCAGTTCCCTGTCCATGTACTGCGGCAACCACTTTTGAATGATCTTCAGCTAAATTTTAGTTGTGAGTGATATTAATGATATAGTTCAATAATTTCTGAATTCTGTTGGATCACTTTTCTTTGGAATGGGCACAAATATGGATCCTTCCAGTTAGCTGGCCAGGAAGCTGCCTTTCAAATTTCTTGACATAGATGAGTAAGCACCTCCAGTGCTGCATCCATTTGTTGAAACATCTCAATTGGTATTCAGTCAATTTCTGGAGCCCAGTTTTTCACCATTCCCTTCAGTTGAGCTTGGATCTCTTCCTTCAGTACTATCAGTTTGTGATCATATGCTACCTCCTGAAAGGGTTGAATGTCGACCAATTATTTTGGTACATTGACTGTATTCCTTCCATTGTCTTTTGATACTTCTTATGTTCTTCAATATTTTCCCTATAGAATCCTTCATTCAGTAGTGCAACTTGAGGCTTGAATTTTTTATTCAGCTCTTGCAGCTTGAGAAATGCTGAGCATGTTCTTTTCTTTTGGTTTTCTATCTCCATGTCTTTGCACATTTCATTATAATAGTTTGTGTTCTCGAGCTGCCCTGTGAAATCTTCTGTTCAGCTCTTTTATTTCATCATCTCTACCACTCACTTTAGCTACTCTACATTCAAGAGCAAGTTTCAGAGTCTCTTCTGACATGCATTTTGGTCTTTTCTTTCCTTCCTATCTTTTTGGTCACCTTTTGCTTTCTTCATATATGATGTCCTTGATGTCATTCCACAGCTAGTCTGATCTTCGGTCATTAGTGTTTAATGCATCAAATGTATTGTTAAGATGGTCTCTAAATACAGGTGAGTTATAGTCAAACTTGTATTTTGGCTCTCCTGGACTTGCCCTAATTTTCTTCAGCTTCAGCTTGAACTTTCATATGAGCAATTGATGGTCTGTTCTGCAGTCACCCCCTGGCCTTTTCCTGACTGATGATATTGAGTTTCTCCATTGTTTCTTTTCACAGATGTATTCGATTTCATTCCTGTGTATTCCATACAGCAAGGTCCACATGTATAATCACCAATTTTATTGTTGAAAAAGGTATTTGCAATGAAGAAGTCCTTGGTCTTGCAAAATTCTATCATGTAATCTCCAGTGACCTTTCTATCACAAAGGCCGTATTTTCCAGCTATCGATCCTTCTTTGTTGTTTCCAAGTTTCCCATTCCAATTACTAGTAATTATCAATGCATCTTGATTGTATGTTTGATCAATTTCCAACTGTAGAAGTTGGTAAAAATCTTAAGTTTCTTCATCTTTGGCATTAGTGGTTGCTGAGTAAATTCAAATAATAATTGTATTAACTGGTCTTCCTTGTAGACGTGGATATTATAACTGACAGCATTGTACTTCAGGATAGGTCTTGAAATGTTCTTTTTGATGATGAATGAGATGCATTTCCGCTTCATTTTGTCATTCCAGGTGTAGTAGATCACATGATTGTCTGATTCAAAATGTCTATACCAGTACATTTCAGCTCATTAATGCCTAGGATATCGATCTTTACGTGGTCCATTTCATTTTTGACGACTTCCAGTTTTCCTAGACTCATACTTCATTCATTCCATGTTCCAGTTATTAATGGATGTTTGCAGATGTTTCTTCTTATTTTGACAATAAAGGTTCCCAAAGCTTTATGCTATCCATGTTATTAATATCAACTCTACTTTGAGAAGGAAGTCATAAGTTGAGTGTATTCCAACCTGAGGGGCTCATCTTCCAACACTATACCAGACAATGTTCTACTTCTGTTCATAAGGTTTTTACTGGCAAGTTTTTTCAAAAGTAGACTACCATGTCCTTCTTCCTAGACTGTTTTAGTCTCAAAGCTCTGATGAAACCTGCCCACCATGGTTGACCCTGCTAGTATTTGAAATACCTGTGGCATAGTTTCCAGCATCACAGCAACACTCAAGTCTTCACAGTATGACAAACTGACAGATGTGTGCACTCTTTTGTAAACATTATTAGTTAGATATATTTTTAAATCTAATTTAAGAATCTATGTTGTTTAACTGGTAAGTTTACATTTATTGTTTTATTGATATATTTTGGTTTATTTCCATTGTCTTATAAAAGCTGGAAATCTTACGGTAGGTCATAAATCTTTGGTATAAATATCATGGATTGAGGCTGGGGAATACAGAAAAGTATATTGACAGTTTAGGTTTCCTCAGAATCCCTTAATTTATACAGTTACAGAATTTACTCAACCTGTTTTTAATTTCATGTTTGTCTACTGTAACAAAGTGATTAGTGTTTGCAAACAATTGTTATTTCACTTAAAATAATTTTCATACATTTTTAGTCTTTGACAAGGACTGAACTATGCTCTGGAAGTATAAAGGGAAAATCCAGGGTCATTGCCATCAAATAGAAGGGAGATCTTCTTATTCTAATAATACCTATTTTTGTAAGTACAGGATATACTTACAAATCAGTGGGAAATTATTATAAGCATGTTTTCCTACCTTTAATTTTATACTTACTATTTAGAGTGTTTTAAGTTATAGTATCTCTTAGGTGACTATTTGCTTTCATCCATTTTACATAAATGATGAAATATTTCAGTTGCAATTTTTAAAGAAATTCAAACATTTAGTCAGCATAATGTCTATAATTTGAACAGAGAGTGGGCTGGGTGTTTGGCTTATGGGATTGAACATAACTGCTACAATCTATACCCTCATATAGCTAAAAGAGTTGGGCGAAAGAGACAAGCTCAACAAGTAATTGTAGGGGTACAGTGGAACTATGGGAATATGTGACAGAGGGAAGTTACCTAGTTTTGGGGTTTATAGAAAGCTTCCTGAAGGAGCTCCTAAGTAGGCTGAAGCTTGAATAATGAGCTAATTTAATGAAAACTGATGAGAAAGAGCATTCTAGGCAACAAAGCAGAGGGTGTGTGGAGGCTGGACAATGGGAAAAGCAAGGAACATTTGAAGAAATTGAAGTAGATAGAGTCTAATGTGGCTGAGTCAGAATGAGGAAGAGGAAATGGGAACAAGCCCGGAGAGGTAGGTAGACAAGATTGAAATCAGGTAAGGCCAATGGAGAAACTCTGAGGGTTTTCAGTAGGAATTATGGCTCCATTTGTAGGGACCTAATTATTTTCTGGAGCCCTGGTGGCGTAGTGGTTGAGAGCTACAGCTGCTAACTGAAAGGCCGGGAGTTCGAACCTACCAGCCGATGCAGATGTAAAGATGAAGAACTCTGTTGTTGCAAATGTATCTGTTCTGATCTGGCTAGAAACAGAAACAGCCTAAGGGAGGTGCTGGCTCACTCTATCCACGCACAGTGGGTGATGCTTAATAGTTATGTCTTTCGCATTGGACACTTAGGTTCTCATTTCTTCAAAAGGCATAAAATGAGTCTAGTGTACAAATTTTGCTATCTTGCTACATAAATCCTCCCCCGCTGCAGACATGCTTTCTCAGTCTGTGAGATGTTTGACTTAATGAGCTGCTGTTCTTCCAACAGCTCTGGTTTCTCAGCAATTATTTCACTCATCAATTGGCTTTTAAAGTTCAATATTTCTCATTTCCACAGCATGTGTTTGAGAAGGAAAAAACACTCTCACAGTACATTTTCTAGCAACATTGTACCAGTCAGCAATCTCGGTCAGCACATATGTTAGACGTTTTCTTGACAGCAGGGCACAGCGTTGTCATAAACTGAACTGTCACTTGCTTTGGCGTGCATTTCTCAATATAAACCACTTATAATAGCTTTCTGCTTGCTGATGTGCCTACTAGAATACAAATTTTATCAATTACTCAAGATATTATGCATGTCAGAATAACCACACAAATCAAGGAATTAATTTTAATATGCAAGTTTCCACTTAAATGAGAATAGAGGAAGTTAAACAATTTGAACTTGAATTGAAAATATACTAGATTTGAAAAATCATTAAATTGGTTGTGAAGAGAACTGGATAATAGTCCTTAACTACCCACAGTTTAGACTTGGATAAATTACCATTTTTTGGGCATCATTTGCCTAATGTAGAATAAGAATTTAAATTTATTTCTAGAATTAAAAGTCAATGATTCTATGTATATGTTATAGATTTTATATAAGATACGTAAAATCAATGTTGTAAATAAACTACACCCCACATTGTTGTTGTTGTTTGGCATCTAGTCAATTCCAATGTGTGCAGAGTAGAAATGCTCCACAGGGATTTCAGGGTTGAGACCTTTAGGAAGCAGATGGCCAGGCCTTACTTTCAAGGCACTTCTGGATGGGTTTGAACACACCCCACATTAAAGTTACATAATTAAGATTATTAAATCATTTCAAATGAGAAGCATTTTCTAGGATCAATCAAAGAGGGAAACGGAGACATTGCCTATTAAAGTGTGCCAATAATTTATGTATTTTTATGAATGTAATAATGATAGTAAGTATTTATATAGCACTTACCATGTCCCAGGCATTGTTTTAAGTGCTTTTAATCCATTAACTCTTTAAATCCACACATCTCCAGACAAAAGGTACTGATATTATCCCTATGTAATAATGAGGAAACTGAGGCACAGGGAGATTAAAGCCAGGATTATGAACCTAAATACTTGGGCTACTGAGTCTACACTTATCTACTATCCTATGATGTATTGCTGCAAATTTTACTAGTAAAGTAGCAGAAGAGAGTAGCATGTGTTTGATCAGGAGCTAATCTAATTGTTGTGAGGTTTAGGCTATAGTCGGTAAGTGATCTTGGAGAAGTCATGACATCTTTTAGGGCCTCAGATAAGTCAAAAGTAAGATTTAGGAATTGCAATAGATTTTATTCCATGATGGCTCAGGGCTTTTTATTCTATGCTTTAATGAATGGCTGATTCTCTAATGGTTGGGTCAAGTTTCTTTAAGACTGTAATGAAGTAATTAAGATCGGTCAACTCATTGAAATGAAAATAAGTGACTGTTTAAAATGTTCTTATTTCTTAGTTCTACAACTGTAAATACTAGAATCTAAGATGGGATGATGTACTGTTAAACCCTTTATCAAACATTTATTAACTTTCAACTTAACATAGTATTTGCTATGTCATACAAAGAGCATTAAAACTTTCACTTGCTGCTGGTTAAATTTAACAAGATTAAATGCAACTGAACTTTTAAGACCTCATCTAGCGCCTTAGTGGGTGGTCTTCAACATGACTTCTGAACGAACGAATATTTTAGCCCTTGCTCACTCGTAATTCCAGGCTGGTCTTGTAATTCACTTTTAGCGAATCAAACACAGTCCAAGTGAGGATGCATGACTTCAGAGGTTTGGTAAGGAGTCCCACGGCTTCCACCTCTTCACCATTTACTCATAGAGCCCTGAGCCATCATGGAAGAAGCCCAGCCACCCTGATGGAGAGACCTGTGGAGAGGCACTGAGAGTATACGAAGGGAAGAGGGGACATGAGCCCGGGTTTCCAGCTATCTCCACCAAGATAGCATGTGAGCGAAGCCTTCTTGACCCTCCAGACAAACTACCAACTAAATCCTATTACATGACCCTGTTTGACACCAGGTGGAACATAATAATTAGTTACTTGGGTACCCCCAAAATCTTAAGTTATAATACTATGGTCATTGTTTTAAGCCACTAAGTTTTGGGTACTTTGCTACACAGCAATAGATAACTAAACAACTCTAAAACTAAATGATTCAGTATATTATAGAGTTACCACTTTGTTATTAGATTGTATTTCTATTTGTTTAACAATGGACCCTGGTCAAGACAGTAATGCTGTTGAAGTTCAGAACAAGTGTCCAGTGATATAATGGGAAGTCAGCCATAAATTTGGAGTCAGAAGTAATTCAACCCCAGCATGTAATAACCTTTGTGACCTTGGAAAATTCACTCTTCCAGCCTCATCTGCAAAATGACTATATTACCCATCTCATAGAGAGAACATTAAACAGATAAGAGATAATTATTAGTAGTAGTACTTCTATTTCCATTTCTAGACTCACAGTGACAATCTTTCCCACAGGAATCCAATGATTCATAGAGCCTGAATCTTTCAGTTCAGAAAAATAATCTAGGCAAAACTAATTTATACCAGGCTGTGACTTATTTTAGGAAATTTTGCATTTTTAAAAGATCATCTGGAAAACATTTTAAAGAATTATCAACATCAGTCAATTGTGGCAGTTTTTTTTTTTTTTTGAAAACAGATTCCAGGTCTTTCTCAATTAATTCAAGTCACAGTTTTGGTTGGGCCACCTACACTGTCAAAGTGTAAAGCAACCTAAAAATAGCATATATTGAGGTTTTGATAAGGACCACAATTTTTTGGAGCAGTCTTTCAGGGCTAAGTTAGCAGGGGCAAAGCAATCTCTCTTTAATATATAATTGGTGCTAGCATATTTATAATAAAACATGCCCAGTTGGAACAGACTAGGGGACAAATTAATTGCAACCAAAAAAAAAAATCCAATTTGTCACTAATTGTAAAAACAATTGACAAAAAGATTGTACAGCCTGCTGCTCTCATATAAACAGTGAAATTACCATGACTGTGACAACTAAACAGTAAGAAAACAGTAGCTCTAATTAGCATTTTGACGTCTATGGATTATGGAAAATCCTGAAAATAATAGAATGCTTTAGTAAGGTGTATTCTACTTTACTTTTATTTGAAATTATCATACACTATTTGAGGATCTAATAGCTTCAATGACACTGTCACATTAATTTATGGGAAAATATCAAAATGCATATGCCAGATTAACAGCATATCATGGGACTTTGAAAATATCCTCATATTGGCTGCTGAGAATCATACAGGTAGATTTCTAATTTATTCATGAACATCTGCCCAGATAGAGATTCCATAGTAGCTCTCAGTAGTCAATTCTGGAGTTAGTCATGTTGTTAAGTTCTACCATCAGAAATTTCTTGGACTCTAACTGATGTATCTTTCTTTTCTTTTTTGCCCCGTAAGGATGGAAAAAGCTAATTAAATTTATATTACAAAATAGTCATGCTTTGTCAGAAAATATAAAACTTCTCCATTCTTAGCTTTCTATTTTTAAGATGAAAGTCACCAGTAACCTTTAATTCATTCATTCAGCAAATACGTATTGAATGGAATGATGTGTCAAGCACTTAGTCTAAGTGCTGGGGATACCGAGGTGAAGAGGCAAAGTCTTCTCTGTCATTAACTGGACTTATATTCCATACGAATGATATGATGAGACATGTCATACACAACTGTAGGCAAAGAACCTTCCAGATGGAGGGAATACTGAATATAAAGTCTCTAAATTGGAAACTGCTTAGATATTAGAGGAGAACATGAAGGCCAGTATGTGGATGGAACAGAATGAGTGAAGTGGAGAGCATCAGGGATGAGGTCACAGATAAGGACAGAGGCTAAAACATGTATCCCGCCCCATCCTGGTGAATTTGACCTAATCACTACAGTTGATTAACAACCAGAATAAGGGCATATTTTTTAATACATACTTGCCAATTGTTAACATTTTAAAAGATGGGAAAGATTTCCTATACCCTGAGGGACCAAATTTGAATTTGTTGTAATATGAAGATTTCCCTATGACCTAATCCCACTTGTGCTGCTAACTAACTTTATACTAGTGAGCAGCAGTTCAATTAACATATATAGGGCTCAGGTTTTTTTTTGTTTGTTTCTTTTTAATCCTTGGAATAAATGGATTGGGATACATTACAATATTGTACTTTTTTTTCAACTCTAAAATTTAGTGGACTGATGAATAATAACGATGAATAGATAATTTCCCTTCTATAGTTTGAAACAATAATCTAAATCTAGCAAGATGAAATACAGCAGGAATGAATGAAACAATAGTTGTCTTTACGTTTTTAAATACAATATCGAATGAGAAAGTCCTGAAATACTCTGAAAATAACTAGAAAGTTGCAAATTCTTTTCGATTCTTGGGAATAATATGATCAAGAAGACTTAAAGAATGTCACAGAAACATAGTTGCAGTACATTCTGTTTTACTATGACTTTGAGTCTCAATATTTTTTCTAATTTTGTAACCCAGTGCATTTCTTTATGTCACTACCAAATATTTTATGTATTATATTGTACCCTGGCCCTATTCTGCTGTATTTTTGGCCTACATAACTAATGTGTTTTGGAAGAGAGAGGAAGATTGAAATTTTTTTTTTTTTCAGATAACATGCTCATGCGTTTCAACTGTAAAGAAATTTAAAATGAACTATTTTCAAAAGGACACTCTTTATTGTAGCTGTTTGTAAGGTTAGTATCCTTTAAGGTAAGTGCAAAAATGCAAGGCACACAGATGCCGTTATTGACTGCTATCATGGCGTATTCTTTATCTGTAATATAGTCAGAATAACATTTTATAGCTTTTTATAACTCAGAGACATTTTCTTTCTCTGATAGCCCATCCTAAAAATAGAACAACTTTAAAGGTGACACCTATCATATCTCAAAGTGAGTTGACAGGCATGACCCACAAAAAGATGAGACAGAGCAAGAATAAGGCCTGGTGCTAAACTCTTAGGGCAAAACGGAAGTAGTAAATTAGGCTTGGATGACAAAGGACATTATTTTGTCCCTGCACTATTCTAATTTCTAATTATTTCTCAGGTATATGTTCAACATCAGTGAGCCAAAACATCACAAGATGCTCCAACAAGAGTGCAATACTCTCTGAAAAGGTAATCAGAATATATTCGAAATTCCTGAAAAGTAGTTTTGGGGACATTGAAAAATAGGTAACTAGTTACTACCCCTTGAGATTGGAACTGCTGGCAATCTGTGTTTTAGTTTCCTAGGGTGTGAAGCCAGCAAAGGTATCACTGTTTTAGAAGTCTAAAATACTAGCAGGTGATGAAAACAAGAGGTAGAAAAAAGAAGCCAACACCAAAGTCAAATCATAAGAATTATGGCATAATATGTAAACATTAGTACTCAGTCTTAAGAATTGGAGCCTCATTATTTTGATAAGCATATACAGATGAATACTATAACCTGGAAAAAGTCATTGGTCAGCGTCGGCTTTTCTCCAAGTCAAAGGGAAGCAGATAAAAACTCTGAAGCCCTGTGATGAGTCCTGGGGCCTGGTATCCCTGGTTGGTCTGGTAAGATATTGATCCAGTCAAAAATAGTTGATCTATGGTTAACTCAGAGGTTTCAACTTGCCTATAGTTTATATATATATATATATATATATATATATATATATATATATATATATATATATATATATATACACACATACATAAGTTGGAGAACTACTTTAATCTAAGCCTGTATCTCAAGTTACTTGAGTATTTCTCTTCTCTGTTTATTTTATTTTAATAATTGGGGAAATATTGAGATGATAGTTGGAAAATCAAGAGTTAAATCTTTGAGAGGAGAAAAGCAGCAACAAGGGAAATGAGATGAGGAATGATAATACTTTGTTGTTGTTAGGTGCCATCGAGTTGGTTCTGACTCATAGTGATCCTGTGTACAACAGAACAAAACACTATCTGGTACTGTGCTATCCTCACAATCCTTGTATGTTTAAGCCCATTATTGCAGCCACTGTGTCAATCCATCTCATGGAATATCTTCCTCTTTTTGCTGACCCTCTACTAAGCGTGATGTGCTTCTCCAGAGACTGGTCCCTGCTGATAAAATGTCCAAGGTACATGAGACGAAATCTCACCATCTTCATTTCCAAGGAGCACTCTGTCTGTACTTCTTCTAAAACAGATTTGTTCATTCCTCTGGCAGTCCATAGTATATTCAATATTCTTCACCAACACCGTAATTCAAAGGCATCAATTCTTCTTCAGTCTTCCTTATTCATTGTCCAGCTTTCGCATGCATATGAGGTGGTTGAAAATATCATGGCTTGGATCAGGCACACCTTAGTCCTTAAAGTGACATCTTTGCCTTTTAATACTTTAAAGAAGCCATTTGCCCAATGCAGTACATTGCTTGATATCTTGACTGCTGCTTCCATGGGTGTTGATTGTGGATCCCAGTAAAATGAAATCCTTAACAGCTTCCATATTTTCTCCTTTTGTTATGGTGTTGCTTATTGGTCCAGTTGTGAGGATTTTTGTTTTCTTTATGCTGAGGTATAATCCATACTGAAGGCTGTGGTCTTTGATCTTTGTCAGTAAGTGCTTCAAGTCTTCTTCGCTTTCAGCAAGCAAGGTTGTGTCATCTGCATATCTCAGGTTGCTGATGACTCTTCCTTCAATCCTGATACCAAAATCTTCATATAGTCTAGCTTCTCGGATTATATACTTATCATACAGATTGAATAAGTATGGTGAAAGGATACAACCTGATTTTAAACCAGGTAGTATCCCCTTCTTCTGATAATACTTTAGGTTTATATTTAAGGAGGGAGAAGAGGTAGTTCAGTGGCAGAAATCTCCCCTTCCATGCTGGAGTTCTGATTTCGATTCTCACCCAATGCACCTCACGTGCAGCCACCACCAGTCTGTCAGTGGAGGCTTGCCTGCTGTTAGGATGGTGAACAGGGTTCAGCAGAGCTTCTGGACTGAGGCAAACTAAGAAGAATGGCCTGGTGATATACTTCTAAAAATCAATCAATGAAAACTCTATGGATCACAATGGTCTGATCTACAACTGATCATAGGGATGGCCTGGGACCTGGCAGCATTTTGTTCCTTAGATTATGGATTTGCCATGAATCAGGGCAGACTCAATGGCAATAAACACCACCACCAACAACATATTTAAGGAAGAAAACAAGATTACAAACATTGTCAAAGTAGAAGTATTTAATGAAAACTTGAGAGTCATCCTAGGTTGGTTTAATTTTTTTCACTCCCTCCTCACCTCAAACATGTATCTAATCAGTTACCATGTCTTATTGGTTCACTCTTGTTAACATATATCATACTTTTCCCCTTCTCTCTGTACCCTGTGTTAGCTGCCCTTAATCATTAAAAAAAGAAAAAAAGTATTAATTCCACAGATTTCCAATTCTCCTCTTAGACGTAAGTCTTCCCAAAACTGGCTGAAAGATGTTATAGACCCAAACCTAATCTCAGCTTTCCCATGATGAAAATTCTTCAGTCTTCATCTCTTTTAGGATAAAGGCCAAACCTTGTAAGGATATGTATAAGGCCAGTCTAGATTTGTTTCTTAACTGCCTTTCCAATCTCGTCACATGCTAGGACCCTTAAGTCACTCCATGATCTTGTCACACCAAACTAATTGTTATTGCCTAAATTTAAATATATATATATATTTTTTCTAGATTCTCGCTGTTCTCATTTGCTCTTTCTGCTTATTGAAATGATTTCAGATCCTCACCTTTCACCACGATTAAGTCCTTCTATGAGCTTTCCATCATTATATAGACTGCATCCCAACATATAAATTCCCTGTGTCCAACTGCATTAATACCCCTGAACCACTAGGATATGAGCTCCATAGAGCAACAGATTGTGTTTTATTCATCTTTAGTTATTGAAGTGAAGGAGCCCTGGTGGCATAGTGGGCAAGTACTCGGCTGCTAACTGCTAGGTTGCTGTTTTGAACCCACCAACTGCTCTGTGAGAGAAAGATGTGGCAGTCTACTTCTGTAAAGATTACAGCCTTGGAAACCCTATGGGCAATTCTACTCTGTCTTATGGAGTCGCTATGAGTTGGAATCGACTTGATGGTAACTTTTTTTTGTTATTTATGTGAGTGCTTGGCTCATAGTGAGCTCTCAGTAAAATTCTTTTATTAATAACAAGCATATATGCACAAAAGTATGAGTAATTAAGACACAGATTTTGAAATTTTTTTTATAAGAGTTTATTTATAAGTATCTGTTCTCTAGAACGGTATTCCATCATTTACTGCCTGTGTGATCTAGGATGTGGCAAGTTATTAATCTTTCTGTATCTTAGTTTCTTCATTTGTAAAATGAGATTAGTAAGCATACCTTCCTGATGTGATTAATGTGAGCATTAAATGAAAGGAGATAAAACATGTGAAAAGCTGAGAAAGTATCTAGTACCCAGTAAGAACACAATAAATGTTTGCAGTTATGATGTTTATGATAATGACAGTGATGGTGGTGGTGGTGCTGGTGATAATGATGTCTGCCATTTGAAGAAGCTATTGTTGTTAGGTGCCATCCAGTGGGTTCCAAATCATAGTGACCCTCTGTACAACAGAAGAAAACACTACCCAGTCCTGCACCATCCTCACAACATTGCCATGTTTGAGCCCATTCTTGCAGCCACTGTGTCAGTCTATCTCATTGAGGGTCTTCATCTCTTTCCCTGACCCTCTACTTTACCAAGCATAATGTCCTTTTCCAGGGACTGGTCTCTCCTGATAACATGTCCAAAGTACATGAGACAAGTCTCACCACCTTGCGTCTAAGGAACATTTTGGCTATATTTCTTCCAAGACAGATTTGTTTGTTTATTCTTCACCAACACCATATCAAAGACATCAATTCTTTGTTGGTCTTCCTTACTCATTGTTCAGCTTTCCCATGCCAATGAGGTGATTGAAAATACCGTGATTTAGGTGAGGTGCACCTTAGTCCTCAAAGTGACATCTTTGCTTTTCAACACTTTAAAGAGGTCTTTTGTGGCAGATTTGCCCAATGCAATACATCCTTTGAGTTCTTGACTGCTGCCTGCATGGGCATTGATTGTGAATCCAAGGAAAATGAAATCCTTGACAATTTCAGTATTGTTGCTAGCCTTACGTTTATTTGTTTTTTGGGAAACTAGAGAAAGAGGAAATGAAACAAATATGTATTAAGCCCTGTTACTTTCATAATGTTATCTCACTTAATCCACACAAAACATTTTAATAAGTAAGGAAGCTATGGGGAAATCACTTCTCCCATTCAGAGTTTGGAAGTGTGTACACAATAGCTGTCAGGCATTCTGTTTGGGACTCTGACATGGGTTATCTTGGACGACCTCATTTAGTCCTGATAGCAAGTGCTTTACACAAGTGAGTATGAGAGATAAACTAATATAAAGGAGTTATTTCCACTTTTCATAATCATTATTGTTAAATCCTGCCTCTGGCTAAGCTCCTACAGGACATGATCCAAACTGAAGCATATCTTAAACAAACAAACAAAAAAATGTGGTTCCTTTTCTCTTAGTTCTTGGAATTCTCTGGTGTAATGCAAGCCAGTTGAGGCTTGGAAAAAATCAATGAAGCATTCCTGCTCTACTCTGCTTTTTAGACAACACCTAAGTAAGGCCATTCTTTAAAGGAGATATAAACAAATTGAAGCAGTCAGAGGGGAAAGAGCAGGATGATGAAGTGACTCAGAAATCAGGTAATACTCAAAGCAGTTGACAGAACCAAGTAGAGAGTAAACTCAAGGGACAAAAGTGGGTTTCCTTGAATACTTGATGTTCTGTCATGTGAACAAAGGAACAGGTTTTTTTTTTTTGGTTTTGTTTTTTCCTGTATGACTATAACAGGCAGAATTGGAACCACTGGGTATAAGATACAGGGAAATATATGTGACCTCAATACAATAAAATTTTCTTCTAATAAATAGATATTTGAAAAGGAGGACTAGTTCATGAAGTATCAATTTCTCAGTCCCCGGAGGTGAATTCAAAGGGAATTTAAAGTGGTTAAATTAGATGATATTTTAAATGCCTTCTAACCCTAATAGTCTATATCTGAGGCCACGTTATGAGGAATTTAAGATGTATCTAGCAACAACAACCTTCTTTGCTTCTCCTACCATCCTATTCTGGGTAGATTTAATAGTTATTTTATGAATCAAGTGGGAAGTACTAATTTTCTCCTTGTGTTACAGTGTGGCCACAAGATACTGTGAAAAGAGCATGCACTTGAAATTAGGCTTAATTCTCAACCGTAAATTTTACCATTTACTATTTTGAGGAAATTATAAAATTTCTCTGACTTCAGTACATTTATCTATGGAATGTGCATACATTGTGAAGTGCCTACCACATGGTGGTGATCAACAAATAACATGGTCATCAGTACAGTCTGATGAGCAATAGTAACATAAAAGACTACCAAGAGAAAATGCTTAGTCTGTTTTTACTAACATTTTATTAAAGTTTAACATACCTACAAAAAAGTGAACAAATTATAATTGGATGGCTGGATAAATTTTCTGAAAACAAATAGTCTTCTCAAAACAAACAAACAATTAAATAAATACCTTTCAGCCTGCATGTTAGAAGGCTGGTATCCAGCTTAAGGGAGGTAATAGCCACACGGGAGCCATGGTGGCACGGTAGTTAAGTGCTTGGCTGCTAACTGAAAGGTTGGTGGTTGAAATCTACTAGCCAATTCGTGGGAGAAAGATGTGGCAGTCTGCTTCTGTAAAGATTTACAACCCTGGAAACCCTATGCAGCAGTTCTACTCTGTCCTATAGGGTCGTTATGAGTCGGAATTGACTAGATGGCAATGGGTTTTGGTTTAATAGCTACATGTTATTGGGTATGAAATATGGGAAAACTGAGTTAGGATTGGGGAATGATATTTTTAAACTTTTTAATAAAACATACATTTTTAAAATGAATAAGTTATGAGTGCATGTATTTATGAATTTTCTCAGAGTAAATAACACCCTGTAACCAGAATCTGGTGGTAGAGTTCTCACTTTCCAGGCAGGAGTCATGGATTTGATCCCTGCCTATGCACCTCATGCACAGCCATCACCTTTCTGTTAGTGCAGGCTTGCATATTGCTATGATGCTGAAAAGGCTTCAGTGGAGTTTCCAGACTAAGACAGACTAGGAAGAAAGGCCTCTGTCCAGAACCCTCTTTTGTAATCCCAGTCAGAGAGTCGGTATTGGTAGACAGGCACCATCTAGTCTTCTGGTCTGAATTTCCACCTTTAAAGTATCTTTTCAAGACTTTTATTCAATTTTTATTACTATATCTATATTTTTCTTATTAATTTATAAGACTTCTTGGTGTATTTGTTGGATATAGGCTGAACTGTTAGATACAGGCACATAGGGACAACAGCTGGTTTCACAGACATGGCCATACTCCAGGAAAAAGAAGAGAGTTCCAGAGTAAGTGCCATACTCTTAGGAATGGGAGAGAAATATATGACAGATCTCCCAGACCTGAGGACTGGTATAGAAATGAGGGACATCACAGCTGCAACCTGTGAAAGACCAAGCCTAGATGTGTGTCAGAGTAGAACTGTGCTCCCCAGGGTCTTCAGTGACTGATTTTTGGGAAGTATACCATCAGGCCTTTCTTCTGCCTCTGAGTAGACTTGAACCTCCAACCTTTTGTTGAGCAGCTGAGTGCATTGAACATTTGCACCACCCAGGGACTTCCCCAACACCTTAGCCCTATATAAAACCACTAAGACTTAGCTACAGAGAGGAAAGTGGACGTGGAAGCCAACTGACGTTAAGTTCCTCCCACCTAACAGAAGAAGCCCTCAAAATGGAAATGAACTTGAATCAGAAAAATGCACTTGCTTTTAGGGGTAAAAATTGTAAAGATGATGGATGATATCTTTCTTCAAAGAAAGTTTTGCTTTTATAATTTTAATTTATTTTTTTTAATTTTAATTTTATTGCACTTTATACCATTTCATTGCTTTCGTTACAAATTGTGATCTATATATTGGCTTGAATCACATTCCAGGGCCAGGGAAGTTATAGTTCTAAAAAGAAAACACAAATTGATTTTTGGTGTCTTTTTTAACATGAGTCTTGTGATTACATGTCACCACATTATAAAGAGGAAAAAGAAAATCAGAATTTCCTCATTTTGAAGCAAGACATTCCATATGCATTTGACTTTTAAATGTAGCATACCTGTTAGGAGAATTCTAGAAGGGAAATAGTAATCAGACACCTACATGGTTCCTACTTACACCCAGATTCTCAGGAGTATGCATATCTAACACAATCTATATACTTTGCACCCACCAAACTGGTTTTAGATTAATAAGCATATCAGCAAAGATAAGAAAAATAATTTAGAAAATGGTAAAATCCTCATCTAGAGCTAGTGACATTTAGACTCTTTTTGATTGAATAGTTTTAGATCTCTACCAAACCAATGCTGGTTTAAAATGCAAACCAGGTTCTGCAGCTCACTTTAGCTGACACTCATCTCTTTTCATTTCTTACAGGCTTGTAATGTTCCTCAGCTTCTTACAGTGATTAATGAATGAAAGAATTAGAAACCAGAGTAAAATCTGTTAATTACCTAATGTTCTAAATTGAAATTCATGTTTAAATTATAATTTTTTTTTAAAGGAAGGAATGCTAATCATACAATTTTTTTTCATTCTGAAAACCTTATAGAGATTTCTGTGTTACATTTAATACAACTTTATAAAAATAATTTTAAATTAAGATTTTTTCAACCATTCAGGGATATGAAACAGTGTGTAACCACTTATGTATTTTTACTTGTTTTGAAGATGGAATAAGCTTCTAGCTTCTTCAAAAAGATAATCTATGGTATTGAAACATTTAAAACCAATCCCAAAGTAGAATTTCTAACATGTAATATCACATGACACCTTGTTGTTATTGTGTGCCATTGAGCCAGTTCTGACTCATAGTGACCCCATGTGACAGGGTAGAACCGCCCCATAGAATTTCCTAGGCCGTAATTTTTACAGGAGCAGATTACCAGGTCTTTCTCCCACAAGCAGCTGAGTGGGTTTGAACCTCCTACCTTTTGGTTAGCAGCTGAATGCTTAACCATTGTGCCACTAGAGCTCCTTATATAATGCTTTAACCAAAACCAAAAATCCATTGCCGTCGCGTTGATCCCAGCTCATAGCGACCCTACAGGACAGAGTAGAATTGCCCCATGGGTTTCCAAGAAGTGGCTGGTGGATTTGAACTGCCAGTCTTTTGGCTAGCAGCCGAGCTCTTAACCACTGTGCCACCAGGGCTCTTATATGATACTTAGATACAGATAAATTTAAGACGAAAGGACTTCTTCCATCTTTTGAAAGATATAATCCTTCTTTCTGAAATGATGAATGTTTTTTAATAAAATTATAAAAAATATTTAAAATATAAAAATGTGTAGATGGTAATATCATAAATATCCAGATACAAGCTGGTTTTTCTTATTTACTTCAAACATTTCATTTTTCAAAAAATAAAACAACGCAGGTAGAGTTAAAGTACTCTTTGTCACATTATCTATTTCTTTATTCCTCTTCCTGCCTCTACTGGGGTTACCATTAGACTGAAGTAAGTGTTGTGGCAGATTGTATTTTCCAAAAATGGCCACAGTAATATTCTTTATGCCACATGTGCGTCTGCATTCTAACCTTGTAAATTCTGCAACAATAGGTAGAGTTCCTTTCTCATTCCCCACGAATCAGGGTCAGCTTTGTGACTGCTTTGACCAGTGGTGAACATGATGCTGTGTCAGGTCTAGTCGAAGTCCTCAACTGGCTGGTAGCTTCTCCTTTTTTGCCTCTTGAAAGTCAGCCACCACATAAGAAGTATGCAAACACTGAGACCACCATGTTTTGAGAAGCCTAAGTCTTATAGAGAGGCCCTGGTAGATGAGCTACCATGTTAAGAAAGAGAAAAACCAAGGAGTATCCAGGAACCAAACTTTCACGTCACTAACCAAGCTCCCATCCTTCTGCAACCCTACAAAATCCAAGCATAAACCACCCAAATGAAACTATTCCGTTTACAGAACATGACTGATAATAATAAATTGTTGTTTCAAGCCTTCAAATTTTGGAGTGGTTTGTTACACAGCAATATATAACTGAAAGGAGAGTGTATGAGCTTGCCCTTTTTAATATATTTATTTGTATTCAAAACTATAATATTTTTCTCTTTTTGACATTTACTTAAAGGAAATCACATTTGCATATTCTTTTGGAATCTTTTTCTGAATTTAAATATGTTTATCATTTACATCCCCCATGCATCTATCAATTTGTCATACTGTGGGGGCTTGTGTGTTGCTGTGATGCTGGAAGCTATGCCACTGGTATTCAAATACCAGCAGGGTTACCCATGGAAGACAGGTTTCAGCTGAGATTCCAGAATAAGACAGACTAGGAAGAAGGACCCGGCAGTCTACTTCTGAAAAGAATTAGCCAGTGAAAACCTTATGAATAGCAGTGTAACATTGTCAGATATAGTGCCGGAAGATGAGCTCCCCAGGTTGGAAGGCACTCAAAATATGACTGGGGAAGAGCTGCTTCCTCAAAGCAGGGTCGACCTTGATGACATAGATGCAGTCAAGCTTTCAGGACCTTCATTTGCTGTTGTGGCACCACTCAAAATGAGAAGAAACAGCTTCAAACATCCATTAATAATCGGAACGTGGAATTATGAAGTATGAATGTAGTAAAATTAGAAATCATCAAAAATGAAATGGAATACATAAACATTCATATCCTAGGCATTAGTGAGCTAAAATGGACTGGTATTGACCATTTTGAATTGGACAGTCATACAGTCTACTATGCTGGGAATGAAAAAGAGGAATGGCATTGCAGTCATCCTCAAAAAGAACACTTCAAGATCTATCCTGAAGTACAATGCTGTCAGTGATAGGATAATATCATTCTCCTACAAGGGAGACCAGTTAATAAGACTATTATTCAAATTTACTCACCAACCACTAAGGCCAAAGATGAAGAAATTGAAGATTTTTACCAACGTCTTCAGTCTGAAATTGATCAAATATGCAATCAGAATGCATTGATATTTACTAGTGATTGGAATGTGGAAGTTGGAAACAAAGAAGAAGGATCAGTAGTTGGAAAATATGGCCTTGGTGATAGAAACGATGCTGGGGTTGCATGATAGAATTTTACAAGACCAACAGCTTCTTCATCGCAAATACCTTTTTTCCACAACGTAAATGGCGACTATACATGTGGACCTCATCAGACAGACTACACAGGAATCAAATCGACTACATCTGTGGAAAGAGATGATGGAAAAGCTCAGTATCATCAGTCAGAACAAGGCCAGGGGCCAATTGTGGAGCAGACTGTCAATTGCTCATATGTAAGTTCAAGTTGAAACTGAACAAAATTAGAACAAGTACACGAGAGGCAAAGTACAACCTTGAGTTTATCCCACCTGAATTTATAGACCACCTCAAGAATAGATTTGACGCGTTGAACACTAATGATCAAAGACCAGAGGAATTATGGAATGACATCAAGGACATCATACATAAAGAAAGAGGTTATTAAAAAGACAGGAAAAAAAGGCAGGAAAGAAAGAAAAGGCTAAAATAGATGTTAGAAGAGACTCTGAAACTTGCTCTTGAACGTCGAGTAGCTAAAGCAAAAGGAAGAAATGATGAAGTAAAAGAACTGAACAGAAGATTTCAAGGGGTAGCTTGAGAAGACAAAGGAAAGTATTATAATATTATGTGCAAAGACCTGGAGATAGAAAACCAAAAGGGAAGAACATGCTCAGCGTTTCTCAAGCTGGAAGAACTGAAGAAAAAATTCAAGCCTTGAGTTGCAATATTGAAGTATTCTATGGCAAAAATATTAAACGACTCAGGAAGCATCAAAAGAAGATGGGAGGAATATGCAGAGTCACTATATCAAAAATAATTGGTCTGTGTTCATCCATTTCAGGAGGTAGCATATGATCAGGAACTGATGGTACTGAAGGAAGAAGTCCAAGCTGCACTGAAGGCATTGGTGAAAAACAAGGCTCCAGGAATTGACAGAATACCAGTTGAGATGTTTCAACAAACTGATGCAGCAATGGAAGTGCTCACTTGTCTATGCCAAGAAATTTGGAAGACAGCTACCTGGCCAACTAACTGGAAGAAATCCATATTTATGCATATTCCCAAGAAATGTGATCCAACTGAATTCGGGAATTATCGAACAATATCATTGATATCACACACAAGTAAGATTTTGCTGAAGATCATTCAAAAGTGGCTGCAGCAGTATATCAACAGGGAACTGCCAGAAATTCAAGCTGGATTCAGAAGAAGACATAGAACTAGGGATATCATTGCTGATGTCACATGGATCCTGGCTGAAGCAGAGAATACCAGAAAGATGTTTACCTGTGTTTTATTGAATACGCAAAGGCATTCAACTGTGCGGATCATAATGAATTATTAATAACATTGGGAAGAATGGGAATTCCCAAACACTTAATTGTTCTCATGAGGACCCTGTACATAGATCAAGAGGTAGTCATTTGAACAGAACAAGGGGATACTGTGTGGTTTAAAGTCAGGAAAGGTGTGCATCAATGTTGTTTGTATCCTTTCACTATACTTATTCAATCTGTACGCTGAGCAAATAATCTGAGAAGCTAGACTGAAAAAGAACACAGCATCAGGATTGGAGGAAGACTCATTAAAAACTGTAACAAGCAGATGACACAGCCTTGCTTGCTGCAGGTGAAGAGGACTTGAAACACTTATGAAGATCAAAGACCATAGCCTTCTGTATGGATTACACCTCAAAATAAAGAAAATAAAGATCCTCACAACTGGACCAATAAGCAACATCATGATAAATGGAGAAAAGATTGAAGTTGTCAAGGATTTCATTTTACTTGGATCCACAGTCAACATCCATGGAAGCAGCAGTCAAGAAACCAAAAGATGCATTGCATTGGATAAATGTGCTGCAAAAGACCTCTTTAAAGTGTTGGAAAGCAAAGATATCACCTTGAAGACTAAGGTGCGCCTGACCAATGCTATGGTGTTTTCAATCGCCTGATATGCATATGAAAGCTGGACAGTGAGTAAGGAAGACCAAAGAAAAATTGATGCCTTTGAATTGTGATGTTAGCGAAGAATATTGACTATACTACAGACTGCAAAAAGAATGAAGAAATCTGTCTTTGAAGAAGTGCAACCAAAATGCTTCTTAGAAGCAAGATGGCGAAACTATGTCTCACATACTTTGGACATGTTATCAGGAGGGATCAGTCCCTGGAGAAGGACATCATTCTTGGAAAGTAGAAGATCAGCAAACAAGAGGAAGACCCTCAGCAGGATGGATTGACACAGTGGGAGCAACAGTAGACTCAAGCATAACAATGATTGTGAGGATGGTGCAGGACCAGACAGTGTTTCATTCTGTTGTACATAGGGTCGCTATGAGTCAGAATTGACTTGGTGGCACCTACCAACAACAACAACACCATTTACATTATTTATTTGTTATTTTTATTAGTAAATGTTATGCCTGTTAAGGAGCCCTGGTGGTGCAGTGGCTAAGAGCTGTGTCTGCTAACCAAAAGGCTGGCAGTTCAGATCCACCTGCCTCTCCTTGGAAACCCTATAGGGCCATTCTACTCTGTCTTAATAGGGTCACTATGAGTTGGAATCAACTTGATGGCAACAGGTTTCAACAGATTTGGATGCCTGTTAAAATATATGCTTAAAATAATAATGATTAAATGAACACACTTTTATCTGCCATCCAGCTGCAGGAATTCCGCTTTCTCTTGAAGCTGCCTTGTGTTTCCTTTCCTCATCCTATTTGCCACCATACTTCCCCTCCATAGGTAACCTTTATCTTAATATTTTTATTTATTATTGTTTGGCTTTTGTTTAATTTTACTATTTGTGTGTGTATTCTTAAGCCTGTTTATTTTTGCCTTTTTAACATATTATAAAGATGAAGCCAAACTATATAAGTTCTTAGGTAACTGCCCCCACTTAATATTTGTGAAATTTTGTGCGACTTTGGTTCATTAATTTTCATTGTTCTGTAATATTCTGCTGTAAGAGATTTATTGACCCATTAACCTGTTGATGGACCTTTGGATTGTTTAGAGTATTATTACAAAAGCAAGAAAAACTACTATGAATGTTTTGTATTATGATAAAATTTATAACAGTCACCACCAGTCTCCGTTTAGTACCTTGAACACGTCAGGCAGCCTCCATTGTTAAGGTTTTCATATTGGCTGTTCTTATGCTGGAGTATTCTTCCCTCTGCCTGTATGTTCTTCCCTCTGATATTTGTGTGGCTAATTGGCTCCTTCAAGTTTTGTTTAGATACTGTCTCTCAGTGAGACTGCCTTGGACACCTCATTAAAATGGCACCTTTCACCTACTCCTGATCTAGCTGCTCCTGATCTTCTCTTCCTGTTTTATGTCTGTTCTCCAAAGCATTTATCATTTTGTAACATACTATAAAATTTATTTATATTACCTTTATTGTTGGTCTTCCTCCCCTTCTTATAAGGTAAATGTCACGAGGACAGAGTTTATTGCTTGTTTCATTCACTGACATATCCCAACCATTTAGTACCAGGCATACTGTAGGTTTTTGGTAAGTGTTTTTTAAATGACAATAAATGTGGCACTGAGACACTGGCAACTGCTTTGAAGATTTGCATGTTGCTTGTCCTATTACGCACGTAGTCAGTTACCTGTGCTGCTTTCACACAACGTTGAGCTCAAGTATGATTACTATGTGAAGAAGAAATTGTGATACTGTAATATCAGTGCACAATTTAAAACTGAATTACCTTAATAAACTTGAGGAAATTCAATTTTTTGGATTCCTAATCACCTTAATAGAAAACGAATTTGCTTTAGGCAGTTTATATAATACAATGGGTTTTACAGACAAAGTAAAATTTTTTTAGGAAATTAATATTGCTATGAGTTTGATCTTAGCATGTAAATCATCTCTTAACATGCATTAGAAGGCTTGGAATGATCTGGTCCTCACTTACCGCTGCAACATCTCTCGCCAGTCTTTCCTATCTGAATGTCTGTTTAAAAGAAAAAAAAAGAGTGCTCCCATTGCTCTGTACTTTTGGACCCTGATCACGCCTTGCATTTTCTTGAGTCGAGGATTCTATGCATGCTGGTCCTTCTGCCTGTATTTAGCTCTTGCTCCTGCTTCCTTCATCTGAATGATCCATACTCGTTCTCTGGGTTTCTGCTTTATGATGATTTTTCAGTGAAGCCTTCCCTCTCTGGTAACTGGTTAGGATACCTCTCTTATGTGTTCCCACACTCCCTGCATTTTCCCTGGAATACTGCTTTTTCAACTCTGTGTGTGTGTGTGTATCTTGAACTTTTTATTATGTAGGTCCCCCTACTGCACCAAAATGTCTAGGAGAGCAGGTGTTTTAGTTTCCCAGGGAAGCTGTGACTAAATAACACAAGGTAGGTAGCTTTAAAGAATACAGATTCACAGTCTTACAGTTCTGGAGGCTAGAAATCTGAATTCAGGGTGTCAACAGGACCATGCTCTCTCTCTCTGTCCACTCTAAAGGAAGCGCCTTCCTTTTCTCTTCCAGCTTCTGCTGACTTTTAGATGCATTCTCACATGATGCTTGTCTTCCCCATGTGTGATTCTGTCCTGTGTCTGTTATCCCCTTTTATAAGACACCACTCAGATGGAATTAGGGTCACTATGAGTCGGAATTGACTTGACAGCAACAGGTTTTTGGTTTCTGTCTACTCTGGTATGACCTTGTTAACTGATAACATTCTCAAAGAAAACTATTTCCAAACAAGGTCACACTCACAGGTACAGGGGTTAGGACTTGAAGCTATCTCTTGGGGGGACACAATTCAATCCGTAACAGTGGGGAATATGACATTCTTGATCAATAATATATACTCAGTGCCTATAAAGTATCTGAATATTGATGATCAATACATGCTTGATTTATTCAACGAGGGACTAAGGAAACAAATGACTGAGTAATTGAATGAATGATTGAAAAAATGAAATCATCGAAAGAAGTAAAGGTACATAGAGTATCCACTGGCATCACAAACGGAAGCAAGAATAAGTTTGATGACCTTGCCCTTATCTCATGGGTCAGGAAACTCTGGATTTGATTGTCAGGGCAGAGAGAGTCTTAAGGCTGTTTGTCACATTAGGTATCTTCAGATAGATGATAAATGGAAACTGTACTCTACATTGTATATTTTTATGCCTCCTCCTTCTTGTTAGTGTGTTCTATTTGTTGGTTAGAGTTCTTTGACAATAATATTTATCTTTTGATCCTAAGCCTCTTTGGTGTCTTAGTCTGCCTGGTACCTTGGAACCTATAGATGTCATATTTTCTCACTTTTTGTAGGAGCCTTTTCTTTGAAAGTATAATATAATGAACCTTACCTCCAGGTCTCCTCTTCGAAACAAGAGTTTTGATTTTATGTTTGGAAGGTATTTTCCAAGCCTGATTTATGTCTGGCTGATGGGAGTGGTGGTTCAGTAGCAGATCTTGCCTTCCATGCAGGAGATCCGTGTTCGATTTCCAGACAATGCATCTCATGCACAGCCTCTACGCTTCTCCACTCCAAGGTTTTCTTGTTGCTACGATACTGAACAGGTTTCAGCAGAGCTTCCAGACTAAGTGGACTAGGAAGAAAAGCCTGCAAACTACTTCTGAAAATCATCCAGTGAAAATAACGTGGATCACAATTGTCCAGGTAGCCTTTTGTTTAGTTCAGTGTGTGGTTTCCATGAGTCCAGGACTGACTCCACAGCAGCCAACAACAACAGCATGTTTGGCTGTGGAAATATTGGTACTACCAAACTTTACGGATTCATTCTTTTTTTTTTTTTTTTATATATATATATTTTATTGTACTTCAGGTGAAAGCTTACAGAGCAAATAGTTTCTCATGAAATAGTAGTACACATGTTGTTTTTTGACATTGGTTAACAACCCCACAACGTATTAAGCCTCTAAATTCTCAACCTTTTTTTTTTGATGAAAATTACAGATGGCCAAAGATACACCGTTTCAAAAATTTCTACATTCACAGTTCAGTGACATTGACTACGCTCTTCCAACTGTGCTGTTATTCTCACTTAAGATGAAGGCTTACAGAACAAAATAGTTTTTCATTTAACAGTTACTACACATGTTGCCCTATGACAATGGTTAACAATCTCACAGCACATCAAGAATATCCTTACTCCACCTTGTGTTCCCTATCACCAGGGGGCTTCCTTGTCCCCTTCTGTCTTCTGGACCTTGTCAGTGGACTATTGTACCTCTTTAGTCTCATTTGTTTATTTATTTATTTATTTATTTAATTTTATTTAAACACCATTTCAAAACTTTTTACTTACACATTTAAGTGATGTTGACTATGCTCTTCCAATTGTGCTGCCATTCTCGCCCAAGATGAAGGCTTACAGGACAAAACAGCCTCCCATTTAATAGTTACTACAAATGTTGTCCTATAGCAGTGGTCAACAATCTCACAATACATCGACAGTGTCCTTATTCAATTTGTGTTCCTTATCATCAGTTTCCTACTCTCCCTCTGCCTTCTGGCCCTTGTCACCGGACTCCTGTACATCGTTGGTCCCATTTAGTTTTACTGGGGTGTCCATTCCCAGGCTTAACATCGAACCTTGAAGGTAACTTCCCCTCTGAGCTGAAAGGGTGTCTGGGGGCCACACTCTCGAGGTTTCTCTAGTATTATTTAGGCCAGTATATCTGGTCTTCTTTTTTTTTTTTTTTTTTTTGGGAGTTAAAATTATGCTCTACATCCTACTCCAGCTCTGCCCAGAACCCTCTGTTGTGATCCTGGTCAGAGGAGTCATTGGTGGTAGCCGGGCACCATCCAGCTGTACTGGGCTCAGTCCCATGGAGTCCTTGGTAGCTGTGGACCATTAGTCCTTCCGACTAATCTTTTCCTTGTATCCTGTTCTCTTCGTTCTCCCTTGTTCCCGAAGGGATGAGATCAGTGGAGTATCTTAGATGGCCGCTCATAGGCTTTTAAGACCCCAGACACTACTCACCAAGGTAGAATGTAGAGCATTATCTTTATAAGTAGTGTCATGCCAATTGAGCTAGATGTTCCCCGAGATCATGGTCCCCAGAGCCCTCCGTCCAACAACTCAGTCCCTCGGGGGGTTTGGATGTGTCTATAGGGCCTCCATGACCTTTCCTTGTGCAGGTTGTGTTAGTTTCCCCTGTACTATGTACTATCTCATCTCTCACCCAAGTTACCACTTACCTATTACCTATTTAGTATCCCCCCCCTCCCATCCCTGGTAACCAACAAGGATTGTTACATTTTGCATGTGAATTTTTTCATGGGTTTTTACAATAGAGGTCTCATACAATATTTGTCCTTTTGTGATTGACTTATTTCACTCAGCATGATGTCCTCCAGTTTCATCCATGTTATGAGATGGTTCACCGATTCATTGTTCTTTCTCGTTGCATAGTACTCTATTGTGTGTATGTACCATAGTTTGTGTATCCATTCGTCTGTTGATGGACATCGAGGTTGTTTCCATCGTTTTGCTATTGTGAATAATGCTGCCATGAACATAGGTGTGCATATGTCTATTCGAGTGATGACTCTTATTTCTTTAGGATATATTCCTAGGAGTGGGATTGCTGGATCGAATGGTACGTCTATTTCTAGCTTTCTGAGGAAACGCCATATCATTTTCCAAAATGGCTGTATCAATTTGCATTCCCACCAGCAGTGTATAAGAGTTCCCGTCTCCCCGCAGCCCCTCCAACATTTGTTATTTCCAGTGTTTTTGATTCGTGCCAGTAATGCCGGGGTGAGATGGTATCTCATTGTGGTTTTAATTTGCATTTCTCTAATGGCTAGTGATCGCGAGCATTTCCTCATGTGTCTGTTGGCCATTTGAATGTCTTCCTTGGTGAAGTGTCTGTTCATTTCCTTTGCCCATTTTTTGATAGGATTGGTTGTCTTTTTGTTGTAGAGGTGTTGGATTTTCTTGTAGATTATGGAGATTAGACCTTTGTCTGACTTGTACTGTCCAAAAATTTTTTCCCAGTCTGTAGGTTCTCTTTTAACTCTTTTGGTGAAATCTTTTGAAGAGCATAGATGTTTGATTTTTAGAAGATCCCAATTATCTAGTTTATCTGTTGGGTTTTTTGTGTTGTTGTTTATGGTTTGTATCCTGTTAATGCCATGTATTAAGGTCTGAAGTGTTGGTCCTATTTTTTCTTCTATGAATTTTATAGTTTGAGGCTTTATATTCAGGTCTTTGATCCATTTTGAAGTAGTTTTTGTATATGGTGTGAGGTATGGGTCCTGTTTCATTTTTCTACAAATGGATATCCAGTTTTGCCAGCACCATTTGTTAAAAAGACTGTCTTTTCCCCATTTGATGTATTTTGGGCCCTTGTCAAAAATCAGGTGACCGTGGGTGGATGGATTTACATCTGAGTTCTCAATTCTGTTCCATTGGTCAATGTCTCTGTTGTTGTACCAGTACCAGGCTGTTTTGAGTACTGTAGCTGTATAGTAGGTTCTCAAGTCAGGTAGTGTGAGTCCTCCAACTTTATTCTTCTTCTTCAGTAGTGCTTTACTTATTCGGGGTTTCTTCCCTTTCCATATAAAGTTAATAATTAGTTTTTCCATCTCTTTGAAGAATGTTGTTGGTATTTGTATCGGAATTGCATTGTATTTGTAGATTGCTTTAGGTAGAATTGCCATTTTCACAATGTTGAGTCTGCCTATTCATGAGCATGGTATGTTTTTCCATTTATGTAGATCCCTTTGGGTTTCATGCAGCAGTGTTTTGTAGTTTTCTTTGTATAGGTCTTTTATATTCCTGGTCAGATTTATTCCTAAGTATTTTATCTTTTTAGGGGCTATTGAAAATGGTATTGATTTCCTGATTTCCTTTTCATCGTTCTCTTTACCGGTGTATAGGAATCCAACTGATTTTTGAATGTTTATCTTGTATCCTGCTACTCTGCTGAATCTTTCTATTACTTCCAGTAAATTTCTCATGGAGTCTTTAGGGTTTTCTATGTATACTATCATATCATCTGCAAACAGGGAGAGTTTAACTTCTTCATTACCAATTTGGATGCCCTTTATTTCTTTTTCTTGCCTTACTGCTCTAGCTAGAACTTCCAGCACAATGTTAAATAGGAGTGGTGATAAAGGGCATCCTTGTCTTGTTCCTGTTTTCAGGGGGAATGTTTTCAGCCTTTCTCCATTAAGAATGATGTTGGCTGTTGGTTTTGCATAGATGCCCTTTATTATGTTGAGAAATTTCCCTTCTATACCTATTTGATTGAGAGCTTTTATCAGGAATGGGTGTTGGACTTTGTCAAATGCCTTTTCTGCATCAATTGAGATAATCATGTGATTTTTTTCTTTCCTTTTATTTATGTGGTGGATTACGTTGATGGATTTTCTAATGTTAAACCATCCTTGCATACCTGGTATGAATCCTACTTGGTCGTGGTGTATTATTTTTTTGATATGATACTGAATTCTATTGGCTAGAATTTTGTTCAGAATTTTTGCATCTATATTCATGAGAGATATTGGTCTGTAATTTTCTTTTTTTGTGATGTCTTTGCCTGGTTTTGGTATCAGCATTATGCTGGCTTCATAGAATGAATTTGGAAGTGTTGCTTCCTCTTCTATGCTCTGAAATAACTTGAGTAGAACTGGTACGAGCTCTTCTGTAAATGTTTTGTAGAATTCTCCAGTGAAGCCATCTGGGCCAGGGCTTTTTTTGGTTGGGAGTTTTTTTATTACCTTTTCAATCTCTTCTCTTGTTATGGGTCTGTTCAGATTTTCAATATCACTTTGTTGTAGTTTGGGTAGGCCGTATGTTTCTAGAAATTTATCCATTTCCTCTAGGTTTTCAAATTTGTTGGAATATAGTTTTTCATAATATTCTGTTATAATCCTTTTTATTTCAGTTGGGTCTGTTGTAATGTCCCCCATTTCATTTCTTATTTGGGTTATTTGTGCCCTCTGCTGTTTTTCTTTTGTCAGTCTGGCCAGTGGTTTGTCGATTTTGTTGATTCTTTCAAAGAACCAACTTTTGGTTTTGTTGATTCTTTCTATTGTTTTTCTCTTCTCTATTTCATTGATTTCTGCTCTGATCTTTACTATTTCCTTTCTTCCGGTGGTTGTAGGCTTTTTTTGTTGTTCTCTTTCTATTTGTTTGAGTTCTGTAGTTAATGTTTTGATTTTGTCCCTTTCTTCTTTTTTGATATGTGCATCTATTGCTATAAATTGTCCTCTGAGGACTGCCTTTGCTGTGTCCCAAACGTTTTGGTATGATGTGTTTTCATTTTCATTTGATTCTAGGAATTTTTTAATTCCATCTCTGATTTCTTCTATTACCCATTGATGTGTAAGCAGATTATTATTCAGTTTCCATGTGTTTGATTTTTTTTCCTTGCTCTTTCTAGTGTTAATTTCTACCTTGATGGCATTGTGGTCAGAGAAGATACTGTGAATTATCTCAGCATTTTGGATCTTGTTGAGGATTGCTCTGTGGCCTAAGATGTGGTCTATTCTGGAGAACGTTCCATGTGCATTGGAAAAGAATGTGTACTTTGCAGCGGTTGGATGGATTGTTCTATATATGTCTATGAGGTCCAGTTGGCTGATTGTGTCCTTTAGGTCTTCTGTATCTTTGCTGAGTTTCTTTTTAGTTGTTCTGTCCTTTACTGAGAGTGGTGTGTTGAAGTCTCCTACTATTATTGTGGAACTGTCAATTTCTCTTTTCAGTGCTGTTAGAGTTTTTTTTATGTATTTTGGAGCCGTGTCATTGGGTGCATAGATATTTATTATGGTTATGTCTTCATGATGGATCATCCCCTTAATCATTATATAGTGTCCTTCTTTGTCTTTTATGGTAGATTTTGTTTTAAAGTCTATTTTATCTGAGATTAGAATTGCCACTCCTGCTCTTTTTTGATAGTTGTTAGCTTGATATATTTTTTTCCAACCTTTGATTTTTAATAAATTCACATCTTTGATTCTAAGATGTGTCTCTTGTAGACAGCAAATAGATGGATCCTGTTTTCTTATCCATTCTGCCACTCTCCGTCGCTTTATGGGTGCATTGAGTCCATTTACGTTCAGTGTAATTATTGATAGATGTGAGTTTGTTGCTGTCATTTTGTAGTGCTTTTTTTTGTGATGCTGAAGTTTTCTTTGTTCTTCTTACTCTCTTGTGCTGAGTTCCTTCTGTTTGTGGATTTTGTGTTCATTTGTTTTGTTTTTGTAGGTTTTGTTTTTGTTGAGACTTTATGTTTTTTGTCTTTATTTTTATGAGTTGGTTTGTTAACTTTTTTTGTGGTTACCATGAATTTTACCCTTATCTTTATAATTTTGAAGCAGTCTACCATTACTTGGTATCGCCTTGCCTTCTTCTCCTTTAGAAGGTTCTATACCTATGCCGTTTGTTCCCTCTTTCATTGTTTTGATGTTGTTGTCATCCTTTGATTGATTTCTCTGATTCCCTGTTGTATATCTTTTGTTTTTGGTAAGTCGTCTGTAGTTCAGTTCCTAGAATGGTATCTGGTTCATGTTAACCTGCGTCCTAGGTCCTAGGTCCTGCCTGAGGGCTTAAGCTGTTTGTCCTCAGATCGAATAACTCCCTTTAATAATTCTTGTAAGTTTGGCTTGACTTTTGCATATTCCTTTAGTTTCTGTTTATCTGGAAATGACCTAATTTCACCATCAAATCTGAATGAGAGTTTTGCAGGATGTATTATTCTTGGCTGGCAATTTTTTTCTTTCAAGATTTTATATATGTCATCCCATTGCCTTCTTGCCTGCATGGTTTCTGCTGAATAATCTGAGCTTAGTCTTATTGTTTCTCCTCTGTATGTGACTTCTTGTTTTTCACGAGCTGCTCTCAGGATTCTTTGTTTGTCTTTAGTTTTAGCGAGTGTGAATATGATATGTCTTGGTGATTTTCTTTTGGGGTCTCTTCTATATGGGGTTCGTTGAGCTTCTTGGATGACCAGCTTTTCATCTTTCATGATATTGGGAAAGTTTTCTGTCAGCAGTTCCTCAATGATCCTCTCTGTGTTTTCTGTTTTCTCCCCCTGTTCTGGTATGCCAATCACTCGTAAGTTTTTGCTTTTAATTGTGTCCCACATAACTCTCAGGGTCTCTTCATTTTTCTTTGTTCTTTTTTCTGAGTTTTCCTGAAACAGAGTTGTATCCAAGTGTTTGTCTTCAGTTCCACTGATCCTGTCTTCCATGGTTTCAAATCTACTTCTCAGCCCTTCTATGACACTGTCCATTTCTGAAATCTTGTTGTTTATCTTTTGGATTTCTAATTGTTGTTTTTGTATAATTTCGAGTTGTGAATTTATTTTGGCATTTTGTTCTTGCATCATCTTCCTGAATTCTTCCAATTTTTGGTCTGTATTTTCCATAAATTTGTCTATTTTTTCCTCATGTTTGTCAGCTTTTTGCCTCAGTTCTTGGAAAATTCCGAGTATTAGTGATTTGAGTTCCGTATCAGGTACTTCTAGTGCATTTTCTTCCACAGGAGAGTTATCTGGTGTTTTAATTTGGACGCCTATTGGAGCCATCTTGTCTTGTTTTTGTAAATGTTTTGATATTGTTTGCTGTTTTCGGGGCATTCAGTAGATATTTCTCTCGTTTATTGAGTGTAGATTTTTCTTTTTTTTTCGTTCTTGTGGTACAGCTGGGCAGATCTAGTTGAGGAGGAGGCACTGGGATGGGTTGCTTGTGGCACTCACCGCAGCCACCAGGACGGTCGGTAGTCAGTGCTGGGCAGGTTCCAATAGGGCGTGCCTGCACCACTTGGTGATGTGATGTCTAGTGCACGGTGCAGGTAGGTAGGGTGCAGCGGGAAGATGGTTATGTGTGAAGCTAAGCTGGATATGGGAGAGAGGAGAGAGGAGGAGGAGCAAAAAGCGTACAAACATAAAAGAATGCTAGGGGAGCTTGTCGTTGGAATGTAAAGATGAGAGACTATGGGATGGAGGAAACCAGAAGGGGGAAGAGAAAGAAAAGGAAAGAATGACCAAATAAAAATCAGAAAAGTTAAAGAACTGCAAAGTTCCCAGGGATCCCACTGATGCAGCTATGAGGTCTGGGGGAGTCGGTCTCAATTTTCACAGCTTAGCCTGGCCAGAAGGTACAGAGGCATACATCGCCTGGTATTCAGGGATCAGAAAGAGAAGGAAGAGATAGAGAGACAAGAAATTAAGCAATGAAGAAAGACAAAACAGAAAAAGAGGTAAAAGATGACAAAACTAATCAAAAAAGGAAGAAAAATAAAATTGAGAGGAAAAAAAAAAGGGCAACACCAGCAGTCAGTGCCTACAAATGGGACCCAGAGAGCCCCCACTCAGGGGCGCGAATTTCAAGAAGCCGGTAGTCTCGGGGTTAAGTGACCGTGGCCACGGGAAGCAGAGGGGCCAACGAACAAAGGCCCCAGGATCCCACCCGCGCGGGAGCCCAGACCTGGAAACAGCCACACGCCCAAACGCAGCCCTACAGCCCCGCAGGAGAGAGCAGAGACGGCACTCGGAACCAGGCACCCAGGCAAAAGGAGGGGGAGGCGGCAGAAAAAGGCTCGCTAGCGGCCAGCAAACGGCTCCCGGAAAGCCCCCAGCCCGGGCGCACGGAATCCAAGCACCGGCGCCCCCCAGCTCAGGGACTCTGGCCACGGAAAGCAGAGGGGCGAACGAACAAAGGCCCCGGGATCCCACCCACGCGGGAGCCCAGACCTAGAAACAGCCACACGCCCGCACACAGCCCTACAGCCCCGCAGGAGAGAGCAGAGACAGCACTCGGAACCAGGCACCCAGGCAAAAGGAGGGGGAGGCGGCAGAAAAAGTTTCGCTAGGTGCCAGCAAACGGCTCCCAGAAAGCCTCCAGCCCGGGCGCGCGGAATCCAAGCACCGGCGCCCCCCAGTTCAGGGACTCCGGCCACGGAAAGTAGAGGGGCGAACGAACAAAGGCCCCGGGATCCCACCCACGCGGGAGCCCAGACCTAGAAACAGCCACACGCCCGCACACAGCCCTACAGCCCCGCAGGAGAGAGCAGAGACGGCACTCGGAACCAGGCACCCAGGCAAAAGGAGGGGGAGGCGGCAGAAAAAGGTTCGCTAGGTGCCAGCAAACGGCTCCCAGAAAGCCTCCAGCCCGGGCGCGCGGAATCCAAGCACCGGCGCCCCCCAGCCCAGGGACCCTGGCCACGGAAAGCAGGGGATCCCCAGCTGAGGCGGAGAGGGGTGGGTGGTGGGAGAGCGCGCACCGCAGTTTACCGGTCGTTCTGTCTCCGACCAGATGCTCTGCAAGGCTGCTCTCCCGTTTGCTGGTCTCCGATAGGAATCCAAGATGGTGGATCCGCGCTGCGTTAGCTGGTAAGGAATCTCTGCCTGAGTCTCTCCTCGCTCTCCGTTCTCTTTTAGTATTCTCACTCCGTTTGGTGTTTGGCTGAGTTCTTTATGTCTTCATTTGGTGTTCTAGGGTTTCAGGATTGTTGATTCTCTGTTAGGCTTAGTTTTTCGGATCTTTGCTGTGGAGGGACGGCGTGGTGTTTCTGCCTAGAGCGCCATCTTCGAAAAAGCCACGGATTCATTCTTTATGACTATTTAAAAACCACTGCTATAATTTTTATAGCAGTTTGTGTTGAAATTAATTATCTGTGTTGAAATTAATCTATGAGTCAGAAATAAACTAATATGGGGAGATAAAAAGAACTCATAAACACAAAGTAAAGACATGAAGAGAGTGCAGCATTTACCTGTATGTACATCCAAAGGGGCAAAAGTATCTGTGGGAAGGTGAACTCGGAGAGATTTTATGATCTTGATGAGTTTTGGGAGACAGAAGCCATCTTTTGAGGGAAAAATGCTTGCCTTTTTTCTTATATTTAGGGATGACTTCTTCAAGGAGTCACTGTGAATTGGAATCGACTTGACGGCATTGGGGTCTTTAAGGAGTTAGGCTTCATCTGTTGAGATGTTAAACAAAAAGAATCTGTTTAAACAAGACTAAAGTCGCACACCAGCCCAGGGGCAAGGACTAGAAGGCAGGAAGAGACAGGAAAGCTGGTAATAGGGAACCGAAGGTCAAGAGGGTGAGAGTGTTGACGTGTCGTGGGGTTGGTAAACAATGTCACAAAACAATATGTGTACTAATTGTTTAATGAAAAGCTAGTTTGTTCTGTAAACCTTCATCTAAAGTACAATAATAAAAAAAGAAGAAAAAGAATTTGTTTAATCATAAGATCTCAGTTTTGATCACAAAGTTGGTAAATGTAATTCACTAATTCACCTAATCTCTGTGAGGTTTTTTTTTTTTTTTTTTCCTGTTAAAATATATATTTGTATTAGCCAGTTTTGCTATGTCAAGGGATAATCTCACTATCTCAGGTGTATGGATTGACTATGACTTTGCATGGCTTACCTGAGATTGGTGGGGCTCGGTTCCATGCCATGTGTCATCTTTATCTAGAACCGAGACTAGAGGAGCTACAGCACCTGGGCAGTGGCGTGTGCCATTCTCAGGAGAGCAAGAGAAGCTCTGGGACAACTAGAAACATGCTCTGAAAGCCTCTGCTCACAATCAACACACTGACACTTATACCCACTCTCCAGTGGTCAAAGCAAGTCACTTGGTCATGCTAAATGTCTGTGTTCAAGGATACACTGTTCCCTACCTACAGGAAGGAAGGAAATTGCTGGAAACAATAGTTTAGTCTACCATACTACCTCACTGAGTTGTTCAGAGAATTATATGTGTACAGTATATTTTTTGTGAATAATAAATAAGTATAATTAATAGTATGAAAAATGAAGGAACTGTAGCCGTGTGTGACATTATTGTAGACATTAGCAATGAACAAAGGAAGGCTAAGAGGCAGGGAAAGAATGCTGAAAAATATATGATCATTACATTTATTGGAATTAAAATAATAAGAGATGGAAGAAGTACTTTTCAGCAGCCCGGTGACTTGTTTTAAATAAGAGGGAGAGACATTAAAATAAACATTATCTAGTATTATCTTGGTTGGAAGAGTTTTGATAAAGCAGTGCTAACCTGTGAATAATTTTTGTACGCAAAATATTGTGCAGTATATTTTAACAGTCAGTCTTAAGAATAATTTTTTGTTGTGGTTGAAAAAACTTGATATGTATTCTTAGGTTTAATAATTCTTCTTTTTGAATTAAAATGGGAAAGCACTATGTGATTGTGAACCTCATGAGCATAGAAAAGTTAATCCTCGATTTCTCTAAACCCAGTCTCCAGATAAGTGATAAGTTGTTGTTGTTAACTGCCACTGAGTCATCCCTGACTCAAGGTGACCCCATATATAACAGGAAAAGACTGTTTTGATCCACAGAGTTTTCATTGGTTGATTTTTGGAAGTAGATACCCAGGCCTTTATTCCTAGTCTATTTTAGTCAGGAACCTCCACTGAAACCTGTTCGGCAAAATAGCAGCATGCAAGTCTCCACTGAGAGATGAGTGGTGACTGTGCCTGAGGTACACTGGCTGAGAATAGAACCCAAATCTTCCACACGGAAGGTGAGAATTCTACCACTGAACCACCAATAAGTGGTATAGGTATTAGGTAATATACATATATGCTCTAGATGCCAGAATGCTCTGAATCCTTGTTCTATCAATTATCCACTCTGCCTTTTTTCTGGTGGTTTCTTTATCTGAGAAAACAGAGAGGTTGAAGTTTCAACTATTAATATGGAGAGGGAAAAAAGAACCTCTTTAAATCTGAGTTTTCTTCAACCTACCATCACATATTCTTGAATGATCAGTCTAAGGCTTTGTTGGCTCTAGTTTTTCATCTTCCATTCCATCCTCAATCTAATGCAGTCTCTTTTCTGCCTCTCTCATTCCATTTAAATTGCTAGAGTGAATGCCACCCGTTATTTGCAATATTAAATCCAATGGGAAATTGCAGTTCTTTTGTTTGTTTTGGACCTTCTGATATTCAACACTTTAAGAAACTCTCCTTTAAATTATTCTTTTCTTTGACTGTACTAACACCTAAACATTGGAGTTGCTTCCACCTCAACAACCCTCCTACTCCTTCTTTATTGACTTTGTCATTCTTTTATAATGTGGTGTTCTTCAAGGACTCATCCTCAGCTCTTCCTTTGTACTCTCGTCCATATCCCAGTCCTGACTAACACTTCTTGGGTAATATATTTAGTCTAAACCTGTTTTGAGCTTCAGACTCATTCCCATATCTGCTTGTCATTTTTACTTAGATAGCTTACATGAACCTCAAATTCTATGATGCCAGATAGAAAAGAATATTCTCAACACTCCTGTCTTAGGCTGGGTTTTCTAGAGTAGCAAAACCAGTAAAATGTATGTAGATATACACATATACATACATACATATACATAGAGAGAGAGAGAGATTTATTTCAAGGAATTGGCTCACATAGTTACAGAGGCTGGCAGGTCCCAAGTCTCTGGGTCAGGTGTCAGGCTGGAGGCTGTCCTGGCTCATGTAGCTGCAGGGGCTAATGAATCCAAGATAGCAGGTAAGATGGCAAGCTGCTGTCTCAGAGGACAAATTCTAAGATTGGTGGGCAATATGACAGGCTGCTGGCCCAAGACACCAGAGCTGGAGATCAGATGATGATGATCTGGATGTAGGATCCAGAGTAAGCAACAAAATCCTGCAGGCTTTGCCAGAATGTCCGTATATATTGGATGCAGGACATACCTCCAAAGAGACTCCCTTTGCTACTGATTGGCTGCTCTGAGCAGATCTCATCATGGAGGTGATTACATTATATCAGACCTCGTCATGGAGGTGATTACATTATGGAAGATCAATCAGTCCAATGTTTGCCAAATTATATCATTGTGTAACTGCCAAACCACTGAGAATCATGGCCCAGCCAAGTTGACACATAACTTAACCATCCCAACTCCTCTCTCTTCTTCTTTCTCCT
The DNA here is from genome assembly GCA_030035585.1 of Dugong dugon. Taxonomy (NCBI): domain Eukaryota; kingdom Metazoa; phylum Chordata; class Mammalia; order Sirenia; family Dugongidae; genus Dugong; species Dugong dugon. The sequence goes on from CM057467.1 coordinate 39,875,033, forward strand.
GTATTTTATATCTCAGTTAATGATGATGTTTACAAGCTTAGTCTTATAAATTAAACAGAAGTGGCTTATAATCATGGCCTTGATACCTAGTATGGTTAAGATTATTTTTATTCATCCTATTTTAAAGCCAATGGAAGCAGGGTCTTAATATTTGTTGAACACCTTTAGAAATATTATTTACCATTTGGAAGATATGCTTAAAACTTTTGTAAAAGTGATTATGTGCACTTTTCAAAGTGACTTTATACCTAGAGAAGTTAAGTTGTTCATATCACCATGAGAATGGAAACCTTGTTTGTTGTTTGAATATTCTTTGAATTTTGGCATGTAATGCATTGCCATTTACAGTGTCTGAGAATTAAGTTAATTCAATGACTTTAGCATCCTCAAAAGATAAATTTATTGTACATTATATGGTATAAAACAATTTCAGTTATGTATGTTTTCTTGGACCTTAAACTACTAAACAGAATTATACCTAACAAATATGAAGGTCCCAATAAAGATGAAAACAAAAAAATTCTCTTTCAACTTTCAAGGAATATTTCTGGCAAAGAAGGCTTTCAGGAGTTAAATTAGAATGGTATCAGTTAATCTTGGGCATAACCTGTGACAGTGAAATTCATTACTCTGAAGGTAATGGGTGAGACACTTGCAAATTTGGAGTTAGTTCTACTTGCCTACAGAATGCTGAATACTAAAACACTACTAATTTTTGTCTTGTAAAATAAATGTACCTCAGCTTATTTAGCAAAAACTGAATTTGTGAGATCCTTTAAACATAGAAAAGCATCACCAAATATGAAGTTTCTGGTGAAGCACCTTTTTGACTACGTAAATGCTAAGGCAACATAAAAAACATAGTGACCTTATAATATTTATAAGAATTATTTCTTCAATATTGCATAGGAATATTGTGTCGAGATACAGTTCTCCACTTGAAAAGTACATGAGAAAAATATTCTGTTATCTTGTTGTCCCCTGGAATTCATAAAGCTACCCCTTTGGCTTTAGAAAGGATCATTGCATTTAATAGCTGGTTGCAGTGTTCATGATCTCTGGGGAAAGTGCTGCCCTTAATGGGGCAATTATGACTGTCATATTTCTCTCCCTGCAGGGATAACCCTGAAATGGCCATAATGGCCAAGAATATAAATAAAGGGTAGAATCTCATGAGCAGCTGGATGGCTTCATTACCTATTAGTCCATCAGGATTTAATTTTCAGCTCAGGAGAGTATGCTCAGGTTTCTATCTTTCAGTTGTAATCTGTAGAGAATATCTCAGTTTAGGGCAGTTGCTCAAAAAAAAAAAAAAAAACTCAAAATTTCATATCTTTTTGGATCATCTGCCAGCAAGTAAAATTTTAAATAATGAAAATATACATTGTTTATGCTGGTATTTCCCCAAAACTCATATCTCTGTTTGTCTCCATGAAATAAAGCATATATAAGTAACAAAGTATTATAGAAAATAACAGCATATATTTTTAATTCTGATTTTTTTCATTAGGAAGATTATTTTTTGATAATTCATTATACTACTTTATTCATGTGTTCTTTTTGTTGTCGTCTTACTTTTTTTAAAACTCTAAAAACAAGTAAGGTGCTTAATTAAGACGTTTTGGAAACTCAGAAGAAGTCATTCACCCAAATCAGTTGATATTTTGGTAAATTTCATTTATTTTGGGTTCTTTCTCTCTCTTTCTCTTCACGCATGCACTTGCATACACACATCTGTATATAGATAGATAAATCTTGACACATAAATATACACATACATTTATTTTCCTAAACATACAATTTTATGTCCATGATTTTCATTTAAAATTATATGAACACATTCTCTACACCATTAAATATAAAGAATGAAATGTCTAATATTCCTCTAAATTGGTACAAAGTTTGAATATCTAGATTATTTTCATTTTTCATGGTGTGTTACAATGTTTTCTTCTTAAAGAGTTCTTAGTGACTATTCTCACAAGTGGAATTTTTATATCAACATCTATGAACATTGTATGATTACTGATACTATCTGATATTAGATTTATACTCCTATGACCAATATAAGAGACCATCATTTTTATCTATCTTTTAGCAACATTTGGTGTCTGTCTTAGTCATCTAGTGCTGCTATAACAGAAATACCACAAGTGGATGGCTTTAACAAAGAGAAATTTATTTCCTCACAGTAAAGTAGGCTAAAAGTCCAAATTCAGGGCATCAGCTCCAAGGGAAGGCTTTCTCTCTCTGTTGCCCTTCTCATCAATCTTCCCCCGGACTAGGAGGTTCTCTGTGCAAGGACCACGGGTCCAAAGGACACACTCTGCTCCTGGCACTGCTTTCTTGGTGGTATGAGGTCCTTCATGTCCCTCTACTTGCTTCTTTCTTCTATATCTCAAAAGAGATTAGCTTAAGACCCTATCTAACCTTGCATCTCTCATCACTATAACTGCCACTAATCCATCTTATTACATCATAGTGATAGGATTTACAACACATAAGGAAATCACATCAGATGACAAAATGGTAGACTATCATACAATACTGGAAATCATGACCTAGCCAAGTTCACAGATATTTTTGGGGCACACAATTCAATACATGACAGTGTTATAAAAATATTTCCTAATTTGAATCCTGAAAATATTGTATTTATATTTTTTAAACGTATAATGCTGTATTAATAATGATAATGAATATTTTTCTACTTTCTCAATTTATTATGTTTATATTTTTGTAAATTATGAATTAATTCTTGTCCATTTATGTATTAGAATCTTAGTATTTTTCTTGGCCATTTTTATGTTCTCTTGGCTTAACCACTTTTTAGTTTGAGATTAATTATTTATAATCTCTGTCTTGGTTTTCTTATCTGTGAAAAAGGAGAAAATAAAAGTAATAGTAGCAACTATAGCAAATAGTTCTCTAAAGGGTTGAATTAATTCAAGCTTAACAGTTACACTATCGTCAAGCATTCATTATTATTTACACTGCTTTGCTGAAATGTTTACTAGTTTTGTTTTATTTTGTTTTTGTCAGTAACCAGAAAACCAAAACTGATTGATGTTGAGTCGGTTCTGACTCATAGTGGCCCTATAAGACAGAGTAGAGCTGCCACATCGGGTTTACATATCGTAAATTATGGATAACATTGCTAAGAATGGGAATTGCAGAACACTTAACTGTGCTCATGAAGAACCTGTATGTAGATCAGGAGGCAGTAGTTCAAACAGAACAAGGGGATACTACATCGTATAAAGTCTGGAAAGGTGTGTGTCAGGGTTGTATCCTTTCACCATACCTGTTCATTCTGTATGCTGATCAGATAATCGAGAAGCTGGACTATATGAAGAAGAATGGGGCATCAGGACTGGAGGGAGACTCATTAACAGCGTGTGTTATGCAGATGGCACAACCTTGCTTGCTGAAAATGAAGAGGACTTGAAGCACTTACTGATGAAGATCAAAGACTACAGCCTTCAGTATGGATTACACCTCAGCATAAAGAAAACAAAAATGCTCACAATTGGACCAATAAGCAAGATCATGATAAAGGGAGAAAAGATTGAAGTTGTCAAGGATTTCATTTTACTTGGATCCACAATCAACACCCATGGAAGCAGCAGTCAAGAAATCAAACGACACATTGCATTAGGCAACTCTGTTGCAAAAGGCCTCTTTAAAATGTTGGAAAGCAAAGATGTCATCTTGAAGACTAAGGTGCACCTGAGCCAAGCCATGGTATTTTTCAATCACCTCATATGTATTACAAAAGCTGGACAATGAATAAGGAAGACCGAAGAAGAATTAACGCCTTTGAGTTGTGGTGTTGGTGAAGAATATTGACTATACCATGGACTGCCAAAAGAACGAACAAATCCATCTTGGAAGAAGTACATCTAGAATGCTCCTTAGAAGCAAGGATGGCAAGACTACATTTCACATACTTTGGACATGTTATCAGCCCTGGAGAAGGACATCATGCTTGGTAAAGTAGAGGGTCAGCAAAAAAGAGAAAGACCCTCAATGAGATGGATTGATACAGTGGCTGCAACAATAGGCTCGAGCATAACAATGATTGTTAGGATGGTGCAGGACCAGGCTGCAATAATAAATTACTTAATGATAAAAAGTGTGGCTTTTTGTGAAATAAATACATAAAACTATTAATATAATTTTTTTATTAGAATTTAAAGCTTCCTAAGAGTCACTTCTTGTGACTCTCCCACCCCCTCCCCCATGTAAATGGTATAGTTGTTAATTAACCCATAGCACAGGCTTAGAAATGAACGTTGCAACCCACAATATAATGGTTTGGAAGATAACTATCATTATTGAAATTGCATCTTTATGGGGAAATTATTCAAATATATTTTTTAAAACAATTTTAGAAAACTGGAATGGGAAACTAGCAATAGCAAATAAGCTAATGTTTTTCTGTTATATCTATTTTGTTGTTAAATGTTTGTAAATACATTAGATTCTGACACTTGTTATGCAACTCAAATTCAGTAATTAAGGAGCTCTGGTGACACAGTGGTTAAAGCAATCAACTGCTAACCCAAAGGTTGGCAGTTTGAAACCTCCAGTGGCTCTGCAGATGAAAGATGTGGCAGTCTGCTTCCATAGAGATTTGTAGCCTTAGAAATCCTATAGGGGTCACTATGAATCGGAATTGACTCTATGGCACTGTTTTTTTTTTTTTTTAATTCAGTAATTACTAAAAAAATTATGGGTACAGTTACAGGTGTACAGATATGATGAGAGTTAAGGAAAATAAGAATGGTATATAGTTTCTGTTTGGGATGATGAAAATGTTCCGAAAATAGTGGTGATGGTTAATATAAAATTTTGAATGTAATTAATGGTACTGAATTCTATACTTAAAAATAGTAAATATGATAAATTGAATGCATGTATATTTTGCAAAAAACGTTTCAGGATTGTTCAAAACAGTAATAGTAATATGCGTTTTCCCCTTTGCCACTTATTTCATGCATCTTTCAATCCACATCAAACACCACAATGCATGGCTCAAATTAGGGGCTCAATAATTAATATATTGGTAAAGCAGATTTTCAGTAATTTTTATATTTATGTTTAAAGACAATTTTTAAGACATTATTTTTCTCATTCTTTTCATCTTACAGTAAGCTCATTCTGTCAGAACACTTTTTAATTGGTACAGTTTAATTCACAGCTGCTTTTGAACATTAGTATAGTCATGAATGATACATCTTCTGAAACACAGCATATATTTGCATATTGATTATCCAATTTTTTCTTGGATTTTTTTTTCTTTCCATGGTGCTCTGATAATAAAATTTCTTCAAATTTATGAATATCTTGTTTATTTCTATAAAATAGATGCACTCAGTAAATTGTTTATTTAAATTGCCTGCCATTTATGAATATTTGGGTAAGATTAACGCAGGTTCCTTTTTTATTCCTGTAAGTTTAGGTCTTTTCAGTTCATAATTATATAAGCCACTATAAAAAAAATCAAAATTATTTTTCCCTCTTTTCTGTTCTTTTTTTTTTTTCTTTCTGATTTTCTTTATGTGTTTTCTCCCTCTACCTATGCTTTAACTAGTGGTATTCCTCAGGGGAGTTTTCCCTGGACACCCTTTCCTAGGTAATCTTGTTGCTCACGTGGCTTAAAGTACTATTTGTTAATTGATAACATCCAAGTCTATATTTTGACCTGGATGTCTTTCCAAAATATTGACCTATATCCAAACTGGCTCTTGAATGTTATTACTTAGATGGCCTGCTGGTGGTTTATACTGGACCTATTCCTAACGGAAATCATTACTTCCTGCCTGCTTCCAACCATCTCCACCCCTCCTCCTCAACAGTATCACCCTTATAAGGGCAAGAGGAAAGTGTGCTCTAAGCCCAGGGTTTAGATCACTGCTTTGTAGCCGCTCTGGATAACCCCTCCTCACAGGGTGAGAAGTTGGCCCAAAATTTATAAATTTTAAATATTTTGACATATGGTATTTGGGCTCCATTTGTACTATTATCCTAAGTTCTGCAACTATTTGGGGTAGGTCTGATGGAAAGTGTCTAAATTTGTGAGCATGTATATGGATGCAATTTAGTGCAATTTTTCTCTGATATCTGGTAAGATCGCCAACAAAAATCCCATAAATTTAAATTAGTTACATACCCTGGACTTTGCCCACATAAGTACAACTACAACCCCTCTTCCACACTTATGACATGCCTTAAAATATAGTCAGCACTACCTTTGGGCCGATACTCTTCTTACAGATTAGAATATCAGATGTATTTGCACTTTAGTGTCTTCTGTTTCAAGGTATATTCTAGATTTTTTAAATCTCAGAATAGTTTCTCTTTAATTAACAGAAAAATAAATTGTTCCTCTCAGGAAAGAGGGAAAATTACTCCTTTGAAATAAATTTTTCTTGAGCTTATTGCTTATAAGGTAAATATATTAATAAATAAATATAATATTAAATAAATAAATACATTAAGTTATGGTAATCTGGGTGCTTTAGAAAAAAATCCAATTGATTAACTTTTGGTTAGGAGCTCAGCTGCTAACCAAAAGGTCAGCAGTTCAAATCTACTAGCTGCTTCTTGGAAACCCTGTGGGGCAGTTCTACTCTGTCCTATAAGGTCTCTATGAGTCGGAATCTGCTTGAGGCAACAAGTTGTTTGGTCAAATAACAATGTCCAACACCAAAGTATAATCCTGTAGTTATTCGTGTCTTAGTTACACTTACTAAAGAATATGACCTCAAAAAAAAAAAAAAAAAGTATGTATTTAATGGTTCTTAAGTTTCTAAAACATATAATAAGATCCTTCCTTGTGAACAAAGCTACCAAAACTTTACCTAACTTCTCTGTGGAATCATTTTTTCAAATAGCTTACTCCATAAAGTAGAGAAGAAGGAAATGTAAGAGTAAGCAAGAATAAAAACTAAGATTCTTTTTATGGATGAAAAAGCTGTGGCCCAATGAAGTTAAGTGATTTGCTCAGGATCACGTAAGTAGTCAGTGGCATATCCATGATTAGCATCCAGGTCACTATTTTCCAGTCCAGTGCCATTTCCATGACATCAGACCTAGGGCATACTGCCTGGTGTGGACAAATTAGTATGGTGACCTGTGAGGCAACTTCTGCAAAACTACCCTATGTAAAATGAAGTTGATTACAAAAATCAAATGAATATTGGCATCAGCTTTATCTGGCATGTACTTCTACTTTTTTGCTTTCGACAAAGTAATTACTACAAAATATTATTTAAACATGTACCTTTAACCTTCAAGAAATTTTTATCTTTAAAATTTACTAAAATAGAAAAATACTTAAGAGGAAGAGAGCCCCTGAAATGGTAAAGTCCATTTGTGGAGCCTAATTTTAGATGTAGCAAGATATTTGGATGCATGCTTCATCCTTACATTTTCTGTTCTTTTTGGCTTTGTCTAAGTCCTAAGAAATACATTTCTATATCCTCTCTTCAGCTAAAAACATTTTATTTCATTACTTCTCTCCCTTAACAAATATGGAAGTTTGAATGAATCTCAATAGCTTAAAAATAAAGGAATGGGTTTCCCTTAGGTTTTGCAGGACTTACGTTAATAATCGTTCACATAATCTCATTAGTTTGGGGTCAAAATTTATTAAGTAGCATTTCTGTTAACTGAAACAATGGGAGACAGCCCTCTCTGGATTTATTTTTGGTGACAGAACCAATGATTGGCTGCCAAGATGATTTATGGTTCTCTTTCTGAAATGAAAGAGAAAATGACAGACATGCTTTCTACTAATAAGCGTTTTAAGTTTTAGTGACTTAAGAAACTGTTATTATTTTCTTTTCTCAGAAAAGATAAAACTATCAAGTATCTAAACTTAATATTTTATATTAATGATGTTAAGAATAAAGTATATTTCTAAATAAATTTGGAAATAGATGAATATTGAGTCTCTCATCTCATACTATACTGAAATTTCATTTGCATTGAAAGTCAAATAAAGAAACAGAACCAAGCAATTGAAAAGCAAGTAAATAGAAATTAATACTTATCTTATCCCTTGTTATGGGGAGGTTTACTAAGCTTAAAAGTAGTCAAAGTTGTCATAAAAGAATATATCAATACAATAACTACATAAAGCTTATAATTTTACCTGTCAGAAAAAAAAAAAATGGAACCCAAATTTCAAGGTAATAAAGCAGATTTGAAAAAATATCATTAATTTATGCATCAAAATGCAGATAGCCTAACTGTTTAATTACCTGGGAATTATTTAATAAATCATTTGTGTTATGAACTTTAAATGCCATCTAAATGTTACATATAAAACTTTGTGTTACCATTAAAAATGCTAGCAGGGTAATATTAAATAGAAAATGAAAAATAAAATTACTATAGAAAGGATAATTCCAACTAGTAAATACTGCTTAAACAAAACAGCAATACTTTACAAAATATAGCCCTAGGAAAAAACTGAAGGAAACCTGTAAGAACGTTACTTGTGAATATTCAAGGAAATAAGAACCAGTGCTTTTTTGGTTCTTATTTTTCTATATGCTTCTAAATTATAAATTCATAATTTTCATATGCTTCTAAATTCTGAGTATATATTTCTTTTTGAGTTGAAAATAATTAAAATATTATAAGGGAAAAGAGAAAAATGTAGGAATTCTAATTAAATGTGGTAGAGTGAAGGCATTTATCTACTTCACAAAAATCTATTAAAATTACGGTGGGGGATTTAAAACATGTCCATGAATTATTTACTATTCCTTCTGCTGAGGGAAATGAGAGGGAAGATGCCTATGTCTCTTCTCCTGAGTCTGGGCAGACCTTAGTGACTGGCTTGTAACTAAGGGAAAGTACCAGGAGCAATGCTGAAGTTCAGTCACAAAAGGCAATGCAGATGCTTCCGGCTGATGTAGTCGAAGCTGGATGATTGGATTTATGGGGGGTTGTTAAACTATTACTTAAGTATTATTTTACCTTTTTACTAAAAAGAAGCAAATGTACATGCAAAACAAAACTCTAATGTTTAAATACCAAACCCATTGCCATCTAGTCAATTCCGACTCATGGCAAACCCTGCAGGACAGAGCAGACCTGCCCTATAGGGTTTCCAAGGCTGTGAATCCTTTCAGAAGCAGACTGCCACATCTTTCTCCAGGGCGTGGAGCAGCTGATGGGTTCCAATGGCTTTCAGTTAGCAGCTGTACACTTTAACCACTGCTCCACCAGCGCTCCTTCTAATGTATAGCTTATGCGTTATTATAACGCAAACACCCTTGAAACTAGTTCTTTGAGGTCAAGAACTAAAACTTTAATTGCCACCCCAGAAGCCCTCCCAAGTGCCCTGTCCCAATCTCAATCCCCTTCCTCCCTCAGTAACAATTACTCTCCTAACATACAGCTATCACTTCCTTGCATTTCTTTTATTGCTTTATCACCCAGTGACACTCATCGTTATAACGCTTGTCCATAATAATAATAATATGTCCCTTAAATCTCTTTTAATTTACAGTTTTTCTCCTACAGCTTTTTCTTTCCTTTTCACCTTATTTGCTGAAGAATCCAGGTCATTTGACTTGTAGAGTTTTCCACAATTTGGCTATAGTTAGAGGAGCCCTGGTGGGTGGCAATGTGGTTAAGAGCTCGGCTCCTAACTAAAAGGTCGGTGGTTTGAAAGTTGGTGGTTAGAACTCACCAGCCACTTCCCGGGAGAAAGATGTGGCAGTCTGCTTCTGTAAAGATTTATAGACTAGGAAACCATATGGGGCAGTTCTACTCTGTCCTATAGTTTTGCTATGAGTCGGAATCAACTTCAAGGCAATGTGTTTTTTTTGACAGATGTTGTTGATTTCATACTCTTGGTGCGGTTCAACATGCTCTTCTGCACAATATACACCCCACCTCCCTGCAAAAAAACAGAGAAAAAACCCAAACCCATAATGACTCATAATGACCCTATAGGACAGAGTAAAACTGCCCCATATGGTTTACAAGACTGTAAATCTTTACTGAAGCAGACTACCACATCCTTCTCCTGCAGAGCCACCAACCTTTTGATTAGTGGACGAGCTCTCAACCACTGTGCCAGCTGAATCCAGTGGCTTGATCAGACTGTGAGTGTTCTTTCACTAGGAAGCACGTTATTTCTAGTTGTTGCTCCTTTTTGTGATGTTGGCAGTTGTTAATATTCAATGACTAAAATAACTGAACCCATTAACATTGTTGGGGTTTGCAAAATTATGATTGTAATTTTATCATTTCTTTTTCACTCTGGTTGAAATAATTTTTAATGAGATGCTTCGCTCATCTATTATTTGGTTATTATTATTATTATTATTATTAGTGGTATAGTTCATACAAGAAAGGCCAGATAAGAACTTGATTCTTTCCCTTTATTTACTAGTTTTTAAGGTAATGAATTGGTTTTCTATCATCCTCCAATGGTGACTAATTAGATTATATTTTTACTATCATTATTAATTCATGCATATGACTATTTTATGGGTTTCAATTAATTGCATTTATTATTTTTGCAGCTCAAATAGTCCCATCTTTCACCAGTGGAAGCCCCTTTGCATTGGCTCTAGAACTGTTTTAACATGAATCTAATAGTTTTTGACAGCTTCCTCTTTTTCTGGTTTGAAAAGATGTTACCAGCTCATCTTGTACATTTCCTATCCCTGATGTAGAAGAAGTTCTGTTTTTATTAGTGGGAAATGATATTTGAAGACCACAATATTTATGCTAGAAATGCCCATTATTATTGGATTCAGAGTCTCTAGGCATCTTCAGTGGACAAAGCTAGAATAGCCTCATAAATTCATACTGATAATTCCAACTGAAATTTAGCAATACAGACTTTTTTTTTTAATATAATTTTTTTTTTTCTGAATTACATCTGTGTCTCCTTTCTTCCACACAAAGAATATTGGTTCTCAAAGATTCAGGGAATAAAATGTTTAGAATTTCTCACAATTCTTGACTAACTTTATCACATGTTATATACACAATAGTTTTGGGAAAACAGTATTATAGTACCATCACCAATATAATTACTTAGAAGGGTTAAAAATTGCATAGGATTTTTCCATTCTTCCCTTAATTTTTAAAATAGCATACTATATTTATGCTGTCATGAATATACCCATTGAATACTGTAGTCTCTTATCATTTAGTCCCAGTGGTGTAATATTGTACGACGTGTTTAAGACTCACCACCAGTCCTATGTTTGATGTCTCTCTAGTCATTTTGGGTGCCTAAAGTTTATTATTAGATTTCTCATGGAGGGATTCCGGGAACAAGATTCTCTGAGTTGATAATAGTTTGTACCTTTTCACTTGAAAATCAGTTTTGTGGGATATAAAATGCTTGGCTCACATTCTTTCCGTGACCTTAAATTTGGTACTTCATTACTCCTGACATGAAGACTTGCTTTCAAAAAGTCTAAAGATAGTTTGTTTCTTTTTCTTAAAAGTCAATTCTTGATATTGCCTAGAAGCCCAGAGGATTTTTCTTTTTCTTTTGTTTTTGTTTTCCTTTATAGTTGAACAATTTTACTTGTTGTTTGTCATCTGAGTTAGTATTCTCAGGTATCTGGTATGTATTTTTTTTTTTTCTAATATGTAGTTTCTTATCTTTTTTTTTAGTTTTCAAGAAATTATTTTAAATTACAATTTTTAGTATTTGTTCCATTCCTGTGCTTCAGAGACACTTATTATCCATATTTTGGATCTTCATTGTTTATCTCTAATATTTTCACTTTCCCTCAAATCATTTTTATTTTATTTCTTGTTGTATTTAAAAATTTTTCTCCATTCCTCTTACGTTTCTCTTAAGACAACATCTGTTGTGTTTATTTTCTCATTTCTTTTAGCTCAGACTGTGCTTCTGAAATAACTTTTCTTGATTTCTAGTATTTTTCCTGGGCACTGTTACCTCATTTCTGATTTTTTTCTAATTCTAATTTATGGTCACATGTCTTATAATATTTTTAAAATTTCTTTCAGCTTGTTTTTGCCTTGTGCTTTAACTGTATGTAGAAATGTTGTTTTTTAATTCTTTAAAGAAAAAAGAATAATAACTTCTTATGAGACTTAATCTTTATATTTTTCTATTGCTCATTTTTGTTAAGATTTCTTGAAAATTTGAAAGGAGGCATGGTTTGGTGTAGCCTTTCTAATATCACAAGCCTCTCTTCTGTTGTTTTTGTGTAAAGTGTTTATAAATATGGCAGCTTGCTTTCTGAGGTTTCCTGCTTTGTTCTTCTCTGACAATTTTATTTGAACCTTCTCTTTCCTTTGTCTCTATTGTTCATAACTTGTTCAGTTTTAATGCCGCTGCCAACAATTTTTCCTGGAAAGGACCCCTGGTAGGTCCGTTTTGAGAGTTACAGAGGCAAGACTTCTTTACACTCTTCAGTTTCCACAATGCACCTTCGTATTCTCCACTATTGGTCTGGGCTAACCTTTCTCTGTTTTTAGCTACCGTTCACAAATTGGCGCTTCATGCTTCTCAGTGAATACCTATTCATTATTTTGACTTTCTCTTGTTTTCCATTCCGTCAGATACCTTGTTTATTTCCTATCTTTTCTTCCATACAGACATTGACATCATGCCTGTCTAATGATTGTTGAGTATTTGTTGTCACCAGCTTATATTTTGACATTCGTGGGCATACCTTCTCACATAGTTTTGTTTTAAATACTCTCAAAGGAGTTTTGTTTTTACTATTTTCTCCATCTATTTTTATGTGGAGAGTAAGAAAAATTTAAAAACAACAGCAGCTAAGTCACGACTGCCCTCTTCCCCTTACAGAAACATTTATTTTATTGACATATACCATGTAGCATAGTGCAAAGATGGTAAGTAAACACACCCATGTAACCACCACCAGATCTAAGTAGAGAATATTGCTAATAGTCCAGAAGTATGCTTCATGTCACTCCGAGTTATTTTCCTATCTAAGTTAACCATTGTGAGACTTCTTTCACCAAAGTTTACTTTTTCCTGTTTTTGTGCTATATGTCATGAAGTAATGTGATATGTACTTTTTTGTATCTTCTTTCATTTGTTCAATATTATGTTTTTAATATCCACCCATGTTGTCACATATAGCAATAATTTGTCAGTTTTCTTTGCTGTATACTATATGTGTGTGTGTGTTTGTATACCTAAAGCTATTTATAAAATTTGTTTACCTAAAGTTGTTGAAGGACATTTGGGTTATTTCTAATTTTTAGCTATTCCAAATAATGCTGCTACAAATATTCTTGTGGATGTCTTTTGATTAACATAAGTCTGTATATTGTTTGACTGTATATGTAGAATTGGAATTGCTGGGTGTCTTAGGGTTGCCATAACAATATACCACGAAGCAGGTGGCTTTAAACAACTGAAATTTATTTTCTCACAGTTCTGGGGCCTGGAAATCCAAATTGAGTACATCGACCAGACTATGCTCTTTTTCTACTGGTTCTAGGGAAAGATCCTTACTGTCTCCTTCCGTTTCTGGTAGTTCCAGGCATTTCTTTTTTTTTTTTTTAATTTCACTTTAGATGAAGGTTTACAGAACAAATAGCTTCTCATTAAACAATCAGTACACAGATTGTTTTATGACATTGGTTAACAACCCCACGACATGTCAACACTCTCCCTTCTCAGCCTTTTTTTTTTTTTGGTAAAAATACACATAGCCAAAGTTACACCATTTCAAAAGTTTTAACGTGCAATTCAGTAACATCAATTACATTCTTCCAGTTGTGCTGCTATTCTCACTATCCTTTTCCAAATTATTCCATCACCATTATCTTTAACTCACTGCCCCCTAGGCTTCCCATCAAACCTTTTGAGTTACTGTTGTCAATTTGATCTCACATAGATAATTCTTTTTTTTTTTTTTTGTACATTAGATGAAGGTTTACAGAACAAAATAGTTTCTCATTAAACAGTTAGTACACATATTGCCCTATGACAATGGTTAACAACCCCACAACATGTTAACACTGTCCCTTCTCAACCTTGGGTTCCCTATCACCAGCTTTCCTGTCCCCTCCTGCCTTCTAGTCCTTTTCCCTGGACTGCTGTGCCTCATTAGTCCCATTTTGTTTTATAGGGCTGTCCAATCCCTGGCTGAACGGTGAACCTTGGGAGTGGCTTCACCATCAGGCATATCTTGGTGCTGCTTAGCTTGTAGACAGATCCTCACATGCTATCTTGTGCCTGTTTATGTTTGCTTCTGTGTCTGTCCTTCTCTTTTATAAAATGCCGCTCAGAAAGGATTAAGATTCAGACCAACAATACTCATGTATGACTTCATTAACTTCACTGATACCATCTGCAAAGAAAAACTCTATATCCCCAAACAAGGTCACATTCACCAGTGCAGGGGGTAGGACTTCAACATAACTTCTTGAGGGACACAATTCAGTCCATAATAGTGAGTTATAGACTATGCAGATGATCAGCTTTAGTAGCTACAAGCACCTTGTTGGATATGTTTTACAAATATCTTCTCCTGCTCTGTTGCTTGCCTTTGCACACTTTTGATGGAATTTTCTGATGAGTAGAAGTCCTTAATTTTAATAAAGTTAACATATGAATATTAGTGATTTTTTTTCTATTCTTTTAAGCCATTTTTACCTAAATTAAATTCATGAGGATGATTCATGAGGATGTTCTCCTATTTATTGTCTGGATGCTTTATTTAGGTCGACAATCCACATGATTTACTTTTGAGTGTGGTGTGAATACGGCCAGATTAAGGCATGCGAGGGCCCAAAACACTGATAATCTGTTGTGCCCCCTCCTCTGCTTATTCACACATTGGGATGGGATATGTGAGTTTTATATATATATATATATATATATATATATATATATATATATATGTGTGTGTGTGTGTGTGTGTGTGTGTGTGTGTGTGTGTGTGTGTGTGTGTGTGTGTGTGTGTGTGTGTATTTGCGTCTGTATCTTAGCTATGATGTAGCGTCTTTTTAAATGTAACTATAATATTAGCAGTTGAATGCAAAAGTGGCATATGCCATTTTAGCAGAATGAGATGAATTGGATTATAAAATTTTTAGTCGATGCAGGGTACTAAGATTTTTATTATATTTATTATATCATTTTTATACAAAAAGAATATTCCACAACAAAGAAAATGAGTCAGTGAGTTGCTTCAACAATCAATTTAAATTCTGTTGATCTCCCACAATGAAAAATTGACTTTCACCAATTTGCTTCAAATGGCTCATACTTCAGCTTGATGCTTGTTTAGTAATAATAAATGATGCAATTATAAATGAACGAATGAAAAGATTTCATAAAATAAAATGTAATGATCAGAAAACAGATATTACAACAAATTACTATATTTTATTTTTAGATAGATCTTTCATCTCTAACATGTTATGATTAAAAATATTTCTTTTTATTCCTTGCTTTTACAAATTCTTCAAAGATTTCATCACAATTAAGCTGCCGACCAACATCTACTTCCATACGTAATAAGGATAACGAATCGAGTCTTTCTTGAATCATTGTTGTACACTGAGGGTTTTTTAGTCTCTTTAGGGACATAAGTGAGTCTGTTGTGCAGTTTGTGATAATTAAAGCTAGGAATATTAGTAAAGCAGATGTAGATGTACAAGATGGTTCTCTCAAAATGGATCTGAGACCTGTTCTCTATTAATATAATCCATCTTTGTCCAGTACACTGCTCATGTTGGATGCAGTTGCATATTGGGTGAATGTAGCAAGAGTTAGACGCCACAGCCCACTCCCACCTCTTGTTTATTGGAAAGAAATAGTATACTCCCAAGAGACACACCGAGATAAGGAGTTTCAGTTTTACAGGAGGGGATTGTAGGAGATAGATGTCAATGAAGATGCTAAAGTTGTAGGTACCTCATAGCTTAAACAACCTTGTGCGTGGACTCCCTTGTGACCCTGCATGAACTTTATTTCTGGTGAGCATACTCTCATGCACTGGAGCTGGTATCAGTTTCATTTAATGCCCTGCTTGTTCCCTTCCACTTCGGTGCTTGCTTTTCCTTGTGTCCTGTCTAGTTGGCATCTATGGGTCTTTGCTTTGGACAACTGGTACCCCTGTTTTGTTGATGCCCTAAGCATGTGCTTACCTTGCTTATTGGGTAATCTGTCCCTGGGTGTGAAGTTAAGTTTAAGATAAATTTATTTTTCTCAATATGTCCAAGTAGCCCGGCACTCATCTTTTTGAGTTCACTTTTGCTTATGTTTGAGTATTTTCACGCTACAAAGTTTACAATATGTGATAAGACAAAAATTTCCATGTAAGATAGAAGAAAGAAAATGTATATTTGAGTGTGAAAAAAAAAAAGATATGTTCCTACAGTGTTGCCTATGATTCTTTTTCTCTCCTCCTCCCTTCTCTCTTTTTTTCTGAAACATTTAGTAAAGTTCACAAAATTCTGTTGTTTCACATCTCTTTGGCTACCATTCCCATTCTTTTTCACTTTGGTTGCCAACTGTAATGGTTAATGTCATGTGTCAACTTGGCTAGGGTACAACTCTCAGTGGTCTGGCAGACACTATGTAATCACCTTCCATTTTGTGATATGATGTGAGCAACCAATTAGTTGAAAGTGGTTTTTGCTTGGGGGTGAGGCTTGCCTCCAGTATGCAAATGGATGTTTTGGCAAAGCTTGCTCTCTCTCTGGACCCTGCACCCTTCTCTTCTCCTGACCTCAGGTTCTTTGGGTGTAAGTCTGCAGAAAGTCTCTGACCTGCCACCTGGTCTGCAGATTTTGGGTTCATCAGCCCCTGCAACCACGTAAGCCAGTAGAGGTCTTCAACCTTTCACTTGATTTGGTACATGCCAGCCCCCACAATTGCATGAACCATTTCCTCACAATTGCATGAACTGTTTTCTTGAAGTAAATTTGTCTCTCTATGTATTTGTATATGTTTTACTGATTTTGCTCCTTTAGAGAACCCAGACTAAGACACCAACACTGATTTATTCATTCTTATTGCTCTTACCTTACCTTTAAGTCTTATTCTCTACTATGTATGCCTCATTACTGTGAGGTCTTCTTAATATAATTTAATAATATTATTTCCTTTTAGCTACTGTATGATAATACCCAAATGTTTTAATCTCCCATTCAGGACACATAGTATGGTTCCAATCTATTTAAAACAAACTATTTGTCAATATAAACATGATTCTGATGCTGGAATAAACGTGTTTATTGGTTTTTTTTTTTTTACAGCTTTAGATAACGTAACTCAAGATGTAAAGACTCATAGCAAATGGAAGCTATAATCTTATAGTCCACTTAGTCTAGGTTGAGTGATGAGCTCAGCACTTGATGAGGAAAGTACAAGGCAGTTTGATTTACAGCCATACAAAGAGTATAAATAATACTTATGATGTAATTTAAGACAAAGACAAAGTCCATGTTCTTAAGAAACATGGCAATGAATGTTGGGTAGCCTAAAACAATGTTTATTATGTATCCACTTACTGTTTAAGACTGACTGATCTGCTAGTATCATCCCTTTAAACATATATAATACTTTCCTGACTATATTAATCCATCACTCCAGTGATTCTCCATAGTCTTGCATCTTTCTCTAAGTCTGTGCATTATTAAGTCTTGACTCCAGTTTTACCATCTATTATGAATTCTTTTTCAATACACAAAATTTTAAGTGTTCTTACTACTATTACCTATGCCATTCATCTAACCATTAAAGCAAGAGTCTGTTTTGTATACTTTTGTTATATTAAAGAACTTATACGTCTTATAACATTATCTTTCTGAGTGTTTAACCTCTGACCTAGATTGTGCTTTTTATTAGGATAAATTGAACATCTGCAGTGCAAACTAGGAGATAATTAAACATTTTCAATTTTAAAATACTGCTTAAGTAGTAAGAGCATATTTATTTCACAGAAATAGAAGACATCCATTTTTTTAAACTTTTATTAGAATTTGTCAAAGAAGAAAACAGTGAAGCAGAATAGCCATCAGAAATATAAGAAGAAAGTACAGAATCATGGCAGACAAGGGAAGAAAACTTCCAAAAAATAAAGGGTAAGACTATAAAAGGAATACATTTGAATTAAAAACCATTGGATTTAGCCTTTGAGAGATGACTGGTGACTACTTTGGTCTAGAGATGTTGTGTTAATATTGAGAATTAAAGATGTGATAAAGAAATAACAGGGTAAACTAAACTTATTTTTAGAACTATGGTAGTAGAAGAAAGACTTATAGAATGGTATTTTGTGACCATCAGCCCAGGGAACTTTTATATTTAGAAAATTAGTGAAATTTAGGCATGCTTGATGCTAATTAAATAGAATTAGCGGAGGAAAAGAGAGAGAAAATATATCTTGGAAAGTCGTAAGGTATGGGTACAAAAGTGCAAGTAAGAGAAAGAATTGGTTGATAGTACTATAGGGAGTAAATGTATTCTCTAAGAAATAGGAGGGAAGGAGGGTACGGGGAAATAATACTGCATGATTCCAACTTGTTTATGGATGAATTTATTTAAAATTGGAACTATTTAAAGCTGCTAGAATTCAACCTCTTTATGTAGATGAAATATATTAGCACTCATTCAAGGGTTAGAAGGATTTGATTTTACACCCAAATTCTGCCACGTCCAGGTAACAAGTTTATTTATTCAACAAATATTTCTTGAACACCTATTATAGAGCAGTGGAGAGTTCATGGTGAACAAGACAGGCAACACTCTTGCTATTTCAGGATTTATTCTTGTGGAAAAGGCAGGCAATATGTGGTCAAATGATTAATATATGCAATACTTTGGGTAGTGAAAGTGCTATGAAAATGTAAACAAAATAGAATGGAGGAGAACCAGGGTTTGTGTATAGTGTAGTCATGGAAGGCCTTCCTACTTTAAGTAGATCATTCTAGTTGGTGTTTGAGAATAAATACAGAGGAAAAATGTGGAAACTTGGACAAAAGCTAAAATTTTACAGTAGTAGTTTAGGCAGGAGATGATAATGACTTGTTCTAGAATGGTAGTTATGGAGGTGATGAGAAATAGTTACACTTGGGACATATTCTGAAGACAGAGCTGGCCAGATTTTCAGAGGGATTGGATGTGGAATCTGAGAAAAATAGAGAAACCGGGGATACCCTTGATTTGTTCTGTGGAAATGGGTGAGCAATGGTGGCATATTTTACTGATATGCAGGAACTAGCTAGGAAAAAGCAAACCTGGGTCGTTAAGGAGGAAAGACACAGAAGTTTTCTTCTGCATTTGCTCAATTTGAGATACTTATTGCACTATCAAGTAGAGATGTTGAATAATCACTTAAATATCAGGCTAAATCTCAGGGAAGAGAATGGAGCTGGCCATGCAAATTTGGGAGTCCTTAGCCATTTTAAGACATAAGTCTAGATAAGCTAAAATAGGGAGTGCGTATAGATACAGAATATGATAAAAGGGGAAAAAAAGAAAGGATTTATTTGATTACTGTGAGGCTCATGCTTTCTTATCAATAAGTTGGGAAAATTTAGGGCTGTTATGAATATTAAATATAATTAAAATGCACAGAATAGTGCTTGGAACATAAGTTGTCAATAAATGTAAGATATTATTATCATCAATATAAATTAATATCAACATAAGTTCCATAGCGCAAAATATATTAATTACAATAATAATTATTAAAATACATATGGATTACAAAAGGATTTGACAAAATTCAGCACCCATTTATGATAAAAACTTAGCAAACTTCTTGGGCTAGGTGAGAACTTCTTCAACTTAATACAGAACACCTATAAAAAACCTACAGCTAACATCATACTCTACAGTAAGAAACAGAAATTTTTCTCTCTAAAATAGGCAATGACACAAAATGTCCTCTTGCACTACTCCATTCAACATTGTACTGTATGTCCTAGGTAGGTAATAAGAAAAGGAAATGGAAGTATATAAAGTGGAAAGGAAGAAATGGAATGTTGTTATTCATAGATTACATGACTGTCTATGTAGAGAATCCAAGCGTATAGACTGCAAAACAAAATAAAAACCACAACAAAAAACGTCCTGAAACTAATAAGCAGGTACAGTGTTTTCTACATACCAATAAACAATTGGAACTTGAAATTTAAAAAAAATAGTAAACAGTATTTACCAAAAATACCACAAATGATATACTTAGGTATAAACTGAACAAAATATGTACAGTACATATATGTATATATATATATATAGCCAAAAAAAAAAAAAACCCATTTGCTGTCGAGTTGATTCCCACTCATAGTAACCCTATAGGACAGAGAAGAACTGCCCCTTAGGATTTCCATGGAGTAGCTGGTGGATTTGAACTGCTGGCCTTTTGGTTAGCAGCTGAGCTCTGAGCTCTTAACCACTATGCCACCAGGGCTAGACACGTATACGTACAAAATTTTGATGAAATATCAAAGAAGATCAAACTAAATGGAGAGACTTTCTGTGTTCATCCATTGAAAGACTCAGTATTATTAACTTGTTGATTAATTGATGGTTTATAGATTGATAATTTGATCTATAAATTTAACGTGATTCCAATCAAAATCCAGGCAAGCTATTTTATATATATGTATATACATAAGAAGTACAGCCAGAATGCTCCTTAGAAGCAAGGATGATGAAACTTTATCTCACATACTTTGGACATGTTATCAGGAGGGACCAGTCCCTGGAGAAGGACATCATGCTTGGTAAAGTGGAGGGTCAGCAAAAAAGAGGAAGACCCTCAACGAGATGTATTGACAAAGTGGTTGCAATAATGAGCTCAAGCATAACAAGGATCATGAGGATGGCACAGGACTGGTCAGTGTTTTGTTCTGTTGTTCATAGGGTCACTATGAGTTGGAACCAACTTAACAGCACTTAACAACAACATATATATATACACACACACACATATATATATAAAACACGAAAAACCCACTGCCATTGAGTCCATTCTGATTCATAGTGACTCTATAAGGTTTCCAAGGCTGTAAATCTCTACAGAAGCAGACTGCCGTGTCTTTCTCCTGTGGAGTCACTGCTGGTTTTGAACTGCCAACCTTTCAGTTAGTAGTCAATCACTTTCACCACTACATCACCAGGGTTCCTATGTGTATGTATGTGTATATATATATATATATATACACACACATACATATGTATATAAAGTTATATGGAAAGGAAAAAGACCTAGAATACCCAGCACAATTCTAAAGAAGAACAAAGTTGGATGATTCATCTGTTTGCTTTCAAAATTACTATAGAACTACAGAAAACAAGACGGTGTGATATTGGCAAAGAATAGACACATAGATCAATGGAACAGACTACAGAGCTTGAAATAGACCCATACAAATATAGCCAAATGATATCTGATGAAGGAGCAAATACAATTCAGTGGAGAAAAAACAGCCTTTTCTATCTATCATACTGAAACAATTGGATGTTCATATGCAAAAGCAACAAATCTAGACACAGACCTTACACCTTTTTACAAAAATAAACTAAAAAATGGTTGATAGAAATAAATATGAATTGCAAAATTATAAAATGTCTACAAGAAAACTTAAGAGAAAGTTTATGAGACTTTGAGTTTGGTGATGAGTTTTAGATATAACACCAAAAACACAGTCCATAAAAGAAAAAAAATTAGTTGAGTTTTATTAAAATTAAAAATTTTTAGAGAAAACACAAGAGAATGAAAAGACAAACTACAGACTGGGAGGAAACAATTTCAAAATATTTTTCTGATAAAAGTCTTGTATCCAAAATATACAAACAACACTCAACAATCAGAAGTCAAACAACCTAAGTAAAGAATGTGCAAAAGATCTGAACAGACACCTCTCCAAAGAAGATATACAGATGGCAAATAATTATATGAAAATATGCTTAACATCATTTGTCATTAGGGAATTACAAACTAAACCATGAAATACCACTGCACACCCATTAGTAAGGCAAAATCCAAAAAAAACTGACAATAGCAATTGCTGATGTAGATGTAGAGCAACAGAAACCCTCATTCACTAGGGTGGGAATACAAAATGGTAGAACCAGTTTGAAGAGAGTTTGACAGTTCATTACAAAGTTAAACATAGTTTTACCATATGATCTAGCAATCACACTTCTAGGTATATACTCAAATGAGTTCAAAATATATGTCCATATAAAAACCTGCACACAATGTTTGTAAGTTTTATTCATAATTGCTAAAAATAGGAAGCACCCAAGATGTCCTTCAATAGACGAATGGATAAACAAACTGTGGTACATCTATATAAAGGAATATTATTCAGGATTAAAAAAAAAAGCTATCAAGTCATGGAAAGAAATAGAGGAATGTTAAATGCATATTGTTAAGTGAAATAAGTCATTTTGAAAAGACTACAAAATGCATGATTCCAATTATATGACATTCTGGAAAAGGCAAAAAACTATAGAGACAGTAAAAAGATCTGTGGTTGCTAGGAGTTTGTGTAGGGAGATGGTAGGGACGGCTGAATAGGTAAAGCATAGGGAATTTTTTAGTGTGATCAAACTCTTCTGTATGTTACAGTAATGGTGTATACATGACACTATGCACGTGTAAAATCATGTAGAACTTTACAGAACAAAGAATGAACTTTAATGTATGCAGATGTTTAAAAATCACTTAGGAGGGGTCTAGAAATCCAAGGATGTAATGCAGACAGAGACAAGAGACTCTAACTCTATTACAAATGTATGAAACAATCTCATTGAAGGGGGTGGAAGGGAAAGGTGCTGATATAAGAACTTTAGAAATGACTAAAGACTGTAAGACTAAAGGCAAAATAAATTGCACGTAAGCGCAGTACCTTAGTTTTACAGATATTTCCCATGGGGGTACAGTTAAAACATTCTGATACTACTATATGTATGTACTGTGATTGAATAATTAAGTAAATGGATGGTGAATGATGTTTCTCATTCTTGGATTGAGAGGTTACAGATAAGCAAGAAAAGGAGGCTAAAATGATGCATGTCGTAATATATTAGAATTGGAGATATGAGTATAAAATCAGGTTTGGCTTAATATAGATACAGGTGGTTATACATACATAGAAAGAAGCCATGGTGGTGCAATGTTTAAGTGCTCGGCAGCTAACCAAAATGTTGGTTCAAACCCACCAAGCAGCAGACCTGGCAATCTGCTTCTATCAAGATTACTGCCAAGATAAACCCTATGGGGCAGTTCTATTCTGTTACTTGGGGTAACTCGAGTAGAAAAGCAATTCAACAGCACCTAACAATGAAAACATATATATATATACATATACACACACACGTACATATTTATAGATATAGGTATA
This sequence comes from Dugong dugon, assembly GCA_030035585.1. NCBI lineage: Eukaryota > Metazoa > Chordata > Mammalia > Sirenia > Dugongidae > Dugong > Dugong dugon. The sequence goes on from CM057467.1 coordinate 39,898,406, forward strand.
TACGTAAGTTATTACAAACACATGTATTTCTTTGGTCTGTCATCTTAGAGGACCTAGAAACAATAACATCCCAGTAGCAATAAGATCATTTGGTTCCCAGATATTGGTTTCTAATATTACCCTCCAATTAAAATAACCAGGGCTCATAGAAAAATAACTTATTCTAGTATTGGAACAGGAAATACATACGATGAACCAGAAGCATGCCAGAAAGTAAGAAAGTGCTAAACAAACAAAACAAAACCTAACAATGATTGTAATGATGAGGATAGGTCAAAGGGACACAAGAACCAACTGAAAACATTCAGTGGCCAAAGCTGGAACATTATGATCTACAAAATAAAAAAATCTATTGCAATATTGGATTATAATCCAAAGTATAAAATAAATATTAGTGAGTCCATATTGACATAAATAAATGATTGAATAAATAAATAGGAGAAAAGAGTCAAATCTTACATACAGAAGAACTTCAATAATTTATATAGATATTCTGTCTTCAAAGAGATGGAGCATAACTCCCCACTCCTTAAAGGTGGGCCGTCCATAGTATTTATTACAAAGAATACAGTAGGGAAAGGTAGAAAAATTAGCATCCTTACAGTGGAGAAACCTAACAAACACTACCGTAGCCAGGTAACCAAGGTCTCATCAACAGTGATAAGTTATGTTGGTAGTATGAACTCTTGATATAATTGATGAAATGGCACTTTACCTCTGTGGTCTTCCTCCCCAAAATTCATAACCCTGGTCCAATCATGAGAAAAACATCAGACAAATTCCAGTTAAGGGTCATTCTACAAAGTACCCATCCAGTACTCCCCAAACCCATCATGGTCATCAAAAACAAGGAAAGTCTGAAAAACTTCCATAACCAAGAGAAGCCTAAGGAGACATGATGACTAAATACAATGTAGTATCCTGGCGGAGATCCTGGAACACAAAAAGGACATTAGGTAAAAGCTAAGGAAATCTGAATAAATTATGGATTAATAATGTATGAATCTTGGCTCATTAGTTGTAACTAATGTGCCATACTAATTTAAGATGTTAATTATAGGGGAAACTGGGTGTGAGACATATGGGAACTCCATACTATCTCTGCAGTTTTTCTGTATATATAAAATTGCTCTAAAATAAAAAGCTTATGTAAAAATTATCTGTGGGTTTTCCTGATTTTGAAAAATTTCACAGTACTAAAAATTAATATAAAACTCAATTACTGTTTTCTCTTTGAAGACTTATACAAAGATGCTGATATTTTCTTATTCAGAGTGTACTTCACAATAGGGAACACGTGAGAGAGAATATAATAATTTAGAAAAACACATACAACTTCAATGAAAGATCTTTAAGCAGTTTTGATGTTAAACATCTTTGCCTCAAAATGTTTTCAAGTCTGCTTTCAAGGACAAATAGCAATATACTTTATGCATAAGAGTTTTTCAATATGTTCATAAATAAACTTTATGTACAAGAATTGGTTACTGCTGTAACTTACAACAATGACACTGGCATAGTAAAAATATGTCATTTTGAAAAGAAAGAAGGATAGATATTTATGAAGAATATGAATTTTTTCTATCTCAATTTCTAGCTTCTTCCATGTATAAAAATATTAACAACTAAAAAAGGTTGAATTTCATATAATTTTATTTCAGTTTTTCACCTAAAAATTTTTATTATACTCGAACAAATTATTTGTTTATAACTTACTAAATCTCCTCTTTCTAAGAACAGCAAGATCCAGATAAGTCAGAAATAAAGTATTTTTTTTAAGTTATAGACTTCTATAACCTTTACAAGTAAAATTCTACCCAGCTATTGTTATGAAACGAACAAATGGCCATTGATTTTCTATCACAGAGAATTAGAAAGAATTAATGTAAACTAAGACTAAGAAAGTTCCAGAATAAGATAAGTGATTTTTTTTTTTTTTTTTAACTCTAGGAAACAATAGAACTGCCCCATAGGGTTTCCAAAGAGCAGCTGGTGGATTTGAACTGCCAACCTTTTGGTTAGAAGCCAAGCTCTTAACCAGTGGGCCACCAGGGCTCCAGGAAACAAAGCTGTCAGATAATAAGCAAAACTTTTTTTTTGGAAAATTTGACACCAGATTTTAAAGGTAATTTTATTAGAGCATAAGTAAATAAAATATTTTCCAAGAAGTATATTCCAACTACAGTAGCAAAATCATAGAAATAGAAAGCTTAGGCTGCAAAGAATACTTGGTGTTGATTTTAGAGCACCTGTATGGAACTAGCAGGAAAGGGGATTCGAGGAAAATTAAAAGACCTTGAATGCGTGCTAATATATTTTTATTGCTCATTAAGCAATGAGTACCAACAAAGTTCTTGATCAGGGGATTTTTAGAAACATTAATTTAGCAAAGGAATGAGGGGAAAATTTGAGTTAGAAAAAGAGAGTGGAAAACACCAGTAAGAAAAACAAGTTTGGTTGTATTGCTTCCCTGACTAAAACATTACACTGCCTTCCCATTGCTCTGAAGATAAAGTCCAAAATTCATCTATCCATCCATCTGTACATCCACCTATCCATTCATTAATTTATTCAGTAAATATTTCTATAAACAGAATACAGATGGAAAGACAGCCAAGATATTTAGAAACGTGGTTGGAGAGGAATAAGGAAAGAGGCAAGACAGTGGGTTTTACAAAACTGACGAGCAGAGATGTTTGAAGGAGGCCCGAATCTGAATCATTGCAGCGTTTTAGAGGTCACTGACATCAAGAAATGGACTTTCAATTTAGAAATGTTAAAGTCACTTAAAGGCAGTCTTTTAGTGATCCCTGTTGTGAGAAACCCAAGTGTAAATCCAGAAAAAAAAAGTCTAAGAAGTCAGTAGATGGTAAAAAAAAAACGAAATACTAAGTATAAATGACTATTTTTTAAGAAATGAACTTTCACTTTTTTAGTGTTTATAACACAAGTACCATCACTTTTATTCCCCTTATTCAGGTTTCTCAATGCTTTTCATTCTATTTCCCAGTCAACTCTGAGGGAGTGGGCCTCAAACAAGAGGCATGAGCAAGGTTTGTGTGCAAAGCATGTGATTAGAATCCCCAAGATTTAAATTTATGGAAGCTGAATTCTGTTTAAAATCTAAATGCCAAAAACGAAACAAAAGCACAAAAAGTGCACACAAACACAAAAGCAGGAAGGTGATGGAACACATTGAGAAAAGCAGCGTTGGTATTAAAATCGAATATTTTTTTTCTAAAAAATGTAATTGCAGAGTGCAGGCATGTCTGTGGGTCTGTTGGCTGTTTAAAGGGTAGGGCTTAGATAGACAGTTTCTGCAGGATTTCTGAGTTTTTCTTTGATTAAACTTTGTTATAGTCACCTATGAGTCATGGACTCCGGTGGCTGACAAAATGTATTAAAATATTCAAAGCAAAAATAATCTAAATCTAAAGTCAGCCACACTTTGGGATTTCAGCTTGCTTGGGATGTTGTATATCTACTGACATCTGCTTGATGTGACCTGCTTTTGCTTTCTCGTGCTAAATTCCTGCCTTCCATGTCTTCAGCTTTTACCCATTTAGAAGTGAAATTCTGTAACCTCCATTTCAAGGACTTGAGGGTCAGACCTCTGAGCGTTCTTGACCCGGAGCAGTCCTTAACCCTAACTCGCTCATCTCCAGCCTGACTTTCTGCCCAGCTTGATGGTCCTGAGCAGTTTCTTCATCAGTTCTTCAGGCCTTGGCATAATAGGGAGATTGGATTTTTATGTCCAAGTCATACACTAGAAATGATTCTTGCTATTTCTGAATTGTGATGAATGAATCATTGAGGCCCTTTCTTTCAGTACACTACTTCATAGTGTAATGTAGCATAGCTGGTGTAGCACACATTTTGTTCAGCATCTGTCCTACCACGTCCTCCTATGCTACATGTTAAGTAATCAAATTTAATTCTTTACATAAAGTAAACAGTAGGTTGAATAGCATAAATTTTGCTGGCCGCTTAAACTTTTGTTTAATAAGAAACGCGTAGGGGATGAGATGCTATTTTAAACGAGGTTAAATTTTTACTGGCCTAAAGGAGACTGGAGAAACCTCAAGAATATGGCCCCCAGACACCCTTTTAGCTCAGTGGTGAAGTTACCTTCGAGGTTCACTGCTCAGCCTGGGAGTGGACAGCCCAGTAAAACCAAATGAGACTAATGAGGTACAGGAGTCCAATGACAAGGGCCAGAAGGCAGAAGGGGAGTAGGAAGCTGATGATAGGGAACACAAAGTTGAGTAAGGATACTGTTGACGTGTTGTGAGATTGTTAACCATTGTTATAGGGCAATATTTGTAGTAACTGTTAAATGGGAGGCTATTTTGTCCTGTAAGCCTTCATCTTAAGTGAGAATAACAGCACAATTAGAAGAGCGTAGTCAATGTCACTTAAATGTGTACGTAAGAAGTTTTGAAATGGGGTATCTTTGGCTATGTGTATTTTCACCAAAAAGAAAAAAAAAAAAAAAAAGCTGAGAATTTAGAGGGTTAAAATGTTGTGGGGTTGTTAACCAAAGTCATAAAACAGCATGTGTACTACTGTTACATGAGAAACTGTTTGTTCTGTAAGTACACCTGAAGTACAATAAAATATTAAAAAAAAAAAGAGGTTAAATTTTGTCCTTGACATTTTAAGATTTCTCTGACTTTTTAAAGTTACTTTTATGTTTTATTCTTATTATTTATAGTTTTGGCTAATAATATGTTACAAAGCTACAGCCTTCCTGTATTTGAAGCTCTAAAGCTATTTACACTAGCCATAGATACTCTGCCTTGATAGTGGAACACAACATTTAAGAAAATAATCCTTCATAGTTAAGCAGGAAAACCTCATTACACTTGATCACACTTTCTTGTTATTCCTGGTTGTTATATCAAGATAAGTGCTGATGAGTAGGATTTTTCTCTCAGTGTTTACTCAGGCTCTGTCTTCCCAGTAATCTCTGTGTGACTCTCCATATACTTCTGTTCTCCACGATAATTCAGTTCATGTTCATAAGAGACAGAACTCCCTCCTCTACTTCCACTAAAAGATAGGTGATCTTACTTTCTCCTAATTTTTGTTATAAATGAGGCCTTTGTAATGGGCATACCTTAGTCTCTTAAGTAACTATATCTTTCCATACATGTTGCTGTTGTTAGGTGCCATTGAGTAGATTCTGACTCATAGTTATCCTACGTACAACGGAAGGAAACACTGCCCGGTCCTGCGCCATCCTCACAATTGTTATGCTTGAGCCCATTGTTGTAGCCACTGTGTCAATCCATCTTATTGAGGGTCTTCCTCTTTTTTGCTGGTCCTCCACTTTACCAAGCATGATGTCCTTTTCCAGAGACTGATCTCTCCTGATAACATGCCCAAAGCATGTGAGACGTAGTCTCGCCATCCTTGCTTCCAAGGAGCATTCTGGTTGTACTTCTTCCAAGACAGATGTGGTTGTTCTTTTGGCAGTCCATGGTATATTCAGTATTCTTCACCAACGCAATTCAAAGGCGTCGGTTCTTCTTTGGACTTCCTTATTCATTGTCCAGCTTTTGCATGCATGTGAGGAGACTGAAAACACCACAGTTTGGGTCAGGCACACCTTAGTCTTCAAGGTGACACCTTTGCTTTTCAACACTTTAAAGAAGTCTTTTGCTGCAGATTTGCCTAATGGCATGCATCTTTTGATTTCTTGACTGCTGCTACCATGGGTGTTATTGTGGATCCAAATAAAAGGAAATCCTTGACAACTTCAATCTTTTCTTCCTTTATCATGTGGTTGCTTATTGGTCCAGTTGTGAGGATTTTTATTTTCTTCATGTTGAGGAGTAATCCATACTGAAGGCTGTCACCTTTGATCTTCGTCAGTAAGTGCTTCAAGTCTTCTTCGCTTTCAGCAAACAAGGTTGTATCATGGGCATAACGCAGGATGTTAATGAGTCTTCCTCTAATTCTGATGCCCCATTCTTCTTCATATAGTCCGGCTTCTCAGATTATTTGCTCAGCATACACATTAAACAGATATGGTGAAAGGTTACAACACTGACACACAGCTCTCCTGACTTTAAGCCATGCGGTATCCCTTTGTTCTGGTCAAACGACTGTCTCTTGATCTATGTACAGGTTCCTGATGAGCACAATTAAGTGTTTTGGAATTCCCATTCTTTGCAATGTTATCCAAAATTTGTTATGATCCACACAGTCGAATGCCTTTGCATAATCAATAAAACACAGGTAAACATCTTTCTGGTAGTCTCTGCTTTCAGCCAAGATCCATCTGACATCAGTAATGATATCCCTGGTTCCATGTCTTCTTCTGAATCCAGCTTGAATTTCTGGCAGTTCCCCATTGATATACTGCTGCAACCACTTTCGAACAATCTTCAGCAAAATTTTACTTGGGTGCGATATTAATGATATTGTTGGATAATTTCCGCATTCAGTTGGATCACCTTTCTTAGGAATATGCATAAATATGGATCTCTTCCAGTGGGTTGGCCAGGCAGCTGTCTTCCAAATTTCTTGGCATAGACGAGTGAGCACCTCCAGTACTGCATCTGTTTGTTGAAACATCTCAATTGCTATTCCATCAATTCCTGGAGCCTTGTTTTTTGCCAATGCCTTCAGTGCAGCTTGGATTTCTTCCTTCAGTACCACTGGCTTCTGATCACGTGCTACCTCCTAAAATGGTTCAACGTTGACCAATTCTTTTTGGTACAGTGTCTCTGTGTATTTCTTCCATCTTCTTTTGATGCTTAATGTTTTCCCCATAGAACCCTTCAAAATTGCAACTCAAGGCTTGAATTTTTTCTTCAGTTCTTTCAGCTTGAGAAATGCCAAGCATGTTCTTCCCCTTTGGTTTTCCATCTCCAGGTCTTTGCACATGTCATTATAATACTTTACTTTGTCTTCTCGAGCTGCCATCTGAAATCTTATGTTCAGCTCTTTTACTTCATCATTTCTTCTTTTTGCTTTAGCTACTCAATGTTCAAGAGCAAGTTTCAGAATCTCTTCTGACATCCATTTTGGTCTTTTCTTTCTTCGCTGTCTTTTTAATGACCTCTTGCTTTCTTCATGTATGATGTCCTTGATGTCATTCCACAACTTCTCTGGTCTTCGGTCATTAGTACTCAACTTGTCAAATCTATTCTTGAGATAGTCTGTAAATTCAGGTGGGATATACTCAAGGTGGTACTTTGGCTCTCGTGGACTTGTTCTAATTTTCTTCAGTATCACCTTGAACTTGCATATGAGCAATTGCTGGTGTGTTCCGCTTTCAGCCCCTGGCCTTGTTCTGACTGATGATGTTGAGCTTTGTCTTCATCTCTTTCCACAGATGTAGTAGATTTGGTTCTTGTAAATTCCACCTGGTGAGGTCCACGTGTCTAGCTGCCGTTTACATTGGTGAAAAAGGTATTTGCAATGAAGAAGTCATTGGTTTTGCAAAATTCTATCAAATGATATCCAACATCATTTCTATCACCAAGGCCATATTTTCCAACTACCAGTCCTTCTTTGTTTCCAGCTTTCGCATTCCAATCACTAGTAATTATCAATGCATCCTGACTGCATGTTCAGTCGATTTCAGACTGCAGAGAGTTGGTAAAAATCTTCAGTTTCTTCATCTTTGGGCTTAGTGGTTGGTGGGTAAATTTGAATAATAGTCTTAATTACTGGTCTTCCTTGTAGGTGTATGGATATTATCTTAGCACTGACAGCGTTGTACTTCAGTATAGATCTTGGAATGTTCTTTCAATGATGATGCAACGTCATTCCTCTTGAAGTTGTCATTCCTGGCATTGTAGACCATATGATTTTCTGATTCAAAATGGCCAATACCAGTCCATTTCAGCTCACTAATGCCTAGGATATCAATGTTTATGCATTCCACTTCATTTCCACTTCAATTTCCAGTTTTCCCAGATTCATACTTCGTATATTCCACATTCTGATTATTAAAGGATGTTTACAGCTATTTCTTCTCATTTTGAGTTGTGCCACATCAGCAAATGAAGATCCTGAAAGCTTGACTCCATCCATGTCATTAAGGTCAACTCTACTTTGAGGAGTCAGCTCTTCCCCTGTCGTCTTTTGAGTGCCTTCCAACCTGAGGGGCTCATCTTCCCGCACTATACCTGACAATGTTACGCTGCTATTCATAAGATTTTCACTGGCTAACTCTTTTCAGAAGTAGACCGCGGGGTCCTTCCTCCTAGTCTGTCTTAATCTGGAAGCTCAGCTGAAACCTGTCTGCCATGGGCGACCCTACTGGTATTTGAATACTGGTGGCATAGCTTCCAGCATCATAGCAACACACAAGCCCTCACAGTACAACTGACAGATGGATGGAGGTTCCATATATAGCATTTAAATTTAAAATATACATTGTGTTATTAAATAATTATTTTGAATAATTATTTAATAAAACAATCTATATTTTAAAATAGGAGCCCTGTTAGTCCAGCTATTAATTGCTCAGCTGCTAACTGAAAGGTTGGCAGTTTGAATCCACCCAGCAACTCCATAGGAAAAACACCTGGTGATCTGCTCCTGTAAAGATTACAGCCTATAAAACCCTATGGGGCAGTTCTACTTTGTCACATGTGGTCGCTATGAGTTGAAATCAACTTGACAACACCTTACTACAACAACATATTTTAAAATGAGGAAAACATGAAATGGAAGAGATGGGAATAAAAGAGGAATAAGTTTAGTTGTTTAAGCACTTGGCTTCTAACTGAAAATTCAGTGGTTCAAACGCATCAGCTGCTCCACAGGGGAAAGATGTAGCAGTCTGCTTCTGTAAAGATTTACAGTCTTAGAAACCCTACAGGGCAGTTCTACTCTGTCCTATAGGGTCGGTATGAGTTGAAATCACCTCAACAAGAGTGAGTTTGGTTTGATTTTAAGAAAACAATGAGGTCCCTGGATGGCACAAAGCATTTGCTCTCTACTGCTAACCCAGTGGTACCATGGAATAAAGGCCAGGCAATCTGCTTCTGTAATGATTATAGCCAAGAAAGCCCTGTGGAGCAGTACTACTCTTAACCCACATGGTTGCCACAAGTCAGACTCGACTCTATGACAATGGGTTTAAAAAAAGAGTAATGGAGGGAATAAGGAAGATTGATCTTTAGTAATACCTAGCTGTCTGTTAGGAAAGAAAATTACCAAAGGAGACATGAAGAATAATGATGTTAGAGAATAATTCTTAGTCCCAACTCCTTGACTTCCCATAGGGAGTGACTTTCCAGGATAATTCTAACTTCTATTCCTGCCCCTTTTTGGGCCCTACCCCATTGGATAAAGAGAAACTATGCGACTGGTGAATTTGATAAAAGGAATTGTGTATTCTTGACCCAGCCCCTGGGTTTTCTTTGTTTTTATATGCCATACATTTTAGAGGGACAGTCCCTTTGGAGAAACCTTAAGATATTTCAGCATGACTGGCAACTAGGTATATAAATTTCATACTGGAGCTCAGCATTAAAAAGCCCACTGTTGCCGTAAAGTTAAGCCATGCAACCCAAAAAGCTTTACCCGCTATCAGGCTGGGTTTTTATGTCCATTTATCTGACTTCTGGGTATATCTCTCCATTATTTATGTATTTTTCAAGAAAATTGGGACATTACTTATTGGTCTAAACCCCCAAAAGAGAAGAGTAGAGTGTTTTACGGAGAGTGATTGAGTTCAATCCAAATTGTCTTTGGTTGGATACTGTAGCTCTCAGGGAAGACTGCTTGATCTCAGTCTTACTAAGAGAATTGCCCCATTCAGCCTTGTCCAAGAGGCAGTGACTCCTCGACCATGTTTTATACAACAAAAGCTAACCCCCTGACCACAGACAACTGGACTGGGTTGAACTTTATGTTGAATCCAGGTTTGGGAACCTGCCTTGGAATACATAATAGCTGTCAGCTACCATAGGACTTAATATGGAACAGAAACAAAAGCAATTACAAAATTCTAGATTTGTGATATTTATTATTGTTCATTATATAAATGATTTATCAAAATATATAATACTCTAGACATTACAAGAATTAAAAAAAAACAAAAAAACCCAAGCCCATTGCTGTTGAGTGAATTCTGACTCATAGCAATCTTACAGGACGGAGTAGAACTGCCCCATAGGGTTTCCAAAGAGCAGCTGATGTATTCAAATTGCTGACCTTTTGGTTTGCAGCCAAACGCTTAACCACTGTGCCACCAGGGCCCCATTACAAAGAATATCTAAGCTAAAAACAGTAGTCTGTGATATACAGGGATTTTTAGAAATGGTATTACCAATAAATATTGGTAACATTATGCATCTTATTAATGGTATTTTATGAAATATTTCTATTTCAAAATATTGTTTGCTGTACATTTTTAAAAGACATAGGGTTGTGAATTTATATTTCTTTTATCTTTAATGTAATCACACCATATGCCACTCCTTATAAGCTCCTAAAATTTTTTATGTGTTTCTAATAGAGAAACAGTATTTGGCACTAATCACTGAGGTTGTTGAGCAGTGCTAATCAGTTTCTAGTAAAGATGTTCAGTTTTTCTATCTAATAAAACAGAGATTGTAGCTTACCAAAAAGAATGTTAGGAGATATGATTTATAATTTTAAGAATGGAGCAACACTCCAAAAGAGAGATAGCATTAATTGATCTGTTCTCCAAATATTTGTAAAGTGACTGATAAGTGCCAGTCTTATGCCATCTGCAGGGGAATACAGTCATGAATATGATAGAAAATGACTCTAGGGGCTTCCATCTCAATGGTGGAATACAGAAAATATGTACGTATATACACACATACGTACATACACACCTAGCAACAATATATTTAAATGCATCATCCATTAATGCATATATGTATATATTGAGGTATAGAAAATAACTTGGTGATTACTGAGTTCTTCAGGACAAGTAATTCAGTAGAATACTTAAGTCTCAACTATTTGTCTTTAAAAAGGGAACCCAGAGTTTAGTAAGCAGCTCTGAGACAGAGCTATGTCTGTTATAATCTAGCTGTACTGTCTGGCTTTCTTTTTGTAAGGCCTTATCTTCTACCACCATATTTACCTTTGTGGTTGCTGATTTAGGTACTCAGGACTATACTTTTGCCATCTTATTCATTGGCTTCCTGTCCTCTATTTGGTGCCTGGTAGTTTACTCTGGCTTTGTCCTTGACCCTGCCATGGATATGTCTGTATCTATTTGCTGCTGACACAGTACTGATTTCGGGTGCCCTTGCAGTCCTGCTATATTCACCCTGGATCTTTTACATGACAACTACTGTGGATAAGTTTTTGGATATAACAACTATACTGCCTTTATTTCAGCCCATGTCCCCATTTACTCACCACTTTATTAGTAAAGTTAAAAAGTCACTTGTTTAGAGCAACATGATTTGAAAATTACTAAACTGTTTAATGCTAGCCTATTGCTATTGTAATCATGTGTAAAATTTTGAGAAATATTCTTTTGGATTTAAACTGTAAGAGACTTTTGCGAACATAAAGCCCTCTTGTCAACCTAAAGTTTAAGCAATAAATATGTTGACCTCCCCCCACCAATCTGGTTCCTCCTCCTCCTCCTCCTTCACCTCCTTCTTCTTCTTACCCTCCTCCTCCTCTGTCCCCCCTTCCTTCTTCTTCTCTTTCTCTTCCTCTTCCTTCTTTGCAAAAAGATTACAACATGGCTGGAATATGAGTTCATCAAACACTTTATAAAATTGGGTTTTGGAACCAAATATTGTGAGTGATTTGCTGATTTAACTCTACCTCCATCCCCATTTAGATCATTTAGATTTTTTCTTTTTTTTTTTTTTTAAATACTAATATTTTCAGTTAAATCCCATGGCTATTCTTTCCAAAAAGAAATGTTGGCAATGTAATCATGAATCAACTAAGGAGAAAACCCTGTGTCTTTTCTAAGAAGGTTGTCACAAAACTTGACACCCTGAAAAAGACAGTCTTTTGTAAGTGCTGTTTATGAAATTTTGTTCTTTGGGCCAAAATGTCAGATGCTAGTAAATGAGCCAGATTGTCCCCAGTGCCCAAGTCCCTCTGGAAGTTCAGCACAGCCAGCTGGGTTCAGCCAACCTTGATAAACACTGGAAGAGCCCCCTGTGGTGAGATGGAGCAGGGAATTGAAAACAGTGAAGTGAAGGTCAGCTTCAGTCTTATAAGCCAAATCTACCCCTTCATGCTCTAATACCCCTGAATAGAAAAAAGTATGAATGAAAGGTCTAATTGTTTTTAACTACACATCTTAACAGCAGGACAACAGTAAACAACAACAAAATGTGGACACCTAAGTTAGATCACCATGCACTTCAAACAAAAAGGAGTAAAAAAAATAGACAATTAAAAAATAAAACAAAACTGAGAGTAAAATAAAAGCTTTCCAGTCTACATATTAAAATATGTAGGGCAAAAGTCCATAAATCTAAATTGAACAAAAAAGACATAAAATATTTTCTTAACACCAGGTAAAACCAGACCAACTCTAACTTTTCTCTTGGCTTCCTTTTCCGTATGAGTGTAAGAGGAAGATATAAGTTTAATACTCTCTACTTTGGTAATTAATTGTGGGGAGAAAAAAGATTAACTGAGAAAGCAAATGTTTGTGAACACTCGTGTCTCTTGAAGGATAAAAAAATTAGAAATTTGGCACTCCAAAGTGTCCTAAACACCGTTTGTTTAATGACTATTCTCTGACAAGATGAAATTTAGCACAGAAGAGATGCTTTCTTCCTGTTGGCAAAAAAAGAAAAGAAAAAAAAAATGTAATCCCACATTCTTAGCAGACTGTTTGGGGCAGCAGGGAGCCATGAGTAGTGGAAGCAAACTGGAAATACTTGGATGTTTCAAAAGAAGCTAATATAACACAAACTAAGTTAAGCACGGACATGCCAGAAATTATTGCCAAGTGATTCCTTTTGAAGAGGCTAACAACAATGATTTTGTATCTTTTTCTCAAGTTGTCCATCAAGTGGTAATAGAGCTACTTGTTTGGTAAGTCATCTGATCAGTGCCTTTTGACTTCACAGGCTGCCTGATAGCTTGCCCCAGATAGCCCCTCTCCTGCCTTGGACCCTACCCTGATGGTAACATACCAATCGTTAATTTTAAATACATTGCTTTTTGTTAATAGATAGCACCACAGTTTACGTCTGTTTCTAGCCTGACTCTCTCCCCTTACCTACACATCACAGGCCACCCCAGGGAAATGCTACAATATTGAATTTTAAACTTTAGAACTATGTAGATGTAGCATAAATATTTAATAGAAAATAAAGTGACCAAATGCCTAAGAGACTTTGCTTTTAAGTGTTCCTGGTGTTAATCAGTAACATTTATTAGGTATCAACTGATGTAGAGGACTGTGGAAAACAAGAGATCTTTAGAGATTAAAACATTTCAAGAAAATAGATGACAATTTCACCCACAAAGAATTTATTTTTATAACATGGAAAGAAAGAAAGTTCTTAAAAGGATGCATAAAGACATTCTCTGTTTGTGGGTATTTGGTGTCTGATAAGTTCTCTCCCAGTCAACATTTTAATTGCTCTTCTTCAAGAGGGAAAAAAAGCGAATGATTAAATGTACAAATAATATGAGCCACAGTAATGAAATGTTTCAAAATAACTGTGGCCAAGAGCAGCTGTTTTTCTCTTATCTTGGAAATAATATGACACAAAAATGACATTGAAAACTGCTGAAAAAAAGTCAGCTTAATATTAGAGTTGTTCTGTTATGCAATAACAAAGTCATGAACTTTTCTTTTTTTATACCTCTGACCTTATAGAAATAGAAATAATACTCTTTTCTTCAATGACATTTTAAATTGTCAGTTTAATCTATGTGATTATAAATGATGAATGTGGAACATTGTTTTAATTTTCAATAGCCCCTTCCTGCAAAATTATTAGTACCTTTATTTTTTTTAAGTGAACGTTTAAAATGTAAACAGGTATTTATTTTTTCCCAGTATTTCTAAGGTCACAGAATAGATAATATAATCATAGGAGCTACTTTTTTTTTTAAAAACTCTCATTAAATAGCAAATGTTTCACCTTTTTAAAAAATGTAATCCTCAATAATAGCCCTTCACTTTAGTTTTATCCTCATTTTTCCCATGGAAAAATTGAAATTCAGATTAGTTAAATAAGTATCCCAAGGTCAATACCAATTAAGTATCAAAACAATATTTTGACTTAAGAGCTCAAGTTCTTAGCGTTGCACTATACTCCTTTCAGAGTTATATGATATTTGTGTGGAATTCAATCTGAACTTAATCTAAGTGCTACAGAACTGTCGTTAGACATAATGAGTTCATGAAACTGCCTCTGCCATTTACCTAGGCTTTCTTCTGTTCTTATTCTATAATCTCTCCTCAGGCTATCTCATTTAGTCTAAAGCCTCAATCAGTATTTATATACTAATAATTCCCAAATGAATTGTCTTCTCCTCTGACTTTATAAGACATTAGATGTCTTTAAATGACCTCAAATACATCATATCCAATTGGTGCAACTTCAAGCTATTCCCCTCATATCTAGTTATTTTCTAATAGTTTACACAGCAAATAGCACCATCATCCAACTAGTCACCCCCCCTTCTCACCTGCTATGTCCAATGCATCACCAAGTTCATTTAACTTCACCATTCAGATATTTCTCATATTGATCTATTCTCCTAAATCTCCATTTCCAAGAGCCTAGTACAAACTAATTTCACCTTGATTGAGGTCAGACTTAATTTACTGCCTATTATTCTCTCTCATCCCTTTCCAATCCACTGGTCACACTCAAGTGGGAGCTAGAGAGGTATTCTCAAACTTGCATCTGAATATGTCCCATGTCAGGTAAACCCTTTGATGGTGTCCATCGTTTTTAAGATAAGGATTAAACCCATTAATGTGGTTTACAAATCCCTGTATGACCTGTCTCTCAAGCACATTGAACATACCAGTCTCCCACCAGGTAATGTATCCAGATCCAAGTACAGGAGGGATTAGGGGTGATATGAAGTTTCTTCATCAGATATGATAGACTAGACTGACAGTCAATGAACAAAAGCAGTTTATAAGCCCATGTGCAGCAGGGATGGGGTAGCTGCAATAAAAATTCTCAAAGGGACTTTTCGGGGAAGGGAAAGAAAGGGTAGGAGAGTCACGTCAGTCATCAGTTTGTAACCAGTTGCTGTCGAGTCAACCCCAACTCACAGTGACCCCACATGTGTCAGAGTAGAACTATGCTCCATAGGGTTTTCAGTGGCTGATTTTTCAGAACTAGATCACGAGGACTTTCTTCTGAGGCACCTCTGGGTGGACTGAAACCAGCAATCTTTTGGTTAGCAGTGAGCATGTTAACAATTTGCACAACCAGGGCAACAACTAATGTACTTTCTATCTAGATCTGCCTATTCTGGACATTTCAAATAAATGGGATCATACAATATGTGATCTTCTGTGACTGGATTTTTTCATTTAGCATGATGTTTTCAAGGTTCATCCATGTTGTAGCATGTATCAGTACTGCATTCCTATATATTGCTGAAAAATATTTCAGTGTATGGATATATCACATTTGTTTATCCATTCGTTAGTTGATAAACATTTGTGTTATTTCTGCTTTTTGGCTATTATGAATAATGTTCACATGAGCATTTGTGTACAAATTTTTGGGTAGAGATACATGTTTTCATTTCTTTCGGGTAGATACCTCGGGGTGCAATTAGTGGGTCATATAGAAACTCTGGTGCCGCAGTGGTTAAGCACTTGACTGCTAACCGAAAAGTCAGTGATTCAAATCCACCAACCGTTCCATGGAAGAAAAATGTGGCAGTCGGCTTCAGTAGAGATTACAGCCTTAGAAACCCTATGCAGCCGTTCTACTCTTGTCCTACAGTGTCACTGTGAGTCAGAATTAACTCAATGGCAATGAGTTGGATTTGGTTTGGTTTTATAGTACAACTCTAAACAAATACATATGAAAACCTAGATATAATGGATTATTTCTTAGAAAAAATTATTTTACAACCAAACTGAACTGAGCATAGACAGAAAGATGAAACATATGAATACTCATAAGAGAAAGAGAAAATTTTATCAAAATTCTTCCACATCAAAAAAACCCAGGCTCAGATAGTTTCACAGAGAAATTCTACTTCACTTAAAGAGCAAATAATTACAATATTACTTTAATTGTTCCAGATCATAGAAGAATAAAAACTTCTCATTTACTTATATGAAGGGCATATAACATCGTTTCTTAATCCTGATAACGATTACACAAGAACAAAGACCAAAGGACAATCTCATTTATGACTATTAATAGAAAAAAAAAAATTTTGTATTGGTGATATTACAGTAAAATCAGATAAGAAGGAGTTCCTGCAAAATGGCGCTCTAGGCAGAAGCACCATGCCGTCCCTCCACAGCAAAGATCTGAAATACTAAGCCAAACAGAGAATACAACAATTCTGAAACCCTAAAACATCAAATGAAGAGATAAAGAACTCAGCCAAGCACCAAATGGAGTGAAAATACTGACAGAGAACGGAGAGCAAAGAGAGATTCATGCAGAGGTCCCCTACCAGCTAACGCAGCGTGGATCCACCATCTTGGAATCCAATCAGAGACCAACAAACAGGGGTACGAGAAAGCAGCCTCACGGAGCGTCCAGTGGGAGACAAAACAGCCGGTAATTTGAGGTGTGTGCTTTCCCACCCCCCCACCCCCTTTGCCCTGGCTCGGCCTCCGCTGCTTCCCGTGGCCACAGTCTCTTGACTGGGAAGCGCCGGCTGCTTGGATTCCACACACCCAAGTGGGCGGCTCTCTGGGTGCCATTTGTTGGCTGCTAGTGTTGCTTTTTTTTTCTGCTTCTTTTGATTTCTCACTTGCCTCTCGCCGCCTCCCCTTCCTTTTACTCGAGTGCCTGGCTCCGTGCGCCATCTTTGCTTCTTCCTGAGGGGCTCCAGAGCGCCGGCAATTTGTGATATACGCTTTCCCACTCTCCACCCTTCTTCACCCACTCAGCCTCCTCTGCTTCCCGTGGACACAGTCTCTTGTCCAGAAACACCAGCCCACACTGGCTGGCTCTCTGAGTGCCATTTGTTGGCTGCTAGTGTTGCTTTTTTTTTTTTCTGCATCTTTGGATTTCTTGCTTGCCTCTTGCCACCTCCCCCTCCTTTAGCTCAAGTGCCTGGCTCCGTGCGCCATCTTTGCTTTTTCCTGAGGGGCTGCGGAGCTCCATTCGAGTGTGGAGCTGCTTCCCGGTCTGGGCTACTGTGCTGGTGGGATCCCAGGGCTTTTGTTCGTTTTCAATTGTTTGTCTGTTTGTTTCTTTTCCTTTTCTTGAGTTGGGAGCCCTTTCTGGCCAGGTGGAGCTGTGTGGCAAGGAACTCCCCTTCGGCTTCCACAGACGTGCGGAGGGATCCCTGAGGACATTTCTTTTTTTTTTGTTGTTGTTGTTTTTTTTCTGTTTTTTTTGGGGGCCTTTCTTGTTCTTTTTCATTTTTTGATTTGTTTTGTTTTCTTTTCCCTCTTTTTCCCTTTTTGACTTTCGTCATTGCTTAGTTTCTCGTCTCTCTATATCTTCGTTCTCTTTCTGATCCCTGAATACCAGGCATTGTATGCCTCTGCGCCTTCTGGCTAGGCTGTGCTGCAACACCTGACAGCGACTTCCCCAGACCTCAGAGCTGCATCGGTGGGATCCCTGGGAACTTTGCAGTTCTTTAACCTTTCTGATTTTTATTTGTTCATTCTTTTCTTCCTCTTCCCCTTTCCATTTTTCTCCATTTCATAGTCTCTTATCTCTCCATTCCAACAGCAAGCTCCCCTAGCATTCTTTTTTGTTTGTATGTTTTCAGGCTCCTGTTCCTCTCTCCTCTCTCCCATATCCAGCTTAGCTCCACACATAATCATCCCCCCGCTGCATCCTGCCTACCTGCACTATGCGCTTGACTTCACACCACCAAGCATGGCAGGCACGGCCTACTGAAACTTGCCCAGCACTGATTACTGACCCACCCTGGTGGCTGTAGTGAGTGCCACAAACAACCCATCCCAGTGGCTCCTCTTCAGCTAGACCTGCCCTGCTGTACCATATCTGAGTGACTGAACCTGCCAGCTGGAGAAGGAGGTGAAAAGTATTGAGCTCACAGATGAGCAAACAACAAAGAGCACGCAGTCCGCCTGCTCAGACATAGTCAAATTTTTTTTTTTTAAAAAGGGATGAAACAAACAAATCTATAATCAATAAATGAGAGAAATAACTAGTGAATGCCCCGAAAACAGCAAACAATATCAAAACATTTACAAAAACAGGACAGGATGGTTCCAGTAGGCATCCAAATTAAAACACCAGATGACTCGCCTGTGGAAGAAAATGCACTAGAAGTACCTGATAGGGAATTCAAATTTCTACTACTCAGAATTTTCCAAGAACTGAGGCAAAAAGCTGACAAACATGAGGAAAAAATAGACAAATTCATGGAAAATACAGACAACAAATTGGAAGAATTCAGGAAGATGATGCAGGAACAAAATGCCAAAATAAATTCACAGCTAGAAATTATACAAAAACAATGAGAAATCCAAAAGATAAACAACAAGATTTCAGAAATGGATGATGTCATAGAAGGGCTAAGTAGCAGGTTTGAAACCATGGAAGACAGGATCAGTGGAACTGAAGATAAACACTTGGATACAACTCTGTTTCAGGAAAACTCAGAAAAAAGAACAAAGAAAAATGAAGAGAACCTGAGAGTTATGTGGGACACAATTAAAAGCAAAAATTTCCAAGTGATTGGCATTCCAGAACAGGGGGAGAAAACAGAAAACACAGAGAGGATCATTGAGGAACTGCTGACAGAAAACTTCCCCAATATCATGAAAGATGAAAAGCTGGCCATCCCAGAAACTCAACGAACCCCATATAGAAGAGATCCCAAAAGAAAATCACAAGGTATATCATATTCACACTCACCAAAACCAAAGACAAACAAATAATCCTGAGAGCAACTCGTGAAAAACAAGAAGTCACATACAAAGGAGAAACAAGAAGTCACATACAGAGGAGAAACAATAAGACTAAGCTCAGATTATTCGGCAGAAACCATGCAGGCAAGAAGGCAATGGGATGACATATATAAAATCTTGAAAGAAAAAAATTGTCAGCCAAGAATAATATATCCTGCAAAACTCTCGTTCAGATTTGATGGCGGAATTAGGTCATTTCCAGATAAACAGAAACAAAGGGAATATGTGACAGTCAAACCAAAATTACAAGAATTATTAAAGGGAGTTGTTCAATCTGAGGACAAACAGCTTCAGCTCACAGGCAGAACCTAGGACGCAGGATCATACCAGCCAGATACCAATCTAGGAAATGAACTCTCGAGGACTATCCAAAACCAAAAGAAATGCAACAGGGAATCAGAGCAGTCAATCGATGGAGGACAATAACATCAAAACAATGAAAGAGGGAATAAACGGCACAGGTATAGAACCTTCGAATGGAGAGGAAGGCAAGGCGATACCAAGTAATGGTAGACTGCTTCATAGTTAGAAAGATAAGGGTAAAATTCATGGTAACCACAAAGAAAGTTAACAAACCAACTCTTAAAAATAAAGATAAAAAACATAAAGTCTCAGCAAAAACAAAACCTACAAAAACAAAAGAAAAAAAAAAACACAAAAAAAGTAACTCAGCACAAGAGAGTAAGAACAAACAAAACTAGAGCACCACAAAAAAAAGCACTACAAAATGACAGCAACAAACTCACATCTATCCATAATTACACTGAATGTAAATGGACTCAATGCACCCATAAAGAGACGGAGAGTGACAGAATGGATAAAAAAACAGGATCCATCAATATGCCGTCTACAAGAGACACACCTTAGAAACAAAGATGTGACTTTATTAAGAGTCAAATGTTGGAAAAAAATATATCAAGCTAACAACTACCAAAAAAGAGCAGGAGAAGCAATTCTAATCTCAGATAAAATAGACTTTAAAACAAAAATCCACCACAAAAAACAAAGAAGGACACTATAAAATGATTAAGGGAAGATCCGTCATGAAGACATAACCATAATAAACATCTATGCACCCAATCACAGGGCTCCAAAATCCATAAAACAAACTCTAACAACTCTGAAAAGAGAAATTGACAGTTCCACAATAATAGTAGGAGACTTCACCACACCACTCTCAGTAAAGGACAGAACAACTAAGAAGAAACTTACCAAAGATACCGAAGACATAAAGGGCACAATCAGCTAACTTGACCTCATAGACATATATAGAACACTCCATCCAACCACTGCAAAGTACACATTCTTTACCAATGCACATGGAACATTCTCCAGAATAGACCATATCTTAGGCCACAGAGCAATCCTCAACAAGATCCAAAACGTTAAGATAATTCAAAGTATCTTATCTGACCACAATGCCAACAAGGTAGAAATTAACACTAGAAAGATCAAGGGAAAAAAATCAACTACATGGAAACTAAATAATACCCTGCTTACACATCACTGGGTAATAGAAGAAATGAGACATGGAATCAAAAATTCCTAGAATCAAATGAGGATGAAAACACATCATACCAAAACCTTTGCGCCACAGCAAAGGCAGTCCTGAGAGGAAAATTTATAGCAATAGATGCACATATCAAAAAGGAAGAAAGGGACAAAATCAAAACATTAACTTCAAAACTCAAACAAATAGGAAGAGAACAGCAAAAAAAGCCCACAACCACCGGAAGAAAGGAAATAGTAAAGATCAGAGCAGAAATAAATGAAATAGAGAAGAGAAAAACAATAGAAAGAATCAACAAAACCAAAAGTTGGTTATTTGAAAGAATCCACAAAATCGACAAACCACTGGCCAGACTGACAAAAGACAAACAGGAGAGGACACAAATAACCCAAATAAGAAATGAAATGGGGGACATTACAACAGACCCAACTGAAATAAAAAGTATTCTAACAAAATATTATGAATAGCTATACTCCAACAAATTTGAAAACCTAGAGGAAATGGATAAATTTCTAGAAACACATGGCCTACCCAAACTACAACAAAGTGCTGTTGAAAATCTGAACAGACCCATACCAAGAGAAGAGATTGTAAAGCTAATAAAAAAAAAAACTCACAACCAAAAAAGTCCTGGCCCTGATGTCTTCACTGAAGAATTCTACAAAACATTTACAGAAGAGCTTGTACCAGTTCTACTCAAGCTATTACAGAGCATAGAAGAGGAAGCAACACTTCCAAATTCATTCTATGAAGCCAGCATAATGCTGATACCAAAACCAGGCAAAGACGTCACAAAAAAAGAGAATTACAGACCAATATCTCTCGTGAATATAGATGCCAAAATTCTCACCAAAATTCTAGCCAGTAGAATTCAGCATCATATCAAAAAAAATAATACACCACGACCAAGTAGGATTCATACCAGGTATGCAAGGAGGGTTCAACATTAGAAAATCAATCAATGTAATCCACCATATAAATAAAAGGAAAGAAAAGAATCACATGATCATCTCAATTGAGGCAGAAAAGGCATCTGACAAAGTCCAACACCCATTCCTGATAAAAACTCTCAATCAAATAGGTATAGAAGGGAAATTTCTCAACATAACAAAGGGCATCTATGCAAAACCAATGGCCAACATCATTCTTAATGGAGAGAGGCTGAAAACATTCCCCTTGAAAACAGGAACAAGACAAGGATGCCCTTTATCACCACTCCTATTTAACATTGTGCTGGAATTTCTAGCGAGAGCAATAAGGAAGGAAAAGAAATAAAGGGCATCCAAATTGGTAATGACGAAGTTAAACTGTCCCTGTTTGCAGATGATATGATACTATACATAGAAAACCCTAAAGACTCCACGAGCAATCTACTGGAACTAATAGATTCAGCAGAGTAGCAGGATACAAGATAAACATTCAAAAATCAGGTGAATTCCTATACACCAGTAAGGAGAACGATGAAAAGGAAATCAGGAAAACAATACCATTTTCAATAGCCCCTAAAAAGATAACATACTTAGGAATAAATCTGACCAGGGATGTAAAAGACCTATACAAAAAAACTATAAAACACGACTGCATGAAACCCAAAGGGCTCTACATAAATGGAAAAACATACCATGCTCATGGATCGGCAGACTCAACATTGTGAAAATGGCAATTCTACCCAAAGCAATTTACAAATACAACGCAATCCTGATCCAAATACCAGCAACATTCTTCAAAGAGATGGAAAAACTAATCATTAACTTTATATGGAAAGGGAAGAAGCCCCGAATAAGTAAAGCAGTACTAAAAAAGAAGAATAGAGCTGGAGGACTCACACTACCTGACTTCAGAACCTACTATACAGCTACAGTAGTCAAAACAGCCTGGTACTGGTAGAATGACACATACATATTCCAACAGAATTGAGAACCCAGATGTAAATCCATCCACCTACGGTCACTGATCTTCGTGAAGCACCCAAAGTCCATCAAATGGGGAAAAGACAGTCTTTTTAACAAATGGTGCTGGCAAAACTGTATGTCCATCTGCAAAAAAATGAACAGGACCCATACCTCACACTGTATACAAAAACTACTTCAAAATGGATCAAAGACCTGAATATAAAGCCTAAAACTATAAAGTTCATAGAAGAAAAAATAGGACCAAGACTTTAGGCCTTAATACATGGCATTAACAGGATACAAACCATAACCATCAATGCACAAAACCCAACAGATAAGCTAGATAACTGGGATCTTCTAAAAATCAAACACCTATGCTCTTCAAAAGACTTCACCAAAAGAGAAAAAAGAGAACCTACAGACTGAGAAAAAATTTTTGGACAGTACAAGTCAGACAAAGTTCTAATCTCCATAATCTACAAGAAAATCCAACACCTCTATAACAAAAGACAAATAATCCTATTAAAAAATGGGCAATGGAAATGAACAGACACCTCACCAAAGAAGACATTCAAATGGCCAACAGACACATGAGGAAATGCTCACGATCACTAGCCATTAGAGAAATACAAATTAAAACCACAATGAGATACCATCTCACCCCGGCATTACTGGTACGAATCTAAAACACTGGAAATAACAAATGTTGAAGGGGCTGCCGGGAGATGGGAACCTTTATGCACTGCTGGTGGGAATGCAAAATGATACAACCATTTTGGAAAATGATATGGCGCTTCCTCAGAAAGCTAGAAATAGACATACCATTCAATCCAGCATTCCCACTCCTAGGAATATATTCTAGAGAAATAAGAGTCATCACTCGAATAGACATATGCACACCTATGTTCGTGGCAGCATTGTTCACAGTAGCCAAACGATGGAAACAACGTAGATACCCATCAACAGATGAATGGATAAACAAACTATGGTACATACACACAATGGAGTACTATGCAACGAGGAAGAACAACAATGAATCTGTGAATCATCCCATAACATGGATGAAACTGGAGGACATTATGCTGAGTGAAATAAGTCAATCACAAAAGGACAATATTGTATGAGACCTCTATTGTAAAATCACATGAAAAAGTTCACACACAAAATTTAACAATCTTTGTTGGTTACCAGGGATGGGAGGGGTGAGGGGGAATACTAAATAGGCAATAGATAAGTGGTATCTTGGGTGAAGGGTGAGACAGTACACAATACAGGGGAAACTAGCACAACCTGTACAAGGAAAGGTCATGGAAGCCCCATAGACACATCAAAACTCCCTGAGGGACTGAACTGCTGGGCAGAGGGTTGTGGGGACCATGGTCTCAGGGAACATCTAGCTCAACTGGCATGACACAGCTTATAAAGACAATACTCTAAATTCTACCTTGGCGAGTAGTGTCTGGGGTCTTAAAAGCCTGTGAACGGCCATCTAAGAGACTCCACTGGTCTCATCCCTTCGGGAGCAAGGGAGAATGAAGAGAACAGGGTACAAGGAAAAGATTAGTCTGAAGGGCTAATTGTCCACAGCTACCAAGGCCTCCACCAGACTGAGTCCAGTACAGCTAGATGGTGCCCGGCTACCACCAGTGACTGCTCTGACCAGGATCACAACAGAGAGTTCCGGACAGAGCTGGAGAAGGATGTAGAACATAATTCTAACTCACAAAAAAAAAAAAAAAACAAGACCAGATTTACTGGCCTAAAGGAGTCTGGAGAAACCCGAGAGTATGGCCCCCAGACACCCTTTTAGCTCAGTGGTGAAGCTACCTCCGAGGTTCACTGTTCAGCCTGGGCGTGGACAGCCCCGTAAAACCAAATGAGACTAACGAGGTACAGGAGTCCAGTGACAAGGGCCAGAAGGCAGAAAGGGACAAGGAAGCTGGTGATAGGGAACCCAAGGTTGAGTAAGGATATTGTCGATGTGTTGTGAGATTGTTAACCATAGTCATATGGCAACATTTGTAGTAACTGTTAAATGAGAAACTATTTTGTTCTGTAAGCCTTCATCTTAAGTGAGAATAACAGCACAATTGGAAGAGCATAGCCAATGTCACTGAACTGTGCATGTAGAAATTTTTGAAACGGTGTATCTTTGGCTATGTGTATTTTCACCAAAAAAAAAAAATAAAGGTTGAGAATTTACAGGGTTAATACGCTGTGGGGTTGTTAACCAATGTTATAAAACAACATGTATACTACTGTTTTCATGAGAAACTATTTGTTCTGTAAGCCTTCACCTGAAGTACAATAAAATAAAAAAATAAAAAAAAAATGAATTCCAACTTTCAAAAAATAAAAAATCAGATAAGAAAAAATAATTACTTACAAAAGAATTGGAAAAGGAAAATAATATTGATAGGTAGATGTGTGCCTATTACTATAACTGGGAAACTCAAAAGAATCAATGATAAAACAAACAGTGAGGAAATTTAGAAATGTAGTTTGTTATAAAATTAACATACAAAATCAATAACCTTTACATATACAAAAAAGCAACAGCTAAATGATTGAGTATGATTGAAAAACTTCACATATAATAACAACTAAAAGAAAAGAAAAAAGTACTTAGTAATACTTTTAACAATAAATGTGTAAAATTTATATGACGAAAATTTTAAAACACTCATGTAAAATACGAAAGCAGACTTGAATGCATGGAAAGATACCTCTTGTTTTGGGGGAAAAATAACAGAATGAAGATATAAATTCCTTCCAAGCAAGCATACACATATAACACAATCCTAGCCTGCTTTCATTGAAGCTAGTCTAGTTGAATATACATTTCCCATGGCACTTAAAAATAGCCAAATGAATGGAAATGAATAATTAAAAATATTTAACACACTGAATATATAATCCTTTGGTTTATGATAAATGTGGCAGCACAAATAACTGGGTGAAAGATAAAGCTTTTAATAAATATAATTGAAATAAATGGTTAGTAATTTGGGAAAGAAAAAAATGGGATACCTACTTTACAGCATACCCCAGAACAAACTCCAAGTGCATCAAGTTCTAAATGCAAAAAAATGAAACCATACACCTTTTAGATTTCTGCATGAATTGATCTATATCTTGGGGATAGGGACAGCCTTTCTATAACTCAAAATCCTGAAATAATTACAGTTTGATAAATTCATTTACTTAAAAAAGAAAAAAAAAGCTGGCATGGTAAAAAACAAACACATAAGCAAACAAGAAAAACATCATAAATAAAGTCAAAGAGAAATGACAAAATGGAACAAAATATTTGCAGCTTTTGCCATAGATAAGGGATTTGTCTCTCCAGTACACAAATAGTTTTTAAACATTAAATAAAACGGACAAAACTTTCATAAACAATCAAACAGGGGACCTGAACTCTGATTGTATACTGCAGGTGGAGTGGGGAAGCAGCAATAAAATATATTGGAAGATATTTGGGAAAAATTTAAATATAAACAATACATTAAATGATATCACTGAATTAAATCAATTTTCTTATGTGTTATAGTACTGTGATTATGTTGGAGGATGCCTTTATTGTTAGGGATGTATGTTAAAAGTAAAATTTCATAATATCTGCAACTTCCATATGCCTTCGGGGAGGGAGGGAGACAGAAATTATTAACATTTAGGAAATCTGGATGAAGGTTATTTGAGTTGTTCATTGTGCCATCCTTATAATTTTTGTGCATACTTAAATATTTTCAAAATACTTGTGGGGAGAAAGTGAATGTGAAGAAAGGAATTCAAGATGGTACAGGCAACTCTTGAGGAGTTTTGCTATAAAGGTGGCAAGAGAAAAGGATCAATAACTGAAGGGAGACAGTAGGATCAAAAGATTTTTTTTTTAATGTGGGAGTTGCATCAGCAGGGTTACTTGCTGATAGGCGTCAGTCAATGGAAAGGGGAAAAGGATCTGCAGAACTTATAAGGGAGAGTTCCTGGGGAGGTATCCTTGCAGTAAGAGGGGATGGGATTTAGTGGATGAGCAGAGTGGATTGACTTAAAGTATAAGAACAGACATTCCATTCATTGTAAAAGAAGGAGCTGTTATATAATCTAACAGATAGGCAATAAGATGTGGTAATGGGTTTATATAGTTGTTTGGGTCTGTATTCTCAGTGAAATAGGAAGCATGATCATCATCATAAGAATAAGAATGGAGAAGGAAACGGAGTTTTAATGATAGTGAAAAAAGTATGAAATTATTGTCCAGAAGAGTGGATGTGACTGACTTGAGGAAATGTAGTATGTCTGTTGGTTAGTTAAGGGCCCATTTCTCATTTGAAGTTAGTGGTTACTAATTTTACTTTAGACCAGACATGATTGGTTTTTCTTTTCCCCCCAACTATGTTTTGAATGGAGGAATGTATAGTCTGCAGAGAGTTGGACTTAACCATGGTTGATATTTTACCAAGTGAAAATGTCAAAGCAAAAAACAGCAAACGAGTTAGAGATTTATGAAAGGAAGTGATAGTTATGAACC
Organism: Dugong dugon; assembly: GCA_030035585.1. Lineage (NCBI taxonomy): Eukaryota > Metazoa > Chordata > Mammalia > Sirenia > Dugongidae > Dugong > Dugong dugon. The sequence goes on from CM057467.1 coordinate 39,925,393, forward strand.
AGTGAATTTTATCTGGATAAGGTGGGAAATGAAGATATAAGAAGAGTAATGGTCAGTGAAAATATGGTAGGGTCAATGGATTCTAACTCCCCCTCCAAAAAAACACATTTCTGTCGTGTCATTTCTAACTCACGCGACCCCATCTTTGACAGAGTAAAACTGCTCCATAGGGTTTTCTTGGCTGTAATCTTTACAGAACAGATAACCTAGGCCTTTCTTCTCTGGCTTCGCTGAGTGGATTCGAACAGCCAACCTTTCAGTTAGTATGATTTGTCAAGTGCAAACCATTTTCACCACCCAGGAACCTGTTCTGACTCCATGTGTGGTTAAATAATTGTTGCAGTCAACATCTCAGAATGTATTTATTCACAAATATAGAGTTTTGATCCTGCAAGTACCATACTGTAACAAGTGCAACTGAGTTTGGAGCCCATTATTTTCCAGTTCAACTATGTCTACATTTATTTTGATCCCAGTTTTAAAATTCTCCCTTTTTCCTTTTCACCACAATCAAACATACTAATTAACTATAGAGGTAGCATACTTTTTGAAAATAGATAGTGGTGGTATTTTCCAACAGGATGTCCTCATGGTACTTTATTTTAGTCCTGGTTTCCTGGATACAAGAACAGAAACCTTCTCGATCTAATTTGGATGCATTCAGAAAAAGAGAATTGTATTAGTAATAAAACTTAGAGAAAGTAAATGAAATAAAGCCAGGTATCATGAAAAGAGTATCTAAAAAGACAGGAACTAAAGCTATACTTTCCTTCTTTAAGGGCTGCCTGGTCTTTCTCATCTGTGCTTTCTATGACTCTTTTCTCTCTTGGCTGGACTACACCACGTACACTTGCAACTCCATTGCTACCAGCCCTAAGACTCTCTGTCTTTACAGTGGCAGGACCCATGACCATCTGACTAGTCTGCGTGCATAGTATTCAATTGTGAGAAAAATCTGATTGGTTAAACTTAGCCTGTGTATTGGGTCAGGTGTTCACTATTGGTCCAATCAGTGTGGCCAGGCAGGGTAGTAAAGGTTATGTGCCCATTCCATCAGCAGTCTAATTAAGGTCCATGAGTTGAACAAATAGCCTCCTTTTTTTTTTTTTAACCACTTATATCAACATCTAAACCTGGATTAATTAGACTCTTCTCCAGATCAGCTCTATGATTCCATAGTTTTGTTCCAGCTACAACACTTTCCCAGTTACCTAAACTCTCCAAGTAGTCCTTGGGTGCTTTTTTTTTTTTTTTTTTAAATCTAGTTAGTTGTTTTTTCCTTCATAATTGGTCCCTTATATTCCCTTCCCATTATCTCCAATTCAGTTTAGGCCCTTATCACTGTTACTAAGTCTAATTGGAGTTGTTTTTTTTTTTTAACTATTACTAGCTTGAGCTATCTGCATAGGTGAGTAGGTACAGGTGTATTTAATTAGGATAATTTCAACTGTACTACAAGCAGAGTTAATAGTAAACATCTGTCATTTAAAATAAATTTTAAAAAAACCTAGAGAAAGTAAATGAAATAAAGCCAGTACACCAAAAACACCACATTTAAACATTAGATTTTGACAAGAAATACAAGGATTTTACAAATTTATATAAAATAATAAGAACTAAGCCTGAAGAGTCATATTATATAGTTTCTTCTATAAGTGTAGCCCCTGGGTGGTGCAAACGATTAATACGCTTGGCTGCTAAGAGAAAGGTTGGAGGCTTGATTCCACTCAGAGTCACCTCATATAAAAGCCTAGCAATATACTTTCAAAAAAATCAGTCACTGAAATCTCTGTGGAGAACAGTTCTACTGTCACACACATGGGTTTGCCATGAATGGGAGTTGACTCCATGGCAACCGTATGGTACTGGTCTATAAATGTAGAGAAAGTACCCTTTCTACCTATGATAGCTTGGCTATGAGGTTTGCCATTTGAGGGTAGGAAGGATATACAGCAGAGGAAGAAAGAGCCTCACATTTGCCTTTACAGGCTTGAACCTCAACTTGAACTCAATCTCAACTGGTACCTGGGAACTGATCAATGCCTGGAAGTATTCAGTGAGGGATGAGGTAGCTCAAGAACATAAAAGCTTGTATCATGTCTTCTCTTGGGATACTAGCAAGGGACTGTAAGCTTCTAGTAGGAGCCCAGGGCAGCCACTTCCAAGATGTCACAGATTCATCTAGGAGTAATTCAGACAAACAGAAACACTGATTATCCATAGTTGTCATGCAGTGTGCAGGGACCCGCCAGAAGATCCTGTCTGCCCTGAGAGCACAAGTATGCAGACAGGATCTAGATCAGGATGAGAAGCTATTGAAGGTTTGGGCTTCATCACTAGAAGTGAATGAATAGGATTACAGACCTAGCAGTGGGTACTAGTGTATCACCTTTCATAACCACCCCCAAAGAGCCAGGTTATATCAGTTGCATCTTATCAATCACTGATTCAGTTTTCAGACAAGACAAACCACCCAATCACCATATTTGTGTGGTTCTGAAGCTCTCTTTGGCTATGAGCACTCCTTTTCCAGTTTAATCCCATAAATAATTTAAACCACCCCACCCCCACCGTATACTCAGATGCCATTTTAGAGGGGAGCCGGAGGAGGCAGGGCAAATATGAAGGACTGATCATCTTTCTCAAAGTGTTTACCTTAGGGAAATGTTTATATTGTTACATTGAACTAACTCTCTTAGATTAGGTTAAAGTCCAATTCATATAGAGCTTTATTTATACCTTCTTTTCAGCTCTCACCACACCCTACTTAGTTTGGATTATTTATACATATCTTGCACAAAACATGAGAATATAAATAGCAACCATATCATAGTCATTTTTCTATGCCCTGAAGCACCATCACAATTGTTAGCAGATAGCTATTTTTCAGTTTGAAGTCTCAAGAGCAAAAGTAGGTCAGTGAATCCATACAAAAGCTCGTCTTGTGTATGGATATGGATGTCAGGATAGGAATTTTCTGTGCTCTGTGCAGCTGTTAAGTGGCCTGAAGGGGTCAGCTAAAGGCACGTTGAGGTAGCCTGGCCTCAAGAGGGAATCAGGTTTTATCATGAGTTGCAAAATTATCCAAATTGTGATGCTCTCCTTTGAGATCTATGAGAAATGCTGTGAAGCTTCACTGAACCCCTGGAATCCTTTGTGCACCATTCATTTAACAGTTGTATAATATCTAACGACACCCTTTGAACCTGCACTTGTTTCAGTTTGCCTCATTATTAACAACTGATTTTTCATTTGACTGAGCATTTTCTTCTCAACTAAATTAAAAGCTATGTGAGGGCAAAATGTTGGCATCTTGTTTTATTCCCCTAACATCTATTTTTTTTTTTAAACAGTTTATTGTGTTTTAGGTGAAAATTTACACCACAGCAAATTAGTTTCCCATTCAACAATCCACAGATTTTTCCATGACATTGGTTGCTATCCCCACAATGTGTCAGCACTCTTGCCATTTCCATTCTGCCTTCCCTGTTTCCATTCCTCCAGTTTCCCTGCCCCTCCTTGCCTTCCCATCTTTTCTTCTGAGCAAATGTTGCCCGTTTAGTCTTGTATAGTTGCTTGTTCTAAGGAGCATATTACTCACAGGTGTTATTGTTTATTTTATAGTCCAATCTATTAGTTGACTGAAAAGTGACCTCCTGGACTGACTTCAGTTCCAGGTTACAAGGGTGTCTTAGGCAATAGTCTTGGGGTTTATCCAGTCTCTGTCAGTCGAATAAGTCTGGTATTTTTTATGAATTTGAGTTTTGTTGTACATTTTTCTCCCATTCTAGCCAGAACCTTCTATTGTGTCCCTGATCAGAGTGGTTAGCAGTGGTAGCCGGGCACCATCTAGTTCAGATCTCAGGCTAGAGGAGGTTGTGTTTCGTGTGGGCCATTAGTCTTATGGACTAACTGCTTCCTTGAGTCTTCGGTTTCCTTTACTCTCCTTTGCTCCAGACAGGAAGAGACCAACAGTTGTATCTTAGATGGCCACTTGCAAGTTTTTAGGACCCCAGCAACTCTCACAAAACTAGATGTACAACATTATCTTTATGAACTATGTTATGCCAGTTGATCTAGATGTCCCCTGAGACTATGGTCCTTAGACTTCAAGCCCACTAACTCAGCCCACGAGATGTTTAAGTATGTCTAAGAAGTTTCCAGAATTGTGAGCCCTATGTGCTGTGTTATATATCTGAATATGTATATACAAATATGCACCCACAAATGCCCATAGCTATACCTATATATACACACATATGTACTCCCATCTATCCTAAAGTACAATGCTGTCAGTGATAATACTCATACACTTACAAGGAAGACCAGCTAAGATGACTATTATTCAAATTTATGCACTAACCACTATTGCCATAGATGAAGAAATTGAAGATTTTTACCAACTTATACAGTCCGAAATTGATCAAATATGCAATAAAGATGCATTGATAATTACTGGTGATTAGAATGTGAAAGTTGGAGACAAAGAAGGATTGGCAGTTGGAAAATACAGCCTTGGTGAAAGAAACAATGCTGGAGATAGCATGATAGAATTTTACAAGACCAATGACTTATTCACTGGAAATACTTTTTCATCAACATAAATGGTGACTATACACTTGGACCTCCCCAGGTAGAATACACAGAAATCAAATCAACTAAATCTGTGGAGAGAGATGACAGAGAAGCTCGATGTCATCAGTCAGAAAAAGACCAGGGGCCAACTGCGGAATAGACCATCAATTACTCATAAGAAAGTTGAAGTTGAAGCTGAAGAAAATTAAACCAAGTCCACGAGAGCCAAGGTATGGCATTGATTGTATCCCACCTGAATTTTAAGACCATCTCAAGAATAGATTTGATGCATTGGACACTAATGACCAAAGACCAGACGAATTGTGGAATGACAACAAGGACATCATACATGAAGAAAGAAAAAGTCATTAAAAAGACCAGAGAGAAAGAAACGACCAAAATAGATGTCAGAAGAGATTCTGAAACTTGCTGTTGAATGTAGATTAGCTAAGGTGAATGAAAGAAATGATGAAGTAAAAGAGCTGAACAGAACACTTCAAAGGGCAGCTCGAGAAGAAAAAATATTGTAATGAAATGTGCAAAGACCTGGAGTTAAAAAACCAAAAGGAAAGAACAGTCTCAGCTTTTCTCAAGCTGAAAAAACTGAAGAAAAATATTCAAGCCTTGAGTTGCAATACTGAAGGATTCTATGGGCAAAATAATGAATGACATAGGAAGCATCAAAAGAAGATGGACAGAATATACAGAGATACTGCTGCAAAAAGATTTGGTCGATGTTCAGACATTTCTGGAGGTAGCATATAATCAAGCACTGATGGCAATGAAGGAAGAAATACAAATTGCAGTGAAAGCATTGGCAAAAAACAAGGCTCCAGGAATTGACAGAATACCAATTGAGATGTTTCAACAAATGGATGCAACACTGGAAGCGCTCACTTGTCTATGTGAAGAAATTTGGAAGACAGCTATCTGGCCAACCACCTGGGAGAAATCCATATTTGTGCCCATTCCAAAGAAAGATGATCCAGCAGAATGCTGAAATTATCGAACAGTATCATTAATATCACACACAAGTAGAATATTGCTGAAGATAATTCAAAAATGGTTGCAGTAGTACATCTACAGGGAACTGCCAGCAATTCAAGCCAATTTCAGAAGAGGAGGTGGAACGAGGGATATCATTGCTGATATCACACGGATCTTGGCTGAAAGCAGAGAATACCAGAAAGATGTTTACCTGTGTTTTATTGACTACGCAAAGGCATTCGACTGTGTGGACTGTAACAAATTATGGATAACATTTTGAAGATTGGAAATTCCAGAAAACTTAATTGTGCTCATGAGGAACCTCTACATAGACCAAGAGGCACTTGTTAGAACAGAACAAGGGGATTCTGTGTGGTTTAAAATCAGGAAGGGTGTGCATCAGGGCTGTATCCTTTCACCACACTTATGCAGTCCTTATGCTGAGCAAATAATCCGAGAAATGACTATATGAAGAAGAAGGCGGCATGAGGATTGGAGGAAGACTCATTAACAACCTGCATTATGCAGACGACACAACTTTGCTTGCTGAAAGTGAAGAAGACTTGAAGCACTTACTGATGAAGATCAAAGACTACAGCCTTCAGTATGGATTACACCTCAACATAACGACCAAACCAATTGCTTTCCAATGGAATCCGACCCATAGCAACCCTACAGGACAGAGTAGAACTGCCCCAAAAGAACTCCAAGGAGCGGCTGGTGGATTCAAACTGCTGACCTTTTGGCTAGCAGCCAGACCCTTAACCACTGTGCCACCTTATGTAACCACTCACAAATTTTTGGTTGTTATTCCTGTTGTTGCAGAATTGTATATGTTATAGCATTTACCATAATTGTCCCTTATTCTTGTGTACTTCCCAGTGTCTTCATCTACTTGGTCAAGTTATGCTGACTTCTCCCATATTGTGTATTGTCTTTTCCTCCACCAGAATTAATGAATGTCTATTATCTAATGAGTAATTACCCCTCCCTCCTGCTCCCATCTCTGGTAACCATCAAAGAATGTTGTTTTCTGTGTGTAAACCTATTCTTGACTTTTAATAAAAGTGGTATGATACAATATTATTCCTTTTGTGATTGACTTATTTCACTCAGCATAGTGTCCTCCAGATTCATCCATGTTATACAATATTTCATGGACTCATTGTTACTGCAATGGCGGGTCTGAGCTGCCTGCCTCAGAAGCTGATACTGAGACAGGGGTGAGGTGAGTAGCAAGAGTGTTTTACTGTATATTGATATACGGGAGGCAAGGGGAATGAGGTCCTCCAAAATCTGCCCCTCCCTCTTGAGGCAGATCAGAGGATTTTATTGGGACAGGGTCGGGGTCTGAAGAATCTGTGGAATGTTAGTTCCCCTTTGAGGTGGGCACAATGACCTCATTCCAGATATGTTGGCCTTCTAAAGCTGTCCTGGTTTCGGCCACAAAATGATTTTTCCTTGTTGAGCACTTGTCGTTCTACCTCTCAAAGAGGAACTTAGGTTAAATGTAAACTTTTAAATCATGGGAAAGCAAGAGGGAAGAGAGGAGGAAAGTAAATCAAAATCATGGAAGCATGCAAAAGTGAACTATGCAAGCTAGGCATTAACAATACCACTGTACTGCTGGCAATAAACAATAAATGTGAAATTCCCATGCAGCCCCTTTCATCATTATTATTCTTTATCATTATGTAGTATTCCATTGTATGTATGTTCCACATTTTATTTATCCATTCATCTGTTGACAGACACTTAGATTGTTTCCATCTTTTTGCTATTATGAATAATGCTGCAATAAACATGGGTGTGTCCCTTAAGATCTTAAAGTAGACACTTAAAAATATTAGTTGGCTAATGAATAGCTTAATTATGTCTTGGTGGCAGGGACATGTCTATACAGTTGTCCTGAAACACTGCCACAGAAAAAACAGATCTTCATTTTGTCCTGAAATTTAAAATGAGCAACAATCAGGAACTGCCTCCTTCAATTTACGACATTACAAGAGGAAAAAGAAGAAAACAAATGAGAGCACACAGCACAAATGCACTTTTGATATGTGAAAACATATGAATATTGTAATTTCTGTATTTCTGAAGAATATGGTTTTCTGATTAATCTGTATACTTGAATTTTAACGAAAGGATGCCAACACGATACTCTATTACAGATAAAAAAAAAATCAATGTTAATGGCATATTCTATCTTTGAAAGTACACCAAACCCATCATCTTCTGACTGGAAAAGAAAAATAGGCAGAAACTGAGTTGATTAGGAGATGAAGTTCAGTGCTAACATGACTCATGATTCTAGTCATGTAGCGAGGACAGTGGAGACACAGAGGGAAATGGAGATATTATGAGTTAGATAAAAGGGAATAAGAAAATAGAGCCTTTCACCTATATGTCACTGGTTCACAGTGTCACTGAGTATATCTGAAGACCATGGACTCTGCTTTGAATTCAGCTTGAGTTCTAAACTTGACAGCATATTAATAATTTGCAAATGGCTGAGGAAACTATTTCCTGATGTGATTTTTATTGGCACTTCCTGGATTAGTTCACTAATTGTTGAGGTGGCATGGTGAAATCACTAACTGAATATGACATTTCTATAAAATGCTATTAAAAATATTGAAGTGCCTATTGCCAGGTGAATTGGATGTGCATTTCTTACTATGACAAATGATAAATTTAAAGGTAATAAAAAAATAATTTTGTCAACTGATTCAAAATGCTTAAGGCAGGATCATTTTACTGACAAAGTAAGATAAATAAGTGTTTGGAAAGAACTCCTCAGGTATCCTCTATGATTAAGTTAAGTATGAATCAGTACTTAAACATGTGTTCTAATAGAAAATGCTTCCTGGGAGTATATTTGCAGGCAAATGTGTCTTAATCTGAGGGAGAGGAAAATATTTGCCTTTCCGAAAGTATCTCCTTTATTACTTGCTGATTTGTCTGAAATTATATTATTAGAGTCATTCTTTGGATTAGGATATTGGTTCCAGAAGTCTCCCCTGAAAAGACAACTATGTTGTCTTAAAGCATGTGCTTTATGCCCTTACCTAAGTATGTAATTTTGGATTTGGAAGAAAAAAATACAGCTTCCAATAAGCACCTACTATAGCTCAGGCCCTGGATTGTGCAAACATTTAATGTGCTTGGCTGTTAACCAAAAGGTTGACAGTTTGAGTCTACCCAGAGGCACCTTGGAAGAAAAACTCGTCTATCTACTTCTCAAAAATAAGCCACTGAAAACCCATTGGAGCAAAGTTCTGCTCTGACATACGTGGGGTCACCATGAGTCAGAATCAACTCGATGGCAGCTGGTTTATACGTCAGGCCCAGTGCTTGACATTCTGAAGCATAAGAAAGTGTACGCTGAGAAGCAGAGCTGTGTCTTCCTCATCCCCAAGATTTTGTGCCAGCTTGCTATCATGTAGATAGTGAGCAAGAAATAGTCATTGAATGAGGCATTTTATTTAACCTCACAACAACCATAAACCAAAAACCAAAACCTGTTGCTGTCGAGTTGATTCTGACTCATAGCGAACCTACAGAACAGAGTAGAACTGCCTCATGGGGTTTCCAAGGAGCAGCTGATGTATTCGAACTGCCGACTTTTTGGTAGCAGCCGAGCTCTTACCCACTGTGTCACCAGGGCTCCATACAGCAACCATAATAGGGAGGAATTTTTATCTCTTTGTACATCCTCAATTTGGGAGTTTATATAACTTGTCCAACTCATAAGTGGTTAGAGCCAGGATTAAACAAGGTCTATCTAATTCTGGAACACACATGCTTTCCATACCACGATGGTGCCTCTACATGGGAAAGGCTGTCAAATGATAATCTGTCTTATTTCCCCCACTTTGGTAGTGTGGAAATTATTGGCCAGAAGTGTTAAATGACTTGCCCAAGGCATGGCCCAAGCCGCAAGATGGTTTACAAAAGCAGCCGATTGAGGTAAAATCTCTTCTTACTGTGAGCAGCCATCTAAAGTGTAGATTTTTTACATCATGGCTTTATAGATCTTTATTTCTGGAATAAACCTAATAGATTATTGACCCCAGTGGTTCTTAATGTCCCTCCCTTTCCTTCATCCAGTCCATTAGGAATCTACCTCCAAAAGTGTTCCTCTTATGTTCAACCATTTCTCATTATATCCAATGCTACTATACTAATCTAATGGTTCTCTTAGAATACTGTTTTAGGTTCCTAAGTCGTCTCCTTGACTCTCTTCCCTTCTCCAAGTCCCCAGGTTTCTTCATCTAGCAGCAGAAAAAATAGGTTAAAAATGTAAATAAAGTCATGCCACTCCCCTGTTCAAAATTCCCTAATGGCTTCCCTATCATGATCTGTAATGGTCCTACATGATCTGGCCCCTGATTACTTCTTGCACCTCACTATTGTCCCCTTGCTTCTCCTCTCTAGCCATTCCACCTTTCTTGCATTTCAAAAACCCGCCAAATGTGTTCCTTCCTCAGGAATTTTCTCTCGTTTTCCCCCTTTGTGGACTGTCCTTTGCCCAGACTTTCACATGGTTCATTCCCAGTTCCTTCAAGCCTTTGCTTAAATGTCACCTCCTGCGAGCAGCCTCACCTGACTACTGTATCTCAGTTGCCCTATCCATTCCCATTTTCATACTTTACCTTGTTTTATTTCTCTTCAGAGCTCATCTCCACCTAAAATTAAGATAAATATATATTCATTGATTTGTCATATTATCTTTTAAATTCCCATTGTAATATGATGTCCCATGAGAACAGTGACTTCATCTGTCTGGTTTACTGTTGTACCATCAGGGCCCAGTATAGTACCTGGCACATGATAGGTAATGGATAAATATTTGTTGAATGAATGAATACCATTTGGGGAGAAGACTTAGCAAGAACACTAGAATAAGGGTGCTTCTTTGGTCACACTCATGAGATAAAATATAAAGTTAATAGAAATGTGTTAGGCAAAAGAAAATAAATAGAGACAGAAATATTGCCGAATTTCTTTTTGCAAACTATAAAACTGGGCCCTATAGGTGTCCACTAATTCGCCAGAATCATGTCAATGGTAGAGCCAAGGAGAGAACCCAAATTCCCAATGTTTTTTCCACTAGTTTATGAAGTGTTTAAGCAGCCTCAGACATGAAAATTGAATTAAAATGTCACTGGGATAATCTCTAGTTAGAACACAATGCACCTTTTAAATGTTTTCTGAATGTGGAATTTTGGGATTGATTATGGATGTTAGCAGAGAGGACAGCAGTATCTGTGGATAGGAAGGATCATCCGGTAACAGTCTGCACCTCCCTCTTTTCTAGCAACTCACTTCTGGGGGCACTTATTCCCCCCATCCCCATGTAAAAATACTTCCATCCTAATTATTAAATAGTCTTACAGAGGCAGGAATTGTACGTAGTATCAAGCATAAGCATTTAATATTAAATCAATCCTTTGGATCCTTTGAATGGTCATGGCTGACCATTCAAAGTTATTATCTGAGTCCTGGAGTGGTTAGACTCCCAACTGGTATGGTATATTACTCTCTAGGAAAAAGAAAACTCAAAACCAACCCATTGCTGTCAAGTCTATTCTGACTCATAGTGACCCTATAGGACAGAGTAGAACTGCCCCATAGGGTTTACAAGGAGTGGCTGGTGGATTTGAACTGCTTCCTTTTTGGTTAGCAGCTGAGCTCTTAACCACTGCCCCACCAGGGCTCCCTAGGGAAAAGGGAAGCGCATAAATTTAAAATGGATGCTATCCAGTAACGATAGGTGTGTTTTTAAGAAAATATTGCATACAATGAAATGGTATGTTGGTAACATTTTGTGGAACCATTTACCAGGTAACTTTGGTGAGGCTAATGTCTGTGTAATATTTGCCTGTGGACATTTAAAGAAGGAGTTCCTAGAGCACTGATGGACCTTAAAAGACCTTTGGATTTCTTCCTTCAGTCTGTAAATTTTTGGAATGTGAGGGATTATTTAGAAAAGAAACTAACACTAACTGATCCCTAGCTCTTCTGCCAGAATGTTTTTGTTTACAAGAGAAATATAATGATCTCTCTCATTGACAAGTAAGTGTTGATAGTGATCATCTAGAAAAGGGGATCAGAGCCACCTCTGTGATGGGAAGGATGCAGCCTATCTGTCCAAGTCCAGCTGGGGAAAAGAGGTTGAGTGTGTAAAGCAAACTGACACAGGGCTCCAGTTTGTGGAACACTGAGCTTCAAGATAAAAACACAGAGCCCAACCACACAATACTGCCCTTACCTTTTGGTGAATATAGGAAGCAATGCATTGCTCTTTTATTTCAATTTTAAGAAAGTGGCCTCGAGGGAAAAAAACGAAGATATTTTTCAAATCATTGTATGCAGTTCTTTTTGGTGTTTGAGTGAAATACTTGCTTTTTAAAGGATTTTTAAAGGACATTGAAGAGTTCATGCACAATTTTCCAGCACGGTTTCCACATTTTCATTTGTTGATATTGTTTTAATATGAATCTTTTTTCGACCCATATGGGTGTCAGAACTTTGAAATTATTTTATATATTTATAGTTTATTTTCCACCAGCAGTATACCTGCAGCGAAGATTGACAATATAATATTGTCTCATGTTCAATTCTTTCAGTTAAGTACTCGACTATAGTTGAAAGGTGGACAGTTTGAACCCATCCAGAGGCACCTTGGAAGACAGACTTGGCAATCTGCTTCAGCCTTGAAAACCTTCTGGAGCATTTCTACTCTGTGCACATGGGGTCACCATGAGTCAAAATAGACTGTGTGACATCTAACAGCAACAACAACATAGGTTATTTTCCACCAGCAGTGTATCATGTAGCAAAGAAAGACTGACAATATATTATTGTTTCATGCTCAGTTATTTCTTTGCCTTATAATAAAGAATAAAGCTGAAAATAATAACAATAACAGCAAATCTTTATCAGGGTCTTAAGTACCAGGTTAATCACTTTACTAGCATTCTTTTATTAATCTTCACAGAAACTAGTAAAGTAGTTGGTACATGGTAAACATTTAATAAATTTTTTTGGAATAAATAAATAAATTGCACAGATGACAGAAGTATGCCTTGAAGAGATAAGTAACTTTTTTCAAGGTCACAGAATTAGTAAATAGCAGAAGTGGACTTGAACCCAGGTCTCTGTGACTCCAGAGTATATACTCTTAATCACTATATTATGCTATGAAATCTATAAATTAACACCTAGACTGAAAAAAGGTATTTAATAAGTGGAGTAGAATCATATAGAGGAGCCCTGGTGGTGGAGTGGTTAAAGCGATCAACTGCTAAAAAGGCTGGCGGTTCAAAACCACTAGAGGCTCTGTGGGAGAAAGATGTAACAGTCTGATTCCGTAGAGATTTACAACCTTGGAAATCCTATGGGGTCACTATGAGTCAGAATTGACTTGATGGCAGTGGGTTTGGTTTTTGGTTTGGGAATCATATAGTCTAAGATTTCCATACAAACTAAACAGTTACCATATCTTTAACTATAGTTCTCATTCATCAATCTTAAAGCTTTATTTTAAATATAATTTGGAATCATACTCCATAGTGGCCTTATCATTGCACATTTAAGAGGTGAAAATCAAATATTATACGTTTTCATTGTAAAGCTATAGTTGGCTGCTGGACTCAGTCCATATGTTTAATTCTTTTCTCTCCACAAATCTCACTGAAATGATAATAAAGGGGCATGGAAGATAATACATTTATAAACTTACTAGAACTAGTGGGGTGAAAGTTGGCCAACAATACACCAGAGATTTTCATACATTTCTGGAATATGGAAGGTGATAACAGAATATGGATGCTTAAACCTGAGTGGAGCTCAGAGCATGCATGAAAGATCAGTGACTAAGAAGTTGGAAGTCCTTCCTCAAAACAGAAAACCAGGGGCTTCTAGGCTCTGAATAAGCACACATGGGAAGCTCAGAGCTATCAGGGAGATATTCTCCAAAAAAACCTGAGCGATCTATTTGGAATGACCAAGGGCTTCTGTGTGGGAACTGGTATCCTAGAATAGACAGACATATATCTACTGTTGAATCCGTTGGTGGCACAAATGGTTAAGCATTCGGTTACTAACCAAAAGGTTGGAGGTCTGAGTCACCCAGAAGCACCTTGGAAGAAAGGCCTGGCAGTCTACTGAAAAATCAGACACTGAAAACCTTACGGATCACATTTCTACTCAGAAACACCTGAGGTTGCGATGAGTCAGAATCGACTTGACAGCAACTGGATCCCAGAGTCAACTTCTACTAAAATTTAGCAGACTCCTCACCCGCACATCCAAAATAAATCCTACCTGCTTACATGCCTGGCCTGGGTGCAAAGCGCTGGCAGTCACCTCATTCAGGAGAATGGGGAGAGGAGCCTTCAAGGGAAGGAGAAATACAGGTAACTGTAGAAAATCTATAAAATCTACCAGTTCCAAATTACTTTGAATCCTTCTCCAAAAATAAACGCACAACCAGCCCCGCGCTCCGGCCCCCTAGCTCGCTCTTTCGTGCCGTCTCTCATGAATATTGAGCAGCCCCTGTTGTACTTCCCGAGCTCCATTGCGGAAGCTGAAGCTCGCCATATTGTGCTGCGGCGCCGGCAGCCGCTCTGGTTTGTACCCCAGTCTTGCCTGGGCTGCGGTCAGCGGAGCCCCGGGCTAGGGCAGGAGCTGCAATGCCTCAGGCTGTGCAGGTGAATGGAACTCACCCGTTAAGCAAAACATGGGAACTTTGTATGAATTACAGAGAACACCTCAGGAGGCAATAACGGATGGTTTGGAAATCACGGTTTCATTGAAAGTCTACACAGTGAACTGATGTGCCCAGTTTGTTTGGATATATTGAAGAACATCATGACTGCAAAGGAGTGTTTACATCGTTTTTGTGCAGACTGCATTATCACAGCCCTCAGAAGTGGCAAAAAAGAATGTCCTACCTGTCAGAAAAAGCTAGTTTCCAAAAAGATCACTAAGGCCAGACCCAAACTTTGAGGCCCTCCTCAGCAAAATTTATCCAAGTCGTGATGAGTATGAAGCTCACCAAGAAAGAGTATTAGCCAGGATCAACAAGCACCAACAATCATCAAGCACTCAGTCACAGCATTGAGGAAAGACGTAAGATACAGGCCGTGAACAGACTACAGCGAGGTCCAGATTGAAAATGGGAGTTGAGCAGAAGATAATGGTGACAGTTCACACTGTAGTAGTGCATCCACACATAGCAATCAGGAAGCAGGACCTAGTAACAAATAGACCAGAACATCTGATGATTCTGGACTTGAGCTTGATAATAACAAAGCAGCAGTGCCAACTGATCCCAGTCATGGATGGTGCTAGGGAAATCGAGTTAGCATTCAGGTCTCATCCCACACTTACGGAAAAAGATGACAGTGCACAGACAAGATACAAAGACGTTAGGTAATGCCACCGTTGATCACTTATCCAAGTATCTGGCTGTGAGGCTAGCCTTAGAAGAACTTCAGAGCAAAGGAGAATCAAACCATAAACCTTGATACAGCTAGTGAGAAGCAGTATACCATCTTCATGGCAACAGCCAATGGCCAGTTCACTGTATTAAATGGCTCTTTTTCTTTGGAATTGGTCAGTGAGAAATACTAAAAAGTGAACAAACCCATGGAACTTTATTATGCACCCACAAAAGAGCACAAATGAGCTTTTACTAAAACCAATTCTGAGAATGAACTTTTTAATAGCCTTGTTCTTTAATATTAAAGATGTACCATCTCTACTTTTATAGACAGAATCTCAGATATGCTGTTCAATTTTCTTTCTGAGCCAGACTAGGTTACACTATTAGAATCTTTCCCCCTCAATTTAAGATTTCCTTTTTGAAAAGGACTGCAATTATTCAGTACTTTTTCTTTCTTTTAAAAAATCTTTGTAAGTTGTGTTTTTTCACAAAGTGGGGTTTCGTTTCAAGGACTGTTTTGACCCAGGAATTTTTCATAGTTCTGTATTCTAAAGTGAAAATTCAGTTAGCCATCCTTCTCCCTCTGCCCCAAAGTTTTTTAGGCCTACAGAATGTTAAGTAATATGTATTCTGACATTTTTCCCTCACCAGAGTCTTGTATATTTATAGCTTTCTATATAAACTATAGTATCTTCATGAAGACCAAGACTCAAATTTACTGTGCTTAAAAAACAATTCTCATAGGATTATTATTTTCATGGTATTTTCTTCCATAATATCTCATTTTAAAAAGAGGTTCTTTATAAACTTAGTGTCCATTGTCATGCAGTGTTATTTTTTTCCCATTTTTTCTTGTAATAATTTTAGAATTACTGATCCTGGGAAGAAGAATCAAAATCTCAGGTTCTATGAGAACTTGATTCATATACAGATTTCACCAAAGAAAGGAAAATTAAATTGGTCGTATGTAGTCTTCAAAAGTATATTTAAAGAGGTCTTTTTTTTGGTGTTAGTTCTATTGTCACTTCAATTTATGGTGTGTGTTTGATATTTTTGTTTCTTGAAATACTAGAGAGATACGGAGATATTTTGTACTTCAGCCTGATGAAAAATACAAGGTATATTCAAAGCTTCCCTAATTCTTTCCTTATTGATAGCCACATAAAGTTTCAAGAATAACATGGCACACAGAACTAACAATGGAAGAAAAAGTTGCTTCTGTTTGAAAAATGTGTTTAACATTTTGGGTTGCTATGTCAGTTTATATATTTGGTGCTCTACTAATTACACACTAGAGAAGGAGGTTAACAGAGCCTGAGCCCCGCCTTCGTGTGTAGTGAAAAATAATTTTGTAGAAGAATGCCACCTATTAACGTCATTCTACTCCTGTTGATTTACTTTTATATTGGGGGACGGTGTTAGGTTTTTGGGAACCAGAAGTTTTTATGTTGACAGGTCAGAAATAAGATTGGCTTGTGTATTATTTTTCATCCCTGTCCCAATTCTCTGTATGTTTCCAAGTTTGTATTATCACAGTATTTACAAAGACATGTTTGCACTGAGAAGTTAACCTGCAAAGGGTTTTTCATAGGAGGGAATAGTCCTCCAGTACCATTGTAACTAAAGCCTGTCTGGTCATTGTAAATATTTATCTGTCAATTTTGACAAATTGGGGCCAGCTTGATGTTTTAAATCTTCAGCCCAGTATGAAAACTTCAAAGACTTACTCAATTTTTCACCATTTTACTGAAGATATTTAAAATCTGTTTTTACAGTTTTTTTGGTAATTGTTCCATTAAATTTTAGAATCACCAAAAATTATGGGAAATTTTGTATTCAATTCCTTTTTTGGTATAATGTTGTATAGATTATTAATGCATGTTGACTGAATATAATCCTGGTTTTGTGATATAACTGCTTAGATATTATTGGCAACATATTAGACTAGTGGTTGCATTAAATAACTAAATTCCCACTGTGATTATTAATTGAAGTTTTGTCTTCAAGCAAAAAAATTTTTTGTGAATATAAGTGTTGTGTTTAGAGAATGTATGTGTGCTTATCTGTCACTATGGGAGGATGAAAACTCTGTATCATTAGTTCATTGGATAAGTAATCATTTGCAGGATATAATTATAGGTATTTGATAGAGAAAAAAATAAAATAAATGCACAACCAAATTTACCATATGTTTGAGGCAATTCACGAGCAAAAAAGAAAGTAATTCTAACATTAAAGCATTCAACAGTTTATGCTAGAGGATACACACGCAATTTAGAGAGGAGAGAGAGCTCTAAAAATTATTATAAGTATCCTCAGAAAGCTTGAGAGAATATATTGCATCCATGAAACAATTGATAACATTTACTGAGTGTCTACTCTGTGTGCTAAGAGGTTACACAGATTATCCCGTTTAACCCTACAATAAGTATTATTTTCCCCAGTTACAGGTGAGACAACTGAGATATAGAGGAATGAATTCCTCAAATCTGTGCCTGATTAGGTATGTTGTTGTTGTTGTTATGTGCCCTCGATTTGGTTCCAACTCACAGCAACCCTATGTACAACAGAACGAAACACTGCCCAGTCCTGCTCCGTCTTCACAATTGTTGCTGTGTTTCAGCCCATTGTTGTAGCCGCTGTGTCAATCCATCTCCTTCAGTGTCTTCCTCTTCTTCACTGACCCTCTACATTACCAAACATGGTATCCTTCTTCAGGGACTGGTCCCTCCTGGTAACATGTCCAAAGTACGTGAGACGAAGTCTCACTATCTTCGCTTCTAAGAAGCATCCTGGCTGTACTCCTTCCAAGACAGATTTGTTTGTTCTTCTGGCAATCCATGGTATATTCAGTATTCTTCGCCAACACCATAATTCAAAGGCATCAATTCTTTGGTCTTCCTCATTCATTGTCCAGCTTTTGCATGCATATGAGATGATTTGAAAATGCCGTGGCTTGGGTCAGATGCCCCTTAGTCCTCAATGTGACATTTTGCTTTTTAACACTTCTAGGAGGTCTTTTGCAGCAGATTTGCCCAATTCAATGTGTCATTTGATTTCTTGAGTGCTGCTTCCATTGGTGTTGATTGTCCATCCAAGTAAAATGAAATCCTTGACAACTTCAACATTTTCTTCATTTATCATGGTTAGAAATGCCGGTAGCATAGTTTCTAGCATCACAGCAACACACAAGCCACCACAGTATGACAAAATGACAGAATGATTAAGTATCAAACAAAAACCAAACCTGTTGCCATTGAGTCAATTCCAACTCATATGACCCTATTGGACAGAGTAGAACTGCCTCATAGAGTTTCCAAGGAGCACCTGGTGGATTCGAACTGTGGACCTTTTGGTTAGCAGCCTAGCTTTTAACCACTGTTCCACCAGGGCTCCAATGTAGTCTATAAAAAAGTTGTAATTAAAATATTGCAACAAAACAAACTAATGAAAAATGTAAGGAAAAATAACTAAGATATAAAGCAGGAGTCAGCAAACAATGGACTGTGATCTATTTTTGTATGGTTCTTGAGCTAAGAATGGCATTTACATTTTTAAAGGATTGTTGAAGAAGAATGCAACAGAGACTTTATGTGACCCTTACTCCCCACCCACAAAGCCTAAAATATTACTCTCTGGCTTTTAACATAAAATTTTGCTTTTCTCTGATATAGAGGATCTATCCAAGAAGTCCATAATCCAGGTAATAGGAATTCCACTAAAATAGAAAAATGGATAGATGAAAATCAATGAATCCATAAAATAAAAATTTCCAAAGTTGAGGAAAGATGTAAGTATTCAGATTCCAAGAGTTCGCTGAGAGGTCAGTGGGAAGAATAGAAACAAAAACAAAAACAACACCCAACTGCACACACACACGCGCACACACACACACCTTGCATTTAAATACATTATAGCAAACTGAACACCTTAGATAAAGAAAACATGCCAACCATTTCTACAAAGGAAAAAAGGGGTTATTTTTAAAAAGATATGAAAATAATATTATCAGAGTTCTTATCAGCATTATTTGATGCTGAAAGTTCTGAGGACAGTACTGCATGACTATTATGCTGAATGGTGCTTGACACATAGTAAGTGCCAAGTAAACAGTTGTTTGACAAATGATATGCACGTTATCAGCAGGCTCAGCTACCACATGTACTGGTAGTATTATCCTACCCTCAATTTTAGGTGCATCAATGCCTGCTGAAAGCCTGCTGGTGCTGCATCTTCTGTGACCACCTGCTTAAAACAAAGGGAAACTATGAGTTATGATTCTCATAACTATTTTCCACTGTTCCATTTTTTCAGTGTTAATGTATCTTTAAATACATTAAATTATTTTAATTATAGACAATTTTTTAAAATGATAGGCATTCTTTATGAGATTATTCTTATCAAGGGGAAGTGAATGGATAAATAGTTGAAACAAGGTAAGATTTGGAGAATCTTTTTTTTTTTTTAATTTTATTTTATTGTACTCTAAGTGAAAGTTTACAATTCAAGTTAGTCTCTCATACAAAAATTTATACATACATTGGTATGTGACACTAATTGCTCTCCCCATACTGTGACAACACATTCCTCCTTTCCACACCTGATATCCCGTGTCCATTCAAGCAGCTCCTGACCCTCTCTGCCTTCTGATCTCACCTCCGGACAGAAGCTGCCCATTTAGTCTCATGTATGTACTTGAGCTAAGAAGCACACTCTTCACAAGTATCATTTTACGTCCAATAGTCCAGTCTAATCTTTGACTGAAGAGTTGGCCTCGGGAATGGTTTTAGTGCTAGGTTAACAGACAGTCCAGGGACCATGCTCTCTGGGGTTCCTCTAGTCTCAGTCAGACCATTAAGTCTGGTCTTTTCACTAGAATTTTGAGTTCTGCACCCCACTTCTCTCCTACTCTGTCAGGGACTCTTTGTTGTGTTCTCTGTCAGGGTGATCACTGTGGTAGCTGAGCACCATCTAGTTCTTCTGGTCTCAATCTGATGAAGTCTCCGGTTTACATGGCTCCTTCTGTCTCTTGCGCTGATACTTTCCTTGTGACTTTGGTGTTCTTCATTCTCCTTTACTCCAGGTGGGTTGAGACCATTTGATGAGTCTTAGGTGGCCATTCACTAGCTTTTAAGACCCCAGATGCCACTCACCGGAGTAGGATGCAGAACATTTTCTTAATAAACTTTGTTATGCCAGTTGACCTAGATGTCCCCAGAAAGCATGGTCCCCAGACCTCCGCCCCGGCTACTCTGTCCCTGGAAGTGTTTGGTTGTATTCAGGATACTTCTTAGCTTTGGTTTAGTCCAGTCATGCTGACTTCCCCTGTAGTGTGTGCTGTCCTTCCCAACAATTCTTGTCTACTATCTAGTTAGTCAATAACCCTGTCCCTCACTCCCCACCCACATAAACATCAAAGAATGTTTTCTTCTGTGTTTAAACCTTTTCTTGAGTTTTTATAATCATGGTCTTATACAATATTTGTCCTTTTGTGACTGACTAAATTCACTCAGCATGATGCCTTCCAGATTCCTCCATGTTATAAGGTGTTTCATGGATTCATCCTTGTTCTTCATCGTTGCATAGTATTCCATTGTGTGAATATACCATAATTTGTTTATCCATTCGTCCATTGATGGTCACCTAGTTTATTTCCATCTTTTTGCTATCATTAACAGGGCTGCAATGAACATGGGTGTGCATATATCCGTGCTATGGCTTTTATTTCTCTAGGATATATTCCAAGGAGCGGGATTGCTGGATTGTATGGTACTTCTATTTCTGGCTTTTTAAGGAAGTGCCAAAATCAATGTCCAAAGTGGATGTACCATTTTACATTCCCACCAACAGAGTATAAGTTTTCCAGTCTCTCCACAACCTCTCCAACATTTATTATTTTGTGTTTTTTGGATTAATGCTAGCCTTGTTGGGGTGAGACAGTATCTCATTGTAGTTTTGATTTGCGTTTATTTAATGGCTAATAATCCTGAGCATTTCTTCATATGTCTGTTAGCCACTGAATGTCTTCTTTGGTGAAGTGCCTGTTCATATCCTTTGTCTGTTTTTTAATTGGATTATTTGTCTTTTTGTGGTTGAGGCTTTGCAGTATCTTGTAGGTTTTAGAGATTAGATGCTGATTGGATGTGTCATAACCAGAAATTTTCTCCCAGTCTGTAGACTGTCTTTTTACTTATTTGGTAAAGTCTTTTGATGAGCATAAGTGTTTGATTTTTAGGGGATCCCAGTTATCTAGTTTATCTTCTGGTATTTGTGCATTGTTACTTATGGTTTGTATTCTGCTTATGCCATGTATTAGGGCTCCTAGCATTGTCCCTACTTTTTCTTCCATGATCTTTATCGTTTTCAATTTTATATTTAGGTCCTTGATCCATTTTTAGTTAGTTTTTGTGCATGGTGTGATGTATGGGTCTTGTTTCAATTTTTTGCAGATGGATATCCAGTTATGTCGGCACCATTTTCCCCAATTAATGTACTTTGGACCTTTGTCAAATATCAGCTGCTCATAGGTGGCTGAATTTATGTATGGATTCTCAGTTCTGTTCCATAGGTCTATGTATCTGTTGTACAAGTACCAGGCTGTTTTGACTACTGTGGTGGTATAATAGTTTCTAAAATCAGGTAGTGTGAGGTCTCCCACCTTGTTCTTCTTCATAAGTAACGCTTTACTTATCCGGGGCCTCTTCCCTTTCCATATGAGGTTGGTGATTTGTTTCTCCATCTCATTAAGAAATGCCATTGGAATTTGGATCAGGATTGCAGTGTATCTGTAGATAACTTTGGGTAAAATTGACATTTTCACAATGTTGAGTCTTCCTATCCATGAGCAAGTTATGTTTTTCCACTTGTGCAGGTCTCTTTTAGTTTCTTGCCATAGTGCCTTGTAGTTTTCATTGTATAGATCTTTTATGTCTCTGGTTAGATTTATGCATAAGTATTTTATCTTCTTGGGGGCTATTGTAAATGGTATTGATTTGGTGATTTCCTCTTCGAAGTTCTCTTTGTTGGTGTAGAGGTATCCAACTGATTTTTGTATGTTTATCTTATATCCTGAAACTTCTATTAGTTCTAGTAGTTTTCATGTGGATTCTTAGGGGTTTCTGTTATAAGCTCATATCATCTGCAAATAGAAATACTTTTACTTACTTCTTCTCTACTAATTTGAATGCCCTTTATTCCTTTTTCTAGCCGAATTGGTCTGGCAGTGACCTCCAGCACAAAGTTGAATAAGAATGGTGATAAAGGGCATCCTCGTATAGTTCCAGTTCTCAAGGGGAATGCTTTTGAACTCTCTCCATTTAGGATGATGTTGGCTTTTGGCTTTGTATGAATGCCCTTAATCATGTTAAGGAATTTCCCTTCTATTTTTATTTTGTTGAAAGTTTTTATCATGAATGGATGTTGGACTTTGTCAAATACCTTTTCTGCATCAATTGATAAGATCATGTGGTTCTTGTCTTTTGTTTTCTTTATGTGATGGATGACATTGATTGTTTTTCTAATGTTGAACCATCCCTGCATACCTAGTATAAATCCCACTTGATCATGGTGAATTATTTTTTTGATATGTTGGTGAATTCTATTGGCTAGAATTTTGTTGAGGATTTTTGCATCAGTGTTCATGAGGGATATTGGTCTGTAATTTTCTTTTTTTGTGGTGCCTTTACCTGCTTTTGGTACCAGGGTTATGCTGGCTTCATAGAATGAATTTGGGAGTATTCCATCCTTTTCTATGCTCTGTAATACCTTTAGCAGTAGTGGTGTTAACTCTCCTCTGAAAGTTTGGTAGAATTCTCTGGTGAAACCATCTGGGCAAGGGCATTTTTTTGTTAGGAGTTTTTTAATTACATTTTCAATCTCTTCTTTTGTTATAGGTTTATTTAGTTGTTCAACCTCTGTTTGTGTTAGTGTAGGTAGGTAGTGAGTTTCTAGAAATTTGCCCATTTCCTCTAGGTTTTCAAATTTGTTAGAATACAATTTTTCATAGTATTCTGTTATGATTCTTTTAATTTCAGTTGGATCTGTTGTGATATCACCCATCTCATTTCTTATATGGGTAATTTTCTTCCTCTCCTGTTTTTCTTTTGTCAGTTTGGCCAATGGTTTATCAATTTTGTTGATCTTTTCAGAGAACTAGCTTTTTGTCTTGTTAACTCTTTCAGTTGTTTTTCTGTTCTCTATTTCATTTAGTTCTGCTCAAATTCTTATTATTTCCTTTTTTCTGGCACCCGAGGACTTCTTTTGCTGTTCTCTTTCTACTTGTTCAAGTTGTAGTGTTAATGTTTTGATTTTGGCCATTTCTTCTTTTTGGATGTGTGCACTTATTGCTATAAACTGACCTCCTAGCACTGCTTTTGCTGTGTTCTGAAGGTTCTGGTAGGATGTGTTTTCATTCTCATTTGATTCTATGAATTTCTTTATTCCATCCTTAATTTCTTCTATAACCCAGTAGTTCTTGAGCAAGGTGTTGTTCAGTTTCTATGTGTTTGATTTTTTTTTTCCCTTGCTTTTTCTGTTATTGATTTCTACTTTTATTGTTTTATGGTCAGAAAGGATTCTTTGCAATATTTCGATGCTTTGGATTCTGTTAAGGCTTGGTTTATGGCCTAATAAGTGGTCTGTTCTGGAGAATGTCCATGTGCATTGGAAAAGAAAGTACACTTGGCTGCTGTTGTGTTGAGTGTTCAGTATATGTCTATGAGATCAAGTTGGTTGACTGTAGTATTTAGATCTTCCATGTCTTTATTGAGCTTTTTTCTGGATGTGGTGTCCTTCACCAAAAGTGGTATGTTGAAGTCTCCTACTATTGTTGTGGTGTTGTCTATCTCTCTATTCAATGCTGTTAGAGTTTGTTTTATGTATTTTGGAGCCCTGTCATTGAGTGTGTAAATATTTATTATACTTATGTCCTCCTGGTATATTGACCCTTTAATCATTATATAGTGCCCTCTTTATCCTTTGTGGTGGATTTTCCTTTAAAGTCTTATTTTGTCAGAGATTAATATTGCCACTCCTGCGGTTTTATGAGTGTTGTCTGCTTGATATTTTTTTTCCATCCTTTATGTTTTAGTTTGTTTGTGTCTTTAAGTCTAAGGCGTGTCTCTTTTAGGCAGCATATAGACTAATAGTGCTTTTTTAATCCATTCTGCAACTTTCTGTCTCTTTATTGGTACATTTGGTCCATTTACATTCAGTGTAATTATTGATAGATATGAGTTTAGTGCTGTCAGTTTGATGTCTTTTTTTGTGTGTTGTTGACAGTTTCTTTGTTCCACTTAATTTTTTGTGCTGAGTTGCTTTTCTTTATGTATTTTCTTTTCATATTTTTCATTTTTGTTAATTTTGTATTAGCTGAGTCTTTATATTTTTCTTGTTTTTTATTTTGACGTGTAGGATTGTTAGTTTCCTTTGTGGTTACTTTACTATTTATCCCTATTTTTCTAAGTTTAAACCAGTCTGTTATTTCTTTATATCACCTTGACTTCATCTCCATGTGAAAAAGCTATGACTATATTTTTTAGTCCCTCTTTTTTTGTTTTAATGTCATCTTTTACATACTGACATCTCTGTTTCCCTATTTTGAGTGTTTTAGCTTTGATTTATTTTTGTGACTTCCCTATCTGGGTTGGTATCTAGTTGCTCTGCCCTGTGTTCTAGTCTTGGGTTGTTTTCTGATGTTATTGATTTTCTAACTGGAGGACTCTCTTTAGTATTTCTTGCAATTTTGGTTTGGTTTTTGCAAATTCCTTAAGCTTCTGTTTATCTGAAAATGCCTTAATTTCACCATCATATCTGAGAAACAGTTTTTATGGATATCTAATTCTTGGCTGGTAATTTTTTTCCTTCAAGGATTTATGTATGTCATCCCATTGCCTTCTTGCCTGTATGGTTTCTGCTGAGTAGTCCAAGCTTAGTCTTATTGACTCTCCTTTATTGATGACTTTTCATTTATCCCTAGCCACTCTTATAATTCTCTCTTTATCTTTGGTTTTGGCAAGTTTGATTATAATATGTCTGGGTGAATTTCTTTTGGGATCTACCTTATGTGGATTTCGGCAAGCATCTTGGATAGATATCTTCTCATCTTTCACGATATCAGGGAAGTTTTCTGCCAACAAGTCTTCAACAATTCTCTCTGTATTTTCTGTTATCCCCCCTTGTTTTGGTACTGCAATCACTTGTAGGTTATTCCTCTTGATAGAGTCCCACATAATTTTTAAGGTTTCTTCATTTTTTAAAATCCTTTTATCTGATTTTTCTTCAAATAAGTTGAGGTCAAGTGCTTTATCTTCAATCTTACTAATTCTGACTTCCATTGCCTCAATTCTGCTCCTATGATTTTCTGTTGAGTTGTCTAATTATGAAATTTTATTGTTAATCTTCTGGATTTCTCTGGGTTTCTGATTGCTGTCTCTCTATGGATTCTTGCAGCCTGTTAAATTTATCATTATACTCTTGAATAACCTTCTTAAGTTCCTTTATTGCTTTGTCTGTGTTTTTCACTAATTTCCTTCCTGATGTCTTGAAGAGTTCTGTACATTAATCTTTTGTATTCTGCCTCTGGTAATTCCAAGTAATTCTCTTCCTCTGGAAAATTTAATTCTTTATTTTGGGAACTTGCTGAAGCCATCATAGCCTGCCTCTTTAGGTGATCTGATATTGACTGTTGTCTTTGAGCCATCAATAAGTTATTATATTTATTTATTTTATGTTTGCTTACTGTGTCCTAGCTTCTTGTTTTGTTTTGTTTTGATATGCTGAAATAGCCTGCTAGTGTGAGCCAGTCACCGGCCCCTCAAAGGTCCAACGTCCTGTCACCAGGTGGCCAGACCTGCCACTAAGTATGTGAGCCCAGGAGTCTACCCACTTCTCCTGTATGGATTCAGCTCAGGTGTCCAGGTAGTCAACCACCAAGTGTGTTGTGCAAGCTCTCACCTACAGGTGTAGGTGATTGGTGTAGCCACAGCCATCCAGCTGCAGTAGGTGGTCACATGCTGAGCAAGGTAAGGGGCTGATGGCCACGGCTGAGTGTTGAGGAGGAAAATGTGTCCCTGTTCCCTAGATCATGTAGGTGGGTGGGTTTTGCTACTAGACTGTGAGCACCCAGTTCTGTTGGTTGTAAGGATGGAGGGCACTACTTATTCTTCAGCCCCTCACAGGTGGCTAGGTGGCATGCATGGAGCCACCAGTCTTCAAGGCCCTGATGTGGGTAGGTGAAGACCTTGCTTAATGGGTAGAGCAGTATATCAAATGTCACAAACCTGCCACTTTAGAGCTGAAACAGTTGAAGTTAGATTGCAAGCGTATACCCTATTGTACTGTGGTAATGAGGGCCTGTGCTGTTGAAATGGGCCCACATAAGTCTCTGCAGAGGGAAAGGCACTCAAAGTCCATGGACCCCTTATGCCTGTGCCTAGGCAAAGGAGCTGTGCCTACCCAGAATTCCTAGTTTAGGGGAGCCAGCAGATTTTTTTTCCCCCTGTTTGTTACTTTGTTCTCTCTCCAAGATGAGGAGAATGGCTAAGGGCGCCTGATGGGTCCTACTTCTGGCCCAGGGGACTCAGCAATTGCTGAAGCCGGTCCCAGACCCAGTGCAGAACAGGGAGTGGAGAGGTAAATGGGAGAGAGGTTTTTCCCTAAGGGGGATGTTTTTTATCCATGTGGGAGGCCAGACGCAAGTACGTATCTTTTGCTGATCGAGGGCTGCTTCTAACTAATTCTGGATGGCCGAGTAGACTTTCTGCCGCTGGGTCTCTCCAGTGTGGAAAATGCCTCCCAAGCACTGCTGCTTCCCTGCCTCACTACTCACCCCTGAGCTGATCTGGGCTGAAGGGCTCTGGCTCCCGCTGGGTCAGGTCTGGCAACACCTAGCTACTTCTGGACTGTCTGTCCCTCCCTTGCCACTCAGTCTGATTTCTGAACTTTGCCTTTGATGGTCAGGGCTCCTAGATTGTCATATATAATCGATTCACTTGTGTTTTTGGGTCTTTGTTGTAAGAGAGACCATCGGAAGTGTCTGACTACTCCACCATTTTGGTCCTGCCTCTCAAATCATTTTTAAATTTAATTGTGTTCAATGTGAGAATCACTGGGACAAAGGTATGTATTCCAAATGCTCTGTAGTTGTTAATTTATCTCTGTGAAGAATCCTCACCATGTTCCCCTCAACACATATACAAAAAAAAAAAAAAAAAAAATCCTGGGATTACAGTAAATGTGGTGTGAATATTAATTCAATTTTTTTCTTTTTGATTTTTCTTTCTTTATTTGCACGTTGCTGTGCAATGGATTTCTCTGTATATATGAACTGTCTGGCCCTGGGTTTGTAGTTCTGCCAAGATGATTTGTTAGGCCACAATTTTGCAAAGGAATTGGACAGTTTACTATGCAAATCAGATGACTGAGAGGTTTAGTCAGTTCCTGGTCTTGATCGCAAGAGAAGGTTTATAAAAGAGCTAATCCCACAGAAGTTAGGGGGACCTCACTACCATCAAGAAAAATAATCTGGAACAGAGCGTGTCCTTTGGACTGGGTTCTTTGTGCTGAGAACCTCCTAGAACCTGGAGAGAGACAGCTGTAACACTGAAGACAGCAGCATGAGACGGCAGTGGCAGGAAACCTGTAGATGGTTGCGGTGTGCTTGCTGACCCACAGAGCAAGAGAGCTGAGCGCCTATTGGACAAGAGGCTTGCTGGAGGAGTGGGATGCCTTGCTCAAGTGGGGCTGGTGACAGAGACCAGACCTGAGAGGGGGTGGCAGCAGAGGCCCAAAAAGCACGGCCTGCCTGTAGGCATGGCCTAGAAGAAGCTGAGAACTGTCTTTGTTGGAAGCAGTCCTGATTGACAAACTGTATCCTGTCTCCTAAATTGTTTGTGTAACTTCCAAGTTGATCCTGATCTTGAATTACAGCCCGTTATTTCCCTAATTAACCTCACAATCGTGAGCATGATGTATGAGTTCTGTGTGGCCATTTCAACAAATATCCAACCCAGCAGTGAAATAGAGAGTGCCATGGGGAGGATAGCTAATGTCAGAATTAGTAAAAATGTTGAAAGATTTGTCTGACCTCCACCTCATAGGAATCAGCTTTGGGCTGATGGTGAGTCTCATCCATCCTCGTGAATTTAGATGGCTTCTGATAACACTAGGTTACCCACTGTTTCAACTAAAATACAAGTTTTAAATATGCAAAATTCATTTATTGAAAAATAAATCTGCACTAATTTGATATAATCCAAAAGTATTTCTTTCTTTAAATACGAGAATAAAAAATATTCATTAATATGGTTGTCTTCCACAAAATTCCATTTTGCAACCTCTGAGAGGATATATAACTTACCTAAGATCACACAGCTATTAAGTGGCTGTCATAGATTGAATTGTGTCCCCCAGAAGTATGTGTATCAATTTGGCTGGACCATGATTCCCAGTATTGTGTGATTGTCCACCATTTTTTCTATGTGTTGTAAATCCTATCACTATGATGTTAATGGGATAGATTAGCGGCAGTTATGTTGATGAGATTTACAAGATTAGATTGTGTCTTAAGCCAATCTCTTTGAGATATAAAAGACAGAAGCGAGCAGAGAGACATGGGGATCTCATGCCACCAAGAAAGAAGACCAGGAGCATAGTGACTTCTTTGGACCCAAGGTTCTTGCACCAAGAAGCTCCTTGACCAGGGGAAGATTGATGACAAGGACTTTCCCCCAGAGCCGACAGAGAGAAAAGACCTTCCTCTGGATCTGGCACACTGAATTCGGACTTCTAGCCTCCTAGATTGTGAGAGCATACATTTCTCTTTGTTAAAGCCATCCACATGTGGTATTTCTGTTATAGCAGCACTACATGACGAAGACAGTGGCATAGCAAGGATTCAGACTTCCTTGAGCTGATGCATAACGTATATTGTAGCAATTCAACATTCATGTACCAGAAATCACTATGAGGGGTATAAGTAAGCCTCTGTCTTTTATTTTGTGGAGAAATAAATGAGAAACATATGTTATTGAAGAATATGATCACTTTTGGACTTTGAGATTTTAAGTTTTTTACTAAAAGTTGTATTAACAGTGTGATGAGGCAGGGTATTTTTAGTGGACAGTAGACTAAGAAAGATGGAAATGTGAATATATATACACCAGTTAGCAGTAAAACTTGAACTAGAAATTGAGAGTTCATGCCTGGGTCTTGCCTGTGATTTATTTAAAAACCAAGATCCAGAAAGTGGGGTGGATATTTGGGAACATTTCCCTTTCCCTTTCATAACACTGCAAAACTCCAATGGGAGAATGTTCTTTCAAAACCAGTAAAATGTGAAGTATGGCCAGTTTTCTTTTTATGTGCTAAATATTTTACCCTAGTCTATATTTTGTTGCACTATATTTATGGAACTATTATTATATGCTAAGCACTTACATGAAATTATGTTGGTATTTTCCCCCTGTGAAATATAACCTTCTTTGATAAGTCTACCACAGAAAATAGACTGTATTTATTCAATGACTACAACACCCTGAATAAGTCTTATAATATTTAAATACTTTCTTGAAGTGTCTGATAATGACAGAGGGTGAATGCATTTGCTTTTGTAGGCATGATGGCTATCGTGCTAAAGGAATATAGGCCGATTGCTTCTCTGGACTTTAAGAAACTAAAAAACAAAACAAAAGAAAAAAATATTTGCTGTCAAGTAGATTTCAACTCATAGCAACCCCATGTGTTTGAGAGCAGAACTATACTGCATAGGGTTTTCAATGGCTGATTTTTCAGAAGCAGATTTCCAGGTTTTTGTTCTGAGGTGTCTCTAGGTAGGCTTAAATAGCCAGTCTTTCGTTAAGCAGTTAAGCAGCTGAGCACGTTAACCGTTTGCACCACTAGGAATTTCAGCACTGTTTAAATACTCATTCTGTGGTGGAACATTTGCCAACATTTTTAGAAAATTAATGGAAATATTGATGGAATCAAAGCAGTGTAGGCTATCTCCAATAAATATAATGAAAATCATTCAATACTCCCTTCACTACATGGAAACTCAATTGCAACTTAAATGTATTGTAATGAACATTCAGATCATTCAAAATATATTCACTCTTTTAATAGTATTGATTCTTCCAAATCATGTATTAACATAATGAGCATGCAGCTTTTGCAGCTATTCGTTTGCTTTGAATTTCACCACCAGTCTAACCAGCAAATCAACCATTGCTGCTGATATAAACCCAATATTTGGACCATAGAAACATGGTATAAATGAACCTTTGTATTAGTGCTATTAATTGGGGAAAGAGTTGAAGCTTGAGCTCTTACTCTTGGGTTGAAAGTTAGTATTGGCTCATCTGGTGTTTAGTTGACAATATTGTAAATTTAAATTGTTTTTATTGATAAGCTATCCTGCAAGTGTAATAATAAAACTCTTTTTTTTGTTATCAAAACAGTGCTAGAAGCTTTGTATCTGGAAATAAGACATGGTTCACTAGCAATAAATTTTCATACAGATGAAAAACAAAAAAATTAACACATCATATAAATGTTTTCTCTGTGTCAGTGCATTCATATTTCTATAAAATAAACATTTTAGAGTTTTAGATAATCTAATTTTTATTCTATACAACATGATACTAACTGATTTTCATAATTAAATTACATTTATGCTAATAGGAAATCTGTTTCCTGCCATTTTGATGGAATTTGCCTTACTCAATTTTCTGGCATGATTACTTCTTTTATTAGCTTTTTTGAGAGTACATTTCTTAAACTCAGCATTTAAGATGTCCAGTTCTTCTAAATTATATTGTTAAAGATTCATGACTTAATTGAAATTGCACATACTAAGATAAACCAAAATTTAAAAAAAAACCCATTGCCATTGAGTCAATTCCAACTCATAGTGACATGCTAAGATAGTTTAGGACTATTCCTAACATAGAGAAAATAAATTTTTGCCTGAGTTCTTAGGAATTTATTCCCTTAATCTTTTTTTTTTTTTTACTCTTTCATTATAATTTAATAGAATTATTTTTAAAAAATTCTTACTGTTCGGACATAAATCTTCACCTGTTATTTATTAAAATATTTAAGAACATAATACAGCTACATCTATCTATGTATCAATTTATCCATATTCTCTGTGCACTTAAATGCTTGTTGACTGAATGACCAATCAATTACTGAATGACATGACTAATTACATTTAGGTTTGAAACTTATTTTCTACTCTTCAAAAATTTTATTTAAAAATTTGTTAATTACAACAGAATTCAGCAGAGTTTGAATATTTCTGGGCAATAGGAATGTGTGCTCGATGAAAATATGTATGTAGCAAACTGTGTACCAATCATAAGGTTACTGAAATGTTGTGTGCATTTGATTTTTTTCTTAAGATCCTTACTAAGCATTTGTATATGAGAATGATAGTATCATCCAGTCACTTTCACATGCTGGAACACTGAAATGCATCTTGGAATCTCAGACTTATTTTATTTCTGAAAATTGGCCTCCACTTCTAGCTACTTCGTTCTATCAATACTACCCTGTAAACATTTAAACACTTCTCACATTTATCCACTCCCAGACTATTCCAGTCACAGCCTAAAACGCCATCAAAGGAAATTCTTCAAATTGATAAGAAGTAGTTCAAATCCACATGAAGAGATAAAGAGAACTTGTAGGTAATTAGGTAGATAAATATAAAAAGATGTAAGTATACTTTAACTATTTTCTTCTCTTACCTGCTTTAGAAGCCAACTCCATAAAACAATAATTATAAAATTGTGTTGTTGAGCTTATAAATTATAAGGATGTAACTTACATGACAATAACAACACAAAAAAAGGGAAAGAGAAGTGGCTATATTGGAGAAAAGTAATTATGTAGTCTTGAAATTAAGTTAGTTTTAATCAGAAGTAGATTGTTTTAAGATGAGCATTGCAATTCTCAGAGCAACCACTAAAAAAAATAAAAAACCTCAAAGAAGCATTCCAAAAAAGGAATTAAGATGCTACACAAGAAAATATTTATGTAACAAAAAAGAGGAAGTAAAGGAAGAACAGAAGAACAAAACAGATATGAGACGTATAAAAAAACAGAATCAAGATGCATATGTAAATCCAAACCCCTCAATAATTACATTAATATAAAATGATTAAGCACTCCAATAAAAAATGCAGACATTGTTAAACTGGACAAAAAACAGGATTCAACTATATGCTGTCTATAAGACACACTTTACAGTCAAAGAAACAAATAGATTCAAGTTAAAAGAATGAAAAAAATGTGCTAACAGTAACCATAAGAGAGCTGGAGTGGTTACGTTAATATCATACAAAATTAATCTTTAGAAGAAAAAGTTACTAGAAACAAAGTGGGACATTGTATAATAATAAAAGGATGAAAGGATCAGGAAGATATAACAATTGTAATCTTAGATGCACCTGACAACAGAGCACCAAAATACATGAAACAAAACTGGTGGAATTGAAGGGAGAAATAGACAATTCATTAATAGTAGTTGCAGATGTCAATACCCCACTCTGCATAATTTGTAGAACAAGCAGACAGATAATAAGTAAGAATATGGAAGACCTGTACAACACTGTCAACCAATGTAACCTAACTGACATCTATAGAACTCTCCACTGAACAGCAGAATACATACTCTTCTTAAGTACACATGGAACACTTTTCACGAGATAGACAATAGGTAAGGCATTCAAACAGTTTCACTGAATGTTAAAGGTTCAAAGGCATATAAAGCCTGTTTCTTCGAGTAAAAAAGAAGTAAAATAGTGAAAATAGACACAGTTCCTAACATAATAAATCTTATGTTACAAAAAAATGGAACAATTACACCAAAAATTTAAGTCTCACCAGTGGTATAATTGTAGATGTTTTTCTGAAAGAACATGGAAAGGCACCTAAAGTAGACAGAAGTGAGCAAGGAACAAATTACATGTACTGTAAAACTTCTCAGAGGCAGCTGAAACATGAAGAATGAGGAAAGACTGGAAGAATTGGGGCAATGGCAAGAAAACTGTTCCAGGTGTAGGGTATTAAATAATATAACGGACTTCTGGAAGAAGCAAGAATGGCACATCCAAGCAACTGAATGCTAATGTATATTTGGGGT
This sequence comes from Dugong dugon, assembly GCA_030035585.1. NCBI lineage: Eukaryota > Metazoa > Chordata > Mammalia > Sirenia > Dugongidae > Dugong > Dugong dugon. The sequence goes on from CM057467.1 coordinate 39,958,554, forward strand.
GATGGGGATAATGGGAGAGATGAGGCTTCAGAAGACAAATTCGTGCTAGTTTTATGAGACGTTTAAGGAGGCTGGATTTTACCCTAATTACAAAGGGAAAATTTGAAGAACTTTAAACAAGATAATTCTGTTTGTTTGTTTTTTTTTTTTTTAGAAGATATATGAGAAATAGGAAGGACCAGGAATGATTAGGAGGCTGTGTATACTCCAGGTGACAGTTGATGGCAGTGGTATGCTGGAATTGGCTCTTACTGGCTCATGAGAGGGGATTGTTAAATTATGCTGCATTAATTATATAATTTCATTCTGCACATGTGCGCAAACCAAGTGGAGATATATTTAGACAGCAGTCAGATGTATGGATTTAGAGTTAGAAAAGGGATCAAATAGATAGTAACTAAAGTTAGCTATAGGAGTAATGATTTCACCCAGGGAGTATGTGAAAGGTGATAAGAAGAGATGGAACCTAAGAAGCAGCAGCAGTTAAGGGATTGCCACACAAAGAAATCAGAAAATCTGCAGGCAGAAAAGTGGGAGAAAACCCAGAACATTATATCACAGAAATAAATGTTTTAAGAATGAGCAAAGGCTGGGTAAGTATAGCTAATGTAATTATCACAATAATCATCTATTTGTGCACTTCTCTAAGTTAACTGGTATAACCAATTTGTTTTTTAATTAATTTGTCCCTTTGTCCTCTCTTTGTCAGTTGCTTGCTTGACATCTTCTCTTAATTCTGATAAACTGGCATTTCAGCATATTCAGAGAGGGACTTCTATGATTTTAAGTATAATCTAGTTTGTGACAGTGTTTTAAAATTGAATAATTCTTTATTGTAAGAATACATTAAATCCTTTGAACAATCTGTGTCAAATGGAAATACTTGAGTTTTTAATTTTTTTAAAAATTGTTTAATCAAATTTGCTTAACAGTCACACTATTTTAATATTGATTTGATACAGAAAGTATCAGCATTCTGCACTATTTCAAGGTCATAACACCATTTTATGAAGGTAGATAAGATTTATAGAAATATACTAATAGTACTTTATATTTTTATGAATTTCAGAGGAACGAATCTCAAAAGTATACAATGCTGGTGGTCATAGACTCAGATAATCTGTACGGATCTTGCCACATCTCTTCCAACGTCCCCTCTCAGGTATGTGTTATAGCAGTCATTCTGCTCAAGCCTAGGAAGCAGTGATAGGTTTGGCTTTGTGATTGTCCCAAATGTGTTTGAAAATAGTTGCTAAACACCATTTTGCTTTATTTCTGACCATCCAGTCTTTTATAGATTGGCATAGGCTTTCTACATATCTTTTCATTTGTTAACTAGAAATGTGCTAAAAGACAGGAGAGTTTTAAAACAAGGAATTTATAAATTGATTAATTATGCCTAAAAACAAAACAAAATGAAAAAACAAATTCACTGCCATTGAGTCGATTCAGACTCATAGTGACCTATAGGACAGAGAAGAACTGTCCCATAGGGTTTCCAAGGCTGCAGATCTTTAGACAAGCAGATTACCATTTCTTCTGCGGAGTGGCTGGTGGGTGCGAACCACTGACCTTTTGGTTAGCAGCTGAGCACTTTAACTACTGTGCCACCAGGGCTTCAAATTACGCCTAGTAAAGGGCTTTATAGCTATCAGCACTCAGTAAATTATTGCAACTAAAGGGATGTTGAACTGGCTATATGAATATATGATTTGAGTATATATATTTTTTGTACTCATTAATCCATGAGAGTGAAGACAAAAAAAATCTTGTTTTCACTAAAGGGAAATTTAAATCTGAAGTGTACAGCCAAACAAACTGTTTTTGGACAGATGAAGCCAACCATTTATTAAGAACATAGAATGAACAGTTACCCTTTTGGGGGAAAAAAAAAATCTGTGCTTATTTGAGATCACTGGAAACTTTAATGAGATAGTACTTTTCTGATTCAGTCTGAAACTGGTGACAGTTGACAATGCTAACCATTTACTAACTCATTATTACATGGCACATAAATTAAAAAATATCTCCATAAATAATAATACCTCAATATTTCATGTTCACTTTAACTAGCTGTGAATGCGTCATTTTGTTTTTGTTTTGGTAGAAAGGTGAAAGAAGACAAGATGGGAAACACTGAAACTCTATAAAGTGGCAGGGGACTGTTAGAAATGCTTTAGCTATCATTTAACCTTTACAACAAGGTCGTGGTGTAGACATTATTCTGCATAAGTTAGCAGTGAGTGAACTTCCACAAAATCAGATAATCCCTCAAAGTTACATCAGTTTAAGTGGCTGAGCCAGAATAAACCCAGGTCTTTCTGACGAGAAACTTTCTAAAGAACTTTCTAAAGTGCTATTTCTATTACAGGCCTCCCCCCACCCCTTTTTTCCTCTGTTAAAAATACTGTTTATTTTTCTTTACCTTTCTGAAATTTGAATTCCATCATCACTTTTCTTTTTCATTTCAAGATGGCATTTTCCTTGATTTGCTCATTCACTCACATAGTTGGATGAATTGTGAGGGAGCTATAGCAAAGCCTACATTGTTGTATGTATCACTTGATGTATTTTAGATTCATCTGTTGTGTTGAGAAACGGTTTTTCTGTTTAATTGACTGTTAGTGTCAAAAAAGCAATGCTGATCTGCCTTCCAACTGCAGTTGCTTAAGTAAAGAGTTGAGTCATTTTTGTCTTGTCCTTTTTCCTCACATTCCTCCAGCCCAGTAAGTTCCATGGAATTCACCTCCAAATGAATTCCTGAGTTTATCCACTTCTTTATCCATACTACCACCATCCTAGACAAGCCACCATCATCATGTGCAAACTACTGTAAACTTCTCCTAACCTAGTTTGTCTTTCATTCTTGCCCCCAACAATACATTCTCCACACAACTGCCAGCGAGATTTTTAAAACTCTGTATAAATCAGATCACATGACTTCCCTGATTAAAAACCTATAATTCTCCCCATCACGTTAAGAATAAAATCCTTGTTTGAGCTTGTTGTTGTTACTAGCCGCCATTGAGAGGACACTGACTCATGTGACCTTATGTACAACAGAACAAAGTGTTGTCCAGCCTGGTGCCATCCTGGTAATGGCTAGAATGTTGTGTTCCATTGTTGTGGCTATTGTGCTAATCCATCGCACTGAGGGTCTCCTTTGCCCTTGTTGGCCCTTTACTTCAGCAAATCTGATGTTCTCCTCTACTGACTGATCCCTCCAGATGACATGTCCAAAGCAAGGGAGTCAGACAATGTTCTGTTGTGATCATATGGTTTTCTTTGGCTAATTTTCAGAAGTAGATTGCCAGGTCTTTCTTCCTAGTCTGACTCAGTCTGGAAGATCCACTAAAACCTGTCCACTGTGGGTGACGCTCCTGGGATTTGAAATACCAGTGGCATAGCTTCCAACATCATAACAACATGCAAGCCACCAGAGTACTGAAAACTGACGGATGGGTGGTGGTATCTGAGCCTACATCATCTGGAACTTGCCAGCTTCTCCACTTCATCTTGTACCACTCTTCCCCTTGTTCACCATGATCCTGCAATACTGGCTTCCCAGCTGTTCCTTCACCATCCCAAACTCATCACTGTTTTATGACCTTTGCTCTAGCTGAACTGCTCTCTCCAAGAGCTTTATGAGGCCCCTACTTTTTGCTTTGTCATTTAGATCTGGCCAAAATATCACTTCTTCAGAGGGACCCACCTTTTTCTGAACACCCTAAAGACTCCTCCCTCCACATTCTGTTTCTATCACAGTGTTATAGTTAATTTATTTTTACATTTATCATTAATTGCCCTCCTCTTGCTTATTTAACATCTGTCTTCATGTCTAGCAAGCAGGTAAACTTTATGAGAGAAGGGAACATTTTCTCTTTTGTTTACTTAGAAGACTGAGATAAAGTGTATACTTAATAATTACTTGATGAATAAATAAATATAATACACAATTTGTGTTTAGGGTTTTACTCATGCCTTGTTGTTGTGTGCTGTGGAGTTGATTCTGACTCACAGCGACCTTATAGGACAGACTAGAACTACCCCATAGGGTTTCCTACGCTGTGATCTTCATGGGAGCAGATCACTGCATTTTTTCTCCTGCAGGGCAGATGGTGGGTTTGAACCACTGAAGCCTTTGGTTAGCAGCAGAATGTGTAATCTTTGCATCACAGGGCTCCTGGACTCATGCCTTAGGTAAAAAGGATATACTTGCTAGTGCCAAATTATTTTTTCCATTGGCAAAGCCCTTACCCTTAAACTTAATAAACCGCAGTCATAGCTCATTTTCTTACTCAAATGCTGCAACATTTCAAATACATTTATGAAACACAACAATAGGAAAATATGTTCAATGCGAGCCACATTAGGTATTTCATAAAATTTTACAGAGATGGAAGTTATGATATTTGGAAATACAGTCTCAAAAATATTTTTGTATTCATCAGAAAGCAATCAGCATCTTTCAAAATGGACAATTCAACTCCACACTTCAGATTTTATGGGCAAAATGTTGAATGATGCACGAAGCATCAAAAGAAGATGGAAGGAATACATGGAATCACTACCAAAAAGAATTGTGGAAGTTCAAACATTTCAGGAGGTAGCACATGATCAAGAATTGATGGTACTGAAGGAAGAGGTCCAAACTGCACTGCAGGGATTATCAAAAAACAAGGCTCCAGGAAATTGATAGAATACCAATTGAGATGTTTCAACAAACGGATGTGATGGTGGAAGCAGTCACTCATCTATACCAAGAAATTTGGAAGACAGATATCTGGCCAGCCGATTGAAGAGATTGCATATATGTGCCTATTCCAAAGAAAAGTGATTCACTGGAATGTGGAGATTATTGAACAAGATCATTAATATAGCATGCAAGTAAAATTATGCTGATGATAATTCAAAAATGGTTGCAGCACTACATCAATGGGGAACTGCCAGAAATTTAAGCTGGATTCAGAAGAGGATGTGGAAGGAGAGATATCATTGCTGATGTCAGATAGATCTTGGCTGAAAGCAGAGAATACCAGAAAGATGTTTACCTGTGTCTTATTGACTATGCAAAGGCATTCAAATGTGTGGATAATAACAAATTATGGATAACACTGTGAAGAATGGGAATTCCAGAACACTTAATTGTGCTCATGAGGAAGCTCTACATAGACAGAGAGGCAGTCGTTCGAACAGAACAAGGGATACTGCATGGTTTAAAATCAGGAAAGATGTACATCAGGGTTGTGTCCTTTCAGCATACTTATTTAATCTGTATCCTGAGCAAATAATCTGAGAAACTGGACTATATGAAGAAGAAAGCAGCACTAGGATTGGAGGAAGACTCATTAACAACCTGCGTTATGCGTTATGCTTGCTGAAAGTGAAGAGGACTTGAAGCACTTACTTATGAAGATCAAAGACTACAGCCTTTAGTGTGGATTACACCTCAACATAAAGAAAACAAAAATCCTCACAACTGGACCAGTAAAGCAGCGTCATGATAAATGGCGAAAAGATTGAAGTTGTCAAGGATTTCATTTTACTTAGATCCACAATCAACACCCATGTAAACAGCAATCAAGAAATCAAATGACGTATTGCATTGAGCAAATGTTCTGTAAAAGACCTCTTTCAAGGGTTGAAAAGCATAGATGTCACTTTGAAGACTAAGCTGTGCTTGGCTCGTATTTTCAGTCATCTCATATGCGTGTGAAAGCTGGACAATGAATAAGGAAGACTGAAGAATTGATGCATTTGAATTATGGTGTTGGCAAAAAATATTTAATATACTGTGGACTGTCAGAAGAATGACGATATCTGTCTTGGAAGAAGTACACCTAGAATGCTCTTTTAGAAGGGAGGGTGGCGAGAGTTTGTCTTCTGTAGTTTGGACATGTTATCAAGAGGGGCCGTCCCTGGAGAAAGATCTCATACTTGTAGAGGGTCAGCGAAAAAGAGGAAGACCCTTAAGAAGATGGACTGACACAGTGGCTGCAACAATGAGCTGAAGCATAGCAACAATTGTGAGGATGGTGCAGGACCACGCAGTGTTTCCTTCTGTTGTATATAGGGTTGCTGTGAGTCAGAACTGACTCAAGGGAACTTAAAAACAGTAACAACTGCCCACTTAGAAAATTTTACTGAAGTTTAGAAATGGCATTTGAAATTTGAGGCACATTAAACTGTATTCTGTTCTACAACTTGAAGACATAGTTATATTTGTGACTATGAGATGAACAAAAGATTAAGAAACTGAAATTTCGTCTCTTAATATTATTCTATCTTTCCACTTCTTGCTTTGAATTTTGAGCCACTGTTGTGCACATATATTACATTTTTATTTTCATGTGATCAAATGTATTTTTTCATTTATATCTTCAGAATAGCAACCTCCTTGATCATACTTTTAGAAACTCTGTCCTTAACCTATTTTTTTGTAGCAAAAAGTAACATCCCGTCAACAAAATTTGACTCGTTCCTTAAGTTACTAGGCAAGAACCTGTAACAGAAAGATAGTCCTGATTTTTGTTTTAAAGTGTGAAGTATTCTCTATATTATAGTTGGAATACCGCAAAACTAACAAATTGTAATTCAGCTGTGTAGATTTTATGAGTCTTTGCAAGGTCTTAAATCATTGGGATATATCACAGCAATAGTGGCATCTACAACAAGCAGGCTATGCTTTTTGTTGTTGGTGGTGCATCTTTTTGATACTGAGCTGTCGGGAATATTGATTCCATATGTTAAACTCTTTTTGGTGTAGGTATACCCTGAAAGTGGCAGAAAATTTCACTGTATCCTTTACCTTTCAGAAGGCACAAAAGCTTGTCAAACATAAATTATGTAATACACACAGAAGCCAACAGCTGCAGTAGCTATTTGAAAGGATACCATGTTTTAGCTTTCCCTAAACCCAGTAAGAACTTGAATCTATTAGCTTTAGATGCTTAATAAGGAATTCTATGAATTTAAATGTGTCAGCCAAAAATGGAAAAGTTTTATTATAAAATGAGAATTATTTGACTTCTCTGGGTACTCCAAGCATTGGACATAAAAGAAACGTTGTGGATTTGTGGAACAGATGCCAACATTTGCTCTCCATTTGAGAGACTGGGCAACTCTTTGGAGATTTTAACATGTTTGTTATATAAAAATTGTGTTTTTTTTAATTAAGAAACAGGTCATTACCTGCTGTTATTTTAAAATTGTAGGCAACTTGCCACCCTCACCTAAAGATGCCATGGGGCTGAGCGTACTGGCAGTGGGGATCCTGCCACCATAAGTGGCCAAGGCCCTGGAAGTACTGTATTTTCCTGCTTGTCGTGAGACTCCCCTCCCCTATCCAGACTCACTGTGCAGCCGGGGACACAGGTAAAGGCGATCATGCCACAAAAGTGTTTATTCTGGCAAGCTTTTTGTCCTTCCCTGTGAGCCTGAAGCTCCCCTTTACCATTCAAGAATACCAGGCAGCCAGCAGCACCAGTGACTCGCCTGGAAAGCACTTTTTATCCCCATAAGATGGAGATTCCCTTTCCCTACCTAATAGCACCAGCCAGCCCAGCCTGGGGAGATTCTTTCTGCCCCTCAAGTAGCACCATCAGGAACCAGCTGGAGCCCCAGTGGCAGGAGATAAAGATGCAGATAAAATAGTAGCACAAAGGCTCTGAAAATTAGATTCAGGTAGTCCCCGACTTAGGACACTTTCAAGTTATGACGAACAGCACTCATGACCGTCTTTTTTTTTTTTTTTTTTTGTGCATCTTATTGTTAGTAATATGTACTACATACAATGCTGCAGCACGTAAAAGGACCATACGGACAATTCTCACTAATTTTCTGACTAGAAACTCCATCCACATTTCCAGGGATAATCCAGATGGTCCAGAACCCTTCACAGGTGGAATTATTACCACAACCGACAAAATGCCAACATCATCCATTTTCTTGTAGATGTGTGTGTATTTTTTGTGTATATATGTATGTATTAAAATATATCTGTAACTTATATGCCATGTTTCCAAACCCCAAAGACAAATAAAGATTGGATTTATAAAGATACTGATAATAAAAGACAATAATAATGAAAGCTAAAAAAAAAATGAGGTATTCGACTTAAGCCAGAACCGACTTAACGTGGAGTAGTCGGAAAGGAACCCTGTTGTGAGTTGGGGAATACTTGTATTATAGAAAACACAGCCCACAAAGCTAGGCTGGGACCTGATTACTACACTAAAACAGGATGATGTTTATTGGAATAAAATTTAAAAAAAATTAAATAGGACCCAGAGTCTCCTAACATAATAGCCATTACGGCTAGGATAAAATAAAAAATAACTTGTCATACCAAGGACCAGGAAAATAACAACTTACATGACAAAAGACACTCAGTTGACACCAACACTGAAATGTTGGGATTATCTGACAAGAACATTAAAGTAATTATCTAAATTTCCAGTTTCAGGTCTGACATGTAAAGAGTTTGGTAGTTGTCATCCCTTTCTTCACAACAAGAAAAACAACAACTAAGTAAACCGAAAATCAACAAAGCTTTTTAGGTCCATCAGAGAATTGAGGTCAGAGGGCAAACAACTGCCCCCAAAACTAGAGAGACAGGTAAATATAGCTTATCAGAAGCAGAAACAACCCCTGGATCCAGCAACTGGTAGAAAAAACTTAAAAAGTAATTGACTTATTGCTGGAGAATGAGTGAGAACTAGCTTGAAAGTTAAAGCCCTGCCTTAGGGGGACCTCCACACTTTTGTGAGTTTTGTTTCCAGAGTCCCACCAGGTTCTCACTGTGAAGATTAGAGAAATATTCCCTCATGCTTCCTGCAGGAGGAGAAAAATATTTTGAAATATATGCTGAACTTGCTGTTCTTCTTAACAAAGGCCTGCCCTCAAGAAAAATCATATTACCAGAACCTAACCTACATAGACCAAAAAAACCAAACCCATTGCCGTTGAGTCGATTCCGACCCATAGTGACCCTATAGGACAGAGTAGAACTGCCCCATAGAGTTTCCAAGGAGTGGCTGGTGGATTTGAACTGCCGACCTATTGATTAGTAGCCATAGCTCTTAACCACTACACCACCAGGGCTTCCAAACACTGTTGCCGTTGAGTCGATTCTGACTCGTAGTGACTCTATAGGACAGGGTAGAACTGTCCTGTGGGGTTTCTAAGGAGCAGCTGGTGGAGTTGAGCTGCCAACCTTTTGGTTAGCAGACGTAGCTCTTAAACACTGTGTCACCAGGGCTCTCAGGGAAATATTCAACTTCAGCATCTTTTCTTCTTCCTGTCTCATCTTGGGGGAGAGGCAGAGAAGCATTTTGAAAGTCACAGTCCAGGGGCTCAGGACTACTAAGAGACAGAGACCTAATCATATAAGTAACAAACATTTCTCCTCCTTCCATACCTTACTACTGCATCAACAGGAAGTTCTATACAGTCATACCTCATTTTATTGCGTTTCACTTTATTGTGCTTTGCGGATATTTAATTTTTTACAAATTGAAGGTAAGTGACAACCCTGCGACAAGCAAGTCTATTGGTGCCATTTTTCCAACAGCATGTGCTCACTTCCTGTCTCTGTGTCACATTTTGGTAACTCGCAATATTTCAGACTTTTTCATTATCATTATATCTGTTATGGTGATCTGTGATCAGTGACTTTGATGTTATTATTGTAATTTGGTGGGGGGGGGGGCACCATGAACAGCTCCCATGTAAGATGGCAAACTTAATCAGTAAATGTATGTGTTCTGACTGCTCCACCCACTGATTGTCCCCATCTCTCTCACTCTCCTCAGGCCTCCCTATACTCGGAGACAGGACAATATTGAAATTAGGCCAATTAATAACCCTACAATAGTCTCTAAATGTTCAAGTGAAAGGAGGAGTCTCTCACTTTAAATCAAAAGCTAGAAATGATTAAGCTTAGTGAAGAAGGCATGGTGAAAGCTGAGACAGGGTGAAAGCTAGGCCTGTTGTGTCAAACAGTTAGCCAAGTTGTGAATGCAAAGGAAAAGTTCTTGAAGGAAATTAAAAGTGCTACTCCAGTGAACACACAAATGATAAAAAAGCGAAACAGCTTATTGCTGATACAGAGAAAGTCTTAGTGGTCTGGATAGAAGATCAGACCAGCTACAATATTCCCTTAAGCCAGAGCCTAATCCAGAGCAAGGCCCTAACTCTCTTCAATTCTATGAAGGCTAAGAAAGATAAGGAATCTGCAGAAGAAGAATTTGACACTATCAGAGATTGGTTCATGCGGTTTAAGGAAAGAAGCCATTTCCCTAACATAAAAGTGCAAGGTGAAGCAACAAGTGCTGATGTAGAAGCTGCAGTAAGTTATCCAGAAGATCTAGCTAAGATAATTGATGAAGTTGTCTATACCAAACAACAGATTTTCAGTGTAGACTAAACAGCCTTGTATTGGAAGAAGATGCCATCTAGTACTTTCGTAGCTAGAGAGAAGTCAATGCCTGGCTTCAAAGCTTCAAAGGACAGGCTAACTCTCTTGTCAGGGGCTAATGCAACTGCTGACTTTAAATTGAAGCCAATTCTCATTTACTATTCTGAAAATCCTAGGGCCATTAAGAATTATGCTAAATCTACTCTGATTGTGCTCTATAAATCGAACAAGAAAGCCTGGATGACAGCACATCTGTTTACAACATGGTTTACTGAATATTTTAAGCCCATTGTTGAGAAGTACTGCACAGAAAAAAAGATCCTTTCAAAATATTACTGCTCATTGACAATGCACTTGGTCACCCAAGAGCTCTGATGGAAATGTACAAGGAATTAATGTTGTTTTCATGCCTATTAACACAACATGCATACTGCAGCCTATGGATCAAGGAATAATTTCAGCTTTCAAGTCGTTATTATTTTGTAAGGCTATAGCTGCCATAGATGGTGATTCCTCTGATGGATCTGGGTAAAGTAAGTTGAAAACCTTCTGGAAAGGATTCACCATTCTAGATGCCATTAAGAACATTCACAATCCATGGGAGGTGGTCAAAATATCAGTATTAACCGGAGTTTGGGAGAAGTTGATTCCAACCTTCATGGGTGACTTTGAGGGGTTCAAGACTTCAGTGGAGGAAGTAGCTACAGATGTGGTGGAAATATCAAGAGAACTAGAGTTAAAAGTGGAGACTGAAGATGTGACTGAATTGCTGCAATCTCGGGATAAAACCTTGAAGGGTGACAAGTTGCTTCTTATGGATGAGCGAAGAAAGTAGTTTCTTGAGATGAACTCTACTCCTGGTGAAGATGCTGTGAACGTTGTTGAAATGACAACAAAGGGTTTAGAATATTACATAAACTTAGTTGATAAAGCAGCAGCAGGGTTTGAGAGGATTGACTCCAAATCTGAAAGAAGTTCTACTGTGGGTAAAATGCTATCAAGTAGCATCATATGCTACAGAAAAATCTTTTGTGAAAGGAAGAGTCAATGGATGTGGCAAACTTCATTGTTATCTTATTTTTAAAAATTGCCACCACCATTCCAACCTTCAGCAACCACCGCACTGATCAGTCAGCAGCCATCAACATTGAGGGAAGACCCCCCACCAGCAAAAAGATTATGACTTGCTAAAAGCTCAGATGTTAGTTAGCATATTTTAACAATAAAGTGTTTTTTAATTAAAATATGTACATTGCTTTTTAGACATAATGCTGTTGCACACTTAATAGACTATAGTATAATGTAAACAACTTTTATGTGCACTGGGAAATCAAAAACATCGTGTGACTCACTTTATTGCAATATTCGCTTTACTGTGGTGGTCTGGAACTGAACCAGCAGTAGCTCTGAAATATGCCTGTATAATAGCTGGAAATTACAGCTGAAGAGAACTAAAAAACTCAGACCTTATCTGAAGATTCTCCAGGGAAACCCAAACACAACAAGAGAGACAAAAATAAGGACACTAGAGGAAATTTTAGGGTTTGAAACCTACTTACAGCAACTGCATTATACTTCTCTTCAGAAGCCATGCAAGCAAGAAGGAAATGGAGTGAAATATTTAAAATGTTGAAATAAAAAAATCACCAAGCTAGAACTCTGTGTACAGTGAAATTATTATTCAAAAATGAAGGATAAATAAAGACTTTTTCCGACAAGCAAAAATTCAAGGAATGTGTCACCAGGGGAGTTGAATCATTCTCATTTTGACATAGACAACTTATTCAACAGAAAAAATTCATGTTGTTGTTAGGTGCCGTTGAGTCATTTCCAGCTCATAGGGATCTTATGTACAACTGAAGGAAACTCTAGCTGGTCCTTTGCCATTCTCATAATCTTTGTTATGCTTGAGCCCATTTCTGCAGCCATTGTGTCAGTCCATCTCTTTGAAGGTCTTCTTTTTCACCAACCCTCTACTTTACCAAGCATGACATCCTTCTCCAAGAACCGGTCCCTCCTGATGAATGCCCAAAGTAAGTGAGACAAAGTCTTGCTATCCTCGCTTCTAAGGAGCATTCTAGCTGTACTTCCTCCAAGACAGATTTGTTTGTTCTTCTGGCAGTCCATGGTATATTCAGTATTCTTCACCAACACCATAATTCAAAGGCATCAGTTCTTCTTCAGTCTTCCTTATTCATTGACCAGCTTTCACATGCATACGAGGTCATTGAAAATACCATGGCTTGGGTCAGGTGCACCTTTGTCCTTAAAGTGACATCTTTGTTTTCAACACTTTAAAGAGGTCTTTTTGCAGTAGATTTGTCCAATGCAATACATCCCTTGCATTCTTGACTGCTGTTTTCATGGGCATTGATTGTGGATCCAAGTAAATTGAAATCCTTAACAAAGTCAATATTTTCTCCATTTATCATAGTGTTGCTTATTGGTCCAGTTGTGAAGATATTTGTTTTCTTCATGTTGAAGTGCAATCCAAAAAAGAAGAGAGAGAGAGAAAAACTACTAATGCTTATACTGTATTGCTCTTTTACTGCTATCTGATATGTCTCTTCCTTTATGCTCTAAATCTATTCAATCACCATGGACTGTTGATTCTAACTTCTAAGTATATCACTAATTTGTCCATACTTCTCTATCCTGACATCTAAATTGAGATCACCATTTTGAAATGTCAAGTTACGATATTACCCTACTTCCCTACTTCCACTCTCACCCTCTCTTACCCACTTTGCAAAAGGCACTCAAGAGAACCTTTAAGAATGTGACACATATATTTTCATCTTTTGCTAAAACTACTGTCAAAATGGCTTTATGAAGCACAGGATAAAATCCCAATCTTTATATGGCCTATTTGGGCCTGCATGCTCTAACTCAAGCCTACCTCCCATTCTCTTACCTGGGCTCTATCCATGCTGACTTCTCTTTCCTCCTTAGTTCTAAAGAACTCTGTTCCCCCTCTGAGGTTTCACACGCTTTTATTTTACTGGAATACCCTCCCTAGTCAATCTTTCTTAGCCTAGTTAACATTCATTCATCTATTAGATCAGCTTAAGAAATAATTTATTTACAAAAAAGTCTTTCCTAAGACCCCAAACTAGGTTATATTCTTGTGGTGGCTACTTATTTATTTAAATCTTGTTTGTTTCTACCTGCCCGATATCAAGTTCTATTTCTTTTTGTATTGATACTTTGCTTTCCTAGTAATTAACAATTTCAGTTCATGTGGCTCTGGTAGCAATGACTCTATTCATGTGTCATACCTGATCAATCAGAAAACTGCATCCCTTTGGCCTAAATGATTGACTCTAAGATGGTAATGTGGCTGAATTAAGGCCAATTAGAAGCTCCAAGAAACAATTCTATGCCTTTATTTTGGACATTGAGAAGGAGAAGCATTCTTGCTGATTCTCGCTGACTTTCTGGCAGTTCCCTATCAGTACACAGCTGTAACCACTTTTGAATGATCTTAAGCAAAATTTTACTTGCGTGTGATATTAATGATATTGTTCGATAATTTCAGCATCCCGTTGGATCACCTTTCTTTGGACTGGGCACAAATAGGGATCTCTTTCAGTAGGTGGGCCAGGTAGCTGTCTTCCAAATTTCTTGGCATAGACGAGTGAGCACTTCCAGTGCTGCCTTCTTTTGAGGAAACATCTCAACTGGTATCCTGTCAGTTTCTGGAGTCTTGTTTTTTGCCAGTGCCTTCAGTGCATCTTGGACTTCTTCCTTCAATAGCACTGGTTCCTGATCATATGCTAGCTTCTGAAATGGTTGAATGTCAACCAATTCTTTTTTGGTACAATGATTTTGTGTATTCCTTCCATCTTCTTTTGATGCTTCCTGTGTCATTCAATATTTTCCACTTAGAATCCTTCAGTATTGCAACTCGAGGCTTGAATTTTTTCTTTAGTTTTTTCAACTTGAGAGGTGCCAATCATGTTCTTTCATTTTCGTTTTTGCATGTCATTATAAAACTTTGTCTTCTCAAGCTGCCCTTTGAAATCTTCTACTCAGTTCTTTTACTTCATCATTTCCTCCTTTTGCTTAGTTATTCTACATTCAAAAGCAAGTTTTAGAGTCTTTTCTGACATGCACTTTAGTCTTTTCTTTCTTTCTAGTGTTTTTAATGACCTTTTTCTTTCTTCATGTATGGTGTCCTTGATGTCATCCCACAACTCGTCTGGTCTTTGGTCATCAATGTTCAATATGTCAAATTTGTTCTTGAGATGATCTCTAAATTCAGTACTCAAGGTTGTACTTTGGTTCTAGTGGACTTGATTTAATTTTCTTCAGCTTCAGCTTGAACTTGCATATGAGCAATTGATGATCTGTTCCACAGTCAGCCCCTGGCCTTATTCTGACTGATGATATTGTGCTTCTCCATTGTCTGTTTTGACAGATGTAGTCGATTTGATTTCTGTGTCTGATGGGCAGCAAAGTCTGAAGGTGGAGAGAGTTTGCATCTGTCAGTACGGTATCATCTCAGTTTTTTCAACATGAACTAATAAATTCCTTCTTGCCTTAAGCCATTTTGAATTAGCTTTCAGGGACTTCCAATTGAAAGAACATTGATTAATATAATTCCTCTATTAATTGCTGTCAAAACACTTTGTATTTTTATTTGTATCATTTATAACAATTGTGATATCCTTTATCTCTTGTACTAGACAGCTGTAAGCACCATGAGAATGGGATCATACTTGCTTTTTTCCTTGGTCTTCCATAGCTTTTAGCGTAGTATGTGCTCATTAAATATATTCTAATGAATAAATACACCTTTTCAAGTTTTCTTTGAGTTTCTATAAGTTTATCAAATGCATAATTTACTGAGAAAAATGGAAATAACTGAAAAATATTTGTTTTCACATTCAGAAATATCTTTGTCACATGCTGTAGTTGTTATTTGCCATCACATCAGTTCCAACTCACAGTGACCCTATAAGACAGGGTAGAACTGCCCCATGGTTTTTCCAGTGAGTGGCTGGTGAATTCGAACTGCTGACTTTTTGGTTAGCAGCCAAGCTCTTAACCACTGCTCCACCAGGGCTCCTAAATCTGTCTTAGACATTTAAAAAAATATTTACTGAATTATTTTGTCTCTCCTTTAGATAACTGCTTTTATTTTTATGATTTCCCCTTATATATGCATCAAATTTCTTGTTAAGGTTATTCCTAAGTATTTTAAGCTTTTGAATCAAGAGTCCTGGTGGCACAGTGGGTAAGCACTCAGCTGCTAACCGAAAGGTCAGCAGTTTGAACCCAGCAGCTCTTCCTCGGGAGGAAGATGTGACAGTCTGCTTTCATAAAGATTACAGCCTTGGAATATGGGACAGTTCTACTCTATCCTGTAGGGTTCCTATGACTTGAAATTATGACAGAGATGGGATTATAAATCAGATTTTAAGTAAAGATTTACAGCCTTGGAAACCCTATGGGGCAGCTCTACTCTTTGCTATAGGGTTACTATGAGTCAGAATTAATTCCATGGCAGTGAGGTTTTTTGTTGTTGTTTTTTTTTTTTGGTATGCCATGTAAGGGTTAAGAGCTGGGCTATTAATGGTTTGAACCCAACCAACAGCAACTCTGGGTGAGAAAGAACTGGTGATCTGCTTCTGTAAACTTTACAAGAAAATCCTATGAGGCAGTTTTAGTCTTTCACATGGGGTCATTATGAGTCACAGTCAACTCAATGGCTCCCAACAACAACATGCTGTAATTAAGGAGCTGTGGTTAAGTGATTGGCTGCTAACTGAAAGACTGGGGATTTAAAGCCACTCAGTGGCTCCATGGGAGAAAGACCATAATGATTATAGTCAAGAAAATCCTTGGGGCAGTTTTATTCTGTCACACAGGATTGCTGTGAGTTGCAATCGATTAACAACACCTAACAACAATAATATGCTATAATTATTATTAAGTATTTTCCAAGGAATGCATCTTGAAACCATCACTGATCTTCACTATCAAATTCATTATTATTTGCACAGGCTTCTGGATTCTCCCAAAACAAATAAGTAGTAGGAAAAAAAAAATCAAGAGTTCACCACGTATATCCTAAAAACAAAAATTAACTGATTTTGCAAACATTAACATTTTAGGTCTTATTTGTTCAATAATTTTTGTTCTGGCTAAAGGTCTCATTAAAACAATTAGGAAATTTTTTTTTTTTATTATTTGCTTACATGGTATTTTGTATGCACCCTTCACATATATTTGCTAGAGACATTAGCCAACAGCAATTTCAACATTAAACTTTTTTTTAACTGAAAATTATATTGAAATAATTGAAGATTCACATGTAGTTGTAAGAAATAATACAGAGAAATCCACCCCATGTACACTTGATCTAGTTTTCTTAAAAGGTAATATTTTGCAAACCTGTAGTAAAATATCACAACCAGGATTTTGACATGGATATAATCCACTGACGTTATTCATATTTCCCCGATTTTACTTGTACTCATGTGTGCGCGCGTGTGTGTGTGTGTGTGTGTGTGTGCGCGCGCGTTTACTTCTACAGTGATACAATTTATCACCTGTATGTCTGTGTTTCTACTATATATTCAATACACTGAACAGTTCTATCACCACAATGAACCTTGATACTGCCTGTTTATAACCACAGTTTGTTTAATGATTCACCTGTTGAAGGTTATCTGGGCTGTTTCCAGATTTTAGCTACTATGAATAAAAATGTCCCTATACAGATGTGAACATAAATTTTCATTTCTCTGTAATAAACGCCTAAGAGTGCAATTGTTTGATTGTATGGTAGTTGTATGTTTAGTTTTACCAGAAACTGCCAAACTGTTTTTCTAAGTGGCTGTGTCACTTTATATTCCCATCAGCAATCTATGAGTGATCCATATTATTTTTTTTAAATTAATTTCAAATTTATATTTATGTATTAGGAAGAATCCCTTTATTTGTATTATCCTCATTATCTTCATTAATATTATCATTTTGTGCTTATTTTAGGATCCTACTAGAAAAAATAGAAGCAAGATTTCTACTGAAGGTAGCCAATTAAGAAATGATGAGTAGGGTAGACCAAAGTCACACAAAGAGAGAGGTGCTGGAAGTCGCCTGGACTCACGTATTACCAGGAGTCCCCTTCCCTAGGTAATGACTCTTCCTACCAGCCACCTCACCACATGGACAATTCAAATCCTGCCTCAGCAAAAGCTACAGATTATCACTTATCATGTTGCTTTCAAAGAAGGGATCAAAACAGCAACTATTAAATACGTAAATACCAAAGATCTACAAAAAATGATTATAGGAAAGGAAAAAGGGCCTGTAAGTAGTAATAAAAATAACCAGGCTTTAATTCTGGAGTCTTGAGTTCTAGTTCTACCTCTACCACTGAAAGTTGTGTGAACTTGTGCAGTTCACTCACTCAGACAACTCTGTTGTCTCCCATATAATTTTGCATTTTTGTTCTAGAAATAAAAGTAAATTGAATAATTTTTTTTAAACCTGGCAAAAGAAAGGAAGACCCTCAAGGAGATGGATTGACACAGTGGCTGCCACGATGGGCTCAAGCATAGCAATGATTATAAGGATGGCACAGGACTGGCAGTGTTTTGTTTTGCTGAACATAGGGTCACTATGAGTCGGAACAAACTCGATGGCACCTAACAACAGTCAAATTATAGAAAATATATCCATTAACAAATTAAAATAATTTATAATCTTTTCCTGGGGTTATGGAGGAAATTCTCTCTCTGAAACAATTATTATAATGTTTCCACAGCCTACAATTAGGAGTGGTTTATACATTGCTATTCAGATTTCAGTAAGCCAAAGTTTTTCACATCTCACCTGCAGTACCAATGTGGAAGGAAAAAAAAAGCACAGGTTTTTTCCCAGGTCACTACTGGTTAAATGCTCAGGTAATTCAGAAGATTTAATCTTCTCTGTGTCTTGAAAAGTTAGTAAATACCAAAGGCATATATATTATAACCATGGCTCTTACAGTTCTGATCATTGAAAATTAATAGAACTAGATTAATAGTAATATTATGTAGCTTATTTTACATACAGTGAAACCCGAATGATTTAATGTATTAAACATGGCATAGTGTTGCAAAATGCGTGGTAGGAAGTTTATTCAAGGGAAGTTGATTAAATTGCATTTGGTTGCCACAGTAGACATTCAGAAGATAGAGAGAGTGGATGGTGATTCACTGTGTAGAAATGAATGACAGTTGCCTTTACCAAATATATAGAGTTATTTCATCACTCCAGACAATTGTCTTGAATGTGCCAGTAAGATTTTTTATTTCCAATGTGAAAGAAAAGTCAGCGCATAAAACCTTCCTTTAAGTTCTAACCTTAGTCACTTGCTTGCATTTCAAGGTTATTCTATCCCTTGTCAACAGCTGATTATTGACCCCTGACACATACACAAGGAAGGCTCTGAAATCACGTTTGGGTCATTTAATCTGTTTTTTTTTTTAACTGTGAAGTCAAGAGCCTTAATCACATTAGTGATGCCTGACCATTCTGTTTCAATTCCAGGGCTGTCTAGTGAAACTAATGAACTGTCTTGGTGGCTCCAAAGCAGATCCAGGGTCTCATAGGCCAGTTGTGAATTATGACCACATTTCCTTTTATTGCCCATAAATCTTTCCCAGTTTTATATTCACAGTAGTTTAAAACACCTAAATTCACATCAATGACTGTGCAGCAGTGCTCTGGATGTTTGGGATTAATAGTGGAGTTAAGTATATCCCCTATATTTAAAAAGAGGAAGTCAGAAAGAAAATGAAATGCAATGTTATGTGTGCATTGCTGATGTGACCACATTATAGAATTCATTGTGTCTCTTATTTTTCTCTAAGGTGAAGCTGACTAGTTGAGAAATCTCTCCCATAATTATTTTTTAATTTCTTCCCCATACTCCCCTACCTTTCTACACTCATTTTTGAGGGGAGGAGCCATTGTTTATTAAATCACATTTCCTCTAGCTCTAGTATTTTTTAGATTTTTTTCCCAAGTTCACAGTCTTTAATAAATCCTTGATAGTGGAGCTACAGTTGTCACAAGATTTTTGGTGTGATTCTCAACCATTCTAATGAGAATTTAACCTGATCATCTCAGGAAGGAAGGGACCAGGACAGCATAATAAAGAGATGGTACTAACCTTGCTACTCTACTAGAACGCCAGTCTGGAAATTTTCTGAATAATATAGGTGTAAGAGTCATCATTTAATTGCCTAATATATCAGTAATAATAATAATAGAACAACCACAATAACCCCTATTTTATGTTGAACATTAAATATATACTAGGAGCTCTAATATGTGCTTTGCTTATTTATTCATTTTGATTCTTCCAACAACCTTGATTTAGGCATTATTATTCCATTTCACAGATGAGCACTCTGGAGCTCATAGAGATTAAATAACTTGCCCATGGTCACTCTTAGTAATGAGAGATGTTGTGACTCTAATTAGATCTGTCCAGTGCCAAAGGCCATGTTCTTAATGTGACAACATGGGTTTATTCCACTGTATTAAGCATTGCCCTTACTCTTTAGTTCTTTATTGGGAAAAACTCTCAGGAGTGGGCTAATATTAAAATCCTGTAACTCTGTCGTTTAAGATTTTCAGTTCAGAAGGCATGGGCCCAATACAGTGTGAAAGCACAGGCCATTTGTAAAAGAATGATGTGCTTAAATGTTTGGTGAAAGGAAAGAAAGGAGGCAAAGGCAAGGCAGCAGATTTCCTCCCACATCACAATTTCATTTTATTTATTTATTTTCAGCACCTGGCCACATTTTATTCTGTTATACTTACATAAGGTTACCATGAGTCAGAGTCAATTCGATAACAACGACAACTGTTTTTTTTTTTTTAACTCATTAAATATATATTGAACACCTGCCATGTGACAGGCCCTCTGCTGGGCAATGGCAACATGAGGTGGAACAAGATGGACAGATCCCACTTTCTCAGAACTCATGGTCTGGGATGACAGTGACAAAAACAACCTGTCATAACAAATCCTCCTGGAGCTTTTTTTTTTTAAATGTTTCCTCAATAGTTATTCCTTTTAGGTTCTTTGTGTGTGTGTGTGTGTGTGTGTGTGCTTTAGATGAAAGTTTACAGGACAAATTAGTTTCTCATTAAACAGTTAATCCACAAATTGTTTCGTGACATTGGTTGCCAACCCCATGATGTGTTGGCATTCTCCCCTTCTCCACCCCAGGTTCCCTGTTTCCATTTGTCCAGTTTTGCTGTCTCATCTGGCCTTCTCAGCTTTGCATTTTGCATTTGGGCTGGTATGCCCTTTAATCCTGTATACATGATTGGACTAGGAAACACGTTCCTCATGTGTGTTATTGTTGTCCCTACAGACCTGTCTAACCTTTGGCTGAAGGGTAAACCTTAGGAGTGACTTTAGTACTGAGTTAAAAGGGTATCTGGGAGCCATACTCTCAAGATTTCTGTGGTCTCTGTTAGATCAGCAAGTCTGATCTTTTTTTTTTTTTTTTTTTTTTTTTGTGAATTTGAATTTTGTTGTACATTTTTCTCCCACTCTGTGCAGAATCCTCTATTGTGATCCCTGCCAGACAGCAGTTGGTGGTGCTAACGGCACCATCTAGTTGTTCTGGGCTCAGTCTGGTGGAGATTGTGGTAGCCATGGTCCATTAGTCCTTTGGACTAATCTTTTCCTTGTGTGTTTGGTTTTCTTCATGTTCCTTTGCTCCCACCGGAATGGGGCCAGTAGATGTATCTTGGATGACCGCTTGCACTCGTTTAAGACCCCAGATGCTACTCACCACAGTTGGATGTAGAACATTTTATTTATAGACTGTCTATGCCAGTTGAGCTAGATGTTCCCCGAGATCATGACCCCAGCTCTCAGCCCAGTATCTCAGTCCCTCAGGGCATTTGCCTCTGTCTGTGAAGTATATCACAATTTTATTTACTCTCATCCATGAATGAAGGTTTTTAAGAATTAATACATTTTAGCAGGGTGATAATAAATATGACTTCCAAAAGGGGCTAAAATGCAGCAACACCAGACAAAAAGTGAGAAATATTTTCAAGAAGCATGACTTTCTAGACATTAAAGAGTTGGAACCACAGATGATATCTTAGTTACCTAGTGCGGTTGTAACAGATTTTTTTTTTCTCACAGTTCTGGAGGCTGAAAGTCCAAATCAGTGTCTCAGCTTTGTCAGTTCCTTTCTTGTAGGTAGTCCCAGATGTTACTTGGTTCCTTGGCTTTTATGTGATCCTCACATGGCATCTGTCTCCAGCACCCTCCCCCCCCATTTGTGTGTGTTCTACAATCTTTGTGTCTGTACTTATCTTTATATAACTCAGAAATGATTAGTTTTAGGATCCACTTACACTGTATTATCTCAATTGATTGATCACATTACATTAAATTGCATTATGGACAGTGACTACATGACATTAAATTACATCCACAGGCATAAGGTTTAAAATTGCAGCATGTATTTTGGGTGACACACTTTAATTTATAACAAGTGATGATATCAGTGCCTTTTCCAAATTAAGTTTGGCACTTTTAGAGAATGAAGGTAATAGAAAGTAATGATTAGTAATAAGGACTTGACTAAAACAGCATTTGGAATGAAGACAATGGTTAAAATTTGGATAAGTATTAAAACCTTGTCCATACATGAGAAGTTAATTCCCTTTCATGTTTCCAAAATGTTTTTGTTGTTTTTAGGTGCCATCGAGTCAGCTCTGACTCATAGCGATCCTGCGTACAATGGGATGAAACACTGCCTGGTCCTGCCCAATCCTCACAATGGTTGCTATGTTTGAGCCCATTGTTGCAGCCACTGTGTCAATCCATCTCCTTGAGGTTCTTCCTCTTTTTTGCTAACCCTCTATTTTACTAAACATGCTGTCCTTCTCTAGGGACTGGTACCATCTGATAATATTTTCAAAGTACTTAAGAAGAAGTCTTGCCATGCTTGCATTTAAGGAGAATTCTGGCTGTACTTCCAAGACATTCTTCTGGCAGTCCATGGTGTATTCAATATTGTTTGCCAACAACATAATTCAAATTAATCAATTCTTTAGCCTTTCTTATTCATTGTCCAGCTTTTGCATGCATATGAGGTGATTGAAAATACCGTGGATTGGATCAGGAGTACCTTAGTCCTCAAGGTGACATCTTTGCTTTTTAACACTTTAAAGAAGTCTTTTATAGCAGATTTTTGGAATGCAATACATTGTTTGGTTTCTTGACTGCTGCTTCCATGGGCATTGATTGTTGATTCCAGTAAAATGAAATCTTGACAACTTCAATATTTTCTCCATTTATCATGATGATGCTTACTGGTCCACTTTCGAGGATTTTTGTTTTCATTATGTGGAGATGTAATCCATAATGAAGGCTGTAGTCTTTGATCTTCATCAGTAAGTGCTTCAAGTCCTCTCTGCTTTTGTTAAGCAAGGTTGTGTCACCATAACACAGGTTGTTAATGAGTCTTCCTCCAATGCTGATGCCACCTTCTCCTTCATATAGTCAGGCTTCTCAGATTATTTGCTCAGCATAGAGATTAAATACGTATGGTGAAAGGATACAATCCTGACACACATCTTTACTGATTTTTAACCATGCAGTATCCCCTTGTTCTGTTCGAACAACTGCCTGTTGGTCTATGCACAGGTTACACATGAGCACAATTAAGTGTTCTGGGATTCCCATGCTTCACAATGTTATCCATAATTTGTGATGATCCACACAGTTGAGTACCTTTCCAAAATAGGCTCTTATAATTCCAAGTCAAGTGACAACTTAAAAATATTTCAGTTTGAGAGGAGATAGTGGAGTAGTCAGAAACTTTGTGGTCCCTTTTACAACAAAGACCCAAAAAAACAAGTGAATTATATATGATAATCTAGGAGCCCTGAACATCAAAGGCAAAGTTGAGGAATCAGACTGAGTGGCAGGTGAGGGAGAGACGGTTTGGAAGCAGCAAGGAGTTGCCAGACCTGACCGAGTGGGAACTGACACCTTGCAAGCCAGATCAGCTTGTGTGTGTGGTTGAGGCAAGCAGTGGCACTCAGGTTGCAGTTTCCACATCAGGAGAGACCAGGAGGCAGAGAGTCTACTCAAGCCTCCAAACCAGTGACAAGCGGCACTCAGTTGGCAAAGGATAAGTATGTGCATCTAACCTACCATGTGGATCAAAAAACACTCATTTGGGAAGAACTTCTTTCCCATTTACCTGACTCCCTGCCACTCTGAATCAGATCCCGGGCTGGCTTCAACAATAACCGCTTTGCCTGGGCCGGAAGTAGGTTCTATCACGCGCCCTGAGCCATTCTCCTGGCCTTGAAGAGGGAACAAATTAAAAAACAGGGAAAAAATAATCTACCAGCTCCCCTAAGCTGGGAACTCAGGGAAGGCACAGCTCCTTTGCCTAGGTGCAGGCATAAGGGGTCCATGGACTTTGAATGTCTTCCACCTCTGCATAGACCTGTGTGGGCCATTTCAACAGTGTAGGCCCACATTAGCACAGTACAACAAGGTATATACCTGAAACCTAACTTCAACTGTGTCAGATATATGGCGGAGTGGCAAGTTCATGACATTTGACACCATTCTGCCCATTAAGCAGAGTTCTTACATATCCACATTAGGGGCCTGAGGACTGGTGGCTCCACCTCACCACCTGCAACGGGGGTCTAAGAATAAGGAGTACCTCCAACTCCTTACAGCCAACAGCATTGGATGCCCATAGTCCGGCTGCAAAACTCACCCACCTATGCACTCTAGGGAACTGGAACCGCTTTCCTCCCAGACATTTGGGCAGCTGTGAGCCTCCTGCCTTGCTCAGCACGTGACCCACTACTGTAGCCAGATACCTGATGCCTACTCCAATCACCCCTGTCCATCTAGAATTGCAAGTGAGTGCCAGCACCACACACTTAGTGATCAACTACCTGGATACTGAGCTGAATCCATACAAGAAAACTAAATGGACTCCTGGGTTCACATACCTAGTAAGAGATCCAACCACATGGTGACAGGACGTTACAGCTTCAAAGGCACCACTAATCAAACTAACTCACATGAGCAGCCTATTTGGGCATATCAAAACAAAAGAAAACAAGAAGCTAGGACACAGTAAGCAAACATAAAATAAATATAATAACTTATTGATGGCTTGGAGACAACAGTCAATATTAAATCATATAAAGAGGCAGACCATGATGGTTTCAGCAAGCTCCCAAAACAAAGAATCAAGAAATCTTCTGGAGGAAGAGAACTTGGAATTACCAGAGGTAGAATACAAAAGATGAACATACAGAACTCTTCAAGGGATCAGAAAGCAGATCAGGCAATAAGTATAACAAGCTAAGGTACACAGAGAAAGAGCAATAGAGGAACTTCAGAAGATTAGAGAGCACAATGACAAAATTAACAGGCTGCAACAATCCATACAGTGACAGCAAACAGAAATCCAGAAGATTAACAATAAAATTTCTGAACTAGACAACTCAGTAGAAAGTCATAGGAGCAGAATTGGGGCAGTGGTAGTTAAAAATAGTGAGACTGAAGATAAAGCACTTGATACCAACTTGCCTGAGGAAAAATCAGATAAAAGAATTTAAAAAACTGAATAAACCTTAAGAATTATATGGGATTCTATCAAGAGGAATAACCTATGAGGGATTGGAGTACCCAAACAGAGGGAGATAACAGAAAATACAGAGAGAATTGTTGAAGATTTGCTGGCAGAAATCTTCCCTGATATCCTGAAAGATGAGAAGATATCTATCCAAGATGCTCATCAAACCCCACACAAGGTAGATCCCAAAAGAAGGTCACCAAGACATATTATAATCAAACTTGCCAAAACCAAAGATAAAGAGAGAATTTTAAGAGTGGCTAGCAATAAATGAAAAGTCATCTATAAAGGAGAGTCAATAAGATTAAGCTCAGACTACTCAGCAGAAGCCATGCAAGCAAGAAGGCAATTGGATGACATATATAAAGCCTTGAAGGAGAAAAATTGCCAGCCAAGAATTATATATCCAGAAAAACTGTCTCTCAAATATGATGGTGAAATTAGGGCATTTTCAGATAAACAGAAGTTTAGGGAATTTGCAGAACCCAAACCAAAATTACAAGAAATACTAAAGGGAGTTCTCCAGGTATGAAATCAATAACATCAGATAACAACTCAATACTAGAACACAGGACAGAGCAACTAGATATCAACCCAGATAGGGAAGTTACAAAAATAAATCAAAGCTAAAACACTGTAAATAGGGAAACAGAGATGTCAATATGTAAAAGATGTCAACATTAAAACATAAAAGCAGGACTGAAATGTATTCATAGGTCTTACATATGGAGAGGAAGTCAAGATGATATAAAAAAATAAAAGACTGGTTTAAACTTAGAAATATAGGGATAAATGTTAAGGTAACCACAAAGGAAACTAACAATCCTACACATCAAAATAAAAAACAAGAAAAAAAGACTCAGCAAAATCAAAATTAACAACAATGAAAAAGATGAAAAGAAAATACATAAAGAAAAATGACTCAGCACAGAAATTAAGTGGAACAAAGAAACTGTCAACAACACATAAAAAAAGACATCAAAATGACAGCACTAAACTCATACATATCAATAATTACACTGAGTGTAACTGGACTAAATGCACCAATAAGAGACAGAGAGTGGCAGATTGGATTAAAAAAAAAAAAAGTCCATCTATATGCGCCTACAAGAGACACATCTTAGACTTAAAGACACAAACTAAAACTCAAAGGATATAAAAAAATATATCAAGCAGACAACACTCAAAAAAGAGCAGGAGTGGCAATATTAATCTCTGACAAAATAGACTTTAAAGTAAAATCCACCACAAAGGATAAGGATTATATATATTATATTATATATAATCATTAAAGGGTCAGTGCACCAGTAGGAATAACCATACTAAATATTTATGCCCCCAATGACAGGGCTCCAGAATACATAAAACAAACTCTAACAGCATTGAAAAGAGAGATAGATAGCTCCACAATAATAGTAGGAGACTTCAACACACCACGTTTGGTGAAAGACAGAACATCTAGAAAGAAGCTCAATAAAGACACGGAAGATCTAAATACCACAGTCAACCAACTTGATCTCATAGGTATATATAGAACACTCCACCCAACAGCAGCCAAGTAAAATTTATTTTCCAAAGCACATGGAACATTCTCCAGAGTAGACCACATACTAGCCCATAAGGCAAGCCTTAACAGAATCCAAAGCACTGAAATATTACAAAGCATCTTTTCTGACCATAAAGCCATAAAAGTAGAAATCAATAACAGATAAAGCAAGGAAAAAAAAATCAGACACATGGAAACTGAACAACACCTTGCTCAAAAACTACTGGGTTATAAAAGAAATTAAAGATAGAATAAAGAAATTCACGGAATCAAATGAGAATGAAAACACATCCTACCAGAACCTTCAGAAAACAGCAAAAGTAGTGCTTAGAGGTCAATTTATAGCAATAAATGCACATATCCAAAAACAAGAAAGGGCCAAAATCAAAACATTAACTCTACAACTCGAATAAATAAAAAGAGAGCAGCAAAAGGAGACCTAGAGCACCAGAAGGAGGCAAATAGTAAAAATTAGAGCAGAGTTAAATGAAATAGAAAACAATTGAAAGAGTAGCTGGTTCTAGGAAAAGATCAACAAAATCTATAAACCATTGGCCTAACTGACAAAAGAAAAAAGGGAGAGGAAGCAAATAACCCAAGTAAGAAATGAGATGGGCGATAACACAACAAACCCAAATGAAATTAAAAGAATTAGAGCAGAATAGTATGAAAAATTGTACTCTAACTAACTTGAAAATCTAGAGGAAATGGACAAATTTCTAGAAACACACAACCTACGTAAACTACACAAACAGAGGTAGAAAAAGTAAATAAACCTATAAAAAGAGAAGAGTTTGAAAAGGTAATTTAAAAACTCCCAACAAAAAAAACCCTGGCCCTGACGGTTTCACTGGAGAATTCTACCAAACCTTCAGAGAAGAGTTAACACCACTACGACAAAAAGTACTTCAGAGCATAGAGAGGATGGAATATTCCCAAATTCATTCTACAAAGACAGAATAATCCTTATAATAAAAGCAGGTAAAGACATCACAAAAAAGAAAATTACAAACCAATATCCCACATGCACATAGACGCAAAAATCCTCAACAAAATTCTAGCCGATAGAATTCAACAACATATCAAAAAAATAATTCACCATGACCAAGATGGATTCATACCAGGTATACAGGGATGGTTCAACATTAGAAAAACAATCCATCTCATTAATAAAACAAAAGACAAGAACCACATGATCTTATTGATTGATGCAGAAAATGCATCTGACAAAGTCCAACACCCATTCATGATAAAAACCTCAGCAAAACAGGAATAGAAGGGAAAGTCCTCAACATAAAAAAGGGCATTTAGAGGTTCCGGCAAGATGGCACTCTAGGCAGAAGCACCACGCCGTCCCTCCACAGCAAAGATCCGAAAAACTAAGCCAAACAGAGAATGCAACAATCCTGAAACCCTAGAATATCAAATGAAGAGATAAAGAACTCAGCCGAGCACCAAATGGAGTGAGAATACTGAAAGAGAACAGAGAGCGAGGAGAGATTCATGCAGAGGTCCCCTACCAGCTAACGCAGCGTGGATCAACCATCTTGGACTCCTACCGGAGACCAGCAAACGGGGATACGAGAAAGCAGCCTCCTGGAGCGTCCAGTGGGAGACAAAATAGCCGGTAATTTGCGGTGTGCATTTTCCCACCCCCCACCCCTCTTCAGACCAGCTCGGGCTCCTCTGCTTCCTGCAGCCAAGGTCTCTTGACCGGGAGGCGCCAGCTGCTTGGATTCCACACATCCAAGCGGGTGGCTTTCTGGGTGCCATTTGTTCGCTGCTGGTGTTGCTTTTTTTTTTTTTCTGCTTCTTTTGATTTCTTGCTTGGCTCTTGCCGCCCCCCCCCCCCCCCACCACTTTGCTCAAGTGCCTGGCTCCGAGCGCCATCTTTGCTTCTTCCTGAGGGGCTCCAGAGGGCCAGCAATTTGTGATATACGCTTTCCCACTCTCCACCCTTCTTCACCAACACTCGGCCTCTTTTGCTTCCCACGGACACAGTCTCTTGTCCAAAAACACCAGCCTGCACTGGCTGGCTCTGAGTGCCATTTGTTGGCTGCTGGTGCTGCTTTTTTTTCCTTCTTCTTCTTCTTTGGATTTCTTGCTTGCCTCTCGCCGCATCCCCCTCCTTTAATTCAAGTGCCTGGCTCCGTGCGCCATCTTTGCTTTTTCCTGAGGGGCTGCAGAGCTCCATTCGAGTGTGGAGCTGCTTCCTGTTCTGTGCTACCGCGCTGGTGGGATTCCGGGGCTTTTCTTCGTTTTGAATTGTTTCTCTGTTTTCTTTTCCTTTTCTTGAGTTGGGAGCCCTTTCTGGCCAGGCGGAGCTGAGAGTCAGGGAGACTCCCCTTCGGCTTCCACAGATGTGCAGAAGGATCCCTGAGGACATTTCTTCTTTTTTTTTTTTTTCCTGTTTTTTTTTGGGGGGCCTTTCTTGTTCTTTTTTTAAATTTTATTTGTTTTGTTTTCCTTTCCCTCTTTTTCCCTTTTGTCTTTCTTTATTGCTCAGTTTCTCACCTCTCTATATCTTCCTTCTCTTTCTGATCCCTGAATACCAGGAGTTGTATGCCTCTGTGCCTTCTGGCCAGGCTGTGCTGCGACACCTGAGAGCGACTTCCCCAGACCTCATAGCTGCATCGGTGGGATCCCTGGGAAATTTGCGGTTCTTTAGCCTTTCTGATTTTTATTTGTTCATTCTTTTCTTCCTCTTCCCCCTTCTGTTTTCTCCATTTCATAGTCTCTCATCTCTTCATTCTAATGGCAAGCTCTCCTAGCATTCTTTTTTGTTTGTATATTTTTGGCTCCTGTTCCTATCTCCTCTCTCCCATATCCAGCTTAGCTCCACACATAACCATCTCCTCGCTGCATCTTGCCTACCTGCACTATGCGCTTGACTTCACACCACCAAGCATGGCAGGCACGGCCTACTGGAACCTGCCCAGCACTGATTACCGACCCACCCTGGTGGCTATAGTGAGTGCCACAAACAACCCGTCCCAGTGGCTCCTCTTCAGCTAGACCTTCCCTGCTGTATCATAGCTGAGTGACTGAACCTGCCAGTTGGAGAATGAGGCAAAAAGAATTGAGTGCACAGACGAGCAAACAACAAAGAGCATGTAGTCCGGCTGCTCAAACATACTCAAATTATTTTTCTGAAAAAAAGGGATGAAATAAACAAATCTACAACCAATAAATGACAGAAATAGCGACTGAATTCCCCGAAAACAGCAAACAATATCAAAACATTTACAAAAACAGGACAGGATGGCTCCAGTAGGCGTCCAAATTAAAACACCAGATGACTCTCCTGTGAGACAAAAAGCACTAGAAGTACCTGATAGTGAATTCAAATCTCTAATACTCGGAATTTTCCAAGAACTGAGGCAAAAAGCTGACAAAC
The DNA here is from genome assembly GCA_030035585.1 of Dugong dugon. Taxonomy (NCBI): domain Eukaryota; kingdom Metazoa; phylum Chordata; class Mammalia; order Sirenia; family Dugongidae; genus Dugong; species Dugong dugon. The sequence continues at coordinate 39,988,568 of CM057467.1, forward strand.
ATGAGAAAAAAATAGACAAATTCATGGAAAACACAGACAAAAAATTGGAAGAATTCAGGAAGATGATGCAGGAACAAAATGCCAAAATAAGTTCACAACTAGAAATTATATAAAGACAACAATTAGAAATCCAAAAGATAAACAACAAGATTTCAGAAATGGATGATGTCATAGAAGGGCTGAGAAGCAGATTTGAAACCGTGGAAGACAGGATCAGTGGAACTGAAGACAAACACTTGGATACTACTCTGTTTCAGGAAAACTCAGAAAAAAGAAGAAAGAAAAATGAAGAGACCCTGAGAGTTATGTGGGACACAATTAAAGCAAAAATTTCCGAGTGATTGGCATTCCAGAACAGGCGGAGAAAACAGAAAAAACAGAGAGGATCATTAAGGAACTGCTGAAAGAAAACTTCCCCAATATCATGAAAGAAGAAAAGCTGGCCATCCAAGAAGCTCAAAGAACCCCATATAGAAGAGACCCCAAAAGAAAATCACCAAGGCATATCATATTCACACTCACCAAAACCAAAGACAAACAAAGAATCCAGAGAGCACCTAGTGAAAAACAAGTACTCACATACAGAGGAGAAACAATAAGACTAAGCTCAGATTATTCGGCAGAAACCATACAGGCAAGAAGGCAATGGGCTGACATATATAAAATCTTGAAAGAAAAAAATTGTCAGCCAAGAATAATATATCCTGCAAAACTCTCATTCAAATTTGATGGTGGAATTAGGTCATTTCCAGATAAACAGAAACGAAGGGAATATGTAAATTCAAACCAAACTTACAAGAATTATTAAAGGGAGTTCTTCAATCTGAGGACAAACAGCTTTAGCCCTCAGGCAGGACCTAGGACACAGGATCGTATGAGCCAGATACCAGTCTACGAAATGAACTCTTGAGGACTATCCAAAACCAAAATAAATACAACAGGGAATCAGAGCAGTCAATCGACGGATGACAACAACATCAAAACAATGAAAGAGGGACTAAACAGCATAGGTATACAACCTTCTAATGCAGAGGAAAGCAAGGCGATATGAAGTAAGGGTAGACTGCTTCAAACTTAGAAAGATAAGGGTAAAATTCATAGTAACCACAAAGAAAGTTAACAAACCAACTCATAAAAATAAAGATAAAAAACATAAACTCTCAGCAAAAACAAAACCTACAAAAACAAAAGAAATGAAAAACAAATCCACAAACAAAAGTAACTCGGCATAAGAGAATAAGAAGAACAAAGAAAACTTCAGTACCACAAAAAAAAGCACTACACAATGACAGCAACAAACTCACCTCTATCAATAATTACACTGAATGTAAATGGACTCAATGCACCCATAAAGAGATGGAGAGTGACAGAATGGATAAGAGAGTAGGATCTATCAATATGCTTTCTACAAGAGACACACCTTAGAAACAAAGGTGTGAATTTATTAAAAGTCAAAGGTTGGAAAAAAATATATGAAGCTAACAACTACCAAAAAAGAGCAGGAGAAGCAATTCTAATCTCAGATAAAATAGACTTTAAAACAAAAATCCACCACAAAAAACAAAGAAGGACACTATAAAATGATTAAGGGAAGATCCGTCATGAAGACATAACCATAATAAACATCTATGCACCCAATCACAGGGCTCCAAAATCCATAAAACAAACTCTAACAACTCTGAAAAGAGAAATTGACAGTTCCACAATAATAGTAGGAGACTTCACCACACCACTCTCAGTAAAGGACAGAACAACTAAGAAGAAACTTACCAAAGATACCGAAGACATAAAGGGCACAATCAGCTAACTTGACCTCATAGACATATATAGAACATTCCATACAACCACTGCAAAGTACACATTCTTTTCCAATGCACATGGAACGTTCTCCAGAACAGACCACATCTTAGGCCACAGAGCAATCCTCAACAAGATCCAAAACGCTGACAGAATTCAAAGTATCTTCTTTGACCAAAATGTCATCAAGGTAGAAATTAACACTAGAAAGAGCAAGGAAAAAATATCAGCTACATGGAAACTGAATAATACCCTGCTTACACATCACTGGGTAATAGAAGAAATCAGAGATGGAATAAAAAATTTCCTAGAATCAAACGAGAATGAAAACACATCATACCAAACCTTTCGGACACAGCAAAGGCAGTCCTCAGAGGACAATTTATAGCAATAGATGCACATATCATAAAAGAAGAAAGGGACAAAATCAAAACATTAACTACAGAACACAAACAAATAGAAAGAGAACAGCAAAAAAGCCTACAACCACTGGAAGAAAGGAGATAGTAAAGATCAGAGCAGAAACAAATGAAATAGAGAACAGAAAAACAATAGAAAGAATCAACAAAACCAGAAGTTGGTTCTTTGAAAGAATCAACAAAATTGACAAACCACTGGCCAGACTGACAAAAGAAAAACAGGAAAGGACACAAATAACCCAAATAAGAAATGAAACGGGGGACATTACAACACACCCAACTGAAATAAAAAGGATTATAAAACAATATTATGAAAAACTATACTCCAACAAATTTGAAAACCTAGAGGAAATGGATAAATTTCTAGAAACACATGGCCTACACAAACTACAACAAAGTGATGTTGAAAATCTGAACAGACCCATAACAAGAGAAGAGATTGAAAAGGTAATAAAAAAACTCCCTACCAAAAAAAGCCCTGGCCCAGATGGCTTCATTGGAGAATTCTACAAAACAGTTACAGAAGAGCTTGTACCAGTTCTATTCAAGCTGTTTCAGAGCATAGAAGAGGAAGCAACACTTCCAAATTCATTCAATGAAGCCAATATAACGCTGATACTAACACCAGGCAAAGACGTCACAAAAAAAAAAGAAAATTACAGACCAATATCTCTCATGAATATAGATGCAAAAATTCTGAACAAAATTCTAGCCAATAGAATTCAACATCATATCAAAAAAATAATACACCACGACCAAGTAGGATTCATACCTGGTATGCAAGGATGGTTCAACATTAGAAAATCAATCAACCTAATCCACCACATAAATAAAAGGAAAGAAAAGAATCACATGATCATCTCAACTGACGCAGAAAAGGAATTTGACAAAGTCCACCACACATTCCTGATAAAAGCTCTCAATAAAATAGGTATAGAAGGGAAATTTCTCAACATAATAAAGGGCATCTATGCAAAACCAATGGCCAACATCATTCTTAATGGAGAGAGGCTGAAAACATTCCCCTTGAAAACAGGAACAAGACAAGGATGCCCTTTATCACCACTCCTGTTTAACATTGTGCTGGAAGTTCTAGCTAGACCAATAAGGCAAGAAAAAGAAATAAAGGGCATCCAAATTGGTAATGACGAAGTTAAACTGTCCCTGTTTGCAGATGATATGATACTATACATAGAAAACCCTAAAGACTCCACGAGAAATCTACTGGAACTACTAGAAAGATTCAGCAGATTAGCAGGATACAAGATAAACATTAAAAATTAGTTGGATTCCTATACACCAGTAAGGAGAACATTGAAAAGGAAATCAGGAAATCAATACCATTTTCAATAACCCCAAAAAAGATAAAATACTTAGGAATAAATCTGACCAGGGATGTAAAAGACCTATACAAAGAAAACTACAAAACGCTACTGCATGAAACCCAAAGGCCTCTACATAAATGGAAAAACATACCATGCTCATGGATAGGCAGACTCAACATTGTGAAAATGGCAATTCTACCCAAAGCAATTTACAAATACAACGCAATCCCGAACCAAATACCAGCAACATTCTTCAAAGAGATGTAAAAACTAATCATTAACTTTATATGGAAAGGGAAGAAGCCCTGAATAAGTAAAGCACTGCTGAAGAAGTAGAATAAAGTTGGAGGACTCACACTACCTGACTTCAGAACCTACTATACAGCTACAGTAGTCAAAACAGCCTGCTACTGATACAACGACAGATACATTGACCAATGGAACAGAATTGAGAACCCAGATGTAAATCCATCCACCTACGGTCACCTGATCTTTGGCAAGGGCCCAAAGTCCATCAAATGGGGAAAAGACAGCCTTTTTAACAAAGGGTGCTGGCAAAACTGCATATCCATCAGCAAAAAAATGAAACAGGACCCTTACCTCACACCGTATACAAAAACTACTTCAAAATGGATCAAAGACCTGAATATAAAGCCTAAAACTATAAAGTTCACAGAAGAAAAAATAGGGCCAACACTTCAGGCCTTAATACATGGCATTAACAGGAGACAAACCATAACCATCAACGCACAAAATTCAACAGATAAGCTAGATAACTGGGATGTTCTAAAAATCAAACACCTATGCTCTTCAAAAGACTTCACTAAAAGAGTAAAAAGAGAACCTACAGACTGGGAAAAAATTTTTGGACATTACAAGTCAGACTAAGGTCTAATCGCCATAATCTACAAGAAAATCCAACACCTCTACAACAAAAAGACAAATAATCCTAGTAAAAAATGGGCAAAGGAAATGAACAGACACCTCACCAAAGAAGACATTCGAATGGCCAACAGACACATGAGGAAATGCTCGAGATCACTAGCCATTAGAGAAATGCAAATTAAAACCACAATGAGATACCATCTCACCCTGGCATTGCTGGCACGAATCAAAAACACTGGAAGTAACAAATGTTGGAGGGGCTGCGGGGAGATGGGAACGCTTATGCACTGCTGGTAGGAATGCAAAATGATACAACCATTTTGGAAAATGATATGGCGCTTCCTCAGAAAGCTAGAAATAGACATACCATTCGATCCAGCAATCCCACTCTTAGGAATATATCCTAGAGAAAGAAGAGTCGTCACTCGAATAGACATATGCACACTTATGTTCATGGTAGCATTGTTCACAACAGCAAAAAGATGGAAACAACCTAGGTGACCATCAACAGATGAATGGATAAACAAACTATGGTACATACACACAATGGAGTACTATGCAACGAGAAAGAACAACAATGAATCTGTGAAGCATCTCATAACATGGATGAAACTGGAGGACATTATGCTGAGTGAAATACGTCAATCACAAAAGGACAAATATTGTATGAGACCTCTATTGTAAAACCCCTTGAAAAAGTTCACACGCAAAATGTAACAATCTTTGTTGGTTACCAGGGATAGGAGGGGTGGGGGGGAATACTAAATAGGCAATAGATAAGTGGTATCTTGGGTGAAGGTGAGACAGTATACAATACAGGGGAAAGTAGCACAACCTGTACAAGGAAAGGTCATGGAAGCCCCATAGACACATCGAAACTTCCTGAGGGACTGAGTTGCTGGGCGGAGGGCTCTGGGGACCGTGGTCTTGGGGAACATCTAGCTCATTTGGCATGACACAGCTTATAAAGACAATGCTCTACATTCTACCTTGGTGAGTAGTGTCTGGGGTCTTAAAAGCCTGTGAGCAGCCATGTAAGATACTCCACTGGTCTCATCCCTTCGGGAGCAAGGGAGAATGAAGAGAACAGGATACAAGGAAAAGATTAGTCCAAAGGACTAATTGTCCAGAGCTACCAAGGCCTCCACCAGACTGAGTCCAGTGCAGCTAGATGGTGCCCGGCTACCACCACTGACTGCTCTGACCAGGATCACAACAGAGGGTTCTGGAAAGAGCTGGAGAAGGTTGTAGAGCATAATTCTAACTCACCAAAAAAAAAAAAAAAAAAAAAAGACCAGATTTACTGGCCTAAAGGAGACTGGAGAAACCTCGAGAGTATGGCCTCCAGACCCCCTTTTAGCTCAGTGGTGAAGTTACCTCTGAGGTTCACTGTTCAGCCTGGGAGTGGACAGCCCCATAAAACCAAACGAGACTAACGAGGTACAGGAGTCCAGTGAGAAGGGCCAGAAGGCAGAAGGGGACAAGGAAGCTGGTGATAGGGAACCCCAGGATGAGTAAGGATATTGTTGATGTGTTGTGAGATTGTTAACCATTGTCAAAGGGCAACATTTGTAGTAACTGTTAAATGAGAAACTATTTTGTTCTGTAAGCCTTTATCTTAAGTGAGAATAATAGCACAATTGGAAGAGCGTAGTCAATGTCACTGAACTGTGTATGTAGAAATTTTTGAAACAATGTATCTTTGGCTATGTGTATTTTCACCAAAAAAAAAAAAAAAAAGTCAAGAATTTAGAGGGTTAATATGTTGTGAGGTTAACCAATGTCATAAAACAACATGTGTACTACTGTTTCATGAGAAACTATTTGTTCTGCAAGCCTTCATCTGAAATACAATAAAATAAATAAATAAATAAATAAATTTGGGGAAAAAAAAGGGCATTTATACAAAGCCAGCAGCCAGCATCATCCTGAAAGGAGAGAGTCTGAAAGCATTTCCCTTGAGAGTAAGAACCAGACAAGGATGCCCTAATCATTACTCTTAGCCAGAGCAATTAGGCTAGAAAAAGAAGTAAAGGGTGTCCTAATTGGTAAAGAAGAAGTAAAAGTATCTCTATTTGTGGATGATATGATCTTATACACAGAAAACCTCAAAGAATCCACAAGAAAACTACTGGAACTAATAGATGATTTTAGCAAATTATCAGGATACAAGATAAATATACAAAAATCAGTTGGATTCCCCTACACCAACAAAGAAAACTATGAAGAGGAAATCACCAAATCAATAACATTTCCAGTAGCCCCCAAGAAGATTAAATACTCAGGAATAAATCTAACCAGAGATGTAAAAAGACCTATGTAAAGAAAACTAGAAGACTCTACTGCAAGAAACCAAAAGAGACTTACGTAAGTGGAAAAATGTACTTTGCTCATGGATAAGAGGACTCAACATAGTGAACATGTCAATTCTACGTATAGTGATCTACAGATACAGTGCAATCCTGATCCAAATTTAATGAGATGGAGAAACAAATCACCAACTTCATATGGAAAGGGAAGAGGCCCTGGATAAGTAAACCATTACTCAAGAAGAAGAACAAAGTGGGAGGCTTCACACTACCTGATTTTAGAAACTGTTATACCACCATGATAGTCAAAACAGCCTGGTACTGGTACAACAGATACCTACACCAATGGAACAGAATCCAGAATCCAGACGTAAATTTATCCAACTATGAGCAGCTGATATTTGACAAAGTCCCAAAGTCCATTAATTGGGGAAAAGACAGTCTCTTTAACAAATGGTGCTAGCATAACTTGATATCCATCTGCAAAAATCTTAAGCAAGACCCCTACCTCACACCAGGCACGAAAACTAAAAATGGATCAAAGACCTAAATATAAAATCTAAAATGATGAACATCATGGAGGAAAAAATAGGGACTATGCCAGGAGCCGTAATACATAGCAAAAACAGAATACAAACCATAAGTAACAATGCACAAACACCAGAAGAGTAACTGGATAGCTGGGAGCTCCTAAAAATCATACATTTATGCTCATCAAAAGAGTAAAAAGACAACCTACAGACTGGGAAAAAAAAAATTGGCTGCGACAAATTCAATATAACCTCTAAAATCTACAAGATACTGCAAAACCTTAACAACAAAAAGACAAATAACCCAATTAAAAAATGGGCAAAAGTCCAGGGACAAGGGCCAGAAGGCAGAAGGGGACAGGAAAGCTGGTGATAGGGAACCCAAGGTTGAGTAAGGATAGTGTTGCTGTGTTGTGAGGTTGTTAACCATTGTCATAGGGCAACATGTGTACTAACTGTTAAATGAGAAACTATTTGTTCTGTAAGCCTTCACCTGAAGTACAATTAAAAAAAAAAAAATGGGCAAAGGATATGAATAGGCACTTCACCAAAGAAGACATTCAGGTGGCTAACAGATACACGAGGAAATGCTCATGATCATTAGCTATTAAAGAAATGCAAATAAAAACTACAATGAGATACCATTTCACCCCAGCAAGTCTAGCACTAATCCAAAAAACACAAAATAATAAATGTTGATGAGGTTGTGGAGAGACTGGAACACTTACACACTGTTGGTGGGAATGTAAAATGGTACAACCACTTTGGAAATTGATTTGGCATTTCCTTAAAAAGCTAGAAAGAGAAGTACCATATGATCCAGCAATCCCACTCTTTGGAATATATCCTAGAGAAATAAGAGCTGTCACACAAATAGATACATGCACACCCATGTTCATGGCAGCACTGTTCACAATAGCAAAAAGATGGAAACAATCTAGGTGCCCATCAACAGATGAATGGATAAACAAATAATGGTATATTAACACAATGGAATATTATGCAACAATAAAGAACAATGATGCATCTGTGAAACATCTCATAACATGGATGAATCTGGAAGGCATTATGCTGAGTGAAATTAGTCAGAAAAGGACAAATATTGTATGAGACCACTATTACATGAACTCAAGAAAAGGTTTAAACAGAGAAGAAAGCATTCTTTGATGGTTATTATGGTGGGGAGGGAGTGAGAGGGATATTCACTAGCTAGATAGCAGGTAAGAATTATCTTAGGTGAAGTGAAGGACAACACACAATACAGGGGAAGTCAGCACAACTGGACTAAACAAAAAGCTAAGAAGTTTCCTGAATACAAGCAAACACTTTGAGGGACAGTGTAGCAGGGGCAGGGGTCTGGGGGCCATGGTTTCAGGGGGCATCTAGGTCAACTGGCATAACAAAGTTCAAGAAAATGTTCTGCATCCCACTTTGGTGAGTGGCATCTGGGGTCTTAAAAGCTAGCAAATGGCCATCTAACATGCATCAATTGGTCCCAACCCACCTGGAGTAAAGGAGAATGAAGAACACCAAAGACACAAGGAAAATATTAGCCTAAAAGACAGAAAGGGCCACATGAATCAGAGACTCCATCAGCCTGAAACAACAAGAACTAGATGGTGCCTGTCTTAGGCATCTGGAGCTGCTCCAATAGGAATACCACAAGTGGATGGTTTTAACAAAGAGAAATTTATTCTCTCATAGTCCAGTAGGCTACAAGTGCAAATTCAGGGCATCAGCACCAGGGGGAACGCTTTCTTCATCGGCTCTGGAGGAAGGTCCATGTCATCAATCTTCTTTTGGTCTGGGAGCATCTCTGTGCAGGAACCTCATGTCCAAAGTACGCGATCTGCTCCTGGCACTGCTTTCTTGGTGGTATGAGGTTCCCATGTGTCTCTGCTCGCTTCTCTCTTTTATATCTCAAAAGAGATTGCATTAAGACACTGATCTTGTCAACCTCATCAGTATAACCTCATCACAGTGATAGAATTTACAACACATGAGGAAATCACATATAATCTCATCACAGTGGTAGAGTTTACAACACATAAGGAAATCACATCAGATAACACAATCATACAATACTAGAATCATGACCTAGCTAAGTTGCTACACACATTTTTTGGGGGACAAAATTCAATCCAAGACAGTGCCGGTCTACCACCATTTACTACCCTGACACGAACACAACAGAGAGTCCCTGATGGAGCAGGAGAAAAGTGGGGTGCAGAACTCAAATTCTAGTAAAAAGACCAGACTTAATGATCTGACTGAGACTGGAGGGACCCCAGAAGACATGGCCCCCAGACTCTCGGTTAGCCCAGAACTGAAACCATTCCCAAAGTCAACTCTTCGGACATAGATTAGACCGGACTGTAAGACGTAAAATGATACTCGTGAAGTGTGTGCTTCTTAGCTCAAGTAGATACATGAGACTAAATGGGCAGCTCCTGTCCGGAGACCAGATGAGAAGGCAAAAAGGGACAAGAGTTGGTTGAATGGACATGGGTAATCTGGGGTGGAAAGGAGGAGTGTGCTGTCACATTATAGGGAGAGCAACTAGGGTCACAAAACAATGTGTGTATAAATTTTTGTATGAAAAACTAACTTGAACTGTAAACTTTCACTTAAAGAACAACAAAAGATATATATATATTTCAGATTGAAAGCTAAAGACATTAAAGCCTTAGATTTAACCATCTGTGTAAAAAACGTGATTCGCTCAAAGGGAAACTAGCAGGGTCAAGAAAGAGCAGAACTTGTAGATCTGTCAGTGAGGGGGCTGGGCAAGAAGGTAAAGTTAGCAACATTACTGAGTGCCTAGCATTCTCTGTGATGCCCTTGAGAAAATAAATACATGTCATGATTCCTTCCCAGGAGGAGTCAGCAATCTATGGTGGAGGAAGTCACGCAGAGAGATAATTTAAATATAAAATGACATATTAGGAACTCTTCTTAATCTGGACTGAAAGGAAAGATTTCCTGGAGGGGAAATGATACCTGAACTGAATCTTGAAATATGAGAAAAAGTTAGCTTGTGAAGAAGACTAGGGTATTTCACCTCTTGCAATATGGTAGACTAGATACCAGCCTTCCGAATGAAACAAGTAAAATGTTTGATAAATATATTTAAAACATCTTTTTAAATGCGTTGGTGATCTGACATGAAAAGAAGAACTGTACAAAGCCCATAAACAAAGTGAAAGCCAAAATGCTGCCAGCATGTGTATGCCAAAATGGTCTTTTCAAATGAGGGGCTTCAGCCAAACCATGGAAATCCTGAGCATCAGGGAATAGATAAGGCTTACTGTCAGCCAAAGGTGGAAAAGAGTCATAGAGTAGACCCCCGCAGATGGCTAGAACCCCATGGAGCCATGACCTCATTGTAACGGTGTAAAGAAACAAATTTCCTTCCCAGAAGGGAATAAATCAAACCTGACCTGAGATTGATTTTGGGTGGATGAGAAGGAAATAATCTCTCCTGAGAATTTTTCTACAAGCCAGCCAACTCCTGGTTTTTATCTGAATTCATAGCAGTTTTTTGTCTGAAAAATATCAAGTAGATAATTTAATTTGAAATGTTCCCCAGTCAATAGGGACTCAAATCAACTGACAAACCAACCAAAGCCTAAAAATTATCACAGACACAATTCCAATGAGAACGTGCAGCTCACAATAAAATGTCACCTAGCACGTACTGAAACAAAACCTCATGAGTGAAACTTGGAAGAAATACAAGAGAAAGTAATGAGATACACATGTATTTCGAATATTGGAATTATCAGGAAAAGAATATAATTAGATTAAATGCATTTAAGGAAATAAAGGGGAAGGTTGAAAATAAGAGCAGTGAGTAATAGTGTATAAAGAATATCCAAATAGAGTTAAAAATAACAACTAGTCAATGTATGTAAATGATACTTCAATAAAAAATAGTTGCCAATAAAAAGAGACATAGACTACATAATTTCTCAGCGAGTAGAAGGAAAAAGAATGGAAAAATAAAATTACAAACACAGTACTTACAAAGGAAGGCTAGAAAGGAAGAAAAAAATGAAAACGAAAAAGAACAAAATAGAAAGCACATAGTAAGAAAACAGAAATAAATACAAACACACTGGGGATCACAATATGTATAAAGTCTCTAATAACAAAAGACAAGTAGTCACCCTACATTTATTTAGAAAGTGTAGGGATATGGAGTTTATGTGTTACATAACTAAGATATACAGGAAAAGAAAGGTTGAAAGTCAGAGGGTAGAAAAAGATATATGAGGCAAAAACAACTTGAAGATAGTATGAATACACTAATCGAACAAAATGGACAATAAGTCAAAAAGCATTATCAAAAATCAAGTGTTGTGTTGTTGTTTTTGTGTGCCATTGAGTCCATTCCTACTCACAGCGACCCTATAGGGCAGAGTAGAACTGTCCCAAAGGGTTTCCTAGGCCAAAATCTTTACTGGAGCAGATTGCAAGGTCTTTTCTCTGGTGGAGCTGCTAGTAGGTTCGAATCGCCAACCTTTTCATTGGCCACCAAGACTACTTAAAAAACAAAGTAGGGTCTATAAAATGATAAAAAGCTAAAGTGAACAGATGTATATAAAATTATAAGCATGTCTAGTCTTAATTATATAGCCTCAAAATATATAAAACAAATAGATATAGACATATAGGCAGAGCCAAGAGGAAAACTTGACACAGTCATCGTTATGAAGAGAGATTTTCACAAAACATTTTCTGAGACTGACAGATAAATCAGAGAATATATTTGTAAGGGTAGAGAAAATTTAAACAGCTTATAAGTCCATATGCTCTGGAAATATATAGAATATTAAATGCAATGATTGAAAAATGCATGTTCTTTTTAGGCTAAACATTAATCACACTGGCCCAGAAATTAGCCTCAGAAATTTTCAAAAGATTGAAATCAGGAAAACTGCATTCTCTGACTAAAATGCAGTTAAGTAGATTACTAATAAAAATAATGTCAAGGAACAGACTTTTGAAACATCTCACAGTATTGAAGAAAAATTATAATGGAAATCAGAAAATACTTTTTAACTTAGTTGTAATACAAACACAAAGTATCATGGAGATGCTTGTGTATATTTCTTGGGAGTATAGATTTCATCCTGACCCACTGAAATATGTTTGCAGTTTATGTAGGTCAGTTTAGCAGAAGATTGAAGAATGTAGTTTAGTGTTATGGATTGAATTGTGTCCCCCAAAAATATGTGTCAACTTGGCTAGGCCATGATTCCCAGTATTGTGTGGTTGTCCTCCATTTTGTGATCTAATGTTAATAAGGCAGGACTAGAGGTGGTTATGTTAATGAGGCAGGACACAATCTACAGGATTAGGATGTATTTTGAGTCAATCTGTTGAGATATAAAAGAGAGAAGCCAGCAAAGAAGAGAGTGACCTAATTACAGCCAAGCAAGAAGAGACAGGAGTGGAGAGTGTCCTTTGAATCCAGGGTCCCTGCGCTGAAAAATTCCAAGACCCAGGGGAGAACTGATAACAAGGACCTTCCCCCAGAGCCCACAGAGAAAGCCTTTCCCTGGTGCTGGCACCCTGACTATGAACTTCTAGCCTAAACTTTGAGAGAATAAATTTGTTTATTAAAAGCAATCCACTTGTGGTATTTCAGTTATAGCAGCACTAGATAACTAAGACATTTCAGTTGTTTTGAGAAATACGATTATTATTATTAAAGAAAAAAAGGCCTGAGTAGAAGTTAAAAAATGAAATAAGGGAACTTCAGAAATTTTTATAGGATAAATGAACAGAACTTGGTACTTTTCATATGTAGAGTATCATGAAAAGAAGCTCAATATCCCTCTGAGGCTTCTGAATTTGATGTTTGGGAGATGGGGACGGTGTTAATGTCTTTACTAAATTGGGGAATACAGATGACAGGTATGAGAGTAGAGGGAAGATGATGGGTTCATATTTAAAAGTGCTAATTTTTTGAGATAGTTGTGAATGTGTTCACGTTATTAAATAACTTGAGAGCTCAAATGTCAGTGTAGATATTTAGATATGTGAGCCATCAGCACACAGAGTGTGATTACAATCATGAGACATGAGGAATAATAACCATGTCGGATGCAGCAGATAGAACAGTGAGCTGCAGTCTCCTGATTGGCGATGCATTGGGCTTGGCCACTGTGAGACCACTGGTGACCCCACCTGGAAGCAAGTTAGTGAGGATGGTAGGGTCCCGAAACTGACTGCATCACACTGAGATACAAAAGAGAAATGAGGAACTGGAAATGATTACTGTAGCACTTTCTTTAAAGAAGCTTGGCTAGATAGTATTAAAAACAATCAAAACTCAAATTGAAACATAAGGTTTATTCTGAGCAATTGGTCTATATGCATGTAGGGAGACCATTCTGATTCCAAAAAAAAAAAGCAAATGGCTAGAAATAGGCTGGTTATAATGAGGCTTATAAAGAGAAGAGGAGGGAGAAGAACAAAAGATCAACTATTGGTTAATTTTAACATGATTGATTGAAACCTGCCCTGTTTTACTGAGATCTGCTGATATACCATCGCAAGATGATCTCTGGCCCTTCAACCACCTGCAGTCATGATAACTTTTGGAATTTAAGTAAGACTGACTTCTAACAGAAAAGAAAAGATTAGCAACTTTGGGTGAAAAAAGCCACTGGAAGAATTTGATCAGGAATTTTTACGGTTAATACTTGGTTTCGTGGGTAAGAAAAACCCTAAGTCAAAGTAAGGCGTCTGTTATTAATTTTTCTTCTTTGACAATGGGAAAGACAGAACCAGAGCTTTAATCTAAAAAAGATAAGAGGCCAAGGAAAAATTCAAGAATTGGACAGGGCTGGGCATGCATATGGAGCCCTGGTAGCACAGTGGTTAAGAGGTTGGCTCTTAACCAAAGGTCAGCAGTTCAAATCCACCAGCTGCTCCTTGGAAACCCTACAGGGTACTTCTACTCTGTCCTATAGGGTCTCTATGAGTCAGAATCAACACAATGGGTTTGGGTTTTTGGTTTGGGCATGCATATAGACTAGGAGAAAAGGAATAGTACAGATGAAAATGCTAAAAATGAAACAGGGAGATTGTTACTGGGAAAAAATCCTAGACAAAGGTAGATGAAGTCAAGGGCATAAGTGAAGGTGTTGTCCTTTCTAGCCTCTGTGACTAGAAACAGGAAGTGAATATGGCTATTGTTGTTTATTGTAAGTGGCTCAGACTGAGGGTGGCTTTGTTTATAACAGAAGAAAACATTACCCAGTCCCGTGCCATCCTCACAACTGCTGGTACGTTTGAGCCCGTTGTTGCCGCTGTTGTGTCAATCTATCTCATGGAGGATTTCCTTCATTTTCACCGACCCTCTTCATTACCCAGCATGATGTTTTTTTCTAGTGATTGGTCTTTTCCCGATGACTAATGCCAAAGCGAGCAAGACCAAGTCTCACGTTCTTTACTACTAAGGAGCATTATGGCTCTACCTCCTCCAAAGCTGTTATGTTCTTTCTTCTAGCAGTCCATGATATGTTCAATATTCTTCACCAACACCACAATTCAAATGTATCAATTGTTCTTCTATCTTCCTTTGTCATTATCCAGCTTTCACATATATATGAAACAATCGAAAAGACTGTGGCTTGGATCAGGCACACCTTAGTCGTCAAACCGACGTATTTGCTTTTTAACACTTCAAAGAGGTCTTCCGAAGTCAATTTTCCCAGTGTGACACATTATTTGATTTCTTGACTACTACTTCCATGGGCATTGATTGTTGATCCAAGTAGGATGACAATTTCTTTGCTCTTTATCGTGATGTTGTTTATTGGATCAGTTGTGAAGATTTTCATTTTTTTATGTTCAGGTATAATCCATACTGAATGCTGTAGTCTTTGACATTCATTGGTAAGTAGTTCAAATGAATATGGCTATAGATACAAATAATTTTTTTATGGGGTGACCTCAATGTGGAGGGTGCTTCATATATATATATATATATATATATATATATATATATATGTGTGTGTGTGTATATGTATATGTATATATATATATATACGTATATATATATATATATATATATATATATATCCTTTTTTATTTTTCAGTAGGTGAAGTGCTTATATTCTTTGAAGTGGTATACCAACATTTAATACCTAGGAGAATCAAGGAAAATGTGAAACATTAACCTCATTCAATGCTTTCTATTTGCCTTGTAATCTTAAAAATCATTTTATCCAAACATTTGGATGTATTGCTACTGATAACTATATATCGTCACACTCTAGGAAATTGTGTTAATTTGCAATCAACATATTTATGATATTTTAGTAAAAGCAGTTTTTGCTGGAAGAACACTTTTCTCTTGGACAATAATATGGAGGGACAGAAGCAAAATATACCACTTACATATAATATAAACAGAAACTCCAAAGTCAAAATGAAAATCACTCTTTGTTCTAGTACAGAGACCTTCCTGTTTATTTTTATTTATGTTGACAGTTTTGTGCACTTTCTTCACAAATTTAGGGAGTTGGAAGGACAAGAGGCTTTTTTTTTCCACTTCAGATTTCCTATGAAAGATTACTTAAGTTGCTCAGGACCAGCCTTTAATGTGCAGAAGTACAGAAGTGTCTATATCTTTGTGTTTGTATGAGGAACAGGCGCATGTAATTGTGTCAGTATTTCATAGAGATGAATTGTCAACAAAAGCCCAGTCTTCTCCTTTATCCGTTTGTCTCTAGATCAATTTTAAAATGAATACATCCCCGTACCTCCTGCTGTATACCAAGATAAATTTTAGAATTTCTTTTTAACAATTAGGTTATTATATCTAGAGAAATTTCATCTTGCTTTCATATTAAGAAACCAAATGGAGACCTGGTGTGCAGTTATAATCTCTATAAACATAGAACCCTGAATACCAACATAAAAATAAACAAGGATATTTTCTTAGTCAGAAGTCTGAGAAAGTACAAGGAGATAAACTGTTTCCTAAGGTGATGGGCAAATTGTTTTATTGAGCACCAATGGCGTGTCAGCCGTCTTACATACTTGATCTCATTTAATCATTAGAATAATTTGATGAGGTAGGAACTCTCGCACATATGAATAGTGAGATTTAGTATTGAAATAATTAGCCTAAATTCACGTCATAGCAGCAATTTGAGATGAAGATTGTAAGCCTGATAAGCCTTAAAAGCCTTGATTTGATAAACTTAGTCTTCCACCTGTTCCCTGGGCTGCATGTTGCCCATATTGAGAATCCTGCATTTTCAGAGGAAAATAAATTGTAGGAAATGGATAGAGCAGGACCTTCACCTATGAGAGGAAATTGGTGTAGGCTAGGGAGGGAACTAAAGGGATATTCAAAATAGATCTTTCGCTATGGTATAGTCAGTGAGTGTAGGCAGCACTTCTTGAAAAAGGCAACCTTTGCCCACAGAGATAATCTCAGAAGTTTAGGATGATGAGGATGGCTAATGATTACAGTAAAGTTAGAGCTCAAAATTTACCTCCACCCTTTGAGACTGAAGCAGCTCTGCTTCCCATGCTCCGTGTCTCTTCAGCTTCTGTTTCCTGGTTCCTTGGCCTCTTAGCCCTTCAGGCCTCTTGGGGCAGCCTGGCTTCACTGCCCTGCTCTGGCAAGTGTTACAAAGCTGTTTAGCTCTACAAATAATTGCCCAGAGGCTCCCCACTCCACCAGTAAGCTTCAGCTGGCAGGCACAGAGCTCTCTCGCTCTGTGGGTCAGCAAGTCTAGCTCCACTGATAAGTACCCAGAGGCACCACAGTCTGCCAAGAAGCCTCCTGCATGAAGGCATTCAGCTCTCTCACTCCATGGGTTGGATCCTGCACTGTATCACGCTGGTCTTGTTCTTCTGCTGCTGTTTCTCTGCTGCTGCTTCTTGCGGTCTGCGCCATTTCTGATGTTACAGCTCTTCTCACATCCTTCTGAGCCCTCACCAGAATTGCCTTTGACATCCATAATTCTACTAACAGTCTCTTCAAGGCAATCTAGGCTTCTATTATTAAACCAACACCCTTCCCCCCCCCCCCCGCAAAAAAAAAAAAAAAAACAAATCCATTGCTGTCAAGTTGATTCCGACTCATAGCAACCCTCTAGGACAGAGTAGAACTGTCCCATAGGGATTCCAAGGAGCAGCTGCTGGATGTAAACTGCTGATCTTTTGGCTAGCAGCCAAACACTTGACCACTGCACCACCAGGGCTCGCTTTTACTATTAACCAAACCAAACCCAAACCCATTACTATTGCTGTTAGGCATCTTAAAACTTTCAGACTCTACCCACTCACAGTTTCAAAACAGCTGCCACATTTTAGGTGTCTATTAGAGCAGTACCCCATTCCAGTACCAAATTCTGTCTTAACTATCTAGTGCTGCTGTAAGGGAAATTCCACAAGTGGATTGTTTTAATAAACAGAAATTTATTCTCTCACAGTTCAGGAAGCTAGATGTCCAAATTCAGGGTGCCAGTTCCAGGGGAAAGCTTTCTCTCCCAGCTCCGCTCCCAGTTCTTCTTTCTTGGTAGTAGAAGGTCCCTCTCTCTCTGCTTGCTCACTCTTTTATATCTCAACAGAGATTAACTCAAGATACTATCTAATCCTGTAGATAGTGTCTTGCCTCATTAACATAACTTTTTCTAATCCTGCCTAATTAATATCATGGAGATTAAGATTTCAACACATACGGTAATTACATCAGATCACAAAATGAAGGACAATCACAAAATACTGTGAATCTTGGCCTGACCAAGTTGACACACATTTTTGGAGGGCACAATTTAATGCATAACATATACTAAATTAAATTTTATCCATATACGATACGAATCAACATTTAGAAAATTAACTTTGACATACAATTTAATAATATAAAACGTCTATAAAATTACCTCAGTACCTTGGTCTAAGTATAGCCAAAGATGTACATGATCATTATGGAAAAAAGATTAAAGTCATTCATTAATACCTAAATAGATGGAAAGATATACCAGGTTTATGGATCGAAAGAGTCTGTATCTTTAAAACATTGATTATTTCCATATGTATGTTTATCAATAAGGATTTTTTGGGGTGTGTGGAATTTGACCAGCTTGTTTCAAGGTTTATATAAAGGAGAAAAATATTATGAAACAAGAAATTTTCAAAGAGAATAAAGTGGAGAGATTTCTTAATAAAATATAGATTCTTTCTAAAGAAACAGTAGTTAAGAATCTGGACAGATTCATAAGAATGAAGCAGAAGAGAGAGCCCATATATATATAGATATATATAGATATATATATAACTTGATAATGCCACTGTATAATGTTCAAAAAATCATGTTGGGATAATTGGTTATCCGTGTGGAAAGATTAGCTTGATCCCTTTCTCATAATATACACACATATCAGGTCTAGGTAAGTCACAAACAAGGTGACCATGTGTTCCACTTTGCTCAGGTCAGTCCCAGTTTACACCTGCTATCCTGGTTATTTAGCTATGTTGTTGCTAACTGCAGTACTAAAGTGGCAAGATGGGGAAACCCCACCTTTATCACTAAGTGTGTGGTAAGGATCAGCATGAATCCAATTCCCACCTGGAAGTAGACCCAGACTTCTCCTTCCTACATCTCCATTCCTTGTTACCAGCCACTTCGGTGTCACTTCCTCTTTTACTCTAACATCCCAGAGTTAAGTCATAACATCCCTAGCCACCCAGTGCCAAGTCACTATGTACCAACTATAGGCTCAGGATTCCGCACAACTCCCTGCACTTCAGACCAGCCAGGGCATCTCTCTCTCTCTCTCTGACTAGCCCTCTGGGGCTAGGTCATGAGCTAGAAGTACTCTGTCCCCCTTGTGAAGCTTTTATCTGTCACACAACCACCCACCTAGCTCTTTAAAGATAAGTAAGATTATGTCAGCTGTAGAGGCAGAAAAAGGAATTTTAGACCAAAAATCATTAGGGGAAAGAAGCATGAAAGTGGAAGATGTAACATTCAAGACCACATAGGTTATATGGAAAAATAGACTAGACATGGAAAATAGTAGAGGCTCAAAAATTGTTGATTTAATTGATGAACTCTGAAGGGATCTGACCATTTCCAACAAGTATGTACTTAATTCTGGAATCAATGTGGGACTTTCAAATTTTTTTAAGAGGTAGAGAAATATGATACATATATTATAGAGTGGTCATGCCCATAATATTAAAGACAGTGCAAAAAAGTCAATTAGAAATCTGTTGTAATAATCTAGGTAAGGTATTCTGATGCATGAGGAAGAATGGGTTAAAGAGATTATTTAACAGTTAAAATGAATAGGAATCAGAGAGAGACCAGATGTGGAAAGGGGATTAATTATCCTGACACTTTATCTCAGGTTGTCTGATGGATGATGGTGATACTTAATCATGTAGGTTTTAAAGGTGAAGGAGAAATTTTGAGAGAGGATAATTAATGTATTTTTGCTGTGTTTTAATTTAATATGGGAATTTCAGGTGAAGGTCTTCAAAATTATTTGGTTAACTGGATCTGGAGTTTAACATAGTGGATATGATTGGCATTCTAACTTTGGTAGCCTTCAGCATAGAAGTGGTACTTGGAGTTGTGACAACGTCTGAGATAGCCCAGGCAGAGTGCACAATGAAAGGGTAGAAGGCCAAGGCAAAGCCTCAGAGACTCTAATATTAAAGGATGACAGACTGCCAAGGAGTGATTAGAGAGATAAGAGTTAAGAAAGTCATGACCCAAACAATCATCACCACCATGGTTATCCCATGAAACAAAAGTATTAAGTATACTTCAGCCAGATGTGTTATTAAAGAGCCCTGGTGGAGCAGTAAAGGAGCCCTGGTGGAGCAGTGCGCCCTAGTGGCACAGTGGTTAAAGCAATGAACGGTCAGCAGTTCAAAACCACCAGTGGCTTCCGTAGAGATTTACAGCCTTAGAAACCCTATGGAGTCACTATGAGTTAGAATCAACTCGCCAGCAGTGAGTGGGTGGAGCAATGGTGAAGCACTCAGCTGCTAACCAAAAGGTTGGCAGTTCTAATCCACCCCAGTGACTCTGGGGGAGAAAAGACCTGGCAATCTGCTCCTGTAAAGATTGCAGCCTAGGCAACACTATGGGGCAGTTCTGTCATATATAGGATCACTGTGAGTAGGAATTCACTCCACAGCACACAACAACAACAAGATGGATTATAAGAAGTATTTCTAGAGTAGAAAGGAGGTTAAATTAAATGGCAAACAAGCATCTGGATAATTTGTATTTATTTATTTTCTCCCATCCTTACCACATCCCCACTTGCTCGTTTAACGTAAAAGCAAGTCAACCTTCGTTTGTATTCTAAATCTTACACAAAGATAGAGTTAATGATTTAGAAACTTACACTGAACCAAGCCAAGTAAAAAGATAGTATGTTGACAATTTCAAAATTACACATAAAATACAGTTTCTTAGATAGCAGGAAATAGGGCCCAGTGTTGTTCCTCTTATTCGGTTTAAAAAACAAGGGCAAAACTATTTTTATTTTAATGCAGACTTTGATTAGATGATGCAATTGACCTTACAGACTAGCTTCTTATTTCTAACGTCCTTCATGTCTAGCAACCCTGTGATTACATTTTTAGCCCTGAGCTGTGTTTCATACATGGTCCAAATCTGTCATTGCTGTTTAAATCAGTATTATAAAAATCCTTAACGACAAGGCTTCCTAGATCAGCTGTAGATGTGGTATCCACTCTTTGTTATTGTTGTTGTTAAAAAAGAAACATAGACAGTAGATAATATCAAGTTTATTGGGGAAAAAAATCAGCTTTTATCTTCTGCAGTATTATGATTATAATCTTTCATCCCAAAATGAGATTGTCCAGGACACAATCTTCTAACAAGTAGGCAGAAGGCAACATTGATCTTCATAGTACGTAAGCTTCAAATCTCTTCTCAAAATAAATGCTTCTTTAAAAATAAATCACAAAACCTAGTGAAGAGTAGTAGAGTGCATAGAAGTAGAAATTAATGTTTGAAACATAAAAAAGCTAAAATACCACCTTTCTAAAGCTTTCACTATAAGGCCCACATAATAGCCAAGGCGTTTCTAAAGGAAAACTTCATTTGCTTGCTGTTCTTCCTTATGAACTCAACTAGTTTTAAAAATAAAATAGACCAGAACTTCTGAATTTGCAATAATGAGTGTATTTGTGGACTTTTAGAAATGATGTGGACTATGAAGTATTAGATTGAGTTTTCAATGCTTTCCTGAAGAACATTATAATTACAGTAACACTAGCAGTATATCTATCTATTACCTCATGCTTAGTAATAGATAAATGAAGGTTTTCAAATAAATGCTACAGATTTCCAGGCTTAGAAATAATTTCTCAATGTACTTCTATCTTATTATGAGTAATTTTAAAGTATCAATATGTATTTTGAATTTCTGTCACATTTTTTCTCCTTTAAATCTGACAGGGTTATAGTTATAAGTGTGAAATGATATGCTAAATATTCCATATTTCTTAAAGTACATTTTCCACGTGCTTTTAAAAAAGTTGATACTTTTATATAGCCTTTTTACATTCTGGAGTATTTGGAATGCAGGTATCATATCATTGCTGTTATGTAAGGTAAAGTGAAGGACATAGAATGATTACTGTAATATCCATGTCTGTCTTATCTATGTGTACAAGTGAGGTTTATAATTGAATGGGATCGTCATTCCTTTCATGTAGACTGTTTCCATTTCCCCCTCCACTAGTGGTTATTATTTTTCTACTGAAGACCCTATCATCTTTGTAGCACACTGTGACCTGTAAATCTGATGCTTTGCAGAAGCCAAGGGACTCATGCACATGTCAAGGTCACCAGTCTGTGCAGCCTGATGGCATGTCCCAAATCTTTGAACACGCCTCTCTCATGAGTACAAGGCTTCCATACTTTATTCTGAAATTACTTTTTAATGTCTCCACCTTCTTCCTCTGTGATAAGAATAACATGCATTTGGATTGTAGATTTAATATATGCCAGGCACTACGTGAAATGCTTTCCATGCATTTTCTCAATTAATCCTCACAACAGCATTGGGAAGTAATTTAATTACGAAGAAAATGCGGGTAAAAGAGGAAGGCATTTTCTCAAACACAGGTAATAAAAGGAAAAAAAAAAGGAACTGAAAAAAGTTTATCCTAAGGTCTATGATCTGAACTAAGGAGACCTGGTGGTGCAGTGATTAAGCACTGGGTTGCTAACTGAAAGGTCTGCAGTTTGAACCCACCAGCCACTCTATGGGAGAAAAGTCTTGGTAATCTGCTCCTGTAAAAAGATTATAGCCTAGAAAACCCTACTGGGCAGTTCTACTCTGTCATATACAGGGTCACTATGAGTTGGAGTCAACTTGACAACACCTAACAGCAAGAAAAATGGTCTGAACCACTACCTTATACTTCTTTGCAAATTTGTCCAGCAGAGGTGTTGCTGGTGACCACAGTGTAGCCCTGTTAGTCACCACGATTCTTCCATCCGTTTGCCCATGCACAGATTTCCTATAAAAAGCCTAGTCTTATTTGTTTTTACCTTTTTAAAAAAACTGTTATAAAAGCATAAATAACACAATGTGCCAATTCAACATATTTCACGTGTGTGATTCAGTAACACCATTTACATCAATCATGTTGTTCAACGTCACCAATATCCACTGAAAAATTTTCCATCACCATAAAAAGAAACTCAATGCTGCCTAAACAATGATTTCCCCTTTCCCCCTCCCTTTCACCCCTGTAACCACCAATAAACATTTTCCTGTTCTAGGTATTTCATATGTATGGATCATACAGTATTTATCCTTTTGTGATTGACTTATTTCACTCAGCATGTTTTCAAGGTTCATCCATGTTGTAGCATGTATCAAGACTTCATTTCTCTTTATGGCTGAGTACTATTCCATTGCATGTATCTATTGAATTTTGTTTATCCATTCATCCATTGATGGGCATTTGGATTGTTTCCACATTTTGACTACTGTGAGTAGTGCTGCAATGAACAATGGTGTTCATGTATCTGTTTGTGTCACTGTTTCCAAGTCTCTTGGGTATATACCTAAGAGTGGAATTGCTAGGTCATATGACAGATCTATGTTTACCTTTTTTAGGAACTGCCAAACTGTTTTCCATAGAAACTGTACTGTTTCACGTTCCCATGAGTAATAGATGAGGGCTCTGACTTCTCCACATCCTTGGCAAAACTTATTTTGCATTTTTTAAAGAATTTTATCTTAGCCATCCTAGTGGGAGTGAAGTGGTATTTCACTGTGGTTTTGACTTGTATTTCCCTGATGGCTAATGACATTGAGCATCTTAAGTTTTTCTCTCCATCCCCATCTAGGACATGTCCCAGTAAGTAAAGAATGGGTATTTTTCCCTTGGAGTTAGCCATCAACTTCTTTTCAGATAGATTAATGTCACCATCATGAAAAGAACATTCAGCAATCTAACTTTCTAGCCTTTCCTACTGACTTTTCAATGTAGGCCCAGTTTCAAAGTAAGTACACAATTTTTCCCTAGCTCTCAGGTTCATATATGCATAGAAATATTAAAATTTGAGTATATTTTTAAGAATGAGTGTTTCATGGTTAGAAGTTTACTCTTGGTCTAAGTTTATGTGCTGTTGATATCTTTTGAGTTTATTGACCATGAACCTGACCATGTGTTTGAACTCCATAAAAGTCTAAGTCATATTTCTATTATCACTATTATTTGAGCCCTTCTTTTTTGTGTATAAGACTTGGTCAGTCATAAAAGATCTATGAGTCAATCATTTGTCTACTTGAGTGGTAAAACAGCATCCACTGTAAAAAGAGAACATTTTTTTTGACTTGGATTCTCAGTTCCATAAAAAATGCAGACTGTGATTTCTGGGGAGCTGAGAGAATTGATGTCAGCAGTGGCATTTCAGTTCCAGTGGAGAAAGTGGTACAATCTCTGGAGCCCCATATTCAAAGATGGTACTCATCTTTCAAGGGCAAGCATTAAACAACATCTGTCTCCATGCTGGAGACTTGCCAGCCTCCAGCTGTGATAACTACTCATCTCTGCCCCAGAAACTTCATGATTCCCATGTTTCTAATCTGAAAGAAGAGAGGAGATAAAAGAATGTAGGCTGGGACTTCCAGGCAACATGACGCTATAGACAGAAGCACCATGCCATCCCTCCACAGCAAAGACCTTAAAAACTAAAACAGAGACAAACGTCAATCCCGAAATGCTAAGCATCAAATGAAGAGATAAAGAACTCAGTTGAGTACTGAATGGAATAAAAAACTGAAAGAAAACAAACAGCGAGGAGAGATACATGCAGAGATACCTGCAGAGGTCCCCTATCAGCTAACACAGCATGGATTTGCCATCTTGGACTCCTGTTGGAGACTGGAAAACAGGGAGTAGAGGAAAGCAGCTTCATGGAGCTTCCAGCAGGAGACAGAACAACTGATAACCAGTGATATACACTTTCCCACCCCTACCCTTCTTCACCCCCACTTGGTCTCCTCTGCTTCCTGCGGCCACAGTCTCTTGGCCCCGAGGCACCAGCTTCACTCCTGTGCTGCTTGGATTCCACCTGCCCACACTGGCCAGCTCCCTTAGTGCCATTTGTTTGTTGCTGGTGTTGCTTTTTTCTGCTTCTTCTGGTTTCTTCCATACCTGTCACAACCTCCCCCTCCTTTCTCTCAAATACCTGTCTCCGTGTGCCATCTTTGCTTCATCCTGAAAGACTGTGAAACACCACTCAACCATGGAACTGCTTCTTGGCCCACGCTGCCAGGATGGTGGGATCCTCGGGGCTTTTTTGTTTCTTTGATTTGTTTGTTTTCTTTTTCTTTTCTCAGCTTGGGAGCCCCTTCTAGCCAGGCTGTACTGTGTGGCTTGGGAGCTATGTCCTCAGTCTGTGCAGCCACACGGTGGGATCCATGGGGGCATTTCTTTCTTCTTCTTCTTTTTTTTTTTTTTTAGTAGTTTTTTTGTTTTCTTTTCTCTCTTTTTCCCTTTTTGTCTTTTTCTGTTTCTAGTCTCTCTATACTTACTTTCTCTACCTGTATCCTGAATACTTGGTGCTTTGTGACACCTCTATCCCTTCTAACCAGGCTGTACTTCACAGCCTGAGAGAAACTTCCCCAGTCCTGACAGCCACACTGGTGGGATCTTTGGGGGCTTTGCTTTTCTTACTTTTTTTTTCTAATTTTTATTTACTTATTTTTTTACCCTTTTACTTTCCCCCCTTTTTGTTTTTCTCCATTTCTCACTCACTCATCTCTCCACACCAATGGAAAGCTCCCTTGACACTATTTTTTGTTTGTTTGTTTTTAGCTCCTGTTCTTCTCTTCTCGCTCTTCTCTTTCCCATACGCATCGTAGCTCCACACATCACAGTCTCCCCCCTCCTTCCTGCATACCTGTACCGTACACTGAACATAACAACCCCAAGCAGCACAGGCAAGGCCAACCAGAACCTGCCCTGCACTGATTCCTGGCCTGCCCTGTTGGCCCTAGTATGTGCCACAAAAAACCCATCCCAGCAACACCCCTTCAGCTGGACATGTCCTGTTGTACCACACCTGAGTACCTGACCTTGCCCATTAGAAAAGGAGGTGAAAAGTATTGTCCCCACAGATGAGCAAAGAACAAAGAACGGGTAGCCTGCCTGCTCAGACATAACTAAATAAAACAAAAAAGCAGCACGAAACAAACAAATCTACAATCAATAAACTAGGAAAATAACTAGTGAATGCCCAGAAGACAGCAGACAATATTAAAACATACAAAAAAAAAAAAACAGGACAGGATGTTTCCAGTAGGTGTCCAACATAAAACACCAGATGACTTTCTAGTAGAACAAAAGACACTAGAACTACCTGACAGGGAACTCACATCTCTAATATTCAGAATTATCCAACAGTTGAAGCAAAAAAGCAGACAAAACTGAGGAAAAATTAGACAAATTCATGGAAAAGGCAGACAAAATTCATGGAAAATACAGACAAAAAAATGGAAAAATTCAGGAAAATAATACAGGAACAAAATGCTCAAATAAATTCACAACTAGAAATCATAAAAAAAAAAAAAATTATAAATCCAAAAGATAAACAACAAGATTTCAGAAATGGACAGAGTCCTAGAAGGGCTGAGGAGGAGGTTTGAAATGATGACAGACAGGATCAGTGAAATCAAAGACAAAAACTTGGCTACAACTCTATTTGAGGAAAAATCAGAAAAAAGAATGAAGAAAAATGAACAGACCCTGAGAATTATGTGGAATACAATCAAAAGCAAAAATTTGTGAGTGATAGTAGTTCCAGAACAGGGAGAAAAAACAGAAAACACAGAGAGGATCACTGAAGAAATGCTGCCAGAAAATTTCCCAATAACATAAATGATGAAAAGCTGACCATCCAAGAAGCTCAACCAACCCCATATAGAATAGACCCCAAAAGAAAATCACCAAGGCATATCATAATCACACTCGCTAAAACCAAAGACAAACAATGAATCCTGAGAGCAGCTCGAGAAAAACAAAAAGTCACATAAAGAGGAGAAACCATAAGACTAAGCTCAGATTATTCGGCAGAAACTATGCAGGCAAGAAGGCAATGGGATGACATATATAAAACCTTGAAAGAAAAAAATTGTTATCCAAGAATAATATATCCTGCAAAACTCTCATTCAAATATGATGGTGAAATTATGACATTTCCAGATAAACAGAAATTAACGGACTATGTAAAAACCAAACTAAACTTGCAAGAATTATTAAAGGGAGTCCTTCAATTTGAGAGCAAACAACATCAGACCACAGGCTGAATCTAGGATGGAAGATCATACCAGCCAGACACCAACCTAGGAAATGAACTCTCAAGGACTATCCAAAACCAAAAGAATTACAACAGAGAACCAGAGAGGTTAATCTGTAAATGACAACAACATCAGAACAATAAAAGAGGGACTAAAGGCTGCAGGTATAGAACCTTCTTATGGAGAGGAAGGCAAAGTGATACCAAGTAATAATAGACTGGTTCAAACCTAGAAAGGTAAAGGTAAATTTCAAGGTAACCACAAAGAAAGTTAACAAACCTATTCATCAAAATAAAGAAGAAAAACAAACTTTCAATAAGAACAAAACCTACAAAAAGGAAAGAAATGAAAAAGAAATCTTCAAACTAAAGGAATTCAGCACAAGAGAGTAAGAGGAACAAAGAAAACGTCAGCATCACAAAAAAAAAAACCTACAAAATGACAGCAACACACTCACACCTATCAATAATTACACTCAATATAAATGGCCTAAATGCACCCATAAAGAGATGGAAAGTGACAGAATGGATAAAAAAACAGGATCCATCAATATTCTGTCTACAAAAGACACACCTTAGAAACAAAGACATTAATTTATTAAAAATCAAAGGATGGAAAAAGTATATCAAGCAAACAGCTACCAAAAAACGAGCAGGAGTGACAATACTAATCTCAGACAAAAAAGACTTTAAAACAAAATCAATCATAAGAGACAAAAAAAGACACTATATAAAGATTAAGGGGACAATCCATCATGAAGATGTAACCATAATAAACATCTATGCACCCAATGACAGGGCTGCAAAATACATAAAATGAACTCTGACATCACTGAAAAGAGAAATTGACAGTTCCACAATAATAGTAGGAAACTTCAACACACCACTGTCGGTAAAGTACTGAACGTATAGAAAGAAACTCAGCAAAGATACAGAAGACCTAAAGGGTGCAATCAGCCAGCTTGACCTCATAAACATATACAGAACACTCCACCCAACACCTGCAAATTACACATTCTTTTCCAATGCACATGGAAAGTTCTCCCAAACAGACCACATCTTAGGTCACAGAGAAACCCTCAAAGAGTTCCAGAAGGTTGAGATCATACAAAGTATCTTCTCTGACCACAAAGCCATGAAGGTAGAAATTAACAACAGAAAGAGCAAGGAGAAAAAATCAGTTAAGTGGAAACTGAATAACACCCTGCTTACAAACCATTGGGTAATGGAATAAATCAGAGATGGGACCAAAAACTTCCTAGAATCAAACAAGAATGAAAACACATCATACCAAAACCCTTGGGACACAGCAAAGACAGTCCTCAGAGGACAATTTATAGCAATAGATGCACACATCAAAAAAGAAGGGACAAAATCAAAACATTAACTACACAACTCAAACAAATCAAAAGAGAACAGGAGAAAAAGCCCACAGCTACCAGAAGAACGGAAATAATAAAGGTCAGAGCAGAAATAAATGAAATATAGAATAGAAAACAATAGAAAGAATCAACAAAACCAAAAGTTGGTTGTTTGAAAGGATCAACAAAATTGACAAACCACAGGCCAGACTGACAAAAGAAAAACAGGAGGACACAAACAACCCAAATAAGAAATGAAGTGGGGGACATCACAACAGACCCAACTGAAGTAAAAAGGATCATAACAGTATTATGAAAAACTATACTCCAAGAAATTTGAAAACTTAGAGGAAATGGATAAATTTCTAGAAAGACACTACCTACCCAAACTAACACAAAGTGATGTTGAAAATCTGAACAGACAGATAACAAGAGAAGAAATTGAAAAGATAATAAAAAAAACTCCCAACAAAAAGAAGCCCTGGCCCAGATAACTTCACTGGAGAATTCTACCAACATTCAGAGAAGAGCTTATACCAGTATTACTCAAACTATTTCAGAACATAGAAAAGGAAGCAACACTTCCGAGTTCATTCTATAAAGCCAGCATAACTCTGATTTGAAAATCAGGCAAAGACACAACAAAAAAGAAAATTACAGACCAATATCTCTCATGAATATAGATGCAAAAATTCTGAACAAAATTCTAGCCAACAAAGTTCAGCATCATATCAAAAAATAATACACCACGACCAAGCAGGATTCATACCAGATATGCAAGGATGGTTCAACATTAGAAAATAAATCAGTGTAATCCACCACATAAATAAAAGGGAAGAAAGGAACCACATGATCATCTCAATTGACGCAGAAAAGGCGTTTGACAAAGTCCAACACCCATTCCTGATAAAAACTCTCAATAAAATAGGTATAGAAGAGAAATTTCTCAACATAATAAACAGCATCTATGTAAAACCAATGGCCAACATCGTTCTTAATGTAGAGAGGCTGAAAACATTCCCCTTGAGATCAGGAAGAAGACAAGGATGCCCTTTATCACCACTCCTATTTAACACTATGCTGGAAGTCCTAGCTGGAGCAATAAAGCAAGAAAAAGAAATAAAGGGCATCCAAATTGGTATTGAAGAAGTTAAACTATCCCTGTTTGTTGATGATATGATACTAACATAGAAAACCCTAAAGACTCCATGAGAAAACTACTCGAACTAATAGATTCAGTAGACTAGCAGGATACAAGATCAACATACAAAAATTAATTGGATTCCTATACACCAATAAAGAGAACAATGAAAAGGAAATCAGGAAAACAATACCATTTATATTAGCCCCTAAAAAATAAAATACTTATGAATAAATATAACCAGGGATGTAAAAGACCTATACAAAGAGAACTACAAAACACTACTGCAAGAAACCCAAAGGGATCTACATAAATGGAAAAACATATCTTGCTCATGATTAGGTAAACTCACCATAGTGAAAATGACAATTCTACCCAAAGCAATTTACAAATATAATGAAATCCTGATCCAAATACCAACAACGTTCTTTAAAGAGATGGAAAAACTAATCATGAACTTTATATGGAAAGGGAAGAAGCCCTGGATAAGTAAAGCACTATTGAAGAAGAAGAAGAAGAAAGTAGGAGAACTAGCACTACCTGACCTCAGAACCTACTATACAGTTACAGTAAACAGAACAGTCTGGTACTGGTACAACAACAGATACATTGACCAGTGGAACAGAATTGAGAACCCAGATGTAAATCCATTCAGCTATGGTCACCTGATTTTCAACAAGGCTCGAAGTCCATCAAATTGGGAACAGTCTTTTTGACAAATAGTGCTTGCAAAACTGGATGTCCATCTGCAAAAAATGTAACAAGAGCCATACCTCACACCATATACAAAAAGTAATTCAAAATGGATCAAAGACCTAAATATAAAGCCAAAAATTATCGAGTTCACAGAAGAAAAAATAGGATCAGCGCTAGAGGCCCTAACGCACAGCATTAACAGGATACAAACCATAACTGACAACACACAAACTCTAGAAGATAAGCTAGATAACTTATCTAAAATTTAATTTCTAAAAATTAAACACTTATGCTCATCAAAAGACTTCATCAAAGAGTAAAAAGAGAACCTACAGACTGGGAAAAACTTTTCAGACATTGCAAATCAGACAAAGTTCTAATCTCTAAAATATACAAGAAAATTCAACACCTCTACAACAAAAAGACAATCCAATTCAAAAATGGGCAAAGGAAATGAAAAGACACTTCACCAAAGAAGACATTCTAGAGGCCAAAGGACACATGAGGAAATGCTCGCAATCAATCAGTAGTCATTAGAGAAATACAAATTAAAACCACAATGAGATACCATCTCACCCCAGCATTACTGGCACAAATCAAAAAAACTGGAAATAACAAATGTTGGAGAGGCGGTGGGGAGATTGGAACTCTTATAAACTGCTGGTGGGAATGCAAAATGATATAACCATTTTGGAAAATGATATGGCGCTTCTTTAGGAAGCTAGAAATAGAAATACCATACAATTCAGCAACCCATTCCTAGGACTATATCCTACAGAAATAAGAGCCGTCACATGAATAGACAATATGCACACCCATGTTCATTGCAGCATTGTTCACAATAGCAAAGAGATGGAAACAACCTAGATGCCAAGAAGCATGTGAATGGATAAACAAACTATGGCACATACACACAATGGAGTATTATGCAGCAATAAAGAACAATGATGAATCTGTGAAGCATCTCATAACATGGATGAAACTGGAGGACATTATGCTGAGTCAAATAAGTCAATCACAAAAGGACATATATTGTATGAAACCACTACTGTAAAAACTCATGAAAAAGTTTACACACAAAAAGAAACAATCTTTACTGGTTACAGGGGATGGGAAGGGTGGAAGGGGGAAATACTAAATAGACAATAGGTAAGTGATAACTTTGGTGAAGGGTATGACAGTACACAATACTGGGCAAGCCACCACAACTTGTACAAAGAAAGGTCATGGAAGCTTTATAGACACATCTACACTCCCTGAGAGATAAAATTGTTAGGTGCAGGGCTTTGGGAATCATGGTCTCAGGGAATATCTAGCTCAATTGGCATAACACAGTTTATAAAGAAAGTGTTCTACATTCTACCTTGGTGAGTAGCATCTGGGGTTTTAAAAGCCTGTGAGGCCATCTCAGATACTCCACAGGTCTCACCCCTTCGGGAGCAAAGGAGAATGAAGAAAACAAGATACAAAGAAAAGATTAGTCCAAAGGACTAATGGACCACAACTACCAGGGCATCCACTAGACTGAGTCCAGTACAGCTAGATGGTGCCCGGCTACCACCACTGACTGCTCTGACCGGGATCACAACAGAGGGTCCCAGAGATACCTGGAGAAAAATGTAGAACAAAATTCTAACTCACAAAAAACACCAGACTTACTGGCCTGACGGAGACTGGAGAAACCCCGAGAGTATGGCCCCCGGACACCCTTTTAGCTTAGTAATGAAGTCACTCCCGAGGTTCACCATTCAGCCAAAGATTAGACAGCCCCATAAAACAAAATGAGACTAAAGGCACACACCAGCCCATGGGGAAGGACTAGAAATCAGGAGGGGGCAGGAAAGCTGGTTATAAGGAACCCAAGGGTGAGAAAGGACAGTGTTGACATGCCATGCGGTCATTAACCATTGTCATAAAACAATATGTGTACTAACTGTTTAATGAGAAACTATTTGTTCTGTAAATCTTCATCTAAAGTACATTAAAAATAAAATAAAGTACAATAAAAATAATCCCAACTGAACAATATTATTTTTGTTCCACAAAATTTGAAGAAAGCAAATTATATGTGTATGCTCAACTTAAGAAAAATAAACAGAATTAAGAAAAAAAGCGTCTAATAATTGGTTTTATTACCCCCCCCCACAAACACAGGTTACTCTTGCATACGTATTATATTGCCTTTTCCATTGCCTTTTATTTCATATAGATCACACATGTTATAAACTTGCATTAAAAAAAATAGCCATAGAGTTGATTCCAACTCATAACGACCCTGTAGTACAGAGTAGAACTGCCCCATAGGGTTTTTAAGGAGTGGCTGGTGGATTCAAACAGCCAGTCGTTTGGTTAGCAGCTGTAGTTCTTAACCACTGGGCCACCAGGACTCCATAAACTTGCATAAATCAAACCAAATGACTCAGTTTTTCCTATTGTCCTGTCTATTTTCAAGTGGGAAGCATCTCACTGTGATTTTTGCTTATTTAATATATTGAAGTCCAATATCAGCAAAGACTAGGTTTTATCCTGATAAATCAGTTTCTCTGAAGGACATGGTGTTGGTCTCTTGCTCTCTGTTCCTGGAAGGAAACATTTAAATACTAACACTAGCTACTTTAAGCCCATCTTGGACTTAAAGAGGCTTGAGTTTACCCTCACTTTAAATGTATACAGATTTTCAGAGAATTCAGCATAAGCATTCAAAAGGAAGCAAGACTGGTTCAACAATGGTCCATTCTCATTTGGATGACTGATAGTAGAATGTTAAGGAGAGAAATCATTTAGTCTCCAGTGTGCAATTTCATGGTACTTCAAGGATGCAGCAGTCCATAGTTCTCAGGCAAAAAATCTTAAGGCTCAAGAGAGATAAAATGTTGACTTGTGAAGAGCTAAGCTCTATGTATACTAAATCCAAGTCTTAGATATTCTGTATTTAGAAAGAAATATAGAAAACCCATAATACATGATCTTAGAGATTTTGCATTTTTTAATATTGCATCTCTGTTAAATAGGTTATGTAGAAAACTCAATGATACATTGATGAAAACAACAACAGAAAAATTGTGTTTGGCATATCTTGGCGCTGGTTTGTAGCATGACTGAATTGATAAAATAGCCCTGGTGGTGCAGTGGTTAAGAGCTATGGCTGCTAACCAAAAGGTGGGTAGTTCGAATCCACCAGCCACTCCTTGGAAACCCTATTGGGTTGTTCTACTCTATCCTATAGGGTTGCTATGGGTTGGAATAGATTTGATGGCAGTAGGCTTGGAATTGAGAAGAAATCCAGTTAATTCATTTTTTTCAGCCATCAGAATCTCTGCTTCCTGAATACTGATTGAATTGCTACATCGTCAATTTAACTAAATGAATGTAAATATCAAATTAATCATTTCTACATTATTATGGTCTGGTTACCTTAATCACTCTAGTACTATGATCTGTGGTGTCACTTATGATTAATAAACGCATATAGCTGCTTTGTCTTTGATTTCTGGAAACCTTTGCATATATGGAAATAACAGATTACACTTTTACTTTGAATTGAACCCTAATACACAGATTTTATGACTATTTCTGTGAATCCAGATAGTCAAGAATCAATTGCTTTAATATTTAACATGTACAGAAGAAAAACAAGTTCTATCTCAGATTATGCAAAGAGTACATTATGATGATGATGATGATGATGATGATTTCAGCCTGGCTCACCTCTCCTATTCAGAGAAGTACAAAATAAAATATATATATATATATATATGTGAACAAAAATTAGGCAGATTTCATGATAACTAAATTATGATTAACCAGTCGCTTCCTAAATACTTACATATCTACTAATGGCACAACAATGTGTTGATACTTATGACACATATACTGGTCTGCTGGTGTCAGTTGTAAGCTGTCCAGTATCGGAGAAAGTCCTCATG
Organism: Dugong dugon; assembly: GCA_030035585.1. NCBI lineage: Eukaryota > Metazoa > Chordata > Mammalia > Sirenia > Dugongidae > Dugong > Dugong dugon. The sequence goes on from CM057467.1 coordinate 40,022,803, forward strand.
TTTCTGACAACCATAGTCTAGAATATGGCCACAGATTCCATAAACAGGGAAATGTAGGCAAGAAATGCACAGAGGATGTGGAAGATGAATTGATTAAATGTGTTCATTTAGTTACATTTTAGGTGAATATTATATGTCAGGCATATAATGGCAGATGTACCACAATAAAGATAACAATTAATGCCTAAACTTCCCTACAGTCTAGTGCCTACAGACAATTTGACAAACAAACAAGCAATGGCAATACATACCATTTTATATATATATTTATATATATGAAATCTCATAGAGGGACCAGAAGAGGAAACATAGTTTTTCAGGGAAGTAATGGAATAATTTGTTATAAGACCATCTGGTGTCAATATGAATGAAGTGAAATTAACAGATAGATAGTACTCTTCAATTTTTAAAGAAAAGTGTTAATTCTCAAGTGTTATTCTGGTTATTCTGTCTTTGAAGAGTTTAAAAAATGAATGGTTACTGAAGTTTCTATGACATTTGTAATTTTCTTCAGAACCAGAAGCTTCTATCAGTAGGAGCTGTTGATTTGATTATGTCTCTTTTTCTCCATGGAGATGGATGAGGAAGCTTTTTACTGATGACAGTGTTCTGTGTCACGAAAAGCAAAACTCCTTGAGATAGTTGTCTGTATCCCATTTTCTTGCCCCCATTTAGTTCTCATACCCACTTTAATCAGGCTTTCACCTCCATCTCTACAGAAACTTCTATTGTCAGAGTTACAGATAACCAGAATATTGCTAAATCCAGTAGTCAGTTACTAGTCCTTGGTGTTTCGATTAACACATTGTTGATCACTCTTTCCTTCTTGGCATCAAGGGTATAATCACAGTTCTCCTATATTATTGACAATTTCTTTGCAAACTCCTTTCCTGATTTATCCAGATAGCTGAAGTCTAAAGTGTCCAGGGATCAGACCTCTGTCATTTCCTACAGTCATCTGTTGAGGATGTCATCCAATCTTACAGCTTTAACTTGTGCCTTTATACTGATGACATCCAAATTTTTATCTCTATCTCTGTGGTAGATTAAATTATTTACCCTCTTCTTCCTAGATGAGGATCATATAGCCCCACCCTAAAGAAGGTAGGCTTGACCATGTGACTTGCTTTGGTCAATGAAATGGGAGTGGAAGTGATGTTTGTCACCACCAGGAGAAGCTTTAGAAGCCAATGCATAATTCTTATGTTGTCTTTTCCTTCTGCTGTGAGACTGGCAAAGTGTTAAATATGTCTGCTCTGTCAGTCTGAGTCCAGAGTCAAAGCAACATGGAACATAGCCACAGGTGGCCTAAGATGAACACGTAGTGAAAGTGAGAAGATTTTTAAAAGAGAAAATATATAACAGTTAAAGCAATGTCTGGCATATGGTAAGCGATCGATAAATGTTAGCTTAAAAAAAGGAAGCTACTACTCATTGCTGTTGAGTAGTAGAACTGCCCCATTGGGTTTCCAAGGATCGGCTGGTGGACTGGAGCTGCTGACCTTTTGGTTAACAGCTGTGGATGGTGAAGGAAAGGAAATTCCAAGCTAAGACCAGAGAAAGGAGTCAGAAGACTTATGCAGGTGAAACCAAATGCTGTGTACAATTGGGCACCTGGAGACTAATAAAATGATGCTCCAAAAGGGTACTTTTGTCGCTTTTTTCCTGGAGGGTTACACATAAAGTCCTCTCTGACTACACAGACATACAGTGGCCTTAGACTGGTCCAAAAGGGACTATTGTCAGATTGCTTCCAGTCTCTGGACCTGCCTTGTATCCTCACTGTCTGTCTGAATCCTTTGTTTCAAAAGAGCAACCAACCCCATGACTGCCTGCCAGGAGCAAGGCTAGCCTCTCTGCCGATATAGTTTCCTGGTATGGGTAAGGCACTCTGTTAAATGCTGTTGATGCTGTTGTCAGTTTATCTACATGCATGTTTTCGGTTTCAGCTGTAACTCTTACACTTTAGTCCCTAAATTTTTCCCATTATGTGTTAAAATACTAAGTAAGTGCCACAGTCTACACCAGGTCACACATTCTTTTTAAAGATTCTTCTTGGAAACCTTGTACTTGTTAGACTTATGCAACATGCTGAGAGTTTTGTCAGAGAAATAAATTGGATGAAATTCTGACTTAGTGTAGTCTAAATCAGGTCCAAAGGCTGGAGCAAATTGTACTGCATAAAAAGAAATTATTTTCCCCTCTGTCCACAAAGTTATATAGAATGTGTCTGCTTGCTTATTTTGTCCTGAGATACAGCTCTGGACAGGTCACCCTCCTGCTCAGACACTTCAGTGGCCCCACATTACCTACTGCAAGAAGAAAGAGAAATACCGGTTACTGCGAGCCAACGATATGCTAGGGATTTTATATAATTTTTTTTAATCCTCGGAGTCCCTAGGTGGTGTAAATAGTTAATTCACTCAGATACAAACTGAAAGGTTGGAGGTTTGAGTCCACCCAGAGGCTCTTTGGAAGAAAGCCCTATGATCTGCTTCCAAAAAATCAGCCATTAAAAACCCTGTGGAGCACAATTCTACACAAATGGGGTCACCATGGCAACTGGTACTGATATTTAATCCTCATGCACCTGCTACTCCATTTTACCTATTGGAGGGATGTATGTTGTACCCGAGCCCATGCGGATTATAAGTCGGTGGGCCACAACCTTGGCTTTCCATGTGCTTTGCAACATCAGTGTGATGTTCCTGTACTCATTCATGGACTCTACATTCTGGCTAGCCAAAGCAATCCACAGTTACTCCCATATTTTACACATCACTAAGCTTTGCTTACGTGGTTCCTCTCTATACCCCAGCATTACCCTTCTTCTTTCATTTAACATTCAAATCATACAATTCTGGCACCCTGTTCGCCAGGAAACATTCTCTTATCCCTCTGCCACTCTCACACTCTTACTCCAAGCACATTGTGATCCTTTTCTTCTCTGAATGGCCAAAATTACGTATGCAAACTTCTTAAACACACTGTCTACTCATGTCATTTTTTTATCTTGTGCATGTTTTCTTCTTTCTGCAAGGTCATAAGCTCCTGTGAAAATAAGCTCTTTCATTATATCCTACACCATGACATTATTAAATGATTAAAAGACCAAAAGAGCTAACATCCAAATTTGAAGAAATGCAAATATTTCTAAAGTTTAAAGTCTAATGTTCACAATAATTTCTAACTAACTTCCAATTAAATTTATATCTTTATGCTTCAAACATTGATTTATATTACTCATCTTGAAGTTAGTCTAGAAAATTGTTGAATGGAATCTCAATGCTAAAAAAAACAGCAAAAGAAGAGATGAAGCTGAGGGGGAAAAAAAAGATGAAGGTGAAATAGTATATCGAGTATATAGTGATATTACGGAAAGAATAGTCTCATTAATTTGTCTGTTACGAATATAAGAAAAGTAGTAGTGCCATTTTCAAAACAATGGCAGTTCCTTCAATACCAAATATTCATATAAGAAGAGAAAATATTTGCTATATAAATACAATTCACTAGGCTAGGCAAATTTATGTACATCCTCTCACACAGCTGTATGAGGTCAATGCTAGGGTCAACTTATTATAGATGAGGAAGCTGATGCTGAGTGAATTTAATTACTTGCCCAATGTCACAGTGCTTCTTCTAGGTAATGAAGCCAGAATTAAAATTCTGATTTATCTGACTAGAAACTCATGGTATGTACCATGGCTTCCAAGGTACCTACAGGCCTGGGTGGGGCAACCAAATGCCACTCGGTGTTGTCCTGGTTTGCATTCATCATCCCAGTGCTCCAATCTCTACCATTTTACTGCCTTTTTCACACCTTTGCTTTTTATGCCCCACAAGCATAGTGCTTCCATGTTGTTTTGTGTACCTCTGCAAGCCCCATCCCACAACTTCACACCAAGCTGTTAAGAATACAACCCAAGAGGATTTGCATTTTGAAAAAGCATACATGTCTAGGCTAAAGATTAAAATGTAGACTGAATATTAGCCACAGAGTGCAATTGGGGGCCTTCCTGGGAAATTTAAATCTAGGATGAGCATATAAGTGTATTGTCCAAACCAGGACATTTTTGAAGGTGTCCTTAGATTCTCTTTTAGACAAACCAGAATGATGGTCATGCTATTTAAAATGTACCTGCTCAACTACTATATAGTACTGGCCTGTCTTTGATTTTAGACATTTTGAAGCAAGAATATTTAGAAAATTGATAAATTGTTAGAAGTTTTCAGATGTTTCATTAGACACAGTTTAGATAAAACCTATATACTCAGCATGTTGTACTTGAATATAAGTGTTTCTTAAATTCCAGAACAAGAGATGCTTCTTGACTATTTGATGGTGGACTAAATTACTGAAATCTCTAACTTGTTTTGATCTCACTGGGACCATGCTAATGTCTGATAAGGAATTAATTTTCTTTTATCCAACAGCTCATAAATACAAGTTTTGGGAGCATAGTTCATATTATGTACTTCTTGTTTTTGTTGTGACTGTGGTTATTACATAGGTACTTCTTTTTCATTGCTAAAATGGAACACTTTGAAACTAGTGTGAAGACTGGGGTAAAATAAATGCTAGAAAATGTCAATTTGAAAAAATGGTTAAGAAATCTTTTATAAAATATCTAACGTGAAGAATAGTTGATCATCAAATTATCACTTCAATATAGTATTAATTATGCTTTATAAATTTGTTTACTTCAGTCCAGTCACACTAGCATGCTGGAACAACTAATCACATATGTGTATTTCTTTTCATTGTCAGAATGAGTGCATATCAAAATGAAAAAACCCAAATCCATTGCTGTAGAATTGATTCTGAAGGGAAAAATGTTAGATGTCGTTGACTGTTAAATACATCATGATTTCAAGCATTTGAAAAGGTAAAACATTGTGGGTTTTAGACTTAATGAAATATGGTGTGTCCTGCTTAATTAGGGGAATAAATTCAGCTTATAAGTAAGAGAACAGATACTATATAAGAAAGGCATCTTTATACATTTTTACAAGAGAGAATGAAACATGAATGTTAATGTCAAATTTGTACAGAGCTTACAAAGCTAATGTAAGAAATCTGAAAATGGCTAATTCTTGGAACAACGGATTGGTTTTGGAGAGTAGGCAGTTGTAATCAGAGGTATGCTTTCAGAAAACTGGTCTGGAGTCATTAGGAAGAATACATTCGGGATAGGAAATTTTGGCTTGTAGAGAGTGGATTTGCACACATACAATACTATACAAAGGAAAAGAAGTCAGTGGAATATAAAATTTTTAAGCAAAATATTATTAGAGTTCATAGGTCTAAGAAAGGACCCCTTGTGGTGCAGTGGTTGAGTGCTTGGCTGCTAACCAAAAGGTCGGCAGTTGGAACCCACTATCCACTCCATGGGAGAGAGATGTGGCAATCAGCTTCCATAAAGATGACAGCTTTGGAAACCCTATGGGAAAGTTCTACTCTGTCCTGTGGGTTTTCTATAAATCAGAATGAGTTTGAGGGCTATAGGTTTGGTTTTTTGGTTTTTGGTAGGACTGAGTATAAAAATGGCATGGGGGCAGTGTCTGATCTCCTCTAACTTAACAAGGAGGAAGGAGAATCAAGATCAACAGCCCAAGACTGATTCCTATGAGGTGGAGGTCAGACATGCCTCCTCCTCCACCACCTCTAACAATTCTGACACCAACCATCTCTTCCATGGCACTCTCTACTTCTCTGCTGGGTTTGATGATTCATTGCATGGCCACGCAGAACTGACAGACAATACTCACATTTATGGAAAGTAACAGGCTACAATTCAGGTATGCTTAGGATACAGTTCTTTCATCAGAACAGCCTGTTCCCAGTCATGCTCAAAGGCAGGCCTCTCCCTGGCCCTCAGCCTCTGCCCTGCAGTCTTGTTGCTGTTTTAACTCTGCCAAAAAGTGCACTCCACTCCACCAGTAAGCCTCAACCTGAAGGTGCTCAGCTCCAGCTCCATGGGTCAACAAACCTAGCTCCACAAAATGCCTGGAGGCACCCTACTCCTACAGCAAGCCTCCCACCCAAAGACACTCAGCTTTCTTGCTTTGTGGTCTGGGAAACCCACTTTGCCATCTCCTGCTGGTCTTTCCTGCCACTGTCTCTGCCACTGCTTCTTGCTGTCTTCAGAGTTACAACTCTCTTCTCTCTCTCTCTCTTTCAGTCTCCATAGATCCTGGGTCCAAAGGTCACACTCTATTTCTATTTCTGGCTCTCCTTCCTCGGTGGTAGTGGGATCCTCTATCTCCCACCTCTGGGATGGCCCACCTCAAGCTCATTGGGATGACAAAAATAACCAATCCCTTTGGCGGGCCACAATGACCTTATCTGCACAGTCCTGCCCAGTCACCTGGGGGGGCAGTTACAAAACCATGGCAAGAAAGGCCACACAAAAGAGATCCATCATACCACACTGAGAAAATGTCCCTAGCCAAATAGGTCATTTATTCTGCCAGAGGAAGTAAGTTTTTAGAGAGAAGAGAACTTAAGTTCTACATTAAAGAATGATTAGAATTATTCTAAAATAAGTATTGTTGACGTTTGCCCAGCTTAAAAGTCAAAACTATAGAAAAAAATAGAGAAGAATGAAGGTAATTCATTACACAGTATACATTTGGGTTCATTTCTCTCTTTTCATGCATATTGCTTTTTATAGATGGATAACGCTGTATATATGATGCATAACTTGTTTTTACTGCTTAATGTCATGTCCTAAGCATTTTCCAAAATCTTTAAAGAATCATAGACAGCAATAATTACCAGATAAATAATACAGTATAAGGCAGAAACACTGCATTTTACTTAATCTCCTATTGTTACCTATTTTGATGTTTCTAGATTTCTTTATTTTAAATAATGCCCCGAAATGGCTTGTCAGATTAGTTTCTGAGGATAGATTGTTGTCAGTAGTAATGCAGTGTGAAAGGCATGAGCAATTTGAAATCTTCTGATAAACATGAACAAATAGCTGTCTGTAAAGATTGTAAAATTTACAATCCTATTAGAAGGTAAGAAAGCATGTTTCAGTGCACTCCTAGTTTTGTTTGATGTTTTTACTTTCATTGTAAGCATTTTATGATTGAAATAAAAAAAATTTAAATATGCATTTCATTGATTTGAAATGTTAAAATTTTATTGTGATTTATTAGCTATATACACTTTCTGATTTAGAATTTTCTGTTTAATATAATTTGATCATTTACTGGGTTTTACAACTATGCAATGAAATCTTTCATTGTGTGATTTCACTGTAGATTAAAATAGTAATCCTTTGTCATGTTTATTTAAAATAATTTTTTCATATTATGTTGCTTATGATTAGAAGATTATTTAAGAGTTAAAATATCACTTCTACCTACCCTTCTGGTTTTTGTTTTTGGTTTCTTCCAATGTTCTTTTTTTTAAAAATTTTTATTTTTATTGTTGTACTTTAAGTGAAATTTTACAATTCAAGTTAGTCTCTCATACAAAAATTTATACATGCATTGTTATATGACTCTAATTGCTCTCCCTATACTGTGACAGCACACTCCTCCTTTCCACCCCTGATTTCCCATGTCCATTCAACCAGCTCCTGACCCTCTCTACCTTCTCATCTCACTTCTGGAAAGAAGCTGCCCATTTAGTCTCATGTATCTACTTGAGCTAAGAAGCACACTCTTTACGACTATCATCTTATGTCCCGTGGTCCAGTGTAAAGTTGGTCTGAAGGGTTGGCCTCAGGAATGGTTTTAGTTCTGCCAGGGACCATGCTTTCTGGGATTCCTCAGTCTCAGTCAGACCATTAAGTCTGGTCTTTTTACTAAAATTTGAGTTCTGCACACCACCTTTCTCCTGCTCCATCAGGGACTCTCTGTTGTGTTCCTGTCAGGGCAGTCATTGGTGGTAGCTGGGCACCATCTAATTCTTCTGGTCTGAGGATGATGCAGTCTCTGATTTATGTAGCCATTCTGTCTCTTGGGCTAATACTTTCCTTGTGTTTTTGGTGTTCTTCATTCTCCTTTACTCCAGGTGGGTTGGGACCAATTGATGCATCTTAGATGGCCACTCACTAGCTTGTAAGACCCCAGATGCCACTCACCAAAGTAGAATGCAGAACATGTTCTTAATAAACTTTGTTATGCCAGTTGACCTAGATGTCCCTTGTAAGCATGGTCCCCAGACCACTATCCCTGCTACACTGTCCCTCAAATTGTTTGATTGCATTCAGGAAACGTCTTAGCTTTGGTTTAGTCCAGTCGCGCTGACTTCCCCTGTAGTGTGTGCTGTCCTTCCTTTCACCTAAGATAATTCTTGTCTACTATCTAGTTAGTGAATGACCCTCTCCCTCCATCCCCACCCTCAGACCCATAAAAGAATGTTTTCTTCTGTGTTTAAACCTTTTCTTGAGTTCTTATAATAGTGGTCTTAGGCAATATTTGTCCTTTTGTGACTGACTGCATTCACTTAGCATAATGCCTTCCAGATTCCTCTATGTTATGTTTCACAGATTCATCCTTGTTCTTTATTGTTGCATAATATTCTGCTGTGTGAATATACCATAATTTGTCTATCCATTCATCCATTGATGGGCACCTAGTTTGTTTCCGTCTTTTTTGCTGTCAAGAATAGTGTTGCAATGAACATGAATGTGCATATATCTGTTCGTGTGATGGCTCTTATTTCTCTAGGATATATTCCAAGGAATGGAATTGCTGGATCTTATTGTACTTCTATTTCTAGCTTTTTAAGGAAGTGCCAAATCAATTTCCAAAGTAGTTGTACCATTATACATTCCTACCAACAGTGTATAAGTGTTCCAGTCTTTCCACAACCTCTCCAGCATATATTGTTTAGTGTTTTTTTGATTAATGCTAGCCTTGTTGGAGTGAGATGGTATCTCATTGTAGTTTTTATCTGCATTTCTCTAATGGCTAATGATCGTGAGCATTTCTTCATGTGTCTGTTAGCCACCTGAATGTCTTCTTCGGCGAAGTGCTTGTTCATATCCTTTGCCTATTTTTTAATTGAGTTATTTGTCTTTTTGTTGTTGAGGTTTTGCTGTATCTTGTAGATTTTAGAGATTAGACGCTGATCGGATTTGTAGTAGACAAAAATTTTTTCCCTGTCTGTAGGTTGTCTTTTTTTTTTTTTTTTGCTTCTTATTTATTTTATTTTTATTCTTTAATTTTTTTATTATACTTTAAATGAAGATTTACAGAACAAATAGTTTCTCATTAAACAGTCAGTACACATATTGTTTTATGACATTGATTAACAGCCCTGCGACATGTAAACACTCTCCCTTCTCGACCTTGGAGGACCTTTTTTTTGGTGAAAATATACATAGCCAAGGTTACACCATTTCAAAAGTTTCTACATGTACAATTCAGTGACATCAAATACATTCTTCCAGTTGTGCTACTATTCTCACTATCCTTTTCCAAATTATTCCATCACCATTATCTTCAACTCACTGCCCTCTAGGCTTCCCATTAAACCTTTTGAGTTGCTGTTGTCAATTTGATCTCACATAGATAATTCTTTTTTTTTTTTTTTGTACCTTAGATGAAGGTTTGCAGAACAAATAGTTTCTCACTGAACAGTACACATATTGCCCAATGACAATGTTTAATATCCCCACAACATGTCAACACTGTCCCTTCTCAACCTTGGGTTCCCTGTCACCAGCTTTCCTGCCTCCTCCTGCCTTCTAGTCCTTGTCCACGGACTGCTGTGCCTCATTAGTCCTGTTTTGTTTTATGAAGCTGTCCAATCCCCGGCTGAACTGTGAACTTCGGGGTGAATATACTGAGCTAAAAGGGTGTCTGGTGGCCATACACTTGGGGTTTCTCCAGTCTCTGTCAGGTCAGTAAATCTGGTCTTTTTTTTGAGAGTTAGAATTTTGTGCTACATCCTTTTCCAGCTCTGTGCAGGACCCTCTATTGTGATCCTCGTCAGAGCAGTCTGTGGTGGTAGACCAGACACAGTCTAGCTGTACTGGGCTCAGTCTGGTGGAGGCCATGGTAGCTGTGGTCCATTAGTCCTTTGGACTAATCTTTTCCCTGTGTCTTGTTGTCTTCCTTCTCCCTTGCTCCCGAAGGGGTGAGACCAGTGGAGTATCTTAGATGGCTGCCCACAGGCTTTTAAGACCCCAGATGCTACTCACCAAGGTAGAATGTAGAGCATTGTCTTTATAAACTGTGTTATGCCAGTTGAGCTAGATGTTCCCTGCGACCATGGTCCCCACAACCCTCTGCCCAGCAATTCAGTCTGTCAGGGAGTTTGGCTGTGTCTATGGAGCTTCCGTGACCTTTCCTTGTACAAGTTGTGCTGGCTTTCTCAGTACTGTGTACTGTCTTACCCTTCATCAACGTTACGACTTATCTGGTGTCTGTTTAATTTCCCCCGCCACCCCTCCCAACCCTCGTAACCAACAAAGATTGTTACTTTTTGTGTGTAAACTTCTACATGAGTTTTTACAATAGACGTCTTATACAATATATGCCCTTTTGTGATTGACTTATTTCACTCAGCATAATGTGCTCCAGTTTCATCCATGTTATGAGATGCTTACAGATTCATCATTGTTCTTTATATTTGCATAGTACTCCATTGTGTGTGTGTACCATAGTTTGTTTATGCATTTGTCGGTTGATGGGCAGCTAGGTTATTTCCATCTCTCTACTATTGTGAACAGTGCTGCAATGAATATGGGTGTGCATATGTCTATTCCTGTGATGACTCTTATTTCTCTAACATATAGTCCTATAAGTGGGATTGCATTTTGTAGTGCTTTTTTTGTGGTGCTGACATTTTCTTTGTTACTCTTACTTTCCTGTGCTGAGTTCCTTTTGTTTGTGGATTTTTTTTTTTTCATTTATTTTGTTCTTGTAAGTTTTGTTTTTAGTGAGATTTTATGTTTTTCTTCCTTATTTTGATGAGTAGGTTTGTTAACTTTCTTTGTGGTTACGTTGAAATTTACCCTTATCTGCCTAGATTTGAACCAGTCTGTTATTACTTGGTATTTCCTTGCCTTCCTCTGCATCAGAAGGTTCTGTACCTGCACAGTTTATGCCCTTTTTATTGTTCTGATGCTGTTGTCCTTTACAGATTAACCTCTCTGGTTTCCTGTTGTAATTCTTTTGGTTTTGCATAGTCCTTAAGAGTTCATTTCCTAGGTTGGTATCTGGCTACTACAATACTGTGTTCTATATTCAGCCTTGGTCTGATGTTGTTTGTTCTCAGATGGAAGGACTCCCTTTAATAAGTCTTGTAAGTTTGGTTTGGTTTTTACATAGTCCCTTAATCTGTTTATCTGGAAATGACCTAACTTCACCATCATATTTGAAGGAGAGTTTTGCAGGATATATTATTCTTGGCTGGCAATTTTTTTCTTTCAAGGTTTTATATATGTCATCCCATTGCCTTCATACCTGCATAATCCGAGCTTAGTCTTATTGTTTCTCCTCTGTACGGGACTTGCTCTCAGGATTCTTTGTTTGTCTTTGGTTTTAGCGAGTGTGATTATGATATGCCTTGGTGATTTTCTTTTGGAGTCTGACCTATATGGGGTTAGTTGAGGTTCTTGGATGGTCAGCTTTTCATCTTTTATGATATTGGGGAGGTTTTCTGTCAGCAATTCTTCAATGATCCTCTCTGTTTGTTTTCTCCCCGTTCTGGAACTCTGATCATTTGCAGATTTTTGCTTTTGATTGTATCCCACATAACTCTCAGGGTTTAATTTTTCTTTGTTCTTTTTTCTCATTTTTCCTCAGAGTTGTATCCAACTGTTTGTCTTCAATTTTGCTGATTCTGTCTTCCATCATTTCAAACGTGCTCCTCAGCCCTTCTGTGACACTGTCCATTTCTGAGATCTTGTTGTTTATCTTTTGGATTTCTAACTGCTGTTTTTGTATGATTTCTAGTTGTGAATTTATTTTAGCATTTTGTACCTGTATTATTTTCTTGAATTCCTCCATTTTTTTGTCTGTATTTTCCATGAATTTGTCTATTTTTACCTCATTTTCGTCTGCTTTTTACTTCAACTCTTGGATGATTCTGAATATTAGAGACTTGAACTCCCTATCAGTTAGGTCTAGTGCCTTTTCTTCTACTGGAAGGTCATCTGGTGTTTTATTTCAGACACCTACTAAAACCATCCTGTCCAGTTTTTGTAAATGTTTTGATATTATCTGCTGTCTTTGGGGCATTCAGTGGTTATTTGCCTTGTTTATTGATTGTTGATTTGTATGTTTCATCCTATTTTTTTGTTTTATATGGTTATGTCTGAGCAGGCAGGCTGTGTGTTCTTTGTTGTTTGCTCATCTGTGGGCATGATAATTTTCACCTCCTTCTCTAATGGGCAGGATCAGTCACTCAGGTATGGTACAGCAGGGCAAGTATAGCTGAAGGGGAGTTTCTGGGATGAGTTGTTTGTGGCATGTACCAGGGCTGACAGTGTGAACTGGGAATCAGTGCAGGGCAGGTTCCAGTAGGCCATGCTGTGCTGCTTAGGAGTGTGATGTTCAGCACATGGTGCAGGTAGACAGGAAGGAGGGGGTAGATTGTGATGTGTGGAGCTAAGATGGGTATGGGAAAGATGAAAGAGAGGAGAGAGGAACAGGAGCCAAAAACACACACAAGCAAAAAAGAGTGCTAAGGGAGCTTGCTATTGGAGTGGAGAGATGAGAGACTGAGAAATGGGGAAAAACAAAAATGAAAAAAAAATAAAAATGGTAAATGAAAAACATGACCAAAAAAAAAAAAAAAAAAAAAGAAGAAGAAGAAGAAAGAAATGCCACCAGGGATATCCCTGTGCACCTGCACATAGTAAGGGAGTAGCTTCCAAGCTAGAAGGGGCTCCCAAGCTGAGAAAAGAAAAAAGAAACAAACAAACAAATCAAAACAGAACAAATCAGAGTAAACAAACAAACAAACTGAAAAGCGTCGGGGGTCCCACCAGTGAGGCAGCACTGGCCAGGAAGCAGTTTCATGGTTGAGTTGTGTTTCACAGCCTTTCAGAAAGAAGCAAAGATGGTGCACAGATCCAGGTATGTGAGAGAAAGGAGGGGGAGGTGGGGAGAGGTAAGGAGGAAATCTAAAGAAGCAGAAAAAAGCAACACCAGCAGCCAACAAAAGGCTCTCAGGGAGCCAACTAGTGTGGGCAGGTGGAATCCAAGTGATACCGGGGTGAAGCTGGTGCTTCCCAGCCAATGGACTGTGGCTGCAGGAAGCAGAGGAAGCTAAGTGGGGGTGAAGAAGGGTGGGGTGTGGGAAAGCCTATATCACTAGTTACCAGTTGTTCTGTCTCCTGCTGGAAGCTCTGTGAAGCTGCTTTCTCAACTCCCTGTTTGCACATTTATGATAGGAGTCCAAGATGGTAGATCCGTGCTGCAGTAGCTGATAGGGGACCTCTGCATGTATCTCTCCTTGTTCTCTGTTTTCGGTCAGTTTCTTATTCCATTTGGTGCTTGGCTGAGTTCTTTATCTCTTCACTTGATGCTTAGGATTTCAGGATTGACATGTGTCTTAGGTTGGGGTCTCTAGAGAAGCAAAACCAATAAAGTGTATAAATATATATAGAAAGAGATTATATCAAGGAAACAGCTCACGCGATTGTAGAGGCTAGAACGTCCCAAGTCCGTGGATCAGGGTAGAGACCTCTCCCAAGTCACACAGCTGCAGAAGCTGGCAAGCCCAAGATCGGAAGGTTGGAGAGCAGGGCTCCCGCTCACAGGCTGTGCAGATTGCTGAATCCCAGGTTTGGCAGATAAGCTGACAGCTCAAGTCCCAAGAACAGGAGATGAGATGACAGGAAGCAGCCGCAGAATCCAGAGAGAGCAAAAAGCCAGAACGTCTGCTTATATACACATTCGGGCCACAACCCCAAGGAGACTCCCTTTAATCTGATTGGCTACTCACAGTCTATTCAATCATGGGAGTGATTACATTAAAGCACTGAGAATCATGGCCCAGCCAAGTTGACACACAATCTTAACCATCACAACGTGTGACTCTGTTTGACTTAGTTTTTCTGACCTTTGCTGCAGAGGGACAGCGTGGTGCTTCTGACTATAGCATCATGTTGCCAGAAAGTCCTGTAAGTTGTTTTTTGTCTCTTTTGGTGAAGTCTTTTGATGAGGATAAGTGTTTAATTTTTAGGAGCTCCCAGTTATCTAGTTTCTCTTCTTGTGTTTGTACATTGTTACTTATGATCAGTATTCTGTTTATGCCATGTATTAGGGCCCCTACTGTTGTCCCTATTTTTTTTTCCATGATCCTTATCATTTTCAATTGTATATTTGTCTTTGATCCATTTTGAGTTAGTTTTTGTGCATGGTGTGAGGTATGGTTCTTGTTTCTGTTTTTTGCAGATGGATATCCAGTTATGCCAGCAACATTTGTTAAAGTGACTGTCTTTTCCCCAATTAATGGACTTTGGGCCTTTGTCAAGCTGCTCATAGGTGGATGAACTTATGTCTGGATTCTCAATTCTGTTCCATTGATCTATGTATCTGTTGTTGTATTAGTACCAGGCTGTTTTGACTACCGTGGCGGTATAATACCTTCTAAAGTCAAGTAATGTGAGACCTTCCACTTTGGTCTTCTTCTTGAGTAATGCTTTACTTATCCGGGGCCTCTTCCCTTTGCATATGAAGTTGGTAATTTGTTTTCCCATCTCATTAAAAAACACTGTTGGAATTTGGATCTGCATTGCAGTGTATCTGTAGATCGCTTTGGGTAGAATTGACATTTTCAAAATGTTGGCTCTTCCTATCCATGAGCAAGGTATGTTTTTCCACTTATACAGGTCTCTTTTGTTTTCTTGCAGTAGTGTCCTATAGTTTTCATTGTATAGGTCTTTTATGTCTCTGGTTAGATTTATTCCTGAGAATTTTATCTTCTTGGGGGCTATTGTACATGGTATTCATTTGGTAATTTTCTCTTTGAAGTTCTCTTTGTTGGTGTAAAAGAATCCAACTGATTTTTGTATGTTTACCTTGTATTCTGATACTTTGTTGAAATCTTCTTTTAGTTCCAGTAGTTTTCTTGTGGATTCTTTGGGGTTTTCTGAGCATAAGATCCTGTCATCTGCAAATAAAGATACTTTTACTTCTTCCCTACCAATCTGGATGCCCTTTATTTCTTTTTTTGTCCAAATTGCTCTGGCTAGGACCTCCAACACAATGTTGAATAAGAGTGGTGATAAGGGACGTCCTTGTCTTGTTCTCCATTCTCAAGGGGAATTCTTTCAAACTTTCTGCACTTAGGATAATGTTGGATGTTGGCTTTGTGTAAATGCCCCTAATTATTTTGAGGAAATTCCCTTCTATTCCTATTTGTTGAGAGTTTTTGTCATGAATCGGTGGTGGACTTTGTCAAATGCCTGTTCTGAATCTATTGATAAAATCATGTGGTTCTTGTCTTTTGTTTTATTAATGTGATAGGTTACATTGATTGTTTTTCTAATGTTGAACCATACCTGCATACCTGTTATAAATCCCAGTTGATCATGTTGAATTATTTTTTTGATATGTCACTGAATTCTATTGGCTAGAATTTTGTTGAGAATTTTTGCATCAGTGTTCATGAGGGATATTGGTCTGTAATTTTCTTTTTTGTGGTGTCTTTGCCTGGTTTTGCTATCAGGGTTATACTGGCTACATAGAATAAGTTTGAGAGTATTCCTTCCTTTTCTATGCTCTGAAATATGTTTAGTAGTAGTGGTATTAACTTTTCTCTGAAAGTTTGGTAGAATTCTCCAATGAAGCTGTCCGGGCAGGGGCTTTTTTTGTTGTGAGTTTTTTTAAATACCTTTTCAATCTCTTCTTTTGTTATGGGTTTATTTAGTTGTTCTACCTCTGTTTGTGTTAGTTTATGTAGGTAGTAAGTTCCTAGAAATTTGTCCATTTCCTGTAGGTTTTCAAATTTGTTAGAGTACAATTTTTCATAGTATTCTGTTATGATTCTTTTAATTTCAGTTGGGTCTGTTGTTATATCACCCATCTCATTTCTTATACAGGTTATTTGCTTCCCCTCCTGTTTTTCCTTTGTCAGTTTTGCCAGTGGTTTATCAACTTTGTTGATCTTTTCAAAGAACCAGCTTTGGTCTTGTTAACTCTTTTAATTGTTGTTCTATTCTCTATTTCATTTAATTCTATTCTAATCCATATTATTTCGTTTCTTCTGGTGCCGGAGGGCTTCTTTTGCTGCTCTCCTTCTA
The DNA here is from genome assembly GCA_030035585.1 of Dugong dugon. NCBI lineage: Eukaryota > Metazoa > Chordata > Mammalia > Sirenia > Dugongidae > Dugong > Dugong dugon. The sequence goes on from CM057467.1 coordinate 40,039,029, forward strand.
CTTGTTACAGTTGTAGGGTTAATGTTTGGATTTTGGCCCTTTCTTCTTTTTGGATGTATGAATTTATTGCTATAAACTGACCTCAGAGCACTGCTTTTGCTGTGTCCCAAAGGTTCTGGTGGGATGTATTTTCGTTCTCATTTGATTCTATGAATTTCTTTATTCCCTCTTTAATTTCTTTGATAACCCAGTAGTTTTTGAGCAAGGTGTTGTTCAGTTTCCATGTGTTTGATTTTTTCTCCTTGCTTTTTCTTTTGTTGATTTCTACCTTTATGGCTTTATGGTCAAAAAAGATGCTTTGCAATATTTTGATGCTTTGGATTTTGTTAAGGCTTGCTTTATGGCCTAATATGTGGTCTATTCTGGAGAGTGTTCCATGTATGTTGGAAAAGAAAGTACACTTGGATGGTGTTGGGTGAAGTGTTCACTATATGTCTATGAGATCAAATTCACTGATGGTAGCATTTAGATTTTCCATGTCTTTGTTGAGCTTCTTTCTGGATGTTCTGTCCTTCACCGAAAGTGGTGTTTTGAAATCTCCTGCTATTATTGTGGAGCTGTCTTTCTCTGTTTTCAATGCTGTTAGAGTTTGTTTTATGTATTTTGGAGCCCATATTTATTATGGTTGTGTCCTCCTAGTGTATTGACCCTTTAATCATCATATAATGTCCTTTATTATCCTTTGTGGTGGATTTTACTTTAAAGTCTATTATGTCAGAGATTAATATTGCCACTCCTGCTCTTTTTTGAGTGTTGTTTGCTTGATATATTTTTTCCATCCTTTGTGTTTGTGTTTGTTTGTGTCTTTAAGTCTAATGTGTTTTGTTTTGACATGTAGGATTGTTAGTTTACTTTGTGGTTACCTTAATATTTACTCCTATTTTTCTAAGTTGAAACCAGTCTTTTATTTCTTTATTTCACGTTGACTTCCTTTCCATATGAAAAGTCTATGTCTATATTGATTAGTCCCTCTTTTTTGTTTTAATTTTGTCATCTTTTACATATTGACATCTCTGTTTCCCTATTTTCAGTGTTTTAGTTTGATTTATTTTTGTGACTTCCCTATCTGGGTTCATATCTGATTGCTCTGTCCTGTATTCTACTCTTGGGTTGCTATCTGATATTATTGATTTTCTAACCGGAGGACTCCCTTTAGTATTTCTTGTAGTTTTGGTTTGGCTTTTGCCAATTCCCTAAACTTCTGTTTATCTGAAAATGCCCTAATTTTGTCATCATATTTGAGAGACAATTTTGCTGGATATATAATTCTTGGCTGGCAAGTTTTTTTCCTTCAAGGCTTTATATATGTCATCCCATTGCCTTCTTGCCTGCATGGTTTCTGCTGAGTAGTCTGAACTTATTGACTCTCCTTTGTAGATGACTGTTCGTTTCTCCCTAGCCACTCTTAAAATTCTCTGTTTATGTTTGATTTTGGCAAGTTTGATTATAATATGTCTTGGTGACTTTCTTTTGGGATCTACCTTATGTGGGGGTCAGTGAGCATCTTGGATAAATATCTTCTCATCTTTCGCAATATCAGGAAAGTTTTCTGCCAACAAGTCTTCAACAACTTTCTCTTTATTTTCTGTTATCCTCCCCATTCTGGTATGCCAGTCACTCATAGGTTATTCCTCTTGATAGAATCCCACATAATTCTTAGGGTTTCCTCATTTTTTTAACATCCTTTTATCTGATTTTTTCTCAAATAAGTTGGTGTCAAGTGCTTTATCTTCAATCTCACTAATTCTGATTTCCATTGCCTCAATTCTGCTCCTATGACTTTCTTCTGAGTGGTCTTATTCTGGAATTTTATTGTTAATCTTCTGGATTTCTGATTACTGTCTCTCTGTGGACTCTTGCAGCCTGTTAAATTTGTCATTATGCTCTTCTCTAATCTTTTTAATTCCTCCATTGCTAGGTCTGCTTTTTGCATAATTTCCTTGCTGATGTCTTGAAGAGTTCTGTATATTAATCTTTTGTTTTCTGCCTCTGGTAATTCCAAGAAATTTTCTTCCTCTGGAAAATCTCTTGATTATTTTGGGAGCTTGCTGAAGCCATCATGGTCTGCCTCTTTATGTGATTTGATATGAACTGTTGTCTCTGAGCCATCAATAAGTTATTGTATTTATTTATTTTATGTTTGCTTACTGCATCCTTGCTCCTTGTTTTCTTTTGTTTTGAGGTTCCCAAATAGGCTGGTCTTGTTAGTTAGCTCTGTCACTAGTGCCCCTGAAGCTCCAATATCCTGTCACCAGGTGGCCAGAACTGCCACTAAGGATGTGAGCCCAGGGGTCTCCCCACTCCTCCTGGTTCAGCTCAGGTGTCCAGGTAGTCGACCACCAAGTGTGTGGTGCAGGTTCTCACCTACAGTCCTAGACAGGCATGGGTGATTAGTATAGGCACAGGCATTTGGCTGCAGCAGGGGACACACACTGAGCAAGCAAGAGGGCTAACAGCTGCCCCGAGTATCCAGGAGGAAAGTGTGCCCCTGTTCCCTATAGCACATAGGTATGTGGGTTTTACATCTGGAGTATGAGCACCCAATCCTGTTGGCTGTAAGCACTTGGGGCCACCTTTTATTCTTGGGTCCCTGTCACAGGTGGCTAGGTGGCGTGGGTGGAGCCACCAGTCCTCAGGCTTCTAATGTGGGTAGGTGCAGACCCTGCTTAATGGGCAGAGCAGTGTCAAATATCAAGAACCTGCCACTTCACAGTTGAAATCGTTGAAGTTAGATTTCAGGTATATACCCTGTTGTACTGTGGTAACGAGGGCCTACACTGTTGAAATCGGCCCACACTAGTCTATGCAGGGGGGAAGGTGCTCAAAGTCCGTCAATCCTTTACGCCTGTGCCTAGGCAAAGAAGCTCTGCCTACCCTGAGATCCTGGCTTAGAGGAGCCGGCAGATTATTTTTTCCTCATTTGTTAATTTTTTCCCTCTCCAAGGCCAAGAGAATGGTTCAGGTCACATGATGAGTGCTACTTACAGCCCAGGGGACTCGGCAATTGCTGAACCTATCCCAGACCTGGTGCAGAGCAGGGAGCAGGGAGGTAAATGGGAAAGAGGATTTTCCCTAAGGGGGGTGTTTTTTTATCTGTGTGGTAAGCCAGACACAAGTACTTATCTTTTGCAAATAGAGGGCTGCTTCTCACTGGTTCTGGATGGCTGAGTAGACTCTCTGTCTCTTCCAATGTGGAAAATGCCTCCCGAGCGCCACTGCTTGCCTGCCTCACTGCTCATCCCCGAGCTGATCTGGGCTGAAGGTCTCAGGCTCTCACTAGGTCAGGTCTGGCAACTCCTTGCTGCTTCCAAACCATCTCACTCTCCCCCTGCCACTCAGTCCGATTCCTCAACTTTGCCTTTGATGTTCAGGGCCCCTAGATTGTCATATATAATTGATTCACTTGTTTTTTAGGGGTCTTTATTGCAAGAGGGACCACCGGCATTGTCTGACTACTCCGCCATCTTGGCCCCCCATTCCATTGTTCTTAAGCAGTCAAATCCTTTCAATACCCAAAAATCAAATATTAAGCATATGTATTTTGCTTTTGAAGTAATTTCTTAATTTACATTTTGTTCTTTAATCCTTCTGAGATTTGCTTTATTACAAAATAAAGTATAGATTTTTAAGCATCATTTATTGAATAACCTCCCTTGCCTGTTTTGTTTTGCGATTTCTCCTTTATAACACATTAACCAATTTTATATACTCAAGTGTATTTCTGTTCTATTCTTTCTATCAATCTTATTGTCTATCCATGCAAAAACCAAACTCATTTCAATATTTGACCTTTATAATATGTTCAGCCTCTCCATCTAAGCACAACATGGGAAAATATAGTTTAAATCTTTCTGTAAATATCTCCATAGGATTTTTATTCCTTTATATATATCTTGCTCAGTTTAACCTGGGGGTATTTTATATATTTGATGAGACTGCAGTTGAATTATTGGTTTGTTTTAGGTCATCCAAATAGCTATTGCTAGTGTAAAGGAAATTTTTTTTGAATATTGTGTATGTATTCTGTATATGGTAAACTTAGTGAACTAAGTTAAATATAATAGTTAAATACATGATTTTGTCTTCTAAATATGTAATGATTTTTCTTTCCCCAAACGATTGGTTTTGTTTTGTTTTGTTTTCTTCTTCCCTTTTTGTCTTTCTCATGCTTTACTGTGTGGACTAGTATTTCCTGAGCAATGTTGGAAAAAATTATACACCAGCCTTGTTTGTTTCTGATTTTAATGAGAAAACCTTTCATATTTCATTGTTAAGTTTAAGGTTGGCTGTTGGTTTCTAATAGGTAGTCTTTATCATGATAATATTTAAACTTCTTCCTCTGCTTTTATAAGTTACTTTTATCAAGATGGGTATTTAATGACTTTCCAACATCTATTCAATGTATTTTCTCTTGTGAATCCATTGATGTGGATAGTGCAGATTAATATATTTCATTATATTAAAATACCTATTTATTTCCACAGTAAGCTATTTCCTGTTAGTCTGATCTCTCCATTTTATTTATTTATAACTTTTTAAAATCGAGGTTCATAAATAAAAATATTTCTCTTATGTTAGATTTTGACATCAAGATTGCACTACATCTGGAGCATGAGTTGTTTAACTTTCTACTTCTTTATTTTGAAGAGGTTTTGTTTTGTTTTATTTTTTGATCTTTTTGTCTTTTTATGTCAGGAAAGTTTGAAATGCTTTAAGTTTGAAAAGATGTATTCCTGATATATTCGGGCCCAAAGCACTTTGTTGAGAAAAAATATTTTATAGATTTCATTTTATTCTGTTATAATTATTTTAATAAGATATTCTGGCTACCAAGTTATTAAATCCTATTGAAAAAATTAGAAATGAGAGGAATATAATAAAATCACTGAAAACTAATAGTAATATTTTTGTATGTATCTTTCTAAATTTCTTTTATATATAAGCATGAATACACACATCTGTATTTATAATTATATATATCTACTTATCTATCATCTATCATCATCGTCTCTCTGTCTATCATATATCATCCTCATCTCTCTATCCATCTATCTACCTATAGATCTATTTGTATAAATTAGTTCTGTACTTCATATAGAATTTTGTTACTTATTTTTAGTTTACATCTTCCTAGCCATAGTGTCAATGGCATTTAATATTAGAAGGAATTTACAACAATTATTTTAACTTAACTTTATACCTGTACCTACCAAACAAAACACCAAATCCATTGCCATCGAGGCGATTCCGACTCATAGCAACCCTATAAACTAAAGTAGAACTGCCTCATATGGTTTCTAAGGAACTGCTGGTGAATTCGAACTGCCGACCTCTTGGTTAGCCGCTGAGCTGTTAACTACTACATCACCAGGGCTCCTCTATACTTACACTCATATCTTTTTTCATATCATTGCAAACCAAATTATATGTTTTTAATTTTTTATTTAGTTCTTGGAAATTTAAAGAATATCCCTAAGTAGTCTTCTAGTAGTGGTTTGTTGACATTGATTTCTTAGCCCTTGAATGACTAAAAAATGAGTCCAATTTTTCTTTCTTTCTTTCCATACTTAGATGCTTTGTTTTTTTTCTTTTGGTTTCTATAATGTATCAAATTGCCATATGTGCCTAGATGGAGAAGTATTCTTGTTTATATTGCCTGATATGATAAACTCTTTAAAACTACATCCACCAAGTTTTTATTTTTTAGCTTGGATACGTTATGTAGGTATATAAAAAAACTCAAACCCATTGCCATCAAGTCAATTCTGACTCATAGAGACCATATAGAACAAAGTAGAACTGCCCTGTATGCTTTCCAAGGAGCAGATGATGAATTCGAACTGCCAACCTTTTGGTTAGCAGCTGAATGCGTAATCACTGCGTCACTGGGGCTCCAGACTTTGATATACAGTAGGTACTAAATATATATTTTTTAAATAACAGACATTTCTGGACTGTTTCTTTCTATCTGTTTATACTTAAATTCCAATTATTTGAGGCCATGTGATAAGAAATTGTTTTTAGAGTGATCCAAAAACTCAGAATAATGTTCCATATGGCTGATTTTTACACTTTTGAGAAAGGTAGAAATAGCCTGATAATGTCTTCTGTGTTCCATAATAAATTAATTCTAGAGGTCTGTTCTTTCTCTTAGTTGTTAGGCAGTATGTCCTTTGTTTTGAGCTATGGAATTTCTTCATCGCCCCTATGCTGACAATAGCGTGGATGAATTGACTTTCAATCACTTCGTTTACCTCTTGGTGCTGTTACAATCTCCCTTTCATGTCTAAAGCTGAGTAGTAGAATAATTGTCCAATTCCTAGTCCTGACTCAGACACTTGCTGGCATTCGTCTAATTGGGTCCTATAGAGCTGAAGTGTCTCTTCTGTCACCTTTCTTCCCCAACAAAGTTTTTGATCATAAACAGCAGAATTCTCCAAGGTCATCTATGATCTTCTTCCATTAAGTGCACTAAATGTTGTACCTCAAAAATCATGTCGCATTATGGTCCACACATATAATGTGCAGAAGGAAAAAAAAAAAAACTTTCTTTTTCCTGTTACAGTTTTTCATTGAAGTTGTAGCCTTTCAATGAATTTAGAAAAACAAATACGGAGTGTGGTAAGTTGAGGAGTAGGAAAGCTTGGCAGCAGCACACTGGATATTCTCTTGCTGGACTTAACTGATTGATGCAGGTTTCCCGTCTTCAATCAAAGAACATAGAGTGGGCAAGATACTAACACTCCCCATGTATGCTTCTTTGTTAATGGTGTTACTCCATACCATTGAAAGGAGATTGCATCTAAGGACTGAATTTTTCAATCTGTCCTGATATTATTGGAAATTGCTCTCAGAACCTTATAAATGTGTCCCTGATTTTTTTTTAGTTTTCATGGTGTTATACTAATTTGTCTTTTTCTATGTATCCATAAATATTTTAATAGGAAGTTGAGAGAAGCAAATTAGGAAATGCTGCTTTCTTGTCATCTTAATCTGGATTTCCAGCATTTGCAGAGTTAAGAATATGAGCCAAGTCATGAATGTGAGAAAACGACAGCATTTCTGGGAAACGGTTAGATCCTAGTAGTCACAATCTAATAGGTGAGGGACCATTTATAAGGCATGTTGCTATATGGTTCAAGCAAGAAGGCATTCAGGCCAGTATTAGATTGAGGCATTAATTACCGTATTTGTGAAGTGGGAGGTCAAATAGCAAAATGGTTAGTTGTCAGAATCAGACTGATAGTCCACTACTAAACCACTTAATAACCATGTGATTTTGGGCACACCTCTTGATGTCCCTGTGTCCCAGTTTCCTCAGCATTGGGGTGTGACTATCCTTTACAGGGTGGTGAGTGAGCAAATAATAACTCAGTAAATTTAAGTTATTGTTATTACTCACTACTTTCTAGAAAATTAGCTCACTACAAGAAGTAGTGACAAAGGTAAAGCGACCTCTGAATACTGTGCTTTCTACACAAGAAGTGGGGTGAGCATGTATTTGCATTTTTCCTCCTCAGCCAGTTAGACTTGGTAGAAAATGGTCCTCAAATTGATGTCAGTGTGCTCAAGACCCTTCTAGATCTTCACAAAGCATTCGACTTCTGTTTGTGAACTGTGATGTTTTTTCTGTTTCCTGGGGGCAACTTGAGAGCTTTGATTTCTCAGCATGTCTGTTATGCTAACGAAGGTGTTTTCACTTGTGTATTCTTTCATTTAGCTTATGAGGATGAGAAGAATGAGATGGTATTACTATAATGCATCATTCGTTTAATTACTTGTAATAAGGAATTGGAAGGTGTGCAAACGAATATGCAGATGGTAAACTTTTCCTGTTAGAGGCAAGTGCCCTCTTGGACACTTGTAAAATATCACAGACATAATCTTGGAACTTCCTCTAATATTTCATTACTTGGAGAGAGGAGATTAGTAAATGTTAGAGATTAGGTCATATCTTCCTTGGGACGTCAAGAATTTCTCTTGCCTTTTGACATCCTGACGTTTCACTCAGTCCAGGAATTAGTTTTTCATCCAGCTCAACATTTTAAAAGAAAACTGGCATCTTTTGCCACTTAAAACGGGAGAGTAATTCATTGCCGCAAGAAATATAGCTATTCTTGTAGAAGCTATCTGTATATAGTGTTTCTAGAGGTTAGTGCAAGTCTATGAAAAGCACAGTACTTCCAGGGAAAAGAAGTTACATTTAGTTTATGGTGACAATATATTAATAGTAAACTAACATTTATTAAGCATTTGTCATATGCTAGGCACTGTTGTAAATTCTACCTTAATTATCTCATTTAATCTCCACCAAGAATGAAGGAAGTATTGTTATTTTCTTCACTTGCCAAACGAGGAGACTCAAAGTCGTGCTTGTGCAAGGCAGTAGTAATGGACTAGCTGGTGTTTGAACAGGGGCATTCTGATACAGAGATGGAGCACAAATGCATTATGCAATACTTATAATAACTCAAACGTATGAACAGTTTTAATCACAAAAGGGACTCATTGAAGATGATGGAATATGAAAGAATATCGTCATCTCTACTGTAGAAGAAAGCTATTCATCCTCTTTCTAATCCAGTAATGCCAAAGTAGGGAATGATACCATTTTAATCAGAGGACTGTATGATAAAAAATAAAAAAATATTATTTAATAGCAATAAAATGTCATTTGGTTCTCAGATGACAATAGTAATAGGTTATCTCATGAGTGAAAATGATAATAATTAATGGTAACTGGTGAATCAATTTTTTTAAAAATCTTTATTGAGGCATAATTTACATACAATAATAAATAATATCTACTAATTTTAAATGCAATTTGATAAGTTTTGAAAATCATATATAGTAATGTATCCATCGCTCTGATCACATATGGAATATTTCTATTACCCCAAAAAGTTAACTTATGCCTCTTCTCAGCCACCTCCTTTAAACCCTTGCCTTTGGCAGCCACTGAACTGATTTGTGTCCTGTTACCAAAAAAAAAAAAAAAAAAAAATATTGCTGCTGAGTCCATTCTGACTCATAGCCACCCTGTAGGACAGAGTAGAATTGCTCCATAGGGTTTCCAAGGAGTGGCTGGTGGATTCAAATTACCAGCATTTTGGATGGCAGCCGAACTCTTAACCACTGTGTCACCAGGGCTAGACTTTGCTTTTCTAGGATGTCATATAAGTGGAATTATACAACACGTAGTTCTTTGTGTCTCCTCTTTAAGTTATCATACTGCTAAGCATACCTGTATTGTTGTACACATCACTAGTTTGTTTCTTTTTATCACTGAATGGTATCCCGTCAGATAAGTATTCCTCCCTTCTTCATTTATTTATCCATTCACAAACTGATGGTCCTTGAGTTATTTCCAGAATTTGACTATTAGGAATAAAACTACTTTGAACTCTTTCTTTTTAAAAAGCATAGATTTTTATTTCTGTTCGTTAAATGCCTAGGAGTGATTGTTTTGTCATATGGAAAGTTTATATTTAGCATTATAAGAAATTGCCAAACTTTTCAAAAGAGGATGCACTATTTTATATTTTGTATCTCAAAGTATGAGACTAAGAGTTGCTTCAGTTTTTGATAATTGTCTAAATTTTAACTTTAGCTGTTATAGGTGTGTAGAAGTTTCTCATTTTGGTTTTAATTTGCGTTTTCCTAATTACTAACAATGTCGAGCATTTTTTCATATCCTTGTTATTTTTAGATCTTTTTTTATTAAAAATTTTATTTTGGTATTATTTACCTACGAAAAAATGTACACATTTGAAGTGTACAATTTAATGGTTTTTAGTATATTTACAAAGTTATGCAACCATCATCATTGCCTAATTTTAGAATTTTAGAACATTTTTATAACCTCAAAAAGAAATTTCTTACTCAGTGCAATCACTCCCCATTCTCTACCCTCTCCTCTGCTCTACCACACACACCCTACAGCACTATTGCTATTGTTGGTTGCTGTTGAGTTGATTCTGACTCATGGTGACCCCATGTACAACCAACCACTAATCTACTCTCTGGATTTGCCTTTTCTGGGCATGCCATGTAAATGAAAAAAAGAAAAAAAAAAAAAAAACCCTTTGCCATCAAGTCGATTCTGACTTTTATGACTGGCTTCTTTCACTTAGCAATAATTTTTTGAAGTCCATTCATTTTGTACCTTGTATTGGTACTTCATTTCTGTAGTACTTGTTAAAATCTTTGCTCATTTTTTTAAATGGGGTAGTTTTTTTTCTTATTATTGAGTAGTAAGAGTTCATTATATATTCTAGATACAGGTTCTTTATCAGATATGTATTTTGAAAACACATGTTTTCTCCCATGAAAAGGAAATATGACATGCCTTTTCATTTGCTTAATGGTGTCTTTAAAGAGAAAAAGTTTTTAACTTTAATTAAATCCAGTTTATTAATTCTTTCCTTTATGATTTGTGATATTTATGTCCTAAGTAAAAAAAAAAAAAAAAAAAAAAAAAAAAACCTTTACCTAGCTCAAAGTCACAAAGATTTTTCTCTTCTGTTTTCTACAAGATGGTTTACAATTTTAGTACATATTATTCATCTTGAGTTAGTTTTTCTATATAGTATGAAATGGGTCAAAGTTGTTTTTATTTCTTTCTTGTTTTTGTTTGTTTTGCATGAGGATATCTGAATGGATAACCATTGTTGAAAACAGTATCCCTTCCCCATTGAATTACTTTTTTTTTTTTCAGGAAATTAATCGATCAAGTATGTGTATTTTTTTTTCTGGATTTTGTATTATTTCTATAGCTCTCTCTGTCTATCCTTACAATATTACATTGCTTTGGTTACTGTAAATTTATAGCATCTCTTGAAATCAGGTATATAAGTTCTTCAACTTTGTTCTGATTTTTAAAATATTAATTTGGCTAGTCTAGGTCATTTTAATTTCTATATTAATTTAAGGAGGAGTTTCTCAATTTCTACAAAAAAGTCTGTCAAGAATTTGGAGACATTGTATGGAAACTACAGTTCAATTCGGGGAGATTTTCCATCTTAAAACTGCATCTTCTGAGTAATGAACATGATATATATCTCCATTTATTTAAGTCTTTTAAAATTTCTATTTGCAATGTTTTATGGTTTTCAGTGTACTAGGTTTACACATATGTTGTTAAATTCATTGCTAAAATTTCATACTTTCAGTTGTTGTTGTAAATGGTGTTATTTAGCTTAACTTTTGATAGGGTGGGATTTAAATCTACCTTCTCATGATTTGCTTCTATTTGTCCCACCTGCCTTTTGCTCTGATTTATCATTTTTTACTTCATTCTTATGCATTATTATGTATATTAATGATTTCATCTTCCCCATTGGCTTATTAGCTATAGCTCTGTGTTTATTATTTTAAAGTTTGCTTCAAGTTCTACAACATACATATTTAATTTACCACAATCTACTTTCACAAAATATTATAATACATCATAGAGAATATAAGAATCTTACCAAAATAAACTTCCATCGTACCCACCATTATTTATGCTATTTTTGCTTTTACTTATGTTATAAGCTCTACAATACATTGTCATTATATTTTCTTTAAACAGCCAATTACTTGAAAGATAATAAATAAGAATAATATCTTTTAAGTTCACTGAATATTTACCATTTCCAGCACCCCTCATTCCTTGTGCAAAGCCAAAATTCTATCTGGTGTACTTTTCCCTCTATTTAAAGAACTTTCTTTAACACTTCTTTTAGTTCAGGTTTGTTGGAAAATTTTGGTTTTCATTGATTTCCTCTACTGTTTCCTGTTTATAATTTCATGATTTCTGCTCTATTTTTAATCATTTTTATGCTCCTTGCTTTAGGCTTGAATTTCTCTGGTTCTCTATTTTCCTAAAGTGGAAACTTAGATTATTGGTTTTAGATCTTTCCTCCTTCTAATATATGCATTTAATGCTATAAATTTCCCTCTAAGCACTGCTTTCACTGCACCCCACAAATTTTGGTAAATAGTATATTTATTTTTGCTCAAAATATTTTAATTTTCTCTTTAGTCTTCTTTGATCTATGTGTTATTAACAGTGAATTGTTTAATCTCCAAATATTTGAGGATTTTTAAATTTCTCTTATTGATTTCTAGTTTAATTTTATTGTGGTCTGAGGATATACTTCAGATGATTCCATTCTCTAACCTTTGTTAATGTGTGTTTTATGGCCCAGAATGCAATCTATCTTAGTGAAATAATCCCATGTAGGTTGAAGAATGTGCGTTCTGTTTTTGTTGATGGAGTATTCTATTAGTATCAATTAGATCAAGTTGATTGAGAGTGCTGTCATGTCAATTATAAGTGACTTTCTGCCTGCTTAATCCATCAATTACTGAAACAGGAATATTGAAGTCTTGATTTATAATATTAGATTTATTTATTTCTTCTTGTAGTTCTATCAGTGTTTACCTCACATATTTTGGCACACTTTGTAAAGTACATACATATTAAGGATCCTTACATTTTCTTGGAGAGTTGATGTCTTTATCATTATGTAATAATACTTTTTATCCCTGTTAATTTTCCTTTTTGTGAAGTCAGCATTGTCTGAAATTAACATAGTTACTCCAGCTTTCTTTTGAATACTGTTAGCATTGTATATATTTTTTCATATGTTTACTTTTTACCTAACTAGTTAATATAAATTTCTTATAGACAGCAAGTTGGGTCAAAGTGGATTAAAGAAAAAAAGACAACCCAAGTGTATGTTGCCCCTAAGAAGAAGAGAAGGAAAACAAAGAAAAAAGAAAGAACAAGTACAGAATAGGAAACAGTTAGAAACATCTTAATTACTGAGATTGGTCTAAATATGATTAGTCTAAAAAATCTTCTATTTGGTCACTTTTTTCAAATGTGAAAGTAGGCTGAGAAATTTGTTTCTGACTTTGGGAAGATGATACCAGGATAGCTGAATGTCCTCATAAAACAAATGTGCCTACTGGGGAGACAATAACCCCCATTTCTGCTTAGTGCCTAACTTAGATCTGGGAAGTAGAAGCAAACCATGGCACTAACTAAAATTATCCTTGTTAACTGGGTAGCACTGCATGATTTTATAAGTTAAAGTATTCATGTGTCCCCCAAAATATTTCTTTATCTAGTACTATTGACTATTTTTATAGTATTTGTCAGATCATGCTAATTTCTTGCCCAGAACACTTGGCTTTCCAAGTAGTGATTATTTTCTCAGTCTTCATTGATATTTCAGTAAAAACTGGGTGAGGATAACTTGTGGACTCTTTACTAGATACCCTTTTAAGCAGGAAGCCAAGAAACACCATTAGTAGAGCACCAGTAAGCAACATCATGATAAATGGGGCAGAAATTGAAGTTGTCAAAGATTTCATTCTTCTTGGATCAACAGTCAATGCTCGTGGAAACAACACTCAAGAAATTAAACAGTGCAGTGCTTTGGGCAAATCTGCTGCAGAAGCCCTCTTTAAAGTGTTAAAAAGCAAAGACATCACTTTGAGGACTAAGTTGTGCCTAGCCCAAGCCATAATCTTTTCAATTGCCTCATATGCATGTGAAAGCTGGACAATGGATAAGGAAGACCAAAGAAGAATTGATGCCTTTGAGTTATGATGTTGGCAAAGAATAATGAATTTACCAAGGACTGCCAGAAGAATGACTAAATCTGTCTTGTTGGATGTACAGCCAGAATGCTCCTTAAAAGCAAAGAAGGTGAGATTTTTTTCTCACTTATTTTGGACATGTCATCAGGAAGGATAAATCACTGAAGAAAGACATCGTGCTTGGTAAAGTAGAGGGTCAGTGAAAAAGAAGGAGACCTTCAATGAGAAGTGAAAAAGAAAGAGCTCCTCAATGAGATGGATTGACACAGTGTCTACAACAAGGACACCCTCAATGAGATGGATTGACACAGTGCCTACAACAATAGGCTCAAATATAGCAATGATTGTGAGGGTGATACAGAAGCAGGCAACCTTTAGTTCTGTTGTGCATACTTAAGTTTCCTATGAGTTAGAGTCTACTTGATGGCATCTAACAACAACAACACTGAACTAAAAAAGAAAGTTTCACAGGTATGAAAAAGAATCAGACCACTATTTTCAGGAATTTCATTCAATTCACACTTAAGATTTCTTATTAAAGTCAGGCATTTTTGTAGGTATTGTGCATTTATTGTGCAAAACAGGCAAGCTACTTGCTGTTGAGAAGCTCATAGCTTTACTTAAGAAAAACTTTATGTCCCTAATCACCCAATTAGAAGAACTGTTGCATAATCTTGATTGATTAGTTTTTATAATGCTCCATTTTAACAAGATCCCTGGGTGATTCTTATGTATACTTAAGAATCACCCAGGGATCTTTTTGAAAATGTAGATTCTGATTCAGTATGTGGAAATGCAAATTGTCAGCTGGGGGTCGAATCAGAATGAACTGGTTTGAAGCCCTGTTATAATTGCACTTATTCCTGTATAAATGTATCTTGTATACTAATGTGTCTACTTATTTATCATGTATCTCCCTTCACTAGAATATAGTATCCACAGAAGCAGGACTTTGTGTATCTTACTCACTTTTGTATTCTTTGCACCTAAAAAAGTTCTGGCATGTAGTAGGGATTCAATAAATGACATTTGAACAAACTGATAATGAATAACATTTGTACAAATATCACATATGCTATTATGTTACAGAGAAGGTAGATAAATTTTGCCAGGAATATTGGGGTTAGAGGAATATACTCAAGGACTTTTCAGGAAAATGCATTTGAGCTGGACTTTGGAGAATAACAGTAATTCTTTACGGTGGAAAAGAGTGGGAATGGTTATTGTCTTAGGTCAGTTTCCTTAGAAGCAGAGACTAAGGAAGGATTCGATAATATGTGATTTATTCCAGGAGTGCTTTTAAGGAAAAACCATTAAGGGAATGAGAGATGCAGAATAGAGAAGGAAAAGTTGCTCATCAAGGATGTGGTCTTAGGTAAGTCTGGCTTTGACTTCAACACAATGGACGCTTTGGAGTATAAAGTCTCCAGGCATCTCTCGTAGCTAAGGCAAGTCTCTGGAGAAGGTTAAGCAGTAAGTGTCAGGCCTTGCAGCAGCTGGGGATGACTGTACCAGCTGGTTAAAAGATCTGGGTAGAGTACCAATGCTGTCTACTACAGTAATCCTGGTTGAAGGAACAACGCGAGCAAAGGATAGAGATATAAAACTTCATGGTGTGTTAGGAAAGAGGGAGTAATGAGATGTGATTGGAATTTAGAGAAAGAAGGGGAGAGATGTGGTATTTGTGAAAAATTCAAGGATAAAATGTTTGAAAATAGAAGTGCTATAACATTCCATTATAAATGACATTTGGAGTAAACAAAAATTACAAATATGGGCCTTGTCCTAATACCATTTAATTAATTGCTGTTTAAAATATTGCTGCAGTACCTACAACTCAAATTCAGCCACACATGCACTAAATAAATAAAAGATTATGTAATAAAATTACACTTGGAAAAAAAACATTTTCACACATTCTCTAGTCTTTTGTGGAGAAATCAACCATTTGTTCAGAATTCTACGTGACATATGTAGTCTAACAATTTCATTTCCCTGTACCCCCTTTTAATTGCATGATTTTCAATAACTGCTGTTCCAGAAGGCAGAAGTCTTTTGAGAATTGGCAAACAAATCTCTAATCATAACAAATGCTCTTCTTCTCTGAGTTATAATGGGTCATTTAAAAATTGTAATTGAAATATCTCCATAGGTTGATTTTTATTTAGAATGCCTCTTATAACTTCAGATCTGAACATATTTAATACTGGGGCTTGAAGATTACTTCAAACCATTAAAACTTAATAGCTAAAATATTAATAAAAGAAAAAGATCTGGGGAAATTGTTTTGGGCTACTTGTTAGGATAGGTATCAAAAAGCAAGAAGGGCTGTCTTGATGTGAATTGAGAAGGTAGAAACAAAATCCCACCCCCTTTGCTTTTTTTTTCTTTTTCGGACAAGAGGAAATGAGCATTCCTGAACCAGGGCCTCTGCAAAGAAAATGCTCAGTTTAAGTTACCAGCAGATTTCAGAGCAATGATAGATGGTTATTGTATCAACACCCAAAGATGCTGTCTGGTTAGACTGAGTGAAAGATGATGGTTTCACACTCAAGAAATAGTTGTTTCTTAAGACTATTATTTCATTTAAATTCTCTCTGCAAGATTGTTCTTATCTTTTGTGGGCCTAATATATAAACCGTTTTCATTTCAAAGGAATTTAATATTGAAATGCTAGTGATGAAAGGATGTGAAGTCCTGACTTAATTTCCAAATTTTAATCTGTCTGAGGTTTGGTTCTATCTAAGTAAAGCAGTAAATAATATATACCCTGGTGGGCCTGATGCAAGCAAGAATTATTATCTTAAAATGGATTCAACTATTTGGATTTCTTTTTTTTTTTCTCTCTCTCTCTCTGGTATTTTTTTTTAAATAGAAACAATTTATTAGTAACTTCTTTCATTTAAATAAAAATTCTTTCATGTCACTCATATTAATGTACTGCATTGCAGTCAGGAATAGTATCTTGGTTAAGCGCACGAATTTTTTTTTTTTTTTTAGTAAAGTAAAAAGAAAAGTTTTACTTGGCATATATTCAAAAGGACAAAAGTGGGAAGTGGACAAGCATGCTGCCACAGCCGTGTCTGCCCGAGTCCAAGGAAGGTTACAGAATCATCAATATATATCAACATCACAAAACGGGTAGAATCATTGAAAGCGCCACTTTTTCACTGATTGGCTAGAAATTGTAATCTCACATTTTAAATCATCTTTCTTAACCATCATAGGTACAGGTTTCAGTTACAAAAGTCAGGAGGGTCTTCATTGGTCCAACAAATTCCTATTCACTAAATGTTAATAGAAAAAGACAAAAGGTGAGAAGTCCTTTGGGTTAGGTTTTATTGCCCTTCTGTGAAAACTTCCTTAAGATAATTTCTGAGATTGTCCCATCTGTTGTCTTATCTCAGGGCCCAGATGATGTGTCTTTGTGAGCCTGTGAGGGCTCAGCTTCTGCTGGGTCACATCCTGTATGCTCAAGGAGAGGGAATAATAACTCCAGTATTTGATCGGAGATTGGAGATAACACATTGATGATCAATACCTGGACTTAGTCAAGCTCCTAGATGGCGGCCATTGCAGGCTCTTTAAACTCACGGTACTGATTTTCCACCGGATACCATCTGGTTCTTCACCAGGTTATTAAGTAAGAGCGATGTTCTCCTCAATGGCATTGTTGGAGTGGGCAGACTCAAAGTACATCAACATTTTAGCCTGAGGCCTTCTTTTGCCTTTTAGGTGTGTAAGACAATAGAGGATAAATTTTATTATGCCTAATACTATCAGGATGTAGACTAAGAATATTACTATCCCTTGCAGTAGTGATCTAGCCCATGTACTTATTCCTGATGATAACTAACCAAATAGATCTGGTGTTTGTAAGGGTATGACAATGTGTAATCAAGTACCTTGCTGTCTCATTCTATGTATATCTTGTCCACAGCACAGACTACACTTTCTTGGACTAATAAAAAAAATCTAAGGTTATTTTGTTATCTCATGTCACCTTGCCTTATGAGATCAGAGATCACTGTTGTGCTTCTGTCTCATCTGTTATTTGTCCCATAGTGACTGACAAATTTTCTTAAAGATTTCTCCAACTCAGATGTACCATATGTAGGAATTAAAGCTACCAACCATACCCTGCGTGTTGGACCAGTGAGTTTTCTTCTGACTTTCATTTTACAATTTTAACATTACCTTTTCAATATTTACTAGCATTGTTACTATGAATACTTAAAAGTAATCCTAAAGTTTCTGAAGTGTATTGTCTATGCATTCCTCAGGAATCTAAACAAGAGATTGCCCACACAAATTCACTATCAGTTGGAAAGGGAAAGGAATCATCTAAATTAGAAACATATCTACACAGAAACATATATCCATAAGAAGCACACAAAGTTTGTCTAGAAGAAACAGAAAATATAGAAAAATGTACATGTGACTAGTTTTCATTAGAGAACGAATGATTAGCAAGATAATACAGGATGGACCTTTCCTGTAGGAGGTCTTCAGTTAGTCTGTTTAAAACATACAAAGTGTTCTTCCCAAGGGCAAGCTGCCCCCTCCTTGGTTTACCTATTAACAGTCATGAGTCACTTTCTCAGAAGCAGAA
Source organism: Dugong dugon (assembly GCA_030035585.1). Classification (NCBI taxonomy): domain Eukaryota; kingdom Metazoa; phylum Chordata; class Mammalia; order Sirenia; family Dugongidae; genus Dugong; species Dugong dugon. The sequence goes on from CM057467.1 coordinate 40,057,234, forward strand.
ATGGAACCAAAGACAAAACTTAAAACAGAGTCTGAGCCATGAGGTCGATCTCTGAGAATCTGGTTTCTTTAAGATACATAATTTTCTGCATCGTAAGAGGGTGACAGTTTGATTACAAACATTACACAGGTATTTCATATGACATTGTCTTAAAGACTGCTTACACTAATTACTAATTTACCCTAAACATAACTCTGTCTGATCTTTTAAGTTAGTTTCCTGAAACAGACTGAATTCTTCAAAAAAAAAAGCTCAATACCCAGAGCAAAATGGTCTTACTAGTTTATCTGGACCATTGTTTGACTCAGAGTATCATCAGGAACCAGGTTTTTCCTCAAAGCTCAAGGTTCAAGAGGACACCCAAAGGCAAATATCCCGTGTGGGTTGCTTCAACCTCCCTGAAAGCCAGAAACCTGGATTCCAGGAGAATTATATACAACTCTCTCATCATTCTTTCCTTTGGATCATGATCTTGTTATAGAATCTTTTATCAGAAATACTCAATAAATGGTAATTGGACATCATCTGGTTTTTAAGATCCCAGGCACCATACAGCAAACTAAGAAATAAAACAGAAACACTAACAATTATATTAGGCCAATTGTCTGAAATAACCAATGAAACCATGACCCTAAAGTCTTTGAACCAAGGAAACAAATCTCAGGTGTTTGTCTCTACATAAGCAGCATCAGTAACTGCTTTTCAAATGCCTGAACAGCAACTACATTCTGCAAAACCTCAGACTGAGTATTAGTATAAATACAGCAACATGTATCTATTAAGGCACAAACTATTTCTTAAGAGACTAACAGGAAGTCTAATACTATTCTATTTTGTAAAATCATAGCTCAAATTTCAGACAGTTCTCTGGTGATGATATCTATAACTTGGCTAATGTTACCAACCGGAACTTCTAATTCAAGAGTTACAATATCTAAACCCATTAGTTAGATAATTTAGGAGAAAGGAGAATGATTTCTTATACCCAGAAATTAGGACCTTAAAATATCAGCAATATTAAAAAAAAAACCATAGTTTCCTTTAGTTTACTCAATCTTCTGTAGTTAACTTCTGTTCTATGTGATTCTGGATCAGCCGCAGTCTGCAAACTCATCAGCTTCTGCATAGGAGCTCTGGAAATTTTATTCAGTCTAGTGACAGTCTTTTTAGCAAGTTCAATATAGTCCATCTTTTTGTTGAGATATTTTGGTCAAACTTTTTCAGCAAATCAGCAAAGTAAAAAACTTATCTGTAGATGACAAAACTTAATATGGCCATGATTAATTGATAAACATAATATTCTTAATAGTGAAAGACTTGATAGAAATTAATTATAAGCATAATATAAAGGCCAAATAAAATCAGTTAAAAAAAACTTTAGATAGAAATATTTCTAAATATAACCATTAACCATATTCAAAGAGCTTCAAGTATAATGCATAAAAATTTTGAGACAAAATACCATATAGTCAGGATATACCAAAAATATACCAAGATTATCAAATCTCTAAATAGCTGAATTGTAATAAAAAAAAAAAACTTTATAGGTAAATGATGTGAATTCTCTAATCAAACCATTGGCTTTGATAATGCTAGATTTAAAAAGATAAAGTTGTGACCAAGTTAGCAAAAAAGAGATAATAATATAGGTCACTGTGAAACAATACTTAAGTTATTTAACCAAAGATCTTAAAGCAAAACCCTTAGCTTTCTTTTCTAAAAGCCATGAGGCTTAGTATTCAGACTCAGGAACCTTATTCTAATGAGCGACCAAACCTTTGTCTTCCAGGCAGATTACACAAAGAATAAATTAACCCTTTAACTCAGAAATTGAAGAAAATTTTGTTATTTTAACTGTGAGAAACCCAATTCGTTTTATATGCTACTTAACATTAAAACTCCTAAAAATCTCATAAATTAAACCATTAAACTTCAATCACACAGATGAAACTTGACCATATCAAATAAACTTCTTTTTCAATAAACCTCTTAAAGGTTGCCTTTGTTGTATATGTCTTACAGTGTATCCCTTTAAACGGCAAAAATGAACACTTATTCGCTGACTTAAATATATGTATCTGTCTATCCGTTTTCTTGTGGCATAAAAAGCCAAAGTATATAAGCTTAAATTATAACAACTATCTATTAACTCAATTTAACATCAATAAGTTACTTAAAATTATTTTAAGTCTATATATCATAAAACGTAACTGTTGTTGAAAGGAAAGTCTATTTAAACATTCTAAGAGTTCATTAAACTTTTACTACTTCTCATATTTTCCCCAATCTAATTTTAGCCCTTAAAGATTTTATCAACTGGCTTTGGAAATCACAAAGTCTCTGCTCACTTGACCAATGCATTGATATGGATATAACCTTAAGTGTTTGGCTACTGCTGGAAACATTTTTCCAGGCCACTTCAGGTGTGTCTCATTGTGATTTCTATTTTTTTTTTTTTTAACTTCTTAAAGTTCCCCTATAATAGAGAGAACTTGTTTACAGTTCTATGATTAGGACCTACCCAATTTCTGATAACTAGAGCAAAGCAGCAATTTTTCTTATCTTTTGTCTTAAAAGAGTCTCTACCTACCTGGAAAGGGGTCTTTCAAAAGCGTCCCTGGAGCTACAGGACCTTGGAGACTGGGAGGTGGGGAGGCCTGATCGTGCCCCGCCCTCACTCTCTTGAGTCATGGAATACATTTTCATGTTTAAACTGATGGAGGCATTTTGAAAGAAAAGATAGCTGATTTCTTTCTTTTTTACTCTTCTGGAACTGCTACTTTTACTTTAAGACAAAACTATCCTTTTTCCTTAAATAAAACACATTTCATAGAATATCTAGCTTAAGTTACTTAAAAAGGCTTCACTTTTAAGATTGACATAGTATAAAACATAAAGATCTTAGTGTACTTTTCAAACAGACAAATTTATATCAAAGTCTCTCCAAGTAGCTATTAAAAATCTAAATCACAAGACAGACACAAGATGTAGTTTTTTCTGGACAAAGAAAGAACTGAGGTTCTATGACTAGCCTTACAAAATACAGCAATTCTTAGCCATAGCCAGTAATCTAAACAAGCATGCTGCCACAGCCATGTCTGGCCGAGTCCCAGCACACAAATTTTGAAGACAAACTCCACAGTTGAAAATCACAGCTCCACCATTTATTTACTAGCTGTGTGATGTTGGACAAGTTATTTATGACTCTATGCCCCAATTTCTGGCTTTATAAAATGGAGTTAATAATAGTATTAATCTCACGGGTTTGTGTGTGTGTGTGTATTATATCAATTAACATTTATAAAGTGCTGAGAAATTCTTGCAGTAGTATTTTTTTAAATTTATTTTGTTGTTTTTGAGAATATACACAGCAAAACATACACCAATTCAGCAGTTTCTACATGTACAATTCAGTGACATTAATTACATTCTTTGAGGCATGTAATCATTCTCACCCTCCATTTCTGAGATGTTCCTCCCCTATTAACATAAACTCACTGCCCCCTAAGGTTCCTATCTAACCTTTCAAGTTGCTGTTGTCAATTTTTTTGTGCTTTAAACATTTTATTGTTGTTTAGCTGAAAGTTTACAGAGCAAATTAGTTTCCCATTCAACAGTTTATACACAGCTTGTTTCGTGATGTTGGTTGCAAACCTCTGAATATGTCAGCACTCTCCCTCCTTCCTCCCTGGGATCCCCGTGTCCATTTATCCAGCTTTCCTACCTCTACGGTCCTTCTGAACTTTGCTTTTGACAAATGCTACCATTTAGGTCTCACATAGTTGGTTGTTCTGAGGTGTACATTCCTCACTGGTGTTATTTTTCGTTTTATAGGCCTGTCTACTGTATGGCCATAAAGTGATCTCCAGGAGTGATTTCAGTTTCAAGTTTGAAGGGTGTCTAAGGGCGATAATCTCAAGGGTTCAACTGAAGGGTGTCTAAGGGCGATAATCTCAAGGGTTCAACAAGTCTCTCTCAGACCAGTAAGTCTGATCTTATTTATGAGTTTGAATTTTGTTCTGCATTTCTCTCCCACTGTGTTTATGATGTACTATTGTGGTCTAGTCAGAGTGGTCAGTAGTGGTAGCTGGGCACCATCTAGGTCTTCTGTTTTTAGCTAGCGGGTGCTGTGGTTCATGTGGTCCATTAGTCCTTTTGACTATTTTCTCGAGTCTTTGGTTTTCTTCATTCTTCTTTGCTTTGGATGGGAAGGGACCAATTGTATCTTAGACGGCTGCTTACAAGCTTTTAAGGCCCCAACACTACTCATTAATGTAGGATGTAGAGCATTGTCTATAAGGATTATGATATGCCAGTTGATTTAGATGTCCCCCAAGTCTATGGTCTCTAGCCCTCATGTCTAGTATCTCAGTCCCTGGAGGCTAAGAAGTTTTCATGACTGTGTTCCCTGTGCACACTATTGCATAAACAAAAACCAAACCCATTGCCATGGTGACTTACATGTTGTTGTGATGATGGAAGCTATGACACTGGTATTTCAAATACCAGGAGGGTCATCCATAATGGAAAGGTTTCAGAGTAGCTTCCAGACTATGACAGACTAGGAAGAAGGACCTGGCAGTTTACTTCTGAAAAAAATTGGTCAGTGAAAACCTTATGAATAGCAGTGAAACATTATCTGGTATAGTGCCAGAAGATGAGCCCCTCAGGTTGGAAGGTAATCAAAATACAACTGGGGATATCTGCTGCTCAAAGTAGAGTCAACCTTAATGATGTGGATGGAGTAAAGCTTTCAGGACCTGCGTTTGCTGAGGTGGCATGACTCAAAATGAGAACAGCTGCAAACATCCATTAATAATCAGAAGATGGAACGTACGAAGTTGGAATCTAAGAAAATTCGAAGTTGTCAAAAATGAAATGGACTGCATAATGACTGATATCCTAGGTATTAGTGAGCTGAAATGGACTGGTATTGGCCATTTTGAATTGGACAATCATATGGTCTGCTATGCCAAGAATGACAAATTGAAGAGGAATGGCGTCCCATTCATCATCAGAGAGAACATTTCAAGATCTATCCTGAAGTACAACAGTGTCAGTGATAGGATAATATCCATAGACCTACAAGGAAGACAAGTTAATATGACTACTATTCAAATTTATGTACCAACCACTAATGCCAAAGATGAGGAAGTTGAAGATTTTTACCAACTTTGCAGTCTAAAATTGATCAAACATGCAAAACAAGATGCATTCATAATTACTGGTGATTACAATGCAAAAATTGGTAACAAAGAAGGATTGGTAGTTCGAAAATATGGCCTTGGTGATAGAAATGACGCCAGAGATTGAACGAAAGAATTTTGCAAGACCAATGACTTCTTCATTGCAAATACTTTTTTTCATAACATACATGGAGACTATACACGTGGACCTCACCAGATGGAATATGCAGGAATCAAATCGACTACATCTGTGGAAAGAGATGATAGAGAAGCTTAATATCATCAGTCAGAACAAGGCCAGGGGCAGACTGCAGAACAAACCATCAATTGTTCATATGCAAGTTCAAGTTGAAGCTGAAGAAAATTAGAACAAGTCCACAAAAGACAAAATATGACATTGAGTATATCCCACCTGAATTTCAAGACCATCTCAAGAACAGATTGGCTCATTGAACACTATTGACCAAAGACAGAAGAGTTGTGGAATGCCATCAAGGGCATCATACATGAAGAAATCAAAAGATAATTAAAAAGATGGGAAAGAAAGGAAAGACCAAAATGGATGTTGGAAGAAATTCTGAAATTTGCTCTTGAAGGTAGAGCAGCTAAAGAAAATTGAAGAAGTGATGAATTGAAAGAGCTGAACACAAGATTTCAAAGGGCAGCTCAAGAAGACAAAGTAAAGTATTATAATGAAATGTGCAAAGACCTTGAGTTAGTAAACCAAAAGGGAAGAACACACTCGGCATTTCTCAAGCTGAATGAACTGAAGAAACAACTCAAGCCTCGAGATGCAGTATTGAAGGAGTCTATGGAAAAATGTTGAACGACACAGTAAGCATTAAAAGAAGATGGAAGGAATACACAGAGTCACTCTAAGAAAAATAATTGGTAAACATTCAACCATTTCAGGAGGTGGCATGTGATCAGGAACTGATGGTACTGAAGAAAGATGTCCAGGTTGCACTGACAGCATTGGCAAAAAACAAGGCTCCAGGAATTGATGGAATACCCAATTGAGATGTTTCAACAAACAGATGCAGCCCTAAAGGTGCTCACTTGTCTATGTCAAGAAATTTGGAACACAGCTTCCTGCCAACTGATTGGAGGAGATCCATATTTGTGCCCATTCCAAAGAAAGATGAACCACCAGAATGTGGAAATTATTGAACAATATCATTAATATCACATACAAGTAAAATTATGCCAAAAATCATTCAAAAGTGGTTGCAGTAGTACATCAACAGATAACTGCCAGAAGTTCAAGCCAGATTCAGAAGTGGATGTGGAACCAGGTATATCATTGCTGAGGTCGGATGGATCTTGGCTGAAAGCAGAGAATACAAGAAAAATATTTACTTGTGTTTTATTGACTATGCAAAGGCATTTGACTGTGTGGATCATAACAAATTATGGATAACATTGTGAATAATGGGAATTCCAGAACGCTTAATAGTATTCATGGGGAACCTGTACATAGACCAAAAGGCAGTTGTTTGAACAGAGCACAGGATACTGCATGGTTTAAAATCAAGACAGGTGCGCATCAGGGTTGTATCCTTTCACCATATTATCGAATCTGTATGCTGAGCAAATAATGCAAGAAGCTGGACTATATGAAGAAGAACACAGCATCAGGTTGGAGGAAGAGTCGTTAACAACTTTGTTATGCGGGTGACACAACCTTGCTTGCTGAAATTGAAGAGGACTAGAAGTACTTACTGACGAAGATCAAAGACCACAGCCTTCAATATGGATTACACCTCAACATAAAGAAAACAAAAATCCTCACAACTGGACTCATAAGCAATATCATGAAAGAGAAAAGAATGAAGTTTCAAGGACTTCATTTTACTTGGATCCACAATCAATGCCCATGGAAGCAGCGGTCAAGAAGTTAAACGACATATTGCATTGGGCAAATCTACTGCAAAAGACCTCTTTAAAGTGTTAAAAAAAACCAAACAAACAAAGATGTCACTTTGAGGATCTAAGTGCATCTGACCCAAGACATGGTATTTTCAATCACCTCATATGCGTGTGAAAGCTTGACAATGAGTAAGGAAGACTGAAAAAGAATTGATGCCTTTGAATTATGCCGTTAGCAAAGAATATTGAATGTACCATCGACTGCCAGAAGAATGAACAAATCTATCTTGGAAGGTGTTATGGATTCTGCTATAATAGAAATACCACAAGTGGATGGCTTTAACAAACAGAAGTTTATTCTCTCACAGTCTAGGAGGCTAGAAGTCTGAATTTAGGGTGTCAGCTCCAGGTGAAGCCTTTCTCTCTCTCTTGACTCTGGGGAAGGTCCTTGTCATCAGTCTTCCCAGGTCGAGGAGATTCTCAGCACAAGGACCCTGGGTCCAAAGGATGAGCTGTTTCCCTAGATCTTGTTTCTTGGTGGTATGAAGTGTCCACGTCTCACTGCTCACTTCTCTCTTTTATATCTCAAAAGAGATTGACTTAAGACACAACCTAATTTTGTAGATTGATTCCTGCACCATTAACATAACTGCCACTAATCCCACTTCGTTAACATCATAGAGGTAGGATTTAAAACACATAGGAAAATCACATCAGATGACAAAACGTTGTACAGTCACACAATACTGGAAATCATGGACTAGCCAATTTGAAACACTTTTTTGGGGAGAACACAATTCAATCCATAACATTTCACCCTTTGGCCACCAAAAATTTATGTCCTTGACGCAAGTAAAACACATTCGCACCATCATATCATAGCAAAGGTTTTAAATCAACTCCAAATCCAAAAATTGCTCCTCATCTTTGAAATCTAGAATACAAGTTATATGCTTCTAAAGCACAATGGTGGAATGGACACAAGCTAGACATTTCCATTACAAATGGTGGAAATTGGAGGGAAAGAAGGGATAACAGGCTCCAAGCAGGTCAGCAGAAGGCATAGCTTAGCTCTCAAAGCTTAAAAATAATCCTCTGTTCTCTGACACCATTTATACAATGGCCCTGCCCTCCAGACTCTAGGTATTGGCCATACTCTCTGGATTCTGGGTCTAGGCCCGTTGGCCCTGGCCTTCAGCTCCACCTTCTAGGCCCACTGGAATGACAACTTTGCTCCCTTGAATTTGGGTGGCCCCTTTCTCCTAGTCCATCTGAGTGACAACTCCGCCCTTTGAGACCCCAGAGGTTGTAGCCTTACCCTTTGAGAGTGAGGCAGCTCTGGTTCCTGTATTCCTTGTCTCTTCAGCTTCTGCTTTCTGGTTTCTTGTTATCTCAGGCCCTTGGGACTCACTACCTGTGTCTGCCCTGCTGGGGCAAGTGTTCCAAAGCTCTTTAGCTCCACTGATAAGTGCCTGGAGGCACTCCACTCTACCACTCTGCCAGTAAACTTCGGCTGGAAGGCACTCAGTTCTCTCACTTGGTAGGTTGGCAAGCCTAGCTCCGCTGGTAAGTGCCTGGAGGCACCCCACTCTTCCAGGAAGACTCCTGCACAAAGGCACTCAGCTCTCCATGGGTTGGCTCCAGTGCTATCTTGCACTGGTCTCCTGGTTCTGCTGCTGCTTCTCACCATCTGTGCCATCTCCAGTGTTAACAGCTTTTCTCATTTCCTTCTGAATCCTCACCAGAATTGTCTTTGACGTCCATAATTGCACCAACAGTCTCTTCCAGGCAATCTAGGCTTTTACTATTAGGCACCTTAAAACTCTTCCAGCTTCTACCCATTCGCAGTTTCAAAACTGCTTCCACATTTTAAGTATTTGTTAGAGCAGCACCCTACTCCCAGTACTGAATTCTGTCTTAGTTATCTAGTGCTTCTATAATAGAAATACCACAAGTGAATGGCTTCAACAAACATAAGTTTATTCTCTCACAGTCTAGTAGCCTAGAAGTCCGAACTCAGGGTGTCAGCTCCAGGGGAATGCTTTCTCTTTCTGTTGGCTCTGGAGGAAGGTCCTTGTCATCTGCCCTTCCCTGGACTAGGAGCTTCTCAGTGAAGGGACCCCAGGTCCAAAGGATGTGCCATGCTCCTGGTACTGCTTTCTGGTGGTTTGAGGTCCCCATGTCTCTCTGATCACATCTTTTATATCTCAAAAGAGATAGATTTAAGACACAGCCTAATCTAGTAGATTGAGTCCTGCCTTATGCTTCGTTAACATCATAGAGTTAGGATTTACGACACTTAGGAAAATCACATTAGATAACAAAATGATGTACAATCACATAATACTGGGAATCATGGCCTAGCAGAGTTGACTCATATTTTTGAGTGACACAATTCAATCCATAATACTAGGAGTACAGCCAGAATGCTCCTTAGAAGGGAGGATGGCAAGACTGTCTGACATACTTTGGATATGTTATCAGGAGGGAACAGTTCCTGTAGAAGGACATCATGCTTGGCAAAGTACAGAGTCAGTAAAAGAGAGGAAGACCATCAAGGAGATGGATTGACACAGTAGCTGCAATGAAGGGCTCAAGCATAGCAAGGATTATAAGGATGACACAGGACTGGGCAATGTGTCATTCTGTTGTATAAAGGGTCGGTATGACTCGGAAGTGACTCGAGGGCACCTAACCCCAATGGCACACATATATATGTACCTGGGTATACTTCCATATGCCCTCCCACCTCTGTTCGTCTTACATATCTACCTGTGTATCCACTTATACATTATTGTTTATTATTACTGTTGTTGCAGGATTGTATATGTATTAGTATTTACTGTTTTTTGCCTTTTACTCTTGCATAACTTTCAGTGTCTTCTTTTACCTTCTTTTTACCTTATGTGGTGCTGACTTCACCCTTATTGTGTATTATCTGTCCCTTCACCAAATTTAGTACTTGTCTACTATCTAGTTAATGGTCTTCTCCCTCCCCTCACCCTCATCATCCCTGGTAACCATCAAAGAATGTTTCTGTCTGTGTGAAAACCTTTTCTTGACTTTTTATAATAGTGGTTTCATACAATATTTATCCTTTTGAGATTAACTTATTTCAGTCAGTATACTGTCCTCCAGGTTCATCCATATTGGGAGATGTTTTGCAGATTCATCATTATTCTTTAACCTTGTACAATATTCCATTGTGTGTATGTATCACAATTTGTTTATCCATTCATACGTTGATGGGCATAGAGGCTGTTTCCATATTTTTGCTATTGTAAATAATGCTGAAATGAACATGGGTGTGCATATGTCTATTTCTGTCATGATTCTTATTTCTCTAGGATATATGACTAGATATATCTTACCTAGACATATCTTAGGGTTTGCTGGATTATATGTGGTATTTCTATTTCTAGCTTTTTGAGGAAGTGACATTGTTTTCCATAGTAATTGTACCATTTTACATTCCCGCCGGCAGTGTATGAGAGTTCCCGTCTCCCCACAGCCTCTCCAACATTTGTAGTTTTCAGTTTTTTTGATCAGTGCTATTATTACTAGTGTGAGATGATATCTCATTGTAGGTTTGATCTGCATCTTTCTAATGACTAATGATTGTGTGCATCTCTTCATGTATTTGTTGGCTGCCTGGATATCTTTTTTGGTAAAATGTCTGTTCATGTCCTTTGCCCATTTTTTTTTGAGTTTTTTGTCTTTTTGGTGCTGAGTTATTGGAGTTTTCTCTAATTTTAGAGGTTAGACTCTTGTCAGATAGTTGTAGCCAAAGTTTTTCCCTAGTCTGTAAGTTCTCTTTTACTCTTGGAAAAGTCTTTTGATGAGCGTAAGTATTTGAATTTCAGGAGGTCCCAATCACCTAGTTTATCTTTTGCTGTTTTTGCTTTTTCAGTTATGTTTAATAGTCTATTTATGCCATTAATTAGGTTTCTGCCCCTTTATTTTGGTCACTTGGTTGAGCCATCTTGTCTTTATATGATTTGATATTGTCTGCTGTCCCAGAGACCTTAAGGTGTTATTTTATTTATTTATGATTTTTTTGTTTTGTTTTGTTTTAATATATCAGAATGGGCACTCTGTCTGGAAAGGGAGGGGCAGAGCAGGCAGCCAGGGATCCTGCAGGCTCTCTCAGTGGCAGGGGTGTGGTGGGGTGGGTGGCCAGGGAGGGAAGGAAAAAAAAAAAGAAAAAAAGGCGGAATTTTCTATTGCTCCATGTTCACCATCCCCCATACCAGTGGGTACCACTGCTGGAAAGTCACCCTGTCTCTGGGTCCTAATTTCCTCCCTGCTCTGTGTATGGCAGGATCCCTGAGTCTCTCGTCCTCCTTCCTATACTTTCTGTCCTTGGCTCCAGTTCATATCCTGCTCATCTTGCTTCAATCCAGGTTTGTCTTCTCAGGTTCTCTGTCTCCTATTGGGAGTTCCATGATGTTGTCTTCATATGTGCTTCACCCAGAATCGCTTCTGGCTTTGTCTCAAAATGACCACACTGTGCTGGACTGACTGGCAGGGCACTTCTGCTCAGTGTCTCTTCCCACTCACTGCTGTCATTCAGTTTCTTTTTCCAATCGGTGTTTGATCTAATTCTATATTATTTCATTTGATGTTCAGGATTCCAGGGTTGTCATCTGTATTTGTTACACTTTGTTTCTTGAGACTTTGCTGTAGAGGTACGGCGTGATGCATCCTGACTAGGCTGCCATCTTGAATTAATCTCCTACTGTTGTCAATTTGATCCCATATAGATAGTTCTTAGAGCATAATGCTCAAGATAGACCTTTTTTACTAGTTAAGCTAAATTATTGTTTGGTTTTAAGAAGACGTCGGGATACTTTTGACTTAATGTTTAAAGATTATCTAAGGAGAGTAGTTTCAGGGGTTCATCCAACCTCCATGGCTCTAGAAAGTCTAGAGTTTATGAGACTTTGAATTCGTTCTGCATTTCCAACCTTTTGATCAGTATTCCTGTATAGAATCCTTGATTAAAATGTTCCTAAATGGTAGCCAGGCACCATGCAGTTCTTCTTTTCTCATGGTAAAGGACTGCATTACTATTTTAATTGACCCATAGCTGACTTTTGTGACCTTGTAATTTCCATTATGTTGATTCTTTCTTTCATCCTAGACCAAAGGCATCATTAAATTTGTCAGACTGTAAGTAGATTCTCAATAAATATTTGGTAAAAGAATGGATAAACATAAAAGAACTAACCCACCTATTCTTTGCCTAGGAAAGCTATGAGGGCTGCGTAAGATCAGTTCTTCTGGTTATAAAATTATTCATTCACAACATATTCACAATCATGGTTATCACAGCTCCTTGACAGTTATTAATTGGAAGGAAATAATGAGTCATAGGCCTGCAATCCAAAAGAAGAGAGGGAAAAAGAGACAGAACGAAAGAAAGAAACATCTCCTTTCCCTGCAGTAAAACTTCCCCTCATGTCCTGAAATCCTCATGCTATGCCTCTTTACTCAGGTCCCTCAGAAAACACTAGGCATTCCGTCCACTCTGCTGTCCCAGAGAACATCTTAAGGCAAATTCCATATCTGTCTGTTGTGGGTATTAGATTTTAGAGGGCCAGGTCCATTGGAGACAAAGTAAGAAAAGATTTCTTAAATGAGAGACAGGTGGTGATTACAAAGAAGGAACTTCAGAGTCCAATTCAATGAAATATCTCTATCTCTTACTGCACCCCTTCTGGCTGCATACAGGTAAGAATATGTCAAAGAATCAGCCTCTAACCTTGGAATTCACCTCTGCCTCTTACATAACTAAAGTTCAGCTCTATTTTTCCAGCCTGAGAAGTCTGAGGATTGAAGGCTTGGGCAGCTCTACAACAGATATTACAAAAAGATATTCTGTTTCTTTTTCTCTTGAGTGTACACCTGTGCATTCGTGTGTTTTAGACTGGGTTCTCCAGAGAAGCAAAACCAGTGCAGCATATAAGTATATATAGAGATTTATATCAAGGAAATGTCACAATGGGTCGCAGATACTGGAAAGTCCCAAGTCTGTAGGTAGGCTGGAGGCTTCTCCTGACTCATGTAGCTGCAGGGGCTGGTGAATCCAAGGTCTGAACATCAGACAACAGGCTTCTGACTCACAGGCTGTGGAGGACAGTGAATCCCAAGATTGGCAGGTCAGATGGCAGATAAGCTGCTAGCTCAAGTCCCAAGAACCAGAGGTCAGATGAACAGGACCCAGCTGCAAGACCCAGAGTAAGCAAAAGCCTGCAAGCCTTGCCAGAAAGTCTACCTGTATTGTATGTAGGCCACATACCCAAGGAAACTCCCTTTCAACTGATTGGCTACTCGCAGCAGATCCCATCATGGAAGTGATCACATTATATCAGAACTCATCATGGAGGTGATTACATCATTATAGGACTGCCAAACTACATCATAACTGCCAAACACTGAGAATCATGTCCCAGCCAAACTGACACACAACCTTAACAGTCACAGTGTGTGTGCATGCACAAATGTGTGTATATTGACTGCTCTACTTTGGATTGACTTGTTCACATATCAGATTGGTGAGTTGTGAGGTTTTAATCTAGACTTTAAGGAGACATCAAGCAGGTCTTTTTGCTGCTTTAGTTTGAGGGCTTATAAAGGAAGAAAAATAATCTACAGGAGTTTTATGTTGGGCTTTATGGCCAAATTTCCAATTAATATAATGGTTTACTTTGCCCTGTTTTTCATTATTTCCTACGCATATGCATTTTTTCTGGAAAGCTGACAGACAGAAGAGCTGGTTAAGTTAATGAAAATTTTAAATATTTCTCTGTATAAATCCCACCATTGTATTGTTCTTTAATGACATGTCAATCCAACAGTTACTTATAGCAACAGTGATTTCATAGGATTTCTTAAATTATGGGTTAGCAATGTTTTCCTTTTTTTAATATTTTATTGTACTTCAGGTGAAGGCTTACAGAACAAATAGTTTCTCATGAAACAGTAGTACACATGTTGTTTTATGACATTGGTAAACAGCCCCACAACATATTAACCCTCTAAATTCTCAACCTTTTATTTTTTATTTTTTGGTGAAAATACACATAGCCAAAGATACACCGTTTCAAAAATTTCTACATACACAGTTCAGTGACATTGACTACGCTCTTCCAATTGTGCTGTTATTCTCACTTAAGATAAAGGCTTACAGAACAAAATAGTTTCTCATTTAACAGTTACTACAAATGTTGCCCTATGACAATAGTTAACAATCTCACAACACATCAACAATATCCTTACTCAACCTGGGGTTCCCTATCACCAGCTTCCTTGTCCCCTTATGCCTTCTGGCCCTTGTCACTGGACTCCTGGACCTTGTTAGTCTCATTTGGTTTCACAGGGCTGTCCACTCCCAGGCTGAACAGTGAACCTCGGAGGTAACATCCTTCTCCAGCTCTGTCCAGAACCCTCTGTTGTGATCCTGTCAGAGCAGTCAGTGGTGGTAGCCGGGCACCATCTAGCTGTACTGGACTCAGTCCAGAGGAGGCTTTGGTAGCTGTGGACAATTAGTCCTTTGGACTAATCTTTACCTTGTATCCTGTTCTCTTCATTCTCCCTTGCTCCCGAAGGGATGAGACCAGTGGAGTATCTTAGATGGCCGCTCACAGGCTTTTAAGACCCCAGACACTACTCACCAAGGTAGAATGTAGAGCATTGTCTTTATAAGCTGTGTCATGCCAATTGAGCTAGATGTTCCCCGAACCATGGTCCCCACAGCCCTCCGCCCAGCAACTCAGTCCCTCAGGGACTTTGGATGTGTCTATGGGGCTTCCATGACCTTTCCTTGTACAGGTTGTGCTAGTTTCCCCTGTATTGTGTACTGTCTCACCCTTCACCCAAGATACCACTTATCTATTGCCTAGTTAGTATTCCCCCCCCCCCCCATCCCTGGTAACCAACAAAGGTTGTTACATTTTGCGTGTGAACTTTTTCATGGGTTTTTACAATAGAGGTCTCATACAATATTTGTCCTTTTGTGATTGACTTATTTCACTCAGCATAATGTCCTCCAGTTTCATCCATGTTATGAGATGCTTCACAGATTCATCATTGTTCTTTCTCGTTGCATAGTACTCCATTGTGTGCATGTACCATAGTTTGTTATCCATTCATCTGTTGATGGGCACCTACGTTGTCTCCATCGTTTTGCTATTGTGAACAATACTGCCATGAACATAGGTGTGCATACATCTAATCGAGTGACGCCTCTTATTTCTCTAGGATGTATTCCTAGGAGTGGGATTGCTGGATCGAATGGTATGTCTATTTCTAGCTTTCTGAGGAAGCACCATATCATTTTCCAAAATGGTTGTATCATTTTGCATTCCCACCAGAAGTGCATAAGAGTTCCCATCTCCCCGCAGCCCCTCCAACATTTGTTATTTCCAGTGTTTTTGATTCGTGCCAGTAAAGCCGGGGTGAGATGGTATCTCATTGTGGTTTTAATTTGCATTTCTCTAATGGCTAGCGATCACGAGCATTTCCTCATGTGTCTATTGGCCATTTGAATGTCTTCTTTGGAGAAGTGTCTGTTCATTTCCTTTGCCCATTTTTTAATAGGATTATTTGTCTTTTTGTTGTAGAGGTGTTGGATTTTCTTGTAGATTATGGAGATTAGACCTTTGTCTGACTTGTACTGTCCAGGAATTTTTTCCCAGTCTATAGGTTCTCTTTTTACTCTTTTGGTGAAGTCTTTTGAAGAGCATATGTGTTTGATTTTTAGAAGATCCCAGTTATCTAGCTTATCTGTTGGGTTTTGTGCATTGATAGTTATGGTTTGTATCCCGTTAACACCAAGTATTAAGGCCTGAAGTGTTGGTCCTATTTTTTCTTCTATGTACTTTATAGTTTTAGGCTTTATATTCAGGTCTTTGATCCATTTTGCAGTAGTTTTTGTACACGGTGTGAGGTATGGGTCCTGTTTCATTCTTTGCAGATGGATATCCAGTTTTGCCAGCACCATTTGTTAAAAAGACTGTCTTTTCCCCATTTGATGGACTTTGGGCCCTTGTCGAAGATCAGGTGACCATAGGTGGATGGATTTACATCTGGGTTCTCAATTCTGTTCCATTGGTCAATGTATCTGTCACTGTACCAGTACCAGGCTGTTTTGACTACTGTAGCTGTATAGTAGGTTCTGAAGTCAGGTAGTGAGAGTCCTCCAACTTTATTCTTCTTCTGCAGTAGTGCTTTACTTATTCGGGGCTTCTTCCCTTTCCATATAAAGTTAATGATTAGTTTTTCCATCTCTTTGAAGAATGTTGCTGGTATTTGGATCAGGATTGTGTTGTATTTGTAAATTGCTTTGGGTAGAATTGCCATTTTCATAATGTTGAGTCCGCGTATCCATGAGCATGGTACGTTTTTCCATTTATGTAGATCCCTTTGGGTTTCATGCAGTAGAGTTTTATAGTTTTCTTTGTATAGGACTTTTACATCCCTGGTCAGATTTATTCCTAAGTATTTTATCTTTTTAGGGTCTATTGAAAATGGTATTGATTTCCTGATTTCCTTTTCATTGTTCTCCTTACTGGTGTATAGGAATACAAATAATTTTTGAACGTTTATCTTGTATCCAGCTACTCTGCTGAAGCTTTCTATTAGTTCCAGTAGATTTCTCGTGGAGTCTTTAGGGTTTTCTATGTATAGTATCATATCATCTGCAAACAGGGACAGTTTAACTTTTTCATTACCAATTTGGATGCCCTTTATTTCTTTTTCTTCCCTTATTGCTCTATCTAGAACTTCCAGCACAATGTTAAATAGGAGTGGTAATAAAGGGCATCCTTGTCTTGTTCCTGTTTTCAAGGGGAATGTTTTCAGCCTCTATCCATTACGAATGATGTTGGCCGTTGGTTTTGCAAAGACGCCCTTTATTAGGTTGAGAAATTTTCCTTCTATACCTATTTCATTGAGAGTTTTTATCAGGAATGGGTGTTGGACTTTGTCAAATGCTTTTTCTGTGTCAATTGAGATGATCATATGATTCTTTTCTTTCCTTTTATTTATGTGGTGGATTACATTGATTGATTTTGTAATGTTGAACCAACCTTGCATACCTGGTATGAATACTACTTGATTGTGGTGTATTATTTTTTTGTTATGGGGCTGAATTCTATTGGCTAGAATTTTGTTCAGAATTTTTGCATCTATATTCATGAGAGATATTGGTCTGTAATTTTCTTTTTTTGTGACATCTTTGCCTGGTTTTGGTATCAGCATTATGCTGGCTTCATAGAATGAATTTGGAAGTGTTGCTTCCTCTTCTATGCTCTGAAATAGCTTGAGTAGAACTGGTACAAGCGCTTCTGTAAATGTTTTGTAGAATTCTCCAGTGAAGCCATCTGGGCCAGGGCTTTTTTTGGTTGGGAGTTTTTTTTTTTATTAACTTTTCAATCTCTTCTCTTGCTTTGGGTCTGTTCAGATTTTCAATATCACTTTGTTGTAGTTTAGGTAGGCCGTGTGTTTCTAGAAATTTATCCATTTCCTCTAGGTTTTCAAATTTGTTGGAGTATAGTTTTTCATAATATTCTGTTATAATCCTTTTTATTTCAGTTGGGTGTGTTGTAATGTCCCCCATTTCATTTCTTATTTGGGTTATTTGTGTCCTCTCCTGTTTTTGTTTTGTCAGTCTGGCCAGTGGTTTGTCGACTTTGTTCATTCTTTCAAAGAACCAACTTTTGGTTTTGTTGATTCTTTCTATTGTTTTCTGTTCTTTATTTCATTTATTTCTGCTCTGATCTTTACTATTTCCTTTCTTCCGGTGGTTGTGGCTTTTTTTGCTGTACTCTTTCTATTTGTTTGAGTTCTGTAGTTAATGTTTTGATTTTGTCCCTTTCTTCTTTTTTGATATGTGCATCTATTGCTATCAATTGACCTCTGAGGACTGCCTTTGCTGTGTCCCAAAGGTTTTGGTATGATGTGTTTTCATTCTCATTTGATTCTAGGAATTTTTTGATTCCATCTATTACCCATTGATGTGTAAGCAAGGTATTATTCAGTTTCCATGTAGTTGATTTTTTTTCCTTGCTCTTTCTAGTGTTAATTTATACCATGATGGCATTGTGGTCAGAGAAGATACTTTGAATTATTTCAGCATTTTGGATCTTGTTGAGGATTGCTCTGTGGCCTAAGATGTGGTCTTTTCTGGTTAAAGATCCATGTGCATTGGAAAAGAATGTGTACTTTGCAGTGGTTGGATGGAGTGTTCTATATATGTCTATGAGGTCAAGTTCGCTGATTGTGCTCTTTAGGTCTTCTGTATCTTTGCTGAGTTTCTTTTTAGTTATTCAGTCCTTTACTGAGAGTGGTGTGTTGAAGTCTCCTCCTATTATTGTGGAATTGTCAATTTCTCTTTTCAGTGTTGTTACAGTTTGTTCTATGTATTTTTGAGCCCTGTCATTGGGTGCATAGATATTTATTATGGTTATGTCTTCATGATGGATTGTCCCCTGAATCATTATATAGTATCCTTCTTTGTCTTTTATGGCAGATTTTGTTTTAAAGTCTATTTTATCTGAGATTAGAATTGCCACTCCTGCTCTTTTTTGGTAGTTGTTAGCTTGACATATTTTTTTCCAACCTCTGACTTTTAATAAATTCACATCTTTGTTTCTAAGATGTGTCTCTTGTAGACAGCATATTGATGGATCCTGTTTTCTTATCCATTCTGTGACTCTCCATCTCTTTATTGTTGCATTGAGTCCAATTACATTCAGTGTAATTATTGATAGATGTGAATTTGTTGCTGTCATTTTGTAGTGCTTTTTTTTGTGGTGCTGAAGTTTTCTTTGTTCTTCTTACTCTCTTGTGCTGAGTTACTTTTGTTTGTGGATTTGTTTTTCATTTCTTTTGTTTTTGTAGGTTTTGTTTTTGCTGAGACTTTATGTTTTTTGTGTTTATTTTTATGAGTTGGTTTGTTAACTTTCTTTGTGGTTACCATGAATTTTACCCTTGTCTTTCTAAGTTTGTAGCAGTCTACCCTTACTTGGTATCACTGTGCCTTCCTCTCCATTAGAAGGTTCTATACCTATGCCGTTTATTCCCTCTTTCATTGTTTTGATGATGTTGTCATCCATCGATTGACTGCTCTGATTCCCTGTTGTATTTCTTTTGGTTTTGGATAGTCCTCAAGAGTTCATTTCCTAGATTTGTATCTGGCTCATGAAATCCTGCATCCTAGGTCCTGCCTGAGGGCTGAAGCTGTTTGTCTTCTGATCGAAGAACTCCCTTTAATAATTCTTGTAAGTTTGGTTTGACTTTTACATGTTCCCTTAGTTTCTGTTTATTTGGAAATGACCTAATTTCACCATCATATTTGAATGAGAGTTTTGCAGGATATATTATTCTTGGCTGACAATTTTTTTCTTTCAAGATTTTTTATGTCATCCCACTGCCTTCTTGCCTCCATGTTTTCTGCCGAATAATCTGAGCTTAGTCTTATTGTTTCTCCTCTTTATGTGACTTCTTGTTTTTCACGAGCTGCTCTCAGGATTCTTTGTTTGTCTTTGGTTTTGGCGATTGTGAATATGATATGCCTTGGTGATTTTCTTTTGGGGTCTCTTCTATATGGGGTTCGTTGAGCTTCTTGGATGGCCAGCTTTTCATCTTTCATGATATTGGGGAAGTTTTCTCTGAGCAGTTTCTCAATGATCCTCTCTGTGTTTTCTGTTTTCTCCCCCGTTCTGGAATGCCAATCACTCGGAAATTTTTGCTTTTAATTGTGTCCCACATAACTCTCAGTGTCTCTTCATTTTTCTTTGTTCTTTTTTCTGAGTTTTCCTGAAACAGAGTAGTATCCAAGTGTTTGTCTTCAGTTCCACTGATCCTGTCTTCCACGGTTTCAGATCTGCTTCTCAGCCCTTCTATGACATCATCCATTTCTGAAATCTTGTTTTTTATCTTCTGGATTTCTAATTGTTGTCTTTGTATAATTTCTAGCTGTGAATTTATTTTGGCATTTTGTTTCTGCATCATCTTCCTGAATTCTTCCAATTTTTGTCTGTATGTTCCATGAATTTTTCTATTTTTTTCTCATGTTTGTCAGCTTTTTGCCTCAGTTCTTGGAAAATTCCGAGTATTAGAGATTTGAATTCCCTATCAGGTACTTCTAGTGCATTTTCTTCCACAGGAGAGTCATCTGGTGTTTTAATTTGGACGCCTACTGGAACCATCCTGTCCTGTTTTTGTAAATGTTTTGATGTTGTTTGCTGTTTTGGGGGCATTCAGTAGATATTTCTCTCTTTTATTGGTTGTAGATTTGTTTGTTTTGTCCCTTTTTTTAAGAAAAAAATTGAATATGTCTGTGCAAGCAGACTGCGTGCTCTTTGTTGTTTGCTTATCTGTGTGCTCAATTCTTTTCGCCTCCTTCTCCAACTGGCAGGTTCAGTCACTCAGATATGGTACAGCAGGGCAGGTCTAGCTGAAGAGGAGCCACTGGGACGGGTTGTTTGTGGTACTCATTACAGCCACCAGGGTTTGTGGGTAATCAGTGCTGGGCAGATTCCAGTAGGCCGTGTCTGCAATGCTTGGTGGTGTGATGTCAAGCGCACGGTGCAGGTAGGCAGGATGCAGCGGGGATATGGTTATGTGTGGAGCTAAGCTGGATATGGGAGACAGGAGAGAGGAACAGGAGCCAAAAACATACAAACAAACAAAAAAGAATGTTAGGGTAGCTTGCCGTTGGCATGTAGAGATGTGAGACTATGAAATGGAGAAAAACAGAAGGGGGAAGAGGAAGAAAAGAATGAACAAACAAAAATCAGAGAGGTTAAAGATCCACAAAGTTCCCAGGGATCCCACCAATGCAACTATGAGGTCTGGGGAAGTCGCTCTCAGGTGTCGCAGTACAGCCTGGCCAGAAGGCGCAACGGCATACAACTCCTGGTATTCAGGGATCAGAAAGAGAAGGAAGATATAGAGAGACAAGAAACTGAGCAATGAAGAAAGACAAAAGGGAAAAAGAGGGAAAAGAAAACAAAACAAATCAAAAAAAAAAAGAAAAAAGAAGAAGAAATGCCCCCCCAAAAAACAGGAAAAAAAAAACCAACGAAAAAAGAAATGTCCTCAGGGATCCCTCTGCACTTCTGTGGAAGCCAAAGGGGAGTCTCCCTGGCTCACAGCTCCACCTGGCCAGAAAAGGCTCCCAACTCAAGAAAAGGAAAAGAAAACAGACAAACAATTCAAAATGAAGAAAAGCCCCGGGATCCCAGCAGCGTGGTAGCCCAGACCAGGAAGCAGCTCCACACTCAAATGGAGCTCCACAGACCCTCAGAAAAAAGCAAAGATGGTGCACGGAGCCAGGCACTCGAGCGAAAGGAGGGGGAGGCGGCGAGAGGCAAGCAAGGAATCCAAAGAAGCAGGAAAAAAAAAAAAAAGCAACACCAACAGCCAACAAATGGCACTTAGAGAGCCAGCCAGTGCGGGCTGGTGTTTCTGGACAAGAGACTGTGTCCATGGGAAGCAGAGGAGGCCGAGTGTGGGTGAAGAAGGGTGGAGAGTGGGAAAGCATATATCACAAATTGCTGGCCCTCTGCAGCCCCTCAGGAAGAAGCAAAGATGGCACTCGGAGCCAGGCACTCAAGCAAAAGGAGGGGGAGGCGGCCAGAGGCAAGTGAGAAATTAAAAGAAGCAGAAAAAAAAAAAAAAAAAGCAACACTAGCAGCCAACAAATGGCACCCAGAGAGCCGCCCTCTTGGGTATGTGGAATCCAAGCAGCCGGCACTTCCCAGTCAAGAGACTGTGGCCGTGGGAAGCAGAGGAGCCTGAGCCAGGGCAAAGAGGGGTGGGGGGTGGGAAAGCGCACACCGTAAATAACCAGCTGTTTTGTCTCCCATTGGACCCTCCGTGAGGCTGCTTTCTCGTACCCTCATTTGCTGGTCTCTGATAGGAGTCCAAGATGGTGGATCCGGGCTGCATTAGCTGGTAGGGGACCTCTGCATGAATCTCTCCTTGCTCTCCATTGTCTTTCAGTATTCTCACTCCATTTGGTGCTCGGCTGAGTTCTTTATCTCTTCATTTGATGTTCTAGGGTTTCAGGATTGTTGCATTCTCTGTTTGGCTTAGTTTTTTAGATCTTTGCTGTGGAGGGATGGCTTGGTGCTTCTGCCTAGAGCGCCATCTTGCCGGAACTCAGCAATGTTTTCTTGACTTTTTTTTTTTTTTTTCAACTTAAGGTAGTCCTGAAGTTGGATTCATATTATGAGTATTTTCCAAATCAATGTTTGCACAGGACTATAGCAACGGATTCAAGGACAAGAACACACCGTCAAAGAAAGTAAAAAGCCTAGACAGGACAGTAAAGAAAGCTTCACAACATGTGGCATAAGTATAGCAACTTATTTCTCCCAAGGTGAAGAAAAAGAATGCATCCAGAGAGCTGGGGATATAACTTATCTTCAAACCTTTGGAAATGGTTAATATTTTAATTGCCTTCACTATCCTAAAGCTTGGAAAAAAGGGATGTCAAAACTGACTTTTTCCTGAATTATGATCAGACAGGAACACACTTTTGTTACATTAGTAGAAAAAAAATCCAAATATGGATTTTTGAATGATTAAAAGCCGTATCAAGAAGGAAGTCCCCAATGCATTTTACCAGTATTAATACGACAGATTTCCTCATATATCTCTTATGCTTCTATTTGGCTTCTGTAGACAGGCTAAGTCTCCTGGGTTTCATCTCAGTGAAGGTATAATTTGTCTCATTTCTGCCTCTGTGGGAGAATTACTGATGATTATCTAGATTTTCTAAAACATATTTTAGAATGATAACCCATATTTTAATTTGACACTTAAAATGCACACTTTTAAAAGAAACAGTGGGAAATTTTTAGTTGATTGTAATGTAAATTTGAGCTTAGAGAGTTCTGAGGATGTATGTCAATTACTGAAGGAGAAAACATCAATAATAATGTAAAGGAAATTCTCAAAATTTGATGAGCATGCATATAACAGAGAATAATTTGAACATAAAAATGGGAAGCAAAGTGTTTAATCTAGTTAATCTAGGAATGTCTTCACTGTGCAGAAGAAGCGAATGGATAATCTCCATTTCCCTGAAGCCTGTGGATTGTTGTATTTAATGAGAACCATGAATAACAATAGAATACCACTTCATAAACTGAAATGGAACTGATTTTTATTCATGAGTTCTTTCCTAGAGAGCCCTGGTATTGGGAAGTGAATTTCCATGAGTTAACGTGCGAGTAATTTGTATAGGCATTGAAGAATTCTCAAGGGGCAAATAAAAGAAAATAAAAGCACTTCAGCTAAAAACACATAGGAAGATAACTATACAATATTTTACATAGTGCCTATTATCTCAATTATTTTCACAGAACTGAATTAGAATTACTTCTGAGGTGGTATTCAAACATATTAATTTTTTTTCTAAAATAATGTAAAAGTCCTATTCATTTTTCTTCATTAGTCAAAATGTTGGTGCCTTTATACATCAGATGTGTGCAACTGTACTCTTAACAAATAGTGCCTTGAGTGCTCAGGTTCACATCTTTTCCATGAATCTTCACACTGTCCCTTGGAATGTGGTAGGCAATATGGTCTCTATTTTACACCTTGATTCACAACGTAAAATAAGCAGAAAAAAAGGACAAAATTTGTCAGTAATCTGATTTTTTGAAAACATACAAATAGTTGACTTAGTTTGTCAGCTTGACAGTCACTTTTATCTTGGTGTTAGAGCAAATGCACAACTGTTTTAATGCATGGCAGCCAGAATCTTTCTGAGATGGTTTATATGTGGGCATGCTTTAAATAATATGACTGATTTTACGATGCATGGGAATATATGATTTTATAATTTCTTATTTCTTTTTATACTAATTGCCTGAAGAAAAGGAAAACACTGGGGCTTACTCTAGGTCAGATAGTACACACCTTGTCAAAGATCTCATTGCTTTCTTCTTAGTCTATTGGTATAGTTGAAAGAGTGCTACTCTGCAGATTCAGGCAATGTAGGCCACATTAGTTTTATTCAAATCTTTTTTTTTTCCTCAAATCTTGAATGGGAGATTGAAAATAAATGACATTTAAGGTCACGTTCCGGAGAATCCCTGGTGGTGCAGTGGTTAAGCGTTTCGCTGCTAACCAAAAGCTCAACAGTTCAAACCCACCAGCTGCTCTGCCGGAAAATGAAATGGCAGTCTGCTTCCATAAAGATTAACCAAAAAAATTCTGTTGCCATCCAGTTGATTCCGACTCATAGTGACCCTATAGTACAGAGTAGAACTGCCGCATAGAGTTTCCAAGGAGTGGCTGGTGGATTTGTACTTCTGAACTTTTGGTCGTTAGCTGAGCTCTTAACCAGTGCACCAGCCTTGGAAACCCTGTGGGGGAGTTATATTCTGTCCTACTGGGTCACTATGAGTCAGAATCTAATCGATGGCCATGGGTTTATAAGGTTACGTTCTAACATTTCATTTCATGTATTTCTGTTTCTTTCTTTCTGTATTATTAGCTCAATTAATGTTATTATAAGCAAGCCAAAGGCTAGCATAATGGCACATAAACTTGCATTGCTTTCAGACTAGGGAAAACTAGGAGAAAAGATGTTTGTAGGTTAGAATTTTTTTAAATTTTATTGTACTTTAAGTGAAAGTTTACAATTCAAGTTAGTCTCTCATACAAAAATTTATACATACATGGTTATGTGACCCTAGCTGCTCTCCCTATACCATGACAGCACACTCTTCCTTTCCACCCCAGATTTCCCTTATCTATTCAACCAGCCCCTGACCCTCTCTGCCTTCTCATCTCACCTCCAGACAGAGGCTGCCCATTTACTCTCATGTATCCACTTGAGCTAAGAAGCACACTCTTCATGAGTATCATTTTATGTCCCATAATTCAGTCTAATCTTTGACTGAAGAGTTCGCCTCAGAAATGGTTTTAGTTCTGGATTGACAGACAGTCCAGGGGCCATGCTTTCTGGGATTCCTCAAGTCTCAGTCAGACCATCAAGTCAGGTCTTTTTACTAGGATTTGAGTTCTGCACCCCAATTTTCTCCTGCTCTATCAGGAACTCTCTATTTTGTTCCTTATCAGGGCGGTCATTGATGGTAGCTGGGCACCATCTAGTTCTTCTGGTCTCAGGCTGATGCGGTCTCTGGTTTGTACGTGAGAAATTTAACATTTATTTTAACATTTAATATACACTCATGCGTTGCTTAACATCCATGACGTGTTCTGTGAAATAGGATGTTATATAATTTGAACGTTGTGGGAACATCATATTATATATTTAGCAAAGCTATA
The DNA here is from genome assembly GCA_030035585.1 of Dugong dugon. NCBI lineage: Eukaryota > Metazoa > Chordata > Mammalia > Sirenia > Dugongidae > Dugong > Dugong dugon. The sequence continues at coordinate 40,082,604 of CM057467.1, forward strand.
CGGGATACTAGCAGTGCAGTTGCTTTGAATGCAAGAGACATAAGATACATGTGCTGTGTGTGGGAAGCTGTTTTGTTGGCTACTTCCAGTTATGTCCACTACATCCTATTCTCTAATGGGGATTTCTGAACTCTATTATAACCCTGTGGGACCACGGATATATATGAAGTCAGACATGGACGTTGCTCTAACAGACGTTTATGTGGCACATGACTGTATTTATATGTGTATAATCATACAATTGATCTTATGATAGCATGATAGTTTTGATCTTTAGAATTATGTTTCCTTCTTACCTCACACATTTGGAAATCAGATAATTTTTCCTGGCCTTATGTGATATAGTTCATAACATACACCCTAATGTGAAACTACTGAGGCTCACTTCAACACAATTTACTTTTTCAGTCCTCAGCTTGCCCACTTCTCACCTCCAAATAACCACAATGACGATGTGACTCATATGTGCTTAGTATCCTTTGATATAGCAAACTCCAAAGGGAAACTCTTATATTTTACATGTTAATACACAAAGATTTTCAAATACTTCTTGTCCAGAAGACACTAGTAGGAGTAATATAATAACCTATATTCAGTTGTTAGGTCAGATATAAAATGAGAGTATCCTGCCGCCACCCCTCTTACCAAAATTTGATGAAATTCAGTGTCTAGGAATGTCACAAACAAGAGCTTATGTATGATATTAATGGCAGAAAACTTCATTTCTTATTATTTGGCATTAGCTTCCAGAAAACAAAAAAATTTTTCAAAATGTACATTATTTGTGCTACTATAAACCAACTACGATTTTTAGGAAGAGGTGAAAAAGTTATGCTTTTTAATCTAGGAGCAACTAAATGAGAAAAATAAATACACATTATAGCTGCTCTTTACAGACGGTTTTAGATGTATTACACTTATAAAGAAGCCCTAGGCTTACTGAACAAGTGTTCTTGTTTTGACAGGTGTGTGATTACATTAAACTCTAGTCAAAGTTATCCTCTGATTGTGGTTACTGAGGGAACATTGGAAGCCATAGACTTGTAAATTAAACTGACTTGTTGCAGGCAGTTTTGTTTTCAGAAAGTATATGCAGTAGCACACTCCTGATTTACTCTTCCATTTTTTTTTTTTTTACTTTTAATTTTTAAAAATTTTTTTTATTCTACTTTAGGTGAAGGTTTACAGAACAATTATTTTCTCATTAAACAGTCAGTACACATATTGTTTTATGACATTGGTTAACAACCCCACGACTTGTCAACATGCTCCCTTCTCGGCCTTGGAGGACTCTTTTTTTTTTTTTTTTGGTGAAAAGATACATAGCCAAAGGTACACCATTTCAAAAATTTCTACATGTATAATTCAGTTACTTTTATTACATTCTTCCAGTTGTGCTGATATTCTTAATTTATATGAAGGTTTACAGAACAAAATAGTTTCTCATTAAAGAGTTAGCACACATATTGCCCTATGACAATGGTTAACAACCTCACTACATGTCAACACTGTCCTTACTCAACCTTGAGTTCCCTATCCCCAGATTTACTGTCCCCTTCTGCCTTCTAGTCCTCGTGCCTGGACTGCTGTGCCTCATTAGTCCCGTTTTGTTTTATGGGACTGTTCAATCCTCGGCTGAACAGTGAACCTCAGGAGTGACTTCACCACTGAGCTGAAAGGGTGTCCAGGGGGCATACTCTCGGGGTTTCTCCAGTCTCTGTCATGCCAGTAAATCTTGTCTTTTTTGTGTGTGTTAGAATTTTGTCCTACATCCTTCTCCAGCTCCATCCAGAACTCTCTGTTATGATCCCGGTCAGAGCAGTCAGTGGTGGTAACCGGGCACCGTCTAGCTGTATTGGACTCAGCCTGGTGGAAGCCTTGGTAGCTGTGGTCCATTAGTCCTTTGGACTAATCTTTTCCTTGTATACTGTTCTCTTCATTCTCCCTTGCTTCTGAAGGGATGAGACCAGTGGAGTATCTTAGATGGTGGTTCACAAGCTTTTAAGACCCCCAGACACTACTCACTGAGGTAGAATGTAGAACAATGTCTTTATAAACTGTGTTATGCTAATTGAGCTAGATGTGCCCAGAAACCATGGACCCCACAGCCCTCTGCCCAGCAATTCCGTCCCTCAGGTAGTTTGGATGTGTCTTTGGAGCTTCGATGACCTTTCCTTGTACAAGTTGTGCTGGCTTACCCAGTATTGTGTACTGTCTTACCCTTCACCAAAGTTACCACTTACCTATTGACTATTTAGTATTTTCTCCCATACGCTTCCATCTCTTGTAACCAACAAAGATTGTTAATTTTTGTGTGTAAACTTTTTCATGAGTTTTTACAGTAGAAGTCTCACACAATATTTGTCCATTTGTGATTGACTTATTTCACTGAGCATAATGTCCTCCAGTTTCATCCATGTTATGAGATGCTTCACAGATTCATCATTGTTCTTTCTCATTGCATAATACTCCATTGTGTGTATGTACCATAGTTTGTTTATCCATTCATCTGTTGATGGTCACCTAGGTTGTTTCCATCTTTTTGCTATTGTGAACAATGCTGCCATAAACATGGGTGCGCATATCTCTATTCGTGTGATGGTTCTTATTTCTCTAGGATGTATTCCTAGGAGTGGGATTGCTGGATCGTATGTTATTTTTATTTCTAGCTTTCTAAGGAAGTGCCATATCATTTTCCAAAATGGTTGTATCATTATGCATTCCCACTGGCAGTGCGTAAGAGTTCAGATCTCCCCCCAGCCTCTCCAACATTTGCTATTTCCAGTGTTTTTAATTCATGCCAGTAATGCTGGTGTGAGATGGTATCTCATTGTGGTTTTAATTTGCATTTCTCTAATGGCTAGTGATTGCGAGCATTTCCTCATGTGCCTGTTGGCGGCTTGAATGTCTTCTTTTGTGAAGTGTCTGTTCATTTCCTTTGCCCATTTTTTAATAGGATCATTTGTCTTTTTGTTGTAGAGGTGTTGGATTTTCTTGTAGATTATGGAGATTAGACCTTTGTCTGACTTGTAATGTCCAAAATTTTTTTCTCAGTCTGTAGGTTCTCTTTTTACTCTTTTGGTGACGTCTTTTGAAGAGCATAGGTGTTTGATTTTTAGAGGATCCCAGTTATCTAGCTTGTCTTCTGGAGTTTGGTGTTGATGGTTATGGTTTGTCTCCTGTTAATGCCATGTATTAAAGCCTGTAGTGTTGGTCCTGTTTCTTCTTCTATGAACTTTATGGTTTTTGGCTTTATATTTAGGTCTTTGATCCATTTTGAATTAGTTTTCGTATATGGTGTGATGTATGGGTCCTGTTTCATTTTTTGCAAATGGATATCCAGTTTTGCCAGCATCATTTGTTAAAAAGACTGTCTTTTCCCCATCTGATGGACTTTGGGCCCTTGTCGAAGATCAGGTGACCATAGGTGGGTGGGTTTACATCTGGGTTCTAAATTCTGTTCCATTGGTCAATGTATCTGTTGTTCTACCAGTACCAGGTTGTTTTGACTAGCGTAGCTGTATAGTAGCTTCTAAGTTCAGGTAGTGTGAGTCCTCCTACTTTATTCTTCTTCTTCAATAGTGCTTTACTTATTCGGGGCTTCTTCCCTTTCCATATAAAGTTAATGATTACTTTTTACATGTCTTTGAAGAATGTTGTTGGTATTTGGATCAGGATTGCATTGTATTTGTAAGTTGCCTTGGAGAGAATTGTCATTTTCACAATGTTGAGTCTACCTATCCATGAGAATGGCATCTTCTTACATTTATGTAGATCCCTTTGGGTTTCTTGCAGTAGTGTTTTGTAGGTTTCTTTGTATAGGTCTTTTACATCCCTGGTTAGATTTGTTCCTAAGTATTTCATTTTTTTAGGGGCTTTTATAAATTGTATTCTTTTCCTGATTTCCTTTTCATCGTTTTCTTTATTGGTGTATAGGAATCGAACTGATTTTTGTATGTTGATCTTGTATCCTGCTACTCTGCTGAATCTTTCTATTATTTCCAGTAGATTTCTCATGGAGTCTTTAGAGTTTTCTATGTATAGTATCGTAATAATCCACAAACAGGGACAGTTTAACTTCTTTGTTACCAATTTGGGTGCCCTTTATATCTTTTTCTTCCCTTATTGCTCTAGCTAGAACTTCCAGCACAATGTTAAATAGAAGTGGTGATAAAGGGCATCCTTGTCTTGTTCCTGTTCTCAAGGGAAGTGTTTTCAGCCTCTCTCCATTAAGAATGATGTTGGCTGTTGGTTTTGCATAGATGCCCTTTATTATGTTGAGAAATTTCCCTTCTGTACCTAATTTATTGAGAGTTTTTATCAAGAATGGGTGTTGGACTTTGTAGAATGCCTTTTCTGCATCATTTGAGTGGTCATGTGATTCTTTCCTTTTATTTATGTGGTGGATTATGTTGATTGATTTTCTAATGTTGAACCATGCTTGCATAACTGGTTTGAATCCTACTTGGTCTTGGTGTATTATTTTTTTTGATATGATGCTGAATTCTATTGGCTAGAATTATGTTGAGAATTTTTGCATCTATATTCATGGGGGACACTGGTCTGTAATTTCCTTTTTTTGTTGTGTCTTTGTCTGGTTTTGCTAACAGGGTAATGCTGGCTTCATAGAATGAATTCGGAAGGGTCACTTCATTTTCTATGTTGTGAAACAGTTTGAGTAGTACTGGTACCAGCTCTTCTCTGAATCTTTGGTAGAATTCTCCACTGAAGCCATCTGGGCCAGGGCTTTTATTTTGTTGGGTTTTTTTTTTTTTTATTACCTTTTCAGTCTCTTCTCTTGTTATGGGTCTATTCAGATTTTCAACATCACTTTGTTGTAGTTTAGGTAGGCCATGTGTTTCTAGAAATTTATCCATTTCCTCTAGGTTTTCAAATTTGTTGGAGTATAGTTTTTCATAATACTCTGTTATGATACTTTTTATTTCCGTTGGGTCTGTTGTAAAGTCCTCCATTTCATTTCTTATTTGGGCTATTTGTGTCCTCTCCTGTTTTTCCTTTGTCAGTCTGGCCAGAGGTTTGTTGATTTTGTTGATCCTTTCAAAGAACCAACTTTTGGTTTTGTTGACTCTTTCTATTGTTTTTCTATTCTCCATTTCCTTTATTTCTACTCTGATCTTTATTATTTCTTTTCTTCTGGTGGCTGTGGGCTTTTTTTGCTGTTCTCTTTCTATTTGTTTGAGTGTTGTGGTTAATGTTCTGATTTTTTTCCCTTTCTTCTTTTTTGATGTGTGCATCTATTGCTATAATTTGTTCTCTGAGGACTGCCTTTGCTTGTCCCAAAGGTTTTGGTATGATGTGTATTCATTCTTGTTTGATTCTAGGAATTTTTTGATTCCATCTCTGATTTATCCTATTACCCAGTGGTTTGTAAGCAGGGTGTTACTCAGTTTCCAAGTAATTGATTTTTTTTCATTGCTATTTCTGTTGTTAATTTCTACCTTGATGGCATTGTGGTCAGAGAAGACACTTTAAATTATCTCAACATTTTCGATCTTGTTGAGGATTGTTCTGTGGAATAAGATGTGGTCTATTCTGGAGAATATTCCATGTGCATTGGAAAAACATATTGGTTTCGCAGCTGTTGAATGGAGTGTTCTATATATGTCTATGAGGACAATTTGCCTGATTGTGCCCTTTAGGTCTTCTGTATCTTTGCTGAGTTTGGTTTTAGATGTTCTGTTCTTACTGAGAGTTGTGCTGAAGCCTACCACTATTATTGTGGAACTGTCAATTTCTCTTTTCAGTGTTGTTAGAGTTTGTTTTATTTATTTTGGAGCCCTGTTCTTGGGTGCATAGATGTTTTTTCTGGTTATATCTTCATGATGGATCATCCGCTTAATAATTATATAGTGTCCTTCTTTGTCTTTTATGGTGCATTTTGATTTAAAGTCTATTTTATCTGACATTAGTATTGCCACTCCTGCTCTTTTTTGGTAGTTATTTGCTTGATATATTTTTTCCCACCTCTGATTTTTTTTTTATACTTTTTTAAATTGTACTTCAGGTGTAGGCTTACAGAACAAATATTTTCTCATGAAACAGTAGTACACATATTGTTTATGACATTGGTTAACAACCCCACAACATGTCAACCCTCTAACTTCTCAACCTTTTTTTTTTTTTGGTGAAAATGCACATAGCCAAAGGTACACCATTTCAAAAATTTCTACATGCACAGTTCAGTGACTTTCACTACGCTCTTCCAATTGTGCTGTTATTCTCACTTAAGATGAAGGCTTACAGAACAAAATAGTTTCTCATTTAATGGTTATTACAAATGTTGCCCTATGACAATGGTTAACAGTCTCACAACACATCAACAGTATCCTTATTCAACCTTGGGTTCCCGATCACCAGCTTCCTTGTCTCCTTCTGCCTTCTGGCCCTTGTCACTGGACTGCTGTACCTCGTTAGTCTCATTTGATTTTACAAGGCTGTCCACTCCCAGGCTGAACGGTGAACCTCAGAGATAACTTCACCACTGAGCTAAAGGGGTGCCTGGTGGCCATACTCTTGGGGTTTCTCCAGTCTCCTTTAGGCCAGTAAATCTGGGTTTTTTTTTGTGAGTTAAAGTTATGCTCTACATCCTTCTCCAGCTCTGTCCAGAACCCTCTGTTGTGATCCTGGTCAGAGCAGTCAGTGGTGGTAGCCAGGCACCACGTAGCTGTATTGGACTCAGTCTGGTGGAGGCCTTGGTAGCTGTAGACAATTAGTCCCTCAGACTAATCTTTTCCTTATATCCTATTCTCTTCATTCTCCCTTGCTCCCGAAGGGATGAGACCAGTGGAGTGTCTTAGATGGCCGCTCACAGGCTTTTAAGATCCAAGACACTACTCACCAAGCTAGAATGTACAGCATTGTCATTATAAGCTGTGTCATGCCAATTGAGCTAGATGTTCCCCGAGACCATGGTCCCCACAGCCCTCTGACCAGCAGTTCATTCCCTCAGTGAGTTTGGATGTGTCTATGGGGCTTCCATGACCTTTCCTTGTACAGGTTGTGCTAGTTTCCCCTGTATTGTGTACTGTCTCACCCTTCACCCAAGTGACCACTTATCTATTGTGTATTTAGTATTCGTCCTCACCCATCCCTGGCCAGTAAATGTGGTCTTTTTTTTGTGAGATAGAATTATGTTCTACATCCTTCTCCAGCTCTGTCCAGAACCCTCTGTGTGATCCTAGTCAGAGCAGTCACCAACCTTTGATTTTTAATAGATTTCACGTCTTTGTTTCTAAGGTGTGTCTTTTGTAGGCAGCATATTGATGGATCCTGTTGTTTTATCCATTCTGTCACTCTCCATCTCTTTATGGGTGCATTGAGGCCGTGTACATTCAGTGTAATTATTGATAGATGTGAAATTTATTGCTGTCATTTGGTAATGCTTTTTATTGTGGTGCCGACATTTTCTTTGTTCCTCTTACTCTCTTGTACTGAATTCCTTTGCTTTGTGGATTTTTTTGATTTCTTTTGTTTTTGTACGTTTTGTTTTTACTGAGAAATTATGTTTTTCCTTTTTATTTTTATGAATAAGTTTGTTAACTTTCTTTGTGATTACAGTGAAATTTACCCTTATCTTTCTAAGTTTGAAGCAGTCTATTATTACTTGGTATCACCTTGCCTTCCTCTCCATTAGAAGGTTCTGTCCCTGCACTGTTTATTCCTTCTTTTATTGTTCTGATGTTGTTGCTATTTACAGATTAACTGCTCTGATTCCTGGTTGTAATTCTTTTGGTTTTGGATAGTCCTTGAGAGTTCATTTCCTAGACTGGTATCTGGCTGGTACGATCCTGCGTCCTAGGTTCTGCCTGTGAGCTGAAGTTGTTTGTTCTCAGATCACAGGACTCCCTTTAATAATTCTTGTAAATTTGGTTTGGTTTTTACATATTCCCTTAATTTCTGTTTACTTGGAAATGTCCTAATTTCACCATCATATTTGAACGAGAGTTTTTCAGGATATACTATTCTTGGCTGGCAATTATTTTCCTTCAAGTTTTTTATATGTCATCCCATTGTCTTCTTGCCTGCATGGTTTCTGCTGAATAATCTGAGCTTAGTCTTATTGTTTCTCCTCTGTATGTGACTTCTTGTTTTTCATGAGCTGCTCCCAGGTTTCTTTGTTTGTCTTTGGTTTGGGCAAGTGTGATTATGATATGCCTTGGTGATTTTCTTTTGGGGTCTATCCTATAAGAGGTTCATTGAGCTTCTTTTATGGCCAGGTTTTCATCTTTCATGATATTTGGAAAGTTTTCTGTCAGCAGTTCTTCAATGATCCTATCTGTGTTTTCTGTTTTCTCCCCCTGTTCTGGAACTCTGATCACTCACAAATTTTTGCTTTTGATTGTATCCCACATAATTATCATGGTGTCTTCATTTTTCTTTGTTCTTTTTTCTGAGTTTTCCTCAGAGTTGTATCCAAGTGTTTGTGTTTTATTTCGCTGATCCTGTCTTCCACCATTTCAAATCTGCTCCTCAGCCCTTCTATGACACTGTCCATTCCTGAAATCTTGTTGTTTATCTTTTGGATTTCTAATTGTTGTTTTTGTATAATTGCTAGTTGTGAATTTATTTTGACATTTTGTTCCTGCATTATTTTCCTGAACTCTTCCCTTTTTGTCTATAATTTCCATGAATTTATCTGTGTTTTCTATGAATTTGTCTTTTTTCCCCTCATTTTTGTGTGCTTTTTGCTTCAACTCTTGGATAATTCTGAGTATTAAAGATTTGAATTCCCTATCAAGTAGTTCTAGTACCTTTATTCTACTGGAAAGTCACCTGGTGTTTTATTTTTGATGCCTACTTCAACCATCCTGTCCTGTTTTTGTAAATGTTCCAATATTGTTTGCTGTCTTCAGGGCGTTCAGTAGTTATTTTTCTCATTTACTGATTGTAGATTTGTTTGTTTCATCCTTTTTTTTTGTTTTAGTTTGCTAATCTGATCATGCAGGCTGTGTGTTCTTTGTTGTTTGCTCCTCTGTGGGCACGATACTTTTCGCCTCCATCTCCAATTGGTAGGGTCAGATATGGTACAGCAGGGCAAGTCTATCTGAAGAGGAGTTGCTGGTATGGGTTGTTTGTAGCACTTACTACAGCCACCAGGTCAGGCCAGTAGTCACTGCAGAGGAGGTTCCGGTAGGTTGTGCCTGTGCTGCTTGGTGGTGTGATGGTAAGCGCATGGTGCAGGTACACAGGATGGAGCAGGGAGATTGTGATGTGTGGAGCTAAGATGGGTATGGGAGAGAGGAGAGAGGAACAGGAGCCAAAATCATACAAACAAATAAAAAAGAATGCTAGGGGAGTGTCATGGATTGAATTGTGTCCCCCAAAATTGTCTGTTGGCTTGAACGGGTAATGATTCCCAGTATTGTATGATTGTGTAATCTGATGTGATTTCCTTATGGGTTGTAAACTCTATCACTATGATGAGGTTATATGTGATCTCCTTATGTGTTGTAAATTCTGTCACTGTGATGAGGTTATACTGTTGAGGTTTACAAGATTGGATAATGTCTTAATCCAATCTCTTTTGAGATATAAAAGAGAGAAGCAAGCAGAGACACATGGGAACCTCTCACCTCCAAAAAAGCAGTGCCGGGAGCAGAGCACATCCTTTGGACCTGAGGTTCCTGCACTGAGATGCTTCCAGACCAAGGGAAGACTGATGCTTCACAAGGACCTTCCAGACCAAGGGAAGATTGATGACACAGACCTTTCTCCAGAGCCGACAGAGAAAGCATTCCCTTGGAACTGACACTCTGAATTTGGGCTTGTAGCCTACTGGACTTATAGAATAAACTTCTTTTTGTTAAAGCCATCCACTTGTGGTGTTTCTGTTAGGGCATCAATAGATGACTGAGACAGGGAGCTTGCCATTGAGTGGAGAGATAAGAGACTACGAAATGGAGAAAAACAAAAGTAGAAGAAGAATAGAGAAAAATGAATAAATAAAAATTAGAAAGAAAAAAGAAAAGAAAAACTTCCAGGGATCCCACTGGTGTGGCTATGAGGTCTGGGTAAGTTGCTCCCAGGCATTGAAATACAGCCTGGCTAGAAGGTGTAGAGGTGCCACTCAGTGCCAGGTAGTCAGGGGACAGGAAGAAAAAGAAGGTATAGAGAGATGAGAAACTGAGTAATGAAGAAACACAAAAAGGGAAAAAGAGGGAAAAGAAAACAAAACAAATTTTAAAAAAAGAACAAGAAAAACCCTCAAAAAAAACAGAAAAAAAAACCCACTAAAAATGAAATGCACTCAGGGGTCCCTCTGTGTGATGGTTAAGATTGTGTGTCTCTGTGTTTTAATGTAATCACTCCCATGACTGAATATACTGTGAGTAGCCAATCAGATCAAAGGGAGTCTCCTTGGGGGTGTGGCCTGTATCTGTATATAAGCAGACGTTCTGGCTTTTGGCTTTCTCTGGATCCTGCGTCTGCTTCCTGTCATCTCATCTCTCGTTCTTGGGACTTGAGCTGTCCGCTTATCTGCCGAACCTGGGATTCGTCGATCTGCACAGCCTGTGAGTGGGAGCCCTGCTCTCTGACCTTCCAATCTTGGGCTTGCCAGCTTCTGCAGCTGTGTGACTTGGGAGACGCCTCTACCCTGATCCACAGACTTGGGACATTCTAGCCTCGACAATCACGTGAGCTGTTTCCTTGATATAATCTCTGTCTATATATATATTTATACACTTGTTTTGCTTCTCTAGGGAACCCAGCCTAAGATACTCTGCATGTCTGCACAAACTGAGGGGGTATGTCCCAAGCCGTGCAGTACTGCCCGGCTAGAACAGGCTCCCAATTTGAGAAAAGAAAAAGAAAACAAACAAAGAATTCAAAACAAGCAGAAAAAGCCCCCAGATCCCACCAGCATGGCAGCATGGGCTGGGAAGCAGTTTCACAGTCGAGCAGAGTTTCACAGTCTTTCAGGAAGAAGCAAAGATGGTGCACAGAGCCAGGTATTTGAGAGAAAAGAGTGGGAGGAGGTGAGAGGTAAGGAATAAATCAAAAGAAGTAGAAAAAAGCAACACCAGCAGCCAACAAATGGCATTCAGGGAGTTGGCTGGTGCAGGTGGGTGGAATCCAAGCAGCTGTTGCTTCCCAGCCAAGAGAATGTGACTGTGGGAAGCAGAGGAGGCCAAGTGGGTGTGAAGAAGAGTGGGGGTTGGGAAAGCGTATATCACTAGTTACCAGTTGTTTTGTCTCCTTCTGGAAGCTTCGTGAAGCTGCTTTCTCTTACCCCCTGTTTGCTGGTCTCTAATAGGAGTCCATGATGGCAGATATGCACTGCGTTTGCTGATTGGGGACCTCTGCATGAATCTCTCCTTGCTCTCCATTCTCTGTCAGTTTATCACTCCATTTGGTGTTTGGCTGAGTTCTTTATCTCTTCATTTGATGCTTATGGTTTCAGGATTGCTGTCTTCTCTGTTTGGCTTAGTTTTTTGGATCTTTGCTGGGGAGAGGTGGCGTGGTGGTTCTGCCTAGAGCAACATGTTGCCGAAAGTCCCTTATTCTTCCATTTTATTGCACTTTAAATCTACAAGGAATGCATGACAGTGTTTCGAATGTCTGATGATAGATATTCTCGAGGAAAGGAATGTCACTCAGAACCTTGTCTGAACTCTCACACTGTATTAACATTGTCATGCCATATTTCTTTCCCAGGACATCAGGATAATAATTAAATCTTCCTTATCTACTCCCATATATTCACATATCTTATGCAAAAGTTCCCGAGTGTGTACAGTTGCAATTGCATACAAAAATATGAAGAAGCTATGTCGACATTTGAAATACAGCATTAAGAATTACGTCTGATCTAATATATTGCACAAATTATAAACTTTTGAAAAAAATGGAAAAATAGTTTGCAAGGTGAAATCGAAGGCACTGGGTAATGGCCAGATTTGAGCTTGCCCTTTTATTTCTGGAAGAAGTAACCTTCAAAATAACACTGTCTGATATAAAAATATTTTGCATTTCTGTAAGCTTTGAATGCATATGAGTTCTTTGAAAACATCAGAAATATAGAACATTAGAAATATGGAAAATTAAAATGAAATGGAGTTAATAGTTTTCAAAAGAAGATTATTTCTCCCTCTTCTGAAATTTCACACTCTACCACTTTTAAACAGGAGACATTGTAACTTTGTTTATATTATAATAATTTATTTGCATACCACCTAACTGCTTAAGGAAAGGATGTATTCCCATTTTAGTGTAGATTTCATAGCACCTAAAAAAATTAACTGGAACTTAATAGATATTGTTAATAAACAAGGACAGTAGTAACTAAGATAGTCACTTTCATATTATTATTTATATGTATAGAATTCATATTTTTCAAAGCAGTGTTTTTCAAATTATTTTGAAAATCTAGTGTTACAAGGGGGGAACATAGTTTCAGGAATTCTACAAAAAGAATCAAACAACACAGAATTTTTTATCATGTTATGAAGATTTTAACTGCCTTAGATTCTTGTTCTTAAATTTTATTCTATATTTTTAGGAATTTTGAAAAAAATGTATGTATGTATATAGCCACCACCCTAATTGAGAAGTATAGCATTTCTATCACCACAAAAAGTCCCCTTTGCAGTCAATTCTACTCCATCCCTCCATACCAGACAACTGATTTGTATCTATTATTATAGATTATTTTTATTTGTTCTGAACTTTATATAAAATGATTTACAATATGTAATTATTTTCATCTGGCTTTAATTCTACATAATGTTTTTGAAATTCAGTCATACTGTTGCATATATCTGCAATTTGTTCGTTTTTATGCTCATTAGTATTGTATACATTTATGGCAGCTTGTTTATCCATTTACCTGTTGATGGACAGGTTTTGTTATTTCCAGTTACAGTGTTGGGTATTCTGAATAAAGTTCATATCGGCATTTACATACAAGTCTTTTGAGAGGACATATATTTTCATTTCTCTTGGGTAAATATCCAGGAGTAAAATTGATGGATCATATGGTAAGTGAATATTTAACTCAAAAGTGGTTGTATGCTTTTGTATTCCTACTAGTGATGTACACAGAGTTCCAGCTACTTTGTCTCTTCCCCAGCACTTGGTACTGTCACTGTTTTTAAATTCAGCATTCCAATGGGGATGCAGTACCATAGTATCTAATCAGGATTTTATTATATTTCCCTGATAACTAACAATATTCAATATCTTTTCATGTGTTTATCGGCCATTTGTTAATCTTTTGTGCAGGGTCTTTTAGTTCTTTTATATTTGAGAATTTGTCTTATTGTTGAGTTATGAATTACTTTTATATTTTAGCTTTAAGTCCTTGCTAGATATCTGTCTTGGAATGTTTCTACCAATCTGTGGCATGCCTTTTCATGTCCTTTGTGGTGTTTTTTGAAAAGCAGAAGTTTTTAACTTTCCTGAAGTCACACTTCATCTTTTACACTTCTCACTTCCTCTTTCAAAAATGTAATAACTTTTACAGCAGTTTAATTCCATTTCATCAAACTTCTTTTTTTTTGCTTTTTTGTTTTCATATATTTTAGATCTACATTTAGCACTGTTATGATTTTTGTCTTAAACAATTATTTCTTATAAAGAAATTGCAAGAAGAAGAAAAAAATATTTTTAATTATTTCTGAAGATCTTTGTCCTTTCCTGTAAACACAAGATTTTATATAGTATCATTTTCATTCAGTTGCAAAAACACCCTTTAGTATTTCTTGCAGTGTAGAAGATTCCTTCAGCTTTCATTTATCGGAAAATGTCTTTATTTTACTATCTTTTTAAAGGATATTATCATTAGAATTAATATTTTGGTGTTTTCATGATTTCCTTTTTTATTTTCCCATAACTCTCACAGTGATGTGTCTAAATGAGAGTTTTTGTCCGTATTTATCTTAGCTGGGCTTCACTGAGTTTCTTTGATCTATAAGTTTATTATTTAACCAAAATGTGATACCATTTCATGCTTTATTTCTTAAAATTTTTCTTCTTCACATCATCTTAATTCTTTTCTCCTTCTGAGCCTCTAATTACATTTATGTTAATCCACTTAATATTTCCAACAGGTTCCTCAGGGTCGGTTATTCTTTAATCCTGTTCTTTCTGTTCAGCTGATTGGATAATTTATATTTGTCTTCAATTTCACTTACAATTTTTCTGAAATCTTCAAACCACTGTTAATTTAGGGAGTTTTTCATTTTAATTTATACCAATTTTATAATTTCTTTCTTTTTAACCAGTGATGCATTTTGAGTTATGTTTAACAAGGAATATATGAAAAAATTGGTATTAATATAATTATTTAGTTAAAAGTTTGTACATTTCACCCCTGAGGCCATCTTGGACTGTAGTTTCCTTTGTAGGGAGCTTTTAACTACAAATTCATGTTCTTGGATAGATAGTGTGATCTTCAGGTAATCTATTTCTTCTTGAGGGAGTTTTGGTAATTTTTGTCTTTTAAGTAATTTTTACATTTCATCTACGTTGCCAAATTTATAGGTATAAAATTGTTTATAGTATTTCCTTATTAACCTTTTAATAAGAGTTCATAATGACATTATTTCTCTCATTCCTAACATTAGTAATTTGCACCTTTTTTTCTGATCAATCCAGCTAGAGATTTAACAATTTTACTGATTTTCTAAAAGAACCAGGTTTTAGTTTCATTTATTTTATTTTATTTTTCTGTTTTCTAACTCGTTGTTTATACTCTACCTCCCACGTTTCTTGAGTGTGAAATCCCAGTGTTTTTTTATGTGTTAAACAAATATGGCAAATTTAGGGGATCATTACTGAGCATTGAAAACTGTACACTATAGTTCCTTTAATTAAGACAATATGACATTCCAGATTCCAAGAAAGAACAGATAGAATAGGAATGGTATTTATAGTCAGAAAAAAAAAAAGCAGTGAAACTCTGATGGGAGTTTAGAGTCATCTGCTTTGGAGTAATTAGGACAGCTGAATAAGCTGGATTGGGAGTAAAGCAATAGAATGAGAAAGAAGGTGCATTTTAAGCAACCAAGAAAGTCTGTGGCCTTTTCTAGGAGATTACTAATAAAACCAAATCAGTGGTTTTTAGGATCAATGCTTCTTTAGACCAAGTACAAAGAGCTCTGGACAAAGTAAGTTTTATTAAACTTGACTCCTAAATGTAATAAAGATAGGAACATCGGTGGCTGCCTAGAATATCTGCTAAGGCCTTTCTGTGTCTAAATTGAATATCATATATCATTTGTCTAAGAAGGAATTGTGTTAAGAACGTAACTATGGACTAAGAACAGTGTGAACTCAAATCTTTGTTGTAACACAAATGTCACCTTGGGAAAATTACCTTTGTGCTTCAGTGTCAGTAAAGTGGGATGTGGCAGCATATAGACATCATAAAGATTAAATAAGTTAATTTATATAAACTTATTGACATTGTGCCTGGCATGTATCAATTACGCATAATGTATTATTTATTATTATTAATATGCTGTCATCATCATCACCCCTCAATACATCTAGCCTGAGAGTTGGTTTCTTCTGTGATTATTTAACAAGAAAAGTAGATATAGTGATATAGGAATAAAATAATTCCTAGATGGGACTAGATCAGACCCAATGCCATCAAGCTGATTCTGACTCACAGTGACCCTATAGGACAGAGTAGAACTGGCCCATAAGGTTTCCAAGGAGAAGCTGGTGGATTAGAACTGCTGAGCTTTTGGTTAACACCTGAGCTCTTAACCACTGAGCCACCGGGGCTCTATTCTAGGTGGGAGAGAAGGAAAAAAGTCTAAGTCCTTAGAAGTAGGAAAGATGGGGAAGTGGACTGAGGACACGAGAAAACTTTTGTGCTGACAGTAGTACAAAACCTAGAGCATCATATAGGGTCATATGTGTAATAGTTTATCCTTCCTCTGTTCAGCTTAAAAAACAGCTGTATTTTCTTAGTTTGCATATGGATAAATTTTTTTTAAAAATTACCCCATACTTTCACTAGGATATACCTATTTGGGTGGAATTAATATGAAATGTGTCATGTTTGAAAAGATTATGAAAAAATAATTCCTCATATCTCCAGTTGTGAAAATATTTAAATATCAGAAATGTAGTCAATGCATTTCCAAAATTAAAATCTAACTGAAGGCTGAATAAAAAGTTGCAGCACTTTTTTTTTTTAAATTTTTTGATTGCTGTAGTTTAAATGAAGTTTACATTTCAAGTTAGTCTCCCATAAAAAAATTTATACATACATTGTTATGTGACCCTAATTGCTCTCTCCATACTGTGACAGCACACTCCTCCTTTCCATGCCTGATTCTCCATGTCCGTTCAACCAGCTCCTAACCCTCTCTCCTTCACATCTCACCTCGGGACAGAAGCTGCCCGTTTAGTCTCTTGCATCTATTTGAGCTAAGAGCCACACTCCTCACAAGTATCACATTATGTCTGACAATCCAGTACAATCCCTGTCTGAAGAGTTAGCCTCAGGAATTGTTTTAGCTCTGGGCTGAGGGAGAATCCAGGGGCCATGCTTTCCAGGGTTCCTCCAGTCTCAGTCAGACTACTAAGTCTGGTCTTCTTACTAGAATCTGAGTACTGCACCCCACCTTTCTCCTGCTCCATCAGGGACTCTCTGTTGTGTTCCCTGTCAAGGTGGTCATTGGTTGTAGCCGGCACCATCTAGTTCTTCTGGTCTCAGGCTGATGAAGTCTCTGGTTTATGTGGCCCTTTCTGTCTCTTGGGCTAATACTTGCCTTGTGTCTTTGGTGTTCTTCATTCTCCTTCACACCAGGTGGTTGGAACCAATTGATACATCTTAGATGGCCTCTTGCAAGCTTTTAATACCCCAGACTCCACTCACCAAAGTAGGATGCAGAACATTTTCTTAAGCTTTCTTATGCCAGTTGACCTAGATGTCCCCTGAAAGCAGAGTCGCCAGACCCCTACTCCTGCTACTCTGTCCCTCAAAGTTTTTGACTGTATTCAGGAAATTTCTTAGCTTTGGTTTAGTCCAGTTGTGTTGACTTACCCTGTAGTGTGTGCTGTCCTTCCCTTCACCTAAGATAATTCTTATCTACTATCTAGTTAGTAAATAACCCTCACCCTCCCTCCCCACCCTAGAAACCATCAAAGAATAATTTTTTCTTTGTTGAAACCTTTTCTTGAGTTCATATAATAGTGGTCTTATACAGTATTTGTCCTTTTGTGGCTGACTAAATTTCACTCAGCATAATGACCTCCAGATTCCTCCATGTTATAGGATGTTTCACAGCTTCATCATTGTTCTTTATTGTTGCATAGTATTCCTTTGTGTGGGTATACCATAGTTTGTTTATCCATTCATCCATTGATGGGCACCCATGTTGTTTCCATCTTTTTGATATTGTGAACAGTGCTGCAGTGAACATGGGTGTGCATATATCTATTTGTGTGATGGCTCTTATTTCTCTAGGATGTATTCCGAGGAGTGAGATAGCTGAATAGTATGGTATTTCTGTTTCTAGCTTTTTAAGGAAATGCCAAATTGATTTCCAAAGTGTTTGTACCATTTTACATTCCCATCCAGGGTGTATAAGTGTTCCAGTCTCTCCACAACCTCTCCAGCATTTATTATTTTGTGTTTTTTGGATTAATGCTAGCCTTGTTGGGGTGAGATGATATCTCATTGTAGTTTTGATCTGCATTTCTCTAATGGCTAATGATCATGAGCATTTCTTCATGTGTCTGTTAGCTGCCTAAATATCTTCTTTGGTGAAGTGCCTGTTCACACCCTTTGCCCATTTCTTAATTGGGTTATTTGTCTTTTTGTTGTTGAGGTTTTGCAGTATCTGGTAAATTTTAGAGATTAGACACTGATCGGATTTGTTGTAGCCAAAATTTTTTTTTCCCAGTCTGTAGGTTGTCTTTTGAGTCTTTCGGTGAAGTATTTTGATGGGCATAAGTGTTTGGTTTTTTGGAGCTCCCAGTTATCTAGTCTCTCTTCTGGTGCTTGTGCATTGTTATGGTTCATACTGTGTTTATGCCATATATTAGGGCTCCTAGCATTGTCCCTATTTTTTCTTCCATGATCTTTATCGTTTTCAATTTTATATTTAAGTCTTTGATCCATTTTGAGTTAGTTTTTGTACATGGTGTGAGGTACGGGTCTTGTTTCAGTCTTTTGTATATGGATATCCAGTTATGCCAGCACCATTTGTTAAAGAGACTGTCTTTTCCCCAGTTAATGGACTTTGGGCCTTTGTCAAATATCAGATGCTCATAGGTGGATGAATTTATGTCTAGATTCTCAACTGTGTTCCATTAGTCTATGTATCTGTTGTTGTACCAGTACCAGGTTGTTATGACTACCGGTGGTATAATAGTTTCTAAAATCAGGTAGTGTGAGGTCTCCCACTTTGTTCTTCTTCTTGAGTAATGCTTGACTTTCGGGGCCTCTTCTTTTCCATATGAAGTTGGTGGTTTGTTTCTTCATCTCATTAAAAAATGCCGTTGGAATTTGGATCAGGATTGCAGTGTATCTGTACATTGCTTTGGGTAGAATTGACATTTTTACAATGTTGAGTCTACCTGTCCATGTGCAAGGTATGTTTTTCTATTTATGCAGGTCTCTTTTGGTTTCTTGAAGTAGTGTCTTGTAGTTTTCATTGTATAGGTCTTTTACGTCTCTGTTTAGATTTATTCCTACGTATTTTATCTTCTTGGGGGCTATTGTAAAGGGTAGTGATTTGGGGATTTCCTCTTCGAAGTTGGGTTTTTTGATGTAAAGGAATCTAACTGATTTTTGTAGGATTATCTTATATCCTGAAACTTTGCTGAAATCTTTTAGTTCCAGTAGTTTTCTTGTGGATTCCTTGGGGTTTTCTGTATATAAGATCATACTATCTGCAAATAGAAATACTTTGACTTCTTCCCTACCAATTTGGATGCCCTTTATTTCTTTTTATTGCCTAATTGCTCTGGCTTGGACCTTCAGCACAATGTTTAATAAGAGTGGTGATAAAGGACATCCTTGTCTGGTTCCCATTCTCAAGGGGAATGCTTTCAAAGTCTCTCCATTTAGGATGATGTTGGCTGTTGGCTTTGTATATATGCCATTAACTATACTGTGGAATTCCCTTCTATTCCTGTTTTCCTGAGAGTTTTTATCATGAAGGGGTGTTGGACTTTGTCAAATGCCTTTTCTGCATCGATTGATAAGATCATGTGGTTCTTGTTGTTTGTTTTATTTATGTGATGGATTACATTGATTGTTTTTGTTGAACCATCCCTGCATACCTTGTATAAAACCCACTTGATCATGGTGAATTATTTTTTTGATATGTTGCTGAATTCTATTGGCTAGAATTTTGTTGAGGATTTTTGCATCAATGTTTATGAGGGATATTTGTCTGTAATTTTCTTTTTTTTTGTGGTGTCTTTACCTGGTTTTGCTATCAGGGTTATGCTGGCTTCATACAATGAGTTTGGGAGTACTCCATTCTTTTCTATTCTCTGAATAGTAAAAGTGGTGTTAACTCTTCTAGAAAGTTTGGTAGAATTCTCCAGTGAAGCCATCTGGGCCAGGGCTTTTTTTGTTGCGAGTTCTTTAATAATCTTTTCAATCTCTTCTTTTTATGGGTTTATTTAGTTGTTCTATGTCTGTTTGTGTTAGTTTAGGTAGGCAGTGAGTTTCTAGAAATTTGTCATTTCCTCTAGGTTTTCAAATTTGTTAGAGTACAATTTTTCATAGTATTCTGTTATGATTCTTTTAATTTCAGTTCACCCATATCATTTCTCATACAGGTTATTTTCTTCCTCTCCTATTTTTCTTCTGTCAGTTTGGTCAATGGTTTATCAGTTTTGTTGATCTTTTCAAAGAACCAGCTTTTGGTCTTGTTAACTCTTTCAGTTGTTTTTCTATTCTCTATTTCATTTTAATTCTGCTCTAATTCTTACTATTTCCTTTCTTCTGACGCCTGAGGGCTTCTTTTGCTGTTCTTTTTCTGCTTCCAGTTGTAGGGTTAATGTTTTGAGTATGGGCCTTTCTTCTTTTTTTTTTTTTTTTTTGGAATACTTTTTTTTTTTTTTTTTAATATATATTTTATTGTACTTCAGGTGAAAGCTTACAGAGCAAATAGTTTCTCATGAAATAGTAGTACACATGTTGTTTTTTTTGACATTGGTTAACAACCACACAACGTATTAAGCCTCTAAATTCTCAACCTTTTTTTTTGATGAAAATTACAGATGGCCAAAGATACACCGTTTCAAAATTTTCTACATTCACAGTTCAGTGACATTGGCTACGCTCTTCCAACTGTGCTGTTATTCTCACTTAAGATGAAGGCTTACAGAACAAAATAGTTTTTCATTTAACAGTTACTACACATGTTGCCCTATGACAATGGTTAACAATCTCACAGCACATCAAGAATATCCTTACTCCACCTTGTGTTCCCTATCACCAGGGGGCTTCCTTGTCCCCTTCTGTCTTCTGGACCTTGTCAGTGGACTATTGTACCTCTTTAGTCTCATTTGTTTATTTATTTATTTATTTATTTTTATTTTATTTAAACACCATTTCAAAACTTTTTACTTACACATTTAAGTGATATTGACTATGCTCTTCCATTTGTGCTGCCATTCTCGCCCAAGATGAAGGCTTACAGGACAAAACAGCCTCCCATTTAATAGTTACTACAAATGTTGCCCTATAGCAGTGGTCAACAATCTCACAATACATCGACAGTGTCCTTATTCAATTTGTGTTCCTTATCATCAGTTTCCTACTCTCCCTCTGCCTTCTGGCCCTTGTCACCGGACTCCTGTACATCGTTAGTCCCATTTAGTTTTACTGGGGTGTCCATTCCCAGGCTTAACATTGAACCTTGAAGTTAACTTCCCCTCTGAGCTGAAAGGGTGTCTGGGGGCCACACTCTCGAGGTTTCTCTAGTATTCTTTAGGCCAGTATATCTGGTCTTCTTTTTTTTTTTTTTTTTTTGGGGATTTAAAATTATGCTCTACATCCTACTCCAGCTCTGCCCAGAACCCTCTGTTGTGATCCTGGTCAGAGGAGTCATTGGTGGTAGCCGGGCACCATCCAGCTGTACTGGGCTCAGTCCCGTGGAGGCCTTGGTAGCTGTGGACCATTAGTCCTTCGGACTAATCTTTTCCTTGTATCCTGTTCTCTTCGTTCTCCCTTGTTCCCGAAGGGATGAGATCAGTGGAGTATCTTAGATGGCCGCTCATACGCTTTTAAGACCCCAGACACTACTCACCAAGGTAGAATGTAGAGCATTATCTTTATAAGTAGTATCATGCCAATTGAGCTAGATGTTCCCCGAGATCATGGTCCCCAGAGCCCTCCGTCCAACAACTCAGTCCCTCGGGGGGTTTGGATGTGTCTATAGGGCCTCCATGACCTTTCCTTGTGCAGGCTGTGTTAGTTTCCCCTGTACTATGTACTATCTCATCTCTCACCCAAGTTACCACTTACCTATTACCTATTTAGTATCCCCCCCCCCCCATCCCTGGTAACCAACAAGGATTGTTACATTTTGCATGTGAATTTTTTCATGGGTTTTTACAATAGAGGTCTCATACAATATTTGTCCTTTTGTGATTGACTTATTTCACTCAGCATGATGTCCTCCAGTTTCATCCATGTTATGAGATGGTTCACCAATTCATTGTTCTTTCTCGTTGCATAGTACTCCATTGTGTGTATGTACCATAGTTTGTGTATCCATTCGTCTGTTGATGGACATCGAGGTTGTTTCCATCGTTTTGCTATTGTGAATAATGCTGCCATGAACATAGGTGTGCATATGTCTATTCGAGTGATGACTCTTATTTCTCTAGGATATATTCCTAGGAGTGGGATTGCTGGATCGAATGGTACGTCTATTTCTAGCTTTCTGAGGAAACGCCATATCATTTTCCAAAATGGCTGTATCATTTTGCATTCCCACCAGCAGTGTATAAGAGTTCCCGTCTCCCCGCAGCCCCTCCAACATTTGTTATTTCCAGTATTTTTGATTCGTGCCAGTAATGCCGGGGTGAGATGGTATCTCATTGTGGTTTTAATTTGCATTTCTCTAATGGCTAGTGATCGCGAGCATTTCCTCATGTGTCTGTTGGCCATTTGAATGTCTTCCTTGGTGAAGTGTCTGTTCATTTCCTTTGCCCATTTTTTGATAGGATTGGTTGTCTTTTTGTTGTAGAGGTGTTGGATTTTCTTGTAGATTATGGAGATTAGACCTTTGTCTGACTTGTACTGTCCAAAAATTTTTTCCCAGTCTGTAGGTTCTCTTTTAACTCTTTTGGTGAAATCTTTTGAAGAGCATAGATGTTTGATTTTTAGAAGATCCCAATTATCTAGTTTATCTGTTGGGTTTTTTGTGTTGATGTTTATGGTTTGTATCCTGTTAATGCCATGTATTAAGGTCTGAAGTGTTGGTCCTATTTTTTCTTCTATGAATTTTATAGTGTGAGGCTTTATATTCAGGTCTTTGATCCATTTTGAAGTAGTTTTTGTATATGGTGTGAGGTATGGGTCCTGTTTCATTTTTCTACAAATGGATATCCAGTTTTGCCAGCACCATTTGTTAAAAAGACTGTCTTTTCCCCATTTGATGTATTTTGGGCCCTTGTCAAAAATCAGGTGACCGTAGGTGGATGGATTTACATCTGAGTTCTCAATTCTGTTCCATTGGTCAATGTCTCTGTTGTTGTACCAGTACCAGGCTGTTTTGAGTACTGTAGCTGTATAGTAGGTTCTCAAGTCAGGTAGTGTGAGTCCTCCAACTTTATTCTTCTTCTTCAGTAGTGCTTTACTTATTCGAGGTTTCTTCCCTTTCCATATAAAGTTAATAATTAGTTTTTCCATCTCTTTGAAGAATGTTGTTGGTATTTGTATCGGAATTGCATTGTATATGTAGATTGCTTTAGGTAGAATTGCCATTTTCACAATGTTGAGTCTGCCTATCCATGAGCATGGTATGTTTTTCCATTTATGTAGATCCCTTTGGGTTTCATGCAGCAGTGTTTTGTAGTTTTCTTTGTATAGGTCTTTTATATTCCTGGTCAGATTTATTCCTAAGTATTTTATCTTTTTAGGGGCTATTGAAAATGGTATTGATTTCCTGATTTCCTTTTCATCGTTCTCTTTACTGGTGTATAGGAATCCAACTGATTTTTGAATGTTTATCTTGTATCCTGCTACTCTGCTGAATCTTTCTATTACTTCCAGTAAATTTCTCGTGGAGTCTTTAGGGTTTTCTATGTATAGTATCATATCATCTGCAAACAGGGAGAGTTTAACTTCTTCATTACCAATTTGGATGCCCTTTATTTCTTTTTCTTGCCTTACTGCTCTAGCTAGAACTTCCAGCACAATGTTAAATAGGAGTGGTGATAAAGGGCATCCTTGTCTTGTTCCTGTTTTCAGGGGGAATGTTTTCAGCCTTTCTCCATTAAGAATGATGTTGGCTGTTGGTTTTGCATAGATGCCCTTTATTATGTTGAGAAATTTCCCTTCTATACCTATTTGATTGAGAGCTTTTATCAGGAATGGGTGTTGGACTTTGTCAAATGCCTTTTCTGCATCAATTGAGATAATCATGTGATTTTTTTCTTTCCTTTTATTTATGTGGTGGATTACGTTGATGGATTTTCTAATGTTAAACCATCCTTGCATACCTGGTATGAATCCTACTTGGTCGTGGTGTATTATTTTTTTGATATGATACTGAATTCTATTGGCTAGAATTTTGTTCAGAATTTTTGCATCTATATTCATGAGAGATATTGGTCTGTAATTTTCTTTTTTTGTGATGTCTTTGACTGGTTTTGGTATCAGCTTTATGCTGGCTTCATAGAATGAATTTGGAAGTGTTGCTTCCTCTTCTATGCTCTGAAATAACTTGAGTAGAACTGGTACGAGCTCTTCTGTAAATGTTTTGTAGAATTCTCCAGTGAAGCCATCTGGGCCAGGGCTTTTTTTGGTTGGGAGTTTTTTTATTACCTTTTCAATCTCTTCTCTTGTTATGGGTCTGTTTAGATTTTCAATATCACTTTGTTGTAGTTTGGGTAGGCCATATGTTTCTAGAAATTTATCCATTTCCTCTAGGTTTTCAAATTTGTTGGTATATAGTTCTTCATAATATTCTGTTATAATCCTTTTTATTTCAGTTGGGTCTGTTGTAATGTCCCCCATTTCATTTCTTATTTGGGTTATTTGTGCCCTCTGCTGTTTTTCTTTTGTCAGTCTGGCCAGTGGTTTGTCGATTTTGTTGATTCTTTCAAAGAACCAACTTTTGGTTTTGTTGATTCATTCTATTGTTTTTCTGTTCTCTATTTCATTGATTTCTGCTCTGATCTTTACTATTTCCTTTCTTCCGGTGGTTGTAGGCTTTTTTTGTTCTTCTCTTTCTATTTGTTTGAGTACTGTAGTTAATGTTTTGATTTTGTCCCTTTCTTCTTTTTTGATATGTGCATCTATTGCTATAAATTGTCCTCTGAGGACTGCTTTTGCTGTGTCCCAAAGGTTTTGGTATGATGTGTTTTCATTTTCATTTGATTCTAGGAATTTTTTAATTCCATCTCTGATTTCTTCTATTACCCATTGATGTGTAAGCAGATTATTATTCAGTTTCCATGTGTTTGATTTTTTTTCCTTGCTCTTTCTAGTGTTAATTTCTACCTTGATGGCATTGTGGTCAGAGAAGATACTGTGAATTATCTCAGCATTTTGGATCTTGTTGAGGATTGCTCTGTGGCCTAAGATGTGGTCTATTCTGGAGAACGTTCCATGTGCATTGGAAAAGAATGTGTACTTTGCAGCGGTTGGATGGATTGTTCTATATATGTCTATGAGGTCCAGTTGGCTGATTGTGTCCTTTAGGTGTTCTGTATCTTTGCTGAGTTTCTTTTTAGTTGTTCTGTCCTTTTCTGAGAGTGGTGTGTTGAAGTCTCCTACTATTATTGTGGAACTGTCAATTTCTCTTTTCAGTGCTGTTAGAGTTTTTTTTATGTATTTTGGAGCCCTGTCATTGGGTGCATAGATATTTATTATGGTTATGTCTTCATGATGGATCATCCCCTTAATCATTATATAGTGTCCTTCTTTGTCTTTTATGGTAGATTTTGTTTTAAAGTCTATTTCATCTGAGATTAGAATTGCCACTCTTGCTCTTTTTTGATAGTTGTTAGCTTGATATATTTTTTTCCAACCTTTGATTTTTAATAAATTCACATCTTTGTTTCTAAGATGTGTCTCTTGTAGACAGCAAATAGATGGATCCTGTTTCCTTATCCATTCTGCCACTCTCCGTCGCTTTATGGGTGCATTGAGTCCATTTACGTTCAGTGTAATTATTGATAGATGTGAATTTGTTGCTGTCATTTTGTAGTGGTTTTTTTTGTGATGCTGAAGTTTTCTTTGTTCTTCTTACTCTCTTGTGCTGAGTTCCTTTTGTTTGTGGATTTTGTGTTCATTTCTTTTGTTTTTGTAGGTTTTGTTTTTGTTGAGACTTTATGTTTTTTGTCTTTATTTTTATGAGTTGGTTTGTTAACTTTTTTTGTGGTTACCATGAATTTTACCCTTATCTTTATAATTTTGAAGCAGTCTACCGTTACTTGGTATCGCCTTGCCTTCTTCTCCTTTAGAAGGTTCTATACCTATGCCGTTTTTTCCCTCTTTCATTGTTTTGATGTTGTTGTCATCCTTTGATTGATTTCTCTGATTCCCTGTTGTATATCTTTTGTTTTTGGAAAGTCGTCTGTAGTTCAGTTCCTAGAATGGTATCTGGTTCATGTTAACCTGCGTCCTAGGTCCTAGGTCCTGCCTGAGGGCTTAAGCTGTTTGTCCTCAGATCGAAGAACTCCCTTTAATAATTCTTGTAAGTTTGGTTTGACTTTTGCATATTCCTTTAGTTTCTGTTTATCTGGAAATGACCTAATTTCACCATCAAATCTGAATGAGAGTTTTGCAGGATATATTATTCTTGGCTGACAATTTTTTTCTTTCAAGATTTTATATATGTCATCCCATTGCCTTCTTGCCTGCATGGTTTCTGCTGAATAATCTGAGCTTAGTCTTATTGTTTCTCCTCTGTATGTGACTTCTTGTTTTTCACGAGCTGCTCTCAGGATTCTTTGTTTGTCTTTAGTTTTAGCGAGTGTGAATATGATATGTCTTGGTGATTTTCTTTTGGGGTCTCTTCTATATGGGGTTCGTTGAGCTTCTTGGATGACCAGCTTTTCATCTTTCATGATATTGGGAAAGTTTTCTGTCAGCAGTTCCTCAATGATCCTCTCTGTGTTTTCTGTTTTCTCCCCCTGTTCTGGTATGCCAATCACTCGTAAGTTTTTGCTTTTAATTGTGTCCCACATAACTCTCAGGGTCTCTTCATTTTTCTTTGTTCTTTTTTCTGAGTTTTCCTGAAACAGAGTTGTATCCAAGTGTTTGTCTTCAGTTCCACTGATCCTGTCTTCCATGGTTTCAAATCTACTTCTCAGCCCTTTTATGACACCATCCATTTCTGAAATCTTGTTGTTTATCTTTTGGATTTCTAATTGTTGTTTTTGTATAATTTCGAGTTGTGAATTTATTTTGGCATTTTGTTCTTGCATCATCTTCCTGAATTCTTCCAATTTTTTGTCTGTATTTTCCATAAATTTGTCTATTTTTTCCTCATGTTTGTCAGCTTTTTGCCTCAGTTCTTGGAACATTCTGAGTTTTAGTGATTTGAGTTCCGTATCAGGTACTTCTAGTGCATTTTCTTCCACAGGAGAGTTATCTGGTGTTTTAATTTGGACACCTATTGGAGCCATCTTGTCTTGTTTTTGTAAATGTTTTGATATTGTTTGCTGTTTTCGGGGCATTCAGTAGATATTTCTCTCGTTTATTGATTGTAGATTTTTTTTTTTTTTTTTTTCGTTCTTGTGGTACAGCTGGGCAGATCTAGTTGAGGAGGAGCCACTGGGATGGGTTGCTTGTGGCACTCACCGCAGCCACCAGGACGGTTGGTAGTCAGTGCTGGTCAGGTTCCAATAGGGCGTGCCTGCACCGCTTGGTGATGTGATGTCTAGTGCACGGTGCAGGTAGGTAGGGTGCAGCGGGAAGATGGTTATGTGTGAAGCTAAGCTGGATATGGGAGAGAGGAGAGAGGAGGAGGAGCAAAAAGCGTACAAACATAAAAGAATGCTAGGGGAGCTTGTCGTTGGAATGTACAGATGAGAGACTATGGGATGGAGGAAACCAGAAGGGGGAAGAGAAAGAAAAGGGAAGAATGACCAAATAAAAATCAGAAAAGTTAAAGAACTGCAAAGTTCCCAGGGATCCCACCGATGCAGCTATGAGGTCTGGGGGAGTCGGTCTCAATTTTCACAGCTCAGCCTGGCCAGAAGGTACAGAGGCATACATCGCCTGGAATTCAGGGATCAGAAAGAGAAGGAAGAGATAGAGAGACAAGAAATTAAGCAATGAAGAAAGACAAAAGAGAAAAAGAGGTAAAAGATGACAAAACTAATCAAAAAAGGAAGAAAAATAAAATTGAGAGAAAAAAAAAAGGGCAACACCAGCAGTCAGTGCCTACAAATGGGACCCAGAGAGCCCCCACTCAGGGGCGCGAATTCCAAGAAGCCGGTAGTCTTGGGGTTAAGTGACCGTGGCCACGGGAAGCAGAGGGGCCAACGAACAAAGGCCCCAGGATCCCACCCGCGCGGGAGCCCAGACCTGGAAACAGCCACACGCCCGAACGCAGCCCTACAGCCCCGCAGGAGAGAGCAGAGACGACACTCGGAACCAGGCACCCAGGCAAAAGGAGGGGGAGGCGGCAGAAAAAGGCTCGCTAGCGGCCGGCAAACGGCTCCCAGAAAGCCCCCCGCCCAGGCGCGCGGAATCCAAGCACCGGCGCCCCCCTGCTCAGGGACTCCGGCCACGGAAAGCAGAGGGGCGAACGAACAAAGGCCCCGGGATCCCACCCACACGGGGGCCCAGACCTAGAAACAGCCACACGCCCGCACGCAGCCTTACAGCCCCGCAGGAGAGAGCAGAGACAGCACTCGGAACCAGGCACCCAGGCAAAAGGAGGGGGAGGCGGCAGAAAAAGGTTCGCTAGGTGCCAGCAAACGGCTCCCAGAAAGCCTCCAGCCCGGGCGCGCGGAATCCAAGCACCGGCGCCCCCCTGCTCAGGGACTCCGGCCACGGAAAGCAGAGGGGCGAACAAACAAAGGCCCCGGGATCCCACCCACGCGGGAGCCCAGACCTAGAAACAGCCACACACCCGCACGCAGCCCTACAGCCCCGCAGGAGAGAGCAGAGACGGCACTCGGAACCAGGCACCCAGGCAAAAGGAGGGGGAGGCGGCAGAGAAAGGTTCGCTAGCTGCCAGCAAACGGCTCCCAGAAAGCCACCAGCCCAGGCGCGCGGAATCCAAGCACCAGCAGCCCCCAGCCCAGGGACCCTGGCCACGGAAAGCAGGGGATCCCCAGCTGAGGCAGAGAGGGGTGGGTGGTGGGAGAGCGCGCACCGCAGTTTACCGGTCGTTCTGTCTCCGACCAGATGCTCTGCAAGGCTGCTCTCCCGTTTGCTGGTCTCCGATAGGAATCCAAGATGGTGGATCCGTGCTGCGTTAGCTGGTAAGGAATCTCTGCCTGAGTCTCTCCTCACTCTCCGTTCTCTTTTAGTATTCTCACTCCGTTTGGTGTTTGGCTGAGTTCTTTATCTCTTCATTTGGTGTTCTAGGGTTTCAGGATTGTTGATTCTCTGTTAGGCTTAGTTTTTTGGATCTTTGCTGTGGAGGGACGGCATGGTGTTTCTGCCTAGAGCGCCATCTTGCCCCTTCCTCTCTGGGCCTTTCTTCTTTTTGGATGTGTGCATTTATGTCTATAAATGCTGTTGCTGTGTCCCAAATGTTCTGGTAGGAAGTGCTTTCATTCTCGTTTGATTCTATGAATTTATTCCATCTTTAATTTCTTCTATAACCCAGTTGTTTTTGAACAGAGTGTTGTTCAGTTTCCATGTGTTTGATTTTTTTCCTTGCTTTTTCTGTTGTTGATTTCTACTTTTATGGCTTTATGGTCAGAAAAGATGCCTTGTAATATTTCAGTGCTTTGGATTTTGTTAAGGCTTGCTTTATGGCCTAATATGTGGTCTATTCTGGAGAATGTTCCATGTGCATTGGAAAAGAGAGTATACTTGGCTGCTGTTGGGTGGAGTGTTCGGTATATGTCTATGAGATCAAGTTGATTGATTGTACCATTTAGCTCTTCTGTGTCTTTGTTGAGCTTCTTTCTGTATGTTCTGTCCTTCATTGAAAGTGGTGTGTTGAAGTCTCCTACGACTATTGTGGAGCTGTCGTATCTCTCTTTTCAGTGCTGTTTGTTTGTTTTATGTATTTTGGATCCCTTTTGTTGAGTGCATAAATATTGATTATAGTTATGTCCTCCTGGTGTATTGACACTTTAATCATTATATAGTGTCCTTCCTTATCCTTTGTGGTGGATTTGATTTTAAAGTCTATTTTGTCAGAGATTAATGTTGTGACTCCTGCTCTTTTTTCATTGTTGTTTGTTTGATATGTTTTTTTCCATCCTTTGAGTTTTAGCTTGTTTGTGTCTTTAAGTCTAATATGTGCCTCTTGTAGGCCACATATAGACAGATTTTGTTTTTTTTAATCCAATCTGCCACTCTCTGTCTCTTTATTGGTGCATTTAGTCCATTTATATTCAGCGTAATTATTGATAGGTATGAGTTCAGTGCTGTCTTTTTGATGTCTTTTTTTGTGTGATGTTGACAGTTTCTTTGTTCCCCTTGATTTTCTGTGCTAAGTCGTTTTTCTTTAGTGTTTTCTTATCATCTATTTCATTGTTGTTGTTTTGTGTTTGCTGAGGGTTTATATTTTTCTAGTTTTTAATTTTGACTTGTAGGATTGTTAGTTTCCTTTGTGGTTGCCTTAATTTTTACCCGTTTTTCTAAGTTTATACCAGTCTTTTATTTCTTTGTATAGCCTTGACTTCCTCTCTATATGAAAAATCTATGTCTACATTTTTTAAGTCCCTGTTTTTTGTTTTGATATTGTCATCTTACATTTTGACATCTCTGTTTCCTTATTCTGAGTGTTTTAGCTTTGATTTATTTTTGTGACTTCCCTGTCTGGTTTGGTATCTGGTTGCCCTGTCCTGTGCTGTAGTCTTGGGTTGTTATCTGATGTTACTGATTTTCTAACTGGAGGTCTCCCTTTAGTATTTCTTGTAATTTTTGTTTGGTTTTTGCAAATTCCCTAAACTTCTGTTTATCTAGAAATGCCCTAATTTCACCATCATATTTGAGAGACAGTTTTTCTGGATATATAATTCTTGACTGGCAGTTTTTTTCCTTCAAGGCTTTATATATGTCATCCCATTGCCTTCTTGCCTGCATGGTTTCTGCTGAGTATTCTGAGCTTATTCTTATTGACTCTCCTTTGTAGATGACTTTTCATTTACCCCTAGCCACTCTGAAAATTCTCTCTTTATCTTTGGTTTTGGCAAGTTTGATTATAATATGTCTTGGTGAATTTCTTTTGAGCTCTACCTTACATGCGGTTCAATGAGCATCTTGGATAGATATCTTGTCATTTTTCATGATATCAGGGAAGTTTTCTGCCAACAAATCTTCAACAATTCTCTCCATGTTTTCTGTTATCCTCCCCTTTTCTGGTATTCAAATCACTCATAGGTTATTCCTCTTGATAGAATCCCACATAATTCTTAGGGTTTCTTCATTTTTTTACATCCTTTTATCTTAATTTACCTCAAATAATTTGGTGTCAAGTGCTTTATCTTCAGTCTCAATGATCCTGACTTCCATTGCCTCAGTTCTGCTCCTATGACTTTCTGTTGAGTTGTCTAATTCTGAAATTTTATTTTTAATCTTCTGGATTTCTGATTACTGTCTCTCTATGGAGTCTTGCAGCCTGTTAAATTTGTCATTGTTCTCTTCTCTAATCTTTTTAATTTCCTCTATTGCATGTTCTGCATTTTGCTTAATTTCCTTCCTAATTTCTTGAAGAGTTCTGTATATTAATCTTTTGTATTCTGCCTCTGATAATTCCAAATTTTCCTGCTCTGGAAAATTTCTAGATTCTTTATTTTGGGAGCTTGTTGAAGCCATCATGGTTTGCCTCTTTATGTGATTTTATACTGACTGTTGTCTCCAAGCCATCAATAAGTTATTATATTTATTTGTTTTATGTTTGCTTACTGTGTCCTAGCTTCCTATTTTGTTTTAGTATGCCCAAATAGGCTGCTTGTATGAGATAGTTTGATTATTGGCACCTTTGAAACACTAATGTCCTGTCACCAGGTAGTTAAACCTGTTACTAGTTATGTGAGCTCAAGAGTCTGCCCATTCCTCCTGCATGGATTCAGCTTAGGTGCCCAGGTAGATAGCCACCAAGTGTGTGGTGTAGGCTCTCACCTACAGTCCTAGACAGTTATGGGTGATTGGTGTAGGTACAGGCATCTGGTAGCAGCAGGGGGACACACTCTGAGCAAGGCAGGGGACAGACAGCCACCCCCAAGTGTCCAGGAGGAAGGCTTTTCTCTGTTTTCTGGAGTGCGTAGGTGGGTGTGTTTTGTAGCTGGACTATGAGCACCTAGCGCTGTTGGCTGTAAGTACTGGGGCAAACCTCTTATTCATGGGCCGCTATCTCAGGTGGCTAGGTGGTGTGGGTGGAGCCACTAGTCCTCAGGCCCCTGATGTGAGTAGGTGAAGACTCTGCTTAATGGGCAGAGCAGTGTCAAATGTCAAGAACTTGCCACTTCACAGCTGAAACAGTTGAAGTTAGACTTCCTGTATATACCCTGTTGTACTGCAGTAATGAGGACCTATGCTGCTGAAATGGTCGCACACAAGTCTCTGTAGCGGGAAAGGCACTCAAAGTCCATGGATCCCTTATGCCTGTGCCTACACAAAGGAGCTGTGCCTACCCTGGGCTCCTGGCTTAAGGGAACTGGCAGTTTATTTTTTTCCCCTCTTTGTTAATTTGTTCACTCTCCAAGACAGGGAGAATGGCTCTCTCTGGGTGCGTATCAGATCCTACTTCCAGCCCATTGGACTTGGCAATTGCTGAAGCCGGTCCAGGACCCAGTGCAGAGCAGGGAGCGGGGAGGTAAATGGTAGAGAGCTTTTTCCCTAAGGGGGGTATTTTTGATCTGAGTAGTAGGCCATACACAAGTACTTATCTTTCACTGATCAAGGTTTGTTTCTCACTGTTTCCGTGTGGCCGTGTACACTCTCTGGTGCTGGGTCTCTCCCGGTGTAGAAAATGCATCTCCTTAGCACTGCTGCTTGCCTGCCTCACCGCTCGCCTCCGAGCTGATCAGGCCTGAAGGGCTCAGGCTTTCGCCAGGTCAGGTCTGGCAACTCCTCACTGCTTTCGAACTTTCTCCTTCCCCCTGCCACTCCTTCCAGTTCCTCAACTCTGCCTTTGATATTCAGGGCTCCTGGATTGCCATATACAATCGATTGACTTGTTTTTTTGGGTCTTTTTGTAAGAGGGTCCACCGGAAGCATCTGACTACTCGGCCATCTTGGCCCTGCCCCCACAAGATGCAGCAGTTTTGGAAAGCAATTTGCCTCTCCATACAATGAAACATAAACTCTCCATGCCATGTCACTTAGTAAGAGTATTTCTGGGAAGCCATTGTACAGAAATAATCTAATATATAATAGGGAGAATCCATGTGCATTAATGTTTCTATCTCAGTATTATTTATAATATGAAGCTTCCAATTTAGCTAAATGCACAGGAATAAGGAAGGCTTGCACAAATGATTAAATATTATTTATAAAACATTAAAAATTATGAAACCATGTAGTAATATGAAAACAATACTATTTGAGATATTAAATTAAAAATGCACTATATTTGTTGAATGGTTATAATAATGTAAAAGAAATATAAGGCAGAGACATAAAATGGGAAAATGCACTAATATGTTACAAGTAGAAAAATTGAAATAATTTTTTTCTTTTCTCTAATTTTTTTATCTAAAATTTTCAACAATGGATTGTCTTCCTTATGGAACATGAATTATGAAACATAAATTCTCTCTTATGAAAACACACAAACTAATGTTAAAATAGAAATTGATCATACCTTCTCTGTACTACTTACACACTGTAAAGAAATATACATAAGTTTTAATGATATAGCCTCTGGTTTAGATGAAAATTAAACTGCATATAATTTAGATTCTCACATGATGCTTATTTTTCTGGAGACTTCTCTAAAATATACAACTTTATAGCTGGGCTTCCAGCTTTAGCACATCTAATTACTAACATTGGTTATCTTCTCTGTTCTATCAGACCATTGTCTGAAGCTCTGAGACACTTCTTTCCTCTGTTGATTCAAAATCAATGTCGCTATAGATTCCACTCATAATTTTTGAAGTTTAATCTTTCTTCTGTATGTCAGTCTTCCAAATGTATAAAAACACTCAATCATACAAAAATAAAACAAAAACAAAACTCTCAAATACCAGTCCTATCTCCGATTCTCTTTTGCCTGGTATAGGGTCTCCTCATTATCTTGGTCACAGTTTTCTTAATGCATTTACAATTTATCTTTAGTTTTACTTAAAGTTTATTTCAGATTTGAATACAATATGCAGTCTGGTCTCACCTGCTGAGAGCAGAAAGGAAGATCACCTTTCTTCCTTTCCTTTAAAGAAACTTAAAAGCAAATTAGCTTTTTTTTTTTTTTTTTTTTTTGCATCATAAGCAGAACAGTTTAAAAGGTGCATAGTTTATGAGCAGATATTACCTTTAGGCTTTAAAATAGATTAGAACTGGTTTTGTAATTAAAAAAATATATATCAAACCATTTCTATACTTTTTATCCTCTCATCTTTGAGGGAATCAATAGGACTACCAAAAACACCCCACATAACCTGAATTTCACTCAATAAGGTGTTCGTGAATCAATACAAGCAAAGAAAATTATTTTATGAGAGCAGAAACTTACACACTATTAAATCTATCTGCTTAATCATACTGTGCAGTACAATTAAAATATGTCTTGATGGAAAGGGAATTTTATCCAAATTTTTTTCTTGCTATACTTTCATGTATTTCTTATGGCTAAAAGTATAAACATATTTAAAACACGTTTTTTAAAATACCCTGAGCAAAAGATATAGTTCTTATTTATCGAAATGTATAAGGTTCATTGAGTCTATGCCCTCCTTAATGAAGATGTTACCTTTAATCATTGAAAAAAAACAAACCCAAACCAGATGCTGTCGCGTCAATTCTGACTCATAGCAGCCCTACAGGACAGAGTAGAACTGCCCCATAGAGTTTCCTAGGAGCATCTGGTGGATTCCAACTGCTGACCTTTTGGTTAGCAGCTGTAGCTCTTAACCACTATCCCACCAGGGTTTTCACATTTAATCATAGTTGACGTATATTTGAGTGCTTGAATAACTGGCTCTTTTCAATTCTCTTTAAGAGGTCCTTGATGACTTTTCTTCAGTAGAATCTCTAAGATGAATATACCACATCCAATGTATAAATGTCACTAAAGTGTGTCCTAAGTATAATTTTCCAACTAGTTTTATTATTATTTTTTTATCACAACATTTTTTAGAGTCAAAACATTCTTATTGTCTTACGTTGGTCATTTTATCTTTATCCAAAGAATATGTACATTAAAAAAAATTCTGGCAAGGTTGCTGTATTCCTCCCTTGAATTCTTACACACCACGCTCTCAGCTGAGCTATTCAGCTATGCAGAAACACCGTTTGGTGCAGGGAATTTAGTCTTCTCAAAATTAGTTTATCGAAAGACAGTGAGGCTGGGGAACAGTGATGACTGCCCAGAATCACAACTTGAATTTTGAACTAAAATTGAACACCCACCAATGCTTGCATTCTCAATCTAGAGCTTTAAAACCAGGGTACAAAAGAAAATAAGTGAGCACGAAAAGTCATTCTGGAAAGGGCATATGTTGAAGTGAGCAAAAGTATTGGCCACTACTTGAAGTACTGTGCGATAAACAAACAAACAAACAAAAAACCTGTTGTCATTGAGTTGATTCCAACTCATAGTGAGCCTATAGGACAGAATAGAACTGCCTCATAGGGTTTCCAAGGAACAGCTATGCAGTAGGCAGATATATTTCAACTCCCTCTCCCTGTAACATGTACTAGACTACATTAACACACTCAGAATAATACTTTTCTCTCAGTAGCTAAGAAAAAATTTAATATATCTTATGACATCTTGCTGCAACATTCTACAGTTCTCAATTTTTTTTTTTAATGATTGCATAAGAACACTGTCCTTTCTTGAGCAATGATCTGCTTTTTGACTAAAATCATATTTATATGTCAATACTTCTGGCCTATAGACAAGGCCTTTTCCCTTGATAGAAACTTTGGGCATCACAGGGAAATTCTACAGTGATAAAAATTAATTATATAATGGAACACTTAGCACTTTCAGAAAGTTGAAATAATCTTCAGTAGTATATTGCTCAACACACATGTGTACCACATTATATTTCTTAATATGAAACTAACTAAAATTATGTTATTATATTGAGATTTAGTTATTTATGTTTTATTAAATGGAATATGAGGGAAATATTTTTATTTGTTCAACTGTTGAAGCCACAGTGTCCATTATATTGCATAGATCATAGTACTCTGCTATTACTCTATTGTTTTTGTTAAATAAATTAATAACAGAATTATACTATATGAATATTCATTTAATTATTAAATAAATAAATGATAGAATGTATAAATAATCAAATAAATGAATTAATAATTGTGGTAGTAGTTCCCTTGTCTTCATTTAACAAATCTAGGAAGAAATAGCAAGCTTACTGAAATAGAAGGCTAAAAAGAAAACGTTGGCTCCATTCCCTCCTGATTTTCTAATCTTTTAGTATCAGTGATCAAACTAGGAAGTTTTAAAAGAGAAATTGGTTTGTTGGCATTGACTTCTTAGCAGTTAATGAATACGAAGCAGCAGTAAGAAATCTAAAAGAAAGATCTTTAAGAATTTGGAAATATGATTTTAATAAAAAGTAAGTTGTGAAAGAAAAAAAATGTTGGTTATTTATATAAAACAGCTATTGTTGAAAGTTATTTGGGTGTCTGTATTCACTGAGTCTATCCATGGGTTGAATTCTTGG
Source organism: Dugong dugon (assembly GCA_030035585.1). Taxonomy (NCBI): domain Eukaryota; kingdom Metazoa; phylum Chordata; class Mammalia; order Sirenia; family Dugongidae; genus Dugong; species Dugong dugon. The sequence continues at coordinate 40,118,775 of CM057467.1, forward strand.
AGGTTTAACATGGATATATTTAATAGAGTATATAGTCTGGTAACACTGGAATTGTCTATCAGTTTACCTGGGTATATCCCTAGGTACAGGTTCTTGAACTTAATCCCAAGTGCCACTGTCTTTGCCTAGTGAACACAAAGTCCTCATTCTGGTTTTCTTTTGCACTTTACTTTTTGGGTTTCAGTTTGAAGTTATTGTTAACACACATATGGATATATATATATATATATATATACTTTTATATTTACTTTTTATTAAAACCATATTTCCAAATTCTTAAGGATCTTCCTTTTAGATTTCCAACTATTGCTTCATATTCACTGCTAAGAAGTCAATGCCTACAAATATATATATTTATATATGTGTATGTATATATATGCACATATATATATATATATACATATAAATTTGTCACGCCTGCTAGGTTACAATTTCTTTGCAACATTCCTTATAGTTTCTTTATGTCCTAGTATAAGATACTGCATGAGAGTGTCATCCAGACTATCTAGGAACTGTCCATGTGCTTCCTGATATCCCTCATCCTTACCTACTTCTGCTGCCCCTGCCAGCCTCTCAACACATGCAGTTTTCCAGTCTGCATTTCAGGGATCATTGGACTTTGAGTTATGCTATCATAATTTTCTTTTCAATCTGAACATTTGTCCATTGAACTAAACATCTGGTAGCTACAACTTGTTTGGGTGTGTCTGTGAATGTTCTCAAGGACCAAGTGGAGAATCGAGACGGCATGCAAGGAAGAATGATTCTAGCACTAATGTCTGAGATCTGTAAATGGAACAGCTCTCCCTTAACACTCTTAGCAAAACATTTGGGGCTCCAGTGATTCAGTTGCTAAGAGACTTGTTATTCAGAAATATCAGGAACAGCTCTAAAACTTTCCAGTGGTCTCCCTCTTCTAGATGAGGTGCGTGACCCACTTTGAATGCCAAATACCAGCTGCTTGTCCTGAAATTTAGTACAGTTGAAACCTCTGAATGGGGAAATAGAACATACTTACTCTTAGCTCCCATATGGACACATTACTGATTCCCAGAAACCTCTTCTAGTTACTTAAATCAAGGATAACAAAATGTATTTCACATTGCTACTCATTGTCTGAATTAAACCTGACTCTTAACAGAAGATCTAGAAATCATCTCTCCAAAAGTTTGAAATGGGCAGGTATTGGTCATCTTGAATCAGACAATTATATGGTCTACTATGCCAGCAATGACAAATTGAAGAAAAAGGGTATTACGTTCATCTTCAAAAAGAACATTTCAAGATCTATTCTGAAGTACAATGCTGTCAGTGATAGGATAATATCCATACGCCTACAAGAAAGACCAGTTAATACGATGTCATGGTTTGAATTATGTGTGTATCAATTTGGCTGGGTCACGATTCCCAGAACTGTGTGGTTGTCCTCCATTTTGTGATTGTAATTTTATGTTAAAGAGGATTAGGGTGGGATGGTATAACACTCTTAGTAAGGTCACTTCCCTGATCCAATGTAAAGGGAGTTTCCCTGGTGTGTGGCCTGCTCAAGAGATAAAAGGAAAGTGAAGCAAGCAGAGAGTTGGGGACCTCATACCAACAAGAAACAGTGCTGGGAGCAGAGTGCGTCCTTTGGACACGGGGTCCCCGGTCCCCGCACAGAGAAGCTTCTAGTCCAGGGGAACATTGATGAGAAGGCCAACAGAGAGAGAAAGGCTTCCCCTGGAGCTGATGCCCTTAATTTGGACTTTTTGGCCTACTTTACTGTGAAGAAATAAATTTCTCTTTGTTAAAGCCATGCACTTGTGGTATTTCTGTTATAACAGCACTAGATGACTAAGACATACGACTATTTTTCAAATTTACACACCACCCACTAATGCCACTGCAGCCTGAAACTGATCAAACATGCAACAATAATTACTGGTGACTGGAATGCAAAAGTTGGAAACGAAGAAGGATTGATAGTTAGAAAATATGACCTGGGTGACAGAAATGATGCCAAAAATCGCATGGTAGAATTTTGCAAGAGCAAAGACTTCTTCATTGCGAATACCTTTTTTCAACAACATAAACGGTGACTATACACATGGACTTCACCAGTTGGAATACACAGGAGTCAAATCCACTACGTCTGTGCAAGGAGATGATGGAGAAGCTCAACATAAGCCAGGGCCCGACTGCGGAACGGACCATCAACTACTCTTATGCAAGTTCAAGTAGAAGCTGAAGAAAATTAGAGCAGGTCCACAAGAGCCAAAATACAACCTTGAGTATATCCCACCTGAGTTTAAAGACCATCTCAAGAAGATATTTGACTCATTGAACAGTAATGACTGAAGACCAGACGAATTGTAGAATGAAATCAACGACATCATACAAGAAGAAAGCAAAAGGTGATTAAAAAGAAAGAAAAGACTAAAATGGATGTAAGAAGAGACTCTGACAATTGCTCTTGAATGTAGAGTAGCTAAAGCAAATGGAAGAAATGATGAAGTAAAAGAGATGAATAGAAGATTTCAAAGGATGGCTTGAGAAGACAAAGTAAAGTATTATAATGACATGTGAAAAGACCTGGAGTTAGAAAACCAAAAGGGTAGAACATATTCAGCATTTCTCAAGCCAAAAGAGTTAAGGAAAAAATTCAACAGTCGAGTTGCAGTATTGTAAGTTTCTACGGGGAAAATATGGAATGACGGAGGAAACATCAAAAGAATACAGAGTCACTCTACCAAACACAATTGGTCAATGTTCAACCATTTCAGGAGGTACATATGATCACGAACCGATGGTACTGAGGGAAGAAGTCCAAGCTGCATTGAAGGGAATTACGAAAAACAAGGCTCCAGGAATTGACAAAATATCAACTGAGATATTTCAACAAATGGATGCAGCACTGGAGGTGCTTACTTGTCTATATCAAGAAATTTGGAAGACGGCTTCCTCGCCAACCACCTGAGAGAGATCCATATTTGCGCCCATTGCAAAGAAAGGTTTTTCAATAGAATGTGGAAATTATTGAATAATATCATTAATATCACACACAAGTAAAATTTTTCTGAGATCATTCAAAAGCGGTTGCAGCAGTACATCGACAGGGAACTGCCAGAAGTTCAAGCCAGATTCTGAAGAAGACTTGGAATGAGTGATATCATTGCTAATATCAGAGGGATCCTTGGCTGAAAGGCAAGAATACCAGTTGTTTACTTTTATTTTGTTGACTATAAATGCAAAGGCATTCGGCTGTGTGGATCATAACAAGTTATGTATAACATTGCAAAGAATGGGAATTCCAGAACACTTAATTGTGCTCATGAGGATCCTGTACGTAGACCAAGAGACAACCGTTGGGACAGAACAAGGGGATACTGTGTGGTTTAAAGTCAGGATAGGTGTGCATCAGGGTTGTATCCTTTCACCATACTTATTCAATCTGTAAACTGAGCAAATAGTCCGTGAAGCTGGACTATAATGAAGAAGAAGACAGCATCAAGATTGGAGGAAATTCATTAACAACCTGCAATATGCAGATGACACAACGTTGCTTGCTGAAAGTGTAAGAGGACTTGAAGCACTTACTGATGAAGATCAAACACCACAGCCTTCAGTATGGCTTACACCTCAACATAAAACAAAAATCTTCACAACTAGACCAATAAGTAACATTATGATAAACGGAGAAAAGATTGAAGTTATCAAGGATTTCATTTTACTTGGATCCACAACCAATACCCATGGAAGAGCAGTCAAGCTATCAAACGATGTATTACATTGGGCAAATCTTCTGCAAAAGAACTCTTTAAAGTGTCGAAAAGCAAAGATGTCACTTCGAAGACTAAGGTGCACCTGACCCAAGCCATGGTATTTTTAATCTCTTCATATGCATGTGAAAGGTGGTCAATGAATAATGAAGACTGAAGAAGAATTGATGCATTTGAATTATGGTGTTGACGAAGAATATTGAATATACCATGGACTGCCAGAAGAACAAACATATCTGTCTTGGAAGAAGTGAAGCCAGAACCCTCCTTAGAAGCAAGGATGGCAAGACTTCATCTCACGTAATTTGAACATATTATCAGAAGGGTGCAGTCTTTGGAGAAAGACATCATGTGTGGTAAAGTAGAGGGTCGGCAAAAAAGAGGAAGACCCTTGAGGAGATGGATTGACACAGTGACTGCAACAATGGGCTCAAAAATAACAATGATTGTGAGGATGGCGCAGGACCAGGCAATTTCATTCCCTTGTACATTGGGTCACTAGGAGTTGGAACCAACTCCACGGCATCTAACAACAAAAGTTTGTTGCTTACCATCAGTGAGTCAGGATCCTCTGTTTGTTGTTGTCTTAATTATTTGGATGTATTCATGAATATTGTAAAATATTTAGGAAGAAGAATCAAAAGATACAGTTACAAAATCTAAATTTTAAACATTTCAAGAATGACCATGAGTTAAAACCTTCTTTATTAGCAGTAACCTATCTATGGAGACTGGATTAAAGATTATCTTTGAAAGTTAATTGCAACACATCACAGTTTTCTATTAACAGCATTGTCCGTATCCTGGGCAGGAAGATAACTGCCTTATACCCTGCACTTTAGAAGGGCCACATGCCACGGACACACTAAAAATGTATGAAAAAACTATGAGCAGCAATAGAATTATTCTCTTCAAAATCTGAACTTGAACAATTCAGAAAAAGTCCTTGGAAAGCCATAGACTTTCTATACCCATTGCTGTCAGTTCAGTTCCAACTCATGACAACCCCATGTGTTACAAAGTAGAATTGCTCCATAGGGTTTTATTGGCTAGTATAATCTTTATGGCGCAGATTGCTATGTCTTTCTTCTGTGGTGCTGCTGGGTGGATTCAAATGGGTTTGAATCACCAACTTTTAAGTTAGTAGTTGAATGCAAATACATGAGCATTTAATTATGATCAAAATAACAGATTAAAAAGGGAAAGTTATTCCTATTAAGTTCACATCTCAGAGGCAACAAATACAACAATGGCCTGTCCTTTATAAGGATAAGAATATTGTATTCAGAAGATTATCAAATTGCATGATTTTGCAGATTTAAAGGCCATGCGTATTTCTTTTTTTTATTATACTTTAGTTGAAGGTTTACAGAACAGTTTCTCATTAAACAGTACACATATTGTTTTATGACAATGGTTAACAACACCACGACAAGTTAACACTGTCCCTCTCAACCTTGGATTCCCTATTTCCAGCTTTCCTGTCCCTTCCTGCCTTCAGGTCCTTGTCCCTGGACTGTTGTGCCCCATTAGTCTCGTTTTGTTTTATGGGGCTGTCTAATCTTTGGCTGAACGGTGAATCTCGGGAGTGACTTCATTACTGAGCTAAAAAGGTGTCTGGGAGCCATACTCTCGGGTTTCTCCAGTCTCTGTCAGGCCAGTAAATCTGGTCTTTTTTTGTGAGTGAGAATTTTGTTCTACTTTTTTCTCCAGCTCTGTCCGGGACCCTCTGTTGTGATCCCAGTCACAGCAGTCAGTGGTGGTAGCCCGGCACTATCTAGTTGTACTGGACTCAGTCTGCTGGAGGCCTTGGTAGCTGTGGTCCATTAGTCCTTGGGACTAATCTTTTCCTTGTATCTTGTTTTCTTCATTCCCCGTTGCATCCAAAGGGGTGAGACCGGTGGAGTATCTTAGATGGCTGCTCACAGGCTTTTAAGACCCCAAACGCTACTCACCAAGGTAGAATGTAGAACATTGTCTTTATAAACTCTGTTATGCCAATTTAGCTACATGTTCCCTGAGACCATGGTCCCCACAGCCCTGCACCGAACAATTCAGTCCTTCAGGGAATTTGGCTGTGTCTCTGGAGCTTCCATGACCTTTCCTTGTACAAGTTGTGCTGGCTTCCCCAGTATTGTGTACTGTCTTACTCTTCACCAAAGTTACCACTTATCTGTTGTCTATCTAGTATTCCCCCCCCAACCCTCCTAACCAACAAAGATTGTTTCTTTTTGTGTGTAACCTGTTTCATGAGTTTTTACACTGGTGGGCTCGTACAATATTTGTCCTTTTGTGATATACTTATTTCACTCAGCATAATGTCCTCCAGTTTCATCTATGTTATGAGATGCTTCACAGATTCATCATTGCTCTTTATCACGAAGTAGTATTCCATTGTGTGAATATACCATCATCTGTTTATCTATTTGTCCATTGATGGACATCTAGGTTGTTTGCATCTTTTTGCTATTGTGAACAATGCTGCAATTAACATGGGTGTGCATATGTCTATTCTTGTGACGGCTCTTGTTTCTCTAGTATATATTCCTAGGAATGGAATTGCGTGATCGTATATTATTTCTATTTCTAGCTTTCTAAGGAGGCGCCATATCATTTTCCAAAATGATTGTATCATTATGCATTCCCACCAGCAGTGCATAAGAGTTCTGATCTCCCCAAAGCCTCTCCAACATTTGTTATTTCCATTGTTTTTGATTTGTGCCAGTAATGCCAGGGTGAGATGGTATCTCATTGTGGTTTTGATTTGCATTTCTTTAATGGCTAGTGATCGTGAGCATTTCCTCATGTGTCTGTTGGCAGCTTGAATGTCTTCTTTGGTGAAGTGTCTGTTCATTTCCTCTGCCCAATTTTTAATTGGATAATTTCTCTTTTTGTTGTCTAGGTTTTGGATTTTCTTGTAGATTTTAGAGATTAGTACTTTGTCTGACTTCTAATGTCAAAAAATTATTTCCCAGTCTGTAGGTTCTTTTTTTACACTTTTGGTGAAGTCTTTCAATGGGCATAAGTGTTTAATTTTTAGAAGATCCCAGTTATCTAGCTTATCTTCTGAAGTTTGTGTGTTGTTGGTTATGGTTTGTATCCTGTTAATGCCATCTATTAGGATCTTTACCATTGATACTATTTTTCTATGGACTTTATAGTTTTTGGCTTTATATTTAGGTATTTGATCCATTTTGAATTAATTTTTGTGTATGGTGTGAGGTATGGGTCCTGTTTCATTTTTTTGCAGATGGATATCCAGTTTTGCCAGCACCATTTGTTAAAAAGACTGTCTTTTCCCCATTTGATGGATTTCGGGCCCTTGTTAAAGATCAGGTGATCATAGGTGGATGGATTTACATATGGGTTCTCAATTCTGTTCCAATGGTCAACGTATCTGTTGTTGTACCAGTACCAGGCTGTTTTGACTACTGTAGTTGTATAGTAGGTTCTGAGCTCAGGTAGTGCTAGCCTTCTTGCTTCATTCTTCTTCTTCAATAGAGCTTTACTTATCTGAGGCTTCTTCCATTTACAAGTAAAGTTAATGATTAGTTTTCCATGTCTTTAAAGAACGTTATTGATATTTGGATTGGGACTGCATTGTATTTGTGAATTGCTTTGGGTAGAATTGTCATTATCACTTTGTTGAATTTACCTATCCATGAACATGGTACGTTTTTCCATTTATGTAGATCCCTTTGGGTTTCTTGCAGTACTGTTTTGTAGTTTTCTTTGTATAGGTCTTTTACATCCCTGGTTAGATTCAGTCTTAATTTTTTAGGGGCTAATATAAATGGTATTGTTTTCCTGACTTCCTTTTCATTGCTTCCCATATTTGTGTATACCAATCCAACTGATTTTTGTATGTTGATCTTGTATCCTGCTACTCTGCTGAATCTTTCTATTAGTTCCAGTAGATTTCTCGTGGAGTCTTTAGGGGTATCTATGTATACTATCATATCATCCACCAACACGGACAGTTTAAATTCTTCATTACCAATTTAGATGCCCTTTATTTCTTTTTCTTGCCTTATTGCTCTAGCTAGGACTTCTAGCACAATGTTAAATAGGAGTGGATGAAAGGGGCATCCTTGTCTTGTTCCTGTTTTTAAGGGGAATGTTTTCAGCCTCTCTACACTAAGAATGAAGTTGGCCATTGGTTTTTCATAGATACCCTTTATTATGTCGAGATATTTCCCTTCTATATGTATTTTATTGAGTGTTTTTACCAAGAATGGGTGTTGGACTTTGTCAAATGTCTTTTATGTGTCAATTGAGTTGATCATGCGATTTTTTATTCCTTTTATTTATGTGGTGGATTACACTGATTTTCTAATGCTGAACATTCATTATTTTGATTAAATGTTTAACACAAAATTATTATCACAGTAGATGCAGAAAAACCCCCTTAAAAATTAATTGCTTGGACATCCAGCAAAATGGCGCTCTAGGCAGAAGCACCATGCCGTCCCTCCACAGAAAAGATACGAAAAACTAAGCCGAACAGAGAAAACAGCAATCCTGAAACCCTAAAACATCAAATGAGGAGATAAAGAACTCAGCCAAGCACCAAATGGAGTGAGAAAACTGACAGAGAACAGAGAGCTGGGAGAGATTCATGCAGAGGTCCCCTATCAGCTAACGCAGTGCAGATCTGCCATCTTGGACTCCTATCAGAGACGAGCAAACAAGGGGTATGAGAAAACAGCTTCACAGAGCTTCCAGTGGGAGACAAAACAACCAGTAATTTGCGATACACACTTTTCCACCTCCCACCCTTCTTCATCCCCATTTGGTCTCCTCTGCTTCCCACAGAGACAGAATCTTGTCCTGGAAGCACCAGATGCTTGGATTGCACCTGCCCGCACTAGCTGGCTCTCTGAGTGCCATTTGTTGGCTGCTGGTGTTACTTTTTTTCTGCTTCTTTTGATTTATTCCTTACCTCTCACCACCTCCCCTTCCTATCGCTGAAATACTGGGCTCCGTGTGGCATCTTTGCTTCTTCCTGAGGGGCTACGGACCTCCGTTCGAGTGTAGAACTGCGCCCTGGTCTGGGCTACCACGCTGGTGGGATCCTGGGGCTTTGGTTCATTTGTTTGTTTTGAATTTTTTTTTTCTTTTCATTTTCTTGAGTTGGGAGCCCATTCTGGCCAGGCGGTGCTGCATGGCTTGCAACCTACCCCCTCAGCTTGCACAGAAGTGCAGAGGGATCCCTGAGGACATTTCTTTTCTCATGTTTTTTTTTTTTTAATTTTTTTTGGGGGGGATTTTCTTGTTCTCTTTTTTTAAAATTTGTTTTGTTTTCTTTTCCCTCTTTTTCCCTTTTTGTCTTTCTTCATTACTCAGTTTCTCATCTCTTTATACCTTCCTTCTCTTTCTGTTCCATGAATACCTGGTGCTGAATACCTCTACACCTTCTAGCCAGGCTGTACTGCAACACCTGAGTACAACTTCCCCAGACCTCATAGCCATACCAGTGGGATCCCTGGGAACTTTCCTGTTTTTTTCCCTTTCTGATTTTTATTTATTCATTCTTTTATTTTTCGTCTTCTTCCTCTTTTCGTTTTTCTCCATTTCATAGTCTCTCATCTCTCCAAAGGCAAGCTCCACTGGTATTCTTTTTTGTTTGTATGTTTTTGGCTCGTATTCCTCTCTCTTCTCTCCCATAGCCATCTTAGCTCCACACATAACAATCTCCCTCCTACATCCTGCCTACCTGCACCATGCACTTAACATCACACCACCAAGCAGCACAGGCACAGCCTACAGGAACCTGCCCTGCACTTATTACCAACTTGACCTGGAGGCTGTAGTAAGTGCCACAAACAACCAGTCCCAGTAACTCCTCTTCAGCCAGACCTGCCCTGCTGTACCATATTTGAGTGACTCACCCTGCCAGTTGGAGAAGGAAGTGAAAGTATCATACCCACAGACAAGCAAACAAAGAATGCACACCCCGCCTGCTAAGAAATAAGCGAATTTTCAAAAAAAGGATGAAACAAACAAATCTACAATCAATAAATGAAAAAAATAACTACTGAATGCCCCAAAGACAGCAGACAATATCAAAACATTTACAAAAATGGGACAGGATGGTTCCAGTAGGCATCCAAAATAAAACACCAGGTAACTTTCCAGTGGATGAAAAGGCACTAGAACTACCTGATAGGGAATTCAAATCACTAATACGCAGAATTCTCCAAGAGATGAAGCAAAAAGCAGAGAAAAATGAGAAAAACATAGACAAATTCATGGAAAAGACAGACAAAATCATGGAAGAATTCAAGAAAGTAATGCAGGAAAAAACATACTCATAAAAATAAAAAGGAAAAACATAAAGTCTCAGCAAAAAAAAAAATACAAAAACAAATGAAAAAAATCCACAAAAAAAGTAACTGAGCACAGGAGAGTAAGAAGAACAAAGAAAACGTCAGCACTGCAAAAAAAAAGCACTACACAATGACAGCAACAAACTCACAACTATCAATAATTACACTGAATGTAAATGGACTCAATGCACCCATAAAGAGATGGAGAATGACAGAAAGGAAAAGAAAACAGGATCCATCAGTATGCTGTCTACAAGAGACACACCTTAGAAACAAAGATGTGAATTTATTAAAAGTCAAAGGTTGGAAAAAAATATATCAAGCTAACAACTACAAAAAATAGCAGGAGTGGCAATACTAATCTCAGATAAAATAGACTTTAAAACAAAATCAACCATAAAAGACAAAGAAGGACACTATATAATGATTAAGGGGATGATCCATCATGAAGACATAACCATAGCAAGCATCTACACACCCAATGATAGGACTCCAAAATACATAAAACAAACTCTAACAAAACTGAAAAGAGAAATTGACAGTTCCACAATAATAGTAGGAGACTTCAACACACCACTCTCAGTAAAGGACAGAACAACTAAGAAGAAACTCAGCAAAGATACAGAAGACCTAAAGGGCACAATGAGCCATCTTTACCTCATAGACATATATGGAACACTCCATCCAACCACTGCAAAGTGCACATTCTTTTCCAATGCATGTGGAACGTTCTCCAGAATAGACCACATCTTAGGACACAGAGCAATCCTCAACAAGATCCAAAACGTTGAGATAATTCAAAGTATCTTCTCTGACTGCAATGCGATCAAGGTAGAAATTAACAACAGAAAGAGCAAGGAAAAACATCAATTACCTGGAAACTGAAAAATACCCTGCTTACACATAACTGGGTAATAGAAAAAAGCAGAGATGGAATCAAAAATCCTAGAATCAAATGAGAATGAAAACACACCATACCATAACCTTTAGGACACAGACAAGGCAGTCCTCAGAAGACAATGTATAGCCATAGATGCACACATCAAAAAAGAAGAAAAGGACAAAATCACATCATTAACTACACAACTCAAACAAATAAAAAGAGAACAGCAAAAACAAAAAACAAAACAAAACAAAAAAAAACCATAGCGACTGGAAGAAAGGTAATAGTAAAGATCAGAGTAGAAACAAATGAAATAGAGTACATAAAAACAGTAGAAAGAATCCACAAAACCAAAAGTTGGTTCTTGGAAAGAACAAAATCAACAAACCACTGGCCAGACTGACAAAAGACAAACAGGAGAGGACACAAATAACCCAGATAAGAAATGAAATGGGGGAAATTACAACAGACCCAACTGAAATAAAAAGGATTATAACAGAATATTATGAAAAACTATACTCCAACAAATTTGAAAACCTAGAGGAAATGGATAAATTTCTACAAACACACTACCTACGTAAACTACAACAAAGTGATATTGAAAATCTGAACAGACTGATAACAATAGTAGATATTGAAAAGGTAATTAAAAAAACTCCCAACCAAAAAAAGCCCTGGCCCAGATGGCTTCACTGGAGAATTCTACAAAATATTTACAGAAGAGCTTGTACAAGTACTACTCAAGCTATTTCAGACCATAGAAAAGGAAACAGTACTTCCAAATTCATTCTATGAAGCCAGCATAACGCTGATACCAAAACCAGGCAAAGACACCACAAAAAAAGAAAATTACACACCAATATCTCTCATGAATATAGTTGCAAAAATTCTCAACAGAATTCTAGCCAATAGAATTCAGCATAATATCAAAAATATAATACACCATGACCAAATAGGATTCATACCAGGCATGCAAGGATGCTTCAACCTTAGAAAACCAATCAACGTAATCCACCACATAAATAAAAGGAAAGAAAAGAATCACATGATCATCTCAATTGATGCAGAAAAGGCATTTAGCAATGTCCAACACCCATTCCTGATAAAAACTCTCAATAAATTAGGTATATAATGGAAATTTCTCAACATAATAAAGGGCATCTATGCAAAACCAACAGCCAAGATCATTCATAATGGAGAGAGGCTGAAAACATTCCCCTTGATAACAGGAACAAGACAAGGATTCCCTTTATCACCACTCCTATTTAACATTGTGCTGGAAGTTCTAGCTAGAGCAATAAGGCAAGGAAAAGAAATAAATGGCATACAAATTGGTAATGAAGAAGTTAAACTCTCCCTGTTTGCGGATGATATGATACTATACATAGAAAACCCTAAAGACATCCTGAGAAATCTCCTGAAACTAATACAAAGATTCAGCAGAGTAGCAGGATACAAGATAAACATACAAAAGTCAGTTGGATTCCTATACGCCAATAAGGAGAACGATGAAAAGGAAATCAGGAAATCAATACCATTTTCAATAGCCCTGAAAAGATAAAATTCTTAGGAATAAATCTGACCGGGGATGTAAAAGACCTATACAAAGAAAACTACAAAACACTATTGCATGAAACCCAAAGGGATCTACGTAAATGGAAAAAGATACCATGCTTATGGATAGGTAGACTCAACATTGTGAAAATGACAATTCTACTCAAAGCAATTTAAAAATACAACTCAATCATGATCCAGATACCAACAACATTCTTCAAAAAGATGGAAAAACTAATCATTAACTTTATATGGAAAGGGAAGAAGCCCCGAATAAGTAAAGTACTACTGAAGAAGAAGAATTAAGTTGGAGGACTCACACTACCTGACTACAGAACCTACTGTACAGCTACAGCAGTCGAAACAGCCTGGTACTGGTACAACAACAGATACATCAATCAGTGTAACAGAGTTGAGAACCCATATGTAAATCCATCCACCTATGATCACCTGATCTTCGACAAGGGCCCAAACTCCATCAAGTGGGGAAAAGACAGTCTTTTTAAAAAATAGTGCTGGCAAAACTGGATATCCATCTGCAAAAAAATGAAACAGTACCCATACCTCACACCATATATGAAAACTAATTCAAAATGGATCAAAGACCTGAATGTAAAGCCTAAAACTATAAAGTTCATAGAAGGAAAAATAGGACCAACATTTCAGGCTTTAATACACGGCATTAACAGGATAGAAACCATAACCATCAACATAAAAACCCCAAAAGAAAAGCTAGATAACTGGGATCTTCTAAAAATCAAACACCTATGCTCTTCAAAAGACGTCACCAAAAGAGTAAAAAGAGAACCTACAGACTGAGAAAAAAATTTTGGACATTACAAGTCAGACAAAGGTCTAATCTCCATAATCTACAAGAAAATCCAACACCTCTACAACAAAAAGACAAATAATCCTATTAAAAAATGGGCAAAGGAAATGAACAGACACTTCACCAAAGAAGACATTCAAGCGCCAACAGAACATGAGGAAATGCTCGCGATCACTAGCCATTAGAGAAATGCAAAGTAAAACCACAGTGAGATAGTATCTCACCCCAGCATTACTGGCACGAATCAAAAACACTAGAAATAGGAAAAATTGGAGGGGCTGCAGGGAGATCAGAATTCTTATGCAGTGCTGGTGGAAATGCCAAATGATACAACCATTTTGGAAAACGATATGGCGCTTCCTCAGAAAGCTAGGAATAAACATACCATAAGATCCAGCAATCCCACTCCTAGAAATATATCCTAGAGAAATAACAGTGGTCACTCGAATAGACATATGCACAGCTATGTTCATGGCAGCATTGTTCACAATAGCAAAACGATGGAATCAACCTAGATGCCCATCAAGAAATGAATGGATAAACAAACTATGGTACATACACACAATGTAGTACTATGCAATGAGAAAGAACAATGATGAATCTGTGAAGCATCTCATAACATGGATGAAACTGGAGGACATTATGCTGAGTGAAATAAATCAATCATAAAAGGACAAATATTGTATGAGACCTCTGTTGTAAAAACCCATGAAAAAGTTCACACACAAAATGTAACAATCTCTGTTGGTTACAAGGGATGGGAGGGGTGGGGAGGAAATACTAAATAGGCAGTAGATTAGTGGTATCTTTGGTGAAAGGTAAGACCGTACACAATACAGGGGAAACCAGCACAACTTGTACAAGGAAAGTTCTTGGAAGCTCCATAGTCACATCCAAACTCCCTGAGTGACTGAATGGCTGGGTGGAAGGCTGTGGGGACCGTGGTCTCAGGGAACATCTAGCTCAGTTGACATAATACAGTTTATAAAGACCATGTTCTGCATTCTACCTTGTTGAGTAGCATCTGGGGTCTTAAAAGCCTGTGAGCAGCCATCTAAGATACTCCACTGGTCTCATCCCTTTGGAAGCAAGGGAGAATGAAGAGAACAGGATACAAGGAAAAGATTAGTCCAAAAGACTAATGGACCACAGCTACCAAGGCCTCCACCAGACTGAGTCCAGTACAGCTAGATGGTACCTGGCTACCACCACTGACTGCTCTGACCGGGATCACAACAGAGGGTTCTAGACAGAGCTGGAGAAGGATGTAGAACAAAATTATAACTCACAAGGAAAAGACCAGATTTACTGGCCTAAAGGAGACTGGAGAAACCCCAAGAGTACGGACCCCAGACACCCTTTTAGCTCAGTGGTGAAGTCATTTTCGAGGTTCACTGTTCAGCCTGGGAGTGGACAGCCTGATAAAACCAAATGGGACTACTGAGGCACAATAGTCCATGGACAAGAGCCAGAAGGCAAAAGGGGACAGGAAAGCTGGTGATGTGGAACCCAAGGTTGAGTAAGGATATTGTTGATGTGTTGTAAGGTTGTTAACCATTGTCATAGGGCAACATGTGTACTAGCTGTTAAATGAGAAACTATTTTGTTCTGTAAGCTTTCATCTAAAGTGAGAATAGCAGCACAATTGGAAGAGTGTAGTCGATGTCACTGAAGTGTGCATGTAGAAATTTTTGAAATGGTGTATCTTTGGCTATGTATATTTTCACCAACAAAAGAAAAAGGTCAAGAAGGGAGAAGGTTGACATGTTGTGGGGTTGTTAACCAGTGTCATAAAACAATATGGGTGCTACTGTTTCATGGGAAACTATTTGTTATGTAAGCCTTCACCTGAAGAACAATTAGAAAAAAAATTAATAGCTCATTTTTTTATAGAGACAAAATCCACATACCATAAAAGTCACCTTTTTAATTGTATAATTCAGTGGGTTTTATTATATTCACAAACTTGTGCAACTATCACTACTAATTACAGAATGTTTTAATCAACCATCCAGAAAACCTGGTGCCCTTTAAGAGTCTCTCCTCATCCCCACCCCTCCAGTACCCTGACAATCACTCATCTAATTTCTTTCTGTACACACTTGATTACTCTGGATATTTCTTATAAATTCAATCGTACTTTATGTGGGCTTTTGTATCTGGAGTCTTTCACTTAGCATAATGTTACAAGGCCCATCCATGTTATCGCATGTATCAGTACTTCATTTCTTTTTTATAGCTGAAGAATATTTTATTGTATGGATATATCACATTTTCTTTATCCATTCACTCATTGACCGGCTTTTGGGGAGTTTCCATATTTTGGCTATTATGAAGGAAGCCTCTATGAATATTCATGTACAAGTTTTTGTTTGAAGATTTATTTTTAGTTCTCTTGGTAAAATACTATATCTTGCATTTAGGTCTTTGATCCATTTTGAGTTAATTTTTGTATAGCATATGAGGTTGGAGTCCAATTTCATTCTCCTGCAGATATCCAGTAATCACAGCACGAGTTTTAAAAAGATTCTTCTGGAGTCCGGCAAGATGGCGCTCTAGGCAGAAGCACCATGCTGTCCCTCCACAGCAAAGATCCAAAAAACTTAGCCAAACAGAGAATCAACAATCCTGAAACTCAAAACATCAAATGAAGAGATAAAGAACTCAGCCAAACACCAAATGGAGTGAGAATACTGAAAGAGAACGGACAGCGAGGAGAGATTCATGCAGAAGTCCCCTACCAGCTTACGCAGCACGGATCCACCATCTTGGACTCCTATCGGAGACCAGCAAATGGGAGAATGGGAGAGCAGCCTCGCGGAGCGTCCAGTGGGAGACGGAACAGCCGGTAATTTGCGTTGTGCGCTTTCCCACCCCCCACCCCTCTTCGCCTCGGCTGGGGCTCCCCTGCTTCCCGTGGCCAGGGTCCCTAGGCCGGGGGGCGCCGGTGCTTGGATTCCGTGCGCCTGGGCCGGCGGCTCTCTGGGAGCCGTTTGTTGGCTGCTGGCTTTGCTTTTTCTGCCGCCTCCCCCTCCTTTTGCTCAGGTGCCTGGCTCTGAGAACCGTCTTTGCTCTTTCCTGCGGGGATGTGGGGCTGCGTTCGGGAGTGGGGCTACTTCCAGGTCTGGGCTGCCACGCTGGTGAGATCCTGGGACGCTTGTTCATTCGCCCCTCTGCTTCCCGTGGCCACGGTCTCTTGACCCAGGACTGCCAGCTGCTTGGATTCTGTGTGCCCGGGGAGGCGGCTCTCTGGGTGCCGTTTGTTGGCTGCTGGTGTTGCTTTTCCTGCTTCCTTTGGTTTCTCGCTTGCCTCTCGCTGCCTCCCCCTCCTTTTGCTCGGGTGCCTGGTTCTGAGCGCCATCTTTGGCCTTTCCTGCAGGACTGTGAAGCTGTGTTCGGGTGTGTGGCTGCTTCCAGGTCTGGGCTGCCGCGCTGGTGAGATCCCGGGGCTTCTGTTCGTTTGCTCCTCTGCTTCCCATGGCCACAGTCTCTTCACCGGGGTCTGCCTGCTGCTTGGATTCCGCGAGCCCGGGCGGACAGCTCTCCAGGTGCCGTTTGTTGGCTGCTGGTGCTGCCTTTTTTTTTTTCTTTTCTCCTGCTTCTTTTGGTTTCTCACTTGCCTCTCGCCGACTCCCCTTCCTTTCACTCGGGTGCCTGGCTCCTTGCACCCTCTTTGCTCCTTTCTGAGGGTCCCCAGAGCGCAGGCAATTTGTGATATACACTTTCCACTCTCCACCCTTCTTCACTCACACTCGGCCTCCTCTATTTCCCACAGACACAGTCTCTTGTCCAGAAAAACCAGCCCACACTGGCTGGCTCTCTGAGTGCCATTTGCTGATTGCTGGTGTTGCTTTTTTGTTTTTTTTTTAATTTTATTTTTTTCTTTTTTGATTAGTTTTGTTTTCTTTTCCCTCTTTTTCCCTTTTGTCTTTCTTCATTGCTCAATTTCTCATCTCTCTATCTCTTCCTTCTCTTTCTGATCCCTGAGTAACAAGAGTTGTATGCTTCTCTGCCTTCTGGCCAGGCTGTGCTGGGAAACCTGAGGCCGACTTCCCCAGACCTCATAGCTGCATCGGTGGGATCCCTGGGAACTTTGTAGTTCTTTAACTTTTCTGATTTTTATTTGTTCATTCTTTCCTTTTCTTTCTCTTCCCCCTTCTGGTTTTCTCCATCCCATAGTCTCTTATCTGTCCATTCCAATGGCAAGCTACCCTAGCATTCTTTTATGTTTGTATGTTTTTTGCTCCTGCTCCTCTCTCCTCTCTCCCATATCCAGCTTAGCTTCACACATAACCATCTTCCCGCTGCATCCTGCCTACCTGCACCGTACACTTGACATCACACCACCAAGCTGTGCAGGCATGCCCTATTGGATCCTGCCCAGCAGTGACTACCGACCATCCTGGTGGCTGCGGTGAGTGCCATAAACAACCCGTCCAAGTGGCTCTTCTTCAACTAGACCTGCCCATCTGTACCACAAGGATGAAACAAAAAAATCTACAATCAATAAACGAGAGAAATATCTACTGAATGCCCGAAAACAGCAAACAATATCAAAACATTTACAAAAACAAGACAAGATGGCCCCAGTAGGCTTCTAAATTAAAGCACCAGGTAACTCTCCTGTGGAAGAAAATGCACTAGAAGTACCTAATGGGGAACTCAAATCACTAATACTCAGATTTTTCCAAGAACTGAGGCAAAAAGCTGACAAACGTGAGGAAAAAATAGACAAATTTATGGAAAATACAGACAAAAAATTGGAAGAATTCAGGAAGATGATGCAAGAACAAAATGCCTAAATAAATTCACAACTCGAAATTATACAAAAACAACAATTAGAAATTCAAAAGATAAACAACAAGATTTCAGAAATGGATTTCAGAAGGGCTGAGAAGCAGATTTGAAACCGTGGAAGACAGGATCAGTGGAACTGAAGACAAACACTTGGATACAACTCTGTTTCAGGAAAACTCAGAAAAAAGAACAAAGAAAAATGAAGAGACCCTGGGAGCTATGTGGGACACAATTAAAAGCAAAAATTTATGAGTGATTGGCATTCCAGAACAGGGGGAGAAAACAGAAAACACAGAGAGGATCATTGAGGAACTGCTGACAGAAAATTTTCCCAATATCATGAAAGATGAAAAGCTGCCCATCCAAGAAACTCAACGAACCCCATATATAAGAGACCCCAAAAGAAAATCACAGAGGCATCATATTCACACTCGCCAAAACCAAAGACAAACAAAGAATCCTGAGAGCAGCTCGTGAAAAACAAGAAGTCACATACAGAGGAGAAACAATAAGACTAAGCTCAGATTATTCGGCAGAAACCATGCAGGCAAGAAGGCAGTGGGATGACATATATAAAATCTTGAAAGAAAAAAATTGTCAGCCAAAAATAATATATCCTGCAAAACTCTCATTCAAATTTGATGGTGAAATTAGGTGATTTCCAGATAAACAGAAACTAAGGGAATATGCAAAAGTCAAACCAAACTTACAAGAATTATTAAAGGGAGTTCTTCGATATGAGGACAAACAGCTTCAGCCCTCAGGCAGGACCTAGGACGCAGGTTCATACGAACCAGATACCATTCTAGGAAATGAACTGTCGAGGACTATCCAAAACCAAAAGAAATACAGCAGGGAATCAGAGCAATCAATCAAAGGATGACAACATGATCAAAACAATGAAAGATGGAACAAACAGCATAGGTATAGAACCTTCTAACGGAGAGGAAGGCAAGGCGATACCAAGTCAGGGTAACCTGCTTCAAACTTAGAAAGATAAGGGTAAAATTCATGGTAACCACAAAGAAAGTTAACAAACCAACTCATAAAAATAAAGACGAAAAACATAGTCTCAGCAAAAACAAAACCTACAAAAACAAAAGAAATGAACACAAAATCCACAAACAAAAGTAACTCAGCACAAGAGAGTAAGAACAAAGAAAACTTCAGCACCACAAAAAAAAAGCACTACAAAATGACAGCAACAAACTTCCATCTATCAATAATTACACTGAATGCAAATGGACTCAATGCACCCATAAAGAGACTGAGAGTGGCAGAATGGATAAGAAAACAGGATCCATCAATATGCTGTCTACAAGAGAAACACTTTAGAAACAATGATGTGAATTTATTAAAAATCAAAGGATGGAAAAAAATATATGAAGCTAACAACTACCAAAAAAGAGCAGGAGTGGCAATTCTAATGTCAGATAAAATAGACTTTAAAACAAAATCTACCATAAAAGACAAAGAAGGACACTATATAATGATTAAGGGGATGATCCATCATGAAGACATAACCATAATAAACATCTACGCACCTAATGACAGGGCTCCAAAATACATAAAAAAAATTCTAACAGCACTGAAAAGAGAAATTGACAATTCCACAATAATAGGAGGAGACTTCAACACACGACTCTCAGTAGAGGACAGAACAACTAAGAAGAAACTCAGCAAGGATACCGAAGAATTAAAGGACACAATCAGCCAACTGGACCTCATAGACATATATCGAGCAATCCATCCAACCGCTGCAAAGTACACATTCTTTTCCAATTCACATGGAACGTTCTCCAGAATAGACCACATCTTAGGCCACAGAGCAATCCTCAACAAGATCAAAAACGTTGTGATAATTCAAAGTATCTTCTCTGACCACAATGCTATCAAGGTAGAAATTAACACTAGAAAGATCAAGGAAAAAAGATCAACTACATGGAAACTGAATAATACCCTGCTTGCACATCACTGGATAATAGAAGAAATCAGAGATGGAATTAAAAAATTCCTAGAATCAAATGAAAATGAAAATGCATCATATCAAAACCTTTGGGACACAGCAAAGGCAGTCCTCAGAGGACAATTTATAGCAATAGATGAACATATCAAAAAAGAAGAAAGGGACAAAATCAAAACATTAGCTACAGAACTCAAAAAAAAGAAAGAGAACAGCAAATAAAGGCCTACAACCAACGGAAGAAAGGAGATAGTAAAGATCAGAGCAGAAATACATGAAATAGAGAACAGAAAAACAATAGAAAGAATCAACAAAACCAAAAGTTGGTTCTTTGAAAGAATCAACGAAATGGACAAACCACTGGCCAGACTGCCCCCTCAAAAAATAAATAAAACAGGAGAGGACACAATTAACCCAAATAAGAAATGAAATGGGGGACATTACAACAGACCCAACTGAAATAAAAAGGATTATAACAGAATATTATGAGAAACTATACTCCAAATTGAAAACCTAGAGGAAATGGATAAATTTCTAAAAACACACAGCCTACCCAAAGTACAACAAAGTGATGGTGAAAATCTGAACAGACCCATAACAAGAGAAGAGATTGAAAAGGTAATAAAAAAAACTTCCAACCAAAAAAAGCCCTGGCCCAGATGGCTTCACCGGAGAATTCTACAAAACATTTACAGAAGAGCTTGTACCAGTTCTACTCAAGCTATTTCAGAGCATAGAAGAGGAAGCAACACTTCCAAATTCATTCTATGAAGCCAGTATAACACTGACACCAAAACCAGGCAAAACATCACAAAAAAAGAATATTACAAACCAATATCTTTCATGAATATAGATGCCAAAATTCTGAACAAAATTCTAGCCAATAGAATTCAGTATCATATCAGAAAAATAATACACCACGACCAAGTAGGATTCATACCAGGTATGCAAGGATGGTTTAACATTAGAAAATCCATCAACGTAATTCAGCACATAAATAAAAGGAAAGAAAAAAATCACATGAACATCTCAATTGACACAGAAAAGGCATTTGACAAAGTCCAACACCCATTCCTGATAAAAGCTCTCAATAAAATAGGTATGGAAGGGAAATTTCTCAACATAATAAAGGGCATCTATGCAAAACCAACAGCCAACATCATACTTAATGGAGAGAGGCTGAAAACATTCCCCTTGAAAACAGGAACAAGACAAGGATGCCCTTTTTCACCACTTCTGTTTAACATTGTGCTGGAAATTCTAGCTAGAGCAATAAGGCAAGAGAAAGAAATAAAGGGCATCCAAATTGGTAATGAAGAAGTTAAACTGTCCCCGTTTGCAGATGATATGATACTATACATGGAAAACTCCAAAGAATCCATGAGAAATCTACTGAAACTAATAGAAAGATTCAGCAGAGTAGCAGGATACAAGATAAACATTCAAAAATCAGTTGGATTCCTATACACCAGTAAAGAGAACGATGAAAAGGAGATCAGGAAATCAATACCATTTTCAATAGCCCCTAAAAAGATAAAATACTTAGGAATAAATCTGACCAGGAATATAAAAGACCTATACAAAGAAAACTACAAAACACTGCTGCATGAAACCCAAAGGGATCTACATAAATGGAAAAACATACCATGCTCATGGATAGGCAGACTCAATATTGTGAAAATGGCAATTCTACCCAAAGCAATTTACAAATACAATGCAATCCCGATCCAGATACCAGCAACATTCTTCAAAGAGATGGAAAAACTAATTATTAACTTTATATGGAAAGGGAAGAAGCCCCATCATTTGTTTATCCATTCATCCGTTGATGGGTACATAGATTGTTTCCATCTTTTTGTTACCAGGAACAGTGCTACAATGAACATGAGTGTGCATATATCTATTTGTGTGATGGCTCTTATACCTCTAGGATATATTCCAAGGAGCGGGATTGCTGGATCGTATGGTACTTCTATTTCTAGTATTTAAGGAAGCGCCAAATTGATTTCCAAAGTGGTTGCACCATTACACAATTCCCACCAACAGTGTATAAGCCCTCCAAAACCTCTCCAACATTTATTATTTGGTGTATTTGGATTAATGCTAGCCTTGTTGGGGTAAGATGATATCTCATTGTAGTTTTGATTTGCATTTCTCTAATGGCTAATGATCGTGAGCATTTCCTCATGTGTCTGTTAGCTGCCTGAAGGTCTTTTTTTGGGAAGTTCCTGTTCATATCCTTTGCCCATTTTTTAATTGGGTTATTTGTCTTTTTTTTTTTGTTGATATTTTATTGTACTTCAGGTGCAGGCTTACAGAACAAATAGTTTCTCATGAAACAGTAGTACACATGTTGTTTTATGACATTGGTTAACAACCACACAACATATTAACCCTCTAAATTCTCAACCTTTTTTTTTTTTTGGTGAAAATACACATGCCCAAAGATACACCATTTCAAAAATTTCTACATACACAGTTCAGTGACATTGACTATGCTCTTCCAATTGTGCTGTTATTCTCACTTAAGATGAAGGCATACAGAACAAAACAGTTTCTCATTTAACAGTTACTGCAAATGTTGCCCTATGACAGTGGTTAACAATCTCACAACACATCAACAATATCTTTACTCAATCTTGTGTTCCCTATCACCAGCTGCCTTGCCCCTTCTGCCTTCTAGCCCTTGCCATTGGACTCCTGTACCTCGTTAGTCTCATTTGGTTTTATGGGGCTGTCCACTCCCAGGCTGAACAGTGAACCTCAGAGGTAACTTCACCACTGAGCTAAAAGAGTGTCTGGGAGTCAGACTCTTGAGGTTTCTCCAGTCTCTTTTAGGCCAGTAAATCTGGTCCTTTTTGGGGGGAGTTAGAATTATGCTGTACATCCTTCTCTAGCTCTTTCCAGAACCCTCTGTTGTGATCCTGGTCAGAGCAGTCAGCGGTGGTAGCCGGGCACCATCTAGCTGTACTGGACTCAGTCTAGTGGAGGCATTCATAGCTGTGGACAATTAGTCCTTTGAACTAATCTTTTCCTTGTATACTGTTCTCTTCATTCTCACTTGCTCCCGAAGGGATGAGACCAGTAGAGTATCTTAGATGGCCGTTCATAGGCTTTTAAGACCCCAGACACTACCCACCAAGGTAGAATGTAGAGCATTGTCTTTATAAGCTGTGTCATGCCAATTGAGCTAGATGTTCCCTGAGACCATGGTCCCCAGAGCCCTCCGCCCAGCAACTCAGTCTCTCAGGGACTTTGGATGTGTCTATGGGGCTTCCATGACCTTTCCTTGTACAGGTTGTGCTAGTTTCTCCTGTATTGTGTACTGTCTCACCCTTCACCCAAGATACCACTTAATTATTGCCTATTTAGTATTTACCCCCCGCCCCTCCCATCCCTGGTAACCAACAAAGGTTGTTACATTTTGCGTGTGAACTTTTTCATGGGTTTTTACAATAGAGGTCTCATACAATATTTGTCCTTTTGTGATTGACGTATTTCACTCAGCATAATGTCCTCCAGTTTCATCCATGTTATGAGATGCTTCACAGATTCATTCTTGTTCTTCCTCATTGCATAGTACTACATTGTGTGTATGTACCATAGTTTGTTTATCCATTCGTCTGTTGATGTGTACCTACGTTGTTTCCATCATTTTGCTATTGTGAACAATGCTGCCATGAACATAGGTGTGCATATGTCTATTCGAGTGATGACTCTAATTTCTCTAGGATATATTCCTAGGAGTGGGATTGCTGGATTGAATGGTATGTCTATTTCTAGCTTTCTGAGGAAGCGCCATATCATTTTCCAAAATGGTTGTATCATTTTGCATTCCCACCAGCATTGCATAAGAGTTCCCATCTCCCCGCAGCCCCTCCAACATTTGTTATTTCCAGTATTTTTGATTCGTGCCAGTAATGCCGGGGTGAGATGGTATCTCATTGTGGTTTAATTTGCATTTCTCTAATGGCTAGTGAACGCGAGCATTTCCTCATGTGTCTGTTGGCCATTTGAATGTCTTCTTTGGTGAAGTGTCTGTTCATTTCCTTTGCCCATTTTTTGATAGGATTGTTTGTCTTTTTGTTGTAGAGGTGTTGGATTTTCTTGTAGATTATGGAGATTAGACCTGTGTCTGACTTGTACTGTCCAAAATTTTCTTCCCAGTCTGTAGGTTTTCTTTTGACTCTTTTGGTGAAGTCTTTTGAAGAGCATAGGTGTTTGATTTTTAGAAGATCCCAGTTATCTAGTTTATCTATTGGGTTTTGTGTGTTGATGGTTATGGTTTGTATCCTGTTAACGCCATGTATTAAGGCCTGAAGTGTTGGTCCTGTTTTTTCTTCTGTGAACTTCATAGTTTTAGGCTTTATATTCAGGTCTTTGATCCATTTTTAAGTAGTTTTTGTATACAGTGTGAGGTATGGGTCCTGTTTCATTCTTCTGCAAATGGGTATCCAGTTCTGCCAGCACCATTTGTTAAAAAGACTGACTTCTCCCCATCTGATGGACTTTGGGTGCTTCACGAAGATCAGTGACCGTAGGTGGATGGATTTACATCGGGGTTCTCAATTCTGTTCCATTGGTCAATGTATCTGTTGTACCAGTACCAGCCTTTTTGACTACTGTAGCTGTATAGTAGGTTCTGAAGTCAGGTAGTGTGAGTCCTCCAACTTTATTCTTCTTCTTCAGTAGTGCTTTACTTATTCGGGGCTTCTTCCCTTTCCATATAAAGTTAATGATTAGTTTTTCCAACTCTTTGAAGAATGTTGCTGGTATCTGGATTGGGATTGCGTTGTATTTGTAAATTGCTATGGGTAGAATTGCCATTTTCACAACGTTGAGTCTGCCTATCCATGAGCAAGGTATGTTTTTCCATTTATGTAGATCCCTTTGGGTTTCATGCAGTATTGTTTTATAGTTTTCTTCGTATACGTCTTTTACATCCCTGGTCAGATTTATTCCTAAGTATTTTATCTTATTTGGGGCTATTGAAAATGGTATTGATTTCCTTTTCATCGTTCTCCTTACTTGTGTGTAGGAATCCAACTGATTTTTGAATGTTTATCTTGTATCCTGCTACTCTTCTGAATCTTTCCATTAGTTCCAGTAGATTTCTCGTGGAGTCTTTAGGGTTTTCTATGTATAGTATCATATCATCTGCAAACGGGGACAGTTTAACTTCTTCATTACCAATTTAGATGCCCTTTATTTCTTTTTCTTGCCTAGCTAGAACTTCCAGCACAATGTTAAATAGGAGTGGTGATAAAGGGCATCCTTGTCTTGTTCCTGTTTTCAGGGGGAATGTTTTCAGCCTCTCTCCATTAAGAATGATGTTGACCGTTGGTTTTGCATAGATGCCCTTTATTATGTTGAGAAATTTCCCTTCTATACCTATTTCATTGAGAGCTTTTACCAGGAATGGGTGTTGGACTTTGTCAAATGCCTTTTCTGTGTCAATTGAGATGATCATGTGATTCTTTTCTTTCCTTTTATTTATGTGGTGGATTACATTGATTGATTTTCTAATGTTGAACCATCCTTGCATAACTGGTATGAATCCTACTTGCTCATGGTGTGTTATTTTTTTGAATGATGCTGAATTCTATTGGCTAGAATTCTGTTGAGAATTTTGGCATCTATATTCATGAGAGATATTCGTCTGTAATTTTCTTTTTTTGTTACATCTTTGCCTGGTTTTGGTATCAGCGTAATGCTGGCTTCATAGAATGAATTTGGAAGTGTTGCTTCCTCTTCTATGCTCTGAAATAGCTTGAGTAGTACTGGTACAAGCTCTTCTGTAAATGTTTTGTAGAATTCTCCAGTGAAGCCATCTGGGCCAGGGCTTTTTTTGGTTGGGAGTTTTTTTATTACCTTTTCAATCTCTTCTCTTGTTATGGGTCTGTTCAGATTTTCAACATCACTTTGTTGTAGTTTAGGTAGGCCATGTGTTTCTGGAAATTTATCCATTTCCTCTAGGTTTTCAAATTTGTTGGAGTATAGTTTTTCATAATATTATGTTATAATCCTTTTTATTTCAGTTGGGTGTGTTGTAATGTCCCCCATTTCATTTCTTATTTGGGTTAATTGTGTCCTCTCCTGTTTTTTTTTTTTTTTTTTTTTTTTGGCAGTCTGGCCAGTGGTTTGTTGATTTTGTTGATTCTTTCAAAGAACCAACTTTTGGTTTTGTTGATTCTTTCTATTGTTTTTCTGTCCTCTATTTCATTTATTTCTGCTCTGATCTTTACTATTTCCTTTATTCTGGTGGTTGTGGGCTTTTTTTGCTGTTCGTTTTCTGTTTGTTTGAGTTCTGTAGTTAATGTTTTGATTTTGTCCCTTTCTTCTTTTTTGATATGTGCATCTATTGCTATAAATTGTCCTCTGAGGACTGCCTTTGCTGTGTCCCAAAGGTTTTGGTATGATGTGTTTTTATTCTCATTTGATTCTAAGAATTTTTTGATTCCATCTCTGATTTCTTCTATTACCCACTGATGTGTAAGCAGGGTATTATTCAGTTTCCACATACTTGATTTTTTTCCCTTGCTCTTTCTAGTGTTAATTTCTACCTTGATTGCATTGTGGTCAGAGAAGATGCTTTGAATTATCTCAATGTTTTGGATCTTGTTGAGGATTGCTCTGTGGCCTAAGATGTGGTCTATTCTAGAAAGCGTTCCATGCGCTTTGAAAAGAATGTGTACTTTGCAGCGGTTGGATGGAGTGTTCTATATATGTCTATGAGGTCAAGTTGGCTGATTGTGCCCTTTAGGTCTTCTGTATCTTTGCTGAGTTTCTTCTTAGTTGTTCTGTCCTTTACTGAGAGTTGTGTGTTGAAGTCTCCTAGTATTATTGTGGAACTGTCAATTTCTCATTTCAGTGTTGTTAGAGTTTGTTTTATGTATTTTGGAGCCCTGTCATTGGGTGCATAGATGTTTATTATGGTTATGTCTTCAGGTTGGATCCTCCCCTGAATCATTATATAGTGTCCTTCTCTGTCTTTTATGGTAGATTTTGTTTTAAAGTCTATTTTATCTGAGCTTAGAATTGCCACTCCTGCTCTTTTTTGGTAGTTGTTAGCTTCATATATTTTTTCCAGCCTTTGACTTTTAATAAATTAACATCTTTGTTTCTAAGGTGCGTCTCTTGTAGACAGCATATTGATGGATCCTGTTTTCTTATCCATTCTGCCACTCTCTGTCTCTTTATGGGTGCATTGAGTCCATTTACATTCAGTGTAATTATTGATAGATGTGAGTTTGTTGCTGTCATTTTGTAGTGCTTTTTTTTGTGGTGCTGAAGTTTTCTTTGTTCTTCTTAATCTCTTGTGCTGAGTTACTTCTATTTGTGGATTTTGTGTTCATTTCTTTTGTTTTTGTAGGTTTTGTTTTTGTTGAGACTTTATGTTTTTCGTCTGTATTTTTATGAGTTGGTTTGTTGACTTTCTTTGTGGTTACCATGAATTTTACCCATATCTTTCTAAGTTTGAAGAATCTACCTTTACTTGGTATCACCTTGCCTTCCTCTCCATTAGAACGTTCTATGTCTATGCCATTTATTCCCTCTTTCATTGTTTTGATGTTGTTGCCATCCATAGATTGATTGCTCTGATTCCCTGTTGTATTTCTTTTGGTTTTGGATAGTCCTCGAGAGTTCATTTCCTAGATTGGCATCTGGCTTGTACGATCGTGCATCCTATGTCCTGCCTGAGGGCTGAAGCCGTTTGTCCTGAAATTGAAGTACTCCCTTTAATAATTCTTGTAAGTTTGGTTTGACCTTTACATGTTCCCTTAGTTTTTGTTTATCTGGAAATGACCTAATTTCACCATGAAATTTGAACGAGAGTTTTGCAGATATATTATTCTTGGCTGACAATTTTTTTCTTTCAAGGTTTTATATATGTCATCCCACTGCCTTCTTGCTTGCATGGTTTCTGCCAAATAATCTGAGATTAGTCTTATTGTTTCTCCTCTGTATGTGAGTTCTTATTTTTCATGAGCTGTTCTCAGGATTCTTTGTCTGTGGTTTTGGCGAGTGTGAATATGATATGCCTTGGTGATTTTCTTTTGGGGTCTCTTCTATATGGGGTTCTTTGGGCTTCTTGGATGGCCAGTTTTTCATATTTCATGATATTGGGGAAGTTTTCTGTCAGCAGTTCGTCAATGATCCTCTCTGTGTTTTCTGTTTTCTCCCCCTGTTCTGGAATGCCAATCACTCGGAAATTTTTTCTTTTAAGTATGTCCCACATAACTCTCAGGGTCTCTTCATTTTTCTCTGTTCTTTTTTCTGAGTTTTTCTGAAACAGTGTTGTATCCAAGTGTTTGTCTTCAGTTCCACTGATCCTGTCTTCCACGGTTTCAAATCTGCTTCTCAGCCCTTCTATGACATCATCCATTTCTGAAATCTTGTTGTTTATCTTTTGGATTTCTCATTGTTGTTTTTGTATAATTTCGAGTTGTGAATTTATCTTGACATTTTGTTCTTGCATCATCTTCCTGAATTCTTCCAATTTTTTTGTCTGTATTTTCCATAAATTTGTCTATTTTTTCCTCACGTTTGTCAGCTTTTTGCCTCAGTTCTTGGAAAATTCCAAGTATTAGAGATTTGATTTCCCTATCAGGTACTTCTAGTGGATTTTCTTCCACAGGAGATTCAGCTGGTGTTTTAATTTGGATGCATACGGGAACCATCCTGTCCTTTTTTTGTTAATGTTTTGATATTGTTTCCTGTTTTCATGGCATTCAGTAGATATTTCTCTCATTTACTGATTGTAGATTTGTTTGTTTCATCCCAGCTGTTTTGTCTCCCACTGGATGCTCCGTGAGGCTGCTTTCTCATACCCGCTTTTGCTGGTCTCTGATAGGAGTCCATGATGGTGGATCCGCGCTGCGTTTGCTGGTAGGGGACCTCTGCATGAATCTCTCCTCGCTCTCCGTTCTCTTTCAGTATTCTCACTCCATTTGGTGCTCGGCTGAGTTCTTTATCTCTTCATTTGATGTTCTAGGGTTTCAGGATTGTTGCATTCTCTGTTTAGATTAGTTTTTCGGATCTTTGCTGTGGAGAGACGGCATGGTGCT
This sequence comes from Dugong dugon, assembly GCA_030035585.1. NCBI lineage: Eukaryota > Metazoa > Chordata > Mammalia > Sirenia > Dugongidae > Dugong > Dugong dugon. Next base: position 40,147,956 of record CM057467.1, read on the forward strand.
TCTGCCTAGAGTGTCATCTTGCCGGAACCTCAGGTTATTTGTCTTTTTGTTTTTGAGGTTTTGCAGTATCTGGTAAATTTTAGAGATTAGACGTGGATCGGATTTGTTGTAGACAAATATTTTTTTCCCAGTCTGTATCTTATCTTTTACTCTTTTGGTGATGTCTTTTGATGAGTGTTAGTGTTTGATTTTTAGGAGCTCCCAGTTATCTAGATTCTCTTCTGGTGTTTGTGCATTGTTACTTCTGGTTAGTATTGTGTTTATGCCATGTATTAGGGCTCCTATCGTTGTCCCTATTTTTTCTTCCATGATCTTTATCGTTTTCAATTTTACAATTATGTCTTTAATACATTTTTTGTTAGTTTGTGCATGGTGTGAGCTGTGGGTCTTGTTTCATTTTTTTGCAGATGGATATCTAGTTATGACAGGACCATTTGTTAAAGAGACTGTCTTTTCCGCAATTAATGGACTTTGGGCCTTTGTCAAATATCAGCTGCTCATAGATGGATGAATTTATATCTGGATTCTCGATTCTGTTCCATTGACCTATGTATCTATTGTTGTATTAGTACCAGGCTGTTTTGACTACTGTGGTAGTATAATAGGTTCTAAAATCAGGTAGTGTGAGGCCTCCCACTTTGTTGTTCTTCTTTGTAATGCTGTGCTTATCCAGGGCCTCTTCCCTTTCCACATGATGTCGACGATTTGTTTCTCTATGTCATTAAAAAATGTTATTGGAACTTGGATAGGGATTGCATTGTATTTGTAGATCACTTTGTGTAGAACAGACATTTTCACAATGTTGAGTCCTCCTATTCATGAGCAAGTATGTTTTTCCACTTACGCAGGTCTCTTTTGATTTTTTGCAATAGTGTCTTGCAGTTTTCCTTGTATATGTCTTTTATGTCTCTGGTTAGATTTATTCCTAAGTATTTTATCTTCTTGGGGGCTATTGTAAATCATATTGATTTGGTGATTTCCTCTTCGAAGTTTTCTTTGTTAGCGTAGAGGAATCCAACTGATTTTCGTATGTTTATCTTGTGTCCTGAAACTTTGCTGAAATCTTATATTAGTTCCAGTTGTGTTCTTGTGGATTCTTTGGAGTTTTCTGTGTATAAGATCATATCATACACAAATTCAGATACTTTTATTTCTTCCTTACCACTCTGGATGTCTTTTATTTCTTCTTGTAGCTTAATTGCTCTGGCTAGGACCTCCAGCACAATGTTAAATTAAGAGTGGTGATAAAGGACATCCTTGTCTGGTTCCCGTTCTCAAGGGGAATGCTTTCAAAATCTCTCCATTTAGGATGATTTTGGCTGTTGGCTTTGTATAAATGCCCTTAATTATGTTGAGGAATTTCCCTTCTATTCCTATTTTTATGAGATTTTTTATCATGAATGGGAGTTTGACTTCTTCAAATGCCTTTTCTGGATCAGTTGAAAAGATGATGTGGTTCTTATCTTTCATTTTATTCATGTGATGGATTCCGTTGATTGTTTTTCTAATATAGAACCATCCCTGCATACCTGGTATGAATCCCACTTGGTCACAGTGAATTATTTTTTTAATATGTTGTTGAATTCTGTTGGCGAGAAATTTGATGAGGATTTTTGCATGTGAGTTCATAAGGGATATTGGTGTGCAATTTTCTTTTTTTTGTGGTGTCTTTACTTCGTTTTGGTATCAGGTTATGCTTTCTTCATAGAATGAGTTTGGGAGTATTTCCTCCTTTTCTATGCTCTTAAATACCTTTAGTAGTGGTGGTGTTAATGTTCTCTAAAAGTTTGGTAGAATTCTCCAGTGAAAACGTCAGGGCCTGGGTTTTTTTTTTTTTTTTTTGCTGGGAGTTTTTAAATTATCTTTTTAATCTCCTCTTTTGTTACAGGTGTATTTAGTTGTTCTACCTATGTAAGTGTTAGTTTAGTTAGTAGAATTTTTAGAAATTTGTCCATTTCCTCTAGGTTTTCAAATTTGTTAGAGTACAATTTTTCATAGTTCTACTATGAATTCTACTATGATTCTTTTAATTTCAGTTGGTGTCTTAGGCTGGGTTCTCTAGAGAAGCAAAACCAGTAAAGTGTATAAATATACATATATAGAGAGAGATTATATCATGGAAACAGCTCACTTGATTGTAGAGGCTAGAACGTCCCAAGTCCATGGATCAGGGTAGAGGCCTCTTCCAAGTCACACAGCTGTAGAAGCTGGCAAGCCCAAGATCAGCAGGTCAGAGACCAGGGCTCCCACTCACAAGCTGTGCAGATTGATGAATCGCAGGTTCGGCAGGTAAGCTGACAGCTCAAGTCCCAAGAACAGGAGATGAGATGACAGGAAGCAGCCACAGGATCCAGAGAGAGCAGAAAGCCAAAACTTCTGCTTATATTCAGATGTGGGCCACACCCCCAAGGAGACTCCCTTTTATCTGATTGGCTACTCACAGTATATTCAATCATGGAAGTGATTACATTAAAACACTGAGAATCATGGCCCAGCCAAGTTGACACACAATCTTAACCATCACAGTTGCGTATGTTGTGATATTGCCCATTTCATTTCTTATACTGGTTATTTGCTTCCTCTCCTGTTTTTCTTTTGTCAGTGAGGCCAGATGTTTCTCGATTTGATCTTTTCAAAGAACCAGCTTTTGGTCTTGTTAACTCTTTCAATTGTTTTTCTATTCTCTATTTCATTTAATTCTACTCTAAATCTTATTATTTCCTTTCTTCTGATACCAGAGGGCTTCTTTTGCTGCTCTCTACTTGTTTGAGTTGTAGGGTTAACCTTTTGATTTTGGCCCTTTCATCTTTTTGGATGTGTGCATTTATTGCTATAAATTGACCTCTGAGCACTCCTTTTTCTGTGTCCCAAAGGTTCTGGTAGGTTGTGTTTTCACTTGTTTGATTCTATGAATTTCTTTATTCCATCTTTAATATCTTCTATAACCCAGTCGTTTTTGAGCAAGGTGTTTTCAGTTTCCATCTGTTTGATTTTTTTCCTTGCTTTTTCTGTTGTTGATTTCTACTTTTATGGCTGTATAGTCAGAAAAGATGCTTTGTAATATTTTGATATTTTGGATTCTGTTATGGCTTACTTTATGGCCTAACGTGGTCTATTTTGGAGAATGTTCCATGTGCATTTGAAAAGAAAGTATACTAGGCTGCTGTTGGGTGGTGTGTTCAGTATATGTCTTTGAGATCAAGTTGGTTGATTGTAGCATTTAGCTCTTCCATGTCTTTGTTGAGCTTTCTTTCTGGATGTTATATCCTTCATCAAAAGTGGTTTGTTGAATTCTCCTACTATTATTGTGGAACTGTCTATCTCTCTTTTCAATGCTGTTAGACTTTGTTTTATGTATTTTGGAGCCCTGTTGTTGGGTGCTGTCTTAGTTATCTAGTGCTGCTACAACATAAGTACCACAAGTGGATGGTTTTAATGAAGAGAAGTTTATTTCCTCATAGTCAAAGTAGGCTAAAAGTCCAAATTCAGGGTGTCAGCTCCAGAGGAAATCTTTTTCTCTCTGTTGGCCTTCTCATCAATGTTCCTCCGGACTAGGAGCTTCTTTGCACAGGGACCCCAGTCCAAAGGACGGTCTCTGTTCCTGGCACTGCTTTCTTGATGATATGAGGTCCCCATGTTTCACTGCTCACTTTTGTCTTTTATATCTCAAGAGATTGCCTCAGGACACAATGCAGTCTTGTAGATCAGGTCCTGCCTTACTAACACAACTGCCACCCATCCTCCCTCATTAACATCATAGAGGCATGTTTACAACATACAGGAAAATCACACAGTACTAGGAATCATGGCCTAGCCAAATTGATACACACATTTTTGGGGGGACATAATTCAAACCATGACAGGTGCATAAATATTTATTATGGATATGTCCTCCTGGTGTATAGACCCTTTAATCATTATACAGTGTCCTTCCTTATCCTTTGTGGTGGATTTTACTTTGCAGTCTACTTTGTCAGAGATTAATATTGCCACTCCTGCTCTTTTTTGAGTGTTGTTTGCTAGAAATATTTTTTTCCCATCCTTTGAAGTTTAGTTTGTTTGTGTCTTTAAGTCTAAAGTGTGTCTGTTGTAGGCATCATGTAGACAGATCTTGTTTTTTTATCCATTCTGCCACTCTCTGTCTCTTTATTGGTGCATTTAGTCTATTCACATTCAGCATAATTATTGATAGGTACGAGTTTAGTGCTGTCAGTTTGATGTGTTTGTGTTTGTGTGTGTGTGTGTGTGTTGTTGACAGTTTCCTTGTTCCACTTAATTTTCTGTGCTTAGTTGTTTTTCTTCATGTATTTTCTTTTCATTGTTTTTGATTTTATATTTTCTGAGTCTTTATATTTTTCTTGTTTTTTTTTTTTTAATCTTGATTTGTAACATGGTTAGTTTCTTTTGTGGTTACCTTAATATTTACAACTATTTTTCTAAGTTTTAACCAGTCTTTTATTTCTTTATATCGCCTTGACTTCCTCTCCATATGAAAAATCTATGACTACATTTTTTAGTCCCTCTTTTTAGTTTTAATATTGTCATCTTTTACATATTGGCATCTTTGTTTCCCTATTTTGAGAGTTTTAGCTTTGATTTATTTTTGTGACTTCCCTATCTGGGTTTATATCTGGTTGCTCTGTCCTGTGTTCTAGTTTTGGGTTGTTATCTGATGTTACTGATTTTCTAACGGGAGGATTTCTTGTAATTTTGGTTTGGTTTTTACAAATTCCCTAAACTTCTGTTCATCTGGAAATGCCCTAATTTCACCATCATATTTGAGAGACAGTTTTGGGGGTATATAATTCTTGGTTGGCAATTTTTTTTCCTTCATGGCTTATATCTGTAATCCCATTGCCTTCTTGCATGCATGGTTTCTGCTGAGTAGTCCGAGCTTAGTCTTATTGACTCTCCTATTTTTCTTTATCTCTAGCCTCTCTTAAATTTCTATCTTTATCTTTGGTTTTGGCAAGTTTGTTTATTATATGTCTTGGTGATTTTCATTTGGGATCTACCTTATGTGGGGTTCAATGAGCATCTTGGATAGATATCTTCTCATCTTTCATGATATCAGGGAAGTTTTCTGTCAAAAAATCTTCAGCAATTCTCTGTATTTTCTGTTATCCTTCCCTGTTCTGGTACTCCAATCACTCGTAGGTTATTTTTCTTGATAGAGTCCACATAACTCTTAGAGTTTCTTCATTTTTTAAAATTATTTTATCTGATTTTTCCTCAAATAAGTTGGTGTCAAGTGCTTTATCTTCACTCTCAACAATAAGGACTCCCATTGCCTCAGTTTTGCTCCTATGACTTTCTATTGAGTTGTCTAATTCTGAAATTTTATCTTTAATCTTCTGGATTTCTGATTGCTGTCTCTCTGTGGATTCTTTCAACCTGTTACATTTATCATTATGCTCTTCTCTAATCTTAAATTCCTCTATTGTTTTGACTATTTGTTCCTTGGCTTGTTCTGTGTTTTCCCTAATCTCCTTCCTGATCCCTTTTGTAGTCTACCTTTGGAAATTCCAAAAAGTTCTCTTCCTCCAAGAATTTCTTGATTCTTTGTTTTGGGAGCTAGCTGAAGCCATCATGGTCTGCCTCTTTATGTGATTTGATATTGATGGTTGTCTCCGAGCCACCAATGTTATTATATTTATTTGTTTTATGTTTGCTTGCTATGTCCTCACTTCTTGTTTTGTTTTGATATGTCCAAACTGGCTGATCATGTGAACTAGTTTGATAATTGGCACCTTTGAAGCTCTAACGTCCCGTCACCAGGTGGTTAGATCTGTTACTAGGTATGTCCACACAGGAGTCTGTTTACTTTTCTTGTATGGATTCAGATCAGGTGTCCAGGTAGTCAATCATCATGTGTGTGGTGCAGGCTCTCACCTACAGTCCAACACAGGCATGTGTGATTGTTATAGGCACAGGTATCTGTCTGCAGTAGGAAGTCATGCACTGAGCAAGTTTGGGGGCTGACGGCTGCCCCTGAGTGTCTGGGAGGAAAGTGTATCCCTGGTCCCTAAAGTGTGTAGGTGGGTGAGTTTTGCAGCTGGACCATGAGCACCCAGTGCTGTCTGCTGTAAGGACTGGAAGGCACCACTTATGCTTGGACCCCTGTTGCAGGTAGCTAGGTGGCATGGGTGGAGCCACCAGTCTTCAGGCCCCTGACGTGGGCAGGTGAGGACCCTACTTAATGGGCAGAACAGTGTCAAATGTCATAAACCTGCCACTTCACCATATAGTTGATACAGTTGAAGTTAAGCTTCAGGTATATACGCGTTGTACTATGGTAATGAGGGCCTGCACTGTTGAAATGGGCTCATGCAGGTCTGTGCAGGGGCAAAAGGCATTCAAAGTCTGTGAACCCCTTATGCTTGTGCCTAGGTAAAGGAACTGTGCCTACCCTGAGTTCCCAGTTTAGGGGAGCTGTCAGATTATTTTTTCCTGTTTATTAATTTTCTCTCTCCAACGCCAGGAGAATTGATCAGGGCGTTTGATGGGTCCTACTTCTAGCCCAAGGGATTTGGCAATAGCTAAAGCCAGCCTGGGACCTGGTGCAGAGCACGGAGGGGGCAGGGTAATGGGAGAGAGTTTTTTCTCAAAGGGTGGTTTTCGATCCACATGGTAGGTCAGATGCATGTATTTATCTTTTGCTGATTGAGTGCCACTTTGTGCTGGTTCTGGAGGCCTTAGTATACTCTCTGCCACTCAGTCTCTCCTAATGTGGAAAAAGCCTCCTGAACACCACTGCTTGCCTGAAGGGTACCAGCTCCCACCAGGTCGGGTCTAGCAACTCTTTGCTGCTTCCAAACTGTCTCTCACTCCTCCTGCCACTCAGTTTGATTCCTCAACTTTGCCTTTGATGTTCAGGGCTCCTAGATTGTTGTATATAATCAATTGACTTGTTTTTTTGGGTCTTTGTTGTAAGAGGGACCACAGAAAGGGTCTGACTACTCTGCCATCTTGGCCCTGCCTCCCTTAGGAAATACTCTTAGCAATATAAGAATAGAAGGTAACAGTTTTATTTTGATGAAGAGCACTTAAAACGTTCAATATGAAATAACAATGATGGAATTTTGGAAAAATGTTCTTAGAGCTCAGGAAGCTTCTATCACTCCTTCTATTCAACATGGTAGTGCAGGGCCTAACTAACACAATGAGAAAACAATCTGTAACAGACATAAAACTGTAAAAGAAGCAACAAAAAGCCATAATCTAAGAGAATAAAGAAATAATTAGAAATAATAAGAAAATGCACCTAACTAGTTGGGCAAAATTAACCTTTAAAATCTATTGCTATCTCATTCTCCAGGAACAATATACTAGAATATGAAAATGCAAACCAGGCCACTGCATAAAATAAAAAACTGCAAAACATCTTAAATATATCTAATATGATATTTACCATGTTTTCATGAAAATATTACTAAATATAATTGAATATTATTGAAAGATGAATAAATGGAGAATTTATAAAGTTCATAAAAATAGTAAACTCAATAGAATAAGTATGCCCATTCACATTAAATCATCTAATTCCAGCCATATGCCTGCTGTATTTTTTCATGGAAATAAACAGATTCCACAATTTATAAGAGTCAATATCTGTGAAGATCCAAGACAAACATAAAAAATAAAGAATAAGAACTCTCCCTCTTAGGTATCAGTTTTTGTTTTGAACTATATGGCTTAAACAGTTTGGATTTAGAACAGCTATAGAAAAATAAACTAACTGAGGAGAGTAAAGGGCTTAAAGATAAACCCAAGTTTTATGAGAACTTCTAATAAGAGGTGATATAAATATAAGTCACTGGGTGATGAACTACTGCATAAGTGCATTAAGATTACATCACAGCATATATGTGTAAAAATTGCAAATGAATTAGAGACCCAATTATGTGGTAGATGACAGAACCTTAAAGCTTTTAAGGAAGTATGAGGGAATACTTTTAGGGCCCTGGATATGAAAAACAGAAGCCATGAAAGGAATTACATAAAAATTGACTAAAACCTACCATTAAGAATTTCAAAGATAAGGTTCAGACTAAGAGACAGTACATGCATCACTTATCACAACATACTAATACCCGTGATATCTAACACAATTGCCACCTATTAATGGGGAAATGACAGGCAAAATAATTCAAAAATTTAAAAACCGATAAATACACAAGAGAAAATCTAAGTTGCCTAAAAACATGTGAAAAGATTTCCAATCAAGTATTTCCAAATACAATTGGTATAAGAAAAGGTATTTGATACTTACCATACTGAAAAATCTAAAAGTCTGAAAATACTAGTACAGGAGGATATGAGGGGGAAATTATTTTCTGTTATATCCAGTTTATGGTGCAATAATTTTAGAGGAAAATCTAGCAGTACTTTGAGGCACTGTAATATGAAGAATATGAGATACAAAGGAAGGCCTAAATTGAATGGAAGCTGTATAAGTTTATAAAGTACTATGTGCCATTTCCAAAACTAAGTAACCTCACTGTTTTTCTGAGTTAGATTTAGTCCAGCCAAGGACAGAGCATTGTTCAAACAGAGTGCAATTTCTGTGCATGAAATGCTACATTATGATGTGTGTGTATTTAATATTTTAAAATGAGTTAAAAGCTACACCAATCCAATAATAAGCCTCTAAGAGATTTCTTCTCTGTTCTTGGGGCACAGGGAGGAAGTTTCAGACCTAATTTCTATTACATTATAAACATTACAGGTGTATTTATTGAATGAATAAATTTCTATTGTTGTCTGTCATCTCTATCCCTCAAACAAGTAAAGTACTATGGCCTCATAAACATCTTTGTGTATCCATAAAAAAAATGTGTTTTCCCAAGACTTGAAGCAAAAATTTTTAGAGAAGGAAGTGTAAACATGGAGATAAAGAAGAAAGAAATGGAGATATTTCTTTCTAAACCTAAATTTAACATTTTAGGAAAAAATTTAGGCAGACGTAATTTCCTTTCTCATTACAAAAGAAAAAAAAATGCTTTCTCTGCTGAAAAAATACATAAACATGGCACTGTAAATACAAAGAAGAATAATCAAATGCACTCCTATTGTTTTCAAGAAAAGATTCACGGGATTATGTCAAGAGAAATAAACGTTTCAATTGATTCCCCACAGGCCAACCAACAGCTGTCTAATAGTTTTTGTTCATTCCTTCGATGATATATGTCAACAGCAACAACAAGTTCGAGCATGATCACTCCTCCTAATTCCTCACCAGCAAAAAAGCCATTGACTAGATGCAAAAGAATGCATGCTAGCATTTTCCTGCATAGGAGTCCTTGCCCAAAATCATGCACACAAACATTGTCTCTGCTTACGGCATGGCATAGATGAAAGTCTGAGCTGTGATGACAGGTCCATAAAAAGTGAAAGGATAATGAAAAGGAAGTGGGACAGGTATGCTGTGTCATGAGTAAACTGCATCTGAGTGATGATTGGATGCTACAGCCTTTATAATAAAACATTATATGGAAGGCAGTAAACCATGTCTTTGGTCTTTAGCAACTGACAACCCGTTGCCTCCCTCCTGTGAAGTCTGAAACTGAGAGGTGTGATTTTTTCTGCGAGTCAATCATGAATATCATAAAAGCTTGCAGACTAGTAGTCTCAGTTATATTCAGGGACAGCAAGTAATTGTTTCATTTTAAAAATTGATCACTTGCCATGCCTTTTCTATTTTTAGAGAGTTTTTACTATCCTTATGCAACTTTAACTTCCATCCTCTTTTATATTACCTTTGGAAAGTGCAAAGCCCATAAAAAACCAAACCAAACTAGTTGCTATTAAGTCAATTCTGACTCATGGCGACCCCATGTGTGTCAGAATAGAACTGTGCTCCATGGGGTTTTCAGTGGTTTATTTTTTGAAAGTAGATCACCAGGACTTTCTTCTAAGGTGCCTCTGGCTGAATTCAAACTGACAACATTTCAGTGAATAGCTGAATGCTTAACCATTTGTGCCACCCAAGAACTCCACAAAGCCCATACCCTTTTAATTCCCAAATGAAATATGAAAAATTAATGAAATAAGAGAGACTGAATAATATCAGAATAATGAAGTAAGCTTTCTCATGAAACAACAGTTTCCCGCACATTGGAACATTTAAATGGTGGCTAGTGACCACCTATTAGAGATGCTGTCAACGCTATTCCTAGAGTGAAAAGCTGGACTAGAAGCCAGCTAAATTCTAATGGTGTAATTAAAAGCAATCACATAAGGAGTTACTTGATATTTTTTCCCCTTTTTTTCCACATTTAAGGATGTTTTCCTGATCGTAGCTATTTTCACATACTTCACAAGAACTCATAGAGGATTTACGTGACTTAACATTTATTGAATACTCTTTAGGTTCTTGTTTAATCTATATTGAATGTAGGAGTTGAGGGAGAAGGAAGAGTGCCATGTGACTGAGGTTTCTAACATATATATGTCGAAAAGTGTTACTCAATAGTTAAGGTAGAAAACCAAGGGTAATGAGAAGATTGTTTGAGCTAGACTTTGACATGCCGGTGGGCATCAGGAAAAGGTGTCAATGTGATGAGGAACTTTGGAGGAGCGCTTGACATTGTAGGTTCAAGTCAACTGAATAAAAACCCTCTTGAGAGATGTCAGACATATGGTAATCAACAGGCTCAACAATAAGAAAAAGGTATGTAGAAAGACCTATTCAGAACCTTGACAGGAGCTCAGCCTTCAAAATTTGGTTTCTGGGAGCTTCATTGACATGGAAAGCTCACATAACTCTTTATCAAGCATAGCTAGGTTGTTGCTTGTGCTGGTAGAAATCAGGGTTGGTGGGGAGGCAGGGAATGCTGTGTTGTGAAAGTGGCAATAGAGCAGTTATGGAAAACGAAGGCATAAGATTAGTTTAGCATGGATTAAGCTAGGTTTACACAAAAACAATTTTTTCAGTCATTCTTCGTGAGACTTCCTTATCCCAGCTTCCCATTCTGACGTTGGTATGGGACTGTCCGTCTTCTGTCCACCTTAGGAATCATGGTTAATATTATGCCCTGGGACTTAAAACTATCATCTTCCTATTTGTTTATTTATTTAGGTGGCAATCCCAGTTATATTATTAAAGAAAAATGTGAGATGGCATCATTGTTGTACTAGATTTCAAATAAATCCTTAATAAGAATATTGTGGGGCCTTCTAATTTGTGAAATTAGAAACTAGAATTATTCAACTTTAACTATATATTTACTACCCCTGAGAACAGAAGAAAAAAAAAAACTTAAAACTTTAATTTCTCTAATGAGTATTAAATCTTATGCTCTGATGGTGCAAGATGAGTTCTCTCCAACAGACTTTTTTATGTCATAGGCAGAAGTTTGTGTTTATCTAGATGGAATTTAGAGCAAAGTTCTAATTGTGGTGACCTTGATTTTTCTGTGACTTCACAATGGCTTAGGCATGCACATATGTTTTTTAAAACAATGTATTTTGCCTGAAGTCTGCTGAGATGATCTACTATCATTCCTCTTTTCCTATAAAGTTTAAAAAGAATAATAGTACTGATCAGCTTGACCATAGAAGTCAGCACATTTAACTGCATGTTTGGTGCAAGTTTCTTCTGTCTAAATTCTCCTGCAAATGAATTCAGTATTGTAAAAAGTGATCCATCCAAATTATTTGCCACCTGTAATGGTTAGAATTTTTGTTTTTGCATTTTTATTCCAAACTAAAAAAAATTCCGATTAATTTATGTCAGTAATTACTACTCTTCATATAGCAACTTTTCTTCATGTTTATCACCTCAGTAGCTCTTCTTTTAGTAATCCTGGATTGCAAACACTCTCCTAAATGTTACTATGCTCTGGAGAATAAGAGTGAAATCCAAATAAAAAGCCACCTAATTTGATGGAAACATAAACTGAAAATCCAAAAAAGAAATGTAATCTTTATAAAGTTCTCCACTTGTTTAAAAATATATTTTTTTTTATTTTGGAATAATTTTATATTTAGAGAAATATTGTGAAGAGAGCACAGAGAGTTCCTATATAGTCTACACCTAAATCCGTTGCCAGTGAGTCAATTCCAACTCAGAGTGACCCTATAGGACAGAGTAGAACTGCCCTATAGGGTTTTCCAGGAGCAGCTGGTGGATTCAGACTGCCAACGTTTTGGTTAGCAGCTGAGCTCTTAACCACTGAGCCACCACGGTGCCAGCCCACACCTAGTTTCCCCTACTATTAACATCTTGTATGGTACATTTGTCATAGTTAGAAGAATCACTAGGTGGTGGTGCAAGTGGGTAGGCACTTGGCTGCTAAATGAAAGGTTGGTGGTTCAGGTCCACCCAGATGTTCCTGAGAAGAAAGGCCTGGTGATCTATCCACCCCCCCCAAAAAAATGGGCCATTGAAAACTCTGTGGAGCAAAGTCCTACTGTGACACACATGGGATTGACTTGATGGCAACTGGTTTGCCTGGGCTAAAAACATTTGTCACAATTAATGGACCAATACTGATGCATTATTATTAACTAAAGTCTGTGGTTTATTTAGATTTCCTTAGTGCAGTAGCCAGACTAATTCTCTTCAAAGATGTCTACGTTCTAACTTCTGGAACTGTGACTATGTAAGGTTACATGGCAAAGAGGAATTCAGGTTGTAGACGAAATTATGGTTGCTAATCAGCTGACCTTATAACAGAGAGATTCTCCTGGATTATCCTGATGGTCCAATATAATCTCAAGATGCCCTTAAATGTGAAGAGGGCCACAAAAGAGGAGGTCAGAGTGATGTTATGTGAGGATTTGACCTGCTGCTGCTGGCTTTGGGGATAGGAAGAGTGCCACGAGCCAAGGAAAGCTGGCAGCATCTAGAAGCTGGAAAGCACAAGGAAACAGATTTTCCCCTCGAACCTACAGAAAGGAATGCAACCATGCCAACAGCTTGATTTTAGCCCAGTGAGACCCACATTGGACTTCTGAACTACAGAACTGTAAGAAAATGAATTTATGTTGTTTTTAAGCCACAGAGTTTGTTGTAGTTTGTTGGAGTATCCTTAGAAAAACAATACACTTTTTTTTTTTTTAAATGAATGGCCTTTTTGTGTTGAGGATACCATATTATGTTTAATTGTCACATGTCCTTAGGCTCCTCTTGGTAGGACAGTTTCTCAGAATTTGTTTTGGATGGCCATGATAGTTTTGAGGAATACTGGAAACAGTACAAATTCAATATCATTGATAGGAAAAAATGAGTGGAACTAATGCAAGAATAGTCTAATGGGAACTGTCTGAGAAAAGGAAGCACAAATTACAGCCTAGGAAATACTAGCTTTGTAGATGTATAGAGACTGACATTCAGTGATCAATTTAAATTTGCCTAATTTACAGTTGCTATGAGTCAGAATCAACTCGATAGCAATGGGTTTTTTTCTTGTTTGTTTGTTTAATGTACTATAATTTGCATATGTTAGGAGATATTTTAAAATTCAGCTAACAATTTTATCCATTGAGGATAAAAGTCAATTCATTTTGTTTACCCTGAAGTCCTGGTTATGAGCCCTTCTGGGATATTACCCAAATAAGGGTTTAGTACTGATCGCTGAGTCACTTGACTACCAAGACTCCCCGCCCCTTGCTCAACAACAACAACAAAATAATTACCTTTACAGTGTATCTTTAGCTTGTTAATTCTATTTAAGTACCATTTCTCAATGGTCAGTATACCTTTCTTTGGAGTATTTATGCTAAATTCATATCCAGTACTATTGGCCAAAGAAAATGATCTTGTGGGATTAATATACACAACCTTATTAGTGTCAAAAACTAAAAAACTAACCATTGGTCACAAATTATTTCCTGCGATGATATAGAAGCTTTCTATTTATCCCAATGTTTACCTTCTAGAATCTGATTATGAGCTAATAATGGATGATGGGATTTGGGACAAAAATTTGAAAACATCTTCCCTAGAATATAAAATCTGCTGATTAAATTAATTCAGATTAGGGATGTATATAGATGTTGATGTTTTAAATGCTAAATTATTCAATACAACATTCACATTCATAGTAAATATCTTTTCCTATGACAGTAACTCATAAAAAAAGATCTATGAGTTGGAATCAACTCGATGGCAACGGGTTGTTGTGTTGTTATGAAAGTAAAGCATTTTCCCTTTCCTGATGTAAGCGGTTCAATACAATTGACTTGCCAGCAGGTAACTGGCTCTTCCCAATGGTGTCATATTGGGAGCTCAGAATTGGTCTTTGCTGTTGGCAGGTTGGGCACTCAGCAGAACTTGTAGCCAAGTTGGCTTGGTGAATGGAAGTCTACGATGCTGAGCCTTTGCATATCCTTTATTCCTGCATCCATGACTACTTTATTCGGTAGACCATTCAACAATGACAGGGGTGACTGGGGAAAGGGACTGACTGACATCTAGAGAATGTTTCATCCTATCCACCTGATTATTAAAATCCTCCTCTGCTGATGTCACCGTTTGATAAGCCTTCACATGGGACAAAAATACCTTCACCTTCTGTGCCCATTCAGAGAGATCTATCCACATACTTTTTCCTCACACTTCCTTGTCACCAATTTCCCAATTATATTTCTTCCAAGTCCCTGGTCATCCAGCCAAACTATTTGTCATAGCTCATGAACTGATCCATTCTTCTGGTGATCTTTCCTCCCAGGAAAAATGACCAGCCAAGAGCACTGCTCAAAATACTGTCCACCAAGAAGATTTCTCTTTGCCATTATTTTTTAGGGACATCCCAAAGTGGGGCTGTAAGGCTGCAGCTGTTCACTTTTGAACGGTTCCAGTGTATTGTGCAGAAACATCTGTAAACCAAGGTTGTGTTTATCAATCTTCATTTACCTGGTCATAAAGAAATCCCCATGAGCCCATGGGTGTAAGTTGAGACAGAGAAGGCACTGTACCAGGAGGAGGGGCCAAAGGCACCTGGGCCACTTGCTCATGCAATTTACTTTTAACTTCAGGGCCTGCTTGAGCCTAATCTTTATGTATACAACTTCCATTTGATGATTAATGCTTCTGTCCATCTCCAACTTTATTGTTTGGTAGACCAGACAAAACTCAATTTATGATGAGCAGCTCAGGTTGCATGGTTACTGAGAAGAATGTAATTGAAGGAGCAAAATCCTTGTAAAAGAAAGAAGGCATAGGATCCAGAGCTTAGGCATGGCACTTGATCAGCACAGATGAAGTTTCTTCATAGTGACCAGAAAAAACAGAGCATAGATTTGTATTACGGGGTTTTGATTGTGGAAAGATGAGAGAGTTTCATTCTGTCTGCTTTTATTTTCTCAATAGTTTAAGAACATGTCAAAACTTTTCAAATTTCACCTTCCAAAATTTAACTCAGATAACATCTTTACCAAAAAGCCATCACTGCACCCTCTAGCCTGGCTTAGGTAAATGTCATGTTGATTCCAGGGCAGCCCATTTTCACCTCTATTATAGCTGGGATCACGTTATAATATAATATATTGTCTGTCTCCCTATGTGAATGTTATCCCTTGAGGACGAAGGCTATGATTTTTGTCTTTATATCTTCAGCACTTTCCATAATGTTTCTTGGTTGTCCATGTTTGTTAAATGAATAAATAAAATTGAAAATGTAGAACAAGCAGTACACAGGGGATTATGTACCATGCCACACTGAGTTCACATATATAGGTCCCCAAAATAAATCTCAGGACTATTGAAACTTGCTCATATAACCACAGAATTACTTTTTTTGAGTTATGAAGCATCGTGAAGACTTGCCAAAAGACCAGACATCATCAAAAATTGGTCAGTTTCTTACCATGCTTTACAAAAATAATATTCATGTCACGGTAAACAAAACAAAGCAAATAAAAATTTGTTAAGTTTCAATAGGGGGAAAATGTCAAGATCTGGCTATCCAAAGGAAATCAACTTTAAATTAAGAAACTATGTATTTTGTGCCTTTTATGTTTTTAATTAATCTTTTGTTATTTAAATTTAGAAAATTTGTTTCATTAAACTTTTATGGAAATCCCTAGAATTGATATTCTATTTTCAGTTTTGTTTGTTTACTAAAGGAATGAAAGTTTTGTCAAAAGGTTTTTATGTACTTTCCTCTACTAATATTTGCAATGTTGAAATGGAAATCTTACTTAAGTTCACCAATGATCCTTTATGTAATGGAATCACAATTCCTATATTGGCCTATTATTTTCTGTTGAGGAAATTAGCTAATATAAAGTTTTTAAAAATACATTAAGTGCAAAGCATTTTTCATTCAATTTCACATAAATATGTTTTTGTCCATTGAAGCAAAATATTTTAAAACATTTTTTACGTAGACTGAAATGCCATTCACTTAAGGAACTACATAGCATAATATATAGTTTGAGAAAAGTTAATTTTGTATGGAAATTGTATCATTACTTTTTCTACATTTATATTAACAAGTATACCTATGAAAGAATTAAAATGTTTAATTTTGAAAATTACATAAGCATTGCTAATTATATACACTCAAGATTTAATACTTCAATTTCAGTGAATATTATTTTTGTAAAGCATGGGATATGGGTTTAAAAATTTTATGTGAGAATTAAAAGTAGTCACATACTGTGATTTCTTTTGTGTCATAGTGAATATATAACTGTGTTTTAGGAACAAAATGACATCTTTGTTCTTTTATAAAGCTTGTGTTCAATAAGGAGCTAATAATTAGGCCTGGTTGTGCAGTGGTTAAGAGCTACAGCTGCTAATCAAAAGGTCAGCAGTTCAAATCCACTAGCTGCTCCTAGGAAACACTATGGGGCAGTTCTAGTCTGTTCTATACAGTCACTATGAGTCAGAATCGACTTGATGGCCACAGGTTTGGTGTTTTTTGTTTGTTTGTTTAGACCTAATAAAATAGTCCATTTTAATACATGAGTTTATAGCAAAAATGCAATAAGAAAATAATCTTTAATCTTTCTAACACACAATACCTTAAATGTGAGTTTTATAAAAATTAAGAAAGCACAGCTATATAAATAGAAACTCAAGAAAGGACAGGTGATTTCTTGGAAAACAAAATGTATATGTAGTTTTGTCAGTTTAGACATCTCCCCCTGTAAAATGGGGGAAGTAATCATAAACTTCATGTAATTCATTTAAGATTGAAAAATGCAATGTATGCATTAGCTCAGTGCCTGCCCAAAGCAAACACTCTAATTTAGCTAGTTTACTATTACCTACACAAGTCAAGGGAAGGGAATATGAATGGTTCTTTTAGTGTAACCTGTAATTTGAACTATCAGTTATGCATCAAGCACCATGATTGATAGATGCTGTTGTCACAAAGAAGGAGAAGACATATCATTTTGTGAAATTCGTTGTTGTTGTAGTTGTTAGTTGCCGTAGAGTCAATTCTGACTTATGGCAACCCCACATGTGCAGAATAGAACTGCTCCATAGGGTTTTCAAGGCTGTGACCTTTTGGAAGCAGATCACCAGGCTTGTCTTCTGAGGTGCTTCTGGGTGTATTTGAACCTTTCTGCTAAAAGTTGTGTGCTTACCTGTTTATACCACCCAGGGACTCCATTTTGTGAAATAGATAAGTAAATAAATCTGGTGTGCTAATGGTATGGTAGAAAATATATGAAAAGAGTTATGAGGCATTCAGGCAGGGGGTAAGAAAGGCTTGGGAAGCAGACATATTGTTAGAGACCATTTTCCTGGGACTTGATGCCAGAAAAGGAGAAGGGGGATATCACTGCAGCAGGAGGCCTCATAAAGTGGTTTTCTTTTGATCTTATGTATGCACAGGTTAGAAATCAGTTTTGACCCTGTTCATCTAAGCACACTGGGCACAACTAATAGCTTTTGCACTGTGCCACAATCTGGATTACATTCTTCAATCTTATAATGCAGTGCTTCTCAAAGTGTGGTCTATGATCAGCACACCCAGCCTTCTCTCTTGTACTGGAGAGGAAGCAGGGCAATTAGCTGAGTGGACATGGTGTACAAGGTCAACGATTCTTCCCAGATGTAACAGAGATAAGGAAAGTTATGCAGGTTGATAAGAGGAGGATGAGTTTAAGAAGATACTGCTATGACATTGGTTCTCTAATTTAGCACGGAAAAGGATCACCTATGAACTTGATAAGAGTGAAGCTTCACTGAGCCACACAGCAGACCTACTGAATCAAAATCTCTGGAGCTACATTGTTATCAAGCTCTTCATGATTCTTTCCCAAGTTAAATTAGAGAATCAGTGTTATAGCAGTGGCTTGTAACTCCCTTTGTGCTCCTGCTAATATGGATAACTTCCTTCTTCTTTGTTATTTTTTGGGAAAGATCTTTCACCCTACCTGATGTCCTTCTTTGTTTGAATAGGAAATAGATTCCTGAACTGCTATTCTGCTCAATAGGATCTAGATTAGATCTTCTAAATTATTGCTTCAGATTTCATTTAGTCAGATCATAATTGCTTTGATCCCCTGAGGAGTGACTATTACACTTATCACTCTGCATGTTTAGTTTAACAAGGAGAACATTTATTAACTCATGTCTTAACTCATGTCACAAACTAATACAGTGTGAACTAGGATAACAATAGATTTCTGAGAGAAAAAGATGGTAGGATAGTACGAATATATTCATAAAAGTGATTAGTTCTCATGGTTCCGGCAAAATGGCGCTCTAGGCAGAAGCACCACACTGTCCCTCCACAGCAAAGATCTGAAAAACTAAGCTGAACAGAGACTGCAACAATTCTGAAACCCGAAAACATCAAATGAAGAGATAAAGAACTCAGCCAAGCACCAAATGGAGTGAGAAAACTGACAGAGAACGGAGAGCGAGGAGAGATCCATGCAGAGGTCCCCTACCAGCTAACACAGCACGGGTCCGCCATCTTGGACTCCTATAGGAGACCAGCAAACAGGGGATACGAGAAAGCAGCCTCACGGAGCTTCCAGCGGGAGACAAAACAACCGGTAATTGGCGATATATGCTTTCCCACGCCCCACCCTTCTTCACCCCGACTCAGACTCCTCTGCTTCCCACAGCCATAGACTCTTGACCAGGAAACGGTGGCTGC
Organism: Dugong dugon; assembly: GCA_030035585.1. NCBI lineage: Eukaryota > Metazoa > Chordata > Mammalia > Sirenia > Dugongidae > Dugong > Dugong dugon. The sequence goes on from CM057467.1 coordinate 40,167,026, forward strand.
TTGGATTCCATACACCTGAACGGGTGGCTCTGTGAGTGCCATTTGTTGGCTGCTCGTGTTGCTTTTTTTCCGCTTCTTTTTATTTCTTCCCTGCCTCCCCCTCGCCCTGTGCGCCTCGCTCCATACCTGGCTCCGTGCGCCATCTTTGCTTCTTCCTGATGGGATGCAGAGCTCTGGTAATTTGTGATATACGCTTTCCCACTCTCTACCCTTATTCACCCACACTCGGCCCCCTCTGCTTCCCACGGACAGTCTCTTGTCCAGAAACACCAGCCCACACTAGCTGGCTCTCTGAGTGCCATTTGTTGGCTGCTAGTGTTGCTTTTTTTTTTCTGCTTCTTTTGATTTCTCACTCGCCTCTTGCCACCTCCCCCTCCCTTCACTCAAGTAGCTGGCTCCATGCGCCATCTTTGCTTCTTCCTGAGGTGCTGCAGAGCTCCGTTTGAGGGTGGAGCTTCTTCCCAGTTTGGGCTGCCATGCTGGTGGGATCCCAGGGCTTTTGTTCATTTGTTTATTTTGAATTGTTTGTTTGTTTTCTTGAGTTGGGAGCCCTTTCTGGCCAGGCTGAGATGCATGGCAGAGAGAGTCACCTTCCGCTTCCACAGAAGTGCAGAGGGATCCCTGAGGACATTTCCTTTTACGTTGTTGTTGTTTCTTTTTTTTTGTTTTCTGTTTCTATGGGGGCCTTTCTTGTTTTTTTTTTAATTTGTTTTCTTTTTCCTCTTTTTCCCTTTTTGTCTTTCTTCATTGCTCAGTTTCTCGTCTCTATGTATCTTCCTTCTCTTTCTGTTCCCTAAATACCTGGTGTTGTATACCTCTATGCCTTCTAGCCAGGCTGTACTGCAACACCTGAGAGCAACTTCCTCAGACTTCATAGCTGCACCGGTGGGATCCCTGGGAACTTTGTGGTTCTTTAACCTTTCTGATTCTTATTTATTCATTCTTTTCTTTTCTCCCTCCTCCCCTTTCGGTGTTCTCCATTTCATAGTCTCATCTCTCCACTCCAACAGCAAGCTCCCCTACCATTCTTTTTTGTTTGTTTGTATGTTTTTGGCTCCTGTTCCTCTCTCCTATCTCCCATATCCATCTTAGCTCCACACATAACCATCTCCCTGCTGCATCCTGCCTACCTGCACCATGTGCTTGACATCACACAACCAAGCAGCACAGGCATAGCCTACTGGAACCTGTACTGCACTGATTACCAGTCCACTCTGGTGGCTGTACTAAGTGCCACAAACAACCCGTCCCAGTAACTCCTCTTCAGCTAGACCTGCCCTGCCATACCATAGCTGAGTGACTGACCTTGCCAGTTGAAGAAGGAGATGAAAAGTATTGTGCCCACAGACGAACAAACAATAAAGAACACACAGTCTTCCTCCTCAGAAATAGTCAAATTTTTTTTTAAAAAGGGATGAAACAAACAAATCTACAATAAATAAATGAAAAAAATAACTACTGAATGCCCCGAAGACAGCAGACAATAACAAAACGTTTACAAAAACAGGACAGGATTGATCCAGTAGGTGTCCAAAATAAAACAACAGATGACTCTCCGCTGGAAAAAAATGCACTAGAAGTACCTTATAGGCAATTCAAATCTCTAATACTCAGAATTCTCCAAGAACTGAGGCAAAAAACTGACAAACATGAGGAAAAAATAGACAAATTCATGGAAAATACAGACAAAAAATTGGAAGAATTCAGGAAAATAATGCAGAAACAAAATGCCAAAATAAATTCACAACTAGAAATTATACAAAGACAACAATTAGAAATCCAAAAGATAAACAAGAAGATTTCAGAAATGGACGATGTCATAGAAAGGCTGAGAAGCAGATTTGAAACGGTGGAAGACAGGATCAGTGGAATTGAAGACAATCACTTGGACACAACACTGTTTCATAAAAACTCAGAAAAAAGAACAAAGAAAAATGAAGAGACCCTTAGAGGTATGTGGGACACATTCAAAAGCAAAAATTTAGGAGTGATTGGCATTCCAGAACAGGGGGAGAAAACAGAAAACACAGAGAGGATCATTGAGGAACCGCTGACAGAAAACGTCCCCATTATCATGAAAGATGAAAAGCTGGCCATCCAAGAAGCTCAACAAAACCCATATAGAAGAGACCCCAAAAGAAAATCACAGAGGCATCATATTCACACTTGCCAAAACCAAAGACAAACAAAGAATCCTGAGAGCAGCTCGTAAAAAACAAGAAGTCACATACAGAGAGGAACAATAAGACTAAGCTCAGATTATTCAGCAGAAACCATGCAGGCAAGAAGGCAATGGGCTGACATATATAAAATATTGAAAGAAAAAAATTGCCAGCCAAGAATAATATATCCTGCAAAAATCTCATTCAAATTTGATGGTGAAATTAGGTCATATCCAGATAAGCAGAAATTAAGGGAATACGTAAAGTCAAACCAAACTTACAAGAATTATTAAAGTGATTTCTTCTATCTGAGGACAAACAGCTTCAGCTCACAGACAGAAACTAGGATGCAGGATCATAGCAGCCAGATACCAATCTAGGAAATGAACTGTCGAGGACTATCCAAAATCAAAAGAAATACAACAGAGAATCAGAGTAGTTAATCAGTAAATGACAACAACATCAAAACAATAAAAGAGGGAATAAACGGCATAGGTATAGAATATTCTAATGGAGAGGAGGCAGGGCGATACCAAGTAATGGTAGACTGCTTCAAACTTAGAAAGATAAGGGTAAAATCTATGGTAACCACAAAGAAAGTTAACAAACATACTCATAAAAAAAAAGAGGAAAAACATAAAGTCTCAGCAAAAACAAAACCTAGAAAAGCAAAAGAAATGAAAAAAAAAAATCCACCAACAAAAGTAACTCAGCACAGGAGAGTAAGAAGAACAAATAAAATGTCAGCACCACAAAAAAAGCACTACAAAATGACAGCAACAAACTCACATCTATCAATAATTACACTGAATGTAAATGGACTCAATGCACCCATAAAGAGATGGAGAGTGACAGAATGGATAAGAAAACAGGATCCATCAATATGCTGTCTACAGGAGACACACCTTAGAAACAAAGATGTGAATTTATTAAAAGTCAAAGTTTGGAAAGAAATATATTAAGCTAACAACTACCAAAAAAGAGCAGGAGTGGCAATTCTAATCTCAGATAAAATAGACTTTAAAACGAAATCTACCATAAAAGACAAAGAAGGACACTATATAATGATTAAGGGGACAATCCATCATGAAGACATAACCATAATATACATCTACGCACCCAATAACAGGGCTCCAAATTACATAAAACAAACTAACAACACTGAAAAGAGAAATTGACAGTTCCACAATAATAGTAGGAGACTTCAACACACCACTCTCAGTAAAGGACAGAACAACTAAGAAGAAACTCAGCAAAGATACAGAAGACCTAAAGGGCACAATCAGCCAACTGGACCTCAAAGACATATATAGAACACTCCATCCAACTGCTGCAAAGTACACATTCTTTTCCAATGCACATGGAACGTTCTCCATAATAGACCACATCTTAGGCCACAGAGCAATCCTCAACAAGATCCAAAACATTGAGATAATTGAAAGTATCTTCTCTGACCACAATGTCATCAAGGTGGAAATTAACAGTAGAAAGAGCAAGGGAGAAAAAACAACTAGATAGAAACTGAATAATACCCTGCTTACACATCAGTGGGTAATAGAAGAAATCATAGATGGAAGCAAATAATTCCTAGAATCAAATGAGAATGAAAACACATCATACCAAAATCTTTGGGACACAGCAAAGGCAGTCCTCAGAGGACAGTTTATAGCAATAGATGCATATATCAAAAAAGAAGAAAGGGACAAAATCAAAACATTAACTACAGAACTCAAACAAATAGAAAGAGAACAGCAAACAAAGCCCACAACCACAGGAAGAAAGGAAATAGTAAAGATCAGCGAAGGAATAAATGAAATAGAGAACAGAAAAACAATAGAAAGAATCAACAAAACCAAAAGTTGGTTCTTTGAAAGAATCCACAAAATCGACAAACCACTGGCTAGACTGACAAAAGACAAACAGGAGAGGACACAAATAACCCAAATAAGAAATGAGATGGGGGACATTACAACAGACCCAACTGAAAGAAAAAGGATTATAACAGAATATTATGAAAAACTATACTCCAACAAATTTGAAAACCTAGAGGAAATGGATAAATTTCTAGAAACACACGGCCTACCCAAACTACAACAAAGTGATGTTGAAAATCTGACCAGACCCATTACAAGAGAAGAGACTGAAAAGGTAATAAAAAACTCCCAACCAAAAAAAGCCCTGGCGCAGATGGCTTCACTGGAGAATTCTACAAAACATTTACAGAAGAGTTTGTACCAGTACCACTTAAGCTATTTCAGAGCATAGAAAAGGAAGCAACACTTCCAAATCCATTCTATGAAGCCAGCATAATGCTGATACCAAAACCAGGAAAAGATGTGACAAAAAAAGAAAATTACAGACCAATATCGCTCATGAATATAGATGCAAAAATTCTGAACAAAATTCTAGCCAGTGGTATTCAGCATCATATCAAAAAAAATAATACACCACGACCAAGTAGGATTCATACCAGGTATGCAAGGATGGTTCAACATTAGATAATCAATCAAAGTAATCCACCACATAAATAAAAGGAAAAAAAAGAATCACATGATCATCTCAACTGACGCAGAAAAGGCATTTGACAAAGTCCAACACCCATTCCTGATAAAAACTCTCAATCAAATAGGTATAGAAGGGAAATTTCTCAACATAATATAAGGTATCTATGCAAAACCAACGACCAACATCATTCTTAATGGAGTGAGGCTGAAAACATTCCTCTTGAAAACAGGTACAAGTCAAGGATGCGCTTTATCACCACTCCTATTTAACATTGTGCTGGAAGTTCTAGCTAGAGCAATAAAGCAAGAAAAAGAAATAAAGGGCATCCAAATTGGTAATGAAGAAGTTAAATTGTCCCTGTTTGCAGATGATATGACACTATACATAGAAAACCCTAAAGACTCCATGAGAAATCTACTGGAACTAATAGAAAGATTCAGCAGAGTAGTAGGATACAAGGTAAACATTGAAAAATCAGTTGGATTCCTATACACCAATAAAGAGAACAATGAAAAGGAAATCAGAAAAACAATACCATTTTCAACAGCCCCTGAAAAGATAAAATTCTTAGGAATAAATCTGACCGGGGATGTAAAAGACCTATACAAAGAAAACTACAAAACACTACTGCATGAAACCCAAAGGGATCTACATAATTGGAAAAACATACCATGCTCATGGATAGGCAGACTCAACATTGTGAAAACGACAATTCTACCCAAAGCAATTTACAAATACAACACAATCCCGATCCAAACACCAACAACATTCTTCAAAGAGATGGAAAAAGTAATCGTTAAATTTATATGGACAGGGAAGAACCCCCGAATAAGTAAAGCACTACTGAAGAAGAAGAATAAAGTTGGAGGACTCACACTACCTGACTTCAGAACCTATTATACAGCTACAGTAGTCAAAACAGCCTGGTACTGGTACAACGACAGACACATTGACCAATGGAACAGAATTGAGAACCCAGATGTAAATCCATCCACCTAAGGTCACCTGATCTTCGAGAAGCGCCCAAAGTCCATCAAATGGGTAAAGACAATCTTTTTAACAAATGGTGCTGGCAAAACTGGATATCCATCTGCAAAAAATTGAAACAGGACCCATACCTCACACCATATACAAAAACTACTTCAAAATGGATCAAAGACCTGAAAATAAAGCCTAAAACTATAAAGTTGATAGAAGAAAAAATAGGACCAACACTTCAGGCCTTAATACATGGCATTAACAGGATACAAACCATAACCATCAACGCATAAAACCCAACAGATAAGCTAGATAACTGGGATCTTCTAAAAATCAAATACCTATGCTTTTCAAAAGATTTCACCAAAAGAGTCAAAAGAGAACCTACAGACAGGGAAAAAATTTTTGGGCTGTACAAGTCAGACAAAGGTCTAATCTCCATAATCTACAAGAAAATCCAACACCTCTACAACAAAAGGACAAATAATCCTATTAAAAAATGGGCAAAGGAAATGAACAGACACTTCACTGAAGAAGACATTCAAATGGCCAACAGACACATGAGGAAATGCTCATGATCACTAGCCATTTAGAGAAATGCAAATTAAACCACTATGAGATACCATCTCACCCCGGCATTACTGGCACGAATCAAAAACACTGGAAATGACAAATGTTGGAGGGGCTGTGGGGAGATTGGAACACTTATGCACTGCTGGTGGGAATGCAAAATGATACAACCATTTTGGAAAATGCTATTGCGCTTCCTCACAAAGCTAGAAATAGACATACTATTCAATCCAGCAATTCCAGTCCTAGGAATATATCTTAGGGAAGTAAGAGTCGTCACTCTAATAGACATATGCACACCTATGTTCATGGCAGCATTGTTCACAATAACAAAATGATGGAAACAACCTAGATGCCCATCAACAGCTGAATGGATAAACAAACTATGGTACATACACATAATGGAGTACTATGCAATGAGAAGGAACAACAATGAATCTGTGAACCATCGCATAACATGAATGAAACTGGAGGACCTTATGCTGAGTGAAATAAGTCTATCACAAAGGGACAAACATTGTATGAGAATTGTAAAAACCCATGAAAAAGTTCACACACAATATGTAACAATCTTTGTTGGTTACCAGGGATGGGTGGGGGGGAATACTAAATAGATAATAGATAAGTGGTATCTTGGGTGAAGTGTAAGACAGTACACAATACAGGAGAAACTAGCACAACTTGTACTAGGAAAGGTCATGGAAGCCCCACAGATGCATCCAAACTCCCTGAGGGACTGAATTGCTGGGCGGAGGGCTGTGGGGACCATGGTCTCGGGGAACATCTAGCTCAATTGGCATGACACAGCTTATAAAGACAACGCTGTACATTCTACCTCGGTGAGTAGTGTCTGGGGTCTTAAAAGCCTGTGAGTGGCCATCTAAGATACTCCACTGGTCTCATCCCTTCGGGAGCAAAGGAGAATGAAGAGAACAGGATACAAGGAAAAGATTAGTCCAAAGGACTAATTGTCCACAGCTACCAAGGCCTCCACTGGACTGAGTCCAGTACAGCTAGATGGTGCCCAGCCACCACCACTGCGTGCTCTGACCAGGATCACAACAGAGGGTTTTGGACAGAGCTGGAGAAGGATGTAGAACATAATTCTAACTCCCCCCCCCCCCAAAAAAAAAGACCAGATTTACTGGCCTAAAGGAAGACTGTAGAAACCCTGAGAGTATGGCCCCCAGACACCCTTTTAGCTCAGTGGTGAAGTTACCTCCGAGTTTCACTGTTCAGCCTGGGAGTGGACAGCCCCGTAAAACCAAATGAAACTAACGAGGTAGAGGAGTCCAGTGACAAGGGCCAGAAGGCAGAAGGGGACAAGGAAGCTGGTGACGGGGAACTCAAGGTTGAGTAAGGATATTGCTGATGTGTTGTGAGATTGTTAACCATTGTCATAGGGTAACATTTGTAGTAACTGTTAAATGAGAAACTATTTTGTTTTGTAAGCCTTCATCTTAAGTGAGAATAACAACACAGTTCGAAGAGCGTAGGGAATGTCACTGAAGTGTGCATGTAGAAATTTTTGAAATTGTGTATCTTTGGCTATGTTTATTTTCACCAAAAAAAAAAGGTTGAGAAGTTAGAGGGTTGATATGTCGTGGGGTTGTTAACCAATGTCATAAAACAGCATGTGTGCTTCTGTTTCATGAGAAACTATTTGTTCTGTAAGCCTTCAACTGAAGTACAATTAAAAAAAAAAAAATAAAGGATTAGTTCCTACTGAAAGAAAAAGAAATACTCACCAGATCCAAAGGTGCCAAAACATAAAAGGAAAAATTGGAACTGTTGGCAAAAGGAAGAACTTGGACCACTGGCCAATGTTTGTTTTCTTCTTGCTTGTAACTCTCAGTCTGGTTTCAAGAACAATCTCCCTTTTGTTCCTGTCAACCATGTGGCTTTGATCGATATTCCCTCCTGGATGGACATAGGTTAAGTACTTTTGTCCAGAGTATCACATAAATGATCCTGTGTTCTTCCTTTACATCTTATCAGACAGCACACAATGTTGATTTGCCCCAACATTGGTGGCCTTACTTTAATCACTTGATTAAGATAAAATCTGCCAGGTTTCTCCACAGTAAAGTTACACGTAAATAATAAATGTATTATGAGGATATACTTTGAGACTATATAAAATCTTGTTCCTAATCCCTTTCACCCACTATTTTAGCATCCTTTGATTTTTTTTGCATAAACTATTATTACAATGGTCGCCAAATGCTGATTTTCTGATTCTACCATTCTTTCTACATTTTTTAGCTGACATTCTATTGTAAGAAAGAGCATTCTCCATTTATTTCCCTATTTGTTTGTTTATTTATATTCTTACTTATTTACTTATTTATATGCAAGAACTAATAGATTGCTAATTTATTCAGTATGACATATATTTTCTGTTCAAATTGTTTAACATTTGGCTGGTGGGAGCTCATTTAATCTAGCTTCTGAGTCTTTGTCATGTCCCCATAATTTTCTGAGTGCTTTTTAATTTACCTTTTGGCACAACAAGATGTTCCAGGCTCATTTTATACTTTCCAAGTTCCAGCCCTGAGATCAGCCATTTTTTCAGGAAGTTCTAGATTATTTAAGAGGAGAGTGTATTTGGGAATCAAGGTCTATGCTCTAGGTGAGCTCATTGCTATTGGGCTGTACATACATATGCTCATATATTTACATGTATACACATCTTCTCTCTGTTCATATTCATATTTCTATCTCTATTAATTGAAAAATTGTAGAATTACACCAATAACTCTAATTTCACTGAAAACTACATGGTTCATCCTAGATTTGCCTCTTCAATATGTACATACTTTCTCCAGATTAAGAAATCTGGCTCCCATGGTATTCAATATGTTTTCTTATTTGCTTAATTGCCATGTGTATAGTCATAAGGCCACCACTAGGCTGTGCGGGGCCCCAAAAAAATATTTTTGTGGAGCTCTTATATATGTAAATACAACTTGATTAAACATGATTTAGAAAATGCATGGGTTTATTTAAAAATGGTAAGTTGTTGTTTAGTTGCCACCAGGTTGGCTCCAACTGATGGCAACCTTATGTGTAACAGAATGAACCATTGTGTGGTTTTGTGCCATTGTTATTTATAAGGTTTTCATTGGGTAATTTTCAGAAGTAGACTGCCAGGCCCTTCCTCCTAGTCAGGGACAGATTACCCAATAATCAAAGTACGCTCGGGTTTACTTGTGCTTACTTACTACTCTGTAGTGCACAATTTCACCTGCTTTTCACCACATCAAAGATCTTCCTAATCTGCACTACAGATTGGTAAGTAAACACAATTAAGCCTGTGTGAACCTTGTTTACTTTAAGTCTGTGTGTACATTGCTTTCTGGTTAATATGTCCCTGTTACTAGTGTTTTTTAGGCTGGAAACTCCACTGAAACTTGTCCACTGTGGGTGAACCTGCTGGTTATGATGCGATGGATCACTTTTGTGTGGCCTTTCTAGACATGGCCTTGTAACTCCTACCCAAGTGATTGTGCAGGACTGTGTGATAGGGTAACTGAAGCCTACCGAGGATATTGCTCAGTTTTGCCATCCTGCTGGGCTTGAATTGAGCCACCCCAGAAGTGAGAGAGAGATGATCCCACCATCACCAAAGAAGAATAGCCAGGAGCAGAGAGCACGTCCTATGGAGCCAGGATCCCTGTGCTGAGAAGCTCCAGGATACCCAGAGAGAGAGAGCTGTAACACTGAAGACAGTAAGAAATGGTGTTGAGACCCAGCAGCAGGAAATGGTGTGGTGGGCTTCCTGGCACACAGATCGAGAAAGCTGAGTGTGTTTAGGCAGAGGCAGAGGGCCAGGGAGAGGTATGTCTGTGAGCACAGCTGAGAAGAGGCTGTCCTGATGGAAGAACTGTATCCTGAGTGTTCCTGAGCCTGAATTGTAACTGTTACTTCCCTAATAAGCGCCATAATCATGAGTATTGTCTGTGAGTTCTGTGTGGCCAGTGCAATGATCTAAACCAGCAGATAATTAAAGAACACTGTGGGAAGAATGGTTGGTGTCAGAATTGGTAAAGATGGCAGAGAGGAGGCATGTTTGACTTCCACCTCACAGGAATCAGCCTTGGGTTGTTGATCTTGATTCTCCTTCCCCCCTGTGAAGAGAGAAGAGGTCAGACACTTCCTCTTCACCATTTTTACACTAGTATTTAAAATAGCAGTGGCACAGCTTCCAGCATTACAGCAACCTGCAAGCCACCACAGGACAACAAACTGACAGATAGGTGGTGGCATGTAAGCATAAGATTTATCCGTAGAGATTTAGAAAAATAGGTAGAGTAGAAGCATTTGTATATTTGTTTATTGCCCAATCAGTGCATGTGAATATTCTTGGTAATGTACAGGCACCATCTATATATCTTGTTCAGGTCCAAGAACCACTTCTTCCTGTTCTTTATTGTCAAATGTACCATTCCTGATTAATTTACAATCACCCGAGGGGAAAAAAAGTAGCAATGTTGTTATTCCTTACAAAGCCATGTCTCTGTTTGTATTGAAACAACGCACTTCCCTAATTACACTTAGTCTTTGCTGATTACATTATTTCTCATGACACTGCATTACCTATCCTGTAACTCACGGATATTTGGTTTCCAATGATTCTCTCAAAGTTTGTTACTGTGCTTCCTTAGTGATAACCATAATGCAAGTCTTACCCAGAGTATGCAGGAAACTATGAATGATGATTTATTTTCTGGTCATTCTACATTTACCATAAATAATTTTATAGTGTAAACATAGAACAACACATATTCCAACCCCTTCTTCTCTTGATTCTCTTGAACGCTGCAGGTTGTAATCACTCTATATTAGTTTCCGGTGGCTCCTATAATGAATTACCACAAACTTGGCAGCTTGAATTACCACAAAAAGAAATTCATTCTCTCACAGTTATGGAGGCCAGAATTCCAAAGCCAGCTTCCCTAAACAAAAAGCAAGATGTCAACAGGGCTCCACTTCCTATGGGGGCTCTAGGGGAGAATCTATCCCTTGCCTTTTCCAAATTCTAGTGACTCCTGGCATTTCTTGGCATACGACCTCATCAGTACAATTTCTGCCTTCTCCTCCTTTGCTTTTTTTTTTTTTTTCTTTTTAAATAACAACACTTGTGATAGCATTTAGGGTCCACCCGATAATCCAAGATAATCTTTCCATCTCAAAAGCCTTAACTTACATACAAAAACACTTTTTCCGAATAAGGTGACATTTACAGTTTCTGGGAATTAGAACATGATGTATTTGGGGGAGCCCTGGTGGCACAATTGTTAAGTGCTTGGCTGCTAACCAAAAGGTCAGTGGTTCAAACCCACTGACTGCTCCTTGGGGGAAAAAATCTCTACTCCTGTAGAGATTACAGCCTAGGAAACCCTATAGGACAGTTCTACTCTGTGCTATAGGGTTGCTATGAGTTGGAATCGACTTGACAGCACACAGTAACATTTTTTTGGGGGGGGAGGACATTTTTGTGCCTATCAAACTGCATTTCTAGAATGTGATCTCTTTAAGCATTGACCACACCCTTGTCTTCTAAACTGTGCATCAGTGGGAGGATAGGTGATGGGTCATGGGTAGAGTGAGGAGAGCAGTCCCATTTTTGCACAAGGAATGTCTAACTCAGAAGAACATGATGTCACATCAATTAACAGCAAGAGAGGACATGAATCAGAAGGACTCATTGAAGGTTATGATAGACCATGGAGGAGATAGTCTGGGTCACTCCTGGAGAATGGCCTTACATGTGGCACAGAACCTTTGAAGGAGTGCCAGTGTCAGTGGTATGATATGGGATGTCTGCCACCACCTTCACAGCAGCCCTCAGATGCTGTAGACCAGAAACAGCACCACAGTCAGAATGCTGAGGTGAAGAGCCAGTACACTGGCGACACATTTGGCTCAAACCAGTAGACTATTGTTAGCCCAGAGCCCTGAAATCTACTTGGCTCAAAGTGAGTGAGGGTCAGCAGAACTCAGCATGTCAGCTTCATTCTTGCACTTTGATCTCCCTCAGGCCAGCTGAAGGGAATATATTACTGGCCACTGGGAGCCGTCCATTTAGCAGCTGCCTTCCTGAAACGATGAAGGAGCTATGGGACCAAGGGATGACCCCATAGGCATGAATCCCTGTGGTCCTCCGGGCATCTGGTCTATCCTATGTAGGCAATAGAAGGTTAGAGAGTGTCTGCAAAGGGAGAGACAACGACAGCCCTACACCCTCTTCTAGGGTTGTAGCATCCTTCCTGGATGGCTCTGTAAAGAAAGATATGACAAAACATAAGGCCTCTAAGGATGCGAGCTCTGACAGGGACCCAGTCTGTGAAGGTCAAAGGGTGTCCTGTGTTGCTTAATTCCTGACTGCTACCAGTCACTGCCTGCTCAGATGCCCTCCCAGCCCAGACTTGGCTCCACTGGACTGCCTTCCCTGCTATGACACCTCATGTATGTGCTTCTCGTTGCCCCTGAACTGTCTTCCTGTCCCTATATCACAATTTTGAACTATTTTAAATTTCTAATATCTAGGTTATTTTCAAAATTGCTATTATAAACACTCCTACATTATATTGAATACTGAATATCATCTTACATAATTCTTGCAAACATCATTATTATTTGCATTCCTGGAAGTGGATATCTGTATCAAAATAGGAACATTAAAGACTTTACCTAAGGTGAAGAGGGCATGCAAGAAAGCTGAGTAGCTCTGAGGTTTCATTCAAAATAGTACTTTAACATTTTTAAATTTACTATATACATTTGTATTTTCTACTATTTGTCATTCAAGAAAATAATATTTTCCCTTTCTTTTGTTACATATTTGTTTTACTTTTGCTTATTCATTTTTAGTGGATCTGTTTTTCTGCTTAATATTTTTTAGAAATGTTAGTATTACTTGCATGACTTCAAATACCATAGGGAAGCAGAAACCATATGCCACTGAGCTATAAATCTTGAGTCAAAACATCTTTATACTCAGTGCTAGGTGAGCCATGTAATAGCTTAAAACTCACAGGTGATCACATTTGTACAAATTATAATAATCTCAAAACTAGAATGAAAAGAATTATTATTAACCAAAATTACTTGGAGAAAACACAATAACTTAGTAACCTACATAGTTCACTGTTACATCTACATATGTGAAGAAAATATGTATCTCTGCGTATATAATACACATAGGAGAAATAAACATATAAACTTGAATATATTTTCAAACATGAAGTTCAACCTTTTTCTTTCTAGTTACAGATGCTATAATAAAATCTACACTTTATATATATTCTTGATTGAGGTGTCTGATTCTTTTATTCATCAAAGCTGAATTGTTCGACTGTAGGAGTGGTTTATTACTCATATTTAAAATGTCACTCATTTTATTACTCATTCTTTTAAAATGTGGAGTGGTTTATTACTCATTTTTTTAAAATGTCACAAATTATGTCCTTTTTGTCACTAGACAAAATTTGACAAATGTTTTTTATGCAATTTTTTTTTTGTCTACTACCCCCAGAGACACTTTCTTTCTAGTCTCGTTTGGTTTAATATCTGGTCGAGATCACATTTTTTTTCTACTATACATTAGATTGTATTTTTTGAAAGTTAGAATCTGTTTTGCCTCTTGACCTCAGTTCATCTTTTTCTAGCTTCTATTTAGGAACTATGCAGATCACTTCATAAACGTATTTACACATCATTTAATTTATTTTCCACGGTTAACTGTGTTCTTTGGACCTTTACTAATCTGAGGTTAAAAAATGAAACACTGGCTAGCTCATTAAATTGAGTTCAGTATGTTTCTTCACTTAATTTATGATTTCTCACATCATTTAATTTTCCCTTCTCATCTTTATTAAAATTTTAAAATTTGGCTTTATTTTATACATGCACACGTAAAACCACATAAACATATTTCTATGCTTGTAAACTACTTAGTAGATTTTGGGTCACTATTATTTTGAAATGCTTTAGAATTCTTTTGCTGTGGGGATGCTTGCTCTCCTTTGTTATTGATGTATGTTGACAGTTTACATTCAGTAAAAATTTAACAAAATATCTCTACACAGAAATGTAAAGAAAGATTTCTGATTTTTACAACCTGGCCGATTAAGTTAATTCCAAACTCTCTCCAACTATAAAAACCTAGACAGAATTAAAAGAAGTGGGTGAACACGTCATTGACCTTGCAAAAAAGAAAGTGAAATTCTTAGGTGTCTAAACAAAAAAGAACTTCTAGTACTGTAAATGTAGCATTTAATGAGGGAGGAGATGTGTTTAAATGCACATAAAAACATTTTAAGGATAGTAACTTGAGTTCTAACACACAGGGCAGGGCTTAGTGTCCTCAGACAAGTAAGACATGGAATAGGATTTGAGAGAACTAAAGAGAAGCCTGGAACATTTCATTTCCAATGAATAAACTTAGCAACTTAGATAATAAGAAACTGGTTTTCTCCAATGAGTTCTGGGTGGGAAATGCATTTTCTTATGAAAAACTGACATACAAAGCATTTCCCAAGTACTGGTTAGTGGTTAAATTTTAGTCAAATTAAGTGGAGTAGGAAAAATGAAGCCCATAATACTGGAAGCATCTGAGCACAGCACATTCCAAGGTGTAGGAAACTACTAAATTCCATTCAAACAAAATCCGGAAAACATGAGAATGCATTTAGGAACATACAGTCTTCTTTGTTAACATTGTTTTATAGAAGAGTGACAAGGATTACATTTGGAAAATAGTGGATCTTGTTTAATGTAATTAAATCTTGCCTTAAATCCCTATTACGGGAATTCTGCTTCTGGCCAAGTTGGTGTAATGAAGAACAGCTTTACCCTCACACCTTAAACAACTGAAAAAACAAAAGCAAAAAAATGCAACAGTGATCTGCAAAATACTTGATATCAGGTAATGAAGAAAAATGATCCTTGAGACATAGGAAACAACTGACAAGAGACCTACGATTGTCCCATTTCACTGCATTAAGTGACTTTCCAGGCTGTGGTACAGGGATTGGGAAACCAGACAGAGTTTGGTGAAGGGTATGGAACTGAGAATCCAGGAAGATTAAGGCTGCTAGAATTTTCAGGACAAAACACCACAGGGGAAAGAGTTTCACAGAGACAGCCCCAGAGATCTGTAGAGAACCCTTCTAGTGTTCAACGAAATAATGATTAGCATAAGTGTATGAAGAAACTACCTGTGGCTGGGAAAAGAACCACCTGAAAGCATTAGAGAGAAGCATAGCTGGTGTTCACATAAGGCCTGACATAGTGCGTATTCCAGCTTGTCCTGCTGGAAAACCTCATGATTCACAGGCCATCACACAGTGTACAAAGAAGGATCTTGTCTCAGTAGTGGGGAATAATTATTCCTAGATTGAAAACTTTTCTGGTCCCTCCTTCCATATCTTAAAACCAAGACCTGTCAAGATCAATTTAACTTCAAGCAATTTAACTCTACCTATCTATCAATCATCAATCAATCTATCAATCAATCAGTCTATCTATCTGCCTACCTACCTACCTACCTATCTATCTCCACCATGTGCCTCTCAGTTTGTCCTACTGTGGTGGCTTGTGTGTTACTGTGATGCTGGAAGTTATACCATCAGTATTTCATGTACCAACAGGGTCACCGATGATGGACAGGTTACAGCAGAGATGCCAGACAAAGACAAACTAGGAAAAAGAACCTGGTGATCTACTTCTGAAAAAGTTGGCCAAGGAAAACCTTATGAATAGCAGGGGAACATTGTCTGATATAATGTTGGAAGATGAGCCTTTCAGGTTGGAAGGCACTCATAATATGACTGGGAAGAGATGCCTCCTCAAAGTAGAGCTGACCTTAATGATGTGGATGGAGTAAAGATTTCAGGACCTTCGTTTGCTCATTTGGCATGACTCAAAATTAGAAGAAACAGATAGAAGCATCCATTAATAATCAGAATGTGGAATGTTTGAAGTATGAATCAAGAAAAGTTGGAAGTCATCCAAGAAGAAATGCCAATATTCTAGGCACTAGTGAGCTGAAATAGACTAGAATCAGCCATTTTGAATCAGACAGTCATATGGTCTACTATGCTGGGAATGACAAATTGAGGAGGAATGGCATCACATTCATAATCAAAAAGAACATCTTAAGATCTATCCTGAAGTACAGTGCTTTCAGTGATAGAATAATATGTATACGCCTACAAGGAAGACCAGTTAATATGACTATTATTCAATATTTACACACCGATAACTAATGCCAAAGATGAGGAAATGCAAGATTTTTACCAACTTCTACAGTCTGAAATTGATCAAACATGCAATTAAGATGCATTGATAATTACTAGTGATTGGTATGTAAAAGCTGGAAACCAAGGAGAAGGATCTGTAGCTGGAAAATACGGCCTTGGTGATAAAAACGATCGCACGATAGAATTTGGCAAGAATAATAAATTATATGGCGAGACTAATAACTTGTTCATTGCAAATAACTTTTTTCAACAACATAGATGACAACTATACGCATGGATCTCACTGGGTGGAAAACACAGAAATCAAATCGACTACATCTGTGGAAAGAGACAATGGAAAAGCTCAATATCATTGGTTAGAAAAAGAGCAGGGGCCAACTGCAGAACAGACTAGCAATTGCTCATATGCAAATTCAAGTTGAAGCTGAAGAAAATTTTTTAAAAATCCATGAGACCCAAAATAGGTTCTTGAGTATATCCCACCTGAATCTGGAGACCATCTCAAGAATAGATTTGATGCATTGAACATTAATGACTGAAGACCAGAGGCGTTGTGGGATGTCATCAATGACATAATACATGAAGGAAGCAAAAGGTCATTAAAAAGACAGGGAAGAAAGAAAAGACCAAAATGGATGTCATAAGAGACCCTGAAACTTGATCTTGAATACAGAGTAGCTTAAGCAAATGGAAAAAATGATAAAGTAAAAGAGCTGAACAGAAGAGTTCAAATGGCAGCTTAAGAAGACAAAGTGAAGTATTATAATGAAATGTCCAAAGGCCTGGAGTTAAAAAAAACCCAAAAGGGAAGAACACGCTCAGCATTTCTCAAGCTAAAAGAACTGAAGAAAAAATTCAAGCCTCGAGTTACTATTTTGAAGGATTCTATGGGGAAAATATTGAATGATGTAGGAAGCATCAAAGGAACATAGAAGGAATACACAGAGTCAATGCACAAAGAATTGGTCAATGTTCAACCATTTCATGATGTAGCATATAATCAAGAACCGATTGTATTGAAAGGAGAAGTCCAAGCTGCACTGAAACCATTGGTGTAAAACAAGGCTCCAGGAATTGACAGAATACAAACTGAGATGTTTCAACAAATGGATGCAGCACTAGAGGCACTCAGTAGTCTATGCCAAAAAATTTGGAAGACAGCTACCAGGCCAGCTGACTAGAAGAGATCCATATTTGTACCCATTCCAAAGAAAGGTGATCCAACAGAATGTGGAAATTATCAAACAATATCACTAATATCACACACAAGTAAAATTTTGCTTAAGATCATTCAAAAGCAGCTGCAGCAGTGTATCAACAGGGAACTGCCAGAAATTCAAGCCAGATTCAGAAGAGGACGTGGAACGAGGGATATGATAGCTGATGTCAGATGGATCTTGGCTGAAAGCAGAGAATACCAGAAAGATATTTACCTGTGTCTTATTGAATATGCAAAGGCATTCGACTGTGTGGATCATAACAGATTATGGATAACACTGAAAAGAATGGGAATTCAAGAACACTTAATTGTGCTCATATGGAACCTGTACCAAGAGGCAGTCGTCCGATCATAACAAGAGGATACTATGTGGTTTAAAATCATGAGAGGTGTGTGTCAGGGTTGTATCCTTTCACCATACCTAGTCTGTATGCTGAGCAATAATCCACGAATCTGGACTATATTAAGAAGAATGTGGCATTAGGATTGGTGGAAGACTCATTAACTACCTGCAATATACACAGATGACACAACCATGCTTGCTGAATGCAAAGTGTACAGATGAAGACCAAAGACTACAGCCTTCAGTATGGATTACAACTTAACATAAAGAAAACCAAGATCGTCACAACCTGACCAATATGCAACGTCATGATAAATGGAGAAGATATTGAAGTTTTCAAGAGTTTCATTTTATTTGGATTCACAGTCAACAACCATGGAAGCAGCAGTCGTGAAATCAAGCAGCATATTGCATTGGACAAATCTGTTGCAAAGGACCTCTTTAAATTGTTGAAAAGTGAAAATGTTGCTTTGAGGACTTAGGTGTGCCTGACCTAAGCCATGGTATTTTCAATCACTTCATATTCATGCTAAAGCTGAACAATGAATTAAAAAAAAAAAAAAAAAAAAACATTGCCATTGAGTTGATTCCGACTCATAGCAGCCCTATAGAACATAGTAGAAGTTCCTCATAGGGTTTTCAAGGAGCGCCTCGTGGATTTGAACTGCCCATCTTTTGGTTAGGAGCAGTAGCTCTTAACCACTACACCACCAGGGTTTCTGAACAGTGAATAAGGAAGGCCAAAGAAGAATTGATGCCTTTGAATGATGGTGGTGGCAAAGAATACTGAATATACTATGGACTGCCAGAAAAGTAAACAAGTCTGTCTTGGAAGAAGTACAGCCAGAGTGCTCCTTGGAAGTGAGGCTTTTCTCACGTGCTTTGGATATGTTATCTGGAAGGACCAGTCCCTGGAGAAGGGTATCATGCTTGGTAAGGTAAAAGGTCAGTTAAAAACAGGAAGACCCCAACAGTGCAACAGTGAGGTTAAACATAGCAACAATTGTGAGGATGGTTCTAGACTGGGCAGTGTTTCGTTCTGTTGTTCTTAGGGTCCTTATGAGTCAGAACCAACTCTACAGCACCTAACAATATCCATCCATCCATCCATCCATCCATTCATCATCTCTCTACCTATTAAAACCAAAGAACAGACACAGATGTTAGATTTAAAGAAACATTAAGAGTTATTATAACTGTATTATATATATTCAAAAATTTTTAGAAATGGAAGATACAAAAATGACTCAAAGTAGGTTTCTATAAATAAAAAGTGTAATGCTTGAGATAAAAAAATACAAAGGCTTGGATTAATGGCAGATGAGACTTTGAAGAAGAAAAGATTAATAAACTTGAAGACATCAATTTACATAATAAATTATTCCAAATTTGATTTAAGAATATTTTTGATTAATTAATTAATTAACTATGCCAGATAGCAATTTTTTTCTCATTTTCCCTGGTCTTAAAATATCTTTTATGATGTTCTTTATTGGTGGAATGTTGTTTCATGTTTACTGAAATATCTTATTTTCCTTATTTTAGTTTGAATATTTTACCACTTTAAATAATGCTTAAATAAATATTCTTGGCCCAATCCTGCTTATTTCTTTAGTATAGAAAAAAATCCTGATTACAGTGTCATTTCTTACTTCTAAAACTTAATGGATTCTTTGGGGAAATGCTGTTATCTACAGTAACCTGGAGAATTGTAGAGACCACATCTATCTAGTTTACTTCCGTA
This sequence comes from Dugong dugon, assembly GCA_030035585.1. NCBI lineage: Eukaryota > Metazoa > Chordata > Mammalia > Sirenia > Dugongidae > Dugong > Dugong dugon. The sequence goes on from CM057467.1 coordinate 40,186,815, forward strand.
TTCTTTCCAACTGGCATTGATGCTGAGAGCATAGAGGATACTCAATTAATATGATTCTTTTTTTTTCAAGATCATGGGTTTTTGCAGTGAGTGACACCTGGGTCAAGTACAGTTGTATTATCTATTTGACCTAGGGCAATTTTTTAATTTAGAGGTGAAGAATTAGGTTGTTCAATGATTAAATATTTCATCATACTAAAAGTATGAATCATAGCCTGAAATTTAATCAATCAATGTATATCAGCTTACAACTATAAGTAAAAAAAGCAAATTCGGTTAAAAATGTAATAAACTCATAGGTTTCTGTTTTCTTCAGTTTATAAATACCAGGGATTAAAATCACAAAAACCAAACCCTTACATAAACAATAATATATTAGAAAAAATATGACAAATTTTATGACTAGTATAAGCAAGCGTGAAATCTAAAAGCAATTATTTATGGTGTTCATTTTACCTACATAATTAAGAATTATATCTGGGGCATGGCTTCGAGCTACTGCACTGGATTATTTCATTAACACTTAACGAGGCTACTTCTCTACAGAAATAACTAATAAAAACGATTATAATTCAAGACTATATATATTCCAAATACACTGTAAATAGCTCTAAATAATTTTAACAATCTAGCTGTTTATTACTGATCTTAAAAGTTAAAACCCAAATTTTTGCAGTTTACTTCATAGGTAAACTGCTAACATGCATGGCTGAGAAATATTGAGATCATTTATGTTAATACAAATTCTATCATCTATATTCTTTGATGGGATCTTGGTTGTATGAGGAGAGGCATAAATATGGGATGCGTGGGGGGTGTTTCTTATCGTTTTGGGTTGCAAGTATAATGAAAGAATGGCTGCCTTTTGCACTGACAGGTACATGTCAGCATCTAATTGGGAAGGACTGTATTTAGACATTAGCTTAGAGAAGAATTGTGATAATGTGATTATGCTGCCTATGTCTGACAGTGTATTAAAGAGCAAGAGGTTAAGAAGGATGTTGGAACTTGGAATTGAGATAATTATGGCCTAATATTGGCTTTCCCCTGAAAGCGGCAAGACTTTCAATAAATGTCTTCATTTTGATTAATCTCGATTTCCTCATCTGTAAAGTAATGGGTTTAAACTAGACGATGTTGAAAGTATATTTCAGTTGTTAACATGCTATGAATATACTTGGCCAAGTAACCAAGAAGTTTATACTTTTTCAGTTTTTTTAGGATCTAAAAGTATTACAGCGTTAGAGTTTGTATATATATCTAATAGGAAACAAATATCATCCCAATCATATAAATAAACATCATATAAAATTATATATACATATATTAGCTGTACGTAATATAATAAAACTAATAAACTGGAAAGATCCTATATACTAGAATCTCAGAAGAGGTAGAAAGCTTGGCGGGCCTGGTGCTGCATCACTTAAGTAATTTACCAGCTCTCCTCAGTGAGGCTTGAAGGAAGAGTATCAACAAATCTGGGATAAAACTGAGACCAAGACCTGGTGCTTCTGAATTTATTTCACACCTCAGTCTAACCAGTTACTTCCTTAAATGATTGCATTTTGTGCTACAGACTATGGGTTTTTAGCCATACTGTTCATTACTTGGCAAACTGAATTGAAAAGGCTCCTCAGGAGTTCTATGACTAGGTCAGAGGAGAAGCCGGGTTAACTGAAGACAAGTGTTTGAAGGAGATAGACATTGAACGCTTACTTAACAGAACAGAAAGGTGGAACAGGGGTGAACAGGGTAATATGGGCAAAATGCTGCTAGATAGGAGAAAGGATTGGTAAGAGAAGCAGGATGAGGCATAAAGTTAACATTCAGAAGTTAGTATTTGATCTAAGGGCAAAGGAGACTCACTGAAATAGAGAGACGACAGCTTTAAGAGATTGGTGTAAAAGATGATTTAGCAATGGTATGTTGCAAACCTGGATAAGGAAGGAATGGGAATCTAGAAGGCAGCAGAGACTAAATCAGTGTGTTTTATATCTTAGTTGACTAGGGTACCTACAAAAAGATTTTTTAGGCTAAATAAAGGAAATACTAGTGACATTAAAATCATGTCATAGAGAACAAGGTTACTAGATTTTACAAAAGTAAAGAATAGAGGTAATGAATGCATTTTGATGTAAAAAAACTATCAGAGATTATCACTTAATTTGTGAGGAAAACTGAAATATACAGAAGCTAGTCATTTAGCTAGTTATTCACAGAGACACAGGTAGCAATAATTCTTCTGACATCAAATTTAATTATATTTTTACTACAACATGACTCTTTTCTCAGAAGTTGAATACGACTAAAGTGTATGGATACATAAAGAGAAGGAAAATAGCATTGTGGTATTTCCTATGGTGTTGTAAAAATAAACAATGTGGAAGTAATTGGGTGTACAAGCTTCATTTTATCCAAATTACCATAGAGATGGTAGAAAGTATTCCATATATTTTTCATTTATTCATTCAGTGTATACTTATCTCATATATTATGCTAGTTGCTGGAGTTACAATATGAGATTTTGTTTCTGCCCTCAGGGTATTCATTGACCCATGGCGAAGATAAATGTAACAACAATGTTAATAGAGGGTCATAAAAGAATTGTGCACAGAAGGATTTGTGAACTCAGAGAAAGGGCATCTAACTCAGTTTTGCTTAGTCAGAGAAGTCTTTCTGGAGGAGATGATATTTGAAAATGAATGGCAGGAATGATTTAACCCAACAGAGAAAGGGTGAAAGGAGTTTCTAAGGATACAATATTGGAATGAGCGCATAAAACTGGTAAATTACAAAAAAAAAAAAAAAAACCTCTAGAACTGGATATACATTTTTGTTTGTTTGTTTTATTGTGCTTTAAGTGAAAGTTTACAGTTCAAGTCAGTTTCTCATAGAAACATTTATACACACATTGCTATGTGACCCCAGTTGTTCTCCCTATACTGTGACAGCACACTCTTCCTTTCCACCCTGGATTTCCCATGGCCATTCAACCAGCTCGTGACCCTCTCTGCCTTCTCATCTCACCTCTGGACAGGAGCTGCCAATTTAGTCTCCTGTATCTACTTGAGCTAAGAGGCACACTCCTCACGAGTATCACTTTATGTTCCATAGTCCAGTCTAATGTTTGTCTGAAGAGTTGGCCTGAGGAATGGTTTCAGCTCTGGGCTAATAGAGAGTTCAGGGGCCATGTCTTCCGGGGTCCCTACAGTCTCAATCAAACCATTAAGTCTGGTCTTTTTACTATAATTTGAGTTCTGCACCCTACTTTTCTCCTGCTCCTTCAGGGATTGTCTGTGGTGTTCCTTGTCAGGGTGGTCATTGGTGGTAGCCAGTCACCATCTAGTTCTTCTGATCTGAGGATGATGCAGTGTCTGGTTTATGTGGCCCTTTCTGTCTCTTGGGCTAATATTTTCCTTGTGTCTTTGGTGTTCTTCATTTTCCTTTACTCCAGGTGGGTTGGGACCAACTGATGCATCTTAGATGGCTGCTCCCTAGATTTTAAGTCCCCAGATGCCACTCACCAAAGTAGGATGCAGAATATTTTCTTAATAAACTTTCTTATGACAATTGACTTATACGTCCCCTGAAACCATGGTCCCCAGACCACCACCCCTGCTACTCTGTCCCTCGAAGTGTTTGGTTGTATTCAGAAAACTTCTTAGCTTTTGGTTTAGTCCAGTTGTGCTGACTTCTGCTGTAGTGTGTGTTGTCCTTCCCTTCACCTAAGATGTTTCTTGTCTCCTATCTGGTTCGTGAATAGCCCTCTCCCTCCCTCTCTAACCTTATAATCATGAAAGAACGTTTTCTTCTGTGTTTAAACCTTTTCTTAAGTTCTTATAATAGTGATCTTATACAATATTTGTCCTTTTGTAACTGACTTAATTCACTCAGCATAATGCCTTCCAAATTCCTCCAAGTTATAAGACATTTCAGGGATTCATCGTTGTTCTTTATCATTGCATAATATTCCATTGTGTGAATCTATCATAATTTGTTTATCCATTCAGACACTGATGGGCACCTAGGTTGTTTCCATCTTTTGCTATTGTGAACAGTGCTGCAGTGAACATGGGTGTGAATATATCTATTTGTGTGATGACTCTTATTTCTCTAGGATATATTCCAAGGAGCAGGATAGCTGGATGTATGGTACTTCTATTTCTAGCTTTTTAAGGAAGTGCCAAATTGATTTCAAAAGTGGTTGTACCTTTTTACATTCCCACCAACAGTGTATAAGTGTTCCAGTCTCTCCACAACCTCTCCAACATTTATTATTTTGTGTTTTTTGGATTAATGCTAGCCTTGTTGGAGTGAGATGGTATCTCTTTGTAGTTTTTATTTGCATTTTGCTAATGGCTAATGATCATGAGCATTTCCTCATGTGTCTGTCAGCCGCCTGAATGTCTTTTTTGGCAAAGTGCCTGTTCATATTCTTTGCCCATTCTTTAATTGGGTTATTTGTCTTTTGGTTGTTGAGGTTTTGCATTATCTTGTAGATTTTAGAGATTAAACCCCGATCGGATTTGTCATAGCCAAAAATTTTCTCCCAGTCTATAGGTTGTCTTTTTACTCTTTTGGTGAAATCTTTTGATGAGCATAAATGTTTGATTTTTAGGACCTCCAGTTATCTAGCTTCTCTTCTGGTGTTTATGCATTCTTATTTATGGCTTACATTCTGTTTATGCCACATATTAGGGCTCCTAGTGTTTTTCCTATTTTTTCTTCCATAATCTTTATCATTTTAGATTTTACATTTAGATCTTTGATCTATTTTGAGTCAGCTTTTGTGCATGGTGTGAGGTATGGGTCTTGTTTCAGTTTTTTTGCCGATCGATATCTAGTTATGCCAGGACCATTTGTTAAAGAGCCTATCTTTTCCCCAATTAATGGACTTTGGGCCTTTGTCAAATATCAGCTTCTCATAGGTGGATAAATTTATATGTGGATTCTCAATTCTGTTCAGTTGGTCTATGTATCTGTTGTTGTACCAGTACCAGGCTGTTTTGACTACCATGGCGGTATAATAGGTTCTAAATTCAAGTAATGTGAGGCCTCCCACTTTGTTCTCCTTCTTCAGTAATGCTTTACTTATCCAGGGCCTCTTCTACAACTGGGTATTTTGGGGAAGTGGTGGGAGTGAAGCCTGGAAAAAAAAAGGCAATGATCAGTTAATGAAGAGCTTCATATGCAATGCTACTGAGATTATAATTCATATTACCAGTATGTAAAGAGCTAATAAAGGATAATATGTAAGGGAGTGATGTGATCAGATCTGGGTTATAAGGCACTCACTCATATAGTAATGTAGAAAGCTGTTCGGAGTCTGTCTTGCTAGGTAGGAAGCTATTTCAGAAATCTAAGAGAAAAACAGAAAGAACTTCGACTAAGGGAGATGTAGAGAGTAAGGGTAAGATAGGAAGGAACTCAAGACTATTTAGGAAGAAATTTCCAAGGCTTGATACCAATGAATGGTAGTGGAAAGGGAGAGGTAGGCACTCTTAGTGGGTGGTAGTACAAGGAACACAGTATCTGTGGTCAATAGTGGTTTAGTGGAAAGCTGAAGGTAAGGGACAAATAATAAGAGAATACTTAATAGGTCTTAGGCATTGTGCTAGACACTTTGTAAAGGTTTTCTCTTTAATAGTGATGATAATTTTTAATAAAGCAAGGCTCAAAAAGATTATATATATATGATATATAGATTACATATCATATATATTATAATCATATTCATATATATTATATAGCATATATACATATATATAAATTACATATATATACCAAAATAACCAAACCCATTGCTGTCAAGTCAATTTCAACTCATAGCTAGCCTATAGAACAGAGTAGAACTGCCACATGTGGTTTCCAAAGAGGGGCTGGTGGATTCAGACTGCCGACCTTTTGGTTAGCAGTCAAGCTCTTAACCACTGTGCCACCAGGGCTGCAATATATAGAGAGAGCCAATTATATATTCTGCCCAATTTTCTACATATTTTAGAATATGATCTCATGTGATTCAAAATTTTGTGTTCTTTTTCTACATCATCGCTCTGAATCTCAGTAGGACTGCATCTGAGCTCTAGTTACTCTACATAGCAATCATTATGTTTTTGGGGAAAAAAAAAACAAACACTGAAAATTTCCAAACCTTAATGGCCACATCTTTAAAAAATGATTTTAATAATACTTACCTACCTCACAGTGATATAGACCTAATAAGATGCTTATGTGAAAGTATATTTATAAGTTATAAGGTGCTAAATGTTCATTAGCGTTGTATCAACATTATTATTAGAAATTATTGTGAAAAACTAAATTTCTTTTGTTAAGTCAGGTTTATTGAGAGATACATACAGTAAAATTCACCTTTTTTAATGCAGATTTGATAAGTTTGACAAATATATGCAGTTATTACCCACCACCGCAATCAAGATATAGAATATTTCTATCATCCACAAAGTCCCCTTATGCCATTTTATAGTCAGTCTCCTGCCCTTACCAGCACTCCTAGGAACCACTGATCTAATTTCTGTCCCTGTAGTTTTGCTTCTTCTAGAATGCAGTATAAATATATCATCTAGCCGTTTGTGTCTGGCTTCTTTCATTTAACATAATGTGTATGAGAATTATCAACATTGTTGCATATATAGGCAATTGTTTCTTTTTAATACTGAGTAGTTATTCCACTGTATGATGAACCACAGTTTTTTCATCCATTCATTAGCTGGTGAACATTTGAGTTGATTTCACATTTTGACCATTATGAATAAAGCTGCTATGGATATTCAACTATAAGTCTTATATAGATACATGAGTTCATTTATTCTTTTGATACCTGGGCTGTAAGAAAAGTGTATGTTTAACATCATAAGAAACTGCTAAACTTCTGAAGTGCATTCCCATCAGCAATGTATGAGACTTCCAATTCCTCCATCATGGAAGGCTTGGCTATTAAGAAAAAACAAATTCTTCATTGGATGGCTTTAGGGAGGAGGCCTGCAATTAACAGTTTCCGCAGTTACAGTTAGATTTGAAAATGGTGGTTTATGGAAGAATTCACAATAAGGTTTATGACATTGGAGTCACAATAAATTCTGTCTTTTGTCTATCATTTTAATAATTAAAAATGTATCCATCTCTTCTCTTACCCTCCCCCCATCCTCTTCAGTGTTACTTTAGTTAGTATAACCAAGAGAGGTGTTTCCCTAATGGAATCAATTTATACTTCCTTGTAACCTTAGTATATGTCTTATAGTTAACGGTGCTGTTGTTTCAAGAATGGATGCCAAGGTCCATTTATCAAAGTACGTTTGGCTTAGAGAGCTTATTTTATCCAAGAATCTAGTAAATGAAATCTTTGTAAAATGAGGAAATACTGAATTATCATTGAGAGGGTACTGCCTGGAATTTCTAATCTTGAAAGAAAAAATGGGACTCTTCTCCAAACAAATAATGACATAATAGAAAGAATATAGCCAAGAAAGCAATATGATAACTTTTAAAGCTATGCTGAATGCAGAAAACTTGTTAAATTTCCAGATATTTCCCAAGCACAGTTAAGTTTTAGATGTGTATGTGCCATCACTATACTTCTAAAATGTGATGTTTCTGCAAAAATTACTAATAAATCGTACTTTCTCCTTATCAACTTCAAAATCATTCCATTTTTGCCCTCTGCTAAGTTATTGTCCCTGAGTTTGGTTAAACACCGTATTACACAATAAACACTATCTAAGTGTTGCCACCTGTATGTGGAGATATTTCCCTTAGTTTACATCAATCTGAATGAATATTATAAAATGAGAGTATAAAGACAAGACTGTATCATGGCCTCCACCTACAACGTAATCACCATTCTCTAACTTGAATCGGTATTGCATTCATTATATCTTATGACAATATAATATACTTACTACGTTATTGTATATTTTGTGGAACTATTTGCTTTATATATCCTTCACACTTTTCAACCTTAATTAACTTTTCATCATCTTTCTTTTAATAGCAAAAGTTCCTTGGATTTAAAAAGAAAATTTAAAAGATAATAATGCTATTATAAGTCAGAGTTGTGGTGATGCAGGATTTGAGGAAGAAGAAGTGTGTGTGAAAACAAAATTATAGGCTTGTTAGTATTTGCAGGGAGAGTTACATTCTCAAAAAAACACATATGTGAGATAAATCAAAGGTTTAAAATGTAAGAAAATTCACATCCATGAGTAGTCATTTTAGCTCTAAATACGGAAAATTAATATTTCTGTGAAGAAGCTGCCAGATAAGGAATTTAGGCAATACGCTATATTGAATTGATAGAAGTATTTTTTTCCATTAATCTTAATACTAATTTAAGATCTGAAAGTACCTGAGGATTTGTATGAGCATTCACCATAAAATAAATGTGGGTAAATATTTTTAAACCTAAAATGTTTTCCTGATTTGTCAGTAATTTCTATAAAATGCCAGGTTAACATGCATCTCCTCGCTGGTTGTATGTTTATTTTACTTCCCGAAAAATTGCAAAACAGGAAAGGTTTTATTGTATATTTATTCTGAGCAAAATACGTAGGATGCAATTTTACTGACTCAAAGTGACTCAGAAAATTAGGTGATTTAAATGGACCTTATTTTTCTCATTTAATTTTATGAAAAAATGCCAAGTAGTACTTATTAATCTATTTAACAGTAGTTTCTTTCGTTAGAAACTGTACTTAACTTAGAAATTTTAGATATCTCCTTAATTTGTCAGTAGACAGGGACTGTCATAGCCAATATCATAATGGATGCCACTTATCTGATGTCAGCCATAGATCACATGGATGATTGACTTGGAGTGATATTGCAGCTTTCACACTTTCTCAAGAAATACCTGTGAGTCAATCTTTTTAGAAACACACACACGTACACTCACACACACACACAAACACAGTCCACAGTTGTTACCTCACATACTCCTCTATCCAGGCTTTCTGAGACCTGGATTAAATGGTTATCTTCATTTTTTTTCCCTTAAAGTTTTAAAATTGAAAAATATTTATAATATATGACCTAGTTGCATAGTTAGGAGAGAAGTAAAAAATGTTGAAAAAGGATTTTGGGAAACTTAAGTTTACTTGAAGAATAAATACCTGGTAAATGATTTGAGTGGATTGGATCACATTTTAAATTTAATTATTTCAGAGTATTATTGCTAATAAGTATTGCTAGCCCCTTGCTATATAATTAGTACTAGTATAAAAATATTAGAAACTGTTAATGTACGCTAGGCAGTGTACTAGGTGTTTTACATCCACTGTTTCATTTAATCCTTATAGCAAACCTACAAGGTAGGGTTTTATTGGTAAGACTGAAATGGTCTAGTGCTCTACTGTATTTTTACACAAGTAATGTGCACGCTCTGTTTGTTTGCCAGCCATGCCCTCCACCTTTGAAGTCTTTTCATAAGCGCACTATGCTAATTTTTATAACAACGTGTAAAAAAAAAAAAAAGACATTGTGCTTACAAAAATACCTCCCAGGGGAGAGGACATGGTTGCCAAAAAAAATGGTAGAACAGGTATGTTATTTGTGTAAAAATTTGATATTCTTTAGAGCTCTGTTTTCTCCCATTTATTAATTCAAGAATTATTAAGTGAGTGCCTACAGTGTGTCAAGCATTGTTCTGGGTATTCAGGATACAAAACACAGGTGAAAATAACAGATATAACCCCTAATCTCATGGAGGGTTGAGTGGAGATATGTGGTACACAAATTTTTATTGTTGTTAGGTGCTGTCAGTTTGGTTCCAACTCATAGTGACCCTTTGTACAACAGAAGGAAACACTCCCTTGTCCTGCACCATGCTCACAATCCTTGTTATGCTTGAGCCCATTGTTGCAGCCACTGTGTCGATCCATCTCATATGAATTATTCTGGTGATTTCATATTTCTTAGTTCCTCGGACAACCAACTAGAGAGAATATAATAATAATTTCTCATCTCTTTGCTCCTCTACCTATGAATACTTAAACAAGAAACTCTCACTTAGCTCTTTTCTAAGTAAGCAGGCATCTTATGACTACTACAGGTTTAGAAAAGCTTTGATTTAACAACTTAAAGAATTGCCATTACTGAAAAATCACTAAAATTCTGAGCTTATGATATGTTTTTGATTCATTTAATAACACTTTAAATATATTATACAAAGTATTATGATTTAGAATTACAATTTGTGAACAATTAGAGGATTCTATCAAGTTACCTACAATAGTGTGATACCCCTCGATCCTCTCCTCTCAAAACTGTACTACGGCTTGATTTAATAGTGAGCCACTAAGAATAGAGAAACTACTGGATTTTAACCAATATCCCTGGGTGGCACAAATGGTTAAGAGCTCAACTACTAGCTGAAAGTTTGGGGATTTGAACTCACCAGAGTCACCTCAGAAGACAGGTTTGGTGATTTGCTTCTGAAAAGTCACAGCCTTGAAAACTCTGGAGAATTTCTACTGCGCACACATGGTGTCACCGTGAGTCAGAATTGACGTGGTGACATCTAACAACAACAACAACCATGTGATTCTTATCCCTTTGAGATCCATTATCATAGTAGCTTCTGACTTATTGAATCTTTACAGTAAATACTTCTCAATTTACAGTAGTTCAATTTTTCCTCTCCTTATCATGGTGCTCCTCACTGTAGCAATTCGTTTGTAGTCACCCTCCTCTGCATGTTCTCTTCAGTTCCCACCATTCCTCATCAACAAGTAACTGACAAGTGTCTCATTTTCTCAGTGCATGGAAAAATGACTGATTAACAATTATAACCCAGGGCACTTAAAGAGTGTGATAGATTCAAGTGGGAAGATAGTTAGAAAAAGGTATCTTTTGAAGGTGTGCAACTCAAATCATACCACGTAGGCCTCTCTCTTTATTCAGACATACCCTTGGTTCCATTGAAAGATTTAAGAGTTGAACATCTTTGGACAATTTGAGAACTAAGAAGACAATTGCACAAATCTTTCTATGCCATGATTTCAGCAATGCTCAATATTCAGAGCACAAATCTTGCCACTTAGAAAATAGGCAAGTCTAGAGTTCATTAGAATCTATGCTTTAATATGGCAGAAATGGTCCTTAAGGAGTACATTCTAGATTATATACAGTTATTTTGAACATCTATGAATATCACTTGAATCAGTGGATTCTAATATTGACTTTGTTACCAATGTTTTGCTCACGTCCTTTATCAAAGTTTGTGCCAGTGAATGTGCAGGGCACTGGGTATAGAGACAGATAAGTAACTACCATTCTAGTATTGTGGAATTTTTCAGTCTAGTGAAGGGAACCAACACATAAACAGACACTTTTATCATAATGGAAAATGCAGTGATTGAGATAGGTACAGGGTATGATGGGAGTTTAGGATGGGGAAGAATAATAATTCTTTTCCCATTTCTCAGATACTTTTGCAATAGATGGAAGCATTCCAAATTGCCTGGAACCATATGGATTAAGAAAGTCCTACAGAAATTTAGATATTATTGTCACTATCCATCATGTAGGAAGCTCTGGTGGCACAGTGGTTAAAGTAATCAACTGCTAACTGAAAGATTGGCAGTTTGAAATCACCAGCGGCTCCACAGGAGGAAGATGTGACAATCTGCTTCCATAGAGATTTAGGGCCTTGGAAAACCTATGGGGTCACTATGAGTCAAAATCAACTTGATGGCCGTGGGTTTTTTTTTCTTTTGTTAAATCCATCTGTAGACACCCTTTCTGATTTATGGAATATGTAAGGCACATGAGATAGATTATTCAAATTATGCAAAATTAGTCTTATTTTATGCAGTTGTTATTGAAGGACTTCTGAGACGAAAAGCCAAAAAAAAAAAAAAAAAAAAGTTCTTGTTTTTGATCTTGTCAGTTTTGGTTTACAGCAAATATTTTATTTCCAAACTGTCACAGCAATAGAAAAAGAGAAGTACATTGCTTGTTATTTAAAAATTAAATTCATTATTTAACTGTGAGAAGCAATTTTATGACATATGTATTGTATTGAAGTGTGTTGCCCCAAAATATGTGTTGAAATCCTAAGCCCTATACCTTTAAATGGAAATCCTGGTGGTGGTGGTGTAGTGGTTAAGAGTTATGGCTGCTAATCGAAAAGTCAGCAGTTCAAAACCACCAGGTGCTCCTTGGAAGCCCTATGGGGTGGTTCTACTCTGTCCTATAGGGTTGCTATGAATCAGAATCGACTCAACGGCAAGGGGTTTGGTTTTTTTTTTTTTTTTAATAACTGTAAATATGACCCTGTTTAGAAAAAAAGTGCATTCTTTTGTTATGTTATTGAGGCCATATCAGTGTTGGGTGGGTCCTAAACCTAACCACTTCTGAGTTATAAAAAGAGCAAATAGGCACAGAGACACACACGAAGGGGAAGAGGAAGACAGATGACACAGACAGATGCATCTACAAGGCCAGGAATGCCAAGGATTACTGGTAGCTACTAGAAGGTAAAATAAATAAGGATGGATCTCCCCCTAGATCCCTAAGCTGGACTTTTAGCCTCCAGAACTGTGAGAAAATAAATTTTTGTTCTTGAAAGTCACCCAGTTGTGGTATTTCTGTTATGGTAGCACTAGGAAACTGACACCACAGGCATCATTTTAAAAAAGCTGAAAGTGGCCTAGATTCCTCTCCATGGGGTTCTATAAACACTTCTTCACAAGCCAGCCTTCCTGGAGCCTCAGCCTCAGCTGTGCTAATGGTGGTTGAAACCTGATTTCATGCCATGTTTTAATAGCAAAATGTCTCTGTGGCCTTCTGAGTTATCATTTTGCAAGATGAATCTGATTCAGTGCTCATTACTGACTCAGATCATTGTTGTCTCGTAATATCAGATCTCTATCAAAGTTAATTAAATGTCTATGACATTCGTTCAACATTTATTGATTGATCACCTACTACCTCTAGAAAAATCAGTTGCTATCTAGTCAACTCTTACTCATGCTGACCACATATGTGTCAGAGTAGAATTGTGATACATAAGGTTTTCTGTGGCTGATATTTTGGATGTAGACCACCAGGCCTTTCTTCTGAGGTGCCTTTGGGTAGACTCAAACAGCCAACCTTTTGCTTATCAGCCAAATGCTGGTTGCACCACACAGAGACTTCACTATATATAGAGGACTATATTAATAACTTGTAGGTACATAGTCAAATAAGACATGGATCTATTTTCCCTATGGGAAGGGTAAGTGAGACATACAGTGAGGGCAGATAAAAAGAACATTTAAATTAGACTAGCATGGCTGAGAATACTTCTCAGAAGAAGTGATGGTTGAGTTTTATCTTGCCTTAAACATATAATTTGGTTGAGTGTGGGCATGGTTAGCATTTTGCATTTGAAATAAAATATACAGTTTTGTCCCTTATTAACATAGCCAGTTAAGAGCTGATGATGAATTCAACATATTTTAATGGGGTGGTTAAAAAAATCTCTTTACAATCTACTGCACTGAATATTTTAAGTTATTGAGTCAAAATAAATACGTAGTTTGAGATTACATGGCCAGTTAAAGTGGTACTTAAGCTGAGGCTTTCCATTTTGTACCTGAATCTGTTCTCGTCTCTATTAAATAATTAGCAAGAAAACTGAACTGATGTGGGCCCACAGAGATAACGTTGGAAGTGCTATACATTTTCCCTACATTTCCTGACCATTTCCATTATTCTCATCTAGATCTTGCTCTTTTTCTTGAGGGCTTACTTGAGAGGTGAGCTTGAAAGATTAATTGACTCTCTGAGATAAAGAAGAATAAGGAGAGCTGAAAGGGAATTGCTGCTGAAAGACAGGGTTAAACATCTATAAAGAATTCACTTCTCCTCTTGCTCCACAGAATGCCAACAGTATGCATACACTTATACATTTAATATATTTAGTCATCATACTTTTTTTGAGCAACTTCTATGTGGCAAGACCCTTTGCTTGGCTTCACAGATGAATCAGTCTATTCCTCCCTGGAGCTCATCATTTACCAGACACAAAAATATTCACAGAAATAGGTATAATAGAATGCAATAGGCAATTAATGTGTGCATGGGTTAAATGAGCAGAAGCAAACAAAGGAGATGTGGAAATCCTTCTAGCAGGAGGTAATGCTGGACCTGCTTCTTGAAAAGCCAGAAAGCAAAGACACAGAGGAGTGTGGCAACCTTGGTCATGGGTTTGTATAAGTGTTGGGGGTGGGAGGAAGATGTGCTCAGACTGGGGGACTGGTGAGAGAAGAACCTGGAAAAGCAAACAGAGCCCAAACAACATAAAAAAACCACACTGAAAGGAGAGCTTAATCTTTGTCTAGAAGGCAATGTTGTTGTTGTGTGCCAATTCATAGTGACGCCTTATGAATGAGTAGAACTGCCCCCAAAGGATTTTTGTAGCCTGAAATCTTTATAGGAACAGATCACCAGGTCTTTTCTTCCGTGGAGCTGCTCTTGGGCTTGGACTGCCAACCTCTTGGTTAGCAGCTGAGTGCTTAACCACTGCACCACTGGGGTTCCTCTAGAAGGCAACAGGGGACATTAAAAACTTAACAGTTTTTTCAAACAAAAACTTATACACCCATGTTCATAGGAGCACTAGTCATAATAGCCACAGGTAGAAATAGCTGAATGTCTATCGATTCACGAAAGGATAAACAAAATGTGGTATAATCCGTACAATGGAAAATTATTCAGCCATTAAAAAAAAAATCCGTGAACCTGAAAACATTATGCTGAATTAAAGAAGCTAGACACAAAAGACCCTGTAATGTATGATTCCATTTATATGAAATATCCAGATTAGGCAGATATAGAGAAATAGAAAGCAGATTAGTGATTGCCAGGGGCTTGGAAAATGGGAGAGAGTGGCTGCTTATTGGGTACCGAGTTTACTTTTGGGGTGATGAAAATGTTCTGAAACTAGGTAGTGGTAATGGTTGCACAATGTTGTGAATGCACTAAAAGTCACTGAATTTTAAACTTTAAAATGGTCAAAATGTTAAGTTGTACGCTATGTGTGTTTTACTGCAATAAAGAAGAATAAATGAATGAAGATCTTAAGAGCTTAAAACTAAGGGAAGTGGCAGAGATAGTGGTGTCATGAAAACTCATTTGATGTATACATTAGACATGTGAAGGATGCAGAGGAAGATGCCTGCTGTACAAAGCCAAGTACATAGCCAGCAAAGCTATGCTAATGGGTCTTCTGCCAGGACATGGGAATTACTTTGCATCCCCTTTTGTATTCATTGTTCTTTGCTAGTATGTTGTTGTTGTTAGGTGCCATCAAGTTGGTTCTGACTCATAGCAACCCCATGTATCACAGAACAAAACACTGCCCAGTCCTGTGCCATGCTCACAATCGTTGTGCTTGAGCCCATTGTTGCAGCTACTGTGTCCATCCATCTCATTGAGAGTCTTCCTCTCTTTCACTGACCCTCTACTTTACCAAGCGTGGTGTCCTTCTCCAGGGACTGATCCCTCTTGACAACATGTCCAAAGTATGTAAGACATAGTCTCGCTTCTTCCTTCTAAGGAGCATCTGGCTGTACTTCTTCCAAAACAGATTTGCTTGTTCTTTTGGAAGTCCATGGTATATTCAATATTCTTCATCAACACCACAATTCAAAGGTGTCAATTCTTCTTCGGTCTTCCTTATTCATTGTCCAGCTTTCACACGCATATGATGCGATTGAAAACACCATGGCTTGGGTCAGGTGCACCTTAGTCTTCAAGGTGACGTCTTTGCTTTTCAACACTTTAAAGAGGTCTTTTGCAGCAGATTTGCCCAATGCAGTGCGTCATTTGATTTCCTGACTGCTGCTTCCATGGGTGTTGATTGTGGATCCAAGTAAAATGAAATCTTTTCTCTTGTCACTTCAATCTTTTTTCCGTTTATTATGATGTTGCTTATTGGTCCAGTTGTGAGGATTTCTGTTTTCTTTATGTTGAGGTGTAATCCATACTGAAGGCTGTGTGTGGTCTTTGACCCTCATTAGTAAGGTCTTCAAGTTCTCTTCACTTTTAGCAAGCAAGGTTGTGTCATCTGCATATCGCAGGTTGTTAATGAGACTTCCTCCAATCCTGATGCCGCTTTCTTCTTCATATAGTCCAGCTTCTAGGATTATTTGCTCAGCGTACAGATTGAATAAGTATGGTGAAAGGATACAACCCTGATACACACCTTTCCTGACTTTAAACCACGCAGTATCCCCTTGTTCTGTCTGAACAATTGCCTCTTGGTCAGTGCACAGGTTCCTCACAAGCACAATTAAGTGTTCTGGAATTCCCATTCTTTGCACTGTTATCCACAATTTGTTATGATCCACACAATCGAATACCTTTGCATAGTCAATAAAACACAGGTAAACATCTTTCTGGTATTCTCTGCTTTCAGCCAGGATCCATCTGACATCAGCAAGGATATTCCTGGTTCCATGTCCTCTTCTGAATCCCGCCTGAATTTCTGACAGTTCCCTGTGGACTTACTGCTACAGCCGCTTTTGAATGATCTTCAGCAAACGTTTACCTGCGTGTGATATTAATGATATTGTTCAATAATTTCCACATTCAGTTGGATCACCTTTCTTTGGAATAAACATAAATATGGATCTCTTCTAGTCGGTTGGCCAGGTAGCTGTCTTTGAAATTTCTTGGCATAAACAAGTGAGCACTTCCAGTGCTGCATCCGTTCGTTGAAACATCTCAATTGATGTTCTGTAATTCCTGGAGCCTTGTTTTTTTGCCAATGCCTTCAGTGCAGCCTGGACTTCTTCTTTGGTTCCTGATCATATGCTACCTCTTGAAATGGTTGAATGTCGACCAATTCTTTTTGGTATAATGACTCTGTATATTCCTTCCATCTTCTTTTGATGTTTCCTGCATCGTTTAGTATTTTTGCCATAGAATCATTCACTATTGCAACTGGACGCTTGAATATTTTCTTCAGTTCTTTCAGCTTGAGGAATGCTGAGTGTGTTCTTCCCTTTTGGTTTTCTATCTCCAGCTCTTTGCACATGTCATTGTAATACTTTACTTTGTCTTCTCGAGCTGCCCTTTGAAATCTCCTGTTCAGTTCTTTTACTTCATCATTTCTTCTTTTTGCTTTAGCTACTTGATGTTTGAGAGCAAATTTCAGAGTTTCTTCTGACATCCATTTTGGTCTTTTCTTTCTCCCCTGTCTTTTTAATGACCTCTTGCTTTCTTCATGTATGATGACCTTGATGTCATTCCAGAACTTGTCTGATCTTCGGTCATTAGTGTTCTGTTCTTGAGATGGTCTCTAAATTCAGGTGGGATATACTCAAGGTCGTCCTTTGGCTCTCATGGACTTGTTCTAATTTTCTTCAGTTTCAACTTGAACTTGCATATGAGCAATTGATGGTCTGTTCCGCAATTGGCCCCTGGCCTTGTTTTGACTGATGATATTGAACTTTTCCATCGTTTCTTTCCACAGATGTAGTCGATTTGATTCCTGTGTATTCCATCTGGCGAGGTCCATGTGTATAGTCACCGTTTATGTTGGTGAAAAAAGGTATTTGCAATGAAGAAGTCATTGGTCTTGCAAAATTGTATCATACGATCTCGGAATCATTTCTATCACCAAGGCCATATTTTCCAACTACCGATCCCTCTTCTTCGTTTCCAACTTTTCCATTCCAATTACCAGTAATTATCAGTGCGTCCTGATTGCATGTTTGATCAATTTCAGACTGAAGGAGTTGGTAAAAATCTTCAATTTCTTCATCTTTGGCCTTACTGGTTGGTGCGTAAATTTTAATAATAATCATATGAACTGGTCTTCCTTGTAGGTGTATGGATATTATCCTATCACTGACAGTGTTGTACTTCAGGATGGGTATCAGAATGTTCTTTTTGAAGATGAATGCAACACCATTCCTCTTCGAAGTTGTCATTCCCGGCATAGTAGACCATTTGGTTGTCCGATTCAAAATGGCCAGTACCAGTCCATTTCAGCTCACTAATGCCTAGGATATCGATGCTTATGCATTCCATTTCATTTTTGACGATTTCCAATTTTCCTAGATTCATACTTCATACATTTCAAGTTCCAATTATTAATGGATGATTTCAGCTGTTTCTTCTCATTTTGAGTCATGCCACATTAGCAAACGAAGATCCCGAAAGCTTGACTCCATCCACGACGTTAAGGTCGACTCTACTTTGAGGAGGCAGCTCTTCCCCAGTTGTCTTTTGCGTGCCTTCTAACCTAGGGGGCTCATCTTCCGGCATTAATCAAACAATGTTCCGCTGCTATTCATAAAGTTTTCACTGGCTAATTCTTTTCAGAAGTAGACTGCCAGGTCCTTCTTCCTAGTCTGTCTTAGTCTGAAATCTCAGTTGAAACCTGTCCGCCATGGGTGACCCTGCAGGTATCTGACTACCAGTGGCATAGCTTCCAGCATCACAGCAACACACAAGACCCCACAGTATGACAAACTAACAGACGCTTGGGGGGATATCCCATTGACTGTAGGGCTTATGCCTATTACTCCTGCACTAAGGCAGCTCTAATTTACCAGCTACTCCTTGGAAACCCTATGGGGCAGCTCTACTCTGTGCTATGGGGTCCATACGAGTTGGAATCAATTCTATGGCAATGGGTTTTGGTCTAAGGCAGCTCTAGGCACACAGTCAGCGTTCAAGAAACTGACTTAATGGTTATGCTAAAACAGGATATTAAGTGTTTATTTTGTCTTTAAAATCAGTGCATTGTAAATCTAAACCCCTAAGAGGCTCATTTCCTTAAGTGGTCCTTCCTTATTCTCTTAAGAGGCTTTTCTTTAGTGTTCAGTTGAAGTGGGTTTGCCTTTTGCCTCACATTATTAAACAGTATACCTTTTTAGGTCATATCAAAGTTTGTTCTTCAAGGATAATAATTTGGATGGAATTTCTTTCATGATGTCTGTACGCTATTTTCATTCCAGGAGAATTTATAAATCCCCAGTGAACCGTGCTAACCTAATGTGTTACTATTCCTTATGACTGTTTAATACTTTATATTGCTCATCATATATTCTACCCATTCAGTGAGTTAATTAAACACATATCCTTAGATTTCCAGATGAGAAACCCAAGACTCGGGATAATTAAGTGACACGCTATAAATAGTAGAGGGCAGACCCTGCGCTGAGACTGAGACCCTCACATTCAAAATGGTAACAGGAGGCACTCAGGTCTGACCTTGCACTGGGGCTAATCTATGGGTCCTTCATCCTGTCTGCTGAGATCTGTCAGACAATATATTAAGCCTGGTCCTGTAGAGTGAATTTAAAATTGTGCCTACCTCTTCTCTTTGTCATGCTCCTTTTGTCCCTATTGCTAAGACCTTAAGCATTCACTTGGTCAGCATTTATTTACCCTACTCAGAAGCTTCACTCTTACTCTACTCCAATGGGTGATCTCAAGCTTTGGGAACATATAAAGTAGCCACAGTGAAGAAACATTAAGAACTCATCCTATGCCCTGATTAGTTTTTAAGAAATACCTGTGACCCTGGATGTATGCCCTTTTTTCGTGATGTCAGAACATACACCACTAGAGGGACGATCATCTTATGGATTGCAATGTATTTTTAACCCAAATACTTTTTATAGAGACTATAGATACTATAGGAAAAAAGAAATTGCTGTTGAGTTGGTTCCAAATCATGATGACCCCATGTGTGTCAGAGGCATAGTAGAATTTTGCTCCATAGAGTTTTCAGCAGCTGATTTTTTGGAAATAGATAGCCAACCTTTCTTTCGAAGTGACTCTGGGTGGCCTGGAACCACTGACTATAGTTAGCAGCTGTAGCTAGCAGCCAAGCACTTTAGCCATTTGCACCACACAGAAACTCCATAGCTAATATACCCATGGAGAAATACCTCTCACTCTGGATTTTCTATAATCTAATATCACCTCATCATAATCTAATATCAGTTGAACTAGAAAAATGCAATAACTCAAGGTACCTTCTGATTGTGATTGCATGTACTAATGTGGCAAATGTTTTCTTCCTCAATGCACTCAAGAATCATGCATCCCTGAACAACACAGTACTTCTCACCCAGGCAGTGAATTAGACACTTTGGGAAGTTGCATTAAATAATCTCTTGGAGGCTAATAAAAATTATTTCTTAGATTGTGCCTAAATAGCAACAGCTGTGCCACTATTAGTAGATGGTAACTGGTCACCAATCTGGTTACTTTTGTTTAAAATACAGTTAAATCCAATTAATATTTAGTATCTTGGAAATAGAGGTCCTGGCACTCAGAGTTTCAATGTTACCAGCTTTTGTAAGTTATCTGCATTCAGGTGTATCATTCCCACAATTCTGTGCCACGATAGCAATAATTCTGCTTTTATTATTAATTTAAATAGCTGCAATTTAGAGGACATATATTTCATGCAAACCGTTGCTACATGCATTATTTTATTTAATCCTTGAAGCAACACAGTGAGGTAGGTATTTTGTCAATTTTATAGATGATTAAACTGATGATCAGAAAGGTTACAGAGTTATTAAGTGAGAAAACAGAATTGGAACCTAGATCTGATTCAAAGCTCATTTTCTGAACCATTATTTCATATAAATATATAATTCCTATAATTATATAGCGGAGCCTTGGTTACCCACTGATTAATTGCTCGGCTGCTAACCAAAACCCATCAGCTGCTCTGTGGGAGAAAGATGTGAAAGTCTGCTTCTGTAAAGATTAAACCCGTTGCCCTGGAGTTGATTCCAACTCATAGCGACCCTATAGGACAGAGTGGAACTGCCCCATAGGGTTTTCAAGAAGCGCCTGGTGGATTCGAACTGCTGACCTGTTGGTTAGCAGCTGTAGCTGTTAACTACTACACCACCAGGGTTTCTGTTGGAAACTCTATGGGGCAGTTCTACTCTGTCCTACTGGATCGCGATGAGACAGAATTGACTTGATGGTAATGGGTGTAATTGTATAACATATATGATAGTATATAAATATATTTACATAATCAACTGGCAATATCTAAGAATGCTATTTCAACACTGATTGGTAAAGTAGTTCTCTAGCTGCTCAC
The DNA here is from genome assembly GCA_030035585.1 of Dugong dugon. Taxonomy (NCBI): domain Eukaryota; kingdom Metazoa; phylum Chordata; class Mammalia; order Sirenia; family Dugongidae; genus Dugong; species Dugong dugon. The sequence continues at coordinate 40,207,903 of CM057467.1, forward strand.
TGGTTTGTTTATTTCTACTGTTATTTATCTTTGACCGTGTCCCTTCCCAGTAGAGAGAGAAAGTTACATTCCTTTTCAGCTTGTAAGAGCTGACACTTCAGTTTTTTTCTGTGAACATTACTCACACCTAGGAGCAATTTAAAATCCCAAAGGATGAGTTATATTATATCCCAAAGGTGAGGTCTCTTCTTTGAAGGAGAGAACAGTCGGAGAAATACTTCAGAATGAAATGATGCTGGACAGGCCCATCCATCCTCTCCACCAAAATCTTGGGTAACTGTGAACTCTCCGGCTGCATAGTTGGTGGGCTATGAATGATCTGCAAGCCTGTGACTCTTATGGATAACACTCTTAGTTGGGCCTGTGCTCACCCCTGGGAGATATCCTGTGGCCTGAATTGTGGCTGCTCAGTGGACATAATGGCTGCTAATCCTGTTGCCTTCTGGAAAGACTGACTCCTTCTTGTCTTCAGTCAACGACAGTGCCTCACCCAGGCAGTCTGCAAATTCCACCCTACTCTCTCCTTACAGCTTCTCTCTAATCCTCAGGGAAGTGAGAGTTAGCTTCAGACTTTTCTGTTTATGCCTGCAGAAAGGTACTTCTGGCCCTCACCTGAGTCATTTTTCTCAGCATTGCTCCACACTGTTTTTTTTTTTTTTCTTTCTTTTTGCTCCACACTATGTTGTTGCTGTTTTTAGCTACCATTGAGTCACCCTCTACTCATACAACTCCATGCACCATGGAAGAGAACTCTGCCTGGTCCTGCACCATCCCCATGTTCTGTGTGGATCAAACTTTTGTGATCCTTAGGGTTTTCATTGACTGATTTTTGGAAGTAGATCACCAGGCTCTTCTTCCTAGTCTGCCTTAGTCTAGACGCTCCACTGAAACCTGTTCAGCATCATAGTAACACACAAGCCTCCACTGAAGACGAGTAGTGGCTGTGCATGAGGTGTATTGGTTGGGAATCAAATCTGGGTCTCCTGCATGGAAGGTGAGAATTCTACCACTGCATCGTTATTGCCCCAGGTGCCACAATTTACCAAGAAGAAACTATTGCCGTTGAGTTGATTCCAACTCATAGCAATCCTGTAGAATAGAGTAGAACTGCCCCATAGGGTTTCCAAGGAGCGCTTGGTGGATTCTAACTTCCAACCTTTTGGTTAGCAGCTGAACTCTTAACCACTACACCACCAGGGTTTAGCTAGTCCTATCTCTTTTTTTTTCTTTCTCTTACTAGGGTTTCTACTTTCTGTTTATGTATTTGACTAAGCAGCGCTAAGTGCTGAGTTACCACCAACACACTCTTCACTTTTACTTTTTTCTGTTTCGGATCAATCTAACAAATATTTCTGAGGTTATATTTCAGAACAATTAGTTTCTTCAGCAATTCCTCAAATCTAGGTTAATATCCTGGCTCCACCACTTACTATCTGGGTAAACTTAAGCAAGTTTACAAAAATTGTAGACAATGGTTATTATCTTATTGTAGATTAGAAGGCAACTTCCTGCTCTTTCCCACCAAATTAGTTATTCCCTCAAGTTGCCTTTTTATACATTCATTAAACCATACTATTTAGGTGGACAAAGCAGTAATACAGTACATTTTTATTTTAAGTCTATATTAATGCCCTCTCCTCATAGGTTCTGTTTTGGTTCAATAGACTTTTGTCTATTGAACAAATATTAGGCTTTGAAATTTTTTTTTTCATCTTCCTTATTTACCCCTTCTCTCCTCAGTGGTAATCAGTAATATGAGCCATATGCCAGGCAATAAATGGTTGACTAAACCACAAACCTGATATATTAACTGTATGACTTGCAACTAAACACCTTTTGTGTAGTAAGATCATACATATTCATTACACGTGTATGTATTAATTTTTATAATTCTTTGTCTTTAGTTTTAAAAAAAATCCTGGTCTCCAAAAACGTTTCCCCTTCATGTTGATGGAACATATATCTCTAAGTAAACATGACATTATTCTGAGTTCTAAAATAATTGAAATATATTTAAGTTTGGAAAGTTTTTTATTAGATTTTAACAGCATTGTGTCAACTGAATTTCACAATAAGAATATTAGAAAAATTAAGTACATGAAGCCTGAAGTTACAGATTTTTTTTTAAGACTCCAGAACACATAATTTTAATATCAGTATTCCCTGTACTTGATGTAGACAGTTTTCAAATGTCAGAATTTTGCCAGTGTTTTGTTTCTCAGTCAATGCTATTTTCATAGTAAAACACTTCTAGCTCTGCAAACTACAAATGATTCTGCTAAAAGTGAAGATTATCAGGGTTGGTGCTTTAGATGCCTGTAACAACTGAATAAATACTCTCATGAGCCTAAGGACAAGTCTCGAACTATAACAAGTCTCAAAATTGAACAATAAAGGGACCTTGAGACAAACAGCACTTTAATTAAAAGTCAGTCTCTTTGCAACTGTAAATAGATTGGAAAATATTAATTTCTTTATTAAAAATTACTTTAAAATTAATGTATATTACTTAATGACTAATTGTTCCATACTGAGTTCTGGTTCTAGGCTATCAATACTAAGACTGGGGAAAGGGGTTTTTGGAGAAAAGCAAGTACAGTTGCTAATAGTATTTTTTAGTATATTTGCAAGAGTTGAGTGCTTCCACTTTGAACTAACTTTTGAAATGATAGTCTTAATGAATATTCAGTTAGAGTAATTTCTGCAATGAGACGTCATGTTTTATGAAGGAGAGACTACAACCTAGTAGAAAGCACACAAGCTGTGGCCTTACAAATGCCAAGTTTTATATTCTGGATCCATTACTTATTTGTTGTATGATGTTGTGCAAGTTGTTTAACTTTTCTGAAACTTGCTAAGTTTTGTATGTTCGTTTAGAAAATAGAGACATTAATATCTATTTTCAAAGATTATTGTGAGAATTAAAAGAAATGTGTTTGCAGCACCTGGTGCATAACTGTTACTACCAAAAGATAGCTATTTGTTATTATCAGCATTAATCCAGTTTAAAAGTCTCCCTAAGATCTTCTGATTTTAATGTTACATATGATTCACTTCTAAAATATTTTAAAATGTTAAACTTGAAATCAGTTTTTTTGGGGTTTCATGGACCTAGGAAGAGCCCTGATGGTGCAGTGGTTGAGCACTGGGCTGCTAACTGAAAGGTCAGTGGTTCAAACCCACCAGCCAGCCTCTCCCTGGGAGAAAGATGTGGCAGTCGGCTTCGGTAGAGTACAGCCTTGGAAATCCTAGTTCTACTCTGTCCTATAGGGTTGCTATGAGTTGGAATTGACTCAACTGCAATTTTTTTTTTTAAATGGACCTAGGACTCATTTATCAAATTCATTCATGTGCCAAACATTGATCACTTACATGTGGTAGGCAGAAAGCTAGGCCATGCAGACCACAAAGAAAGGAATAATAGACTGCTACATAAATACTTAATAACATGGGTGTCATTAAAATGCAGCATTTTTATGAAAATAATGCACACCCTCTATGTTTGTTTGCCAACTGCATCCTCCCTCCGAGAGGTATTACTTTAAGTGTGCTGTGCTGATTTTTTTGAACAGCAACAGGTAAAAGAAAATTGACAGAGCAGTGCTTAATACCTCATCGGGGAGGGCAAGGTTGGCAAACAAACTTAGAAGGAGAGTGTTATTTGCATAAAAATACAGTAATGTTAACTGAACACATTCTTTGCATTAAGCACTACAACTGAACACTTTAAGAATTTGCTGTCAATTTCAATGAACAGTTGCAGTTGTTATTAAGTAAATATAAGTTTATTTTCTATAATTACATTCAATTTATATTTTAGTTCCTTTCTGTGGGGAAGTGGAAACATAATCCCAATGTTTTATGGGTCCTTCCTTTCCTTTATTCGGATTACTGAATTTAATTTTTCATAAAGAGTATTGGTAATTATTCTGTCCTTTACTTCTGGCTCTGGAAAAATTTGCATATGACTCTTAATATTTCTTTACATGCTTGAAAAATTTTCTCCCTGATGCTTTCTTGGTCTGGGTTTTTTCTTGGTGGAAAGAATTTAAATGTGGATTCAATTACTTTAATAGATATAAGAATAGACAGAATTTATATTTTTTCTTGTGTCAATTTTGGTAAGTTTTGTTTTTAAATAATTTGTTCATTTCATCTAAATTTGTCAAATATTTTAGTATACAGTTCATAAAACTTCCTTATTTTTATTTTCTTTAGGTTCTAAAATGTGGTTCACTTTTTAATCTGGATACTGATAATTTGTCTATTCTCTCTTTCTCTGTCTGTTTCTCTTTTTCCATTATTCTTACCAAAGCTTTGCCAATGTCATTGATCTTTTATAGAACCAATTTTGGTCTCTATTTTTTTTTTTTTCTGTTTTACTGATATCTGCTCTTTATCATTGACTCCCTTTGTTTACCTTGCATTCAATATTGTATTCTTCTCTTAGCTTCAATTAGATTAGGTAATTGATTTGCAGTCCTTTTTTCTTTTGTGTTTTTTGCACTTAAGGCTATACATCTCCCTCTAAGCACTGTTTTAGCTCAGTCTCACCAGTTTTTCTATACCAAATTATCGGTATCATTTAGATAAACATCTTTTCAAATTCCTGTTATGATTTTTTTTTTAATTTGACTTATGAGTAATTTTCTAATGTGTCAATTATTTAACAAACATTTGGGGATTTCTCTAACTTTTACGTTTTTGTTTTCTAGCTTAATTCTACTGTGAACAAAAAACATCTTCTGAAGATTGCAATCATTTTTTATAGCCTAAGATATGATGAATTTGTATAAATGTGTACTTGAATATGTAATCATATATATTCAGATCTTCTATATCTTCCCTGGTTTTTTTGTTCTTTTTTTATTATAATGCTTTGTTGTGTTTTTGATGAAAGTTTACACAGCAAATTTGGTTCCCATTTAACGATTTTTATACATATTGTTCAGTGCCATTGGTTGCATTTTTCACAATATGTCAACATTCTCATTATTTCTGTTCTGGTTGTTTTGTCTTCATTAACCTAGCTTCTCTACCCCCCCCCCCCCCCCACCTTTACCTTCTCATCTTTGCTTTAGGGTAAATGCTGACCTTTTGGTCTCATGTAGATGATCTTTTAAAGAAGAACAGTACTTACTGGCAGTATATTTTATGAGCCAATCTGTTATTGAGCTGAAAGACAGCCTTCAGGTGTGGTTTCAGTACAAAGTTTAAAGGGTATTGCAGGGCAGTAAGGCTGCTATGAGTTGGAATTGACTCAGTGGCAACAGGTTTGGATTTTGTTTTGTATTTTTTTGGTTTCAGGGCAATAGTCTCAGGGGTTCCTTTAATCTCTTGAGGAAGAGGTCCAGTAACTCTGGCCTTTAAGTATTTGGGTTTTGTTCTGCATTTTTCTACCATTCTAACCAAGACCATTGTGTCCCAAGTCAGAATGGTCAGTAGTGGTAGCCAGGCACCATCTAGTTCTTCTGGTCTTGGGATAGATGAGGCCATGATTCAGGTAGGCTATTAGGTCTATAGACTAGTTTCTTCTTTGATTCTTTGATTTCCTTCTTTCCCTTTTGCTCCAGAAGAGTAGAGACCAATAGATGTATCTTATGACTTTTTGTTCTTCTTGATGTTTTTGCCATTTACTTGTTTGGTCTTTCAGTTTTAGTTATTAAGTGATATATTCAAATATTTTGGAGTTTTCTATTTTTCTTTATTGTTTATTAATTTTTGCTCTGTATATTTTGAAGCTCTTTTATTTACATACAAATTTAGAAGTGTCAGATATTTCTCTTATCAATGTGAAATGCTCCTTTTATCTCTAGTAATGTTTCTTGCCTCAAAGAATCTACTTTTTCTGATATTAATATAGGTGTTTCAGCTTTCTTCTGAATAGTGTTTCCATAGTACGTTTTTCTCTTCTTTACTCTTCAACATTTCATTTTCCTTAAATTTAAGGTTATCTCTTGCATGCTTTATTTATTTTTTCCTTTTAAGTCCAGTCTGACAATCCTGCCTTTTAATTGAAATATTAATCTATATTTAATGAAATTCTCTATATATTACTTTTTTCCTAGTTGACCTACTTCTTTTGTGTTTCTTTTTATTTAATGTCTTGCTTTGTTTTGTGCTAATCCAGTGATTTTATTTTTATGATTCTATTTTACTTTCTTTTAGTTTGTTAGTAATACATTCTTTCACTCTTATTTTGGTGGCTACCTTAGGGATAACATTTTTCGCTCTAATATAAAGTAGAACTTCAACACCTCCTTGACAGTGTTAGGACGGTAGGGCCTACTTTAAATCTATTTAACACCCTCTTGTGTTTTTCATTATACTTGTACTACTTTTAATTATATATATATATATATAATTTGTTTGAACTATATATATTTAAAATGTTTGTTTTCTACAGATAAAGATCATTTATTTTGCTCTTAAATTGTTCTTTCTCCATTTTTATAATTCCACATAGGACCATTTTATTTCTGCCTGAAAAATTCCCTTTAGTATTGCTTTTAATTGGGTCCTCTACTGACAAACTGTTTCAGGTTTTATTTGTCTGGGAAAATTTTACTTTGACTTCTCTTTTGAAACATATTTTTATAAGGTAAAATATACTGAGTTGGTAGTTATTTACTTCCAACACTTTAAAGATATTATTTTATTTTCTTCTGTCATTGATTGCTTTTGCATAGAGGTAAACTGAGAGTCATATTCAAACCAGGGTATATTTTTTCCCTCCTTGTTTTTTTTTTTTTTTTGGATCTTGTTTGTTGACATGCCTAGCATTTCTTTTTTTTTTCTATTGTGCTAGATATAGTGAATCTAAATTTGTGGAGGATCTAGATGATGTGGTATCCTGAGAAAAGATTCATCCTACTTCTGCTCAGCATTCACTCTCTAAGATCAGTAGATCTGCATTACCCATTGCAGTTGAGTCGACTCAAACTCATAGCCATCCTATAGGACAGAGTAGAACCACCACATAAGGTTTTCAAGGATGTAGCCAAGGCTGTAATCTTTACAGAAGCAGACTGCTACATCTTTCTCTTGCAGAGTGGCTAGTGGGTTTGAATCACCAAACTTTCAGTTAGCAGCTGAGTGCTTAACCACTGTATCATCAATAGACACTCTGAGTGGAAAAAAAAAAAAGGTTGGCAGAACATAGGCTCACCTCTCTGAGGATTTATCTACAGGATCTTTGCCTCTGAAGTTTTGTCAACTTTGCTAAATTTTTTTAAATAAATATTTTATATGGAATTTATAGTTGTTTTCCACAAGAGTATCCATTGCCACAAGCTACTTCATCTTAACAAAAGTGGAAGTTTACTAATGAAGAGAATTATATATATATATAATACACGTTTATATTATAAATATATATATAATATACTAATGAAGTGTCTACTATATAATACTATATAAGTATATACTATATAAGTATATAATATACTAATGAAGAGAATTATATAGATATTTTATGTATATATTATAATATATATATTTCTCTTTATTAGCTCTCTTCATTCAAATATACATATATATATATATATATATATATATATATATATATATATATTATATGTTGATTAAGGAGTTCAGATACCCTATCCCCCAACCTAATGGATTCATTAGAAGTGAAATAGTCTTAATTGTAGTAACTATTTTTAAATATTTTCTTCTTAATGCATTTTTACACTTGTATTTAATTTTAAAATTTTATTTTTATAATTTTAAAGTAACTGTTCTGTAAGTATATTAACACCATGTATTTATTTTATTCTCATTATTGTTTTGTGTTAAAATATGTATAATATGTATTACTTTTTCAGCTGAAATTATATACAAAAATGAGAACATTTTGTCATTTGTCTTCATTGGTCTGGATGTTTCTTTTTCAGTTTGATGACCTCATTAGAGGGTTAAACCAGAGTACACTGGAAAATCTTATTAAGATGAATACTACATTTATTAGTTATAAAACAAAGCCACTTTTAAGATCTCTTTATCAACCTTTGGCCTTCTTTTAAGGATTTCTCAGTTGGTCTCTGAGTCATTTCTCAGGAAAATGCTATTATCTGTGTAGACTGTGATTTTTTTTTACAAGCATCTGTATTTCAGAAAAGTTAGTTTTGACTAATTTTCTAGCATGAGTAGAAATGAGGAGGAAAAGTTCATATGCGTCATCTTATCTGAATCTTGTTTGGTAGATCTGTTGTTTAAATAATTTTTATATAAGATTAGAAGACTCAGTGAAAACCCAGAAATCATTTAGGCACCTAACTTTTTGATTATGATTAATAGTAAGAAATACATTTTATATTACATCCCAGTACATAGATACATTTATATTTAAAATTAAAAGCTTCATGAAACAGCAGGTAATCATTGTGAGAAATATACTAATATTTATTCTATTTTATTGTTTTTATAGCGGCCATTACCACATAATTGATTTTACCACCTACTGATAAGTAGGCATTTAGATCTATGATCCATTTTGAGATAGTTTTTGTAACCAGTATGAGGTTTTGGTTAAGGTTCGTTTATTTACCTATGGATATTCAATTGTTCCATCACCTTTTGTTGCAACAGATAACATTTTCCATTGAGTTGCCATTGCATCTCTGTAAAAATTAATTATCCATACTAGTGTGAGTCTATTTGTAGGCTCTATACAGGCATACATGGGAGATATTGTGGGTTCAGTTGCCAACCACTGCAATAATGCGAATTGTCACAATGAAGCAAATCACACAGACTTTTTGGTTTCCCAGTGCATATAAAAGTTATGTTTACACTATACTGTGGTGGCACAGTGGTTAAGAACTACCGCTGCTAACCAGAAGGTTGGCAGTTCAAATCTACCAGCCGTTCTTTGGAAACCCTATGAGGTGGTTCTATTCTGTCCCATAGGATCACTATGAGTTGGAGTCAACTCAACGGCAATGGGTTTGGTTTTGGTTTTGATAGTCTATTATGTATGCGATAGCATTATGTTTAAAAAAAAGTATGTGCCTTAAATAAAGAAACAATTTATTGCTAAAAAGTGCTAACTATCATGTGAGCCTTCAGCGGGTCATAATCTTTTTGCTGGTGGAGGGTCTTGCCTTGATGTTGATGGCTGCTGACTGATCAGGTTGGTGGTTGCTGAAGGTTGGGGTGGCTCTGGCAATTTCTTAAAAGAAGACAACAGTGAAGTTTGCCACATCAATTGACTCTTACTTTCATGAAAGATTTCTCTGTAGCATGCGATGCTGTTTGATAACATTCTACCCATGGTAGAACTTCTTTAAAAATTACAGTCAATCGTCTCAAACCCTGTCATTGCTTTATCAATGAAGTTTATGTAATATTCTAAATCCTTTGTTGTTATTTCAACAGTGTTCATAGCATCTTCACTAGGAGTAGATTCCATCTCAAGAAACTACTTTCTTCCTTCATCCATGATAAGCAACTCCACATCCATTAAAGTTTCATCATGAGATTGTAGCAATTCAGTTACATCTTCAGGCTCCACTTCTAATTCTAGTTCTCTTGCAATTTCCATCACATCTGCAGTTACTTCCTTCACTGAAGTCTTGAACCCCTTAAAGTCATCTATGAGGGTTTGAATCAACTTTTTTGATATTGTGACCTCCTCCCATAAATCATGAATGTTCTTAATGGCATCTAGAATAGTGAATCCTTTCCAGAAGTTTTTCAATTTACTTTGCCCAGATCCATCAGAGGAATCAGTATCTATGGCAGCTGTAGCTTTAGGAAATGTATTTCTTAAATAATAAGACTTGAAATCTGAGATTACTCATTGATCCATGGGCTGCAGAATGGGTGTTAATGTTAGCAGGCATGAAAAAACATTAATCTACTTGTACATCTCCATCAGAGCTCTTGGGTGACCAGGTGCATTGTCAATGAGCAGTAATAGTTTGAAAGGAGTGGTTTTTTTGTTGTTGTTGTTGTTGTTTTTTCTGAGCAGTAGGTCTCAACAACTAAAAAACAAAAAAACACTGCCATCCAGTCAACTGTAAGTCATAGTTGACCCTATGGGGTTCCCAAGGCTGTAAAAATCTATGGAAGCAGACAGCCACATCTTTCTCCCGTGGAGCTGCTGGTGGTTTCGAAGCTCTGACCTTTCAATTAGCAGCCAAATGCTTTAACCACTGCAACACCAGAGCTCTTTATTGTCTCAACAGCAGGCTTAATATATTCAGTAAACCATGTTGTAAATAGATATGCTGTCATCCAGGCTTCGTTGTGCCATTTATACAGCACAGCAGAGTAAATTTAGCATAATTCTTAAAAGACCTAGGATTTTCAGAATGATAAATGAGCATTGGCTTCAACTTAAAGTCACTAGCTGTATTAGCCCTTAACAAGAGAGTTAGTCTGTCCTTTGAAGCTTTAAATCCAGGCATTGACTTCTCCTTCCTAGCTATGAAGGTTCTAGATGACATCTACCAGTATAAGGCTGTTTCATCTACATTGAGAATCTGTTGCTTAGTGTAGCTACTTTGATCAATTATGCTAGCTAGATCTTCTGGATAACTTACTGCAGCTTCTACATCAGCACTTGCTGCTTCACCTTACACTTTTATGTTATGGAGATGGCTTCTTTCCTTAAACTTCATGAACCAACCTCTGCTAGTTTAAGACTTTTCTTCTGCTGCTTCCTAACCACTCTCAACCTTCATAGAATTGAGAGAGTTAAGGCCTTGCTCTGGATTAGGCTTTGGTTTAAGGGAATGTTATGATTGATTTGATCTTCTATCCAGACCACTAAAACTTTCTCCATCTCAGCAATAAGGCTGTTTCCCTCTCTTATCATTTGTATTATCACTGGAGTAGAACTTTTAATTTCCTTCAAAAACTTTTCCTTTGCATTCGCAACTTGGTTCGGCACAAGAGACCTACCTTTCAGCCTGTCTCGGCTTTCCACATGCTTTCCTCACTAAGCTTAATCATTTCTAGCTTTTGATTTAAAGAGAAAGATGTGTACTCTTCCTTTCACTTGGACACTTAGAGGACATTGTAGGGTTATTAATTGGTCTAACTTCGATATTGTCATGTCTCAGGGAATAGGGAGGCTGAGGAGAGGGAAAGAGACAAGGGAAAGTCTGCTCAGTGGGGCAGTCAGAACACATAAACACTTAATATGAAATATCTGCAAAGTGTGATAAAGCGAAGCATGATAAAACAAGGTATGCCTGTGCTTAGTTCCGTTGATCTATGCATGAAATACAGTGATAAAGTTAAGTGCTCGGCTGCTAAACTAAAAGTTGGCAGTTCTAACCTGCCAGCATCTCTGCGGGAGAAAAGATCCAGTGAACTGCTCCCATAAAGATTACAGCCTAGGAAACCTTGTGCGGCAGTTCAGGTCTGTCATATAGGGTCACTATGCATCGGAATTGACTCCAGGGCACACAGCAACAACAACAATTCTAATTAGCACATTAGTTCTGAACAATTGATTATTTAATTGTTAGTCATATTTTCTGACTTCCTTGTAGTTCTAGAACTTTTTCATTGTATGCCAGACATTGTGAATTTTAACATGTTGGGTGTTGGATATTTTTGTGCTATTAAAAATATTCTTGAATTTTTTGTGGGACTAGGTTAGGTTATTTGAAAATAGTTTAATTTTTCAGATATTCCTTTTAAGATTTGTAAGGCAATGTCAAATCAGTAGTTAGTCTAGGGTTTATTATTCCATATTACTGAGGCAAGACACTTCTGTGTACTCTATCCAATGTAACATGGAAGATAAGTTTTTCCAGTCTGGCTGATGAGAAAGAATAATTTTTCTACCTTTCCATGAGAACTGTGAACGGTTTCTTCTAATCCTTTTTAGGTGGTTTGCTTCTTGGCTTTATGTGGTTTCCTTACATACATGTGTTGACCAGTACTCAGCTGAACACTCAAGGAGGACCTTCTGCAAGTCCTCATAGTCTTCTTTTCATGCAGCTCTTTTCTCTCCAGTGTTCTGTCTTCACACTCCAACTGTTTTGGTCTCTGTGTTCTATCAGCTCTGTCCTTCAGCTCAAAGAGTAGCCCTGGCTCCACTTGTGTACTTCCTCCCTGCATTGTGGCCTAGAAACTCTTTCAAGGCAGTAAGCTGAGGCAATCATAGGGCTCACTTCATTTGTTTCCTTCACTGACTGTTATTCAGTGTCTTAAACACCAATATTCATTTTCACTGTTTTTTGGTTGATACTGAAAAGAGGATAACTTCACTCCCCATTATTCCATCTTGGCTGGAAGCAGAAGTCTGAATTTCTATATACTTTAATAAGATGATATAATTCTTTAAACTTTATTTGTTATGTTTTGAGATAAACTGAAGAGTCTCACATTACATACATGAATATATAACTTTTAATTATAATTACACTCATAGTAAGGAGGGTAGCTTCCATCACCAGGGACAATTGTGTAGATAGTCTTTAAAATTAGATTTAAAACTTTGTTGAAATTAAGTATTTAGTAGATTTCATATATTTATTAAATAACTATGAATTTCTTCTCTACTCTCTTCTCCATAGTCAAAATAACAGTGACTAACTCCATTTTGTCACATTATTGGAGAAAAAAAATTGTTTATCTCAATTTTCAAAACATTTTAAAGTCTTACTTGAAAGTGTAAAGTAAAAACGAAAAAAGAAAGAAAGAAATTAGATCAGCTGGAGAAGGAAACAAGACTTTTTGAAAAGTGTTTTATAATTTGTCAAGGTTTAGTCATTGGCACTTCTTTCTTAACCTGGGCCCATAATAGAATAACATCTCTAAAGTGTAAAAAGAAAATCTTCAAAATAAAATTAAACAGCACTTAAACTGCCACCTTAGCCTTTTTAATGTGTTCTTTATTTTTGCTTTGCTTATATAAGTTGACTAAAACATGGTAAGCTAGTGAGAAATGGCACAGAGGTCTGGAAATCTGAAGATGTTGTACTTAAATTCCACGCTGAGGGGAATTAGGAAAAGTGCACTACTGTTACCTGGGGGATCTGATATTCCTGCCAACTTTAAGCAAACAATCAAACAAACAAAAAAAGTGTATAATGTAGAGAAGGAAAAGGAAAGAGAATATAAGGTATACTTTTCTTATAGTAAGATTGCAGATATTTGTCATAGTAGGTCTTCTCCTTCTAACTCAGATTTGCTGTAAGGCTTGTGGGGCATATGTTAGGTGTTTAGAGACAACAGCTGTAATCAGCTTTTAATTAGGTCAGATGATTGCATTCCCAGCCATAGAGATAGTATTTGACCCACTTTACTGATGTTTGCCTCGTACCCAGCCTGAAACCCTTTCAGAATCTCCTTGCTGCTATGCAGAAGGTAAATTCTTATATATCAAATTAAGTAGCCTCACTTAAAATAGACTTCAAAGACAGTGACATAGAATAAGTACCAAATGGTAAAGAAATTATTTTAATCATATCTATCTAGCTACCTACCTATCTGCCTACCTACCTACCTATCCATCTATCTATCTACCTATGTTATGTTAAAAAAAAAATTGAGGAATTCCATAAAAAACTAAGGATATTAATTTCATAATAAAGTAAATGAGTATGTGTCTAACAGTTACAAACAATCCTGCTCCTTCGGTTGTTTAACAATCTAAGAACTTTTTATAAACATCAAATGTATATTTACAAAATAGCTTACTAAAAATTATTATATGTTCTGGAAATGTTACAAGTTTTATGTGTTTGGTACCTTTGGATACTAACTGACAAATGGAAGAGACCCTAGAAAGTTACAGTGTGAATTTATTTAGAGGCAATTTAATGTACTTCTGTTTGAAAAGCTTTGCTATAAAACAGGGTGTAAGCCTGTTTTTTCCTTGCAAAAAATTACAAAAACCAGTGGCAAGATATGTCTATTTTTCAACACATTTTACACTGCTTTGAGGAACATAACAACAGATACAGAGAAATCTCAATAATAAGGAGAAAGTTAATTAGCCCATATCTGCAAATGAACAAAGGAATCGAGGAAGAGAGGGGAAAAATAAAAATAAAAATACTGTCTATAAATGCTAGGGGCAACAGCAAATATTGAAATGTTCATAATTAAGCCAGCCATTGTGTTATACTTAGAATAATATGCCACTTGAATTTCAGGTATCTTCAGTTATTTAGTATTTGCTATCCCCTAATAAACTAATGAATTATGTTTGTACCTTGACAAATGCTGTACCTATTTTAGGAAGGAAATGAGATTTCAGAAATTATATCCCTCCTGCATGTGTTGTTGACATGGTATAATGACATTTTTATGCAATAATTTTCTTTCCCCTTGTTATGTATAGTAACTACTTCTATAAGACACTATCTTAACTACCATATCTTAACTTTGAAGCTTATAGCATTTATAGTTTAAAATAATAACTTTTAAAAATAATTTTTAAATTACATTACTAGTATTTAGAATGACATTATTAATGTTCAAAAATAAAATTGTAAATATAAAGTATTTTCAAAATGAAAACAATTTATAATAGAATCTGTAACCTAGAGTAAAAAGAAGGTGAAAAAGAGATTTTCTTAACAGCTGCTTGTAGTCAAATGAGGATACAAAGGCTTGTGGACTTATATCTGATCATATGTCTTAATAATAATACATTTTGATAGGCACAAAATTGAGACTTTAAAATATAATCAGTAGTCATTGCAAAACTCCTGGCATAGAAAATGTATATGCTGAATTTTAAGCATGCACAATATATATTTTTTTTATTGTGCTTTATGTGAAGTTTACAGTTCAAGTCAGTTTCTCATACAAAAATTTATACACACATTGCTATGTGACCCTAGCTGCTCTTCCTATAATGTGTCAGCACACCCCGGATTTCCTGTGCCCATTCAACCAGCTCCTGTCCCTTTTTGCCTTCTCATCTTTCGTCTGGACAGGAGCTGCCCATTTAGTCTCATGTATCTACTTAAGCTAAGAAGCATTCTCTTCACAAGCATTTTTTTATGTCCCATAGTCCAGTCTAATCTTTGTCCGAAGAGTTGGCTTCTGGAATGGTTTCAGTTCTGGGCTAACAGAGAGTCTGGGGGCCATGTCTTCCAGGGTCCCTTCAGTCTCAGTCAGACCATTAAGTCTGGTCTTTTTACTAGAATTTGAGTTCTGCACCCTACTTTTCTCCTGCTCCATCACGGACTCTCTGTTGTGTTCCCTGTCATTGGTGGTAGCTGGGTACCATCTAGTTCTTCTGGTCTCAGGCTGATGAAGTCTCTGGTTTATGTGGCCCTTTCTGTCTCTTGGGTTAATATTTTCCTTGTGTCTTTGATGTTCTTCATTCTCCTTTGCTCCAGATGGCTTGGGACCAATTGATGTGTCTTAGATGGCCACTTGCTAGCTTTTAAGACCCCAGACTCCACTCACCAAAGTGGGAGGCGGAACATTTTCTTAATAAACTTTGTTATTCCAGTGGACCTAGATGTCCCCTGAAACCGTGGTCCTAAGAACCCCACCAGTGCTACTCTGTCCCTCAAAGTATTTGATTGTATTCAGGAAACTTCTTAGCTTTTGGTTTAGTCCAGTTGTGCTGACTTCCCCTGTGTTTTGTGTTGTCCTTCCCTTCACCTAAAATAATTCTTATCTACTATCTAGTTAGTGAATCCTCATCTCTCTCCCTCTCCACCCTCATAGCCATCAAAGAATGTTTTCTTCTGTGTTTAAACCATTTCTTGAGTTCTTATAATAGTGGTCTCCTACAATATTTGTCCTTTTGTGACTGACTGAGTTCAGTCAGCATGATGCCTTTCAGATTCATCCATGTTATGAGATGTTTCAAGGATTCATCATTGTTCTTTATCATTGCATAGTATTCCATTGTGTGCATATACCATAATTTGTTTATCCTTTCATCCACTGATGGGCACCTAGGTTGTTTCCATCTTTTTGCTACTGTGAACAGTTAAGCACGCACAATATTAAGTCACAAGAGTCTTAGTCAATTTTATTGGGTTTGTTGTTGTTGTTAGCTGCTCTCAAGTCATCCCAGTCTCATAGTGACACTACGCATAACAAAACAAAATGCTACCACGTTCACATTGGATCACTGTGATCCATAGTGTTTTCACTGACTGATTTTTGGCTGTAGGTCACCAGGCCTTTCTTCCTAGTCTGTCTTATGGAAGCTCCTCTGAAACCTGTTCAGCATCATAGTAACACACAAGCCTTCACTGACAGATAGTTGGTGGCTGTGCATGAAGTGCATTGGCTTGGAATCTCCCCCACACTGAAGGGGAGTAAAACACCACTGACTGAACCACCAATGACCTCTTTATTGATTTACATATTTTATATATATATATATATATATATATATACATATATATATATACACTATAGAAATGTACTGATATAGATTGATAGGTACATAAACAGATATTAGTCTTTAATTTACGAATAACTTTCTATCACATAAAAACAACAATACATATAGTAAGATTAAGGGTCAAAGAAATAAACAATTAGTAAGCTGTGTAATTAGAATTCAGTGTAGTGGACAACAAGTATATTTGTATCAAAGATGTCCATACATCTACTGCAAAAATCACTGAGGTTCAAAAAGAAGCCATTGTGGCTAAAAATGGCTTATTGGTTTTAAGAAAAATAGGATAAGAGAAAAAGATGAAGGTAAAGTACAATTGCTGTAAGTTAAACTAGCATTTTGAGGACAATTGTTTGGAAATGCATGTATTTAACATTCAGTGTTGGTTTTCAAGGAACATTCCTCATTTATAATTCTTTCCTTTGGCTATCTTAATTTAGAAGAAGTCGTTTTAATAGCAGATGTACCAACTTCATGTCCATGTTTGCTATTGTGACTTCTTTGTGGAATGACTGAAAAAAAAAAAAAAGTAGTTTGATATGAAGTGTTAATGGGTAGAATTCCCTCTAGTCATATGATGAACTCACGCCACCAGTAAGTAAGTTAGGGTTTTGTGTCCTACAGAACAATTTCTGTTTTCTCAAAATAGCACAGTTTTCACCAAAGCAAGCATCTTCACATCTTGCCTTTGATATCTGACCTTGATTTCTGTGCTTGTGACAGATTCCAGCTGACGATGCTAAATAGGAAAAATTATCAAATTCTTCACGACAATTATAGTATCTCTTTCCCCAGTATCTTCACTCTTTTTTCACCTCCATTCCACATACTCAGATTAATATGAGGGCACAAGAAAATCTAAATGTTGTGGAATGCTCAAAAATTGTTTATCTTTTATGTAGCATTGTTCTTCCTATAACTCAATTTCTAAGGCATTACTTCTTTAGTATGTACAACATTCCAAGGAGCTGGCTAGCAGATACGATTATCTTCAGGTTTATACTTGGGGAAACAATTTGCACAAGGTCAAAGGAAGTAATGTGTGCCCCAAACCTCAGTGTCGCCACGATTTATTTCCACAATGTGTTGTCCTCTATATTGAATACTGCAGGGTGATTATTTGAAGGCAACTGGATAGCATTGTGCTAATGAAGGTACAGAAGGATTTATAATTTTCATATTTTTAAAGAGTTAGGAACGATTCAGACTATTTTTGCAAGTAATTCTCAAATCTAACGGACCTAAAATTTCTGTCCGCCTGCAAAGTTGTATTAATTCTTAATATTTTTTTGAGTATCACCGGGTGACTCTTCTAAATGTTTCAATTTCTTTGCCTTTCCTCTGGAGGTAAAATCACTAGCATACGCCTCCTGAAAAAATATAATAACCTTGAGTAATGGTTAACAAAATTCTTCTTGAATACTGGAGTGGTAAGGGAAAAGCAAAGCAGTTAGGAAACTCACTGATATAATGAACCAACACTGATTTCCAAAAGTTGAATTTCATTTGGAATTTAGAAATCCTGAAAATAATAGCAGAATAATTTATGAAAATAATGATAATAGTGAACACTTATTGAAAGACGTCTGTAACTTGCATATTTTAGAGATTCTTGAACTTGAGCATCTACTAAAAATAAAATAAAATTCTGATTATATTTTAGATTATGCTCCTTTACACATGAAGATGTTATACAAATTTATATTGCAAATGATGGGATTACATTTAGAAGTGGATTAATGTGCCCAGTAAAATGTTCCAGAACTCACTTTACAGTGCAGGAAAAAAAAAGAAAATTATCAATTTGGTTAGGCCATGATTCCTAGTACTGTGTGATTTTCCTGTATGTTGTCAACCTGCCTCTATGATGTTAATGAGGGAGCATGGGTGGCAGTTGTGTTAGTAAGGCAGGACCTGGTCTACAAGACTGGATTGTGTCCTGAGGCAATCTCTTGAGATATAAAAGACAGAAGTGAGCAGTGAGACAGGGGAACCTCATACCATCAAGAAAGCAGTGCTGGGAGCAGAGCGCGTCCTTTGGACAGGGGTCCCTGCGCCGAGAAGCTCCTAGTCCTGGGGAACACTGATGAGAAGGCCGACAGAGAGAGAAAGACCTCCCCTGGAGCTGACGCCCTGAATTTGGACTTTTAGCCTACTTTGACTGTGAGGAAATAAACTTGTCTTCATTAAAACCATCCACTTGTGGTATTTCTGTTGTAGCAGCACTAGATGACTAAGACAGAATTTGGTACTGAGAGAGTGGGGTGCTTCTCTAACAGATACCTACAATGTGGAAGTGATTTTAAAACTGTGAATGGATAGATGTGCGGCAGTGACAGAGGACCAGCAGCAGCAGAGAACCTACAGCAGCAGAGAAGTGGTAGCAGCAGAGAACCAACAGCAGCAGAACCAGAAGACTAGTGCGAGATGGCACTGGAGCCGACCCACGGAGCGAGAGAGCTGGAGTGCCTATGTGCAGGAGGCTTCCTGCAGAGTGGGGTGCCTCTGGACACTTATACTGGTGGAGCTACAGAGCTTTGGAACACTTGCCCCAGCAGGGCAGAGACGGGCGTGAGGCCCGAGGGCCAAGAGGCCACAGGAAGCAGAAGCTGAAGAGACTAGGGACACAAGAAGCCTAGCTGCCTCAGTCTCAAAAGGTATGGCCATGACTTCAGGGGTTTCAAAGGGTGGAGCAATGGCCTCTGGTGCTTCTAAGGGTGGAGTCGCCACTCAGATGGACTAGGAGAATGGTGCACCTAAAGCCAAGGGAGCTGAGTTGCTGTCCCAGTGGGCCTAGAAGGCAGAGCTGAAGCCCAGGGCTGAGGGACCTCCACTCAAAATCCAGAGACTGTGGCCAATACCTAGAGTCTGGAGGGCAGGGCCATTGTGTAAATTGTCTCAGAGAATAGAGGATTATTTTCAAAGCCTTGAGAGCTAATGTAATGTGTTCTGCTGACTTGCTTGGTGCCTGTTATCACTTCTTTTCCTCTAGTTTCTCCCATTTGTAATGAAATGTCTAGCTTGTGCCTGTTCTGCCATTGTATCTTTGGAAGCAGGTAAGTTGTATTCTAGATTTCACAGATGAAGAGGAATTTTTGGATTTTAGACTTGGAGTTAAGACTTTTGCTATGATATGATGGGGTGAATATGTTTTCCATGTTGCAAGGATGTGATTTTTGGGGGGCCAAAGGGTGGAATGTCATGGTTTGAATTATGTCCCCCCAAAAATGTGTGTATTAATTTGGCTAGGCCATGATTCCTGGTACTGTGTGATTTTCCTGTATGTTGTAAACCTGCGTCTATGATGTTAATGAGGGAGGATGGGTGGCAGTTGTGTTAGTAAAGCAGGACCTGATCTACAAGACTGGATTGTGTCCTAAGGCAATCTCTTAAGATATAAAAGACAGAAGTGAGCAGTGAGACAGGGGGACTGCATACCATCAAGAAAGCAGTGCCAGGAGCAGAGCGCATCCTTTGGACTGGGGTCCCTGCGCAGAGAAGCTCCTAGTCCAGGCAAACACTGAAGAGAAGAAGGCCGACAGAGAGAAAAAGCCTTCTCCTGGAGGTGATGTCCTGTATTTGGACTTTTAGCCTACTTTGACCATGAGGAAATAAACTTGTCTTCATTAAAACCATCCACTTGTGGTATTTCTGTTGTAGCAGCACTAGATGACTAAGACAACAACATTTATTGAACAAATGTTTTTTGTAGGTCAACCATGTACTAGGATCTGGGTTAGGTATTGGGGATAGAATGATTGATTTAACTTGATCTCCGTCATTGAGGAGATTATAATATGTTATTTAACTTATTTTTTAAAAGAATGACTTCATGAAGTATGTTAAAAATGAAGATGGGTGTGAACTTGAGTCTGAAAAAGGAGTTACCACCCTGAAGAAAAGCCTGAAATTTGTTCAAAATGCTGACCTTCTTGCATTGCCTTTGAAGATCACTGGAAGAATGTCACCTTACAGCAATACACTGTTTCCATACATAGATGTATCTGCCTGGAGAATCCAGTCATGGACAGGAACTCTGGTTTCCTTGCCTGGGAGACTTTCCATTTCCCCAACTTTTTAGTGAGAAACTAACAAGGCAGAGGTAAGAAAACTCTTTGGGAGAGAGTGGAGCTGGATGTTCCAGAGAACAGTGTGTATTTGTCTTCCCCCTCATATCCCACCCCAACATTTTGTTTTTCTCACTCTGAGCCCAGTGAAAAGTTTATTAAACTGGTGTTTA
The DNA here is from genome assembly GCA_030035585.1 of Dugong dugon. Lineage (NCBI taxonomy): Eukaryota > Metazoa > Chordata > Mammalia > Sirenia > Dugongidae > Dugong > Dugong dugon. The sequence continues at coordinate 40,228,485 of CM057467.1, forward strand.
ACTCTCCGCTATTACCTTAAGGCATCACAGGTAGCTCTCTGTGAAAGAGCTATGGGAGAGGATGGGACAGGGGTGGATGTAGAGATTTAATGAAACTAACATAGCTAAGGCACAGATATTCTGCCACCACCCTGCCACCATCCACCAGGAAGGTGGTATGATGTTTTTTTCATTTTTGAGAGTTAAAAGATTAAAATAAAAAAAAAAAAAAGGTAACAGTAAAAAACCATGTGGTGTTGTGATCCCTGAGGGACAAAATATACATAGGACTCCATTTCTGTAAACGTCAGGTACCAGAACACCTCTTGGTGCAGTTCGCATCTGTGGGTGTCTCTGGGTCAGACAGAGCTGAGCAGTGAGATCTACTAATCCATTATTCTGTACAAAAGACCCCCTTGACTCAGTCTAGATCTTAAGCAGTAGATTTATCTTGCTTCAAAGGCTTGCAGACTCCTAGTCTGGGAATTGGGCCATCGAGGTTAGATCTTAAGAGAGGACAAGTAGCATCCGTTTCTCTATAGAAAGCATGATTTCACGAGCCCCACATGACAACAAGAACCAATAGAAGCAATAGCAACTACAAACTGAACAGATATTTGATGATTTTTAGTGGTAGCTAAGGGTAGATTTCAAACTCTTTACATTCTCATATATTAGTAAAAGACCTGGCATCAACTCATTTATTTTATAATAATTCCACAAAGAATAAAAGCTAGGATTTTAGACTCAATCAGATCTGGGCTGAAATTTGGGTTCAAATAGATCTACTACTTACTCACAGGTCAGAGCAAGCCACTGAATTTCTGTAAGGCACAGTTCCCTCAAACACAAAAGAAATAATTTGTAGTTAGATAATAACACTATTTTTTTTTTTTTTTATAGCAACTTTTAGGTGGTAGTTACCATGCTTGATGTTGTTACTGCTGAGGGCACAGAGGCCTTCCGGACTCAATGAGTCCTTGTCTTTCTCTTGTAAGAATACACAAAGGAGACTATTTCTGGGTTCAGCTCTAACAGGTTTATTTTACTTGTGACAAGTAAAAGGAGTCACTGGGGGCTCATGCCTCTCCAAAAGACTGACTCGAAAAGGGAAGCAAAGTGAGAGTTTATATGGGTTTGGTGGGGACAGTAGAGTAATGAATATTCAGTGAGTTTCTTTGATGGTGCAGGTCCTCCTCAGAATGGCAGTGTATACTAATTAGGCTGCACACACATCTGGAATCCAAGATGGAACCCACTGATATTGAAAAATGGAGTCCTCTCGGCAGCCCTTGGCATCACTTATTACGGGATATAGCACAGGTGCACTGATCTTCTGCACTACATCACCCCCTTCGGTGGACCAAGGAAGGTCTAACAGCAGTCACACCTTGTTCTTCTGTGCATGCGGGGCCGTAAAGGGGGAAGGGACTAGAAAAACACTAAGGAGGAAGTAGTAATTCATGGGTTGTTTTAACCTTATCTCATGTTGACAGGATGTGGTTCCTGTTTACCCAACTTCTAGATGGTAGTCTTAACAGCTTTTATTCCACCAGCACAGTTAACCCTAACTGTCTCAAAGTGAGACATACATAAGCAAAGAGAAAGGTGTAAGCTAAGTTGTTGAATAGTTTTGAAATAGTTACATGAGCAATCTTCCAAAAACAGTAATGATATATATGTGACAGCAGCAGATCCACAAAATCTTACAAAACACCCAAAATCATTTTATCCAACCACTTACCCAAGGATGGAATTACCTCTGTGATTTCCTTGGATTGACATTAGCCTCTGTTTAAACTATGAAATGCAGGGAGATTTAACAAGTAGTTTAGAAAATGCATGGACTTTAAAGCCAAAATATTTACATTCAGTTTTTGTCCTGGTCCCTTGCTAATTTTGAGATCTTGGTCCCATGGCTGAGTCTCTGTCTAGATTTCTCAGCTATAAAATGAGTGATATTAGTGAAAATTACAGAAAGATTGAATAAAAAAAAAAGTATAGTGTAATAAAAATAATCAGAAACCTGAATTAAATTCTGTGACTTAAGTTATTTAATCTTTCTGATCTTTGGTTTCCTTTCTTGTAAAATGTGGACATTTGTTTCTATTACTATTCAAAAAAAAAAAAAAAAATTGCTGTCAAGTCGATTCCAACCCATAGTCACCCTATAGGACAGCATAGAACTGCCCCATAGGATTTCCAAGGAGCGGCTGGTGGGTTCAAACTGCTGACCTTTTGGTTAGCAGGAGGGATTAAATGAGTGTTTATATATATATATATATATAAATCACTGACATGTAATTGCAATGTATGATGTGCCCTTTCTCATCCCTTCCACTTTGACCACATCAAGATTTTCTCCATCCTGTGATTACCTACAGCACTGATTTTGAATAACAGTAGGTGTTTGCAATTGTGTTCTTTTATGTGTCCTTAATTTGTTCTAACCTCTTTGAGGGCAAGAACTCTGTCTGATAGTATTTTTATCCTTCAGCAGTTCTGAGCATAGTGTTAAAATGATAGGAAAATGCCCAGTGAGCCACCCACCGATTCAGCAAGTTAAACAATTCATTCTGGCTGTTGGCTTACAGCCTAAGTAAAGTTAAGTGTACAGTGCCAACTTTATTCCCATAATAATTTTAGACCCTGCCTCCACCTGAGAAGACTATAGCTAAAGTGGGATATCAGGGGTCATGTGACTTTCAAATTGGTGTGCCTCAAATAATAGGAGAGGCCTGACCACCCTGATGGGTCTTTTGCCTTGTTAGTGCTGAGGACACAGGTAAATTTTAATGAAAAAAGTAGGCAAGTGACAGCTGAAGGTGGTGAGACCTCCCTCCTGAAAACAGATCTGGCGGGAGTATACCGGGAAAACCTAGGCTTCCACTTCCATCACTGTGACTTTACAGTCACCAGTGTGATATAAATGTAGTAACAGCTTGCTCTTCTGCAGGCCAACACAATTAGCCAGGGTTACCCAATCCTTAAAAGGTACTTAAGTTTAAACTGTGTATAAGGTGCAAGTCCTTCCCATCAATGAATCACTTACTGTTTCATTGATGGTGTTCTTCTGCCCCTATTTGCAGCAGTGTGGTCCTCCTTAAGTATAAGACCCTAAAGGGCAGAGACCAGGTTTCTGGGATTCTCTTTGATTAATTATACCTAGCAAGAGCTTTGCATCATTAGATGCTGCTTAAGTACTGAGGATGGAGTGTCCAGAGTCAAAGCCAATTTCAAACAAAGGAACTAAAAAGACTTTATTTCTTGGTACCACAAGAGTACTAGTAAAAATAAATTCTGGTGAAGCATTTCTTGCAGATAATTCCCAGTGACAAGGAACAGATCAAAGATAGAAGGAGGGCCTTTCTGTGCTCTCCTGAGAGGTCCTGAGAATGATTGTGCAGCACTTACAGATGCTGAAAACAGACTGGAAAGTTAAAGGCCTTGGTACCAAACCTGATTTCATTAAAATGTCTGTGCTTTATTAATCTTGTTGTCTGTTATTGTTTAAGTCAAGAGTCGCACATTGAAAGGGTGAGGAGAGAGCAGTCAAAAAAGAAGGGACTTTTAAGCTTGCTTTGGAGTCACCATGGAAACCTCAGCCATGGCCAGTTAGGTGAGGTGTCAGTATCCACCCATATGTGGACATACGTTCCTCCTATTTAGGAAGGAAAAAGTAGACTCTGACCTACTTCAGATGATACCATGAAAACAGAAACTTCCTGTATACTCTAGACTCCACTATGACATTAGTCTCAGATTATGAGCATCTGAAGCCCAGGAGAGAAAGGCATTGCATTTTACTTCCTTCTCCTTACTATGTTTCCTAGCCAGTTCTAAAAAAGTTCATATTTGTGACCTGGGAGGTAGAAGTTGGATAGAAAATAACCACTTGCCTTGTTTTTGCTAAAGGTAGTTAAGCTAAAGGTAGTTCAAACCACCTAGGAGAGGTCCCATGGGAGAAAGACCTGGTGAGCTACTCCCTTTAAGATTACTGTTGTTGTTGTCGAATGCCACAGAGTCAGCTCCAACTCATAGCAAACTTATGTACAATAGAACAAAACACTGCCCCATCCCGTGCCATCCTCACAGTCATTGTTATACTACAGCCCGTTGTTGCAACCACTGTGTCAATCCATCTCATTGAGGGTCCTCATCTTTTTTGCTAACCCTCTACTTTACCAAGCATGATGTCCTTCTCCAGGGACTGATCCCTTCTGATACCACGTGAAAGTATGTGAGACGTAGTCTTGCCATCTTTGCTTCCAAGAAGCATTCTGGTTGTACTTCTTCCAAGACAGATTTGTTCATTCTTTCGGCAGTCCATGGTATATTCAATATTCTTCCCCAAGACCACAATTCAAAGGTGTCAGTCAGTTCTTCTTCGGTCTTCTTTATTCATTGTCTAGATTTTGCATGTATATAATACAATTGAAAACACCATCCCTTGAGTCAGGCACACCTTAGTCTTCAAGGTGACATCTTTGCTTTTTAACACTTTAAAGAGGTCTTTTGCAGCAGATTTGCCCAATGCAATGCGTCGTTTGATTTCTTGACTGCTGCTTCCATGGGCGTTGATTGTGGATCCAAGTAAAATGAAATCCTTGACAATTTCAACCTTTTCTCTGTTTATCATGATGTTGCTTATTTGTCCAGTTGTGAGGATTTTTCTTTTCTTTATGTTGAGGTGTAACCCATACTGAAGGCTATAGTCTTTGATCTTCATCAGTAAGTGCTTCAAGTTCTCTTCACTCAGCAAGCATAACGCAAGTTGTTAATGAGTCTTCCCCCAATCCTGATGTCCCATTCTTCTTCATATAGCCGAGCTTCTAGGATTATTTGCTCAGAATACAGATTGAATAAGTATGGTGAAAGGTTATAACCTTGATGCATAACTTTCCTGACTTTAAACCATGCAGTATCCCCTTGTTCTGTTCGAACATGTCTGTCAGTTTGTTGTACGGTGGGAGCTTGCATGTTGTTGTGATGCTGGAAGCTATGCCACCAGTATTCAAATATCAGCAGGGTCACCCATGAAGGACAGATTTCACCCGAACTTCCAGACTAAGACAGACTAGGAAGAAGGACCTGGCAGTCTACTTCTGAAAATAATTAGCCAGTGAAAACCCTTACAAATTATAGCCTAAGAAACCCTATGGGGAAGTTCTACTCTGTGATACAGAGTCACTATGAGTTAGAAATTATCCAACAACAAGTAAGCATGTGTCAGGATTTACTTTAAAAATACAATTACCTTTTAAGTGTAGCCCATTGGGGTGCTGTACCTGAGGTGGGAGAGAGCAATGAAAAAGCTTCTGCACAAAATGGAAGAGCAGCATGTGAAGAGAAAGTAACTCAGGTTTACACATGCATCAAGTACCACAGGGAAAAAAGTTTCATCTTCCTGACTCAAATACTTAGTAAGCTTAAGGAAATGGATAAACATCAGAAGCAAAAGGTGAGTACAAGAAACAAATGTATGAGAAATAATAGCATAAACTTTGTAATTTAGACAACAGTCTTGAATACTAGTGGTGTCTGGAGAGACCCTGCAGTCAGCAGTAGAGATATTCTGACCAAGAGAAATAGAACATGTCAGTATGAATAAATAGTAATAAGAGCTGGGTGATATTGAACACTTACAATGTGCTCAGCATTATTTAGATAGATATAGATATAGACAGACAGACAAATAGATTTCACATACTCTCTCATTCTCACAAAACCCCTGTTTTCCCCCATGTTTTACATATCAGGAAATTGAAAAATATGATAATCATGGAGAAGACCAGATCTAGGAATGATATTTGAGTTCTACCACCCATGGCTAAACTGTTCAACATAATTAATACATATTCATTAGAGACTGGCATTTACAGGAAAATCACTCATCAGAGATTAGAATGTAATCTCTTTTAAGGTAAGGACTGTGATAACTTTAGTTATCACTTCAAGCGTTCTGGAATGTGTTAAGTCTACAATAATGACTGTTGGATGAATGTATTCTATATGTTCATTTAACCCTTTGGGAAATATGCATATTATTTTCTATAAACCTATTCCCATTGCCATGGATTCCGACGCATTGTAACCCTATAGGACAGAGTAGAACCGCCCCATAGGGTTTCCAAGGTTGTTATTTTTAAGTAAGCAGACTGCTACATCTTCCTCCTGCAGAGCTGCTGGTGAGTTCAAACCATGGATCTTTTGGTTACCAGCAGAGCACACTTTAACCACTGCACCACCAGGGCTCTTTTTTTCCTTTAGCTTTTTTTGGGGGAGGCTTTTCTCAACCCCTTTGCATTCCTAAAGTCTTAATCATATCTCCTGTAGGAGCCCTGGTGGTGCAGTGGTTAAAGTGATTGACTGCTAACCAAAATGTGGGTGGTTTGAAACCACCAGCAGCTCCAAGGGAGAAAGACGTGGCAGTCTGCTTCCGTAGAGATTTACAGCCTTAGAAACCCTATGGAGTTGCTATGTGTCGGAATCAACTCCACAGCAATGGGTTTGGTCAGTGGGTTTACAGGTTTTGTTGACACAGAAGGAACATTCTTAATAACCAGAAATGATCTGAAACTGCTCTGATTTAAACTTGTCAGTCTAGTAATTAAGTAGACATCATTACAAAGAACACTAGACTGAGAGTTAGAAAACCTGGGTTAGAGTCTTCATTCCTTGGCTTCTTCCTTGTGAGCAAATCACTTAATCCCTTGAACACTAGATTTAATTTATTATAAAGAGGGAAGTTTGGCACCACTTATCCCATGGAAAGTTTTATGGATGAAATCAAAATGATATTTATAGAAAAGTGCTTGCGTACTCTAAACCCTGTATATATGACAGTGAAAATATGACTTCACAGTGACCTCTAAGTGAGGTGTTCCTGTGCTGGATAGTTCCTATTTATGCAACCCCATGCAATTATATAAAGCCTAGACTTGTCTAGGGTCCTCCTTTCACTACAGCTATTGTAATCATCCAAAGCTAACAGTAGCTTAACTCTAATCCTCTAACTGATGTATCTGTGCTGAATTCTAATGAAGGGACAAAAATTGCTTTATGTGAAAAGCTTTCATTTACAAACTCTCCCTTCCGATGGAATCTTAAAGTTTTAGCATCTAGTTTATCCTGAGGGCATGGTAAAAGTAGATTTAGATAATACAATTTTTATTTATATCAGGATATTGCAATTTGTTTTTGTTACTAATAACACATATTGATGTGCATAAAATTCAAATGTCCATGAAAATGGTTGCAGAGAGGGTGTGTTCAATAAATGAATATTCATCCAATACTTTTTAAATGTCAATGGAACCCTGAAAAAGAGAAACAGAGCTTCTAGCTAGTGGAATCTCAAAATTCTTAATGGTGTAAAAAAAAATGATCAGAGGTTTAAAAATCTATAATAATAAAAATAATACCAATATAAGCATTTTACTAATAGCCAAAAGAAATTTCTTACTGAAATGACTTGAGGAAGGGGCAAGATGGATAGGGCTTAAATTATCTGTGGTATTATACCAGTATCCAAAAGTTTATTTGGATTTCTTTGACTAAGGAATTATTCTAGTGTTCTGCCAAACACAGTTTTGGGAAAATAGTTCAAATAAATTGAACACACCCCAGTTAGTCCACTAGTAAATAGAAAAGAGTATGTGTTCAAATCTGCTTATATACATAAATTATGTACAATATCTACTTATATAGCCATACAAAGAGTTTATATAACAGTTCTGGAATCTAATACAGTTTTATATTTAATTATATTTCTCCTTACATGCAGTAACCATGGCACATTCTAATCCCAAGGAAGCTTTATATTGACCTTTTCTATTTAGTTCTACTGAAAACACCCTTTGTTACTGTTGACAGTAACTGAAGTCCTCAGAGATTCTTTTGCCTCTTCTGTGGATTGCCTGCTCTAGTGCTCTCTTGGATGAGTCCAACCAGGGCACGCTGAAGGGCTGGGAGAACCATCTGTATTAGTTTCCTAGGGCTGCCATAACAAAATATCACAAAGTGGGTGGCTTTAAAAAACAGAAATTCAGGGTGTTGGCAGAATCATGCTGTCTCCAAAGGCTTTAGGGAAAGATCTTTTCTTCACCCTCTCAGCTTCTAATAGCCCCAGGTATTCCCTGCCTTCCAGATAGATATATCTTCATGTGGCCATAGTCCCTCTCTACCTAGCTCTGTCTCAGTTCTCTTCTTTTATAACCGCACCACTAAGATTGTATTAGACTGCACTCTACTCCAGTATGACCTCATGTTAACTTAACTGATAACTCCTCAAAGACTCTACAGGTAGTCCCTGACTTACGATGGGGTTCCATTCTGACAACTCTGTCGTAAGTTAGTTCGGACATAAGTTGAATACCTCAGTATTTTTTTAGTTTTTGTTATTATTGACTTTTATTATCAGTATCTTTATAAATCCAACAGTGTTTTGAGCAGTAAATCATAAAAGTAAACAGCTGTGAGTGAACATCTGAGAATGATAACGTCAGCAAATTACCCGCTGCAACATATTACTAACAATAAGATGTACCAAAAAAAAAAAAAAAAAAAAGGGTGGTCCTAAGTGAAGTTCCTTGTAACTCGAATAGCTTGTAAATCAGAGACTCCCTGTATTTCCAGACAAAGTCGTATTCACAGGTATGAAAGTCAGAATTTCAACGTATTTTTCAGGGGGGCACAATTCAATCCATAACACTGCCTAAGCAGCAGTTGGATGCCCAGATTCCTCGAGTCAGAAGCTCACCTAGTAAATGAGTTTCCACATTTTCCCAGTCCATGATTCTCTCCAGGCCTTTGTCAGATGAATAAAACTAAATTAATAATTTGTTTTATAAGGATCAGCACAAACTGGTTCCTATGAGACAGAGGTTAAAGATGTCCCAAACGTCCAACTTTTCTAAACTACTGTACCATTCCATCATCTCTGACATCAACTACACCTCCTCCCCTCAGTACTCCCCCTCCCGTCTTTGTGTTCTGTAATTCACTGCAACACCTCACTGAACTCATGAACTGTATCAGTGAAATGGCTCACATATCTGTAGAGGCCAGCAAGTCCCAAATCCATGGGTCAGGAGTAGGCTTCTCCCGAGCCATTCGGCAGCAGGGGCTGATGAACTCAAACTGGTAGGTCAGACCACAGGCTGCTGGCTCACAAGGCTGAGGAAGCTGGGGAATGATGTGAGATAATAGGCCACTGGCCCATTGGGCTGTGGAAGCCAGTGAATACCAGAACAGGCAGGTCAAATGCCAAGCCTCTGGCTCAAGTCCCAAGAGCTGGAGGTCAGACAGTCTTGAACCAGATGCAGGATCCGTATGCAGAGAGAGAGAGCTCTGCCAGAGTATCCACATTATATACCTTGGATGTAGGCCACACCCCAGGGAAGATCATAACTTGAGTAAGGGTAAGACTTGAGTCATGTCTCCGTACAAGACTCAAAATACAGTACACACTAATCCTGCCTCATTAAAATATAGAGGTTAGGATTTACAACACATAAAGTGGAGGTCAACCATGTACTGGGAATCATGGCCCAGCCAAGCTGACATATAATCCCAACCATCACAGGTTCCATATACCTTATTTGCATAGTCCCACTCAATCATTGTGTGTGAGTCACAAAGAAGTGCCATATTAAGTAATTTATTGCACCACAAGAACATAAAAGACAACACAGATTTATAACTGTATGATTTAAAGTCTACATTGACTTGGCCTGAATAAGAAGGGGGAAAAAAAAAGTCAGGAGAAACCAAAAGCTATTTTGTAACAAAAAATATTCAACCCCATTATAATATTTTCTGAAGCAGAACCCTCTCTCACATATTTCTCCAGACCATTCCCTAAGCAAAAGCCACACATGTGACTATACCTCTTACCATTTACTTCATTTGCATGTGATTAGTTTTCTTTCTTTTCTTTTTTCTTTCTTAACTCCCTCCACATTAATGCCATTACAGATAAGATGGGGGAGTACTAATGCCAAAGCAACAAGGTGTAAAGAATGTTTGACTCTATGTGGTTAGTTTTCTACAGTATTCTTGAGCTTCCTCATTCTTGTGGTGTAAATAGTGCAAACCCTTTCACAGTTGTATTTTCTCTGTTTATTTTCTTTCTTTCTACCTCTGGCATGACTGAGCTGCTCAGCTTAACATTTATATTTCTACTAGCTAACTTCTATGTCTTGTCTTCCTTCTGTACAGTAGAATACTCTGCCTTCTGATCAATATTTCTCAGTCTTACAGCAATCCTAAAGGAATGATTTGATTGAGAATTAAAATCATTAACTCATCCTGGCCTACCTTTCTGCCTCTCCCTAGATAGCAAGAAATTACTTCCACTTCCTGGCAACATGGCACTATAGGCAGAAGCACCACGCCATCCCTCCACAGCAAAGATCAGAAAAACTAAGCCAAACAGAAAACAGCAATCCTGAAACCCTAAGCATCAAATGAAGAGATAAAGAACTCAGCCAAGCGCCAAATGGAATAAGAAACTGACAGAGAACAGAGATCAAGTAGAGATACATGCAGAGGTCCCCTACCAACGCAGCATGGATCTGCCATCTTGGACTCCTATCAGAGACCAGCAAACAGGGGGTATGAGAAAGCAGCATCAGGGAGCCTCCAGCAGGAGGTAGAAAAACCAGTAACCAGAAATATATGCTTTCCCACACCCCACCCTTCTTCACCCATACTCAGCCCCTCCTCTGCTTCCTGTGCCCACAGTCTCTTGGCCAGGAAGCATCGGCTTCACCCTGGTATCACTTGGATTCCTCCTGCCCGCACTGGCCAGCCCCCTAAGTGCCATTTGTTGACTGCTGATGTTCCTTTTTTCCACTCTTTAGATTTCTTCCTTACCTGTCACCACCTCACTCTCCTTTCTCTCAAATACCTGGCTCTGTGGGCCATCTTTGCTTCTTCCTGAAAGGCTGTGAAATGCCACTCGAATGTGAGACTTCTTCACAGCCCATGCTGCCATGGTGGTGGGATCCTGGGGCTTTTTTTCATTTGTTTTGAATTGTTTGTTTGTTTGTTTGTTTTCTTTTTCTATTCTCCAGTTGAGAGCCCATTCTAGCCAGGCAGTACTGTGCAGCGTGGGACCTACAACCTCAGTTTGTGCAGAAGCAGAGAGGGATTCCTGAGAGCATTTCTTTTTTCTTGTTCTTTTTTTTTTTTTCCTGTTTTTAGTGGGGGGGTTCTTATTTATTTATTTTTTTAAATTTGTTCATTTTCTTTTCACTCTGTTTCCCTTTTTGCCTTTTTTCATTACTCAGTTTCTTATCTGCTTGTACTTTCCTTCTCTTTCTGTCCCCTGCATACCTGGTGCTGAGTGACACCTCGACACCTTCTAGCCAGGCTGTACTTCATGGCCTGGGAGCAACTTCCCTAGACCTCGTAGCCACATGGGTGGTATCCCTGGGTCCTTTTCTTTTCTTTTTTCTTTCCAGTTTTTATTTATTCATTTTTTTCTTCTCTCTTTTTTCTTCTTCTCCTTTTTGTTTTTCTCCATTTCATAGTCTCCTATCCCTCCACTCCACTGGCAAGCTCCCCTAGCACTTTTTTTGTTTGTATGTTTTTTGCTCCTGTACATCTTTCCTATATCTCCTGTCTCCCATACCCATCTTAGCTCCACAAATTACAAACTCGTCTCTCCATCCTGCCTACTTGCACCCTGCACTAAACTTCACACCACCAAGAGGCCCAGGCAAGGCCTATCAGAACCTGCCCTGCACTGAATACTGACCCACCCTGTTGGCTTTAGTAAGTGCCACAAACCACCAATCCCAGCAGCTCCTCTTCAACTAACCTGCCCTGCTATACCATATCTGAGCGACTGACCCTGCCATTGGAGAAGAAGGTGAAAAGTATCATGCCCAAAAATGAGTAAACAAAAACATACAGCCCACCTGCTCAGACATAGCCAAATACAACCAAAAAAACTGATGAAACAAACAAATCTACAATCAATAAATGAGAAAAATAACTACCAAATGCCCCAAAGACAACAGACAATATCAAAACATTTACAAAAAAGGACAAGATGGTTCCAGTAGGTGTCCAAAAGAAAACACCAGATGACTTTCCAGTACTAGAAAAAGCACTAGAACTACCTGATAGGGAATTCATATCTCTACTATTCAGAGCTATCCAAGAGTTGAAGCAAAAAGCAGATATAAATGAGGAAAAAATAGACAAATTCATAGAAAAGGCAGAAAAATTCATGGAAAATACAGACAAAAAATGGAAGAATTCAGGAAAATAATGCAGGAACAAAAAGAAAAAATAAATTCACAGCTAGAAATCATACAAAAACAACAATTACAAATCCAAAAGATAAACAACAAGGTTTCATAAATGGACAGTGTCATAGAAGGGCTAAGGAGCAGGTTTGAAACAGTGGAAGACAGGATCAGAGAAATTGAAGACAAACACTTGGATACAACTCTGAGGAAAAAATCAGAAAAAAGAACAAAGAAAAATGAAGAGACTCTGAGAATCATGTGCAATACAATCAAAAGCAAAAATTTGTGAGTGATCAGAGATCCAGAACAGGGAGAGAAAACAGAAAACACAGAGAAGATCATTAAAGAACTGCTGACAGAAAACTTCCCCAATATCATGAAAGATGAAAACCTGGCCATCCAAGAAGCTCAACCAACCCCATATTGGATGGACCCTGAAAGAAAATAACGAAGGCATATCATAATCGCATTTGCCAAAACCAAAGACAAACAGAATCCTGAGACAAGCTCGAGAAAAACAAGAAGTCACATACAGGAGAAACAACAAGACTAAGCTCAGATCATTCAGAAGAAACCATGCAGGCAAGAAGGCAATGAGATGACATACATGAACCTTTAAAGAAAAACATTGCCAGCCAAGAATATATATCCTGCAAAACTCTCTTTCAAATATGGTAGTGAAATTAGGACATTTCCAGATAAACAGAAATTAAGGGAATATGTAAACAGCAAACCAAACTTGCAAGAATTACTAAAGGGAGTCCTTCAATCTGAGAACAAACAACTTCAGCTCACAGGTTGAATCTAAGATACAGGATTGTATCAGCGAGATACCAATCTAGGAAATGAACTCTCAAGGACTATCCAAAACCAAAAGAAATACAACAGGGAATCAGAGCAGTTAATCTGTAAATGACAACAACAAGAGAACAATAAAAGAAGGAATAAATGGTGTAGATATAAAACTTTCTCATGGAGAGGAAGGCAAGGCGATATCAAGTAATAATAGAGTGCTTCAAACTTAGAAAGATAAGTGTAAATTTCATGGTAACCACAAAGAAAGTTAACAAACATTCATAAAAATAAAGAGGAAAAACGTAAAGACTCAGTTAAAACAAAACCTACAAAAAAAAAAAAAAAGAAAGAAAAGAAAAAAATCCAGAAACACAAGGAAGCAGCACATGAGAATAAGAGGAACAGAACATCAACACCACAAAGAAAAACTACAAAATGACAGCAATAAACTCACACTTTACCAATAATTACACTGAACGTAAATGGACTCAATGCACCATAAAGAGATGGAGAGTGACAGAACGGATTAAAAACAAAGGATCCATCAATATGCTCTCAACGAGAGACACACCTTAGAAACAAAGATGTTAATTTATTAAAAATCAAAGGTTGGAAAAAATATATCAAGCAAACAGCTACCAAAAAAGAGCAGGAGTGGCAATTCTAATCTTAGATAAAATAGACTTTAAAAGAAAATCCACCATAAAAGACAAAGAAGGACAGTATCTAATGATTAAGGGAATGATCCATCATGAAGACATAACCATAATAAACATCTACACACCCAATGACAGGGCTCCAAAATATATAAAACAAACTCTAACAGAACTGAAAAGTGAAATTGACAGTTCCACAATAATAGTAGGAGACTTCAACACACCACTCTCCATAAAGGACAGAACATCTAAAAAGAAACTCAGCAAAGATACAGGAGACCTAAAGGGCACAGTCAGCCAACTTGACCTCATAAACATATGTACAACACTCCACCCTACAGATACACATGGAAGGTTCTCCAGAATAGACCACATCTTAGGCCACAGAGCAATCCTCAACAAGATCCAAAACGTTGAGATAATACGAAGTATCTTCTCTGACCACAATGCTATCAAGGTAGAAATTACCAACAGAAAAAGCAAAGAGAAAAAAATCAATTAAATGGAAACTGAATAACACCCTGCTAACAAACCATTGGGTAATATAAGAAATCAGAGATGGAATCAGAAACGTCCTAGAATCAACCGAGAATGAAAGCACATCATACCAAAACCTTTGGGACACAGAAAGGCAGTCCTCAGAGGACAATTTATAGCAATAGATGCACATATCAAAAAAGAAGAAAGGGACAAAACCAAAACATTAACTACACAACTCAAACAAATAGAAAGAGAACAGCAAAAAAAGCCCACAGCCACTAGAAGAAAGGAAATAATAAAGAGCAGAGCAGAAAAAAATGAAATAGATAATAGAAAAACAATAGAAAGAATCAACAAAACCAAAAGTTGGTTCTTTGAAAGAATCAACAAAATCGACAAACCACTGGCGAGACTGAAAAAAGAAAAACAGGAGAGGACACAAATAACCCAAATAAGAAATGAAATGTGGGACATTACAGCAGACCCAACTGAAATAAAAAGATCATGACAGAGCGTTTTGAAAAACTATACTCCAACAAATTTGAAAACCTAGAGGAAATGGACAAATTTCTAGAAACACACTACCGATGCATACTATCACAAAGTGATATTGAAAATGTGAACAGACCCATAACAAGAGAAGAGATTGAAAAAGTAATTAATAAAAAAGCTCCCAACCAAAAAAAGCCCTGGCCCAGATGGATTCACTGGAGAATTCTACCAAACATTCAGAGAAGAACTTGTACCAGTGCTACTCAAACCATTTCAGAACATAGAAAAGGAAGCCACTCTTCCAAATTCCTTCTATGAAGCCAGCATAACCCTGATACCAAAAACAGGCAAAGACACCCCAAAAAAAGAAAATTACAGAACAATATCTCTCATGAATATAGATGCAAAAATTCTCAACAAAATTCCAGCCAATAGTATTCAGCATCATATCAAAAAATAATACACCACGACCAGGTAGGATTCATACCAGGTATGCAAGGATGGTTCAACATTAGAAAATCAATGTAATGCACCACATAAATAAAAGGAAAGAAAACAATCACATGATCATCTCAACTGATGCAGAAAAAGCATTTGACAATTTCCAACACCCATTCCTGATAAAAACTCTCAATCAAATAGGTATAGAAGGGAAATTTCTCAACATAATAAAGGACATCTATGCAAAATCAACAGCCACCATCATTCTTAATGGAGAGAGGCTGAAACATTCCCCTTGAGAACAGGAACAAGACAAGGATGCCCTTTATCACAGCTCCTATTTAACATTGTGCTGGAAGTTCTAGCTAGAGCAATAAGGCAAGAAAAAGAAATAAAGGGCATCCAAATTGGTAATTAAGAAGTTAAACTGTCCCTGTTTGCAGATGATATGATACTATACATAGAAAACCCTAAAGACTCCATGAGAAATCTACTAGAACTAATAGAAAGATTCAGTAGACTAGCAGGATACAAGATCAACATACAAAAATCAGTTGGATTCCTATACATCAATAAAGAGAATGATGAAAAGGAAATCAGGAAAACAACACCACTTATAATAGCCCCTAAGTAAAAATATGTAGGATATGAATCTAACCAAGGATGTAAAAGATCTATACAAAGAAAACTACAAAACATTCCTGGGAGATACCCAAAGGGATCTACATAAATGGAAAAACATACCATGCTCATGGATAGGTAGACTCAACATAGTGAAAATGACAATTCTACCCAAAGCAATTTACAAATACAATGAAATCCCTATCCAAATACCAAAAACATTCTTTAAAGACATGGAAAAACTAATCATTATATTGAAAGGGAAAAGCCCCAGACAAGTAAAGCAGTGCTGAAGATGAGAAATAAAGTAGGTGGACTCACACTACCTGACTTTAGATGCTACCATACAGCTGCCGTAGTCAAAACAAGCTGGTACTGGTACAACGACAGATACATTGACCAATGGAAAAGAATTGAGAACCCAGATGTAAATCCATTCACCTATGGTCACCTGATCTTCGACAAGGGCCCAAAGTCCATCAAATGGGGAAAACATGGTCTTTTTAACAAATGGTGCTGGCAAGACTGTATATCCATCTGCAAAAAAATGAAACAGGACCCATACCTCACACCATGTACAAAAACTAATTCAAAATGGATCAAAGACCTAAATATAAAGCCACAAACATTAAAGTTCATAGAAGAGAAAAAATAGGATCAATGCTAGAGGCTGTAATGCATGGCATTATCAGGTTACAAACCATAATCGTCAACACACAAACTCCAGAAATAAACTAGAAAACTGGGATCTTCTAAAAATCAAACACCTATGCTCATCAAAAGAATTCACCAAAAGAGTAAAAAGAGAATCTACAGACTGAGAAAAAATTTTTGGAGAGTACAAGTCAAGCAAAGGTCTACTGTCTATAATCTACAAGAAAATCCAACACCTCTACAACAAAAAGACAAATAACCCAATTAAAAAATGGGCAAAGGAGGAGGCGGGTCAAGATGGCGCTCTAGGCAGAAGCACCACGCCGTCCCTCCACAGCAAAGATCCAAAAAACTAAGCCTAACAGAGAATCAACAATCCTGAAACCCTAGAACACCAAATGAAGAGATAAAGAACTCAGCCAAACACCAAACGGAGTGAGAATACTAAAAGAGAACGGAGAGGGAGGAGAGACTCATGCAGAGATTCCTTACCAGCTAACGCAGCACGGATCCACCATCTTGGATTCCTATCAGAGACCAGCAAACGGGAGAGCAGCCTTGCAGAGCATCCAGTGGGAGACAGAACGACCGGTAAACTGCAGTGTGCGCTTTCCCACCCCCCACCCCTCTCCGCCTCGGCTGGGGCTCCCCTGCTTTCCTTGGCCAGGGTCCCTGGGCTGGGGGGCGCCGGTGCTTGGATTCCGTGTGCCCGGGCTGGTGGCTTTCTGAGAGCTGTTTGCTGGCTGCTGGTGAAGTTTTTTCTGCCGCCTCCCCCTCCTTTTGCCTGGGTGCCTGGTTCCGAGTGCCGTCTTTGCTCTCTCCTGCAGGGCTGTGGGGCTGCGTTCGGGCATGTGGCTGCTTCCAGGTCTGGGCTGCCGCACTGGTGAGATCCGGGGCCCTTTTTCATTCGCCCCTCTGCTTCCCGTGGCCATGGTATCTTAACCCCGAGATTGCCGGCTTCTTGGAATTCGCGCCCCTGAGTGGGGGCTCTCTGGGTCCCTTTTGTTGGCACTGACTGCTGGTGTTGCTTTTTTTTTTTCTTTTTTTAATTTTATTTTTCTTCTTTTTCTAATTAGTTTTGTCATCTTTTCCCTCTTTTTCCCTTTTGTCTTTCTTCATTGCTTAATTTCTCATCTCTCTATCTCTTCCTTCTCTTTCTGATCCATGAATACCAAGCGATGTATGCCTCTGTACCTTCTGGCCAGGCTGTGCTGTGAAAACTGAGACCGACTCCCCCAGACCTCATAGCTGCATCGGTGGGATCCCTGGGAACTTTACAATTCTTTAACTTTTCTGATTTTTATTTGTTCATTCTTTCCTTTTCTTTCTCTTCCCCCTTCTTGTTTCCTCCATCCCATAGTCTCTCATCTGTACATTCCAATGACAAGCTCCCCTAGCATTCTTTAATGTTTGTATGCTTTTTGCTCCTGCTCCTCTCTCCTCTCTCCCATATCCAGCTTAGCTTCACACATAACCTTCTTCCCGCTGCACCCTACCTACCTGCACTGTGCACTAGACATCACACCACCAAGCTGTACAGGCACACCCTATTGGAACCTGCCCAGCACTGACCACCGACCGTCCTGGTGGCTGCGGTGAGTGCCACAAACAACCCGTCCCAGTGGCTCCTCTTCAGCTAGATCTGCCCAGCTGTACCACAAGGACGAAACAAACAAACAAACAAATCCACAATCAATAAACGAGAGAAATATCTACTGAATGTAACAACAGCAAACAATATCAAAACATTTACAAAAACAAGACAAGATGGCTCCAAAAGGCGTCCAAATTAAAACACCAGATAACTCTCCTGTGGAAGAAAATGCACTAGAAGTACCTGATAGGAAACTCAAATCACTAATACTAGGAATTTTCCAAGAACTGGGCAAAAAGCTGACAAACATGAGGAAAAAATAGACAAATTTATGGAAAATAGAGACAAAACACTGGAAGAATTCAGGAAGATGATGCAGGAACAAAATGCCAAAATAAATTCACAACTCGAAATTATACAAAAACAACAATTAGAAATCCAAAAGATAAACAACAAGATTTCAGAAATGGACAGTGTCATAGAAGGGCTGAGAAGTAGATTTGAAACCATGGAAGACAGTATCAGTGGAACTGAAGAAAAACACTTGGATACAAATCTGTTTCAGGAAAACTCAGAAAAAAGAACAAAGAAAAATGAAGAGACCCTGGGAGCTATGTGGGACACAATTAAAAGCAAAAACTTACGAGTGATCGGATACCAGAACAGGGGGAGAAAACAGAAAACACAGAGAGGATCATTGAGGAACTGCTGACAGAAAACTTTCCCAATATCATGAAAAATGAAAAGCTGGCCATCCAAGAAGCTCAACGAACCCCATATAGAAGAGACCCCAAAAGAAAATCAACGAGGCATATCATATTCACACTCGCCAAAACCAAAGACAAACAAAGAATCCTGAGAGCAGCTCGTGAAAAACAAGAAGTCACATACAGAGGAGAAACAATAAGACTAAGCTCAGATTATTCGGCAGAAACCATGCAGGCAAGAAGGCAATAGGATGACATATATAAAGTCTTGAAAGAAAAAATTGTCAGCCAAGAATAATATATCCTGCAAAACTCTCATTCAAATTTGATGGTGAAATTAGGTCATTTCCAGATAAACAGAAACTAAAGGAATATGCAAAAGTCAAACCAAACTTACAAAAATTATTAAAGGGAGTTCTTCGATCTGAGGACAAACAGCTTCAGCCCTCAGGCAGGACCTAGGACCTAGGACACAGGTTCACATGAACCAGATACCATTCTAGGAACGGAACTACAGAGGACTTTCCAAAAACAAAAGAAATACAACAGGAAATCAGAGAAATCAATCAAAGGATGACAACAACATCAAAACAATGAAAGCGGGAACAAACGGCATAGGTATAGAACCTTCTAAAGGAGAGGAAGGCAAGGCGATACCAAGTAACGGTAGACTGCTTCAAAATTATAAAGATAAGGGTAAAATTCATGGTAACCACAAAAAAAGTTAACAAACCAAATCATAAAAATAAAGACGAAAAACATAAACTCTCAACAAAAACAAAACCTACAAAAACAAAAGAAATGAACACAAAATCCACAAACAAAAGTAACTCAGCACAAGAGAGTAAGAAGAACAAAGAAAACTTCAGCACCACAAAAAAAAGCACTACAAAATGACAGCAACAAACTTCCATCTATCAATACTTACACTGAACATAAATGGACTCAATGCACCCATAAAGAGACGGAGAGTGGCAGAATGGATAAGGAAACAGGATCCATCAATTTGCTCTCTACAAGAGACACACCTTAGAAACAAAGATGTGAATTTATTAAAAATCAAAGGTTGGAAAAAAATATATCAAGCTAACAACTATCAAAAAAGAGCAGAAGTGGCAATTCTAATCTCAGATAAAATAGACTTTAAAACAAAATCTACCGTAAAAGACAAAGAAGGACACTATATAATGATTAAGTGGATGATCCATCATGAAGACATAACCTTAATAAATATCTATGCACCCAATGACAGGGCTCCAAAATACATAAAAAAAAACTCTAACAGCACTGAAAAGTGAAATTGACAGTTCCACAATAATAGTAGGAGACTTCAACACACCACTCTCAGTAAAGGACAGAACAACTAAAAGAAACTCAGCAAAGATACAGAAGACCTAAAGGACACAATCAGCCAACTGGACCTCATAGACATATATAGAACAATCCATCCAACCGCTGCAAAGTACACATTCTTTTCCAATGCACATGGAACGTTCTCCAGAATAGACCACATCTTAGGCCACAGAGTAATCCTCAACAAGATCCAAAATGCTGAGATAATTCACAGTATCTTCTCTGACCACAATGCCATCAAGGTAGAAATTAACACTAGAAAGAGCAAGGAAAAAAAATCACACACATGGAAACTGAATAGTAATCTGCTTACATATCAATGGGTAATAGAAGAAGTCAGAGATGGAATTAAAAAATTCCTAGAATCAAATGAAAATGAAAACACATCATACCAAAACCTTTGGGATACAGCAAAGGCAGTCCTCAGAGGACAATTTATAGCAATAGATGCACATATCAAAAAAGAAGAAAGGGACAAAATCAAAACATTAACTACAGAACTCAAACAAATAGAAAGAGAACAACGAAAAAAGCCTACAACCACCAAAAGAAAGGAAATAGTAAAGATCAGAGCAGAAATAAATGAAATAGAGAAGATAAAATCAATAGAAAGAATCAACAAAACCAAAAGTTGGTTCTTTGAAAGAATCAACAAAATCGACAAACCACTGGCCAGACTGACAAAAGAAAAACAGCAGATGGCACAAATAACACAAATAAGAAATGAAATGGGGGACATTACAACAGACCCAACCGAAATAAAAAGGATTATAACAGAATATTATGAAAAAATATATTCCAACAAATTTGAAAACCTAGAGGAAATGGATAAATTTCTAGAAACATACGGACGACCCAAACTACAACAAAGTGATATTGAACATCTGAACAGACCCATAACAAGAGAAGAGATTGAAAAGGTAATAAAAAAACTCCCAACCAAAAAAAGCCCTGGCGCAGATGGCTTCACTGGAGAATTCTACAAAAAATTTACAGAAGAGCTTGTACCAGTTCTACTCAAGCTATTTCAGAGCACAGAAGAGGAAGCAACACTTCCAAATTCATTCTATGAAGCCAGCTTTACGCTGATACCAAAACCAGGCAAAGACATCACAAAAAAAGAAAATTACAGACCAATATCTCTCATGAATATAGATGCAAAAATTCTGAACAAAATTCTAGCCAATAGAATTCAGTATCATATCAAAAAAATAATACACCACGACCAAGTAGGATTCATACCAGGTATGCAAGGATCATTTAACATTAGAAAATCCATCAATGTAATCCACCACATAAATAAAAGGAAAGAAAAAAATCACATGATCATCTCAATTGATGCAGAAAAGGCATTTGACAAAGTCCAGCACCCATTCCTGATAAAAACTCTCAATCAAATAGGTATAGAAGGGAAATTTCTCAACATAATAAAGGGCATCTATGCAAAACCAACAGCCAACATCATTCTTAATGGAGAGAGGCTGAAAACATTCCCCTTGAAAACAGGAACAAGACAAGGATGCCCTTTATCACCACTCCTATTTAACATTGTGCTGGAAGTTCTAGCTAGAGCAATAAGGCAAGAGAAAGAAATAAAGGGCATCCAAATTGGTAATGAAGAAGTTAAACTCTCCCTGTTTGCAGATGATATGATACTATACATAGAAAACCCTAAAGACTTCACGAGAAATCTACTGGAACTAATAGAAAGATTCAGCAGAGTAGCAGGATACAAGATAATCATTCAAAAATCAGTTGGATTCCTATACACCAGTAAAGAGAATGATGAAAAGGAGATCAGGAAATCAATACCATTTTCAATAGCCCCTAAAAAGATAAAATACTTAGGAATAAATCTGACCAGGAATGTAAAAGACCTATACAAAGAAAACTACAAAACACTGCTGCATGAAACCCAAAGGGATCTACATAAATGGAAAAACATACCATGCTCATGGATAGGCAGACTCAACATTGTGAAAATGACAATTCTACCTAAAGCAATTTACAAATACAATGCAATCCCGATACAAATACCAACAACATTCTTCAAAGAGATGGAAAAACTAATGATTAACTTTATATGGAAAGGGAAGAAACCCCGAATAAGTAAAGCACTACTGAAGAAGAAGAATAAAGTTGGAGGACTCACACTACCTGACCTGAGAACCTACTATACAGCTACAGTACTCAAAACAGCTGGTACTGGTACAACAACAGAGACATTGACCAATGGAACAGAATTGAGAACCCAGATGTAAATCCATCCACCTACGGTCACCTGATCTTTGACAAGGGCCCAAAATACATCAAATGGGGAAAAGACAGTGTGTTTAACAAATGGTGCTGGCAAAACTGGATATCCATTTGTAGAAAAATGAAACAGGACCCATACCTCACACCATAAACAAAAACTACTCCAAAATGGATCAAAGACCTGAATATAAAGCCTGAAACTATAAAATTCTTGAAGAAATAATAGGACCAACACTTCAGGCCTTAATACATGGCATTAACAGGATACAAACCATAAACATCAACACACAAAACCCAACAGGTAAACTAGATAACTGGGATCTTCTAAAAATCAAACACCTATGCTCTTCAAAAGACTTCACCAAAAGAGTCAAAAGAGAACCTACAGACTGGGAAAAAATTTTTGGACAGTACAAGTCAGACAAAGCTCTAATCTCCATGATCTACAAGAAAATCCAACACCTCTACAACAAAAAGACAAACAATCCTATCAAAAAATGGGCAAAGGAAATGAACAGACACTTCACCAAGGAAGACATTCAAATGGCCAACAGACACATGAGGAAATGCTGGCAATCACTAGCCATTAGAGAAATGCAAATTAAAACCACAATGAGATACCATCTCACCCTGGCATTGCTGGCACGAATCAAAAACACTGGAAATAACAAATGTGGGAGGGGCTGCAGGGAGATGGGAACTCTTATACATTGCTGGTGGGAATGCAAAATGATACAACCATTTTGGAAAATGATATGGCGTTTCCTCAGAAAGCTAGAAATAGACATACCATTCGATCCAGCAATCCCACTCCTAGGAATATATCCTAGAGAAATAAGAGTCATCACTCGAATAGACATATGCACACCTATGTTCATGGCAGCATTGTTCACAATAGCAAGACGATGGAAACAACCTCGATGTCCATGAACAGATGAATGGATAAACAAACTATGGTACATACACACAATGGAGTACTATGCAACGAGAAAGAACAACAATGAATCTGTGAACCGTCTCTTAACATGGATGAAACTGGAGGACATTATGCTGAGTGAAATAAGTCAATCACAAAAGGACAAATATTGTATGAGACCTCTATTGTAAAAACCCATGAAAAAAATTCACATGCAAAATGGAACAATCCTTGTTGGTTACCAGGGATGGGAGGGGAGCGGGGAGAAATACTAAATAGGTAATTGATAAGTGGTAACTTGGGTGAGAGGTGAGATAGTACACAGTACAGGGGAAACTAACACAACCTGCACAAGGAAAGGTCATGGAGGTCCTATAGACACATCCAAACCCCCCGAGGGACTGAGTTGTTAGACGGAGGGCTCTGGGGACCATGATCTCGGGGAACATCTAGCTCAATTGGCATGACACTACTTATAAAGATAATGCTCTACATTCTACCTTGGTGAGTAGTGTCTGGGGTCTTAAAAGCCTATGAGCGGCCATCTAAGATACTCCACTGGTCTCATCCCTTCGGGAGCAAGGGAGAATGAAGAGAACAGGATATAACGAAAAGATTAGTCCAAAGGACTAATTGCCCACAGCTACCAAGGCCTCTACCGGACTGAGTCCAGTACAGCTAGATGGTGCCCGGCTACCACCACTGACTGCTCTGACCAGGATCACAACAGAGGGTTCTGGACAGAGCTGGAGAAGGATATACAGCATAGTTTTAACTCCACCCCCCCCCCAAAAAAAAAAGACCAGAGTTACTGGCCTAAAGTATACTGGAGAAACCTCAAGAGTGTGGCCCCCAGACACCCTTTCAGCTCAGAGGTGAAGTTACCTTCGAGGTTCGATGTTAAGCCTGGGAGTGGACAGCCCAGTAAAACTAAATGGGACTAACGAGGTACAGGAGTCCGGTGACAAGGGCCAGAAGGCAGAGGGGGAGTAGGAAACTGATGATAAGGAACACAAATTGAATAAGGACACTGTTGATGTATTGTGAGATTGTTGACCACTTTTATAGGGCAACATTTGTAGTAACTATTAAATGGGAAGCTGTTTTGTCCTGTAAGCCTTCATCTTGGGCGAGAATGGCAGCACAATTGGAAGAGCATAGTCAATATCACTTAAATGTGTAAGTAAAAAGTTTTGAAATGGTGTTAAAATAAAATAAAAAACAAATGAAACTAAAGAGGTACAGTAGTCCAGTGACAAGGGCCAGAAGACAGAAGGGGACAAGGAAGTCCCCTGGGGATAGGGAACATAAGGTGGAGTAAGGATATTCTTAATGTGCTGTGAGATTGTTAACCATTGTCATAGGGCAACATGTGTAGTAACTGTTAAAGGAAAAACTATTTTGTTCTGTAAGCCTTCATCTTAAGTGAGAATAACAGCACAGTTGGAAGAGCGTAGTCAATGTCACTGAACTGTGAATGTAGAAATTTTTGAAACGGTGTATCTTTGGCTATCTGTATTTTCATCAAAAAAAAAAAAAGGTTGAGAATTTAGAGGCTTAATATGTTGTGGGGTTGTTAACCAATGTCATAAAACAACATGTGTACTACTATTTCATGAGAAACTATATGCTCTGTAAGCTTTCACCTGAAGTACAATAAAATATAAAAAAAAAAAAATGGGCAAATGAAATGAACAGACACTTCACCAAAGAAGACATTCAAGCGGCCAACAGACACATGAGGAAAATGCTCGCGATCACTAGCCATTAGTTAAATGCAAATTAAAACCACAATGAGATACCATCTCACCCTGGCATTACTGACATGAATTAAAAACTCTGGAAATAACAAATGTTGGAGAGGCTGCAGGGAGATAGGAACTCTTAGGCACTGCTAGTGGGAATGCATAATGATACAATCATTTTGGAAAATGATATGGCGCTTCCTTAGAAAGCAAGATATAGAAATACCATACGATCCAGCAATCCCACTCCTAGGAATATATCCTAGAGAAATAAGATTCATCACTCGAATAGGCATATGCACATCCATGTTCATTGCAGCATTGTTCACAATAGCAAAAAGACGGAAACAACCTGGATGCCCATCAACAGACGAATGGATAAACGATCTATGGTACATGCACACAATGGAGTATTATGCAACGATAAAGAACAGTGATGACTCTGTGAAGCATCTCATAACATGGATGAAACTGGAGGACATTATGCTGAGTGAAATAAGTCAGTCATAAAAGGACAAATACTGTATGAGACCTCTACTATAAAAACTCATGATAAAGTTTACACACAAAAAGTAACAATCTTAGTTGGTTACGAGGGATGGAGGCGTAGGTGGGAAATACTAAATAGACAACAGGTAAGTGGTAACTTTGGTGAAGGGTAAGACAGTACACAATACTGGGGAAGCCAGCACAACTTGTACAAGGAAAGGTCATGGAAGCTCCATAGACACATCCAAACTCCCTGAGTGACTGAATAGCTGGGCGGAGGGCTGTGAGGACCGTGGTCTCGGGGAACATCTAGCTTAATTGGCATAACACAATTTATAAAGACAATGTTCTACATTCTACTTGGTGAGTAGCATCTGGGGTCTTAAAAGCCTGTGAACAGCCATCTAAGATACTCTACTTGTCTCACCCCATCTGGAGAAGGGGAGAATGAAGAGAACAGGATACAAGGAAAAGATTAGTCCAGAGGACTGATGGACCACAGCTACCAAGGCCTCCACCAGACTGAGTCCAGTACAGCTAGATGGTGCCCAGCTACCACCACTGACTGCTCTGACCAGGATCACAACAGATGATTCTGGACAGAGCTGGAGAAGTTGTAGAACAAAATTCTAACACACACAAAAAACAACAGATTTACTGGCCTGACAGCGACTGGAGAAATCTCGAGAGTATGGCCCCTGGACACCTAAAAAGTCAGTGGTGAATTCACTCCCGAGGTTTATGGTTCAGCCAGGGATTGGATAGCCGCATAAAACAAAACATCACTAATGAGGCACAGCAGTCCAGGGACAAGGATTAGAAGGCAGAAGAGGACAGGAAAGCTGGTGATAGGGAACCCAAAGTTGAGTAATGATAGTGATGACACGTAGTGGGGTTGTTAACCATTGTCATAAGGCAATATGTGTACTAACTGTTTAATGAGAAACTTTTGTTCTGTTAACCTTTCTCTAAAGGAAAATAGCAGTACAACTGGAAGAGCGTAATCGATGCCATTGAGCTGTTCATGTAGAAATTTTTGAAATAGTGTATGTTTGGCTATATATACCAAAAAAGGTCCTCCAAGGTCAAGAAGGGAGAGTGTTGACATGTTGTGGGGTTATTAACCAATGTCATAAAACAATATGTGTACTGACTGTTTAATGAGAAACTATTTGTTATGTAAACCTTCACCTAAAGTACAATAAAAAATTAAAAAAAAGAAATTACTTCTAGAATATCCGAGTGGAGCCTCTGTTTATTTCCACACTCTAAAGTTCTAAGAATTAAAAAAACAGTGTGTATGCATTTACTAACGTTTCTTTTATGTAAGATTAACTTTAAAGGAACATTTACATTTATCTTCAATAGCTAAGTAAAATATCTGCCTACTTTTGTGCCTGTAATCAGGCCAGTGCACTGGAGAAGGTAAGCAGGCAACCTAGAAAAGTGATTTTTGGTACCTGGTTTTATTCCTGGAAAAGAAATTCATAGATTCATTTCTCCCTCTCTCCCTCCCTCCTTTTCTTCCCTTCTCCCTTTCTTTCCTTCCTTCCTTCTCCCCTTCTTTCCTCCCAGCTGTTGCTTTGTTATGGTTCTTACCCCTTACCTGCTAACTTTGTTCCTAGACTTATCCGACTCATGACTTTGTGGATTTTTTTTTTCTCTCAAACAATTTCTTTCTCTTTATAATGGAGGGAAAAAAAAAAAAAAAGACTTCTTTGGTTTTTAACACTGTACACTTTCTGAGGCATGACTTGTAACCTTTCCTTCTGCACCTACTGTTGCAAGTTGACCCCAGAACATCTCTCGCTGCCTTTGCCCACTGGATAAAATGCTCTATCAACTCTACTCCAGTTTCTTAAAAGGAAACTAAAACAATTGATAGTTTTACTACCCCTACTTTGGAAATGAGAAAATTGAGACAGAAAAATGTTAAACAATTTGCTTAAGGTCAGATAATACATTAGAAATAGCTCTAAGACTCACTTCACCCTGTTTGACATGATTATTCCATATTTAGTTTACACATCTAGAAAGATAGGAAATTTTAGGAAATAGATTATATTTCTGCAGTAATTAGATTCAAAAGTAGAATAAGAATTGCCTATTTCACTTTAAGTAGCAACTCACTCATGGAGCCAGATATGTATCTTTTCAGGATCCCTGATGGTGCAGTGGTTAAGTGCTTGGCTGCTTACCAAAAGATTGGTGGTTTGAACCCACCAGCCACCCTGTGGGAGAAAGAAGTGGCAGTCTGCTTCATAAATGTTACAGGCTTGGAAACCCTACTCTGTCCTATGGGGTCACTATGAGTTGGAATCGACTAGACGGCAACGGGTTTGGTCTTTTTGGTATCATAAGTAATATGGAATATATTTGCAATTTTCTTGATTACAAAGAAATCCATTTTAATATTTAATAATAGATTTATCAGAGCTATCATAAAAGTTTTCTCTAGTATAGAGAAAGCTCTTTTTCTCGCTCTTAAAAATACCTGGTAATGATTTTTTATTGTTCTCTGTACATAGGGAGTCCCTGGGCGATACAAATGGTTAACACATTTGGCTGCTAACTGAAAGGTTAGAGGTTCTAGTCCACCCAGAGGCACCTTGGAAGAAAGACGTGGTGATGTACTTCTGACAAAATCAGCCATTGAAAACGCTATGGAGCACAGTTCTACTCTGACACACATGTGGTCATCATGAGTTGGAATCAACTCAAAGGCAACTGATTTTCTCTGTACTTAAACCAGTAAAGATTGGTTATAATTTTTTTTTTTCTTTCTCACTTTTCGTGTTTGGAGAAATATGATTACAAAAATGTCTATTCCCAACTCAGAAAACCCTCTCTTCAAAAATAGAAGAGAAAGAAAAGTTCTATTATTGAATAAGCATTAAACGAGAATTGCATCAAGGCAATCCACTACAGAGATTGCAAAAACAGAAAGAAATCTTATCCTTTTACTAGCTGAAATGTTCGCAGTTCAAACTCACCCAGAGGGTCCTTGGAAGACAGACCTGGAGATCTGCATCCAAAAGGTCACAACCTTGAAAGCCCTATGGAATGGTTTTACTCCGCATACATGAGGTCAGCATGAGTCAGAATCAACTAGAGGGCAACTAACCACAACAAAATACAGCTGAGTAAATACAACCCATTACATTCATGCTTTCAAGATAAAATTGCTGATTTTCTACTACCTTTATGGCAGCTACCTGAGGTTATACTATTCTTCTGGGAAACTGGGAGGTAGGAGTGTGATCCTCCTTGATGATTACATTTCAAAAGAGATGGTTCCCAGGTCCTGGAGGAAACGTCCTGGATTAACATACTTTTCAAAGAGACAGAGAAAGGATTTACAATTACAATTTATCTAAGGTGACTTCTGAAAGAACAGGGGAGGAGGGGAGCCTTTTCCCTTATTTTCAACAGGGAGAATTAAAACCTTTTATTTTCTGTTTGTATTTGTCCTCACACATACCCTCAAGATAGCAGAGTGTACTCTGCACATCCTTGGTACTTAACAGAGTTATCCTCCCCACCAGTTTCAGTAAATTCAATATATGCCTTTATCTCAGTATGTATTCTGTCCTTACATTGTCAATTGTCTAGTAAGGAAAATATGAAATTGATTTTGATTGTAACACTGCTTTTCTGTTGTTTCTTTAGAATTTTTATTTCTGGTCTGTAATTTATGGTGCATAACTTCTTTCATTGGGACAGTTTATATTCAGGTTATTTTTGTTATTTTTTTTCCTTTAGTCAAACTTGCACCTCATCTTTTTAATCTATTACCAATACTGGTAATAATCTATAAGACAGAATGTATCACATACTAGAAAGAATTGATGGATATTATAGTGAGACAATATTTAACGTATATTATGAAGTATCCTTTATACATTGAACACTGTCAATAAATAAAGGACTCCCCAAAATTAGCAAACTCCCTCCCACTTAAAGTGTCCAGTGTAAGCTGTATAATTCTTGGCACTTTTTCTGTATTTTTTATTTTATTTTTTACAATAATACTTCCAGGGCCTAACAGATGTTAAAAACCTAACACCAAACACTAAACCAAACACCAAACCCGCTGCTGGTGAGTCAATTCTGACAGAGTAGAACTGCCCCATAGGTTTTCCAAGAAGCCTCTGGTGTATTTGAATTGCTCACCCTTTGGTTAGCAGCCTTAGCTCTTAACCACTGCACCACCAGGGGTACTTACTGTGGGTAGATAAGATTTGAAGCAGACAGTGTCAAACCAAAAGTATCAGGAAAGTGCTCCAAAGGGGAGATAGTGAAAACAGGTTATATAGGTGGGGTCTGGGCAGGGTAATCTCCTGAAGGTCATTGTAAATTCCTTTCATGGTGTTTTCTTGGGAGCTAGAGTCAGAGCACCTACAGGGTTTCAGGGTCAGTCAGCTGTAAAAAGAGTCATCAAGGACATGCCATATATCCTAAAACACAGCTTCCTGTCAGACCCTGGAGTTCTTGTTTCCTGAAACTGACTGCATATTGATAATTCTCAAAAAAAGCCCAATGTCTAAGGCAAAATGGTCCCCACTAAGCTGCTTACTAGACTATGGTTTGACTTGAAGGTGACTTTAGGAAACCAGTTTCTTAAAGGCTCAAGTTTCAAAAGACACATAAGGAAAAATGACCTGGGTGGGTCGCCCCAACTCTATGGACCCCAGAAATCTGGATTCCAGGAGAATTAAAAGGGTTTCTCGCAGAGTTTCTGCAAAATTATAAAACTTTAATAAATGAATGGAATGAAAGAATTAATGACTTAAGAATTCAGACTTCCTTTTTTATTTTTCTGATCAGAAATTCTTTAGGAGTAAAATGTGCATATTTTTATAAATTAACTGAAAATCATTAGTCTAGGTTTACTTAACTGGTTTTGTCTGGGAAACAGATAAGAATTTGGGGCAGTAAATCCCAAGAACTGATAAAAAATTCATTTATTCAAAAAATGTGTAGTTTATAAAGGGCTTTTATCATATACTTTTTCCATCAGAGTCAGAAGCTTAATTTTCAGGGCCCTAGTTATTGTATCATTTTTCATTCAAGATTTTTTTTTCTGTTTCTTAGAGAAGTCTTCAACATGTATATGCTTCAGTCTCCACAAAACATGTATCAGATCTGTCCTGACTACTGTTGTCATTTCCTCTCAGTTTAGTAGTAGGCCATGGTTTAGTCTTGGAGAAATTCTATCCTACTTGACATAACTGCCAAACTCATCTTCCCTCTTGCCTTTTCCCTCAAAAAACCATCCTGCGTGCCTCTGCCAGATCAAACTTCCTAATGTGTTTTACCTCTTCTATAAGGTCTCTTCTCAGAAATGTTCAGGCAGGGCCAAGATGGTGGAGTAGTCAGATGGCTTCCTATGTCCCTCTTACAACAAAGACCTGAAAACACAAGTGAATTGATTGTATATGAATATCTAGGAGCCCTTAACATCAAAGGCAAAGTTGAGGAATTGGTCTGAGTGAGGGGGAAGAGAGAGAGACGGTTCAGAAGCAGTGAGGAGTTGTTGGACCTGACCCAGACGGAACCACAGCCCTTCAGCCCTGACCAGCTCAAGGTGTGCAGTGATCCAGGCAAAAACCTGTGCTCGCTTGGGAGGCATTTCCCACATCGAGAGAGACCCAGCAGCAGAAAGTCTACTCGGACACCCAGAACCAGTGAAAAGCAGCACTCAAGATGCTAAAGATAAGTACTCAAACATGGCCTACTGTGGGGATTTAAAAAAAAAAAACCCATTTGGGAAAAACCTCTCTCCCATTTACCTCCTCCCTCCCTGCTCTGCACCGGCTCCTGGCTGGCTTCAGTGATTGAAGAATCCCCTGGGCTGGAAGTAGATGCCATAAGGTGCCCTGACCCATTCTTCCAGCCTTGGAGAGGGAACAAATTAACAAACATGGAAAAAAAAAAAAGCTACCAGCTCCCCTAAGCCAGGACTTCAGGGTTGGCACAGTTCCTTTGCCTAGGCACAGACATAAGGGGTCCACAGTCTTTGAGTGTCTTTCACCCCTGCATAGACTTGTGTGGGCCCATCTCAACAGCATAAGACCTCACTACCACAGTACAACAGGGTATGTACTGGAAGTCTAACTTCAACTGTTTCAGCTGTGAAGTGGCAGGTTTGTGACATTTGACACTGCTCTGCCCTTTAAGCAGGCTCATTACCTGTCTGGATCAGGGGCTTGAGGACTGGTGGGTCCACCCACACCACCTAGCCACCTGCAATAGGGGTCTAAGAATAAGTGGTGCCTGCCAGTTCATACAGCCAACAGGTTAGGGTGCTCATATCCTTGCTGCAAATCTCACCTACCTACTCGCTGTAGGGAACAGGGACACACTTTCCTTTCAGACACTCAGG
Source organism: Dugong dugon (assembly GCA_030035585.1). Taxonomy (NCBI): domain Eukaryota; kingdom Metazoa; phylum Chordata; class Mammalia; order Sirenia; family Dugongidae; genus Dugong; species Dugong dugon. Next base: position 40,260,311 of record CM057467.1, read on the forward strand.
GCCAGGTGTCAGCCTCCTGCCTTGCTCAACGCATGACCCCCTACTGCAGCCAGATACGTGTGCCTTCACCAATCACCCATGCCTGTCTAAGACTGTAGGTGAGAGCCTGCACCACACACTTGGCAACCAACTGCCTGGACACCTGAGCTGAATCCATACAGGAAAATTTAATGGACTCCTGGGCTCACCTACTTAGTAACAGATCTAACTACCTGGTAACAGGACATTAGAGCTTCAAAGGCACCAATAAACAAACTAGTGCACATGAGCAGACTATTTGGGCATATCAAAACAAAACAAGAAGCTAGGACACACTAAGCAAATATAAAATAAAAAAATTATAATAACTTATTGATGGCTAGGAGACAACAGTCAATATCAAATCATATAAAGAGGCAGTCCATGATGGCTTCAGCAAGGTCCCAAAATAAAGAATCAATAAATTTTCTGGAGAGAGAGAATTTCTTGGAATTACCAGAGGCAGAATACAAAAGATTAATACACAGAACTCTTCAAGAAATTACAAAGGAAATTTTGCAAAACGCAGAGAAAACCGAAGAACACACAGACAAAGCAGTAGCAGAACTTAAAAAGGTTATTCAAGAGCATAATGACAAATTTAAATAGCCTGCAAGAATCCATAGAGAGACAGCAATCAGAAATCTGGAAGATCAACAATAAAATTTCAGAATTAGATAACTTAATAGAAAGTCATAGGAGCAGAATTGAGGCAGTAGAAGTCAGAATTAGTGAGATTGAAGATAAAGCACTTAACATCAACTTATCTGAGGAAAAATCAGATAAAAGAATTTTAAAAAATGAAGAAACTCTAAGAGTTACGTGGGACTCTATCAAGAGAAATAACCTATGAGTGATTGGAGTTCCAGAAAAGGGGAGGACAACAGAAAATACAGAGAGAATTGGTGAAGATTTGTTGACAGAAAACTTCCCTTATATCAAGAAAGATGAGAAGATATCTATCCAAGATGCTCAATGAACCCCACATAAGGTAGATCCCAGAAGAAAGTCACCAAGATATAATCAAACTTGCCAAAACCAAAGATAAAGAGAATTTTAAGAGTGGCTAGGGAATAAACAAAAACTCATCTACAAAGGAGAGTCAATAAGAATAAGCTTGGACTACTCAGCAGAAACCATGCAGGCAAGAAGGCAATGGGATGACATATATAAAGCCTTGAAGGAAAAAAATTGCGAGCCAAGAATTATATACCCAGCAAAACTGTCTCTCAAATCCGATGGTGAAATTAGGGCATTTCCAGATAAATTGAAGTTTAGGGAATTTGCAAAAACCAAACCAATATTACAAGAAATACTAAAGGGAGTTCTCCGGCTAGAAAATAAATAACATCAGATAACAATGCAAGACTAGAACACAGGACAGAGCAACGAGATATTGACTCAGATAGAGATGACACAAAAATAAATCAAAGCTAAAACACTGAAAATAGAGAATCAGAGATATCAATATATAAAAGATGACAACATTAAAACAAAAAAGAGGTAGTAATAAATGTAGACATAGATTTTCATATGGAGAGGAAGTCAAGGCAATATAAAGAAATAAAACACTGGTTTAAACTTAGAAAAATAGGGGTAAATATTAAGGTAACCACAAAGGAAACTAACAATCCTACACGTCAAAATAAAAAATGAGAAAAACATAAAGACTCAGCAAATACAAAACCAACAACAATGAAAAGATGAAAAGAAAAATGACTTAGCACAGAAAATTAAAAGGAGCAAAGAAACTGTTAGCAACACACAAAAAAAGACATCAAAATGATGGCATTAAACTCATACCTATCAATAATTACAGCGAATGTAAATGGACTAAATGCACCAATAAAGAGATAGTGGCAGAATGGATTAAAAAAACACTATCAGTCTATATGCTGCCCACAAGAGACACACCTTAGACTTAAATACACAGACAAACTAAAACTCAAAGGATGGAAAAAAACATATCAAGCAAACAACATTCAAAAAACAGCATGAGCGGCAATACTAATCTCTGACAAAACATTTTAAAGTAAAATCCACCACAAAGGATAAGGAAAGACACTATATAATGATTAAAGGGTCAATACACCAGGAGGACATAAGCATAATAAATATTTACGCACTCAATGACAGGGCTCCAAAATGCATAAAACAAACTGTCACAGCAATGGAAAGAGAGATAGACAGCTCCACAATAACAGTAGTCTCCTACTTCAACACACCACTATCGGTAAAGGAACATCCAGAAAGAAGCTCGATAAAGACACAGAAGATCTCAATGCTACAATCAACCAACTTGTTGTCATGGACATATACCGAACATTCCACCCAACAGCAGCTAAGTGTACTTTCTTTTCCAACCCACATGGAACATTCTCCACAATAGACCACATACTAGGCCATAAAGCAAGCCTTAACAGAATCCAAAGCACTGTAATATTACAAAGCATCTTTTCTGACCATTAAGCCATAAAAGTAGAAATAAAGAACACAAAAAGCAAGAAAAAAAATCAAATACATGGAAACTGAACGACACCTTTCTCAAAAACTACTGGGTTATAGAAGAAATAAAGGATGGAATAAAGAAATTCATAGAATCAAACGAGAGTGAAAACACATCCTACCAGTACCTTTGGGACACAGCAAAAGCAGTGCGCAGAGGTCAGTTTATAGCAATAAATGCACACATCCAAAAAGAAGAAAGGGCCAAAATGAAAACATTAACCCAACAACTGGAACAAGTAGAAATAAAGCAGCAAAAAGAAACCCTCGGGCACCAAAAGAAAGGAAAAGGAAATAAAACAAATTAAATGAAATAGAGAATAGAAAAACAATTGAAAGAGTTAACAAGACCAAAAGCTGGTTCTTTGAAAAGATCAACAAAATCGATAAACCATTGACCAAGCTGAGAAAAGAAAAACAGGAGAGGAAGAAAATAATCTGAATAAAAAATGAGATGGGTGATACCACAACAGACTCAACTGAAATTAAAAGAATCATGACAGAATACTATGATAAATTGTACTCTTAACAAATTTGAAAACCTAGAGGAAATGAACAAATTTCTAGAAACTCACTACCCACCTAAACTAACAAAATCAGAGGTATAACAACTAAAGTAAACCTATAACAAAAGAAGAGATTGAAAAGGTAACTGAATAACTCCCAACAAAAAAAGCCCTTGCCCGGATGGTTTCACTGGAGAATTCTAACAAACTTTCAGAGAACAGTTAACACCACTACTACAAAAGCTTTTTCAGAGCATAGAAAAGGATGGAATACTACCAATCTCATTCTATGAGGCCACATAACCCTGATGCTAAAACCAGGTAAAGACACCAGCAAAGAAGAAAATTACACACCAATATCCCTCATTAACATTGATGCAAAAATCCCCAACAAAATTCTAGCTAATAGAATTCAGCAACATATCAAAAAAAAAAAAAAAAAAAATTCACCATGATCAAGTGGGATTTATACCAGGTATGTAGAGATGATTCAACACTAGAAAAACAATCAATGTAATCCATCTCATAAATAAAACAAAAGACAAGAACCATATGATTTTGTGAATTGATGGACAAAAGGCATTCGACAAAGTCCAACACCCTTTCATGATAAAAACTCTCAACAAAATGAGAATAGAGGGGAAATTCCTTAACATAATTAAGGGCATATTTACAAAGCCAACAGCCAGCATCATCCTAAATGGAGAGACTTTGAAAGCTTTCCTCTTGAGAACGGGAACCAGACAAGGATGCCCTTCATCACCACTCGTATTCAACATTGTGTTGGAGGTCTAGCCAGAGCAATTAGGCTAGAAGAAGAAATAAAGCGCATCCAAATTTGTAAGGAAGAAGTCAAAGTATCTCTATTTGCAGGTGATATGAGCTTATACACAGAAAACCCCAAAGAATCCACAAGAAAACTACTGGACTTAATAGAAGATTTCAGCAAAATATCAGGATACAAGATAAACATACAAAAATCAGTTCCATTCCTCTATACAATCAGAGAGAACCCCCAAGAGGAAATCACCAAATCAATACCATCTACAATAGCCCCCAAGAAGATAAAATACTTAAGAATAAATCTAACTAGAGACCTAAAAGACCTATACAATGAAAACTACAAGACACTACTGCAAGAATCCAAAAGAGACCCGTGTAAGTGGAAAAACATACCTTGCTCATGGGTAGGAAGACTCAAGATTGTGAAAATGTCAGTTTTACCAAAAAAGATTTACAGATGTAATGCAATCCCGATCCAAATTCCAACAGCATTTTTTAATGAGATGGAGAAACAAATCACCAACTTCATATCGAAAGGGAAGAAGCCCTAGATAAGTAAACCATTACTGAAGAAGAACAACAAAGTGGGAGGCCTCACATTACTTGATTTTAGAACCTATTATACCACCACAGTAGTTAAAACAGCCTGGTACTTGTACAACAACAGATACATAGACCAATGGAACAGAACTGAGAATCCAGACATAAATTCATCCACCTATGAGCAGCTGATATTTGACAAAGGCCCAAAGTCCACTGATTGGGGAAAAGACAGTCTTTTTAACAAGAAGTTCTGGCATAACTGGATATCCAACTGCAAAAAACTGAAACAAGACCCATACCTCACATTATGCAGAAAAACAAACTCGAAATGGGTCAAAGACCTAAATATAAACTCAAAAACGAGGCTTATGGAGGAAAAAATAGGGACAATGCTAGAAGCCCTAATACATGGCATAAACAGAATACAAACCATAAGTAACAGTGCACAAACACCAGAAGAGAAACTAGATATCTGGGAGCTCCTTAAAATCAAACATGCTCATCAAAAGACTTTACCAAAAGAGTCAAAAGACGACCTACAAAGTGGGAATAAATTTTTGGCTACAACAAATCTGATCAGCCTCTAATCTCTAAAATCTACAAGATACTGCAAAACCTCAACCACAAGAGGACAAACAACCCAATTAGAAATGGGCAGAAGATATGAACAGGCACTTTGCCAAAGAAGGCATTCAGGTAGCTAATAGACACATGAGGAAATGCTCACAATCATTGGCCATTAGAGAAATGCAAATCAAAACTACAATGGGATAGCATCTCAACCCAACAAGGCTAGAATTAATCCAAAAAAGACAAAATAATAAATGTTGGAGAGGTTGTAGAGAGACTGGAAAACTTATACACTGCTGGTGGGAATGTAAAATGTTACAACCACTATGTAAATCAATTTGGCACTTCCTTTAAAAGCTAGAAATAGAAGTAACATATGATCCAGCAATCCCGCCCTTGGAATATATCCTAGAAAATTAACAGCCATCACACGAATAGATATATGCACACCCATGTTCTTTGCAGCATTGTTCATGATAACTAAGACATGAAAATAACCTAGATGCACATCAATGGATAAACAAATTATGGTGTATTCTCACTATGGAATACTATGCAACGATAAAGAACAATGATGAATCTGTGAAACATAACATGGAGGAATCTGGAAGGTATTGTGCTGAGTGAACTTAATCACTAAAGGACAAATACTGTATAAGACCACTATTATAAAAACCCAAGAAAAGGTTTAAACACAGAAGACAGCATTCTTTGATGCTTATGATGGTGGGGAGGGAGGGAGATGGATATTCACTAACTAGAAAGTAAACAAGAATTGTCTTAGGTGAAGGAAAGGATAGTACACACTACAGGGGAAGTCAGCACAATTGGATTAAACCAAAGCTAAGAAATTTCCTGAATACAACCAAACATGTCAAGGGACAGAGTGTCAGGGGCGGGGGTCTGTGGACATGCTTTCAGGGGACACCTAGGTCAATTGGCGAAACAAAGTTTTTTAAGAAAATGTTCTGTATCCACTTTGGTGAGTGGCATCTGGGGTCTTAAAAACTGGTGAGCAGCCCTCTAAGATGCATCAAGCGGTCCCAACCCACCTGGAGTAAAGGAGACTGAAGAACATCATGGACACAAGGAAAGTATTGGCCCAAGAGACAGAAAGGGCCACATAAACCAGAGACTTCATCAGTCTGAGACCAGAAGAACTAGATGGTACCTGGCTACCACAATGACTGCCCTGACAGGGAACACAATAGAGAGTCCCTGATGGAGCAAGAGAAAAGTGGGGTGAAGAACTCAAATTCTAGTAAAAAGACCAGACTTCATGGTTAAATCGAGACTGGAGGGACCCTGGCAGACGTGGCCCCCAGGCTCTCTGTTACTCCCAAACTGAAAGCATTCCGGAGGCTAGCTCTTCAGACAAAGATTAGACTGGACTATGGGGCATAAAATGATACTCATGAAGCATGTGCTTCTTAACTCAAGTTGATACATGAGATTAAATGAGCAGGTCTCATCCGGAGGCGAGATGAGAAGACAGAGAGGGTCAGGACCTGATTGAATGGACAGGGGAAATCCGGGTTGGAAAGGAAGAGTGTGCTTTCACAGTATAGGGAGAGCAAGTACGGTCACTAAACAATGTATGTATAAATTTTTGTATGAGAACCTAACTTGAATTGTAAACTTTCACTTAAAACACAAAAATGAAAACAAAAAAGAAAAAAGAATAATTACTCAAGAGCAGGTTTGACTCAAGACAGATACAAAATCCATGGAATAAAAGTACATTCTTCCTTGAATGGAAAAAAAAAAAAGAAATGTTTGTTCAATTTTAAGTCCTCAACCTGACCTTCGATGCCCTCTATAATATAGTTGCAATCTCTAAATCTCTTCATCTTCTGTTAATCCACTTTACATAACCTACTAAACTAGGCTCTTCCTGATGTCCATATACTCATGAATCCTTCCCTGCTCTCATACTCTTTTCTGTTCTTGAAATGCCAGCTATGATGGCTTCAGATAGCAATGAAGCCATAACCTGGGCACCCCTTTAATGACTGGGAGATGGGGAGGGGTAGAGTCCAGCTGCTCCAGGGTTCAGCATTCTTAAAATGCTCTAGAATAACTCTGTGGTAGCTTGCACTGCATTTGCTTTGGAGTGCTTTGCTTACCTATTTTTCTCTTGGTTGGCATGCCCATCTCAGGTTGTTTTTTTTTTTTTTAATTATTCTTCAGGTGAAGGCTTATGTAACAAACAGTTCCTCATGAAGCAGTAGTACACATATTGTTTTCTGACATTGGTTAACAACCCCACAACATGTCAACCCTCGAACTTCTCAACCTTTTTTTTTGGTGAAAATATACATAGCCAAATATAGACCATTTCAAAAATTTCTACATGCACAGCTCAGTGACATCGACTACACTCTTCCAATTGTGCTGCTATTCTCACTTTAGATGAAGGCTTACAGAACAAAATAGTTTCTCATTTACCAGTACACACGTTGCTCTAAGACAATGGTTAACAACCTCACAACACATCAACACTATGCTTACTCAACCTTGGGTTCCCTATCACCAGCATTCCTGTCCCCTTCTGCCTTCTGAAACTTGTCCCTGTACTGCTGTGTCTCATTAGTCCCATTTGGTTTTATGGGGCTGTCCACTTCCTGGCTGAACACTAAAACTTGGAAATGACTTCACCACTGACCTAAAAGGATGTCTGGGGGCCATACTCTTGGGGTTTCTTCAGTCTCCTTTAGGCCAGTAAATCTGGTCTTTTTTCGTGTGAGTTAGAATTTTGTACTACATCCTCCAGCTCTGTCCAGAACCCTCTGTTGTAATCCTGGTGAGAGCAGTCAGTGGTGGTAGCCAGGCACAATCTAGCTGTACCGGACTCAGTCTGGTAGAGGCCTTGGTAGCTGTGGTCCATTAGTCCTTCGGACTACTCTTTTCCTTGTATCCTGTTCTCTTCATTCTCTCTTGCTCCCAAAGGGATGAGACCAGTGGAGTATCTTAGATGGCTGCTTACAGGCTTTTAAGACCCCAGATGCTACTCACCAGGGTAGATTGTAGAACATTGTCTTTATAAACTGTATTATGCCAACTGAGCTAGATGTTCCCTGAGACCATGCTCCCCACAGCCCTCCACCCAGCAATTCAGTTCCTCAGGGAATTTGGATGTGTCTATGGAGCTTCCATGACTTTTCCTTGCACAAGCTGTGCTGGTTTCCCCTGTACTGTGTGCTGTCTCACACTTCACCCAAGATACCACTTATCTATTGCCTGCTTAATATTTCCCCCCTACCCCTCCCATCCCTGGTAACCAACAAAGATTGTTAATTTTGTGCGTGAACTTTTTCATGGGTTCTTACAATAGAGGTCTCATACAATATTTGTCCATTTGTGACTGACTTATTTCACTCAGCATAATGTCCTCCAGCTTCATCCATGGTATGAGATGCATCACAGATTCATCATTGTTCTTTCTCGTTGCATAGTACTCCATTGTGTGTATGTACCATAGTTTGTTTATCCATTCCTCTGCTGATCGGTATCTAGGTTGTTTCCATTGTTCTGCTATCGTGAACAATGCTGCTATGAACATAGGTGTGCATACGTCTATTCGAGTGACGACTCTTATTTCTCTAGGATATATTCCTAGGAGTGGGATTGCTGGATCTAATGGTATATCTATTTCTACCTTTCTGAGGAAGCGCCATATCATTTTCCAAAATGGTTGTATCATTTTGCATTCCCACCAGCAGTGCATAAGAGTTCCGATCTCCCTGCAGCCCCTCCAACATTTGTTATTTCCAATGTTTTTGATTCTTGCCAGTAATGTAGGGGTGAGATGGTATCTCACTGTGGTTTTAATTTGCATTTCTCTAATGGCTAGTGATCGCGAGCATTTCCTCATGTGTCTGTTGGCCATTTGAATGTCTTCTTTGGTGAAGTGTCTGTTCATTTCCTTTGCCCATTTTTTAATAGGATTATTTGTCTCTTTTCTGTAGAGGTGTTGGATTTTCTTTTAGATTATGGACATTAGACTTTTGTCTGACTTGTACTGTCCAAAAATTTTTTCTCAGTCCATAGGTTCTCCTTTTACTCTTTTGGTGAAGTCTTTTTAAGAGCATAGGTGCTTGATTTTTAGAAGATGCCAGTTATCCAGCTTATTTTCTGGGGTTTGTGTGTTGATGGTTATGGTTTGTATCCTGTTAATGCCATGTATTAAGGCTGGTAGTGTTGGTCCTATTTTTAATTCTAAGAACTTTATAGTTTTTGGCTTTATATTTAGGCCATTGATCCATTTTGAATTAGTTTTTGTATATGGTATGAGGTATGGGTCCTGTTTCTTTTTCATTTTTTGCAGATGGATATCCAGTTTTGCCAGCATCATTTGTTAAAAAGACTGTCTTTTCCCCATTTGATGGACTTCGGGCCATTGTTGAAGATCAGGTCATCATAGGTGGAGGGATTTACATCTGGGTTCTCAATTCTGTTCCATTGGTCAATGTATCTGTCGTTGTACCAGTAGCAGGCTGTTTTGACTACTGTAGCTGTATAGTAGGTTCTGAAGTCAACTAGTGTGACTCCTCCAACTTTATTCTTCTTCTTCAGTAGTGCTTTACTTATTTGGGGCTTCTTCCCTTTCCATATAAAGTTAATGATTAGTTTTTCCATCTCTTTGAAGGATGTTGTTGGTATTTGGATCGGGATTGCATTGTATTTGTAAATTGCTTTGGGTAGAATTGACATTTTCACAATGTTGCGTCTACCTATCCATGAGCATGGTATGTTTTTCCATTTATATAGATCCCTTTGGGTTTCATGCAGTAGTGTTTTGTAGTTTTTTTGTATAGGTCTTTTACATTCCTGGTTAGATTTTATCTGAAGTATTTTATCTTTTTAGGGGCTATTATAAATGGTATTGTTTTCCTGATTTCCTTTTCATTGTTCTTCTTATTGGTGTATAGGAATCCAACTGATTTTTGTATGTTTATGTTGTATCCCGATACTCTGCTGAATCTTTCTCTTAGTTCCAGTAGATTTCTCGTGGAGTCTTTAGGGTTTTCTATGTATAGTATCATATCATCTGCAAACAGGGACAGTGTAACTTCTTCATTACCAATTTGGATGCCCTTTGTTTCTTTTTCTTCCCTTATTGCTCTAGCTAGAACTTTCAGCACAATGTTAAATAGCAGTAGTGATAAAGAGCATCCTTGTCTTGTTCCTGTTTTCAAGGAGAATGTTTTCAGGCTCTCTCCATTAAGAATGATGTTGGCCATTGGTTTTGCATATATGCCCTTTATTATGTTGAGAAATTTCCCTTCTATACCTATTTTCTAGAGAGTTTTTATCAGGAATGGGTGTTGGACTTTGTCAAATGCCTTTTCCGCGTCAATTCAGATGATCATGTTATTCTTTTGTTTCCTTTTATTTATGTGGTGGATTATTTTGATTGACTTTCTAATGTTGAACCATCCTTGCATACCTGGTTATGAATCCTACTTGGTCGTGGTGTATTATTTTTTTGATTTGATGCTGAATTCTATTGGCTAGAATTTTGTTGAGAATTTTTGCATGTATATTCATGAGAGATATTGGTCTGTAGTTTTCTTTTTTTGTGATGTCTTTGCCTGGTTTTAGTATCAGCGTTATGCTGGCTTCATAGAATGAATTTCGAAGTGTTGCTTCCTCTTCTATGCTCTGAAATAGCTTGAGTAGTACTGGTACAATTTCTTCTGTAAATGTTTTGTAGAGTTCTCCAGTGAAGCCATCTGGGCCAGGGCTTTTTTTGGTTGGGAGTTTTTTTTATTACCTTTTCAATCTCTTCTCTTGTTATGGGTCTGTTCAGATTTTCAACATGACTTTGTTGTAGTTTGGGTAGGTAGTGTGCTTCTAGAACTTTATCCATTTCCTCTAGGTTTTCAAATTTGTTGGAGTATAGTTTTCATAATATTGTGTTATAATCCTTTTTATTTCAGTTGGGTCTGTTGTAATGTCCCCCATTTCATTTCTTATTTGGGTTACTTGTGTCCTCTCCTGTTTTTCTTTTGTCAGTCTGGCCAGTGGTTTGTTGATTTTGTTGATTCTTTCAAAGAACCAACTTTTGGTTTTGTTGATTCTTTGTATTGTTTTTCTGTTCTCTATTTCATTTATTTCTGCTCTGATCTCTACTATTTCCTTTCTTCCGGTGGCTGTGGGCTTTTTTTGCTGTTCTCTTTCTATTTGTTTGAGTTCTGTAGTTAATGTTTTGATTTTGTCCCTTTCTTCTTTTTTGATGTGTGCATCTATTGCTATAAATTGTCCTCTGAGAACTGCCTTTACTGTGTCCCAAAGATTTTGGTATGATGTGTTTTCATTCTCGGTTGATTCTAGGAATATTTTGATTCCATCTCTGATTTCTTCTATTACCCAGTGATGTGTAAGCAGGATATTATTCAGTTTCCATGTAATTGATTTTTTTTCCTTGCTCTTTCTGTTGTTAATTTCTACCTGATGGCATTATGGTCAGAGAAGATACTTTGAATTATCTCAACTTTTTGGATCTTGTTGAGGATTGCTCTCTGGAATAAGATGTGGTCTATTCTGGAGAATTTTCCATGTGCATTGGAAAAAAATATGTGTTTTGTAGCTGTTGGATGGAGTGTTCTATGTATGTCTAAGAGGACAATTTGGCTGATTATGCCCTTTAGGTCTTCTGTATCTTTGCTGAGTTTCTTCTTAGTTGTTCTGTCCTTTACTGAGAGTGGTGTGTTGAAGTCTCCTACTATTATTGTGGAACTGTCCATTTCTCTTTTCAGTGTTGTTAGAGTTTCTTTTATGTACTTTGGAGCCCTGTCATTGGGTGTGTAGATGTTTATTATGGTTATGTCTTGATGATGGATCATCCCCTTAATCATTATATTGTGACCTTTTTTGTGTTTTATGGTCTATTTTGTTTCCTAGTCTATTTTATCTTAGATTTGTATCACCACTCCTGCTCTTTTTTGGTAGTTGTTAGCTTGGTATATTTTTTTCCAACCTTTGAGTTTTAATAACTTCATATCTTTGTTTCTAAGGTATGTCTCTTGTAGACAGCATATTGATGGATCTTGTTTTCTTATCCATTCTGTCACTCTCCGTCTGTTTATGGGTGCATTGAGGCCGTTTACATTCAGTGTAATTATTGATAGATGTGAGTTTGTTGCTGTCATTTTGTAGTGCTTTATTTTTGTGGTCCTGACATTTTCTTTGTTGTTCTTACTCTCCTGTGCCGAGTTACTTTTTTTGTGTGGATTTTTTTTTTCATTTGTTTTTGTAGGTTTTGTTTTTGCTGAGACTTTATGTTTTTCCTCTTTATTTTTATAAGTATGTTTGTTAACTTTCTTTGTGGTTACCATGAATTTTAGCCTTATCTTTCTAAGTTTGAAGCAGTCTACTATTACTTGGTATCACCTTGCCTTCCTCTCCATTAGAAGGTTCTATACCTATGCCGTTTATTCCCTTTTTTATTGTTCTCATTTACTGATTAACTGCTCAGATTCCCTGTTGTATTTCTTTTGGTTTTGGATAGTTCTTGAGAGTTCATTTCTGAGATTGGTATCTGGCTGATACGATCCTGCATCCTATATTCTGCCTGTGAGCTGAAGGTGGTTGTTCTCAGATCAAAGAACTCCCTTTAATAATTCTTTTAAGTTTGGTTTGGTTTTTACATAGTCCCTTAATTTCTTTTTATCTGGAAATGACCTTATTTCACCATCATATATGAACAAGAGTTTTGTAGGATATATGTTATTCTTGGCTAGCAATTTTTTTCTTTCAAGATTTTATGTATGTCATCCCATTGCCTTCTTGCCTGCACGGTTTCTCCTGAATAATCTGAGCTTAGTCTTATTGTTTCTCCTCTGTATTGACTTCTTGTTTTTCATGAGCTGCTCTCAGGATTCTTTGTTTGTCTTTGGTTTTGTCGAGTGTGATTATGATATGCCTTGGTGATTTTCTTTTGGGGTCTCTTCTATATGGGGTTCGTTGAGCTTCTTGGATGGCCAGCTTTTCATCTTTCATGATATTGGGGAAGTTTTCTTTCAGCAGTTCTTCAGTGATCGTCTCTGTGTTTTCTGTTTTCTCCCCCTGTTCTGGAACTCCAATCACTCGAAAATTTTTGCTTTTGATTGTATCCCACATAATTCTCAGTGTATCTTCCTTTTTCTTTGTTCTTTTTTATGTGTTTAGCTCAAACAGAGTTGTATCCAAGTGTTTGTCTTCAATTCCACTGATCCTGTCTTCCACTGTTCAAATCTGCTTCTCAGCCCTTCTATGACACCATCCATTTCTGAAATCTTGTTGTTTATCTTTTGGATTTCTAATTGTTGTTTTTGTATAATTTCTAGCTTTGAATTTATTTTGGCATTTTGTTCTGCATTATTTTCCTGAATTCTTCCATTTTTTTTGTCAGTATTTTCCATGAATTTGTCTATTTTTTCCTCATTTTTGTTTGCTTTTTGCTTCAAGTCTTGGAGAATTCTGAGTATTAGAGGTTTGAATCCCCTATCAGGTAGTTCTAATGCCTTTTCTTCCCCTGGAAAGTCATCTGGTGTTTTATTTTGGATGCCTACTTGAACCATCGTGTCTTGTTTTTGTAAATGTTTTGATATAGTCTGCTGTCTTCAGGGCATTCAGTAGTTATTTTTCTCATTTATTGATTGTAGATCTGTTTGTTTCATCCCTTTTTTTTAAAATTTGGCTGTGTCTGAGTAGGCCGGCTGTGTGTTCTTTGTTGTTTGCTCGTCTGTTGACACAATACTTTTTGCCTCCTTCTCCAATTGGCACTGTCAGTCACTCAGATATGGTATGGCAGGGCAGGTGTACCAGAAGAGGAGTTACTGGGATGGGTTGTTTGTGGCAATTACTACAGTCACCAGGGCGGGTCGGTAATCAGTGCAGGGCAGGTTCCAGTAGGCTCTGCCTGTGCTGCTTGGTGCTGTGATATTAAGCGCACAGTGCAGGTAGGCAGGATGTAGGGGGGAGATTGTTATGTGTGGAGCTAAGATGGATATGGAGAGAGTAGAGAGGAACAGGAGCCAAAAACATACAAACAAACAAAAAGCATGCTAGGGGAGCTTGCCGTTGGAGTGGAGAGATGAGAGATTGTGAAATGGAGAAAAGCAAAAAGGGGAAGAGGAAGAAGAAAAAGAAAAGAAAAGAATGAATAAATAAAAATCAGAAATGGAAAAGAACAGCAAAGTTCCCAGGGATCCCACCGATGCAGCTATGAGGTCTAGGGAAGTTGTTTTCAGGTGTTGCAGTGCAGCCTGGCTAGAAGGCGTAGAGGTATACAATGCCAGGTATTCAGGGAACAGAAAGAGAAAGAAGAGATAGAGAGATGAGAAACTGAATAATGAAGAAAGACAAAAAGGGAAAAAGTGGGAAAACAAAACAAAACAAAAAAGAACAAGAAAAGCCCCCCAAAAAACAGAAAAAAAAAACAACAAAAAAAGAAATGCCATAAGGGATCCCTCTGCACGTCTGTGCAAGCTGAGGGGGCAGTTTCGAAGCCACGCAGCACTACCTGGCCAAAACGTGCTCCCAAATCAAGAAACGGAAAAGGAAACAAACAAACAATTCAAAAGAAACAAATGAACAAAAGCCCCGGGATCCCACCAGCATGGTGACCCAGACTGGGGTGCGGTTCCACACTCGAATGGAGCTCCGCAGCCCCTCAGGAAGAAGCAAAGATGGCGCATGGAGCCAGGTATTTGAGCGAAAGGAGGGGGAGGTGGTGAGAGTTAAGGAAGAAATCAAAAGAAGTGGAAAAAAAGCAACACCAGCGGCCAACAAATGGCACTCAGAGAGCCGGCCTGTTCAGGTGCGTGGAATCCAAGCAGCCGGTGCTTCCCAGACAAGAGATTATGGCTGCAGAAAGCAGAGGAGGCCGAGTGGGAGTGAAGAAGGGTGGGGGGTGGGAAAGTGTATTTCGCAAATTACCGGTTGTTTTGTCTCCCTCTGGAAGCTCCGTGAAGCTGCTTTCTCATACCCCCTGCTTGCTGGTCTCCAATAGGAGTCCAAGATGGCAGATCTGCACTGTGTTAACTGATAGGCGACCTCTGCATGAATCTCTCCTTGCTCTCTGTTCTCCATTCTCACTCCATTTGGTGCTTGGCTGAGTTCTTTATCTCTTCATTTGATGTTTTAGGATTTTAGGATTGTTGTTTTCTCTGTTCGGCTTAGTTTTTCAGATCTTTGCTATGGAGGGATGGCGTGGTGCTTCTGCCTAGAGTGCCATTTTGCTGGAACACAATCCCAGCATAGGTTTTTTGATGCTAGTCATGAGATGAGGAACTAAGTACTATGACCTCTAATAAAATCTACTTCCATGATTATGGACAGATAATCACAGATGCAAATAATACCAAGAAAAAGACACTTTTTTTTTTTTTAAATTAAGAATATAGTTTGAGTAGAAAAAGAGATTTATTTGATTTCATGATATGGATAGTTGTTGTGTTGGGAAGAGACTACGATTTAGAAAAGATTGTGAAATATTGACTGGAGAAAGGGATTTTCTGTTGACAGATTATCCATTTTAGTTAAATGTGAGGCTTGAGACATCACATTGTCTGTTTCTTATGCTGTGTTTTAGATTCCCAGTGGTCATAATACATCAATTTCTGTCAGTTTTCTTTGTCTTCCTTTAGGTTACCCCAGGATCACAAAACATAATAATATCTGGTCCTTGTACCAGTAGCAATATCTTCCCAAACATGCCTGTAAAAATCTTTCCAGTGCCCCTACACTCATCTCAATTCTTTTGTCTTCTAGGATTTTCTGATTTCCCACTTACATGCTACCTCTTCCTCCTTTGATCTCCACTTCTGCTGTTTAATTTTCCCTTGAATTTTAGTATTTCTAAATTATTCCCCATTAAGTTAACTTATAAATTCTTTGAAGACAGGGCTCTATCTTATTCAATTTTTTCTCTCATCTTTTTCCCATTCCATTCAAGTTTCCACATTATAAATACAAACTTAAATCCTTGCTGAATTTGAGTGCACTCATTCGCTTTGACAAGAAAGCGTTTTATTTTATAATTGTGTAATTTGAAGATCTTCCAGGTATAGATTAAATATGTGCACAGAGAGATTTATCACCTTTTTCTTTAAAACATATTTGTTTTTGAGAGGTGTTTTCCCTCAAAAGGCCCCCCCACTGCTCTTTTTTTTTTGGTATTTATTTTAGTGCTGGTAAAAGAGTTCTTAACTCCGAACTCCTTACATTCTTTGGGGAAGCAGGTGTTGTGTTTCTTATCTTCCATGCCACAGGCAGTTAATTCCTTTGATCACCTTTGATTTGTCAATGCCCATAATATCATAACCTCTTTGAGGTGCTTTTCTAAACTCAGGACTTTATTTACGGTTTTTGTCGTTGTTTTTTATTTTTTTAATATTTAGAATGTCTGGATATATTGGCAGGCAGTCTTAGAATTTTTTTTTTTTAATGACTTCTTGCTTTTGTGTATTATTAAAACTTGGCATTGTCACTTTCTGTGTATCTTATTTTTTCCTCATAAGATTGTTGAATTGCTCCTTTTCATATCTGAAGCTAAATTTTTTTTCCCACTTTAATTCTCTACCAATATTTCTAAGCTATTCTGTCTGCTGTTGTTACTTCACAGTAAACAGTGGTGTCGGTGAGGCGGTATCCAATCTGTTACCATCTGTGAATATCATTAAAGTGGTGTTATTTACACCCTCTTTTAGCTCACTAATGAAGATGCTCTGTAGATTGGACTATTCATCAACTATCTAGAGTAAATAAATTATAAGTTGTCACTTTTTATTATCTTGAATTTCTGGTCCTTGAACTATATTGCAGTTCCTTTACAGGCATGTATCCAAACTTGAGAAGCAAATGTCCTTGAGGCAGGTATAATACATGAATCCATTCCATATATGATTCCTTTAAATATGTAAACAAAATTGTCATATGTATTCAGTAGGATTTTTTCTTCATGATCCAATGATTGTTAATTTTTGAGATGATGCTAGTGAAATTCTAGGAACTGTTTGCCTTATTTGCATGGCATATGAATTATATGGGCATGGCAAACAGATAGGCCAAATTTTATTGTTTGTTCTCCTGCCCATAGGATGAATGACGAAGCCACTATTCTCTACACCTCCATGCCTTCACCATTTTATCCCTTTTATATCAACTGATCCTCTTTCCTTTTGTATTTGCCAAATTCCTTTCTATTTAGCTGGAGTATCACTTCCTCATTTCCCCCAGACAATTATTTGTTCTCTTTGTATTTCCCCTGTATTCCAATTATAGTTCTTGTCAGGTAATGGTGTACTTCTTTTTATTTACATATCTATCATCACTGTGGGCTGTGAATATCTGGAGGGCAGAAATCTTGTCATATTCATCTTTATTCCTTGGTGTTTAGTATAAAGTAGGCATTCTGTAAATGTTTGCTGACTAAATGAGCAAATTAATGGTCTATTTAGAGGGACATCAAGAAGGCTTTAATTTGAATAAATCAACTTTTTATAAGCGATTTATATTGGAATGGCCTTCTTTCAAATTAGTCCTATTTATTAATACTTTATTAGAAAATGCTGTTACCTTTATTTCTCTACATAATTCCAGTACTTTTAACTGTTCATAAAAGAACAAATAATGCATACTCAGATGTGGTTATTATTTTAACCACAGAGACCTTTTGTAATAGTAATTGTTTTTCTCTTAGGAATGAAAAGCAAATGTCAAAGAAAATGAGCCTTCTTGGCAATTTTTTTTAAAACTTCCTTCTGATTTCAGTAAAAAATTACACTGACCTCCACTATAAAACAAAACAAAACATAACAAAACCCGTTGCCATCAAGTCGATTCTGACTCATAGCGACCCTATAGGGCAGAGTAGAACTGCCCTATAGGGTTTCCAAGGAGCGGCTGGTGGATTTGAACTGCTGACCTTTTGGTTGGCAGCCAAGTTCTTAACTATTGCGCTACCAGACCTCCAATATAATGTAGATTAATACCATTTGAATCTATAGCTATTGTATTAATATTTAGTTGATCACTTCTGGATAGGATATTTTCCTTTCTGTGTTTTCCAATACATATTAAATTATAATTAGTAGATAGTGCTTGTTAGTATGCATTAATAGAGCTGAAAAATAATTTTAGCACAAAGGATAAGGAAGATGACTGTATTATTAAGATAACCAAAAATGGATGAAATTTTCAAATGTTATACATTGCCATATGTTTCGCTTATCTTCACTTACAGGTTGACATTCTTTTATACATCAGATACAACTCTGAAGGGGAAAAAATAAGAAATATGGGATTAATGTTATGTCTGTAATGCAGACCGCGTGAGGGTGTCCTGAGTTCAGAGATTAATTAACCTGGGATTGAGTTTTTAATTTTAAGGCTCATGAAAAATGTCAATAGTTATCATACATTCCAACTTAACTGAAGAATTGAAGGACTGTAGGGTAACAGTTAAGGAGTGGTTTGGAAATAGGCTTTAAGCCTATTCATTGAATTATATCCTGAAATTATAACCATCACCACACCCCCACCATTATGATATCTCAAAGTAAAAATCTACGTTAAGTCTGTGTGGTCTATGTTATAAAAACCCAGCTTCATGTCAAATCTACCAGGCTCCTCTTCCAAACAGCTTATACTCACATAGCCAAGATATGGCCAACATTATCACATAACATAATGAATATCTTTCCCCCAGTTGCTGGGCTTCCTTTTTCTCTCTAGTGAATCTGTACTGCCCTTGCTATTTGAAACAACAAAATCCTGCCTCCTTTCTTTTCTAGTGCAGAGTGGTCAAGCCATACATTTTACCAAAAGCATTTACACATCCATTCTGTTGTGAAATAACCTAAGCAATTAATTTAATTGTACAAATCAGTAGTAGTATTTTGTTTGTTTATATTTCATTTTAGTAAATATTGGTAACCCGCTCCCTACCACCTCACTACCAGGTTATGATAAAAGCAAGTACACACACTCACACACAGTAGGCACAATGATGGTCACGCTGTTTTGTAATTTTTATGAAGTCCCAGCAGTTGGTCCTTTTAGTATTCCAATAACACCTTTTATGAAAATGTTACTAGAGGAAATTGCAATAGCACCCTAAAAGCAAGTTTTTGCCAACCATATAGTGGGAATCAGATATAAAGATTGAGCTGAATTAATTGCCATATACAGAACTGTTGCTGAATCAAGCTGCAAATGTCATTCTGAAAGGTGAAGATTATTGTGGTCCCTGGTTCCTGATATCCTATTTAGGGAGGTCAATTGAGATTGCCTCTACAATGTTACTTGTAGCTATCCTTCATAGTTTGAATGTTAATTTCCCATAAAAAATTAACATCAAATGTGCTAATTAACAAACCAGTCCTTTTTGATACCAGAAAAAGATACCACATAGCCACAGCACATATAGTAGTTGACTCTAAAGTAAAGAGACAGCCAACCATCCCTGAAGTGTGTATTCCCAATCAGGGGCACTGACATCTCCTAGATTGTAAATTAGAACTACACACACACACATTACTTTATGCTTAAGTGTTTCAAATAAATTAAATACCTACATAACAACTTTCCATAAAGAAATTCTATTATATTTACGTTTTTCTATGGGATCACAATTTGTGTACCTAATATGGATCCATCTTAAATAAAAGGATAGAGCTTTCAATGGATGTAGCAGTGATAGATGAAACAATCTTCGTAGAATGAAAAGAAAGGGAATGCATAAAATAAAATTAAGACTTGCAAAGTGTAAAAGGCTGGGAGAAGTATCAAACAGACAAGGAATTAGGAGCGGGCTAATAGAGGTAAAGAGCCCTGGTAGCACAGTGAGTAAGAGCTTGGCTGCTAACCAAAAGATGGGTAGTTTGAATCCACCAGCCCCTCGCTGGAAACGCTATGGTGCAGTTCTACTCTGTCCTATAGGGTCGCTATGAGTCAGAATCGACTCCATGGCAACTTTTTTTTTTCTTTTTAGTAAAGTTCAAGGTAATGCATTTATAATTATAATTTTCATTGGTGGCAAATAGTGACTGAATTGAATCATGATTCCCCTATTCCTTAGATCTTTTACTTACTGGTTGTGAAACACTTCCCTGAATGTCAATTTCCTTATATGCCAAATGAGTATAATTATCCATTTCCTATACAGTTATTGGCAGGATAAAAACACCATATATATAAAACAACCGGCATATGGTAAGCATCAATGAATGTACTCAGGTTTCCCATCCTTATCAGTATTTAACAGTATTTTGTAACATGGGAAAATTATAAGGCATATTTTAAATCAATTAAAAATTTTGGTGATTTACCATATGCATCCATTCGGCAATCATTAATAAATATGTGTTTATATGGCAGGCACTGTGTTATACTGGAGATAAAGCGGTGAATAAAAATCATTGTTGTTAGGTGCCATTGAGTGGGTACTGACTCATAGCGACCCCATGTACAACAGAACGAAACACTGCCCGGTCCTGCACCATCATTAATCACTAGTGATAGTATAAAAGAAGAGACCTGACTTTGACCTGGAATGAGGGTGAGAGTGGCGAAGTTGTCTCTGAGAGAGAGTAATTTTAAACTGAAACTTGAAGAAAATAATACAGTCTGTGTGACTGAAATGATTAGGCATTAGGAAATGGCAAATAGTCGCCTCTGATTTCGTTATCACATCATGTTAGCTGTTTAAGATTGGGAACTGAACACTACTTTAAGGCTCTTCCTCACTCTTGAGGAGTCAGAGTCATTGATTAAATATCTTTTTGTCAAAATGTGAACTATTGATCACCTGGATCAGAATCACCTGAAGAGTTTGATAAAAGTGCTGAATCTTGTCCCTCTACCGCAGATTTAAAGAGTTG
Organism: Dugong dugon; assembly: GCA_030035585.1. Lineage (NCBI taxonomy): Eukaryota > Metazoa > Chordata > Mammalia > Sirenia > Dugongidae > Dugong > Dugong dugon. The sequence goes on from CM057467.1 coordinate 40,281,105, forward strand.
AAATCTTCAGAAGTCAGGCCTGGGAACCTGTAAGTTTAATATGTTTCTCAGGTTATGCTGCTGCATGCCAAAATTTGAGAACCTTGAGACTAAGGGGAAAAGAAAACATCTTTATTTCCATGCCAGAATATACAGGAAATCTTGTGAGATAACGGAACAGCAGCAAAGGCTCCACCTATCCCAGCCCTTAGAAAGAATCATGTTTTTAGAGTATTATTAGAAAAAGTATTTATTAGTACCCATGGATAAAATTCTCTAGGAACCTTTATCTATATTCTGGTAGACCTCCTGTGGAGGAAGCACTGACGTTTTCTAACAGAATAAGGAAAGGCAGATTTGGGAAGAACACATTACTTAGACTCCTCCCTCAGCTGATGCTCTCCCTGCTATTTTCAGAAAGTATTATCCCATTAATTTACAGTGGAATTTCATAGATATTTTCCCATGAGAGTAAAAAATAGACTCAAAAGGAATATTCTTTTTCTTTGCTTTATTGTGTTTAACAATTAATTTGACATTTCAGTGGCATATTATTATTTTTACCTATATACACCAGGCAGTTACTTAATAAAAAATGGTTTCAGTCAGGTTGAAAGAATATGTTACAATTCCTATACCTATATACATATGTATATAAACACATACATATATACATACATATATACCAAAAATCTAAAAACCAAACCAACAGCAGTTGAGTCAATACCAACACATAGCCACCCTATAGGATAGAGTAGAACTGCTCCATAGGGTTTCCAAGGAGCGGCTGGTGGATTTAAACTGCTGACCTTTTGGTTAGCATGTGTCTTAGTCATCTAGTGCTGCTATAACAGAAATACCACAAGTGGATGGTTTTAACGAAGAGAAGTTTATTTCCTCACAGTCAAAGTAGGCTAAAAGTCCAAATTCAGGGCGTCAGCTCCAGGGGAAGTCTTTCTCTTTCTGTCGGCCTTCTCATCAGTGTTCCCCGGGACTAGGAGCTTCTCGGCGCAGGGACCCCTGTCCGAAGGACGCGCTCTGCTCCCAGCACTGCTTTCTTGATGGTATGAGGTCCCCCAGTCTCACTGCTCACTTTTGTCTTTTATATCTCAGGAGATTGCCTCAGAACACAATCCAATCTTGTAGACCAGGTCCTGCCTAAGTAACACAACTGCCACCCATCCTCCCTCATTAACATCATAGAAGCAGGTTTACAACATACAGGAAAATCACACAGTACCAGGAATCATGCCCTAGCCAAACTGATACACACATTTTTGGGGGGACATAATTCAAACCATGACAGCACCTGAGCTCTTAACCACTGTGCCACCAGGGCCGCTACATATACACATATGTATGTAAAATACATATGTATCTAAAATACATATATATGTATATACATATAAATGAATGTATATATGTATGTAGATACATATATATGTATATACACATATAAATATGTGTGTGTATACATATATACATACATACATGCAGATAGTATAAATATATATGTGTTTTGCAACAAAAATCTTTTATTTTAGTTGTAATGAAATGTTAAGAGGCTGAATATTCTCAAACCTATTAACAAGTTAACTATCCCTGAACTTGATTTAAATAGTACCACACTGCTGCCAGACTTGTTTAATTTTTTGAATAATTGTCCTGCTGATGTAAGCCTTCCAAAGGTGTCTGAACTCTATGAAGCTATTGGCAGTTTCATCCATTGTCTCCTACAGGCTGTAAGTACAAATTGAGGGAGGGAGGCCAAGAGTTGTAGAGTGACTTTCTAGCCGTCTTAATTGTGCGTGAGTCACGTTAGTCACCTTTATATGTGTCTGGTCCTTTATTGGTATTATGAAGTGATAATATTGCCAGTTCTACTTCACAGGTTGTTTTTTTGACCAGTGAGATAATGTATGAGGAAGGACTCTTTAAAAAGAAAAATATATGTTTTTAAATGTTTACTATCACACCCGTTTTGCACAGAGTATTTCATTGCAAAACTCTTCACTTTTAGACATGTTTGGAAACATGTTTCTGTACGTTAAAGAGTAGCTCTGAATGACAATCATCAAAGGTTTAATGATTTCTGTGACAGACCATCCTGAGGAAACATCCCAGAGGATGCAAACAAAGCCAGAACGTGTTCCTATCGTTCAAATCCCTTTGGCAAATTGGGATGCAAAAGTGTTATAGATAATATTGTGCACTGTACACAAAACTCTTTCACTCCACGAGTGGAAAACAGGTCAGATATATTATCTTCAAAAATAGCATTTCCAAATACTGAAGTGTACATATATCAGTGAATATTCTTTATAGGACTCTCTTAATAAAGAATCCTAGTAGTTACTGCCACCACCAATATGTTCTTCAGCCAAGAAATGGCTTTTGAAGTAATTGGAAAATGTAAAAGGGATGAGGAATTTTAATAAAGCTGAAATTATTTGATTCACATTAGAGGAGGTAGAATTTTAGAGCTTCTTTTTTAATGTATTATGGTTTAGTCTTCACTGCACCAATAATTAATGCTCATTACTCTGTTGTTGAGATAAAGTTTCATAATACAGTCAGCTCTTAATTATTATCCTACTGGACAGTATCCATTTTTTTCTTTGAAATATAGTTAGAGTTTTTTTTTCTTTCCCCTAGATGATTTCTCCTCAACCACCTCTGATAAAGCAGGTTTCCCAACTCTCTCAGTACATGCATGCTCCACAAATGCAGACCAACTGTAAAATTGCACCTAGTCTAAAAGAAAGGAGGGCAGTGTGTCAGCCTTGAAAATCAAAGTCCATTCCATAATCAAATGGAAAATAATAAATTATCTGATCTTTGGGGCTATTTGAACTACTCTTAATCCCTGTATCATAGCGAATAAGTAAGACTTGACTTCACTTTCACTGATAATTATATCCTGAATTCACAGATATTCTGCTTGAAAAAGTAAAAGCCACTATGGCCAGTTTCTTGCCTCTAAAAAATAAAACAGACAAAAGTTCTAAAATATTATTATGTTAAATTTGCCTAAGCTGCACAATAGTCAAACAACGTATTTCTAGAGTACTATGCTTATGATTGCTTATTCTTTTAGTTCAGTTAGAGTCAATGTCTGTGATCTGATGCATTTCCATAAAAATAAATACTAATTTGCCACCATTTTTTTAATTTTTTCATTGTTTATGTTTGTATTAGGTAGAAGTGTATTGTAACAATCAGATGACTTGTACAGCAGTGTAAAAACCTCTGTGACACTTGGAAGCTTGGGTTTGCAAAATCACACCCACATATAAAACATGTCCTCCTCTGTATTTTTTATTATCACCAGGGCATTTAGTGATTCACTGAGTTAAGCTTTTCCTATGGAATCCTTAAAGAGAAAAAAAAAATGCTTAACATAGTTTAAAAATTATATATATATACATATGATATATATATACACACACATACACATGTATATTTAAATAAATATATGTAAATTAAATAAGCACTAGGCTACTAACTGAAAGGTTGGTGGTTGGAATCCACCAGTGGCTCTGTGGGAGAAAAGACCTGGCAATCTGCTCCAGTAAAGATTACAGCCTAGAAAACCCTATGGGGCAGTTCTACTCTGTCCTATAGGGTCGCTGTAGGTTGGAATTGACTTGATGGCACACTATAACAATAACATATACATTTATATATATGTAATACATATAGACACACAAATATGAACATTAAATTACCCAACAGGCATAATAGTGTTTCTAGCATTGTTCTAGATGCTGAAGATACAATAGTGAATAAGATAAAATTGACAGTTTCTGCTGTCAAAGAGGCTACAATTGAAAATAGAGAACGACAAACAATAAATAGGTAAATAACTAATTTAACCATATGATGTTAGATTGTGGTAAAGGATATGAAGCAAATAAACAGGGGCTATGATAAGTTTACTGAAATTGGGGCTAGAGATACTTGATATAGGCACTAAGGGAAGGCATCTCTGAGGAGGTGAACTTGGAGCCGAGTACTAAGGTTGAAAAGGGATCAGCTATGTTAAGAGCTGAGAAAAGAGCCTTCCAAGCAGATGGGACATTAGTGCAAAGATCTTTAGGTGAACATTAAGTACAAAGACCATGAAGTGGAGAACAGCTTAAGTTTTTAATAAACTGAAAGAGAATGAGTTTGTCTAGAATACAGTAAAGGGAGAATGGTACAAGACAAGTTTGGAGAGGTAGGCAAGACCAGATAGCAAAGCACGTCATTAAAAAAAATATTAAACTCTTAAGTAAAATTTAATGTCCATCTCATATGAAATTACAACTGGTGTTAATCATTCTTAAGATTAAGAGTACATTTTCTCATTTTGCATTAAGTGCAATTCTTTATTTATTTTCTTCATTTAACAAATACTTGTTTTTTTTTTGAGCTGTAAAACCTTTAATATTTCTAAAAAGTTTAAAGTCAGCATATTTATCACATGCATCATTGAGAATAATCTTTCTTTTTATATAGGAAAAAATAAATGCTCACTGTAAAATATTGTGGTGATGAGCACAGTGGCCGAGAGGCACATGTAGAGACCTAGTTTTGATACTGGAATAGAGATTCTGGTTTAATCTGTCTCTGACATCTCTCCCCCAGAAGCCACCCATCACTCACCTCACATCTGTTTATATGGATTTGTTTTCAATTTTATTCTTGATTTTTTAAATTATTATTATTTTTATTATTGTTAAAGTGAAAGTTTACAATTCAAGTCAGTCTCTCATACAAATATTTACACATACATTGTTATGTGAACCTAATTGCTCTCCCTATACTGTGACAGCACACTCCTCCTTTCCATCCCTGATTTCCCACATCCATTCAACCAGCACATAATCCTCTCCAACCTCTCATCCCACCTCCGCACAGAAGCTGCCCATTTAGTCTCATGTATTTACTTGCGCTAAGGAGCACACTCTTCACGAGTATCATTTTATGTCCCACAGTCCAGTCCAATCTCTGTCTGAAGAGTTGGCCTCAGGAATTGTTTTAGTTTTGGCTTGATGGAGATTCCGGGGGGCATGCTTTCTGGGGTTTCTCCAGTCTCAGACCATTAAGTCTGGTCTTTTTACTAGAATTTGAGTTCTGCACACCACATTTCTCCTGCTCCATCAGGGACTCTCTATTGTGTTCCCTGTCAGGGTGGTCATTGGTGGTAGCTGGGCACCAAGTAGTTCTTCTGGTCTCAGGCTGATGGAGTGTCTGGTTTATGTGGCCCTTTCTGTCTCTTGGGCTAATACTTTCCTTGTGTCTTTGGTGTTCTTCATTCTCTTTTACTCCAGGTTGTTGGGACCAATTCATGCATCTTAGATGGCTGCTTGCTAGCTTTTAAGACCCCAGATGCCACTCACCAAAGTAGGATGCAGAACATTTTCTTAATAAACTTTGTTATGGCTTTATGGTCAGAAAAGATGCTTTGTAATATTTTGATGCTTTGGATTTTGTTAAGGCTTGCTTTATGGCCTAATATGTGGTCTATTCTGAAGATTGTTCCCTGTGCATTGGAAAAGAAAGTATACTTGGCTGCTGTTGGGTGGAGTGTTCAGTATATGTCTATCAAATCAAGTTGGTTGATTGTAGCATTTAGATCTTCTGCGTCTTTGTTGAACTTCTTTCTGGATGTTCTGTCCTTCACCGAAAGAGGTGTATTGAAGTCTCCTACTACTATTGTGGAGCTGTCTATCTCTCTCTTCAATGCTATTAGTTTGTTTTATGTATTTTGAAGCCCTGTCATTGGGTGCATAATTATTTATTACAGTTATGTCCTCCTGGTGTATTGACCCTTTAATCATTATATAGTGTCCTTCCTTATCCTTTGTGGTGGATTTAACTTTAAAGTCTATTTTGTCAGAGATTAATATTGCCACTCCTGCTCTTTTTTGAGTGTTGTTTGCTTGATGTAATTTTTTCCATCCTTGGAGTTTTAGTTTGTGTCTTTAAGTCTAAGGTGTGTCTCTTGTAGGCAGCATATATATGGATTGTGTTTTTTTATCCAATCTGCCACTCTCAGTCTCTTTATTGGTGCATTTAGCCCATTTACATTCAGCATAATTATTGATAGATACGCGTTTAGTGCCGTCATTTTGATGTCTTTTTTTTGTGTGTTGTTCACGGTTTCTTTGTTCCACTTAATTTTCTGTGCTGAGTCATTTTTCTTTATGTATTTTCTTTTCATCTTTTTCATTGTTCTTAATTTTCTATTTGCTACATATGAAAAATCTATGACTACATTTTCTAGTCCCTCTTTTTTGTTTTAATGTTGTCATCTTTTACATATTGACATTTATTTTCCTGTTTTCAGTGTTTTAGCTTTGATTTATTTTTATGACTTCCCTATCTGGTTGCTCTGTCCTGTGTTCTAGTATTGGGTTGTTATCTGATGTTACTGAGTTTCTAAACAGAGGACTCCCTTTAGTATTTCTTATAATTTTGGTTTGGTTTTTGCAAATTCCCTAAACTTCTGTTTATCTGTAAATGCCCTAATTTTGCCATCATATTTGAGAGACAGTTTTGCTGGATATACAATTCTTGGCTGGAAATTGTTTTCCTTCAAGGCTTTATATATGTCATCCCATTGCCTTCCTGCCTACATGGTTTCTGCTGAGTAAACTGAGCTTATTCTAATTGACTCTCCTTTGTAGATGACTTTTCATTTATCCTTAGCTGCTCTTAAAATTCTCCCTTTATGTTTGGTTTTGGCAAATTTAATTATAATATATCTTGGTCTTTCTTTTGGGATCTACCTTGTGTGGGCTCCAATGAGCATCTTGGATAGATATCTTTCTCATCTTTCACGATATCAGGAAAATTTTCTGCCAACAAATCTTCAATAATTCTCTTTGTATTTTCTATTATCCTCCCGCCCCCATTCTGGTACTCCAATCACTCATAGATTATTCCTCTTGATAGAATCCCACATAATTCTTATGGTTTCTTCATTTTTTTAAAATTCTTTTATCTGATTTTTCCTCTAATCAATTGGTGTGAAGTGCTTCATCTTCAATCTCACTAATTCTGACTTCCATTGCCTCAATTCTTCTCCTATGACTTTCTACTGAGTTGTCTAATTCTGAAATTTTATTGTTAATCTTCTGGATTTCTGGTTGCTGTCTCTCTATAGATTCTTGCAGCCTGTTAAATTTGTCATTATGCTCTTCTCTAATCTTCTGAAGTTCCTGTATTGCATGTTCTGCATTCTGCCTAATTTCCCTCCTGATATCTCGAAGAGTTCTGTGTATTAATCTTTTGTATTCTGCCTCTGGTAATTCCAAGAAATTTTCTAACTCAGTAAAATTTCTAGATGCTTTAATTTGGGAGCTTTGTGAAACCATCATGTTCTGCATGTGTATGTGATATGATATTGACTGTTGTCTTCTAACCATCAATAAGTTATTATATGTATTTATTTTATGTTTGCTTACTGTGTCCTAGCTTCTTCTTTCCAAGCTTCTTGTTTTGTCAAGCCCAAATAGGCAGTTCATGTGAGCTAGCCTAATCAGCATTGCCCCTGAAGCTCCAGTGTCCTGCCACGAGGTGGCCAGAACTGCCACTAAGTATGTGAGCCCAGGAGTCGGCCCACTCCTCCTGTATGGATTCAGCTCAGGTGTCCTGGTAGTCAGCCACCAAGTGTGTGATGCAGGCTCTCACCTAGAGTCCTAGACCAGCATGGGTGATTGGTGTAGGCACAGGCATCTGGCTGCAGCAGGGGGACACATGCTGAGCAAGGGAGGGGGCCCACGGCTGCCTCTGAGTGCCCAGGAGGAAAGTGTGTCCCTATTCCTTAGAGCACGTAGGTGGGTGGGATTTGCAGCTGGACTACGGGCACTCAGTGCCTTGGCTGTACGGACTGGGGGCACCTCTTATTCTTTTTTCTTTTTTTGTACTTCAGATGAAGGCTTACAGAACAAATAGTTTCTCATGAAACAGTAGTACACATGTTGTTTTATGACATTGGTTAACAACCCCACAACATATTAACCCTCTAACTTCTCAACCCTTTTTTTTTTGGTGAAAATACACATAGCCAAAGACACAGTGTTTCAAAAAATTCTACATGCACAGTTCAGCGACATTGACTACAGTCTTCCAATTGTGCTGTTATTCTCACTTAAGATGAAGGCTTACAGAACAAAATAGTTTCTCATTTAACAGTTACAACAAATGTTGCCCTATGACAATGGTTAACAATCTCACAACAAATAAACAATATCCTTACTCAAGCTTGGGTAACCTATCACCAGCTTCCTTGTACCCTTCTGCCTTCTGGCCCTGGTCACTGGACTCCTATACCTCGTTAGTCTCATTTGGTTTTACGGGGCTGTCCACTCCCAGGCTGAACAGTGAACCTTGGAGGTAAATTCACCACTGAGGTAAAAGGGTGTCTGGGGGCCATACTCTCGAGGTTTCTCCAGTCTCCTTTAGGCCAGTAAATCTGGTCTTTTTTTTTTTTTTTTTGGAGTTAGAATTATGCTCTACATCCTTCTCCAGCTCTTTCCAGAAACCTCTGTTGTGATCCTGGTCAGAGCAGTCAGTGGTGGTAGCCGGACACCATCTAGCTGTACTGGAATCAGTCCGGTGGACGCCTTGGTAGCTGTGGACCATTAGTCCTTTGGACTAATCTTTTCCTTGTATCCTGTTCTCTTCATTCTCCCTTGCTCCCAAAGGGATGAGACCAGTGGAGTATCTTGATGGCCGCTCATAGGCTTTTAAGACCCCAGACACTACTCACCAAGGTAGGATGTAGAGCATTGAATTTATAAGCTGTGTCATGCCAATTGAACTGGATGTTCCCCGAGACCATGGTCCCCACAGCCCTCCACCCAGCAATTCAGTCCCTCAGGGAGTTTCGATGTATCTATGGGGCTTCCATGACCTTTCTTTGTACAGGTTGTGCTAGTTTCTCCTGTATTGTGTACTGTCACACCCTTCCCCCAAGATACTACTTATCTATTGCCTAGTTAGTATTTCCCCCCAACCCCTCCCATCCCTGGTAACCAACAAAGATTGTTACATTTTATGTGTGAACTTTTTCATGGGTTTTTACAATAGATGTCTCATATAATATTTCTCCTTTTGTGATTGACTTATTTCACTCAGCCTAATGTCCTCCAGTTTCATCCATGTTATGAGATGCTTCACAGATTCATCGTTGTTCTTTCTCGTTGCATAGTACTCTATTGTGTGTATGTACCATAGTTTGTTTATCCATTTGTCTGTTCATGGACATCTAGGTTGTTTCCATCGTTTTGCTATTGTGAACAATGCTGCCATGAACATAGGTGTGCATATGTCTATTCGAGTGATGCCTCTTATTTCTCTAGTATATATTCCTAGGAGTGGGATTGCTGGATCGAATGGTATATCTATTTCTAGCATTCTGAGGAAGTGCCATATCATTTTCCAGAATGGTGGTATAATTTTGCATTCCCACCAGCAGTGCATAAGAGTTCCCATCTCTCTGCAGCCCGTCCAACATTTCTTACTTCCAATGTTTTTGAGTCTTGCCAGTAATGCCGGGGTGAGATGGTATCTCATTGTGGTTTTAATTTGCGTTTCTCTAATGGCTAGTGATCGTGAGCACTTCCTCATGTGTCTGTTGGCCATTTGAATGTCTTCTTCAGTGAAGTGTCTGTTCATTTCCTTTGCCCATTTTTTGATAGGATTATTTGTCCTTTTGTTGTAGAGGTGTTGGATTTTCTTGTAGATTATGGAGATTAGACCTTTGTCTGACTTGTACTGTGCAAAAATTTTCTCCCCATCTGTAGGTTCTCTTTTGACTCTTTTGGTGAAGTCTTTTGAAGAGCACTGGTGTTTGATTTTTAGAAGATCCCAGTTATCTAGCTTATCCGTTGGAATTTGTGCGTTGAGGTTACGGTTTGTATCCTGTTAATGCCGTGTATTAAGGCCTGTAGTGTTGGTCCTATTTTTTCTTCTATGAACTTTATAGTTTTAGGCTTTATATTCAGGTCTTTGATCCATTTTGAAGTAGTTTTCGTATATGGTGTGAGGTATGGGTCTTGTTTCATTTTTTTGCGGATGGATATCCAGTTTTGCCAGCACCATGTGTTAAAAAGACTGTCTTTTCCCCATTTGATGGACTTTGGGCCCTTGTCAAAGATCAGGTGACTGTAGGTGGATAGATTTACATCTGGGTTCTCAATTCTATTCCAATGGTCAATGTATCTGTCTTTGTACCACTACCAGGCTGTTTTGACTACTGTAGCTGTATAGTAGGTTCTGAAGTCAGGTATTGTGTGTCCTCCAACTTTATTCCTCCTCTTCAGTAGTGCTTTACTTATTCAGGGCTTCTTCCCTTTCCATATAAAGTTAATGATCAGTTTTTCCATCTCTTTGAAGAATGTTGATGGTATTTGGATCAGGATTGTTGTATTTGTAAATGGCTTTGGGTGGAATTGACATTTTCACATTGTTGAGTCTGCCTATCCATGAGCATGGTATGTTTTTCCATTTATGTAGATACCTTTGGGTTTCATGCAGTAGTGTTTTGTAGTTTTCTTTGTATATGTCTTTTACATCCCTGGTCAGATTTATTCCTAAGTAGTTTATCTTTTTAGGGGCTATGGAAAATGGTATTGTTTTCCTGATTTCCTTTTCATTATTCTCCTTACTGGTGTATAGGAATCCAACTGATTTTTGCATGTTTACCTTGTATCCTGCTACTCTGCTGAATCTTTCTATTAGTTCCTGTAGATTTCTCGTGGAGTCTTTAGGGTTTTCTATGTATAGTATCATATCATCTGCAAACAGGGACAGTTTAACTTCTTCATTACCACTTTGGATGCCCTTTATTTCTTTTTCTTCCCTTATTGCTCTAGCTAGAACTTCCAGCACAATGTTAAATAGCAGTAGTGATAAAGAGCATCCTTGTCTTGTTCCTGTTTTCAAGGAGAATGTTTTCAGCCTCTCCCCATTAAGAATGATGTTGGCCATTGGTTTTGCATAGATACCCTTTATTATGTTGAGAAATTTCCCTTCTATACCTATTTTATTGAGAGCTTTTATCAGGAATAGGTGTTGAACTTTGTCAGATGCCTTTTCTGCATCAATTGAGATGATCATGTGATTCTTTTCTTTCCTTTTATTTATGTGGTGGATTACGTTGATTGATTTTCTAATGTTGAACCATCCTTGCATACCTAGTATGAATCCTACTTGGTCGTGGTGTATTATTATTTTGATATGATGCTGAAGTCTATTGGCTAGAATTTTGTTAAGAATATTTGCATCTATATTCATGAGAGATATCGGTCTGTAATTTTCTTATTTTGTGATGTCTTTGCCTGGTTTTGGTATCAGCGTTATGCTGGCTTCATAGAATGAATTTGGAAGTGTTGCTTCCTCTTCTATGCTCTGAAATAGCTTGAATAGTACTGGTACAAGCTCTTCTATAAATGTTTTGTAGAATTCTCCAGTGAAGCCACCTGGGCCAGGGCTTTTTTTGGTTGGGATTTTTTTTAATTACCGTTTCAATCTCTTCTCTTGTTATGAGTCTGTTCAGATTTTCAACATCAGTTTGTTGTAGTTTCGGTAGGCCGTGTGTTTCTAGAAATTTATCCATTTCCTCTAGGTTTTCAAATTTGTTGTTTCTATTTGTTTCAAATAGTTTTCCATAGTATTCTGTTATAATCCTTTTTATTTCAGTTGGGTCTGTTGTAATGTCCCCCATTTCATTTCTTATTTGTGTTATTTGTGTCCTCTCCTGTTTTTCTTTTGTCAGTCTGGCCAGTGGTTTGTCGATTTTGTTGATTCTTTCAAAGAACCAACTTTCGGTTTTGTTAATTCTTTCTATTGTTTTTCTGTTCTCTATTTCATTTGTTTGTCCTCTGATCTTTACTATTTCCTTTCTTCCGGTGGTTGTTGGCTTTTTTTTGCTGTTCTCTTTCTATTTGTTTGAGTTCTGTAGTTAATGTTTTCATTTTGTCCCTTTCTTCTTTTTTGTTATGTGCATCTATTGCTATAAATTGTCTTCTGAGTAGTGTCTTTGCTGTGTCCCAAAGGTTTTGGTATGATGTGTTTTCATTCTCGGTTGATTCTAGGAGTTTTTTGATTCCATGTGTGATTTCTTCTATTACCCAGTGATGTGTAAGCAGGGTATTATTCAGTTTCCATGTAGTTGATTTTTTTTCCTTGCTTTTTCTAGTGTTAATTTCTACCTTGATGGCATTGTGGTCAGAGAAGATACTTTGAATTATCTCAACGTTTTGGATCTTGTTGAGTATTGCTCTGTGGCCTAAGATGTGGTCTATTCTGGACAACGTTCCATGTGCATTGGAAAAGAATGTGTACTTTGCAGTGGTTGGATGGATTGTTCTGTATATGTCTATGAGGTCCAGTTGGCTGATTGTGCCCTTTAGATCTTCTGTATCTTTGCTGAGTTTCTTCTCCGTTGTTCTGTCCTTTACTTAGAGTGGTGTGTTGAAGTCTCCTACTATTATTGTGGAACTGTCAATTTCTCTTTTCAGTGTTGTTGGAGTTTCTTTTATGTATTTTGGAGCCCTGTCATTGGTTGTGTAGATGTTTATTATGGTTATGTCTTCTTGATGGATCATCCCTTTAGCATTATATCGTGTCCTTCTTTGTCTTTTATGGTAGATTTTGTTTTAAAGTCTATTTTAACTGAGATTAGAATTGCCACTCCTTCTCTTTTTTGGTAGTTGTTAGCTTGAGGTATTTTTTTCCAACATTTGATTTCTAATAATTTCACATCTTTGTTTCTGAGGTGTGTCTCTTGTAGACAGCATATTGATGGATCCTGTTTTCTTATCCATTCTGTTACTCTCCGTCTCTTTATGGGTGCATTGATTCCATTTACATTGAGTGTAATTATTGATAGATGTGAGTTTGTTGCTGTCATTTTGTAATGCTTTTTTTTTGTGGTGCTGAAGTTTTCTTTGTTCTTCTTACTCTCTTGTGCTGAGTTGCTTATGTTTGTGGATTTTTTTTTCATTTCTTTTGTTTTTGCCGAGACTTTCTGTTTTTCGTCTGTATTTTTATGAGTTGGTTTGTTAACTTTCTTTGTGGTTACCATGAATTTTACCCTTATCTTTCTAAGTTTGAGGCAGTCTATTATTACTTGGTATCGCCTTGCCTTCCTTATCATTAGAAGGTTCTATACCTATGCCATTTATTCCCTCTTTCATTGTTTTGATGTTGTTGTCATCCATCGATTAACTGCTCTAATTCCCTGTTGTATTTCTTTTGGTTTTGGATAGTCCTCGAGAGTTCATTTCCTAGACTGGTATCTGGCTCATACGATCCACATCCTAGGTTTTGCCTGTGAGCTGAAGTTGTTTGTCCTTAGATCAAAGAACTCCCTTTAAAAATTTTTATAAGTTTGGTTTGACTTTTACATAGTCTCTTAGCTTCTGTGTATCTGCAAATGACCTAATTTCACCATCAAATTTGAACGAGACTTTTGCAGGATATATTGTTCTTGACTGACAATTTTTTTCTTTCAAGATTTTATATGTCATCCCGTTGCCTCCTTGCCTGCATGGTTTCTGCCGAATAATCTGAGTTTAGTCTTATTGTTTCTCCTGTGTATGTGACTTCTTGTTTTTTCACGAGCTGCTCTCAGGATTCTTTGTTTGTCTTTGGTTTTGGCGAGTGTGAATATGATATGCCTTGGTGATTTTCTTTTGAGGTTTCTTCTATATGGGGTTCGTTGAGCTTCTTGAATGGCCAGCTTTTCATATTGGGGAAGTTTTCTGTCAGCAATTCCTCAATGATCCTCTCTGCATTTTCTGTTTTATCTCCCTGTTCTGGAATGCCAATCACTTGTAAATTTTTGCTTTTAATTGTGTCCCATATAACTCTCAGGGTGTCTTCATTTTTCTTTGTTCTTTTTTCTGCGTTTTCCTGAAACAGAGTAGTATGCAAGTGTTTGTCTTCAATTCCACTGATCCTGTCTTCCACCGTTTCAAATCTGGTTCTCAGCCCTTTTATGACATCATCCATTTCTTAAATCTTGTTCTTTTTCTTTTGGATTTCTAATTGTTGTTTTTGTATAATTTCTAGTTGTGAATTTATTTTGGCATTTTGTTCCTGCATCATCGTCCTGAATTCTTCCAATTTTTTGTCTGTATTTTCCATGAATTTGTGTATTTTTTCCTCATGTTTGTCAGCTTTTTGCCTCAGTTCTTGGAGAATTCCGAGTATTAGAGATTTGAATTCCCTGTGAGGTAGTTCTAGTGTATTTTCTTCCAGAAGAGAGTCATTTGGTGTTTTATTTTGGACCCCTACTGGAACCATCCTCTCCTGTTTTTGTAAATGTTTAGATATTGTCTTCTGTTTTCAAGGCATTCAGTAGTTATTTTTCACATTTATTGATTGTAGATTTGCTTGTTTCATCCCTTTAAAAAAAAATTGACTATGTTTGAGCAGGCAGACTGTATGTTCTTTGTTGTTTGCTCGTCTGTGCGCTCAATACTTTTCGCCTCCTTCTCCAACTGGCAGGGCCAGTCACTCAGATATGGTACAGCTGGGCGGGTCTAGCTGAAGAGGAGTTACTGGGACGGGTTGTTTGTGGCACTTACTACAGCCACCAGAGCGGGTCAGTAATCAGTGCAGGGGAGGTTCCAGTAGGCCGTGCCTGTGCTGCTTGGTGGTGTGATGTCAAGTGCACAGTGCAGGTAGGCATGATGCAGCGGGGAGATTGTTATGTGTGGAGCTGAGATGGATATGGGAAAGAGGAGAGAGGAACAGGAGCCAAAAACATACAAACAAACAAAAAAGAATGCTAGGGGAGCTTGCCGTTGGAATGGAGAGATGAGCGAGTATGAAATGGAGGAAAACAGAGGGGAAGAGGAAGAAAATAAAAGAATGAATAAATAAAAATCAGAAAGGTTAAAGAATTGCAAGGTTCCCAGGGATCCAACCAGTGCAGCTATGAGGCCTGGGGAAGTCGCTCTCAGGTGTTGTAATACAGCCTGGCTAGATGGCCTAGAGGTATACAACACCTGGTATTCAGGGATCAGAAAGAGAAAGAAGATATAGAGGAACGAGAAACTGAGCAATGAAGAAAGACAAAAAGGGAAAATGAGGGAAAAGAAAACTAAACGACCAAAAAAAAAAGAAAAAGAAAAAGAAAGGCCCCCCTGCAAAAAAAAACAGGAAAAAAAAAAAAAAAACCAACAAAAAAGAAATGCACTCAGGGATCCCTCTGCATGTCTGTTGAAGCTGAAGGGGCGTTCCTTGCCATGCAGCTCCACCTGGTCAGAAAGTGCTCCCAACTCAATAAAAGGAAAAGAAAACAAACAAACATTTCAAAATGAACAAATGAACAAAAGCCCTGGGATTCCACCAGCGTGGTAGCCCAGACCGGGAAGCAGCTCCACACTCCAATGGAGCTCTGCAGCCCCACAGGAAGAAGCAAAGATGGCGCACGGAGCGAGGCACTTGAGCAAAAGGAGGGAGAGGCGGTGAGAGGCAAGCAAGAAATCAAAAGAAGTAGAAAAAAAAAAAAAAAAAAAAACACCAGCAGCCAACAAATGGCACTCAGAGAGCCAGCCAGTGCGGGCTGGTGTTTCTGGACAAGAGACTGTGTCCGTGGGAAGCAGAGGAGGCTGAGTGTGGGTGAAGAAGGGTAGAGAGTGGTAAAGCGTATATCACAAATTTCCGGCGCTCTGCAGCCCCTCAGGAAGAAGCAAAGATGATGCACGGAGCCAGGCACTAGAGTGAAAGGAGAGGGAGGTGGCGAGAGGCAAGTGAGAAATCAAAAGAAGCAGAAATAAAAAAGCAACACTAGCAGCCAACAAATGGCACCAGAGAGCCACCCACTTGGGTTTGTATAATCCAAGCAGCCGGCACTTCTCGGTTAAGAGACCCTGGCCACGGGAAGCAGAGGAGGCCGAGCCGGGTCGAAGAAGGGTGGGTGGTGGAAAAGCGCTCACTGCAAATTACCGGTTGTTTTGTCTCCCTCTGTATGCTCCTTGAGGCTGCTTTCTCGTACCCCCATTTGCTGGTCTCTGATAGCAGTCCAAGATGGTGTATCCGCGCTGCCTTAGCTGGTCAGGGACCTCTGCATGAATCTCTCCTCCATCTCCATTCTCTGTCAGTTTTCTCTCTCCATTTGGTGCTTGGCTGAGTTCTTTATCTCTTCATTTGATGTTTTAGGGTTTCAGGATTGTTGTATTCTCTGTTCGGCTTAGTTTTTCAGATCTTTGCTGTGGAGGGACGGTGTGGTGCTTCTGCCTAGAGCGCCATTTTGCCAGAACCTCCACCTCTTATTCTTGCTTCCCTTTTGCAGGTGGCTAGGTGGTGTGGGTGGAGCCACCAGTCCTTAGGCCCCTGATGTGGGTAGGTGAAGACCCTGCTTAATGGGCAGAGCAGTGTCAAATGTCACGAACCTGCTAATTCACAGCTGAAACGGTTGAAATTAAACTTCCAGTATATACCCTATTGTACTGCAGTAATGAGTGCCTACGCTGTTGAAATGGGCCCACACAAGTCTATGCAGGGGGAAAGGTACTCAAAGTCCGTGGATCTCTTATGCCTGTGCCTAGGCAAAGGAGCTGTGCCTACCCTGGTTTCCTGGTTTAGGGGAGCTACTGGATTATTTCTTCCCCTGTTTGTTAATTTGTTCCCTCTCCAAGGCTGGGAGAATGGCTCAGGGCACCTGAAGAATCCTACTTCAAGCCCAGGGTACTCAGCAATGCTGAAGCCAGTTCTGGACCCAGGGCAGAGCAAGGAGCAGGGAGGTAAACAGGAGAGAAGTTTTTCCCATATGCGTGGTTTTGATCCATGCAGTAGGCCATACACAAGTACTTATCTTTTGCTGATCGAGGGCTGCTTCTCACTGGTTCTGGATGGCCGAGTAGACTCTTTGCTGCTGGGTCTCTCCTGGTGTAGAGAACGCCTCCTGAGCGCTGCTGCTTGCCTGCCTCACCGTGCACTAGGAGCTGATCTTGCCTGAAGTGCTCAGGGTATCACTGAGTCAGGTCTGGCAACTCCTCACTGCTTCCTAACCATCTCTCCCTCCCCACCACTCAGTCTAGTTCCTCAACTTTGCCTTTGATGTTCAGGGCTCCTAGATTGTCACGTATAATCAATTTGCTTGTTTTTTTTGGTCTTTGTTGTGAGAAGGAACACTGGAAGCGTCTGACTACCTTGCCATCTTGGCGCCCCCTTACTTCACTTAACAAATATTTGTTGAGCACTTACTATGTGCTAGGCACCTTTCTAGCTTTCATGAACAGAGCAATGAACCAGAGACACAGAAACCTACCCTCTTGGAACTTTCCTTTAATTTCTTTTCTTTATTTATGGTGCTTGGGGTATCAAAAGCAGATAGTTTCTAGGTTTTCCACTTGCAGTTCTCTCTTGCTGCCTGTTTTAATTTTGATAACAAAAGTCTGACGTGAGTTTCATTAATCCTGGAAATTAAAATTACTGTACTTTCCTTTCATATGGAAAAACAAAACAAAGAATAAACAAACAAACAAAAAAAACAACCTTGAATTTTTCTCCTCTAAAGAAGTCAAATTTTAACCTTGTCCGATTAAGCATATTTTTTTTTAACTCCCTGAAGGACAACAGAAAAGAATGATGGAATATGAAGCTATTAACTGAGCTGATATTTGAACCTGTATTTTTTATGATAGCAATTCCCCAAAGTGGGCTTTTCTTATTCCATTTCCTTTCTGAAGGGGCAGCTATCAAGTAGTTCCTTGGTACTGTTTGAGAATGAGCCGGAATCGACTCAATGGCAACTGGTTTTATTGTTTAATAAGGAATCCCTGGGTAGTGCAAACAGTTAGGTGCTCGACTACTAGTCTAAAGGCTGGCATTTCAAAGCCACCTAGAGCGTCTCTGAAGACAGGCCTAGTGATCTGCTTCTGAAAGATCACAGCCTTGAAAACCCTATGGAGCAGTGCTACATTGTGCAGATGTGGTTGCTGTGAGTAGGAATTGACTCAATGACAATAGCTATTTTATATGCTGTTTAACACTATGAAGTGGGTCTCGAGAAATGTTTTCAATAAGACTGCCTCAGCCTTCTTAAATAAAGCAGCATTTTTTACCTTCTAAAGGATTCAGAGAAAAATGGCACAGAATAATTTTAAAATATACACATATGATAGTTTCTTCATAACTTCCAAGTCCTTCCTATGGAGATACATTGCAATGGATTGATTTAAAAATTTTTTTAACAATTTATCTCTGTCATTATATATAAATACGACTTGAAATTTCAATTCTAGCCAGGTAATCTAACAATTTTATTTTAATAGGAAGATTGACCAGCACCTGTGTGATGAAAAGAAAGAGCTACGAATCAATAGGCTATTTTTGAGAGCCTGCTATGAGCTCACAGAACTAGAACTCTATTGAAATAGAAGAATTATGTCTTGAGAAATGATAATTGCAGGATAACAGTTGACAGTTCAAATGTGAATGAATGAAGACAGGATGGGCACTGGGTTTCATGGGCAAAACAATACAGTGCTCTGATCTTTATGTAGATAGCACAAAACTTCACTGAAGTTTTTGCTAAAGTGTCCTGCTGTGACAGCCCTAAAAGAGCTTTAGCAAGGTCTGTTCTCTTTATTTTGTTCTTATTTCTAGGTGTAAAGTGAAATAGCTTTGATTTAGAGAGTTAGTACTGGCAGAATTTTCATATAGATGGAACTTAATTTGGGAAAAGTCATCAAATATGTTACACCAAGTGACTCCAAGGGTGACTTGTAGGAGGAGTTATTCCTGAATAACTTTAAGGATGATTTACTAAGTATCATATATTGCTTCATAATTGTTTTCATTTTATTCTGTTTCTTCATTCAATGGGGTTATATAGGGAGTGTATGAGGTCACAGTGGCTCAAGAGTTTTATAGCTAATTCAATTTTTAACTCAACAGCTGTACAATACCAGCAAAATAAGTAGAAGGTAAAAACATTTGTAAGCGCACTCATAATTAAAGGCACACTTCAGCAAGCTAATTTCAGAGATACATCATAGGATGTTGTATCAGACTCTCTGAAGCAGTGAACACTATGTCCTCCATGAAACTTTCCTTCTCCAACCCCCCTGTTTTGGAGTCTCACCTCTGTGCTCCCATATTGCCCTGGGAATTACCTCTATTTCTCTATTTATCATGCTGAATTACGATGTAATAGCTAACAGCAACCGCTTTTTAAGGGCTTATTCTGTTTCAGTGCTAGACTATACAATAAATACATGAAATATTATTTAATCCCGAAAACAAACAAGCTTATAGTTTGATTTTATAATCTCCATTTTATACCAAAGAAAACAGTCTCTGAGAGGTTAAGGATCTTGTGCAAGTTCACATGGCTGGGAAATTCTGGAAATGGGATTAAATCCCAAGTCTATCTGACTGCAAACCACGTATTTTCTGTTTATTTGTCTTTCCATTATACTGTGAATTTTTAGGGTGTCAGAGGGGTGAGATTTTTATTACAGGATCTTCAACAAAAGCCACTGTCCCTGTAACATACAAATAATTGAAACAACAACCATAATAACAAAAAGTTCCAGAAATTAAAAAAAAAAAAAAAAAACCAAAAAATAACAACATTCACTCTTCTAATCCACTGCTGAAAACTTGCTGTATACACTAAAAATTGTGCATAAATTATCACTGAAGTACTTCCCATTAATGTTTGGCAGTGCTAATATGGAGGATTTCAGATTTGGTAGTATTTGCAACTTATATTTAAAATGATGAAGTTTCACAATTTATATTCTGTTACATTGATCCTTAACCCTGGCTATACTTTTGAATCACCCACATAACTTAAAAAAATACCTGGGTCCTACCCAAAACCTATTAAACTGGTACTTCTAAGTGTGAGATCCAGCCATCGGTATATTTAAAAAATCTACCTAGGTGGTTCCATAGTTGAGAACCACTCTTAGAAATAAAGGATACCTTCCTCACTGCCTTATATTCAAAGAAGCTGATTTTCCTATTCCATCTGAACTTTAAAGACAGTAATATGTCACAATGGACACGGCATAAAAATGCCATAGTTTCCATGATTAGCGTTCATACTTCACAGAGGCTAAGTAGAAATTGAAGCCTAGTTAACAAAATGAATCACAGATGTTTGTCATTTCAGCCTTGTAGCTGACTTTGTGAGAAGAAAGCAACTGGTAGCTGGCTCCTTGTTAGCTGGCAGAAGACTGAGGCTAGGCCTATACAGAGAGAGACCCCTTAATGTTGGAACCCAGCTTTCTAGTAATTTATCTACCCAAGTTCTCTACATTATGCAATTTTACACAGATCAGATGAGTGCGAATTGTATAGTTTGAAGGAATGGTTGTTATCTAAAATAAGACCATAGTAGATGTATGGGCTGTATTCACTGAGGCTGTGTGGGACCTTTGTTTGTGTGGACTTTAGCAAGTTACTCAACATTTTGTGATTTACTTTCCTTATGCCCAAACTGAGGATACAGCAATAAGTACTGTTACCTAGTGTTAGAAATTTACCTGCATCATATAAACCTTCAAAAGCACTGTAATGCAACTACTAATTACAATTCTTATTTTACAGTTGAAAATCTGAGGCTCGGTGAATTTAGGTAGTGGTAAAGTTCACAGAGCTCATAAAAAATGGAGCTTGGAATGCATGCCAGAGTGTTTGACACCAGCGCAGGCATGCTTCACTGTCCTAGATGGCCATAATAATCATGAGGTCTCAGAGGACTGTGTAGAGAAGCCTGTGAGATAATATGGAAAGTGGTGGTTTCCTAAAAAGTAATAATGCTTGGCTCCCAGCCCCAGTAAACCAGTTGCTATCAAGTTGATTCTGACTCATAGCAACCCCATGTGTGTCAGAGTAGAACTCTGCTCCATAGGGTTTTCAATGGCTTATTTTTCAGAAGTAGATCACTAGGTCTTTCTTTCGAGGTGCCTCTGGGTGGACTTGAACCTCTAACTTTTCAGTTAGCAGCTGAACGCATTAACTGTTTACACCACCCAGGGAGTCTGGCCCCTACTCCAGACACTCTGGTTTTGTGGATATGAGGGTGCAATCTTGCCATCAGGGATTTTACAAAACTCCCCAGTAATTTTAATACACAGTAAAGTTTGGGCATCAATGATATAAAGACTTCAGCATAGAGTATGGGCCATAATGAGAGCACAATAAATAATTGCTCCCATACTCTTGTGATTATTAAAGTTATCTTAGAAACTGATCTGAGAGCCATACAGGTGGTTGTTTTTTTTTTTTTTTTATAGTCAAAGAGAACAAAACAACAAATTAATTGGCATATGTCCAAAATATTTCCTATTAACAATTTTACCAATTGCTTTCATGAAAGAAAAGTGGGAGCTTAAAAAACAAACAAACAATGTAGACCTGAAACTTTGCTTTCGGTTAAGTTTCAGTGGATTCTGTTACCCTATTTGAGTCAGAGACAATCCTCTTTGGTGCTTCTCATTTAGTTGGCTACACAAGGGACAAAACCTAAAATAGTTATCAGGAATATAAATGTTTCTCCTTATGGTTCATATTTGCCACAAGCCTTTGAAGTTTTCTATAGTGATTACTGACTCATCCTTGGCTTTGCAAAGAAGAAAATTGGCATTCAAGGGAGACAGGCAGTGCTCAGCAGTTTCCTAAGTTTTCTATCATATTTCTGTAATATAATAACTGTCTTACCTAGACACAGGGATACGGATTTCTTAAACATTCAAGGCTTATTTGAGCCCCACGGTTCTGTTTTTAAGTGTATGTAGTAGTAAAACTTAATGCTTATACTGAATATACACCTAACAAACAAGTAGGCACAATTTTCAGTTACAGAAGGCCTCTCTCTGTTTCCTGTTCTCCACCCTTCAGCTGTGGCTTGCTTTAGGCAAAGGGCATGTGGTTGCTAATTTTAGTTTGTCATTAGTTGAGTTTCCTAAGGTCAGCTAGCTTCAGTGACTAAAAAAAAAATTCATGTATATGTGAATGCATTAGGCAGAGCAAAGGGATTGTTTTCACAACAGATTTTAGTCTTTATTTACTTGTCCTGGTGGAGGTGATTTGAAGAATATTTTCATATGCTCTGTTAATTTTAATTTACCTTTCTATGTGGTGCTTGAAAATTCTGTACAATAAAGAAAAATATATTAATAAGTTTGCTTTTCAGGAAAAGTGGAAATCTTATTGTGTTTTTCCTTTTACCTCTCCCTATGAATCTCTCGGGCAACTGAGGAATGTATTTAATCTATAGCTAAAGATACTGAAATTACAATTTGCCAGATACCTTAATATTCTCAGAGTATATACAACAACATAAATGTATCTCTATTATTATAATTACCATGATTGACATTTCTGCCCACAAAGAGGTATATGATATGCTCATAAATGAATCAGAACAAATGTATAAATTTCGAGTGCAATTTTGTCATGAACAATATATGACCTAAAAATCAAATTTTCTTCAGTTTAGTTACAGTAAATGGATCCCAGCAAATCAGAATTTTTCAGAGCATGAATGTAATCAATTTGAGCTTAGCTATTCTGGTTTGGAAAAGTCAGCTCAATTATTTCCAGTCATTTAGACATTTCCTAACAAGAGAGCATTTTGTTGTTTAAAAAAAAAATCACAATGGATGTGTATATTATATTACCCAGGAAGTATGTTTCTCATATCTGATTCAATGCAAATGTATAAAATCAGATATACTACCCCGGAAAATTTAATTTTTTATGCATAGAGTAGGCATATTAGCAGATAAGCCGAAGATATTTTGCTCTTGCTTCTTATGTACACGTGTAGCAAAGATCTTCCCCCTTTGGCCCTTTGGATTCTCTGCTAAGATTTTTAACAGTTCTGCCAATTAGTGTCAAAGATAGAGGGAGAATTTTTCTAGCAGGAGTTCAAATATAATTTAGCCTATAAAATACAGATTTATAAATAAGTCTTCACAATTTTTAAAGTTTTCACCAGGCTAAAGTTATTTTAAACCATTAGTCAACTTCCTAGTCCCCAAGAGATTTTTTTTTTTTTGTGATCTACAAGATTAAAAATAAATAAAGGAAGACATAAATAATTAAGTAGCAGGATATGATAATTTTTTCTTTATAAAAGTCATGAGTTAACTACAGAGCTTTGCCTGCCTTTTAATTTGCAAAAATTTGATGTGTATTTATAGTAAAGTATTGTATCTATCACCAGAAAAAAAGCTAAGCAGAAAGATCTTTGAGAGATTTTGTGAATCATCAAATAAAATTTTAGTCATTACTTTAATACCGATCTTCTATTTGACTTAGACCTAGTATAAACATTGGTAATTCTTCAAATTCTGACATCTTTAAAGTGGGTGGTATCTTGATGCTTTGTCACCATGCCATTCCCTAGTTCAAATTACCTAGGGTCCATTCCTGAGGCCTCTTGGCCTGTCACCCTTCCTTTATGTATAACCAGTTGCCATCAAGTTGATTGTGGCTCATGGTGATCCGAGAATAGAACTGTGCTCCAAAGGGTTTTCAATAGTTGATTTTCCAGAAGGAGATCACCAGACCTTTCTTCCAAGGTGCTTCTGGGTGGACTTGAACCTCCAATCTTTCAGTTATCAGGCAAGTGCATTAACTGCAGGCTGTGCAAAGATGATCACTGCCACGTTTTATGACCCCTACAGTGAGAAGTTAATGAATCAAGATCTATTCCAATCATAAAAAGCTCTCCTTTCCCCCCCCCAAATTATTCTATTATCATTTTGCATCAGTGAGTTAACTCCTTCAGCAACATGTATATAGGAACCACCAACTAGGAAGGAGACATCTCACTACGTGTGTGGGAGAAGGGAATGTTAAAAACAAAACAGCAATACTAGATAAAGAACTTGAACCTTCTTTTTTGTGGGGGAGGATATTGAATAATTTAGTTTTCATTCTCTCAGATCATGCCATTGTCCTACTTAAAATTCTTCAGTGACTAGGACAAAATCTCTAGAATAAAAAACCAAACACTATTCCATAGTGCATAAGGTTCTATATGCCTACATGCTCTGGATTCTACCTATGTCTCTGCTTTATTATCTAGCACTTTTTCTGCTTTTTACTACTATCCATTTGTCTCCAAGATGTTTCCCACCTCAAGGTCTTTACACATGCTGTTGTCTCTACCTAGAACATTAAAATATAAACTAATTAACGATTCTTCATGTCACTATTTTATAAAAGCCATAATGCCTTATCATTCTCATTTTATGTATAAGCAAACTGAAGTCCAAAGGGATTAATGTACTTGTCCAAGGTCATATAGCTAATTAATGATTAAAAAAAAAAAACATAAAAACTGGGGCTTCAAACCAGTCTGCCTGAGTCCATGTCCTATTCTACTAATACACAATATCTACACATATGTAATATCGTGTCTATAATTTTCACAAATACCCTAAAGCTAATTTATGGACACCCTAGAGTTCCTTTGACCTTATGTTAAAAACCCTAATCTAGCCACTGTCTCTTCCCTCTGCATTATCATGGTATGCCAACTTGATTAAGGCTGTGAATTACATTTTCTAGATCATGGCTGAAAGCAGAGAATACCAGAAAGATGTTTACCTGTGTTTTATTGACTATGCAAAGGCATTCGACTATGTGGATCATAACAAATTATGGATAACATTGCGAAGAATGGGAATTCCAGAACACTTAATTATGTTCATGAGGAAACTGTACTTAAACCAAGAGGCAGTTGTTCAAACAGAACAAGGGAATACTGTGTGGTTTAAAGTCAGGAAAAGTGTGTGTCAGGGTTGTATCCTTTTACCATTCTTATTCTATCTCTATGCCGAACAAATAATCTGAGAAGCTGGACTATATGAAGAAGAACACAGCATCAGGATTGGAAGAAGACTCATTAACAACCTGTGATATGCAGATGACACAACCTTGCTTGCTGAAAGTGAAGAGAACTTGAAGCACTTACTAATGAAGGTCAAAGACCACACAGCCTTCAGTATGGATTACACCTCAACATAAAGAAAACAAAAATCCTCACAACTGGACCAATAAGCAACATCATGATAAACAGAGAAAAGATTGAAGTTGTAAAGGATTTCATTTTACTTGGATCCACAAATCAATGCCCATGGAAGCAGCAATCAAGAAATAAAATGATGCATTGCATTGGGCAAATCTGCTGCAAGAGACCTCTTTAAAGTGTTAAAAAGCAAAGATGTCACTTTAAGGACTAAGGTGCACCTGACCCAAACCAAGATGTTTTCAATCACTTAATATGCATGTGAAAGCTGTTCAATGAATAAGGAAGACTAAAGAAGAATTGATGCCTTTGAGTTGTGGTGTTGGCGAAGAATATTGAATATACCGTGGACTGCCAGAACGAACTAATCTGTCTTGGAAGAAGTACAGCCAAAAGTCTCATTAGAAGCAAAAATGGCGAGACTTCGTCTCACATACTTTGGACGTGTTATCAGGAGGGACCAGTCCCTGGAGAAGGATATCATGTTTAGTAGAGTAGAGGGTCAGTGAAAAAGAGGAAGACCCTCAACGAAATGAATTGACACAGTGGCTGTAACAATGGGCTCAAGCATAACAATGATTGTGAGGATGGCGCAGGACTGGGCAGTGTTTTGTTCTGTCGTACATAGGGTTGCTAAGAGTCAGAACCGACTCGATGACACCTAACAACAATAACGACAACACAACAGCACTTTGTCTCAGCAGATCATTGTTCAAGAAGCTGATGGACAGATACACCTGGTAAATTCCAGCTTAACCTCACTCTCCTTTGCTCTGCCTCCACCTTGTCTTCCTGATTACTGGCCCTGCTGACCAATAGTGGCCTCAAACCCACCACCAGACCATCAGCTATTGGCCACAGATGTGATAGCTACACTGAGACATCAACTAGCCTTAGATCTCTCCACGTAATCCCCCTTCACAGTCCTACTTCAATGGCTCAACATGCTTTGTTTCTCAGGTTTCCCTGAAAATTCCAATTAAACTACCTGCACTGATTTTTCTAGCCACCTGCTTAGTGACTTTTTCTCTGAACATCCAACTCCGTCTCTGGTCTTTTACTTCCTATAATAAAACCCTCATTCCTAGAATACTCATAGGGCTCTGCTTCCCCAAGTAAACCCTGACTGATATATTGCCAACATTTCTAGCATTTCATGATTGTATTGTCTCTGACGTGTCCTCATTTATTTCTAATAGAGTCTATGTGGCAAAGCCTTGAAGAGATATCATTCAAAAAGATACTTCTGGTTCTCTTAGATGAAGTGATTCTACAGAGATGAAGATGGTATAGAGAAGGCAGGGTGGGAAGAAATAAAATGGGCATTTTTCCCCCAAATAACAAGATTTGATAGCAGGCTACAGTTGAGGAAAACTCACTGCAATGTTCCTTTCTCCTATTCCTGGTGAATTTTACATGTACTTTAAAGGCTGTTTCAAATATCACGTCATTTAATTTTTGGAACATAGATTTCGTTTTGCAAACAGAAACATTTCAGGCATTAGCCAGTAACAGAGTTCTTCTGATCTTAGATGGAATGTATATTTTAATCACTGTAATGTACTTAATCACATTTAACAAAGAATCCACAATTTTAGCTCTATTTAGCAAAAAAAAAAAAAAAAAAAACAATGATCATGACTGACTGTCTGCATTTAAAAATTGCCTCATAATAATGTCTACAGTTCAATAGCTGGTAATATCATAAGAGTCTGTCCCTTAGAAAGAATAACAGTTTTTGTTTGTTTGTTTTTTCCCCCCCTAAATGAACCATTAGATTTCTTTAGCAAGGACTAAATATTGCAATTGTCTGCTTAAAATCAGGTCTATTTTAATTTTTTTTCCATTTGCCTGTTAATGAACTCTGAAAACATTTTCCTTTTAGCAATTTGCTTCTAAAATCCTGTTCTGTCTTGACTTTTGTTCTTTGTTGGCTGACTTTTGATCTCCAGGTTTTCCTATATTCAACAGTATTTATTTTAAAAGGGCTCTACTCATAGACCTTGAACTTCTCTTAAAATGATAGGAATATTACCTAAAATTGTTGTTGTTGTGTGCCATCAAGAAGATTCCAACTCATAGCGACCCTATAGGACAGAGTAGAACTGCCCCACAGGGTTTCGTAAGCTGAAATCTTTATGGGAGAAGATCGCCAGATCTTTTCTCCTATGGAGTCCTGGTGGGTTGAACCACCAACCTTTCAGTTAGCAGCACAGAGCCTAACCATCGCATGACCATGGCTCTGTCTTATACTAGTATTTTAAAAGTGATTGAAGAAAGGACTTTTATTTTTACTTATAGTATGAAAGTAAATATATTTGTCATTAATATTAGCAGCACATTTACAATATTTATAATATGATTTAAAATAAAATATTAGTTGAATGTAGTGATATTCACAAAGGAAACTTTTCTAATCAAAATCTAAAATACCATGACTTAATGAAATGGAATTGTAGACATGCAGCTTTTCAAATTCTCTCTTTCAAATTACTGAAAAAAGTAGTTTTCATCTAGTAGACGATATGATTTTTCTTTGGCTGTTTAGCTTTTTTCCAAGTGATATAACTCAAAACTACATTTTTGGCATTAATTTACTATTTCAGCAAAAATGTCATTCCAATTATTATTTATAGAGTTTCTCTATTTTGGTATTTCCTATTGGGCATGACAAATCTATTTCCAAAATAAGATAACACAAGGGAATTTTTTATGTTTCTCCTATGTAGTGCATAAAATACTCCCTTCCTGTGCTTGTTAATCTTGTTACTAGTGTCAAATTTTGCTGCTGACTCAAAAAAAAAAAAAAAAAAAAAAAGATTAGAAACATGTATGAATCTAAGGCTACTTGAGAATTCCTTGAACAATTTCCTAGGTTCTATTAGGTACTAGCTATTCAAAAGATTTATTTTCTGTGTGTGTTTGGAAAGTGGTGGTAGTACCTGACATCCAATTAACCTGCATAAATCACATCACTGCTTTCTCAGTGTGAAATGTGGATTGCTACAAAGAAACAATACTCTTAAGGGGACATTGTACTGCTTGATCTCTGAGAACAAAGCAAACCAAGTATAGATTCAAATTCCAATATTTATACATACATGTGTGATCTTAGGAAATTATTTAAAGTTTTCTGACCTTCCATTTCTAACCCATTAGTTTCTTAACTTTGATTATATATCAGCATTTTCTTAGGAGCTATATAGACATAAAGCTGCCTACCTGCATCTCTGATCTATTAAATCAAAATCGTTGTTTAAGAGTGGCCTAGTTAGTCCCTGGCACATAATCAGCACTTACGTATATCAGCAACTATTTTTATTATTATTATTTAATAATTTTTAGCAGTGGTAGTAGAAGTAACAGGATTGGTAACAGTCTTCATTGTAGTGGTTGTAGTGATACAGTAATTGTATTAGTGATGACGGTAGACATAACTTTTGAAGTCTAATTTGAACAGCAATGGGCAGACTACTGAGAGTTACAGAGGAGGCAGTATAGAATTGTGGTTACAAACACAAGCTGTAATAGTTTTCTATTGTTGTCATAACAAGTTACCACAAACTTAAGGACTTAAAACAACATCCATTTATTAGATCAAGGTTTCGTAGGATACAGTGAGTTTTACTGTGTTCTCTGCTCATGGACTCACAAGGCTAAATTCATGCTGTCAGCCAGGCTGGATTCTTTTCTGGAGCCTGGAGGAAAGAATCTGCTTCCAAACTCGTTTAGTGTTGTTTTGTTTTGTTTAATACTTTATTGTACTTCAGGTGAAGGCTTACAGAACAAATAGTTTCTCATGAAACAGTAGTACACATGTTGTTTTATGACATTGCTTAACAACCCCACAACATATTAAACCTCTAACTTCTCACCCTTTTTTTTTTTGGTGAAAATACACATAGCCAAAGATACACCATTTCAAAAATGTCTACATGCACAGTTCAGTGACATTGACTACAATCTTCCAATTATGCTGTTATTCTCACTTAAGATGAAGGCTTACAGAACAAAATAGTTTCTTATTTTACAGTTACTACAAATGTTGCCCTATGACAATGGTTAACAATCTCACAACACATCAACAAAATCCTTACTCAACCTGGGGTTCCCTATCACCAGCTTCCTTGTCCCCTTCTGCCTTCTGGCCCTTCTCACTGGACTCCTGTACCTCTTTAGTCTCATTTGGTTTTACAGGGCTGTCCACTCCCAGGCAGAACAGTGAACCTCAGAGGTAACTTCACCACTGAGCTAAAAGGGTGTCTGGGGGCCATACCCTCGAGGTTTCTCCAGCCTCCTTTAGGCCAGTAAATCTGGTCTTTTTTTTTTGTGTGAGTTAGAATTATGCTCTACATCCTTCTCCAGCTCTGTCCAGAACCCTCTGTTGTGATCCTGGTCAGAGCAGTCAGTGGTGGTAGCCGGACACCATCTAGCTGTACTGGACTCAGTCCGGTGGACGCCTTGGTAGCTGTGGACAATTAGTCCTTCAGATTAATCTTTTCCTTGTATCCTGTTCTCTTCATTCTCCCTTGCTCCCAAAGGGATGAGACCAGTGGAGTATCTTAGATGGCCACTCACAGTCTTTTAAGACCCTAGACACTACTCACCAAGGTAGAACATAGAGCATTGTCTTTATAAGCTATGTCATGCCAATTAAGGTAGATGTTACCCGAGACTATGGTCCCCTCAGCCCTCCGCTCAGCAATTCAGTCCCTCGGGCAGTTTGGATGTGTCTATGGGGCTTCCATGACCTTTCCTTGTACACGTTGTGCTAGTTTCCCCTGTATTGTGTACTGCCTCCCCTTCACCCAAGATACCACTTACCTATTGACTGTTTAGTATGTCCCCCCCACCCCTCCCATTACCGGTAACCAACGAAGATGGTTACATTTTGTGCGTGAACTTTTTCATGTGTTTTTACAATAGAGGTCTCATACAATATTTGTCCTTTTGTGATTGACTTATTTCACTCAGCATAATGTCCTCCAGTTTAATCCATGTTATGAGATGGTTGACAGATTCATTGTTGTTCTTTCTCGTTGCATAGTACTCCATTGTGTGTATGTACCATAGTTTGTTTATCCATTCAGCTGTTGAAGGGCATCTAGGTTGTTTCCATCGTTTTGCTATTGTGAACAATGTTGCCATGAACATAGGTGTGCATATGTCTATTCGAGTGACGACTCTTATTTCTCTAGGATATATTCCTACGAGTGGGATTGCTGAATTGAATGGTATGTCTATTTCTAGCTTTCTGAGGAAGTGCCATAACATTTTCCAAAATGGTGGTATCATTTTGCATTCCCACCAGCAGTGCATAAGAGTTCCCATCTCCCCATATCCCTCCAACATTTGTTATTTCCAGTGTTTTTGATTCGTGCCAGTAATGCCGGGGTGAGATGGTATCTCATTGCGGTTTTAATTTGCATTTCTCTAATGGCTAGGGATTGTGAGCATTTCCTCATGTGTCTGTTGGCCATTTCAATGTCTTCTTTGGTGAAGTGTCTGTTCATTTCCTTTGCCCAGTTTTTAATAGGATTATTTGTCTTTTTGTTGTAGAGGTATTGGATTTTCTTGTAGATTATGGAGATTAGACCTTTGTCTGACTTGTACTCTCCAAAAATTTTTTCCCAGTCTGTAGGTTTTCTTTTTACTCTGTTGGTGAAGTCTTTTGAAGAGCATAGGTGTTTGATTTTTAGAAGATCCCAGTTATCTAGCTTATCTGTTGGAGTTTGTGCATTGATGGTTATGGTTTGTATCTTGTTAATGCCATGAATTAAGGCCTAAAGTGTTGGTCCTATTTTTTCTTCTATGAACTTTATATTTTTAGGCTTTATATTCAGGTCTTTGATCCATTTTGAAGTAGTTTTTATATACGGTGTGAGGTATGGGTCCTGTTTCATTTTTTTGCAAATGGATATCCAGTTTTGCCAGCACCATTTGTTAAAAAGACTGTCTTTTCCCCATTTGATGGATTTTGAGCCCTTGTCAAAGATCAGGTGACCATAGGCGGATGGATTTACATCTGGGTTATCAATTCTGTTGCATTGGTCAGTGTATCTATCATTGTACCAGTACCAGGCTGTTTTGACTACTGTAGCTGTATAGTAGGTTCTGAAGTCAGGCGGTGTGAGTCCTCCAACTTTATTCATCTTCTTCAGTAGTGCTTTACTTATTTGGGCTTCTTCCCTTTCCATATAAAGTTAATGACTAGTTTTACCATCTCTTTGAAGAATGTTGTTGGTATTTGGATCAGGATTACGTTGTATTTGTAAATTGCTTTGGGTAGAATTGTCATTTTGACAATGTTGAGTCAGCCTATCCATGAGCATGGTATGCTTTTCCATTTATGTAGATCCCTTTGGGTTTCTTGCAGTATTGTTTTGTACTTTTCTTTGTACAGATCTTTTACATCCCTGGTCATATTTATTCCTAAGTATTTTATCTTTTTAGGGGCTATTGAAAATGGTATTGTATTCTGGATTTTCATTTCATCGTTCTCCTTATTGGTGTATAGCAATCCAACTGATTTTTTGAATGTTTATCTTGTATCCTGCTACACTGCTGAATCTTTCTATTAGTTCCAGTAGATTTCTCATGGAGTCTTTAGGGTTTTCTATGTATAGTATCATATAATCTGCAAACGGGGACAGTTTAACTTCTTCATTCCCAATTTGGATGCCCTTTATTTCTTTTTCTTGCCTTATTGCTCTAGCTAGAACTTCCAGCACAATGTTAAATAAGAGTGGTGATACAGGGCATCCTTGTCTTGTTCCTGTTTTCAATGGGAATGTTTTCAGCCTCTCTCTATTAAGAATGATGTTGGCCGTTGGTTTTGCATAGATGCCCTTTATTATGTTGAGAAATTTCCCTTCTATACCTATTTAATTGAGAGTTTTTATCAGGAATGGGTGTTGGACTTTGTCAAATGCCTTTTCTGTATCAGTTGAGATGATCATGTGATTCTTTTCTTTCCTTTTATTTATGTGGTGGATTACATTGATGCATTTTCTAATGTTGAAACATCCTTACATACCTGGTATGAATCCTACTTGGTCGTGGTGTATTATTTTTTTGATATGATGCTGAATTCTAATGGCTAGAAATTTGTTCAGAATTTTTGCATCTACATTCATTAGAGATATTGGTATGTAATTTTCTTATTTTGTGATGTCTTTGCCTGGTTTTGGTATCAGCATTATGTTGGCTTCATAGAATGAATTTGGAAGTGTTGCTTCCTCTTGTATACTCTGAAATAGCTTGAGTAGTACTGGTACAAGCTCTTCTGTAAATGTTTTGTAGAATTCTCCAATGAAGCCATGTGTGTCAGGGTTTTTTTTGGTTGGGAGTTTTTTATTATGTTTTCAATCTCTTCTCTTGTTATGGGTCTGTTCAGATTTTCAACATAACTTTGTTGTAGTTTGGGTAGGCCATGTGTTTCTAGAAATTTATCCATTTCCTCTAGGTTTTCGAATTTGTTGGAGTATAGTTGTTCGTAATATTCTGTTATAATCCTTTTTATTTCAGTTGGGTCTGTTGTAATGTCCCCCATTTCATTTCTTATTTGGGTTATTTGTTTCCTCTCCTGGTTTTTTTTTTTTTTTTTTGTCAGTCTGCCAGTGATTTGTCGATTTTCTTGATTCTTTCAAACAACCAAATTTTGGTTTTGTTGATTCTTTCTATTGTTTTTCTGTTCTCTATTTCATTTATTTCTGCTCTGATCTTTACTATTTCATTTCTTCTGGTGGTTGTGGCTTTTTTTTTGCTGTACTCTTTCTGTTTGTTTGAGTTCTGTAGTTAATGTTTTGATTTTGTCCCTTTCTTCTTTTTTGATATGTGCATCTATTGCTATAAATTGTCCTCTGAGGAGTGCCTTTGCTGTGTCCCATAGGTTTTGGTATGATGTGTTTTCATTCTCGGTTGATTCTAGGAATTTTTTGATTCCATGTGTGATTTCTTCTATTACCCAGTGATGTGTAAGCAGGGTATTATTCAGTTTCCATGTAGTTGATTTTTTTTCCTTGCTCTTTCTATTGTTAATTTCTACCTTGTTGGCATTGTGGTCAGAGAAGATACTTTGAATTATCTCAGCATTTTGCATCTTGTTGAGGATTTCTCTGTGATCTATTCTGGAGAACGTTCCATGTGCATTGGAAAAGAATGTGTACTTTGCAGTGGTTGGATGGAGTGTTCTGTATCTGTCTATGAGGCCAAGTTGGCTGATTGTGCCCTTTAGGTCTTCTGTATCTTTTCTGAGTTTCTTCTCCGTTGTTTTTTCCTTTACTGAAAGTGGTATGTTGAAATCTCCTACTATTATTGTGGAACTGTCAATTTCTCTTTTCAGTATTGTTAGAGTTTCTTTTATGTATTTTGGAGCGCTGTCATTGGGTGTGTAGATGTTTATTATGGTTACGTCTTCATGATGGATCCTCCGCTAAATCATTATATAGTGTCCTTCTTTGTCTTTTATGGTAGGTTTTGTTTTAAAGTCTATTTTATCTGAGATTAGAATTGCCACTCCTGCTCTATTTTGGTAGTTGTTAGCTTGATATATTTGTTTCCAACCTTTGACTTTTAATAAATTCACATCTTTGTTTCTAAGTTGTGTCTCTTGTAGACAGCATACTGATGGATCATGTTTTTCTTATCCATTCTGTCACTCTCTGTCTCTTTATGGGGGTATTGAGTCCATTTACATTTAGTATAATTATTGATAGATGTGAGTTTGTTGCTGTCATTTTGTAGTGCTTTTTTTGTGGTGCTGAAGTTTTCTTTGTTCTTCTTACTCTCTTGTGCTGAGTTACTTTTGTTTTTGGATTTTTTTTTTCATTTCTTTTGTTTTTGAAGGTTTTGTTTTTGCCGAGATTTTATGTTTTTTGTCTTTATTTTTATGAGTTGGGTTGTTAAATTTCTATCTGGTTACTATGAATTTTACCCTTATTTTTCTAAGTTTGAAGCAGTCTACCATTACCTCGCATCGCCTTGCCTTCCTCTCCATTAGAAGGTTCTATACCTATGCCATTTATTCCCTCTCTTATTGTTTTGATGTTGTTGTCATTTATTGATTAACTGCTCTGATTCCCTGTTGTATTTTCTTTGGTTTTGGATAGTCCTCGAGAGTTCATTTCCTAGATTGGTGTCTGGCTTGTATGATCCTGTGTCCTAGGTTCTGCCTGTGAGCTGAAGCTGCTTGTCCTCAGATTGAAGAACTCCCTTTAATAATTCTTGAAAGTTTGGTTTGACTTTTACATATTTCCTTAATTTCTGTGTATCTGGTAATGACCTAATTTCACCATCAAATTTGAACGAGAGTTTTGCAAGATATATTATTCTTGGCCGACAATTTTTTTCTTTCAAGATTTTTATATGTCATCCCATTGCTTTCTTGCCTGCATGGTTTCTGCCAAATAATCTGAGCTTAGTCTTATTGTTTCTCCTCTGTATGTGACTTCTTATTTTTCACGAGCTGCTCTCAGGATTCTTTGTTTGTCTTTGGTTTTGGTGAGTGTGATTATGATATGCCTTGGTGATTTTGTTTTGGGATCTCTTCTATGTGGGGTTCGTTGAGCTTCTTGGATGGCCAGCTTTTCATCTTTCATGATATTGGGGAAGTTTCCTGTCAGCAGTTCCTCAATGATCCTCTCTGTGTTTTCTGTTTTCTCCCCCTGTTCTGGAATGCCAATCACTCGAAGATTTATGCTTTTCATTGTGTCCCACATAACTCTCAGGTTCTCTTCATTTTCCTTTGTTCTTTTTTCTGAGTTTTCCTGAAACAGAGTTGTATCCAAGTGTTTGTCTTCAATTCCACTGATCCTGTCTTCCACCGTTTCAAATCTGCTTCTCAGCCCTTCTATGACATCATCCATTTCTGAAATCTTGTTGTTTATCTTTTGGATTTCTCATTGTTGCTTTTGTATAATTTCTAGTTGTGAATTTATTTTGGCATTTTGTTCCTGCGTCATCTTCCTGAAATTCTTCCAATATTTTGTCTGTATTTTCCATGAATTTGTCTATTTTTTCCTCATGTTTGTCAGCTTTATGCCTCAGTTCTTGGAGAATCCCTAGTATTAGAGATTTGAATTCCCTATCAGGTAGTTCTAGTGCATTTTCTTCCACAAGAGAGTCATCTGGTGTTTTATTTTGGACGCCTACTGGAACCATCCTGGCCTGTTTTTGTAAATGTTTTACTATTGTCTGCTGTTTTGGGGGCATTCAGTAGTTATTTTTCTCGTTTATTGATTGTGGATTTGTTTCATCCTTTTTTTAAAAAAGAAATTTAACTATGTCTGAGCAGGCAGACTGTGTGTTCTTTGTTGTTTCCTCATCTGTGCGCTCAATACTTTTTGCCTCCTTCTCCAACTGGCAGGGTCAGTCACTCAGATATGGTACAGCAGGTCAGGTCTAGCTGAAGAGGAGTTACTGGGATGGGTTGTTTGTGGCACTTACTACAGCCACCAGAGCGGGTCGGTAATCAGTGCAGGGCAGGTTCCAGTAGGCCGTGCCTGTGCTGCTTGGTGGTGTGATGTCAAGTGCACAGTGCAGGTAGGCACGATGCAGCGGGGAGATTGTTATGTGTTTAGCTAAGATGGATATGAGAGAGAGGAGAGACGAACAGGAGCCAAAAACATACAAACAAAGAAAAAAGAATGCTAGGGGAGCTTGCTTTTGGAATGGAGAGATGAGAGACTATGAAATGGAGAAAAACAGAAAGTGGAAGAGGAAGAAAAGAAAAGAAAAGAATGAATAAATAAAAATCAGAAAGGTTAAAGAACTGCAAAGTTCCCAGGGATCCCACTGATGCAGCTATGAAGTCTGGGGAAGTTGCTCTCAGGTGTTGCAGTACAGCCTGGCTAGAAGTTGTAGATGTATACAAGGCCTGGTATTCAGGGATCAGAAAGAGAAGGAATATATAGACAGAAGAGACACTGAGAAATGAAGAAAGACAAAAAGGGAAAAAGAGGGGAAAGAAAACAAAACAAATTTAAAAAAACAAAACAAAACAAGAAAGCCCCCCCCAAAAAAACAGAAAAAATAAAAACAAACTACAAAAACAGAAATGCTCTCAGGGATCCCTCTGCACATCTGTGGAAGCTGAAGAGGAGTTCCTTGCCACGCAGCTCCACCTGGCCAGAAAGGGCTCCCAAGTCCAGAAAAGGAAAAGAAAAGAAACAAACAATTCAAAAAGAACAAATGAACAAAATCCCCGGGATCCTACCAGTGTAATAGCCCAGACCAGGGAGCAGCTCCACACTTGAATGGAGCTCCGCTGCCCCTCAGGAAGAAGCAAAGATGGCACATGGAGCCAGACACTTGAGTGAAAGGAGGGGGCGGTGGCGAGAGGCAGACAAGAAATCAAAAAAAGCAGAAAAAAAAGAGAAAAAAAAAAAAAGCAACACCAGCAGCCAACAAATGGCACTCAAAGAGCCAGCTAGTGCGGGCTGGTGTTTCTGGACAAGAGACTGTGTCTGCAGGAAGCAGAGGAGGCCGAGTGTGGGTGAAGAAGAGTAGAGAGTGGGAAAGAGTATATCACAAATTGCTGGCGCTCTGCAGCCCCTCAGGAAGAAGCAAAGATGGCGCACGGAGCCAGGCACTCGAGTGAAAGGAGGGAGCGGTGGCGAGAGGCAAGTGAGAAATCAAAAGAAGCAGAAAAAAAAAAGCAACACCAGCAGCCAACAAATGGCACCCAGAGAGCCGCCCGCTTGGGTGTGTGGAATCCAAGCAGCTGGCGCTTCCCGGTCAAAAGACCATGGCCGCGGGAAGCAGAGGAGGCTGAGCCGGGGTGAAGCGGTGTGGGGGGTGGGAAAGCACACACTGCAAATTACAGGTTTTTTTGTCTCCCGCTGGACGCTCCGTGAGGCTGCTTTCTCGTACCCCCATTTGCTGGTCTCCGTTAGGAGTACAAGATGGTGGATCCACACTGCGTTAGCTGGTAGAGGACCTCTGCATGAATTTCTCCTCACTCTCCGTTCTCTGTCAGTTTTCTCAGTCCATTTGGTGCTTGCCTGAGTTCTTTATCTCTTCATCTGATGTTTTAGGGTTTCAGGATTGTTGTATTCTCTGTTCTGCTTAGTTTTTTGGATCTTTGCTGGGGAGGGACGGCGTGGTGCTTCTGCCTAGAGTGCCATTTTGCCGGAACTCGCAAACTCACTTAGTTTTTTGGCAGAATCCATTTCCTTGTAGCTGTAGATCTGAGCTCCCTGATTCCTTGCTGGCAGTCATTTGAGAGCCACCTCCTGCTCCTAGAGGCCACCTGCATTCCCTCGTATGTGGCCTTCTTCATCTTCAAACCAGCAACAAAGCATCAAGCCCTTCTCATGCTTCAACTGTCTCTGGCTTTTCTTTCTGCCACCGACTGGCGAGAACTCTCTGCTTTTATAGAAACTCATGTGATTATCTCCCAGCTAATCTCCCTTTATTAGGTCAACTGTAACATATAACACAACATAATCATAAGAGTGATATCTCGTCATCTTCACAGGTTCCAGGGATTATGGTGTGACATCTTTGGGGGCCATTTTAAGAATTCTGCCTACATGCAGAATTTAATGCAAGCTAGTTTTGTCTAATTTTTAAGTGCTTGTGGAATCTCTTACTAGTTTTTTTGACACTGAGCTATTTGACTTTTTTCATCCTCGAATTTTTCATCTATAATAATAGTATTTACCTCACAGTACTGGATTAAATAAAATGATTCATGCAAAATCTTTGGTTAACACAAAGCCTTTTTAATTGTTGCTGTTGAGTATTTGCTAAATAAATGGTCATCGTTGTTGTTCTAGGAATCCCTGGGTGGCGAAAAAGATTAAGTGCTTGAATACTAAACAAAAGGTTGGCACTGCAAACCCACCCAGAGGCGTCTGAGAAGATAGGCCTGGCATTCTACTTCCGAAAGGCCACAGCCTTGAAAACCCTATGGAGCAGCTCTGTTCAGCACACGTGGGGTCACCATGAGTGGAAATCAACTTGATGGCAACAAACAACAACCACAGTTGCTATCATTCTTATCACTACTAGTATTTTTATTATCATATATGTTTTTCATCAGATTACAGGCATGAAAGGAAAGGAATTCAGG
This sequence comes from Dugong dugon, assembly GCA_030035585.1. Taxonomy (NCBI): domain Eukaryota; kingdom Metazoa; phylum Chordata; class Mammalia; order Sirenia; family Dugongidae; genus Dugong; species Dugong dugon. The sequence continues at coordinate 40,319,165 of CM057467.1, forward strand.
TTTCCCAAATATTTTATTTCACTATTTTAAAGGAAATCTGAATGTACAAAAATGCACAGACTATACTAAACATTTGTGCATTCACCCTTCACAATTAACAAATGTTAATACGTATTCACATTTTCTTTGTATATATTTTTATGAAGGATATTCAACAATACTGATAATGTAGAATTTCTCTTTGTGCCAGTACCTAGTCTCACTTGCCTCTTATTACTTCAGAAACAACCACTATCATGAATTTGTTATTAACGTCTCAGACCATATTTCAATATTTTTACTGGGTGGGAAAGGTATACGTGTATAGCCTTAAAAAAAAATTGGAAATGTTATCCTACATTTATCATTGGTAGCTTTCTTTTGTTCACTAAATATTACTGTTTCAATATATCTTCATATTGAAATAATAAATATCTAGTAGAAAACATAAAACATTTTTATGACCTGAGGATAAAGAAGTATTTTGTTTTGTTTTTTAAATGATGCTGAAAGCACAAATCATAAAAAAGAAGTATTGATAAATTAAGCTAAATCTAAATTGAAATATTTTATACTGCAGAACGCATTTTAAAAATAAGAGTCAGACTAGAAGAAGATGTATGAAACAGCTGTAGCAGACATTGACTTAGTATACAAAATATAGCCACAAATCAATAAGAGCAAATAAATAAATGAATAACCAAATGGAAAAAACAAGTGAACATATAAACAGGCAATCCTGTCAGGTTTTGGTGATAAAGAGTCTAAGTGCTCTATCTGAAGTTGCTGCCCTGATGGCTGCAGTAGACACTGTGGTTATGCCTAGGGTTAGGCTTGCTATGCTAAGCCTTCTGTGGAAGCCAGGGCTGTGGGATAGGGCCAGGTTTCTCAACCACTGATGTATGGGTTTGTCCCTGAGGATATTAGCATATGTTCCCCTACCAGAACTCAGTGAATTTTCATGTGAACAATCATACTATGAATAAGTACAACAGGGCCCAGGAACAAAATATATATATACATATATATTTTGCCCACATGGAAAATAAAATCGGGAAAGACCGCATGCATTTCAGAGAAAGTAGCTGAGATCAATGTCCTAGGGCATAATGGAGAAAATATTGAAGTTGTTGAGGATTTCATTTTACTTAGATCCACAATCAATGCCCACAGGAGCAGCAGTCAAGAAATCAAAAGACACACTGCATTGGGAAAATCTGTTGCAAAAGACCTCCTTAAAGTGTTAAAAAGTACAGTTGTCACTTTGAGGACTAAGGTGCACCTGACCCAAGCCAGGGTATTTTCAATAGCCTCATATGCATGTGAAAGCTGTTCAATGAATAAGGAAGGCTGAAGAAGAATTGATGCATTTGAATTATGATGTTGGCAAAGAATACTGAATATACCATGGACTGCCAGGAGAACAAACAAATCTGTCTTGGAAGAAGTAGAGCCAGAATGCTCCTTAGAAGCAAGGATGGTGAGCCTTTGTCTCACATACTTTGGACATGTTATCAGGAGGGACCAGTTCCTGAAGAAGGACATCATACTTGGTAAAGTAGAGGGTCAGTGAAAAAGAGGAAGACCCTTGATGAGATGGATTGACTGCAGTAATGAGCTCAAACATAGCAACGATTGTGAGGATGGCACAGGACTGTGCAATGCTTTGTTCTGTTGCGCATACAGTCGTTATGAGTCAGAAGTGACCCGATGGCACCTAACAACAACAGGACATATTGAATATGAATCTTCTCGGATGGTTGATAGTGGAGAGTACGCAGAAGGAAGAGGCAGTGCTAGGAAAAGATGTAAGAATGCTAAAGAGAGAGGCTTTCACAATTTTGCGTAAGGTGGCCTTCCATAAGGGAAACATTTATTTGTTAACCTTTGTTATCACTTTGAATCAACTGCTCTTCTCACTGTCATTATCTTGAAACCATTATATCCACCATGGGCAGTTGGCAGGTGGTGGTCGGTAACGGACTACTTAGCTTTTTAAAAATCTAATTATTTAGACAGAAAGCATAGCACAGTCCAACTGCATTCTATACTTTAAAGAACTGTAGACAGTGGCAAATGATATCTCCTAATAAATTCATAGAACCTAAAAGAACATGAAGTGACCATCTAGTTGCCATCTGTTACCTTAGACAGGATACAGCCGTTGTAGGAGGTCACAGGTTGCATTTGTTCCTATCCCATTGTCTACCAAGCAATCCGAGTAGGCAGAAAAATCCTTCCTTATGTTTAATCTACTTTCAAGCCAAATTATTTTGGTTCTTTCTGACTTTTGTAAAGTTGGAGAAGAACTAGCTATTATCCCTTTAGTAATTACCTTCGTATTCTTTAATATCATTACTGTAAGCTGAATTTTGGTTTGGTTTTGTTTTTTCTGTAGTTGTTTTGTCAAGGAAATATGTGGAGTGTGGACTAGTATAACTGAACCATATAGTTTAGTGCAGCCAGTATATATGGCCCAGGGAACCAAGCAATGCCTGAGCACACAGTGAAGCTACAGGATGAGATGCCAGGATAACCTCTGCTAGGCACCCTTGATATTTTGGTAACATTTCTTGTTATTATCAAATCTATAAAATAATGCCACCACATCTCCGTTAAAAAGTCTGAATGCTAAAACATTCAGCATACACATGAGAAAATCTTATGATACAAAGAGAAGTACTGGAAGCATTCAACTACAAATAAAGTCTTTGAATATGATGTCTCTACTGTCATGTGGTATTTGTCGTTACAACAAAAATAAGGTTTAATCCATTTTGTTTAACTAAAAATTCTCAGAATGGACTGCAGCGAAACGTGTTTCTTCAACTGAGGTGAATTCACACTAGGCTTGTTTCATCAATAAATCTGAGAAATATTTTATTTCTAAGGCAGATAAAGGATGTCTATTCAGTGCTCAGATTCCTTTGAGTAAACGATACATTTAGGTTTGAAGCATACGTAAAAGATTTGTCACGACAAATTGGTGGCATTTTGAATATACTGCTGCTTTTCTTACTACCATTAACTAATTTCTGTCAAATGTGATTTTAAAAGGCCTCTAATCACCTACAAGAGAGAATGGTTTGCCCCCTTCCTCAGGAAAAAGTAAATACTTTATCAGTGTGAAAGAATTTTATCTGGACTTCAGGTAGCAGAAAAACCCCTCCATCTAATGATATTAAACTATTGTTGTTCCGTGCTGTCCATTCAGTTCCGACTCATACAGACCCTATGTACAACAGAATGAAACACTGCCACGTCCTGCACCATCCTCACAATCGTTTTTATGCTTGAGCCCGTTGTTGCAGCCACTGTGACATTAAAATAGAGGGGGTAAATAGCCTTGTGAAAGAAAGGTGATGCTTTACATTATTTTAGCCCCATTTCCATTGGAAATAAGATATTTGAGATTACTCAGCGTCTCAATAGATTCTTTCTTTGGGCAAAATATCAGAGGAGGTAGTATCCTATAGGCAACCACATACAAATCAGAGGCCACCAGGACTACTCAAAAGCTGAGTTTTTGCCTTTCTGGAGGCAAAAAAGGCATTTGAAAGGCATATCTACTTATTCCAAATAAGTAACTCGTGCTAATTATTTCTATTCTAATGACGAATTTTATTAAGATAAAGCATGGTGTCATGTGAATGTGAAATTAAGAGGTTAGTAGAAGGCTCTCATGCCTTCCTGAAAACTTATGGTATTTTTTGTTGTTGTTAGTTACCACTGAGTCAGTTGTGACTGATGGCAACCCCATGTGTACAGAGTAAAACTTCTCCATAGATTTTTCAAGGCTGTGACCTTTCGGAAGCAGATTTCCAAGCCTGTCTTCCCTAAGACTCCAGGTGGGTTCAAACTGCAGACCCTTTGGCTCTTAGTCTGCCAACGCTTTGGCTCTTAGTCGAGCGCTTAACTTTTTGCACCACCCAGGGACTTCAGTTCTCAGAATTTGATTGGGATATCCTGACAAACTTCCCAACCTTGTAGGTGAGAACTTGGGTAATCAGAGATATGGAAATGCAGATAGACTGCTCACTTCACTTCTTTTGGCTAAACTTTCAAAAGCATTTGGACTATATATGCCTCCTCACCAAGGAGCTGTGACTTGTCAGAGAGTTTGGTCTACAAGGAGCTGAGGTTTACTGTCAGGCCACGCTTGGGTTGTGTATACTCGTTTAAAAAAAATGATGATAGAATGCTACTAAAAAAAAAAAAAATCACAATTCCCGGAAATGTACTTAGTTTTTATATCTGTATTCTACTTAATCCTTGCCATAAATCTATGTAGGAGTTATTCTTCTAGTTTTACAGAAAATGAATCTGAAAGGTATATGCATATTTTTCCAAGAGAGAGAATTTATCTTTCCAAATTATACAGTTAATGAGTGGCAGTGTTTGGGTTTGAACTCAAGTCTTAGAAATTCTTAAAGCCAGGCTTTAAAGCTCTAAATTGCTTACAAATACAGATTACTATGAAACCAGATAAGAATCAAAATCTTAACAGTCAAGGACACCTTCTCGGGGGAAGTAATGTTTACTTTACGACCTAATGAACCATAGCAGTCAACGAGCCAGACAGCGTGGAGTGAAAAAAATATTCCCAGTAGAGAAACAGCACATGCTAAATTCTAGAGGTGAGCAAAACTGTGTTAATTTCTAAAATTTGCAAGTGCTTCCTTATACTTGGGTGGAACTGGCATGCTAAGCAGTAGCCAGATCACAAAAGGCTTTATGATTCATGCTGAAGAGTAGGTTATTTGTTGTGAAAGGAACAGGGATGATTAATAGATTTTATGTTGATAATATTAGAACCATTACCCAATCACCATAACAAAAGAAGGAAGAGAACTGTCATCCCTATAAAAGTGCCTGGTTCTATGAATGTCCAATGAGGAGAAAGGAGCGGACTTCTTGAGTGAGATATTTATATCAGTGATAGTGGCAGAGGTCAGAAAGAATTTTTGCCCAAGGCTACAATAGTCAGCATCAGCTCAGACTGAAGGGTTGGATCTTCCAGATGCCTTGTAACAGCAAAATATATCAGCAATGGTAGCTGACACCAGGTGAAGAGGATGACCTTTGCATATCATCCTGCGCTGGGCCATGGTAGCTCCCAAGCTGTAGAAAGACTTGATGAGTGTTGAGCTGTATCAGCATATATTTAGATTTATTAAATGGTCTGACTGATCATTTGGGAAAACCGCATACTCAAGGGCTAAATTCATGTGCTTTAACATGTTGTTTTGATTTTTTATTGTTGTAGTTTAAATGAAGTTTACATCAAGTTAGTCTCCCATACAAAAATTTATACATACGTTGTTATGTGACCCTAATTGCTTTCCCCATACTGTGACGGCACACTCCTCTTTTCCACCCCTGATTCCCCATGTCCATTCGACAAGCTCCTAATCCTCTCTGCCTTCCCATATCACCTCCTAACAGAAGCTGTCCGTTTTGTCTCTTGTATCTACTTGAGCTAAGAGGTACACTCCTCACAAGTATCACTTTATGTCCCACAGTCAAGTTTTATTTCAGAGCTGATAGAAAATCCAGGGGCTATGCTTTCAGGGTTTCCTCCAGTCTCAGTCAGACCATTAAGTCTGGTCTTCTTACTAGAATTTGAGTTCTGCACCCCACCTTTCTCCTGCTCCATCAGGGACTCTCTGTTGTGTTCCCTGTCAAGGCAGTCATTAGTGGTAGCTGGGCACCATCTAGTTCTTCTGCTCTCAGGCTGATGAAGTCTCTGGTTTATGTGGTCCTTTCTATCTCTTGGGCTGCTACTTTCCTTGTGTCTTTGGTGTTCTTCATTCTCCTTTACTCCAGGTGGTTGGGACCAGTTGATGCATCTTAGATGGCGCTTGCAAGATTTTAAGACCCCAGACACCACTCACTGAAGTAGGAGGCAGAAGATTTTCTTAATAAACTTTGTTATGCCAATTGACCTAGATGTCCCCTGAAAGCATGGTCCCCAGACCCCTACCCCTGCTACTCTGTCCCTCGAAGTGTTTGATTGTATTCAGAAAACTTCTTAGCTTGGTTTAGTCCAGTTGTGCTGACTTCCCCTGTAGTGTGTACTGTCCTTCCCTTCACCTAAGATAATTCTTATCTACTATCTAGTTAGTAAATAACCCTCACCCTCCATCCCTACTCTAGTAATCATCAAAGAATGTTTTCTTCTGTGTTTAAACCTTTTCTTGAGTTCTTATAATAGTGGTCTTATACAAATTTGCCCTTCTGTGACTGACTAAATTCACTCAGCATAATGACCTCCAGATTCCTCCATGTTATGATTCATGGCTTCATCGTTGTTCTTTACCATTGCATGGTATTCCAGTGTCAGGATATACCATAATTTGTTTATCCGTTAGTCCATTGATGGACATCTAGGTTGTTTCTATCTCTTTGATATTGTTAGCAGTGCTGCAATGAACATGAGTGTGCATATATCTGTTCATGTAATGGCTTTTATTTCTTTAGGATATATTCCAAGGAGTGGGGTAGCTGGATCATATGGTACTTCTATTTCTAGCTTTTTAAGGAAGCGCCAAATCAATTTCCAAAGTGGTTGTACCATTTTACATTCCCACCAACAGTGTATAAGTGTTCCAGTCTCTCCACAACCTCTCCAGCATTTATTGTTTTGTGTTTTTTGGATTAATGCTAGCATTGTTGGGGTGGGATGATATTTCTTTGTAGTTTTGATTTGCATTTCTCTAATGGCTAATGATCGTGAGCATTTCTTCACGTGCCTGAATATCTTCTTTGGCAAAGTGCCTGTTCAAATTCTTTGCCAGTTTTTTAATTGGGTTATTTGTCTTTTTGTTGTTGAGGTTTTGCTTTATCTCGTAGATTTTAGAGGTTAGACACTGATTGGATTTGTCGAAGACAAATTTTTTTTTCCCAGTCTGTAGGTTGTCTTTTGTCTCTTTTGGTGAAGATTTTGATCAGCAAAAGTGTTTGATTTTTAGGAGCTCCCAGTTATCTAGCCTCTCTTCTGGTGCTTGTGCATTGTTACGTATGGTTCGTATTGTGTTTATGCTGTGTATTAGGGCTCCTAGCATTGTCCTTGTTTTTTCTTCCATGATCTTTATCGTTTTCGATTTTATATTTAAGTCTTCAATCCATTTTGAGTTAGTTTTTGTGCATTGTGTGAGGTATGAGTCTTGTTTCAGTTTTTTGCAGATGGATATCCAGTTATGTCAGCACCATTTGTTAAAGAGACTATCTTTTCCCCAATTAACAGACTTTGAGCCTTTATCAAATATTGGCAGCTCATAGGTGGATGAATTCACGTCTGGATTCTCAATTCTGTTTCATGGGTCTATGTATCTGATATTGTACCAGTACCAGGCTGTTTTGACTACTGTGGCAGTATAATAGGTTCTAAAATCAGGTAATGTGAGGTCTCCCACTTTGTTCTTCTTTTTGAGTAATGTTTCCCTTATTCAGGGCCTTTTCCCTTTCCATATGAAGTTGATGATTTGTTTCTTCATCTCATTAAAAAATGCTGGTGGAATTTGGAACAAGATGGCATTGTATCTGTAGATCGCTTTGGGTAGAATTGACGTTTTCACAAAGTTGAGTCTCCTATCCATGAGCAAGTTATGTTTTTCCACTTATGCCGGTCTTTTTTGGTTTCTTGCAGTAGTGTCTTGTAGTTTTCATTGTATAGGTCTTTTATGTTAGATTTATTCCTAAGTATTTTATCTTCTTGGGGGCTATTGTAAATGGTATTGATTTGGTGATTGCCTCTTCGAGTTTCTCTTTGTTGGTGTAAAGGAATCCCACTGATTTTTGTATGTTTATCTTGTATCCTGAAATTTGCTGAAATCTTCTATTAGTTCCAGTTGTTTTCTTGTGGATTCTTTGGAGTTTTCAGTGTATAAGATCATATCATCTGCAAATAGAGATACTTTGACTTCTTCTCTACCAATTTAGATGCCTTTTATTTCTTTTTCTAGCCTAATTGCTCTGGCTAGGACCTCTAACACAATGTTGAAAAAGAGTGGTGATAAAGGGCATACTTGTCTGGTTCCTGTTCTCAAGGGGATTGCTTTCAAAGTCTCTCCATTTAGGATAATGTTGGCTGTTGGCTTTGTAGAAATGCCCTTAATCATATTGAGGAATTTCCCTTCTATTCCTATTTTGTTGAGAGTTTTTATCATGGATGGGTGTTGGACTTTGTCAAATGCCCTTTCTGCATTGATTGATAAGATCATGTGGTTCTTGTCTTTGTTTTATTTATGTGATGGATTACATTGACTGTTTTTCTAATGCTGAACCATCCCTGCATACCTGGTCTAAATCCCACTTTATCATGGTGAGTTATTTTTTTTGATATGTTGCTGAATTCTATTGGTTAGAATTTTGTTGAGGATTTTTGCATCAATGTTCATGAGCGATATTGGTCTGTAATTTTTTTTGTGGTGTCTTTACCTGGTTTTGCTATCAGGGTTATGCTGGCTACATAGAATGAGTTTGGGAGTATTCCACCCTTTTCTATGCTCTGAAATACCTTTAGTAGTAGTGATGTTAACTCTTCTCTGAAAGTTTGGTAGAGTTCTCCAGTGAAGCCATCTGGGCCAGGGCCTTCTTTGTTGGTAGTTTTTTAATTACCACTTCAATCTCTTCTTTTGTTATGCATTTATTTAGTTGTTCTACCTCTGTTTGTGTTAGTTAAGGTAGGTAGTGAGTTTCTAGAAATTTTTCCATTTCCTCTAGGTTTTCAAATTTGTTAGAGTACAGTTTTTCACAGTATTCTGTTATGATTCTTTTAATTTCAGTTGGGTATGTTGTGATATCACCCATCTCATTTCTTATACACGTTATTTGCTTCCTATCCTGTTTTTCTTTTGTCAGTTTGGCCAATGGTTTATCAATTTTGTTGATCTTTTCAAAGAACCAACTTTTGGTCTTGTTAACTCTTTCTATTGTTTATCTATTCTCTATTTCATTTAATTCTGCTCTAATTCTTATTATTTCCTTTCTTCTGGCACCTGAGGGTTTCTTTTGCTGCTCTCTTTCTTCTTGTTCCAGTTGTGGGTTAATATTTTGATTATGACCTTTCTTCTTTTTGGAGATGTACATTTATTGCTATAAACTGACCTCTGAACTCTGCTTTTGCTGTGTCCCAAAGGTTTGGTAGGCTGTGCTTTCGTTGTCATTTGATTTGACAGATTTCTTAATTCCATCTTTAATTTCTTCTATAACCCAGTAGTTTTTGAGCAAAGTGTTGTTCAGTTTCCATGTGTTTGATTTTTTTCTTTGCATTTTCTGTTGTTGTTTTCTACTTTTATGACTTTTTGGTCAGAAAAGACACTTTGTAACATTTTGATGCTTTGGATTTTGTTAAGGCTTGCATTATGGCCTAATATGTGGTCTATTCTGGAGAATGTTCCATGTGCATTGGAAAAGAAAGTATTCTTGACTGCTGTTGGGTAGAGTGTTCAGTTTATGTCTATGAGATCAAGTTGGTTGATTGTAGTATTTAGCTGTTCCGTATCTTTGTTGAGTTTCTTTCTGGATGTTCTGTCCTTCACTGAAAGTGGCATGTTGAAATCTCCTACTACTATTGTGGAGCTATCTATCTCTCTTTTCAGTGCTGTTAGAGTTTGTTTTATGTATTTATGTATTTTGGAGTCCTGTTGTTGGGTGTGTAAATATTTATTATAGTTATGGCCTCTTGGTGTATTGACCCTTTAATCATTATATAATGTCCTTCCTTATTCTTTGTAGTGGATTTTACTTTAAAGTCTATTTTGTCACAGATTAATATTGCCACTCCTGCTCTTTTTTGAGTGTTGTTTGCTTGATATATATTTTTCCATCCTTTGAGTTTTAGTTTGTTTATGTCTTTAAGTCTAAGGTGTGTCTCTTGTAGGCACATCTACATTCAGCCTAATTATTGATAGGTATGAGTTTAGTGCTGTCATTTTGATGTCTTTTTTTGTGTGTTGTTCACAGTTTCTTTGTTTCACTTGATTTTCTGGGCTGAGTCATTTTTCTTTATGTATTTTCATTGTTATTGATTTTGTATTTGCTGAGTCTTTATGTTTTTCTCATTTTTTATTTTGACTTGTAGGATTTTTAGTTTCCTTTGAGGTTACCTTAATATTTACCCCTATTTTTCTAAGTTTATACCAGTCTTTCATTTCTGTATATCGCCTTGACTTCCTCTCCATATGAAAAATCTAAGTCTACATTTCTTAAGTCCCTCATTTTTGTTTTAATGTTGTCATCTTTTCATATTGACATCAGTTTCCCTATTTTCAGTGTTTTAGCTTTGATTTACTTTTGTGACTTACCTATCTGGGTTGATATCTGGTTGCTCTGTCCTGTGTTCTAGTCTTGGGTTGTTATCTGATTTTCTAGCCAGAGGACTCCCTTTAGTATTTCTTGTAATTTTGGTTTGGTTTTTGCAAATTCCCTAAACTTCTGTTTATCTGGAAATGCCCTAATTTTGCTATCATATTTGAGAGACAGTTTTGCTGGATATATAATTCTTTACTGGCAGCTTTTTTTTTTTTTTCCTTCAAAGCTTTATATATGTCATCCCATTGCCTTCTTGCCTGCATGGTTTCTGCTGAGTAGTCTGAGCTTATTCTTATTGACTCTCCTTTGTAGGTGACTTTTCGTTTATCCCTAGCCACTCTTAAAAGTCTCTCTTCATCTTTGGTTTTGGCAAGTTTGATTATAATATGTCTTGGTGACTTTCTTTTGTGATCTACCTTATGTGGGGTTTGATGAACATCTTGGGTAGGTATCTTGTCCTCTTTCACGACGTCAGGGAAGTTTTTTGCCAACAAATCTTCAACAATTCTCTCTGTATTTACTGTTATTGTCCCCTGTTCTGGTACTCCAATCACTCGTAGGTTATTCCTCTTGATAGAGTCCCGCATAATAGGGTTTCTTCATTTTTTAAATCCTTTTATCTGATTTTTCCTCAAATCAGTTGGTGTCAAGTGCTTTATCTTCAATCTCACGAATTATGACTTCCGCTTCCTCAATTCTGATCCCATGACTTTCTATTGAGTTGTTTAATTCTGAGATTTTATTGTTAATTTCTGGATTTCTGATCACTGTCTCTCTATGGATTCTTGCAGCCTATTAAATTTGTGATTATGCTCTTCTGTAATCTTTTTAATTTCCTCTATTGTGTGTTCTGCATTTTTATTAATTTCCTTCTTAATTTATTGAAGGGTTCTGTGTATTAATCTTTTAGATTCAGCCTTTGGTAATTCCAAGAAATGTTTCTCCTCTGGAAAATTTCTAGTTTCTTTATTTTGGGAGCTTGCTGAAGCCATCAGGGATTACTTCTTTATGTGATTTGATATTGACTGTTGTCTCCAAGCCCTCAATAAGTTATTATATTTATTTATTTCATGTTTTCTTACTGTGTCATAGCTTCTTGTTTTGTTTTGATATGCTCAGATAGGCTGCTCATATGAGCTAGTTTGATTATTGGCAACTTTGAAGCTCTAATATCCTGTCACCAGGTAGTTAGATCTGTTACTAGGTATGTGAGTTCAGGAGTCCGCCCACTCCTCTTGCATGGATTCAGCTGAGGTGCCCAGGTAGTTAGCTACCAAGTTTGTTTGTGGTGTAGGCTGTCACTTACAGTCATGGACAGGCATGGGTGATTGGTGTAGGCACAGGCATCTGGCTGCAGCAGGGGGACACACAGTGAGCAAGGCAGGAGGCTGACTGCTGCCCCTGAGTGTCCATGAGGAAGGCGTGTCCCTGTTTCCTACAGCGTGTAGGTGGGTAGGTTTTGCAGCTGGACTATGACCACATAATGCTGTTGGCTGTAAGGAGTGGGGAGCACCACTCGGAGGTGGCTAGGTTGTGTGGGTGGAGCCACCAGTCCTCAGGCCCCTGATGTGGGTAGGTGAAGACCCTGCTTAATGGGCAGAGAAGTGTCAAATGTCATGAACCTACCACTTCACAGCTGAAACAGTTGAAGTTAAACTTCCTGTATATACCCTGTTGTAGTGTGGTAATGAGGCCTACGCTGTTGAAATGGGCCCACTCAAGTCTATGCAGGGGGAAAGGCACTCAAAGTCCATGGATCCTTTATGCCTGTGCCTAGGCAAAGGAGCTGTGCCTACTCAGGGTTCCTGGCTTAGGGGAGCCAGCAGTTTATTTTTTCCACTGTTTGTTAGTTTGTTCACTCTCCAAGGCAGGGAGAATGGCTCTGGGTGTGTGATGGATCCTGCTTCCAGCCCAGGGGACTTGGCAATTGCTGAAGCTGGTTTGGAACTCAGTGCAGAGCAGGGAGTGAGGAGGTAAATGGGAGAGAGATTTTTCCCTATGGGAGGGCGTTTTCTGATCCACACAGTAGACCGTACACAAGTACTTATCTTTCGCTGATCCAAGGCTGCTTCTCACTGGTTCTGGGTGGCTGTGTAGACTCTCTGGTGCTGGGTTTCTCCTGGGGCAGAAAACGTGCCTCCAGAGCACAGCTGCTTGCCTGCCTCACCGCTCACCCCCAAACTGATCAGACCTGAAGAGCTCAGCTCTCACCATGTCAGGTCTGGCAACTCCTCGCTGCTTCCAAACTGTGCCCCTGCCACTCAGTCACATTCCTCAACTCTGCCTTTGATGTTCAGGGCTCCCAGATTGCCATATGTAATAGATTCACTTATTTTTTGGGTCTTTGTTGTAAGAAGGTCCACTGGATATGTCTGATTACTCTGCCATCTTGGCCCTGCCCTCGCTTTAACATGTTTTTGCAGGTAAATATGAAAGTATCCTTTGCTTTGCTTTTCCCATGGCTTCTCAGAAAAATGAGACACTTGGGGAAAAGGGATGAAGACAGATCTTTGAATGATTTACAAAACATAATGTCTTTCTCCATGCTTAGCTCAACTCTTCCAGAATGATTATTTTTTCTTCTTTTTTTTTTTTGTTATTGTGATTTAAGTGAAAGTTTACAGTTGAAACTAGTTTCTCATACAAACGTTTATGCACACATTGTTATGTGACCCTAGTTGCTCTCCTTATAATATGACAGCACACTCCTCCTGTCCACCCTGGGATTACCATGTCCATTCAACCAGCTTCTGTCCCTTTTTGCCTTGTCATCTCGCCTCTGGACAGGAGCTGCCCATTTAGTCTCATGTATCTACTTGAGCTGAGAAGCACTCTCTTCATGAGTATCATTTCATTTCTTAGAGTCCAGTCTAATCTATGTCTGAATAGTTGGCTTTGTGAATGATTTCAGTTCTGGGCTAAAAGAGAGTCTGGGGGCCAAATCTTCCAGGGTCCCTCCAGTCTCAGTCAGACCATTAAGTCTGTTTTTTTTTTTTTTTTTTTTTTTAACTAGAATTTGAGTTCTGAAGCTCACTTTTTGCCTGCTCCATCAGGAAATCTCTGTTGTGTTCCCTGCCAGGGCAGTCATTGGTGGCAGCCAGGCACTATCTAGTTCTGGTCTCAGGCTGATGGAGTCTCTGGTTTAAGTGGCCCTTTCTCTCTCGGGCTAATATTTTCCTTGTGTCTTTGGTGTTCATCCTCCTTTGCTCCAGGTGGGTTGGGACCAATTGACGCATCTTAGATGGCAGCTCCCTATCTTTTAGGACTCCCGATGCCACTCACCAAAGTGGGATGCAGAACATTTTCTTAACAAACTTTGTTATGCCAATTGACCTAGATGTCCCATGAAACATGGTCCCCAGACCCACGTCCCTGCTACTCTGTCCCTTGAAGCATTTGGTTGAATTCAGGAAACTTCTTAGCTTTTCATTTAGTTCAGTTGTGCTGACTTCCCCTGTAGTGAGTGTTGTCCTTCCCTTCACCTAAGATAATTATCTGCTACATAATTAGTGAATACCTTTCTCCCTCCCTCCCCACATTCATAACATCAAAGAATGTTTTCTTCCATGGTTAAACCCTTTCTTGAGTTTTTATAATAGTAGTCTCATATAATATTTGTCCTTTTGCAACTGACTAAATTCACTCAGCGTAATGCCTTCCAGATTCATCCATGTTATGAGATGTTTTGCTGATTCATCCTTGTTCTTTATTGTTGCATAGTGTTCCACTGTGTGAATATACCATAATTTGTTTATCCATTTGTCCACTGATGGGCACCTAGGTGGTTCCCATCTTTCTGATATCATGAGCAGTGCTGCAATGAACAGGGGTGTGAATATACCTTTTCGTGTGTCTGCTCTTATTTCTCTGGGATATATTCCAAGGAGTGTGATTGTTGGATTTTATGGTAATTCTATTTCTAGCATTTTAAGGAAGTGCCAAATCCATTTCGAAAGTAGTTGCACCATTTTAAATTCCCACCAGCAGTGTATAAGTGTTCCAGTCTCTCCACAACCTCTCCAACCTTTGTTGTTTGTTATTTTTTGATTTATGCTAGTCTTGTTGGGGTGAGATGATATCTCATTCTAGTAGTTTTTTTCTTTCTTTATTGTACTTCAGGTGAAGGCTTACAGAACAAATAGTTTCTCATGAAACAGTAGTACACATGTTGTTTTATGACATTGGTTAACAACCCCACAACATGTCAACCCTCTAACTTCTCAACCTTTTATTTTTGGTGAAAATACACATACCCAAAGATACACCATTTCAAAATTTCTACATGCACAGTTCAGTGACATTGACTACGCTCTTCCAATTGTGCTGTTATTCTCACTTAAGATGAAGGCTTACAGAACAAAATAGTTTCTCATTTAACAGTTACTACAAATGTTGCCATATGACAATGGTTAACAATCTCACCACACATCAACAATATCTTTAGTCAACCTTGGGTTCCCTATCACCAGCTTCCTTGTCCCCTTCTGCTTTCTGGCCCTTGTTGCTGGACTACTGCACCTCATTAGTCTTATTTGGTTTTACAGGGCTGTCCACTCCCAGGCTGAACGGTGAACCTCGGAGATAACTTCACCACTGAGCTAAAAGGGTGTCTGGGGGCCATACTCTCGGGATTTCTCCAGTCTCGGGATTTCTCCAGTCTCCTTTGGGCCAGTAAATTTGGTCTTTTTTTTGTGAGTTAGAATTATGTTGTACATCCTTCTCCAGCTCTGTCCAGAACCCTCTGTTGTGATCCTGGTCAGAGCAGTCAGTGGTGGTAGCTGGGCACAATCTAGCTGTACTGGACTCAGTCTGGTGGAGGCCTTGGTAGCTGTGGACAGTTAGTCCTTCAGACTAATCTTTTCCTTGTATCCTGTTCTCTTCATTCTCCCTTGCTCCCAAAGGGATGAGACCAGTGGAGTATCTTAGATGGCCTCTCACAGGCTTTTAAGACCCCAGACACTACTTACCAAGGTAAAATGTAGAGCATTGCCTTTATAAGCTGTGTCATGCCAATTGAGCTAGATGTTCCCTGATACCATGGTCCCCACAGCCCTCCGTCTAGCAGTTCAGTCCCTCAGGGAGTTTGGATGTGTCTATGGGGCTTCAGTGAGCTTTCCTTGTACAAGTTATGCTAGTTTCCCCCATATTGTGTACTGTCTCACCCTTCACCCAAGATGTCACTTATCTATTGCTTATTTAGTATTTCCCCCTCACCCGTCCCATCCCTGGTAACCAACAAAGATTGTTATATTTTGTGCGTGAACTTTTTCATGGGTTTTTACAATAGAGGTCTCATACAGTATTTGTCCTTTTGTGATTGACTTATTTCACTCAGCATAAGGTGCTCCAGTTTCATCCATGGTATCTGATGGTTCACAGATCCATTGTTGTTCTTTCTCGTTGCGTAGTACTCCATTGTGTGTATGTACCATAGTTTGTTTATCCATTCATCTGCTGATGGGCATCTAGGTTGTTTCCATCGTTTTGCTATTGTGAACAATGTTGCCATGAACATAGCTGTGCATATGTCTATTCGAGTTATGACTCTTATTTCTCTAGGATATATTCCTAGGAGTGGAATTGCTGGATCAAATTGTATGTCTATTTCTAGCATTCCGAGGAAGAGCCATATCATTTTCCAAAATGTTTGTATCATTTTGCATTCCCACCAGCAGTGCATAAGTGTTCCGATCTCCCTGCAGCCCCTCCAACATTTGTTATTTCCAGTGTTTTTGATTCATGCCCATAATGCCGGGGTGATATGGTATCTCATTGTGCTTTTAATTTTCATTTCTCTAATGGCTAGTGATTGCGAGCATTTCCTCATGTGTCTGTTGGCCATTTGGATGTCTTCTTTGGTGAAGTGTCTGTTCATTCCCTTTGCCCATTTTTTAATAGGATTATTTGTCTTTTTGTGGTAGAGGTGTTGGATTTTCTTGTAAATTATGGCGATTAGACCTTTGTCTGACTTGTACTGTCCAAAAATTTTTTCCCAGTCTGTAGGTTCTCTTTTTACTCTGTTGATGAAGTATTTGAAGAGCATAGGTGTTTAATTTTTAGAAGATCCCAGTTATCTAGCTTATCTATTGGGGTTTGTGTGTTGATGGTTATGGTTTGTATCCTATTAATGCCGTATATTAAGGCCTGAAGTGTTGGTTCTATTTTTCTTCTATGAACTTTATAGTTTTAGGCTTTATATTCAGGTCTTTGATCCATTTTGAAGTAGTTTTTGTATACAGCGTGAGGTATGGGTCCTGTTTCATTTTTTTGCAGATCGATATCCAGTTTTGCCAGCACCGTTTTTTAAAAAGACTGTCTTTTCCCATTTGATGGATTTGGGCCCTAGTCGAAGATCAGGTAACCATAGATAGTTGGATTTACATCTGGCTTCTCAATTCTGTTCCATTGGTCAATGTATCTTTCGTTGTACCAGTACAAGGCTGTTTTGACTACTCTAGCCATATAGGAGATTCTGAAGTCAGGCAGTGTGAGTCCTCCAACTTTCTTCTTCTTCTTCAGTAGTGCTTTACTTATTCGGAGCTTCTTCCCTTTCCATATAAAGTGAATGATTAGTTTTTCCAACTCTTTGAAGAATGTTGTTGGTATTTGGATCAGGATTGCATTGTATTTGTAAATTGCTTGGGGTAGAATTGTCATTTTGACAATGTTGAGTCTGCCTATCCATGAGCATGGTATGTTTTTCCATTTATGTAGATCCCGTTGGGTTTTATGCAGTCGTGTTTTGTAGTTTTCTTTGTATAGGTCTTTTACATCCCTGGTCATATTTATTCCTAAGTATTTTATCTTTTTAGGGGCTATCGAAAATGGTATTGATTTCCTGATTTCCTTTTCATCGTTCTCCTTATTGGTGTATAGGAATCCACCTGATTTTTGAATGTCTATCCTGTATCCTGCTACTCTGCTGAATATTTCTATTAGTTCCAGTAGATTTCTCATGGATATTTAGGTTTTCTATGTATAATATCATATCATCTGCAAACAGGGACAGTTTAACCTCTTCATTACCAATTTGGATGCCCTTTATTTCTTTTTCTTGCCTTATTGCTCTAGCTAGATCTTCCAGAACAATGTTAAATAGGAGTGGTGATACAGGGCATCCTTGTTCCTGTTTTCAAGGGAAATGTTTTCAGCCTCTTTCCATTGAGAATGATGTTGGCCATTCGTTTTGCATAGATGTCCTTTATTATGTTGAGAAATTTCCCTTCTATACCTATTTTCTTGAGAGTTTTTATCAGGAATGGGTGTTGGACTTGGTCAAATGCCTTATCTGCGTCAATTGAGATGATCATGTGATTATTTTCTGTCCTTTTATTTACATGATGGATTATGTTGATTGATTTTCTAATGTTGAACCATCCTTGCATACCTGGTATGAATCCTACTTGGACATGGTGCATTATTTTTTTGATATGATGCTGAATTCTATTGGCTAGAATTTTGTTGAGAATTTTTGAATCTATATTCATAAGAGATATTGGTCTGTAATTTTCTTTTTTTGTGACATCCTTTCCTGGTTTTGCTATCAGCGTTATGCTGGCTTCATAGAATTAATTTGGAAGTGTTGCTTCCTCTTCTATGCTCCTAAATAGCTTGAGTAGTACTGGTACAAGCTCTTCTGTAAATGTTTTGTAGAATTCTCCAGTGAAGCCATGTGGGTCAGGACTTTTTTTGGTTGGGAGTTTTTTTATTACCTTTTCAATCTCTCTCTTGTTATGGGTCTGTTCAGATTTTCAACATCACTTTGTTGTAGTTTGCATAGGTAGTGTGCTTCTAGAAATTTATCCACTTCCTCTAGGTTTTCAAATTTGTTGTAGTATAGTTTTTCATAATATTCTGTTATAATCCTTTTTATTTCAGTTGGGTCTGCTGTAATGTCCCCCATTTCATCTTTTTTTGGGGTTATTTGTATCCTCTCCTGTTTTTCTTTTGTCAGTCTGGCCAGTGGTTTGTCAATTTTGTTGATTCTTTCAAAGAACCAAGTTTTGGTTTTGTTGATTCTTTCTATTGATTTTCTGTTCTCTATTTCATTTATTTCTGCTTGATCTTCACTATTTCCTTTCTTCCGGTGGTTGTGTGCTTTTTTTGCTGTTCTCTTTCTATTTGTTTAAGTTGTATAGTTAATGTTTTGATTTTGTCCCTTTCTTCCTTTTTGCTATGTGCATCTATTGGTATAAATTGTCCTCTGAGGACTGCCTTTGCTGTGTCCCAAAGGTTTTGATATGATGTGTTTTCATTCTCGGTTGATTCTAGGAATTTTTTGATTCCATCTCTGATTTCTTCTATTACCCAGTGACGTGTAAGCAAGGTATTATTCAGTTTCCATATAAATGATTTTGTTTTCCTTGCTCTTTCTATTGTTAATTTCTACCTTGATGGCATTGTGGTCAGAGAAGATACTTTGAATTATCTCTATGTTTTGGATCTTGTTGAGGATTGCTCTGTGGCCTAAGATGTGGTCTATTCTGGAGAACGGTCCATGTTTATTAGAAAAGAATGTGTACTTTGCAGCAGTTGGATGGAGTGTTCCATATATGTGTATGAGGTCCAGTTGGCTGATTGTGCCCTTTAGGTTTTCTGTATCTTTGCTGAGTTTCTTTTTAGTTGTTCTGTCCTTTACTGAGAGTGGTGTGTTGAAGTCTCCTACTATTATTGTGGAACTGTCAATTTCTCTTTTCAGTGTTGTTAGAGTTTCTTTTATGTATTTTGGAGCCCTGTCATTGGTTGTGTAGATGTTTATTATGGTTATGTCTTCCTGATGGATCGTCCCTTCAGCATTATGTAGTGTCCTTCTTTGTCTTTTATGGTAGATTTTGTTTTAAAGTCTATTTTATCTGGGATTAGAATTGTCACTCCTGCTTTTTTTGGTAGTTGTTAGCTTGAAGTATTTTTTTTCCAACATTTGATTTCTAATAAATTCACATCTTTGTTTCTGAGGTGTGTCTCTTGTAGACAGCATATTGATGGATCCTGTTTTCTTATCCATTCTGTGACTCTCCGTCTATTTATGGGTGCATTGAGTCCATTTACATTGAGTGTATTGATAGATGTGAGTTTGTTGCTGTCATTTTGTAGTGCTTTTTTTTTGTGGTACTGAAGTTTTCTTTGTTCTTCTTACTCTCTTGTGCCTAGTTACTTATGTTTGTGGATTTTTTTTTTTCATTTTGTTTTTGCTGAGACTTTCTGTTTTTAGCCTGTATTTTTATGAGTTGGTTTGTTAACTTTCTTTGTGGTTACCATGAATTTTAGCCTTATCTTTCTATGTTTGAAGCTATCTACCATTACTTAGTATCGCCTTGCCTTCCTCTCCATTAGAAGGTTCTATACCTATGTTATTTATTTTCTCTTTTATTGTTTTGATGTTGTTGTCATTTACTGATTAACTGCTCTGATTCCCTGTTGTATTTCTTTTGGTTTTGGATACTCCTTGAGAGTTCATTTCCTAGAGTGTATCTGGCTGGTACAATCCTGCGTCCTAGATTCTGCCTGTGAGCTGAAGTTACTTGTTCTCAGATCGAAGAACTCCCTTTAATAATTCCTGTAAGTTTGGTTGGACATTTACATATTCCCTTAATTTCTCTTTATCTGGAAATGACCTAATTTCATCATCAAATTTGAACGAGAGGTTTGCAGGATATATTATTCTTGGCTGGCAATTTTTTTCTTTCAAGAGTTTACATATGTCATCCCATTGCCTTCTTGCCTGCATGGTTTCTGCCGAATAATCTGAGCTTAGTCTTATTGTTTCTCCTCTGTATGTGACTTCTTTCTTTCATGAGCTGCTCTGAGGATTCTATGTTTGTCTTTGGTTTTGGCGAGTGTGATTATGATATGCCTTGGTGATTTTCTTTTGGGGTCTCTCATATATGGGGTTTGTTGAACGTCTTGGATGGCCAGCTTTTCATCTTTCATGATATTGTGGAAATTTTCTGTCAGCAGTTCTTTAATGATCCTCTCTGTGTTTTCTGTTTTCTCCCCCTGTTCTGGAATTCCAGTCACTCACAAACTTTTGCTTTTGATTGTATCCTACATGACTCTCAGGGTCTCTTCATTTTTCTTTGTTCTTTTTTCTAAGTTTCCCTGAAACAGAGTAGTATCCAAGTGTTTGTCTTCAATTCCACTGATCCTGTCTTCCACCATTTCAAATCTGCTTCTCAGCCTTTCCATGACACCATCTATTTCTGAAATCTTTTTCTTTATCTTTTGGTTTTCTAATTGTTTTCTTTGTATAATTTCTAGTTGTGAATTTTTTTTGGCATTTTGTTCCTGCATTATTTTCCTGAATTGTTCCAATTTTTTGCCTGTATTTTCCATGAATTTGTCTATTGTTTCCTCATGTTTGTCAGCTTTTTCCTCAGCTCTTGGAGAATTCTGAGTATTAGAGAATTGAATTCCCTATCAGGTAGTTCTAGTGCATTTTCTTCCACAGGAGAGTCATCTGATGTTTTATTTTGGAAACCTACTGGAACCACCCTGTCCTGTTTTTATAAATGTTTTGATATTGTCTGCTGTCTTCAGGGCATTCAGTGATTTTTCTCGTTTATTGATTATAGATTTGTTTGTTTCATCCTTTTATTTTTTTAAGTGTGACTATGTCTGAGCAGGCTGACTATGTGTTCTTTGTTATTTGCTTGTCTGTGGGCACAATACTTTTCACCTCCTTCTCCAATTGGCAGGTTCAGTCACTCAGGTATGGTACAGCAGGGTAGGTCTAGCTGAAGAGAAGTTAATGGGATGGGTTGTTTGTGACACTTACTACAGCCACCAGAGCATGTCAGTAATCAGTGCAGGGCAGGTTCCAGTTGGCCGTGCCTGTGCTGCTTGGTGGTGTGATGTCAAGCGCATGGTGCAGGTAGGCGGGATGCAGTGGAGAGATTGTTATATGTGGAGCTAAGATGGATATGGGAGAGAGGAGAGAGTCACAGGAGCCAAAAACATAGAAACAAAGAAAATAGAATGCTAGGGGAGCTTTCTGTTGGAGTGGAGAAATGAGAGACTATGAAATGGAAAAAAACAGAAAGGGGAAGAGAAAGAAAATGAAAGAAAAGAATGAATAAATAAAAATCAGAAAGGTTAAAAAACCGCAAAGTTCCCAGGGATCCCACCAGTACAGCTATGAGGTATGGGAAGTCACTCTCAGGTGTTGCAGTACAGCCTGGCTAAAAGGCCTAGAGATATACAATGCCAGGTATTCAGGGAACAGAAAGAGAAGGAAGATATAGAGAGACAAGAAACTGAGAAATGAGGAAAGACAAAAGGGAAAAAGGGGGAAAAGCTAACAAAACAAATTAAAGAAAAAAAGAATAAGAAAGGCCCCCCAAAAAAAGAAAAAATAAAACCTACGAAAAAAGAAATGCCCTCAGGGATCCCTCTGCATGTCTGTGTAAGCCATGGGGAAGTCTACTTTCGCCACAGCACCGCCTGGCCAGAAAGGCTCACAACTCAAGAAAAGGAAAAGAAAACAAACAAACAATTCAAAACAAACAAACAAAAGCCCTGGGATCCCACAAGCATGGCAGCCCAGACCAGGAAGCAGCTCCAAACTCGAACGGAGCTCCACAGCCCCTCAGGAAGAAGCAAAGATGGTGCAAGGAGCCAGGTATTTGAGTGAAAGGAGGGGGAAGTAGTGAGAGGTAAGGAAGAAATCAAAAGAAGCAGAAAAAAAAGCAACACCAGCAGCCAACAAATGGCACTCAGAGTGCCAGCTAGTACAGGCTGGTGTTTCTCGGACAAGAGACTGTGTCCGCAGGAAGCAGAGGGGGCCGGGTGTGGGTGAAGAAGGGTAGGGAGTGAGAAAGGGTATATCACAAATTACCAGAGCTCTGCTGACCCTCAGGAAGAAGCAAAGTTGGCACATGGAACCAGGTATTTGAGTGAAAGGAAGGGGAGATGGTGAGAGGTAAGGAAGAAATCAAAAGAAGCAGAAAAAAGCAACACCAGCAGCCAACAAATGGCTCTCAGAGAGCCGGCCTGTTCAGGTGTGTGGAATCCAAGCAGCCGGTGTTTCCCAGTCAAGAGATTGTGGCCACAGGAGGCAGAGGAGGCAGAGTCGGGGTGAAGAAGGGTGGGGGGTGGGAAAGAGTATAACGCAAATTACCTGTTGTTTTGTCTCCTGCTGGACACTCCATGAGGCTGCTTTCTCATACCCACTGTTTGCTGGTCTCTGATAGGAGTCCAAGATGGCGGATCCACGCCGTGTTAGCTGGTAGGGAACCTCTGCATGAATCTCTCCTCACTCTCCGTTCTCTGTCAGTTTCTCACTCCTTTTGGTGCTTGGCTGAGTTCTGTATCTCTTCATTTGATGTTTTAGGGTTTCAGGATTGTTGTATTCTCTGTTCAGCTTAGTTTTTTGGATCTTTGCTGTGGAGGGACTGCATGGTGCTTCTGCCTAGAGTGCCGTTTTGCCGAAACTCTCATTTTTGTTTTGATTTGCATTTCTCTAATGGCTAATAATTGTGTATCTTTATGTATATGTTAGCCTCCTGTATGTCTTCTTTGGTGAAGTGCCTGTTCAAATCATTTACCTGTTTTTTAATTGGGTTATTTGTCTTTTTGTTTTTGAGGTTTTGCAGTATCTTGTGGATTTTAGAGACTGGATCCTGCTTGTATTTGTCATAGTAAAAATTTTTTTCCCAGTCTGTAGGTTGTCTTTTGACTTTTAGTGAACTCTTTTGATGAGCACAACTGTTTGATTTTCAGGAGCTCCCAGTTATCTAGTTACTATTCTGGTGTTTGTGCATTGTTACTTATGGTTTGTATTCTGTTTATGCTATGTATTAGGGCTCCTAGCATTGTCCCTATTTTTACTTCCATGATCTTTTGAGTTAGATTTGTGCATGGTGTGATGTATGGGTCTTGTTTCCTTTTTTGCAGATGGATACCCAGTTATGCCAGCACTTTTTGTTAAAGAGATTGTCTTTTCCCCAATTATTGGACTTTGGGCCTTTGTGAAATTTTAGCTGCTCATCGGTTGATGAATTTATGTCTGGATTCTCAATACTGTTCCATTGGTCTAAGTATCCATTGTTGTACGAGTACCAGGCTGTTTTGACTACCATGGTGATATAATAAGTTCTAAAATCAGGTAGTGTGAGGCCTCCCAATTTGTTCTTCAGTATTGCTTTACTTATTCAGGGCCTCTTCCCTTTCCATATGAAGTTGGTGGTTTGTTTCTCCATCTCATTGGAATTTGGTTCAGGAGTGCATTGTATCTGTAGATCGCTTTGTGTAGAATTGACATTTTCACAAAGTTGAGTCTCCTATCCATAAGCAAGGTATGTTTTTCCACTTATGCTGGTCTTTTTTGGTTTCTTGCAGTAGTGTCTTGTAGTTTTCATTGTATGGGTCTTTTACATCTCTGGTTGGATTTATTTCTAAGTATTTTATCTTCTTGGTGGCTATTTTAAATTGTATTGATTTGGTAATTTCCTCTTTGAAGTTCTCTTTGTTGGTGTAGAGGAATCCAACAGATTTTTGTTTATCTTATATCCTCAAACTTTGCTGAAATGTACTAGTTCCATTAGTTTTCTTGTTTTTCTTTGGGGTTTTATGTGTATAAGTTTGTATCATCTGCAAATAGGGATACTTTTGCTGCTTTCTTACCAATTTGGATGCCCTTTATTTCTTTTTCTAGCCTAATTTCTCTAGCTAGTACTTCCAGCACAATGTTAAAAAAGAGTGTTGATATAGGGCATCTTTGTCTGGTTCCCCTTCTCAAGGGGAATGCTTTCAGACTCTCTCTATCTAGGATGATGTTGGCTATTGGCTTTGTATAAATTCCCTTTATTATGTTTAGTTATTTCCCTTCTATTCCTATTTTGCTGAGAGATTTCATCATGAATCAGTGTTGGACTTTGTCAAATGCCTTTTCTGTATCAGCTGATGAGATCATGTGGTTCTTGTCTTTTGTTTTATTTATGTAAAGGATCACATTGATTGTTTTTCTAATGTTGAACCATTGCTGCATACCTGGTAGGAATCCCACTTGATCATGGTGAATTACTATTTTGGTATGTTGTTGAATTCTATTGGCTAGAATTTTGTTGAAGATTTTTTCATCAATGTTCATGAGGGAGATTGGTCTGTAATTTTCTTTTTTTTTTGTGGTGTTTTTACCTGGGTTTGCTATCAGAGTTATGCTGGCTTCATAGAATGAGTTTGGGAGTATTCCATCCTTTTATACACTCTGAAATACCTTTAGTAGTAGTGGTGTTAACTCTTTTCTGAAAGTTTGGTAGAATTCTCCAGGCAAACTGTCCAGGCCAGGGCTATATTTGGTTGGGAATTTTTTAACTACCTTTTCAATCTCTTCTTTTGTTATAGATTTATGTAGGTGTTCCACTTCTGTTTGTGTAAGTTTAGATAGTGAGTTTCTCGAAATTTGTCCATTTCCCCTAGATTTTCAAATTTGTTAGAGTACAATTTTTCCTAGTATTCTGTTATGATTCTTTTAATTTCAATTGGGTCTGTTGTGATATTGCCCATCTCATTTTTCATTCAGATTGTTTTCTTCCTCTCCTGTTTTTATTTTGTCAGTTTGTTCAATGGTTTATTAATTTTGTTGATCTTTTCAAAGAACCAGCTTTTGGTCTTGTTAACTCTTTCAATTGTTTTTCTATTTCATTTTATTCTGCTCTAATTTTTATTATTTGGTTTCTTCTGGTGCCTGAAGGCTTCTTTTGCTTCTCTCTATTTGTTCGAATTGTAGAGTTAAGGTTTTAATTTTTAGCCATTTTTTCTTTTTGGATACATGCATTTATTGCTATAAATTGACCTCTGAGCACTGCTTTTGCTGTGTCCCAGAGGTTCTGGTAGGATGTGTTTTCATTTTCATTTGATTCTATGAATTTCTTTATTCCATCCTTAATTTTTTCTATAACCCAGTAGTTTTTGAGCAAGGTGTTGTTCAGTTTCCATGTGTTTAATTTTTTTCCCTTGCTTTTTCTGTTATTGATTTCTATTTTTATGGCTTTATGGTCAGAAAAGATGCTTTGCAATATTTCAATGCTTTGGATTCTGTTAAGGCTTGTTTGGCCTAATATGTGGTCTCCTCTGGAGAAAGTTCCCTGTGCATTGGAAAAGAAAGTATATTTGGCTGCTGTTGGATGGAGTATTTTGTAAATAGTTATGAGATCAAGTTGGTTAATTGTGGCAGTTAGCTGTTCTGTGTCTTTACTGAGCTTTTTTCTGGATGTTCTGTCCTTCATGGAAAGTGGTGTGTTGAAGTCTCCTACTACTATTGTGGAGATGCCTACCTCTCTTTTCAATGCTGTTGGAGTTTGTTTTATGTACTTTGGAGACCTCTCGTTGGGTGCATAAATATTTATTAAGGTTACCTCCTCCTTGTGTATTGACCCTTTAATCATTATATAGTGTTCTTCCTTATCGGTGGATTTTACTTTAAAGTCTATTTTTTCAGAGATTAATATTGCCACTCCTGCTCTTTTTTTAGTGTTATTGCTTGGTGTATATATATATATATATATATATATATATATATATTTTTTTTTTTTTTCATACTGTGACTTTGAGGGTTTTTTTTTTTTTTGTCTTTAAGTCTAAGGTATGTCTCTTGTAGGCAGCATATAGACAGACTGTGTTTTTTATCCATTCTACAACTTTCTGTATCTTTATTGGTGCATTTAGTCCATTTACATTCAGCATGATTGTTGATAGGTATGCATTTAGTGCTTTCATTTTGATTTCTTTTTTTGTGTTATTGACACTTTCTTTGTTCCACTTAATTTTCTGTGCTGAGTCATTTTTCTTTACGCATTTTCTTTTTATCTTTTTATTGTTTTTGATTTTGTATTTGCTGAGTGTTTATGTATTTCTTTTTCTTGATGTATAGAGTTGTTAGTTTCATTTGTTGTTAGCTTAATATTTACCCCTATTTTTCTACGTTTAAACCAATCTTTTATTTCTTCATATTGCTTTGACTTCCTCTCCATATGAAAGATCTGTGGCTACATTTTTTTAATGCCACTTTTATATTTTAATGTTGACGTCTTTTACATATTGACGTCTCTGTTATCCCATTTACAGTGTTTTAGCTTTAATTTATTTTTGTGACTTCCCTATCCGGGTTGATATATGGTTGTTATGTCCTGTGTTCTAGTCTTGGGTGGTTATCTGATGTTATTGATTTTCTATCCAGAGGACTCCTTTAGTATTTCTTGTAATTTTGGTTTGGTTTTTGCAAATTCCCTAAACTTCTGTTTATCTGTAAATGCCCTAATTTCACCATCATATTTGAGAGACAGTCTTGCTGGATACATAATTCTTGGCTGGCAATTTTTTTTCCTTCAAGGCTTTATACTTGTCATCCCGTTGCTTTCTTGCCTGTCTGCGTGGTTTCTGCTGAGTAGTCTGAGTTTATTCTTATGATTATCCTTTGTAGATGACTTTTAGTTTATCCCTAGTTGCTCTTAAAATTTTCTCTTTATCTTTGGTTTTGGCAAGTTTGATTATAATATGTCTTGGTGACTTTCTTTTGGGATCCACCTTGTGTGGGGTTCAGCGTGCATCTTGGATACATATCTTGTCATCTTTCATGATATTAGGGAAGTTTTCTGCCAGTAAATCTTCAACAATTCTCTCTGTATTTTGTGTTATCCTCTCCTGTTCTGGTACTCCATTCACTCATAGGTTATTCCTCTTGATACAGTCCCACATAATTCTTAAGGTTTCTTCTTTTTTTTAAAAAAATTCTTTTATCCTATTTTTCCTCAAATCAGTTGGTGTAAAGTGCTTTATCTTCAGTCTCACTAATTCTGACTTCCATTGCCTCAATTCTTCTCCTATGAATTTCTGTTGAGTTGTCTAATTCTGAAATTTTATTGTTAATCTTCTGGATTTCTGATTGCTGTCTCTCTGTGATTCTTGCAGCCTGTTAAATTTGTCATTGTGCTCTTCTCTAATTATCTTAAGTTCCTCTATTGCTTTGTCTGTGTGTTGCTTGCCTTGTTTGTTCTGTATTTTTTCTGGTCTCCTTCTTCATCTCTTGAAGTGTTCTGTATATTAATCTTTTGTATTCTACGTCTGATAATTCCAAGAAGTTCTCTTCCTCTGGAAGATTTCTTGAATCTTTTTTGGGAGCTTGCTGAAGTCATCATGGTTTGCCTCTTTATGTGATTTGATCTTGACTGTTGTCTCTGAGCCATCAATAAGTTATTATATTTGTTTATGTTTTCTTACTGTGACCTAGCTTCTTGTTTTGTTTTGATATGCCCATATATTCTGCTCATGTGAGCTAGTTGGATTATTGGTGCCTTTGAAGCTCTAAAGTCCTGTCACCAGGTGGTTAGATCTCTTGCTAGGTATGTGAGCCCAAGAGTCTGTTTACTTTTCTTGTATGGATTCAGCTCAGGTGTCCAGATAGTCGGTCACCAAGTGTATAGTGCAGGCTCTCACCTACAGTCCTAGACAGGCAGGGGTGATTGGAGTAGGCTCAGGTATCTGGCTGCAGTTGGGGGGGGTTACATGCTGAGCAAGGTTGGGGGCTGATGGCTGCCCCTGAGTGTCGGGGAGGAAAGCATGTCCTTGTTCCCTAGAGTGTGTAGTTGAGTGGGTTTTCCAGCTGGACTATGGGCATCCAATGCTGTTGGCTATAAGGACTGGGAGGCACGACTTATTCTTGAACCCCTGTCACAGGTGTCTAGGTGGTGTGGGTGGTGCCACTAGTCCTCAGGCCCCTGATATGTGTAGTTGAGGACCCTGCTTAATGGGCAGAGTGGTGTCAAAATGTCATGAACCTGCCTCTCCCCCATATAGCTGATACAGTTGAAGTTAGGCTTCAGGTATATACTCTGTTGTATTGTGCTAATGAGGGCCTATGCTGTTGAAATGGGCCCACACAGGTCTATGCAGGGGTAAAAGGCATTCAAAATCTGTGGACCCTTTATGCCTGTGCCTAAGCAAAGGAGCTGTGACAGCCCTGAGTTCCCAGATTAGGGGAACTGGCAGATTCTTTTTTCCTGTTTGTTAATTTGTTCCCTCTCCAAGGCCAGGAGAATGGCTCCGGGCGCATGGCTGGTCCTACTTCCAGGAAGGGAGATTAAAGACCTCAGTACCTGTTACACCCACAGCCCTCTTTTGAGCTGTGTCCTTTTCTAAGCAGTGTCCAGTAGTTACTGATCCATTGATTTCCTATGGTTTGCACCATGTATGAGGCAGTATATTGTATGGAGTAAGAGCTAAGAACAAAACGTGAGTTCAAACTCTGCTTCATCCCCTGCCTAGAAATATGAATTTGACCAACTTATGAAAATTCTTTGATCATTTAATTCAACTGGAATGTAATAGTTATCATGATACTTACTGCATTGTGTTATTGTGAGGTTAAACGATTTGTTATATGTAAAGAGCCTGGCACATATTATGTGAACAATAAATGTTATATTGTTATTATTATTATTACTTACATGCAATACCCCAAAGCCCTGCCTGCTTCTCAAACTCCCAGATATCTGAGGGAATATTTCTGTGTAGGCTGACATATATTTAAAGACCAAAGCTAGCCTCCATAGAAAGTTCTTTTGAATCCTGAGCAGACTTGAACCTGGGACACTGGTAAGCACCATAGAGGGCCCAGAGAAAAAATAAGAGATTGGATTTGTTTTCATATTTTATGAGGCTTGGTTTCTTTGAGGAGAGCATAAGACACAAATGTCTTCCCCTCTCCCTCAAGCCAAATGCTATACTGTTGAGGTCTCAGAATTATTAAGATCACTGGCATCTAGACCACTGGCATTTGTATGGCATCCAGACCACTTGGTAACCATTTGCCTAAATTAGAAACAGTCAAACATTAAGAGGGCTGTATTTCATGGCCCACTACTTATTCAAAGATTCAATTTTGATGTTTAGGACATTAATTACAGTTTTAACAGTTCATTCTCCCAAATATACTTTCCACTGCTAGTGTATAGGCAATCTCGCTCACTTTCACTTTATCTCTCTGTCTGTCTCTCTAGAAAAGCATTTGTATGCAGTAGAACATCAAAGGCTGCCTTAGAACTTCATACACATGACCACTTTTTAGGGACAAAAATGTGGTATAATTGTGTTAATTTAAGCTATAATGTTTGTTTCAATTGTTTATAATAATTGTATAAGAAAATGACTGGGTGATTGTAAGAATAGTTATAAAATCAGACTTCATTTTTTATGAAATGCTGTTCTCTGTAGAAAGGAAGATTAAAGTTCCTCTTTTGCAGTGCCTCTCCACTCACGTCATGCACAAGGAGGTGTTGGGAGCTGTATTAGTCAGTGTTCTTCAGAGAAACTGAAACAATAAGATAGATAAGTAGATAGATACCAAAACCAAATCCAACCTATTGTGGTTTAGTCGATTCCAATTCACAGTGACCCTCTAGGACAGAGTAGAACTGGCCCATAGGGTTTCCAAGGTTGTAAATCTTCATGAAAGCAGACTGCCAAATCTTTCTCCCCATAGAGCTGCTGGTGGGTTCGAACCAACAACCTTTTGGTTAGCAGCCAAGTGCTTAAAAACTGAGCCACCAAGGCCTTTTAGATGGATAGATATACTTTTATATTTTTAAGGAATCTGGTGAGCCTATCGTGGAGCTAAACCAAAAAACCTGTTGCCGTTTAGTCGATTCTAACTCATAGCGACCCTATAGAAGAGAGTAGAACTGCCCCATAGGGTTTCCAAGAAGTGGCTGGTGGATTCAAAATACTGACCTTTTGGTTTGCAGCAGAGCTCGTAACCATTGCAATAAGTCCAAAATCTTTAGGTCAGGAAACTCCAGCAGTCTTGTGTTTGAATTTATAGACCATGAAGCGTGGACTGGTAATTCCAGAAGAATGACTATTTACAGTCTTTCTCTCAGGAAACCTCAGTTTTTTGTTCTTAAGGCCTTCAACTGATTGGATAAAGCTTACCACATTACAAAGGATAATCCAATTTACTTAAGGTAAATTGATTTAAATGTTGTTGTGTGCTGTCAAGTTGATCCCAATACATACATTCCTATAGCACAGAGTAGAACTACCCTATAGGGTTTCCTAGGCTGTAAATCTTTATGGAAGCAGATCTTCAGTTCTTTACTCCTGTGGAGCCACTGGTGGGTTCGAACCACTGACCATTGGTTAACAGCCAAGTGCTTTAACTATTGTGCCACTAGAGCGCCTTGATTTAAATGTTAATCACATATAATTCTTCAGAGCAACTTCTTGATTAGTATTTGACCAAACAACTGGGCACTATAGCCTAAACAAGTATCTTAGTCATCTAGTGCTGCTCTAACAGAAATACCACAAGTGGATGGCTTTAAAAGAGAAATTTATTCTCTCACAGTGTAGGAGGCTAGACGTTTGAATTCAGGGTGCCAGCTCCAGGGGAAGGCTTTCTCTGTTGGCTGTAGGGAAAAGTCCTTGTCATCGATCTTCCCTGGTCAAGGAGCTTCTCAGCACAGAGACCCTGGGTCCAAAGGACACACTTTGCTCCCGGTGCTGCTTTCTTGGGGGTATGAGGTCCCCATGTCTCTCTGCTCTCTTCCCTCTTTTATATTTCAAAAGAAATTGGTTTAAAATACAATCTAAACTTGTAGATTGAGTCCTGCCTCATTAACATAACTGCCATTAATCCCATCTCATCAACATTATAGAGACAGGATTTATAATACATAGGAAAATCACATCAGATGACAAAATGGTAGACAATCACAAAATACTGAAAATTATGGCCTAGCCAAATTGATACACATGTTTTTCGGGGACAGAAGTCAATCCACGACACCAGGTTAACATATACCATTAACCATCGCAAGAGCAAAGGGATCACAGGACACTCCAGAGAAGTTCTCTCATCCATTGATTGAGGTAAAGGATACCGATACAGCACAATTTATGGAAGGAGACGCTTACTTTGTGGAACTTACATAAGACTGTTGTCATAGTCACCTAGTGCTGCTGTAACAGAAACACCACAAGTGGATGGTTTTAAAGAAGAGAAGTTTATTTCCTCACAGTTTAAGTAGGTTAAAAGTCCAAATTCAGGGCTTCAGCTCCAGGGGAAGGCTTTTTCTCTCTGTCAGCCTTCTTCTCTTCAGTGTTTGCCCGGACTAAGAGCTTCTCTGCACAGGGACCCTGGTCCAAAGGACGCGCTTTACTCCCAGCACTGCCTTCTTGATGGTATGAGGTCCCCAACTCTCTGCTTGCTTCCCTTTCTTTTTATCTCTTAAGAGATAAAAGGTAGTGCAGGCCACACCCCAGGGAAAATTCCTTTACATTAGATCAGGGATGTGACCTGGGTAAAGGTGGTGTTACAGTCCTATCCTAATCCTCTTTAACATAAAATTACAGTCACAAAATGTAGGCCAACCACACAGTTCTGGGAATCATGGCCCAGCCAAATTGATACACACATTTTTTGGGGGATACAATTCAAACCATGACAACTATGTAGAAAAACAAAAGCTCCGCTACTAGCATTTCCTTCTTCTTCTGCTCACTACTGATCTTGATGAGCATCTCCTCATCACTGAGAGTGTTGAGATCCAAGACTTGAGTATGATCTTAGGGCAGAATGGGCCCTTCAACTTTTATTACTGGCTCTAACCATTTCTAGGTTAGGCAAAAGGGGTTCTCCAAATGATTCAGTCCACCTCGTTAGAGTCTTTCTTTGTATAGGAAACTGATAGGGTATTGGGATAGGTTAGCCACTTCAGCAGCAGTTGTCCCCAGTCTGCAGTTTATACTCATTGTCCCCCTATTCTACCATTCACTGGACCCAGTGGACAGATTGGAGTATATCTAGGGAATGGGTGATGAATAAAGATAGAAAGTCAATACTTCTGAGTTCTCTGTCAAATACTATATTCTTAACCTCATCTTATCCTTGCCATTTTACTTAGAGTTTATTCTAGATAGATTCTCTTCTAATTCAAAAATCAAATGTGCCTTTTTTTCTTTTTTTTAAGGAAACTTCTGAAGGTTATCTATCAGTCTCTTTAGTACAGAACTATCCTCTTGAATCAAATGAACTGAAGTGCACAAAATTGACCCTTCACTGTTTTTATAACAGTCAGTTATGCAAAACTCCTCAATTACAAGTCATTCTAAGTGACTTTTGCTTCACCTTTCTTTGAGGCTCTTATCTCATACACACTGGTGCTATCAGCTGAGCTATTACAGGGATAACACATTGAAGCTGTAATAATTTCTAGTTTCCATTTTCAAAAGAAATACATTTGGTCACGTATGTGTTAGTCTTTTTCTTTCACACATAAATTCTCAATTTAAAAACTCTTAGTTTATCTTAGTATTCTTCTCGCAGTGCCTGCACATCTCATGGCACAATATTTCACAGCTACTATAGATAGAGGGAGATTGTATCTCTTTATGATATATTAAAAAACACAAGCTGTGCGTTCGTACGCATCCACAAAGAAAGAGGCTGTCAGTCTGAGAGAAATTCAGTTGCAGTAGGCTTTGGTACTTCAGGAGGCTCCACTGGCTTGAAGTATTTTAGGCTGTTATAGAGAAAAGCCTATTTTCCAAGTGTAGCAATTAGCGAACGTCTGTGAACAGTGAAAGACTTCACGATGCAATGCAAAGCAAAGCTGGCTAAGTAACAACATTAAAAAAGACTTTCGTGTGATCCACTGCACTTTGGACTCATCATTCTGTTGCAGTTCTCTTTTCTGCTTAGCTAGACTTTGTATCCATTTTTTCACAATCTCAACTCCATTCCTTTCTTTATATTCCTGACTCCTGAATCCTCCCTCACTGCCACACACACACACACACACACACATACACACACGCACCCCTAATTTTCAGTTCAGCAAATTCCACTTACTTGGTACACATCATAATACACTCTGCTGGATACTATATAGAACATAAATAATGTATGAACTTGTTCTTGAAATATGCACAATCTTCTGGGGGAGGCAAGAGTCAACCAAATGAACCAATTAGAAAAGTGCTAAATGTGATAGAATCAAGACACAACACTCGTAGACTGTAATTGAAATAGTCAATAATGCATCAAGTTGATGCCATTGTTGGCTTATAATTTGGAAACATCTTTAAGTTACTGAGCCCAGCAATGCAAAGAGTGGAGAGAGCCTGCATGAGTCCATGGTGTGTCTTTATGCACCACAAACTTTAAGTTACACCCTGGTTCATAGTCAATGTTAAATTTAAGGATGAGAGAAAAGCCTAAGCTAAAATGCAGCTGCAATGATGAGACAGAGTATATAGAGGAGGTGAATTTGGAGTCCCTGTTCCTGATGGGAATGGTGGCAAATCAAGTCAGGTTGCCTTTCACAAAAATGTTTTCTGTGGACCATTAATCCGGAACCATGTTGCATGCTGTTGTTAGCTAACATTGAGCTGGCCACCAACCCGTGGCAACCCCATGTATAAACACTACCTGCCTATGAGGTGCATTGTGTGGGAAATGAACCCAGATCTCCCAGATGGAAGGTGAGAAGTCTACCACTGAAGTAGCACTGCCCCATCACCCCACCATATTGCATATTCCTCCTAAAATTCACTGTATGCATTAGCAGATTAAAGAGTCTGAGACCTTAAGTAAATTAAGCTGTTAACTTTGGTTCAAACTATCAACTCCCAAATTGGTTTGAACACAGATCATATTAACTCCTATCATATAACTAGCTTTCTATAGGACGTGCTTTTAGGCAATGCTGATTTATATACACCAAATAGAACATCAGGGACCTAAAATGCCCCAGCTTGGGTCTGGTGTCTCCATGGTCCAATCAACTGTGTTTCCTCTTTGGGCAACAGAATTAAAAGAGGGAGGGCTACGTGAACTGGACAGATTCTCTAACTAAGGTCTATAGCATTCTTTCACATGGGAGAGAAAAGATTTTATTAAATACACACTAATGTGTAAATTAATATATTATTTTAAAAACAAGGCAATATTTGTTTATAAATGCAAACACCTAGGCACAATAATCTGCTTTTTATTAATTTTAATTTATCACACTTGGATTACGTCTGGTTTTTATGAGACAAAATCAAAATCATCAACATTTTTTTTTTCTTGGTTTATCCACATTTTGAGAATAAATGGGAAGTCGAGGCTTAGACTTTTTGAGCCTCCTCAAAGCTGGCTTATAGATTACAAAACCCCTAAATATGTACACATATATTATACATGTATTTAGCAAAAGTATTTACGGGGAGCTTCATTCTTATGGTAGACACTAACTACTTGCAATTTATCAAACAAAACTCCACTTGCTCTTCCTTATTCACTGCCCAGGAGTGAGAAGGAAGGTTGAATGAAAAACAGGAAATGGGCTGCTCTAAGCTGAGTTTCCCCTTTTCATGATATTTTTTTTTTTTTTTTTTTGTCTCTATGCCTGATTGCCTGAGCCAGCAGACATATATTTAATCCTGTTTAAGAAGAACTGTGTTTTTTCCAGGAGAAGTGGGAGGGAATTCTAGAGCATATTTAAATATAGAATAATAAAACTTTAAAACAGAGATATGATGTGTTTTCTCCTTGAGAGGGATGCACATAAACAGAACCCTCAACTGAGGAAGTTCTAATGCTGTCTTGTAATGGACACCACCATTAAATGAAATGTGTTAGGATCTTTAAGAATAAGAGAAGGATGGTTATGGACTTCAAATACAGAAAGCAAAATTGTAAGGTTTTTCTTTCTTCCTAGATAATAAGGGACTAGTTTTGCAGTATTGAAATAGATAATAAAACTACAATAATGAAAGCCGCATACTGCCATCCAGTAATAGGTTAATCACCAATGGAACAGAATAGGCAGTTCAGAAATAGACCCAGAATCATATAGGGACTGAGCATATGATAAAGCCGACGATATCAAGGACAATTCAATAGATCATTACATAACAGTTGTTTTGTAGAAAAAAATATTGCTAGATCCTTACTGTTTCCTAAGATCAAAATAACTTCCAGATGAATAATACTTAAATAGTTTAAAAAAATAGTAAAAAAAATTGCTCAATAAAAGCATAGGCAATTAACAGTTTTGAGATAATGTTGGAAGGGGCAATGTTTTTTGTTTTTTGTTTTTAAACAAGAAACAAACACTAGAAGATATAATGCTGAGAAATATGGCCTCTGTAAAAAAGGATTTTTTTGTTTTGTTTTGTTTTACAAAAAATCAACAATAAAGAAATAGAAAAAGAGAGAGGGGTTTGAGATATTTTCTTTCCATACCTGGTTTGAATTACAAATACTCCCGCCTGCGATGCTGTGACAAGTCCAAATAGTTTGTCTGAGCAACTAAATGGGCACGTGGGATTCTTTCTCCTCTCTGAATTCCACAGTGCACGCTGTCTGTGAAGCTCTACTGTTTGGGGATATCGTGATCTGACACATTAACTGAGGGCCTGTAAACAGGAGTGGCCCTTGTGATGCAGTGGTTAAGCACTTGTCTGCTAACCAAGGTGCTGGCAGTTTGAATCCACCAGCTGCTCTTTGGAAACCCTATAGGGCAGTTCTACTCTGAGTAGAATCCACTCTACGGCAACAGTTTTTTTTTGGTTTAGTAAACAGGAATTTGGCACCTGGAATGGGGGCAGTCTTATCCTTGCCTTGTTTCTTTAGGGATTTAAAAAAAAAAATAAACTTCTTAGTCAGGGCTCCATCCTTTAACAGATTTTATTGTTGTTCATTTAGTGCTTTAGGCAAATTTATTTCCAGAAACTTTCTTTTAGCCCTCTTCGCCTTGCCTCCTCCCAACATATGCTTATTAGCTCATTCTTTTTGTCTCAGTATCTTTGCAATTTATATAAGTGAACTAATTACACATTTCTAATACAAATATATTTATACTACATAATTCTCCTATAAAATAAGCCACATTTATACCCATAAACAATATAAACATAGACATTTTGAACTGGAGTGAGGATTATATTAAAAAAAAAAAAAATTTGTGAGTACACCAGGAGGCTAGGGGCTCCAGTGGAGAGTTGAGAATTTACCACCACATATTCTCTACCATACAAAAAACTAATTTGGGCAATCTCTGTTAGCTTCAGCATTGCTTCTAAAAAACATTCTATAAAATATATAAATATAATAATACCTTAAAACTTAATTGGTTTTATGAGTATTAAATAAGATGATCCATGTTAGGCACTTAGAACAGTGCTTAACATATATGAGGCTCTCAGTAAATGTTATCTATTGT
Organism: Dugong dugon; assembly: GCA_030035585.1. Lineage (NCBI taxonomy): Eukaryota > Metazoa > Chordata > Mammalia > Sirenia > Dugongidae > Dugong > Dugong dugon. Next base: position 40,355,662 of record CM057467.1, read on the forward strand.
TGGTTTGTTTCCCATGATGAACGTCTGCCAAGCAAATTTACCCAAGGAATTGTGAAAAATATATTAGTATAAAGTACTTACATCTATGAAGTGGTGCTACTGTGAGGTCCACTCATAGAAAAATACTTTCCAAATTCTTTACCCACTACACAGTTGGAGGATGGTTTTAATTTAATAATCAATATTTTTAAAATTTAATAATCAATATTTTACCAGGATAAAATAGATTTCCTTTCCTTGGAAAGATCGGGAAACAATGGAACTTCTAAACTGACAATTAAAGTCTCAGTATATGACACTCCTATGTAATTTGTCTTAAAATGCACTAATGTCTCTTTGTCTTGCCATTATTAAACAGTTTTGTTTAATTAAAAATGATTTGATTTATAACCCTTAAAGTTAAATAATCATTAACTAGCTATGGCTGATGACTGATTTCTAAACCCATGATCGCCCATTTAATATACATAATGGGGTAGACAACTGAAGATGATGTCTATAGTAGTGAAATTCAAATTTGCTAGTCTGATAAGGAAAAGGAACTTAGAGTACATGCAGTTACATACACTCTCCCAGTGGCCGTCATTTTCCACATCTGGATTTCTTCATGTACTCCCTTAACTTTTCTCAATCTCCATGACTCAGCTTGAGAGTCAGGAAATCTTCTTGCTTTTTTTTCCTTTTTTTACATTCTTAAAACAAAAACGGCATAGGGACTTCCATGAATATATAACCACATTCCTTATACTTTCTACCAATGGAACCATTGAAATCTAGAGACAGCTTAACTTTTGCTGCCATTTTAGTTTGCAGTTTAATTCTTAGGTAGGAAAGTTCTAAGCAAAAATGGTAAATTCATGAGGTAAATTTTGGGCAAATTCAGTCTTCCTTTACCTACCTGTTTGATGTGACTTTGAAGCATCCCAAGGCCCATATTCTTCACAACTTGACCTTGTGAGAATTTTAGTTAATATATCCCTTAACAGGATTAGTTTAATAAATTTTAGCGTCCAGTGAAAAATGAAAATGCAAGGCTCCTTGTTCAAAACGCAGAAAAAAAAGTATAGCTATAAGGCACTAAAATATAAAGCTCTTTTCATTCATCCATGGTCTCTCTCTGGACTTGACATGGTGTTTTTAATTTGCCATTTAATGTTATTCTAAGTAAAGAAAAATTAAAATTTTATATTAGTAGCACAAATCTTACTATTCATCTTTATCTTGTGCAATTTCAGTTTTAAATGCAAATATAAGAGCAGTTAACTGGAATACAGAATCACCAAAATTACTCAATTCATATTTGGTAGCTTATACGTACACATGTATTTTGATCTTACAAAAACATTGGAAACACGGAACAATATTAACTCTTTTTATTTTACTTCTTCATAGGCACACATTCTACCAACACTCTCTATCTTACTGGTGAATAAGGACAGAAGAAAAGGAAAATCAGCTGTGGGTTGCTCTATCTTGTCCATCCTTTCTTTGTCATCATTTTCAGGTAACTGGCTAATCTAAGGAAGTAATACGATAAAGAAAAGACATGATGGGGTTCCTTGGTTGTTCAAACTACCATGTCATTGCATTCTTTCTGTGTTGGAAGACAAGTTCTGGTTCCAACAGAAAATGTGACCTCTTTGGGCTGTCAGCACCCCACCACCTCCCCACTCATTTAGTCATAGACCTAACATGCTTAACTTGTACTACCTTTGATTCTGGCTGAATTCCCACATATCGTATATCCACTGGAGTTCTGTGTCCATGAGGCATCTCCAACACTATATGTGAATGAGGTGGCAAGGAACAGCAAACACATCTATTACACATATCTCCTCTGCTCATACACATTTGTCATTGTCCCATCAGATTTCACTTAAAAAACACAGGTTCAAAGATGAAACTATTAAGAATTTCAAGACAGTGACAACAGAACATTAAGCCAAGCATGGGGTCCTTCTAAGCCTAGGGCCCTGTGTGACTGTACAGGTTATCTGTCCATGAAGCTGGCCCTGTCTCTTGCTTCCCTTCCAATGCTTAACTCTAATGTTACACCTCAATCACTTCCAGAGTTACCGTCTTTTCTCTGTTGTTGTTAGTTGTCATGAGTTGATTCCGATTCAGAGTGACCCCATGTGTGCAGAGCAGAAATGCCCCATAGGGTTTTTAAGCCTGTCTTCTGAGGCTCCCTTTGGGTGGGTTCAAACCTCTTTTGGCTAATAGTCAAGCACTTAAGTGTTTGCACTATCCAGGGACTCCTCTCTTTTCTTTATTTCCATATAAATATGTATAAATGCTACTATAAGACCACGTGGTACCTTGTATTATAGCTGATTTTTACTTGTTTGTTGCCTCATCCTTGAATTAGATTGTTAGTTATTTCATCATTGTATCTGGTGTGTTTATCATAGAAATCATTTAGCACATTGTAGGTGCTTTAAAAATATTGAATTAATGGATAACTATAAGAAAGAAAGAATTAACAAAATTATAAAGCAAATAAAACATGACATTATTTAGAGTCTATATTTCTAATTATAAAATAAAAAACTTTTAAAGTGACTTTAAATAATGTCAATGTAGTAGTAAATGTCTTTGTGAGATTATGGAGTGCTTCTGGTATGCTGAAAATATTGCATGAAAGTGGTATCTTGATAAATCATCATAACAGCTCTAGAAGGCACAATAACAACTACTATTGATCATACACTAGGAACCATGTCCTTTGCTAGGTGCTTGACAATCAGTTTTCATTGAAATACTGTGAAATATGTATAATGATCCCATTTTCCAGATGAAACAAAAGGTTATTCATAGAGAGTGACTTGTCCAAGGTTACACAGATACTAAAGGACAGCACTTGGACTGAGAGTAAGCCCTTCTGATTCCAAGCCCAGCAGACATTTTACCATCACTTCAGTGCTATTGTTATCCAAAGTACTTGTCTTTGTCTGCTATAATGTACTCTGCTCTTATCTGTTCATCTCTTTTATTTTCTGTTCTATTTCATTTTTTTTTTTAAATGTGGACATGGACCCCTTTTGGTGCATAATGACCCACTACTGAGTCTTGACCTGCTCTGGCCTGGAATGGCACGCCTCTTCTCTCCTCCATTTCTCCAAATGTTACTCTTTCTTCCATCCTGGCTCAAGTTCTTCTTTTCCATAAAGCTTTTCATAAGGGTTCCTCTGAGTGATCTCTTTTTTTTTTGTCTGACTCATATTGTAATTTAGTCTGAAATTCAGTAGGCGCACAACACTTGATCAATTTATTTATTCACGCGTAATTTTTGAAAACGTACTGTAGGCCAGATACTGTTCCTTGTACTTGGGAGAGACATCACGAAGCAAAACAGATAGAAATCTCAACCCTTGTAGAGCTCATGTTACAGCGAGCATGCTGAGCTTTTTTTTTTTTTTTTCCTTCTTTTCTAATTGCTTTATGTGGTGTTTGACATGAGGATCTTTGCTTCTCTAGACTTCAAGTTCCTTCAAAGAAGCGAACATATTATTTTTTCTGATATAGTGCTTTGAATGTTAAAATAGCACTGAAAGTACTTGGCTAAGTTATTGGACTTCGGTTAACAGAAAGTGACTCATATATGGACAGAGAAGGTTAATTTTAGATGCTATATATATTCACATACTAATAATTATTGATAGTAACTTTTCTATAGCTTAATAAATTAAATTTTTAGGATCACTGTGAGTCAGAAATGACTCCATGGCAATGGGTTTGTGTTTTTTTTAGTATGCACATAGCAGGGATCCCTGGTGGTGCAGTGGTTAAGAGTTTGGCTGATAACCAAAAGGTCAGCAGTTTGAATCCACCAGTCACTCCTTGGAGACACTATGCGGCAGTTCTAATCTGTCCTATAGGGTTGCTATAAGTCAGAATCAGCTCAACAGCAATGGGTTTGTTGTTGTTTTTTTATGCACATTGCAAATGCTTTTACTTGTAAACTCATTTATTCATTACATAGCTGGGTATTATACAATGGCTCATATTTTACTGGTAACTTCATGGAAGTTAGAACAATTTTAATGCTTCTCACACTGGATGCTAGATGAATGTTACATACACATATGCATATAAGCACGAAAACATTCAATGAAAAAGCTCCTCGTGTAACCTATTCTGTGTCTATTTGAAATGCAGTCAACAGCCTAAAGCTCCAGGCTCCCAGCATGAGGCTTTAAATCCCACAGATGCAGTGTAAATGAAGAGTCACAATACAGAAAGAGCATAGTATTCAATAGTGGTCCAGAGTAATCCGTGGCTGTGCGTTGTCTCATTAGCGACATATCTGCATGTTGGCAATTCTAAGGGTTGCAGTCTTCTCCTGGAAGGAAACCTGAAGTTCATCTACAGAGGGAGGCAGTGTGCTGTTTCGGAAATACATGAGTTGTGGAACCAATCAGACATACCTAGTTTCAAATCTAATCTCACCCCATTTTGGCTAAATGGCTTTGGCTAGCCTGCATAGACTCTTGGAAACTTATAATACTGGACAATAAAATAGAAACAATACTCATGATCTTAATAATATTATAAATCGTTTGTGAAAAGGGCCTGCACATAGTAGGTGTTCAACAAATGACAGGCACTGTTATATGTCCTAACCTCCTCATTCTGTCAAGAAATGCTACCCACTTTTCTGACTGGACAACTTGTTTTCATTCTTCACAGTCCAACACTGGTGTCCACTCCCCTTTGACTCCTAGTCCTACTCACTCAGAAAGAATCCGATGCTTTTCTTTCTGTGCTCTGATAACACATTTTACCTGCCTCATTATAACGACACTTACCTCACTATTAGTCAAGCGTATTTAACTTTCCCATCATCCTCACAAGACTGTCAGCTCTGAAGGCAAGGTCTATGTCTGATTCATGCTTCTGTCTGCACGGAACACAGTTTCTCCGGAATGAATGAGTAACGAATGAATGAGAAAGCAAAGACCTAAGGGTGGCAAATGGGTTCAGGAGCCCCTCAGAGTTAGCAGTGGAAAATCCATCTCTTATCTTTGAATCTTCTGCTATAGTCACTTTCAGAAAATATCCCCTCTAGTAAATAGGCAAAGAACAATTATACTTAGGGAAGAAAATAAAAATAAACAACAGTTTGTGTTTAGTTTCCTGGTGATTATTTTACTCCTGGCTTTTACCTATGGACCTTTGGGAGATAAACATTTTTAAGCAGCTGATGGATAAATGTCAGATTATTGCATCAAGGCTGTCACTAGATGTCTAGGACCCCATTCTGTCAATAAGTTTTAGTGCCATGTGCTGATCCCATGCCTTGACATTGATACAATTTCTGAAATCAGACAACAGGTAAACCCTGGAAGAGTTTGATGACTGGCCTTCGGTGACACAAGGGGTTACTCTGAATATATTCCTGAATTCTAACTGGAAAAACAATAGGCTACTCTAATGAAGCCCTTAGAAGTCACAGGATCACAGAGCTGGAAGGGATCTTAAGATCATCTGGACAAATATAGCCGTTTTATATCTGAGAAAGCTATGCCCCAGAGATGTTCAACAACTTGTCCAAGTACAGTGTTAGCTGTGTGGGTAAGAGCCAGCTTCCACTGAGACCCATTCACTGTGCAATTGTTTCACGGTCATTATGCACTTTTTTAACTAGTGTGCTTTCTCTTCCTTTAACCAGTTGCTGTTAAATTGACTCAAACTCATGCCGACGCCTATGTGTCAGAGTATAACTATGCTCCATAGGGTTTTCAGTCATGGATATTTTGGAAGTAGATGGCCAGGCCTTTCTTCAGAGGTGCCTGTGGAAAGACTTGAACCTCCAACCTTTCAGTTATAAGCTGAGCATGTTAACCATTTGCACCACCCAGGGATTCTCTACAGATAATCCATATTACACGTAGCACTTACTTTAACCTTCATAATGACCTTCAAAGGCGAGGTGGCATTTTGATTCTTAGTATAGCTAGGGAGAGAAATACCCAGGCTGCATCTTTTACTCTGGACCATAGAAAGTTACTGGTAGAAACGGTACATGTAGCCGATATCTGAATTTCAAAACAGTATCGTTTCACCACATCTCACTTCCCTGCCCAAACTCCCCAAACTAATACAGTTTTAAAAATAAATTTCAGTAAAAACAACTATCATTTGATTTTTTTGAAAATGAGATATACCGATATGTGAATACTCTTGAGCAATTAGACAGAAAAGGAAGGAAATGTGTTTATAAAGGAAGATGTTCCACTCACTGCCAACACTGGAAAATAAGATTGCATACTAGAAAGCTTCACAGGATAAACTGACTCTAGTTCAATAGGCTGGGAAAAAAACAAGGCTGCAGCCATTCCTGGTAAAAGAAATAAATTTATGAATATTTATGCTATTAATAATTGCCTACTCCCCTCTGGCTTCATGGCTTCTGCCAAGTCTCATTCATAACATTAACTCACACTGCCCAGAGGTTGTGAAGAAGACTAGATTAAGAATTAAAAAAAAAAAAAGGCTTTGGGTGAGAATTAGTGAAGATGCTTAGCTGCTCATTTGGCTTAAATACAAGTGAATTTGCTAGAGATTTGATTCAAACCCTGGTGTGTGTTTTACATTTCTGTTGTTTCTGTTCTATTGAAGATGTTTACAAGATAAGTTGTGAAAGACTCTAAGTAAAGGGTTACTAATATCATTTTACCAAAATCCTTGAGGTGGAAATGTGACATTTACACAGAGCATATTTCAAAAAAGTAAATATTCTTTTAGCTTCTAGCAGGCTGTCTGATACACATCTGGCTGATAGCTGTGATCAGGGGAGGTTTGTGTTTCTAGTCTAGAGCACAGTAGTCCTCACTGGTTTTTTTTAGTTTTTTTAATCTTGACTCTGTTTTGGATTGAATTGTATACCCTAAAAAGAGATGTTGCATTTGTAACCCCTAGTACGCAGAACTGTGACCTTGTTTGGAAATAGAGTCTTTGAAGATGTTATCAATTAAGTAAACATGAGGTCATATTGGAGTAGGCTACGTTCTAATCCAATCTGAGTGGTGTTCTATAAAATAGAAGAGACACAGAGAGACACACAGAGGGAAGACATCTCTATGACAAAGGAGGCAGAGCTGGAGTTATGCTGCAGTTACTAGCCAGGGACTGCCTGGTCCAACCAGAATCTGAGAGACGTAAAAAAGATTGTCCCCCTAGAGTCGAGTATGTCTTTAAGACCTACTATTTTTGTGCAAGAAAAAGATATTAAGATATTATAAATATCTTTATTAAAATAATACCATGTATTGTTAAAGTCAAACAGTACCAAAGGGGCTTTAATGAACATGTCAGTAATCCTCACCTCCTCCACATGATCCAGTTCTGCTGCCCAAAACAACCATTCTGAATTCTTCGAGATGATTCTCTTGACATTTACCTCCATGCTTCTATTTGTATTTGCTTTATAACTCATCCTTTTTAATTCTATACTTGTGCATTTTAAATTTTGCAGAAAATTGTAGTATGGTAAGATACACAGACACATATAATTTATAAATATACATCTATGGAGGGTGCCAACAGAAACACCTTAATAGGAGTCTGTGTTTGCTTCCTAGGATGCCATAACAAAGTACCACACTCTGGGTGGTCTCAAATGATATAAATATGTTTTCTCACTGTTATGGATGCTAGAAGTCTAAATTTGCCAAAATTTCTTATTCACCAAAATATCTTATAATTATTGGTGATTTTACATGTAAAATGTAGTATTCATATATTGTCATCAGCATCCAACTAGCATTTAATATTTGCAGAGCTGTTATTTGGATACTCATGTTCTGGTTCTAATCATAAAGGAGAATGTTTGATTATGTTGCTGCTGTGATTTGAGAGTTGCATGCATGCCTTGGGGCTCAGTTTCCACAGAAGATTCCAAATCAGTCAGTAATCCCTGTATATACTTGTTATCCTAAAGAAATACCTCTGCTTCGTGGAAAGAAAATTGGGAATAATGTGGGAAAAGGACTGTTCAGTTCAAGAGGAGCAGATTCTTAAGGATTCAGGGTTCAACTTTCAAATATTCTTTGGAAAAAAATTATATTAACCCTATGTAAATAAACTTTACTATTAACATTGGATTTGGGGGTCATGAAGGTAACAGATAGTAATGACTTCAAAATAAAACTAGGCTGAATTCCCTCCTCCATTCTGAATCTTTTGACATGCCATTAAACATTTCATATCACTGTGTTTATACAATTGCATGAGCAATCAATAGCACACGAAGCTTTCCACTCACTTTAATATTCCTTACATCGACTTTTATTGAACAGTGGTGAAACTTCAAAATAAACAATTTTTTTGGATTTGTTCCGTGAGGATATGAGAACCTAAAAGATAACCAAAAGTTAACTTCAAAGTCTGAGCAGGGGAAAAAAAAAAAGAAGTTCAGGATCATTAATGCAATTCAATTCAACAGATAACGTTGAATACCTACTCTGTGCTTAATAATTTCACTGTTGCTTAAAGGAATGCAAAGATAGATCATTCAGTTCAATATAATTCAGCAAGTATTTACTTAATGAGTACCTACTTTGAACCAGGTAATCTTTTAGATTTGTGAGATACAGAGATGAGTAAGAAATAATCTTTGCACCTGAGAAGATCATAGCTTATTTTCAATGAGTGCTGTACATAATGTAGTTGAAAAATACCTACAATCAGATTAAATATGTTAAGTGCTGGTACAGAAGGAAAACCAAGCATTAATTGTTTTTAAAAGAAGGACAATTAAAGACAGTGAGGTAATCATTACACTGAGCAGATTATGAAGACAGAGATTAGAGGTGGATGGGAATAGGGGTGAGATAGGTATTTCACATCAAATGCACAGCATGCTGGAGAGTAAAGAACATTTAGAAAAGGAGCTAGAGACAAATGGAAAGAAGATTTAGAAAAGTTTTCCTGCTTAAGCAAAGGCTATTGGTGCCCTGTCAATGTCATCCTGGAAATTACCTCTACAAATTAAAACTGCTTACTAAGAAGTCTTGCAATTCTGTGCCTGAGGGCTTTTATTCTGACCAATGGAGACACTATACCTGAAAGCAGGACAAATCAGAAGTTCCTGAGAGATAGGATCCTGAGAGCAGCTCTCAGCCAATGGTGGGCAGTGAAAAGAAATCTTCCCAGTGGCAGAACTTTGAGCAGTTCCAGTTGAAAAACCAGTTGCCATCTACTCCAACTCATGGTGACTCTATGTGTGTCAGAGTAGAACTGTGCCCCGTAGGGTTTTCAATGACTGATTTCAATGGTAGGTTGCCAGCCTTTCTTCCAAGGTGCCTCCAACCTTTCTGTTAGTAGCTGAGCATGTTAACCTTTTGCAACACCCAGGGACTTCCTTTTAGCAGTACATTTAATCATTAATGTGGTGTAGAGGGGGAAATGACCAGTATCAAGTACAGAGAAATTCCTATACACTAGATTCACTAGTCATTGAAGATACTAAAAGGAGGAAGATTGGAAGTCTAGAGTCAAAGAGGTCTGGGAAAGAAGTATGTGACTGGATGTACAGGAGTGGGCACAAAGTGTTGAAATCATATTTTCTCATGTCAGTGTTCACTAAAAAGTATTCATTGCAGAGGAAGCATTGAACTCTACTTGAACAGGATGACTCACTCAGTAGAGTTCAGTCAGTCTCTGTCTTTGGCTATCCCGGTGACTTCTCTACTGGTTTCATGAACATGACAGTCACGGTGGCACAGACGAAGACTATGCACCATCCATCATCACAGGCCTCCTCTAACCAAGGCTGATGTAGCTAGTGACACTGTTGAATGTCCAGACTGACAGCAACAGACACTGATGCTGAGCACTGGATCTTGGAGCATTCTCTAGGAGACCAACGAGCCATGCAGTGACATAATATTTTGTATCTTTTCCACTTAGGAAGTGGTATCCTTTCCAATGTTTTATCCTCACTGGAAAGATGTATCAATGGGATTGAATACATAGAGACTGCCTGTGGGTGTCACGGCCTGAGTTTTCATAGACTATCTGAATTATTGTCATGGGATTTCACATAGTATTTTTTATACGTAGTTTACAGCAAAAGAGGTGTGAAAATATTGAAATCATCATGGGATTCACTAGTTCTACTATATGCCACACCACCCAGAAGTTTCCAGACTGATAAAACACTGGAATGGCCTTAAAGGCACAATATAAGTACAGTACTATCTTGGTGATAGTGCTCTGTGGGGTTATGGCAAACATTGGCCTTTGTATGGTGCTTTCTCCCTGATAGTTAGACTCTCAATAAGGGAACCAAAAGGAAGAACTAAAAGTTGCTTCTGTCACCATTATTCTCAGTTACCCACCTGGCAATTTGTGCTTCTCTTCGCACAATTTTAGGCTATCCTGGTCTAGAATTTCCGGTTCCTATATAAAGGGATAGACACAGCAATGGTCCCATGAAACCTAGAGCGGTGGCTACTGCCTGCTTATTTTATATTCTTCAAGCTAATAGCAATTAATATGCTAGCAGAGTTTATTGACCCTGATTATGTTCAGGCACTTGAAGAAGTGCGTTTCGCACTTGAGGATTTGAGGGCCTGTCTTAGTTCTCTCATAGCCAGTGATAAACTAGATTGGGGAAATGCAGCAACCAGAGCCTAACATGGGCTTCAGGCCATGGTAACCAGAGGTTCACACTTTCAGGGATGAATGACTAGATTACTCTGAGAACGAGTAACCTAATGCAGAAGAAGTACTAGCTGAAGGTATTGGCTCTCTCTCCTGTTGTAATTTGTGTTTATTTGTTTATTTTTTTTTAAATTAGAAATTGTAACTGGCCAGCCTCTTGAAGCATCATTTGCAGGACAGTTTGAAAATAATGTGTGGTACCAGTGGGTCATGCAAGAAATAAACTGTAGCAAGTGCTACTGGTAAACTTCCCATATCCTTTTAGCACTTTCTTCTATGTGCCTAATGCTGTTTATTGTGACTCTCTGCCTGTGAGATACATTTCTGGTCACACTCTTCCATACAGCTATGGCAAAACAGCCTATCATGTTTCCACTGAACATTTCCCTCACCACATGGTTGAGCTCATTATAGAGTGGGTGGTTTACTCTCCTAAAAGAGAGTCTGATCCAGAGATAAGGCCAAGGCACAAATTAAGTCAGATTTTTCCCAGATATGTCATGTATTAGTTGATGGCCATGGGGCTCCAATTAGGGTTTTAATCTATCTAGAGTTTATTATTGTATAAGTAATAATAAGTGTGAATTGGATCTTGCTTAAAGTTTCCCCAACACAGTGTAGTAAATAAATATTGTTTCTCAATGATTTCTAATGCTACTACTATCATTAAAGTGGGGTCAACTATTTACAGAATTGTGATCTCACATTTAAATTGAAGGATTACTTTGTATATTTTCCCCATAAAATCCTGTTGGAATTTTGTTGGCCACTGTATCAAATATCTTTATATTATTTGTTAAGAAAATTGAAGGTGAGGAAGCACCAGTATTTATGAAGTGCCTATGGTATATTGTGGGTTACAATTTTAGTGAATTGAAAAAGAAATGGACTAATAAAAATGGAAAATATGCCCAATTTTGCTACCTACAAATAAAAATAATAATTTTCACTTTTTAATTTTTTTTCTTTCTTTTATAGTACTTTAGATGAAGGTTTACAGAACAAATAGTTTCTCATTAAACAGTTAGTACACATATTGTTTTATGACTGGTTAACAACCCCACGACACGTCAACACCATTACTTCTCAACCTTGGGTACTCTATTACCAGCTTTCCTTTCCCCTCCTGCCTTCTAGCCCTTGTCCCTGGATTGTTGTGCCCCATTAGTCTCATTTTGTTTTATGGGGCTGTCTAATCTTTGGCTTAATGGTGAACCTCAGGAGTGACTTCATTACTGAGCTAAAAGGGTGTCCGGGGGCCATACTCTCAGGGTTTCTCCAGTCTCTTTCAGGCCAGTAAGTCTGGTCTTTGTTTGACGAGTTAGGATTTTGTTCTACCTTTTTCTACACCTCTGTGACCTCGGTCAGAGCAGTCAGCAGTGGTAGCCAGGCACCATCTAGTTGTACTGGACTCAGTCTGGTGGAGGCTGTGGTAGTTGTGGTCCATTAGTTCTTTGGACTAATATTTTCCTTGTATCTTGTTTTCTTCACTCTCCCTTGCTCCCAGAGGGGTGAGACCAGTGGAGTAACTTAGATGGCTGCTCACAGGCTTTTAAGACCCTAGATACTACTCACCAAGGTACAGTATACAACATTGTCTTTATAAACTGTGTTATGCCAGTTGAGCTAAATGTTCCCGAAGACCATGGTACCCACAGCCCTCTGCCCAGTAATTCAGTCCCTCAGAGAGTTTGGAAGTATCTATGGAGCTTCCATGACCTTTCCTTGTACAAGCTGTGCTGCTTCCCCAGTATTGTGTACAGTCTTACCCTTCACCAAAGTTACTACTTATCTATTGTCTGTTGAGTATTCCCTCCACACACCTCCCATCCTTCGTAACTGATAAAGATTGTTTCTTTTTCTGTGTAAACTTTTTCATGAGTTTTTAGAGTAGTAGTCTCTTACAATGTTTGTCTTTTTGTGACTGACTTATTTCACTCAGCATAATGTCCTCCGTTTTCATCCATGTTATGAGATGCTTCACAGATTTAACATTGTTCTTTATCGTTGCATAATACTCCATTGTGTGTATGTACCGTAGTTTGTTTATCCATTCGTCTGTTGATGGGCATCTAGGTTGTTTCCATCTTTTTGCTATTATGAACAATGCTACAATGAACATGGATATGTATTTGTGTGACGGCTCTTATTTCTCTAGGATATATTCCTAGGAGTGGGATTGCTGGATTGCATGGTATTTCTATTTCTAGCTTTCTAAGGAAGCGCCATATAATTTTCCAAAATGGATGTAATCATTATGTATTCCCACCAACAGTGCCTAAGTGTTCCGATCTCCCCCAGCCTCTCCAACATTTGTTATTTCCAGTTTTTTTGATTCTTGCCAGTAATGCTGGGGTGAGTTGATATCTCATTGTGGTTTTAATTTGTATTTCTCTAATGGCTAGTGATCATGAGCATTTCTGCATGTGTCTGTTGGCTGCCTGAATGTCTTCTTTGGTGAAATATCTGTTCATTTCCTTTGCCCATTTTTTAATTGGATTATTTGTCTTCTTATTGTAGAGGTGTTGGATTTTCCCGTAGATTTTAAAGATTAAAACTTTGTCTGACTTGTAATGTCCAAACTTTTTTTCCCAGATGTAGGTTCTCTTTTTAGTCTTTTGGTGAAGTCTTCTGAAGACCATAGGTGTTTGATTTTTAGAAGATCCCAGTTATCTGGCTTATCTTCTGGAGTTTGCTTGTTGTTGGTTATGGTTTGTATACTGTTAATGCCATGTATTAAGGCCTCTAGCATTGATCCTACTTTTTCTTCTATGAACTTTATAGTTTTTGGCTTTATATTTAGATCTTTGATCCATTTTGAATTAGTGTTTGTATATGGCATGAGGTATGGGTCCTGTTTCCTTTTTTGCATCTTCTCCTATTTTTCTTTTGTCACTTTGGCTAGTGGTTTATCAATTTTAGTGATCCTTTCAAAAAACCAACTTTTGGTTTTGTTAATTATATCTATTGTTTTTCTATTCTCTATTTCTTTTACTTCTGCTTGATCTTTATTATTTCTTTCTTCTTGTGGCAGTATGCTTCTTTTGCATTTCTCTTCTATATTTGTTTGAGTTGTATAACTAATGTTTTGATTCTGTCCCTTTCTCCTTTTTTGATGTGTGCATCTATTGCTGAAAATTTACCTCTGATCACTGCCTTTGCTGTGTCCCAAATTTTTAGTATGATGTATTTTCACTCTCATTTGATGCTAGACATTTTTTGATTCCATGTTTGATTTCCTCTATTATCCAGTGGTTCTTAAGTAGGCTGTTATTTATTTTCCATGTAATGAATTTTTTTCCTTGCTCTTCCTGTTGTTAATTTCTACTTTCATGATGTTGTGATCAGAAAAGATACTTAGTACTATCTCAATGTTTTGGATTTTGTTGAGGGTTGCTTTGTGGTCTACCATGTGGTCTATTCTGGAGAATGTTCCATGTGTGTTGGAAAAGAATGTGTACTTTGCAACTGTTGGGTGGAGTGTTCTATATATGTCTATGAGTTCAAGTAGGCTTACTGTGGCCTTTAGATCCTCTGTGTCTTTTTTGAGTTTTTTTGCAGACATTCTGTCCTTTACTGAGAGTGTATATTGAAGTCTACTATTATTGTGGAAATGTCAATTTCTCTTATCAGTCCTGTTAGAGTTTGTTTCATGTATTTTGGAGCCTTTTAATTGGCTGCATAGATGTTTACTATGGTTATGTCTTCATGATGGATCAGCTGTTTAATCATTATATAGTTCCCTCCTTTTTCTTTCATGATTAATTTTGTTTTAAAGTCTATTTAATCTGAGATTAGTATTGCCACTACTCCTTTTTTGGTAGCTGTTTGCTTGATATACTTTTTTCCATCCTTTGATTTTTGATAAATTTATGTCTTTGTTTCTAAGGTGTGTCTCTTGTAGACAGTATATTGATGGATCCTGTTTTTTTAATCCATTCCGTCACTCTTTATGGGTGCATTTAAGCCATTTACATTCAGTGTAATTATTCATAGATGTGAGTTTATTGTTGTCATTTTGTAGTGCTTTTTTTGTGGTGCCGATGATTTCTTTGTTCCTCTTACTCTTTTGTGCTTAATTCCTTTTGTTTGTGCATTTTTTTTATTCCTTTTGTTTTTGTAGTTTTTGTTTTTACTGAGACTTTATGTTTTTCTTCTTTACTTTGATGAGTAGGTTTGTTAACTTTCTTTGTGGTTACTGTGAAATTTATCCTTATCTTTCTAAGTTTGAAGCAGTCTATTATTACTTGGTATCGCCCTGCCTTTCTCTCCATTAGCAAGTTCTATACCTACACTGTTTATTCCCTCTCTTATTGTTCTGACATTGTTGTCATTTACAGATTAACCTCTTTGGTTCTCTGTTGTAAATCTTTTAGTTTTGAATAGGCCTTGTGAGTTCATTTACTAGGTTGCTATCTGGCTGGTGTGATCTTGTGTCCTAGATTCAGTCTGTCATCTGATATTTGTTCTCAAACTGAAGGATTCCCTTTAATAATTCTTCTAAATTTGGTTTGGTTTTTACATATTCCTTTAATTTCTGTTTATTTGGAAATGTCCTAATTTCACCATCATATCTGAACGAGAGTTTTGCAGGATATATTATTCTTGGTTGGCAATTTTTTTCTTTCAGGGTTTTCTATATGTCATCCCATTGCCTTGTTGCCTTCATGGTTTCTGCCGAGTAATCAGAGCTTAGTCTTATTATTTCCCCTCTGTAGGTAACTTTTTGTTTTTCTCAAGCTTCTCTCAGAATTCTTTCTTTGCCTTTGGTTTTAGCGAGTGTGATTATGATATGCCCTGGTAATTTTCTTTTGGGGTCTATCCTATGTGGGGTTCGTTAAGCCTGTGAATGGTCAGCTTTTCATCTTTCATGGTATTAGGGAAGTTTTCTGTCAGCAATTCTTCAATGATTCTCTCTGTTTTTTCCATTTTCTCCCCCTGTTCTGGAACTCCAATCACTAACAAATTTTTGCTTTGATTGTATCCCACATAATTCTCAGGGTTTCTTCAGTTTTCTTTGTTCCTTTTTCAGATTTTTCCTCAAAGTAGTATCCAAGTGTTTGTCTTCAATTTTGCTAATCCTGTCTTCCATTGTTTCAAACCTATTCCTCAGCCCTTCTATGACACTGGCTATTCCTGAAATCTTTTTGCTTATCTTTTGGATTTCTAATCGTTATTTTTGTATGATTTCTAGTTGTGAATTTATTTGGCATTTTGTTCTTGTATTACTTTCCTGAATTCTTCCATTTTTTTAATCTGTATTTTCCATGAATTTGTCTGCCTTTTCCATGCATTTGTCTATTTTTTCCTCATTTTTGTCTGCTTTTGTTTCAACTCTTAAGTAGCTCTGAATGTTAGAGATTTGAATTCCCTATCAGATAGTTCTAGTGGCTTTTCTTTTACTGGAAAGTCATCCAGTGTTTTATTTTGGATTCCTATTGGAACCATCCTCTCCTGTTTTTTTTAATATGTTTTGATATTTTCTGCTCTCTTCAGGAGATTCAGTAGTTATTTTCTTTTTTCATTGATTGTATATTTGTTTGTTTTGCCCCTTTTTTCATTTTGTTTGGTTATATCTGAGCAGGTGGGTTGTGCATTCTTTGCTGTTTACTTGTCTGTGGACTTGATATTTTTCACCTCCTTGTACAATGGGTAAGGCCAGTCATTAGGCTATGGTGTAGCAAGGCAGGTCCAGCTGAAGGAGAGGAGCTGGGATGGGTTGTTTGTGGCACGTACTTTAGGGCCAACAAGATAAGACAATGGTCAGTGCAGGGCAGGTTCCATTAAGTCTTGCCTGTGCTGCTCAGGAGTGTGATGTTCAGCAGATAGGCAGGGGCTGGGGGAGAAGGAGGTTGTGATGTGTGGAGCAAGGTTGGGTATGGAAAAGAAGAAAATGAGGAGAGAAAGACAGGAACAAAAAAAATTTTGAGGGAGTTTGCCATTGTAGTGGAGAGACAAGAATCCAAGAAATGGACAAAAACAAACAAAAAAAGGAAATAGGTAACTTCCAAAAAAATAGTAAAATTAAAAATTTAAAAAGAAAATGCTCCCAGGGATCTCACTGGTGTGGCTGCACAAATTGAGGAGCTGTTCCCAAACCAGGCAGTATAGCCCAGCTTTAAGGTGTGGAGATGATACACAGTGCCAGGTATTCAGGAGACAGTAAAAGGAAGTAAGTAGAAAGAGATGAGAAACCAAAAAATGAAGAAAAATAGGAGGAAAAAAAAACAGAAAACAAATAAACAAAAAAAGAAAAAGAGAGAGAGAAACACACACACACACACAAAACCCCCAGGGATCCCACCAGCGTGGGACTAGGGAAAGGGGCTGGGGAAGCAGTTCCACAGCTTAGCAGTGCTTCACAGCCTGTCGAGAAGAAGCAAATAGGACACGCGGAGTCAGGTGTTCAAGAGAAAGGAGGGGGAGGAGGTGAGATACAGGGAAGAAACCAAAAAAGACTGCAAAAAGCAATGCTAGCAACAAAGAGATGGCACTGAAGATGCCAGCCGGTGTGGGTGGGGCAAATTCACCTGCATGGAACTGGCACCTCCTGTGTGGCAGTCGCGGTCTGCTGGGGAACAGCAGATCGGCTTTCCAGGAAGCCAGGATTCCACCTGCTGGGAAGCAGTGAACTGGTCCTCCAGGAAGCTGGGAATCCACCCACTGGAAAGCAGCGAATTGGTCTTCCAGGAAGCCAAGAATCTCCCTGCCAGGAAGTAGCAGACTAGCTAGCCTGGGAACTGGCAAATGTCAAGTGGGGGGAGGCACGGTTGGGGGTAGGAACGTGTGTATCACTGGTTACTGGGTGTTCTGTCTGCTGGGAGCTCTGTGAATCTGCTTTTCTGAATGCCCTGTCCACTGATCTCTGATAGGAGTCCAAGATGGTGGATCCATGCTGTGTTAGCTGATAGGGGAACTCTGCTGGTAACTCTCCTCACTCTCTGTTCTCTGTCAGTTTCTTATACCATTCAGTGCTTCATTGACTTCTTTACCTCTTCAATTGATGCTTAGGGATTCAGGATTGATGTTTGTCTCTGTTTTACTTAGTTTTTTAGGTCTTTGCTGTGGAGGTACGACGTGGTGCTTCTGTCTATAGCACCATGTTCCTATAATTTTCACTTTTTAATGAAAAATTATAATACTGCTAATAATACTGTGTGAGAAAGGGTGGTAAAATTAATTTTTACACACTGGTGGTTGTGTAATTTTTATACTCTTTCCAGACCATAATTTGACAATAAATAAAAAATATTAAATTTGAACACACTTTCTGAGATATAAATCTGCTAGGTTTGTCCTAAGGAAATAATCATACAATAAGGCAAATATTCATATATTAAGATTTTAATTGAAGAGTTGTTTATAATTGTAAAAGAAAAAGTAAACACCTCAATGTCCAGTAATATAACATCTTAAGTAAGTTCTAGTTCATCAACATAATGGACTATTTTAAGTCACTAAAATTTATGTTATAGATGTGTATTGTTGCTGTGGTGTGCCATCAAGATAACTCTGACTCATAGCAACCCTATAGGCATATTCTTTTGTAGGCTGTAATCTTCATAGGGCAGATAGCTAGGTACTTACTCCCAAAGAGTGACTAGTGGATTTGAACTGTTGACCTTTGGTTAGCAGCTGAATGCTTAACCACTGGTCCACCAGGACTCTTGTTGCCATCATGTGTCTGTCATTTTGTCATACTGTGGTGGCTTGCATGTTGCTATGATGCTGGAAGATATGCCACCAGTATCTCAAATATCAGTAGAGTCACCCATGGTGGACAGGTTTCAGCAGAGCTTCTAGACTAAGACAAACTAGGAGGAAGGGCCTGGTGATCTACTTCTGAAAATTAGTCAGTGAAAACCTTATGGATAACAATGGAACACTGCCAGATATAGTGCTGTAAGATGAGCCTCTTTTGTTGGAAAGCACTCAAAACAGACTGGGGAAGAGCTGCCTCCTCAAAGTAGAGTTGACCTTAGTGACACAGGTGGAGTAAAGACTTCAGGCCCTTCATTTGCTGATGGGGCACAACTCAAATGAGAAATAACAGCTTCAAACATCCATTAGTAACTGGAACATGGAATGTACAAAGTATAAATTAAGGAAAATTGGAAGTCATCAAAAATGAAATATAATGCTTGGAGAGCAGTATACCAGGCATTAATGAGATGAAATGGTCTGTTATTGGTCATTTTGAATCTGGCAATCAAGTGGTCTACTATGCTGGGAATGACATATTGAAGAAGAACGTCATTGCATTCATTGTCAAAAAGAGCTATCCTGAAGAGCAGTGCTGTCAGTGATAGGTTAATATCCATATGCCTACAAGGAATAATATTTAATGTGACTACTTATTAATTTTTGCACCAATCACAAATGCCAAAGATGAAAAAACTGAAGATTTTTATGAAATATGGAAATCTGAAATTGATCAAAAGTCCAATCAGGATGCATTGATAATTACCGGTGATTGGAATACAAAAGTTGGAAACAAAGAAGGAACAGTAGTTGAAAAGTATGGTGATAGAAATGATATCGGAGATCATCTGATAGAATTCTGCAAAACCAATGGCTTATTCATTGGAAATATTTTTTTTCAACAACGCAAAAGTGACTATACACATGGACCTTGCCAGAAGGGTTACACAGTGATCAAATCAACCACATCTGTGGGAAGAGTTTATGGGAAAGCTCAATATTATCAGTGAAGACAAAGCCAAGGGCTGACTGTGAAGCAGACCATCAATTGCTCGTATACAAGTTCAAGCTGAAGCTGACGATAATTAAAGAAAGTCCACAAGAGTCAAAGTACGACCTTGAATATATCCTGCTTGAATTTAGAGACCATCTCAAGAACAGATTTTACTTACTGAACACTAACAATCTAAGACCAGAAATGCTATGGGGTGACATCAAAGACATGATACATGAAGAAAGTAAAACGTCATTAAAAAGATAGGGTAGAAAAAAACAAAAACAAAAATGGAAGTCAGAACAGACTTTAAAAACTGGTCTTAAGCACAGAGTAGTGAACGCAAACAGAGGAAATGAAGTAAAGGAGTTGGACAGAAGATTTCAAAGGAGGGTTCAGGAAGACAGTGTAAAGTATTACAGTGCAATGTGCAAAAGTCTGGAATTAGAAACCAAAAGTGAAGAACATCAGCATTTTTCAAGCTGAAAGAAATGAAGAGAAAATTCAAGCATCGAGTTGCCATATTGAAGGATTCTGTGAGCAAAAAATTGAATGACACAGGAAGCATCAAGTTAAGATGAAAAGAATACACAGAGTCACTGTACCTAAATGAGTTGGTTGATCTTCAATCATTTCAGGAGGTGGCATAGCATCAAGAACTACTGGTACTAAAGGAAGATGTTCAAGCTGCTCTGAAGGCACTGGTAAAAAAAAAACAAAACAAGGCTCCAGGAATTGACAGACTACCAACCGAGATGTTTCAACAAGTGGATGCAATGATGGAAGTGCTTACTCATCTGTGCCAAGAAATTTGGAAGTCAGCTACCTGGCCAACCACGTGGGACAGATTAATATCCATGCCCATTTCAAAGAAAGGCAATCAAATTGAATGTGGAAATTATAGAACAATTATCATAATATCAAATGATAGCAAAATTTTGCTGAGATAATTAAAAATTTGCTGCATCCATACATTGACAAGGAATTACCAGAAGTTCAAGCTGGATTCAGAAATGGATGTGGAAAAAGGGATATCATTGCTGATGTCAGATGGATCTTGGCTAAAAGCAGAGAATATCAGAAAAAAGTTTACCTGTGTTTTATAACCTACACAAAGGCATTTGACTGCATGAATCATAACAAATTATGGATAACATTATGAAGAATGAGAATTCCCAAACACTTAATTGTGTTTATGTGGAAATTGCACATGGATAAAGAGGCAATCATTTAAACAGAACAAAGGGATACTGCATGGTTTAAAATCAGAAAAGGTGTATCTGGCAAGGTTGTATCATTTCCGCTTACTTAGTCAATCTGTGTGCTTAACAAATAATCTGATAAACTGGACTATATGAGGAATATGACATCAAGATTTGAGACAGATTCATTAACAACATGCAATAAGCTCATGGCACAACCTTGCTTAACAAAAGTGAAGACAATTTGAAGAACCTACTGATGAAGGGCAAAAACTACAGCCTTCAGTATGGAGTATATCTGAATGTGAAGAAAGGATTTCATTCTACTTGGATCAATAATCAGTGCTCATGGAAGTAGCAATCAAGAAATCAAACAGTGTATTACATTCGGAAAATCTACTGCAAAGGACCTCTTTATTTATCTATTTTGTAAAGGATCTCTTTAAAGTGTTAAAAAGTAAAGCTGTCACTTTGACAACTAAGGTGCCTCTGACCGAAGTCATGATCTTTTCAATTACCTCATATGCATACGAAAGCTGGATAATGAAAAGGAAGATTAAAGAAGAAGTGATTCATCAGAAATATGGTATTGGCATAGAATATTGAATATACCATGGACTACCAGAAGAGCAAACAGATCAGTTTTGGAGGAAGTAAAACCAGAATGCTTTTTAGGAGCAAGGATGGCAAGACTTCACCTTGCTTACTTTGGACAAGTCATCAGGAAAGACCAAGTGCTAGAAAAGCTCATCATGCTTGGTAAAGTAGAGGGTCAGCAAAAGTGAGAGAAACCCTCATGAAATGAATTGATGTGATAGCTACAACAGTCTGCTCAAGCGTACGAACAAATGTGAGGATGGCGCAACTATGAGTTGAAGCCAACTTGATGGCAACCAACAACAACAAAAATTAATTTCTGTAGACAATACGGTAAAGTATAAAATCAAATTACAGGTAAATTTATATAATATGATTCCATTTTTGTAAAACATGGATGTGTGCATGAATATATATATATATATATATGAATACATATATGTTGTGTAGGTATGTATGTGTGTGTTTTAAAGATTTAACATAAAAATAGCAGCTGTAGTTATCTTTGTATGGAAGAATTACATGTGATTTCTTTGGTTCTTTATCAGTATTTTATTTTTATTGAAGATAGGCATGAAATACTTTCTATATTTTAAATTGTTAAAAATCTAAACAGGTAAGTGAGACAAACCTCCTTTAAATAATCCGCTCTAATTCCACTCTATGTAAACCACTCTCTGAGTTTGAATTTTCATAGCATTTACATTTAAATATCTTTAGGTTATTTCATGTTGTACATTTTGCTTTCCCATTTAAACACCAGGGAAAGTCTCACATCCTTGAACATCATTCAGGTTACTGGAAATGAGTGCTAGAAATATGCACTAGATGCCCCGCCCAAGATTACTCTAAATGAACAAACAGACTTTGGCATATGGATCAACCTCTTGTGAATTTGGTTTCTACAGCTTCCAAAGTCTGGGGCCCTGTTTTTGAACTCAAGTTTCTGGACTGGCAAACCTAAGGATCAGCTCCCAAGTGTCACCAAGATAATGCCATCCTTTAAGGCTCAGTCTGAGTATTATCATTCTTTATAATGGTTTTTAATTTGATGATTAAAATATATTTTTAAAATTTGTGTTTCATCCTCATTACTGGACTTGGACAATTTACCTTTCTTCTTTCAAGTAAAGTAAGAGTCTTAGCCATCTTAAGCTTCATTTGCTGTAACAGACATGAGCGGAGGTCAGAACATGTACAGACCATGTCCAGATCTAGAGAAGATTTAGTAAACACTAGAGAAATGATTATGATTTACTGATATTTTTTCTAAATTTACAATAGAGTTGGAAATAGATATAGACTCAAATCAAAACTCACCTTCATGATTATAACAATCTAGACATATGTTTATATAGGACACTTACCTTACATAAACAACAGCAAAAGGAAAAGCATATGAATGGTTAGAGGAATAAGAACTCTCTATACAAAGCATTTTTAGTAAAAAAAGTTTTTACTGACAAAATATTTTTGTCAGTTAAACTCAATCTGAAAGGTTTTTTTTCCCATTTACTAGTGAAAAACAAACAAACAATAAAATCACATTGTCAGTTTACAAGTACCATTCAAATGTTTTCTTTGTTTTTTACAAGTAAATCATTTTTATTTTATAAAAACCATCTATGTTGTTCTATTATATTGTTTTTAAGACATTTCCAAATTTGTGATAAAGTAGCATACTGCTACACAAACTTGAAGAAATAGGCATTTTTGGTGTTTGTTTATATTTGGAATATTTGTTTAAAATGAATAGCCATGAGGCCCAGGTATTTTGTGAAATCACCTGAAATTTGTATGCATTTAAATCTCCAGTATTATTGCTTTCAATCCCATATCTAAACAGATCTGGATAGGGGCTCTAGAGAGGAGCTCAGAGACATTTTTGACTTATATTTCCTATTTTGTTGAGATAATGTTAATGCAATCATCATAAGCACAATAAACCCAACACGACACAATAGATAGTTCTCAGATAAGGGCTATATTAAAAACATATTTTTATCTCTCACCAATTCTAAACAAAATAATTTCTCTGGGGTGGCAAAATTTACCAGCTTTTCTTCTTACGTTGAAAAATACTACTAAATAATGGACCTAAAATTGGATTCTAAAATATTAAAGCATTTACTCTGATTTAATGAAGTTGTATTGCCAAAGATCATTCAAGAGATTAACTAATTTAATTATAAATTCTTCAAACTCAGAATGCAATGAATAACATATCAAACACATGTAAAAAAGGGTCAAATTATCTATCACCGAAGTCAGGAATGCCAATTATAATTCTTTAAAATTTTATTTTAATTAAAACTTTTTAGGTTTACAGAAAAATTGGGCAAAAAATACAGAATTCTCATATATTCCCACCCTTTCCCCCCAGTTTTCCTATTGTTAACATCTTGCATTAGTGTGGTATATTTGTTATAACTGAAGAGCCAATATTCATATACTATTAAATTAACTCAAACCCGTAGTTTGTATAAGAGTTCACTCTCTGTGTTGTACATTTCTATGGATTTTGACAAGTGCATAATGTCATGTATCTGCCAGTACACTGTCATATAGAATAATTTCACTGCCTTAAAAATTCCCTGTGCTCCACCTATGCATCCTTTTCTCTCTCCATCTGAATGCCTGACAACTATTGATCTTTTTATTATCTCTACAGTTTTGCATTCTCCAGAATGTCATATAGCTGGAACCATATAGTATGTAGACTGTTTACACTTGTTTCCTTCAGTTGTCAATATGCATTTAAGGTTCTTTCATGCCTTTTCATGACTTGATAGCTCTTTTTTTTTTTAATTGTTGAATAATATTCCGCTTTATTGATGTATCACAGTTGATCCATTCATCTATTGAAAGACATTTTGGTTGCTTCCGATTTTGGAAATCATGAATAAACTTGCTGTAAATGTTTGTGTGCAGGGTTTCTTTAATACTTTTCAGCAATTGCAATTGTACACTTGTTAATTATATTGCCCAACCCCTGCAATTTTTTTCTTAGAAGTTCATAATAATCATTTCCCATTAGAGGGATATGGATTAGATGCAACCTGAAGGCATGTCAGAAATTACTGTCATTGGATATATGTGCTTTAGTATACAATTTAACTATTGAAAATATACTACCATCTATACATCTGTGATTTCCACTTAGAAATTTTCTTTTTTTTTTTTTTTTATTGTTGTAGTTTAAATGAAGTTTACATTTCAGGTTAGTCTCCTGTACAAAATTT
Organism: Dugong dugon; assembly: GCA_030035585.1. Lineage (NCBI taxonomy): Eukaryota > Metazoa > Chordata > Mammalia > Sirenia > Dugongidae > Dugong > Dugong dugon. The sequence goes on from CM057467.1 coordinate 40,380,066, forward strand.
TATACATACATTGTTATGTGACCCTAATTGCTCACCCCATTCTGAGACAGCACACTCCTCCTTCCCACCCTGATTCCCCATGTCCATTCAACCAGCTCCTAACCCTCTTTGCTTTCCCATTTCACCTCTGGACAGAAGCTGCCCCTTTGGTCTCTTGTATCTATTTGAGCTAAGAGGCACACTCCTCATGAGTATCACTTTATGTCCCATAGTCCAGTCCAATCCCTGTCTGAAGAGTTGGCCTCAGAAATTGTTTTTGTTCTGTGCTGATAGAGAGTTCAGGGGCCATGCTTTTGGGGGTTCCTCCAGTCTCAGTCAGATAATTAAGTCTGGTCTTCTTACTAGAATTTAAGTTCTGTACCCCATCTTTCTCCTGCTCCATCAGGGACTCTCTGTTGTGTTCCCTGTCAGGGTGGTCATTGGTGGTAGCTGGGCACCATCTAGTTCTTCTGGTCTCAGGCTGATGAAGTCTCTGGTTTATGTGGCCCTTTCTGTCTCTTGGGCTAGTACTTTCATTGTGTCTTTGGTGTTCTTCATTCTCCTTTACTCCAGGTGGTTGGGACCAATTGATCACATAGCAATTTTGAATCACTAATTTTTTTTATGTGATAAAGCTTTATCAGGATAATCTATATTCAGTTATCTTCAGCTTCCAGGTATAAGAGAGTTACACTTCCAAGGTCTCTTGCTGCTAGACAGAGACATGTGATGAATTGGACCAGTAGGTTATGAGTGGAAGTAACATTTTAGGTGGAAGCGTTTAATTGCTGGTAGAAGACCCTCTAATCATCTCTTTTTTTGCCATGGCAGTAATGGAAGAGTGTGTTAAAGGGTGGTGGCAGGAGACCAAAGCCTCATGGATTTTCAAACCACTACGTGGAGGACAGATAGATGCCTTGGAGTGTCTCCCGTATGCATGATGACCATAATTTGTGCAAAAACCAAACCAAACAAAAAACAGTTGCCACCAAGTCAGTTCTAACTCACGATGACCCTATATGTGTCAGAGTATAACTGTGCTCCATAAGGCTTTCAAAGGCCAATTTTTTGAAAGTAGATTACTGGGCCTTTTTTCCGAGGAGCCTCTGAGTAGATTTGAACTTGCAACCTTCAGGTTAGCAGCTGAGCTGTTTAACAGTTTGCACCATCCAGGGACTCCTTAATTATGCTAAGCTATTGCAATTCTGGTAGTGTTTGCTACTACATCATAGCCACATAATCTTTGCTTCTGCTATAATTTTGTCTTTTTATTTATTTATTTTAACATCGAGGATGATCTGATAACTTACAGAATTACTCGGTAAAGGAACCAACCAAAACCTATAGCCTTCAAGTCAATTCTAACTCATAACGACCCTGTAGGACAGAGTAGAGCTGCCCTATAGGGTTTCCAAGGAGCGTCTGGTGGATTCCACCTGTCAACCTTTTGGTTAGCAGCCGAGCTCTTAACCATTTCGCCATCAGGTCTCCCAGTAAGGGGAAGGGTATCTCAGATACAGTGGAGCCCACATAGAAACTGGACACAGTGTTTATATAGTTGAACCAGACTGTTCAGTACTCTTCCTTGGAAACAAATGGAAAAAAAAAAAAAAGGGGCCTTGCTTTCCTGAATTTTTTTTCTGTGGTGACACACATTACTGCCTTCAGTATTCTGGGGTCAATCATAAAGAGTATAATTAAAGTTTCTTGTTAAATGTGTTTGTTGGTTCTTATGGTAAGTAAAAATTGAAGGATTTCCTGTCAGAGTGCATGGTAACCCTGCTAGGAATTGTGCACCTATGCCTGTTGTTGGAGACAATGTAGAACCGGGTTTTCCTCTTCATACAGGAAATTCTGCTTTTATTACTAGAATGGTTTAAGGGTGTGTGTGTATCTGGAGAGTAAATATGGATTTAATGTTGATCGTAGGTCAGAAGTGTTCCTTTTTCTCATAGATGGGGCTTTTATTGTGTTGATTTTACTTGAAATCACATAGATTAGAAGACGGGGCAAAGTTTAGAAAGATCGAAAGTGAAAGAAACAGTACTTTTCTTGTGTCAACCTCAGGCAAGGCAAGTAGGGCAGATCAAAGAATTGCTTTAATGATTCACTGAAACTGAAGTTCAAATAGAACCACAGAGGAAGCCCCAACACCTGTAAATGCAACAAATGCTGGTTAGACGTCTGTTTCTCTGAGCAAAGGTGCAGAAGGAACACAAATCCGACATGGAGAATCTCTAATAGCACCAGTGTTGATTAACATAACTCTGGAAAAGATCAAAGCAAGGTCAGGGTTTAAGCAAATACTTTGGTCATAAACAACCAAAGTCTATCTTTGTTGCAAGTCTTAGCTCTGCTGTGATGTTGAGCTAAATCTTAACTTTGGGGGCATGAGTTTACTTAACTGTATAATGAAGAATTGACCGCCAAGTTTTCTTCTATATCAAATATCTCATTCTGCTGCATAGTTGTGGCAGTCCTTAGTGCCAACTTCAGCTATGAATTCTGTTCTGTTTAACATAATTTACCCACTCCCAGGTATGCTGAGAGAAAGTATAGGTCTGACACAAAGCTAAGTAAGAGCGTTCCAGTCCTGAAGCAGCTCATTTGTCCAAAGCTGTCCAGGGCTAAGCACACAATGTCATTGCGAGGGTCTAGATTTAATACGGCATTTGTGGACTGAAACACTTGCTGCCAGAAAAGGGTAGGAGACACCTCTTCCTAAGGTGAAAAGCCTTTTCTAGTCTCTCATAACCCCGAGAACAGATGGACTCTTAATGGACTTAATGCCCAAATAAGCATCAAGGCCCATTTAAAAAAATGGCAACTAATTAGAGCAAATAACCCTTACACAATAAATTAATTGGAGACAAAGCCCTTGTTTCTAACTCTGGTTAACGACAATAATTGAACTTAATGACAAGCTGTGTGACCTTGGGAAACTCAGGTTCCCTGGTCCTCAGATCTCTTATTATCTGTAAAACAAAGAGATGTGGTTAATGGGCCAGATGATCATTAAGGTCCTACTAGTTGAAAGAGTTCACGGTTTCTAAAGTAGCTTTACACACGAAGCAAGTAATAACATAGCAGCTTATTGAAAAAGAGGAAAAATTAGGGAAAGTACTTTTATTTTTAACAAGAATTGGCTATCCCAATGTTTCAGGTAAAATATTTCAAGAGTATCAAACGGAAAATAGGTATAAAATTCAGCATTTTCTTTAGTGAATTGTGGAAAGCAAATAAATGAAGAGTAAAAAATATATATATATGACTAAAAATATATATATTCCATAGAAATATAAATTTATAATGAAGATAAAACCGTATTTTATGACAGTAATGATGACATCCACTTCACCTTGATATCAGCATGACCTTTCAGTGCTCCATTCTAGTTAATATGTATTTAGCACTGCACGTGTCCCAGGCAACTCACAGTCAATCATACTCTTCTTAAAAACTTTTTACCTAGTCACAAACTAAACACAAGGGAACATTTTCTTCCTTGGAGGCAAGAATTCCTAAATAGAATTCATTTTTCCTCTTCTGTGGTGGAGGAAGAGATAATCTGAAATACAGTGTTTCTTGTTTACCTATGTGTAAAGGCAGATGCATGCAAACAGACCCTCCCTTGCAGATGAGTTCCTTCCTTGCCTGGTTCATATAGTTAGGCAGCCAACTATTTAAAGTTTTACTTAGAAGTTCATACCCCATAACCTCTAGGCTCATTTTTTATATAACTAAAAAGTACGTAAATATAATAACTTAGAAGAAATTAAATCAATATAAAATTCCAAATCTAGTGAATGTAGCACATCATTTTTTTTAATACACCTCAAACCATATAGAAGAATATAGAAGATACAAGTCCACTATATTACCCTATAGTGTGCTTTCTAGAGGTAGTTACTATAAGTTTGGTGCTATAGCAATAACTTGTAAACAAAAGTTCCTTCCTTTCCAATAAAATATGTAATTAATCTAGAGATGACATAAAATCCTTTATATTAGGCTTGGGGAGATACCATGGTTGCTTTTATTCCAAAAAACATCTGATATTACCGACAAGCCTCTTGTGTATCGCATAATATACATATAAAACAAGGATGACTGTCTTGCAAAAGTCTACACAGAGCGATCCGACTATGACTAGCTTATGACTAGATTTTCTCTAACACTCTTGTCAGCCAAACTGGGCCCCATTCTCCAGGAACTTCTCCTGATCCTCCCCATCCCCTACAATCACAATGGGGATCATCTGCTTAAATGGCTGATTTTCCGGGGAGCTATGACTGATTTTATTTTGTAGGTATTACTGTATGAACACCATTTTAGGTTTGGGATTATAAGAATTCATGTGACTGTTTTTTATAAAGGATTTTCATTCCCATGAAAACAAAATGTACTAAAAAACATTACATGACCTCGAAATGCTCACTCTAGGAGGACTCGATAGGTAGACATCGCTCATCATTTCCTTGAGAACATTTTCATCCCTCTGGACACTCCAAGCAGGTAGATGTGTTGAGTCTTACAGCTTTTAGTCCACTACCTATTGTCAGCATGTCATGATTTTCAAAGAGGCTTTCCCCAAAGACTTAGAAAATAGGAAAGGGCATTGTCTTAGAGAAATAAACTGAGAAAGCAAGGCTTAGGGGATCAAAGCAGATACATGAAAAATAGCCTGAAAAAAGTGGTATGGCTTCAATGCCCGCAAATCAACTATTTGTAATTCAATTTATTAGAGCAATAGTAATAATAGGTGCTTTTTAAATTAACATTGTACTGTACTATGCACTTTGTATCTCTATCTTATCTGCATGGATGTGTGTGTATGTTTGTGTTTATGCGTTGTTGCTTCTCTTTTACAGGCCAGGAATTTTGGGGTCAAAGTTTAAGTGTCTTATACAAAGACTCACAGTTGATAAGTGACAGAAACAGGTTTCAAACCCAGTTTGGTCAAATTCCACCATCTGTACCACTTGTCTAAATAAAGGATAAGCCAGTGAGAAGGAAAATTTGTTGATCATTAATCATAGATGTTACAGAGGTTTTGAAAGCAGATCTGGATTCAAATCTTAGCCCAGCCATATACTGGAAAATAGTGTGCAAAATACTTAGTACCATGCCTGGTACTCAACATGTGAAGAGGAAAAAAAGTCAAAGTTACTGAAGGCATTCCAAACATTGTTAGAGAAAGCCTTAGCCTATGACGTGTGATTTTTCCCCAAATTGTTGTGAAAATGCATAAATCAGACAATATTATCCTGATGTTCCCAACATTTGAATTAACTCCAAATATCCTGACTCTGGTTCCTCTTATCTGCAAACAAACTTCTGATCAAATTTTGATTGACTGCCTTCCTATCTATAGGAAAAGATTCCGATGCTCATAACGAACCCACAAAAGAACTATTTTTCATTATAATTTAGTCAATTAAGCTTGAATTTACGTATCAGTTTTGTGAATTTGATTAATTGTGTTTGTGAGAAGGTGAGCTTTTCTTTGTGTGCTGTCCAAATTAGGATTCTGAGCCCCTAAGGCTGGTGGACAGAGCTTTTGCCTTGGTGAATCTACCGTGGTAATGAGTGCCACCTTGAGAAGCAGCCAGCCAGCCTTCTCTTGCTCATGCATGTCATCTCCAGCCTCATCTTCACCCTCACGTACCAGCCAGGCTAATATGCTTGTGCTGCCCCAAAGACCCATGATCTACTTCAGCTTTGTCCCTTCACGTGTGCTACTCCCTCTACTTGCAATACCCTTCCATCCACACTTCAATTCTATATCTCCTATTCAGCTTTTGAATGCATCACAGGCATTGGCTCCTTCAAGAAAATGTCTTTGACCTCTTATTCAGATTAAAGTCTCCCCCCATGTGCTTTCAGTCATGTTGTACATGGCGTTATCACAGCAGTTACCATTCTGTGATTCTGGGTGTGTGTCTGACACCACTGCTGGCTTCTTGAACACAGCTACTCTCTTCTTTGTGTTTGTACTCTACGTATTCTACTTTGTCATTTAGTGGGAGACTAAAAACTATTTGTTGAATATCCTATTAATTGGAAACCCCTAGAAGCTGGCATAAAATGTTACATAGTATTTTGCTCACTGCAGAATCCTCAGGGTCTAGCAATTTGCTGAATGTTTAATGCATATTTGTTAAACCAATACATCAAAAATGATTTATTTATGGTTGTATCAGAAGAAAATATTAAGAAGTATTTTTAGCTATAATCCTTTGACCAATATGGTCAGCATTCTAGGTTCCCAGTTATTATTAGAACAAAATACTATTTAAATTTATTGCTTCTTTAATTTTATGCCCTTCCCTAGAGAAAAACAACATATTCATTTTTAAAAACAATAAAACGTATGCAAGTTTATTGTATAATAAAATCAACATCATTGAATGATAGAAATGGAAAATCAGAAATTAACATAGGGACTGAAGACTGAATAAGAATATGGCAAGATGCCCAGACAAATCTCAATTTACTGTAGCAGAAATGGACTGACAATTAGATTCCTGAATTATATCTTTGAGTTGATCTGTTTTTCTTTCTTATTAGTCTCTTGGTGGCAAGTGTGAGAGGATGTGAATAGGTTGGTTTGCACTCTGGAGTAAGTCTGTTCAATTATTTAGGAGGTCTGTCATGAAATAATTGTTTATAAATGCAGAGAACACAAATGAGTGTCTTGTGAACATATGTAAATGAAAATATAGATAAAAGGCATTGCTAATATCTACAGAAGGGAAAATAATTAGCACATTCATAAGGGTCACTCTTATAATTCTGATGTTAAAACTGTTCCTTTATTCATTTTGAGATATTCCCCTAGTGGGTTTGGCATGCATGTTCAAAACTAAATGATGGTGTGCTGGAATTTATAAAGCAGGGATGAAAAGAAGTGAGCATGTTAACATGCTGAGAGGTTTTCCCAAGCAGCAGACAGCCTTTTACGGCTGCCTTTGCTGTTCACACACAGTTGAAAGACATCTCGGTGCTCATGGTCCCACGTCACTGCTGCCAGGCCTTTTTTCAAAGTTTAATTCAAAGCTTGCTGAGGCCAGTGCCATGAGAGTGGTAACATATAGGCCAACTGTACTGGAATTCTTCACCCCGGTTCAATATCCATCTTGAGCTCTTCTGTTGGGTGATTCCCATGTGATTGGGTCACTGCTCCATGTTCCTGAAACACATCCTTGACAGGAAAGCCATGTGGCTCCAAAAGGTTGTCTTGATATTCAGTTTTTATTGTCCCTCTCTGTCCTGTATCTGTTGGCACCTGTCTTAGTTAGCTAGTGCTGCTATAACAGAAATACCACAGATGGATGGCTTTAACAAACAGAAATTTATTTGCTCACAGTTTAGGAAGCTAGAAGTCCAAATTAATGTCACAAGCTCTAGAGGAAGGCTTTCTCTCTTTGTTGGTTCTGGGGGAAGCTCCTTGTCTCTTTTCAGCTTCTGTTTCTTGGTTCCTTGGAGATCTCATGCGGTGTGCATCTATCTTCCCCCATCTCTGCTTTCTTTCTTTTTTTTTTTTTTAAATTTTTTTTTAAACTGTACTTTAGGTGAAGTTTTACAGAACAAACAGTTTCTCATTAAACAGTCAGCACACATATTATTTTATGACATTGGCTAACAACCCCATGACATGTCAACCCTCTCCCTTCTTGACCTTTTTTTTTTTTGGTGAAAATATACATAGCCAAAGATACACCGTTTCAAAAATTTCTACATGCACAATTCAGTGACATTGATTACGTTCTTCCAGTTGTGCTGCTATTCTCACTTTAGATGAAGGTTTACAGAACAAAATAGTTTCTCATTAAATAGTCAGTACACATATTGCCCTATGACAATGGTTAACAACCCCACTATATGTCAACACTGTCCTTACTCAACCTTGGGTTCCCTATCACTAGCTTTCCTGTCCCCTTTTGCCTTCTGACACTTGTCCCTGGACTGCTGTGCCTCATTAGTCCCATTTTGTTTTATGGGGCTGTCTGATCCCCGGCTGAGGTGAACTTCAGAAGTGACTTCACCACTGAGCTAAAAGGGTGTGTGGGGGCCATAGTCTAAGGGTTTCTCCAGTCGCTGTCAGGTCAGTGAATCTGGTCTTTTTTTGTATGTTATAATTTAGTTCTACATCCTTCTCCAGCTCTGCCCAGAACCCTCTGTTGTAATCCCACTCAGAGTAGTGAGTGGTGGTAGCCAGGCACCATCTAGCTGTACTAGACTCAGTCTGGTGGAGGCCTTGGTAGCTGTGGTCCATTAGTCCTTTGGACTAATCTTTTCCATATACCTTTTTCTCTTCATTCTCCCTTGCACCCAAACAGGTGAGACCAGTGGAGTATCTTAGATGGCTGCTTACTGGCTTTTAAGACCTCAGACACTACTCACCAAGGTAGAATGTAGAACACTGTCTTTATAAACTGTGTTAAGCCAATTGAGCTAGATGTTCCCTGAGACCATGGTCCCCACAGCCCTCTGCCCATAAATTCAGTCCCTCAGGGAGTTTATATGTGTCTATGGAGCTTCCATGACCTTTCCTTTTACAAGTTGTGCTGGTTTCCCCAGTATTGTGTATGGTCTCACACTTCACCAAAGATACCACTTATCCATTGCCTATTTATTATTTTCCTCCACCCCTACCATTCCTTGTAACCAACAAAGATTACTTCTTTTTGTGTGTAACTTTTCATGAGATTTTGCAAAAAGCTCTCATACAATATTTGTCCTTTTGTGATTCACTTATTTCACTCAGCATAATGTCCTCCAGTTTCATCCATGTTATGAGATGCTTCATAGATTCATCATTGTTCTTTCTAATTGCATAGTACTCCATTGTGTGTATATACCACAGTTTGTTTATCCATTCTTCTGTTGATGGGCATCTAGGTTGTTTCCGTAGTTTTGCTATTGTGAACAGAGCTGCCGTGAACATGGGTGTGCATATGTCTATTCAAGTGACTGCTCTTATTTCTCTAGGATATATTCCTAGGAGTGGGATTGCTGGATCGTATGGTATCTCTATTTCTAGCTTTCTAAGGAAGCGCCATATCATTTTCCAAAATGGTTGTATCATTTTGCATTCCCACCAGCAGTGCATAAGAGTTCTGATCTCCCCGCAGCCTCTCCAACATTTGTTATTTCCAGTGTTTTTGATTCGTGCCTGTAATGCCAGAGTGAGATGGTATCTCATTGTGGTTTTAATTTTCATTTCTCTAATGGCTAGTGATTGCGAGCATTTCTGCATGTGTCTGTTGGCCGCTTGAATGTCTTCTTTGGTGAAGTGTCTGTTCATTAACTTTGCCAATTTTTTAATAGGATTATTTGACTTTTTGTTGTAGAGGTGTTAGATTTTCTTGTAGATTATGGAGATTAGACCTTTGTCTGACTTGTACTGTCCAAAACTTTTTTCCCAGTCTGTAAGTTCTCTTTTTAGTCTTTTGGTGAAGTCTTCTGAAGACCATAGGTGTTTGATTTTTAGAAGATCCCAGTTATCTAGCTTATCTTCTGGGGTTTGTGTGTTGATGGTTATGGTTTGTATTCTGTTAATGCCATGTATTAGGGCCTGTAGCATTGGTCCTATTTTTTCTTCTATGAACGTTATAGTTTTTGGCTTCATATGTAGGTCTTTGATCCATTTTGAATTAGTTTTCGTATATGGTGTGAGGTGTGGGTCCTGTTTCATTTTTTTGCAGGTGGATATCCAGTTTTGCCAGCACTGTTTGTTGAAAAGACTGTCTTTTCCCCATTTGATGGGCTTTTAGCCCTTGTCGAAGATCAGGTAGCCATCAGCGGATGGATTTACATCTGGCTTCTCAAATCTATTCCATTGGTCAATGTATCTGTTGATGTACCAGTACCAGGCTGTTTTGACTACTGTAGCTGTATAGTAAGTACTGAGGTCAGGTAGTGTGAGTCCTCCAACTTTATTCTTCTTCTTCAATAGTGCTTTACTTATTTGGGGCTTCTTCTCTTTCCATATAAAGTTAATAATTATTTTGTCCATCTTTTTGAAGAATGTTGTTGGTATTTGGATCGGGATTGCATTGTATTTGTAAATTGCTTTGGGTAGAATTGTCATTTTCACAATGTTGAGTCTACCTATCCCTGAGCATAGTATGTTTTTCCATTTATATAGATCCTTTTGGGTTTCTTGCAGTAGAGTTTTGTAGTTTTCTTTGCATATGCCTTTTACATCCCAGTTAGATTTACTCCTATTTTATTTTTTTAGGGGCAATTATAAATGGTATTGTTTTCCTGATTTCCTTTTTATCATTATCTTTATTGATGTATAGGAATCCAACTAATTTTTGTATGTTTATCCTGTATCCTGCTACTCTGCTGAATCTTTCTATTACTTCCAGTAGATTTCTCATGGAGTCTTTAGGGTTTTCTATGTATAGTATCATATCATCCGCAAACAGGGACAGTTTAACTTCTTCATTACCAATTTGGATGCCCTTTATTTCTTTTTCTTGCCTTATTGCTCTAGCTAGCACTTCCAGCACAATGTTAAATAGGAGTTGTGATAAAGGGCATCCTTGTCTTGTTCCTGTTCTCAAGGGGAATGTTTTCGGCCTCTCTCCATTAAGAATGATGTTTGCCGTTGGTTTTGCATAGATGCCCTTTATTATGTTGAGAAATTTCCCTTCTATACCTATTTTATTGAGAGTTTTTATCCGGAATGGGTGTTGGACTTTGTCCAATGCCTTTTCTGCGTCAATTGAGATGATCGTGTGATTCTTTTCTTGCCTCTTATTTATGTGGTGGATTACGTTGATTGATGTTCTTATGTTGAACCATCCTTGCATACCTGGTATGAATCCTACTTGGTAATGGTGTATATATATATTTTTTTATGATGCTAAATTCTATTGGCTAGAATTTTATTGAGAATTTTTGCATCTATATTCATGAGAGATATTGGTCTGTAATTTTCTTTTTTTTTTTTCTTTAGCGTCTTTGCCTGGTTTTGGTATCAGGTTATGCTGGCTTCATAGAATGAATTTGGAAGTTTGGCTTCCTTTTCTATGCTCTGAAATAGTTTGAATAGTACTGGTTCAAGCTCTTCTCTGAATGTTTTGCAGAATTCTCTAGGGAAGCCATCTGGCCAGGGCCTTATTATTTTTTTTTTTTTTAATTACCTTTTCAATCTGTTCTCTTGTTATGGGTCTGTTCAGATTTTCAACATCACTTTGTTGTAGTTTGTGTAGGTAGTGTGTTTGTAGAAATTTATCCATTTCCTCTAGGTTTTCAAATTTGTTGGAGTATAGTTTTTCATAATATTCTGTTATAATCCTTTTTATTTCACTTGGGTCTGTTGTAATGTCCCCCATTTCGTTTCTTCTTTCATTTATTTGCGTCCTCTCCTGTTTTTCTTTTGTCAGTCTAGCCAGTGGTTTGTCGATTTTCTTGATTCTTTCAAAGAACCAGCTTTTGGTTTTGTTGATTCTTTCTATTGTTTTTCTATTCTCTATTTCATTTATTTCTGCTCTGATGTTTATTATTTCCTTTCTTCTAGTGGCTGTGGGCTTTCATTTTTTTTTTTTTGGTAGTTCTCTTTGTATTTGTTTGAGTCATGTAGTTAATGTTTTGGTTTTGTCCCTTTCTTCTTTTTTGATGTGTGCATCTATTGCTATAAATTGTCCTATGAGGACTGCCTTTGTTGTGTCCCAAAGGTTTTGGTACGATGTGTTCTCATTCTCATTTTATTCTAGAATTTTTGATTCCATCTCTGATTTCTTATATTGCCCAGTCGTTTCTAAGCAGGGTGTTATTCAGTTTCCATGTAATTGATTTTCTTTCCTTGCTGTTTCTATTGTTAATTTCTACCTTGATGGCATTGTGGTCAGAGAAGATACTTTGTATTATAACAGCATTTTGGATCTTATTGAGGATTGCTCTGTGACCTAAGATGTGGTCTATTCTGAAGAAAGTTCCATATGCATTGTAAAAGAATGTGTACTTTTCAGCTGTTGGATGGAGTATTCTATATATGTCTATGAGATCAAATTGGCTGATTATGCCCTTTAGGTCTTCTGTATCTTTGCTGAGTTTCTTTTTAGATGTTCTGTCCTTTACTGAGAGTGGTGTGTTGAAGTCTCCTAGTATTATTTTGGAACTGTAAATTTCTCTTTTCAGTGTTGTTAGAGTTTATGTATTTTGGAACCCTGTCATTGGGTGCATAGATGTTTATTATGGTTATGTCTTCATGATGGCTTGTCCCCTTAATCATTATATAGTGTCCTTCTTTGTCTTTTATGGAGGATTTTGTTTTAAAGTCTGTTTTATCTGAGCTTAGTGTTGACACTTCTGCTCTGTTTCTGTGGTTGTTAGCTTGATATATTTTTTTCCAACCATTTTTAATAAATTCACATCTTTGTTTCTAAGGTGTGTCTCTTGTGGAGAGCATATTTATGGATCTTGTTTTTTTATCCATTCTGTCACTCTCCATCTCTTTATGGGGGCATTAGGGTCCTTTACATTCATTATAGTTATTGATAGATGTGAGTTTATTGCTGTCATTTTGTAGTGCTTTTTTTTTGTGGTGCTTACATTTTCTTTGCTCTTACTCTCCTGTGCTGAATTCCCTCTGTGGATTTTTTTTTTTCATTTCTTTTGTTTTAGAAGGTTTTGTTTTTGTTGAGACTTTATGTTTTTCCTCTTTATGTTTATGAGTATGTTTGTTACCTTTCTTTGTGGTTACCGTGTAATTTACTCTTATTTTTCTAAGGTTGAAGCAGTCTATTATTACTTGATTTTGCCTTGCCTTCTTCTCCATTAGAAGGTTCTATACCTACACCATTTATACCCTCTTTTATGGTTCTGATGTTATTGTCATTTACAGATTAACTTCTCTGATTTCCTGTTGTATTTATTTTGGTTTTGGATAGTCCTTGAGAGTTCATTTCCTAGATTGGTATCTGACTGGTATGATCCTGCATCCTAGTTTCAGCCTGTGAGCTGTAGTTGTTTGTTCTCAGATCGAAGGACTCCCTTTAATAATTCCTGTATGTTTGATTTGGTTTTTACATATTCCCTTAATTTCTGTTTATCTGGAAATGTCCTAATTTCACCATCATATTTGAATGAGAGTTTTGTAGGATATATTATTCTTTTCTGGAAATTTTTTTCTTTCAAGGTTTTATATCTGTCATCTCATTGCCTTCTTGCCTGCATGGTTTCTTCTGAATAATCTGAGCTTAGTCTTATTGTTTCTCTTCTGTTTGTGACTTCTTGTTTTTCTCTAGCTGCACTTAGGATTCTTTGTCTTTGGTTTTGGGGAATGTGATTATGATATGCCTTGGTGATTTTCTTTTGGGGTCTATCCTAAATGGGGTTTGTTGAGCTTCTTGGATAGCTAGGTTTTCATCTTTCACGATACTGGGGAAGTTTTCTGTCAGCAGTTCTTTAATGATCTTCTCTGTGTTTTCTGTTTTCTCTCTCTGTTCTGGATCTCTGATCACTCAAAAATTTTTGCTTTTGATTGTATTCCACATAACTCTCAGGCTCTCTTCATTTTTCTTTGTTCTTTTTTTCCTCAGCATTGTATCCAAGTGTTTGTCTTCAATTTCGCTGATCCTGTCTTCCACCATTTCAGATCTGCTCCTCAGCCCTTCTATGACACTGTCTGTTTCTGAAATCTTGTTGTTTATGTTTTGGATTTCTAATTGTTGTTTTTGTATAATTTCTAGTTGTGAACTTATTTTGTCATTTTGTTCCTGCATTATTTTGCTGAATTATTCCATTTTTTTGTCTGCGTTTTCCATGAATTCATCTATTTTTTCCTCATTTTTGTCTGCTTTTTGCTTCAACTCTTGGATAATTCTGAATCTTAGAGATTTAAATTCCCTATCAGGTAGTTCTAGTGCCATTTCTTCTACTGGAAAGTCATCTGGTGTTTTATTTTGGACGCCTACTGGAACCATCCTGTCCTGTTTTTGTAAATGTTTTGGTATTGTCTGCTGTCTTCGGGGCATTCAGTAGTTATTTTTCTCGTTTTTTGGCTGTAGATTTCTTTGTTTCATCCTTTTTTAAAAATTTGGCTATGTCTGAGCAGGCAAGATGTGTTTTCTTTCTTGTTTGCTCGTCTATGGGCACGATACTTTTTGCTTCCTTCTCCAATTGACAGGGTCATTCGCTAAGATATGGTACAGCAGGGCAGGTCTAGCTGAAGAGGAGTTACTGGGACAGGTTGTTTGTGGCACTTACTACAGCCACCAGGGCGAGTTGGTAATCAGTGCAGGGCAGGTTCCGGTAGGCCATGCTTGTGCTGCTTGGTGTGATGTGAAGCACATGGTGCAGATAGGCGGGATGGAGGGGGGAGATTGTGATGTGTGGAGTTAAGATGGGTATGGGAGAGAGGAGAGAGGAACAAGAGCCAAAAACATACAATCAGGAAAGAGTGCTGGAGAGCTTGCCGTTGGAATGGAGAGAGGAGAGACTATGAAATGGAGAAAAACACAAAGGGAAGAAGAAGAAAGAAAAAGAAAAGAAAGAATAAATAAAAATTAGAATAAAGAAAGGCAAAGCTCCCAGGGATCCCACTGGTGCGGCTGTGAGGTCTGGGGAAGTTGTTCCCAGGTGTTGAAGTACAGCCTGGCTAGAAGGCATAGGGGTGTCACTCAGCACCAGGTATTCAGGGGACAGGAAGAGAAGGAAGGTATAGAGAGACGAGAAACTGAGTAATGAAGAAAGACAAAAAGGGAAACAGTGGTAAAAGAACACAAAACAAATTAATAGAAAAGAATAAGAAAAACCTCCCAAACAGCAGAAAAGAAAAAAAAAAAAAAACACGAAGAAAGAAATGCCCTCAGGGATCTGTCTGTGTGTCTGCACAATTTGAGGGGGTAGGTCCCAAGCCGTGCAGCACTGCCCAGCTAGAAAAGGCACCCAACTCGAGAAAAGAAAAGGAAAACAAACAAACAATTCAAAACAAACAAACAAACCAATCCCTGGGGTCCCGCCAGCATATCATCACAGACCAGGAAGCAGTTCCACACTCAAGCGGAGCTCCACAGCCACTTAAGAAGAAGCAAAGATGGCACATGGAACCAGGTATTTGAGCAAAAGGAGGATGAGGTGGTGAGAGGTAAGGAAGAAATCAAAAGAAGCAGAAAAAAGCAACCCCAACAGCCAACGAATGGCACTCAGAGAGTCGGCCAGTGCAGGTGGGTGGAATCTAAGCATCCAGTGCTTCCTGGCCAAGAGTCTGTGGACACTGGAAGCAGAGGAGGCTGAGTGGGGGGGAAGAAGAGTGGGGGGGTGGTAATACGTATATCGCCAGTTACCGGTTGTTCTGTCTCCTGCTGGAAGTGCTGTGAAGCTGCTTTCTTGTACCCCCTATTTGCTGGTCTCTGATAGGAGTCCAAGATGGCAGATCCGTGCTATTTTAGCTGATATGGGACCTCTGCATGTGTGTCCCCTTACACTCTGTTCTCAGTCATTTTCTTATTCCATTTGGTGCTTGGCTGGGTTCTTTATCTCTTCATTTGATGTTTATGATTTCAGGATTGTTGTTTTTTTCTGTTTGGCTTAGTTTTTCGGATCTTTGCTGTGGAGGGATGGAGTGGTTCTTCTGCCTAGAGCACCATGTTGCCAGAAATCGATCTCTGCTTTCCTGCTCACTCATCTGCTCTTTTTATATCTCAAAAGAGATTGATTTAAGACACACCTACACTAATACTTCCTCATTAACATAACAAACAAAACCCATTTCCAAATGGGATTATAACCACAGGTATAGGGGTTAAGATTTACATCAGATATTTTTGAGGATACAATTCAATCCATAACAGTGTCCAAGAGGGTTTCTCTTCTTATAATTTATCCTTGAGGGAATGGTGGAATTAGTATGAACACTCCAGAGGCTTTTGGGTTTTTGTGAAGCTGAGCAATTCAAGTTTCAAAGTTCATGGGCTTTAGCTACATACTTCCAAATGTATTAGCTCTTACTGCCAACCTTTCTAACCCAGAGTACTAATTTTCTGTATAAAAAGTCTGCCGTATATTGCTACAACTAATGATAACAATGATTAGCTGTGCGTCATATTCTAGGCACTGTGTTAACCTATTCTTATGAATGGCCTCTCCTAGTCCTGACACCCAAGCTATATAAGACACTATTATTAGCCCCATTTTACACATGTGAAAACAGGCTTATGGAGGTTAAGACACTAGCTCAGTGTTAGTTGGTAAGTCTGAGATTTGAATCCAGGCTACTTGACTCCAGGTGCAATGTATAGACCACTATGCAACAGGATCTTTTTTATTTGATCCAGTTAGCATTATGAATGCTTTTACCTGATGCCTTTTTTTTTTTTTTTTTTTACATATATTGCATTCCATAACTTGGAGCCAGTCTTAAACGTTGATGTAACTGATCCATGTGATTAATGCTAGTTATTTCTTTAGAACAACAACAAAAATATATGATGAGTCTACAAAATATAAATAAAAATAAAAAGGTGATTTTTTTCTCTTCATTGCATGCTGCGATTATTGGCTAGGTTTCACAAATATACACATACACACACATGCAAACACAGAATGTGGCTTTAGGGGAAAAAGAGCTAGTTTTAAATTATCGTTGGTTGAAGTATAAAGATAGTTCATTCTCAATGAATCATAAAATTTTGTTAAAAGTATCTTTCATATTGGGAAAAAATGTTGCCTCCAGAACACTGAAAAGAACAAATTAAGAAAAATACCGTATTGAAGAATCTGGTTACAATTAATCTTGCTTAATTAAACCATGTATTAAAAAACTAGTTTTTATGAGATAATTTTGGGAGAAGTGTTAGTTAGAATAGAGTCCCTGGGTTAACACAATGGGCTACTAACTGAAAGGTTGGAGGTTTGAGTCCACCCAGAGTCTTCTCAGAAGAAAGGTCTCGTGATATACTTCTGAAAAATCAGCAATTGAAAACCCTGTGTAGCACAGTTCTACTCTGCCACACATGGCACTGTCTTGAGTTGGAATCAACTTGACAGCAACTGGATCAGTTAGAATAAGGTTTATTTATGAGTGGCAAACAAATAAAAACAACATTGATTTATATTATATTGAAGTTTATTTCTCTCCCATATAAAAAAAGTCCAGATGTAGGCAGTTCAGGGCTGATTTGCCACTCCATGGTGTCATGTACCTGGTTCCTTCTAATTTGTCTTGACATGTGGTTTCCCAAACATAGATCAAGGTGTATGTTGGTGCTCCATTCATTACATCCACATTCAGAACAATGAAGACCAATCTTCTTTTTTTTAAAGACTTCTCCCATAAGTACGTAAAATTCCATCTTTTTAATAATGAACTCACCCTCTCCACCCATGCATGTTCTTTCTCATTTGTATTGCAGGTCACTTGACGACACTGATCATTCATTCAAGTTTAAAAAAAGGAAATTATTCAAGATTTTTCCCTTTCTCTCTCACCCATAATGACCACTAAATTATTTACAGCTAATTCTTTGGTTTATTTCTTGATTTTTCCCTTTGCTTTATGCACATCCTTTTGACCTAATTTTTAGGCTTATCTAAACTGAAGTCAGGAAAGGTATGTGTCAGGGTTATACCTTTTCACCATACTTATTCAATCCGTATGCTGAACAAATAATCCAAGAAGCTGGAATATAAGAACTGGGCATCAGGTTTGGAGGAAGACTCGTTAACAACCTGCATTATGCAGATGGCACAACCTTGCTTCCTGAAAGGGAAGAGGACTTGAAGTACTTGCTGATAAAGATCAAAGACTACAGCCTTCTCTATGGTTACAGCTCAACATAAAGAAAACAAAAATCCTCACAACTGGACCAATAAACAACATTATAATAAATGGAGAAAAGATGGAAGTTGTAAAGGATTTCATTTTACTTGGATCCACATTCAACACCTATGGAAGAAGCAGTCAAGAAATCAAATGATGCATTGCATTGGGAAAATCTGCTGCAGAAGACCTCTTTAAAGTGTTAAAAAGCAAAGATGTCCCTTTAAGGACTAAGGTAAGCCTGACCCAAGCCATGGTGTTTTCAATAGCTTCATTTGCATGTGAAAGCTGGACAATGAATAAGAAAGACTGGAGAGGAACTGATGCCTCTGAGTTATGGTGTTTCTGAAGAATGTGGAATATACCATGGACTGTCAAAAGAACAAACAAATCTGTCTTGGAAGAAGTACTGCCAGAGTGCTCTTTAGAAGCCTGGATGGCAAGACCTCATCTCACTTGCTTTGGACATGTTATCAGGAGGGACCAGTCCCTGGAGAAGGACATCATGCTTGGTAAAGTAGAGGGTCAGTGAAAAAGAGGAAAACCCTCAAGGAGATGGATTGACACAGTGGCTGCAACAATGGGCTCAAGCATAACAATGATTGTGAGAATGGTGCAGGACTGGACAGTGTTTCGTTCTGTTGTACATAAGCTCACTATGAGTCGGAACCGACTCCACAGCACCTAACAACAACAACAAACTCATATCCTGGCCTACTGTCTCTTTCCCTTTGGATCCATCTTGATTACTGCTTTCATATTTTATTAGGCCCCAAACTAATCCAGAATGACCTCATCTTAAATTGATTGCATCTACAGAGACCCTATTTTCAAATAAGGTCACATGCACAGGCACTGAGAGGTAGGACACCAATGTAACTTTTTGGAGAGATACAATTAAGCCCACAATACTATTTAAATTTTACATCTGGCAATTTACCTTAATTTAAATTCTACCTTACTCTATGTACTTCAGTGGTACCTCTTACTTATACCCTAAAGATTATACTCCCTAACATAGCATACAAGACTAGACACTATCTCTACGGTCTCATCTCCCATAATTCTACCTTCATATAACTCCAGTGGATGAACATTTACTTGTGGTTTTCTGTAAACTAGATACTATGTCATATTTCAGTGGAATTATTATTTTTTATATATTGTTTCCTTTGCCAGGAA
This sequence comes from Dugong dugon, assembly GCA_030035585.1. Lineage (NCBI taxonomy): Eukaryota > Metazoa > Chordata > Mammalia > Sirenia > Dugongidae > Dugong > Dugong dugon. The sequence goes on from CM057467.1 coordinate 40,399,006, forward strand.
TGCCCTCTTTCTTTTCTTTACCTGGATGACTTCTCGTTCATCTAGACTCAGTACAGGCTCTCTTTCTAGACTGTCACTTCTAATCCTCCTGGGATGGAATGACCAGTCTTTCTCTCTTCTCTCATAGCATCCTCTAGCTCTGTCTGTTTAGAAGATTAAGTTTTCGCCATATCTACCATGATGCTTTATGTTTCTTAAAGGCAGAGACAGTGTTTCTCTTATTGGGAGAGCCTTAAAATCCAATATAGTGCCTGAAAAATAGCAGGCACAAAAGAAAGCTGTGTTGAGCTACAAAGAAATCTTTCTAAAACTTTGTATTGTCCTATTTACTCTTGGAAATATTTTGCTGTCACATATATTTGCAAATAGAGAATTCCTTTTTGCAAATACACATTTTCACAGCCCTAGAAAATGTTACTATACTCTATCTAACCTGTCATAAGTTATTGCATAATGCTAATTTAGATAAAATTGATTTTAGCCCTAGTGGCCCAGTGATTAAGAGCTACGATGGCTAACCAAAAGGACAGCAGTTCGAATCCACCAGCTGCTCCACAGAAAGCCTATGAGGAAGTTCTGCTCTGTCTTGTTGGGTTACTATGAGTCGAAATCTACTTGACAGCAATAAGTTTGGTTTGGTTTGGTTATGTGAATTTGGGGACATTAATTTAACTCTTTGGAGCTCTTATTTCTCTATTAGCTAAGTGAAGAAATTATACTAGATGAGTACCAAAGCTGAGCACCAAAGCCTTCCTGGAAAGCTCTAAGGATATGTTAACAGCTATCTGAATAAATGCCTTCTGAAAGCTTATAAGCAAATAGATAGTCCTGAATACCAATAGCCAATGCAGGTTTTTCACCCTCTGAATTGCTGAAAACATGCATCTGGGCCCAGGAGAAAGGAGTAGAAAGTGAGCTGAAGACATTGACTCATTTTCTATTCCACTTACTCCTCCATAATACATAGGTATAAATGAGATTATTCCCTTTCTTTTGTTTATTTTTAGTTTAAGATTATGACTAAAGTAATGGGTTGATACCATTCTATTTTATTGAAAGAAATGATATCAAGAGTTTGAATTTAGAATAAGCAATGATATAGGGCTACTTTGGAAAATTATAAGGTAAAATTTTGTACTAATGAGGTCTATTTTCCAGACTAAAGCAGTTTCAGTAATTTATATGAGCCACCATGACAAGTTTTCTTTTGTGATCAATTCACAGTTTAACTCTGCTGTAATCTATTAGAGATAAAAAAAAACAATTTCCGAGGTTTTTAATTGTTCCTGCACGTCCTTAATTGCTTCTAGCTATAGCCAAGCTGATTCTGGACAAACCTGCATGTATCATTAAAGATAAAAACAAAGAACTCCAAATGTATTTAATTGAGAAATATAATCTGGATGCCATCGTATCTTTTGAGCTCACAGAAAACTTAGCCGATATCCCCTCAACTTCTTTAATGTAGCTAATGAATCAAACTACATAATAACTTATTCTTATTCCCATCTTTAAGGTTCCAAACATTATTTATCATCATCTCAGGTTTTTACAGTATCAAGGAGTCTCAGGGATTTCCCACAGTGTTGATATTTTACTATTGGTGTTTTTGTTCCTTTCCAAGCAGAAATTCATGGAATGACTTATTTTAGTCTGTAGAGAACCCATGCATCATACATAAATGATCTTCCACATTTAACAGAGCACAGGAAGTCTTCAAAGAGTTGCTGTTTTGAATTGGTATGTATCAAGTGGGCTCAAAGATGATGCACAATGTCCTCATTTTAGATTATAGGTATCTTCTCAAGCATTATTCTGTTCATTGTTATGGGATTTTATTTACTTTTGTAGTGTATATGTGTGTGTATTCATGTATTCTGGAATGGCGCCTCCAAAAATCAGATATTTCTTTTGTTGGGAGTGTGGGTAGGAAGAAAAAATAAGTTATTAGTATCAACATATGGCAGTTTCCATATATTACCAACTTTTGCTTTATAAATCATCACAATATAAGCAGCAAGAGCTCTGGAGGCACAGTGTTTAAGCATTTGGCTGCTAACCAAAATGTTGGCAGTTCAAATCCACCAGTCCCTCCTTGGAAACCATATGGGACAGTTCTACTCTGTCCTGTAGGGTCGCTATGAGTTGAAATCAACTAGATGGCAATGGATTAAGAGGTTTCTCTCAGTTTTGGTAACCAAGGTCTAAATGAGTGTTCTTACATAAGAGAGGACAAGGAAAATCCTCAATTGCTCAGGGAAATCTCAATTAAATAAAAATGTGATAGACTGCTACTTATCTTTCCATTTCTCTCATGCACTCTATGTCTTGGTATCTTAATTTTCCCTACCTTTCTAAGTGCACCCCTTTGTCTCTTTCATGGCTTTCTCAGTATTTGTTGCTTTTCAATTTTTCTTTCTTAGGCTTTCTTTACTTGCTATTTCCTTATAAATATTGGAGCTAGTGTAGCTAGAGAGAAGAGGAAGGGACTTTAAATTCTGTGGAAATTATAGCCTACTTCAAATCCAAGTCATACTGTAGCAAGCTTTTTAAAGAGAGAGGGGTAAGAAAGTGTTTGTATGTATGTGTGCAGTGATACTGAGTAAGAAAGAGAAAGAAAGACATTAATAGAGAAATGGATTGGTAGAGACTGAAAGGTTTAATGTGGATGTATAAGTTCTTAGCTGAAAAACACATTAGCAAAGAAGACAACCTTTGTGACAGAGAAATATTGTGTGATTGTTAAAACTGTAGAATAAACAGAAAGAATGTGCAAAGGAAATAGAATGAAGATGAGTCATTTGACTATACTCTTCCAAATGATCTACAAAATTACAAAAGAAATGGAGAATTTCATAAATTAATGCATTTTAGCCATTAGTGTCAAGTTGATATACAGATTTTTTTTTCCATTTCTACAAACATTTATTGAATCCCTACTCCGCATACCAGCTGCTCTTTAGTATATTGACTCTGTTATAAATGAAGATGCCATTGCGTTGTCTTCCAGATATAATGGTGTGGTAACCCTACCTCTGCAAACTCTCAATTCCCTCAGTTACACAATAGAGAGAATATGTTGCCTGCTAGGAAAACAAATTTTAAACATTAAAACAAATATGCAAACATAAAATTCTAAACTAAATTTTGTAAAAGCTAAATTGCACTAAATGGAAAGTATGCTTGGATGGTTTGGGGTGTTTGGAAATTAATTAAGTGCCAGAGCTGTACCTTTGCTCTCTTCAGAGTAGTTTTTTTCACAGTGTGCTTTTAATAAAGATTGACTAGCAGTAATAATGCTGCCAGCGGTCAATAAGCAGTCCTTAATATTAGAATATAATATGGTTTGTGTTCTCATACTGAAATATGAAAGAAGCATGCTAGGGTTAGTATACACACATTTTTTTGTTACAGAACACAGGTAAAGGTAATGTTCAGAATTTATGGAAGCTATAACAATATAAAATATTTCTAAACATCTCTCATTCATAGTCTAAATTTTCATTAAAGTGATAGGTAATTTCAGTGTAACGCTTAAGATTTTGCTTTCTAACTCAGGTGATAGTCACATAAAAGCTGACATTTCTTAGAAGGGACCTTTTAAATCAAAGGTTAATGTGTACTTTTTTTATCATTACTTTTCTCTGTTCCTTGAACTTCTGTCCTTGTTTAAAGTCATAGCAATCTCCACCTCGCTGAGATGTCAACCAAAGAACGCAGAATTTTCTAGTAAGGGCTTTTCTTGTCTCATCAATTCTCCTTCCAGCCCTGAGAACTTCCTTTCTTTTATGTTATCAGGCTTCTAAGGCAGTTAATGCTCAATCTCTACAACCATAACTATAAATGTGCTAGCAGCCAATTCATAGTTCTCTTTAATAATTTCTATATCTTAATATCAAATTAAGCAGGTCTTTATCAAAAGCAAGTTTTGTATGAAAAATAACGTCAAAGCCAACCAGCACCCTAACAACACAATTTGGCTTACCCTTGCTCTTTCTGCTCAGAAAAGTCAGAAAACCACAACTCGAGATGTTTGTCGTTTGTATTTCAAGTCAAATGATCTCCAGGAAGCATACCGGGTAAATCCCCATGATGCCAGGATCCTGGCCGGCGTTTCTATACTGGTTGGCCTCAGTTGCCCTACCCTAAGAGTTGCAGAAGTAGAAAAAGTATAAATTTCTGTAATGTATATTTCCCCAGTGACCCTCTCTGGTAGTCTTAATATCATTTTCCTACACTACGAAATACTGTATGGCTTTTCTGGTGGAAGAAATTTTCTTTTTATAATATATAAAAGATAATTCAGAATATATTGGCTCTATGAAGAGCTTTAGACAGGTCATTGACTAATAATAAACAAATAAGCAGAAGCACAATTTGTATTTTTGGAAACATGTTTATATCTTAAAATAAGTTTAAAGGATTGCATAATTTCCCTTTTTGTATGGCTCATTGGAATCTTAATATTGTCCATTGTCTGCTACAGAATATACTTCTTTAGTTCTTATCTTTCTAAGTGTCAGAGCTATTTCTGGACCTCAGTTATAAAACACAGGCTGAATCATTCACATTCTTTCTGAGACTTGGGTTGACTCAAGGCCAAGTCAGTCAGAGGAATTTCCATGAACCTTGCTTTAGTCCTGAGAGGCCATGAACTGTCTTAATGGAATATCTGTTAAGCAATAGTTAGGCAAGAGCTTAGTTTTTACTTCAATAACTCATTAGAAAGAAGCTTGGGCTCTGGAGTTGAGAGAGTCCTGAGTTCAAATTCTGATTTTGCTAATTGATAGCATGTGACTTTTGTAAGCTTGCCTGCTGCTTAATTTCCTCATCTCTAAAATAAAAATATGGAAGCTCACAGTCTCAAAGGGTTATTTTCACATTTAAACAAGCTCGTATCTATGGAGCACATTAATAAAAAGCTTGGCACTCAAATATTAAAAATATACTTCATACAAAAATAATACTTTGAGAGAACTTCTCTTTAGTCCTTGAGATAAAGGTATCTTTCTGTACACTCATAGGCAATTGGTAATAATTGATGAGTAAATGATGAAAAAAAGTAGTTACTAGAAAAGGATTAGTATAGAATTTCTCATTGATTAGATAGATCCTGCCAATAACTAGAGAAGGAACCTCCTTATTCAAATAATACTTTGGCTCAGATATTACCTTGTATTTTTATTATAAGTATTACTTATTTGACTTTTAAAACCAGCACACTTCTAAACATTTTAGAAGGAAACAAAAACTAGCAGAGCTGGGTGATATGAAAGTGACTTTAGCAGCTACTTGTTTAAAAACCTGCAAGAAAATACATATAATTTTGCTAGTATTGCCCTGAATGCACTCTTGACACACCTTTTCTGACCACTTTCTTCTAACTAGGTTATTCTGGGCGGACTGTTAGCATATGATAAATGTGTACTATGAGTAATTTACCATTTGTAGGACTAACTGAACAAAGACAAAGGACCTTAAAAAAAAAAAAAAAAAACCCAGTAATCAGCTGCTTCAGGATCCTAAACTTGAAATATTAATTAAGACTTTAAAGAGCTACGGTTTATTCTACTCCTACTTAAGTCTAGCAGCAACACATCTCTGGCAGTAACTGGTTTATAATAACACATAATATAATTTTGTTTATATAGTTATGCCCGTCACACTTTGTAAAATTTACCAGTGAATGCATTACCATCAGTTTGAATAGATACCTTGACTACACACAAATCCAGAGTTACATAGGGCAGCTCCTGTGTGTCAAAGAACGAAAGGAAAGCAAGTGGCCCAAGGGCCTACAAGTTGCTTTGTGAATGTAAGCAAATGGAGTGTAAATGTTTAACATTTTAAAAATTGGTAAGAGGATTCATTAGCTGAGTCATTAAAGCAATCTCAAAAGTCATAAAAGAAATTCCCCAAAGTGTCATATTCCTTCCTTTAAAAACACCATACCATACAATGTGCCATATGGTATTTATCTCATCTCCCTGATGTTTTATAGGCTTGATCTGAGTAGAGAGATCCTGAGGTATCCATGGGTGTTAACACATGGTTGAAATGATGAAACAGTGTCTGAGACAAAGTTAAAAAAAAAAAAAAAATTAAATAGAAGTGCTTGGAAATTCTTGTAAAGCTATCCATCTAGGTAGAAAGTTTCGTGGCCAAGAGTTTTAAAATGTATTTTATATAGATAGATAGATTGGTGGGATAATAGAGAGCACAATGACCAGATTATCAGATTATACTAGAAAAAATTTATACTCAAAACTAGTTTCCACGTTACCATCTCTGAGATACTTAATATATTCTATACAATTATGGAAATATATATATATCTACATACTTACATATATGTGTGTTATTAGGTATCATAGAGCTGATTCCAAGTCATAGCGACCCTATATACAACAGAATGAAACACTGCCCGGTCTTGCACCATCCTTTCAATTGTTGCTATGTTGAAGCCCATTGTTGCAGCCGGTGTGTCAATCCATCTTGCTGAGGGTCTTCTTATTTTTTCTGACACTCTACTTTACCAAGCATGATATCCTTCTCTAGGGACTGATCCCTCCTGATAACATGTCCAAAGTATGTGAGATGAAGTCTTGCCATCCTTGCTTCTAAGGAGCATTCTGGCTTTACTTCTTCCGAGACAGATTTGTTTGTTCTTCTGGCAGTCCATGGCATATTCAATATTTGCCAACACCATAATTGAAATGCATCAATTCTTCTTTGGTATTCTGTGTTCATTATCCAGCTTTCACATGCATATGAGGCAATTGAAAATACAATATATAGAGAGATTTAAAAAAAAAAAAGTTGCCATTGAGTCAATTCCAACTCATAGTGACTCTATAGGACAGAGTAGAACTGCCCCGTAGAGTTTCCAACGATCAGCTGGTGGATTCTAACTACCAACCTTTTGGTTAGCGGCCAAGCTCTTAACTACTGTGGCACCAGGGCCCTGCAGACATATATATATATATATATGGGCTAGGAAGAGGAATTATTTCCATAAGAAATGTGTATCTTCTATTTTGGAAAGGTGTTTAAGACGAAGTTTAGGCACTCAAATGAATTAGTTCTTTTTCTTCTTTTATCTTTTGGGTTGCGTCCAGAATCCAAAATATCTCTGTGGAACTATCAGGCTGATTTAAAAACCTAACCTATTCCTGAGAAGTTGATCCACTATCTCCTTTAATCCTTGCATCAAAAAATAATTATTACATTTTATTAAGGTCATAGAGGAGTAAATTTCCCATTCATCTCTATGTCACAGGCCAGGGAGTTTTCATAAAGGCAGAATGGCATCACTGTCCAAACCTCAACGTATAGATTATTTTTTTGTACCTAATTTTAACCTCACTCAGTTATTGGTCAAATTACAATGCATAAGAATCACTAGATAGATTATACATTATGCCATGCATGTTTAACTTTATTGACAAGTCATAGGATTTTCAAAGATAATTGTGACTACCAGCATGCTTTTTGTCTTTACAAGGAGAATTTAAGTTCTAATCTCCACAGAATTATGAATCTTCTCTAATCATAGCATGACATAGCGACTGTTTATTTTACCATGTTCATGGTGGATTCCAATGGCTATATTTCCAGTACAATCTATTCATATAGTTGAAAGTAATTAACAACAAATTCTTTATGTGTATCTGCACATAAATACAAGTCACCATGTTTTAAAGAAAAAAAAATATTTAAAGTTTACATCTCTGTTTAGACTTCCAGCTTTGAGATTTAGGTTAGCAAAATTTTCTTTGCTCAAGTACTAAATGCAACTCAGAGCCTTTTTTTAAAAATTATATAAATGAATCTTTGGCTAGGAAAATATTCTTCAATATAGGCCAAGGGGCAAAAAAAAAGAAGAAGAAAAAAGAAAATCGTACACTTAGTTCCTATAAATAATTCCCAAAAAGCTACTTACCATAAGAGTGAAGATTAGTCCAGATGGCTCTGTTTGGCTTACATAGTAACTCTTCCAATAATTATAGACATTAGATGATAATTCATTACTATAACAGTTAGGAGACTTAGTCTTCTTAAAATAAAATTTCATTTTAAACCAAATTTAAGTCAACTTGATGTTTAACTCATTCTCTCAAATCCAGGACCACTCCAAGGATTTGTGGAAGAGAAGATAAAATTTCTGTATGTACTATTTAATGACACGTCAGTGTATAGTATGCTTTTGACAAAGCCTTTTCCTCCTAATTTTCAAGTTTTCTGAAGTAGTCAAAAACACTATGCCTCTTTATTTTACCATAGGTGTAGCTATGAAGTGGATGATGGCAAACATCTTGTTATTTGCTTGTTTTTTCATTTTGCTTCATATATCATATACTTGAGTATGGGTGAAGTTAGCAATCTGGAAGCACCACTAGGCACAGACCGAAAAAAAAAGGACTTCCAAAAAACCTTGCTCTCTCTAGCCAAAGGACCAGGCAAGGGGCAGCCTCATAAAACAGAAAACGTTTAGACAATAGTCACCGTACTCTAGCCAAACACCATTGAAAACACCCTATCCCCTACTGCAAAGGCAAAGTGGAAAGCCTAGATTACCACCCTTGCCAGGTTGTGATGAGATGCACTCTCCTACCTTCAGAGTGGTGTCTAGGAACGCTGAGAGGGAAGATGGGACTTTTTACCTGCTGGGCTTTAGAGTCTTACCCTGCAATGGTGTCAGTGAAGACATGGGAAGCCTGGATTTCCATCTTTACCTGACATTAATGAGCAACTCTTCCCACCTCCCCTTTGCTGGGGTGGTGTCAGAGGAAACCTAGTGTGAAGTTGGACCTTTACTACAATTAAGTGGTAATGAGGCCACAACCTCCCTTCAGACTCAGTAAAGGCAATGTCAGGAGCAGTAACAAGATACCCCTCTGCCTCCCAACCAGATTGGTATCAGCAAAATGTATTGGGGAACCTGAACTCCCACCTCCATCCAACATTAATGAGAAGCCCCTCTCTACCTGGCTATCAACAGAGGCTAAGTGGGGAAGCTGGACTTCTTCTCCACATAGCAATAACAAGAAAATACCCCTCCATGTGTTGGAGCAGTGTCATCAGAAGCTTGCTAAAATACAAGATTTAAGTAAGATCTACAGTCTCATATCATAGTACCCAAAATGTCCAAGTTTCAGTAGAAAATCACTTGTCATACCATAAACCAGAAACATGTCCACTTGAATGACAAAAGACAATCAAGAGTTGCCAAGATAGATAACACAGATGTTGGAATTATGTAAAAAGGATTGTAAAGCACCCATCATAAAAATACTTTAATGAGGAATTAGGAAGATAATTGAAACATGTGAAAACATAGAACGTTTCAGCAAAGAAATAGAAGATATAAAGAAGAACCAAATAAAAAAATATTAAAACTGAAAAATACAATAATAGCTTAATGCATAAGTTCAACAGCAGACTGAAAAAGACAGAAGGAAGAATCATTCAGATGGCTATTACCCATCTGAATAACAGGAAAAAAATAGAATGAAAAAATAAAATTGAACGGTCTCAGGGAATTGTGGGACTACAACAAATACCTAATGTCCATGCCATTGGCAAACCAGAAAAAGGGGAGAAAGAGGGCTAGGCTGAAAAAAAGTATTCAAATAAATAACCAAAAAAATCCTAAATTTGGCAAAAGACATTAACCTACATTAACCTACAGATTCAAGAAGTTAAGCATACTTCAAACAGGATAATTCCAAAGAAATTCATGCTAAGACACATCACAGTAAAACTTCTAAAAACTAAAGACATAGAAAAATATTGAAACCAGCCAGCAAAATGAGATTGTCTATAAAGGGGGAAAAAAAATGACAATAGATTTTTCAACAGAAACCGTGAAGACCTAAAGGAATTGATAACTGTTTTCAGGTGTTAAAAGAAGAAAATTAGCAATGCAGAATTTTATATCCAGCAAAAATATCCCCAGGAGTGAGGAGAAAATTGAGACGTTCTCAGATAAAGGAAAACAGAGATTTTTTCACTAGCAGACATATCATAAAAAAAAAAGAAACAAGTCGGATAAAGAAAATTCTCTAAAGATAAAGAAAAAAATAGTAATAAAAGAAGGAATCTTGGAATATCAGGAAGAAAGAAAGAAGGGAGCCAAAAATATGATAAATACAGTAGACTACTTCTCTTTAGTATTCTAATTCTGTTTGACAGTTGAAGCAAAACTTACAACATTAATGTGGTTCCCAGTAACTATAGACAAATATATAAGACAATTATAAATTAAAAAGGTGATAAAATGTTGACACCAATAGTCATAAGTTTTGTGTATATGTAATATTTACAGCAACTACTAAAAATATATACAAAGATACATACTCAAAAATCCTATAGCTAAATCAACATGGTGTTGTTGCTAGGTGCCATCTAGTTGGTTTCAACTCAGCGACCCTATGTACAAGAAAATGAAACACTACTCAGTCCTGAGCCATCCTCACAATTGTTGTTATGCTTGAGTGCATTGAGGATCTTTCTCTTTTTCACTGACCCTCTACTTTACCAAGCATGATGTCCTTCTCCAGGGACTAATCCCCCCGTTAACATGTCCAAAGTATGTGAGATGATGTCTTGTCATCCTCACTTCTAATGAGCATTCTAGCTGTACTTCTTCCAAGAAAGATTTGTTTGTTTTTCTGGAAGTCCATGTTCAATATTCAATATTGAATTCAATGTTCAATATTTTTCACCAACACCATAATTCAAAGGCATCAATTCTTCTTCTGTCTTCCTTATTCATTGTCCAGCTTTCACATGCATATGAGGCGATTGAAAACATCATAGCTTTGGTCAGGTGCACCTTAGCCCCCAAAGTGACATCCTTGCTTTTTAACACTCTAAAGACATCTTTTGTGGCAGATTTACCCGATGTGTCATTTGATTTCTTGACTGCTGCTTCAATGGGCATTGATTGTGGATCCAAGTAAAATGAAATCCTTTACAACTTCAATATTTTCAAAATAGTATTCCAAAAAATGTTCAAGTAACCCACAGGGAAGACAGGAAAAAGAAAACAGAGAAATAATAAACAGAAAGAAAAAACATAAAACAAAAAAGTAAAATGGCAGATGTAACACTTAATATATCAATATTTACATTAAATGTCTAAATACACCAATTAAAAGACAGAGATTGACAAAATGGATAAAAAATATGACCCAAGTATATGTTCTCTTACAATAAACTCACTTTAAATATAATAATACAGGTAGATTGAAAGTACAAGGATATAAAGGGATCTAGTGTGCAAACATTAATCAAAAGAAAGCAATTGTGGATTTATTAATGTTAGATGAAGTAGACTTCAGGACAAAGAAAATTATCAGGGAAAGAGGCAACATCACATAAATATAAAAGTGTCAATCCAGCAAGTAGACAGGAATCATAAATAGAATGCACGCACAACATATCCGCAAAATATGTAAAGCAAAAATTGTTAAAACAGAAAGCGGAACTAGACAAATCCACAATTATTGTTAGAAATTGTAAAACCTCTCTTTCAAAAAATGATAGAACAATTAGAAAATCTGCAAGAATATAGAAGAACTCAAAATATCATCGATCAACAAAATCTAATTGACAATTACAGAAGACTCCACTAACCAGCAACAGAATATACATTATTTTCAAGAACCCATATACAAAAATTGGCAACATCCTGGGCCATAAAACAAACCTTAAGAAATTATATATAAGCAAAGTCTGTTTTCTGACCACAAGTGCATCAAGCTAAAAATATATAACAGAAAAACTATCTCCAAACACTTGGAAAATAAACAAGAGGAAGGCTTAAGAGAAATTAAAAAATATATTGGACTGAATGAAAATGAAATAAAACATCAAAATTTGTAGAATGCAGCTAACACAATGCCGAGAAGGAAATTTATAGCATTATATGCTTATATTTGAAGAGCAAAGTCTCAAATAGTAATCTGAACTCTTTACACAAGAAACTAAAAAAAGATGAGTAAAATAAACCCCATACAAGCAGAATCAGGAAATAATTAAGATAAGAATGGCAATCTGTGGAATTTTAAACTGAACAATAATAGAAAATATCAATGAAATAAACATTGTCTTTGAAAAGATCAACAAAATTTAAAAAATTTCTAGTACGACTCAATGAAGAAAAAAAAGAGAAAAGGCATAAATTACTACTATCATAAAAGAAATGAGATATCACTACAGATCCTCATAGATCAAAAGAATAATAAGAAAACACTATGAACAACTCTACACACATATATTTGACAACTTAGTGAAAAAAACAAATCTGCACAACTCGCACATTATTAAACAGATAATTTGAATATCACTAAAAATATAAAGAAATATTAATAATTAAAAATATTTCAGTAAAGAAATATTCAGGCCCAGATGTTTCATTAAAAAATGCAACCAAACATTTAAAGAAGAAGTAACACCAATTTTACACAATCTCTTTCAAAAAACAGAAGAGGATGGAAAACTTCTCAATTCATTTTATGGAGATAGACAGTATTATCCTGATACCAAAACCACACAAACACAGTACAAAAAAAGTTAGCTACAAACCAATATTCTTCATGAATATAGTTGCTGTCTTAGGCTGGGTTCTCTGCAGAAGCAAAACCAGTAAAACATGTAAATATATATAAAGAAATGGCTCATGCAATTGTAGGTGCTGGAAAGTCTGAAGTCTGTGCGTCAGGATAGAAGCTGATGAACCCAAGATCAGCAGGTCAGAGAGCAGGGCTCTTGCTCACAGGCATCGAAGATCTATGAATCCCAAGATCAGTAGGCAAGACAACAGGTAAGCTGCTAGCTCAAGTCCCAAGAACTGGAGGTCAGATTAACAGGAGCCATCTGCAGGATCCAGAGCAACCAAAAGCCTTGCCAGAAAGTCCACTTATATTTGATCCAGGCCACATCCCCAAGGAAACTCTCCTTCAACTGATTGGCTGCTCATAGTAGATCCCATCATGGAGGTGATCACATTATATCAAATCTCACCATGGAAGTGATCACATTATCGTATGACTGCTAAACTACATCCTGACTGCCAAACTACTGGGAATCATGGTCCAGCCAACTTGACACACAAGTTTAAGGATCACAGTTTTTAAAATTCTTTTTAAAATCTTGACAAATTGAATTTAGCAATATACAAAAATAAATATATACCATGACCAAGTGAAGTTTATTTTAGGGATGCAAGGCTGGTTTAACATTCAAAAATCAACTAATGTAGTTCACCTTATTAATAGGCTAATGAAGAATAATCTCACCATCAGATTTGTTGATGCAGAAAATATTTGATGATAACAACTCTCAGAAAACTAGAATATACTGGATCTTCATCCTCTCATAAAGAACTTCTAAAAACAATGTAGAGTTATCATCATATTTAATGATCAAAGACTATATTTTTCCCTAAAGTTTGGGGACAAGGCAAGAAATTCTGCTCTCACCACAGCTATTTAACATAGTACTGGAAGTTCAGGCCAATGTACTAAAACAAGAAAAGGAGGTAAATGACATACAAATTAGAAAGGAGGAAATAAAAAACAAAAACAAAAAACCAAACTCCTAGAACTTGAAAGTGAGTTTGGCAAGGCTATAAATAGATACAAGATCTACATCAAAGAAACGGATATATATATATTTTTCTATGTACTAGCAATGAGCATGTGGAAACCAAATTAAAAATACAATACCTTTCACAATTTCTACAAAAATAAAAAAATAAAAAAAAGCTGTAAATCTAACAAAACATGTACAGGACTTGTATGCTATCTTGTAAACTATAAAAGCCTGATGAAATAAAATAAATTTAAATAATGAAGACATATCATATGCGCTTCATAGTTTCGAAGATTTAAAATAGTAAAGATGTTAATTCTCCCCAAATTGATACACAGGTTTTACATATTTCCTATCAAAATCTCAGCAAAATTTTTCGTAGATATAGAGAAGATCATTCTAAAATCTATTTACAAAGCCAAAAGAACTACAATAGCTAAAATACATTTTGAAAAAAAAAAGTGCACACTGTATTTAAGCTTTAAGAGTCACAAAAGATAATAATGATAAATTAATAATGAATATATTCATATATTAAAGTATCTAAGTTGTTCAGAAATTGAAGTACCAAAACGTTTGGTGATTACTGTCATGTATTCCAAACTTTTCAGTCAAAGAACACAACTTAGATATTTCTTCTGTAAGCAGAAAATGGTGGCTACTATATAAAGCCCAAGTACAAAGGAAACAAAATTGGGCTAGCCAAAACTTTCTTTACTTGGTTCTAGAAGCATGAACGGGCAAATTGTGCAAACATAAGCAATGGCACTGTCTATTCATTTAGTTAACAGAATGGCGTGGAGAAGGGTAAAAGAGGAAATTTTAAATCATTTTTCTTGAATTTAGAGTAAACCCTGGGGAAAAAGGCACTTGAAAGAATTTTCTAATCTAGACTAAAGAAATAAAATGGCAGAAGCTTTTGGAGAACATGAAAAGATAAATAACTGTGCTGTAGCTTTCCATACAATAGCCAATTATGTGATCCTGTTTTCAAGAAGTGAAGGTTAGCCATATTTTTGATAATACACAGTGCTTCCTGAACAAATTGGTTTTCCACCTTGCCATTTTTGTGATAAAATAATTTCAGTTCTTTTGAGTCCTCTGTTTCCTATATAAAAAGCATGGAAGATTTCCTTCCATGATTTTCAAAGCCATTTTGCTTACAGGGGCTTCCATTTAGGCAAAAAGCCTATGTTCTTTGAAATTTTACATTTTCTTACATATAAAGGAGTGTTCCAGCTGTATAATCAGGTACAATTTTACAAAACATTTTAGAAGTTTGTACTAAAATATCCTGAAATTTGGGAACAGCTCAATTTTTCAGTGTAGATATTGCTTGAAATAATGGTGATAATTTCATATCTTAATAAATCAATTGAAACAAATTTTTAAGTATATTTTACAGGTTACGTATAAATACAAAATTAACTAAACACTTTAAAAACATTTAGAACATTTAGATGGGATATTCTAGAAATTCTACATTATTTTATTTACATAAATATCTTCTACATATTTCTTTATAAATTTAGAAGATTAACGCTTAAAAGGATAGGTCATCCTAAGTCAGACAAAATGTCTACAACTATCAGAAAAACATCGTATAAACTTTATGGTGTAGTATTTTCATACGTGGATTTTTCTACTGAAAAACTCAATTTTTTGAAACTAACAGTGAGAAGTCTTGGTGTTTTGTTTTCTCTAGCTCATTCTTCTTCCTTCTTCCCGTTCCTTCCTTCCCCTCGTTAGTTTTTAATATTAAATCCTATTCATTTAAAATATAATTATATTAGGACTTAGGTAATCAAACTTTAAATTTTTAAAATAGTAAACCAGTATTTGCTTAGTTAGTTTTTCTTTGGCACTAAATTACTACTTATAACAAGTTATATGTCTGGGCTAGATTTTCAATACCATTTTTATTAAACAAAAACTCAGTCGTTGTCCAGTAGACTCTGACTCATGGGGACCCCACGTGTGTCAGAGTAGAACTGTCCTCCATAAAGTTTTCAATGGCTGAGTTTTCTGAAGTAGATTGCCAGGCCTTACTTTTGCAGCATGTCTGGATGGACTTGAACTACTAACCTTTCGCTTAGCAACCAAGTGCCTTAACCTTTTGCACATGACTAGTAGCAGCCTCATTTCCTGAGGAAAAAAATCCGGCTACACATTGCTATCTGATCCTCATTTGTGTTTTTTGATTTCATTAGGAAAATGAAGAAACCAAAAATGTGTTACCAAGAACAGAAGCATTATAGTTGACATTACTCAGGTGACATATAATTTATTGCCCAAATAGGGACATTTTTTTCAAGTGAAAGGAAGAGTTTTTAACCATTAAGCCAGGGCAATGGAAGTACACTGAAACTTTTCTGGGCAAATGAGGACATTTGATCAACCAAGCTATAATATATTTGGTTATATTCCTGTGGAAGAGGAATACAAAATGAGGCCAAATAAAAGAGGGCAAAAATGAGAAAAAGCTCGCTCAATGCCTGGCACAGCAAAAATGATTTTTTTAATTAAGTAGATGAAATCTCAGGACAGAGGAGTCCATGTCTATCAAATGGTCAAGAAGTAGTAAGATATCCATCTCTAAAAAGGTTTAATCACTTTGTATGTATATCTGTAAGTGATATTGTAGAAATGATAAAGGTTTGACTGGATGATCCTTGAGTTTCATCCTATTAAATGATCCTATTTAGACACTAATTTCTCTCTGTCTGTCTTTCTGTCTCTTTCCTCTCTCTCTGTCCTTATTACAAAAATAGAGAGGTCAAAAAGAAAATATCCCTTCTGATGTCACATTACAAAATTAAATTCATTGTGATTTTCATTATAGCTGTGTGTCCCTGACTTGTGGAATTTATTCTTGCAATGACTTTCATATCAAGAAGAGCAATAGGGAGTAAGGCATTTCTGCATGATCAGGTATGTATTACTCATAACCATGACAATATTTATGTCACATGTTTACCTTGGCATATTTGAAAGAGTTTAAAAACACATTTCTCTTCAAATGTGTTTAACAGATATTTATATTTTTAAATTTTTTTAAGGGAAGAGAAAAACATTTTCCTCTAAACTGTATTCAAATTACTGTAGAGAGTTCTTTAAATTTTATATCTTTGTTAAATGTTGCCTCTTATCCAGGCTACCCTCCCTGTATTGTTGCAGTTGACACTGACAACCTCGTAACCTGTGATTTCAGGTGCATGATAAGTCCAAGCAATGGAAATCACTGGTCACCTGGTCACCTTTTTGGTCAATAATATGACCCTTTTGCTTCCAGTAATAGTTGGCAGTCATTCACAGAGATGCTGCTTATTTGTCTCTTTGTTTTTTCTTCCTGTGAAACAGAATGGAGATGGGAAAAGCATTAAGTGCTGTTAAAAGCTGCCTGCAGTTCTGACTGTTCTTTTCTGGCAAAGAAATACTACTTACTTCATCTGTCTTATGATCTGCGACAGTGCTTCTTAGGGAGAAGCAGTGGGTAAAGATTAAAGACCAAAATTAACAGTGTTATTTAGGGCTTTCAAAGCAGAAAATATCACTTTTAATACTTTTAATGAGCATTGTCTACTTATTAAAATTAATAACTATGAATGAGGAGATGCATACTGTGGGGATGTTGATGCTTTTTATTATCGAGAAAAGGCAGATTTGAAATTTTGACAGTTACCTGTAGGAGCAAATAATTAGTTTAGACTGAGCTGGAAAATTCGGACTAGCAGGGAAGGTTCTTCTACTTTTTATTAACCAAACAACCAAGTAATTAATTAATGACACTCATATGTTCATGTAGTCATTCATTCAACAAATACACATTGGGTGCTAATTATATGCAGGCATTAGACCTTCTCCCAATATTTTAAACCAGTGAGTACTATGTATGTCTGTGATATATATTATAGACCCCAACGGAGGATGCATGATCTACAGGATAGGAAGGGATGTAAAGAGAGAACACGTCTGTGTTCTGTGGAGTCTGCTTTCAGCCACCTTGCTTTTCTCCCCACCCTCCTTCCTCCAGCCTACGAATTAGGCCCTAGCTGTATACAACATCGAAGGATGTACCTAGAAAATCTGGATACGTAGTAACATTCCATTTCTCTGGAGGGTAGAATCCTGGCAATGTCAACCACAGTCTATGGATAGAAATTAATATTGAACTAAAAATATACCTCTGCAAAAAATTTTATTCTCTTTAGCAACAGAAGAATTTTTGAACAAGTCAAGCCCTTGGGCTAAAGATGGTATCTAAATAGTTTATTCATTAAGCCATATTTCTCTATCACATACTTTGTGCCAAATACTCTAAATTGGTCATATTGACATAGAAAAGTGGAAAGAGTAGGTTAAAAAAAAATAAGTTATTATTAAAATACATGACCATAAAAAAAACAGTTTTTAGAAGCCATCTATATGAACTGAAAAGAAGTTACAAACCTCAGTGTCTCCTAAAACTGTCACACTATTATTGCCCGTAAATTAACAAAGGGTAGGATATCTTAAAAGCCCTGGTGAAACAGTGGTTAAGTCCTCGGCTGCTAACCAAAATGTTGGTGGTTCAAACTCTTTCAGCTGCTCCATGGGAGAAACATGTGGCAGTCTGCTCCTGTAAAGACTACAGCCTTGAAAACCCTATGGGGCAGTTCTACCGTGTCCTACGGGGTCACTATGAGTCAGAATCAACTTGATGGCAATGGGGAGGATATCTTAAAACCATTTAAAAATATGAATAAAGAGAAAAGACAATTAAGTACTAAAGTGACTATTTATTTAGAAAGACACCATGAATCACAATAAATATGAATGTGAAAAAGTTGACAAATGCTACAAATATCCAAAATCCAAATCCAGAAAAATAATTCATTTTTATTAACTAGCTGCCCAATTCAACTTTATATATTAATTTTTCCCTGCATTTTTGGCTGCATTATTTTTTATCACTTTTTCCTATGACAATGAATTTGCTATATCACATTTTTATAGAGAATAGAAAGATAAATCAACTTTTCCTCTAGCAAGCTTAAAATTTATTTTTTTTATGATTCCTAGTTCAGGAAACTATTTTTCTGCCTCATAATTTCTTATTGGTAATGTGTAAAGCTTTAGAATGTCACATTAAAAAAAAAATCCCTACCAATTTTCCTTCATATACTATGAGCTGTGAGAATTTGAAGAATTTTACACAGACTAGCCTCTTGTTTTAGAAATTTAAAACTTCATTTCTTCTCTATTATCCACACACTTCTGGTGTCAGGAACCACAAGATTAGTTCTATTCACTGTTCAACCCTTGGCTCATACTGTCTTTTGACAGTACTGGAGAGTCAGGATTGTAGGTATTAAGAATATTCTTGAAAGTAATTTCCTACATGGGAATGACTAATAATAACTTAACAAAATTCAGAATGAATGTAAATCACCCGAGGCCAAATTAATGTACTCCAAACTCAACTGCCACTTAGCTGTATCCTCAAAATTCCATTGACCACTCCAGAACCATCTGAACACAGAGGAAAAATCTGAACGGAAGACAATAATGGTCTTACTTGATTGTGATTAAAAAAAAAAAAAATTCTATAAATATATCTACATCTACATCTACGTATATATGTATAAACCGAACCCACTGCTGTCAAGTCGATTCTGACTCATAGCAACTCTACAGGGCAGGATAGAACTGCCCCATAGAGTTTCCAAGGAGAGGCTGGTGGATTCGAACTACCAGCCTTTAGGTTAGCAGCTGAGCTCTTAACCACTGCACCACCAGGGCTCCATATGTATATATAGATTTTATACATATGTAAATAAAATATATAAGCCTTTTTTTTTTTAATAAGACTTGCAAATACATTGCTAGGAGGACCCCTCCCAGGGACTTAGGAGAGGAACACACATAAGGACAGGGCTTTGAGCTTCTGGTAAATTCTATATGCCTCTGGCCTTTGGATACGTTGTTCCTGTTTCCTGGAATGCTTTCCTCTCTCCATCTCATTAATTTCTTCTCTTCACATCTCAGTTTGAATCCTCATCTCAGGGAAGTTTTCCCCTTCACCAACCAGGTCAAAACTTCCATTACAATGTCTCATAGCATCACCCAGCTTACCTTCATAGATCTTACAACAGTTGTAGTTTTGCATTTGTTAGTGGGATTATTTGATGAACCCTTATCTACATGAATCTGTAAGGGTAGTGGCTGTGTCTGTTTTTCTCACCCATTTTATCTCCTATATCCAGTACAGTAACTGGCTTATAATGTGTCCGGTGAATATTTGTTGAGTGAATAAATAAATGTACTGTGATTGATTAACTCTGTTTCAAGGGAAGGACAGGAGCGTGATAGCAAATATGCTAGATATTTGCCAGTGCTGATTTTTTTGCAGTGGGGTGTTCATGAATTGACTGTTTTAAGTATTTGAAGATAATAGTTTTGGCAGCAGTGTGCCTGTTGAACGTAGTGTGAAGATCCTGCAATGCATGAGGACAGGGAGAAAGATGAAGCAATAGGGAAATATGAGTTCTCCATTAGAAGATGCTCATGGGAGAGTCCAAAAGGCATTTTAGAGAGGAAAGGGGCTAAAGACAGAAGGTAGGTAGTTTACCAAGATTCAAACATAATTTTAATGTAGATGTGCCTGAAAAGACCAGATGAAACATTTTTATTGGGTTATCAATTATTTTCCGTATCACTCGGCACAAAAGATTGCTTAATAAAATACTAATGCCTCTGTTATGTAAATACATTTGGGCAAATGAGCTTTATATCCAGATTCAAAGTGGCAAATTTGATCACTCTAAACAAAGACCTAGATGGAGTAATGAGAGACCATTTGCTCTATCACTCATCCAGACAAAATACAATCTACCTGGGAAAATAAAATCCCAATTCTGTATACATATTCCTGGAGGAAGTGTCATACCTCCCGTTGTTAATGATTTCTAAGTCACACCTTGCTCCAGCTCTGCCACAAACCAACCCTACAGTCTTTTTAAGAACTAGCTCAAAAGCTTGTATTTGCTCATTAAATATTCTAAATCCAACAGCAAATTTGGAGATACAGGATGGAATATTTTGCATGTGTAACTCTACCACTGATATTTCTTTCTATCTTCTTCGTCCTCATTAGATTAAGAATTTTTTTTAAAAATAGGCATCACATCTTATTATCTTTGGCTCATGTAATATTATGTTTCTTATGTGTGAAATATGTCCTAAGTAAACATATGCTAAATCAATAATCTATCAGTAAATTAATTAATGACACCAGAAAAATGTACCATGATAAATCTCTGTAGCAAATGGAGAAAGTTTATCCTTACCTTTCACCCCCTAACATTTATCTAAGTAAGTGTGTGTCTGGTTACTGAGTCACTTAGCACAACCTGTTTAAAATATCAAGGTCAATTATCCTATGGAGCCAATTATCAGCTCCTTTTCTATATTGAGTCTGTGCCCATAATCCTTGTCAGTTGTTTTATAAATACAAGGTAACAATGTAAATCCATTGCTACTACTCAAAACAAAATTCAGGGACCAAGTCTGGCAACAGTGATTAACATGTAACCTGGCTATTCCTCTAATAATGTAAGGTGAATGAACTCTGTTAAACTGAGATTTAAGGTTCACTCACTCACTCGTTGCCGTCAAGTTGATTCTGACTCATAAAGACCCTATAAGACAGAGTAGGACTGCCCTATAGGGCTTCCAAGGAGCAGCTGATGGATTCGAACTGCTGACCTTTTGGTTAGCAGCTATAACTCTAAACTTAAAAATTAAAACTCTCTTTGACTAAAGGGGAAGAAAAGGAAACTTATTTTTATACTTGTTATGGCCCAGACAATGTGCTATTTTCAATCACATGACCTCATGTACTCACACAGCAACTTTGCAAAGTAAGTAATAATATAAATATTTCTAAGTATGAAATAAAGAGGCTTAGAGAATGCAAGGTCAGCCTGAATTTGAACCCGGGTGTAAACTCCAAGCTCATGAAAATGATAGCACCATGCTAGTCATCCTTGGATGACTTCTTGTATTATGATATTATATGTGTATATGTATGCAATTGGTACACTTACAGGCAGTTACGAGGAAAAAAGCAAAATACTGAACAAAACTGGAGAGGAAAATTAGGGATTATAAGTATAGCCTGTTAAAAAAAATAGCAATTTTAACCAAATCAGCTACTTACAGTTTCATTTGAGGCACAAGATTTTTGTTTCAATGCAGAGCAACTTTTTGGAGGGGACACAGTACTGCTTACTAAGCCAGGGCTTTGGGCCTACCAAGCATATATATATATTTTTATGTTATTTATGATGATTTTCAAGATGGTGGAGTCAGTGCTGACATCTTGGTCTTCAAAAACACAGGACAGATGTCAATTCTGAAGCTAACCCTAGTGTGTTGTTTTCTTATTTCTTAACTTTCTGAAATGGTCACCCACTATGATTTAGAGGACAACTTAGCGTTTTCTTTTACTACCTAATTTTGATAACATATTTTTTCGTATTACATTATGATTATATTATGATATGTTTATAGAATTTTGGGTTGGATACACAATAAGAAAAGAATAGGGAAATCTAAATCATCGTTTTGTTTTTCTATCAGATGAATAAGAATAAGAAAGAAAGAGACATGCTTGAATGTTATTTTAATCTTTTCCTTTCTAACTAACTAAAAATGACCATTTCTAGCCAGTATCTTTTCTCTGAGGGCTTGATATTTTGTCCTGCACTGCCCAGTATTAAGCTTCTTTTAGAATATCTCTTTTCCCCTCCTTGGAATTCATTTTCCAATGTGGGTATCAATTTTTCTAACTGAATAGGGGCATATGTTTTTATCACACTAATTTTAAATCTTTTCCATTTCTGTAGAGTTAATATTTCCCTTTTGACCCAGAGCACCTATTTTAGATTTTGTCCAAGGTCACGTTACAAATCTAGAAACCATACACATGCAAAATGTTATTATGATATTACATTTACGTGATACAAACCAATACATTTTTCATACGTGCTTCGGAGATACAATTGAAATGACAAAGTGATGGATAGACAGCCACATTCCACTGGATCCTGATTATGGAGCCATCATCTTCTTCCTTTTTTTGTTAGTTTGGCCAGCTTCTCATTAAAGTTTTCTGAGATCCTTGTGTTTGTTTCATTTGCCATTTTTCCATAATTAGAAATTTTTAAATACATCTTAGCATTTTTATATTACAAAATACAATGCCCTAAACAGATTAGAGGTTTTGTAAGTGAGTGAAGAGAATCTAGGTCACTGACTTCAGTTCCTTTCAAAGTGACATGGCTTAGAGGCATTGCAAAACTTGTTAATGTCCTCTGTCCTTAGCAACGAAAAAGCTTTACAATTATTTTTTTTGTGGCAGACAGATGGCTAATTTAACTTATGAGGAAAGGAAAACTTATAAAGTTAAAAGATCAACTCAAACAAAAAGAACCACTGATGGGGGAAACAACCAAAAACAAACTAATAAATATGATTCCATTCTCTTTGTAATTTTATAAATATTTCTAAAGTTATGTTTATAGTGTATATAATCATTGCTTTCTGTCTGCTCTGTTTTTCCTTGTTCAACTGTGGTGGAAGAATGATGTGTACAGAAAGGATTCTGTGAGCATTTATTTGGTAAGTTTCTAATTTTGGAGCTACTGTTCAATGAGATTGGCACTAATAGATAGTATGACAGTTCTTATGTTAAAAGAAAACTAAACGTAATTTTATCATGATATGTTTTTTGCAAATCAAAATTTAAAAAACTGCAGCATGTGCACATAGTGCAAATGTGGGTGATTTTTCTCTTGGTTGAAGCTTCTCCATAATTTTCAAATTTATGCTGAAATTTTTTGATGAAACAATTTTCATCACATGTTTTGATGAAATTGTGCTGTCTTGAGGTAATAAAAAACACTCTACCATAGTAACTTTCCTTTTCTTAGAATTTTCACTATAGAAATAATTTATTATAATCACTTCAACTGTCAGTGAGAGTATACATATATACACATGTACCTTATATTGAAATTTTAGAAGTATTTTATATCTATTTTGAAATTATTAGCGTACTTTTTTTTTTCCTATTTAAATATCTCTGTATTGTTCTTTAGGATGTCACTTTTTAGTTCAAATTTAGCAAATCACATGGTAAAATGTTAAAGCATATTTTACAGGACAATTCAGCATGGGTAAAAGATTACGAGTGCAATCACTGTGTCTAAGCAGAGAAAGCAAGAATAAGGGTATTTATAATCCTAAAAAGTTTAATTTCCTGACCTCTAAACGTATTGCTGAGAAGCAATAAGGAACAAAATTGTGTTGCCAGGCAGCCTGTTAAGTTGACCTTCTAACAGCCTTGAAATATGCAATCTCAATTGCATTTTAAAGGAACATTCTGTTCAAACAGTGATTATGTACTTCACATTCATCCTCATACAGGAAAAGGTTTATTATGACTTATTTATTTTCATACCAACATCTCAATTTATGTTACCCAAAGATAAATAAAGAATCACATTTGGAATACAAAAGGAGCCTCAGCAACACAAAATTTGCAATTAAACGCGTTAACTAATGTTTCCTAGAGGCTGTATTAATGGCCATTCAGAGGGATCCTGCTTTCACATCCACAGCGTGAACCTGTATGTTGTTATTTGGTTGCATGTTCATTAAAAACCATGAGCAACATTCACGTCTTTATTTTCTAATTAATCTTAAGGTTTACAATATCTAACATCCGAAAGCAAAGAAGATTTTTCAGACTTCTCCCTCTCCTTAACCCTACATGTTATTCACAGAATAACTAAAACGATTTTTCAGATTTGCCACTTAAAATGTCCTTCGAGTCTCCATACTTTTGAGTGAAATTTAGCCCGTATGTCTGCCGTGCTGTACTGATCAATCATCTTTTATCAAACCTAGATTTTTTTTTTTTTTTTTTGAATACACAAAAAAACAAAGTCAGGCAGTATTCTTCCACCTTTGTAATTTCCCAGCTTAGCTTTCTTCTGTGTGTCAGGTTAATTGGCTTTCAAAGACAGCCTGTTGCTTATCTGTGTATTTTCCGCCCTTTTCTCATCTCTCTTTAAGATCCGGAGCCTGGCCTCTCTACCCTACATTACACCCTTATCAGGAGAACGATTCCAAAAAAGTATACATCTGAAGAAGGTTCTGGTATACAAGAGTACAGAGCTGGTTTGCCCTTTTCCCGATCCTAGATGAAACTGAGCCTAGGGAAAGGGACAGAGCATGCTGAATGAATTAGGAAGTAGACATGAATTAGTTTAGTGTTATTTTCCACAAATTAAGGTAAAAGAATAAGAACATATAAACACTCTGACTAAAAAGAAAGGCCCAATATACTTTCCTTTAATGTCTCCTTTGCTTTTCCAAGAACTTGCAGATAAAGTCATGAATGATAAGCCTTTTACTACCTAAAATGGCTAGTATTTAAGGTAATCCTGGGGAAAGGTAATGTTTGTTTTTAAAAACTTCATCTTTCCTGTGAAGCTAATAAGCACTAGAAAGAGAGAGGAATGTAAAAAGTGTCACACATATGGAGGAAGGAATGCTTTTAAAAGCAGACAACTGCGTGCTCAGCTCTGCTTCTCCTCCATCTAGGGGCTCTGCATTCCTTGGCTAGTGAAGGAGAATAGGAAAGGAGAATGAGTTAAGTACCCTCTTGGGCTTTTGGAAGAGCATCTAGAGCTTTATTAATGAATTGTGCTTCTATTATTTCTGGTGTGAAGGGGCATTAGAAAATTGAGACTCTTGGCATAAATGAGGCTGCAGACTCTGGTGTAGGCCCAAGTCCATCTTTAATTAAACTTTGGCTTGTCCTAAGTTCTCCTTTCTGCCTTCTTAAGAATAGAACCTGTGAGTTAAAGCCTTAATGACATGTAACTTCTTGTAGAACTTTAACCACTCTGAGCAAACAACATGAAATGTTTGTGAAGAAATGTTTGTCAGGAAAATGTCGAGATGGTCACCAGACAATGTTTGTGCAGCATGTCCCAGAAAGAATGTATATGTAGATATTTCAGATAACTATTTGCTACGGTGGCTCCAAGAAGTCTATATTAGAAAATCAATCAACTAACCTTGTATTGTCTTATAGCTGTATATAATCCCAACCCATAAGCATTGCCGTCAAGTTGATTCTGACTCATAGCAACCCTATAGGACAGACTAGACCTGCCCCTATAGAATTTCCAAGGAGTGCCTGGTGGCTTTGACCTTTTGGTTAGCAGTGGTAGCTCTTAACCACTACGCCACCAGGGTTTCCATGTGTAATCCCAAGCCCCCATGATTGTGATCATGTGCTCCTTCCCTACTTTTCTTTATAAAAGCTCGCCTCTCCTTCATAATGTTGGAACACTTGGTACTTTTGTTTTGTACCCTGTGTTTCCTTGTCCCAACTGTATTTTCCCTGTCAATAATTTTTTTTTTCTTTTGTTTCTACAGAGCAGCCTGTTTTACTCTTTGACACTGCAATGGGACAGATTTGAATGAGGTCACTTAGTTTGCATGGAAAGAGCCCCATGTGCTGCTTTAGGGAAGGGCCAAGGCTTTAGGGAATTTATTAACTTGCTGTATCAGATAAGTAAGGTTCCTGGGTGGTGCAAATGGTTTGTATGTGACTAACTTAAAGATTGGCAGTTCGAACCTACCCAGCTGCATGGAAGAAAGGCATGGTGAACTGCTGCCATAAAGATTACAGCTAAGAAAACCCTACCAAGCAGTTTTACTCTCTAGCACATCGGTTCGTCGTGAGTTAGAATTGTTGTGATGGCAGTGAGTTTGGTTTTTATTTTATATGAGATACAGAGGGATTCTTATGAATTTACAGCTCTGTAAGGTGGAAAGAAGATGCTGTGGCATTAAGAATTAAGCGTATGACTCATCAAGGGAGACCAAGGAAAGAGTTGCATACACTTGGATAAACACAGCTGCACAGTTCTGACAGCACTAGAGTAAAGGGAACAAGAGTCTTCAGAAAGAAAAGAAATGAAAAGGGGGCTAGTTCAAGTGCTAACAGGCCATTCCCATGGGACTTCTGAACTCCGATATGAAGGGAATAGATGATGCTTCCCACCATACCTATGACTTATCAAAATTTATTGTGTCCATATCAGGTCTTTATTGACTCAGTGGGTAAAGATACATGGCGTGTTAGAGAACAGAGTGCTAAGTCAGGAGGAAACGGACAAAGGGGGAGATGGAAATTGATAAAACCATAGATCTGACTTGACCTCTGATTGACACTATGATTTTAAAAAAGGCACCAGGCCAGTCAAATTTTTATCAGCTACAAGGTATCAGAGACCCTTGTCTCACTAGCAACCTAAGATTCTCTCCAAGTAAGGTTCAGTGTGCTTTTCTGAAGTTAAGAAGAAGAGGCCACTCTATCTCAGACCCAATATCTGATTTCCACATTCTACTTGTCAGCTTGCAGACTATTCAGTAGCCCTAACTCAGTATCACTTACTGTCAGACCCCATTTCCTGCATCTAAGACCCAGGGATGTGTTCTCCTATGTCCTCCTTGTCCCTGTGACAAACTCCTCAGATCTCTTTCTCATGCTTAGAGCTCACCATCTATTTTTCTGCCTGATGTATCTGCCTTTTTCAAATGCTGCACTCCATCTTGGAGTCCTCTATAGCCCAGGAAAAAAGAAACATGACAACTTTGTCATTGGTCACTTGAAAGATAGAGCTGAGGAGAGGAAGACTGATCAGTCAGGGCTATTTCCTTGACAAATACCGGAGTTTCTAACAAAAGAATCCTTTCAAACATGACTCTCTTTACTATACTAATAAATTCCTGAGGTAAACCAGAGACAGGATGGTGGGAGTTTCTTCAGAGAAGCCGTAAGGTCATGGAAAGAGCACTGGACTAGGAGTCAGATGACCATTGTTCTGCTTTGGTCTTCACATCTTACTACGTGACCCTGTACATATGAAGAGGGTAAAAGGAGTGGGGGTTGCCTAATCCAGAGAATCTGTCAGAGTAGGACTGCCCCATACAGTTTTCTAGGCTTTAAATTTTACCGAAGCAGGTTGCCAGGTCTTTCTCCTGCAAAATCCCTGGGTAGGTTCAAACTGCCAAACTTTTGGTTAGCAGCCTAACACTTAACCATTGTACCACCAGGATTCCTTAACCCAGAGAATACTTAAGGAGAAACTTGTCATCTAAAATGTTTGAATACCCCCTATAGATCAGACATACCGTTTTGTGAATTAGGATGTCAGAAAAGAAAAAGAAAAAGTTACAGGAAGACAGATTTGACTATATGTATGGTAAAATATCTTGCTCACAATTGGATTTGCTTAGCAATGGGTTATTCATCTAAAGTTTTAAGGTTCCTAACATAGGAATTGTCCAAAACAAAAGGCTACATGAAGATCACCTGGTATTCTCTTCAGAGTATACTTATCTGAAGAAAAAAAAAAAAAGATTAATAATGAAAATACATTCCTAATTTATTTAAATGGGTTTCTTGTGTATTCTTAACTTTATGGTGTATTTGAACGTGCCTTGCATATTTTAGAACAATAGTGCTAATAGGTAAGAAGGGAGAATGCCTGAATGAAGCCAAAAACACTGACACTCCTCCTTCCTGTGAGGTTGCCAAGATAGATATACGCTAAGGAAACAACGCAAAGGAAAGAAAAGCACTTGCTGGATCTTGACTCAAAGTTGCATCAGGAAGAGAAAGCAGACCCAAGGCCAGGTGGCCCTGAACAATTGCTCTGCCTCTAGCTCTCCAGGAAAGCCTGTCTCTCTGCACAGGCTAAAGTTAGTTCCTCAAACAAGAGCATCTAGATTATCAACATAAAGTCTTCCCACATGGGGATTGTAAATTTACATAGAAAAAGGCAATGATGTAACAAGAATTCTGCTTCTCTCTTAACCTTCTTGACAAGACACCTGGAAAGACTGACATGGGGAACCCTTTAAGATAAAAGGGGCCAGAGTAAAGCGTCTCTGAGATACATGGTATCTAACCTGCTTGGGTAACCCCCTCACTTCCAGTAAATTCTGACCCAATTAATAAACCTCTGATATAAAATGCATGTGTTTGGTCCTTGTCTATTAATCTGTTCTCCAATCTATAATGGTACAGATTGTCTTAGCAGTAGAATGGGAAGGAAGATTCTCCCACTGCTATGGCTTCATTTTGGAAGGGGTGTTGGAAGTCAGTGGAAGGAGAAGTGAACTGCTCAGAGGAAGACTTGCCATCCTGGGACATGTTTAAGTCTTGGTTCATTGAGAGAATTACTTCTGAAAGAATTCTACCAGTGGAATTTGATCACTGCTCTCCTACTTTCTCCACTTGATTTTACTGGATAAATGAAAAGCCCAAGCACAAGGGAGCCCAGGCATAATTTCTTTGCTTCTTCTAATTTTATTAGCCCAGTTGGTGGGGTGCCTGACCATCACCAAAGGGATAATTGAATAGGAGAAACCCAAGGTTTGACTAAGGCCTAAATTTCTCAAATGGATTATCCTCCACAAGAAATGTTCAGTTATGTATATTTCTAAAGTTTCAAAGTTATTTAATAAAGTTCCAACATTTCTGTCACTTGGAAAATAAAAGAGGAACAGGTGGTAGAATCAAGGTGTTCAAGCTTCCAGCCAGGCCAAACTCCACAAAGACAGAGCCTAGACAAAACCAAACTAAAATATGATGTTATGGATTAAATTGTGTCCCTCCAAAATATGTGTTGGAATCCAAAGGAGCCCTAGTGGAACAGTGGTTAAACACTTAACTGCTAATCAAAAGGTCAGCAGTTCTAACCCCCAGCTGCTCCACAAGAGCAAGATGTGGCAGTCTGCTTCCTTAAAAATTTACAGCCTTGGAAACACTATGGGGCAGTTCTACTCCGTGTTGTAGGGTTGCTATGAGTTGGAATCAACTTGATGGCAATGGGATGGGATATATGTTGTGTAATCTCAGTTGGGTAGGGTTTTCTTTGTTATGCTAATGAGGGATGTATTTTAAACCAATTATTTTTGAGATATAAAAGAAGCAAAGAAGAACATATAGGGGAGGACAGATGCCATGCCACATGAAGATTGCCAAGGAACCAGGGAACAGAAGCTGAAAAGAGATAAGGGCGTTCTCCCAGAGCAAACTGAGATAGAAAGGCTTACCTTAGAGCCAGTGCCCTGAATTCAGACTTCTAGCCTCCAAACTGTGAGAAAATAAATGTCTGTTCATTAAAACCACCCACTTGTGGTATTTCTGTTATAACAGAACTAAGAAACTAAGACAGATGACATTCAAGAGTTGGTAATATAGTCAGTCACAACCCATAAACAGAGGAACTGTGTGGCTGACCTACAAAAGGAAATGAAAAACTGAGTCCCAGGAGGAGTGGTAGGATGCAGGACCCAATGAAACTTCCTTCTAAATGTTGTATCCTTAGTTGAGGAAGACAGCTGATCATTTCCCTAACACAGACGCATGCCAAGACCAAGACATCCTAGCTTCCTCATCTCTGAAATCAAAATACATTTAAACCAAATACAATGCTTTCTTGCATGAATTGGATCTTGCGGAATATTGAAACCACAGAAATCATTCTATCTAAAACTTTTTCGTAAAATTTGAAAACACTCGGTGAGTGTGACTATTAATTTGGTTGTACATTATGTCATTCTTAATTAGATTACAGAATGTTAGACTCTTAAATAATACTGCAGTAAAAAAAAAATCTTACATTTATCAATTGACTATCTAGAGTGGAATGAAATATTCAGGCTAAATAGCTAGAAAAGCAAAGAAGAACAGTAATTCCTACGAAAATTTTTTTTTAAAAAGTATTTTCAACAAAAATCTCTAAGGCTTGTATTTCATCATATTCATTGCTTTTGCTTAACCATAGGATAGTTGCTGTAATACTTTAAATCGCTTCTGTGTATGGATGCTTTAATTATTTTGAAGGATTCAGATTTCTTTTTATTTTTAAGCAATTAATATTTAAGTAATATCCACGAGAGAACAATCACCTCATCTAGTAAAATTTGGGATCATTGCTGAGATGCTCAAGTCAGTCATAAAACAATAAACAAGTGAATAAGTAAATGGTAAGTAAATAGCATGTGGCAGGCACCAATATAAACAAGTAGCTTGATATGGCAAAGTATCACAGATAGGTAAAAGAAAGCAAAAATGAGAAAAATGGATCAACAAGCTTTCATGTTAGAACAGGTCAAAAGAAAAAGAATTAAATTGGAAACATACCCACGAACTCCTGGCCCTTTTGAGGAAAAATAAATTTCTGTCTTGTGAATGACTAATATTTCTTGCTCCACTTTACTCTACCTGGAATACTTATGAAAAAATATTACAACGTGCTTCCAGATTTTAGTTTCTAACACTATGCCCAGCTAAAACAAATTAGAGCTCCTTGCAGAGTGGCTGCTTCCATGTACGGAGCAGGAAAAATTAATATAAACTAAGAACATTGTTTTTTTTTTTTTTTTTCAAAAAGTGAGGCTATTTTCAGAGGTATTTAGGGAAATTGTTTAAAAAAAAGTAGAGATATCAGGTTGTTAATTGTCAGAGTGACAAGTTAGCATTAACTCACAGACACACCCTCACACCCCCACACACTTGGACTAACAATAATAGCCATTATTTAAATCCACAAAGCCCCAAATCCTGAGTAAACTAGCTCCCCTCACAAGAAGGTTAAAAAAAAAGAAAGAAATATAACTCTTATTCTGGGATATGGTATTAAAGAAGCTGATTCTGATTCAAGAAATAGAAATTCTGCAGTTTGTAAGCATGGCTTCATATGGAAGTGCATAGATTCGTAGGGCAATTTCTCTCAAATGGTAAGCTAAATCTATATTTACAAAAGCAATAGTCTAGCAAGGAAATGGTTTCTTTCTTAAGTCTGGTAGGGCCCTCCTTTTGAGGAGCAAGGTAGACTTTTGATAGATGCTCATGACTCTTCCTCTTTGTATAGCCACCTATAAATATAACTTTCTATATTCATGGCCAAATAAACCGGAGATTTACAGCAAGTAGGCGTGTGAGTTTATATTGGTGTTTTTTTTTTTTTTTTCTCTTCCCATCCGTATATTATTCTATCTGCAATTCAGAGCTTTCTTCTAAAATGGACTGAAATAAAACGCAAGGCCTAAAGCAAAGAGATTTCTTCCTCCTCCTAAGCCAAGAACTAACTGTTCTGCAGAGATTGAAGATGGAGAATGATCAGCATGTGTGTCCAAAAAGGAGAATCAATGAGTTGGCCAGGCTTCCTTCCAATCAGTGGACATTCACTGAGGCATAGGAAGTCACCACTCACTCCAGCGGCAAAGGAAGAGAAAAAGAACACTTATGCAGAGAGAAAGTAAGTTGGCTGGGCCTCCAGACCTGCAGCAGCTTCCTTGCTGCCTCAGGCTCATTGAAGCAGAAGTAGAAGTGAGTGCTCCACCCTCTTAACAGAGTCACCTTCCTCATCCACTAGTGAATGTGACCAAATTAATGTCCTGGAAGGCTATAGTCAGATTTGTAATTTCTTTCTTCTGTGATAGGAAGAAAATGAGAGTACCAGGTCTAAGGAAGATTTATGAGAATTGGGGAGTAAACCTCATGTGCTACAGAGTAGAACTGCTCCATAGAGCTTTCTTGGTTTTAGTCTTTAAGAAGCAGATCACAGTCACTGTTGTTGTTAGGTGCCGTCGAATCGCTTCCGACTCATAGCAACCCTATGTACAACAGAACGAAACACTGCCCGGTCCTGCGCCGTCCTCACAATCATCATTATGCTTGAGCCCATGTTGCAGCCGCTGTGTCAATCCATCTTGTGGAGGCTCTTCCTCTTTTTCACTGACCTTCTACTTTACCAAGCACAATGTCCTTCTCCAGGGACTGCTCCCTCCTGATAGCATGTCCAAAGTGTGTGAGAAGA
This sequence comes from Dugong dugon, assembly GCA_030035585.1. Classification (NCBI taxonomy): domain Eukaryota; kingdom Metazoa; phylum Chordata; class Mammalia; order Sirenia; family Dugongidae; genus Dugong; species Dugong dugon. The sequence goes on from CM057467.1 coordinate 40,431,564, forward strand.
AGCCTCATCATCCATGCTTCTAAGGAGTGTTCTGGCTGTATTTCTTCCAAGACAGCTTTGTTTGTTCTTCTGGCAGTCCATATTATTCAGTATTCTTCACCAACACCATAATCCAAATGTGTCAATTCTTCTTTGGTCTTCCTTATTCATTGTCCTGCTTTTGCATGCATACGGGGCAATTGAAAGTACCACGGCTTGGGGCAGGTGAACCTTAGTCCTTAAAGTGACAAATTTGCTTTTCAACACTTTAATGAGGTCCCTGGCAGCAGTGCAATGCATCATTTGATTTCTTGAATGTTGCTTCATTGGGTTGATTGTGGATCCAAGTGAAATGAAATCCTTGACAACTTCGAACTTTGATCTAGCTGTGAAGATTTTTGTCTTCTTTATGTTGAGGTGTAATCCATATTGAAGGCTATAATCTTTGATCTTCATCCGTAAATGCTTCAAGTCCTCTTCACTTACAGCATGCAAGGTTGTGTCATCTGCATATCACAGATAATTAATGAGTCTTCCTCCAATGCTGATTCTTCACTCATCTTCATATAGTCCAGCTTCTTGGATTATTTGCTGAGCATAGAGATTGAATAAGTGTGTTGAAAGGATACAATCCTGATGCACACCTTTCCTGGCTTTAAACCACAAAGTATCCCTTTGTTCTGTTCAAACAACTGCCTCTTGATCTATGTACAGTTTCCTCATGAGCACAATTGTTTTGGAATTCCCATTCTTCTTAATGTTATCCATAATCTGTTATGATCCACACGTCCAATGCCTTTGCATACTCAATAAAACACAAGTAAACATCATTCTGGTAATTTCTGCTTTCAGCCAGGATCCATCTGACATCAGCAGTGATCCTGCTGCAACCGCTTTTGAATGATCTTCAGCAAAATTTTACTTGAGTGTCATATTTATGATACTGTTTGATAATTTCTGCATTCTGTTAGATCACCTTTCTTTGGAATTGGCATAAATATGCATGTCTACCAGTCGATTGGCCAGGTAGCTGTCTTCCAAATTTCTTTGCATAGATGAATGTGCATTTCCAGCACTGCATCCATTTGTTGAAACATCTCAGTTGGTATTCCATCAAGTCCTGGAGCCTTGTTTTTTGCCAATGTCTTCAGTGCAGCTTAAACTTCTTCCTTCAGTACCATCGGTTCTTGATCATATGTTACCTCCTGAAATGAATGAACATAGACGAACTCTTTTTTGTACAATGACTCTGTGTATTCCTTCCATCTTCTTTTTATGCTTCCTGCGTCGTTCAATATTTTATCCATAGAATCCTTCAATATTGCAATTCGAGGCTTGAATTATTTCAGTTCTTTCAGCTTAAGAAATGCCGAATGTGTTCTTCCCTTTTGGTTTTCTAACTCCAGGCTTTTGCACATGTCATTAGAATACTTTACTTTGTCTTCTGGAGTTGCCTTTGAAATCTTCTGGTCATCTCTTTTTCTTCATCATTTCTTCCTTTCCCATTAGCTACCTGACATTCAAGAGCAAGTTTCAGAGTCTCTTCTGACATCCATTTTGGTCTTTTCTTTCTTCTTCTGTCTTTTTAATGGCCTCTTGCTTTCTTCATGTATGATATCCTTGATGTCATCCTGCAACTCATCTTGTCTTCACTCATTGGTGTTCAAGGCGTCAAATCTGTTCTTGAGATGGTTCTAAATTCAGGTGGGATATACTTAAGGTAGTTCTTTGGCTCTTGTGGACTTGTTCTAATTTTCTTCAGCTTCAACTTGAACTTGTATATGAGCAATTGATGGTTTGTTCCACAATTGGCCCCTGGCCTTGTTCTGACTAATGATTCTGAGCTTTTCCATCGTCTCTTTCCACAGATGTAATCTAACTGATTCCTGTGAATTCCATTTGAGAGGTCCACGTGTATAGTCGCCATTTATTTTGTTGAAGAAGTTGTTGACCTTGCAAAATTATATCATGAGATCTCCAGCATTGTTTCTATCACCAAGACCATATCTTCCAACTACTGATCCTTCTTCGTTTCCAAGTTTTGTGTTCCAATCACCAGTAAGTATTGATGCATCTTGATTACATATTTGATCAATTTCAGACTACAAGAATTTCGTAAAAATCTTCAATTTTTCATCTTTGGCCTTATTGGTTGGTGTATAAATTTGAATAATAGTTCTATCAACTGGTCTTCCTTATAGGCATATGAATACTATCTTATCACTGACAGCATAGTACTTCAGGATAGATCTTGAAATGTTCATGTTGGTGATGAATGGGATGCCATTCCTGTTCAATTTGTCATTCCTGGTATAATAGACCATAAGATTGTTCAATCCAAAATGGCCAATACCCGTCCATTTCAGCTCACTAATGACCAGGATATGGATGTTTATGCTTCCATTCCATTTTTGAAGATTTCCTATTTTTCTAGATTCATGCTTCCTACTTTTCATGTTCCTGCTATTAATGGATGTTTGCAGCTGTTTCTTCTCATTTTGAGTCATGCCATATCAGCAAATAAAGGTCCCAAAATCTTGACTTCATCCAAGTCATTAAGGGGAACTCTACTTTGAGGAGGCAGCTCTTCCCCAATTGTCTTTTGAGTGCCTTCCATCCTGAATGGCTCATCTTCCCACACTGTATCAGACAATGCTCCACTGCTATTCATAAGGTTTTCACTAGCTAATTTTTTTCTGAAGTAGACCCCCAGGTCCTTCTTCCTAGTCCATCTTAGTCTGGAAGCTCAGCTGAAGCCTGTCCACCGTGGGTGACCTTGCTGATATTTGAATACCAGTGGCATAGCTTCCAGCATCACAGCAACATGCAAATCACCATAGTATGACAAATGGACAGACTCATGGGGCAGTGCCACTAGATAGGTTAAAACCACCAGCCTTTAGGCTAGTAGTCACCAACTGCATCACCCAGGGACCTAGTCCACCCTGTGGGTAGGAAAATAAGTGTCACCTCCTGGAAAAAGAAGAATTTCCGTGTATTATTTAAATTTCTTCTATAAGAAAGATTTGTCCCTTCTCATTTATTTATTTATTCAATCATTTACTGTATCAGTATGGATTCATACACATTAACTAATTTTTTGAGTTATAATCCAAATCATTATTTATTTATTTATTTTTTTAAAGAAAAAGGTATTTTTAGCATTGGGTTGCCTAAATCAGGATCCTAATGAGAAATGCTCTTTGTATTTGGATTATGCTGCATCTAAGTTTCATAAATCTAAGTCTCATAAATATGTTTATATCCAGGAAAATCCCACCCCTTTATAAGTTCAATTATTTGTGGAAGAAATTGGGTAAACTGCCATATAGTCAATTTGGTCAGCAAAATCCCATAGTCTGGATTTCGTGGACCACTTCCTTGTGGTAGTGTTTAACTTACTCATCTATGCTCCCAAATTTCCTGTAAATTAGAAGCTAGATCTAAAATCTTGATTAGATTCAGGAGTATTTTGTTTTGAAAGAACACTTCATGATGGTGCTGAGTATAGAATATTGCATCACATCAGAAGGCACATAATGTCCGGAATGTCTCAGCTTTAATGATGCTAAAAATGGTTAGTAGCTTCAGATGGTGGCAGCGTGATCCCTCCTTTATAAAGGTCTCTGTGAAACTATTACTAATGGTTTTATCATCAAGGATTGCCACTATCTTTATTGTATCGTTCATTTAAAAAAAAAAAAGTTGTTGTCGAGTCAATTCTGACTCATGGAGACCTCATGTACATCAGAGTACAACTGTGCCCCATAGGGGTTTCAAAGGCTGATTTTTCAGAAGTAGATTGTCAGGCCTTTCTTTTGAGGTGCCCCTGGGTAGACTCAAACCTCCAAACTTTTGGTTAGCAGTTGAGTGCCTTAACCATTTGAGCCACCACTTGTGAAATGGTGTTCCGTCATTCTTTCTCTATATATTAGCTGAGATTATCTGAATGTAAGAATCTTCTCTTGTACTCAGTCTGACTTGGTTATTGTGAAATACAATTCACATCGGAAAAGCAAGATAAATGCGTAATTATCTCCCTTTAATTATCAAATTTTAGAGTAATTAATTGATGCTTTGCAACTTTCATAAGTGCTCAAGAGTTTCCTTTTGTTTCCCCTACTTCCTTAAAAATTAATATATACTCATTGGTTTTTATATATTCTATGATTTTTTCTCAGTTGAAGGCATCATTTTTTTGAAGTTTTAATTGCTTCATATTTGGCCAGCTGGCTCCTGTGTCTCTTTAGCATGACCTTTGCAGAGTTTCCTTGATTCTGGAACAAAAAGATGTCCTAGGCTCATTTTGTGTCTTTCCTGGCCCTGACTTGGAATCAACTATCTCTCCAAGGAGCCCTGATCTCTTTTAGTGTGAAATAGTATTTAGAAATGATACTTGGACACTAGAAGTGATCATTGTTGCTAGGCTGTCATGGCTTCTGGGTCTTCTGCACAGAGTTAAGAAATACATATTTTGTTAAAAGTGAAGATATCATGAATTCACAGTGGTATTTCCAATTCGTATTTAAGATTCCAAGGTGTTGACTTATTTTATTTTATACTTGCAACTCTATTCTTTTATGCTGAAAATATTGGATACAACAATAGTAACATAATTACATAATTTCTTTAACTTACAATATACAGCAATGGACTCAAAATAACCAGACCGGATCACTCATTACAGTTTCCTTATTCTCTCATCATCTCAATTTTTTAAAAAAAATTTTTATTGTTGTAAAAATATATATAACACAACATTTATCAAGTTAAAATTTTTCAGGTGTACAATTTTATCAGTTACATTAATAATGTTATGCAACCATCACCCATAATCATTGCCAAATTTCCCATCACCATAAACGAAAACTCACTGCTGAACAGTAGCTCTCCCTTTCCCCCCTTTTCTCACCCTTGAACCACTAATAAATTTTGGTCTCAGTCGGAATTGATTCAACAGTAACAGGTTTGGTTTGGTTTTCGTATTGATTGGCATGGAGCCCTGGAGGCACAGTGATCAAGAGCTCACTTGCTAATCAAGAGGTTGGCAGTTTGGATCCACCCGTTGCTCCCTGGAAACTCTAGCGGCGGTTCAACTCCGTCCTATAAGGTTGCTGTGAATTGGAATTGACTCGATGGCAAGGGGTTTGGTTTTTCTTTTTGATACATTGGCTTTTTTTTTTTTTTATTTCATATAAGTGAGGTCATACAATATTTGCCCTTTTATGATTGACTTATTTCACTAAGCATAAGGTTTTCAAGCTTCATTCATGTGAATCAGGACTGCATTTCTCTTTACGGCTGAGTAGTATTTCTTGTATGTATATACAACATTTTATTTATTCACTCATCTGTTGATGAACGTTTAAGTTGTTTCCACTTTTTGGCTGTTGTAAACAGTGCTGGCAGTGAACATTGGTGTACATGTGTCTGTTCAAGTTTTTGCTTTCAAGTCTCTTAGGTATTTACCTAGCAGTGGAATTGCTGGGTCATATGGTAGTTCTATGTTTAACTTTTTGAGGAACCACCAAACTGTTTTCCTTCATGCAGATTTTAAATATGGTATATTCTATAGTTTGCCAAAAATTCTTTAAAATCGATGTGCAGACATGAAGGAAATAATCCAGATGTGAATTAAGTAGTTCAGGAATTAGTAGAACCATCTTTTACCTTGAATGGAAACTGGTTTATTAACTATCTAGGCTAACCTACTCACTGATGACGTCTCTGACCATCCTGTTGAAACTGTGCTGCCTCCGTTGCCTTGTTCTGGAACATCCTCCCTGTAGTAGGCAGAATGATGCCCCCCTCCCCTAAAAGTGTCCATGTCCTAATCCACAGAATCCGTGAGTATGTTACTTTCTGTGGAAAAAGGAACTTCACAGGTGTGATTAAGTTAAGGAGAGATTATCCTGCATTATCTGAAGTAACCACAAGGGCTTTTATAAGAGAAAGAGGACAGCAGGAGAGTCAGAGTCAGAGAAGGAGATGTGAGAACTGAAGCAAATTTGGAGTCATGCAGGAGGGCCATGAGCCAAGGAATGTGGGCAGCCTTTAGAAGCTGGGAAAGGCAAGGGAATGGATCTTCCCCAGAATCTCCAGAAGCAATATAGCCCTGCCCACACCTTGATTTTAGCTAAATGAAACCCCTTTCAAATATTGGACATCCAGATTTGTAAGACAATAAATTTGTGTTATCTAAGCCGCCAAGTTGGTGAGAATTTGTTACAGTAGTGATAGGAATCTAATCTACCCCATGTGTGTTTTCTTCATAGTATGTACTACAGTTTGCAGTTATTTCCATTATATTTCTGTCAACTTATTAACTGTCTCTTTCTCACTAGAATGTAAGCTCTATGAATTCAGGACTCTATGTTCTTATTAACTTCTATCGTTCTCACTGAGCACCATGTCTGATATTTAGTAGTCTCACAGTAAATACTTGCTAAGTGAACTGATATTAATATAGCCTAAGATTGTATTGAATTATTCTAGCTCACATTACACTTGTGAGAGGAAAAATAGCCAGATTTTTTATTCTTCACAAAAGTTATTGCAATACCTGTTAATTCAGCAGTGGAGCAATTGGTTAAATGCATTAGCTGTCTACCTTGTACAAATTTTAATTTTGTTAACAATTGTGTTTTCATTAACTGACTGTCTGCATTCTCTAAAAGTCAGTAAAAATCCTTAAGGACAAGGACAATATTTTATTCTTGTTTAGAAGCCCTAGATCCTAATTCAGTGCCTGACGTTTATTAGACACTCTACAAATATGTATTTAATAAATGAGAACTAATGAGGGAATTTGCTGAGGTTAAATTCAGTAATTCATATTTATCCTTCCTATATTTTTCTTCAAGGTTTAATTTCGAATTTTACATTGATTTACCTACGTTATCAATTATATTTCTAAGTTTTCTTTCATACAGAAATTTGCTGTGAATGACATTTATTCTTTCTTTCTAAAACTTTTATATTGTACAATATATACTGATCAACATCTAGACAGCATGCATGGTTTTAGGTGATGGGGACAAAGAAGCAAAGGAGATATACAAGGTCACTCTTCTGGGGGCTCATATTCTAGCAGAAAGAGACAAACAACAAATAGCAATAAAATACCAGTTAGTGATAAGAGTTTTGTAAAGAAACCAACTTACCCAGATAACTTAATTTTGTTGTTTTACATCTCTCCACAGTAGTCATTCTATGCTAAAAAGAAAATAGTTTTCGTTTTTCTCCTATCCTTTTTTTTTTTTTTGTCCATTCATATCATTCTGATTTCTATGTTTTCAATTTTTATGCTACTCTCCAGGCATGGAATGTCCATTTCTCTCTTGTATGGGTACATGAAGGAGGTTAGTTTTGGGACTGGGAAGAACAAATTTAAATTTGATCTCTACCAGGTATTAACAAGATGACTCTGTGCAAGAGTAGAAGTCTAGATGAGGCCCAGTTTTCTGTCTTTAAAATGGTGATACAGCTTTAATACCTTTTTCAGAGGGCTGCTTAGTGAATCAACGACCTATTACACGTAAAACATCTACTGTGACTGGAACGTTGTAAGCTCCTCTTAAAATACAGTTTCCTTCTTAATCTTTCACCCAGATATTCAAAATCCTGCCCTTCTTTAAAGTCCAGAGCACTTTTAAATCCATCTTTTTCTGGACTTCTATTATAGCACTTAGTTTATCCTACCATTTTGTGAATTCTGTACTCTTTAAGTCGTCACATTTTTTTTCCTTACGTGACTTGTCCAAGTTAACACAACTTGCCTTTCTCCCTTAGTCTGTCTTAACCCTTTTGAAAGCAGCCCCTCACTCAGTATTGCTTTTCCTTGTCTTCTCAGAGGACTTGGCACAAATAATTAAAATAATGTCAAAGTATAGTGCATACTTTGAAGAAAATGCATGTGGGAGTGGGTTAGATTCCTATCACTACTGTAACATCTGAAATGGGTTTCACAGTGCTATCGAGGGAAGTGGCGAGAGATAGTAGAGAGCTATCCTGGGGATGAGATATATTGCATTCTCATTCAGGTTTATCTCATCTCTCTAGCAATATACATGTTCCTTATTCGTTAGATGAAGATGCTATTACCTGCGTGCCACGCGTACCTCACTAGGTGGTTGAAGGATATAGTGTGGAAAACTACAAAAGGAAATGTATGGTGCAATACCTACTTCCAAGGCTATATAAAATAATGACAACACAAACCTAACTTTAATAATCACTGCAGTGTATTAAGCTCTTACTATATGCCAGACACTGTGTCAAGCACTTTATACTCAATTTCTGAAAGTCAACCTGGCATAATGATGAAGAACACTAATTCTGAAGACAGACCACTCGGGTTTGACTTCTGGTTCTGCCACTTTCTTGTGTGTAATTTTGGGCAAGTTGTTTAACCTCTCTGGGCCTCAGTTTTCTCAACTGTAAAATAGGCTTAATAATATTAACCATTTCATAAGATTATGAATTGTATTAAATAAACAAATGATTGAAATGCATGCACCTAGCACTGTGTAAATGGTTTCTTTATTAAATTTTGTTATTTAATCCACAAAATAGCTCTTATTATTATCTCCATTGTATAGCTAAGGCAACTGAGGCTTAAGTGACTTGTCCAAGGTAACAAAGCTTGTAAGCAAGTGAGCAGGGCTTTACCTAAACTTATCTAACTCAAAATCTAGAGAGGGTCCATAATGGTGGAAAGGATTTGCCCCTTCTACCCCAGAGGGTATTTGACAATATCTGGAGACATTTTTGGATGTCACAATTGGGGAAGAATTACTGGCAACTAGTAGGTAGAGGCCAGGGATGCAGGTGAACATCCTACAATGCACAGAATAGCCCTCTATAACAAAAAATTATCTGGTCCAAAATGTTAATAAGGTTGCCAGATAAAATACAGGACATCTAGTTACATTTGGATTTCAGTTAAACAACGAGTGTTTTGTTTTATTATAAATATGTCCCAAATATGTAGCATATTTTACTGGGAGTCCTGTATTTTTAATTGCTAGATCTAGGAAATGTAGCTCAATGCTTGGTTCTGCTATATCATTCTTTCATGAGAAGGGACCCTTACAGATGGAAACAGAGTCTCTCATTAAAAAAAAAAAAAAGCACGTGTACATATATAAGCAACCACATGTGCAATGCAATAACTATTTACTAAGTCATGCTCATGCCCTGTTGCAACAGGAAAATCCTGACTACTTTTAATATTTTTTTTTCTTTGCCTTTTCTTGCCTCATAAGAAGTGAACCAAAGAGGCCATGGATGGTAAGTCTTTTCATGTATCTGGCTGTGTCTTTAGGAGAGATATTTGGGGGAGGATATGGCTCACTGGAAGTTTTTATTGGACTCTGTACAGTTTGTGTGAACAGTATCTAGGGGAAGAAGAAAGGGAGGAGCTTGCTTTCCCTGATCTGTATACTTTCAGGCTCGGAGCCCAGGCTTCTTGTGGTGCCCGTGAGTCAGGTGCTCAAGCTGGATTTTCTTGGCATTTCAGATAGAAAGGTGAATGACATGATGGGGCGTGACCTCACTTTCTGAGGTTATTTTTGTGGTTCTACCCTGAATGCTCAGATGTCCAAAAATGGCTGAGATTCAGAATCTGCCTAATAGGATCATCATGGGCTGTGTCATTAAATTTAAGAGAAATCCAAAATTATATCAATCTGACCATTATTGACTCTAATTTCCAGGGATATATCTATCAAAGTGATAACACAGTTGGAGCTTCCTGGTCCTTGCTGGGAACTCACCAAAGCAGAGCAAGGAGAACTGCTTGGATAAAAACAGCCTCATTTTGACTTGGCTCAGTAAGAATCCTGGGAGTGAGTGTCCATGGGCTTAGAAGAATGAAAGGGAACCTAGAATAAATAGGCCATTTGATGGGACATCTGGACAATGAAGAAGGTGTATAAAAAAATGGGCAGCAGTTACTGAGATATCAGAGTGATATTTCTTAATGTGACTATATAGTTTTTAGCATTGTTTTGCTTCTAGCAGAGAAGAAACTAAAAGAAAAAAGGAAACTATTTGTTCAATCAGTGTCTGAGGACACACTTCGTAACTTGCTGGATTACCTACTAAGTGAAAAAGTGCTAAATCAAGAGGAGGTTGAAATATTGAAAAAGAAAAATTATACAACTATGGACAAGGCTCGTGACTTGATGGACTTCGTGATTCCCAAAGGGTCCCGTCAGCAAAATATTGATCAGCCATGTCTGTGAGAGAGACCCCACACTTGCCAACAAGTTGGGACTTCTTCAGGTAGGATTTCTCAATTTTGTTTAAGGGACGTCTCAACTTGCCCACGTATCTTTGCACCCAATGTCTGCTTTCTTACTTATTTGTCAGACAATAGATGACTCAACAGCTCCTAACCTTGTATCTACTCATCTACAGGCTTCCATTCATGCCTTGCAGATCACGCTGCCGGCTCCCCTACCTCTCCACCCCTTTCTCTTCTTCATGTTAAATCATATAGTTCCCTTGATTTGAAGTAACTTACTATTTAAAGATAGTAATTCAGTTGTATAGAAATAATCAGGAAGAATTTATCTTGGTTTTCCCAAATAAGTAAGAAACAAAGACTCTTATTTTGGCCATTGACAGTAGGCCCTTGTGGTTCATGAAGAGACTTGAAGACAAGTTAAAACCACAGTCCCTTCCTTTCTTCCTACTCCCTTTGTTTATATACATTTTTCAAGCCTTAATGAATTTCTCAGAATTGAGGCAAGCCAATAGAGCATTATTGGATCTTACCTTACAGTTTTCACCACCAAGTCACTTGAGTGCATTGTTGCATCTTGGGTAGATCTCATAATCAGGTAATGTTCCCCACAAAAGAGTTCTCTTCTTTTGCCTGACCACAATTCATCTTTGTTAGCAAGATGTTGGAAAAAATACATATAACTCTTAAATACTAAGATGTTTTGTACTAAATATTCCTATTTATTTTCTAAGTGAACGAATGTTCTTCTCTAATAGTTTCTAGGATGATATAGGGTATAGGGCCCAATAAAAAAGCCAGTATACCAGATACCACAACCCTTAGTATGCCATGTCTCTTAAGCTCTTTCAGAGTCAGCATCAGCAGAACCTAAAAGCACACTCAAGCTTTGTTCTCATGAAGATTTCCTGAAGAGAAAAGGAAAAGAGAAGTCTGGAGGGGTGATATGATCAATGAATGGAACTGGGGAGAAAATCAAGTGGAAACATTCCCTAGACATAAAATATACAGATGTCCTGAGATCGAAAGTAACTTTTCTAGTTATGCTTTGAGGCACTATAAAGGTTAAAAAAATAACTGTAGGCAGGTATTTTCATTCTATTAAGAAAATTAGATATGCAATAATGCAATAATTGATGCTACAAGTTATATATAGATGCTAAAATATTGATATAAAAATAATGCTACAGTGGCATGAAGGTTTGGGTTTTGATCAATATAGAATGAAATAGATGGGAAATATTTCTAGAGTTGGAAAATTTTGACATGGATCGTGAATATTACACGGGGTTTGGCCAAATTGAAGGGAGGAGAGAGGGAAGGAGATAAGTATTCTAGTCCACTGCACAAGATTATCAAATAAATATCCCATATCTGTTCTTGTTCACCACTCTGGGGTTTTTTTTTTTTTTGTCAGACCCTGGATAAGACAACATTTCCCCTTCTCTGTGCTTTCTTTCAGAAATTTCTACCATACATCAATAGGAGAGAGTAAGGAAATATTTCGGGCATAAATTAGCAGAGCAAATAACTTTCTTAAGCCATTAAAGTGCAACTTTGACTATTCTATCAATGTGTAAGAAATGTGATACAAATGTGATGCCTAACTTACCTTTGTTCTTAAGATCTATGTGATAAAGGAGAAGAGAGAACGCACTTGTCTGGCCCTCATCATCTGTAACATAGAGTTTGAGCACCTCTCAAGGCGAAATGGGGCTGAACATAACATCATAGGGCTGAAAGGGCTGCTTGAGGACCTGGGCTACAGTGTGAACGTAGAAAAGAACCTCACAGCCACAGTAAGGGTCCCTGCCACATGCAAGGCATATAAACCTACATGTTCACATACTTCCAATGACAAATTAACTTTATAATTTGATTATTCATTTAATTTCTGTGGGCTTCACTTTCTTCAACTTTAAATGAAAAAGTTAAAACTAAGATCTGTAATTCTATGTACACCTCCTTTGAAATACACACACACACACACACACACACACACACACACACACGTACACATTTACCAAAAACCAAACCAAACTTGCTGCCCTCAAGTCAATTCTGACTCATGGTGACTTCATGTGTTACAGAGTAGAGCTGCTCTGTAGGATTTTCTTGGCTGTAATCTTTATAGAAGCAGATCATTAAGCCTTTTCTTCCGTGGAGCTGCTGAGTGGGTTTGAACCAGCAACTTTTAGGTTAGAAGATGAGCACAAACCATTTATACCACCCAGAGACCTATACATACACACACACGTACACGTGTATATATACTATATTCATGAACACACACACCTACATCATATTGTATGCCATCTGATATCCTCTAATCTACTACCAGTGCCTCCTATTGGTGAAACACAACTGGAAGCTGATTGGCAAGAGAGTCCAAATGATGAGGTCCATGGAGCCACAAAACAGGAAAGAGAAGAGCAGGGAATGGATAAGGGGAAGACAAATAAAAAATAACCAGCACAAGGTGAATGAAATAAGGAAAATTTATAAAATCAGAGTGGTGAAATATTGACCTGAATTATTATAGTAACCATGGCATTAACAATAACAAGAACAAAAACAAAATAACAATTATAATAGCCACTTCTGAACACCTACTATATATCATACCGTGTAAATTGCCAGGCACTTTACACATATTCTTTCTATTGCTCAAAGCATCACTGGCAGAATTAGGTAGGTATTATGATCTTCTGTTTATAGGTTTACTCTTTCTTCAGGAGGTGGAGTCAAAGCTAGTGGCATTTGCTGCCCGCTCTGAGCACAAGTCCTCTGACAGCACATTCTTGGTATTCATGTCTCACGGTCTACTGCATAAACTCGTTGGGATTAAGCATAGTGACAACAAACCTGATGTATTGTTTTACGACACCATATTCCAAATATTCAACAATCCCAAACGCACCCATCTGAGAGACAAACCCAAAGTCATCACCATCCAGGCCTGCAGAGGTGGTGAGTGCTTATGGGGGTCCAGAGGTGAGGGAAGTGCCTGCCATGTGGTCTGAGGGTTGTGCTGTCTGTTTTATATCTAGTGAATATGGTCTTCAGCCTCACTCTAGTGCAGTTATACTAGATAGATTTCTTTGGAAAGAGCACTTTAGGGTAGCAATAGAGACATTGGTATACAACATGAATGTAAATATCATCCGCTGTCAGTGAACCGTAGAAAGTGGTGACGATGCTAATGTTAACTCTAAATTATCTTAAAGTAGAATTATTAAAATCATGACATGAAACGGCTTTAATTTTAACATTTTCTAGCCAAAATTTTATGATCTCTGACCTGAGAAGTATTTCGTAGAATAGTGAGGGATCAAAATTTAATACCATTCTAAGTAAGTGAAAGAAGCCAGAAGCAAAAGGCCACATACTATGTAATTCAAATTATATGGCATTTAGAACAAGGCAAACATATAGGGACAAAAAAAAGATGAATGGTTGTCAGAGGCTGGGAATGGGGATATTCTGTATTTTGATTACGGTGGTGGTTACATAACTGTATCTATTTGTTAAAATCAGTTAAACTGTACACCTAAAAATGTGAATTTTGCTGTATATACATTATACTTTGAAAAAAAATAATATGGCATTGCTTTCTCCCATGAATTTTTTGAATTCAAGCTTTAATGGAATTATAGGTCTTGGGGAATGGCAAAGGGAAGAATGAAATAGCAATGGGGAAGGAAAGGATATGAAAAGATTTGTTTAGAATCACTTGGTTGTTTATTGAATAGAGCAGATATTTCCTTATGTGGCTTTGCTCTGCCTCCTGGCCTTGGCATATCCTGGGTATATCTCAGCCACAATCTTGTCATTCCTATTGTTGTTATTTTACTATTGTTAAACCAAAAACTTCTCACTTTACTTAGAGATAATCAATAACAGTTTTTGGCTCCGTTATTGCCTTGATCAGTAGATATCTTTCAGTTCCAAAGGGCCATTGCTATTCATTGACATTCTGTTAGATGTGAGTAGAGATAAGGTTTTACTGTGCCTGTATTGTGTTTGTATGAAATTAATTGGAATATCTTTATAAAAAGGAGTTCTCTTTATGTAGACAGTTGCTAAAGAACTGCTAAAATCTGCACAACAGTGAATAACTGGATATTGCTTCTACAGAACTCTGTAGGGAGGCATGGGTCAATGACTCTCCAGCATCCTCATCAAACAGCTCTTCACAGTCACCAAAGAACCTGCAGAATGATGGCGTCCACAAGACCCATGTGGAGAAGGACTTTGTTGCTTTCTGCTCTTCACCACCACGTATGTGTCTTTCATTTGCGGGCAAGGATTTGTGGGAATGAAGCTTCCTTTCCTGCATGATTTGGCCCATTATTTTAGGAAAGAAAACAGACTAAAAGTCTTGGGAATTGTTGGAATTTATAAATTAATGGAGAGACCATCCAAGTTTATCCAGCCTTCTTTATAGCTGTTTTCCGGTGGCCTTGCCTCCTTCTTCTACATCTAACTATATGCCAGTTTTCCATATACTTTTAGCAAATGACCAGCCAGTAGGCAAATATCATTTTTTAGTGAATCCACTATGTAGAATAGAATTGTTTTTACAGCTGAGGAGATTTTTAAAAGAAAAAGAGGACACAACTCCCTTTTCAAAAAGGGCATTTTCTGGTTTGAAAAATAAGAAATCTAGGTATGAAGTATTGTTTATAAAATCATGAAGCAATTAGTAACACCCAGTAAGGTGAGATTACAACCTAGGAATTGTTAAGAGTTTTAGAGGCTCAGTTAAGAAAGCCACCATATTTAAGGTGATCAATTTAAAAGAAGAAGATGGTATAGTAGAAAGAAAGGAATTCCTAGTGGGAGCATGGACTGGGAAAAGTGGGAAAAGGTAGACTGAATTTATAAAATGTCAAACAAAGCTTTTCCTTGAGGTCATAAATGGAAGCAAGTCAACAATTACTGATATAGATAGATAGATAGATATAGATATAATTATTTTATCTTCAGCACATCTCTGCCAGGTCTGCCAAGTAATCATTATTAGCCCACTCTCATAGACAAGGAAATTGAAACTCACAAAAAGTGTATAAATTGCCTGAGTAAACACAAGTAGTATGGTAGTATTTTGCCAGGTATGAATGCAAGTCAGTTTGACTCTGAAGTTTAGGCTCCTTTGGTAGACTAACAATAACAACACAGAGACTATATTATTTAGAGCTTTTAATTTTTAGTAGTTCCAGGAAATGGCTACTATAAACTCAGAGCATAGCAGCCTTGCCAAAAGCCAGTTCTGTCCATGACTGATACGGGAATTGACTCAACTAATGTTAACTTAGAGAGAGCATCCTTTCCGAGAAAGATAAGAGTTCAGTAGCAGCCCCATCACTTTTATAGTTTTTTCACCTTGGTCAAGTTTTCAAGAATAAGTGAGAAAATGTTTACTAGAAACTACAGCCTATAGCATCAATTTCAATATATCAGTTTTATATTCTGTACTATGGTTCTAGAGCCCTATTTCCTCACTGATGATGTTATAACACTTACGTTTTTTATAGTTCAATATAAACCCACCATGTTACTCTATGCATAAAGAGTCAGGCAAAGAATCTGACTATTTATTTCTCCTACTTGCTTAAATATGTCCAAAGATATTTACAATCTAAGACTTTTGGAAAAGATGAAGGCCGTAGCTCAAGATTTGACTTTACTTTTATTCAGAGATGATGTTTCCTGGAGAAATGAAAGTGGTTCTGTCTTTATCACACAACTTATAAATTGTTTCCAAAAATATGCTTGGTGTTGTCACTTGATAGAAATATTTGGGAAGATAAGTTCCATATGCTGTGTTGCACTCATTTATTCATGCGAGCCAAAACAAATATATATTAAGCCCACCCATAAATTTTACATATATCATAGTATATAACTCACAGTGTGGTGTACCTTGCTTTTTAATTATTTCCAAGATAATGATATGAAGCACTGATAGGCAAGAAAAGTCAGTACCTATTGAGCTACTGTATTTTAAACATTAAAAATTAGTGAGATAAGGAAGAGTTAGAGACTAAAAATATTGTAAATATTCTCTATGAAAATAATATGTGTTATTGATTAAGATTTACTTAAATATTCAGCTTATGGAAAATATTTGGTACAAAATTTATATTTTTCTTTATAAACAAAAATGGGGCTACTTGATGCAGATAAAGCAGTAAACATCACAGACACAGTCCTGTTTCATAGCCAATATTTTAGTAGGAGATAGAGACAGTAAAACCCACATCATCCAAATATACATAATTTTCAGTTTCTGGGGGTGGGAACAAAGTATCAGTGTCCTGTAAGAGAGAATAAGGAATCTGTAGTTGTTAGAAAAATTAAAGCTTGATGGAATAGGGCAATTTTTGTGAGTGTTTCTGCCTGACATAAAAACTATTTACTTGTCAGTGGAAGAAATAAGGAAGAGGGCAGGAAATGAGTGAAAAAAGAATCTGAAATAAGGCCTTAAGGGACAAGAAGTTGGGAGAACAAGAAGATCAAGTCTTCAGGAGGACTGTGGTTAGAATCTCCAAGATTAAGAGCTTCAATGTGTAAACCGGAAGTGAAAATTTGTAGTTAAAATCTAGCTTCCAGGCCATATGCTTTAACAGGGACTGAAATCACACTCCTGTTTGAAACAAACAGACAGACAAAATATATGCAGCTAACAGTTTTCAAAACACAACACAGACAATGAAGGACACTGAACCCTGACAGATGGAATTACAAAAAAAAGAGTGAATCCTACGATTCCATGAGCTTACTATATTGAGAGAGTTTCCAGGCTACAGCACAGGGAGGCAGAGGCAAGTCAAAACTTGGTGTATTTCCAGAGTTGCAGAGCTGAGGAGACAAAGCAAAGTCTTAAGAATCAGGTGGTAGAGTTTACAGAAGAGAATACAAAAGAGGACAGAGCTGCAGGAGGAAATCTGAAGATCTTCAGAGGGACTCCTCAAGTATTTAAAGAGCATGTGTGTAAAAAAACCAACCTGAATCAAGGGAAAGATGTACTCTAAAGGATTAGAGGAAACACCACTACGGTACTCATATAGGACCAGGACTAGGGCTTGTATGTGAACTATGTGAAGCAAAAATGGATAGAACTGTAATGATAAATAAATATATCCACAATCAAAGTCAGAGATTTTAATACCTCTCTCTCAATAATTGATAGAACAAGGACACAGACAATGAAAGACGATAGAGAAGACAGGAACAACACAATCAAATAACTTGATTCAGTTGCCATGTATCGACTACTCCAAACAGCAATAGCAGAATACACATTGTTTTCAAGTGCACATGGAAAATTTACCAAAATAAACTATTTTCTGGGCCATGAATAAAGTCTCAATACATTTAAAATACTTCAAGTCATACAAAATATGTTTTCTAACCACAACTGAATCAATTTAAAATCCAAAATAGGAAGGTCTCTGGAAAATCCCTAAATGTTTGGAAATATAAAAAATACATTTTTAAATAACAAGTGGGTCAAAGGAGGAATTACGATGGACATTAGAAAGCATTTGACTGAATGTATATTAAAACACAACATATCAAAAGCTATAATATGCTACTAAAGCAGAGTTTAGTAGGAAATTTAAAGAGCCCTGATGGTGCAATGGTCAAAGCACTTGGCTACTAACCTTGATAGTCCTTCTTCTATCAATTATTGAGAGAGAGGTATTAAAATCTCTGACTCTAATTGTGGATATGTTTATTTATCATTACAGTTCTATCCATTTTTGCTTCACGTAGTTCACATACAGGCACTAGTCCTGGTCCTGTATGAGTACCGTAGTATTGTTTCCTCTAATCCTGTAGAGTAAATCTTTCCCTTGATTCAAGTTTTGTTTTTTTTTTTTTAACACACATGCTAAACAGTCCTCTTTAAACACTTAAAGGTGGTTCCTAGGGATAAATTACCTGGCAATCTGCTCTTATAAAGATTATAGCCTAGGAAACCATTTTGGGGAGTTCTACTCTGTCCCACAGGGCCGCTGTGAGTAGAAACAGACTTGATGGCACACAACATAACAACATATGATAATATTAGAAAACAAGAAAGTTCTAAAATCATTAACCTCATCTTCCACCTTAAGGAGCAAGAAAAAGTAGAGATAATAAAAACAAAAGTAAACAACAATAGAAATAGCAGAGAAGAATGAAAATTAATAAAATGAAAAACGTAAGTACAACAGAGAAGATAAATGTTATCAAACGCTGGTTCTTTTAAAAGCTTAATAAAATTGATAAAACTCTGAGTAGGTAAAATGAGACACAAATTACTAGTATCAGGAATGAGAGAAGGAATATCATTACAGATTGTATATATATTAAAAGGATAAGGAAAAATAATGAAGATCATTCTGCAAATAATTACTATAACTTATATGAAATGGATAAATTCTTTGAAATACTTAAACTGCTAAAGCTCAATAAAGGAGACATAGAAAATATAAAATAGCACAACCACTTTCAAAAATATTTTGGAATGTTCTTAAATAGCCAATCATATGCTTACACGTATTCCAACTCTTCCAGTTCTAGATATATAGCCAAGAGAAATAAACGTATATGTTCATACAATACTTGAACATGAATATTAATAACAGCCATGTTTGTGATAGCTCAAAACTGCAAACAGCCTAAATGTTCAACAACAGTTGAAAGGATAAAAAATGTTGTAGAATAGCCTCACAATGGAAAACTATTCAGCAATGAAAAGAAATAAACTATTGATACATACAACATCATGGATAAATCTCAAAATAATGATGCTGAGCAAAAGAAGTAAAAAAAAAAAAGTGTACATATTGTATGATTTTATTTATATAAAATTCTAGAGAATTCAAAATAACTTATTTTTATTTTCTTGGGAATTGGGTTGGGGGGTGGAATGGAAAAGATTGCAAAATCTTTTGAGGAACATTTTGAGGGTGCTGGGTACATTTACTATAGTAATTGTGGTGATGTGTACCCATATGTCAAAATTTTTCAAATTGTGCAGTTTAAATATGACACTTTATTGTACAATCTCTCCTCACTTATCAACATGGTTAGGTTCCAAAGACCAGGTCATTATGTGAAAACAAATTTATGTGAAAATGAAAGATGCCCACATCACATCACAAAATAGAGGATGACTACATCATTACATATCTGCCAAATTATATCTTTACATAACTGCCAAACCACTGAGAATCATGACCCAGCCAAGCTGACACATGAACTTAACCATCACAGCCAGCATTACTTTTGCCTTAACCCTCACTGTTCATTCCTGCCAAATGTGTTGACAGTGCCCCAAATAGTCGGATAGTAGATTTTTTTTTACTATTGTAAAGGCAAAACGTTAGATAATGAAAAAGCCGATAAGTGAGGAGAAGGTGTACATGAATTCTACCTCAATATAATTTTTTTAAATCTGGAAATCAGAAACAAAGTTAATTGAGTAATTGAGGTTGATGGGTCTTTGAGTCAATGGGAATTTATCTGAAGGTAAAGTTTAGTGTCTGACTTATGGTATTGATTCATAAGTGTCAGTGACAGTTATCAGAATAATTAAGGACTTGATAATTTTTTAGAGTTGTTACAGCTCTTCTTTCTTCACAACTCTCAGAATACCTTCAATTCCAGTCATTATCTTGTCAGCCTATGGTGCAATGGCTTCTCTGTTTCTGCACAATGGACAGGACCAAAATCTCTCTATTTATTTTTATTTATTTATTTTTGTATTGTACTTCAGGTGAAGGATTACAGAACAAAGAGATTCTCATGAAACAGTAGTATACATACAGTTTTATGACATTGGTTAACAACCCCACAACATGTCAACCCTCTAACTTCTCAACCCTTTTTTTGGTGAAAATGTGACTAGCCAAAGATACACCATTTCAAAAATTTCTACATGCACAGTTCAGTGACATTGACTATGCTCTTCCAATTATGCTGTTATTCTCACTTAAGATGAAGGCTTACAGAACAAAATAGTTTCTCATTTAACAGTTACTACAAATATTGCCCTATGACAATGGTTAACAATCTCACAACACGTCAACAATATCCTTACTCAACCTTATGTTCCCTATCACCAGCTTCCTTGTCCCCTTCTGCCTTCTGGCCCTTGTTACTGGACTACTGTACCTCATTAGTCTCATTTGGATTTATGGGGCTACCCAATCCCAGGCTGAACAGTGAACCTCAGAGATAACTTCACCACTGAGCTAAAAGGGTGTCTGGGGGCCATACTCTTGGAGTGTCTCCAGTCTCCTTTAGGCTGGTAAATCTGGTCTCTTTTTTATGAGTTAGAATTATGTTGTACATCCTTCTCCAGCTCTGTCCAGAACCCTCTGTTGTGATTCTGGTCAGAGCAGTCAGTGGTGGAAGCCGGGCACCATCTAGCTGTACTGGATTCAGTCCGGTGGATGCCTTGGTAGCTGTGGACAATCAGTCATTTGGACTGATCTTTTCCTTGTATCCTGTTCTCTTCATTCTCCCTTGCTCCTGAAGGGATGAGACCAGTGGAGTATCTTACATGGCCGCTCATAGACTTTTAAGACCCCAGACACTACTCACCAAGGTAGAATGTAGACCATTGTCTTTATAAGCTGTGTCATGCCACTTGAGCTAGATGTTCCCGGAGACCATGGTCCCCACAGCCCTCTGCCCAGCAATTCAGTCCCTCAGGGAGTTTGGATGTGTCTATGGGGCTTCCGTGACCTTTCCTTGTACAAGATGTGCTAGTTTCCCCTGTATTGTGTACTGTCTCACCCTTCACCAAAGATACCATTTATTTATTGACTATTTAGTACTTCCCCCCCACCCCTCCCATTCCTGGTAACCAACAAAGATTGTTACTTTTTGCGTATGAACTTTTTCATGGGTTTTTACAATAGAGGTCTCATACAATATTTGTCCTTTTGTGATTGACTTATTTCACTCAGCATAATGTCCTCCAGTTTCATCCATGTTATGAGATGCTTCATAGATTCATTGTAGTTCATTCTCGTTGCATAGTACTCCATTGTGTGTATGTACCATAGTTTGTTTATCCATTCATCTGTTGATGGGCATCTAGGTTGTTTCCATTGTTTCGCTATTGTGAACAACGCTGCCATGAACATAAGTGTGCATATGTCTATTCGAGTGATGACTCTTATTTCTCTAGGATATATTCCTAGGAGTGGAATAGATAGATCGAATGGTATGACTATTTCTAGCTTTCTGAGGAAGCGCCATATCATTTTCCATAATGGTTGTATAATTTTGCATTCCCATCAGCAGTGCATAAGGATTCCGATCTCCCCACAGCCCCTCCAACATTTGTTATTTCCAGTGTTTTTAATTTGTGACAGTAATGCGGTGGTGCGATGGTATCTCACTGTGGTTTTAATTTGCATTTCTCTAATGGCTAGTGATTGCGAGCATTTCCTCATGTCTGTTGGCCATTTGGATGTCTTCTTTTGGGAAGTGTCCGTTCATTTCCTTTGCCCAATTTTTAACAGGATTATTTGTCTTTTTGTTGTAGAGGTGTTGGATTTTCTTATAGATTATGGAGATAAGACTTTGTCTGAATTGTACTGTCCAAAAATTTTTTCCCAGTCTATAGGTTCTCTTTTTACTCTTTTTGTGAAGTCTTTTGAAGAGCATAGGTGTTTGATTTTTAGAAGATCCCAGTTATCTAGCTTATCTATTGGGGTTTGTGCGTTGATGGTTATGGTTTGTATCCTGTTAATGCCGTGAATTAAGGCCTGAATTGTTGGTCCAATTTTTTCTTCTATGAACTTTATAGTTTTAGGCTTTATATTCAGGTCTTTGATCCATTTTGAAGTAGTTTTTGTATACGGTGTGAGGTATGGGTCTTGTTTCATTTTTTTGCAGATGGATATCCAGTTTTGCCAACACCATTTGTTAAAAATACTGACTTTTCCCCATTTGATGGACTTTGGGCACTTGTCGAAGATCAGGTGACCATAGGTGGATGGATTTACATCTGGGTTCTCAATTCTGTTCCATTGGTCAATGTGTCTGTCGTTGTACCAGTACCAGGCTGTTTTGACTACTGTACCTGTATAGTAGTTTCTGAAGTCAGGTAGGGTGAGTCTCCCAATTTTATTCTTCTTCTTCAGGAGTGCTTTACTTATTCGGGGCTTCTTCTCTTTCCATATAAAGTTAATGATTAGTTTTTCCATGTGTTTGAAGAATGTTGTTGGTATTTGGATCGGGATTGTGTTGTATTTGTAAACTGCTTTGGGTAGAATTGTCATTTTCACAATGTTGAGTCTGCCTATCCATGAGCATGGTACGTTTTTCCATTTATGTAGATCCCTTTGGGTTTCATGCAGTAGTGTTTTGTAGTTTTCTTTGTATATGTCTTTTACATCCCTGGTCAGATTTATTCCTAAGTTTTTTATCTTTTTCAGGGCTATTGAAAATGGTATTGTTTTCCTAATTTCCTTTTCATCATTCTCCTTACTGGAGTATAGGAATCCAGCTGATTTTTGAATGTTTATCTTGTATCCTGCTACTCTGCTGAATCTTTCTATTAGTTCCAGTAAATTTCTTGTGGAGTCTTTAGGGTTTTCTATGTATAGAATCATATTATCTGCAAACAGGGACAGTTTAACTTCTTCATTACCAATTTGGATGCCCTTTATTTCTTTTTCTTGCCTTATTGCTCTAGCTGGAACTTCCAGCACAATGTTAAATAGGAGTGGTGACACACGGCACCTTGTCTTGTTCCTGATTTCGAGTGGAATGTTTTCAGCCTCTCTCCATTAAGAATGATGTTGGCCATTGGTTTTGCATAGATGCCCTTTATTATGTTGAGAAATTTCACTTCTATACATATTTAATTGAGAGTTTTTATCAGGAATGGGTGTTGGACTTTGTCAAATGCCTTTTCTGCGCCAATTGAGATGATCATGTGATTCTTTGCTTTCCTTTTATTTATGTGGTGGATTACATTGATTGATTTTCTAATGTTGAACCATCCTTGCATACCCAGTATGAATCTTACTTGATCGTGGCGTATTATTTTTTTGATATGATGCTGAATTCTATTGGCTAGAATTTTGTTCAGAATTTTTGCATCTATATTCATGAGAGATATTAGTATGTAATTTTCTTTTTTTGCGATGTCTTTGACTGGTTTTCGTATCAGCGTTATGCTGGCTTCATAGAATGAATTTGGAAGTGTTGCTTCCTCTTCTATGTTCTGAAATAGCTTGAATAGTACTGGTACAAGCTCTTCTGTAAATGTTTTGTAGAATTCTCCAGTGAAGCCATGTGGGCCCCGGCTTTTTTTGGTTCAGAGTTTTTTTTTTCTTACCTTTTCAATCTCTTCCCTTTTTATGGGTCTTTTAAGATTTTCAACATCACCTTGTTGTAGTTTGGGTAGGCT
This sequence comes from Dugong dugon, assembly GCA_030035585.1. Lineage (NCBI taxonomy): Eukaryota > Metazoa > Chordata > Mammalia > Sirenia > Dugongidae > Dugong > Dugong dugon. The sequence goes on from CM057467.1 coordinate 40,455,221, forward strand.
GTGTGTTTCTAGAAATTTATCCATTTCCTCTAGGTTTTCAAATTTGTTGGAGTAGAGTTTTTCATAATATTCTGTTGTAATCCTTTTTATTTCCATTGGGTCTGTTGTAATGTCCCCCATTTAATTTCTTATTTGGGTTATTTGTGTCCTCTCCTGTTTTTCTTTTGTCAGTCTGGCCAGTGGTTTGTTGATTTTGTTGATTCTTTCAAAGAGCCAACTTTTGGTTTTGTGGATTCTTTCTATTGTTTTTCTGTTCTCTATTTCATTTATTTTTGCTCTGATCTTTACTGTTTCCTGTGTCATGGATTGAATTGTGTCCCCCAAAAAATGTGTGCAGCAACATGGCTAGGTCATGATTTTCAGTATTGTATGACTGTGTTATCTGATGTGATTTCCTTATGTGTTGTAAACTCTACCCCGATGATGAGATTATATGTAATCTCCACATGTGTTGTAAATTCTATCACTGTGAAGAGGTTATACTGATGAGGTTGACTAGATTAGTGTCTTAATGTAATCTCTTTTGAGATATAAAAGACAGAAGCCAGCGGAGATACATAGATACCTCATACCACCAAGAAAGCAGTGATGGGAGGAGGGCGCGTCTTTGGACCTCAGGTTCCTGCACAGAGAAGCTCCCAGACTAAAGGAAGACTGATGACATGGACTTTCCTCCAGAGCTGATGGAGAAAGCATTCCACTGGGGCTGATGACCTGAATTTGGGCTTGTAGCCTACTGGACTGTGAGAGTATAAATTTCTCTTTGTAAAGCCATCCACTTGTGGTATTCCTGTTAGGGCAGCACCAGATGACTGAAACATGGTGGTTGTGGGCTTTTTTTGCTCTTCTTTTTCTATTTGTTTCAGATCTGTAGTTAATGTTTGGACTTTGTCCCTTTCTTCTTTTTTGACATGTGCATCTATTGCTATCAATTGTCCTCTGAGGACTGCCTTTGCTGTGTCCCAAAGGTTTTGGTATGATGTGTTTTCATTCTCATTTGATATTAGGAATTTTTAGATTCCATCTCTCATTTCTTCTATTACCCAGTTATGTGTAAGCAGGGTATTATTCAGTTTCCATGTAATTGATTATTTTTCCTTGCTCTTTCTATTGTTAATTTCTACCTTGATGGCATTGTGGTCAGAGAAGATACTCTGAATTATCTCAACGGTTTGGATCTTGTTGAGGATTGCTCTATGGCCTAAGGTGTGATCTATTCTGGAGAATGTTCCATGTGCATTGGAAAAGAATGTGTACTTTGCAGCGGTTGGATGGAATGTTCTATATATGTCTATGAGGTCAAGTTGGCTGATTATGCCCTTTAGGTCTTCTGTATTTTTGCTGAGTTTGTTCTTAGTTGTTCTGTCCTTTACTGAGAGTGGTGTGTTGAAGTCTCCTACTATTATTGTGGAACTGTCAATTTCTCTTTTCAGTGTTGTTAGAGTATGTTTTATGTATTTTGGAGCCTTGTCATTGGGTGTGTAGATGTTTATTATGGTTATGTCTTCATGATAGATCGTCCCCTTTATCATTGTATAGTGTCCTTCTTTGTCTTTTATGGTAGATTTCGTTTTAAAGTCTGTTTTATCTGAGATTAGAATTGTCACTCCTGCTCTTTTTTGGTAGTTGTTAGCTTGATATATCTTTTTCCAACTTTTGACTGTTAAGAAATTCACATCTTTGTTTCTAAGGTGTGTCTCTTGTAGGCAGCATATTGATGGATCCTGTTTTCTTATCCATTCTGTCACTCTCTGTCTTTTTATGGGTGCATTGAGTCCATTTACATTCAGTGTAATTATTGATAGATGTGAGTTTGTTGCTGTCATTTTGTAGTGCTTTTTTTTAGTGTTGCTGAAGTTTTCTTTGTTCTTCTTACTCTCTTTTGCTGAGTTACTTTTGTTTGTGGATTTTTTTCATTTCTTTTGTTTTTTTAGGTTTTGTTTTTGCTGAGACTTTATGTTTTTCCTCTTTATTTTGATGAGTATGTTTGCTAACCTTCTTTGTGGTTACCATGAATCTTACTCATATCTTTCTAAGTTTGAAGCAGTCTACCATTACTTGGTATCACCTTGCCTTCCTCTCCATTAGAAGGTTCTACACCTATGCCGTTTATTCCCTCTTTTATTGTTTTGATGTGGTTGTCATTTACTGATTAACTGTTCTGATTCCCTGTTGTATTTCTTTTGGTTTTGGATAGTCCTTGAGAGTTCATTTCCTAGATTGGTATCTGGCTGGTACAATCCTGGATCCAAGATTCTGCCTGTGAGCTGAAGCAGTTTGTCCTCAGATTGAAGAACTCGCTTTAATAATTCTTGTAAGTTTGGTTTGACTTTTACATATTCCCTTAATTTCTATGTATCTGGAAATGACCTAATCTCACCATCAAATTTGAACGAGAGTTTTGCAGGATATATTATTCTTTGCTGACAATTTTTTTCTTTCAAGATTTTATATATGTCATCCCATTGCTTTCTTGCCTGCATGGTTTCTGCCGAATAATCTGAGCTTAGTTTTATTGTTTCTCCTCTGTATGTGACTTCTTGTTTTTCATGAGCTGCTCTCAGGATTCTTTGTTTGTCTTTAGTTTTGGCGAGTGTGAATATGATATGCCTTGGTGATTTTCTTTTGGGGTCTCTTCTATATGGGGTTCGTTGAGCTTCTTGGATGGCCAGCTTTTCATCTTTCATGATATTGGGGAAGTTTTCTGTCAGCAGTTCTTCAATGATCCTCTCTGTGTTTTCTGTTTTCTCCTCCTGTTCTGGAATGCCAATCACTTGGAAATTTTTGCTTTTGTGTCCCACATAACTCTCAGGGTCTCTTCATTTTTCTTTGTTCTTTTTTCTGAGTTTTCCTGAAACAGATTTGTATCCAAGTGTTTATCTTCAATTCTACTGATTCTGTCTTCCACGGATTCAAATCTGCTTCTCAGCCCTTCTGTGACATCATCCATTTCTGATATCTTGTTGTTTATCTTTTGGATTTCTCATTGTTCTTTTGTATAATTTCTAGTTGTGAGTTTATTTTGGCATTTTGTTCCTGCATCATCTTCCTGAATTCTTCCATTTTTTTGTCTGTATTTTCCATGAATTTGTTTGTTTTTTCCTCATGTTTGTCAGCTTTTTGCCTCAGTTCTTGGAGAATCCCGAGTATTAGAGATTTGTATTCCCTATCAGGTACTTCTAGTTCATTTTCTTCCACAGGCGAGTCATCTGGTGTTTTATTTTGGATGCCTACTGGAACCATCCTGTCCTGTTTTTGAAAATGTTTTGATATTGTCCACTGTTTTGGGGACATTCAGTAGTTATTTTTCTCGTTCATTGATTGTAGATTTGTTTCATCCCTTTTTTTAGAAAAAAAAATTTGACTATGTCTGAGCAGGTTGACTGTGTGTTCTTTGTTGTTTGCTCGTCTGTGTGCTCAATACTTTTCACCTTCTTCTCCAACTGGCAGGTTCAGTCACTCAGATATGGTACAGCAGGGCAGATCTAGCTGAAGAGGAGTTACTGGGATGGGTTGTTTGTGGCACTTACTACAGCCACCAGAGTGGGTCAGTAATCAGTGCAGGGCAGGTTCCATTAGGCCGTGCCTGTGCTGCTTGTTGGTGTGATGTCAAGCGCATGGTGCAGGTAGGTGGGATGCAGTGGAGAGATTGTTATATGTGGAGCTAAGACGGATATGGGAGAGAGGAGAGAGGAACAGGAGCCAAAAACATACAAACAAACAAAATAGAATGCTAGGGGAGCTTGTTGTTGGAGTGGAGAGATTAGAGACTATGAAATGGAGAAAAAAAGAAAGGGGAAGAGAAAGAAAATGAAAGAAAAGAATGAATAAATAAAAATCAGAAAGGTGAAAACCGCAAAGTTCCTTGGGATCCCACCAGTGCAGCTATGAGGTATGGGGAAGTCACTCTCAGTACAGCCTGGCTAAAAGAAGTAGAGGTATACAACACCAGGTATTCAGGGAACAGAAAGAGAAGGAAGATATAGAGAGATGAGAAACTGAGCAATGAAGGAAGACAAAAAGGGAAAAAGAGGGAAAAGAAAACAAAACATTAAAAAAAGAAGAAGAAGAACAAAAAGGCCCCCAAAAAAAACAGAAAAAAAAAAAAAACCAAAGAAAAAATAAATGCGCTCAGGGATCCCACTGCACGTCTTTGCAAGCCGAGGGGAAAATCTCCTTGCCATGCTGCACCTCCTGGCCAGAAAGGGCTCCCAAGTCAAGAAAAGGAAAAGAAAACAAACAAACAATTCGAAACAAACAAACGAACAAAAGCTTCAGGATCACACCAGTGCGGCAGCTCAGACTGGGAAGCAGCTCCACACTTGAATGGAGCTCTAAAGCCCCTCAGGAAGAAGCAAAGATGGTGCACTTAGCCAGGTATTTGAGCAAAAGGAGGGGAAGGTGGTTAGATGTAAGGAAGAAATCAAAAGAAGCAGGAAAAAAAAAGCAACACTAGCAGCCAACAAATGGCACTCAGAGAGCCAACTAGTGCGGGCCGGTGTTTCTCAGACAAGAGACTGTGTCCGCGGGAAGCAGAAGGGGCTATGTGTGGGTGAAGAAGTGTAGGGAGTGGGAAAGCATATATGACAAATTACCGGAGTTCTGCAGCCCCTCAGCAAGAAGCAAAGATGGCGCATTGAGCCAGGTATTTGAGCGAAAGCAGGGGGAGGTGGTGAGAGGTAAGGAGGAAATCAAAAGAAGCAGAAAAAAGGAACACCAGCAGCCAACAAATGTCACTCAGAGAGCTGGCCTGTTCAGGTGTGTGGAATCCAAGAATCTGATGTTTCCCGGACAAGAGATTGTGGCCGAGGGAAGCAGAGGAGGCCGAGTTGGGGTGAAAAAGGGTGGGGGGTGGGAGAGCATATATCGCAAATTACCGGTTGTTTTGTTTCCTGCTGGACGCTCCATGAGGCTGCTTTCTTGTACTCCGTTTGCTGGTCTCCGATAGGAGTCCAAGATGGAGGATCCGTGCTGCGTTAGCTGGTAGGGGACCTCTGCATGAATGTCTCCTCACTCTCTGTTCTCTGTCAGTTTCTCACTCCATTTGGTGCTTGGCTGAGTTCTTTATCTCTTCTTTTGATGTTTTAGGGTTTCAGGATTGTTGCATTCTCTGTTGGGCTTAGTTTATCGGATCTTTGCTGTGGAGGGACGTCATGGTGCTTCTGCCTAGAGCGCCATTTTGCCGGAACGCCTCTCTTTTTATTTTTAGGTTCAGCATTTCTTTGAAACACCAGGCATTAAAGTCCATATGCCTACCATTGAAAGACTGTGCCAAAAATTTTTACCTTTTTCTAGGCAATTAAAATTAGTAAGTACTTAGAATGATGTCAGCAAATCAATAAATTGACTAGAGTGGAGGTCAGAAGTGTTGACAGATTATGCTCAAAAGGATGACACAGTATTTTTATTTATTGTTGTTTTATTCTTACATTCTCATAATTTCCATTTTCTTTGCATTGATCATGCTAATAAATTGATCTTCCTCAAAGTGTGAATCTGTATATTTCTGAACTCTGATATTCTGAATTTGGATGTAATTCTTAAAAAGTCTCTTTAAACATTGTGTGTCTGTCATTCTTTCTATTCTGTCAATCTGAGAGGTGATAGGCTGAAATTGGGCCTCCATGATCTTCACCTCCTGGTGTTACAACTATGAATATGGTATGTTACATGGTAAAAGCATCATTGCACTTGTAATTAAGGTTACTTATCAACTGACCATAATACAGGGAGACTATGCAGTATTATCTGAGTGGTACCAATCTGAACACATGAGGCCTTAAAAGCAGACAGCTTTCTATGGCTGGAGGAAGAGATGCAGCAGAAGGATAAATCAGAGAGATTCCAAGTGTGAGATGAATTTGACACACCGTTTCTGTCTTTGACATGTAGGGGGACATGTGTGAAGACTACAGGGAGGCCACTAGGAGTTAGGGACTGTTACCACTTGACAGCCAGAAAACCTGGCAGAAACAGAACCTCAGTGTTACAACCAAGGAGCTGGACCCAGCCAACCACTTATATGAGCTTGGAAATGGATTGTTTCCCAAATCTTCCAGTAAGGAACACAGCCCTTGATTTTATTCCAGGAAGTCCTGTGTCAAATTTCTAATCTACAGAACTATGAGATAATAAATTTGTGTTGTTTTAAGCCACTGAGTTTATGGTAATTTTTTATGGCAGGAATATAAAACAAATACAGACATATGCTAGACTCTTTCATTCTAACCTCCATATTTCTTAATTTCTCTGCTATTTTTCATCTCCTCATCTCTCTTTGCTGCATTTTGTATGTGATTTCTGTTTATATTCCAATTCTTTCATCAACTGTGTATGTGTTTAGTCTGCCCTTTGAGTTTTTACTTTAACAATTATAGTTTGTATTTTCAGAAGTTCCATTTTTTAATTAAAGCTATACATTCAAAAGCGATTGTTTTATAATGTTGAGTCATCTCTTTTGGAATTTATTATTTCCTATATAGATCATCTGTATTATTTATCTGAATATTCAAGCATCTGTGAATTCTTCTGTGTCTAAATATCTGATTTCTTGTTTTTCTGATTCATAGTAGCTTGCTTTGTAGTGTGTTTTTGATGTTTATTTGTGAATATATAATCCTTGATATTTCAGTGGGACCCCTGCAGGCTTAACAAGAAAATTTTTCTCCAAAGTATGTTTACTATCCCTCAAGGGCTTTGGCTTAAAGCAAGTCCCAAATTCAGCATTGTCACCTTGTTGAAGTTTCACAGTTCAGCATCCCCCAGCAAACACACTACAGGAATTAGCCTCAAAAAGGCCCCACACCTCCTAGCTGCCTTTCAATCCAGCAATCTCCCTTCTACCCCATCCTGTCTTCCACTTTTCAACATTCCTTCCCAGTAATCCCAAATCCCAGACAGATACTCCCTCCCTGTCTCCTGTCCACAATGCCCTGACGACTCAGACAGAGTTCCTGACCTTTATGGAACCAGCAGTTTCTCAATAGACTGTGACATATTAACATCTGGATGTTGTGGGGAATGAATGTGTCTTAGAGAATCTTGCCATTCCCAGTTACAGAAGTCGATGCTCAGAAAGTGATTTTAAACAGAGGGCATATATAAAAACATTACAAATATATTGCAAGCTGAGTCTCATCCTTGGAGTTTTGATGTAGTCTTTCTGGTGTTGCTCAACATTTTCAAAAAATTGTATTAGCAAGTGCAATGTGGATCATATATTTATTTTAGGATGAAACAATGTAGCATTCTCAGGGAGATAAAAATGTGACTTTGGACTCAAGAATCATTAGCCCATAATTATCGTTTACATACAGTTTCAATTCCACACCTACACTGACTGTCAAAATCCTTCTTAATTTGAATATGGAGGATCCCTCAAAATTTACTTCCTGTGGCTTCTGAACAAGTTCTTTTGCTCAAGTCAAAAGCCTTTCATGCTTCTCTCGATCACATGATTCTTACTTCTTGATTTTGTTCATATTATTCTCTATGCCTGGATTTTCCTGATCTGTTGGCTCTGGTCTGTGAGGATATAAAGTCATGGTCTTTGGAGCTGGGTAACTGAACTATACTTGTCACATCCACTGATCTTGGGCAAGAGGCAAGCAGAGCCTCAATTTCCTCATTGCAAAGCTCTGATGTAAATGTCATTTCCCAGTATTGTAGGGTAGGTTAAAGTACCTGCACAGTTCCAATAACATGGCAAGCTATCAGTGATTCATTTATCTTCTCCCTCCTCCGAATACTTATCTAAAAATGCTCACCCTGTTCGTCCTTTAAGCATGTCCTGCCACCATTGTGAAATTTTCCTGCCTGCTCCAGATCATACTTAATTCTCACTGTTCTGACATCCTATAGCACTTTTACTCTAAGTTATCCTGTAGTGTCATACAACCTTTTCCTGTGCATATGCTTTATTGACCCCAAATTATTTTAAATTCCTTAAGAGTGGGGTCTTAGTCCTATCTTATCTTCCAATGTTCTCCATATTTGCTAGCACAGTGCTGGGATGAAGAGCAAGTAGCATATCACGGGGAGAACAGTCTTGAGTAAGGAGACACCTGTGTCTGGCAAGCCTCAGAACCACTGATGCTTAGTCTTTCTATTCAAAAGGTGGAGATACATTTTGGTTTGTATAAGATAGAGAGGCATTTTGAAATGTCAATGAGATAAGGAATGTGAAGAATTTACAAGCACATTACAAAGAAACACAAGGTACCTGGATACTTTTCTTCACGACTAATTGCTAATATAATAGAAATTACTCTCATTTATTGCCAAGGAATGATTTATACACATTATATGATTCAATTGTCACAACTGGCCTAGGTAGTAGGAATGATACAGATGAGGTAATGGTACAGATGAGGAAACTGAGGCTTAGACAGGCTAACTAACTGCACTGGCAGGTAATTCAACATCTGACAGCTAGGAAGCGCACTGTAATCAAGGACGATTTGACTCAGTGAAGTTAAAGATGTATAGAGAAGAAAAAAATGGCATCTTATACTTGATTAGTATTTCTACTAAAATGCATTTATTAGATCTATTCTATAACGTCTATACTCAAGAAGAGAGAGAGAAATGAGTAAGGAAACTGGATCTCTTCAAAGTGTTGTAAATGGCAAGGTAGAACTCATATGTGGGGACCTTCTGCCTCGTACATCACCGCATCTCCTTATACCCACACTATTATGACAAATCAGAATTGTCAGCAGAAAATCAAATTCCAGAAATCTGGTATGGGCTTAGATTCAAATTTCAAGTCATCATTTATCATATGAAACACTACTTATTTAGTTCATCATTAATTTATTTTATGATCTTTAAATCTGAATCTGATTTGTGTTCTGCATCCAAACCCTTGTTTAATCAGGATAGCTGATAATTCCAGTTTTATCCATCATAAGATTCCCCATCGTCTTCTTGGAACCTCTCTATATTTAGATATGCCAGAGTGTTCTCTAGAAAAATAAGAAAATAAAATCCTATTCTTTCCATACTGATGTTGTAATATAACCACTGATATTTTCATTATTTAAACACAGCACTGGACCCTCTTATCTAGCAGCTCTCTGCTGGGCTTCCAGAAAACTGGGAATCAGGGCTGAGTTTGGAAATCCTAGTGTCTAAGGTGATATCTTGCCATGCTGCTGTGGTCTGAACACCATCTCAGGGTGCTGTAACAGAGTGCTAAGTGTTCCTGTCTCACTGGTTGATCCAATCGCTTCTGTCCCTTCTCCCAGTTCATTAGAAAGAAACTCTCTTATAAAGACAATAGTCTCCTTTCTGTGTGTCCCATGGTGGCATTCCTTTTCTGGGTGGAAGGGGAGACTTGTCCTCTTCCCGCTCCATATCCCAGTGTCTTCCAGTAATCTCTAATTTTGGCCCTGTCACAAATCTTTCCTGAGGCAAGAGAGCACAGAACATGCTACAAACTCGGCTGGGAAAGAGCAAAGGAAAAGGAAAAAAATACTTTGAGAACCATAAATTAAAAGTTTCAGAAATTTTCTACCATTCATTGCCGAGACAGGAGATGCCATTCCAAAGAAAATATGCAATTCTTTGCCATGAGCTCAGTAGGCAAATTGGTCACCTGCGAGTCAAACGTAAACTACAGACAAGCTTTGTTTAATCTGCAGTGTCTAAAAACAATAGTAAACCTGTTAACTTTTTTTTTTTTTAATGAGAGATATCATACACACAAAATGAAAGATGAAACAAGGTGGGCTTTCACTGTCGTAGGCAAAATCAGCCGGGGCTGAGGAACCCCTGCCCCTTTAGAGACGATGAGCCTTACAAGGTGGGCACCGGCATCCCCACCCCAACATGCCTCACTCACTTGGTGTGTTTCTAGGCTCATGGGCACTTGAGTTCTGACACTTGAGTTCTGTCCAGATTCTAAGTCTATGTTAAATTATGTCACACCTATAGGCTATTAGTGAAAACTGTGATTCCTCAAATATTCTGAGAGATTTTTTTTCCCCTTTAATTGTTAAAGAATTTGCTGAATGTGAAATACCAATATCTGTATTTTGTGGCCAGATTTTACTCCAGTTTTCAACAACTGTGATGATGAAGCAAGTGGCCACTAGGAGTTTGTTTCTAGATAATCAATTGAACACACACTTACAAAGAGCAGTGACCTTCTCATGACAGCCTTTCCTGGCCCTCTAGTTTATAATTCTATCCCTCCTCTAATTTTATAGCCCCTTCTCTAATTATTTTATTCTCCTTATTTATGTTAATCTTAACACAAAGTGTTTTGCAAGCATTTATTGTGATACATGTCTCTCTCACAATAATGTAAGTTCCAATAGGGCAGGGATTTTTGTCTGTTTTGTCATTACTGTATTCCTAACATCTAGAATAGTGCCTGGTGTTGCCTCATCGTAAATATTTACATTGAATGAATATAGAAAATAAATTAGAGCATGGACACACAATAGTATTTATCTAACACTCCCTATGTACCGGGCACTGTTTTAAGCACTTTATTTGTACTGATTTATTTAAACCACATTTAATCACAATAACACTAAAATGTAGGTATGATTACCAAACCCATTTTTATAGATGGGGAAACTGAGGCACAGGTGAACTCTTTGCCTAAGATCAGACAGTTAAAACCATTCTGACTTCAGAGTCTGCATTCTTTATCTTGGTGATACTGCCCCCCCACCCCCCCAAAAAAAACAGTTACCGTAGAGATAACTGACTCATTGTGACCCCATGTGTGTCAGTATATAACTGTACTCCATAGGGTTTCCGTGGCTGATTTTTTGGAAGTAGATTGCCAGACTTTTCTTCTGAGGTGCCTCTAGGTGGACTCAAACCTCCAACCTGTTGATTAGCAGCCAAACATGTTAACCATTTGCCCTACCAGGAATTCCGTCTGTGATACAGTATCTCTTAAAATGAAGTCATCTGAAGAGGAAGAGCCTTAGATGAGAAGATATTTTATTCTGGTGAGAAACACCACAACTATTCCTAAAAGCAATATTTCTACATGGGGACACACACTATTCCTGTGGCTAGAGGCAGCTTTCGGGTAGGCACAATGAAAAGGAATAAAGAATTCTTTTTTTTTTTTATTGTTGTAGTTTATGAAGTTTATATTTCATGTTAGTCTGCCATACAAAAATTTATACATACATGTTATGTGACCCTAATTGCTCTCCCCATACTGTGACAGCACACTTCTCCTTTCCGTCCCTGATTCCCCATGTCCATTCAACCAGCTCCTAACCCTCTCTGCCTTCCCGTCTCACCTCTGGACAGAAGCTGCTTGTTTAGTCTCTTGTATCTACTTAAACTAAGAGATAAACTCCTCACGAGTATCACTTTATGTCCTACAGTCCAGTCCAATCCCTGTCTGAAGAGTTGGCCTCAGAAATTGGTTTAGTTCTGGGCTGATAGAGAATCCAGGGGCCATACTTTCCGGGTTCCTCCAGTATCAGTCAGACCATTAAGTCTGGTCTTCTTAACCAGAATTTGAGTTCTGCACTCCACCTTTCTCCTGCTCCATCCAGGACTCTCTGTTGTGTTCCCCATCAGGGCAGTCATTGGTAGTAGTCGGGCACCATCTAGTTCTTCTGGTCTCAGGCTGATGAAGTCTCTGGTGTATGTGGCCCTTTCTGTCTCTTGGGCTAATACTTTCCTTATGTCTTTGCTGTTCTTCCTTCTCCTTTACTCCAGGTGGTTGGGACCAATTGATGCATCTTAGATGGCCGCTTGCAAGCATTTAAGACCCCAGACGCCATTCACCAAAGTAGGATGCAGAATATTTTCTTAATAAGCTTTGTTATGCCAATTGACCTAGATGTCCCCTGAAAGCATGGGCTACTATGTCTCTCAAAGTGTTCGACTGTATTCAGGAAACATCTTAGCTTTGGTTTAGTCCAGTTGTGCTGACTTCCCCTGTAGTGTGTGTTGTCCTTCCCTTCACCTAAGGTAATTCTTATCTACTATCTAGTTAGTAAATAACCCTCACCCTCCCTCCCCACACTCGTAACCATCAAAGAATGTTTTCTTCTGTGTTTAAACCTTTTCTTGAGTTCTTATAATAGTGGTCTTATACAATGTCCTTTTGTGACTGACTAAATTCACTCAGCATAATGACCTCCAGATTCCTCCATGTTATGTTTCATGACTGCATCATTGTTCTTTATCATTGCATAGTATTCCATTTTGTGGATATACCATAATTTGTCCATTTGTCCACTGATGGGCACCTAGGTTGTCTCCATCTTTCTGCTATTGTGAACAGTGCTGCAATGAACATGGGTCTGCATGTCTCTATTCTTGTGACGGCTCTTATTTCTGTAAGATGTTTCCAAGGAGTAGGATAGCTGGATCATATGATACTTCTATTTCTAGCTTTTTAAGGAAGCACCAAATCAATTTCCAAAGTGGTTGTACCATTTTACATTCCTGCCAACAGGGTATAAGTGTTCCAGTCTCTCCACAACCTCTCCAGCATTTACTAGCATTGTTGAGGTGAGAAGATATCTCATTGCAGTTTCGATCTGCATTTCTCTAATGGCTAATGATCGTGAGCATTTCTTAATGTGTGTGTTAGCTGCCTGAATATCTTCTTTGGCAAAGTGCCTGTTCATATCCTTTGCCCATTTTTTAATTGGGTTATTTCTCTTTTTGTTGTTGAGGTTTTGCAGTATCTTGTAGATTTAAGAGATTAGATGCTTATTGGATTTGTTGTAGCCAAAATTTTTTCCCAGTCTGTAGGTTGTCTTTTTACACTTTTGGTGAAGTCTTTTGATGAGCATAAGTGTTTGATTTTTAGGAGCTCCCAGTTATCTAGTCTCTCTTCTGGTGCTTCTGCATTGTTACTTATGGTTCATATTGTGTTTTTGCCATGTATTAGGGCTCCTAGCATTGTCCCTAAGTTTTCTTCCATGAGCTTTATTGTTTTTGATTTTATATTTAAGTTTTTGATCCATTTTGAATTAATTTTTGTGCATGGTGTGAGATATGGGTCTTGTTTCAGTTTTTTTGCAGATGGATATCCAGTTATGCCAGGACCATTTGTTAAAGAGACTGTCTTTTCCCCAATTAATGGACTTGGGCCTTTGTCAAGTATCAGCTGCTCATAGGTGGATGAATTTATGTCTGGATTCTCAATTCTGTTCCATTGGTCTATGTATCTGTTGTTGTACCAGTAGCACGCTGTTTTGACTACCGTGGAAGTATAATAGCTTCTAAAATCAGTGTGAGGCCTCCCGCTTTGTTCCTCTTTTTGAGTAATGCTTTCCTTATTCGGGGCCTCTTCCCTTTCCATATGAAGTTGGTGATTTCTTTCTCCATCTCATTAAAAATTGCCAGTGGAATTTGGATGGGGATTGCATTGTATCTGTAGACTGCTTTGGGTAGAATTGACATTTTTCACAATGTTGAGTCTTCCTATCCATGAGCAAGGTATGTTTTTCCACTTATGCAGGTCTCTTGGTTTCTTGCAGTAGTATTTTGTGGTTTCCATTGTATAGGTCTTTTACATCTCTTGTTAGATTTATTCCTAAGTATTTTATCTTCTTGGGGTCTATTGTAAATGGTATTGATTTGGTGATTTCCTCTTCGAGGTTCTCTTTGCTGGTGTAAAGGAATCCAACTGGTTTTTGTATGTTTATCTTGTATCCTGAAACTTTGTGGAAATCGTCTATTAGTTCCAGTAGTTTTCTTATGGATTCTTTGTGGTTTTCTGCATGTAAGATCATATCATCTGCAAATAGAGATACTTTAACTTCTTCATTACCAATCTGGATGCCCTTTGTTTCTTTTTCTAGCCTATTTGCTCTGGCTAGGGCCTCCAGCACAATGTTGAATAACAGTGGTGATAAAGGGCATTCTTCTCTGTTTCCCATTCTCAAGCGGAATGCTTTCAAAGTCTCCCCATTTAGAATGATGTTGGCTGTTGGCTTTGTATAAATGCCCTTAATTATACTGAGGAATTTCCCTTCTATTCCTATTTTGTTGAGAGTTTTTATCATGAATGGGTGTTGGCTTTTATCAAATGCCTTTTCTGCTTTGATTGATAAGATCATGTGGTTCTTGTCTTTTGTTTTATTTATGTGATGGATTACATAGATCGTTTTTCTAATGTTGAATCATCCCTGAATACCTGATATAAATCCCATCTGATCATGGTGAATTATTTTTTTGATATGTTGCTGAATTCTATTGTCCAGAATTTTGCTGAGGATTTTTGCATCAATGTTCATGAGGGATATTGGTCTGTAATTTTCTTTTTTTGTAGTGTGTTTACCTGGTTTTGCTATAAGGGTTATGCTGGCTTCATAGAATGAGTTTGGGAGTATTCCTTCCTTTTCTATGCACTGAAATACCTTTAGTAGTAGTAGTGTTAACCTTTCTCTGAAAGTTTGGTAGAATTCTCCAGTGAAGCTAACTAGGCCAGGGCTTTTTTTTTTTTTTTTTTAATTTTACTTCAGGTGCAGGTTTACAGGACAAATAGTTCTCACCAAACAGTCAGTACACATATTGTTTTATGACATTGGTTAACAACCCCAGGACATGTCATCTGTCTCCCTTCTTGACCTTTTTTTTTTTTTTTTGGAGCAAATATACATAGCCAAAGATACACCATTTCAAAAATTTCTACATGCACAATTCAGTGACATCGATTATGTTCTTTCAGTTGTGCTGTTATTCTAACTTTAAATGAAGGTTTACAGAACAAAATAGTTTCTCATTAAGCAGTTAGTACACATGTTACCCACTAGATGCCAACACTGTCCTTACTCAACTTTGGGTTCCCTATCACCAGCTTTCCTGTCCCCTTCTGCTTTTAGTCCTTGTCCCTGGACTGCTTTTTCTTTGAACTTTATAGTTTTTGGCTTTATATTCAGGTCTTTGATCCATTTTGAATTAGTTTTTGTATATGTCGTGAGGTGTGGGTCCTGTTTCATTTTCTTGCAGATAGATATCCAGTTTTGCAAGCACCATTTGTTAAAAAGACTGTCTTTTCCTCATTTGATGGATTTTGGGCCCTTGTCAAAGATCAGGTGACTGTAGGTGGATGGACTTACATCTCAGTTCTGAATTCTGTTCCATTGGTCAATTGATCTGTCCTTGTACCAGTACCAGGCTGTTCTAACTACTGTAGCTGTATAGTAGGTTCTGAGGTCAGGTAGTGTGAGTCCTCCTACTTTATTCTTCTTCTTCCATAGAGCTTTACTTATTCAGGGCTTCTTCCCTTTCCTTATAAATTTAATGATTACTTTTTCCATCTGTTTGAAGAATGCTGTTGATATTTGGATCAGGATTGCTTTGTATTTGTAAATTCCTTTGGGAAGAATTGTCATTTTCACAATGTTGAGTCTACCTATCCATGAGTATGGTATGTTTTTCCATTTATGTAGATACCTTTGTTTTGTAGTTTTGTAGTTTTCTTTGTATAGGTCTCTTGTACTTTGGAGTAGTGTTTTGTAGTTTTCTTTGTATAGGTCTTTTACATCCCTGGTTAGATCCGTTCTTAAGTATCTTATATTTTTAGGGGCTATTATAAATGATATTGTTTTCCTGATTTCCTTTTCATCGTTCTCTTTATTGGTGTATAGGAATCCAACTGATTTTTGTATGTTTATCTTGTATCCTGCTACTCTGCTGAAACTTTCTATTAGTTCCAGTTGATTTCTCATGTAGTCTTTAGGGTTTTCTATGTATAGTATCATATCATCCACAAAC